>OU342856.1:12912758-22912758 GCA_910591665.1 Ectemnius continuus
TCGTCGTTGATCAATTCTCACCATGTAGAGAAAAGTGCGTTTAATTTTTAATGTCTTATACAGTGTTTCGAGAAATTCCGTTTAACTACGGTGAAAGTAACAATGAGGAATATGAGAAGGAGATTTTATTACGTGTTGCATAAAAAGTTTCTCGAAGAAGCACGAGCTATTTGGCAAAATGCGAAGAAATCGTTCATGTGTAGGCAAATCAATTGAATATTTTCCATTTTTATTGGAGAATCGATCCGAGTCGGCTTTGACTTTTGTCGACGTTGAAATACCAGGAGTTCCGTTACGCATATTCTTTGTCCATCAGTACGAGTTGAAGGAATATTACCTGACGCCGGAGTATGAGTAAATGTTCTGCAAAGCCTAAAGGAATTGGAAGACGCCGGTCCCCAATCGGAAGTTGGCTGAAGAAGTACTTTGGCACGATTCCAAATACTGTCACTCATGCTCCCACCGAATTTCTTCCTACCCCCTTCCTCAGAGCGTCCTACATTTTCTACCTCATCGTTGTCCTGATCGTCATCGGATGTTGGTTGTTGAAGTGGCATACTTAGTTGATACTATAATCAAAACAATTAATTTCCTTGCTATAACTGCTACTCGACAGTCACCGTGCATTACACTGCAACCTCAATTATTAAGTAAAATAACTCATTTTTGTGTAACCATTCGAAGGGCGTATAGAGCGCAATCGGTAATTAATTTGCTATTAATCTAGATAGGTGATTGGTGGCTAGAAATTATGAGCGTTGTCAAATAACTTCCGTTCACACTGGTTTGTCAAAACGAATGGCGTTGCGTGAAAAGTATCATGGAATGGGAAGAAAAAAGCGCTACGTAGAACAAAACAATTTCCGTATCATTTATACTTGCTAAATGCCTCCTTTTTCAGGGGCGACGGATATCAGACAAAGTCTTAATTTTGCGCCGTTTCCGAAGAAAAAGATATTTAGTAACTATAAATGTACCGGAAATAATTTTACCGCTACGATTCAGGATAAGTTGCCTCGGCTCTGCATACATATAGCTACTGTTTGGCGCAAGACTCTACCGAGTCTCCTGATACTGTCTAGCTCATTTTTGTACTACTTATTTTTTAAACCGTTTCACATTTCGAAACAACCTTTTTCACGCTTTTGAATATGAGAAAATCTTGTTGCAATTGTAACCACTATGACAACTTTTTGTGAATGTTTTACAAACTACAAAATATTTCATGTCGATCCAATAATTCGTACAAACCTTATGCTGGGATAAATGAAAATATAGTATTCTGCCATTGGGCTATGTTGAAGAAATTCGAATGTTTTTCGTAAGAGGATAGAAACCGGGGATCATTTTGGAAGTTTTGCGTACAAGACAGACAGGATTTCATACGAGGGGCTCCATCCGTCACAGAGACGTCGCTGGGCGAAGAAACAAAGAATTGTAGGTATATCCAAGAAATCAACAAGTTCCTCCTTTTTGAAATCGGTTAAAAAATGTTTACTCCTATTATGCCGTGGAAACGATCTATGGACAAACTTCTTTGCAAAATAATATACATTTACTGACACCAGGCAATGAATTAAGCAATTTTGCATAATACCATTAATATCAATGAAACATTGTACTTGTTTATTTTAAAAAGCATATCTCGACCATAACTACATACCCATTAGACTGATTAATTACGTCCATGCACAAACTTTAAGTACGATTAAAGTGTTTCTCTCTCGATGAGTATTCAAGTCTTAGAGGATGCGAGAGGAATAAATATACATAAGCTACTAAAGGGAAGGAAATTGTGCTACAAGAGGTTAATACAAAGATAACGAATACTCACCACTGCCAAACCCACAATTACCATCACCGGTAGCAAACCGATAATCCAGCCAACAACATTTGCCCACATTGGATAGATGTATGTGCCGTATTTCAAAGACTCGTATTCCAACCAATTGAAACACAGGATGAAGAACAATGCTGCCGGGGTAACAATTTTCCACATCCAGGTCCAGAAGAATCGCCAAAGGCGGCTTTGCAAGCCGATCATTTGTTGGATATCGTTTAGGAAGCGGTCTGCGCCATAAACCCAAGCCACTAGAATGCACTCAGTAATCGCAATCAGCAGCACCGACCAATTAGCCGCGTATTTGTCCATTAGTTGAAGCCAGTACATTCCAGACTAAAACAGATCAATGAGACTCTCTTTGTACGGAAATTACGTAAAGGTCAAATTTATCAATGAACCTGATATACACATCACAAAGTATCTGCGCATGTATATGTAGCGTCAATACGATTATGAGGGCCATCCGGTTAGAAAATTAGAAGTAGATATGGAAATCCACGTGCAGAGCAGACCTCGTGGAGGTGCTGCAGAGTACCTCTCCCCTTCGGGGAAAATCCAGGGTCTCATAAACCCCCAAAACTGGCCACGCTGACAGCATCACTCTTGAATGGACTTTGGCCTCGACACGACTGTACACTTCGATTAATATTTGAATACATTTATACTCCAACTTTTGCTACATCAAATCCCTGACGTGGTACGTTTATTCCACGCGCTCACCAACACAACTTAGGACGTCGTATAGTCTTACCAGCCCATGTGTGGTGGCAAGCTATTTGGGACTTCGAAGAGTTAGAGTGCCGAGGCGGTAAAGCGGCTTTCTCAGTTTTGTAAGAAAGCGGCATCGACGGCTACTTATAAGAAAAACAATGTAAGGTGATCACTCGCCGCGGATGCACTTTGATCCCGTGGCGAGTCGCAATTAAAGGACTTCGATACATTGTCTTTCACCAACGATTGCAAAAAGAATCTGGCCACAGGGTGGTGGCCGACTGTGGCAAAAGAACTCGTCACATTTTCCAGAACCTCTGTGGCAATCGGTGGCCCTCTGATTAAACACTTAACATGTATCTGGACAAATTTTGGATAAACATGAAAGGCATTCGATAATTAAAAGTAAGATGCATTCAGCTTATCACAATGTTATGTGCAGTTCATGTTTTGTATTTTACGCCAGTATAATACTGTAAGGGGTCGTATTCACGAATCGCGTAAGAGGCATTCAGGCCCAATTGAATTTTGAGAAGGGTTGTATTTCTGGTGTGGCGGGATAGAAATCTAGCCCGACTGAAGCTCGGAATCCAACTGGTCTCTACTCTTTTGACATCAAGCCGAGCGTCATTTGAGGTGGTATTTAGGGATTATCTTCAACCCTTTGGACGAAGGGCATCGAGTGGTCGGTTGTAATCGGAGCAAGAGGGCGAACAAGTGGTATGAGGAACGAGTGAGTGTCTAGGGATGCGTGGGAATTGGTATGGAAGAAGCAAGGGTAGCCTAAAGAGTGTCGTATGATTCTGTGAAATTGTTGATTGAATGTTGTTAGGCGAGTAGATGCGATATGGATGAGATAAGTGAGTGTCGGAATGCAAATGATTCTTAGAATAAAAGTATATGGAGTAAGGGTAGCCTGAAAGCATGATGATGTGAGTATGCATGTATGTACGAATGTAAGGTGTGCATGAGCCGATATAAAGTGCGTTTCCTCGGAGGACCGAGACTGGTTTTGCTTAGTGGAGCCGAGCCAGAGGCTCCCTCAGTGAAATCAGTCAGAGAGACAGTTAGAAGGAGGACGTTGTGTAAAGAGTCAAGAGAAAGAGTTTTAAAGAGTTTCAATAAAGAGGCGAACTGTACAAACACATTTCTTTGGCGACCGTCATCCTACTGATCCTCACCATCACCACAATTCCACAATTATATAGTAACGATTGCGATGGCTTGAACACGAACTATTAGTCAACATAAGTTTATTATTGAAAAAATTTACTATCGTAGATTGGGGCGTCCGGCTTTCCCAGCCGAACTCTCCATTCCAGGAGGCGCCCACGAGCTAACCCCTGTACTCCCCGGTGCTATGCCGATTCTCTCGGGCGGCCGTGGTCTCTTACCTCGTTTCCTCCTTCGAGAATGCAGCAGGAATAGGGCGAGCGCGTACGCGATCGCGAATTTTATATGGTGCCGTTCGCAGCTCCCCACCGCCACCCGATGCTTCGAGATTAATCTCAGTGGCGACATTAGATTTTGGCTTCATTACATTATTAGTTTTACTTCACCCGTAACACATCGATTCTTATATTTGAGAAAGTTTAAAATCAGACCAAAACATTTCTTTTCTAATTTGTCGAGAGAGGGCGAAAAATTCTTTAAATTTTGCAAGATTTTTCATGAATGGTTAAATAAGGGGCAGTCTTCGAACGGATAACCAGCCTGATTACACATTATATTAATATCAGGACATAAACTGTACTTACATTGGTTGTGAAGATAAGTCCGCCGGCGTATCCCATAACGGCAGCGGACAGTACAACCCAGAACTTGTAATGTCGGAGTGTTGGGAACGCGTCGAGAATAGCAGTGGTGACAGTTTCCATGAGAGCAAACTGTGAGTCCAAACCGAGGGTCAGCAGCATCACAAAGAAGAGAAGAGACCATACCGAAGCCACCGGTAGTCGGGCTACGACCTACAAAAATGTTAGTTCACAATATCTTTGAATCCTTTGTAATGTGCTATGCTTTTAAATTGTTTTAACCCGAGAATATTCGAGTACAAAAGTGATATGTATAGAATTCTTAGGGAGTTCATAACTTCAATTTTTGTATGTAAGTTGGCATACAAGAAGAAACATGGAAATTTCACTTGGATATGTTGTTTCCAGAAAAAATATACAGTAATAACTGCAAATATCCAACCAGTTCTATGCACACATATCACAAATAACGCGAGTCATTTATTTAAAGGCTAAACAACTGGATTTTTAAATACGAATAACAAACGAACACCCCTAACTGGTAAAAACGCATCTTGATGAAACTTTGTACACATATTATGCATTCAGAAATAGACGATACGTATTTTTTATATTGGGCAACGTCGACACTAAAGAGTTGGCAAGGAATCGTAAATTTTGCCAAAAATACGTCTCTGCGGGGGAAACATGAAACAATTTTTAACCGCATAGATATAAGAAACAACTATGAATTGCAAAATTGTACCTGACACTATGGACTATAAGAATATATAAATGAAAGTTCGAAAATATCAACACACACTTGATGTGATGCACTTCAACTCACAATGTAAGATACGTATTTTTCGGTTTTCTCGTTTTCATATAGTTGCTAATATATGTATATCTATTTTTGAATTTGGAACGTGACGAGTTCATGCGAAGTGGTACGTCCGACTATTTCAATGTCCGTTACGTAAAAAGAAAGACAGAAATCATTTTCTACTTTTTAGCGCATTTTCGTATCGTCTTTTAATGTAAAGTAAAATTCTGGGGCAAAGCCATGGCGAGCACGTACACAAGAACGACCGAACCAAAAGTCATGTCCTATACAAGTGAAAAACGAATATATTGCAATAATCATAGTTGTTGTGTACGTTAAGTGAGACATTTGGAGGAAATCACTTACGGATACAGGATTCTGGAAGGAGTGGAAGTGATACAGGAATGCAATCATGTATGTTGTTATAGATTGTTTTTCGGATTCTATGGTTCAGAGTGTATTTAATCAAATAATTTAGGACTTCAACGACAAACTTAGCAACGATCTATATTTGCGTGAGGACCGCCGGGTTTCCTAGCTGAACTGTTCCCATCGTAAAGTAGTATGGAATGCCTGGAAACGGAGCGAACCGGCTTCATAACAGGTATCTCCGAACCTGAGGGCGCCATGGCTGACAGTCCCCGTACTCTCCTAATATTCCTCAGGTGTGCAGGAAGTTCGTTCTTTACTTCCCTCCGAAAGGTGACCGGCTTCAAAGCCATTCCCCCCTTTCCAAAGGTGTCGAGAAGCAGACCTCTCTACTCTCCTGTATCGTTAAGCAGCCGCGAGCTAAGCTTCATTCTCTCGTTTTCCCCCCAAAGAATTCAGCGGGAATAGGGTAAGCGCGTCCACGTTCGCAATACTTATACGAAATCGTTGCTAAGTACGCCGAACCACCGTCGCTGTCGCCGTCGCCGCAATCAACAACGCGGCATCCTGGCAAGCGGCTGCCCGGGTTAGAACATGGAACCGAAAATTTTTAGGAACGCAATCACTATCTGAGCTTTCTCTCCGAGAAGAAACAGATTTCATTCCGATCAATCCATCCATTGCAGGAATACCACTGGACAAACATTACAAAAAGTTTCAAATAAAAAAATATACGTGATGAAATGAGAAACGGCTCCAACTCAAAGTTGGCTCAAAATCGATAACAGCGACGGTATTTGACGGCGTCGGTAGGAATTGTTCAAACGCATTGGTAGTACCTCAGGATAAACGATAAAAGCCAATCCAGCACCCTCGTCGACGACAGTCGCTACTGGCACCGAAAGCTCGTGCGCAAGGAAGCCAATCACGGAAAAGATGACGAGACCAGCGAAGAAAGAGGTGCTGATGTTGCTGACAGCAACGATCAATGAATCTCTATAGCAATTGTTGTTAAACTTGTTGTAAGAGCTGAGAGTTATTAGACCGCCCCAGGACGGACTTAGGGCGAAGAAGACCTGCACGGCCGCGTCACCCCAAACTCTCGCTGCCTTCAATCTCTGCCAGTCTGGCGTTAAGTAGAACAGGATGCCCTCTTTTGCACCCGGCAGGAAAATGCCACGAATAAAAAGAGCGATCTGCAAAGAGCAATCGGCATTCAAAGCTGAGCAATTGGCATAATTGACAATCGAAAATGTCGTCACATAGCATGCTTGATAAGTTTTTGCCTACTTATACTATACGCAGTAATCAACAAACGTTGGGAAACAAAACATTTATCTATACAATCTGTAACATATCTAAGATACTCACTTACGGTCTACGTGTGTACTTATTTATAGTGCCACGTAATCACTGGTTGCTAATTGTAATACTTCTTTGAAGATATTAATAATGCGCTGTGCAGTAGTATACGCTGAAGCAATACTATATAGTCAATTTTATGAAACCATGCGGAACTAGATATTTGTACACGGTAGAAATATTTTAAGTTTAAAATTAGCCGTTTCAAGATGTCTACTTTGTTGCGAGATTCTGGGGAGAATGTGATGCTTTTTGTTACCGTCCCCTTGTCAAAAGGTATCCCTGCCTCCCCCATTTCGTAGCCAGATCCTCTTTTTATCAAGCAAAGATCGAAAGAAAATGTATGTTACATACATTCGGTTTTAAAACTGATCAATATCTAAGCACGTATCAGATGCATGCCACGAGCTGATTCAAATCCCTAGGAAATCATCCTCGATTCATCTTACGCTATACTTCATTATTTTCGCTAACATGCATGTACGCATTGTGCAAGACCGAAGAAACTATGTAACAGTCTGTGTTACGAAATGGATACAGAGGTTATTGATATTGAAAGCACGGAAGGCCTTAATGGGGTTAAAAACTATGTTCGATACAAGTGGAAAAAAGTACATTCTTGTTAAAGTTTAATACATACCAGTACGACGTAAGGGAAGAGCGCGGTGAAATAAACGACCTTTCCAGAGCTCTGCACGCCTTTACTCAAGCAAAGGAAAACAATGATCCAAGCGAATAAAAGGCTCACTGCCATTAACGGTCTTATGGAGCCAGTCTCTTCGATACCACTGCTCAAGCCTAGTACGTAGTTGCTGTTTCAAACAAAATATATTTTGTTAACGCAGCCGCTATGCGATGCACCACTATCCCATACAAAATGATGAAGAAAATCATGCGTCGAGTAACTCTCGGTCGTATGAAAGACCGACGGCGTTCGCTTGGATCACTCTGCACGTTGTATGACATACAACGCACAGTAAGAAATACTTTAAATAGTAGAAAAGGGGGTTATAAAGGGACTATTACCAAGGTATGGAAATAATCTAACCAAGCGAGAGTTCAAAAGCCATACAATAATCATTAACGCCGTGACTGAGCACCAAAAATACCGACGTGTGTAAAGATGAAAAAACTTTCAAATTCTTATACATATGTGTGGTCTGCAAAGGATCTTATGCTAGCTTAGTATTAATATAGCTATTGCTATTCGATCGATTTTTTTTTATTTTCATGTTTTATTTTCGTTTCGAAATAAAACGTATCACGTTTTATTTTCATGTAAAACTGGCTGTCCCACCCGGGTGGCATTTCATGTGCGTGGGGAAGGTCGGGATGGTTTGCCTCCCCCTCGCCCCTCCAACGTTCGTCCGATCCGTCGGAGTATTTGTTGTAAAGAATCGAAGAATCCTCGTGCCGATTTTGGTGCAGATACGTATAAAGAAAGGTATAGAAGCCTTTGCGGAACATACGTACATATTTTGACTATTATATTTTAAGAAGATTAAATTCATGTGATGAAAGACGTGCGATAATCGTATCGAGAAAGAGTCAAAAATTTCTTTAAGGAGGTAGGTGCTGTCATTTGACGCAGGGGTATAAGAGGGGAAAGTGTGAGCGTTGACACAGAATTCTGAGGCTCTTTCAAATTACAATAAAACCAATTATTGAGTAGGAATATTCAATTTGCAATTAAGATTATGCTATGTCACACCTGCTTTTCAAGTTACTTCTATTTCTATACTATCTATCACGTTATTTCTATAAATGGAACCATTCCGTTTCTACTCTCTGATCGAATACTCTCGAACTGGAGAGATGCAGCTTTTGAAATTTAGACTTATTATTTCTAAATATCTTATTTACCACATGAAATGATTCTTATTCGTGTCGCATTATTGTATCGCATATTTTTAAACGATCCACAGTAATCTCTGCTCTCGTCGTCATAAGAGCCCATGCATAAGAATGGATTTTTAGACATTGATTACTCAACAATTGTAGAAACAAATAAGTTGAAATTTTTAAGAAAGGTGCAATAACCATTAACTACCATCTGTGTAAATTTCAATTCGATCTCATTATTTTCGTTTTCAGCACCAACCTCCTTAAAAAATGGCGGAACAGGCTATAGCCATTATCTCCGAAGTGCTTGACTTACACTGCGAGAATATACAAGCATCATACGTACATGAAGTATTCTTCTGCAGGCGGTCTCCGTGTGGCGTTGATAATGTCAGCGAGAGTCATTCCCAATATTGTCATTTGAGTGCTATTCAGGCATTGCATTTTGAAATAGGACATGTTCTGGGCCATGCACTGTTCCGCCTCCTCAGGCATGAAACAGTCCTCCGTGCTCCAAAGTGCTCCGCATCCTTTCCACGGCAACTCGCCTCCACCTTCGGATTAAATAATATTTATTATGCCACATGACTCAGTCGACTCATATCGATACGTTAAATCTCTGAAAATTGTAGAAACTACGATATTGTAAACTTTCCATATTACTGTAATAGAATTTGGCACAAACAAAAATTGTTGGGTGTAATTTTGATTACTTTCTTAAATCTTAACTTCATTCGAATGAAATATGAACACCCGAAATTACAATATAATTATAATGAATTGTACAACTTGTATTTGCTTTTGCATTTTTCGCAAATACTACTTTTTTTACTAACTATAATTGTGTGTTAGTGTTGCACTAGTTCTTTTATACGGCTTACATTGCCTCATGAAGGCCAAGATACTCTGATAGTGAAGAGTTTTTCTATGTGTAGAGACTCTATTGCATATTTATTCGCACTCGCGATCATATTGCAGATGATTCCACCAGCCAACCAAAATTTAATTGGTCGATTGCTCAATACCCATTATCTGAAACATGATCATGGCTCTGTACGTGATAAATATGATTTTCGTTTTTCCTATACAAAATTGTAACTACTTAAGTTTGATATCTATGCATACACTTACTTACTACTAACTTACTTACATTAACCGGCTAAGGAAGTAGTCTGGGTTAGAGGTGGGAACAAAAGATTATCTATTGTTACATTTTTCAAAAGCTTAGACCTTGTGAAGAGTGCAAATTTGGATCCCACTCTCACAAGGTCATGAACATCGGTCGCAAAACTACGAATTGGAATCATTTTCCTTAACACCATGTTTATCCAATTATGGCAGAGACAGATTTTAAACAACTAAGTTTAATGATTTGATATTTCAGATTGTTGGAGAAGTATTTTACGACGATCTGTACGTTTTTCACGTACATTTTAATAGATGCTACTGTGTCATACATCGTAATTCTTCTGCTGGCAGCGATACCCATAGTCATAAGGATTAAAGTAGTCTTTGATTTATTTGTTCCGAATGTTCAATTATACTCGCAAACTGAAGATCCTTTTTAGAAAGATAATGGTAATGGGAGATATATAAATCATTCAATATTATAGACGACTAGTTGCATTTATAACAAAGTTACAGCTCCAATGATTTATTTCTAAATTTTGCCTTTAACCGTTTATTTTTCTGATTCCAATGAGTCAATAGTCAAGCGAACCGGTTCAGTTCATATTACGAATTCACAAAGAGCTAACCAGAATAGTCCCCCAAGTGTTTCTTCTCGACTTGAGTTTTTATTCCAAATTAAAAAATCTAAAATTAACTTTGCCATGGTTGCTAATATATAGCTGTTGATACTTATTAATAGACTTATGAATGATCTAACCGATAACTGAGGCCACAATATAGAAGAGTGTCCAAGCAATGACGAGATTGTAGTAGAGCATGACGATGGAGCTGACCAGTACCATTCCGTAACCAAGTCCACGCAGTAAAGGGCAGAAGCGTTTGTAAGCGGCGACCGGGCCGAGGCTGGCGTACTGCCCTAGAGGGGAGAGACAAGAGGGCAGATATTACAAACCGATCGATAGCACCATTCTCAAGAAGTAATCCTGGTGCAGTTATAGCACGGTATAGCCGATGCTTCATCCTCAGAGATTGCCGCCGCGGCCGGGGTGTGATCGATATCATCGGAATGCCACCTGATAACTCCTAAAAATAGCATTACGTGACCCAGTAACGAGGAACGATCGGTCATCGATCGTAACTCCCCTTTTAAAGTGAAACCAGGATAACTTGGCCTACACGAACCGTGCTCTGTTTTGAGGCAAGCGTTGGAACGCGCGGACATGTGTGGGTGGTCGTGAATGTGCGTCATACGAATTTCGGCTTGATCAATATGAGTCTGTATACCCTCAGAGCTGGGTAGAATATAAGAACAATCAACTGTTGGTCAACAGCAGATGAGCGGAACAGTGAGACTTAGAAATGAAGGTAAACAATGCAGAAAGCATTCTTGCCTGCTTTTCAATCTGATCATAATGTTACATAAGTACTTGACATAAATACTTGAACGCGTTCACTCGACGTAGTACAACGCATATATATGCTGCTCGATTTCTCATTGTCACTACGAAGGAAAAACGCCACACTTTCTAAAAAGCAATATCAACTCAATTTTTAAAATATCGAGAAAGTCTTATTTCTGTTCAATAGCAGTATATTCCTAATATTTTAAAAGCAGAACAATAACTGTTCGAGGGAAAAAAGATTCCATAATGAGGCATTACTTGCGACACATGAGAAAATAAATCCTATTTCGGGATTTAAAAACTTTGTAGGATTCAATTTTCGCTGCAAATTCAAGTTGGGAAAATCGATAACTGCTTTTGTAACATCAACGGGATGGAATATGTCTCCACTTGCAAAAATGTAGTATCCATTTGTAAAGTCGGCCTAGTGATAGAAGAAATCAATTGTCCTGTAGGGAAAACTGCTCTGGTGACCTCACTTCTGCAATATCACAATAGAACTACGTTTCTCTGTATTTCCTGATGCCCAGGGGCAATCGAAATATAGGTAAGTCAAGCACTCCAACGTTTAAAGGTGGATGACCCAAGATCTACCTTGGCCTTCGGCAATGACAGCCCGATGCAGCGTCTAACTTTTAATGATTTTCCCTCCATCCATTCAACGACGAAGTCCTCAATTCGATATAAATGTCAATGACACATACATAAATAGAATAAATTAACAATATTTACGACAATTTACTGAGACATTCGTTGCCAATATGTAATACGATTCGTTACTTTAAAATGATCTTTAATTAAATTGATTTCATATAATTTCAGATTAAACCAATCATTTATAGTACAGGGAAAAGTATCAGATGTGATATTCTGCCTTCCATTTAAAGTATCAACTTACGGCTCAGCAGTTCCGAACAACTGAACAATACTGGTGGAAAAGCCCAGCGTAGAGGACAGGTTAATTACTACAAATTACACTGACTGAAGTGGACTAAATTTTAGAGTGGCGTAGGTGGTAAAGGGCTTAAATTTCGCAGAACGTGGAGTACTAATCACTAGATAGACGATCTGGGCCAACGTGATGGCGTTAGGATTGACGTGTCATTGCAGTCGGAACACATAGACAGAAATAAGAGGACGTGATTTTGCTACGTACTTTATCCTCTCATTGCCATCTGAATATGCCGTTTATCGCTTTTAATGCCATTTTCCATGAACCGCCACATGGGCCGAGATTTATCCACAATTTTGTAATGAGCATTTTCAAACGAGTTTCATTCTTCATTAAATTCGGTTTCTCAGTATTGACAAAATTCCTCGAACATCATCTCTTTCTTCAGTTATCACAAGTCCACGAATTTTACACTATTTTCCCTTGTACTTTAAACTTTATGATTAAGGCTTCAGCTCTAATTACTATACCAAATACATTTTGTGTATTCTTTTCAGTACACACTCAGTGAATATTTGTTTGGTTAATGATAAATGACTTTTTATTTGGCAACTATTAACCTTTAATCACTTGAAATGAGTTAGGAGTTTATACGAAGTACTATGGCTTTACCTGAAAGCTAAAGAAAGAATGAATTTTTCTGAATAAAATCTATAAATGTATTTCTAGTATACTAATTATGAAATATGTTTACTTGGTGGTAATGTAAGTAATTACAACGGGAAAAGGGAAGAGTAGATACTTAAAACTGAAAGAAGTGAGCGAAGCCAGACTAATAAAAAAAGCAATTCTGACTGCTTTGGTATTTTGGTTTAAAAATATAACAATGGACGAAGAAGTAGGAAGAAATTAATTGAAGGTTCATTAAAACTGTTCATAGAATACATAATTATGCTCGCAATATACGACGTAGTTACTGAAATATGATACGAGGTGCTACTACTTTATAACTCCACTTATTTCGTACAGTTTAAAAAATTCGTCAATAGTGTTAAATTCGTCAAGTTTTAACGCGGCAATAACGACTACTATTCACACGATGAAAGTAAACCGTTTTAAATAAATTGATCGAATGTATGTACACAGACTGGGTGGTTTTATTGTTAACCACTGAAGTATGATAGCAAATTTACTTTTCATACTTTTTCATTGTACGTGCAGTAGGCAAAAATATTGCCGGACAAATATTAACAAAAATAAAAAGCAATATTCGCGGCGAATTGAACCACCTCCATCTCGAGGTTCATCAAAAAGTATGCCAAGTGCTTTTGCAGTTCAGTTTTAGACTAACAAGGAGAGTGTCACACCTGTCAAGTCGAAACCCAAATCTAATTTTTTTTTATAAGCTCAGGATATGATGTAGAACAAGTGTACAAAATTTGGTTTGCAATGATCAACTGCAAAGACCCCCCAAAAATGCCAAATGTGCCAATTTTTGCACTTATGGAGCTTTAAGGCCTTTATAGCAAACCCACTTGATTTTATTTAAGTTCATATACTTGCAGTGCACTATTATAACTAATATTGTGGGGATTGTGGGGGAATAAGTCAGAATATCGTGCACCGTTTAAGGTTTTCGTTTTCTTTATTATTTCGAGCTCCGCTCTTATTACACTCTGTTGAAATCTCTCAAAACTCTGTCTCTGAACTCTGTCACTCGACTCTGTGTCTCTGAACTCCGTCTCTGAACACTGTCGCTTGACTCTCTGACTTGACTCTCTGTCTTGACTCTCTCTGTTGACTCTGTGCTCCTCCCTAGGAGCACATCTTATATCTACCCTCATACATACATCGCATTCGTACAGACGCACTCACACATCTCCTTATACTCGAACCCTTGCATCCCATAATTCACTCTTTAAGTTTGCACACACGACAGGTCAGTCTTACTCCATGTACACTCTTTTCCCAATCACTCCTGCTCGGACACTCTGGTCATCCCATCCGTACCTCATTCCACTCGCTCGCCTATCGCTACCCACTTGACATCACATATACTACACTCTTTACGATCTCATGCACCCTTCTTACTTTCGTACGTCTTTGCAGTCACTCCTAATCGTCATCCGTACTGCTCCCCATTCCACTCGCTCATCCCTCACACCACTCTTCACCACACTCTGCATCCATACCTGCCGTCTCGGTCTCTCTACACACACACACTCACTCGCTGCTTAACCCTCTTGCATTCCGACTTCCATACGTTGTCTTAAATTCATTCCCACACTCGGCCATTCTGCGTTGACATTCGGCCTCGGATGTCGCACTTTCCTAGTTATTCTGTTTCGCTCTCAGGATCGCTTCCCTCGCATACCCATCGCTTCATACAATCTGAGGCTGTGGAGGTTTGCCACGGTCCTTCGCCAGCACTCATTCGTTCAACAACATATCTGTTATTACGCAATTTCTTTATTACTGTATAAGGCCCTAAAAACTTATTTGCTAATTTCAGGCCGGGTGCCTGCTGCGTTCGCTTGATCGCTACTATATCGCCTTCTTGATACTCGGTACTCTTTATCCGTCGCTTATTATAATTTCGGCGGTTTTCCTCCTGTACTTTCGCAATCGAATCTGCTGCCTGTCTCCTCAAGTCATTGCGCTCGCATTGGAATGCTGTTACCCACTCTTCGTCTAACAGTCGTCTTATGTGTGGGTCCTCTTTAAGGCGTAGGTGCACACCGAATAATAGGTGAGCTGGTGACGTTCCAATACTTCGGTGGAGCGTCGTATTTAAATATTTTTGCGCCAAATCTAAATATTTATTCCAGTCCTCTTTTCGCGGCGCTGAGAGTTTAGTCGGTACTGGTATTAACGTCTTATTAACTCGTGGTATGCCGGTTGTAATTAGGCTATGCTCAATAGCTTCCGCTTCGCAATAATCTCTTTCTGCTACCGCTAACGTTTTCGCGACAGGGAAATGCTTCTGACCATGGAGGTCTCGCGGTATTTGCCCTACTACTTTCTTTGGTACGACTAATTTCGGATCGCCCTTACTTTCCTCAAAAAATAGACCACCTTTTATTACATGTCCCTCTGTCTGATTCTTATCAATAGGCTCTGCGACTTTCTTTATGTTATGTAACGCGTGATCTTTAATATCGCGCTGTAAAGATATACCGCCGTAGTCAGATAAACATGCGTCTGTGCGCAACTCTGTCTCTGCCTCTGTTCGACATATCTTTAACACGGTTTTTTCGCATACTACTTCTTTACATTTAATGGGCTGGTAATCTCTCACCAGTGTCTCAATAGATTGCTGGCACGCAGCAGAAACTCGGGAAACATCAACTTTCTTGTTTTCTATTACGTCTATTTTAAGCACTTCTGGAACCTGCGATACTTCGTTATTAAAGAATTGTGTAATCGGCTGAATGCGGATTTCTCCAAGTCTAATACTCATATCTACTGTACTCAAAAAGTCCGTTCCCAATAACAGTCCCCAACTCGTGGCTGTATCGGACACAACATGGACTAGGGCATTGTAGTCGTTCCCGTCTATATTTAATCGCGCTTCAAAGGAACCAAGTGTCGCGTTATTATTGTTACCGATTCCGCGAAACATTATTCCCGCTGAATGCATTCTCGGACTTCCTAATTTAATATAATGCTCGGCCCTCATCAGAGTGATATCGCTTCCGGTATCAACTAGCGCATTCATTTTATAACCATTAACTGTTACCTCCTTCTCGTACTTCTTTTTCGGCGCGTGATCGATGGTAAGTGTCCTTTTTACCTGTTCGAGTCCGTTCGGGCATTTAGATGCTAGATGCCCTCGCTGATTACACTGGAAGCACTTTACACCTTCACTTTTTGTTGGGCAGTTAGCTGCCAGATGACCTACTGCTCCGCAGTTGTGACAGTTCCGTCGTTGAACGCCGGTGCTTCCTCGTAATTCTTCTCTCGCATCTCTGCTCGCTGTTGCTCTCGTTGCGCCGGTCACACTTGCCGGTTGCTGCCTTTGGTAAGGGCTGCCGTCGCTCGCTGCTCCGCTCCGTCCTCTCGTCGATGCCGGTTCTCGTAGCATGATGCCGTCGAATGCTTCCAACAGATCTGCTCTCGTTTTGAACCTATGTAGCCTCGTCTGGTCTCTCAGTTGTAGATCGGGGATACCTTCTATGAGATATTCGATCATCTCAGGCTCTGGGATTGTCAGTCGGTTACCGAGGATGATCTTCTCATGGACATACTCGTGAAATGTCTCACTCTTTTTCCACACTCGCTCTTCGAATTGTCTTTTTAGGGTGATTATCCCAGGCACATAGCGATACATCGATCGCAACTCGGTGAGTAAAGTTTCCGTCGCTAGCGTGAGATGTTCCGCCTTCGAGTGAAACCATCGGAGAGCTTTACCCTTTAATCGCATACTGATCAACACTTTCACTTCATCTTCTTGCAAACTGTATGCACTCATGAGTAGTCGCAATTGTCTCTCCCAATTGTCGTATTCTCCTAACTCTCCACTGAAATTGCACAGAAGATCCGCAATTGTACATATGTTTCTGAAAGGACGATGTTCACTGACACTCGATGATTGGGTTGTATGCTCTTCTCCATGTCGCCTTATACTCTCTTGCGACTGCACACTGCCGTTAATGTTTGTTTGTTGAGCACGTCGCATCATGTCTAGTTCCTGCCGTGCAAGAGCTAGTTCGCGCTCAGCCAACTCTTTGGCCTGCCGGTGTAATTCAGCTTGCTGTCGACATAAGGCCGCTTCTCTCTCATAGGTGTTGCTGTCCTGCGAACCCTCTTCTTGAAAGGTGCTGGCAGCCTCGTCACTCTGCGCATTTTCGCGTGCCCGTTGTAGCTCTCGAATCCAAACACCCGCCGGATCCGCGTCCGTCAATCGCTGAATTAAGTCGGCTTTATTGCCGGCTGTCTGTAAGCCTATGCTTCTCAGTTTTTCCCTCAACTCGACTAGCGTGAACATCACTGGGCTAATCGAAGGGTTGCTCATGTTGCTGGGTTGTCACACGTACACTTTTCACTTCACTCGCTTTTGCACCTTGCACTCTTACACTGTTTCACTTTGTCACTGCTTCCGTTAACACGAACGTCTGACTTATTTTGATGGAGTTTTTGGCTACAATGTTACACAATCCCGGACGAGCCCCCAAGTTTTGTGGGGATTGTGGGGGAATAAGTCAGAATATCGTGCACCGTTTAAGGTTTTCGTTTTCTTTATTATTTCGAGCTCCGCTCTTATTACACTCTGTTGAAATCTCTCAAAACTCTGTCTCTGAACTCTGTCACTCGACTCTGTGTCTCTGAACTCCGTCTCTGAACACTGTCGCTTGACTCTCTGACTTGACTCTCTGTCTTGACTCTCTCTGTTGACTCTGTGCTCCTCCCTAGGAGCACATCTTATATCTACCCTCATACATACATCGCATTCGTACAGACGCACTCACACATCTCCTTATACTCGAACCCTTGCATCCCATAATTCACTCTTTAAGTTTGCACACACGACAGGTCAGTCTTACTCCATGTACACTCTTTTCCCAATCACTCCTGCTCGGACACTCTGGTCATCCCATCCGTACCTCATTCCACTCGCTCGCCTATCGCTACCCACTTGACATCACATATACTACACTCTTTACGATCTCATGCACCCTTCTTACTTTCGTACGTCTTTGCAGTCACTCCTAATCGTCATCCGTACTGCTCCCCATTCCACTCGCTCATCCCTCACACCACTCTTCACCACACTCTGCATCCATACCTGCCGTCTCGGTCTCTCTACACACACACACTCACTCGCTGCTTAACCCTCTTGCATTCCGACTTCCATACGTTGTCTTAAATTCATTCCCACAATATTTCGAATATTTCTCATTTAGCACCTAAACAACTCATTCAGACAGTTTCGTAATAGGTTTCGACATGACAGGTCTGACATAGGGATTTACGTACAGTGTTTTCAGGCATTCAGGGCGTATCCGTTCGATCTCATATACAATTGTGCACTTGCAGTTTGCCATTGCAACTAATATTTTGTATATTTCGTATTTTGTGTGCAAACTAGTTCCGAAAGTTTCATGATAGGTTTCGACATGACAAATCTGACAGCGACCCCTATGCATATTGTTTACTCAAATCGCGTAAAATCTCTGGGATCGCAATTTCTTGCATTCTTATCGAAAAACGCTTCGAGTTCATAATCGCTATATTACTTGCGATTGTTGAATTGATGTTTTCTAATTAAGTTGTTTAGATACTGCATACCACATATTCAATATATTAACTATAATAGTGCACTGCAAATATATGAACTTAAATAAAATCAAGCGAGTATGCTATAAATGCCTTAAAGCTCCATAAGTGCAAAAATTGGCACATTTGGCATTTTTGGGGGGTTTTTGCAGTTGACCATTGTAAACCAAATTTTGTACACTTGTTCTACATCACATCTTGAGCTTATAAAATAAATTGGATTTGGGTTTCGACCTGACAGGTCTGACACTCTCCTTGTAAGCAATAATATATTATTATATCAGCCACAGTGTTTTATACATTCACTACTCGTTGTGTAGTAATTTGTTAATCATTAAATATATCAGTACGATCCTGACATATCTTCAATGAATGAAATTTTATTTGAAAATCTGCGCATGCCGACACTTTATTAATTTATTGCATATCTGCTAAATGAAAAATCCGCAATTTTCACCATAAAATTCATTCTACTTCCGTACTGTTGATTCTTTTGATTGCAATGATGTAATCTATGTTCGTGAAAAACGAAAATAATGGGGGAAATTGTTACGTGAAAACGTCAAAGGAATTTCTGCTGAAACGCTCGTTCAAACGCCTACCTCATGAAGAGCGGTTATTGGAGGCAGTTGCTAACGAGAAGCCCCTAGTGAATAGAACGATGTAAAAGTGCGCTTATATCGATAAATGGGAATATTTGTGCAGCTTCCCTTGGAAACTGAGAGCTATGGAATGCTAAAAGCTAATAGCCTACCGTTCCGCGCAGAATTAAAACATAGACTCATTGACGTTACGTGATACGCGGTTAGGTAGAGCAAGCCAGTAATCTGAAAGGTTTTTTCTGGGTAAAATGCTGGTTTACCCTTTAAACAGTTTCTTCATCTTTCTTGAATGAAGATCAAAAATCTTTCTTCATCTTTCAGAAAACACATTACAAATATTGACACTATTAAACGCTTCTCGCGTAACTCACACGAATTTCTCATTATGCACTCAATTTTCCAGAGAATATTAAGCGCAGCTTTTGATAACAGACGAGAATATTAATTATCGCAATGCTGTTGATATCTGTTACCGGGAAATTTCCAGGAAATCTGTTGCCTAGTAATATATGACTTCTTTCGCGAAACGATGCAAAATACAGATGCAATAATGCAAGATGATATTGATTAATTAAACTCAATGAACCACCTAATTATGTTTCAACCTCACATCGATGACCGCTACAACAGCAGTAATTGTAGTCGATTAAAATTTCCTTCGTGACAAATTAGTTACCTTAATGACAGTTATTTAACAATCTAAAATTGTTTGGCGATATTTGGCATCCTTCCTCGCAAGCCGAACTGCCATGAACAGGTCGAATTTTGTTTAAACAAGCCAGTTAAAAGTTCAGGAATCATGAAGATAGCCGTAAGGTAAAACGCACTACTCACTGTTTCGCAACGAGTTTCGACACCGCTTCTTCTCCTTTGCACTTCAGTTAATTAAAGTTTAGATTATCGGTATCGCAAAACGAGTTCAAGAGTATGCTGAACAAACATGGTTCCAGATTTTTGATTTTCGACATTTTTCTTAACATCTTTTCTTATGTTTAAAACATAAATATTAATTGATTCTAACCAAGCTTCTAGGCGTTACGCTGTAATTTTCTCCTCGATAAGTGTCAAAGCATTATCACGAAATATTCTACATCCTCCAAGAACGTATTCCTTTATTTTATTTTCTCCAGGTAAGTCAGCGATTTTTCTCACGGTACTCTCCTGCAAAGTTCCTATTATTGCCCAAAAGCGGCCGATGGTCATACCTCGTCCTCTCTCTCTGCCACCAAGAAGAAATTATCCTACTGAGAATACCTACTTTATATTTGACTATCACTATCCGCAACGGCCGAAATCGAGTACAGACGTTGCTATATATAATACATATATGCAGGCTGCTTAGAGTCAGAATCTCTCGCGCGCCGCTTCTTCCGATATCAATCCATCGCTCGTCCGAGTCTAATATCACTCCCTCTCCCGCTCCCTCTCCCTCTATATGTTACGATATCAGGAGACTCAGTAGAATTTTGCGCCAAGTAGTTAGCTATATATACCAGCGTCAAGAAAACCAAGGCAACTTATTCCAAAGTTACTAGCGATTTTCGATCAATACAAAACTTTCGCCTCGATTTCCGAAAAACTTATAGCTCGTAAGCATAGTAATTAAACACGGCCTAATTTATTTTTCTGAATCGAATGAGCTAAAGAGCAAGGAAATTGGTCCATGCGTTCAAGAGATATGAATTTCCTTCTGTTAGTTTCTCAAGCGAGAACGGATTCAGAAAAACATTTAAACTAAAAATGTCCTCCTAACATAATTGATGGTAAATGGCAGTATAGAGTGATGCGGTAAACTTGAAATCCGGTAAGTAGAACTAGAAACAGCTTTTTGCCATCGAATTATCGGAAATACAGACATTTGCATAATTATTTTATTAACCGTGTCATATCACTTGTCTCGTGTGCCGCTGAGCGCTACCCGCAGTAAATTGTTACAGATCTAGCTGCCTATCGGTGAGAAATGCAAAATCTCGGGGGAACTTATACACTCCAATGAAACGGTTTGATTTTAAATTCTGAATTATATGGTAAAAATATTAAGCCTTATGTTATATGAAACTTCTGTGAGCTGAATCTCCGGGGAACGGGCTATAATTATTCGCCCGAATTCTTGTTAGTTTAAACTAATACAATTCCAATAACAAAAGTATGCTTAATTTACAATCTTATAGCACTGACCCAAATCCTATTTTTGTTATTGAAATTATATTACTTTAAACTAACAATGTTCCACCCTATAAATCATAGCCCGCTCTTCGCATGTACAATTCACAGAAATTTGGTGTAAGGTAAATTAATATTGTTACCATCTAATTATTGGAATGCATAAGTAACGTTTTCCCCGAGATTTTATATTTCGCAATTAATTGATAGGCCGTCGATATCTGTCACAATTCACTCCGTGCAATGCTGAAGGACACACGACAAAATGACATTATACGACTAACAAAATAATTGCCGATAGTTCGAGATTTAAAAACAATCCAAAATAGAAATGTATATCACTAAAAAACGAAAAACAAATCATAATTCAGACATAATTAAAATATCATAAAGTCACATTTTAATTCAATGATACTTAAATTTAACTTACAGCTCCAAAATCAAAAAAAGTCTAGTATCACGTAATTCACAAGAATGTCACTGTTTTTAGCAATATTACTACAGGTACTTAAATGCCTGCACTAAAGCTCACACGACAAATTTAAACAACAAATTTAATTAGTATGTGCTAATTATGTCTCAATCATAATTTGTGTTTGGTTTTTCAGCGATATACACTTCTATTTTCGATCTTTTTTTAATGATTTTGAAGAGGTGGGGGGATTGGTTGTTAAGGGCGGTAGGACTACTTGGCGTTTCTTTTAGATTATAATGTTTCTAGGAGGTAGTCATTATCCCGTATCCTCTTGCTGCAACATGCATTTGTTCACTATAGCGCTACAGAAAGTGCTAATTAATAATGTTTGATAAAATTAAATCAATACATATATCTATTATATCTGCTTCTCTGCGCTACTTCGACGTAAGAATTAAAATATTTCACGGCAAAATGCTCGCCCCTCCGTAAGGCAGCTTGCATCCAAACCAGCGCTTTCGGGCTGGTAGACATGGGCTTTACCCGCTTTTTTAAAATCTAGCAAGATTCTTTTGTACGTTCATCCTCAGCAACGGATTTCCGAATCAAATCGCAAAGAGGTCTACGAATTTCGAACGGTAATCGTGGTATATTCTAAATATTTATAATTTATTTTGCAACAATTCATAACAAGTGGCCGCATGATATCTATGAAAAAGACGTTAAACATAAAATTGTGAAACACCACACACCAAGGATTGTTAATGAAATAAATGAAATCAAATTTCTAACACCAAATTTTTCTAGAATAAAGCCCGATACGTATATCTTGCTTTGCAAACGTGTATTTATTCGATTGTGCCCTAAAGAATGCAGCATAATTATATCATCACGACTGTGAATATAGATATATATTTCGACCAGTGACTCTGCATTGAATATAAGCCGCTTCACGAAAGAGCGTGCATTTTGCTGCGAAATATTCCAATTTATATATCAAAGCAGTAGAGAGACAAAATATAATATGCGTACGTACCGATTTAATTGGTAAATGTAATCATTTAACAATTTCTTCAGTGCTATGGTTAATAAATGCATGTAGACTTTCATAAATTAAAGTGCAACGAAGAAGAAGGTATGTTAAAGCTCGTCTTGAAGCAGTAAACATTGTGTTTTACGTTACAGGCACCTTCAATTTTTGCTAATTTCTATGCGTACCATAAATCAGGTAAGGGATTCTGAATGATACAGGATAAGGCATTTATGTTGTTACAGATTGTTTTTCGGATTCTATGATTCGGAGTGCATTTAATCATATAATTCTGTGTTTGAACGGGAAACTTAGAAAGGGCGCATATTCGCGTGAGGTCGTCCTGTTTTCTTAGCCGAACTCTACCATCGCCTACGATCAGACTTGTCAGCCGAACTTTTCCCGTCGTAGAGTAATGTGAAATTACTCGAAATGTAGTGGGTACCCAGGCAATCCTTCTGTACTCTCCGATTCGGATGAGCGACCGGCTTCATAACCGTTCTCTTCCAACCTGAGCGCATCTCGCAGTTAAAGCAGGTATCCGGGTAATCGCCAGTATTCCCCTCTCTGGGAATGGCTATACGTTAAATAACTGTTTTGTTAATAAAATCTATGGTGATCCATAAAGATCTATAAAATCTGCTTAAAATTGTGTTCCACAATATATGTATATCTAGCTACAAGTAATTTTAATTATTCTGGCAGGTCTTGGAATAATGGGTAATAAAACCGATTGTAAGGGGAGGAAAGTAATCCCCAGTTTGTGCCAGGACGAACGGAGACACTTGCACTAATTGCAAAAGACGTTGCCTCGGTGAACATCTCTCAGTATCAATGTCAGAAGGGCCAACCAATTATCGGCTACAATAGAAGATGGCAACCTATTATAATCAGTTGTCTTTCATAGCTATTGGAACTATCTCTATTTCCTGAGCTTATACCCATAGCCTGTTATCGAGAACAATGTACTTATGGTCGCAACCAATAATAGGCGGGGAAAGGATAACAGGATCTGATTATGCATCTATCAGCGACAAAGACACCGAGGCTTTGATCAGATATTCGCAATGCCCCGCCTCCAATTAACGTTCAGGAAGGTATTGCTTCGATAGCCTTTAACAATGGCCACATGGCTAAATTGAAGTCCATTTCGGGTAAAGTCCTGTAGCTTGAAGCCCGATGATAGATCAGGCGGTAAGGACTATGTACTACACCCTAATCCATATCTACAGGAAGACTCCTTTGCCCTTCAATCACTATACTATCTGACCTGCACTCCTCTATATGTACATACGCATGTACATAGGATTATTATAAATTATCTAGTAATTTCAATTATGTAAGAAAGTGCCTTACTTCTTTCTCTACATATTATACATTACTGCTACACCAACCGGATTTGCCCACATGACATTTTGTGTGCACGTCAATAGTGGTTTATTTTAATTTTAAAGAATAATATAGCCAAAGTATAGGGTAAATATTCACAATCGCTACTCGTGTGAAACATTGTTTTTTTTATACTTTTTTACGGAAATTCATGTGTTAACATACTATACATACATTGAAATTGGGGGAGCCCCATAGAACCCCACAAACTGAATGAGATCGAACACACTTTTATTGACATTGAACAGAATACTATGCTTCTGCTCCGGTTCGCAACATACATTGGCATGTGCTTCTCTTAAAGATATGAAGAATATATCTTAAATATGTCTTAAAAATGAGAAGAATGCATGTACACGGTGCATATGCTTCTTGTATATTCGGCGCAATAAAAATTCTCCGATGTACCCAGTCATATAATCCTCTGTATGAGTATGGGTATTTGTTGGGCCGCGTGCGGAGGGGTGAGTGTCGACGACTGGGCAATGCGGAAAGCAAATACCGCATAATCTCAACGAACATAACAAATAGTTTTTATCGGGTTCGGGTAAAAAAATATATAATTTTCTTCCTTTTCTACATGAGTAGCAATTGTAAATATTTACACTGTAATGTGCTATACATACACACTAAATTAAGAACTTTATCGAGGAAGGAAATATTGTAGAAGCATTAGGAGTGTATCTAACGACGAAACAAGATTTTTAATAGCCGTACTTGCTTTATTTCAAGTAACCTCCGGCAAATACCACACTATGGTACAAAAACCGACATCCAAATGGTCTATCCGTACTTTACGCTCTGGAAGAGGACCGGCTTTAAAACCACCTCATACTGTTGAGATTTCTGAAAGCAAAACCCTGTACCCTCCTAATCTGGCATGCTGCGTTCTCGGCCGCACGACAGTATTTATTTCGTGCCTTTTTTTTGCTAGCTTGCGCGTCCGTTCAACAAGCTTCGTATTAACGAGAGAGCCCATTCACATTAGGATTAACTTCAACATTTCTTTAAATATAAAAATCATTCTTGTTTTAAGTTTATAAAATATATGTACAACTACATGATCTAAGATGTATTCTAAATTAATTTCGTTAATCTATTGGTCACAATTACAAAATTATTATCATAGATATATTGACATGTTTTTACGAAGCACGATTTACGGTACCTATTGCAGGACAAACAATTTTTGTCTGCTGATACAAATGAAATAATTTTTCCTTGAAAAATGGATACTTAAAGCCAGTACGCAAGAACAATGATTTTCAAAAGTGTCGTTTTTAACTAAACGGCAGCCTCATTTCATCTCAAGAAACTATAAAAGTATAGTCATTTTTAAGGATGAAAAAGTTATTTTTGAGTTTAAACAGCCGCCCTTTCGTTAAAAACTGAAATTTTAAATAACAACGAGTGTCCTAAACTGTGATTTGTAAAAAAACATCCATACGTCTAATGACAATAATTTTATAGTTATGATCGACCAATTAATGAAATTAATTTATAATACACATTAAATCATGTACTTGTACATATATTCGATAAGCTTGATAAGCTTCAGACAGAAATGTTTTTTATATTTTTTCACAATGTTGAAGTTAACCTTCAACTTTTGCTCTTCAGGTGTATGTACTACCACCTTATTGCGTTTTCCTATACTTTCTTCCTGATATCACATTTGGCAAATTTCATTTGAAATTTGAAAGTTTCGCTTGGAACACCTTGTATAAATAATAAATAATGGCAATATTTTAAAGCCTAGAATTTCCGGGAAAATCATGTTAAAATCGGATCAGCTATTTTCGAGAGTCTCGGGAATATATAGAAACATAGACAAGCGTTCCTCTTTCCATTAGAGAAAAAATATTAGTTATTATATTCTATACATAATTCCTGTCACTTAATGTACACATATATCCAATAAAAAGTAGGTCATGAGAATAGTGATTTAAGGGCAAGTAAATCATCCTGTAGTTAATCCCAATCTCCAATTAAATATATGAATAATAATAATAATTTAAATATTAATAATACTAATGGTATATTAAATATTAATAAATATTAATAATATTAATAATAATTTATTGTCCACACGTAGATACTTGTATTTTTTCATACGTTATAATATATTTCATTCTCCTCCTGGCTTAAAAAATTGATAATTAAATCACGAAACTCAATGCATCTTGCCCAATTTAACAAATTTGCCCGGGCTCTAGTATAACTATTCCACTAATCATAAGTACTATACGTATCCATCGAAAGTAATACATTTGAGATTATCACAACATTTATTTAAATAGAATTCTGTTTGTCTTTACTCTGAATACAACTTTAGCGATACTGACATATTACAGCATAATACAATAAAAGAATTGATGTATGGGCATAGATCAATCTTTGTAATTAAATCTAACATAGATAAATTTTGCGTATAAATGAGAAATAATTTATTTATATAAAGGTTTTTATAAAAATGTATTAATAGAAATTTTAAGATAAATGAGTCATTGCAATGCATGGAATAGTGCAGTAAAAGGGGCAGTGTAGTAAAACGATCAGGAATGAAATTACTAAAAGCAGGACAAATATTGTCATCAAATTGAAGAACGAATGAAGTATAGAGAAGTAAGAGAGTATTTACATACCTAAGGAGAGTTCCATGAACATAAGTGGTAGGCCAGCGATAATTAACATGACGGTGAATGGAATCAGGAAGGCGCCACCGCCGTTGGCATAGCATAGATACGGGAAACGCCAGACGTTGCCTAATCCGACACTGTATCCTAATAAGGATAGCAGAAAGTCGAATTTTCCAGACCATGTGCCACGTTCAGGCTGCTCATCTTCACTGATCTTCAGCGGTGCCCGGCTATTCGCGCCAGGATTCTTGTCTCCATTCTGTAACACGGAGAAGATCACAAAGAATTACTGTCCTCATCAAATATTATTTTGGTATATATTTCCTGAGTACAGCCCTGCCTTATCAGTTAAATTGAAAGGTCTGGTGCCCAAAATGTAAATAATGAGATTGAATTGAAATTTACAGAGAATGATAGTCAACGGTCACTGCAGCTTTCCTCAAAATTTCAACTTATTTGCCAATACACTTTTCGAGTAATCAATATCGAAAAATCCATTCTTATCCATGGGCTCTTATGGCGACGAAAGTAGAGATTACCGTTTATGGCTTAAATATATGTAGTACAATAATGACACATGAATAAAATAAATTTCATGTGGTAAATGAGATATTTTCGAATAATCAAGCAAAGTTTCAAAAGCTTCGTATGTCCGGTTCGAGAGTATTTAAGCAGAAAGTGAAAAGCAAATGGTTTCATTTGTAGAAATAACGTGATAAATAGCATAAAAATAAAAGTAACTTGTAGAAGCAGGTGTGACATAGCACAGACTTAGTTGCAAATTGAATATTCTTACTTAAAAGTTAGTTTTATTGTAATTTGAAAAGGCTACAAAATTCTGTGTCAGCGTTCACATGTTCCCCTCCTACCCCTGCACCAAACAATAACACCAACCACCTTAATCGAAGAAATGTGTCGCAAATATTTGATATAATATTCTACGAATCCTCTCCGTATGTTACTCTGTGATTCCTTTTTGCATACTACGTCAGATTAAACATAACAGGTCCCATGTGTTGTGTGTCTGCATGCCCATGCATTAATTGTGCGTATGCAAGTATATGTTTACGCTTCAACACATGCATTCCAGATGCACATACATTTATTCGTTAAGTTTAGCACTAGAACATTATATAATTAGTTCAAAATATTGTTCTGTATTAGCATGAACTATTATATTGCAGAAATTTCCTTATATACATATACCTTTAATCTTGATCTACTTTAAGAATTTTAACTGTAATACTATCAGGCGACTTCGTAGAGTCTCGCGCCAAGTAGCAATCTTGATCTACTTTAAGAATTTTAACTGTAATACTATCAGGCGACTTCGTAGAGTCTCGCGCCAAGTAGCGCCAAGCGCGTGGCAGTGAGAAAGTCGGGGATACTTATCCCGAATGTTATAGCTCCAAAGCAAACCTCATGAATTAAACGTACTGTTATTTTTTCTGAATGAAATGAGCCAAACAGTAGGAGAACTATTGCGTGCGTTTAGGAAATAGCAATTTTCAGCGGATAGACACCACAGTTTATCATTATGAATATCAGTTAATATATGGTATCATCGACCCAAATCATGGCCTTCTTATATAATATCTATATCGTTCTGGAAAATCCAATTCAAGATCTATCTTTAACGAAAGACCAAACCAGCAGTTAGAGTTTATTTACATTTAAATCTTTACGGGGGAAATTGTATTTCATTCCAAACTTCGAATTAGCTCTGTTGGTTACGGTAATCAATCGAGAAAGGCAATTGTCCCTTTAATGCGTGGCAGCAGTACGAAACGCAAGATGCCCCGAGTGCAATACACAATTGTTGGTTGCATTACAAAGCTTTCTCCTATCAAGCAATCAACACAATTAACTTTATGAGCCCATAAATCGATTAACACGCAGTATCAGGTTAATAAAGAACTAGAAGGCTATTTCATCGAAAACCCGGCACACGGCAACGATAAATACTTTTTCTATTTCAAAAGGCAACCTCTGCCTAAATACTAGTAATATTTTTACTGGCATAGAATGAAAAATATAAGGGACAGTAATTAATTTGTTGTAAGCCTTTCTGTAGAGAGTGCTGCGCAGCGACCATTGTTGCTTCAAGCACAAATGTTTAAAATAAAATAAATTTGCATTTTTGAGTTCTTTAATGAGAACTTGTTAAGATTCGTAAAAATTTGGATACTAGACACTCCAAATTTTTGATTGTGTTGAAATGAAAAACAGGTTAGAGTTCGGTGTAGAATAGGGATTGCTGGAGAATGTCACTCTCTCCCAAGAAAATTGAGCACAGATGAGCAAACGTGTACGCGCACGGAACGATACTTTTCCCGTATCGTTGCTAGATATGCCGGGCCGCAGCGGGCGCGGTCGCAATCAAGAGTTTGGCCATCTGAGAGCATTTTGCCACTCCGATCGGTGTCCGATGCGACGTCCATCACGATATAGGTTGCTCCATAACAATGCTTACTTTTGATGTCTGTCGTAAAGCTTCTATTTTTGGTAAACACGGCCGAACAAAATATTATTTTACTTCACACGATTATTATCAAAAATGCATTATGCAATTTCATTGTGGCCCAATGTGTTTAGACAATTACATACAATTGTTCTAACGTTTTAATATTTTTTTGGAGGATCGTTTCGTATGGAGTTTCACTGCACAGGTGGAACGCAGAGAATACAATGCATGATGCAAGGGGGACATTCCAAGGCGATACAGACATTGAAAGGGGCTTGAATGAAAAAAGCGTCAGATTTTCGCCAGTAGGCGAATAGGTGGCAAAACTGATAACTGGCGGTATCGCTGGCATCGCAATGCACGGGAATAAAAGAACTGCTTCAATTGATTTTTTCACATCAATGCTTTCTGGTGAATAGGACCGCCGAGAGAAAATTCGACGTTGTTGCAACAACTCCTTTACATTTTGATAGGAGGGAGGATTTAATTAACAATTCCGTGGCCGATCTCCTGCCCTTTCGACAACCTTCCTTTTTTTGCCCCGTCGTCATCGACACAAACTGTCGTCTCGAAACATCGGGACAGATTTCCAGTTCCGAGAAACACACGCATTTTCAAGAGAGCTGACAGACGTGGCCCCATTTGCCGACATACGAATCTACGTCTCCGCATGGACCATGAGAGAGTGTATCGAGTGAACGATACACGCTATACATATACCAACTCGCAATTGGACTAGTGTTCACTCTTGACCTCTGGCTACTACCATGTCACAATAGAATAGGGTAATTATATAAATCAGGATGCTCATCGATTTCATGCTTTTGATATATGTTTCCCCTATACAAAGAACCGTCGCTCGGCTTTAATCTTCGAGTTTTACACAAAAATATGTTTCGTGTTTGGATTTTCCATGACCCAAGTAGACTAACTCGTGAGCATACCAAATACTTAAACAGTCGACACAAATCTTAATATAAATGTATCTGTGGCCGTGTGCATTCCAAATATCTGTAGAGATCTAATACACATGTAACATAGATTTAAAAGTCTGACCTAACTAACCTAGACTCAGTATGGTTCAATCCTGATGCTGTCAATGGCTCAATATACTACAATAAAGTGCTTTTATAACAGCATTTTAAATAAGGGAATCTAAGTATGAAATTAGAAGAAATTGTAAGTCTGTATTACATCTGTATTAGGTCTCTACAGGTATTTCGAATGATATTACAAGACCACTGCTAAGTTTACGTTACGATTTGTAATGATTGTTCGACTATTATATATCGATATATAAGATCAGTCTTTAAGTGTGTCTAACTTTTTTCCTTTAAGTTTCTCCCATATATATATGTATATGAAAATGATCAGCTTAAATCGGTCTATAAAGTATATCAAAATTATTGAAATCGGTTGTGAGTCCGTCTTTGTAAGAAAAGAACATAGAATCAGCAGACTCGTTCGCAATCGTATCCTCATATGATCAGGAGTGCGAAACATATTATTGTGTATAACTCGAAAATTAAAGCCGAGCGATGAGTATTTATATAGGGAAAATTACTCGAAATAGTGTCCCCTATAACATATTGAAAGCTTATTAAAATTGGTGAGGAGTATCCTGTTGTATATAATTACCTAGAATAGTATATGTATAGAATTTCAGTAAAGTAGTTGTAGTATAATGAGAGGATCTTCCCGTTTTCGGGCAAAGGTTTCCATGAGACATGAAACGAAGCTGATTGTGGACTGATGATAGCCTGTCAGTTCATTTGATAAAAATAAAGAAATTTGAAGATCGAGCACACTTCTATGTGAATTGGTATGATTAGAATTCCCCTATTGCCAGAAATATCCCAAGTGTTTGGTGTATCAAGAACAAAGTAAATATTCTTCGCTTCCGTAAAACATCGCGCATCGAATCGATTGACGCGGGACCGTAATTTCTGTAGGAAATTGGAGACCGCGGATGAGCGGGAGTATCTAAATCTAAAAGTCGGAATGTAAAAACGAAAAGAATGAGTAGACTAACAGTGAGTGAGATGGTGTATAGGTGAGTAGTATGATTGGACAAGGATTCCCACTGAGAAAAGAGCATGAGTACATCTCTGAAAAAGAAGACAACCACAGGTAAGCACAGACGAGGAATTCCTGAGAGTCAAAAGCCACTCAAAGAGAAAGGGACATTTATAAAAGAGCCTGAAGTTTCAGAATCATGTTCCTTCAATATACATATACTACATTTCCATGAACTTGAAAGACCGTAAGTGCTCGGGTGACCGCTCCGTGACATTTTCCAAACCAATGACAAGCTTGAAGTTCTTTATAAGTAAAGATTATAATGTGATTGAAATTGAGAGTTTAAAGAGATTATAAATTGTCTAGCCTTTTGAAAAACCATTATTTTTATTATGCCATTCTCTTATTAGCGTTTCATCTGTTTTTCTGGCAAAAAAGTCATAAACCCAACTGTATCAGTTACATTTAGCGTTTCGTTCGCAGGCCTGCAGTGTGATTAGAATAAAAAGATAAAGAATGTACAATTCCAACTTCCGGCTAGTTAGATATTTGTATCCTTTCGTTGTGCGTGAGACGAAATAGCGGATTAAATTGATTTGAAAAACACGGAAATTATACCGTTCTTGGGAGGGAGGAGAGGGTGACGCCAAAAAGAGCGATAATACGACTATTAACGATATACAGAAGATGATAAAGACGTTGAGACGATTTAAAAAGGTTCCTTTGGCCGCATTATGAGGACGAGGGCGACGAAAACAATAGCTATTCACAAGAAAGTAAAAGGTCTGCAAACGAGAATTCGTACACAGAAATCATGAAGGGTTGATTTCTATTTCTTCTATTTTAGGTTGAACCATTCAAGATTAGAATGTAATGAGCTTGCACTGGGCACAAGAAATATTATAATTGGAAATACAAGTTTTGTAACTAAAGTTAAATCAACTATGTAGTTAAAAAGAAATTAAAAAAGAACTTAATTAATTGCAATGAAGTCACGGACGAACCAAAGATACCGTTAAATGAGAAAGTCTAAAAGGTCTCTAAAGAACCCTATCAAAACAGGGGGGACTACATTTAACATTCCATACCTCGCGTTTTAACAGATGGTCTCACTGTATATTAAATGGTATTTTGAAGTGGGCACTAGGCCACATTTCACTTATTGCACCGATGGCCTTTGATCAAAAATATCATTTATCGTCTATTATAAAGAGGAAGAAGATGATTTGCTACAGCTATAGCTGTAGTAGGGAGAATTAGATTCCTCTGAACTAAACTTTTCAATTTTTTTCACATAATTACGAGATAAAAAGCCAATGGGAAACCACTTTGAATCTAATATTGACTTTAATGTGCAGGGGCCCTTATTTGCAATTTTTCTTTCCGTCATAGTACCCAAACCTTCGTAAATATTTTTACCGACTTCGAAAAGGAGGAGGTACTCAATTCGATCGCTATGTTTCTTTTTTCTTTTTTTTTTTTTAATGTTTGTCCGGCTAGTACGGGAAGACCGCTGGACCGATCGGGATGAAACCGGGCTTATATCATAGAGGATGTTCACAGTTTGGTCCCATTATCAATTTTTTCGAAATTGTTTAACGCTAACCATTGTTATTGCATAAAAACCCAATTCTTCGCCGATTTCACGTTTCTGCTGAAATTTTCGTGTGTCCGGCGATATCTCCGAGATGGATGGACCGATCTTGATCAAATCTTATCTATCTTATAGCGGATACTCGTACGTTGGTCCCATTATACAGTTTGTCGAAATTGTTTAACGATAACCATTGTTATTGCATAAAATCCCATTTTCTCGGTGATTTGACGTTTCTAGTACAATTTTCGTTTGTCTCATACAGAATATTCCCTGAATGGAACCATTCTAACTTTTTCGGGAATTCTTTAACATTAACTTCTTCTATTGCATAAAACCGAAGGTTTGATTGTCCGGCGATAGTTTTGTGTGAGGGCTTGTTCGATCGGAATTAAATTTTTCTTCACTTATGAGGGATGTTCTCGAAGTGTCCGCCTTACATGCATTTTGCAATGCACAAGCTTTTCTTTCCTCATTGCTTTCAGATACATTTGTTTGTCTATAATTGGTACACCAGCGCATCGATGACATTCGATATGCAATCTAGTGCGACCCATCGTTCTAAACGTTTCATACACTAAAAAGTATTAAATAACAAAATATTTTGAAAAAAATGTGACCGACTTCGAAAACTGACAGCATCCCAGAAAACTGAAAACTCGAAAACTTGAAAATATAAAATAAAAAATAAAAATGCGCTGAAAAGTAAAAAATAATTTTGCTGATTCCATTCAACCTTCTTTTGACAACCTTATTGCAACTTTTCGGAGTCGGCGCAAATATAAGTAAAATATTACTGCTAAACATCTGTCTTACCCGCGCTATTGATCAATAGAATAAACACATTGAAAGGTTGAGCGAGAAAGAGAGAAAGAATGAGATAATGAAATGGTGGGGGGGGGGGCGGTCGAACATATACCCTATCTGACATCCTAATATTGTTAACATTAACTGGTATACGACATACAATTCCAACATTTCTTTTGTTACTTTTGTGTTTCTCATTCTATTTCCGTCTATCATTAAAGTGTTCTCGTGGATAAATAGATGTATGGATATAGAGGGTGATCGAGGGAGAGAGATGGGGCGGGAGGCGGTACGAAAGCGAGAGTGAGTTCGTAAATGAGCGTGTGCAAGTGGGAGAGGACATCACGCGGCAAAAGAAAGAAGCCGGGTAAGCGCGGTTCAGACAGATGATTACCAGTAATATTTTACTTATATTTGCGCCGACTCCGAAAAGTTGCAATAAGGTTGTCAAAAGAAGGTTGAATGGAATCAGCAAAATTATTTTTTACTTTTCAGCGCATTTTTATTTTTTATTTTATATTTTCAAGTTTTCGAGTTTTCAGTTTTCTGGGATGCTGTCAGTTTTCGAAATCGGTCACATTTTTTTAAAAATATCTTTTCCAGTGTCAGATTATTGCCTCGAGTGAAGCGCATACACACCAAGTTTTAATGGTGAAAATGGAAGTTAATGGGAGGTATCTTTGAACGAAAACTTGGCGTCCTTGTATGATATTTATGTCTTTTTTGGAAAATCTTGTTCAAGAAGCTATCTTTCACCGAGGACCAAACAATTTAGTGTTTCTTGTAGTTTTTAATCTTTTTTCTAGGGATAGGTAATATCTTACTCTCACATTGAACAAATATAAGTGACAAATATTACAACCACCTTCTTTGAAATTCTTGACATTTCAGTATTTGTATGCATAACGACATTTGATTCTTCGCATTAATGGAAAAATAGACAGAAAATTGAAAGATTCTGTGACCGAGAGTAAAATAAAATTCTATACATACAAATGGATCGTGGAAAATAAGAATCTCATTTTTATGAAATATTTGTCATCTAGATTGTAACATTATCTGCACTTGAGAATATTACAAATAGCATGCTAGATCATGCATATGCATACGTAAAAGCCGAAATTGAATAGTACGAGATAGATGGCGACATTGATTCAATTGTGTGTTACATGTTTCAGGTAGATGATGCTGTTGATTGGCGAGGTCAAGCCTTAACATTGCGGCTCGCTTGACACGAAGCAGTGTGAATTTAATTTGCTATTGGACTAGATTTTAATAGGATTGAGGACCGCGTTTCTCTCAGCGCCAGGATGACTGGCAGGACTAATGGGACTGCAGCTATTAGATAGTACAGTCACGCAAGCGTAGTACAGCAGCCGTACGAGACACATAAAGAGCGATATACTTCTTTGGTATAAGAAACATACAATAAACAATGTATCCATGTCATGCATTGGACTATAAGTTCGATAGGTTAAACAATGTAGTCTTAGTATTATAGTCCAATTAACTCAAATGATTGGAAATGTGCATGTCTCAAGTTCGTGGTATGTGATACTCAAGCACATTTAGTAATGCGTACACACATGACAGTTCTAATTTTGACTAGCGTTTTAGATATTGTAGACAGACTTTTAACTTCTCACAATCTTTGTAAGATAAACAAATAGTCTTCTGTATTCGACGGTTCACGCGTAACAGACATTTTTCTCCGATAGACAGTGCACTCAATGTTGTACCTTACAGAGATACACAGAAACGAACTGATATTTGGCGGTTGATCCTCCGATAAAAGCACTATGCCCTTGCTCCTTTACAAATAACCTGAAGAACGACGATGGCGAACTGAAATAGACTATTATTCGAAATCGACGAGTAACAAACACTTGTAAGTTAATAAGATCAGATGTAGGAAAAAACTGAGAAGCAAAGAAAATATAATTTAATTTGTAATGTTAATTTATGTAATTTAGTTTTCACATTTGAACTATGAGAAAAAGGAAAATCTTACTGTTGCGTAATGAGAATCTCATCGCTATATCATCTCTATATTCGACAAGAACGTGCTTTTTGGAAATTCTATCCCAAAGGGGGTGAAAACGGGGTTCAAAGTTTTTCCTTTAAATAATTATATTTTACGTACTAGGTAAGACCGAGACTTGTAATTTCTATGAAAAAAATTTAGTAGAATGCATTTTGCAAAACTGGTAAAGTATTGGAAGGTTTCCTAAAACTTATAAATTTAAGTGGGTTCAAATAATGCGAGATAGTAATTAGCTGGAACCGTACATGTACTCGAGCTCGGATACGCTAAGCCTTTTCTACTTTGTTGGAGGATGGCTAAATTATAAGGCATCGCATCAAGCCGCGAACGCGAGCGAATGAAACTCCAACTAGTTGATAATAACTTAGTATGGACTGAATGTATCAGACATTTTCGAATTACGACGAGCATGTACTACACACAGTGAATTAAAAATATATCACACACCCATAAGATGAATCAACTTCGGATATAGATAATAGAAAATGCGCCAGAAAATATAATATAATTTTTGTCTTATTTACACTTACTAGACAATTTATTTTTAAAAAGCAGTGAAACACATTGCGGTAAGAATAATTATGATTATAATTGGACTGTGAATGAAGATAGAAATGTAAAGTTTGTTAAATGCAACAAAAACTTGGTATAAGAACTCAGGTGAATATTGTAAATGTTTATCTTATATTTTCTCATATCTCTGTATATGTTAGCCACTGTTCGTTTGATCATTTTAATGAATTGGACGATTGATGCTGCGAATAAATCGGATCAGGATATTCTGGTCTGATGGCAAATGTGTATGGTTTTGCGGTAAGTGTCCTAAAAAAACTCTGCAATCTAGTAAAAGTGGTGTGTTTCTACATAGCCTGCGGCCGAAGTCCAACAGTCGCAATCGATCCATCGACAATAACGCACTTTTTAAAGAGCACACAAAAGATGAAAAATATTTAAACTTAAGACCAAAATAAAAAAATTAGCGTTGAACAAATACTTCTACTACAAGCAAGATTGTAAGGAATTTCCTGTATGGAAATTCTATATTATATTTCTATAATTAATTCTATATTCTATAGTATAATTCTATATCATATTTCCTGTACATTTCCGATCATATTTATAAATTTAGTGTAGACAAATATAAAAGCTACAGCGATCTTCAAGATATTTACAGATAAAACAATATGACGTATTGATTTGTCTAAACATAGCATGATTAGCACAATATCTAACTCGTTGTTTAACTCTTTAGAACTATCAGTCATCTGTTGCTCTAACTTATTCATCTTTCAATGAACTAATCAAAGTGAATATTATTGTGCGTAACTTGATCTTTCAATCAAAATATTCTGTAATTCCATTCTATTGCAAAATCGAACTATGCAGTATGTTGCCGTACTTTCGTAATTATGGATTGGTTGATTTTACGCAGTAAAACCAATATCCATTGGCCACGCGTCCTCACAATCGCGCACATAAAACTAATTAAACAGCTCTTCCACGAAAAAAGAAGAGGTAAAAACTGAAAATACAGTACATAGACTCGGACATATAGAGTTTTACCTCCATTTGCCACAGAAACCTTGCCTCCACATAAAACGTCATTTCTACCAGAAAAACTCCCATATTCCTCATATTCGCTGATAGTTTGTGCGGTAGTTGTAATATTCGTGAAATCGATAATGTTATTGTCAGCAAGGAATAGATGGCTGCATCAACTCTATAGGAGTTAAGAGATTACTTCCCTGGCCGTAAGAATGAAATTATCATATCAAATGATAGTCTTTAACTACAGAAATTGAATCCGGATGAAGACAAGCACAAATTTCTTAATATATTATACAAGAGGCGATATCGAGGAATCGCGGTACTTCCCATGGAAAAGTTTCATTTTCCTTCTTTACTTTTCATAGCAAAATTCCTAATTCTAATCTGGCACCTTTAGCACTCTGCTTTGCTAGCATTTAGATAGGTTTAAAACTATGCATGACTTTCTAATATAGAAATCTGTAATACACTACTAAATTGTTTATTAGTTAACTGCATTATTTCTTTATAATTTACTGTGCGATTGCATTATATCAATCAGATTATAATTTCGATTGCGACTCTCTAAATTGATAACTGCTGGAAAATTGTCGATTAAGTATGTACAGTTCTACTGAGCTCACGAATGGGTTTGACAGGAACAGACCTAGCCGATTGATTAGCAAATTATTGAAAATATTGGGGGTACGGTATTCCTTGAGAATATCCAAACGCCACTGAGTCCGATGAAAGAGTGCCCTCGAACTTGAAGAAAACTTGGCATCTTACTTATATCGATTGCATCCGCGAAAGCCATTCGGAGTTGAATTTCATTTCTAAGGTGAAGACATACCATCTCCGAGTTTGCCTGTCGTCGATTTTTCTTGAGACTTTACTTCGAAGGACCCCTTGATCTCATCTCGAGATCTAGTACGCGTGAGCACCTACGTCGAGATCGTAGCCAAGGCTACCAATCCATCGGTTTTGCCTTTCATCAAATGCCGCAGCACATAAGTCAATCTAACTTTGACTGCATCGAATAAAGTCTCCACTATTTTTTAATACGTATAATGTGCATTTCGAGAAATAGGATCTACTGATATTTGCAAACTCAGGAAAAACTTAAAATATAAAAACGCCAAGCAGTTGGATAGTTTCCTATAACAAATGCCATCTTGAACTTAATTTTTCCAGAGAGATACAGACATCAGATGCGAAAACCAAATTTTTATTCAATGGTATTCCAAGTTTACTCGCATCTCTGACGTTCAAGCTTTGCGTGTACCCGTTTTTAATAGATCGAGTGATTTTCAATGTTCACGTATAAAAGAATTGTTAGAAATGTAGAGGGAATGTTGTTCGAATGAATAATGCAGTTGGTATTGAAACAATGCAGATCAAATAATACGCATGATATTGAAGCAACGCGTTCAAAGGTACGAATCGTAGTAAAATTTTTTGACGAATTCTATACCACCGTAAACATATGTCGTCTATTTGAAATAAGAGTATGTTTTGTAATACTAATGTTAACAGACTTCTGAGAACAATTAGTCTGGAAATGGCATTCAATCTCATATTCGCGGTAGAAAACCCTCTTAATCAAGGGCGAACGGAAACTTTAATCCAATAAGTAATTAAAGTGAATGTGTCAAGAACATTGAAAAAACCTAACAAATACTCTTTAAAATAGCTAGTACAGTATCAAATTACAAATGTACTATGCGGAGTAACATAGCAAATTGAATGTACGTTAACAAAGGCAACCTCAATTGGAGTTTCTGATTGCTTCATTTACGGGCAGTTTTCGAAATGTTTTAATCGACATTTTCTTCAAAAGTTCGACAATCCTGTTATCACCTTTTGGTAATACTTTGTAAGTACTTATATGGATTAACGTGCTGTAAAAATGGAATCACGATACAGCAATTTTTTCGCAATGCATATACATAATATACTTTCTTTAATTAAGAATACTCTGTAAGTATTAATATGATACTTCATCTAATTGCTATATTTTGCTAAATTGAAAACTTAAAATTTAAAGCTGAAAAAGTATTCTTTTCATACTCACTAAAACCATCTGATGCATGATTGTTTACATTATATACAAAAATGTGGACCGTCTTCAAAAATGAGCGACACAAAACAGTAACTAAGAAATGTGGTAAAACTAAACAAATCCATTTACTTATACTTCCTAAGGAACTCACTTTGTGAAGGCAGCGCAACATTAAAAGCACGATTGAAAAGTACAAAGGGTAGCGCTGTTAATGAATGAAAATTGCAATTCCCAAAAGAAACGGTCGAATATTGACTAAATAGAACACTTCACACATGTCCTGCCTACAGAGTTAAAACAAAGTATTCAGATTTTGTTGACTTTAGGACTAATTTGAAGCCTAATTACAACAACTGAAGTGATGAAGTAACATTTCCATCTACCATTAGGCCATCGCAGAAATAATCTGGCCTCAGGTTAACATTCTGAGTCCCAGTTGCACATAAATGTCTCCTTCCATATTATCCTATTGACAGCGTACCCTTCTTCATCAAGCCATTACGCTTTACCCAAATCGAATCCCGCGAAAAATTCTATTATATCAATTATAGTGCCTCTTCCTATCCTCAGTGGTCGTTGATAATTGATGCAAATACTTTTTTTTACATCAAACAATACGGTGGGCAAACGAGACGATAGGAAGTACGATTGATGTTAACATTACTCTTTGAAAATTGGAAGTCCACTATGCAAATGGAAGTTTAATATACATACATGTCCACTATAATCAAGACTAATGCGTTAAAGGTACTACATACAATTTAATGTAGAAAGATAAGTGCGCAATTTCAAATGGCACTATGACTGTACCACTCTGCCCTGCACAAATAGAGGAAGTAATACCATAAAACACAGGAGCATCACTCAGCTTAAAATTTTGAATTCTTCCGTGGTCTAATTCCAAATTATAGCAGGCCAGAATTTTTGTTGCCGCTATCATGGATATACGAAAACTCCCACTGAGACGTAGATTATATCAGAATTGTGATTAACGAAATAACCAATACACATACATACATATATCATAAGTGACAATTGTATAATAGTAGTATTCATGTAAATGCATGAGACACGCTTGCGGCTGAATGGATAAGGGAGATGAAGAAAAAGGATCAAATGATAACAAGAAATAAATAATGACAACAGGTGATATATTTTCTGTCAATGTAGTGCTGTATTTCATTGGTACAACAATAATGCAAGACAATTGGAGGACATACCATGGGTGAATCAACGGCGGTGATTCTTTGTTTCCAGACCAACGACACAATGGAATCAAAGAACAGCATGCTCATTTTCTTTATGATTTGCAGTGTTCTTACTTGACGACTATTTCAATGATAAGAAGAACTTCTTCCTTGGTAGACAAAGTGAAGATGAAACGTTATAATTTCCAAACATTAACACTATTTATAAAACAATAGGTATTAACGAAGAAATGTTCATGGTCATGTGTTTATATGTTCATTCCACGTTCCACAAGAGCAATGATTACATTTCTGCCAATACATTTAATTCCATGCATACAGAAATGTTTAACAAGGAAGGTTTAGCAACCGCCACTGGCCTTTTTTTGGTGAAACTATCATAAAATGTTGTTCCCGGAAAAGAATTGGATCCATCTTTATGACTAATAATTTCAAAAAGATTTCTCTTTCGAATCTTTCGGAAAGATTAAAAAATGTCCTATAATTATTTTGAGAACTATACATATTTAACAGAGAAAACTGTAGATTGCAAAGCATCATGATACGAACTAAGTAATAATATTATGCTAATGACTGTTTTGCTGAAGTGACCAGTTTCAATGATATGTATACAAGTAGATAGAAGATCAGGTGACATTTTCATTTCTTTTTTTTTCCTATTTGCTCCTTTCATGTGTCGCTTTCTCGTATTTGTATTTATTCTGTATAAGCGTTAGCGAGAAGGTGGACTATGCGAGCGACTTCGAATACCGGCGGCATTTTCGCTTGCCGGAAAGAGCTAGGCATAACTCGGCAAAAGTACTCAATTATCTTGTTAATCATCTTACGCACTAGCAAATGTCTTTAGCGGCTGGTGGCGTTTCTAATTGAATCATGCGAATAAAATTCACTTACTCTCCAGCTACCCATGTAGGGACGAAGTCGCGCCGGCGACTTCCCCATCCTCGAGGCTGCTTAGTGCCTTGGAGGAACAGGAAGTGAGCCCCTACTGCAATTGAATTTGCGCTCGCCTAAGTTGAAGTAGTCGAGAAGAGGTTGATGCGCTTCCTCGGTGGAATTGATCTGAAATCATTTATCAGCTGAGAGGACGTTGGCGCGCGCGTCTTGGCGAATGAATATAAGTGTGTGTGTTCTTGTTGGTACGATCCACTATCGCAATAACACATCACAGTTGGGTGCAGCTAGTAAACCCGACTAAATGGAACTGCCGTGCGCTAGTAAACCGAGCAATTACGGAGCAGCTGCTTCGCTAAACAATTTACTGTTGCCGTCCTAAATGCAATTAGGAACGGACCGCGACAGATACATGACATAATTCACGCACTAGGTGGCATATAGATATAGTTACTCTTTCCAGTGTCTGCGCTACCTCTGCTACTGACAGACTACGGCTCATATTGAATTTCGTGGCCGCCTACCGGTTTCGCCACGAGGATCGACTAACTCGATTCTACGCTAGTAGCTTTTGAAATCTAACGCACAAGATTAATAAATTTGCATGGCTCTAGTACTGGAAGAATGCCAAAAAAATTCGGCTTCGTTCTTAAGTCATAGTTAGGATCAACAATCGAGATGACTGGCGAGGCAAGCATAACATGCTTAAGGGTTGATGGTTTAGATCGGAAATCTTGGGATTAAAGTGTACCGGTTGCGATGTATGATAGGAGCATGCAGTGGTAAAATCTGGCATGAGTAGGATGCGACGTAGAGACTTAAAACTCACATGTATGTCTGAGAGTAAAGCGAAGGAGCGAGTTGTGCATGCCGCACCTCATGGAATCTGGTGATGTACTGCGCCCGGCTCCGGATCCTGAGAGGTACGGCGTCGGGTGATCAGCTGTGACTGCCACCACCACCAGCTGCGCGCCGATCGGCGAACTCGGTGAGCAGCGTGCCAAGGTCAAAAGCACGATCCCTCGGTGGAAGGGATGGCCTGCGGCCTGCGGCCACCACCAACCGGCGACGGCGGCGCGGAAATACACGTCCGGACCGGCTCGACTATTGCCGATGGAGTGGGGGGCTCAAGCAGCTAGGTCGCCTAGGATCGCTCCTGATCCTGAGCTCGAGAATCCGACGATCTTAACTATCAGAGAGACCAGATAGAAGAGTAAGTAGTTAGTGTGCGTGGCTGAGGAACTGCTGGCCAGAATAGTAGCAACTGTTGGTGTTGGAGCGGCGAGGCAGTCAGGCCATCTGCTTATAAAAGAGCTTTCCCAGTTCTACCGGCCTCTCCTACTCCCGGGCCGCGTTCGACCCTGTCGAGCCCCGAAGCCGGTGCCGGCGGCTCGATCGATATAACCGCTCCTGCGAGCTGTGCCTTACCCTTACCCCAATATTACACACCCTTCCTCCAAAGCCCCGACCCTCGCCCCTACCACCACCAACCCCCAACCGCCAACCCACCCTCGCGCGCGCACACACACACACACACACACTCCTATCGCTCTTCCGCTCTGACCCGTCCTCGTCCGCCTCCGCCGCCGCCTCCGCCAGCCCCCCTCGTGGTTCGCCTGTCCTAAACCACTTCGTGCTAGCACCCTTTCACCTTCACAGCTAAATCCGCGCGCGTGCATCTCGCTTCTCTCTCTCCCGCTTTCCCGCCCTCCTGCACCCACCCACTCACTCTCTCTCTCTCTTGCACTCACGCCGACTTCCACATATATATACACGCATGAGGATACTCCCTCTTTCCGATGAATTTGCACTCTCTCTCTCTCTTTCTCTCATCACTATCGCCTTCGTCACCCCTCAGGCCATTCTTTACGAAAAACCGGCTCGCCGCGTATTAATACGCGTTCACAAGTGCTCCGCTCAGATAGTGGCTGTTCACAATCGACGGAGAAAGCGATGTTTGTTTTTTCCATGCATAAGAAAGGGCGCACGTTGTGCTTCACCCCTTTAGGGGCAAACATAAACGCACTGGTTCTATTGCTTTTGTTGGTACAGGTCGGATGTGTTGATGCATACTCTGATTGAGGCATTGCAAGCCTCAAAATGATACAAGCTTACCAATGATGCCCATAAACAGCTTACTGAGTTACTTAACCCCTTGGTGTACTTTGACGAGCCTGACTAGTGACACGAATTTTGTACCAAAGATTGGGCGGACATTGTTGCATTGTGTTTTTCGTTGATATTTTGGGGATTGGGTATTGCAACTGTTCTTAAACATCACGTTGGCCTGTTTTCCCGGATGTCCTTGAACTAAATGATACGGCAAGGCGTTAATTTGTATAATTGCAAATCAAATAAACAATATAAGAATATGTATAACAATACTGCGGGACGAGGGTAAGGGCACTTCTTCATGCTTGTCAACCACTTCTATTCACTCTTTTAGCATAGGAGGTGGATCGTAGTGATTAGTGTGATAGTTTACGCTTTATTTCTCAATGCAATTGATCAAAATAGCTTGAGGAAAGAAAAAAAGAACAAGTCGTGTAATTTATGAGATGCTTCAACATTCTTTGTGCTCGATTTCGAAAATTACCGCTGAAGGACTAGCAAACATAACCAATTACGTAAATTTGAGAGGAAACGGGATAATGCAATTATTGATGCGATATCGAATTAGTGTAACTAAATTAGTCTGCGGTGGATGAATCAGAATGTTTACTGGCTGCAAAACAACGCCTCCGTATTACATCCCTCGTATTTCATATGTGATATGATATGAATAAAAAATTATTGTCTGGAGAGACTGAGAGGCTGTTTCGTAGGTACGCAAATCTGTATTTCATCCCTGGGATTACACAAGGTCTACCTAGATGTAAGGGACAAAGCGGTCGTAGGTGTATGTACGTACATGGATGCATTCTAGCCATCCTCTTTATTTGACTCGATAGGCTCGCTGTTGTCCATATTATGTACTCCCTAGCTATCATCACTCGTTCTAGTCAACCGAACGCCAACTTTACCTTTTTTACCAAATATTATAATGATTTTTACTCGCTTTCATGTATGGCATCTATCAGTGTATACAATTTGAAAAAATTGACTGCAAACATGATTACAGGGAAATGTTTTAAATAAAAGATGAAAAACAATGCTTAGTTTGTTGTTTCTAAAAGCCAAGCAGATGCTTTCAGAAAACCGGTATAATGAGCACCAGCTTGAAATTCCATCAGCAAAGACTAACGACGCGATGATGCTACGCAGTAACGTAATTTAAACATTTTTGCAAGCCAGGACAGTTTATAACAGAGAGGAAGTTGGAATTCTGCAATTCTGAGTAATGGATAACGAGCAATTTTACGGTCGGAGATTCTACTAATTATCGTGATCTCCTGTTAATCTGGATTAAATGCAACATTACATTGAAGTTTCTTGCTTGCGTGAGATTTTCGCATCGTATTTATACACTTATCTTTTCTATACATTTTTCAAATACCAGCACTCCGTATTATATTTATTTCTTAATGAGCTTCATTGGAAACATAGATGCAGAATAAATACGAACAGACCTAAATGCGGCGCAAATATCAATAAGATGAAGCATGGCGAAATGTATTAAATCTCAGGTCAATCGAGGGGAAATTAATGACAGAATTTAACGAAACCATTTCCACGAACTCTGCTAGTTGAATTGCCTGGCAAATATACTTAAACTAAGGATTCTAAATATTTCGTTTTATATTTTGTAGTTTGCCTAATTATAATAGTTTAATCAGCTAGTAGTTTATAAATCCCTGTGCAGAGCGAGGAATAATACGCACATTCCTCTCATTGGCTGAATTTTCCCTCTTTTTCTTTCTCGCTCCAAAATTAGCACAGTCCTCGGCCTGGACGAGCAGCTTTAGCTTTTCGAAACACGCGCGTGAAACAGTGTACCGCCATAAAAGTGTTACAGTAGTTAGGTGTGAACAGTGGAGGTTTCTCTTTAGAATGCAGCATACCAAGTAATTGGATACGGTAACTTTTGTTTTTCTAATTTACCGAATTCACAAACAGCAGCGAAGACACAGCTTATTTGCAAAAGTCACTAAAGATCACATTTCGTGGAAAAATTAGCGAAATACGCGGTTTCCGAAGAAGCTTTTATTTTATTTAACAACTCTGCAATTATTTCCGCTCATCAATCGAAGACCCAATCCCCTGATCATTATATGTAATGTTGAAGTAGTGGCAATAAACATACCATATGCTTAATAGCTCATTCGGAATACAATTGAAATAGTTTACTAATACTTCTTGAAAATTACGCCACTAATTGCACACAGTACGTATTATTTCATCGATAATTCCTCGAAACATTTCATTTTCCACTGGGAAATATAGAATGCGCTTTTAGAAGAGGTATTATGAATATACGCGTTGACACGAGGGAGAGAATGTTCTCTTTCAAACAGAATCGCGTTAGGGATTTTACAAATAAAGATAAAAGGTTATTTATTACATTCTACGCACTGCATCTCCACCTACTGATTTTTTTTCCAATGGAGAGTGCTTTAATTGGTTTCATTTGCGCGCTACGAGGACATGTTGCCTGTTGATATCAGATTCAAGATCGATTTCTACCTGCTCACAATATAATCCAATGCGCCAGTCTGCTTTAAAGTGGAATGAATATTAAACATTATTTTGATTTAAAAATTCAACGTTAGTTTGACACAGGCTTTGTGAAAATCTTTCCGGATTGTCTTTCGTTTATAATTACGAACGTAAGAAAATCATGAAATCTACAAACGGAAAATAACGAATTGATCATTTCCTTGTATTGAAATCAAATAACAACACATGTAACACGTTTTTGATATTAGACCGCGGTATGCCAATCCCCGTTTTTTCCTATTGTTTTTCAATTCACCCAAACGAACGATTCTTATTATATGTATAAAGAGAAGTCTATTTTATACATACGAAATCTTACAGACTTAGAATAATTCGTCCGAGTTTTTATAGTTCAGCTTAAATCGTATCCAACGAATTTTATATTCTTATCTTCATCCTCTTTGATGTAAAAATGTGTTTGTGCTCAAATAAAGATTCAAGCTATCCGAAAGATCCTCTTAATCCAAAGAGGAAAAGTTACTCCTTTTTTCTATTATCGCTGCTATGTTGATTTATGTTTAGCAAAAGGCTCGAATAGGTATACATATACAAACTCTTTATTTGCAGTTCAGTAAAATATATAAACGCGCACAAAAGGCAATTCGCATATGACGACGCCTTCCTGATGGCAATATTTATTAATAAAGCAGAATGATTAAAACCTGTAGTGAATCGAATGTTCGAAGTGAATTTATCGCTTTCAATTCAATAAAATGTCGTAATATTCTTTCCGTTTTGCGACGTATGTATTTTTAATTAACCACAGTTATGTGCATCTTCTAATACAAAACAGCTTAATACATTTGATCCTGACCGAGCTATTGGCAACTCGGCTCTCATTGTAGTATAAAGATATATCTTTTTTGTGAAAACCATTTAAATCATAGTTGCTGCTTTATTGGCAGACATTTTCTCCTTTTCAGTTCGATCTCGCGCCTGACCTTATTAATTTGCAAATGCTTGATAGACCTCGAATCTGGGATTCCTACTGCTGCTCTTAAAGTTATAATTATGACTTGTTTTGTTTGCATTCACTGTTAAAGACCCAGCAATTTTTTTAAAAGTACAACGGGAAACCTTAAAGTGGACAGTAGAAATTTTAAAACAAGGCGATCAAAGAATATTAATTTCTCCGAAGATTTATGTGGACCTAAAAAACATCGAGCTAAAGTTCGCTCGCATAAAAGTGAAGAAAATAAGATGAGACAATAAAATAAAATGGCGACTTTATATGAGATTTCGTGGGAAATGAAGTACAATAATGTACTTAGAGTCGGACATTGAATTTTTCAGTCCTTATAGTAATAAATGATACAATAAAGAACTGATAAACTTTCAAAGATTTTGATTGAACCTCTCTCTTCTCAGACACCCGCTTGCCCGACGTCACTCGTTGTAACGTAAACTGGCCTTTACGAGAGTCTGCCCTGTCAAATCTTCCGTTCTCAAGAGATGTACTGTACTTTCTGTTGAGTGATAGTTTAATGGAGTCCGGCAACGTTTTTATTCGAATCGTTATAAAAGAGCAGAGAGGTAGAACTTTTATCGAAATGAAAAATAGCCGGCAAGCTTCATTTTACTTCTGTTTAAGCTTTGTACCTGTGCCATTGGTATTGTCCGCCGAGGAAAAATGTCTTGTACACGTCGACCTTTGACTACAGATTACGACATATCTATTTTACAAGAATTTTAAAAACTGGAAAGCAGTGACTATCTCAGATCCAACTGTTAAAATAAAAATGTCTTAGTGAGCATGGATTACTAAATGTGCTCGAGCGGTGTAGATGTGCACACTAATTAAATTAATGGTATTAATTCCACGTATATAAGAATTACTTAAGTAGAGAATTTTAAAACCTATTAGATAGGTGCACAGGCGAGTTTGTTATATTTTCAGGCTATTCGAAAAGTATACATCTCTTTTTTGTGTTTTGCAAGTCGGCTGCACTTAAACCAGTATATCAGAGATTAACAATCAAACTTTCGCAACTGTAGTACTACCTATTAGATGAGGCTCCATTATTCCTGACACTCATTCTGACATTGAGAGAAAGGGGACGCACAATTCTATTAAAATCTACACGAATACTAAATTCAACTTGGTTCATGTCTGGCAGCAAGTTGCGAAGTCAAGGCTAACGCGCAATTGAATAAATGTCGGGGACTAGATTTCACCGTCACATTTCATAGAATGTCAGACGTACATGTTAAGTTTTTAATGGAAGAGCGACCGATTGCCACGGAGGTCCTGGAGGAAGTGCCATACTTTTTTTCCGCAGTCGGCTTGCCCGGGAAGCATCTAGCTTTCTCTACCCTGTGTCCAGATCCTTTTTCCAATCGGTGGTGAAAAACAATGTATCGAAATCTTTTAACTACGACCCCCCTCGGATCAAAGTGCATACAAAACTGAGAAATCGGCTTTACCGCTCCGGCACCCTGACTCTTCAAAGTCCCGAATAAATCGTCAAAACACATGGGTTGCTCCTCATAAGCCTACTGGCGCTAACATACATTTCAGAATAATTAGTTGACAAGGTACTTTTGAGAACACGGTGAGATACGCGGAAGAAGGGATTTGATAAGAAGCTTGTGTCGCTCGTTTCATGGAAATCAATTCTATTAGGTTCCGAAACTAACGACAGTTTTACATTCTACAAGCAGTTTTAAAAGCGTATTATGAATGTTTCAACAAATAATTGTTCTTACAGAAGATTAAAAATATGAAACGACTCTTTAAATGCCAAGCCGATTTTTATTGTAAATGAAATTACCGAACTTACGCTTGCCAATTTTGGCATAATTTTTTAGGGAACCTTGCTTTCAGATGTTCCTTTCCATTCGACACATATTTTTTATCGGCCAGCATCCACTGCTTAAAGATGTAAAGAACCGCTGAAGTTGAGGATGGAAACGAGTGCAAGGATTCTGTCTTAAAAACGATTGAAGCAATTATTCTGGGCAAAAAGTGCGGTGACTCACTATTGCTACTATGTGGTTATCATATATTTCTATTGAGCTTGTTCCGACTGTGGGAAAATGCCAACTAGAAAGCACATAGATAATCCTTCAAACGGAGTTACCGTAATAACATTGGGTGATAATAGTGACGGTGGTATCTAATAGGGAACTACCGGTATAGCCGTCAGGAATTCACGTTGAACGTCACATAGGAACGCAAGTTAATATAATGAGAAATACTTCCGATATTCACTGTCAGGTATATGCAGAATAATTATTGAGATTCTAAATTTGTACAAGAAATTGAGCATAATATTTGCTCAAAAAAGATTTTGTATAAACAATCATATTGACGAAGTTAACAGCATAATATCGGAAGCGAAGCCAACAAGATATTCGTTGGAGATACACTTTTTATTTTTTGCTCTTTCGTGTCGTTTTTACTCAGTTTTTTAATAATTGGCTTTTAATTTTGAATTTGAATTTAATAACAGATCTACTATCAATTCGGCTGTGTTTGCCACTAATTAAAGAAAAGTACCGATTTTTAACAGTTTTCGAGTACTGTAGCCTAAAGCTATTAAGACCCTGATGACACATAGCCATTTTACCACGTAATTCTCTGAATCCGAAATGCTATCTTTCATGCCCATCGGACAAGCGGTTCTTAAATATCACATACTTACCCACAAACACACATAATCCTATGAATAATTTTAAAAAATCTTATATTTAATATTTGATCTATCGATTTTTGCCTTCACGAAACGATAGCCTACGGAACGGTGGTTCACGCTTCCGCGTTATGTATTTTCTAATGATTAATATCATCGCTGGATAGTTGTATTAATTAATCAATTGCATAAAAGTAGAAATGGTAAAGTTAAGTAAATTGCTCACATTTTACTTATATGTTCACGGTTCTAACTTTGCTGGAATAATATATCAGTTTGTTTACTCCAGTAATTCCAACGTTTTTAGGGATGATATCTGAAGCTGCGTTTGTGTATGCAGTATGTTCCACGGTATATAAATCGTATGTATATGTTATATTCAGTTATATTCAGTATACGTAATATCCAGTATTTCGTTATATTCAGTATTTTTAAAGCATATCTAAAATTTTGTAAGCATTTTGAAAGCAGACGTATCAATGGACAAACTATGCTCGCAAAATTTGTGGTTCGCAAGCAAATTACAACACAGTTAGTATTACATTAACAATATAAGTATTTTTATTATACACTTTATCCTTTATCTTCTCCGAGTATAAGAAATGGAACTTGTCCTCGACTCCATCGTCGGGTAAATTCAGCTGGGATCGAAGGACGAACAGATGCGAAATTAAATGTGGCGCCTAGGCTCAACTGGATCTGAAGGTCGGCACAGAGAACGTTAAATCTCAAGTCGCCGGGCTACGCGAACGCGCAAAATTTCAAAAACATTCCCCGAATGTTTTTAGGACGGTCCATACGGTCTGAATCAATAAAGCGGATGTTCTTCAGGTCTTCGAATTTCTTGATTTTCAACGAGCATCTTATCATGTCATCTCAGGCTATTCTAGCTTAGCTTAGTAAAGTTTTAAGAAAAAGTTGTTTTCTATTGATTTTCTCTAAATTTTAGCAGAACAATTTTTACAGATTTTTTCACCGTTTTGTTGTGACGTAATACAGTTAATAATATTCAAATTTCTCAGAAATTAAAGACTCTTATTGACTATCCAAGGTGAGTGACGTTGCCGCTATTGCCTTCAAGTACGTATGTATGGGTCTAGAATCTATTGGTCATGTAAGCTTGTGTGTATTGAGGACAGGCGCTGACAAGTCTAGCCCACCGGCAGTAGTATACAAAGCGAAGGTAACAGTTCTTTCAGCCACCGGTTGTCTTTTGACTGGTACAGAACCCTTACAACTACCTTAACATTGCGGTATATTGACTGCAAAATATTTTATCCTTCTGAGTATACTTAGTTAAGGGAGCTAAATGATTTTTCTTTTCTCGTCGTGTAACATGTTTTGATCTGGCTTAATTTAAGGTCCCTTATTCTATTTTATGTCGTACGATTATACTTGTTCGTATAACATATTCTTTCATAATATTTTCCTCTTATGATATGTGTTTCTTACATTGATGTTTTTATCGGACTTCGAAAAACAGGATCTTTGCAATTCGACCAGTATTTATATATTTTGTATACGTATTTTTGTAATATTTGTCCAGCATGCTCCCAGAATGGTCCGGTTACAAAAAATTGTGAAATTATTTCACACAAACTATTGCTTTCCTATAAAAACTGATATTTCATTTGGCAGACGACAATTTTGCGATAGATGGATCGATTAAGATGAAACATTCGCTTACTTGTTAAAGAAATTCTCGCGTGGTGTCGCTTTTGTTGAACAAAATCGTCTATATTTATTCGCCCATAATACATCGCACACAAAACATAGTACATCGATCGGGACGAAACCGATCGCAAATTATTCGCATGTTACGTGCTGAGGCCAGAAGTTAGTTTATATAGCCCAAGATGCCAAGAAAACTCACGTGACCTTCGTCATATGAAGTACATGGGTTGACTATATAAGAGTATAGGAATTTTGAGGGTGCATGTGGGTGCGCGCAGCTTCATAAGGCCTCTCCTGCTACAAGTCCTGTGGTTACCGAAATAATGAAGGCCAAGTTAGTCTGAAGTTCACTTTAAGGATTGAAAAATACGTACAAAAATCCTATGTGATAGCGCTGCTGAAATAAAACTATTATTATCTTTACGCTCAAATTATAGAGAAAAGTAATCCGATTAAAAGTGTAGACAGAATATCCTACGCTAAAAAGCGTTAAATAATATGTATTTTTAATAAACTGTGATCCGGGTTTGAAAAACAGGCAACATAAAACAATACGGAAGTAAACAAAATGAAAAGAGGTTGCATTTTTGCGGAATGACTATCTAATAGCATGCATATTGCCAAGTGGGGCTGTCTTCTATTTTTAACCAAGTTCAAGAATGCAATGGCTATTTGTCCTGGATATTTATTTGCTTTTCTTTCTAATTAAACTATTGATTCTAGGACAAGGATGTGTAACATTTTGCTTCTTCCCTTCGCTAATGTCTACCAAAATGGAAAATGTAATTTCATTGACCGGTGTTGAAATTTCAATGTTTATAACAGTTTTTTATAAAATTGTTCTACCAGATCCCTTAATAAGTTATACTTTTCATATAGTAATCAATAGCTAAATTTTGACGCAGGTCCCCTTCAAAAAGTACTTGTACTGGTTGCGAGGTCGTATTGTTAGCCAGGATTACATTCGAAAATCCTTCTTTAATTGCTGCTCTTTCGTCCACTGCTGCGTTTCGTAAATGCGTTTCAATGACACAAATAATCATGGTGAAATACTCTTCAATACTTGTATCGTGTACGAGACTCGGGCTAATTGAAACACTTGGCAATGGATGGCTTCACAGGTTTCAGGAAAACTGTCAGAGCCTCGAGAATATTTTCAATCATTGATTTGCATACCTACCGTTGCTGAAAACGGCGAACGAAAGTGTCGTAAAATATAGGCTCGAAAGTTTTATAAAATAATTTTGTTTCGTTCTGTAACTTTCAACTTCAAAGAATCTAGACTACACCATTACCCAGTGGTCCAGCGACACTCGAAACCGCGCCATAAATAGAAAACTTCTTCATGGGTTGTTTTCTGTACGATTACTTAAATTAATTGGAATTAAATAATAAAAGTAAGGACTATTTGAGGAGCACCTTTCGCTTTATTGACAAAAATTCTCTGACAAATGAAATGCAGTTGAACATAGTTCTAAACTCATTGATACCAGATTTGTTTGAAAATCATACTACGTACTGTTCTCCTTTAATGACCACCAATCAAAAATGTGCAAGTATGTGCAATTCTTATTATTATAGCCTTCAAATCTGTACTTTTACTTTTTAGAAAATGTATGTTAGAAGGCGGGACTCGGTGTGACTTTTTTTAGAATTCTAAAACAAATTTGATATGAAAAATGCACACTACCGATTTCTAAGTTCAAACTTTCACTAATTCTGCAGGAGCGAAGCTGCAAGGAATTGACCAAATCAAAAGTGAGTTCAAATGCTTTAGACACTCCTCTTTTAAGTGAAAATTCTGTAAGAAAATATTGTAGGACTTAAAATATCGATTTTTGGCGCGATTTAGGCAGTATCCGGATTACTGTGTGTTGGTGTAGTTATACGAATGAATTAGATAAAAGGGAAATAGAGGGTCTATGTTGGACAAGGCTGGTCAGAATTGTAAGACTATACGGCGTCTTTAGTTTGTGTGTGTGCGCGCTCGAAATAAATGTAACATATCTGTGATTTAATGTAACAATATGTAGAATATAAATTTCTACGAATTCTAGAAATTCGTACAAATTCGATTCAATTCAAACATTTAATTTCAAGAATGCAGTTGTCTAGGCCGAAGTCAGTCCAAGAGCGATGCTTTCGGACATCGCTGGCCGTCGGGTTACCTGTATCAGCGTGACCAGGTTTGAGGGGTGTATGATCGCCTGAGTTTTCTCTGAAGGAGAAAGGCCTGCTCTACACGTGTATTCCTATGTCTATTTCCGATTTTCTAAGAGAATTAACTAATGAATCTAAACGTTGTTCCTAGGGCGGTTCCGGGGATAAGTCTCACATCGTCGCCACATCCTCCTTTATCAAAAGGCTACAGGAAATATACGAGTTGATAGTCTTTCTTAATAAATTGGTACATGAAATTTAAGGGTTGTTCCCCAGTCTTGCTAAACCACACTAAGGTGATCAGAGGGCTCGTTTGGACTCGCCCTTTTACAATTATAATCAATACGCACAAAGAGTTTCGGCGCAACTGTTACTGAAGTCTATATTGTTACCTCGTCTTCGACGTTTCTTGACCCTCCATTATCACACAACGATCGTGTAAAAACTGTAGAGACGTCATTGAATTTTGATGTTTGCTTCCGAAGAAGATGAGCAGTGATTATTCATTGTGCTAATGACTTAAAGTGTCAGTATGACTGACACTAACTAACCCTTTCGTTTGACCTGCTTTGGATGCTCCAATGCCCACTAAGGGTATTGATGATTTTTCTTGTTTGATGTGGAGACATTAGGATAATCGTTCATAGTTAGAAACCTAGATCTATGAAAGCTTTAGCCAATTCTGGATCTCCATCGTTTGATTCGAGAATGACTTGAACAGTTGCCAATGGAGTACGCGACTGTGATGTAATTCGGTTACTGGCTGCACAAATGGCTTGAGCACCTTGCTCCGAAGTCGAGCTGTTAGGGTTTTTGTATTGCCTAGGCTTATGTATCGAAGAATGATGCTTTCTTCCACACTTGATGCAGCGTTTGGTCGATCGACAATTTGAGGTTTGATGTTGACCAAGACAATTGTAACATAGTTTGTGCTGCGCAACAATTTCCATCCTTTTGGTAATTGATTGGTTAGTGTATTCTGGGCAGCGTGCGATGTAATGTTTTGATGAGCATAATCTGCATTGAGGGGTCGCATTCGCATATCCGGATACATGGTGAACCTTCGTGAGTTGCTGGTTTGACGAACTGCCCGTATTTCCTGATTTTTCCACCACCTGAAGGGTTAGTAGTCGCATCATCAGGAATTCAATAAATTGTTTCCATGTTGGAGAATCTTTTGAGGATCCTAGATGTTTCTCCCAGGCGTTTACTGAATCGGAATCCAGTCGTTGAACAGCGATGAATACCAAAAAATCGTCCCACGTGTCCACTGGGCGACCAAGAGTTTCAAGAGTACGATAAATTTGAGTTATCGTGGTGTATAAACGTTCCATTTCTTTCGCCGATTCCTTGGCCATTCTTTTGATGTTAAATAAAGACTGCAATGCTGAATTTATTAAGAGGCGCTTATTTTCGTAGAATGGGACAAGCGCATCCCAGGCCTTTTGGAAGTTATCGGTGGTCAACGCCGTGTTTTCCAGGAACAGTGCGGCAGTGCCCTTCAAGCATTGTTTCAGGTAATGAAGTTTCCATACAGGTGATAAGTTGGGATTTGACATCACCATTGAGTCAAAAAGATCCTTGAACGCTAGCCATTCCGTTGGCGATCCATCAAAATTTGGCAAATTGAGGGGTGGAAGTTGAGGTCCAAACATTGCAGATAGTCTTATTGATTGCGATCCTGACTGGACGGACGGTGACCTTTTCCGCTCATTGTGCAGATGTTCCAATAACGAATTCATTGTCTCTATGGCGTCCAGGTACCTCTCGTAGGCTGTTTTGAATTGTTCTTCTTCGAAGTAACGATGAGCAAATATTTTCTGCAAGTCGGACGAGCTAAGTCGTTTGATGCCGATTTTGATGGCTTCATTATTGACCGAGAACTTCTGCCATACTTCTTTTAACGCTTCTTTTCTTGCTTCCACTCGATGAATTGAGATATTGGCTGTCCCCCCACTCATTAGATTGTCGATTGTCGTATTGATGGAGTTTATATACGTGGCTTGCTCCTCGATGCGGTTTTCGATGTGACTGATCCTCATCTTGAGGTCTGTCACCTATCCGGCTCGAAGAACAAAAAATGTTAAGGGGGTTTTACGAGGTTGCTGAAATTACAATGGGCGAATAAAATCAAGCTGTGGGACAAAGTTTATGAAAAGAGAAAATTGATGGTCATCGATCAACTCGAATGATGTTGTCTATTCCGAACGAGGAAATGGTAACCGTGCTATATATGTATACTACTACTACTTGACGCGAGACTCTACCGAGCCTCCTGATTAAAAGCGTTTAAGCGTTAAAGCAACTGCTATGAACTGCTGCCGGAAGGTTCGCAAGGTCCGTTGTGAGAAGGAAGGCTCACTAGGGTTGCACAATGAGAATGTAGAACTCTGACCTTGCGAACGCGGTCTCACTCGTCCTGAAGCAGGATTAGGAAAAGAAACGAGAGTGGTGATGCGCAGAGTCACTTACAATTAGCTGTAGCTCGCTCTGATCGAACACTGAGGACCGGATGGGTCACGCCCGACTATTTATGTGCGGGGGACAAACTGACCTGCAAGGCTTGCAGGGTCCACCCTTTGACTGGATGCTCACTCAAAAATGAAAGGTGAGGATGGGTAGTTCCCGGACAATGGTTTAGCAGGTGCCGCATTATCAGGATTTTCATTGTTTCTCTCATTCGTAATTATAGGCTGAACAATACGAAAGAATTGTGCGCGTATTTTGGAGAGCAGAATCAAATTTTATCATTTCACGAGATATTCTTATTTCCACTCTATTTGTCTTATTAACAGCAATAGATATTATTAAAGAAAGATGCACCATTGATCGTATTTAGTAACCTTAGCTGCTCAAGATAGATCAAAGCGAACCAACCTGGATTAAAAAAATGAAAAATCTGAATTTTCTTTATTCGAGGGTACTAGTAAAACCTCAGTAGACTTTACCTGGCACAGAAGGACTATACTCATCACTTTCGGTGTTGCAAATTGATCCCGAATCTTCCAAAACATTTAGCCAAAAAAATCATACTGGCGCGAATAGCTCCAGTTTTCCAGTTTTATAAAAAGTCATATTGAGAGTCTTGCCGGCTCACTTATCCGTTTAATTACGTTATCAGTTATATGCCGGTCAGCACTGAGTTATAATAAAATTAAACAAAAGGCTTTCTAGCCATTTTAATAAGCCTTTACAAAAATGATATTGGAAAAGAAGTCTAATATAATCGCATGAAAAAATACTGATATTGAGAGCAACCAACTGTGTTGAAATATAGGAAAACAATAGGGTATTCAAGTGCATCCGTGAGCCTTTTATTAATCTTATTACGGTGCGTCGGTAGCACAAAGGCACAAAAAAAGGGGAGAGAGTTCCTTTCATTCGATGCCGCTCTGCCGAAGTCACAGAGCGGCAAATAAATTCCATACATTTTAGTTATTGATATGGCAGTAGCCGGAGGTCGAAAGTGAACACTAGTGCAATGGTAAGTTGGAGTATAGCGTGTGTTGTTCATTCGATACACTCGCTCGTCCTTCGTGTAAAGGGCTTGGCGCAACAGTGTCGAGTTTTCTCTTGGCGGTCCTATTCAGCGGAAACCATTGATGGTTGCGGCGGAAAAGCCAATCCCGGTGGAGTCCCTTTATTCCCGGGCACCCCGATGCCAGCCATGCCTGCATTTTATTAGTTTCGCCACCTATTCGCCAGGAGGCAAATCTGACGCTTTTTTCAGTCGAGCCCGTTGGAGTAGTACGCACTTCATTCTCTGCGTTCCACATACGCATTGGCATTCTACTATACAGATAGCTTTACAATGCCTACCTTCCGCGCCACGGAGCATTGGCAATCTGCCCTTCGACGAATTTCCACTAAATCTACAATAGGCTACGCAATATTCCACGGGCAATATAGATAAGAAAAATATTTGTTTATTACTGATTTTATGTTTATTTAAACAATACATAATATTATTAAACAGATAAACAGTTCAGTTAAAGTTCCCGTGTCATTTTGATTGAATTGTTCTCGGATTCGAAGAATCTGTACAGTCTCGTACAAGAGATCCAAATCTTCATTCAAAGATACCGCGATTTAACTCGCATTAGCAATTAACAATAAATTAACAATAAATAAGCGATTAATAATTTTAAAAAGACTTGGCGTGTTCGTGCTTCATTATAATATAAGAAACCAATGAGAAACTAATTTAGATCTAACATTGACTTTACTACAATATGAAATGCTAGTGAATCTTTAATAGACGTGTAACTTTTCCTGCAGAGAACTTTCTTGCCGATGATATGACACTTTTTAACGTTTTCGAAATAAACACGTGTCACTATTACGAAAATTTCAATTCGAGATTATTTTCGTAACATTTCAACAAGGTAAGTGTCCCTATTGATTTGTATGTACTTATCATTTGCTATTAACAAATTATAATCATATCGCATGATAGTACTATTCTTTAGAGTTACTATGTCTATGGGGAATATTTTTTATGTTGGCTAAAAGTTTGTTTGTTAATATTTTCATTTGAAGTGTATAAACCGGACAAAGAGGTTCGGGCAAAGCAAATACCCTATCTACTTTTCTTGCAGATGGTCTACCAATACTCTAAAATAAGTAACCAGACTAGTTGCATAGAAATTGTGCTTTAAAAAATGCTCTTATCGTTGTGAAAGAAAAAGGAAACTCAATTAAATCAATCGCAAACCTATACGGAATTCCATATGACATATTGGAAACAAGGATTATGGAAGCTATTTCTATACCGAATGTGACGATTAATAATTTTTTATTTTATTAAATAGTATTTTGTTCTTTATTTTAAAGAATATCGGCTTTGCCCGAGATGGTCGGGCAAAGCGAATATTTGGCACTATCTTAGTTTTCAACTAAACAGTTAGTGGTAAACTTTATTTGATTTATTTTTGATTCTTCAATTTCTAGATATCGCCAGTATATCGAAATCTATACTATCTAACGTTTACTGAGATGCCATCGGCTGTCGCGATTTTATGTTTTCCTAGTGAAACAGATTGTAATGAATCTCCCAGTAACTGAAATCTATCGGCGAAGTCTTCTACGATTTCAATAACGTGGTGCTTTTCTTCTTTATTCCGATGATCTAATCTTAAAATGGAAATAACTTGATCTATCCTATTTAAGTGCTCCGGTACTCTTTCACTGCCCGAATCAGATTCTCCCGTGAAGGTATGAAATTCGAACGGGATAATTTCCTGTGGCGGAATTTCAATTTTTATGTCTTCGTCTAATATATTACTGGCCAGAACATGAAAAAATCCTACTTAAACTGTGGTCTCTCCCATATAGTACATACATATAAGCTGTCTTTTATCAAAACTTGTAGTAAATAGCCGATTTGTCCTTCAGATTTAATAAGTGGTATACCAATTGGTTGTCGAGTACAGGTTTCGATCTGATACAACCGTAAGGTTTGTTTAGGGTACGTTCTCTTTCCATGTACAGACGATTTCCAATAAATGGGATGGATTTTATAGAATCGCTTGTAGTTACCAACGTATTACGGGCAAAGTAGATTTCTGCTTGCTCTTGTCGGAGATATTCCTGCCCTAGTATTTCTTCAGACATTAGAGGAAGATTTTACAATGTGAAGCTTTACTGGCTGTTTATTCAAATGTACTTTAGCAGTACCAATGGTTTTAGATCTGCCACACGTTATTCCAGATATAAATGTTGATTCTGTTACTGTAACATAAACATCTTCGTATAACGCGTTCAATTTGATTACATTAATCTCTGCCCCTGTATCATTGAGAAATTTGCAAGGGCCAGATTGGAATTCTTCGGCATTCATTTGGATTGTATTCCGCGCCTCCACCTCAGATCACCATGTAGTACCTCCACCTTACGTCCCTGTCATTCATTTAATTCTCTTTCTTTGTGCTTAAAAAGCTACATCATTTTAGAAACGGCGCAAAGCTACTAATATGAAAGGAAGCGTGCACACATAAAGTTTTTTTAATTGTTAATCACTAATTTATTGTTAATTTATTGTTAATCTGTATTATAATTTGGCTTTCGTTTACCAATGAGATCCATCTCTATTTCTCATCATTTTTAAATAACTTTAAGGAGATTGGGGGATTTTGGGGGCCCGGTGAAAGCGGATTACTTAGCGTTTTTTCCCTCATTTTAATGGTTTAGGTGGATAAAAGTAACTATAAAATAACAGATCTCGATTAGTCAGTCCGTTTTGCAGAAATCATTTGCAAAAGAACTATTATGCAGATCGAAATGCTTCAATTCAATAATATGTTTATATATCTGCAACTTCCTTTTGGTTACTAAGATTCAAAAGCCTCACATTATTGCGTAAATATCTATTGATCCAAACTCAAACACCTGCATTTACTAAGCGTTTGGCTGTTGAGTCTAACTTTTTGAAACGTACCAAAACTATGACTTTGGATTGGGAAAGGTCTTAGTTGAAAGACGAAAGTCCAATACAGCGCGCTATGTTCTTAGGTTCCTAAGAAATGCTATTACTGTGTTATAAAACCTCTGTGAAAAAGACCTCCTCAGGACCTATATTAGACTATCATCTTTCGATTGAGAGCCAGATGGCACGAAGCTCTCTATACGTCCTCAGAAAGTTAACTTTCTAAAAATCAACTAAATGTCCGCTAAAAGTTCTCTTATGATTATATTTCGGGAAAGAATAAACGGATATGAAAAGGCAACTTCACGCGGACTTCTTTAATTTCACTACAGTTCGACTTATTTGCGAACTCTATGAGTTAACTTGTTTCAGCGCTCTGGAAGTTGACGCTTTTCACTAAAAGATCGGAACTCTTATCCCGGGCTATTACAGGTTACGAATAATTGAAAACATATTTTATTTATTTTTTTTTAATTCTGTATAAAGCATGCTTGTAAATATATACAAATATAAAGTATAATATAAAATAGTAATAAAATATAAAATAAACTAAATATCAATTAAATAAGCCAAAAAATAATTAAAATGTTACAAGCTATTAATATACGCTATGTTTTGTTTTGTGTGTACCGCAAGCTTTCGCCAGCCCTTTGTTTCCATGTCTGGATAAGTGTTGCACCAGTAGTAATAGAGCAATCTTTATGACATTCTCTGACAACTTCTGAAAACAAAATAAGGAAAAACTGTGTTATGAAAAGAGATTGGAAATATTCATTCTTTGGTGTACAGTTTGGCTTAGATGTGAATGGGGGTATGGATGTAATAGCAGATTTGTTTCCACTTGATAATTGGAGTAGAGTGAATTAATATTTAATATAATTAGAATGCAAAAGTGCAAGAGTTTAATAAGTGTGTCAGTCTCAAGCATGTGTGAATACAGTCTTGGAGAGGAATCCCCTATTCTATATAATTACTGAATTTGGCTAATTACTCCTTAACTAACTAAATTTAGTTGCTCAAAGATTGACACTGCTTCCCTGATTGTAGAATTATACTTTATGTACCTATTAAAATGTCAATGCACATTTGTTTGACTGCCACTGCATTTTTTATACGGTCCACATTAAATGTGCCGCCAGTTCATCAGAAGATATTAAAGGACGAAAATGATGCTTGACACCTTTGCCTCCTATTCCATTAATTATTTGCTTCTGTAACATAACGTACAAGATGTCTTATGTTATTCAATGTCTTGAAAGACTGAATGTTGAATCGAATAAAGACTACATTAGTTTAAGCAGCAGCGTAGTGAAATAGCCATAAAACTAAATTGTTCGAGTAATTTCTACTAATGCGAAGTAAACGGTACATAGAAATTGCATAAGTACTTAGACAATCTTGAGGCGGTGAGATATGCAATAAACATAATAGAAATATATGTCGAACTAAAAGTGTGCTGCAAAGTTGAATAGAAGCTAAATTACTGAAAACGAATGTTTATCAAAAATTAAAGAAAGGAAGGTGTAAGGGAACCACAAAAAGCGTACCGGAGTGTATAAAGTTAAAGGGGAATGCCTACTTAGGAGCCATAAAAACGGATACATTTTTTGAAACTAGAACAGGCAAACAAAAATGGGACTCTATAGGGTCCCAAATAATTGAAAATACCTTTGCAAAATGCGACGTATTATTTTTTGATATTCAATGATTTAGTTTTGCGCAGCAGTGATCACCGAAAGACAGTGTCGAAAGATTTTCTAATAAAGTAATTAATACCAGTTGCAATTTCTATATGTAATACGGGAATTAGAAAAATACTCAAATTTAGAGGAAAAATCCACCTCGAATTAAAGAAACGCCTATCAATCACATGCGTACGGTTTATCGGAAAAATATTCCAGAAAATGTATCTCTTTCTGAGGCTTTTAGAAGATCGAAGAGCTGTGGGTCAAATGTGCTCAGTAGAATAAAACAGTAAATTCCTTATATATTGTATGTCGGCGGTGTTGTCCCGTAATAGTTCTTCTAATTTGGCGACCCCATCTATATAGTTGCCGCGGATAACGCGGGTAACAAGTTCTGGCTAGGCACAGGTACATTCTTTGCTGCACCCAATCCTCGCAGGCGGAGTAAAATTTCCGTCTGCATTTGCATATGGAGCTTCAAATTCTTATTGATTTCTCTTACCACCGCAAAGGATGCTTCTACAAATTACAAAAGATCAATTAAATGAATGATGATCTGTTTCATTCAAGAAAAAAGCTACTTACTGCAACAGTGGTTCTCGTGCTGCACTGGAGTGCCTCGCCCTTTATCATACATTAAAGTGATTGGAATATCTGTTTGAAGTAAAAAAAAATCTGTTAACCCATTATGCCTCGAAATGTATCCATATATTAACATTTCTGTTCATTATTACTAGTATTACAAATAGGTACGAATTACCATTTACCAATAACGGCATATGATTGTTAAGTAGTAGTAATGCTAGTAGGAATGAATACACTATTGGTGAATGACTTACTAAACTTAGGAAAAAACAACTCACCAGGTATTGTCACATTACTGACAACGGATCTACATCCGCTGATACTTGACCCCTCCTCGTGCGATGCATCTGATTTCAAAAATAGATGGACAGCAAAGCGTGAGGACAAACTTGTCTCAGTGTCATTCAAACTTACCAAACGCTGAAAGGTCCTCCACTTTCTCATAGGCAGTGCAAGATCTGAACGCTATCGCAGCATGATAATTTACATCGAAGTCCGTGTTCAGTTCTTTCTCCCCCACATAGTCGCCCGGAATATTAAGTAGATTTTTGCGTCTCTGAGCGCATTTGATTTTCTTGGTAGCTGTAACGACATTAAGAATCATTAACATCCTTCGTTAGCATTCTTCTATATCACAACGTTTGCCCATAAAAGTGAAAAGATAAGTAATGTATGTACATATTTGAAAATTCACAACTTTCGACATTCCCCGAGGTGCGCCATATCGCGAGATAGGCAGAATATTTATGATCGTCCTTTATAGAATTTTATGTATAGCTCTTACGTGGCAATTCTTTATAAGAAGCATTCTCCGCTGAATATGATTATAAAGTCCCTTTACCAAATCAAAATCATTTCATGTCAGCAAGCGAAAGCGGGATTTCAGAAGCATGATTTGTACCATTTGGGCGGATACAGTAGCGTCTCTACTCTCCGTAGTCTAGCCCCTTATTCCGTTCTGCTTTTACAACGAGAAAAATAAGCAGGAGAAATTCGTATCTCCTGAACGACTGAATCGATTCGCTTGATTCTTGGAGTTGTAACTTTTTCATAAATCGAGGTGAAAATTTTATAGCAGACAACAATCGCTACACTTCGGGATAAGTATCTTCGGTAGTTGCGCGCCGTACTATTATATACTACTACTATTTGGCGCGAGACTCTACCGAGTCTCCTAATTTCTAATTCTTTATCAATGTTTCAATTTTGAGGGAATGTCAAACTCCTAGCTGGTGCATTTTGTTACATTTGAATGTTTTTAGATATATTTCTTTAAAAGTTTTTCAGTATAGCACGAGTCAGGCTTCCCGACTCCTAAAATATGCTCTGAGATCGTGCTAAGGACTATTTCATCTTAACCAGACAAAGGTCTACTCATCAATCATGAAAAAATACCCTAAACTAAAGTTTAACCTCACTATAGGTCGCCGGATATATCGCGAGCGGTAAAGGTATATCGTCGTGGGAGCTTGTATTACTCTTTCTTTTCCTTATTTTGATTAATTGGAACATGATTAACTAAACAGGCATTTTGTAATGATAACACAATTGCTTTTCTTAATGAAAAATAATATAATTACGCATCCGACTAAAAAGGTGTCACGTTCTTGAAATTGGCTGCCGATGAGAAACGCGATGTTGAGTAGGTTCGTCTAAGATATTGTGTGGTTCGGATGTCACATCTATCCGCGGTTTCATATCCTCACGCACACCCAGTATGCGTGCATTTCTTTACCGGGCTGACAGGCGACCGTCTTTTCGGACCATGTGATTGCCATGAACCACACGATATCTTAGACGAACCTACTTAACATCGCGTTTCTGATCGGCAGCCAATTTCAAGAACGTGACACCTTTTTAGTCGGATGCGTACAATATATTCTGAATTATAAAACAACACAAATACAAATGAGAGTTTCAGTTGTCTTGAGACGTCCTTACAATAAACTTACTATGAGTTTCCTATACGTTACGAATAGAACGGCGCAGAAACTAACGAAAGAACTGTGACTTGCTTAACGATCGTGATGAAATACGATGTATGTACGTACGGCAATTGTAACTGCTTCAAAAGAGATTAGTGCTCGATCTACTACGGTGTTCTTCGCTGGTCCGAATGACAGAGCTTCGCTGTCGATGAGACTTTTACGTTTTAGAGAAGGCCAGAACTGACTACCCCGCTATTTCAAACGCGCGGTGAATTTCGAAAGTATTCTTGGTTAGGGAAAGCGCCTCTAGATGTGGCTGCAATAGGTTTCTATGCGGGCCACGCGCGCGTCCACAAAGTTATTCGCGATCCGTATATTATCCCGCGCCGATGGTAATGTACTTATGTATTTGGAGATCAAAGTACTTTGCAGGATTTTGTAATGAATGTTGCCTCTTTATTGTCGTGTTGCGCCTCATCGGAGTCTCCAAATCAAATTCTTCTTCTACGAGCATCAAGGCAGGGTTCGTACCCGTGGAACGCAAAAGCGTTCTGCTTTCGGATCGCTTCATGATCACCGCGGCAATTATGAAGACGAGGACTTATGATAATTTATTCAAAAACAAGCAAATCGACTTATAGTAACTGGATTCTTTATTTCACAGCACTGATTAGCACGTGTGTACTCTAGATGATCTGGACAAACAAGAGCAGGCATTCCTTCCTCCACATCCTTTTTATCAGAGAGCAAAAGAATTGGACATCGGGGTTTGCGCTGCGTTAATGTTTGTTTGGTCCAAGTAGATCTTTGTAACAGAATAAGTCAACTGAGATATTTCGACTCTGCCCTTCCTTATCCTACCCAGTCGGTATTTGATATTACAGAGTACTCTGGTCGAGCTAGAGATGAGTTAGGGCTAACTGTTTGAGATAATTTGGAATGGTCCGGACTGGTCCGGACCGATCATTTTGTAGCGAGTTGAACGACTCTCTGACTAACTGCCGGTTATGTATGTATCGACTTCAATGAACTCAACTATACATATACATATGATAGCTCTGCTGCGCCTCGTGGGGATCTCCAGATTCTCCAGATGAATTTCTTCTACGACGAGCTTCAAGGCAGGCTTCGAGCAAGCTTTCGGCTGGGTTCGTGCCCGTGGAACGCTAAAGCGTTCTGCTTACGAATCGCTTAAGATCACCCAAAAGTAATTGGGAAGACGAGGACTCGAAATTAATTAAGACTGTATTTCAAGTTCAAAGAGTAACGATAATTCCTTTATTCCAGAGATCAAACTGGCACGTGTGTGCTCTAAGTGGTCTGGGCGAAGAAGAGAGTATAAACTGTCAGATGTGTGCTCTAGGTGATCCGGGTGAACAAGAAGGAACATTTCTTCCTCCTCGTCCTTTTCACAAGAGAGCAAAGAATTGAACATCGGGGTTCGCGCTGCGTTGATGTTTGTTTGGTCGATGTAGAATTGTAGATCTTAGCAACAGAACAAATCGATTATCATACTTCGATTGTACTTTTCCTTATCCTATCCAGTCGGTATTTGAATTACAGAGTACATACTCTGGTCGAGCTAGATAAGCTAGTTACTGGTTCAGATAATTTGGAGTAGTCCGAAGATAGATTCAGATACATTTAGAACATGAAGCTGACGCGTAAATACGCAACAGCTCCAGGAGACTCGGTAGTCTCGCGCCCAGTAGTAGTAGTATACATATGTACGCATCCGACTGTGGCTCCGGTCTCGAGCACGGCTTGTACTTAGCCGGAAACGTTCTCGGTTCCGGCCGCGGCGTGCGAAAGACGTTGGCAGAGCGGAGTTCGCTCCGGCCACTCCAACGTACGTCTTTTAGGAGGCGGACGCGAGGATCGGGAGAGTAAGCCGACGGTCGTTCGAATTAACAAGTTTTATTGTTAAATACAACGAGCGGTTGTGCGTACTGGAGCGCGTTGCGTCGCGCGGAAGAGATGGGTCGCCGGTCGGATTCGAACTGGCAGCCTGACGTTCGCCACGCTAGCGAAGCGACCACCGGCTGCCAGTTCAAATCCGACCGGCGACACGTCTCCTCTGCGCGACGCAACGCGCACCAGTTCGCACGACTGATTGTTGTAATTTACAATAAAACTTCTTAATTCGAACAACCGTCGGCTTACTCTCCCGATCCTCGCGTCCGCCGCCTAAACGACGTACGTTGGAGTGGCCGGAGCGGACTCCGCTCTGCCAACGTCTTTCGCACGCCGCGGCCGGAACCGAGAACGTTTCCGGCTAAGTACAAGCCGTGCTCGAGACCGGAGCCACAAATGGTGACCCCGACGTGATCTGAGGCACCGCGGACGAAAATCGGGAGTCGCGCGACAATCCGCCCACGGCCGCGAAGTTTCGCGAAAAATCGGCCACGTGCGCGATTAACGACTCACGCTCGCCATCTTGGTTCGCCACCCTCGCCGGTTAACCGCCCTCCGTCGAACCGAAACCGTTCGCTAACGGAAATTCGGTATCGCGCGCGAACGGAGGTCGGGGACCAAGAAACCGAACCTGGGGCTGAGAAATGCCTCTAAACCGGACGCCCGAGAGACACGGTCTCACCATGGCCGACGACGACCGCCTTCACGCCGATGTGGATCCTGCGATCAACATTTCCGACGAGGCTGCCGCGTCCGACACGCCCGGACCGGCAACGGCTCCGTATCTGGGGATCCAGGCCGCTAGCGCCTGCCCCAAACTCCAACTCGCGGAGTTCTGGAAAGACGCGGCCAGCTCCTGGTTCCAGCAGGCCGCGCTCTTTTTTAACACCAGCAGGGTGACCGCAGACGCCTCCAAGCTAACGTACCTCGCGACGCGGCTTGACAAGGAGGCGTTTTTGCACATCGCCGACCTCGCCGACTGCGGCAACCGCCCCGGCCGTTACGACGAAGCCCGACGCCGGCTCATCGCCGCATACGAGGAGAGCGAGGACCTGAAGCTGCAACGGGCACTCCAACCCGGCAGCATGGAAGGACAACGACCGGCTCAGATCCTCCGGACACTCCGTTCCGTGATCGGGCCCTCGGCCCCCGATCACCTAATCCGGAGTCTCCTCCTCCAGTCGCTGCCCGAGGATACCAGACGCGCTCTCCTCCTCATCGAGCCAACGGACTCCGAAGCGACCGCCAGGGTCGCCGAACGCCTGCAGAACCACCGGAGATGGGCCTCGACCGTGGCAGCAACTCGCGAGACGACGGCCCGCGAAACGCCGTCCCGCGAATCGCCCTCTGTTGCGTGGCGCGAACCGCCGGAGCTCGCCGGGATCTCGCTCCGACCGGCCACCCGCGAGTTTCTTCAACGGGCGTTTCAAAGCGCCGTTGATCAAGCGCTCGCGATGGAAGGCGGCTCGCCACAAGGACGACCGACTTCCGCTCCCCGGAACGCCGGAAGAGCACCGACCGCTTCCGGAAGCGGCGTGTGCTACTACCACGCCACATTCGGGCAACGAGCCCGGCAATGCCGGCAACCGTGCATCTGGCGGAATTCGAATTCCGCACCGACCGCCGCGCCAGCATACACCGCGTCGACAGTTCGGACGGCGGGAAACGAGCAGGGCGACCTGGCGCAATAGAGACAGCGTCAGGCCCGCCTACGACATCGCAGCGTCTCTCGATCGTCGACCGGGCGTCAAAGAGTCGGTTCCTCATCGACACGGGGGCCGACATCTCGATTTTGCCGGTGCACGACGCACCAGGAGTTGCCGCGCCTCTGGGCGCATTCGCGCACGTCCGACTCCAAGCCGCGAACGGAACGCCGATCCGGATACACGGGGCTCGCAAGCTGAACCTCGACCTAGGGCTCGGCCGCCGCTACCCGTGGACGTTCGCAGTCGCCGCAGTACAAGGACCGATACTTGGAGCGGACTTCATCCGGCATCACCAACTCCTGGTGGACCTCGCAGGTCGTCGACTCATCGACCCCCAGGCCAAATCGTGCGCCACCGCCGAGGTTGCTCGATCCACCCAACCTACCGTCACTGTCGTACGCCGCGATCCGATCACCGAACGGTGGCTCCGCGGATATGCGCAGGTGACGCAACCTGCCGCGCCGCGAGGACCGCGCCACGGCGTGCGCCACCACATCGTCACCAAGGGAGCACCCGTATCCGAACGCGCCCGCCGGCTCACCGGTGACCGGCTCGCTGCCGCGAAAGCCGCGTTCGACGAAATGCTCCACCAGGGAATCTGCTGCCCATCGAACAGTCCGTGGGCTAGCCCGCTTCACCTGGTGAAGAAGCCAAACGGGCAGTGGCGTGCGTGTGGTGATTATCGACGACTGAACAGTGTGACAGTGCCCGACAAATACCCGCTCCCGCGACTCGCAGACTTTACGTACAGCCTGCGGGGCGCGTCGATCTTCACGACGCTCGACTTGCACCGCGCGTACTACCAGGTACCGGTCGCACCGGAGGACCAACCGAAGACCGCCGTCATTACGCCGTTCGGCCTTTTCGAATTCAAGGTAATGACGTTCGGACTCTGCAACGCCGCACAGACGTTCCAGCGCCTGATGGACTCGATCCTCCGCGACCTAGACTTTTGCCACGTGTACCTGGACGACGTGCTCATCGCGTCCGCGAGTGCAAGCGAACACGAACAACACGTGAAGACAGTGCTACGACGGCTCGTCGAAAACGGGCTGTCGATCAACGAGGAAAAGTGCGTCTTCGCTCAACCACGTGTGCGCTACCTCGGCTACACCGTGGACGCGCACGGAATCGCGCCGCTCGCGGAACGCGCGACCGCGATTCGCGAATACCCGCGCCCGAAAACGATCACCGAACTACGTCGGTTCCTCGGCATGTGGAACTTCTACCGCGACCACATGCCGGGCGCGTCGCACGCGCAAGCTCCGCTCGTCGAACTGACGGCGGGCTCCAAGAAAAACGACAAAACGCCCGTTGTCTGGAGCCCGACGACCGAACTGGCCTTCGAAGACTGCAAGGATAGACTCAGCAAAGCTGTCACCCTGACGTACCCGGACAACGACGCCACGATGACGCTTCGCTGCGACGCATCCGATGTCGCCATAGGCGCCGCCCTCGACCAAATCATCGGCGGACGATCCCAACCGTTGGGATTCTTCTCGCAGAAGCTGGATAAGACCGAGAGGCGGTACAGCACGTACGACCGCGAACTCTTGGCCGTATTCCGCGCGATCCGCTACTTCCGCCACCTGCTCGAGGGACGAGAGCTTACCGTGATCACGGATCATAAACCCATGATCTACGCGCTCTCTCAGCCGTCCGACAAAGCCAGTCCGCGACAGCAGCGTCACTTGCAGTACATCAGCCAGTTCACGACAAAGATCGAGTACACGAAGGGAGCAGACAACGTGGTCCCCGATGCCCTGTCACGCATCGAGGAAATCCAACTTCCGACGATCGTCTCGACACAGGATATTGCGAAGGAACAGGCGACCGACGCCGAACTTCAGCATTTCCTGAAATCGCCGAACACGACGCTGCAGCTCCGAAAGCTCCGCGTCGACGACTCCGAAACAGCGATCTACTGCGACATCTCGACTCAGGAGATTCGCCCGTACATTCCGCAGTCGCTCCGGCATCAGGTTTTCCGGTCGGTACATAACCTCGCGCATCCGAGCGGCCGTACGACGAAACGGCTGATCGCGCAACGATTCGTGTGGCCTCGGATGAGCAAAGACATTCGACGACGCGCCCAGGAGTGCATGCAGTGCCAGCGAAATAAAACACACCGGCACACACGAAACGCACCGCAAAGCATCGAGGTGCCGAACGAGCGCTTTAAACATATCCACCTGGACATCGTCATCATGCCACAACTCCGAGGTTACCGATACTGCCTCACGATGATCGACCGCTACACTCGATGGCCTGAAGCCGTGCCGCTCAAAGACGTCACAGCCGAAACAGTGGTGAACGCACTGTTTGAAGGCTGGGTAAGCCGTTTCGGAGCACCGGCTACGATCACCACCGATCGGGGCCTGCAGTTCGAGTCGCGTATCTTCGACGCAACAGCCAAGGTGCTCGGATGCAACCGCATCCGGACGACAGCCTATCACCCCGCATCCAACGGAATGATAGAGCGATGGCACCGATCCTTCAAGACGGCGCTACGATGCGCCGACACCGACGATTGGATCGCCGCGATGCCGACTGTTATGCTCGGACTTCGCACGAGCATCAAGGAGGACATAGGCGCCAGCTCAGCCGAGCTGACATACGGAACGACGCTCCGTCTACCAGGGGAATACTTCGTCGACGAACAACCCCCCGCGGTAGAACACAACGTCCTCCTTCAGAAGCTCCGAAGGAAGATACGCGACCTCCGTCCGACGCGCGCCTCCAACCACCAACGCCCGCGACCGTTCCGACACCCACGACTGGCGGATTGCACGCACGTCTTCGTCCGCGCCCAAGACATCCGGAAGCCGCTGGAAGCGCCCTACCGAGGACCGTACAGGGTCATCCAAAGGCTGTCCGAACAGGCGTTTAAGATCCAGCTGGACGATGGACCGAGCGTCGTCTCGACGGAGAGACTCAAACCCGCCTTCCTGGAAATCCCTCCCGATCCCGCACCGAACCCCGCTGTTTCAGGTACAGCAACGGCCGCCAACCAACAGGTCACATTCGCGGACGCGCTGAAGCAGCGTCCACTCTGGGGGGGGGCCCCTGTGGCGGCCTCGAGGGACCGAGGGAGACCACGGCAGAGGGCAGGCCAGCCGTCTCGAACCGCGAGAGCGAGAGGTCGACAGCAGCGCAGCCGACTTCGACTGCAGCCTGACGTTCGCCACGCTAGCGAAGCGACCACCGGCTGCCAGTTCAAATCCGACCGGCGACACGTCTCCTCTGCGCGACGCAACGCGCACCAGTTCGCACGACTGATTGTTGTAGTTTACAATAAAACTTCTTAATTCGAACAACCGTCGGCTTACTCTCCCGATCCTCGCGTCCGCCGCCTAAACGACGTACGTTGGAGTGGCCGGAGCGGACTCCGCTCTGCCAACGTCTTTCGCACGCCGCGGCCGGAACCGAGAACGTTTCCGGCTAAGTATGTACATAAAAGGGAAACGCCGAAAATATGGGATCAAACTATACAAGTTGTGTTTATCAAACGGTTATACGTATGATTTAGATGTATGTCGCGGGAAAGGCTCAAGAACTTCAACGAATGGACATTCATATGATGTTGAAAAACTAATGAACGGCTTATTATTTGAAGAGCGAAGTTTGTATACCGATAGCTATTATTCGAGTGTTCCTTTAACAAAATCACTTCTATAAAGACGAACGTACTTTTGCGGCACAGTGCAGCAAAACCGAAGATTTTTGCCGGTAGAAGCAACAAAAACAAAAACATGGCGAAATTTTGACCATGGAAGATAGTTCAAGCATAAAATTCGTCAAATAGACCGATAAAAGAACTGTGTGCATGTTAACGACTTGTAAAAGTCATAAATGCATACTAATCGAAGGAAAACCAGGAAAAATGAAACCAGATCTTGTTTTTGACTATAACAATGCAAAAAAGGGTGTCCATTTATCAGATCAAATGGCATCTTATTACAGTTGCTTAAGAAAAACAGTGAAATGGTATAGGAAGATCGCAATACAGCTACTTCGCGGAACCGCAATAGTAAATGCGTATTGCATACACAAACCATGGGGTAGTGGTCAAATGAGCCTTTTCAAATTTAGGGAAAAAATTATTGATAACTTATTAACAACTGAAGAAATGTCAATGAGGCAAGTAATGATAGCGAACTTCATTTTATACACACATATCCGAGCATTGCAAGAAATGTTCGCAGGCGCTGCAGGGAATGTTATAGAACATTGTCAGAACGCATAGGCACGGTCAAAGCCGCACAAAAACCCAGGCGTGCTACTACTGTTACGTACGGCGCACAGTGGTCCGAAATGCGTTTCTAGCCGGAAATAAGTCATAAAAATCAAGGTCTGAAAAATCGATTATTTTTCACGAAATACTACTCGGAAATAGGTGTCTCATCGAAATACATGTATAGAGAGTTAGGCTTAAGAGTAAGAGTTACACTTTTGGGACTTGGTTCGTCAGGAACGAGTAGGATCGATAGGGATTTGACTACTTGGGCAGGACAGCTCAAGTAGGTCTGGATCGTAAGTGATGATGGAGTAGAGCTGATGAATTAGGGCAGTGCAAGCTCCTAAATAGGTCAGAGGTGCAGTGAAGAATTGCGTTTGAGTGGGAGGAATTTGGTGGGAGGCTTGACGTAACATGTCACGCGTGAGGCCCGTTCGCTGGCTGATTGAGTGAATCGCGCGCCGTGAGGCGTCCGTACATTAAGTCCTGCATTGAACTCGAAGAAATGCGTGGCGGGTGTCACACTACATTTTGTCCTCTTTGCAACAATCAGCCAGCTTTGTGTATACAATGTTTTGAGGAAATTCACAAAAACAAATAGTTCTCTCATGTATATAAATATGTAAATCAATTTATTAATTACAATAATCACCTTTTTATTAGATTGGCACCGGTGTATACCACCGGTAGCTCATCCCGTCCCATGGGACAGACAAGAATGTACCATCGGTGGTACACCCCATCGCGAACGTTTTGAGCCAAGTCCCGTTCAAAAAGCTCTCGTCCAGGTCGTGACCTCCCCTTGTGAGTTATAATTTGACTTTCGTTTACCAATGGCGGGAAGATTGGTGGGTTGGCGAATCGGTGGTTTGAGGGACTAGGGGCGGGTTAGTAGAGAACTTAACGCGAGACTCTGCCGAGTCTCCTGATCAAAGAAGCAACAGCTGTGTACCGGCAAACATAATTTATTTTACATCCATTATTACATATACATAGAATTTATACCACAAAACATTTCATTAACGACATATATAATAATGTTTTTCCTGACTCACTTTAATTAGCACCAGTTACCCTTACAGGAAAGAAATCACTCCACCGGCGAAATGTTATTATTAAGAATTTCAAGTCGACACATATTTTACTTTCTTTAATTTGAAGTGTACAACTTAGTTAATTTTTGTAACCATGTCACGTTATAGCGGGTTCTTGTGGCCAGTAGGAATCACAGTCATAAGCTTCATTTTGGTTACCCCAACTGTTTCTTCGCTCCCCTCCTTTCCCTTGTGTACGTACACCTTGTGCGCCTTGCGCTTGTCCTGAACCTCAAATAATCGTGGAATACACTCAATACATATACATGTAGTACATCTTCTTGTATCTCATTAATTCTAATTCGTATACCGTGGATGATCATGAATGAGATACGCGCATCTTATCTTCTAAAATATTCATAGAGCAAGAAATATTTACTGAAATTTTTTAGCAACTAATCCTCCATTCGCATGTTGAGCATTCAAACGAGTCGAGTAACGATAACCAGAATTACTCATTTCTTCTCACTTGGCATAAAAAATCAATAACTCAATTCTTGAACAAAAATCTCTAAATTCTGCATCAAGACGGAAATTTCCAATTGTGGTTCTTTTAATATGTCGATTGCGACTAACCAACCTGCGTTGTTGGAAAATGCAAAGGGATTTGAACTTGATGTTAATGAAACGTAATCAGCTTAACATAACATATTGAAGGAACTTACGACTTTCATAATAATATGCGACGTATTAATGAACAGTCGGTAAGCGTCTCCTGTGGAGGCCCGTTTAAATGTTGGAGGAGCAATGCTTTCGTTCCTTTTTCGATACAAGAACATCCCATGTAGGAATTGCCCAGCATCAGCCCGTCCCCAGTATGGGGCGCTATATGGCTGCCCGTAGTTGACCCATCGTGGGCAAGATACAGTGGACCATAGTGGGCGCAAGTTTGGCGCGAGGTGGGCGCGCGATGGGCGCGGAATAGGCAGCTCGCTCTGCGCTCAATGTTTGGCGCAGACTGGGTAGCAAGGTGGGCCCGGAGTGGGCTGCCCGCTCTGCGCTGAATGTTCGGGGTCATTCGAGAATTACCAGATTTTGATCATGCCCGACTTGTTACTGTTATAATATTATATCGGTAATAAATTTATAATAATTTCTATTCCATCTCAATATTATGTAGTTAAAAGGTTTCTTTGTTTGGGGTGTAAGAAGTGTTTGGATTCTCTGTAGCTGAATACAAAGACACAGTTTGTGTTACATGGATTGATACTGAATGGAGCAGCAGAGAGGGCACCGACTGGGCAGCAAAGTGGGCACGGAGTGGGCTGCCCACTAAGAGCCATGCGTTACACTTTCAATCATGAGAATCAATATCTTTACTGCTTTCCGATTATTATACGCATAGTTTAATAAAAGTAGAGTTTTATAAGCAATTAGTAACACTACTGAAAAGGCTGCCACGTCGTGATACATACCCAACTTTTTCTTAACATTTCTGTCTATCGTAATGGTTTTCGTAATTTAATATTCTCAATGCAAAAGCGCATTAATGTTAATTTTACGCGATGAAGTAGTCGCGGTCTTGTAAACACCAGTAATGGATAGATTCTATCATTCATATGTAGAAGTAGAGAAAATTGGAAACTATTACCAATTACGAAGGTTTGGCTTACTTCCGCGCGAACTGTCAAGCGAGCGCCACGTTTCTGAATCGAGCGAGTCCAACGATAACGGTTAAGCCATTTAAAGACGTTAAATCGCTGTACAATTTACCCACAACAGCATTAAACAAATCACAATAGTTAACTATAAAACGATAACTGTGAAAGAAGTGGTGAAAAATATTGTGTGAGTGTGGTTTTTCCGAGGGTGCTCGGCACTCCTCTCAAGGAAGAAATCACAGGAGAATGATCCATGGAAGGAGATAAACAGGGTAAAATCAAATCCTCATCAACGGACGAGATCACTCAAGGCGCCCACAGCCAAGAACAAAATGATTTCTTAACAAATAGAAATAAAATAAAAGCATACCTGAACGCAGATACAAATTTCTCACCATATAAGCTCCAAAAACTCACGCGAACACTCACAATGATATCGCCAACCGTCAAAGGGAAAACATCGATAAAGAACACGGGAATCAAATCCCCTTCAGAAAATAAATTTACGGCTATGGAGCGCGAAAACTCGTTATTAAAACGCCAACTACAAGAAATCGCAGAAAGCCTCCAAATATTAAAAGAGGAAAACCATCAACTTAAAAACAAGCTAACCGCTATGACCGCCGATTCAAAAGCAGCGAGCAATAAGCAGCTGAATACAACGAGAACAGAGGGAAAACCAGCAGCCTCCAAAACATTTAAATCTCCAAACGGAAGTCCATCTCCAACAATGGAACCCATGGAAATCCAGATGAATAAAGAAAGCCCATCAAGTCAAACGACCGAGCACCCATCAATTTTAAACCGACCGATCGCCGATCAGCAAGGTCATTCCACCCAAATCAAGCCAGCTCCCAGATCAGTTGAGACAGGTGCAACTCGCAACACAAACACCGACACCATCCAAGGGCATCAGATTCGAATCACCAAACGCCAAATACAAGATCCGACTCGACTATCTACTCCAATAAAGAACAATAGCATCAACTACTACACGTATACGTTCAAAGCAGAAAAAACTCAATCAATGCTCCTGAAAGGCATCGACCCGAACACCGATCCATTGATCATCCGAGACGAGATCAATCAACTCGCGCCAAATAAACTAGAGGCGCTTAAAGTAATCAGGTTTGAGACACCCAAGTCAAAAAAAGGTGTCCCCTTACCAATATTTATAGTACAGTTCTCACCAAGATCGGACCTTACGTTGCTAAAATTAATCAATGTAATATACTTTCAGAAAATTAAATGGGACAAATTCCGTCCACAAGGAGCCATTCAATGCGGGAACTGCCAGCGATTTGGCCATTCCAAACTTAATTGTAATCTTAAGTACCGTTGTACAAAATGCGAAGACAGCCATCCTAAAGGAAGCTGCAAACTAGGAGACTCAGCGCCCCAAGCGATACTATTTTGCGTAAACTGCAAATCCAACGGCCACCCAGCGACTTACAGAGGGTGTCCAGCATATATAAACTTCACGCGCAAAACAGAAACACTTTGGGAAGTGTTTGGGAAGAGGACATACGACTTTCGAAACAACCCTCGAGGCCGCTAAATTCAGCATCGAACAAGGCGGGCTCTAAAAAATATAGCGAGATAGCATCAACGGGACTAAACAAAACTACAGACCATCAATCAATCTCAAACCCCACCAATCTTTCAATCATAGACCTAATCTCAAGCATCCAAAGCAACCTAAGCGCAATAGCAAGCAGAGTAATTGCCAACACAGAAAAAATTGATGCTATCTCGCTAGCACTAAAACTTCCGAACCACCCGCAATAATGGCGCAAATTAGATCACACAGACCCAATGCAAAGCACTCCTTGATAGGAGATCTAGTAGTCGTATGACTAAATGTAAATTCAATCGCGAGCTTATACAAAAGGGCAGCCCTCAAAGACTTCCTAAATGAGCATAAGCCTGACATCATATGTCTAAATGAGACAAAACTAAATCCTAAGCACAACCTGCATATCGAAGGCTGGACCATGTATCGCACAGACAGAAGGAAGGCCATCCTAGTCAAAGAACCTCTGAGGGCCAGCCAAGTACAAATTGGAGAAATAAAAACGGAATACATAGAATTCACAGCAGTGAAAATGGATTTTGCAAACAATGTTACGCTTTTTGTCATTGCGGCATATAGTCCAGCAGTAAACGGCTTCATGTTCATAAAAGAATTTGAAAAATTCAGAAAGTTAGAAATTCACAGTTCTAAACCTCCATAAGAGAGCATGCTTCTTCATCATATGCGGCGATCTGAACGCCAAACATTACGACTGGGATAAAACGACACCAAACTCAAAAGGCACTCAATTATCTCTATGGCTAGAGGGACACTCGTTCGACTTACGTGCCAATCTCCTATTCCCTTCCCATGCTTCATTCCCGCGTACAAACGCAACGCTAGACCTAGCCATAGTTGATAACAGGCTACAAATAATCACCAAACAAGCCGACTTCCTAGACTTGCTTCCATTCGACAGTGATCACTGGGCCATTAAGTTCAAATGCTCACACACTCACATCCGCTTTAACTACGCGCCACCTGAAAACCCAGCCAGACTACAATTATCTAAAACGAACTGGAAGAAAGTCCAAAGAGAATTAAATAAAAACAGTCTGTACCTAGACGAAAACCGAAATTTATCCACCAAAGAAATTGATACAGCAATAGACTCACTCGAAAATTCCATAGTACAGGCATTAATCAAAAGCACTCCCAAACAAAAAAGACAAGATTCTCTAAAAAATTACACCTCCATCAAAATCACTAGCCTCAAAAACAACAAAAAAAACTTATCTCCAAACTATTCAACCTATATCGCTTAAACACCGCCCCAAACAATCATCTAATAGAACTAATCAAAATCGTAATAAAACATATAAATCACTAACTCCAAATAAATTACTCCTCAGTCGCAAACAAATTCTGGACGAACACCTTAGGATCCATAGACATCAGACACCCGGAAAAAATGTATCTAACAATAAACAGAATCTTTGGTAGAAAAGGAACCACAAAAGTCGATGCCATCCATATAAATATCAATAACGCACAACTCTTATCAGAAGCAGGCTCAGATACAACTTGCCAAAAAGTACTAGACAATGAATTTATATCTGAAAACATACAAGACCTAGCAGCCCTCCTCGGCACTCATTTTCAAAAAATACACGTACAAAATCGGGTCCAATCGAACCAAGGACGCTCCGATGCACATGTTGAAAATAAATACAATAAAATCTTACACCAACTAAACAACATACTCCCACAGACTTTCACAGACACAAATCCTTCACAGATACTAGTAGATGATGCGGAGGGATACCTCACAAACGCTTACGAAGTGCAAAGAATAATTAAAAAATTAAACAATAAAAAATCATTCGGTCTCGACAACATACCTAACATAGCTATAAAAAAGATGCCGCGAAACACCATCCGAAACCTAACAATTATATATAACAACTGCTCAGCCTCTTACTACTTCCCCCCGAAATGGAAAACAGCCAAGGTAATACCACTATTAAAAAAAGGCAAAGAACCCACATCCCTAACAAGTTACCGTCCAATTAGCCTCCTATCAAACACCGGAAAAATCCTAGAAATAATAATCAACAATAGAATCCTAGACTCAGTAAACAGCAAAAACATAATCCCAGACCACCAATTTGGATTTAGATACAAACACTCCACAACACATGCAATAGGCAAATTAACCTCAGATATAGCGTGGGCGTTAAACAGTAATCAAATAACAGCTGCCTGTCTTATAGACCTAGAAAAAGCTTTCGATACGGTCTGGACAAAAGGACTAATCTATAAACTACACAAAAAAAACATCTTCGACCCCAAGCTCTAAAAGATGATCTTCCATATGATCACAAACAGAAATTTTAAAATCCATATAAACAACACTACCCACTCCAAACTCTTCAACCTCAAAAACGGTTTACAACAAGGAGCAATAAATTCACCTATCCTATTTAGTATATATTTTTCCGACATCCTAAAATTATTTAAATTTAACACGTCTGCAGGCTGCAATGCTCTAGCCTTCGCAGACGACTTGATAATATATCGCAGCGGACAAGATCCTTTCGAAGTACAAACGCACCTACAAAACGCATTTAACAAAATATACCACTATTGCACCGCCTGGAAACTGAGGATAAACTTAACCAAGTGCGAAACAATTTTATTCAGACGCCCAGCAAATCACTATACCACAAACTACAGGAAAAAATACAACTCTTTCCACCTCACACATCCGTCAAAAAAAGAGGAGCGTATACCCCACAAAACTGAAATCAAATACCTAGGACTAATAATCTCCCAACTCTTCTCCTTCTCTAAACACATAGCCGAGCAACTGAGAAAGGCGAACATAACATGGAAAAAGCTACTAAAACTCTTCTATTCAAAAATCATTACACCAAAAACAAAAGTGCTAGCCTATAAATCTTTCGTAAGACCAATCCTGACCTATGCGTGCCCAATCTGGTACAACATATCGCCGCATATGATGGAGAAAATCAGAAGATTCGAGAGAAGAATCCTGAGAGCTGCAGCGAACCTACCCATCTTTAGAGACATAGATGAAAAAAAGAAGCACTCAAACCTAACACTTTACACAGTAGCAAACTGCGCTAGAATCGACTTCGCAATTCTAAAAATAGCCCGGAGGTACTTCGCTGCAGCATCGCAGAATTCCATAAATAAAGCGATAAAGCAAACCACCGAACACGATTTCGACAATTATGAAAAAACAAGACGATCAGGAATCCTTCCCCCGGACAATCATCCAGACAAATTAGGCTACATTCAAAACCACCATACACTAGTACCCATTATCTATCACATCAAAGGCCGCAAAACAAACCCCTGGACTATGAACCAGGAACATCTAGTGACGTCCAGCATGACACGCAATATAATACATCCTTCTACAACATAGAATTCACCACGACAAACAGGAACTTTCTCAAAAAGCTCCTCTGGTACCACAATCCGAGACCTCCCGACCAGAATGTGGACTAATCAATACAAATCTCACATTAGGAGTCTCAAAAGTTCCATACGCATTGAATGGCTCTAACATCACACTAACCAGTAAAGGATATTCATACAGCTATAGTAATTAGAAATTAAGCATTCTTATAATAAGAAACTAAGAAATTTAGTAAATAAGAACCGCTAGCAAATTTAGATGTAGCCACCCTTCAAAAAAAAAAGAAAAAGGAGGGAGAAGTCACCGAGACTTCACGCATGGACCAACCAGAGGCCGAAAGATTCTTCACACGCTTCACTACCCCAGTTTTTTCGCATAGCCATAAACAAGTTATATTTTTTCTGGGCACGAGCAGATCCCAAACTAAAATAGAAACCACGATCAAAGAAAATTCTAGTCAACCATCACTACAGCAACCACCGCCCCGTCGTAAATCCTAAGTTAGCAGAGATGCCCACAGGGGCAATTGCAACAAAAAGGACAACACACGCACCATATCAATTTTAGACGAAGTTTATTGCGTTTTCTTTCCAAAAAAAATATAACAACTGAATTGGCTCTCAATAAACACTTTAAAAAAAAACGAAGGTTTGGCTCATGTGGAAGGGTAACGGATTGGCAATGTTGAGAACCCTTGTTCTAATCCCAACTGGCACATGGACGACGTCACTCATCATCTTTACTGAACATAGGTTTTTTCAAGTAAACATCAAGTAAACAAACCCGTCAGTTCGGCACGATGCAAAAGAATCCGCCAGAGGATACAGATATTTTTTTTGCACAGTCAAAAATTACTAATAAAGTCCGGCTGACGATGGGCACCCATGGTTGGCCCCATTTCGTTTGCCATGTGTGGCCCATCATGGGCTGCCCATGTTGGCACGAACTTATCATCCCCGCTGTCCACCATGGTGGGGCCCAATTGGGCAGCCAAAGTTGTGTCCATGTCGCACGTAGGACAGCCGGATGTGGCCCCACGTTGGCCTCATTGTGTTTTCTTACATGGGATATACATTACATGTGTGGGTCGTATTAGATAGCCTGACATATCTGCACATATAGTATACATATACACATTAACTTGTTTACATTTATACACATCGACCTTAAATACTAATACTACCGCCTCCTCGTACTTCTAGACACCTATATATGCGTATACATGTTTATAAACACCATTTATATCCACGTTCTCCTACAACATCCACATGATGTAGCACTAGTCATTCGGGACCTGTTTCGCTTTATTGTTTCTTGTTACTTTCTGATTGTTTGTTATTCCGCGTGTAACCGATATATATACCTCCCTCAACCCCTCATCATTAGTATCACGAAACAAAGCCCGTATTTGTGTGCGCGCGAATCTTCTGTTTCTCTGTAGACTATTGTCATTGGGTCAAAAGTCGACGTACGTTTCGTATGAAGATCAACTGCAGCACTCTTGTTCGACATAAAGATATCCCAAATCCATACTCAATGACATGTCGCACATTCAAGTGTATTCATATTTGCCGGTTGAATTTGATGGACCATTGCAAGTTTACTTCATCAATAAAGTGAAACAATAATTACGTTTTAATTGATGAGTGGGATACGTAAAAGCAAATACTAATTACGTTTTCAGGGAAAGAAACTTCCAAATATTATTAATTATTCTCAGGAATTAACAAACAGAGAAGTACTGCATTTGATTGATCTACGAATGTACGCCGATTTTGACATTCTCTATCAAATACCACAGCTCTCATTTAAAAATAAATCCTACAAATCTGTTACAATGACGTGTGTATAAATATTCGAAAGTCATGAGCTTTCATGAGGTAGCGAGACTTGATATTCAATGTGAGGCAATGTCAGGAACTATCGCTGTAGCTACTTTTAATAGGCTTGTAATAGGCTTTATGCACTTCGTGCAACTAAAAGTGACATGCATATGTGTAATATGCAAATGTACGGAGTAAAATAGAATAACAGGTTCGACGTTTACAATTAACGTAATTGGCACTTGACGCGATCAATGAAATTGTCCATGACTGTTATACAAGAACAAATTACATTAAGTAAATGCAGTCCCGGTAGAAAAAGTCTTGTGATGCTGCGGTTACTCTGCAATGACATAATGTCTATGTTTGATGGACAAATGCTATAATAGTAGAATATGTATAATAATTATATTTAAATTATATAAAAGTTTTTAATCAAATATGAAAATAGAAGAATTAATCTTACACGAATAATTGACGCCTAAGACGGAATCAAAACGATAAGTTAATTGCCACGTCAAAGATCTGTGCACTGGAGATGATCGATTTAAAAAATTACGCTTTTCATCTAAACAAATTACTGGCATTTCAATATTGCGTAATAACTCTAACGAAACCACTCGGACGTTTAACTCTCTGTCATTTATTTGAAAATTGCAGCGAACCGGTGTGCAGTGCACAAGCATACTTTCCTAACCGATTGCATAAGGAGCAATAATGATGATACTTTTTTTCAGTGAGATTGAAGTCGTAACTTCGTAATAAATGCGAGAAGGGATGCATGTCTATAATGACTAGAACCTAAACTTAATCTCCTTTGCTCAACATGCTTTCCTATGACTTCCAGAGGAACCTCGTAACAAGTGTCCGCCTTCAAAAGGCATAGAAAAACTCCCTCTCTCTCCCTACGATACATAATAACTTCGCGCAATTCCAAAAATCGTTAGTCAGCAATGACTAAAAGCTCTATCGTTTCTCTTAACTTACATGTGGGACATGTTGCTTTGTACTGTTCGCTCTATCGGTTGCTCTTAAGTAACGTAAAGAGATCATAACATTACTCGGTAACGGGTTTGCCTGGTAATTGGCCTGCCTCTGCTTTGCCCCTTTTTCATAACAACCCCTGTTCAACTCTTCTGTATGTACGACCACCGCCAACATGATGGACCAGCAGTCCGTCTTTCGCAACACCATACCCAGCGAAGGCAAGTTTTTACTCCACTTTTTTATTTATGTTCGACCTTTTCCGGTTCATCGTCGACCTTAACTTACACAATATTTTCATCTAATGCCTCAACGAGAAATTGGAGTATCCAAGCCTCCTAAGACCGCCCATTATATTGGACAAAATCTTTGTCAACCGATTTTTTGAAAATCATTTCATTTAAATGAGATTCAATATTAGCAACTACCTTTCTTTTCTATTTCAGCAAAGCCGACATTATAAGCAGTAATGTGGGAATCTGTCAAGAGAATTAATGTTATCTTGACAATAATGCAGATTGTAGAGAGCCTTACTTCATACTCGAAATGCAAGCACAGCATAAAGTATAGGAGTTCCCACATAATGTTGCAGTACGGTTTCTAGTACTATCGAACGCGTCATTTTCTGTATTGAACATAAAATTGCACTCGCTTATCACTTTGACACATCGTTTACTACTAGAAGAAATACGCTATGAACGTTGTCTATAACTAACAGTAACATCGCAGTTCTTATATTACGTTCCTTATGTTCCCGCATTCTAAATCCTTCACATTCACAACAAATCCTTCGCTACATTTGACAAAACCGCCAGAGAGGAGGCGGCACTCCAACAGTTAATCAATCGACGATAGGAATCACAAGGGATTCCAGATATCAGAACCTTGTTCAATACAACCCATACTGCAACATGATGTAAGTAGATTAGTTATAAGCAGTCGAAAAGTAAGCACACTGAAAGATACTGGCGCAGGTAGAGTTTAAAGTCTTCAGAATTGTAGATGACATTCGCCGTTGTTTTTCCTATATCGCCCAATTGCTCCATCGGCGGCTGCCGATTCACAACGTCATCATGCTCAGAACTTCAGCCTGCCCAGCTTGTGGCGCTGAAAGTATTAGATTACATGTAGTCCATCAGTGAGCTTTTGCTATCTTAACATAATTTGCGGCCACCTATGTACTTATGGGGGTACATACATACATTTGCAGGGCAAAAACGAAGTGTTAGTATAAACATTTTTGAAAAATATAATACAAATTTGTCTCATGAGCAGCAGAAATATATATAAATGCATGATATAAAGAATATATTGTAAATTAATTTCATTATTTTATCTCTCAAAGCTCTAAAGCTGCGCCCATGAATGTATGCTGTACCAATTGTGCACCTGGCGATTATTATCTGAAAGAGATGAAACACTTTTTTTTAGAAACTGGACGCTTACTGCTATACATATAGTAGGTATCGAAACCGATTTTGGAAAGTGTCATTTTGAACGAAACGGCAACATTTTAAACTCGAACTAGCTCAAATTTGAAAAGCTTTCATCCTGAAATGATTGTACTTTAGTTTCACTAAAAAAAGATTAATACCTTATCGCAAAGTAGCTTCGTTGCGCACTAGCTGTAAGTGTCCAGTTCGAGGCATTTGTTCCGGTAATATTGCTAAGAAAAATGTTAAAGAAATTATATTGTAGTAAACACAGTATGAAGTTTAAATCAATTTTCTATTGCTTTTTACCTCGCAATCAAACGCGCATACGTCAAGTTTTCTTATATTATTAATCGTTAATATATTGTTAATTTATTGTTAATTGCTATTGCGAGTTAAATCGAGGTGTCTCATTTCAATGAAAACTTGTCTTTCTTGCATGGCATCTATACCTTTTTGCTATACCTCAATTTTGTGGGTGAATAAAACTGCTACGGTGCCCATTTTTTTCCGTTTTAAGGTTTTTGCACTATCTTTCAATTTATAACTCTGTAGATTTCTATCTGAACCGTAAGCTTCATTTTGATGCTAAGGTTAAAAGTGTCCTACTTGCGCTTTTCAGATGTAGGGCACGCGTCTAAAAACTTTATGACTTTTATAGTCCTAATCAGGAGACTCGGTAGAGTCTCGCGCCAAGTAGTAGTATCCGTCCAAAAACATTAAAATGTAAAAAATGCGCCAAGTAGTTTGAGTTCCCGACAAAATTGAAATATAACAAAAAAGATAATGAATATCATACGAGAAAGCCAAGTCTTCATTCAAAGAAACATCGATTTAACTCGCATTAGCAACGAACAATGAATTAACAATAAATTGTCACTTAATAATAAAAAAAACTTGGCGTATGCACGCTTCATTTGAGGCGCTTCTCTGGTAATATTCTTAAAAGAACTTTTAAAGAAATTAAATTTTAGTAAAGTCAGTGTTTGGTAAGTCAGTTTCCCATTATCTTTTTAACTCGCAATGAAGTGAGCACACGCCAAGTTTTTTCTATTATTAAGTGACAATTTATTGTTAATTCATTGTTCGTTGCTAATGCGAGTTAAATCGATGTTTCTTTGAATGAAGACTTGGCTTTCTCGTATGATACTCATTATCTTTTTTGTTATATTTCAATTTTGTCGGGAACTCAAACTACTTGGCGCATTTTTTACATTTTAATGTTTTTGGACGTTATACGTTTTGGAAGACGGTCAATCATGGTCAAAGTAGTATAAATAGTTTGTTACTAGTCTAGTTTGTGGTATACTGCTCAACAATACTCAGAAATCTCCCAAAATTAAAGTTTTCTGAAACTACAGAAATTAAACGTGTTTAATATGCCTTCTTTCAAGGTCGGTAAATGAAACTGAATAATCAAAAGACGGCTGAACCGATCGGGACGAAACCCGGCCTATATTATAGAGGATCTTCACAGTTTGGTCCCATTATAAAATTTTTCGAAATTGTTTAAGACTAGTTATTTTAAACGTGCATACGCCAAGTTTTTTTTATTATTAAGTGACAATTTATTGATAATTCATTGTTCGTTGCTAGTGCGAGTTAAATCGATGTTTCTTTGAATGAAAGCTTGGCTTTTTCGTATGATATTTATTATCTTTTTTGTTATATTTCAATTTTGTCGGGAACTCAAAATACTCGCCGCATTTTTTACAATTTAATGTTTTTGTACGGATGTTACATACTCACTCTCATCGGACTACTTTTCTTAATAATTATTTCATGCGTAGCTACAATAGTCTTAACTCGCCTAGTTTCCCACACGAAATTCCCTTGCGCATTTTCCGAGCCCTTAATCTATGACTTTGACCCTTCCGTTCCGCCTTATCTCGATTCTTAAAACGAATTCCAAGTATGTGACAACCATCCCCGAGTGCACTTAGTGCACCCCATAAATTCCCAGAACTGAAAAATAGTCAGACTCCCGGCACCTAATTTCCCTCACCTATACCCCTGTCCGCTGGATTTTTCGGGTATATAAACCCCTAAATTCTGAAGCTCAGGGGGAATAAGTTCCGAAAGCTAGTCAACGACGAAGCTCTGTCCATCGGACCATCGAAGAACACCCTAGTAGATCGAGCACCAGTCTTTTGCGAAGCAGTTCATTTATGTACATTGTGTCATATCGCGATCGTTAGGGAAGTCACAGTTCTCTCGATTAGTTCTCCCCGATCATATTGTATCGTTAAACAATTCCATACTAAATATTGTAACAACAACTCGAAATCACACACGTCTCATTTTTATATTCTGAACATTGTATAGTTTACTCACTAGAATATACTGAAGAGTTTTTCTGGTTTTCATTTCATTGTGAGATCATTACGCATTCCTGATTAGTCATCCTTGGTTCAACTAATTATCATTTGGAGAAGAATAACAAAAGATCCCACAAGGATACATTTTTACCGCTTGAAGTGTATCCGGCGAGCTATAACAGGATTAAATCTAGCCTAGGGCATTCTACGATCGATGAGCAGACTTGAGTCTGGTTAAGGTGAAATAGCCCTTAGCACGATCCCAAGATCTGTTCTGAGCTACTGGAAGCAACTAGCCGCTCTTTTATTTAACAAGGTCCAGTCTTGAGTCTGGTTAAGGTGAAATAGCCCTTAGCACGATTCCAAGCTCTGTTCTGAGTTATTTGAAAGTAACTAGTGAAAGGGGTTTAATAGGAGAATGGGGACCTGAGTACGGTTGAGTTGAAATAGCACTCAGCAATATCCCAGGATTGATATAGGGCCGATTGGGTACTAGAAGACTCGAGTCTGGCTAAGGTGAAATAGCCCTTAGCACCATCTCAGAGCATATATTTAGGACTCGCGAAGCCTTGGCTCGTAACACGGATTTCATGTCTTTTTGTTAGTTAATGCTTAATAGCAATACAAAAATTTGTTTGAAGACCTTTATTATATGCTTTAAAGAATGACTCGAGTTTTTTATTTAATTATTTTCGAGAAAATGGCCGAGTTTGAGCTCGGCAAGTGAAAAGGTGTTTCTGTTCTACGACCAGAAAAATTCCTCTAATTTTAGATCTGGAGCAATAAAACAAACATTGTTCAATTCTGTATAAACACTCGAAAAGTACGCAGCAAAAGTAAATTAAACAACATTGCTTTTTGTTAGAACGATGCACAATAGAAATTAATTGTCTGTTCAAATTTCCCATAATTTTTTATCGAAAACAGAAACTTTGCCTTGTGTGCGTCGTTCTAACAAAAACAAAAATTTTTTAATTCTGGTACGTGCTTTTCGAGTTAAGCTTACACAGAATACAAAATTAAACTACGTTTGTTCTCTTGCTCCAGATTAGAGAAGAAATCTTTTCGACGGCAGGACACTACACAGCTTTACTTGCCGTGCTCTAGCTCCGCAAATTTATAGAAAATGATACAATGAAGGCCTTTAAACAAATTTTGTATTGCATTTAGTGTGTTGTCTTCAAAAACTGTTAAATTTCATATATTTTTTCGGTTGCTGGGGTGGCTTTACTCCATAACACTTTACATGTCATATTGGGTGAGCTGTCCTCATACACTATCTAATTTTAGTGTATCCTGTTTTTCAAATACATAACTCACGAGGGTGCAACCTTTAGTACTGAAATTTACTAACTATAAGTACTTATTTCACCAAAAATCTCGTGGATAGATACATAGATGTATGGACACAGAGGGTGATTGAGGGAGAGAGATAGGGCGGGAGGCGGTACGAGAGTGAGAGTGAGTAAGTGGGAGGGGACATCGCGCGGCGAAAGAAAGAAGACGGGTAAGCGCGGTTAAGACAGATGATTACCAGTAATATTTTACTTATATTTGCGCCGCCTCCAAAAAGTTGCAATAAGTTTCTCAAAGGAATGTTAAATGAAAACAGCAAAATTATTTTTTACTTTTCAGCGCTTGTTTTCTTCCGATTATTTTTATTTTATTTCTTTCATCTCTTTGAGTTTTCAGTTTTCTGGAATGCTGTCAGTTTTTCGAAGTCGGTCACATTTTTTTTAAATATTTTTTTTATTTTATACTTTTTAGTATATGAAATTTATAGAACGATGGGTCGCAGTAGATTGCATCTCAAATTTCGTCGATGCACTGGTGCACCAGTTATAGACGAATAAATGTATCCAAAATTAATGATGAAAGAAAAGCTTGTGCATTGCAAAATATATGCAAGAGGGACACCTCGAGAACTTCCCTCACAAGTTAGGACAATTTCGTTCCGATCGAAAAAATACTCACAAAACAATCGCCGGACAATCAAACTTCCGGTTTTATGCAATAAAAGAAGTTAACGATAAAGAATTTCCGAAAAAGTTAGAACGGTTCCATTCAGGGAATATTTTTTATGAGAAAGAAAAGGTTTCAACCCGATTTGTCCATCCATCATAGAGATATTGACAGACAAACGTAATAATATTTCTTGTGTGATAACAATAATTAGTCTTACACAATATTGAAAAATGTTGTAATGGGACCGTTCTAGGGGTCGTCTCTGTAAAATAGAAGTGGTATCATCCTAATCAGAATATGCAGCGCTGAGATATTGTCAGGCAAACACAAACTTGGAGGATATTACACCTCCTATATCATAATAATAGTTTATGTTAAATGAAATACGAAAATTTTCTAGCGGGACCACTGATAGAATAACGCCTACAGGGTAGACAAAGTTTCACCTGCATCGATCCATCCATCTGAGAGATAGCAGAGGACAAACGAATTGTAGTAGAAACGTGAAATCAGCGAGAAATTCGGATTTTATGCACTAACAATGGTTAACGTTAAACAAGTTCGCAAAAATGTATAATGAGACCAAACTGTGAACATCCTCTATAACATAGGCCGGGGTTTCATCCCGATCGGTCCAGCCGTCTCCCGTACTAGCCGGACAAACATTAAAAAAAAAAAAAAAAAAAAAAAACAGCAATCGAATTGAGTACCTCCTCCTTCTCGAAGTCGGTAAAAAGGCGACTTTATTACATGTCGCATAAAAAGTTTTTCGAACAACGACGAGCCATTTAGCTAAATGCAAAGAAGTCAATCGACTTTTGACAACGTTGAGATACCAAGACTTCCGTCACGCATATTTTTGTACATCAATATGAGTTTATGAGTTGAAGTAATATTACCTGACGACGGAGTATCAGAAAATGTTCTGGAAAGCTCGATGGAATTGGAAGACGCCGGTCCCCAATCGCAGGTTGGCTGAAGAAGTATTTTGGCACGATTCCAAATACTATCACTGACGTTTTCACCCAATTTGGTCCTACCAACTTGTCGACAGCATTCAACATTTTCTACCTTATCGGTATCCTGATCGTCATCAGATTTTGGTTGTCGCAGTAACATTAGTAGTTGATACTGTAATAAAAATAATTCATTTCTTAGCTACAGCTGCTGCTCAACAGTCACCCTGCACTACACTTCAACGTCAATTACTAAGTAAATTAACCAATTTTTGCGTAACCTGTGTAACCTTAATTGAATACAGCCCAATTAATTTTTCTAAATCCAATGAGTTAAGGACCAAGGAAATTGATCCATGCTTTCAAGAGAGACATGAATTTCCTCCTACTATTTTGTCGAGCGGAAAAAGTTCAAAAGGAGATTCAGACCAAAAATGTCCATCACATATTTTCATCACTAGGTGGCAGATCGTTCACATACTTTCTACGCGAGATGGCAGAACGTGATATGAAGATGTGAGATAATGTTTGAGAGAGAAAATTGATGTGGAATAACGTGGAAAAGAGAAGATTGTCATGTAGAAAGATTTTGCATTTGGTAACTAATCGATAGGCTGTCGGTATCTGTCATTATCGACACGAGTGACATTACACACCTAACAATACCATTAATATCAGTGAACGGTTGTACTTGTTTATTTTAAAAAATATATCTCGACTGGGTCATTCCATGCCAAATCGATTACTCATTTCCCACTCCTCTTGAAGCACGATTAAAAAGAGAAAAGGGAGTACTGATGTGCAGAATCATTTACAATTAGCTGCGGCACGTTCTGATCGAACACTGAGTGCCTGGTGGCCGAGGCCCGGGCATTTATGTGCAGGGGAAAAACTGACCTGCGAGACTTGGAGCATACACCCTTTGATTTGACACTCACTCAGAATAGACGGGGTAGGGGTGTGGCGGGTTCGGACAAACGGCTTAGGAGATGTCGCATTATCAGGAGACTCGGTAGAGTCTCCGCGCCAAGTAGTGAAGGCGTAGCCGAATGGCCCAGCGAGACTTCCGAGGCTCTATTATCCCGAAGCAAAACGATTTAACCTGTTGCGAAAATTTGTCTCCAAATTTGTTTTACGAATTTCTCAGAAATTTCCTGTGCGAAGTAATTCTTTTTGGGTAAATATTTTTCTGTGATTTTTTCTGATTCGTATGACGTAAGGCACAATGGAATCGGTGCATCAGTTTAAGAGATATAAATATTTGAAATATATCGTCCGCAGCGAAAAGTTACTGAAATTCTTCTTCATAATCAAGTTTCCTAAAATGTCCCTTTCCTTTTTCCGCCGCTAGGTGGCTGGCGGCACCCTACCTGCGTTTGAACGGGCGCTTGGCATCAGAATGCTTCGGACCGTCAGCCAGGTAGTGTCAATCAACCAGGTATCAGATACCATAGCAGATACATACATAGCGCTAATAAGCCCAGTCTCTTCCGCGCCCGACGACATACAGTGAACGCACTTATTAATAATCATTATTAATAATAATTATCTGTTTCATCAAAGTCGGTGATATTTGCGCATACTAGAACATTAAAAATGTAAAAAAAATCGCCAAGTAGTTTTGTTCGACCTCCCACAAAAATCTATTCTCCCACAAAAGTGTTTTGGGTTCAACAAAAATCATATTTTTCTTTAACATTGTAAGACAATTCTACAAACAACTACATATTTCGCTGCCTTTGCCACATTCACGAAAAAAATTATGAAAATCCTTCGAAACCAAAGGCAAGCCACTATTTAATTATGAGATATTTGTAAAAATGTTCTGAAACCATCAAACTATTTCATCGTAATGCCGAGGCGATTACGGTTACACAGTCACAACACAAGCATGATATACTTTAGATTGCTAGATAAGGGTTGGTTGCAGTTTTGGGGTAGAGAAACGGTATAGTAGAATTAATCATCAATAAAACGTCTGATACTTGGCCGGCCCGGTTACACGGTCACAACACAGGCATGAAATGCTTTACATTGCTAGGTAAGCGTTGGTTGCAGCTTTGGGGTAAAGAAACGGTATAGCAGAATTAATCGTCAATAAAACATCCGATACTTGGTCAGCCCGATTCTTCATGCATGGAGTTTCAAGCCTTTCATACGACAAATACATGGAATACGTATTTATACCATGTATGTACAATACCAACCAGTCAAAACAACTAAAATGTGAGACATCGCTCGCAAAATGCCGCAAATTTCACGCTACTTTTCATTAATCGCCAAACACACTAACGTATAATACGCCTAGTAAAAAACGAACACGCCTTAGAGAATATTGTATCAGAGCCTCTCGTACGTTCAACAATACGCCAAGGATCTGCGACGCCAGAGATGGTACGACGAATTATTTGAGCGATACAAACCTCCCAACAATTGGTGTGTAGGCTTGACACTCCATTTGTGAACAACCGAACCGGCCAAGTATGAGATGTTTTATTGACGATTAATTCTACTATACTGTTTGTTTATCCCAAAGCTGCAACCAATTCTTACCTAGATAGCAATGTAAATCATTTCATGCTTGTGTTGTGACCGTGTAACCGTAATTGCCTCGGCATTACGACGAAACAATTTGATGGTTTGATAGCATTTTCAAAAATATCTTATACTTGAATAGTGGCTTGGCTTTCGTTTCGAGTGATTTTCATTAATTTTTTAGTGAATGTGGCAAAGGCATTGAAATGTATAATTGTTTGTAGAATTGTCTTATGATATCAAAGAAAAATATGATTTTTGTTGAATCTGAAACACTTGTGGGAGGTAGAACGAAACTACTTAGCGATCTTCTTTTTTACATTTTTAATGTCTTTTTGGGGATTTCTTTTATTCGCAGTTATAGTTTAAACAGTCTCGATGAGTACTTAAATGTTAGAGGATGCGAAAAGAGTATACATACATGAGCTACAAAGGGGAAGAAAATGGTGTAATACGTGTTTAATATGCAGATAACGTGTACTCACCACTGCCAAACCCACAATTATTATCACCGGCAGCAAACCAATAATCCAGCCAACAATATTTGCCCACATTGGATAGACGTGTGCATCGTATTTCAAGGACTCATGCTCCACCCAATTGAAATATAGAGTGAAGAACAATGCTGCCGGTGTGACAATTTTCCATGTCCAGGACCAGAAGAGCCGCCAACGGCAGCTTCGCACGCCGATCATTTGTTGGATGTCGTTTAGGAATCGCTCTGCGCCGTAAACCCAACCCACTAAAATACACTCAGTAATCGCAATCAGCAGCACCGACCAATTGGCTGCGTATTCGTTCATTAGTTGAAGCCAGTACATTCCAGACTGAAACGAATCAATGAGACTCTTTTGAATTACGTAAACGACAACTTTGTCAATCAACCTGATGCGCATATGACAACGTATCTGTTGCATATGTGTATCTGAAAACGTGATGGGTAAATGTGAAAGGAATTCGATAATATATGTACGTGTTCCTTAGTAAGACGCATTCAACTTATCACAATATTTGCCAGCGTATAATTGAAATGATTACATTTTCTACATAATATGTACAGTTCATGTTCTGTATTCGAATTGCATACAGCGTATGTTTCATATAATATTTAACGTCAGTATAACATTGTAACGCGTTGTATTCGCGAATCAAGTAAGAGGGCCAATTGTATTTGGAAAAGGGCTGTATTTCTGGTGTGATGGGATAGAAGTCTACATATATGTATAGTAGGCATGACGCCAGACATCCAACAGGCCTCTGTCCTTTCGACACCAAGCCGAGCGTCAAACGGTACTTAGGAATAATCTTCAACCCTTTGGGCCAAGAATATTGGGTGGTCGGTTGGAATGGTGGCGAGAGGGCAGATGTGTAACAATATTAACGATTTTTTGTAATACACCAACACCAATTCAAAAATGCATATTTAAGCTTCTATTAGAAATAAAGGGCTTTCCAATGTATAATTACAATTGCAAAAGTGTTAATCGTATAGTAATGGAAGGGTTCTTAAAGAATTACACTGCATATATGAGCAATTGTAAACAGTGTATGGGATGGTATTGATAGTTATCTTTACTAGACGTTGAGAATGGACCTGTATTCGAAAAAATCCATAATATTTTGTCAGACTTCTCATGAATGGTTAAATAAGGGGCAGTCTTCGAACGAGTGCCCAGCATAATTACACATTATGTTAATACCAGGATATAAAATGCGAAGATACACTTACATTGGTTGTGAAGATGATTCCGCCGGCGTATCCCATTACGGCAATAGACAGTACAATCCAGAACTTGTAACGTCGGAGTGTCGGGAACGCATCGAGAATAGCGGTGGTGACAGTTTCCATCAGAGCAAACTGTGAGTCCAAACCTAGGGTCAGCAGCATCAGAAAGAAAAGAAGGGACCATAGCGGAGCCACTGGTAGCCCAGCTACAACCTACAAAAATGTTAGTTCGCCATGTCATTGAATCCTTTGCAATATGCTATATGCTTTTAAATAGTTTTATCCCGTGAACATTCAAGTACAGAAATGATATGTGTAGAATCTTTAGGGAGCTCATAACTTTAGTTTTCGCGTGTATAGTGAAATACAAGAGAAAACGTGGAAATTTCACCAGGACATGTAGTTTGTAGCAACAATATACAACTGCAAACATGTCACCCGCTCTATGCAAATATGATAAATACCGCGAGAACTTATTTAAGAGCTAAACAACTGGACTGTTAAATATTATATAACTAACTGAACATCGAGTAGAAAGCTTACAGAGAATCTAACGTATCGGGAAAACAGTGAGAAGTGTTTATTGTTAGTAAATCACGGATGCTCTTGGATTTGACAATTGTAGAGAGTAACGCAAAATAGTATTCTTTAAACAAAATGTGGGAAGTACGCTATGCAAAAGTGCGCTAAAAAGTACAAAATAACTTTCATTTTATTTACAATTGCTAATTATGTCTCTTCAGAGATGGCGCATTAATATTCGAAAGAGGCAGTCTTGTTTTCATAGTGTCATATTTCTAAGTTTGGGATTGTATAATCCGTCCAAAAACATTAAGACATGAAACAATTGCACCAAGTAGTCTGATATTCACTCAAAATTAAAATATAACAAAAAAGAAAATGGATACCATATGTTTAGGATTGAAGTATTATATCAGAGAATCGGGCAGCTAGATTCGGCACGAAAGGGGAGCGCTCATTACTTTTCTCTCGCTCTGTCGCTGGGTTCATCTACCTCGTGACATCATATCGCGCCGAACTCTGATTGGCCAATTCCAATTATATCTAAACTCCCAACGTCTAAAGATCACCTTGGTCCATCAGCGAGCTAGCATAAAAGCCGGTCGCCCGAAATGAGACTCTCTCTTGAACTCTCATATTCCACATTAGCGAAGAAGTTGTGACGAAGTGTCCTCCCCCAACCGAAACTTAAGACCGGAAAGTTAATCCGAAGTCGCAAATTAGGGAAAATAACATAGCCTCCACGACGTGGAGACTCCACTGCGGATGATAGCAGCCCGCGAAGAATTTCCAAGACGGTGTGGGTCACACCGTAGGATTTCTGGGCGGTCGGGAAGGCACATCCAGGAGGAAGGATCCATCGGCAGCGGCCGCTAGGATCTTCCAACAGCGCAGGGGTACGGCCCTGTGCGGAGGCTCCCCTAACCTTGGCATCCGAACTGCGTTAGGTGGCATGATCGGCCAAAGTCAGGGATGAAGGGGGGAATCAGAGGCTCTAATCTATTAAAGTCCCGCGCGTCTAAGGAGCGAACATTCGTTGCGTGACAATTATTACTAGTGCTTCAAAATAAATCTGTGTGTGTTCCGTGCCCCATTTCGCTGCATACACCAGTTGGTAAGAGGCGAATCTTCGGACTTTATTAGCCTCGTTATCTAACGTATTGGCCAGTCAGGGGATTGTCCTGGCTGAGTCTTGTAAACGTTCCGTCTTCGTGCTTCTCAGTAGCTTGACCACCTTGCAAGTTCCACGCAACCATAGCCGACCTTCCTGGAGGACTCCCGCGTCCTCGCGGTGAATCACCGATTCCGTCCTTTAGTAAGTAGCTTGCTTCTCGAGATTTTCATCAGTCTGTCAGCTCACTAGTTTTTCTGTTCGTCTCGTCGTCCCGAGACGTTTCTCTTATCCTTTTGTTAGGCCGTCACTGTTAATAAACTGTACCAATTGTAACTTGCTCCTCAGAGACGCATTGTAACGCCCGTGAGTGAAGTCCGTCTAATCTCTCGCTATTCTGTCATCGTTCCATCTCCGAAGAGCGAATAAAGTCTCGAGTCTAACTGTAAGAGTAAATCTGTCTTGGTTGCCTCTCCTGCCGGATCCACTGTGCTCTCACAAATTCCAACTCTGAGCAGCTGTGTAGGGAAATCCGACTGCAAGCCTCCGGAATTATTGTTCGGCTAATAGCCAGTCAGTTTCGCTTTTGTGGTACCGCGGGGTACCTGGCGCCCTTATTCTTTGGTTTTCCGGAGTTGCAGTCGAGAGTCAGGGCATAGTTTCGCGTCCCGACTTTTCCCCAGTTCGATTCTTGTGAGTCAGAGAAATCAGTCTCGATAGAATTAAATCAAGCCCAATTCTCTCTCGTTCATAGGTATTTTTAAATACCATTATTAATTAGCTCTCGAATTTTCCTGGGCAACTGGCTGCGGGTAGCTCTATTCCCGAGCAGCTCCAGGAAAATTCCTCACAAAGTCCGTCGCGATAATTTAACCACCAAGTCATCTCTTGCAGGATGGCTTACACTCAGCCTAACTACAGAGTAAGCTATCTCATTGTCAGTTAAACCATCTTTGTCACCCTTTTTTGAAACAAACTCTCTAAACCAGTTCATTGAGTCAATAGTTTCAGTTAAACAAAATAAACAAAAAAAGTAATAAAAATAAGCAGAACTCTGATAAGCAGTTCTGCGTATTTGTATGATTTTTTATTTGATATTTTTCAGCTCTTTTACTCTTTAGGTTTCCGGGGAGCTCTCACTTTTTCGAAGCCGGTCACATTTTTTGTAAAAATATTCTTTTTAGTATATCAAGTGCATAGAACGATGGTTCACGGTAGATTGCATCTCAAATTTCATCGATCCACTGATGTACCAGCCAGCAAACAACCCCAGCAACGGCGGAATAGAAATCAAAATTCGGGCGTTCGACTTTCTCAGCCGAACTCTCCATCCCAGGAGGTGACTAGGCGACAGTTCCCCGATCTCTCCTCGTAATCCTCGGGTGTTCAGGAAGCCGCCCTGTACTGTCCTTCTGGAAGGCGTCCGGCTTTCTTAGCCGAACCCTCCATTCCGGGAAGCGTCGAGGAGCTAACCCCTGTACTACCCGGTGCTATGCTAATTCTCTCGGGCGGCCGTGGTTTCTTACTTCGTCCTCTCCTTCGAGAATGCAGCAGAAATAGAGCGAGCGCGTACGCGATCGCGAATTTTATATAGTGCCGTTGCTAGGTTTGTCGAGCCGCCGCCGCCGCGATCAGGGTCATTCCACGCCAAGTGAGAAGTTGGATTTTGGTGATGTCGGGGATTTTGCTGAAAATTCAGCATGTTGTTCCTGAGATGAGATAAGGGGGGGGGGGTCCGCCTCATCGTTTTTCAAAATTCGTATTTCTTTGGGAAATACAGACCGCCAAAGTCGACGTTTTCGCGCATCGGCGAAAATAGACCATTGCGGGAGAATTTTTCTGTAAAAACTACTGGTCGTATCGATATGATTGATATTTGGTTTTAGTTGGGAAGGGCCGATCTATGTAACCATGTTTTTTTTAATGATTCGCAGATTAATTTTTCAGCATAAAAAATTAGCATAAACTTTTGACTTTTAAATAAAGTATCGAAGGTAACGATCGTCCAATCTGAAATGTATATCGATATGTACCCTTGGAGCTTTGTCTATTGAAAACTGTTTTCTCCGGAATGGAGAAAATGGTCCTTATACCCGATAAAGACAATTAACCAGGCAGCCAACGGGCCGGGCGCGTCATCGCTCGGCCAGCCAAAGAGCGTCGTGACTCGGAAACCATAGAAAAGAAAAAGTGTTTATAACTTTATAATCAATCCGAGGTTCTGGATTAACCTTAGCATCCACGAGGTCAATGATTACTGCACATAAGAGGACTTAGAGTGTCTATTTTGAATAAGTGAGCAAGTACCACGCGAGTTACGACGCTCTTTGGCTGGTCGAGCGATCCCTGGTTAATTGTCTTTATCGGGTATCAGGACCATTTTCTCCATTCCGGAGAAAACAGTTTTCAATAGACAAAGCTCCGAGGTACATATTGATATACATTTCAGATTGGACGATCGTTACCTTCGATACTTTATTTAAAAGTCAAAAGTTTATGCTAATTTTTTGCATTCAACAATTAATTTGTGAATCATTAAAAAAACATGGTTACATAGATCGGCCTTTCCCAAGTAAAACCAAATATCAATCATATCGATACGACCGGTCGTTTTTACAGAAAAAATTCTCCCGCAATGGTCTATTTTCGCCGATGCGCGAAAACGTCGACTTTGACGGCCTGTATTTCCCAAAGAAATACGAATTTTGAAAAACGATGAGGCGGACCCCCCCCCCCCCTATCTCATCTCAGAAACAACATGCTGAATTTTCAGCAAAATCCCCGACATCACCAAAATCCAGCTTCTCACTTGGCGTGGAATGACCCATCAACAAGGCGGTCGCCACGCAGCGACGACTCCGATCGGGGCGTGTTCGCAGCTCCCCGCTATCTCCCGATACGTCGAGAATAATCTCAGGGGCGGCATTAGAGTTCTTGCTTCATTACATTGTTAATTTATTGTTAATTGCTAATGCACGTTAAATCGAGGTATGTTTGAATGAAAACGTGGCTTTCGTGTATGATATGCATTATTTTTTGTTGTTGTTATATTTCAAATTTGTCGGGAAATCGAACTACTTGGCGCATTTTTTTACATTTGAATGTGACTTCTTAATCCACCTTGCCTTTACGATGAGAAAAATAAGCTGGAGAAATTCATATCTCCTGAACGATTGACCTGATTCGCTTGATTCTTGATTCATTACATTCAGAAGAATCGGCGATGAAGTACAAAATTCAGAAATAAATCGTTGGAGCTGTAATTTTTCTATAACTCGAGGTGAAAGTTTTGTGGCAGACGACCACTGCTACATTTCGGGATAAGTATCCTCGGTAGTTGCGCGTTGTATATGTGTACATAACTACTACTTGGTGTGAGACTCTATCGAGTCTCCTGATGACAGTTTCAGTGTAACTGCAAATAAGACAAACATTAGTTTGTACTTTTTAACACATTTTTGTAGCGCCTTTTGTGTATAACAAAATTTTTGGGAGCCGTCGTGGGAACGTGTATACGAGAACGACTGGACCAAATGTTATGTCCGTACAAGTGAAAATCGAATATTTTGCAGTAATCATAGTTGTAGTGTAGATCGGGTGAGAAATTTGGTGGAAATCACTTTTGGACACAGGATTCTGAGTGGAACGGAAGTTTGGTGGGAGTGATAGAGGAATACAATCATTTATGTTGTTATGGATTGCTTTTCGGATTCCATTGTGCGGAGTGCATTCAGTAACATAATTTCGAACTGCAACGACAAACTCAGCAACGACCCATACTCGTGTGAGGACGTTCAGCTTCCCAAACTCAACTGCCCCAATCGTAGGGTAACATGGTATGACTCCAAACAGAATCAACGTCGAAGCACTTCTCTTATACGCTCCTATTGAGTCGGGCAACCGGCTTCATAACCGGTCTCTCTATTCCAGAGGCGTCCAGAAGCTGACCTCTGTTCTCTCCTTTACTTAGGCGGCCGAGGCCTAAGCTTCGTCCTTCCTTCAGGCTTTCGGGCGGCCGATAGCGTACCTCGTTGTCTCCCGATAGAATTCAGTCGGAATGAGGCAAGCGCGCGTGCGATCGCAATATTTATACGAAATCGTTGCTAAGTACGCCAAGCCGCTGTCGCCGCAATCAACAATCCGGTATCTTTGCAAGCGGCTGCTCGGCTCATGGAGTCACATACTTCCCGCTATTTGCCGCTTTCCAAACCTTCTAGACATTCCAAGAACGGCATAAAGGGTGCTACCTTATATAGTTAGTATTAAATAAATTCGAAGGTTGTTGGCAACACTTTGCCAACGACACTTTAAGCTTCCTCTGTAAAGTGATAAATCCACCGAGGGGATACCACTGAGCAAACATTGCAAAAAGTTTTAAATAAAACAATATACGTGACGAAATGAGAACCGGCTTCAATTCAAAGTTGGGTAAAAATCGATAACAGCGACGGTATTTGATGGCGTCGGTAGGAATTGTTCAAACGCATTGGTAGTACCTCAGAATAAACGATAAGAGCCAACTCAACACCCCCGTCGACGACAGTCGCTATTGGCACTGAAAGCTCGTGCGCAAGGAAACCAATCACGGAAGAGATGACGAGACCAGCGAAGAAAGAGGTGCTGATGTTGCTGACAGCAACAATCAATGAATCTCGATAGCAATTGTTGTTAAACTTGTTGTAAGAGCTGAAAGTTATCAGGCCGCCCCAGGACGGACTTAGGGCGAAGAGGACCTGCACGGCCGCGTCACCCCAGACTCTCGCTGCCCTCAATCTCTCCCAGTCTGGGGTCAAGTAGAACAGGATACCCTCTTTTGCACCCGGCAGAAAAATGCCACGAATAAAAAGAGCGATCTGCAAAGAACAATCGGCATTGAAAGCTGAACAATTGGCATAACTGACAATTGAGAATATCATCTCACAGCATGCTTGATAAATTTTTGCGACTTGTATTCTACGCATTAATTGACATACGCTTGGAAACAAAATCTTTTGTGGGGTCGAATGAGTGAGTGAGTGACTGAGTGACTGAGCGAGTGAGTGAGCGAGTGAGCGAGTAAGTGAGCGAGTGAGCGAAAGTGATGGGGTAACTGGGAAGGGGGCCATGGCGATTGGCGTGTGAGGGGGGGGGGGGGGGAGCATATTTGCGAAGTGCGTGTGTGCATGCTTGCGAGAAAAATTGTGCGTCACGAACCGCGGAAGATTTCGGGCGACGGACGGACAAAAGGGCGGAACGCTCAGTGCTGAGAGGAGTTGCGTCAAGTTGCGCCGAGAGGAGTTATTCGCAAGACGAAGTGTGGTTACAATTAAATAAAGGAATAAAGTATCCCCATTTCAATATAACACGCCTCCTCGTTATTACCATCCCGCAATTCACCTAAACAATCTGTAACATATCTAATAAGGAAAGTGTCACACCTGTCAGGTCGAAACCCAAATCCAATTTTTTTATAAGCTCAGGATGTGATGTAGAACAAGTGTACAAAATTTGGTTTGGAATGGTCAAGTGCGAGGACCCCCGAAAAATGTCAAATGTGCCAATTTTTGCTCTTATGGAGCTTTAAGGCATTTATAGCAAAACCGCTTGATTTTACTTCAGTTCGTATACTTGCAAGCCGTGTAATCACTGGCTTGCTAGCTGCAACAGTTCTTTATACATATTATTAATGAGCCACAGTCTAGTATACAGTGTAGCAATACTGTATACCTAATTTTACAAAAACGTGCGAAATAAGATGTTTGTACACGTTAGAAATCTTTGAAGTTTAAAATTGACCGTTTCAAAATGTCTACTTTATTACGACAGTTTGAGGAAAGTGTAATGCTCTTTGTCACCGTCTCCTTAACAGAAGGTTTCCCTGCCTACCCCATTTCGTGGCCGAATCCCCTTTTTATCAAGGAAACATTGCACGAAAATGTATGTTACATACACTCAGGATGCATGCCACGTGCCGATTCAATATTTAAACGGCCAGAAAAACCCTGGCAAATAGTTTCAGATTCCATTTGCAGTACTATTTCATTACTTTCGCTAACATACACGTATGGGTCATGTCATGCCAAATCGATCACTCATTTCCCGCACCATTTTGTATCTTAATGAAAATTTATGGCCCTGTTTTTTATGCCTAACTAAGGGTGCCTTCAGTCATCATTTGCTCAAATCCGAATTTGAGCGGAAAAGTACAAGTTTTTGAAAATTTCAGATTCGGCCGTTTTCGGTAACAACAGGGTCTACATTGAGTCTAATATTGGTTTTTATCTTAAAAATGATAAGAGAGATCATGTTAGAAAGATCATGTTCTTTTTTCATTTTCTTCGCAAAAGATGACGTTTTCCGAAGGAATTTTTATCTATGCCGACAAACTGCCGTGTCCCTATTAGAGTTTCAAAACTATATTTCTCTTGCAAATTACTTCAAAAACATCACCCTTGGTGGTAAAGTGAGTTAGAAATCGGGACTCAGTGGAACTCTTTTCATACAGACCGTTAAGTGTACTTAAAGTGCTTAAAATCAAAGATTATTTTGACAAAGCGCAATCTCTCGCTCGATGGAGCTAGGGAACTTTGTGGTATCTAAATACACGCAGAAAACAGAGAAGAATAATGGGTGAAAAGCTAAAACAATGTCAGTTGTAGCTACTTGCGGAGCAACAACTTGAATATAATCTTCACTAACCTTCTTAAGGCGTAGAAATTCTGATGCTTACAGAATGCTACTTTACTAATGCTTTTAATACTTATTTCTAGATCAAACCATTACATACGTGTTATAAAACGTCAAGAGCGATACCTAGTAATGTAGCCATTAGGATAAAGGTAGGAAAGGAGATTGCAACTAAAACAGGATTTATTCGGAACATGATTAGTTTTGGACATGGAATAAGGTTCGAGGACAGGTTATTAGGTTTCAGAAAGTGGACAGAATTCAAGATCAGATGGTAGTCATATGTACAATAAGTTCAGTGTTCAGAGGGGATTCAATAAAATACAAGGGGGAATGATTCTAAGGAACGGCATTCTGACGCTATTACACCAACTGATCTCGTGTGACCATAAATCGGGCGTCCAGGAATGTTTCCCCGTACTTTCCCTCGATGGGGCATCCGGATATAATCTCCGTACTCTCCCAATCGAAGGCGCCCACGGAATCTCCCCGTACTCTCTCGTTGAGGCTAGCAGGCGTCCAGGTATTCTCGCCGAAATCTCCTGCTAGCGCTCCGATTACCCGTCCGAGAGGGCGGCCGATGGTCTCACCTCGTCCTCTCCCTTCGGAAACAACGTAATAACCGCGCGTGGCCGAGATCAGTGGTTTTATACTAGCCATTGCTACCGAAATCAACAGCCGCGTTTCTGGAATTCCTTGATGCTACAGTAAGAATATTTGTGTGTCAGAACATGCCTGGCGAAATGTCAGATTTTCAGATTTTTGATCTGCTAAAATCGCGTTTCCGACCACTGTGCGGAGCGCCTGGGGTAGAGCGTGTTACGAGCCAGGCTTCGCGAGTCCTAAGATATGCTCCGAGATCGTGCTAAGGGCTATTTCACCTTAGCCAGAATCGAGTCTTCTAGTTTCCAATCAACATTATATCAATTCTGGGATATTGCTGAGTGCTATTTCAACTGAACCGTACTCAGGTCCCTATTCTTCTATTAACCCTTTTATACTAGTTACTTCTAATAACTCGGAACAGTATCTTGGGACCGTGCTAAGGGCTCTTTCACCTTAGCCATACTCAATTCTGCTCATCGATCATGAAAGAATGCCCTAAGCTAGAGTTAAACCTCACTGTAGCTCGCAGAATATAACTTCGAGCGGCAAAAGTATATCCTCGTAGGATCTTTTATTAATTCTTCTCTTATTTATACTTAATTTGAACTACGATTTCTCTGAACAGGAAATTGTAAATGAAGACATTCTAGCTGCGCATGAAATAATGGTTAAGAAAAGTAGTTCGATGAGAGTGAGAATGTATAACAACAAGCGCTGCGCCGTAGATATGGCCGGCCCGGTCGGTCGCTCTTTTTCCGTGCCGTTTGTTATGTATGTCATCCTGCCAAGACTGTTAGTTGAGTTTCTATATCAAGTCAGGCAACTCTTCAAGAACGTTAATAATTACATTTAGAAGACACTCCTAGTTAATGGAACCTTCTCCCTGAAACCGTACTAACTACCGATCAACCCATTTTTTCTGCTGGGTGCTCAATCTATTTCTATCATAGTGTGCAGATCCTAGGTGCATAATCCTATTTCCGAAATAGAAATCAATATGTAGACTCTGTTTTTACCAAAAACGGCTGAATCTGACATTCTTGAAAGCTTAGACTTTCCACCCAAATTCAAATTTGGGCAAATGATGACTAAAAACCATTCTTAGTCAGGCATAGAAAACAAAGTGACAAATTTTTATTAAGACACAAAATGGTGCAGGAAATGAGTGATCGATTTGGCATGGAATGACCTGTATGCATTGCATGTACAAAACCGAAGAAATTGTGTAATAGTCAGTGGTACGAAATGGGTACAGAGGTTATTGATATTGAAAGCGCGGAGAGCGTTAATGGGAGTGAATATGATACTAATGTGATGCCTGATACAAGTGGAAAAAAATACACTCTTGTTAAAGTATAATACATACCAGTATGACGTAAGGGAAGAGCGCGGTGAAATAAACGACCTTTCCAGAGCTCTGCACGTCTTTACTCAAGCAAAGGGAAACAATGATCCAAGCGAATAAGAAGCTCACTGCCATTAACGGCATTACGGAACTGGTCTCTTCGACACCACTGCTCAAGGCTAGCACGTGATTGCTGTATCAAACAAAACATATTTTGTTAACGGAGTCGCTATGCGATACACCGCTGTTCCGTACAAAACGATGAAGAAATTCATGCGTCGGGTAGCTTTCCGACGATATGAAAGTCCGACCGCGTTCTTTTGGATCAGTCTGCACGTCATGTTGCAAATAACTCACAGTAAGAAATATTTTAAATAGTAGGAAAAGAGGTTATAGGAGGCCTGTAACCAAGGAATGGAAATGATGTAACGAAGTAAAAGTTCAGAAGCCATACAATAATTATTAACGCGTGACTCAGCAGCAACAATACCGGCGTCTGCAAAGATGAGAAAACTTACACAGTTTTATATCCATAGTCTTCAAAAGATCTTGTGTTAACTTCGTATTAATACGGCTATTGCTATTCGACCGATTTTCTTTCCTTTTTATGTCAATTGCCGGTGACGACGGCGGCGGCGGGGGGGGGGGGGGGGGGGGGGGGGGGGGCTGACAGTATTTGTTTTAGGGAATCGAAGGATGCTTGTGCCGAATTTGCTGCGCGTCCGTCACGCAGAACGTAATTTCGTTTATACATTTGTTAAGCAGATTAAATTCATGTGGTGAAAGGCGTGCAATTTTCGTACAAGAAAGATCCAAAAGTCCCTTCAAAGAATGACGGAACAAGCTCTAGCCATTATCTTCAAAGTGCTTCAGTTACACTATGAGAATATACAAGAAACATACATACATGAAATATTCTTCTGCAGGCGATCTCCGTGTGGCGTTGATAATGTCAGCAAGAGTCAATGATGCCATTTGAGTGCCATTCAGGCATCGCGCTTTGAAATAAGACATGTTGCGGGCCATGCATAGTTTCGTCCCCTCAGGCATGAAACAGCTCTCCATGCTCCAAAGTGGTTCGCATCTTTTCCACGGCAACTCACTTCCACCTTCGGATTAAATAATACTTATTATACAATAAGGTCATACCAAATCGATCATTCATTTTCCGCGCCATATACAAGTTTGTACCTTAATTAAACTTTGTGACCCTGTTTTCTATGCCTGACTAAGCGCGGTTTCACTCATCATTCGGCCAAATTCGAGTTTGGCCGGAAAAGTACAAGCTTTTGAAAATTACAGATTCGGCCGTTTCGGGTAAAAATTGGGCCTGCATATTGATTTTTATCTCGGAAACGATAAGAGCTAGGATCATGTTCTTTTTTCATTTTCTTCGCAAAAGATGACGTTTCCCGAAGGAATTTTTATCTATGCCGAAAAACTACCATTTTTCTATTAGATTTTCAAAACTATTTTCCCTTTGCAAATGACCAAAAAACACATTTCTTTTAAAGTTCTAAACGAAAGATATGCTGTGCCTTGGACTTTTCCTGTTCGAAAGAGCTACTTTCAAAGTGTGTCACTTTAGTTTTATCGGTTTTTGCGACAACTTGTTTCTCGTTATTTAGAATAAAACTATGGAAACTTCTGGTACCCTTAATGACTATTGCTCTAATAACAACCAGCAGTGCTTGCAGGATGACATACAAAAGAAATGACACGGGAAAAGAGGGAGCGACCGGGCTTCCTATACCTGCGGTGTAGCGCTCTATCCCAGGCGCGCCACAACTCCAAGCTTTCAGAGCGCAGTGTAACCTGTAAAACTAAAGTGACATACTTTAAAAAGAACTCTCTCGATCGGGAACAGTCCAAGGAACAACATATCTTTCTTTTACAATTTTAAACAAAGGTGTTCTTTTGTAATTCGTGAAAGAAAAATATTTTTGAAAATCTAATAGAGAAATAATAGTTTCTCGGCACAGATCAAAATTTCTTCGGAAAGCGTCATCCTTTGCGAAGAAAATGAGAAAGAGAACATTATCCTAGTTCCTATAGTTTCCGAGACAAAAATCAATATATGCAGACCCTGTTTTTACCCGAAACGGGTGAATCTGACATTTTCAAAAGCTTGTACCCCCCCGCCCCGCCTCTGCGCCCCAAATTTGAATTTGAGCAAATGATGACTGGAACAATTCTTGGTCAAGCATAGAATACAGGGTCGCAAGTTTTCATTGAGATACAAAATAGTGCGGGAAATGAGTGATCGATTTGGCATGGATTGACCCGCTCGGCAAATGAAAGCGTGTTTGTGTTCGACGGCCTGAGAAACTTCTGTAATTTTCGACCGATCGAGCACGTAGCGAAATTAAATTTAAAAGTATTGCTTTTCGTTAGAATGGCGCACAATAGAAATAAGATGTCCTTCAAAATTACACGTTGTAAGGGGGTTTTTGGTTCGGGGTTGCGGATACAGGAAATACAGGAAGCTGGGAATGAATAAGAATGGGATTTATTAAAACGAGACAGGATTGTATTACAGGAGGATTGTTTTTACAGGGTTGTTCCGTTTCTGTCGGTCAACCTAGTAACGTTTAAACGACGCGTGGGCGTCCGGCCTTCATGGCCGAACTCTCCTTTTCGTAGGGTATCATAGTAAATCGCGGTACGACACGGGGCATCCGAGTAGTCCTCCAGTACTCTCCCTTTCGGTCAGGCGTCCGGCTTTCATAGCCGGTCTCTCCCTTCCTCGGGGCGTCCCGGAGTAACTATCGTACTCTCCCGTGGATGACCGGCGTCCAGGTAGACCCCTGTTCACTCCTCTGGAGGGCGACCGGCTTTAATAGCCGATCTCTCCTCTCCAAGAGGCGACCAGACGATAGTCCCCTGTACTCTCCGGGTAGCCCACAGGCGTCCAGGAAGCTGTCCTGTACTCTCCTCCGGAAGGCGACCGGCTTTAATAGCCGTTCTCTCCATTCCAAGAGGCGTCCAGGAGCTAACTCCTGTACTCTCCTGCGCTGTCAGGCGGCCGATAGCAAAGCTTCGTCCTCTCCCGATTCTTTTGGGCGGCCGTGGTCTTACCTCGTCCTCTCCCAAGAGAATCCAGCGAAACGGGGCGAGCAGGTCCGCGATCGCGATTCTTATACTCGATCGTTACTAGGAAAGCCGAGCCGCCGCCGCCGCAATCAACAACGCGGTATCCAAGCATGCGGCTGCTCGGATCGGAGCGGGGTCGTTGCTCCCCGCCGCCTTCCGAATCTTCTAGAATGATTCTCAGGGGCGGCCCCAGATGTTGTCTCGTCACAACGTAATTTTTTATCGAAAACGGAAATTCTATATCTTTTGTGCGTCGTTCTGGCAGAAAGCAATATTTTTTGATTTTGATACCTACTGTTTGAGTTAAGCTTATACAGAATACAGAATTAAACAGCGTTTGTTCTATTCCTCCAGATTAGAGAAGAAACCTTTCGGCCGCAGAATACTAGACAGCTTTACTTGGCGTGCTCTAGCTCCACCATTTTGTTAAAAATGATACAATGAGGGCCTTAAAACAAGTTTTGTATTGCATTTATGCTCTGTGTTGTCTTAAAAAAAACTGTCGAATTTCATATATTTTTTTGGTTGCTAGAGTGGCATTATTCTTTAACACTTTACATGTTATATTGGATGAGCTGTCCTCATACACAGTCTAATTTTAGTGCATCCTGCCTCTGAAATGCATAATTCAAGGGGGCGCAATCTTTAGCGCTGAAATTTATTAACAATCAGTAGCTAGTGCACCACAAAACTTACTCATTTTCCATCATCCTAGCTCTTTGACTAAAACATTTCTTGAACTACACGCTTGACAGTCAGGAACACTAAAGTTAAAGGGCACATGAAGATGTTGCCTGCTTCATATAATTTATAAAGTATTAAGTACAATAATTCAGATTCAGATCAGCAATAATACATTACCGATGGCTAGGGTGCATTTAAATTTCCTATTAGATAAGATACTGCCGCATAAGCGCTCTAACTTTGATATAACTTGAATGCCGAATGCATAGCTCAAGCCGTGCACAATCTAAAGTGATGAAATTTGCTAAGCAAGCACTAGTTACCAATGGCTAGTGTACGCCTAAATGGTGCATGATTGGTAATTATTACTTGTTTATGTCATTTTAGCCTAGCGTTCCTTGAGCAACAAACTTGACAGTCACAACCAAATTAGATTGCGTATGAGCATATCATTTGGTTAATATTATAATTGTGAAGCTTTAGGTCAGACAATGATTTAGATTTTGTTAGCTATATGTATACGCGGGTCATACACAGTCTAATTTTGTTTGGTGTATGTTAACTGTCAAGTGCCCAGCTGATGGAGCAACGCAGAAACTGCTGAAATTAGTTTGAGCAAGTACTGATTACTAATAGCTAGCATTTCCTCGAATTATAAATAATTGCTAATTATTGCTTAACAGATTCCTATGCTACACACTAGACAATTTTTACCGACTTCGAAAAGGAGGTGGCTGGACCGATCGGGGTGAAACCTGGTCTATCTTACAGAGGATGCTCACAGCTTGATCCCGTTGTAAAAATGTTCGAAATTGTTTAACGCTAACAGTTGTAATTGCATAAAGACCGAATGTTTCGCTGACTTCACGTTTCTACTACAATTTGGTTTGTCCGGCGATATCTCTACGATGGATGGATCGATCTGGATGAAACTTTCTCTACCATGTTGGCGCTATTCTTTCAGTGGTCCTGCTAGCAAATTTTCGTATTTTGTTTAACATAAACTATTATTATTATTATTATTATACGGAAGACGTATTATTATACGGATGATACCTCTTCTGTTTTACAGAGACAGCCCCTAGAACGGTCCCATTACAACGTTTTTCAATATTGTTTAAGACTAACTATTGTTATTGCATAAAAACCGATATGTCGTTTGTTAGGGGAAAGCTTTTCAACTAATGGACAAATTGGGATGAAATCTCTCGTATCTTATAAGAGCAATTCCCGAAATGGACACATCAGAAGATTTTCAGGAATTGTTTACCACTAGCTATTGTTATCGCATAAGAACTGTTATTTCGTTTGTCCGTCAGTATCTCTGCGACGGATGGACCAATCGGGATGAAATCTTTTCTATCACAGACAGAGTCTTCCCTGAATGCATCCGTTCTAACTGTTTCGGAAATTTTTTAACATTAACTTTTGTTATTGCATAAAACCGAAGGTTTGATTGTCCGGCGATAGTTTTGTGACGGCTTGTTCGATTGGCATGAAACTTTTATTAACCTATGAGGGAAGCCCTCGGGGCAGTCCCCCTTGCATACATTTTGCAATCTACAAGCTTTTCATTTCCCATTAATGTAGGATACATTTGCTCGTCTATAACTGGTGCTCCGATGCATCGATGAAATTCGAGATACAATCTACCGCAAACTATTGTTCTATGCATTTCATATACTAAAAAGCACTAAAGGAAAGAAATATTTTTAAAAAATGTGACCGACTTCGAAAAACTGACAGCATGCCAGAAAACTAAAAACTAAAAGAGCTGGGAAAAAATAAGCGGAACAAAAGATGCGCTGAAAAGTAGGAAATAATTGGCCGTTTTCGGCTTTCGTAAATTTCCACTCATAATGTGCAAGTTTGGCAACCTTCCCTCATTGCATTGCAACCCAACACCCAACCCTTTGCAAGCCCAAGTATATTGCATCTTTTCGGAGTCTACGAAAATATGAGTAAAATATTATACTACAAAAGATAGGAATATGTAACAGACTGCAAGCAAGAGACCGCTCGTTACTCTTGTGTGTATCATTCTCTCTTCGTCTATCATGGAAGCATTCCCGTGAATCGATAGATGGACATATGTATAGGCGAAGACAGAAGAGGAGAGTGAGATCGTAAATGAGCATGAGCAAGTGGGATAGGACATGGCGCGATAAAAGAGAGAATACGGGTAAGCGCGATTAAGCCAAATGTATAGTATTGTACTTATATTTGCGCCGACTTCGAAAAGTTGCAATATATTGGGGCTTGCAAAAGGTTGAGTGTTGCATTGGGTCGCAATACAATGAGGGAAGGTTACCAAACTTGCACATTATGGTGCAAATTTACGAAAGCATGGAAGCAGAAAATTATTTTTTACTATTCAGCTGTTAGAAAATTAGAAGTAGGTATGGAAATGCATGTGTAGAGCAAACCTCGTGGAGGTGTTGCTGAATACCTCTCCCCTTCGGGGAAAACCCAGGGTGTCGTAAGCCCCCAAACTGGCCACGCTGACACAGGTAACCTGACGGCGGGCGATGTCCGAGAGCATCACTCTTGGATAGACTTTGGCTTTGACACGACTGTACTCTTCAACAGATATTTGAATACATTTATACTCCACGTTTTACTTGATCAAATCCCTGACGTGTAATATTTATTCCATGCGCCCACCAACACAATTTAAGACGCCGTATAGTCTTACACAGCGCATTTTTTGTTCCGCTTATTTGTTATTTCCAGCTCTTTTGGTTTTCAGTTTTCTGGCATGCTGTCAGTTTTTCGAAGTCGTTCACATTTTTTAAAAATATTTTGTTAACTATTGGTAATCAGTACTCTTTTATTAACTAAATAAAGCATAGAATATAAGCATGATACATGGTATAAATGAATAAAATCAAACTGTGTTACATAACTGTTGTATTATGTATAAATACATGATCAGCTATGGCATAACCGGCTTAACCAATGTATCGATAACGTAAACACGACACAGCCATATTATATTCGCAGCCCACAGGATTTCTGAGTGCTGCTAGCACGCGTAAGAAAAGTGAGAGACACATGTTTAGGAATATCTTATGAAGCTGACTCTTGATACACCTTGCCTTTACCTCGAGCGAACTAATCAGGAGAAATTCATATCTCTTGAACGACTCAATCGATTTGCTTCATTCTGGGCTCATTGGAGTTATTACATATTCACTCTCATCGTACTACTTTTCTTAGCCATAATTTCACGTAGCTTCAATAATTTCAACTCGTTTAGTCTCCCACATAAAATACTCATGCGTATTTTTCGAGGCTTAAAACTGTGACTGACTCTTTCGGCCGCGTTATCTCGTAGTTTAATCGACATTCCCACTAGGAGTGCACTAGGCAGCTGTGCACTCTTGATATGAATCTTAATCTGCCTTGCCTTTTCCACGAGTAAAATAAGCAGGAGAATTCATATCTTCTGAATGACTGAACCGATTTGCTTGACTCTTGGCTCATTCGATTCAGAAAAATCCGACAAAAAATTACAAAATTGAGAAATAAATCCTGGAAGCTGTAACTTCTTCTTAAATTGAGGTAAGTTTTATAGCAGACGCCAACCGCTACACTTCGGGATAAGTATTCTCGGTAGTCGGGCGCCCTACTATACATATAGTACATATATGTATATAGTCAAGAATCAAGCGAAGCGGTTCAGTTGATATTACGAATTCCCAAGTAGCTAACCAGAATACTCCCTCAATGTTTCTCCTCGATTTGAATTTTTATTCTAAATTCAAAAATCTAAAATTAACTTCGCCATGGTTGCTAATATATAGTTATTGATACTTATTAATAGACTTATGAATGATCTAACCGATAACTGTGGCCAACATATACAAGAGCGCCCAGGCAATGACGAGATTGTAGTAGAGCATGACGATGGAGCTGACCAGTATCATTCCGTAACCAAGTCCACGCAGTAAAGGGCAGAAGCGTTTGTAAACGCCGACCGGGCCGAGGCTGACGTACTGCCCTAAAGGGAAGAGACAAGAGGGCAAATATTACAAACCGATAGATAGCACCATTCTCAAGAAGTAATCCTGGTGCAGCTATAGCAAGGTATACAGTACATATAGCCGATACTTCATCCTCTGCGATGGCCGCCGCGTCCGGGATGTGTAAAAGTAGCACCGACAAAATTGAAATATAAAAAACAAGATAATAGATATCATACAAGAAAGCCAAGTTTCCATCCAAAGATACCACGATTTAACTCGCATTAGTAACGAACAATTTACTAACAATAAATTAGCGATTAATAATTTAAACAAAACTTGGCGTGTGCGCGCTTCACTGCGAGGTAAAAAGACAATGGAAAACTGATTTAAATCTAACACTCACTTTACCACATTTTAATTTTTTTAAAAGTTTTTTAGGAATATGACCGGTGCGAGTGCATCGCATGAAGCGCGCACACGCCAAGTATTTTTAAAAATTATTAATTGCTAATATATTGTTAATTCATTGTTCGTTGCTAATGCGAGTTAAATCAAGGTATCTTTGAATGAAAACTTGGCTTTCTTGTATGATATCTATTATCTTTATTTTTATATTTAAATCTTGTCGGGAAATCAAACTGCTTGGCGCACTTTTTTACATTTTAATGTGTTTGGATGGATTTCATCTCTTTTTGTTAGTTAAGGCTTAACAATAAAGACAATAAAATTTGTAATTTTTTACCAATTGTAGCCAGGGATTAAGGGTTGGAATCAGGAATTGCAACTATAACAGGATTTATACAGGATATCATTAGTTTGGTACATGGGAAAAAGGTTCGAGGACAGGTAATTATATTGCGGAAGTGTACAGAGTTCAAGATCAGTTGGTGGTCATATGTAATATAGGTTCAGTGTGCAGAGGGGACTCGATACAATACAAGGAAGAGGCAGGATTTTAAAGACCGGCATTCTGACGCTAATAGACCAACTGATCTCGTTTAATCATAAATCGGGCGTCCAGGAATGTTTCCCCGTGCTCTCCCTCGATCACGCGTCCGGGTATCATCTCCGTACTCTCCCAATCGAAGGCGCCCACGGAAACTCCCCGTACTCTCCCACTCTACTCAGGCGTCCAGGAATGTTTCCCCGTGCTCTCCCTCGATCAAGCGTCCAGGTATCATCGCCGAACTCTCCTAGCCGAGGGCGTCCAGGAGTCATTCTGTACTCTCCCGCTTGGTAGGCGTCCAGGTATAATCGCCAAACTCTTCTAACCGGGGGCGTCCACGGGAACTCTCCGTACTCTCCCGTTGAGGCTAGCAGGCGTCCAGGTATTCTCGCCGAACTCTCCTGCTGGCGCCCCGATTACCCGTCCGAGAGGCCGGCCGATGATCTCACCCCGTCCTCTCCCTTCGGAAACAGCATACTGACCGCGTGTGGCCGAGATCAGTGGTTTTATACTAACCGTTGCTACAGCAATCAACAGCCGTGTTGTCAGGCGCGAGGTCACCGATCGCGCTCCGCGTCTCCTACGCCCGCTGCCGCCTACAAGCGGCGATGACAATGTATGATCGCCTTCGAAAAGATTCCAGACTTTTCTGGAATTCCTTGATGCTACAACCTCCCCCTCTGAACACGAAATCGCCCCGATGAGTAGTCCAGAACTGTCTAGTCAACTTCGTCCGGTCGGGAACTGGATCCTGCTAGGTCCGCTATTTTCCTCCTTCGGGGTCGTCCTCGTTTGCGTATTAGTACCACTGGCTCTGGTACTTGGTCCCGTTCTCCAGTGTACGGGGTGAGCGTTGAAGAGTGGTGAACCCCGATGATGTCTGGATGCTCGCCTCTACTGCGCAGCTCGTAGCTATTGGCTCCAATCCGCCGGGTCACAACGTAGGGTCTATCTCTCTTTGGAGCTAACTTCGATCTGTAATGCTGCTCCCGTTTACTCAAAGTGTGAGTGGCCACCTACACTGGCCCTTTCTGTCGTCGTTGATCGGCGTACTGCTTTCGGCGGTCTTGCCGCTCCTCTTGGTTATGTTGTGCAACACGCAAAGTATTGGCGAGGACCAGTAGCTTTGGAGTGATATCTGGCAGAAAGGTCTCCACTTGGATAATTGTCCTGAGATCCCTCCTGGTGTCATCCGGTGTGCGGAGCTCACGCCCAAGCGTGAGGTAAGCCGCTGTATAACCAGTGGTTTCGCAAATGGCTGATTTCATTGCGAATCTGATGATAGGTAGGTAATTCGGCGTGGTAAACCGAATCGAAGGAGCACCTCGTTGATCAGCGTCTCCGTACAGGCCTCAACTGTGGCTTCTTGTAACGCAAAGATCTCCACCCATCGAGATGCGACGTCCTCGACGATCAGGATCCATCGGTTCCCCTTTTTAGTGACAGGTAGTGGGCCAAATAGGTCGGCGGCCAGTACTTCAAATCGTCGTTGCATCACCGGTGTTTGTAGCAATCCTGCTGGCTTTTGGTTACTTGCTTTGTAGCGTTGGCACTCCAAGCAAGTGCGGACATATTCGGCAATTTCTCGGCTCATCCCAGGCCAAAAGTACCGAGTTATTATCCTATGTAGAGTGTACTGGATCCCATAATGTCCAGCGGTGGGATCGTCGTGGTACGCTTTTAGGATGTCCTTTCGCTCATGCGTCGGTGCCACGAGCTGAGCTTCTTCAGAGTCGATGTTAGGTGCGTATCGGTGTAGAACACCGTCGTTTAGGAAGTAGCCTCGGCTCGTCCATTTTCTCATTGCTTCCTCATCAGTGGACTCCAGCGCTTTAATGATTGCCTCAAGGTTTTCGTCTTTAAGTTGTTCTTCCCTCGTCGCGGCAGGTTCTCGGCGTGGTAGGTCCACTGTGACACCACCAATGTCCGTCCTTCTTTCTTCAGCCCACGGTTCAGTTGGCAGTCGTGAGAGCATGTCGGCCACGACATTGCAGCGTCCTCGAATATATTCGATCTTCGGGCAATAGGGTTGCAGCAGTAATGCCCATCGGGCCAATCTTCCGCTGAGAGATTTCAATGTCATCAACCACTTCAGAGGCTGGTGTGATCTGAGGTAATTGTGACATTGGCACCCTCAATGTAGCCACGGAAATTGTCAACTGCCCATACTACTGCAAGTGCCTCTCGATCAGTGGTGGAGTAGTTCCTTTCGGCAGGTGACAGTAGTCTGCTTTCGTATTCCACTGGGTGCTCGGTTTCTTTCTCTCCTTGAAGAAGAACTGGCCCGATAGCATAACCGCTGGCATCCGTTCTTAGGGCATATGGCCTGGTCTCGTCCGCTGTTTGTAGGATGGGAGCCTCTGACAACGCTCTCTTCAGGTTCGTGAAGGCCTGCTCTTGTTGCTCGGACCATTCCCAGGCGATGTTCTTCCGTATCAACCGCGTAAGCGGTTCTGCGATGCTGGCGAAATTTGGTACAAATCGCCGGTACCAAGAGCACGTTTGCAGGAACGAGATCAGCTGCTTTAGGTTTGCCGGTGCCTTCATATCTCGTATGGCCTGAGTTTTCGCTGGATCTGGTTGAATCCCTTCTGCTGTAAGGATGTACCCCAGATATTTTATTCTCTTCTGCCGGTTCATTCTTAATCCAAATCTTCGGAGCCTGTTGAACACTGCTTCCAGATCTTCGATGTGTTCTTTGAAGGTCGAAGATAGGATTAGGAGGTCGTTCAAGATACCAGGACGTTTCGGTTCTCCAGTCCCGCTTTCAGGCGATCCATGAGCCGTTGGAAGGTCGCAGGAGCATTTTTTAGGCCGAACGGCATGCGTTTGAATCGGTATACACCGAAAGGGGTGGTGAACGCCGTCTTGTCTCGGTCTTCGGGCCATACTCCGATTTGCCAGTATCCTGACTGAAGATCGAGAGCAGTCATGAAGCTGATCCGTTTGGCTGCGTGGAGCAGGTTGTCTATTCTTGGCACAGGATAGGTGTCCGTGGTGGTGACAGCGTTTAGGCGTCGGTAGTCGACGCAGACTCGAATTCCTCCGTCTTTCTTCGGCACAAGGACCACTGGGGCAGCCCAAGGTGACTCGCACTCTTCTATCACATCAATTTTCAACATCTTATCGAGCTCCTTCCGGAGCATCTCTCTTCTCGCAGGTGGAAGGCGATAAGGTGGTACCGCAATTGGAGCATTGTCTCCAGTATTTACGCGATGGATCGCCTCAGCCGTCGGGGGTCCCTCTGTATGGAATAGATCCAGGTTGTTCTTCAACAAATTCTGCAGGAGGTGCTTTTCGTGAGATGTCGTACTCACCGCCTCCAACTCGACATCCTCCCGCAACTCCTCTATGTCGACGGCTGCGACGTCCATTCGTTGGGCAGTCTCATATGTTCGCAGGCATTTCTCAAATAACGCGTTAATGCCTGACCATTCTAATTTTCCGTCTACTTGGCTGGAATGTTCGAGACTGCCTATTGGGCTTAAGAGCAGAGGTGGAGCCGGGACTTCTTCCTCCACATCCTTCATATAGGCCGCGAGTCCTCCTATTTCTGGGTGCGTGTTTTCTGGCAAAGGTGTTACTGCCTTCAGTGTGGACAGGATGATCGTGTCCTCCCCCTGGTCGGAAGGTGCAGCAAGGAGTCCTTGCTTTCTGGGGGATATTCATCACCATGCCCACGTCTTCTAGGAAATCCACGCCCAAGAGTGTGCGGCCGTCTTTACTGTTCGGGAGCACCACGAATCGTGTTTTGATTCTTCTGCCTTTAAGCTCCAACTCGACATTCGTTGTTAAAACCTCAAGGATTCGCGGGTTTCCGTCCGCTAGCGCTATTTTTATATCCTTTTTGCGGAATTTCAAGCCCTTCTTTTGGAGGACCGCGAAGAGGCTCTGACTTGCCACGCAGCATTTCGCTGCCGTGTCTACATAGGCACGGCCCTGTTCTCCGGCAATGTTTACTAAGACCGTTGGTCGTGGTCGTGACTGTGGGTTTGCCGAAATCAGGCAGAATGCAGCTTGCTGAGGTGTGGCTGTCTTCTTCCTGCAGTCTAGGCATTTGCTTCTTACGAAGCTCGGTTTTCCGCAACCGTAACACTTCAAGGGTGTCCGGGGTGAGTTGGCTAGCGGCTCCTTTGTAGCCATCTCATGCTGTCGCGGTAGATGTTGGGCAGGTGGCAGGTATCTCCGATGTCGACAACTCGCCGTATGGTGGCCGAAACGGCGACATATCCCGCAACGTGGGCGCTCCTTCCAGTTCTGCGCTGGTCGTTTAAAGTCGCCCTATTCTTCTTGGGTTAGACCCCTTGCTTCCTTCTCTAAGGCCCCAACTTTTCTTGCTCGCCTCACGAGGTCGGTAAAAGAGGAGACCGAGTCGCGAGGAATTTTCTCTCTTATGTGGAGTCGCAGCAAACCGTACACCATGTCCATATGCACGATCTCATCCGGCAATGTTGGTAGTTCGGCTAAAAGTGCTCTCTTTCGGCTAATAAAGAAGTCGGTGAGGGTCTTCGCATCTTGAGTTTGCCGGAAGATTTCTATGTAGATCTGGCATGCCGGTCGCCGGGGTGCAAATATAGCACGTATGAGATTTACGGCTTCGTGCCATGTATTAACGGTGGCTTTGACTCCTCTTCACCATGTGGCAGCATGACCTTCTAATAGCAATGGTAGGCCTCGGAGGGCGTTTTCGTCGGAGATTTTCTAGATGTCTTTGAAAATTGATGTCGTGGATGTGAATTCCACGACTTTGGCGTAGTCATTGCTCCCATCATAACGGGCAGTACATTTGGCGAAGCTTCCTTCGTCCGTAGAGGATTTCCCATGGATGGTTTCTAGGAGTTGCGTGAACTGGGAAGTGGATAGTTGGAGAGGGCTGGTGGATGCTGGTGTATCGGCGTGGTTCAAGGCCCCACGTTGCGCGCCGTGTTTGTAGCCAGGGATTAAGGGTTGAAATCAGGAATTGCAACTATAACAGGATTTATTCAGGATATCATTAGTTTGGTACGTGGGAAAAGGTTCGAGGACAGGTAATTACATCTCGGAACTGATCTCGTTTAATCATAAATGGGGCGCTCAGGAATGTTTCCCCGTGCTCTCCCTCGATCAGGCGTCCAGGTATCATCGCCGAACTCTCCTAGCCGAGGGCGTCCACGAGAACTCCCCGTACTCTCCTGTTCTCTCAGGCGTCCAGGAGTCATTCTGTACTCTCCCGCTTGGTAGGCGTCGAGATATAATCGCCGAACTCTCCATACCAAGCAGGCGTCCAGGAATACACTCCCGAACTCTCCTGTCCCTATCGGGCGTCCTGGGATATTCCCTCGTACTCTCCTCTCGACCAGGCGTCCAGGTATCATCGCCGAACTCTCCTAACCGAGGGCGTCCACGGGAACTCTCCGTTCTCTCCCGTTGAGGCTAGCAGGCGTCCAGGTATTCTCGCCGAACTTTCCTGCTAGCGCTCCGATTATCCGTCCGAGAGGGTGGCCGATGGTATTACCTCGTCCTCTCCCTTCGGAAACAGCGTAATGACCGCGCGTGGCCGAGATCAGTCGTTTTATACTAGCCGTTGCTACCGAAATCAACAGCCGCGTTGTCAGGCGCGAGGTCAGCGATCGCGCTCCGCGTCTCCTACGCCCGCTGCCGCCTACAAGTGGCGATGACAATGTATGATCATCTTCGAAAAGATTCCAGACTGCTATGGAATTCCTTGGTGCTAGAATATCTTTTAACATTTCACCTAATTTTTTTATCGAGAACTGAAACTATGTCTTTTGTGCGTCGCTCTAACAAAAAGCAATATTTTAATTTTGACACGTACTTTTTGAGTTACGAAGCGTATACAGAATACAGAATTAGACAATGTTCGTTTTATGGCTCCAAAATATTAGGACAGATTTGCTCGCTGTGCTCTAGCTCCGCCATTTTTTCAAAAATCATACAATAAAGGCCTTTAAACAAAGTTTGTATTGCATTTACTGCGTTGTCATAAAAAACTATCAAATTTCATGTTTTGTTTTGGTTGCCAGAGTTGCATTATTCTTTAACACTTTACATGTTATATTGGGTGAGCTGTCCTCATGCACAGTCTGATTTTAGTGTATCCTGGCTCTCAAATGCATAACTCAAGTTGGCGCACCCTTAAATACTGAAATTTACTTAAATTATCATCTTAGTTCTTTAACTGAAACATTTCTTGGGCTACATACTTCTCAGTCAGGAATACAAAAATTAAAGAGCACATGGAGATGTTGCCTGCCTAATATAATTTGTAAAGTGTGAACGTACAATAATTCAGGTCCAGGTCAGCAATCATACATTACCAACAGCTAGGACGCACTTAAATTTCAGATTAGATAAGCTATAGCCGCACAAGTACTCAAACTTTGATATATCTTGACTGCCAAATGCATCCCTCAAGCAGTGCACAATCTAAAGTGATGAAATTTGCTAAACAAGTACTAATTACCAATGGCTAGTATATTCATAACTGACGTATGATTGGTAGTTATTATTTAATTATATAATTTCAACCAAACGTTCCTTGAGTAACAAACTTGACAGTCACAACTAAATTCGATTGCGTATGAGCATATCATTTGTTTAGTATCATATTTTTGAAGCTTTAGGTCCAGTAATGATTTAGATTTTGTTAGATATATGCGCAGGTCGTACGCAGTCTAGTTTTGTTTGGTGTATGTTGATTGTCAACTGCCTAGTTGATGCCGCAAACACCTAAAATGCTGAAATTAGTTTGAGCAAATACGGATTGCTAACAGCTAGCATTTCCCCAGTCCGATTTTATCATTTTATTCCAGATTCCATGCTTTATTTACTTAATAAAAGAGTATACTGTCCTTGCCCTCGTCCCTGTGATCTTGTCATTATTAAGAATTATGAAATGTTGAAAGCTTTAAATGTGCAGCTTAGAAGTCCTTGTTTTGGTAAACAAGTGCTGATTACCAATAGTTAAAATTGTCAAGCGTGTAGTATATCAATCTTTTAGGCAATATCAGCAAATATTTATAAACTAATTTCAGCAGTTTAGGTGTTTGCTCCATCAGCTAGGCACTTGACAGTCAACATACACCAAACGAAGCTAGGCTGTATATCAACTACATACATAGCTAACAAAATCTAAATCATTGTTTGAGCCAATCCTTCACAATTATAATATTAAAAAAATTATGTGCTCATACACAACGTAATTTAATTGTGACTGTCAAGTTTGTTACTCAAGGAACGTTTGGCTAAAGTAACAAAATCAGGTCGCAATTACCAATCATGTGTCATTTAGGAGTATACTAACAATTGGTAATTCGTGTTTGTTTAGTAAATTTCATCACTTTAGATTGCGCACTGCTTGAGTTATGCATTTGGCAGTCAAGATGTATCAAAGTTAAAGTGCTTATGCAGGTATAGCTTATCTAATCTGAATTATTGTACGTTAACACTTTACAAATTATAATAGGCAGGCAACATCTCCATGTGCCCTTTAATTTTAGTGTTCCTGACTGTGAAGTATGTATCTCCAAGAAATGTTTCAGTTAAAGAGCTAAGATGATGTAAAGTAACGAAGTTTTGTGATGCACTAGCTACTTATTGTTCGTAAACTTCAGTACTAAAGGTTGTGCCCCCTTGAGTTATGCATTTGAGAGGCAGGATACACTACAATTAAACTATACAGACTGTATATTAGGACAGCTCATCCAATATAACATGTAAAGTGTTAATTCTACTTTCTATTGTGCGTCGTTCTAACGAAAAGCAATATCTTTTAATTTGATTTCGCCACGTACTTTTCGAGTTGAGCGTATACAGAATTGAACAATGTCTATTTTATTACTCCAGATCGAAAACTAGAGAAATTTTTCTGGCTGTGGAGCACAAGTCAGTGTCAGGTAAGTCAGTTTCCTATTGTCCTTTTACCTCGCAACGAAGCGTGCACACTTCAATTTTTAATATATATATATGCGAAAGGGTACTTGTGAGGACTAAAATGCATGTATCACGGCACTTATGGGGACATTTTCGATTTGTGGGTACCATCCCCATAAACATTTATGAAAACTGGTACTTATCGTACTTATGGGGACCGTCCCCATAAGTACCCCAGGAAGAGTTCATGGGGAGTTAATTTATATATCCATATATATCTTATATACCCGTGTATATACTCTGACTGAACAAGTGATGTTATTTCTCTTTCACGTGACCGAAACAGATACGATAGAATATTAGGATAGATCCCGATTGAAAGCTTGTTTCCTAAGCACTTTAAATAGTCCATTTCCGCTCGTGTAGCTGTAATATTAACGGACATATAAGCGTTGAAAGCTAACCACGGGCCAATAAGTGTGTCGACTTTTCGACGTTAAGTTTTGTTAATTGGTAATTATATGTATAGAACAGGGTACTCCTCGCCGACTTTAATGATTTTCTAATATGTTATAGGAGACACTATTTGGAGTAATTTTTCCCGATATAATTCCTATACAATCAACACAAATCGTAAGGTAAACTTGGCTGTGGTCTTGTGACATCATTCTAAATACCTGTAGCGACCTAATACAGATGCAACACACACTTAAAACCCAGACTGCGGCAAATATATAGAATTTCTTGTAATTTCATAGTTAGATTGCCTTATTTGAAATGCTGTCATAAAAGCACTGTACTGCAGTATATTGAGTTGTTGACAGCATAAAGACTGAGCCATAGTGAGTCTGGGTTGGTTAAGTCTGGGTTTTAAGTCTGTGTTACATCTGTATCAGGTCTCTACGAGCTATATGGAAAACTATATCATATCAGCCATACTGAGTCTGGGTTTTAAATCTGAATTACATCTGTATTAGGTCTCTACCCAATATGTGTGTCGACTTTTCGGCGTCAAGTTTTGTTATTTAATATCTCGAAAACTATCGACCTGACTTCTGCAAACAAGCCTTGATTTTCGTCCTTTTTCTTGCTTAATAATTATCATTCATTCAGTAGTCTAGGAGATAAACATTTGGTATAACACGAAACCTATTCGTTGCTGTCAGTCGGCCGGAATCGCGAGTTGCGCTTATCAAATGCATAGACTTTGTCAGCTCACGCCGTTAAACTATTAAGCCTAGCTTAATGAAACTCGACACAGTTATAAAGTTCGTCAAATCGGTTGGGTGCTTTCTGAGATATTATAGCTGAAAGCTTGACGACGAGAAGCCAACCGACATATTGACGTGTGCTTTGCTTGGCACGCTTATATCTCCGTTGGTATTACAGATACATGAACAGGACGGAGCTATTTCATTAAGTTAGGAAACAAGCTTTCCGACGAGACCTTTCCCAATATTCTAGTCTATTTGAGTCGTTTTCGCGAAAGCTTAAAAGTTTGCATATACTCTCATAACCTCATAAGCTACGGCATAGCGCTTATAGCGCCCAAACCGGTTGACCATTTATTTTCGATACCCGGGGATGACCGATCTTTCGATAATACGGATAAGTCCCCATAAGTACCCACGTACACGTGCATGGAAACAAATATATGTGTTATTTGTGGGGGCCGTCCCCACAAGTGACAGATTTTACATTTTTCAAAAATGTCGAGAATACCACAATTTTACTGTCAAATCTTGATTCTCTGGTTATTTGAACCCGTTCTGCGAATTAAAATTGCTATATATCCTTAGGGAAGGCCTATATACATATAGCAACGTCCCCACAAGTACCCTATCTTATCGCTGTCTTATACTATAATACTTGGCGCGAGACTCTACCGAGTCTCCTGACTGTAAAGTTGATAAAAGGAGGACAAGTGGAACCATTAATTTCAAGAAGAAACGAAGTATAGAGAAGTAAGAGAGAATTTATACATACCTAAGGAGAGTTCCATGAACATAAGTGGTAGGCCAGCGATAATAAACATGACGGTGAATGGAATCAGAAAGGCGCCACCACCATTGGCGTAGCATAGATACGGGAAACGCCAGATGTTGCCTAATGCGACACTGTATCCAAATAAGGATACCAGGGAGCCGAATTTTCCAGACCAGGTGCTACGTTCGGGGTGCTCATCTTCGCCGGTCTGCGGTCGTGCCTGGGTATTCGTGACAGAATATTTGTCTTCATTCTGCAACGCGGAAAAAAGCACAAAAAATGAGTTTTGTCATCAAGTATTAGCCAAGTAGTTTGATTTCTCCTCAACATTAAAGTATAACAAAAAGGGTAATAGATATTATACAAGAATGTCAAGTTTTCAATAAAAGATACCCCGATTTAAGTCGCATTAGTAATTAACAATATATTAGCGATTGTACAGCATCCGACAAAATAGTTGTCACAATCTATAAAACACTCGCCGGATGGAAAGTGAAATTTGGTAGCATGCAGACGCAACATGCATGGCTTTTTAAAAGGCCCTTTTTAGGGGAAGAGGCCTTCTGTCGCAACCCCCTAAAACAATCTTGCATATTGGCTGTATATGCTATCAAACTTCATTGTTTGCTTGGCGGCCGTTTTGCAGATTGTGACAACTATTTTGTCGGATGCTGTACATACTTCGCGCCTCTTCCTTCAGAGATCAGAATGTAGTACCACATCGGTGAGCCGATTTGCGTTCACATGTTTAAAGGTATTGATTATAAAAAATATTTGACGTCCGACATCCCTCCTGCAATCCGCTTCATTCTTCGTCGTTGTGCCGATAACGTCACACGCATAATTATAACGATCAGAAGAAACAATAAGAACTAATACCCATTTATACTGAAGGCTATTAGAATAATGGGAAAAGGGCGACACTCTTCGCACAGTCGCAGAACTGATAAATATTACGATCTTGAGGAAAAATTTCGACGTTTAGAAAAGAAGCTGGATACATTTTTTAATGGTCGTCGTAAGTAAACTACTAATAATCCCGTAATCTTCGTTCTAGTAACGCTTGCTGCTCATAATTCCGGAGAGCAATAAATAAATTGACTAAACGTCGTTGGCATTAATATCCCGCCATGACAGTCTGCATCTGTCACTGGCAAGGGACATTGGGATATTGAGTCACTTTCGGTCTCACCGAATGTTGAAGTCATTAACATCACCTCTCAGGTTTGTCATGCCACATTTGCTGTTTAGGTGCTAGATCTTCTACAAGATCAAATACACCAGATCGCACCGCAGCACGACACGGTCACTCATCAGAGTCCGACTCGCCACACCCAAGACATCTGGAGGGCTATTCAAATGACTCGAGAGCGGAATCGAGAAGTCCTTCACCATCAGCCCCACTAAGTGGTGAAAATATTGAGAATCCTACGATTCCAGTGACCTATACGCAAGCCGTCCCAAATGGTCGTAATGTCAACTCGGACTCCAGTACGCATGTCGAGCTCGACAATGACGTGTTACATGCAATTGGTGAACAATCAGTTACCGATAAAATGCTTGGTCCTGCTGCTAACCAAGACGTCATTAAGCGTGTTGGTCTGGAGTCCATCATTTAGCACGGTCTATCCGCAGAGGATAAACAGAACTTTCTTAAAAAGTTTCCTACGCCAGAAAATTGTCTGTTTCTCGACCCCCCGAAACTAAATCTTGATGTCAAAGGCTCCTTACAAGGCACCATGATTAAGCGGGACGAGCGAATCATTGAGAGGCAAAGTCTCATTTCCGCTACCCTCAGTGGATTACTGGGCCTAGTACCCGTAACGCTCAAACTTTCCGACAATTCAGGGAAGTTGGCCTTATCTTACCAATCATCAGTGCCCTACTGAAACTCTAGTCGGTCATCTTCAATTCGACGAAACGTCAGTTAGACGAAACCTCGTGCTGACAAACATTAACCCTTCAATGCGTGAAACCCTGAATACAACAATTTCAGAGGAATGGCTGTTTGGTAAAAATTTGGAGGAAAAAATCAAAATAGCAAGGAGCTTAACTTCTATCAGCAACACCTTAAAAACCAAAAACCGTCATGATGATCAAAACTCCTCAAAAAACTTGAAGGGCCCGCAACGACGATACCCGTACAAACAACGGAGATTTCCGTCGACGAGCGGACCGAAACTTCAATCAACACAACCCAAAGCAGCACCGACACGCCGAACATCATCGAAACAGACGGATTATTACAGGCGGCGAGATTAGACCAGGTCAGTAAACCCGCTGGCCGTTTACGCTGATTTCTAAAACATTGGATTGGGTCAATGGGTACAAAATTCCATTTGCGCGTAAAGTCACACAAGTGTAACCTCCGCGACCGCAAAAATGGTCGACTCAGGAATCAGTAATTATCAACGATCTCCTGTTACAATTACTCGCAAAGGGAGCAATTACCAAAGTAGCTCCTGCAAAGAAGCAGTTCATTTCTTCTATTTTCCTAAAACCAAAACCTGATGGCTCCCATCGATTAATATTAAATCTTAAAAAACTCAATAAATTCATAGATACGGAACATTTCAAATTAGAAGACGACAAAGTCGTTCGACGCATTATTACGCCACATTGTTTGATGGCTACAATAGATTTAAAAGATGCGTACTATATTATTTCTATTGCAAAATGCGATAGAAAATACTTACGATTTCATTTTTTGAACTCGCTATATGAATTTACCTGCTAGCCTTTTGGCCTAAACACGGCACCGTACACTTTCACAAAAATTATGAAACCAGTCATTACATTCCTCAGACTTAGAGGGTACAAATCTGTTTTCTATTTAGATGATGGTCTACTGATTGGAAATTCCAAAGACGAATGTTACGTCCTGATAACGAGCAGGATCGTAATTTGGCGTTATCCAAAGAATGGATAACACTGATGAGACTGCGATTGGCGCAGGTTGAGAATTTGAATTTGTGGCTCTCGAGGAGCAAAGAAATTGGCTGCGTATAGCGCAGAAAGAGGCTGATGTCTCGCGGCTCTTAAGGAGCAAGGCAGAAAACCGCCGTGATAAGCGGCGGTAAGAGAAGGAAGAGCTGTCGCGTGTCCGTAGTGTGACACCGACAGTATTCATGGTGTGGGTCACACTGAATGAATTGCCGAACCATATACATATGGTTATAAGCCATCGGCTCAAGCCATGGCTAAAACAAAAGCGAATCGGCATGAGATGACCGGCACTGCCGTTTCGGCAGAACGACGAGATCACTCAGAGGAGACGCTTGCCGGAGACGCTGGTGAAAGAGCACGCAGCGCAGGAGATAGATAAGAAGGAAAGGCCAGGCCGAGATCGGTAGCAAGGCGAGAGAGCTGCTACGCGAGGAGATTCACAGTAAGTCTGGCTTTCTTATAATTGGAGAATGAGTGATGGGCCTTACAACCCCAATCACTAGAAAATGAATATAAAAGATGGCGTATGCCCAATTGTTGGCGTAAGACTTCTTCGGAAGCAGCATAAATTAGAAATGTATATAAAAGATGGCGTATGCCCACATGTTGGCGTAAGACTTCTACGGAAGCAGCATAAAAAGGAAACCGATTTAGGGAGCGTCTAGTTCCCAGTATGAGTTAAAATAAATGAGTGTAAACGAATTTACAGTGTATAATTTAATCCAGCCCCATTTCCTATAGAGGTACACTTGCGAGAAACAACGAAACTGTAATGAACGTTAACCGTACCTGCTCATTACTTGAAAAATTGGGTTTCATAATCAATTACTCTAAAAGTAATTTGATCCCATCGACAGAGTGCAAATATTTGGGCTTTATTTACAATTCCAAAAATATGACTGTTAAACTACCCGACAATAAAAAAGATAATGGCATCGCCCTGCTCTCAAAATTCGCGAAAAGGGAAAAATGTAAAATTCGAGAATTAGCAACACTTGTGCGAACCTTAGAATCTTGTTGCCCCACAGTCAAATATGGTCGGGTACATTTAAAGAATTTTGAAAGAGAAAAATTACTAGCTTTGCAACATTCCTATGGGAACTATGAAGCCGTCATGACTTTAAACCAAATATCGAAATCTGATTTATCATGGTGGAGCTCAAGAATGAATTCAGCTATTAATTCTTTTAAATGTTTTGATCCCCTCATTGAAATTTTCTCGGACGCATCCCGTTCCGGGTGGGGTGCTTCGTGCAATGGGAAAAGCGCTCATGGTTTTTGGAAAATAGAAGAGAAGTCAAAACATATAAACGAACTAGAATTATTAGCAAGTTTAATGGCTTTTAAATGCTTTGCCACGCATTTTCGTCATTGTGATATTCTTTTACGAATTGATAACACCACTGCAATATCATACATAAATAAGAAAGGAGGGAGCAGATTTACTAATTTGAATCGCATTCCGAGGGAAATTTGGAATTGGTGTGAAGAAAGAGATTTGTGGATTGTTGCATCATACATATCTTCAAAAAGAAATTTCGTAGCAGACTTTGAATCCAGACGATTGGAATCAGAAACCGAATTCTCTTGATCAAAAAAGGCTTTCGAGGAAATTGTTTTCCAATTCGGACAACCGAACATAGATTTATTTGCTACGAGAGCTAACACTAAGTGTAAATACTTCGTGTCTTGGAAACGCGACCCAGACTCAATTGCTGTTGATGCTTTTACCATCTCTTGGAAACATTATTTTTTCTATGCCTTTCCTCCTTTCTCTTTAATCTTACGAGTACTCCAAAAAATAGAATCAGAAAATGCAAAAGGAATTGTAGTTGTACCTTTTTGGCCTTCTCAACCGTGCATCCCAATTTATATGTCTATGACACTTCACGAACCAATCCATTTCAAACCTGATATTAACTTATTGTGTTCTTGCAACAGAACACCACATCCCTTATGGGAAAAACTTACCCTGGTTTCCGCGATTTTGTCAAGGAATCCCTTAAACGAAAAAATGTACCTGAATGCAGTTTCGAAGTAATATAATCTTCTTTGTCAAACTCATCTAAACGGCAATACGATATTGGCTTGAGGAAGTGGTGGAATTTCTGCGCAAAGAATAACATAGAAACTGAGGGTCACTCGCCTGAAACAATCCTATCTTTTCTAACTGAGGAACTTAACAATGGAGCATCTTATGGCTCTTTGAATTGTTATCGCTCGGCCATAGCTCTACTATTTGGCCCTGATTTAGGCGAAAACCCATATATCAAAAGATTCTTTAAAGGCGTAGCACGGACCAAGCCGCCACAACCACGATATGATTCAACCTGGGATCCTAAATTCGTATTAAATTTTCTCAAACAGTGGGGTCCTAACAACAGATTGTCTTTAGAGAAATTATCGAAAAAACTAGTCACATTAATTGCCCTTGTAACTGGTCACCGAATGCAAACACTGTCTTTGATACATATTAACAATATCAAAGAAAACGAAAATGCATTCGAAGTACTCATTCCACACAGAATTAAAACATCAAACATCGGAAAATTACAGCCTAAACTATTGTTACCCTTTTTCAACGAAGACAATCTTATCTGCCCTGCAAAAACCCTTCAAGACTATTTATTAAGAACTCGAAACCTCAGAGATTCAGAAACCAAACTATTTTTATCGTACAAACGACCCTTCAAACCAATTGGCACTCAAACATTAAGCCGTTGGATTAAAGAAATATTAGAAGGAAGTGGAATCAACACAGAGGAATTCTCTGCATAGAGCACACGACATGCTGCAACTTCGGCAGCCAAGCGTGGAGGAGTCAACATTGACATTATACTAAGAACGGCAGGCTGGTCTGCAAAGACACAAACTTTCGCCAAGTTTTATAATCGTGAACTTGTTCAAGATAGAGTCTTATTTGGTCTATCTGTCCTGGGAAATACTTAATTACGTTTCAACTATTGGATTACACACATATTCAAATATATTTTCTTTGAATTGTTTTGCTCGCCGTAACCTCCTTTAAACATCTACATTCTGATCTCTGAAGGAAGACGCGCTTCGTACAATTGTATGATTAAACGAACTTACCAAGTGAAGTTCAATCATAATTGTACGAAGCGCCTCTTCCGAAGAGATCACTCCCACCCCTTAATTTAATCCTTAGTCTCCAACAGCATAGATAGAGACTCTTTCCCTAATTTGGTTACGGCATATTACTTTGAAGAATGAAGCCGATTGCAGGAGGGATGTCGGACGTCAAATATTTTTTATAATCAATACCTTTAAACATGTGAACGCAAATCGGCTCACCGATGTGGTACTACATTCTGATCTCTTCGGAAGAGGCGCTTCGTACAGTTATGATTGAACTTCACTTGGTAAGTTCGTTTAATCATACAATTAACAACAACAAACAAAACTTGGCGTGTGTTAATATTCCTAAAAACTTGTAAAGAAATTGCACTTCGCGCCTCTTCCTTCAGAGATCAGAATGTAATACCACATCGGTGAGCCGATTTGCGTTCACATGTTTAAGGGGGAACGGTTAGTCACAAACACAAGCGCGTCAACTCACATGGATACACCACTACATGCAGCGCCAAGCGTAGATGAATTTTACACTTAAATTGAACACACTGCAGAGTTTCGTAAAACCAGTTAGAATTATCGCATATAAGGATTTCTAGCATAGACACTATATTTGCGCTGGCTCCGAAAAGTTGCAATAAGGTTGTCAAAGGAAGGTTGAATGAAAACAGCAAAATTAGTTTTTACATTTCGGCGCATTTTTAGTTTTCATTTTATTTTTTCAGGCCTTTGAGTTTTCGGTTTTCTGGGATGCTGTCAGTTTTTCATAAAGCTGTATCAATGTACAACAATAACGCAACTCAATTCGAGGACATACCGTGGCTGAATTAACGGCGGCAATTCGTCGTTTCCAGACCAACGACATAATGGAATTGAATAATAGCCATGACCATGTCAACGATAAGAAGAACTTCCTCTTTGATTGAAAAAGTAAAGATGAAACGTTATAATTTACAAGTATTAACGTTATTTATATGTTACATACTCACTTTCATCGGACTACTTTTCTTAGTAATTATTTCATACGTAGCTACAATAGTCTTAACTCGTCTTAGTTTCCCACACGAAATTCCCCTGCGCATTTTCCGAGCCTTTAAACTGTGACTTCGACCCCTTCCGTTCCGCCTTATCTCGATTCTTAAAACGAATTCCAAGTAAGGGACAACCATCCCTGAGTGCACTTAGTGCACCCGATAAATTCCCAGAACTCAAACATAGTCAGACTCCCAGCGCCTAAGTACTCCCACCTATACCCCTGGTCACTGAATTTTTCGGGTATATAAACCCCTAATTTCTGGAGCTCAGGGGGAATCATTTCCGAACGCTAGTCAACGACGAAGCTCTGTCCATCGGACCATCGAAGAACACCGTAGTAGATCGAGCACCAGTCTTTTTCGAAGCAGTTCATATACACCGTACGTACATCGTGTCATATCGCGATCGTTAGGGAAGTCACAGTTCTCTCGATTAGTTCTCCCCGATCATATTGTATCGTTAAACAATTCCATACTAAATATTGTAACAACAACTCGAAACCACACACGTCTCATTTTTATATTCTGAACATTGTATAGTTTACTCACTAGAATATACTGAACAATTTTTCTGGTTTACATTAAGAAAATTAATTGTGTGATTATTACTTTTTCCTGATTAGTCATCCTTGGTTCAACTAGTTATCATTTGGAGAAGGAAAGATCCCACAAGAATACATTTTTACCGCTCGAAGTGTATCCAGCGAGCTATAGCAAGGATTAAATCTAGCCTAGGGCATTCTTCTACGATCGATGAGCAGACTTGAGTCTTGTTAAGGTGAAATAGCCCTTAGGACGATTCCAAGCTCTGTTCTGAGTTATTTGAAAGTAACTAGTAAAAGGGGTATAATAGGAGAATGGGGACCTGAGTACTGCTGAGTTGAAATAGCACTCAGCAATATCCCAGGATTGATATAGGGCCGATTGGGTACTAGAAGACTCGAGTCTGGCTAAGGTGAAATAGCCCTTAGCACCATCTCAGAACATATTTAGGACTCTCGAAGCCCTGGCTCGTAACATATGTATAAAACAATAAGTATTAATCAAGAAATCTTCAAGGTCATGTTTTCGTATGTTCATTCCACGTTCAACAAGAGCAATGATTACATTTGTGGCAGTATATTTAGTTCCATGCATAGAGAAATGTTTAACAAGAAAGCCATAGCAACCGCTACCAGCCAATTTTAGTGAAACTATCATAAAATGTAGCTCCCAAAAACCTATTGGATGCATGTTTGTGATTAATAATTTCCAGTTCGGAAAGATTAAAAAAACTGTATATAATTATCTTATAAACTATATTTAATAGAGAAAACTATGAATTGCAAACCACCATGACACGAACTAAGTAATAAAATTGGGCAAACGACGTCTTGCTGAAGTGACTAGATAGCTTCAAGCACATGTGTATTAGTAAATAGAAAAACACGTTACATGAGTTTTCATTTATTGTTTTTCTTATATGTTCCTTTCTTGTTTCGGTTTCTCGTATTTGGATTTATTCAGTGTAAGCGTTAGCGATAAGTTGCGCTACAAATACGAGCGCTTTCGAATACCAGCAGCTTTCCCGTTTGTCGGAAAGATAATCTGGACATAACTTAGCAAAAGTATCCAACTATTTCGCTAGTCCTCTTAACACACTAGATAGCAGATGTCTTTAACGGCTGGTAGCATTTCAAATTGAATTATGCAAAGCGACATTCACTTACTTCCCAGCTACATATGTAGGGACGAAGCCGCGCCGGCGAATCTCCCATCCTGGAAGCTGGCTAGTGCTTGGGAGGACCAGGAAGCCAGCGCCTCGTGCAATTGAATTTGCGCCCGTCCAAGTTAAAGTAGTCGAGAAGAAGTTAATGCGCTTCCTCGGTGGAATTGACCTGAAATCATTTATCAACTAAGAGGATGTTGGCGCGCGCATAATGAGGATTCAATATAAGGGTGTTCATGTTAGTGTTACATATTCACTCTCATCGGACTACCTTTCTCAGCCATTATTTGATGTAGATTCAATAATTTTAACTCGCCTTGCCTCCCACATCGGTAGAGTCTCGCGCCAAGTATGTATGTATGTATGTACTGTAAGGGTAAATCTCAATTTTCTGATAGGATAGACGTCTTTATTGGTTGATGTCCAGAGCTCAACTGACTAGAGCACGTCGGCCCCGAAGGACCGTTGGGCTCCGTTAAAAACAAAAGAGGATCACGACGATCGTCGTGATCGCGCGAGGTGGCGGCCGATTCAAATCGACCCCTTACAACTCGGCCAATTCTGACCCAGCGACCGTCCTCGGTCACTTTAACATTCACATAAACAGTACATTAGACATGGAAACACAGCGCTTTACAACATGGCACAATGGGACGCATACTGCCTACACATGCTCCATACGAATGGAACTATTACTACTATTTTATCGGAAAGCCTACTAATAACAACGCAATACAACTTAAAATACAGATTAGACTCTGATTAAGTACGGATTAAATACGTTAATGTTAAATCCCATCGGTGTTCGACCACAATTTCATCTGATCTGGCCCGACAATCGTCGAAAAAGGGGTACGTGTTTTCTGAAAACCTTCAACATCGCTTACAACGTAACGATCAAGATCGAGTACCTTAACGATTTCGTACGGCCCCTTAAACTTAGGTATCAGTTTTTTATTAACACCCGGTGTGACATCATGGTTACGAATCATTACATAATCTCCAAGCGTATATTGAGTGCTAACCTTATGACGCCGGTTATATACTTTCTCGTTTTTCTCTTGATTATCCTTAATCGCCATACAAGCCTTATTCCTAATGAACGTTAAATCCCTAGGATCTGTGGCATTTTCCTCAAGCGCATTTCGCACACTATCTGTTATTTTGCCCAGTTGGTTAATTCCGAACAAAAGTTTACTCGGCGTTGTTCCGGTGGATTTGCAAAAAGTATTATTTAAGGCGTATTCTACCTCGTGGAGGACATAGGACCACTGTTTCGGTGTTTCGCACAACTTCCCCAACATGGGTGTCAAAACTCTATTGTATCTTTCTACTTGCCCGTTGGCTCGAGGAGTCCCAACGGCTACCACTACATGGGCTACGTCCTCGTTGGCCAAGAAATCTTTAAATAAATGAGAGGTAAAGCTGGACCCTCGGTCGCTTATAATACGACGGGGTTTACTATATGTGCGGAAGTACTCTTTCAAACACTTAACGACTTCTTCGGTCTTCGTCGATTTACACGGGAAAAGGCGTATAAATTTCGTAAAGGCGTCAATAACGGAAAGCACAAACTTAAACCCTTTACCACTTTTCTCGAGTGGGCCATAATGATCAATATGTAGAGTACCAAAGGGTTCGTTTTCTTTCGGGATACTATGCAAGTATCCCTCGCTCCTACCTTCAAGCGGCGCAAATTCGACACACTTCAAACAGTTCCGAATATGGTCCTTGACTTTTTGTCGTATATTTGGGAACCAGTATATCCGGCAAATGTGCTCAACCACCTTTTCGACACCTAAGTGACCCAAATCATCATGGGAGGCTCGAATCACATTATCCTCCATGCATTGCGGTACATAAAATAATAATTTCTGATTCTTTACTTTACGGTAGACCAATCCATCTCTAAGTTCGTAGTATTTTACTTCGGTCGTCTCTAGTTCTTTTCTAATTTTCTGGATCGTCGCGTCTTGGTTCTGTTTCAATGACAGAACCTGATCAAAAGTATTTGCTTCTAAGATCAGCACGCTATGGCATCTACTCAGCGCATCTACGTGGCTCATCTTGTCGTTCGTGCGGTGTTCTATTTCGTAATCGTAACTTTGTAGGAATATCGCCCACCGGTAAATTCGCACGTTAACGCTCTGTTTACTTAACGTTAATCGAAAACTATCGCAGTCGGTCACTATCTTAAAATGTACACCGGACAGATAAATATGGAATCGTTTAATGGCGTATATGACGGACAAGCATTCCAATTCAAAACTATGATACTTTGATTCGGCAACAGTTGTACGCTTACTAAAATAAAATACGGGACGAAGATGTCCCTCCGCTTGTTTTTGCAGCAAAATAGCGCCATAGCCACTAGAGCTTGCGTCACAATGAAGTTCCGTCGGTAATCTTGGATCGTAAATGGCTAATACCGGTTCGGCTGCCAAACATTTCTTCAATGTTTCAAATGCCTGATGTTCGTTTGGCCCAAAGTAGAATTCCTTATCCCTTTTTATTGCGTCATAAAGCGGTTTTGCTATGATCGAAAAGTTTTTAATGAATCGTCGGAAGTAGCTAGCTAAGCACACAAAGCGGTGCAAATCCTTAGCAGTTTTTGGTACGGGGTAAGTCAAAACGGAATCAACGTTTTCTACACTAGGACGAATACCTTGCTCGTCAATGAGATACCCCAGATAATTAATACGGGTAAAGAAGAATGAGCATTTATCCCATCGAAATTGCAATTCGAATTCTGCAGCCAAACTAAAAACTTCACGTAAAATCTCTACATGCTCCTCAATCGTAGTCGTCGCGATCAAAACGTCGTCCAAATACAACAGTATTTTGTTGTCGGCCATTAACTTTCGGAATATGTTGTTCAAATACCTTTGGAAAACTCTAGGCGCGTTTGTTAATCCGAAGGGCATCCTTAGATACTCAAACTGCCCTAATGGTGTTACAAAAGAAGTGTATTGAATTGATTCTTCAGCCATCTTTACATGGTGGAACCCATTCCGTAAATCCAATTTCGAAAAATATTTCTTCTCGTGTAACTGATCTAAATGATCGTCAATTAATGGGGTTGGAAAATTATCTTTCACTGTTACTTTATTGAGTTCGCGGTAATCCACGCATAATCGTATATCGCCGGTTTTCTTCTGTACCAGTACAATGGGACTGGCAAAAGGCGAATTACTTGGTCGAATCACGTTTTCTCTCAGCAAGTTATCTAATAGCTGGCGTAGCTTTTCTTTATCGGCAAAAGAGAGCCTTCTGGGTCTAAAACTAATAGGTTGTGTAGTCTTCAATTGAATAGTCATCTCAAAAGATTTATGAATTTCACTTTTGTTACCCTGAGGGGTTAACGTTTGGGTATAAAGTTCTCGAAGAGTCGGAACGAGATGAGGTAACTCAGGATTCACTTTTAAGCAATCGGTAACCGTCGTCGGTTCATCCACATAGTTGATATGTAATATTTGGTTTTCGAAATTATCTGTTAATTCCGGTTTGACTTGTTGTACCTCGAATTTCTGACCTAGAGTGAGCTTAATCGAAGGATCTAAAATAAAGTCGCGGCCTAGCAAAGCGGCGTAACACATTGTAGTGTCGGGCACTACCAAAAGCCTGACGGAAACATCCACACCGTTAACTTGTACTAATTGTTCAAAAACGCCTTCGATTTTTAACGGCGATCCATTGATACCCTTAAGGGATTCAGTTGAATGAAAAATGGAACGAAATTCGGCCGGTACGAACGTTGACTTAATTAGACTAACCGGGGAGCCTGAGTCTATTATCGCAGATAGTGAGTAATCGCAAACGCTGCCGTCGGCTCGCGACAAGGAAAACTTAAGGGGTACCGTGAACGCTGCTTCTGGCGAAGTAGGTTGAATCAAATTCGTTGTTGCCGGTGTCGACTGGCTCTGCTGCACCGCTGTTGACGGCGGGTTCCTCGCCGACGATTGTGTTTGGGGACAGTCAATGATTCGGTGTGAACGGCTGCCACACTTATAGCATGACCCCCAGTCACGTCTCGGCTGGCGGCAGTCCTTTTGTTGGTGGCCAACCATGTTACAATTGTAACACTTGCTCTCCACACGGCGTTGCGTATAACTTTCCGCTGTCCTGGCTGAAAAAGGTCTCCTAATCTCCTTCCTCTCACGATCAGGCTTTGGTCCATCCAGCGTAAGCTTCGAGAATGCCTTCAGCATTTGGTCGGTTGTCTCAAAGCACTGCATCCTTGCCTGATTCCTTAACTCGGTATCGGGTATACCATCGATAATTACGTCAATTAGCTCCTCATTGTCGATGCATACATTTTCGGACAACGTAAGCTTGTCGTAGAAATAATCTGCAAAAGACTCATTTCTCTTCCAAGTACGCGTCTCTAATTTTCGTCGAAGTAACAATTTGTTCGGGCGGTGATCAAACAATGTCTCAAGTCTCTCAAATATCTGCTCTACCGAAAGCGCCACGTTACTCGCACGTGCCCGGAACCAGTTTAATGCTTTACCTTTAAGTCTCTGGTGAATTAGCAATCGCATTGAGTTTTCGTCTAATGCATACGTCTCCCGCAAAAGTATGGCCTGCTGTTTCCAGTTCCCAAAATGATCCCCGTCACCATAAAATTCGTTGAGCATATCCGCGATATGCCGTACGTTCACTAATCGTGTGGGCGCATTGCTTAAGTCGGTTGGTGGCGACAATGTTGCCTCTCGCTGTTGGCGCAACAATTGCCATTCGCGTTCCAAAAGATCTCTCTCCCGTTGAAGAAGCTGTAGCTCTCGACGGCGAACATCAGTATTATCATTTTCTACTTCGACTTGCCTCGCAGGTTCCTCCTCCTCCACCAGTTCCTCATCCGGCGCTTCGGGTTGATTGAGTTCCCTCATAAGGTCTGGCGTCCTGACTTCCCAATCGGGTATCGCCGTCTTCAAGCGCGCGACCAATTCGCACTTGTTACCACTGATTGGCAAATCTCTTGCACGTAATAAGGTTTTAAGTTCGTTCATTGTTAGGTCGTAAATTGTATCTTTCGGCATCTTGACCAATTTCTCCACAAATACGCAAATTTGAGTTGAGGTCCTATCACAAATTCACCTACTGTCAGGCGTTCACAACACGGATAACCGGCACAAAATTACGTACGCTCTAAATCCAAAATCTAGCGAACCGTCTAACAAGGATCCGGTATCCCACTTCTGAAGCTGTAAGGGTAAATCTCAATTTTCTGATAGGATAGACGTCTTTATTGGTTGATGTCCAGAGCTCAACTGACTAGAGCACGTCGGCCCCGAAGGACCGTTGGGCTCCGTTAAAAACAAAAGAGGATCACGACGATCGTCGTGATCGCGCGAGGTGGCGGCCGATTCAAATCGACCCCTTACAGTACATACTATGGTACCTGGTACCTGTACTTAGGGAGGGGCACGGGACACTGTCTCGGGCACACAAGTATTGGGGTGACGCACAGTCAGACGAGAGCCGCGGGCGAGGATCTGTGTGTCTCCTGCATACGGGTGTGTTGGCGAGCCAGCCATCGCGATACGAAGGGCGTACATAGTTAGTACTTGTTTAGTAAATTTCATTATTTTAGATTGTGCACTGCTCGAGCTATGCATCTGGCAGTCAAGATATATCAAAGTTAGAGTGCTTATGCGGCTATAGCTTATCCAATCTGAAATTTAAATGCGTCCTAGCTGTTGGTAATGTATCATTGCTGATCTGGACCTAAATTATTATACGTTAACACTTTACAAATTATATTAGGCAGGTAACATCTTCATGTGCCTTTTAATTTTAGTGTTCCTGACTGTGAAGTGTATAGTACAAGAAATGTTTCACCTAAAGAACTAAGATGATGTAGAGTAAGTAAGTTTTGTGGTGCACTAACTACTTATTGGTAGTAAGTTTCAGTATTAAAGGTTGCGCCACCTTGAGTTATGCATTTGGGAGGCAGGATACACTAAAATTAGACTGTGTATGAGGACAGCTCATCCAATATAACATGTAAAGTGTTCAAGAATAATGCCACTCTAGCAACCAAAAAAATACATGAAATTTGACAGTTTTTTTATGACAACACAGAAAATACAATACAAAATTTGTTTAAAGGCCTTTATTGTATCATTTTTGAAAAACTGACGGAGCTAGAGCACAGCGAGTAAAGCTGTCTAATATTTTGCCGCCGGAAAGATTCCTTCTTTAATCTGGAGGAATAAAACGAACATTGTTTAATTTTGTATTGTGCATAAGCTTAACTCAAAAAATATGTATCAAAATTAAAATATTGCTTTTTGTTAGAACGGCACACAAAAGACAAAGTTTCTGTTTCCGATAAAAAATTATGGGAAATTTTAAAAGATATTTTATTTCTATTGTGTGCCGTTCTAACGAAAAGCAATATTTCTTAATTCAAGTTCGCTACGTACTTTTCGAGTGAAACGTATACAAAATTAAACAATGTCTGTTTTACTACTCGAGATCGAAAACTAGAGAAATTTTTCTGGTTGTAGAACACAAGCACGCTTTCACTTGCCGAGCTCTAACTCTGTCATTTTCTGGAAAATAATTAAATAAAAACTGTAATCATTCTTTAAAGTATATAATAAAGGCCTTCAAACAAATCAGGAGACTCGGTAGAGTATAGGACAGCGCGAGACAACCGAGGATACTTATCCCGAAGTGTAGCGGTTGTCGTCTGCTATAAAACTTTCACCTCGATTTATGAAAAAGTTAAAGCTCCAAGAATTTATTTCTCAATTTTGTATTTTTTTCCGATTTTTCTGAATCGAATGGGCCAAAAATCAAGCGAATCGGTTCAGTAATTCAGGAGATATGAATTCTGCTGCTCATTTTACTCCTGGAAAAGGCGAGTCGGATTACGATTCGTGTCATTCAGCAATTGCTAAACATGTGACTTTCACTTTTTTCACATCAGTTGGCACCACGGCGAAATGTCGCGTTTACGTTACCGATCTATAATCTGTAATCCGTAACAAAAAGACGTGAAATCCGTACAAAAACATTAAAATGTAAAAAATGCGCCAAGTAGTTTGAGTTCCCGACAAAATTGAAATATAACAAAAAAGGAAATAAATATCATACGAGAAAGCCAAGTCTTCATTTAAAGAAACATCGATTTAACCCGCATTATAATAAATTAGCGATTAATAATAAAAAAAAACTTGGCGTGTACGCGTTTCATTCGAGGCACTCGCACCGGTAATATTTATAAAAAAAACTTTTAAAGAAATTAAATTGTGGTAAAGTGAGTGTTAGGTTTAAATCAGTTTCCCATTGCCTTTTTACCTCGCAGTGAAGCGCGCACACGCCAAGTTTTTTTTATTATTAATCACTGATTTATTGTTCATTTGTTGTTCGTTGCTAATGCGAGTTAAATCGAGGTATCTTTGAATGAAAACTTGGCTTTCTTCTATGATATCTATTATCTTTTTTGTTATATTTCAATTTTGTCGGGAAATCAAACTACTTGGCGCATTTTTTTACATTTTAATGTTTTTGGACGGATTGATCTCTTCTAACGAATCTGACGAATCTTCAATTATTACTTAATGTTTTACTACAAATACTTTTTTCTGATGTTCATTTCCTATTTTATCCGTGTTATTTTTCTTCTTGAAATTCTGCTTATTGAATAAAAAGTCACTGGTTAGCTCAGCGTTAAGAAAATTGAGGAAACTCTATGGTAATACATCTAAAGCCGAGAACAATTGCATAAAAATAACACGGCAACTTTCAACTGAATTGTCTATCTGTTTAATAATATGATTTACTGTTGAAACAAACAATAAGTCAAAAGCAAACAAACAGTTTTTCAAAAATTCGCCCAAGGATAGATTATCAATGCCAACTCACGTGTGGAACACAGAAATTAAAGTGCACACTGAAACTGGCTCGAATGAAAAAAGCGTCGAATTTACCTCCTGGCTGACAGGTGGCAAAACTGATACAGTACAAAGGTGGCTGGCATCGGGGTGCACAGGAATAAAAACGTTCCACCAGGGATTGACTTTTTCATCGTAAGCATCAATGGTTTCCGCTGATAAAGGACCGCCGTTAAAAAACTCGATACTGTTGCGCCGAGTCCTTCATATGAAGGACGAGGGAATGCATCGAATGAGCAATACACTCTATACTCCAACTTACAATTACTCTAGTGCTCACTTTTGATAAGACTCTGGATGACTTTCAATAAAACTGGAACAATAGAGTTGTTCACGTCAGTGTAGTTTTTCTAGCTAACAGTTTTAAAAGATTCGGGACCGATTTACAAGACTGACAGTGATGAATCTAGTCTCTCTGCGCCGAGTAATATCTACTCAGGTTTTACTAACACCCCCGAATAGAGAAAATTCAGATTTTCTGTTGGTTGAATCCAGGTTGGCTCGCCTTGGTTTACCTTCAGTGGCTAACGTTACTAAGTGTAATGAATGGTTCTCCTTTCTCCAATAACATCCATTGCTGTTAGTAACACAATATATTCTTTAAAAAAAAAAGCGACTCTTTTGCAAACGCTTCCCAGCTTTATTACAAATCTCAAGACACTTTTCATGACGCAACGTGAAGTATACAGTCAAAACACATTTAACGTTTACGAGTTGAACGGGAATAGTACGGTGAATAATAACTGGCTTGAAAATTGCAGTGGGCAGTATACGGTTATACTAGCTATAGAACTACTTCGAAGAAGACGAAGGTATTTTGGTAGGCTGAGAAGCAGAAGTTCATCGTGCTTATCAAATCAGAACAATATCCAACTTCTCGGAGATTTCAAAGGTTTGTATACCCCGAAATCCAAGAAAAGTCATATGAATCAGGAGATTCGGCAGACTCTCGCGCCAAGTAGTAGCATATGTATACATGTACAGTAAGGCATGCGACTACCGAAGTTACTCATCCCGAAGTGCAGCGGTTTCCGTCTGCTATAAAACTTCCCCATGATTTCTGAAAGAGTAACAGTTCCGAGGACTTATTTCCAAATTTTTTATTTCATCGCTGATTTTTTTCAATCTAGTGAGGCAAGAATCAAGAGAATCGGTTCAGTCGTTCAAGAGATATGAATTTGTCCTGCTTATTTTCCTGCGTTGATTTTAAATAACCGATGTTAAGGCAGATGATTACCAGTAATATTTGATTTATATTTGCGTCGACTCCGGAAAGTTGCAATAAGGTTGTCAAAAGACGGTTGAATGAAATCAGCAAAATTATTTTTTACTTTTCAGCGCATTTTTATTTTATTTTTTTCAGATTTTTGAGTTTCCAGTTTTCTGGGATGCTGTCAGTTTTCGAAGTCGGTCACATTTTTTTTACAAATATTTTGTGATGTTGGAACATACTATTTATACCAGTGCCAATTACTTTAATTAATGTACCGTGAGGAAATAGGTATGATTTTAAAACGTTATGGGTCAAGCCTGTTTTGTCTGTTTTTCTACCTAGTCCGCGAGATAAGATTCCGTCGAAATCGGCTTTCGGCAGAGGATTGGTTTAGGTTACGACGAAGCAGTATAGACAGTTTCGAAGTATTTTTTAAACACGTTAAATGCTGCGTCAGTCGTCGATGACTGTCGCGGTCCGAGTGAAAAGTTTAGTGTTAATCACGCTCGAGATTTCTATGAATGGCGCAAAACACGTTTTCGCGGTTTACGCTGACGCGCAGTGCAACCACTCTTGTGGAAAACTTCCCCGTCCCATCTTGTATAGCCGCGGCCAACACTTCCGTCCCGCAAGGGTTGATCCGTTGGAATGACCCGTCTCTATTACAAATTCTAATTGTCCGGTGATATCTCTGACAAGGGGAGGTCACGACCTGGACAAGCGCTTTTTTAACGGGACTTGGCTTAAACTTTAGGTATTGAAGAGTATTAGCAAAGTGTAAAATAGTAGGGGTATCTGGCCACGCATTTGTATAAAAAATTAGTTTAAACATACAAATTTTGTCGAAATTGTTTAACACTCCGTACTGCTATTATCTGCAAACCGATATTCCGAGTGTCCGGCGATAGTTATACAAGGAATAGGCCGATTGCGATGAACCATTTTCCTATTCTATAAAGCCAACTCCCGAACTTGTCTCATCTGGAGAATAGTAGAAATTGTTTAACACTAGCAATTGTTATTGCACAAGAACTGTTATTTCGTTTGTCTGCCAATATCTCTGCGATGGATGAACCAATCGGGTTAAAACCTTTTCTATCTCACAGAGGGTGTTCCCAGAATGGACCTGTTTTACAGTTTTCAGAAATTCTTTAACATTACCCACTGATTGCTCAGCGATAGCTTTAGGACTGCTTATTCGGTCGGGATGAAACTTTTACTAACTTATGAGGGAAGTTTTTGAGGTACTCTCCTGTGCATACATTTTGCAATGCACAAGCTTTTCTTTCTACATCTATAACTCTATAATAACCGCGAACCGTTCAATTCATTTCCTATGCTAAAAAGCATCAACTAAGAGAAAAATATTTTAAAAAATGTGACCAACTTCGAAAAGCTGACAGCGTCCCAGGAAACTGAAACCTAAAAAAGAAGCAGCACCAAAAATGTCCTAAAAAGTAAAAAATAATTTGTTCTTTCATGGATACAGAAATTTGCAGTTTGCGCTTTTAGCAACCTTGCCTCATTAAGCCTAAATATAGAACTACTCTGCGGGGGCAGCCCAAATATAAGTAAAGTAGTACAAAATTCATGAAGGTCCAACACTGAAATCTTCAAGACTCTAGCTGGGCATGCTCCTGATCTCTATGTACATGTACTTCTACAAGTTCAACTGTAAAAGTATACCCAATCTACCCAATCCAATATTGTTACCATGAACTGGTCTGGTATACGACCAATCCGTACAATTCCGGCATCTCATAGATTTAGGTAAATCTAGGAAATTTCTAGCAAACCCGAAAAAGCACGGGTAAGACTCATGATTGTCAGTAATATTTTTTTACTTATATTTGCGCGGCCTCCGAAAAGTTGCTGTATATCTGGGCTTAATGGGGGAAGGTTGCTAAAATCGCAAACTCCAAATTTCTGGATCCATAGAAGAACAAATTATTTTTTAATTTCCAGGACATTTTTGTTGCTGCTTATTTTTTCGTTTTCAGTTTTCTCGGGCGCTGTTAGTCTTTCGAAGTCGGTCACACTTTTTTAAAAATATTTTTTCGTGACCTTCCTTTTTCTAGAAGCAAGGGATAACCGGGCAGGACTCGACAAAGGCTCGATGGGCGTTAGCTAATTTTATACTTGAATAACTCGGAATTGAAGGCCTAACGGAAATTTTTCAAAACCGCGTCATCATTCTCGCCTACTTCCCGACAAAATGGCTGTAGAAATGCTATACTATAAACTCTACTATTTGAACATTTTGTGTCACTTACGTGGCACGGCATTCGTCTAAGACCAAAGCTGCGAAGACGTCCTCTAAACCGGCTGAGGTTGTGGATTGATTAGGACACGTCACTCCTTAGTACAATTGGATTCACGCTCGCTTGGCCGTTGAAATCACTTGAAAAGTGATCTGCGTGTCGACGATGCCCGTGTATTTCCTTCGCGAAATGATTTGAAATCATTTATGTGCCGTAGCTAGAGGAAGCCGATGCACTTGTGGAGGAGGGTACGAGCATGTTTGTACTTAGGTATATTTCAATAATATGTTTGAAACTTGCAGTAATGTGTGGACTAGCTGGAAGTAGCAATCCAAAGAAAAGGGTACTGTTGTGGAAAGGGAAACTCTATCAAATTGGCCGCATGTATGTATGTACAATAGATATTGCAGCTGATGGCCGATTACGCACCGAATCGAATTTAATACAAAGGAAGCGCGTGGATGAGGAACCGGCCATAATAACAGACAACACGAATAATAACTGTGTATATAATAGAGAATAGGCTGACCTCTCACTGAAACACTCTACGATATACAGTCCGGTGGCAGTAGCTCAACTGCATCCGTGCAGCAGCGTCGATGGAACACTTGTGCCCGCCTATCAAGAGCGTAACTTGTTGCTTGGAGTCGTCAGCCAATCTGAACGGCATGCGCATTCGCCCTTTCTAGGATATCGCGGCGGCTGGCCACTATATAGATACACGCTCATCCGAAGCGCAGGTCCCTATCCAATTTCCTGCTATGTACATACATGTTGCGTGTAACGAGTGGTACGACGAATGGCCTATGCAATACATAGTAGACATGAGACTTAAGCATCGGAAAGTCTTAAAAGGATAGAACGTGGAGGGCTCCCTTCCGATAGAACAATTGGTAAGAATAGTGGTAGAGCTCGGTCTCGGAACAGCCAACTAGTTACCCCACCTGCTTTCTAAAGAGCATCACCACTTCTACCGACCAGCCATTTCTCGAAATTCGCCATTTCTAGCCTGGATGTGAGCGGTGCTACCCCCACAATGCTGCCTGTACTATTCCTGGAAATCCCGGGAGCTACGCCTACTGTTCTCGGTGCAACTTTCGCACTCCCCTCGTCGCCGCTTCTCTGCACCCCATTCACTCCCTCTATTTTTCGCATAAACCCTCCAAGCTCGCCACCTTTGCCATCGTTCACCTTGTTTGCGACGGCGACTTCCTGATGGACTTCGATCGGCTCTGTTCGACAGAACCCTTTTCACTTAATGAAAACTGAATGTCGGGTGACCACTAAGCTGATAATCTGACTGCAGCCGTACGAGTGAGTGATTCGAGTATCAGGGAGATTGTTCGCACTTCAGAGAAAAAAACGTCAGTCGTTTATTACATTCCATTCGGTGTTGCTCTTGAGACTTATCCGATTTCTCCTGCGATTGCCTCCGCACCCAGTAGTAAAGACGTAGCCAAACGGCCCAGCGAGACTCCCGAGGATCTATTATCCCGGACTATAACGATCCCCCAAAAAGACATTAAAAATGCAACAAAATCGCCAAGTTGTTTTTAATCAGTAATATGTAAGAATATACCAAAGAAACAGTGTGAGGTACCACTGTCGTAGAATGTGAAAGAGAAATATGATTTTTGTTGAATAGAAAACACTTTTGTGGGAAGTGGAAACACACTAGTTGGCGAATTTTTTACATTTTTAATGCCTTCATGAGGGATATCATAACTTTTCGATCAATAATATGTTAGAATGTGCAAGAAATATAACTGCTTGTCCGACTTTCTTACAAGGAGAGTGTCACACCTGTCAGGTCGAAAACCAAATCCAATTTTTTTTATAAGCTCAGCATGTAATGTAGAACAAGTGTACAAAATTTCGTTTGCAATAGTCAACTACAAGGACCCCCAAAAAATGCCAAATGTGCCAATTTTTGCACTTATGGAGCTTTAAGGCATTTATAGCAAACCCGCTTGACTTTATTTAAGTTCATATACTTGCAGTGCAGTATTGTAACTAATATTTCGTATATTTCTCATTTAGCAGATGAACAACTCATTCAGAAAGTTTCATGATAGGTTTCGACATGACAGGTCTGACATAGGGATTTACGTAATGCTTTAAGGCATTGAGAGCATATCCGTTGGATCTCATACACAATGGTCCACTTGCAGTTTAGGATTGCAGCTAATATTTTATATCCCTCCAAAAACATTAAAATGTAAAAAAATGCGCCAACTAACAACTTCATTCCCCCACAAAAATTGCGTTTTTAGTTCGTAATTTCAAAGATATAGATTAGCCCTAAAAACGTATGTAAAGTACAACAAATATGATTTAATCAATTACCATATTTATACAAAAAATATAAGAAAAAAATATATATATCATAGAAAATAGCCATATTTTGATTCAAAGATACCTTGAATTTACTCGCATTTAGCAATTAACAATAAATTAACGATTCACAAAAAAAAAGTTGGCGTGTGCGCGTTTCATTGCGAGGTAAAAAGACATTAGGAAACTGACTTTACTACAATTTAATTTCTTTAAAAGTTTTTTCGCCATATTTCCGAGACGGAGATGGAGACGGAGACGAAGAAGACCTTTCTTAATGAAAATAACTACAAGTAAGGTCGATCGCTTCACCATTGCTGAACCAATTAATCCTTTCAAATTGTTCCAAAGCTTCTAATTTTTAAATTATTTATGTGGTTTGAACATTGCAAAAACCCATACTTTCTATCTCCGGAAAAGATACAAGGTCTGCTTTGGCCTGACACAAGACCTTGTCTCTTGATATATACGAGACGAATGGAAGACCCGCTCCTTTTCGAAGGTGGTTAAAAATAAGAAACAATAAGCGCTACAAAGCATTAACACAAATAATGATGCATAATGAAATGACATACAGGGGACCTGTTTTCCAGACGGTCATAACGGTATAACGCATTTAAATAACCATAAATAGGTTCTAGAAAATAATAAATTGACTAAATACTACTGGTGCAGTATGTTTTGTCACTTACGCTCACCCAATTCGCCTAAAGCCAAAGCTGCGGTGATGACGTCCTCTAAACTGGCTGGGGTTGTGGACTGAACAGCTCACGTCACTCCTTAGTACAGCTGAATTCACTTCCGCTTGACTGCTGGAATCACTAAGAAGTGATCCGTGTGTTGCTGATGCCCTTGTTTCCTTTGCGAAATGATCTGAAATCATTTATGAGTCATGACTAGAGGAAGCTGGTGTGCTTGTGGAGGAGGGAAGACACCTATTTCTCCTTATGTATATCCCAAAAATACGTCTGAGTTTTGCAATAATCCCTTGATTAGCTGTAAGTAGTAAATAGAAAGAAACGCTACTGTTGTGGTGAAGGAAACTCAAGTGGATCATAGGTGTTGCCGCTACTGACCGATTATGCGTCGATTTGAGTTTAATACGAGAAAAGCGCGTGAATGAGGAACCGCTCATAATGACAGGCAACGCAATTATGAAATGTATATATATATAATAGGCTGACCTGTCACTGCAACACTCTATGATGTAAAAAACAGCCCTGCAGCACAACTGCGTCCGTTTAAAGCCGTCGGTTGAACACTTGTGACCGCCTATCAAGAGCGTAACTTGTTGCTCGAACATCGGAGGCCAATCTAAACGGCATGCGCATTCGCCCTTGCTAGAATATTGCGGCGCCTAGCCACTAGAAATATGCTCATCCGACGCGCAGGTCCACATCCAATTTCCCACTGTGTTGCGTGTAGCGGGCGGTACGGAGTACGGGTGGGTCGGAGAGCCTTGACTGATTAGAAGGCGGAAAACACCCTGCCGATAAAAGGATTGGTCAAAACAGTAGTAGACCCCGGTCTCGGAACAGCCAGTATCCACTCCACCTGCTTTCTAAAGAGCATCTCCCCTTCCAACGACCATCCCTTGACCCAGATTCGACATTTCGAGCCTGGATGTCAGCGGTGGAGCCACCCCCACAATGCTACCTGTGCTCTTCCTGGAAATCCCGGGAGCTACCCCTACTGTATGGTCTAGGCAATAGTAGGCATTGGAGAATCATGAAAGATTGGAAGGTGGAAGGTACCCAATCGATGGAGGGATTGGTCGGAAGAGCAGTAGATCACGGTCTCGGAACAGCCAGCTATCCACCCCACCTGCTTTCTGAAGAGCATCTCCACTTCCAACGACCACCCCTTGCCCCAGATTCAATATTTCTAGCCTGGATGTTAGCTATGGAGCCACCCCCACAATGTTACCTGTGCTGTTCCTGGAAATCCCTGGAGCCACCCCTACTGTCATTGCAGCAACCTTTGCACTCCCTTTTCCCGCATATTCTCCCTCACCTCCTTCTCACTCTGCATTTATTGCATACAACTACCGAGCGCCACCCTCGCCATCGTTCCTCTTTCCAGCTCCTCTTTTCCAGCGGATGCTTCATGATGGGCTTCGATCGGCTTTGTCTGACAGAATTCTTTCCACTTAATAAAAACTGAATGTCGGGTGAGCCAAAAGGGAAATCCTACTGTAGTCGTATCAGCCACGACTAACCGGAGTCGGACTAAAATGTTAAAAGTTACCACTTGAAATGCTTATTCGAGTGCCTGAGAGATCGTTTGCACTTTAGAGAAAATAAAAACTTTAATTGTCCATTATATTCGACTTGGTAGTTCTTCAAAATATCAACGTCAAGCGAATTAAGCGATGAGTTCTGGAGGGAAACGACCGTTTAGGTCACTCGGTATTGCTATTTGCAATTTAAAATGATGACTATGAATACATAATGTACTGAAACTGTTCAAAGATATTTCGCAGAAACGTAAAACCATCATACAATGGTTTCAATGCTCGTATCTGTTTATGAAGAATAAACATTGGATTCGTACTGAAACATTAAAATTTAAAGCGTATTAATAGTATTAATAGTATTGCATGACAAACTTTTGCAACATATAAACGTACAGCATCCGACTAAAAAGGTGTCACGTTCTTGAAATTGGCTGCCGATCAGAAACGCGATGTTGAGTAGGTTTGTCTAAGATATCGTGTGGTTCATGGCAATCACATGGTCCGAAAAGACGGTCGTCTGTCATCTCGGTAAAGAAATGCACGCATACCGGGTGTGCCTAAGGATATGAAACTGCGGATAGATGTGACATCCGAGATTTGTTACAAGTACGAATAAGAATGGGATGCAAATACAGAATATGGGCCGGAGTATTTGAGCGAAATAAATTATTTATTGAGGGGGAGTAGCAGACAGCGATATCTTTATCTGACCTTATTTAGTTGCCGTTATAAAATTGAGCGGCTTCTTTGCCTTTCCTCCACTTCGCCACTTTTTTACTCGGGACTTCACCAATGCGGGCATGATCGCTTTACCACGCAACCACTTCGAGATTTCGTAAAAAACTATCATAAGCATCTGATAAATTTGATACTCTGGATTTAGATGGATTTGATCGGGCATCGCGAACAAACTAACAAGAGATTCTATTATCTCAAGCACATATTTAAAAAGTAGCGAAGCAGGAGGAAAGGCAAAGAAGCCACTCAATTTTATAACGGCAACTAAATAAGGTCATATAAAGATATCGCTGTCTGCCACTCTCCCTCAATAAATAATTTATTTCGCTCAAATACTTCTGCCCATATCCTGTATTTGCATCCCATTGTGATTCGTACTCGTAACAAATCTCGGATGTCACATCTATCCGCGGCTTCATATCCACACGCACACCCAGTATACGTGCATTTTTTTAGCGGGCTAACCGTCGGCCGCCTTTTCGGATCACGTGACCGCCATGAACCACACGATATCTTAGACGAACCTACTCAACATCGCGTTTTTCATCGGCAGCCAATTTCAAGAACGTGACACCTTTTTAGTCGGATGCGTACAAGTGTCGTTATGTATCTAAGATTTTAGTAGTGTACTGAGTCCGGTCAAGTATTTTTCTGTTATACATTTGTCCAAATTCGGATGGTTGTTTTGAGCAGCTTGCACTTTCCATAACTACTTCAATGGGTCTCCCGTTATCAACCGCTTTAGAGGTAGAGGCATGTCTCGCACACCGCAGGATTTCAATATGTCAACATTTATCCCAAACTCTTTAAGTAATATCTTGTATAATATCTTTGTCTTTAAGTAATATTTTCATACATCAACTTGCAATTTGTTAACCGACTTCGAAAAGCAGGTGGTTCTCAATCCGTTCGATATACATATTGTTGGTTTATATGTATAGTACAATGGAAATTCTTTTCACAAATATTTTTGGTATGCTAAATGGACTCATTTAAACTATTGGCAGGACAGACTAATTGCTTTGTACTAAATAGAACTAATAATCACTGCACACAAGATGGATCTCTTTTTTCCGGCCAGGTGGCGAATTACGTAAAAAATAAAATATTGTGTTAACGACGTTATATTAGCCGATGAAATCAACAGCGGCCGTTGTTATGCAGATGACTACTCGGATGCTGGATCTTTCACGTGCCTTCGTGTACCGCATCTTACGGTGTGCGCACATCCAGATTTTCTCATGTCAATTTTCTTGAAAAAGAAAACATTCTACTTCGATAACATTTCTTTTCTAGTAAAATTGAAATTTTCTTGTATAAGAAAATTTACGCCAACAAAAATGATATGTGCAAATTTAAAAATTAAATTTGTAGTCATTGGGATTGAATAGGAAGCGGGATTTCAACTAGAACAGGATTTATTGAGGAAACTGTTAGTTTTGTACATAGGAAAAGGGTCGAGGACAAATGATTTGATTGCGGAAGGGTACAGGATTTGAGATCAGGTGGTTGTCGTAGGTAACATAGGATTAGTGTGCAGAGGGGACTCGATATAATGCAAGGAAAAGGCAGGATTCTAAGTATCGGCATTTTGATGCTAGCAGACCAACTGATCTCGTCCAATCGTGAAACCGGGCGTCCAGGATTGTTTCCCCGTGCTCTCCCTCGATCAGGCGTCCGGGTATAATCTCCGTACTCTCCCAATCGAAGGCGCCCACGGAAACTCCCCATACTCTCCCATTCTACTCAGGCGTCCAGGGATGCTCTCCCGTACTCTCCTCTCGGTCAGGCGTCCAGGTATGATCGCCGAACTCTCCTGACCGAGGGCGTCCACGAGAACTCCCCGTACTCTCCAGTTCCTTCAGGCGCCCAGGAGTCATTCTGTACTCTCCTGTTCGGTAGGCGTCCAGGTATAATCGCCGAACTCTCCTAACTGAGGGCGTCCACGGGAACTCTCCGTACTCTCCCGTTGAGGCTAGCAGGCGTCCAGGTTTTCTCGCCGAACTCTCCTGCTAGCGCTCCGATTACCCGTCCGAGAGGGCGGCCGATGGTCTCACCTCGTCCTTTCCCTTCGAAAACAGCGTAATGACCGCGCGTGGCCGAGATCAGTCGTTTTATACTAGCCGTTGCTACCGAAATCAACAGCCGAGTTGTCAGACGCGAGGTCAGCGATCACGCTCCGCGCTCTGCGTCTCCTACGCCCGCGGCCGCCTACAAGCGGCGATGACAATCTATGATCGCCTTCTGGAAGATTCCAGGGTCTTATAGAATTCCTTGATGCTACAAATTTAAAAAATGGAATTGTCTTATTCATTCAAGTTATCACATAACGTAATGCACACTCTTGTCAGGATGTCAGAAAGATAAGAGATAGGGGGAAACCCAAGTGTATGGTTAAGTACGAACTTTATTAAAAAACGTGCATCATACATCGCTGATTATTGTGGTCAAACTATCGTCCATTGTTCTTCATCGGGGATATAAACCATGGTATGATTCTACGTGAAAGAGAAATCCCTCGACGATCAGGCATCTTTTGATCTTCAAGAATCGAACTTCAGGACGTAGTCAGACGTCGTGAAATACTTTTTGCACCTTAACACGATTAAGTAACAGGAAGGTAATAATTTTCGGTGACACCCTTTTTCTTGACTAAAACAATAGGTGAACCGTATTCAAATTCGACCTTGTCGAAAACCGACAACTACCGCTAGATGCGCATTTAATTAAACCTAATGATGCGTAATTAATTTCTCCAATGAATCATCAAAGATGTCCATTTAGAAGGATAAGAGGCCTTCTTCAACCTCTTAACTTAAAAGCCCGGGAAAACTTGGAACGGGGAATACGATACACACACTTTTACAAAATAATTGTTAAGTTAAGAGGTTAATCTTCAATTTTGTTGCATGACTCATATTATTCGTATTTTCTGTTGATATAGGCTCACAACTTCGTACGTCGCTTGAAAAATGCGTTCATAACGGAATGTCGTGTCGCATCGGAAAGTAAAAGGTAAAACCGCAACGCATACTTCGAATACATATCGGTGCACGTATGTATATATATCGCTGTGTACCCACCTATGCTGCATAGAACCAAGCACGGAATTTTTTGGCCGGCTCAAAGAATATTGTAATTTTCATCCATTTTGGCGAATTGACAATTAAAATTCAATTTGCTTAAATGAGGGCTGTGGCAGCGACCAAACATGATCACGTATCCTGATAGCGCGTGCGTGATCAATATTCCTACCGAGCAGTGACCATAGCATATTACGTCTCCGCTTGAGAAATATTTGGGAGGAAAAGTTTGTTACATAAACATGATTTATTTTCCCCCTTTTAGCTTTGATGTTTCACATTACTTAGATATGTAATTAAATAAGATTACCCAGAAGCAAATATAGCTATCAGAAATTAAAAATGTTTTATTTCGCTAAGCTCTTTGCTTAGCGAAGCACATCATTTTTGCAGAACTTTTCGATTTTCTCACAATCGAATGGTGAAGGGTATTCCCCTCTTTGCGGGGTAAGAGTTTATTCATCGAAACGTCTTGATTCGTAAAATGCAACATTTTTACAAATTTCAGATTTCTTAAAACTCTTAACTTGCCGCGCCAGAAAATACGCACGAGAAATTCATATTTCCTCAATCCCTGAACCGATATTCTTGTTTGTTGGCTCGATGGATTCAGAAAAATCAACGAAGTTAGAATTAATTCATAAGTTACGCCTTCGAGATGTAACTGTTGTAAGAATCAAAGGGAAAGTTTCAGACGAGGCGAAAATCACGTTGACTCGGGATAAGTAGTCCTCGGCTATCTTGCTACTACTATACTCAGCACATGCCTCTACCGAATCTCCTGATGTATCTATATTTATATCGTAGTGCGATTTATTTTGATGCTAAGCTCGAGGTGACGTACTAGGACTTTGCTCTCAAAATTTCCCGTTTCCCATGTATTTCAGCGACTCAGAAGCGACAGCCGAGTGCAAAGGGTATCTTTTGTAACATATTAGAGTAAGTTACTACCTTGGCGAGTTTTCATTGATGAAGATAATTGCTCAAAAATATGTCTCTATTATTTACTAGTATTCATCTCTGCTGCACGTGATTGTGTTATTCCATCTCACTCCAGATTTGCGCTATTTAATATCCAAGATGGCAGATGTGCATCGAAAAGTAGGTGTTGCCATATTCAGAGCTTTCAGTTTAGCGGAGCAACTTATTGATCGAATGTTAAGACCGCCCAGATAAGAAAGGAAATGGTTGACGTCGCATACTCATTGGTTTTCGTCGTGCTGTTCACATTAGCGCTTATTATTCTAAATGAAGAATCACATATTTGCGTTCTTCACGTCGTAATAAGTACCACAATTTCTTCTTTTTTATGGAATTTTTTAATAATTTAATACATGATGATCAGTTTCAAAGTAACTTATTTTGCAAATCTTCTAAATTCTGCCATTTAGACAACTCATATCCTAAATCGCACCACAGGTCGCCAAGATCGCGTAAGAATTGGATATCATAATTTTAATAAGGATTTTGCGCATAAAGCAAAATGAAATAAATAAATAATTCTAGGAGTAATACACTAAATAGATTAATATTTTGAATCAAAACATTAATCTCGAAAGCTAAATTCGATAAATATTTTAATAAAGGAAGCTACGAAAAAACACATAGAAATGGGTTTTGATGGTAAATGTTTGGAAACACTTAAAGTATTATTGTTGTACTTTGAAGGTATAATTTAACTTAATACACAACCAGATAGATAGCGTCATGTGTAGATTGTGAGGAAGGAGATGCGATTTATGGACCAGTGGGATTATACATATGTACGTTCAATCCTGTCCACTTTTAGTGCCTATTCCAACCCAGAGTACAATTTAAATATGTATAAGTACATATTTCACATATTTAACGTAAGTTGCCAAAATTGTACCGGTGCGATTTAAATAATACCGGGAACATGCAATTTAAGAAACCCGACAACATTACGGTTTCTTAATTTATTAACTGAGAAACATTAATGGAAAAAAAATATTGTGTCAATCTAAACCTAGCAGTATTGCAGTCATTATCAGTTTACGCAAACATGACTACGTGCCACACTTTCTTTGCAACTCGGTTACCAAATAGTAGCAATATAAGAATTTTTTCCGTCAACATTAATAATAACTCTGGTTTTTGTTACCAGCTGATACGAGTGATAGCACCGGTCGAGTTTGCATCCGTGTGTTGTTCGATTGGTCTATTCGGATCGTATAGCACTAGACCGATCGTGATGTTAATCGTTGGCAAACTCTTTGGTGCACGGTGGCATTAAAAGTGACCCACCTTATTGATGCGCAGGTATGCATGGTGGGACAGTCTTTGAGCCACTTCGAAATATTGCAATAGCTACGTGCGCATAGGTTTACATTTAGTTTTGCTTACGTAAAGCAGTTGGTAATACCATTAAAGAATGTTATAAATGTATTCGCTTGTGTTGGCAAGTTTCAACATGTCAGTAAAAGTTCATCAACTGTTGGTTCATCAATAAATGGAAGTTTTTATTGCGACAATCTTTTTTCCCTGGTTTTATGCGAAAAATCGTAAAAGTAAGTTTATTTTCATAATGAATTAGTTACATGTAAGCAACTGAAGAGTTCTACATATAAGAAAAGTTAGAGCTTCAGCTTTTAAATTTTGGGAAAAGGATGTGTTTTAATAAGTACTAATCATAAATCCCTGTGGCCCGGTGGGACTATTTGAGTCCCACTCTACAACAAAAATTGAATCAAATTATTATTATTATGGGATTGTGGTGATGGTGAGGATCAGTAGGATGATGATCGCCCAAGAAATGTATTTGCTACAGTTCGCCTCTTTATTGAAACTCTTTAAAACTCTTTCTCTTAACTCTTTGCACAACGTCCTCCGCCTAACCGTCTCTTTGACTGGCTTTACTGAGCGAGCCTCTGCCTCGACTCCACTAAGCAAAACCAGTATTGGTCCTCCGACGAAACGCACCTTATATCGGTTCATGCACATCTTACATTCGTACATACATGCATACTCACATCATCATGCTTTCGGGCTACCCTTACTCCATATACATTTATTCTAAGAATCATTCGCATTCCGACACTCAGTTATTTCATCCGCATCGATGACACTATATGTATGGCTTAAGCAATTAAATAAAGCCAATTGATAGATAATAAAAAGTTCAATTGCAATGATTCTAAAATTCTATTATAATTTCTGTGAAACATTATATATTGGGGGCATCACATGACTCATGAGAGTCAATGCGAAGATATAGATGGATCTGATAATGAAAATTAAAATAAGGATTTACGTTAAAAATAAACAAGAATAATTAGACTAAAAGTTTCTCCTTGCTACGGCGATCTCTCTTGTACAGAAGAACAATAATAAGCACTTTTCGAAAATGAGCAAATGATTAAGGTGTCTGGCTAAGGAACAGAGTGTCACGGGTTCGATTACCTGTTTCAAAACCTGTTACGCACACGCCAAGGTTTTTCTGTTGATCGTTAATTTATTGTTAATTGCTAATGCAAGTAAAATCAAGATATCTTTGGATCAAAACTTGGCTTTCTTTTATGATATATACACTTCTCACAAAAATTAATCCATCACCTTTTTTGACCGAAAAATCACCGATTTTTGAAGCGGCATAACTCGGCTCGACAAAATCGTACAGCAGTTTTTTAATACTCATTTTACAGCTTGAAGCTTCCTCTTTCAGAGCCTATATCGCATTTTTGCTTAGAATAATTTGTCTGTTATTAAACAAATGAAAACTCGAGCTATCTTTTTCCTGTTCGATTTACGCGAGTTCAAGAGAGTTCACGGAGTTGGAATTTTTTTTTGGTGAATTCACATTAATGTTATCTTATAAAGGAAAGTTTCCTCTTTAGAATGAGCGATTGGAAAGTTGGGTACGATTTTTTAAAAGTTGTTTTTCGCACTTGTTACTAAGTGCTCTGTACATTTTTTATCCTTCGTATGCTCAGACACCGCTGGTCGTCGGCTCACTCTTAACTCTCTATACGCCGTCGCTTTAAAATACCACAACAATAATATGTATCACTCCCTTCAAATTCACACCTCTTATAATAATATACTCTCTCGCTGACCCACTCACTCGCCAATCACATTTATTCTTCTGGTCTTACCTTTCAGCCAATCCCAGTCATCCCGATACATTCTGTCGATCATACCACATGCTCTTCGAGTTTTGGCTCTAAATATAACGGACTTCACACGCATTCACAATCGCACATCTCATTCTTTCACCATTCGCTCGCAGTCTCTCTCTTTCTCTCATTAACAATCCTACATCTATATAGTTTTTGTTATATCTTAATTGTCTGAGGGAGTGAAACTGCTACTTGGTGCATTTTTTTACATTTTAATGTTTTGGGACGGATATACCATTGCGGGAGAATTGCTTCTGAAAGAGAACTATATAGTGGTCGTATCGATATGATTCGCATTTTGTTTTACTTAGGAGAGGTCACTCTATGTAACTATATTTTTTTCATGATTTGCAGATTAATTGATCAATGCAAGAAATTTGTATAAACTTTTGACTTTTCAATAAAATATCGAAGGTAACGCTCGCCCAATCTGAAATGTATTTCAATATGTATGTACCTTGGATCTTTGTCTATCGAAAACTGTTCTCTCCGGAATGGAGAAAGTGGTCCAGGCATCGGATAAAGACAATTAATCAGGGACAGGACAGCCACCCGATCGGGTCGGACGCGTCACCGCTCGGCCAGCGTGGTGGCCCACGCGGTACCTGCTCGCCTATTCAAGAGAGAGTCTCTTTGGGATTGCCTGCAGCAATCATTGAACACGTGGATGGTAAAGTTCATCCTATACCTCGGGTTGACTGTGAAGCCATAAACACTCTTTCCTCTCTGTGTTTCCCGGGCTTGAGACCGGCAATAGGCCACATTAAAAAAAGTGTTTATGTGACTTGTGAGTCAGGCGGGATATTCTTATGGAATATCTGAGATTTCGGGTAAAATGACCGGAGTAATGTGAAGGGTGCAGCGGTACTCACAAATTTTTAAAAAATGTTAACTGTAGTGCTGTCACTGTCGAACGTAAATCTGTTCACGCGTAATTTACTGTCCCTGTCTGGATGGAAGCCAGGAAATTGTTGTGTGCCCTTAATTTGTTTCGCCATAGAAAATTGCGGTTCTAAAGAACATGCGTGAAGCTCATGCTCTGATCGTGTAACGAATACTACATTTATATGTTTTAACGAAGACCGCGCCCTATCAAGTAACTGGAGAGGAGTGGCTATTTGATTTTGAGGAAAACGTTGCAAACTGCTCCTTATAAATTAACAATAAATTAGTGATTAATAATTTTAAAAAAACTTGACGTGTGCGCGCCAACCACTGCGAGGTAAAAAGATATAATGGGAAACTGATTTAAACCTAACACTCACATTACCACAATTTAATTTCTGTAAAAGTTTTTTAGGAATATTACCGGTGCGAGTGCCTCGAATGAAGCGCGCACACGCCACGTTTTTTCTATTATTTATCGCTAAATTATTGTTAATCAGGAGTCCCTCGGAGACTCTACCGAGTCTCCTGATACTACATTGCAACGTTAAAATTACATCATAACATAAACATGCGTATAGGAAATGGTACATATTTTAACATAAATGACACTTGACAATGTAATAAAATTACACTTTTAAATTTTTTAATCAAACTATTGGTAAATATTAAACATTTGATTGTCTTGATTGTTAAGCATTAACTAACAAAAAGATATGAAATCCTTCCAAAAACATTAAAATGTAAAAAAATGCCCCAAGTAGCAGTCTCATTCCCCTACATAAATTGCGTCTTTATTTCGTTGTTTGAAAAGCTTTAGATTCCCCCTAAAAATGTATGTAAAGTACAAAAAGTATAATTTAACCCTTTCGCTTCGAGCGCCGAACATATCCGGCATCCATACCACACATTTCTGGTGCGTGCCCCTGTTCGGTATAGGTACTTTGGTGGACTGGATTGCCGAAGCGAAAAGGTTAATCAATAACCGCATGTATAAAAAAAATATAAGGAAAAAAACATATATCATACAAAGAACCAAGTTTTGATTCAAAGATACCTTGATTTTACTCGCGGATTTGTTTTCTTATATTTTTTTTATAAATACGGTTGTTATGGTTGGTATGTTTTGTTTTATATTCCTAACTGAAGGTTTGGTTTTCACATTCATATCCTGTTCCTGTTTTTTTTACTAGAGTGTTTGAATCAAAACTGGGCTTCCCAATGATATCGATTTACATTTTTGGTCAATTTGATAGAGGTGGTTTCACCACAGATTTATTTTCTGGAATGCAGCACATTTTTTGTGAGGCAAAATCTTTTTACGGGTGAGGGACAAAACTACTTGGCGCTTTTTTTCACATTTTTTTAAATGTTTTTGGACGGATTTCATGTCTTTTTGGTCGTTCATTTAAGAATATTCTTTAAAAGAAGCTAATAAGTATTTTTGGGCTGTGGGAGAAAAGTACTTGGCACTTTTTAAAAATTTTCTTTAAAATGCGGAATGCTGTTTTGGGTTGATGGGCGTCTTTCGGGAAGTAGAACAAAACTACCCGATACTTTCTTTTACATTTTAATGTTTTCAGGGGAGCGAAAGGATTGTTTTTTTGCAGGACTTCTTTTAAATGAGGAATATTTTTTGTATAGTTAGTTCTGTTTTTGATTTTGCAAAGGTGTCGCTAAATGCAGACGAGGTTATCTTCTTTTCAAGGGTGCAAATGTTGAAAGCTGCTAAATTTTTACATCACATCATTTTGACCCGTGTTTTTCAATAAATAGTAGATAGGCATCTTTTGCACCTGTATTTTTTGTATAATCTTTTCATCATCAATGTTAATAAATCTATTTTTGTTATCTCTTACAAAACATGTATAATGCCCAGGTTGGCTAGTTTGTTTATTATCTTTTGTATGATAAAATATAGCTCTTATCGCTCTATAAACTTTTTGCGCGATAAGTATTTTTGACGTATGTGCACCAGTAATACTATATTTTTGCATTTTAAAAATTCTTGCTTCCTTTTTTTGAAAAGGTAATAACTAAACAATGAACAATAAATTAACAATAAATTAGCGATTAATAATATGAAAAAACTTGGCGTGTGCGCGGTTCACTGCGAGGTGAAAGGACAATGGGAAACTGATTTAAACCTAACATTCACTTTACCACAATTTAATTTGTTTAAAAGTTTTTTAGGAATATTACCGGTGCGAGTGCCTCGAATAAAACGGGCACACGCCAAGTTTTTTTTAATTATTCATCGCTAATTTATTGTTAATTTATTGTTCATTGCTAATGCGAGTTAAATCGAGGTACCTTTGAATGAAAACTTGGCTTTCCTGTAAGATATCTATTATCTTTTTTGTTATATTTCAATTTTGTCGAGAAATCAAACTACTTGGCGCACTTTTTTTACATTTTAATGATTTTGGACTGATTTCATGTCTTTTTGTTATTTAACCCTTAGCAATAATACAATTCGTTCGAAGGCCTTTATTATATACTTTAAAGAATGATTAGAGTTTTTTATTTAATTATTTTCCACAGAATGGCAGAGTTAGAGCTCGTGAGCAAGTGAAAGCGTGTTTGTGTTCTACGGCCAGAAACGTTTCTCTAATTTTCTATCTGGAGTAATAAAACAGACAGTATTCAATTCTATATACGCTTAACTCGAAAAGTACGTAGTAAAAGTAAATTAAAAAATATTGCTTTTTGTTAGAACGACGTACAATAGAAATAAATTGTCTCTTAAAATTTCACATCAGGAGACTCGGTAGAGTCTCGCGCCAAGTAGAAGTATACATATACAGGGTGTCCCAAAAATGTTGGATGTCACTATAGCCATCTTGTTGGGAAGGGGGCGGGGATGATGATGCCGTTTTTAAAAATTTGCGATAGGCCTCCAATTCCGAGTTATTCAACAACAAAGTTAGGTAACGCCCTCGGAGCGCTAGCAAATCCTGGCCGTTTATGCCTCACTCCTAGAAAAAGGGAGGTGACAGAAAAGATGTTGAGTGTGGGCCTGCGACAATTGCTATGGAGGACCGGCATGTGCTCAACCGCTCGGTTCCTTCCAAACCGGGGAGCAGACCCTTCCATGTGCCGTCTTGAAGACCCGAGCACGCCACGGCACGGCATCGCCCTACCGACACTCACTTTGACTTTCCTCTTGCTTTCCCTCTTTTCTCATACACGCTTGCGACAACTGATATTCTTGATTAGTTGTTTAGTGACACCCGACTAAATCCAGTTAAATCTGTCCAAATCCAGTGAAGCAAATTTATCAGGGGCCTATGACACTTGTTTAAGAAGTATCGAAGTGGTACTGTGACAAAACGTTAGAGCTGTAACCGTGAGGATTCAAGTTCGATTCTTCCCCCTCGCGAATATTTTTTTTTGATTTCCTTGTTCAATATCCAGCAGTGGTAATATTTTCTCGCCTTTTCTCCGAGATTTTCATTTTCCCTGCACGTGCATGCGATACGTAAGGTCTCTGAGCAGTTGTTTAGCGACTCCTTAATAAATTGGTATGAATTTTAACTTTTTTAACTACCATTGAGCGAACATTATTCGACTTGGATTATCTTCTTAAATTATGTTAAACATCAATTACTACCGGTACACATTTCCCTACATGTTAGAAAATGTAGTCAGTAGCTTAAAGCGATAGGTCTCTAACCTTGAGAACATGACTTCGTTTCTCTTTTTCTCAATGAGTATTTTACGCTTCGCGTTGTATTATTTTCATACTATTTCAATCGAAATTCAATCGGATTTTCTGATAATTTTTTTGCAAACCAATTACGAGTACTATCTGGAGAATTTGCAGTCTTGTCTAAATTACGAGGACAGGCCACAACGATTAACAATTAAACATTACCATTGGCTGAGTATTCAACATAAGGCAAAGAACTGTAAAACAAACAGCAAGGAAATCAAAAAAAAAAAATCCGCGACGGGGAGGAATCGAACTCGAATCCTCAGGGATCCAGTTCCAACGTTTTGTCACGGCACCACTTCGATACTTCTAAAAGAAGTGTCATAGGCCCCTGATAAAGTTGATTCACTGGATTTGGACGGTTTGAACTGGATTTAGTCGGGAGTCACTAAACAACTAATCAAGAATATCAGTTGTCGCAAGCGTGTATTAAGAAAGAGGGAAAGCGAGAGGAAAGTCAAAGTGAGAGTCCGTAGGGCGATGCCGTGCCGTGCCGTGCTCGGGTCTTCAAGACGGCACATGCAAGGGTCTGCTCCCCGATTTCGAAGGAACCGAGCGGTTGAGCACCCGTCGGTCCTCCATAGCAATTGTCGGAGGCCCACACTCAACATCTTTTCTGTCACCTCCCTTTTTCTAGGAGCAAGGCACAACCGGCCAGGACTCGCCAAGAGCTCGGTGGGCGTTACCTAACTTTGTTGTTGAATAACTCGGAATTGAAGGCCTAACGCAAATTTTTAAAAACGGCATCATCATCCCCGCCCCCTTCCCAACAAGATGGCTATAGTGACATCCAACATTTTTGGGACACCCTGTATAGGACGGCGCGAGACTACCGAGGATACTTATCCCGAAGTGTAGCGGTTGTCGTCTGCTAGAAAACTTTCACCTCCATTTATGCAAAAGTTCTAGCTCCAAGGATTTATTTCTCAATTTTGTATTTTTTTCTGATTTTTCTGAATGTAATAGGCCAAGAATCAAGCGAATCGGTTCAGTCATTCAGGAGATATGAATTCTCGTCCTTATTTTACTCGTGGAAAAGGCGAGGCGGATTATGTTCATGGGATTCAGCAATTCCTAAAAATGTGACATTCACTTTTTTCACACCAGTTGGCACCACGACGAAATGTCGCGTTTACGTTACCGATCTATAATCTGTAATCTGTGTCATACCGACACCTTGGTTAAGCTGGTTATGCCACGATTGGTTATGTGCAGTAATGGTTATATGACGCGGTCCGATTTGATCATTTTATTCCAGATTCCATGCTTTATTTAGTTAATAAAAGAGTCTAGTGTCCTTGCCCTTGACCCTGTGACCATGTCATTATTAAGAATTATGAAATGTTGAAAGTGTTAAGTGTGCCACTTGCAAGTCCTTGTTTTGGTAAACAAGTGTTGATTACCAATATTTAAAATTGTTAAGAGTGTAGTATCCGTCCAAAAACATTAAAATGTAAAAAATGCGCCAAGTAGTTTGAGTTCCCGACAAAATTGAAATATAACAAAAAAGATAATGAATATCATACGAGAAAGCCAAGTCTTCATTCAAAGAAACATCGATTTAACTCGCATTAGCAACGAACAATGAATTAACAATAAATTGTCACTTAATAATAAAAAAAACTTGGCGTGTGCTCACTTCATTGCGAGTTAAAAAGATAATGGGAAACTGACTTACCAAACACTGACTTTACTAAAATTTAATTTCTTTAAAAGTTCTTTTAAGAATATTACCAGAGAAGTGCATCAAATGAAGCGTGCATACGCCAAGTTTTTTTTATTATTAAGTGACAATTTATTGTTAATTCATTGTTCGTTGCTAATGCGAGTTAAATCGATGTTTCTTTGAATGAAGACTTGGCTTTCTCGTATGATATTCATTATCTTTTTTGTTATATTTCAATTTTGTCGGGAACTCAAACTACTTGGCGCATTTTTTACATTTTAATGTTTTTGGACGGATTATCTTATTTTTACCTCGCAGTGAAGCGCGCACACGCCAAGTTTCTTTTATTTCTAATCGCTAATTTATTGTTAATTTATTGTTCGTTGTTAATGCAAGTTAAATCAAAGTATCTTTGAATGAAAACTTGGCTTTCTTGTATGATATCTCTTATCTTTTTTGTTATATTTCAATTTTGTCGAGAAATCAAACTACTCGGCGCACTTTTTTACATTTTACTGTTTTTGGACGGATTTCATGTCTTTTTGTTAGTTAAGGCTTAACAATCAAGACTTTCACTTTTTTCACACCAGTTGGCACCACAGCGAAATGTCGCGTTTACGTTACCGATCTATAATCTGTAATCTGTGTCATACCGACACCTTGGTTAAGCTGGTTATGCCACGATTGGTTATGTGCAGTAATGGTTATATGACACGGTTCGAATTGATCATTTTATTCCAGTTTCCATGCTTTATTTAGCTAATAAAAGAGTCTACTGTCCTTGCCATTGTCCCTGTGATCTTGTCATTATTAAGAATTATGAAATGTTGAAAGTGTTAAGTGTGCCACTTGCAAGTCCTTGTTTTAGTAAACAACTGTTGATTACGAATATTTAAAATTGTCAAGAGTGTAGTATATCAATCTTTTAAGCAATATGAGCAGTTATTTATAATTTAAAGGAATGCTTGTTACTGGTAATCAGTGCTTGCTCAAACTAATTTCAGGAGTTTACGTGTTTGCTCCATCAGCAAGGCACTTGACAGTCAAGATACACCAAACGAAACTAGATTGTGTATGAGCTGGGTATATTGCTAACAAAATCTAAATTATTGTTTGAGCCAATGCTTCACAATTAAAATATGAACGAAATGATATGCTCATACGCAATCTAATTTAGTTGTGACTGTCAAGTTTGTTGCTCAAGGAACGTTTGGCTAAAATGACATAATCCAGTAATAATTACCAGTCATACGTCATTTAGAAATATATTAGCAATTGATAATTAGTAGTTGTTTAGCAAATTTCATGACTTTTGATTGTGCACTATTTGAGCTATGCATTTGCCAGTCAAGATACATCAAAGTTAGAGTGCTTATGCGGCTATAACTTATCTAATCTGAAATTTAAATGCATCCTAGCTGTTGGTAATGTATCATTGCTGATCTGAACCTGAATTATTGTATGTTAACACTTTACAAATTATATTTGGCAGGCAACATCTCCATGTGCTCCTTAATTTTAGTGTTCCTGACGGTGAAGTGTCTAAGAAATGTGTCAGTTAAAGAGTTAAGATGATGTAATCAAAGTACATAAATTTTATAGTGAAATAAGTACTTATTGTTAGTAAATTTCAATACTAAAGGTTGTACGATCTTGAGTTATGCATTTGAGAAACAGAATACACTAAAATTAGATAGTGTATGAGAATAGCTCATTCAATATAACATGTAAAGTGTTATGAAATAATGCCACCCCAGCACCCGAAAAAATATATGAAATTTGACAGGTTTTTAAGACAACACAGTAAATGCTATGTAAAGTTTGTTTAAAGGCCTTCATTGTATCATTTTCTATAAATTGGCGGAGCTAGAGCACGCCAAGTAAAGCTGTGTAGTGTTTTGCCGCCGAAAAGATTTCTTCTCCAATTTAGAGTAAGAAAACAAACATTGTTTAATTTTGTATTCTGTGTAAGCTTAACTCGAAAAATACGTATCAGAATTAAAAAATATTGCATTTTGTTAGAATGACGCGCACAAGATAAAGTTTCTGTTTTCGATAGAATATTATGTGAAATTTTAAGAGACAATTTATTTCTATTGTACGTCGTTCTAACGAAAAGCAATATTTTTTAATTTACTTTTGCTACGTACTTTTCGAGTTAAGCGTATATTGAATTGAATAATATCTATTTTATTACTCCAGATCGAAAATTAGAGAAACGTTTCTGGCCGTAGAACACAAACACGCTTTCACTTGCTCACGAGCTCTAACTCTGCCATTTTGTCGAAAATAATTAAATAAAAAACTGTAATCATTCTTTAAGGTACATAATAAAGGCCTTCAAATGAATTTTATTATTGCTAAGGATTAAATAACAAACAGACCGGAAGTCAGTCCGAAAACATTAAAACGTAAAAAATGCGCTAAGTAGCAGATTGATTTTCGCACAAAATTGAAACATTGGTAAATAATTGGAAATTCTATTGTCTTGATTGTTAAGCCTTAACTAACAAAAAGACATGAAATCCGTCCAAAAACAGTAAAATGTAAAAAAGTGCGCCGAGTAGTTTGATTTCTCGACAAAATTGAAATATAACAAAAAAGATAATAGATATCTTACAGGGAAGCCAAGTTTTCATTCACAGGTACCTCGATTTAACTCGCATTAGCAATGAACAATAAATTAACAATAAATTAGCGATGAATAATTTTAAAAAACTTGGCGTGTGCGCGTTTCATTCGAGGCACTCGCACCGGTGATATTCCTAAAACAGTTTTAAAGAAATTAAATTGTGGTAAAGTGAGTGTTAGGTTTAAATCAGTTTCTCAGTATTCTTTTACCTCGCAGTGAACCGCGCACACGCCAAGTTTTTTTATTATTAATCGCTAATTTATTGTTCAGTTATTACCCTTTCAACAAAAGGAAGCAAGAATTATTAGAATGCAAAAATATAGTATTACAGGTGCACATACGTCAAAAATAATAAAATATAGCGATGAGTGCTATATTTTATCATACAAAAAATAATAAACAAAATAGCCAGCCTGGGCATTATATATGTTTTGTAAAAGATAACCAAAATAGATTTATTAACATTGATGATGAAAAGATTATACAAAAAATACAGTGGCCGAGAGGTGCAAAAGATGCCTTCACATGTATTACATTTTGATGTAATACTTAGACTGATTTTGAACAGAAGAGATATATTTTGAATTTAATTTTCACGATTGTTTAACATATGTTTTGTTTTATATTCCTAACAGAAGGTTTGGTTTTCACATTCATATCCTGTTCCTGTTTTTTTTACTAGAGTGCTTGAATCAAAACTTGGCCTGCCAATAATATCGATTTACATTTTTGATCAATTTGATAGAGGTGGTTTCACCACAGATTTATTTTGTGGAATGCAGCAAATTTTTTGGGAGGCAAAATCTTTTTAGGGGTGAGGGACAAAACTACTTGGCGCCTTTTTTCACATTTTTTTTAAATGTTTTTGGACGGATTCATATCTCTTGAATGGCTGAACCGACTTGCTTGAGTCTTGGCTCATTGGATTCAGAAAAATCAGAAAAAAATACAAGATTAAGAAATAAATCCTCCGACCCATAACTTTCCCATAAATGGAAGTGAAAGTTTTCTAGCAGACGATAACCGCTACACTTCGGGATAATATACTCGGTAGTCGCGCGCCATCCTATATGTATATACTACTACTTGGCGCAAGACTCTACCGAGTCTCCTGATCTTTTCAAACAACGAAATAAAGACGCAATTTTTCTGAGGGAATAAAACTGCTAAGTACTTGGCGTATTTTTTTTACATTTCAATGTTTTTGGACGAAACTACACCTACCAAGAAGACATTAATAACGTAAAACAATTCGCCAAGTAATTTTGTTCCACCTCCCACAAAAGTCTTTGCAATTCAACAAAAACCATATTTTTCTTTGATATTGTGGGACAATTCTACAAACAATTATATATTATATATTTCACTGCCTTTGCCACATTCACCAAAAAATTAAAGAAAATCATTCAAACCACTATTCAATTACGATATATTTTTAAAAATGCTATCAAACCATCAAACCATTTCTTCGCAATGCTGAGGCAATTACGGTTACACGGCCACAACACAAGCATGACATACTTTACATTGCTACGTAAGGGTTGGTTGGAGCTTTGGGGTAGACAAACGGATTCATTAATCATCAATAAAACATCTAACACTTGGCCGGCCTGGTTATTCAGAAATCGAGTTTCAAGCCTTTCACGTGAAAATACGTGAAATATTAAATACTGTTCCGTATGCGGTTTGGAGCTTGAAGTAGAGAGAATTAGAATTAGAATTTGGGTAGAGAAACGGTATAGTAGAACTAATGATCGATAAAACATCTGACACTTGGTCGGCCCGGTTATTCACCATTTTATTCAAATAAAATCCAGCAATGAAAATTCCGAGAACATACACTTTTACCTTTAACGTTGCGATTATCCCGTCTGGGGCTCGAAACTGCTAGGGTCATTCCACGCCAAGTGAGAAGCTGGATTTTGGTGATGTCGGGGATTTTGCTGAAAATTCAGCATGTTGTTCCTGAGATGAGATAAGGGGGGGGGGGGGGGGGGTCCGCCTCATCGTTTTCCAAAATTCGTATTTCTTTCGGAAATACAGACCGCCAAAGTCGACGTTTTCGCGCATCGGCGAAAATAGACCATTGCGGGGGAATTTTTTCTGTAAAAACTATTGGTCGTATCGATGTAATTAATATTTGGTTTTACTTGGGAAAGGCCGATCTATGTAACCATGTTTTTTTAATGATTCGCAGATTAATTGTTCAATGCAAAAATTAACATAAACTTTTGACTTTTAAATAAAGTATCGAAGGCAACGATCGCCCAATCTGAAATGTATATCAATATGTACCTTGGAGCTTTGTCTATTGAAAACTGTTTTCTCCGGAATGGAGAAAATGGTCCTGATACCTGATAAAGACAATTAACCAGAAAACCGACCCGCCGGGACCATAGTAGACCATTGCGGGAGAATTTTTTCTGTAAAAACTACTGATCGTATCGATATGATTAACATTTGGTTTTACTTGGGAAAGGCAGATTTATGTAACCATGTTTTTTTAATGATTCGCAGATTAATTGTTCAATGCAAAAATTAACATAAACTTTTGACTTTTAAATAAAGTATCGAAGGCAACGATCGCCCAATCTGAAATGTATATCAATATGTACCTTGGAGCTTTGTCTATTGAAAACTGTTTTCTCCGGAATGGAGAAACTGGTCCTGATACTCGATAAAGACAATTAACCAGGGACAGGCACCCGATCGGTCGGGCAGGCGATCTTGTTTATGACTTTACAGTCAATTCGAGGTTCAAGATTAACTTTACCATCCACGTGTTCAATGATTACTGCAGGTAATCCCAAAGAAACCCTCTGTTGAATAGGTGAGCAAGTACCGCGTAGGCCACGACGCTGGCCGAGCGGTGACGCGCCCGACCGATCGGGTGCCTGTCCCTGGTTAATTGTCTTTATCGAGTATCAGGACCAGTTTCTCCATTCCGGAGAAAACAGTTTTCAATAGACAAAGCTCCAAGGTACATATTGATATACATTTCAGATTGGGCGATCGTTGCCTTCGATACTTTATTTAAAAGTCAAAAGTTTATGTTAATTTTTGCATTGAACAATTAATCTGCGAATCATTAAAAAAACATGGTTACATAAATCTGCCTTTCCCAAGTAAAACCAAATGTTAATCATATCGATACGATCAGTAGTTTTTACAGAAAAAATTCTCCCGCAATGGTCTACTATGGTCCCGGCGGGTCGGTTTTCTGGTTAATTGTCTTTATCAGGTATCAGGACCATTTTCTCCATTCCGGAGAAAACAGTTTTCAATAGACAAAGCTCCAAGGTACATATTGATATACATTTCAGATTGGACGATCGTTGCCTTCGATACTTTATTTAAAAGTCAAAAGTTTATGCTAATTTTTTGCATTGAACAATTAATCTGCGAATCATTAAAAAAACATGGTTACATAGATCGGCCTTTCCCAAGTAAAACCAAATATTAATTACATCGATACGACCAATAGTTTTTACAGAAAAAATTCCCCCGCAATGGTCTATTTTCGCCGATGCGCGAAAACGTCGACTTTGGCGGTCTGTATTTCCCAAAGAAATACGAATTTTGGAAAACGATGAGGCGGACCCCCCCCCCCCCCCCCCCTTATCTCATCTCAGGAATAACATGCTGAATTTTCAGCAAAATCCCCGACATCACCAAAATCCAGCTTCTCACTTGGCGTGGAATGACCCGCTACGATCCTCTCTGTTGGTCGGCTTTAACAACTGATTTTGCAATGTTAAAACCTCTCACTTGTTGGCTTCACGGTACTCTTTTCCCAGTAACATGCATATGTAGAGTACAAATCTCAATTTCGCAACTTAAATTGTTTAAACAAATTAACAAACAAATTCTTGAAAATCACAGTGGCATGTTCTGATAGCCGTGGGAAGCGATCCGCCGCGTCAGATTTCAATTTTTATAACATTTGTTATAAACAAATTAGGAGCCATTACAGAATGACATAGAACATATAAGATATAACCACGGGGACAGTTTTTCTGAGGCTTCTGATTAGATTCATTAATAATTACCCCCGTGGTCAGCCGAACAACAATTAGACCTATATGGCTGAGAATTCCCCCCGTTGCGGGGCAAGACTTAAGCGTATATTTATCTTTATTGACACAACCAAGCATGCCATCGGCTGTTCGATCGTCGACTCAATGGGAAACAGTCAGTTTGCACTTCTGATGTGCAGCGGTCAGGTCCGTTAGCGAAAGATCGTTAGAGAGACGTTTGTGGAATCATAAAGAAAAGCGCAAACATGACTTCTTAAAACTCTTGACTTCACTCGCCAGAAAATACGCATGAGAAATTCATATCTCCTCGACCACTGAACTGATTTTATTGTTTGTTGGCTCGATGGATTCAGAAAAATCAACCGAAGTAGGTTTAATTCATAAGTTTCGCCCATCAGCTGTATTAACTGTTGCAAGAATGAAAGTGAAAGTTGCGGACGGGCTAAAAATCACGTTGCTTCGGGATAAGAAGCCTCGACAGTCTCGCGCTTCTAGTACTTGGCGCGAGACACTATCGAGTCTCCTGATACTGTATTAAATCTATCTTACCAGCATTAAAAGGCAATGTCTTATTACACGGTCGGCAAGAAACTTTATGTAGAACCACGGTAGAACCACGATGCTAAAAAGCACTTACCTTCCCTTCGACCCTTCGTCTTCTTTGCACTTTCATCCATCGTAATAATTGTATGTCCACTTCACTCCACTTCACTACACTCCACTCCGAACCGTGAACTGCCGCGAGTAAAGGAGATTTGGCGCGAATTTGCTACAGCAGTAGCGAACCAACAAAATGGTGATGCGCGCGGTCTCAATATCCCACCCATCAACCACCCTGTTAAGCAAATCACGTCGACGCAAAAGCTCGGGCGTTTCAGTGATTCGATGTTCCGTTACTATGCCCTCTTCAGTCAGTGAGACACCTACCTTTACAGATTCCGAGTAGCTACAGTAATGTAAAAAATATGTATTGTTGTATGTATATGTAAATGTACATACACATGTAAATATCTATTGTTAATCGCTAATTTATTATTAATTTATTGTTAATTGCTAATATGAGTTAAATCGAGGTATCTTTGAATGAAAATTTGGCTTTCTTGTATGATATCTATTATTTTGTTTGTTGTATCTCAATTTTTTCGGGAAATCAAACTAATTAGCGCATTTTTTTACATTACTATAGCTACTGGGAATCAGTAAAGGTACATACATACGTGAGTGAGGTCTCTCAGTGACTGAAGAGCTTTCGCGTCGATGTGATTTACTTAACCAAGCTTTTGCTCACGAAGTTTTTCTTTGTTGATCGTTAATTTACGGTTAATTGCTAATGCAAGTAAAATCAAGATATCTTTGGAGCAAAACTTGGCTTTCTTTTATGATATATATATTTTTTTCTTATATTTCTTTTATAAATACAGTAATTGATTAAATCATATTTGTTATACCTTACACACATTTTTAGGGAGAATCTATACCTTTTCCAACAACAAAATAAAGACGCAATCTTTGTGGATACTGTACTATATAAGGGGATCGGTGTGTCTCTGTTTCTTTTCGACTGCAATAAGCTGTCTCACATTATCCACATGTTACGTATATGTCTATTGCCAAAAGCGAAATATAAATTTAACAAAAGCTGGAAATATAATAAGCGATAGGAGCAGCAATTGTATTGAACGCAGAATCGAACTCGTCCCTTTCAAATAGAAATCCATCGTCTTATTTACAGCATTACTTCCTGAACAATAACCAAATTCACCATTTCGGTAAAAGAAGTGCGACTCTGCTCTATGTCTGTAATGACATTTTGGATAACGAAATGTTTACAGTATGTCGAAATTATTCTGTTTCACATTATACAATTCTGTCCAATATGTGGAATTATTACTATTTGAACCGTTTTTCATACGACATGCGCATATGAGCCAACAAAATCTTATAGACTATGATTTGAACGATTCGTAAAACGTATATAATTTCCTAAAAAATCAATAAACTTTTTCTGGTACATTACTCTAGTGTAAAGATCGAAACTCTAGCCGACTAGCCGTAGTTGTTACACTTTTTCTAATAACTGGTATTTGCAGTCTTTTTTCGGAAAGGAAAGACATAATGAGAAGAGTCAAAGTAGTGCTGTAGTAATTCTATTGAGGAGGAGGAATGTTATCATACATTTGTGCTAGGAATATTAAGATATACGTATACACTTGGCTATGGGAAATATTTCTTTTCTGCAAAAACAAATACACGATTGTAGTGTTATAAATTCAGAGAATAAAATATTATGCTTTGAATCCTTTGCTAGCATGCTCTTTCTCACTAGGTACACTGAGCTGGGCTTACTAGGAATAATATTCATATCATTCTTTAGTACCATTGTTTATGAATATGTAAGAAAGTTTCCAACTATTGAGCCGTTAGCGCTCTAATTAACGAAATTTTAAAAATAGTGCAGTAACTAAATAAAAATCTTGAAAACTGTAAAGGCTAAAAACTAGTGCTCACCCGTATCTTTGTATTAAAATATTAGTTCTGCGTAACAGTTCTCTGATGCTATCTAGTATTAGATACAACACAAACAAGGATGGTTGATATATTAGCTCCTTTCATATATTTATGACAGTGAACCATTCCAGACCATGAAGAGTACTTTGACAAAAAGTGTGGACAACTCCGTTTCATTTCACTTTGCGCTATAACAATAAAAGCAACCATAAAATAGGAGATCTTTGATTAGACAATCCATTTCAGAAAAATCATTTGCAGAACAAGTGTTACGCAGATCTGAATGCTTCAAATTCAAAGATATGTTTGCAGATCTGTAACTTTCTTGTGGTTACTAAGATTTAAAAGTCTCACATTATTAAATAAATTGCCGCGATTTCAACCTATACTTCGGCCTAATTTTGCCGGTAACGCAGCGACTCTGCAGTACCACGGCGACCGGAGTCTAGCCCCGTAAAAAGTTATTATATGAAATTGATCCACAATTTCTAAAAATCTAACTTTCACTTTTTTCGCACGAGCTGGCAGCACTCTACTTCTACAATATTTCAGATCCAATGCATTATTTAGTTAGTAAAATAGTATACTTTCGTTGCCCTTATCCCTGTGATCTTCTGACTATTCAGAATTATTACGAAATGGCAAAAGTGTTATATGCGTAATTCACAAATCACTGTATTTGGTACACGAGTGCTCATTATCAATAGCTAAAATTCCCAAGTGTCTAGCATATTAATCTTTTAAGCAGTTATCAGGCGACTCGGCAGGGTCTTGCGTCAAATACAGTTATCTATACATAACAATGTATGTACAGTAACAAGCGCGCGAGCCGGGGCTACTTATCTTGGCGTGGATCAGTTTTCGATCGACATAAAACTTTCACCTCGATTTTGAAAAAGTTGCGGTTCGCAGGCATACCTTATGAATTGTACACAGCCAAATTTATTTTTCTGACTGTAATAAGCTAAAGACCAAGGAAATTGGCTCATGCATTCGAGAGATCTGAATTTCCTCCTTATCTTCTCGAGTGAAAATGAATTCAGAAGGAGCTTCAGAAGAAGATTCAGAACAAAAGTGTCCTCCTAACATAGTTTATGGTAGATGGCAGTACAGGGTAATGCGGTAAAGTTGAAATCAGATAAGTGGGATTGAAATCAGCTTTTTACCGTCAACTTATCAGAGATACCGACAATTGCATAATTGTTTTCTCAGTCATGTCATGTCATTCTTGTCGTGTATCGCTGAACACTACACAGAGTGAATCTTGACAGATAACGACGACCTATCGATTAATTAACAAATGGAAAATTTCGAAGAAAAGGTACTTATGCCCTCCAATGAAACTGTTTTATTTTGAGCGGGAGAATAATTATTAGGGTGAACTCTTGTTAGTTTAAATTAATACAATTCCAATAACAAAAGTAGCCGTCGCGGTAAGGCGCTTAATTTACAATCCTATAGCTCCAGTTCAATTCCTAGATTCATTATTGAAATTATGTTAATTGAAACTAACAAACTTTCATCCTAATAATCATCGCCGGCTCTTCATAGATTCAGGTCACAGAAGTGTGGTATGAAGTAAATGAATATAGCTACCATATTAATTCAGAATTGAAAATAAAACAGCTCGATTGGAGTGCATGAGTGCCGTTTCCTCGAGACTTTGCATTTCTCAATACATATATTGATAGGACGTTGAAGTCTGTCACTATTCACGCCGTGTACACAAGTGATATTACACGACTAACAAAACAATCCCCCCAAAAACAAAAATGCAAAAAATCGTCAAGAGGTCCCCCCCACCCCACCCCACCGCCCCCAACCAGCTACCCGCCAGCCTTCTCTAAATCATTTAAAAATGATCAAAAATAGAAATGTATATCACTGGAAAACGAAAGCCAAGTCATGATTCAGACATAATTAACATAGAATAAAGCCAAATTATTATTCAACCATGCTTAAATTTAACTTCCAGTTCCGAAATTGAAACAAAACTTGGCGTGTGCGTTTTCATAAGTATTGTCCAGTAGCACGTAATTGGCAAGAACACCACTGCTTTGGTAATATTACCCTAAGTAAGTATCTAAAACAAAGCGCACACGCCGAGTTTCTCTATCTAGTTTTAGAACTGGAAGTTTTTCTGCTTTGCAAGTCGGCTAAACTTCCATTAAATCAGATATCTGGAGCTGGACTTCCATTAGTCCTGACATTCATTCTGACATTGACAGGAAGGTGGTGCTCAATTCTATTAAAATCCGCACGAATACTAAATTCAGTTTGGTTCATGTCAGGGGACAAGCTACACGGTCAAGACTTGGCAATCAATAGCACCTTCCACGCGGATGTCGTGACGCGCAATTGAATCAATGTCGCAAGCTAGATATCCCCGAACTCGCTTGTCATCTGTAATGTCCGTAGACATGCATAACGCCACATCTTTGCTACAAACATTCTATAAAAATAAAATCGTTGCATCGATCATCTAAAACCATTTCTTGCAATTAAATGAATAATTAAGTGCATAAATTAAGGCTTGCACAAATTATGTACATGGAAAGTCTTTCATATAATAATAGACATTCACTTCAGAATAACTAGTTGATAATTAATAGATTTGATAGGAAGCTCGTGTTCTTCGCCCCATGGAAGCCAATTCTAATTCTATTAGGCTCCGAGACTAACGACGGTTTTGCATTCTAAAAGTCATTTTCAAAACGTATTATCAGTCCTCCATTAAACAGCTGTTCCTGCAAAAGAATACAAATATGGATCAACTTTTCGAATGCCAAGTCGATTAAATGAAACTATCTAATTTACGCTTGCCGATTTTGACGAAGTTTTTTGGGATGTTGCTTCCAGACAATCATTCGACATATATTTTTCATCCACTAGCGTTAACTGCTAAGAGATGAAGTCAATCCGCGGGGCTGAGGTTGGAGATGAGTAGTACAAGTGTTAAGTAAAGTGTACAAGTGTTGTCAATTTCCGTATATTTGTATTGAAGTTGATCCGAATGTGCAAAACTGCTAAGTAGAAAGCTGATTTGTAATGCTTCAAAAGGTGTTACATTAATAACATCGGTAGATAATAGTAACCATAGTATCTAACTGAGAACTGCAGGTAACCGTCAAAAGTCCACGTTGAAAGTCATATGGGAACGCAGGTCAGGAGACTCCCGAGGCTTCTTATCCCGAAGCAACGTGATTTTCAGCCCGTCTCAAACTTTCACTTTGATTCTTGTAACAGTTAATACAGCTGATGGGCGAAACTTATGAATTAAACTGAGTTCCAATGATTTTTCTGAATCTATCGAGCCAACAAACAATAAAATCAGTTCAGTGGTCGAGGAGATATGAATTTCTCATGCGTATTTTCTGGCGAGTAAAGTTAAGAGTTTTAAGAAGCCAGGTTTGCGTTTTCCTTTAAGATTCCACAAATCTCCACCTAACATTCCTTCCACTAGCGGAGCTGAGCGTTGCACATCGGAAGTTCGGAAGTGCAAACTACTTAACTGTTTCTCATTTAGTCGACGATCGAACGATCGGTGTATTGGTTGGTTATGTTAAACTCGTACCCCGCAAAGAGGGGAATTCTCAACCTTACCATTCTAATTGTTGTTCAGTCGACCACGGGGGTAATTGTTAATGAATCTGATCAGAAGCTTTAGAAAAGCTATACTGGTGGTCGTATCTATATGTTCTATGCCATTCTGTAATGCTTCATAATTTGTTTATAACAAATGTTGTTAAAATTGGAAATCCGACGCCGCGGATGGCTTCCTACGGCCATCAGGACATGCCTCTGTGATTTTCAAGAATTTGTTCATGAATTTGTTTAAACAATTTAACTTGCAAAATTGAGATTTGTACTCTGCATACGCATGTTAATAGAAAAAGAGTATCATGAAGCCAACAAGTGAGAGGTTTTAACATTGCAAAATTAGTTGTTAAAGTCGAACTAGAGGGAGGATCGTAGGAGGAGAAGGAGCAGTTCCAAGCCCCGGTCGGGATAATCGTAACGTTAAAGGTAAAAGTGTTTTACCGAATTCGGCTGACTAACGGGTATAATATACCAAGTACAGGGCTTATGCCTGTGAACCAATTAATAGAGAATAGAAAGTTCAACTGCAATTATTTTATAACTCTATTGCATTTTCTGTCAGACATTATACATACATATATACTAAGAGCATCATAGGACTCATAAGATTTAATGAGAAGATAGATGGATAGGTTAATAATTTTATTATTTATTTATTGAGGCATATAATTAATAACAGAAAACGTAAGAATTTACGTTGGAAATAGACTACAAAAATTAAGCTAAGAGTTTCTCCTTACTACGCCGATCTCAGGTGTACAGGACAGTAAGAAGCACTTTTCACAAGTGAATGACTGGTTAAGGTGCCTGTAACTAATAGTAATATAAATCCGTCCAAAAACATTAAAATGTAAAAAAATTGCTCCAAGTAGTTTGATTTCCCAACAAAATTGAAATATAACAAAAAAGATAATAGCTATTATACAAGAAAGCCAAGTTTCCATTCAAAAATACCTCGATTTAACTCGCATTAGCAACGAACAATAAATTAACAATAAATTAGCGATTAATAATAAAAAAAAACTTGGCGTGTGCGCGCTTCATTCGTGGCACTCGTACCGGTAATATTCCTAAAAAACTTTTGAAGAAACTAAATTGTGGTAAAGTGAGTGTTAGGTTCAATTCAGTTTCCCATTGTCTTTTTACTTTGCGGTGAAGCGCGCACACGCTAAGTTTTTTTTATTATTAATTTATTGTTCGTTGCCAATGCGAGTTAAATCGAGGTATCTTTGAATGAAAACTTGGCTTTCTTGTGTGATATCTATTATCTTTTTCGTTATATTTCGATTTTGTCGTTCGATTGTTCGTTGCCAATGCGAGTTAAATCGAGGTATCTTTGAATGAAAACTTGGCTTTCTTGTGATATCTATTATCTTTTTCGTTATATTTCGATTTTGTCGGGAAATCAAACTACATGGCGCAATTTTGTTACATTTTAATGTTTTCAGACGGATTCTAATGCTTGTTCCAACGACTCAAGTGGAGAATTAATTTGAATCTATTACTTGCATATCACTTCTATCTCAGAAATGTATTTCTAACTGACGGAGATAAAAATAATATTACATAACATAAAGATTTCAGCGGAGGAAGGCCTCCGGACGTAATACTACATATTTTCAGAGCACATGAACTCCTTGTAAGATAATGACGTTCATTAGGGAAACAGCTATATCTGCGCTTCTGAGTAGATGCTTTTGACGAAAGTGAGCGTTCTTTTTGTAAAATCAGATTGAAAGTACAGTGGAGAAGTTCTTTTCACACAACATGAACTGCTTGCACGATAATAGCGTTTGTTCGTGATGTAGCATCGAAAATTTCCCAAACGCCTAGAATCTTCGAGAACGCGGAGCGCAAACGCTGACCTCGCGCTTGACAACGGGACTGTTGATTTAGTTAGCAACGGCCACTGTAAAACCGCTGATCTTGGCCGGCCACGCGCGGTCATTGCGCTGTTTCCAAAGGGAGAGTACGAGGTAATACCATCGGCCGTCCAAAAGAATTAGGAGATACGAAGCTCTGCTCTCCGGTGCCTAAGAGCACAGGGGAGTACAGAGGTCTGCTCCCGGACGCCTTTGGAATGGAGAGAACCGCTGAAAACGCCGGTCGCCTTGCAGAGGAGAGTACAGAGCTGCTTCTCGGACGCTTGCCTACGATGGGAGAGTACAGGGGTTACTCCTGGATGCCCTGAGGGTAGCAGAGGACGGCTGAGAAAGCCGGCTGCTTAGCCGAATGATAGAGTACGGGAGGGCTATCTGAACACCCGCTGCGACTCGAATTAATCCCCTACGATGGGGAGAGTTCGGCGATGAAAACTGGACGTCCGATCGTAGGTGATGGGAGAGTTCGCCTATGAATGCCGGACGCCCGAAATTACGTTTCTTCCAATATCGTTGCTGGGATCGCCGATTAGGCGCACTAGTTATGTCGACACTCATTTGTTATAAAACTGAAAATTCTATATCGTTTCTCCTCCTCAATAAATCCATTCTTGTGTTTTCCTCAGAGATCCGGTGTTCCAAAAAGAATTTAAAACCCAGATCCATCCTATACCCATACCGCACATTACACCTTTGCAAAAATGATATTGGAAAAGAAGTGTAACATAATGGCATAAAAAAATACTGATATCAAGAGTAACCAACTATGTTGGAATATAGGAAAACAATAGAGTATTCAAGTGCATCCGTTAGCCTTTCATTAATCTTATTACGGTGCGCCGGTGGCACAAAAGTATAAAAAGGGGAGAGAGTTCCTTTCATTCGATGCCGCTCTGCCAAAATCACAAAGCGGCAAATAAGTTGCATATATTTTAGTTATTGATATGACAGTAGCCAGAGGTCGAAAGTGTACACTAGTGCAATTGTAAGTTGGAGTACATACAGCATGTATTGTTCATTCGATACACTCCCTTGTCCTTCGTGTGAAGGAATTGGCGCAACAGTGTCGAGGTTTCTCTCGGCGGCCCTATTCAGCGGAAACCATTGATGAGTACGGCGGAAAGGCCAATCCCCGGCGGAGCCCTTTTATTCCCGGGCACCCCCGATGCCAGCCATGCTTGCATTTTATCAGTTTCGCCACCTATTCGCCAGGAGGAAAGTCTGGCGCTTTTTTCAGTCGAGCCCGTTTGAGTGCGCACATTATTCTCTGTATCCACACACGCATTGGCATTCTATACAGATAGAATTACAATGCCTACCTTCCACGCCACGAAGCATTGGCAATCTACTCTTCGACGAATTTTCGGTAAATCTACAATAGGCTACGCAATATTCCACGGGCAATATAGATAAGAAAAATATTTGTTTATTACTGATTTTATGTTTATTTAAACAATACATAATATTATTAAACAGATAAACAGTTCAGTTAAAGTTGCCGTGTCATTTTGATTCAATTGTTCTCGGTTCAGGAGACTCGGTAGAGTCTCGCGCCAAGTTTTTCGCCTGTTATGAAACTTTCCATTCGATTTCCGACAAAGTTGCAGGTTGCAGGCATTACTTATGAATTCAGCAGAGTCTAATTTATTTTTCTGAGTCAATGAGCCAAAGAGTAAAGAAATTGGTCCATGCATTCAAGAGATGTGAATTTCACCAAACCATTAAAATGAAGAAAAAAAAGGACAAATAGGCCGCACCAAACCTGGCCCCACAGACCAACCAACCTCCTTCAAGTTATTTAAAAATGATCAAAAATAGAAATAGATATCATTGATAGGCGGAAGCCAAGTTATAATTTAGATATAATTAACATACAAGAGATCCAAATTTTTATTCAAAGATACCGCGATTTAACACACTTTAGCAATTAACAATAAATTAACAATAAATTAGCGATTAGCAATAAAAAAAACTTGGCGTGTGCGTGCTTCATTATGAGATAAGAAACCAATGGGAAACTAATTTAGATCTAACTATGACTTTACTATAATATGAAATGCTAGGACTGGGCTAGGGAGGGCCGGGCAAAGCGATTAGGGGCTACTTTTTAACACGATCGGCGCCACCTCAGCCATATCTGGGTGACACTTGAACCTATCAAAAGAATCTATTCACACACATATTTATTTCGACAAAAATAACGTTAATAAACATTTTTAACAAGGTGCGGCAAAAGAGTTAAAAATGTGCAACTTGGACGACAAAAGTGTTAAACGCGCCGATAGGTGACGAGATGACGTGTGACTTTTCCTTTAGAGATCTTTCTTGTCAACGCCATGATACTTCGTTTAGCGTTTTCGCAATAAAGACGTGTCAGTATTGCGAAAATTTCAATTCTACATTGCTTTCTTAAGATTTTAACAAGGTAAGTATCTCTACTTATTTGTGCTTATTATTTACCATTACCAAATTATAATCATATCACATGATAATACTATTCTTTAGAGTTACTATGTATATGGGAAATATTTTTGATGTCGGCTACAAGTTTGTTTGTGAATACTTTTAATTCGAAATGTGTACACCGGACAAAGGGGATCGGGCAAAGCAAATACCCTATCCACTTGTCTTGCAGATGGTCTACCAATACTCTAAAACAAGTAACCAGGCTAGTTGAACAGAAATAGGGCTTTAAAGAATGCTTTTATCGTTGTGAAAGAAAAAGGACACTCAGTCAAATCAGTCACAAACCTATACGGAATTCTATATGACATGTTGCATACAAGGGTTATGGTAGCTATTTCTATACCGAATGTGACGATTAATAATTTTTTATTCTATTTAGTTGTATTTGTTCTTTATTTTTAACAGTATCCACTTTGCCCGAGGTGGTCGGGCAAAGCGAATATTTGACACTATCTTAGTTTTCTACCAAACGCAATTAATGTTAAATTTGATTTTATTTATTTTTAATTTTTTTATTTCTAGATATCGAAATCCGTCCAAAAACATTAAAATGTAAAAAAATTGCGCCAAGTAGTTTGATTTCCCGACAAAATTGAAATATAACAAAAAAGATAATAGATATTATACGAGAAAGCCAAGTTTTCATGCGAAGACACCTCGATTTAACTCGCATTAGCAACGAACAATAAATTGACAATAAATTAGCGATTAATAATAAAGAAAAACTTGGCGTGTGCGCGCTTCAGTGCGAGGTAAAAAGATAATGGGAAACTGATTTAAACCTAACACTCATTTTACCGCAATTTAATTTCTTTAAAAGTTTTTTAGGAACATTAACGGTGCGAGTTTTTCTCTTTTTCTGTTTTGCAAGTCGGTTAGACTTACATTAAATTAGTATATCAGACATCTGGAGCTGGACTTCCATTAGTCCTGACATTCATTCTGGAATTGAAAAAAGGTAGTGTTTAATTCTATTAAAATCTACATGACAACTAAATTCAACTTGGTTCATGTCAGGAGACAAGCTGCAAGGTCAACCCTTGGCAATCAATAGCACCTTCCACCCGAATGTCGTGGCGCGCAATTGAATCAATGTCGCAAGCTAGATATCCCCGAATTCGCTTGTCATCTGTAATGTTCGTAGACATGCATAACGCCACATCTTTGCTACAAACATTCTATAAAAGTAAAATCGTTGCATTGATCAACTAAAACCATTTCTTGCAATTAAATGAGTAATTAAATGCATAAATTAAGGCTTGCACAAATTACATGGAAAGTCTGTTTGATATAATAACAGAGACGTACATTTCAGAATAATTAGTTGATAATACCCGCATATTTGCGGACTCAGGAGAAGACTGTCATTTTATGTAGGAAAGCGAATATTATTTAAGAGTATTTATATTTTCCGCAATATGCGCAAATATGCGCAACATTTTTTTTAATAGTCTAAGAGTCTGGCTTCACTTCGTATATGACAAAAAGGTGGAATTTTACGATGTAATGCTGCTAAAAAATAGGTATTTTAAAATAATACCTGTTTGTATTTATGGAATGACAGCAGGTCTGTCAAGTGCGCCAATGTGCGCAACATCTTTTTCCTTTTTTTGATAGTCTATAGATCCAAATTTATTTCGTATATGATAAGAATGCAGGATAAGGCAGCATAGTGCTGCTAAAAATATAGATATCATTATGCAATACCTTGCTTTATACGGCATGCCACCAAATGAATTAAGTTCCGCAGGATTGTGAAAATAACACACTGTGCAGCGGTCCTATTCAGCGGAAACCATTGATGCTTACCGTGGAAAAGTCAATCCCTGTATTGGAACCTTTTTATTCCTGTGCAACCCAGTGCCAGCCATATCTCCATTGTATCTGTTTTGCCACCTCTCCGCCAGTAGGTAAATTCGACACTTTTTTTATTCGAGCCAATTTCAGTATGCACTTTATTCTCTGTGTTCTAGACGTGCGTTGGCATTTTATGCAGATACGATTATAATGCCCAGCTTCCATGGTACGAAGCACTAACAATCTATCCTTCAACGAATTTTCGTTAAATCCACAACAGGTTACGCAATATTTCGCAGGTTTATTTTGGATTTATTGTTCATTTAAACGACAAGTAATATTATTAAAGAGATAAACAGTTCAGTTAAAGTTGCCTTGTTATTTTCACTCAAATGTTCTCGGCTTCAGGTGTATTTCATAGAATTCCCTGAATTTTTTCAACGCTGAGTTAACCAGTAGCTTTTTACTCAATAAGCAGTATTTAAGGAAAACCAATAATGTAATTAAAATAGAAAATGAAAATCGGAAAAAATATTTTTCATAAAACATTAAGTAATAATCGTAAATTTTTATGGGAAAGGTCCAGATGTTTTTATAATTGTTCACACTATTATTGAGAAATTTTTGGAAAAAATTAAAAACGACATCCATCTTTAACCAAGGTGTTTTTTGCTTCAAACAACAAAAAGAATTGTAAACGTCACCTAACATTGCTTCATATATTTTTTTATAAAAAGTTGTAATGGAACATCTAGTATGCCGCCCCTGAAAATTCCCGAACACTCGGGTTGCGGCAACGAGCGGGGAGCACGCGGCTCCACGCTCCGATCGGAGCAGCCGCTCGCGTGGAAACCGCATTGTTTACTGCGGCGACGGCGCCGGCGGCTCAGCGTACCTAGCAACGACTCCGTATAAGAATCGCGATCGCGGCCGGACCGGACGCGCTCGCCCTATTCCACGCTTGCCAGATTAGGTGGGGGTTTTGGTGGTGGGGCAATGCTATGCTTATGGGAAGTGTAAGGAAATCCTTACAAATCTGACAAGCTTGCCCTATTCCTGCTGAATTCTCTTGGGAGAGGACGAGGTAAGACGATCGGCCACCAAAAAGAATTAGGAGAGGACGAAGCTCTGCTCTCGGCCGCCTAACAGTACAGGAGGGTACAGAGGTCTGTTCCTGGACGCCTCTGGAATGGAGAGAACGGCTGAGAAAGCCGGCCGTCTAGCCGAATGGAAGAATACGGGAGAACTACCTGGACGCCCGCGCCGACTCGAATTTGTACCCTACGATGGGGAGACTTCGACTATAAAAGCCGGATGCCCGGAATTACGTACTCAATGTCGTTACTAGAATCGCCGGTTAAGCTCGATAATCATGTCGAGACAATTTTGTTATGAAACCGAAAATCCTGTATCGACTCCTCTTCTCAATAAACCCATATTTGTGTTTTCCTCAGACATCCTGTGTACCTAAGACATTTAAAACCCAGATCCTTCACCAAATCCAATCTCCACGTTACAAAGTTTAATTTAAGACAAAGAGAATGACCTATTTCCTTATGGACACCTATATTTTCGAGAAAGTTATAGCCATTTGAACGTCTTTGAGCAACCAAATTCTCAAATTTTCAAATTTATAACTCCTTAAAAGAATATAATAACAATATAAAAAAATTTCAGAATACTACTTTCAGAAGATAGTAAGAAACAAAAAAATGGCGACATTAATAACAATTCAAGTTACAATATTGTTGATTTCGCGTGGAGTATACCATACGTTACATTCTAACTTATACTTGCTTGTAGGTGCATTGATTCTAAAGAATTTAAGTGTTAGTATTGCATTAAACGAATCTCTGTAGACAAACTAGGAGGAGGAGAGGTTCCTCGTTTGTTATACAATGTGCACGTCTTACTGAAATCAATACTCGTATCACTTATCATAAATTATGTTATTTGCTAAGACACCAAAAGATCAATTAAAATCAAAGATGCCGACACAGAGTATCATTTAGTGCATCTCAAGTACATATGCATACTGTTTTCAAGAGACTCGGTAGCTTTTCAACCAAATACTTTTCTTAAGGTACTTCCTTATTTCGTTGAAAACTTCAACGGTCCAAAGCTAGCATTGGGACTGGTTAAAGCCGAGATTCAAACTGACCAATCTACTATAGTTTCGTATAGGGCCGATACGAGCTAAGTTAATACTTGATCAAAGATTGCGTTGCATGAATTCGCGCCTTTGTATGTTATGGGAATCGATGATAATCATACCGAACATTACAACTAGGTGGCTAATCGTAGCCTAGTCGTACAACTAATCATAGCAGTAGATGCATGTATATTGTATGTATTTACTTCGCTGGGCGTATTCACAGCGGCTACCATTTTTGTTATAAGTGGGGGAATTGTTTGAGTAAGTTGACGGACATTATTTTCCTTGCGCGATAATCTGTGCTTCAATTCACTGTTCAACGATTAAGATTACTGACGCGAAAATGGTTGAAGATAGTACCAGTTCAGGATGCTCCGAAAGTAGTGAAACAACGGATCTAAATACAACATTCGCTGAATCCGTTTCATGGAATGATTTATGCACTCCTGAGAAATTGGCAAATCGTTCCAGTATGTGTGAGCAATTCATAATATCTTCCTCGAAGGTAGGAATTCGAATCGAATGGGCGCCCAAACTAGTTGATTGTTACAGTTTCAGGGATTATGTGTTCCGGCAATATAGCGAGACATGATGATACAATTAAAACAGTGGAATCAAACAATGCGCGTTCGGATAGTAAATCTGTGAATGACAGAGATGACATGTTTCTCGAACGCCTGAAATCAAAAATTCAGAAAGATCTATCACTGTATGAAGTTCATCATATTACGCATATATAAATTATCACTTATTAATATAAATTTATATTCCTCTATTTTATTAAAATCATTTTCGACACCGTAGGAAAGACGAAGAAAATCACGAGGGTTCTCCTATGTTCCCGCGCACTGGCCTTAAGTGCAAGAGAAGGAGAACACATCCCTTTGATGATCACAGTGAAAATTTAATGAGGATGTTCAAAGAGAGTTTAATAAGAGACAACCGTGTTGAGTTGCCAAAGACTCCTGTCAAGAAACCAAAATCGTCATCTTACACTATTATCAATTATACTAACCCTATTACCAAGAATAACACTGGTACATCAGGAATAACAAAGCCACTAAAGAATGGAGCAGAAGGTACAACAACAAGAAAAACTATAAGAAGTATAAAAGATATGTTCACCACGCCAAAGAACGTACTCCGTATCAAGAATATAGCAGGGTATTTGAATAAATATATTATGTATTTATCTCATCTTTTATTCCGGTCGATTATCATACCTTTATTTCTAGCAAGACAAGCAGTACATATTCATTGGAAGTGACGTCCACTATTTCAAGAAAAATGCGATCTGCGGCGAATAAGACGACTCTTCTTGAATCAGAAACCAGGAAAGTGGTATATCGCGCCAAATTTTAATCTTCTTAAGCCTCCATATAGCATATTTCCGAGGACGAAGTTTAACATTATTGTGTACTAATTGTCGAACCAAGTGCAATACCACCTTTGTTCAAAGTACAAATTTGTAAGTTTATTAGATAACGTTAATGTCCCCTTACAAGTATGAATGTTTTTTTGTCACGTGATCAAGTGTGTATCATCATAGGGTAGTTGGTTGCTCGCTCGGATCGGCTGGCGTCCTTTTGAAATAAAGCACACAAAAATCATGTCATACACTAGTTCTGTAATTGAACAATAAATCCATAAATTACGATTTATCTTATTAATGATATTCTCCAATGATGTTGGTTTACTACTGTTCAACTTAACCCAACTTAATGCATTCTAAAATGCGGCAATATCGAGATAGATAAGCGTTGTGCGTTTCATTTCGTACAATTTTGTAATTCTCTGTGCAAAGTGTATCAGTAATGATCCCTGCTTTCCAATCACAATTATAGAAGTACATTTCAAGAATCGAGTTTTAAATATGAGTGAATTTAAGCTTCATCATTTAATTGTTGAACTAATTGGCCTGTTAGGGTAAGTTATGGACACATAAGAAACTATACCATCATTCTGCTATCGTTTAGTGAATGCAAAACATACCAATGATACAAATTTGCTACAACAGGTCCTCCACTGCACCTGAGAAACATGTGGAAAGATTACAGAAAGAGGGAATACCCACTAACGCAAATGCATTGACTATTGTTGCGTCTCAAACCTGTATCAGGCATTTGGCGAAAGATTCACTCTTCCCAGAACTGTTTCTTCAAAAATATGAAGAACTTAAATCAAAAAAGTATGTTTCTTGTAGTATAAATGGTCTTAATCGATAGTAAATACATATTCCAATAATACTGTATTTTGTAGAGTCGACTTGTTAGGTTTGTTTATGCAAGTTTTGGAGTTGATATCAAAAGATAAGGAGTTAAAAAGTTACTTAGGAAAACACTCCCATATATTAACAACAAGTTCAGGCAAGGGTACTTCTATAACGACGGAGGATTTGCCACAAGTATTTATGAATTTCTATTGCGTTATTATATAGAACTTTTCAACTTATCACTTTACACTATATATGTAAAATGGCAGATATGCAAAAATGTAATCAAAGCTGCTGTAGAAGGAGAAAGAAAATTAAACAAACAAGTCAGCACAGTTTCAAAGAAAACGGAAGTATCCTTAATGAAACAAAATTGGGTCCAGGAGAGACCCAGAATTTCGTGGGATTTCATCAATGATTTGAATGTAGCACCGTGTCAAAGTAAGTATAATACATAAAGTTACTCATTATAAAACTAACTATTACTCTGATATTTATTAGCCTATGTATTAATCATTTGTAGGAGTTGTTCCATTAGTATCACAAGAGTCTGTACTCTTGTGGGACATACTATATTGCTTAAAAGGTATAGATGGTTCATATATTGTGTCGGAGTCCTTAACAAGTCCTTATGCGATTAAAACATTTACCATATCCCCGGAAGTTGGTAAGAAGATAACGTAGTAATAATACAGATGTTTAATTAAATATCAGACATACAATTGCTTTCAATACTGCAGGTATATCCTACAGGCAAATGGCTCAACAAATTCTACCATTAGCATCCCACTACTCTATGACAGTCAGATTTGTCGAAGAGAAAGTCTTGCCAGAAGATGGCCAAGTTAATCATGCTTTAAGGGGTGCGATTAGAAGTTTATTGAAGGACTATTTAGTATGTTTAAACAATTTAGTCAGAAACAAATTAGTGTAACTATTTACTAATACTATTATTATGTTGATTCTAGCTATTCGTTGTACAACTCGAAACAGAGCATGTACGAGGGAAATTAAACTTGCAAAAATTATGGTTTTACATTCAGCCAACGATGGTTACTATGTCGATACTATCTCAAATCACATCTACCATTTGCAAGGTTGGACATAACTTTTTTTACATACACTTTTAAAAATTTTACAATACTAAAAAGGCAGAATCATGTGATAGGCAAATGCGAAGGGTGGGAAAGTGTTGAGTCTCCTACACGATCAGGTTGGCAATATCAGTGGTGAGGCAAAATCTAAAGAGCTGTGCCTGTACCTCATACAAGCCGCGAGTGTTCCCTATATGCAAATTTTAGAGAAATGGGTTTACAAAGGTGTGATATGTGACCCATATGAAGAGGTAATAATCCTTTTTCTAATTACATTTCAAAGAAAATAAGAAAGTCCCACTATGTGGGGGGTCTTGTAATTGCTTCTTATTTTAGTTTCTTGTAGAGGATAACGAATTGATCCAGCGTGAGGAATTACCAATAGATTATTCAGCTGACTATTGGGAAAAGAGGTACACCATGAGATCAGAGAGAATACCAATATTTCTGAACGATCATGCACAGACAATTTTACGCACGGGGAAATACTTTAATGTAATACGACAATGCGGTATGTCCACTGATTCCGTATTATAAAGGATGATAGTCAGCGCAGCACTAATTAAAGAACATTGTTAATCAGTTTATGAACTTCAGGTAAAACTGTACAGTGGGGAAAGCAAGAACCTTTGATTTACCAACACCAGGGCCAAAAGTATATAGCTGCAATTGATGGAGCATACTCAGAGGCAGCAAAGACCCTATTGGAAGTTCTGATTCACGAGAATGATCTCATGGGACGACTTCGTAGCGTGAAAAATTATTTCCTCCTTGCACAAGGAGACTTTGTGGTAAGTAAGACTGAATTATACAAACATACATGTATGCACAGAAAGTATCAGATAAAGCGAGAGAAATGTATTCATCCTAAAGGTTCAATTTATGAATTTGTGTGAAGCCGAATTAAATAAGAACATGTATGACATAGTTCTTCATCGGCTTGCATCGCTCCTTGAGGTTGCATTACGTATGTCTACAGCAGATTCGGATCCGTACAAAGATGATCTTAAACCCGAACTTTTGCCTTACGATCTGCAGTTTCAAATGTTTCGAATACTCTCTATTCAAACTCGGGAAGAAAAAGGTATTTACAACTTTAAGAAATAGCATTCTAACTTTTGTAATTCAGAGGCTTAATAGAATTGCTCTGTTTCAGAATATTGCTCTCAAGGTGATAAAACCTTGACTGGTTTGGAAGCGTTTGTATTTAATTATGATGTGAAATGGCCAGTGTCCCTAATACTAAATAGAAAAGCGATTGCTTGCTATCAGATGCTATTTAGGCACTTGTTTTATTGCAAATATATTGAACGGCTATTGTGCAGGTCAGGCATTAAACAATTTCTTTCGTGTACCAAGCTATTTCGTACTTGATGAAGATGTTATAAAGTATTTACTATCATAGGGTCTGGGTGAGTAATAAAATTGCGAAGACTTTTACACATGAAGTGGCGATGTCTTATAGACAGGCGTTCTCATTACGTCAGAGAATGCTCGATTGCATCCAGCACTTGGCTTACTATATGATGATAGAAGTTATTGAACCAAACTGGCTTACTTTTCTAAATAAGATGAGCAAGGTAAAGTAACACAGCTAGCGCGAGGAAAATCCTGATTCGTATGTATACATAAATTAATAGAGAATCGATTGTGTACTTAGGTGAGCAACGTCGATGACGTTCTGAGTGTCCATCAGGATTTGCAAGATAGCTACTTAAAGCAATGTATGTTAACGGACCCGGAACTTCTCGGGTGTATTACGGGCATCTGTGCTACATGCATCGAGTTCTGTAATTTTATGCAGGTAATAATGCTTCTAAAAATATCTATCTCTAATTGTTGTGCCGTACGCGTGTAATGAACTATTTTGTACAGAGTTAGTTTGATCACATGTTTCTTGAAAACAGAAATTGCTTTGAAGTATATGTCACTCCTGGCGTTAGAGGTAGGTAACGCACGGAGATGTCACGATTATTAATATTCTCCAATTTCTATGACTAAAACAATAACAAGGGTAGGATAGGGGAACCTAATTTTTTAAAATAAAATTGTTTTGCCAAGTGTTTTTTGGTCCCACTAATATCACTTAGTAATCGTCTTGTCACGCGGCAATTAATTACGAGCATAAAGAAATATAGTAAGCCGAATTTTAATGTCGTTTTGCCAATGTTAAGCGTATGAGCCAGTACTACATTGACGCCGAATTGACTTCAATGATTGGCCCCTATCAGGAAGATGTCTATGACACTGAGGTACACCACCATACCACTTATGCTTCTATGCATCTTTGTAGTATTAGAGTCATTCGGTTGTCTGTTTAGCTGATGGTGACCATCCAATATAGAGTTCACATTACATTGTGTTCTTTTTTTATTCATCCGGAATGTAGAACGTTACTGTAACTTGTGGAAATTCGCATGACCATTGTTCTACCAATTTTGGCGTATATATAAAACTAGAAAAGCTCGGCGAATTCAGGTGCATTGTTATGAAAATGTGACAATTTATATTCATAACTTAATCTCATGTAAAGTGCACTTCTTTAAGTGCACCTTAAGTATACTTCTCGATTAAACCACATCTGTCATATCGATGTCACCTCTTAGATAATGACAAGGATCCAACGTTTTACTATCCATTCAACGATATCAATTCTCGTAAGAATAGTACAGTGTCAATTCTAACGCACAATATTTTTCTTGCAATCAACTTTAGAGGATTGCAGAGGAGAGAAAGGTGATCATCCACAGGTTTTTCAATCTTATGACATTTGTGTTAGAAGGATGACATTGTTTAATTGTAATAGCTTTTACATTTTACCAACAGGATTTTCCTATGTGCATAATTTACATTGAAATAACATTTTTCAAACGTATTGCATGCGATTTAAAGATGATGTGAATCCTTTGTATTTATTATTTATAAAGTTTAAGATCTATCGGAATCTATTCGCATGTGTTTTAAGATACAAGTAATACAATAGGCAGTACGTAGACGCATATATATATTTAGGTTTGATCATACTTTCAATTTATTTCAACTGTTTGGCATGATAAATTATACAAAAATTATTTCTATTCGGAAATGTTATTAATTTCATCATATGTCAGTTTTATTCCAGGTATATAGCATTCTAGTAACATCGTTCATTTGCTCACTATCTTATTGCCTGCAGATCTGCATATTAAATGGCATTACCGTGATAAGCGGTATAATAGTTTGTAGTCTTCTCAATATGTTCCCCCGATTCAGATTTCTCAGTTATCTTAGTTTTTCAGGACGTATTGGCCAAGAAATAAAATTCTAATTCTAATGTATGTATCAGGCTGAACATGAGAGTGTACCGGAAGACAACGCCGGAAGCTTCGAAGAGACTATCATTTCCTTGGATGAGAAATTTACTCAGGTATTAATCCGACTTCTCGATCGGATTTGTGATCTGGGATGCGATAACAATAACGAAAAGTTGCTGAATGTCTTCTGCCGGTAAGTGCAAAGTAAAACGATTGCGCGTGGAATATTCCTTTGCAGTAGATTATTGTTAATATGATGTCTCCCATTTAGGCTAGACTTCAATCTATTTTACACTGCTATCTTGATACGTCGTGGAAGAGAAAAGACTGCTACACAGGAAGATGTTTCCGGTTGAATCTTATAGAATCTCGATCATATTGGCACACTATTTATTTTCATAATTTCCAATTGATAACAATAATCAAAATTTGCAAGCTTTGTTTCTAATTGCTCGAAAACTTAACAACGGTGAATAAAATGTCTTATTGTAATGAAATGTTTAACTTCTTCAGCTATCCATCCTGTCCTGCCCGTTGTCGTTCAGATTATTATTATCAACCAAAAGTTTGATGTTGTTCAATGTGGATTCGATTAGTGACAGTCTATTTTCCATATGTTTAAGCGTGCTAATGATTCTCTCGGAGTCCGATTCACTATCTCTTTTCATCAAAATAATTCTTGCCTGTTGCGTGATATTATATTCCATTGTGGCAGTTGGAATCGTGTTCTCCTTCTCATCTTCACGAAAAACGGGCGCGTGACGATGTGGATACCCTTTGATATTGTGAAACCCGAAATAACTCTGTGGCTTTACTCTAAGTCTGCCAGTTTTTAAATAGTTTGGAAATAATAGAGTTTTCAAAGCTTGGGACTTGAATGGAGAAAGGTTCACTAAGTGGCAAGAGCCACGACAAAGACAGGATTCATGTGCCAAGGGCGGTTTCACCGCAAGATTTTCAACATAGGCGATCAAATTAGTCCTCGATATCAAGCCAATCAATTCGGCTTCACGTAGTATTTCGGCAGTATCACTTACGGCGAGACCATTCAATAGGTTGAAGAGTACAATGGCAATGAAGAGAACGAACACAACAAAGATGAGGCGACTGAGAATCGGATGATAATCGTAGGGCAGTTCCATTGCTTCAAACTCACCCGATAACATAACAATAGTTCTAAACATCGCAAGCCCAGCATCAGTAAACTCGTCCTTATCCTTGAATAGAGTAAAAAATGCGAGGGCAAACGCAAAAATAAGTAAGGCGTAGAGGGACAGAAACTGTATAAAATTAAAAGAAACAGTCTTGAACATTTGGATTCCTGTCGACATCGATGGGAATTGGCCCATTAAGATCACCAATTCCCAGGCGGAGACGAGTGTCGTTATCGCGGCGACTGCTGTTCCGGCACCGCTGAGCACGGCAATCCCTAGACCTATTAAAAGTAATTCTACCCAATTCCGGAAGCTGCGAATATAGCGACAGGGTGCAGCGATTACCTGCAGAATCTCTCTAATAGCGCAGAAGAGCAAAGCTATTCCTGTAAGAAATTTCAGCCATATGGGAATATTCGAGGACGTTTCAAACTCAGTCGTCACGTCGGATTTGTTTCCAACCAAGCTAATCTGCTTCTTGTCATGGATGTAGTTAATATTCATGTCCACTATGCACCAATTGACGAATATACAGAACATTAAATAAAGGCCAAAGTTTATCCGATGTAAGTATCTCACTCTCCGCCACTTGAGGTAAAGGAATGATGAAAGCAGAGGATGCTGCAATAAGTGCTTGAGAGAATTCTTATGAGCGATGTATTGAAAAACGTCCATCTCCCCTTTCGCCTGCTGCTTTTTGCCTGTATCGTTCACGTCGCTGGATCCATCATGTGGCATCAAGCATCGATAATTGAACTCGATACTGAATTCGTTCGTCCCTCCCAGCTCATACTTTGCCTCTAAGCAGCCGTCAAAGTAATCGGACAACGTTGGCGCTGGTATATCAGCTACCGGTGGCACCCCGAATTTATTCCTGTGGCCGATGTAACTCCCCTTTTCCAGGAGTAATTTGATCGCTTCTCGAGAACCTGCCCTCGCCGCGTAGTGCAGTGGCGTATTGCCCTTTCCTGTTGCAAATGGTAAATATTACATTTGTATTGCTTCTTTTTTCTTACATCTGACAATAAGTGTGGCATAATGCATACCGTCGGTACAACGAACGTCCGCGTCTTCATTCTCTAAGAGTAGTCTCAAGCATTCGAGTCGATCAGAGCTGTCGCCCGATCCTTTCATCCCAGGCGTTCCTAATACTGAACAAGCATCCAAAATAAAATCACTTTCAGTCTTACACTCGATATTCAACAACATCTGCAAGATGTCTGGTCGACTTTTCTGAATAGCCAGTCGAATGGCAGATCCCAAGTTGCATCCCGCTCTTCTGACTTTGTCGAGTAGCGCTCTAACGCTATCTGGATAGTTGCGACTGATGGACATCTCTAATAACTCTCCGGCTTCGTTGTCGCTCAATTCTTCTTGCACTTCAGCAAGGCACTTTAAAAAGTTCATTTCGTCATTTGCGTTCAAGTAGTACTTCAAGTCGTGAACGCTCGCCTCGGCTGTTTGGTAATCGGGCAATGCGATATCTGGTAAGTTCTTCGTTAGAACTTCTCGCGTAGTTTGCCCATTGTAATCTCTGTATTTGTCGAGGAGCACCGTCTGCCGGCATTTGTTTATAATTAGTTTAACCATTTTGGCCTGCTTCTTCATGGCGGCCATGTGGAGGGCAGTGACCCCTTTGCTGTTAGGGATGTTCGGGCTCGCCCCCATTTCCAAAAGGACCTCCGCACACCCATAATCATGTTTCTTCACCGCAATATGTAGCGCCGTTTGCTGGCCCGCCTCGAGGTTTGGATTTACTGTCGCTTCGTCTAACAACACTCGCAGCACATCTACGTACCCGCTTTCACTGGCGAAATGAATTGGCGCGCGGTTGTGCGCCTTATTCACTCTGTTCACTCTCGCCCCCCTTTCCAAGAGGTATTCAACGAAATCAGCCAGGCCAGCCTTACAACTCATGTCGAGCAACGTTTCGTCCGAGCGATCCGTGAAAGCATGATTGATATTTAGGATTGGAGGTCGCTTTCTTAAACCCTGATCAATCAGACTCTTAAAAGTTTTTATATCTCTTGACTGTATACTGTCCAGCAGTAATTTATGCAGGATCTGCGTTTTTATCCGCAGGGCGTCGTGCTCCTGCAACAGGTGCATCTCGAGCGCCTCGTCGTCGAGATCCATATCGAGTTCTAGGACAGAGGATTGCCAATATAGTTGCGAATTGAAGTATTTATCGTGAAGTACGAAGTGTTGGTGGGAAATTCTATTTTCCATGTCAGGTCATAATATAAAACTAATTACTAAAAAAAGTATTCGAACACGGTAGGAATGGGATAGATTGTCTTGAAGGAGAAACTTTCTTTCTCTAAGAAAATTGATTTTTTCTTGGGAGTAAAACTGACCGTAAAGAGAAAACTGTTGTTTTCTGTACGGAAGTAAAATATATTCACACGTTTTATATTATTAAAAAAGTACTATTTTGTAGTACCATCGCATAGTGTTTACAGGTGTCAGTCCGCCCTTATAGTCTTGAGTTAATTTTTAATTAGCGAAAATACATCATGACAAACTCAATTAACATAAACGATACACACTATCAAGTATTCTATTTAATGCACATCTGTCGCGTGTGGACATCACTATTGCAGTAATGAACTAACGTCACTAAAAAATGCCTGTCAGACCTATCAGCACTACTTCAATTGGACGTCACAAGGATTTCGAGAACGCTGTTCACTAATGCTGTATTTATCATGCGTGGTGACAAAACTACTGCCCGGATGCGCTTCCTGTCATTACGATTAATTCAAGTCTCAAACAAAACGGTCTTTACGGTTAACCAGCGATGCTTGAAGATAGAGTGGGATAATGATTGTATGTAGGTTCTATTAAAAGACTGAAGAGTATGAAGTAATTAATTACAGTATTTATATTTTAATATGTGCGGATTAATCGTTGACACTTTCAAGTACGACATTACATGATGATCCTTTTTAATCTAGTTGACTATAATTTCTCATTATACTGTACTCTTCTTTATTTTTTCGAGAATATAAAGAAATACAAAGACTGCTTTGGCGATCGGAAACGGAGTGTAACTCGAGCGGCACACCTCGCAACGCAATTGTACAGGGTACCGTGAAACTGCATCACTTCCATGCGAGTACAGTAACATTTGCCGCGGGCAAACTGGTACACCGGTTCACGGGAATACCACGTTCTTTCATTGATCACTCGCTGGATAAAGGAAATAATGAATACCTGTTGAATTAGGTAGGAAAAGTAGTGGGATTTCTCGACGTGGCCACTAGAACTCTCGGCAGACTGAGAGCCAGTCTTACTGATGACCAGTTCCCTGGCATTGGCATCATGATGGCAGTGGGAAAAGAGAGGGGGACCATCAAGTATCAAGCGTCAGACGGTGTTGTATTCTGACTAGCATACTGTTACTTCTGCTAGCGCTACCGATGAATGCATAGGCCTTTTCTCATCCTCTACCAGTGCACTCTTGGTTATTATAGCAAAACCCTTCGAACAACACCTAACTTATTGAAAATTGGTCAACAGACAAATCGATACGATTTGTTGCACATTGAGCTTTTCAATGTGTTAGTTTTAATTAGTGATTTGGAAGTGTGTAAGGTCAAGGTATAAAATTAATATAATTATGTCTCATTGTTGAAGATCGGTTACGAGAGGAATTGGACGTTTTTGTGTTCCTTTTTATTCACACATATGTTTACGCCTGAAATGTAAGATGTAATATACATATGTGTAGATAGCACTGAGGAGTGTCCCCATAAAAGAAATGAGAAATGAACTACGTTTTCTAAGATGTTAGATATATGTTACACATGTTTTCTCGTATTTCTTCAATAAGGTCAAGGTATTATGTTATTCTGGAAAATACGATTGCCCGTACGACTACCTACATCCGTCGTACTATACCTTTCGGATAAGCCGATCTGGCTTACCTCGAATTATCGGTGACTGCGCGGTAATGAGTTCTGCCCCGACTGAGAGAGAAACATAAGGTCACCTTCGAGAGAGATCATCTACTTACATACAAAGGTGTATCTCCTTGGCTCCTTTATTGGAGGTAGGCACTCGCTTTCGCAGCCCACGCATCCTAACGTTGACGATCCTCGATTCCCCTCGATTCTTTCGACCTCGACTTCTATCCCATGTGCCTTGGGCAAAAATTGGCTAAAATTGGGTGCTCACGCCATCGCTCGATGACGACTACTCAAGCAGAGCCCACCAGTTACTTCCGACTATCTTCTACACTTTTACAGGCATTCCTATCCCTTTCTCTATTCATTCAGCTAAGCGACTTCAACAAAAATCGTTCCAGAACGTGAAATCTGTCGCTGCGCACGCGCGCACGCCAAATTTTATCAGCCCAATACCAGCAAGTGTTACAATTTTCAAAGTTTAGTTGCTTTCGACGAATCGATAAGATATCGAAAAATTTTAAGGAAACACAGAGGTGTGTATTGACGAAGAGTGATCGATCGCATCGCATTCCATTGCTCGCGATCTGTTGCGGTACATTAAAATTGCATATCCGCTATGCGTAATTCCAGAAGTCCATTGCTTCGAACACTGGGACGCGTCAGGCTTCAAAAATACCGGTGTTACAATCCGAGGTGTAATTACTTCTCATCGTTACTTCCTCGTCCAGCTTCCGCTTAAGAATGACCTCAACTGACCGGGATCTATTTCGCATTTGCACAACTCTCTTTTATTTTAACAAACGTCGACCTCTTCGTCCTTCTGAAAGTTCTTTTGGTTAGATCTAATTGACATCATCTAACCCAAATGTTTTCACTTCGCATACTATATGATTTAATCGTAAAGTTCTATTGCAAACGAATAAACTGTTTCAAGTATACCAAGCATCCTATCGGATCAAGTTGTTCGTTACAATGAAGGCAATCATTATCCGTTCAAAATTCCAGATGCCTTAAGAACAGATCTGAGTCATATCTGTGGCCGATTGGCCGACATACATTCTAGGATAGAAGTGGGATGGAAGTAGTGATATACATTTTAGACTGATATACCAACATATAGATAGGAACATCGTTAGTCGACGTATATGATTTGAATGAACAATATTGACTACATTTTCGAAAATCCGAAAGAAACAAAACAACTGTTTTCATAGCCTCAAGATTTACACGTTCGTCGCAACGTCACCCATATCTAGGTGGCACTTGAACATCTATTCACAGACATATTTATTTCGACAAAAATAACGTTAATAAACATTTTTAACAAGATGTGGCGAAAGACTTAAAAATTTGCAACTTGGGCGGCGAAAGTGTTTAAGGACGTTCGCACAAGGTGCTCATCTTCGCTGATGTGCAGAGTTGCCTGGCTATTCGCGACAAAATTCTTGTCTTCATTCTGTAACACAGAAAAGATCACAAAAGATTACTGCAGTCATCAAATATTCTTCGGGTATATATTACGTGTTGAGCCCGGCCTTATCAGTTAAATAGAAAGAACTCCAAATTTCAACTTATTTGTCTGTACAGTTTTCGAGTAATGAATGTCGAAAAATCCATTCCTATGCATGGGCTCTTATGGCGACTAAAGCAGAGATTACCGTTTATGGCTTAAAAGTATGCGATACAATAATGAAACATCGATTTAAAAAAAACAGTTTATGTGGTAAATGAGACATTTACTAACAATCAGGCTAAGTTTCAAAAGCTTCGTCTGCACGGTTCGAGAGTATTTGAGTAGAGGGTGAAAAGGAAATGGTTTTATTTGTATAAATAACGTGATAAATAGTATAGATATAAAAGTAACTTATAAAAGCAGGTGTAACATAGCACAAGCTTAATTGCAAATTGCATTTTCCTACTCAAAAATTGGTTTTATTGTAATTTGAAAAGGATTCAAAATTCTGTGACAGCCCTCACATGTTCCTCTCTTGGCCCCGCACTAAATGACGGCACCAACCTCTTTAAGATCCAAGGAACATTTTCCGCTTCATGTGATGCATCAAAAATGGCAAGCACTTTCACATAATTCTTAAAATATAAAAAGTGACCATGGTTTCCACGAATCAACCTCAAGCTTCAGATTTTAATAATAAATGTTTAGTAATTGACGAAATTAAGAGAGCCCTTAATGAATACTGTATCTTAATTAATATGCATAATTAATAATTATTAAAGTCTTATGAGAAAATCGAACTTCCGCGCTGCTGACAAATTCTTGTCATAAGCGGCAAAAATATACATATGCACGATTTAAAGACCATTATAAATTAATTTCATTATTTTATCACTCATAGTTACAGTCGAATTTGAAAACTTTATTTTTTAACAAAACGGCGACATTTGAATTCTCCCCCCAAAAAAGATGAACATCTCATCGCAAAACGACTTTGTTGCGCACTAAGTGTAAGCATCCAGTTTCTAAAAAAAATGATTTCATCTCTTTCAAATGAAGATTGCTAAACGTACAATCGATACGGTAAAACGAGTTTTTTAAAAAGCGTTCATACATTTATAGCAACAACTTTGCAACTATGACAGATAAAATAATGAAATTAATTTACAATGTTCTTTAAATCATTCATTTACATATATATATATATATATATATTTTCTGTTTATGACAAAGATTCGTGTTATATTGTGTAAAAATGTTTGTATTAACACTTCGTTTTTGCTCCGCAAATGTATGTACCCCCTTAACTGCTGAACAGCTGTTGAGTGAAATCGGAAATTTGAGAGAAAACATTGATGCTTGGAGATTTCTCTCTTAATACAGACCGAAGTATAGTTTTTCAAACGTGGAGAAAATTCACATCAGCATTTGCAGCGTTTGAGGGGAGTACGCGGTACTTTCTTCGGCGGTCACGTGGATCGGCTGGGAAAGAAAAATGTATGGGGTGGAATCTCGGTGGGGATGAAGCCGTCGAGGAAGGAGCGCGCCGTACCTTGGTGCATGCGACGCGACAATCAGTCTAAGAATCGCGCGTTTCAGGTGCGCATCGCTCAGAGCAGCTCTTCCCTACACGCAAACTTCCAGAAACCCCAGCAGAAACGCTACTACTATTCGTGCGTGCTGGTGCTCTCCCTCGCCAACTCAACCAACTCGAAGAAATCTTCCAGTGAAAATACCTCGTTGACCGTTCGACAAGACACCGGTAAGTCAATGCCACTTATTAGCACCGCCGCGCCGGTACCTTTCGAGGGAAGATTAAGAATCTTCAACGAATCATCAATTGAGCCAGTTTTTGGGCTGGCAATGCTTAGACTCGGAGGAAGCTTGAATCGAGTTTATAGGAAAATCGCCTTTTTAATTTCTACGCTTCCGATTTAACGCTGACGCACTATTGAACACCAGCGTCAAGGATATGCACTTCGCTTTTGGTTACGCGGTCGGCGTACTAGACGGCGATGAGTAATTCACAATTATGGCAAAGCCGCTGTAAACAAACGTTATGTCACCGGTCTCTCAGAGTGGCAGCGTTCGCACGGGTCTTAGTAGAAGGATCGTCTCACTAGCAACTAGAATTAGATGCTCCTTGTCCGCGAAAGTATCGCGTTTCTATACACCCTTTTCTCGAATAAACAATCACGGCATGCCTGATGGCATTCTCGAAAATTAACAGATTCTTGTTCGAGTTCATCTTTGTGTGCCCATTGAATCGCTCACGTATTTATTGAAGTACAAAATATTACAAGCTGCCATGGTATCGTCTACTGCAAATGTGTTATGTAAATAAATCGTGTAAAAATAATATTCGTCGAGATTACTTTGGATTTGGCTATTTGCTCATTGGACTTTATTCATTGCAACTTTTGCAACTTTATTATTGCAACTAGTCGGCGAACAATGCGTTAAGTAAAATAGGGGCGAGCGAGCGGCTCTACTTTCTACGGATGGCCATATATGTATTGATTCGTGCCGAGAAATTCGGTAAGAGAGGCTGAATACTCCGGGTAATTGTAGAGCGATTCATCAGCACCTTCCTTACCATATCGAGTAACATACGTCAAATGATCGGGCTCGAGCAGTTATAAAAACATCGCCGTAAAAATCATCACCCGCTGCTGGCAATTATACGGTGTTATGCTAGTTTGAGTTTTTGCCTCACTACGTAAACATAAATAGGTTGACATAGTCGCACGGCACGAGCATCCATCAAATCCCACATCACGGTCATCATTCGAAGCATTACAAAATGTCATCCGTATAAGATACAGTTTTCACTCTTTATGCTTGTCGTTATTGAGGTGGAGTTGGCCGGACAGAGCTGTTACATTGTCTCGATCCAAGTGTAACGTGCGCTCGCATTAGCATATCGGCTTTCCGTGATTCCGCTTTTAATGAATGCAGATCAGTAGCACGGAATTACCACTACACTCTTGTGTCGATCACGGCCACCGAAGCGTCAGCTCTGAATACATAAATGCAATTTGCCACCGATGGAAACTGCTTGACGACAGACGGTACGACGAGAGTAATAACATCAATAAGATCGACCTTTACTTCGATTATTTTCCGATAATTGCTGAGTCACGTCTTATTAATCGTGGACAAGTCGAATAGATGGATTTGCCAGGGTTGATGAGGACGTGTTCCGCAGGGTGGTAACTCCATTGGCGGTAGACTTTGAGAAAAAGTGGGCCATGAGTCACGATCAACGCCCGCATTTATTTGGGCCTTTCTTTAAGTCCCTTTGCGATTTGAAATACCCATGAGTGTATGTGTGTGCGCGCACAGCGTAAAGTGGTGGGCGATTCCGAATGCCCACCATGGACATGTTCTTATATGGCTCGCTATGAGACGTTACCGTGGCCCGTCTTTCGAGGCCAGCTCCATTACACAATCCATGGACGCGTCCAATAGAGATCTTGTTGTTTGCCAAAGAAATCCAATTGCCAGAAGTTCTTGTCAACCACCTACAAATATTTGCTACTGCGTACCGCGCGAAAGCTCGGACAAGGATTGCTAGTAGTATGGCGGCTTGCTAGTGTGCATCGGGAGCTTATTCTGGGGGGGGATGGTACTAGTGACATTTTGAAAAATCAATTTCCGAGAGAGAAATGTATATGGGATGCTCAACTCTTCGATTAGGGAAGAAGAATTATATTCTGGACATGGGTGGTACGACGCAAAGATCTTGGACCCCTACGAAAAGACGAGGTCCAATCGCAGCTGAATACAGTAGCCCGGGTCCAGCATGTGTGACACTGCCTCCTCTTATTGGTAATAATCAATTCATATCGAATGAACATTTACATTTACCCTAAAAGAGCATTAGAAAGCGTTACTTTTTGACGAAATAGGAAAGACCGCACCCGACTCGAAGCGAGAGAGAGCACCAGCCTTCTCTTTTGGAAGCAGGTACATTACTAGTATATTTGTATATTATAATAAATGAGGGTAATTGTATAGAAGCGGATACTCCTCCTATTTTGAGCAATTATTCCCTATTGAAGTATCCGTCGCTTGGCTTTAGTTTTGGCGCTTCTAATAATATGAGAATACAATTGCGAGCGAGTTTACTGATTCTAAGTTCCATGCTTATAAAGACGCACTCACGACCGATTTTAATGATTTTTATATATATGTTATAGAGCGATTTCAACTAATCATTTTCATATACATATCATGGATATGTGGGGGAAAATTGTAGAGAAAAAATTAGGAACGCTTAACACGTTCGACGCCATGTCACCCATATTTGGGTGACACTCGAACATCTAATTGCAGACATATTTATTTCGACAAAATTAACGTTAATAAACATTTATAACAAGGTGTGGCGCAAGAGTTAAAAATTTGCAACTTCGGCGTCGAAAGTGTTAAAGGCGGATTTTATATATCGATGTATAATACTTGAACAATCAACACGAATCGCAACGTAAACTTTGCTGTGGTCTTGTGACATCAATCGAAACATCTGGAGAGCCCTAACACAGATGTAACACAGACTTAAAAGCCAGACTGCGGCGGCAAATCTATAGAATTTCTTCTAATTTCATAGTTAAATCGCCTTATTTGAAATGCTGTCATAAAGCCTCCGTTGATTAGTTCTGACTTTTAAGTCTGTGTTACATCTGTACTAAGTCTGCACAGGTATTTCGAATGCTCTCACAAGACCACAGATATATTTGCGAAAAGATTTGTATTGACTGTTTGACTATTTGGTATGCTAACTGCTTACTCTACTTGGCTCATAAAAAATCCAAACACGAAACATATTTTTCTGTATAACTCGAAAACCAAAGCCGAGCGACAGTTTCTTGCATAGGAAAAAGTTATTCAGAATGAAAATTAAAATCGGTGAGGAGTATTCTGTTCTGTATAAGTACCTAAATGAGGAATGCCGAGCAAACGAAAATATGACGAAGGTTTGAATTGACCTTTCCAGACATCCTGCCAAGAATAATAGTCCCGGTCCAGGACCTGGCCAATACAATGTATCAGGACTTAGCGCAAAAGGTATACGCGACTTCCTTCCGCCAGTAGGTTCGAGAAATCTCTGAAAATGCCAAGGCCGAGGTACCTCCTTAATACATCAAAATCGCTGCGCGCTAGTGCTGCAAAGCTATGCCCCGAGCACTGTTATGCTATGTCCATTGTAGCAAAGTATCGATCAAACTGTACAGCAGTGATATTCCAGAAGAATGCGGGCCTATGAGCGGCCCTTCTTCACAGAATTACCTTGGCTACGCCAAGGACTCCCCACTTTGCGTCTATTATTAATGCATCTAATCGAAATTCAATGTGATGATGCTAGGAAAAGATGCAGCGCCCGCCCTCTCCCTTCACGGCCGCACGAAATCGGCCAAGCCGGAAATTACACCTGCGCCGGGCGACTACAACCCTGAGAAAGCGGGAAAAGTGATTCTCGACAGTTCGCCCAAGTACTCGTTCGGCATTAAAACCCAGACGGAGAAGATCAGTTGCACGCCGGGTAAGTGTGCCAAAGAATGACACTTACTGCTCCGACTGGGAGAAATTTGTGTCTAAAAGATGAAAAAATCCGCGATTACACTCGCACATTCTTGGCTAAAGTAGTCGCCTATTAATCGTAGCTCCGAGCGACTATTGCACCGAGAGTGTGAATCTCGACAAAGCCCCAGAGTACAGTTTCGGGCTGAGACCCGTTCTGGAAAAGCCGAGCGATGTCCCTGGTAATTATATCCGGTTCACTTGCCACCGCAGCCTTAGACTTTCCGCCTAAAACGAAATAACCTTCGATTACCATTGAGCTGCGCTAGATGCCCTCGAAAGTAACATGTTCAGGAAGTTCGGGGACGAAATAACAAACCACTAATCCTTGCGCTAGAAGTAAGCTTGAACTAAAAGGATCATCAAATGGTATATTAATCCGATGGTGTTCCGACAGAGTGTGTTGAATATTGGCTGAGACTCCTAGAGATCTGTCCGTCTATCGGAGCCATCATCGGACTGGTGACAATTAGTAGGTCTGTTACTTGATCGCCGCTTGCCTGTCAAAGTATGCTTGCATTATTGCTCAGAAATTGTCCGCCTTGGCCGAGTGTCGAAAAGTTTATGTCCTTACTTTACATTTTGCATTCGCAGACTTAGCATTCTCAGTATTGCGTGACATCACATTCCATTTTAATGTTTTCTGCTGATGTCTCAACGTACTGTTGTCTCACAGCTTGCATAATTAGTACTTGTGCCAGAGCATCACACTTGATGTAGCTTTGAATTGATACATGTAGTATAGGGCATGTAAAATGATTTTCTCCCACGCGTTATCCTATTGTGCGTAATGATTCGGGGCTTCTCTAGCTCCTGGTGCATATTGCCCCGAAAAGGTAAGGCTGAATAGCGCACCAGAGTTCAGCTTCGGACATCGTCCATCCCTGGAAAAGCCGAGTGACACACCAGGTATCGCTGCATTTTTATATCTCATTGTCAGCCAGAGTACGTTGCAATCAAGGTAGTTGTAAGGGTACTGTACTATCCAAAAGTCAGCCGCTGACCGAAGGAACTGTTAACTTTGCTTTGTATACTGCCGGTGGGCTAGACTTTTGTCAGCGCCTATCCTCAACACTGACAAGCTTGCATATACCAATGGATTCTAGAACCATACACACGTACTTGAAGGCAATAATGGCAACGCCACTCTGCTTGGGTAGTCCATGAGCGTCTTTAATTTCTCAGAAATTTGAATATTACTAACTGTATTACGTAAAAACGAGACGGTGAAAAATTCTCCAAAAATTTGTACGCGTTCATAGAATACAGGGTGTAAACGATATAATTCTCGGCGCTTTGGAGGATGGTAGAGGGGAGAATTGTAAGGCCATAGAGGGCAAATGTTCAGGTCCTATCTCTTTTAGTTTGGTTGTTATTCAATCATAAAGTTAGCTGTAAGTTATTGGAACGGGTAGTAATGGAACGGCAGGTCGGCGTTATCGGGGGGTGGCTGAGGACCCCCTTTACTTTTGTCCGTTTTTGTCTTAGCCCCTCTCGGTGATTCGGCGATGTTGACCCATTGAGATGTGACTAGTATTACTATATTGGTTCGAATCGGAGAAAACAATTAGGTCTGGCCTATTCTAAAAAGAGATAAGGGACTGCCCTTCAAAGGTGTCACGTTACATCCCGCTAAGGCACCGACACTTGGGGGGGACCGGACCCCACTCTTTCCACTACGTTCGAGGACTACCAATTCTGCAAACATCCTTTACCCGGAGCAAAAATACTTTATTAACTATTATCTAAACCAATCATAGTATCGAATCGCCTTTTTAGGTGTTACCTCCAATCGCACCGGAGCACACATACGCGAATTTATGGGACGATTCTACCAGGGGGATCGAAGATAGCCTTTCCACCTTTAATATGTTATAACAACCGAACTAACAGAGATCGGACACCATAATATGAGCTTCAATTGCTTAAATTATTCCCCCTGGACCTTCCCTCAAAGCGCCGGGAGTTATATCGTTTACACCCTGTATAGATAAAATACAACTTCCTTTTTTATAGGATTCAATAGAAAAGTTAAACTGTTAAAATCGCTAATGTGATTAACTGACGGGTTTTGACTATGCCATACGTATTAAAAGTGCCAATTTCGAAGTCCATTATCCCGGAAACAGTACGATCAAGTTCAATCAAATTTGGTCAGTAGTTGCAAAACCACGTAAAGATTGTCCTGCTAAAACTTAAAGAAAATGTATAGAAAACGACTTTTCCTTACAACTACCTTAAGGGGTAATGCCACTCTAGCGAATAAGAAAATATATGAAATTTGACAATATTTTATGACAACATAGTAAATGCAATAGAAAATCTGTATGAAGACCTTCATTGTATATGTTTTGAAAAATAATTAAAAAATGTTAGTTAATCATTTTCGACAAATTTACAGGGCTAGGACTCGGCAAATGAAACTTCTCATTACGTGCAATGTTGTGTGGCCGAAAATATTTAGCCTCTAATTTTCTACCTCGACGAAGAAAACAAACATTTTTCAATTCTGTGTAAGCTTAGCTCGAGAATTACGTAGCGAAATTAAAAAATATTGTTTCTTGTTAGAATGGCGCACAATAGAAATAACATTTCTTTTAAAATTTCCTGCAATTTTTTGTTCATATAGAAACTTTATTTATATTGTGCGTCATTCAAACAAAAAATAATATTTTTTAATTTCGCTAGGTGCTTTTTGTGCTATCCTTATACAGAATCGAAACATGTTTGTTTTACTGTTCCAGGTCGAAAATTAGAAGAGAAATCTTGCCAGCCGCAGAACACAACACGATTTCACTTGCCGAGCTCTAGTCCCGCCATTTTGTCGAAAAATAATTAAATAAAAAAACTCTAAATATTCTTCTAAAATATACTTCTGAAGCTCTTGAAGTAGAATTTGAATTGCATTTACTGTATCATCATAAAAAATGCTTAAAATTTATATGTTTTCGTAGTAGCTAGAGTGGCATTACCCTTTAATACGAGAAATGTTTAGAAAATTCCAATTTCACATTTAATTACTTTAATAGCACCAGGCACGTATAGTCCCGAGAAAGTTAATCTGGACAAAGGGCCGCAATACAGTCTCACAGGGAAGGGTCGCATTGAAAAACCTTCTGACACACCCGGTATTATATTCTTTCTCACTGAAAATTGTTGCTTTTGATTAAAAGTAGGAGTTTACCAAACAGTCTGATTTTTCAGCGCCGGGTACCTACAGCCCAGAGAAAGTTAAGTTAGACAATTCCCATCAGTATAGCTTCGGGCTGAGACCACCGCTCGAGAAATTAAGCGATACACCAGGTAATTATTTCGCGATTCCTTCAACTTCAGTATTTTCGAGTTGTTTACATGTTGGGAATGTTCTATGCAGCACCAGGAACTTACAGTCCTGAAAAAGTAAACCTCGACAAAGGACCGCAGTACAGTTTAAGTGGTAAAGGATTCGAGGCGAAACCCGATGACATACCAGGTGCTAGTACTATAATTTTGACCTTATCATACTCTCATAAAACTATATTCACTCTAACTTTGTGATATTGTTGTTTTGCTAGCCCCGGGAGCTTATTGTCCAGAGAAAGTCAATTTCAATTCTTCGCCGTGTTATAGCTTCGGATCAAGAACGAACACCGACAAGCCTAGCGACACACCCGGTTAGTTCGTAAAATATTTCACGAAATCGTATTCCGAATAGAGAAAGTTGCAAAACGACTGATGTATGTTCCTATTATACAGCACCTGGTACCTATAGCCCCGAAAAAGTAAATCCAGACAAAGGACCCCAGTATAGCTTATGCGGGAAAGGAATACCTGAAAAACCGAATGACAATCCAGGTGAATATTTAATTATAATGACCCTTGACTATTGAATTAAAAATATTGCGAAATAAGTCTAATAAACTGTCAAACATATCGCATTTCGTGTCTCAGCGCCGGGTGCGTATAGTCCAGAAAAAGTGAACTTGAACAGAGGTCCGCAATATAGTCTAACGGGAAAAGGAATGCCCGAAAAACCGAATAACAATCCAGGTGACATTAAGTTCAATATAGATCAAGTTTTCGTAAATACTCCCTAATATTCGCGCTCTATTAACAGCGCCTGGAACGTACAGTCCCGAAAAGGTAAATCTAGACAGAGGCCCTCAGTATAGCATGTGCGGGAAAGGAATGCCCGAGAAACCCAATGACAATCCAGGTGACATTAATTCCAATATAAATAAAATATTCGTAAATTCTTTCTAATAGTCGAGCTTTACTAACAGCGCCTGGAACGTATAGTCCTGAAAAGGTAAATTTGGATAGAGGCCCTCAGTACAGTCTTTATAGTAAAGGAATGACGGAGAAACCGAATGATAATCCAGGTGAACATTTTATTATAATGACTCATGATTATTTCATTAAACGTATTGCCAAATAAGTCTAACAAACTGTCAAACATATCGCATTTCGTGTCTCAGCACCGGGTGCGTATAGTCCAGAAAAAGTGAACTTGAACAGAGGCCCGCAATACAGTCTAACAGGGAAAGGAATGCCGGAAAAATCGAATGACAATCCAGGTGACAGTGATTTTGATATAGATTAAGTATTCGTAAATTCTCTCTAATATTCGCAGTCTATTAACAGCGCCTGGAACGTATAGTCCTGAAAAGCTAAATCTAGACAAAGGCCCCCAGTATAGCATGTGCGGAAAAGGAATGCCGGAGAAACCAAACGATAATCCAGGTGATTATAATGAGCCTTGACTATTGAATTCAAAACATTGCGAAATAAGTACAACCAAGTCTCAAACATATCGCATTTCGTGTCTCAGCACCGGGCGCGTATAGCCCAGAAAAACTAAACTTGAACAAGGGCCCGCAATACAGTCTAACAGGGAAAGGAATGCCCGAAAAATCGAATAACAATCCAGGTGAAATTCCTTGCCGTTTGCAATCAAACGTTCTCACTTACGAAATTTAATTTGGTGCAGTGGATTTAACATTCTCTCAAAGGAGAATAATAATAAAGTTTTGATTGCTTCGGTAGGGCCCGCTGATTACTACCCAGAGAAAGTAAATTTGGAACATAAACCATATTTCAGTTTCGGTAACAGAAAGCCTTGGGGAAAACCTAGCAATACACCAGGTAATGGTGTGTAGACTAACTTGAACTCGGATTAACTGTCATACCCATACAATTAACCAACTTATCTTATTATAATTACACTAATTTGTAATGAATTCAACTTTATAACCGATTAACACTGGCAGTGTCTAATCATTGCGGCTTATACATTCACCTACTCTAGTCCCCCAGTTTTCCCAGTCATTCCTGCAAGGCATCGTATCCTGGCAAATCCGAGATTTATTTTACCTGGTGCAACATGAGCATTAAAATATCCCAACACTAATTCGAATGTGACTTAGCAGTATGTATTAAATATTGAATTTGATATAACCCATATCGGGTTCAGCATACAATTTATATATTATGACAGTGAACTATTTCACAGCACCAGGCACTTATAGTCCAGAACGATTTAACTTTGGCAGTTCGCCCCAATATTCGTTTGGCTTAAAATCTCGTATAGAACATGCGAGTGATGTGCCAGGTGAGTATTTAAAATACAAAGAAGAACATCATACTGAAGGAAAGTAATGTTAAATGTACTTGTAAAATGTAGCACCCGGAGCTTACTCTCCCGAGAAGGTGAACTTAAACAAATCACCGGAGTACAGCTTCGGATTGAAGCCCGAGAAACATACGTCAGAAAATATACCAGGTAAGGACAGATACATTTGTTAATATCAATTAGTGCAAGTACATACTCTCGAAGTACCACCTAACGTTTTACACTTAAAGGACCTGGAGAATACAGCCCGGAGAAAGCAATGCTTTTATTAGAGAAAGCATTGCAGTTCACTTTTGGTTTTAGAACTCAGATAACTAAGGATGACGGTGTGCCAGGTATTCGCTTCCGTGCAATCTAGCAAAGCTTGCCTGCTTTAATTCACTAATGCTTTCACTACCATACTGCATTAACATGTAGGCGCTCCTGCAGTTATAAATTGCCTTCTGTAGATTACGACAATTTATTTGAAACCAAGGCAGACAATTTCTGTGCCATCTTCTCAGGGGAAAGCGTAACGAACGGTGAAGCTTCTCAGCGCGATGAAATTGCGATAACTGATAATCTCATAACTTGCAACTTTCTATTAACACTTGAATCGAAATAGTTTTCATGAGGTAAACATTGTAATATATATCATTTGCAGCGCCGAACGTCTATAACATTCCATCTGCACTTGGTGGAACAAAAGAAGGTAATATGAAGACGGCTCCCGCTTATTCGATTTCCGGAAGACAAAAGATTTTCTGCGACGATCGAGTATTTGTACCCGGCCCTGGTTCCTACGAATGTGTTAAACCTGACTCAGTCAGAATGAAGAATCCAGCATACAGTATAAGTGCTCGTTATCAATTACCGAATGATAATACCCAGATTCCGGGCCCTGGAGCGCACTGTCCGGAGAAGGTATATTAAAAATATACTCCTCAATGCAGGAATAATATAAACATCCCCAACAAACAGTTTCAGGCAATACAAGTTTTTTGTTCTAGGTACTTCTTGACATCCCACCAGCACATTCCTTTGGTATTAGACATTCCCCCTACATTTGCAACTTGAAAGATGCTGTCTACTGATAGGATTTGCTTTACGTGTTATTCGCAAACGCATACAGCGATAATATTACCTTCCATGATACAGTTTGAAAAATGCTTGATTAACTCATTTTGAATGTTTGAAGCCACTGACGAAATATAAAACTCTCGAGACTAATGGTGCTGCTACAATATAGCCTTGAGTCGATTCTACGATTAACACTGCATGGGCCACAACATGTGATGTTATAATTATCCATAATGGTGTCATAATTGGTAATATTTTATACAAATTGTAGGTCGGAAATAATTTACAGGAATGTTTGATTTTGTAAGTGATCTCCTTTGGTTTCTGTAGTAAATTGAATAATTATATAATTAAGTGATTCTTCCGATATATTTATTGCTATTAACGATCGAAAAATGTGTAAGCCATTTAAAAAATACATAAAATGTCTTTTATTAAAATTTTTATATATAAAATATATGCGTTGCTTGAATATCAACGTGTTAATATATTATTTCAAAATACCATCTAATACACTTTGCGTTCGTTTTACATGCAAATGTTTGCATATAAGGCAGTCAAATATATATAGAATGCATAATACAGTGGACGTATGGCTAGAATGCAGTTCACAGCCATTGGATTGTGTATTCATAAAACTTGAATAATTAAGTTCGAGACCACGTTGTCTTTTCCATGATAGAAAATAATCTAACACTGTATTAAGAGGTATAGACACACTCGCCAGATATCCATGTAGACATCAGATTTAAATCCTTATCAAGCATTACGAAATCTGCATCCGCATCAAAATTTAGTACGCCCTTCCTTGCCTCGATGCCCAATGCTCTTGCCGGATGAAGTGTCGCCGCTTCCAAAGCCTCCACCGATGAGCAACCTAGAAATCATAAAAGTTGACAGCGTATCAGTACTAGAGTATCAGTATTAGAATAAGGGTAAAATGCAGTTTACCTGTTGCTTCTTTAAAATGCCGCACACACTTGGACATCTCCGCGGTGCTCCCACAAAGTGTATTGGTACCAACGATATAGGCAGAACCGTTCCGCATCTCTATTTGGAATTGTCCTAATTGGTGCACGCCTTCTTCGAGACCTAGCGCTGATATAGCATCCGTCACCAACACCAATCCTTTAAACAAGAACCAGATTCATTATTTCCAACCCAGATGGAATGAAATACAAAAGACACTTTGAACGAACCGTCGGGATGTGTACGGTGTGCGATTCGCAATGCAGCTGGATGGGTGTGAATCCCATCAGCAATTATTCCATAATGGACTATTCTTCCTTGAGGAATTTTATCAGATGTAAGTAATCCAACTAATCCTGGATCTCTGTGATGAAACTATAAATCAAATCATAATAAGCCAAAATTTAGCAGTATATTATTAGCATTATGAAGCTGCCATTACATACTGGTAACATTGCGTTAAACAAATGAGTGATGAAAGATGCACCATTTTTAATAGCCTCTTCTCCTTCATGTAAATTTCCTATAGAATGTCCAAGGGAAACCTTAATATTCCTTTTACATAATTCCTTAATTACACTCGAGGCCTTTGCAAGCTCTGGAGCTATCGTTACAAAAGAGACGTTGTCTAAACTTCCATAGACTTGAAGAAGAGTCTGAAAACCCTATAGCATAAAGAATAAAGAAACTCTGAAATACATTTTTCCTCTCTTGAAAGTATATAAGAAATATTTACCTCTTCAAATGTCCTGATGTAGTTTTCTGGATGCGCTCCTTTTTTACTGGCACTAATAAATGGCCCTTCAACGTGAACACCCAGCACACCAGCACCACATTTGCTACCATTTCGCTTTATAATATTTGGTAGTATTTTGTGATATGTTTCACATGGAGATGTTACTAATGTGGGACAAAAGGATGTAACCCCATATGCCAATAACTTCTTAGCAACAGTGGTGATGCCCCCTTCAACATTCTCAACATTATGTGAGAAATCAATGCCAAATCCACCTGTCAGAGAAATATAGTATATTAGCTGTTAGGTAGAATAGGTAAAATAGATACATTTGTACAAACTGAACATGACCTTGAAGCTTTTGATACACTAGTAACATTCAGAATCGAAATGGGGTGTATCACTCTGACAAAGTAAATAACTCCAATCAATAGAGTGTGCAAAATCTTATACTACATTGATTTAGAATCAGAAAATTTAATATTTACATCAAATACCATTGATCTGCAGGTCAATAAAGCCGGGTGAAAGCAATGCGCCTTTGCAATCTATTTTAATGTCAGGCTCCACTTTCTCATCGTAGAAGATTTTCTCCGGATTCACGATCCTACCATTGCGAACCCATAAGTCCTCTACTAGGATCTTTCCGTCACGTAAAATCTGGCAATTATAAAATTGCTTCAAATCATCAGTGCTCCCCGACATTTCGTACAATCCACGATGCACGACGTGCGTGGAGCTTCAATGCAAAAATATCTTTATCACGCAGGTCCAGAATTTTCGCATTATCAACAATGAGATAGGCCGAAATTATCGGAGCGCGGACCTAACGCACACATGCTTGTCAGGTGACATGGATGGTATTGGATGGCATTGACCTTTACGTCGAGAGAATAAGAAATCAGCACATCCATGCAAGATGTCGCTTAGCTTCGTACGCAAGATGCTTATCCAACTTGGTCCAACTTCTTTTGTGTTCACTTTTCCATAATGAAGTTTGTATGATTTTGCTGAAGATATTTGAAGGCTTCTCAGGAAATATTTGCGGAATGAGGAATATTTGCGAACTATGAGGGCGTGAGCCCTGTGATAAATGGTATGGTAATAGGAGAGAGAATAAGACAACTTATGAAAGAATATTCTTTATTTTCTGTTGTCATCGAAAAATATATAGTATCCCCGATAGTAAGCTTACACCGACCACGTTACAGCAACCAATTAACATGCTAAAAATAATTGCTCAATGGTACATAAAAAATAGTGCTGGCATAATAGTCCGCGCTGTGTATATACAAGGCTACAAGAATATACCTATAACGCGATTAATATGACTCCCGGTGCCTAGTGTTGATGAGTAAAGCAGTAATAAAGTAACGCCATTTGCTGCCTGACCGCTGATTTCTGTGACGAGCACGTGTGAAAATTATTGCGCGAATACCCATTAGAATACAGTTAAGGGATATTGATTGGAAAGTTTGAAATGGTGAAGCGTCGAGAAGGCATACTTACCGCGAAATATGCTTGCATGGTTCAGATCATTCATTCGTTAACTTTCGCAATTGTGTTAAAGCTAAGGGAATTAAAGAAACAAGCAAGAATACTATTACACCAAAGAAGAAATATGATTTGGAAGTTGGAACCCTTTAATAACACGTAGGATCGGAACGATTGTAGGAAATTAAGTATCATATAAGATTTTCTCTATTTTTTGTATTAAAAATTTGTTCATAGAGCAACGTGCGTTTTGAAAAAAATCAACTAACTTTGTTTTTTCTTGTATCGCATATAAACGTAACAATAGTATAAAGTCAAGCAATTAAAAATGACAATAATTATATAGAGCTGAGAGCGCATTTGTTATAGTTATGACGTTATTAGATCTTAGCGGTAATGAGCTGTATTCTATTCATCGTCAACGTTGGGTAAAGGGAGGATACGCGCATAATTTTGTCACTTGGTATGTTGAAGTCTAGGCTTGATCTGGAATAGGAGATATGATATGATTAGATGCTTGATACGAACAGGATAATGTTGGAGCCACAGGTGCAGGATATCTAGGCAGTTATCGGTCAGGTTTCGTTTGTGTGTTGTCGTTTACTGTAACGCACGAACGATTTTCTTATATTAAATCGCGTTGAACTCTACTGTTGTTTACACTCATTAGGATCATTTCCTTGCTGTTTCCCACCTGACGGTGCATTCGTTGGAGAAGACTCTTCCTCTTCGTCGTCGTCTTCATCGACGTCATCGTCCTCGTCGCCTTCTTCTTCCTCGAAATCATCCTCTTCGTCCTCCAGTCCCTCCCCTGTAATCCAAGCATTGCTCCGTCAGTCGTACATCATAATCAAAAGCATGTTATATAATTCACTAAAAATATACCTGTGTAATAAAGTACAGCTCTAGGAACGATCCGCTCTCTGATATAATGGCCAATTTCAAAATCACTCTGCAACAGGTTCTGCGTATCCTCATCTAAATCTGCCTCTCCACCATCTGGCACTGAAAGGATTTATTCGTTACTATATATAAATCAAGAAAAAAGAAAAACTTTAAAGAAATATCAATATGTTTTCTTACTTATTGGTGGATTGAAGAAGTTGAAGAACGAATCATTTTGAACCGTTGTCGTTACTGTTCGCATTGACCCTCGGGATTTATGTTTTTGACTTTTTTTAATAGTTTTAACTGTAACATTTTTCCCTTTCTTCCAATCAATCACACACCCCTGTGAAACAAAATCACCTACGTAGTAACTACATAATATTGATATAGCATACAAGATGAAAAAGTATATCATTCAATAAACGATTTTACCTTGGTCTGATAAATTTCAGGTCCCTCAAAACTAAATGGATCATTTTTATCAGGTGTACATTTCATGAGATATTCTTTAGTAAGAACTGAGTTGGTGAAATATTCATTTGGCGAAAAGTGGAACTCCAGAACAAAACCCTGTAAAAGTTATTGTAATCAGCAAGTAATCATCTATGCGCACATATATCACAGTAGTGTAATACTTGTTATTTCATTGTATAATTATTGATACTGTAATACAATATTCTCTATTCTTTACAACTAGTTCGAGTTTTAACTTACCATTGGATTAGCTTCAAGGAATATTACTTTGATATCATACAAATGTTTTAGAATCGGTTCATCATGTTCCTGAACCATGTCTGCTAGTACATCAACATTTCTAAATATTGTTAACCAAAAATCAGGTATGCCTTTGGCATCATCAGTTTCAGTCCTAAAATATAAACAAGTCTTTAAATCGCGTTCTTAAATAGTTACAGACTTGTTGAACAGCAACAGCAATCATTCATGCTATAATTCAAGAGAAACCTACTCTTCCTTCTTTGTCTCTTTGTTCTCCTCGAGATTCATTTTTCCTTTCAAATCATTGCTTAATGCCTCATCTTCTTCTTCACTCTCCCATACACATTGCTCGTCTGTAGGTTCGTATAAACCTGATACGATGTCGCTCCTTTTCTCGTATACTTGTGCACACATCTTGTAATAGGCACATTCTAAAGCGTGCACTTCCTCGTAAAACTTTGCTTCGATATTTGTAGTAACGAATTGTAATTGTTTTAGAGCTTTGATTCGCCGCTTAACGGATGCCGGAAGAGACTGCATTAGCTAAAAAAAAATGTAGTCATTTGGCTTGAGAAGATCAGAGATCTATTGATTTCACATTCTCCTTTGCGAAAATAATATCAGATTGTATAAACATGTACAATGTTAAAATTAAAGCTATCTAGTTCATAATAAATGATATTCATGTGATGATTCCAAGTGTACTACAAAGAAGCAGTTTCTTTTTAATGTGCAATTTCTAAGAACTTGAGATAAGAACGCATGATAAGCCAAGTGAATGAAAAAGCTGTCAGCTTAGAATCATGAAAATATACTAGCACACAAATGGACTGTAAATGTTGCCACATAAATCATTGGTAAATAATAATTTCAAGGCAAACTTTAACATTCTTAGCAGTAACAGGAAATTATCTAAAACAGAATGTAAGTTAGTTACATCAACATTTGTTAAATTAATGTTTTCTATTAATTGGGATGGCATTAAGAGGTTTCATTGTACAAATTTTTCAGAGTTGCTAACTTTATTCCAATTCGTACGTTGTCTCTTTTGTTTCCCTAATTGACAATATAGTTTTTTAATACCTCTGCCTTTGATGCAGACATATGCTCTCTTAGAACAGCTAGCATATCTGACTTATGCAAAATTTTGGGGGTACGGCCTGAAGTCTTGTTATCATCATCATCTTCAACTGATTCCATATCACTAGTATCACCAGCACGTTCTGGATCAGTAGTCATAGTACTATAATCCAGATATTTCTTTTCATGAATGACATCCAGGAATGTAGTCAGGAAAATAATTAAATTAATAAAATTCAGATAAAAAAGGTACACCAATATAAAGATCAATTTTTTCCATCTAGCGAAAAATCATCGGATCGCATATAGTTTTTTTTTGCCATTGCCGTAGTTCTTCCGTTTTGATGCTTCGCGCCTTGTAACCATTCGCAATATCAAACCAGCGAATAAGGCAGACAACGACTTCTATTAACCGAAGTTATAATCTCTCTGGACAATTAATAACGAATAGTAAGTTTTCGAAACTCGCAGTTCGAGATCTTATATCTCACACTATGCGAGCAGTATCGCATTATTATCATATGCTATTGCAAATATATCACATAATTCGAGCTTGACCAAACAAAAAAGCTAGATATCGCAACGTCAACCACGTATACGATTCTCCGAGCAGTGATCACTGTGAGTAATCTCTATTTCGCCAAATTGCTACGCGGTGCAAAGTAAAAGGAAGGGACTAATTCCGCTGTGCATTAAATATGGGAAACATAACGGACGACAAAATGCGATGCTACACTACAGCAAAAGCACAGGATATAGCAAAGGCCATAAGCCGGCAAGCTCTGATCGGCATATCAAATTGCGCGCACCGATACGTTACAATCGTTTGAACTTGAACAAGCACGTGTATCACGGCGAAAAGCTGCGCCGCACGCACATTGCAATAAGATCAGATGATTATGCTTTCGGGTCCATGGGGGATCTGCCAAAGGAAGATTTCAACTGCGGAGAATGACATTTCAGGCACTGAAGAATCACAAGAGCGAGAGGATACTCAGAGGGCACGCGAGGATTGCGCGAAAAAAAAACGGAAATTATATGAGCGTGCCAATTGTGTGATTTGTCTGGTTGAGGTGTTAGGCGTGCTTCTGGCAGATTTCCCCTGTGATTTGCGCTATAGCTCGAAGATGATCTGTTACTCGCGAACGCCAATCTTATGATGGAAAAGGGCATGCACATGGGACAAGGGCTAAAAGCGGCCGCTGATTTTCAAGTCACATGTGTGAAGTCAAAAACGTAATATACCCCTCGATAAAATAAGAATCTGTCTCCAGGCATATTTAATTCTGAAGACTAAACGCTTAAAGCTCAAGGCGTACATACCTTTCAATAATGATGCAGATCACAAAAGAAGAGGGAACGAACCACGGAACGAACAACGAACCGGTCGTTGTGTCGACGGTTATATATCGTTGTAGAAAATTGTACAATGCGAAATTAATTTCGCTTCAACCTTCCTCTGTTAGTTTGCATGTTGGCCAAAGGAATCAATCGAAAGTCCCTGCATTCCATTGTATCTAGATCTTTATCTATTTATCTAGATCTACTTCGGCCAGAGAATATATAGCAATATATAGTGATATATAGTGCATATAGTGTTCAAATATTATTAGTTGTCTGCTGTAAATATATTATCAACGACTGAAATAAAAACTGTACCCTAGTGCATTAACAAGCCAAGCAGTACAAAAAGATAGAAAACTTTTATTATAAAGGAACAAATATCTTTTAAAACCATATGCATGTGTGGGACAATACAAGCAAACAAAAATAGACAGTTTACAGTTTCAAAAGAAAATGAACGATATCTGTTCGACTGGTTCGACTCTGTCAGCGACACTAGAGACTTTCTTTTTGCTGAAAGCAGCCATGAGAATCCTGCAAAGTGGCGGACAGAAATGGCCGAGGAATGATTGACGTCACGTCCGTTCGGTGTTGTGTAGAAGAAGACAATTCGCCAATAGATGCGTTCTCTCATATATACAGATATGTATGTGCTGTTGCGTGCACCTCTTTGAGGTTCTCGGGGCTCGGAGTGCTTGGGCTTGGCGCCTTCGTCAAATGCAGTGAGCGTCGGTGTACGTAAAATGGCGGACGGTGACATTGATTTGTACGCCGACGATCTCGAGCAAGATTTCGCGCAGGTAATTCGCCTTTATCTTTGATAATAATAAACAAGTTCTTTGCTACACGCTACTGCTAAGCCGGCGCTTGTATAAAAATCCCGGTTAACTGTGAGAAAAACGCGCTAGTAGAACGGAGTGTTCGGCGTCATTGAGGAAAGACGGTAATGATACCAGGAAAGCGGTGCGAGATCCTTTGCGCCCGAGAGACCGGCACCGAACGCCTTCGGAGTCGCGTGTGTGCACTCCTTACACGCCACTTGCATTCCCGTAAACATTTTAGCTCTTGGTTACATAATTAGTGTACCTCGTGCGCATTTATTTCGTCGGACGGATAGAGCAAATACGAGTAATAGAGGTTCGCAGCAGCAAAAGCAAAATGGTGTTAGCGGTAAGGCAAATGTCGTAGTAATTCCTTCTCAAATCCGTTTATTAGTTTATTTCTAACGAACACTTCGTACTGCATGCGTGTTGCTCGCTTTATAAACCGGGCCCATTACATTTTCACATTATCTGTCAGTCACCGATTTTTCTTTCCTTTTTTTTAAATCACTTTTTCGTTTCGTGCACCCCTGTCCATACGATATCCCAATGAAAAGGCGAATTTCGTTCGTAATTTGCACATAGCACCTTATACTCGTCCCCGCAAATCTCCTAATTTATCCAATTTTCGGTTGCTCGGCGATCGCGGCTTCAAAGAAGTTTCGCGCGAACAGAAATCTATTCTTCCACATTGTTGCTCAATATAGAAAAAAAAGAGACTTTGGAACGATAAGTTCCGATTTGCAGCCGTATCCCTATGGGGAGACATTCGCGAGTATAGTGCATCGTTATGTGTCGGTCCATTTTGTTTTGAATCAGTCATATTGATTTTCGAGTAGCTGTTCACTTTTATATATATATATATTCCAGAGCTTCTAATCACATTATGGCATTCAGTTATTATATTTGTTGGAGTCCTATGGCTTAGCGGATATTAGTTTGGTAATTGTGAGAAATAAAACAATCACAATATTTTTCTTGCATTATCTCAGGCAATTAGGGTAAAAATAATATAGCTTTTCTTGCTTATGAAGGCAAACCTTAATAAGACCTTATTCATTGTATAAACAGAAACATAGCATTTGTTCTGGTATTTATGAATCTAAGGAGTATAATTCTGAGTAGTCTATATCATACTAATGATTTTGTTTTGCATGAAAATGCAGTAGCAACGTGTGTAAAAGAAGGGTTTATATTGATACAAAATGTGATATTTTTCTATCTCATAGGTTTTCTATTTAATCAATGTTTTAGGATGAGTTCGCTGGTGATGGTGTAGATGGTGTAGATTTGTATGATGATGTAATTGCTGCACCAGCTGGTGGTAATGGTGGCGTGTCCAGTGGTAATACTGGAGATGGTGGAGGTGACACTACTTCACCAAACGAAGAAACAAATGGGAACGCCCCTTATCATCAACTTGGAAATAACATACAGCCAAACCAAATTGGAAGACGACACCAGTTATATGTTGGCAATTTGACATGGGTACATGAATTATTATGTATATGACATAACTCGTGGACGAATAAGTTGTCAAGTTTTGTATAAGTACTTTTTTCAACATTACAGTGGACAAGTGATCAAGATATTACAGATGCTGTTCAAAGTATTGGAGTATCTGATTTTGTTGAAGTAAAATTCTTTGAAAATAGAGCTAATGGACAATCCAAGGGCTTTTGTGTGATATCATTAGGATCAGAACAGAGCATGAGAATATGCATGGAGAGATTGCCCAAGAAGGAATTACATGGTCAGAATCCTGTTGTGACTTTCCCAACCAAGCAGGCACTAAATCAAGTGAGTTGCTAATGCTTCTCTTTTCATTTTTACTAAGTGTTGCACAAAGGGTTGACACCCGATCATTGTAATGGAATTAAAATATGTAAGTCAACAACTTTACACTCTGCGTATTCTCTATGTGTTCCCAGTTTGAGTCTCAGTGTAAGACACGCCCAGCTCCGGCTCCTCAGCAGAGTCAGAGTCAACGTCCTCATAATCCACATCAACATCAACCACCAATGCCGCCTCATCAACAGCATCCTCAACACCCCCAACACCCTCAACATTCTCAACAAAATCATGGTCCTCGGATGATGATGGGTCCTCCACAGGGTGTAAGGCCGCAGAGAATGCCACCTCCAGGTATGGGGCCTCCAGGTCCTGGTGGACCAGGACAACAAGGGCCACCACGTATCCACGGACCACCAATGGGACCTGGTCCTGGACCTCACCATCCTTTGCCTGGTCATCCTAATCAAGGTCCACCACCACCAGGTTATCAACAGGGTCCATGGAATGGTCCCAGACCAAATGGACCACCCGGCCCACCCAGGGGACCTAGTGGACTTGGTGGCCCACCTCAACAGGGACCACCTGGACCAGGACCGGGACAACATCGACCACCGGGCATGGTACGTAATTTTCTATCTTCTTCTGTTGTTTAAAACGATGTACAGAGATATTCAAAGTTTTCTTAATCAATGCTATTTGCACAGTGAATATTAATCACAGTAAATAATTGGTATATACTATTGTATGGAATTAGTAAAAGTGATATATGTCATACTTTTGTTTAACATCTTACACTTTGTGTAAATAGAATTATACTAGAAAATTTCAGAAATAATTGGCATATGCTACACGTAGTGTACAATGTGATAATTAAAATTGTTTGTGGGCCCAAAAATTATATGTTGCGTTGCTGTTCGAGCATGCGGTATCCAAGGCTTAATTACTTGGTATCTAGGTATCTTACACTTTCAACGTACCATTTCTATTTATTATTTATTTGTCAGAAAACTTCATTGATTGTGAGTGATTTTAAGTGAAGATTTTTGAAGTCAATCAAAAGCTGTGTTTTTCTTGGTTTAGCAGTTTCATGGTGGACCTCCAGGCCCACCTGGTCAAGGGCCCCCTCGTGGTCCACCTGGACACCCTGGTGGTCCTCCTGGTGATCCTAGAGGCGCTCAGCCACGTCCTGAATGGAATAGACCACCAGGTTTGTGTACTACATTCTGTACTTATATAATTGAAACATCTTGGATTCAATCAGCCTGTGTATCTTTTTATTTGATGTGTAAGGGTAAAGTACTAATTAACATGCATGATATGATAAATACATAGCACTATTATTGGAGATCATTACAATGAAATAAAACATGACTAAATGTATCCCCCGTAACAATAATGTGCCATATGATATTTATGTACATAGGAATGCATCATGGCCCTCAGGGACCACCAGGTTTCCCTCAACATCAACATATGCAAGGCCCACAACCTGGTCAAGGCCCACCACAGAGAGGACCTCCTCCAGGTTCTATGGGTGGTGAGAAACTTAGAATATTCTCGAAATTTTATTGATTTTACTTTAGCTTTATTTACAAAATCATGCATGATATTGGAGGAAATCCCTATGTAAAGCAGCACAGAGATTCAAGGTGTTTCAACAATAATACCTTTTAAGAGAAGTTTGAGGAACACAGAATCCCAAAATTAGTCTTAAGTTGCACCCATTCACTTAACTAAACATGTATAAATCGATATTCTGGAATCTTTCAGGACCTGGAGGACCACCTCCTGGCCATGGTGGACCGCCGCAAGGCCCTCCTCAGGGCCCACCGGGAGGTCCGGCACCACATGTTAATCCTGCGTTTTTCCAACAAGGTCCACCCCATCAACATCCTGGTCAACATCCACCAGGCCCACCTGGGCCGCCGCATGGTCCTCCCCATGGCCCACCTCATGGTCCACCTCACGGACCTCCACATGGTCCTCCACATGGACAACCTCACGGGCCACCTCATGTACCACCTCACGGATATGGCCCTCCTGCAGCACAAGTACGTTTACAGTTTCATTCTTATGAACAGTTTAATTAGTTGCGTTTTAAGAAACGAATTTAGTTACTATTGTAATAACAATGTCCTGTTACAGCCCCCTTATGGTGCACCGGGATCAGATCATCGTCCCGAAGGGCCTCCTCCACTCACGGAGCAGGAGTTTGAAGAAATCATGGGCCGTAATAGAACAGTTTCTTCTTCTGCGATAGCCCGAGCAGTATCTGATGCCGCTGCAGGAGAATACGCGAGCGCCATAGAAACTTTAGTTACTGCAATTTCCCTAATAAAACAATCGAAAGTGTCTGCTGATGACAGATGCAAGATCCTGATTAGCTCCCTTCAGGATACGCTGCGTGGTGTAGAAACTAAAAGTTATGGATCAGCACGAAGAGGTACGAGATGTTAATGAATGTACACTATTATAGTCTGGCCGCTGAGAGAATGTGAACAAAATCTCCATCGCCCAAGTGTAGTCATTGCCACTCCCTTAACACTTGAGTGCATCACCATTCGAACATTATGAACCCCTCATTCATTACATCATTCCAACGGCCCGACAATAATTGTCTTTACTTCGTTCCAGCCAAACTTGTTGCTTATTTTTAGTAATGCACTTTCCCCATGTTTTAGAGCGGTCTCGCTCACGTGATAGAGAGCGTAGTCATAGAAGAAGGCGTGAACGATCAAGAAGCCGTGATCGGGAGTACAGGGAACGCAGCCGTGACCGTGATCGAGAGCGAGATAGAGACCGCGACCGTGAAAGAGAACGTGACCGAGAACGCGACAGAGAACGCTATTACAGTGAACCTTATCCACGGGAACGATCACGTAGCAGAGAGAGGGACCGCGAACGTGAAAGGGATCGCGAGTATAGAGAACGCAGCAGAGAAGAAAGGTAAGCATAATATTTTATATATTATATCCTGAGACTGAATGTGTACAAATTCAAAAGTAAGGCAAATTCCGGGTACATCGCAGGTCACCGTGCATGTGGCTGAGTAATTGTAGATAATGTATACTGAGAGTGTATAGCACATGGTGACCGTTATGTATCAAAAAGCGAATTACGTATCACATAAAGCTGTTTCTCCTGACATCGTCAGTATGATATAATGCGTGGGAGAATTCGGTGTTTATTCATTTTGCAGCCTATATTTTTTTTTCGATCAAAAAATTGACGCCTATCGAATCGCGATACAGCTTATTGGTACTAGCGAATAAAACAAAGTTGGGAGCATAGTTACTCTTCTTTGGGTTTGTGCACCACGAATTATGTTTTATAATTATAGTTGTTCGCAGTAATTGACATTTTACCGTAATTGATAATGAACCTGTAATAATTTAGATAAAATACTATGGTCTTTGTTTTGTTATATATTAACCCTCTGAAGTTTCTAATATTAAATACCGTCAATCTAATTTTACTCAATTGTTGGTTGCAAGATAAGAAATCAGACATCTGAGGGTTAGTATAATAGCGCAACTGTCGACTATTTACTAATTATATTGTACACCCTTTGTACATATTTAGTAGATAGACAGAAGCGCTCGTACATTTGTCCATTGATACGGTTCCTTCATTACAAAGAACTGAGTGCGGTGTATAGCAATCTTCTTACGAACTTTATCTAAGCATCGTTGAGAAATATGTTTTTACACGGTCTCATCCCATTCAACTTGTCTAAATTATTATCGCTATTCCTATTAACGTACAGATTATATCACTTCAAAATTACTCTTAAGGATGCGAGTATGATTATGTGTATAGTATTGTGTTCTACTCAGCTCACATAATTTATACTTATTGACAGGAGGTGTGTAAATTCCTGAACTAGCAATATTATAAATTATTTAGACAGCATTTCGATTGTTACATTCCATTATAAACATTATCATTCGTCACTGTAAGCAGTTTGATACATAAACAAAAATTAAAATTAATTGAGACATTTTTTTTCTATAATGCTTCAAGATGCTCAATGACTATAGTTGCAATCAAATTGGGGTTCTTTATCAACTTCGAGACAGATAAAGGCTCTACGGATTCTTTTCTTGTGCAGCCTTTAATTTTTATAAACAATACACGTAATATTTTCAAATTGTACTGACGCCTCGTGTGAGAAATGAGCGAATGTTTTCCAACAAATATACACCAAGCAGATAGTGCCCAGGATGTAAACGAAAGAATGTAGCTTGATTCTGTTTAGTAGATGTTCGCTCATGGGTTCTTTCTATTAGCTGAAAGAGTTCTATATCTAGCCTGGTTATAGTGTATAAAGTCATAACAAGATATCCATTTTCCATTAGTACAACACGTCAGTCTGCCAGGCCAAGAGTTAAAGAAGAACCGCCGGAGACGGCTCCCGTCTCATCGTCCAAGGCGTCTAGGTAATTGCCTTTTTTTCATTATAGTGAATGCATGTGGATACATTATTAAGATATTCAGCGAACAGTTATAAAAATGCAGGATTCTTTCAAGAGAGTTGGATGATGTCTTGCGTACGCCGCGCATTAGCGTTCAGGATCACCAAAACAAATATAAGTAGCTTAATTATGAGAGATTAGGATGATAAAGGAATAGACCAATTATGTAGCATAAGCACGAAATATTGCCACCGCTTCGAGGCATACTTTAATTTCATGAAATGTATATCAATTTTTCCCAGCCGTTATTGTTTGCCGTACAAATGCGAAATTAATGACAAATTGTTTGTCGAGCTGTAATAGAAGGAGTTAGAGAGGACAATATTGTTTACCAAGTGTATAAAAGTATTATATGTCAGAAAAAGTATGTAACAACTAAGCGTAATTATAGAGCGAGGGATACATAAGTAAAGTAATAATAGATAATTCGCTGACGTGACTTGTGTAGGTATTATGACGATCGCTACAGAGAGCGTGAACGAGACAGAGATCGAGAGCGAGAATCGAGCAGAAGACCATCTGAGCGAGAAAGAGAACCTGAGCGCGAACGAGAACGAGAAAGAGATCGTCGTGATGAACGGGGAGATTCTTCGCATCGTTCAAGACATTAAAAAGAAAGCTTACAAAGACAATGGATTGTCGAAGACCTTCAACAAAATTCTAGTACTAGAACTCTGCAAGACACATCATCTATGAGTCTATCCAAGTAAATGTGAATGTATCTGTGGATAGTCGTAGAACAAAGTCGACATCCAGCGAAGGGACACATTTACCCCAAAAACTGTATTTAAATTCTTAACACTTTCTCAATTAATGTGATTGATCCAATTCCTCTATTTGCCTTGGAGCAGTCAGTATATGTTTATACATAGATCCCATGCAAATGTTTAAATGGATATCATGTCTGAATTGTTAATATTCGCCTACCCTGGAACTCAAGGGTATTTGCATTTACGACGTATAGGATCAGTCTTCCACACATCGAAGGATATTATATAATGTAAGTAATTGATGATAATATCTATTCTGGTGTTCATATATCTAGATTGATAATGAAATAGATTTTACAATTATTGTATAGTTTGATGTTCGTTGAACCTGGGTTTTTCGCCCATCGTATTGTATCCACGACTTCGTATATATCATTAGTGCATATAAAAATCAGTCAAATGTAGCAATAAGAGCATATAATTATTAATTAAAGACATAGAATTCCTGTAGCTATGTAATATATAACATCGATCTGGAGATGAACGTGGAAGACTGACAATTTAGGTCATTTTTGACTATGTTGCGACCACAACAATTTAATACACTGTGCGATATCCAATCTTCATTGCTTTAAAAGAAATTGCAATGTATGTATGTACCCGATTGGGAAAATGTTAAGAAAGTGAAATTAACACAGGATTATTGATCGCTCTCTCAGTGATCTATTATAATTTTTAGTAATACATAACAGAAATGTTTGGAAATTATTATACAAGCACCATGCGTCATAACTGTTTTTCCATGGACTTTTCTTGTCTTCTTCTTTTTACAAACCGTACATTATTACGCCGGTGGTGTTTTTCGTGTATGTATACATACCAGCACATATAAATTCATACGTGCATACATACGTATATATAAATATATATATATATATATATATATATATATATATATATATATATATATATATATAATTAAGAAGAGAACTCAATTTAGTTTCGAAGTATCAATTTTTTCAACTCAAACGCAAAATAACTACGTGTCATGTAGCAATAGGCTTTTATGAAGTCACCCCTGAATAGCGGTTTCCAGTGAAAGAAATCGAACCCGTATCTCCGAACAACTACATACTGTCAGAAGAGAGAAGACATCTTTGTGGATTCATCGATCTTCTGCCTGCACCACGGAGCAAGATTGTATCTTAATATAATACATATATACGCTTTCAAAAATATACATGATAAAGATGTCTTTACTTTATTCATCAGTACACAGAATCTCCTGCAAGTGTCATCTGTTATTAAGAAGCACCTTGATTCTTCAGTACCTTCGGTTCTATTCTCTCGTTCCTTTTCTGTATCCGTGTCTGTAACGAGTTGTACCCTATGGAACCGAACGTATTGGTGAAGTCGTTCTTTATACGACTTCGATTACGAAGATTCACTTGTAGATGCTGCGTGATGAATATTTTTGTTATTGAAGGGCGAACTTCTTTCAAATACGGAATGAAATGAATCGGAGATATACCCACTGTAAAAGCAAATGTCTTAAGATCATCTATACCTGTATTATATTGCACCTTCATTTGTTTTTCTTGGTACAATCTTTTGCGGATTTATTATTGCACCACAGTTGTAAAATTTTCTCATTGAATATCTTTACCAGTTTATGAAAATACCTCAAAAGATTGGACCATTGGTGTCAAACTAAGAATTATAGAGCGAGTGGTCTCGCTGATTACACTGCAGAGTACTTCTTTATCAAACTCAACTTAAAGAAAATCCGGCTTTTGTTTTGTAAATCATAAAAGCATGGCATGAACAAGCCCGTATTGCATAGTTACAAATTTTCTGCCAATTACTCTAATTACTAACTACATAGAATTAGAGCTACGGTATTTATAGGGTCATGCATGATACATTGATGATTCGATTATTATACGGATAAATTTGAACTTTTTGCGATTGTCCGATTGTTTATGGTAAAAGTTCGTAGATATCTAAAAAAAAGATATCGCAAAGGGTGGAATACCATATAAGAAGCAAGTATATATGAAAGTAGGATTTTCTAAAACATAATCTTCTCTGCAAATTTTTTCTTTGCGATCGAGAAAAACTGCGTGCCTTATTACTATCGGTACATTTGGTTTATTTTAATTGCATTACCTAATGAAAGTACTGGAGAAATCTTATATGCAATTGCCTACGTAGAAGGAAATTTAGTTCTCGAAGTGTAAAAAACACCAATTATTTAAGTGATTGAAATTGAACCCTGGTATACAAGATGGAGCAGCTCGCTATAATTTGTAATGACTTTTTACTTGCAAAATGTCCTAATTTGTTAGTGGGTCAATATACTTTAAATTTTGAATTACTGCGCAAGGACTTCCCTTTTACGACACGAATTAGCAGTTCACACGCGCTTATGAAACGGTTTTATTCAAATCAGGTATTTTTAACAAACATTACGAATATGCCTCAATTTGTAAAAGTCCAAAGTCTTTATTCGATAATTTCAATATCGACAGTTGTGATATTTAATGCTTCTTTTTGACGTTAGATTTACTTTAGATGCCACAACCATGAATTTTTCATACATTCTCCCGCTTAGAAGGATGAAATTGACTTTTGTTAAATGCATTTATTTTGCATGAACGCTCCATCTTATTATTTTTACTCGAGCCTGTATATTATTTATTAAGAAAAGTTTTAGTTACGTAGAGAAATATGTAAAGCTTTAAGTTAAATAGTAAGTGTTCCATTTTGTGTTCAATGGCGAAAGAAAAGTGGCGAAAGTGTCTATGCGGTAGTCCTCCGCAAATTAAAAAGAATACCGTATAAGCGATGCGGAAAGACTGACATGATCAAACTTTTAGTTTTATATAATGTCAAGTTTACTGTTTGATAAGTATCAATTGATATAATCATATTTTTTGCGTGGTACAAAATGGACCCTGCCGAATACGTAAAACGTTTTTCGTTGTAAGCTCAGACGTATAAAAAATAATGGTATCTGCTAGATACTAATTGATATTTAGTAATTTAGCAGCCATATATTTTTGCTCAAGACTGAACAATGTTGCACATCTGCCAACTACTGTTGTAAGTATTTTAATATTCTATAGACAAGTCAGTGTATGTATATTGGTAATAACACATCATCGATCAAAAGGCGACAGTGTCGAAAAAAATATTTTTTGAAGATTTTATGGCAACAATAATTTGGTACACATTCTGTAGTCTCTCAATATAGGGGAGTTATTCCTGTTCTTATATCCGATAGTTTTTTGAGAGTACATTTGACGTTAAAGTGTTTTGAATATCCTGTGAAGTTACATATCTGCTACTTAATTTAGAATATCTGCCACATACAAGTACAAGATATCTCAGGGTAATTCTAGGGAAATTAATAATTTATTATACACGTAATAACATAAAAGACAATGAATTATATTTTCTGCGGAGTATTCTTGCTGTAAATTCTAAGTAAAAATTTATACTATTACTCTTGACCGTCTAATTACGTGATCATTGCATACTCTCCTTAAAAACTGTGCCATACTGTTACTCCTGTAGCGTACGAAAATATGTGATTGAAAAACTGAAGCGATGCGAAATGGAAGTATGTAAGGGTCAATGGCATAGACTTAAGGGCAATATATATTTTTATGCATATGTAACGAAGTAGCATTAAAGTATGCAAGTAGGAGCAAAATGCAATGAACATTAGTAGAAAACATCTTACAGGTAAGTGTAAAGTAAACTAGAACAATATTCTTTTGACTGTAACAAGATACATGTATTTTAATTTTATTATATAATTTGTAAACATTGATACATTATAATTTATATTGGGAAGAACTGGCGGAGGGTACGCGAAAGATACCAATTTCTGTCTTGTAACTGGAAGTCGGTCCCGGCGTTAGCGGGGTTAAACATTCAATTTTTTATACAATTATTTTGTCTTACAACATTGTCACGTATCTACACAAAGATTCGTACCATTATCGTATTTTTCCGCGCCGAAGAAACTTATGATATGCTACATTGTTGTGCGCAATATATTATTCTATTAAAATGACGCTCTCAAAATTTTGTCACTTGTTACTTCATACTCGGCACTTTAGTAATTACTGTACAATATCCAATCAATTTAGAGCTCCGTTTTATTTTTTAAGTTCTTTGCCCGCTGTACTATCATGTTAACTGAACTGTGATATCAACTGTACTCAGATAATAAATTTATGTACTAACTATCCAATTCTCTTGTTTGAATGACGCACAAATACAGTAAACTACATGTGACGGATGTTCAATGATATATCTAGAAATGTTGGTGCTATGTTATATTTATTACTCATTATTTATGTACAATTATGTATGTAGAATACAGGTGGTAAGTTTTTTCTCTATCATACAGTTAACATGATAGGCATGCCCACATGAAAAGATGGCTATTCCATTATTACCTAAAAGAACCGGCGTCTGCAGAGATAATGTGCAACATGGACACGTCGATGATTTACTTTCATATCGCATGCCCCAATGGTGGGCACCATTACCGAAGACGTTTTTATTTATAGGGCGGCCTAGATCTTTCTCTAAAACTCCAACAAATTCATCTTGAATCTAGAAGAAAATGTGATAATTCAATTTATAATGTATGTATCTATTCGATTATAAAATATTTAATGTACAGGATTTTTAATAGTAAAGTATTGATGACTAGCGATACCTTCACGGAGCACATTGTACTATATTCACATGAATCCAAAGTGGTTTTATTGAAGTCAACCACACGCTTCATCCCATGTTTATTCAAAATTTTTGAGAATAGAAGAGACTGAAATACGCTATAAAAATGTGGTGAATTAAATTCGCAATCGTGTAAATGACTTTCTGAATATTTCTGAGTAATCTTACCTTCCATCCAGTGACAAATTCGGAACAAACTTCTCCACTTTCCTTAAGAAAGTTATAACAGCATCAGGTCCTTCTTTCTTTGTTATTTCTCGTACTATACCACCCCAATTTATTAATGTCTGCTCTGAACTTGCATTCAAGATGCTTCCACAAAGTAAACACTTTCCTTTTTGCATTTGCGTAACGCATATTATAACTGTACTCCACGCCTTCGTATCCAAAATTGGCAGGAGAATTGATAATAGCACATTGTCTTTAATTTGAAGGCACTGGCGCAATAGAGAATCGCTTAACACAAGATTTTTTTCTATGCATATTGGTAGGTATTCCCGCCACATATAAGGTACTTTGCCACAGATCTTTGCACAATCCTCTTCATTTTCGACGATCTTTTTAAGCAATGATCTACCGATCGCTAGAAATTTTGGTTCCGTTAATCGATCGATTAGATAAGCACTCCCGCAGCTGCATCTTGGACAATTTTGCTCATTTACGTCGACAAATGCCCCAATGATTTGCTTAAGAATTCCATAATTGCTCGCCGAGTCAATCACGTCTGTGGATGTGCTGTCGAGCAAAGTACTAAAGAAATAAAGTTCCGCACTTCGTGAGACTTCATATAAGAATCCTTTCAATTCCGTCTCATTTTCGTATGATTCATTTATGATTTTCAGCTTTTCTTGTACTCTTGTAATAGCTGTGTCCAATTGTTCTTCACTTTTACACGCCTTAATATCATCAATTATGTAGTATATGCTTTGGAGATCCATCTGTATCTTCTGCATTACACTTTGATTTGAATTTGGGTTTGATGCATCATCAATTGAGGTACTTTTCATTTCCGCTCTGCCACACTGAAATTCTTCTGTATTACAGTTCACCCTGTCAGATGAAATCTCATTTTCTGTTACAATTTTAACTGTTTCCGAACTTGTTTCTATATTCTTCTGTTTGAAACTGTCATTAGACATCACTGTTGAATGCAGAGGTGTGTTTAACTTGCTAGTTAGTTTGTACCTAAAGTATTCATCGCCTTTTGAATCTAAATTCCCAGAGTTAACAACAACAATACCAGAATTCAGTTTAATTGGACATGTGTTCCTGTTGGTTTGTAATGAAAGAATGATGGGATGAAGTACAGTAACCAAGTCAATGTCTTCATATGCTCCAGAATCTCTATTCTCTATTTCACGAAAGTCTTCAATATTCTTGCTATCGATCATCTTATGCAGTTGTGATTTATATAAAAGACATACGTCCAAACACTCGCAATATCGGTTTTTATGATATAATCGTAGTATTAAGGTATCTAATGGCGTAAAAGTCAGACAATGAAATTCACACTCGGCGGTCATGAAGTATATTCTATTTCCTACTGTTTCTGCTGAGACTATATTTAAAAATTCGTTGCACCACAGGATTACTGTGGCGCTCGAAGGATTTATAATATATAGGCCGTTTGATGTATACGAGAATAAATACTTTTCCGCTATAACGCATAAGTGAGCAAAATTTATAGACTGCGGAGAACAAGAATCCTCCGTATCGATTTGAACATTTTGTACTCGATTCGATTTGCAAACCACTGTTGGTGGTATAGCAAGAGCCTCTTTAAACTGATGAGTCTTCAGAACTACGCCGTTCGCGGAAACTTCCCACAATCGTGATCCAGGACGTGCACAGAAAATTGTCAATGAACTTTCATCTTCTAGGTTATTATCCCCTTCTGAGATGAAGCTAAAGGCACGTACTCGGTTGACTAACTTTTCCTCCCTTCCAGCAAGCAAAGTACTCTCATCTTCGCAGGTGTACGTCTTGTAAAAACACGCCCCGAATTCGCCGTTACGCGCTTTATTACCAACTTGCTTGTACTGCTCTCTAACTGTGTCACATATATAACAACGTGTCAAAGTTGATGCTAATAGTAATGGTGAAGAAAAGCTCAGCTGTACAATAGCTGAATCTAAATGCATCAAGACACAAGCTGGTGCCTGGAACATTCCATTTACCTGCAACAAAACAGATTAAATATCCCTAATGGACCATTTCGTAGAGTTTCATTGGAGTAAAACTGAAAGAAATATTGTAGACTCACAGTAAAAATAGATAAAACCATAACGGAGATATTTCCATTGCTATCACCGATATAGATTTCAGAACTGTTCTTATTCCAACAGAGACAAGTAATTTGTTCTGATACTTGCTCTGTCGATACGGCTATCAATTTTGGAGTTGGCTTCAAAGCTACCAAACAAATTGAACCTCGTGTTGTTGCCAATGCTATTGTCTTCTCATCAGGTGATATCAATACCTGACAAACTGCACCCTCCTACAAAAACAGAATGAATAACTTTGTAATGAAATGAATATCCTAATTGCTAAATTCCATATATTCAAAAGGACAGCAGGACTACTTACTGACAAAGGTATTAATTGTATAAAAGAACATGGCTCCCTGGCAAACAAGTAAATACTCCCACTGGTAGAACCCACCACGAAGTAACTTGCTGATATATTGAAACATGTGTACTACAAAATGAATATTATAATAATGCATAAGTTCAGGATTACATTGAAAATAGATGAGGCTTAACTATCAACTCATTAAAATTGTAAGCTCCAGCCGGCGGTACCTTGATACGTTGTGTAGAATTGATAGGCTTGTGGAGAATTGAATTAATTTGCTCGTATTCCGACAGAACGAAAGGAAAATCCTGCATAGTCCTCAAACTGTTGTTGTGATGTAAAACAAACATGAAAAATCAGCTATGTAAGTAAGGGTAGGCTGTCAGGTGGCCGACGCAATATGCTCAAGCCCATACTTATGATCGGTAAAAATATCCTCTCCAAGCTGCGCAGGTTACTGCAAAAATACGTTGACAGGGTTGACAGCAATCATTAGAGTTTGCAACGACGGCAACGACATCGAATCAGCTGATCCGTCCCGTTTGAAGTGTGACAGGAGCGTATATAACGTGGTGTGCAGGGCTCGAAAGGCAAAAAGCTTTACCTTCGACCGCCTTCGACAGAGTAGCCGAAACGTATATCGTAGATATCATCTAAATATATACCGTAAAATATGCCACAGAAAACTGTAGTTCTTATACGGAATTTTTTATTTTACAGAAGTATAACAAACATCCATTGAAACAACTCAAAAGTACGAGGTGGGAGGCGCGGGAGTAAGCGTCCATGGATTTGAATCTCGATATTCCTTAAATCGATATACGACCGCACTTGATACCCGCGCAAGCCGCATCGTGACGATCGTGACTACCTGCTAGTGTTCCCGTGGCAAACTTCTCGCACACCAGTCATATGATCGCCGTGGAAAAGGGCGAGTCCGAATAGCATTTTGACGGATTGTGAATTTGTGTAGACTCGTAGTTAAAAACGAGTGCGGTGATCAAAATGAAGGGTTGCATGTTCAACATTGATGGCGGATACCTGGAAGGTCTCTGCCGTGGATTTAAGTGTGGTATACTCCAGCAAAGCGATTATCTCAATCTCGTACAGTGCGAGACGCTCGAAGGTATTGGATGCTGAAAGGGAATAATATAACAGCTTTCTCTCATTAGCATCTTTATTCCTTTTATAAATATGTAATATTCTCTTATTTCTTGCGCAGATTTGAAATTGCACTTGGCTGGTACGGATTATGGCACTTTCTTGGCGAATGAGCCCTCGCCACTGTCTGTCAGCGTGATCGATGATAAATTGAGGGAGAAACTAGTCGTCGAATTTCAGCATATGCGTAATCACTCTGTCGAGCCGTTATCGCAGTTCCTGGATTTTATTACGTACAGCTACATGATTGACAATATCATATTGTTGATCACTGGCACTTTACATCAAAGACCAATTTCGGAGCTGATCCCAAAATGTCATCCTTTAGGCAGCTTTGAACAAATGGAAGCAATGCATGTTGCATCCACACCTGCTGAATTGTATAGCGCTGTCTTGGTAGACACACCTTTAGGTATCGTCACATGACCTACAGGAAGCAAGGCTAGCTTCACTCAATCTTCCAGGAAAGCTAATAGAGTTTTTATTTCAGCGCCTTTCTTCGTTGATTGCATTTCTGAGCAAGATTTAGATGAAATGAACATTGAGATTATCAGGAATACTCTCTACAAAGCATATTTGGAAGCTTTCTATAAGTTCTGCAAAGAAATCGGTGGTACAACTGCTGATACGATGTGTGAAATTCTTGCGGTCTGAAGAAGTTTTATTCTTTTGAACAATGTGATTTTCAAACGTACTATTATGTTATACATATATATATATATATTATGCTTACAGTTTGAAGCAGACAGGCGTGCAATCATTATTACGATTAATTCATTCGGGACTGAATTAGGCAAGGACGATCGTGCAAAATTATATCCACGTTGTGGAAAATTAAATCCTGATGGATTGGCAGCTTTGGCTAGGGCAGATGATTACGATCAAGTTAAAGCTGTAGCAGAATACTACGCTGTATGTATATTTTCCGAGTCAATTAGTCTTTTGCCAATATAAAGCTAAAATTGATCTGTATGATTTTCTGCCTTGTCTTTAAATAGGAATACAGCGCATTATTTGAAGGTGCAGGCAATAATCCTGGTGATAAAACTTTAGAAGATAAGTTCTTTGAGCATGAGGTGTGTAAACTACTTTTACTCATTTCTAACAAAGTCTTTAGAGTTCGATTGATTATACTCTTATTACAGGTTCGTTTGAATGTTCATGCTTTCCTTCAACAATTCCACTTTGGAGTGTTCTACAGCTATCTGAAACTGAAGGAACAGGAATGCCGCAATATTGTATGGATAGCAGAATGTGTTGCTCAAAAACACCGTGCAAAGATAGATAATTACATTCCAATCTTTTAATGTTTATCTCCTTCAAGGGATCAATAATCATTCACAATTATAATACAATATGTATGCAAAAGTGATGGTTTATCTTACAGATTCGTTCTAAACACAAAATTAACAATATTCAATATTGTTACAGTGAACTCTGATGAGAAAGGTAAAACTGCCGAGCAGAATTTATGACCGATCATCCGATTATAAATAAAATATATATCTGTACGTACACTCAATATTTAGTAAGACGGAATGGGACATATATATCGAGAAGTTATCATTTAGTGTTGTTATTATTGTATGTTGCAGAAGTTTAAGTCATATAGATGTATATAATGTATTTTATTGTAACCGTCGATGTATTCGTTGTCATATAGTATTATATCCCGTTATGATAATCGAGTTCACAACTGTAAAATAAACAGAAATATATACTGCATTCCATAGAACTAAAATATACCGGTCATATGATACACGGACAATCAATTCTGTCAAAATAATTCAATATTCGTTTAATTACCACATTTATCCCTGCCGTTGTATAAAAATCCATTATTTTAAATACTGTGCTCATTCTATCCATAAGAAGTCTGACGTACAACAACTTTACATATGTCAGTTTACGCAACGAGTATATAAATGTACAGTCTACTTCATGAAAGCTTTCATCACAAAACAATACAACATAATATGAAACATGACGCTGGTGTAATTGTACATCTTATTCTGATCTAACGATGAACATTATACATATGTATATGACTTCTGAAAGCGCTTTACCCTTGCAACTAAGTTTGTGCAATACGAAACCATTCCCATGGTTTTTAGCACATGAATAATTTGGGAATGTATGACTGTACAATATTATGAAAGAATAATTTCCATTTACAAGAACTGAGTGGAATTCTTACATATACCACAGGACATAAAGTAGTATATGGTTATAAATGCATAAATTACAGTGGATGTTACGTGTATATGGTCATGAAAGAGGATATATCTTTACACCCGATACACACATTGTGTGAGTGAAACATATTTAACTATGTGTGCAAATCTTTGAAGAACGATACTGATAGCATCCTTACTCAAAATACGCCCGCATCTAGGTTCTCACAATTCCTTCGCACTCACTGTCCTTTTTCTCTAAGTCCTGCTCACGAGTTTTAGAATCGTCTTTCAAATTTGATATACATACAGGTGACGATTGTGGTGGTATATTATTAGGAACAGGCTTCATATTAACTGTTGGGGAGGGTGGTGCTGGCATCATGTTGGGCATAGGTGGTGGTTGATAAGTTGTTAAACTTTTTAACCCAATCACTTCTGGATGTTCTTTCCAAAAACGGTCGCCGATTATGTCGTCAACTATCGGGACTACCGCTGGTTTTAATCTCCCTAACTCGTTCGTTACTAATTTCCTTATAAGAGTAGTTCCCTTTCGAAAGATTGGAGGTTCATTATTATAATTGATACCAAACTCTTGAAAAAGAATTTCATTTTTATGCGATGCTAATGTCCCCCTAAGTTTCTCTTCAGCCTACGAGATGTAAATATTAGTATAGAAAGTAGATTCAATAGTATCATTAATCGTATAATACTGAAACTCACTTGGTTTGCAGTAAGCTTCCCTCTTAATATCAGATTCCAGAAACACGTATTGTATAAATTATTTATGTGAACATCAGCTTGCCTCCATGCCAGATAGTCCCTTAAATTTTTGTCTGTGGGATAGAGGATAACACGTCCATCAAAGCACGGGGGATAGTACAATTCCTTTCCTCTGAAAAACCTGGGCCAGTGATACACGTACGATGATGAAAATAACGAAGTCACGAGCGACATCAGTTTTGAAGCTGAAAGAAATACAATTCTTCTATTACTTGTTAGAGTTTGCATAATATTTAAGTGTTCTAATTATTCGAAATTTTTGTAATCGGTTTAGAAAATAATTGTTATATTGCGTCTGCCGACCACGTACCTCTTCTTTTAAACAGAGTCGTGTCTTTCCGAAAAACGAAAGAATATTCATCACTTTGACCAAATCCTAAAACAATTTCTTTATATTCCTCCATAACTGTAATAGCTGCGCGATTCATAAGCTCCAAAGCCACCGCATCGTTTGGTTTAATGAATTGATGCGCATCGCAAAATTTGGAGTAGTTCTTCCCGTCTAATCTGACTACAATCCAGCAATTGGGAAGGCAATTGTCCTCTGATTCGAATTCCTTTACATATTCAAATTTGCTTTTGGCCATTGCCGTTGAACTTAGATGCCGACTCGTGATCACTTGTTTACTCCAACTGATGATTTTCAGGAAGTTCCTACCCTTCATCCGTCCCTGCTAACCGCAATATAACAGTCCCTAAAACTGTTGTCGGGTATGGAAATATATCCATTGCTGTCGTTGTGTTTCGCCAGGCGGAGAATGAACTTTACAAATCCATCTTTCTCACATCCACTCCACCGGCTGTACTTACAGTTTTCCTCTCGCCGATAAATAAACGTTCGATGCGTCTATGCCGATTTCAATATGGAATACCCACGTGTAATATTAGTGGTTAGGTCTACTCCGGCGAACTTGTGTTGGCATTGACGGTTGTTGAACGATCATACATAAGCTAAGTGACTTGTATGCTACTGATCCTTCTTAAATTCAGTTTGACATTGCAAAATTAAAATAATTCAATCGAACATTCACGACGAATGATTTTTGTTGCGTCAAAGTGTACAAGTCTGTGCAACGTTCTACGTGCCACAGATTGAGTACCGAATTTCTGTCTATAAATACAAAACACTGACAATTAATTTGGGCTGCACTGTAATTGGAAGACATGGACCTACACGAACGTTTCATTCAATTTCCAACAGTGGATCTTTCATTATTTAAAGTGCTGGATAGCCGAGCAGAACAAGATCCTCTAGCATTACTTCATCGCTTCATTTATTATTACAATGATGAAGTGACAAAAAATAATGCCGACTTTAAAACTTTGGAAATGTTCCACTCTTTGTTATGTCACAAGTATCAAGTGTTATTTCACCGGTCGAAAGAAACTGGGAGAGCGCATTCCTATCCTCAAAATGTTCATATTGCCGAAAGTATAATCACCTTGCTAAAGGACGTGGAATATATATCGAAATTAACAATTTACTATGATATCCTACTCTTAGAAATGGTACTGCATTGCGATATAAGTTGCATTGAACAACATTTAGCGGCCTTTCGTAAGAGTAACAACAATGAGGTCGATGTGCGCTTTGTGAAAATCTTAGAATGTTTTCTGCAAGCTGTACAATTAAGGGATTTCTTATATCACGATGTCAGTACCGAAACTCGCGATAATCTTAGCAGGATTTATATTAAAGACATAATAAGCTGGTTAGAAATCAAAGAAGAGAAAGAATGGCGCTTATTTGCTCTAATTTTTTCAAGAATCGTAAAATTTTTTCAACCAGATAAAATACTTCCAAGCCTTTGGGAATTTATTTTACATAACTTGCAAGATGCAAAAGATATGTTGGCTGTATTGTGTATCATAGCAGATATCTCTTTTCCCCTGAATGCAGAAGATATTACTGATACAAATTATAACTTGTGTTACTCTGAACAAATGTGGCATGTACTGATAAATGGATTACAGTCACCCATACAGCAATATCGAAAACAAGCACTGTTTCTTTTAAAAAAGATAGTCACGTTTATCAATGCATCGGAATTGAAAATAAAAAAGCTTAGTGTTACACCATTTCTTTGTAATGCATCTACAAAAGGGATGATTCCTATGAAATCAATCCAAGAAAAGTTCTTTCTGATATTTGACGCATTAGAAGAAAAACAACAACATCTGGTCATGCCAGCACTAACACATGTACCGGCTTTAATAGAGGCATATAAAGAACACGTGACAAGGCATGACTGCCTTCATATTGTTTGGATACAAATTATCTTTCAAAGAATGATACAGCACGAAAACAATGCTATTGTAAAACAAGGAATGAAATACGTTTGTGATCTTGAAGAGCTTCTATTAAGTGAGGAATTTTGCAAATTATATTTTATAACTTTAAACAATACATACCTGTATGAATCCCACCAAAATAGACCAGAGATAATATTGAGCACAAAGAAATTACTTTACTCTAATATTGTTCAGAATGAGAGCAACCTACTTGCCAAGATATTACGTGTAATAAGCGAAATAGAATGGGCACCCATTCCACTGTTTTATACTATTGAAGTACTGGAAATTGTCTTTAATAAAACTGTGCAAAAACATCCATTAAAAGATGAAGACTTCTGTATAATTAGAACTATATTACAACAGCATTTGAGAATGCATTCTGGCATATTAAGAAATGCATCACAAGTCACACTTCTTGAATTAGTGACTAACTCGATTACAAAAGTGAATGATTTCATAGTACTCATAAATATGTTATCCGAAGTTTCCAGTGAGATATTGTACAGAGATTCACTTAGTTGGATTAAAACAACAGGCTGGTTGAAAAAGATACTCACACCCATGGCGGCAGTAAATGCTGTGAAGTTGATATGCGAAGAATATTTGACTGAATCCGCTCATCCAAGTCTCACTGCTAAGAAATTTGCATTGGCAATTATTTTGCTGCATGATGCCAAATTAATATTTATTGATAGAAACTGTTCAGTAGAGAAGCTAATATCCCAATGGCTTTCCTGCTTAAATGAAATTGATATGCGGCCATATGCCAATTTAGAATGCACTTTAAATGCAATAGAGTTTATATCACACTTGACTGACATAAGTCAAGGACAACTGAATACAGAAGCCACATACTTACTTTCTCAGTACACGCACTCAATTGTGAAATTTCTGGTGAAAAAATTGAAAAGTGTGGCATCCGATCAGAACTATGAAAGTGTGGAGAAGTATATAAAGCTAACGATATTACTGCTAAAAAATATGAACTTGTTGATGTCCAAGAACGATGTAATCGATTATTTGCACAAGTTCCTTCATGAAAGCAGAGATATACTTACGAACACAAAAAATCACAGCATCCTCACATGCTTATGCGCACTTCATATTTTACACTTTTGTCAAGTTTCTTTAAATCTTAAATCATGTCCAGTAAGTGTCTTATACGATCGTGATATAAAAATATTCAATGGTATACCCACTGAATCAAGTATGAAAGCAAAAGTTAGCTCAGAATGTTATTTACTACTTATGAAGATTATGCAAGGGTGTATACAGGACTCTGTTATAAAGACACGATGGGCAGAAAATGTATTGTATCTATTTGAGTTCGGCGGCAAAGAAATTATACCAGCTACAGCAAGCCTACTACAAACAGTCGTAAATAATGAGATATTGTTAGAGTTAGAAAATAGATCTAATTTTGAGTCTATCTTCGCGATGTGTTGGCGCCATACATTCTTAGACAAAAGAAATTCGTTATTTTGGCCATCGATCACCAACCTTGTGTCAGTGATTGTTAGTTCGAAGTTTTTAGTGTTGCCGGAATCAATGAACTTCGCAAAGCAAGTAAGAAGAATGACCGATTATTTTTCTTACGAATACTGGCAAACTTTTAAAAACTTTTATTGTATACACCAAATTTTAGTTCATCGATCAGTTACTCGAGGAAAGCGAACATTTGCCCAAGCTGAAAAGAATTTTACTGCAGAGTATGAGCATAATAGGCGTAGATAACTTGAAAAAGTTCCAAGAACCATTGATATTCTGCCTCATCCATGGCTTTGCTCTACGACGAGATAAAAAAATTGAGAATCAAGCATATCATCATATTAAAAAAGATTATTCGCTGTACTTTTCTAAAAATGCGGTTCTCTTGTAAGTTACTCTAGTTGCAAAATTATCTAGAGACTTATACTTAAGTATTCATCACTAATCTTGTAATAAATAATTCTGTTGTTTCTCATAGAGAGCATAATATCGATGCCGCGATTCGGGCACACTCCGCTATTATATTACATACGATGATTACTGCCGACTTAGATTATGCTTCTGTAATTCTTCATGCGCTATTGGAGCAGTTGGAGAAATATCGCAATAAACGTTATTACAATCATTCCTATGTACATAAAGTAAAACATCGAATTATGCAAATACTGTTGCTTCTTCAGCCAGCCCTTAACGAGGTATAAGAATACCGGCTTGAAGCTGTTGAATCGTTGAAACTTAAAAATCTCCTTGCAGGCAGAAACGATCACTCTTCAAGCTCTCTTGTCCGAGTTAATATTATTGGAAAGCAATCAGCACAGCGTAAGACTAATGCAAGAATGGCTACTCATAAAAATATTTCTAGAGCAGACTGCTCTGCACGCAAACTTGTGGCAATTTTTTGAGGAGGTAATTGTCCGTATATTATCACGATGTTTTACGCCAATTATACTAATACAAAGATATGCAGGCTATCAGAGTGCGCCCGGGATGCACCAGTTCGGTTATAAGTATTGTCTATCACACTGCGTTACATCTTCCAAGCAATATCCAAACTGCATTTATTGAAACTGGATTAAAGTATATTGCACGTTGTTGTTTGGGACAACAATTTAGTATGCGTTTATATAGCCAGGCAAGTAAGGTAATTCTGTTCACAAAAAGTAGTTGGATATAACGAGAATCCACTTGTAGGTAGTTTTCCTCAAATTATATGATGTGCTGCTCAGGAAAAGTGCTTCAGATGTAATATCAAAATATTCAGGATTATATGAGGCTGCTCTTGCAAGCATAAAGGAAGGAAACATGATGAAGAATTCAATCAAAATTCAAGATGATTTCTACTTTAATGTCTTTCATCCTGTGAATAATTATACCCTGGAGGTTCGTTATATGGCCTGACTTTTCTAGTAACGATTAGACTGTTATAACGACAATTCTCCTGTTAGACTGTATACTACGATCTACCACGACTATCAGACATGGATCAAAGTGAGTGGATCGATCCCGAATTATTCAAAGAATTAGGTATCGTATGTAAAGGTAATCACCCTTTACAATTGCTCAATATCGATCCAGTGTTGTCCCAAATTGACACATCACCATATCTACCAAATGCCGCTACAGGTATTAATGACATCAAAGTATAATATTAATAATGTGTTAATAGCAACTATTAAGCCCGAAATATGGTAGGCAATGAGTTATGCAAAAACGATCAGGAAGAACACTCGGAAAAGGAGAATGATATCCAGAAAAAAATTGACGCTTCTGCAGCGATGGCAACTTTATACGATGATCTCTCAATTGTATCAAGAAATTTGACATGCACTCACAAGCCTTCAGTTCAAGATGAAGGTCTTATAATTGTGGCATCACTTATAGACCGTCTACCGAATTTAGGTGGACTTGCGCGCACTTGCGAAATCTTTCGCGCTAACGAATTAGTAATTAGTAATCTTAGTATTACTAAGGACAAGGAATTTCAAAGTTTGAGTGTATCAGCTGACAAATGGATAATTATTACTGAGGTATTCGCGCTAGCTGCGGGCATAGGTATAATAGATTTTAGGGAATACAGTTAAGTAATGTCTTTCAGGTAAAGACTCATCAACTGCAAAAGTACTTGCTTGAAAAAAAGGATGAAGGATGGAACTTAGTTGGCGTTGAACAAACTGCTTATAGTACTAATTTAACAAACATGAAATTCGACAAAAAGACAATATTAGTTTTAGGGTAAGTAAGACGCATATTGAGTGAAATATGGGGAGTTCATTAAAGTCTTTGTAGGAATGAAAAGAATGGCGTTCCTGCAAACCTAATACCTTTGTTTGATACATGCATAGAGATACCACAGGCTGGCATTATAAGATCTCTAAATGTTCATGTAACTGGTGCTATCTGTATATGGGAATATGCTAAGCAACATATCTTCAAGGCGCTTTAGGAACAAATTTTTTATCATTCTGAACTTTTGGTAATAAAGCAATAACAAAATGTGATCTATAGAGATGAGCATTTAATATTTATTTCTGAACATTCACTTAGTGAACATACATCCGCGAGATAGTCTATAACTTTTACATAATTATCTATGGGAAATTGGGACACGTAGCACTTAAACATCGTAGCCTACAATGTGCCTTTTGCCAATGCACTCGCCAACGAAAAACCAACAGACTACCTCAGCGGTGACCAGAACGTTTAACCAGGCTTCACGTACTGTGACATTACGGTACTGTCCCTCCTTCGCAGCTTTGATCAAGTTTGCAAATCCAGAGCGAACGGCTCCCAATTCAGTTATTTTTGGAGGTGTCATTTCAGCCATCGCATATCGCAACGCAGTTTGCAGTTGTGGTTTTGCGACTTCAAGACCAGCTGTATTCGATTAAAATAATAGCGTGTAACATTATGTTAAATTAACAAGGAATTTTGTTGGAATCAAATAACTCGAAAATCCTGATCAACCCATAACCTTCCCATTACGAGACATGGAGCAGGTGTTAAACATCATATAAACATATTTCTCGAAAAATAAAGATAAATTAAAGAAAAGGACATGTAACATTGTCATCTGGATATAGAATTTGGTACTTCCGAACTTGACAATGAGGGAAAGGTTATATAATAACCAGTAATACACGACTTACAAATACAATTAAAAGAAGGAATATTCCTTGATATTAAGTTAAAGCATCTATTAGAACATTATAAGGAAATATTACGTACTTTTTACAAGGGTTACCATTTTCCCGGCCATTTTCGAACTTGGGAGATTTGTGAGTGCGATGTGGGAAAGAAATCCTTCTACCTCGACTGAAAACCCCCTCGTTCGTCGTTCGTCTTACGGCTACTGATATTCTTTCGTTCCAATGCGCACGATGGTGCGCAATCTCTTGCTCCGTATTCAGCGCCCGCGACATTCGGCACATGAGTTGATCGATGAAATATGATCATTTTCATTTTTCCTTTTTGCTCTTTTTGAAGAAGAAATCCTCTACATACAAGTTTACGGATTTATGTAATTCTATATAACATTTTGTACATACATAGTAATTTACAATAACTTCGATTTATTTCACACTATACAAGTCCGCACGTCAAGAGGATTAGGGAATTCATAGTTTTTTATGAACCATACCCTTAACGGTTAATCGGCATATATTCTGTCACTTTCGGTGGAATATGAAATTTGTTTGGATCTTGTTCCAATAAGCAACCCAAAAGTCTCGGTACAGAGAGAACGGTGCCGCATATAACCGAACAATAGTCTTTGTCTTCTGGTGTCTTATACATGATTAACAATCTTTTACTAAAGTAATCACCACAGATAGAAATGTGCCCGACCTCTATATACTGTTTCATGAACGGTGACCACAGTTCAAATGAGACACGAAGCTTCTCCCAGGGTCGAAGCTCTGAAGCTGATCTCATGACAACCTGATAGTGATCGCAAATGTTATCGTACAATTTACAAACTGTGTCCAACAACGAGTCAAACTCTGCTTCATGTTCGACTCCAGTTGACTCTTTGGTGACTATGAAACTATGTACTGCCGAAGATTGGCATACAGTAAAAAGACCCATTGGCGTTGAGTTTTCCGCAAAAGGAGTATACTGTCGTCCAGTAGCGAAATATCTTAATGGAAAGTGTTTTGGGTTTATCAGTTGTTTCGTATGTAAAGCTAAGAATGAAATCAAGCTTGCACCGCCTACGAGATGCATACCATTGTGCGAACCCTTCTTTATGTCGGTATGATTCGCTATTACAAATGCATCCAATAAATTTTTGTGATTCAAACCACAGCCCTCGACTAACATGCTTCGACTGAAGTCAGAGCCGGCTACTCTAATCATTTGATCCTGTTTGAATATGCTTCCTGCATATCCCAAAATTCCGAGTTCGAATAGGGCACCTTCATTACATAAGTAGTATTGCATAGGATTTCGATATTCAAGAATACCAAAGTTGCTACCAATTTCAACATGACTTTTTTGTTCCACTTTAGATGTTTCTTCATTTACAGTACCGACTTGTTTTAATACAATAGGAGACTTGTGTGGTGTTCTCTTATCCAATTCATTTGGCAATTTAATGAGTTTTTCTATGATATCATCATCCAAATCCCACAAACTCTCCCTCACATTTTTCACATCTTCTTTCACAACCTTGATCTGATTTGTTAATTTCACAAGTTCCTGTTCATCTTCTGGTGATTTTTCGCCCTTCTGTATTAAGAGACCCAATGCTTTTTTTAATTCTGTCAATTTTGCATCTACGCTTAACTTCCTTTCATTTATCGACTTATAGAAATTCCATGCCTTCTTCAACTCATTTGCATCTACATTCCAACCTCTCAAGTTAAGTTCCTTTTGCAGCTTGTCAATATCATACAATTTATTGTCTATATCCAAGTATGGTGTTAAATAAGAGAATGTTTCACTGGCATATCTGCCAGACATATATAGTGCAGAACTGTAATTCTCCTTAAACACCAAACTCACTTTGTTTTCCTTCAACAAGTGCCTAGGAATCCTAGCATCACGCCAAAGACTGTACAGAAATTTAAATTGAATTCTTGTCATCGTGAGCTTTGAACTACTTAATGCTCTTCTCGGATAGTTATTACATAAATTTTCTTGTAAACACAGTGTTTAAACGTCGACCTTGGCAGTCTTGGGAGGTGGTGCAACATCCCCATCTATGTCTAGTTTAAAACTATCTCTTGTTATCGTATCGATTTTTCTTTTCTTGGGTGCAATATAGTTTCCCTTTCCAGCTGCTCTTTCTGATTCCTCAATGGAGTAGGGTTCCAATTCGAGTGCTTTCAATCGACGTTTATGCACCTTCGTTGTAAAGTGATCCAGTAATGCAGTGTTATTTATGAAGTACCTTCTGAAATACCAAAATTATACATACAGAGTATGCGCTAGGAAACACAATGTTGATGGTGCGGTTAGGTATTATGCTTTCAGAGGAATACTTACGCGCAATGTACACAGTAATGCTGAGCCGCGCCGGGTCTATCGAAATCCACTTCCTGATTTACTAATTGCTGTGCATTTTCGTCCTTCAAATCTTCATCAATCTGGAATATGCAAAATCTGATTTAATAGTTGCCGATCGGTGCATGGACACCAAACGCAAGCCGATGATGCACCCACGTGATAGCGCTCCAAACATCCAGACTATAAATTAATCTACCTCGTCCAAATCTTTCGTTCTTCTTTTCGTGCGCCAGCCCTTTTTTAAATGCGTGTCTCCACGATGGTATTTTTTACGTTTATATGTCATTTTTTATACGAAAAATATGTATGTAAAAGTGAAATAGGTTGGAACAGGATAAGAAACACGTTCTTCGAAAAATCAATGGATACAGGACAGCCAAGTAGTACCGTGTACCGTACATTCGGCTTCCACCGAAATTGGCCTTGAATCGTGCTTTATCGTTCAGAGCAGCTCGGGGACACTTGAAACGGCGAGCAAGTTAAAATTGTACGGTCACTCCTTGTTGATAAATTGCAGTTTGATCAAGAAATACATTGTTCAGTATAAATAATAATGAAAAGTTTAAATTTGAATGTCCTAGATGAAGCATCATAGGGTCTTATTAGTGAGTTTCGTGTTCTGGTCACAGGTAGATTGGTAGCGCGTCATGGCGGTATCGTCCGTATGAGAATTTCCTAAAGAAGGTTATAGTAGCCACTAAGGCTTTAATCGTACACGCGCAAAGCATTAAAGGAGCGGATCCTTTCGCACACGCCGGAAGATTGGACGCGCGGACCGCTCACCGTGGCAACAGGGAAGCAAATCGCGTTTTACCCAATAGTTCGGGCCTGGGATATATATTGCCAAGCGTACTAGGTGCAGAGTCTTTTGCGGGATCGCCGATGCAGGACAAGTAATCGGCGTGCGTGTATATACGAGGAGTTTCATGAGAATTCGAATATCAAGTGAACGCAGTCGAAGTGAGAAAAGAGCGAGGTTGTTGCCAGGACGACAGTAAAGTGGAATTGCAAGAAAGAAAACGGTATTCATAGAGAGTGGAGCATGCGCGGTGGCGTATCAGTGAGTGAAACCCGAGGCGGCGGAGTATCGAAATGTGAATTGAAGATGTCGTGGCAGTCCCTGTGAAGAGGGGCGCGCTACTCGGTCGGCGAGGAAGGGGCGCGTCTAATTCAAAGGTTGCGTCGGTGCGCCACCGCCGACGGGGCGGGGCGGTGCAAGGGACAAGGGTGGGGGGGCGACGGCGGACTGGGCGATCCATTTTGAAAGTAAAAATACTGCGCGCGAGCTGGGATTTTCTTAGGACGTTTCTGCGGCGAGTGCCGAGGGTAAAAAGGCGGTGGGTTAGGCCGCGCAGAGTCGGGGTGTAATGCGGCGTGCCGGGCGCGTAAAATGACGTAGAGGAGCGCGATATATCTCTCTCGGAGGGAGCGAGGGTGGGCCGCGCGCACTCTGCCGAGGTGTGTAGCGGAAACGGTGTGTGGTGTGTGTGTTGTCGGCGCTGGTCGGCGCTTCGTACCGATCGGAGCGCGTACGGGAAATTGGCCGTGGCTTCGCCAATGGATGCCAGCCAGCGAGAGACGCCATTTTGATATACGGGCGCACGTCAAGCGTTCGCTCCTAGGGAAACGCGCTCTCTTGAGTCTCGAGTTGGTCGGCCGCTCTCCGCGTAGGGACCCCGCGCGTGGCTAAATTCTCTCTCGGGTTCGCTCCAGCTTCTCGACTAGCCGCTCTCTATCGCGAGGTGTGTGTGCTCTGGTGCGAGTGCGTGCCGCCGCGAGCACGGCTCCCGAGAGCGTTTCGCTGACAAGTGACAGGTGAATCGATCGGGCCGCCAGGAAAGCTCGCGTTGCGGTTTGGCCCGGTGCGCCGAGCCGTAGCGCGCGAGTCCTCGCGCTCGCGCTCGCCCCCGCTTCGGCGGTGGTGACTACTCTCCGCTGCTCTGCACTGTGCGCTCTGCCCCGAGACTACGTCCCGTGCCGTGCTACGCTACGTCCCCGTGTGCTACCTTCGCCCATTTTTCCCCACGCGTCTGCCACTTGGGGACACGCTGCTGCTGCTGCTCTACTACTACCTATAGGCCGTGCGCCGATCCGGGGGTGGCGGTACGGCTAGGAAGAGCCGCCGCCGCCGTCTCGTTTCGCGCGCGCCACTCTATCAACCGGTCGACTCCGGCCCAGGACAAGGCGACCCGATGTCGGCACCGGGTCGCGACCCCCTGTCCGACCGCGCGACTCCTACCAGGCTCCATCGTCGCCTCCACGCTCTACTACTCACTCCTCCGGCTGCTGCTCTGGCTCCTGCTCCTGCTCATCCACCACCGGACTACCACGTCGTCGTCGTCGCCGCCGTCGCCGTCGCTGTTGCAGCCGCCGCGCGAAATTCCGCACCACCGGCGCGCTTCACGCGTAAATGTGCTCCCATGAGCGCCCATGTGCACCTCCTTCTCTTCTGCCCCTGCTGCCGCCGCCGCTGCTCCTCCTGCTGCTGCTGCTGCCGCCGCCGCCGTCGCTCCTCCTGCTCCTACTCCTGCTCCTGCTCCTGCTCCTGCTCCCGATCCCGGTCCTGCTCCCGATCCCGCACCTACGTCCCGCTTGCCCTCTAAACCCGGAGCACAACCCCGTTAGCACGCCCACGCGCCTCTACACCCGCGAATATGGCCAACATCCTCAACAAGGACCCAGTCACCTACGAGAGGGAGAGGGAAAGCTTCCTGAGGGAACTCAAACACTTTCACGAGACCAGAGGGTAAGAGACTTCTTCCCACTCCACTCTTTCCCCTCTAGCCTCTAGCCTCTAGCCTTGCAAACTCCGTTCGACAACCCGACCTCCGCCGACTCTCAACTCGCCTGACATAACTTACACTGGATTCGACGCGACCAAAACCCACTACAACTCGACTCTTTTTCCTATCTACTTGTTACCGCAATGCCAATACTCATCCTCGACACTGCGATCCTCAGTATGTTTTACTCCTACACTAACAACACGACACTGTTCCTTCCCCAGCTCTGCGGCTCCTCTGTCTTCCCTCTTGAGTTACATCCTTCTGATTAGACTACTCTGCCTCCCGCCAACCAATCCTCACTCCAGTCTCCCACATTGACTTTACATGATTATCTCGTTTTGCACTTCTCTCGGGGGCAAATTCAGTTAGCGTTACTGGCCAGTATGAGAGTACTGCTTTGAGGTTATGTGTGGCAATTCTCAAGTGTTACGCAGGTTACGCGTTTATGCGGGCCTATTTGTTTACGTGTGCGCTATGCTGCCTTTATCGTCGATTATCAGCCGCATATCGTATTACCAGTGGGGTTACGCTCTCCGTAATGCGGAGCACAGATCGCAACTGCCAGCTTAGTTTTAGTTAATTCTCAGCCGCCAAAACTCTGTCGGAGTTCGCATTCTGTCATACATGCATTCAACATGATACATACTTATAGTTTGTTGATGTGGCCAAACAAATGTCTGTTCCGAAAATGCACCAATGAACATCATTGAGGGACTTTTACCTTATTCGGCTAGTGAAACAAAGCGTCCGTGGTTACGCTATATGATTTCAAGCGTGCTCGCCTATCAGTGCTTCCGCGTGATAGTTGCTTCCCCTCGCCTCCTGAACTTTCAGTCTTTCTTGTAATACGTGAAATTCCACATCCATTCCCACCGCAGTGTTCTTAATATACTTTCGTACATCTAATACCCAATTATAGAAGCGTAAGCTTAGGGCCAATATGAGTATTATATGCTCCAAAATTTTTGTAGCTAGCAATGCTAAGCAGGACTCGGAATTTGTTCAATTAAATTCGTATTGCTAGTTATATAGTCAAAGACAATATCCACTTGGTGATCTATCCTTAGCATTTTGAGAGACATGTACACTGCCTCAAGATTAGACGTAATTAGTCGATAGTTGTTCTATCGCATTTTATAATCTCCATGTGCTTTCATTTGCAGGACCCCGTTCAAAAAGTGTCCGAAGATCAATGGAAAGGACATAGACCTGTACTTACTGTACGTCGTGGTCACTGCACATGGAGGGTGGATTAAGGTGAGTCACACTTCATTCGCAAACCATTCCGAATTCATTCAATGCTTCGCGCCAAACTCGAAAAATTGGAGGTAAACGCTCCGGGCGTTATCACCCGAGCATTGACACTTTTTCGCGTTGTGCACCTTGTTTATATTTGATCGCATCAGGATTTCGTGATAAGAAGACGGCCTACTATCAATATTTACGTGCCAAGCATGCGAAATACTGGCCGATCGACGAATGTTGGACTCCTCCGAATATGACTAGCACATTTACGTCAGGAATATGATCCTTTAAGGAAGGATTTAAGCATCCTTTCTTAATATACATACATATATGCATATATATAACAAATAATTCGTTAAGCTTTGTTACCTTATGGAAGAACCAATAGATCAATTTTGATGCGGCTTGTTGCTCTGTAGCATAATGTGTAGCATAATTCTCAGCGTGAGTTTGAAGGTACTTAAGTTTGTTACTAGTGCCATTTATAAGAGGAGCAAATTAATTTCTACAATACTGTTGTTTATTCCTGTTTCATATGCATAATGTAGTATCTCGAAGTAGAACGTTTTCTTGCGATGTATTGAGTACTATTGAGCAGTCTCCGAACATAGACGTACTCTTCACTCCTCTGAAATAGCCTTCGCCATCAAAATATTTAAGCGTCCAAACTGTGCTGTATTTCACGTCAGAATCTACTCACTCTTCCATCGCACTCGAAAGCCAATCGACTCGGATTCTTCGCGTTTAAGGGTATGACCGACGGACCTGTTAGTGTGCCTTGCTCAGTACAATGAATGTTTCATCCTGAATCAACATTCATTAATTGTGTTCATTAGGCTTTGCATCACTGGTTCGGGCACTGGTCTCTTGCATAGTTCCAAGATACGTTGCTTCTCCATAGCCGGGAATCATTAAGACGTCTACTGATAGTTTTTTATGCGCTGTAGCTCCGAAGAGCAGTGACACCCAACTGTGACTGAATACTGACAATTCACACAGCAAGGATGATTTTACACTTTCCCGACATGCCGACAATGATCAGGCGACCACGCATGCATAAAAACGTCGTTGCCCGAGCCGTATCAATGCGAAACGTATGCAGTTTCTCCGGGTGACGTAGTAATATATCATGTCGAGCCTCTCACCTCTCTTTCCGTCCCCCTCCTCACATGATAGCACTTTGACCTTCCATCGGTTACACATGTTTTTGCACAGTGATTTTTGTATTTCCAACTTTATAACCGCGTGGCATTTCGGGTCAACGTCCTGTTTACCGGTTTCCATTGAAAACCACAAAGCGGCGGTACGCATTTCAGAAGCTGCATCGGCAACAGGCTGATCAATAGTGTCGAAAACCGTCTGTCGTTAAACGTCTTTATTCTCCGTGCCTGTTTTGGCATAAGTCTCTTGTCATCAGAAAGAAGGTAGCGCTTATTGAAGAGACGGAAGATCAGAGTGAGCTGTCCGACGGTGATACACACTGTCGAAGAGGGCGAACCATTTCAATCGGAAGGTGTATGTATATCCGAACAAATCAGCTTTCCCTTGGCGAGCCAATGACGTTTTTTGTCCCATGCATTCATTACCGGATGCGCAGGCTGCTTTCATCTGCGCGAAAGATCTTCTATATCGCGAGTGCTTTAATGGATCGCTGCTTTTCCAGAAGAGAATCCCATCGAAACACTTTATCAGGCTGGCAGAGCCATGCGATGAGCATCGAGACTCTCTTGGACAGCTGTGTGTGGATGCGTTCGTCTGTGTTGTGTCTGCACTTCTCGTTTAGCCGTTTCTTGTTTTGCGCTCCATTGCGTCCGACTTGGACCACTGACGGATCATCTCGGCGAAAAAGTATCGCTCTCGCAAACGCCAGCGAAGACGTCGAGCCGACGAACACCCGCAGTCCTGTTTGTCATCGGAAAGTTCTCGCCAACTATGATTGCCGACCCCGAGATATTCAAGGTATCGCATCTTCTTGTCCTGTGGACAACGAATTTTTCCTTCTGATGCCGCCACTCTTCTGTCGCTCACCAGCTCTTCCCACGTTTCATTCAGAAAAAACCAACGTGGAAAACTGGCGGGAGGATCTTGTTGGTTCTTTGCCTCAGTGTTTTCCACGGTGCCAGCGTTCCATTGTTTCTCTTAGCGTATACTCCCACATGCAATCCAATGATTGAAGTATGAATTAGGGAATGCAATGCCTAATTCTCCGCGAATTGTCGCTATGTATTTTCTTCATGTAATCTTGTATTGCTAGTCTGAAGGGAAGGTAATCCGGAAAGTAGGAATATCAGATCTCCGTCAGTTGATAGTGATTTCCTAGCGTAAATGCATTTATGTCGTCAGATGTATCCTTGAGCTACATCTTCATTCAGACGTCGTCTATACAGTCTGCGTTTCATTTTGAGAAGCATCGCATTAAGACAAACTCGTCTAAATCAAACCCATCTCCTTTCGCGAATCTTCTTCCTATAATCAATCTTCGAATATCAATTCGAAAATCTATTAGTTCGAGATATTAAAAAGTTAAACCGCAACTGCGCCTTATTGTCCTCAACCTTAAACCCTAATTTAGGTCACGATCGGAGTATCAATGAGTATGGTATAACATGAACTGGGCTACTGTCACATTTAAAGATGTAAGTCCATGCGTTGTGTTCAAATTTGGGGTAGAAAGTTTTTCGGCTGACCTTCGGAAATCAAGGCAGTAACACAATACGGAAGTGACACAAGGTCAGGGTCACTTGTGGAGGAACTAGGCGGAGTGGGAGATAGATCATGAAGCGAAGGTGGGAAGGAAGTGTGGGTAAATGGTGGGGGAAAGAGAGCAGGAGAGAAAAGGCCGGCTAGGTTAGTAGGAGAACGAGCGGCGCGGCTTACTTCGATTCCAGCAAATGTTCACATGACTCTCAACTACATCACGTTGACTCATCTTCACTGACCGCTCTTCTATCTTCTATACTATTCAACAATCTTGAGGCATTATGTTAGAAGAAGGTGCTCAGATACTTAAGAATCCCGATCTTCACACTTAAGTTTTTATCACGGCAACCCTATTTCATAGCAACGTTCGGGACAAGCGTTATATATCTGGAATGAGCTACGTCGCGAATTCGAGCACTCGACACTGGTGCGACACTTGGCATTAAACTATACGGAAGGTGTAAAACTCACTCTAACGCGCCAGTCCGGCCGAGGAAAGGAGTGTTGCTGGTGGAGTAAGGGGGAATAGGGGAAAGGGGTGAAACTATCAGGGCGGAAGGGATGGAGGTGGGCACCATTCGAGGGTTTCTCCTCAACAAGTGTGATCGAGCCGAAGCACGCTAGACGATATAACCAGCAAGCTGGCGATGGCTACAGCACATTCTCTCGCGCAGTCTGACTCGCTTTTGACTCTGAAACTCCGCCATCGCTCTCCTCAGCTTGTAATCCGCAAAACTTCTTTAACCGGTTTCTTCAGCATAGCCTCTCACGGTAATTCGTAGTTAGAGTGTGTTATGGAGGCAATATTAGGCAGGCTCGTTTGTCGGCACTGTGAAGTGAAAGTGTGGCAATGATAGGGAATTATTAGTGAGCCGATTCGGGCGCCTGTCGGTCGAGTTCCAGTCCTGTAATCAAGTTGGGTACAATGTATCTTTTATTTTGACTTACTAAAATTGGGATATTTTATTTTTCAACTGTTTTATGACTGCTAAAAATTAGTGTATATTACTGAGTAGATCTCTCATTGGACCTTTCGACTACCTTGAGAATGCTTAACTGCAAAACACCTGCCTGTTGTACAGGTTTGTGTAACTGCCATCTCCTATACCGTTCGTAAATTTAAACAGCCCGTTTTATAACATTGTATTAATTACAACAGTATCTCACCAAGTTTCACAGGCTTTTTAACGAAATCCAACAAAAATATGGCACCAAAATAAATGACTCTTTTTATCCTCTTTAACAGCGGAATGTTACAAGTTGATTATAAGAGGGTAGCGATCTTAATTTACCTCATACTGCCAACAAAAAATCCATATTTAATTATAGGCATACGTTTATGAAGGGGCAAAGAGAAAGGGGGGAATGGACCCTTACGGAATGGAAAAACATTTTCGGGGAATTAGTTCTTTGTGTTCAAAGATCGCGAAGTAGCTAACACAACATTATATAATATTTTATTCAGAGGAGAAACAATTATCCTATTTTAAGAATATGGGGACGTAGGAGGGTTTATATGTTCTCCGCTCTCATGTCTCTTCCCATTCCACAGGGTAAATTCGCCGCTTACTGGGCTCATATGTCTCGGACGCGCATAGCTAGTTCGCCGCTAATCTAAATATTTTATCGCCGGCTCCGATTCTGAAACGGTTTGCTGGCTGGCCGAAAACGAATCCACCTAACGAACTCGTTACTGTCTTCGCCGACACTTGGCCCTGTATCTGAAAGATGCAGAGGAGCCGCAAAGCTAGAAACTAGAAAACTAGAAAACTAGAAAAGGGAGAAACTATTAACGTTCGTGTCATTAAGGCCACCCACTACATTATTATTCCGACGGAACGCTGTGCTTCCAATGCCTCAACTTCGAAGAGGCTCAGCTTCCCAGAGAATTGAAACGTTCAGAGAGCACTGCTATCACCCAAGCGTACCAAGGAATATATCGCTTTCCTTGAAGCGAACTACATGGTAGTAAAGAAGGAAGGAAGGAAGGTACTGTAAATACATGGAGAAGAGACAGAGAGCGTGCGCTACCGAGAAAAGTACACTCATCCCACGCGGACTCGCACGACAGCGGAGCTACGTCCTTTGTCGGGCTTCGTTTTGTCAAAGAGCCGCTCGCTACCGTGGCGAAATCTTGCCGTTACCGGTTCCGGCAGCCAGAAGAATGGGACGGGCGAGAGTGTGCAGGCAGGCAAGGCACAAGAGAGCCGCGGCGTACGAGCAAGTGGGATGCCGAGAAGTGTGCAGAGTGTATGTGCGTGGAGAGAATAAGAGAGAGACAGAGAAACGGAGAGAAAGCGTGCACGTTAGCGCGCGCTCTCGGCCGGCTCTCGTTCAAGGGCGCGACTGGCACACGAGGAGATTCTCTCTTCGCTGGCCGTCAAATGGGCGCACACCGTAGTCTGGCATTGGTCTGCTCTCGCTGCTAGTCACACGCAGTGCGTGCAGCGTGCAACTCTCGAGCGGTAGTGTGCAAGGCAGGCAGGCAGGCAGGCAGGCAAGCAGGCAGCAGCCAGCGTGCGAGGAATCCGCAACGGACTCGGTAATGCTGAGTCAGTCAGGTGCCGGGAGGCGCCTTGTGTCGCGGTCGCGCTGGTCCGCGCGACACGCCGAGAGGCATAAGATCAGCGGCCAATTGCCACCGGAGGAACAGAGAGGCTGTGATGCAACCTGAACCCAAGCGAGCAAGGAGACAACAAAATGAGCGTTGAAAGGAACGAGATGGGGAAGTAGAGAGAGAGAAAAGAAACGGCGAACGGATAAGGAGAGGCGAGGCAAGTGGAATACGAGAGAAAAGGACGCTCGACCTATGTTGAGGGTGTGGGTGGGGAGCGGCTGTTGGTTCGCCTGCTGGTTCGTTCCCCGGTGACGAGGGCACGGTCGATATGGCAACGTTGCGCCCTGGCCAGAAGCATACCGGCATCGCAGACAGCCGTGGCGAGCATTATCGGCGCCGAGTGCCAAGGCACCGAACAGCGAACTCGCTCAAGCCGGAGTAACGGCAACGTCGCCCCTCTAGACTGCGGGGGAGAGGGTAGGCAAGCTCGCACACGGCGAGCAGCGAGGAGAGCGACCTCATGCCCTGCACACATGTGCACCCGGGACACCAAGGAGAAAGACCGAGATGCCTGGCTGGCTGGCTGGCTGGCTGGTTGATTCGCAGCTCGTTCTCGGTTCTCGCGCGCTTGCCTGTGTCCCACGCACGCGCTTCCTCGACCTGCAGCAGCCCGCTCTGCTGCCCAAATTGTCCGACTATCTACTTCTCACTTGGCGATTCCTTCCTTCGCTGCGGAAAAAATACACTCGTCCCCTCGGTGTGCATTGCAGCCGCCTCCTCCTCCACTGCCGGTAGGTGGCGGGGGTGGGTGGGCGAGGAGAAAGAGTGGGGGTTGCTCTCTCTATCGTTTGACTCCACCTTGCAATGCTCCCGTCTCTCACAAATACTTCTTTAGGAGAGGCCGTCTTTTCAGAGACACGGATCCCGACGAGGCAAAGACAGAAGGTTCGCCAGCCAATATCATTCTAGATCATTCCTCATCTGAGTGGATCGCAGGGTATTTAGTTTTGCATGCTTCCCCACTTCTTCCCAGCAAGAGATCTATGTGCACTCTTTCTCTTATGTATTTGTCTCATGAGGTTCTTTTCCCTCTGATGCAGAAAGTCTACTTCGGTATGTCGATAACATGGAGGCAGGGCGAAAGGTACCGTTAAATTGACCGAATGAATGCGAACTTTGATATTAGTGGTTCCGGTGCACGAGATGCATCGCATTTTCTCGGTATGGTTGCGACTGAAATCACGGGTATTCTGAAAGCCGCTTTTTATGGTTCGGGCTTGGTAGTGCACGAGTTGGTCATGCGAGTGACGGCTGCGTGAGCGTGGGGCATTATATGCGGCGGATCGGCCGGCCACTCGATGGACCGGCGCATCGGTCTGTTAATTGGGCGAGCTGGTGGCCGGGAGATCTCTCTCCTCCTTGTCTAGTGATCGTAAGTAGCGACGACACCTACTACCTCTTTGGCGAACGTCGCGTTTGAGGCCGCGCGCGCGGTACAGGCACCGAGTGACGTCGTGTCGGGAGAAGGCAGGACCGAGAGAAATGAGAGAACGAGCTCCGGCTGGCTGTAAGAGCGACGGGGAACTTGTGAGCACCGACGTTAGTTGAAGAAGGAGCGGGTGATGCTTGGGTGCCGCGGCAGAGGCGCGGACTGTGGGCGCGGCGTTGCCAGACTCTCGCCGTGGTGTGCCGGCCACTTCGGAGTAGAGGCCTCGTGACACCTTCGACATGGCAACATTGCTCTGCGGTGAGATAAATAGAGATGGCCTGCGGTGTTCGCTTCGGCCTGCCGCTGTAAGACGGGCTAACTCACCGTTAGTCGGCGAAGGAGCGAGACGGATAAAGGACAGCTAAAGGAAACCATACCATCTCGACGCGAACTCCTCGATCGTTGTTACCATCGCGCAGAGATGTATCGCGAAATGCAGCCTTCCACCGAGCTCCGACTGCGCTGCGTCGCCACCCCTTGCCACTTCTTCCTTTTTTTTTTTTTTCTTTCAATCGATATGCTACAGGTACACACTCCCGGGGGCGCGTTGATTCGATCGCCCATCCTATCCAGTACGTATCGGACTGCATAGTTCCTAAGTTGAATCAACATGTCGAAGAAGCCTCTGTTACTAAATAGCTGACGACCTACGAATAATTTATGCACTCTGCTGAAATGTCATGCATGCTACTGATTCTACCTTGGATATCGAGCAATTTTCGAGATGCCACAGCAATTGATGTACGCAATATCAATCGGCATACTCGCCTCATGCCGGACTTTTCTACTTCTCGTCACACTTATGACGATTTCGATTTTCAACACTCGGATTTCAGTTCCTTTTTTACGATGCATACCTCTTCAGAATGCATAGATTCTGCAAATGTGAGAGAGCTGCATAGACTCAATTTATAAGAATAGCTCATGATCTGTCTCCATTGGTTCCGCGCAGCAGTGCTTGAGGAAGAGTTTAATCAGGTTAACTTGTTATATCATTAACGAGTAACGAGATATTTTATCTAGTTTGGAAACCGCGTGTATTCTCCCAAACAACTTCTGTACCGTCACGTACGGTTGTACTAGTTGCACTGCAATTTATTAAGAGATACGTAGAAGCGAAGTGTATGTTGAGAAGTGCGATTGCTTTAAATGCGAGCAACCGTAAGAGGTTGCGGAGTGGTCCCTCTAAGAGGGATGATAAGAGAAACAACTAAATTCTTTTCCATGGACTCTGTATCGTCTTCCTATCGAGCAAGCGACACCGGTATTAATGGCCTTGGCTGACGGTGCCACTTGGTAAGGCATCACTTGAGCACGAGCCGTCACTGGAGGTCACTGCACCTTTTCTCCTTGCGTTCGTTCATCAAACTGACTCGAACCCATTTCCAATGCACCGACACGCGTTTCAGAATGCGTGCTGCTCTCCTTCGAGTTCTTCGTGTCGTTTTCCAAGAAAACTCACTTATACCGTTCGCTTATACTCCTCTCTATCTCGCTATCTCCAATTGAGATCACGATACACTCGCACTAGCATATCGACGAAGAACAATTAGGCAAGGTGTACCAGTTTCCGCTCATTTTCCTTTGCGATTCGGTGATTATCCAGCGTAGCTCGGTAAAGCACTGTAAATGATATATTATTGAAGTGTTTACACCCATAATGAACGTATGCGAGGAACCAGTTTGCCAATTATTCTAAAGCGCCGCTCTCCTTCTGGTGCCAGTTACCGATCGTTGGGACTTTGGCGCTGTCCTGGCATCCAAAAAAAATGAATCCCACTAGTTTTCTCTATAGTCGATGTAGTTCCGGTTGCTCCACTTTCAGTGCATCTCGGACTAGATACATACTCAACCCGAGTGTCTTGATGTCGCAGAATAAAGGGAAATTTCGTGTCACTGAACGGTATCTCATTAAACCGTCACTTGCTTTTGCTGCTAGCGTAGATGAGTTTATCTTACGTAATACATTAGCGGATAGAGGGAAATGAGTCGGCTTTGCTTCTCTTGGTGCGTATAACTGCACGGCTTTGAACGTGACACCCGCATGTGCCTTTCACGCTCGCGCAGATGTCCTGGGGAGAAGCAGGTTCGATTTTATCGCGCGATAGATAGAAAAAGCCGTTGTGCTGCCGCTAGTTATACTTCAATTGCTCCGCCCTTTCTCGACCTCGCAGCAGATCTCGCTTCTGCCCATCCCCTCGTAATGCTTATATGCTTCTGTCCAACTATTCAACGGTTTTTGTCTCCTGCGTGTAAAGGGAACTGCAACCCGATTCTCCGTACAAGCCGAACAAGATATTGCCGATCGCCAACTCACACAGTTATTAAAAAACAACAGTTGCGCAAGCTGACATTATAATCCTGCATTTTGTGAATATCATGGAGAATTAAATGACGAGTGAATGGAATTATTGGAATTCATTAAGGTTCCAGTACTTTCCATTGAATCGTGGAAATATTCGGTGAAACGCTTTACTTCCTCCTTAAAAGAACCGATCTATAATGTGATAATATTACGGGTGGAGAACTATCAAGCTGATTAACTTCGGCAATTCAGTGCGGAATTGCCTTTAAAGAAGAGGTATTTCGGCCCATCTGCATGCTCGCTCATTATAGACGCCTGGGACGCGTGTAACCCACTTAATGAATTTATGAGTTGATTTGTCATCGTGCATGAGTCGATTACTACTACGCAGCCACGGCTCTCGACACCGGTCAACCGGCTGTCGCTCCCGCAGGCTTTACGCTCAGAAGAAATAAAGCCGCCGCCGCCGCCGGCAAAAATCTCACCCTGGTATATTTTTGTTCGAGGCCACATACTGCCTCGACTTAAACCATACTTGCGCACATTGCTTTGGAAGAAAATCGTCCCAATTAGAAAAAGGCAAGTTTCGAGAAAAGGCGATTTAAGATTGTCAGATTCTCTTGTTTTAAGGAGGTTGGTACCGAAAATGAAAAGAATGAGATCGGATTAAAATTTACAGAGAATAATAGTCAGTGATCATTGTAGCTCTCTTTAAAAGTACAACTAGTTGTCTGTACAGTTTTTGAGTAATCAATGTCGAAAAATTCATCCTTTTTCGTGGGCTCTTATGGCGACGAGAGTAGAGATTACCGTTTATGGCTTAAGAATATCTGATATAATAATAACACACAAATAAAAAATATTTCATACGGCAAATGAGACTTTACGAATAATTACGAATAATGAGGCTAGGTTTCAAAAGTTTAGTTTATTCGGTTCGAGAATATTTGAGCAGAGAGTAAAAAGGAAATGGCTTCATTTGTAGCAATAACGTGATAAAGTAACTTATAATAGCAGGTGCGACATAGCATAAGCTTAATTGCAAATTGAACTTTCCTACGCAAAAATTCGTTTTATTGTAATTTGAAAAGGCCTCAAAATTCTGTGTCAGCACTCGCATGTTCTCTTCTTACCCCTGCACCAAATGACGCCACCAACCTCCTTAAACTTGTGTGATCGTTCTTCGTTGGATGAATATGCAAATTGAATTTGTGTACAATTTGCACGAAATCGTTCTTGATTACCTCGCATTCCTAGATAAAGTTTCTATAAGTGTGCATTAAGCGTTTGCTGCTAGTAAGCTTGGTTAATGCAGAAGATATGTTTTCTATTATTATGGCTTCTGAAAGTAGTGTCATAAGTAACCGGCTGGATAACGATGCTGATGCACGAGTCAGCATCGTTAAGTATTTTAAGATCACTTGGCCCTACGGCACCTTGGATACATGGCATGACGATTGTTCAAATGCATAGAGATAAAGTAATGTAAATCTGCTGGGGTAATGCCGCGTCGACTGAAACGGAGGAGAATGCGGGACAGTAGTTCTGCGAGCGTTAATACTTACATTCAGGCTATGCGGAATTTAATGGCCACATATTTCACGATATAGTGGTTGACGATAAACAGAAATCTTAATACTAACCCGATATCCTACTGGCATCGCGCATCGTGCATAGTAAGAGAAACCGGCTCGAGACTTTCTTTACCTCGTTTCTATGATCCGATTTCTAATAACTTGGATTCCAATACAAGGAGCATATACATACATACATATATATGGATTTCACTTTGTCAGGCGCCAAATAATTGTTTTCTCTTTCTGTGTCTGTCATTAATTAATCAAATAAATCGCACGATGGTACCTCGTAGCCACGATTACTTTATACCTTTTTTCTATGGCAAAGTTTCTTCCCCTTTGTAACAGAGGAGTGAATATAATCTAGTTATGATTAATCGCCCGTTCTGCGTGATTATCTGAAGAATCCGTCATTTCCTTATACGAACATCGAATATCCTATCCAAGCGAGTGATCAGAGAGCAAGTTTGTCACCAAGGGTACCAAAGTGGCAAATAGTGGGTAGCCCCCCCCCTCACGAACAAGGTGGACCGGCTCCTCTGGATGTGGTCCTAGGTCACTTCCGGCAATACTAGACGCCGGCTGGCTTCCTCTCTTGCCTTGACTCCGGCGCATAGTTAGGCAGAGATGCGCGCATACGCGCTCACCCGCTCCCTCCCGGCGCGGCGTGGCGCGGCGTGGCGCGATGCGGCGCGACGCGACGCGGGTCCGCCTGGCCTGTACGTGTACGCACGCGAAGACTTCTTCATCCGGCCCGTTCATTCAGAGTTCACAGTCAGTCAGTCACCAGCACACCTCCACCGATCAGCTGATCTCCCGAGGACGCCGCCGGTAGCAGACTGCGCGTCGCCAACCCCTCCGCCCGCCTCTTCCCTTCTGCCCCCCCATCCTCTCCCCCTCCCCCCTGCGGGCGCGGGCCGCCACCTCGCACCTCCCCTCCCCCCCCCCCCGTTTCCTCCCCGCGCCCGTCCTTGCCACGGCCGCCCGGCTCTCTCGCCCTCTCGCCTTCCACCACCACCTCCTCCTCCTCCTCCTCCTCCTCCTCCTCCTCCTCATCCTCATCCTCCTCCTCATCCTCTTCATCCTCCGCCGCCACCTCTTCGCTCTCTTCCTCCGCCACCTCCACCGACGCCTCCTCGCGCTGCTGCTGTTGCCACTGCTAGTGCTACTACTGCCCCCCCCCCCCCCCTCCTCTCCACCCGCCGCACCCCGCACCCCGTGCTGGACGATCAGCTGACTCGGAACGCTCGCTCGCTCGCACGCTCGCACGCTCGCACGTTGCCCGCGCCTTGCCTCGCCTCGCCTCGCCATGCCAGCATTGCCCTCTGGAGCATTGACTCCGCCACTTGACACACGCTCCGCTCTACGCCAGGATCCAGCTTCCACCAACTCTCATCGCCTTCGGTCTTCTCTTTTTCGTCCAGGACTACCTATGTACTTACTTACTGTGGTTGACCTGTCCTCCTCGATTTCGGCCTTCAATGTTTTCATCAAGTCTATCGCGTACGCTTGAGCAGCTCAGCGCGGCACGTTGAATCACCAGGTGTGTCGAGTATCAACAGTTATAAACAGTGTACGCCGGCCGGCTTGCCAGGGAGTGGGGATACGGCTGGAGGTGAGGAACACGTGCTCTCCGATGTGCAAGGCGTGTATGATGTGAACGAACCCCCGCGCGATAGTGTGGCATCGAGGAGAGCGTTCGAAGACAAGACCGATCTTGGCGTTAATTGCGATACTGCTGGTCAGCTGATAGATGGCTGTATGTACTTCGATCGTCCGAGTTCTACCTGTTAAGTGTTTAATGGGATCACCACCGATTGTCACGAGGCTTCTGGAGGAAGTGCCGTTCTTTTACCACAGTCGGCTTTCCCGGAAAGTGTATAGCTTTTGCCCTATCCTGTGGCCAGATTCGCTTTTTGAAATCTTTGGTGAAGGACAATGTATCGGAGTCTTTTAACTCCGACTCGCCACCGGATCAAAGTGCATCCGCGGCGAGTGATCGCCTTACATTGTTTTTCTTATAAGTAGCCGTCGATGCCGCTTCTTTATAAAACTGAGAAAGCGGCTTTACCGCCTCGGCATTCTGACTCTTCAAAGTCCCGAATAGCTTGTGACCGCACATGGGGTGGTCCTCATAATCCTACTGACGTTAATAAACCCCTACTGCAAGAGTCGGCAACCTGCGGCTCAGTGGAATCATACTTTCTATTACTACGCAAAATAGAATGTTTTGATTTCTCAATAAGTACATATTTCACAGCAGATAACGGTTATATTATTTTTTGTAATAAATATTGCCGATCTGTTTACTTATATTTGGCTGTTTAAAAAAGTAATTTATCACATCGGGAGAAAAATGGCTGTTTACTCCAGAAAGGCTGCCTACCTCTGCTCTAGTGCAGCTTGATCTTACGTTTAGCAGCGTTATATTTAATTTTCTTCTTTACATGGGGTTCTTGGAAGAATGGAATGCACTAACACGGGAGAATAATCACAGCTTTTGGAATATTGGCATGATCATGTTGCGATATTCTGATATCTAGTGAATGGGCTGTCTGCTAATCCAACATAGAAGCCCTTGTTTGCGTTAATTCGCAGAATAATGTTGCAATGCAGTTACCACGATTGTTATTGCTGGAGAAAAATTCGCTGAAAATAACGACGTTACTTGCTGTGCATCATTACATGGAGTGGGTACTGCGCTCGCGTTGGATGGGATCTAATTGATTATTGTACGTAATAAAGAATTGTTGAAATATTATCCAGTGAAATCATATATTACACATACGAATTGTATGAAATCTCATCGAAGTATCAATTGGTTTCAGCAATTATCACGTGAATTAATTTTTAATAATGGAAGGATTTATAAAATATAGTATATCACGAATGGAAAATCACTTTTGGGAACAGAATATTGCGTTATTTATGAGCAGAAAAGATAATAATCATCATAATGCATGCCAGTCTCGATGGCATTCATTAGTTTAATTTAAGCTGTCACCAGATAATGCCAGGCTACAGGTGCACATATCGTTCAAAATACTACTCTTGAAGCAATACACCAACGAGTTTTGCCCACGGTTTCCGTTGCCGACTTGGAACAGATGCAACGAAATTCATGCCCACAGATTCAACAAGCGTAAAATGCGGCCGCGCGGGAAAATTCCGTCGTGTTTCGGCGGGCAACACCCACTTGTGCGCGCTCCAGCCTTACGCAGGTGACATGAACATACTAAAAGCGCTGAAAAGGTTGTATCATTTGAACGGAGTCATTTATACATTTATCGCATTAGCTCAAATCAAAGAGGCATGCGTTTCCTCTATAAATTATCGAACACTATCAAGTAACCGTAGACGATTGGGTACAATGATGTCAGGCACACACTGTCTGGTGTATGGACACCTTATTCTACTCGAGACGATTTAGGAATGAACATTTTTTACTATGTCCATCCGACGGTGCTCTTATACAGCATCGCATAAAATAGTTGTCACATTTGGCAAATCGGCAGCCAAACAGAAATGTGAGAAAATCAAAAGTAGGCATGGAAATGCACGTGTAGATCAGACCTGATGGCAGGTGCTGCAGTGCCTCTTCCCTTCAGGGAAAACCCAGGGTGTTATAAACCCGCAAGACTGGCCACGCTGATACAGGTAACCTGATGGGGAGCGATGTCCGGGAGCATCACTCTTGGATAGACTTTGGCTTTGACACGACTGCACTCTTCGATTGATATTTGAATACATTTATAGTTCAAGTTTTGTTACATTGAATCTCTGACGAGTTACATTTATTCCACGCACCGACAAACACAACTTAAGACGCCGTATAGTCTTACAGGAAGTGAAATTTAATAACATTTAATAATATGAGTACTGCGGTGCCACCCCCCCCCCCTCGAATCTAAAATAAGACTTTTCAAAAGTCATGCATACTGAGTGTAGGTGCTACCAAATTTCAATTCCTGTTCCACGGCTACTTTGCAGATTGTCACAACTATTTTGTTGGATGCTGTAAACTATCTAATGTAGAGTTCAATCCAATTATTAACCCTTTACGCTCTAAGCTACACTACTCCACAAAATTAGCGGGTCACTTTATTTCGTCCGAAAATTGCTAATATTTAAGCAGATGTAACTTCGTGAAAAAAAATCGTACATTTTAAAGCGCCAAGCTTCTACTTTAAAACTCTCGGATCCTAATTTTTCCAACAATAATTTTTCTTCTACATAATCGCAAAAGTTCGATGCTCCCTTCTCTCCTTCGAAATTTCATAACTTCAAGACACTTTATGGAGCTTCTAGATTTTTGTCTCGGATTTTCATTTACAGGCCCTTGTAGAGTGAAGCTTCCTCTTTACAAAGAGCTACCACAAGCTGATTTTCGATTTTTTTATATCATTTTGGCGCTACTTGAAATAAAGGGGTGCTGCCAGTATTACAGTAACCCAAGGTACACCGCATGGAGGTCTGGGACATGTTAGGCCGGCGATTAAGACAGCTAGAGAGACCACCACTGACATTACAGTCATTGGCTAAAACATTACGAGGATCTGGCGCGAAATCCCCCAAGAGGAAATGCGTCGGTGCATTAACATGCGCAAACGATGCCAAGAGGTAATAAGGCAACGGGGTGGAAATACTCGTTTTTGAGAATATACACATTAAACACGCACTAAAAATACACTATACACAAACAAATAAGCAAACTCTGGATGTACATTCGCTAAACATAAACTAAACACACACATACACATCACACACGAGGTACAAATCTGACCATGGAACCTCCACGCGGTGTATCTTGGGTTGCTCTAATGCTGACAGCACACTTTTGATTCAAGTAGCGACAAAATGATTTAAAAAATCGACAATCAACGTTTCGTAGCTCTTTGTAAAGAGGAAGCTTCTCTCTACAAGCGCCTGCAAATGGAAATCCGAGGGAAAAAATCTAGAAGCTCCATAGAGTGTCTTGAAATTATGAAATTTCGAAGGAGAGAAGGGAGCATCAAACATTTTTCATCAGATTTTTTTTCACGAAGTTACAGCTGCTCAAACATTGGCAATTTTCGGACGAAATAAAGTGACCCGCAAATTTTGTGGAGTAGTAAATTTTCCGCTCTCCTTAAATTTAAGTATTTCAATCGTTGACGGTTCTCTAAGATTCAATTATTTCCTCTTCCAACAAAGCTATTACTGGCTCCTATATTGCACTCCTATGTCGAGTGGGGCTCGACAACGGAGCTCCTGAGATAAAAACCGATGTCGAGTCACATAGGAGTGCAAAGGATTAAGAACACAGCAGCCGAAAATGCATCTTGAATCCGAGACCCATAGGCGAAACTATGGAACCTGATCGCGATCAAAGTAGGCCACTTCTATAAGAAGTGTATTTTTTCGGAAGGTTGAATGTCACAGAGTAAAAGTAAACAAAGTTGATTGAGGAGCCGGGAGAGTCGAGTGAGGATCGGTACGGGGAGATAGAAGGAGAAATCAGCGAGGAGAAGGTTGGAAGAGGAGGCAAGCGGCGCAATAGAGTGGCATAGCGAGACGAGGTGGCCGGCGACGACGAGTTGCTGTTCACGCGAGGTCGCAAGGAGAGCGAGCAACATACGAAGAGATCGCGTGCTATGGAGGGGTGGGAGAGAATGGAGGAGAGAGAGAGAGTGCGGCGAGCGCGGGGCGCGAAGGAGGGTGGGATGGCGGGAGGGGGGGGGGAGAGCGGGAGAAACCATGTCCTACCCCAACGAGCACGTGGCGCCAAAGACACTTTCATCATGCAGTCCCACGGAGCCGAACACGTGGATACGCGCGTTCGACGCTCTCCCGAAGAACGAGCATGCGCTTGCGCTCTCTCACGCCCGTTTACTATCAAGGTCAAGCAAAGTCCCACCGATTACAAGCAACCGTGCGGCGGCGGCCTGTGCGTGCATCTCCCTCTGTCTCCCTGCGTCTCTAGTCTGCCGGCGCGCTGCCTAATCGCCCGCCCGCAACATCCGATATATCCCGCTACCACACGTGTAATCGACCTGGCCCACAGGAATTCTCGTCAATTTCACCGTCCACAGACTCCTTTCAAGGATGTATCGATGCTGATATTTCCGCCGCAAATAACCGCCGAATGGGTTGTTTCCGAATGCTGATGATGATTGAAATGGTAGAAGGAATTGGGAGGTGCGAAACCCTTTTTCCGGTGTCCGAGGGGTAGCTTGCAATCGCTTCTCTGGCTGTTGCATCAGATTCGTTGTAATATAATCTCGGTATGGTTGCTCACCGATTTTTCATGCTGAGCATAGAAGCGATAAATCGACGAGTAGCTCGTTATTATTATATGTTTCCTGTTGTTATTCCGGCAAGTAGGAGCGAGCTTACGTAAGCGCGCTAGAAAAGCCGCAGAGCGGCCGAGCTGTTTTCATATTGCCGAGATTGAAACTTGCAGCAGATCGGCGTACCGGTTTTACTAAAACTTGCTCCTTCTGCAAACGCAAAGCGCTTCGTGCGCCGAGCACCGCGAGATCTGCATTACGCAATACTCTTTTCGTCTCTCCAATTAGACTTCATTATTACTCCGCGGAACGCGGTCTTTCGACGGACGAGCGAGCAAGTTCCAATTCCATACTCGCCGCTCTGTCAGCCGACTTCCTTATCTGCGAGTGCACTGCACTCGGAAGACACGTCTCGAAATTATAGTTTTATTGAATGGGCAGCGTTGAAGCACATATGGGTGCGCGACTGCAACGTGAAAGCGTAATTATAGCAGAGTGGAGTGAAGCATGATTCGTTCACGATTGTTCGAGAGCGCGACAACGGTTCGCGTAGACGACCTAATGCTATGTCTAGCATCCGATGACTAAGACAATTCCTTAATGAGATTCTACGGTGAGGATAAGAGATCGGGAGGGAAGAGGAGGGGCAGATAATACAGGGAATTTCGCAAGAATGGGTATAAATGATTATATTCACACACTGATAACTCCCTATTTGGTATAAAAAACCGACGTTGCGCGTCGATTATTTTTCTTTTTTAATTAAAAAAATGTCAGATTAAAAACAGAATGCGAATGATGTGCGAGACAACTTACGCTGCGTTGCACTTTAACCTTTTCAGTCTTGGAAAAACGTTTATACGTAATCAAATGACGTTTATCCTCTGCATAATTCTATTTGAATACAGATTAGTGTTCAAGCTTCGTGAATTTTCAAAACAATCATCATTCTCCGTAGTTTGGAAAGTGACAGAATGAGAGAGACTATACAATAGGAAAGGAGCGAGCGAATATGAGAACGATCGTAATGTCGTGAAATAGGGGAGTGTTTTCACATGGCACAAACACCCACAAATCCTCGTCCTTTTTGATGCTGTTTCTCTCTTTTGTTTTCCCAATCCTGCCTTTGTTCAGAATAAAGGTAACTTGTCGGAATTTATAAACATGCTGGTACTGAAAGAGTTAACAATTTATATGTGTGTGTGTCTGCGAAACTCGCTTCTGACAAAACGAGTATCTTCTAATGTCACGAGAAGAATATCTTAACACATTGTATGCGGGTATATTTCGCCGCGGACTTACGCGTGCAGCGGGCGTTTTTTTTGGTGAAACATACTAAATCAATACGTAGTTTTACGTGATCCGCGCTCCAATCACAGACTGCGAAAAACGTAAAACTACCTTCGCCTGATAGAATGTGTTAATTGTCGGACTATCTTCCGTAAAGGGTAGATTCTCGAGTGGAGGTAGTTTGGTAGGAAGGATCACGTCGGGGCGCCACGTTCTCGATTCATAAGGCAGAGGAGAGCGTTGCGACGACGAGAATAGCAGAGGAACGGGCGCCGATCCAGAGAGCACTGACCCAGTATGTTCGTCCGTCGTCGATTTCGAGAGGCGCGCACTCCCACCGTCCAATCTGTTTCACGATCGAGAACGATTCATCGTCACGCTATTCCTCTTTCGAGCTCCAACTTCGTTTAGCTTTAGTTGTAATCTCACTTCCGATCGGCAACGAGAGGTTTTGGCCCATCCGAAAATCCTCTCCATGGAAAAAGGCCGGATATATCGGGCGCTTTTTGAGCCCCGTTAAACAAGCGTTCTTTCGTCAGGCTGTTCGGGCCGCGTGATATACTTCAACCGAGGGCCAATAAAGCTTTACCTTTGCGCTGCGCCAAGCCCATCTTTCATTTTGGAGCTTCGACCATTTTTCGAAAAATACTTTATCTCCACAATGGCTTACATTCCGCATATCATTTGGAAAAGATATTTTGGCATTTCTTTACTAATTTTACATTATTACCGCGCTCTCGTGCATTCTCGAAATTCTCATGGAAATTCAAAATTAATAAGCTAGGCAAGCTGTACTGGTGCGTTGCATTCCGCGAAATCTTGTGGTTGGAATTCATTTCGGGCTGGTGATGGATCAGACTTGTTCCCAAGCAAGAGAGAATACGTATAAGTTTGGGACGGTCCGTTAATGGGAGGCGTGAAGCCCTTGGTTGGCCAAGTGCCGAGCTCTGCGCCAGACTCCGAATATTTTCTTAGCTATGCCGGCCCCCTCCCCTCTCCCCTCTCCCCTCTCCACTCACTATAACCGATTATCTTCAGACATATACAAACACACAAGTGCATTCTTTCACCGCATCCCATTACTCCTGAAATCTGCCCCGCTTTCTTTGCGATGTCCACTCTAATCAGTTCGATCTCTATTTGGATGCTTTAGCTTTGCTATTGCAAAAGTAGCTGCGAGAAATTCTAGATAGAATCGTCGAATATTCATTTATGCTAACAGATTGTTGGCGGTAACTGTATTGTCAACGATCTGGCCTCAATACCTGCTTATTTTTACAAAACATGTCAAATATGTATGCTTACATTCGAGATAATGTAAGTAACTTTGACAGACTTACTCAATTCATGGCGTATTTCTTTTCCTGTTTGTTTGATGTACCAATTGGGATGATACTTTTTCTATCTTGTAGAGGAAGTTAAATGTCTGAGTACAACTTTTACAAAACTAGATAACACAGGAATAGTTAGAGGTACTTACTAAATATTTCCATTTCGGCAACAGATGACAATGAATGACACTGTCATTCAATGATATCAAACTTCTAAATATGATAACATTAAGACCGCCTCTTTCTACTTTAACAAAAATACGTTGGCAAGGATATATAAGAGAGAAATTAGTTTGTACTTCTTAGTTGCATTTTTCTGTCGCGCGTAATCTTTCATTAACTATTGACGAATGCAAACGGTTCTGATTCAGTAGCAGTAGTATTTATTGGTGAGGTCATCATGAACACACTTGGAAAAATGCAAGATGCCAATTCACGTCTCTCATCAATAATGTGTTAGTCACAATACTCAAGGAATGGTTCGCATGACTAGAGTAGCAGCACTTACTGGCTCCTTTTGCTGGGAAGCGCCGTTTAGTCACGGATGTTTGCCCATGCAAAGGTAAACGTGCGAATTCGAGGAAAGCCTGCACACAATGCGGCCCATTAACGGATTTCCTATTCCTCTCTGGCTCTCCAACTGGAAGCAGAACCTCTCTCGATGAGGCGTGGCATGTAATTCAACATTCAAGTAGAAATAGACGTATCCCGTAATGCGAGCTTTCAGCGTGACGCTTTGCCGGCAGAGATAAATAGTCGATTTTACAAGGTTCTGCCGGTGAATTCTTCTAGACTCGTTGGGAGATCTTATGGAAGGAATGCCCGGAGTAATCGCATTTCCCCATTTCGCCATCGCAATGTTCCCTGGTGGAAAGTTTCACAGGGAGGAGGAGCATTACGCTCCAAGGATTTATGCCTACGAGCGCGTGCGTTCGTGAAAAGGCAGCTTTTACGATTTTCAAATTGCTCTCCCGTATAAAGTCGCCGCTATAAAAGTGGCGCGCAATATATCTCCGAGTTGTCTGAGCCCCACGATCACGCCCGTCTCATGCATAACTATTCTGCATTCCAGGTTAACACGAGGAACGAGTGGGCATCTTTGTGCGAGCAATTCCACCTGCCCTTCGGATGTGTCAACAGCGGGGTCGGCCTCAAGCAAATTTACCTCAGGTATGTAGCCGAAATCATCAACCAACCATCTTAACACGACAGACTTACACTTTGGACACTTTTCAAAAAGCAACCACTATTCTTAGCCGCACTTAGAAATCATTTGGGACATTTTTCATCTCTTACGCGATACTCTACGTCACCTTCTCCCAAACATCCATGAGATGCTGGGATTTTTTTTAGCGTTCTAGGATTCTTTATGGAAAAACACTTATCGCCGACTGTGTTCCTATTTCACCAAAGAAATGCCCGGATACAACCGAATTCTAATAACTTTATTTTCACACGTGTTATTTATGTCGCATTATCACCCATTACTGTACTGACTATTTATATCATTGTGTAATTTAACATACACAAGTTCCGTACACGAGTATGCATTTCGCGATTTGGCGAAATGCATATATGCGTTGTAGTCTCTTTTTAACAATTTGTTAACGAGTTTTCTCACTGCAAGCATGTTCTGATTCGACCGACCAACAAATGGTATCTGGCCCACGCACTGTATAAGCCTTGATTAAGTTGGAAATTCACTTGCGAACTTTCAAGTCCATATCAGAATGATCACTGATTTCCGCTCCACTTGACGCATGATTCATTATTATAAACAGTGTTTTCCCACCCTGCAAGCAACGCGTATGAAAACTATTTAAAGTAATGCACCACGTGCGAAGTGGACTGGTAAACAGTTGACCAGTTGAATCCGAGCTAACACGCAACATGTACCTCGTACTTCATTCATCTCCCGCCAACTACTGAATGAAATCGGTTACTTGTTCCGCGTTGTAGTCACCAAATGGCAGCCGGTTTATAATCCGCGATGGGACAATGTAAGACGCGGAGGTAGCTCGCCGAGTGGAAAGAACGACAGAATTTAAATGGATTTAGTGGAGCGGTTGTTGGCCGATATATTCTCGTGGCGCGATGTTCCATTAGGTCTGGCAGTCCGCGAGCGTCTGCAAGAGCAGGAGAGCAGCGACGTTTTACGTCGCGCGGCCACCACCGCGTATCGGCACTGGTCCCTACGCCCCACCACCACCATTTTCCGTATCGTATAGTACGTACGTTCGTTCATTCATGCTAGCCTCGCTGACGAGCCACGTGGTTCCTGAGTCGCTGTCCTCTCTTTCTCCTTCACCCCCCCCCCTCCCCCGCCCACCCGCCCCCCCTCTCTCTCTCTCTCTCCCCCTCTGGCCAACTGCTCCTCGTCGCCAGCCCTGTAAGTGTGCTATCGGTGCACACCGCCACCGCCACCGCCACCGCCGCCGCCACCACCGCCGGCGGTGGACTCGGGGGGAGAACAAGGACGCCTGCCGCCGATTCTGCCCGCCACCTCTCAGTCTTGCCCCGACTATGCACTTCTGCACTTCATACACTTCATGGTCTTCATTCGAGTTGGCACCCGAGCTCTTGGCAATCTTCACCGAATCTTACATTACAATTTTAAAGAATTCTGCCGAGCGTGACTTGCAGTTTAAATCGCCAGGACTCCTTCTAACTGGATAGTGGATTTGGACTGGTAGAATTCTCAGGATGGGTGTAAATAGTCACAAGTTGATAAGCGCGGGTGTTGATGTTGTAGCAGCGATACGTCGATTAATCGCAGGCTCGTAGTAAACAAGGCACGCCCAGTTGGGTATGGCGAGACGAACAAGTTAACGAGCATTCCTGATTCAATAGGAAATCTTCTCATCATACTCGGGAAAACCTTGTTTTAAGGCAGTGCATTGTTAAACGCATTGGTACTGCAGCGCCACTAATGTCGGACTCTCAACCGGCCTAGACTCGTAGGATCGCTCCAGTGTCCAGTTCATTCATAAGGGTTGCCAGCAGGACACGTGGCTCCCGCGGACGTCGGATTACTCTTGCGCAAATAGTCCAATCGCGACAGCATGCACGTGCGGTGCGCGGCGGCGGCCGTAGCAGTCAAGTCAAAGTGTCTGGTCTGAGCTTGCACCCGGTGCAGCGGCCAATCAGGTTCTGGCTGGCTGCTCGAACGCCTGCACCTTCCGCACTCTACGTTGGTGTATGAATGGATCCACTACACCTACCCCCACTACTTTCTTTCGCCCACCCACTACTGCTCTCTCGCTCTCCTCTCTCTCTCAATGGCTACCCCTTTCGCTCGTTTCTCGCAGGTTCATCGTACTCTGTTTCACGTTCGGCTGATCGACTCGACATTTAGCAACACTTACACCTTCACGGCGTCACGCCTGCCCGCTCCTTTGCCTGCTTCCGGATCGCTTTGCGATCTGGATTTATTTAGATCATCATCCCTATGATATTCGTAGCCATTGCGTCTTCTTGTGTATTTAGGGGTTGTTTTCATACTTGCGCAGCCGGTGATTACTATTCATCTCTGTTAGAGGTTTAAGTTGATGCTGATTCTTAGTACAGATGCCCTTCATGATTCACTAATTCTCAAGGAGGCATTGTATACTGGGGAATAATTTTTTGAGAGGCGGGACATTCCCCGGCCAACATGTATTGGTATTAACGGCACGTCGCCTGCCGGTTTATGAGCATGAGCGCTTCACAGTACGATAAATAAGCAACTGATATGAATTGGCTGGTTTCTGATAGGGCGAATGCCTTCTTTTGTTACAGGTATTTGGACAGATACGAAAAGGTCCACTACTTGGGGGAGGATGGCCAACAAGCCGATGACGAGGACGAAGACTCCAGGCACAGGAAGTGGTCAGCCAGGGCATTACACTCGGTTCCTCTCACTTATAATCATCATCAGCACAATGTAGCAGGTATATCGCCAATTATATCATGGATTTATATATCAGTTAAGATGATTTTGGAAGAAAATTATCAATGGAAGGAGAAGAGATCTTTACTTTAGAAAGGCGTTGGAAAAAATCGTCGGTGTTCATTATGATTCCGTAGAAGGAATGCGCGGACAGCCGCCGAAATTTACGATCATTCTCTCTTTTCCTCTCAACAATTCGGTTTTACCAATTTATGTTGGTATGTGTAACCTGCCGCTACGGATACACACATTTCGTATGCACGGTCACACGCGTTCGAGCGACTTTCAAATGCGATTTCCAGTATGCATTGTTCCTCTAGTTCCCTCGCTGTTCCCTACACGCTGAATGTCCATGAACGCACGCACGTTGCTAGCGATGTATGCACCCTGTATTCGCCACGGTTCAATAATTCGACGCGTTAGTAATATATGTTCGTCAGACTTTTGGGGGTATCGTTGCGTTGGCAGGGTGGTAAAAATCGTTGGGTGGAACGACGAGCGGAAAGTTTGGAGGTAGCATTAACTGATCGGGCGCGTCTCGTTTCCGCGCAGATAAAGAGTTAAACGTGTACAGGTGGCATTAGTGGGTCGACCGATTGCGTCGGTAGCGGCACTTAAAGAATCGAGAGCTTTCTCTAGGACCGCGGAAAACTGTGTCAAGTGAGGAGGAGTGCGCCGGTATACGTGTCGCAGACGAACGTTATGCAAACGGGATCGAAGGAGGAGCAGAAATTCTTTGGACCTGCCAGCGTCCTGACGAATCGATTTCCGGAATCCAGCTCGATGAGCCTCCCTCTCATCTAGAGATGAGCTTTAGTGGTAGCTTGGTATAGCTGTGTTGGTTGATGCCATTAATTTGCTCAGCGGCGTCATGCGCGTGCGGCTAATCCTGCTTCCCGCTGCGTAAACCTTACGTAATTATGTAGGACTCCAATTAGTTCCGAGTGGAGTGATCTTCCTTCAGCGGGCGTCTATGCACTAGCGTTCATTAGTGAGAACTTGTCAGTAGCGATGGCATCGAGCTCGTGAGCGTTTCAAAATCGGCGAGAAACTTGGCTCCACATGTTTGGAGCAAGAGTGCGAGTAACGACGGAGCAGGCGAGCAGGCCGCACACTCTGCGGAAGAGGTGAAAGCCCCGAAAGTTGTTGGGTAAAAAAGCCCGGGGCCGAATGCGCCAGAGCTATGTGGTTGTTGGCGGGACGAGCACATGTGCGAGAGCTCGCGCGCTATAAATGCACGATATATGCAGCGTATGCCGAGGCGGCAACGGGTTATTGACGTGCTGCTCCTGTGGAGCAGCGGTTGTGTCGGCCAGGAGAGAGACACAGAGAAGGGATAGAGTGCTGGTGTCTGGCTGGGATGCGAATATGCGTCCGCTATACGCGTAACACTCTCTCCGCGGTCACAGGCTCGTACGCTTTCAGCACGCATGCCTCCTCAAACTTTAAACAAAGTCATCGTCTAACCCCTGCGTCTCTTCTATTAGTACATTCATTGACCTAAAACTCAATCGGACGGCCACGTTGGGTCAGAAACGCATCATTTCACCGGACATCACTAAACCAATCAACATATTTCCGTTATATTGCACGAACCAGATTACCTTTTTTTGCTTTAAACCCTTTTACAAACTACTATAAAAACATCTCAGAGAAATCAATAGGAATATACTTTACTCATTGTTCTAGTCGGCTTCACTAGGGTGATATTTCGTATTATAACATCTATCTTTGTTGCGAGTGTTTTTTAAGATTGCATAGCACGTCTTCTCATTTCTTTTGAAATATTGCTATTACTTTTTGAATACTCTGTTTTATTGATAAATATTGCAATATTTTATGATCTATTGTTTCTCTCAATCCTTTCTCTCCCCGTACAAGAGGGAAATTTGCATTAAAATTGATTCAGCCTTTTTCGAGTCTATAACGAATATATAGACAGGCAAATATGGGCCTAGTTTTATGCGTCAAACATTTCTTCAAGAAACGTTGTAAACAGTGTTAAAGCTCGGGTGGAAATTCGGTTAGTGGATTGACGCGTTCATACAGACAGACACACGGACACTCACTTTTATACTATGTAGTAATCCTGATAGTGACGATGATGATGTATCAATACGCTTATGGGATGATTAACGAATCGATATTCTATTGTAACTATGATATACCATATTACTAGAAGTTTAACCCTTTAACTACGGTGGAATCTAAGGGAGAATTCTATTTTCAACTGACGAGATTGTGATAAATGTAACCTTAATAGATTTTTAGAAAGCCTATAGCCGCTCTCGGCGTCACAAACGCAAAATTGCTAAGTGCAGTGGCTGCATATGCTACGGGTTGCTGAGAGAATGCGAACGATGAACGACGAAAACCGGGAAGAGCCGACCAGCATTTGACTTTCCAGTTATTCCTTGGGTGTTTCTTAGTCCTACTCTCCCTCTCGTGTTTTATCTTTATTTAAATTAAGCTGGTGTAATAACAGTCTCAGGCTGATTCTATTGGTTCGCGGAACCAATAACGAGCTGACAGATTCGTAGCGTTGGGATAACAACGCACCCAAGCGTTAAGGGAAGTGGCAGTAATTGCACTTGGCAGCTAGAAATTTCGTTCGCATTCTCTTAGCATGCGGACTTTATAGTGTCGGAGACTGCGAGTGGCAATCGGTGCAGGCTGCGGTACATCGTCATCCCCAGAGTACTGGTGGTAGCTGAGCGACGCGGGTGGCGTCGCCTAGCTGTAAAGAGGGAGAGGCGCGAGAGCGCTGCTCTCATGAAACGTGTGCAAGATAATTTAATGGGCAATAATCATGACACATGTATAGAAGATCCGCACACGTATCGGCGCGTTCGCGCGCTCAGACTGTCGGAACGCGGGTCTATACCGCAAACGCATGCGTAAACCGGCATCGGTGCGAATGCTCAGGCTGGCAAGGCAGCAGGCAGGCAGCTCTCTGCTCGCTCTCGTCGGCTCGCCCACTCCACCATGCACATTTGCAGTTTGCACCAGCACCCTTCTCATCACCCGCCAGATTCCCCCCTCTCTTCTCTATTCTTTTTCGTCTCTACCGCCGCTTCACACCTTCTCCTCTTAAACGGGTGTTGCGTAGGTGGATGGGTCCATGGATTGCTTGTAATTACATTGATGATCTTTTTGCGGTACCTTTGTTTGTCCATGCGTCTGCATTCTGCATTGTTGTTAATAAATCCTTAAACTTAGAGCTCACCATTCAAGAACGGCAACTAACAAGTATTATCTCTCACCAGGGGCAGTGCAAGTTAATACAGGTGCTTTCGCTTCTATCTACCGATACTGGCTACCTGATCCATTCTGACCCATTATCTTCGATTACACCTCCACTTTGAAGCTTCTCGGATGCTGCGCCGCACCCTATGGGAATGTGTGTTTGCCGCCGGGCTCCTCGGGCTACTTTAACCCCATTTGCTAATTGACGCTCCTGCATCACTGGAAAGGACCTACGCCGAAAAAAGAGGGTCCAGGGTTTTTGGGACCCAATTTTAACGCGTTCACGGCAACGGTGGCTCACAACTAGTTCAAAATATTGTATATAAAAAATCTGAAGGATCTAAAGAAGTGGCTACTGGAAAAGACAATCAAGCAATTTGATGTTATACTCAGGCCAATGATGAAACATGTAAAGCTATTAGTACGTTTGGGTAACGTCGAGTTGGGAGGGTCTCTGGAGCAGCAGTGCGGGCGGGAATGCCAGTCGTACTAGTCGAGAGTCGTCACGGTTTACGTAGAAAGCTGCAGTTCCGCTTTTCACATTAGCCTAATGGAATTCAGTGTCGACGCTTGACGATATAGTGTACTTTGTCGGCGATGCCTTTCTTCGCGGAAGCCGCTCCAATGATATGAACATCGATCGCGCGCTCGATGAGACCGCTTGATACTATTTGCGAAGAAGAATATGACTGTGGATTCTCGACCTCCTTCAATGGGACAACAGGGTTTCGCCTCTCTCGAATTAGATTCGCCCACGATAAGCGGGCTTCGCATCTTCTAGCAGTAGACAGATATCCCGCCAAGTGAGCACTCCGCCTTTAAAATTTCCCTCTACTTCTCCAGGCTGTGCTATTTGCTCACTCTCGCCGCTGGTGTACCAGCTCGCCTCTGGCGTGGCAGCCGCTATTAAATCACACGTTAAGCACTCGCAGAAGGTGCGCATTGAATTGACGCAGACGCTTTTACGGCAGCCCGACACGTTCGATCACGCTTCATCGTTTCAGCATGCTCGAATTCACTTACCGCCCTAACCTCATCAGCTGCGCCTCTTCCTTCGTGCGAGAAGATAGGGCTCTACGCATTCTCCTATTAAAGAGAGCTACAAGTACACTGTGAGAGCGGCCGTCTCTAATCAGGTGCCTTTCTTTTAATCGAGCAACTGTGCCATTAGCGCAGGATTACTATCAGTATGACCACCGATCTGCAATTAATCTGCGCACTTGCGCCCTACCAGTGGCATTCTCCGGACTAGAATGGATTGGGGTGTTGGTGGCGTAGAGAGATTATTTTCGCTAATCAGCGCGGCTTCAGGCCAAAGCTGGCGAAGCTTGGGAGAGAGTAGTGCGAGGGAGGAGGCCGGGATCGGCGAGGGAGAGAGCGAAAGGCACGAAGCGAGAGTCACAATCAATAAGCGTTTGCGGGGGATAGGTGTTCCGTCAGTCCTCGATCGTCCTGGTATAATAGAACGTAGCCAGCGCCTGCGCGATGCTCCCGTAACTCCTCCGGATTCCGACCCCATCGGCTGCGACTGCTACTGCTGCTGCTTGCTTACTTGCGTTTCTCGCTGTACGCTCCTTCGCTCCCTACCACGCACTCCCTCGCTTCTGCTACCTACACCGATAAGCCAGTAGCGAGCTCTCCTTTTCCCTCTTTGCTCCTTCTCTCCGCCAGGCAACTCCGTACTCTCTTTTAGGGAATTCACTACGAGCTAGCCAGTCAGCCAGCTAGCCAGCTAGCTAGCCGTCCAGTCGCTGAGAAAGGGGGAAAGAGTGAGGAAGTCGAAGCTCTGCACGACGTCGGCGTCGCAGCAGTGGCGGGGTGGAGAGCAAAAATATATGCGCCGTTCCCGAGAGCGAGAGATGCGCACTGATGTGAGCCATCAAGGGGTGAAAGATTATAGAGCTGCGCGCCGCTACTCGTGCGACCATCCCCTTAACCGCTCGAGTGGCAAGGTGGGCCGCGCTTCGGGGCGGAAGGGGCCACACGATGACACTTGCCGATCCTTCTAAAGAAAGTGCTTCTATTTGGCCCGCCATGAGAGGGCACAAATTTCTCCCTTCCTGCTGTTCAAACGTTCGGCCTTCTCCACCCGCACCGTCACAAAGCAACTTTAAATGTTGAAATGGATCCATTTTGTTTTTATATTAGCTTGTTTTCATGTCAGCATCGAAGGCTTTCTTTTGCGTCTGGCCTGCTAGTATTGACGTACAACTCGTCGTTAACTCTATCGTCTATCCATCTATCGACTGGTTTACCAGCCGAAGCGCGTGGTAACGAAGTGACCAGTCCTGCAGGCAGTCCGCTATGCTCGTTACAGGGTTTGCTAGTATTTAGAGCCAATTAAGAGCGTCGCGTGTGCCACTTGCGGTGGCGATGAGCGCCGGGAGATACTTGTGTGGAATGTCCGGGTTAATCCCTATATTTGCTTCGATATGCCTGCCTGTACCATGGCTGCGTGCTTGCCGGAGCGTGTTGTCGCGTGCTTTCTGCAGTTTTCATCAGCAAGGCGTTCAATGATCGACGTTGGTATTCAGTGGCTTGTCGAACTAACAATAAGTATTGGCGGAACGAAGAGAGCGGCCGACTGCGATTGCCAATCTACAAAAAGTCTAGCGAGATAATCGTCACTGCACCGTTCACTCCGGCATTACGTTTCGTGCTTTGTTCTGCATTTCTGCGCGGCGATTAAGCCTTCTGCTAGCCTCATATCGTTTATCGGCCTCCAGCGAGGGGTCGCGTTTGCTCGCATGCGAGTGCATTGACAGAATCGCTCGGCAGACAAGAAGTTCCGCCGTCGTTGCGCCTGCCTTGCCTCTCTCCCTTGCTCTAGAAAGTCACCTAGTTACCGCACGAAACTCACTCTCGAATTGAATTATGTAAATGTAGCAGGATTGGGCTGAGCCGGGTTGGCCCGAATATTTCCTTCCGCCAGTGAATGCGCACCGATCTTTTGTCTCCCTGACGTCTTATCAACACCGTTATGATGTAATTCTTGAGCTTGAAAGGCGTCAGACAAGCAACACTTCTCCCGGAGCCCCGGGCGATATTGATCCTTGCTTTGTGGCTGAGATGATTGCCACGGTTTGCGATAATTCTCCTCCCTTTCGAGTTTTCTTTTGACTTTTTAGACTCTTTTGCCAAATGTGACATCACGTGCTACAGTCTACGCTCCGAAGACATATTTTTTTGCTTGGCTTACCAATTGCACAACAATTTCCAATCACCTCGTAATCGGCTGGTTTGTTGGAAGTTGAAAGAAGGATAGATCGAGTAGCCTCTGTCTCACGTAGATCTCAGTCTATTAGCATGCTTATTATTATCCATGACTACACGTCAATTACGCTTCGGAGGCTCCAGTAGCCGGCTTTTCACAAGAATCGCGGGAGAAGAAATCTTTCGATGGCCGTAGGGACGGATTCTCGTTGCACCGCGGAAACACGACCCTGACCGAGAACAACCTACTTACGGTGCCCTAGTGATTCGCCGATCACACCAGTTGCGCGGAGCATCGCTGCGAACCTTTCCACTATGTCGATCTTACTCCCTCTTTTTAGCTTACCCAATGGCTGGTCAATAAGTCTATCTTGTTCCTCTCATCTGATTTTCCCCGATACATGGCTACATCGTTCCTATACTCCCTGATGTTTACATCCGTCCATCACCGTTCACGTAGTTATTGTTAGAATTTCCACTGAGATCCCTTGCGTGCATAGATATGCATTGGCCATGCAACCCCGTCGTGTCTGGCGAATGTCATATCAAATGGTGTATTCGTAACCTGGGAAAATGGATGTTGCGATGCTGATGGGTCTTGTCAATAACCTGGGGTTATTGTATTCTCATGCGATGCATCTCTGGTATCGCGAATACACCGAAATAGACTTGGTTTTGTTCAATATGTCTCGAATGGATCTAATTGTTAAGCACTCAATGTGTAATTACACTATTCCAGCAGAGAATTGTTGTTGCCTGTATATTGCTGTTGCTCGATATCGATCTAGGTAGACGTTTGAGAGCGTGGGTATGCCTTCTGCGTGTAAATGTTCGGCCTTCGCATCTCTCCGCTGCCAAGGTAAACATGTGGGACTCGTTAGGATGGTATTAGATGTAGATAAAGTGCAAATAGATGGCAAATTCGAAAAGGGATTGAATTTTGTCTTCTGCGTCCGTGTCACTGTTTGTGGGGCTCCATGTGGAGGTATGGATTTTAAAGTACAGCATCCGACAAAATAGTTGTCACAATCTGCAAAACACTTGCCGGATGGAAAGTGAAATTTGGTAGCGTGCACACCCTGCATGCATGGCTTTTTAAAAGCCCCTTTTTAGGGGAGGAAGCCATCCTCTTGCAACCCCCTAAAACAATCTTGCATATTGGGTGTATATGGTATCAAACTTCATTGTTTGCTTGGCGGCCGTTTTGCAGATTGTGACAACTATTTTGTCGGATGCTGTATGAGGTCGACCTTGGGTTCGACGTCCTCGATGAACCCAAGTGGGATAGGACGATGCGAAGCATTCTGCGGTTAGGATGGTCCGATAAGGAGAATTTGAATCTTTCTGATATTAGAACAAAGTGAGAATGAGTTTTTTTCTATTTATTTTGCAGAATCTCTTCGTGACTACAATGGTCTCTCAGCGAATTTGTACAAGCCGTCGAATTATGACAAGCTCGCGCTGTCACTACTCTCGCCGCTACCGAACGAGCAGGATTTTGCCATCAACGTGTGCACACTACTCTCGAATGAGGGTAAGCACACCCTACGATTGGACAAGTATCCGCGACTGGTGAATATACTGCTGGCACACGCGGGTGTCTTCGACTCGCCGGGCACGCGGCAACTCTTCATCGAGGTCTACTCGCGAGTACGGAATTACTCGATCAATTCCTTCTGGTCGGACGTGCTGGACTCGCAAGATGTAATAGACCTCACGAATGAGAGGACCTTCATGAAAAAGCCAGCCTCGAACCTCCACACATTCTCCAGACGGAAGACGTTGGAGAGGGAGAAGCAGAATAAGAACGGCACCGTGGCCAACATCGAGGAGCCCGTTGCAGTTGATATTGATGGGGTAAGCGTCCGTTAAATCGTTCCCTTAAACGTAAATTAACGCGTAACCATAGTTCTCCTGCATCTTTTAGTTGAAAAATATGCGCACATGCTGGGAAATTCAAATTCTCTGGATCGTTAATATGTGCGGTAAATTAATTTTTTCGCATTTCAGTAAATATGCAGCGCACGCATGTGTGCAAAGCATATAATTTTCTTAAGCGTAATTGTTGAATAAATATGGCTCGTATTTCACTGGCGAAAGGAATCAGTAATTTTATACTTGTTAAATGGAATGTTAATTTTTGTAAATGCAAAATACATATGAATTCATAGTGCAATGAGAATAATGTTATTATTATTGATGATATTACAGGCGCTTCCTGACTGTTCGCGGCTAGATCCTCTAGGATCTCATCAGGATGAGAGTTTCAAGGATCAAAACCAGAATTCTATAAAGTTTGAGGAAGAGGACAAAGACTTGTTTTGTGTCGGGCGAACGCTAGGAACACAGGACCCTTACGGACAACGCGTTTTGCAAATAGCGTCCATTCTACGAAATCTAAGTTTCACGCCGGAAAATGCCACGATATTAGGCAGAAATCGGTGTTTCTTAAGATTCGTGTTGTTGTGCGTGAGAGCGAGGTGGAGTAATTTGCATCAGCTCGGTTTCGACATTCTCGGGAACATTGCGAACGAAATCATTCTGAAGGAGGCTGGTGAGAGGATAACGGATGTGGTGCTATCTTGTGTGGCTAAGGGAATTGAGTCCCAGGACAGGTTTATCGTGATTTCCTGTTTGGAGGTGCTCAACAAAATCAGCCAGCAAGATAGCAATGAAGAAATTGTTACGTTTGGCTTGGACGACAGTGTGTATGAACTCATATGCAGGTAAACCTCCGACGATTCTATTACGTTATATCATAAGGAGCTCAAGCGCAAAAAGTACTTTATGAACGTGTTTATTTATCCGCAGGTTTTTAGCTCTGAGCGACATTGCTCTTTTAGTGTATACCTTGGAATGTTTGTACGCTTTGACTTCATTGGGTGAGAGACCATGCAGTAGCGTCGCGCGGGTACGCGGAGCTATCGACACGTTAGTCGCCCTTGTTACCGTAGAAGCACAGAGTTATGGACCGAAAGCGTGTATTTTAATGAGGGTAGTGGAGACAGTGTCTACGATACCGATGCCAGCCAACGCTGCTACCCAGAACACTCCTATTACTGCTGCTGCCCCAGCACCAACAGTGTCCTCTTCGGTTCCAACTACTCCGGCTACTATCACCGCGACTCCGGCGCCTGTTAGTCCAGCACCTTCTCGACCTACAACTCCCGCTGCCACCCCAACGAAAACTACTACGCACAGTTAATATTATTTTTTACCTTCTTATTTATGTGGCATTTAAGTTTGTGGGGCGGTATTTAACGTTACAATGTCTCTATTTTTCGTGCAGAAGCGGTGGAAACAACAAATTCATTGCAACAGCAGCATGCACACCAACAAATTATCCAGGAAAACGAACAATTCGCCTTAGGTTGGCTGCGAGCTACGTTTGAGCTCGCAGCAGGTGTACGTATTGAACAAGAGGAATTGTATAAGAAATACCTCGGTTGTTGCACAAAAATCGGGAGACGGGGTGTCATTGCGCCGCTCCATTTTCCGAGATGTGTTAGGTAAAATACATGGATTGCACAATGCTGTTCTACATTTAAATGAAATGTAAAAATAATGATAACCATTAATTGTAGAACCGTGTTCGGTGGAACTGTTGGGCCAAATCCATTGAAAGGCGAGACTACTGGAACACAGTATTATGAAGGAATCCGCGTGCGGGCCACCCCTGCCCAAATTACTTATCCGAGCCAAACAGCAGTTGGGACAAACACACCTTCGATACCAGCAATCAACGCAACTCCAGTAAAGGTGCTTCCCGTACAACAGCGTACAATCAAGAATATAAGTCCCGTCCCCGATAGCACAGCCTTAGAAAGTCCTGCACCTGGGAATCCACGAACCCCAGCCCCTGCCTCACCTATTCTAAAAGCCCAGTTATCTGCTCCACCGAAACCGCCTTCGATTACACCGATCCAATTCCCAAATCCAGCCACCAAGGTTGATTCTAAAAGTCAGGTGGGTCCGAGTCCTAACTCTCTACCTAGTTCTCTACCATTCACTCATGACCTTGGTTCTTATTTCGGTTGTGGTTTCAAAATGCTTTTTGAAGTATGGGCTTCCCTAACAATACCACACTTCGCATGCCTCGTATCCTTTTTACCCCAGCGCTACACTTGCATGTGAATAAGTAAACATCTATAAGTACTGATCAAATGACACTAGACAATCATTCAGTCATCAATATACTTAAATGAACAGTACACAGAAATTTGCGACGTCTCGAAGAATCATTTCAAATAATACTATGCTCACAAATTCAATATGTGTGTTTCTAATTTTATTATTCAAGTGTTTTCATTCAAGATTCATTCTGATACGTTCAATGAAGTTTTGTCTCTTCAGTTATTCTTGGCTCATTTGCATGCTCAATATAGTTACCATTTACCAAATATATATGCAATTTTATTGAAGTGCTTTACTTAAAGTCCATATTTTCTTCTAATATTGGCTTATTTATTGAACTCGATATTTAAAAAGCCAAAAGTAGAAAAACGACTTTAATTATCAGAATATAAGGGTAAATGACTTTATGCTTCTCAGTATATTGGTGTACTTAAAGGCGGGATATGCCTATTCTTAGAATAAACAGCTAATTGATTTTCTAATGAAGCCTCCAAGCTCGTAAAAATGTTGCAAATAATATTAATAACATTTATGACTGGTATTTCAGTAAAGATTGAACCGTAAAAATAGAAATTATATACCGTCCGGTACAAAAATGATATTTGAATGTTTTTGATCAGGTGTCAGTAACACATCCTCATTTGAGTCAAGCGTTGCTGGCCAGCGGCTCGCAAGCCCCGCAACAGCAACAGGTGCAAACACAGACCCAAACAGTCCAGGTAGTTGCAAAGGAAAATAGTCGAGCTGGCACTACATCGAGTTCCATAATTAAAAGCCTTTTGGCTACTAAGGTAACGGTCAGCAGCGACTGCATGCCCAGTACTGCTGCGACTTGTGTGTCTACCCCTACTGCCTGCGTAACAAACACTGCTACTAGCATCGCATCCAGCAACAGTGCCAACCAGCTAATAACCAGCAACCAGGTATCGTTGTTGTACATTAACAACTCAATTGTAGGTTTTTTTCAGAAGTAGATACACGATTTTGTTTTTATTATCAAGTCTCTCCGCAGTCCTTTTGTTGTACTCGAACCATACCAACCCATGAAACAGTACAAACATGTCAGTTTCAAATTTTTAGAATGAAAACAGGTATTATGTAGTTTTTATAGTGAATAATGAATTCCCTTTTGGTCATTTGTCCTGAGTGAGGCATGTTTAGTTGGTCATCTTTCAAAACAATGAAGGTGATAAGTATGGTTTTGCAAAACATACTAAAGTTTTGTGATCTTAATGAACTTGAATTCAATTAATGTTTAACGGAGTGATTATCTAAAAACCGTTTGAAGAAATTAATACTTTTCGTATTACACTAACAAAAGCATGGTTTTCGACGGATTGAAGTGTTTTCTGTAATTTATAATTGTCTGAGTAGGAAGTATCTTGAGGTTATAATAAATAATCTTTGTTCCTTTTTACCAATTCTATATCTTTGGCAGGTTGCACAACGTCAACAGCAGCAAAGGCTACTGCAGCAACAGTTAACTGGTATTTCACAGCCTGCTGCGCCCGCGGCTATTCCAGCAACAATATTTCCAAAGAGCCCCGTCAACTCTAAACCGAAATCGTCTATTGCATCCATTCCTGCCAAAAGGATACAAAGGCTAAATGGAGCCAAATTTATTATGACTAATAATTGTGAGAAGGTGTGTATCATTTATGGCTGTATACCTTTTACGGCATAATTAGATATGTATGAAATTATAAATATTATGTTTCAGACTGAAGTAACTGATAATGAAAGTGTCAACCAAAACGTAACGACGACATGTTCCATTGTCCCGAATTTGACAGAAAATCACATATCCTCGAATGTTAAGATCTGTCGTCCTCCCGTTACGGCAGTTAGTACATCCACGAAGACTACGCAAAAGTCTACGTGTACGTCAATTGCCGAGGACTCGGACTCGACCAATAATTCACTCGCATCGAGTAGTGGTATTGGTGGTAGTAGGGACTGCTCGGGTGTGGGTGTCGAGGAAGAGAACTCTCTCACAAGTTTTGAAGGTATTCTTCTAAACGGTGCGCCAAGTAATATGGACATTGATGCACAGGACGATGGATCGTCCAAGGATTCGTCCAGTGTTATTTCCAAGGAGAAACCACTCCAAAGTATGATGCTGGCTGATTTGTTAGAAAGAAAGGTTGATAAGGAGCCTATCATGAACGGTGTACTAGGAAAGAACTCAATAAATGAGAAGGGAATGGATTTAGTAGAAAATCACATCAAGAAAGTATTGAAAGAATCTCCAACTGACATTAAGATAAAATCTGAAGTAGAGGACATTAGGATAAAATCGGAAGTAGAAGATGTTAGATTAAAACCAGAATCGGGTGAAGGTATTCAAACTGAAGTCTCAGAAGATTCGCTAATTGAAGTACCAAGAGGGGTCAAGCGATCAAGTAGTGACTCCGATGAGATCGAAACGAAAAAGCCAAAGTATTCGAATGGTACAATATCGCCGGATCCTGCAGTAGATTCGACTACTGCTGAGTCCACCGTCTCGAGTATAAAATCAGAAGAGCAGGATGATGATAAAGATAGTGAGAAAGCGACTGTATCTTCGACTGCTGCGAATCTCTACGCTGCTTTAGCTGCCGACTGTATAGAGGATGAAATGGACATGGACGAACATATGAAACAGGACGCTGCGCCTACATTAAAACCAGAACCGCCCCATCTATTTATAAATCAGATCACTCAACCCCAGCAGCAACAGCAACAACAACAACAACACCAACACCAACAACACCAACAACACCAACAACACCAACAACACCAACAGCAGCAAGTTCAGCACCAACAGCAGCAGCAACATCAAGCTCAAACGCAAACACCGCCACAGGCTCCACCCCAACTACAGCCTCAAGTACAATCAATGCAAGTGCAACAGCCGCAGCAGCAACAGCCACAACCTCAGCAGCAGCTTATTGTCGCTGCGCCAAGACAAATAGTGGTACAACAAACTATTCAGTCTAATAATCAAGTACTCATACCAGGCACACAGATGAAGGCTAGACAACCGCCATCTCAGCCGCAGGTACTGTTACAACAAGGCGCAGGTGGTCAACTGCAGTATGTTGTATCCGGTGGTGTGCCTGGTCAGAATTATGTGTTGGCTCAACCTCAGACTGCTTTAGTACAAGGCCAAGCACAAACTGTATTGGTGGCTCAGACGACTCAACAACAAGGAACGGGCGCGAAAACTATCATTATACTTCAGCCTCAAGCAGCTGCCCAGCCCACTCCACAGAAGATGGTGGCTGTTACACCCCAGGGTCAGCAAGTGGTTGTTACCCAAGTACCGCGGCCTATCTTGCAAAGTCCTGCACTGGGCAACATACCGCCGCCTTTGGTACCTACATCGGGGACTATACCACAGACTTCAATAATAGTTAACAGTTCGGTAGCACAAACGAATCCTAATACAGTGACCGTGACAATCCCAGCAATGGCACAGCAAAATCCGATATCGACGAGCGTACCTTCGAGGGTCGTTACACCCACGCCTGCCTCAACGCCACCCCCGACGAGACCTACCACACCGCATCAGGCTGCAGCGACGCACGGAGTGCAAGTTAAACCTCCCCCAAAAGTTGTAAAAACTGTTAGTTCGTCAACCTCCACAGAGCCTGAATCTAAGCCGTCTACGAGTCAAACCCAACAGCAAGAGACTAAGACTATCACTATTAAAATTGATCCTAATGCGTATCTTTGTGAGTGGCGAGGATGTCTCAGGTATGCAAAAGGAAATAATGTCAAGTTGCACGTGAATTTTCACAATGAATCATAGGTTTATTATACTGTTATGTTGTATAGGCAATTCAAGACACCGCATGAAGTGTATTTACATGTGTGCGAGGCACATTGTCCAACAGGTGGAGAAGAGATCATTTGCCTTTGGTCTAGTTGTGATGCTTTAAAGAGACGTAGGTTTTCACTTATGACACATCTCTACGATAGGCACTGTAATGCGGAGGTGAGAAACCTATATTTGTCTGTACTATATGTATAGGTGCTTTATAATATGTAATATTATAATACTTATTATTACAGACCATGGCAGCGAGAAGAAAACAGCTGACGGCGACAGGAAAAACGGAAGTTTCAACATCCACGTCGGCCACCACTCTTCCAACACAGCAGCATCCTGGTTATGCCCCGAATGCTGCGTTGCATGCTATCAAACGGCATGCATTGGAATTTGTGAATCCCAAGGAGCTGATGGTAAGCTGTGATTTCTTAGTGCAATTTTTTAATATGCGCGATATATTGATATAGTTAGGATCTAGACACATAATGTGATACTCAAGCCATATTTGTTAAAAATATTGGAATTTCTTCAATAACCTAATCCGTGGTATTTCGTAATTCTGACGTATATTGCTAATATAATGAAATTTCGTATTCTCCTGGCAAAGCAGCAGAGGCCGAGCAAGCCCGCTGCCGTCACTTCAAGCTCTTCTTCCCCCAGACCTGGGCAAAATCCTCCGCAGGAACAGGTAAAGACGTGTTGAAAAATTGGAAAAGGATTCATGATACAGCCACGGCCCTTGTGTGCTGCTGCTGCTGCCCCTTTTGTTCTTTATTTTCTTTTTTTTTCCTTCATCGTACCGCTTTTGGCCTCCAAATTCAACGTTCCAGTGTTTTGGCATGGATTTCATTCTTCTATTTTGTAGCTTGAATCAATGTGTTTCATCCGTATATTTTTACGCAGCTAGGGTGCCAGTGAACCAATGTATTGGCATGGTGTTCATCTCAGCAGTATATTCTAGAAACGTTTATTATGCTTAAATCTTTCATTTATTTCTTTTATACGAGTGGTTTAGCATATCAAGCCATTAACGTAGGCGTTGAATTTCCTATGCTTATACTCATTATATAAGGGGAAGATTTTTTCAAAACTTTTATTAAAATCAAATAGATCTGACCTGATAACCGTAATGCCTGGGTATACGTAGCGTGCGTAGACTTGGGCTTAACGAATGCGAATAAAATTTCATTCAAGCATCCATTGTTACATGATTCATGACGTCATTTTACATTGACGATCGTACATGACAGATGTGTTTTACTAATTAATGCTGCTACGACTAATTCCCCGAAATTTTATTCAGTACTTATGCATGTACACATCACATTTATTTCAGCATTAAGCCAAGTGTGACAGTTTGCTAGGTGTTTTGTGTGTTAAATAATGTTTTGGAGCTTTGTAGATTGTGACCACATCTTTTTTCTTTGGCAGGATGACAACGAAGGTCCAGTGACCAAAAGTATTCGTCTCACAGCAGCTCTCATTCTCAGAAACCTAGTCATATATTCAACCCATGGCAGAAGGTACGATAACTTCTTTCCCAGGGAGAAGACCACTTTTAGTTTGATATAATTAATATACTATATATTTATATGTGATATAATTAGTATATAATGATGATGTTGCCTTTTTCAGACATCTTAGAGCATACGAACCTCATTTAGCGGGTGTCGCATTGAGCAATGTCGAATCATCGAGAACAATCGCACAAGTTCTGTACGACATGAACGATCAAAGCAACAGTACCCATAGGTGACCTCTTGAATCAGGCCTCTAAAGAGCTCATAATCACTCGAGCAGCGATCAACACGTTTATTTTGAGCCGTAGTGTAAAGTGACAAATGGGAAGTATAATTTATGGCACGAAGTCTGCAATAAGATGCAGGCATTGTACACAGTGAGTTTAAACAAAAGAAAGAACTAGTAGAAGAAACAGCGATGTTCCGTACATAAAGAGGCCTATAAACTTATTTGGCAATTCGCATTGCCGACCTAGACTGTAATGGTGTACTATAACTAGTGACATGGATGAAAGACAATAGGTGAAGTGATGCAGAACAGTGATAAAGAACGAGATAATATTTCAGATTTAATATTAATATTTATTTTCTCAACACGAAGCGAAAAGAATGTTTTTAGTAGACTTGTACAAAAAACGACGAACCCTTTATGGACGTTATAGTTAATTGTAATCAATATTATATTATTATTAATATTATTGTATGTTTTTCATAAGTCACCAGAAAACTAGGATGTAAAGGAAACATTTTTATCGGATGTATTTGTTAGGACTTTATGATTTGCTTTTAATTGCATATTGCAATTACATGGCTATACTATTGTCTCTCTTTGTTTTATTATCTTGTAATCTTGTAATCGCAAGTTGGTAAGATATTACACCAGACCACGTTGGCGTATAACTGAGCTGGATACATTGTGTCGCGCGTCGTTGGGATGGCAACCTATTTTCCTCCTTGTCGTGTAAGGCTAAGAGCGTCTAGCTTAGATCAGTCTTAGCTCGAGAGTTCTCTCCTAGCTATTTGACCTTCATCGTTTTCCGAACTCTATCCATAGGACACTTTTGTACGTTCTTTGTGACACCGAGCGCGTCTTTAAACAAGTTCATTTAGCTTAATGAGATTGTTGGTTTCGCGCTCATTCCCTCTGAATCCTTCACAGCTCCGTTTTTAAGGTGCATCTATAATAAGGATCATCAGCCACTTTACTGGCTAGTCGGTTGATTTTCGTGATAACGTAGGCTCGACCTGAGCGAACATGAAAGTAAATTGATAATTTCTTTGTTGAGTAATTTTTATAACTTCCGATTGAGTAAATGGCCTAACTTTTGTTTAAACCAGCGATTTTGATATTATTTTTATTTTGAGAGATGGAGGAATGGCACTCATTTCGTTTTGGTTTAGTTAGTACTTTTCTTCGAAAATGCCTGGTATCCGAAAGTAGTAGTGAATTGATATTACGAAAATCACTGGTTTAAACGCAAATCATCAGAATTCTGCAGTGATACGTTGTTTCCAAAGTGCTATATTGACTCGTCATTTTTCGACTTGCGCTGCATTCCTCAAGCGCATGTTTGAGCTTCGACTGCATCCATCAGCATACGAATTTACAGCATTGCGACAAGAATCATGCTCGAGAATGTCAATGTCTCAGCCAGTCACAACGTAGTAATAACAAAATACTTCCTCTTCGCGCTATTACTCACTGTTGTTACTTTCTAATGTAATTCCCATTGAAATGTTATCGAATTCTTTGTATGATATGGTGTACAAAAAAGGACTTCTACCATAAAATGGTAATTGAACCGTCTCGCGGGAATTGAACTGCATCGATAAGCATAGTTTCCCTTAAATAATTTCGTTCCTCGACGAGTCACGTTCTCTTGTTTATTTTTCATGAAGTGTTACCGAAGAAATTTTTATATTGTCAGACGTCACGATTACTTCGCAGGAATAGATTGCATTTACACGTTCGTTCGTCGGCCGTTGAGGTGCTCGGCCATAACGTCGCATAAACTAAGCGGATCATATTAAAGTATACATACATACATATAAATATATATATACATACAAAGCTATACATAACTATACATACTTGTAAATAACACTCCTGTATCTGATGCACGATGTTATGAACTCTGTGTAAATTTCTTAAAAGTGTAAGTTTAAACGTCTGGTGAAGAGAAGTAAGGAAACAGTGTATTATACTAGACTATGACAAGACGTAGCAGTTGCAAGGTACGGATTTTTGTAATTATTTAAGTGGTTAACCGGAGACGGAAAGAACAGGCTGTAATCGATTATTAGATATCAGCCGCTTAAGGATAGTTGACACCGTAAAAGTATAATAATGGACCCTGTGCGAGCCTCTATTATGTATTTTATATATAAATATATATATATATATAAAAAATCAAGATTAATAGCTGAACGTTTAGGGACAAGAAGATCTTGTGAGAGGCTTTTTATTTTTATTATTTGTAATTACCTAGTTTACATGTTCACCGTTTCGTACGATCATCGAGGTCATAAACATCTGTGTAAAGGAATAAAAGAATGATATAATAAATCGCTAAATACGAGAGAGAACACATAAAACTGAAGTGAACAAATGTCTTTGATGAGTTATTCGGCTGATTTTAAACCATTTAAGCTTTATCCTCACCTTTCATATTAGTTATATGAAGTGATCAGTGTGTCAGGCGGCGGATACTTACGTGTAAGAGATTAACTATACTACTTATTTTCGGTGCAACAGTATAAAAAACTTTATTGGGACTGTCGGGTACACAGGAGAATAAAATAGCATATGCCAAAAAGGTTACTTGCAGTATTCTAGCATTTCAATGATAATGGTTAACGTTGAAATCATGTTTCAAACTTCTGCAAGTACTCGCATCTCCACGGGTCGAGCTTGGTGAGGTGAAGGTATTCCAAAAATACAAAGTATTCACTATTTCTTATACTATATATCAATGTAACAGTGTGAAACAGTCTTGCTAATTTAAGTCTCTCGGAAACAGTTAACAGACTGTCTTGTGTATTCCTATTCGGTCTCCAGTCTCATAATGTTAAATTCAAATTCAAAAGGCTCGAAAGACTACACTTATGGAAAAGATGCATCATCTCCTTTTATATCAACATTCATTCTAACTTACACTCAATCAGATCTAATTGTAAATAAACCTTTTTGCGATACTGTTAAGTTGCCTTTGTACGAAGTTGCGTATCATGCGCTATAGTATTGTTACTAATATCTTATACATAATTTTCGATTTTTATCAACTGACGCATACGGAATACTCATTTTTTTGGACGCACGCATTTTTTTTATCTGGTTCTTGTGTTTTTTCATTTTTTTTAGTAATACGATTATTCTTCTCATTGTCTTCTTCATTTAATGAAGCGGTCCTGAACGCAATCGAGCGATTTTGCATCGAAACCTGGCTATAGGATTCAGTATCCATGTGTTTATTCAGAATACTAAATTGTTCCGCTAAGTTCTTCGTGTGCTCCTTAATTTCAATTAAGGTTTTCATTAGATAAGACTGCGCCAAGTCTATCTTGGCGAGCATTTCGTCCCGGAGTTCTGTCATGGTATTTTGATGCCGAGTGTTCGCCGAGTTTAATGTTTTTAAATGATTCTCTTCCATTGGACAAACAACTGAACATTTCCTACCACCCGGCACAATGCCTTTTGCGTTAGAATCTTTACTGTTACTACTGCAGCATGGTGCAGAACTACCAGCAGGTGCTCGTTTAATATTCTTAGCATAATTAAGCTTCTCCATCACGGTTGCATCTTCTTGCTGAAACCTTTTATTCGGGTGTTTATTTGCCTGATCTGTAGGTGAAGAAACATCTTTCTTCTTACGGCAGGAGAGGCTGAACGATGGTAGGTAACGCAGCAGGACGCTGGACACAGTATCAGTGTCAGCATCTACGCGCGCACGAGATTTATTAAGATCGCAGTCTTCTTTCCTAAGATTATGCTTATCGGAGGGACTGTGATAATTTGGTTCATTAGTTCTATAACTACTACTTTCTTTCATGTTGCATTGCTTAAAAGTACAGGCGTGCTGCTGATATGCTTGGAAACCACTATCCGCACACATCCTTTTCGCACCCATTTTTGTGCTAGTATTAGTTTCTTCCTTGATAAGTTTCGCGTCGATAAAACGATTATTCTGGAAGTGCATGGAGTCCGCTTCTTTTGTTGTCTCTAGATCGTATGTTTCGTCACTTGGTTCAACCAATTTGTTTGCAGAAGAACTGTACCGCTTAAAATCACCTGGACTTTCCTTAAAAGTAACCTTCAAAGTTTCGCCACCTTTTGATACGTTAGTTTTTGGCTGAATAATTGAACTAAGCGTAAGTTTTCCTTGTTCTGGCATAATAAAATTGTTCGTGTTGCCAGGCCTATATATCTTTTCATTCTCATCGATTCGAGTTGACTCGATTAATAGTGGCTTCTCTACGGTCGACGGATTAAGATAACTATTAGTTATATCATCTTTCTTCCGTATTTTCGAGGAACACATACAAGGTCTAGGTCTCTTGGGCTGCATATCCTTACCCCGACAGCAAGCAAAATTATTTGCTCTACATGGAACTTTGGCTTGTTCCGCCAGATACGTTTTATGCTCTTTGGCAACGCAACATCCTTCAGGATCTTCGTTCTGGAAGTATCTGTCGATCAAGGCACGTTAGACTGGACGCTATACCACGGCATTTAAATCTATGTTAATACTGTCGGGTGTAGAGTTTAATGACCTGCAAAAAAAAACAATTTGTGTGATACAGGAATGCTTGTTTATCTATTGCAGCTCATTGCGGTCATTCGGCACATCAGTCTGAATTTTCAATGGTGCCGTGGGCACAGTTTGACCGTGTGATCTCCTTCAACACGGGATAGGGTAGTCTTGGGAGGTAATATTTTCGAGGGCATAACTTGCAGAAAATTATCGGAAGATCGGTGGTTGCAATTCGGGGGAAAGGAACGTCGCACTACGACAGTACTTAGGCAACAGTAGTCTTTCGGAATCGCGGTCATAGTCTTCTTCAGGCACTTTACTTGCCTGACGAAGATGCAATTTACTGAATACATTGATGCAGTGTATTTAGTTGTTGTTATTGTGTGTTATAAATCAGAAAGTTAGGGTTGTAATCCTGCAGACTGCTATCATACCTTGGGAACACTGTATCGGTAGATCGGTCGGAGGTACAGGGTGCTAGGGCCTCGACTATTTTCGAATCTTTCGGGACATCTTTTTGTATGCATTTATTTGCAGTTTGCTTTAAGGTTCTGAAGAGTGGAAGTCGATACTAGGAATAAATATTTGCCGGAAAAAGGGGAAAGGAGAGAGGAATAGACCACTATGCGAGTGATAGAAAAACTGACCCCAATAGTCATGAATCATTATATATAAATATCAATATTCATACTTCGAAGACCTCATTTATTTTTAAATTTCCATAATAGAGCACAACTTACCTCCGACTTTCCTCCTCCTTTCTTGCGCGATCGAATCTCTCATTCGTAACCTGCCGGCGAAGCTCACTTATCTGCTTGCTGTATTCCGCCGCCTGATTCTGATACTGCCGAAGTTCCTCCGATCCCACCGATCTACGTTGAAACCAAGAAATAGCAACTGAATGTGTACTCTCAATCAAACAAGGTCATACATACAGTTTACTTTGAAGTTCGGATATTTTTTGTTTCAATCTTGACACTTCATTCTGCAGTTCTTGATTGGATGCGTGAGCATTTATTGTCTCTTGCCGCGCCTTGTCCAGAAGAGTCTCCAAGCGTTCCACAGTAGCTCGATCCCTGCTCATCTGATCCTGTATTATATTCTGCTCGGCCTTCAACCTCGCTATTTGCGAATCGTACTACAAATCACAAATTGTCTTTTAGAATACGCTCGTTAGCGAAATTTTGGCAGAAAATAAAACGCGCGAACTTGTGTCTTAAAACAATCCCTGTCGCCGAGTTGCTCCATTAGAGCGTCCTTCTGCTGATCCAATTTTACGCACAAGTCCCTCACTGCCTTTAAGTCCGCCTCTGCCCTCATCCTATGCTCATTTTCCTGGCGCAATTGCGTCTCCATGTTCGCAATTGCCTGGGTCATTTTGCTGATCTGAATAGTTTATGGAGTACCGACCGATTTAGTTAGTGTTCGAAAGTCGAATCCCTATTTACAATTTACATGCCGATACAGCTCGCTTCTACCTGTGTTTCGTATCCCAGTACTAAGGATTCTTTACTCGTCAATTGTTGTTCCAAATCGAGTAACTGGTCCCTCGCATTCTGGAGTGCACCCTTTGCTTCGGCTGCCTCTGACTCCAAGCTGTGATTGTTATTCTCCAAGACACTCGCTTCGAAAGTTAAGCTCCTGAAGTGATTCAGCATCTCGGTTCTTTCACTCTCCTAAAATGCAAGGTTTGCAGCACAGTAATCTTACTCTAAGTAAATTGAGGATCCTACTAATTAACTAATTACTTTTCTATTAAGAAGTTCTTCTGCCCTACGGACTTCACTGACGTAGGTCTGCAGTTGTCTCTTCAAATCATAGGACTCAACCCTAGACACCTCCAGTTCACGTTGTAGATTCCTAATCTCACAAGTGACTGCTGCAAGGTCATCTTGCAACCTTCGGTTCTCCTGAATGGCATTCTCGCGGTCAGCGGATGCGCCCTCTAATTGTCTCTGAAGATTTTCAATCTCGAGATGCGTCGAGCGCACTTGCCGCTCCTGCTCGGCAGTCTGATCTATGCATATGCTGGAAGAAATGGACTCACAATAATAAATATATTCCTTAGGTTTATAATAATTCGGTAATGCGAAAGAAAGTATTTCGTTATTAGAAATAAGCGAGGACGACTGCAGGATAGATTTGCGAGGTTCTGACGAAAGATCCGACTGTTTTGATGGCGAGGTCAGTCTTTAATATGATATCCGTGTCTATCAGGTTGCGCGGTCAGTGCTCGGTCATCCCTGCTGACGCAAGCCTGTTCTCGAAAGAGGACAAGGGCACCACGGACACTTCGGATGAATCGGGACGTCAGCCTACCGCCTGCCGCCCAATTACTCAATCGTTTCTCCACGAAAATTTACGTGACTGAATTTCCACCCGCTACAGTGGATCGTGCTGGTGAGCTCGCTTCTCTGCGCCAGATGAACATGAATACGTAACGATGGAAAGCATTGAGCGCGGAATCGCTGTCACTGCTACTGAATTCTGATAGGACATTCGCCTAAACCGATGGTGGCCCTAACCGATTACGTACATGCTGGAACCTATTGCCACAATCGCAGATTTGAATATCCATCTGTCTCTAAATTTCACGCTGATTACGTTGTTTAACTTGCGAATATTCAATACTTGCGAAAAGTATTTTTTATTTCAAAATAAATTTTGACTTAAGAAACAGTCGCAATTATAAATGGTTTAGTTTTGTTGGAAAATAATTGAAAGAACTGTATAGGTTTAAATATTGTCTGAAAAAAAGAAATTAATTTTTGTTTTTCATATGATCTATATTATGTTTATTTTATACTTATATTTATGTTATTCGTATGATATTGAGCAAATATTGAAATATAATTGCCACTACTTTATTCTTCCTTTATTTCCTAACATGCACCTTTTTGAATTTTGTAAATATTATCCTCATTTTGTTTTTTATGAGCTTTTCCCCAAACCTTAGCATAGGTTTGGGGAGAAACCTCCCAAAACGTATGTTCGCATAGGTGCGATACTTTTGATCGGCACTAAAAGGGTTAAGCATTGAAACGCGACTGAGATATTCCCTCGATCTCATATTGCTCTTTGCAATTCTAAAAACGTGTAAGGATCCGAGAAGACATTAGGAAAATTTCTTCGGGAGAACCGATGTTATGTACGCGAGTATGAAACTCTTCGCCTGACATATGCCATCGCTCGAGTGACATACGACAAGTGGAAGGAATTACTACGGAAACGGAAGCCGAGACTGGTGAGTCCCGGAAGCGGTGCGCGACAGATGCACCCAAGAGGCCACAGGAAGCGAGAGGATGCTCGCTAGGATAATGGAACAGCGATCTCGCGCTCATCGATTGCGCAGCTCATATTGCGTAAGTCGCAGATTGCAATGATTTAAAAAGGAAAAAGTCACGCGGTAGTACGGCGCGTAAACGACTTTCTCTCATCTTGGCGTCCTTCTTCTTGCCGGCTGATTCTCAACCAGATAGGATTCCCGTCACACTCTGAACAAGAACTTTGCAAAATTTTGCGCTCCTCTAATCCTCTCCTTCCAATTTAGTTTTTGGAATACTGTGCTAACCTTAAACTAATTCGACAAAGTTAGACGCTCGTGAAAACGTTGGTTTGGTATACGGTTTATTAGACATTTATTTGACAAACCGAACGACACTTGCTGAACCGAGGAATGGTCCTGTGTCTGTCTAAGATTCCTATCTATTTTCTTAATCGTGATTCGCCGCGCCTCTGTCTAGTATGTGGCGACCTTTAGGCGCCAGCAGCCTTCGATCCAGACCCCTGAAACTTCTCTTTCTCTCAGCGATCTCTTCCTTACCGTGACTCTATGCGAAAGTGAAAACGGCCCCGGCGTCAAAAGCAAAATTCGCTGGCGCCGTTTTTTTACATCGTTTCCTCACTACATAATACGACTTCGTGTGATTGGGGGCCGAGAATGATAGCAGCAATTAATGTCGAGAGCGTTGCAGGTTTGTAAGGCCTTATCATGATTTAGAGATTTCTGAGGTTAGCTCTGTGCGCCTTGAAATTGCTTGCTTCAAGATAGCAGACGATATTAGAAAACGCAGAACTGGAACCGATTGGTAGACCTTTAGGAAGTTCTGATTAAAAGGACTCTTACTGAGACACGGAAGGTACCGAATGGTACCCAGTGTTGTTATGTACGCTGATGTCAAAAGACATTCTGTCTTTATCTTGTTCTCTGCGTCCCAAGCGAGGTTCACGCTTCCGTTTCTCCTCAAATAATCGCACTACCAGATGGAAAGTTAACGGTTCAGAGATTAGTACAAAAGGAAAACTTCTATAGAAAGCTCCTGCGCCTTTATCCAACAAAGCGTCCGCTGGATACTTAACATCGCGCACTCTCAAACCAATTACAACGAAATAATTGCGCGCTACAGTTACATAATGTCTTCTCTCACGATATGTAAGTATTTTCTTCGGTGAAATTATCTTCTTGCTTATCCTGGCAATTGCAGAAATTGGACAGCAACGCCTATCGAACTGTGTTTGATGTTGCATACGCAGCTCTTTTGCAAAAAAACATTTCGTATTAATCGTCATGTTACATCTTTCGTAACAAATATTAAAGATCCGTCACTCCAACGACGATAATTCGCCAACTTTCTCTGGAGAATGGACGCAAATATCAGGACAAATTTCTTTAGATTGCATGTAATTGTATGCGACTAAATGTACTCTGCAAATGCAAATTTCAATGAACATTTTGTTGAACTGAAATCGAAAGGGTTACAAGTGCACGAACATGTACCCTTTGCACTCCAATGCAAAAAAATTACCGAAAAGGCAAAAATTGAATGCTACTGGTTTCCTTTATACAATTAATTGGAATAATAGTTTATCAGGAGACCCGGTAGAGTCTCGCGCCAAATACTTATAAGCTTTAAATATACAGCGCGAGACGCCGAGGCTACTTATCCCGACGGATAGCATTTTTCGTCTGTCATGAAACTTTCAACTCGATTTCCGAAAAAGTTGCAGCTTGCAGGCATAATTTAAGAATTAAGAAGGTTGGTGCGGTCACTTGGTTCGCAGGCAAGTCGAGAATATGTGAACGTTAACACAGAATTTTGAGGTCTTTTCAAATTACAGTAAATCCAATTTTTGAGTAGGAAAATTGAAATTGCGATTCAGTTTATGCTATGTCATACCAGCTGTTATAAATTACGTTTATTTCTACACTATTTATCGCGTTATGAAACGATTTCTTTTTCACCCTCTACTCAAATAATCTCGAACCGGACAGACGAAGCTTTTGAAACTTAAGCTGGTTATTCGAATATGTCTCACTTATGACATGAAATGTTTTTATTCATATGTCATTATTGTATCACATATTTTTAAGTAATAAACGGTAATCTTTGTCACGTCGCCCTAAGAGCACATGCATAAGAATGGATTTTTCGACATTGATTACCTGAAAACTGTGCAGACAAATAAGTTGGAATTTTGAAGAGAGCTACAATAACCATTGCCTAACACTGTCTATAAATTTCAATCCGATCTCATTATTTTCATTTTCGATACCAACTTCTTTAAGCATAGTCTAATTTATTTTCCAGAATCCTATGAGCCAAAGCACAAGGAAATTCATTCCTGCGTTCAACAGATATAAATTTCTTCTGTTATCTTCTTGAGCGTTGAAGAAATTCGGAAAAATCTTCAAACTAAAAATGTCCATCACACATTTTCCGCTCTGGATGCTACACATTTTCGAAAGAAGCACTTTTGCAGCGCGGATTGACAATAAAAAGAGACTAAGATATTTGTTAAGATATAACAACGGTTTTCTGACGAACGGATGCTCGGATTTGAATGATGCTTGCGGTGTTGGGTGCCTCTTGCCATTTTGCGTCGGAAATAATTGTTGTCAATTCCTAATTAGAATCCTAGGAGCCAAAGTATTGAAAGATACATTTTAAGATATAACAGGGGTTTTCTGACGAACGGATACGATGCTAGAGCGATGCTAGACCGATGGGATATTATATTCCTATCCACCTGGTTTCGAGGATGAAGTCTACGAGCGAATAAGCAAGAAGTCTTCACCCTAATGACAGATTTCAAGGACAGGAAGCAACATTATGCCCGAGAGCTATTCTTAATAGCTTTCCGAATAGTCCACCACTATTCCGTCCCACGCAAAAGAGGCGCCTATTCGAAGAACTTCCCTCTTCATCCGATTAAAGCTTCCTCCATCTATCTTTCGCTCTCTCACTCCATTTACTTAGGATCCAGCGAGACAAGGGGAACTTAAAAAATTCCTCACGTTCTCCCTGGCCACCTTCTATACGCTTTTTCAATGCCGCTCCACGCTTACTATCCTGCTCTCCCGTATATGCATTTCAATTCTCGAGGCCTCGAGAGACACTCCCATCCTTTACTCATTCGGGGCGAACCAAGCATCCGAAAGACAATTTTGAGAGAGCCAAAACGAAATATTTATGTTCACTTTGTCAGAAGTATCAAATACTGCAGAATATCTAATGACTTTATGTAATCGATACTTGATTCCTGCCAATACAAAGCGCCAAATAACCGCAGTGGGAATTCATTACAATATCATTACTGGATATGTCTTGTGCTCGTAAAATTAATTAACTTTCGTTTAAGATAACATTCTTCCTTCTACTCATTTCAGTGGTATTCCCAATTTGCATTCACGTGCGGGCCACACCGATTAAGAGCGTATTAAGTTAAATAGTCTATCAACGTCGAGAGGCAAGAGTCACACGAGGTCGCCTATAAATTCCTCCCCGGGCGCTTTTCTATCTCAAGAATACCACGAAGAATGATGAGTGTTGATCATTAAAAGGCTCGCTCATCCCGTTAAACCATCCGCTCTAACAACCCACGTACTTTCGTTCTCGTAGATCGGCCAGGAATGTCCCTGAAATCGAAACCGCAATAGAAGCCTTACTCTCCGTGGTTCTCGATGTCTCGACTTCACCGAGACGGAGACACATCGCACGTTTGCCGGACATACTTCCTATTCCAGGTGCTTCAGTGAGAGTCAATATTACACTTTCAGCGTTAAAGTTCCAAAGTTTTAAATCATTCACCACACCTTCTCCAAAATGTTTATTAACGTTATTTTCGTCGAGATAAATATGTCTGTCAATAGATGTTCGAGTGTCGCATCATACCAGAGAGAAAGAATGTAGTGAAAGATAATGCTTGTTTTATTCGTAACAAGCAGCAATAGTTTAAGAAGGTTGGCGCCGAAAGCAAAACTGGTCAGACTTTCGGTCTGACTCTTCTTCCGAATTCCTTCAATCCTCGAGAAAATAACAGAAGAAATTCATATCTGTTGAACGCAAGGACGAATTTCCTTGCTTTTTGGCGCATTGGATTCGAGAAATAAATTAGACTATGCTTAACGAGCTTGGTGGCGAAAGTGAAAATAACGAGATCGAATTGAAATTGATAGAGAATGATAGTCAATGGTTGTTACTGCAGCTTTCTTCAAAATTTCAACTTATTTGTCTGCACAGTTATCGAATAATCAATATCGAAAAATCCATTCTTATGCATGGGCTGTTATGGCGACGAGAGCAGAGATTACCGTTTATGACTTAAAAATATATGATAAAATAATGAAACATCAATAAGAAATAGTTCGTGTGATAAATGAGACATTTACGAATAATCAGGCTAAGTTTCAAAGGCTTCGTCTGTCCAGTTCAAGAGTGTTTGAGTAGAGAGTGGAAAAAAATCGTTTTATTTATCGAAATAACGAGATAAACTGTATAGATATAAAAGTAATTTATAAAAGCAGCATAAGCTTAATTGCAAATTGAATTTTCCTACTCAAAAATTGCTTTTATTGTAATTTGAAAAAGCGTCAAAATTCTGAGTCAACGCTCACATGTTCACCTCTTACCTTCGCACCATATGATCGCACCAACCGCCGTCAAGGGAATTGTCCCTCGGTTGACTGCGGAGTCCTCTCTCCACTCACTTACACTTTTCTTATTCCAGGCAGAGTTCTCGCACGAGCCCAATGCGAGTTACCCACACGAGCTACATGTTGAAGTAGCATTTAGGATCCTCCAACAAGTACAAGTGTGTGATGTGAGAGTGAAGGGTGCGAACAGGTAAAACATGAGAAGTCGGAGAATGGTGCGATCTATCGGGATGATTCTTCATTATTTCTCCATGATATAGTAACAGGTCTATAGTTTTGGATGAGACGCAGCGGCCCTTTCGTCGAGTTCGTTCATCGTATGTACCGTTATAGGGAAAGGGCATTGCACGGATCCCTCGAAATGCAGACGACAGCATGGTACCCCCGCGCCCGCTAGCAAACAGGACACAAAAGCAGATGTTGGTAATCCTTTCGAAGTTGGTAAAAGCAAGAAGTTGCGCGACCATTCTCCTCCAGGAGCTCTGTCGCTGCTCTGAATCTTAATAGATCAAGAGAGGTCTTTGACTTCATAGTAGCGATCTTTTTGGAGTGACCCTCGATCGCTACGGATGAGGTACGACTTCCTCGAAGCAAGATGGATGCTGGACACCTTCCAAGTACACTCGACCTTCTGACGCGCTTACTTGGTCATTAAACCCTGAGGTGCGTGACATAACTGTCGGGGTTGCGTAGCCGGCGACCAAGCATGGCTCGATCTGATGTAATCGGAATACTCCTTTGATTAGTAGGAGGCCCTTCGAGAGGAACCAAGAGAACTAACACATCTCTGGCTGGGTATATGCGGTGAATAGTTGGTATGCCGGTGATTTCGCTGCCACTCTCCTATAGTCGAAGGAGAGTAGAAGCAGGAGTGAATGTCAGACGATTATATGTATGCGCTTCCCGTTACAAGATCCGGCTGGGCGCTCGGTCCAAATTATGCAACAGTTCGTCATGAAAGCCCACTCGATCGCTGTTAGCTTCTGCTCCCCAGGCAATAGCATGTCGACGGCCTTACGGAGGTCAGGCGAAGATGAAAGTTTACCCCGGCATCGAGCAGCCAATCGCTGTCCAAGATGGCGCAATAAGAATTTTTGGGAAAATTGCCGAATTGCGCGCGCTCATCACGGATACGATATTATAGATTACGCGGTTTCAACTGACGCAATGCTTGAAATATGTGTCATCGGAGCATAGAAGGGAAGAATCTTTTGCAGAGCGAGTGGGTTTCCTTCTGCTGGGATTGGGAAATATTGGAGCGTTCGTTCTCTCCCGTTAGTTAGTATACGATGCTGCCGAAACCCACGCGAGGTATTATGTGCCTGATCCTAAGCAAGGATCGTTGTAAATTAGATATTTTCGAAATGCCTTGCGAAACGTGTGGGAGGAAAGTGTTATATTCGTTCTATATTTCCATATGCTATCAGAGAGCTTGTGTTGTTAGGAGATTAGTGATTCCAAGTGTTTGGGGATAATAACAAATATCCTCGGTTTTTGCGCTCCATACTGTATATGTATACTACTGCTTGGCACGAGAATCTACCAAATCTCCTGATAAGTAAGACTTAAGGAGGTTGGTGCAATCATTTGCTGCGGGGGTAAGAAAGAGGGAAACATGCGAGTACTGACACAGAATTTTGAGTAGGAAACTTCAATTTGCAATTAATTTTACTTGCGTTTATAAGTTACTTTTATTTCTATACTATTTATTACGTTATTTCAACAAACGATGCCATTTCCTCTTCAATCTCTGCGCAAATACTCTCGAATCGGACAGACGAAGCGTTTGAAACTTAGCCCGATTATTCGTAAATGTCTCATTTACCCCATGAAACATTTTTGATTCATGTGTCATTATTGTATCACATATTTTTAAGCCAAAAACGATAATTTCCACTCTCGTCGCCATAAGAGCCCATGCATAAGAATGGACTTTTCGACATTGATTACTCAAAAACTGTACAGACAACTAAGTTGAAATTTTAAAAAGAGCTGCAGTGTTCATTGACTATTATTCTCTATAAATTTCAATCCGATCTCATTGTTTTCATTTTCGGCACCAAACCTCCTTAACACTTTGAACGCCATGTCATTCGAATTTGGGTAACACTCGAACATTCATTCACAGATAGTTTTATTATCACAAAAATAACTATAATAAACACTTTTAACAAGGTGTAGTGAAAGAGTTAAAAATTTGCAATTTCGGCAGTCAAAGTGTTAAATCTGCTATTCTGACCGGGTATCGGGATTAATCATTTCAAAAGCAGAAACAGTTAGATAATATTAGGATAAGGATTGCGTAATGATGAATATCATTTAGAAGCGAGGAGTTTGGGTAGGAATCTGGCGCGAACTACGAGGAGGTTCGGACGGGCCTGCGGATCCAAGCAGGTATCAGTCTCGATGCGGCGAGCGAACCGGTAACACCACAGTGCTCCACTCCCTTTCTACAGTTGGTTCTTCGCGCGGACGTATATCCCCGCGAAGATCACCCGTCTTCAAAGATCGTTTCTTGCTCGATGATTTTGTGTTGTGATAATTTCTCGGCGTGTTATTGTTCACCAGGATCGTCGATATGCAGATCCAATTGTGAGTAACACTCGCTAGTTAATGCTAAGAAGTTTGTGCCATTCACAAAGAGAGAAAAAATGCAGTGAAAGACAATGCATATTTTATCTGCAATAAGTAGCAATAGTTTAAGGGGGTTGGTGCCGAAAACGAAAACAATGAGATCAGATTGAAATTTACGGACAATGGAAGTCAATGGTTATTGCACTTCTCTTAAAAATTTCAACTTATTTGTCTGTACAATTTTTGAGTAATCAATGTCTAAAAATCCATTGTTATGCATGGGCTCTTATGATAACGAGAGCAGAGATTATTGTTTATAGTTTAAAAATATGTGATACAATAATGACACTTGAATGAAAAACATTTGATTTGGTAAATGAGACATTTACGAATAACCAAGCTAAGTTTCGGAAGCTTCGTCTGTCCGGTTCGAGAGTACTTGAGTAGAGAGTGAAAAGGAAATGGTTTCATTTGTAGAAATAACGTGATAAATAGTATAGAAATAAAAGTAATTTGTTAAAGCTGGTGTGACATAGCATAAAACTGAATCGCAAATTGAATTTTCCTACGAAAAATTGCTTTTATTGTAATTTGAAAAGGGCTCAAAATTCTGTGTTAACGCTCGCGCGTTCTCTTCTTTTCCCCGCACCAAACAACGATGCCGCCAACTTCCTCAATTACTTATGTGTATTTATATATGACATTTGAATATCTCCTTTATTTATGGTGTGTAAAGTGGTGAAATCTCTACTCTGATAGTTTTGCTATCATTTCTGGAACATTATTCACCCGGGACTGCAATGCTCCATTAGTTATATGCTCCGATGTACGATCGTATTGGTTAAACGATAACTGCTGTCGAGTTGTACAATCATTGAAAAGGTCATAAGATGCTAGATCCGAGAACCTTTCGCGATGCACTGGATGCTTGCGCGACATTAAAGATCACAATGCAGTGTTGTGCAACGTCCGATTTCTGATAATCGAATGTGATTGATTGGATGAAATGTTAATTAAACGGATTCGCAGAAAGTAATAGTATGTGCTTGTCAGAGTGTGTTATTGCCAGGGTCGACGAGCTAATTGTAATTATTCTATTACTCTGTTTACCCCACGTAACGCTAATTCATCGAGTCTCAAGATGTTATCACGTTAATCATGAGCCTATTCCAGTGGAATAGGAGCTCACTTTCTTTTTATTCGAATCACAAATCTACTCTATCCCTTGAGTAAACGAGCGCCCAGCCCGGTAGCCAGCGCGCCGGTTATGCAAGCGGCGGTAACAGACTCGATCGCTATCGAGCTGAAAAGGAGATCGATTTGAGATGGCGAAGCCAAGCGGCGCAGACTAAATTAGGTGTAACACTTTTTCCCTCTTTGGAAGGAGTGCGAAACCCTCTCGAGGAGGGGACAACACCATTTCGAGGAATGTTGCGCTGGTAAAAAGCGTGTTCGAGCACGCGGCCACTATGACATAACACTTTCGTTTTTCATTTCATACACTGAAACGACCAAGCGCCGATTCCGCCAGCGGCTTTATCTCGCGCAATCGAACTCAACTTACACCGGCATTATTGTTAGGCACTGGGACCCCGTTCCGCCCGTAATTGGGAAGATTCCGATCACACTGTGTGTAAGGAGAAACAGCTTGCTGACGGCAACAAAACAGGATCGTACCTGTATCGTGCGCTTTGGTTGTGCGACGTGCAGCAACGGGAACGGACCGGCTGACATCGGCATGGACTCATGATTCGTCTACCCATCATCGGGAATGCGCCACTTGAGAATTTCCAATGGCCAATTCGATTTCTTGCGTCTTTCTCGATTACTTGGGGAGCTCAGTGGTGCAATGGTGCGAACCGTGTTGAACATTTTGACAGTCTCACTAATAATTTGACGAGGGTTACGGCCATTGTGGAATCCGTTTCCATGATCGCGTGCCTGATATGCATTTGTTCGTCTGGATTGATTGACCACGTGCTTCTTCCTTTGTCGGGGTACTATTTAGTCGAATCTAACTGACTACGCCCGGCCGCTAACCCTACCAGACCTAAGGCCCCGAACTTTTTCACATTAAACCAGACAAAGTCAATTCAAACACATGGGCCAGACATTTACAATGGCCAACCATGAGCTTTGACTACGACTGGTTAGTTATTTTTAGTTTGTGACGCATTCTTTTCACGTACTAGGCAAAGTACCGAAAATTAGGTACCCTCATAACCATTTGGCAGCAGATTGGTAGCAGAGGGAGCAGAATTTGACGCCAAATCCGTATCCATCTGTGTCCGCATTAGGGCTGTGTTTTTGGACCAGAGTCTGACATCAGAATCGGGCAACAGATTGGCGGCAGAAACACAGCAGATTGCTGTACGGAGCAGAGTCTGCTGCGTTTCTGCTGCGTTTCTGCCGCCAGATTCTGTCGCAGCTTCGCTTTTTATATTGCCAGTGGCCTAGACTTTTATCAGCACCTGCCCTCAACACATACAAGCTTGCATGTACCAATAGATTCTAGAGTCATACAGCATCCGACAAAATAGTTGTCACAATCTGCAAAACAGCCGCCAGACAAAAAGTAAAGTTTGATAGGATTTACACACGGTATGCTAAGCTTTTTTAAGGGGTTGCGACAGAAGGCCTCCCCTCCTAAAAAGGGGCTTTTAAAAAGTCATGCGCACCGGATGTACATAATACGATATTTAACTTTCTGTTCGACGATCGTTTTCTAGATTGTGACAACTATTTTTTCGGATGCTGTACACACGTACTTAACCCTTTCAGCGCTGAGATGTCCGACGTTAAGTGTGTGCCGTGGACTGCTAACTCTTTTCAAAGAAGCACCCCGTGGGCTGCGTATTTTTTTAGCACATATATGCGTTCATAGCGCACAAAAGATTAAAGGCAATAGCGGCAACGTCACACAGCTTCAATAGTCAATGACAGTCTTAATTTCTTGGAAATTTGAATATTATTATCTGTATTACGTAAAACGAGACAGTAAAAAATTCTGTAAAAATTTGTACGCGCTTGTTGAATATTGATGAAACTAGGGTTTGTTTTTTATAGGATTCTGTAGAAATGTTAAGCCGTTAAAATCTGACTATAATAAAAAATTTGACTATGCCATACGTGTTAAAAGTACCAATTTCGAAGTCGAGTATCCCGGAAATGGCACAGTCAAATTCAGTAAAATTTTGCCAGTAGTTGTAGGACCACAAAAAGATTGTCCTACTAAAGTTTCAAGAAAATCAATAGAAAACGATTTTTCCTTACAACTACATTAATTATATCTGGAGAACTATCGAACTATATCTTTTGAATAAGACTTAAGTCGCATGAATATTGCGTTCAGGTGAATAGTGTAAACATATGAGAAATAATACGACAGATGCGATCTTTACCATAGCAAACCAGGAAAGACACAGTCACCTAATCCCTTCTCTTCTCTACTAATACAAAGGCGAACGTTTGTCTAGATGTTCTGTTATGTTCGCAATAAGCTCAAAAACGATTGAATCAATTTCAATCCGATCTCTTCTCCTGTGTAGTGTTATGATTCAAGAAACTTATAGACTACAAAATATTGCAATATTTACCAATTACAGAAGGTGTTCGAGAAGTAATTGCAGGATTTCGTAAAAAACTAGGAAGTCGGGCTATACATTGTTAAAAGATACTATTATTTCTTAAATTAAATTATTAGTTTTGCTCATTCTTTGTCTCCCATTTATCGTAGCCTAATAATGTATAGTTTATGGACGAGGAGCAAATTTTTACACACTAAAAGGATTCCCTAAATCTGCACACTGATTTCAGAGATTATTTTTTACAACCAAACAGACAGCTTGATATATTAGTCTCGATATATTAGCATAGGAGTATAGACAGCAGCATTCCACGAAGCCGCTGAATAAATGATTGTCGCGACATTTTATTTAATACCGAAAATAGTCAGCGTGACGCGCGCTTCAGCATGAAAATAATGAGGGCGTGCAGCAATGTGTGAATCGTGGCGAATACGCACAGTAGCAAGATGATCGAAATCTTTGGCGCACCGGGCCATGCTCAGCGAGCATGGCGGATTGATATCCAGAGCGATTAAAATGCGGTGAACGTGAAAGTACTGATGTAACTCTCCCGGCGTGCTTTCGTGCCACTGGTAATTAGACAATTGTGCAATGGGCCCACTAACGAGAGGAAGACTTGTCTTGCCAGCTCGATGATCCGGATCTCTGGAGGCGCGCATCTAAGCCAAAGCTCAGCATGAACCACTTTTACTTCTTGCCGGCACTGTCGCGTGATCTCCAGCCACAATAGCCCCACAACGAAACCCGCTAATTATCTCCGAAAGGAAAGAGCATTTCCGCAATGAACAATTTGTGCTCGATATGAACGAGCACGAGACCACGGACAATTATCAGGATTGGAGTAGTATTGTCACTAAAAGTGAGACCTCTCATTATCCAGATCCATTATGCTCCCGACGGTTGCATCACCGACGATTTTCAGGCAATATCAACAATGCCATCACTGTCTTTAATGGATTGGTTGGGATCAATGCAACCAAATGAAGTCGGAAATGATTTGGCTTGTAGAGCTGTTCGACGGGTGACATTGAATTTTGCGGTTAGTAATATATATTCGTCATATGGAAATACCTGCTTCCGCATTGTGTCCCAAGACAGACAAAACAAACCGGCGAATTATAATTTCAAATTCAGTAACAGCAGCAGAAAGACCGCCGGGACACTCTCACTTTTTGCTTAGACAAAGTGGTCGCGGTGCTCTCGGCCCTAGCGAAAAGCGGTAATCGCATAGGAAAAGAAAATGTATCTTCCCACGAAGAGGCGCTCGGCATTCTTAGTGGAAACGTGCACGCCTCGTCATAATGAGTTGATTCATACCGGTATCTCGTGACACGCTAACGTACCTTTACGTAAACGGGCCGAGCGAAATGAGACCGGTATAAATCCCATCTAAACTGAATAGCCACTTTCTGTCTAAAAATCTAGCCTGGGCCTGTTTTTTCAGTCTACCGAGTCATTAATCTGAAGGCACTCGACGATATTTAATACATCCTTGAACCTAGGCAAACTGTGTGTTCATTCAATCAAGTGTACATTTTTGGAGCCGAAACACCTTGTCAAGAATGCCGAGATTTGCGAAGCCGCGAACATAATAATAAACCAGGGGGCGGAGCATGCTCAATTAATGAAAAGCCACTCAATGGTGAACGAAACTCGTTTTACAACTGCAGTGGAAAGTCTCGAATGAAAGCTCGCCTAGGTGACGGGTAGCCGGCGAGTGCCAGCAATTCGAAGCGTGATTTAATCGTTTCCTGAACTCTTGCAAATAAGGGCATGTGTAAATCCGAGGACAAGCATGATAAATGACAGGGGTTTCTTTTGCTCCATTCATAAGCGCGGTCCTCTGTATCAGAAACTTGAGGTTTGTGATGGTGACATGCGTGAAATTGGGAGAGATTCATCTCGCGCGGGACCGAAATGCTGTAGTAGTAATTGGCCGATTAAGTCCTTCGAGAGTAATTAACGTTAATTGGCGATTGGTAGAGTGACGTGGCATTACTTTCTCGGGGCACGTGTTTCACGCAGGGAGATAGTAAAAATGGTGCCAATGCATCGTTCGGAGATCAGGCATACACTGTCATCGAGTTCGCGACTCTCCAGTGCGCAAGCCAAGAAGAAAAAAAGAGAAAAGCCTTTTTGCTTTCGGTTTGCGACACGTGCAGCATTTATACGGGACGGTGCTCTTATTTCACATGCGCGTCGCCAACCTAAGCCCTGCCGCCAGGGACAATGCCATTGCCATAGCGAAATAGTGAAAGTATGGTCATTTTACTTCTGTCCCACTCCTTCCTTCACTATTCCGGATCACGTCGCGGCTATGCCAATATGATCGTTCCTCCTCTAATCCGCGAATTTTCGCGTATTAGTAATGTTTCTCCCGAACAATGTCATTTATTTATGTATTTTATGAGCATTATTTTCTGTTCCAGGAGAATGAGGAGTATATGCATAAGTATAGTGTTTTGGGCGTTCGTAATGTCAAGTGGAAGGTGCGCAATCATGCCACCGCCTTGGGCAGATCCTACGAGTAATCCGTGCGCCGCTCAACCACGTGGCTGGCAATTGTTATTTTGGCCAGCCGATGGAAAGTGTTACAAAATATTCCAGGCAGGTGCTGCTTTCCTCTCGTTTCAAAGTAACACGTTCTTCCTCACCAGTCTAGTACGGGATTAAAGGAACATCTCGGACTTTCTGTCAGAACCGACTTTTGCAAAAAGAAAGATCGCCAGTGAAGGATGTCTGGTTATACAGTCAAGGCAAGGACTACGTGTCCTTCGAGCTCTTTAGTCTGACATACCTTCAAATACTATTCGCCGAGTTCTTCTAATTGCTTTACATCGCAACACGAGTTTTCCCCACCTCTCTCCTTTTTCGGATATCTCGCAATCCGCAATGGCTTGTAGCTCGTTCTCAAGTGGGTGGAATTTTTTCCCCAACAGATAGGTGCTCCATGCCCGGATACAATGGAGCTGGGGCCAGCAGCCGGCGGTGGTGGCACTGTCGCGGAATGCAGATGCCCGCCGGGGACGGCGCAATCTCCTAGAGACGGACTTTGTCACCCTATCTTTACGAGAGCCTCTTGCCCCAAGGGACAGTATTTCGATCCTGTTCCGGAAATTCCCGATAAATCCAGGTACTATTCAAGCCCAATATTAAAATTGTCTTTTTAATTTTTCTCTAGTTTTCTAATAGTCTTTTTGGATTCTAATGTTATGCAATCTAATTATTATAGTTCAAAGAGAAGGTGGGGAGTCTGTCGCAGCCCAGAACCTTGTCCGGAAAAAGGAGAGGTATACTGGCCTCGGGATGGAAAGTGTTACCCAAGATTAACGAGGGGACCCTGCCCAAAAGGCGAACTTGTAACCACCGACGAAGATGGTCTGGCAATATGTTCATGTTCTACAAGTGGCGAACTTGGCCGATATCATTGGCCAGGAACTAACGGTGGCTGTCATGAACATTATACCAAAGGGCCATGCACTGAACTCGGTGAACTATTTTTACCAGGTGGAACTTGCGGCTGTCATCCGAGACTACCGCATTATCATGAATCGACCCGAATGTGTTATCAGTTAGGTAGGTAGATTACACCCGACTTTTCTTCTCGTTACAAAATGCCAATGATTTAATTCTTATGGATGTATTAACAGGTGGACTGGGACCTTGCCCACGTGGGCATCATTTTGTCGTAGAGGCGGACTCTAACACAGGAGAAAATGTGATTCGAGCCAAATGTATATGCAAGGCCGGATATGTGCTATACGAAGACGGTCTTTGTTATAGACTTCATACTAGAGGACCCTGTGGAAGTGGATACATGTTAGTGAACACGTCCACTTGTATCCCAGTGCCCTGTAAGAGGAGTAGGCTATACTTCCCGGAAGAGAAGACTTGCTATAAAATAGGTACCCGCGGACCGTGTCCGAGTGGTCAAGTCGTCCTATACGACTACAACGTACGCCCATCTGTCGACGGAATTAGTTACAATGGTGTTTGTGGCTGTCCAAACATACTCAAGAACTCAGGCAAATGTTCCGAAGACAGTTACGATAGTTGCGAAAACACGCCAGGCATGGTAGTAATTAATAAGACATGCTACAAATTATACACACAAGGTCCGTGCACCGCGGGCGAGTGGTTAGTGGCACGAAGAATGCCGAAGATTACGTTGTGGGAGGAAGAGGATTCGCAACCGCGTGCCAGGTGCGAGTGCAGGCCCGGTTATACTAGAATCACTGAAACGACCAGCCTCACGGAGGTAGAGAGTAACAATCTAATATCTGCAAGTGGTTGTCAACCGCCTGCTGTAAGTTTAGCAATGTTCTTAAACAAAAATGTTAGATTGACAAACTCTTAACTTGCGACGGATTTTTGTTCCTCTTCATTAATACGGCGTAATTATAAGTAGCATATAGTGTATATATTTAGTAGTGCACAGATCAGTGATAAACTCTACTAGTATGAGTGGCATGAGTATGACTTGTGATCGCGGAGGAAAGTGCACGAATTTCCAAGCGAGAAGTTTTATTTGTAAATAGTGCTGCTAAGGTGTTGAGGTCGACTATGAAAATTAAGTCATTCGGCCGCACGAGAACATTTATTTATTTCGTAAAGTTTTGCCATAGGCGTGATGTATATAAGGGTTTCGATTAACTGTAAGGAGTGTACATTGTATGTACCTAGACGTAAAAGGTGCCACTGATCCCGATAATTCTTAGGAGTTGTAAATAAGTAGACAATACTATGGTAACCGTACAACGTGAAATAATGTACTTACTCGTGCTTGTGCTGTAAGTCACGAATTTGTTGCTGCAACCCTATCACCTGCTGCTCCTTTGCTATGATCTCCCGTTCCAAACCCGCAATCCTTTCCGTTTTTTCATCCAATACCATCTAATAAAACGAACAGAATATTTGTGTAAACTTTTGAAGATTTCCTTTTCTTGACTTTGTATTACTATCCGTACCAATAATTGATCTTTATCATGGTCTATGTGAGTCATCTTAGTTCTAAGGCTATTGATCTCTTGCTTCAACTCTTTCACTTGACTGTCGAGCTGTATCTGCTGCCGTTCCATCGCTCTATTTCGATCAGTGGCCTTATTTAATTCGCCCTCTGATTGTGTCAATTGACATTGCACATCTCCTAATGCTTGATCAGTTTGATCTTGCAATGCTCTACAAATACAATGTTAAAGAGTAATTTCGCTTTTTCACTGTAATATTTCTTTTGGTATATTTAAAAAATGACATTAACAAAAATTTTAAAATAAGGAAAAAAATGAAGAAACACTCCAATTCTGTACGAATAAAAGAATCGTACCGAAGTTGTATATACTGTGTACGCTGCGTCGCGAGTTCTTGTTTAGTACGCCTTAACTCTTCCCGCAAGTCGTCCAGCTGATCTTCGAGGCCATTTATTGTTGCTCTTCGCGTTCCCTGTGTCAACACAAGATCTTGCTTTTCCTTCTCAATGTGTTTTAATCGCGATTCCAGATCAAGTAAATTATCTCTCATTCGACGTTGTTCTGTTGTATGAGTTTCGGCCGCCATCTAAATAAATTATTACAATTCGATTAGATACTTCCAATTCTATTAAATCGAATCTTATCATATTACCTGTAGTCTTTCGCGCAACATATCTCGCTCTTGTATCAAACGTTCTACGTCTGCACGGGCTATATCTCTCTCGTGTTCTAAACGATCGAGCATTGTTTTTGTTATTCCGCTCGAGCCTACTGACGCAAAAGAACTAGAACAAACGCAGGAGCCACGCTTGCACATGCTGCACGGCTGAGACTGCCTGTGCTCACATTTACAGACTTCTAAACGCTTTTCTATACAGGACTTCTCCCGCATCAAGTCTCGTTTCTCGCGCTGTAGGTCGTCAAACGCGTTTTCCCTTTCAATCAATTGACGATTCAGCTCACGTATCCGTGACCACAATTCTGTCTGCGATAACAAATCAAAAATATTAGTTGATATCTTTTTTAATATACAACCGTTTTCTATTCACAGTTTAATCATTGCTTACATTGTTATCATCAGGTGTTCTGTCATGTATTTCCTTAATATTATGGTACTCGTTTCTGTAATAGTCCCGTTCGTTCCGCAATTGTGTAATAGTTTCTTGTAACTGTACAAAAGTGGTACTGTTGGTAAATTCAGTTAAGAAGTGCGAAATCAGTTCTTAATGCGGTATTATCTTGTAATACTCACTGTTAATATCAGACAGTCTCTATCTTTAAATTCCATGTCTTTACTTTCTGTAACACATGAGAAATGTACATCTCCGTAACTCTTTGATGCTGTTTAAAAGTAAATTAGTTGTGTCAGCGCTTTAATTGGAAAAATTCTACTTGTGGCAGGTATGCTAGTGTGTTTTGTACCTCTGTTTTGATCATTCTTGTCACCTTTTTCCTTAAATGCAGTTGAGTCTTTTGTACCACTGGTTTGCGAAGAGCCCCGTAAAGAGACTTGTTCTTTCAGTATTCGATTATTACATTGAAGTTCAACAATATCCTGCCGTTGAGCTTCATTTTCCTTGGCTAATCTTTCTATCTCGTTATTCAGATTCTTCTCTGCACAAATACTATCAAAATTAGCTTTGCTCTTAAGCAAGATTGGCTAAAAATTTATGAATTCAAACCATACCAATTATTGTAAGTTCATTGACCTTATCCACCACCTTTTTTTTTTCATTTGAAGTACATTCTAGAGTACGTTGTATATTACGCTTTTCCAATCGACATGCTTCCAGATCAGCTCTTAACTCCTGGACCTCCTTACGTTCTACTGTCAGTTCCCCTTCTAACACACGAATTTGTGTCATTGTATCTTCTAGTTTTTCTTGAAGTTTACAGACTCTCTTGTTATTCTCCTTTACTGCTGAATTACAATCAGCTTCAACTGCTAGAGCAATGTGATCTATATCTCTTAATTCCTGCTCCAGTTCCTCATTTCGTTCAGCCAGTTTGAGTGCTTGGTTCATAGCATCATGCTGTTTTGCCACGGTTTCTGTAAAAATCATATGGATTTACAATGGACTTTGATAGATTTTTTCCACATTTCAAATATTAATATCTACCTTTCAATCGTTGCTCCAATTCTAGTTTTTCTTGCTGCAGAGAGTGGAATTCATTACTTCCTATATAATCGTACGATGTAAAGTTATCATCTGACTGCTTGCATGCGCAATCTTTGGAGACTGCTACGTGCGGTCTGCCACCCTCTAACATCTTTTTTAATCTTAAGACTTCCTTCTCTTTACTAGATAGCTGAAAGTATGTCACTTGGTAGATGAGTATCTCCACTAGAAACATGAATGGGATATACATATGCAATATATGCAATAATGATCTACCTGGTTCTTTAATACATGCACGTTGTCAGTTTGCATTGACAGTTCTCCTTTCAATTTTGTTATTTCATGACTTAAAGTACTCATTCTATGATCTGCCATGTTTAATAAATTAAGAACCTTTGGTTCTGGAGTGCTTAAAATTGGCAGTGAGCTACTCGTTCCTGCTTTTATTATAGGCTCACTTTCTAGCACAGGCCTTCTAAGTGGATAACAAGGCCTCTGTTTTGAAGCTGGATAAGAAAATTATTCTATGTCATATACATAATAATTCAATGGCAAGTACTATAGAAAATATTTACCCAACGCAACATTGCTAATAGTAGGCTTTAGACATTTCCCTTGAAGTTCTAAAATCTTCTTGGACTTTTTAGAAGACTCTGTTTCAAGCTCTTTAATTCTCTGTAAATTTCTGGATGATGCTAACTGCAAATCATTGCACTCACACTCCAATCTATATGTATGTTTCTTTAGATCTTTGATCTGTCTTTGATATGACTCCTTCGATACAATCAGCTCTGTATGAAGCTGATTACACTCTTGGACCAGCTTTGCGTTATCACATTTATAAGGGTCAACTGTTGATTGTAATTGACTATATGCCTGCAGTAAAACAACAGTTAAAAAATACTCCTGTAAAAGTAAGTACTATCTTCCATGAATAAAACTAATAAGGATGATAGTTTGAATTCTATTTCGACACTGCGTTTGTTATAGCGAATGAATGTGGGAATAAATACAAGTGCATCAACAAAAAAACATAAATCACACATACCTCTATATTCTCTTGTGCAATTGTTTTGAAGTGCTTCAAGCTATCGGTAGTTTGAATCAAGTCAGCCAACAATTTCTCTATCAAAGGTAACGCATCAAAGGAAAGTGCTTGCTTATACCCTAAACTATCCAAGTGCTTCCTCACTGCTCTATATCGTGCCGCTACACTGTAGTTATCATCACCACTCATCTTTGCAAAATTTCTTCTAGTAATACTTTAAATACTATTTTGTGCCTATGGTTGCCAGATAGGAAAAAGCGCGCTCAGCTTTTATGAAACACGCTCAGTAGATATGTACAAATTATTTGGAAGGCCTTAAAATTGTGGCATTTAATATCATACATTTCGAATCAATAAAAAATCATAGAATTGACATTTCAACAATGCGACTCTATAACCAAATACAACCGGTGATAGCGGGATATATACTTGTCGGGCAAGCCTGGACGTCATAAAAGAGCACAATGGTTTTTGGGAGTGATTTTTACTGTTCGATTAAATGGAAAGACCATTTTTCGTGAGTTTATTTGGAATTATGTAATTGTATAACAAAACATCTTATACGATAAAGGTCGCGCTAGACTCCAGTGCGTTGCTTTTGAAAGCGTTACCAACACTCCAGCGGTCATTGCATTCTGTCTTGAGGAAAAGCGAGATACGTGCATATTTCCGCCTGATTTTAATTTGCCACTAAATAATTCACTGATACCTTATATGTAAATACATGGTAGGCGAAAATTGTTCACGGGGAAAATAACATTTTGATAAGGGTGGAATAACGTGAAAGATACACCATTATATATCATGTATATCCCTGCTGAAATTTGTAGTATAGCTATTTTGGAACATATTTCCAAACTGCTCTAAACCTCCGATGGGATAAGGATGCCTTCGCATGCCTTTACTACCCTTCTGTGCCGTTTTTCATTTTTTATGTTGCCCCAATGTGCAAATTGAAGGTGCGCACGCCGCTTGTTTATTCCCCGATTGCAGAATGCAGTGCACTGTCGCCGATTGTGGTTCTTTGCGTTCCTTTATGCATGCATGTGCGGCGTACGCGCTGTATTGCATTAGTGAATTTGAATTTAAAACACGTTGGTTCACTTGTTGGCGCGTAATACCATTTCGCGACACGCAGTTCCGAGTTTGCCGATGTGATTTTTACAGTGACAATTGACTCGAACATGTCACGAAATGCGAAATTTAGTTCGTGCAAAACTTGCGCTTCACACAGTTGTCAACCTCTGCGTAAGTTCCACTTGTAATTTGCAATGATTTCTCAATGAAGAACGATCGCAAAAACCGGCTAAGATGGATCGACTGAACTTGACAGTTTCCAATCCCCGCGAAATCCTTTTTCTACTGGAAGAACTTTGCGGTTTGTCTTACACGGAAGTGCAGCAGACGATAAATAAATATGTAAGTAGTATCTCCCTGTTCATTTCCTATTTCTGCGAAGCATATCCGTACAGTAATTTTCAAATCTGCAAGTTTTACTTATAAGTAACCGAACTGTCATATTTTAGATTTTAAATGTTCGGTAATATTATTCGTTAGAAAAACGAATGTTATAGGCTTGAAAGAAATCGTAAGCAATGTGTTTTCTGTTTAATTTCACAGATACAATCCGCCACAAATACAGAACTAGCATTTCTTGTACCATTTTTAGTTGAAACTGAAGAGATGGTTATTCATGTAGTAGGGGATAAAGTTTTGGATAGAGAATTAAAGTTTTCAGTAAGTAAGAAATTCAGAATTCAGGCATATTAGGTCTATTGCAAAATGGGATTAAGAAACCTACTAATCTAAAAGAGTATTATTATATATATGAAGCATATACCTTCATGGTCTGCCCCAGATTTGAAATAAAGTCTGCTTAGCAGACTTTAATCCGGGCACATACTACTTAGAAACCTACATAAAGAAGCCATACATTTATAAGCTTTAAAAATACAACTCAACATTACTAGAGAGCAGTGATGTGCATGAAAATTAGAAATAGATACAATCACCTTGATAATTACATTGGTTTAACTAAAGTTGTATATGTTTAGAGCTTTTCAATATATGTTGTGTCTTGTAGCTGAAACTACTTATATCCAATCTGATAAGATTACAGAGGCTAATCTGAAATTAGTTCTAACTGATAGTGTTACTTAATGCGATAAGATTAGGGTTTACAATTGAAAATCCCACTAAGCAAGTAAAATAAAACAGCTTCTACATTCACTTCTATAAGGATGGCTTTTGCAATATTCTAGGTAGCTAATAACATCTTATATGAAGCGATAAGAAATAAAAAAGTGATGACTACCGATAGCATAAAACTTGAAGATGAAATATTGCGAAATCTAAAAACACTTGCAAATCCAGTACCAAAAGTCTTATTACTAATTCCTATAGAACACAATAGGGAGCAAAGTATATCTTTGATCGTATGTTTGGCTGATAACAACCTGAAGGGTGAAGTAATAGATATGTGTAAAAAATTGGTTGAGGAATGCTTTAGGTAATTCTGCAAAGTGGTCCATATTTTTGTAAATATGCATCCTAATTTCATTTCATATATTAGGTTTTGTTTGGGTTTTTTTTTAAATTCCCTAAAGAGCTATGAAGAAAGCCGTTTAAAACAACAGTGCCAAAATTTATTAGCCATTTCAAGGAAACTCATTACACACTTGGGTAAGAAATATAGGTTTTTGTACAATAGTTATGCATACTTATACAAGTATTCAAAAACTGGTACGTTGGATCACGGATGATAGGTGACTTTTCCGATCTTTTACGGGAGATCATGACAGAAGCAAGGAATTTGACGAACGCTGAAAGATGTTCTCTCTTTCTTTTGGATCCTGATCAACAAGATTTGGTTGCGAAAGTATTTGACGGCCTTGCTATGAATGAAGTGAGCTCTGTTACATATGCCGATTGAATTTTTCAGTGAAAAGTCGAATGAAAAGCTGCATTGTTTTTAGTCGATACAGCAGATGCGAATTCCAATAGGGCAAGGCATTGCAGGTCACGTGGCAACTACTGGAAAGTTACTTAATATTAAAAATGCATATGAACATCCTTTATTTTATCGGCGAATCGACGAAGTTACGGGATTCAAAACGAGGAATATATTATGCTTCCCTATTCGAGACGAAAATGGAATCGTAGGTGCGTGTTTCTGCGCAGACGCGTCGATGTCTGAACGTTCCTTGCTAATTGTTTCGTCACACATAGGTGTTGCACAACTATGTAATAAATTGAATGGATTATACTTTGATGTATTTGACGAAGAAATTGCCACTGCATTTAGCATATACTGCGGTATCACCATAATGCATGGTATTATGTACAAAAAAGTGAAAGATGCTCAAGCTAGAAGTAATCTCTGCAACGAAGTTATGATGTATCATTTGAAGGTACAATTAACTTCTTCCAAACCATTATTTCATTGATATTTATGCTAGAGAAATAAATATACCAAAACATTTCTAACGGTACAGATAGATGAGGAAGCGGTCCAAGGAGTGTTAAATTGTAAAGACAGTCATAATCTAAGAAATTTCGATCAATTCCGATTTAGTCCGAAAAGTGTTCCTTATTCACATATGCCTTGTTATACCATCAAAATGTTTAGCGAACTAGGACTAATTCAGCATTGGAAGATAAAAGTACCCACATTAGCTAGGTGAGGATTTACGAGCTACAATACATTCAAATATATTTATGATAAGGAAAACTCACGAATTTCTTTTCGGTAGGTTTATTCTCTATGTTCAAAAGGGGTACAGAAACGCACCCTATCATAACTGGGTACACGCCTTCTCCGTAACTCACTTCGGGTATTTGTTGATAAAGAATTTGCAATTTATCTCGGAGAACTATATGACATATTTGGAAGCATTAGTCTTTCTGATATCGTGCCTTAGCCACGATATCGATCATAGAGGAACAAATAATGCCTTCCAAACCAAATCATCTACTTTACTAGCGTGCCTTTACAGCTCCGAAGGTTCTGTTATGGAGGTACCATTTCACATGACGAGCATGATAACTAAATATTTAAACAAAGTAACTCGATAATTTCAAATAGTCAAGCGTGCCGAATTCAAAATTTCCATCATTCTTTGTGTTTAGAGACATCATTTAGCGCAAACAATGTGCATCTTAAATACGGAGGGTTGCAATATCTTTGAGAGTTTTACCAGGGAGGAATACAGTACTGCTCTCGATCTATTGGGCAACAATATATTAGCAACGGATCTAGCATCTCATTTTCGAACTGCCAAAGAGCAACAAGCGATGCTACACGGTGGTTTCGACAAGCACCACCCGAAGCAACGAAAATTATTTTTTTCTATGCTTATGACATGCTGTGACGTCAGCGACCAAACTAAGCACTGGAGAGTATCGAAAAAAACAGCGGTAATTATTAATAGCCATACTTACAGTCATTATTTGAATAAGGTTTTATTAAGTCTTTGTTATATGTTAATATCATTTTACTAGGAAAATATTTACGATGAGTTCTTTTCGCAAGGTGACTTAGAGAAAAGTATGGGCACCGCACCAATTGAAATGATGGATCGTGAGAGAGCATTCATCCCCGATCTCCAGATACAATTTATTTCCAGTATAGTCTTGCCACTTTTCATGTGAATATCGCGTTATATATACTACCGAGTAAGTTTTATCATGCAAGTCCTATGTATAGCATTTCTTCCAGGAGTTGTGCCGTAATATTCCCTGCATTAAAACCATTGGTTAAAGTACTCGAAGACAATCGAGCGCTCTGGGAAACTGCTAAAGTCTTGTTCCACAAATATGGGAAGAAGGGAATGTCAGGAATGGAAGTCCTTCTCGATCCTAATTTTGAGGACGAAGTACTCAGATTGCACCGCGGAAACGAAAGCTTAAGCACTGAGTCAATAGATACATGATAAAAGATTTATTGTAAGATCTCAGTAAATACAGTTTTAGAGTTGAGTCTAACAGGTTATTGTTTCGTGGTTCTAAGGTTCTAATATTTTACACCATTACGCGCGTAGGTAAGAGCAGTTAAGAGTGATTGTATTAATGCGATGACGTAGGCATAACTAGGTATTATGGGCTATATATTTATATAAACAAGAACGCAGGCGTTCGGAAGTAACATACGTTTCGAAAATGTTACCGATTTAATGTTCGACTTTAATAAATTATCTTAGGTAATTAAAATGCGCTTCCAAATTGTGATCAAAATTAAATTCTTCTAATATATAGATTATTTATTATGGTAGTAAAGTACAATAAGTCATATAGTGAGAATTATGAACTTCATAAAGAGAGGTTTGTAATTTTTTTATATATACAATACTAGAACAGCGTGATCATTTCTCGCTGCATATATTTTTCCTGTTGTGACAAGCATTACATAGTCTGTTTTCAAACTATACCATAAAGCCATTCAATACATATGTGTATTGAACATGTTCGACTTTTATATAGTATTGTAAATTGTGTAGATACATATATGGCATAAAGAAGCGAATTTAAAATAAATTTCTTATACCGACAATAATTATATTGTCCATGTAATTTTCGTATTCAAATTTACTGCGCATATCTGCCACGCTCCGATAACTTTTATACTTTTGTCGAAAGGATCGCAAGGATCGTAAAAGTATGCAAGTCCCGTTGGCTATATATATATACTATATGATTCAATAAGCCGTTGAGGATGAACTATGTTATTTCTTTTATACTTATGGGCCTGTTCGCATATATAAATATGTAAACTATGTATACATGCAGTTGATTCTGTCCCTCTCAACTTGCGTACCAAACGTACTACCAAATAGCGAAAGCGGACAGAATCCATTCATCCAATCATTTCGGATGAAAATGGGCGCAGCACGGCATCGGTCAGAACTGTCAGAAGTTAGTATATAGATGTCGCGTCAGTACGAATTCAAATCAAACTGAAAAGACGTTACGCGCTCGAAGCTTGAAGCAGCTTGAAGGTCAGAAATCGGCGTGATCCTTGCGGGGCGCGAACCGTTACGGTTTTCGTGGGGGCTCCTGTAATTTGTGAAGCGTGTCATGTGTCCGACTAGTTGTAATTTTGCATTGTGAGTAACTGTATCAGGGAGGAGTACTCGCAGTGTGTAAAAGTTAGACGTAAATAGTGAAGGTATGCAAGATCGTTCCGTCAGCCTGCTCTCGAGCCTCGTCCGGCTACCCCCTTTAATGCAGCTGACTCACTGACTCTGCTGCCCCTCGTGTCTCACACTCTCCTCACCCAGTAAAGCCCGCCATAATTTTACGCTTCCAGTACTACAAATATTTACACTGCAAATTATTGCCTTGCGTATATCAGTGCAAACGTACGTACAATTAATCTTCTGCATGTTTTAAGATTGCTAAAATGTATATATAAATATTTGCTTTCAAATTCCTGACTTTAAACACATAATATTCAGAAAATTCTTGAGATTCTATGGTAAAATTGTATTTCTGTAGACATCAATCATGGGTACTAAATCGAAGGATGGTATTAGGACCATGGTTGCTAAAGACATGATGGAAATTTACAATCGTAGTACAGAGACCAAGCAAACCATTAATGACAGCTTAAAGAACTTAATGGACTATCTGCATACGTTGATTGCCCAAATCCCTCATTCAACACCCGGACCTTTAATTCCAAAGACACCTAAGACTGTAAAGAAAAAGGGTGTTCAACGTATAGAAACTATTCCAGAAGATGATGTCGTAGAATATCCAAAAGTAGAGATAACTATCAAAACAGAGTTAAATGAGACAGAAAATATTCGTCCATCTGGTAGAGTAAAGAGAGAAGCATCCAAGAAGGCGGAAACAAATATTAGAAAGCAGCAGAGTCTTACTCTTCATACAAAACTAAGGAGACCTTCAAGCAATGAGTTTGAGCCTGAAGTAAAGACTAAGGTTGGTAACACAAATTTGCCCTATTATTTCTTGTATGTTTTCTCATGCTCATATAACTTTATCGCTCTTTCCATGTAATACTCTGTACCTGTTATTCCAAAGAAGAGGGAAAGTAGGGCAAAGAGAAAAAAAATGTCAAAGAGTAGTTCTGATGAAGAAGATAACAGAGGACCTTCAAAACACAGTAGAATAGATGATACTGTTACTACATCTGTCTCACAAAAACATTACCAAATTTCAAATGAAACTGTTGTTCTTGAACAAAAACAAGAATCTCCCATTCAAGCGAGGAATTCAGATAGAAAGAGATCATCCAATGTTCAAGATCTAGAAAATAATAAAACCTTCAACATGGGTGATGATACTTTTATAGCTCCAATAAGAGATGATATTGAAGAACCTTCGATGTATGAGGATGCAATGAGTAAGCCAGTACCTATAATGAATTCCACAATGAACATGAATGGCGCAACAGTACAAAAAATGATGAATGCAACTGTGGTTTTGGAACCATTGTCAAATGCAAATCTTAATACGACTGTGACAATTCAGAAGAAAGCCTCACGTGGATCCAAGAACATAGAACTGGAAACACAACAGAAGAAGAGCAGTCAAAAAGATAGTCTTGCAGCTGCCAAATCACCCCGTAACACAAGATCATCATCAATGACAAAAACTTTGCAGAACAAGAGACAGGAAAATGAAATACCAATTGTAAACAATATTGATGATTTGCTCACTGATGATGAATCATCTCCTGAGATAAAGAAAACCAAGTATACATTCAAGAAACCTGAGGATAAGAAAAAACGTCGAAAAGCACTTCAAACAGATTCGTCATCTGGTGATGACAGTATAAGTCCACCCAGAAAGATTGTGAGGGCAATAAAGAAAGGAAGTACAGCACAAGATGCAAAGACTGGGTATAAGACGAATGCTTTATTTAGTCCTTATGCAAAGGAGTCAGTTAAGAAGAGAGTGGAGGCTTTTGAACAGGCAGGATTGAGTAGTCCCAAACCTGCAGTTGATATTAATGCCCCCACTAGACTAACTAGAACAAAGACACGCGCCCTTGCTGCGGCCCAGGCCGAAGCTGGAAAAAATGTAGAAGAAAAAGAAAGAAGCATTGCACAGCAGCTAGCGCGAAAATCATTGGCCAAAGCAAAAAGGATTTCTTTGGCGAAAGAATTCAAAGATACCGACGATTATAAAGAGGTAAATAATATATTCTTCTTTTGTAGTAAGTTTGTTTGTATATACATCTTCTTCATTTCCAAAATTGATTTTTAGAATTTACTACAATCAACAACCAAAGCAAGCAGATTAGTTTCCAGTGACAAGGCAAGTTCTAAGCAACACCAGAAAACAACACCACTTGGCAAAACAAAAACTTTGTTGCCAATGTCCGTTAATAGGATTCAACATACACCCTCTAATCACCATGTTCCTTTGAATGTAAGAAGTTTAAAAACATGTATATTGATCATATAAGCACAAAAGTTGACTGTCACTAGCATTATTCCCTGTTTTAGCATACTAAAGCATTAAGTGCTACACGTTCAAATATTGTGACAAACATGGATTCATTTCTTCAACCCAAAACAGCCAGTAAGTCAAATTCAGTAGACAAACTGGACGAGAAAAAACGAAAGGCAAATGACGAAGATGCTCGGAAGAAGCGGGAAGAAACATTACGACTGCAAACAGAAGAAAAGAAGAGGTACCGCGATCAACTACATTATTACGATTCATTGATATTGCCCTATGTTCATACTCCCCCAATTATAAGACTATTGCAATGTTAGGAAACGGGAAGAAAAAGAACTGAAGAATAAATTAGCCCGTGAGGCGAAAGAAAAATTGGAAATGGAGAAACGCCAGAAGGCTGAGAAGGAAAGGGAAGAAAAAGCACGTCTGGCGCAGCAACAATTAGAGAAGCAACGAGAAGAAATGGAGAAGAAACGTCTCCTTCAAATGCAACGGATACAGGTTTGTTTTATCTTTTTGATTGCGACACTGCGAATACAAGACAATTCAATTAATACACTTTAGGAAAAGGAAGAAAAGAGGCGATTGGAGGAACAGCACAGACAATTGCGTTTGAAAGAGCAGGAAGAGGCAGAACGATTGCTTGCCGATCAAAGACGGCGTGAGCAGGAAGCTGAAAGAAGAAGAGAAGCTGAAGTAAGGGCTCAACAACAAGCAGCCGCTGAAGCAATGAGACTAAAGCAGCAAATGCTCGCTGCACAGGTACAACTTCACTCAATTACTCACTTAACAAGGAATGAGACAAATTATATTCTCTTATTTATATTTCAGGCTAAGCAACATTATGCACAAAACAAGAAACATGAAGGCCCTACAAACTATATTTTGGACAGTGAACCTGATGATGATGAGTCTGACGATGAAAGCAGGCCGAAACACGCTATACCCTACTGGTCTCAATGTACGTATCTGAGCAAACTCATACACCAATTTGTTCTACCAACTATTTAAGCTACTTAACTATGCTTCTTTACAGCTCATGTACGCAGAGGTCAGTTGGAAATGCAACGATACATTCCTATATATGCCATTTGTAAGTTCTTTGACGCTAAGAAGTCCACGCCCGACTTGACCGAGTTTTTCCACGGAATCGATAGAAATAGACTAAAACGCACGTCCAGCGCGATTTGGAAAACACCACCACGCTACTCTATGATGGAATAGATTGCAAAATGATCTAACTTGTTAATTTTAAAACTGTTAATTTAATATTAAATATCGAGAACCCTAAGAAAAGTGGTTAAAACATTGAACGTCGGGAATGAACGACAAATCCTTCTGCGTTTAGCATGAACACAATGTCATGCTTTAACATTGAAAATAGCAGTTAAGTATCATATATTTCGCCACGTTTTGAAAATGTAAGACTGCTTTAACTTCCTTATAACATGTTCTATACAGTATTTTGACAAGGACGGTTTGCTTTTAGTATATTGACTGAACTACTTCAAAAAGTGTGTTATGTATTTAAGCGATACCAATTAATGAATGTGTAAACCAAGTCATATTAAGGACAAGGGACTATTTTATCGAATTTTCACTAGTTTAATTCACGCATGCGTTATAATATGCAACTTTGGATAATGTTATACAATAGCATTTCATAAATGCATTCATGCTAGTACTTGTTACAACTTCTGATGGTTTTTGTCTTCGTATTTAGTTGTTGTGAAGATTTATCCAGCTGAATCTTTGCATATATGCACACAATTGAATCGCTGGAATAGAATTAATGTATATATATATCCATTAAATGTTTATGTATAAATTATAAAATGCAAATAATTTATATATAAATTTGAATAAACCGGAATTATACTTATTCTGGACACTGAGGTAGTGAAACCTCTGTCATCATAATATCTTGTACTGGATGAGTTGTTAGATGTGTATAAATTGGTATCTGCAAAAAGGATATTGAGATACGATTAAAAATGGTATCGCCAAATCAGGGTGTGAAATATGTGTATACTTGCATATGGCAAAGAATTGTCTAAAACTGGAAATTCCAGGTGAAATGTTGTGTCCTGATATTCTTTCGGAATAATTCGCTTTGTTTTACCTCCGACACCCTTGGACTCAAAATCTAAGAAACTCTCACTTGCTCTTGTATTACCACCCTCCAAAACCTTAAAAGTATAAAGTACATTAAAACGTTATACAAAATGCTGAATCCATTGAGTAGTAGTTGATCTACTTTCATGGTAGTGTAACTAGCGCTTCTTTTAATATCGCAAGGCCAGCGATAATCTTCGAAATACTTATACACGGGAATCGTAGGTAAAATTGGTGTCCACGGTCTGAAAGATCCGAGAGTTGATATATATCGTCCTCCTAATGACCAAACACGCACGGTTCTATCGACGGAACCACTATAGTATGATAATAAAGCTGTCCATTAAAGTCTCATCGAAACATTGAATTTGCTTTTTTAATCATTTGTACCTAATAATTATATGTGGATCTGGAATGATTTCGACCGTTTTGATAGGACTAGTGTGCCCCTTCACAGAGCACAAAAGAAGAGGGAGGGGCTGATCTTTCACCGCTCTTTTTGCTCGCCCGTTAATCCTATCCTTCCATAGGAACGGAAATTCCAATCTCAACAGGGGCATGCTTACGGTCGGAGGATTCGGTATCAAGTAATTTGCGAGCAGCCATACTTTCAAGTATCCCGCACGATGACCTAACACCATTCTTATTACTATTTGTGTCCATAAACTTGGTTAATCATCATTCAAATGATACCAGTTACTAGGAAACAATTCTGAGGATCAGTCCCTAATGCTAGAGCGCAGTCTCCAGTGCTGTGGATGACACTGAAAGCTTCTAGAAATCCGCCAGCAGGGTGATGACTCCAGACTTGCACCAAGCCGGAATCGAGAGAAGCCAACATAGTGCCAGTTCGAGGACCAGGTTTCCGGCTTCTCAGGAATATTATAGCTTGCACGGAAACTGTTCTCATTGCGTTCAACACCGATTTTTGATGAGCAGAAGCTTTTCGTAGCATACTGCGCAAAGAATTACAAATATGTTAAACTCTCTTGAAGACACAGTCCGATGTGTGCCCCCGTGATCACCTTTTCTTAATGGACTCCTGCCTCTTCATCTCCGTTTTCGTGTTGCTAATCGCCAATTTACTTCTCTTGTCTTTGACATATGATATTGCATATCTATAAACAGTCTAACTAGAGAAGCTTAACAGTAACTACAAAGGAAATAGGAAAGATTCGGCAGTCTCACCTCGCGATGGGGTCATTCACTTTGAATATCCTAAAGGGTTGGCCAGTCTCTAATCTCCAAAGTATAATCTCGCCATTATAGGTCGCGGTAGCTAGGACCTGAGGGTAATGGGCTGCCGAGCACAATATCTCTTCGGTATGCTTTATCCCCCAATTCTTCTTGTGAATGTAAGTTTCAGTAAGCGCAAACTCTATCACCTGTCTATTCCATCCGCTGCAGATTATTCGATTCTCCACCCAAATTACGCTCGTCACCTCGCTGCCCAGAAAATATTCATTAAGCTTATCAGTCTATTTCACCAATTAAGAAAATCATGTACCGCTGAAATTCAATAGACATGTTCCGTATGCAGGTGCCGGTGTTGAAATTCCACACTTTCAAAGTGCCATCGCGAGCACCAGTCACTAACAATTGTTCGGAGTCATCAAAGCTAGCGGCAGTAATCGGCACACTGGTATACTGTCCATAAAGGAGTCGATTATGTGCATTTGTTATCAAGTACAAGCGACGTCCGCGCCAAGGATCCCACACTATTATGCAAGAGTCCCATCCTGTGGTCACTACCTGGCCCAATGGTGAAGATTAAATTTATGCCTGAGAGTAAAAGATCAATTAGTCAAGATTAAAAAGTATATACCACTTTGTATAGACGATTGAACAAAACGCAGCTAACGGGTTGGGTATGCGTAAAGCCATCCGAAGTCTCCGGATTAAGTACAGGATCGCAAATAATCGTGGCGATCATCATACCAGCAACGATCATCTTGTGCATTAGGGTATTGTACACAATGGTTAGCGGAGTATATTCTCCAAGTTCACTTGGCAGTCCGTTGTAAGTCTACAACGTAGAAGTACTATTAAAGAGTGCAGTCGTATTGTATCCATTAATAAGATGATATAGAAACCTGAATGCAAGTATGTGATACCACATCCCAGACTTTAACGCATCTATCTTTTGAGAGAGAGTAAATATGCTTCCCGTTGTCTTGTATGACAATAGCACAAATAACGGCATGGTGTCCCTGGAAAACTGCATTCGCTCGTCTTGGAACAAAGGGGTTCCAAATTCTAACTATGCAATCCGATCCTCCCGTCACAAGCATCTGACTTTCTACGAAAGCACTTTGTCGTTTTCCGATCTACTAAAGCTAAAACAACTAACAAGATCAATTTACCTTCGCAGAATGTGAAGCACGATATGCCACGCTTGACTTTAAACACATATTTCGTTCGAGTACCCGTCGGATCACTTAGTAAGAGCGAACAATTTGAGCATCTGCTGCTCGACATAAAGCACTTCAGGCTACCGAAGTACGACACTTGGCTTACCCAGTCGGAATGGACATGTTTTATCTCAATTACGTCCACCTCTTTCCAACCACCCTACGATATTATTACTAGCCATGAAAAGGAATCGAAAATGAGAAGTTTCCTTGGATAAATTACTTTAAGCATGTCATCGTAATGAAGAATTGATAACTCCCGTTCGGTATTCTGCTTGAATGGTCCTCGATTCGTTGGGTCAAACGACATGATTGTTACGGATCCACCCATGTCACCCAGAACAATCACAGAATCTTGTTTATCGTTTGTATTGTAGTAATAACTCATTGAAACCACTGCGTTCTCCAAACCGGTTATCTTGGTGTAATGGATCTAATTAGACCTTTCTACTGATATTGATCATTATGGTTGTATGTTTATTAAGTCTTGTGTTACCAGTATTCGTAAGTCAAACTTCTTCGCTGAATAATCGTAGAAGCGTAAATCACATTCTGTGGAACTTGTGCCCAGTATCTGTATGTCGGGCATCACTATCATATCAGTGATCGCGGTGGGTTGGACTTTTAAATTGGCTGTAAATATTTCGTTGAATATCCAAAAAATTCCAGATAAAATGAAAACTCCAATTACATTTAGTACTAACGGTTTTTTGCTTGAACACTACGTTCGTACTCCAAATCCAAGCTCCAGAAGTTGATTATTCCATCCCTTCCCGCCGTTACGTAGTGGCCCTCCGAGAAACCTGCATTCTTGTTCTAGATATAATGGAGTAAAGTACAAATTCAGATTTTCTTTTTCGGACTATAACTAAAAGAACAAGCATGTCATACGGCTGAAATTTCAGGGCAAAATGCGATTCTACATATCGCGGTTCGGTGATGGGATTTAAGTAATTGTGGAGCTCCTCTTATTGGTAATTCCAACACCTTCAGCTGCATCCTTACGTCTCTCTCTTGAAATTCCAGCAGCAAATATGAAATAAATTCATCCCATGTGACGTACCCATCTTGCTTTAAATTTATCTGTTGCGAAAAACTCACATTCGACATTCCGAAGGGGATGAATGAGGTAGATAACTAACTTTTTTAAAAAGAATATTAAACTTCTGCTCGGGTATGTAAATCGCCAGTACATCTTTAAATGCATCATACAATTGAGCAGCACTCATCTGCTCGTCTTCGGTCGCCTATTAAATTCAATCATTTAAATACCAATTTAAACACTACAGCAGATACTCATTTTGATATTACTTTTTATATAACTTTTTCATCTTACAGATTTTAATATAACTTTTATTATAAGTTAAATACCAAAAATGCTTCCTGTAAGCGTGTCAAAGATTCTTCCGTACATTGCTCCTGTAGGTATTTCTGACCGAAAAAGTCCTCGTGAGCACGTTCAATGCTAAGTTTTACAAATTTTCATGGCATAAGACTCATTATCAATTAATCCATAAATGTTATCACCGGTACCTCGTAGTACTGCCTTCAAGACATGCCATGACATAAAATACGCATATAATATATAATTTTAAAGACATCAATATCAAGCACGATTAGTGAAGTACGCGGTGAACGAGAGGGATGGAATCCACATTATGATAGTATATTGTTATCTCGAAAATACAAAAATACTCTGAAATTGGTACCATGTAATCATAGCGTTAGTGTTATACTTTTTTCACCTGTGAAATATAAGAATTTCTAGGCAGAACTTATTCTTTACTCGGGCGAGTATGTACAATTAGGGGCAAAATAATCAATACAACAGGTATCTACAACACGTAGCTCAATGTGTACGCAGTGTATAGTTTTTACGTCTGTTCTACTACGATAATGGACTTGTTCAATGCGTTAAGCTTGTTTAGTCGACAAAAGTACGAGGAATCTGCTGTAATATGCACGGAATTACTAAGAAAAAATCCGCTGGATCAGGTATGACTAGCTGAACAGCTATACTATTATTAGTAACTTTTCCTGTAGCATTCAGTATGTATTAACTTTGTATTATATGCTAAGGCGGTTTGGGTACTCAAGATGCGTGCGTTAACGTTGCAAGTATACGTAGATGACATAGAAGCAGAAGAGGAAGGTATTGCAGAAAGTCTTCTTGACAACTACACCATATCTTCGATGCCTAGACCAGGTACCTCGTTAAAAAATCCTGCTACCAGCCAGACCAGCCAAGCTTTTCGACCAAAGACTCAATCGGGTATATATTATATATCGTTTAAACTATGGATCCATAATCCTTAGTTGGCATAAAATGATGTACTCTTTAAAGGTAGACCATTAAGTGGAGTAGTGCGGCCAGCAACTCAATCTGCTATCTCTCAAAGTATGGAACAAGCATTGCGGACTCCAAGAACTGCTATGACCGCTAGGCCAATTACAGCCAGTTCTGGACGTAGTGTAAGGTGCAAAGGAGTATTTTTATTATTTTAACACGCGTCACATGCTATATCTGATTAATGTATATAGATTAGGAACGGCATCAATGTTGACGGAGCCAGGAGGCCCCTTCATACAACTGTCTCGACTAAACGTATCCAAATATGCATCGCAGCCCAGCATTGCTAAGCCCCTCTTCGAGTACATCTACTACCATGAACATGACGCAAGATACGTAAGTGATTTATTAGATCACGAATAGTTGTGTATAATTAATTAGTTTCATTTCTTTTCAGGCATTGGACTTAGCAGTTCAGGCGACCCAAATTTGTCAGTACAAAGATTGGTGGTGGAAGGTGCAACTTGGAAAGTGCTATTACACTTTAGGATTAGTGAGAGATGCCGAACAACAGTTTAAGTCTGCATTGAGAGACTACAAAAGCATTGAGATTATTCTGAGATTAGTTCGAGTTTATACACGACTCGATCAACCTTTGACTGGGCTCGAAATTTGCAAGAGCGGCCTTGAATATTTTCCTAACGATGTTGCAATTCTCACTGAAATGGGCCGTATTTTTGAGGGGTTGAATAATACGACGATGTCATTAAAGTATTACAAGAGTATTGCTCAAGAGGATGCTTCCCACACGGAAGCGATAGCTAGTATCGGAATGCATCACTTTTATAATGATCAACCGGAGCTAGCACTACGTTTCTACAGACGTCTACTACAAATGGGTGTTCATAATACTGAACTCTTTAACAACCTTGGCCTGTGCTGCTTTTACGCCCAGCAATACGATCATGTTATATCGTGTTTTGAACGGGCATTGAATCTCTCCGTCGATGAAAATGTAGCGGACGTGTGGTATAATATCTCACATATCGCTATTGTATGGGAGTTTTAAATAAAATGTGCTGAGTTTCATACAAGTAGATTAAATAATGAAATGTATATTTTGAGGCTCTTGGGGATCTGACGATGGCTGAAGAATGTTTGAGACTCGCAATTGCGAGCGATAATAGACACGCTCTGGCATACAACAATCTCGGAATTATACATATGCGGAACGGGAATGTAACGGTCGCAAGAACTTACTTCCACACAGCAGCTAATATTGCAAGTTACACGTATGAGCCGCACTTCAACAGTGCTCACTTAGCATACGAGGTAATATTTTATATAGTTCCGTTAGAAACGTAAAGTATAAAAATATGTCTCACTGGTAGGTAGGAGATCTACAAACAAGTTACATTGCAATCCAGAAAGCCCTAACAACTCATCCTATTCACCATGATAGCAGAGTGCTTTTTCGGAAATTACAGCGATATTTTTCACATATGTAGATATGCAGAAATAAGTATGTATATACTTATATGATGGATTTGCAATATAAAATGGTTTATTTTATTTGATGCTTAACTTTATCTTTTGTCTTTACAGATTGCAGTATTTACATAGTAGGCAAGTGCAAAAAAGTACAAATTGTGAGTTCGAATTTTGTTCAGTTCATCGTAAAATACTCAACATATCTTACATAAAATCGACACTTTTTTTTAGTAGGAATGTTGGTTAATGAATCAGTAAAGATTAATTCCACATACTTTTCAGACAGGCGACTGCTATTTCAAGTCAATCGAATATAAAGAACTTAGCCATTATATTGTCTGTCAGCTTTTTGCAAAGTTGGAAAGATGTGTAATAATCTATTGACAGTAGAAAATATGAATGCTAGTGGTATCTTTTTGAGTTTGCTCTATATGATAATTGACATACAAAGAGACAACTTGTAATGTACACTGATGATACATATTTCACACCTACATTTGTAGATTTCACACTACTGCAGGCTGGATGTTCAAAATTTGTATCTACCCGATGAAGAATTCAAAGCCATGGAGCACTTGATTGTTTTGCTCCAATTTCCATGTATCTCTCTTTGTGCACAATTATGGAACAATGTACAGTCTTATTGCGAATGAGGTACAATAGTATATCTTATGTGGTATGGGATATGACCAACCATGAGATAATAAAATAAAACAGAAAGATAGGATACACAGCCAAGGCTTTTCTTCCTGCTGGTTGACTGTCCCCAAGGAATGCCATTGAGGCTGAAATATTATTTTTAAATAATAAATATTATTCTTGATTTCCTACTATCGTAATGCATGTCATTGTGTGTACTAACCATATGTCGCCCATACAAATCCGATGACGGTAACGATACATCTAAGAATAAATAGGAAGATAGTTTGTTCTGCCATTAAGATAAATCTACATACAATCAGGGCAATGGCAGTTGGAAGCAGACAATATCCTAGGACGCATACACTTTGGAAGAAAGATCTGAAAACACAAGATTATGCTTAATAGAAGAAACTTATATGAGGTAGATATATAATAGAACAGGCTATAGTTTGTTATCACATACATATTTCCACCCAACAATTTGGAATTCAACGTTACAACCATTGAACCAATCCACACAATTACAAAAACTTCAGCAAACTCTGGGCCACCATCATTGAAATTATCAGCTGTGTCAGAAGACCCTTGTAATATCCTGCATTGATGAATACTTGAGTCAGTATAACAAGAGAAACATATCAAAAAATCCATATATGTTTACAATCTTACATTGCCATAAATGTACATAATACTAGTGGTCCCCAAAGATCCCCTAGAATATAATATGGTAATTAGAACTTGATCGTCAATAGAGATTTGATTCTAACTACACATACATTCTTTGAGTAAACTCTTCTTTTCCTTCGGATATAAAACATGGTAAAACTTCTTCCCTACTGCTCTAACATCCCTTAGCTGGAAATATACAAACAAATACTGTAACATGCTGACATTACATCAAAGCAACTACATTTGTTTTGGAAGCAGAATCATAAAGAAAAACTAGCTTAGAATGCTCAACTTACAATTGTATCTCTTATAGGCTCATCTAAAGTATTAAAATCTGGCTCTCCCAGATTCGCTTTCTGCTTGACGCCTACTGTCAGCTCACCTTCCAGGTGTTGAGTATCAGTGTCGTATGACACATCGTACATCTGGTATACCAGCAATATCCATGTGTTAGAAAAGCATTAATAACTACCACGGCAAAGTCTATCTAATGATTAGACGCACGCAATTCAGTGAGGCCGATCGAAATTGGATGTACAATCGCGGTTTGTTGGTGCAGTCGAGTTGACGTGACACGTTGCGGGAAATTATCAATGAGACTCGGTGAATGCAAAGTATACTTACGTCTAGCCTCGCCTCGTCCACTGTCGCCATGTTTGCCGCCGACATGCAAAGCGAATTAACTGAATGCCGGATTTATATTAAAGCCACCGAAGCGTGGAATGCTCGTCTATCATATCAGATTAGGGCACACCACCATATGCAACCACCCTCAATTAAAGTACCACTGACGTATTACTCTGTCCTGTTTACTGTGCTCGCGCCGATCTCGCGTTCTTCTTTACGGGTTGCACGCTGAGTTTTTCGACACGTTACATCTATGGACTAAGGTAGACAACGAAATCAAGACCACGCTGATGCATTATGAAATTGAGAAACGTTATCTCCGCGTAACTACGACAAGCGACTCGCAAATCATTAAATCGTCCTAATGAACATTCTCACGCGAGTTGACATTCGGCTGCTTGTGCTGTGGTGGCCACAAACTAGCCAGATGGAGATACTGTCTCCGATATCGCCGGAGAATTTCTGACATGGCTATGCTAATTAAAAATATCGCAGAGTGTAATTGGCAGTAGTCTGGTTGCTGTTTGGTTTCAGAAAGTCATCGATATAGTGTGCTGAAAAAGATAAGCAAGTGGCAGACCGTTCTCTCTCTTGTTTGGGTTGAGTTCAACGTTTTCATCCATTTCGGCCATGCACGTTTACCGTGCACTCGTGTTGCTGCTGGTAACTAGTGCGCACGTGCACTTGGTTCTCTCAGAGATTAAAGAACCGCGAAAAGGCGCGTTACTTGAGAGTGATGTACAACAAGAACTGTGTATCCTTTTCTCATACCGTCCAAGGTATATAATTATCAAATTACAGTTTTAAGTGCTCCAGTTCGGATTTGTACCTTAATAGTAATTGCATTAGTCAAAAAGTCGTTCGCTAAACGAAGAAGGGAACATTTAGATGCGGCAAAGAATCTTCAGAAGACCGAGAGCTATGAACGCTTATACAAAATGATTATTGTCCTTGCGGATAAAATGATCACTGTTATAGAAAGGAGTAAAGACATACTCGCAGGGGCTGAATTCAATCCCAGCCGCAGTCCCTTTCCACGGGATGCGAAAGTGCGTGAAGGTAAAGTATCTTTTATCGGAGTAACTCATTCTTTTAATTATCCAAACTTCTCAATCTCAAACTGTATATAATCAATGTTTTCTAGCATTGTCTGCTATATTGGAAAATACTGCTCTATTCGGGGATATAATTCTTCATATTCCGCATATAACGCACCGGATCTTGAAGGCTCAACCGAAGTTTAATGCAACGATGCATTGGTCTCTGAACTTCACAAACCAAACTAGACATCTGCTGGATAACGCAACTTTAACTATGATACGATTGGTGGGCCAGGAGCTCAATATTATCGAAAGAGATTCCAATTATTTCAATCCGTACTGGCAAACGTCGGGCGGCCACTCCCAGGATGAAGAAACTTTGAAGAAGAAGAAATCTAAAAAGGAGAAGCTAAAGAAAGGACCTCAAATGATAAAGATTGACTTGTAAACATTAGAGACTAAGATCATATCTTTTCGCTCAGTTCCTACTAAGTTACATTGTAGTAATCAATTACTGTAAAATGCAGATCGTAACATATTATCATCATGTCAATTACAAAAATAATCAATTATGGAATGAATGTGCATTATTTGTGTGGGGATGTAATGGAAGTGTCCTTGATCCCAGGTTTCTAAGGTCCGACGCAGCCTGACGTCTAAGCAGAACAAGACCAAGAGCTGTTAAGTCGTGACGGAGATTTTAACAGTGGTGGTAGCGGTGGTGATCAAGTTTTCTCGTAGTCCGAGAAGCGAAGTTGAAAGACAAGGAGTAGAAAGTGGTCAGCCAATGGGCTGAGAAGGGTTCCACTGTGAGAGTACGTGGGTACGGCAAGAGGCATCGTCGGAGCAGCCGGCAGTACAGTGAGAGCAGGTCCGGCCAGTGGTTCCGCCGATGCTACCTTCCCGCGGTCGAGCAACTGTCGATTTCGGGTGCGAGTGCCATTAACTTCGTTTTTCTCTATCCCTTTGGTGCATCATCCTTCGAACGCCTTCAGGACTCGGCGAGATGAGGCTGCAGGGTTGGCTCTTCTTCTGCTTGGCGATCGTCGTTGCAGGTATCACGACACACCTGAATTAAACTGGTCCCTCCTCCCACTCCGGATCAGCCTCGAGCTAGGAAAAAACAGCCCGTCTGGCACGCTAGGGAAAGATCAAGCGGATCAAATGATTAGGATTCTTAAATTAAAAAGATAACTCACTACTTCTCGGAAACATTCTACAGTTTTCGGTTTAACGTGTAGTCGTGATAGGGCCGACATTTGAAATAACACCATCCCACCCCATACTATTTCTTCAAGTCTTCAATATGTTCGGAAAATACGAGTTATGTAAACTTCACGTAATCCGAACCCTCGAATAAGTGCACCAAGGTATAGAGTATAAGAAGAAGACCGGTTCACCTTGCGCTAGAAATTTGTTAAGTTTCTAAGAAGCTGCTTTTCACCTTGCAACTAATGGCAGCAGTATAAACACACGGCTACCGGCTGTATACTACAGGAAAGAGACTTATTCTAAGAAGCAAACGTTGTCGAAACGACTAATGTCGCAAGCAAAAATTAGAGGTAACGCATTGTAATTGCGGAATGTCCTTTCGCGTTTTCCTAGCCAACTGGTGGGACAGAGAAGAAGGAGCATTTGTATCGTATCTTCTTCAGTGTTTTCCCATCTGCTTGATACAATAATTTAGATTTGACGGTGGAACATATAATTTTCTCTATTATATTTCTACAATATCAATGAGAAAAGCAGTTTTCGCGTAAATATCGTTTGCCCAGTTAAAGAAGTAAGAAATTTGAGGAAGCATACAGCGACACTGACATAGCGTTAAATTGGTTTCTCCGCAGTTTCACATTCATTTGCTGTTTATATAAGATATACTTCTTGCATGAACGCTGTCCAAGAATTTACCCCCTGTTGACGAATTGCTTTAGTACAAAAACGTCCGGGCGGATGTATGAGGATACTTAAAAACGCTTCGATTAATAGGCGTAGTCGCAGTAGATTATTGGTGTCCTTTTCACTTTATGACCGGAGACACTTAAAATAACTGTAATAAAATCATGTACCGATTAGTCATCTCTTACCAGGCTTTCAGCCATATGTAATGTAATGTTACTAGAGGTAGTTTACCTGAAGTGAAGCGCCTTTAATGTTTTATCGCGGAAATCGCCTGAATGCACATAGTGCGTGGCCTTAACTCCTGCATCCATATAGGCGCGTGCACACATGCCCGTCGGAGAATGTTGCACCTGAACGACCATGCACGCACTCACGGGCACGCACACAGATAGAGCCTCATTGCCACAGCGGTACCTTCACTTTCCATTTTCCCGCTATCCCGATCTTTTCGGCATCCATCTTCATTCAATCACTCCTAGAGTCCTTCTGCTTTCGTACACTCTTACGATGTGTACGTTGCAACAATTCTACCACACGAGACCTTACACGGCATTTTCTTCGCATCCCCGGATTTCTCCAGATTGCAATATCGAATAGTTGGAATATCTTTCCTGTCCATCGCTATTATTGGTAACTTCTAAGGTCGATCATAAATTAGTCGATCTATGGGTTGTTGATGGTCCAAGCAACATTCACGCAGACTCGTAATTACATGGTATTAAATTATGGAGGCGTTTAGAGAGTGTGGTGTTATTGGTGCTCGTAACAATGATTAATGTTACACTAGTAGAAGACATTGGAAAGGATATAAGGATGAGATATACTTCAGCGCAGTTAACGATTATAAGGTCAGCGGGAAGAGCCTTCCGAGGTGCTACTTTCTCCTGGCAATACGTCGGTGAACATGATTTTAACACATTCGGGTGGGAATCTCTTAGACACAGCCTTTTATTAATGCTCGCGCTTAAGTTAGACATTATTTCATTCTGTGTGCTTTGTAAGAAACGTATCGAGCTTGATATTTCCATAAGAAATTCTTACAGAATTCTCAGGGTGCCACCAAACCCGATAAGAACTCTTCCCATCCTACTTCTGAATTCCAAACACCGAACGCAGACGCAGTCGACATACGCGAATCATTGTGGCTTGTATGCGCAATCGCCGCATTTGAGTATTATTCCGTTCGCACAATACGCGCTCAATAATATCAATATGCACGATACAGAGTATTTGAGCAAACAAGCTACTAGTATGTATGTCAATGTCGATCCTTGACTTCTAATTCTTCTCGATAGTGGCAAGTACCTGTCGCTATTCTTCCCTCCTTGAAAGCATCATTGATGGAACCGTTGAGAGTAAAATTGGCTCTGGCAAGTAAAAGTCAAGTGGAGGAGAGAGGGGATCTTCAGAATTCGAAGCGAGCAACGACCGCTGACGCGTTCGTTTAAGGCCAACACGATTAATGCATAATTCCTCTAGTCGCCGGCTAGGAAAGAGCCGAACAGGTTTCGAAACGGGAAAAGCCTTAATGTATGCGGAAGATTTTTATCTGAAACAGGTTTAGGTCAGAGTGGTAGAAGCGAATCGATGTACCCCGTCGCCGTAAAAGTATCAAATTTACGTCTATAAAATAAAAATAAATAAGCCGGTTCACAACTAGGGGGGGAACATTGGAACTCCCAGCTTTTGGTTCGAAAGAAATTCCTCCATCCTCGCTTTCTTGCACTTCTCTTCTGTTAACTTCGGTATTATTTTTCTTCTTTTTCTATGGATTCGCCTCACGTGGCACGTTTATCATAATCCATAATGTAATTTAGCTTTTCCTTGGGATATCGTGATCAGAAAAAATGTAATTGACCATATTAGTAATACCAAAAGACAACTTACTTCTTCACAAAAGCTAGGAAGGTAACTGTAACATTCAATTATGCCACCCTCCTTTGTAGGAAAGGAAGGGTAGTAGGGAAATGTAGCAGCTGCTGTAACAGGAAAAAGAACGTGGTAAAAGTAGAACGTGGACTGCCACGAGTCAAAGGCACGAGAGAGCAGACAAACCTTGACATTTACTTGAGTATCTTCGTGCCTGAGCATCACTTTCGATGATTGAATATTATATCGATGCTTCGAATTAATTTAAAAGCATAGCCCCAATGTTAGTTACCTTTGAAAAATTTGAGGAACAAATCCTTCGTGTTCTTTCCCGCACCGAGTCAAAATCATTTGAATTTGAAAGTAACTTTCGCTGAATTTGAGATATCGATTTGATACTTTCATATTCTATTATCGTATCTTGCAGTAAAAGGTCAAAAAAGTAAGAAAGAGGAGGAGAAAAAAGATGAAGAATTCCGATGTCCCGAAGGACAAGGAAATGGCAACTTCGCAGATCCAGCTACGTGCCGAAGATTCTATCAGGTGAGTCATATTGATATTTCTCTGATACTTCTAATTTGTTCTTTAATCGTCAGCTGTAATTATTTATCTTTAACATTGACAGTGCGTAGATGGTTACCCGTATTTGAATAGATGCCCATCAGGCTTGCATTTCGACGATATTAGCAAGTTTTGCACATTCAAGAATGAGGCACGTTGTGGACCAATTCCAACAAGTGGGTAACGCGGCCAAAACGAATTACGACTGGTCATATTTTTACGGAAACAACTTTTTCATTCTAATTCACAAAATATGACTTTCAGCACCCGCACCGGTAACAGAGCCGCCGACTGACTTGGCCGAAAGATGTGATACATCCATTTGCACCTTGCCATATTGTTACTGTTCCCGAGATGGAACACTGATACCTGGTGGTCTAGCACCGGAAGAGGTAGAGAAACAATTTCTTAATCATTGAATGACCAAGAATGATATTTATCAGCCCTACGTTATTACCTTTATAATATGCTCCTCAGACTCCGCAAATGATCATTTTGACTTTTGATGGTGCGATTAACCACAACAATTTTGATCATTATCAAAAGATCTTCGACAAAGACCGATTAAACCCTAATGATTGTCCGCTAAAGGGAACCTTTTTTATCTCGCATGAATATTGTAATTATAATATGGTGCAGAGCTTCGCACATGATGGCCATGAGATTGCGACGGAGACAGTCTCGTATGTAATTCCACCGTTAATATCCTTTTTACAGAAATCACAAATCTTATCTAACGAACATTGCAGGCTTCAGAAAGGTTTGGAGGATAAAGGCTATGAAGAATGGGTTGGTGAAATGATCGGGATGAGGGAAATTCTTAAGCATTTCAGCAACATATCGGCTAGCGAAATCGTCGGCATGAGAGCTCCATATTTGAAACCGGGCCGAAATACTCAGTACAAAGTATTAGAAGATTTCGGATACATTTACGACAGCTCGATCGGCATTTCCCCATTAAAAACACCAATCTGGCCGTACACTCTCGACTATAAAATACCTCACGAATGCAAAGCTGGCACATGTCCCACAAAATCATTCCCTGGTGTATGGGAGTTGCCCCTGAATGCCCATTATGTCGAAAGTTACGAAGGTGGACATTGCCCGTACTTAGACCAATGTGTACTTCACAATCATGATCCTGATGAAGTCTTTGAATGGTTACAAGAAGATTTCAACAGATATTACGAGCAAAACCGAGCACCTTACATGATGCCATTCCACACTAATTGGTTCCAAATAAAAGAATTAGAACGTGGTTTATCCAAGTTCCTTGACTGGGCAGTGACATTGTGAGTTACATTAATCAGGATCTCGCTTGAAAATACACTTGCCTGCGAAATTTGAAACATTTTCTCGTCTTATAGACCCGATGTATACTTCGTGACAGCAACGCAAGCACTTACATGGATGACTGATCCGAAACCAATAAAAGCATTACACAATTTCGAGGGCTGGTCATGTAAGCGAAAAGAAAACATTCCTGGCCCCCCTTGCAATAACGCGAATAAATGCGCGTTAGACTTCAAGCCTGCAGAAGCTAATTTCACTACAACTAGGTACCTTTTTTTCAAATATATGATACATCATTATCAGAATCCAATAATAGATTCTATGTGTTTAATAATAAATGGCACTCGCTAATAAAAGTCTATATATTTTCAGGTATCTAGAAACATGTAGAGAGTGCCCTAATAGATATCCATGGCTGGGAGACGCAAAGGGAACAGGTTTATACAATGACAATTATAATCCAGAGAAGAAATAAAACGAGATCCGTCCTACTCTATCTATAAAATGGTAAATATAATTGTTTACGGTTAATTATAATTCCGAATATTACTCGTCAATGCTGTGTGAATATTTCAGATGGTCGGAGCCGCAATTGCATTAAAATACAAGCCAAATTGTTTGTTCCTCCCTTGAGAGACTATAATTATAAAAAAAATATGTTCAGTGAAGTGAGAAAGTATTCTCTGTGATCATGAAAGAATGTCAAGAAATGCAAGTTAAGAACATCTGCGTGTTCTTCTTTAGAAAAATTATAATGGTATTACAAAAGGATATTTATACAGGATGTTTTTTACAACAGAAAATAATTATTATTATTGTTCGTAATCGCCTATCTATGGTATAGTGTACTTATCTGTATTGCTCAATCGCGATCTTTTAAGAAGAAAATAAAGTATTTTCCATTTCTATGTAGACCCTTATAAATCCTTCCCAAAACTACACATTACATTCATTATATTAACACATCGATTGTCACTCCAGTAGCTTATGCTCCCATATACATTATCAAATGCTTTAATACTCAAATCAACTAACAGTAAACTAGGCAATCAATCAAATGAATTATATTCAACAGGTGAGATATAATTCACGTGACAGTTGGTGCAACAATGTTAAACAGTATATGTTGTATGTTGAGTTGTATGTTAAGTTTGACTTTAATAATATAGTAGAAAGAAAAAACATTTCTGATATATTTTATTATCACTTGTATTAATATAATACCGTAAATTAGACTAAGCCCCAAGTATTTTCACTATTAACGCACAGGTCTCCATTCATAAAGAACATCAGCAAATTTAGGATGAGCTGGAAGGAAAACATTTCATTAAACACAGCTATTTACCTAACTCTCTAATATAGGCAATTATTTATAATAAGTTACTCAGACAAACGCAAATGAATTTGAAACATATACATTATATAAGACTCTAGCCAGCTCTAACAGAATGTTCACTGTAAGCGTTTAATTAATTATGAAACATTACGTGGTTCTGGAAACCGTTCAGGGTACAACGAAACATAATGTCTCATGACTGCATCCCTTGTGCGATGTACATTGTTCTCCGCTTTGTCAAGCAAATAAGCAGCTACCAATCCCAGGGCCGCATATCCAAGATGAGATTGTGCTCCTAATAAACATGCGTTTAATCAGATATTAGGATCATTATGCATTCAGACTTCATTACATAAGAATGACATGAAAGAGGTTAGAGTAACCTTATCAAACCAAGTGGTTTACCTCACTATGTGACAATACAATAACCGCATAGGGAATAACCTTAGGTATTAATTACCTGCATAGTAAGGCCGTTTCATCCAGAAATTTCGAAATATGGGTACCAATGTCATTGTCAATGGACATACTATATATCCTAGGGGGTTACGCACAAGACCAGTGTGAACTGGAGGAGCTTTGTCGTAAAGATCTAAGGCCCATTGTGCCGGGCTTTCTTTTTCTTTTGACATTTGCGTAGATTCGTAGTTAACGACAATTAATTCTAACAAATTACTCAAATAATATTTGTGACACCTAGATGACCACCACTACCACTGCCGACCGACTACTGCCGACGCTGCCGACCACGCCGCCAACTACTAAGTAGTATGAGTAGTATTACTGGTATATACTTACACTTACATAGTATTAAACAAACGACCGAAGTCGGCGCTTTACTTCAAACCATAAACTTATTCGTCATTTGTTAGGTAGAGTTATCCAAAAACAGTAAAATGTACAAAAACACGTCAAGTCATAGTTTGGTTCCCCCACAAAAATATTTACTTCATTTCGTTTTCTAAAAAAGATATAGATTTTCTCCAAAAAGGTTTCATATTTATTAAAATTTCTATAGGGAAATTGTGATATTCAATGTAGAGCAAAAATGATATAACAAAAAAGGTATAGATATCGTACAGAACATCAAGTTTTCATTCAAAGATACTTTTGAATGAAACACAAACATGTTGTTCTTGCCATTTCGCAATTGATTGTTACGGTTTCAATAACACTACACCGCTTATAGTAGCGCAGAGCATGCTTTGTGCTCTGTTCTTACGTTTGCTTGCAAATGTTCACACGAGTACAAGATACAGAGTACTTACAACAGCGGGATGAAAAAAAATTGCAATAACTTATGTTCTTAAGAAAGCTACATACATACTAATAAAAAAAACTTATGCGCATATCATACAAGTCTCCCTTTAATTAGACATAAATAAATTAATTATACAAAAATCGAGTTTTTACAGCAACTTGACAATAATTGCATTAAAGTATTATAAGAATCATATCCCTATAATCAAATTTAAGTTAAATTAAATTTCAGAAACTATCCGATTTAAAATAGATAATGGTAGAGTCGTCATTATTTTATTTTCGTGAATATTCGTTTTCCCCGTCCTTTCGGAACTTTTTTCACTGATGGCTTCGCATTTTGTTCTATTGTAAGAGTTTGCTGATGCAAAGCATTATGTAGGGTACATCCTTCGTTTTTGTTTCCAAGCATGTCTCCGAGTTCTTCCTGTGAACAATAATAGTTCATCCAAGCATCACTGATGGGATCAGTAACTGTTCCTTCCGAAAGCGGTAAATGGTAAATTTATATAGAGCATATAAATAAATTGCTCAAATTTGTGAAAAATTCTAGAGTTTGATTCTGAAGTCAAGTTTTGAGATTCTGAATAATGAGCAATCGTGTACGAATATACCTGTGAAAGTTCAATGAGATGGGTAAGCGATACTCCTTTACTTAGAATAAGTGGCAGATTTTTGGTTGTTACACCTGGTAATTTAGCTATAAAGTCTTGTATACGTGGATTGTATTTTTCAACCATTAGTTCCTGGTTTTCTGCGCTTCTTTCTATTCCTATTTGAGCAGCTTTTGCTGCATTTGGTTGCTCTTTTCCTTGCTGTAACAATGAATTTTGGCATTAAAACTGAATTAGTAATAGATTGCATGCAGGTATTACATTTAAAAAAAGTAATAAGACCGTCAGTATATTTGCAGTTTCAGTCACAAGTGAAGTTTAAAAAAAACCTGCGACGAATTGACAACTTTCCCTTTCAAAGTCAGTTAAAAAAAAATTAAGAATACAGTTTAATATACTGCATTAAATATGCAGCCGCTTGATACTTCTTTAACTTTGTAGGAATCTTACTCGAAGTATGAATATTAACCGCCTATGATCGAGCATGAAAACATTTCAACTACATTTCCGAAATAATTTTACAATCTTATTGTTTGCATTAACAGTGTTTAAGAAACAAATGATAAATAAAGCAAAGGTGGAAAGCCAATCAAGGACGAAAAGTGTTGCTGAGAGGGGAAAGTACTATTGAAGCACGCGAATAGAGTAGAACATATAAGAATATAAAGAACGTAATATGAAATGTAAGCCAAGACGACGCAAGCCATATCATTTTACAGCATGTGATGTCAAGTTTTCTTTCAACCCTATAAACCATAAAAATGTAAAACACACAATAAATATTGTAATTATAAACGAAACAGAGGTAGAATATATCCGCATTGAAAGGGAATTCTAATTAAATATAGATTCTTTACTTTTAGTTCTTCAAACAGTTGCGCTGTTGCATGAGGACCAGGTGACCACACGAGTTTCAAACGTGGAAAATGTAAAGTTAAAAGTTGCAATTTTGAGGTAACATTAGAGTTCTGAATATCCTTGCTTGCGTAATAGTTACCCTATAACAGAATCAATGAAATAGGACATATATATGTTACATTAACACCAAAAAATATATTCTGCGCTTTTTATGATTGTTAATGGTTCGTACTTGAAAGCAAAATGGTTTATTAGGATCAAATTCAATAAGAAGCATTGGTTTTGCATAATGCCTGCTCATTGCTGTAGCTTGATTGTACAACCTTCCACTATTTAAAGAACCTATAAGATCAGACACGCTTTTTCTTTCGATACAAATTTCTGGTGACAAAATGTAGTCCCCGATCTAAAAGTTATAGTTATTATATTATATAATATTCTATTACAATTAAGTGCAATAATTTTTATTCAAACAAACAAACATATATTGTTTCGTGTACCTGTAAAGTTATAGGATCAATTTTCATTCCCCTGGAGTATAGAATAGACGGTAATTCGCTTCTGAATTCTCTCATATCAACTATAACTGTATCAACTTTAGGTTGGGCTGGTATTCCACCTTTGCGTGTACTTTCTTCCTCTGCTTGATCACTTGACTCAACGGCAAGGGCTAAACAATCCTCAGATTTACCATCCTGATCTTCGGGGACAACCATCGTCTATAAGTTGTATGGATAATATAAATGTTGGTTGATGTAATTTAAGTGTTTCTATAAATTAAGTCCGATACTTTCTTATTCAATTACATTTTACATAATTATCGAAATGTACCGTTTTTGTGTTGATTAATAGATGAAATGCTTCTTTTTCTCTGCGTAGAGACGTAAGATATTCTTGTTCTTCTACAGAGCCTTTATAAATTAAGAAAAATATTTTCAAATCGATAGATGGATTATTATTTTGATAAACCTAGAACAAAAGTAACTGATAATGTAAGACCTATTTACAATTTTTTCATTAATTTCATTCCAATCGAATATTTCGCGTTTAGAAATTGAAAACATACATACTTCCAGCTGTCTTACACTTGATATATCAGCTGCATACATAATAACGTTACGAGGCATATGTTCAGCCAGTGTCCGTAATAATGACATTGGATCCCCATTCTTCTTAAGTGCTTCTAAAATAACAAGAGGAGCACTTGTTTTTATTTGCGATAACTCTAATTCTCCAAGCTGTAACCACAAAAACTTATTATCATATAGAGAATACGCCTCTAAAACATGATCCAAAGTAATCCAAAATAAAAACTGACTTGAGAACAATCTTCAAACAATGTTTCATGCTGTTGTTGCTGGCCTGATGATTCAGACGAAATTCTTTGACTTGCATCTTGTGACAGAGTTAATATATAACTATCTTGATCTTCTTCAGTTTCTACTTCAGGTTCATTTTCTTTCTCTGCGGTTGTCTCCTTTTCTTTCTCCTGGTTCGTTCTATACCCATTAAAAGATTTCCCATTAATATTATAAAACTGTCCTTATCTTAGACGCAGATAATCCTACCACTAACACAGTCTTACTTTTGGAATTCATTTTTCGGTAATTTTTTCAATGCTTCATAAAATAAATATTTCTTGGCTCCCATAGTCAAATAGTTTCGCAACTGATGGCATGTGCTACTGTCCCGAACCAAAATGAGAATCTTTTCTACACTTTCAACACCTTTCTCCGTGTGCCGTTGCTGTTGAATTTCGCACAATACTTCACTCAAGGCAGTCCACTTAGGATTTGTTTCCGGCTTGAACTCTATGCATGTAACATATAAGATTTAGTTACAAGCGTAAGCTTTTTACTTTATACGGAACGTTCCTCATCTACCTTGCATAATAAACAGTTACCATTCTTATCATCGTAAACTCTCTTTTTTGAGTTTGTAAATAAATTATCCACAGAATCCAACATCAACCAGCCACTGTTTTTCTCAGCATACTCCATGGTTCTCAAGCGATTTAGCATTGCATAAAATGTTACACAATCTTCGTGAGTCAAAGTTCTGAAAATTTAGAAATTCATTTCAAGGATAATTTATAACATTTATAATTTACTATACAAAATTACAAACCGAGAATCGAGGAGTTTTCGATAGTCTCTCCTACTTACGTTAACAAAGATCGCAACATTTTTAAATCAGAAATCAATTGTTTAGTCGTACTACTTAGTTGATGCCAGATGGGATCCAACTGCTGCTGCAATTGCTTATGAAATTTTTTAGCTATTGCATTTTCAACAGTTAGTTCCTCCAAATCCAGCTGTAACAAGAATGTAAAAAAGAATAAAGTATTACCACATTTTTTAACAAAAAACACATTTTCTGCAAGAAAGTATGAGGAATACTCACATATTTGTTTAGGCGTTTTAACTCCTTTACAATAAAATTCATTATGTCTAGTAAAGCTGTTTGTATGTTTACCATTTTGGGCGTAATTTTCAGATGTAGCTCTATCACATCAGGCTGCGAATTTATTTAGAATCACTATTCTAACTGTAATCTTAACACAGAAAAAACTTTAATATAATTCTCTTACTTTGAACTTTGCTAAACTGTTATTAACAAGTGAATGGAATCGTGGCCATAGATATAATTTTTTCACAAACAGTGCTTTCATTACCCGCCCCACTTGCGAGTATCCAACAGTAAATGCTAATGCCGAGTTTGTGAATGCTTTGATAAAACCCGTCTATAATAATGGAATTATTAATACCCCAACAGCATTTCAACTAGTTTCTTATTTAAAATCATCAAAGTTAGAATTCTCGCTATTGTTACCTTATTAAGTTGTCTGTACAATCGAAGCGCAAATGCTTCTTGATACGAATTTAATATGTTGTGGGCTCTATATACAAGAATACCAGTGACTAAATTTAAAGGCAGTCTGCTTTTTAATAAATCCAAAACCAGGATTGGACCTGACAGGAATAGAATACCACCTTCCAAATACATAATTTGCCTGAAATCATATATTTCTCATAGATTTAAGGGCAACTCACGTTCCACCTATCTTTGTACTGATTCAATACTGTTAAACGTGCCTTTCATCAGCAGAACATTCAGATGTCACAACCCGTGGTAATTGCTTCATTCCAAAACTTTTCAATATATCAATGAAATACTGTTCGTCATGATTGATGGTACCCAAGACAATAACAAGATTTCCTGGGTCTGTGAAAGCTTTCAAGATATTTGCAAATACAGTTTCCACGCCCAGACCCCTAAAATGTTTTAGCCACGTTTAAATTGTACATGGTTATTAAAGACTGATTCAACATTTCAAAAATCTCAAGAAACATGGGCTCATTACTTTGCAGTAACAACTAATCCATCTTCATGCAACACTTCTAAAAACATCTGGTTCTCGTACTCCAACATGATTGTATAAAATAATATTTCTGGTGTAGCGTAGAGTATCTTTATTCTTAAAATAAAAGTTCAAGAAATAATTGCAGGATCTGTTTTGCAATGGACACTAAACAGACTTGTGTATGGTCCTGGAATACAAAATATGATATAATTTTAGGTATAACTTTGATCATGCTATTATAAATGTGTGTTTTGCTCCACAAGTACAAGAAACCAGAAAGATTGAAAATACAATTCTACAAACCTGACTTTCATAACTTTCACATGTACCTCCTAATATTTGATCATGCGAAAGATCATTACTTCCTAAAACCTCATACACTGAAATCCTAAATTCACTTGTTTCGTATAAAGGATGACCATAAACACCTATAGTAACTGGTCTCTTAAAGCTAAGGAAATGGATTATACTGTCAAAACTTTCATGGAGCACTAATTAAATTAGTCTGTTTGATGAAATACCTGTTAGGTATAAGAACACTGTCATCCCCACAAGTTACTGACTTAAGACAATACTGATTTGGGTCATAGGTTGGTTTCGCAGATATTTGAGAAACATATAAGTCTGCATCTCCAACTCTATAAAATGCGTAAGATTGCTTTAATTTTCCATAGCACATTAAAGAAAGAAGGAAGAATATTTCCTCGTCGCTTATTGTTTGTTGATATAGGATTTTTAAATAATAAAGTTTCTTACATAGATTTAAGCTTTATCCTTATAAAACCCTCATGCATCAAACTATAATATCTATATGAACCAGCTTTCACGCTCTCATTAGCATTATCTATAAGATGTTCTTCACATGTTAATACCTTTGATATCTATGAAAGGAATAATGTATAGTGTATGATACATAAATCAAATCTTGTTCTATTTATTGGAAATATCGATAAGACTTCATAAAATTGTTAATATCTGTGGAGTAAGACAGTACATTGGATAAATAAATCTTACCAAAGCAATGAAAGTTAACAATTTCTTCATAGTATATGAAGTCCTCTTGCATGACACACTTTGGAGGAAATGCTTTTGAGACTTATTCTTCAAATACCTGAAAGGAGAGACAATCTACTTCTATAATCTACCTCAACATTAACAGTAACAAAAATATACTTTCAAGTTTGTGAATAGGAATGATTATCGCAGCTCCATAAAACTATGGTCGTTATGCAATGAGGATATACACACTATGAAAAAACAATGTTTCCTTGAGATGTCATTTTCATTAGAGAGCAATTCTTGAGGCAAAGATAAGTAGATGGACCAAAGCATGTGCGCTAATCGTAACTGCGTTTCTTAGTTCTGAGCAGTTCTGAGAATTTTAAAGTTTGAGCCAAATGTAACTGCAGCTGAGTAACCTCGCATGAACTAGAGAACTGAATGATTCCTTTCGATTAACTTCCAGTTGTAGAAAGTAAAATGTGATAAATATTTTATTTGTTACACACTAGTTCCTTAAATTATGAGAAATGACGATATCCATATTCATTACTGTTCTTGTATAAGAACTCAAGTTCTCGAAAAGCTCGAGAACACTAATGGAAACATCGCGCTCGCTTTGATCACTGGTTGATATTGGTTTGTTAGGTGATGTCTGATACCTGTCGGTAAGCACATTTAAGGTGTATGTACAGCAACAAATGAGCAACGAATCTCCTAACAATAATATCTGCGATTATCGTAATCGTAACGTATCATCCGCTTGCTTTTGTTCTATTTAATAAACTAATTATTTACTCACATATTGTCACATAATAGAGTATCCGTATAAAAACATTAAAATGTAAAAAATACGGCAAGTAGTTTGAGTTTCCGACAAAATTGAAATATAACAAAAAAGATAATAGATATCATACGAGAAAGCCAACTTTTCATTCAAAGAAACATCAATTTAACTTGCATTAGCAACGAACAATGAATTAACAATAAATTGGCGCTTAATAATAAAAAAAACTTGGCCTCTGCTCACTTCATTGCGAGATAAAAAGGCAATGAGAAACTGACTTACCAAACACTGACTTTACTAAAATTTAATTTCTTTAAAAGTTTTCTAGCAATATTATCAGAGCAAGTGGCTCAAATGAAGCGCGCATACGTCAAGTTTTTTTTATTATTAAGCACCAATTTATTGTTAATTCATTGTTCGTTGCTAATGCGTCATTCAGCAATTCCTAAAAATGTGCCTTTCACTTTTCTCACACCAGTTGGCACCACGGCGAAATGTCGTGTTTACGTTACCGATCTATAATCTGTAATCTGTGTTATACCGACACTTTGGTTAAGCCGGTTATGCCATGGTTGGTTATGTGCAGTAATGGTTATATGTATGACACAATTCGATTTTATCATTTTATTCCAGATTCCATGCATTATTTAGTTAATAAAAGAGAAAGGTCTACTGTCCGTGCCGTTGTACTGTGATCTTGTCCTTATTAAGAATTATGAAATGTTGAAAGTGTTAAGGGGTTAGACTCCGGTCGCCGTGGTACTGCAGAGTCGCTGCGTTACCGGCAAAATTTGGCCGAAATATGGGTTATTGCCGCCACAATATTCGCACCTTATATGAAGTGATTTTGGGTTGTGAGAGGTGTCAATCGAAAGAAGAAAGTTCAATCCGTGTCTCCCCAGGCTCGTTTTTATCAGACTACGCTGTCTTCTAGTAACATTATTGTGCCAAATGTGGCCGAAACGACAACGACGGACCCCTTTTTCTCGGAAGTTTTTATAGCAGTACAGCAATTTTGTCGCAAAAACTAACGCTGGTGAGACATAGGTGGTACTTTCTTCTGTCGATTGACACCTCTCACAACCCAAAATCACTTCATATAAGGTACGAAAATTGTGGCGGCGAGGAGCGTTGCTTCGTGATGCCCCATTGCCATATTGTCGATATGCAGAGCGGTATAGCTGGGTACTTTAGGTGGTCCATTGGGACCGAGGTGGCGCCTAATTGAGACGGCTTGTAGGCAACGCGCGCGTCCACAAAGTTGCTCGCGGTTCGTCTGTATTAACTGGCGCAAAGGCGAGAGGTTTGGAATGAAGTCTCTGAGCAAATTTGGTGTCATGAACGATCTTTATTACAGCACTTGGAAACGGCGGTTTGCAGCGGTTTGAACGTTTCTGGCCAGACTTGTATCGACTCTACTTCGATTCTGCTTCGATTCTGCAAACTGTCGTTTCGGTGTCTCCTTAAATACAAGTTACAAGTTACATATATGTACAGCATCCTGTTGCGCCTCGTGGGACTCTCCAGATGAAATTCTTCTACGACGAGCTTCAAGGCAGGCTTCAGGCAGGCTTTCGGCAAGGTTCGTGCCCGTGGAACGCTAAAGCGTTCTGCTTACGGATCGCTTACGATCACCCAAAGGTAATTGTGAAGACGAGGACTCGAAATTAATTAAGACTGTATTTCAAGTTCACAGAATAACGATAATTCCTTTATTTCAGAGAGCAAACTGGCACGTGTGTGCTCTGAGTGGTCTGGGCGAACAATAAGGAACATTTCTTCCTCCTCGTCCTTTTTACAAGAGAGCAAAGAATTGAACATCGGGGTTCGCGCTGCGTTGATGTTCGTTTGGTCGATGTAGATCTTAGCAACAGAATAAATCGATTATGATACTTCGATTGTACTCTTCCTTATCCTACCCAGTCGGTATTTGATATTACAGAGTACTCTGGAGTAGTCCACCCACAGCCACCGTGGCTGGCGCTGAAGAATGGATTAGTTCATATTACGACTGACAGCGGGCAGTTGTATCGGCGCGTCGACCAATCAGAGGCGAGTTTCAGAGATTCCGCAAAAACTCATGAATTAGTTCATATTACGACTGACAGCGGGCAGTTGTATTGGTGCGACAACCAATCAGAGGACGAGTTTGGTGCTTCGAAACTGACCAATGCAAGCGATGGCGCGAGATTTAAATGGGTGGGTATTATGAAAAAAAAAATCCTCGGCTCGGACTCGAACTTGAGATACACTTGTTACGAGCCGAGCGCTTTACCACTTCGACACTTTTGAAGTAAGAAACCATTTGATGAAGTCATTTATTTGCCAGATCCAATGCAACGCGAAAAGATTAAAATGGTAAAATCGACTAATGTCTTACATTTTTGTAAATATTTAATATGAATTTGAATTTGTCGATCTGGCATAGAGCAACCAAAGGTTTTGCTGACATTGTTAGGCATGAGGGAAAAGAGCCAAAGGCCAAACTTATCGGTAAAATTCCAAGTTAATATTCATACATAGATTTTATTTTTAAATTCTTTTGGATAGATGTGTATACAGTAAAATTGAAGTATCATGAATCTTATACTGAGAATGAATAATTACTTCGCATAAGTGCTTTAGTTGTCAACCGCCCTGGCAAGTTTACCTAAAGTGAAATAACATTTTTCTCATCGAACTCTTTTAACATTGCCAAATGTTTATTTATAAATATTAAAAAAAAAGATTATAAAGCGCATGTGTGAGTAAAAGTGAAAGGGAGGCATAGGAAATGTAAAACTGCATAATTTTCACGTCTCCATCAGTCTGCAAATGCTACAGTGCATCCTGAGCCCTCAGCAGGACTAGAAAACTCCTTTAAACTGCTTTAAACCTCGCTGGCACTCGCGGGACTTCCCGCATCATCGGTCGTTTCAACCAGCGCCCAGCTCGTCCTCTGATTGGTTGTCGCGCCGATACAACTGCCCCCTTTCAGTCGTAATATGAACTAATTCATGAGTTTTGCGGCATCTCTGGCATTGGTCAGTTTTGAAGCACCAAACTCATCTCTGATTGGTCGACGCGCCGATACAACTGCCCGCTGTCAGTCGTAATATGAACTAATCCATTTTTCAGCGCCAACCACGGGGGCTGGGGGGGCTGGTTCGAACTCGAAGTGGTTCCAAGCACTTCGAAGATAGATTCAGATAGATTTAGAACATGAAGCTGACGCGTACGCAACAATCCGACTAAAAAGATGTCACGTTCTTGAAATTGGCTGCCGATCAGAAACGCGATGTTGAGTAGGTTCGTCTAAGATATCGTGTGGTTCATGGCGGTCACGTCGTCCGAAAAGACGTCCGCCTGTCAGCCCGGTAAAGAAATGCACGCATACTCGGTGTGCGTGAGGATATGAAACTGCGGATAGATGTGACATCCGAGATTTCTTATGAGTACGAATAACAATGGGATGCAAATACAAGATATGAGTATTTGAGAGTATTTAAGCGAAATAAATTATTTATTAAGGGAAAGTGGCAGGCAGCGATAGCTTTATATCACCTTATTTAGTTGTCATTATAAAATTGGGCGGCTTCTTTGTCTTTCCTCCTGCTTCGCCACTTTTTTACTCGGGACTTCACCAATGCGGGCATGATCGCTTTACCGCGCAACCACTTCGATATTTCGTAAAAGACTATCATAAGCATCTGATAAATTTGATAATGGTAGTCAGGTAATGTTAGTCGCACTCCTGTGGCTAACGTCCGATCGTACAAACAGTGTGAAACTGTGCACGGGTCGCCACAGGCTATTCTGCGCTGTGTTGACAGTTTTGACTGGTTTTGACTGGTTTTGACTGGTTTTGACTGGTTTTGACTGGGTTTGGCCAGGTTTGACAGCAAGATCTGGGGTTAGGCATATACGCGTTGTAGAAGTATGTATGTATACGTCTCCCAATTCAGTTTAGATTTCCCGGCTGAACCATATCCAGTTGGTCATCCTGATTTGCTCACCACACGCTCCTCCGCGTTACGTCATTTGTCTCCATTCGCTCATTTTATGCAGCCGATGCAGCCGTCGAATACCATTTAACCGGGAAAGCTAAACTGATGAGATGAGAAGCGCGCAGAGTTGGCGTGATCAGCTAAATAAATTAATGAACCCGTTGTACTTTCCCACCTGTATGCAACACATGCAATGTGTATTATACATTACAATAAAGAGAATACCCTAACTCTGTCTAGTAACGATGGTGAATTTCACAACACTATTCTATGGCAATCCAAATATAAATCTATGGGCCGTATTCATAGTCAGGTCTTATATTTAACGTTTTCAAGATTTATATGTAAGACTTATTATACAATTAATGCTACTGTATTCAAGTCGGCAGAATAAATGCTTATCATATTAAAAGTAAAACCAGACCATTACACTACTAACAAGTACAATGTGGATATATTTCAAAGCAATGTGTTGTCGCACTTTTCATCTATATGATCTATACTACATAGCTTATATAGCACTATACAATAGCCTGATATAGCCTATACAGTAAGAATGTAAAACGAGATATCGGACGGGTGGTGGTGGCAGGTGGTGGCGAAGAAAAGGTGTATGTAACTATGGATACATGTAGTGTTTCCGAAAGTCACAAGAAGAAATAGGATGTATTACGGAGACCGACGTACAAACTGCACGTAAAATAAATCACGTATTTTCCACGTTCATGTATATACTATGTGAGATATGATGGAGTAAAAATGTGTAATGTGACTGTAGTAAACGTTAAATTTTCCAATGGAGAAAAATCTTTCCGAGGCGGAAGAAGTGTGGCTCACAAGGGATGTCACGAGTGGAGGGGCGATTAAAACTAAGATCAATTATTCTTCGATAGAAAGGTTAACATTTACACGAGTCTCTAGCAGTATAGCTGTATCGCAACCGAAACAATGTTACCAATACACACATAATATGTATGTATTTATTCTTATTCAGCTATAATAATTCCGCGAGTACGACCAATTATTATAGGACACAGCGATTCGTGCTAATGTTTGCCGAGATGATGAAATACAAAGTATGGAGAAAGCGGCTGCATTGCGAAATCCAGCCGATACGCACCAGATTGGAGCAGATAGTGAATGCAAACGATGAATTTGTATTACGTTTGCGACAAGCGCAGTAAGTCCATTGGTTTGGCCACGGTGAATATAGTATAGTATAAACAGTAATATCTCGATTAATATTTGAGTGTGTATGCTCATAGATCGCAGGCTGAAAATCGCTATTTGCAAACATTGTCAAAATACGACAAGGAAATGAGAATTCTTCATAGAAAAAGAAAGGATCTCGAAGCACTCCGGAACTCCGTGAGGGAAGTCCATATCAATACGAAGGTTTATAGCTCGTAACTATCATTAATATCGGTCTGTTCTCTAATAAGACTGTTTGCTTGTCTATTTATTTGCATCACAGGCGCAACTGATTCTCCAGAGAATAGAATATAGAACAGCCAAGAGAGAATGGGCTGGTCTCGTCGAAAATGCGATTGCGGAAAGCCTTGAAGAATTTCAGCGCCATCGTGCTGCTCGAATCATTCAAAGGCACTGGAAAGCGTGCTCTTGCCGCGTGTTGGCAAGAAGAAGAAGATGGAGAAAATGAACACATCCTTGTTAATTAAATATATCAAGATCTGACAGTGAGCCACGGTGTTTGTCAATGTTATTTCATTATAAAACCCAGATAGTGTCAAGAGTATCAAGTACAATGTCGTTAAGTCTGCACGCGATGAATCGTGACCGAAGTTTTGGTGAATAGGAACTTGACGATAGAGGAATCTGTTATATGTAGAGTGTTCGCGACGTTTGTAAATTAATATTCTCACAGTGCTTCGCTCGTCAGTGAACTCGCAGTTTTTCCCGGACTGATATAATTTATCGCTTGTATCGATCCTATACTATATTTAGTATACCCATTTATCTCTACGTGTATGCATAGTTCATCATTCTGTATAGCATTTGCCGTCACTATCCCCCCCCCCCTCTCTCTCTCTCTCTCTCTCTCTCTCCTGCCGCGAATCTCCAATCACAAAGGACCACCAATACATGCACCGCAGTATTTCAAGAAAACGTTTGAGAAGTTTTTTTACCTGCTTGATGATGCATCCTGTCTCCTTAGAAAAGAGAACGGAGTATTGATGTAGTACTTATTACCAGGTGAGAAAAAAGGGTAAGTGAAGGCAAGAGCTAGTAGCTGGGGGAGGGGTAGGTTTTCGAGAGCAGCGGCACCAGCAGAAACACGACGCATGCTCCTGGGGGTGTGTTGCCAGAAGGAAATCTAGTCCGATTCAGTCCAGTAATCTCACATTGGCAGGAAGTTCTTGTACTCGCGTTTCTAGTCTATCCTAGTGTTCTGTTCTCGCTTAGCATTATACATACCATAGACAAAGTACCTGTCGGAGAACAAATGACGAACAACCGCCGATTAAAGTAGTGAACGGTTGTTTCTCTTGAGGGTGGGGTGGTATTATCATATATGTACACCATAAAATAAGATAAAAAGCGATAGATAGCGACGCGGATATTCCACAACGGCAGAATTCTCCGAGAAAATCAACGAACTCATTTTTGTATAGCTTGGAAAGTGTGACTGAGGGCGTGTGTGCGTGAGTGCGGGTATGCGTGCGTGTGCGCGTGTGTATTGTAGGCAGGAGGCAGGAATAGGGGAAGGCTTGTCGAGAACACTGAAACACAAAGAATTACTCCTAGAGTATTCGAAGCTTTCCCCGACTAAGTTGCTGACTTCTAAGCTAAGTTCTAAGTTTTTGGGAATGAGACAACCCCCCTTAAATAAGTTCAGCCACCCGTTAGACCATAGTTGTAAAAAAACTAGTTTTACTGTTTCATTGAAGCGCGACGATTGCACGCTTCCTTTCCTCGGCCTATCCTATATTCAGCACTGTTGATTATATGAGTTGACTAACAGGTAGGAAGGAAGGAAGGATGGAAGGAAGAAAGTGGCTAATAGTACTAGAGGGGGCAGGATGATTGGGACTAAAAAGAATTTGTTGGCAAAGGAGATGTAGAACAGAATTGTGATAAGGAAGAAAGCAGAGAGTTAATAGAGCAGAAGGACGCGATAACAAGAGAAGAGTCTTTTCATCGTATATCGATGCGCCAGGCCGCAAGAAACGAATGCGCACCACCTGTGGCTCCGACACTATTCTCACTCTGAGCGGCGACGGGAGTGGACGGGAGTGGACGGGAGTAGACGGGAACAGACGGGAGGTCAACCGCCACCTCAACCCCGATGCCGTCGTCGTGACCAGTTTGATTTTCGTACCGACGAGGCTCTCGTGGTGCCGAGCCATCAAAACAAATTCAAAGGAGTTAAAGCTTTAAAAAAAGTTGGGTTCGAGTAATATCTTAGAATCGTCGATATTCTTAATCTGGCAAGTGCACAACGTTACCATACGAGCGAATCAATTGTTGGCCATTGCATCGTTTCACCAAGTGACTGTTTAAATAGCCCCTTCTCACTGTACGTATTTCCTTCAAGGACTCCTTCCCAATTGAAAACGACCGCTTGCATTTTTCCAAGGATAAGGCATTCGAAGGAATTGCTTCACCCGAACGATCAAAAAATACCTACCGGTTGTATTTCCTTGTTAATTTGGACGATTGTGCTCATCAATCTAGCAGAATGAATGCCAAAGAGCGCGAAAGAATTTTGAGAAGCGGGAGAAACCAAGACCAATGGATGCAGGTCTTTAAACAGGACAAAGAGCTTATGAAGGAAACGACGAGATTTGTAAATGAAATTCTAGCAAATGCAAGCAGCGAGGCATATAAAAGGAAGCAGGCCCTTCGCGAAGATGAAGACTTGAAACGTGCAACAGCCAAATTCCTGAGCGAAGTAATAGAAACAGCAGTGGCCGAAGCATCGGCAAGGAAGGCGCAGGCAGAGGTAACTTGTGCGAAATTCATCTAAATAACTATGTAGCATGCATATTCAAACAGACAGCAGTGTGTTCAGTAGCCTAAATCGTATGTAACTATATACACGTATATGTATGCATCAGAAAAAGACATTTCTCCTTGTTTTAGGGGCGCAAGTTTGCCGGAGGTACGCAAAGCAAATTCTTAGATGCTGAGAGAGAGAGGGGGGGGGGATGACAAGTAGGGGGGGGGTGGCGCGGGGAGAGGGGGGAGAGAGAAATTAATCGTATTCATTTGATGCAGGCAACAGGTTGAAAATGGGTCAGAATATAGCCAACTGGAACAATCGGGCACGGGAATTTTGTACGCGAATACTCAACGCACTCTGCCCCTGTGTCACTGACAACGGTAAATACTAGAACAAAGTTATTTGAGTAATGCCAACTATACTTGAGGGTCTACTTCATTGTGCATCAGAGTCGCCACTCATTTACAATCAGTTTCTATTGATCTCTGAAGATGAAGATCCTATTCAATGGCACATATGCATTCGGAAGTGTTTCGCATGCTCGAGCGTCAGTAGGGATATTAATTTGATAATAAACAGATTGTGTCCTAGTCGAGCGAGGCCTGTCCTTGTTACAGAAATCCTATTTTTGCCGTAGCGTTAATCGCCTGGACGCCCTACCGGTATCGCTTTGCAAGGCCCTAGTGTATGAGGAATGCTGTGATGAAAGCGGACTGATCATTGGTAGTCGGATAAGTGTTTGTGGCCGATGATCCACGTGGTACAACAATGTCAAATGGCTTTCCATTGGGATTGAGAAAGAACTAGCAAGCAGTATTACCTTTGACTGACCCTTCTGCAGAAACGGCCAGTTTCTCTTCACTGATACTGTGCAGATTCGAAGGCGAAACTATTACAACACACTGAAGACGACTGAAAATGGGTCGCTAATTCTATATTGTTAAAATATACATAGGGATCGATCTGCATAAGAACTGACCCCGGCTGATCTCGGCCTTGGGTGATAGTACTCTCTACACACATACATATATACTACTATATACATATATGCAAAGTCTTCAACTAATGCATCCAGCTAACAATAAGATGCAGACGGAGTGGTCAGTGTAGTCGCTTGCTCTAATCTAATTGATTGCTCTCACATAACTATAGTCATTTCCAATACATATGTATCTCAGGATTCAATTTGGCACTGGACTGGCGAGTGATTTAGAAAGGCAACATAATTTATAGAACGTGGGTGTCACTCTACCGTCAGCCCAACACACTCCCACACCCGTCTCGCATGTTTACAATATCACGATATCACGTCCAATCAGACTGACTATTTAGTGGTCGGGCTATATCGGTAAAAACCTTTAAACTTCAACAATAAAAGAATGGAGAGGAAATTGATCGAGACAGACAATCAAAGACTATAACAATGCGTGCGCGTACCTGCATATCTTCTGTAATTCGTCAATTGGTCTGTCAAGTGTGGCAGCTCTGTATGTAAGTATGTAGTATCTCTGAGGTTTAGCCGTTCATTAGTTGATCGATGGACGACTATTATCGTCGAATCTACTGGTAATGGTGGCACATCAATTTTCTGAATAACTCTTACAAGTGTATACTCTGTGACTGTATGGCTGTTTGAACTTTTGAACGTCTGTATGGCCACCATTATATCCTTTGTATGTACGCGCAGACAAACATTGGAAAATCGTACAAACATCTTTAACAATAAATAATACTACATACCTTTGTGTAGATGTATGTGCTTCCACTATACTTGGTTGGAATCTAAAGCAGCCTTTCGGCAATTCATCTATTGGCAGGATTCCCTCTGACGGCGTCTATTCCTCGTTTAAATCCGGTCCAGCTGTTTTGCATGTTCATTAGCCCTCCCGATTCTTCGCCTGTTCCTTAGGAGAAGACCGTGAGAGCGCACGGGCGCATCGCCGCGCCGGATGGCCGCATGGACGGACGCAGGAGCGCACTGACCAATTGCGCATAGTTACCATGGATGTAGCTTTTATTGAAAAAACACTCCTGTGTACAAAGTCAACACTGAGCGTATTACCGAGTGTTTTGAAGAGTAGCGTGAGCAGTTTCAATATGCAAAGCCAAGACGGTAGTGAAATTGGTGAATGCTCTCCTGTTGAGAAGGAGGAGAAATATTCGTTTTCGGTGCTTTCCCGTAAACGAGAAGAGTTTCGCAAGCAATTACTAGAAACCCTGGAGGTAGCCGAGGATCGGAAATCGATGGAGAGTGAGCGTACTAAAGCTCGCGATAGGGAACAAGCAAAAGTAATGAAGAGTATCAGCATTCGGGAGATTAGTGAGATTTGTCTGGCCGAGGGAAGTATAGATTTCTTGAGATATTACTATTACATCGAGCACGGTATTGATGACTCACATGTCGCTCCTATGGAAAGCGATGTTTCGAGTAAAATACTAACTCTGGTACCACATAATTGGCGAGAAAAGTACAAAGATCTTTTAACTCGACTGCTAGTAGAGGTAAAAGAGAGCTATGCGTATAGTCAGAAGAAGTCGATAGTCGACTTCGCATTGTCGGGCCCACTTTGTCGAGAGAAGCATGCGGAATCTCGAGGAGAAGAAGACGGGATTTCCAAGAAAGCCAAGGATCGTAGCAAAGTATTCGGGAAAGCAAGAGATAAAGGATCAGGATTTGTTGATGAGGTGGGTGGGGTCAGTTTGCAATCCCCTTTCGGATTTTCGGATAGCAGCAGAGTTTCTCTCGGTTTGGGGCGGACCATTATTATAATTCTTTGTAGTAGCTATGTAGAAATGACGGCAACTCGTTCACTTTCAGTCGAGATTCTCTAACGAATACGTGCCGGAGAATAGACAATTCCACGGAATGGATACTGTCAAGTATCGAAAAATTCGAAAGAAATTAGAAGGGAAGATCGTCTTGTTTCGATCATGCGTACGCAAGATTCTAGATCAGTACTACCGAGCATGCAGGTGGGGCGAAAGAAGGGATCAATCTTCAGCTTTTAGTAAAGATTAATGGGAAGTTTCATACCAATACTATGAAATTGTGTAATCCAGCGAGAAAAAGTATCTTATCAAGGAGGAACTTCAACAACACGGAAGGGCGTACGATCTTTCTAGTTTCGAGACTACCTTCACTAAGCTATGCAACAAAATAAGAGAGGCGCTATCGAAGCACTGGTTTGAGAGGGTCCTCTCCGTTCTCATGGCGGTAAGCGAAAGAACGGGGAAGAGAATAACGAACAGCTTTTAAGCTAGTTGTATGAAAAAACAGTCTTCTAGGGTTTTAGCAAAACCTTGACAGAACTATCTTTATAAGGTTCTGCAACTGCTGGCAAAATTTTATTGGACATGACCGCGGCCTTCTTCAGCTAATCGATTTCGATTACGATTACGATTACGATTTCGTTAGGCACATTAGCAATCTTAACGGCTTAACGTCTCTATAGAATCCTATAAAGAAAGTACCCTGTTTTTCGTCGATATTCTGTGAATGCGTGTACAAACTTTTGCAGAATTTCTCAGCATCTCGTTTTTGCGTAATAGAGTTAACAAGACTCAATGCATACATCAATTGTTTAGTATCAAAACGGATAGAAAACACATGGAAACTGCCTCCTGAATAATTGATCTCATCTAATTCCGACGGTTCTTCCCATGTTTTCCATACTCCCCGACCTTGTCCGGGGAATGTTTTTCCGCGTCGGGGACGAAGTCACAAAAAGTCCACCAGCAGTATGCAAAGCGAAGTTAACAATTCCTTTGGACAACGGTTTACTTATGGATGGTAGAGAACTGCTACAACTACCTTGAGCTTTTCGAGCATCCGCGTTTGCGATAGCTTCTCGGTGGGGGGGGGATTAAGGCCAGCATTAACCGGGTATTCTTCTTCTTGATTACTTGTTAACGAGTGTACTTTCATAAGGAGCGCGTTGCTCAACAGGCCAATAAGAAATCGGAACTGCCGATCCCCTCGAGTGATGAAAACTCCGAGTTTCAAAGACTCTTCAAGTGCATCGGCTACCTCATGGAAGATCGGCTACGAGTCTTGTATCTCAGTTTGGTAGACGACTATCTCCGTTACCTCTTCAATGCGCCTGTAAGTGAGATGGATTTCTTAAGCGGTAAGCTGTAATTGTAGACGCAAATGTGGCTCTGTATGGTGATGCAATTGTTGGATTGCTTGAGGGTGGGCGCGAGCGCGAGCGCGAGTGAGAAAGGATGGCGGTGAAGATGATTGATGATTAGAGATATAAAAATGGCCTTTCTCATAGCGAGAGGGTTGCAATTTCGAGGTGAAGCTTGTTGTGAAGAACGAACTGGTGATATACGAGCCAACATTCAAAGTCCTGGGTGCGACTCTCTCATCAGTTTTGAGTTGGCTGTACGAGGCGGTGGGGCGATTCCAGAGAGTAGAAGCACAACTGATTCCTCGAGGGGGGAACTCGAGCTGGAAGGAAGCAGTCGGAACGCTGCAGGTATCGTGTATATCAGATATAGTAGTGAGTAGTGTGTCAAGTGTGAAATGACTGGGGGAAGGGAAGGGAAGGGAAGGGAGGGCCAGTGTTGAATCGGTATGGTAGCTCACTCGGTATTTCCCAGCCGGTAGTGCCCAAGGCGTATATAGATGAGCGGGCCCGTGAAATTGCATGGTTGATCAACGAGGGAAAGATGAACGCAGAGAAACAGATGGCCGAATTCGAGAAATATGCTGATTTACTAAACGGGAAAGAAGAGGAGCGGGTGCGAGCTTTTCTCGCGGCTGAAAGCAAAGGAGCTACGTATGACTTTGAGAAGCATTGTAACATGATTGAGGAATATGATCGTCTCAGTCGTGAGCTGCCACTGGAATTCGATCAAACATATTTTAGCGGCATGTTTGATGTCCGCCGGGGGGATCTGCTCGAATATCTTAGCTCCGCTTGCCGGCATTTGAAAGAAGAGTTAATCTCCAAAATGATTGCTAATTACCAGGAGGAAGCTGTTGCGTATGTAGCGTTGGCATTGAGATTAGGATTCGCTTAGCTGGACTGGGATGGGGCTTTAATTCTCCAGTGAATACTAGATAGTGGAGATTTGATGGTCCGCGATGTTCGATAGAATCGGAGCCGCTTACCAGAAGATAGCGGATCGTGCTATCCTCATTCCTGCCAATACGTTCGAGCTAATGGAGCTTGAAAGATTTATCGAGATTTCCAAGGAAGAGACGGTCTACAAGTTAGAGAATCGGCTACGCGAGCTGACCAAGTATATTCTCTACGTTTCGACCTATTCACCACTGACACCGCTCGAGTTGAAGACAAACAATTTCGCCTTCTACTGGTATGTATTTGTAGTGGCTGCGCGGCGGTGGCCCGGCTTCCACTGAATCGAGCCAGTGATTATCAGAGCATCAGAGCTCAGATCGTTCTGCCTACTTAGGTACCGCGAATTAGCGGCAGTGTTGGCGAAACACGTTGAAATAGTTGCAACCAAGACCAAGCAATATCAAAGCGAGCTGCGCGAGCGCATCTTCAAGTTTGAACGTGAGCTTGAACGGTATGCCAAGTACTGCGATGAACTGCAATATTGGGGTAATGTCGATGAGATCTACCGTTATCAGAAAAAGGCAGAAAGGCTCGAGGGAAAGTTGATTGCCGCGATGGATACTATCGACAAGTTCAACGAAGAAGAGCAAATGTTTGGTTGGGAGATGTCCCAGTACCCGCTGCGCAAACAAGTAGGCATTGTCCTTTCCATTTTTACGCCTTGTTGCTTATACTTGATGCTTGATGGGAATCTTGAATCCCCGAAGACTTCTGATAAACTGTCGCCGTACAAGAAACTGTATGATGCCGCCTGCGAGTTCCTAAGTAGTTACAATCAATGGATGAAGTCTATGGTGGGCTCGTTCGATCCGGAAGATATCGAGAACGAGACGGGCACTCTTTACCGTACCATTTACAAGCTTGAAAAGATCTTCCAAGGGCCCATTGCAAGGAATCTCGCAGAGGCAGTTCGGCTAAAAGTTGAGGAGTTTAAGCAACACATGCCTGTAATACAAACCCTTGGAAATCCGAGTCTAAAAAGTCGTCATTGGGAGCAAGTCTCCGAGATTGTTGGCTTCCCGATAAAAGTCGACGAAACAACTACATTGTCAAGGGTAAGTAGTCCGGGATTGGCATTGACTCAGGGAAATACATAGTAGGAAGTAGTAAGTAGGTAGCATGGCAGCACGATAAAGCTGTGCGAGGGAAACAAACAATTAGCCTACCCTTTAGGAGATATGTATGTGTAGATTCTCGATTACGGGCTGAGCGAGTACGTGACGAAATTCGAAGCAATATCAGAAGCTGCGACGAAGGAAGGAAGCTTGGAGAAAGCATTGACTCGCATGCACCAAGAATGGATAGAGATCGCGTTTGTAGTGAACCCTTATCGGGACTCCGGTACTTACGTCATCTCGAGTGTTGATGAGATACAACTCTTGCTCGATGATCATTTGACTAAAGCACAAACAATGAAAAACTCCCTCTATATACGACCTTTTGAAAAAAGGACACTGTAAGTCTTGCAAATGCCTGGAAAGAATGGAACATGGCAAGAACTCGAGTGGATGCAGCATTTCATCCATTTCGTCCATTCCTCTAGAGAGTGGGAAGCGACGCTACTTTTGCTTCAAGATATAATGGACTATTGGCTGAAGGTGCAAGCAACCTGGATGTACCTTGAGCCAATTTTCTCATCCCCGGACATCCAACAACAGATGCCTGAAGAAGGCCGGCGTTTTAGTGCAGTAGACAAGGTTTCGACTGGCATCTTGCCAGATTTCCGCGTCTCCCTCGCCTTTTCTTGGTCGATCTCTTGCTCGATCCGTTGGCGCGATCGAGCCTGCTTTAATATTATACTCGATCAGTACTTGATTGCAGATATGGAGAGAGATAATGCAGATCGTCGTAGCTGATCCCAATGTCATGTCAGTCGTAAGAATCGAGAAAATGTTGGATCGGTTAAAGAAGTGTACAAATCTTCTGGATTTGGTGCAAAGGGGCCTTGCCGCTTACTTGGAAAAGAAACGGCTCTACTTTACGAGATTCTTCTTCCTATCGAATGACGAGCTGCTCGAGATATTATCTGAAACGAAGGACCCTACAAGGTAGCAAAGATGGGAAAGAGAGGAGGTCGGCTAATTGTAAGGTGGAGAGGTAAAGGATGTATGTAGTATACATGTGGCGGGAGGGGGGGGGGGGGAGGGATGGAGGAAGACTATCTAGGAAGAAGGGAAAGTATGTGGAGAGCTGAATAGTGTTAGGTAGAGCGATCGAGCGCGATCGATCAATTTGTCCGAGTCACATCTCGCGTATTTAAATGCAGGGTTCAACCGCACTTGAAGAAATGCTTCGAAGGTATTGCCAGATTGACGTTCACCGAGCGGTTGGAAGCAACGACTATGATATCTTCGGAGGGCGAAGAGATTACTCTGGAATTCAAGATAGATACAGCGGCTGCACGGGGCCAAGTTGAGAAGTGGCTTCTCGAGCTTGAGCTGGACATGAAGACTAGTGTTAGAGCTCAGGTAAGAGATGATCTTTTTGCCGAAAGGTTTTAGTTTGGCCATTCTTCCGCGAGCTTACTCGTCCTAACAGGTGATTGGGGCGAAGGAAGCTTACCCGAACAGTCAGAGAGCCGAGTGGGCATTGGTCTGGCCAGGGCAAACGATACTTTGCGTGAGTAAACTTTACTGGACGGCACGAGTGGCAACTGCTCTTCCGAAAGGTATTGCAGTTCTTGAGGAGTATCTTCAAGTGTGCACGAAACAATTGAACGATATAGTTAAACTCGTCCGGGGAAAGCTGTCGAAACAAAATCGAACAACTTTGGGTAAGGGGCAGTGAGAGAGAGAGAGTGAGAGGGGGGGGGGGAGTGAAGTTGCGCTCCCTCTCTCTATCCGGTGTAGCTGCTCTACGCTCTGATGAGATGAATTGTCCTTCTCCTATCGCAGAAGCGCTGGTTACACTAGACGTGCACAGTCGCGATGTCCTTGGAGAGCTCTATCGGCAGAAGGTCGCTGCTATTACGGATTTTAAATGGCTCTGTCAGCTGAGGTACTACTGGATGGTAAGAGTCGAGTGAGGAGAAGCCACGAATGGCCGTGCTTGTCGGCGACCTCAGTTCCTGCTGTCACTCTGCTATTTGTAGGAGGAGGATATGGTCAGTACAATGATCAATACTTCGATCAGATATGGATATGAATATCTTGGGAATACGCCGCGTCTTGTAATTACTCCATTGACTGACCGATGCTATCGGACTTTGTTCGGCGCTCTCAGTCTACACCTTGGTGGAGCACCGGAAGGGCCGGCGGGTACCGGAAAGACCGAAACTACCAAAGACTTGGGAAAAGCAGTGGCCAAGCAGTGTGTTGTCTTCAACTGTTCGGACGGCCTGGATTATATCGCGCTTGGAAAGTTCTTTAAGGTATTGCTGAATGGGAGTGATTATGGTCCGAGACGAGAGTGGCTCTTGCTCCGCTCCGGTCGCTTGCGACTGCAGATTCTGCTCTCTTGATGATGCAGGGATTGGCGAGCTCGGGTGCCTGGTCCTGCTTTGACGAATTCAATCGTATAGACTTGGAGGTTCTATCGGTGGTTGCACAGCAAATCCTCACAATTCAACGCGCAATTAATGCTGCTCTGAAGGAATTAATGTTTGAGGGTACTCTAATTAAACTGGATCCGAGCTGCGCGGTATTTATAACCATGAATCCAGGATATGCCGGCAGAACGGAGCTGCCTGACAATCTCAAGGCGTTGTTCCGCCCTGTTGCAATGATGGTCGGTAAAACCCCCTACATTAATCGATTACTGATTACTGATCACTGATTACCGATTACTGAGAGGATCGGAGTTTAAGAAAGGCTGTAGGTAACTAACGCCGCGCCGTCCATGTACTTACACATTAAGGTACCGGACTACGCACTCATTGCCGAGAATACCCTCTACTCGTACGGATTCTACGATGCGCGGCCACTCTCTGTCAAGATCGCAATGACTTATAGATTGTGCTCGGAACAGCTATCCAGTCAACATCATTATGATTACGGGATGCGTGCTGTGAAATCGGTCCTCTTAGCAGCGGGAAATTTAAAAATCAAATACCCGGAGGAAAATGAAAATATCTTGATTCTCCGTAGTATCAAGGACGTGAATTTACCGAAATTCTTAACCGAAGACTTGCCCTTATTTGATGTAAGCTTCCAAGCCCCTCATCCGCCGACTTGCAGCCTCTCCCATCAGCCCTCATTCCTACTCTTTCTTGGCTTCCCAGGGAATTATGTCCGATCTTTTTCCGGGCGTGCAATTACCGGAGCCTGACTATCGTGATTTGAGTGCGTGCGCCTATGATGCATGCAGCCAGCTAAACATCCAATGTACTCCAGTTTTCTTGGAGAAGATACAGCAAATTTACGAGATGATGGTCGTTAGGCATGGGTTTATGATCGTCGGGCTGCCATTCGCAGGAAAGACAACGGCGTACAACGCGCTTGCAGCTGCTCTCGAGCTTTGCGAGGAGCGGGTAAACTTCCTCATTGCGCTACCATAATACATATTATAGTATACTAGATACCTGTATGCCAGAAGCTGCAGCTTCGACTTTCTATACGACAGACATTAATCGATGAGCATAAGGTCGAGATTATGGTAATCAACCCGAAAGCCATAACACTCGCCCAACTTTACGGCCAATTTGATCCAGCCTCTCACGAATGGACCGACGGCATTCTCGCAGTAGGATATCGAACTTTTGCAACTTCGACTAATTCCAACCGGAAATGGCTGGTCTTCGATGGCCCTGTCGACGCGGTGTGGATCGAGAGTATGAACACTGTTTTGGACGATAATAGGAAGCTCTGCTTAATGAGCGGCGAAATCATCCAGCTTGCACCTACTACAAACCTGATATTCGAACCGATGGATCTGGAAGCTGCGTCACCGGCGACGGTTTCGCGATGCGGTACATTCTGCAACCCCTCCTCTCCCTCTCTCTCTCTCTCTCTCTATAATCCAACTTAACGCCATGTAACCTTTCTACACTTCCCACCGATATAGGAATGATCTATATGGAGCCTGGAGCACTCGGCTGGGAGCCGCTCCTTCAATCCTGGATAGTGAAAACGCCGGATGCACTCGATGAGAAACACAAGAACTTTCTTTATGAATCGCTTTTCTGTCGATTTTGCCAGCCGTTACTAGAATGGCTACGGCACAGTAATGAAGCGAAGGTAAGTAAACTCTGACTGAGACTACTAAACGGAGACTGTTCTCCTTTGCACGCCATTGCACAGTGGTCCAGCTACCCAGAAAAGCTGGCCAAAATCCCCAAAATTTAAGTTGTAAGAATGATTTGAGACTAAAGCAGTTTCAAAGGTGAAAGTCCATTGCGTTGAAATCTATTCATGATAATGGAAAAGATGTCTTCTTCAGCTACTGAGACGTTTGCGAATACAGAGTAACTTTGGTGATGTTTTCACGATCACGATTTTAAAGGCTAGGCAACACACTGTTCACTAATTTTTGTTGTATAGAAACTGAGTGTCTACGTCAGTAAGGACATTTTTATTTGTTGCTTGCAGCATTTGCTTGTGGAAGTGTATTTTTGAAATTAACTTTTAAGCTATATTGGACTTTTTACGTGAAATATCGTAAGTAGGTATTAAGCAGTGGTGGACACATGATATAGTATAATTCCTTATAGAGTTTTAAACCGACTGAAACATTATGAAACGGAGATTGCTCTTTTATAAATAAGTTCAATGCTTAAGGTAACTTTTGCTCGTTTTTGCTCCATTTTATTTAAATAATTTTTTTGTGTCGATGCATACTCCATATCCGATTTTGGTGAAATTTAAGATTACATTCAATTGTTATGTAGAAAACAGTGTTTCTATGACTACGAAGGTTACATTTTCGTAAGAGTCCATCATAGGATGAGAAAATCAGTATATGATATGTGTTACAAAACTGATGTCATATTTTTGTATGCTGTCGTGCTGAAACGAAAAAACTCTCTTTCTGTTCCTGTGCACATATAATCTCATAACCAAATTTAAATCATGTGCAACAAGAATTAATATACTCCTAAATACTTGATAAGGGATATTACTTATTCTACTTTCATTCAATATACATTTTCAAATATTTTCATGAAGCTTCTTATTATGGGTTGCTGATTGCGTGCTGAAAAATTTAAATCAAAAACCAAATGCGTAGCACGTCCGTATCCAATTTTTATTTCTGAGAATTTTATGAGAATATTCGGAATTAAGATTTTAAAAATATTTTTTGTTAAATACTTGAGCCGCATCTCAAAGTAAAATTAGCTAAATTTAGATATATGGGGATTAAGAAAGAGATTACGCATGATATTATGTAATTTAAAAGTCGACATGAGATTTTTAAATTTCCATTCCATATATGAAATCCGCCATTTTGTTTTTTCAAATACTGATATCAAATTCGAACTCACCGACATCGAAAAGCTCTTACTACATATTTTCGATAGATTTATATGAAAACTTGAGTTTTGGCCAGCTTTTGGGGACTGCTGGACCACTGTACATTGGGAAGAATGGCTCTTATGAAATATCGCTTTCTAAGAGTAAATTGCGATAACTTGCCCAACTAGGAATTGTGTCCAATGCCGCATTCGAATCTCGTGCGTTCTGTCATGTATTTGATGGACTGCTTTCTTGAGGACTTCCAAGACGCAAGCGTCACCAAGAATATGGACGAGCTAGATATTCGGGCACAGATGGAGGTCGGTTTATTAGGGTGAAAGGCCTCTAATTCGAAGGGAGTTTAAGTGGTAGTTGATTATTATAGGGCTCTTTCTTCTTTTCCTGCATTTGGGGGCTCGGTGGAACCCTCGAGGCACAATCTCGTAGGCGCTTCAGCGTTTTGTTTCGCGGACTTTTGGAGAAAGAGTTCCCAGCCGCCTTGATAGAGGAGTTTGGTTTACGTACGCTAGTGAAACCGCCAGCAAAACCATACATCTTCGTCATGCCGCGGCCTCAACTGGTTTTCGACTATAGATTCATTAAAGAGGTAGGTTCGTTCCCGACTAACAATGAGGAGACCAGTGGCAGCATTACCATTAGCATGTGAGCGATCTGCTGGATTTTTCTGATTGTAGGGTAAAGGAAAGTGGAAATTGTGGTCCGACGAATTGGCAAACGCCCCGGCAATACCCCGCGATCTTCCAGTAAATCAGATAATCGTGCCAACGGTCGAGACAATACGGTATACGGCTCTCTTCCAAATGCTCGTTCGCCATCGGAAACCAGTACTGTTTGTAGGGCCAACCGGTACCGGCAAGTCTGTTTATATTATGGACTTTTTACTGAAAAGGAATGACTCGGCAGTTAACAAGCCACTTTTCATCAATTTCTCCGCGCAAACAACCGCAAATCAGACGCAAGACATAATAATGAGTAAGCTCGATAGAAGGCGTAAAGGAGTTTTCGGGCCACCGATAGGTAAGCGGTGGATCGTCTTTGTTGACGATGTCTCAATGCCCATGAAGGAAGAATTCGGGGCGCAGCCACCAATCGAACTTTTACGGCAATGGCTTGATCATGGCCAATGGTAATGGTCTTTCTTGTCCTTGCAACTTGCTTAAGTCGTTAACTTGCTTCCTTTTAATAGTTTAATCCAATGGAACAGGTACGAGAGAAAAGACGCAACCCCTATCCAATTGATTGATGTGCAACTGATGTGTGCGATGCCTCCGCCACTCGGCGGTGCTAAGGATGTCACGCCAAGATTCAAAAGACACTTTGTCACGTTGACCATTTCCGAATTTGAAGACGAAGTCTTGACAACGATCTTTAGCAAGATCGTCCTCTGGCATCTGGACACAAGGTCTTTCTCTCCCTCCCTCCCTCCCTCTCTGTCGCTGTCTCTTGCGCCCTCGCACTTGCCCTCACTCGTCTCCCCTAAACTGCTCTCATTTTTGCAGAGGCTTCAGCAAAGAGTTCGATCCGTGCATTGACCAGATAGTTTTGGCCACCTTGGACCTTTATAGAGAAAGCTTGGCGAATCTTTTGCCAACACCGCGCAAGTGCCACTATCTCTTCAATCTTCGAGACTTCTCGAGAGTCATTCAGGTAATAGGCTGTTGCTCGCTTCGGCCCTTTATACGATAATGAATGTTCCCCATTTACTGCTAGGGGGTGCTCCTCTCTGTTCCCGAGACAATGAGCAGTCTTGCGAGTATGAAGAGACTTTGGGTTCACGAGGTATTGCGTGTATTTGGTGATAGACTAATCGAGGAGCCAGATCTGCGCTGGCTTGTTCATCAAGTAGGGACGGCCCTGCGTCTGCGAATGAACGTCTCGATGGAGCAACTTTTTAAACAGCTGCTCCCCTCGGCGAGAGGGAAAGAAAAGCTCCCAAAATCTCAGGTCTGATTGTTAATTTCATCTACTTTATTGAATTACTGGATTTTTGGCCATGCGATGGACACCATGCATACGTTTATCGATGCGTGCCGGTTGCCGATTGCCGATTGCCGATTGCCGATTTTCACGCAGATCACCGAGAATGAGCTACGCAAGCTAGTGTACTGCGACTTCGCTGACACAAAAGCCGACAGTCGACTCTATCAGGAGGTAGCAGATCTTGAGAAGCTACGTGAAATTGTGGAGAACTATCTCGTCGAGTACAATTCAATGACAAAGAAGCCAATGAACCTAGTCCTATTCAGGTTGGCTGTCGGAAGGAGTTGTTCCAAAGGCGATAAACTAGCCAACTACATATATGTAGAGGTGTCCTCTCTGATCGGCCTTCCATTCCCGTTAGGTTTGCTGTGGAACACTTGTCGAGAATTTGTCGGATCATTAAGCAACCACGAAGTCACGGGCTTCTGGTTGGTCTTGGCGGCTCGGGGAGGCAATCCCTTACCCGACTAGCATCACATATTAGTGACTATGATGTCTTTCAAGTTGAAATGACACAGCAATACGGCGTTCACGAGTGGCATGACGACGTAAAGAGTATCATGAGGCGCGCAACAAGCACCGAATTACATTCGACCTTTCTCTTTAGTGACAGCCAGATCAAAGAAGAGAGTTTCCTCGAAGACATTAGTAACATGCTCAATTCCGGAGAGGTGACATCTTTCATTCTTGTTATTCCTCAGTTGCTTCTGCTCTTCCCGATTCTCAATTCTCAATTGCCAATTGGCCTGGACCTCTCGCTCTGAACAGGTACCGAATATTTTCAATGCTGACGAAAAGGCAGAGATTTGCGAGAAAGTGCGTCAGATAGACCGGCAACGAGACCGCTCCCTCCAAACAGATGGTAGTGCGGTAGCACTATTTAATCTGTTCGTCCAAATAGCGCGCGACCAGCTGCATATCGTTCTTGTAATGTCGCCGATAGGGAATGACTTTCGAAATAGAATTCGCAAATTCCCAGCTTTAGTGAATTGTTGCACCATTGACTGGCTTCAGGTAGGTATGCCGGTTTTAACCACACTGGATCATTACTACCGATTGCTCATACTAATTCTATCCTCGGCGACCGACATATATGCGTTTCCTCTGGTTGGCACTCACTTACACCAAGCCATGGCCGGAGGATGCTTTAGTGGCGGTTGCAACCAGATTTCTTGGGACGATCGATCTCACCGAGATGGAGAGATCCGCTGGTGTTGAACTTTGCCAATTTTTCCACGTGTCTACCGAAAGCTTGAGCGGTGAATTTTTTGCTCGACTTCGCAGGCGGAATTACGTTACACCAACGTCTTATCTCGAGATGATCAACACTTTCAAGGATCTTTTGGACAAGAAACGCGGGTGAGTTTCGAAGAGAAGAAAAGTCGTGTTGGAGATCATTCGGAGATTCTGTTTCTCTTGTTCAGGGAGATTCTTCACTCGAAAGGTCGATACGAAAGTGGCCTTGACCAGCTGGATGGCACAAAGCAACAAGTGAGTGCTATGCAAGAAACTCTAAAGTCTTTGCAACCAGAATTGGTGGTTGCAACTCAAGAGGTCGAAAAGATGCTGATTAGCGTCGAAACCGAGAAGCGGGAAGTAGCAGAGATGGAAAAGGTGGTGAAAGTTGACGAGGCTGCTGCCCAGGTGAGGGAAGAGGGTGGAGGTTGGCCCAGTAGGACCAGTAGAAAGGTCAGGTAATAATGGGTGCGTGGCGTGGCGTGGCGCGGCTAGGTGGTGGCGGATGAAGCAGCCGCAATAAAAGCAGAGTGCGATGCAAACTTGGCCGAGGCAATGCCAATTCTATTGACCGCCCAAGCGGCATTGAATACCCTCACCCTGGCTGACATTGCAGTGGTGAAGGCAATGAAGAACCCACCGTACGGCGTCAAGTTGATCGTCGAGAGTGTCTGCGTTCTCAAGGTTGGTACTATTGCTACTATTCAGGATTCGAGTTCAATTCCAGCCCCGATTTATTGCCGATTCATTGCCGATTCATTGCCGATTCATTGCCGATTCAGCAAGTGAAAGCAGAGAAAATTCAGCGACCGGATGGTGGACAGGTGGAGGATTACTGGAAAGCCTCCCTAAAGATGCTCAGCGATACAAAATTCCTCGATTCGCTGCTCAACTTCGATAAAGACAATATTCCTCAGAGCGTGATAGAGAGAATACGAAAGGAATATCTGACTAATCCGGATTTTGACCCCGATAAGATCAAGAAAGTATCCACCGCGTGCGAAGGTCTTTGCCGCTGGGTTTACGCGATGTCCGAGTATGACAAGGTTGCCAAAGTTGTAGCACCGAAGAAGAGGGCTCTTCTCGAGGCCCAGCAGACCTACAACGAGGCAATCGCGAAACTGGAAGCGAAGCGACGACAATTGCGTCAAGTACAGGTGAGTACAGGTATATAAAACGCTTATAGTCTTCAATGTGGAGAGAGTATGGATACTTGAATGAAATTGGATTGGACGCGTTCGTAGGAGAGGCTCGAGAAACTCGAGCAACTGTTGGACCAGAGGAAGAAGGCCTTCGAGGAGATGTCCGATCGCGTAGCAGATTGCGAGACCAAATTAAAGCGTGCCGAAGACTTGATCGGTGGTTTGGGTGGAGAATATGCCAGGTGGTCCCAAATGGCAAGTGACCTCGGCGAGAGGTGCGCTTACAATTAGTCTTTGGAAATTAGAAAAGATGAAGAAGCTGCTCTAGATGATGCCCTAATAACGGCTAGGAGGGCAATGCGAGGCTTTCGAGAGAGCGTAAACAATGAAATTGCAGATACCACCAGCTGACAGGCGACATAGTAATCGCCTCTGGGGTAGTGGCTTATTTGGGAGCATTTACCATGCCCTATCGGACCGTACAGGTTGCAAACTGGCTGGCACATTGCACCAAATTGGGGATCGTTTGTACGCAGGACTTCCAGCTGCGCGAGATTCTTGGTGATCCGGTCTCGATAAGGGCCTGGAATATTTTTGGTTTGCCCAATGACGCCTTCTCGGTGGATAATGCTATTATCGTAAAGTAAGAGAGACCGATCGATCGCTCGACTGGTACATTCGGACGGTAGTGTCTCGCCCATCTCGGGATGTGAGAAGATGCTTCCTCTTTCTCTTTCTTTCCATGACACTTCCGAGGAATGCAACACTTTGTTGGGGAATCCATCCAAGGCATTTCATTTGGAGGGTCTCTCGGCATCTCGAGATGGGTGGGAATAGTCTCCCTCAAGGGTAGATCGATGGCCCCTCAATTTCAGGAATGCTCGCCGCTGGCCGCTAATCATAGATCCGCAGGGCCAGGCTAACAAATGGATCAAGAATATGGAGAAGCAGAATAATCTGAGTATCGTTCGAACTAGTCAGCCGGACTACGGTAGAGTCCTGGAGAATTCGATACAGTTCGGCCAGCCTGTCTTATTGGAGAATATCGGCGAGGAGATCGATGCAGTGCTCGAACCGATTCTACTTAAACAAACCTTTAAGCAGGGAGGCGCCCTTTGCATCAAATTCGGGGAGGCCATCATAGAATACAACAGAAATTTCAGGTGATTGGCATCGGCGGGAGGTTGGGGTTGGGATGATGCTGCTCGAAAGGTGGAAAGGTGGAAAGGGGCCGCTATTCTAATGCTGGCAATCTCCACAAGAGAGATTGACCACCGGCTGAATATGTTCGCTTCCGTCTCTAGGTTTTATATTACAACGAGATTACGAAGCCCCCACTACCTACCGGAGGTTGCGGTAAAGGTAACATTGGTGAACTTTGTGATAACACCAAGTGGCTTGGAGGACCAACTGTTGGCTATTGTGGTCGCGAAAGAGAAGCCCGAATTGGAGGCCGAGAAGAATGCATTGATTGTCCAAAGCGCTGCTAATAAAAAGTAAGCCACTCGCCTCGCACCGCTCGAGTATGATGGCAGGAATACTAGCCTCCATGTTATTGTATGCTTCCTTGGAATACTTGGCTCTGGCAGGCTGCTTAGCGAGACCGAGGACCAGATATTAGGGATCCTGTCGGCAGCGAAGGGCAGTCTATTGGAGGACGAGGAAGCGGTCCAAGTATTAACGTCCTCGAAAAGCTTGAGCGACGATATTCAGGCAAAGCAAGCGGCCACAGAAATAACGGAGGCATCGATCGATGCCGCGAGACACCAGTACAGACCTGTCGCCGCCTACTCGACTATACTCTTCTTCACGACTAGTATGCCGACATCTTTCCCGAGATTATTATCAGAATTACTATCAAATGCCGATTGGTCGGACCATTTGACCATTTGAATTTCAGCTGCTTTGGTGAATGTAGACCCGATGTATCAGTACTCGCTGCTTTGGTTCGTCAACCTCTTTCAGCTTGCAATCGACAATACCGAGCCCGCCGACAGTATCGAGATACGGCTCCAACATCTCACGAAATACTTCACCTACTCCCTCTACACGAATGTCTGCAGATCTCTCTTTGAGAAGGACAAATTGTTATTCTCCCTGTTACTGGTCATCAATCTACTGCAGCACCGAGGCAACCTCTCCGTCGATCAATGGATATTTCTTCTCACTGGTGGAGTAGCCGTCGAGAATCCCTACGCGAATCCTACAAAATGGTTACCAGATGGCCAGTGGAACGAGATATGCCGGCTTGAGAGTGTCGAAGGATTTTCAGTAAGGATCGGCTGACGCGCATTCCTACCATAAGTAATCAGAGTAAGGGGAGAGAGGATGCGGCTACGCAATGCATTTCCCGTTCCCGTTCCCGTTGCAGGCCATTAGGGAGGCTGTGACAACGAGACCGGACGAATGGAGAAGCCTCTTTGATGCACAAGCCCCAGAAACCTCGAGTCTCCCAGCGCCCTTCGAGAAGATTGGTCTTTTCCAGCGACTCTTAATAATACGTTGCATACGTCCCGATCGGGTTGTCCCAGGGATACAAGCATTTGTTGAAGGTCCATCCCAACGACGGCAATTTCAATATACATACATATACTTACGTAGATGCTCTATGTCTTTACATAGGGTTACAATTAGATGAGATCCCAGGGAGATCCTCCGCTGAATCCACCATTCAGTCATTCATCCCTTTTCAGAAGAACTCGGGCCCGAATTCGTTGACCCGCCGGCATTCGATCTGGCTTCATCCTATGCCGACTCCAATTGCTGCATTCCCCTGATTTTCTTGCTGACGCCCGGCACTGATCCGGCCCAATTGTTACTGGCGTTTGCCGACGATCGTGGCTACGGTGCTAATCGGCTCTATTGCCTTTCTCTCGGCCAAGGTAAGTAAATCAAGCAAATTAGCCGATCAGGACTGCTTGCAGCCGATTGTCAGGGCATTCTCACGAGAATATTGAATGGGTACCGTGGCCCCTAGGTCAGGGACCAGTAGCCGAGGCAACCATACAGGAGGGTGTTAGGGACGGTAACTGGGTCGTTTTGCAAAACTGCCATTTGGCCAAAAGTTGGATGGGCATACTCGAGAAGATTTGCGAGGGCTTGATGCCCGACACCATTCACCCGGAATTTCGTCTCTGGTTGACCAGCTACCCAACCGAATACTTTCCAAGTTCGGTACTTGAGAACGGCATCAAGATGACCAACGAGCCGCCCAAGGGCTTGAGGGCCAATATCCTAAAGTCTTATGCGAGCGATCCTATAAGTGACGCCGAATTCTTTGAGTCATGCAGCCAAAGTGAAATTTTCAAAAAACTTCTTTACTCCCTCTGCTTCTTTCACGCTATCATCCAGGAGAGGCGCAAGTTCGGCCCAATTGGATGGAACATCCCCTATGAGTTCAATGAGACAGACCTTCGTATAAGTGTCTTGCAGCTTCATCGCTTTCTCGACGAGTATGAGGAGATCCAATTCGAGGCGTTGAAATACTTAACCGGCGAATGTAACTACGGCGGCAGGGTCACGGATGAATGGGATCGCAGGACACTAACGACAATTCTTGCCAAGTTTTATTCAGAGTATGCATCACTCTCTTTCCGATTCTATCCTCCCTCTGCTCTATAGGCGCGTCCGCTTCCCCTTTCATTGCCACCTCTGAAACCCTCTATCAATCTATCCAGGAAAGTTATCGCCGAAGAGACATGCTACTTTGACGACACCTCAACCATTTACTACTGCCCGGCAGCCAGGGAATTCGAAACATACGTCGAATACATCAAGAATCTTCCCCTCATCACACATCCAAGTGTTTTTGGCATGAACGATAATGCGGATATCGTTAAGGAGCAAAGGGAGACAAGTCTGATCTTTGAATCTCTCCTACTTACCCAGGTGAGCTACCAATCTCTCTCTTTCCCTTATTGTGCCTAACGCGCCTCCCCCATATTTATTGTATATCGACTCTTCTTCCATGCCGACGCATCCCTACGTTAGGATCGCATGGTATGTTTTTTAAAGTGAACATTCGATTGATATTACTTTCTTCTTAAAATCTTGCTTTGTTAACAACGGCAACGGTGCCTGCCGCCTTCTCTTTTTTCCCCTAGGACCTTTGCCGAAAGCAGGTAGAGTAAACAACGGTTACTTACGTAGACTACGTAGCACTCTCTCTACAACTTCAATCTGCATAATCAGTTACCAGAAATACGCATACACCCGCCATTCTCTATTATAGATATCTACTTATTTACTCAGACTTTATTTAGACCTAATATTCATATACATAAATCCAAAGCTCTAGCAAGAATGAAAAATCTGGTCTAACACCGACTGAAACCCTATTAGGAATCGATCAGATCAGGCGCGAGACAAGCATCGGCTGACGAGACAGTTTTCGCGATATCCAACGATATTTTGGGAAAACTTCCAGCAGAGTATGATCTTCTGGAGGCTCTTCGGCAATATCCAACCTCCTACAAACAGAGTATGAATACTGTACTGGTACAAGAAATGGGCAGATTTAATAAGCTCTTAAACTCCATGAGGATTAGCCTGGTTAACGTTCAGAGAGCAATTAAGGGTAACGTATCACTGCTGGGAATACTCTCTTCGTTATGCCCATAATCGGAATGTCAATACGCACAAACATTCCTCGACAGGCTTCATTGTTATGTCCTTCGAGCTCGAAGACATTTATGATGCTATCCTCAACAACAAGATCCCTGCCCTCTGGAAACGGTACTCTTATCCCTCTCTAAAGCCGCTTGGAAGCTATATCGCCGACTTTCTACACCGTCTCCAATTCCTCAAAGTGGGTACAGTATCGAGTAGAGTTTTCCTTTCGGAAAAGCCACCGCTGCATCATTCACGTCTTGAGATCTTGTCTGAGCCAATGCTCCTTTCAGGATTGGTACGAAAATGGAGAACCTGTAACTTTTTGGCTGTCGGGCTTCTTCTTTACCCAGGCATTCCTCACTGGGAGCAGGCAAAATTATGCGCGAAAGTATCAAATACCCATTGATCTCCTGACATTTGATTATCACGTACTCAAAGAGAGCCAGTTCGATCGACCGCCCGCTGATGGGATTTACGTTCACGGCATGTTTTTAGATGGTGCCAGGTTCAATCGTGAAAGCATGCTCCTCGATGAAGCTTTCCCTAAAGTTCTCTACGACACTTTACCATATGTATGTTACCTATACTGTACTGGCACCTGTGCTATTTCCGCCTCACTCCATCCCACATCAATCGTAAATCCGAATTGCAGTTTTGGCTTGTGCCGATCAAAAAAGAGGATCTAGAAGAGAAAATGGTATACGCTTGCCCCCTCTACAAAACCAGTGAGCGTCGTGGGATTTTGTCAACTACAGGACACTCGACCAATTTCGTCGTGGCAATGAATCTTCCAACGGAAAAGCCCCCCCAGCACTGGATTCTAAGAGGGGTTGCAATGCTCTGCCAACTTTCAGAATGAAGGACACCTGTGTATTATTGAAAATTAATCATTTAATAACAATTCATAAACTGCCCTTGTCCCTGCCTGCTCTGTATCTACGCATACTCCCTACTGCCCCTCCACTCGAGTCTCTCCTTCAATTCATTATCTTTTCCCGAGACTGCCAAACGCATACATATGTGCTATATGTATGTATGTATGTATTCTATACATATATATGCTTATTGCAATATGAGAACAATAAACAAGCATCATTCTCTCATACTGACAATGAGAATGAGTACAGCCTGCTGCTGGCACTATACCTATCATCTATATCTACATATCTCTATATACCATTAGCTCCAGCCACCTCCACCACTATGTCCACAACTGCGTGACGAGTACATTTTTCTCTCTACCAGAACAGACATGGAATCAGGAGACTCGGTAGAGTCTCGCGCCAAGTAGTATATATAAGACGGCGAAGTATATATATGACAGCGCGAGACAACCGAGGATACTTATCCCGAAGTGTAGCGGTTGTCGTCTGCTATAAAACTTTCACCTCCGTTTATGCAAAAGTTCTAGCTCCAAGGATTTATTTCTCAATTTTGTATTTTTTCCCCGATTTTTCTGAATCGAATGGGTATATACTTTTCCTATTGTAATAACAAAAGCTATTGACTCGGATAGGTACATATTATATATAATAACTAAAAGTGCGCGATGTATCCAATCCTATCCTACTCTAATACGGATATTGCATGTATACATATTTATATACATATGTAGTATGCATCAGTATGCATCATACATATCAGGATACCACTTCTGCGCTAGAGCCAGAGCCCTACTTAGCTAGATAACTGAACCGCTCCAGAAATTAAGTATAAATCATATAAATCAGTATAAATCACCCGCCGAAGAAGGAATAAGAGCGACACCAACAAATCTGTAGACTAGCATATATCGTAATTCCTGAGAAATTCTAGTTTCACGCATTTCTCCTCTATAATTTGCTGCTCACCTGTATTAGACATATTGTTCACTATAAGCACTATGTACCACTATGTACATACTTACATATATACACATATATGTTACTATATATACATATATGTAAGTATGTACATAGTGGTACATAGTGCTTACATATCTACATATATGTATAAATGGCAGATATACGCGGAGAGTGTTATCGATCTACGTCTGTCTCTCTGAAACCATATCAGGCTGACTCACTCTAACCCAGTTGGCTCACTCGTGCCTATACACATACAGCTTTACAGTATGGATCAGCTGTATGACGTAACTAACACGTAGTCAACTGCCTTTCATCTCACTTGCTCCCGCTCCATCCCGCCCCCAGGATTCGAGAAGCATAGTATAGTGTAGTGGTGTAATGCGACAGTACACAGTGCCGTCTGGTAGCTGTGTTTGTGTGTGTGTAGAGAGAGAGAGAGAGAGAGAGAGAGAGAGAGAGAGAGAGAGAGAGAGTGCGAGTGCGAGTGATCGTGCCCTGGTGGGGCGTTGGGAGCGGGGAGGAAGTATAGAGAGAGGACCCATTTAAAGATGGCCGATTATCTGGTGCTGAGTTACTCCGTCGTGTCAATTTCAAACCAAGATCCGCCGTTGTAGCGCATACCCCGAGCTCGTCTCATTTGCCGCTCGATCAGGCGCTCAACTTTCCTAAAAATAAGACGCGGTATTGTGAAGGATGATCTAATCAAACATAAACACGATGAATTGTCATCAAATTCTGAGCGGAGCTTGCAACGCAGGCGACCGCTGCTACGCCGTCGGATCGGTCGAGGGAATATCTTTCACTGTGAGTATTCTCTAGTTTTGCGTCATGGAGGGGCAAAACTTTTGGATTGATTAACTTTCATATCATTCTATATCCCGGAATCGCCGTATTTTATATACCGTAAGATAACCCAATTTTACGCACCTAAGTAAGCCTTGGTCAATACATATGTAATCCGACGGAGATTCGCTGATACCACGACGATCAGCTGACTGACACTTCCCAAGTCACATAGCACAACTTGCCTCTGCATCTTCAATTCTCTCTCTCTCTCTTGACATATCTCTGGGAATGGCAAGCAAATGCTACCGATATGCATTTGCAGTGTTTGGCAAGGCATTCGAAATCTGCCCACTTTGGATTATCGCTTAATTGAATGATCTATGCCAGATGAGAACTTATAACCCGACCTTTGCGATCTCCATTTCCTGATGTACCAAGCACCCAAATAAAAGAGAAAAGCTACTCAAGTTTCAATATCGCACTCTACACTGGCTAAAGTTGCAAACGAGTCTTCTTATTCGATCATTTGTCCCACCCACAGAAACATGGGAATCTGCTCGTCCTACATATATGCGTATTGAATGGGACATTCTTCTTTGTCACAGGCGTATGCTGCTGGCTGCAATATAGTAATCTTAGCCAGTAACTTCGAGCGTGTCCAAATCATCCCAGGCGCTGTGCACAATTACATTCGGATAAGTTGCTTGGACTGCAGTACCGATACAGGAAAAATAGCTGCTGCATATGAAAATCAAGTGTGCATCTTTGAGCCGACGCCTCTGATTCATAGCAATTGCTCTCATGTACGAACTGAAATATCATTCTTCCGAGTAACTCATTACACGAGACTGTAATGTTATATTTTATGCATTTTTATTCTACTGTTAAAGCAATTAGAATACAGATGGGTACAAACGGGAAGCTTACAAACAGAATCAAACATCAGTTCTCTTTCATGGAACCTAGAGGGTACAAGATTGCTGACCGGTGGAGAGATGTTACAGCTTTGGCATCAGAATATAACTCCGTTTCAAGAAGAACATAGTAAGTTTTTCAGCTTGCGTTAATCTTTTCCAACTATGGTTCACGTATATATAATCCGGGTAATTTGAGTTTTGACGATACATATGGAAATTTCTTTGGTCTTTCTATGCGATATCATTATGTATAGTGACAAGGATGAAAGCATTACAAAGAGAAGAAATAATAGCGAGAAATGAGCAAAACCCTACAAGCGCAGATCGTGAGTTTGCTCGCCGTAAGGCTGACTAAACGGTCGCTTGATATGCATGAAGAGAGTCTACATTTTGAGAAGTCATTTTTTCAGCCCTGGCAATGCTTACACACGCGAGCCTATTATTTAGAAAAATGTCGCTGTCGATATTGTGTGAGAAATGATTGTGATTTTAGTGCGAAACCTGCAGAAGTTGTGCTTATTTGACAGTGAGAAAAATTCGAGATTCAGTGGCTATAGTAGCATTCCTGCGAGTCAGCCAGGCAATGTGGCTTAATCCTTTAATTCTGCACTTTGGAAAAATCGCTAGAATTTTGCTTTCAACGCCTTTTTGATTTCATTGTCGAGCAGCATCTACTAGCTACTTCCACTTGGCATTGCTGCTATTATTCAACCGATTCTGTTCTTCCAGCTGGTGCTGTAACATTTTCAATCGGAGGCGAAGCTGAAAGCCCTGCGCCTGGGGATTCCTGTACTGGGAATGAACCAGGTGCATGGAACTGTGCATGGAAATGCCGTACTGCAACACCAGTTCACTTAATGAGTTTCAGTCCGGATGGCACCCTATTTGCTACAACAGGATTCAATGATAGGTTGGTCAAGATCTGGTTTGAAAATAAACAGTGTAAGTTTCACTTGGTCCAAGAATGGAATGGGGAAAGAGTGTCTAGTAGTCATTAATCGACATTTCATGATGATTCAGTATTCCCTGGAAGAAGTGTGGATCACGCAAGCTTTAATCAATCAGTGGCTGCTGACAGCTACAGTTTTGTCTATGTTGCGCATCCACGCGCCGTAACGCATCTGTCTTGGCGCAAGACGAGCAAATATATGCCAAAGTAAGTGCAAAATATTGGAAAAAATGGATGGACGAGGACCGGAAACTCTTATGGTATTCTCGAGTGATTGACAAAACTTGTGCAAACAGGGGCTCCGTGTCGAACATGTTGGTTACTTCGTGCCGAGATAACATCTGTCGCGTATGGGCAGAGACGATACCACCTGAGATTGAAGGTTTGGCTAATATGAGTCAGTTTGAAGGCTCGGACCGGCACGGCCATCATGGAAAGCATCGCCATCACAACATGCATAAGCATCGCTTTATGCAACGTCTTAAGCATATGAAGTAGGTGAAAGGTTCTTAGAGTTGTGAATAACGCTTGACTCTACATTTTATGGAGAATTCTTTTGCAGAACGTGTTTTCATATTCGGCGACACGCCAAGCAACAGCATCAGGCGGGTCATACTGCTCCAACATTACCAACACTACCCTCAACCTACTCTGTGCATGACTTTCATAATAATTATCAGAGCACCGGTCATTATCCAGGGATGCATTTTCATTTGGCTGCGAGTATCAATGCAGAAACCGGTCAGTATACGATATGTTCGGCCATTCAACGATACTGCCAGGCGGTTGCCAAATATTTCTGCAGCCAATCAAACCCACGTTCTTGAATACCAGATATCCCATTGGTACCGAGCTTAGTTACGGGCGATCCTGAGCGAGAGCCCAATTTCATCCTACACTGGCTGAACAATAAAGAAATGCATTTCACAATGCAAGCGGAGAACATCCTTCAAGAACTAACCCGCAAGGTAGTAGAGAAGGAAGAAGGCTTACACCAGCAAGATGGAGATCATGTCAATGAGCACGATTCCGAGGAAGATGCGGCTGGGAGTGAGTTGAGCGTCGCACCAAAGTGAAATTATGTTAGGAAAACGCGGCATCTTTTATTTAGAGTATATCACACTTTGTGCAGAGAAAGTTCGTGTAGCAGTGGGTGGTGCGAAATTCACAGGCAGATCATCCAGTCAAGAGGAACACAGCAGCGACGAACACCATACTACGCACACTACCTCGTCGCATCATAGTCTCCCACACAGTGCGCAGTCCCACCAAAGTCTTAGGTACCCGTCCTAGTTGTTGAGTTTGCTTATCCGCTGAATGTCTGCAGCATCCCGGAAAAGATGGAAGATCAGTGCTTTTATATATTTCAGTAATACTACCTCCATCAATTCTATAGCGACAGACGTGGCGTCATCGATGAATCATGCTCCGGATTCATTGGATACGAAAATCGAGACATTATTACGCGATTGGCATCACAATCCAGATTTACTCTTCTCAATACATCCTATAGATGGGAGCTTCTTAATTTGGCACATCGAATGGCTGGACGAGTATCATCCAGGGTCGTTTCGACAAGCGCAAATTTCATTCTCAACTCGAATACCGAATGCCTTCCCTCTCGGTGATGCGTCCACGATGAGTCAGAGTGTTTCTATGTATTCGCACAATACGGGAGGTCCGTTGCTCAACATTCGAGAAGTTGCTAAATCGTCAAGTAAAGCCTCAGAAAGTAAGTAGACGTGTTAATGTGATTGGGGGATTGCTGCTGGCCTAATCACTGGGGAAAGGGAGGGGCGTTTCTGTGTAACAGCAAGATTTTTGGGATAACTGATACATCTGTATACAGCAGCGGAGATTACAACTCCATTGCCAAGCTTGATCGAACAAGATGAGGAGCAGTCAACATTAACGTCGAGGGCCGGTCAAGAGTTACTGAAGAGTATGGAAAATGTTAATGACGATGGCCAATCTGTGGCAAGGGCAAAGGACGGCCAACTGGAGAATGAGAAAACTAATCAAGAAACGGTGGCGGATTTGTTGACACATCCCAGTCCCATCGTCTCTATGGTCTCGAAGCATTCAAATGGAACCTTGAACTTGTGGCAATTAACATTCGCTGACAAAACCAAATTCTCGCAAGTAGGCTGGTTAATTATTCTGTAGGCTGGTCACCTAAGTAAGGTGCAATTGGTGCGCAATATTTACGCGTGTACATTCCTTCATATCTCAGGTGCTAAGCATTGGACACGCGTGTCGGGCTTCCGGGCACCGATTTCGCGTAAACGATATTACTTGTCATCCAGTATTACCGTTATTGGTCACTACATCGCATCATAATATACCGGAATGCTCAGGTGCGCAAAACACAGATCCAGGGGGACACGTGGGCGAGAAGCTAGACACAATGACGAGCAGATCAAGAGAGATCCTTTCAGCCACAGTAAGACTGTTCATCTCTTGGATGGCACTGCTCCATTCAACGGGAAACAACTCACAATCAGAAATAATTAGCGCATTGGTGCGCGTTCCTTAGGGTTTTTGTAGCGAGCTGATACTTTGGCGGGTCGACGCGGTGGGCCCCCTATCAAAAAGTGGAGGCGTCTCCGAGTTGGCACGTATCAATTCCCCAGAAATATCGGCATTTAGTAATGTGGCGTGGATTCCTACATTACTACCAAGCACAACGCTTGGCAATTTATCGAATTCGCCGAGTGCTTGTTTCGTAGCGAGCGACGGCGAGTGCCTACGTGTCTACCAGGCGGTGATCGATGCTCGAACACTCTTAGCCGAAGTGTCGATCAGTGAGAGGAGAAGTAGGATGATGGTAGGTTTATGCAACCTCTGGTCGGTGCTAAAACAGAAGCAGCAGTGACCGTGTCATATTCTCCATTCCAGGATTCAATGGCAAGCTTATCGACCGACATATCCTCGGACGACGGGATTAGACACCCGATACACGATAAAATAAAGATCGTCTCGCAGCAGTCAACTGCAAGGCCTGGCTGCGTTATACAATTGGATGCCATCGCAGATGCTACTCATGTAAGTGTCTAGGTTTAGTAGTTTAGCATTTGGCATTTGGCATTTGACATTAGCAAAATTCCTTTTTCCATTGATGGGTGCGTTTAGGATTGGCAGAACACCCAATTCCTTCATGTATTCCAAGAACAACTGATCACGGGCGAAAGAAACGACGAGAAACAAGGAGGGGTAGACGCATCGATCAACGATTTGGGATTAATGGAATCGACATTGGATGCAATGGTAGACTTGCAACAAGCAGCAATATTCGAGGAACCATTCTATATAGTGGTATTGGAGAGGACACAGCAGGGAACTACAGTCCACATGTGGAGATTAGTGATCGCCTCACAACCCGAAGCAACGGGTCTCTCCGGATCGATGATGTATGTGCCGGACTCGCATCTAGTGCAGGACGAAGACGAGGATGGTACACCTGGTCGTTTCAATCATCCGGAAGGTAGAAGATCGCGACGGCCAAGCCAGACTGGCGGCAGAAGCCGCCGAGAGAGTCAAGGAGAGTGCGATCCGTTCTTCCAGCGGCGCCATCAGAGCAACAGTCATGTTCTAATAACAACCACGAAAGTCTGCACTCAGGAATTGCCACTGCCTGAAGGGGTGGAGGTCATACATGCTGCTCCCGCTGCCGGCCACTTGAGCAGCTCGTCCATTTATCCGGCATGCTTCGCGCCCTACATTGTCGTCACCGCCTGCAGTGATAGTACCATACGCTTTTGGAAGTGTCAAGTTACGAAAGCACCGCCGGACGACAAGCTTTACTACGAATGGTGTGAGTGGGAGATGATTCGAAAGGATCAAGAGTCTACAATCGATATATCAGGTCAGCCATTGAATATAAGCGCAGCCTACAGTGGACGGATCGCGTGTGCTTACAAATATGGAAAGTCATTCACGCGTCCTACGAAAAACGATCCCGATTCGCGTTATGTGAATCTTTGCGTTGCGATATACGAATGTGAAAGCACAGGTGGGAGCGAGTGGATATTAGAGGATACGATCCACTTGAAAAATATACACCTTCCCAGAATCCCTGTCGATCAGCACTTGGATCTAAGCTACCTGTACGACAGTCGATTTCTCCAGAAGAAACAGAGGTTGACGCAAGTACTACAAACACTGAGCCACGAGGATGTGAGGTCACCCCGAAATGGGGAGAACGGGGAGTCTGCCGCCAAGTCAACTGCAGGGTTACTGGCTGTGCCCTCATTTAGCACTCTACAGTCGTTGCGAAAATCGATCATTGAAAATGGAAACACGTGCCCACTCACGCAAAAGCATCTGGTCCAGCTCGATTGGGTCTCCAAAGAGGATGGATCGCATATATTGACGGTTGGTGTCGGTTCCAAGATTATGCTTTTTACACCAGTTTGTTCCGACCTGGCTCAAGCTAACATGAAAGCCATGAAGGAGTCTCAGAGCAATAACAGGCCTATTCTCAGGAAAACCTCCTCATTGGCACAACCCCAGTTTGTCGATGAGATTCGTTGGATGAAATTGCGAAAGATTGAGTTAACTACAGCGGATGGCCTACCGCCACTTCCGATGCAGATATCCTGGGTAAGGGATGGCATTTTAGTTGTTGGTATGGATTCGGAAATGCACGTATACTCGCAGTGGAAACCCAACCCAAGGAACGATTGCTTCCATTCAAATTTGCAACATCAAGAGTCGGACGAGTTTCAAGCAAGCCGCAATCTTCGCGACGAGGACTTACGTACCCTTGCCCACGAAACCTCGCAGAGGCGGCTGGCAAATGTCTCCTCGATGCCGCATTTGTCTCGTGTCAGCAGCATCAATCTGACCATGTTAGACGCTAAGAAGAAGCGCGGCATGCAGAACGAGAGCATCAGCTTCGACTACATGCCGGACTACGGACTCTTTGAGGCGTCGAGAATCGCTTGTCCCGTATTGCCCCAATACCATCCGAAGCAATTAATGGAGCTACTCAATTCCGGAAAGATAAGATGGGTAAAAGCTATCTTGGCCCACCTGGTTCGGTGCATCAGCAGCTCTTGCTCCTTGAGAGTTGACGATGAAAGCTTAATGAAGCAAAGGACCGGATGGTCCCGCTCCCGGACAATGTCGGTGAGCTATGGTACGACCTCTCCATTGGAGCCACGGGGCTCGACGACACAAATACCAGAGGAATTGACACTTGATTACGCTGAAATAACATCGATCTCGCCGTTGCCACTTTGGACTCTATTGCTAGCTGATAAAGAGACAAACGTGCCGCATCAGCAGAACGAGGACAAGCAGGATTACAACGAGCTATTCGACAGCAACCTCGATGAAGGCGAATCGCTGGACGATATGCTGGACGAGGATTACGAGTGCTCGCGGCAAAAGGATAGGAGATCCTCAGTCCCCGAGAGGCAGGGAATATCCCATTTCGGACCGCGCCAAGGAAGACTATTGTCCCGTTTGTTAACCCATACACATTTGCCCGGGCTTTCCAGTCTCGACCAAATGCATTTGCTTGCCCTCGCGGATACCGTTTCCACCTGTAATGTCGATTTTGCAGAGAGATTCGCAATAGACGCTGCGAAGAATGCGATAGCCAAAGAGAACTTGACCGGCATTCCTGACCGAGAGACAATCTCAATGGACTCCCTGGACGACTGCGGCCTGCGATTCCTCTTAGCCATGAAACATTACAACTATCTGATACGCTGCTTGCCGTTAGTGCAGAGAGCGCAGTTTCAGAAGCAAGGCATTTCGAGTAATAACTTGGTTTGGGCATTCCACTCGGAATCTGAGGAAGAACTGCTCGGCCTGATACCTTCTTACGCAAAGGGACAGCCAAAATGGTCAGTTCTGAAGGAATTGGGAGTCGGATGGTGGATTCGCAGTAATACTGTCCTCAAGAGGTCTGTCGAGAAGATCGCGAAAGCCGCTTACCAACAGAAACAAGATCCCCTCGATGCAGCCCTGTATTATCTTGCCATGAAAAAGAAAAACTTACTCTGGGGTCTCTTCCGTAACAAGAGAGATGAACGGATGACCACATTCTTCTCGAACAACTTCTCCGAGGACCGCTGGAGGAAAGCTGCGCTCAAGAACGCCTTTGCTTTACTCGGCAAGCAACGATTTGAGCACGCTGCCGGCTTCTTCTTGCTGGCTGGGGCACTAAAGGATGCTATTGATGTTTGCTTAAATAAATTAAATGACATCCAACTCGCAATGGTGATCGCACGACTGTACGAGGATGACACAACGTCCCCTCATATGCGAAGATTGCTCCACGAGGAGATACTCGGCTGCGACTATGATGGCCAGAATCAGGATATGCATAAAGCACATCCGGATCCATTCCTTCGCAGTATGGCCCTGTGGATACTAAAGGACTATGCAGGATCGCTAAATACATTGCTCTTAACCAATGTCGGGACTATGCACCCTCAGTACAACGACGAGTCAGAGAAACCAGAAGGGGCGACCGGTAAGCATTGCATGCCTTTCGTGCTGCCCATGTTATGCTCTGAACTGGAATGCTAATTACTGAAACACTTTCAGCAAATCCCAACGTATTCAACTTTTACGTCTATCTTCGCACCCATCCACTATTGATTAGACAGTACATCGCTTCGACCGCCCAAGATAAAAAGAAGGGCCGTTCGGTCGTGATATCGGGTTTCAGTTACGGAACTGAAACAAAGAGTCAACCCGATAAGCAATTGCTACTGGAGGACACTATCACCCCGTTAGAGAGGCAGCTGTATTTTACCACGGCTCATGCCCACTTCAAGGCTGGATGTCCTGCGCTTGCTCTAGAGGTGCTCTCGAAGCTGCCAAATAAAGTCATGGACACCAACGGCGAAGATTCCCCGAGTAAGCTCTCCTCCCTGAGCAATACGCTTTACTGCTGCCGCTGCCGATTAATACACTAGCGCACCAGTTATTACACGCTCAGATTTGTTATTTATTTCCATAGGTCTGTTAAACAGCCCAACCAAATCTAAATCTCAAGATACTCAAATAGACACAGGCATTATAAGTTGGGACGTAAAGACCGCGGAACCGGGAGAAAACGAAGAAGGTCTATATTTTCCGCAGAGACTGCATGCCAGATATGATGACACATCCGGCGTCTTTTATCGTATTCATTCAGCAATGATTCTGCTTGCACAGGCCTCGATTGGTCGCAGCCTGTGATGCGGGATACAGCGAACGAGCTAGTGCTTGAGTGGGAGGATGGTCCTGCAGACAATGACGAAGACGACGAGAGTCCACCGTTGAGCATGAAGTTCGATAAGAAAGATACGCTTGTCGGTAAAGCAACCGAGAAGGAAGGTACTGCTATGGCGCGGCCTGCATATCGGCAGCGATTTCCCCCGAAGCATACATCCAGCATTAATTCGGGAACTGAGTATGTTCTGCCTGTTTCTTGTTTAGAGGACGCCGCCAAATCTCCGGGACAGCTGGATATTATGGCACAGCAGCTAAAATTTGTCGCGTGCTTAAAAATCTTAATGGAAGAATTGTCCACTCTGGCAACAGGTTTCGAAGTAGACGGTGGTCAACTACGATATCAACTTTACGTCTGGCTAGAGAGAGAGGTGGATGCTCTCAGGCAGTTATGTAGTTATAGCGTTAACTCTGATGGGGATCCCGCCAATGTATCGGAATGTGCGTGTACTTAGCATACAACTAATGTCAGCAGACTTTCTGTCGCAGGCTCCCCGTACTCATTTCGATCCTGTATCGTAGATGAGGGTGGCATGGTGGATGACGTTCAACCGTGCAGGCCTGGAGAGCAGCCAACGTTGCATGAAATACTAGTGGCCGAAAAGTTGGATTTCGAGGCTAAAGTGCAACGGGCAGCAAAGAGGAAAAAGTGGTTGAAAGGTATATTTTTCACGATTCATCGTAACCTTTCTTCCATTTGGTAATCGGCTGCCTGCCATCTCTTCTGTTTCTTAGCAAATGAAACTCTATTGAGAACTTTGCTGTCCTACTGTTCTTTACACGGAGCATCTGGCGGTGGTCTCGCATCTGTTAGAATGGAACTGGTTCTTTTATTACAAGAGCTGCAGCAAGAGAAAACTCAACAACAATTACTAAGTCCCCTCCCTTTCCCAACGACACTGCCACTGCTAAGCGCGAGCGTGGCTTGCAATAAAACAGTCGTTGCAGATCCGGTTCGACACCTACAGGTATGCCAACGGCTTTGCGCTTTCCGACTTGCGGCTTTCCAATTGAATTTCCAAAATTGTCTTTTCTTGGCTCTTGCAGTCCCTCGCACATGACATGCTGCAAACGTTAGTGGAATTGCGCAGTCCTCCGATGCCAACAAGAAACACGCACTACTGCGAAGTCTTTATCATGAGGGACTTGGCTGTAGCTCTGAGCGCTTGCATCTACCAGTCGCTCTGCGATTCCGACACGTTCGTGATGAAACATCAACAGCCGGACAGGTCTGCTCAAGTTGTACTTCAAGTTGTCTTCTATCGGCTTCTAAAGAGCAATTGACGACGGCTCCGCTACACGAGAAACTTGCTTCCTTAGTTTTCCAGCGGTGGCTGAAGTGGAGACATTTTCTGGAGGCCATTTGGTGGCATCAAACAGGTATCATCGAAGATATTCGACCGATGATGGTGTTTGCATCACCACGTCCCCGTCCAAATGGCCTGGTGTCACCAATCTCCGGGCTCTCCTTGCCCGCGAAAAGGACGAGGATATCCCGAAGTTGAACATTCTTCTCTGCGAAGCGTTCGTTGCGACCTACATGAGTTTATTTGTCTATGCTCTCTCGAGCTGTGACAGTCACATCCTCTATAGACTTGTGGGGCAGCGTTTCGACAACTGTACTTGGTCTTGTCTGTTTGGCGGTGGAGTGAAGAAACTGTTACGCGTAGCGAGCACAACCAGCAACCAGGTGCGGTAAAATCAAGCAAATGAATGAAGAGGAACGGCAATAACTCGTAACAACATTTACCTTCATCTTCTATTTAAGGGTGCGGGCGCCCAGGGCGCGGTTGAAAGATCAGATAGTGCATCGAGTGAGACGCAAACCACAGCAGCTGGAATGTGGAATACTATGACCTCGTTGACCAAGCAACGCGTTAAATTGAACATGAAACTATTGGGCCAATTTACTGGACAGCAACCAAACATGAAGGAAGACAAGCCTACTTACAGGGAGCAATTTGTCTCCCCACAGATGAGCATGGTTTCCTACTTTTTAATGAAAGTAAGCAGAATTGTGGAAAGATATTATTGCACAGTCTGCCAGTCAGATGAATGGTCCTAATTGTAAAGTACTGTGTATCATGACAGCCACGAATAGACGGTGAGTATGCTGACGATATCGACTACGATTCGTCGGATTCCGCGGTATCGGATCTGGATACATCCGAGGATGAGGAGGACGTTTTTGAGACAGCCTCGAAACCAAAGAGCAAGCCAAAGGATAACACAGAACACTCAAATCCCAACTCTTACAGTTGGTGTGTCATGAGATTAGCTATAGTGAAAATGTTGCAACAGCAATTACAGGACTTTTTGAATGTTGCTGGAATAGAAATGCAAGGTAGAGAGGATGCTTGAACGAGAGATTTCTGAAGAACATACAGGTACAAAGTTGCAAGTTTGTATTGTAATGTTGCCGCTTGCAGAATTGCCAGTGAGCAGCCCTCTGATCCACGGAACGTTAGGCGTGGTTGCTCAATGGCAGGAGTCATTGCGCGAGGAATTAGAGTGCAGAGGGCCAGCGCCAGCTAATTATATTCTGGGTTGTGCGCCAGATCCTGCCCCAACGCCGGGGAAGCCAGCGATTCACAAGTACCGCTCACTTCTAGAAAAAGGAAATACGCCCTTCAAGTAAGCTGCATGACAATTTTCCACTACGGAAGCCTCTCTCCTCAATGAATGGACACAGTATGGGAAACGCTGGGTCGGACTTGTTGCAGTACGCGCATGGCTTCTGCGGCGCCAGCCAATCGTCTCTGGTGTTACTTGATCAGACAAGAATCAGTCCAGGACATCTTCATCCGAGCAGTCTTCGGCAAGCGTAGGTCGCTCTCGTCGATTTTGGATGGTGGACAATCAGCTGTGGACAGTGTCACCCGAGGAACAGGCGAGGATAAGGGGAGTGATAGTGGTACGACCAGTTTGCCAGAGCCAGTCCGGATTATTCACAAAGAGCAAGATAGTATCAGCGCCTTTTGCTTGAATCAGGTATTCAATTGGGACTAACGATAATCCGTTACTGAAATTTAATGTTACGATATATTTCCCAGGTTAATCCAGGCCTAATGGCGCTGGCCACACCACGAGAAGTTCAAGAAATGAACATATCGTTACTTCTGGAGCTGCCGTCGTGGCTAGAAGATGAATGCGAATTCGATATCATAAACTTGAACAAGCAACAAGAGTCCGAGCAGATGCAACCTACTAGCTTTCTGGTGATCCAGGTAAGGGCTAGTCCAACAGTTAGAGAATTCTGCGACTCGTAATTTACTTGCTACAAAGATATGCATCTCTTTCATCTAGACGGCAGCAGACCGACCATTACTTGCACAAAGTCCGCAATCAAATAGTCCACAGCCACAATCCGGCATCGCAAGCCAAAGCGGGCGTGGAGCTAGTGTGGTAAGCCCCCGCACTTCATTACTGATATGTTCTTCTTGCTAAAAGTTGACCATTTTACGTATTGTGCCCATACCCCGACTTAACCCGGATATCTCTGGTTTTCCATACGATGAGCTGTACCACGTATAATAGAATCCACAAAGATTTTTCACGCTGGATTAAAAGGAGAGTGGAAAAGCCATCGGAGTATTTGCCGCTGGTTAACTGCCTCAATTAGCCACTCAACTATATTAGACACAGTATAGCACACGAAGCATATCCTATTCTATTGCGCTGGTAATAAGTGGGGAATGTGAGGATCCAATCTTTTCGGTACCTATATAATAATCGTGATTACAATCCGCACCTTGGTTTCCTGCGTTTCAATGCAACCGAGGAAGGGTTCAAAATGACTCGTCTCGTTTAAGCCCAAATCCACCCTATAGTAATAGATACATGTACTATGTGGTACGCACTGCATTCTTGTGTCACAGGTAGTTTTGCACAGCAGAAAATTTCTTGCATTCGGCCGTAAGCGCGATCGCAATAAATCATTGTCCCAGTTCAACTGGTTGTACAAGACTAGATAGAATTGGCTTACGATGAAGAGTGATTGTGATTGCAATCGTAACAGTGCGAGCAGTGCGTAGCGACAATCCTTACAAACAGAAAATTAACCGAGGAGCTAGTGCACCCTCTTTTATCCGGCCGGCCGGCCGGCCGCTGGTGCGCGAAACGATCGGTCACAGAACAGCACAACTGGTCGCGAAGGCAATAATTCTTGTTCAATGCTTATCTAACGTCCAACTTGATTTGCGTCACTGACCTGGTGGTTCATTCGCTCGTTCAGATGAAGGGGATGCCCGCTTTCCCTGGCTCCCACGACCTGCGTTTCTGTCAGTTTGTTGCCGATAGGAGCAAACACTTGTTGCAACCGGTGAGACTAACATCTAACAGACCGTAGTCTATCGTAGCGCCAGTTTAATTTTCAGTTCGATTCATTCGTTGGTTATTTCTCAAGCAAAATACTCTTGAATGAGTGTCGCTCTGATTCGTAAGATCCTTCATTCTTCAAACGAGAGAATACATACGGCAAATGCCTGTGGAAAAGGCCACAAGGAATTTGTACAAAATGTAGCTTGTGGTGTGACAGCATGACCCGATGGATCTTACGAATCGAGAACTGCTATACGTCTACAACAAATAGTGGTTACACCACAATTCCTCGATATCGCATGTTTCATGAATTCCACTTGAAAACGCGTCGCTTAAGCTCTCGACGTAGCACATCATCGTAGTAGAACAAAGGCAGAGTAGATCCAAAATCTTCTGCACGCGAATGAAAAGCATCGCACACGATCCATATGTACATATAGCGAAGCAAATCCTCGATAATTCTTTCGCTCGAGAGCTATCGCGAATAGCCAATCGAAAACATTCTATTGTGCGCAACCCTTTAATTTCGATATAAGCTGCGTATTATACTTTACCTGGTCGTGCATGTACCGCTGTATCTTGTCAAGTATTCCAGTAGTGCCATTGCTTAGTGCCATTGCCGAGAACTTATAATACTTATAATAATACTCCATATGATGGACTGTTAACGAAGTAAGGGGTAGCCACTTGTTACCCTCAAATTCACCGATATTCTGAGGCTTTCTCGCCAATTTCATCTTTCTCAAAGCGACTGGAGCGCAAATAATCAGGTATCAGTGGCTAGCCTGAGATTGGGTATGAGCTACGTATGAGAAAGTATTTGGAATATCTTGTACGACAGGCCAACGACGGGTAAACGATGTTTGAAATGCACAGTAGAATTTTATCGCATGCTACGTATTCCTAGAAAGTACCAGAGAGTAGTCTCCCTCAAACAATGACGGTCTGGCATTATGCGCCAAGCTTTTCGCCACCGCACCGCAGCTTTTTCCTTTTCACTAGCTATTTCCTTTTTCCTTGACTCCATCCGGAAAGCGAAGATACACACGAGTTCCACCACCCATTTCGGAATGTCTCCCCCACCCTCCACCCGCCAACAGCGAAATGAATGGACGAATGAATCTCATGAAAATGATAGATTAAGATCCCCTCTCGTGTTAGGAAGTTTGATGTGCATTCTCAGTTCATTATTGCAGAAACACGCAATTGCGAGATTTTCTTTCTAATATACCTCCCACTTTTTCCTTCTGACAGATCTTGAAGCACAAAATCGACGGTATCAGAAGAATTTCTTCGCATCCACTTTTGCCATTGTGTAAGCTTAAGATTAATCATTCTTGGAGAAAATTGGCTCTCAGCCATTACTGAAGACCACCCAAGGAAGACTAATTTGCCTAACTCATTCGTCCGCTGCTTGCGCCCTCAGATTTGACCGGTTCTCAAGACGGTTCGGTTTCGCTGTGGGAATGGGGCCATCAAACGGCGGTCGCAACACCGCGGCCACCGGGTACATTCGCCAAAGTGACCCGCGTACGCTTCTCTCAGCACGGCAACAAGTTTGGTGTCGCTGATTCGGACGGCCATCTGAGTCTTTTCCAAGTCGCCTGTAGGGAAGGAACGGCGAGGCCATTCTTTGTAAGCTTGAACTTTCCTCTCCTTCATTTCCAATCCACGTAACATAATGAGTCGAGCTGACTCTTATTGGGTTTATCTCGCTCTCTAGAATTACCAGTGTCATAGCAAGGTCACATCGGACTTCGTCTTCCTAGGAGCATGTAGCTTAATTGCAACCGCTGGCCACGGCTCGGAAGGTCGAAACGTTGCGCTTTGGGATACTTTGCTTCCACAAAATAAATCTCTCATACAGGGTAAGATCCACATACTTATTTCTGATTGTCCACGGGCGCTGTTAATTGTACTGGTCAATCTTGATTACGCCATTTTTACACTCTACGGCCAGGCTTCACATGTCATGATCAAGGAGCTAGCTCTTTGATTTTGGCACCGCAACATCAACTGCTCATAAGTGGCGGGAAAAAAGGCGATATCAACATATTTGACGTGCGCCAGCGCCAACAACGACATCGATTTCAAGCGCACGAATCAGCAATCAAGTGTTTGGCGCTTGACCCGCACGAGGAGTTTTTTGTCAGTGGCGCAGGAGACGGTGACATAAAGGTGCGACTCCCCACCCCGACCCCCCTATTATGTCCCTCTTATATCATGATTTATGACTTTCATTATCGTCCTTCTAGATATGGGGCTTGACCGTCCATTCCCTACTGTACTCTTTCCCTGGTGAACATCCACGATCGAGCTTCTTCAAAAATATAGGACAGGTAAGAACGCATCCCGCACCGTTTTCTAAATTCTTGTGACAGCAATGCCGACATGTTTTCAATATTCAAGGGTGTAACACAAATACACGTTGACCCGGCGGGTCGTCTATTTTCCTGCGGAGCGGATGGTTCCATGAAAGTTCGCCAGCTGCCGGAACGCGATTGCGTTGTGCACACCTTGTATTAAACATGAAGAATTGATGTTTCGTGATTATTCAGTGACATCGTCGCCCGATGGAAATCGTGTAGGAGCTTCTGCAGGCAGTGACAACAAATAACAAATAGATCTCGTATAAATGTTAATCGACAGAGCAGCTCGTTCACACACAGTATACGTTATGAACGTTCAAGCTTGCGGTATAAAAGCACTGCCGGGAAAAATGTCATCCGGTGGCATGAAACTCCTCTGGTAAACTAGAATGACACTTTCATGCGATTTATCCTCCGCTTGCATCATAGAGTGTATTAGAGTATTAACGGCACTGAATGCGCCGGAGCATGCCGACGACGCGCAACTAAAATGCTCCACTGCATAAGACTACTGATAATCATCGATAGAATCTTACGGCATATTGCGACTATGCCCCGTTATATTGCAGTATTTACGGTATTATCGAAAACTGTGTTGTACACGATGTCTGAGATATATGCCAGTTGTCAGTTCTTGTTTCTTATTCGTCGATGCGAGCATCTGTGCATGCCACATGAAAACGTCCGGAGACAACACAGCCAAGGAACGATCCCGTAAACGATCAGCAAAATTATGGAAGTGCCCCAGAAATACAGTGTGCATTATCATGAGTAGAAAATGTATATCGTTTACGGCAAGTTAGTGTGAAGGGTTGCATAAATGTATTTTTCCCGGTACGCAGACCCATAATGATGTTGCAATACTGTTAAGCAAAATGTCAAGATTGGGTACCAATAAAGGAAAGACCAGTCAAGGCGTTTTACGATACTTCCTTTATCTATTTCGTGACAGTTAAAGAAGTACATGCAGCTTTGTGAACACTTATAAATGTACTTGGATGAGCCAAGGACATTTTGTAAAAGCGTCCTTCTCCATTATCGGTTGTAAGTTGGAATTTCGTTCCATAATCCTGCACATTTATTAAGGCCGACAGCGCTCTAAGAAGCGCGGATACAGGCATACATCTCTTATGTGGTATCGGTTCAACAGCCAACAGATAAATCTCTCTAGTCCCAACCCATAACCGCCGTGGGGACAACTACCATACTTCCGCTAGAAATAAACGACGTTGTAAGTAGTGCGAATTATCGTGAAAAGCGCATCGTCAGAATACACGGACGATTCAGCCTCATTTTGCCATACCTGATCCGTATACCAATAGTAAGGCTTAGGGTCAATATTTTCCCGGCTATATCCTTCTATCAGTTCGTCGTAATCCCAAATACGCATCGAACCACCTACAATTTCTCCAACGTTCGGCAAAAGAACATCCACAGATTCAGTGAGGCGCCTATCTTCCGGACAACGTGCCATGTAAAAAGACTTGATTTCCGCGGGGAAGCGACATAGCATGATCGGTTCGTTGATCGCATCTGTCATTTTCCTTTCTGGCATTTCTGGAATGTCCTGTTAGGTACGGTACTTGCATAAGTGGCAACATACACATTTTCAATAGTTTTAACTATGCAAAGGGGTGAGGAATACCTCTCCAAACTCATAAAAACTTCCATCCTCCTTTCTAATATCATTTGCACGTAGATACTCAATCGCATCGGCATAATTCATTCTCTTGAATGGCTTCTTTGGGACCTTAAAGTCAGGGTTTAATTCCTTAACAAGGTGGCCTAGTGGCGATTTCAGGACACGGTCAACAACGTCGCATATGAGGTCCTCCAGCCGATCCAATAAATCGTCAAACGTTATAAAGGGACATTCTGCTTCAATATGCGTATATCTGAGAGAAATGTAGATCGTGAATAGTGGTAGGTCAATATCTACTTTAGGCTTTTACAAACTCTAAGTTCAAGCTAAAGGAGGTATTCCGTTAATTACTCGGCCAAATGTCGTCGTGTCCTGGATTGTTCTGCTCTATAAGATTGTGCAACACAGTAAACATCTCCCATAGCAGGAATACAGGTTTCCAAATAGAGTTGAGAGCTTTGCGTGAGAAAGGCCTCCTCGCTAGAAAAAAAATGTTTGATAGTTGCATTTGCATGGCATCAGGCTAATTCTCACTGTCATGTATTGGAAGGATCGGGGTTACCCAAAATAATCCAGCTTAAAAAGAGTGGAGCCTCCCTCAACTTGCGTTTGCACTAACGTTGGTGGCGTTACCTCCCAATAACCCCGCTCTTTATAGTGATCGCGAAATACTTGCATCAATATCGACCTCATCATCAGCATACGTGATGTCTGGACAAAATGATTGGCATTTAATTATTAACGGACACTTTGAAATCACTGCAAGGGATTAATGTCCCATACATTTTCTCCGCGAATCATTATATGTCGATTGTCCAGCTGAACATCTGGGAGAGCTTCTTCATTGAGAATTGAATCGGCACCGCCAGGAGGAGCAGACCCAATTAAGTTCCAGAAATCTACGCGTAACTCATGACCGTCCGGAGCCTATTGGAACAGAACCTATTGTAGAGCAGACATTCAATGAGTAATAAATCTTGTAGATTCTCCATCGTACAGTCTTTCCTTCCGGTACAATCTCGAGTGTACCAGTCAATTCGACCGATGCCTCTGTAGAAAGAGTAAGAGCATCATATGTCTGGCACAACAAATCATTCAGCACACACTGTAGAAAGCCAGTACCATCTCTCATTGTAATGAACATAAGCGCCTTGCCTATAAACAAATAGGTGGATAATATAATGCTATCGAATTGACTCGATTCTTTAGATTGTCCTGTACCTTGCCGCCGAAGCCTGTGTACCCATCCATACACCTTAACCCTTTCACCCCTATGGTGAATTGCTTGCTTTATCTTAATGCGAGAAGCTGCTGGTAATGAGTCATCCTCCTTGATAATAATCGATTTGGCATCCTCCAAATTCTTATATCTTTTCTCTTCATCCTCTTGTAGCTTCTTTTTCTTATCCGCATGTTTGTACTGTTCGCGTGCCCATATCTTATGTACCTTTTTCAGTTGCGATTTCGATGCCAACTCATACTTGCTCCCTGGGTCGCGCGAATCTTGATATATCGGTGGGAAAGGCTCTGCCTTTGCGTGTCGCATAGCGTGTAAAATTGTTTTAAAAGGATTTTCCACCGATCCGTCTCCGGACTCATCATTGCCGCTCTTCTCGGAGGTATAGATTCCTTCAAAACGATTAAGGATTGAGTGATTAAATGTCACCGATTCGATCAGTCGGTGCGTATCCGCGCATCCATCCAACACTGATGCAATATAGACACGCGCTTGATCATTGATTTCCAGTGAAATTCTGCCATCGCAGTGGACTTTATTCTTTATAGTTAGTCGTTATTACATCGCAATCCTAGTCCCCACTACCTGCCAATTCTCTGTCAATTTTACCCAAAGTGGTCCAGATGTTTCTCTAATACTTCTTTGATTTAAAGTACTCCCAGGCATCCGAGATTCATTCCAACCCCCAGTACATACCTAATGCTGGGCTGCACTCTTCCGACTCTTTCTCTGGCATTGTTAATAATATCTAGGCAGTTCAATTTTGCTTTTACGGTAAGGCGAACGAGCACCGATGCTGCTGATTGATCACTTGCCACGATATCGCACACTTGCGCTGCGACAGATGCACTCTGCTGAACGACACACCGGTTCCACACGGCTTCCACCTCTGCCGGATGTCCTCGAATCTTTGGCCACTTTGGCCGCTTTGGCCGAAGCCGACGAATTCGACGTTCGACGCGCCTCACCGTGCCCGTCGTGCGCAAAAACCTTTTCCTCGAGCGGGCTGTTCGAAATAACGCTCCGTTATTAAATCGGAATAAGGGTTGTTGCATACATAGTACATACTTTATATATAGTTACTATGTACAAGAAACATATCCATCTAATAGCCATGCATATAGTATATTGGCCATATGCCTATGGCGTATAAATGCTGAGACTATATCCATTAATTATTAAGGTGATTATTGCATCAGTACCCAAGTGTATGCATATATGCATTTCATGCACATATAACACTGCAAAAGTTAATTAAATAATCTAATATATTATATACTTGAAAAACCATTCGGAAACGACGTCGTCGTGCGGTAAAGTCCGCAATAAAATTGATTATTTATGGCAGCATTTGCAGAATCTTCTTACAAACATATTTATTTGTCTACGATGTAGACTGGAATCTACGTGTGTATGTATGCAGTGTGGTGGTGTGCGTGCGTGCAGGGGTAGTATGATGTAACTGCGAGGCAATGTATGTATACATAAGGTAAAAGTATAAAGTGGTATAAAGTATAGATGGAGACAAGGAAAGAGCTAGACAACATCATCTTCAGCCTTATGTGTAGGAGAAGATATGTAATACTTGTCTTTTAAGTTTTGGCTGGTTTTGAGATTTCTGAGAAAGCATAATATTGCATGTACAGTATGTATTAGAGAATTATGCGCGCCTGCCAAATGGAGCTCGTGCAAGTTTGCTAAGTGTATACGAACCTCGGCAATAGTGCGATAACCATAACCTATTTGGAAGGGACTAGTTTCCTTTCGTGATTCATGAGGAAATTAGAAACTCCTTGAGCTTATCCAAGTGTCGGATTTGCAAGGCTTGGCATTCATTGGAGAAATCATAAGAGCAGGCGGTATAAAGATGCAAATTTTCACCTGTGTCTGCATTATGGATAAACTGTGCTAAGCGATTTCCAAACAGAGCGAGTGATAAGATGTTCTTTTATGCGGATATTGCCAGCAGCAGTGAGAAATGGCTGAAAAGGAAGGAAAAATCGAATACGTGTCGGAGCCTTGTCCCATCAAGCCCCGAAAAATTGGCCCGCAAAATGTGGTCACGCGATTGAAGCGTCGCGAAACCTTCGGCTGCCCGTATCCGGGTACTCATGTTCATACTGCCCGACAATTCTATCAAAATGTCTTTCCGAATTTCACTGTTATGAATGTCGAGAAGCCACCATGTTTTTTAAGAAAATTCAGCCCCGATGGACGATATTTGATTGCCTTTAGTGCCGATCAGACATCTATCGAAGTCTACGAGTACAGAGGGGCATCGGCTGCTGGCGATTTGCTCGCAAATTGCGAGGGCGAATATATTGGTCACAAGAACGATGAGCAGAGCTTTCATATTAGGAGTAACATATTTGGCAGATTCTTCAAGGCCAAATGGGTGGTTAATGTTGCTCAAAGCAATGAACAATTAAACCGAGAATGTAGCTTGTTCACGGATGACGGGAGATATGTCATTGTTGGCTCTGCTGCACATATCCCGGACGAACTAAGGCCACATTTCTATCAGGTATGTATGATTCGATAATGTTAATGAAGACTAATGCTGTCGCGCACGCTCCTTAAGCAGGACATTTTTCCTTTAAGATTTACTCAAATAACGAGGCCTTAACTCCAAGTCCTAGGTCCCCGCTGGAGGATTACAGTTTACATTTAGTGGACCTCAGAGGAGGAAAATTGTGCGATACCAGGCATTTCAAAGTCGACAAAATTTATTTGTCGCATAATCAAGGTTCGTTTACCTTTTACATATCGCTCATGCAGGCTCGAGTAATTGTGTGTTACACATTTGCATCCAGGTCTTTATTTGTACAAAGATATACTAGCAGTATTGTCGGTACAACATCAAACGATCCATATATTCCAAATTCTTGATGGCATGTTCATCAATGTGAGGACAATTGGAAGATTTTGCTTGGAAGACGACGCATACCTGGTGAGCAGTGCTTGCCCAGGTGCAAATTGCCGTCCCTTCCGAGATGTAACAATAAATAGTCTCAAGCATAAATTGTTAGTGTATTTATATAAAAGAGCATCGTATATAAGCGATACAACAAACAACCCATACGAATTACGACGCTTTTACCAATACTTTGATCAAGTACGTATATCAACCTCTTTTATCTTGACCGATTGGTAGTCGAACATTATGGGAAGCTATACTATCATTACATTTTTCAATAATACTCCAGCTGAATTCATTGCGTATGTGGAAAATGCAATTATTGGACACCAATCATATATTGGTAAGATATGCGAGCGAGGAAGTAGCAACGCTTCAAGCAAATGAACCAAACGCACAACCAGCATTACTAGTTGTATATGACATGGTCTCCGCGAAAGTACTAGCCGCGTATGACAATGCATCGACCCAATTATTAACACAATTCGAGAATTTCAGTGACTTCTTCAGAAATGCAAGAATGAGCACAGACTGTCAGTATATGTGTTCACCATCTAACAATATATATGCGAGGTGAGGATAGCCCTGTATATTATTTTTAGCCAATTCATATGCCGATATCTTTGTCGTTTTACTACTTTCTTGGAGGGAATCATTCCAGACTATTGCAACAGCGATTCAAGCAGACAATAGTTAGCGCCCGGTACGGCGGAATCACGGAAGCAACAAAGAGATTGCTTGCTCAACTGCCAATATGCGCTCAGTCCTACTCAAGTTCGCCTTACCTAGATCTATCCTTGTTTTGCTACGACGATAAATGGGTCTCGATGATGGAACGCCCCAAGGCATGTGGGGAACATCCTATTCGGTGGGGCCAATTCCTTTTGCTACTCCTTTCACCATACGGAGTTGTGCATCAATTTTGTTTTAATTTTGCAATGTTTGTGCACGCAGGTTCTATGCTCGAGATTCAGGTTTATTGAAATTCCGCATGTACGCGGGAATGTTGGGCCGAACGACCCCGAATTCAGCGCGGCGTTTAGTCGCGTTTACTTTTCATCCAACGGATCCCTTCGCGATTTCGGTTCAGCGTACAAACGCAGAATATATAGTCAGCTTTCACGTCAGGCATGTTTGAAACTCTGTGCCCGTGATGCGTCTGAGTGTGATGTTAGAATTTGATAAAGCAGAACTACCTCTTTAATCTCTCGTGGGACGATCTCAGTGTATGTAGACCTTCACTACGATCAGGGAACTTTTATACACGTATCTCTTGTAAATAATGATGAAAGCTCTAGGATAATATTAATGACTGATATTTAATTTTGTAATCAAAAATTTCAATTCCTATTGCTTAACTCAATTCTCCATTGATACTTAATTTTCTATCGAATTCGATTTTGCACTACAGTGGACTTGACAGGCTTGTGCTGCCATGTAAGAAATTAAGTGCGGTTGCAGATGAGAATAGATTAAACAAATTAATGCGATGCCAAACTCCCAAGATGTTAGGAATTCCCGATTTTTTTATTGGGCATGTTCAGACGTGCAATGGAGTGGGCCATGTATAGTGTACATGTGTGCGCGTGTGCGTGTATTGTTATGTAGATTGTAGAAATCGGATGATATATAGTATTAATGAATTCGCAATAAAATAATTTCTATACTTATTAGTTTTATTGCATTCATATTTGTTGGATTTGCAAGAGAGTCGCTCGGGTTTCATATGACATAAAACTAAGTAGTACTGCCGCTTACTTTTAAAAGAATGGCGCTCTAACGGGAAATTGGTACTCCTGATAGGCCTGGCCAGGCCTGGCCAAGCCCGATCCGGATCTGACATCTCGTTGGGGCGCAGGGGGCGCAGTCACCTGATCATAGCTCGCATACTATATGTATGTATGTGTACATGTTGCGTACGCGTCAGCTTCATGTTCTAAATCTATTTGAATCTATCTTCGGACTGCTAATTTATCTAGCTCGACCAGAGTACTCTGTAATATCAAATACCGACTGGGTAGGATAAGGAAGAGTACAATCGAAGTATCATAATCGATTTATTCTGTTGCTAAGATCTACATCGACCAAACAAACATCAACGCAGCGCGAACCCCGATGTTCAATTCTTACTCTCTAGTAAAAAGGACGGAGGAGGAAGAAATGTTCCTTCTTGTTCGCCCGGACCACCTAGAGCACACATCTGACAGTTTTACTCTCTTCTTCGCCCAGACCACTCAGAGCACACACGTGCCAGTTTGCTCTCTGAAATAAAGGAATTATCGTTATTCTTTGAACTTGAAATATAGTCTTAATTAATTTCGAGTCCTCGTCTTCACAATTACCTTTGGGTGATCATAAGCGATCCGTAAGCAGAACGCTTTAGCGTTCCACGGGCACGAACCTTGCCGAAAGCCTGCCTGAAGCCTGCCTTGAAGATCGTCGCAGAAGAAATTCATCTGGAGATCCCCACGAGGCGCAACAGTAACACATATGCACAACACATACACACATACATACCATCATACTTGCTCCCAATAGTAGATACCAACAGATACCGTAGATTGCCGTAGATACTTACCGACGTTACCGACGCACTAGTTACCGAGTGCGTCGTGAGATTGCGTGAGATACTAGATTGTAGATTGTGACGATTGTGACGATTGTGACTACGTGAGTGACGTGAAGTACGTGAACAAAGTTCTGCATCAGCAGAGTAACCATTTCCAATGACAATCGTTTTCGTAGGTAAGACGGGTAAGACTCGACTGGAGAGTATGTAAGATGCCTCGATCAGGTTATAGAATGACTATAACGCCAAGGCGAGTTGTGAAGAAGCAGGATCTTGACCGAATGTAAGGGGCAGCAGAGTAAGGTGAAGGTGATCCCGCGCGACTCGTTTCAAAGAAATTGGAGAAATCGGCATTAGCACAGTCCAAATGCCATTCGCTATAAGAAATTGTCCGCACATCGCTAATCGTGGTGATCTTTCGACAATTGAGGCTGCCTTGTCTCAGAAAGAAAGATTCTCAAAATGTAGTGACTGTGAGACCGACGGGCCCAACTTGTGGCTTTGTTTGTTTCCCGAGTGTCGATGGGTGGGATGTGCAGAGACGCATTTGGATCACAGTACAATTCATAATCAAAACTTTCCTGCACATTGCGCTCACATGAACCTCACAACAAATCGGATATGGTGTTACAGTTGCAAAAGGGAAGTTATTAATAGACACATTACTTCACCACCATTGTCACCTATCGAGCCAGATGTTAAGGTGATTAATAACAAGTATGTAGGTGAGAGTGGTAGCAGTATGGATTGCAAACGAGATAGTTTGGATCGGCTGGCATTAGACAAGTAAGGGGACAACAGAACTTATAGAAACTGAAAAATTGTCTTATCATTTAATTCTAATACTACATTCGTGTCACAGGTTGTACGGGGATTGGTTTGTAAATAGAGCTAATTATGAGAGGGATAACATGTTCAATGAAAAATCTGGAGATTCGCCGGATACGACCGATTCGGACGAAGGTAAAGATTTCTCTGGCAAGCCGAGAGGCTTGGTTGGCCTTCAGAACATAGGCAACACGTGTTATATGAACGCTGCGCTCCAGGCATTATCCAATGTAGCGCCATTAACTCAGTTCTTTTTGGACTGTGGTCATATGATCAATTACATGTGCAAGGACAGAAAGCCTGGTTTAAGCTTAAGCTACCTGAATCTTATTAGGGATATGTGGAATAAAAAGACAAGAGGATACGTTGTCCCACATGGTATACTATCCGGCATCAGAACAGTACATCCGATGTTCAGGGGATACCATCAACATGACACTCAAGAATTCTTGAGGTGCTTTATGGACCAGTTGCACGAGGAATTGAAGGAACATACCGAAGATGATCCCGATTGTGTAATTAGATTAAAAGGATTGATAGAACAATCCTCCGACGAAGACGAGACCGAAGTGGACGGAAATGGTTCTAGCCAGTCTGATGCAGAATATGAAACTTGCGACTCTGGAGTAAGCGAACAAAGTTCTTTAAGTGACGACGGCGAGCGTGGTACAAAGCGAAGATATTCACGTGTATCACAAACTGAAAAACTAAGGAACAAATTTACTAACAGGAGTTTGAAGAAATCGTCGGTGGAACAGCCATTTTCACAGCAGCAAAGATCCACGCAAAACTCGCCAGTAAAGCACAGGAACAAAAAGCAAATAAAGACACGGAGCATTATCAGCGATATATTCGATGGAAAGTTATTAAGTAGTGTGCAATGCCTAACATGCGACAGAATTTCAACGCGAGTGGAAACTTTCCAAGATTTGTCATTACCCATTCCAAGCAGAGACCACATTGATATGTTGCATCAAGGGTCGTTGACACCACAAAAAGCAGGCCCCTGTTCAGATGTTGTATATGTAACTAACCAATCTGGCTGGCTGTCCTGGTTTCTGCAGTGGATGCGCTCCTGGTTTTGGGGGCCAGTCGTCAGTCTTCATGACTGCCTCTCTGCATTTTTTAGCGCCGATGAACTGAAAGGGGATAACATGTATAGTTGTGAAAAGTGCAATAAACTTCGTAATGGAATTAAATTTTCTAAAGTTTTGGAGCTGCCAGAGATCTTGTGCGTTCACTTGAAACGATTTCGGCATGAATTGATGTTCAGCTCAAAGATCGCGAATTATGTTTCATTCCCTTTGGAGGGATTGAATATGAGGCCCTACTTACATAAAGAATGTGCATCGAAAGTTACAATGTACGATTTAATATCAGTAATATGCCATCACGGCACTGCTGGAGGTGGCCATTACACATGCTATGCCCTAAATCCTATTGTGAACAAATGGTTCGAGTTTGACGACCAATGTGTTACTGAAGTCTCGCCTGAAACTGTCAAGCATTGCGAGGCCTATGTATTGTTCTATAAAAAGTGGTCACCAGAAATGATGCAATTACGCGATAAAACCATGGAATTGGAAATATCGTCAAGAGAAGTCTCAGATTTGAGTTTCTTTGTCTCGCGTCAATGGATAAACCGTTTTAATACCTTCTCCGAACCTGGACCCATAGATAATTCTGATTTCCTTTGCCCTCATGGTGGTGTAAACCCTGTAAGAGCTCAGTTTGTCGAGAAGCTGAGCATGCCTGTATCACAAGCAGTTTGGGAGTATTTGTATAACACGTAAGTATAGCTCGTAACGGCCAGTACTGTTCCCTGTACAAAGATATGTGACAGTTGGAGTCAATTCTAAATTTCAGATTCGGCGGAGGTCCAGCTTGTACACATCTTTATGAATGCCCAATATGCGAGGAAAAGTACGAATCTTTGCAAAAACGGAGGCAGTATGAGATGGAAGTATTTCAGAGACTAAATCATACTACCGACAATCCAACGGCAATTCACGCTTTGGCAATGGCTTGGCTTCGACAGTGGCAGAGTTTTGTCAGAGGAAAAGAAACACAACCGCCGGGCCCCATCGACAATAGTTCGATTGTAATAAATAAAAACGGGCAGAACATTCTGAAACTCGGTAAGTATAGTAACTCTAATACCATTAAAGCATGATCGATCTGGTTATGAAATTCTTTTCCCCTTCAGGATCAGACTACGGCCAGATACCAGAAGAACTATGGCAATTTTTCTTTGCAACCTATGGCGGAGGGCCAGAGCTGATGTTGCATTCGTGTCAACGACCCCTTTCTTCGCAGCCCAATGCTGTCTCATCACATTCCGCGTCCAATCCCAATTTGCTTGAAGCTAATTATAAGACTAGTCGGTCGGAAGCTAAATCTAGTAAACTTGGTGTAACTCGAAGTTCCGAAACAATTTCCCAGCAGGATAGCGCCATCGGAAGTTTGACGTCCGATAGTGATTTGCATCACACCCAAAGGGATGTTAGTGAGTAAATCATGTCCACTCACGCGTGAGTGTCGTTCCCCACGGTATAAGACTACTATGTTTAATATTTTCACTGAACAGTAAAATTACAATTCTATACAATACAATATCTCTGGTTGGTACCTTTGCTCTCTCTCTCTCTCTCTCTCTCTCTCTCTCTCTCTCTCTCTCTCTCTCTCTCTCTCTCTCTCTCTCTCTCTCTCTCTCTCTCTCTCTCTCTCTCTCTCTCTCGCGGGCGCGCGGACATTAACGCAAGGACTTGTAAGACCAAGCAATATTACATAGCAAAAAAAAATTGCACCCTGCTGCTTTAGGTGAACGTGGACATTACGATTCATCGAAAGGTACACAATCATTTGGAGTATTTTATAATATCTGCAACGTATTTTTCTGCGTTGCTGCGTACAATTGGGCGTACATTGTGGCGTAGTGTATGTACTTGGTGGGTAATATATAGTTAGTACAATGTTTGGTATTTGTATATGCATTATTTAAGATTCTTGCTTAAGAATAGTTTCCGTGTGAAGCCGATGACGCACTAGTCTTCCGACATTGTCATGAAATTCGACAGTTTGGCTGTATCTAAACTAATTGCAATATTCCTCTATCATTCCCAGATATAGAAAATCGAATTACTGAACCTTGATCTGTCTACGCACATCCACGACCTTTTCCTACCGTTCACAATTTCAGTTTCTACCTGGGATTGGTGTTCCAGTGTCGGAGAAGAGACAACTTTTGTGATGCAATAGGTTCTGACTTGATTCGTACGTTGTTGGTAGCATTCCCGCGCAATCTTTAGTCAAGCACGGTGCACATTAGCAGCTAACTAGTACGGTATGGATGTCCCAATAGATGGAGAGGTATTTGCCCAAGGTAGCCCTCGGCTTTCGGTTGCTGCACCACCAAAGTTCAAGAATTCTAATGGACTTTTGAAAGCGTTGTTCGTGGACTTATGTGGCGAAGGTACCGAAAGTGTTTGGAAAAAGCAGTTTTCGGGTAGGTGCCGTTCTCAAGTTGGACCTTGGGGTATTAGCGAATTTCTTGACTTTGATAATATGTTGTATTTAACTTATGATTCCGTGAATGTTCAGTCTACACGGGCAAGAATTAGGGAAAGCATTTTTCATTGTGATCTGACGATCCTATATCTTGGTGATTACCAAGAATATCTGTTCCACTATGAAACTATGAAACGTTGATTTCGGCGTGGTGTTGCTTGCTTCACGTCTGAAATGCATACACAGGGAAAGAAATGACTGTAAAGTTAATATAAATAGTGATTGTTAAGAGTACTGCACCCAAGATGAAGAGAAATAAATAAATGTTGGTCTGCTTATTTATTGAAAGGAAGGTGTCCCGTTTACTCTCTTTCTCTCTCTCTCTCTCTCTCTCTCTCTCTCTCTCTCTCTCTCTTTCTCTGTCTGGCAAGTCAATTTTCTCTCAATGACAATGAGAAGGAGGCTCTAGCGGCCAAGTGTAGCAGAGTGACACGGCGAACGGGGTGCCTCGTGGACCACATCGATCGAGTCTTGCGCGTTTGGGGGATGTTGGCCATATTACCCGATTGCACTGGCAGCCTCCGAAGCACCGTCCTCTTCAGTCGATGCCGCGATTAAGGGCTCGCGATTAGAGACTCAAGAATCGCGGAAGACTGTAGACGACCATGGGGCATCATAGTCCAAGTAGTTAGATCGCCTTAAAATCATTTTCTTCTTCCCGTAATATATTGTTTCTCATGTCAAGTCAAGTATCTGCGGCGATCATTTTGAGTTCAATCACTGTACGCTGCATCTTACGTGATAAGAAGAAGCGAGATTCGTGGAGGAGGGGTGCCTAGTTGTGGTCGAAGGCCTTGCCGAACTTGCGACAATACGTGAACTTGAATTATTCATTGCCAAAAGGTAAGGAGAAGCACTTGAATTGAGATTTCGTGGGGGCAAGTGAGAAAGGAGGGTCTGAAACGATGTTGCACCAACTGTCAGTGGAGTTGAGGATAAGCGTTAATTTCGTTTAAACATGTAGAACGTCCAATCTTGCAATCGTCCAAGTTCCCATGGGAATGTCGTGTCATTGGGACTTGTAACGTTCCTTCCTGATGTGCCAGTTTTGCACGGATCACTTTGCCTTTCGAGCTTTGCGCGGAAAGTTTGCCGTTCTGGGGCGATAAACTTGCTAATGAAGAAGCTTGGATTGCAGGAGGGTGGTGCGAGAAGATGGCGAATTTCCGCGGATTCTTCATACCCTCGCTGGGTGCAACTTTCAACGTTGCTTGGGAGACACTAAAGGCCAAGTGGCCTGAGAACAGTCCCTGCATGGAACTGATACGCGGGGGTGGCATGGGCCAAGCAGAGGCTCCAGGTCAAGCTCACCAGGGCCAATTCAAGTCATTCGAGGAGGGCGGCGGTAATACGGAGATGATGACTATGAACGGGGAGGAAGGGTACGGGGAGCAGGGGAATGCGGCTGTCGCCGAGGACTCTTTTAGCTACCAACGAAACGGGTAATTAATCATGAGAATAGATCATTCATGAGAAGGAAGATGATTCATCCGAAAAGGAAAAGAGGAAATCGGTTTCGGCCACTGGAATCCTTACGACGTTGCAGGGAGAAAGCGAGGGCAGGCAGTGTTAGCAGCGGTGAGTTCAGCGAGTACGACGAGGGTGGTGGCGGGGGCGGCGAATTCGGGACTCCGGGAGTCAAGATTAACGAATGGCAGGCTGCGTGGAACGTTACCAATGCAATACAGGTAGGTAGAAGATTGGTCGGATGGACTGAATGGATTTATTGGAGGAAACCTTGCTTTTACCCTGCAGGGAATGTTCATTGTCTCGCTGCCGTTTGCCGTGTTGCGCGGCGGCTACTGGGCGATCGCGGCGATGGTTGGCATCGCACACATTTGCTGTTACACCGGGAAAATTCTGGTCGAATGCTTGTACGAGCTTGACACCGTGACAGGGCAAAGGGTAAGGGTGCGAGATTCATATGTCGCGATAGCCAAGGAGTGCTTTGGCCCAAGGTGGGGAGCGAGGGCAGTCAATATAGCTCAGATCATCGAGTTACTGATGACCTGTATACTGTATGTGGTTGTATGCGGGGATCTGATGATAGGCACTTTCCCCGAGGGTGCAATCGATACCAGAAGTTGGATGATGCTAATCGGTATATTCTTACTGCCACTCGGTTTCCTCAAGTCTCTGCAGCACGTCTCGATGCTGAGCTTTTGGTGTACTATGTCTCACCTCTTGATAAACGCGATAATCATTGGTTATTGCATCCTCGAGATCGGGGACTGGGGCTGGTCGAAAGTCAAGTGGTCAATCGACATGCAGAACTTCCCGATTTCATTGGGTGTCATAGTCTTCAGTTACACGTCTCAGATATTCCTGCCGACTCTCGAGGGCAATCTTATCGATCGCTCCAAATTTGACTGGATGCTCAACTGGAGTCACATCGCGGCGGCCGCGTTCAAGTCTCTATTCGGCTGGATATGCTTCTTGACCTTCCAAAATGACACGCAGCAGGTTATCACCAACAATTTGCATTCGGCAGGCTTCAAAGGCCTGGTTAACTTCTGCCTAGTGGTGAAAGCGATACTATCCTACCCATTGCCCTATTACGCGGCCTGTGAACTCTTGGAGAGAGCATTCTTCCGCGGACGGCCCAAAACCATTTTTCCCACCATCTGGACCGTTGACCGAGAGCTCAAGGTCTGGGGCTTGGCCTGGCGGGTAGGCGTCATTCTTTTTACTATCCTCATGGCGGTCTTTATCCCACACTTCAGTATCCTGATGGGCTTCATCGGTTCGTTCACTGGCACGATGCTCTCATTCATATGGCCCTGTTATTTTCACTTGAAACTCAAACGAAATTCCATGGAATGGAGCGCAGTCGCCTACGATTGCTTCGTTATCTTTCTCGGTGTCCTCTTTGGTGTAATCGGAGTCTACGACTCAGGTTCTGCCCTTATCAATGCCTTTGAAATCGGACTACCCTTTTAACTCAAGCCTACGACATTACTTCCGATTGATCTTTATCATCCACTCCCAGGGAGAAGCCTGGGAGCCTCCCCATTCTATCCTCTGAGCGCTTCTTGAGGAAAACCCGATCTACACATCATTCCAAGGCAACTACACCGCTCGACCATCCGAATCCTTTCGCGGCGGCGATTCCATCTGAAGAACGACGAATACATATAGTTAGTTGTCTATAGCTCATTACGCATACTCAGTCACCGATCATCCGCGAGCTTCACTGAAATCTCGACGCTGACAAAACAAATCCAAGACACATATCTACACGCGCCTAACGGAGCCTAATCAAGGCCTAGCAGAGTTCTTCCGCAGTATAATATCACGGCCTTTCCAATTCTTCTCAATCTTCTCGATACGATATATATCGAGGCAATGTGGCGCGCCGCGCCGCGGAACAGCTATCGGGAATCGGGGGCTTCCCAGTATGATATACATACATACTGTAGTATGTATAGAGTGTACTACTCTCTAGTACCATCACCGAATCTGACAATATTCTCCTATTGAATATATCAATGTCTTCCACGTACCGCGTTATGTACAATATAGCAAGTCAAATATATTGAACGTGTTAACTACTGTTACGCAGATTTCAGGATTTTATATTGATTATATACATTACGGGTCTTATAATTTCCATCTGCGCGTTGAATATAGCCCATGGCGGGAAGACTTCTCGGCCTGGGCGTAAAGGCACGTATGAAACATATAGTCCAGTTATGTACCAACAAGTACAATCGGTTAACTTGATCCAATGTCTTCCAAGGTCTCAACTGACCGCGCTTAGATTACACGTTAGCTTAAGCAATATGAGCATAGATAGAAATTCTAGCGGAATTAAGAAATGCGTCGCGCGTCGGTGGAATAAGTTCATTTTCCTTCGGCGGTTGGATAGTCTGCAATTTATCTATCGAAGCTCGCCTAATCGCGAACCGTAACAGCATCCTCATCCAGATGTTACGAGTTACGACGACGTTTGCAGTAACGTTTGCATCAATTCCGATTGTTGTACCAATAATATTAGCTATTATGCGAGACCAGTCTCCCGCAGTGATGTCTTCCAGAACTCGATGAAAATACAAAAGGCGATCTATTGATAGCCAAAAATCATTGTCAATGTCGATATACATATATCAATGTGTTATACTGAGAGTTATATATTAAGGGTTAATGGTTAAGCAGGACAGTGAAATCTAAAATAAGGCTCGATATCGAAATCATGGGTACGCGCTCCTTTAGTTCCTCATCCAGTATGTATAATACATATATACATATTACTCATGTTGAATCATTCTACTTGAATCACAATATTGCCTTGTAGCTATTAAAATGTGTCATGTCGACATCTTGATTCAATAAAAATGATTCCACATTGTCGGTTTAGTTATGCGCCGCCGAGACTCAAGAACTAGAATATGTATTTTTCATTCATTCCATTTAGAAAGTGCCGAATATGCACACGAAACTAGTACAGGTGCATACACACACACACGCACACACGCACGAGCGCGCACGCGCATAAATCATAACTCGGCGCAGCGCGAAACATATCTGCTGCTATGCACGCTGGCTTCCCTCTCTGAAATATTTGTCACTACTTCACTTGTAATACACACACACACGCACACACACAATATATACGTACACATGTGTGTATGGTGTACATACATATATCACTCACGCTCATACCCTACACACGAGATGATTTTACCTTTCAGTACGATCGCGTCGCGTCGCGTCGCGTCAGCTATGTGAAGAAATTTATGAATGCGCGACGTAAATTACCACTCCTCTATTTCTATAAATGTTAACGTTCAACAGTACACGTCTCTCCTTGTCTGTTATACTTTTCAACGGGTGTATAGCTGCAGTTAGTGCAGTGGACGAGAACGTTTCGAAAACTATTGAAAGAGATTAATATTGTTTCGTTTAGATTTCAAGGCGCTTTCACGAAAGGAGTGCCGAGCATGTCTGTCGTGGCGTGTCTTTGCGTCGAAACGAACCCATTATAATCTCGTAGTTATATAGATATAAATGCGTATATACTATATATAGATGTTACCAAATAATGTAAAGGGGCTTCCATATTGTCAGAGATGAATATACAGTATACATACTGTAATTATGAAGAGTGAATATACAATAACAAAATTTTATGCACGTCTTTTACTTGCAGATACACCGACCACTATCTTATAGATATATTGCTCGATCCTCTATTTCTCCTCTGTGCCATATTAATACGATTAATACTATTAATACGTACATACATACCTCTTAGGACAGGCTGCGCATTTAGTCGACCGCGGCGTCGCGGCTTCGCATGATTGAAGATGCAAGGCTTTTTTTCCAAGCAAGAACACAGCGACTTTCTCTGGACTACACAAATATGTCTCTAAACGGGGCCCCATATTGTCAGAAGAAACTTGGTTCTGCTCTAAATATTTCATACGCTCGCAGATAAATACTACTTCAGCTTCCAGTAGATCTTCAGTCGTTCCAAACGATTTTAGGACCGCCACTGATCGCGATGGAGTTTGCGGTGAGTAACGCCGCGAAAGATAAGATTTTAACTTGATTATTTCTTCTTCAACGAGAATAATTTGCACTCCCTCGTGTTTTCAGACGGCATTGTACATATTCTGTTTGTATTCCCTATTGATAAGCTGCGATGCAATTACGAGTGTGGAAGATGATGGTTTGGCGCACCGAAAGGGTGGCACGTCAGGTAACTCGGTCAGTTCAATAAATCGCTTTATTCTTTTGCTACAAGAAAAGTAAGCGAAGCAATTAGATTCTTTTATGCTCTTCGAAGTAATAACATATTATTCAACACTTCGCAGAAAGGCCAGCCCGTATTAACATAAAAGTCTTTCGAAGTCCGATGAAGGAAAAAAGTGGAGAACGATATGCTGCATGGGGCTTTTGGGTAAAGCAACCCTCCGGACTGTCCTAATTTCATCGATAGGTTTGATCCAATTTGATTGACAGGTTAATATAGACATTCTATGACCAACTTCTTGTGAAAGAATTCATTCCAGAAGATGTTAAAAGTAAGAATAAAACGGTCTTTATTTAACGCTTGTTTATTGCAAGGCTACATAGTACAGTTGCGTGCATTTCATTTCTATATTTGTGGTGCGCCTGATGGTCACTTTCTATAATTTGGATTATTGGGGTTAAGCTGATTCGCATGATTATTTAAGTCCGCATGTGTGTTCGCGCCGCGGTAGCTCGCAGCGTGCCCTGGCCCAGATGATGGATGGTTGGGATTCATTTGATTCGCTCTATTGTCTCGTGCGGCTTTATCCATCTGGAAAGATAAAGTTTTTTCACCACCAACAGGAAGTGAATATTTATCGTAAATACAGGTTAATATCTCGGTGAATGCAATTTGAAGGAATACGGAAATTGAAGGATCAGGGAAACTACGACTCCGCGATTTCAAGTCTCCAAAACAACCACTCACCTTTAAATTACAACAGGAATTGATTAAGAAATTCCGATGCACAGAGGCACAACTCGAGCAATAGTGCTAAGGCGTTTGATGCGACGGAACTGGTGTAAACGGTATTTATACGGGCGAGGACCGTGACTATCGCGAATAATACGACTCCTACGCCTGATAGCTCTAATAACAGTTTGATAAGAGTTGGGGAACTACCTGCGGGGAAGCCTACGCCCTGCCCTTCCTTTGAAAGTCTCAACAAAACAACTGCAATTCCTTTTCAACAGAATATCATTCGCTGTATATATGCAACAGACTTTACAGAGGTCCATTATTACATTCGTAGAATATGTATTTACATAATAAATATGAAATGGGATAGAGAAAGTTATATGATTCCCATTATGTCCTTTACCGAAGCGTCGAAAGACCTGAAACAGTTTCCACATAGAGTTTTATCGCAGAGAATTATCGCATGTTTCACTGGTAAAGCATCCACGAAATACCTACTTGGAATTGATTTGATCTCCGGGAATGTAAAATGGATTGCATACAACATTGGAATATGCCACGTGCAACTTTTTGAATATCTATACGTGAACGTAAATAACAATCATTATCTGAGACCATAAGGTGGAGAACATAGAGTGTATTAGTAACGATACCATTTTTACTTCATTATCACGTAAGGACGCATTCGATGATAGTAGAACTATGATAAATTTGATTTTTGTATTTGTGGCATAGCCGTATCTGAAAGCAAGCGTCACCTTTCATGGAAGTAGTCCGATACCTTTTTCTCACGTCAGGGGAAAACATACTTACATTTTATATTCGTCCGTTACATACAACAGGCCCAAGTACAAATCTCGAATATCCACAGCCGTCTTATTCCCGACATTCAGCTTCTCCTCAATAATATCAATCGATGTATGCACTTTACAATGAAATTGTAATGCGGCATGTTCATCCATGCATCTGATATATTTCGGCGAATTCTTCAAGAAAGTTGTAAAATTAACTTTTAGAGATATCAGATTAATGAAATTTCGACAATATAGAAAGGGTACACTTACATCTTTTCCAATAACAGCCACACACACCGCCATACTGAGATAATACAACGTGTAGGTCTACTGCGCGACAGAATATTATTAGTTTTAATCAAGTATTGCTAGATCATTCAGAAGCTACCTGCCAGTATTGGACACTATTGCATTATAATAGACATTGTTCGAGACAGCTGTTGAGAGCTAGGTTAGAGTACCAGACAATGGGAAGGAAGTGCCGGTGCAATTGTAGATAGAGCAGCTTACTAATTATAATATGAAAAAATATATTTCTTTGCACAAATATTACAACGGTAGCTCAGCCTAACCTAGAGTAATCTACGCCACTCTACAAAATTCTATCTCTCTCTCAGCATCTCAGTATCCATGCTTTGCCGCAGAAGTCTGCCAACAGCGGGCAGTAAATAAAACAATCAGGGAATATTTGTGGTTATGATTTGGTTATGATTTATCATAGTAACGTTTCTTCAGTGTACGATACTTTCGCAACATATACAAAGCTTCCAATTCTTTTATCACAAAATTTCCGCGATCCAGCATTTCGTCAATTTTCTTCGGATCTCGCTCCTCTTTATTTCGCTCGAATGCTCTTTTCAGTCTTGTCTTGAAGTACTCGTACCCTTTTGGATAGTCCCGTCCCATAAACAATAACTGTAGGTATATACGTAATCAGATGATATTTGCGCCAGTCATATACGGGAAAAGTTTTATACTTTGTATAAATATAAAATTAATTCAGAATATGTTTACCGTCTTATACAATTGAAGTACTTTTGCCCGCTGAGACATTTCTAATACCAATAAAATATCGTGCAAGTAATTAAAAGTATATGCCTTGCTTAATATATGTATGTAACTCGATAGGTGACAGCCGCTGGGCGCAATGCAAATATGTGAGAGCTAATTTTGTGTATAGACGTCGCAGCAGCAGCAATTTTGCCATATGAAATATTTAATATATATGCATGTATGTGTATATGGGTCCATAAAGTCATTACATAAGCATAAGGAAATCAAGGGAAGCACTAATAAAGCATGCAGAGAGCAGTATTCCGAGATAGGATGCTGACGCGCTATTGTTTAATAGAGTAGCCACGGCGCATTCTCTGCGCCTGCTTACCTCTATCTGTCATGTACTACATACATACATACATATGTATGTATGTATGTAGTTATTATGCGTATACTACTAGGCAGCGACACACTATACGCGCTATACGCGATTTGGTGAAGTATGCAGGTAGTGCCATACCGATATAGTACTCATTTGAGTTTGTATTATTTTCGTACTTGTTATCCAGCTATTCATGCACGATTAGTGGGAGAAAAGAACACACTATCCATGGGATCCTCGGGACGTGCATATATCGTCGTTTCGAGATATTATGCCACTGTTAGATAATTAACACTAGGACTCAATCAGTTAACACATTCAATCTTGAATATGCCAATTCTTTTAAAGTATGTTTATTCTGTGAAAAATGTGTACATTGAGGTGTAAAATGCTGTGTTTGGGCGACCTGAAGTAAAACTAACGAATGGGCATTAAATTCTTAGCATAGATCAAAGCGTTTTCAGAACAATATAAACTGGGCTTCTTTATTCCTTCGCAGATTCTTCAGTTACTTGTTCCGGTTGTGTAGCATCATCCGATCTCTTCTTCTTGCTTCCAGAGACAATATCATCGATTCTTAGTAATAATATAGCAGTTTCAATTGCTGTCTTGTATGTTTGCAATTTAACAGAAAGTGGTTCCCAAATGCCGCGTTCCTTCATGTCTACCAATTCTCCTGTTTCCCCATCAATGCCCCATGTCATGCCTTTGGTAGCGTGTTTTGCACGTAAAGCAGTCAACGTTCTGATTGTATTTGCCCCACAATTCTGCGCAAGAGTCCGTGGAATGATTTCTAATGCTTGGGCTATTGCCTTATATGGCCACTGTTCCACACCAGCTAATCCAGCTGCCTTCTCTGTTAAAAGGCGTGATACAGCCATTTCCACTGCTCCACCACCTATCAATGAAAAGTTGTTAATCTACTTGTAATACTAGACATAATTGATTCTCAGAATATGAAGCGGTGAGAATTTCCATACCTGGTACAAGCTTGGGCTCGATAAGGAGATTTCTTGCTACATGAAGAGCATCTTGCAAGTTTCTTTCCGTTTCATTTAATATGTCCTTACTTGCCCCTCTCAACATGATGGTGCATGCTTTAGGATCTTTGCATTCAGTAATAAAGCAGAAGTACTCGTCACCTAGTTTCTTAATTTCAAAGAGGCCGGCTCTTGTACCTACATCTTCATCCCTTAGTTCTTCTGTACGATTGACAACGGTACCACCGCAAGCCCTTGCAATTCTTAGGATATCGGTTTTCCTCAACCTGCGAATAGCTGAAATTCCAGCTTTTATCAAGTAATGCTGTGCCAAATCTGAGACTCCTTTTTCAGTTATAACTACATCGGGTTTGACAGCTATAATCTCTTCGCAAATTTTCTTCACATGTTCTTCTTCGAGCTCTAATATTCTGGTGAAATCTGCCTCCTTCATTATTTCAATATTAGTTTGGGATTCTCCTTTCTTATACTCTAAAGGACAATCCAGTAAAACAATTCTGGGGTTTTTAATATAACGCTTCATCTTTGGATGAGTCACATCCTTGTTAAACATGACTCCCTTAAGAACCGCACTGTCCTCAATAGTACCACCAGGGATTTTCTCTACTTTTGCGTAGCGTTTAATATCAATCTCTTTCCTTCCATTTTCCTCCATCATTACTGTGTTGACAGCATCCAAAGCTATCTTGCATGCCAATTCCGACCATTTCCCAATGAACTTTGTGCTCACGCAAGAATTTATCACTTGAACCAATTTGCTTCTGTCGTTGGTGTCCAGATCTATGCTAACTTGTTCATTCAGAATTGTAACCATATCTTCCAAGGCTTGTCGATATGCTCTTATAATCACAGTAGGATGCATTTTTTGTTCCAAGAATGGTTCAGCAGTAGCAAGAATTTCCCCTGCTAGTACTATGACTGAAGTAGTACCATCGCCGACTTCTTCGTCTTGAGTTCTCGCTATTTCAATCATTGATTTCCCAGCAGGATGTTGTACTGTTATTTCTCTTAAAATGGCATTCCCATCGTTTGTCATCACTATTCCGCCCATGGGATCCATGAGCATTTTCAACATAGCTTGTGGCCCCAGGCATGTTCTTATAACATCCGCAATAGCCTTTATAGACAAATGCATTTATCACACCTTAGTTTACTATTGCTATGTGCAACATTCGCTAGCCTATAGAGAATGATGAATTTTCGAGCTTCGACTTGAAAATGCGCAAGAATTCTTATTTCATTGGATGGGAAATTTAACAGCTATATAACTCTTCTATGCTCGAAAGTATCTAGTTATATAAATACTAGTGTTTAGCTAGGCGTTTAGTAAAAACTGCACGTGGGCGTGCCGGCTATGACGGAACACCTTAAAAGGCGAAAAATTCAGCATCATCTTTACTCGAAACACTCACCTTTCCTGCTTGAATATTTTCTTTCTGGACTTTCCTTCCGGTATCGCGTTTTGTATTTTGACCTGCAATGATTAAAGCACACGACATTGTCGAAACGAGAAGCTTGCCGTGCCGGTTTTGGCGAACAAATGAAGATAGTAACATCAATCTTCATTTTACTTACTCAAAACCACAATGGGTGCAGCTCCTGGTCCGAACATTGCGTTGCTTGACCGGTGCACTTTCTAGTTAAAAACCTAGTCAAACTGCGAGTTTGACTTTTCAAGAAGAATTCGAGAAGGCTAGATTTACTTCGGTATCAATTCGTTGATGAAACGCTGATGATTGGTGAAGGAGACACGACGTAGATATGAAGTGCACGAAATATATAGTATAGTGGAATCGAGTGGAGTCAGGAGTGGCGCAGAGTGGATGGAGTGGACCAGTGGACCAGGACCACAGGCGGCGCGGGCGGCGCGACAAAGCTACGCCTCAACCGCCTCAACCGTCTCAACATTCTTGTCCAGGCGAGGTTATGCCGCGTTTACGCGGCCGAGTTGCGATAGAGAACGCCAGATGACACCAGTCTCATATTCTCTCTCTGGTTGGATATATACTGGCTGATTCTAATGATTCTAATATTGCACTCTTTGCTAGTTTATCATATAGGACATACAGGTTGACTCAGTTGTCACAGACAGCTCACCCCATCGATATGATATATACGGTGTGAGAATGCCTTATAATATATAATTGCGTCGCTGTTTGCCGGTTTTGAAGGGATACCGTATGCGGGCAAGAGCAGAGTACGCGGCGGGATATGGTGGTCCGGGTGGTACCAACCTCGTGGTACTATAAATGCTATAAATTAACAAGTGTTCGCTTCTGAGCGTATTATATATAAACGCGCGCGCGCGCGCGAATGCACAGTGGTTGAACGATGAGATGGATAAAGATCACATGGATATCTCACTGGATATCGTCCATTCTGCAGATTTCTACTGGATCTGCATGGTCTACTGCGTCCACTGATCTACAAACATCTAGGGTAGCCTCCGAAAACACTTACTATTGCGTAGTGCGCACCGTGCGCACGGTCTAGAGAAATCGCCCTCTACCCCCTCTACAACCCGGCCTCTACCTCACTACGAGATAGTGTTTTTTTTTCTATGGAACTGAACTGAGATGAGGTCTATTTATTTACTCTCGCAAACTAGTACTACTATCAAGCGCTAATCGGCTGCCAGGGAGTGAGAAGCTGTTGTATTTGGAAGAGGGAGAGTAACAATTATACGGGAATAGTAGCAAAAGGTAGCATAGCATTTCCTTACATGTAGAATAAAAATGTTTTGCCGTGTGTCACATCCCAAGCGTCTTTGGTTTTACTGTACTCAGGCTCTATTGTTAGTAATTTTACCTTGATAGCAGGTGTCACAGTGCTACTTGTTGTTTCCCTGGCCCTGAGATAATATATGGTTTCGGTATCTTCATCTTAATCGTCCAACAGGTTTTGTAACCGCTTGGTTCAACAGTGAAAGGAGCTATCATTGTTATTATGCTATAACTTACTCGATATACCTTTATTAATCTCTCTGATCCCTAGCAGGATTACCGAGGATATATGTATTGTATTTTCTACTAAACATCACACAGGGTCTATTAATTGCAGTGAATATGAACGAAGCTATGATTTGCAGCTATGTCCAATGAAGATCGGTTGCGAAAACTTTTATCTGATTTGGGGAAAGCGACACTACGAGGAGTGCGTAAATGTCCTAAATGCGGAACATACAATGGATCACGGGGATTGTGCTGTAAGAATAAGTATTGCGGTGCTATATTCAAAGAACCTGGTGAGAAGAGAAAGCTATCGACAGAGGCATGTAAAATTATAACTGGAACAACGGCCCAGATATTCTCGGTCAGAGTCCGTGACAAGGGCCCTGATTATCGCGGCTTTGTTCAACTGCCTTTAATAAGTGCTGCAATGGCCAATGAAATCACTACGCTGATATCGCAAACGACTGCATTATGTTTCGTTGACAGTTGTGAAAGAAGCTTTGACACAAGTGTATTGAAATGTCATGTGAGTATGTAATCTATACCACATCCTCGAACCGACAACGTCATTCGGCTTGTTTTGAAGCCTGTACTTTCATACTTTAGGAGAAAGACTCCTCTAATGCATCTCTAACTACATGCCAACACATACAGGCAGCATTAAGGTGCTATGCCGAGGCACAGCCGTTAACGCTTAAGAATTCCATTCTATCGTCGCTAAATGTAAATAATGAAATGAAACAAGAAATTTGGTTACTAGCGACTGAAACGTCAGGGCCCTTAGTGCAACGTGTATCGAAAAATATAATGGCAGTGAAGTGCAAAGTTTCCCCTAAGCACCCACTGGGGTACTTACATTTTTCACTGTTTGCGACAAAAATGAAAGACCGCGTCGAACATCGTCATTTTTGTTCGTGTACATCATTCAAGGTAAAATTGTAGCGTTTTAAAGCCTTTGGAGTCAATGTATGAGAATTGACATTATATACTCTTTACATGCAGCACCAGCAAGGTATAACAAAGGCAGCTGGAGAAAAAGTAGCTGCTGGTCAGTCTGTGCAAGGAAAACGATGCGTACATTTCTATGCGTGTGTCTGTGCGTTCGCAAGCGATCCGAAATTATCCGAAGAATTTAGTTATTACGTCAATGTAGAACAAGATGATCTCAGTACATCGAAACCTCCGACAACAATATCGCAAACTATTGATTCTAATAAGATGGTTGGAATTGGTGAGATTATCCCTGAAATAGCGAGGCGTGACAGAGAAAACTTTAGCTTCCGCTAAGTCTGCTCTTATACTTTCAGATCTCGATGGTTTAATAACTGATGATACTGATACACATCTTTTAATATTTCGTGATGACACTTTAACAGTGCAGAGTTTGGATGAAAACAGACTAGACTTGGATTCGATGAATCTTGAGTCAACAATAATACCTCACAGTATTGAAAGCATTGAAGTAGAATGCGAACATAACTTACTCGAGAACGGTACCATGCTCTCGCAGACACAGAATTTAGACGTAATTAACGAAAGCGGTGTTCACCTTGACCAAAATACAACTAAAGTATTAGATGACCAAACAAGTATAGACTCAAAGTATAATGTGCTTAATGATAGTCAATATATATTAAACGATACTAATGCAAAGATAGCAAATGCTGGGACGTTAAAAATTGTTGATGCTAATACTGTAATGGGTGTCGGCAACATGAAATTAATAGACGCTAACGGAATGACAAGCTCGCCGGGTATTAAGATATTGGATAAGAATGCGATAGCCCAATATGAGTCTCGCAGTACACGGAACACAAGTGGTACACAAGCTGCACCATCAACGAAGAGAAAACGCGATGAAAAACCATCGAGCGCCAGCAGTACAACAAGCTTGAGCAACTTGAATTCGATAGAACCACGGAAACCTAAGACAAAACTGCAGATTCTGCGCAAGTATCAAAATCCTTCCGAAGATTTGGATGAGGCCAGTATAAACTTGCCATTTACCAAATGGCTTGCATCCATAACTGAAAGAATTAATCAAACAATGCATTTTCAATTCAACGGAAAACCGGACCCTCTCGTCTTTCATGTGCCACAAGTATTCTTCGACTGTTTGCGCGAACGAATATCGTGCGGGCGCAAGAAGAAACGACTTCCGAACTCAACAACAGCGTTTGTTAGGAAGGACGGCGTGCCACTCGGCACTTTTACGAAATACACCTGGCAAATTACGAATATTTTACACGTAAAAAGCATTTTCGAGACACCTCTGATTCCTTTAGAGATTACCAGAAGCTTTGTGCAAAATGCGGACGGCACCTACCAACTGTACAAGCGTGAAGAAACTGAAATCGATCGGTTTAAGAAAACAAACAATAATGCTTTAATTAAGCCGCTCGAACTAAAGACTTATTTGAAAGTCGGTAAGATTCCTTGACAATGATTTCTGATCTATCAATTTTGTTTTGTTATAAGCATCAACGGGAGAATGTTAGCCGTTGTTTCTTCCAGGGTACACCTCATCCAATCAAGTGGAGCCGACACCCTTTTTAATTGAGTGGATTCCCGATATTCTACCGATATCAAAGATTGGTGAACTGAGAATCAGATTCGAGTTTGGACATGTAAAAAACGAAACAGCTCAAAGATGGCGGAAGATAGCTTTATTGAAAAACTACTGAACCTGTAGAACGGGGGTCTTAATATTATTGGAATATTTGCACTTTTGTATCACTGACGAGAGACGTTCTTTTTGGCAGAGCAGCAAGATTGCAAATGCGAAAACTAACGTAACCATTGCATAGTCAGTACGAGCTTGAAACCCTCGTAATGGGATATAGTAGCGAGCGAGTTACAGCTTATAAAGCAATTGAGCAAGCAATGTCTCTATTCTAGAAGAAGAGGTGCGTTAAGTTTGTCCATCAGAAATTCACTTGGTTTGGAACCATTGCTTTTCAAGACTGATTTAATTTTAATCCATCTTTTTTTAAATGTGTAGGGCTTGTTGATGTATCTTGCTCGTAAGCCCATTTTTTATAATGTAACTATCGGCAGTGATCGTGTACTAAGATAATTATGAAGATGTTACACCTTTGCCGAATATGTCGTAATATTGAAAATGTCTAACTACTTTATTAACGACAATAAGTTACCGATGTTCTGTTATCATCGTACCACTCACTTTCTGTTAATATATCTTGTTCTGTAAGTATGTGATATATAATGTAAATATATACGTTTAGATTGACTGTTGTGTAAGAATTGCATTCTGACTAGGAATTTAACATCTTTCGTTAGTGTTTCAAGAATCTCAAATAAATGAAATACTCGGTCGACACTGTGTTTTAATCATATAACTTCTTAAGGGAACAAAGAGGAGAAGAACGGTAAGCCGACTCAGGCATTTAAGATTCCACTCTCCTTTTTCTCATTAATCTCAAAGACCGTTAACGATCAGCATATTCTTCGCGAGAAATAAGTCGGACAATTGGGAAAAGGAGTGCGCGTCGTCGCCGTCCCTAATGTTAATGATTGAACTTTTATTATTTGAGGATCCCAGTGGTTTTTTTTAATTAGTACTCTGTCTCCTAACATGGTTTCTGCAACCTCCAAGCTCAGCCAGGCTGTTACGCGCGTCGGGATTCCATAGAGGATAAGAGAATTTCGATCATCGCGAGCCATTTGAGTGGAAATGAGAATTTTCTGGCACCGATCACGCCGGTAAGTTTGACGACGGGTCGGTTTTCCAAAAGGTGAATCTACTGGGTTGAGTTTAGTATCGGACGGAAGCGAGACCCCGCCGGAAGCCGTCTCTGACGTAGAGAGCGAAAGAAGCGTATACTTCCATTTTCTCGATCTCCTCGGTCAGCGGAGAGCACGTGTTTTGTCGCCGGTCGCGTTCACCTCGTTGCATCGTCGAAAACTTGGCGTCGGGTACGCGATTTTTAGCGACGACAGAGGCCCTCCGATCATCATAAAGTCAAATCAGCATGAATCCCGAAAAGCTGAAGAAGCTCCAGGCTCAAGTGCGAATCGGCGGTAAGGGAACACCCCGACGCAAGAAGAAGGTACGGCGATTTATTTCTGAATCTAAAGGGAATTTACCCAATTTTCCATGACTCTTAGCCGGTTTCCTCTTACCGGCTCCACGGGAAGTCAGACTTTTAATCGGTCATTGAAACCAATATGATTTTCACCGCTGGAGAAATCATTGGCCTCCCCTACTGCACGCTCCATTCCGCTCTATGACACAGGACCCTTATAATACAGTTCGCGCGACCTGCACGAAATCGTTCGAGCCCACATTCCGTTTGACATGTTGCTCGTTCTAGCTTTACAACTTTATCGAGGTCAGACCATTTTATCTCTACTCGCCGCTCGATCCGACACAACCAACCATTTCTTTCTTTCATTTGGCTGCTTAGCACATTTACTCCTTTTGGTACACCTTATTTTTTCGCTCACGGCTCACGGCTCACGGCTCACGGCTCACGGCTCATGGCTCGTAGCTCTTTCTGAATACTCTGCCAGTACTCGAGTGGAAACGAATTTTTACTCAGTTAGAAGGGCACTGTTTTCCTCTCTTTTTAGGTAGTACATGCCTCTGCTGCCACGGATGATAAAAAACTGCAGAGTTGCTTAAAGAAACTCTCTGTCAATACAATCCCTGGTATAGAGGAGGTTAATATGATCAAGGATGATGGTACTGTCATCCACTTCAACAATCCAAAGGCACAGGCTAGTCTCTCCGCAAATACATTTGCTATTACCGGCCACGGAGAGCACAAACAGATCACCGACATGCTGCCGGGCATTATAAGTCAAATAGGGCCCGAGGGTCTCACTCACATAAAGAGATTTGCAACTGCAGTCGCTGGGAGTGGCGTTGGGAAAGCCACGCTCGAAGAGGACGACGAGGTGCCTGACTTAGTGGAAAATTTCGACGAAGCTAGTAAAGAGGAGGTAATACGCGTCAAAGCCCTTAGTTACATTATCACTTTCCCATAAAGTAGATTCGTATCGGAGTCCCATTGTTATTATTAATAGTGTCTAATACGATGCGATACGCTACTTGAAACAACTCTTGTTTAATGACCCTTTTATGTACTGCTATTGCGAGAGTGTTCAATGGACTTAACACTACAGCCTACTGTCTTTATTGAAGGTTGCTCCCAAAAAGGAAGTGGACGAAACTGAAAAAGTATCCGCCGACAAAAAAGAAGCTGTTACGCTCGAGGAAAAGAAAGAAGCCCCCTTAGCCACACCAGAAGCTTAAAAGATCCGATATTAAGGTAAATCGATCGAAGGCATAAACGGCCCCTTAGCTCAACGAATTAAGTGGTAGAGGTAGAGAGTTCTGATTCATTTGTCTTGCAGATATTTCATACAACTATCGGTTGTAACTGGCAGGTCGAGAAATACAAGTTGCAAAAGCAATGCATACACGAAGTATAATTATACATATGTTATAAATATTTGACATACCCTATGATACTACTATATGAGTAACAGTCGACAAGAAATAAAAAGCTGTTACGGAAATCAAATATTTCGGAGGAAAGATTTTTTTACTTCAACGCATTTACTTAAAGCTTGCTTCGAAATAGAGGGAATGATCTTATTCTTCCTACATTAATATGGTGTGAGGCTATTTCTCCGCGACGCGATCTGTAGTCCCCGGTAATGAACTGAATTGGCGAGCCGTGCAAAATGCGATTCCAACTTACAAATACTTGAACAAACACTATGGATCCAGGCGTAGATCGTATTCTTTATTTCGCGATGGAAATTCATCATAGAATCTAGAAATAACATTAAAGTAGTGCGATTGAAAAGAAACAGTCGCAAACGTGGGAAAGAACATCTGTGTTTTGTGTATCCGTAATAATGTGCAAGGGAATGGACAGTTTATAAATAGTATAGGAAGAGAAGATAAAGGCGATGTACACCGATACACTTCGATTTTAATTGAGAGAAGAGATAACGGATACCGATCAAAGTGTCATAGCTGCCCGGTGCGGGGAGGATACAATGTAATATTTTGTAATGTGATCTATGGAATAAATTCAATGGCTCGAAACGCGGTTTTCTACTTAAGATGTCACGTTTTTTCTGCTCTTAATACAATCGTAATCTGTCGACATTTATATTTTCGTTCTTAGGATACTTGTGTAATAACAGTGTAACATGAAAATACATTAATGAGAGCTACGTGTGCACTATATATCTGTTTCTATCTGCTCTTTCCGTTTTTGCACTGGACAACTTTACCGCTTGGCCGCGGGGCAAACTTTTAGTAGGACCTCTGTATCTCTGTTTATTCAGGCCACGCATCGTGCTGCATGTCTGCATAAAAAATTGGCGAGAATTGTCAGTATGAGAGAAATGTTCATATTGTTTCGCCTTACCTTGTATATCGAACGTCTAGTTTCACTAGTTTAATTCCTGTAAAGACAGGGTAAGTGGGACACTTTTTTAGTTTGACCTTATAGTTACGGTACAGCAAGCCAAGCGTGCAGCCCCAGCTTTGACCGAAATTAATCAATACCGGGGGTGAATTGCAGAGGACATTTCGCACATTGGTTATTTGGATAGGAAATCGACTGGAGAATAATTCATCTTCCTGTCGAGAGCATATAAGTATAGAGAAGAGCCGAAAAGTATGGGGGAGAGTAATTAACTCTCTGTCCTTTTGTTGTGCTCTACTCTACTGAGCTGCGGCTATAATTTGCTGTGAAAATTCTGAGATATATCAAATGCCTGCACCTTCCATTATTCACGGATGGCGAAATGAATTTCGCATAGTAGCGTAATATGTATGCAATGTGCTTAGAATACAATTCAATGCTGGGAGCAAGCGCGTGGAGGGGGAGGGGGAGGGGGCCGCGGCACGCGGCGGAGTGAACTTTCCACTTGGCAATAGTTATGCATGTTCGTAATAAGCTAGTCAGGCATGTAAACGGTTTTGCACTTGGCGTGGTAAATTGTTTGATGGCTCACGGGGGATGCACATTTAGGGCTTTACGGCTGGCGCCTAGGCATTACAGCATTAGGTGCACAATGAGGCTCCAACTGCATCAACAAAGGCACGCAATTTCCTTGATCGAAGAAAATCAAAATGCCATGCAACAGTATGTAGTATGTCTTATGCGTCGTTCGAAAGACAGCTTATTGTTAGAAACCGCAGTTGGCGGAAACTTCAAGGAAACTAGAACTCATTGGCCAACTTACCAACAAGCACCAACATCGCCAACATCACTGTAATGAGATGAGAGAGAGGGATGAAGGAAAGATTTCATCACCACGACAGTTTTTATTTTACAACGTCTGAGTAGGTTCTCGCATTCGGTTCACACATTATAATCGTACTGCGAGCTTGCCGCGAGGGGAACATACAAAGTTTCGCGCGCCATTATGTACAGAGGACATGTGTCTTGCATCCGAGAGTTAGACTTATTAGAAAGGGCTTGGCGAGATTGGCCAAGGCAATGGTGGAATTGTCCTCGCGCGAGATATCGTGCACACACATACACACTCCAGCAGTCTCAGATTGGCTATATCGCAAGCTGGCGATCGGCGAACCGGAATTAATGCGTTTCTTACAAGTGGTTGACAATGAGATATCAGCGGGCGAACAGTATAGTAGAGTCAAAGCAATGGAGGGAAAATGTTGTATCAAAAATACAGCATACCAAAATCTTGCCCCTTCAAAAATACTGCGCCCCAATTTCGGACCAAATCTGTATACTCTACTTCTGCCCGCGTTTTGTCCATCTGAAATGGACTGCAATGCGGCTTACTATTTACTATTCGAATAGTCTTACCTGTATCCAGCCAATGCAACTGGGGGATTGAATATCCCCATCATCGGGGGATAAAATATGTACTGATTTAATTGCGGATGCATTTTTCGTCCGACATTGGATGCGACTGAACAAGGTAGAAGGACTTAGTGCGATTCCTTTTGAAATGATCATATCAGAACGTCAGTTTCCTTCCGATAACTTCCGACGGACACTTCTTACTTGAGTTACGTGAAGCGAGAGGTCCATTCGCAATTCCGATTCTATTCCGATTCTATTCCGATATACAACTTATGAAAAATTCAGGTTCTCCAAGTCGAACTGTCTGCGGTGCTTTCTATACTTACCGCTAAACATCGTAAAACTAGAACGACATCGATTTTTAACTCGTCGCTAATCTGCTGCCAGTGCGTCACAAGTGTGAGGCGCGCGCTAACTTGTTCGCGTCTAGGACCGCTATCATCTATATACCACTCTTCCATTGTTCCTCAAGGATTCCATTACTTTTATCACAGCGAGTCCCGATCAATTCTTAATAATCAGTTTCGCATACATTTCTTTCCTTATCTAGCGCATACTAGATTTACCGGAATATGGTAGCTGGAGTGCATCTTTCCCAGGTGGAGATAGTGCGCTCCCTTCTTCCTCCCGAAAGAAAGACACGGAGAAAGAGTTGCAACGGTTGCAATTACCCTTTTGATTGACAGTACACACGTACACACGTTGAACAGCTCGCATTTAAATACATCTAGGATTGTCTAGCTAGTGATACGTCTTCCGCCTCTGTCGGCAGGATCTCAATGCATTCCAAATGAATACTCACAGTGACCGCTCTGGAGTAGACCACTGGAGGAAATTCGAGGGCCGTAAATATTTCGAATCGCCTATTTCAAAGGAAACTCATGACGATATGAGAGAAATGATAGAATCTCGATATCGTTGGTGCGCTTCTCCTATCGAAGATAGTAGACATCATCGGAACCAGCTGGAAACTCAATATCATTGAATTGGACGAAGCATTAAGATGCCAATCTAAGGAAGACTGTTGAAAGTCGAAGCATCTAAGAATGACGCTTAAACGTATCTTGAAACTTGTCCTCCCAGGTGACCCTTTTCCCAAAGGGCTCCCTCCGTTCAAGATATGATACTTACGTAGTTAGCACCATTTACCATGTATTTATTCTATTATCATGATGTATTTCTTAGGTGTCAATGTTATTGGTTTAGCATAGAGCTGAGCCTCGTAGTTGGGAAAGGGATATACTATAGGGATATACTATGTGTCGGTAGAAAGGTCTTAGAGATTTAGACGAATTCATTTGCGCACCGCGCCTCTACGATAGGACAATCAGGGACAATCTCTCAGAATCAGTACGGTAGAATAAGGTAGTTCCGAGCATCAGAACGGAAGGAACATGTAGCGCGCTCGCGCACCATCGGTGCCCGCCTGACTTCTTCAGTGTACTATGTAATGCGATAGTGTGCCAGAGCGGAATAGGGAATAATTCCAGTTTCTCCCAGTTTGCTACGGTGTCGAAGCTCCAAGATTTGTAGTTGAGTGGGAGGGTTTGAGGCTCGGGGAGCCCAACAACACGCTTCTTCTTACTGTGCTGAGTAGTAGGAGTTGGAAAGACCGCTCGCACATTCGCCAACACTATGACTCAATTACGCTGCTCGCTCCGCTATAAAACTGCTAATCTTAGCTTCGCAGCTATGCTGTTAGTAGGACAGTATGCTTACAGCATCCAGCATACAGTGCCCTCGTAATGCAGAACATTAAATTCCCATCCTTTCGAAGCGGAACGAGCGTCGGACACCAGTATTTCTTCTTCGTTAGAGGATATGTTAGTTGTTAAAGGTTTCGATCGCGAGTGGACGGCCCGCTTTTCTCTAGGAGAGACTGCCTGCCTGCCTGCCTGCCTGCCTGCCTGCCTGCTTTACGCCTATCTCTAACCTCTACACTTGAATCCAAAGTAAGCGATCGCTGAACTGCGCTGAACCTAGAGGATCCAAAAAAGACTATTCCATGATAGATGAGAAGAGTTCTCGATTCATATTAATCGAAGAAACAGAGTTAGCAGCGCTTTCTCGTGATCGGTAGAACCTTAATTCTGCGAATATGATTGTGTGAGGGAGCTTCGCCTTGGATTCCGGCCGCTGCTTTCGCCCCCAATCGAAATCCAACTTGCGCTAACTACTCCTAATGCTTTGCAAATTTCATTGCTGTCTCGGCCCAGCCACTGGCCGTCCTCTCTTCACAGGCGAATTCATTCCTAGGAGGATTGCCGCCGGCAGCCAAGTCAGCCTGCTAAGCGACAACACGAACACGCTGCGTCGAGGCCGAGTTTCCTTCGTGTTCCGTCTCTAACCTCTCTCTATAATGCACCAAGAGGGACTCGCGTCAGCTCGCATCCCTGACTCGTTAGTTTTAGACTGGCGGATGTGCGTCGGCGATCGATCCTCGTCGGAGGAGAGGAGTCTCGCGAGCCAATCTCGGTTCACCAATTGACCTTCACCCTTCGATTTCATTAACAATATACTCTTCATTCATTAATAGGCCTTCGATACTGCAAAGTGTACATACCATGCTACTCAAGGCAATTCTTTCGGTACGCGCTAAAAAGTTTTCGCTCCAAGGATTGCTAAGTACTGTGAGATCCGCTTGGGAATGAAAATATGAGGAAAAAGTTATCCGGCGGCGACGGCGACGGCGACGGCGATAGCTGGAAACTTTTAAGCGTGAAACCCTTAATCGATTGAAGTGGGTGTTTTTATCATAGTGAGGGTGAGTGCGACCTGAATGATCCTTTACTATTGACTATTTTTATCGGATTGTGCTCAGTTCCTACCGTTATTGAGATCTCATAGACTTAAATGCATGCCAGCAGAGGTAGGCAGGGTATGCAGGGAGGAACGGCCGGCGCGGCCATGTCGTTCGAAGGGTAATGTCGGAAATTCAATTCCATGCATACCTGATCGATTCTAAAGCCACGGGGCGAGGGGTGCGCCAAGAATGTCTCAGCTCGTTATTCTCTCCGAGCTTTCAAGCCTTTTAATTACTATAGATGTAAATTCATCGTGCATCATTGGTATACTGCTGCTTCTCAATATCTTGGGCTTCTTATAAATTCCACCGAGAGCGATATTAAAGTATGGCATTTTTTGCGTCGAGGAGATCCTTTGTTCTTTGGATTGAATCCAATATCGTATTCTCGGCGAGAGCGTAGCAGCAAAAACAACATCGTTTCCCGAGGCTCTTTGATCCGACAGGCATTTGCAATAGTTGGCCAGGAAGGATGGTCGGAATTAACAGGAATATCTCCCCCTCCTCCTGCCCCCGCTAATTGAAAAGGTAATCGCGGGACCCGACCTCATGGAATGCGCATTTCATTCGGCAATTGGACATCCTCCCTCCCTCTCTGCGACAGCTAATTTTTTCGACTCATGGCAGGTCCCGCCGATTCACACAAATTGAATCCCGAGACAATCGTAGCAGCTGTTAGTTTTCAATCTCTATTTCATCTGGTTCAAAGCCAGTATGAAGAAGAAACCTTGCCATCGTGACATTTCAAACACATACAATCCATATAGAAGGATATTCTGCCCGATATGTTTTTCTATGCCAAAAGAGATCGATCGATTCCTGTCATGCATTGGCCGAAAAGTGCCGAGAACAAGCTGAAATCGGAAGGAATGTGTTTTCTGTTGGGGATATTTCGATAATCGATAACGATAAGCGGATGGCGATGTGACCGAGAGAGATTTTCGACAGATGACCTATTTATAGACTCTAGACCTAGACTATGTATGCTATGTAGATGTAAAGAATGTTAGGTTCAGGCTACTTGATGCTGCTGTTAGAGTGAGAGAGTGAGAGAGTGAGTGTAAGCATGGATTGGTAGGGCATGGCAGGGCATGGCAGGGCATGAGAGGGCATGAGAGGGCATGAGAGGGCAGGGAAGGAGTTGTACTCGCAGGGGTTTCGCTTTGCTCAAAGGAATTGCCGGGGCGATAAGCCTAGAGCGACTGGTGATCCCGATTGGGCCTCACTTTCTTCGGCTATCGAGGGACAATCAGTCTGCTTGGATCATAGGAAGCTTTCGTTGGGCGCATTTGCGGCGACGTCAATCGCCTCGACTGCCTGCTGCTCCAGTCGCTCGACACCCTCCAACTCGCCGGCCTTTATTTCGTAATTGTTAATGGGATCGCCGTACTGACTCTGATAGAACTCCTCGCGCATCATATGGTTGAGATTGCCACAGCGGAAGTAGAGGATCTCGCGGAACGGCTTCCTGAAGTCCCTATTCAGGGTTGCATAGATTATCGGATTCAGGAGACTGTTACAGTAGCCGAGCCAGAGGAAAAGACTCGATAGGAAGGCGGGTATTGCTTCCGGATCCCGGAGGAACGGTCTGACCAATGCCAGTACGAAAAACGGCAACCAGCAGATAATGAACGCACTCATAATTATGCCGAGGGTTGTGCTCGCTTTTCTCTCCTTAGCCAGCTGAAATCTCAGCTTCTTTTGATGCGGCGAATTTGTCACGCTGCAAGTGCTATTTAGGTGGTTGCGTGCAATGGTTGGCCTTGTAGAGATCATCGATGGTGTGGTCGCCGACGAAAGAATAGGTTTCTCCAGTTTCTGGAGCATTGGGCACTGCGACTCATTGCTCTTCCTTGGCCCACCAGCGAAACATCGCACTGCATGCCCGCTGCACTGTAACAAAAATGTCGGAATCTCGCGAGTAGGACAACATTTACCCTTATTGATTACTAGCTTAGCTTATATTTACAAGTTGTACTATGCAAGTTCTCGTTCTAAGCTATGAATTCTATAGAGGATACGTCTTAGAGCTTGGGGCACACGCTTCTCACAATGACAGGAAAGTTTATCTGTGTGTCCTCTAATCAAACGGCGTCGTCTCCTGTCAGCGGAATGGCACTGCTTCAATTCCTTTTTTACAGTCGGCCAAACATCGGCGACGCGGCGCGGTGCGTTGGCTTGCTCGCGCGATCATTAAGACAGTTGTAGCGAAAAACATTTTTCCAGAGATTTCCTTTAAACTTTGACAGGAGAATCTTTATAAGGTCCTGCAACTGCTGGCCAAATTTTCTTCGACTTGACCACCTTGCTCCTGAGATAATTTTCACGCATTACCACACATATACAGGTCAGTTTCGCTGATTAGCAATTTTAAGGGCTTAACTTTTCTATAGAAACCTACACAAAACTACCCCGTGTTTTATTGATATTCTACTTTTAAAACAAAAAAACTTGGCGTGTGCGCGTACCTCTAAAGATGTTTCGTTTTTTCCATTTTTCGATGGTTCTGGAACTTTGACGAACGCTATATAAATTGATTGTTTGAGTTTCAAAACAGAATAATTCATTTCTGTGGTTTTCCCCATGTTTTTCATACTTCCCTACCTTTTCCGGGGCTGAGACTCGGCGGAGAATGTTTTTTTGTATCGAGGAAGAAGTGATAAAAAATCCAGAGCCCTAGCTGAAAATCCATATTTTCGCGAATTTTTTAAGGAGACAGGCTAAAAAGTTTAGTATATCGGCAGTATGCAAAGCAAAGTTAACAGTTCCATCGGGCAACAATTGACTTTTGAATGGTACAGTACCGATACCAAGGAGGTAAATTTTATTTAAGGATATGAACCTGAAACCAGGTGTGAGGTTAAGGTACAGACTCAACACTTTCTGGAACGGACAGGGTCCGCGGCTGCAGCCCCACTCACGGCGATAACAGCGCGGTGCGGCGCGGCGCGGTAGTCCAAATCGCTTGGCGGCTTTGCCCCCTTCCGGAGCCAACAACTAACTCCCCTATTATACATGTTTGCAGACGCTCCACCATTGATAAACAGTTATCACTGTAAGCACTTGAGCTGCACATTCGCGGCTATCCGCAGTCGCCGCAGTCGCCGCAGTCGCCGCACTGGCACCCGCGTATATCCTAGTTCTTTGTTCACTTTAGCTTGAAAGTCTTGGTTTTATGTGTATATAATAATAATCTCCAAGTACGTTCGGATTAGTTGGGGGGAGGGAACTAGATATTAATTCAGGCTACTCTACTCTGGCACGCATGCAATCGGGTGTGTTGGCCAGTGAAGGGTGAATGGTGAACGATGAACGGTAAAGAAACACTTAGTTTCTTAAGTTACTCGGACTACTGAAACTGAATGGCGAGTGGCAAATCCGAGAATGCATTGGTCGAAAGGTTTGAAGACGTGAGGAAGGAGGCGACGCAGATCCAAAATACAGAGGAGCTTTTACTGAAGAAATGGTACGCTGGTTCGGGAATGCAGATGCCACTGAGAGTAATGGAGAAAAGAGGTGCGGCAGTGGGCTATGCCGGCTGGCAGGGAGAGAGAGAGAAAGGTGGAAAGTAAGCCGGGAGAAGTAAGAAGGTGGAATTGGAAGGCCGAGGAAGAAAGCCTGTCTAGCGTAGGGGCTTACCGCCATGGCGCGGCGCGCCGCGCCGCGCCGCCTCTCAGTGAGGATTCACTTTCTACTTTGGCGATTATTTTTATGAGCGGTACCGAATCTCCTTTATGTCAAAATTTTATGGAACATTACGTCGGCCTGCTTTCCTGCGGAGATTCTAAACTAGGTCAACTACTTTGCGCCCTTGTCTGTCAGCGCTTACTACCTTTCGGATTTTCTCTCGGTCCTGGCGCGTCCAATTACGCGCACTTATCCGCCACAGATTTTGTTGGGGCTGAGGGCCCTCGCCCTCGCCCTCGCCCTCGCTTAATTCAATTGGACGTCATCGCGAGAAGGTTGCCGCTCTTATAGCCGTGATAGTGAAATAATTGCAGTGCGCCTCGGTCTTTGCCCGGGGCCTTCCACTTTTTGCCGTTTATCGCGTAGGCGTAGGTAATGACGGACGGCATGTGACTGATAGTATGCTAAATCGCATGTGAAGAGCGCACGCGTTAATGGCTCTTTGAACTAGCAGATTAAAAGCGTAAGAAGAATTTGGCGAAATTGCGATCGGGCAATTGTTGATGCCTCTAGTATGCTAGTGCATGATCGGTCAGAGCCAGTGAGAATGTGGTAGGGATCGCAGTATTAGTCTGGGATGCCTTACCGCTCTGGCACTCCGCTGCGTATCGCCCTGCGGCACCGATAGCATCTACAACAAAGGTTAGACGGTCACACTTTCAGAGACATTGCCAGTTTGGGTGAAGGTCACTCTGTCAGCAGCAGGAGGAGAACCCTGAGGCATAGAGCCAGAAAAGGTTGCTTCCTCAACAGATCCTCCATTGCGGCAACGCTCGATGATTAGTCTAGGATCGATTATTTTCGCTCAGGCAGTTCGGAATGTTGCTTCACAGAAAATGGGGAAACTCGCATCAAGTTAGGATGAAGCCACTAAGATTTCTTGGTCGAGGTCTACAAAGAATTATGAAGAGGGTTCCGATTTGCAACTCGCGGCACGGCACGGCACGGCACGGCAGCCGTACTCTCAAAAATTTAGAGTAGAAAAAGTACTTTATCGGGCAAGTAGTGCGCTTTCAGGTGCAAAACAATTTGAGGCTAGAGTAGACGCAGCGATCAGTAAGCGTCTAATTAAGAGGAAGGGGAGCCTCCGTTCGGCTCTGCTTCTCGTTTTTCTTCACGTCCTTGAGTCTCATTTAATCGACTTCCTATCTTGATGAAGATTCAGCCGCACTCGGTGATTATCCGAGCTGCCCGTTCATTAAGAATTCCTTTTTAAGACTTGCTGTCACGATTTGAACGTAGATGCTGAAAGCTCTACTATAGCACATGCTGTCTATACTGTATCTGTATGTACTAAGTAGAATATAGGTTGCGTCGGAGGATTCGGGGATTAGCTGGCTGAGGAGGGCTACCCCCCACAATTGAACTGTCTGATTTGACGGCATTGAATTGGGCAAGACTGTGGAAATATTAGGCGAGGCGGGGTGGCGGGCCCTCATTTTCGGTGTTCGAGCGGGGATATTTTGATAGAATGCAAGTTTAGCTCACAGTCGAATAGAGGGACGGTATCGGGCAAAGCTCGAGAAATCCACGGTATGAGGAGAGGTCGAGTTCTTCAATGACGCATCAAGCTTGAAGGAATGAAAAGCTTGGCTCTTCATCCCTGGAAGAGTGAAGCACTTGCATCGACATACAAGTGTCGGCCCGATCGCCGCGGTCGTTCGTTCCATGCATTCCAACTTCAAACATAGAAATATTCTATTTTGCAGTAGTCGCTGCCGCCGCCGCCGCCGCCATTATAAAGCGATGCTTAGGTAGAATCGGGTAAGAAACGTTAAATCTACTATCTTATGATGATCGCTGATGAGTGAAATGATAGCTTCGTGGTTGGCGATCAGTCATGTAATATTTTATGCCTTTCTTGGTTCTGGCATAACGATAACAATGTCCTCCAACAATATTATCATCGCTGACAATGGTCGATTTCATAAGAATGTTTGTATAGAACCTCTCTCTGGAAGATTAAACAGATCGGAAGGCTAGTTTTTGAAGAAGGCAGCCTTCCCTAGAACTCTATTCCTTGGACGGATTGGCTAGGCTATTATACACATAGATTGGCACTACATACGCTCTTTATCCCTAGCAATCAAGGTAGTTACTTAACTAGAGCGTTATAGTGGCCGTTGAAAGAATGGTAGTTAGCGAACGATAGAAAAAATGGAGAACCGCGATTTCAGGGTGCGTTCTGATTTCAGGGCGCACTTGACCGGGCAAGTCAACAATTGGACAATTGGAAAGTGCCGGGCTTGCGGCACGCACAAAAGCAGGTTGATTGTTAATCTTGCCTGATAGTGAATTGATGAGGTAAATCGATGGCCTTCGTCTGAGACGCGCTGTTTACGTGGTTGTTTTCACCGGCACACTCTTGTCGCATGCACTTCCGTCTAGCTGGAACACCAAGGGAACAAGGGTCAAAGGTCAAGGTTGATTTCTTGACCTTCCAAGGCATAGAGGTACGTGGAAAATTGCCACTCCAATCTCTTGGAAGGCTGCCACGATCTTTATTGCCCTCTCTGGACCATGCTGCATTTCAGAGATACGTCCCAAGTTTCTCCTCCTTAGCCCGTTCATGTTCCCGACTTTCGCTCACATGAATACTTTAGCCTCTCAACTTTCTTCAAGTCTATGATGGCTGTATAGATTATCAGAAATGATCTCTAACTCTCTAGAGTGTGAAAGAGTGTGAAAGAGTGTGGACAGTTGGAAGGGAAATGGAGTGAATCCTCTCATCCCGCTCCGTTCTCTCACTTTACCAACTGCATAGAATAAAGATTGTATTTTGAGTTTACTAAATATCCATTCCATTGGAAATGTACACTCTAATGGAGTGTTTCAAAGGCTACATTTCATTTGATGAGGCATATATTTTCCATACAAGCGTTTTTTCTCGGGATTGAAAAAGTTAAAGGAAAATTGTCGCGGTCGTTTAATTGAAAGTTTCATTCTCATCTAGTAGTTGTATGGCAGTTCGATTTATGTCCCATTCGGAGCAAGGTCTCCATCCCCAGTCTTTACAGGGTCATTACTTGGTCGTCTCTAGTTGAGGAAGTGAGCTATTTGTCGCCAAAAGTCTAATCTAACTTGGCCGATTGTTAAGTTGAAAGTGAGTGCCGATTAGACGGTCGAGCATGCTCCCAGAGGAGGAAGAGACCTGCCGTGCCGTGCCGCGCCGTGCCGCGCCGTGCAATCGCTCGTGGTATTTTTAAAGGAAAGTGGAATGGCGCAATCGATATTCTATTTGGAAAGCGGGTTCAGCGACATACATATACTACGCATGCTAACTTTCGTCCGTTTCAGGCGTTCGAGAATCAATTGTTCAATCCGTTGGACAGTTTGGATGGAGGGTGGGTGCGCCTCTTGTGAGAATAACACCGGTTCTCGTACACCTGATAAAAGCTCCGGTGTCACTCGGCTATAGACTGCGCGTTCATAGCCCTATCCTCCTCCCTCCACGCATAACTCTCTCACTCTCGGGATAGTTCTATTGATTGGCTTCAGTCGAATTTCGTTTGTCCTCCCCCTTTCTAGTTGCTAACTCGCAGCTGAGATATCCTCAACTGTTTTTCCTCCTCTTTTTTCATCGGGCATCTTTTCATCCCCATCTTGTCAACACCCACTTTCTTTCATCAGCAAATATCTTGGTGGATCTCGGTGGAATCGCAGCGATGACATCGAGCCTGAGGAGGTCTGCGACGCGTTCTCAAAGCAAAATCCTGTCGCCCTGACGCCCTGACGCCCTGACCGCTTACGGCTTACGGCTTACGGCTTACGGCTTAGGGAACGCCAGCGAAACAACTAATTCTGCCTGGCTGATTACCCCCGATGCCGGGCCGAGCGGCACCGAGAGGACCGGTTTTCCACGGTGACTTTATTATTAAGGGAAGCGCGCGGGGGCTTCTTTCATGCGTACTGTCTCTGAATATTCATTTAGCGGGCGGCTTTCATCAGATTTCATGTAACTCCCCGATGAATGGGCGGCATGGGGCGGCATGGGGCGGCGGTGCGCCCGGATTACCGTCTCTCGGGACTCGAGTCGGAGAACGGAATATGAAAACTCGGCGAGGAAGTAGCACTCGCGGGGCTGCTCTGATAAAATAAAAGAAGGAAGGAGAGTGTACTTACTATAGAAGAGTGAGGTTGTTTGTAAATTCAAACTCGATTATCGTTTGGAGCGGGACTTGCATTTCTTTGGAGCGGAAAGAGTGTCTTGGTCCGAACGCGATGGTGATAATCTGCTGGAGAGCGGCGACATGATTGGCGGCGGAGGGTTGGTGGGTGTATGAGTGTGTGGGAGGCTTGGTCGGAGTTGGCGGGTGCCAGAGTATCTGCAATTTGTGGAATTAAGCAGGGCTTATTGGCAAGTATGCCATGAAAGAGGCAGGTACGATCCATTCGTTAGAGTGTATCAGTCCGGTCTTTTGGCTAAAACCAGTCAAGTTTGCCTGGCCTTCAGCGAGTGTAATGGCCCGCATATCGAAACAATGCCTCCCCATCATATTGCACGGATGGCTGGCCACTGGAATTGAGGCAGCAAAAGCAGGTCCGAGGGAGACATCGATTCTTCATAATCAGAGCACGCCGCACAAGTTCACTACTCGAGACAGCAATACTTTATCAACTTGTTTTTCCTCGGCATTCAAGTAGATCGGAGTATCAGCTTAATGATCTTTGATGGAGTTGAGGTCTGTCATACTATATCCAAGGGGAAACCGATGGGTCGCCAGTGAAAGATGAATACTCTCTTTTGTCATTTGTTCATTGGTCCATTGGTCGACAATTATTTGACGATTCTCACTGTTCATTTACCAGAAGATAAGAATGAAATAGAAAACCATATAATATTGTAGGAAGATTGAATTGAGAATGCTAGGCTTGATATTGTCAGTAGCCTGGAATCGGGAAGGAATAAAATTCCAAAATCTGGCTGTACAATTTATCTTAAGGCTTTCGAATTATGTCCTAAACTTCAGCATGAACTCGTACTTGAGGGGCTCCTAATCACCGCTTGAAGACGATTCCTTAAAACGTAAACTTCAGTCGTAGCTCGATATTTCAATACTACTCTTGTTATTAGTCCGCTATCAGACTTATTAGGAAAGGAAGCCAGAAATATTTTGGAGCGCACTGGACCGGGAGAGACCGCTTTCGTATTTCCGAGAGGCTGAAGAGAAAGGTTTGTTAAGGTGGCCAATAAACCTGACAGAAGTTACGTATAGAGCGGAATCTATCGATCGAGCATCGACTGCCCTGGAGCTCGAGACTTTAACCAACTATGCTGGTACTTCCAGTAATGGAATTTCCATCCGGCGCATTTTCAACGCTCCCGAAGCCCCCGAAGCCCCCGAAGCCCCCGAACGAGAATTCCTTAATGCGCTCCTATTAGAACTTGTGTGGGTGGGTGGGTGGGTGATTCGACTTGGTTTGGGATTAAACTTGTGTAGAGCAGGACTTTTTCAAGTGACACCACTGGTCCTGGAAATCAGGGCATGGATAGAGGGGCTTATCCCCTTTAAAATTGCCGGCACGGGCAGCGGCAAAAAATATCTCGCTGTGTCCGATTTGTGCTTGTGCACTCAGTGTGCACTCATTCGCGTGCCCATTGATCCTCGTGGATAATGAGAACTGGCGATTTCTTAGCAATTCTAGTAAGCTTGTCTCGATCCTCGAGATATTTCATAGAGGAACTTGATGATACATCAATAAGTAAAGGTTCGACTTGGACTATGAGAGATTTCCTGCTCTTCGGTTGTATGAAGTAGCAGGTTGAGAATATCGAGTTGTATGAGCTGCTGGCCGAGCCAGGCCGCGCCGGCGTCTGCGTGGTGCGGCTTAGGCCAGGTGGCCCCGGACTCGACTCTTCCGAGCTACTTCAACAATATCGATCGTTCCGTCAGGCTCTGCCGGATCGATATTCTTGAGTATGGTCATGGCTTCACTCATTGCGAAAGTGCTGCGTTCGCCTGGACATCTGGTTCTTTTTAAAGAATTATAAGCTCCCTTATCCGAGTTTTATCCATAAAATCTGCCTACTTCCGATGGTGGTACTCATCATTTTTAGGCAAATTCTCGCTGAAAGATAGAAACTACAAAAGTCGTATCCGTAAAGCGCGCGATCGGATTTCTATTTTCCTTGTAAATCTTTTAATGTAAAGGACTTTTGACCAATTCATCTTGAGGTCGATTTCCTCAGTGGCAGTGCAATTGAAAAATTGATGCATTGGTTGCAGCCGCTCCATGAAATCTGCCCGCCGTCCCCTAATTTCTGTCTTTCGTGTCATTCGTGTCTTTCGTGACTTTTTTGCCCTCGAGCTCTAGTCAGTCATGTACTAGTCATGTATGTACATACTACACAGTACATAGTACACAGTACATAGTACACAGTACATAGTACACAGTACATAGTACACAGTACATAGTACACAGTACATAGTACACAGTACATAGTACACAGTACATAGTACACAGTACATAGTAGACAGTACATAGTACACAGTACATAGTACACAGTACACAGTACACAGTACACAGTACATAGTACACAGTACATAGTACATAGTACACAGTACATAGTACACAGTACATAGTACACAGTACATAGTACACAGTACATAGTACACAGTACATAGTACACAGAACATAGTACACAGTACATAGTACACAGTACATAGTACACAGTACATAGTACACAGTACATAGTACATAGTACACAGTACACAGTACATAGTACACAGTACATAGTACATAGTACACAGTACACAGTACACAGTACACAGTACACAGTACACAGTACACAGTACACAGTACACAGTACACAGTACACAGTACACAGTACACAGTACACAGTACACAGTACACAGTACACAGTACACAGTACACAGTACACAGTACACAGTACACAGTACACAGTACACAGTACATAGTACACAGTACACAGTACATAGTACATAGTACACAGTACACAGTACATAGTACATAGTACACAGTACATAGTTATATAGTACACAGTACACAGTACATAGTACATAGTTACATAGTACAACTCGGGCTCATTCTAAAACAACCGATAGCTCGCAACTAATTTCTCGCTGATTCGAGAAAAGACACTATCATCAGTTACCTTCAACTATTATTAGAAACGGTTCGGCGATTGAGGTTTTATAGAAAGATATCGACTATTTCACACAACATGCCATTTTAGAAAGATTGATTCGACGCTTTGGACGCAATCCAACTAGTGGTTCAATTCAGATTTGCAGCTATAGTTTTGGGCAAATGGGACTGCCGCGCAGAATGTCGCATCGAGGGAAACAAGTTTCATTTTGGCGGGCCTGTGACACCATGATTAAAAGCTACGTGCCAGCTTCTTCGATGCGTTTTGCATATTCCGCCGGTGGAGAGGAGATGAGAGGTGAGGGTAGCTCTGCTTTTTGCAATGCAGATCGCTGTAAACGGGAAGGGTGCCGACGCCGATGCCGACGACGACGCCGACATCTCAGAGTGGAGGATGAAAAAATGTGGCTTCTACCATGGCAACGAGTATAGTCGCTGCGCGCTGCACCTTTCTGCCGGCTAAAAGTAAGCCTCGCGGCGCGGCGTGGCGCGGCGTGTTGCACTGCTGGTTGCCGGGCTGAGCCGGCCATTTTCTCTTTTAGAGGGGAGACGCGAACATGCCGTTTACCTTCTGAAACGACAATTTCTTCCGCTGTTTTCCCTAGACCAGACTATTCCAATAGTGCCAGTTTGCCGAGCTTCCGCATGCTGGACTGTAATTGTAGTAATCTGTCAAGCCAAGTTGCCCGGGAAAGGTGTGCGCTAGAAACAATGTAAAAGCGTGAAAAAGCGTGAAAGCGAAGGAAAAATGAGTATGCAGAGAGTGAAAATCGGGTTGAATTCTGGAAAATTAGCCGACGGTACTATTCACTCGAGTGGACATGGATTCATTCTTCGTTTCTTTTGATATGACGAGTGCAGATCTACTATTTGCCTATTATTCGAGTTGGTCAGCTGATAGAGAAGAAAAGTTGAAGAGTTTACCGGCAGTGGCGTATAGCTCGCACCGATTTGGAGATTTTTTTAGAAAAGTGGATCGGATCGCTTTTGTGCCGGCATATACATATAGGTTGGATCGATCCTTGATCAGATCACTACCGATGCGTTTATAACGTTTCAGCCTCTTTAACTGCATGCGATTCTTCGGCTCTAGCATGCTCGTTTATCCTGGTTCCTGGACCCTGGTTAGTGGCTCCAGGTTGCAGGTTCCAGGCTCCAGTAGAGAATATATAATAATACATCGCCGAATATTTAGTTTAATCGCGCGACATTTTTCTCGTTGAATATATGTTAATGGCTGGCTCTGGTACAGAGAGAGAGAAAGAGAGAGAGAGAGAGAAAGCAAGCTCATTCTCTCGATTCCTGGATTTATGATCGCCGATTAAGAAGGGGCGTGCTAGGGACTTTGGCTAGCATCCTCTCGTAATTTGTCCTGTGCGCCGGATGACTCTAACGGATCATTAGTCAAGCACTCCAGCCGGTTTAACTCGAGGCTGAGAAATAGATTGCATCGACGCACTTTAATGAAAGTGCTCGGACAAGCGGCGAAAAAGTGGCTTGGCTAATGGCCGAAAGGAATGACGCTTCCACTACCGCTCCTGGAATCGCATCTCAACAGGGTTGAGCTTTCCCATCTTTATACTCGCTCATCTTCCCCTTAAAAGGGCAACGATTAATAAGTATCTCTTCTCCTTCTTTGACAGTCAACGCTCTCATCATTTCGCTCACCATCGCACTCGCTTACGCATTTTCATCATTGTATGCATATGCAGAACGCATGTGCTTTGACATGGAAAAACTGATAAGCGTGAAATAAGCATTCGTAATGAATGCAGCCTGATTGCACTTCTTTGCGGGTTCATTCGCATTTTTGCTCTAGTGACAGGGTCAATTGGCCAATTAATTTCCCATTTTAGAGGCGTCCGTGGCGAGCGGCGACCGGCGGCGAACCAGCCTGGTAATTTTGCGTACAACGAATCGCTGCTAAATTGCTTCAGCTACCACCGGCCTATGTAAACGCGCCTTGCCATTGCGATCATTACTCTCGTGATTTCTTGAAACAATGTGGAAAGCTGACATATCCCACCGCTCTAGTAAACCCGGAAGCCAATTTTTTCCATCTACTCTTCGATATGTTGTTCTCGTCGAGGAAAAGATAAAGGGAGGAAAGAAAGTTGTGGGTAGTATTAACATATTCGCATGGGAATGATAATTTGGCCGTGATGGTAATATGCGAGTTGCAGGCGTCTACACGTAATGTAGATGGTAGAATAGTATAACAGGCCGTAGCCGAAATGTTGGCTACGGCCAACAAATGACTAATGCTTCGCGCTATCTTCCCTTTAACAATTCGGCCGTGCTATCGAAATTACTTTTGGCTGGCTGGGGTGAGCATACACTTTACTATCTGCGTGTTATTCGAGCAAACTGTTTCATCGAGCCGCCTGCTTGTTCGCCTACTGTTGGATTTACATGGAAAATATTGATGGATAGTCTGTAACAGTGCATAGGATCGATCGATTTGTAATCCCCAATTGGCAGCTGCTCAACAAGCAACTGCCTCATTTCAGTATCAACGTGATATGTCGACCTACATCAAACTGTCCCTTTCAAAAAGTTTCATAGATAATATATTACTATGGATTTCTTCTCGGTTAGCCAGTCATGGTCCGCGAGGGTTCTTTCGATCTTTAAATAATCGGCCATGCGTTTGCGACTTTGGCGAGCATGCGATGCAAGAGTAACAATCATTATTTTGGTTTCTTGTTTGGCTGCGGCGCGGTGCGGCGCGGTGCGGCGGGCGCAACCCCGTCGAAGAAAGCTCCACTTCCCCGACGAGCGATTTGCTTTTTTGATAAATTTCATACCGACCCACTCACGTTCACTCACGTTCACTCACACCGTCACCAGGAATTCCCAGCACGGGAGAGATGTATTTCGCATTGTGCGGCCGTATCACATTCTTGACATTTTAACACCTCTTCGTGCTGCACGTTTCGCGGGCACACGTATGCGAACCTCGTCCCATCGCCAAGCTAGCTTTACCTTACCCGCCTTACTCTTCTACGTGAAGCGCTTTCTAAATCCCTAGAACCCAATCACTAACCACCTTTGACAATATCCTTGACACGCGCCCAAATTGACACACACACATACACACACACACACTCTCTCTCTCTCTCTCTCTCTCTCTCTCTCTCTCTCTCTCTCTCTCTCTCTCTTCCCTATTTAGGTGAGAAGACGCTCCATCTAGAAGAGTCTGAACGGGCTATGGACCTGCGGGCTAATTCTACTGTCGCCAGACTTACCAACTCTACTCGACTGCTAAATCTTCCAGGACTGTAAGCGCCACTTTTGAAAGAATACGATCTTCGAACAGCTACCACTGTGACCGACACTCTGATCGAGATTCCATCATCCTAAGCTGAAATTCATATTCGTCGAGATCGGTGCGAGCATTCACAAAAGAATCGTCATGATCGCTGCGCCTCAACAGCAGCGGAACGCGGCGATGGGAAGGGAGTGTGGGAGTTGGGGCAAACTGGCTAAATACACTGAGCAAACATAGTTAGCACCGAGACAGTGAGCTCAGAAGAGAAGCGAATTTGCTATAGGCTACTGCTGGCTGGCGCTGTCAATTAGTCAAGGAGGAGCAATGATTTCAGCCTAGCTGCTCAGCAGCAAACCACGCGCAGGAGATATGCGGCTTTTCTGTTGCCGCTTTCGTGCAGGCATCACTGAGCACCAATCAGCTGGAGCTAAATCACTTAAAGGTTGATAACAATTGAGCAAGCTGACTAATCCGAAGGCAGGGCAGCAAAATTGCCAAATTTTCCGAAATTTCGAAATTTCGCTTTGTAATACAACTAGAGAGGGAATCGACCCATTTGCCCTGATCAAGTATAGAGGCGGACTCGGTGGCATCGTTATGCTGTCAGATTTATTTCTATCACTTGTCCGCATCAAACCTCGTAACAGGATTCCTTCCTTTTTTTGCAATAAGCGTCGGGAAAGAAGAAAATGAGAAGACAAGCTTCAAGTCTGGCGGAGTCGACTTTGCTTCGAATTTTATAGTTTTTATTTGGAAGGTCAACATTATTCAATCCATTATAGCCCAATATTCCCTTGGCACGACATCCCATTATTGAGTTCCTTTTCTTGATATTGAACCTGTCAGATGCGAATAGCAATCCCAATAGTTAACTTAATAATTTCTTCTCGGCGACGTCATAGAAACCGTCGGCCTATACATATATAGTGGTAACGCTCCAACTGGAAGTGCGCTCGAGCCTCTCTCAAGAACGGAATATCTTCACTCTTGCACTGTTCACTTAGTCTGTACTCTGGTTAACTTTGCCGCGTGTGAAGAATTGAGGAGTGTCGACTTCGCTCTATCGCTAGGATTGAAAGGAGCTTGCTCCGAAGAAGTTTAGCGGACAAATTTCAACTCCCGAATATCTATCTGTATTTCTCTATTTTGTAACTTGCGATCTCACTCTTCCTTTACAAGTTACATCTTTCAATTGGCAAGATAGGGGATGACGCATGTGACTTGAAGAATAGATAGCAAGATATTTTTGAAAGGGCCGAATTTTTAGTTCGAAACCGATTCCGAGATGGATAGTATACATATGATTAAAAGGAAGCTTTATACCGTTATAGTAGAGTATCTATTTCGATTTAGATCACTAGACAAATACCGACTAGAGAGAGTGATATCAGACATAAAATTGATGTGGCATGTGATTTCGGTCTATCGAAGTGCGTGCGACTGCTCAAGTGTTTGAATCTGCATCCGCATCTGCATCTGCATCAGCATCGGGTAACCCCATCTTACAGTCCGCAAATTGGATATCGATTGTCAATGTGTCGACGCGACGACTGGCTCTGCTCTTGTTCAGATATATCTTTGCCGCGTATGCACGTACTGGCCTCCCCGATATCTCGTACTATTTTCCACTGCCGGGCCCTTCCCTTATACACCTAACCGAGAGCTCTAGGAGCCGCGAGCCAAGCAATTCCTCGAGTTTCTCAGCCATCCCACCAAATCATTTGCTAAGTATGATTCTGCCAAGTAGGCCAGTGCTTCAAGGGGAATTGGAGTTGGATGGGATGGGATGGGGTGGGAGTAGCTCAGTCGCATATTTATGCTAGAAGAGATAGAGGCAACACTTTAGGAAATGAGAGTATACTTACATGATAGGTCGAATCTGTTCGATTCTTAATCGCAGAAGAGAAAGTAGGTGGCAGCTGACTCTACCGGAATCGGTAGAGTGTCACCAATGACAGTGATCTTCATTGATGTCTTACAATTAGTAGCGAATTTAAGCAGCGATATGGGAGTGAATGGAAGGAAAATCTGAAAATCCGAAGATCCGAAGCACTTGGTGGCGGAGTGCATTAATGACAAAAGCGAAAGTAGCAACTCTGCAGGAAACTTTGCCACTTGGTCTGTTATTAGCGGTACCGGCGAAACGTTGGCCCGCTCGTGTTTATGAAAGCCGTTGATACGGTTAGGTTAGATTTACTGGATGGTTCAAGTGGTTGGAGCTTGATTTGTGGAAAGCGGGTGCTTAATCGAAATCGAAGCCGTTTAAACGGCTTTCCGAAGTCGGAGGATCAATGTCCTTTCTTTCCTTAAGTCCGTAACGTTGTATCTCCAATTCTGCGAGAACTCGAGCTTTCTTCTTCTGAAATTCTCGTGATTTTCCGAGTAACTGTCGGCAGAATAAAAAGGCCACTTTTCGTAGGAGAGAGATTCGTTGAGGCAGCGGGTAAGCTCACACTGATTTCTTTCGCTTCAGAGGGATAACAATCACTCGGATTTCCACAGAGCTCCCGGCAAACTGGAAAGTTGGGCAAGTCCTCCTCGAATGGTACGATAAGAGAGCACGAGTTCAAGTACGTGCGTCTATTGGTCCTCGAATCACCGTCACTTAGCTTGCCGTGTTAAGCAAGTCTTTTCAAAAAGTGTCGGGCAATGATCGGGGCACGCTGCCTCATGAAGGATGGAAATTCATTCGCTCGGTGGTTTACACAAGATTGGCATTCGTAATAGCAATGTCTCTCTTGTTTAAGGCGTAATTGTTGAGAAGACTAGAATGCATCTTCTACTCAACAGATTTCTAAGGGCAGAATCACACTTTTCTCATAGTTCTGGGAAACTTCTCGGCAGAAAGTTATCGGAGAGTTGGACTGAGCAACTGGCCGACGACTCGGCGACACGGTGACTGGAGACTGGAGACTGGAGACTGGAGACTGCCCGCTTATTCGAGGAGGATAACGTCGCCAAGCCTGCCAGAAATCGCCCTGATATTCCATTTCTATTATAGCGACTCACTCTTTCTCTCGCTACAACCGATACTCTCCAACATCCCAGGGCAATAAGGGAAAAGGGAGGCTCAACGGCGGTGCGCGGCATCTCATTTTCTGATTCCACGAATTTTCCCAAGCAAATGAATGAATTTCTTCCGGCGTGGCTTTTGCTAAGACTTTCATGACAAAGATGATAGAGATTGACTGGCATCTTTAATCGGATTTGGGGTCAGTTTTATCCGTTCTCCCGGAGAGCTGCATCAATGCGCAGGGGACGCACTGCCATGATAATTGGAAGGACCGATTAATTCTGACGCCCTTCCCGAGAGCCAGATGATCAGAGTGATTAGCTAATTTTTGTGTCAATGAATTTTCCAAACTGCGCAAATTAATCGTGAGGGAAATTGGCCGATTAAAAGGAATGGAAAAAGGCATGCCGCGCCGCGTGCCAGGCTGAATCAGTGTCAGGGCTTTTCCGAAAACTGCGAGAAACGGCAGGAGAGCTAAAAGCGACTGCCGATAAAAGAGCGAGGGCTCCAATGGATTTCCATAGAGTCCATTAAAGTTGGAATTGCGCTCTATCTTCAATCGGCACGTACACAGTATGTAGATCGGCGCGGCGCGCAGCGGTTCTAACATGCCAGAGGTATTGGTCGATGTTTCAATTGGCACGATGACACGTATATTCTCCCTTCTCTCTCCCGGCAGAGTAGGAACGCTAGCGTCGAACGGTACAGAGCGTACAGAGGCTGTATTGTAGATTCTCCGCGGGAATGCAAACACAGAAGATGTGCACTGTGAAGAATATTCATTGGTTGAAATGCAAGTGGAATGGATATGTAGATAGAGGCACAGCTATCTTGCTTCTCTAACTCGGCTATTCGAATTCCCCGACACCTTGCTTTTCTGCAGCCGCCCCGCCCCGGCTCTCTCTCTCTCTCTCTCTCTCTCTCTCTCTCTCTCCCTCAGGCAAGGTATAGGAGAAAACTAGCCTACGGTCCCCTTGTACATATACTTTATAGGGAGATTGGAGGAAGGGTAGGGGCGCCAATATCTCGAGTATTTCCGCATAGAGAGAGAGGCGTAACTGATCAATGGAGTGCGTCTACGTCTACACTCTAGAGTCTAGACTCTAGAGCAACCGGCAGACTATCCCGGCTCAATCTCGTGTCTCAGTACCGGATCCCCAATGCGCACTGCGCACTCTTTGAGATCCCTCGACTCCGAGATATTGAAGGCTCTCAAGGAGCTCACCAGTATTCAAAGTAACACACGTGTCTTCGATCGCTCTCCCGCCACTCCCAACTATAAAGGAACTTCCTTTTAATGGATTCTTTATCGATTGCATCCTGCGAAACCTGTCGGATGTATTTGAGAGCATTAATAGAGTTTTATGCAAAGGTACGGAAAGTAAAAGACCGAGATAGAAGGATAGATTGTGAAACGCGAAAGTGTGAAGGAACGCTGTGCCGCCACGCCACTATTGAATAGGGTTGCTCGCTACTCGGCTGGTGTGGAGCGGAGTGAACCGGTATGTTTGAAATGCTCGAGCTCTCACCCGAAAGGGCAAGGGAGAAAGTTCCGCTCTATCTCAGATATCCGTCTGAATCTGCAGTTCCTCTTATCAGATATCGTGTTGCTTAGGAAAACTTCTCCTTTCCACTGGGAGATAAGGAGATAAGGGGATGAGGAGCTGTAGGAAGCTCCAGCTAGATTCAGTACTACTCTCCTTTCACAGTGATGCGCTTAAGAGTTGCGCCCTCAAAAGGTCGGTTAATTGCCCGGCTCGGGATTAGTTGGCCTTTTTTTCATTTTCTTCCCCATCGACAGATATCCTCTCTGTACATAGATATAGTGAAGGTACCAATCGACCGAATTAAGTGGGTACGTGGGTAACTCTATTGGCTACCAGCAACCGGCTGCCGGAGGGAGCTCCTTTCGACTCAATGTACCTTCTCCTTCACTTTGAAGAGCGCATTCGCCCGGTAATACCAGGCGTACTTTTTTCCAGTTTCCGCAACTGCCTCGTAACGAGCGTCGTTATTCCAAATCAGTAGCAGGAATGCCTCTCTTTTCTTTCTTTCCCGCGTTGCACCTATTGGCACGGGGCGTCGCGTCGCCGGCTTTAACCGTCTGATTTTAGTATACGATCGGAAGAGGAGAGAGAGTGAGGTGTGTGTGCGTGTGTGTGTGCGTGTGTGTGTGGGGGGGGGGGGTGGGGGAGAATGCCTTTCTAAAGTTAGGGAGACTGCTAGATTAGGTGAGAGGGTAATGATGATGGAATTGGCACTTGCTCCGGATTCATCTTCCTCCAGAGCCCGTTACCATACCACTTTCCTAGTGACAATTAGCTTTTCTTTTGACTTATTTTATCTGCGTTTTCGAGCCGAATGCTTCCTTGCTTTCTCCAGTTAGCAGGCTACCAGGTATTCTCGTACCGATTATATTGGATTAAGAGGGCGCTCGGTGGGAATCAAGTCGAACCTGGGCAAGTAGTGGAGCGCCTTACCAGTGGGAAAGGCCCTCTTCTTCCTCTTGATTAACCGAGTGCACCGCTACTGGGCGCCGATTCTTGGATGCGCGTTCATATGTACATGTACATATGGTCTATCGCCTATTTACACATTTGTTTCAGCCGAAAACCGCATTATCTAGAAATGATGGAGTAATGCCGACGAAGAAATCTGACTGGTGGTGCTAGATCGATTCCCGCGGGTGGAATCACCGAGGAATAAATACTTTATTGCAATTTATACTGTAGTCGGTTTTCTGGGGATTCTGGGATTGGTCGCGTGGTATAGGGATGGTCGCTCCCTCTCGAAATGCCCCTTATTCGACAACACGAACTCTGAACCCCTAGAGCTCACTTCAACTATTTCCTTCCTTCTTCTTTTTTTCGGCCGTCAATTACTATCCATTTGCAATTCCTGGAACGGTAAATCAATGGACAATTCAAACGATATTTCCATATTCTTATAAAGGATAAAGTGAAAAATACTGTGCTATTTCCTGAAACTATACATCGACATTTGTAGAGGTAAGGCTGATTTAAATCCTAGATGCAATATCGAAGGTACCCTCGATGCTCGGTGTGCGCGTGCGTGTTCAATGCGACGGATTCGCTGGAGAGAAACGAAAAAGTAATCGTTACTAAAAGAGCCGGTCCAGCCCCCAACTGGTTTTGCCAGCGAAATCAACTTCCGTAGAAATATCATCTTCCAAAGGAAGTAACTCTGAACAGCCTCCGGCGATAGCTAGCTTCCCTGGGTTATTCGTCGGTGTCGGTGTCGGTGTCGGTGTCGGTGTCGGGGTTGGGCTTGGAGTTGGGTTGTCGGGGTTGGCGGGAGGGTGGGTATGTTTTTCTTGGATGCAAGAGGCAAGAGGTTCCTCGTAATTCTGAAATAGATCTCATGAGAGTTCTGCTGTACTTTAGTGCTGCCTCCTTTCAGGCGGTGCGGTGCGGTGCGGTGCGGTGCGGTGCGGTGCGGTATATCAGGAAAGAGCGGGCACGTTCACTGGCAATGAAAGTTTCCTTTAATTTTCAATACTTCTTTCCCAGTCCTGGCAGCCTCTCAGTCGCTGAAACTTTCATGAACTTGAGCTAGCAAGCTGTCGAGCGTCGGGAGACCTAATGGGACTGCTGGTTGCACTGGCATGAATCTCGATGAATAGAGGGCCATTGAATTGGCGGAGGAATGTGCGGTGTCGATGATAGCGAGTAGCCCCGGCCAGTTGGCTCATTAGTTTAATAGCCATAGCCGAGGAAGCGAGCATTCGCACTTCTCCGCCAGAGTCTTTGGATCTCGGATAATTCGATCATTGATATCCAAAGTGAATTGCTATACTGACAATGAGTGAAGGAGGGCCTTACCTCGTTGGCGAAATTGCATATTGGACTATAGCTGGCCGGTTGTGGCCGCTCAATATTCAGGTGATAAAGGATTATCAATCGCCAAGCGTTGGAGAAATTGCGCCAATCATCGGCAAATATCAATCTGAGGGTCCTCGGGGGCAAAGTTCACTCGTGTAAGCGTGTCGGCACTCCTCTGATAGTACGGTTTTGTGGGACGCGCAACTCCGCAAACTGTCCTAGAATCCTTCTCGGCTCGAGACAGCTGGAAACAGCTGCTTCTTGCGATACTAGGTCTTTGCGATATTGGCACGAAAGGCGCGTTATGCGCGTTATGCGCGTTATGCCTGTGCTCGAACAGCTATATAAGTATCCTTGAAAAACGAGAGAAGTGGAAGTTATAGAAGAAGCTCGAATTGATGAAGGAAATTGGAAGTCATCGGATAGGCCGCAATTTCCAATAGGCAATTTAGCACGGGGAAATGTTGACCGGAGAAGTAAAGAACTGTGTGAGGTGAACACAACCAAATGGAATGAGGTTCTACCAGGCAATGAAAGCAAGCAAAGGACAGCAATGACTCGAAATCAATTGGACGTCTTCTTCTATTGCTCTGTCTCTCACTTGGTAGAACCGAGTGGGAATATAAACCGAAGGGGAATCGGAGTAGCTCCCAAAAAAGGAAAGGTAGGGCGTTGGCCAAGCAAGCGCGAAATGGAAATTCCGGGAGAAGGAAAGGAAGAAAGTTCGAAAGCTCGAGTGGCTCAACCGCCAAAAATGCCAACTCCGTGATACTCCAGACCTAACCCAAAGCACTCTAATTAAAAGGAAGATCCTCGCAGCAACGTGCAGGTGCCAGCAGCCAGGACACGCGGAGACGGAAATCTGTTTTTGATTCAGCGTGTTTGGAACTAACTGTTGAAAAAAAGAAGGATCGGGCAAGTCTCGCGTGGAAATCGGTCAATTTTCGCGACGGACGCGACGGACGCGACGGACGCGATGGGCGGCTCGGAAGGCCAGTTTTCCCGATGTCCTCGAGAGCATGTCCCATTCGGTTCTGACAGACGTATTTCACCGGTGGCCATCAGTGCGCGTATTTCAATGGAATTTATATCGGAGAGAAAGCCGGTACCGACCCGCCTACTACACTACTCCCGCTTGCGATTGCGAGCTACGCCCGCATTTGTCCAACCATCAATGACCGATCTTAAATATTGTGCCGCCAATTGGAAACGCGGCATGGTTTGGGTAATAACGCGAGTCTCAAGGCTCCATTCGTTCAGGTAATCTGAAAAACTCATCTCGATGTCGGGAGTAATGTTTGCGCTTTCGGAGCACGCCTCTAAAGCACGCTTCTTATTGAAATGGCTGGGAATTAAAAATCGAACGAAGCCCAGTGTCATTTCGGTCATCAAGCTCGCTCGTGTTTCCCGTACTCGCATTATCCCTAAGAATGAAAGAGCTCGAATTAGAATTGGTGTATCTGTATCTATTTGGCAGCGACGCGCGACCGGCCTTTCACGGAGATGAGTGCAAGAAATTCGCAATGATAGCACGTAAACTTAATGGCCAACAGTCAACTATCCTCAGGCAAGTAGTGCAGTAAGCAGAAGTTGAAGTATTCCGAGTAATATGTTTTACCACTAATTATTGCGCATTGATTATTTAGGCTGATTTCCACGGATTATTAATAAAGCGACTGTCATTAGGCATTATCACTGGCGCCATTATGCCCTGTAGTGAATTATTGAAGTTGAGAGTACTCGTTGCGAGGGCTCGTTGCGAGGGCTCTGCGTCAGTGTTTATATGGATTGAACAGGAGAGTAGTAGTTTTATTAATATGAGAGTTCGAACTTGAAGCAAGCAGATGGGCCGCCCCGACACCACCCTCACACCAACCACCCCGACACCGGCGCCGGCGTGATCCAATTTCAATTTTCCAATAAGCTGACAAATTGTTAGAGGAATGGCCTGCTCGGGGCGTCGGCATACTTGGCCACGTTAATGGCGAATTATGGCCCAGAACTAGGTTAGCTTCCATAGACCTGCGTGCTAGCAAGATCCTCGAGAAGACTCATCAATTTCGGCTCGGCTCGGCTCGGCTCGGCTCGGCTCGACCGCGCGGCGCTCGGGAATATGCGCTTTGCACCCAATCCGCTAGATTCTCGTGCATATCGCATTCTATCGAACTCTACCGGAGTTCGGCTGGACCGCCGCGCCGCACCGCACCGCTCTCCCGATTAGTAAAGCTAATAAAGAGGCGAGAGTCTCACGGGCAGTTTCTCGGATCGGTATCATAGTATATCTGTTAGAAGAGAGCCCCTAGAATTGGGAAAAATGTTCATAATTCCCTTTCGCCGAGGGTTAAATCCACTTGAATGGAATGCGGGATTGGTATGGGCCACGCGTTTACGACACTCGCAGCACTATTAGCCTAAAGCTTATAGAGAAATTCTAATCTGAGATTATTGCGTCGTCTGTTAAAGGTGAGTTTGGCCTAGCAACTCCCAGATAGTTGCGTACAAGTTCAAGCTTGCTCCCTTGCTTGATCACTTGCCGATTTACTTTAAAGTAATCAAAAGGAATTGCCTAACTTATTATGAATGGAATCGCAGGATAGTGCAATAAAACTTGCGTCACCATTTTAAAGGACCAAGGATTAACACAGAGAGTGCTCGCGCACTATTAATTTCTATTTTGAAAGATGGAATGCCAGTCGCGAAGGGTCAATGATGCAATAACAGAACGTTATCCGTGCAAAACTAGCTGTTTCTGGCTTTGCTAATTTGAGCGGGGCGTCGCTAGTTAAAGCAGCAGTATCAAAAGATAGTTTTCCATAGATTTTGTTTAAACTTTGACTGAACAATCTGTATAAAGTTCTGCAACTGCTGGCGAAATTTTATTCGGCTTGACCACGCCGCGCCAACTTTTTGAACATGAGCGACATAGTCCAAACCCGTTAGATAGTCACATTAGTAATTTAGCGGTTTAATTTCTCTATAGAATCCTATAGAAACATTAACCTGTCTTTCATCGATATTCTACAAATGCATACAAATTCTTGCAGAATTTATCACCATCTCGTTTTGGCCTAATAATGTTAATAAAACTCAAATTAAACCAAGATTTTATTCAATGAAACTTAGATTTAACTTGCAGTTTTATGAATAAAAACTGACTGTCAAAACCAGTAAAAAATATGAGACCAGTCTTAGAAATGGTGGAATTCTATGAAAAACATAAGTAAAAGCCGTCCTAAATAATCAAATTTGTCCGATTTAGAAGGGATTCTCTATATTTTACATACTTGCCGACTTTTTCAGGGGCTGAATTTTCTCGAAGAAAGGAAAATTTCAAAGGCTTGGCTCAAAACTCATTTTTTCGTAAATTTCTCAAGGGGACAGGCACTGAGAAACGTTTTAGTAGTTCGTTCGAGCGACAGTTGACTTTTGGATGGTACAGTACTTACTGATAGACGTAATCATTCGATCATTCGATCATTCGACATAACAAGCTTGACCACGCTTAAGACACGCGGCAGGCGTAATTGTGCTGGACCTTTCATAATATCAGCTGGTCGGCGGAGTGAAAGCAGTGAGGGCCAAAATGGGTTTCAGGTTTTTGGTAAATTGGCATTTTGCCCAGAGTGCCGAGATTGCCGTGTGAAATCGGAACGCGATTTATACCCATCAAGTGCAAAGCCCCCGGACAAACCTCAACCAGACTGCTGGCAAAACCACAGGATGGCTGCGGTTTGTAGCATATACCCTCGGCCAATTGCCATCTTGCACGCCCTGAGCAATCAAAGAAAATCCGGTCAAACTTTATATCACTGAAATATTGTGTTGAGTTAGTTTTTACCGACTTCGAAAAGGAGGAGGTACTCAATTCGATCGCTATGTTTCTTTTTTTTTTTTTTAAAATAAAAAGTCTTGCCAGCAAATGTTACACTCGATCAATCATTTTAGCTCTGCTTTTCAATCGAATCTCGCTTGTTAATCCCTTCTGATCAATAGAATTTTTCCGCTAGCGTCATCTAATATTTTCCAGCGGATCGAGTATAAATGTAGTAATGTTAAGGTGGCACGCTCGAACGGTCAAACACGTCCGCAGATTATGTGCGTGTCAGTAGCTCGAACTGTAATTACCGCGACATCAATTAGCCGATATAGAGAGAGGGAAGAGAGGTTAGCGGATCCCTGCCAATTCCACAAGCCCGTCACTTTGCAGCGAGTGTGTGTGGCGTCATAGATGACGTATGAATATTGGTGATGCGTAGTTAGAATTTACAGTCTGCCGATTCTTACCCGAATAAGCTCGTCGCGCAATCTACATACATACATAGTATTGAGAGGAAGGGGTGCGCAGTTATGAAAGTTTCGAGACTAGCCCTCCGCCGCCGCCGCCGCCGCCGCCGCCGCCGCCATGCCGTTACTCCTGTAACGGGCGGGCCAGGATGTGAGAAAGTGTGTTGGCGGCAGAGTTACGGAGTCAGTGTTGCCTGATAATTTAAGGATTTTGGATATTTAATGGCAGCTGCGCGGGCGAAGAGTTGCCGGTACTGGTGCCGGTACTGGTGCCGGTTAAAAAGGTTCACATTTTTCCTGTTAAGTGAAGGACGCTATAATAGGTTTGCGCGCCAGCCGTATTAGAGAGAGAAATCTCCTTTGTAGATGGACCGGCGTTTCCCTATGTGTTACGTATTTCAGCCGGAATATGATTGACTGAAGCCGCGTGCAGTGTTAGACTTTGATAGAGCCCAAATGTTTCTCTGCATAATAGGTGTTGTCTAGGTCGAAATTCGTTTGAAAGGATGGATAAATCGCGGCTGGTGCAAAGATAGCCGAATTTCCAGAAGGGGGTCATTGTACGCTTGTTTAATTATGAGTGAAAAGTTTTCGAGTCTAAAGGTGCAACGCGTCAATTTGAGGAGAAGATGCGATTCCATTGGTCCTCTAAGAACTTTCGTCCGGAGAGGCATTTGAATCTGGCATATCCTGCGCCACTAGCTTCTATCCCCTCTCGAGAAGCAGCCAGCTCGCCCTTCTTCTTCCCAGTTGAAGCTCCTTCTCCAAGATATAAAAGCAAGCAGATCGGCAAAGCTCTCTTGCGGCAAACTTTACCGCAAAGATACCAACTGGTAGATTCTTGCAAGGGGGAAACAAGCGAATCCCTCTCACGCAAGAAGCCTTCTCCGCGTTGTCAGAGCTGCCCCGACTTTTAGTGTAACTTTTTGCACTGTTCGTCCCCCGAACAAGAGTGAATTGAGGAGAGAACTCGATGGTAACGAGGGAGAACGAGGAACGAGCACCGTTTGTCGCTGGGAACTCCACTCATCACCCAGACCGACTTCCTAATCTATTTTCACTAATCCCTCACAGTTCCGCACCGATTGTCGAGTGTCGATTGTTCGAGCTTTCTAGAAGCTCTTTCTCTTTTCATCCGGCAGCTCCTGCTTACGGGGCCTGCGCTTATTCCCAATTCCTCGATTCTTCAATATTGTTGTATTCTCATAGAAATGCTATTGTTAACCGAGTTTTTCGGCAAAAAAGTCGCGAGCCACGAATAATGTCCAATTCCTAATGGATGAGTCAGGCAGAGATTCTTGGGAAGTTGAAGAGAGGATCTATCAATATAGCGGATTGCGGGGCTAAAGAAGGGACTAGGCTAAATTGTGGGAAGCCGCAACTGGCTTTTGCAGCGATGAACGTCATTACTAGGCAAACCAGGAACGCGTCCCAAGGCGATACGGGGAATAATTTTGTAGTTGCCCCCACCCGACTAACTCGGTTAGCCCTAACTGCTCCCACGGTCCAGTAATACACTTTGCTACTTGTTCAGGACTAAGTTTCTCGAGTTCGTACCAGCCAACAGCCGAGGCCGCAATGGCTGCATGCGACGAGCGACGAGCATCCCGACTATAAGCACGCGTCCTCCCTCCTTTCGTTGTAAGTATGTAGCGAGAGAGGCGGTAGCCAGCCGGCAGATTAACTACCAACTAAAAAATGGCCTTGGCTTAGCTTGCGATTCGATTGCTTCTTTCCCATATGTGTATCGGCCAGGTGAGGCGAGTTTCGCGATGCTCTTGGTAGCGCAACCTTATCTCCGCCGGCGCCGTTGCCAATGATATACATAATATGTATCTGGCTTACCATACGCGTACCAAACAGGGAGAAGAGAGAAAAAGAATCAAATTGCGAGGATAATACGATAGGTCGACACCGTCAAACTGTGTGAACCAGCGAATGGGATCGCTTTTAATTTCCGGCCGAGTCCAACTCCAATCTATTATATAGCCGTGAAGAACAGTTACCAGATATACATATTGTTTTGTATTGTAGTAGTGGCAGATCGAATTAGATTAAAATGTCGCCGAAAGTAGACGACTTTCTAATGTTAGTATTAGTATGTATTATTTGTGTCAGCTCCATAGTTGCCTTAATAAATGGATCGAATTGTACTTCAACTGTCAGCTGAGGGATCGCGCATTCAATCTGTTGTCCGTCTTGGTGATAGTCGATTGAAGGCAAGTTTCGTCTCGAAGAGCGAGAAGAGCTTCTTCTCGATCTCGATCTCGATCTCGATTGAGGTGGTGGGACTCTAAAGTCTAAAGGATTTCTCACCGTGGTCGATGCGCTCGAACTCCGGTGCTGCTTGGCGAGCGGGCTACCTTGGACAGGTTGTGCCTCCGAGTTTAATTGACGGTTCAGTTGGGTCGGCTGGTGCCGGGCAGCCGGCTCAATGTCGAGGTAACAGTGCGCCTCCAAGTGACTCTGCGCCCGTCTCTCCTCCAACACTATCTTGCGCGCCGCGCAAAAGATCTTATAGTACACCTGCAAGCCAACAAGAAAATGGCAGCTCTTTACACCAATCATCCCAGTTAGTGCAACTAGCGGGCTAATAAAAACTATTCTAGCATGTGGAAGCCTTGCAGATCAGGCCTAACCCGTTTCTGATCACGAAATAATCAAAGTTTTACGTGCGCAACTAGACTTGACTAACGATAACATTGATCGATAGGGGATGCATGCACCGAGACGGATAAAGAGCAGCGAATAAAACGAATTTGCCAAAGTGGAATGTTCCCTCTCTCTCTCTCTCTCTCCCTCCCTCCCTCCCTCCCTCTCTCCCTGCCTCTCGCTTTCCTTGGTAACTAGATAGACTGGAATGTCGGTCATGAATTTATCTTGCCGAATAATCGTGGAATCGATGCCAGTTTGCGAAGCAGGTGCACGCGGAGGCGTTACTTGGTATGAATTAATGAAAGCTCACTAGAGCGCATCAGATGTTTCGCAAACAAGGCAGATGGCGCGTTTGATAACTGAATGCAAATATTGGTGCGTTCTACTCGCGGGAGTTTTTCATGCTACGCTCGTGCCTCTTCTCTTCTACTTAGTTAGAAGCCGGGAAGAGGAGTTGGTGAATGCTGCGAGGATACTTGGAGTGGAATTAGGCAGGCTACATGCCGCGCTGCGCCGATCGGTCTAAGAAGAATAAGACTAATGAAGGAGAAGGATAAACTACATATAATAAGAACGGCTGAAGAGTGAGAATGGTTGAGAGGCGCGATTGACGGAAGGGAGTGTTATCGAAGCTTGGGAGATAAATGTAGAAATGGTGAGATGGTGAGATGGTGAAGGGTCGCTCTCACCTGTATCATAACGAGGAGAGGCATGTAGAAGCTACCGAGGGTCGCGTAGATTTGGTAGAAGAAGTTCTGGCAGACGACGCAGTGGGAGGGTCCGCTCTCGGAGTAGGTGTGCTCGTTTCCCATTATGAGGAGAGGCGGCAGACTAATGCAGGCTGCTCCTAACCAAACGAGACTGACGTAGATGATCATCCGGCGCGGTGTCCTCTTCACCCCGTATTTCAGCGGCTTTGTTATGGCGCAGAATCTTCGGACAGCGGGAAAACAGTTCGGTACAATACACGTACTCGGCAGATACCTCGTCACATCGTTGTTGCTCTCTCTTCGCCGCGGCAACGAAAATACGGAAACCTCACCGATTCTCGTCCAATAACAATCCCGGCCGAATGAAAGATCCGCACCTTCCTGTTTACCCTGGCCGCGGCGGCGCGTGTCGAGTGCGAGCGCCGCCGCTCCATCCGAACACGATCTGCCAGTCGGCCGAAAAGGCCCTGACTTTCCGAAAAGCTGAGGCGGAAGACGACTGCTCGGATAAACAAGCCCGAGGAGAACGCGCCTGATAAAGGACTTTCGTCAACAGGAGATCGGAGAAGCCCACGGTCCCTTTCACGCCCCACCATTTCGAGCAGGCTTAATTGGCAAAAGTTTTTTCAGGACCGGTCGTCGCCATTTGGCTTGTTGACTGGATGGTGCGGTGTGGCGCGATGCGATGCGATGCGATGTGGTGTGGTGTGGCGCTTTCTTTATCAAGTGACCTCTCTTTGCTGAGAACATAGCGGTTGTGTAAGGAGGTTCGCGACCCTCAGCAGCCCCACCAGCCCGACCAGCCCCAGCAGCCCCAGCAGCCCCGTCTCCCTTCATCCCTTCATCCCTTCATCCCTTCATCGGTTCATCCGTTGGCCATAAGGGCCGTGTACCCTCCTCTGAGCGACGCTCTATATTAAACTCTCTTCCGGCCTCGAGTGGGCCGCAATAAATTTTCCCTCGGCCCCCACCTTAATCCATCTCCATTAGTAACTCTAGCTACTATCTATTTTGTTGGAGGACGCCTGGGCGCTTTTTCACCCTTACGAATATACGATCCCGCTGGTTAATGCATTAATCTTGATGTCAAGCCCTCGCACTGATTCCAACTTGGTCAGCGCAACACACGTTTTAGCCGACCGACTGAGAGAATACTGTTCGTTCCGTTCATTCGGCACGGTGGCACGGAACGCCAGGGAAGCGATATTTTCGGATGGGTAAGGAAAGCATTGGATTGGTTCCGATGATTTTGGCAATCGGTAACTTTTGTTCCAATCAGAAACTGGGAAAGCTGTAGGTCTAAGTGTAAGGCCGCTCTCGTTCCGATAGAGAAGCGAGGATTGATTTGAAAAGAGTGAGGTCCCTGAACCGATCTGCATGGGAGTGGAGAGTTCCCGGCGGTTCTGGGCGAATTGAATCGGATGACTGGGCAAACATTTAGTTGGAGGATGGAAAGAGTGAAGCGCGTGTAATGTGGCAGCCACTCACCGATCGACGGAGATCATGCAGAGATTGAGGATGCTGGCGGTGCAGCTGAGCACGTCGAAGCTAACCCAGAGGTCGCACATAATTGCGCCGAAGGACCAATTGCCGGATATCTCGTAGAGCAACGCCATCGGCATTACCAGCAGGGCCACGCAGAGATCGCTGACTGCCAGACTAACCAGGAGATAGTTGCACGGCCTCCGCAGCTTCCTCACGAGGAACACTGCCACGCACACCAAAATGTTACCTATCACAGTACCGACTATTATGCTTCCAAGCACCAGCGCGATCAGTATTGCCTGTAACAAGGAAACAAACAATTCTTTACTGAAAATCACTTCTGTCGAGAATCAGCTTGATTGATTCTTAATCGGTTGGAAATAATGCGTACGATCCGGTACACGCTTCCCCTCCAACTATCCTCCAGATTTCCTTTCAATTCGCTGAAAATCCTATATTCTCAACATTTTCTCAAAATAGTGTGACTTTATTAATAAACCATTCGAAATGAAATCTGCGCTTTCCCGTCGCCGTCGCCGAAATTGGAGGTATAGTATCTCGTGTGAGAAAAGATGGAGGATTCGACTGGGGTGTTACGTGTGAATGGTCGGCGATAGCAAGTTTTTTGTCACGGCTTTCTGGGCATCTACGAAAAATTGAAGATTCAACGCTTCTCGACTGTCTCGGTCGGCCGCGGCCGCGGCCTCTTGGAATCTCAATTGTTCGGTGGGCCGCTCGCTTTTATCTTGTATTGTTTGGAGGTTCGTATGGAATGGCACACGCTGCTCATGTCTTATGTATGAGACGCTTCTTTTTCGACCTCGGCTTAAAACGGCCGGTAAACCTACCAGCCAGATCGATAGACACGAGGCAGACGATCAAAGTGCGAGGGTAAGCTTACCACGAGAAAGTCTCCACTTTCCCAGCCTCTGATTTCAGGCCTCGACACGCGCGCATCTCATCCACACTTCTCTTATTATTACGGGGAGGCATGTTTTCACTCCGACGCCGACGCGACTGCACTCTCCATCTTCACCGTTCTGACAGATGAATCTATACGAAGCGCATCACTCTCGAAATATGGAGAGCTCAAGACTCACAATCAGACTACTATAATACGTTCTTTAATGGCGCGTGCTAATTAGCTCGCCAGGAGCGCGCTTACGGCAGACCGTGAAATTAAAAGGTGCGTCTAATTGTCATGCGCAATTAATCTTCCCCTCGGCCCACGGTCCTTGATCCTCTGACGCGGCTGCCGGCTGCCGCCTCTGGTCAATCGTTGGTGCATATGCCCGGTTCAGCCAGAGTCAGAGCTCTGTCAGAGCTGCAGCTTCAATATTAGCGTATTAATAGAGAGCCCTATACCTAGGAATTAGCGAGAGAGGTTGATAGTAAAGGAGAAGGTGTTTGACAGATTGAAAGGGACCATCGCGCCTGCTCTAGATGCACATGTGTCAGTGGGCTTCCAAGCGGCAGTGGTATGTGATTTAGGTGTAATGCTTGATAAGAGGGCAGAGGTGGATCGCGTTCGATCCACCTCTTTGATGCACGCGATGCATGCCTTGGGAAGAAGCCGACCGACCCCGACCGACCCCGACCGGTCGGCTGGCTGGCTGGCTGGCTGGCTGGCTGGCAGGTATAATAGTCCGTGGGTCCTATAGGTATCCGCACCTAATTCACGGAAGGTGTGAAATGAATGTCCCGTTAATCAAAAAGTAAGTACTACTTCTCTTGTTACACTACTCGAATACATGTACGAAGGATCTTCACTGAATGCAGTAATACGGAATTTCCTTCTTGTGAAAACCGGGTTTGGTGAAAAGTCGGCGTTTGAAGTATTCAATTGGCCGGATGTGCCAAAGCTTTAACTCCATTCTTCTCTTTCATGAAATTGGAAAGTTTACATTGAATCCTTGCGATTCGTGATGGATGTATGAAATTAATGAATGGCTTCACATGCGGAGTAGCGGAACGTCAATCCTATTGTCGCGGGGGATCCGATTAAAATGAAAATTGTTTTCCTCTCGCGGAACTTGTTTACTTGTCATGGCGTGGCGTGGCGTGGCGTGGCGTGGCGAAGAATGGACGGTGCTTGGCGATCGGATTGATCGGGAAAAATGCGAGCTACGAATGCGGCAACGTCCGCCTTCCCGGTGGTTTTGATTCTCGGTCCGACTTGCCGAGCCACCCGTTCCCAATTCCTAGAATCTCTAATTATTTTTCGGTGGGCTCTGATTTACGAGCCGACATCTGTACTCCCCGGTTTGCAAAGGCACCGGAGTGGCAGGAAATGTCGTTAAATCTGGGGGAATGGTGTTGCGCAGGAAGCCGCGGGCCTTATGATAATAGTTATCGGCGATGCATATATGTACTTACATATATCGCGAGTAATAGTCAAGATTTAGAGCGAGAGCGAAATTATGTAGATGCAGGTAAGTAGTGTCTATGCGGACGAGTAGTATTAGTTGGCTAGTGCTCAGAAGGACTCAAACTCCCATCCTTTCTTATTATTTCCTATAATAAGATCCTATCCTTATAGTGGTATTTCTCACAACCCAATCAATCAGTATTTCAGCGATAGGGTCAAATTAGTATTGCGAATAAAACGATTTCCGATTTCAAGCGTGTTGCGAGCGGCGGAAGAACGAAAACAAGCCTTGTATCCTGCATATTAGCGACATGAAAATTGTCCTATTTTGCGAAAAGGCCAAAAATCAGCCAGTCTATGGGAGAATGCAATTCTCTAACGCGTCGCGGCAACCAAATTGTTGTCGAGTAAGGTCTGACCACATTAAAAAAGAAGACTTGGGAGGAATAGCTTATTCTATTACCGTAGCTTTTCCCGTGAATTTCGTATGAAAGCAACGGATAGTCAAAGGATACTTCTCGGAGGCTGCAAGTGCATCTCTAGCAAGTAATTACTTGCCAAGTAATTGGAGGAGCACCGTAGAAGGCTATGGGAAAGTAGCAGTAAACGAATCCTGGCAGTCGAGTTCCTCGGATATTGCCGGCGAACGATAATAATAGTCTAGCGGGAGTGCTGGTGCATATTTTTCATAACTCCAAATCCGTCTTAGGGTATGCCGTGCCGCGCGCAAAATTTGCCAGTGACGAGCATGCCGTAAATTAAAATCTCTGCCAATGATTTAATTAGAGGTAAAGCTCTCCAGTGCTCGTTGCTCGATAATTGGATAGGAAATAGGTGACTCTGGGAAGAGTGGGCTGCCTAGGCACAGCACCGGATCAGAGCGCGCGCGTTAACGTGTTAACCGATTGGATTACGAATTTTCGATATTCATCGGGTGTCGGAGAATTTGAGGATAATCGCGGGTAGAGCTAGTACGGCCTTATTAACGGCCTGGAATTTTACGGGGATTTGCCACCTAAGCGACATGTCAAGCTTACTTGGAGACGATTACGAGGAGCTGGCTATATCCAATCGACTCCTGCTCCAATCACATAATAAGCATTCTAGTGTTATATTAGGCGAAATCCCGGCGTTAGAATGGTTTGGTAGATCAAGCCCGTCTTATCAGTGAAGAATAGAGGTTTCAATCGGTCGATGAGATGAAAACAGAAGAAAAGCTCAGCCAAGAAGATTAATCGCTCGGATAGGTTAAATCAAATGGAATGGGCGAAAAGGAAGTTTTTGCCGAGCGTTTCGGGCGAAGGTATGGAAGAGAAGGAGTGCCTGCTCACCTGAGCGGCAGTGTAGGGCGAGTTTTTTCCGGGGAAAGAGTGGAAGAATCCCTCGGTTTCTCGAGTAGCGGCGACAGTGGTCAGGTTCAGAAGCAAGGTGCCTTCCGTGGTGGTTGCGTCCTTCCCCTCCATACGACCCTAGCCGGAAATCCGGAGCATCGTAAAGGCCCCCCGCGTCCACGGTTACGTCATCCTCTCCAGCTTCTCGAGCTTCTCGAGCTTCTCGAGCTTCTCCTCTTCTCTTCGCCACGAAATTGCCAGGGCTTTCAGACCGTGCATCGGAATCCTTCCTCGGCCCTGCCAATTCTCATCGATATTGACGGCCCGAGGTTACACCACTCTTCTCACAGATCCTTCCATCCTGCGCAAGTAAAACCCAGACAAATATCAATAGCATGTACCAGCAGTCCTCACTTGACCAACTAATTATTACACTAATTCAAATGGCATCGAGCTTGGAAGCGATAAATTCAATAAATGGCAGCTCGAGTCTTGGGATGCCGTTCCACTATCAAAACACCTCTTCGAGGACCACCACTCGCCACTCGCCACTCGCCACTCACCGTCAACATCTGCCTTTCTTCTCCCAATCCATTTGCAATTCCTCCTTTATAGTCGATCGACTATGCAACTACTCTACACAGTCGCGCAATCTATGCGTATACGCATGAATTGCGATTGCCAAGCCGTGCTTTAAGCACCGCGCCTCTGCCTCTGCCTGCGCCGGCGCCGCCGGTAGAATTACTATAATAGCAGCCGCGGTCTCTGCGATTACTCAGGAATAAAGCCTCCAGTCACTGGAATCCTAGCTTCAGTCATATCGAACTACCATCCAAAATTGTCGGTCACTCAATTTCATATTCTAGCATTGGAGACGCTTTAACAGATTTCTTTGGGTAGGCTCCTACGTGCAATCGCTCACGGGACTCGGCCAATTAATCCCGAGATGGTGAGATCACCTTGAAATAACGTGCCGGCCGACCCAACTAATCCGGCAATTCCGAGCACGATCTTAGATTGTTGACATCTAATCCGCAAACTTTCCTAATTGCGTCTTCAATGGCGACGCGTCCACGCATCAGAACCGGACTACATTGGCTCAACGAGGAGTGAGACATGTCCAGTCACTGCTCGAGCTTATTAGTAATAAGTATGTATGTATGTACCTGTATCTGCAGAGCCATTTCTTTCACTGGATCTTCCAGGTATGCTTTCACATTGAATATCCTGACAGTTGGCACACTCTTTGGAGGCAAATGAGAAAGCCAGGTTTACATGTGCATACACACCTACGATTTAGCCTTTCGTGACTCCCTAGCGTTAATTAGTGTTTTACTACCTTTTCCTTTCTCCTTCTTCTTCTCCTCTCGCCCCTCAATTCCTAGCTCACTCCCTCTTTGCTTGCCTGTTAGCCTCGAGTTGCCCCGTTGCCCTCCTGCTCTCTCCTAAAACCCCTACTTCCTCCTCCTCCCTAGAGCCAATCTACTTGCTGTGCATCCTAACAACCGCACTTGATAAGCAGCACGTCAGGATTGTTGGTCGTCATTACTGCCATCTTTCCTGCGTATCCCTTCGGCTCCTCCTGAACGTATTCCTTAGACACATGCAGAGAGAGAGAGAGAGAGAGGCTGGCTCCCGCTGGCCCTTTTGAAAATCAAAGCAGCCGGAGAGTGCTCTCGGCAAGCCGTTCGTTTTGGCTCGCACGGAATAAAGCGCCAGCCGGTGCTCTCTTTTACCGGCGTTTGTCAAGGGCGTACTTAACACTTCTCGCGGGCCTGCTAATGCCGCTCAATTAGCGCACCCGCCCGCCTTCCCAACTACAACCAACCGGTCCACGGCAAAATGTAAGTAGGCGGCAATCGGCAAACTCATTGCAGAGGCAGAAATTGGCGGTCTAAGGGCCCATTTTCTTCGGAAGTAGTACACTCGAGTGTAAATGGTGTGCTATGCATTTTTGAAGAAAGCAAGGATTTGGATGAAGAAGGTGGCTGACGAACGCGGGAAAAGCGTTCCAGTTTGCCGTGAGCGGCACGAAAATGAATAACCATGCAACCACCCCTGGCTATTACTCATTCGTAAGCCGCGCGTGCACTGTTTTACGGGACTAAAGCGATGTTTTACGGGGCAGTACTTCCTGATGAGAATTTATAGGGCAACGCAAAGAAGAGAAAATAATGAATCTTGTCGCAGCAGGCGAGTGCGACTCGCCTGCTATGTGCCACCTAACATTCACCGTCGTCAGGGATCGTGGCTCAGGACTGATAACGACTAACGATGAGCAGCCTTTTCATTGTTTGAATAATCCTTCAATTTTTGCTATACCGCTATCTAACTATAGGCCAATTTCATTCAGCCCTTTAAATGGCGGTCGGGCACGTTAAGCGCTTTTCATAGGAGCTTGTCGATGGACAGCTGAAACGGAAAGGTAAGTAAGACATGCCACTAGCCTGAAGCACGAAATCATAAAACATGAAATGGTTCTTGTGACTTGTAGATTTAAGAATGGCCAGGCCCAAAAGCAAACGGCAGCCTTGTTTGATTTAGCCCGTCCACCAGTTCCAACTCACTTCCCATTCACTTCTAATTGTTAGGATTGCTTTATCGCAACTGAAAAGCTTTCTCCCTCTTTCTCTTCCTATTCCTCCTGTACGTAGCTCCGAGCGCAATTTTTCTCAAGCTTCAACTCTTTCCATCGGATTTCCGAAATCACGATAAATGTGAGATCTTTAGAACAGTAAATGGAAGCCTTGGAGGGATGGATCGAAGCTGAACGGAGTTTTCTGGAGTCGAGTGTAATCTCTATCCCGTCCGAGCAAGCTTTAACGCTACTTTAACACGCAATCACTGCTTTAACATACTTCAACAAGCGAGGCCATTCAAATCTCTTATGTCCATTGTGTCGAGGTACCTCTTCACTATAGTGACAATCGTGCTTGTCCGAGTTGTACAACAAGTGCACATCACCAGGACAACCAGTGCGCAACAGTGATTTTTTCGAGAGACGCTTACTGGCGCTGGTGTGTCGACAGGTTCGTCAACCTACTCACACGTCCATGAATGTGCTCGCCCTTTCACGCACAGAAGATCAAGGCCGCATCTGCTTGCCGGCTATCTCATAGGTCATAGACATTTGTCAACTAAAGCGTCAACAGCTGAATGCCGATCGGCCGCCACCGAATCCCTCTCTTTTCACTGATTGTCAGCCACCAAACACCGCCCATATAGCCCGATAGTATCTACCCAATTAACACTGACAATGAGTGTCGCGGCGCGGCGCGCCGCTTCGGCAGACTTTATTAGCCGCGACCCATTGATTCTTCCGGTCATTGAAATCGGAGCCTCGTGCTTTTCAAGTCTATTTGCCAGTATAATAGTGAATAGTTTATTTATTAACGATAGCCACAGAGTCTCCCTTTCCTCGGCATATTTCAATCACTATGACCTTTCTCATTGAGCTAAAACTCTCAATACTATAATATAATACAATACAATACTTGTGTTGGAGTGCTTTTGAGAAAATCAGGTAGATATTGGCAAGTATTAGTTTCGGACTAGCGTATGCTAGTCGTTACGGAGAAACGTCCATAGTTATTGCCATCTTGCTCGGAACGATTCAAGTCGAATCTATCCATCCATCTATATTGAACTTGACTGAGAATGAGAACTGCTATATCTATAGACTATAACGTCTGCTCGCAAGATTCACAGTGACTTGTTGGTTAAGCGGTGAGTTTGGCAAGGACTGTGTCCACTAACCTTGGCTACTTTTCGGACTAACTGGTTGCTCGCGATCAATGCTTATGGTTCGAATCAGCGTGGAACTATCTATAGTCGGGTCGCTCCACCGTTCGCATTCCACTCGCTAAATTGCAGATAAATTCAAGAGCGTCGTGCAATCGACGCGACCGGATTTGAGTGGCCTGCTCGACACCTGGCCATTCCCTTCGTTAATACAAATCACTTCGTGGACATTGAGCGATCACCTGCCGACAAAATCCCGGAACTCGAAGCTCTCCTCATCCTCGCCACTCGCCACTCGACACTCACCACCACCAGCCATATTACGGATCCGATTTTCCCAGTAGCTTTTAAAACGAATTTTTCCCCAATCTTCGCCTGTCCTCACCCTCATCCTCGCCCTCATCCTCGCCCTCATCCTCGCCCAAGCCGTCCCATCCAATTCGATTCGACCCCGAATATCTTTAAAGGGAGACTTTAACTTTGAGAGGGCACTTGGCTTACTCGTGCATTCTCTTACCAGTAATGATTCTGAGTGTTAATAAAGAATTACACTGACCGAGGCTCTAGAAGCTTGCTTTAGAGAAATCTCGTTAAGCCGATTAAAGAATGGGCAGTCGAAAGTAGAAGGAAGTGTACATACATATGTATGTATTGTAGATAGTGAATAGCAGGAAAGAATGGCTGAATAAGCTGTTGGAATTGAGTTCCATAAGGAGAGTGCCGGGAAACTGAGCGCAATGGAACGTCGAGCTGTTCCTTAAAATAGCATTTTACGCGAAGCCGATATTTTTCTCTAGAGACGTCAGGTTGGAGGCTGTGTGGTGGTCCACGAGAGAGACAGATAGAGACGGACTTATCTATGATTCATCGCAGTCGGTCGGTCGAAGCTTTGAGGATCAGACTCATGATCGATCCCACCTTCTCATCGATCATTCATTCCAGGCATGATCATCGGAACTATCCTCAATGTAAATCATCAATTCATGAGATTTACATTGGAGAAGCTCCTTGTCTCCGAGAAGGTTGAACCATATTCAACTACTTTGCTCGCTGATTCTCTTTACCGAGAAATCGAGAAATGTTATTATTGCGCATATATATCCGCTTTCAGTTCTCCTGTTGTTCTCTTTTCGAGTCTGAGAGCGTGGGTGAGCTTATTGTATCGATCTGCCTTTCGAGATATCTTTCGATTGGTTGGCAAGCTTCTGTCCGAGCGATGCGATGGGGACTTGGGACTCGGAACTCAGGACGCACTTACTTTCGGCAAATATTTCCATAGTCCGAGGGATTCATCTTGCGGGAGCAGATTCTCCATATAATGGAAGCCCCGAGCCTGAAAGGAGAGCAGAAGAGAAAATATTACCTTAGTAATTGGATGGTTGCTCTGTCCGTCGCGTCGCGTCGCGTCGCGTCGCTCGCTGCCCCTCGAGCATCCTGACCAATCCACCAAGTTATGCTCTTCTTAGAAAAGCGAAACTCTCTTTCTAATATGTCGATAGCGCTACATCTTCTCGCGAGCAAAACTGGATACATTACAACTTTCAATAACACAGCCATTCCAGGAGAATAATTACAAGCATTCCCTAATCTTCTGACAATAAGTCGGTTTCTCTCAACAGTCGTTGAATAAACCTCGGCCGATATCGGTCTAGCTGGATTTTTTAGGATTTGGCATTAAATTAGCCCAACAACTTGCTAGCACCTAGAAAGGTGTTACATATTTTCTCTAGCAGAAGGAAGACTGCTAGGAAGATAGAGATGTCCGTGTCCGGATTTAGAACAGTGTTGTCTGACCTCCGCTCCTCGGTTATTCATATGCTCGCCGACACGAGAACAGCCCATTATTGATGACCAATCGTACGAGTACCATTTCGAAAATACTAGACCTCTACAGGAAGCTAAGTACGGGGTGAGTCACTTGCCTTTGAATTACCACTGTCGAGCATAGACTGTTGCATATAAAATCATTATAAATAACCTAGACATTTCAATTATACTCAAATGTTTCTCAACATTTGTCTGCATTTTATGCATTTATAGTTTTACATGTTTCAGTTATGTTAACTTGCACATGAAATTTCACCCTGTAGAAGCCAGTTATATATAATATCCCCTTGTAAATATAATAGAATAAAATCTTTTCTCCTTACGTTGCTACCCATTCGAAGGAAGTCGATGCTAAAACTTGGTAAAATATTCGCTCCAACAGACTACAGAATTTAATACAGTCTATTGTTAAACAGAGAATATATAGTGTAATTAAATAGATGTCTAGTAAAAGTGGGGTTAGGAGAGTTCTGATTGAAAGGCAAGTGAATCACCTTGTACAATATGTAGGTCTATGTATGCCCGCCTCTTCCTATCAGCGCCAAGCCATCAGTATTATCTAAAACCGCATGACAGATACTGCTCACATCCTAACTAGTACTCCGAGGCGGATTTACCAAATCCCTGCCGATATTACTCATTGTCAGCTTTCTTCGGACATAATCCTTCGGAAGCGTCATTTAAACCGGACTCAAAGGCATCAGTTGCATTAAAAAACAACTCTCTCGAGATTTTCTTTAAACTGTGCCAGAACAATCTTTATAAGGTTCAGCAACTGCTGGCCAAATTCTATTGGACTTGACCATGTTGTTCCTGAGATCATGGATTTCCAAGTATTTTAACACGTGCAACATACCCAAAATCCATCAGTTAATCACATTAGCAATTAAAACGGATAGAAAACATGAAATCAGTGACAGAAATGCTGGAATTGTACCGAAACCAGAAAGAAAGGCTACACTGAATAATTAATTTTGTTTAATCCCGCAGGTTTTCCCCAGATTTTCATGACTTCCCGACCTTTTCCGGGGCTGAAACTCGGCGGGCAATGTTTTTTTGTATCGAGGAATAAGTGATAAAAATTCCAGAGCCCTAGCTGAAAATTCATTTTTTCGCAAATTTTTTGAGGCATACCCCTTCAAAAATTTTCGATTTTTCGAAGGTTCTCAGGCCTCAACGAATGCCTGATATTTCGGTTGTTTGAGTCTCAGAACGGATAGAAAACATGAAACCAGCGGGAGAAATGCCGGAATTGTACTGAAAACACGTAGAAAACCGATCCTGAATGATTCATTTTCCTGGCTTTTCCCATGTTTTTCACAGTTCCCGACATTTTCCGGGGCTGAAACTCGGTGGGGAATGTTTTTTTGCATCGAGGAAGAGGTGATCGAAGAAGTGATAAAAATTCCAGAGGCCTAGCCAAAAATTCATTGTTTCGCAAATGTTTGAAGGGGACAGGCATACTGGAGAGAAGTTTAGCAGAGCGACAGTGTGGAAAGCGAAGTCGACAGTTCCTTTGAGTTATTCGGAGTTTTCACACAGGTTCAGACTGACTGACCCTCCTACTCGATCATCCTACTGGACCACTATTTGAAGAAAGAGCCAGTTAGTAGGCAAATTGGATCTAACGGTGGAGCTAGATTAATAAATGTCTGCAAATTGTGAGGATCAGGAGGTTCAGAGGCATGAAGCATGAATGCGTGGTTGGTTACTTGGTTAGGTTGGCACTTGGAAGATGCCGGAGGGATCGAGCCAGATGTGGAGAAAGGGCAATATCGCGGAGAGGAGCGCGCTTGAGTGATGAGGAAAAATCTGAAGCTGGTGAAATAGCCAGTTGCTCGAGCCCGATCGCATTTAATATGAGAAATGATGTATCGTGAAAAACGCAAGGAAAGTTGATATTAATAATTCGGAGCTAGCCGCGGTGGGAGCGATTGGTAGCTTTCAAATTAGTAATAATTGAATAAAGTCTGCTTCTCCCGTGGTAATAATAGCCAGTGCAAAAATCTCCCAGGCGAACCAAAGGCAATATATGTATAAATACTTTCGAGTGCGCGATATGATTTATTAATTGGAGAGGTACCGAACATTTTCCAGCTATGAAATTGTATCAAACGGAAAGCAGATATAATAATTGAGCGGCTGCACGAATCGTAAATACGAAAATGTAGAGAAAGTTTGGAAAGCGGTGCGATGAGTTCTCTTGGAGAAGGAATCGTTAGTTTAGTATAATATGAAGTTAGGAGTGGATCCACTGCAACCCGTTAAACATCACTTCCGAGGATAATGCACCTGGTGTCTCTCGGCTGAGAGCAGACCAATTGAGAAAATCATGGGCCCGCTATGAATATCTGAGGGCATTAAAGCTTTACCGCTTAACTTCCGCTTGGAAATTAGTTTCCGTTAGTTGGCCCGGGAGCGTAAAAGCTGAAACTTGGAGCGAGCCTCCGTCACTGTTCCCGATTATTATCAGAGGCCAATCAACTGTTGAACCAACTGGCAGAGTGCTTTTATCGGAGGCGCAAGTCACCAGCCGGCCCCATTCTAAACTACAGCCGGGATTAATCAGCATCTCAAGTAATTGACCGATGCAAAGCTAGCGGCATATCATTTTCCCATCATTATGAAATGTTGCCGTGCTTTCGAATCTCCTCCAGAATGTCCCCCAGAACTATTGGAAAGTTCTTTTCGGATCGTTTTAAATCTGGCCTGGCATCCTGACTTTAGGCCTGCTGAACTGACAATCAATCGAAAGCAGCAGCATTGGTGAAGCTAGAAACGGCGCGTGGCGCCGGCGTCGCTTCTATGCTGATTCTAAGATATAACTATAATAGAGTATGCATCGAGAAATATCCTTTGCAGGTGCGGCTTTCTTCCCGAAATGGCCAACTCTGGTGGATCCCCCTTGAATCGGATCACTTCCGAGATCAAGCACAATCTCGAGGAATCACGATTAATCGCTCACGCAATACCGGCATGTTGACCGGCTCGTCACAGAGCAGAGCAGAGCAGAGCAGAGCAAACATAGGCTCATAATGTTCTTATATGTATTTTAACTAATTTGCCGCGGGATTAATTTGGCAAGAGCGATCTGCGCTGCTAATATAGTGGCGCGTCTCTTTGTGTGCGTCAGTTGATTCCGGGTGCGGGCGTCCAGAGAGGAAGACACAAGCAGGCTGTCAGGATCCTCTGGCCAACATCATGCTCACCAGTCCAATTAGACCCAGTAATCCTTGTAATTCTGGGTAGATCCGTGAGTCAATTTACCCCTCCCACCTCGTCCCACTTCCTCCCACTTCCTCCCACTTGGTCCGACCTCGCCCACCCACCCCCCGCTCGCCGTCCACGGTGCTTTTCAGCAAGCAGTTCATTATTAACGCCATGTATATGATGTTTCACGGGAACCTATTAAAAGTTTCGCGGTTTAAGAGGATATTTTGAGATGGAGATCTATTTGCGAGCAAGTTATTCCCAAATACAATTTAGGCGTATTCAGAGTGTTTTCAAGCAGTATGGAAGTTTCTGAAGGAAGTATAATGTGGTTGGATGAAAAGTGCAGGGAGTTGGTTTCCCGGCTAGATACCCGATACTATATCTTGCCAAAGGAGATCACGTGCTTGGAGAGGGGATTTCCTTCTGAGCGATCCAGGCCCTTTCCATTAAGCCGGATCATGCCAGCACCCTCCTCTGCTTTCTTCTCCGAGTCTACCCATCTCTACTTAATGATAGCCTCTTGTTATGATGCATGATAGTAATGTCTGACTCGGTGCTAACGAACCGGTATGGTATAGATTCGAGAGCTTTCTCAGTAAGTATGCAATGGTCTCGGATGGTCGTCTAGGAAGAGGAATAGGAATTGATAGCTCTGGATCTTGAAATTAGTGCTAGTGCGAATTTGGTTAGCAGTTTCACTCTGCAGCGTGGATGGATCAGGATCCGCAAGGACGGAGAGCTAAGTCCAGAGAGGATGCACTTTCTCACATGTGCTCGAGGTTCCAGAGGAGATGGATGGGATGATAATTTAAGCTGTGGCATCTAAAGCCGCTGGGCAATCTACGAGGGATCCGGAAAATTCGTAGGAAAGTCGGGCCGTGTTCGCCGATGCATTACTGGCCGACGAGCGACCGAGGGTAAGAACTTGCTTTTCCAATTAACCGCAGTGGTAATACACATTGAAAGCGAATGACAATTTGGACATCTGGCGAGAGTGTTATCATTGAAGAAAGTCGTCGGCAGAATTCAGTACTACATGCTTCTCTGGATGTACATACATACAATGTTGACTTTGAAACAGTAGGTTGGTGAAACTAGAATGAATAAATCTATACATTATTTCAATAGACACTATTGATTTATGGAAACCCGGTGGTACCCAGCACGCTGGAGTCTCGACAGCCCAGAACTTGAAACAAAAACCGCGCAAAGTCAGTAGCTGGATATAATGGCAGCTTCGAATATTTTAACGCGTTAATTCCGCATGAATTATCGTCGAATAAACCTGCCCTTCTCCCGGATATTAGTATCTGGCCAGATTTCGTTATCCTTATTATTGAAAATAGTGACCCTCAGGGGTATATCTATGCCGACGTATATGATATTCCTATTCCTGAAAGCACAGTTGGCGAAGGTTGGTGTAGGCGCGGGTGCGGGCGCGGGCGCGGGCGTCCCTCTGCCTATTTAATTGCTGCTAATTCGAGCGTTCGCTGTTGGCTTAATAGCTGACTAATGCGGCCGAATGGAGGAAGGATGCATCGCAGCCTCGGCGATGAGAGAGCCAGCGTTGCATCGATTGTCGACCACGAGTTCTCATGGGTTTTGCCAATTCGGGAGAAAATAGGGACGCAGTTAGCCCCGGCACGCCGCGCCGCGCCGCGCCACGCCGCGTTGCATTAGCTTACCGGTAAATGGCATAATTAACCAAAGTGTCGCCGACACAATTGGCCCGGATTACAATGACGAAACAGCCGACGTTACTCGCGGAACGTGTCAATCCAATTTCAATGGGTCTTTTGTAAACCTCGCTCTCTAATCACTTCTCTCTTTGCCGATATTTCGCTCGATAATTAGTGAAATAGCTGTCCGAAATGCATATACATATAATATAGCTGAAAGAAATGAAATGGATCCACTGGATCCATGTTAAAAGCAAAGTTGGCGTTAGTGCCGAGATTTAACAAAAAATGCGAAGCTTGATTTGTGAGATCAACATGGATCGTTGAAGAAGGTGAATATTTCAGCTGGCCAGTTGGCGAGAAGGGGCGAAAATCGATGATCGAACGGCATTGATCTCTACGGAAGTGTCTGCGGCTGCGTCAGTGATTTACGAGTTTCCTGTGGATTTTCCTTTTTCCCGAGCGCAGCGTCCCCCTTTTCCGATCATCGCTCTCTTTCCGAGAGAATACTCGGGATAAAGTTCTCTAACTGGTTGGATGTCTGCTCGAATAATGCTCTATTCGAGTGTCGCTGTTCTCTCGATCTCTGGCCGCGTATTTTGCCAACATTCCTCTTACCATTTACACTGCTCTTAGCGTCTTTTCTTAAGTCCTGTCCTTTAAACTCTATGTATTATAGTTTGAGCCGCTCGATCTGTCAAATTTGGGGTGGAAACTCGCTGGCGTAATTGGCCATTGCCTTCTCGATTGCATCATGCTTCTCGAAGCCGAAGTGCTTGGCCGCTGGGTGAGCGGGTCAGTCTGCTTTAGAATGGCAGCCAGTCTTGGACTGATCCTGATGAGAATCATTCTTGCAGCTGGGAATAATCAATGAGTCTGCGCTGTTGGGGCATTATCGTCTCCGGTGATTACTGGATCGAGCCTATAGGGTAGATGTCACCAAGTTATTCAACTAATGAAATGACCAAGTTTGGCGGACCGTTGCTCTCTCCTATAGGCAGCAAGGTAGATGGACTGGAACATTCGATCACGTTGCTAGCATCAAGTTGATTGATCGCAGTGCTTGCTAACGAGCGTAACCCAGATATTAATGCCAAATGCGTGCCTTTACAGGCTGATCTTTACGAAATCTTCGCTTTGGATAGGTTTCAAGGTTCCTTTTAATATTCTGCCGAATTTCACGCAGTTGGAACCACCTCTCAAGGCAAACCTTCGTTGTGGCAGAGAGTAAAACCGAGAGTTACAAGTGCAAAGTGGGGAGCAGAGCAATTGCTTGGCGTTCTCCGAGAACTCAAGCGGCTAATCCCGATTTTTCAATTAGCCGCTCGAGCTTTTATTGGATCTTCAATTTCCCTCGAGCGTCGCGTCGCGTCGGATTTCATAAAATCCTTGAGCACCGCGCAATCTATAATAATGGTTCAGCATTTGGGGGAAAGATTGTTGATCAGAACGGGTAGTACGAAACTGAAAGAGGAATGCCAAACTGCATAAAATCGTAGTGCGGTTTCGCAAGTTCAAAGTCGGCGAGAAAGGGACTCTGGTCTCGGTGGAGCCGGGCAAATTTGCATTTTTCGCTTATCCGTCCGGCAGGCTATGAAAATGCGGCGAGTTTGTTCCTTTTGCGGTAGGTCGGATTTCTTTTTGAGGGGCACGTTTTTCTCAAGCATACTTTAACTAGAAGCGCGCGGTTGAAGGGGAGAGGTGGAGCACTCGGACTCGGACTCGGACTCGCAGCCGTTCTCTCGGTGAGGTAGCGAGCTAAGCTAAAGAAGGAGCATGCGGGTGGTGCTGGTGGTGGTGGTCGCATGAGAAGGCGCAAAGGAAAGGACTTGGAAGTGGTTGGTAGAAATAGCTAGTCGAGGAATACGGGAGTTCTCCCTTTTCGGTTTGCTCGTGTTCTCGCTCGAAACATTAGAAATGGATAGGATTACACGCGAATGAATCTTGCCCGATTTTCTCGATTCTCATTCCTCGTTTCTCTCTTATTCCTGGGAGTTCCTTCTGTGCCTGGTGCCCGGTGCCCAGTGCCCAGTGCCCGCGATCCTAGTTGCGCGCTCAATTATTCCCGACAGAGGCAAATGTTGCACATCAATTATGCGCTTTCGTGGCCGCTTGCGAAAGCCCGTCTGATGAAGTTCCGTGTCTCCGGATATGCATCGTTCGCCATTAATCTGCCGGAGCAGAGTTTTCACCTGGACTGACTTACCGTCGCGTCGGCCAAAATCTAGACCAGCCCTTTTTTTCCCGTGCTTCCGATTTCCTCTTTCAACTAACTAGATTTCGCTGCTAATAGTTTTTACTGCTGGGAACATGTATGTAGTTGTTAGGTGCACATACCAAGGTATTGGCAGCTATGAAACTTGCTGTACAAACATGTAAGAGCTCTTTGATCACCGCACTTTCGCACGTACAACTATCTAATTTAGCGTTGGAGTGTGCTCCCACGCTTAGGTTTAAAGATCATCATTTCGTAGATTAGTTGAGAGGAGGTCATAGGCTATTCTCTTTGCTGGAAACATCTCCATTTCCCTGCGAGGCGAGGCGAAGAGAGGCGAAGCGAGGGGACGCGACAGGTGGACATCAGAGGACATCAATCCGAATGGACATTGCAATTAGTTCACGATATACTAATCACTAGTAGTTGTGTTGGCCGGTACTCTATCTACTCGGACTAATCAGCCTAACATCTAGACATCTAATGCCAGAAACAGATACATTGCAGAGCCCGAGCCCATTGATGTCGGCGACACGGCTACTCCCTGTCGGCCGATCGATCCAACTCAACGATCCAAAATATCCGGGTACTTAGAAATCGATATCGGGAGATCGCGATGGTAGCTGGAAAAGTTAAAAATGATATTGAGCAGTAGCAAGTGTGAGTGAACCGAAGGTTGATAAGTGGAGGGAGGAAGCTCGAGAAAGTAGAGTAATCGTTGTCGAGGTCAGACGGGAGGGATCGAAGCTGGCATCGGTGTGGTGTGTTGCTACTAGACTCTAACGATTATTGCTTGTCACCAGGCTTGAGGATGTACGATGATTATCTTCCAGTGGTGGCAACTTTGCCCTGCGCCCCTCCGGCCCCACCGGCCCCTCCGGCCCCGCGGGCGAAATGCCTCGCTACCGCTCCCTTCCATGCGCAACACCTTTTGCCCTCCCAACAACCTGCAACCTACAACCTACAACCTCCTATAACCATCTACTGCTGCTGAACGCGCCTGTCAGCTCGATCGAACGGAGCAAGCAAACCTGCTAATGACCTGTCTGTTCTGTCCTGTCCGATGATAATCTATGATAATCATTATTATTCGCTGCCTGTTCAGGCAACTCTTTCTGATGCTCTATCAGGCTGGGCCAGTTATAAGTTAAGTGGCGCTGCAAATGCTTACCTGGAATCTCGAGAGTATTTAGTCAGGGCGTATTGCGCGTGGCTGATTAAATTTGCATAAAAGACTCACTCGCTTCATTGCATGTGCGCGAGAGTTATTAGGGAGCGGCGCGAAATGCAAGTATCATCGAAATAACCGGAATCCCAAAGAGATTCGGGGGCGGCGCGCGGCGCGGCCCCGAGTTCAGTCTGACTATCTAGTCGAGCGAACCGGGAAACTGCGAGGCCAGTAATCCAGTAGGGCGTTTTTCCCTTCGCTTTATGAATATTGATGGAGAGCCGATAAAGTTTTCCGTTCAATTTCTCGCAATAAAATTTTTACGCTCCACCCGTCAACTCTAAACTCTAAACTCTAAAGGCGAAATATCTCGGTTCCGGCTTTGCGATCCTGATGTTGGCGCATCTGCGAGAAGAATGAGGGCATTCCGAAAGAAATCCCTAGGAATCTGTAAGTTTATTGGAAGGAAGAAGCAGCGACGCGCGGCCAAGAGCGACAGACCGTCTTCTATGGATTGCCGGTCAACTGATAGCCTCTTCAACTCAAACGTTGGCTTCGCTCCAATCTCTTTTCTGTAAGCGTTCATTCTACTTCAAGAGTAACGTGGGTCGGCGAATAAACGCTCGACAAATTTCCCGTGCGTGTCAATTGACCGAAAATCTATAGGACGAATACCGGCCTCCAATCTTTGAATGTATTCTAATTGGAATTCCAGAAAGGCTCACCGGAGATCATTGACTCCCTATCGACCTGCTGCGGCTTCGCGAACCGACATGTCCACTAATTACTTCAACTTTCTCAATTCGAGCTGGCCAGCACCGATCTTTAATATAATAGCCTTGGCCGCAGCGGCCACTATTTTATAAAATACAGGCTTCCGAAGGGAAACGCCTCCTGTTTCTTCTCACAATTTTCAAGATCAATTGGTCCATACAATCAGGCGAATTGGCTAACTAACAAATCGACGCCACTACTGCGTCGCGCCGCGTCTGCCGACTACCTCGGAGGCTGCAGCCAATTCCAGGAAAGAAAGAACCTACAATAGATCCATCTAGAACCATCACTAGCAGCAACAGCAGCAGCAGCACGTATTCGGGGCCGCCCGGAGTCCTGCCCTCCGTCTCCGTCTCCGTCCTCAGTACATACAAACCTAGTAATTGGCTTGGTTGGTTTGGTAAATGGATTGCGCCTCACTCTTTCTGTCCCGGTCAACAGTTTCTTTCGGACATCCGATCCATTCTCTATTCTTTCACCAGAGGATATTAGAAAACCATTAACACCACTTTCATCTCATCTCACCCACTTTTTCCACCTAACTTTCTTCTTTAGGCTTCGTACACATTTCCATTATTATATATCTGCCCATTTCTTCCCATCTTTCATAAACAGTTAAATGATAATCGAGACTTTAGTTTAGTGAAAAGTCTGCTCTTACACTGACAATGAGTTACTAGCGAGCTACGGGTACATATGTATGCACTCTCTTCATTTCTAACCAAGTACATAGTTGTACTAATTCCTATGTTTGAGTCTAACAATAAGCGCACTAGTAATTAAACCTTCGCAAATACAGGATAGCCAAGTAAGTTAGCCTTAACTATACATATATACATATGTAGATAGTACAACCGACAGTATAAAAATAAGAAAAGTATTCATAAAAATAGCATTGGGTTCTCACAGCAATTTCACTCGCTCGATTGTCAATTTAGTATGACGCGCCAGTTCCATTATATTCGGCGCGACGTGATGGAACAATAAATCAGAAATTTGTCGATTCCATTATCGCGTAATTGTGACGACTTGGGGGGAAACGACGCGGCGCGGCGCGGCGCGGCGTGGCGCGGCGCGGCAGGGAGATTCCTCTATCCGACAGATCGAATCGAAGCCCGTGTGCAGCGTGATTGATAAAGTTTTAATGAAATAACCAAGCCGCAGTGATTTAATCTCGCTGAGTACATCGCCACGCGGCGGCCAATCGGCAAAATGCGATTGTGTCGGAAAAAGTTGGATCGCAATCGAGAGCAATAATGTTCTTCCCGAGTGAAGAGGAACCAAGTCTGCGCAATGCGCACCATTTCCCAAGGGAAGCGCCAGCCTTGAGGCTCGAGGCTCGAGGACGATTAAACGCCCTTTTATCAAACTTACTCTCGAAATGAAGTTCGTTGATCGGCGGTCTTATCGGCGATAATTGCTGGCGCGCGGCGCACGATCAAAACGGTACCATGTATGTATGTACTCTATATGTATACTTTGCACAGTTCTCCTAATCCCGATCGTCACTCTCAGCGGGCGAATTCAATGGCCAAACCCCTTATCCAAAATCCTTAAGGACTTAATCCATAGATCATGGATCATGGATGATGGATCATGGGTCCATCGTTGGTTTGCACTTGGATTAATTCTCCATTCGATTGTACGTCCTCTCCGCTGGCTTGTGTGAGAGATGACGTTCTTCGAACAAAGCAGTTTTCCTGGCGTTTTAATGGTCACAATTGCCATACGATTGAAAAGTGATTGGAAATGAGATGGAAAGGAATGTGTGCTGTATGATGAAATGAAATCGTAGAGTCGAATATAATAGCGATTTAGTCTCGAGGATCTCTGTTATTTCTAGCATTTCATTTTCATGGCAGTGCTTTAGTCCGGAGAGAAAAGCGGATTCGCGTTCGGAGAGGGCAAAAACGAGTGTATTGTGGGGATGCATTCCTCCGGTACCGGCAGCGAGAAGCTTTCCCTTGGCTGGTGATTCTCAGATCTGAGAAAGGTAGCTTTAGATGGGGGTTCGCCTTCTCTAGAGCTAGGCCGTCAAATCTCTGGTTCTCGCAAGGTCAAGAAAATACTATCTAGAGGAGCAGGGAGGACAATCTTTGTGCTTTTTCACCTGGCAATTTCGCCGGCTTTAATGACAAGTGGATGGCGGTCCAAAAAAAGGAGTCATTCCACTTGTGACGAATTCATCGGAGCTTGAAATCCTTTGATTAAGATCAGGCCCAATATCTCTCAGGGCTTCTTTTCAGTACTGGGCGAGTCTTCGCGCAACTGACTCGCGCGAGTACTTGCTTCTACGCCGGATGATTTCTTTCGTCAGACGGTAATTACGTCCAATTGAATCTTGTCAAACTGGCAGAACAATTGACCGAGACAAATTATTGAATGTGGCAATAGTGTTGCGAACAAATGCTATAGCTAGGCCGCTCGGAGTATGAAAACCCTGAGAAGAAACCCTTTTCGAGCAGTTTTTATTAAATTGCGACCACGCATTAGCCAGCGGCGTCGGCGTCGGCGTCGGCGTCATTAGTAGTAGAGTAGAGGGACAGCCATGCATAATCCATCGATATATGTGGAAAAGGAGGAGGCAGATACCCAAATCATACGAGAATTACGTTTTGAAACAGGTACGTAGGTGCGGGCTGCATCTGTCCGATCCGACTCGGGCCAGCCTGCGCCGCCAGACCGCGCCGCCAGACCGCGCCGCTAGGCCGCACCAACAGCTAGTGATTCCAGCGAACTAAATGTCTCAAAAGTGAATTTATGAGGCGGCCTGAATTACGTGTGTTGGTACATTGTTGTTGGTTGACGAGTGAGCTTAGCTCTTGGCTAGTGAGAACCGGCATGAGTGAGCTAGGAATAGAAATGAGTATCGAGCATTAGAGAAAGGGAAGGAGAGAAGTGCTAAGAGTGATTGATTTAATATTCGGCCCATATTTGTAAAGGGCTGTGATTATAATCGATCCTCTCCAAGTTTGAGAGTTATGGGCGCGGCAGGTGAATTAGGAGTAGGAGAGAAATTGGCTAGGGGTACCGAGTCGCCGAAGCACACTACATGCTATACTTATTATCCTGGAAATGCTCCCTATGCCCTATAAGCCTATACATGTATTATACCTTCCTCAACTGCAGTCAGTCAAACTTCCTATAGACATATCCCTAATAAGTAGTAGCTAGTGCCGGATTTATTCAACAATGGGCTCGCTTTCGCGTTCTCGTTGTCGGCAACGATTTATCAGGCCGATTTAAGTGGATCGATTAATAGCGATGTAGAATAGTATAGCTCCTACCTAGTTTTTATTAGAGAACTATAGATAGGCTTGAAGGGAGGTGTATTTTTAGATTTGTTAGTGGGACCGAACTACTTGGATAGGAAGGAAGCTTGGTAAAAATGAAACGACAGGACAGTGCGGTGTGTGCGCTTGATCCTTAACTGTAGAGAAGCTCCTTAGTCATCGGATTGGAAGGAAGGAAGGAGCAGCTGCTACTGCTGCTGCTGCTGCTGCTGCTGCTGCTGGAGAGGATGGCAATTATCGATCGGAAATGGCTCTGGTAGGAGGCTGGTGAAAGCAGCACTCGGCACTGGCGAAACTTGGCAGCCGGGCACAGCGCTGGCGGTTGCACGTTTTACCGCGACATCTCCTAGGATTAAGCGGGCGCGCTACCGCTTAACATCCTGTGGTTCTGTTAGAGATTCTCCAATAGCGAACTTCCTCTCATACTACATGTATTTCTCTCTCTCTCTCTCTCGATACGATACGATACGATACGATACGATACGATATCCATTATACACTGGCAAGGTTTGCCACTTGGGCGACTCTTGGTCGACTCTCTTTCTCATGGAAGAGGATGCCTCGTCGGAAACCTCGGAGCTAATGGGAGTGGGATGATTATTCCCTCGCGTTTCGACCCATCCGCCGAATTTCTCAGCGGGCGAAATCGAAAGGATAACCTGTTCCCGCAAACATCGGCAGACAAATATTCATTCGGCTACTCGAACAATTGACAATTGACAATTGACAATTGCCAATTGCCAAGAACATTGTCATTTCAAGTCTCTCTTGGCAAAGATTAAGCAAAGAAATCTTCCAAACATTTATCACTCTAGATTAAGCTATTCAATGGAGTTTTCGATAGATATCGGGGATGGGGGATGATTGTTTGGTGGAAGAGGGAGCGGGAGATAGCCGGCTGAGCTATGCACGGGGAGACTACAAGCTTCGGCGGATCTCTGCTTGATCCGCACTCTCTGATACTATTCTATCTGTAGACTATGTAAGTGAGCCCGAGTCAAGAGGAACAGATATTACTTTGTCCTCCAGGATGCATGAGCGAATCAATGAGATGAGGCAACATGAACAATGTACAAGTTCTATTCTAGCAAATAAACAGAATCGTATTGTACGCTCTAGGACAAAGCTTCGATGTTCGACGACTATACATGCATATAATACTATCGGCATCGTTGCCGCGCACCGGTGCCGTGTCCGATGTTATGTCGGCTGGTATCGATCGCAGTGTTATTTCGATTGACAGGTACTCCCCGGTTGGCAAAATAGACCAGGTAAATGAAACTCTCAAGTTATAGTGATCATCCTTCTCCTAGAATGAAGGTGAGTCGTGGGATGGGCGCACGGCCCATCGAAATTCAAGTATCTATGAATACAGGCCAACATTCCCTTCGGAACTTCCAACTTTGCCCAATGGGCATTGACTTTAGTTGGCTCATACATAAAATATTAGCGAACCCCATCGGCCATCGGCCATCGCCCATTCGCCCTCCTAATACATCAAAGTCCGATGACTCTCCGCTCTCTGAGAATTAACCGACGCCACGCCACGCCACGCCACGCACACTCATTTCTCTAAATAAACCGGGCGTCCTACGCCACCATGCATCAACCAGCGCCGCAGATTAATGATTTTATTTCATTATTAATCGCTACTACACTCCGAATAAACGAATTTCACATGTATATCGATAAGAAATAAGAGTGAGTAAGTCGGTATCCCGATTACTTTCCAGGCTTGCGCGAGCGAGCATTCTCCAGGAAGAGCAAAGTAAGAATATCTTGACACTTGTGTAGTAGTGCCGCTGGCCACACAACGGGAAGAAAAGTTGCCTCCGCTGAGCCGAGTGATTATTTATGGGCTTGAAGTTCGCCGAGAGCGGCAAGTTTCAATGTTGTACATAACTGGGAACGGGAAGCCACGGCAGACAAACCATTTCGAAATGGTTTAATATTAAAGAGGCGCAGTGTGCCCAATAAGGGTGAAACGGAGTGTTTGACCGATTTGCATGAATGGTGCATGTGTATCCGCTCAGAATCGATTTACCAGCCGGTCATTATCAGTCAAGCCAATCATTTTTCGAGAAAAGAAATCGGGATGGCCCGATGAACGAGGAAAGTCCGGCGGACTTAAGAGAAAGAAAGAAGCGACCGAGAAGGCAAACAAGGGCGGAGCATTATTCAGTTGTTAAGGAACTCTGACTGAATGGAGGCCAAGCTCTTCTTTAGTGAGGGAGTTGGCAGGCTTTAGGAGAGGGTGGCTACAAGTTCCTAATATCCTCCCCTCGCGACAGCCTTTCACGCTGCTGGCCAAAATCGACTCGGAGTACATAGAAGAATGCACATACAGAATAAATCTGGAGAAATGAGACTCCGAGAGAAATGAAGCAGTCAAGCTGACAAGGGACGGTTCTTATTTGTTGGAACATGTGTAATCATTCAAATAACTCGCATCAGAAATATCCTCGAAGTCGAGACTGGCTTATATTCAAGGGCTCACTTTATCATTACGGGGTGGCGGACACGTTCATAAAATATTTCTGGTACTTGGTGCTTGGTGCTCCCTTTGGAGTCTTACAAAGTTCCTGGCAGTGGATTAGCAATGTTGGTAGTTAGTTGGGATCCACTCAAAGTCTGATATAACCGCTATCGGGATACACTCGCTCGATTTCTAGCCTATGAGAGCGTGGCATTAACACGTTCCCAGCCAAATGGCTAGATCTGCCGGACGTGCAACTTTAGCCCTGCCTTCCCACTAAAAAGTAACTAGCTTTGTCCTCGACTAAGAAACCACTGGCAAACTGTTGAATTCTAATCTTGGGAAGACTTCTTTGCGCGAGACCCTTTGAACTTGATATGCTATACGAGCTATTAACTTCCAGTTTAGATTTGTTCGAAACAGCTCTGATAGAGTGATAGCGCGCTCCCGTGCCCTTTCTCCCACCTTCTGCCATCTCGTTTTTCGAGGCATACTTGACACCTCCGCGTAATTAGCCTAGCTGCCATGACATCGCTGAAACTTGAGGAAGTCTCCCTCAAAGCACTATGCCTATTCATAATGGATCGAACTCGATCAGACAGCAGCTTATTTTGCCAGTTGATTCGGCGTGCTCCGATTCCGATCCGTGCACGGCATACGCACCAAAAAATACAGTAAAAGCTGATTGTGAGCTCGGCTATCCAATACTGCAATCTCTCTGGAGAAAACTTCTCTTCCGGATTTTCTTCGCAATATGCTGTCGGACATCTTGCACAGTTGAAATTACCCTAGTTTCAGTTAATTCATATAAGCAGTTGCGTTCAACTGCAATTACTGTTCGCTTTCAGTGAATTTAGATTTGCAGGATTTCTTCTATATCACCGTGCTAATGGGTAATTAAGAGGAATACGGTTCTGTGGACACGGCAAGTAAGTCTTTCCTTATCCCAGCTTCTTTCGTGCATTTATTTCGAATCCATCAAGTCAATTAAACCTTTCGCTCAAACTTGTTTGCTTCTTAATAGGTTAATTGGCTCCGTCCCCGAAAGGCAAACCCTCTTCGAAAGCGTAATACCCCGGGAATCGGATGCGACACTTAATAAGCTATTATTATAGAAGGGTATTAATGAATATTTAAGTAATACTGCCCTGGCAACTGGCCCCACTATCTCTTCGCGCTAAGTGTATGTATGCGAACGAGCTTGTCGGCGATGGCGCCGGCGCGGCGCGGTGGTACGCTGGGACTTTAATAATTTGACAGTTGATAATGCGCGAGGCGCTAAACGCCAGCAAAATTGGGGCGGTCGAGCCAAACTTGACAAATAAATTCCAGAGAATAATAGTGTCAAGATATTGTCTTGTCAGTCAAGGGTAAGGTCAGCGCGCAAGTATCAGAGGCCCGAATTTTCGTGGAAAACTGCCCGATGGTGTTTTAATGCATCGAGAGCAGGAAGCATCATTATCTTCGGTTGGCAGCAAGACTTGCAAGACTGATTGTGAGTGGCCGCATTTGGCCAACGCTAGTCGCGCCATACAATATTCCATTTATCGTGAGTGACCTTTCCCCTTTTCACTTGGCACAATTTTGAGCGGATCAGTGAGCATTCACTACTTGAGCTAGGATATAGAATTAGAAAGGTGAATAGAAAAAAGCTGGTGAACTCTTATTCTAGTAGCCAGTCAAGAAGCTTGGACGCGACGCGACGCGACGCGACGCCTCTAGCTACCTTGAAAATCGATTGTTCCACCGGGCTCCGAGCGATCGATATTCTTCAGTATGGCTATAGTCTCGTTAACACGGCGTTCTCGAAAGTTGGAGAACGTATGTGTGCATCGCGAGGTGCGTCCTAATGAAAAATATACAGGGAAATATGAACATTTCGATGAATCCGTATACGTAGGCTATCCCAATAATTTCCGGCGCGTACGCCCATAAATCTATCTCTCAGGGATCAACGAGTTAACCCAGCACGTGCGCCAATATACATATTCTCGTGGCGAACTTCCGGCTCGATATATTTTATCGGGAATTTTTGGCACGTTTGTTCGGGAGGCAGGGAGGCAGGGAGAACAGGGTAACACAGAAGAGAATAGTGTAGGGCGCCGTGGCATTTATATCGAACTCGGTCCCTTTGTCGAATCAAATCGAAACGTGATCCGCGCCTGATCCGCGCCTGATCCGATGCGCACCGATAAAAGCATATGTGTTCGAGAGTACGAGGCAGGTGGGAAATTTGTTGTTCGCTGAATTATTCTCGGGCAAAAGGAACCCTCGGACTTACAACCGAGTCATTAAGGGTGTCAGAAAGGGTGAGGGCTTGCCTCCAATTAAGCCTTTCTTAGGCGAGAGCCTGGCTCTTTGTATAGGCTTTGAAAGCCCGATTTTGCACAGACACTTTTCCACGAGTGACGAGTTAGGATGATTGGTAGCCAGCGTTACCAGCCTGGACCAGCGATGGCTGCACGAATACCGAGAAAAGGGGGAGAAATGTCAGTGAGTCCGGTAACTCGTCGAGGAAATGAAATGTAGACCTGCAACATTTAGCAAATTCTCCCTCCTCTTGGCTGTAGGGCTTTCGCACCCCCCCGTCAGCCCAACAGGCCAGCCCGGATGCATCGGGCTCATGCAATTTTTCTCAGGGAGCACGTGCTTTCAAGTGCTTTCAAGTGCTTTCAAGTGCTTTCAAGTGCTTTGTAATGGGAGTAGTGGCACTTGGCTGGCGATCTGTAGTGTGTGGATCGGTAGGGGAAACTCGGGGAGGGTTCTGCTGTGTTATTACGTTATTAGTGCCCGTCGGGTTTTCCCTCTTGCGGTATTTCCTTGGCGCATACACCGTGGATCCGTGCAGCGAATGGAATGAAGGGCAAGCCGATAATCTCACGCCCTTATCTATCTGGCTCATCGTTCAGCCATGCCCGATATAAATATTAATGTCCTCCTGCCCCTCCCACAGAGCTACTCTTTTCATGAAATATCTCTCTTTCACCACTTCCCACTTAGAGGTAGGCCAATCACCAATATCTATTAACCTCAAACTAGAAAAATGAAGGTACGTTCATTGCGAGGACAGGTGGCTGCCAGCGGATATGAAAGTTTGTCGCTTTTAACTATGCAGAGAGTATGGAGATCGCCGAAAACAAGTCATCATCCCACAGGGACACTATACATAGATATGAGGGATGCAGAAAGAGTCTCCACCAAACTATAATTTAGGCTGGTAAGAAAGGTTTGGTTTGTTTGCAGCATCCTACAGGCATCTCCCGGGAGTTCGAACTTGTTAATGTTTTGATTAATACGTGCCCCTTTAATCTTAGTTGGAAGACGGCCTTTCTGTTGGTCGAGAGAGAATAGTTGAAGGATCTTGAAAACTTGGGACTGTCCGAGAGGATCGGTGTGGATCGTGTGGATATCGAGATATTAGCCCAAGGACGTATTAAGCCGGAAGCCAGGATCCAGGTAGTGAGGCTGCGATCCTTCGAGAAGAATAAGAGATAAAAGCGGCCCGATAAATCAACAGAGAACGCTCTCCGAGGGAAGTTTAGTTGGGAGGAACGGTGTCGCTTGAGTCGACTCTTAAGACACTCCATTTTCAGTCTCCCATCTTGAGCAGGCGAAAACTAGAAAATTTACCGAGACTCCGAGAAAAAGTCGACCGTTCATTTTTCCTAGTGTCAGATGCCAGAGGCAGAGGCAGAGGCACTCAAATCTTAGAAGCCAGGCGACGTGGCGGCTTTGATCGAGCAACATTGAGCAGAGCCGGCCTTTCCCATTAATTCATTGCCGTAGTGTCGAGCGGCCGCCGGAAAGGCTAACCGCCAAATCCAATTAATTATAGGCGGCTGGCACAAAGTCTATTGAAGGATCATCAGTCGGGAGGACATTCGGCCGGTTGAATCTGGTTCTCTGGTGCGACTGAAGAATTCCCGGGAGCTATTCCCGATTAGGATGCTGACGCGACGCCACGCGATGCGACGGTAAGAGAGCAGAGAAACTCCCCTTCCTGCTGCATATCCTGCATATACCATAGGACCGAGTGCTCCTTTTCATCTTCCTCCAACTCTTTCTTCCACTGTTCTGCCCTCTCGCTCGAGTCATCCATCTCCCCTTTCTCCTACTCATCCCTCCGTTCAATCAGTTTCTCCCCTTTTACTTGATCGAAATCCGAGCTGACCAAATGGATGAATCGCAGCGCCATACGAGCTCGGCACACACGTAAATCGAAAAACTACTAAATCCTGCCGAGTCGCGTGAATTCTAGGTCAATCCTGGGGAAGCGGCTAGGCTCTAACACATACAAAGCACCGCACAAAATGAAAGCAGATGCTAGGGAACAGCTGCAGATGGAATAATTGAAGTGCACTGGTAATAAGCGACGAGAAGATAGGAGGAATCAATTGGCTGACAAATAGATTAGAGTTCCTGTCCAAGCTGCCCTCGGGATCGAAATTGGCATGGAACGGGCGCGCACCACCAGCCGGATTAACGTCAGTTCCTCTCGGCGACGCGGCGCGCGGCGCGACACGGCACGGCACGGCACAGCACCACGGCTGGCATAAGCCAATCGACTCAGGTCGGAAATGACCTGAGCGAATTGCCTTTTGAATTACGTTAAGGTGGCAGACTCGGCGAAAGAAGTTGTTATGGAAATGGTAGGCGGCCGTCGCGTCGGTGCGCGGAGAATGGGCTGTCCCGAAGGACGCGCCAGTTCCTAGATAAGATCCGAACCCGGCAAACCTCGAGGATTTCAGTGCTCCTCGACTGATTGTGAGAAGCGGGTCGGGTTTTATCAGCCGACGACTGCACTCAAATGGAAAAGTCGCTAGAGCCCGGCAGGCCGCTATCAAGGGATAAGCTCGCATAATTGCCTCGTTACTTCGGCGTAGTTAAAACCTGCTGGCTCTTAAGAGCCATCCTGAGCTTTTTCCCCCTTATCCATGCACTCGCGCTGTTCGTACGCCAAGCCTAACCCGAATTCCATAAGACAAAGTGTACTTATGCGTGAAAGAGAGAACCGGGAATACGGAAGGTCTCCTAGGGTGGACTGAGGTCTCAAAACTGCTTTTAAAGCTCTGACTTTCCTCTAGATTCTAGACTTTAGACTCTAGGTGCTCGCGCCCTCGAGCTTCTTAATCCAGTCCGAAGAAGCGCTAGATGGAGAGAGGTCAGGCAAAAATACTCCAACTTCTTCAAGTTAGGGGACTCGAAACTCCCAGGAGAAAGCGATCAGTAGGCTCTCCTTTCAAATCGACTTTAATCAAGATTTAACGGCAAATCGACATTATTCAGTTGATTAACTTGCGATCGTAATAATCTACGTTCTTAGAGAGAGAGAGAGAGGGAGAAATGAATTATATACATATACTAGGGTCGGTCGGATTGTGGCGTAGAGAGGGGAACTTGGACTTTTCGAGGCAAATGATGGCAGAAGTTGGCAGCCGGCAGGCCGAGCGAAAGAACGCGGGATAAAGGAGCAGCCGTAATTTTCGTCCGCACGCCATGCTAGCTAAGAAAAGTATTTGGCATCTAATGAACCTAACACGTACGTCCACGTTCCTCCAAGTAGCTTTCTCGGCCAGAACCCTCGGCGAATTCTTAGGTTTTAATTAAAACGGAGGGAAATACGCTGCGGACGGTAAACTATTGCTCTTCCCGTGCTGGGTCAACTCTCTCTTAAGCCTACTAAGCGAACGAGTGCTTCCAGTCTTAAGGCTGATGTACGATTAAAATATTAATCGGCTGCATTCGAGATTTTCCATTTTCCATTTCCCACTCATTTTGCCGGCTCAGTGTCGAGAGGCCGAGAGGCTGGAAAAGGGTTAATATTCGCTTGGCCAAGTTTGAAGTGCGACTTACCAGAGCAGAGGGGGGGATACGTGGCCATTTCCTTTCTACCTCTTCGATCGCGTTTTGCATTGATGAAATGCTGTTCTGCACCACTGCACTCTTTCGCCACTACTTTTCTCTTCGGACTATGTCTATCCTCATATCGATTCCATACATTCTACTCGCCTAAACTTTAATCCAGCTAGATCCGAGAGAAACCTTCCACATCTCTTTCTCTTATGCCGCTTATGCGCATGCCAGTATCTCAATTTCAAAGAATTGGATCTTCCTCGCCACGAGTATCAGCTCCGAAGCTTTCAATCATTAAATCGACCTTTTCTAATCAGGAATGTTCAACTAGTAGAATGAACTAGGGGGATGAATTGAAATCTAGCTGTTTCTTCTTATATTGCGGTCAACAAAATCCATATGGCATGAAAATCTATTTAGATTCCCCCTTGAGAGGCAGGTCTTTGCCAAATGTTTGGCCCAACCTATCTTCTTGGCACGCTATTGTTTAAGCGCCCTGAAACCTTTCCGAGGTAAAAACTCGCTAAAGTTCGATAGTACCACATCCCGGACTGGCCGCCAGTCGAGAAATTAAATCAGTTCTGGCCACCGGATGCGGATGATCATGTGGAACGTGCTGGTGCCAGCTCGTTTATCGTAGATTGTCGGTCAGTAGACTGCTCTTTTGTAACCAGTGGCTAACATTCTGAAAGAACTCCAAGTTGGACGCTTCTGACATTCCATCCACTGATTACCTTTGTTCATAAGAAAATACTTGCATTTCCATTCAAAATAATATCCTTCCACTTGATTCGACTATCCTATTTATTTATTGACGACAGCTCAGTCTGACAAAAGTGACAAGTTTATTTTATATAAGACATTTAATATAGTCGAACTGCGCATGAACGCCAATTCCAAGAGAGATTCATGCTTGCTTTTCCTAATCGCTCAAAAGAAGCTCGAAGCTCGAAGCTCGAAGCTCGAAGCTCGAAGCTCGAAGCTCGAACCTGGAGGGATAATCTTGGGACGAGCGAATTTCCGCAAAGTGGATGTCCGGTCGGCGCGGCGGCGTAGCGGCATTCGGCCTCTGTGCCGCCAATGGCGGCTTAAATCACTAATAGAGAGGAAAGGGGCGACGGCCAATTGACGGGACTAATTATACTATCTTCCAGGTTAAATACCGTCGCCGACTAACTATGCCGCCGTGCACTACCTAACAATATTTCAGCTGGCTCGTGCTGCCGATACGAAGATGAAGATTTCAGTGCTTCGCGATTCATGAAACAATGAATGAAAATGTAATAATATAAATATAGAATGAGAAGGACGCTGACAAAGTATTCTACCTTACGAATAGTGCTAAGTATCGAAAGCGAGATAATCGCTCCCTTGGAATGATTGTCGAAAGTAAGGAGACTACTGCCAGGCAAAGAAGAAGTAAATGGTGAGAGTCTGGTAAGCGCGAATCCTCCAGGAGGATCCTAATACATAGAGTCTGAGGAGAGGAGCGTAACAATTGAATTGACGGGAGGAAAGGAAAGGTGATAAATAATGGGGGCTTCTCTAGGATTCGCTTGCAGTGCTCGCTTATCTGAAAAGAGGTGCGGGAGCGCGAGGCGAAGAGCCTTACCGGAAACCTTCTGAATAGGCTTTCAAGACGCCACAACTACCATCAAGGAGCACGTGTCTCGCATCGTGCATAAAGCAAGCAATGGGTGTCGCGAGGGCTTGATGAGCTGCCGTACAGCAGACAGATGGGCCATGAATTAAAGCTTCTAGTAACCGTGTCTCTTCTACTGGAAACCTACCGGAAATTCCCCGATATAAACCAGCCGAGTTCGAAGCGACAGCTTGGCTTCGTAAAATATTGCATCATGCAATGGCGCTCTCAATTAGTCATAAGTACTCGTTGCTAAGGCTACCAAATGGATTTCCACTTAAACGAATTCTGGTACACAGCAAACGTTCGGCATTAACTATTGAATGAAAAAGAAACCGGGCATGATACACGGGACTCGAATATCTTCGTACCATATCCAGATTGACAAAGAGGACAGAACCAACTGATATTCTAACGTATGATAATGTCAACATTCTATGACCGCTGCGCTGGCTCGAATTCAATTCAACGCACAAGTCCTCAAGCATTTCTTATTAAAAGTGTCGGGCCGGCAGATCTCCCGGCAATCTCATTTGGCAAAGAGGTGGTGGAGATGGGAGGCAACAGGTCCACGATATTAAATCACTAAACGAAAGAATATACAAGTCCTTTACTACTAGACGTAGAAATATTTGTATTATACAAGTGGATGGAGCAGTTGAAAAAACGAAGAGGTCAGCCCGGACCTTTCGATTTCGAGAATATTACCAAAGAATAGCAGTGGAAAGCGAGTATTAAATAGGGGTGGGGTATCAATCGGGCCATAAATCTCCGATAAATTGGCATTAGCGTCTCTTTGAGCACGTTAACGTGAGCACGAGGGCAAAAAGTCTCGGCATCGCTCCCTCGTCTTATAGCTTTTCTCTGGCCCGCAAATTCCGCGCGCCGCGCCGCTCATAAAATCCCGGGTAATCTCACTATGAGTCGAGGAAATCCTCTTTTTCAAATCGGTACACTTTAGCCATTCTTCCTTAAGACTGTCGCGCTCCAATAGTTCCATCTCTCTGAACTTGGTCAGGCCCTTGCCTTCGTTAGCTTTGATGGTTTCACTCGAATTTCAACTAACTCATTCGATACTTTCAAAGCTATTTAACACCGCATTAACCATTTCCACCGTTCGGAGGGCATTTAACACCGAAAGGGATAATGTTCCAAGATTTGGCAAAAGTTCAGTTTGCTTAGCATACTGTGAACTGACTTTAATGTAGTTTCAACGAAATTTTAGCGCAAGTATGACGCACTCAAGGGTTTAAGTAGTTCTGGATAGCGTTTAAAAAGAAATAGCTACTAGCTCGACGGAGACTTGGAATTTCATTATGCTCAGAGGCCGGAGACCATAGCAATCCCCTCTAGAAAATGCAAGCAGGTGCGCGAGCAAACTAAACGAACGAGCGATCGAACACCCCCCGTCGCCTAGCCGCCCCCGCACCGCACCGTACCGCACCGCACCGCGGCATATGTAATCCTACTCAATAATGCAGCGAGAAAATTATTCCATCATCCCGCCGGACAGAGCCATATAACTCTCTCTCCCTCTGCCGCTCCCTCTGCCGTACTCCTCTCCCTCTTTTTCCCTCGCAGAGCCAACTAAAAATTCCAGCTGACTGTCCTTACTAAATGATCAAAGCATTTGTCGATACATGTTAGAACGAGTCTCATGACCTCGACCTATTTAAGATTATAAAGGTCAAATATCAGCGGCCTTTATAGTCATTTGTTGACTGTTGGTGTCATAAGAAAGTTGTAACAGCAACCGAGCAACCACTATCCTTCACTGTAGTATAGAATAAGAATGGGGAGCCGCGAGGCTGCCGCGATATTGATTAAAAATTCAGCAAGTTGAAAGTCCACGAGGTAAATCTAGCTTGCGAGACCGATCGGAGGGGATCGGAGACGATCGAAGGCGAGAGGTCCGATAGGAATTAATTTACTTTCGAGTCGAGTGACAGCCTTTTATCCCTCTTCTTGGCCGAGGAAGAGTCTCAATCGCGTCAAAGTAGAGATCAATAAAATTGACTCACCGCTCTCGAGCATATTCCCCGATCCTCTTCTAGTTCGCACTCCTCTCCAGCTCCCTCAACTTTACTCGTTCGAGACTTGGCCCCGGTTCACTCGGTTCTCGTACAATCCTTCCAAAAGCAATCCCAGCATTACTCTTGCCGAATCGACTCCCTCCTGGACGCTCGCCGATCGTAGAGAGCCGCGAGGTAAACACGCACGGCACTCACCCGCTTCAATCTTCCAGTCAGCCAGCAAAACAATCTCCCTTTACTGCTTTAGATTAGTGCCACTTCTTGCCATTTCACGCTTCTTAAGAAAAATCGCCTGGTGACTTTTGACGATGTCAGCCAACCTTCCGATTAGCTCGGAGTCCCGAGTTCTGCTATTCTCCACTCTCAGGGCGAACGACCTGCTTCCTGCCCTCCCCCCGCCACCCCCCACCCCCACCCCCCCCGCCTCCCCACCGCCTACCCACCGCCTCTCTCGCACTCTTCAGAGTCTCGACAGAACCTCTTCGAAACTGCCCCTGGGCTTAATGGATCTTGCTTTCCAGAGTTCGAGGGCCATCGGTTGCCAGCGCACACTTGTATCTCCTCCGAGTAATGAGCGACCGAAGACCAAGAGCAACCAGCACCCCCCGAGGGCGGCCACCTCCTTTCTCACTTCCACCTCGTCCTCCCAGTTCCCTTTGCAATCTCTTCCAATTCCCAGCGAGCTAAATTCTCTCTCGCCTAGCTTGCCGTGCACTTACAACCTCCACGGCCCGACTCCATTCAAACCCGCTATCAACGTAAAAGTGTTCCGCTCCGAGAGGGAAAGAGCGAGTAGCAGAGATCGTGTCCGCCTCTTTCGCCGGGAGTTTCGTTTAGATTTGAAATAGTCGCCGGCGAAAGCTCACTTCAGCCATACCAAGACCATCCGGTGAAGGGCCTTGCTTTCCGAATCGGACTTGCGATTAATCTCCCTGTTGCTCGACGCGCCGCGCTCCCTGTCCTATCCGCGGGCCGATTTGCCGGCGAAGGGTGCGCGCGCGCGCGCGGGCGCGCTGCGGAGAGCGGCGGAGAGCGGCGGGAGGGTGGCGGGGTTGGAGGGAGGGCAGGGACGGGCGGGAGGTGATGGTGCGAGGGTGGCGGAGGTGGCGGAGGAGGCGGAGGAGAAGAAGAAGAAGAGTACTTGGGTCGCGCAGTTCGTTGTGCCTTCTCTGACGGAGAGCAGGGCACAGAGCAGCGAGGCGTTCGTCGTACGACTAGACTGGGTGCTTGCCGTTGACCTGGACCTGACATTCGCGGCGCTTGCGCCAAGCCGCCAAATTGCTGCCCTATCCGGAAAACCGTTCCCTCTATGACGCAACGAATCGTAACGCCCCCTCTCAACCCCTCCGCACCGCCGCTGCCGCCAACGCCGCTGGCAACCTGGCCGCGTGCCGCATGCCGCTTGCCGCCGATATCACTTTTTACCGTCGACTAAACACCACCGCCATCCCTTCACCGCCTAGTCACCGCCAACTTACGAATCCCTCTTACGAATTGCTGCGCCGGCCGGGCCGGCCGGCCACAGCCTCAGCATGATTGGTCAATGAGTTTCCAGCGCGTTGCTAGAAAGTAGCTTCATTCATTTGCCAGCAGAATCTCAAAATGGAATTTGGAATGATGGTGCATTCTTTGCTGTTACTAACTCTACTAAAGAGAGTAGATTCTCTAGTGAGCAAGCAGGTGGAAGATTGATGGGGCGAAAACAGAAGTGTGGATAGCCATTGGCGCGGCTGACTGGTGACTGACAGTTTCTACTGAATGCATACGTATGTATGGATGTATGTACATATCTATACTGTGTATTCGGAGTTGGGTGTAATAAATTTTCGAGTTTCAGCCAGAGAATCCTTGCGACAAAGCTAACATAGTAGTAATGTAGAATGCTCATAAAAGATAATGGACAGTAATGATGAGGTAGCGGGCAAAGTCCTTTGAAATAGTAAACAGAGCGCAAAAGAGGGGAGGAGAGGTAGCTTGCCACTCTACTAAAGGGTAGTTTAATTTCAGCAAGTGTGTGGATCTCTCTATGGGCGGGAGTCGCTGTTCCCCCGAAAATTCACCCGATTTTAAGCGAGAAGTTCATATGAACTAGTTCAGCCGAGTAATTTAACAGAGTCGCGATGAATTGTAACGCACACTTCTTGTCCCACTTTTCTACTATCAATTGTCCTATCTAGTGTCACGGATGAACTGTATAGATAATTGATGTACTGTGTGAATTCCGTTGGGTTGGTATGGCCCGTTCTCCTTCAGAGACGTTCATTGAAGAGTGGAGAGTGGAGAGGAGTTTATACGCCATCCAGCATAAAGGACGGAATTCTTATAAATGTCGAGTATACGACATCGAATGTTGACGCACTCTCAATGTAAAAGGTATAAAAAGAGAGGCCTCGATACTGGATTCTCCCTGAGCGGGAGAAATATCGGGCAGCGCGACGCAAGGTAGAGCAGAGATGTAATCGATACAGTTCTTTCACTCCCCGCTCAGCTTGGTATCGCGCACTTGCTGCTCGTCGCGAAAGCGCTTTTACCTGGTCGGAGAGAAGAGGATATGTCAGGGATAATGGACTAGAGAGCGGGCCGGTCTGGTCAACCTTAGAGAGAGTAAATAGCTTGGTGGGCCGGACAAAAGGGAGAGAAAAAGTTATCGCTCGAAAATCCCAGCATGAAAGATGACTCGGTTGTCGCCTGTCCCACCAACCACCCATATCTGCTATCTTAAAAGTCGAATTCGTATTCTCAAGCTATCCTATGTAACTCAACCCGCCAGCTAAGAAAATACAAGTCTGCTCCCAGAGTCTACGCGAAATCCATTGAAAATGCATTCTCTTCTTCCTCTCGTGTCTCGCGTCTCGTGTCTCGTGTCTCGTGTCTCGTCTCTCGTATCTCGTATCTCGTATCTCGGATAAATATTAGAGGCAGTTCCCTGAAAGACCGTAAAATCTAGTGAAGCTCGAGCTGCAAAGAAATGTCGAACACAGAAGTAATAATAAGTAATCCCAGTGTACTCGGCGCGGCGGGGGAAAGCATTGCACAATTTCCTGTTGGTCCCTAGAAACGATACGTCGGATATTTGCGCTTTGGAGGAGAGTTTCTGAGAAAACAAGATATTATTTTGTTGTGGCGGCAACGCGAAGAAGTTGATCGCAGAGAGCGAAGCAGGCGACTAAAGGAGAGAGAGTTTTGCGCGCAAAGGGAAAGAATGGTGTAGGATCCTCGAGATTCTGGCAAATTGAAGAAGACGGACATCTCTGCGAGCGGAGACGATTTAGCGATGAGATTTGCCTCGCTCAGAGGCGCTAGAATATGCTCAAGAATACGGCCAAGAGTACGCCAATAAAATACCACAACGAGCGCGCGATCTAAAAGGATAAATATGAAAAAGGAAGGAGGGAGTGCTTTACTGCGACAAGATATTGCCTCTAGGTTCGAAGCATCCATGCAATTCCATAGGCAGCTATGGAGCTGGGCAGAGAAATCAGTATCGATCCATTAATATTGCTGCTTGCTATGATGATTCCGAGAAATATCCACGTAGTGCGGCTAGTCAAAGTAAATTTACTCGTTGGGAAGAGAGTTCTTGCGCCGAGTGAAATTCTCCATGCACCACTCTACCCACAGAGAACATTGGAAAGCCTTTCAGCCCAGTCCAGCAAAGCCTCTCGGTACACGTCTGCTACAGGTCTTGAAAAAATGTGTCTCCGGAAAACAATTATACGCTGTTTAACCAATTGCCCGAGGCGCCAGGTAATTTCAGGATCAAAATCATTCTCACTAGTGGGTCTGAATTCCCGTACCACAGAAGCCCCTTGCGGCTTCATGCTCTGAGGATTTTCTTTGTGAGTTTCGGGGGGAAGCTCTATCCCAATCTTTCCCATGTTTTCTCCACCCCCAATCATATTTATTCCTTCTCATTGTCAGTCTGCGCCGATTTACATAAACATCCTTTCAGGTAAATCGCACTCCTTTCCATACAGTTTGCCATCTTCTCCTCTTGGCAAATCACAAAACACAAAACACAAAGATAAACGCAATTCCCAGTCGCATTTTCCTTTTTCTCCCTATTACGAGACCAGCTAAATTCTTTAATCACGGCAGACTAGCGCGCGCCTTCCCTCCTCTCACTGATATGATTTAGCCAGCACTCATAGCAACAAGTGTTAGATCTGCCAGAATGCTCTTTTTCTCTTTCTCTTTCAGTCAGTCACATCGACGTTTCGTACTCCGTTCACTATCTCCCTCGCCCTCGCACTCGCCCTCGCACTCGCCCTCGCTCCCTCACTCGATCTCTTTTCGTCTGGAAGTAGAAAGCGCGCCAGTCTATTATTTAGGTTTCGCACTCCACGATTCGCCGACTCTTATTGCCCATTGCGCGATGCCGCGCCATAGACATCGCGCTATCATTGCTGGACCGAACTTTGCCGCTTTTAGCCGCTGCGCGAACACAAACACACATTGCACGGAGCAAGAAAAGCTGGCGAACCTTCAAGGGATACCTTGATGAACAGAACCAATACTATCTTGGCCGATGCCGACGCAACACTCTGATTTGCCAAGTCCGGAACACCGTATCGCTTTGTCGAAAGTTCTTCAGAATGAATCAGTTGGTTGAATGTCTCCGATAGTGAAGGAAAGCGGGTCGTCAGTAGGATCCCGATCAGGTTTCTATGGAAATAAGGTTTGGTCAGATTCTGGCGCACCCTCACCAAAGCGAAGCACTGGCTGGAACTGGTATTAATCATGTAATGTGACTGCTTGAGTGGTATTTGCCGCAATCGGAACGTATGTGTTTTGGTTCGAAGCGATATCGAATCGGTTTGCGTGATCCAGCCTCGAGAATAAAGAAAGATCTACTATCACCCTCTCCCCCTCCCTCCCTCCCACCCTCTCTCACTAAGGAGCTAGAGCAGTGTAGCGCTCAGTGATTGATTACACGTCGTTCTGTGGATCTAGTAACTCTGCCTTTCTCGCTCGCTCTTGTTCATTCAGTATCGGAAATCGGAACCCCCTGCTTTTACCCGCTAAAACGAACAACTCCTCTTTTAACCGGGATATCGGAATTCCGAGACGGCTAAGCTTTCGTACACTGGGAATTAATTGAAATAGCAGTCGACATCGAGTTCGCCGACCCGACGGATGCCGATATAATTAATGAACCGATCGATTCGATTACCGACACGCTCTACGTCTTGCACTTCAATCGTGTACTTATCGAATTGCATCGATGCGATCTAATAAGTCTATTGGCAAAGTAGGCATCTTCCAATTTTGCGTTAAAAGGATAGAAAGAGGTATGGGAATATCTTGGCCCTTTTGTCTCTTGAGAAACGCTAGTTCCGATTTCTCATATTTGGGGAGAATGACTCTCGCGAACCTACCTGAAATCTGACGACCAGTTATTTCATGGGGACGTCTCGTACCGTCTTCCTCGGATTCTGCCACATCTCGCCCGCTGCTAATATCCATCTTGACAAAAAAGTTGATGGGAGGACCACGGTCTACTTCTACACATACACACTTTTCTTGCGAACCTCCGCAAATCGGATATCGCGAAGGTGCCCTGTCTCAAGGTTTCTCGAACCGTTCATTGCTTGTATGCCATTGATTTTCGGGATTCGGCATCGGTGGTGGGGTGCGGCGGGGTGCGGCGGGGAGGGAGAGGGGGGTCGCAACCGACGCATCCACTTCGTAATCGATGGAATTACAATCTTACGGAGTCTCGGAATACTGGGGGCGGGCGGGCGCGCGCTTTGGCTCCCTCCAGCCCCTCTCTCGCTCTTACAGATCGTCCACCGCCACCTCCCGCCACGAGATTCACCAAATCCAAAGTGCCATTCACTCGAATCATCTCTCTAATGATTGCTTGTACAATGTAGACTTACTTCCCGATTCGAGAACGTCATTCTGACTTCGACTAGCCGCACCTTTGCCAGCCTAGTCCTAGTGCGAGCTCTCAGCTAAAGCAATCTCATCTCCCGGAAGCACGGCCCTCTTCCCTTCACCGGAAATGCTCAACTCTTTCTAGCTCAAGTTTCAAGCATCGGACTGACATTTTCAAGAAGGATTGTAATAGTTACTGTCGTTCATTCCAACCGATTCGAACTCCATTTCAATCGCAGACGAATAAATGTCTTTCTTTTCACGCTGGAAAATGTATGCTCCACGTAACCGAGGGGGGAAATCCCTCTGTTGGACTGCTCGGTTGTCATCACTGGACACAGTGCAATCGGGCGTAAGGTCAATCCGGGATTACAAAACATTGAAAGAAGGTATCGGATGAAGCCGGGCAGGAATCCTCAAAATAACCATAGTTCTCAGTACAGGAATTCGTTTTTCTCATTTTTTCTGATGTTTTCTGATGTTTTCTGATCGCACCACCGGTCCATTAAATTCCTGGCTGCATTATTTGGTCAGGAGGTGGTTCTCAAGTGTTTTCAATACAATTCCGGCATTGTGAAAAAATGAATTTTCAGCTAGGGCTCTGGAATTTTTATCACTTCTTCCTCGATGCAAAAAAACATTCCCCACCGAGTTTCAGCCCCGGAAAATGTCGGAAAGTGTGAAAAACATGGGAAAAGTCAGGAAAATGAATCATTCAGGATCGGTTTTCTACATGTTTTCAGTGCAATTCCGGCATTTCTCCCGCTGGTTTCATGTTTTCTATCCGTTTTGAGACTCAAATAATCGAAATATCAAGCGTTCGTTGCAGTCCGGGAACCTTCGAAAAGGCGAAAATTTTTGAATAAATTGTCTGCTAAAGTTCTAATTTTTGCAAAATTGATTCCTTAAGAAACACTCGTTTCAATTGCATATATGCTTTTGGACAGCAGAGCTCGTCTTATTTTCGCAGAGCAATTCGGCCGTGTGGGAGTGGATGAAGAAAGGTATGGTGGAGTGTACTTGAAGAGTCTTGTACTCTTCCAAATGAATACCTTAAATCCGAGTGATGCCCAGATAGTGTTCAATCGAATTTGGGAATTGCCGACTAAGGTAAATAGCGAAATGTTCGTTTTGCACACTTGCATCACTCACCAAGACCAGTCATGACTGGAGGGCATTCTTGGATCGTCCATTTACCTTCCGACTTCGAAACTCTAAATAAACGATAGGATTTTAGTGATGCCTTGATGCAAAGACTCGCTCTTACACAACCATCCCTACCGGCTTTACATTCCCGATCTGCCAATCGCACGTAGAACGCATCAATTCCCTTTGCACTGTCCTTTCGAGCCTATGATTTATGGATAACCCTCCCTTAAACGTCATCGATTTGGAAAACGAACGTTGCCCCGTGGCGTGCTCGTCGGGCCGGCATGTATGTACGCTCCCGCTAACCCAGTCGGAATTGAGCACAGACTTTCCTTCCGGCTTTGTACACGGAATTCGCATCTGACCTATTAAAGCTCGTGGCTTGCGCGAGAGATCAGGATAGCACGCGAAGGGAGATAAAAGTGACGCTGCTGCCACGTAAATTCACTCTTACCCGGCGAATGTATGAGCGGACTTGAATGAGCCTCGGCCGAGCCGGTCGAGCCGCCCAAGCGAGCCGACTACTGGAAAGGAAAAGAACCGAGTAACAAATGTGCACGGCTAGCTAATTGCAATAGCGACCCTCAGAGTTGTCTATCGTGAGCCCTTCTTTGAGAAGGAGTCTTTTCTTTGCCCAAGAAAGTGCAACACCGATTATGCAAACCAAATCAGATAGAGGCTGCTTTTTCTTCCAGTCAGCTAATCTCTCGGTAATTGTGGAGTGCCGATGCATGAATGAAAATATGTGAAAATATGCTAATGTTTTGAGTGATAGGTGTCCGATATATACAATAGTTACATGCAATTAGTTCATTGAGAATAAGAGGATTTAGATGGGATGAATAGAGATGGCAGATCTGTGCGAGTAGTGATGCTTATATGTAGGATCGAAACTTTCTTGATTGTGGAGCTGGTTGCGCGAGACACATTTCCAGCGGAAATGCCTGATTAACGCGGCAATGAATAGACGGTCTTGCATCATCAGTTTCGGTTTTCAATAACGAGGCTGGTGCTTCTGTTCAATAGCGACTGCCTTATTAATCGGCCGATTCCCTAAGTAATGGAGTGGCTCGCTACTGCGGATGGAATAGGCCTGTCTGCCGATGCACAATGCGCAATGCGCTTAACGTTCCTTGGACTGTTGAGTATGTATGAGTATGGGACTCCAGCTGAGTGAATACTCACCGACGCAATTCCCAATACGGCTCTATTAACTCAAATTTCTTAACCAACCAAAGAAACTTGAATTATTTTGCAACTATACGTATATTCTAATGGGGAATGTTTGATGCTGAAATTTCGAAAGGCGGAGAACATGCCCATTGTAATTATCGACTGGGGTGATAACTGGGAATATTGTTGAACAGATAGACTCCGTATTGGAAACAAGATACGTGCAACGTTTTAATGAAGAGCCTCTCGAGTATCAATTGGTAATTGGAGACTGCGCACCGTGTCCTCTATTAGGAACGGGAAGAGAATCCATAGAGTGTAAAACCTGATGAGGAGTCATGAAAATTGTCATGCCAGTCGAACGTGTTCGACGGCTGCTTTCACTCCCGAAGTATCTATGTTAGTTCCGTCGCGTCCTCACTCTCCACCTCCAATTGTCACTGCGCGCGTTCCCCGCTAAGCAAATCTTTTTCTCTGCATCTATTAACCGGAAACTTGCTCTTCTTCCCAGAGTACCAACTTCAAAATGATGGATTTGGTAAAAGAAACTTGGAGGTTTGAAAACTTGGAGGTTGCAAGTGATAAATCGATCGAGGAAATTCGAGATGACTAATATGGATGGATCTGTCGAGTGGAAAGTTGGTGTAGTTCGCGAGACTATAATGATGCGTCTCCAGGGAGGGGAAGCCCCCCACCCAAAGCCAAGCTCCCCTTATTTTTCTGGCCAATAAAATTAGCAGACAAAGTCTATGGAGATTGGCGAGTGTGCTATTAATCAAGCCGGTGTAATCAAGAGCACGTAAAATTTAATTAAAGCGCAACAGTTCTCGCTGTCCCACCGACCCCAGGTTCGCTCCTGCGCACGCACACATCACCGCCAACTGCTACTGCTACGGCTCGACAATCGAACCATCCATCCAGCCCCCCACCACCACCCACCACCACCCACCACCTAAATAACGAAAATTGACAGAATCTGAGTGACAAGGCATTATCAGCCGAGCGTCTTGGTGCGTGCGATCTCCCAGTGCGGCCTGCCGTCGCCTGCCGTGGCCTGCCGTCGCCTGGCAAGGTGGGGCGGGCAGTGTATCGATCAAAACATTTCGACAGCCGCTCTGGAAAGTAGATCTATATCTAGTCGAATTTCGTAAGCTGACGTGAATCCGACAGTGACGAAAAATAGGTGAGAATAATCCTCTACACCTAAGATACATACGCGACACGCTATCCAACTATTCCATAATCAGGAGGGATTTCAAATTAATACTTGGCTCGTCAAATGAAATCGATGACACCTAGCTTGTTGATTTCATTACACGATTAATGATCCGTTAATTGGAACATGTGCAAAATTGATGATTTATTGCTTAAATGGTATTGTCGTTGTAATGCTCGTTCAAGGAGAGTTTATAAAATGAACCAATCCACATTTTGCGACTGGTTGCTACATTGGAAATTTTTGGAATTGGAATTACATTCCGCGGAGAGTTTCGTTGCCCTCTAGTTAAGAGGCAGCTCTCTACCAAGTGGCAGGAAAGAGTGGCATTATGCAATGCAAATGTTGGACGATACTCGTCAAAGCCGCTGCTAACGACAACCAAAGCCGATCCTCAAGCCGGCCTGAAATCTCTTTTCCTTTTAAAGAGTTCCTCACCAAGTATTTACTAGCAGATTCTATGTTATCTTGGTTCATTAACCCCTTCAGTCTCGGGAAAGCGCCTTTATCTCTAATCAAATCAAGTTTGGTCTTTGAAAAACTCTATTCAATGACAAATGTACTATATTATTATATATGTTTAATGTGCCTTTCATTAACTTCCAGCTGCAACTCCAACCGAATCGCCGGCGCCGTTTTCTACATTGGATGAAGCTACGATGAAAGTACTCTAACTGACAATGAGAGTAACACTAGATGACGTGACATTGCTTCGATCTGATATAGTAGATGGTCAATGTGCTAATCGATCCAATCACTAGGACTGGCTTCTGGTCAGCCATGAGAGTCAGTAGGATATCTTGAAGCTGTTGAGAAAGCTGTTCTCGTTGGTCGAGGCTCACGCCCGACGCCCGACGCCCGCTTCCGCCACGAATTTATTTTACCCGGGACAATCGAATCACGGTTGCAATTAGCCGAGTAGAACCAACCAGAACCAACCAGAGAGAACTGCGTCCAAGTGTGCAACTGTAGCAGGCTTGCTCTTTCCAGCTGGTCTTCTCTCTTCTATAAAGTGCGGAATTGCAGGCTAACTTAGAGCCGCAATGATTTGCATTCCGATTCCGGAGGGATCTCTAGTTTTATTTAGCCCTCCTATTTGCCCAAGTATAATCCTCGATAAATCACCCCGATTCTGTTGGTCGGTGAAAACGGATCGGTGAAACTCGCCTTTTCCAATATCTCATTCATAACTAGATACTTTCATTCCTCTATCTCTGGTATTAGGATTGGCCTATTGAGGCTAGAATGTTAATAGTGCTGGATCTAGCGCATACTTGGATGAGAATGAGAAGCTTGGATCGATTAGGAGAATGGACGCGACGGCTTGTTATTAGGTAATTGGAAAGGATAGAGGCTAGTGTCGCTTGATCGGGCAATTTGGCTCGGTGGTAGCTGAACGCGGCCCAGCCAGGAGGAGAGACAACACTTAATGGGCCCCAGGAGGATGTTATTGATGCTAGTTGAGGCCAAAATCGCTAATGCATCCTTCTCCTTGATGCTGCTGGTGGATTCACTGAGCAGCATCAAGGAAAGCATCGTTTAGCCGTCTAGCTCCAAATGAAGCTTGCTGCATCCCGGCAAAGACTCAATCCGATGGATATGGCTGTCGATTAAAATGGCCCCGAGAGAAAGCCAGATAATAACTGCTCCTCTGGCAGTAGCCCTTCGATATTCAACTCGATTTCCTATCTATGATTACGCCCGGTGGCCGATATTCCCAATTACATCAAATTCAATCCAACTTAACCGCACACATACTACGTACTACATACGTGGGAGATTACAGGACTCCAACCGTCGGAATTCCTTTTTCTAAAAACCCGCCCTAAGCGACATGTTGAATTCCAATATCCTTCAAACAGATCGAACCTTGAACAGATAAATTGAATGAATTTCGCGGAACACTACGAAAGACATATGTATATGCAGCCTCATTTACAGAGACTGGCCACGCGTAGGATTCAATTAATCTCCGCCAAATATAATAGGTGAACTTACTGGATTAAATGGGAAGAGGGTGAATGCAAGGCATTTACTTTGACCAAATAGGAAGTATAATACATCATTCCTGGAGCGCTCCGCTGAAATTGTATCGGCAACGAGGGCAAGCGCAGAAGGTATATCGCGTTAAATCGCGAAAACTTTCGGGGATTAGCTCCACCCAATTCCCTGCCTGCGCGCTCTTCCTACACTACGAAGAAAAACCGGGAGCACCGGTAAACTCGTTTGTCTCCGGCACTTTTGCCCCATTTATAATCAGCTGCCGATCGAATCGAATTAGGGATATATTAGGATGTAGGGGAGCCCTGCGGATTTTCTTCCATTGCACGAAATGATTTCAATGCTAAAATGAAACATAGCAGGCTGGAGTTTCATAGGGGTATGAGCTTCCGAATATTGCTCGACGTCAATTCTGCTCTGGCTCGGCACTAACGCTGAGCGATAATGCAAAAATACGTAGAAAGTGGAAGCAGCATTATTAGCTCGGTGCCGCAGAACCGGCGCAGCACGGCGAAAAAGCCTGATTAACTTTAGCCTTCACGCTCCTTAATTACTCTGCCCGACTGGGCTCAAAAGGTGGCAGTTTTGCAAGGAAACCGAAAACTTGAATGTCACATCGAATTGTATGTTATACTCGAGTTCGCTCGGTATCAGTTTATTTTGGCGCAAGGTGCATATAATCGCGGAGCGAGCTTCTCTCTAATCGTGGCGGGTCGGCGGGTGATGCAGGCGTGGTTCATGACCGAATGAGACGGGCCACAAAGTGACGCGAATTTACTTGTTGCCGCGAGCCCTCGCGATAACCGAATGTAGCACCCGCTCGGTGCCAGCTGGGGCTAGTTAATTAGTGGCCAAAAATCTCGACTAGCAGGGAATTTAGTGGCGCGCTCACTAATGAAAGGGTTCACCCTGATGGTTGCGGAGTTGCCGGCGCTGCTTTCGCCTTGCTTTCGCCTGGCTTTCCTTTTTAATTAAAGGATAGCCGTGTCCGATTCTGCTCGTTACGCATCCAGCCTGCCCTTCTCTACATTACGAGGACGCGCGCGCCTCTTTTAATTGAATTCCTTTGTAATTGGGAATCAATCGGCGTGGCCTGGCGTGGCGTGGCGTGGCGCTCATGGAAAGACACGACGCTAAGCGGCAATACAGGCAAGTGTCAGGCCTTTTTACACTGAGTAAGAAGAATTTTACCGAGCCTTGTTATGACAACCTGCAAATTATGTAAAACAGGCCGAACGCTATCACAAGATCCGCACGCCGAGATTCATTAGATCGAATTTAGTGATGGCGCGGCGCGTACTCATAGTTCTTATTGTTAGCAGGAATTAGTATAAACTTTCCATGGGTTTCGATTAATCGAGCGGCGCTCGGTTTATTATTTGGCAAAAGGAAAATCTTCCTAGTGAAATCTCTTCCTAAATCTTCTGGATTAATGGAAGGCGAAGTCGAGATGTCCTACATGAGTGAAGGCCAGAAAAAGATGTTGCTGAGAAGTACAGCAAGTCTGAATTATTCAGAGGATCCCAATCGACTGATATAGTATGTAGAAGTGTAGTTGAGACTATAATAGAGAAGCAGCTCGGCGCGGCGCGGCGCGGCGCGGCGGTACGTGCTGGGAATCAGGCGGGATAGGAGTTGGAAGGTAAGTATTTATCTAAGTATGTATGTAGATAGAAATAGATCGGAGCGAGTGCGCTCGAGTGGGCTCGGCAGTAGTCCTGCTCGATCACTGGCCAGACTCGGCAGGCAGCTCGTTACCTGCCGGTTCCGCCTAAGCAGACCAGTCTAATCTCATTGTCAGTCTTGCTGAGTGAGGCGCGCCCTTCCATATTTATCTAACCGAGGCAACAGACTCTAAGAAATCTTTTAAAAGAGGTTGCTCCTCATATACATACTCAGAGGTGGCCAATAACTTCCTAAAAAGTAAGCGATCCTAGATGCGCCAATAGAATCATATTATTCCAATTGTTTACTGAAAGCACCAAGCCTTTTACAGGTAATAATAGCTAGAATCTGTAGTGTAGATGGACGAAGGTGTCTATTCTCTGCGAATGAAGCAAGGCTGTGGAAAGTTGACAGGTTTACTAATCTAGTAAATGAATCATTGCTGAATCCAATTAACGGCCAACTGATTGGCCGAATGAAGCAGATCTCCAAATCTGATGAAAGCGGTGTCGGGGTAAGTAATCGGTCGAGGGTGAAAGGCGACAGGGGATTTGAGAAAGTGGATAGTCGCCAGTCGGTTCGAAGCGAGGTGGCGCGGTGCGGCGCGACGTTGCTATATCGCAACAAGAAGGAAACAATAGAGAGAACGAGCGACAGATAGGGGCGCGCACTGCGAAATTTCGATTTCCTGGAACAATGCATGCAAATTCGCCAAATAACCGGACAATGAATCGCAAACCCAGACCGCTTTGCCCGGCAGCGGGTTTACGGAGTCGGTTTCACATCCTTTGATTTGACATCCTTTGTCCGAAGGTATTGCTCTTGTCGGTGAAAAGCAGCCTCTACCGGAGGAAGATGAAGGCCGCGCTACGAGAGAACCCTTCCAAAGGAGCTCTGTCAAAGGAGCCAAGCGGACAACACCTTTCGATGTCATCAACAGGTTTATCAACAGGTGCAATTGATGAAATAAACGCGCGCCCGAGAGAGCCGGAGAGAGCCGGAGAGAGGCAGAGAGAGGGCCGGGGGAGGGGGAAAGAGCTAAAAAAACCTGACCACAACTCGAATACTTTTCGGCCATCCGTCGAAGCCTCATGTTATCAGAAGCTTATTCGAAAGAGGAAGAAAGTGAGAAACTCAATTGTACGCAACTATTGGCCAAGTAGCCCAAGCTTGAGCCTTTTTCTTTCGGAATTGCTGTGGCAACTTTATGGAGCACTGCTGGTATATAGCAGTGCTATAGAGCTTCCGAAACCGAAGTGAAATCTCAAGTTGTGACGCCTTTCGGAATCTCTTCGTCGCACGTACTCAAAGTTCCTAACTGCTAATTCGAGGGGAACGGGCAAGTTCTAAGGTGACAGACGATTTCCTCCTAGGTTTTATTTGCCCGGGCTATCAGAGATCCGAGTGGAGTAGCCAGTAATCGACACAAGTAGGAGACAAATCTATAGATGGGCTGTTCGGAAATGACATTTTATATAGGTTGTGTGTTTGTCCCCCAAATTCTCGTTGCAGGTATTCTGGAACTCTTTAAAAGTAAGGTGAAGGGGAGATATTCTCATTGAGAGAACTGGAAACATAGATAGAGAGCGGACGCCGGACAATCGGAGAAGATCGGAAAAGATATGGTTTGTGGGTCGTTCTATAAATATGCAGATAAGCGTTCTAATTTGGTTGATCGAGCGATCGGAGCTAATCGCACTTCCGTCGTGCAATTGGACGCAAAGAACTTGGCGGAAATTCGGGTAGGAGGGAGGCGCGGGCGGGCTAGGCGGTCGTCTTAAGAATAGAAGGAGTAATTGGGCAACGAGACTGAAATGGTCGCCGACACAATTCCAGAAGGAGAATCGGGCCAATTAAAGTCGCTTCGAGCCTCTAGACTCGGGACTCGGGACTCCAGACTCGAGACTCGAGACTCGAGACCGAGTCACTCACCACTTAGTTTGGCAGAGGCTTGGCACTGCGAATTAATATCGGCCGCGCACGCGAGTCAGTCGCGATGAGCGCTTCTCTCTGCATCCAATTTGCCAGTCGTACTTGCTGATAGGGGCTATCAATGATCATGCCACTAATTCTAACCTCTATTCCAATGAATTCTTCGTAGACCGATAGCGAAGAAGAACCCTTTAAATGCGCCGGCCCTCCAACCAACAGCCGATTGTCCTGCCCGAGTGTTAAGTATCGATTACTCCTAAATTCGACTCACCGCTCGAAAAACATTTTCTCCAGGACTTTTCAAGTTAGCCTAGAACCTGATGAGAAACGATTAACGATCCTATGTGCAAAGATATAGTGGCATAACTTTTCAAATGATCTACTAGGAGAAAATCGGATGTGGTAATAAGGCATAAATAAGATTGCGCTCGGGCAAGCGTATAGGTGACAAATTTTTTGATAGGCGGCGAAGGAAAGTAAAGTTCTTTATCGGCAAAAGCAATGTCTGATTGTAAAAATGGTGTTTACATGCCTGCACGGTGGAAAGGTATTTTTGCCCGGCCCCTAGGACAGAGGGAAAGCCTACTTCCCAATAAGATAGCTCGAAAGCCACAGCTCTCTTGAACCCTTTAACATAAAACTATACTTGCCACTCCTGAAATGGTTATAGAAGGCAAACGACTATAAAGGCTGATAGGTTTTTGTATTCACAGATTTATGAACTTGGCCGATCATACCATGAGGCCAAGCTGGGCCTACGGTTCTCCTCTCACTTTCGAAATACCTATTACTGTCGGCATGAATCTTCCCTGTCCGACGCTCGACGCCCTTAAGTTAACAATCTTTCTTACCAATTCCTCCAATCGGCACTTGGGCTTTCTCGCTCCCGATAACATCTCGATAGCTAAGCGAGGTCCATGGCCCTTCTGCGGACCACTCATATTTCACGATAAATTGCTGCCGCGTATTCGAAATCCAGGCCACCGATCGGCTCACCCCTCGAGGCGTGCGCTCTCCCAATAAATTCGAGACTATCGGCTGAATAGAGATCATCCTTTTTTTAGTAGACCGACTAGTAACGTATCAAATATCTGGAAGATTTGGTGCCTCGAGGGAAAGCCAATTTGTCTCGATCGTGTGAAATACTTGTGTTTACCTTAACGATTCGCCTTTCACCTCGAAGATAGCAGACAGCCCTATCGTGATCTTCAACGACGACAACAAGATACCTAAAAAGTAGAGCGGGAATGACGAGTAAGTGGAAAATAGATGAAATATGGAAGGCTCGGTCGAACCAGTGCAGTTGGTAGTAGATGTTCCCCGTCCAAGCCAATAAAACTGTTGGCTCCTGCCACCAGGAGAATGTGTATTATATAAGCAGAAATATTGACTGCTATTACGGATAAGAGGAGTCTGCTCGATGGATGAAGACGCAAAATCCTCAAGCATTCAATTTTATTAATGGAGCCGGCATTATCTGGTAGAGAGGAGGCTAAAACAGTTGGCGGCCGAGTGGGAATCCATGCTGAAACCACCGCCACAAAATTTCTTTTGGATGCGCAGAGTAGGTAGAACTGGTCCTTCCATCGATCTGGACTTGGATGCCCTTGACTTGTGTAACTTGCGCTTCTCCGAGTAATACTTCCTCTTGAAATCTCGCAGCTCGTTCGCCATGCGAGCCATATCGACCTTCTGCTCGGTCACCTCGACCTCGTACATGTTTAACTCCGAGAGCATACACTGTGCGGGACAATTCTTACAATTAGTTCGTCATTGTGTCAGCCCAACCTCCCCCGTCCCCCGTCCCCCATCCCCTTCCTTCAGTCTGCCCAATAGCGCCATATCGGTCATGCACTCCCTTCAAATGCAGAGATCGTGTCTTATTGGGCGAGTTTGAACTTGTGGAAGCAAAACTCTCCCACACAAGGAAACAACTATAATATACTAGATGGTTGGATCGGTTGGTAAAAAGGCGCGGGTGTACCTTCATCTTTTTGCCACGCTCGCGGAGAGCTTTCTGCGTTTGACCAAGGGAAATGGCGACTTCGGGCCCCGGATGCTTTGAAAGTACTTCTCGTAAGTTTATGTAGAGCTTCTCGGTATCTTTGATCCTCTTCTCTTTGTCGATCATGTCGGCGGACATGGTTATAACGCGCTTCTGCAATATCTGCACCTTCTTTAGTAGCTCGTATCTCTCGGGATCGGTGCCCTGTCCAAAGATGAACGCCACCTCAGTTAATCTGGCAGGTGGGAACGCTATTGATGGAATTGAATCTTCCGGGATAGAGACCCAGTCGACCCAATCGATCGAATCGAGCCAACTTTCGATGGGAGTAGCAACGAATCAATTTCATTTGATTTGAGGGCCTGCTGAGAGTGGGACGCGTACCGCCACCTACTAGTGGTACATCGTTAATCGTGTCAGGGTTTCTCCTGCTCGGACGTGCAACCAAGCACTTGCTTCAATTGGCCGACAAATGCGAATTGTCGGTAAGCTCGTACTTTATCTCGACGAGAGAAGTCTGATAGTTCGGTTGGCAAGCATCTGTAGAAGAAAAAATGATACCTCAAGTTTTCTCCAACGGTGAATATTGAGGGGTGTCTGAACTTCTTCCTCGAGGGCAACGACTTTCAGTCTCTCTTTGGCAAGATCACGATTCAAGTGATAGATTTCTTGTCTGAGATCGCTAATATTGGCGATCTTCTTGGCAAGCAGGCTTTTCTCGGTTCTGAGTTTCTTCACCTCGAGCTTCAACAGCCGAATATCCTCCAATCTTTGATTGTATTGGGCCTCGCCTCGTTGCAGAGTACCATCGAGAACTTTGATGCGGCTAAACTGTAGGCTCAATTCGTCGTTCCGCCTAACCAGCTGGGTTCCCAGGATGTCGCGCTCATTCTGCACATTCTCGATGTCCTTTTTCTGTCGGCTGATGACCATGTCGCCCCGGTGGATCTCCTGACGGAGCCGCTTCTCCTCCTCCTTCTTCTCCTCGATCTCATGACGGAGATCGGAGATCTCCTTGCGGCTCGATTGCAAGTCCACCTTCAGCACGTCTCTCTCCTTCTCAACCCTGCTCAGCACTGCAAGACAAGTGACCCAGTGAAAGCGACTGCCACTGGCCCAAATCCAACCAAACCTCCAAACTATCCAACCACCAGGCAGCCCTCGCCCACCCCACCTCATAAATACCCCTCGGAATCCAACTTCCGTTCTCCCGCCGCTTCTCCAATTTCCCCGTTTCCTTTCAACTTCCGGATTCCGAACCATTTGAACAAACCCGTATTCGAGAATGTTTTCAATTCATTGCTGACTTCTTCAATTCTAGATCTATACTCGAGTATTTTGATCGGTGACTGGCGTGCGAAAGGTAGGCTGAACATTTTTCCCCTTTACTACTACTAAAGAGAAACTGGCCTCGCGGCATAAATTGCCAAGTAGCCAAGTAGACCAGGCTGGGGAAGGGATGTTTGCAAGGTCATCTTGATAATCAAGTGATTGATTATACCTGTAGTTTTCATCTAAGATTTATGCGGCACTGAGCTGAAACAACCGATATTTGAACGACACTTTAGGAAGGCTCTCGAGCGATTGATCAAGGGGAAGATCGATATTAATGATGGCCGGTATAGACGCCCTATAAGCTTTGCCGGTTAGACAATTTCGCTTTATCCGCGAGCGAGAGGAGGGCTGGGCTGGATAGAGTGAGAAATGGAGAGGGACTTGCCAAAATCCTTTTTGGAGAGGTTCGCATCTTTCGTGGCGATGTCCTCCTTGAGCTGCTCCACCTGGTGGCTGACGATCTTAAGCTTGCTCTTAAGCTCCTGTATCTCGTCTTGAGCCTCGACCAGACTCTTGCTGCAGGAGTTCCTCTCCGCACGGACTGCCTCCAATAGGTTTTGCTGCTGGCGGTACTTGGTCTCGGCTTCGGCCAGGCCCTTCTTGTAATCGAAGATCTCGACTTGCTTCAACTTGACCTCGCTTATGTAGTCCTCCACCTATTAGGGTAACGAAGCTGACCAATAATTGAGCTGGACCCACTCCGGCATTCACTCCGGCATCCACTCCGTTCCATAGCGCTCATCATCCATGACAACTATACTACATCTATACATCTACATATAGTATAGACAAGGTTTTCAATTGTGAAAGAATTGCTGGCATGAAAATCAGCGGAAAACGCTCGTCACCCTGGAAAGCCCTGTGCTTTCTCTCTATCGCTGTTTCACCATATTTCTTCTTGGCACAGCTTTCGACGAGGTCGCTCGGGAAAAGCGATTTCCCCAAAGGTTCAAAAGCTGGTGGTTAAACTAGATCGCGGGAGGTGCAAGTTCTTAGTCGGCACTTTAGGGCTTTTAAAAATGGTTAACATGCCTCGCCGCGCCGGCTGGCTTGGAGCAACCGGCCGGTTGGTCGCGAGAAAAAAAGCTCGGCCCTAATAAAATAGCCTAGACACGAAACAATGTCTCTTGCTCCCCGGCGAGCCCAACATAATTCAATAATCGTATAATGGGTGCACGCTAAACGGGTGTATTCAAAGTGTTTCTCCCACGAGATTGCGCACTCGGTTAATTCAATGATATAAATCTAGCGGAGGCAGAGGCAGCAGCAGCCGCACCGGCACCCTCGACCTCGACCTCGAGCTCGAGCTCGCCCCATCCTCCGAACTCTCTTCTACACTTCTTCCTCCCAGCTGCCCGAAATTACCAGATGATTTTATCTAGGAGTTTTCTAGTAGTCAAGCCATTCATTCTCCTTTGGTATATGCAGATCCCAAAGGAATGCTCATGCATCCTGTTCAGCCGGAATCGTGCCTGTTAAGTTTCACCTACCAAAAGAGAAAATCTCACGCGCCAAGCCAACAGAGGAATAGTTGCCTCAAGCTTCTTCTAATAAAGTGAATTAGAGAGGCCGCGTCTTCTGTTGGGGAGAGTGCGCGGAACTCGCTCGCGAATGTCGAAGGAAAAGCGTACTGATTCTCAAAGGAGAGCGCGCTCCTCCTTTGCTCCGCGGTTCAATAGATCCGAGAAAATCAAAGTACGCTACGAGCTCCTGCTGCAAGATTGAGGTGAGCGAGAGGGGATCTCGCTCAGCTTGACCCAAGGCAGAGTAAAAGAGCAGCAAAAGTTGCGTGGTTTCGAGAGTAGGAGTAGAATTTCCGTGGAGAAGATCGGAGGCTCACCTGCTGCGCCAATTCTTGGGCCTCCGAATTGTATTTGTTGCGCTCCTTCTCAACGTGCTCGAGCTGCCTCTTCACCTCGTTGTTGGAATGCACCGCCAAGTCGAGGGCATGCTCGATTTTCTTGCGCGCGTGTTCGCTCACCGTCAGCTCGAGGGCTATCCGCTTACTTTGCTCCTTGGAGGTCTCCTTGCTGCGCTCGAGGACGGTCTTGTCGCGCGTCAATGCCTCGATCTGCTGTTGCTTGTCGAACTGCTGCTTGCCAAGTGCCACACTCTCGAGCTCGATGTCCTTCACGGTGGCCAAAGCTCGCCTCAAATCCTCATCCAGTCTCGCGCGCTCGCCTTCAATTTTTTGCAGCCTCTTCTCGGTAACATCCTTCTCGTACTTGTGCCGCGCGCCCTCTTCCTTCACTCTGAAAGAGGAGCGAGCCGCCTCTTTTCATTCACCGAATTTCTTGCCACTCCACTCGATCTAAAAGAATGAAACCTATTTCGGTGGCGTACTTGTTCAGGACCCGCTTCATCTCCTTCAATTGTTTGTCCTTGTCAAGGAGGTCCTTATGCAACGTGTCGATTTGACTATTGGCGTGATCCAAATCCGTCTGAAGGTTCATCCTCTTCACCATCAGGGCGTTCATCTCTTTCTGAGTTTTGGCATTGGACGCCCTCTGATCCTTGAGCAACATCTCCAGATTCTGGATACTCGCGTTTACACTCTGAATCGTTTCATTGGCGGCCTAGAGAAGAAAAGCGCAGAAGAAGAGAAGAACTCGGATTTGAAATCGATTTCGGATTGGTGCTCGGGAGTACAGCGCTCTTGACCGATAAAATCACCAAGTAGCAGAGAAACTTTTCTTAACGCGATTCCCGAGACTTAGACCTCTTTAGATGGTCCGCGGCACTATCCCTTACTCCCAAGTTTCCCCCAGCCTCTGGCTTATATAGATTTCAACGGCATCCGTGATCCTTTGACCCACCGAAACCAACCTGACAATCAGACTCTTCCTCCAGCGGTACAATGCAACTTTCTTATAGGCCGACTTGTTCAACATTGGCCAATTGCTCCAATTATTTCAACGGAATACCATAGTTAGTTTTTTTAAATGAGCTTGCTTGCTTGCTTGCTTGCTTGGTTGGTTCTAGGGCCATGCTTTTGTCTTTCGACGGGAAAGTTAGTAGAGTATTTGTTGGATAAAAAATGCGCAAGGTTCTTTACATCGAGTTCATTCATCTTGGTCGTAAGCTCTTCCTGAAGTTGCTGCACTTCCGCTTCCGCTCGCTGTTTGATCCGGCGTTCCTTTGAGAGCTCGTTCGACTGGCTCTCGATATTCTGCTGCAGCTCATTCATTTCATGATCGACCGCACTGGTCTTTCTCTCGAGCTCCTCGGTGTACGCGGAGGCATTCTTCAAGCGCTGGCGCAGCGTCTCCAGTTCGGCTATCAGCTTTTCCCGCTCCTTCAGAAGAGCATCTTTTTGCTTGCTGATGGGCACGCTCCTGAAATCATCGAGACTGCACAGTGTTGGGCAACAACGAAATTATCGATCGATCACATAAGTTAGTTTCGCCCAAATGAAAGCACACAACTAATTACTGCATCTTCTATCAAGCGGCTTTCCCCTTCCCTCGTAGGAGTAACCGGCAGAACTCTCAACTCACTCTTCCTCGGCAGCGAGCTTCTTGTTCTTCTGCTCGATCTCCTGATTGAGTCGCTTCACATTTATCTTGAGATTCTCGATTACCTCCTGGGCATGTTGTTCGCGGGTGTGCGCGGCATCGGCCAGTTTCCTCGTATTCTCCATCTCGGCCCTCAGTTTCTCTATCTCCTCGGCCCTTTCAGCCACAGTTTTTTCCAATGCTGACGCCTTCTCCTTCCTCTCGACAAACTCTTCCTAGAGTTCCACCAACAGCCAATCATTCCAAAAGCCTTTTTCAATCACAATCCACCCTCAAAGCTAGCATTCTCATTGCACATACCTCTAACCGAGTATATTTTTCCGATAGTTCCTTCTCAGAGCGATGCGCTCTATAGAGAGATTCAAAGAGTTTCGTATACTCCTGCTCAAAAACGGCCAGCGACTCGTTCCTCTTCATCTCACTCAATAGCTGCGCAATAGAAATAGTAATAGCCCTTTTAACAAATCTTACTTACTGCAACGTCCAAACAATCATACAACGTAGGATACAACTGACAATGAGATTGCATCTCTCTATCAATGGTCAACCAATGAATTGCAGATTAATACCAGCAGAGGTCCAGGATGATTGGACTTGGCGAAATGAAAAAGGATCGGAGCCAGCGCTAATGGGCTTGTAACTCGTGGATAATGGGCAGTAATCATTGAAGGAGAGAGCAAGAGAGAGTGAGAGAGATTGAGAAAGAGAGAGAGAGGAGAAAGGATTCGGGAGAGGGAATCGACAGGGAAGGAAGATGATTCTCACCCTAGCGTGATCCTTCTCCAGGACACAGAATGTCTCGCTGACAGAGCTCCCCTCGCCACATGATTGACTACTCTCGCTTCCATCATCCTGAAAAGCAAGCGTACCCCATTTCGTGATCGTACTGACAAACCAATCTCATCTTGCGATGATCGCCTATCCGCGCCACTGACGCCTCAGACATTAATTGGATGTTGGGAAGCATCCTTCCGGCCTCTCCCAGCCCCAGGCCAACGCTCAGGCCAACGCTCAGGCCTGCCTGCCTGACTGTCTGCTTTTCAAATTTACGAGCAATTTTTTAGCCGTTCCATCGCCCCGCCAATCACAATGGACCTGGCGATCCTTTGAGCGCAACGATAATCTTTTTATAACAGGCCGTCACTTAAGCCGACATGAATGTTCGCTTATTGCACGAGCGCGCGCCACATACTCGCTTCTGATTTCCTACACCCGGCTAGCAATATCGACGGACTTTAATGCGCTTCATGAAGATTGAATGGACCAACTTTCTACCTTGAATTTATCTAAACTCCAGCATTAATCAAAGTAACAGTCGGCAGCATAGACCGTTTCATGCAATATTCAGGGCAAGTTCGCGTCGAACCTCAGAGTTCAAAGGTGAAAGGGGCGGTAGCCACTGGGCCATGTGATATGTTAATTAATCTAACGGTCAAGTTTCATCCTATTTAAGATAGACTATTCAAAACGGCTTGATGTTAAAGAGGCAGTGTTTAATACTTCAAAATTAGCTGCACCATGCGCTAAAGCGAGTGCTCGATTACTGCTACGCTTTGCCTTTTTTGACTAATAGAAATGCTATCTTAGATGCTTAGCTGCAACAGCCTGTTCCCCTCTCAAGGAAAATCACTTTCAGCCAGGAGCTGGAATGCGCGCAGAACAAAGGATTACCAATGACGAGCCATTGAAAAAGGTTTCAGGCCACCGCCTCTCTCTATCCATTAGCAGACAGCTTTCGGAGCGGGCCGAACCGGGCCGAACCGGGCCAAACCGGGCCGGGCTTGAACTTCTTCCGGCGCCAATTTCGTTCCTGAATAATTCCATTAATCAGGGCGCGCAATTAATCTTCACACGCCCGGCTATTCACCTTGGGGAGATGAGCAGCCTGGTATATTAACTAGGGCAGTTCCGCCCGTAGTAATTTACTTTTCATACGGGCCTAACATTACATATCAATTTTACTCTCCTTACAATCGGGCTATTACTTCCTGTCAAGCAATGATTGTTCGGGCTCAATAACTCCGGCTGCTTACACCCCGTTTACCTGGCTATTTCATCAGATTGCATTGCAAGGTTATTCTAATTAATACCTATTGCAATTAAACGGCGCATAAAATGGAAAAGCAATTGAAAACCTGCTGCCGCTCGACATTGGGAAATGGCACGTGGCATCGGTGCGGCCAGGTTCTGCTTACTGTGACAGTCGCGCGGTTAGGTAGCGGTGTTGTCTTATGGATAAGGGAATTTTATAATAACATTGCCGTTCTTCCCAGCCGTAGCCGACTTTTCCTCCTCCTCTTGCTTCTCCATTCTACCGGATTAATGGCAATATCGAAAACGGGCGATCATAATCAGAGCCGAGGTAAAATGCTAGAGAAAGAAACTTGCCGGCCCCAGGAAAATGTAGCGAGGCGCGAGACGCGAGACACTGGACACGCGATAACTTCATTGTCGATACTGCTTCGAGAAAGTAAGCACTTAGGTAGTAGGCAAAAAACAGGGGAAAGGTCGCGAGAAATGGAAATCCGAGGAATTTTTAATGACAGACTTACATCGAGAGCAGCGTTCATCTCCATTTCCATCATGATGCAGGCTTGATTCAAACCAATCCACTGGCAACTTATTAATGAACCCTCTCGCACTTTCACTTCAACCGACGATTCGAGTATTAGCTGTTGAGTATTAATTAATTCGGAACGTTAAATCCTGTGGGTTGAAAATGTAGTTTCCAGATGAACTTTAACTTAAGAGTTCTGCTTTGGAATATACGGAGGGCTCTAAATAAAGAACAACTGGTCTCTTAAGAGGAATCTGCGCAACAAGGGTAGGAGGTGTACCCTTTTTACGATCGGCTAGGCTAGAGGAATGCCCGAGTGAAGAGGGATCGCTAGCCCGTGATTGCCTCTTGTTAAGTTGTAACCATGGAGAAGAGGACAGAAGCCGCGAGGCATGAGGCGCGATCCTCGCCACATGCTGGCCAATCAATATTATCAAGTTCTTGTATCGGGTTGAAGAAAGGGCTGGCCGATGATATTAAAGTACTACGGGTCTTGAACACCTTGAATAACAAACTTTATTTACATTCGTGTCTTATCATCTCCGTAACCGAAAGCACAGTATTCGAATATTGGCGTTACATCGTAGACCCAGTGCGCTCATCAATATTGCCAATATACCATCCTATTTCTGTTTGCTCACACTCACACGTACACTCTTGCCTAACTGCTCTCTTTATCTTTATCGCATGTGGCCGCGCTCGCGCGAAAGCCCCGCCTTTCTCTAATTCCGCGATTAATAAATCGAGAGACGGTGGTACGTCTACCCATTGGTTGGACGTCTCTGGAACTGCAAAGGTAATCATTGAGAGGCAGGAAAGGCGAACGCGGCCCGTTCCGTCCCGTCCCGTCCCGATACCTATACACATACACTTGGGCAAATAATATAAAAATAATTCTGAGGTACTCTTCCTCCTTGCAGTCGGAATTTCCTAACTAATTGGCAGATCACATTCTCGTCTTACGACTATCTTCGCGATTTCTGCCGACATCCATCTCGTAATCATCGCATCCCGGAAAGTCGTCCCGTGCTTTTTCTTGCCTCCCGGCAAAGGGGGCTCGCGTACCCTTTACCTTTCTCTCTACGACTCTGCGTGGCGGCTAGCCTCCTGCAATTTAGGCACAGTACTAGTTTTACGATATACACACGCCGAAAGGGAGAAAAGCATGTGGAAGCTTATGTGGTATGACTCGCCGACAGTCCCCTTCCATTTCGCCCATTGCTTCTCTCCTTCATTGCTTTTTCTTCTCTCTTTCTTCTTTTTTCGCAACTTCTCGATCTTCGTGGCTCAATCCCACTGACAATAAATCCGACAAAGTCGAGTAAGGTTTCTCCCGTAAGCTCAACCAACTAACTAGCATGTCCCGTAAGAGGTATTTCAGAGGTTACATGAAAAAGACAGAAGAAGAGGAGCGAGCACAAGGGGTAGAAGGGTGTCGCTGTCATGCGTCACAAATCGAAAGCACAATATTCTAGCAAGGCATCGATTACACGTTAAAAAATAATTCTCCTCTGCTGATCTGGCATTTCCCGGAGAGATATATACGCGCATACGTGTCCTAGATCAATGTGCTTGTCGCGCCAATCTATGCACTATATGTACATACAGCCACTCAAGCCCGCGGGCATCATGTCACGCTCGCAACAGTTATCCCTCTCTTCCGTTCTCTGTCTCGGTGGAGAGTCGAGAGTGGAGAGTGGAGACCTTGTCCAGTGGAAAAATAAGAGCTTTCAAGTAATAAATTGCAAATCGTACTTCCAGCCTTTCCAGTAAGATTATCCAAGTCCACATTTACCAACTGCGCCGCTCCCAACTTATCCTTGCTCTACACGCCCGCTAACTGCAGCCAAAATATTGGACTCTATCTCTAACTATTGAGAACGCTCGGCCCGTCCCACCAATATGGGACTCGCGATTTCAGCTCGCCGCCCTCCCGGACAGTCACGGTACAGACACTAGCCAACTAGAAAGTAATTCCCAAACAAGTAGTTACTTGCTATTTTAATCACGCTCGCTCACTATCGCCCTAAGGAATTCATCATTGCCAGTCAGATAATGTTAACGGTAATTAATATGCATCGAAAGATACATGCCCCTAATTCTCGGAGATGGGGGGTACGTTCAGCTGCAGAGAAAGGTCTATGCTATCCGAGGAGAAAGTAAAGACTCGACAGCAAGCAGACGCGTTCAGCGGCAATTGACAGTGGATAAAGGGCAACCACTAAATTTATCAATAGTAGAACACGAACGTTGATGTTCTTGAATCAAACTGATTAGACACGCCAGTTGCAACTAAACAACTTTCGAGATGATAAACTAATCGGTAATACTATGACTTGGCGAGAAGATCGAACCGGTTCTAACTGTTGTTTAGTTTCATCCAAGAACAGCATAGTAGCATCGAGGCCTGTGGTTTTAAACGTACACTCGATATCTAGTTAACCCGAGAATAAATCTTGGCAGTAGTCGCGCCGACATAGAAATTTTTCAAGACTTCAACAAATCCAGTAACTACCCTATGAAAATCATTATTCCCTGGAGACTTTCGTTGCATGAAATTGGTACCTCGACTGACTTAAATAATTCTACCAATTATTATGAATAAGCTTCCCAGTATTTTCTCCATACTTCAATATATAAAAGTATAGTCCAATGTAATAAATCAATGTAGCCTCCAATTTATTCTATCGTTGCTTTTACTAATATCTCTCTCGCGAATGTTAAGCACGATTCAAAACTTCGTCGTGTATTATCAATGCCAAGAGGAAAGTCACGGAATGTTGCAAAGGTGTTTCAGCACAATCTCTACGTCTTCATCAACACATGATGACGTTCAACGAGGTTTCATCAAAGATCGCATCGCTTTAAGGCTGCATTTTGCATTATATTTAAATATACATGCATCCGATTTTATGACAGCTATGATAGTACCTTGAACCAATTATTACGATAGATCTGCACTTCGTAGCGAGACTTATTCGTTCGAGTTTCTATGCAACAATTTGGCGCACCGGTGCGTCCCCTTCAAATCGCCTTAGTGCAAACTGCTGTGGGTAAAGAAGACCTTATTGTCACGCAAATTTGGCACAGGAGATAGTGGTATGCCCTCGCACTTTCATAGACGTTCGGTTTTCAAGAGATACGTATCACTCGGACTCCCGAGCTAATCTGATGCTTCAAGACCACAGCCTAGTAGAGGTTGTAAATCGTGGCGCTATTTAACGATCCCTCGGATGCGAATGAAAAGCACGAAACTTTTGTGTTTCATTTATGTATTCGATTTATACGACTAATTATATATTTTCTTACGCCCCTTTCAGTGTCGTCTCTTTAATCACCACTGTTTCGAATAGCTCATAGGCGTGACACATAAATCGTAGTCTCGTTCGAAGTTTGCCAACTAACAATGATCGATACACGTAATTGCTTAGAGTACTACACAGCTATAAATGTAGATCTGTCTCTCTTTCTCCCCCCCCCCCCCCCCCCCTCTCACTCACTCACTCTCTCTCTCTCTCACTCTGTTTCATTCTCACGCTCTCGCACGCTCGCTCTTTTACTCTATCTCTCTGTTGTGCAATACGAAAAATACACATAACAACGTTAAAAGTAATAGAAATTTCATACAGAAAGCTAATAATAATAATAATGATAATAAAGATAATGATAACAATAATAATAATATACAATCACATTCTGACTATTTGTCAATTCATTTTCATACTTTCTTTCGAAATTTCACAAACGACGTTGGCTAGTTCCAACTTTTATGTAATAATACATAGGGCGTTTTACGTTCCATGATACATCGCTTTATTCAACGCGATAATTACATCGTCGTACTTCCGACTCACATTCTCTTCAAAAGGATATACTTAAAAATTAAATACATATGGGTATATATACAAATACAAATATTCCTATATTACAACTCCGAAGTATCCTGTAGCTCGTATTTCCACTTTAGACGGCTCCGACAGCGCATCAACCGATAACTTGCCAGTCAAGAATATGATACACATTGCAATGATTGTAATACAATCCAGAAATGACCTTGATGCGAATAAGGCATGACATAACGTATTCGAATACTTGTAACAAATGAACACTCCCAACGGAAGACAAATATAAATAGAATATAAGTGGATATAAGTCAAAGTCAATTTGATAGACATGTAAGTCTGGAATAGTTTTATAATTCCATCACTGGAGAAGTAAATTTTCGTTCGCACAATTCGACAACCATAAGAGGCCAGTCATGTCACCTATGCCCAAGTAAGGTCAAAGTATGATACGGCTGTCGGAAATTAGATTGTAATGTTCTTTGAAAAATATCTAATTACCACGTGTAAAAATATTAGCGATCGGCGCTGATATATCTAATTTTACGCTTTAAGTGCATGTAGTTATATAAATAACGAAAAGGTAATCCAGTAAACGACAATCATTGCTTCGAAGCTTATCTGCCTATCGAATAAGTGAGCCCCTAAGAAATAGTTTAGAAAGTATTAGAATTCGATAAAACTCGAAGCAATATGAGTTTACCAGATCTCTCAGCATATTGTGCTTGCCTGTATATTATAGCTATAGTAGCGAATTACACTATCTACAAGACAATCTTGGAATTATCGAATACCCCTTGTGGGAAAGAAACAGATGTCTAATGTACTCCGGGCTTATGCGTATTCAATCATAAACGAAATTGTAGAAGATGTACATACGAAACGGGAAATGGAAAAAGAGATTTGCCGATCCCTGACTTATTTCACTTGATCACTCGAATAAGATTCAGCTAGTCGGCGTAACCTGGGATACTGTGAAAGGTGTCACTTGATACAGAAAACACCTGTTGCATACTCGTACAGGCTTGGTGTGCCCATATCGTGGTAAGGGAACGTTGTTACTGCTGCAACGACCGCAGAACACCTTACCACAATTTCTGCAATGGTGTCTGCGTCGCACCACGGTAAATCCTGCCTGACATGCCATACATCTTGGCGCGTCGTTGTCCGGAACCCAAGCAGGCGCCCTCTCGACACATTCCTCCCCACGTTCCGTTATGGGTGAAGCTGTAACAGAAAAAGAATACTCAACTAACACAAGTCATGTTAAATTAAATTATGCAGATGCTTTAAAACTGAAACATACGTATACTTGATTCATGTGCCGCAGTAGTGTCTTCCAAATCTTCCTCGTATTCCTGCAAGGAATCCTGTCGCACGTGATTGCTGACTGTATCGGTTAGGTGATTTGTTGATTGATTGCCCGATGTTGCGCTTTCGTCCTTACAATCATTTTCCTCCAGTGTCTGACTACTATTCATAAGGAAGACACACTTTAAGATATTACGCAAGTCGGAGGCGAAATTTGTTTGTAACTGATCCGCGACGCCTGCTATGCACACAAACAGACGGTGTACGAGGTCCTCGGAAGAACTGCGAAAATAGAAATATATTCGGCTATATTTTACAGAAATGGCAAACGTAAACTATTATATGCCAATTGAAATTTACCGGAATTTCGCTCGAATTTGATTTCTATTTGCGATCTCAGCTGCCTGCATCGCCAAAGCTATCTCTTCGTCATCCTGACAGTCGCTCTGGAACTCACTTGTTTCTGAGCTCGAATCACAGCAACTTGAACAACTAGAACTAGATCCTACATCAGGTTTGTGAACTAATGAATGGTCTGAATGAAATGACTGTGTCTGGGAGACCATAGACGCTTTAACTAGCCGAGCCGCTGGCATAGTTTTTTGTGAATTATTGTCTCTTGAATTTTGCCGGACGCAACATGCGCTCTGGCCATTTACAGGCGAAACCGCCTCCGGTGGTAAGCCACTTTTGTCTGTTCTTGGTCCCAAACCGTCGTTCATCGAATCAGTGGGGCTCCTACTTCCTAACTTCCTCTTGGTTTGTTCCGCTTTAACATATTTATCTCTCTTTTCGTAGTCTCTTCGCTTCATTCTCGAAATCTGCTCCGACCTCGACCTCCTATGTTCTAGAAGCTTTCTATTCTGTGGTGATAGATTCCTGTGTGTTTTCGGCGTAATACAAGATCGTTGAGCGGAACTCAGAGTGCTACGGGAATCAAAGTGCTGCAGTCTTGGGCTTGCGTGAGGGCTGTGACTGCCGAAATTTGGCATTTGTCTTGTATTTTGGCTAGGATGCAAACTAGTGCCGTAGTTGGTTAATCTAGGGTTCAAACAGCGATCGGTGGAATTTGATCTGGAGCTCTCCGTGCTGGCCGGTGTGCATATACTCTGCAAATGTTGCGCTCTACTCTCCGACACAACATGATGAAGTCTCTGACTATTCCTCGCATGTTTACGATGATGCTTTCGCTTCTGTCTTCCCTCTCTGGCTTTCTTCGCAAGCGCCTTTTCCTGCGCGTATTTCTCTATATTATTGCCAATTTTCGATATATTCTGCGAGGTCGATGGACAGTTCTCGCACTTAAGATCGTTCCAAAATTCTTTTCGCGATGTCGAAGCGTCAATGTTCAAATTTAGATTTTCCCAATTTTCCGAGTAATTTATTTGAAAACTGGAGTGATTAGAATCACATAATGATAGATGGCCATTGCCGTACGCTACACCGACAAACTCCTCGTTCGTACCATCAAAATTTGATGATATTCTTGGAATGTTTTTACCCGAGTCGCTGGCTGTGGAATTGAAGCTCGGTACTTCGATCGAATGATCCAAAGACGCAACTGTTTTTACGCTTCGCATACTACAGACGCAAGAGTTCTCCGAAATGGCGGAGTTCTTTCGTTTCGGTGAGTTCAAGTTCGAGCATGAATAACTAGTATTCTCCTGCGTGTCTTCATCGTTTAAAACTTGTTCATCCTGGTGGATTTCGTTAGCAAATGTTTTCTTCTCCTCGGGGCTCTTGTCGTAGAGGCTTGTATTTTCAGAGGATATCACCGTGCAGATACCAGAGTCTGTTTGCTCGGAGATCTCATTCTGACAGTCGCCCTCCAACAAGAGATTCGACAGAGTCTTGTTCGCTTCGGAAATCAATTTCTTAGAATCTAAATCCGGCAGAGAATTTTGTGTGTGCACGCTCTCGGTTGACATGTTGTTCTCGTGGGAGACTTGGTTCAACAAATACTGGGTCTGTGGGATCTCAATGTTATCCGAATTGCCGAGTATTTCAGATATATCGGAGGTCATAAACTCCTCTTCCTTATTCGCGATCGTATCATATGTTTTCTCGATTGTACAGGAAATACTGCTGTTTGCGCCAGCTTGTGTCGCCGTGGCCTGGCTCTCCAAGTAATTAGAATTTTCATTAACACTAGTGCCATCGGTCCTCGAAAATGGCCTTCGATCACAGGAATCTTGTCCACCACCATTACGAGAATCCTCTTTTTCGTGTTGCACTTCATCACAAACACTTTCTCGTTCACTCCGTGTCCTCGTGCTACCATTACACAGCACATTATCATCATATCCATCGGTGGATATGCCTAAGTCTGCACGCCCTATTTCTCCGGTGTCCGCTCTCTCTCGATACTGCCCTCCTTCCTGGTCTCTCCTTTTCACCGAGGAACGTTCACTTCTCTGACACTCATCATCCAGTATTCCGACGACGTCGTCCGCCACCTCGTCCATATTATTACCGGTGTTCTTAGTGACCGTGTAGAAGTCGACAATGAAGTCTTTACAGTTTGGGTAGCCCGTGTAGAAGTTGTGAACGAATTCCTCGAGATCGGGAATATCTTGGCATGCCGATCGTGTTGATTTTGTTATAGGGCCTGATGGTTCCTCGTTCGAACAAAGCAGCTTCTCCAGCATATACAATTCGCGATTGTTCAGCGTCCATAAGAGCTCCCTTATCTTCAAAAGGAGAGTCTGAAATACAACAATTTTTTGACTTCTATTGAGGCAAGTCAAGGAGGAATAATTCTCAGTATATGATTGGCAAGATTGCGTAATACTCACCCTAAAGGGTCTGAACATTTCGCTTATGGTATCAGGCGAGTTGAGGCACAATGGTCCTCCAGGTGGAGCCAACAGCCCCGAGACAATAGCGAGACGAGGGATGGTAAACATGAGCGCTGGCTCATAATTATCCACGTCTGCCTGGCTGAGTAACCCTCGCTCGAGAGCCCTTTGTAACGTCTCCGAAAATAAAACGCACACGAGCTCCTGCTGCTCATACTCCTTGGTCGACTTTACCGGTACCATCGCCCCAACGTAGCACAATTCAAAGTCAGCGAAGAGTCGATCGAAGATTTTCAGGGATTCGATCAACTTCTCCAACGACGGCTCCAGCGGATTTTGCGTCTGGAACAGATACTGTTCGGGAGCGCTACTTTACTTTCCTGCGAGACTAGCTATACCTAGTAGACCTAGGCGAACAATAAAGTCTACATCAAGGAAACTTTGCTTCTCCATCGGAAAGTCATTTTCAAATCATCATCTACTCGTTAAAGAAAAAGCTCCCCTCGTATTAGCCGTTCGGAAACAGGTTTCTACAAGCATGACTACCTTCAAGTTCATGTGACCTTTCAATGCGTGCTCCCGTAGCAAGTTCCTCACGATGTCGAGAGACTTGGTAAGCGCCTTGGCAAGTGGCCTCATCGCAGAACTCTCGGCCTCTCTGTTCATGATCGAGGAGCCAGCTGCAAGGCATTCCGCTCCGAACCATAGCTGCCCAGCTAAGTTCTCCTGCATCACGTCGTCAGGAAATTTCACCCTGAAGTCCCGATTAGCTCTGCTCTCCGGTATAAGCTCATCCATGATTTGGTTGCAAATGGTCAGCACTTTGTCCTGACAGTGGCGCAGCTGGTTCACTAGGGTAGTGCATCGTTCCGGCTCCTGTCGCCCGTCGAACGAATCCAACTCACAAGCCACTGCGTTCAGCGACTCATCCGCGTAGAAGAACTGCGCCAGCAGACTCGTGTCGTCTCTCTATACAAAACAAACCAACCCCTTCCCCCATTTAGATTCACATTCCAGAACATTCCAGCCCATTCCAGCACATCACACAAACCTCATTATACTCTACATACATATCATACCCATCCTACATCACATTCTCCCGCCACTACCACCCTTCCACCCTTTACATGTATATATTCCTCAAAAAGTCTCGATCCTTCTCATCCTTTTCTTTATCGACATCTTTATCGATGCCGAACGAAACTCTTAAACCTTGCTTAATTCGTCAACCCGCTCAAATTAAGATTACTGACAAATACCGAAAAGCCTGCATCGCCGCATAACTCCAATCCAACGCCGCGACTTCATCTCCGCTTATCTAAAGCATAATTCTCTTAACTTATCCACGTATGCCCCCACCCCTCCCCCGGCTCTTATTGATCTCTCCAGGCCGTAAGTGGCTCGATCATTATCGCGCCTGGCATTCGATAAATCTTTAATCATTGGAACAACACACCTCCGGCCTCCACTCACACTAACATCATCGATGCCTCGATTAAGCTCCCGCTTTATCCCACAGCCATCATGATCGACTGCAACTTGAAAAGTCACACTGCATCCCTAACAAGCATTCCACTTATAGAGAGATCTATCTATCTATCTGTATGTACTTGGCTTATCATGCGGCCTTAAAGCGCCGCGAAATATCAGCCGAGCCAAGAACAATACAAAACAGCGGAGGGACCGCACTTTTACGGAAAAACTTTGTCAGAGAAGAGATTTTCCTTTGAGAGTCGCGGAGCATTAGAGCCGATGCGCTTGGTAACTTTCCAGAGACACGGTGCCGCCGCCGCCGGCTGACACTCAGCAGCGGGATATTTATAAATGAAATATTGTAGATAGACTCTCTCGACCGCTCGAAACAATGAGTTCGATTATGCCTGAGATTCCAGGCCGTACTTGGAGAGGGCCACTACTCTGATAAGTAAAGGCACGCTTCATCACTCGCTCTTTCCACTGCCAGAGGGACAGACAGACAGACAGACAGACAGATCGATACGACTTCTCTGAGGAACTGTCGACATCGAATCAATCAGTGCCGTCCTCAAGTACGGACGCTTATATTCTACGCTCAGGCAATCCTCTATCTTCTTCCATTCTTGTCGCCGAGAACGCCATTCAACTTTGCAATTCCCTTCGGCTCTCTCAGCTTCAATAGGCTAAATTAATACTGTTAATAGAAGGAAGCTCTAATACTGTTAGGGGCTATCTTCGACAAGCAAGTAGATGCTATCGCATTGATGATGCTTCTTAAAAGCTAATTAATCGTGTTCGATGTCCTCGAGAGCAGGTATCGTCTGCCGCGGATAGGATCGCTTCCTAAAGTTAAAGTTCATTATTCCCGGTGGACGCATCGAGCATCGAGCATCGAGCATCGAGCATCGAGAATCGAAATATTGCAGTTGCTCTGGTTGCAGTTTGCAGCTTACCCGCCTTCAAATTGAAAAGAGCGCGGCTTTCCCCTTTCTTTCCTGGTTCTTCCTAACATCGGCTCGGAATCCATGAGTAGAGCGGCTTTTAAATAAATCGCAATTTCGGAATTAAGATTAAGTAATTGATTGTATCGATCCATAGGTGGATCAAGACAATCTTCCATTGCAGCGAGCGAAAAAGCTTCCGAGTGCGAGTAGCCCTTACGCGTCATTCCCATTGGAAGGAAGCGGGCCCACAAAAAATAAGCTAATGCGTCGCGTCGACACGCCAGACCGTTGGCGTCGATAGGGTCGATATAGAGGAGCAAGGGAAACTAATCCAAATAAATCGAGCAGTGCCGATCCAGGAGAAATACGGAGCACATGGATCCCCGATTGACCGTCGAATCTACGAAACACACCAGACAGAAAGTGACATCCAAAGGGACCGGTAGAAAGCATAACAACCATTTTCTTCGTTGGCAATACGAGGCTTAGAATAATAATTCGAGTGCGACCTACTTGAGACTTGTAATGAAAATAGGGAGAAAGTGCCAAAGCGACATAACATCGGCTTGTTGCGCAATCACTGGTACGACCCGTATCAATCATTCATCATGAAAGAGGTAGGCAAAGTCGAAAGTGTACACTAAATGTGTCAAGTGGGAAGCCAAACGGGGGTTAAGGTAAAGCCTCCTTCGAGGTTCAGCTCTGCCGCTCTGCCGTTTCGCTCCATGTGGAACTAATCATTCGAAAAAGAAGAGAAAAAGGATAGATTCCCAGTGGATATAGGAGCGAGAAAATTCGAGCGCCGACTGATTCTGGTCTGCATGATGATCTGAGAGGCCAGAGAGCAATGTATCTTCCCGGAGATCTATTTAAAGCGGCGGCGGCGGCGCCATAAATGCGAATTAGGATGCAGAACGCCCTGCATGCGCGTGTAATTGCACTTGCAAAACGGCATGTCAATGCACTTTAAATTGATAGGATCACGTCTCGTGTGAAGCGCACCCCAGCGCCATTCACGCGAGCACGTTCCCCATTGAAGAATAGCAGCCTCGTGCCAGTCCGGCATGACAACCCCTTTAACTGCAACGCCACCAAAAGAAATTGCTAATACTTGATCGGCCACCCACATCATAAAGAAAATTCTAAACAAGTTCTCATCCCATCATATCCATGCAAACCCATCAGCCAAGCAAGCAAGCGCCATCGGTTCTAAGTGCTCTTCTCCAATAATCGTAATTATTTGTACCGATTTATTTTTAGCTGCCGGACTTTATCGCATTTCACTAGCCGGAAAAAAGAAGCGCGAGACGCGCGGACGGTACTTGCTCGACGTAGAGTAGAGACTTCTCTGAGGAGAGTATCGATGTAGCTGACCCAGTTGCATCGGCACTGCTATACTGTAGCGATCTGTGCAGTGCGCTGCGCCGAGCCGCGCAGAGCCGCGCCGAGCCGCGCCGCGTCGCTCGTCCAAGTAGCTTAGGATTAACGCGGACCATCGGTCAAGTGCAAACGGAGTCCTCCATTCGGCCGAGGCTCGGTTAGTCATGGAGGAAGAAGAGGCAAGTGGCGATCATGCAACTTTTACCTGGCAAAAGTTTGTGAGGCTTTTCAAACGATAGAAAGAAGAGGTATTGCCAGTCTGGGATAGAGGCTCATTCTAGAGGCTCTCAAAGCAGAATGAAGTGCTTGCTTTTCCGAAGGCTAGGTCGACGGTATGTGCGCACATATGCAATTCCATTTGGTCAATCAGTTGGTTGGAAGTAAGCGCGTGCCAGTTTTCTTTGCACTTGCCAGGCCTCAATGCTTCGTGTTATCGTTTATCGAGCGAACGGGAGCAGCGAGTGACGTTCGGCACGTGAAGCAGCCTGGCCTACCGGGCACGTGTCACCTTTTACGATAGCAGAAACTCTCGCAGTTATTGAATCAGATTGGAAGTGTGATTGAGTGGCACGCACCCAATACACCCAGTAGCTGCTGCTCGGTAAAGAGCGAAGAAGAACCGAGATAAATGTCGATATTATCTAGCACCTTCTTACCACGAGCTCAGTATTAAACGTTCAAGTTGGCTCGACTCACTCCAGTCCTCCCACACCACTCTCTCTCTCTCTCTCTCGCTCTCCCTCTCTGCCACCTTTGCCGCACTACGAAACTTGCTCAAGTCCTTTGACGTTGATGTCGCATTAATTTTCGCAAATTATTTTTGCTTCATTTTGCATTGCATTGCTCATACCGCAATGAATTATCATAATTTCTCCCTAAGATGCTCATTCGATTGGCTTGATCGTCCTCATCCTTTGAGAGCGGTCCTTTCAATCGGAAGGAAAGATGTAATATCTGAGAATGTGGAAGATGCGGTGCGGTGCGGCGCGGCGCAGCTTGCCTCGAAGCCTTCTTCCCGAGCGGCTGGCCTGTACATTATTGGGAATTTCAATTCAACTGTCTATTTCGTCGACCAGTACCAATCGGCAGCAATATTTCGTTCAGCAGCAGTGCAATCATGCGCTTTAAATATAGCTGCTGATTCGATCGACAAGTCCGATAAGGTCTCGCGCGCCTATACGCGCACATCAACAATTGACGTGTTCCAGCTCGGAGGTATTGAGCTGCTCGGTTGGGAAAATACATATATTACACGTCCGGAGGAAATCAAGATATCTCATTAAAAAATGGATCACTCTCAAACGGGTATGACAGTCGTTCCCTCACTGTCATTTCCTCTCCCTGGAGTCTTGAATTATGTATCAAGTCCTCCTAACTTGGTGCGCTCTTTTATTTCATGGTACTGTTATGGCCCGTCGCGTCGCGAGATCTTGTTCCAGTCTTGTTCCATATTTTGCACTTCGCTCGGAATTCTCCTCGAAACGCTCACCACTGATAAGTATTTTATTATCGCAACGGTATTAACAAATTTTCGGCATTACTGATAAAAGCCAAGGATATTTTATTCTGCGTCCAAAAGTATTGTTCTCTCTTTACAGCATTGGTGCCGAGTACACCTGAAGAACTTGTTTCATTTTTTCGGCTGCGCGACGACGCACTTTCTACAAAAAGGAGACGCTTGAAAGATGGAAAGAGAAAGTAACATTTACGACGCTGCTATACTTCAAGAGAAAAACAAGTTGGCTTAATCATTTTAATCGTACGACCATGCCAAATGGATTAATTTTTACGTGCTCACCTTCGCGCCTGATATACATGTATGCCTCTCGAGGTTCTCGAAGCATGACGCTCCTAACACTCATAAGACTAGTATCCTTTGATTAGCGACGTCTTTAAATTACGCAAAGCCTCTGCGGTTTCTCCCGCACTGTCAATCCAGAATCAGATTTCCCCTCGTAAAATCTAACTTTCGACGGAGACTGATTCCGACTGCTGCAGACGCCATTGCATCTGCTTCACCCGTAGAGGAATGCATTTCTCAAATTGTTATCGCCCCCTTCCAAGAACGGAAGGGCAACGGCAACGGCAACGGCAACGGCAACGGGAAACTCTATCCCCCGTGGTACGAGTGCCCAATGCCAATCGACATCCTTATCAACTTGAGCGTAAACACTCTCCGAAATGCCGAATGCCGAGTGCCGAGTGCCGAGTGCCGAGCTATAAATGACAATAGAAAACAAGTCGGCCTGGCAATGATTGCGATGCTAAAGTCGCGCAACCTTCTATATTGAGGACTCTAACAGTGGAATTATGAAAGCAGTACTAAAATCAGGCTCCACCTATCTATGTACTATCTCTTCATCGGGGAGTGAGAGACTGCCAGTAAAATAGTGATAGCACTGCCTTCGACGGAAGTATCCACGGGATAACCAAGCCAGCCACTTATTACCCAATTAAGAACACATACGATCTTATTATTTTGCCGCGTATACGTGGCCTCTTGGCACGCGACTCTCCCTCCTCTAGCACATATTTACTTCTCCTGCCGACAGAATAACCCTCTCTTACTACTTCACTAGATTATTAATCCTTTGTGTCCAAGCGCTATCTCCCTCTCACTCGGCCAATTATCTTCAAATTCAATGATCTCCCTCTCATCTGACAGTTCTCTAGCTCGCTCATTGTCAGACGTCTGGCAGACCGTTTCTTAATATCCCGCCAGCCCTAAACGTATCGGCCAGTACAGCTCCCGCCGGTCTCAAATATGAGTCAATGGCTCTGAATGAAAATGAAGCGAGATTACGGGATTAGGAGATGGCCGCACTCTACGCCAAAGGCAAAAGACGGGGGCGTGTTTATTGCGCTGCTGACTTATCCAACACTGGCAATAGCTGAGCAACCTACAACATCGAACCGAGAGACGACGGAGCGGCCCTCCCTGCAGCTACAATGCAACGCGCGTTACCATCTTCCACGGGAAATACCAGCTGAGGCGGTCGCCGCTCGCCGCTCGCCGCTCGAGATTTAAACGAGTTAGCCCGCGCCGAATCTTCATTAACGAAAAGCGGCTAACAATAAGTCGACGCTGAGCAGGTCGCTGAGCAGGTCGCTGACTCAATAAAAACATAATTGCCTTCCATTATCTAACTCTAATTGAGCAGAAGGCTACTGCCACCAGAGACACACGACCCACCCATTTATACTAATGAAACTTGCTCTTTACCACACGCCATAGCCCACCCCAATATCAGCAGGTCTAAATCATTCATAATTCCTTTCTTTTGAATTCGGCAATGCGATGGCAGAGCGCTCGGAGCTCATGCACTTGCTGCTTGCCATACTTCCAGCCCGATGATAAATGACTCACTGGCTGGCTGTTAAACGCGTTCAACTAACTTTGGTGCAATCGCAACGTCTTGGAGAACAAATGATTTCTATCAAGTTCGACAAGTTCTGGGTGAAGAGTCACGCTCGATCCATCTCGATGGAATGGCGTATTACCGTGTTATCAGCGGCTTTACAAGCGATTAATTCGCCGACGAGCCTTCCTCGGAAGGCGTGAATCAACACAGCTTACGTAATACTTAAAAGGAGACAAAGAACGCCGATAGGTAGTAGCAACACCGATGCCGCATCGACGCCCCTACCATTCCCCCTACCATTCAACCTACCATTGCCCGTAGCAAAGACTTGATGAAACCAAACAAACACATTGTCCGCCCCCGAATTCGCGGAATAATGTGCGATCTATGACAATGTCCTCCTAACAAGACGGAAAGCCGCCGAGAAAGATAGGACCGGCCAACTTGCCATTACTAAAATGTATGTAGCTCGTAGGTACGCGTTTACATAAGCCTCATTACTAGTCTCTTCAGCAATTCAAATGGTTTGCCCACCAGAATCATCTGATGCAACAGATCTCTAATTCGTGCGGACAATATTTTAAAAGAATCAGATCACGTCATGTCACGTCAAGTCACGTCAAGTCACACTACTCATCGAATCTTTTATTGCCGATAAAACATTTCTATTACGGTGATACGGTTGAAACTAGAACAGAGTCGACCTTCAACCAGTCAAGCACAATAAACTTTCGTAGAATCGATATAATGAGACATTGACCCTGCCAGTGTCAAATACTTTGTCTTGTGATCGCGTTCACACGCCCGCCCGTCACACTGACGCCGCGCCGCGCCGCGCCGTGTTAAAAGGCCAAGAGGAGAGTCACTGGTGAAAATCTGATTGGAGGATAATAACAGGGATGTTTTCCATGGCAGCGTTCCGGGCGGGTAGTGTCATCGCAAGCAAGGAACGTCCTACCGAGGCAATGGAATGAGTCACCCGGAACCCGGAACATCGTTGACCCTCTTTCGTCGGACGCCCGGCTACACCCCGCCGCGCCGCGCCGCGCCACGCCACATTGCCCGATTTATCCTACCACTAGACTAGAGCCATTTCGCCATTCATCAGGACGAATCCCTCTCGGTTTCTAAGGTTTTGTGTCTTAATATGACGCCATCCGCCCAGGACGCGATCCTTACTCCCTTTTCCCCAACGTCCGCCGAACATGCCACACACAAACACACTCGGACGCTGAAGAAAAAGTGATTGCATTGAGAAAGGGTGAGGCTCAACGGTCATACTCCACTGAGAGGGTGAGTAGACACGCAGGCAAATGCGGGAAGTAAAAGTTAGCGCGAATAGGCCGCAAACCTATATAGCTAGAATGTGAAGCGCGCTTACTAGTAAAGATTGCAGCTCTTTCGAAATATCCTAGAAACGGTGCAGACGCTCTGACTTTCATTTCCCGTTATCTCGTGGTGGCTCCTGCGGATCAGCTCTTTTTCCCTCTGTTCATCCTGGCCGGCTAGGCAACAGAGTCAATGCAACTGGAAATATGCAGCGAATCGCCCTCAAGACGCACACACGGCTCTCAACGCATTCTCCACCGGTCACCTCCACACTCGTAAACTCCTTTTCTATTCCGGACTCTCGACATTCCAATTAGCACTGTACTTCTAGCAGATCTTTCCAACCGACGCAAATTCTTGGATCGAGAACATTTTCTTGGTGTATCTGGATACTCTACCTTTGAAGATTGCAATACAGATGTAACAAAGTGTCAAGATTGACGGACGAGAGCATTCGTCCTTCAACGGCTCAACTGCTTCGATACCAACGAGATTTCCATTTGGAGCAGAAGCTCCAACCTAACGGACCTCAACGATTAGAACGGTGGAACGAGCCACTCTAGATTGAGCCAGTAAAAGTGGCCATTGTCCTCCTGGCCTACTCGAATCAAGTGCACTTTTGATTGAAATGCACGCACCGTCTCTCGCAACTCGTACGCACACGCACGCGCACGCGCACGCGTACGATCCTCCGGCCGAGAGAGCAAGTAAAAAGTTTGCCTTTCCGGCTGATCAACACTGACCTACGCGATTCTACGACTCCGTAAGTCTAGTGACAGTATTCTTGGAAAAGTTAACGTCAGCCAATATCTAGTTATCACCATTTAATAAAGAATTACCAGATCTTTGGGCATAATTCCTTGGCATTATCAAGTTCCACTGAGCAATACTCCAAAGGTAATTAACATCACTTTCGATTTGGTCAATTACACGAGCTGGTAATCCAGCAGAAGAACGAGTCTACCGGCACGGCCGCTCGACAATATGGAAAGAACGGACATGGCACCACTGCCAGTGCGAGTAACTGCAAAGTGCAAAGGTCTCGACTTTTCACTTGCAGCAAGCTACCCTATTTTTACACATGTACCTGATCAATTGAGCCTTGCTTGGAAGCAAGGCGCGGTGAAAGGTATCATAAAGGACTTGGATATAACATTCCTGCCTACCAAATGGAATTCCGTGGAAGCCGAGCCGCCTAAAAGTGAAGGCGTGCTGCTCGCCTTCCCAATTACTCGCACAGTCCAAATCATCCCGAGAAGGGAAAGCACTCGCTCTTTCTAAGTCTTTCAGCATAAATAGTACGGCATTGCAGTGACGTACCTGTTGGTGGCCAGTTCTTTTGGAAATTCTCCGAACCTGATTTTAATCATGGTCAAGGCGTCATCAAGTAGACGCGGCCCCTACTTTCCCACCGAGAGAACCGACCACCAAAGATTGACTTAACTTTCGCTTCAACGAAAGCCAGCCAGCCAGCCAGCCAGCCAGCCAGTCAGCGAGTTCACAACCGTCAAAAAGTCTCAGGCGGATGAGTAAAACCGGCCGATTGTTAGGAGAAACTGACATTTGAAGCAGCTTTGGTTCGCCAAGGGCCAATTTGGTTCGCTTGCCCCTCGATAATATCGATAATGGATATCAAACGATTAGACACACATCGAGTAGAAACTTGCGCGATCAATCGCACAAGTTTCACACGTTCCATCACAGATTCACTTCGCACAAGTAAGATAAAGTAAGATGAATCTATTTTCCATCTTGTTCATGCTGCTTGAGCTGCTAATAAAGCGGAACCGCAGAAATGCAATGTATGATCCTAGCTTTGGTACTTGGGTGGTACTGCATTGCTTTGGTCCAGACGATGTGGACGCATAAAGGAAAAGGCAGCGCGTTCCAAGCAATGAGGAAGCAGCGTGACCAAACTATCGAAATGTCTGTTTTACTTTCGCGCAAACGGATCTCACGCAGCTAGCACTTCAAGTATGTACATACACCCACAGATATTCTCCGAGACTGATCACGAGAGACACTTGAATCCTTGCCGCAATACGTCTGGCGAATACTCGGCGCGCATACCGAACGCGATCCACCAAACGTACCAAGTACAGAGCAATAATTAACGATCGGCAACTTGAAACGCACCATGTGTGTAAAGTATCAGTGCCGCATTTGGAATAAAGGTTCAGCAACTCTGGATTAGGTCATAGAGGGTGGGTCCGATGTACCGGAGCGGATGGCGAATCAGGCTCCATTGACATCAGCTGATTGGATCTGGCTGGTGTGCGCGCGGTAGCAAGCCGCCGCGCCGCCAGCTCCAGTACTAGACCTTCCAGGAATGGATCCGTCGACTATGCGACCTCCGGAAGCGCTCCACGCACGTTCACAAGGAGGAAAGTACACGCTCATTAGCCTCTGGTGCCGTCGTAAACAAAGAAAAAGAAGAACCGGCGATGCCTGCCTCAATGAAGTGCAAGCACCACACGTATTCCAAGCAGGTGAGCAGCACTCGTTCGCTCAAGGAGGAGGCGATTATCTTTCAGTCTCTCCCTCCCTCTCGCCATCATCCTCAGCAGCAGAGCGAGTGCGAATTTCACGAAACAGGTGGCAACAGCGCGCAGGTCCGAGACGCACGGGAACAACGAGGAGAGCGATAGAGGGTGAAAAAGAGACGAGGAAAAAAGAATGAGCGCACGCGTTCGATCAGCGCAGCACACGACGAAATGCACAGAGAACTCGGGAGGGAGGGAGGGAGCGAGTGAGAGAGAGAGTGAGAGGAGGGGGGAGGGCAGCGCGCGTCATGGGACGGCTGGTGGACGGTATAAGAGAGAGAGAGAGAGGGGGGGGGGGAGCTGTGTGTGGGAGGGGGGGGGTGGGTATGACGGAAAGTCGTTTCGCTGAGAACGAGTGCTAGAGAGAGAAGAAAGAGAAGTCGAATGAGTGGCAGACAGACAGGCGGACTGCAAAAAGGCGAGGGCTTGAGATGGGCGAGCATGTATTGAGTGGACGAGCGGACGTACCTTTGGCCTGTAAAACCATTTTCTGATGGAGTCCATGGCAAAGATATATTGGAGATGACGGTGGGCTCGCAGGCGAGTCGTCAGTGGTCCTCTTGCGGGCAAAGCACTTGCGACATAGCGAAGGTGCCAGCGCGCTAGCGACCTTATAGTAGCGCGTCACAGCACGACACAGAGTCGGCCAGGAATCCACGTAAACCAGCACTCCTTCTGCCGAACTGCAATTCGAGCGTGCAAGCTGCGAGCATCCACGACTTCACACGGTACACCTACCCGAAAATCCGAGTCAGACGTGAATCGGAATCGCGCGTCCGTGAGACTGACTGACGGACACAGACTGCAAAGGCGCACGGGCCGTCGCTGCGCCTGCGTCGCCGCGCAACAACGATGGTCGCCATGACGTTCTCATTTTGAGTGGGAGCATCGTACAGTCATGCGAACTCGATTCGAATACATTTACATGTGAACCTCTGATCGTTCCGATTGTCATATCTTTATCTAATGAATTGATGATGCCAATAGGTTGCTTGTATTCGCATAGAATGTGCAGTGCGGCCGAATACGTTGGACTGTTATAAGACGTGCTTGCTCGCGCACGGCATAACTCTCCGGAACTCGATTTTCATCAGCGCCAAGTTATAAAGAATTAGTGGCACGACATTTTCAAATGTTAAGTACAGCACACACAACCAGCGGTAGAATAATGCCGAGACATTCCAGAATTATAACTTTCTAGGATGATGACGTTACAGCAGATACATGTTTAAAATACTACTATACATAAAGTTTGGTAGAGAAACGATATTCGTTGGACAGGGACAATACATATATTAGATGAACCGTACTATTATTCTCGTTTCATCTATTTGTACCTCTCAATAATATAGTAGTATAACCCTAACAATAGTATGCGTACGTATATAGCCATGTATGACTATACACGGAGGCACTGGCGCGCAACCAGTAGATATGTCATCATGTGCGAACGGTGCGAACACAGTACTGCACAGGCTGCACAGTACTGCGGTGTGCGGATCTTGCGCGTAGCAGACTGCCGATGCCATAGAAAACAAACCTTTGCGCATCAGACAGACTGCGCCACCTAGCGTTAACGAAGCTCTATAGTAGTAGTTCTAGCACCGGAGCGTGCTTGTATCCACATTCTACATCTACATATATACACACTATGGTTGCCAACACCAATTAACATTGTCTCATTGTTTATTCTAGGTCGCAGTAAGTTTATTTTACCTGCCTTTCTTATTTAATTGCATGCTCGTTCATCACTCTCTTTCACATGTCCTTATTCCAGCTGTAGATACATTGTTTACGCATTTCATTTTGTTTGGAGCTTGTGACGCACGTATCTTGCCAGCAATTGCAAGTTGAATCTTATCGTGCAATACCACCCGGCACGCGAGATTCAGAATCCTGCCGAAAAATAAGCTAAAGTTAATCGTAAACCGGCTGTTTTCGAGATAGTGCAATGATAGTGGTTTACTCGCCAAAGACAGAGGAAGTGAACTAAAATTTAAGTGAAAGGAGAGTTCCAAATAAAAGACACCTAGATGCCTTGAATACCTCGTACACGCTCGTCTATGTACCATAATCTGTTTATTCTTCAATACATAAATATCGTTTTTTGAATGTCAATGAACAAACGAGTAGTACAAACTCGTCCTTACTACTACGAAAAATGTTGTTGAGAAACCTGCTATGGTCTTGCCTGAGAATATTTAAATTTTTTCTTTAAGAGCAATTATGTGATCGAATAACTACAAATCTAAAACATAGATGCTTGATGTATAATATTTAGGTGGCCGATCGAATAGTTTTCCGACATTGGATCGCGAAATAAAGTTGCCAGTAGTACACAGAAAGAATTTCATATTATCCTGAAGTTTAACATGTTTTGTTCTATGTGACTAGATTATAAAAAAGCAATTAAAAATGTATGACTTTTAACATAATTAAACATTACGAATCACAAATTATGCGTAGATACGTGTTAAGCTTCACGCATTAAGTATATATATATATATATAGTATTTCGCGTTAAAATTACAGAATAAATTTTAACAAATTTAATTAATTTTAAATCCGTAAAAGCCTCGTATTTCTGAAACGATACAGTGAAATTGCAATGAAACCTCAAAGTCGTACGAGTACGCGGTACCTCTACTGGAAACACAAATCGTGGTGGATAGCTTTCACGCCAAATCCTTTGATATTATTTCAACGCCAAGTATAATGCTATGAAAGTAACTACTAATGTACATTGCCTCTCATACTTCTTGAGATTCCTACATACGTATGTCTCAAGAAATCAAAATTCCTGTTTAAAAAGATCTAGGGAACGGTAAAGAAACGATACGATTAACATATTGATTAGTCTTAAATCTTGATAAAAGTAGAAATGGAACACCCTTTGTGCTTGTACTCTCAAGAAGTGATGTAACTCCGTATTTACCCTTTGCTTAAAACTTTTTGAAAGTCGAAGGATCGTACGAACATTCAACATGTTAATAGTGGTAAGATTGAACAACAACGATATCGAATCACATTAAACAATTAGTGTAAGATTTTTTTTTAAAGAACATTAAATTTCTTACACAATCTCAAAGCTCAAAAGTAGAATCTCTTACCGCTTGTTATTATACGGTAACATTACTGTGAAGTATTGTGGAACATTCATAAAAGTTCTAAGTTTAACGGAATTGTGGATTTCAACATTGGATAGTAACAAATAGCTCAAAAAGTTATAAGCAAAATGTTACCGTAAGCACATATATCGTATGCTTAGTTTTGTGCAGTAACCCGTCGACGGGCTGTAGCTATAAAGTTACCGTTCGACCTCGTCGAATCATTTAGATATTTTTGTCAAAAATTCAAGTATTGCAATAAATACTGGTTACTTAACTACGGAAACATCTATTATTCAATGCAAGCATTACTTTACAATATAATGCTTGAAAAATTGAAAATTTCCCTATGTAGATAATTGATGCAACCTTCATCGTAATTGCAAATACATTACTACGTCTCGTTCACGAACTATGCAAACTAACTATGCGGCTAGAACATGTATATCACTTGAAGTGAGAGGAATTGAGTAACTCTGTACCATATTATGTTACACAAATCCTTTTGATTCCTTCGAAAATCTGAATCGTCTGATTCACAACTGCGCCTTTATAAACATTCAACGCCATACTTAAGGTATCTTGATTGCCCCTCACTAATTAAAATATGCACACATTTAAGCTAAAAGGAAATATCTGTTCTAATTGTCCAGATTATTGCACTGTGTGAAGTATTTCAGTATTTATGAAAGAAATGTAAAGGTTCTTGGTGTGGCAAAGACCAGTATTCCAAAAGAATGGTATAAGAATTCCATTAAGCTCCTAAATTGTTAAGTATGAACCTACGAAATTATTGGGATAAATTTAACCTTAAAATAATATTTCGTTAAATTTACTAGGCACAAAGCTAGATACTTATAACAAATAAAATTTTGAAGATCATAAAGAATTCTTTCCGCAACCAGCCCTAGTCTCTAGGCAATACTCTAAACAACTATACAAGTCTAAGAATTGCGTTGATCTTCGGAAAGATAGACTTGATGATTGCAATAACAATGAGACCGAAGGTATGATACAACGAGACATGACATACTCGCGATAAAAACATTAACATCAAACTGCTAGTAAATTCCTCGTGTAAATTCCATCGGTCACGAGTAATAGTACCGTGGACAATTTCCTAGCACCTCTGCAGAAATAGATGCCATGCTCTGTGTGCCATTTACCTTTGTTTCATCACTGACATAATAATTCGACATTCGATGATTATTAATAAAACGAATTACGTATTATGTAATTTACTTCGCTTTACCGACCGAATAGAAGATCGATGTCACAAAAATTCAAATATAATTCCGGTGCAATCACATCAATTCCTACTGGAGAAAATCCAATCACATTTTCAGTCCAGCATATTATATTATGCTGAACTACGCAGAACTATACAGAACTAGCCATTCTACAATGGAGTACATGTAATGCCAATATTAGTTTCTTCACTTCAGGGTAGAAATATTGACAAAACAGTAGGGGAAATGCACTTTCGTCCTCCTAAGATCTGGATAAAATTTACATAGTTTTCTCATTTCGCCAAAATACCAGCTATGAATTCTCCGAGCTTATAACAATCAATACTCTTTGACATTTTTTAATCGCGACATTCTAATAAACTTCACATTTTTTTAACTCAACTTTCGGCTCTGTTTCATCATACTATTTGATCAACACATCACGTAAACTAATGACAAAGCGAAAGGGAAAATTAAAAGTAGGAACGACCCTACTGATTAAAACAACTCAGCGCAAGTTGTGTTTTATGACTGCAAATACAAAAATATTGCAATTAATCTAGTTACCGATTACATATACGGAATTTAATAGAAACTTATTAGCTAAAACAGAATCTGTTATGTAAAGTATTAAATTTTCCTGAACAATTAGAATAACAGTAGAATTGAAACGCGTAACAAGAATTAAATATAAATGGCACACATTCCTCTGTACTTAAATTAACTGAATGCAAGCAGGAAACGTATGGTCCAAGATTATTATTATTAGTAAACTTAAACTGTGAAGTGAAAAACGTTTAAAGTATCGTTGGCAAGATGAAATAACAGATCGCGTTCGTTGACGTGAATGCGTACTACTGGGAATCGCACAAACAGTCGTCCTTTTCCTAAATTTCTCCTTTAACTATATCCAAATTGTACCTTACGACACTGGCAGAGCCATTTAATTATGCGCGCATTACGCTCAACAATGCTAGGTGGGTCGCTCACCCTTTGATTGCAATCCTCATTACCCATGCCGACACTACAATTATTATTCTGCCAGTGGCCACTTTGATTTGTCTGGTTATGGCCTGCCCAGGAATAAAGGCCCAATGCCGAGTCGACCGAGCTCACACTATCGAAAAATACAGGCGACGATGACTTTGAATCGGGTTCAGTAATGCGCTGATAGTGCTCTGTATCGAGACCGAGGCAATCGAAAAAGCTTTCGAGCTGAGTTACAGATCGCGGAGGTCGTGCAGGTACCTTATTGGTTCGGCCGTTATCTTGCCGCCAATATCGATCACTGATGTCCGACTTCGATCTTAAAATTGGCCGTCCGCGACCTTCCTTCCAACCGTCGGAGAACCTGGTAACACAATTAAAGTATTCAAAATCAGAATGAACTAATGTTCCAAAAAAAGCCGACATCGTTGCGGTATGCAAGACACTAGGTATGAAAGTATGTTGAAATCTCTACCTTGAGTTACAGGTCGGACTGAAATCTGTTTGACTGTTGGTACTTTCGGAATCAGGGCTATAATGCCTGACTACGGAAGGCGTTGTACCGTTAGCATAGCTGCTTTTCCTTGAGCGATCTTTTTCGGTTGAATGTTGAGTAGATGCGCCGCTGTCTCGCCGTATGTGGCTCCAACAATCCTGGGAAGAATATTCATTTAAGGAGCAATCGTTCAGTCTTGCACTAACGAGCGCAAAATATCCCAACATACTTGTATTATTGGCGGGGGTTCACTGCGATGCGTGCAGTGTCCAGAGGATCCTCCCGAATCCCTTGCATTCGCGCCATGACTGAGTTTACTAGATCCTGAGGATTTTTGAGTTCGCCCACCCGAGGAAAGTACGCTGCTGGCGTCACCGCCTGCTGAACCCAAAGAGCGCCTAATGTGCCTCGAGCTAAAACGATCCAAACTCAAGTGGTCAATATTCAGCTATCTTATCTCGCGCGCGGATTTAAGGGCGACCATAATTCAAGCGGACCGGGTAACGCGACTTTTTAAGTACCTCCGATAGCTGACAGCATCCCGTTTAAAGCTATGCTCTGAGTAATCTGAACTCGTTTCGCAATCCGGGCAATTGTTCGGTGACTGGTGATGGCCTGATGGCTTCGTAGATGACTTCGTAGATGCGCGTGGAGACAGCGATGCGCGTCGTCGGGTGCTCGTATGGAGGTCAGGCAATGACTTGTGACAAACTGTCAATTCCACTGATGGAGAACTAGTTGACTTGCGGGTCGTTCTCCCCGATGTGTGTGTGTGCGAATTGCTCCGGCCAAACTTGAAGCGCACATCTTGCTGAGTACAATGCTGGGCCACAAACAAATTCTACGATTTCAGGACATGGTTCAAATTCTTTCAATAAAATTGGTTGCCTCAAACCAGGCTCTTGTTTCAAGTTTCATTATTGACAGCTTACCTTTCCACGGTCATCCTCCCGCATACTCGGTGATAATGCTCCTGGGGAGTACCTGAATTTCTCCTCTCGCCCAACGCCGTTTGACGGCACCAGTGTCGAACTATCCGGAAAGAAGACGTTCTCCTTGCTATCTGTATTCAAAAGCCGTCGCAATTTCGTCTGCAGCTGATCTCCTCCGGTAGAACTCGGTGGCCCTGAAATGGTACGTCGTTGCGGAACGGGGACCAGGCGCGGGCTCTTCGGTGGCAGCGCGGGTGGCAGTGGTTGTTGAGGACTTAGACTCAGAATCCCGTCTGCTGTAAAGGGCAAATTAATCCAACCTCGTTAAGTCGCCTCTCCCTACTCCCTACGCGCTCTCCTCATTCATTACTTCTCTCTCCTTTAAGGTAAGTATGTACATAGGTTGCTCTATCAAAAAGCACTTCTCTATAGATTTCTTTTAATCTTCGACGACATATCCAAAACCTCTCAGTTCGTCACATTAGCAATTTTAACGGTTTAACTTTCTATAGTATCCTATTTAAAACAAACTACCCCGTGCTTCTTCTACGAATGCCTACAAATTTTTGCAGAATTTTTGCCTAACAAAGTTGATAAAACTCAAATAAAGCCAAGATTGTACTCACTAATACTTAGACTTAACTCGCAGTTGCATGAATAAAAACTACTTGGCACCTATAAGTGTGCGCCTACCTCTTCCGATCATCTCAATACTTCAAAGGTTCCCGGACTGCAACGAACGCTTGATATTTCGATTGCTATTTGAGTCTCGAAACGGATAGAAAACACGAAACCAGTGGGAGAAATGCCGGAATTGTACCGGAAACACGTGGAAAACCGATCCTAGATAATTCATTTTCACGGTTTTTTCCAGGTTTTTCGTACTTCCCGACCTTTTCCGGGACTGAAATTTGGCGGAGAATGTTTTTTTGCATCGAGGAAGAAGTGGTACAAATTCCAGAGCCCTAGCTGAAAATTCATTATTTCGCAAATTTTTTAAGGCTTCAAAAATTTTCGAGTTTTCAAAGGTTCTGGGACTGCAACGAATGCTTGATATTTCGATTGCTCGTGTCTCAAAACGGATAGGAAACATGAAACCAATGGGAGAAATACCGGAATTGTACCAAAAATACTTGGAAAACCGATTCTGAATCATTCATTTCCGTGGTTTTCCTCATGTTTTTCATACTTCCCGGCATTTTCTGGGACTGAAAATTGGTGGGGAATGTTTTTTTGCATCGAGGAAGAAGTGATAAGTATACCACCCAGGATACTTCAACTAAGTGGCTTTCTAGTCGTTTCTAGATATTTAGTGCCAGCAATACTTTGATGAAAGGAGTTGGGTCGGCAAGAGTGGAAAGCAGCACTCCAAGGTGGCAGGACACAGGGAGTTCTTAATAGATCAATTTAAGAGATGAGAAAGCTGTGCCAGTTCAATTAACGTACAAGCACGGAGGCTCGTAGACCCTCCAAGCAGTGATACGGGTATCATTGTCGGCCACTAAGACCATAACTCGACAGAGACATTCTCAAGAGGTACGAGACGATGTATCAGGTTGCGCTATTATGCATTCCACTGTTAGGTATGGTGGTGCGGATAATTTTTGTATTGCAACATGCGTCATGCGGGACACTTGCTCGATAGTGTCCTAGTGGAGACTATCGAGGCAGAGCTACTTAGGTATGTTATAAGGAGATACGTAGTGTAGAACTTGTTTGAGTACTTACGCCTATCTTGCTCGTGGCACGTTGCCCAACAGCAGGGCGGTGCTGTCGGAGCTGGTGGTAGTTGGGAAGGCGAGGTCGGTTGCATCGAGCACGTGGAGGCGGTGCATTTTCGGAGGAGCCTCGGAGGTGCGCCGGGTACGCTCACCTGCGATACTTGGAGATGCCCGCTGTTCTTCAACTCCTGCTTCCGGTCCAGCACGGTCTCGCTCTTCACGTAGAAGGCCTTAGTCTCTTGCAGCAGCTCGACTGCGCTCTTCCGCTTCCCTGTAAGCATGTCACCGGTAAACCAGACGGTCGCAAGTGACACTCGAGTAAAAACGAGCAACGAGCCGCTTCCTGTAAGCAGATACCAGCCAGGCCCCAGCCAGGCCCTAGCCAGATACCAACAACTCTTCTACTCCTCCACCTCGTACGCCTCGCGTCTCGAGCCTCGAGCCACACAGCCACGTGCTACAGCGGCACGAGCCGCGAGCCGCGAGCCGGCTTCGATTAACCGTCGTCATACACATCCCTTTCCCACTTGATTTCCAGCACAGCCAGCCACCATCCTAATATCTTCTCTCAGCATTCACTCTCCAATTGAAGGAGGTCCGATTATTTCACCCACGAAATCAGTGAAATTATCATCACTCGAGTTGCGGCCAATTGCCAGTTGACACATTAATCGATTCCCTACGTATTCGTTCGGCCAGTTCTAATTGTATCCGCGTATATGGATGGCACTCGAAACGAAACATTACTCTGACCGAGGGAGCCAGCTTTTATGCAGTTCGTTAGTTGGAATTCTTCCATTGGCGAAAGTGAAGTATGGCTCAAATGAGACCAGGCGCGCACACACACAGACGCAGCCATCCCTTTCCACGTGTCGGAAGGATGCTGATTGAGTATCCGAAGAAGACCGCCTCGATCAATAGTGGAGTAATTCTAGTTGGAGACTTAACAGTGCAATTGTCGTCGTCCAATAGATAATTGATACTCGACAGTATTAAGGGCTACCTGTTAACTTCACCTGGAATAATTCGAGCGACTCTGTTACAGGTGCTTATGGAAAGCAATTGTTAGCTTCGCTCCAATGGGATTAGACTTTAATCACTCGAGATGTAATATTATTGAATGTTGTCTGTGCCTCTAGTCTAGTTGGCGCGATCAAAGCTTTATCGTGGAAATTCAACACGCCGCGCCGAGGTGCACGGCCCGGCTAATCGCATTACCTAATGGGACATATTAGTACCATAACTGAATTTCCGATATTACCTTTCAATGTGGCAAGCTGGAAAGCTGACGGAAAATAAACCGTACAATTGAGGCGTACTTTGAAGAAGCACGGTAAACGCAAGCTCGACCGCCACAGCATAAAATAATGAGAAATCTTGTTTTGAGGTCAGATCTGGAAGCTTCGGGAGGCCGAACACCGAGTATTGTAGCCTCTGTGCTACTTGCGTGCAGCACGTACATGCACTTTTCATGGGAGTTAAGATGTCTCGTTATACCGTGAAGGAAGCCGAGCGGTAATGACGAGTGCACCGACATCAGCGGTTTCTCTCCTCCAGTTTTCGCGTTCTGCGTTCTGCACATTGATGATTGATGGCATGTGCCTGGCACAGCTCGGACTAACACTCGGCCCAGATACTCATCTGCAAAAGGGCCCAGCAACCAAGATAATAAAAGGGAAGAATGATAAGGGATCGGAAGAGCCGAGACTCGACGGCCAAGATAAAATTCGTAGCGGCTGGAATGCGCCTATTCAAACAGAGGGAAACGGATATTTGGAACGAAGGAAGCATTACAAGTGGATCCTGAGTAACGCGTATTTCCAATCTGCGAAACGGCTTTTGAAAAATAGCGCGATGCGCCACCGGCAGGCGCTTAAGCTCTCGCGAGGACAAAAGGTAAGAGCCGAGTAAAAGATAGGGGAGCGAGTGAATTCTCGGCGACGGGTAAGACGGACGGGTTTCAAGGTTCCGGGAAATAGTAGTTGAAAGAAGCTCAACGCTACTTAATGTCAAGATGTTGAAAAAGGAGGTAGGCAGGCGGGCAGATAATGAGAGAAAGAGTTAAGCTCCTTGTTAATAGATGAATCGATTATCGGGGTATTATTTCTTTGGTTCGTCTGTTTTCCAGTGGCAAAGAGTTGGTAGTTGGTAGTTGGTAGTTGGTAGTTGGCCGTGGCGTGGCGTGGCGTGGCGTGGCGTCGCGTCAGTCGAGGACATGTGTTTGATGTAGTGCTGGAGGGCCGCTCGAGATTGTTATTTCCCCTTGGAAGCAACCACCGACCGCGATAATAACAGCGGCAAGGAGATAAAAAAGGTAGGGTAACAAATGTGCGCGGCCGCCGTGTGTCGACAAGCAGCAGCTCTACAGGCAGAGAAGCAGCTGGAGACCCAGCCCTCTCAAACGACACTCATGCCGAACGGAACGCTTTCGTGATTAAGTATGTTTTTAGCGGCGCTCGTGTTCACACTGTTCACGCATTTCCTCCGAAAGCGGCGCTCATTTATAACCAGCCTTTATTATAATGATATCCAAGTCCACGCGCTCTGGATAAAAGTCGTGGAACAAGTTGAAGGGAGACGGTCCCTTTCCTTAGTGCACTTGGCACCGCGAAAGGTCAGTATAATGAATGGCCTGTTGGAGCGTATTTGCCCTAGCTATAAAAGGGATAATTAATGAGGATAAGTCGAGCATGGAGAAGAGCTGAAGCAGGGAAATTCTCGGTCAGGGGTATAAAGTCCTTGGCAAGCAGGACCGCAGGCGTTAGCTTGACCTTCGGGCCGCCTTTCTCACCCCTTGGCAAAGGCTAGTTTAAAGATAGGCCGGTAGCGGCCGCGCTGATAAACATTAGCGTTGCTGAGATCGATGCCGTAAACTTAGTTCCATTGCCGACAAGGTCGACTCTAAGTTCAAGATCACAAGGACGTAGTAAGTTATTATGATAATAGCACCAAGAGGAAGGTGCTTGGCAACGTTTTAAAATACATTGGAATTGGTTTGTGGATGCGAGGTGAAGGAGTGAGGGGTTCGATTAGAAGATGGTAAGAGAGTTAGTCAACTCACCCGTATGATCGGTATGCCGATGATGATTTCTGACATAGGGTGGTGGCGGATGCCTCGTCTGCATCTCCCAGTAAGAGTTGCGGTTGTTGCCGAAATTGTTGACGCACGGCTGCTGCGAAGGAGAGGTCTGCTTGCAAGGCAACCTGGCCATGGCAGTCATCATTTTCTTGTAACGCCTCCGACGCAACGAGGATCCAATCACTTCATCGACATCCTGCTGCTTGGTTACGCCGCCGCTTCAACCCCATTTTCGGGCGATTCTCTGCTCCCTGGAAATGACGTTACCACCATTACTTATCACCCACATAAACCCATAAACTTCCTTCACACCAGATTATGAAAACAGTATTGCGCCTCGTTACTAGGAATCAGTGCAATTGAAGCCTTCAGAGTATTTTCTACGATTCACCTGCCAGATGTACACATATGTATGCCTTATCCGATACGACGCGACCTGCGTCAATCCTTACTAACCGAGTTATTATCAAGTAGGAGAACGAAATAATACAAGTGGCAGTCATCTACTGCGAGTCTTTGCCAGTGCATCAAGAAATCTCAAAACATTCCCAATATCGTGAATCAGTCGGATGACTACGATGACTACGATCCTCAGCTGTGCGAGCGTTGCTCGCCGACCGAGGAAACAAGAATAACTGCCACCAACATAGAGAGATTCTCAACAGAATAATGACGAAAAACAATATTAAAAGCAGGATAAAAATATGGTCGACTGACCTTCACTATCGATTCACTGGCCAGACCCTAGCCAGTACTGCTCGCGCACTAGGAAACATTTTCCATACACCGTGCATCTCTTTATTTGACTGTACGTTACTTACAACAGAATCAGCGAGTTAGTTATTGATTCGGTCCTAGAGGCGGCAGGAGATATACTTGCGGGGAATACCGCAAACCACATTCGGATCTATCTTTAACGAGTGTCGCCAGGGTGGGACAAGTCCGAGAAGAGCGGGAGGACGACACGCAGTCTAGGATAAGGGCCGGGGCCGGAGTCGGAGCCGGAGCCGGGACTGGGACCGGGGAAAATGAGGATCCGTGGCGAGATGAATCACCGGGTGTCACTATCTAGCTCTAGTATATGTATTGCGTATCGGAGAGGCAGCGCGGCCGCGCGACCGCGCCACTGCCGCGGGGAGCAATATTAACTGACAAATGCTATCTCCACTGACCGCGGAGAATCGACTGGGTTGAGCCGGAGAGCCATGAGATGCGAACTCTCGAGAATTGCCTTATTTACTTGCTAGGAGAATTACCGGCAACTTGGAATAATGTCTGCTGAGTGATGTGGATACGCAGGGGCCAACAACAATATCATTCTTACTGGCTAAAAAATCCATTTCCCCCAGAGTCTCCAGTTGTCATTGAATTGATTTATTGGCGAGAGAGTTGTTCGCCTCTTGGACTAATTAAAATGCGATATACGTGAACATGGGGTGCACACGGGACAATGATGCATACAGAGGATAATATCACCATAGCTGGCTCCACGTGTATTCACATCACCTTTCACGGAGAAAGCGGAGAACGGTAACGGCCGCTTCCAGAGGTGCGGAATATGTTTACATAAATTGTAGGGCAGTGAGGGAGCCGAGGGAGCCGAGGGAGCCGAGGAAGGCCAAGGTGGTAGTAACGGGAAACTGCAGGAAGTGCACGTATTATATCTGAGCCGAAGACGATAAGGGAAGAACTCACTGAAGAAATAATTGCCGATGAATCAGTGAGAGAATAGGACTCGTCCATATCTCGCAAGGTGACAAACGGATAAGGTCGATGACGAAGAGCATAATTATCCCATGGCGCAGAAATAGTTGTCGCAATCCCTGCCGCTTCTCCCGGCTTTTCCCTTTTCCATCTCAAACTTGTATCGCTACCTTCTTCGCCGCTAGCCCTTGCCAGCTTCGACCTGACTGAGCAAAAACGTGGCCCCCCGTCCCCCGTCCCCCGTCCTAATGCTCCGACCAAATGAACACAAAAGGAAACCTAACAAGCATCTCTCTAAGCGTCGAAACCATTGCTTCTACCATAATGATTTTCAAAGGACACTCCTAGCAATATGAAGAATCCGACACCGTGCTGGAACGCGCAAAAAGAATAAGCCTACTTCTCTCCCGGGATACTAGGAATAACGGAATGAACGGAAGTGTATTCTCCTTGGCAGTGCTCACAGTAGATACTTATCACGTGCTCCAGAAGCATGTATTGCTAGGAATTTGCGAAGGCGAGCACCGCCGAAAGAAAGTTTGCCGAAGAAAGAGCGAGTGAGCGAGACGCAAGGGCAAAGTCTCGTTATTTGTTGAAGAAGCGTTGAGGGGCGAGGCCGAAGAGAGTCATGGCTAATGCACTAGGAAAAGGTAAGGTGGAATAGGATTAGGGGAATTCGGGCGAGCTGTTCGGAATTGGCCGCATTAGGTCGTAAATTAGCAGGGGTATTTCCGCTTCGGAAAAAGCGAGCATCATCCAAGGCAAAGTTAGAGGGAAACGGGTATAAGCGTTAACTGAAAGAAGAAGCGGAATTGTGTTGTCGTTGAAGGAAATCGTTCTCGTTCAGAGCGACACTGGCGTTCGCCGTTCAGTCCGCCAACGGTATAATATGGAGCGCACTCTGTTGAAAGAACGAAATCGTTCAGCTTGACCGAGTAAAAAGGCTGGCGGCTCTTCTTCATGGAGTCCTGGGCGTACCGCGTGGCCGCGCGCGCGCGCGCGCGCGCACGTACGCCTCCTCCATCGAGCCACGTGCATTCGTGAGCACGTGTACATACGTACAATTCTATAAATGGAAGAAGTCCTCTTCCGCTCTCGGCCACCGCGGTCGGCTTGGCTCCGATGCCAACTATATTCTTTCAACACAATCTTTTCCCTATTTCTCAAGCCTTTCCTTACTCACTCATCGCTGATCCTTACCTTAATATTCCAATAATCCGTCAGATAATACACAAGAAGTAGAAATGGCAATGTGCGAGTACTTTTTCCACAAATCCTCTCTAACCAAACCATTTGCCGTCAATTCAATTCTAACTAAATGTAGTTTTATTGGCCAATTGAAAGTAATCGGGGAAGATGTTAAGTTGGCCAACTGAGCGGAAAAGTTATGAAGAGTGGGAGATGGTTAGATGTATCAAGTTGGAGGGAGGAACGCTCGCTCCTCGCTCCTCGCTCCTCGGGGAGACGGCTTTCCAGAGTTGGATGTTGGTGCGGTGGCGGAAAGCCGTCACATGAATAATTCCAGCGGAGCAGCTGACACTGGTCGCTCCCCCGGGAAAGAGGATAGTGTGAACGAGGCCTAAGGAGACGATATTATCAGCGAATATGTATTCGTATATTTCCCCGATGCTGCCGAGGAACGGGATCCCAGCTTATGTGCGCGTAACTCCCGTACTCGGGCTCGAACTCGAGCTCGAGCTCGGGACGTCCTAAGTATTTACACGACTACACGCACGGGGGATGTGATGTGCACCGGTAGCCCTGCTAACACGCTGCACAGGGTGTCCTCGAATTCCACTCGGTCCGCTAAACCGGAACTCTCTAATTCCATTTGGCAAATCTTATTTCTCTCATTCAGTGTATGGTCTAGGTCGGACTTGATTTTACTTATCACAAAGTCCGACTATCGAAGCTTTGCTCTCAGCAATTCTCCAAATTTATGAACAGCAGCACCCTCTACTTTATCAATAGTACGAGTATCAATTTCGTTGGTAGAAAGCCTGTCAAAGGAGTGGACTGCTAGTCAAACGAAAAATGACAAGTACGAACCGAGGTACGCAGTGCAGCTTGACGGTATTAGTTTTCGCTCGGAACAAAGTAGCTTATATGCTTCAAGGCGAATATACTAGAGTATCCTATCTATCCTATACGGGTGCATAAAGCTGCCAGTGCTGTACGAAACAAGTAGCAGAGCGATGCAGTCCTAGTTCTTCAGTGGGAATAGCTACGATCCAATAACTTTTGGCGTAGCCAACTTTTAAGACACCTGGTATGAACGAGTTGAGCCAGGAGTCTATGTATGTGATGCATGGAGAACGCATACAGTGATATAACATAGCTGGCAGTCACGCATACTGAAAGGCGGGTGCACCGGTTGCACGTATGTACACATAGGACGGCCTGGCTTATTTGCATAGTCTGCTTGGCTGTCTGGCCTGGCCTGGCCTGGCCTGGCGCGCACACGGCAGCTGCCTACGAATTCCTGCTAGGGCAGCAAGCGTGTGTCAAGTGCAGCGAGCAACCCTTTCCCTTACTGCTGCCTGCCCGATTACGTCTTTACTTCGTCCTTGTGAGATCGTGTCTCCAGTCGATTTGGAATGTCTTTTATCGGTCCATAATTCTAGTTACGGAGTCTGTACTCGCTCAACGCATCCCTCTACCACCCTTAGACCACTTAACGCTTAACGCTTAACGCTTAACGCTTAACGCTTAACGCTTAACGCTTAACGCTTAACGGTTAAAGCTTAAGGGATGTCGGAGTATATGTGGCAAATTCGCTCAGAATAGATATAGTCCGGCGGGTGCTCGAGAACGCAAGCGATCCTTCCAAAGAGGCAGATGCTATCGCGTGTTATCTCGTCTACTGACTGAAACTGAAACCCAATCGCCGAGCGGTACTTTTCCCCTTTACGGTAGCGTTGCTCACTTCTAAGGTGTACCTGTTGATGAGGCGCTCTCGATGCCTCAAGGCAGTCTGCAATCCGACCCAAAGAAAACGGACCATTTTCACTTGGAAAATTGAAGGAAGCCCGCAACTCCTGCCTTCCCGGGCGACAGAGCAGCGTCATTTCTCGTAGTTACTAGTTTAGGTCAGTGCGAACATTTTTCCCTTCGGATGCTCAGGTAAACTGACCTTTCCTTGGGCCAATCTGCCCAGCACCCGGACAAACTATCCCGTAACTCGGAACTTTCCTAATGACTTTGCCGTATCTCTTGACAGGTTGTCGAGCTTGAAAAGTCCTTGGATATTTCCGGATCGAAATCGGAACGAGCAGAGCAAAGAAGTTGTGCGGAGTGGTGCGGAGTGGTGCGTGTGCGGGGTGGCTGTGCCGCTCTGGTGTAAAGACAAGTTGGGGGGCGTGTGGAATAAATTTGCCTAGGAATGACGGTTTACGGGACACGCCTCAATTGACCCACATTGTTCTGCCAGGGGAAGAGAGAGGGTGCGAGAGACGGCCGCGCAACTGAATTGCCGGAACACAGCAGCGGCTGCCCCGCAGGGGCCAATGGACGCGCGTGAGGGTGACTTAATTAGCCAATTATTGCGACAGTCGGCGTGCGGGGCAGGGAGAAGGGAGCGAAGCCTACGAAGAGCCTGCCGCCGCCGTCGCCGTCGTCGTCTATACAGGTTTGCATCCTAGCGACACCCCTCCTGCCATTTATCGGCCCCATGGATCGGCAGCAGCGAGTTCGCACTACCCAAGTAACTTCTTAGGTCTTAGACTTAGAGAGAGGAGAGAAAACACAAAAGCCGGAGCCGGGGTAGCGGCAGATGTCAGCCCTATCCTTGAACTGCAATAGGATCCATCCATTGGGCTTTCCCCGAGGTTGGCCTCTAGCCTGGACGGCTTGGACGGCCTGGACAGCATCGACGTGCTTCCTTTCGCGGGGCAATCGGCAGTCCGAGAGACAGCCGCCCGCGAGTCTGCGGACCCGTTAACTCACTCATAATAAAACAACCTTCAACTCAAACACATGTTACGACATCGCTCGGCTGTCCGCCCGGAAAACTTCACTCTTCACAGATCTTTTCTCTGCCTTTGGGAGGTTTGTTCCTGTCCCGTGGCACCTGGGAATCCCGAGACAGGCCAGCTCTCGAGAAATAGCCCTGTCTTCTCGGAAAGCCTTCCGACAACTTTTCCATCATTATTAAAAGCCTCCGAATCATAATGTCTTCGTCTAGCTCTACTGTTTCATTGTGCGACAAATGATACAGATGGTTTATAGATCACCGCCAGCCATTAGTGCGATGCGACATTTTCACGAATCTTAGCAATTGGCTGGAGCGCCGGCCGCCGATCTTTCACTTGGAAAGAAAGAAATATCAGTTTCTCGATTCTCTTGGCTGTTGGAGCGCGCAAACGTCACCGGTTACGTGTATCGATGAACAGCGTGCATATGAAAGCTGTAGTCCGACAAGCACACCGACACACAGGGCAAGCCATACTCAAATGGAATTACGTAAGAGCTAGCCCCGCACCATAAAGCTCGATACACATTCTCCAAGTAGCGTAATACTTAGTACATAGTTTCTAGTATCGTTAGAGGGCGAGCTTTCTCTCGCGGCCTCGTCCAAGTCTAACATTCGGGCGTAACACGAGCGATAATTACTGCTTAAGCGAATCCAACTGATTTTTCCTTCGGTTCTTGAGAGTGACTGCCCCTCTATTCACAATGTGAATCGGGCTTAAGGAGGAATGACACTACTAGAGTGAGGGCACGCAGCACGCCGCACGCCGCACACCGCGCCGCTAACAGCACTATGTCCAAGTGTATCTCGGTATGTATGTATGTATGTATATAGTGCAGAAGATCAGCTCTTCCATTCAAACCGATTTCCCCCCCTCTTATCTCCCATATGAGCCCACTACCTCTCTCGCCTCATTTTTTATCTTTCCAATTTTTGAAGCTAACTTCAAAGTTCCAATAGTTTGATTAGTTTGTGAAAATTCGCACTCCAAGAGCTTCCGCGCCTTCGGTGAGCGCAACCGATCAAAAGTACCAGCATGAAACAGCACTTGAAAATTCGCAGGGCCTTCGACAATCTGCCTGCTACTATAATACAATGAACCGCCGACGCCGACGCCGACGCCGACGCAGGCAGCGATTCCTCGACTTGGGGGAATCCGAGTGAAAAGTGCATCAGCAGAAATTGGAAGGAGACAATGAGACTGATTCGGAGGGTTGAGAGCGATTGGTGGCAGTGCGTTTCCAATAACTGAGAGCTCGGCAAAATTGTGCAGAGCGCGGAGAGCGCGGGGAAAGAGAGAGAGGGGGGGGGGAGCAGGTGCATGAGAGTGTAACGAAGAAAGGAAGGGATAGGATTAGGCGGAGAGGAAGGTTCGTTCTCAAGCAATTAATTAGCCGCTGCTTGATACATACTGTGGATTGATCCTTTTTTCTCGAGGAGACTATTCAACCAGCAGAGAGTCTACGTAATATTGCTCGATTGTGTGCGTATCTCTAGCGACCTATTTTCCCGCGGATTACTTATCGGCTTGGGGCTAGTATGTTTCTATTCCAACCTTGTTCCCAGCGAGTACTTGGGAAGCGCGAGTGAATCGGCATTTGCGAGCGACATTAACACCAACTCTGCGGATGGTGTGCGCACGTGTTAATATAATAGGCTTGCATTCGAATGCCTCTCGTTTAGCCAACAATGGAAACCTGAAGCATTGAACGCGCACAAGTAGGACCTTGAAGATATGTTACAAGTGTCGCACAATAGTGAAAGCATCCTCTAATGAACCGGAAACCGGGAGACAGCCGCAACTCTGAATCCTCCACGGGCGCAGATTTCAAGGCTACAGATCAGAGAAGAGAGAAGAGGAAGGGGGCCGCCGCTACATGAAAGCACCGTATACGTATAGATACTCCCTTTCCCAATACTAGCTGCTCTGACCTTGATAGCACCGGAAGAGAGACGTCAATATCGTTGGACATATCGGCTTTACTGCCACCATTTCCCCGCCAGCACGTCCACTTTCCCGGCAACTCAATTGCGCTGAATAGATCCTTTTATTGGCAAGCGGTGATCGGCGCGCGAAAAAGCTTGCACAGCGACAACCTATTTATTCATCGGTATGGGAGGGAGCCACCCCATCGCGCCTCCATCTTCCCCATCGATACCGATATCGATACCGATACCGACACCGCTACCTACCAGATTTCTCTGCAAGCCAACTTTCCTCGTCGATCTCTTGGGTGACTCCAACGCAGCATCCATACCTAACTACATACATGACTATGTTTTGCATTATCTACGGCGATACTTGAGCCTTATCGGAGAGTGACCCAAGTTTCAATCCGTATCGAGTGGCGCGGTGGTGCGGTGGTGCGGCGATAAGAGTACGATGGCTTTTTACTCGGCGAGATCTTCTATCTAGTGAAATTATGCTGGCATTGCTTCCGCGGATGGCAAGGCTCTCAGAGTGAAACGCTTTTAAACTTTTGACACACTGTTGACCGGAGACACGAGAGCGCTCGTGTTTGCGTATCCATTAACGTAGACATCCAATTATTAAAGTAAGTACACGATTGTTGTTCTAATAACGTGTCGTGTAAAATGTAAATGAATTCGTCTGGATTTCGCTTCCCCTTGCTGATGTCATGAGCGATCGAAATACCGTTGCCAGACTGTAATACATAGTTAGCCTCTCCACTAAATTGCTATTGGAGAACGTGTTGACAGTTATGGTGCAGCACTTTGCGGCCGAGTGCATTTTCACCACCTGTTTGTAGAGAAGCCCGAGTGAATCGGGCGATCGATAGCCTGCGATCTCTCAACCGAGTCGCCAGCAGACTATGTCTTTGCATCTCGCTTTTGACATTGAATTCAGTATATGCGCCCTCGAAAGGCAAAAGAGAATAAGTTGAACGACATGGGAAAGCCAAGTGATGATTTCGAGATAATTAACGCACAATAAAGCCAAGTTTTTCTTCAATGATATTGAAATTGAACTTGCAGGTCTAAAATAAAAAAGAAACTTGGCACGTGTGCTTTACTCCAGGCACTTATCTACAAGAATATAGATTTGAAGTAGTGCCTTCAAAAGTAAAGTCGAGAGAAGCCGCGAGCAATACTGGCCGATTCTCGGCATTTCTAGAGAATGTATGAGAATGTATGTACCATATGGCCCCATGCAGTGGGAGCCGCGTACACAGCAAAAACCAGGAGTTTCAAATAGGCTTCCCCGTACGCGTCTGCCACCGCCACCATCCGCCACCATCCGCCACCATCCGCCACCATCCGCCGCTGCCACACGTTCTTGCCGGCAACGGCGAAGCTTCCCTCCAACTTGGCCGTACGCTTTTTCGCTTTTCGCTCCACCTTTCGATCCGTGCCTCTTTCACCGTCAAATCCAGTGAAGGACATGCTGGATTTCGCCACTGATTACAGTTTCATCCGGTGCAGGTAAACAATTCCCAACGTGCAGAATTCTAGCAGCATTTGCTAGCACTTACTGAATTCTAGCACTTATTTGCAATTGCTTTAGAATTAGAATGAATAATATAGAATTGTTAGTCCGTTAGATTGAAAGATATCGAAATCGAAATGGAAGCGTTTACATTGACGTTTAAGCTTACACTCTCAACTGGGAGCCGAGAGGTAATGGAGATGAGCGCGAAAGGGAGGACGTGCGAATCTGTATAATGTGGATCGAGCTTAACCCGTTCCGGGAGCGGTAACTCAATGAAATGGAATATGATTCAACCTGTCGTCGCTGGCGCAGCCGCGTAGGCAAGCCAGACCAGCCAGTTACCCAAACACATCGTGCGCTATTATAACGCTCCATCCCTCACTCGCTCTCGCTCTTGCTCGCCTTCTCACTCCTATAGAGGACTGCCTATCCGTATCTCCTGTCTTTTCGAAACGAGCGAACGCTCATGCTCACGCTCTCGCTCACGCCGTATTATAAAAGGCAGGATAGGAAAAGCAGAACGGAAAATGTCATGGCCTTGTCGCTTGGTAGGAGCGCAACACGATGATAGCTAGGAGAATATATAGCTGGGCTAAAGTCTGTATTGTACAGTTTCCAATGGTTATTTGGAGCGAAACTCGGATAGAGACCAGAGATATCTCATGTCAGTGGCGCGCACGGAGTTTTAATATCGGCTGGCAGATCCATAATTCTAGCTGCTAGAAAGACTTGTTTCTCTTTCCTTAGGAGGAACGAGCGATCCGTAGATTTCGCCGGCGTAATCTCCCTTTAACTTTAACTTGAACCGATAGCTGCCCAAGCGAACTGGAATTGCTCTTGCATTTACGGTCAATAGCAGAGAGCCCTTGGACGCAAATGCATATAGAGCTATTATGATCGAGCTCGCCGAGAGGATGAAGCGACATGAAAATCGAAGAGAGGTCCGCAGCCAGTGTCTCGGAGCTATCACCTTCAGAGGAAGATAAAGGGGACGCGAAGGGCGAAGGGCGAAGGGCGCTCGGAGATAAGAGTTGCCACGAGGGCAAGTGGAAAGGCATAATTTTTATCTTGCTGGGCCAGGACTAACATTGTGAGGAAAAGAGCCTGGCAGAGAGAAGCCTTCTTCCTCTTGTTGATTAAAGCAATAACGCCTCCACCAAAGGCAAGCTTTTTGCAAGTCCTTCCTCCGATTCTGATAAGGGAAACATTGAACTGAAATGAAGTTTGTCTATTCCTCTAAATTAAGTTCGGCCGGTTTGAAAATATACTCGTATAGTACGTTTAGTTTGTGGTTTCGTAGTACATAGATGGATTTCGCAGAGGGCTTCGAGCCGCATGCAACCCAGCCGCGGCAGTAACGATAAGCGAAAGAAATTTCCGCATGGGAGAAGCACGCGACAGTATTGATTAGAGAGAAACCTGACCTAAGTGCGGTCGTACACACTCCTCCACAAGTGCATATTGGAAAACATTGTGTCGGAAGAGAGGAGGGCTTGCACGGCCCTCCAACTTATATTCTCGCCGTTTCGACCATACTAAATTCTTGCCGATCTAGACTTATTATTGCTCGCTCAGCGCTACCATTATCGCCGCTGGCAAAGGGCGGGGGTTATTAATAAAATTGTTTGAATAACGGCGAGCGTTAATTGAGAACCGCGAACGGCCCAAGAACTCAATGAAGGGTTGCAGCGTGTAGGTGTGCAGCACGGGAAAAAGACACGTCGGCAGAAGAATATGAAAGCTAAAGAATTACGAGGATGCGAGAGTGCGTCACACAGTCTCACAATCAGTCTGACAGTCTCTGGAGAATCCGGCGGGGATGGCCACGGAGGGCCACGGAGGGATTTACGTCTTGATGGGGTGACGGATATGACAGCCCTTTCGAAAAGCCGGGCTTCTCAACTCACCAGATTCAAAGTTGATCCTGTGGTGGTAACTGGTTCTGGCTAGGGGAACCGACAGGGCTTTTTAACCAACGAATTATTTAGCAAAAAGCGAAGCTGCTGAGGTGCTCGGGCTTACCAGTTGGTCATCTGTTGGCCAACTGATAGACAGTTGCAAGAGTCTCTTGCCAGCCGAATGTGATCGATCTCTCACGGGCGGACTGGACTCTCTTCAATGAACGTATCCCATCTCCGTGCGCCCCGTGTCGCACCGTGCCGCGACTCCTTTCGATTCGACACGTGCCGTTTCACCGCGCAAAGTCGCGCCGCGCCGCGCCATTGCCGTGCAATACTGCACATGCACTGAATACACTTGCGTTCAGATATTCGGTTGTGTTACACACCGTCTACGTAACCAGGATGAAAGTTCAGTAATGAAGCCGACTGAACACTTGGGGCGGAAGACGAGAAGTGGGACTAGTTGTTACATCACACAAATAATTAGAGTAGCCTAATATCAACTTCGACTTACGAGGGAGATGTGTAATTGGGATTTTGTTGAAATGCCCAGTCGTCTAAATGGTTACTCTAGATATATTTTCTGTACTGACACAAACTTGATCGTTTACTTTGTAGGACTAACAATAAGTGTTCTAGAGCTGAGTTGTAGAGCGGCTTAATTAGAGTATAAAACTTCAAAAAATAAGACAACGTAATACGAGTCTCGAAAGCGAATTCAGCGAGCACTGCTGCATTTGTAAATAAGTATTTTTTGCCAGCGGAATGATTATTAGTGGTTACAACGGGAGAATACGACTCTCGTACAACTGGATTTCTTTCATTTGCTACGCTTGTCGCAGCATATTTACGCAGCGTTCAATTTAGCACGATTCTCGATACCATATATCGCTTATTAGCAATATGAAAGCACTTCTTAATTAAGAAGGTCCAAGGTGGGATTGTCATTGTTATATCGTATCAAAAGAGGCAACGCTGACTAGTCGAATTTGGATCTGCCACACTACAGGGGCAGCACCGCGTCCTTGGGAAACGCTATCCAAATTGTTTTCTAAGAGAATTTTGCATCTGCAAGAGATGATTCTCCTGTAGCAGAGAATGTTTGAGACAATTGCTATACTCTCAAATATGTGCTCGAAATCTACCAGAGGCCCATTAACACTAGATTTCATATTGATCCTTCAGCCTTTACAGTAGACTATACTAGCTTTGAGAAATAATCACTTTCGGCAAATATCTTCGTACATACATGATTCAAAACTAATAATCAAAACTGTCCCTTCATGAGCGTCCTAGTGTGTATTGCCTCAACTACCAGCCGACGCGAGAAACAAAAGCAACAGAGCTAGCTGAATCTCTCGGGCAGCAATTGCTAGTAATAACTTGGCGAGCAGCGAGAGTCTTGAGTCTCGTCGTGGAAACCTGTCTTTACACGTTCGGACAGTCCAAGTAAATTGCCGTACCAACAAACCATAAAGGAGTGGAAAGAAGGCTTAAATTAGTGAAGAAAGTCCAGAGCTTTTCACGGGCCCACGGGCCCACGACTAGCGTGTCAGCTACTCGAGGAGAAGGGAACTTAAGTTTGGTGGTGAAGGTTACAAAGTAGCTAGAAAAGCAGGCTGCGGTGTGGTCGAATGGAAAGAGGTGGCCGATCGAGAGGCGGCTGTCCCAGTGTCAATCGGATAAAACAAGTAAGAGAGCAAGCAGAAAGGAGAAGCAGAAGCGCATCTACTCACAGTTGATGCTGTCGGGTCAGCATGGCATTTTCATCGGGACGTGTACAGGTGGATGCATTTGTACGAGGTAGAGCGAACAGCGGCGGCACCAGCAGCAGCAACAGCAACACCACGCATTCGTGCTCGATCATTCAAGAGTGAGCATAGGACTCCTCTTTTTTTTGTTAACAAGAGTCCTGCGTGCCACTAGCAGCCAACGGGTAACACAGTCACAACACTCGCGAGTGCACAGTTCCGAACCGAACGCGTCGATGGCTCGGTACGTACACGACCACCACAAGCACTGATAATTGCTCAGGTTCGTAACACCACTCGGCTTGACATAATTTATCTGGTGACCCCACGGCTGCTTGCTTGCCCGACGGCCGACGACGCAAAGCAACGCAGCAGCTACTGACCAACTTGGTGGGGAGCAGTGGGGAGCAATGTCGCTTAGGAAGCGATATCATGCAAATGTAGATGTCCTCGCAGCTCGTCTGCAGGCAGACCTACGTCTCCAGTCGGTAAAACAGATCTATGCAACAGCCCGGCCTCACTTCATCGATTCACGAAGCCTGCCTATCTAGTATTTTGCCCAATTCCTATTACACCTTCGATCAGTTTGATCAGTTGCAACGCTCTAATGAGAGTCATAAATGGATTTATAATGGTAGCGCTGCTCGTACTGGGGCCTGCTCCTCGCTATAAGTAATAAAAACAACGCAGGTGCTTCGAAACGTAGTTGAATGTCTTGCATGGTGATCGAAAGAGTGAAAGAGAGTGCTGACCACACCAGCGTTGCAAAGAAGGTGCCTGTCTTGCTGTGTGGTTAAGAATTGTATGTGTACCTAGAATGAAAAGGTCGCATGCCGAATATGCCACGGCGCTAGAACTCAACGAAAGACGTTTCGAGCAGTTTCGAGCAGTTTCGAGGCACTCGAAGCTAATCACTAGTGTCATCTGACGGTAATCATCTGAACCCACCTAATCTACCGGCGGAAACGCCATTTGCCGTGGACACCGACATCAAAGGTGTCGACACAGACTATTCATACTGTATTCCTTGTCGTTATATCGTGATCTGCTGCGATCTCCTGTGATCCGCACGATTTGCATTCTGCACTGAGTAGATGCAACCGTGATCGGTGTGTTGGTCGAATGTGTGCCTCTTAGGGAGAGAGAAAGAGAGAGCGAGAGAGAAAGGGTAGTGCTACGTTGTGACATATGCGGCAAATTTCCCGCTGAGTCCACGCGATAGTCGCCCGTAATCCACAAAGGACAGCCACGAAAATTTATCGGAGCAATTCACCTGCATCGTCAGAGTACGTCATCCTGCTGCCCAATCTCTTTTCACTCCCCTCGTACTCTCTTCTATTTAACAAACTTCTAACAATTATCTACTTAGTTTCACTGCAGTGAATCGTTCATAGCTTCACCCGCCATGAATTCTTCAAGTGATTGTCTCGAGCGATCAGAGCTATTCGGGTTGCACTCTGATCCACTCTGATCCGTCGAAATTTCTTAGTCCGTTTGCCTTTAGGAGTTAGCCACACTAGTACGATCAAATAATCGCCGAGATGCTGTACGACCTTAAAACCAGATCGCAATATCTTAACCGCTCTCGCGCTTTTCGCTATTGCACCAATCAACTAGAAAGTGTGCTGCTGGAATTGGAGTGTGAATAAGATTTCATTTGCTGACAATATCGCAAGTGGTAGACCGCAATAAAACAATGTTTACTCTTGAAGTGCTATTTTTGCATTATAAATATGGGATGCTGCAATGCGCCTGTCGGAAGTTTAAGAAGCCATATAGGGAAGCCGGAATTCGGAGTATTTCTCGCGATGGAACTATCGCCGCCAATACGTGATCTGAATATCCGTTATAACACCTGTGCTTAATACATCCATGCCATACTAATTCATCAAATCAATTTTCACTGCCAAATTATGATAGTAAGATTCGACTGTGAAGTAAGGCATAGTATAATTAGTTGATGCATAGAACTTCTGTTATGCTCTTCAGATGGCATCAATTGCATTAGAAGAAAAGATTAATAAAATCAGGCAGCAAAACGAGGAGATTAGGAGACGATACGAGGTATATTGCAATTAGCCAGGTATTAGTCCTCCGATATATATTATAATTATAATTATAATTCCAATAATTTCTATCATTAGGAAGTGGAGGAAGATAAAAAGAATGCTGCTAAAATAAATGCCTTGGTACAGATGGTACCATCTACAGATTGGCCAGAAAGAAAAGAACCACCGGAGTTCTCCAACCCACCAAGGCCCAAACAGAAGGTACCTAAGGAAAAACATGAGCACATATCGCAAACCCATAACACAGACCCGAAAAAGGTATAGGTGAATAGAATACATATCTTTTATAACAAAGAATTAATAGTCACGTCTGATATTCATTAACAATAGGGAGATGGACCACCACCTGACCCAAAGTATAACTTTTTGGCTGATTCCGAAAGAGAAGAAGGCAGTGTGGAACATACCAGGGAAAATGTTGGTGTTAGAACACACAATAAGGTCATGAGAGGTAGTTTTAAGAAAAGGGGATCTGGGAGGGATGCTATTCAAAAAGTGAGTTCACTTATGCTATGCGATGAATTAGTCTTGGAAATATGATTTGCGCAGCAATTGAACGCATGCAATCTTGAACAGGATAACAGGGTTCACAAGGGAAATTATAGAGAAGAATATCAACCTGGTTACGAAGCATGGAGAGCAGAGCGCAATAGAATAGACGAAGATCGAATTAGCAGGCAAAGAACTGCAGAAGGCAATTGGCGTAGGGAATGGGATAACGATAAAGTATGGCATTGTATTAGACTTACAAGTAGTGTTTAATGAAAAAGGTTCTAGTTGGATCGGATTATCACATAGAAAACTCATTTTAGATACATGTTGTGGATGATGTAAACAAAACATCCAATAGGTCAACATTTGGAGATTTTGCAAAGAAGGATCACAAAGACTTTGATAGAAGATATTATGGAAATGGTATAGGAATTTTCTAGTAAAATATATTGTATTTCTAGATTGGATAGGGGACATCAGATTTAAATCGATTCCTCTTTTTACCAAGGTGGTGATTACTCCAATCATAATCGCGGGAGTCACCGTCCATACCGTGGGGCTTCAAAGCATTACCATAACAGTTATGAAAATCGTTCACACAATACATACGATCAGCATAAGCATAATACGCAGATGTCAATAAAGACACCATTAGTGCCCGTTATGCCGCTAGATGAAAGGACCGTCGTCGCTACAGACAAGAGTATTAAAGTAACTGTTAATCAACCAAATGTGTCAAAAGGGCCGGTGATGAGCGTTAAAGGTTTGACATAATTCTTCATTATGTTTTGCAACAATTTACACAAAGTCTGGCAATCTCTCTTTTATTTTCCAGTTAATTTACCGAGCATTGCAGGCACTGGAAGAGTTGGTCCACGACAGAGGACTCGTGTGACGTACAGTCAGTCTGACGCTGAAGGTGTCCCTGAAGTAGAAACGTTCTCTCGGCAAAAGTCATTTGATGATAAGTCAAAGACTTCATACTTCAGCAATCAGAAAAATCCTAACATTAAACGATCTCATTCGCAAAGAACAAAAAAGAATGAAACAGGTTCAAAATCTCCATATCTTCAAAGGAAAAAGGATGATAACAATGTGAATGCGCCAAAGTATCACGATAATGAGTTTACATCGGCGTATCCTCCAAAATCCTATTCGGCGTCAAAATCTCACCGAGCGACACGATCAACAAGGCTCTCAGGATCTGATAGCTCCGATACACCGAATTTAATACAGGAAGGACACAATAATGTTGCAAATAATAAGCCTGAGGGGTTGCCATCAGAACAGGAAGAGTCGAATGTGGAACAAGGCAAAGAGGCTAAGGAAGGCTGTGACCCACTTGACGTCGTTATGTACGATAATACAGAAGAAAACAATAAACCTATAATCGACGACGAAACACCGTCTTCAAATTCTGTTGAAACTGACGAATGTACTAAAGATAGTGGCACTGCTAGCACACCGGTAGTTGAGGAAGTCATGGAACAACATGTCGCCAATTCTGCTGAGGAGACCCCAGATATGGATTCTGAAAAAGTATGTGGCAATTTGAGTAAAACATCTGCCCTTGTCGAATTGAATACCAAAGATGGTGATGCGGTAGAAGATGTTATGGAAAATGATTCAAAACTTGTAGAGAACCCAGTTCTCACATGTAGTGATCTTGTGAAACTTTCAGAAGACAAATGTGACTTATCTTCTAGTGCCGCTAATGAAACTCTAATTGATACTCAAACTGAAAATGTTATTCTCAATGAGGATGCTAATAAAGAATCGGAATCCAACGGTGTTCTTTCAAGCAGCAATGAAACCGAACCATGCATATTGCCACAGCAGCAGGAAGAAGTACTTCCAGTTAGTAACTGTAATAGTAATATCAACGTTGCTATGGTTGAGGGAAGGGAAATTGAAGTTGAAAAAACAGATTCTGCATACTTGTCTGCTAAAGGTGAAGCCCATACTGTGACAAACAGTGAAGAACAGACAGAGTTAATGAAAGTCCCTGACGAAATAAATGAACAGAATCATGAAAATGAGGATCATTCCAAGTTAAGCACGAATGATGATCAGGCATCAGCGATCGCGGACGCTCCTATGGGAAATGCGAACACAGAAAGGAATGATAAAGTGGAATCTCAGAATGAAATGTTAGAAAACTCTAATGCAGAGAAAGAGAAGCCTGTTGATAATTGATAGGCATGACGGCCAAAAGTAGTTTTACAATAAGATCAAACTACCTTACTGTCCAGTGTAAGCTAAATCTTATTATTATTTGTTAATAGTTGAACACTGAAGAGTTGATTCATATAGGATCCATAAACTTATCATAAGAGATTCGAGTCGGCTATGGCGGCGAAATGTGATGAATGTTGAGATTTGTTTATATGTTTATTTTAGGTACCGAAAGTAGTAGTTCGATTAACGGTACAAATCATGGTTTAATATGGTCCCTTAGGGCGATCAATAGATCTTCATGATTATTAGGAGTGTCGATATGCTCAAGCTTTTTACTTCGGAGCTTTAAAGTTATCTTACAGAGTTATTGAAGGTTCCATCAGTAAGACAAGAGATGCACTGGCTTGCATGAACACAGACTTGGTTTTTCTCTTGGTCTTCGTGCTACAACACCGGTGAAGTATTTCAGTTTATTGAATATTCTATCTGGGGTGTGGTGATACAAGATTCTAATACCCTAGGTAAGTGATCGCAACGGATTGCAGTTGCAGTATCCCATTTTAATATCGTGCTTTTGCATTAGTACGGATTGTTGAGGCAATGGTTCATACTTTTAACATTTTATATCGGATCCTACGACAATAGAATATTAGTGTCCGTTCAGATTTCACTCAGATATTTTTATAAATGACTATGGCAACTAGCTGTGTAGTAGAAAGTCATACGTGCATTTCACGCACAGTGCATACCATCCGAATATTATATATAGGAAGAGGTACCATGTAGCAATGGGCCGTCTACAGATAAGGAATTGTCGATATGGAGAAGCGGGTTACTGATAATATTTATTCTGTATCTAGTGGTGTTATATTACTTTATAGTTTATATATATTTATTTGCAATTCATTATTAAATGCGCGAGGATTATTTATTTTATGTTGCGTTTTCTCTCTTACATCTTTTAGTATACTATGATTTGTTAATCACTTGCTTCTTGTTTTACCCTGCGGCTTGCAAAGTGGCCCGATACTCCATCTAAATCTTGAAGTTTCATCGCACGTAGATCTATCGCGATTAAGCGTAAAGGTGCACATAATCTATTTGCACGAACGAACTATTTTTCAAGCAATACGAATAGCGTATAAGTATATTGCACTACGATATTATTGTAAAAGTGTGCAAAACAACTGAAAATAGTTTAAGAGGCATGTTGAGCCGAACAGTGTGCATGTATAATCAATGCCCACTACATCTTGCGTAAACATATAAAGTTTTAAGTATAGTTTGCGTGCTTGGTGCAGTTTTGCCATAAAGGATTTGTAAGTCCAGGGATTAATTTGTTTATTGCGCCTGGTACACGTCTTGGAGGCTTTATATTGACTATATGCTTGTATACTTGATGCTCGGAATGTGCCATGGCGCATTTGATCTATATTGGTTTCGGTGCCATTTTTATCCGCAAATTGTTCCTTGAGTTTCAGTTTCTTTTACAGAGTAATTTTCACTAAAGTTATCGTCCTCAGAATCCACTATTACAATCGGCGGTGCAATACCCAAAGCCTCCATCGAATCCGTTATAGTCAGCCATAGTTTTCTATTTTTAAGATTGTTCTACCAGGAGATAAAAATGAGTAATAAAAATTGTTAATAAAGAAGTGCTCCCGGTATGCCTTGTTTCACTTCGATTTCCACTCACTTTCACGGTTTCCCGATAGCACTGAACAAATTCGTTATACTTATCGAGGGTGAGGTTCAACAGACACAGGTAGCCCCATATTTCCGCGTTCAGATTGTCGATGCTGTTCGCTTCTGTTAATGAGGCCTCGGCTTTGTGGAATTCATTCAGCTGGAAATTCGACGATCGGGCCGTGAAGAAACGAATAATGATTTACATCAATAAGGTACCCGATTTTACATGATAGAAGCTCATTCCAAGACCGAACCACGTTTGTGCACTCGGCGATGCTTTGCAAACACTGAGAAATATCTTTCTTGCCCGCTCGAAGTCTTGAACTTCAAGATAATAAATGCCCATCTTGACCTCAACCAGATGCAGATCATCGGGCCGATTGAAGAGGGTACTAACAAATTCATAGCAATCGATCGCGCTTGTTAAGTCACCCCTTTGGTAGTAGCAGTGTCCCATCAGGCTGCCAATGGAATAGTCCTGCAAGGAAATTCAACTTTTGCACCAATTCAAAGTTTGGGCTAATATCAATGGATCGTAATCCATACTACTCCGTAAATGCGTTCTGCTTCTTTCAAATGTTCCAAGGCATCATGGTATCTATTGGAGATGTAGCATTCCACTGCCATATAATACAAGACATGAACTGAGTCCGACCTCTTCACCTCCTCAGCTAATGCAGCGCAAGCCAACTAGGAGTAGGTGAAAGGCGACAAGCCGTAATATATTTCTGATACGTGTTTATCCCCAACTTACATGACTCAAGCCCAGTTTCAAGAGGAGTGTGGCCGCAATCGTATAAACACTGTCCTCCGGGCAATGAGCCATGCTCCAAGCCAAGGGCTCCCTCTCCCAGACCTCCAAATCACGAATCTTATCCTTCATACATTTCTTTGCTATGCGAAGGGTCAGATCCGTTCCTAGCAAAGTGAGTAGATCAATCAGTTAAGAGATTACTCTCTTCGAGCAATATAATTCTCTGGTACCCGGGCAGTATTCCGTCTGCAGGTAGAAAATATGCAATATCATCCAACCCTCGATAAATCGTGGATAGAATTCCGTGACCGAGCGGAAGAATATCTCTGCATCGTGATACTCGCCCTGCTCATACAGTATTGCCCCGTAGAGTATTAATCTGATTGAAGAGAAATCGCACAACTTTTTAAGAAAATCTCTTTAAGTTTGATTGAATCTCAATCGTAAACTTACGCGATTCTGTGTCGGCTTTTCAAACGGATCGCTTCTCTAACGCACTCTACCGCACGGTCGATGTCGCAGTTTCTTAAATGAAAAACGGCATACTTGGTCCATGCCTCGGGATCTTTCCTGTTGCGCGCTATCGCCTAAAGAGAAAGCTGTCATTCTTAAGGGAACGATATCTCCAATTGTGATTAGGCAGTACGGTGGTGTAAAAGCGTCTCGCTTCCTCCAACTGGCCAAGTTCCAAAGCTTCCTCGGCGTAGAAGTAAAGCTTCTCCGCTGATAGGCAGTCCTGCTGGTGTTGAATAGAACGGCCTTCGATCAGTTGATTCATGGACATGTGCATTCTTTCAACCAAGTATGTGTATATGGAAGCGATGAAATTCTGCAAAGAGGGTCCAGTACTTTCCGACAATCCATGATCGAGCCGAGTAGTGCTATCGCCGGCTAGTTACTTGGGTTGCGACCGATTCAACGACATTCGACTCGACTTTGAACTTCTGATCGAGGAGCGTGGCTACCTTCGCCCTCAAAGAATTTCGCACTCTCACGTAGAGCCCGGTTTTGTAGAGGTATTGGGTGAAGCACGTTAACTCCTCCTAAATTGAGTGAAATTTATAATTCCACGCCGCCACAAAGAACTGAGAACCTTTTGAAGGATAAAGTTACGGGCTGCTCGTGCTCGCAATTCGGATCCGTTGTTCCGACATTCTGATCTTGCAGTGCTTTCTCACGTTCCATCCAAAAATCCTGTCTCAACAATAATAATGATAAAGGGCCAAGGGCTTGCTCTGCCAAACTAAGGACAATCCCATACATCCCATACTCACTCTATAGCTTTCTGTGAGCAATTCTGTCGCCTGTTGGATGCAGTTTGAGTAGTGCTCCTCCACCAAGTAAGGAGAGTAGACGTAGACTGACTTCTTTTGACGCGACACTCTCAACTCATCAACCCTACCAAACAAGGTGCAACAATCGACACAAGAACGATACATATATAGATTCCGATTCGAGTCTAATTACAATTGGGCAAAATCCGGCGTCAATCGTGATGGAATGAGAGGCTGATAGAGTTCGATCTCTACCACTATGACTGTCGCCTTCCCATTGGCTCCTACTAGAGGAGTAGGCCTGCTCGCTTCACTCACCAGAGAGCCAGCCTCTCTATTCTGTAGGAGAGTCAGTCCATTTTACACCTATTCCAGTTGCTATCCTATCGTATTCAGTGGAGAGTAGTTTTGCTCGATTGGATACCTTCGATCCCTTTCCCCTTTTTTCCTGCCTATTGGAAGTCCTTCTGGCCTCTACCTCGGCATTGAATATATTGTTCTCGAGGCCTACTAGTTCCGATATGTCGGTAGAGCTAAATGTCTCCAGCTGCTCCGCTATACGAATACTCCTCTCTGCGCCGAACCAGTGAAACTGCTGTTTAAACTATTCAGAGAGAATGGATCTTAGGAGAAAAGAAGTTTAATGTCGACTTTACTGCCAGGAAAAAGAAGTTCGGAGGTATCGATGTAACATTGATAGAATTGCGCTCTACTCGTCTTCTCTTTGCTCTTGGATTTAGCGGTGTCGGGGGTTTTATCGGTTACCAGAAATTGGAATGGCCAGTAGTTGTACCTTTAAATGGCAAGGAATATCAAAAAAGGGGGGCTAACTTGTTCCTCGAACAAGATATCAAGTTATACTTTGCGATATGAGCCTTTGTCCCCTCGATGCCCGGTTCGCGAAGGATGTGCCGGCTCACTGAATTCCAGACAATGCGCGGCACATTTTCACGAGCTTCTTCCTGCAAGTTGGAGAGAAACAGCTGAGATTCGGCTCCAATACCGGACGACTAAGAGTGCGTGCAGTGCGTACAGCTAGGTCGAATTCCTCCCGAAAAGGGTTCTTCACGCCCATCAAGTCAGAGTCGAGTTTATAGTTGGAGAAGGCAGCTCGATTCGCCATTCCGCACAAGGTGTTCCAACGCTTGGCTTTTTCCCAATCTTGGCTCTTGGTCACTCGTATTCCATCATTAAAGAGAATCTGCTCAGGGATCTGACATGCGGACGTACATTTCATTTAGACCTCCGTTGGAATTCCAGAACATTTAATTTATACCTCGCTTTCTGTGTACATTATGGTACCAGCGATATACTCCAAATTACTGCTGAAAGATTCTGGCAGATTGTACATAGATTCTATAGTGATTGTCATGTAATTGATGTTTTCGCCGACCGGAAAGAACGGGATATCGTCCTGCGTAAGAGTAACTGTCAGGAGGGGCAGACTCCTCATTGGAATATTCAACTCCAAGTCCACTGTTTCAAGCCTCAACTTCTCAGTGTACTTATCCTCCCCTAACCAGAGGTAATAAGATGCCAGTCAGACTCTTCAATTGTAGCAAAGGGAAAAATGTCACTTTACCTAACAATACTGGCATCAGATCAATATTACAGATACCAAATAGAGCGGCCTGTGAAGAGGGCGATTTAGCGGTGAATTTCGATTTCTTTCTACTCTCCTCCGACCTCCCGGACATCGAATCCCTATCCCTATCCCTATCCCCATCGCTCTCCCTCCTCATAATTCCTTTTACTGTCAACCATGGAAGATCATGTTTAATAGAAATTATAGCCATTCAAATGCTTGATAGTTTTCAAAACGTCAGACACGGACTTATTATCGGCGTCGATATCAGCGAATCAATGAGACTCTTCTGATCGCACAATATATTATAGTTGACAGTAAAGTTGACTTCGTGGACGGAGGAGGTGTCACTAGAATTCGGCTCAATCCTAACAGGATCACTTTCTCCCAAAAGAGTATCATTATGCTCGATAATGAACTGCACGCTTACGGACTCTGTTCTTTCCTGTGGCAAGGTACAATAGTAGGTGCATAGCAACACAGAAGGATGAGAATTATACAAATTTAACTATCACCGCTTCCAGTGAACCTACAATATTTTCAATACTGATTATTTTGATGTCCACATTTTTCTCAATCGAGAACGACGGCCACTGCTGGCACTCCTCCATCATCCTTGATTCTCTCCTCCAAAAGTTATATAATATTGGACCTTGGAACTTTATTCTGCAAAAGTCCTGATCGCTTCCAATGAGACTGATGTCAAATACGGCAAAGGATACTTTTTCAATTGTTCTGAAACTTGTGGGTTCGGAGTGAAAAAGAGATCTATAGGTTCGTAATTGGATTTTATCTTTTATACACTTCTTGAGATTACAAAATATAAGCACAATTTGCACTGTCTAATCGATCGTTTTCGATTTACTTTCACAATATCGGATCGATGGTATATTAAAGTACAAAAACATGGTATCCGAGTGATATTGATTTCCCGAAATCAATTGACAGACTTCTCTCGTTTATCCAAAGAAATTCGATACTGTTAGTGCGAATTGCACGAACTCTCCAGAGTAGAAAGAGAAATCATTGCCGTGAGCAATGCAATCCTTTCCTTCGCGCAATTTCACCGTGGTCTTCTTCTTGCAACTCCTTGGACAAAGAGTTGGTGAAGCAACTCAAAAGGGGGTATATGTATGTATATCTATCGTAACACCTTCGACGAGTCATTATCGTGAAAGCACATAATGTTAGAGGGGTAGAAATTTGGGTGCATTCGAAAATGCCATTATACCATCCAAATGCAAGCTACAAGACACATTCTCGAATATAGGCTATATTGCTTGACAATCACAATGAAGTATCTAATTTTAAAAATGAACAGTTTGAGCGCGAGGACGTTCTCACATCTACGTTTAATACAGCTAATATGAAAGATTTTGATATGGACGTTGGACGGATTGGACGGGGTCGAGCGGATATGTTCGCAACAAGAGAGAGTCTCGCTTCTCATGAGCAAGGCACTAAAGTTTTCAGATGATCATATGACCACCACGAAGCATTGCAGTCATAAATTCGATAAACATACTAGTAAAAGGTGACGAAACATCAATAAAAATACGGTATTTCAATGGGTTTGTATGGTCTGTTGCGTCTGTTGACTTAATGACTCCGCGGCGATCTGTGGCCCAGGCTGCACCTGAGTAGAGCGTATACAACGGTATAAAAAGAAATGTACGCTGGTACATTAAAGAGGGGAGTATCAAAAAGTACTGAATGAAATCACTGGCATCCAATTCAATGATGATTCAAGCATTTGGTTCTCTTATTCGATCCTCGGAGAAAGCAGTCTGTCGCGATTCACGGTGGTTGGGAATGAGTTTGGCGTAGCTCAGTCCTCCCGGAAAGCCTTTCGAAAAGGGGTCGCACGTAGAGTAATTCTAACAGATTACGGAGTGTCTCCCGTGATCCCGTTAAAGAGATTTCAGTGCTTTGTCTATGTGGCGTAGAGTGGATTCTGGAACGGCATCCGTCAACGCTTTCCTGAAGCCTTCGCACCGTGTAAATCGCTTGAACATTTTCTTAGCGTGATTTCTACGAACGAGCAAAGATTCAAATATACACATGATCATTAAGCTTTTTTGTTAAATGTCTATCTTTATCTGTAGTACCTAGCGTCCAAATTACCGTCCGTCAGTAATCTCGCCCCCGTATTAAGTAATTTGTCCCTGGTGTCCCTTGGGAGGATCATCGTGTGCTCCGGACCTATTCGTTCCACCAGGACGGATAAGAGTCTGGCTGCTGCCGCTCTTACCACAGGGTTTTGGTGGCTGTAAGATTTGCACAATGAATACCCAAGTCCTCACGGAAATATAAGAGTTTTACTCTGTCAAACGTACTTTCCACCGCGATGAATAATGATGCCGATAGTCTTATGGGGTGATAAGTGCTCGACCATGCGATCCAGCGCTGTATTACAATCTCCGCGAAGAAACCGATTGGTATCGGCTGTCCTATGGAGCAAAGGTCCAGCTATGTCGTCGATATCCTTGATGAACATTTAATATAGTATCATTTCATATTTCCACCATCTCTGCTACTTCATTAATATGTTTTGTATGTTAGATACAGACCTGATCGATCGATCGTATGTGGGCGGCGAAAAGATCCCCGGCGGCCTGGCAAGCAGCCCTTGCAACTTGCGAGCGCAAACTCTTTATTAGTCTGCCTAATATGCGACCGATTGTACCAATTCCACATAAATCGAGCAGCTCTGGATGCTGCTTGGCGATTTGTGAGAGGGACTTGAGACCCTTCAGCGCTACCTCCCTAAGGAACAACGATCATTATTCCAACTATTCTCATTCCCAGCAATGTCAATCCATCTTTTACCAGTCTTTATTCTCAAGTTGAGCAAAGCATTGCTGTATCATCCCTTTCGATTTCTCCGCAGCTTTCTCCGATACTCCTCTGGGACCGCTGGTACGTGTCTTTGTGCCACGAGAGATTTTCGAAGACACCCGTCGAGCCGGGTGAATGGGCTCCATCGTCTGGCTCTGAAAGTAGATTGGCAATCATCAAATTCGTTTGAACAATTTTTCGATATTAATATAGAAATATATGTATTGTAGAATACCTCGATTCGTAGTATTGCCGGCTCTGTGTTGGTCTCGCTGGCACTGTCCTTACTTTGCCTCTCGTCGAATGCCTCATTCACGCTAGACTCCTCGAGAAACTAAAAGGATAGCCGATCATTTCCCAATTCTTGTAAAATTCTTATTTGCGCTTGGACAAATTGCTCACTCTCTTCGCATCGTTTGCGCTCCCGAAGCTCAGTCTTCTCTCCAACTTATTTTCTCCAGATTCTTCGATCAAGATCGAATGAGGCCTCGATGCAATGACAATTGTCGGTGACTCCCTTTCTTTTCTTTCTTTACTAGGTGAACTCGTATCAAGTGACAAAAAAGAGACATTTTCGCCTCGGTGTGTGCCCGATCCACACTTTGCCTCCTTCGATTGCACGAATTCCTGCCCTGAATTCCTCTCCTTCTCATTGGGGATCTGCAATTTTTTAGGTGAATCTTTATTTACCTGTCTTATTGTTTACTCGCGGCAATTCGGTGATGTGCTGTGTCTAACCAATTTCTGAAGACTACCGCGGGAGCCGCTTTTCGTAGGGGATTTCGAGATGGCCGTATCACTTCCAAGTAACTGTGGGCTGGAAACTGTCTCGAGTCCATCCTCTGGGCTAGTCAGGCTCCTCTTAGGCGAGGATTGAATCTCTTGGAGATCTTTCAGGCTCTCCGCACCGGGATATGCGGTGGGAAGTTGGGAATCTTCGCTTGTCTGAAGTCTTTCGGGTGATAGTATCGAGATTACTGACCTTCTCCTTAGGTTTACCAGATTCGCTGATTCTTCTTGGCTGTCCTCGAGCCCCTCAAAGGTGCTGTTACTCTCATTTTCAGCGAGAGAATGGAATTCGGTACGGCTGACGGTGCGAGCCCGAACAGAAGAGTTGGTTTCTTCTTCGCTGCTCCAATATTTTGAGATATCTTCATCGGCAGAAGATATCGTTCCGCTGACCGTCGCTTCCAACTTTCGATCCAGGGGAATCTAACCAAGGAAAGTAATAGACAACGCCATATCACTTCTCTCCTTTCACATTACAATAACGTTTCCCTTGGAAAAATCACTTGTCTACACTGGGTGCTTACGATAAAGGGTTCCACCGATTCTCGAAAGGCTGAGCCGGCACTGTTAACAATGACATTGAAAGCAGCATGGGTTTCTTGGCTCCGTGGGGTGGATGATCTACTAGCACGCTCGAATACTCGGCCATTCTGTTCATCGCTGGCCTGATCGATGCCCCTCGAGATTTCGGAGGAGCTATTGCTCCCACTCTTCGATATATTTCCCTCGGCATTCTCTTCTAAAGTAGAGAAAGATAGACTCTATCTAGATCTTACATCCCTCAACTAAGAAAGGAAAGATTCTCGAGCTACTCCTCGAAAATTCACCGTACTATAACGGTGTTATCAGGTTGCTAACGTTGCTAATGTCTGATCTATCCTGCCAGGCAAGAATGGCGGAACCTTGAAGGACAAGTGTCAAAGTCACGAAAAGCCATATCCAGCCAATAGTGCTTTTAATTTGCATACAATTCCCGGCCGTTGAATGAAGAATAGTTTGGATCACGAGTCGGAAGGGACGGGTGGCAAAATATTGATTGGCTCGTCGTGGAAGCCGTGAGCAGAGAGAGTATAGGTGTATCTATGCACGGGCAAGAGGTGAAGAACCTCGCGCTCTACTTCGCTGACTTTCGATCGCTCGCATTTACTTCCACAGATTATTTCCCAGGATTTTCCGTAATGCTTTAATCTTCAATTCCTTTCCGTTTGACAGCTTGAATGGCTGAACTTTGCATACCTTCGAATAGAGCTGTTCCGCTCGAATTCAATGGAATTTCGTGGGGACCCAAGGCGTCAGGAAAATAGAGGATCCTGTTCTTCTCGTTGTAGTCCTCCTCGTTAACCACCTTGTCTCTAAAAATTGTGGATATAACTTTATCGACAACCTTCTCTAATTCTCAATCTGTCGGAAGTCACGATGCAACTGAATTCCAAGTACATACAATATATACTATAGCCGGATCATGAATTTAGTTACACTTGATTCAAAATCGCGAAGACATTTTCCCAACTCAGAAATTGACTGTGTCGCTTCTACTCGGAAAACGAACGACAATTTTCTGCGCAGATGCACACACACTCAGAAACGATTCGAACCCGCAGCGAGTGCCAAGGTCGAGGAACCCGGTTTAACAATCACTAAACACCGGCCAACTTATCACAACCTGTCAGTTAGAAGATCAGGAACTCTAACAGCAAGCCAATAAATATACCGTTTTTCAACCTGGCTAAACAACCCCGAAAAGCTATAAAGCTCCTTTAGCCGCTTTTCTTAATCCTAGAATTTGGTGATTGTTTCGGCACCTACATGCTGTCGGTGCTCCCATTGAACGCTATGACGGGAGTGAGATTAGCAGTGCCCGTAATAGTTGAGATGGTCTCTTCTTCATCTCTGCCGATTCCAACGGTCCGCCTAGATCGGAACACGCAGGGACAGCAGCTCAATACACTGCTAGCCAATTTGTAACTGGCTTTCCCGAAATTCAAACTTTTCCCCTCGGCAATCGGTAAATCATTATCTTTAGCATCGACCGGCCAAGAACAATATCTCAAAATCATCGTAGCTAAATCTTCTCTTAACTAATAGTGCCGGATCTAAACATTACTCAAGTTCCTCGATAGCACCAGACTAAATCGCGCGCGGCATTTTGCCTCATTCTAGCCAGCAGCTTGGTCGCCGCTCTCCGCTCTCCGCTCCGGTCAGTGCCACTTTGAATCCCACAACTTCTCGACCTTGCTATTTAGTGTGTTCTCGGCACATAAAAAGCAGTCTCCTTCTTATCAGGCCGTTGGCTCATTTGCTCGGCGAGGGGGTCGCTACACTTGAAAGTGAAGGATTCGCCAGACCCCTGCCAATCGATATTACTATAATACATATAGCCACGCGTCAACTTATCTCTCAAGTAGTAAAGACTAGCTGTGCTCAGACGCCCGACCCGGACTACTTCGACCCGTTCGAACTTCCATCGACCGCAGACATTCGCTAGAAACTCATGCCTTTTTTCACGCAAATCACGCTAGAGAACAGGCTCGAATGGCGCGCAGAGCTTTACTCGAATGCCAAAGGAATGATCGATGAACAACCTGTTACCAGACAATGCGATACTGTCAATGGTGCTGGAAGCTCCGATACGTCGATGAATTAGTGAGCATCAGTACCAGGAACGCAGGCTTGAAAGCAACCACCTCAGGGCTAATATAAAAATAGTATGTCCATCAAACAGCACTGACGTCATTCTGATATCCTTACGGTACACCGACGAAACCGGAATTTAACGTAATTCGTTCTGATCGAGCGTTGAATCTTTCCTTTTTATTTGCTTGCGTATTGATTGCTCCAGAGAAACAGTCCAGCCAAGGGTAGTATTCCTTGAGTGACAGTTGTAGTGATCTGATGCAGTCAGCATTTCACTTCGATCGCGTCAATTTCTAGAATCGCAGTTCTCAACTTTTCAAGGACAGTTGAACATTGTACTCCGTGACCACGAAATCAGATGCGATCTCACTCGGGGATCATCGAAATTCTTCGAAATAGATCATCCACTCCTATCTCAAGTCTCACACGATACTATACTACACTACACTATACTATACTTTACTATGTATAATATCTATTATAATCTATATAAAATCGAATTGTGTCTTATGATAATGTAAAGTGACGAGCACCCAATCAAAAGAAGAAATCTCCTTTTTGTTCTTTACCACTTGAGAGATTGGTATCTCGGTATCTTCGATTCCAGCGCGAATCCAAAGGACTAAAATCACTAATTAGTTTCGTACTCGCAAAATGATTTAAATGATACACGATCGTTTGAATGTGAGATTTGCCAGCCGAGTTTTCAAGTTAGAAACGCAGAAGAAACGTGGACTGTGTAGAAACGGGTGTAACGACGCGTCAAACGACGACGCAGCTAGAACTGTGGTCGCGTACAAGTCGCCGTTCCGACGCTGACCGCTGCCCCTTCCCACTCAACTCTTCTAAGAACCCCACCCCCACCCCCCACCCCCTCTCACCCCGGCAGCCACCCTCGACAGCCACCCTTTCCCCAACCTTTCCCCACCCAACACACATCAGCCACTATCGCAACTTGGTGCGAGCCACCAGATCCTCGCCTGATTAATCCGACGCAGTCCACATTTCAATATTAATATGATTTACCTTACCATACACCTCTTCCTATCAATGTAAAATCCAGCATTTTTCTCTATACGCGGATCTGAAGGATTGCGAGTGAGAACACCTCGCACCCCATTGATTATCAATTAACTTTGTCAAGTGGCTACTCAGCATTTCCCAGGGAAAAAAAATTGATTTATAGTAGCGTGCCCTACTTGCCAGTCGACTAACCCCAGAGCGAAGAAAAGCAACGCCTCCGCATCAGCTATGATCGACAAGAAGAATGAACTCGATTATAAATCAGTCCCAACAATCAGACTGTGTTCATCGCTTTTAGTCGGATTTAACAATAATATTATTCTGATCTCGAGACGAAGAGTTCCGCTCGACTAATGCCGCATTATGCTTCGAACCAGGACATTCATCAAGCCTTAGATTGAACGGCAGATAGCCATTGCCGAAAATGTACTTGCGAGCATCGCTTTATGCTTTAACTAATAATGCCGGCTAGCAACACGAGAAACCATAGGATCATTACTTTTCCATCAAGCAACAAAATTAGGATATTCTTCAAACGGCAAGTCTAGCCCGGGAGCAAAAGTTGCATGTGAGCATGTACTTTTTAAAGGAATGCAAATCTACCGAGTACCCTTTTGACGTATCTATGCCGACTGGTCTATCCTATGTCAATTACATTCTAAAAGTATGAAGTTAAGAAACGCATCGAGGCCTGATACTTACATGTCGTACATGGAAGCCGTCTGATATTCCTTGGAGGCACGCTGGATGTAGTATTTCCGATGATAGATTTGCGAAGGCGAGAGCGAACGCAATCTTCGTCTATAAGGAGGCACATTCTCTATAGTTGGGAAGTGTCCATTGCTTTGGCCTTCCGGTGAATCGAGCCCAGCACTATTCTGCTTTTTATGTAATAGATCCTTGTTTCGTTGAGTAGGCCTCGACTGTACAGACAAAGTCAAAGCGTCAGATTAGCTCGCATTCGTACTAGAGAAAGTTTCATCGACTCATTAATAGTTTTCGTGTACGCACCCGAGATAAAGTGTTCTTAGAAACGCATTCCCTTCTGTACTGACAGTACTGTCCCCCGCCGTTCATTGCTCGCGATGGGGCCGAGTTCCTATGATATATTGTACCATCCACCAAGCTTTCATCCTGCCTTTGCAGGCTACTGGAAAGAATACCACAAGAATTGTATTATTCTTAGAACGATTATTGTATTGTTAAGTCAACTCCTCGGTTGGAAAAGTCTTACTATTCCTGAACGGCGCTGGTTGTCTGCGGGGTTCTCACTAGAGATTGGGGGCGAAATCCTTTCTCAGCGGATCTCTCTACAAACCTCTCTTTCGCCGAGAGCCTTCGATAACTTTTCGAAATGTTTTCCGGAGTTTCGTGACTTGTGCTTTCAATAGGTGTCTGCAATAATAGATATAGGCGGAATGAATTCGAACGAACTCACCTTCAATATACCCACAACACATAGCTTTTTTCAATCTTACTGCGTATCCTGTGTGTACGCTCGGCAAATTTTTGTCCTTGGATATCGAATTGTAACTTGTGTAATTTTTCCTTCTCTGATATGCTGTTGAATACGGCCTGGAGAATAGGGGATTTCATTATTGGATGTCTTGGAGGTGGGGCTGCAACTGCTTAATTACCCTAACATAGTCTCTGCGGATCCAGCAAAGCTGGTAGTATTGTCCAACATTCTTCTGCCGGTGATGACACTGGACACACTCGCACTGAGATTCTCAGAACGATCTCTCACTGAGGTTAAAGTCTTGGAGCGAACTGTCGAGAGAATCGGTATCCTGGACTCGCTTTTGCTTGCCGTATCCTCAAAGAGTTATCATTTTTTCAGTAAGTGAGTAAGTGGGATAATCCATTTCCATCGAAAGATGGATGAAAAACTAGATGAACAATTGTGAAGGAATAACCAGAGTTTAAATTACCGGCTGCCTGACAATTATTTCCCGACTGTTAGTACTCGGCCTGAACTCAACAGATTCCTCGCTCTTCCGATATTCAATAGACTCTTGCTGGGGAGGGTTCCGACTGCAATCTCCTTTATTAACAAAGAAAAACAATGTTCGTGCATCATCTTTCGTGGTATCTTGGAGGAAAAAGACGAGCTGCCAGTACCTGCCGAGCTCTCCGTATTATTGTTCCGCTCGTCCTGCCGATTCAACTGATCTTGGTGTCCTGTATCATCCTGCAAATGTTAAGTACGTTTGAACGTGTCGTCGGTAGGAGTGCAATAAATGCTAACCTTGAAGATGCCTAACAAACGAATGATTCTCAGACGAGACATGTTTTCCTGACAATTTTTCGCCAAAATCCTGCCATGTGTGTAGAAAACAATCCGGGGAAGTAGAATGTGTCGGTCACTCGGGGGAAATTTCTCCTGCCCTTGCCACCGAGGGACTTTGAAAGCATTTGCAAATGCAAAACGAATTTGAAAGAAATGTTTACAAAGAAAGACAGAGAAGAAATTAACCGTCGATTAATCGTCACGGTAGAAAGTGAACCCGTATCAGGTTTCACGCTGGAGGAAGCGATCAATGACTAAGTTAGCAAAATTACTCCTGACCAAGCCCCGAGAATTGTGAAATTACGCGCAAGGTCGTCCATTTACATTCGAGTCGAAGAAAAATGCAAATCTCACGGAAAATTGCCATGATGGATGACCGCCCTATATTTACCGCTTAATAAGCCGCATGAATGCGCGATGAAAAATCCAAGTATGAATATTCCGATATGCAAAGAGGAATCCAATGTATCATTATGCGGTGGAATGAGCAGCTTTACCTCTGCTTCGGCTGGAACTATTTGCCAAGCAACTGGTTGCTCTGGTTGCTCTGGTTGCTCCGCTTCCTCGGCCGTCCCGATACTCGAGCTTAAACCTGGCCTCTCCATCCAAGGACTGCTGCGATTCTTCGAGCCCGTACTTCTGCGTTAACAGATCATTCATATGGCACTACTATAGAATCGCGCATTAAAGCGGCAAGTTTGACTCTTAATTGTAATAATATATCACCTTGCCATCCTAGCTCTATCAGTGCGAGTAGTGGCTATAATTTGGCCTCGAGTGCGACCGGTACCCGGTGATACCGAGCCACTACCAGCCACGATCCAATCGACATCCGATCCTGCAAAGCAAAGTAAAGCAAAGCAAAGCAAAGAACATGCATCATTGGCTGACAATAATTCCGAGGATATTCTCTGCTGTTTCATCTTAGTTTTGAATTACCAGTAGCGATTTGTAGAGTGGGCGAGATCTGTAATCCATAAACGACTAGACCGTCTGCCGAGACCAGAGGCAGAGACTTGCGAGCAAGGCGAGCCCTTATAGCGGAGAGCATCGCTTCTCCGTCGTGTCTCCGATCAGCTGCCTTCTTTGCCGCGGCCAAAACCTCCTGCAATAATCAATACTCCATTGTAGAATGCTCGGGCATCGATAGCACTCGGACCAAGTACCTCGGGATCGTAGATCTGCGCGAGGACAGCCAAAGTATCGAGGGCGGCTTGCCTAACTCTTCGCCGACGATCGGCAACCATTTTTACCACTTTACTGGCGACCGTCTGCACCTTAAATTCCGTGCTCGGAAATGTCACCAGCGAGAATATCAGCAGTTGCAATGCATTCTCCCTTGTCTGGAAGGCGATATCAGAAGGCCGCATTTATCATACTTATCTAATCCGGATAATGTTCTGTGGTTTAAGAAGCTTGGAATTCTCTCCGGGGCAAAGGAAAGGAAAGGAGGCTTACCTTGGCATTCCTGGCGTTGAGGCATTGGGGTTGCAAGAGTTGCTCGAGAAAGAGAATCGGTCGAAGTCGGAGCATGCAGGTCCTGGCTAGTTGGGCTGCGCTTGGGCCACCCTGCCTCGCCAAACCCCATGCCAATAGAGATAATCTTCTTCTCAATGCGTCCTCTCCAACTCCTGTCACTAGAACCTGCAATTCAACCAACCGATCTGGCATATTGACTTCGGAAACTTGAAACCTTCCCATTTCAGATCGAAGGATCAAGATCGATTGTTTGCTCAATTTGGATGGGAGATTTCTAGGCCAGCTAAATCGTACTCCTGTGAATTTATACTGGACTTCCCTCCAAGTACACCGATTAATCGGTTCTTCTTCGTGTTTCGCGGAAGCGAAAGACTCGCAATGGGGATATTCTAGCTAGTACTCGAAGCTGTTGCCGGCCAGTAGATTTACGGCTTACCTTTGCCACTGCTAGGCCCGCGGCAGCCACTCGACAGCTCCTTTCACAGCCCAGCACCGCATGCAACAAAGATCCTAATCGTGGCTCTATCGCGATTAAAGCCGAAGAGGTTCGCAGTGCCGATGCCACTCTTTCCAATCCACGCACACGAGCTCGCCAGTCTTCCTGATGGCCAAATCGTATTTTAATTAGACCGAGTACCTTTATAGTTAAGTGCGCATCCCTTCGCGCACCCTCCTCTTCTGCTCACTCCCAGTCTCCTGCCCCCTGCCCACTTTCTTGGAATATCTACACTTTTACAGACGACACAAGTTATCCCGCTAACGCAAGCTACTAGCTATTATCGAACAAGACTCTCCACTATCGTCTCTCCCTCTCGCTCTATCGATCGTCCCAGGCTACTCCCAATCCAATCCAATCCAATTCAATCCAACCCACCGGTAGCATCTGCATCGGCCTGCTTTTCGATTTCACTCATTTGCGGAACCCTGCCTCTTCGTCAAAGTCCTCTTCGCGATAGCGATTTCATCAGCCGAAATCATATATAATAACAAGACTCCCGTTACGTTGGATTTGGTAGAATAACCTTGGAAATTTCAAGGGATTCCTAGCCGAAATTGCTTGGATTAGCAGAATTGGCGGTGATCTAGGATAAATGGCAGTGGGAGAGCCGCATGCTAGTCTAGGAAGGGAGTGGAAGTAGGAGTAGGGAGGAGAAAATAAGGCGGATTAACATTAAAATGGAGGGATCGGTACGGCAAGGGGTAAGTGACGCCGGGATTGCAGTCGATTTGCATGTACATTGCAATGAGAAAGGCATTAGCTGGACCGACCGGCATGGCACGGCACGGCACGCAACACGTGCCTAATTATTTTCTTGTTGCTTGCCAGTCGGCCATATTTCCCTCCCCGCTCTTTCCCAACCCTTTCGACTTACAGCCAGTGCGAGCGACACCGCTACCTATCCACCGTATAATGTGTCTCGCGCAACGCAAACCTCCCTCGCTTATTTTCATCATCCCCCAGAATATTCATATACTCGCTCCCTCGAGATAGGAGCGTTTCGAATGGTTGGTTCGCGATGCTGGCAGTGAGGGAAGAAATAAAGTGACATGCATAATTCACGGCACGCCATCGAACATACGAACATCCAAGAGAAATACTTCCTCCTTCCTCGGCACAATTGATTGCGGGAGCGTTCTGCCACCCGAAACCGACTGCCAATTCCCGATTGCCGATTGCCGATTGCCGATTGCCTAGCTAAAAGTCGAACTCCCAATCGTGACTGCAAGCAAATCCAATCCCGAGCGTTCTCCTTTCAGAGACAGAGCACTGCAATTTTAATTGGCCGCCCGGCTAATTAAATACCGATGCTCCCTCGATCCAGGTCACTCCGGTGAATCGATCGGGCGGGTTCGGAATTGTGAATTCCCTGCCCGACGCGGTTGGTGGGGTCGGTGGGGTCGGTGGAGCCGGTGGGACTTTGTTCGCTGTCTAAGGAATGGGGGATGATCGAATAAGGGTTTCTTCGATGAGTGACAAAGGGAGGCCGAGTACGTCGAATCATTTGCCGTGGTGGGCCGGCTGCGGTACTTGCGGCAGGCGGCACACAAATTTCTCCAGAAGCGGAGACAGTGCTCGCTCGTCGATAGCATTTATTTTTATGCTCTTTGTAATAGACACGTCGCCTCGCGTCGCGTCGCGTCGCGTCGCGTTGTGTAGAGCTCTGGCATCGGCTATCGTGGCTCTTGCCTTGAACTTACCGGTGAACGGAAAGAAGACCGCACCACTTTCACGGTCACCGCTTTCAACTTTCTTTCAACTCGCTTCAACTACCAGACAAACTATCTATTAAATCGTCATTATTACAATGAGAAATAAGTTACCGCTGGAGCGGACTACGCTGTAATTAGGCATTGATTTTCGTGGAGCTAGAGTTGCCCACGAGTAGAGGGAATGTTTGGACAGTTGAGCTAACGAATTAGTATGCAGTGGGCTCTTCCCCCCACCGACAATGCCCCCCTCCTCTCTCCGACCAGGAGCGGATAGAGAAATCATTATTTCGATGGATAGCAACCCATTTACCAAGGATCCTTTCCCTTGAATTTCTTAAAAATCCCTCACGAATTCTTCTTCTACTCCTCGACCAAGCGAAAACATGAGACTCTTACCAAAAGATACTTCCAATAGTCGCGCGCCGTCCTATATATACTACTACTACTTGGCGCGAGACTCTACCGAGTCTCCTGATAAAGTGGAGTTCTTACTCGGCCGTTATTCACGCTTGATTACGACTTCCTCACCGAGCTTTCTCCTATCCCTATGATCCGGCAACTGGCAGAACTCACATTCCGATCCAATAGATGGTAACTCCGTGGAAAACTATAGGAATCGTTGCAAGATTTCTTGTTCCCAGTTGTACTACAGGCTGACGATGCCCTAGATCCATCACTGTCGCGTGAGAACACGAAACCGGTCAGTCAGTCTTCCTCGCCAGAAGGAAGAACGAATATTTGCCGCTACTTGTCGGAGAATTCATCCTCGATTTATTAATAACACCGGCAATTACACTTCTCGCCAGGATTCCTCGTTCTCTTTCAGACGGTGAATTGTTTTATGTCCAGTTAGTAGAGGAGAATTGAGTTCTACCGGCATGTGCAATAGTTGAAAGATATCATCAGCGAGGTTCTCGAGATAAGAGTAAGATGATGCCGCGATATCAGAAAAGAGTGATTGTGCCGCTGCTGAAACTAGTTGTATGCTGCGTCGGCCTCTTCCTTCTGCTGAGACTCGGTCTGCTTTTAGTAGGGGATGAAACTAGCCCTTTACCAACATTCTCCGATCTCGAGGAGTTAATGGTGAGTACATCTCACCTATCTCTTATAGTAGAACAGCAGAACAGCAGAGCTCTCATATCTTATCTCATATGAATGCTGCACCATTTTTAGAGAGAGGCCCACGCTGACAATAAACTCCGAATAGAAAATGTAAGAAATGTCTGTCGAAAGTATAATCTCGGAAATTACGCGCGCTCAGGTGAATCTGCCGCGTTCAAACATCCAGGTGCACCGCAATATACTGTCTTCTACTTTGACAGGTGTGAAAAGGATTGAAACATTCTTTACATATAGACTTAACATATCAATCGCTCTAATGGCTCTTGATCTTTTATTGGAAAATGGGCATTCCACAGGTCACATAATATCTCCTACTGCCCGATATATAAAGCCGGCAGTACCACATGGATCTATAATTTGTGTCTCCTTATGAACGTGCCCGAGTCCGAATTGATGAATGGGAAGGAGCAGATTTCGACTATAGCTCGAAGGAAAATCCCCGAACTCGAATATCCCGAGGCAGAAGAGGTACGCGAGAGGAGTAAACTTTCCCTCCAACTCTCAAATCTCGCGTTAGAATGATTAAAGGACGACGCGTCGAACGGTTTGGTCAATCATATTTCTCGAATTAGAGGGGCAACTATTTCATTCATCCATAGGATTACGTTTTACTGTTCAAGTGGTATACGACGATCTTTAATGAATTAGGAGCGATAAATCTGATTGTAAGAATAAGACTATTCGACACAGGTGCTCAGTTCAACTGGAAAGTTGCTGGTTGTTCGGCACCCCTTCGAGCGACTGCTCAGTGCTTATCGCGACAAGCTAGAGAACTCTGTGGCTGGAAGGGAGCATGGGACACTTCACTTTTATCGGAAATACGGCGCCAAGATCGTAGAGAAGTATCGCAGTGAGTCACGGCAAATTATCGATCTCAAGAGCGTAGAGAACTGGAGGAGTGGAGTGAGTGGATATAACGAGAGCGCTTCTGATCCGATCCATCAGGTGAGAGGTTCGTCAAGCCCAGGGAGGATCAGGTAATCCGGGTTGATGGCCTGCCAGCCCCCTCAGGCGCTGAGCCGACTTTCCGCGAATTCGTCCACTATCTCATTAACTCCGACATCGCAAATTACGGGGACGATCATTGGTTGCCCTACTACTTATTCTGCACGCCCTGTGTCGTTAATTACGACTTGATTGCGAAGGTACCTTTCGAACATGTACATTTAACTCTAGTGTCATACTGATCTCGAAGAGGCGTAATAGAAATGTTTATTGGAGAGCGAGCGGTCACGCATCACTTTTACAGGTGGAATCACTCTGGCGGGACCAAGTCTATGCTATCCAGAGGCTGAACTTGCAAGAGAAGATCAAGCCGAGATGGAGACACAGTGGTGGACATCCGGATGCAGCCAAAATATACTTCACTCAACTAGATAGAGGCATGGTAGAAAAGCTCTACGAAAAGTTCCGATTGGATTTCGAATTGTTCGACTATCGTCCCGATACTTATTACGGCTACGCAACTTCTTCATAAGACATGAATAAAAACATTAAGAAATCGAAGCCGCGAGTTCCTTATTTGAAAAGTAGGTGGTGCCATTAAGAAGGATTAGTTAGCATCGGACTGGCAAGCTGAATTTCCGATAGCTCGAACAACAACAGAGGACAAGACAGAGCAAGCAACACAGGCTAGGCTGCTGGTTAAAATATTAAGAAAAATGCTACGAGAAAATGGGAAATATATCTATGAAGCAGTAGACACGCATATAATCTTATAATTGATGGTAGTTATATCGCGTTACACCACGCGACCAACTTTTGCCAGCGAAATCGATTGACCCACTTCTCACCATAATGTATCAGAACGATCTGTCCTAAAGTCGAATGCTTCCCTTTCAGCCAGTCACGTTAATGACCGGCCGACTAAATCACTCTGCTAACCCCTGAGGCAAAAAATACTTCATGACACTTCCTTATTTCACCCTTTCACGCACTACTTGCGCGCGCTCCCTACGCCTTCCTAAGAAAGGGAGCCTTTTGAGAAATAACATAATCCCAATGCGATTAGAAAATCTCTTTGACTTGAAATGACTTGAATGCAATATTTTAACTTTCGAGGCCTTTTTTTGCTATTAGAGATTGGCTGGCTACGGGGCCTTTCCACCAAGGAAATAAAGCTACTTACTCTATTGTGTAGATCGTCCAAGACCTCGGCGTCGACCAGTCCCAATTCTTCCCAATTCGGTTCCTTCGATTTGTACTCGCCCTCGGAGATAACGCTGCCATTTTTTGCCTCCACGCAAGCCACAACCTTCCGATCGCCATCACTTTTCGAGCCGCATTCACTATCGCCCCCCTTTGCTAGATGCCGCTCGATATTACCATTTGCCAAGTCCACAACCCCTTCAATTAGATCCTCTCCATTCCCGCCTTTCTCCCCACTCCCTCCCGAGACCTCCCCCCAATTGCTTTCATATTTCTCAGATGTATTGCCATTCATATTTAAATCGGCAAGAAAGTCACGATCGATCTCAGTTTCATCTACCACCGAGCCAAACGGCGAGTTCGAAACATCGATACTTGAACTTTTCGTTGCATTCTCCCATTTATTGGTCGGAGTTTCCTTGTTACTCGAGATGCCAATTATGTCCTTGTTGTCCCGAGAACCTTTCAATTTCGAACTGGATAGTTCCATGAGTATGTAGTTTCGCTCTTGTCTGGGGAAAGTCTCGAAGGCGGCTGTTTTATTCTGAGTCGATTGCAAACCACTCTCAGAATCGATTTTATTGATCTTTTCTTCAATCTTGGTAGATGCTCGATCTTCACTGGTTTCCATAGGAATGACTCCCTTCACCTCCACACTAGTCGGCAAAATGATTGTGTGCGTCGAATTGTCTCTTTCTACTGATTCGATCGGAATGAAACCTGCGATCTGTGACGTAAGAGCAGACGGCATGTCCCCTTTATTGGACTCTTCGCTCTGCTTAGTGGAGGCAGCATCCGCTCTTCCAAGACTGTCTTCTTTGTTGTTTGTATCGGTTTCCTTCTTACTCTTGGAAATATCCCTTTTCTCCCCCTTAATTGGGTCTCTTTTCTTCGTGTCTGTCGGATCAGGCGGCTTAATGATGTACAATGGACTATTGGTTCGCGCGAGGATACTCTTTTTCGGACTCAAATCGGCATTGTGAATATAAACCTCTCTCTTGGGACTGTTCGAGGCTGATCTCGCCTGTCGGCGCAGTTTCTTTCTCTCTCTATGTGGACTGCAGGGTTGCGAGGATGGCCTACGGTGCTCCGGCATTTTAGTAGCAGGCGTCACAGGCAGGGGAATCCTAGTTTTGGGAACGAGTTCGATGGACTCAGTCTCGTCGCTATCTGGAGTGCGCAACTTGACAATCTCCCCACCGAAATGTACTCTCCTCGGGGTCTTTTTCCTCTCGAGCGCCGAGTCACCTACCGCCTCGGCGACTTCTGCATCGTTCCTCACATCGGTCCCGCTTTCCTCGTCCTGCTCGCCCTCCTCGCCCTCCTCGTTCTCGCTCTCCTCGGCCTTCTCCTCCAAGATAGTCATCGTGATGGCAGTTTCTTCATTGAACTTAATCTCTGTCTCGAGGACGACTCTTGCACCGGGCATAGTCCCGTTCACTATTTCGTCCTCCTCCTCGGCGATGCCGGAGGTATCGCTATCGCTGTCCCACTTCCGCTCCAGGTGATCCTCCTTCTTCTCTGGCCTCTCGGTGTTCCTGATATTGCGCGCACTCACCGAATTCCCCCGACGCTTCCTGCTCGGCTTTATCTTGTAGATCTTCGAGAGGATCTCGATGTTCTTCTTCAGCTTGTCATCGTACTCGGCGAGGTAAGTGTCAAACCTATCACTGCCAATGACCTCACGAATCTTGAGGAGAGACTTGAGGACAGCTTCCTGATGGGGAACCTGTGCTAATCGCGATGCCAGAGCAATGGTCGTGTCTTTCACCAGGTGCGCATCCGGCGAGGGACTGCTCGACGATGGAAAGAGCAAGGAAGGCGCGCTCAGGATCACTCCGGTGGTGATGTTCAATTGAAATGGATCGTGCGGCTCGGAGCGACTCAGCCCATCCCGAAGAATCTGAAAGAAGAGCGGCAGGGGAAGTTCGATCCTTCATTGCATTGGCGATCGATCTCCACATCCGATAGTGGGTGGGAGAATTGCTAGCAAGGTCGCGATAATTATCCTCGAGCGATGCGATTCAGTTTCACCCTGTTGCGCAACAGCCGGACACATGAATACTCGAAATCCGATGCATAACAGGTTTATGGAAAAAGATGAATTTCATTCTGCAATGGATAAATGTGGCAAGTACCACATTCGCCCAGAATTCACATTCCAACAATCGATAAAGAGATGAAGAGATGAAGGGAAATTACATTCTTTACGATGCTCTCCTTCTCCTGTGTGTGCAGAAGATAGACCCTTATGGTGTCCAAGGCGCCCTTGCGTACCGCAGGTGCAGGGTGACCCAAATTATTGATTAACTCCGGTAGCACTGGTTGCATGACCTTGTCCAGCTGGCCGGCGTTGAGGGTAGGTAGGACGTCCATGAGGACGCGGAGAGCGTGCTGACGCACCTCCCATTCGGGATCACGCAATCTCTCCGCTATCTCCAGGAAAGTCAATCGCGTGTCAATCTCCACGGGAAACTTGCGGGTGCGCACCTATCGAAATATCCCCGATACCATTTCTAACCAGTCTTCCTCACTTCTCTACTAATCACTTATGATCAAATCAACAAAGAGTCATAACTACTAACTAGCTAGCGATGAAATCCTCGAAATTCAGATATTCAGTTAACTAGCATCTTGAAGGGATCCTAGCATTTTTAATAGAAAATCCTACAAACCACGTGCTCCCACAAGGGAGTGAGTTGTATAGGCTGAGCATTTTCGACGGCGGCAGCGCTCGCGCTCGTCTTACGGGACATGCTTCCTCTGCGGGTGTCCCGGTGATCTCTCTCCAACGTTCTTGTTCGTTGATGTTCAAGTGAGAAGGAACGAACTGGTACAAGCAACGAGTCCTTTTGGGCCTGCGGCAACGGCGAACGCGACGGCGAAGGCGGTGGTGGCGGCCGGTTCTCCGTCGATCCTGTCATAGGTAACGGAGCATCCAGCCACTCGGACATACCCTCCTACGTCTGGTCCCTCATGAACCACGGATCACTCTTCCTCATCTTTATCGTCAGGCCCTGCGATCTTTGATCCCTCATCGGTCCAATCGAGATTCAATCTGGCGCACAGTTCCCACCTCATTAAGCCACGGCCAACCTCCCAATTTGCCTACCAGCCGAAGAAGGCTCAGCTCACTAGCGCATCCACTCCACTCTTAATTCACACATAACTCCTACTAAACGGATCGACACTTTCCATACCAAGTGCCAAGGGAGAGTCTAGTATAACCAAGTATAGACCCCGCTCAGCTTTCGATGACGCTAGACATAAGGGTGAATGGATTTTTCCCATTTTCAAACACTAGTCCGAAGGAACTATTAACTTCGCTTTGCATACCGGCAAGCCGGCAAGCCGGCAAGCTAAACATTTCTCAGTGTCTGCTCCATTCAGAAATTTGCGGAAATCGTTCCAAAGTAAGAATTTTGAACGGGGGCTCGGGCATTTATACATCACTTCTTCCTTGATGCAAGAAAACAATCCCCACCAAACTTTAACCCCCAAAAAGGTCAGGAAGTATGAAAAACCTGGGAAAAACCGTGGAAATGAATCATCCAGGATCGGTTTTCAATGTGTTTTTGGTACAATTCCGACACTTTGGCTACTGATTTCATGGGTTCTATCCGTTTTGAGACACGAACAATTGAAAAATCAAGCGTTCGTCCCGGTCCCAGAATTTTCGAAAAATCGAAAATTTTTGAAGGGATATGCCTGAAAAAATGTGCGAAAAAATGAATGTTGAGCTAAGGCTCTGGAATTTTTACTACTTCTTCCTCGATGCAAAAAAACATTCCCCGCCAAATTACAGCCCCGGAAATAGTCGGGAAGTATTAAAAACATGGGAAAAACCATCTAAATTAGATGAGACCAATTATTCAAGTGACTGTTTCCAAGTGTTTTGAGTCGAAAAATCGAAAGTTTTGAAAAGGTACGCGCACACGCCAAGTTATTTTATTCGTAAAACTATTTTCTGACACTTCTACCTCAAATGGCATTCACGTGGCTTGACAGACGGTCGCATTTCCACTGCTTCCGGCACGTGCCATCTCTGACTATGTTGAATGATTGACGTTACAGAAGAACTTAATCGGCCATTGAACCCCAAGCTGTACTTTCGGCTTCCTTTACCGAATCAATTTTCCTGATCACGAAACCCACAGGGTTACCACGATACGATCATTTTAACTTGTTATCATTGCAAAGATTTGCCAATGAAAATAATCAGGTGCTGTATTAACTATAGAGCGGCTGGGGCTGGTATGTACCTCTGAAAGAGCAGCACAGCAAGGACTGAAAATTTCATACTTGGAGGAAAGTCCAAGTGCTTTTTCTATAAATAAATGTCCAATGAAGCCAGTAGCTAACGGAAGAGTAACTTTAATCTTGCTTAATTTGTCCTTCGAAAGAAGTGGTTGTGATCATGGTAATTGGAAGGTCGCAACCCGTGCGGTTAATCAGAAGGCTGAAATAGTATTTTAGCCGCAGGCTATCTAAGTCCGCCAGTCCGTGTTTAAAAAGAGCCGAGAGGGAGCCATACAGTTTATCATTACATCTTGCGACACGAACCCCCTACAAAAGTAGTTCACACGGGAGCCGATTGCATAACCAAGAGGAAAAGGTGCGTGCGATGAAAAGAAGGGTGACAAAAGATACTGAAGATGCAGCTTTTTCCAAGCAATACTATGTCATTGCCTTCGGGTGAATATCTTTAAAATTGATACTATGAACACTTAACTAGCCACCGGGGAACTTTCGAAATTAAAATCCTTTTCTTGTACATTTTACTAATATAAAAAACCTGCGGGCTTGCGTACTATCCCCAAAACATGATTTTAACGTACAATCCTTTTTGCTCGAATGATATGTACAAAAATTAATTTCAACGTGAAAGGGATAATTTTCTTAAGAAATATTATAATCATTTTCGACCAGCCAACTCACCCTCTGAGGTCGGCTCAAGTGGTACCGGCTCGAATTCTCATTCCTTGTCATAGACATTTCCTGTTCTTAACACACTGCACTCCTCGACGATTTTAATAGAATATCGTGGGTTAATTATACTTAACAAGTGGACACATGGGGAGAAATGTGAGCGGGAGTATAACCGGCGCTACTGGCAAGAGTATTCAGCCAATACTGCGTTCACCTGTCGGCTACCGGCATGTGACTACCGCGGTGACTGTTCCTCGGCAAACCGGTGGTTTGTGCGATAGTGGTATCGACCACCCCATCCCCACCGGATCCAACAATATTACGTACAGTCTAACATCGACAATAGCTTCAGCAATTCCAACTTGAAATTTTGGTCTCTACGCGGAGGACAATATCGGGAGAACGAGATCACCGTATATTCGGCTGTACCCGGACAATTCAAAACGATTAAAGGAATATTTTCTATCGGTGACTTCAACACAAGTAAGTACTATTGTAACTGCAGCTTGGGAATAGCGGTATCACGATAATTGTAGATGATACATATATTTTGCAGCGAAATCGTATGTTACCAGTTGGTAGCAAATTATGCTAACGGTATGCCCGTACAAACCAAATTGGACACGCATGTTCGTAAACTCGCACTGTCCATGTGGACAAGAGATCAATTATGATAAAAGACAATCAGTAAGCATGTACCAACGATGTTTTATTTTATTTGTTTGAAAAAGTGTTCAATACACAATTGCGACAGGCATCCTATCACCAGGAGGATATTTGTCATATGAAGAATACTATATTTCGTATAAATTTACAAAAGTGCATGAGCTACATATAGCTTCCATGACTTCCGTAAAAACATTATTAAAAATAATATATTCATAAATAATCAAACCGTGCGCGAACATACAACACGCACTACTATGCATCACAGAATTAAGGGTAAATAGTATTATCATAAATATTTACGCTTATTCATTGGAAGACTAGACAATAAGCCGTTTTGCCTCCGGCTCCTTTGGCTTTATATTTTGTACTGGGTTTTGCGAATACAGCATGACCGCGTAACTCACCATAGCGATAGATATTACAGTATTCATATGAATGGGGATATCAAAAATGAGCCAACACAATACGGCTGTGAATACTAGTTCTAATGCACTGGCAAATGTCTTGAGAATAGAATTAAGATTCTTTAGAAAAAAACTCGTGATTATTCCTACTGCGGTATTATTCAGCATTATTAAAATGACTTTAGGCTGCATAAAGGTACTGGCCCCAATATTACTGAACATCTTGGAGGAGGCAGGTTCTACCATGAATAATACTAAGAACGCAAACAAATTGCATAAAATACTATCAACATACATAAATACATTTTGAACGAAAATGTTAATGTCGGCTCCTTGGCCTTTAAGTAGGTACTCGTTGTAAACTCCAGCCAGGCAGGAACATATTGTCTAAAATATTTTAGTCAATCAATGAATTCAATATTCAAAATTGTAGCAATACTATATAGTAATTACTGACCTGCAAAAATATTAGCAGGATGCTACTACTTAATGTAAATTTGGCACTAAATATACTGGTACTGAAGTCCAAGTCTACATGCTTTATCATACAGCCAACTGTAAGTATTACCAAAGAAAACCATTGCTTTTTAGATAGTTTTTTCTTAAAAACAACCTGGAAAATATATTGTATATATTTAATTGAACTTATCCTAGCTAAAACTTTATCTAATCATTACACAAAATCTACGTACCTGAAAAATTATACCTGTAATAACTACACGGAACTGCAATAGTACATAATATGTTGTAGGATCAAATGCCGCCAGATTGATAAATGATAAATTATTATACAAACAGTAGAGAAACGATGGTATCATGTACAGTAATAAAACTGAAATAAAAGTGCTGTTTTATTGCATTATTTGAAATGCCAAGAAAAGATTTCATTTAATTTCATCTACCTTTTTTATTTGATGAGACTTCGTTATAAAGACTTCCAATACTATTACTAAAAGAATGTCAAAATGTTAATTGCTATTTGGAGTATATACAAATTTAACTGCCACGCAAATTAAGACGTACTCTTTGCAGTATAAAACGGTTGAAATGAGCAATTTTAAAACCTCGGTCAATAATACCACAGTTACAATGTTGTATTCATATTGGCCATTTCTTTGAGACCATGTTACTATAATACCTGAAATAGAAGCAGCGTTCTTATACTTTCAAGCTGTACAAGCTATCTTCCCCATGTAAGCTATGCCCTAATAAGATAGGGACGAGACTTATGTAAAATGACAACAGTTAAATTACAAAATTACAAAATTACAAAGTTACAGAATGTAAAACAACATTCGATAAGTTTAAAAAATAATGATTTATCGCATTTAGACTGTCTCTGTACGTTTGTTCGCATCCTCAAAGGATGTTGAATGTCAATAATATTGGCAGTTTAAACGCCAAGAGCTAAAATTCTCTTATTGTTCGGATCATCAAAAATTTAGTCGCTTTCTCCTTCTTTGCTGAGGAGGTGACAGGAACAGTATAACTAAAAGCGCAGAGTGAACACCTATCTTATCTATTGGATAACCTAGTTGATGCATACCCTGATTCACAAAAAGTGCCATATAGGAAACGAAAATAACCGGACTCCATCGCCCGGGGAATAATTCTCCCCAATTAATAGCACCCATTTTCCAAGTTTACTTATAGGATTATCTTCAAGAAAGTTCAATCTTTCGCGCCTCACATCCTGCAGAGTCGGTTGATCCGTGCACGTTGGTTACATATTACTGATTGGTAGATATTGCTACAGTTCGCCTCTGGAAAGAAGGCGCCTGGCTCTGATTTGCCGAAAATTTTGTCTCCTCCTTCAAAATTACTTAGGGACGGTACTTAGGGATGGAAACAAAAGGTTTTATGATTAGGAACCCGTAGTCTTGTTTCTATTGGCAAGTAGGAAACAATTTGACCTGAGCCGGACACCATTTTTGCCAGGTATACAAAGGGCCAAGTGAAGGCCGTGAGGGGCCTCGTCCGAGGAAAAATAGGAAAGGCGGTATTTCCCTGCCTTGTAAGGCGTAGTCCATCAGTCCCACTCTTTCCGAGTTCTAGGGCCAGGCGCCTTCTTTCCAGAGGCGAACTGTAGGTAGTACTAGTCACTAGTGCCACTACCACAGTTTACTATACTGTGTATCACTGTGCAAGTACTACCGAGCAGCATTACCGAGTACTTACTAACACACCCATCCTGTTCCGTTCCGAATAATCGAGGCATATCTAATATCTATAAGGAACCATTCTGTTTGCGACGGTATCATTAGCAGTTTTATATGTACGTGAGAAGAAATTGTCTATATCTGAATTATATTGTTTTAATAATGCTGTTTATTTCTTAATATATTTTGTACAATTCATAAATAGTAATTTTGTTGTAATATATATTAGATACGCGGCGACACTGCACTGTAAAATGCAAATATCATAACCGTTCAAGAATTCTTTAAGTCGGATTACATTTTACTACCGATTAGTGGATCATTACAATGCATACGTACAATTCGAAATCTAACGTATGACTATATAAGTATGTACATTATTAAAAGCGTATATGGCTCAATATTTCACAGACGCGGTCACGGATGGACGAGAATGAGAAGTAATAAATACGTGAGTCGCTTTTCTTTGTATAATTAGTACGGAATTTGCCGCTGACATGTTCATAAATAAACTATCGAGCATCATACTTTCAAAACGGTACCACGTGCACAATACATCATGGCACAATGCCTTAAAATTATGGCGAATACGATGAAACACTTCTTGATTTAATGAAGAGCATCAAATCACAACAAACCATAGACGAACTGCTTAAAATAGTTTGACACCCTTGCTAACGAGGCCATTAGAAATAAGACATGATCCAGGGCACCTTTAACGGTCTTAGAGATTTGTACGAGAAAACGTATACAAAGACTACGGATGTTAACCTGGCGCTATCGATCAGCTTCTTTATCAAATCGTATTAAGGCCACAGTCCCCCCAAACTTGATGTGATTTGAATAATGCGTCGAGGCGAAAAACTTGGTGATATTGCGTATAAATCAAATGCATCTTTCTGAAGAATTACAATGTCTTCTGAAATCTTGGGACAAACATTCGAAATTCCATTTACAAATAGAACATACAAAACTATTGCACGAGAGTAAGGTCAATTTTTAATTACGTTCAAGTATTGAACATGTTGGCCATTTTGTAACACTATCCTAATTCTATTCATTTCTCCTTAAGAGATTTGGCTATGTCACCCCCTTTGATTAAACTAGTTCAAAACGTTTGGATGCATTGTAACTGAGATGTTCTAATTGCTCAATGAAGTTAATCAAACTTGAATGGTTGAAAAAACGTTGGAAAAACGTCTGTAAATTCGGTTGATTCCCATCACGCTCCACATTTTAACAATGACTCGTGTATAGAGAATAGAACTAAAATGCTAATTTGAAGTCTCCAATTGCTTTAAGATCTGTTGTGTAATTAATTTCGTGGCTTCACTCGCGTTAGGGATAAGAAACTTGTCCATGTCAGAGATAACCGTATCATTGTATTGCGTAGTACCATACTTGAATGTAATTAGATCGGAGTGTCGTTTCCTAGATGTGATTTTTACAATACTGGTCAATGGACGTTTAACGATCACATGGGCCGCGCCTTTTCTCTCAGGTATTTCACGGAGTACTATAAGTTGACTATCCGTCACCAGCAACAAACTGAAACAACCACAGAGATAAATTGCCAATTAAGCTTGAGTAAAAAGCTATTAGTTTCGCTCATTTATTTACCTATCACAGAGATCCCCATTAACTTTTACTTCTTGACACTTAAAGGAATGTAATAACTTTGGATCTTTCATCCAATGTTGAATGGACACTACTTCGATTGGCTCTTCACTTTCATTATTAGTCATTGTCATATCTATAACATAAAAATATCAACTGTATAGAATCTACCGCAAAGCAACATTTAGGTGGTATGTAGAAAGAGTACACACCCAACTCTTGATCATCATCTATGCTAAATACAGGCGCTGTTTTCTTCTGGCGTTTTGTGTAATCGACATCTTTACCATTGTGACTTTCTACATTGTTCTGAACACTAGCAGAAGGATTAACAATGTAATCGAACAATTTTCCTTTCACTTTCTTAATTTTTCCAAGGAAGTCCGAATTATTATTCTTTATTTTCACGGGACTCGTTTCGTTAGAATTGGCCTCCGATATATTAGCATTGCACACCAAACAGTGTTGGGAATTATGATCTACAAGACTAGAAACAACCTCATCACCAAAATACTCGTGCACCGCTGAAACAAGGATAATCAGTCTGCAACTGAATGAAGGAAGTATCTTTGAAATACATAATGAATCATCTTAATGTACCTTCATAGCCTGATGTAACCATGCTCACATACTGAGTATGCTTTTGTAAGAAAGATGCTACCACCATGTGAGTATAGCGGTCCTCCTCTTGTCTACCACTCCCTAAGAAACAGAGGTGCTCACCACCGGCTTGCGACCCCACAGCCAAAGCTTGTCTCTGTGCCTGCAGCAGCCCTTGGACTGCTGTAGCAAATGCAGCTGGTTCTTGCAACATCTGGATAATGTCATAAATCACATGCAAATCTTGCTGCAATTCAATTCAATTTTTATCAAAGACAAAAATTTTCGAATGAAATACCAAGTTGCAATCCAAGTGAAATGCTGTTGGTAAATGTCCCGCATTGTACTGTTCAGCAGGCCTGCAATCCACTAAGAAAAATCGGACAGACTCGACAGAAGTATTTGGAATGGACGGAGATTCAATTGAATTTTCCACTAACTCCTGGGCCGACACAGGTAAGCAGAGCGAGTGCGATATTAATTTATCGTCCCACACAGTAGTACCAAACATAATTGGATATATATCTTGTTTAAAGGATGATGGTGTTTTCATAGCATAATATTGAGCTAGAGAACAAAAATCAGTTACGTCCTCAGCTTCCAGAGCACAAGGCATCACAGCTATAGCAGCTATAATGCTTTCCTTATCATCATCCTTCATACTTAAGATTTGTTCCCTGTAGAAAGATTTAGCATTACAACTACTCTATCACTAAAAATATAAAAGGCAATCAGTCGCAATACCTTGCATTTATCACCATAATAAGTGAGAGGAATAGCATAAAGAATGGGTCGGCCTGCATAAAATATAGATCCCACATTGTACATACTGCCGGCAATGAACAGACACCAGCGAAAAGTGTATTCACCCAACCCTTTGTATAATGATCAGGTGATACCCTTTTAGTATCAAGGAATGAGCACAATTCTGGCTCGTGATATAATAATAACAACCTTAGTATTGAACTATAAGTGTCACCCCTGGAAACACGCATCAAAATGTTATCAGCCTAATATTTATTAATTTCATGCGATAAATATTCTGGATTACTCACCTAGGGATGTAAATATCTATAATTGCTTCGAATAAATTATATGTTGCGGCACGTGGAAGCTTCAATGCTACTAAAGGGCCTAACAATTCTAACCAGCCATTTCCTTTTTTGTATTGCTTTCCTTTGCTCTTACAATAAAATGTTAAAATAGATTCTAGGTCGGATACAACAGAGACTTTGTCTTCATCATCATTCCCAAGCTTTCCTGCAATATTGTTAATGAATATCCAGATTTAGGTGTTGAGTATCATTTCAAACGGGAACACCCAAGAAAGATAAGCTGATATCAGTTATATACTTTCATAAGATAACAGAGATGTTATCTCTATATGAACCATTGTAAGAAATTTCCTACTGCTCCAAAGCTAGAAATTAACTTACCAACCAACTGTTGACACTCTTCGCGTATAACATTTTGTTCTGGCAAGTCAAAGACTTCGTTAAACTGACTTAACTGATTGCCTCTGTCAGTAACATCTAGGCAAGCTTTCCAAACATCTGGCCTTAAATTTGCAGGAATTGGCTGACCTTTACAAACTGCATATATATCAGACGCAGACGGGGCCTCTGTGTCTAGAAGAGCTGCTTCAAGCTCCAGTACCCTATATAAATGAATACTGTACAGAAAATATATTCTAGAAGAAAAACTGTGGACATTCTTATCATTAAGCAACAGCAAACAGTTGATAAATATTCATGAAACTAGAAGAATGACCTTCATTGTCTTCTGAGTCAAGTCATTGACAATACACCTTGAGTTAATACTGTACTTTCTTTACTTTAAAAATTGCAAGTCCCCTAAAGTCTATAAGGGAATGGATAGTGTGTAGTGAATGTGTATGTAAGAATGTACTATTCACATGTTCGTTTGAAGGGAACTCTTGACTCGGCATAAAAGATTTTCGCATGGCCATACCGCTGTTTAAAATATTTATCTGTTCTGCTCGGTCAGAAAAAGTGATTGTGTGAAAAGTGACGAACGTAAAAAGTATTCGAGAGTGGCTTCACACATCACACAGACTGATGATAATAATCGGTTTACATTCTAGCAAAATCTAATCTTACCCTTTTAAAAAATGTTCATTCTTTAAAGGAAGTATTGGAATCCATTAAGAAAATACTATGAATCCTGGGTGCTCACTCACCAGGTGTTTTCGTCTTCTTGTAGTGCCATTTTGGTAAACGTCACGCTCTCCACGAGCTCCGAAAAATTACAACAGATGTATCCGTTACAGTTTTCTACGACGTAGCAGATGCTTCCGGTCACTTAGTGTAAATCCCGAAAGGCTCATGGCATTTCCCGTAGTTGACGTGCCCCGTAAAATTTAGCGCGATAAAGGCATCCCAGTGAATAAAACTTGGCTCATGTTGACACACCGTTGCCATCTTTCCAGAAAAGTTGGGAGCATGCGTTCGCGAGAGGCGCCAAGGCCTCCTAACACTAATTTTGAAATTATATAGAGTATGTCAGCGAAACCGTACTATGACTTAAGAATATATATATGAATAATGAAATGCCAATCAAGAACCCTCTTCAAGATGTTGCGGTCTTTTTAATATATTCGGAGAACTTTTATATATATGCCTGCGGTGAGACTGGAAGAACTAAATATTAAACACACCGCGCGTGTTATAAACATGGTAAACATAGCATAAATGAGAGCTACAATAGATATATATTATTTTACGTTACTATATGTGTATGCGGAAAGGTATAGCAATTCCTTAAAAGAGGTCAGAAATGTTGTACCTATTACAGATTATTTAGTAATATATTTAGAGTGCGCACTCTGAGACATTTGCAATTTCATATAATGAATAATATTTTGATCGGAAGCGTACTGCCGGAAACCGCGCGACTGCCACGCTCCAGCGGGCTTTTCATCTTAGGGATTGAAAAGCGTGTATACCGCCTGGTGTATACGGTGCCGTGGTCGAAGTGGGTGCGGAGCAGGAGGATTCGTCTGCAAGTCGCCGCTGCGGCGACCCAACCGCATGATTAATTTTGTTACCGTTGGTTTTCGCTGTCCGCACTTGCGCCGGTGAAATTCAACAGAGGAGACGAGAGCATCGTAGTTCTTCGCGACTCAAGACACTGGCAGACTCGTGAATAAAATGACTGGTGCAAGCGGTGCAGCCACCGTGGCTAGCAGTCCGCTACCAAAATGGCAACTCGCCCTGGTCGTCGGAGCGCCGGTCGCTCTCGGCCTCGGTTACATGTATTACAAGAACACCAGCAGGTCGTCACCAAAATCTGATCGCGAGAAATTCAAAAGCAAGTCAAAAGAGAACGGAATCTCTATAGAAAAGCAAATATCTGCGGACGAGCCACTCGAATCTAAGGACCCGCAATCACCAGAACCCAAGGTTAGAAGCAGCCCTTCCCCATGCGAGTCGAATATGCTAATAAACAAAACTATAAAGTCTTTCTTATGCGTACGCTGTTATACCCTCTTATACATTCTGCTTAAACCTCAATCTCAAAATTCTTCGTATTCTGCAATAGGTACATCATATAAACGCTGTTTTTCATATAACAGCCTCTTAAGCTTTGAACTCTCTACTTCATGTCAGAGATCTAATTAATTAGTCGTGTTACACTAATTAATAATGCTGTGTAATATTAATAGTAACAACAAAACAATGCAACCAACGTCCGTCGCGTTTAAATTCATAAAAAAGTCTACTTTGTTTGCAGACCGCACTGCAGCAAGCACAGAAGTTCAAACAAGAAGGGAACGTACATTTTAAAGCTGGGAAGTATGACGAGGCAATTGCACAATACAACAATGCAATTGAAGTTTGTCCCAAGGATAACATAGAAGAACTCGCTGTCTTTTATCAGAATAGAGCAGCATGTTATGAGCAGTTGAAAAAATATAGTGCTGTAAAAGCAGATTGCACAAAGGCAATAGAACTACAGCCAAAGTATGCAAAAGCTTTCTTACGCAGAGCTCGCGCTTTAGAATATAGCAATGATCTCGAAAATGCTCTGGAAGATGTTACAACTGCCTGCATACTGGAAAACTTTGCAAATTCAAGTGCTGTGTTAATGTCAGATAGAGTTTTAAAGCGATTGGGTATGTATTATATGGAACAATCAGACTTGGATTTTATTATGCAGAATGATATGATTCGAGATAAGCATTGAAAACCTTTTTTTAGGTAGGCAACATGCAGAGGAATACATGGCCACTAAAGATCATATCATGCCAAGCAAATGTTTCATTAAAAAATACATGAGCACTTTCTCCTACGATCCAGTTTTCAACCTATTGGAAAGTTCAAATACTAATGACTTGTCCATGTAAGTATCTCTGTCTAGATAGAATATGAGAGATCGGTTGTTCATCTGAATTATTTTACTCTCGCGGTTCAACAGGGGTTTCATGAAAATTTTGCGAGCTCTTCAGGAAGAAAGATACGATGATATTATACCATTATGCATGGAAGAACTAGAAACTTCCGACTCCGAAGAACTGCCACACAGAATGGAGCTTTTGCTCTTAAAAGCTACTTTCCTACATTTATTAGGAAAACACGATGAAGCAATAAAAGATTTTGAATTTATTATAAGCAATAGCAGTGTTCCGGATACTATAAAAATAAACGCACTGATTAAGAGGGCAGCTTTGTACATGCAGCTGGAACAGCCAGAGAAGTGTTTCAGTGATTTTGACGATGCGTGCAAGATCGATAGCAATTGCGGAGATATTTACCATCACAGGGGACAGGTATACTTTGAATGGAAGTGACGGAAACATAATGGAAAACCTGAAGAATCTTAATATCTTGAAATCTAATGCGATAATAGATCCGGCTCTTGTTGGGAGAAATCGCGCAGGCTAAAGAAGACTGTCAGAAAGCGGTAGATTTGAATCCTACTTTCGGTGTTGCGGTTGTACAGAAGTGTTACGCAGACTATCGCTACGGTTTAATGACCCGAGACGCGGCATTGTTGGACCGGACAATAAAAGACTTTGATCATTGCATCGAGAAGTTCCCGGACTATTCCGAGTGCTATACAGTTTATGCCCAGGTAGTAGTCACTTCAGAGAATACTCGAATCAGTATCAATTTTCTCCAAACGACTAATTTTAAGCACTTTTCCCATATTCCAGGTACTGTTAGATGCTGGAGAATACGAGACAGCCGATGCTATGTTTGCTAAAGCAATCGAAAAGGATCGTACACCAGCAACTATTTACGTGCATAGAGGTTTGATGCAGCTGTTCTGGAACAGCAACGTTGACAAAGCGATTACATATTTTGGAGAAGCACTAGCCTTGGATGATAAATGTGAATTGGTCTACGAAGCACTTGGAACAATCGAAGTACAGAGGTACAATTTATACAATCATTGTTACCATTTAAAAAAAGAATGACACAATATTTAGATGAAAGCATCCATCTTGCACGATTTTTGTTACGTAACATTCAATTTCATTCACAGGGGGAACTTGAAGATGGCGATACAGCATTTTGACAAGGCCTTGCAATTAAGCCGAACAATCACGGAATTAGCACATAACTTCAGTCTAATGGATGCTGCGAAGGCCCAACTCAATGTAAAAGAAAGACTAGGCCCCGCTGCAATATGGAATGTACAGAATATTCAATAAGTTTTCTCTAAACCCCAAATATCCACTGATGTTGAAATATTTAGTAATACGATGGTCATGATTACCAGATCGAAGAATGAAGTTTTATATGCGGTATGCCCAACTGACAATTTTATACAGGGTTGCAAACCAAATTTTGAAACAGTGTGCCCATAGAGACGAAGATATATATTTGTTATATTTCAAACTGCTACAATTATTTCGTAAAATTAAAGTTTTAATAGGTTCCGCCAAAAAAATCTGACAAATTAAACACTTTTGGTGATACAATGAAGGAACAAAGTATTATTATTCCATTTGCACATCATACATGTTAGCATACTCTTAAAAATTCGCCGCTCGATACAAGGTTGCTATAAACACATATTCATTACTACGTGATGTATTATTTATATTGGAGCATCTATTAATGCCCTAAAAGATTCATTTTTCACAAAATGACATAGCGCCAGTCTTTATTAACGTGTCTATTAGCACTTCGAAATTCCCTAGTAAGCGTGAGCTATGTTATCTTTGGCTACCAAAACATATGGACAGTGTTCGGTTCCTTTGTAATTCATAGATTCATGTTATGTTACAGCATCTTCGAAAATCCATCATTTGTAATGTTTTGTACATAAAATTACATAAAACGATGCCACGTAACAACAAATTAATTTACGTCATTTAACAACAGAGTATCAAGCGCAACAAGTTGCATGTTATTATGTCTTTGAATTGACTTGGTTTTAATAAGCACATAGTAACACTTTCATCCTCCACATGTTGGATGAAAAATAGGAATATTGACTTTCCTAAAAAGAAACCCGTGCAGAAATGCGAGTCCTGCTGCGCAATCTAGAAGAAATCGATATACACTTTGGGTCTTGTAATATAGTACTACTCCAACTTATTACCTATTTGTCATCCTTGATTGGAAAGGATGCACAGCTCTCCGCCACGCCTCAATTCACAGTACATTACCTACTTGTGTGTGCCTTGTTACACATCGTAGAAGACTGAAGCAAGAGGGTACCTTATAATGAAGGCCAGCAAAGTGCTCATACACTAGAAATAAATGGAATTCCATTAGAGGGAGTTTATCAGGATAGTACGCCCATTGGCCAAAGTGGTTATTACCTGTATTAGTAGCAAGACAAACGTCAGTTGCGATTCTTTCATAGGGCCAGACTTAATTAGGACAAAATTAATTAATGTCAAGTTATTACAAGTAACTACGCCTTCATTGTCTTCGTGCCATCTGACTATCTTAAGTGCTCTAAAGATCCACATTACGAGACTTCCTAAATTAAAGACATCGATTTATTCCTCTATGCAAGCAATAATCGGTGGATTTTCGAGCCTGTCATGTACATATGTACATTATACGAATAACATATACCAAAAGCCGTTTCATAGAAAATAAACTGTTCTTATATAGAATATGTGTTATAAAACAACATACCCAAAGCACTCAGATCCTGTCTCACAAATACAGTATTACTTGGCTCCAGTTTGTCGGAGGGTTTATTGTATCTGCAAGTAAAGACATTCGTACAAATAACTGCATGTCACCGGAGCTACAACTTCGCTGATAGGAAACTCACTTTGGTAATCGATGCCTAGGACACGGCACTAAGTGAAATAATTGTGGAATGCTATAGAGAAAGTTGATAATTTGTGGAATAAAAAAGAGCAAAGTAGTTTTACTGAAATGACCGATGATGCCAACAACGGCGAAAGTCATTCCTGACAAGTAGCAAAATGTATCGCCAACGAAAATTTGCGACGGGTACCTTTTAAAAAAAAATAAGAATACATATAAATAAGTTGCGGAATTCTTTAATGTCCATGCACACGATATGGATGCTGGAGAGGTAGCGTTTTAAATTGCCCGGTATATCCCCACTTCGACGTCTCAGTCTACTTTGTGCGAAGAGGAACTTGAATAGTCGCGAAAGTGCGAAATCCATACAATCTTGCTAGAAGTGTGATCATGTCTACAGGCTCGTTTGTACCAGTTTCAACAGCGTTAGGAGGTACGAAACAGGTAGAATAAGATATAATGGTGAGAGCGCAGGCGGCTCGGTATGCCGGCAGCTGCATGAAACATGAGATACGAAGGGATAGTCACAATATAGGTCTTTTTGGAAAGGGAAAGCCCTGGTAGGGCGAACATTGTTGAGCTTCTGATTCAAAACGCGTGCGCCTTGGCAGGGGAGACTGTCGCGCCTGCCGAATAGTCGGGCTTTCGTGAAGAAGGTTGCACTCAGTAGGGGGGTAGGCAGTCGGGCGTGGTTTTTCGGCTTTTCAACAGGATAGGTTGCCAGTTTGAAGTATTCTAGCTTTACGAAGTGTAGGCTACGAGGGCCAGACTCGTCGAACGCCGAATTAGTGGCCGTTTTGTTAAGCTCGAAGCAATTATGTGGCGATCAGTACCATGACCGGCAGCAGCTGAAAGATCGGCTAAGCAAGAAGGCAGGGGAAGTGCAGGGAAGAGAGAGGGTGCGGCAGCTGGGAACGTGTTGTCGAGCGCGATCAGGCACATTTGAAGTTAAATGGCACGCCGAGGAGCGGTGACGTCACCGTTTAAACGTCACGGCGCAAAGGCACTGGTTCCGTCGTCACACTACATTGTGAGTCATTTCTCAATTACATAAGACTTCTGCCGATGACGTCACTCAAAAGTTTTTGTCCTTCGAACTTGTAAATTTAAGTCCGACAATGCACACTCTCATGTTCCACCACTCTTAGCTGTTACGACTGAAAAACCATTTAGTTTTGTGGATACCAGTAGAGCAATGACAAGATTCTCCGACACCTTGAAACTTAAATTAGTTCCAATGAAAATTGTTGTTTTGCATCTGTTCTCAAACTTAAGAAAGAATCGGAGGCATACGTATTGGAGCAATGTAAATTCCGATCACAATTTTTTCGCAGGTCCTCCGGGAGGGGTTGGCTTCTTAACAAAAATGTCGTAATTAAAGCGGGGCTTACATCTGACTGTATTGAATAAAGAATATAGTGCCATGCAGACCCGCCTAGATGGGAAGCTGGCCTTACTTTATACCCTCTTGATTTTGCAAGTTTTAATTGTTATGATTTACGTTGCTACAACCCCACCGGCAGAACTAGCAGTCTCAACAACTCGTGCCTCTGTCACTTTTGTCAAACTCGAACAACCACAGGTAATGCCTTTTTCGAAAACTTGATATTCTTATTAGTGTTTTACAAACAGAATTATTAAGCGAATTCTTAGACTCCGAAAAAACGTATGCTTTCAGGGACCTCCCAATCGACGAGTTGCTCATAAAAAAGCACTCCTCTATCAGACAATCAATAGCGAAATAACGCTAAAGGATACTAAGACTGTCAGGCTATTTGAAAGCTACAATCACACCTTATGCTGGAGAAACGGAGTGGACGTTCAGAAAATGCGAAATAGTGACGATCTTAAAAAATGCATTTGCAATCAAGGTTGGCATGGATTAGACTGTGGACAACCAGAAGTTGTTTGGAGAGCGATTATGGCATCGAAGCAGAATATTCACCTGAAACATCGAAGGACTGCTAGGCGAATTATTCACACGATATTCTTGAGCGAATACAACTCAGCGATTGTGGAGGTGATAATAGAGGAACTTTATCATGTAGTTGATCTTTTTGTAATCTGTGATCTTAATAGTGCGGAAGATAATTTTCATCATAAGCTACTTAAAGGATTATTACAGCGGGAACAGAAGAAAATTTTCTATATCAATATAGCGTCAAAGGCACGCAAACCATTAAGAGTAGTGTCAAAATATGTCTGGGATAGAGTGAAGGCAGTAGTAAAGAATTTGAGGGACGATGACATTTACGTCACTACTAATCCAGAACAAATACTAAACTCCAGGGCATTAATGTTCCTTAAGGTATATAACGAATGGCCACAACCTATAGGCTTTAGACTTAGGTGGTCGGTCTATGGATTTTTTTGGCAGCACCCACTTAAGACAACAATAACTGTTGGTGCGTGTACGATTGGTCTAATGAACGAGGCCTATCAATCAAACTCAATGATACTCCAGCAACTAGATGGCGATGTGAGTGAGAGAGATTCGTTAGGTTTAGTCATAGGAGATTTAAATCATTACGGAGGATGGTACTGTTACTTGTGTCAGGCCCCGGCAAATATCATAGTCGAACTTCGAAGTGTTATAAAATCAAAACTGATACAAATTAAGAAGACGATCGATGTTCCGTTTATTGAGGATCTCATAGGAAGTGGGTTATGGTTGGATGGTAAAACTAATCTCCTAAGGGTCTCCAAATCGAGAGACCCATATTTCGCGCCTGAAACAATACTCAATAATACATGGAAGTACGACTGGCTGGTGGAAAATTTTTATGCAAAACTAGATTATTATTAAACTATTATTAAACTATTATACTGGTCGCACCCGACTGTGATATTAACTTATACTCAATACTCAATGTACACTATATGATATTGTACTGGATTTATACACCAAAATAGTATGTTGACTGAAATATGAATGTTAAATGGTTTATACATATATAAAGAAATCAATTACCACTAAACATCTTACTAATCTGTTCCACCCTAATATTCCTTCCATGCATCCATATTGTAGCATTATAAGATGTTTATGCGCCATCTAACTCACCAATTGTATCTAAGGAGACCCAACGAAGTCGCTATATACGGAAGCATAAAATATAAAGAGAATCTATGTGCCTTCCATAAATCTCCCGACAACTCTGTGATATTAAAGAGTAATATACTAATAGATATAATTAGGCTCTGCCCTACTTCTAGTCCATTTATGCCAGCTAATATATTGATGGCATTGGTACAAAAGACTGCCAGCATTCCCATGTACACATAATAGAAAATCCATAGATCCACAGAGACACCAAACCATGATCTCAAAGGCTTTGGTACAATGATCAATGTAGAGTTGAAATTCACATAATATACCATGAGCAATGGCAAAGATGCGACAGTCGGCAAAAGTAATTTATGCCTCCAACGCAAGTCTAATACATCATCAGCAAATCCCAGGAGTAACATGCAGCAGATTGACAACAATGCTGCTAGATACTCCACAAACTGAAAGTTTAGTTTACCAAAAGCTCTGACAATTGTCCACGACCAACTACGCTTATTAGAAAAATAGACATGTAATAGGTATGTACCTCGTTGTGCGGGAAATCGGTATTCTTAAATATGTAATCTGTGAATGGTACCGGAATGAATAAGAATAAAGTTATCAGAAAAATACATCCACTGACAACGCCTAACGCTTCTGGTCTGCAAGAGCAAAATAGTAACATCTCAATTACCTGTGCGATTTGGTTAATCAGCGACACGTCGACATTATAAAAGCTAAAAATTTCAAGCGCGGCACTTACACTTTTTCACCACTACTCTTGTTCATATCAACACCAAACAGGTTAGCCTTAATAAACATATGCTTTATCTTTGGAATCAATCGAACAGTCGTAAAGTATGCACCGACCGACATAAAACTATTAATAATAATTGGAAAGAAGAACGTCCAGCCGGCATCCTCGAGTTTCATGTTGAAATGCCGTAAAAATGTAAGAAATGTAAGAAAGCATCCGACTAAAGAACCGTCCGACTCGATGGAATTAACAAGGTTTCAACAGCCGCAGCAAAAACATACCGTACTATCGCTACGTGGTGCAAATGATAGTATTTACGATTACCGACACTCAACCGCCGTACACCGAATAAGTATCTCGCAGGTTCTCAGAGCGTGCTTCACTTTGAAATTTAAATCGCACACCCGCGGCCAATGCACGCGATCAACGGCGAGATACGAAAAATGAAGGATTATTATTCTAACAATTACTTATTATCTTTATGCCCTTCATGATTTCCGTCTGGCGCTTGTTGCATTATTTTGTCATCTAACAATAATGAACGCACAAATTGACTTTATTGCGTAATAATAGTCGTATTCCCCGATCAAATACATTCTCCGGTTCAGGCTGTATACGCACTTTTGCTTTACATCACATTACAGAATCGTCTAGCTTTCTTTCCGCTACACTTTGCAGCACATTGCACTGCATTGCACGTATATTATTCAGGCTTACGATCGTCATCAGAGATTAGGGTCTTTTACTATTAGAGAGAAACTTGCGGTAGCTCCAGCAATTCGACGTTATTACATGGTCAGGCGCGAATATAAAAAGGAATGCGAATGCGTTGCTCCCTTACAGTGCGTTAACCTTCAACTGTCATTAACGCGAAAGCAGTAAGTTACGGTCGATTTTCGTGGAAACATTACTCGTGGAAACATCGTATAGAACAATCGCATAAATCAGTTAACATATATCGTAATCTAGTGCGCAGTACATTGACAGTGGAAAATTGTTATAACTGGCAGAAAATTTAACATCGACTCCATATGCCAAATGGAGTCGATGGACAGCGAAAAGCAAAAGGACGAGATACTCGCATTGCAGAGTATCTACAACAATGAAGAATTCTCCTGTCACGAAGAAAATGGGCGTTATCACTGCACTTTTAAGATTCACTTGACTCTACCTCAAAACTATTATGTTACCTTCAAAGATTTGAGGTTTACAGACAAGGTGGCTCAAAAAGTGAGTATATCCTATTTGCCACCTCTCTGTCTCTATGCTGTCCTTCCACAAGATTATCCATCTGTGTCATCGCCCAAATTTACATTATGCACCACATGGTTGCATCCAAGCAAAATGACATTGCTGTGCAAGAAGCTAGACACATTATGGGAGGAGAATAAAGGTCAAGAAATCTTATTTACATGGATAGCATTCTTGCAAGATGAGACTCTAGAGTCCCTGAAAATTATGGAGAGCCTTAATATGGATCTTGCATTCACCAAATACATGATAAGTTGGGAAAAAGCACAGTCTTCTCACAGTAATAAAGATTTGGACATCTCGGACAAACTTTCCCCTGGCGAAAATGTAAAAACTAAAGTGCTTAAGGATTCAAAGATGCACGATAGCAGGGCTGTTTTGGATTGTCCTCCTGGTAGAAATCCTATTCAAGCATTGATCAATTACAATGACAAACAAACGCAAGTTGAATTTAAAAAGAATTTATATTTGTGCAAAATATGCTTTACTGAGAAGTTAGGTGAACACTGTACACAATTTTTACCATGTGGTCATACATTTTGTAAAGAGTGTATAACAGGATACTTAGAAGTTAGAATCACTGATGGGAATGTTCTTAATATTAATTGCCCTGAAGAAAAGTGTTCTTCGGAGGCAACACCTGGTCAAGTATATACTTTTTTTCTAATTGCATACTAAATAGGTACGATATGCATTAAGACCTCGTATCAATGTTACTGCCTTTTCAGATAAAAGACTTAGTCACTACAGAACTATTTTCCAAATATGACTCTTCCTTGTTGAATATTGCCTTAAATACAATGTCAGATATTATATATTGCCCGAGACCCCATTGTCAATACCCAGTGAGTAAAGAGCCAAACGAAGAAGTGGCAAACTGTCCTGCGTGCCAATATGCATTCTGTGTCTTTTGTAAGAGTACTTATCACGGTATAGAGCCGTGCAAAATTACTGCCGGTATGCTCCGTTTCATGCATTTAAAGTCTTCTATTATGTCTAAATGTCAGTAATATCAATGGATTTGATTTGCTTTGTGGTGTCAGAGAAAAATTTGGTGCAAGAATATAACTCAGCATCCACATGCAGAAAGATTGAGTTGGAACGTCGGTACGGAAAGAAGCAGATACAGACCCTTCTCCAGAATGCCTTATCGCAGGATTGGATTGACAGCAATAGCCGCAGATGTCCAACATGCAAAGCCGCAATTGAGGTATCCTTCCTTATCATGTACTATTTGCAACAACAAATGCCCGACGAAGTAAATATCCTCTTTCGCTTTTTCAGAAGACGGACGGCTGTAATAAAATGACATGTTGGAAGTGTAATACATTCTTTTGTTGGATGTGCAACGTGCAACTGAATCGGCTGCACCCCTATTCACATTTTCAGGATACAAGGTCAAATTGTTTCAACAAATTGTTCGGTGTTGTACCACCTGTGGATGAGTTCAACGATGATGATGAGTTTGTATTCCCATTTTAGCTAGTTCTTAGTGGAAGTGACGGCAAACTCGATACTGTAGAATTAAATTTATAAACAATCCACGATTCTATAAATTTTAATCTTCTGTTCCTTGATGCTTGTATCTACCGCATTTGAATCACTTGCGCGCAGTGTGCAAGATCACTGAATTACTAATTTTTTATCGTTGTACATAAACAACTTTGAATTGTATACATTGCGAGCGAATTGTGTAATTTTACTAGTAACGTTGTCAGAAGTAGCATATGTGGGTGACAATTTAACCCTCTACATTACTTATTTATTATGTCACAATTAGGATAATTTCCGCGTATAACTTATGGGGAGCTTGAAAATAGGCGGATTTTTTTAAAAATCAGATTTATGTATAATCAGAGAATTTTGGAAAATGAAATACAATTAATTTTGCTGGTACAAATCAATGGTATCCTTTATTGGAAAGCATTACAATATCCGAAAATATATCAATGCTTATTACTTAGTATTCCTCGGCACCTTCACCCTCGCCTTCAGCCGAGTCCATGCCTACTTCCTCGTAATCTTTCTCAAGAGCAGCGAGATCCTCGCGAGCTTCGGAGAATTCTCCTTCTTCCATACCTTCGCCAACATACCAGTGAACGAATGCTCGCTTAGCATACATCAGATCGAACTTATGGTCAAGACGAGCCCACGCTTCGGCAATGGCAGTCGTATTGGACAACATGCAGACGGCACGTTGCACTTTAGCCAAATCACCGCCAGGCACAACAGTAGGTGGCTGATAGTTGATTCCGACTTTGAAACCAGTGGGACACCAGTCGACAAACTGGATGGTGCGCTTAGTTTTAATTGTGGCGATTGCTGCATTAACGTCCTTAGGGACAACATCGCCTCTATACAACATGCAGCAGGCCATATACTTTCCGTGGCGAGGGTCGCATTTCACCATCTGATTAGCTGGCTCGAAGCATGCGTTTGTAATCTCTGACACAGAGAGCTGCTCATGGTATGCCTTCTCAGCAGAAATGACTGGTGCGTATGTCACCAGTGGGAAGTGGATTCTCGGATACGGTACCAAGTTGGTTTGGAATTCGGTCAGATCAACATTAAGTGCACCATCGAAACGTAGGGAGGCAGTTATCGAGGAAACGATCTGACCGATCAGTCTATTCAAATTAGTATAAGTCGGCCTCTCAATGTCTAAGTTGCGACGACAAATGTCATAAATAGCTTCATTGTCGACCATAAACGCGCAGTCGGAATGTTCAAGAGTGGTGTGTGTGGTCAGAATGGAATTGTATGGTTCAACGACAGCAGTCGAGACTTGCGGGGCAGGATAGATGGCGAATTCCAATTTCGATTTTTTACCGTAATCAACGGACAATCGTTCCATCAAAAGAGAGGTGAATCCAGATCCAGTGCCACCGCCAAAAGAGTGGAAGATCAAGAAGCCTTGGAGTCCAGTGCATTGATCGGCCAACTTGCGAATGCGATCAAGCACCAAATCAACGATTTCTTTTCCAATAGTGTAATGACCACGGGCATAATTGTTAGCAGCATCTTCCTTGCCAGTAATCAACTGTTCGGGATGGAAAAGTTGTCGATAGGTGCCTGTGCGCACCTCGTCTGAAACACGGGAAAAGTGGCAAGTGTAACCACGGGCTAGCCAACTTTGACCAGATGAGATTTACCGAGTCCTTACCAACTACTGTCGGTTCCAGATCTATAAAGACTGCCCTAGGTACATGTTTGCCTGCACCAGTTTCACTGAAGAAAGTGTTAAAGCTGTCATCCCCAGCACCAATGGTCTTGTCAGATGGCATCTGACCATCGGGCTGGATTCCATGTTCCAAGCAGTATAATTCCCAACAGGCATTACCGATTTGTACTCCAGCCTGCCCAACGTGCACTGAGATACATTCACGCTGAAACAAGAAAATGAAATATTATCGTCCCATCTCTCCACTTGAGTACATATATAGACGCCACGCCCAAGATTCTTTAATTCAATAATATTACAAGTTATTCACGAAGATTTTGGCATCTTAAAACCACCTACAATCTAAACGTAAAACTTCTAAAAGAAAAGGCAGTAAGTTACATTGTTGAAGATTACCGATACCGGCTTTCACAAAACCGTTATAACATGGCGTCCCATCTAGGGCGAGGCACTTGGACTTTTGAATTGTAACTTTTAATTTGATGTAAGAATAAGTTTAAAGAGCCTTACCATTTTGGAATATATAAAAGGTTTTCAGTCTTTTCGTTAAATGAAGTTTGAAGACAGACGTAGAAGTCAATAGTTGGCTAAAGCAAGTAATGGAGCTTTCGCTAACAACTACGCGACCTCAACACAACGACTGTCCGGGAACAATGAATGCGTCATGCACCGGTGGGAGTCCTTTTTATACCCTCGGTCATTGATTTCTCCAGAGTCCCCGGATTGGTCAACGATGATCTCATGTCCTGACAGGATTGGTCCATTCTCAAAGGCAGCACCAGGGAACAACCCAACTCAATCCTCGAACGCCTCGAGCCTAATATGGAAAATAGCCATATAGGACTTGACACTTCAATAGGCACGCTTCTTTTGACTTCGTCGGCGTTAATTCTAATTCCCGTAGGCGACGTTATAATTCGGTAGAGAGGTGCCAGTAATAACGCATTCAGGGTGTATTTTAGTGCTGGAAAGAGCAAAATAAAGTATTGTAGGACAGTTTATTTGACCACACCTAAAGCGGAATTGTACATTTGCCCGATATACTTAACAAATATATATGTTCCCCATACCCTTCACCATCTGTTATGTACTTTTACACCATATTAGGTCTGTTTAACGTCTGCGAACGTCGAAGCCCGTATGGTCCGGCGGTAGCATTACATAGCATACACCAAAAACGTTTGCATGACGTATTCCATAGCTAAAAAATCAAACTGCATTTACAATTCAATTCTTTTACACATATTCTGTGGGAGGAAATAAGACTGGAGACCAAAATTAAGATATATATGCGTATAATGTTTCTTTTTCATATTCATGGTTTGTTGGGTTTTTGACTGAAAATTGCAACCCTGTAGTGTTAAATCAATATTACAATCACCTTATGCGAGAGTTTTTTACCACCTGGCATATTCGGATCAATTGGAACTGAAGTCATGATTTTCTTTGGTACGTGATTGTGCATGATGTCAGTTCCCATTCCAGAACGTGTCCTGGAAGGGGTATGCGAATTTGTCTTGATTGAGGCTTGTATTGGAACTTGAGCCCACATGCACGCATCTGTTCCATACTTCTTAATTTTAATGAAAAGAATCAAATTAATGAAATTACGCTGTAATAATGAGACTATGGCGCATAGTCAATATTGTGGAGCTCTAACCTTGCGTCTCACATAACAATCAATATGATTCGATCGTAAAGAAAGAGCATCTACGCGAAGTCGTAACTTATTGCTGAGTATAGTTTTGAAACTTACTATACATAGAGATGGAACAAGAATTGAAAGATATTGTTGAAACCTCATTACGAAAAGCTCGGGAGCATGAGAGGACAGGAAACGCAGGAAAAGCATACGCCTATTATACGGTCGTGGCAGAATTATGTCCTGCGAAGAGAGCAGAAGTAGAGGAACCCTTTGCCGACGTTTTATGTATGTTTTTATATTATAGCCGCTTCTACTTCAGAATGGAGTTGTAGAAAGTTTAACTTTCAGGCCAGTGGGGTATTCAACTTGCGTTTTGTAAAAGATTCAAGGATGTTCATCTTTGTTATGAGCGTTCTTTGGACCTTTATCCAAGGAACGCTCGTATGCTGAATAATTATGCCGCCCATCTTTTAAGGTAAACAAATTTCTCTTGATTGGAAATTATCCAATATACCTACGTAATACCAAGGGGCAATCTGTTTTAGAAATAATAATCCAATGCAAGCAATGCAATATTTAAAAAAAGCAGTAGAGGCAAATCCAAATTTCTTGCCAGCGCAAAGAAATTTGCAGAATGCGTTGAGCATGGTGGTAGACAGGTGGCATTTTCCTATGTTGAATGATAAAAGGAGAAATAATGCATTTAATCATGCAATACAGAAAAGGATCTCTCAGGGATATGATACAGTATTAGATATAGGAACTGGTACAGGACTTTTGAGCTTGTATGCAAAGGATGCAGGTGCTAAAGAGGTATATGCTTGCGAATGCTCGGATATAATGGCAAGAGTTGCAGCGAATGTCTTCACTGATAATAATGCAAAGAATATCAAGTTATTTTCAAAATATTCTTCAGACCTTCGTATACCAGAAGATATACCAGAAAGGTGAGATATAAGCTCTCCAATAGCTTGTGTCTACTAAACACAATTCTCACAGACGATACCCTTATTGTAGATTGAAGTTGATTGTGACAGAAACTTTTGATGCTGGCCTGTTTGGCGAACTCGTCGTACCATCTATTATAAATGCACATACAAATATCTTGCATCCTAATGGCATAATAATACCCGCAGGTGCTACCTTATATGTAGCAGCAGTAGAATGCGAATTCATTAGGTACCGAACATCCGTGATATTTAATAGAGTAACAGAATCATCTGCTCTAAATTTTGATCATGTATCTGTATTGCCAGATGACGAATTTTACGATACAGAAACTATGCAAAATGTTAAAACCAATTATGTCACAGAGCCACAAGTACTTCTTACAGTGAATTTCAATGATTTGGCCGAACTATGTGAGTTTAGTAAAGATGGCATAAAAAGTATGATTTCTGTCAAGTGTAGATATGATGGTACTATAGACGGTGTGGTTACATGGTTCAAGTTGCATCTTGATGATGAGATTACAATCGATTCTTCGAAAGAAGAATCTTGCTGGCAATTTGCAGTATTCCCCACGTTACCATATCCATGTAGACAAGGCGAGATTCTATCAGTTGTTGCTGAGATCTCAAGTACCAAGCTCAAATGCTCCTACTTGCCTAACGAAACTGAATTAAGCCATGACAACGAGCAGAGCTTCTTATATCGTTTACAAAAGGAAGTTATAGTCTTTTTGAATGACTTCGAATATGTAAAATTACTGCGAAATGTTGTAAAGACATTAAAGGAGAAAGACATTAAAAATGTCTTGGATACAGCACCATTTCCGATTTATGGTTTAATGTTGTTGAAAGAAAATGTGAATACGAAGACTCTATATTACAAAACGGACAATGTGACCCTTAGACAATTTATTGAAAAAGTAGTCGAAAATAACAGTATAAGAAAGCAAATATGCTTCATAGGAAGTTACAGTGAAATTAGATGTGAACTTGATTCCATTTATTTTCACGCCTTTGACATAAAAGGCGAGTTAAAGGATAATGGTGAAAGTGAGAATTATGAATTTTTTAGGTAATTTTTCATATCCAAACAGAAAACGGACATTAATTACACAACAGTATGTCTTCAAATAAAGTTCCTTTGTAGACGATTATTGAAATCGGACGGCATACTTGTACCTGAACGAATATTTCTGATGGGTCAGCTCGTATATTCCAATGAACTATCAAGAATGTGCTATGTGAAAGACAGCAATTTGCAAAGAATGTCCACATATACGTCAAGTATATCCAGTTCCGAAAAGGTTGCGTTTCTTTCTAAAACCTAGCATTTCCATAAAAACTGTGTCGGTTTTACGTAAAAGTTTTATGACTCTTTCAGAACTCGGATGATGAAGATACATCTGACATGAGTATTATTAGTAACTACAAGGTTGCAAGACATATTAATCAGTTTAAGGTAAGGAATTTGAATGAATGATTTCCTCCACCTCATATTTATTTATCATAATTCACCATTACAGATTGATCAAGTATTCGATTTAAATTCAAGTCTGTACTTGTATGAAACTCTATCAGACAAACAAATATTAACAGAAGTAACGCAAACAGATGCTTCTGAAAGTATTGTGAATTTTGGACGGCTTAGTATGACCCAAAACAAACAATTACCAAACGCACTGATATGCTGGTACAAAATTGTATTAACGCCCGATTACGTTTATCACACAAGAAGGAATGGATCGTTTATGAATTATATGGCGTTTCTATTAGAAGATAAATTAAGTCGCAATACCTCACAAAGCGAAGAAATACACATTAAAGTTTTTCAGCTGAATGGTCTAGTAAATGTAAAAGTCTTATAAATATAAATTTGGAATTTTTTACATCACAGTCTATGATATGTCAAGCATATAATACACATTTTGTACAGTTTTTACAAAAATTAGGCAATAAATCCTAATAGCAAATATTTACAATTTACTATTAAGATCACTTTGCAAAAATGCAATTATATAAGGTGCAATGGTTTCAGGGTGATTATTATGATTGTCATGATTACCCTCGATGGGAATAACTGTAAAATTTTTAAGTTTCTTACTGCCTGTATTCCTTTCCTTAATGTATGATAGAGTTAGCGGCCTATAAGGGCTATCTTGTAGAAATAATAAGAGTGGTATAGTCAGTTTCTGTACAAATACTAATTGTTGCTCCCTTGTTGTAAGTGGGATCACACTCTTTCGCAATCTAGGATCACGGTTATAGCGGTATTGGTTTTCTCCTACTTGTGTAACAGCACGTTCAAACAATGCCTCTGCAGCTGCTGAATTTAGCACTGAATGTCTTCTAAATTGCAGAGCATGAATTACTTCTTCTTTTGTATATGTGCGGTTTGAATCACCTGTATAAGCTTCTAAATCATAGTATTCTTTGAGTTTTGGTATCAATTGATCTATTTCAGTTGCGTAAGTGAGGATTCCATCTAAGGCTATCAGCTTTGTAATTCTTTCAGGGAAGATAGCACTTAAATAAATACCTAATCCTGCACCTAAGCTATGACCGATATATACGCACGAGGGCCAGTTAAGGGCATCCAGCACCAGTTTTATAGAAAAAACATAATTATAGAAACTAAGGGGTACACCGGCTGGAAATGGTGTCGAAAGGCCATGCCCTGGCAAGTCTATACAAACGTAGAGAAAATCGGTTGGTAGGTATTTCAGCAGCCTTTCAAATGATCCACAGTTATCTAAGGTACCATGTACCATCAATACACGAGGTTGTCCCGGTGATCCATAGATTTTTGCTGCAATATGTCCCCAAGGGACCGCAAACTCTCTTTCAGTAAATGACCTCTTCACTTGTTCCATCTTTTCAGAAGAATTTAGTCAAAGGCAACTGTAACACTGTGAAACACATATTCCCTATTAGAACACCAATCCCTAGAGAATCCATTGAAATAGCACTGATTATCACTCGTATCACGTGTTATTCAAAATGTTCAGGGAATAATATCCTGAATACCTGTGTTAGATGTCTATAGCTGTGTTGTCATCATTACTCAGCAAACATCGCCGATAGACTCAGACGGCACACGGAATTAACGATAGTATAACTGCGCGAACCATTACATAAAAACTGTGTTATGTAAAGCAAAATTAGAATATTTATTTTATTTTACGCAGCAAACGTAAAACTCATGTCATCATTGAAGACTCGTGAAATATATATATGATTAATGTATAATTGGATTTAATTATATTATTATATATACATGCACAGGGAGAATTTATATAACTGCTTGAAAAGAAAAGTAAATGAATATAAGTGTTCTTTAAATCATTATCGGAAAAACTAATAGATGAACTTCGGTTGCACCGTGGTTATGCCGTTTTTGTATCGCATGTTCCGTTTGACAACAGTTCAAACTTTCACTAGAATTATACAGGGTGTAAACGATATAACTCCCGGCGCTTTGAGGGAAGGTTGAGGGGACAAATTTAAGCAATTCAAGCTCATATTGTGGTGTCCGATCTTTGTTAGTTTGGTTGTTATAACATATTAAATGTGGAGAGGCTATCTTCGATCCCACTGGTAGAATCGTTCCATAAATTCGCGTACATATGTGTGCTCCGGTGCACTCCAGTGTGATTGGAGGTAACATCTAAAAAGGTGATTCGATACTATGATTGGTTTAGATAATAATTAATAAAGTATTTTTGCTCCGGGTGAACAATGTCTCCAGGGGCGCGATTCTGTAAAAATTGCTAGCGATACTTAGCGCTACTAACTCGATATCGATAGTCGTTATCTCACTCTTACAAATAGCGCCCTCTCTCTCAAACGCCTACCCTACTAACGATAAGTATCGGTACTAACGATAAGTATCGTTAGCAATTTTTACAGAATCGCGCCCCAGAATTAATAGTCCACGAGCGTAGTGGAAACAGTGGGGTCCGGTCCCCCCAAACTGGACCGGCTGGACCTAATTATTGTTTTCTCCGATTCGAACCGATGTAGTAATCAGCATAATCAGTAGTAATACTAGTTCGAGGGAGGCTAAGACAAAAACGGAAAAAAGTAAAGAGGGCCCTTAGCGTCCTTAGCCACCCCCCGATGTTGACGACCTGCCGTTCCATTACTACCCATTCCAATAACTCACAGCTAACTTTTTAAGATTGAATAACAACTATAACAACTAAACTAAAAGAGCAGATAGGACCCATAGGACCTGAACATTTGCCCTCTACCATCCCCCAAAGCGCCGGGAGGGCCGGGAGTTACCCCCTGTATATGGATTGTATTACGCACTACTCCCATGTGTTTTCGGTGTTTGTGTAAGTATGTACATACGTTATTGCGATGACTATATTCAAATACTCTCGACCGACTTTTTGCTTCTATTAACCAACAGATAAGAAGAACAATTCATTCCACGTGCACTTATGAATTATGTATATCGAATAATATTCGTAATTGTTTTCCGGTTAAGTTCGACCGGTTCGACCAGGTTCGACCCTGCTTTTATTTTTTGGTACATAGATCGTGCCGATCGAGCTGTTATTCACGGCACGGCACGGCAATGATCGTGATTTTGCGATCACTAGTGAAAAATCACTGTTAGTGATTTCTAGTAACAGCCCTAGTCAACTGGTAGTCTTGCGTGGTCTTACACTTGCTTGCACTGTTTGGCACTGTTTCACACTTCACACACTGCTTTGACAACATGGTGGTTAAGGAACGTTCCTGTAAAATTGTAATGCCAAAACGCCCGCCGTCAAACTAACCCTCCCATTCGGTCGTGTAAAACATGTTTGCAAAACTGTACAAAAAAAAGCAAACGTTAGTTTTAGTCAGTACGCATTGTTTAATGTTGCAGTGAATTAAACTGCCTAGATTCATAGTACCTAGACACACACGGATTCGTTACGACTGCGTCACAAATAATGTTATTGATTGATTTTTTAAGAGACATTGTGTCAATAAGTAAACGTTCCAGTAACATCAACGACAAAGTGCAAAAGATAGGAACATTAATGAGGTTCTCATTTTTTCTTGTGATCTTCTTTATAATCGGCCAGCTTTTACCGTCATCTAGCGCAGTCGAATCATTGGGAAATCCTTACAACATATTAGGTGTTTCCAAACGTGCCACTGTCCAAGAAATACGAAAGGCGTACAAGAACTTAGTTAAAGAATGGTAAGTGTTAATAAAACTATTATTTCGCGCTCTATCTTCCCTCAGCCTCAACAATCATTCCTGTTATTTTTGTATTGATGACTGCTTTATATTTTATAGAAGATAGAACAATTCTACCCTAAATACAAATTAGTATAGTATACTATATTGAATTTGATTATCAAACTATCATATGTGTTCAGGCATCCAGACAAAACCAGTCATCCTGGTGCAGAAAATAAGTTTGTTGAAATCACAAAGGCGTATGAAGTAAGTTCTATTCTTAACCATATTTATTTATAAACTGTATCCAACGTTTATGGCATCAAAATAATTTAACATCCCTTGCAGATTTTAACCGATCCTGAAAGAAGGAGACGATTTGATAATCATGGTATCACAGAAGAAAGTGTACCTAGGCGAAGAAGGGATAGCGGCCAGTTCAATGTCCTTGATCCATTGGAAGGACTATTCGGTGGAAATTTTAAATTTCATTACCAAAACCGGGACATTTCACTTTTCCATAAGATGAGCATCACATATAGGTTTGTATTCCTTATACAAAATAAGATATGGCAAAAATGAAATCAGTGTTTTAACTCACGTGACATTATATTTCAGATCTTTTGAAAACATGATAGTTCCAAAAACTTTTCGCACACCTTATGTAATTTTATTCTACTCGGATTGGTGTTTTGCGTGTCTGCAAGTAGAACCCACATGGCGGCGTTTAATAGATGAATTGGAACCATTGGGTCTCGGATTGGCAACTGCTCATGCTGAAAAAGAATCTGCCTTAGCAAGAAGGCTTGGTATCCATTCATTGCCATGTCTTGTTGTCACATTGGATGGCCGTACTAGTGTATATAAGGAATCCCTGTTTAGTGTTCAAAAAATTGTTGGTATGTATTTCATTACATCTATTTAATATGTAACTGAATGTTGCATAAGATTAGATCAATGCTCACGTAATCAATTCTTTATTTTAGACTTTCTGCGAAGCAAATTTCCATATAAAATGATACCAACTATAAATACAAACAATATAGACAATTTTCTTTCTGGATGGATTGACAATCGTGTCCGTGCTTTGATTTTTGATAAAAAAGAATCAGTACGACTACGATATTTGTTTATAGCTTTCTATTACAGAGAGAGGGTGGCATTTGGATTTGTGCAAGTAAGAAAGAGGACCTTTCTTACATACAATCTGATTGTCTTCTTAAATTATGTATGGTTTATAGAATTATTCTCTTCTTTTTTAGACTGGCTTATTAGAGACAGAACCTATAACAACCAGATATAAAATATCTGGAGAGTTGGATACATTGTTATTATTCAACGAGAATTCCGAAAAACCAATGGCATCTGTTAGTATGAAGGATATATCCAGTGATACAATGCATAACGTTATTTCAAACAATAAATTTCTTGCTCTTCCGAGACTTTCAAATCAAGCCATGATGGACTCAGTTTGCCCACCAGAATGGCTTAGACCTCAGAAACGTCTCTGTGCTGTTTTAATATCACAACAAAATAACCCATTGCACGATCTGGCCAGACACAAATTTAGACAGGCAGCCTTAGAGTCATCATATAGGTACAAGGGTTGACATTTACAAATAGTGATAAAGGGATAACCGATATATAATGACCCACTAAAACTTGTTTGCAGTTCTGAACGTGTTCGATACACTTATGTCTTTAAAGATACTCAGCCAGAATTTGTGTCAGCTTTATCAACTGGCGAGGGCAGCCCACTAGAACCTTTATTACATATTGTTATAATTTGGAGAAGAGATGCAAGCCATTTAAAGTATGAATGGTTGCCAACAGGCTGGTTGGAAGCCGCTGAAGATGAGAATCAATGGAATGAGACACGACGGAATTTAATGCAAACGATACAAAGACTGTTACGAGCATCGGAAGAGTTACCATATGCTGCTGTAGTTGGTGAATTAGCCGATGAGCATGCACAGGTATGCATGTGTAAAAACTTATTACAGTTATAATAATTTAAATGAAGATGCCTCTAACTTTCATAAAGATACAGGTTTCACTTTCTGATATTCTATTATAGGGTACAGTAGAAAGGCTCATCGGCAAAGCATTGTTAGCAATAGATTATATAGCAGACAGCTTAACAAAAGAACAAGTTTTGGCTTTGGTATCGGTAATAGCCACTCTTATGTTAATTGCTGCTGCTGGATATGGAATGTCATATCTAGTGTAAGTGTAATTAGATTTTTATTCATTGCGATTGATCTTTGAGAAAGAGTTATATTATACATTGTAATTTCAGAAAACTTGAAGAGGCTAATGTTCAAGCTAGTCGTGCTCAATGTAAAAGCAATACCAAACCAACAACATCGCAACCTCAATTAAAATTGCATGAGCTACGTGCAGAGAAATACAATGGTCTAGTCCGACTTTTAAAACCTGGCTGCAGAACTATTATACTACTAGTTGATGTCCAAAGCAGACTGAAATTATTACCAGCTTTTTATAAAGCTGTGTGGCCTTATAGGTGAGAAATGATTAATGCATCGATGTGTTATTGACCCAGTCGAGTATTATATGTTTTTAAAACTATTAATTCCCTCTAGGAAAAACAAGACCCTCATGTTTGGACACATGTCACTAGAGAGGGGTCTGGATTGGTATAAGAAGCTTTTATCACTTACATTACCAGAAGAAAAAGAATTAAACATAAACATCAAAAACTGCGTTGGTACAGTACTGTCACTGAACGGTCACCGAAAATATTTTTGTATGTATCATGCTAAGCATCCGGAGTGTAGTAAAGGGAAAGGCTCAAAGGTAAGAATTTATAAAATAAATTTACTGTAACGAGCAATGTTTTTTATAGACTATTATTCTATTATTCGTAGCGTATGGAACGTATGACAAAACAACTATCACGAAGGTCAGACGATGCAGAAGCTGGTGCGTTTATTGGCTTTGATAGTTCAGACAATTCGGATTTTTCTCAGGATGAGGTATGTGATCTAATGTTCCCATCGAGTAAACAAAAGAATACTTAATATTATGTATACCATAGACGATAAACTTTACCAACAAAATCATGTGTTTTATAGGGTACAAATGGAATTTTATACCAAGACAATCTCTTGGACGGTTTACCAATGTGGCTGGACAGATTATTCGAAGGGTTAACGTATCGATATTATGTAAACTACTGGCCAGAGTTCACTGCCAAATAAATGAAGGCACGCGTACGTCTGGTAACGTATATGCCTTTTTAGGAGAATGAAATCCGCCTAGTCAGTAAAATCAATTCTCAATGAAGAGAACGATAAACATATAGGTGCAGCTTTAGCTCTGTATAAAGCCAAGACATATTTATAATATAATGTACTAAGAGCTCTTGATAACGTAGTTCACGGTTTCCAATACTAAATATGAATTTTACATTTTCCAACTATTGCGATTAAGGACAAAAATACTAGAAGTATCTATCACAATCGAACAAATCTATTCCTGTATCATATCTAAATCCCATTGCACTAATTTCAACTGTTTTTATAACCTTAATACTCTACGTAATTTTCAAGTAAACATTTCTAGTCGAAACCATTGAAAACGTAACAGTATTTATATTGCGTGTTTAAATACTAGGATCTTTATATTTAAATAATTATATTTACAGCGATAATAGTATACATGTGATAAATTCTATTCTATTTCAATTACTTTAATATGCTTCAGGGTACGCAGACGAATCTCTTCTCCTAATGTCATGGCGATTTTTATTTTTAATATCGTGTACATGTACTTTACGTTAGTATTCGAGGATACTTTTTCCGTGTCTTCTGCCAATAAGCATTTTTATTATCTTATATATTATGTTTCCAACTTTTCTGAATCCTATAAAAGGATATATATTTAGTGGATCTACCGTTCGTGTATCCTTTAATATGCTCACCTTTGGTGAATAAGGCATACATTACAATTTTTGCTATGTACATCAAGGATTGAAAAATTCAAATTTGACTGGCAAACTCTCAATACTACTAAATAGTCAAGAATTAATGTTAAAGAGCGAAGAAATGTTATCCTTACAGTTTTGAAGATAAACTTATGTAATCCGTATTCGCGATCAAGTTTCATCTTCTGGCAGACTTCATAGACAAATTGAATTAAGTCAGGAACATAATTTTGGTACATGACAGGAAGTACTGTGTTGTTGATTTGTTAAGCTGTTGAACATAAAAGGATTGAAATCCTAAATTGCATATATACATATACATGTCGCTTATCAATCCGTGAGAAGCCACATCGTAATTGTAAGGTCTCCGATTGACATGCACAGGATTGTTTACATTGTACACTTTACGGGGATATTAATTAAGGTATGGCGAAATAAAAATACGATAAAACTGAAGATCAGTATACCATGTTGATCCATAGAATGTAATATATGTTATGACAGTTAACGATATAGTCATCAAGATTTTATTGGTTGTCATCCAATACCACATATGCGTAAGGATTTCAACAATTAGGATTTTTACATATTACATGTAACTGAACTTCTTTGCAAAACTCCATCCAATAGTCATCGCAGAGCATTCCAATTTAGATCAATAGACCAACTGCATATCTAATGATATTGCATTCGTCTTTTTGATAATGGTTTACAGATGTGTATCATTAATAATGTAACAGGTAGATAAGAAACACAGTAACATTCAATATTTTGTACATCCAGGTTTGTATGATAATATTTTATGACGTTATGTACATTTGTACGTGGAATGTATTTGTTTCAAACTTGTCGTTTCATACAAATCAATCATTCACTGAAACTGAGAATTATACAAAAATAAGGAATAACGGAATTGGGCATTTGTGCGTAATCTCTTTAAGTTATTTTATTTGTGTTCTAATTCCGGAAATACTTCATACATCACGACTTCAAAAATGTCCTGTAAGAGAAAGTAGAAGTGTCGGATTATTTGAAAAAATATATCGAATAATCATTAACTATATGACAATTATTAACTCACATAAAATAGCTGCTTGTTCAAGTTTACATTCTGTAGTGAATCAAAAATTTTAATGGCTCCACGTTGGGCGCTTTGAGCCCCTACAAGGTTCGTCAGAACTTCAGGTACATTACTCAAGAATCGCCTGCGTGCCTCTCCCCGTGTTTTTAGTTTTTCTTCATCGGATCGGCAGACAGTTTCCAAGTGAAGTTGCCCATTTGGCCACCATGATTTTGTGAACAATTGTATATAATAATGAAGCATTGGTTCCGAAAATACCCATGCGACAGTATCTCTGATTTGCCTGAGTGGAACCAAAAATTGAATGCCATTATGATACATGTTTTCCATAACAGTATATATTATATTTCAATATTTTAGAAAACGTCTACCTGTTTATCGTTCGTCCATAAGTAATTTGTACAAATGTAATGAGCGAACGTCGCAGCCACCTGAACACACCCCTCAAGTCAAATATTTCCCCGAGTAATGTATACAACGGCTCGGCTATCGCATCTTTGTTTAGATTCATGTAGCCGTCTGTAGCAGATCGGCCACTTTCGTTATCATCCAGTAAAAGGGAATAATCTTCTTCATCTTCTTTATCCCGTGGGTCGTTATTACTACCGGTGCTACAATTGTTTCTTTGTTAGATTGTTATTAACACTATATGTTCCTCACAGGTTTCTACTGATTACGAAAGTATATATTATGATTATGAAAGCCTGACTCACGTTTTGAAAAGGGTTGACAGAGAAAATCGGGATTTCTTAGGGGATGGTGCAGCATGTTTCAAGTGTTCAGAACTTGGGCTCAGAAAAGCATACAGAGCTTCACTTTGATTTAGTCTTTCGTCCTCTAAAACAAACTAAAAACTTTCGTCTTTAAGATATAATTAAATTAAGCACTCCGAGTAAATAATGTAAAAAAACTTGAAAGAACATACGTTTAAATATTTTTGTACTTGCATTTTAGCCTTTTCCAATGTATTTTTATCGGCTTTTCCAAAAAACTTTAATGGCTGAGAGGGCAAATCTAAGCTTTTTACATTAGGGCAAAGTTGTCTTAGTTTTCTATGTAGTTCTTGGAAGTCTTGCAACTTTCTCAACACTACCCAACCACTAGATATACTTTCACCATTATCTTCATCCTCTGCCATATGCACGACAAGCACAAAATGTGGTGCTTCTCCATTTTCTGGAATCTATTATAAACAGCGTTAATTAAGAGAGACTAAAAAAATAGAAACATGAATTTTTTTATTGTGGTAAGCTTAGCAACTCACATCTGCACATTGTACATCGGCTCTCCATCGGCCTAAATGTTCCGCCCACATCTCAGTGTGAGTTAAGTGTGCCTCCAATTCTCTCTTTTCACCTTGTAAAAATTCAACTTCTTTTGCTAAAATACTTAGAACTTTACTTTCAGGCTTCAAAGATGATTTTAATGCCTGTAAAGCTTGCATCTTGTTATTTAATTTTTCTTGCAATTGATCTAATTTACTGCGGGCATAGTTTGAATGTTCTCCCACGAGTAAAGATGAATTTTCTGATAAAGGTCCATCAACAATTCTTCTATTTTCACTTAGGCCTGAACATAAATGGACATTTTAATGGGTGATATTGTATAATACTTGATGAAATGAAATTTAATGCAATACATTGAATTTTACCATCTGCCCTTTCAGTTAACAAAGCATCTTGCATATCCCGATATTGTTGGCTTACCAAGAAAGATGGATAATATTTCTCTTCAATTGTTTTGACAACACTGTCCTGTACTTCATAGAAAACACTAGGCCCCATATCCCCTAACAAAAAACTTTCCATTCTCTTTCGTACTGACTTATCAACTTTAATTTCCGCTGTTGGAGATCTGATATATGTATAAAAGATTTCAGCACCAAGTTGATGCCAGTTTGCTCTATCCGATGTACGCAAGTCTTGCACAGCAGACCAATATCCAAGAAGGCCCTGGCTGGCAACTTGCTCCAAAAACTGTGATAGATATCGTCTACCTGTTAAGCTATCTAAGATACTTTGTAAGGGCAATATCTTTTCTTCCAAGGAAGTATTCCCACTGGACTTGTCATTACTCTGCAAATAGTAATTATGAAATAAAATTCATTTACCAGCTCATTAAACTGATATAGTTGTATAACCTGGACAGGATAACCACTCCACCCTAGGGACTGCATGTGAGACTCACATGTGTTCTTTGCATATGTCAATTGACTAATATACCTCTTTAGTTTTCTTGCTTGAACAGCATCAGATTTCCCGAATGCATTATCAGAATCTAAACCTTGGGCACGCTTAACATTCTGAACTGTTGTTGCCTGCATAATTTCAGTAACAATATTGTATCTAATGTGTTTAAGAACTTCTAAATCCTTAGTGGTTTTAATCATACGAATAAAATCCTCAAATGATTCTGCATATTCATATGTCTTCCTGTGCATTGCTTCTGCAAGTTGTTGTTGGTCAATGTAAGTTAAGATCTTTTGATTGATATAATCGGGATCTGTTATCAAGTCAATTGCAGGTTTTAAAACTGAAACACCAGAATAGAATAAATATATAAAAAAGAAAATACTGATAATTTTAACATCGTCATATGTCAATGCACTCACTTTTGCAAGTAAGAATCTCTCTTAATAAGTACTTTGTAGGTTTTAAGGAATAGGAACGTGGTAGCAAACATAAAGTATATAATTCACTAATTTTCCTTAAATATTGAAGTTCAGCTGCCGGTGACATTAAGTGTGCAGACAAAATAAATACAGGATCTTCTCCTTCGGAACTATGTAAAGAAGAATTATTATTTTAATATATCCATAGTCACCATAGTGTAATACCAGTCAATGTTATACAACTTACCATGCTGCTTGTGCTAATCGAATTTTCTCAAAGTGAAATGTAACTTTGTTGACAATATTGCAAACAACTAATTTAGTGTGGTCTATCTTTGATAAACGATCATGAAGGCTTTTAATGGCACCCCATAAATCTTGCTTCATATTATTTGTTATTTCCTCGGAGTTAAAGGATAAATCATTGAGCCAAGATCCAACAAAATCTTGGAAAACTAAATCTAAAAGATTCTGTAGTGCTCCATCCACCAAACGTGTGAAAATGACAGGGTAACGCACATACTTCTTATCATTTGATGAATTAACTGCATACCCTTTCTGAATAAAAACAATCTTATAGAATATATTGCCCTACTTATAATAATGAACAAATTTCTGTACAAATAAAATCCATTTCTCATTGCATTTAGAACTTACCATTAACAAGCTATGAAAAGCATCAAGTTCTGCGACAACTTTGTGCGTTCCTGCACCAGTTTGATGCTTTGGTGATAATGCTATATTAATGAAAATAATAACCAAAGGTCCCAAAACGCAACATGATATGGTTAACAAACCATAAAAGTAACACCATAACATTTCATTCCAATAGAAGAAAACAAAACCAGCAAGTGGAACACACAAAACACTGCCCAACATTGTATCCCCGATTTACACTCGTTGCATTTCAATTAGAATTATACTCTTGTCATGTGCAATGATTACTGGTACTCTTCTTAAATTATTTCCAGTTATCAGATTATTGTAACTTTCACGTGAACTTCCAATTGCTCCTAACATAAAATGTTCCAAAGGTATGTTTGATAAACTACTGATTGTGTCAACTGTGTGCAGCGCAGGTCTGTTTACGTATAGCTCGCGCACTTTATTTATCTATTTCGAAACATGGTAAGGATAGTAAAAGTTGATTGAATTTTGTTTAGATATCCACTATCTAACTGATTAACTTTTATAGTAAAAACTAAAATACATAGTTGTTAAATAAAACGTTTTATACGGGCAGACTAACTACACAAATATAAGTGTAAATCGCGTAAATTGGACACCTTGGATACCACATGCACAATCCGCATTCGACAGTCCTGCGCAGAGATCCCGATCGGCCAGATGGGCCAGATGCTGATACGAAGAGAACGAACAGATAACGGAGTCAGTTTTTATCACCTGTATTAAGTAAACAAGTGCATTCAGCTATGCGTTGTGACAGTGGAAAGTTAATAGGTAATAAGAGAAACGATTTTTTAATGTTTTGAAAGTGTGACAATATAAATGTCTCTTGATATTAGTGGCAATAATAGGCATTCAGTAGGTTATGGAATATTATAATTAAAGCATGCCATTTCTATATGGAAAGTTAATTAAAATTATTATACGTATTCCTTTACTTGTGCAAACTTTTGCATATGCACATAATTTCGTTGTGATCTATACAATCTACTTTCCCAGACATTTTTTGTTTGGATGACAATAAAAAGTTTCTACTTAGAACTATCACAAAAATATTAATTATATCATAGCCAGTTTCACCCATGATAGCGATGATAGCGATGAAAGCAACAGTAGCGGTGACTCCTCCGATAGTGACAGTTCCATCGACAGCTACATATCCAAAGAAGAAGAAGAATATGAAAAAGAGGAATCCAATGCAAATGATGAAACACCTGGTATGCATTATAGTAGGAATTTGTTCTTGAAATATTGTAATAATCGACATATGTGCAATTATAGATCACATTGGGGAAAACATTGGTCTTAACGAAGACGAGGAGGAAGATGAAGTTGTGAAAGCTATCATCAGATCCAAAGAGATCCATTCGAATCACCCACCTTGTATCATCACAGAGGATCACATAGTTGATATATGTTTCCATCCTGAAAGAGATATTATTGCCGTGGCTACAATGGCAGGAGACGTACAAATGTAATATATTTGGAGTATATTAGAATAGGGAGCTATGAGCCATACATTTTTTTCATTTATTTCTCTTTTAGGTACAAATATAGCAATACAGAAAATGAACTCGTATCAAATATTGAACTACATCTTAAGGCTTGCCGTGATATAGAATTTAATGGAGATGGAACAACATTGTTCTCTACTGCAAAGGATTTGAGTATAATGCTTACTGATGTAGAAACTGAAAAACTGATTAGATTATATGAAAATGCACACGAGTATGTAATTTTTTCATTTTTGTTTATGTTGGTAAAGTGACTCAGCATTTACTAAATTGGTTGAATTATAGGCAACCAGTTTATACTTTGACAGTGATTGGGCAACACACATTTGCAACAGGTGATGATGATGGTGTTGTTAAATGTAAGTATTTTGCGTCCATAAAATTATTAATAAATATGGAATAAATTGATAATACGTTTTTAGTTTGGGATCTCAGGCAAGAAGGGAGTGTACCAGTGTTTTCAATAAAGAAAATGGAAGATTATGTTAGTGCTATTGTCACAACTAGTGATGCTAAGTATCTTGCATGTTCAAGTGGAGATGGATCACTAACAACTTTTAATATTCCTGAAAAGAAATTGTACATTCAAGTAAGTTATTTATTCATAATTTTTTTATTGATTTGGAATTCGTATGTTTTATAATAAATTTCTTTAAAGTCTGAAGAATATGATGAAGAGTTAATATGCCTTGGACTGTTTAAACACGAACGAAAACTTTTGACAGCAACGAGTAAAGGTAAAATGTATATGTTTAATTGGGGTGAATTTGGCTTGCATTCGGATGAATTTCCTAATTTGACCAAAAAGTCTATAAACTGTATGATACCGATCACGGAAACGATCGTAATAACTGGAGGAGAGGATGGAATGTTAAGGTATTGTATAGGCTAAACTGTTTTTCCTCGATTTATATCGAAGAAAGTGCATAACGTGATTTTTATAATTTTAAGGGCTACGAGTTTGTATCCACATCGCCACCTAGGCATTGTAGGCCAGCATGATCTGTCAGTTGAAGCACTTGATGTGAGTAAAGATGGATCGTTAATTGCTTCTTCTTCACACAATAATGATCTTAAGTTTTGGAATGTGGAATATTTCGAAACTTTGCACGTCGGAGAGCGTGTAAAAGGTGGAAAGCAGAAGCAAATGAAACATAATCTTCCAAGTAGTAAAGTGAATAATGCATCAGATTTTTTTGCAGATCTTTAATATTGAAATAAATATTTTTCTCAAGAATTAAATGTTACTTTTATTTATTCGCTTTTCACCTGCAGCAGATTCATAGGATTTATAGAAATGTACACCAAATAATACAATATTAAGAATGGTATATTTCGAAATACACAATATATAGTTTTCTACATAGAATATTGCAGTCATTTATAAAGGGAGATGCATATTTTGCATATATCTAAATTGCCAAATTTATAAAAGTGTATTTAAATATAGTCTTGAACGCTGTAGAAATTGCATATGATATTTGTATGAAAGGTGCAGTCACATATTTTTGTAAAAGTCAGATATTCTTTAGACAAATACTACACGAATTGATTTTTACTAATCATTTATTTATTACAAAGTTAAATTAAACGAAGTGCCCTAAATGCTATATAATCATATTAAGTAGTTAAATTGTTGAACTACAAAAATCAGTAACAAATAATACTGAATTTAGATAGATATTTATGATAAAGCAAAAGAATTTGGTATGAGTTAGTTATTATACCACTTGTACTATATTTTCTACCAGTTGTACCTTTACTTCGTCCATTTATGAAAAAGTTATTGCAATTCACAGTTATATAAATACAATGAAATTCCTTGCACTAATATACAAAATTAACTTGTAAACTAGAATATGGACACATAATTGGAGCGATTTTAAAATTACACCAAACTTTAACATCGTATATGATTATGTGAAGAGAATGCTCTAATTGGACCTTATTATTGAAGTAAGGTACACCATTTACACGTCGTTCAAGTACATAAGTCAGGCTTACGAATACATATTAATCTGTATAAATAGATTTTTTATGATATTTGATTACTGGTGATTCATTTGGCGCAAGTATTCCGGAGTATGATAATGCTGTTGTGCATGAGCAAGTGATGGATGGATTGGTGGTGGGAAACAGCGAACATGTTCTACACTTGTTGCGTCACTATCACCACTTTTCAAATACTTATTGAGTACCGCAAAAATTTGAGAATTCAAAACTTGAAATCGTCGAATTCGATCCACCATCCTTTTCAAGTGCTGTATAACATGACATATAAAACAGTAGAGAAAGTTGCGAATAAAAGAATGTTATTATTCAGATACTTACAATGCCTTTGACATTTTCGTCTTTACCATCAACACGTTGCACTCGCAAAATGTGATAGCAAAAGTCTAAAGCTTCAAATCTTCTTTGTTGCCCAAGAAGAACAATCATAGTACATCCGGCCCAATGTAATCCTTCACCAAAAAGTTCTCTACAAACACAAATTCAATGAATGATATAGTGCTTATTCTCCAACCATCAGCCATTAAACTATTGAAATACTAACTCGACAGTAAACTCTGTTTCACCAACTGGAATACAATATACAAATTGCAAAGCACTCCACAGCCTATGGAATTCTGTACATTCATCCACGTTAATAACGCCGTTTGCGGGAGGTGGGCCAACCCAAATGGGATCATCCAAGAAACTGCGCAACCTGCTAAGCACTACTTCGAAAATTGATAAGCCGCAACATAGTCGTTCGCGTGTTAGCAAATCTCCTTCTCTGGCAATCATTGCTTGCTGTAAAATCAAATTCAATTTTCTAGTTACTTTTCTGTAAAACTTTTATATTACCCTCACGAAAAGTGAATCCCAAATTTACCTTAGCTGTGCCAAGTTTATCTACATTTGGAACAATTTGCAAAGACGCATATTTCGCTTCGAGACGCTTTTGCTTGGTCTCAGGTTTTTCACCTTCTAAAGCAAATAGTAATGATAATTATTTATCTATCTTTTACTGGTATATATTCAAGACTGCTGTATAAATAGTACCTTTGCAGTAAGGCCGCGGTAGTATATTTTGGAAGAGTGCTGCATGCAACAAGTCACAGACTTCTTCTTGTGATAATGCTTGTTCCATTAGTAAGCAGAACAAAATTGTATTGCCAAACTCTCGGAAATTGTGAAATAGTTCAGTTTTAGCATCTGGATATTGCACAATGTCATTAAGTTGAGCATGATAATATCCCAAGACTCCTGGAGACCCATAGTCGTATCTGGGAAGCTTGCAAACTTTCGGCATAGCTTCCATTAAAGTCTTTGTAAATTGATGCAAGCTACCCTGTATTAGGGATTTTACAATTTTCAATAGTTCTTCCATCACAACTGCAATTCCTTGGTAACCAAGAAGTTTGCATATTGTACGGAAATGATGTGGCCCTACGAATCCTGAATACTGTCCATATTGAGTACTGTACGCGAGATTTAATTGTTTGCTTCCCCACAAATAGTGATGAGACATTTGAGGCGGTTTATCTCTGTGTACTGGTTGTACAAACTGAAGGCCACGGCATTTTACAAATCGGTTTGTAGCCGCATTATAGCAGTAATTTGGTAGAAAATCATAATTCAGTTCCCAAAATACATGAAGCGTAATTCGGCCATACGGAGCTAACACATTGTGGTTTGCTTCTCTAAACATGGCATCATATTCATCCAGAGCCAACCATTTACTAAGTAACTTATGAGTTAGGCGGTTTACTTGCAGGAGTCCTTCCAGTTCCTTGAAATTATGAATTTAAGTTATATGATTCTTTTATCAATATCAGATGAATTGATAAATGTATTAACTTACCACGACGCCAGTGATATCGCCCGACTCAAATTTGCTGATTGCTAGGTCTAATGACTTTTGCATGTCTGCGTTAATACGTTGAGTAATTAACTTATTCAAATCAATGCTTCTTCCCAATAATTGAACGTGCCTTTGCTTCAATAGTGTTTCATATCTGTTAGCTCGCGGATAAGGAAGTAGATATGCACCGAGTGCGACACATTCTACACGGAACCGTTTATCTAACAATATACTCGCTGCCAATTGTTTGTAGTGAGCGAAAATTTGCTCGCTGAGTTTGTAAACGAATTGATCGAAACATAAGTTTACTTCAGCTTCTACTTCATCATAGAGGAACTGCTTTCGGAAAATTGTTAGTGCATACAGGGCACTATCATTGTATAAGTCTAGGGGATACAGAACATACCTACAAAAAGAAAAGGATTTTAACTGTGATCAGTTTCGCGCATCCTAAGCTACGGATTATTTACTCACTCCATCATTGATGGCTCTTTACTTCTCAATATGTGGTCCGTCAAAATCCATGGCATAGACATCTCAATCGGAAACTGAAACAAGTGTGAACAAATATTTATAACAATATATTAGATAATTCAAAAAATTAAGCATTATACAAATACAGTTGCATTTCAACCCATTCCGGTCCATAGCGATACCTTAAAATATCCCAATGTTACATTTTAGTAAAAACAGACCAGTTCAAACACTCCATATTGTCAATAAAACTAATTCGTATCACACTCAGACTTATAATATTTTGCATAATGTGCTGATGTATCAATAATTTAAATGAACTGTTAAAAGGTGTACAGCTAACAAGCAATTCATATTTGCAATTATGGTTTCAAGTGACGATAGTGGCTGAATTAATTCACTGTTTAGTCAAGCATTGATGCTGCAAAATGATATACAACTACTGTGAAGCAGACACAAAATATATACAAAAAAATATGTGTCCATATAAGAGTTCTACGCATGCCATTTAAAGAAACAGTCGCTGTTTCTATGTTGTCTATTATGAATTCCAATAATTAATTATGCCGATTTGACTCCCTGTATTTTATGACTATGGAAATGATGATGGAAAGAAACATTGTTGAGACAAACTTAACAGCCAATATTTTCCACTGCCATATAAATTAGTAAAAACACGATCATAACTCAAAACACTGAAGTGGTTTGTAAAATGTCCAACATAACATGTCTACGATCACTCGGGTCTAACAGTGTACCTGGATGCGTTTCTCCATGGTGATCAAGTCGCTGCACTCTTCGTTATGCTGGTGACGTACTTGGCATTTCTAGTCATGAAATCAAGCACACAAACTGCTATTTTCATTATACTTTTATAATAGAAGTTATCAACATAATTCGATAAGTGCTTGCAGCGTTAATAAATATAATCTTGGATATCAGAAAAAAAAAATGTAATGGTTACATTTACCTGTATTTTCCGGCCCATAGTCATTTCTAAGTAAAATTCTCTGTACCATAACTGTGATAAGTCGCAACAATTTTGCAAGGATTCTGAAATAAGGTAATTATCTGAAATTAATTTTGCCCGTTTTATTAAAATTTTGTTAACTTACCACTGAAGTTTAAAAGGTAACTCCAATAAAAACTAGTTTTATGAAATTGATCAATCTGAACCAAATACTGTCCATCAATGTCTTTTCGTAATGTCCGTTTACCACCACTTTTATCAGCAATTAAGGACTCTAGCATCGTACGAACCATATAAAGCTGAGTTGATGATGGACCTAGGATCATGTGCACATTTAGAAAGGAGTTTTATATAATATTCCAAACCCAGACTTATATTACTTGCCAACATTTCGTCGTGGAACTTTTATCCCAAATCCATTGTCGGGATCTTTTTTTCCTTTTAAAGCAGGATCACCCAGAGGTTCTACTCCAAAATGCCAATCTGCGCATGTTTCTCTAACAGATACAATAATACTAGGGCAAAACAAAAAGTATACGTTATACATAAATGTAATATCGAATATTTATTAGTATTGCGGGATACAAACCTTCTGATAAGATCTTTCTTATTTTTTATTGCCTTGCGAAGTGGTTCGCGTAATGCGAGTTGTACAAAATCTTGTAATTCAGCATATATATTTCTTCTTATTGCATCAATGAAAACTGTTTCCATACGTGCCATTAAAACTTGCAAACCTTTTATCATAGCTATTACTTCTATCAAGGCAAATTTTTCTTCGTCCGTGTAATTATATCGAGTCGCCTATTTTACAAGCATTAATGTTCATTTAGCGAACAGCGTTGTAATTTAAAAAAAAAAAACTGCATCAATGTACTGGACATCTTACTCTTTCATATTCTTCAGCTTCTTGAGGACATTCCTTATTCATATGATGATCAGTTGGATGAAGTAATTTCCAACTATACAATTCTGTTACTACACTTGTCCATTGCGACAGTAATTGTAAACCTCGTAAAGCTAATTCAGCAGTATCACGATTCTCGCTGTCACTTCCACATTCTTTATATGTGGTTGTTACTTCATTACTGTATCTATAAAATAAATTCAATCATACAGATTTTTGTTGTGCTGTTTAAGTGACTCTCTTATACATTTAAGTGTAAAATACAAATTACCGTGCTAATTCACTAATGTATTTCACGTGATCTTCTCTAATTTGAGGAAGATGTACCATAAGATCAGCTTGTGGGCTCATACTGTTTGACGAAGCTGACAATGGCCACCGCGATGCATCAAAATGTTTAGACCGCTTGATATAATTGAACGGCGCAATTTGCATATCGCCAAACAACGGTACGACTTCCAAATTCTTGAAGATTCTATCAATTCTATCTAACTTTAGCTTCTTCTTTTGATCTAATTTATTGATATTGCATAATTCACTGTCCATAAGGAATAAGCCAAAGCCCATGACCTTGACTAACATATGCTTTTCATTAGGTGTTAGATACATTTTGGTCTCATACATATGTACACATATGTTCACCACATCTGCAAGTAGTTCCTCATATCCTGCAATTTTTTCTAAGTTTTCCTTCACCGTATCACGAATTTTGTTTTGCGTTGCCAGAAACATTGATAAATTTTGTGATTCTTGAAGGGTTTGGGAGTCTGACATTACTTTGAGAAATTGGGCTGCCCTTTAATCAAATATGATAATGGTAAGCAAAATCAGTTGAATAAAATATATAAACAACAGAATATATTGTAAACTTTTTAACCTTCTGTATGTAGAATAATCATTTTTAACACTGGACTTCATATTTTTCAGTTCATCCAGCACTGCAAACATGTTAATGAATTTTCCCAAAGTCAGCAAGTATGCTTCAGAAACAAAATCCTTTCTTTTTTCATGGTGGCATAGGCGTTTCACTTCAGCAGAAAACCTTTCTATTGCTTTCCTCTATAAGTGTTCATTAAGGAAATTAAAGGAATTGTATAATTATAGCATATGCCATAGACCATAGAAATATAAATTACTCACTTGAAAGTACATGAAGTTTAACAACTTATTTACTTCTGGAGCTAAAACTTCTACAGTCTTCTCATAGATTTCTACTCTATTTGGCTGCTCGTTTGATTTTGGTTGCGGGATAGCACGGGAACAACATCTCCAAGTATATAACATAACAGCATGTTCCAAGCCTTCTTCCAATAACTCATTCTGTAATGCAAAAAGATTAAGGACATCTAGTTTTCATAAACTGCTTGTTGTCTCCTCCAATAAACTTACCAAACTCGCATGCACTGTTGCTTCTTCTATATATTTGGCAATACCAGTAACAAAACCATTTCTATCTTCAAAGTTAGTATCAAAATTTGCTTGATATACTACTGAACATGGTTGTGCTTCTATGCATGGTTGTTCATCTGGTAATGTGAACTCATCCAACACATCCACATTTGAGAGTGCATCAGCTAATGTTACTTTGTCTGTAGCCATTTTAATATAATCTCTCCTGGAAATAAGAATTAATATAACTTTTTGGAGCACAGCAAAAGTTTATAAATTAATTTCTTTATTTTCAGTAGAACAAACATAGATAAAAAAATATCGGCGCGGATGTCATTGAATAGTATATAAGTAATTTGAAAGAAGAAATTGATGGTAAACTATACGTAATTTAAAATTATTCATATGGTTCGATTAAAAGATAGCTTTGAGAAGGTTACACTTACTCGGATTCGGGTAAAGCGTCGATGCACGCCCTTTTCCGCAAAGCCACTTCCCTCCGGAGTATCGGTCAATGTAGTTAATACATTCTGATACTCCGAAGTATTATTCTAATTTCCGCACAGAGTAACCGTAGATAATCCCCTGCTGTTACTCCACCCTCGCAAGGGAAAATACGGTGGTGTTCATCAGTGTTCATATCATACTCATACCAACTCATATGGCACATCAGGCACAGTAGCAGTAGCACTGAAGTAACTATAGTGTATGCTCCAGCGGCTTCAGTGCACCTCCGCACCAGCCCGCACCAGCCCGCACCAGCCCGCACTGTGTCTAGCAGTATCTAGTATATGTACATACATTTTGAGATACGAGTACGAAGGCGAATGCATGATTGGTGATAAGACAATAAGACTGAAACACAATGCACGCCCATAACAGCAACATCTAAACCTTCAGTACTACAAAGAATTTAAAATTCCACCTCTCTAGAGTCACAGTGCAGTGATTCCCGGAAGGACGACTGCTCAAATACACTGGAAGCAACTGGAAGACAAAAGAGAATTAGCGCGGATTAGTCAATAATTTGTCACGTTATTGAAACTAATGTATTATCGCGCGATACTTGTTAATCTGTGTAGTGTGGACTTAAATTAGAAATTAATTTCAAAGAATATAAATATGGTTCAAGTCACCGAAATGAGTAACGGGAAAATAGTAACAGGAGAGTTGACAATAAACTTTGTAACTCTAAACTGCTGGTAAGTTGTCATACTGTTTCCTGGAGTCATAAATTGTATTTTGATAAGGTTATCACACATATGTTTGTATTTATTATGAGCAATTATTGACATCATATTTGCAACTGGCAGATTACAATGGCATTTTTAACTTACTCCAGTTAAGCTTAATAAAAATTATTACGTTTTAGGGGTATACCATACGTTTCGCGGCATAGAAAACCTAGAATAGCAGCAATTACAGAAAAGTTTGTTATGGAAAAATATGATATCATTTGCTTACAAGAAGTCTGGTCTAGCGATGATTTTAAAATGATGAAAAGCAAAAGCCAAGAACAACTACCATACAGCCATTACTTTTATAGGTAATAGTGTATTGTAAGTTTTGATGCACGATATATTTGTTTGATAATTTCCCACATAATCTTATATAATCTTAATTTTAGCGGTGTTCTTGGATCAGGAATTTGTATCTTATCAAAATACCCCATTCAAGATGTAATGTTTCACCAGTGGCCCTTAAATGGTTATGTACATAAGATTCACCATGGAGATTGGTTTGGTGGGAAGGGTGTTGGCTTATGTAGAATAAAAATTCAAAACTTGAATGTGAATGTGTATGTCGCACATGTAAGTTTCTGTTCTGGTGCTGTTTTAATTATAGGCAGTGTGATAGATGATGTATCACTTTTTTATAGTCAGCTTTTATTCTAGTTGCATGCAGAGTATAATAGACCAAATGATGAATATATGGCCCATAGGGTTTTACAAGCATATGACACTGCACAGTTTATCAGAATGACCAGTGGTGATGCAGATGCTGTAATACTGGGTGGAGACCTTAATACAGAGCCGCAAGACTTAGCTTATAAGATTATATGTGGGGTTGCTGGTTTACATGATGCTTGTTCAAACAGCTCAAGTCATTTAGGGACCAATGAATGTGCCAATAATAGCTATACCAATTCGAAGCTTGCTCGCACTTGCCCCAATGGAAAAAGAATAGATCATATTCTGTATTTTGGTTCAAAAAATTTTAAGGTACTTTATATCAGGCGTTGATATATCAGAAACAAGTTTATTAAAATAATATTGTTTCAATTAGGTTGAAGTTGCTGATTATCAGCATCCCTTCCCAAAGCGGGTACCATGTAAAGACTTTAGTTACTCGGATCATGAAGCTGTTATGGCGGTATTGAAATTGCAGCCTGGTAAATCTGATTCAGTTAATCTTGATGGAAGAGAATCTGTGAAAGAAGCTGTGTCGGTATGTGAAACTGCGTTAAAAAACGTGACTCGGCAGCGGTATTGGTATCTCCTATGGAGTTGCATACTAATTGTACCATTGATTTGGACAATGGGTGTAGATTGTTCTAATACATCTATAGGTGTGAGTATTGGAGTGAACATTGGACGCCTTTTCTTAACTGCAATATTATGTTATACTTTATTTATGAGTTCAATATGGAATAGTGTGGAGAAGAATGGCCTCAGGGCAGGTTGTCTAGCAATGGAAGTTTTCTTAGTGCAATTTAATACTAGAGTTGAATAATGTTTCTTCCTTGTTTCTTGCTAGAAAATTTTATTCCGCGCTTAGCTAGATAAATTTAAGTAGGTTTTACAATTTCTCAATTGGCCAACACAAAATATTATATAATATATTCTAAATTCGGCGAATATAAAAATCTATTTCTTTACAAAACATATATTTAAAAATATATATGTTTGCACGTGATACTTATAAGTAATTATAATTGCCACTATCACATAAACTGGTGACAATAATTCAAAGTACTGTTGGGAGCTGGAAAGTTGGCCCCTGGGAGGCAGACCCTAGCTAGAAAAATATCTCTGGCCCCGATTGGCGAAAAATTTGACTCCTCCTTGAAGGTCTCCTACTTACAAGTTTAAAGAAAAGAAATTACGGCCCCTAATTATCGGTCGAACTTCGATTGGCTGGCAGGGTGTCGGGCACCTCCACCTCACGGGCCTGAGTCCCTTCGGTGCCCTACCTGCCGCTGCGAATATACCAATAAGCAGGTAATCAAGCAGTACGGGGGCAGATTTTCGCAGGTATCATAGGCGTTACCGCCAAGCCTTGCCAGCCCAAGCTCAAGCACGGTCTGCCTCTCAGGGGCCAACTTTCCAGCTCCCAACTGTACATGCTTCATAATATATACATGTAACTTTATAGAATTCACAATGCTATAAGACACATCATTCCAAGGATTATTTTACTGTTTTACGCATTCTATGTTAATAATGTATTTATTATTAATGAATTATTAGTATTTTTCCTTTCAGGAATGTAGAAAATTTGTTATTACAGTTTTAAGAATGTGAGAGACAAAAATGTTCTAGAAAGTTTTACAATTTTTCTAATGTAATACGTATGAATGTGAGTGCAGAATGAGTGATGTAAAAAAAATTGTTAATTTAAAAACGATATTGAAAGTAAATTTCTTTAGAATCATCAAATGTAATTACTACTGTGTATTTTCCTTTAGCTTCCAGAGCTTTTGCCTTACAATACCATTGTATACATCTCCAATAAAACCAACAATTTCATAAATTGGTTGCATTTTTGTTTCGCCAATTTTGTGCATTCAATTAAACAGCCCGCTCTCCATCAGTTTATTATCGGCCGAACACACTACTCGACTTCCGGTTAGTCATCATGATTCATACACACCGATACACACTAGTGTATTACAAAAGATCTATATTTCTTGGTATTTTGAATATTTCGTTTGAAATGGATCGAATGGAGTCGACATTAGAACATAGGAATCGATTGTCAGGCTGTTTACAACGAACTTCTCAGCGTACAGACACATCATGACAAGGATACGTCCGTGTGTGTCTACCACGCTGGCTGCAACAATGGCCGTTGTATTTCAATGTGTCTAGTCCAGGGTCCAGTGATCTAGTCTGTCTGTGGTGACTACCACATACATAGGGGATAGAGAAGAGAATGCGTGGGGCGCGTGGGGGTACAACGTATACATATAACAGATATATGACAGCACTGAATCGAGATTGAACAGCACAATACAATAGTGCCAGTGATATTGTGTGGAAAAGTGATTTAGCCCGTCCTCGAGACAACCAAGGTGGTTCATCCATTGCCAGTGACTGCCAGATCTGCCAGATCGAAATGGCAACTCAGAACTACTTGAGTAACCCGAAAAACCCATTCTTCTCTTTGGAAGACGAAGTCGACGATGAAACTTTCCTCAATAGTGCTCCGCCGAGGTCATCCGCTCGGACGGCCTATAATTATTATGCGAACTTCGACAATGATCTCGAGCAGAAGCATCAACAATTGCTACAAAGACGAAAAGAGATTGAAGAGCGGACTGTGCAATCGTCGGAGCGATCTATTTCATTGCTCCGGGATTCTGAGCAGATTGGAGTAGCAACTGCCGAGGTAATGCCTGTGTGTCCTTATCAACAGTCGTTGACAGAACACTGATAGACAAGTCGATCTCTCGTCTCCTCAGGCACTGTTATTATGTATGATTAATCTCTATTTCTTCCACTGGCTTTCACTACATGTGATATCAACTCACTACGTCTTTTATTTCTATGCTAGTCTTTTCAATGTCAATACTGTCATCTAAAGAACCGACTCTGTTGTTATTTTCAAATCAGACTCATCCAGCTTTGTAATATGTATTAGAATTGATCAATTCTCTGTTTGTTTCAGGAGCTTATCAGGCAGAGGGAACAACTAGAAAGAACTGAAAAGAGATTAGATGATATCAATAGCACTTTAAGGTTTAGTCAGAAACATATACAGGGAATAAAAAGTGTGTTTGGTAGTTTAAAAAATTATTTGAGTGGCAAATCGCTGGATGCACCTATTCCATCTGCTAAGTTATCCGGATCATCAAGTTCGGGCTCAATGGCGTCTCCAGCATTGTCCAATACATTAGAACAGGTGCAAACAAATATGGCGAATACACATCCAGCTCTGAAATTAAAGGGTCTGGTGGATGATGATGAAGTTCAACATAAGAGTCTCATGAATGACAATGTCAGTAGAGTTTTAGAAAGAAACTTGGATGAAATGAGTGGTTCTCTAGCTAGATTGAAGGGCTTAGCGATAGGCTTGTCGGATGAGATTGATACACAGAATGATTTAATCGATAATATAACTGACAAAGCAGACAAAACTGACATTATGCTTCAAAAACAGAACAAAGATATCACACATTTATTAAGGAAGTAAAGGGCTACTGCAATTGGTAATCTCTAAATATTGGCGATTGTATCTCAAGTTTGTTATTAAATGAGGATTTTAAGTTTTATTATATCTTAAAATAAAGTAAGGTACAGGTGCCCGTTCTAATGTGGATATTGTATAGTTACTTTGTAGAATATTTTTAATCTAAAATACAGGCATCTGTGGTAGGATTATATATGAAGAAAGGAATATGTGTGAAAGTTTGTAATTTTACATTTGTATAAAAATGAATGAATTATGTTTGGTTATTTCATTAAACCAATGGCTATCTCCTTTTGTATGTATGCAAGAAATATACCACTACTCTAGAAGGCAAAGATTGTGCAACAGATATGAAAATTCAATATTGAAGTGGCAAATTTTTATATTGTTTCTACACTTCAATTCTATTAGTGCAGATACATAATCAAAATCTTACAAAATTTGACGTGTGCAGGATACCAAAAATATATATGGATTTTATTTTATTTAGTATAACTAAACAGCCTCTGTCACATCAGGTGCAGCAGTCGTTTGTCCATCACCACCTGAAATATGTAATATAAAGATAGAAAAATATACAAGTCCTTTATTTCAATATTATTTACACTATTATTGTAAACAAAATATTTACACAGAATCATAGGCGTATCTTATGAGTATAGTGATGGGAATATACACTTTAATGTATAAATTCACAAAGACAATACTTATTTCACTATGAAATGAGAAATACTCATATTCCATGACCCTCACAAATCTAGTTCATGTATTTCATCTCCAGGTATTCAAATTTAAGCTACTTTGCGTGAATAATCATAGACTAACGCACTAGTATATATTATTTTAAGTCCATTAGAATCTTAATATTGTACTATTTAACATTATCTATTATTGCTATTACCTCCGTTACCTCCGCGTCGGCGGCCTCGTTGACCACGTCCCCTACATTCCGCTCCTTGATCCAATTGTGCCGCGAGCGGTGTAGCTTCAGCATTCTGTATCATTGTAATCTGCAAATATTATTCATTATTCTAAATCGGCACGATCAATAATGCCACAACATGCATGAAACATATCCATATGTTAACTATAGGAATTAATTATCTTTATAAGAAAAGCATATTATTGGTACAGAAATAAAGAACATGTAATCTCGATGCGCCCGCGTATGCAATGTCGATTTTTATACTTTTATTATATTATTTGTATGCGAAAATTAAAGAAATTTGCTCAACAGAACCGCACACGATCAGTTTGATTGTGCCAGGCCGATTACATTACAGATGCACGCCCCTCTGCGCGCTGATAGCACTGCAAGTCTCATCAAGTTTTAAATTATTAATTTGGTGATAATTGTTGCAAAGAAGCAGAATGAAAGATATATAAATCGGAAATCGTAACAATATTAGTACCGTAATGAAAACCAGTAGAAACAAGGCAATCGGCAATCCGAATAAAAGTTTCATTATTGCACGATACTACTTCCACTAACTTGAGCGTTCCAAGAGCGAGCCGTATTTATACCGGATAGATATACATATTTTCCAGACTCTTATCGTTCATCGGAAAATTGTTTAGCATGTTGTCACGTCCGGCTTTAAATGCAATCATATTTCTATTGTTCAGAAAAGGTATTTGTATTTATTTGCGTCGTAATTTGAAACATTTCATTTTACCATATGGTTTTATCTGGGTGAATAATTAATATAGATTAATAAAATATATCATATCAATCGTAATAATGAACATAACATTTTGAATGAATTGTATTTTATGGAATCCTGTATTACATTTGAGATGAGTCATCAGAGAGACAGTGCGATATATCTATACGATTCAACTAGTAAAACTTCTCGACATTCAATTGTTTTCGAATCATATCTATATATATATATATGAATTCGTTGTGTTGCACGCTGATGTGATCTTTTTAATTGTATAGACATTCTATTGGAGTCAGTTAACGTGTTCGGGAGGCACATCGTTGGCGATAGAAGTGGCCTCGACGGCGGCTCGTTCAGCTTCTCGTTGTGCCGCAATTGCTGCGTGCTCTTGGGCGATTTTATTGAATAGCTCCATGTGCTTCTCCTTGGCTTTCCCTACTGCAACTGTGTCCTGTAGAAACACGTATTAATGACTATTTCATTTTCCGACAACACAAGTAATAATGCTAGAAAATGGACTATTTTATTATTCATAACGCAGATACTTTTATTGACATCTTACCTGAGGAGGGCCGTTTTGTCTATTCACAATTCTTTCGAAAAGCCGATAATGCCTTTCCTTGGCAAGTTGTACGGCTTCGGAGTCTCTGGGATAAGTAACAATATCATCGAAATTTATTAAACTCGGATGAAATCCATCTTTGTCTGCTGTATATTCCACTGTTCTGACTTGATGCTTCGGGTCGATGAAGGTGTAGAAACCTGTACAGAGAAACTTAAATGATTGAAACTCTCCCTGGTAAGAATGACTTACAATCAGTACAATCAGAATTTCGCATTACCTTGAACCTGACCATTGCTGTCTTTCGATTCTTTATGTATCCGATCAATCTGACCGGGATATCTTCCAGCGTGATATTCAAAATGGGTTGCCCTTGACGTGGTCGTTTCGGAGAGTAATTCTGACTCCCCGAATCCCAGCAGGCTCAAAATAAGTACAACCTGAATAAAATTTATGGTGCAAAATAGAAGTACAAACATGAAGAAGTATAATAAAAACATTGCGCATTAGCTTTGCGCAAGACATTCATCAAACGAATTTATTTATTAATTTTTTACATGTAATACAGACATTATATCATTCGGCTTACTGTGGAAGAAGGGCACGGACATAATCTGCTATTACAGCTGAATTGTATATGTGTACGGCTTTGTTATGCAACATCCGCAATACGTCCTAACAAGTATGGGTATTAATGAATTTCAAGGTGAGTTCAATACGAAGTAGTGTTAGAATAATCCCACAAATCTTTTAACCATAGCGTTTGGAAATTTTATTCCCTTTTTGTAATGTTCACTTAAACCGCGTTAGGTTTCCCCTTTTCATTTCGAAATTAAACGGAATTCGGTACTCATAGTTAGGAACGTAATGCAACGTTTACATCGCTGTATGCGGAGAAAGTGCTTTGCGCATTTACTTTTAGATGATAGAAAGCTTTCGAAAATTTAGTAACGAAATGAAGTAGAATTTGTTGCAGTGATACTTTATGAATAAGCTACTTACAGAAAGATGCTGCATTGTTACAATGAGATTATTAATTCCTGAGAAGGTGTCTTTCGTAAGCATCCGCATCAACTGAGAGAGAATAGTGTGCCAGTGAAAGTAATATAAGCAACTAAAGAAAAGGTGGAGGTAATGCCCGTAAAACTTGTTTTACCATCGACTCCTCATCAACACTCGCCAGTTTCGCATAGGAGAAAGAAATACAGAGTGCTAGATTTTTGTTTCGAAATTTGTTTTCTTACTTCCATTGTCATTCAAATGTCAGAAATGAAATGTTATAAGGAAAGTTAGCCTTAGTCTTTAAAAGCAGACAGCGAAGAGACATCAATCGATGTCCAATTTTTTAAAACTCCCTTCTATTCCAAACAAATCAGTGGCAGTTTTGCCTTTGCCAGGTCGCAACGATTCATTAACGCATTTAGTTCGCTCCGTTGCTAGAAACCATTCGCGATGCTCCTCGACTTGCTTAACTTGCTTTTGTTGTAAGTCCATTAGCGGGCCAGCTTTTCCACCGGATTCATTCGGAAGTAGTTCCACTGGTAAAAATTTATCGAGAGAATCCAAGGTCGAATGCATATGTAGCTAAATAAAAAAATATTATAAACGAACAAATGATGCACCGATAAACACGTTCATAGAAGCATATGATTAATATGTTCTCGTCTTACCATGCTCATTAGTTCCTTCTTCATGAAAGGTTTCATCATATTTAATATTACGTCCATCACTGATGATGTGTTCATGAAGTGTAAACCCTTCAAGCGAACTGGCAATCCTTCTTGCAAGTAATAGAGATACTTCTTAAGTCCCATGGGACTTAAGCGGCCGACATGTCCAAAACTGACATTCTTCACATCAAAAAGTATGATGTGTCCTTCTGTAGTATTTTCTAAATACAACCATAGATCGAGGACCATATTCATGAATTTGGTACCATTGTTGTAGTCGTAATTCGAGGCATCAAAATCGATCAATCGGCCGTACAATATTTTATATCCTTCTGGAGTAGTTCCCTTTAGTACTAAAGACGCCCTGAATAATGTAATATTACAATGAAGTCGTATTGTTGAGTATTAGAACTGACATACTGCAAACAATGGGATCTTACACTGTCTTCACTGATTTGCGCAATTCGTCGGAAGCGACGATATCTCTGTTGGCAAAGAATTCAGTAACATGAGTCCGCACAGTGAAATAATTGTCTATTGTCGTTTTCGTGGGCTCCAAGCGATAATAATTGCTGTGTAGAAAGAGAGTTAATTCGCTCTCCGAAAGCTTAGGCAGATGAGGTTGTTTCTCGCACCATTCCTTTAGCATTTTTATATCCGACTCCTTCAAATCGGGATTCTTCTTCAGCAGCTCCTCGAATGTTGCTTGCACCAAAGACATTTTTCTTAAACGGCAAAAAATATACGTACAAAGATAATTAATTGTATGATTTACACGAGATCTTCAATATTCGTAAAGTTGAACTTTCAGTATACTTAGGAAAGAAACTATGTGATTCAATAAAATTGAACCTGAATTCAAGTAGCCTGGTAACAATTGTGATAGAGGAACAAATTCAATCCCTAGAGAACACGAAGAAGGCACGACTGTAACTGATTCGTAGATGCAATCTTCCTCTAACTGCCGTACAAAGAAGAGAATAACATAGTAGTACTGCCGGTAATCGCGTGTCCATTGAGGACTTTAGACACCGAGTCTCTAATAGTCGATGCCCTTTCATTGCAGTGGATTAATTTAAGGAAATACTCATAATGAGTACGAGGATCAATAATAAAAACAGACAGTGATTATCACCAACATGTTATCAGTTTTATTATGTTCGAATATTCTTCAAAAATTACTTAGTCTTACTAAGTCTTACATAACATGAGAGTGATTTTTCAAAACTCCGGTGACACACAACAAGATTTCTGCGTTTTTCTCGTCGAAAGTGACATCCTAAATTGCACACTCGGTGTGAAGCTAATAATGCTCTCTGTCAGTCACTGTATCTTTTCGTACGCAAAAAGTACTCTAATGTTACGCGGTATTTTAATTGCAGCATTTAGCCGATTTTTAAACTGTGCTATGCAACTTGTATGCTATTATCATAAATAAGAAGTTATTGTCATAAATTAGCTGTTATGTTTAATCGACCTGTTTTTAGCAAATGCCGCTGTTACTCAACACATGGTGCGAAAAGAAAATATGCCCCATTGTCTTACTTAAGCTATTTATTCATCATTTATTCGTAATACATATAAAGTGAGAAATTATGCACAGAACAGATCATATGGATTGATGTGAGAGGGAAATATGTGTCAATGGACAATAAGGAAAACGGTGTAAAAGTTTTATTGCAAACAAATACAAGTGAACAAAATTCAAACACTCGTTATTATTAGAATACATATATTTCTTACAGTATGAATATTTGAGAATATCACTTAATCAATATCGAGCTTTTTGAAGGATCCCTCAACGCCAAAGAGATTACTTGCAGATTTAGTTTCGCCAATGCGAAGGGCTTCATTTACACGGCATTTAGCAGATTCCTCGAGATACCAATCGCGCTCCTCTTCCATTTCTTTGAACATGTTTACTCTCGCTTTTTCAATTAACTTTGCGCCATCAGCACCTTGCGGTATAATATCGAGTGGTAGATATTCGGACACTGTATTAATCGATGAGTGGATATGTACCTAAAAGTGCAACCCATATTAAGTTCGTAATAATTAAATAATTATCAATGCTATTCGAAAAAGTCCTTAATTAAAGAGCTTCCAGTTTATAAACTCTCTGCGGAAATGCTAGCCTTTTATTTATAATCGATTGCTAATATAAGAGAATACTAATAATATAGGAAAATTACTATACTATATAGGAAAAAAGAAAGTAGTTCATCTTACCAAATCCGTCAGTTCTTTATTCATGAAGGGCTTTGCCATGTTGTAGAAAATATCTATTACTGGCGGTGCATTTATAAAATGCACGCCCTTCAGCCGAAAGGGTATAGCATCTTGCACGTAATAAACGAATTTCTTGAGACCCATTGGACTGACACGGCCGACATGGCCAAACCCTGTGCCGGTGCAATCCCCAATGAAAATATATCCTTTCACGGTACCAAACTTCAATATTAGCAGATCGAGGGCCATAAATGAGGCTGTCACAGAATCATTAAAAATAAAGTGGGAGGGTTCAGGGTCTGCTAGGTATCCGTAAATTATCACGTAGTCCTCAGGCGTTCTCTTCGCTAAGGAAATGATAGGCCTTGAACAAAAGAATGAATGTGCTGAGATTAAAACATGTTTTTCTCCACATGAATTCTTCATACGAGCATTTTTATTCAGTTAATATAAACTCACGTGACGTTGTAAGCTACTCGTATATCTTTCGATCCAATTGGGTCTCTTCTGGAAAAGAACTCTGGCGTATGTGTTCTCAGTGTGAAGTATTGCTCGATCGTGTCCTTTGTCGGCTCCATTCGATAGTAATTGCAATGCAGAAATAGCGTCAAATACTGATCGGAGATTTTGGGTAAGTGCGCCTGTTTATTACACCACGCACGCAACATTTCTAAATCAGACTCCTTAAGTTCCGGATTCTTCGCCATTTCATCCTTCAGAGAGAACTCATATATGCTACGAAGGGCTTGATAAGAAGCCATATCTGAAGACAATCGGCACGTATTGTACGTATTGTAATTTTTCAAACTGTTAAACTTCAGCGACATTTCAAATGCTGAAATCATATTTTATGAATTTTCTGTTACCTCTAGTCAATTCACTAGCACGTTATCCAATGAAAACTTGATTTATTATAAATACGATATAGTTCCTCTTCGTTCACTGTTCCCCTTTGGAGCTCGAGGTTTCTTGCAGTATACGAGTAGCCTAACGTATCGACCAAGCTTCCGCGTATCACTGAGACTAGGCACAGAACGCGATACTTATTAATTTCATCACAAATCACATATCTACTGGCGCACTTTCCTTATGCCAGTGTGCAGCAGACTCATCAGTTTTTTCTGCAGTGGAGAAAAAACATAATTACAATAAAACACGTGGTATTTGTGGTAGGCTTACTTGGATATCGATATAACGCTAGTATGCGTACAAAAACTTGCATACCAGTACTCTGAGTATACTCAAAGCACCAATTGTCAGGAGTCTTTTTATTTTTACTCTTCTATTTGGATTGTTTACCAGCATCATCACTTTTTTATAGAACGAGTAATATACACTACGCGACAAAATTAGCGGGTCACTTTATTTCGTCCGAAAATTGCCAATGTTTGAGCAACTGTAACTTCGCGAAAAAAAATCGTACAATAATGTGCATACGCTCATTTTGAAGCGCCAAGCTTCTACTTTAAAAGCCTCAGATCCTAATTTTTCCAACGATCATTTTTCTTCTACATAATCGCAAAAGTTTGATGGTCCCTTCTCTCCTTCGAAATTTCATAACTTCAAGACGCTCTATGGAGCTTCTCGATTTTTTTCTCGGATTTCCATTTGCAGGCCCTTGTAGAGCGAAGCTTCCTCTTTACAAAGAGCTATGAAAAGTTGGTTTTCGATTTTTTTTCATCATTTTGTCGCTACTTGAATCAAAAGTGTGCTGCCAGCATTAGAGTAACCCAAGGTACACCGCGTGGAGGTTGCATGGTCAGACTTGTACCTCGTGTGTGATGTGTATGTGTGTGTTTAGTTTATGTTGAGCGAATGTGCGTCCAGAGTTTATGTTTATTTGTCTGTGTATAGTGTATTTTTAGTGTGTGTTTAATGTGTATATTCTCAAAAACGAGTATTTCCACCGCTTTGCCTTATTACATCTTGGCATCGTTCGCACATGTTAATACACCGACGCATTTCCTCTTGGGGAATTTCGCCCAAGATTCTTCGTAGTGTTTCAGCTAATGACTGTAATGTGAGTGGTGGTCTCTCTAGCTGTCTCAACATGCGCGAACGATGCCAAGATGTAATAAGGCAAAGGGGTGGAAATACTCGTTTTTGAGAATATACACATTAAACACACACTAAAAATACACTATACACAGACAAATAAACATAAACTCTGGACGCACATTCGCTCAACATAAACTAAACACACACATACACATCACACACGAGGTACAAGTCTGACCATGCAACCTCCACGCGGTGTACCTTGGGTTACTCTAATGCTGGCAGCACACTTTTGATTCAAGTAGCGACAAAATGATGAAAAAAAATCGAAAACCAACTTTTCATAGCTCTTTGTAAAGAGGAAGCTTCGCTCTACAAGGGCCTGCAAATGGAAATCCGAGAAAAAAATCGAGAAGCTCCATAGAGCGTCTTGAAGTTATGAAATTTCGAAGGAGAGAAGGGACCATCAAACTTTTGCGATTATGTAGAAGAAAAATGATCGTTGGAAAAATTAGGATCTGAGGCTTTTAAAGTAGAAGCTTGGCGCTTTAAAATGAGCGTATGCACATTATTGTACGATTTTTTTTCGCGAAGTTACAGTTGCTCAAACATTGGCAATTTTCGGACGAAATAAAGTGACCCGCTAATTTTGTCGCGTAGTGTATCAATATGCTGTCAGAAAAGTCATTGTTGCGAGGAACGCACGACCTTAGCTATGTTAATTTTATAATCATGAATGCTGCTATTAGCAGGATGTACTTTTATTCAATCGATTCCGGTACCATACATTTTTGCAAGGTGAGATCAAATAGAAAGATAACTGTATGATCGACGCAACAATGAATGATCAATCTATTAGAATACGATATGGCAGAACTTTGTTTCGGAGCAAAAACTATTGAGGTGGAAACAAACGTTTGCATCATGTGTTATGTAAATACCTTCTGTTAGTTACAGTGAAGGTGAACAACGTGAGTAGTAAAGAGCATGTTTTATGTACAATGATACGGCCATTCTCAGGGCAATACTGGCTGGCCAATAATGGCTAATATGATATACTGGAAATACTGAACATATAATATAAAAGTGATGTAACTCCATACAGGATGTACAGGTTTTATAATTGTGTGCCTTAAATAGGAAATATAATTAACAGTAAATTTAATAGTAAGTGAAACGATGTTGCATGTGGTTTCATGGTTTTTAATTTCGTGTATGCGCTCTTTGTAGTTTCCAGATCCGGCGTATGCAGTGCTATAATCTAGAAATTATTCTTCTTGACATGCCGTATATGTACTATAATTTATGTGATCTATGGCCATGTAGTGGTCACGAGGGTCAGAATAGAAGCGAACAAGTATGTATGTGTAGGATTGTGCGGGTCCTACTCCCGGAAAGGATTGGGGAATTAACTGTGATACACGTGGTTCCTTTGTTTCGTTACGTAGTCTTTATTCTCGTGACACGCAGTGTCGTGGTTGGTCGTGGACTGACTGTCCTCGCCTCTTCATGCCAGTGGCTTGGGCGGAAACTCCCTAGCCACCTCGCGTCCGCTCGGTCGTGGGGGAACTAGATATTCCTAGGTTGCCTACACTACCCCCTCGCCAGTGACTGCGCGCGGTCACGAAAATGGCGAACTTGTGTTCGGCTCAGGTACAGTTTGTCACATACTGTAGAGGTATTGTACATAGTTCTTTGGCAAGTTTGTAACCTATTTTATAAAAATATAACGCTTTCGTATTCTCTATTTGTACATAACAAAATATAACTTATTAAATAACAATATGGTAAAGCTCGTTTCTTTGGTTTTCTCAGTTATCATCTAGCGAAAACGCTGGCTTAAGTCTGTCTTTGGACACATTCACCTCGCGTTGTCCTATCCGGACTTTAAAGGTTTTCTTATCCCGATTTAAAACTAAATACGGTCCGTCGTACGGCGGCTGCAATGGTCTTTTTACCGCGTCGCGTCTCACCAGTACATGTGTTGCTGTATCTAATTCTTTAAAAATAAACACACGTTTGCGCCCATGGTGCGCCTTTGGTGCTGGTTTGAGTGCTCGAATACGACTTCGCAGCTGCTCGACGAATACTGATAGTTCTGCGCGATCGTCGCCTGCTATTAGGTCACCGGGTAGACGTAAGGTCTCCCCGAAAACCATTTCAGCCGGTGTCGTCCCGCTGTCCTCTTTGATAGCTGCTCGGATCCCCAGCAGCACTGCTGGGAGCGTCTCTGACCAGGTATCCTCTGGATGACACATTATTGCTGCCTTCATTTGACGGTGGAACCGTTCGACGGCTCCGTTGGCTTGCGGATGGTAGGCAGTTGTCCGATGGTGTTCCGTGCCTAACGCTCGTGCCCAACACTTAAATAGGGCAGACTCGAACTGTCGGCCTTGGTCGGTTGTTACCCTCAGGGGCACGCCGTATCTCGAGATCCATCCTGCGAACAGTGTTCGCGCGACGGTCTCGGCGCTAATCTCTTCGACCGGAAAGGCCTCCGGCCACCTGGAGAATCGGTCGACGACGGTGACGCAATGCGTGTATCCTCTCGAATACGGCAGCGGTCCGACAATGTCGACATGGATGTGGTCGAATCGCGCTGTGGGAGTTATGAACTCCCCTACAGGCGTCGACACGTGCCGTGTAATTTTGGCTCGTTGGCACTGTAAGCAGTTCCTGGCCCATCTTCGGCAGTCTTTCTTGACTGATGGCCAGACGAAGCGTTGCGTTACTAATTTCGTTGAGGCTTTGGCTCCGGGGTGTGCTAGATTGTGCATGCTGTCGAACACATTTTTCCTGAAGGCTGCCGTTACCACGGGTCGAGCGTGGCCCGTGGAAATGTCGCAGTACACGTCAGCCTCAGGATTAAGGAAACGGACCTTTTTAATAATTAGGCCGCGGGGGTTCGCCAGCATTTGTCGCAGCTCCTCGTCCGATGCCTGCGCTTCAGCGAGTGCCTGGTAGCTCATCGGTGCGACTACCTCTTCGATTCGGGAAAGAGCGTCCGCGGTAGTATTGTCTGCTCCTTTGATGTGCTTGATGTTGGTGGTGAACTGTGATATGAAGTTCAAGTACCTGCACTGAATCGGCGTGCATTTCTCCGGCTTTTGGTTGAAAGCGAAAGTAAGCGGTTTGTGGTCGGTGAGGACCGTGAAGTTTCTTCCCTCCACTGCGTGGCGGAAATACTTCACTGCGGAATATATTGCCAACAGCTCTCGATCGTACGCGCTATACTTGCGCTGGGCTGTATTTAACTTTTTTGAGAAAAAAGCTAATGGTTCCCACACTTCGTTCCGCGACTGTTGCAGTACCGCTCCTACCGCGATGTCCGAGGCGTCTACCATCATGGCCAATTCGGCGTCGGCTGATGGGTGTGCTAATATTGTCGCCTTGGCTAACGCTGCTTTCGTTTTTTCAAATGCCTCCTCGGCTTCCGGAGTCCAGCTGACTGTGTCCGTTTTCTTTCCCGTTGGAGCGCACGCCACTAGGGGAGCTTGTGTCTCTGCTGCGTTGGGGATGCAGCGTCGGTAATAGTTTACCATTCCGAGAAACCTGCTGAGCTCGGCCTGGTTTACCGGCTTGGGGTAGGCCGCGATGACCGCTACTTTATCGGCCGTCGGGCGGATCCCATCTTCGCCGACCCAGAAACCCAGGAAAGATAGGTTTGGGACTGCAAACTCGCACTTCGCCGAGTTAATTACTACGCCAAACTCCGCGAACCGCTCGAATACCTGCTCGAGGTGTTTCAAATGTTGTTCTTTCGTCTCTGACGCGATGAGCACGTCGTCTATGTAGACGTATACACTGTTTAGCCCGCGCACTACTTCGTCCATGAAGCGTTGGAACGTTTGCGCGGCGTTCCGTAGGCCGAACGTCATGACCGGGAACTCAAACAACCCGAACGGCGTTGTAATTGCCGTTTTTGGAATGTCTTCTTCCGCAACCGGAATCTGGTGGTATGCACGCACCAGATCGATCTTGGAGAATATTGTCTTCCCGTGCAGGGTTTGTGCAAAGTCTTGAATATGCGGCACTGGATACGCGTCGGGTACCGTTCTATTGTTTAAAGCCCGATAATCCCCGCACGGACGCCACTCACTGTTTTTCTTAGGCACTAGGTGCAACGGTGATGCCCACGCACTTTTCGACGGTCGCGCGATGCCTTGCTGCAGCATATACTCGAACTCTTGCTTCGCTGCTGTCAGCCGGTCCGTTGTCAGCCGTCTTGGCTTCTGCGTGACGGGCGGGCCTGGTGTCGTGAGTATGTAATGTTTCACGCCGTGCTTCGCAGCCTTGCCGCATTCTGACGGTTTGGTGATGCACTCGTATTTCTTTAATAACGTGTACACCGCATTGTCTGTCACCGGTGCCACGCACTGTGCCGATTCTACTCCGCCGGTCGGCACTGTTCCCGGCACTGATAGGCCGGTGATTTTATCAATCAATCGCCTCTCCTGCACGTCCGGTAGGAGTCCATATTTGGCGAGGAAATCCGCGCCAATTATCGGTCTCTCGATGTCGGCAATTATGAATGTCCACGGGAAGGCTCGGCGTAGTTTTAAGTTCACCGTAATCACTACTTGGCCGTAGGTGTTGATAGTCGACCCGTTCGCCGCCGTGAGTAGAAAGTTCGATTTAGCTCGCGCACCGCTCACTTTTTTCCGCGGGAATACACTGATCTCAGCCCCGGTGTCCACCAGGTACTGGGTTTTTGTGGTCCCGTCGGTCACGAAAAGGCGACGTACCGTTCGTCCAGGGCCGCTGGCCGCCATTAACGACCCTGTGGTTCGTTTCCCTGCTGGTACGTGCAGGGCTTCGTGCATTTGGTAGATTTCTCTTTGAATCTCCAATGGTGCCAGCAGACTCCCTGTGGTCGCTCCTGAGACCGTGTTGTGGAACGTCTACTGTGCCGACTGCCAGACGCACTTCGTTTCCGCTGGCGCCCCCTGCCGTCCAGCTTGGCAATCACCATTGCTGCGATCTGCTCCACCATGGCGGTGAGGTCGCTAGTTGCGGCAATCTCGCGCGTTGGGGCTTGCGCTGGCGCCACCTCGCTAATTCTATCGGCGAGGGCCGCCATTTTGTCCACGGCGACTCCTTCCTGCGTCGCGAGAACGGACTGCATTGCCACTGGCAATCTACTTAACCATAATGTTTTAATAAATTCTTCCGGGACTTCGGTCCCTGCAAGGCTCTTGATGTGTCGCAGAAATTGCGACGGCGTCCTGTCTCCACGTTCTTCGTGTTCTAACAACTGCTTGATTTTCCTTTGTTTCGACGTCGACAGGCGCGCGATAAGCTCTTCTTTCAATTTGCTATATTTATTCTCTGCGGGTGGATCCAGTAGTATGTCCTCCACCTCTTGCGCGGATCTTGCGTCCAGCTGGGCCACCACGTGCCAGAATTTGGTATCCTCCTGCGTAATCCCTCGAAGATGAAATTGCGCATCCAGTTGCGCGAACCATAACGCCGGTTTTTCCGGCCAGAATTTGGCCGCGTGGATCGCAACCGCGTCCGCCTGTGCCATCTTCCTCTTTTTCCTTTTTCAGCGTCGGGGTCACCACTTGTAGGATTGTGCGGGTCCTACTCCCGGAAAGGATTGGGGAATTAACTGTGATACACGTGGTTCCTTTGTTTCGTTACGTAGTCTTTATTCTCGTGACACGCAGTGTCGTGGTTGGTCGTGGACTGACTGTCCTCGCCTCTTCATGCCAGTGGCTTGGGCGGAAACTCCCTAGCCACCTCGCGTCCGCTCGGTCGTGGGGGAACTAGATATTCCTAGGTTGCCTACATATGTATATAATTTACCCTGCGTAGTGATGTTAGACTTGCCTGGACTTGCCTACATCGGATACATATGATTATAAATTATTTTGGCAGACTGTAAATGTATAAAAAGTTCTAATGAATGCAGTTTATTCTGTTAGCCCGGAGCTTCATTAAATTTCTATAAGTTTCTTGAAATCTTTCCTGACTAACAAACGACGCGATAACCCTTCAAAACGAAAAACATTCTATGCGGAACAGTTAATGTACTATGAACCGTTTGGATGATCCTCCGGGTCTCATGAAAGGCAGAAAACCATCTTTCATTGGAATGAACGGTATGTTTACACTTGTAAAGTTTATAATATTATTTTAAAAGTGACATATACACAAGTGCCACTTTTGGTCAACATAACCTTACTACAGAGTGCCTTTATATCAGGATTCGCGATAATATTACCGTTTTCATTGGATATTTATTCTAGGGGGTCAAGAAACAGAGGAACGTATAAGATTTCAGGTTGAGTTAGAATTTGTACAATGCCTCGCTAATCCGAATTACTTAAATTGTACGTAGAACTTTTGTTATGGAAGTTAATAATTCAGATTACAAGTGTAGTACAACATAAGTGTTTCTAGTTCTAGCACAGCGTGGATACTTTAAAGATGCTACATTTATAAATTACCTGAAATACTTGTTGTACTGGAAAGAGCCAGAATATGCCAAGTATTTAAAATACCCCATGTGTTTATATTTCTTGGACTTGTTACAATACGAACACTTCAGAAGAGAGGTGGTGAACTCGCAATGCACAAAGTTCATAGATGACCAACAAATATTACTCTGGCAGCATTATACTAGGCGCAGAACAAGATTATTGCAAACTGCTACCGAGCAGACTCAACATGTAACTACTCAGAATAATGGCATTGTACAACCCAAAGTTCCTTGAAATATGGCTATGGAACATGTAGATTAAATGGGTCCTTATTATCCCATGATCCTGATACTGTACTTTGAAATTCTCAATGCTCCATAGTTCCTGGAGATAATCAATACTTTATTAGTTATGTTTCTTGACTGTGATACACCGTAAATAAGATGCTTTTTTATATTCAGAGTCTAAATTGTGCTAAATGAATCATTTTGCCAGTTATATTAGCACACAGAGTGATTTTGTTGACACATATCTTTACTTGTTCTGTATTGGACTCTTTTGAGCGATATATTTATTATGTCAATCATGTCATGTAATATCTGTAAACCTATCCATCTTAGTGGATGATGTAAACCAATATACATATTTTTTTTACATATGTCTCGATTCATTAAAACAGCATTGTACATTACTACATTAACTTAAGTATTTTGTCATTTATATGTATGATAAAAAATAAAATATTTTAGCTCCTTCCAAATTTTCGCTTGCCACATGCTCCAACCATTGTTCAGTTTTACACCATGTTGTCATTAATTTTGTATTGTTTGCATTTCACACCTGGCTGCATGAGAAAACAATTTGTGATACTGCATATGAATACATTTGAGGAAAGGAGGAAATGAGAGAGAACATATAGAGTCATTTCTATGATAAAATTGTGTTCTTTATTGTCCCACTGGAGAAAGTAAGCAAAGATTTCCGTTTCGAAAATAATTTGCAGGACATCTTACATTCCCGCGTTAGGATAAAAAACGCAGCACGTTTAAACTGCGTGTTGGACTTGGTTCGTGTCAATTTGGAAGTATTGTCGTGCGACTGCCCCCAATACAATATCTGCACTGAACACACCTGTGAATATCATACAAAAATAAATAAAATGAAGTTTTCAAACGAGTGTCCTTGATGCAGTGTTGACAGAAAAGCTTACTAATATTAGCGCGTAGTACATCAGAGAGAAGGTGGAGATCATTTTCATGTGTTACGATAAAGTATGTCATTTTAACGTTGTTCATCTCCTGGATTTGCGCAACGGATCTTCTCGTTTTCTCCATTGTACCGCCAGCGCTTTCAATAATTTCCGCCATTGCTGAGGGCGATGGCACAACACTTGGTGTCACATAAAACATCTTTCCCTGCTCAATTGAATATAATGTTTAAAGTTCAATTTCTAAATTATCTTTGTCATCCATACCGGAGTAATCAGAATTATGCATGTTAATCTTACCTTAAGTACAGTTCCCCGATTGGGACTAGCCAGAGCCTTTTCGATATTACAATTAAAATTTTTTTCGAATTCTGCATCACCAAGTATATATCCATTTTCATCTATGAATGTATTTCTTGCGGAACAGTCGAGCAACCACTGCAAACTAACGATATATTTACACCGCGACAGACAACATAATAATTTTATTGTCCTTAGTGGCGCCGACATCACAAGATGCGTTGCATCCCGCCAACTGGCAGCCATAGCACCGCCCAACTCTCGTATCCTCTGGAATGTAATTTTATTAAAAATATTTCAACAGCCTCCCATCATCTGTTCCGAAGACGCTGTGGTGTCTACCTTTGCATGCTTTCTGGGGTTAATACCAGAAAATAATATTTTCGGTTGTTTATCCGGAGGTGGAGGATCGGGGTTGCTGATTACGACGGGTTCATCCAATCCCAGCAAATGGGGATCTTTATTCAAAAGCGGGCCATCCAACCTTGGCTTTTTATACTTTCTTATTGAATTTGGTCCCTGTCCCACTTGTTTGATTTTGTCGTAGGACTCTTGTGTAACGTTTATTGGCATTTTCCATGCAGCTAAAATACATATTAAATGTCATATATTTTTCAAGCTCTAATTTTATATTAGATACCATTACTACAATTGACAAGATTTGGATACCCATAAGGTGAGGCACTAGTGAATAATCCAGCCTAAATGGATTACTGAGGCTATATTGTTGATATTTAGGATTCTCTGTTTGATGAAGTGCACTCATCTGCCCGCACAATAAATCAGTCAGCCATTGCGCATTTACCACCCCGGTTTGCCATTCACGAGCTTTTTTGTATTTTAGACCATCTGGTCTAGAAATTGATAATATCAAGAATAATTAATTCATGCTTCGAATAAAGCTTATATTATTTATGTACGAATGCAAATTCAAATGGAAATAAGAGAGAATTAAAGATGGTTTGAAAAATAGTACCTTCTACAGACCAGAAGGGTATTATGTCTGGAAAAATAGGTTGTAAACTTTGCACCTAATGCTTCCAACATACATTTCACTTTTACGCGCTCTTCTCCCTCAAACCCGGAGAAGGATATAATTTGCTTTGCACATGGCAGCTCTGTTAAACTAAAAGGTGTCGGGAAATGCAGTGCATGCCACGGTGGCAGTACTTGCTGCTTACTGATCACATCTGAGAGCCAATGCGCGCTCACACAACGTTTTCCCTCTCGCAAAGCTTGAACAACTATGGGATGCTTTTGAGTAATGGCGAGCACGTGGGTAGCACGAGCGCAGTATTGCAGCTCAACTTCACCACCGTATCTTTCGATAACTTGCTTCCAAACCGATACATCGTTTGGACGTTGAATGTCATATTCAACGATTACAAAGATACAACCTAATAAAAATAGATCTGGTGGCACTGAAAATAAGGTTCCCGCTTAGTTATTCTTTGCAAGACTGGAGGCAGAAAAATTGGTTTCATGGCTGGAGTAGAAGAGAGGAGAGCGATTGAACTAAGAGAGAAGCGAATCATAAGATCTTCATGCTTTCAGATAGTTTTAGATAGGATGAATGTCCAATTGTAGACGATATTGAAAGGATAGACGGAAAACTGTAATATGAAGTAGAACCGTACGCTTTAGATTTGGGTTGTGCCCGTAGAACTGGGCTTTTGCTTGGGGCATCACCGGCGTGTATTGCATTTTTATCGGTCCTGGTGGAGCCCCATTTGTTATATTTCCAAGAGTTCTGCGTTGATATGCCGCAAGCAGTTGTGGATCTTGGGATGGTGGAGGCGGGGGCCTGTGTTGTGCCGTCATTAATCGCAACTGTCCCGCTGCGCTCCCTTCTGACGCGCTGCCTTGTAGACGATTTGTTAACATATTTGCTAAGGCAGTCTTTGTCTTCGCGTTAACAACTAATTGTTGGTCCGGCGGTATTTGCGCATTGTTGGGCAAAGGAGTTAACGGTGGATCTTGCTGATTTCCTTGCTGCTGCTGCTGCTGCTGCTGCTGTTGTTGTTGCTGCTGCTGTTGTTGCAAGTGTTGCAGTTGCTGCAATCTTGCCATTTGTTGTTGCTTCTGCATATGCAACTGTGCTATTTGCTGTGCTGTAAGTGATTGGCCCTGCTGAAACACTTGACCTGGCGAAGGTGCTTGAGGGCCCTGAACATTTTGCCCAGCTTGTACTATAACAGGATTTGACGAATTGATTGGAGTTAGAGCAGGCGGTTGTACAGCAGGATGGACGGGTTTTTGTCCGGGTGTCTGGGCAATCTGCGGTCCCATCATTTGTGGTCGCGTTTGCTGAACCCATTGCAATCCTCCTGGTTGCACTGGTTTACCTGGACTTCTTATTACCGCGATATGTGCACTCTGCTGTGCTTGCCGGCTTTGCATTTGCCGTTGTAGCAAAAGATTCCTTTGTTTCTGAATCTTCTGTATAAATTGCGCTCTTTGCTGTGGATCCATTTGTTGAAGTTGTTGGTGCGTCTGGGCGTCTAATTGAATCAATTGTCGCGGTGGTTGCGGAGGCTGTTGGGCCCATTGCCCACCTGGCCTTTGCGCCCCTATTTGTTGTTGTTGCTGCTGCCGCTGTAATTGCAAATGGTATTGCTGTTGCTGCCACTGGGAATCTCTTTGTACAATGAATCCTTGCTGATTTGGTCCAATTAACTGTTGATTTTGTGGTTGCTGTTGTAATTGTCCATCCCGGATTACGAATTGTTGGGATGCTTGCGGCGCAGATTGCTGCAATTGTTGTGATATTTGCTGTATCTTTTGCTGCTGCTGCTGCTGTTGTTGCAGTAATATCAGTTGCTGTCGTTGGTCGGGCATTAACTGTTGCTGCGGGGGTGCTGGTTGCTGGTTTAACTGATGTGGTTGGCCCCCCACTTGCTGTTGTTGGGCTGAATGGGGCTGTTGATGTTGCTGCAAAACAACTTGTTGTTGTTGGGGTGGTAGTTGAACCTGCTGTTGCTGCACCATTTGCTGTTGTGGGGTAATTTGCTGCTGCTGCTGGGGTATATGTTGTTGTGGCATCATCTGTTGTTGCTGCTGATTCACTTGTTGTTGTGGAATTAGTTGGTTTAAATTTAATTGTTTTTGTTGGGGGGCCAGAAGTTGTTGTGGAGCTGAGAGTTGGTGCTGATGCATTTGTGGATTCATCCGTTGTTGTTGTTGTTGTTGTGATATTAGTTGTTGTTGTCCCATTATTTGTTGTTGTTGCGAGGGTATTTGTGGCGATGGCTGTTGATTCATTAACTGCTGCTGCTGTGGATAACTAGATTGTTGTAATTGCTGATGCTGGGGTAGCTGTTGCGGCATTTGCTGTTGATTTATTTGTTGATGTTGTTGCTGCTGTTGCTGTTGCTGTTGCTGCTGCTGCTGCTGCATGAGTTGATGTTGCATATTCAGTTGCTGTTGTGGTGGTTGTTGTGAAGATAACTCTTGTTGTGAAAGTTGTGGTTGCGCAGGCTTCATTTGTGAAACTTGCTGAATATTACTTTGTTGTGAAGTTTGTGGTAACCAGCCACTTTGATTCATGACGTTTTGATCAGATACAGATGCCGCAATTGTGGGTGTATTTGGCAGGGATGTGTTAGGAATTGATCGTGGGAGATATTGTTGTTGAGGATTGACTGCAGCTTGTCCGCTAGTTGGAAAAGTTGCAGTAGTCATAGTTGTATTTCCACTGTTAAGGCTACGTGGTGGTACATTCGAAGAAACTGGTGGGCTAGGCTGATTCCATGGCATCCGCTGTTTTAGTTGTTCCAACATAGCTTTTGTTCTATACTGCTCTTGCTGTGTAGCACTACTTTCAGCATCTTCGTCCATAAAGCCAGTAATCATTGCGGTTGAACTATTTGGTGAAGGATACACTAAAAGTCTTGGGTGATATTCTATTTCACTGACAAGTGTTCCTTTTTTACAACATTCGGTTATCCAGTCAGGAGTGACTATTTGAATATGATGTCTCACAGCTGCTTCATACTTTAGCCCATTTGCTTTCCCAGTGATCAAGTGAGTACAATATTGATCCAATCGCAATTGACATTTGCCACCTTGCAATGTTATCATAGCCCAAAGGCTTTTGCTATCCACACGACTTACCTGGGATACGCATGCTCGTATGTTCGAAAACAACTGTGCTTCCTCAGGTGAAAAGTAATTTGGCCTAATTATAGTTATAGCTAAGGAAATCAATGGTTTGCATGACTTACTTTAATTCTGTATTCATTTAAATTTTCTGATAAAGCATTCCCTTGCTAAGAGTTTGCGCATTCTGCTGATTACAAGTTCAAACAGTTTTCTTTTGTATATATCTTGTTAAAAACTTGTATGATGGTTAGTATTTGCAAAGGACTGCAATCAGTTAGCAAAGGGGCAAAAATGTTAAATTGGCAGTACCAGAAAATAATACAATTTCAATAAGAAATTACTGATAATAATATCTATTGTAGGATACGGTAAAAGTTTATTGCACTTGGCCGAATATAAGATCCAGTTCTGTGTGACTGCAGGTATTTCATAAATATCTTTTGCAGCAGAGATATCATCCTCCAATGCCTCATAGCCTGCTATTAAATGCGTTACAAAATCACTGAAATAATTTGATCTTTCTGCTCCACCTTCTTGGAGTAAATTCAATATCTGTAACCAGCAAAAATATTGCATGATGTGCTACACTGATGCACAATATTCCAAATAAACTTCAGTGAACATGTGCATCAGAAAGGGAGAGTTTAGAGTGTGGAAAGTCAGATAAAGTTGAGAAAGTAGAAGGATTCATACTGATCCACCGGATAGATATAAGGGTATCTTCGTTTATCAGTTACTTTTATAAGAACTACTGGGTCAGAGTGATCCCACCTAATAATGAATAATAGAATCTACAATTCTGAAATCGTAGATTGTTTCAACAATATTAAAAGTCTGTCGATGTTGATAGCCACCATTTTCTAACCTCGGACAACTACGTAGTTGGTGAATAATTTTCATGGAAAATTAGACATAGATCCTGATATACTTTCCGATGAGCGGTTTGATTGTACGAGAATTGAAGAGCAGAGTGGTTTATAGGCGAATGAGAGTGATATTGTAAAGAGGCGGGAAATGAGTGGCAGTCCTACCTTGGGATCGCCTTCACCGCTGACGTAGTATTTAACGTCGGCGAAAAGGGCACTATCCAGTTTCAGCTCCTCCAAGCCGGTCCGTATATCACCCATTTTAGGATACGTGCTACCAGAGTCACGTCCTCCACATCACAATTGGGCATTCACGGTTGCCCGTAATACGCGCCAGAGATATTCAACTCGATGACAAACCCCGTCGCGACGCTTTTGTTGTTATTATGCTCAAGAGGTTAGGTGGCTTGATGACGATATTGACGATAACTGGTGCGCGCTCGAAATACCAGTTACTATCGATACAACTATCGAAGCTGTCCGCGCGCGTTCTCTCAAATGATGACACACACTGTAGTACGATCACTCCCTACATCACGATTCTTAAGACAAATTTCTCATTAAAACGAATAATAGAAAAGGTATTCCTATAGAACTTAAAATGTGCGATCCTTTTCATACAAGATTTGATGGGTTAAAGGTCTCACGGTTGCGAAATTGGTTATATTTTAAAGCGAGATGTGAATACGTAAATAGTTGAGATATCGAGGAGAATGATTTCCTCCTTTGGTATAAAGGGCCCTAGGACAATGCAAATGGTACGGGGGCTTGAAAACATTGTCTGCTTTATTGTACATTCCTTTCATCCCCATAATAGGTACATGTCAGTATCTAAAATGCTAGTCACTGTTTTGTCTGTTTCCACTTTCACTAATCGCTTCACTCGCACTCGTCCTTTCGGCAACTGCTTACTCGCTTCTTATCATTTTCGCTCACATTTTCACTGGTATCCTCACCGACGCTCCATCTTTGTGTTCTGGACACCTGATTTTTATCTATTCCTCAGCTTTCTTTCTATCCTTACAATATTTGCCCGTTGTCTCTCGCTCATAGATAAATAAATTATAACTTAATATGTATGTACAAGATCTCAACAGTTTTCCCTTTTTTCTCTTATTCAATCATCATTTGTCACTTAATAGACGTATCTTGTAAAGACTCTAGAAATATTGAGCTTGGTCTGGTCAGTATACGCGTAATATACTCTTATTAAGTTTCTCTTTTCAATTTAAATCTTTCCATCTTAATTGTACATATTTCTCTTTATGTATATATGCATATATTCGTCTCTTTAGAATTAAGTGAATTATGGTTTCTCTATAGCATCGAATATCTCTCCGTAGTGGATCAGCTCTTTTCGGAAACACAAACGACAGCGTGAGAGAGGAAGACGAGAGGCGAATTTATTCTGGGAAATGAAGCACTCGCGCAAACTTCAAATTTCACTGGCAAAACTTTGCACAAGTGTCGATCGTCGCTCTAATCGTAGAATTACCCAACATTTCATGTAAGTGCAGGTGTCCTTGTGTAATACATAAGGAAATCAATGCACGGTTGTATGAACCGTGACAGTTAGCCGTCAATGGGTATGTGGAGATATGCTGCAGGAGTGTTTCTTTATATTCAAGTACCTTTCTGTTCCCAAAGACATTGTTCTCCCCCGCTTCGAAGTCTCATAGCGCGAGCTCAAAATCGCATATTATAGGGAAACACTACCGCAACCGGAAATGCAGTGTTCTATTTCTATAGTTATGTGAACAGTGTCAGTGAAATTTCCGTAAAAGTAAAATACATACGCATACGAATCTTACTATTTAAAAATAGATTTAATAGACTTAATTGAAGCTTCCAGACAGATTTGAAATAAATGCTGTTCTGATCGCACTGGAACAGCTTGCACATTACTTTTGTCTAGCAGCGTATCGGATGAAATGGAACTTGGTATCCGAGTGGAACTTCCCATTGCATGTTTAAGTAGGTGCTTACATTTAAATTCTAAATACTCCCAAGTATAATATCCTCTGTCAGGCACCTGTGAATATTTACAATTCAACAAATCGACCGTTTAAAGTGATGCGTGCTTTGCAGGCGAGTCGCTTGCTTTCGCTTTTCAGGGGAAAAGTGTAGCAAATCGGAAAGCAAAATGTTAATTCAATCAGACAGCTCCTATCAATTGACCCAACGTACATTCTATTTGAAATATTCGCCACTTGTCAAGAGCTTGCGAATTAATCAAGTGAAAATATGTCTGGATCATTTGGTAATATGAAAGAAACATTTACGTAATACACTGTGTGCTTGACAGGCGACGAAGTGAACAGTCGAAACATTTTCTATATGGCATTCGGTAAGGAGAACGAACACTAAATACATACTGGTGTACATACAATACTTACTCAATAGACACTAATCCCTTCGGAAAAAGTGAAATTACCAAATGAAATTGCTAATTGGGGAAAGACAGTATCCCGCTGTATAAAAATCGCGTTCAGGAAACAGATGAGTTTTACACAGATGAAAACCTAAGATGATAGACTTTCCCGTCGACTAATACATATACAAAAGATTGTAACGTAATCTTAGAATAGTTTAAAATATTTCCTCTTAAATGTACTTAATACGTAGGAGAGTTATTCAAATTTATTAAGTGAGTAGTAGGTATCGTTACCAGGGATTAAGTCAAAATTAGTAAGAGAGTTTATCTAAATCTTACGTGAAAATGACATAGTTGGAATGTCGGAATGTACATGTCGAACAGTTTATTCCTTTTTACAAAATCGTCCCACTACTATAGAAATCAAGGGACCACTAAATCGTGAAACTTAACGGCTCAGAATAAGAGATAAGTACATCACATTTATACATGGCGTTGCAGACATTATATCTGCGCAACTTTTCAATTTGAATAATGTCCTTCCATAGGTGTAAACATCCCAATGACGAACACAACACTTCGCTTGTATGCCCCAAATAGAAACGGTAGGAACGAATTAAAGGAAGCTCAATAAAACGGAAGAGGGGGAGTGGGTGGGTGGAGGGGTCATTTTAATCGCGGGGAGTTGTGAATAAAATTAGATGTATATACATATACAGTAGTGTCTAGCTAAAGATTGATCTAGACGTTTCTAGAATAGAGAAGTGTGTTTCCATGGAGCTTGTACGCATTGGCCCACGAATCTCGAGAGGGGATGTGGAAAGATCGAGGCGCGCCCGAGGAGAACGGTTTCTCGTATTGAGGTGATTAACAGTGGCGCGGCTAGAATAAGGTTTCGCTATTGCTAGTGATGTTTTCGCTGTCTAATCGTAAGTACGAGTAACCGTTCTCGAAGAGTGTTGCGCTGCTGGTGCCGGTGCCGGTGTCGGTATCGTACCAGCTCTCGTACTGCACTGTGCTCGTCAGGTAACATAATACTTCGACGATCTCATTAATGCGCTAGGAGCCCGAACCAGCGTTCTCATTCTCGGTTTGTCTCGAGAGTTCCTCCGCCAGCATAGACAGTTCCCAATTATTGTGCTCGTTCTCCCTGACACTGCCCTCTTCGTCCTCCTCCTCCTCCTCCTCCTCGTCACTCTCAGTCCTGGCGCGTATCCCGAAATCATCGTCGGACTTACTGCTCTCGCTGTTCGAGTCCAAATCAATTGCCACCTCTGCCCGCGATTGAGTTTGCGGGAGAATAGAGCTCGGCAGTTCACGGAGTTCGAGGGTTTCCTCGTGAGAATGCTCTTCCCATGACCTGCGGTTTTGCTGGCTGGATTCGGTGGTTGCGCTCGATGAGCGTCGAAAGCGTGATCGAGCTGTCAAGACGGTGTCGATCGAGCTGTCGCGCATAAACGGATGGTCCTCACGATCGTCGTCCAGCTCTTCCTCGAAGGAGGCGTCGTGTTCGGTACTATCGCCGGGAGAGTAGTCTCCCACTCGGAACTCCCTTTGCTCCAGTTCGAGGATACGAGTCTGGAGCTGTGATATGATCTCGTCTCGCTTACGTATTTCCACCCTCAGCGATGTGAATTGTCGATCGAACTTCGTATGGAAGTCGTCCTGGAAGTTTAGAGAATTCAACTTGGTTGGCGTGCTTGGAATGCGTGCTTTCGAGTGGCCTCATTATTAAGAAATGTTCACTCCTTATCGATCGTAAGTAACTTTTCTCGCAATCTAGCCGAATATGAATAATTGATTTCTAGCCGTAATTCATGAAGCGTCAGTGAGAAGCTCTGCAGGTACATAATGGGTTATTAGTTGCAGACCTGGAAGGTAGGAGTGGAGGGATGAGTTGCTGTGAACAGTTCGTTCAAGCAGTTTCGCAGAACTGCTTGCCAAAGTCGGTAAGTTTGCCTGGCAGTGGATATCTCTGGAAGGGAAATTACTTGAGAGGGAGAAAGCTGTAGTCGTGAAGTTTAGCGGGTAGGCGCTACTCAGAGCCTGCTTTCATTGCTGCGCGGAGGTGAATTCTTGCCTTTTGCATTTTACGAATGAGCTCGAGAGTTTGGAGAGTCGGTGTATCTCGGATGAAGGAGGATTCAAGGGGAAGGCAAATCAACTGGAAAGTAGGGATGTAGTATATTGAGTTTACCAGATGTGACTTGATGACCTCGACGATATCAGAGACCAGGCCTCCAGACACCAGGTGGAGGAGATCCCCGCTGCCCAAAGGACGGAAAGTGATTTTGTTGGGCGGCGACAGCGAGGTCTGCTCCTGAGATTCGGCCAGCTGAGACTCAGCCGAAGCGAGAGTCCCTGGAAGCTGCTCGGACGGCGGACTCTGGAGCGTGTACTTGTTGAAGGTCACGCTCTTCGAAAGCTTCGAATGCCGAGCTGCGTAGCCCTCGACCGTAGGAGCACGCAGCAGTCTCTGTAATTCAGTAGTGGCCGTCTCGGACTCTGATGTACTTATTGTCTCCGAGCGCCCAAGCTTGGACTGTGATTCTGATTGCTTTTTCAAGATGCTCTTCAGGAGTCGTCTCTCGAGCGTCTCGTTTTCAGCTGACAATTGACGATCCTAAGTAACATTGTTACCTTGTGACGCTAAACGCTTCCCACTCAATAATTTACTTCTACTTTCACACTCTTCTGTCACAATCTTCTCTAATCCTCTATTTTGGCAAGCCCATCATTCTACATAGGTCGCGTGCATTCTGACATGCAAAAGCAAATCGATCTACTCTACATTTTTTGTCGAGGCCGCCTCGCTATTCCAAGTTGGATTTACGCGATATATTATACGTCCGGTTGGTTCGCACAATCTCTTGCATTCGCATTTGACATATGGGGAAAGTTTCGGCTGGTTTCAACGTTCCTACTCTACTTGTTATAGATGTGAAAGCTTCATTCCGAATACGAGACACGACACGACACGACGACAACAAATTGGAACGAATTCGCCAACTGAGGGACGCGTCGGGATTTGTACGAGGGCTTTGTATTCTGTACTTGGACTAATTTTATTAACCAACTGCTGTAGAGCATAGTTCACCTGAATCTGCAAACCTACCTGCAGTTTTGCGAGCTTCCTGGCATACTCGATAGCGGAAGCTTCTGAATGGCTCCTCGTTAGATTGCTGTCGAACTCGCCCTCGGTATTCTCGCCACAATCGAGACTCGAACTTCTCACCGCTTTCTCCAATTCCGCAAGTTTCTGTCTCTCATTGAGTATCTCGAGCCTCTTCACGAATGGCAGGCAATAGTATTCCGGTGATAAGTCGTCGACAGACGCATACATTTTCACAGGCTGTTTCGGATGAGAAGCGCTCTCCTGCAATTCGAGCCTCTTAATTGGCGAGCTTCCCATCTGCGACGAGTTCTCTTTGGTCAATGAAGCATCCTTCAGGGCCGCCCAGGATTTTCTTGAGTTCGTCTCGTTGGTATTCTCCGCGTCGGAAACAGTCGGTGACTTTCTTGCTGCTACTTCCTCATTGGATGTCGTACTTTGGAGCGATGATTGTTTCTGTAGCGGTAGATCTGGGATACATGGTTTAAGTGAGCTCTGTCTTTGAAGTGATGCTTGCTTCTGTAATGAGGGTTGTTTCTGTAGTGACGATTGCTTTTGTAGTGATGACTGCTTTTGAAGCGACGGCTGCTTTGGAAGTGACGGCTGTGTTTGAAGCGACAGCTGCTTTTGAAGCGACGGCTGCTTTTTTAATAGAATCTGCGATTGATCCTGCACCTCCTCAAGTATGGTGCTTTTCGCAGCAACATGTTCCCTCGCAACTGTTTCCTTTTCAGGCGTTGTCTCCTGATCGTTTTTTGCTCTGAGCAAGACTTCCGCGACCGGTGGTTGTTGCTGCTCAGGATAATGTACCTGCGTCTCCATTAAATTCCGTTTCTCTTCGCGTTCTTCCTTTTCCTTGAGACGACGCAGCCTTGCCAAGAGTGGCAACCCAGCGCCGATCGGCTGCGATGGCGGCTCCGGAGTATTAGGAACAACGGTGTCTTGGCACTCTTCAAATTTTTGCTGTCTCTTCAACGTTGGCGCTTTCGGTGTCAACGGTTGGAGTTCGAGGCTCTCTTCCGGCCGGGTGTTTCGCCGACTCTTTCTCAAAACACTCGTCAAGCCTTTCACGTCGCTTTTCACTTTATCCACGATTCTCTTACCAGTGCTGTTGTCCGAGGAACCGTATCCCGGCGATGTTGGTTGACGCGAGGATCTTGCTACCTTCTGCGCTTCCATTAGACGTTTCTTACCAAGATTTTGTAGTATCTCCTGTGCCTCGGGATAATCTTTCATAGCTGCGAGCACATCTTCGCGCGATAGGCTGAATAATTCCGAGTAGCCGACCGATCGAACATCCGCCGTTCGCCTGGAATTATTTCAATTGATAAATCGAAGCTTCTGATTGATAGAAACATCGACGCATCTCTCTGGTTTAGGTTGCTAGCTCTCTAGTTGAAGTAGGCTTACTTGTTCAAGCCGCCTAGACTTAATATGCCAATTTCCCCGAAGAAGTCTCCTGCTTTCATGGTGGTGAGGACGCGGCCGGTTTCACTGATTACCTCAAGAATACCATCGGCTATGATGAACATTTCTCTCGCTACCTCTCCCTTACGACATATTGAATCACCTGGTGTGAATATGTACGCCTTCATCTTCAGGACAAGATCGTGTAGAAATTCCGGCTGGCATTCCTGAAATTTTACACAAACGATCGATTGCATTTCATCGATGGGCCAAGTTCTTCACCCAGGAGAAGCTGCTCCATCGAGAAAATTCTTTCTCGCAGCACCGTCATTCACTTCTGTTAATGTACAATTGTTAAGTATTACGTTGCAGGTTTATTTGCGTATATCATTAAAGATCTGCGGATAAAAATAGATGAGACTTCATCCTTTAAGGATCAAAGTTGCCTGTTCAAACGAAATCTCTTTTATAGTTGGTTGATAGGACCAATAGGCTAGGAATCTTCTTTGAACCAGACTTCCTGAGGCAGTCGAAGCTAGTCTGAAGAAATTCGGGGTGCTCCAGAGAAGTCCGGATGATCTGAGATGGTGAAGAGACATTCGAGGAGAGTCAGGAAATCCGGCCTGATTTAAGGTTGGCCGAAATGGTGGAGGCAAGCCAAAGCTACAATGTCATCCTTGAAAAGCTTCTGAAAAGGGGATGTTTCGCTCTTGTAATTAAGTACAATTTCTGCGGTTCTATACTTGTTATTTACGACAAAGATTTATTGCTCATGGTGTGGCTTGCTTTGGACAGTTCGTTTTCTGTAAGCTCTACGCTCTCATTACTTTTCGTTGAAGCCACCCGTTGCTCGAAGAAATCAGACCTGCGTAGGCCAACTAACACAAAGGTACTCGCTTGTAAGATGCATTAACCGAGAGAAAAATGGGGCAGAATTTCAAGACGATTTAGAACTTAAAATTAAAGGCACATCCGCGCTCGTAGTGAGCACCGAAATGTTCTATGTCATCACCAGGAAGCAAGACGAATGTCGTTCTTGAGCAATTTCAGTTTCGTATGCATAAAACATGATGCTGCACTGCGAGGACTTTGATCCTGAAGCTCGATTTACTGATACGGTCTCGCAGCTATTCTCGCTCAAAGTTCTCATTGGTATATAAGGTATAGAAACTTTGTCCAATGTTTCTGATGAAACACTTGTAGAATTTAATATCGACGAGGTTAACACAGAGAACAAGGTCAAATAAGGTCATTTTCGTGTAAACCATGTATAATAAGAAGTTACGATAATTAGGTTGTTTTAGTAAACTTTTAAAACTGAAAGGATGCTTGCTTTCAAGCTTGAAACAAGAAGATGCTTTCTCTCTGAGGGGAGATTGTTCAGAAGTTACTCTGAAATTCATGTCAATTCTCTCTTTCCTGTATCTAACTAAAGTGTAGTTCTCTTGGTAAAAGCCTCACGGAGTTATCTCGAGACCGATAAGCAACACTCATATAAAAGAGAGCTTTCTTTCTTTCCGGCTCGCATGAAAAAGTCAGTTCCGATTGTTAGTAATTTTTCAATATCACAAAAAACATTTAAAACACAGCTTCGTTAGGGCAATTAAATATGTTAGTGAACGCTCAAAGGGAAAAAAGGGAATTTATTCGATTGGTGTAACGATTTCTATACTCTAAAGTTAGAGATTCAATATCGTGTAGAACCTCGCCATTTAATTTAACGATTCCAAGGGTACGGTTGAATTCACAGTGCTCAGTGGATTAAATTTAAATCTTCTTGGTCTTTTCTCTGATTTCTTTGCCCTTTTTAATCAGGATTGTTATCCTTACAGATATTAATGGCTGGGGAAAGGAGGGTGCGGGCTGGCCAGAAAAGCAGGGACTAGCCGCCGGGAAAGGGTTTTCTTGCTCGCCTAGTGCGGCGCGGCGGTTCATTGTATTCCTAGAAAGAGAGGAGTTCATAGGAAGAAAGCGGCGTTTATCTGCGAAGTGGAGCGAGAGATTTCCGACTCAGTCAGTTGCCTTTACTTCTTCTCGGCTCAGGAATACTTTAGCACTGCTATGTATCGAGGAGAGTTCGCACTTGCCAGCGTAAAGTGACAAAGAAATGCTCGCTACTTTTTACAGATTTCTTTAGAAAAATCTTAAAGAAAGAATCTGCTTCGCAAGTGGTCGCTGCTGTGCGTTAAACTGGAAATACAAATAAGAAAGCTTTCAAATGGCCGCAACCCTTGATGCAATTTAACCTTCCACTCCTCCTTTTTTGCCAACTAATATAAATGGGAAGAAAGCTTGTCGGTGTGTAAACAGTGCCGCAGGCATACGCTTGGCACGGAAGTTTCCTCGCCGTTTGAACCTGCCAATCGATTACACACGAATATCGGGCAGAAACTTTTCCGTCAAGCCTGAACATCAAGCGGTGATATCCATCAGCAGTGATGGCAACGTTATCTGTTGCTATAAGAACTTCTCTGCCAAGCTACATAAAATCATGGATGCGAAATTCCACTGACTTCTCAAAACAAGTTTACACAGACCGCACACGGAAAGGAACGCGGATTGAATGACTGCTTGATAGTACGAGTAGTTCTCTTTAAATGATATTTATAAATATAAACAATTCTCTGCTGTTGTATTATAATACTAATATTTTTCCAAATTTATGATTGTCATACAAATGAGATAAATTAGAATTGTCTGCGAATGCAAGTCTATTTTTAGCATAACTACTAAAAGCGGCAGAAGAGCTTTCCTTATCGTTGTAAGCTGAATGTTACAGAAAGTCATAATTACTCGGACTTTTATTAAAGTAGCGAACATTAAGCTGGATTTGTAATAGTAATTACCAGAAGGGACTCACTCGGATTAATTTATAATAATGCTTTAGTTTCTAGTAGCGGCATTTAACACTCTGGCAATGAGTTACTAGTTCTGCGGTAGTACGTGCCCATTTCAATATTGATTCGTCCAGTTTGCACAGGCTTTTCCACGTACAAACTGGCAATGGAATTTAATGGTTGAATGGTATCGATTTCTTTTAAAGCTATAATAAGAATGACATATTTATTCTGGCCCATAATGGTCCAGGTATTTTTCGCTGCTCGCGTCACCTTCTTTATGCAAGGAAATCACATTTCAAGAGAAAGTCATGAAAATACCAGTAAAATATTATGCTTTTCGTTTCTACATACTGAGGGTGGTGCTAAGTTACATTCATCTGTATGGGATTGCATGACATGTATGATGACATCAGGTGCATAATCAGAATACTCAAAGATTTTAGAGAGAACATTGATGCGTGCTTTGATATATTGAACATATTTCCTCGTTTCTCCGTAAACCAGTGCTGTGTCTGTCAATATTATGATAGATATAGAATACTTTAGCTATAAACGTTAAGGTTTCTGGAATCGTCAAGTAACACTCTATCGCAGAAGATTGATTTCTAGTTGAATGTTGGATAGAACCGTCTGGTAAATTATCCTACATGCACTGGAGAATGCCACTTTTGTAGTAGGTACGATAGAGAGTCAGGTGTTGCAGAAAAGTTTTGGTTCACGGTGTTAGTAAGTGAAGTTTCTGAATGTTTCTTTTCCAATTGTTAGTGTCTGCTGTTCTCGCCGTGTTCACAATGAGATTTTGATTGTGGCGTGAGTGGCTACTTCCGAGGGGAATCAATTTCGTTTTACAATGCTAGTTGAGTCTGGTAATGGAAACTGTGGATGACCAGAAAAGTCTTTACGATTGCTAGTCTGTAAAAAGTGCTTTTTCATTCCTGGATTCCCGTTTTATCCTTATCAAAGAAGATCGAATTGTTTCCATTTTGCCAAGCTTCTTGGGACTATCGATCAAAATTCTCTTGCTAGTCCTCTAGACTTTCTCCTGTGAACAATCATACTTTACTGTGTGTACAAATACAAAAGAATGCATTTCTACAGACTTCCGAATAAATTGAACGAATCTTAGTCAAAGTGGACTAAAAAAGTCAAAGTTCTCTGCCTCTCGTAAATCATAGATTCTAGGAGATGTACTGTCAAACGCAGGAGTTTCCGAGGGACTTTTTTGCTGAGCGTGGAATTCGGACAGGGATACGTAAACCGGAGAACCAGATCAGATTATGCAGGACGACCCGATAAGTCAAGCCATGCAGTTCGACACATTTCTAGCGTATGCATCGAAAAGAGTTCTCGTGATTGGAATGCAGGAGCCACCATTATCTGCTTGTGACAATTCTTATTTCCTGCCAAGAAAGGAGAAGGAAAGAGCGAGAGAAGGAGAGAGAAGAGGGAAAAGGGGAGAAAGGTGGGGGGGAAACGGTGAATAAAGCTGGCTCTTTTAGTTTGGGATCCTGGGACATTCTTTCAGAAAAGGTCACAGTGTCATCTCGTTCCGGCTGTTGGAATCCGCAACTGACTATTCATTTTATGCAGATCTTGCTGCCCGCTCGGAACACTCTCTTCCATACGAGGCGTGTCAATATTTAAATGGGATTTGGATCAATCTCGACCATAGTAAGACGGTCATTCCTTGCGGATTATGTCTTCTATTCTTTGTAATATTGTAAATATTAAAGCAAGTTTTTCAAGAGCCAATTTAATCGATGAGTGATTTGTTGTTGTTAGTAGAATGTCGATCAGCGCATGATTTCACACGCTCCTGCATTATGGGCTGCTGCGATTATTAGACAATGGAGCGGCATTGTGTATCGATTAGACGCTCTATTGGTATAATTAGATGGGTTCTATGCTGTGGTATTTCAACCGCTACCTTAGGGCTCTTATTACGGGACCCTGCAACCTCCAATTTGCGTTACACCGACCTTAGACACGCGCTACTCATCCCAAATTGCTAATAGGACGATTAATCGGTTGCTGATCCCGAAATTGTTATACGTAGTTGAGCGTACCACTACATTTCCATCCGTTCATTTCTATTGATCATTCAATAACAGGATAATTGAATCTCCATCAATTTGCCATTTCTCGAGGAACAAGCAAGTGCTCTAATTTTATACGTAGCCTCTTTGATCTAAATATTGAATTGCGCTAGTGCTAAGGAACATGAGAAGGACGCACTTTATTTCGCGGCCCTTTCTTTCCTTTTATGTGACGACAAATAAGACTTTTACTGGAGCAAAAAGCCGGACTACCTGCTGCGAACAGGAGTTTCAAAGGTAGAGGCGTTGTATGCGGTATAAATTGGGCTATATACGTCGTAGAGCACATGTATCGACCATTACCATGGCATTGTCACGGAAGAAAAGGAAGATAAAGAATAAGTGGGAAAGCGGGGAAGACACCCTTTTCAATAGAGAAATATTAGCTTTTATTTCTTTCCTTTCTTCTACCGCTATCTTCGCAACGCAACCTGAGGAAGCAGTGAGCCTTGTGAAATCGAACGTTAGAAGTCGGAACCACGAAGTGGCAATGGTTTAATTATGCTGGGCTCGAAAAGAGTGGCAGATCTGAAATTCTAGGGAAATGCAAATGAAATTCAGGAGACAGGAGCAGCCCGACTGTCTTTTCTCCGGTGGCGATGGTGTCCCTTCAGTGGCTCAGCGCCGAGTGAAAGTTAAACAAGAAATGGCCGAAAGTTCGGTGCAACGGAAAGACCATCGAGTGGTGCCAGTTCGCCCGCAGGCGACTTCCGAAGAACAGTTTCAGCAGCTTTCGCATCAAAGTCCAGCGGTCCCACCAGAGTTTAAAGTTGCTTGCCTTTTTTTCCCTCACTGTTCGAGGAACTTCTGCATGACGCCAGATTAATTGTGCGATGGCTCAGTGTGTGTGTGTGTGTGTTCGATGAAGGGAATGAAATGGGGGAGGGTCGATTGATGAAAGTTCTTACCTGGAAGATGGTGACTTTCTTGAGGACGGAGAGGTTGACATGAAGGGCGAGTTCAGTTTTAAGCTTGTCCGGGAGGAGACCGAGTGCGGTATTAATATCACCACCGCCCTGTATCCTTCCACGGGACCAACTGTAGTCGTACCACCTGAGTACCCTACGCTTCATCCCCCCAGGGACTTTATGGTGACGCATATACGTCTTGGCGCCGTCGAGCAGCCTCTCGAACTCCAGCCGATTCGCGTTACGATTGGTGATTACGTTGCCGACCTGGCCGACGATCGTCGCGAATATGAAGACGCCGATCAGGTAGCTGACTATCGTGAAGACGTACCTGTGAATTAGGAAGGGAGAAAAAGAGTCGATCAGTCCAAAGGGGATGTGATCGCTGTTCTCCGATTACGGACGAGCGGCCCCCGCCGGAGCCTTTCTCCTCTTTCTCTCTTTCCCTTCCTTTCCTTCCTTCCTTCCTTCCTTCCTTCCGTCCTTCCGTTCTTTCTTTCTGTCTTTCTTTCTTTCTTTCTTTCTTTCTTTCTTTCTTTCTTTCTTTCTTTCTTTCTTCTTGCGTACTTCCTTCCTTCCTCGCTCCCTCACTCTCTTCCTTCTGCACGCCGCGCCGTCCTTCTTTCTCCCCAATCACTCTCCCACTTTTTGCACTCTCCATCTCGCCGGTCTCTCATCCATGCTTCAGTCCGCGCTCAATCGGCAACAGCCATCCGACGCTCATTGGCTTGAGCCGCTCAGAAAAATGTAACCACTTTGAATGGGCTCGCATCCCCTCATCAGCCTTATTTCGAGGGGTTCCAAAAAGAATTGAGGCGCATATGAATACCAGGGCTTACGCTAGCCAGGAGGAATAATGCTCTGATCAAGTTGAAGCTCGCTCGGGGAATCTTTATTGCAAGGTCGCCGGGATTCTGCTCTGCCTTTATTAGTATTCATACTGACTCGAATCGCCTCTTCAATCGAACTCGGAATTTCCAAGCGTTCATTAAAGCACCTTTCATTCCCTCGGTATCTACTTCGAATGCTAATTTGCCGGTAATTTGACGCGCAATTTCCATCGCGGCCGACGCAAGCTTATTATAGTTTCTTTCGCGACAACTTTCTCTTTCAACTTTCTAATCCGATGAGTGCTCGGGCACATTTTTCTGAGTGTCGGCCTCTCACGATTTCACCACTTTCATAGCGTCTCATTCTTCAGTGATTAGGAACACAGTCTACAACACGTACAGACGCATCCACATTCTCACTTTTCCATACATCCCCAGCCACCGGCACACTCCCCTCCCCCTTTGCCCTACTACCACTACCCACCCATTTCCCATTTCTCCTCTAGTCTCGTTCATTCTCGAGCGAAAATTCTCCTCCCACTTGTCCCAGCCTTGGAATTCCCGTACTTCCGCTGACCTCAAACGAACATCTTTAGTTGTCCCTTTTATAGTTTTTGCCAAGCTCTTTCATCCTCCTAACGGTTATCTCTCAACCCCTCCCCGCTCACCCTGCTCTTCCTGTTCTTTTTCATTCTTCTAAATCATCAGGCTTCCCTACCCACGCACCACCCAACGTTTACGGCTCCACTCGAGAAAAACTTTCGCTAACACCTTTAATAATCGCGGCGTTAACTTTGGCGCGAAATACTTGAAAATTGAAAATTTGCCATAAGTATTAAACAGTTGGGAATTGTGTGTCTGAATCCTGTATAGTTGGATAGGTTCGAAATAACTGGATCGCAGTAGAAGAGGAGGATTGAAAATTTAGTGAGGGTATTTGCGAAAGTTAGTACCTGCTTCAAAGACAGGAGTTACTGTTCTCTGCCGAGTAGAAACATTGAAATTTATGCGCGCTCTTCTGAGCTTGTCTGCTTTGCCTCGCTTGCGGAACCAGCCTCTCCAGGATACTCAAGATAAGACCATGTAAGCGTAAGGGCGCATTACTTTCAAACCGAAGCGGTATAGTTATTTCGTAGCTGAACTGAGAAACGCGCTTCGCTTCTAGCATTTGACCTCAGTTCTGGCGCAGAGTTCCCCCGGATTTTGCGCGATGAGGCACCGTCCCAGCGCGCTGAAAGATTAAATTGGAAAAACGCTGATTGCCTCGCTCTCATCGACATTCGAATTAAAAGATAATATCCGGACCACCCGGCTTGACTTATATAACTCATGCCGAGATGTAATTTGCTAGCATCTTGGCCTAATGAAATATTCAATATTTAATCAAAGTAATTCCAACGGTTTCCATTTCGGCGAAACCGATTTTCCGGCTTGAATGCGCTCGAAATGGTTAGATAATAAAGTGAGTCTCTTGTCTGGCTTTCAGCGAGTGTGTGGCGTGTTTGAAAGCCGGATTTCAAGTCCCAGGAGATTGACTTTCGGAGAGTTCACTTCTGTTGTCACCACTTTTTCCGCCACCAACCGAGCAGCGTCCTTTTACCGGATATCTATTCTTTTTACTCGAGTGCCAAAAATCCCTAGGAAACTTTTAAATCGATTATCCAAGGCTGTCCCGTCCAATTGGTTTATCCTGTTGTAATTTTGGTAATTAAGAATTTGAATCTCCTGTTGGACATCGGTGAGTTCCGGGCTGCATCGATCCTGTTATTAATGTGATTACACTAATCCCGTTATACGAGGCTATCAGGAGCGGGTGCCGAGCGTTTTCCATTAACTTATCCCAACGGTTATCGAGCTCATGTTGTTTCCTAATTTCTAATGTTATTTACGGCGTCGTTAACTCGAAAGTGCGCAGCTGCCCTCGCTTGCTGCTCCCGTTGCTAATGAATACAAAAATTATGAAATACTCGCACCACTGATGGCTAGTAATATGGAAGAACGTAAAGATATAATAAATGCAGATGAAACTCAATAATTTAAATAGCAGCTAACAAGTAAAAAATACATAAATCGTATCCCCCGTCAAAGTGAGTTATCTTGAGAAATTCTTCAAAGTAGTTGCAGACTTTTGGAAACGATAAGATATTTCTCAACGTTCCAGTATTACTGATGGTTCTGAAGCTCGAGAGAAGTCTGAACGATCGTGCATCTTCGTATGCAAAATTTTTGCAAATTTTAGAACTGAGCTATGCTCGATCTTATGTTTCGTAAGTGATTGGAAAATCCTTTTAGAGAGTAGAGGTAGAGCTGGCTCTTCTGAGGCCGTACTAAACTGACGTAAGTATTTAAACTCGAATAGGAGTTGCGGACGGTATAAATATCCATAAATCTTATTACCATGTCAGATTTCCTGCTCTATTAAAGCGTGCTTGGCACTAAATGCCATGCGAGAGAGAATTTGTATCCATTGGTGACAGATGTTCGGTTGTTCCTGACATTCAATAAAGGCCGAAAGACATTGGGAAGGTGTGTGAGTTTTGCCGATGGCGTTAGTCCAAGGGTTAAAGGGTGTTGGCGAGAAGCGGATGGCATGAGGTTACAAAGGGCCTGAAAGAGAGCGGCAGCGGATGAAAGGGGATCGAATATCGGAGCGGGGGTATTATTCAAATTAGGTCGAATACTGTCGTCGACCGCAACGCGGACCATTTGTAATAGGACCGTGTCGGAATTCGAAATGCCAGCGATAAAGGATGATTCCACCCACCCTCACTTTCGTCGTCGATACCCCTTCACGATGACATGCGCCCTGCTTCTCTTGCCCGATGTCCGAGAAACCGTCCGCACATCCCTGCCCCCTAATCTTTTAAAGGCTTTCACAGATATTAACAAGCCCAGACGTAAAACTGAGGAGCGCGCTGCCGCCTCCTACATTTCGCTCACACCTTAATCAACCTGTCGAACTTCTAACTAGCTCGAGGACAATTTAATAAGTGCCCTCTTCCTATTCGGAAGCCAGACTTCCAGATTGCATCCCAAAGTATTCCTTTCACGTGACGAATGTATTACTTTTTCCTTCGTTAAACTTCAAAATATACTGTTCACATTTTTGGAAGTCAAATACATATGTATACCGGTATGAAAAATTGGTTAAAGCTGTAGTAGACTTTCGTTCAACATTTATGATCATTAACTGTTCGTGGTCAATGATTGAATGCTCACCACTTTCACCAGGAGGGCTCTCATAAATCTGTGGTGGTCGTTCTACACGCCATTGCTCATGATGCCGGTCTCTGCGCAATTTACATTTATAGTGTTACCCCATTTTTGAGATGCACAACGTGTTCAATCGGTGATTGCCCACTAGGCGCGCTTTAAATGTGTAAAATACGGCCGTTATGAAATACGCTTCCGTAAGGTGTGACAAATTTACAGTCAACAATAGAGACCAAGGTAATTAAGCGATGCCACTCTTTCCCGTACTTGTGGAATTCAGGTAAATTATTATCTCTCTCCACTAATTTATTTATCTGGACGCCGGAACACTCTACAAAGTCTTTTCCCCGCAAGACACGCTTTCACTTTTCATCATATACACTAATGAATTTCCTTCTCTCAAATTGATGGGTGCAAGTGTACCAAAGCTACGTTAAGTATTGGAGAGGCTATCTATTTTCCGCACTGGAAAGTATCGGAGAAGTGTCGTTTAGCATATATTAAAGGACGCGTGTGCTTGCATATGAGTATAGATAGATTGGAGAGTGCGTGGCTTTTTATCAGATTCGTTGCAGTCTTTTGACCCTATGAGAGAGAGGGTGCGAAGAGAGGAGAGGCGGCCATCGATCACCCTCTGAACGAGCGAGCAGCCGTTGGAAAGGCGCGTCGCGTCGCGTCGCAGCGCCCGCTCCCCCATGTATGTCATTCCGAGCGGGAATACCTATTTACCGGTACCGGAGACTTTCTCGACAAAGAGTAATTGCCAGGTTTGTCGGCGCCTCTGCCATCATTGCCAGTTTTACGATCCCGATCCCCTGCCAGACTGAGAATCGCACTTTTTCTTACTCGATAGCGCACCAACCACGTAACACTATGTACAATGCGAGCAGTTCTATCTGGCACCCACTAGATACTCCCATTCCTTCTTCCTCTGTGGTCTTTCGGCTGCTCCTACTTGAATCTCTGAGGGTGCTTTCGGGAAAGCTCCTCGCGCGCTGCACGTTTCGTGCATTCAAAGCGGACCAACTCTCGCGAAGTTTGCCAGGGTTCGCCGGGCTGGCAAAGCGTCCTTCCAATACTGATGCTTGATATATGTGGAATGCTATATCCATTTGTTTAGTTAGAGTGTGCGATTTCGTGGAGAAGCGGTGTTACAGTCCACGTGGATTAATGTTGCACGATTCCGGCCGACGCGACGCGCCACCGCAGTTGAACTTGTCGGCTGTTTCGGAGACTTTGGATAGAGCGTGGAATGATTGCCGCGACCATCTATTACCGAAACTTGGCCAACTTTCGAAATTAAATCCCCTCTGACTCGCACCGCCAATCGAATGGAGAATCGAGTTTCCTTTTTACTGGTTCAATGCCCTAAGTAAGTTTCACTAAGTCCTTTAAGGTAAGTATTTAATAAGTTTTAATGGATCGCTGTTTACCTTAATTCGTTTTGGCAAAGTTAACTTTGGTGATTGAATACAGGAACTAAATTTACTCCTTATTATAGTAGTTATAATTGAATTTAGAGATTAGCACGTCCCTCCGGCAACAATAAACGTGACTGCACGTAGATAATTCATTCTAATGATATTCTGGACGAAACCAAATTCAACTAACTACTTCGAAACGAGCAATGTAACGTGAACTTGTGATATCAGTTATCCCTGTTACTCCCTCCTATTAAATTCCTTTCAATCGGAACTCGAGCTTTCCCCAGGCTTTTGTTCATGCGTTCTCTCTCCCTCTCACTCTCTCATACATTCAACGCCTCTCGTTCTCTTCTCAGTCGTTCTTGAGCTTTTGCACATTACTTCAGAGATCCCTCTTCACAATTTCTCATTATCCCACTTGTCACTTTCGTTCTCAATCGCATTAATTTCGAGCCATCCTTCACAAGCACCCCTTGACATCATGTCGAAGCAGACACACTCAATAGAGATAAAAATTTCGCTTTCCTTTTCTCACGGACGGATTTAAAGTGGCAATAAAGCGCGACTCGACTGAACCGACATCAAATTTATTAAGCAGAGACGATTTAACGTAGGCCTGAAATTTGTGGTTTCAAATCCTTTAATTTAAGAAGAATATTTCTTATAAAGAAAATAGGGACAATGATCCGCAATTAAAGTTTCACGAAGAAAGCTGGGAATTTTGTATCATCTTGTGAGACTGGAGCACATTCAATCCCACATTCGCACCCACGCGCGCCTCTCTATTTGATCCCTCCACATTCTCTCTGACAGACTAGCACTGCTCTTTCATCCTGGCATTCCTGTTCTCTCTCTCTCCCTCTCTCTCTCTCTTGCACACTCTGCTCTCGGCGTGTCTGTCATTTTTTGTCCTTTGGGAACGATACAGATACCCTCCGTTATGCTTGAACTGCAGAAGCCGGGACAGTCTGCCGCGACGAGCGAGGCTCCGGGGATTGCCGCCCGCTACAACTCTGCCAACACAACAACAACAAGACCGCTTTCACGAGTCTAATTCTCTCCTACGTGTATCCAAATGCCAAATGCGCCAGAGAGAGACTTGACTTAAGAGACAATGGAAAATCAGGCGGGCGTTGGGCCGCGAGCGCCCGATTCCATCATCAAAGCTATACCAACCATCCCTTACAATTCTCCGGCCTCTCTGTCTCTTCCCACCTAACCCTTTGTCACTCCTCGCCATACTCGAGATAGTCTAGGTCGCACACCTGCTCCTCTAACTTGGATTAAACTATTATGCTAATACCGGATATTAGCGTTCTGCCGGAATGATACTTATAGCGAACGGAATTCGTAAAGAAATCCTTTTGGCAGTAGTCTCTGCCCTTCTCTGTCAAAGGTACGAGAGCGCGATTACGCTGTAATCGAAGTGGACGGATCGCTGAATACGTATCCGGCACTAATTATCCGTTTGCCAGGATGGCAGCAAGTTTCTGTTGACACAATATCCTTATTACCTCTGAATTGGTCATCACCCTCGGGGGAGTGGTGCGTGGTATCGTTCCACCGTAGCTTTCCGATTCCTCGATCGACAAAAGGGAATCATTTGGCTATTGATTCGAGCAATCGTCCCTGTGCAGAATATGGTATGCGAGGGAGAGGAGAAGGAAAGAGTGGTTGGAGTGTCCGTTGACAGTAGAGAATCGGGTCGACTGTTCAATCAATCCAATATTAATTCTTTCTCTGCATCGAACCTCTCAGTTCGTTTGGCTTCTATCAAAAATTTAGCCCAACTGCATGCGAACGAATGGCGAACTAACTTCCGATGTTATCGGAGCTTCTTGGAAAGGTGCTGATGGTGCTTGATTGCAATTCATTAATTAATTTCGTATTCGTAAAAGAAACGCGTGGCTTGTATGCCTCATTAGCACTTTTCACCAAGCGACTGAGTGAAACTTTGATGATGGTAAGAGCATCCCCGTTGCCAAGTGTAACTTTGTCAAGAGCATGCATTTTATTAAGAGCCTCGCTGCTATTCACACCATCGCAAACCCTTCGCTCTACGTGAAAACCGACGTAAAGTTTTTAATTGATTTGATGAAACGAGTGCCGTACTTCGAAGCTACAAGTATCCTCGGGCGTAAACTTGGGGAGAAAGAAAAATTGCAGCTGCAATTTGCCGAACTGGCAGCCGGTAATGAAGGAGAAGGAAAAGAAAGTAGTCTATTGATAGGATTGCCGGGCAGACACGAAAAAGGCGTGATTCCACGGAGTCAATGACATCTTAAAGCGACGGACTCCGATGAAGCCATAAAGCAACGCGGCCGGCTCCCCATTCAAGCAGGGTTGCAGTTGATAGAGCCCAACTACCGGCACAACCCTTCACCCCCCTAATTCGCAACCCCTCCCAGCCACTGTCTCTCACTGTTATCTATTGCCGAGAATTATTGACGTAAGTGTTAGTTGGTTGAAAATTGAATTGGAGACGAATATAGCAGGAGAGAATAATTTTCTCTGTAGAGTGCAATTAGAAGGAAGTTTTAACTGGCAGTGATAGAGAAGTGACGTGAAAGGGACGCGGAAAGCAGAAGGAAGCGTGTCCCCGGTAAGCTTTATCCATAGACGAGCATGTGAAGGATGCCATTCTAGAAGGCGTTAGAGTGTAATTCTTCAGAATTGGATTAGTTGCTGTATCCGGGCGCGCGTATCTGGATTACCAACGAAACTCCGAGCACTAGTTACCGGAGACCAAATCCGACTTCAATATTCTCACGACAAGCTTCCAGGATTGGAAATACCTGCTATGTTTAATCAGCCGCGTCGGCTTACGCGCGTCGTTGCTTTAATTCCAACATTCTCCTCATCCTACAGCGCGCACCACCATCGAATATGGAAATTGTGCACGTTTCTTTCGGAAGAGAAGCTTGTAAGGTTTTAGTATTTCGCGGTATAAATATGACGGGAAAGAGTCAACTGAAATCAAGGCATATCGCACTTTTTATGACTCTGCGTGTCCAGTTCCGCTCAACTTTATTGCAGGAGAGTTATCGCAAATTTTCGTGGAAACACATGATTGCACGACAATCTTTTTCCCATTAGGATTACAAAATTTATGCCTCCTTAATTGCATGTGAATGGACGTTTTTACGAGTCAAGTATTCTTAAATCATTTCAACGATTGAAATAAAAGATTTAATGATCCGACGACCTGCATGAGAAAGCTATTGTTGATTTTTTTAAAGAGGTATAACCATTTGAATAGGAATGATGGGGGTTCAATGGCAGCTGGCTCGTTGCCTCTTCGGTATTCACTTCCTATCTCGAATTCCCATTCGTTCGCATGCCCTCCCTATTTCGGATAGAAAAACTATTATAGATCAGGCGAATTGATAGAGGAAGCTCGGTTCGTTTTGTATCTACCCGGCCTACCAATTTCAGCTTATCGCTTTTCCATAGTGTACCCGACGCACTCACACGTTTCACTAATTCGAACTTCCGATAACTTTCCGTTATCGCTTCTCACGGCATTTCTGCCCTTCCGTTGACTTTCAACGTCACCCACCTCCACGTCACAGCAGAGTCCTTGTATGCTTGAGTGCTTTCAAAAATTTACTTCCCACCCACCAAAGTTTCAACAATACACTTTGATATTAGTGTAAATCCTTAAAGATGATGCGCAAGCTTCTGCTAGCGTTATAATACGTTTTATGAGAGAGCTTTACGTTTCGGAGCGTCGGACATCAGAAAGAAAACAAAGGAAAACTAATAAAGATTGAACGATAACAAGCACGCCGTCGGCGTCGCGACGTCAAGCTTCCACTATCATTAACCCGCCTTCTTAAAACGTCTTGGTAAGATGAAAAGACGACCCAACCAAGATTTAATCCAACAGCGTAATCGCACAGTCAACCAATGAACAAATATAAATATCATAATACACTTTTCTAGAATCTTTGAAATGTCGATTTATTTGAAAAAATATCTGAAACCAACTACATACGGGGATGTTTTGGGCATGGCAAGTTTCTATGATCCGTGGCTGAGAATCGACAGTTCCATTCCCTCTCAAGTCTCGTCGGAAGTAAGCTCGGAATTGCGATTGGCCGGGCTCGAGAACGGCGCTCAAACTACTAACTATCTACCGGCGAAAACTCGAAGAGAGAAGAGACAGTAGGGGGAGGAGGAGGAGGAGGAGGAGGAAGAGGCTAGGATAGAAAAAGAGAGAAGTGAGAAGAGAGAAGAATGGTAAGAATGGAGGAAAGAAAGAAGAGAAGAGAAGAGAAGAGAAGAAGAGTTATGTTGCTAGAGAGATTATCACTCACTCGGCGTTGGTCTCGGGCGTGGGGAGATCCCCGATGGTGGTGAGGGTGAGCGTGGACCAGTAGAGGGATCCAAGATACTTCCTCGTAAGGGTGGCGTACTCGCCGGGCCTGTACGGGTAGACCCAGTCGCCTTGGAAACCCTCCGCTTCGCTGAGCAAATAGTAGAAGCAGCCGAACCAGTGGGCCAAGATCAGTAGTATGTGGATGAGGTTTAGGACGCGCCAGAGATTGGGATAGACGGTCCGCGACTCCACCATGTAGTAGTAATTATAGACACGATAGATCTTGAGGAAGCGCGGGAACCTCAGCATCGGATTACTGCCAAGATTCACTTGTAGCAGGTCCAGTGGGAGTAGGGCGAGCAAGTCCAGGATGAACGCCTTCGATTTCAAGTAGTGTCCGGCGAGTTTCTTGCTATTGCAGACCATGAGGCCTTGCTCGAGGTAACCGGTGCGAAATTGTACAGCGACGTCGAGGAAAAAGACGAGGTCGGTAAAGCCATCGCATGCGAGCCAGGCGGCGGGCGCGAGAGCTTGTAGTTCCGGAAGACTTTGCCTGACGATAAGGGTCCATAGGTTGTAGAGGACGCAGCCGGAGAGCAGCATCAGCCAATAGTAGTAGAAATTCTCATCGGGATTGACCACTGTCTTCGGCGGCCTTTGAAGCCTTCGTGGCCGCCTCCGCCTACGTCCACTCGAGTCCTTCTCGTCGTTCCCGTCGCCCTCCCCCTCCCCCGTGTCGACCGTCTCCTGGCTCGCCGGTATCTGCCTCGTGGAGAATCTCTTCAGGAAGGAATCCTCTCGCTTCAGCGGCGGCTTCTTCTGAATCGTCGATATCGCTGAGGACAGCTGGACCGTCGTTCGCAGCTTCATCCACCGTTGATTGCTTTTCGTTCTGCGAACAGAAAGTGGAGCGGATCGCCGGTCAAGGACGGAATGCATGATTACACTGCCTCGCATCGCGGTGTTAAAGTCGAGTGCCGCGAAGAAAATGGGACCGGCTTCGTTTAACTCGGTCACCGAAGGAATCGGCCCCATTACCGACCGCTTATACTTGCCTCTGCGACTTGATAGCACCTCACAACTTTATGCTCTGCCCATAGTATAAAGCCTGAGAATAAAAACCAACTGCTTTCTTGTTATTCAAACACTGCCACTGCATCTTCCCCGCGCTCACTGCCACGAATCCACCCCCTCGCGCCCCTCTTACAAATCCCTGACAATTAACATTACCTTGTGTTATTGCGGAGGATAGAACGTGGTGAGGGCTTGCAAGGCACGTTCCCGAGTACCGTGAATAAGAGGGACTAATACAGTTAGAGATCCTCCGGCACTTACATTCTCGAGTTAAGTACTCGAGATAATAAAACCACCGAGCGGCCTTGTACTTTGATATTATTGAAAGCGGTTTCTCCTCGGCAGAAACTTCGAACTTGTAGTAGGTAACTTTAACGTTGCAATAGACTCGGCTCAGGCTGACTAATCAAAACTACTGGAAGTCTATGTTAATCTCAAGCTGCCAAGGTTTCAATTGCTATCTATTCGCTTTGAGTCGACATGCTCCATCGATATTATCGTAGCTTCACACGGACGTGTCTGAGAAATTAAAACGTGTCGCGCAGAAATCCGCTTTACGATTGCCACGCGCAAACAATCGACTGAATAACGAAAAGGGAGAGAGTGGATTCTGACAAAATTGGGCTTCAACATGCGCTCTTGTCTCTCCTCCATTTCTCTCGGCCTCTCTCACCTCGCTCGTTCTCATTTGTCACACGACTACGAGGACACATTGCTAGGAGAGATAAAATTGGGTCGCTATAGAGAACAGATTACCACGACAGCAGCTTTAATCTTCACACAAAAGTGAAAGTTAATTTGGAGCACGCACGTTCGCTCGATAAAATGTAATCCGGGGGATGCGCGTCTCTTCAGAGGGCTGTAACTCGAACTCCTGTCATCCTGGCAAGACCCACTTTCGCCACTGCGCTGCTTTTTTACTCAGGAAGAGAAAGAGAGAAAGAGAGAGACAGAGAGAGAGAGAGAGAGAGAGAGAGAGAGAGAGAGAGAGAGAGAGAGAGAGAGAGAGAGAGAGAGAGAGAGAGAGAGAGAGAGAGAGAGAGAGGAAGAGAAACAGGGCACTAATGAGTATTAGCCCCCGTTAATGGCCAATAAATAATTTGTGTCAAGTCCAATTCGGAAGTAGTAAGTCTCTATTGAATGATTCAAGGTCAGCTTTTTGCATTTTCAACAATATTTTTTCAAAATAATCTGTTGTCATGAGAAGTGCTTCTTCTATTCGTCCAAATAAAAATCGCAACCGATTTTTGTATAGCCTACTTTGAAACGAGACTACATGAGAGACAGTGATTTCGTGAGAGCTCCTTTTATTACTGCTCTTAATTTTTTAGTTAATTGCACCAGGCTTAACCCAATAACCCTTTCCATTATCTGGCCGTGATGCTGAGACATATGTGCCAGAATCATTTCGCTTCAGCTCGATATTATTTGACAAGAGTAGACTTGAATTTTATGTTGCAGATCTACTTTTTCAAGATAAACGTTTACAATATATCGTGAAACCTTAGCAGCCCAGATAAAATGAGTTTCGTTGATCTAATTCGATGAGTTGATACGATTGACACAGTTTAGGAAACACGCTCTATGACAGCCGTTTCTTTCTATGACTTGGCGCAGCATGCAGATCATCGTAAATAGAATACACCAATGTATATGTATGTAGAAACGCTTTGAAAATGTTTTCTCAACTGCAATGCAAATTGCGCATGCATTAATCTCGCTATTGCATCGCTCGCATGAGCAATTTATAGTGTGTGCGTGTGTGTATACCGTTGGCGGGAAGATCCATGTATTTATTCCAGCGAGCTGATCTCGCGAGTGGTTCATTCTTTGTTTTTCTATGATTTTGGTTCTTGCAAACAGATAGCGCAATCCTACTTTTCAATCCATTCGCCAAGAGGCATTAACACCAAAGAGTAAAACACGCCGATCCCTTGTTATCGTCGTACCAACTAATTGGAGGTTAAGACGGAGGCCGGCTGAGCGATTCTTGCTCGAAATGCGAAATGAGCGAGAATCGAAGAAACGCCGCGCCGATTTAGTATCAGAGCATCAGATGGATAAGAGGCAGATAGACTGACAGACGGACAGACAGACTGACAGACAGACAGACAGACAGACAGACAGACAGACAGACAGACAGACCGACAGACAGACAGACAGACAGACAGACTGGCAGACAGACAGACAGACAGATAGTTAAACAGACAAACAAATAGGGAAAGAAACACCGACAATAAGAGAAAGTTATCAAGTAAGTTAGATTAAGGCAATACTAGTCGAATGCCTTTAATGCCACTACGCATTCTTATATAATATTATTAATATACATTCGCATCTCGGAATATGGTGTCGTGGTGGCTGGTGTTTATCACCCTAAGTGTGCGACTATAACAGATAAAACTAGCATTCGTTTCTAAGAGATCCAGTTCACTGTTCCATTCGAGCATTAGGAAGAAATGATAGAAAAAGTAAATGTAGCTTGGTGCAATGTGGGTATTCTCTAGTCTAGAATTTCTATGCTATATAAAAGTTCTAATAGCTAGTTGGCTTGCAAATGCAACGCATCTAATATCGCATTGTTATTCTCCAAAGTGTTCGCCAAGCGTTTTCTCGCTCGGGGCGTCTGCGTTATACAATCTTGCCGGGGGAAATAATTGTGGGCTTGGAGAACGGAATGTAGTTGGTTACGTCTGGTTGGCCTCGTATCCGAAGAAGTATGTTTTCGGGGTCGCGATTATACTCGCGTTGTACTTAGTAAACGAGTTCATTTTCACGATTATCGTTAGGAAGCATCCCTTACTGGTTTAGCGTGTATGCTCAGCCACGTGGAGTTTCTAGCCGCCATAGTTTAGTAGTCTGGCAGGAAATTTCTCCTACGCCACTCGAGTAACTAGTCGAGTGGCAATTTCCTTGCGCACTAAAAATTTACTTTAACCTTCGCTTGGAGCTCGCTGGTAATAGGTCAATGAAAGGATACGAGCAATGCCAAGGCTTCTCCGATAAGCCATACTTTACTATTTTGTTTTCAAGAGAAATCTTAGAAAAATAGATGAAATTCTATAATCCTTCCTCTTCCCTAACGAGTGCTAATGTCAGCTTGGAGACGGACTTCAGTTTACTTTGTCTTGTCCGCCGGGGGCGGTGAAAAATTCTCATCGAATATACCGTCGCCGGGCATCGGATCAATTCGCTCGCCCGCACCGCAATCTGGACCAGTGGGTCGAGCTGATGTGATCCGAATAATAAGAAATCCTTCGGGCGCGGCGGATCATCTCCGCAAGAGTCGTATCTCGTTATGGCTGAATTATTGCGCTTTTTTTAATCTATAAATCTTGAGAAAATACAGCAAGGAATACCTATTTCATAGTTCCGTTGAGAGAGATTCAACAGGAAAAGATAAACGCTCCAGGATCAGTCTCGCACGGTTTCATATTCGATCGGCGAACATTCTTCTGGGTTTTATGATCTGCGTTCCGCGATCACAAGATTATTGAGTTATATCGTCTTACGTGCAATAAAATAGTCACGATCGAGTGAATATATCTATAGGTTTGATTTACGAAAAAAGTCGTAAGACCAGGCTCGTAAAATATTCTGCTATTCGGCCATTTTCTCGCCTTACCACGGGAAAGCCGAATTTCATTGAATTCTGCCGGTTGTCGAATTGCTATAATATCAGGAGGCAAACGGCACTCACAATCAGATATTTCGCATTGGGCTGTTCGAAGCAGGCTTTCTAATCAATGCGAGGGTGTTCACGTCTAATGGACCAATGATATCTAGGATTATTCAGTGAGCGAGTATAGCTAATCTAGTGTGTCAACTACTGTATCTAATATAGAGCGTTTAATGCGCAGCAAGTCAGTATAGTAAGTATGGCAGAGTAAGAATGAAATTCTAGAAAGGCAGAGGTTCTCAGAAGTAAACCAGTATCTAGTAATCACGTGCTCGATTACGTGCTCGTCTTCATTTTGAGCGATCGGTGCCTTCACGAAACTAGCTCTATCGTGATCTAATTAATGAAACAGTACAATATTCAATAAGTATCACAATATTTGGCACAAGTCAGAAAATATTCTTGAAGAACACCGTTCACAATTTCTTGTATTGAGGCTATTTGTGTGTGTGTATCGTGTTCCCACTAGAAGGAAATTCGTTTTTCTTCGAGCGCCACCGGCAAGAGGATCGAGCCCCGCCAAGGTGACGTTTGAGGAGGACGAAAACAAATCCAGCCCTTTGCGGGAAATAACTAGGACCCACTGTCCAAAGAAGGATATCTCCGGGAGAGTCTGATCTGTATGCATATCTCTGGAATAAAGTGACTTAAAGTTTAGTGAGGCATTTTTCACGAGGGAATCCTCTGACAGTGGGTAACATGGCTCAAGAGAAGCAGTGTTACTGAAGATAAAGCCAGGCTGAACTAATCCCCGGTGGCAATGCGATAAGCACGCGTACAATAACAACTAAAGGGATTTTCCGTTGGCGAAGTTTGAAGGGGCAGCGGCGGCGGGTGGCGGGCGAGGTTCGCTCAAAGTGGGAGGTGTCGATCATATGGGTCTTGTGTTTGCGCCGATGCGAGTAAAGTGTTATGTGAGAGTGGAGTTCAGAGGTTACCGTCGATATCGGGGGCAATGACGGGAGTACCTCTTGATCTTGCGTAGGGAGGAATATAGCGTCATGGCAGCGCGTACGTTACTCCACTTTTGCGAGCCCCTTGTGCCATGGGCTCCTCTGGCCGCGCTAGGAATCTCACCGTCCGGGCCATTGCTCTCCAAGGATCCTGAGGTCGTCGAGGTCGCTCCAAGGCCCGTCGCCTCCCTCTCCTCCGACGAGCCGCCCAGTTTGTAAATCGCCGAAGACCTGCGAAGAAGACAGAACCACCGCGGGTTGCTCCTCTCACCCTCTCAGTCTCTGTCTCGCACACTCTCCCACCGACCACCACCTTAACAATCACTCCTTTCCCTTTGCCCTTCTCGCATCTCGCTTCTCGCACACTTCCGCTTCTTTCACTCACACTTCTTCTCGCACTGCTTTCCATCTGACCTCTTTCTTCGACAAGTCTCATGCACTATTCTAATAGATCACAGATATTCCCCCTTAATCCTGGCACGTATGCCATCGAGATCATGATTAGCGATTGAATGCGTGAATGCTGTTGTGTGTCAATGATTCTCATCCCGAGGATTGCGTTAATACTGCCAATCTTTGAAGAATAATCCTTTCATTTCTAACTTTCGAATGTGCTGATTGTCTCTATTGGTGAATAGGAGTTGCGCGTGCATGCGATTCTCACGGTAACTGATTTCGGCTGACAATGAGTATGAGGCGATAGAAAATTGGAATAGTTGTTTTATGAAGCCGTTATCCTTATAGAATTCTAGTCAGCCGTAGCCGTGGCTGGGAAGTGAGCCGGGCTTCAACTGGGCTTTGATCGCTAGCCGAGCAGAGGATAAAAAGTGATTGGTCCATAAGGCTCTGATAGCCCATACCAGCACTCGCCGCGATTGCTTCACTAGCATTAGTTCGCATGCACACGACATCACGCTCATCCGACTCCTCATTCTCCGCCCGTCTGTCCATCTCGATCAACCATCAACTTCGGCTTAACTGCCAACTCTGCCATTCTCATTCTATTGCAACCGGACCAATTTTACACCTTGCTTCATCGAACGATCGGCTTTCCGAGGAATTAAATGCTTGCCCGGTCCGATCGCTGCCGCAATGCGAATCCTGCCGATCCACTCCCTAACAAATTGCATTCGATTGGCCATCCTTAAAAGTGGCTGACCTACCTAGTCAAGTACTAGTTTGGCGCGAAGAAATAACAAATGGCGAGTGACGATGCTCCGCAATGGTGCTAAATGGAAAGGACGGATACGTGCGGGAGGGTGCGATTAGTGAAGCGACTGGCACCTTTCCAGAGGAAATTCGGGCCCAGGCACAGAAAGAAATCTGCTTCGGACGAAACAAGGACCACTCAAGTACGAAAACACAGATATCTACGACACAACGAGCGCAAAATCAAATCGTCCAAAGAACTCGAAAATAATGTCACGAGCCAGTGTATAGCGGTACGAGCCGTCATGGACGGAAAGTGTCGACTTACTTCCGGCGTCCAAAAACCTCGAGCGACTGGCAGGTAGTGCCGTGCCGGTAGCTCGCCGATACTCGGGGATAGGATGTCTGCGCGCGACTAAGCCTAGCTAAGATAAGAGAGTCAATTTTCCGCTTAAGTTAGCAAGCAATCGCGCTTTATGGGAGGACCGGGGTTCCTCCTCGATTGACATGATGCACGCTACCCATTAAGCTAATATAGAAACCGGTGACCACTCCGTATGGCCATTGCCGTACGTTTCTCGCGTGCATCCATTCCCTCCTAATGACCAGCACACACGCTGGATTATTCGAATTTACTGCTATTTCCGTGCTCGAACGGCCAATCAACGTGGATAATGAAATTGTGCCAAACAATATGACACCGTGTAAGTGATATGCCTCAAGGTAAATCAAGCGTGGCTCTGTTAATAAAATAAATTATTCTACGTTTAATAATATTTGCTCTGGATCCAAAAAATCTTTCACATCTTCCTCTGCTATTTTAAGGTTTTACGTATACTTTGGAACCAAGTCATATTCCTCGTGCTTTAAATACGAAAGCTTTCTCCGAAAGGAGCTCGAAAAAAATGCAAGAAGCGTTTGGAGCACGTGTGTGTTTGAATTATGCATATAGCACACATCGACACACGTGCTGCCGAGCCAGTGTACTTCAAATGGTGAGACACAGCACGTACTACTCTTTGGCAGAGCGATAAATAAGAAATATATTATATATCGAGCTGGACTGTCGAATACGCTGCTGTGCGAAGCATCTTTTGTTCCTTGGTCCTCTTAAAACCGAAGAAACATACGAATGATATCCGAAGACTCATCCTGACGCTCATGCAAATTCCAAGGTGCGCGACAGTTCTTTGGTATTCTTGAAATCAGAATAATTACAGGGCAACGTAAAAATTCCGCTCCAGGCCTTGTTAATTGCATCATAAATGCGCGGTGTACCCCAATTATGAGAAGACCTTCGCGGTTTCGTATTTCTTCCGTAATTAAGTGTCTAGGTGACACGTTCGCCGCAAGTAGATCTTGCGCCTTTTCCCGCAGCTGCACCAGCAATTATTTATTAAGCCATACGTGTCCGCGCAGATGCTGTAACAGCACATAACTCGAGCCGGAATTAAGCTTTCAAGAATAAAGGGCCGATATTAATTTCGTACTTTTATGAATTGCAGCTTTCATTTCATAATGCTAGTGTAATTTTGATCATCCAACTCGCCGGTAGAAAGCTCTTAATTGCCTTTACTCTTATGTTTTTATGGGGGGGAAAGTGGTGTTTGCGAAATCGAGCAGTGTAGGCGCGGAAAAGCCGGTTTTATCAGCGGTCATGTAAAAAAGTTATGTTACGAGGTAGGCGGCGGCGGCGGCGGCGGCGGCGGCGGCGGCGGCGGTGTGGTGGTACGCGCGAGAACTAAAAAAGCCCCTTTCCTGTGGTAAATATGGGGTAAGCGCGAAGATCCACCCTATATACTCGGGGTAAATACTCGAGGAATATTAAACTGCCGACGCCGACGCCGACGCCAACGCCAGCAAATGCGCGGCTCGCACTACTTCGGAATGCCACCGGGCGAACCGCTCACTTCAGAAGGATGTGCGGGAGGAACTCTCGTTTCATGCTCAACTCATTTTCATGACGCAGCCTGTAATGAGAATCGCATGTTCCTACGGAAGCTTAAGTCGATAAAGTTCTTGGGTGGACGCGGTGATCACCATTTGAAAAGACGCCGCTACATTCCTTAACCATTAACCCCTCCAATAAGAAGCAGTTAAATGAAGGTGTGCAATGTTTACAAATTAGTATTAGTTAGAGAGGGATGCTATGAGGTCTCGGTGCGTAGGTAATATGTGTAACTCGATCCGATACAAAGGGTGGAATGAAATCTACAGTGGTCAGCCGTGATCTCAAAGCCATTGGAACCTCGCACATTTCTCGCATTTCAAATGGAAATATCCATCGCAGGAAAATATTAGAAAATGTTATTAGAGCTCGAAAACTTCTTCCTCGAGAATGATTGTGGTAAGTATACATATTGGCAGTAGCGGGACAGTTCACGCAGGAACTACCCTTCGGAGTAAACGGGCGTTCTCCTGTTTCACGTTAGATGACATATTTGATGAGGCAGTGATAATCACTAAATGGTCAAAACGTGCATTGGGAGATGGTGCGGTGGGGAAGATTATTGTTAATCGATTAGTGTGGCATTGCTATGAAAGATTACTGAAATTAATCAGTTTAATATGAGTGAAAGGTAATCTCACCGTGTTCCTGATTGACCGTTCGAGCGTCTCCCACTGCTTTCCTCGTCGTCGTCATCCTCGTCCTCGCGCGAGGTCGTCGGCGATTGGATAACAGATGGGGATGGATTGCCGGCGGAATTGGGCCCCGGGCCCATCCTCGAACTCGACACACCGCTACAGCCTGCCGTTGGGGGCGACAGGCCACCACCCCCTCCTCCCTGGGCCTCCTCGTTCTCCGCACGATCCACCTGAAACGTTCATCCACCACCCTTTCAAAATCATCCAAATCAACTCGCTCTTCCCTTTCGGTCATTCTTTTATTAGATCATCGAGATACTTTTCTTACGCACGAATCACTCTATTTCATTCAATTCTCGGTGACAATGAAATAATATGTGCTCCGATTCTGTTTGGTGAATTCGTGGGGGAAAGGACACGCGCCTGATCCAACGGATTTACATATCACTCGGTTGTCGCGCAGGAGGCTGACACTACCAGTTTTCCAGGGCGCACCGCGATTCGCAAACACGAGTTTCACATTGCCTGGAACGCAGAATCAACTGAAACACCCCTACTGTTACCGATAGCATTGTAATGCCAGCGACAGTAGCTCGCCGTGATATCACGTTGCCTTCTAGAATCGGCAAACACGATAATGCAGCAGCCGTACGCGTTCAGCTTTACAGTTCTTTTGCAGTAAACGACGTTGACGCTAACGAAAGGATACGAAACCCATTTGCGAGTTGCTCCCATTGAAAGTCCCACTTCTCCAAGGATCCCCTTCGCACTGCAATCCGCGCGTTTCAAACAGTTTTTGGATAGATAGATCAATCACAAAGTTATTGGGCCTCTCGCACCTAACACTGCTCTCTCTCTCTCTGACTAACGATTACAGCCTGATTGAACGCTCTGAGCCGTGCCACTAGCGAAATTAGGGACAAAAATACTCGGACCGTTATTCAACACGGTGCTTTGGGAAATTAATGGAGATGTGTATTAATTAAGGCGAACAGAGGAGAGGCGGCGTACTAGGAGCATAATAATAACTGGGCATGATAGGGTAAATATGCGATTGACCCAAAGGCAAACCTAGCTCCGTTTTCCCCGAGGATAATTTCCTACCTAGGTGCGGCTTCCTCACACTATTTCGTCGGTATATTATGACTGGTGATAATCACCGCCACTGCCAAAATCACACGCACGTATCCTCTACTAGCTCTAGCCATGCTTGGCCAAACTTGCCGACGTGGAAATCCAATTTGGCCGTCAAATTTTGATGGGCCACCACCGATGGCTCGCTCACCTGCCAGAACTTTGCCCAACGAAATCAACCACAGAATAGTAAAGTTCGACGGGGTTGCAGTTACAACTTTCCACTTTTAAAACTTGTGACTTGAATGGGTAGAAAAAATTGGACGCAGTTGCGCGGCCAGCCGATGCTTGAACAGACATACCAGAGAAAGTTTCTGCCTCTCTTTTAAATTGGCTTTCTCCTCGCGCATCAATCTATAAAGGACCTTTGAAAATTCGGCCTCGCTGCCTTCCCTTTTCTACAACTTGACAACTATTCACATTTGTTTTACAGTATTGGCGAACGATAATTAAATAGCAACTTTTGTATCTAACACGATTTCGATATTTCTACTTGCGCAGCTTTGAGAATTTCACCCTACGATTTGTAATGGGTGGAGTGTGCTACGAGAAGAATCAAATGCTGAAGCGGAAGTGCACGGCAAGATGTACATGGGCTTGCACTCAAGAGTTAGAGCAATTAACTCCTCAGTGCTAATTAAGTATCCTAGGGCAATGTGAAGTTATATTCCCTGGTGAGTTGATACTTGTTCCAACTGTTGGGCCATTAGAGTGTATTAGTATGGACAGCTCTTGAAGAGCTGCTGGCTCAGCGTCTCAATTTTCCTGTCCTTTCTTGGAACCGACAGCCTCCCGCCTCATAACGAATTCAGCTTTCCAAAGTTTCATCTTCCTGGGATACCAAAAGGCACTTTGAACTTCGTAATGCTGCTGACAGCTTCGATGTACTCTCACCCTTCTTTCATAACTTGATATATTAGATCTGATTTCCATACCACTTATCTTTAGTAGTTGAATAAGGCAGGGCGACGCTAATAGTGATTTATCTGATTGCATTTGCCAATCTAAACAACGATTATTCGGATTATTCTAGGAGAGTGTATTTTCAATAGCTAGGAAGCATCCAAGTTCGATTTACCACTATTTTCATTTGGATATATTGCAGCAACACTACAAATCCCGTAGTATCGGCGTGCAACCGATAGATAAGCCTTACCATTACGTATACCAGATGGTGGATTAGCCTGGAATCAAACTAATCCTGCAGGTGCGAAGTGCTATTCTAAGTGGAATTAACCATTTCGCTAGTTTTCACAGGGAAAAAGCCGGGAATTCGAGGCCGACGGAAGCTCAAATGGATATAAAAGTGAAGCGTATTTCAGGTGATATTAAATCGTAGGCACTCTAACTTATCTGCTTTAACATAGAACCATATCTACTCTGGGACGCGGCAAAACGTCCTTTTTAATACAGTCAAGAACTGTTTTAGACTCCTTTTGGCAAGTTGGCAAATCTACCATCAGTCGAGTCACAACTTATCTCTGGTTTGAAAAATGCGCTGTCAAGCACGCTCGACTTACCTTGTAATTTCTCTTTCTCATACCGAACAAGTGTCAGTAAATTCTTTATAATGAAGGAAAATCGTAATGAAAGAGGAAAAATGTTGTTGGCATTTATGTAAGCCATATAATTACCTCGCCTCTAGATTAAACGGTCTACCCTTTCGCCTAATTTATAGCAATTTGCGTTTCCATTTCCATTTCAATTTATTTTTCGAGGAAAATCCAGCGCGAATTATTCGACATGCGTGGATAGGAGTGGCAGCCCGAATGCTGTATGGGGGAAATGGGGCGGACGTGAGAGTGCCCTGCTAAAGTATGGCACGGGAAATTCCAAAATGAATGAGGAGATCTGTTGTTTGGGCACCTCTTTAACAACTCTAGTCACATGATAATAATGGTAGACTGACACACCAATTCACCAAGCCGACTTTTCGAGAGTGTGTCGACCAATGAGCATTCATGATTTCCATTAATCCTCGTAAACGTCACCGTTTCAAAGATTCTCTCACTCCACGAATGCAAACCTTTTTCGCAAGCTGATGCTGAATTGTTCGGGAAAGCCGCTGCGAATGATTCCGGCGCAACCACTGCCACTGCTTAAGCTTTTTATCAATCGAGCGGAGGAAAGCGAGCCTGCGAGAATATTCGGACGACACATTGTGGCTTTCCAAATGCTGGCTTAATGCAGACATTAAAAGTACGTTTACGATGACCTGGCATATATTCTCGTGGAAAGGTCTGCGGTCCCACTTTTCAAATACGCTGGGATTAAGAAGCGATTAGACTTTATTTTATCCGGACGCTCAAATCGGCCTCCGGCTACCCGAGGAGGCTCTCTTTTTTCTCATCAGTGGAAAAGGAGAACTAAAGCCGAGTGCCGGCGCGGCGATACAGGCTACGCGGAGGCGGCGCGGCGTCCTATGTATCGCTGGAAGCTGGGACGCCGAGCTTTGTCAAGTGCAGACCACCTTAAGCTAGTTGTATCAGAAAACAGTTTTCTGTAGATTTTGTTTAATCTTTGATAGGACAATCTTTATGAGGCTTTCGAAGTAATGCATTTTTCGAAGGTCCTAGGACTTTGGAGAATGATGTATAATTCGAGTGTTCGAGATTCAAAATGGAAAGAGAACATGAAACTAGTAGCAAAAATGCCGGAATTGTACTCAAAACACTTAGAAACAGTCACTTGAATAATTCGTCCCATCTAATTCAGATGGTTTTTCCCATGTTTTTAATACTTCCCGATTATTTCCGGGGCTGTGATTTGGCGGGGAATGTTTTTTTGCATCGAGAAAGAAGTAGTAAAAGTTCGAGAGCCCTAGCCCAAAATTCATTTTTTCGCAAATTTTTTAAGGCCTTCAGAAACCCTTCAAAAATTTCCGATTTTTCGAAGGTTCTGGGACCGCAACGAACGCTTGATTTTTCGATTGCTCGTGTCTCAAAACGGATAAAAAACATAAAACTTGTGGGGGAAATGCCGGAATTGTACCTAAAACACGTGAAAAACCGATCTGGAATATTTCATTTCGATGGTTTTCCCTATGTTTTTTTATCTTCCCGACCTTTTTCGGGGCTGAAATTTGGCGGGGAATGTTTTTTTGCATCGAGGAAGAAGTGGTAAAAACTCCAGAGCCCTAGCTCAACATTCATTTTTTCACTTATAAAATTTAATCTCCCGGTAATATGTAAAGCGACGTTAAAAGTTCCTTCGGCGAACGGTTAACTTTTGGATGGTATAGTACTGACAGAACTACCTTTACCACTCCGGTTTCTCGCCTGAGTTTATCGAAATTCCATTCGCCCTGGGGCGACTCGCAATTTAAGGCGCCTACTTCCCATCTGCTTTGTATCTGCGATATTCCGGTTAAATATGCCTGAAATTTGGCGCGTAATATTTTATTACACCAAATATCCTTGTGCCTCTTTTTTACTTTGCCATCTGGGAAGCCTTGCAAATTGTTTCATAAAAAATCACGGCGCATGTATGCCGGAGCAAACTTGCGCCGCTTAATTGCTCACTGCCACTAAAACTAGACGGTCCGGATTGGCCTGTAACATTTTATTGCAACCACGGTATGGCTTTCGTATTGTTCGCCACTCGCATATTCATTTCGCTGGATTCAATAAAACTTTGAGGTGTAGGTAAATCCGTATTACCTCGTGTTGTGTGCATGGCAAAATATCTGCATTTGCAAGTTGTACCTGTACAAGCACTTTGACTGTTGCAGATATTTTATCTCTTTGGGACGAGAACGACAAGGATTGTCGTGGATGTACCTTTATCTGCATATATCTGATCTTCTTTGGTAGAAGCATTAAGTAATAGAGTTACCGTTAATGGCAAAGCACACCAGAGTGGACAAGTGTTCTAATAGGGTTAATATCTGTTAAAATAGGAGTGGAACACTATTCTAGGAGACGGGAAGCAAGGGATTACCTAGCTGTTACAAGACATGCTTACAGTAAATGCCCGAGGGGTTAGCTCGGTGTTCGTTTCATCCGCAAAATCTCGAAGGGAAGTCTCGCGGGGCTCTTCAAATTGTGTTTCCAAGTTCGAGCGTCTCCAAAACAACTCTCGGCAAGATCCGTGCACGCAGCCGTCTCTGAAGTAATTAACTTTAATCGAAAAACCTTAGCTAAGTTAAATTGTCGCGAGAAGCGCGTGCTTCTCAATTATCCTCCATTGTCTTCCGGCAGCAGCCGCCGCTGCCGCCGCCGGTTAAAATTCTTGCCGAGCAGGCTCAATCGAATTCAATCTACTCCAGAGACTCAAACGAGCGCTGCCATTCTCCCTGCCAATTTGCAACCCTCTGAACTGGAGATCGTGCAAGTCAAACTCGATCGATCTTCCGTAACTGTGTTAATACCACTCGGTCCAAGATCAATCCCCATTGCGGGGCTTCTTGTGGTTCATTGATTTCTATCTGACATTGCAGGAGGCACTCCTCGATATACTGTATGTACCTCGGAAGGCGATGAGGCACTTTGCGCCGAGACGAGGAGAGGAAAGTTAGAGGCTCGTAACACGGGAGTATCCGGCGCGCAAAAGCCTTCTCAATCACAGAACACTTTTTATCGGAGAAGGCCATTATTGTGGTTGGAGGTTCGCTTTAAATCGAAGCCTCTCGGCTTTTAAAGGGCGCTTCTACTTCTACCAGGCCGAATCATCCTACCGGTGATGTTACCGTGAGAAATTTCTTCGGTTCGACGAAGCGTTCAGCTATGGATCGCCGCGCCGAAAAGCCAATGAGCCACGTTGCGATTCGATGATACTTGATTCGCAGAGCGCGCTCCTCGGCCGATCGTCTTTTCCCCTGCCAGTCACTCGGCATTTGCCCGGCTTCGCCGAGATTAGCCGTCCAATTGTTCATTCGGCACGCTCCAAGTTTTTGCTCCGGCTCAATGTTAAGCGGAATGATAAGAGCCAGAAGTTGCCAGTATTTTGAACTGCGCCTGACAGACGAGCCGAGTCGCCCTAATTCCGAGTTTGAGCCTTTTCAGCTGCATTCTTTGACAAGTGGACTTTTTGCCAACTGTTCCCTCGAAAACTAGTCGCAGCGAGCGCTTCCCATCTTATAATTACTTTTATTTATTCGAGTGAGCAGTGCAATTTAATTGTAAATTTAATTCGAGAATCAACGTTAACAGAACTCGAACTAGTAGTTTGATCAAACTACTGTCAAATCGATGTGCACTAACAGTTGTATTCGAGATGCATGATTTGACCTTTTCGGGGGAAAGCTCGTTGCCCGTTATCTAGCTTCCGATCGATCCACTTGACACCGCGCTTCTAGTAATCGCCGAGTTACTAACGAAACCAATTACCATATTTACTTTGTAATGAAATTTTACTCGTTATATGTACGTCCAGAGCGTCTCTATGCAAATGCAGCCCTCTCTAGCTCGCGGGCGCGCATGTGCGATTATTAATTAAGCGATAGTTTGCCGCTCGATATTTTAGCAGCGCGATGGCTCACTTAATGAGGTGGAAGAGATCATTACCGGCGTTCATTGTGAAATTTTAATCGCTACCCGATTCTAACTAATAACTGAAATACGTGAGATATCCATTGCCAAGGTAGAGAGCGTTAAATCCTGCAATCTGTAATTATCGAATGAAATTGTCGGACGAACGTTGGCTTTCTAGGAATCAGGTTGGATGAAGGCAGTGGTCGAGGCTTTTTTTACTCCTCTTCCGAGTGACTGGTGGAATGAAAATGCGGGGAGAAATTGGCCTTTCCTTGATCTGATGGACTTCCCATTTTATACAAAGCATGCGACGACTGAGTGACTCGGTGAGACCGTTGGAATTTTAATCGTTCCCTTACACCGATTCAAATTGTTCGGCCTGCGGAACGATCCGCTCGTTCCTTTATACGCCACTAATTTAAATGAAATTGTCGATATTACCGAGCTCCGGCTCTTGCTAATTAGCACGCCATCATTATTCCGCCGAGTGGAATAACGCTATACCAAATGGAACGAGTGAGAAAAGTATGCTGAAGCGAGGGAGGGAGGGAGGAGGCAATGAAATGGCAAGCGCGTCCCTGAAGGATGAAATCATTTTCTCGCGATCGTTATTGGCAGCCTCCCCCCACTCAAGCTGCTGACACTGTTCCTAAAGGCCGCTTATTTCCGAAAGGAGCTTGATATTACGAGCTCGTCTTCAAAGGGATTGCCGATTTCAGTGTCCGTCGCGCTCTCGCCCTTTTACGGATCCCATCTGTCGACGTCTCGTAACACAATAGCCCGAGGCTCACCCAAAGTCGGATTATATTTTGTAATAACCGATTCAAAAGGATCATACCGTTATGAGTTTGGCACGCAGATCATTCTTCTTTCCAATATCCATCGCGCCGATTCAGCGCCACTATCTATCTAGTACGATTCTCAATTGTCCGTTCCAACATTCAGCCAGATTACACTTTCTAAGAAAAAGTGATGGCGAAAAGTGCACTTGAGTTAAGATGAGAAATTAGTAAAGTTTAGAAGGAAGCTTGCATCGGGGCATCTTCTTTAATATTAGCCGATATCGATGTAATTTGTTGAGTAAGGTTTAATTGAATACGGATTCATTAATCTCCTTCATCAAGGACACCTGTAGGAACGTCGTTCTTCTTTCCATGAGATAAACCAATTAAGAGTTCGATTTTCTCATTTCCAACTGGAAAGCAGGTATTTTAGCGTTTAAATATATTGCATTTTTGAATTCACCACTGCGGAATTCTAAATAAAATGCTAGGTCGTGGCAAGATTTAATTTAAACCAGATATATGGAAAGATGAATTCAACTCTGGGGAATGTTGGGTGAATCCGCAGTGGAAAAGGGATTTCGGTAGTGGCGTGCACGACTTGCAATCTGTTTCAGAGTGTGTGTATGCCAAGGTAGACGGAGATCGTTGCACCTGGCGAAATAGCTCAACAAATATTTTTGCAGAACCGATGCCACCCTTACGCTTGGCTTGCCAAGAGGTAAAACCTGCTGGTGGCAGATTCCATGACATAGACGGTGCCGGTGGCTCGTTGGATGCTAAACCGAGTGTAAAGAGGAAATCAACGCTGCCTGCCGGCCGGCCGGCTGCCTATCTAGTCGGCAGTACATTGCCATTCTAGTCGATAGCCCGATATTCTACGGAACGAACCTTCCAAGGAAGTATATCTCGACGACGAATTTTCGAAGTCAGGAAAGTCATTCGACTTACACCATCATCCCACACATCCCGTTAACCTTTCATCATACCGAGGGCGGCTTCGCTTTCTATTTAAACTCTCGAAGAGATATTTCCCGTGGATGCGAGCTGATTTGTTCGAGCGATTAATATGCGACAGATTACTTGCTTTAACTATAAAGGCTGGGGTATCGATTTCATCTACTCACGAGGTCCTCTTCCTTCTCGAGTCTCAAACGAAAAGCACCCTCCTTCTTATCCCTAGGCCGAGAGGGTCTGGCTCCCTTGACTTATGCGTGTCACTCGTTCCCCGGCAAGAAGGCTCGCCTACACTTCTTTAAGACGGAGAATTTTTAGCAAAGGGCAACTTTAGACGAGCGGACCCTTCACATATTAAGACAACTGAATTTAGAAGAAAGTAGCAACATGTATTCTTGGTTCCGAGAGAAATGTCGATGGCAGCTACTTTAGCGGGATTGTTTCAACTGTAACAATAAGTTTAAAAAGTACTCTTTAAAGATCCCTCGTAAAAAGCATACGTTGAGGATATCGATTGCTCTTGATGGACGATTACTTCTCTATTGCCGTTAGCTGTTTACATTACATAGGGCTTGTCAGCATTTCACCGAGAATCTCCGATAAGCCGGGATTAATCTTCCAGCTTGTCGATTAAGCCAACTAAATTTGCGGACATGTTACTTTGAGGTAAGGCACGCTCGTGCGAGGCCTCGGGCGAGCCTGAGGAAAGTAATAGATGAGTGAACCGAACCAAAGGGCACGATAAAGGGCTCCATATACGCGAGAGAATTTTCGAAAGCACTAGCCAGTACTTGCCCGCCAAAGCTCGCCCGCTCGAGTTTTATTCCTTCCATTATGGTCTTACAATTTTTAGTGCAATATATCTAGCGCGGCTGAACAACTGGTGGCATGCGATAAACATAAATCTCTTGCGAATGCTTCCGTTAAATCCCAAGTATCTTTACGCGAATCCTCACCGGTACAAATTGATTCCCAGCCGGACTACAAACGGCCGTATCATTTTAAAAGCAGACCTTAGTCGGGAAAAGTAACTTGCTCCCGAATAATTTTCAGTTGAAATATTTTAGTAATTTTCAGTTAGTACACTAATATACATAATTGATGATTCGTCCGATAATAGGTTGTCATTAATGTGCGATACATTTTAGGTTGCAGGACTTCAGTATGCATTAGCCGAAAGATAGTTTAGACGTACATAGTAGGTGCATACTCTGTCATGTATGTGTATTGAGTGCTTCATACCGCGTACCATGTGGTTATTATCAAGGAACCTCTGCGGATCTGTCGAGAAGATCGTAACTTCCTCGTACGCCTCTACCAATTTCCGTTCTAATCGATTTCGGCAATTATGCCTTCCACCTGCGCGGTAAAACCAAAGTTCTCATTCACTTAGAGTGAAATTAATATTAAATTAATACATCGTTTGGTTATTGATATACTATGCATTATGATTATATAAGAGTTATTAGTATACTGCACGTATAGTTATAAATAATATTAAATTAATACATCATGCGTATAGTTGATTAGTATGCTTCACGTATATTTATGAATAAGCTATTACGGAAAATAATATTAAATTAGTACATCGTGTGGTTAATGATTTACCATACATTTTGATGATATACTGCGATCCAATCGGAGCGCAGGCGTTTTTAGTATGTTGGGCATATATTTATAAATAAGTTATTACGGAAAATAGGAGAGTGATATAATTATGAGAACGTCCCATATTTCGTGACCTCTAGGATTGAGGGTACTCGAGATAGAACTGGCAGTACCCGCATTTGCTCTCAGCGCCTAACGATATATCAATAAGCTCGACTGAGAGGCTTATTCGCTAGGCGCCAATCGATTTCCTCTTGAGCGAAACACCGCTTGAAAAAGCTGTACGGCCCTTCCTAACGGCATTGACAATATTTTCGCAATCGGCGCATCCAGTCCCGGTCATTTGTGCGAATCTCTTCCGCTTGCTCATAGAAAGTCTTCCGATGAATATATCCTGTCGAGTAGCAGTCGAGTTGCGAGTGATGGCATTTTCTACGACGAGAAGACAGATTTCATAGGAGAATTCCGAAGCGTATAACGTGACCCGAATCCTACCAGACAATATGTGTCATCTTTAAATACTCGCTGCTCTTTGGCTCTCTGGACAAAAATAGGAGGGAAAATCGGATGAAGCTGCTCGCCAAAACTGAACTTTCGTTACGCTGGATGCTCACTACTTCCAGCATAGCATCGATATGAAGCTCGAGTGAACTTATGCGGAACTTGGAAAGTTTCTGGTCATCGTACCGTGAGTTCCACTGAATCTCACCGTTCTTGACACGTGTCCCTGGTTGTTGGGTATGCTGACAATATTGGAGCAGGAAGGGGTTCTCCTGAATCGCGAAGGTCGGCCTCATGATTCACTGCCAAGTTCTTGTCATGATCGTAGGGAACGAAGGGGCTGCCTGCTATCTTATGGTAGTTCCTGCACGAGGAAAAAGGCGGCGTGATTCGCGCACAAGTGACGCGGCCGCCTTCCCTCTACTTCACACCCCAATAACCTACTTCCTCGTAAATTTCCACCCCTCGCGCCTGCTCCTCCGGATTTCAGCCGAGAAATTTTCAGCCGGCCCATATCATCTCACTTTGCGCCCGAAATTCCTCCGCTCCTCCCTCTCTCACTCTCTCTCTCTCTCTCTCCGAGAGTCCCCTGGCGTTGATTCCTAGCTCGGAAGAGTTTCAGGAAAACTCAGTTGCCAGGCTGCTTGGAAATGCGAGAAACCCAAGTTGTCAAAACACGGCGGCGTGACCGAAGGAACCTTCGAAATACTCTATTTCTCTCTTGCCAGTGGAGTATACTGGACTATTTTCGAGTATATTTGTATATTCACTAATTTACAATGCGAGTTAAATCTTAAAATGAATCTTTAACAGAAGATATCAATGAGAAAGAGTGTGAGACGCTCGAAGAAACGAAATTCTTAAAGTGGAGTTAAAGCAATGCGGATGTGAGCATTTTACTAAAAGAGCTCTTCAAACATTCAGGCGTGAAATTGTCGTTTTATCAGGAGAATTAATTCGCGAGCGATGATTGATGGAATGAGAAAAAGATAGCCGATATATTCTAGCAAGAAATACGATCTGTAGGCTCATTGTCAGCCATGATCTCGGATGCGTGATTGATGAGACTTGGAGTGCCGCGGAAAACCAGAAAGGATCTTCTTCCAATATTGTCGTTTATGAAAGCCCTCTCGAATGTTACATCTTACTTTAAGCCGGACATTCTCCAATTCGATTTCGATTAAAACATACAACTCGTATAAACACGTCAAATAGTTCAAGAACAAATCATTGCAGAAGACAAGTTTGAAACATTAAAGCTTTTCGTAATATTAGCCTTTCAACTTGGAACAATTGATAGGGTCTCGGTAATTCTCGATAGATCTAATTCCGAGGTGGAGTACTAGTGTTACCAAGTCAAACACCGGCAAAGGTAAATATGATATTCGCGATACGTATTATTGAGAAAGTCGACAGCTGAGCAGGCTGTTCTGTTCTCATGCTGCTAGCTTGATTTCCATCAGATTGGATCGTTGAGTTCCTTGGGAAAAAGCCAGTGGACCAAAAATGATACTCGAGGGGAATCGACTGATCAGACGGAGAGTGGTAACGATGGCGCCTCGTCAGACCGACAAAAAAAAATGACTTAAGGTATAATGGAGATTGGAGATCAACGAATGACCCTGACCCACCGATGCCTAGGTAACAGTATCCGATGAGAATGCCATAATGGCAAGTAAAGAAAAAGGGAGCTAGTTCCGATCGATCTTTACCTCGCACCTCAGACAAACTACGCAATACGTCGCGTCGCGTCGTGTCGCTTCACTGAAATTACATTCTGAAAATTCTAAGACTTTTAAACTTGCTTCGAAATTGTCACCTAGCGCTTGTCATACTTTTCCATTGAAAATAAATCTGTTCTCCCTACTTAAGATGACTGAGATAGAGCATGGGCTAAAATTTACTTGCAAATCCACCGAAATGGATTCCTTAACGAATCTATTGAAGAAAGGGGTACATCTCGCTCAGAAAGGGGAAATCCGAGGCTCCATTTGAAATTTTAATTTGCCCATATTTTCAAGGCACTCGCATTCCGATTCGCAGGGTGTTCAATAATTCATTGGCAAGGTGTTTCATTGCGGAAAGTTCATAGAACATCCTTCTCTTTCACAAACGTCACTCAAGTATTTCTTTGCCGCTGCTTGTATGAAAAGTACGAGAGCAAATATGCAGTTCTTATAATTGATGTTTGTATACTGTTCAAGATGTTTGTATATACAAGGGGCCCATAAATGAATTGGCAGAGTAAGCTTATTTAATTTGTGTACGTCGATCCAGAAACAGTATGACAAGCAGCGACATGGCGGATGATTGATTAATCTGCAATAACGGATCACCCTCTTCTGTAATGTTCTAATATCGCACCCTTGTATCGCATTAGAGCCGAACGCTACTGACAATGACCTTTGCAAGTATCACATAGATTCAGGGCCGAGCGTTATAAGAGCCTACTCTTCACACATCGGTCTTAAAGCCTCGAGCGTCCTTTCACGACGCGGCGCGGCGCCTCGTGGGCGTTGTTTGTTTAACACGCTTAAAGCGGAAGTGGAGTTTCGACTGGCTGTACAGCGCCGAGATGAACGAGAAAGTGGAAATCTAGCCTTCTGAACAAAAGTGCTGATTTTGAAAGCGTCAGAGTAGCTCTTCCAACTTTTCGCAGATGGTTAAGGTTTGTCGAACACCACCCTTTTAGAATTACAGTTCCATCGTTATGTCGAGTGCGTAACTCCTTTAACATTTATGAAGATACAACATAACTATACCGTAGGTAATAGCAAAGAAACTTTTCCCACTTGGCAGTCTGCTGGGGGTTAACATTGTTATGCAAACCTGGATGCCAGCAATGCGAAATTAACAAACTTTTAACAGTGCCACGAAATTCCGGCTAAATTCTGTGTGACTGAAAATTATGGAAGCAGGCTTAAGCGAGTTATTTGACCCTATTGAAGGAAAAACTGGTTGCCTGGGAACCAAAATTGCAAGTTGTCCAACACATCCTCTTCAAGTGACATGAGAAGCAATATTTTCGTACATTTTACTTTTTATCGTCTTATTTTCTATACATTCTTTTAGTATGCAAGTTTTAAATTATTTTGTTGTCCCTTGGCACTCAGCAGCCATGTTCCGCGCTAACCAACGAACATCGACTAACTTTCGTCCGGAGACTTATACTTTTGTCATGCAGTGTGTGTACGACGACTTTCGTACGAGCTCGTCTGCCACAATATTAGAACAATTCCCTTGATATTAGATTTCAAGTTGTCATTCCGACCGCCATATCCACATGCAAATTGTTCCTAGGAGCATAAAATGTGCGCCAGGTGTTGGCGGTTTCACGTCGAGAATTAATAACCCACCTTGCACTTCTCGCGAATGTCGCATCAGAGTGATTTGTATTTATTCTGACAAGAACTTTGGTAATGTGAAGGTAGCCCATTTAAATTCAAAGTCCGTCTGGTTCAACTTTTACGGTTGCCGCGACAGAAAATAAGTTTATAAAGAAGGCACTTCACAAAGGACAGATAAAGAGAGAGAGATAGCGAGAGAGAGAGCGAGAGAGCGAGAAAGAAAGGCAGATGAAGGAAAAAAAGGGCGAATATACCACCACTAAAGCGAGTAAACACAATTGCGAAGTTTGGAAACAAAGAGGCAACTTAGGAGCCCGGGCACGTATTTCACGAAGCGCCGGCGCCGTTATAAAAAATTAAGCTCAGGAAAAATTCCCTAGATTATTGCGGCATTATATTCGGGAAAGAAATAGAACGGACGTGGAAAGATAAGCAGACACTAATGGTCTTCGTGCAAGTCCTCCATTGTTAAAGGTTTGACGCTAATACCAGTGTTAAAAAGAAACCAGAATTTATACTAAAAATCCGTTAAAACTAACAAGCAAATAATTCGAATATCGTTGTAATAATACAATAAAAACTAGAGCAGATTGTTAACTAGAAGTGTCGAAAGTTCTTATAGGATTCTGAGGGGATAAGAATTTATTTATCATTGAATTAAAATGTCCTTAGATGCTCGACAGTTTTATGACCTTCCCACTTCCGGAGTTTCTGACAGCAGCATTTACATAAAGTTCAAGAAAGTGCTACCTCTCATATTTTCGGCGTCACAAGTGCAGCCACATTTCTTGTGAACAACATTTTCTTCAGCACGACCGCGGATAAGATTCCCAGTTGGGTCTTCCATCCAGCTTGACAGCATCGCATGTACAACACATTCACCAAGGTTCGTTGCCCACTGAAAAGCAGTCTAATTCGCATTTTTCACTTTGCTCTATTTTTACTGGCCGATATTTCAACGGGATATTTACAATGCTGGTAATTCATAGTATTTCTATTATATTAATAAGAATATGAAACGTCTAATCAAGAAATGTATGATCCCCAACACTATATTACTAACTTCAGTTTCACTTTTAAGCTTTCAATAATTTACACCGATAAACAAATTGTGGAATCTTAGCGATTAAGTGTAATAGCGGTCTGTAATAACGATAAAATTTGATGCCATTCACTTGATGACGGTATATGTATGTGTACCCACCAAAGGATCGCTTCTCCAGCGATAATAACGGTATTAAGTGTAACTGGGACAATTCATCAAGGTGGATGATAGCCCTAGCCAAAGGCAGAGAAAACGAGAGTTAGCAAAGTAAGGGCTATCACTTGGAAAATCCATGCGGAGAATCTCGAGGCTTCTAGAAAGGGCTCCCGAGGGTGAAGCTACTGTCAATCGGTTCCCACGTATCAATCACAAGTTTTACCAACCACCAACGAATTTGCCCTACCAACAGATACTGCCATTCACCATCTCACTCGGACCAATTCTAATTGATTTTATTTCGTCCGAGTGGCCCTTCGAGCTGGCTCCACCCTAACTCGGACCAACTCCTTCGATCGGACCTTTAAAGCTTTCTGCAATTTTCATGTCAGTTCGTGCCGATCTCCGCCCGAACCACTCTCAGTCGAATGGCTAGTAGCTTTCAAGTTAAACGACCCCCAAGAACGCCATTTATTCCCTTGAAATTACTATCCGCTCACGTTGACATTACACCTAAATGAGCATTAAACTGGCACATATAATCAATGGGACTAAGTAAAACAATTGTCTTGTAAGTTTCCAACTCTGATTTAATTAAGTCGTGAGTGCACCTGCCGCTACTGAAGATAGAATTAATATCTACTCGGAAGAGAAGGTGCTTTTTCCTTGGTACAGCAAATAGTTCTGGCGCGTAATAATAACTTAAACTAGTCCCGAATATTCCCCTTTTCTCTCCTGAGAATGAGGGAAAACACCGAGCGAAATGTCGGACTGTGCAAGCCTGGAGAATTCTATTGTCGAGTTGAATTTTCCGAGCTTGAAAGCACACGAAGTGGCAAGCGCAACGCCTCAAAGGAATATTTGGCAATTGCGTCAATTCGAGAGGAGAGGTTCGCGAATAACGGAGCTTGAAGTTCGAATCAAATTGGATAGACAACCTATTCGAAGCGTTTTCGGCCTTCGCTTTTAAACATTGCAAAGCCCATTCCGCTCTCCGTTTTTATCCGCTATCGAACTCTCCTTCTGGCACAGGTGAATCTGGACACGAAGGGGTATTCGATTAATGGCTCTCTATTCACCATTATGAAGCTGACAGGGGAAATAAATATTCATAAAAACAGGGTCATTAATTCAAGCAAGGAATGCTTTAATAATGACAATGGCTCGCCACACCGAGCTGGCTAGGATCCAACGAGTGGATGCAGGCACAAGAGCACACTGTCTCGCATTAAAGTTTCCCCCATTTAGGAGAGAGCCATTTCACAGGGAAATAACCCATCCGACTAATCGTGAAATCACTCGAAACGGCGCCGCAATAACGGACTGCTAGTGCCAGCGTATAAACTATTAACAGAAAGAATTCAGTTAATGTTGTGACTGTTGGGCAAGGTATGCCAATAGCCTCAACTGTGATCACTCGGACGAGAGTGAAACGTTACGCATACATGGAACATGTTATTACAAGATCGTGTGCAAATGTTAGTATAGCGCTCGTAGGAATTGCCCAAGGCAAATGTTTCGCCGGATTTCCTTTAATTCCCTGACATTCCTCCCGCCAAGTTCATTGTATTACATTCTGCTACATGTCACGAGAGCCTTGACAAACACCAATCGGGGAGAAAGGTGATGCTTGTCAAAGAGAATTTTCTCTGTTAGAGAGAGTGGCGTTTTCAATTTGAAGAATACCTCGATTCAAATGACTATCCGGATCATTTAACCGGATCAATGGAATTTGCACGGTGCACTGGATATCGCAGATAGAGCCTACCTGTTGAAGGAGCAGCTGGAAAACGAGCCAGCGAAAACGACTGAATAGACAGTGAAGAGGCACAAGCAGAGATCGGAAAGAAATTGAGCAAATGAAAAAGAATATAAGAATGTGAAGTGAGGAATCTCTGGAATTGAATGTCTTTGTATGGACAATGTTTCCATACATGAATGTATGTAATAAATCGGGAATAATTAGCGACACGATTCACTTTCTCCGAGCAGGTTGAGACCGAACAATCAAGGCGTAAAGATTTCCTAACAAAATCTATATTTACTACCCTCCTGCTCAGCTCCCACATTAAAAAGGAGAGCCGATGTAGAAAGCCAATATTAGCAAGAGAACAGTTGCTCGTTCGTGTGGAATACAGCCTCGCTCCGGAGCGGGAATGATGAAATCAAGTGCGCAATTGGAGCGAGAGGTATAGAAAAAACAGATTTTCGAGAAAACTGTTTCGACACTACCATACAATCAATCCACCTCGCCAGAGGCAACTCTGTTTCCCGAAAAAATCTAACTACTTTTGCCACTAGTAAAAGCTTATTTCATTAAAGTCCAAGATTGTATTTAAAACTGTTTCTTATTTCGTCAAAGGCAACAAGAAGTAATCCAACGCGTCACTTGAAATAAAAGTCTGGTAATAAGATCAGTTGCGAGTACTAAAAGAACTTTTCCAGCAGCGGAATGAGTATATTAGCTTTGAGAATTCTAATTCTTTTAATTCCCGAGTCTAATTCGATTACAAACCTCTGTCTGAGAGAGAGCTGCCGCTCTACCCTCGCAGCTTTCTTCAATGAGGGGCTCCGTGGTTCCGGTTGAAGCACGTCACGTTTCTATTAAGTCGATCTCCCACGCCATACTCGGTCCCCTTGAAATTACCACCCGCGGAAATAAAGGTGACAACGCGGATAACACGAACAATTACACTGCATCAGTATTGCTGGCTTCAATGTCAGTTCTATTTGCTCGAAAGCAGATCTATCATTTCGATCCACTTTTCCCATTCATGTTTTCATTGTTTTACTGTCAAGATGATGAATCTTCCGCGGAAATAATCCCCTCGGACCAGCCGGCAACTGTTAATCGACGTCTCGCTGCTTTGTACCAAATATAGTCGAGTGTCAGATTGTGCGTGTGATGATCGTGACACTGACACATCGTATTCCGGCGATACATGTTTCCACATTCTCGATTGTCTCTTTCTATTAGCGGACTACATTCTGATTGTATTAACGTAGCGCCGCCACCATTCTCATAGGCTACCGCTGCCGGGTGTACTGAATTCCAGAGTTATCATGACACAGTTTCCACTTTTTCTATAGAAGGTGCATGCTTTTTAAAATCGTGTAGGTTTCACATTTATCCAGCCATTAACACATTCCACATTAACCAAGTTCTCTTTCTTGATAACTCTGTTCAAAACGTAATTAAACTTTGACAAGAATCTGTCGAGGTAGTAGTTGGAGGAAGTGTAGAGGCGTTTCCCGAGGACAGTAAAAGGCACATCAATCGTAAATGAGACCTCTCGTGAAAAGGTCGATCACTCGTGCTTTCATTTGAAATCCGGAAGCACTCCATTGGGATGTCAGTCTCGTGTCTTTATAACGGGCGAGAGTATCTGCTCAGTGAGAGGGGCATTTGCGCGAATTCGGCCACCAACAAGTCTCCTTAAGCTTGATCGATGAAATCACGGCGAACTTAGTCGATGGTAAACGATAGTTGGGAGGAGGATCAGAAAGCGCACAACTGCCGCTCCCGAGAATGGTGCGAGGCGGGCTTTGTCACGTGGAGAGCACGCGAGTCTCCTCTGGCCTGGTCCCGATTTCGCGCGGAAACCAAATCCAAGAAGCTCCTCGAAAGGAAGTACGTCTTCTGGAAGGGGGGATGAAGTTTAGAACAAAGAGAGTTAGAGCGGAAGGGGAGAGAAGAATTACGGAAAGGAATAAGAAGAAGCAAGTGCGCGGAGATAGGCAGCGCCAGCACTTTTGGAACACGCAGACACGACGGCGAAGGCCAGACTGCACCACCCTGCTGGAATCGATACGTCAATCGTCCCTCCGCCGACGACGGGATGGGAAAACCGGCTGAGGGACGTACACCGCCCGACCGATGGAGAAGCTTCCTCTCCGGGAGAATAAAGACGGTGGGGGCAGCCCCGCTCTACACATTAAAGTTCAAGTGTTTCGAGCTCATTTCGATGAAGCAGCTCTCAATGTTGCTCGCCGAGGATATCGGGAGCAGCAGCATTTCTCCAATGAGACCGCAACCACCTCGGACTTGGACGAAAACTTGGCCGCCGCTATCAAAAAGATTGATTGCCCCAGGCTAATCAGTACGTCCTTCGAACGAACCTTCTTCACTTGAGCGCATCGACCGCACCGTTTTTCTCTCAATTCTTCTGTCTAATGTCTAATTTGAGTCACAAAAGACGAGAGATGTACACATTCGAATAATGAAAACACTCGCAACTAGAAATAACTAGTAGAACTTGCGTCTGGCGAGAGAGGTGATACTTTAAAATGAATAAAGTAGGTCGGCTAAACAAAGCGTGCCTAAATATTTCGAGAGAATATCTTCTATCTTAATAGCGCAAAGTGGAAGGATCCTTCGCCCCTTCTATAAATAAAAAAGTGTTTTAATAGAGCTGGGGCTAACCGAAGCTGAATCAATACATCAAAGGAGACGCACGAAACTTCGCTCTTATTGATCTATCTTGTCACCGCAGGCATCTCTACCAGGAAGCGAGAGGATTAAAGCGGGGACAAAGAAGTGGAGAGAGAAAGCCTGGCTTTCAATCGGCGGGATTGTGCAAGAAAACAGAAAACTTTCGCGCACTCTCTCGCAGCCGGCAGAAGCCTCTGTAGTACGCGAAATGCGAAATGGCATAACTGGAAAGGCGGCAACAAAAAGCGACCGCCGGCAGATGCCAAAGAAATATAAACAATTGGATGGAACTGGTTGAGGTACCTTATCGCTTCGGAGCTTAGCATTCCAATCGATATTTTCATTGTCATGCGCCACTTGGCGCATTTCAAGAAACTCTCCAAGGCAATTAGAGGGAGTGGTTACAATGAAAGAACGCCATATTACTAGAGAATCAAGACAAAATTCTTGGCTAATGCTGCGTAGGCGAAAGTTTAAAGGCTAATTGAGGTAGCTACAGCCACTTAGACTCTCCGATCGAGTCACCAATAACCTCATTCTCACTGTTTTGCGCTGCCCATCGATCGCAATCGCTTAAAACTCAATTTGTCTCGTTTACTTAATGGCGCCTCTCACGAACTTAAGTATTTACTACACTCTCGTGGCTAGCCACCTCGATATCGTTACCCTGCCAGAGAAATCTTCGACCAGTAAAGGTCGAGGAACGAACAATTTTGACGTTGGTAAACGGTAAACGGTAAACGGTGTGAGTATCAAAAATACGGAAATATGACAGAAGTCTCTTAATGAATATATTTAATGGAATATATTTAAATTGTTCAGGAGAGAACTATTACGCAGGATGTCTAAGAACTCGAATTTACCGACAATCTGTCGTTCCCTCTTTGCTAGAAATTGCCCTTCCTCGGGAAATGTCTCCACCCCTAGTTTCCGTCTCTGCCACTAAAGGACGAGGGCCTGCTTAAATTGAAGCTGAGGCAAATCTGTTTGGTGCACTTCCGACGCTCTTGCTCCGCAAGCATTATCACAGATGCATAAGGGGAAGATCTAGATTAGGATTGAAACAAAAGGCCCTCTTCTTCTTTTCACGCCTTATAAACCGGACCCAACCGAAGCGCACCGAACAACTCTACCTCTGGCATTCGCTTTGTTTCCAGCTGACTCTTCGCACAAGAGGACAATGCTCAACTCTACATATTACTCCGCTCAGTGCGAGTTCGCAATATGCCCCCCAACCCTTAACAGCCGCTGCTCTCCTTTCCCTCCAAGCAAACTACCAGCATCTTCTACCTCTGCTTTTTACAGCCACCAAAAGCATTATTTAAACGTCTGCTGCTAAGTTCGCGTCGACGTAACACCCATCGACAATATCATCCAGCGATTATCATCCTCACTTTTTGCAACCTCGGTATAAACTCTCCCTGCAAATGCACTTCCACAGCTTTTAGCAATAATCTGCTAGTTCCACCATTACTAATCCGAACTACACCGAGATTTAGTGGAAGACTCGTTTCTGAAGATTGGTATTGGATTTGATGGTTCAAAGGGGATGAATACCGATGAGATTTGACAGTATCGCGAATTATAATCTGTTTTCGTGCTTATCAATTGCGGGGATATATATCTGTGCCTGTGGGGGAAAGAGAAACTGAAGGAAAAATGAGAGGTGGCTGCGTGTATTCCACGAGCCAGTATCAAATTGTTCTCGCACACAGCCATCTCTCCCCGCTATTGCCCTTTTTTATCCAGCGGTCGAATTACGTATAAATCAACGAGGCATCTCTCTCTTTCTCTCTCTCTCTATATATATATATACATATATATGTATACGTATCCCTCTGACTCTCCCTGTCAGTCTCTTTGGGTGTATTCTCTCCCTCTCACGAAGCGGAAGGAATATCTGGGAATACGGTGTGGTGCGCGGCTGGGCCAGGCCAGACCAGGCCAGGCCGGGCCGAGCGGCTGGCGGATGGCTTGCGTTGCGTCGCGTCGCGTCGCGCCGGCGAGCCACTTCCATCTCGCTGCGCCGTAGGCATATTAAGTGCTGTTTCCATAGTAGCAGGAATTTTATTACCAGTAGTCGTCACGTCGATCGCCATTGGGGTCGCGGGTTTACTCGGCCGCGCCACGATACTACCACGCCACGACATCTTCCTCTCTCTATGTGTGTATGGAGAGACCGAGCGAGCGAGCGAGCGAGCGAGTGAGGAGGGCTCTTTATCCGCGGCTGAATCACAGATGAATTTGTCCTCTTTCTTCTTTCTCTGAGCGCTCCACCAGAGCACTCGCCTCTCCATGCCACGCCGGACCAGAGCACACCAGATATTGCTATTGTTATTTTATGCACTCCCTTCCAGCCGGCTAAACTTTCTCTACCTTCTCGCTTCTGGCGACCCTACCAACCGGACGATTTCCGCTGACACGTCGCATCGCGCCACGCTTTGTACTAGCATTACTTAGCATTACCTGCTTTCCGCGCGACCTACATTTAAAGCGATCTATTGAGCATACTATTAACCAGCTTTGTCAGCGGCCACGAGCATTTCTGGCGGGCGGCCCTCCAGCGCGATCGAACCACATAAATGCCCCATCAGGAACGTCCATGTAATCGGATCATTGAGTCCTGAATAATTGCTGGATACCGCCCCCGCACCCACCCCCTTATTGCCCGCCAATCGGAAAGAAGGCGTCCAACGTCACAAGATACCACCATTTCCCTCTCCGCTCCCCGGTACAAATAACTATGCTGCATTGAGAAAGGCGTCTCTCCGAGATTGATTATTGTTTCGTCGAATTACCGGGTTCAATCTAACTCGGAGGAAAAACGGTCATTTCTATAATGTTGTAAATAAAGGATCGAAGGCGGCGCGATGGAAGATGCTGGCTGGACTGCAACGTTTGACGGTGATCCAATTGGTTTTGCCAGTGGAGCGAGCTTAGCACAAGTAGAATAGGGCAGCCACTCGTCAGGCCGTAATGCCTGATACCGACATCTTAACAAGGCATCAGCGACACGACGATGTGCACCGCGCAGACAAGGCCCTCCCTTTTCGGGACTTTGACACGACTAATTGAACCATGTCGCGTTAACTAAGCGGATGAGTACCTCGGAAACTCGCCGACTTAACAACATCCTCGACCCATTATTATTTACTGGAGGTGTACCAACATTACGTGTCGCAGCTTAGCAGTACCGAAGTAAGACTGCAGAGTGCTGAATTGCTCTTCTCGGTCTAATGCGCTGTACAAGCAAAGTCTAATCCGCATAGGTGCACATACCCCTCTTACAAACAAACTCTCCGACATCTGCAGCCTATCAAGCTCCCCCGAAAATACATGCCGCGACAACCTACTGCATTATTTCCCAAGTGATAATGACATTCTCCCTCGGCCCGGCATCCCTAATTAAGGGATATTAGTTTAAGTCTTCCTCGACCAACGGGGACCTGTCAACTTTTTTCCAGGACCGTAGTGCGATATTAATTGCCAATTAAATCTCGCTTCTTTCACTGCATTTTTCTTACTCGGACATTTTCTATGGCGCCTCGTCCTATTCACGTCCTCACTCCCTGGCTGTATTAATTACCGCAAAGGTACAAAACACCGAAAACCTTTTTTCTCGTACACTGTATCGTGGCAGTGTGTGTAACGAATAGTCGTCAAGATCTTGAAATTGAATTAGATGGTACTAACAGTAATAAAAGTATTAGAAATGAAAGATAATTATTGGCAGTGAGAGTGGAAAATGTGGAAAAGTTGCAAAGTTACATAGGTGAGTGCAAGTAAAGAGAAGGGGGTGCGACTAATTGAGATGTGGAGAAGGTGATATAGAGACGAGAGGAAAATACTAGATGGTGCACGGTATAGACGACGAAACGACACAGGAAGGGTGGCGGGTGCATTACTTACGAAGTGGAAACAGTTGAAGAACAGCATTTCGATTCTGGCCCCTGAAATCGGTAAATGCACACCTGAATCATATGGATGCCTGATTGCTTCGACTGCGAGTTCGCCCGGTGAATGATATAATAAAGCAATCGATAATGTGCGACGATAAGGGATCAGTTGGGGGGAGAGTGGGGGGGAGTGGGGGATAGGATAGCACGGCTTATTAATGACTCCGGTTATCCAGTGATCGACGAAAGGGATCGTCCAAGCCACATGACAAATGAATTTGGGCAGAGTGACAAGAACACGCCACGCCTCTCGACCAACCCCGTTTCAATGGGAAGATAAATATAATTTTTCAACGATCCATTAACACGTCCAGGACTAACCAAACTTTTCTCTTCACCGCCGCAGCTAGAATACGCCAAGTAAACCGTGGAGTAAAGCGAAAGGTCAATTGCCGTCGACGTTCGAATAACTCGAATGGAAAGAATGCGAGCGCGTCCTCCCCTCGTCGATGAGATCTTGGTAAAATTCCAAATTCTATAAGTCTAACCGTTTATGTCGCTCCTGTAAAAAGCTCTCTGTCCATGCGACGAACCGCAAAATTTTACGGAGTTCTCGCGGCCAATAACAATGAGAAAGCTTCGATCGCGGAAGCGAGAGATCATACCGTCAAGTAGTGCGAGCCGCGCGACCAGAATTTAATAATGGCACATTTCCCAGTCGCCATAAACTTTATTAAAGGAACACGATTTGTGAAAAGCCCATTGTACCTTTACCCGCACTGCATTGCGACCGAGTGACCCACTCTTTCTTTTCAGTCGGCTTGAATACCGAAATAAATTTACCAACCTCAATTATGTCGCTCTGAAACATTATGATCCCTCGTGTAAATATTTTAATAAATCCTTCACTCAATAACCAGCCTTTGACAGGGTATACTTTACACCAGAATTAATGATCCCTCTCGCGCTTGGGGAGGATGAGCAAAGTTAGCATTTAACTCGATAACTTTCTGATCCCTTTGAGTCAAGGCTATCAGCATTTCCGCACTAGCGTCGCACCGATTTTCGACTTACTTGACAGGCAATTCAATGGGAGCCGCATGTATGCCTGATGTGAGAGCTTTCACACGATGAATGAAGTTACACTGCCGCGGGGGCTTCCGTGACAGAACAAGACGACGACGACGATGACGACGATGACACCACCACCACCACGATACAGTGGGCGACGCGACACTCGATGGACTAGTAGGTAGGAAGCTTGCGCGAGAGTACTTATACTCCGAAGGGCGAACGTAAAATATGTTTACATGTTTGACCTGTCGAGAGCGAGAAGTACGGGGAATTCATAATTACTTTGTACAAACACGATCGGATGTATATCCCTCCAGGACGTTGTTCTACATAATGAATATAATTTATGTTCCATCGGTGGAGTGATAAGGAGTTATTTTCTATAAACAACTGAACTTTGATAGGATTGTGTAAGGCGAACATGCCCCTACAATCATCCTAACAGGTGTAAACAAAAACAAGAGCGAAATCAAGTACAAAACTCGAATGTTTCATATCACGGGTCACATCGGTACCATTTGAAATAGTGCTTGTAACATTTTGACACGCGTAGCGCGGAGATTTAACAAGGCTCGACTCTCTCGACCAGTGTCGAGCAGTCAGTAAATATTTTATTTTTCCAACCGAGTGATTCATCACCCCTCTGCACCCTCACACCTTCCTCTAGCGGATTGTTTCATTTGCGTCACGCCTTTTTCCGCAAACTGTTGTAAATTCAGAGGCCTTCAATGCCGATAACGCAGTGAACATCCAAGGTGAATATGACTAGCAGATTTTTTCAAAACCACGATAAGGAACATTGACTTTATGCCAGCTGCTCTTTATCTTTTCCCTCCCAGTGACATTTTCGACAGTTCCCAATATTTCCTTCAAAGGGGAAAATCCGTGACCCTTTAAAAATGCCGATACTAATCAATTCCATATAAAAAATGTCGTAATAACATTTGATCGATTCCTGTTCAATAACCTGCATCCAACATGAAGTCTGGGAACAAAGCCATTCGAATGAATTCAAATAGTATCTCCATTGGTGTGATTTTTCCCGCGCAAACTTGTCCGATTAATTTCGCTGGTTTTTGTTAAGCTAGCAATCGGGTAATAATACCTGCTTTTCCCTTTTATCTCTGTTTGCCTGTAATACAATTAAAAGACAGATACTGTCTAGTAAAATTTAACTGGAAAAATGGGATTGTTGGCATTTTGCATGGGGAAAACTTCAATATCTGTTTCGAAGGATCTGATAGAATTGAGGAGGGTCTGCGTGATTGGAATAGTGATGTGGGATTCTGACCATAACAGTGTATAGCGTTGTTAGTTAGAGCCGTAAGTTACCGTGGCTCACACAGTAATGAGCTGGAATCCACTTAACCGACGTGCACGCGTGCCTAAGCACCAGCTTGGCACGAGCCCACCTTTCTACCTATACCTATATAAAGGTTACTAACGAAACTCTGCAGCCCCGAATTTCACCCTTCGAGTGCCAGATAAAAATAGCATCTCTCAACACGCAACAGTCTTCGCTCATCGTTGTTGCTCGAACTAAGGCTGGCTTTCTCTGTTTCCTAGCACTTGGGAGGTTTACGGTTCACAGTGCGCCAGATCAAATGGCACCGCCCAACAGAACTGGAACTTGACACTGACAATACCACGACCACCGAACTTCCTCGATAGGAAAGCCCCAATTGCCAGCTTCGGTGGGCCTTCTAATTTTGTAGGGCTTGGAAATTTACGATCTGCCGAATTGCCAAACGCTCGCTTGTAAATCTACGTTCACGAAAAACGATTAACCCTGCTGGCGTCGCCACTAATTTAACACTTGGACCTCCCAGCGAAGAGGGATCCTGTTAATCTCAACGAAAATGCCAATTTTAAAAGCTCTACTTACTGCCGAACAATTTCAGGTAATCTAAAAAAATCTACCGAATTATTGAAGCAATTATTTAATTAATCCTATCCGGTACTTAGTCAAACTTCATTATCCATGATAGCTACATAAATGACGGGTTGATCGTATTAAAAATTGAAACTAATAAATGTGATGAATAATCTAATGTTACTGCCAACGTATTTTAAGTAATTCATGAAAACGCAACAAGTGACAGAATCTTTTATAACTTGAAGAAGAAGCGAGATGCATTATCAAGGAGTGTCCGATGGACTGGAATAGAGGGAGATCGGAACGGCAATTTGATTAGGTCGCAAGGATGGATATCCTGCGAGAAAGAGCACAGGCGCCGCATTTAAATCGAACTTGCACTCGAATTACAGTGAGCGATCTCTGATTCTTCTGACCCGAATCGGTTGCGGCATCGTAATTAAAACGTCCATTGTGATTAATGAAGGGAACACCGGGCGAATCGGCCATTTTCTTCCTTCGTGATGTGCTTTTCCCACCTGTCTCAATCCCAGTCGGCCTTATAATTATTTCCTGGCGAAATATCTTTTCTATATCGCTTCACAGAAGTTTCCCGATGTCATTAAAACTTGGAAAGGTACAACATACAAAGTGTGTCTGTCAAATGAGCGGGAAACCTTAAATATGTACCTAGGTACTTGGGTCAAATATGTACTTAGATACTTCGGTACATATTTGAAGCTGAGCGTAGCAATCAGATTAATATAAAATTACTGACTGCGAGGGAATAATTAAGATAGAGGGAATGACATGCCTGGCGAGTAATTCAGAAGTTAGATACAAAGTCGATACTCGGCGAGTGTCGAGAGTACTCGACAACTCGGACAAACTACCTGGCAGAGTGGCGAGAATGTTCCAATTGTTAAATTAAGAATTGAAAGAATAGCTTCTGCTAAGAGGAAGTGGAGCAATGGGCGAACTGGAGTTTAGCATCGGTCATCAATTATTTGAATTTTGTTTCGACTCCCTTGACCCAATCCTCCTTCAGAGGGAGAAGTGCGAGAGTCGATCCCTCACATTAGCATGAACCGAAGCATACTTATCTTTAAAAGCAGCAGATATCACACATACAGCAATCTCAAGGATTCTCTAGATATTGAGATCCCATTTTCTCAAGTTCAACGATACACGAGAATTCGATTTGCCAAGCATAATAGGAAAAATAGTATTCGTATAATAGCTCCACTTTAATTGAGTTGGATTGGCAGTTTAATGATCGCGCTCGTCGATCAACTGACGATCGCTTGCCATATTTACCAATGTGGTTATTATAGATTGTTCTGCCTATAGAATGAGCAATCCACAAATGTCTACATTTGCATGTATATTGGTGTAACCAGGCTAATAAGTGGGTTTAAAATTGCCTCATAAACTCCGCTACTAATTTCGAGTGGTATTCAAAATTAGTTGATATTAATTTCAGCTGTTAATGTGGGAAATCGCTGGAATAAAAATAAAATTGAATAAAATTTTAAGTGGTCTAACAATAATCGATCTAACAGAGTAATCGGTTTCGCAACGGCGCAATCTGATCAGTCCACCAATTCCAATCTGTCCTTCCTCGCATAACAGCAGAAGCTCCCGGCGATTACATAAATGATGAGTGCAACGACCGAACGGCCAGCGGCGGCGGCGACGGCAACGGCGGCGTCGAGAGGCATTTTACAGTCGTTATAGCGGTAATTCATCAGAGGTGATTGAGTGGCGGACTCGGCGGCAGGACTGCGTGTCTGTATGTCGGGCGGCGAAAAAAGAAACCACTTTGTCGCCGGCGCGAATGCAATCGGGCAATCGGTGCGGCGTGAACATGGCCAACCGATTTCGAGCAGTGGTCGCCCTGAGAATCGCTCGTACATCACCGGCCACTTTCCAGGCTTAGCCTGTCACCCCGCTCGTTCAGCCAGCATGAATCCCAGCGAAAGCCTCGTCTTTTTAATTCAGCAAAAAGCTCTGGCCCGAACCATTCCAATGTCCGATCGAGAACTGACGCGATAGGCTCATTCCTACATTCACACTACCTTTCAATCACTCTTTCAATGACTCGATAAAGCCTCTAATTGCCAAATCCGCACATACGATACAATCGTACACCGAAACGTTCCTATCATTTCAATGGCAACAGAGTTCACTTGGAGTTCCTTCCTGTAGGAAAGTTAACCCCGATCGTAACATATGAATTGCTTCCGTTCTATCTTCAGTGATCATTAATTACCAGATATTTCACTTCCAAGCCATGAAGTTACAAATTGCAACGACGACTAGTTTCCAAGCTAACGAGTTGGTGCGGCGGATGCGTGTCTGTGAAACGTAGGAAAGCCTTACACAGCGCAACTTATATTAGCAGTGTCCGTCCGACAACTAGGGAATTTAGAAAGTCTCTTTTTTCAGAATCTGGGCCCAGCTTAATGTCAAAAGTGGGTGGTGCGCACTTTATATATGCGAGGAGTAATTTACATCTCTTTGCTAGCCGCTCGGTCATCCTCATCACCCCCCCACCCCCCACCACCACCCGTCGCTTCCTCACTGCATCACCGAAACTACACTGGGCCTGGAGAATTCAGCTAAACGAGACTGGCTTTGTAAGCTGGAGACGTGTATATGCAAAAACCGCAGCAGCACAAAGGAGCGCGAGAGCAGCGAGAAGAGGTCAGAGCTGGTTGAACAAGTTCCGGCGGAAGTGCCGCGTGCAGTATAAGCTAGCATTATTATATTTCCGCATGACGATTGAGAGTGCTGTCGAGTCGGGACGATCAAGCCTCTTATTTTTCAAGAGCAAACTGAATTCTACAGACGAGAAACGAAGACGCGGCAAAGAGAGAGAGAGAGAGAGAGAGAGAGAGAGAGAGGGGGGGGGGGGGGCTAAAGCAGAAGCACGGAATGGGGGACATGAGCCAAGGCTGGAATGAGTTAATTGAAGGAGCAAGGCCACACCAGCTTGGGTTATACAAACGTTAATTAGGTCAACATGTATCGACAAGGCCTCCAATCAGGTGCCATCGAGGGAAGTCGAGGAGTTTTGTATTTTTTTATACCCTGCCACCCTCGGTCGCTCTGCCACAAAGCCGGAAGGACAAGATAAGCCTTTACCAACCGACGACGACCAAGTCCACGCGGAAGGGATTTGTTGCATTGGATCGATACGATAGCTTGATATAATTAATCATGATCTGGAGCATGTTGACTTCCGAAGCACGATTAAAGGAAAGCGTCATTGAAAGAGTACATAGATCAGCCGATGGAATGATGGAAGGATAAATGGGGGCTCGATTTTTCAACAGACGACGGAAGCAAAGTATTTTTTTCCCTCCATATTTTGTTAGCGCATGATTCATCCTCTGTCAAAGGAAAGGATGAGTCACGAAGAACTTGAAGGGGAATGGGCCCTCAACACCGCATTTAGAAGATATGTTATTTCGAACGAGTGATTAGATTTCAGGGAAGCGCATCCAACTAGTGGAGAAAGGAGCGGCGCCGGCGCTACTGGAAATCCCTGGCAAGGATTGTAATTAAATAGGGTATTGCAGGAGATTCGTTTGGTGCAGGGTTTATGGAAATGAGATCGAGCTTGTGGAACTGGATGCTTTCAAGAAGTAATTCCATTGGAGTGTGGAGAAAGCTGTATGGTTAGCCCGCTTTTATTGCAGGATTATCTCTGTCGTCCTATGATTCTAGGGTTACGTTTACGTCGCCCTTACCTTTATACACTTTTTCGGGTCATATAAAAAGAGCTGCTCCAACCATAGATAACCGACGCCTCTTCTAAAGACGATGTACTAAAATTTATAACGCCCTATAAAATTACTCCGATGAAGAAACGCGCCGTGCCGTGCCGCGCCGCTCGACGATACTTTCAGAAATATGATGTCGCGCTGTGTGAAAGTAACTAGCCAACTGGTACTTTTAGCTTTGCTTGGGTTGGAAAGATTAACGGTTATCGTGTAATGATACGTTACGTAATATAATAATACACAGATATTTCTTTAAAGAGTTGTGCGCGTTATGTCAACCTTTAATTAATGGGACTTCTAACCTGTTGACAGAATGCAGGATTTGTGAAATATTTTAAAGGGAATCTGCTGCAGAGGCTTTTTCTCATTTTAATCAAGCGGCTTTCACAGAACGCCACGCAGATTTTTACGCCCACAAAACAATTTACTGATGTGACGTTCATTGAGCCGAAAACTATTGCTCGCCGATATACTTTTTTAACATCATTTTGCACAAACCCATTTTCAGCGAATTGTTTTAATAGAGTTGAAGTGGAAAACTCATTTGCGCGGGCATTTTTGCTGATGAGAGCAAATGACGATACATTGTCCGCATGAATTTTTCGGCTTCCATGGGCCGCGACGCGTTAGCCTTTTATTGGATCGAAATTGATTTGGGCCAGCTGAATATTTGGTGTGATTTCATTGAACTCTTCGCGCTTGTGCTTCAGCGAGGCGAGGATGAAAATATTGGCAAAGCGTTAGCAAAGGGTTGGATGAAATTTACGAAATGACAGGCACGGTCATTAGTGGACTATTAAAGCATTGAAACGCGCCTGTGGTCTGGGAAACAATGCAATTTCGCGCCGGCATAACGAGCTCCTTTTACCGTACGCGAAAGATCTTCATTAAACTGTCCCCTTTACGCTTTTGTCGGCTGTTTACATCGATGCAAGACGAGTGTTAAGTGCTCTCCCGTTTAAGTCGCCCAGGCCGAGATGCTCGCCTCATTTATTTTACTGGAACACACCGCCTCCGAAAGAAGTCAATTTGAAGGGTACGTTTCGTATACGTGCCTCTCATTTACGGCGATTTTTAGTTTCACCCCGAATACCTTAAGGAGTTGATGTATTAGCTATTGGGTACTTATTTATTCGAAGAAGATAAAGTCTTACGCGCGATCTTTAGCTATAAAAGTGAAATAATGGCTAGCCTTCGAATCATCCCATTTATTCGAGAGAATGTAAACCCATATAAAGAGGTCGAGCTCTCTAAGATCGATAAGGACGAAGATGAGGACATTCCGCAGTCCATTCTCTTATATGAGCGAATACTGAAAGACTTCCGACACTGCAATGCCAGCAAGTTTTCATAACAGAGAACGAGACTGCAAATATTTTTGTTTTGTTCCATCCATGGAAATGTGATATTGGACAACCAAAGAGAAAGATGTAAAGTGTGAAAAGTTCCATTCTCCTGAAATTGCAGATTCTCCTTTCGTTGACTTTTATTTAGCTGCTCGAGCACGGAAAAGTTTATGCATATCCCTAGAGAATGTCCTCGCGATTTCCATTGAAGAAAGATAAATAGTAAAAAGAACCTGTTCGCACTCGGTGTACTGAACGAGGCTAACCGAAGTATTCCGAGCACGAACAGTACTCTATCTATAGAATCGACGGAGGTATCGAATTCGTGTAATAAATAGGAAATCAGCCGGAACCTTATTATCGAAATTTGCTACATAGAATTGCTGACGGTTGTACTATCTGCTCATTAAAAAATCCTTAAGAAATAATCCTTACACCCACCCGGTCCGCATTTACTGGATTCTTCAAAAAAACTCGAAATCTAGTTTATAAATTCATTTTTCACTCGCAGGACATATCGCAAAATAAAGTAGTTACCGACGTATTCTGAAAGAAAAATTGCTCTCCGATATCTATCCTGGAGAGCCACGAAATCTTTCACCCGCAAATCCGATTCGTGAAACGCTGCACTCGCGGTTGTTTATCATGAAAATAGATAGCACGTATATCACCCTCGCTTTTCCCATCCCTCATATTGCTACGTTAGACTATGAATATGCTCACCTTCCCTATTTACTTTCCAACTATAATCTAGCAGCCGTTCCCCTCGCTATCGTCAAACAGTTTCAATCTTTCTTTGAGAGAAATGCATCTGTGTCTACGATTTACATCTTACTGATGTAACAAGATGCAGTGCTATGACATAAAATAAATTGAAACTGTTTCAGGAAGAAGTAAAACAGATTTATAAATCTCAGAATTAACAACTTTTTTCAATCGGAAATAGTGCATCGAAAATTCGGAAAGACTTTTACGGAGAACACGGTAGACGAATTCGCGCGAAATGTCTGGGAGATGATAAGTCCGGCAGCCGAAGCTTCGAAGGACGTTCTGTACGTGACGATGGATGCTGAATGTTCCGCGCGACACACTTGCGGTACACAGCTGCGTACCCTTTTACTATTTTTCTCCAACGAATACGAATTGGGTCATTGCCGTGCGGTTGTACATCAAATATTGAAAGAGCTCTCGTCACCCTAGAAATACAATATCGAAGAAAGAAAGCGGGTCATGCCATTGAAAATACAAGAGCAATTAAAGGAATTGAGGGATAACTTTGAAGAAAACTCATCTTCGCCTCTCCTCTGCTTCCAATTGGATGGAGGAAAACTGGGCTCAAACGATTGTAATTGAGACGCGTATTTGCAAGGTCGACATTTTCTTTAGCCGATAGCTTTCTTCGAGCGAGCGAGTGAGAACGATCGTGAGTTGCATTGCTCGAGGAAAGAGGCCACAGGAGAGTAATTCCCCAAAGGTTTCCTGCGATAAATACTCCAGAGGAATCCGCACCCTTGGCTAAGATCATTCTCTCCAATGAAACGAGTTAATGAATAAAATACTTCCCGTCCGTGCGAACCTCGCAAATGCCGACCAATCGGTGAACAATTAATACAAAGCAAGTGGTAAACCACGATGGCTTTATTGATTCTTTAAGAACGCCTGGTAGTTGGGTGTTCCAAGTGTTTTATCAACCAGCGTAATGGCAAACTTTGCAATGGCGTTAATGAAGGTGCAGCTGTTGCGGCATCTACTTGGCAGTGGCATATGTGGGGGAGGCAAACTTTTTGCGCCAACATTCTCTGTGCTGCCACTCACTGACTCACTGATGCACGGAGCCAGTTGCAATTTAGCGTGGCAAGTGGAGGAAAGGACTTGGGGCTAGCAACTAGTTTTGGGGGATAAACTGTTCCTGGCAGCATTAGAGTGCTGCGATGGGAAGGAAGCAGGGTACGAGTGACGTAAATAAGGGCCTAACGGCCAAGAAGTCAGTCGTTATTCCTGACTTCGCTCATCACTCGGCCCTTCTATTTACTCATGTTCTGGGAGAAGCGGCGCGACCTAAGAATTGATGTACACCGGAGACAAGTCTGCCAGGATTGAGCTGAACGAAGTGGTCGGCTCGACGAAGGCAGCGGTCTTAGGATGAAGTGTAGCAGCGGGTAAGGGCAAACCCAGCGGGGCTAGACAGTTAAAGGCTGGCTCGGGAAAAAAGGCGCGCCCTCAAGGAGGCCAAGCCAAGGCAAGCAGAAGGAAAAACGGGAGCCCATATCCTCGGATCGTCGAGAGACAGTGCTCGGTAGTCAAGAGAGAAATACGATTGGCGGAGATATTGATCTCCCCTGGGAGTTGCCATTTGCAGCGTCGCCGTGGCCGCCCGAGCGACTCCGCGATTCTTCTTTCCAAGCCGGCACAGACAGAAGCTGCGCGCCTCGCCTCGCCTAGCCGCCCGCCGCTCGCCGCCCGCCACTCGCCGCCTTGTTTTCCTTCCTTCCTTCGCCGCCCTCATTTCCTCGAGCTGGCTCACTCGACACACAGACGAGAAAACGTTCAAGGTTGCCACGTCCGGTAGCCCTGGAAACTCCGAACACACGTGCCCTCCGCGCTTTCCTCCTCTGCTGCTCCCTTCCTACTTTCTACCAGTCTACCTGTACCACTCAACCAACCTACCAACATTTCCCAGGCTTGGCGAGTACACATGCACCCACTGCACCGCGACTGCATCGCCTGCATCGCCACCAGTTTGCCAGCCCGACCATTCCAACCAAAAAGAGAGAGAGAGCACCGCGCGCCGGCTTTACCACAGGACACCCAATAATCTGCCTGGTCAATATTTCCTCTACGTGAGACTCCCATGAAACGATGAAACTGCCACGCGTAATTCTCCCTTTGCCAGGTTGCCGCAATCATTTCGGAGTGCCAGGGCTATCCTTATTGCAAACAGTATCTCTGCTGCAGTGCTAATTCCTACTATTACTTCGTTCGCCGCAGCGAGAAATGGAAATGACGCGTGAGAGCGTACTGCAATTCGAATAAGAAGCTTATTATTACTTCTTCTTCCTCTTCTTCTCTTCACTTAATCATTCCGACCAAGCGATTTTACTCTGATGCGGTATTCTTAGTTCAGGATAGAAATTCACGTGAAACTAAGTGGATCTGGCGAAGAGTTACTATGTAAGAACTACCTACGCTCGATCACCCGCGTGAACTGTGAACGTATTACTGGGATACGGCGCGGCGCGGCGGACCTTGCATTGACATATACTACTGGAGACTGGAGGCGCACACACCATACGGCGCGGCGCGGCGCGACGGACGAGGAACAGCCTTGGCCACTTTCTCCAATCCACGGCCGCCCGGTTCAAATTTTCCATGCTACTTTAAAGCCACTGAGTAGACAGGGTCAATTTGTCTGATCGAATTCCTTGAGCGGATGAACAGTTCTTAAAGATACTTTAAGCCGCCAAGAGATTGAATTGATAAAGGACATCTGGTGAGATACAGCCCGATCGTTTCAGCCTTCGAAATCTCATGGGCATACAATCTCCCAATGGTAGTCGACGACTCCGTGATGATGTATGGCTTTGAATTGCTCAACTCCCTACCGTTCTCCAAAGCACTTTGCCTTCCTCGGCTACCACTCTCCTGGGGATTAACACTCCCAATCGATCTTACGCACCAATTTACTCTTTCTTGTACTTTCGATTCATCTCGATTGTACAATACTCGCGATTTTGTAAGAGAGTGGCCAACTTAGCTGCTTCATTGGAAGTTTTAATAAAGCGTCAACAGTTAATCCAGTCGTTGCCAACTTTTTCAATACCCTAAGACCTCCTGTGGCAACAAAGCCACCCCAGGAGGACGCCGTCTACATAACGCCGAGGTTTCCCCAGGTAAAGTGATTTCGCGAGGATTCTCTCTCATGAAATCCCTTCGCTCCTTCGCCCCCTAAGACTACTGAATGTTAAATGCAAATTGTGCGTGTACCAACAGCTCGATCAAAGTTCCACATGTACATATGTTCCGGAAAACCCGTACGGTGAATCGATGTTATTGGCATCCCGAGAGCGAGAGCGAGATGAAGGTATAGCAGGAAATGGCGAAGTAAACGTTTACGCAGGGAAATCAGTCCGATCCCTTTAATCGGTAGGAGAGAGGAAATCACTAAATTCAATTTTTGTTTTGTGAAAGCATGATTACCTCGAACTCATCGGCCTCGGACACCACGAATTTCACTCGATTTCTGACGATATCAGGAATAAAAGTTTCTCGCCAAAGGATCTGCTTCGTAATTCCACATCAAAGTATCGTTAAAGGATTATAACCTGAGGTTTCCGCCGATCGGTATAACGATAAATGTCACGGTACACGACATTCAGCAATAATACTAGAGGTTTTATCAGCAACATTTTCCCTCTCTCTTCAGAATTAACAGAGCTGCTATGCCGCTGCTCGTGGACTGAAACTGAATGAGTGGAAATGTTAGCAGCCATGCTTTTTGCTGCTCTTAAAATATGATTATCCCGGTCGCGCTGGCAGGTGTATTAATAAGATCATTGGGCGAGCCATGAAAGTTTGCAGGATATTCCATAGCAGCTGGTTGGTCCTGGTTGTGGGGCAGTATTGAGGAAAGCAGTCTATATTCGAGAACTAGTAAAGCAGTGTAGAGGATCCTGTGAAGCATTGGCTGGAACACGGCCGAAATTCGACCCCTACTTGGTCCTCCAGCCCTCTATCTCTCTTGCTTCCTCCAGAGGAGTTCTCTGACAGAGTGTATTTGCCATAGCAATCTAATCCGAATGCCCCCACGAATCATGTCACTTCCAGTTTCCGCCTAACCGAGATATACCCACTTCCCTACGCTCGAACCCGACGAAAAGTTGATTTCTACTTTGGCAGGAGGATTGCTGCTGCTAGTCAGGGAGCAAGAGCCCGCAAACAAGGAAGGAAGGAAGGGAGGAAGGAAGGAAACGCCCAATGTAGTCTTGCACGACTAAAGAGGGATTTGTCCTGAGTTTATCGGCGCCTTATTCTCCAGGATTTCAGCATTACCTAAGCGTGGGCTGCCCTATAACACTGCCAGACCAAGTACAATTTCGTTAGGGCACTAACTTTCCTGAATACCCACCAACCACCCACTTCAATTCTTGCATTCGTAGCTGACAATGGCAGCGTGATGCTACATGGTAATGGTGCAACATGCTCTTTCGCTCTTATTGCAAATCCAGGCACAGCAGTGCCTTCCCTACTTTTCTCTCGGCATTATTAAACAAGTGCTCCGAGTATTATCGTTTTTATGTCCACGCGCTTCGGGATTTTTGCTTCTATTTATCCCAGTTAAATAAAATCGAATTAACAAGCGTACGTTTCGCCAACGAAGTGCGAGCATGATGTTTATGGACTTTCCTATCAGATCGCAATCAAAAGAGTTTGGCCAAATTATTTCGAGCGGTATCCTGTTATATACGGCAGGTGTGAATTTAATCCCACAATCCAAGGAAGCTTTCAGATTAACAACTTGCGCGAATTGATGCTACCTGCCAGATGAATGAATTAGTTCCGGCCGATAATAAATGATGAAACAATCCATCGGTGTTAACCATGATCGGCTTGGCGAAGATCCGTTAAAGCAAATATGCGTGAAGCCGAACAATGTTTAAATCTACGCGGCTATGCGTTCCGACGTATAATTAGATAGTGGGCCAGGTTTAATTGCAGCGGCCAGGCAACCCGCTCATTAGCTTTCGCACACACGTTGCATTCACACATCCGAATTCCCCGTAACCACTCTTCATTTCCACCAAACGGCAAGGCCTATTAATTACAAATGTATTTACCATCCGGAAGTGAAAATTTGAACAAAGCACTACTCCTGGTTACAATCAATTTAACATCGAGTGAATCGAATGGGTCACATCCGGTTCGCCGCAAAAATCTCGAATGCAAATTCCAAACTTGCCCGATATGCGGTTCTCATCGATCAATTCAATCGCGTTAATGGATATCACTGGATGAAACTCTTCTCGGACTTCGAAAACAGAATGACGTCCTCCTTTGCTCTAATTAATGATAGTACGATTACACCTGAGTAGCTTCAAATGTCGAGGTAATCAAATAAGCCAGACGGAACTGGATGGTATCAGGTGGTCAGACAATCGATGCAATAAGGAATCCCGATTCACGTCTAATGAAACGAAACCGTTGTACGTATTGCCCCGATCAATTTCCAGGAGGCTCTCAACAAAATTAAATGTTATTCAGAGAGTACATTTTAATTTTAGACTTTAATTAATAAAGTATCCAGAGTAATAAGCACTGGAAGATATGGTTAGCTAAAGCTTCCAACAGATGACCCCGGACTCGATGCCTTAGGCGGCAGCGACACACATATCTTAAAAGGCTACTAAGGCTAATACCCAATAACCCCACGGAAATTACGGAAACGTAACTTCGAGCGATCGAACCCGAGCAAACTTACCTAATTACGTGATCGTTAATACTTCGCAGAGTACACACACATGAATCACGATGCGTTTGACCTCTTACTTAGGCCCCAAAGCCACGCAGGGTTATATATTAAGCTCTTATACACGCTACTAGCTACCTCCGCAACCCACTACCACCAACTCCCCCATCAATTTCTCCAATCATTCCAATTTTACTGAAACTGGAACAGTCGCGACTCGTAGATTTCCTTAGGAAAATTGCACCGAAAGGCACTCCTGCTTCTAGCGGAAGCTAAGAACGGAATTTGCCTATAGAAAATATTCTTCTCGAGTTGCGAGTGTTGCATTAATCAAGCTACACCGTGAATTCAGGTATTTTGATAAGAAAAATCACAGGCACCAAAGGAAACGTGAGCCCAGCTTGTTAGTCGCCGGGAATAGAGGAACACCGCAGTGGCAGTGCGGATATAATCTTTCAACAAAATAAATACGTATATTCTCCATAAATCGATTCAGTATTTCCCATATGCTCTTTACGTATCGAGTATGTATTACAATACTTGGAAAAGGTATCCTCCAGCAAACATTGTTGAAGCACAAAGCAAGGTAAATAACGAGTGCACTCTCGACTGAGCTGTCGACACAGTAGAAATACGTATATGGTGTAACGATGCACATTTTGTGCTAACGCGACCGCGCAAGAGGACCTTGCTGCTCAGTGTGACAAGCGCACACGCACTCTACACAAAGAAGTTGATGCCGGCTGGAGGAAAAATTGTTGAAAGAACTGGCGAACGTGCTCGCGCCTCTATTTCAGCGGCTGAGCCATTGTTTGCGGGACCGTTAAAGTAGTTGTATCAGTGCTGTATGTACCATTCAAAGATCAACCGTTGGCAGAAGGAGCTTCAACTACGCTTTGCATATTGCCGGTAGGCCAAACTTTTATTAATGAAATTTTTCAGTCTGGGCTCTGGAATTTGTATCATTTCTTCCTTGATGCAGGAAAACATTCCCCACTAAATTTCAACCCCGCAAAATGTCGGGAAGTCATGAAAATATAGAAAAAACTGCCAGAATTAGATAAGATCAGTTATTCAGGATCGGTTTTCTACGTGTTTTCGGTACAATTCTGGCACTTTGACCACTGGTTGCATGTTTTCTATCCGTTTTGAGACATAAGCAATCGAAAAATCAAGCGTTCGTCGCGGTCCCAGAACCTTCGAAAAATCGAAAATTTTTGAAAGGGTATGCCTTGAAATATTTGCAAAAAAATGAATGTTGAGCTATTGCAGCGGTAATGCAATCATGATAAGTCTATGGTCAACCATATTCTACTTGGTAACTTGTGGAGTATCATTCAACGACTAGAGGATTGTTATGTATCGCCGCAAGGTGTTTCTAATGCTCGAAACAGAAGATTTCGAGAGCGCATGTTGCACCCGATGATCTAAATTTGCAGCTAATAGTGTGTCGGGGCGAGAATAAGAGGATTGAAATGCTATGTAGCATAAAATCACTCCCGAAGGACGAATATAAACGGCGATAGAAGTCGATGACGTACATTTCGAGTCGTCTAAACGGAGAGCCGGCGCGGCGTAATGATCGACACGCAACGTAACACTAATGACACATATGTATAGGAACATTATGCACGGAGCGCCGAGTTAAAGCTATCCCGCGAGAACACTTAATACGAGATCGCTCGCCTGGTAATTACAAGTAATTGGTGATCTCGGGTCAGCTCTCGTGATCTTTTTATTCCGAGAACTGACTCGGCTGGTGTGCCAAGGCTCGCAGGTATTCTGGGAGAGTTAAAGGGCGGCCAACACGCCAGATGCATTAGAAAAAGGGAGAAGTTGGAAATTAATTTGCGACAGTGCATGCGACTAATACAGGACCGCCGCGCCGCGCTGCGCCGCGCCGTGCCAGCTCCACTGGCAGATGTATTCCGGGTAATTTCCCTAGAAATCTACGACTCTACTATGTTCCTGCTTCTCCTACTCGCATAATGAAATGCTAGGGAGGCGCGATACCTTCCAAGTTAATATTACCGATGCGCACTGTAAACCTGCTTGCTGGACAATACTTGCCCAGCGTCCCCATCAATTCTTCTTCACGTCACCTGTGGCTACGGCTTGTAACTAACAACTACACCGACTCCGTCTTCCACGTATCTTGTAAAACGAGGCCAGCTTTAATGATATGGACGCAGGTTTTCATAGTTGCAATCACTGCATAGTATTCCCAAGCGAAGATCCAATTCTCATCATAATTTCGAGGGTTATCTAGGAGTACGTATCTTGTATTTCGATTGTTCTTTAAAAAGAGCAAGTCAACCCCGAAACTTGAAGCAGCAAAACGTTCAGGTGAATATTTGCATGTAATTGCCTGGAGTTCCGCGGCACATAACGGAGACATCGATCCCAGAAATTCAATAGATAGATGTCATCGGTTGTTCCGTCCTAATCGTGTTTGTGCAGCCATGTTCAGTCCTATTTGTACTCGACGAGTTAGGATCAGCGAAGGTGTGGAAGATGGAAAATTCTGGCAATACGGAATCGCGATATTATAACTGGAACGGAACGGGTACGTCAAGTTCTGGATTTCTAGCCGGCAACACCGTCCCATTAAAGCTAGAATTATTGTAGCGTGTATCTACTACAACAGAATCCATCTCATTTTACACGGATGTCACTTTCCGCCGTATAATCATAACGAACGTCTCTAGATTAACTCATTAAATAACTCCTAGCTGGAGAATTAAAACTTGTTCTAAAGAAATGGAATAGCCAATTAAAGTTACGAAGCAATCTGCAATTAGTGTAAATAAATTATAATAAGGAGCCGAGAAACTCCAGCACTATCATCGAGTAATACTGGGCGATGTTCGACTTCTCATACTTTCAAGGTTTGACTCACCGTAAAACTGTTCGAGATTTTATTGCTCGCGATCGGTCCGGTTTATGGAAGTGGTGGGTTGCCCGGACAAGGGCTCGAAAGTGCATTTTCCAAGATCCATTTTCCGAGGTGGATGGAATTACCGAAGTTTTCACTGGTATCCCAATCACATTTCGAGAGCTCGTGGAATTCGTGCCGGTACGTCGGATCCCGCTAGCCGGCAAAGTTGTCTTATAATGGATGAATCGATGTGACATTTCGGTTGCATTCTGTTACTTGATGTACATGAATGGACTATGTATAGGAGGATCCGTAGAGGAGCGAACTATCTTGAGTACTCAATAGTATGAAACTTTGATAGGGATATCCATTACAGCGGAGTCACCAACCACGGAATTTCCCCCAGAAAAACTCCCTCCTCCTCGTACACAACTAAGAATGGGATCCTATCGAAGGATTGCCTTCGAAGTAGCAGCATGTTCGACATGAATTCTTCGAGTAAATACGCTGACCTTTGAATAAGTAAGTGAAAACGAATGCACAAACTACCACTTATATTCTATGCTTTACCGTATACCGGTGCGGCTAAAAGTGTAAAAGAGTGCGTGTTCTACTGGTGGTTATTTATTATTTCGTTACTTTTCCAGTGTTACATTAAACATTAAACATTAAAGTGAGATTGGCCTACTGAATAGTTCATGGGCGGTGTGTGGTGACAGGAGGTTGCAGGTGGTGCTGCATAATACAGTGTTGAAAGAAATGTAATTACATTGCTAAGTCGTGTCAAGTTAGATGCGGCTTGGGGGCAACTACAGAAATACAGGCCAAGCCATTTACATTCTATTCACTTGGTAAGCTCGATTTACCAGATATACGGATACCGGGAAACAATTAGAATAATTGCGGGTCCATGACGTATCTTTATGAAGCTCGAAACTTGGCTAAGCAGTTTGGGGCAGATACGCTGGGACTGCCAATGGATTTTCTTCTGAAGCACAAAAAGAGGGTGACCCTATGAGAGTAATGTTAGAAACACTTACTGGCGGCGTTATACGAACCACTGGCACTCTTTTTGCCATTCTCTATGAGTGTGCTCGCTCCTAGTACGCCAATTCAGAGCTGCATTCGTAGAAAGAAGAGTATAAATTATCTGGACTATCTGCAATATCCTCGTGTTTCTTTTTCACTCAAGTTCTGAGGGCTTGAGTGGCACTACCACAAGTTATGTCAGCATAAAGAGAGTCTAATTAGTTGTGATCACGTAAATCACGTAAATCACATGAATAACGCGGGAAGAAAAATATTGCATTACGGCTAGCAAGTAAGCACTTGGAATTCCATAATAACCGGCAGAGCGTTCCTTCCATCCGGCTATGGTCTTGTTTCGTCGGAGTATGCACGCCCGTTTATGCATCACCAATAATTCACGCGCCTCCACTGTAACGGTCGGGCAACGCTTTAAAACAATTTGTTGAATCGCTTACAGTTCACTCCGATGAAAGCTTCGCCCGAATTTAATGGGCCAGTTTAAACGCGCATGTTAAAGTTGGGCGCGTCGAAATAATTTAAAAATTTCGATCTTCCAATGAAATGATGCGATTATGTTTAAACTTGCTTTGTGCCTCGATTCGTTGTATATTGGGCCAGTGCCACGAGAGAGTTATCGAATAAAGGTGACAATGAATATCACCCGGCAAAGTTTATTGACTCTGTTGTATAAGCTTTAGGAGAATTGGTCTCCAAAATCATATTGATAATTATCGTTTAAGCGCGATGTGGGAATCGGGATGAAATACGATCGCGCAGCTAAGTATGAATAGGTGAGAGTGAGGGCATGGCATGATTGACGTGTGCCTGCGTGCAATCAGACCGTAGTAGAGATTAGAGGTTTGCGAGTCTGCAATTCATGAGGATCGGGCGATGGTGGTATTGTGCTGCCGGCAAGTACGGCAGTGTCAAAGGGAAGCCGTAAATCGGACTGATATGATTATGAGAGTACTCGACTAGGAAGGGTTTTGAGTGATAGACTGGCAAGAATATAAGATTGAAGATGAGAATACAGACCTTGAAGTGAGGAAGGACCGGAGCGGGGTCTGAGGGGGTCCGGGCTGAGGATGCCTGGCTAGTAGCCCCGTAGCTCAGCTGATGCGGATAGTTGGCAAGGATCTTCTTGTGAGCACTGGCCTGAGCTCTGAAAGCCGACACTGATAACTTCATTTCTCCGAGTTCCCGATAAAGGGTCCGGTTCCCCTGACTCTTCGGCCGGGGCACATCCTCACGTTCCCTCACGATATCTTCAAGGAGCGCTCCGCAAAGGATCCCGCTCGCGCCACCGAATTTTCTCGCTCCAGCGACAACCTCCCAGTTTTCAGCACCAAGTCCATTTACCGGGCCGATTTCGATTTCGATTTCGATTTAGTTCTCCCCCGCGGATGAGTCACCTATCGCATTTGCGTCCAAATGATCGGAAGCACTCACACTGCTTGTAATCACATTTTACGGTTAGCCGAACTCACCCCCGAGCAGCTGATTTGTCTTGCAGGCTCTTCTCGCGCGATCCCTCTTTCTAATAGAGCCGGCCACTCGCCACTCTCACATCACCCGTATCACTTCGAGCTAGCCTATTCCCCAGCCGATTCCTTCAATCATTCCATCCAATGCAACTTTCCCACCAACTTCTTTTATCGTAGCAACAAGCGTACTTATCGAAACTCCTTCGGTTCGTTGGACACGATTTATTTCTTTAAAGTACTCGTATTTTTGGCGACGCTCAGAATAAGTGGATGGCGATATTTATAGGGGACAGTGTCTCCGATGTCTAATATTGAAAATAGGCAAGGAGCGCGATCGTTATCAATTTCTCCGGTGTCCGAAATGGAATGTGATCGAGGCACCCTAATGCCCGAGACACTTCACCCTTCCTCTATCTCGCTTCCTCCACCCACTGATTTCCCGCGAGAGAGTGAAATGCGAGGATACGTGAGCCTGGCTTGGCTGGTCCGCTTCCACCAAGAGCTATGTACTTTCTTCTATCTTCTCTTCTCTCTTCTATCAGAGCACCACCACCTTCTCCTATCTGCCTCTCAACTTTTCTCCGATCTGGTTAGAACGGCACGGTTTTAACTCGGCTAGATTTGGCCTATCGGATGGCGCCGGGAATAGTTTTAGGTGTCGAATCCCTCCGATCCGGATGAATTTCTTCGGTGGACCGAACCTATCGATCCCAGCTGATAATCCCTTTTCCGCTAGTTGGTCGTTCTACGCGCCTCCGGCGAACCTCGTCGGCTAAATCTCCTCTCACGTCCGGCCTCTCGTAAATATATCGATTCATAGAGAATAGAAGTACTTATTCAAAGCGATCTGGCTTCTGCCAGATGTTTCCACTTTAGATTCTCTTGATCGGCTGCTGACTCTGCGAAGGTCGGCTTTTCCAATAGCCACAATAAACCTAAATCCTCTTTTTGGCTAATGCAATTCATCTGCTTTATCCGAAGCTCAGGGTAATCCTTGAAGAGAAGTATATGTCACCTAGCGGACGATGCAATTATCGACAAGTATCACTGATCGATAGGTCGCGTCCTTTGGGAGGTGGTGTTGCCTTTATGAAAGGAAGACTCATCAGATACAACGAATCAATCGTCCTCCGCCCCATCGTGACAGGCGTGCCCAACGATTCCTTCTCATCCTCGAGGGTAAGAGTTCCTCACCTTTAAGGGCGGCGAGCGCGTAGAGATAAATATCGAGCAGCCTCGAACTCCCGATGCCAGACATCAGGAGCCTCGGCCCCAGTGGGAGGCTAATTATACGAATAATTACGGGAAGTCAGCCTTCCCATGGCATCGATGCCTTATTGACAAGCTGCGCCCTTTTTTCTGCCCCTCTTTTAGGTCGCCTTTATCCTGCGCCGGCTCAAACCATAAGCCCACGTGTTTACTGTTCACTAAAGACCGAATCCGCCCAACTCCGCACGTTCTCCACGAATCTTGACTAGTGCTGGACAAAGCCACCGAACGATCACTCTCTTCCACCCTTCTTTCCTTATATTTCCCCTTGCTATAATTTCCGAGAGCCTCGCACCACTTCCTCCATTTCACGGTGGACGTAGTCGATCTCACAGAAGATCCGCTGATACTAAAGTTCGGCAAAGATCGAATATCGCGTCCGACCAGACTACGAAGTACCATTTGTAGTCACTATCCTAGACCAAGAATCACTTTTCATTTGATTCTGGACAGCTGATGCGCTTAGGTAGAAAGCGCTGGAACGTTGTCATGATGCGAATCTTCCTTCCCACATCCTCTTATACGATCACTTCAGGAACACGAGGCTTTCGTTAACTAGGTTTAATGCGCTTCTGAAATTACTATTAATTAGGTACGCCTTCTTCTACTAAAATACACCCAGCAACGATCAGCCAGTACACCCAACGCGAAGCAACCACGAGGATATCTAGAAGCATATGCAAACGATGACAGTTCAAGATCAGTGAGTTAGTTTTTAGGGACGTGAAAGTCGTGAAAGTGCTGCTACTAAGAAACTTTGGCGAGACACGCTGCTCTCATAGCGACGTGTTCCTCTGCAAGATGAAAACGAGCAACAGTCAAGCAGAGAGGATGGAAGCAAACGCGGCGCCGACAAGTGGACAATCTGTGAAGGAGAAAGATGAATGCCATCGAATAAATGATACCGTCAACATATCAGAGGGAAGCTTGCGGGCAGGCCGATACAGAGAGGAAGGCGGAGAGAGTGCGAGAGAGTGGAATGTATGGATGGGGTGGGAGAGGTCAAAGCGCTTGCGAAAATGCAGTAAACGTCAGCTAGCGACCGCGTAATCGGCTTAACAAGAAATTAGTTGTCCCTTTGGCGTATCGCAGTCCAATAGGCCCTCTTCAGTTACATCGAACTGGCAAGGTCACCCGATCGATCGGCCAATCTTCCGCGTATGAAATTAATCGACGAACCCTCACCGCACAGCCGCCGCTCCTGGGCGTCGTCGACGACACCGCGTCGCGACAGAAGATGAACGAGCAAGCACTGATTGTGAGTAATGATGACGAGGAAAGAGCGGACCAGAGCACGGAGCAGAAGAGTCGAAAAGTTGGGGCGGCCGGAGCGAGCGAATGCTACCCGCTCGAAACGTCAGTAGAGCGTCGAGAGGCCAGCGCGGTCTGAGCATAACTGGATTACCGCTAGGAACGACACATCGTGCATCAGCACATCGACTAACCACCACGAGGTTCCCACTGCTCGCTCTATATTTTCACCCTCTTCTCTAACTGGATTAAATTTTATCATCAACCAGGCGCGCGCGAGCCACTGACGACGCTACTCAACCCCAGCCAAGGAACCAACATTTCCCTCATGCTCTTCCTCAATCCTTTCTACCACCCACCTACTACTTTCACACACTATTCATTGCCCAATCTCAAGATTTACCGTTAAAAAATGCCTAGTCTTCGATAATAATAAGTTCGAAAGATTAAGAAATGGGAAACTCTAATATCAAGAAAGTTAGTAGAGTCTCGCGCCAATACCTATGTTCAACTGTAGATTTTCGTCTACTACGAAACTTTTACCTCAAATCTCTATTCCATAAGCATTCGCTCCGCTCAAGTAGATTTTACCATTTTGCAATTCGAGTGCACTTTGAAATAGGTCCGAAAAAGTGCAGGAAACTTCTGGGTCCGAGCTCGCGTACGCAAACATCAAAGTCAGCGACGTATCTTTCAATTAGTCATCAAAGGCTTTCGCCGGATAGCGCAATATTCGAGGAAGATGCAACCAGACATGGAGGAACATGCGGAGAATGCGTAACCTATGCACGCGCAGGGAACTTACGAAGGATAAAGCGCGTCAGACCTCGAATAGATCACCTAAATTGCTATATTATGTAGGAACCATTTCCTTCCGGGTTTAGTAGTAAGAGAATCCTGTCACTTTAAACCTTTTCCGAGATCATTCGATATGGGTTGGGAGGGATCGGGTACAGGTGAAGGAGTGGTGCAGAAACCACCGTCGAATCGGTGATCTTATAGTATCGTGATTTCAAGAGGAATCCGACATTTCCTATTTTCTATCTTACAAGTTTTTCGATGACAAATGCGTGTTCCAATTTGGCATAACTGATTATCCTGAACAATCTAGAGAGTGGAGAACGACTTCCAAAACACAATGTGCGAGCATAAGAAGTTTAAAAACTCGGGCCACTTTTTGTACTGCTGATTGCGACCACTAGAATAAATATGAATAATCTTAATGAGGCAAAAACACGAACGGCCTGATTGAAATTAAGCCTTGCTGCACCTTTTACTCCGCATCTTTCCTTTTCTCCAACTATCTTGAACTCAGTATTCTCGAGCGTTCTGTAAATACATTATTATCCGCTTCTGTTCAACAAACCTACTTTCGAACAAAACTTTTGTTCTAATAACTCCTGACGGGGACCACTAACCAAGCGCACCGCAACTCAAACGACGAGAAAGACGGCTCAGTATTTACCAACTTAACAGTAATAGCACTACAATAATTCCCCGCTAATTAGCACATTGCAGGAGGGCGCGCGAGGGTCAATCAAGGAAGGTAATCAGCATTCCAACTGTGCGTACACTCAATCTAATGGAAAGCATACTGTCCGATGTAAGTGAAACTACCGCTTTACACATACATATAGCATACTAGAGTGAAAACAACCAATTTACTTTTTGCTTTCCTACCGCAGAGTAAGCCTAGTCTTCCCGATGAACCTGCCACTCACAGATGCCTTCGACCTCTAACCTGAACCTTCTTTCTCCATCCTCCGGGCACAGCTGATACCGGAAGCCCGTCGCTACTTTGCTCTTGCTTCCTCACAAGCACTGCACGCGAGCGTGTCACCCTTCGACCCTTCATCCACCTACCCCAATCACCAGCTCACCGTCAGCTGATTTCCTCACGATGACCCATCACAAATATCACTCACAATCATCCAAGATCGGCGCGGTCGATCGGTGAGTCGCGTGACATCAAGGGGAGTTCGCACTCTTCACACTCTTCACATTCTTGAAAAAGGGGACTAGTGTTCAGGGAGTGTGATCGAAGGAGGATGAACGATGACCGATGACCGATGACCGATGAGAAATCAAGGAAGAATGGTTGAATCGAGAGTGTAGATCTGGCGGGCGAGCGGTGAGTTGAACCGGTGTTACTGTCACGCACGTGTTAGCCGACCCCGCGAAACTCACTAGGAGGCGATCGGCGACCCCCGCCTATGCCAGAGGACGAGGGTGTCAGCGAGGATGCCGGAACGTCTGAGGACGGAAGGGATGATTCCCGGCGCGGGTAGGGATGCCGCCGGTAGTGGGGAGAGAAGGATACCGGGGGTAGAAGGGACCGTCGGGGCCACTCCGCACTGGATGGAGCCTGCCGATCGCGCATACCCCCCTCCGCCGCCGCCGCCACCGCCGACCACCCCAAATTCACCCCTTCCGCCCGTCGATCCCCTCGGGAACCACCCTGCTTTTGTTATACAGCACGACAGCAGCACCCCACCTCGCATCCACACCCATGGATTAAAAAGCGAAATCCTTCCCCTACTAAGCGCCACGCCGCGCCGCGCCGTGCCGTGCCGTGCCACCCGCGCCACCCTTCTCGCAGCCTGAGATGCTCTCGGCGAGCGCGCTGCGGTACTCGCGCTCGCGACGCGATCGCTGGATGCTGCGGGGAATATGCTGCGCAGTCTCTGGACCACGCACCTATCCACTATCCTCCTAGTAGTACATACCTAGCGAAAACCAGCCGACTTTCCGACCGACATACCCTGCCGACCTTTCCTATCTTCGCCGGCTGCCTAGTGGTTGGTATGCCTACCTCAAATGCAATTTCGACGATGAGTTGGATAGTTTCCGAGGAAGCTCCACTTATCCACCCTCCAAGCACATACACGCTCCTTCTTTCTCTATGTACTTGGATCTTCCTCTCAAGCCTGCAATTTTTCTCTTATGTCATTTCGAACTAACACTGAACGCAAACATTAGAATGATGACTCGATGAGTTTTTTTTAACAAATTGCAGTGCTATTGATGCGAAAGAAATGCCTGATTGTGAACGTAATAGTGAGATAATGCGCCCCTATGTTTCGAGTCGAGCGGTTTTTAACCGAGTCGACGCAACCAAAATTACTGAAAGCAATGTTCCTCTTTCGCTACGAAGTTTTGCAGTTTGCTTTTCTCCCGGTCTAATGGAAAATCAATTTTTCGAAGATACTTAACGCCAATGTTCAATAGCCTTTGAAATTCGAAAGATCAAATGCGCTAGGCAGTGATAAAGGTGTATTGAGAGGGCGTCGTGAAAAGGCACTGACTGTGCCTAATGCCGCCCCGTCAATTTATGTCGTGACGTGATATGTTGTCCAATTCCCACCAAAAATGTAAGATGGCAATTAAGATATCTCGTGATTTCTTGTTAGAAGCAAAGACGATGCTTCTACGATTTACTTTATTGTGGAGAATTATTTGCTTTCACACTGGTATAATAATGTTGCACAGTAGTGTTGCATAATAATGTTGTCAGCTATGTAGAACTTGGTGCGAAGAGGGTTTGCTAACTATTGCAGTCAGCGTTAAGTAAAATCCTTATCTTATTGTAGCAAGCAGTAATTACAGAGTTGAAATATCTTCCTCGAATACCTTGTCGCAAAAGGTATTTTAATTAAGGGTTGAGGATTTAATTGCACAAACTGGCAAGGAATCGCGGAAACAGGAATGCTTTGTAGCACTTCTCTAAGTATGCTTCTTGATGCAGATGTCAAGTATCATAGCTAAAGGTGTACCGGAACAATTTCAATAAATTGGTCACTGAAAACCTTGCGATACCAATCGTCGCATTGATATTAAAGATCATCGAAAGTTAATATAAATTTTTAATAATCCGGTTTAACAAGTTAACCATTGAATGTTACTTTCTTATTGACAATTCTAACTTGCCAGCAGTGGTAGTTGACCCACAGTGGGATATTGGTTTATCAACTGCCAACACTTTTCGGCACTATCATCTGACAGCAACAGGTAATAAGATAAAAAGCATACCTTTCCTAAGAGGGTAGCGTAACTGAAAGTACATACCCTGTGAAACCTGTCGTGTTGCAGAGCGGTAAAGCAGAAATATTTTCTGAAGCTAAGAACTTTTTTAAATCAATCATATCCACTGCCGAATTCGTGCTTCATTCAATGACTTTTCGTGTGTAAATTCTCTGCTGGAGCAAGCGACTACTTTACCTTCACGCAATATGAACATGCGTTTCCGACAGATGAATGTTCCGTCCCCACTCTGGTATTTCTATACTGTATATAATTAAAAATAATAGTTTGAAATAACCCGAGAGCGTGTTTCACATCAAAACTATTGTTTATTTTCAAACACATTAAGAAACTTCAAAAGAAAATGTGTCATTATGTAATTTAATTCCTGAAGGAGGATGCCAAGATAGATAGGCTTATACGGAAATTAAACTTTAGTGATAAAATACACGTAGGCTGACTTGTTTGTTTACTGCCATTTATTTATGAACACCAATAGTAAAACGCCTTCGTCTCAAAAGGGAAAGGAATAATGAAACACAGAGTATACCCTCCACAGTGTATTTGGTGACCTAGATTACAATGAAAATATTAGATATAACATCGACGTACGAGATACTTTTCAATACATTACTTAAATATCTATGTAAGATACACATATTGCATATGTAGATGACATAATAGGTACGATTTCATAATATTCGACTCATTCGCTAACAAACAACATTCAATATGATTTTACTTCGTATTTTTTGTATACACGTAGAATACGATAACGACATTGACAATATATATAATATATATATCTGCTTTAAGTGTTACAGAATACAATAAAGTGTGAATAACTCGAATGCCGCTAAATTCGTTTTAGTAAAACGCCATCTCATTTAAATCGAGATTGCCGTCAGGCTCGTGCGCCCCCGCATATGCCGACCGCAGTTGCCGCTTTCCTCGAACAATTCACATTGCAAGTTCCCAAGTAACGTATTGAATCGAACCGAATAATGTCTCGCTTCATAGTCGAACTAGAAGCACACGATTGCCAAGAAGGACGATACGAAGTTGCGCATCGTCCTTTGGAATAATTGAAAAAAGATTGCGGGGCATGATAGTGAACGTGCCACGGATTTACGGTATTAGCACGAGGAAGGGAAGAGATTAGAGTGTAAAAGCAGGAACAAAGAGCTCTCGTGTGTTTCTCCCTCATAGCAATATGAAATGCTGACAGTGCTACACATCTGTGATGGCCGGCAATGCGGTGGACGCGGTCACAGATTGATTTAATTTAATCCTGAGTATACCATTCCATCCAACGTTCTCGTCGGAACGCCCAAGTGATCGCCCGATCTCTGCGTACGCTTCCGACAAGTCAAAGCGATTGTAATTAAAATTCTCGTTAAAATTCTATTAGAATTCGAATTGCCTTCGGCTAAAAGGTATCATGTGAATATGTGGCATTTTCTTTCAATTCAAGGTATCTCGCAAGTAGCGTACACAGATAGGCTCGCACTTTTGCGCTTCGACCCCTCGCCAGGCTTCGTGAATGCTGCTTCTTGTTCGCGCACGTCAATCTTCCCCGATGAAGTGTCCTCCATGCGTCCAACGATGATCGACGTTGATGATGTTCGACGATCTAATATACTAATGCATACCTCTTATTGACTTCGCTATGATCGATTTTTCTTTCTTAGTACGCGTGGTTTGCGACGAACAGCGCGGCGTCGCCAGCGGCACCACTCACGCCACCCGCATATTTGCCGAGTGCCGAATCGCTATTTGCCTATAAACACGAGATTTTCTCGTTATTTAATCTTGTTTCCATTCCATTGGAAATTATAGCTTATTGTCCTAATAATATATATATTTCGATTCATAATATTCAAATGCAATATTTCGACACAGCAGCATAAAAGCACGATAACATAAATGTCAAATGCTGTGTCAGAAAATAGTGTAAAATGAGTCACAAGTGTTAGTATAGCAAACATAAATAGAAACTAACGAAATAAAATTAAAAAGAGGAAGATTAATGTGCTAATACTTACTATAAGAGAAACTTCACACAAGGGATAAAGAAAAAGTTTAATAGGCATGGGCTTTGACGTAGAGAGAGGTGTCAGCAGCTTTGCTAACAATGCTGCCAGCAACGTATTTGCCTTGGCAAGCGGCACCATTCGCCTAAACAAGCACACAATACATAGAACATGCAAAGAGGTCTGTGCTTCCAAAGAAGCTCAGAATTAACAAAAATAATAAAATAAAAAGAATCATTCAAATTAAGTGCGACAACATGGCACTAAACTAAACACTGATTACACACAATTATAAGCAAATAGAACTAAAAATCACAGATTAAATCTAGTAATAAGGAACATGCGAAATTAGAATGCAACAAGAGAAATACAAAGCGAGAACATGTTTTGGAAAATGCACAAGAGAGCCTGGCGCGTTTCCAGGATCAAAATAATATTTCCATGGCAAAATTATCGTTACTTTGAAGTCAGAACGGAAAATAGAAATGAATAAAAATCAAACGCATGTAGAAAAAATCTTAAGTAACTTGAGAATAGAAGACAGAGTAATCAAACAACTATAAACACACATAATACAATATCTCTATTTTACTTTCATGCATCTAAGAGCATTCTACTAAAGAGATAAGAAAAATCAAGAATAATTGATGAGGGGCAAATTGTAGTTGAAGAGTTAGATCACAATAAGATTTTGTTTACAGAGTATGTTGAGGAAATATGATCATCGGTAGACTTACCTTGGCTCTTTTAATGAGTTCATCCTGTCCAGCGGCTACTTGGTCCTTCTTTCCGCCCCAAGCGCGGAGGACAGAGGCTTGGAGAGCACGTCCGTAGCTGAAGGTAAGAGCCCAAGGCTTCTTCGCCGGATGCTTGTTAATGGCATCCAAGTTCACAGACGCTTCCTCTTCAGACTGTCCGCCACTGAGGAAGGTGATGCCGGGCACCGCTGGTGGTACAGTGCGCAACAGTGCGGTCACTGTCGCATGGGCGATTTGCTGAGGTGTAGCCTTATTCGGGCAGCTCTGTCCTGGTGTCACCATATTTGGCTTCAAAAGCGTACCCTCCAAGTACACATGATGGTCGTTGAGAGCCTGCGACGCAGAAACAATCATCAAGATGTCATTCAATTGATGCAATAGGCCCAATATAATACGAGGCTGAATAGCTCTCCTTATGCTAGCTAGATTATTGGTAGGATAGGTGTATAGAAACATGTATTGACCTTATAGACAGCGGCAAGAACTTCCTCTGTGACCTGTTGGCAACGAGCAAGGTCGTGGTCTCCATCAGGAAGGATCTCAGGCTCAACAATCGGAACGATTCTGGCACTCTGGCAGATCGAAGCATAGCGGGCGAGGACATTTGCGTTCTCCAAGATGGCCAATTTGCTGGGTGTGTCCTTCTTGATCTTCAAGACGCACCTCCATTTCGCGAACTGGCAACCGTCCTTCTTGTACTGGATGCAACGGGCCTGAAGGTCATCGAGACCCTGGGTGGTACACTCGTCATTGGTGCCAAAGAGAGGGACAACACCCTTGTCGACCTTGATTCCGGGAAGGATTCCGCGCTGCTTCAACAATTCAACGAATGGTGTTCCATCTTCGGCCTTTTGGTAAAGGGTCTCGTGGAAGAGGATCACGCCGGAGATATGTTGGCTGATGACATCCTGCGTAGAAGAACAAGGTAGTGTAATTATTGAAAAGAAAAATTCAATCAATTGAAAGCGGCAAGTGATAGGGCTGCGCCAAGGCCGTGTCGTTGTAACACGATAACATTAGAGAGAAGGGGATAGAAGTACTATCAGCTAATGGAATGCGTCATCCTATTTCCGCATTAGCCTGGCATTAGATAATTAAGAGGCACCCTTTCACTCATTCGCATGCTCTACAACACGTCGGACAGCCCATTTTTGTGATTAAATTAGTGGACGCGTCGACGCTGAATAAACAGAATTTTAATTAAGTTGTCAATCACGGGTGGATCATATGATGACAGTGACGTAGGGGATAAAATCGACACCTCTGGAAGCCTCGGATCTCAAATTAATGTAACAGTCGGATAAATGGTGCTGAACGTACCTTTGCAGTGGTGAAAAGAAGCTGCCTGTATGCCTTGCGGTTCTCCTCGTTGTTCTCAACATTGATGTCCTGAAGACGCTTTCCAATGGTAGCGGTCGATTCATCGGCAGCAAGGATACCCTTTCCAGGTGCTACAATCTGCTGAGCGATGGTCCTTAGCTCCTCGGCGAGGGCTGGCTCGAGCTTACCGTACTTCTCTGCCATTTTCTGCAATCATTTATAAAACAATAATCTTCAATATTCAAAGCCTGCTGTTCAAAGTCTCTCGTGCAACGTGAACCTAAATTTCCATATCTTTCCTACCAAGTGCGAATTGTTTCTGACATTTAACATGCAACCGCCAGCTACATATACTACCTGCTGTTCTTTGAGAAGTACGAGTGCTCCCAAGCCGCATTATACTTCCATTAGCCTTTACCACGCGCCAGAAGGATGATGAGAAAATATGTAAATTATGTTCACCCATAAATCCTCAGCAGGATTGCGATCTTTTGTTCGTTAATGCACTTCCTTACTATCTACCAATTTATTGGTGAAGAGGGAAGCTGCGCAACACAGCGAAGCTCATATATTTTTGACTCCTAAGGGATGCATTTAGATGGCTTGCGAGCGTTCTCGCATAAGATATCAAATGTCGAGCAGGGCTTCTCCGACATAATTAAATTCTGCAGTCATTCGCCGGTAACATCCATAGCTCATAAAAGAAAAATATTGGTTCGCCCTATTTCTCTGGCTTCAGAACGCTCGTTGATAATCAATTCGGGGAATTATATTAATAACTGGTTATCACTGCCAGTGTTAATGCATTGCGTATTTATTAATAACCCTCCACAATAGTGGTTAGGAATTAGCGAGTAATGCAGCTGAATTTATTTCCGTATAACATGTTTCGATAAAGTAGCCAATTAGCTGCCATGAATTTGGGAGTTTGTTATCGCCACGTATCCCATATCATTCCATCCGCCCTGCTGTGTGTTACATCAAACCCCCTTCGTTACCGCTTCGAATTTCCCTGCTTTCACCATATATTATACATCGGTTCAACCGGGAGCGAATATCATTATCGCAAATGCTTTCACGTGCACCAGCGTTCTGGATCGGCGGGATAGCATCATTAACAGAGCGCGATGCTCGCAAAGTATTAGAGAAAGATTGGAATCGCCGATGGTAAAGCGAGGCAGGCGAGCATTTTCGTCATTTGCGTTTCTTTCATTGGTAATCTTGGCTATGGATATGTAGCGAGAGTCTTGGCACGCAAGCGCCATTAAAGCTGCACCGAAGCCTTTGTTAGAGACCGCATTGTAATGACAATTCGGAGCCGTGCCCAGTAATAAAGTTGATAAATGAAGTTGGCGAGGCTCTACGAATAATTGGAGCTGAACCACTACGAATTTCCATTATCGAAAGGAGGGAAAGGTAGGCTTGTATTTTTAAAAAGGTCGATTTACATTTCAATTCAACCAGCATCAGTTGCAGCATCCCCGTTATGTCAGTGATGGCCAATCATTAAAATAGAAGCGTTAACGTTCTATTTGGAGCGCGATGCTTTTCCACTCGAATTGACGGGTTCATGATGTACTGGCGAACTCATTTGCGACGTACGTCTTGATGACATTGACGAATTGGCGAGGATTCGAACGGTGCCCGATTCTCGACTGATGAAACGAACACGGTTCAACTCACCCGGCGTAGTTACGAAGTCATTAATGAACTTGTACTTGGCGAACGATTTTGTCGCTACACGCTACGGCGTTGGCGCATAATGCATTGATCTTATCTCATAGAGAATTACCGCAACGGAAAGCATTGCAGCTTATCTTCTACTATAGAAAAGAGTGTAAAAGTGGTAATTGAGACTGAATGCACAGCCAGTACAAAGTTTAAGAGAATATCAGCTGAGAGCTCTCGAGGATTCTTGTCTGTCGGGCGAGGTTTATTGTTCGTAGGGAAAACGAAGCAGAGTGGAGCAGAAGAAGGAAAGAAGTAGCCTGAGACAGACACACATATCAGCCGATAAAGGGACTTTACTTTGTAAGCTCCTCGATAACTTTTCATCTTTATAACAGGTTGACAGGGCCCCTAAGCCCCTACGTGAACGGCTTAACCTGACAAACGGTTATACAGTGCATCTCTGTTAGAGGTCAAATTACCGTTGCGAAATAATACCTCTCCACCTGTCCAGCCTCCTCCTCTAATAGATTTTATATCAGCAGACCCTAGAAAAATCTGCTGTTATTGACTCAGTCAAATTAAAATAAACTACTCAACCACAGATAAAAGGGAGCGAAATAAACGAGTAGAGCTTTGTTCTACGGAAGCCTAAAAAAACAAAAAACAGTTAGATCCACAAAGAAAGCCGATCCGGTACAAAAATAAAAGAAAACCTTCCATTATATCGAGAGACTCTATTTCCGATATGCTTTTTTAGTTCTGTAAAACATTTCGAACAAGTGGACACGAAACTCTTGGACGGATTATCCGAAATAGCTGGGAACTTTTTACGCGCATCTGAATTTCTATGCGGCATAAAGGAAATAACGGTTTCAGTGCAAGCGACATAGAGGTTGACCTATAGCCAACGGTTGTTACGGGTGATATTTCTACAGATCGGTGAATGGGAAAGAGGAGAACCTTTCTAGTGGAGAAAAGAGCCGGCTCCATCCGGTCAATTAATTTTCCAGCGAGTTTCCTCTGTGGCGGCTCGAGGAAAAGCGAGAGGGATCAGAGATAGGGGCGGGCGGGAGGGAGGGAGGGAGGTAGGGGTGGGCGCGCGGGGGGATCGGGTGGGTGGTAATATTAAAATCGATGAAGGTGTTAAAGATACGTCGGTTATTTCGAGTACTCTTACCTCTTCCCCCTATCTTCCCCATCGGCCCGGAGACTTGAGTTTAACATTATTAATGAGCAAAGGTCCCCAGGCTACTTTCTACCAACAACAATCAATATAAATATCGCGATTGACGTCAATGACAGGAGCATGTTGCACTCACCGAATTGTACAACATGATGCAATAAGATGAACGCGCGTATTCGAGGGTGCAACTGCACCCACACCGAGTGCAACTGATAACATGCGTTTTCGAGGAGCGCGCTAGTAAATAGCGCGCATAACTTGTAACAACACCACTTGGAGATAGGCGTCCGGCAAATGGTCAGCTGCCGAAAAATATTACGAGATATGCAGAAGAAGAGGAGAGGGAAAGTTTGGAGGGTGAAAGAACGGCGGTGGTGGAAAGCATCTCCGATCGAAAAGACTGGGAGAGCAAGAGGAGTTGTGAATAGGGTGTAGGTTCAGTGGGTAAACTTACCTCGAGCCCGGAGAAGTGTCTCTCGGTGAATCGGCATGTGATAAACAAGCCTGGCGGAGTGGGGCGCGACACCCGAAAGTACGCTAGGTACAACGATAATAAATATAATGACGAGAATTATAATATAACGACGAACACGCGCTCCCCGGTGCGTAAAGGGGTCCGCTGGAATCCGGCCGAGAGCCAACGAGTGTTACGCGTTACCGTGTAATAGCTGTACATACACCTTATAACACCGACAATACCGATTACGAGAGATAGAGATAGAGATAGAGATAGAGATAAAGGGGACCAAAGACGAAAGAAAAAGCGATCGGTTTGGCTGGCGCGTAACAGTCCGACGATCGGTTTCGGCCGTCGTGATTGTTACGCGTCGAGGCCCAATCGTCCCGGCGGCGATTGGGCCCGCTTGCGTCGCCGACTACATCTTCCTGGCCGTGAGAGCAGTGCCGCAAACAGACTGGAGGAAGACGCGCGTGTCTCGTACGAGTGCGACACGGCGACTGCTTTTATCCGGCCAATTCAGTCGAGCCAGGAGGCGACAGGGGGTTGGTACCTGGCTGCAGTGCAGTCCCGTAACTGCAAAACAGGGGGGAGACGCGCTTTCATCCTCCCTCCCTCCCTCCCTACCATCCGCGGCCCGCCGTCGACGCCGCCGCCCCCCCAATCTGCCCCTCGGCCACCCTCGCACACCTGGCCTCTCTCTACGTGTCGGCCGGTTTACATCGGCTCTCTCACCCTCCTACCATCTCCCTGCACCTCAACCCACCCCGCCGCGCTCGCGCCGACCCATCCGCTCCCGCTCCCGCTTGCCGGCCGAGTTCAACCCTCTCTTCTTGCGCACCGCGCCGCGCCGCACCGCACCGCACCGCCTTCCTCCCTCGCTCTCCTACGATCCAGCAGATCCTCTCGCTCTCGCACTGCCTTCCACGAGCCCACCACCCTCCTTGCCATCCTCGGCCTGCTCCACCGCGACTCCCCTGCCACAACTAGTACACCGCCAACGAAGGAGTGGGCTGGCTTGGCTAGCCGCAATGCAGCACGCGCAGACGTTCTCGGGGCTACGCCTGTATTATCCCCCTGCGCACTCTGAATCCGTGACCTGAGACGCCGCCAGTCTCCAACTAGCCCTGCTCTCTCTCCCTGTCGCACACCCTAGCCACCATTCTCGCACGCCGAGCCGCGCCGCACCGCACCGTCACCCCCTTCCTAGACCTCACCCGCCAGGCCACCAGCTCCGCAACACCACTCTCGCCACTCTCGCCACTCGCGCCACTCTCTCACGCTCGCTGGCTGCACCTTCCCTTTCGTGGCGCATCCCTCCTCGAAAAATATTTCAGAGCAATGCCGCTGCCGCCGCCGCCGCCGCATACACTTTGCACCCGGCACACGTGCATTAAGCGCACTAAAGCTCCAGTATGGCCGAAAGACTCATTAACGATGCTAACTCAACTGCAACTTGTTTCGGCTTTCTTTTTCTCGAGAATTTCATGCGCTGGAAAGCTTTGGGATGCTTGTCGACTAATCAACGAATTTTCGTTTTAACGACGTTTGACTTAAAAGAAACTTTTCTTTTTCGAGGAGTTACACTCACTGGGAATTTGAATACGAGCTTCTATTGTAGTGCTTTCGTTAATTTGCCACTTCCTTTTGGATGACTCTTTAGTTCGAAAGGATTTCGTAATAACCCACAATGTGATTGCACTCGTTCTCATTATTGGAGGCGGTTTTGCACCCTTCGACTAATAATAGTTTCGTGCCGACAATATCGTAACTTGGTGTAATGCAATTGGTTCACTTAGCACAGCATTGCACGAAGAATTTAAAGTGGTGCGGTAAATTTCACTGCGGGGTAATATGCCTGTACGATCTGCCACCTAAAAACTTGAAATATCGTTATGAGGAAACTTTATCGCTGTACATTTTTCCCGGCGAATTTGAACGCTCCGCGTAGGCGGAGACAATTTTATCATCGCCGGGAAAAAATTTCGAGAGAACAGTTTATGGCTGTCTGAGGATGGCTGTCGGCCTTATAAAATGCTGATAAAAATACAAGTTGAATTGCTGTTGAAGTAGAATTCTCCCAGAAACAACTGGATTTAGCGACCTATGTAACTGGGTCTAACAGTTATCAGTGTGCTTTGAATCTACCGAATCGCGATAATGTCCTTAATATGTTGCACATGTCCACCAGCCAACAATAGAGGATATTATTTCATTAGTGTCATTCTGCTGGAAGAAAGGGTACACGCGACAAAGCGCCCTTTATCGTTCTGAAACCTTGTTTGCACGATAATTGCAACAGTTCAAACAATGAGTGGGACTGCGACTCATTAGAAAAGATTGGAAGAATGGAACAAGGTCGTCCAATCCCGGCGCAATTTACTCCCTGAACTTTAATACTGGTGTCTTGCACTTTGACGTAAGCAACCAAGTACTTTGACTAGAGCGACAAATGCATTGTCGCCCTAGTTTTTTAAACGAAGAAGAATTCCACCTGTAAAAGAAGTCTTTTTCAAAAGTTTCCACTTAAACAAGTAACATGTGACTTGTAGTAGACTACTAGTTTTGTACGAAAAATATCATTGGGAGCGTTAAACGCTCTGTTTGTAGTATTTCGACGCTATTTGTGCTCTTCGGCACGAAATGCAAACACTAAAACTCCAAATCAACCATCAATGCGGATTGCGAGCGAATTATCCCTGCACCGATCTGAATGCGCCACGAGTATGTATACTGCATACCGGTAATTTTTAGAACTCGCCCGTGGCAAATTCGAGAGCCGGAATAACAATGGAATTTATCTCACACACGAAGTCACTAACTTCGCATTGATTTCCATTCCGCGCATTGCTGCGCAGAGAATTTATATAGAACAGCTGCTAGGATTTCAACATAGGGTAGAGAGGCATTCCAAAAATATCCGAGATGATTATTAAGAATACAGAACAAAGGTCTGCGGAATTTTTCCAGAGAATCTCTTTGATTCGTATACCACTTGAATCTATCTATATTTCTGCCCGCCTGACACAATCGAAATTCGTTGATAAGCTTCTGACATAATTCTTGGAAACACGTTCCGATAGATAGTGAAATGTTATCGTGCTAACGCTGCAAGATAGATCTGCCGGGGACAAGTGCGCACAGCATCAAGTGCAGAGATGCAATCCCGGTTCCCACTGACCGAGAAGACTTCTGCTTGTAGGTCACTATCGTTCGATAACTCTATCTGCTAATCGCAGACCTTTCTCCCAATATCTCATTGGATTACGGATATACCTAATCGAAATTGAGGCTTAAGATTGTCAAGGTATTTCGCAAGCAATCCCACAATTGTTGATGCTTCAGTGCGACAATTAGTTAACACGCGTTCAATGTTAATCTGCCTAGCAGCGAGAGAGAGAAAAAAACTTCAATCTTTCTTTGATATCTTATTAGCAATTTACACCCGATGAATTTCAACATACCCCCCACGGCAATCGTGAAACGAAGCACTATTTATGTAATCTCGATTGCTAAATACAAATCGCTGGGGAGCGGATACTCTTGTGCGATAATCCGTCAATTTATCGCGGCAAAGCAACAGCCGTCGCGTCGGGAAGAAAATAACAAATTACATAACGCCAGAACGCAGGGTAACAAAATCTAAGGAAAGCAAGAGAAGTCGTCATTTGTCGTGACAATAATAAACTGTACGCTTGGTGGTTCTTCGCACGAACACACATCTCCGTATGCAACTACGTGCATGCGTTTTCTTGTGTCGGTCAATAACGAACTCGACAGTATTCTAGTCGCGCAGCCGCATGCTCCGCTTCACGTTGCACTCGAAATTTCCCAAAAGAGCTATACTTCTCAAAACATCACCAGCTATTTCCACTTGAGCTACCATTCAATCCAGGAGAGTTCCAAGTTGAAATATTCATTGAATATTGAATAAAGAAAGCGCACTCCCAATACATAGCTTATATTGGATGGAACATGTTTCCCAAGATCCCATCAAAGAAACACGAACAGTAGAAGCATGATTATTGAGACACCTATGTGCTCTGAGAATTTAATTTATATGGAAACATGTCACAAAGCAGGCGAGATGATAAGTGTCAAATTCTCCTGGGAAAAATGTGCGTGAAAGTGGCACAAACGTATAAAAGAGTTCGATGCTAGTCTCGCTAAAAGGATGATCTGCGCAACGGCTCTAACTTGTCGGTATGCGGTCAATAACGTTGTTCGGTGCGATTCCGCTACGCTTTGCCGGTATCGGATAATGCGTGTTACTGGTTGCGCTTGCGCCTCCGCATTTACCGGCGCCGGGTCGTCCCTTTATTATGCCGATGGCGCGCGAATAGTGCGACGCAGCATTGCACAACCCGAGCAGACCTAAGCAGACCTAAGACCGGAATCAACTCGTCCAACTTTACGAATTTCGAATCAGTGAGACGTTCCTTTCAATAGTTATTCTCTGGTGATTATGTGTTCGAGAGATTGTGCAGTGTCTATGTAGAACTGGCTGATATGCATATATGGTTTTCGTGTCAGATTGCTTTGCAATCTCGAGTGAAAGGAAGTTGTTTGGCCGAAAAGCGTGCGGGTGAAAGCTCCAACCGTAAAGTTTCGTCACACTCGTACCAGCAGCCGGTCAATGATACCATGTGAGAAAAAATCTGGCATTTTGCAGGCGACGGAAGTGCGACAGTGGCCCGTCCCGTCCAGAAATAGCAAATACGAGACACGCTCGACGTGGCACGTGGCGATATTGCGAACTCGACACCTATCTACCTTTATAAATATATCTATCCGTGGGTGACAAATCAATATATTACGCATAATAATTGGACACTGCTAGAACTATAATTCTTGGCATTGAAGTGCTCGTGTTAAATAATGCATTCGTTCTTAAAGAAAGGCTTCCGCTTATTACCAATTTGCGTAGGATTAACCATATGTGCCATGCCATCATAATTCATCCGTTTCCTAGAAGACCCAGTAACCGTAGATGTACGGATGAGTGTAAAGGAAATTCAAGTGTGGATGAGCATAGTCTATAAACCGCTTGCTTCTCGTATTTGATCCTATCATATATCACTTTATGCACTAGTGTGCTAATTTAGTCAGTAGTTCGTAGTTCATCTGCGTGATCGAGTAAATTGGAGAGTTCTCAACAGTACGTACTGAGAAATACGTGCATACTATATTTATTATGTCGGGTATTCACTATCTGCATTATGCAATTAATTATGTTATCTTACTACCGAATCTTTTGCACAATATGACAAGCGTGGTAAATATGCATGTACTATGCACGCCACTCTCCAATGACGTATTGTACATTTATTTATTACTTAATCGTTCAGTTGTTTCTTGACTCCACAAAGCAAAAAGGGGCTCATGCAATTTGAATTCGCGATAAAAAATTAATCAATGGTGGAAGCATTAGTGGTTGAAATCATGGCGTGCTGGAATCATTCGCTTCGTGAGTCTGATGAGACATGCGAGAGCAATAACCTACAAAAACTAAGTTTCTCCATGTGTAGAAAAGCTGTTTGGGAGGTTAATTGCACCGGGTGGACAATAAACGAATGCGCATGATTGAGCCTCAACTTTTATTCGCCGAACCATACACATACAGGCTGCTAACATTAAGAAACAGCAACAAATGTCACTAAACAAATTAAACTCTATTTCAAGCGCAACATCAGGCACACACGCTGTTGACCCCTCGTGGCGAATCTAAAAGCAGCCACAAGAGGATTTCGCTTTAGATGGATTTAGACAGTGGGCGCAACGAGTGGAAGATGCGATGCGTTCCGTTGGCTCTCTTCCAAAAAGATTGGCCATCTTTTCTATGAAACGCTACTGTGCCAAAGTTTATGAAACTGTAAAGGTCACAGCTGCAATGCCTCAACATTTTATGTTTTAGTCTTCCAAATACGTAGATATAGCAGTGTTAATTGTTTTGTGAGGGAAGTCGGGAAGTATGAAATATGGAAACCAGCGACGCCCAAAGCGACCGAGTGTTTGCGAGGTAAACCTTATCGTTGGACGAAAGCGGGCTCGTGTGAACGCTGCTTGATCTTTATACCTGACCGAATGTGTGCGCAGCTGAGCATTGTGCAGCACGAAAAGGGGAGCCAAAGTAAGGGGAGGCCGAGTTCGAAGGCAGCATGTAAAACCGGCTAGGAAAATTGGTAATCCGCCAGGTCTTTATTCGCACGTATGAACAGTTGGAATGTATGATGAAATGCGCTTAAGATCGTTTTACTGGTTGCGAGATGCATTTCGCGAACTCAAGAGCACGTGCAAGCGATAGCCGCTCACTCGTAAGCTCTTCCGTCAAAAGTCTAGTGTGCAGGTACACGCAATCATCCCACCGGAACAACTAGTGTCAGATTGCGTAAGCTTGCACCGCAATTGCAAATGCGCGAGTAAACAGCATCTAATTCGATCTAACACGCGGTGGTATGCAGCGATTGCTCATTGCGAAGATCGATCAGCTGACGAAATTCCAACACGTTGATTGCAAAGGGCGATCTGTTTTATTTTTAATGATCCAACGATTGGACATGTGCTGTAACTCATCCTTGGTTGAATGAAAGTTCAACAACGATGGTTCTTCTGATTATTATATGAACATCGGTGGTTCGACGGAGCAGTAAACATAATAGAAATTGATGAGATATGACAGAGTTGGTTTAGGACGGTTAAGTGCAATCTTGCCTGTACCAAGTATCCTATTAAGCAGTCAATCGACTTCAAGCAGCTGTTGACGATAAGCGAATCAATATAGTAGAGTGTTTCAACGACTTCGATTAACGTAATACTTGGACTGCGATGTAACGATGTCTCCAGGCATTGCAAGATGAAATTCGTTTCGGAGTAACATGTCCATGAGTCAACCGGAACCAGGATAAAAACGTATGTAGGATGAGTGAAGCGTTTCTGTACTTTACTAGTGTAATACCCCGTAACATCCCAATTGTATATTTTGGTACTTTACGACATACAGATGCGTTAATCTGATGCCTAGCCCAATTACAATTGTGCTTGGGCGAATATGAATAGTAACCTAATATTCAAAGATCTCAGAACATCGCACAAGCCAACTAAAATACTATATAGGAAGCATAGAGCAGTCGGCGCAAGAAAGAGCACTCTCCTAACCCATGTCAGTCCGGTTCCTTCATCGCGCAAATGCGGATCGATGGGAACCACGCGATTCCGCCAAAGAATTTTCCTTTAGTAGTCTAACTCGGATCTTCGATGGTTTAATTAGACAGAAGGTTCTAAACTGATGCTATTAACATACACTATCTCGCGGTGCATAGCACGGGACGAATGTGTGCCGTGTCGTCCCGTCCAAATGTCAGTCAAGGTCACGGACCGTTTTACGTTAGAGCAAAGTTGCGCGGAATTTTTCCTGCCTTTGCCTTTTTCTCGGAGATTGAATGCTGAGAGACTTCGAGATAACTTGTCGCGCGTGCATGCAAGCCGCGATTGGCACGGTGCAATAATTCATTGAAGAACACGCGCAGAAGCAGGCCTTACTCACCTGATGTCGATGGATTGATTCGTGACTTGGGGAAATGTGCGCGTGCAGGCCGGTCGAACGGTTCGATCACTAGAAAGCGACTGAGGAGAGCCGGGGTGTTCCACGGTTTCAAAGTCTGAATGCTGCTGGTCTCGCGCAAGCGCTCTTTTAACGACGGCAGGGGCTCTCAATCGCATAACAAGTCAAACTCATTCACGTATTAAAGCTTCATAGATACCGTAATCGTGAACACCAAGCGCCGAGATTCCTCTGATGCAATGTTTCGCGTGAGAGGAGAAAGTTGTTCCGAGTGACACACGATTTCTTCGAAATTTGGCCTGTTCCTACTTAGTATCAAAGTCTAGTATGTTGAGGAGTCATTAAACACCTCTGAATCATGATAACGTCTCATATATCGCAATATGAAACTGGTACCGATCGTTGTGTTAATTCAAGAAAATAAATTTGAAAAGGATAGAACAGTTAAACGCATGAGTCGTATGTTTTAAGACATAAACATCACATAAAAAAATATATATTCCTCTTTATTATCAGACACGGTTCTTTTGTTTGCCTATGCGCATTTGTGAGATGAGTTTAAAGTTATTACGGTACTGTGGGACACCACGTGGCGATCGAGACCATTCAACGAAGGAGGATGAAGAGAAGCAAGGTAGTGGGGATCTATGGGAATGACGACATATCGACCAGAGAAGAACCAATGGTCAGAACGGGTCCAACAGCACGTACGCATGTAGCGGTTCTTCGACAGAGGCTGTTATTGAGAACCCTTATTTTAGAGGTCAGTCAAGGGCACCTTGCATGACATTCGCCGAAATGACTGAGAGGGTTTTCCACTGTTAAGGTTGACGCCCTCACATGTGCTACATAAAAGCATGCCTTTCAATTCCCTTTTGCCAACTAACACATGTTATCACAGCTGATAAGCAATTGATAAAGTGGGCTCGTCTTGTAGAACCTTTCTCGTTGGTTCATTGGTCGCGCTGGTCAGCAGTTCAAGACAAACTCACTAAATTTACGTAATTCCTACTAGATAAATGTATGTAAGTTAAGATAAGCGTATGCATGGCGGAGCACACGCCTAATTTCAAATGCTGTACAGCTAATGATCGAGCGCGGCAAGTATAATTTTATGCACTGAATACTGAAGATATTATATGATGGCAGTATTGCAAAATATGCGATAATGTAGAGTATTGAAAGATCAGCTCTAATTTTATATTGTATCCCCTATGTTCCGAGTGCACGTGCTAACAGCATCGAGTTTTAGTTCGCCGAGGGAAGCTTCAGAGCATAATCTTGCTCTCTCTATGAGAACAGCTTGTGCTTCCTTCTCATTTCTCTCACTTCCTCTCCATATTTGCATCGCCACATTCTAAGAAACCATGTAACAAACAAGGCCCATCAGATAGAAAAATTGAATGTTCTCTTTCTAGTAATTATACCTGCAAGGAGCGACCGTAACAGAAAGTCAATCGCCATGGTTTTTTTCCATCGCACGCATTAATTGCATTGAGATTTAGAATGGCGTCTTCATCCGATTGACCGCCGCTTAAAAAAACAATAGCAGGTACTGCTGGAGGGACTGTTCTTTCTAAAGCACGCAGTGTATGCTCAGCTACAATCTGTAAGGGTTTCCAGTACTTCACACGTCAGCACATTACCACCCTCATTCTGTTTCTTTCTCATAACATAATTGACAGGCTAGCACCTGCGGCTTGCAATAAGCTGTCGTTGTTATGCCCGGCAGAACCATGGCTGACTTCAAGATCATCCCTTCCAAATAGACATGGTGTTCGTTTAGGCTACGAAATAAAATCGATAACATTTCTTCGTGTACTTGGAGAGCCTTATTTATTCCATGCTCCCCGACTGTCAATATTTCTGGCTCTATGATAGGTACCATTCGGGCACTCTGACATATACTGGCGAATCTTCAAAAAATAAATGATCATAAAGTTGATGAGGTGGTAAGGGTTTCTAGCTTTATAGAGTCTACAGAATGTTTGACTAAGAGTCATCCCGGGAAGAAGACCTTGCGAGGACGTGCGCATTCGCAACCATGGCCAACCCACTCGGCGTCGTCTCGGATATGCTGAAGGTACATCGCCATTTGGTAAAGTGGCATCCATCCTTCTTATATTGGATGCATCTTTCCTGCAAATTGTCCAAGCCCTGCGTAGTTGTTTCGTCCTGCGATCCGAACAGCCGCACCAACCCTCGATCGACCTTAACCCCTGGTACGATGTTTCGCTGCCGGAGAAACTCAGGGAACTCGACACCATCGCTGCTTTTCTGATACACTGTCTCGTGATGTAGGATAACTCCGCTCAAGTATTGCGAGAGTTGCGTCTACGATGGAAAGCCGAATGAATAAACTTCGGCACATTGCTACTACGATTCTACTATCTAATAAGTATAAGAACCTGCAAATTTCTTTTTAATGACCTTGTCAGCGGAAAATAGCATCTGTCGATATTCACGACGAGTAGCTTCGGTATTCGAGATGCCCAATTCAGCGAATCTCTCATCAATACTCTCGGGGCTCTCGTCACTCGCCAGGATTCCTTTGCCCGGCAACGTAAGCTCCTCCACGATCTTTCGCAACTCAAGGCAAAGTGCCGGATTTAAATCTCTGTACTTTGTGATTGGCGATGATATCTGAATTGTGTAGAAACAAATAAAACATATTGGACACACCCACATGTCGAATTCCATATCACTCCCATTTCAGAGATTAACACGCTGGTTTAATTTTTATTTTATTTAAGAAAGTGCGAACTGAACGAAATATGTTGTAGGGGTCACGTAATTATTATAAACTCAGAGGTTCGGCGGTGCTTCGTATCAAGAAATAAAAGAAAGGGCCTCGGATGACGTCACAATGTATTTTTTCAACATTGCGCTGATAAGAGACAAATTATTTGATTTTATATATATCTGTATTTCGAATTCTTATGTGCTTGATAGTGGAGAACGTAAGATATAGACAGACATTGTGTATTAATAAACATTGTCAGTGCCCGCTGATATAAGAGCAGCAAAGTGCAAAGACTTGGTCAGAGTGCTGATACTCTTGTGTTATTGCGACACACTAAGCCAAACGGTTAACCCCTTTTCGCAGATGCTGATATATATTTAATCATAAAAATACTTTTTCGATAGTGCTGAACGTTTTATCTAAGTACGAGTAAGAATAAGCTGGAAAAGACTTCATAAAACCGTATGCATTTTGCATGGCTGATATTTACGATTATTTCATGCATTCGACATATATAAGATTAGCGACTACTTACTTTGTCTGTGCAAACACATTTTTTGCCAAGTTTCATCATATTATGCGTTTCAAGTTGAATATTAGTACTTGTTAATTTTTACAATTTTTATAATTAAGAGTTTGAAAGTGTTATGCCATGATTCATGGCTGCTGTGACAGATTGACAGAAATAAAAGAATCGTTTCCCATCTGACGAAATATCCCTATATGTGTATACTTTCTATTTAAAACTCAGCCTTTCGGTAGAATATATGTTATAAAGTAGTATGACGAGCTGGCAACATTTGGTTAACGAATTGTAGGAATACATGACCAAAATATTATTAATCAGATAGTAAAGGAACATCATAAGTGCAAAGAAAATTTGCATTACAATATAATTCACCGGCGGTGAAAAAGTTCAGTGCATCATCCATCGTCCCGGTATAAGTCACGTGACACCGGTTTCCTCTTTCGTTTTTTCAAAATATTAATCTTGAGAAGAGCTGTGTTTGAGAAAAACTACAGTTTAGTCGTGTGAAGTTGAATTACCAGTGGTTTACCTGAACCACATCTCGCTGGTTTATAGTAGTTTATGCGAAAAAGTCTATCGACGTAAAAAGATAAAGAAGGATATAGTCAAGTGATTAAGTGTGGGATTCCTGCCATTTCATCCGGTTCCATCTGCGATGCACTGCGATGCACTGTCAGTTTTTCAACTGAAAACGTTTTCCTAGTTTAATCAATACTAAAGTAATGACTTAATAAAGGATCTGGTAATGCCAAAAAATAAGTGTAGGGTTTAGTAACCTTTTACGCAAGTGCTTTGTGAAGAATACGAACCCTATATACGTCACAGCGAACCTGACTCCGTGATGTCGGCCAACGTTGTTTACGCCTGGTTTGTGTAAGTTACACCGCCCATTGCATGAATTCTGGAAAGGAAATTACACCAGCTGCGAGAGCATCAGGTAGCTTTCTAGTTCATGCTAGTCGTTAAAAGATTACAATGAGTCATAAAGATAAGGATGAGTCGCGATGCGAACAGTCCAGCAGGGCTAAGGAGGAAAACTTGCGACACACAGAATCTCCGAGTGTGGTAACGACACCTAAGAAAATGCGAAATGCCTGCAGTAAGGATAAAAGGAAGAAGTCAAAACATAGAAGCAGTTCCAGTAGCTCTAGCTCATCCAGTGCTTCCAGCAGAGACTTGAATACGCAAGATGACAGAGGGAGAAGGTATGACAGTAGAGATGAGAAGTACTGGAAGTACGAGAATGGAACCAGATCCCAAAGGATGAGTTCGCATTCTACAGATTACAGGGGATATAAGGGATACAATGTATATCAAGATAATCATCGAAGACGTGGTAACTTTGGCTACAGACCTTATAAGCATTACACCTTTTACGACAGGAACAAGAGAGATTCCTATAACAATTACTCATACAACAGATACAACAATGATAAAAGAGGGAGTAGATTTTCAAACTACAACAGCAGGGGTCATACTTATGATAGATCCAGAAGTAGGAGCAATCAAGATTCCCATTCGGAATATCACAAAGGTTTAACCAAAGATATCTCGGATTCTGCACGAGACAGTAGCTCTAAGGAACCTCATTCTAAGTATTCCAAGAGTTCCACTGTTGACAAATCTGAGTCAAAGAAGACTGAAATCCAGGATGCGTATGTTCAAAAGATAGAAAAGAAAAAAGTACAAAGACACACTGAAGGACAAACACGCAAGAAGTCCAAAAATAAGAGATCAATATCTACATCAAGTTCCTCGAGTGTAAGTAGCAGTACAAGCGAAAGTAGTAGTAGCAGCAGTACCAGCAGCAGTAGTAGCTGTGAAAGCAGCAGCAATGAGAATAGTAGTAGTAGTACAGATTCATCGGAAGATGAGAGGAAGCGCAAGAAAGCTAAAAGAAAAGTACGAAAGCTGAAGAAAGCAATGAAGAAGCATAAAAAAAAGAAGAAGATGAAGAAGAAGCTGAAGAAATTGAAAAAGTCTTCTGCAAAGAAGAAGTCAAAGGACACAGAAAAATCTAAAGAAATTGCCACAAAGAGTGTACCAATGGAAATAAGTGAAAAGGCAAAGGCTATGGCACCAATGACAAAAGAAGAATGGGAAAAAAGACAAAGCATAATTCGCCGGGTTTACGATGATCAAACTGGAAGATACAGGTGATAAGAACTCATAAAGTAAGTGGAAATCATAATTTGCCTCATAATTCAAATAACTAATTTTCTGTCTAGATTAATCAAGGGTGATGGAGAAGTCCTGGAAGAAATCGTGAGCCGCGATCGCCACGAGGAAATAAATAAACAAGCAACCAAGGGAGACGGAGAATATTTCCAGACACGTTTGAAGATGAATTCATTATGAAAACTATTTTTATGTAATAAACCCAAAACCTTATATTTTTTCCATATATTTTTACTTTATTGTCAATATTGTCATTACCCTGTCTGACAATATGTTTTGTAATGCGCAAAATAGGATGCTTACATGTTACATTGTATTGTAAAAGTGTGATTTTTTTCACATAAAAATATGATTTACTTATTACATTGACGACCAAGTATTGAAATATAATTATTCGAAAGCAAGCTTTGGGCCTTGAAGACATGTCGTATTTTCCTTACTGGTATTACTAAAAATATTTACTATAAAACATGATAAAAAATTATCTAGTAATTATTAACCTATTTAGTAACTCAAAATCTCCAGGTAGTTTACGTGGAAGAATAAAAACAATACTTAATATTACAGCTTTTGGAAATATATCACTGACAATTTACGAATGTAAAATGTATTATAATGATTTATTTTGAAAATATAATTATTTATCTATGCATACCTCTATTAGGAAATGCGACAATGTATTATGTGTAACGTTTCTGGACGAAGCTCCTAATTACATACTGTACATTGCAATATGTTGCACGTCTAAACCTGTCATACTCAGATGTTCTGAGTGTCGGAAAAGAGATTGAAAATCCATACGTATATATGAACGTATTGTAAATGAAAGAATATAGAATATTTACAACAGATCAATAAAATTGCACAAAATTTGTTGTTTGCCCATCACCATAACAAGGATGGTCTGTAATTGCAGCACGGCATAATGGACAGGAACGCTCCCTATTCAACCATGTCAGGACACAAGTCTCACAAAAAATGTGCGAGCACTTCAATTGTACTGGTACCGAGTATTCCTCATGGCAAATAGCACAAATGCCACCAGATTCTACAATTTGTTCCTTGGACGGGGACACCCCCAAGCTCTGAAAAGTTAATATTTTATTAAATACAATTAGAACAATTGAACATTAGAAAACATAGGACCAAGAGATATGTCAATTCATTTACCACATCTTGGAATAATTTTCGAACTGCTCTGTGGAACAGTTGCACATTGGAAAGCAAATCATTTCCTTTGCTAATTGTATACATCACAAACAAAAAAATTCCTACAACTTTTTCTGTACCCTGGTATGCCTCTAACAAATAATACAACCATGGGCGAACAGGCATTATAGCTCGATATAGTTGAGATGTTGCTTCAATCATAAAATAATACTTAGCCTACAATGAAATTAGTTTTTATAATATTAAATCTGGCAAATTGTCAAATATTTAGCCATACATAGCGATATAAAACTTACTCTTTTCCGTATCTCAACAAGTCTTGTAGGTAAGCAAGTAAATACAATTTTAATGACAACTGTGATCAGTTTTAGTATGTAGTCTGTTACAAACACAGACCACAGCAAATCCCCAATGGTAAGAGGTTGAGTGTAAGAAGAGAATATGTGTATCTCAAATTCGAAAGTAATGAATACAATGCACACGATCACATAACACATGGTTATTAAAAGTGACATCCAGCTTTTATTTTGTTGCTTTGCAATTTCACGTTTCAAAACTGTATTGGCATAATCAAATGTGAACAAAATTACTATTAAGTTCAAAAGTATGACTCTGTGGTCATATAAGCCCTTGGCAATAAGAATTAAGATGAATGGAATGAATCTCTTATACACTTTAAGAACGGCTGCTGCTGCCTCTGGCCTAATCTGTGATGTATCTGTAGAGTCCTCATCTGTGTTGTTATTATTATTATTGGTACTAATGCTTGTACTACCAGGAGTAGTAGCAGTACTGGTAGGAACAGGAGCATTTACATTGCTTTGATTTCTACCGATTTCATCATCAGGTTGAAGTATTATATTCAGAGGATTATTTGTTATAGTCATTTGATGGTGATGATGATCTTGAACAGACTCATCGTGAAACGTGAGCTCGGAAGGGGAATTATCTTCTAAATTAATAACATAACTATCCGGGGGTACCCTAGCAATGGCATTTTCACTTAATGTAGACTGCATTCTCGTTTGTGTTTGAGCTCTTTGTATATTTAACAGTGAGCCTAATGAAACACTAGAACGCTGAAAGAACAAAGTTCTGAGTTGTGCTAAATATAATTCATAATAAAATGAATATTACGCTACCAAGACATCGAAATACTTACTAGACGTGCTTGTTCTATAAGTGGTTCGATTCCTTCTATAGCAGAAGATATGTTATTAGCAAACATTCTGGTTTGTTCTGCGGTTCTAGCTCCAAAATTGATTCCTCTACTAATAATAGTGGGCGAAGCTGTCTGAGGCAATGTTGCTGTGTGTGACATAAACAGTCCTAATGGGTGTCTTGTATTACTTCCATTTGATATACGAGGCATGTTCGCATTAGAAGGTACATGTCTCATTCCTCTCGATTCAATATTTTCTGCCATATTCTATGAGTGACACTTCATTCTTAGTATAATTGAAACTACAAAATAGTACCATTAAGAAGAATTTAGTAGGCAAATATAATGAAATAATAGTCGCAATCTCATAAAACATCAACAAAGGAGATTAAATTATTTCTACAATGTCCAATTGTAGTACTGATATTGCTGGCAAAGATTGATGTACAGATAATAACAATGTATTTCCTGCCAAGATATCAGCTGAGCCAAGCGACCAGCTGTAAAGCTGACGAAGCAGTGTTTTCGTTTTATGATGACATCAGACGCGATTGGTATAAGTCTTGTACACACAAAACCTCGTACTTACTAAATAATTATAGACTCATTCAGTGTTTCTCGATCAAAAGGACAAATGAATTATATCCTTGAGTTCCTGTGTACAAATACAAAAATTATGACACATTGTCACGCCATTTTTATGCCACTGATTGATTTGTCACTATCAGTCACTAAAAAGAGACCCGTCACAATATATTCTATATTGTTCTAGATATGTACATATGTGTAAATTAGTAGAATGTGTTCCGTTATTTGCCGAAACTGCTATTGGTTGCTGTAGTAGATTTTTAACCACATGACTCACCGCTAGGATCGCTAGTATCGATTAGCACATGTGTACGATGTGTACTACACTGTACACTGCATTGCACTGCACTGTACTGGATTCATATATATATGTTTCGTATATGGAATAAGAGCAAGTATATCGGCACACAAAAGGATGTCAACCTCTTCACGTTTTAAAAAATGGGTTATTCCTGGAATTGGTGCAATAAGTGGTGCTGCATTATGTTACTACAAATTTTATGATGTAGCAGACCAAGATGCCGAAAAAAGCTCTACGATTAAATGGGACTCTAACTGGGATAGGTTACAATTTAATTCCTCGTACCCTCGTTCTTATTCAGTGAACAATTTTTGACAAAGTGTAAATTTACAAATGAATTGAAAGAATTTATTAAATTCTAATATTGTATTCCGTATATGAATGCACATTATATAATTTAAATAAAGTTTCTATGGATCTCGTTTACGTTATATTTCTATAGCCGTTATATTACTGATGACAATAATTGTATCGTTTTCTGACTGAAAAATAGATTGTAAAACAAGAGCATAAACTTACCATGTCCTATCTATAGGCGCGATCCCAAAAGCTTAGTAAAGCCAATGAAAACGCATAATGAAACAGAGCAAAACTTGTACAACAAAAAAATCGAACAACACAAACCTACGGCAACTCGGCATTTAATATTAATAAGACATGGGCAATATCATACTAATGGACAAACAGATGCCCAGAGAACACTTACTGAACTGGGTCCGTAAATTCTACTTACTGCAACATGTTCTTTGTAACATAACTAATTAATTTTTATTTAACAATATAAAGGCAGGCTACAAGCTGAAGCAACCGCAAAAAGGTTATTGGAGTTGAATATTCCATATAATCTTATTGTTAAATCAACAATGGCACGTGCACAAGAAACATCTACATTTATTGAAAATAGTTTGAAAAATGTGGAAGTACGAAGTGATAGCCTTTTGACTGAAGGTGCACCCATTCGCCCCGAGCCTCCTTTAGGTCACTGGAAATCAGAAAAACATGTTAGTATTATATTTCCTATATTACTGTTTATTCAATAATGAATATTGATTTTCTTTTTAATTTCAGTTCTTCCAAGATGGTCCACGCATAGAATCTGCATTTAGAAAGTATTTCCATAGAGCTGATCCAAGTCAAAAACAAGATTCATTTACTGTCCTTGTTTGCCATGCAAATGTAATTAGGTACTTTGTATGCCGGTATGTAGGGTTGATCCATTAAGCTTTTCATAGATGCTGAATGAAACTACATTGATTATTTTCAAATTTTAGAGCTTTACAATTTCCCCCTGAAGGGTGGGGTCGTATAAACTTGAATCATGCAAGTATCACTTGGATTGCGATATTTCCCTCAGGTAGAGTAGTTCTCTGTTGCTTGGGCGACTCTGGGCATATATCCGCTACAAATATTTCAAATAAATAAAAGTTTACATTCTGATGATAGAATTGTGTTATAAAGTACAATGCCCACAACTGCCATTGATAATACTTTTGAATGTATCGAGAACATCTAGGATTTTATATAAATTGTTTACAATCAATTGTATTCTAAGCTGTCATCCGTCAATGATTAAATGGAGGTACATAAGTTCATTTTACATCGAATGCACAGTCATGTAACATATCTTTGTTAGAATGTGCGTATAACTTTTCTATGTAAACTCGCACAATGTGTGAATGGATTTAGAAGACTGCAATTTTATATGAGAGTATTTAAGGGCATCTCCCATACACATCCAGGTAACCGTATATAGAATGGTGTACACTAATGTTAGGCATAAGTTTATACAAGTTAAAACTCCACTAAATGTATGAAGAAGAGTGTGCAAAACCATGAGAATAATAAAAAGTATTAATGTATTTTCACATATTATGTTTTATATATACAACTTTGTAAAATCTAAGTTTGATGTATACATAAAGAGCTTATTAACAGAGAACCCTAAGGATTTATACTTCTTGATTGATTATGCGGCTGACAATCTCGCAGCTTTCCTCGCATAATATCTTTCTAAGGCTGCATCAAATACAGCATTAACTGTCCTTTTCTCCCAAATGCGCGAGCGTTCTTTCCGCGCAAGCTCAAGCTTTTGTTTTGCATCAGATTCACTTTGATCTTCTTTGGAACTATTCCCACAAGTATTTGATTCATCCTTTGATCCTTCATGTGCAAGAGGAGATGAAGGAGTTGTTTCATCTTTCTCTTTGTTATGCACTGTAATTGGTGGAATATTTCTTGGTTCATCCTCTTGCTTTTGTTTTTTACTTTCAGGTTCTGTGACCTCAGTTTCTTGATGATTCTTATTTTTCACAGGCTCAGCATTTACACTTGTGCTTTGAGTACTTTTGTCATCAACTTCACTTTCACTATCATCTGTGTTTATTACTCGCTGCCTGTATTGCCTATTTCTTTTTGTCTTTGCAGTTATGTGTTCTTCAGCAACCTTTGCAACATGTTTGGATGGCTCAGTTCTATCATTCTCAGTATTGTTTCCCGGTTTCGGCTTGTCAACAGTGTTTGCAAATAAATGTCTATAAAATCCAGACATATCTTGCTGTTTTGTCACATCTGCAATAGACTCTAGCCTGCTCATCCTAGCTTCTTCTTCCTCCATTTGTTTAAATTCTTCTAATTTAGCCCTATATGCAGATGTAACAAAGCTTTCTTTATCCGCATATGTGTCCCCTTCTGCTTCTCTTTCCTTTTGTACCATCCTTTCAATCCTGTGTTCCTGCTCTTTCTTTCTTTTTTCTGCAGCTTTTAATAAATTCTCTATATATTTTGGTCTTTTATCTTCCTGCTTTACCATCTTTGATTGAATCCTTGAACTTTCAATATCATCGTATACCTCATCATACTGATATATAGTGGGATCCTCCTTAAGGGCCTTTTGCATATTTAGTTTTGTTTGCTTCTTAACTTTATTCTTCTCATTTTCAGCCTTTAGTGCTCTTCTCACCCAGTCCGTACCATCCTCTTCATCTGTATCGTCATCATTGCCGAATACGCTACTAATTGCTGTTTTTGCTTGCTGTTTCTTAGGAAGAATCAAGCCATACCTGAAATTAATTTACTTGAAATCGTATCACACAGTATCACAATACCATAGGATCATCGTTTTAATCGCTGAACTTACTGCTTTTCACTTTTTTTAGCCATATCCAAAACTGGTTAAAAAAAATTTAATATTATGAAACTTCGTATGTAATTATACGCCAAGTTTTACGTTGTCACACGGGGTACCTTGGGCATATAAACAAACTCACATTACGTTCTATTGGCAAACATAACCTTGTAACTGTGTTCCAAACTGAGTTCAAGCCTCATCCGAATCCGGAGAGGCAAAAACACCTTAAAGCACTACAGGCGCGTAAGCATAGGAGTGGATATCTATTAACGGAGGCAGGTGCAGGGGTGTGCGGGAACATATATATATTTGTGGGACTCAGAGTTATAACTAATTAGTATTCGAAGGTAGAGATATTGCTTAATAAACGTTAAATTGCGCTTTCATTGTATAATTTCAAAGATATTTCAATTTGAAGTTTTAAGAAATTGTAACTGCGACCTCTACTCTGTACTCTTTTCTACCGTAGAGAGCACTCTACACTGCTTCATATGAAGCAAACTCATCAGCTGATAGATTTGTTTTGGACATACATATTGATACATATTAAATGCGTATGTGGTTATAGGATAGATATTTACTGGTGGGGACACATATGGATCGCTGCGCTGCACAATATTTTTATGACTTTTTTTAATTAAGGTGCTGGTAAGCCTTTCACGAAAGCACAGAAGATTATTGTCGTACACTTTAACAGTGTGCGCGTATGCGTGGAGCCATACGCAACATGATAGTGCGTTCAATTTTCGAGAATTCCAAAGATTGACATCTGCATCGTTGAAATAAGTGTGTTTTGTGGCACCGGATGCTATATTGTTAGCAATGTTATACCAAAAATGTTTTTTTGGCAGAGGGTCAAACATACTCGTAAAATAGATTAACTAATCTGGTGCAGGATAGGAGTCTGAAATAATGGATAACGTAACAGTGAGTAAAGAATCCGTTTTATGGTTTAATATTTTAACATGAATATTTTAAAATTATATAATTGAATGACGCGTCATTTCTTACCTGTTTTTCGATTTAATGAACGGCTCTATGATTGGTGACTTCAAATAGCTCTTGTATTTTGAGACTGTTTAGACTACTCTCATGGATTTCAGTGGAGGCAGAGGTAATGACAGGTGTTAATTATTCTTCATATTTTCAGGGTATAATACGCGCGATTTATCGAGGATTCGCTGACAGCCTTAGGGGTGCAGTGGTCCTCTTTTATATGGATAAACGTATTAATGAGAAACTGAATAAACAATCTCCAACACGAACAGAACTACGTAAGAGGGATGTAGTAACACATAGTCCTAAACAGAACTCTCAGCAACGGTATACTACAAATTTTATTGCCATAAAAAATCATAGACATATGCAACCAATAATTATGTGATTGCAGTGAGTCCAAAGTATTGAAGAGGACGATTCAGTGTTGTGCATTAAATGGTGGTGTGTTTTGGGCCAGCATACTAATATTTGAATGTGGTTTACTTCCTTTCCTCAAGTACTTATTGACAATTATATTTGGCCATTCGCCTGGTATGGGTATGACAGTATGGTCTTGGACAAAACCATTTTTGTCACTTACATTTGGCACAGTATGGGTACTGCCACTATTTCTGCTAAGTAGAATAGTGAACAGTTTGTGGTTTCAGGTATGGATAAATTCTTTAAAATCATGGTGTTCTACTAATAATTTATGGGAGTTGAGTTAATATAAGTTTCTTAATCATATAGGATATAGCTGATAGCGCCTATAGGTATAGGCAAGGGAGGCCACTACTTTTATCCAGTATGAGTAAACTTGTAGCAGACACACTTTTTAGCATATTGGTTCAAGCTTTGTTTTTGGGACAAGGGATGTTAGTTTCCAAGGTCCCATTACCTGCTATAGGTGAAGTTCTTGCCCTTATACACATGTGCCTTTTATATGCTCTCTATGCGTTTGAGTATAAGTGGTTCAACATGGGTTGGGAATTGCATAGACGATTAACTTTCATAGAAGCTAATTGGCCATATTTTGTTGGTTTTGGTCTGCCACTAGCAGTCCTTACACAGCTGCCTAATTCATATGTTATAAGGTAGGTATAATACGATTTTATGCATAAAATGTTACACAATTTATCTACCTTTTCACAAATGTTAATTTCTTTTTCAGTGGATGCGTTTTTTCGATACTATTTCCATTATTTATCGTGAGTGGGAATGAAGCCGAACCTGTAACTGGAGTATGGTACATATTATATTTGGTCTCTATGCTTACTTCTGAGGCACTGAAATTATTACTAATGTTTTGGTTCTTCATTTACGCTTTTAGTGATTGTCCATTAAAGTTATTTTCACCAGTGATTGCAATTGCAAATACCCTTTTCAACAAAACAATTGGCCCAGCACAGCGGCGGTGACAGGGAACCTACATATCAACTCGTAAACTACAATAATAATACAATGGTACATACATTTGCGATTTTTATACATGATTTCGATCCATTGAATGTTTATATATAAAGCAATAAGTAAAATGTTTCCTTTTACAATTTGTGGAAGTACTAGCGCTAACCATACCAATATACTTCTACCTAGTTTATATTCTTGAGTCATAAAATTGTGATTGTAATATAATATCATAAGAGGTATTTATTAATTTTTTATACACTCGAAATATTAATTCGTGATATATTTACGGTTTGTTAAGACCCCTTTGCTGCTGAATTGAAGAATAATTAGATTAATAAAAACATTGATCTATTATTTATAAAAATTCACATACATTTTACAGGCTATTTGATGTTAAACTGCATAAAAAGCAACAAATCTGTAGAAGTTTATACATTCTTACAACTTAATATATTAGAGTAATGCGGATTAATCGCCTTTTATAACTTCTATTAATTAGAGCAAGCACCTGTCGCATTGCATATATCAACGTGGTGTTTATTTTTTTATGTGAAATGACTTGTTCTTGGATGAATACTAGTTTATCGTGCCATGTCCAATAAAATAATGAATATATATAACTATTCAATGCCATTTCTGCTGGTTATCGTTGAAGTGAACAAATCACGCGAGTGTGTATAAGTGCATCCGAATGAATTTAGTAAGTTTAATTCGTACAGAATTCTTGATGCGATATAGTCTAACTGAAGGCAATTCTTAATCATTTATTACTAATATGCTATAATTTCAAATTATCCGAGCCACAATAAGTCAATTCTAGATTAACGGACTTATAATTTTTATAATTCACACTTTTATTGTGGAGAAATGGCAGCTCTTTCTACATGAACATCAACATTGAGTTGACTGAACTATCCAACTTGTGATATACCGTAATTGCGGTTTTTGCTTCCAAGCAATATTTTGTCGAATCTTAAATTGCACAACTACTATGCCACACATATCTTTAATATCTTTGGATACTGACCATTTGGCATAATTATATATACTGTAACAAAGATTGTGGTTTTAGGGGGAATAAGTTGCATTTGTGACACTTGTTTCGTTTAGTTATTGCCTACTTACTTTCATGTAAGTACAGTCGAATGTGATTACTTAAATTGGTATTAAACAAAATATTTTATATGCTGTAATTCAATAAATACTGTAATCTGTGAATACTCATTGTAGACATATTTCGTACATTCATTATGGGTAATTTTGTAAAATTACTAAATTTGTGAAAAATAATCATGAATCATCACATTGGCCTTTGAACACTTCATTTTACTGAACTATGCGCAAAAAAGGTACGAAATCTTATGAAAGTAGGTCTTGTAAAGCTAAAAGATCATGATCTCCAGGTTCCTCTTTGATTCTATAAGAATTTGTTAATGCATAATGCTTGTGCAAAGCTGCAAATCCAAGGCCTGGATCTGTCTCTTCTTCTGTCACAGGACTCGTTCCACGTTCGATTGCATTCTTGCTTACCTACAGAGCATTGATTCTATATTCTCTCAACAAACTTAAAGCAAAGGCATGTACAACATTAAATTACATACTTCAAATCGCTGTTGCTTGTACATAACTAATTTCCGAGTTCCTGGCGTGCTTTGTATAAGATTCTGAATGGTAGGGTGTGATATTCCAAAAAAGTCTGCCCCTTTTGGTGGAATTGATCGAAGAACTGGTGAAATTGCTGCTAATAATCTTACATGGCACTCATCTGGGCTAGAGCCAACTAGTGGTTGTTCAAGATCGTTATCAGAAACAATTTCAAATCTGAAAATGATAGTATCTACTTGTACAGTTGTTTCCTAGATTTATATTGATCATTAACATTTTTACTGAACACCGTTATCTTATTTACCTGGGTTTTGCTCCACCATCCAATATTTTGCACGTGTATAAACTCTTTGTTCGTGCATCTCGAAGACTTGCATAGATTCTAGTACTACAGTAACCCACTGGGTAAATGAGATCCTCTGTGTGGTATGATGCTCTGTCTGACACAACTTCTCCTAGTGAATAAACTGTCAAGTCTCCTAATTGAATTGGAAAGATTGGCCTTCCATGCATATCTAGTGGTATCAATTGTACTACTCTGCGTGTAGTCTTGTTGTATCTCTTTGGTTTTTTTGTTTCTAGAAAAGTATTTGAGAGTGTCAGAGATATGAGTTGTCTATTTGAAAGTCTTTCGGTAATAATATATTTACCTAAACCATCTGCGGATATCCTCTTCTTGGTCGCTTTTTTTGGAGTGGAACATTCTGGATTGTAGGGTCCAGGATTGGTATTATTTGTTTGAGATCTGCTCAATAAGGATGCTGGATCTGCCTCACCTTGTTGCTGGCATAATTTGCGTAAGAGGAATAATCTTTCTTCTTTCACAAGCATAAGGTTTTCCTGCATTTGTGCAACTTGATCACACAAGGCTGCATTTTCCTGGAATCCCAATATGGTTAAATACCCAGAATATTAAGAACGCTGTACTTAATTCAAGAACAATATAACGTAGTCTACAAAAATACTTCTTGTAACATTAACACTGCTGACTTACGAAAACAGTGTCTTTTACTATTCTTTTCAGCTTTCCATATTTCTTCTTATATTTTAAATTCTGTTGTAACTCAGCATTCTTTTGATATTCATTGTAATAATTAGCGTATGTTTGAGACATGTCACATTTGTTACACAATCCCGATCACAGTCAATCCCGGATAACTACTTTAAAAGCTTTAAAAGGTTAAATTTTTGTCTATTGTTTAGATTGCCCCTGCATTTCGCATCCTACATACATACAAATGTATAGTTGATATTTCTCATTACGCATTCGATCGAGTGCTGCCCCCCCAAGGTTAAATATCTGTACTGTGCTGGCAGCAGTGCCAATATCTCGACGCTTGGTAACTTACCTTCAATGTTTTACCGAGGATCGATGATGTAGGGATCGTCGGATAATGAAATAGATTATTTTATTTTTCTAACATTTATTAATAAAGTAAAAAGCAGGATTGGGAAAGAAGTGGATATTTATTTTTATTATTTGGAAAGTTTTGCAAATCTTGCTGTGTCTCAGAAATTGTGGGTCCGAAATTTCCTTTATGCTCTGGCACTGTTCTGCTCCTATGCATCTCCACGGAGTATGCGGCAATATTTCATAATGTGTAATATCTGTAATAATGTAGTATAATAATGGGGCGTGGAAAATGTATTGATAGTGTTTGCGGAAGGTGGATAGAAGATCGCGTGGGCAATGAAATATGTATTAGGAAGAGTATAAGACATAATTTATTTCGAAAATACGATTTATTAACCTGCCGAACGTAAATTCTGCAACGCACACTCGCTCACACTGCTCCCTTTCATCTGTTCTCGACCACATTCCTCACAAACACACACACACACACACGGTATATAAAATCTATATTGTTACTATATTTAAACATCGTGACGCCTAGCTTGTCTGATGAATGTATGATATCCTATGCTTCATGTCAACGTGAATTATTATGTCGATTTCGATATTATGATGGCAAATGGGTAATACCTTGTCGCGAGTACATGCAAAATTTTGCGGATGACATCATACATTCAATAAATACACCTTCATTCTTTGGCAATTCTTTTTTTCTTTCGCGGATTTCGTTTAGGGTGTGTTCGTTTACGGGAAAGTAATCGTAGTGGTTCTTTGTGTCGTGTGAACCATACAATCCGTTCATTAATAAAACAGACTTGTATAAACACGGCCTTCCTACGACTGTTCTGCATCGTAAACCCAATATTTAGGAAATTCCAAGTCTATTACGTTGCACATAGTACGATAATACACCACAGCTATTAAATTGGCCATATTTCCAGCATTATGAAAGTATGCTCTGAAAATGGGTCAAGGACAGGATGAAAAAGCAAGTTTTTATCGCAATACCAAAATAAATTCAAGAATGTCTAAATTCTCCTCCTGATAGGCATTATTCAACAGGCTGGCGCAATGAGTCGAAGCCGTTTGGCCTATTCCACGACAGTCGCAACTGAATAACACATTTACTGCATAGAATGCAAATAGGACGAAGACTTGTCGATTACCGGTTACTTTCTCGATAGGATTCTCGTCCATAACCTAATTCTTAATCACACTTGTAATTCTTCTTCACTAGTTACCTTACTAAACGTCTACTACTTACTAATTTACTATCTATTAATTACAGCTGCAATTAACAATTAGTTGACGATTGCCTGACGGGCAGCGTTAACAACTGGCTAGCCTGCCGAGATTTCGAGCCGAAGGGATTGCACGAAAAAGTCTTTCTCTGATCGATCTAATTTCATAATTAGTCGCTCGCTATATGCCTATTCTCACGCAGGCTGGCATTGAATATTTCCATAGACATTCGTCGCAGTGCATCTTTTTTCAAAGTATATCGAGAAGGAGACCGTGGGCTGATATATGTATGGTCCATAGGAGCTTTCTATTTACAGTAGATACAAGTGGGTCACAGTTACATGTACATTCTTAAAGTGATATTTACAGGCTGAGATCTGTGTTCAAGCGCACTTCTCCAATCAGCAACACCTATGATTTTATGAATCGCTTGAAGTGACGTCCCATTTCTCCAAGGCTCGATTCCGATGCCAAGCAAGTCTGACACCACACTCCTCTCGCTAAAAGTGATTTTCATGATGTAGAGATGGAGAATTTCAACTGTTGGCATTGCTGTTACCGGTTTACGTATATGGGGGGAGCCCCTTACATGGAGATCAGTGGACGCAGCAAGATGAGAATGCTTACTTCCCGGAATTCCACTACGTACAAAAAATACTCTTACCACCTAGTAGACTGCTTACGTTATGTACAGTGTATGCTTATGAGCATTCTCGAATGATTGTTTCTCGGTGCATGTGCGTCCTGTACATCGAATAGTCTAAGTGTCAATGGGGTAGATCACAATCTTATACAGAGGCGCGATGCGTTGCCCTTATCAAATATAAGTATACATGTACGCTCTATCTACCTTCTCTTTATAGATTACACTTTCTTGTTTCTTCCCCAATTTAGTCTAGTAATCGGCAACTTTTCGTTCGACCTCGGTGAATTGCGGGAAAGGATATGATGCATCGTTAACCCTTTATTTTCAAACTAACGAATATCGCTTATCCGCACTCACGTTCCACCGTACTCCATCAATGGTTATGATCGATCAAAGTGTTTCTTCGAATCAACTCCGGCCTCTTAAGTTTACAAATAAAGGGTTAAGGGCAGTGATAGCGAGAGAAAAATCCCACTTAAGTTCAGGATCAGATCAATTAGGCCGAACACAATGAACAGTCATGGAATCAGATATTAAAGTCTCAAAGGTGTACGCTCACATATATACAAATGTATACAACGTATAAAAATCGTAAGTTTACTGTTAAAAAACCAGTATTTCAAGTTTTCATTTATGAAATACATGTGTGAGCGCAGAATAGAATCTGTTTTCGTCCCAAGGATGGATTTCGTATGCTTTTATCGTACAAAGTTTCTATCTCCCATTATGAGTACATATCTTGCCGATCGATCATTTTGCTTTCGGTTCCAAGTTTCTTATTCAAATCTCAAAGTGACATCTATCTCTCTGTCTATGATTTTCCAGAGAAATCTTAATTTTAGCGGATCCGCCGGAAGGGAAATATGCTCGCGTTTAGAGTAGGCATAAGATTTTCATCTCCTTGTCATTTCTAAGATCACATAAAAATAAAAAGTAGAAGAAGCACACAACTTCGAATAATAATGCGGACTTATAGGTAGATCAGACGTAGCACAAGTTTCGACTGACTGGTCCGGAAACGTCACTTTAGCAGTGCTTTCAGGTATATGCGTCTTTCACGAAATTTACTTTAACATTCAAGTAAAACAATGACGAAGAATGGGCATGTCGAACAGAGCCGTTTCATAATGATATGCGATATTCACAATGCGCTCGTTCACTCCTGTTACTGCTTTCTTTCGTGTTGAGCTACGAATTTTGTTCGACGTAAAAGTCATAGGAAAAACGAAATAAGGGTAGCTGAAAGCGAATTGTTTGGGGCAGCATTGCATGCATTCTCGGCGGAAGTGAAATGGGTATCAGTCGTTCATGGCCGTGACTCTCCTAAGAGTACGAAAACTTTGGAGAAGGGGATGGTGGAATAGCGATAGAAGCTAAGAGAAATTAAACGAACAAAATAAATATATGTATTATTATTTTCAACGTATGTCACATACTGATTGCTAATATAATAATGACAAAAGGGAAACAAAAATATCTGACACTTTCTATTTTGGTCAATTGACCGTTACGCGGCACATCATTGCAATAAACAAAAAAAAATTGAAACAATGAACTTTTCCACAGACATTAAACAATGGTGAAGAAGTAATCGCGAACAATGCCTCAAAGAACGATCGCACACGTAACGGCATAACATAAGTAACCGATGAATCTGCTTCTGTAAGCGTATAAACGCATACACACAAAAATACTCATAATGCCCAGACGTGATAAACGCATGTGTGGATATATATACCCTTGTATGGACATATCACATACATACTAAATATACGTAAAAGCTGTGGACGCCACGTACAGTACCCTATTAACTTCTATTGATCAATCTAACGCTCATAAATTTGTCGATTCGGAAACCTAGTTAAGAATCGGTCTTTTTGGACTGTTCACGGCCTGTTCACATACAAACGATCGTTCTTTGTACACAGTTTACAAAATTAACGACACAAATGGCGCTTACCAGGATATGTATCATACTTGCTCCTTTCGCAAAGGCGTCAAAAGTAAACTGGTTAAAGAAAGTAATCGTTATCCTACGTTCTACTTGTGAAAAATGTCGCGGTGAATTTACCGGGTTTATATTTAAATTGAATTTTTCATCCAAAGACTTCGTTTAAGTCTTTGGTAGTTCCGGATATTACATAAATAGCCAGCTGACACAGACTATTCTCTTCTCATCCAACTCAAAGATTAACAACCGCCTTATGGACACGCGTTAACACATACCAGCGTGTTGCAATAAAAAACAGGTGTACGCAAAACAGCACCAAAGAAGTTAAACGCATTCGAACAAGTAAATTAAACAAAAGAGTAAAACGGAAATTAAGCAAGTTTGACAAGAACAATAAAATAAAAGATAATCATCTGTTTACAGGGTCAGGATCAGGTGTCCGGCAACAGTGCTATTCATGCTGGTTGTATGTAAGGTTCTATTATTGCGAGTAATAATATATTCTAATAATAAAATAAAGGCTCAAATGATACTAATAGTAGTGTTAGCTGTGACGAAAGCGGCGCAGCTGTACAGTGCGTAGAAGATGTTAGAAGCTTATTGTTGGAAATGTGAAATGCTGGATGTTTTCCCATTATCTGACGAATCGATTACATTTAAAATAAATCGAATTTTTTTATATGTAAGTCAAAAGTACTGCAGTTACAGTAGACCAAGTTATTACCGCGCCTGCCAGGTACGTAATCAAAATAAGTAAAAGGGACTTTTTGTTGCGCAGGTAGCTATTTGTAATCTGTCGTAAAAGCTAATGATAATTGAGAGCGCTACAAATTGCACTAATGCCAAACAGCGTAACCACTATTCGTACAAAGTGCTAACAAGAATCGATATAAAAGTAATAATATTAATACAATAATATTAATAATAATAATAGAAATAATAAAGTACTAGAATAATCTTACTACCGAAGATCGTACTGACGATAATAATAGTGTAATCATAGAATTTTCACAATCTAGCAATTGCAATAACTATAGTAATTTTTCTGAGGATGATAACAAGAATAATTAATAAAAATTGAACATAGCAGTGACAGCCGTAATAAACGTAGCAGCAACAACAATAGACGCGAACGTGCCGAACAATGGTGACAAGGTGACACGAACATAACGGTAACACTATAATATTAATTGTAGCGTCACCCTTCTGACTAGGCTCCATTTGTATTTACTCGTGGGACTAAAACGTAGCTGAACATGTAATATGTAAGTTATTGGTTAGCATTGCGTAAGTACATCAATTAATTAAAGACACGTCTTTGGTAATTTCATTTTTCACGGAGTAAGATGCACTCAGTATCGCAGTAATGTACTGCTCAGTACATTCTATCTTTTACCTCTATGAAATCCTCGCTCTCGAGTCGACGTTTGTCGCTTCGCTCATTTGGTCTAATGCAAATATGTGTATTGATGCAGGGCTTGAAGTTACGGCTATATCTATGCCAAAGTAAAGCCGCCGTATGTTCTACTCCTGCGTACCTTCAACGTAGCTTAAGGGATTGCAGTCGCACCAATTACCAATTGCGGTAAGCGTATTTCTTAATTCAAAACAAAATCTAATCGAAAAGAAAATATTGCCAAAAATTGGCCAACACCATTTTGGTAGGAGCAAACGAATGTAACACCGATATTAATTTGGAGGAAATAATTAACTAGGTCACCGCCAAGATTTAACGAAAATCTATTACTCTAATTGCACATAAGATAGCGACCCAAAAAAGTTTTGCTGCCCAATAGCCAAGGTTCACATAATCCTGTGTCTATGTCGAAAATAAAGTAATAAACAAACATCTCTTTTATCACTTCTTTGATAGATGAAACGTTTAACAAGGATGTAGGTACTGTAAAAAGTGTATAAAAATGTATAGTCTCATTTCCTTCTGTAAAACTTGGCCTCCCATTGTATACAGACGGTGTTTCAACGGTGACCTATTATTCTGAATAGTAGACCCTGAGGAGGAAGAAAAATTTATGAATGTATTTTCTAAAAAAATTAAAGATTGCAAAGTGTGTGCTTGAAAAAGATCGAGATTGGATTATCTTGAAATGGAGTGAACAATCGCTATTGGAGCTGTTCGAACTCTTCAGATGTAAACCATCTTGACGCCTTTGTAATATTAATGACATTAAGTACCTACAATAATGTCGTCGGCAATCTAATCTTGGATCAGTAACAAAAACTCTGCTATAAAGTGCACTCTTCGTTTAATTTCTACACTTTTGTTTCATGTTCATATAAACTTAAAGTTACGTCCAAACCCGCATAAAATTAGTCAAAATATGTTTAAAGATATAATTCACGTATTCCTGCTAGAATAGGTAAACACACTTTCTTTTTCCTTAGAAATAACAAACAAGACATTGTTACTGACTCAAGATTTGTGATTAGACTTTTACTTAAACGCCACTTACGCGACTAGAACGCTTTGATATTTCTTCGGTAAGCAGTCGCCTATTTACTTCTTAATGGGACGTCGCTTAAGACGGATCTAAATTCATTCTAATTGAACGAAGGAGATCATAACACACGGACGAACGATAAGTACCTTTGAAACAAGAAAGACGAGAGAAACGAAAGAAAAAAAACCTCACGACTATATCGCCAAAATTTGACTCAGGTGGCAAATTGTACCGGGAGGTTCCTACTTTGATGTTTCCATCTTGGCGCGCAATATGCACATCTTGAAAAAGCGACGTTAGACCGACCCCTATGTATCATATAATCTTATCACAAAAATCATTATAAAATGTCTCTTATATTTGTCTTTCCTACTTTTCGTTTGCTTCATCGTTTTTTTGGTATCTTTACACGGTATAATTTATACACTAAACCATGTTCATGCTGTTCACTTTCGCCTACACATTTCAACCTAGTACATCTGCTTCTTTATACATTTTTCTATATCCAGTTTGTCGGCACATTAGTGTGTATATCTACATATGAACAGGCGCTTCGACGTTGATAGCGATCCCGAAAGTGAGCCGGTGGAAACCTCAGTCGACAGTTAATACACGCACACAGAGTTCAGTTATAATACAGGATTCACTCCCACATCTCGCAGGCGAAGAGTACTCTCTGATTTCTCTACAGCGAATGTTGCGTGAGTACAGCGTGCGCAAGTAATCGCGTGGCAAGCTCAATGCGATCTAAAGTTGTTCCCCTGGTCTTCTCTTTGGTTTCCCATTTTTCCACCTAGCTTGCGGAGAATTACCTCAATGCGTTCTTCTACTTTCTGGTGCCGGCTTCAGATCGCATCCTCACTCGTGCACGACTCTTGCACGCGTATTTGCACAGTTACAAATGTATATGCGTATGCACAGCTTCATACACGTATATGTATATATACACACATACACAAAGAGACTAAAGAGTTACGTAGCATCAGATTTGCCCAAGGAACAAAAAACACAGTGCTCAATCTGTATCGGCGGTACTCCAACGACCGCTTTGTAACTTTCTTATATAGTTCTAGTATCTCAAGCACTCGGGGTGACTCTTGCTTCTTCCAGGATTCTTTGGAACTTCCCGAGCCTTATATAAAGTTGCCCACGTACTGTACCGGTGATCTCTTTCCATGTTGTGCTTTTACCATGGTTCATCTAATTTCGAATCGATCCCAATGGTCTGATGGACTAATTCCCGAGGTTCGTTGAAAGTTCTTCTGTGTGGTGCTTCTTTTTTTTTTTTTAAACAGGACTCTTTACTTATACCGCATGTTCTCATGGCGGTGTTACATTCAGGTTGAGTAGCAAGGCCGATTAAATGAAAAGTAGTAATAAGCGAAAGTGTCAGGAAGTACGACGCGCCGAAAAGAATGTAGAGCTCGGGGGGTAGTTAGATCATTGGGGTCATATCGGATGGATCGCGTAAGGAGGAGACTTGGGTGCAGAGCGGAGCTCCTTGCGGGAGCAACAAGAGTGGGCGGATGCTCGTACAGGCACCGACAGACACAGAATGACTGATCGAGAGACTGACCAAGGAATCGTGACTGATCAACCGACCATTCGGTCAAGCGATCTACGGATTTGACTGACTGAGAGACTGACATGGCACGGCGACTCCGATTCGAGAACACGGTCACAACGTCACAGGCCACCTGCTGGCACACAAACAAACACACAGACATGTTAGTCACCACCACACACCAGATATGTAGGATTTCCTGGGCGAACGGGCACGGTGATGGTCTCCAGGCAACTAGAATCCTGCGGCCTTCTGCGCATTCTCATTATTCTGCTGATATTCGATAGGGACTTGGAGTTGTCATACTTTAACGTAGAATGAAAAAGACCAGCAGATTAGACTTTTATACGCAGCAGCAGTAGAATCCTCTTGGTACCAGTACCGTACAACGTGCACGCAGGTATTTCGCCGATCCGTCGTTTGCAGCTTGCAGAGATAAGAATCGAGTCTACTCACTTAATAGCTTCAATGGACGGATGTAATACTACTAACGCGCGGTTCCGTATCGTCTTTCCCCATACCGATTCTCATTACGTATTTATTAAGGGACTAGTACGATTCACCGGTAAGATCATATAAGAGAACAAAATATGAAACAGTACAGCAAGTTTTAAGCACGATTACAGATAGCAATATAGTTAAGAACATAATTAAAGAAGAGGTCGGTGAATCGTCTATATCAAAGTATATTCGAGGATCGGCCTCATCCCAAAAACACACGGCAGAGTTAGTACTACCTACTAATAAAGCGTCGTAGCGTGATTAATCATCAAACTTAGTGATATTACTATTACGAATAGAACGTTTCACTTTCTTTGCGCGCCCAGTAGAATGAAACGAGAGCATCGCGTGAGAATGTACCCAATACATATGTATATATGTATAAAATAGCAGCGTAATCATCATTAATTACTGAGGTAGACTCTGTTGTGGTTCCACTGCCATTAGTTGACATGACGATATAAAATATTGACGACCATTTCAACTTTTGTTATTTGGAATAAAGTGAAAGAGAGAAACGCGTGTGTATGTGTGGGTGTAAATGCGCACAACACGCACAGTATATACATAATTCACGCACAATAAATACGTAAGAAACGAAAGAAAGAGATAGAGAGAGAGAGAGAGAAAGAGAAAGAGTAATAGAAAAAAGGAGAAACAAAAATCGCAGAGTTTAGTCAAAGGCACGACTCACGTTGCGTGAAAAACTCAAAGCGAATTACTCGTATTCTCATCAGGAAAAAGCTACGTATGTTAGTGAACTTCATGTACGTAATTCCACTTTCTGCACAAAAGTTAGCACGGAAAGCTTTACTGGCAGCCTTTTGCAACGAGACGAAGTTTGATTACACCACTGGCGCAAATGGGGCAAGAAATTCTGGGGTTGCATTCTTTTCATTCGATTCTTTGAAAACGGAATGGACTAGAAACAAAGCATGTGCAAAACTCCATTGTCTGTGTGCTCGTCCAACATTATAATTAATAATGAGTGACAGTTTTAAGATTTGTCGAAAGACAATTGAAGAAATAAACATAACTACCCGCCGTTACAGACTTCCCGATGTACAATTTCAGTTGCTTCAGTACGCCAGTGGCTTTCTCTTTTGTATGCCTTCGGTACTGACTCTGCGAATGATTTCCGTATGTTGACACAACATACAGATCACGAATAGCAACACACGTGGCAAAGAAGATATACACAAATTTGCATAGGGCGACAATGCCGTGAAAAGTGCATTGCAGTGTCTGCAATTTATAGTTACAAATATAAAAGAAAAAAACGACACGATGCATTCAACTGCATCGAGAAGTGCGACACCTGCCATTGCATAATACGAACGCGATCGAAACCTGCATCTCGGGGTGAAATATGATAGTTGGCACGTATATGCATGTGATATACAGTTACGATGAAACGCGGAAGAGTACGTAAAGACTATCACGCACAAGAATACCAAAACTTTTGGTATAAATGGACGGACGAACGATAGATCGATAAATAAAATTGAAACGATACCCTTGTAAAGCGGGATCTCGAAAGTCTTGTACATTATCACAGCCTTGTTCCGAAAGGATTAACGTATGCTGCTCTAGAATATGAACATGAAGAACGTTACTTCGAAGACAACGCGCAGTACGAAGAGTGAAGTATCTACGAATTGCGTCAGGAATACTGCTTGACTAGAGAGCGCTATGGAAGAAAGTAACCTGATACTATGCTAATATCAAGCGACGCGAAGTCTCCAAAGTTTTAGAGATCATTGGAGTCCTCAATTGGACACGACAACGATGGTTTAAGAACGCGTCAGCGCAATTTTTGATTAAGGACACCAAGGTCGTTGGATCCGAACCGTGATATTCGAGAAGTCCTTGGTATCTACCTATGAACGGTGGGTAACGTCAGCTAGTACGGCTTGCATGCGTCCTTGGACCGTTTCAATTGCACCTTCAATCGTTTCATGCCAATTTGGAAACCATTCATCGCCTGGATGGCCGTCTGAGCACTCGCCGCATTATCGTAGGACACAAACCCTGTAACACATCATTATCTATTACCACCACGTCATACTCAGAATTATACACAGTATGCAGAGAGACTGTAGAAACAACTGTGTATTAACGTAATCAAGCCAAGATGCTTACCAAAGCACTTGCTCAGCAACGTTTGCTTATCAATGAAAACTTTGGCGGATATCACATTGCCGAATGGTAAGAAAGTCGATACGAGATCGGTATCGCTGAAGTCTTGGGGAAGGTGATAGATGAAAAGGTTGCAGCCCTCAGGTCCTTCTATCTGCTTGTCCGTAGAGGTGAATTTACTCTTCTGAGCTGCCGCTGCGGCCGCAGCTGCTGCTGCCGTGAATGCTGGGAACCCTGGAAGAATGGACTTCGTCGATGCATGTTCACAATTTCATACAACCGCATTCAAGTAATGCTTCATTGTATCCCACCTCACGAGATCAATGATCGTAAAACCTTAATTTTACAAATTGACGCAAACACCCTGACCGAGTATTACCATAGATCTTGTAAGTTGGGACCAATTGAATATTGTACGGGTATTCTTATCTACATTGGTTAACGCATCTAAGCACAAGCATTCTACTCGTGTTACTCACTATGCAATTCTTTCTTTTCCACGGTCACCGTCGTTTTTCCAATGAGAGCTTTAATGCGCACAATGACTCGTTAGAATAACATCCCCACAAATAGGATGTAACTTATTGGATGATTATTACTGTCATTTCAAGCTTATACTCTAGCAATGATCGGATGTTTGGCGGAGGACAATTACCTGCATATTGCTGTAAACTGGAGTAGGCATTGCTCAGAGAATCCTGAAGCCCATTTAATGGCGTTCCCGTTAAGGAGTTGAGTGCTAAGGACGTAACGGGACTTAGACTGCCCCCAGTGGACCCTTAAAAATAAAAGACGCTTTTAGAATTTGATGATCTGGCCTAGACCTGCTCAATTACTACTCCCAATAGTAATTCCAATTTATTTATTGGAAAAATTGACGCCCAGAACATGCTTCATGCTGCTCTAGCGTTTTGTTAATGGATGGCCACGATAAGCGTTCCAATCTTTATATGCATAGATTAAATTAAGTAATATTAATATTAATATTATTGCTGCGTCATGCGATTATTCTCTTGCTGCTGAATTTTTAACTAGAATAAGGCTAATTCGTCATACAAGAAGCTTTGGCAACTGGCGACAAATTACGGATTTATTCCCACTGTGATAATACTTTAGACTTAACACATAAGTATATACATCGTTAATAGTGGTTTATGATAGGTTGCAATCAAATGTACGTACATCTTCGAATAAGAATAAGCTATGCACGGTGTCATACGTGTCTCTACACCCGCTTAAGAGACAAGAAACACTAACTCCATGTCGATTTCTTGTTTAACCCACATAACAGAAGAAATGTCCGGCAATCTAACAGAGCGTGATGTGTGTGTGTGTGTCTGTGTGCGGTACGAAGGAAATGATGTATACAGAGAGGCGACAGTATGAATGAACAGTCGACTCAAGTAAAACGATGAACAGAGAAAACATTAAGAACTAAAAGCCGACTAATAGTACAGAATGATTCTGCTCCAGTGGTGGCGTCTCACCTGTATTTCCTGTCTTCCCGAGAATGGCAGCTAAGCACGAGAAAAAAAAGTTCTTAGAGTTAAAATGCTGACGTGTACGTATGCGGGGGAAGAGGGTCGAGCCTCGCTGATTGAAAAGGACTATTTCTCAATGGAGGTCTTAAATCACGAAACTTTGAAAGTTCGATCGGCATCTCTTTGAATTTTGTCAAGTCAAAGTCTTGAAGCTGTGCGGCCAAAGTAGAGTCGTCCGATGCGTTGCATAATACGAGCATTCGCGGACAAATCGAGATGGATAGGCGAAGGATGTCAGCGGAAATGTTGTGAGAAAGGCGTATTGCATAAGATATCGGGATGTATGTAAAATGAGCAGGTAGAGACGAGACGGGACGGGACGGGACGGTCAGAGGCTGGTGCAGAGTGTGCACTTAGCCGAACACATCTGTGTGTATCCAGTGGACACGTCCGATATTTATGAGCGTCCGGGGTATAAGCGAGACGTGGGGATCGTCAGTAGGGTTACGGTCTACCGGTGTGAGATCGAAATTAACTTAGTAATTGTTAATACTGTACCAGGCAATGCGACACGTACATAGCGACATACCTGCTGTCGAATTCGCCAGTCCGCTTAACGCTGAAACACAGAACACGTCCACGATATTAGCAAGCCCAAGTTAGTAACGTGTTTACATATTCAGCACGTAAACTCGTCCCAGCGCCCCTCGAATTTACTAGGATCTACGCTTCGAAACATGCCGCTGCAGTCCCCGATGTTTTGTCTCCGTTCCTCTGCGACTGCCAGCCGAGCGCATGTTCCGGAACACGGTGCAACAAGCAACTTTTCCCATCGAATCCTCAGTCTTTTTCACTCCAAGTCGCAAAAGAAGAAGAACTCTCTACTAACTCTATCACTATCTTACACAAACGTATGCATTTCTCGTATGGCTGTAGGATTTATTTATTCCAAAATTTCAGTTGCTAAGAAGCCTGCTCTTTGGTAGGACAAGGTACGTGTGCGCGGTTCAGCTGACTGATGATCACAAATTAAGGGAATTGCGGAAGCGTAACATTCTTGTAGAACAAAGGCAGAGTTGTTTCAAGTGCGGGTATTTCGTACATGTGCTTCGGATAAATCTCTCGCATGGTTGAGTGAATATAGTGGATAGCGCTAGTGTTAGTGTTCTCGGTTACAGGCTACTCACTGTTGGGCGAAACTTGAAGATTCCCATTGCCACCAGTCATCGCTGCTAAGGTGACCAGGTTCTGCATACTCATCGGCGATACTCCTGCATTCGCTGTAACAAAGTATATAACAATAGGCCGTTGCTAATAATTCGACTAGTTCCTTTCATATAAAATCGACCGAGTGCAGGCAAGAGGTTGAACAATAATTCTCATTTTACGTATACGAGCTTGTAAAATTACTAAGGCGGAAAATACCGGTGTGCAATGTAGTTCATGACTCTATTGTAACTATTAGAAGCGGGCATGTGCAACTCTGGCGAGCGGAGCGGCGGCGTGACGCGTGACTTCACATTTCCGAGGAATACGCGATAAACACATGCATTAAAATGCACGCTAATGGTGGCGTGCATAGCGGCGTGTCATTGCATTTTCGTGCCTAGCGATCCCATTAAACGCGGGAGCTTATTGTCGCGGAGGAGACAAGCGCTGGCGAGTCGAGTGTAATATACGCGCGGGATGTGGTTCAACACAGTTGTACACACGTAGGAGCGAGGGAGCGAGCGAGCGCGCACGCCCGTTACGAAAGGTGTGCTGCCGCTCGGCTGGTACGAACCAATTTACGATCTGCGAAAAGTAAGCCGCCGCAGAGCGCAAGCCGATTACGTCAAAACACAAGTGACGGCAGCGAAGAGCGTTAGATATTAAGTCCCAGTCAGCCTGTAAGCGTGCCGTAAAACACATGAGCTTACTCGCAACCTTCCATAAATTTCGCAACGAGTCGCGAGCCGCGAGGCGCGAGCGCGAGCGCGAAGCGTTCTCTCTATTCCTGGCGCGTGGAATTCGCGTGACAAAGAAGCGTGCCGCAGAAGAAGAACGAGGATGGCGTAACAGCCGGTGATAAATCCTCCGGTAGAATAGGTGGGATTATCGCGGGGACGAGGAGGCGACCAATGAAGGGGGGCGGGGGGCAAAAAAGAAAGAGAAACGAAACCGACACTGACCATACTCACCGGCGGAGTTACTGAGGGATGCGAGAGTTGCCAAGCCTTGGAGGGGATTGGCAGGGCTGATTTCCGGCGGACTTGGGACTGCCGGTGCAGCCGCGTGCGCCGGTGTAGCAGCGCCCAGGCCCAAATGTTGTTGCAAAAACAGTTGTTGTTGCACACTGGAGAGCGCGCTGGTACCGGCGCTCGCGGCTACCGGCGTCGCCGCACTCGTCGTCGCTTGCAATTGTTGCAAGAGTTGCAGGGATGCTGGCGCCAGAGCAGGCGTGTCGTTCTGTGGGCCGACAGATTAGAATGCATGTTACTCTGCGCTTGCTAGCCTTTCCAGGAAGTATCTTATGACCGTAAACTTTACGAGCGAAGCCTAAGTCAAGTTCTGATCAATAAAATCGGATTCAAATTTCAATTACCAACTTCACTAAATATTCTAATAGTTAGTTTCTGATGTTGCAACCGGTGAAGCTATTTCTCTTACCAATCGCTTTTCCAGTTTTCATAAAAATGCAGGAGGAAAATTTAGAACCGAAATACGCATAAAATCATCGCGATCCACGAGAAAGAGACTTAACAAAATGTCCTCCACCCGTTGTTGCAACTGGGATTTCTATTATAAGGCAAAGAAAAAGAAGACGCGGATAAATTAATGAAGATACAGACGGTCAAATAATTCGGCGTCATATTCACTGCCGCTATGTTCCAAAGGTTCGACTGGAGCTGTTGCATTCTCTTCTGGTCTTTCTCCTTCTGCGTGTCCGCAAATTTCACGACCAGCGGCGACGAACACCCCTGAAACAAACATACCCTAATTCTCAGTAAGGTTCTTCATTTATTACTGATTCTATCTGCGATGAGATAATAAGTTTGAACTTGTCGAAAATATGAAAAAAGAAACATCGATTTTTCTTCACTCTTTCTGTGTAGGAAACCTTTTAAGTCGGTTGATCATTGAAAGATGCTGATTAGTTGGAGTCATAGATGCGCTAACGTTTCTCCAGATGAGAATGGCACGAAGCCAATGGGGAAGATAGCCGTCGAATTGTAATGAAAAGAAATGTGCCGCTCGAATATAACGATCCTACTTTTCTTATCTTGTGGAGGGTAGTACCGGTTCGAGTATAGCTATACTTATACCTTTCTCCAGTCCCATCCAAGAGGCTAACGCGAAACGATCCTCTTACCTTCATCTTGCATCCGGCGATTCAACTAGGAAGGATCGTTTATGCATTCAATCTAGCGGCCGATGCTGTTTCGCTTAATGAAAGGTTCGCTACTTATCCCGGCCGACGTCTACCACCGATAAGCAGTCTCTCACAAGCGGCCGGTAAACGAGCGGGGCGATATCCGTTATGCTAACGACAATATCATTTTGATTTGAAATCTTCCATCCGCCGGCTGTTTTAAAGCGATTTAATAGCTTCATTATGGAAGTCGGCAAGCATGCCTCGCCGAGACTGGATTGAATAAAACTCTTGGATATCGAGGTGGATAATTCGCTGTGAGTGCAAGTGGAGAGCCGGCGCTCAGAGACTCGCTGCTTTATCAGGGCGCTAATTGTGCAATCACGGCAGTCGGCAGACGGCAGTCGGCAGTGGGCAGTATTCTCCTCAGAGGCAGAGAGTGCGAGAGCTGTGTGTAATTGATGGTTTACTGACCTCCATCGTTTGCGAGTGATGAAGGGCCTTAATAGCGTTGATGGCGTATTGTTTACTAGCGAAGGTAACAAAGGCACAAGCTTTACTCTTCCCGGTGGTGTCTCTCAGTACCGAGCACTCCTCGATCGCTCCGTAGACGCTAAACATGTTCCTCACATCGTTCTCCGTGAACTTCTTCGACAGCATGCCGACGAACAGTTTGCGCTCTGCAACAGAGATGAAATCACATCGATTAAACTCGTTTCTTCCTCTGGTACCGTGTTTCCTGGCAGTTACTCAAAGCTCTTGCCGCCTAACGTGTTTCAACTGCTGAAATTATGGTGTCTCGCGCTCACCTCGAGCGGGAATAAATTTATTCGTCCGCTCCAATTACGAAGTTAATGTCGGCGGGCGGGCGGGCGTGCGCGCGCGCGCGCGTGCGAGCGCGTGCGAGCGCTTACCCAGTCATTCACACCGTGATTCCAGTCAAGGGGAATTAGTATCAAGGCGAGAGAGTTATAGATACAGAGGAATTAATTCGTCCCACGATAACTGGCTCGTGTTACCTGCTCAGGACATCGTCTACTCTTGTCCCGCTCATATTTTTCGCATGCTTGATTGACCACTACACCAACTCCCTTCCTTCCCCAGCGCTGGCGATACCTAAATATCAGCCGACGATCTGCGACACCCTTTCTCGCGCTATTTAGTAACGCGTTATATCGCACTCGACTTAACCAGCGCTATCAGCAATTTACGTGGCACGGATAGCCCGTCAGAGGGAGTGAGGCGTGTTAAGGTTGCGCGTACACCTAATCCCAAGAGTGCGGCAATAACAATTATTCTTCTTGTCAGAGGCGCGCGTGCGCCTTTGAGATTATCAATAGTTAATTTTAACCACTCCGGCAATTAATCCCCTTGATTGTCCTAGGCGCAATCGCGCGAGTGAAACATAAATTTTGAGCCCAGTTACCATTCCTTAAGGTATGCACGCTCGGGGAAGGTATAACGTTGATATAAGCAGCGCCGTACACCTTTGACTCCAGCCAGATTTCTTGCCAGTCTGGATAAAGGAATTTAGTCGCAGCTCTGTTTATTACTTTAGCGTTATACCCTTATAATTCTATATAATACCGGATCTCTGCTATAGTGATTGTGGCCCAACTGTGGCCCGGCATCAGTACTAAGTAAGTGAAGGGTAGTTCGGCAGACCTCGGAGTTGATAATTAATTCGGGCGAGGCGGTTAGCGACTAGGTTGACATGACGATTTGTCATCTTGTCTACCGTTTAATAAGCGTTTACGTATAATACGCCTGGTCAGCTATGGACCATTTGATGATGACAATGCTGCGGAGAGGAAGAGGTGGTGGCCTGGTCAATATTTGTTTAGGAGGAGGAGAAAAGGGCTTTGCCCGGAGGAAAGCCGCTTATGTAAATTCAGCGCGGCAGGGGGTCGCGTAGCTACTATGACGCAAAGTACTCCGCCACCGACCCTGAATATCTCTATCTGCTTCTCCACGGCAACCATGACTTGCCTTGCTTTCCAGTCTCCAGCTGGCTATCTTTTCCCCATCGCCTTAGCATGGCCAACCCTCATTTGGAAAGGCCCTATTCACACACGTCGGCCACCGCGAGCTTTCCTTCTCCCAGACCCACCGTTAATATTACTCCAGCATAGAGAAACGCACGAAACGCACCAACTTTCCTCCAGCAAGGTTCGCGTCATTCAATCGCCAGACTCGCAAGAGTAGTGCGCGAAATATGTGCACGACAGCGAAATAGTTCACTTGACAGCCGAGGCTGCCCATAGAACGTATTGCTGGAAGATCGCGCAACTCCAATAGAACGTAGCCTAAAGCACAAAAGCGAAAAAGCTTCCGCTCCTGCCGAATTTGAAACATCAAAACCAGATCTGCGCGAGCGTCCAGCAGCCAGCAGCCAGCAGCAGCGTGCTGCTGGACGCTCGACGCCCACGATTGACAGACTTAGACGGATTCGGGCATTCCGTGTGTCGAGTACACTGACAAGGGAGGTTGGACGGACTGGTGGATGAAATGTGTACCGACTGTAGTCAAAGGTCCCCGGAAAGGAATGAATTTGAATGTAAAAGAAGAGTTTAATCGCTGGTGAAAATTCGATGGATGTGGCAAGCTCGGAGGTGGATGAAAGCAGGGAATACATACTATACATTTGCCCTTCAAACCGGTGAGCGGCTAGCGCGGCCGACGGGCAGGGGTTTTAATTAATTTTGTAAGCCCGCTGCCGGATGCCCACCGTTGCTATTGCGGATCGGGCTTCGCCGTGGATGTCGGTAAAAATTGAATGAAAAGTTCGGCCTCCCTCTGTCTCACGATTACACGGCCGGAGGCGTAAAATTTTCCAGCGCTATAAAACACTGCCGCCGCCGCCGCCGCCGCTTTCGGCTCTCCAAGCTTTTCCCTTGCCGAGCCATCGCCACCAGCTCAGCCTGCGGCGAAACTGCGGTCTTCGCGGAATGTTTATTAAATACCGAAACCACTGGTAACCCCAACTGGGTTTCCACATTTTTCAACGAATTGTAGAGGCCGACCCTCCCAAATCCTCTCAGAGATTCCGTACCGTCCCGGACTACCTTCGAAATTGCAATGATCGATCTCGTCCTAACACGACAAAAATTCTGACAAAGGAACGCAAGCTAATAAAGACCGGGATTGGTGAGGAGTATTTTTGACATCGTTCGATATGTGATTGGCGTCGATTGAATTCCAACAGGTCATGCTCGATTGCTTTTCAAGTAGAAGAAGTACTGCGAGCAGTTCATTCAGCGGAATAGCTTTATAGTCTGTATCTCATTTCACATGAGAGTACCGGTCGCGAAGTAGTCGGTCTAAGGAAATTGCAAGCCACTCTCGCACAAGAGTCTTCCGGTTTTCTGGGTTCGCGCTCTACACACTCGGCCGTCGATGATCGGTTCGGTAACGAGGCTGCTCCATTGTATTCTGTAGGGTCTCGCACAGATTCAACTATAATGGAGGTACCAACGTGGAAGAACAGACGCAATGAGGGGATAATAACGCTCCTGCGTTTCTGATCCAATTCCTCTGAAAACGAGATATCCGTCTGATGAGAGAGAGAGAGGGAGAAAATGTGGATAAAGTACGAGGATAATGCATGCTGTTAGTTATGAGATGTAAATCGTAGTTGTCAGAGAGCGATCACGCACATTGGGTAATTACGTAAGAGGGAATTGAATAATACCGATGCACGATAACACACTCTTCTAACAATCTGTTTTCCTCTCTGAAATTCGAGCTTATTTCATTGTTCGTGAACATAACTTGTTTAATCACTTTGCTAACTGTCCTATTTTTATTATAACACGAGATAAGCGTTGATTGTTATTCTGCATTTCATATAACAGGGGCTCACGTGAATATTTATGAACCACTACTCCTTTCCTGTATTTATCATTTAATTAAAACATGCAGCATGCGTCGCTGTCATCGGGGAATAATTTCGAAGAATAAATGGATGGGAGATTACGGTAGAACCGAGTGCAAGCGATGCAAACCTAATTCCAGATTACTGTATTAACAGACATTTTATAAAGTTTCGCAATTAAGCACTTATGAAAAGGAGCTGCTGTGTATTGTTCGGTGGATTAACGTCTTAGGGGAGGTTCTTCGGGAGGAGTTTACGTCGTTTATGACGCAAGTTTCGATTAAAGCTAGTTTTTATCCGTGCTCTAATGACACGGCTCTCGAGCCGTCGAGCAACGATTAATAAAGATCATTAGGACGTTCCCTCCTCTTGACAGCGGAACTTCCTGCGAATACTACGGAGGTCAGGATTTGCATTACTCCTTGTTTCGTATTCGCTAAGCCGCACAGGTCTGACAGGAATATTCTTGGTCTCTTACCTTCTCACTTCCTGGAGCCAGTGGTCTTTCCCCAGAATGAGAATTAACTATGTTAATTCAATTCCGGGCCTCGCTACGTTTGAACTAACTAAATTCTGGCACCGCTCGTCTCAAGTATTGTACTGCTAATGATAAGTAGTCCTGCCTGGCTTACATGCTATAAACCTTCGCATGCTCACTCTCTGTTACATATACTCCCATACAATTATTAAATACCAAATCATTCACACGTGCTACTGTAAATATTCAGACAGTGCATCGCTGGGTTGGAAAGTGGGTAAAAGCTTTTTGTAACCTCGGATGATTGATGTATGTAAATATTTGCGGCGGAAATTTAATTTATCATTAATAAAATGGCTCTTTTTAGCAGCAGCATCGAGTTCCAGTGGACGGTGTTCCTTTTCCAGTTCCAGTTGGAAAAAAGCTCTCACCGATGGAATTCGTTGGGCAATGTTTCCGGCGACAAAGTGTGCACGGTCCTTTTGTATGTGCAGTAAATCGTCGAATATCTGTTACACGGGTTTAAACGAGCTTACGTAGTTTCGTAGCGGCGAGTAAGGGTGGTGTGGTATAACGCTCGTAAACTGCTGCTCCCACATAATTTACTCTTTCGTGGCACGGAAAGCGCAGGTATGCGAAAGAAGTTCGCGTCGAGAGGGAGCACTGCCAACAGCCGAATTCAAACCAGTTATTAACGCGACGCTTCTATAATAACTTTCCACTGATACAGTATTTTTAGGCCCGATTAATGCACAATTTACAACTTGCTCTCGCACTTTCTTCCTCTACCTTTCTCATTCCCTGCCTTTCTTCCTTCGCATTCCTTCGTTTTACTTCCTCCCGCCACGCCATCAGAACTTTTAACGACGTAATTAGACCGCTGGAAGCAGTATTATCGAATCGACATTAATTTCGGCCTGAGTAATTGAACGCTCCGGTCACACTTCAAGGCGTATTCTTTTCCTTTCAAGGGACTTAATTGCACTTGCTTTGGATAACGACCTTAAGGTTTTCCTTGCAGGTTCTATTTTATTTAAATGCCGGTGCGCAAATCGCTTTAGTTTCAAGGAAATTCGGGAGTTCGTTAAGAGAAAGTTCTCTCGAGAAATTCTCTTAAGTTTTCGCTGGCGTTAAATGAAAGTCTTGTGGAGTGAATGTGAAAGCGTAGTTGCACGAATATTAAAAATTTATTGTACCAAGTCCACTGATTTATTATATCGATTTGAAAAATTTGTCACGTGTGCCTATCACTTAATTACTTTGTCCTATAAACTCTTGGAAAGGCATCAAAGTTGCATTAGAATTTCCAAGGCGACGAAGCTTCCTAGTTGCGATTACAGGGTGTATCAGATGAATCGTGTTATAGAATCGAGATGAGATGAGGGTGGGAGCGCAAAGAGGGCGCGATAAACCTCGAGGAAATTGAAGAAGGGTAAAGTTGGGTGGTGGTGGGAAGGGAGGAGGGCCGAGCAAAGTTTCAGGTGAGAGGCGTAAGTTGGATTGCAGGTACGCTGCTCGTCATTAGTATGTCACCGGCGGAACGTCGCAGGAAGTGTGACGTCAAGCCGGGGGCCAGCGATTTATAGACAGCCACAAATTCCGATTACTAAAACGGTGTGCTGGCCGCTCGCAGCGCTGCAGGCTAACGTCTGCGTGACTGTAAATTTTCTTTTCACAAGAGGCCAACGTGCGAGGAATTATTTAGCGTGCGGTGGTGCAGAGGCAGTCAGGCCAGCTTTTTAGAGATTCACGCCGAAGCTGAGGAGACGCCTTCTCTCTCTCTCTCTGGAAAGGGGGCTTTCTCGTGCGACGGTGCGTGCCCGAGCGAGTATGAGCTCGACATTTTCCCGAAGGTGGGCCGCAATTTCTTGGATCGACGAAAGAAGACGATTACGTTCTGGGTGGTGCGCTGACAATGGCGGGCGCGTTTGGGATGTCAGAGCGTAATGGGATGCGGGAGACAGATGCTAATACCATTGCGAGTGCCAGCCACCTCAAAGCAATAATCGATATACCATCAGACGCTACGGATGCCGGACGAATATTCTTAGAACGCCAATCTATTTCGTGGAACAGTTCCTCTCTCCAAATCGAGCAGACCCATTTAGATCGAAGTCGATTCATATTCATCCACGCATACAGAAGCGTCAATTAGTTCTTTTTGCCTGCCGAAAATGGCCCACTCGATCGACTGTATTTTCGGCAAAATTTGGAAACGTGACAGTAGCAAGGAGTATATTTTCGAGACTCTCTTCATCTGCTTTCTATACTTTATGAATGATCCGATGGTCTCACCTCGATACCCGAATATCTCACTGGATCGAGATTGGCCTCGTTGCTCTTCGCTATAAAGGACCCAATAAATCTTACTTCGATATCACGTGAAAGTACAACACGTATTCTGCAAGTTGTGCGCGTTGCATTGTTAATATTAAAAGTCTGGACTTGAATTCATTGGGCTGGGGAAGAATTCTTTGGTCATTTGTATGGAATACGGCAGCTCCGAGCGCTTCCGGCTGACTACAGCCGAGCGTCTCCACTGCGCTGATTCTTTCTTCCTGTTCTTTCGCCACCCGCACCTCCGCGCAGCTCGCTTCCTTTTTTGTACCTAGCAGGCTCTCTTCTTTTCAGCCGCCTGCACGTCCCTTGCATTTTTATGTTCGGTGACTTACATAGCCTGCCCCTTTGCTACGATCGCCGCGCCGCTACTGTCTCGCCGGACTACCGCCATCACAACTCCTTTCTCGCAGCACCTTCCTTTCTTTTTTCTGCTCAAGGGGACTCCGAGAATGCAAGTCTTTCACTTGACAGTTCATGTTATTTTGGTGTTAAGTCACCGTTGATGATCTTCCTGGCCGAATTATTCAGTGATGCAATATTTTTAACTTTACCGTCAGCTGCAGCTGCAGCTGCACTCATCGACCTCTCAGTTTTTCTACGGGATATGCAGTGTTAAGGCGTAAGGGTGAAATGGTTGCTCGTCAAATCGAGGACATTTTCATGAGCGATGAGGAACAGCCCGCCGGCACCAGAGAGGATCTCGCAACTTCTTCTAACAAGCACATCTCGTCTCATGAACTACTCACCCTACCATCTAATGCTCATCACTAGCACGTGTTTCCAGGGAATTCAAAACGCTTCTCTTCCGTGGAATAACATTCCCCTTTAAATGCAAAAACAGCATCCTCCCGACCATCATAATTCTGATTAAAGAATAATAGAAAGCCTGTCTTATTCCTTCTATCCATTTAATTACCGTTGCCGAACGTAACCCAATATTAATTGAAAAGGTCATCGTAAGTATGAGCCATTCGAATTGGATTATAAGGTGCACTCAGCGAAATTGATTCCTATGCACTTAGTGTAATCGAACTAATACAACCTTCGAAGAATATTGCTCTCGCAACAATGAAACATCGTGAAAGGCGAAGACCCATAGAGTGTTTTAAGTTTTTAATCCAATATTTCTATATAATCCCATATTTATTTAATGGTGATTAACTGCGCTACTCTTTTCATAACTTTTGGTATAAAAAAACTGACAGTTAGACTTTTTCAAGAATTATGAGCGACTATCTTGCACTCACTGGTGCTTTATGGAAGCAACATCGATTTCTGTCGTACGCGCCTAACAAATTGTCCTTTCGCGCTGGTTGCCAGAGACACCGGCGATCTAACCAGCAAGGCAAACTTCATTATCTCTTCGCATTATGCGACACTAATGCACTTATCTTCAAAAGGAGATCGCAGGAAAACGCTACTTGCCGCTGAGAGAAGCAGTACACGCTGAGCTGGCGAGGCAAGCCTCTTAACCCCCTTTCCACAAAAGCAAATAGCAAAAAGTGATGAACGACCCTTATCTACGCCACTCTTCGATCCTACGGAAAAAGGTCTCGCCTGCCATGTGCCTTACCACAATTTGACCGTACAAAGAACTCCTACCAGCAAGAACAGGACAATTTCAATTGAAACTTTATTCCCATATATTTCGATACTCATTATCGAGAAAAATGACTTCCATATACGGATATTCTAGTCCCTAAGAGAGAATTATATTGATTTCTATCCGATGTCGTTTTTTACATGCTACTCATTGCATCCTATTCCTAGATACACGCATGCTTCGGACCTTGACTTCTGCACTCCTGTCCGCACTTCTAACTTATCCCAACAGTATGACTTGATTGCTATAATTATATCGGTCTTGTAATCTTGTTATGTTATAATTTCAGATCACAGTCCATGGATGCAGGAGAAAAAGACGCGGTGTATATTCATACGTGACAGTATTGGTGGTGTCCCTGATGCGATTGATCGTGCAATCTCACGGTACGTGCAAACCTGTCGCACTCGAGTCTATAATGCGGATTAAAGCGGACAGCTTTGTTCGGATGGGCATTCTCTGGCCGGGTGGCCGGCATTCACCGTCAAAAGTAAACCCTATGATCGAATGGTGGAATTTAATTTCGCGAAAGAAGAAAGCTTCCGGCAGAAGGCGAATGTCATTGCGTGGCGAGGGGGTTGCTGGGGGAGGTGGGTGAGCGAGTCACACAATGCTCGGCCAGGGTGCTCCAGTCTGAATAGGGGGGGGCCTCGCATTCTTCTGGAACACCGAAGCCGATGGACAACAAGGCGGCGGCGGCGGCGGCGGCGTGCGCGCCTATTGCTGTCACGGAATAATGAGGCGACAGTGGGTAGGTGCAGCTTACTGATTGCGAGTTGTCAGTAAGTAGGTTGCGACAGGTAGCCACGTTTCTGCCGTTGGTTGGCGGCCGCGCACTTACCCACCACCGACCATTAGAATCCCACTAGTAGAACTCTCGCGTCTCGGCGTGTCACTGTGTGCACGCCTTTCCAGTGCCTCGGTGTGCAAGTGGAACGACTACACAGTCGAGCGAGCCGTAATCGAGTCCACCTTACACAACAGACCGCTCCCGGTTTTTATGAAAGCCTTACTAGAACCGTAGGGAAAAGCTCGATTCATTCTTGACTGAGAAGCCCGAATGACTACCAAGATCGAGAAGCACATCCCTAAGTACAAGGCACCTTGCGCCTCTGAGCCTCTGAGCCTCACCTTTCCCCTGCGCAGGATCGCCTCCAACACTGGACATGGAGTTTACAATAGGATCTGTAAGGATCCATACTCTCTACAACCACTTTAAACTGTTGGTGGTATTGCTAACTCTATTTCAAACTTCTTCCTCCATCCTCTCTCTGGCGCTGCTCTTATTTACACTCTTCCCTCGACGAAAATCAATTAATTTCGTAAAATCGACCTGTTTCTGATTTACCTTTAGGAATTGTTGTCGCTGTCGGTATTAATAATGTTTGCGCTATCGCTTGCTAGTACCATTTTCGAGTGCACTTGGGGATTGAGTGAATCTCAACGCGGCGAAACCTCGTTGAAGAAAAGCGGATGAAAAGCATGAAAATAGCTGGGATGCTTCTGGGGTTTGGTGGATTCAGGACTGGCTACGCCAGACATCTTACCACGATGGGATTCTCGAGGACGTTTATCATGAATTCTTTGAACGCGTGACTTACAGCCTGAATCCGGCGACCTATATTCCTTTAAGTCGCACGAGCCATGCGGTGTCAAAACCGAAGAAATATGCTGTCGGAGAAAAGGGGCACTTCTGCATTGAGACAGAGAAAGCCGAGGGCCTCTTCAATATTCCGTATGCACCTTACTCCCCCAGCCGAACTATTTAGTCGAGAACAGCATAAATTATTGCGACCGCTCGCAACCAACGTACAAGACGCATTAGACAGGGAAAAATGGGCAAGAATTATGCAAAGCACGACTATCTAAATTCCTTGAATAGACGTGCTTTCTCAGCTCGAAGAGAAGCCCGATACTTGTCTCCCTATACTCCTTTCCCTTGGGAAAAGCAAGTGTAATCGAGCAAAGTAAAGCCTCTATCTTCTCTCTCTCGATGCTAATATCTCGTCGCCGCATTCTACTCTACGTAGAAAGAAATAAAAGTACGATAAGCGCCAATCGACTAAGAATTTCAGAGTGATACCCGCGCATTCTTTCAGTAATTCACACTCAATTCACTTCGCGGAATAAGTCATCGGAGCGTTGCACTTTCATGCTTAGAGATTCTTATCGCGTGCATTTCACTATGGAGTTAGAAGCTTGGAGAGATATTAGGCACCATGGTTGCAGAGTTCGCTCGACTTTCTAGTTGTCCGTATTGGTGAAAGGAGCATAAAAGACTCGAGTGGCTTAAATAGAGAAATGTATGATCTATTTGTGACTAAAGTGTCGAGAAGATTCCACGGGAATGGCGAGGTAAAATGCTGGCTGAGTGCGAAACAGTGAGATGTAACACGCCAACCAACACACCGTTAGTTTCTCAGCCGATGTTCTTCCTCTCTTTTAGTGTCATAGTCGACACGGTACACCTGCCTGCCCACTGGCTAACTCGAGGCTTTTGCAGCCGCGTGAAACCACGTACTCCTACAAACGATCGGTCTACCATAGAGTTCCTCCTCGCTCTTGTACCCCCTTTGCCGCGAGAAGCAAGCTTTCCGAGATAGTGTACAAGTGAACCGCATGATGTAATCTGTAGCGCGTCGAGAGTTCGCTATGCGAGCCTACCGATCGGATGAAACTTCCTGCTAGTCGCCATGACACATGCTTCCGTCTACTTTTCTTTAATAGTTCTTCTCCACTTAACATTACAACACTACTGACCCACTCTCGCGACCTAAACTATTTATTAGTACACCGCGTTATTACAAAATAAATCACAGTTGGAACAAGTTCGAGCGATTTAAAGTGCTGACTCACCTAAAAAGTGAAGAGGCCAGGCAGGACTCGCAACGATGACTTGCACTCGACTCGGCACCGGTGCAGGTTAAACGGGCATTTGCATATTCCGCTTTGCATGAGAGAAGAGCTCTGGACTTAAGTAATTCCGGAATTTGCAGTAAATGAGTAGCGCGCAATGCTTTGGCCGGATCATTCGCAGCACACGTAGTTTTCCTTTGATGATTTATATGTATGCGCACTCGTCTTCAAAGTCTGTCGAGACTAACATTTTCTCAAAAGGCGAGAGAGTAAATTTTCGTATCGTAATAAAGGTGACAAGTTGACGGAAGACGTGTTTGATCGATCTGGGAGAAATCGATCTTGGAAGGAGCTCTCCGATATCTGGAGGCAAGTGCATGCCTCTTACACCTGGATGTCCATCGTATCGTGTTTACGCTGACGCTTAGTTGCGTAACTATACAGGCGAGCCGTTCTTTGCGCGTATGCGCGCCACTGTAAACCGAGCAGCACAAACGAACGTTCAAGGAGACTTCGTCATTTTCTGTCTCCCGCTCGATGGGGAATGCATGAGTACTCCTTTCAAAAGTTCGCACTCTCTGTAAGCCGAGTCTCGCCGAGGGTACTCGGTGAGCACAGACCAACGTCACATGCGTGTATTATTATCGAGTTACTGAGTAATTACTGCATGGCGCTGACTTAAGACCCGTTTATATTCGGAGATGGGCCTGAAAACGACGATAGTATTCCCTTCACCTTATAAGGAGTCCTCGTCGTATCTAACAACTTCCGTTCAATGTCTCTCGATGGAAACGTACCCTTATACTGCTGGTTGGTCATTGCTTAATTCCCTGAAGCGTTAATTAAAGATCGGATCTTAAAGTCAAATCAGCGAATCATTAAGGCAGTGTAGCACGTTCACTGTTAGCACGACGGAATTGGATTTCGTTGACCAATGTGTATGTCTTCCTCTGATGTGGATAAATGCTGCACTCATCATTTCCGGTGGGGCTGCGTGTATACACCGAAGCATTTAAAGTACCATGGGGGTACTCACAACTCGTTCGGAGCAATGCAATCAAAGCATTCTAAATTAAACTTCGGAAAGGTAGAAAAAGAGTGAGAGTCACGAAGCTTCAAAAACGAAAAGAGCGGTCGATGTACGAGCCATATGGCCTACGAAATAAGATTCGACGGCAGGAAGCGTGCACCAAGTGGAATATTGGTTTTCCGTTATGAGATAACGCGAGTGGCGCGATAAACGCTCGAGAGTTTCCGGCTTTAGAATAGTCATGCCACCGAAGCAAACTGCCCAATTTTCATTATAAATGTTACATTAATTCAAATTAATTTCAAAATAGCTGCGCGCCCAGTTTAATTCAACTACGTCCTTTGAAATGGATTTTATTGCACGTCGGCGCAATACTGTTGTAAAGTATGAGCCGCAATTGTTTATCGGCCGATGAATTGTATGATCCAAGTGTCGCGCATCGTTAACACAGTTTATATTCTGCCAGGCTATTTGCGTACAAGGGAAATTCGGGCAATTTGAAAAGTGTGCGCGTATATAGGGTTCATCAAATGTTGAGTACGAAGCAGTTGGTTTCACAATTAGACTCATATACTATACGAGCGGGAGAAGCTTCGATTGTAAAACGGATACACAGCTCGGCGCCCGGTAATTGGCGCGTCACGCTCGAGTTGAGCCACGACTTCATTCAGTCAAGGCTGCCGCCGCCGCCGCCACCGCCGCCGGTGGATATCTCACTCCCGTAATAACAGCGTCCATTGATAAAATTCTGGAGCCGCCAGACAGCGTGGACCTGCGGCAAAACGACGATCGAGAGCCTCGAGAACGTGGGCGCCCAATTTATAGCGGTCGCACCATGCTATACCCATCAACGTTCCAAGGGATTTTCTACTCTCGCTCTCTCTCTCGCTCTGTCTCTCGATCGTTGCGGAGACATTTTTTCGACCGCTCGTCGACAGCTGTTGCTTTTGGCTAGTGGGCCATATTTCTCCCTGGTGGTTCATCGTCCCTGCCGTAAGAAAGTTACGAGCAGTATGGGTGGCCCCCGAGTCACTGACCTTCGCAAGTGCATGTCACAAGTATCGTTGGTTAGTTATCGCTGTCGCAGAAAATTTCATTATTCTTCATAATATCTGAAAATCAGCCGATCGCTACATAAGGTTTCAAGCACCGGAGACTGTAAAGTCAAGGGCGTTTTGCTTGTTTTTATTAATGGCCTTTTGCCCGCTTTTATTATGTGTGTACACGGAGGTTAATAAATTGATGCGGCTAATAAAGTGCAAAGTTCCACGAAGGAAGATTGCAGCAAGTAGAGATTGCGGACGAGAAAGGTTTCGATAAGTTTCCATCTACAACAATATAACTCTACTCTCTCTCTTTCAACGAGTTCTTTTGAGGCGATCGGTGCACTTAGATACATATATGGAAAGCCGAGATTCCAAGTGGAGCGGATCGCAGGCTCGGTTTTGCTCCATTTATGGGGGCTGTTGTACGCTCTTTAATGGAAGTCCAGCGAAGGTAGAAGGAGAGGGCTGCTCGGAGTCCGCGCGCGCCTTGCTGCAAATTGCATTTTGCGCAAACGGTCACGTGAGAATGCCGCAAGAGGAATGGCGGGGGGTGGAGGGGGGTATAGGAAGGGTGAGACTGTGCGATAAGAGCGCAAGATAAAGGAGAGAGTTCGTGATCGCGCTTCGCTTGGAATGGTCGTGCGCGCACCTTCAGATTACCAGCTGAGATTAGGCGCACTCCGATACCCTTTTTTTCTCCATCTGCCGTCTTATCTTTACAAAGGCAGAACATATGTACGGGATATTTAGTCCCACGGGTTTCCAGGATCTCCGAATCAGCGGTGGTATTCGGCCGAGGAACAGGTGATTCCGTGCGAAGGAGCATAAAAAGGAGATAGTCAGCTATCTCTCGGTTTTGCTCTCTCAATTTGCATATGACCCAGTCCCCAGCTGATCATCAGCGGACGTTGGCCTTCAGATGAGAGACCGTCCACTATGCATCCACGAATGCGTTACGCAAACATAAATCCCGCCTACCACTCACATGTACCTACTGTTGCATACACACTCACTGACCACATCACCCACGGCCCGGCCCGGCCCGACCCACCTCTCTTTCTCTCGATCTAGCTTGCCAATCAGTTTACCTTCTTCCTCCATCTCCGCTATATCACTCGTTACAACACTTTCCCAGTAGCAGTTGCACATCGTTTTCCTAAACCTATCTATCAAACCTTTTAATGACCACTTCTCTTGCACCTTGGTGCGTTTAAATAAATAACCATCCTATTAAACATTGTACACTTGGATCGGGAAAGCTTGAAATATTAATTCGATGGATTAAACTGTCATATTCCATACATGCCGATCACAGTGACCCAAATATGCCTGGCGCTCACACTAGGATATTTTGGTTGAATTATTAAATCTGGCGTATTATGTTTGTCTTCTTGATAGATTCGGCTTTGTGATGGGAAGCTATTGCGCGCGTCATCGTTTACCTAAGCGAATCAATTTTGCAGGAGGGTTACACGCTGCGCGAGCGACAGTCATCGTGTCTTGCGGCAGCGTACTAAAAGAGCAGCAGGCATCGTCGTCTTGCTTGCGACCTTCTGTAGATCGATCCCCTTTAACAGGAGCTCGTGCTTCAAGATAATGATAGATAGAACAACGCTCTAACTTCTAAACCTTCCGCTGAATGGATGAGGAGTGGCGGGGTGAGGGGTGAGGGGTGAGGGGAATGGAATTCGTACGGCGCGGCGGCAGCCTGGTCGTTCATATGCAGGCACGTTCCGCTTTCTCTCGGCGCTATCGAGTCTCGCATGTTGCTTGCTCTTGAAAAGTCGGATAGCTCGTTACGCTCGGCGCATATCCACGATTGGCCCACAAAACTCGAATAAGCCCGTGGAAAAAGCAGTGTGACTCGCTGCCGCAAGATTTCAGCGTATGTATGTGTGTGTGTGTGTTTTTTTGTGGTGGTTGGGAATTCGGCGGACGTTGTTAACGAAGGATACGTACGGGGAGCTCAATAGACGCGCGCCACTTGAAAATCAGGTTCGTTTGACCCTTCTTCAGTGCGAAGCGAAATCTTTTGATAGGATTCGGCGCGCCTGGAAATTCATTTGGCTGGAGGTTCGTTTGTTCGGATGCCACGTACGTGCACGAGTACTGGTTTTGTACGGGAGTGGTGCGCTCATAAGTGGACCCAGGGGTCGACGACCACTTAGCATCGGGACTGGGTCACATGAAAATAGGAAAGCACGACCAGAGATTTCGTGCATGCCCCGACTAATTTCATTCCCAATTATACCTTCTTCTGGAAGACTAAGTAGGAATTTCGTGGGGGCGCTTAACGAGAATACGATCGCTTGCGTGCGCATAATGGCCACGCGCCGCACCGCGCCGCTCCCGCTGCGCTAGGTAGACTTAATATCTGCACTTCCAAGGCTGCAATTGAAAGGAAAGGAAGCGCATCATGATAATAGGGGAAACCATAGTGGTCGATGGTCATTGAGATGGCCCCCAATTATATATGATATTTCATTAGTCTTCTAATAGTTGATAGTCGCAAGAAGAAACTCGCTCCTTATGATGGGGAAATCAAGGCCCTGCACACGCTTGGTACTGTTCTCCAGCGGCAGAAGCAAAAGTACGATGCGCCGGGCGCGTTCAGAAGCATTCGCTTGAAAATCTCGAACAAGCTCCACGCTGTTTGCATGCGAGCCCGTTCGCCACGACACAACGACGAGACGGGGTGAACGACCGCGCGCGATGATGCGGGTGCGATCAGCTGGGTCGGCTTGGTGTATCACGTGCGAATCGAGAATCGAGGAGGCGGTGGCGGCGGCGGCGGCGGCGGCGAGGGCGCCGCGCGTTGGCCACCTGATATTGCCAATTCATTTGCCGCTGTACCGGTTTAAAATGCAATGCGGGCACGCCGGCGAACGGGTGCAACGAGTACGAGTGAGTGCGCGTCCGGCAAAAGTCGGTCGTTGCGATCGTCGAAAGCCGGTGCAACATTGACCTCGGCACTTGGCATTCGGGTTCGCAATCCTCTCGGCATCAAGTTTTCTTTCATGCCGCCTTCTCCACTAGACATTTGTCTTTGCGAACTTTATTCCGCCATGCCTTTACAACACAATTATTACTGCATTCGCCGCTTGTGAAAGCACTTCGCAAGCGAGAAACAGCACGCGGAGGCGTCTTTAAATTCTGCTAACAACTTTTACAGGCTCGTTGAGATTTCAAAGCACGACACGCCAGGAAGTTGTTTCGTCGCAATCGAGAAAGACAATTATGCTGTGGATCGGACGGAGTAATTGTCATTAATGGCCAGTTTGCGGCTCAACTTAATGCCAGCGCTTTCGCAATAATTGCTTCAAGTGCTTGCTCCCCATTAGAGATGCTCCCCCCGCTTGGCTGCGAGAAATGTAATCTACCGCTTGTTAACTTTAAAAACTTTGAAAATCCATGAATTGTTAGATCGTAGAACTGAAATTAGTTGGTAAAGTATGCGTAACGTTTGCGACATTTCTGTAAAGGGTGTTAATACCACGAAGAGCGGCCTTTGAAACCTGTTCTGCACTGATCTACTGACATACTGCCGTCTATATATATATATATGTATATATAAGAGACTCTTCCGAATCGCATTAACTTTCTCGTGTCCGTGAAGTTGTTTCTTTTAATGAAATAGCTCGCCCGAGTATGTTATCCTATTTACTGAGCAAAGTGTTTAGTAACTGTCGCCGTTATTAAGATATGCCGTACAACAATTATCGGCTGTCGACGCTCGCTGATGTTCTAAAAGTTAGGGAATTAGGAGAGCGTGTCATTTCACGCGCAAAGTTTCCAAATTATTTGCTTGGCGGCTCTAATTTCTCGCACGACCAACTCACTCTCCTGCCAAATCTCTAAAAGGCCTGAGCGTAACTGCGTTAACTGGAACTGCAATCTGTCGGTGCGCGCGCGCGCGCGCACACTCTTGCGTTGGTGGAGCTACCACACGTAACTCCTTACGAGGTCAGTGGAATGCGTTAGGTGGATGCAGTTTATCAAGTATCGACATGTCCTTACGACACAGCATGCGCAGCGTATTAGCATGCATCACCTGACTCTATTTAACGCTCCGTACGCCGCGCCGTCCTGCCTCTACGCTGCCTCTGAAATTCGTGTCAATCCAAACTAACTTGAAAGTAACTCGAGAGTTTCACAATTCATACGCAAATTTCCCTCCACATATTTTTGTAACTGCTTTACGGCAATATAGAGGAGGATTGGGTCAGTTGTGTTGATTATCAAGTATACGCGAGGTTAAAGAATTGACTTAATACAGATGTGTAAACATAAGTTAGGCAGTCCCGTTGCCTTTTATTTTGGTGGAAGGGTATGGGCGGGAGAGCAATGCGGTCAGAGACGTTGGTGAGGCACAACTACAGGTACATACATACGCAGAGGAATATCGATCTGCAATAGTCGAGGCGACCGATCGATAGTCCAAAAATAACTGCGGGCCAGCTGACTTGGTCAGGCTGTGGCAAACCCGTTTATTTGATCATCTTGTAGTATATCTCGCCTTCTACTGTAAATACATCGGTATGGGGGTTTTGTAGATTACTTGAAAAAGCGGAACAGCGCAATCAGAAACCGCACGCGATGATAAAACGTGCGAATGCTAGATAGTTACTGAATACATGTACTAAATCCTGTATGGCATGCACATTTAGTCGGAGATCATAATTAGTGGCGTAACTTGGAGAACAAAGCTGATGATCATGAGAGAAGTTCCTTTTCAGATAGTATGTTATAACGCGGAGATACTAATTAAATTACTTTCTGGCTTGGAAGGTATTTTACAGTGGTTTCAAGACAAATCGAGGAGTGTCGTTGGCACATCCACGTATCCTTCGCCGTGTTCTACGGGTATCCTTTATACCTGGATACCGAGTTAAACCGCGGCTCAACCACGCTCGTTACGTAATTTCCCGCGTGCCAAGCGTATAAGGAAGTCAAGGATGATTGAAAGTGTGTTCGTTACAGTGCACTCGTCTCTTGCTATTTTCATAATTCACTTTTTACCGTTGACACCGATGTTTCTTGTCTTAGCGAGGATTGAATCCCGCTCGTACTAAGCTGACGACAACGCGCTTCATCATTTCTCGCAATCGAGTGCAATTTTGTCCAACAATGCCTATTTATGTAACATGATTTTCCTTGTTGTAGGCCTTCGTGTATCGTTGGTTCCCGTGGACTGTTCCAGAGTAGGAAAAGGCAAGTGGTGCGGGAATCCTTGCTGGGCGGCGCGCAAATTTAGGGCTTCATTCGCGTTTTGTGAAGTAGAGAAGGTGGATGGAAGGGCCAACTCATTGGCCTACGACCGTACGTTCTAGGGTTCCTAGAGCTGAAGAGGGTTGGGGGGCACGCAGTGGCGTCGTCAACACTTTGTTTAACCACTTTAACTCGATATTGATATTTCCTAACGCTGACTCACACGTAGAGTTAGTCGTCGGTGGTCCCTGCGAGTCGATTAACTTCAATAAATCATCTCACGTTGTTATAACTCGATTCTATGCGTCCCCGTCTGCCCATAATACCCTCACTTTTCCTTGTGGAAACTACCTGCTTGTGCTTTTGTCCAAGCCAGGGTCACTAATGCTAGAGTGGATATGTGTGCGAGTGTGTCCGACGCACATAAGAGCCACTCGTTGAATCGATATTTATGCTACAGCAGGCAGCTTCCCTATTTTCCTGCTGTCCAATAGCGTACCTGCTGAAATACTGGACCAGCTTTTGGCAATATGAATGCGGAAAGAATCTCTTCTCGCGAAAGAGGAACCTGTTCCCTCGTGACGTCACGATCGATTTAAAGTATCTTTTATGTTCACTTCTTATTACAATTCGGAGCCACAGACAAAAACAGGCCTTACGCAATTTCGATGGAACCGGCGGAGAGTAGTTATGAATTTGGCTGTTGGTCTATTTATCAGCGATTGCTCAGGCGCCTGACCGGTGCAGAGGAAGTTTATATGAATCATATTGTTCATTGCACTGGATAACACGCCGCGCCGGTGCGTCTCACTTTACCGATTGCTTATCGCCTGGAATTCAAACCGCAAAGGAGTGCTACTACCTTCGCGCGATTGCCGTGCTAGTGAACATCACACAACGATTCACTTTCTGATCTGCATTTTCTGGGTATTCCTCGCTATAAATAGGTAAATATAATGCAGAAAAATGAGTGTATTTGCGATGAGTTAATGGATGCAGAAAAAAAGGGATTTTTCGTCGAATTCAATATTGTCCAAGGTTCGGACAATTTAAGTGCAATTCTTATATGTAACATTTTGCAATTCATGAAAGTAAGATGATACAAAAATATTTCAGTTATCCTGCCATTTGGAATAAAAATAGGCTTGAAAGATATGTTGCGACGCACGTCTCTGCATACGACGAGAAGTTTTTCCCGTCCTCTTCCACTTCTCTGCGAGAAGAAAAGTTTACCAAGAGTTTGAGAGCACTTGAAGTAAAATCCATTCGAGTCGCGTCCTTGCAATACTCTCGCCAATCGTGACACACGTGGGCATTGATTGCGCAACTGGGAATAATTTTCTTTCGCTAAGTGTTTCGAGGCTTAGTGCTCTCTGTGGCATATTGTATCGCGTCTGCTTGTGAAATTCCCCTCTTTCCAGCAGCGTCGGATTACCATTCTCTAATGGATCGCGATAACTTCTATTATCTGGCAGACTGTCACTCCAAGTATTGAACCGGTCCGTGCACTAATAACAAGACTTTTCTATGTGTTCGTGTTAGAATGATATTTTTCTAGCGCATATGCGCGCTGCATTTGGATTATTTGCATAGTTGGAACGCTTGGAGATCGATTACTTTCATCTCTTCAGTATCGCAATATTTTTTCCGAACTTGGAAAGATCGGCATAGTGTTCTGAATGTTTAGCAAGCCGCCCGCATCATTGGGCAAAAGAGGGCTCTCGCGTTCTCTTATTTGGACCACATTCACGCGCGCACCGCATATTCAATTAGCGTATTGCGAAATGCGTTAACCAGCATTACCTTGCTGGATGTCGGCACGTGAAACGAGAACTTATTGACGCTTCTTCTACGATTACGCGCTGCGATTATTGTGCAATGCGAGCTCCTACTTGGAATCGATGGATCGTTTAGCCAGCTGCCAAGTACAGCCGATCGAATTCTGTTAGGATTAGGTCATTTAGTTTGGTAGAATCACAAGAACGGTCGTCCGATCGTGTTCGGAATTTGCCAAAGTTCGCTCTCATTGTCTGGATGAAGTGCGAATTTACATTGTCTGGTGTAAACGTTTGCCTGGCTTCATACAATGAGCCACGGGTGCTCGCAACTACGTATGTACACCATTCAACAACTAAAATCGATTTTCGTGACGAACGCACTATGCCAAGCCTTATTTGCGCATCGTGTAATTAACTGTAGATTTATTTGGCATCGGCTGAAACGTGAAAACAACAACAGTGGCGCCGAGGGTGATTTCGAGCGTCGACTACTAGGCGATCGTGGCTGATGTGTTTCGATCTCCCTTAACTTCCTCCTGATATCTATGTATTTCAGTGTTAGTATCAGTAATAGATTTGAAGCTGTGTCGGCAAGCTTTCAAAGCGAATGGAGCCTAATTGAATAGGAGTTCGCGTCAAGCTGTAAGTTGAAGAAGCGCGACAAACTTTTCTCGCGAATACATGTGGTCGCTCTACTCGGCACAACACTACTAAGTTGGCTAACTCGATAGAAACTGTCTAACAAGCGTCGGTGGCTGGGAGCGTAACCGTTCCTACCGGTCGGTGGCAAGCGGGCCAACAGTAATTAACGCACATTGATACTCGCACTCCAATAGAACTCCGGGCTATTATTACACGCGATTACCGTTCATTATTCGACTTTGCTAATATTCATTTGGGCGACGATTAAATTTACAGTTCACCCAGCTGGTTCGCGCTCCGAGCAACGTTGCGGAAGAGACAATTGCAAAACAAGAGTACCCGCGGTATCAAGTTGCTTTTCGTCATCGACGCCTTTGTCTCCACCGCTATTTGCACAAATGCCGCTTATTTAATGAGCAGTTGCCGAGCAAAAATCCCGCTGCTCTGTGGTGACACGATGCAACAGCGCTCTGTTGAAAGCGCCGAGAGTAAAATACGTACGCACTTTTGTTGCTGCGCCATGAAAAATGCGTTACAACTGTACTAACGACTGGCACGCTGCTGCTTATTAAAACTTCAGAATAATTTTCATGTTTGCGCTCATGAATTTTGCTTTGTTGCTTGCCAGTGTTTGCCGGAAAACGCTTTGTTTGCGCTAGTTTTGGTAATTTTTAGCATTCCATGGCAGTGTGGCAGATGATTGTCAGGCGGTGAATCCAATTTTGATACTTGGAAGGATTCCCATAATTTCCCACTCTCGCTGGGTTTACAGGATCATTAATACTATTCTCGGTAGTGCGCTTGAGCCTTGGAAATTTCGTCCTCCTGCCGACGAGGCCAATGCCACTCTCTCATGTCGTTGCAGTTAGCTTCGGCTCAATAGCAGTAATCTCTGTATTATACGTAATACCCTAATTGTATTTGAAATTGTATACGAAATGTTCTCCGGCGCTCGCACTCGGTTTCTCCTACGCCATGTAATGCGCGCACACTAGTTACTAATATGTATTTAGCAGTACTGGGTAATTCCTCGCCAATAAACGGTTAAATCATGAGAGGGAAATCGGATAAATTCTCCAATGACAATTTCATATCCGACGGGAGAACCAACCATCTGCTGGTAACATTAGTCGACCAGATAAAACAGTATTTTGAAACTTGGAAACATATCCAACAAAGCAGTAAGAATTACATTTCACTCGTCGGAGAATTGATAAAACATCTAATCTCATACTAGACATTTCTAAGGAACACTTATGATGCACTTGCAAATTCATAAGTACGACTCTTCCTTTCTGATTGGCAGATCGCGGCATTCGATATTGAGCGGCAATGGATGGACGTCGGTAGGAGGCCGGGCTATCTTTATTTTATAAATAGTGATGGCTCAGAAGGCACACGCAACGTCGCTATGTATATTTATGCCGGTAGGCAGCTACTTATTCACTCTCATCGTTCAGGAACTGCTCCTCACTATTCATAATGGCATTGGCTTCGACGGATATCCCACTGGCTCGATCGGCCACCATCATTTTCAGTATCGAAAAGGGGGATCGCCGTTTAACAAAGCGAATTACACATCCAACAAAATTGCCGTTTACTATTATCTTCAGAGAGATACAAAGAAAATGGCGTAAGTGTCGTACAGCATAGCGGCGAGGTCGGAGCTCTGCTAATTATTCCGCGTGGCGACCATCACTTTTCTTTTGTACTGTTAACTGCTTGCGTATCGGTTAACGAGATAGATGTGAACTTAAACCTTATTCGAACGATGGGTAATTACGTTTCTTGTAGGATGGTGCGTTATAGGTATTGGTGCATTTGAATAGCTGAGGCATCAAGTTTCCCTGTTGTCGAGCGTCTAGATGCATGTTTCGCTGATATCACGTTTAAAGGGAAAAGCAAAGCGAGGTCTGTCACTTTATGTGAATACACATAACATAAAGGAGAGGAGAGACATAGATCATACATGTGTGTACCTGGGACGGAGTATGGTTGGGTTTGTGGTTGCGGTGCCCAGTACGCCTGGCTGATAGCGGGATAATGACTCTTGTTCCCGATACTCGGGGCAGTATGCTTCCGGCTTTTCATCGCCATTCTCTCGTCCTTCTGGTGCACGCGTCCCTTCCAAATGCAAGAAATTGCAGCGGTCGCTTCCTAGCAAGCACTCGAGTGAGCAGGCAGGCACGTGGTGAATCACGATCCTGACCTTCAGCAGTCTTCTCACACTGACTTTGTGTATCCAGCCGACATAATTCGCAATTCACAACCAAGTAGTTTAAGCACTTGTCATCCACTTGATCCTCAATCGCTTCCGCATTTTCGAATTTGGCCGTCAAGAGTGCGCGCGCTCCGCTAAGTAAGCTTGGATGCAATTCAATCGCTCGTTTCCCAAGTGAGCCGAGAGAGCGGAGACCACGTGCGCCGTACAGGTTTCTGTCACCCACTTGCCAGTACAATCTGCGTGTCCTGCTCCGCGCGACTACTCCTCTTAGCAATTCCGGCTGCCCCTTATGTAATTCGCAGCAATGCAGCACCGCTTATGCAACAGTTGAGCACTGCTCAACAATGACAACAAGAGGCCGACACAACAATCGCAGAAACTCTTGCTCACAAGTGTGTGTATCGCGAAGGGATTTGGCGAGGAGCCGGGATCTCAGGCTCCGAGATACTCTCCTCGAGGATCGATCAGACACTGTGCGTGGGAATTCCGATGGAAATGGACGATTAGAACAACTACTCCGCACGCCTTCAATCACGCATTCACTCACACGGCCACCTGGCCAACTAAGTTTGCACGTCCGCACGGAAGACAGCCGCCGAAAGCCGAGCACTCGAAAATAGATGCGCGGCTGTCCGCTGTTCCTGGAAGAGGCGCACGCTCCGCTCGAGCACAGTGCACTCGCCGATACTAGGATAACACGCGTCCGGATATCCGCTAGTCAATGGATGAACTTGGTCTAGTCATCTAGTGCAACACTCATCAGACAGACAGACAGTCCAACTTGTTTCTCCAAAGAGACAGACACTCGAATTCTGAATGCCATCCACTCAGAGTCCATCATCGGAGCGAATAACTGTTCGACTGGTGCGCGCGGCGGTGGCTTTTTTCGCGAATTGCAGCGTGCAAGGTTGCAAGCAGGGCAGTGCAAACAAGTGTGGAGCGCGCGGTGTAAACTCGCACGAGGAGCGCCGTCTCTACCGATTTGCGGCGCGCACGAACGATCGGGACTCTACTCTCTGTTTGTCGGTCGACACTCAACAAGTGAGAGAACCGGCGCTCGTGACTTGGGCTCCTACCGGCGCGTTCGCCGCTTCGTGACTCTCCGTGCACTCGCTCCACTCTGTACCGCTCACCGTCCTCTCTCTCTCTCTCCTTCCTACACACAGTCTCGTCGTCGTCACCGTCGCCGCTGCCGCTGCCGCTGCCGCCGTCGTCGTCGTTGTCGTCTTCCCGAGGAGGCTCGGCAGCACACACTCGCGTCGAGCGTATCCCCTACCTTCTGTTTTCGCCTCTACTCGCTCTCGCTCTACCTTCCGCGCTACCTGTTTCTCCTGCGTCCTCTCTCCCACTTATTGTACTTTCCTTCCCGGTGCGGCGCGGTGTCGGCGGCTCCCTTCACCGAGAGCTGCAACGTCTCCGCAGTGCCGTTGCTTCTCCCGTTCGCCTCCCTCGCCGCTAAACACTCTCTCGCTCTCTCTCTCTCTCTCTCTCCCTCCAGTACGATGAATTTCCGCTTATGATTTTCGCGCATGCATGCACTTATCTCTCTCGCCCGCCCCCGCGACTTCCGCTGTTCTGTTTCGGGCCATCCGCTTCGTCGTGCAAGTAGAATTTTGCTCGCACGCGATTCCGTCCTACTGCTACATTGCTTACGTGTACTGGCAGAGAGCGTTTCCGGGTTTAGGGTGTGGGCATCCTCGATTCCGATTGCAACCTGCTCTCGTCATCGCTGCGGTTACAATCCCCGTCAGCTTCCGATATCATCTCTCCAGCACGTATTCCGCTCATCCCACTAGCAGCCAGACATTGTGCAAGTGTCATAAACCGCTTGCATTTTCATGTTCCACCTCGTTACTCATACCTTCCTCCACACAACTTCAGACGTACATTATAGACTTCCGGTGAGGAATCTTCCTGCCTGGCATACGTATCCTAGCAATGACAGGATACTCTACGTCCGAGTATATCATATTCGGCTGGCGCACTTTTTAGAGCAAATTCAGAAGACGCTCTCTGCTAACCGCGTCCTCATCGTCGAGTATAATGAAACTGATTTCGCAAGAGAGCTATTAAAACAGTGCTCCCGCCCACATTATGATACTTGTTCCGTCGGAATAATCAGTAGTTTTAGTCGCACGAGCCGAGCAGTTATGCAGGGGTTTCACATCTAGCTAGCTCAAACTGTCTGTTTCGACTGAGCTCTCTTCGCTCTCGCATTCACTATGTTTTCAGTACGCGGAGTCCGCTTCGCTTTGACTGACTCGTTTTAGTGACAAGACGCGGACCGCGTGGGCGAACAGCTGATCGTGACACAGCGTTCGCCCGGGGCAATCAGCACCAACTATGTTGAATCGTGCCAATTATAAGTATGAACTCGAATAAGAGATCTCCTTTATAATCTCATCTGTGCTGCTCTGTAATTGGATCGTGTTGCTTCTATCAATGAAAGGGACGCTTCATTTTTTATATTCGATGCTTTGTTCATCATCATCTGTTATTGATAGATGGATGCGCTTCCTAGAATTTTGATGAATATCTTCTGATGACACACGGTTGGGACTTACGCTCAAGGAAACGATAATAAATCGCGACTGGCTCGCAGCATAATAATGCGCTCACTGGTAAGGTACGAGTTGTCCACGCGGGGCTAGTTTTCGCTTATGCAATTGGTTATGACAACCTGGAGGAGATGTGTGCTTCCACGAATGCATTGTGTGCAACCACTTGGGAGGCTTAGGTGGGCGTATGATGACGCAGCGGTTGCTCGGTGGATCGGCGAGCGCCAGTAAAATTGGTAAAAACACATGCGGCGCGGCGGAAGGCGAGGGTAGGCGAGGGTAGGCGAGGGTGTACGCGGCTTTCGAGTAGGACGCTCGTGGTGACATGGTATAACCGATGCGGAGTGGTAACTGATAACACGTGACCGGTTATCCGGCGCGCGTCACGTCATTCGTCGAATCGGACAAATCGCCGGAACGTGTATTGGCGATATGCCCCTCCTCACACTATCCTAGTCACGAACTCCTTGTTTTCATCGGCCCGGATTTTGTCAGCGCCAACGTCTCTCTTCTATTCCATCTCACCCTTTCACCCTTCGTTCCTCTCACACTAATACCCAGCGACGCGGCGTTACGTGCGCCTCCGAAACGCATCCTATAATTCATACACGGAACATCAGCCTGCCGACACCATGCCGATTCCCGGCACTCACTGCGCCATTTTACTTTTCCTTTAGAGTATTGGAGAATTGTACAATCGCGCGTCAAAGGAGCAAAGTGAAACTTAGGGTGTCTAATGATTTGCCTGATTTAAAATAAAATCGAAGGTACTCATTCGTTTGAAGGGAAATAATGGAACAGCACATTATTTATTGGTAGAAAATGGTCTTGTGCTTAGAATATTATGTGAACATTCATAGAAGGATGGTTGAGATTTTTGTGGGTGGCATTTCTTGTTTTGTGAGAGAAAAGAAGTGAATTGGTGGCGGCGGAGGGTTTGCTCGGATTGCATAAAGCGGTAGAGCAACGATCGGCACGTCGACACAAATTCCACCCGCTACCTTTAGCAGCCGCTTGTCTCCTCTCGGACAGCGTACTGACGGAAATAGACGCGGTTTGTGACTCGAGCAGAATGCTCGGGGACTTGAAAAGCCCCGGTGTGTATATCGTGGTGAACGACCTGTCGCTGGTGGCAGCTGCTGGTGATCGGCCGGCTCTAATCGGGCCAGGTCGATATGCTTTAATGTCGGCAAACGGTAATTGATATTCCTGGTGTGCGCGCCGCATGTGCTAGACCATGGCTTGCCCGGTGCGTGGCCAAGAATATAATTACGCTTGTTTATGAGGAAGCTACGTTGCCAGGGGATGTTGGCAGCTTTGATGACTCAGAGAAGGCAACTATCCCCGTTGATGATATCCCTCCCGCCTTCGGTTCTTCCCTCCAATTCATTCGCGGCTATGGTCACTGCTGGAAATTTCATCTTTCACACCACGGACTCGGACACTTTTGCCAACAACGATGAGCGAAAGCAATCGCCGCCGCCCTGCCCCGCCGGCTATTTCCAGCACCGCAAACGTCAGCCGAACAACTCAGACGCGCAGAGAACCGACGCTTATCGGTTTGGAGCGTTTGCCTCCTCGAAATTTCCGCCAGTCCTTTTTTTTTCTCTCTCCTGCTGCTCGCCCGGCCTCTCTCGTCATTTTGCGCGTAGAATCGCACTGGCACTCGATTAATTGTCCGATAACGGCAAAGTGAGGCTCCCCGCGACGAGAGGCCGAGTAAAAATAGCCGAGTAAAATAGCCAGGCATCGTCGGCAGACGGCCTCCGCTCGAAACTTTTGCCGAGCTACTGAATTATTTACAACAACGAGGAGCGCGTTGCTGCGCGCCTTATGCAATGCGAATTTTTCACCCGTAGCGCGCGCGCGCACCACCATGCGCCAAATATGCGTCATCGGCGTTGCGATACTGTTCGCAATTTCGGCAGAGACGCCGTGATACGGCAAACATAAACAGTCGCCGTGAAAACAGCGAGCTATTCCGCGATATCCAGCAGCACGATCGGACGCCCCTGCCGCCGCGCCGCCGCCCAGCAGCGCCCGGCAGCGCGTTGGTTTGATGGGAAAACAGTGATAAATCGAACAGCAGCATATGCGCATCCCGGCTTTGAAGCTGTTGTTAGCTTTGCAAATGAATAGTTTGGGGTGACGAGATCCTACAGCAATCTGCATGACACATTATCGAGGAAGCAGGCATTCCGGCTCGTAAATTGCTCGACTTCTCCCTGCTCTCGCTTCGTCTCGATATAACTCGGTAAGTGAGTATTTCTGTAAGTTGTCCCGAGCTGACTTCCTAGTCAAACTGGACCCACTTGATAAGTGAGAGCGCCAGCCACCCCCGCCATTCCAAACAGTATCTCACTCTGACAACTAGTTTGCTGACCGCAACTCATCACCCTCACCTGTCCCTTCCCCATATTCATTCTTGCCAGATAAACTTATAGGATAATTGATACCTTGACGGAAAAGCTGCGCTAATTCTCACCCTTCGCGTCCTCGATTCTCGCGAAACTTCTTGATTCAATCATTAATGAGATCCGACAGGGTTGAAAAGTTTGTGCAACAATAAGTACGATCTAGGGCATTGGAAAGCTCTAACTGAAATCGCTCGACTGACAGTGGACAGAGGGTCATGGCTGGCATTGGCGTGGCATAGATATTTGTGGCTCGCCCTTGTCCAACTGTGCTGGCGATGCATTATTTATGCGGGCGTCGAACGCTGCATACATCGTCATCATCGAGCGCGATCGCATTATCGTTCGGGATCCGTGAGTGCAGCTTCTTGCCGGAAAGAAACCATCCTATTTGAATTTCCGAGTTCGTGCGTCCTTTTTCCATCGTCTTATCGAACGGCATCGTATTTGTTCGCGCGGGATACACGTCCGTGGTGAGGAGAGCGATTTCCTCTCCTCTGCGCAACTGATCTCCCACAAGTGAAATCCGCCAGTCTTGATAGACGAATAATGTGGGACGATCGCCTACCAAATAGAATATATTCAGAATTCCTCGAGTGCTTTACAACTACTTTTTTACAATCGGTACAACTAAAGGCCAGTTGGAGAGTACTTTGGCTGCTTGTACCGTGACTTCAAGACGCCCTTACAAAACTTGCTTCTTCAACTTATTGTACTTGAACTTTAAGTGCCTGATTTTCTTTAACAAGGGGCTTTCACATGCTCGTCACATCCCGATAATCTCTAAGCACCGCTGGAAAACTGCCAATAATCGAAAAACCTTACTTTTTTTCTCCACTCCTTTTATATTATACGAAAGCTTCAATTAAGCTAAGCCTTTGCAGCTGCGAGTCTGGCCCAGCTTGCACGCACATTTTTTACTACTTTCAGCGAGTACCGCAATAAAGTCATAAACAGAGTGAATCCCATGTGCTGATGCCTTGATGACTTCGGGTCTGTCTGGAAAGCCTATGGTCACCAAATGACCATCGTACCCTTCATACCTGGGACCTCCGCGCCTTATTCTCGGAAATTTCATTTGCCGAAACCAACGTATTCTCTCAAATCAAGCTTTCTTTAAATTTGCAATGATGGAAGCAACAGGGCGTCGATAGACTGCATCGTAAATGCAATTCGTCAGCTCGGTGAGGAGTTGATCGATCGCGATGATGATGGTTGAAATAAATTGGCTATGGTTGCATCTCAAGACGAATTGGATCACGGTATTCTGGCAGTGGGATGCTCCTCTGGGCGACTGACTGTTACCGTGAAACACCGATAAGCAATGATTCAGTCAGAGAGAGGGAGAGAGAGGCGGGAGAAAGGGAGTAGCATAGACGCACTGCATTATTCATGGCGCATTTAGTTTCTTAGTGGGATCTGACTGAGAGATCTCTCTGCGTACGGTAGAGGCGAAGACGGCCTGCGTGGAAATAGTGATGCTCGCTCTACTCTCTTTAGGAAACTTTTCTCCAGAGGCTGATAGGCCTCCGCCACTTTTTACTTGGAAATCGTCCAGTTCTATCTTGATTTCCAGAGCGGCGACCTCTCCAGCCGCTTCGCACGCCGTATACATTTCGAATTCATCGCCGAGAAGCGAAACTTACGTAAAAGGTGGCCACTAGTCCTTGGTAATTCTAAAAGTAGAAGGCTCGCTGACATAATTCCTCGCTTGCCTCAATAAATAGTATGACCGGCTGGGATTGCGTTCGAGTATTTGTAGGCAGTTTAGAAGAAGAACGATCTGAAAACAATTCTTTAACGATGTGGTTTGTGGACCGATGTCTTGCCGAAGTCGATCTATCGAGCCAGTTTCTGTTACGGGGCCATGCAACCGTGAGCGTAATGAGTACACCTCCTTCTATTGTACTTGGCAGCGCTTCCATGTCGAGCGCCGTCCACGATAAACTGATCCGGCGAGCGGCAAGCGGCAAGCGGCGAGCGGCGAGTGTTAAGTTACCAGCAGCATTTCGCCGATCCCTCTCGCCATCCTCTCCTGCCAGCGGGCTACATTAATTTTTGCCCGCACATTGTTGGCCCACGAAACACGAAACGTTCGGGGGAAGTGTGTCATGTCATGCACCGTTCCACGCGTGCATTTTAACGTCGACGTGGACGTCGACGTCGACGTCGACGCTAGATCAGAGAGGAAGTTCCGAAACAAGGGAGATCTTTATCTTTGAGATTGGCCCGCTGCTCTGACATTACAAAGTCAATTGGCTCTTTAATCGCTCGCCGAGAATCTTCGTGTAGTACGCGGCCCTTGCTTATATTAACTTCGGTGTATACTTTGTTATTGACTTTGGTGGCGAGGTCTCTTAAAGTTTGACGAGTAGGAGATAGAACTTTAACGGGCCGCCGCGCCGGCTTTTGCCTTGTCTCGAGGAATTAGCTCGGGTGCACGCATAATTATATGACACTTGGGAAATCCATATTTATATCCCGGCAAGCTAACGGCGGATATCTTCTGCCTCTTGGAGATATTATTCTCGTAGAAAAGGAAGGTTGTTGATAGCGGGCATGATAAGCAGACGGAAAAACTGATCACTAGACGTTGCGAAGCTTCGTTTTATATACTGCAAGGGTGAATCGCGTTAAGCGTGGAATGATGCCGGCCTGACATTTCCATCCCCTATGACCCTCTTGTTATGGCTGCCGGAATAATGTCATTTCCGGCAGACCTCTATAGCGAACTATCATAGAAAACTAAGCGGACTAACAGGCGCAGGCGACCTCTGCGTCCTCTCCCATAATTCGATATCAGATCAGATCTCTGTATCATGATAATAGACCTCCTTCATTCTTGCAGATGCATAGATCCCCTCGGTCGAGTGTCAACTCGTTTTCCTCGTGTCTCGAAATGTGTCTGGTCCGCATTTTGTTATCGATTTTGCTCGACATACACTTGTGCTTCAGCTTGTTTATAGTAGAGATGATAGTTTTGATGGGGCCGATATAGGGGAGCCTTTTTTCTTCGACTTGCTCTATTGAAGGTGGTGGGGTCAATCGCGTTAAGCGTGGAACGGGATCGTTCGATTTTCCAGTGCTACCAGCCTTGTTCAGTTCTAGAGGATAACGTCTTTTCCCGAGGCAGTGCCTTTGTGCAAGCAATATCCTTTCCCGGGAAAACGGGCTACCTTCCGGACAGTTACGGCGCTTGAATGCTACTTCAATGGATCGTACGCTGCATCTAGTATCCCGCAAATGAGGGACTAACCGGCTACTAAGTACAGTGAAAATCGACACTGAAAATTCTCTCTGTACCGAACCAATCTCGGATTAGAGGATTCCCAAAGAGGCGAACCGTTCGCTATGGGGCGAGTAGCACTCTGGCTTCACAATCCTGACAGTTTCACGTGAGCCCCGCCAGGATCGATTACGATTAAGTCCTGACCACACGGGAGAGCGTCCGTCATGGTGGCATAGTATCAGCAGAATGTCTGGCCTACATAATATATGGGCTAACAGAGATTTCAGCAAGATAAACGGTGCGAAATTGGCTCGACGGCAATTCTTTCCGGGCCGCGCCAGCATCGAGCTCTGCAATCAGTATAAATTAAGATAAGCCCACGCTTGGCAAGACTTTTGTCATCGTTTCGACAAGCAACTATGCCTCTCGGTGGATTCGCGGTCGGAAATATTTAGTGGCTCGGCGAGTGGAGATTTTATTATGCGGGAGGCGCTAAATGGTCGAGTATAATATAATACCAGTGTGTGCCGCAGCAACAGTGTTCGTGGCCCTCACATAAAACCCCTCTCTATACATATATGTATTTGGCCCAGTTCCAATCGGTTGCACCATTCAAACTCAGTTGCAAACCTAGCATTCCCGTACAATTGCTTTTCCAACGTTGAAGTTACTAATAAAGACTTACGATTATGGTTTCATTTGTTTTCTCTCGCAACGTCTATGTCGCAAAAGAGAATAGTATTTTTTCTGCGACGATTTCAGCAGCCCTTTAAACTGACTTTGAACGATGGTAATAGGGGTGGCGAGGAGGGGAGTTTGCAGGGCAAATTGGAAACTCCAAACATTGCAGGATCGTGAGTACTTATCCCATCTTGTCATGCTTGATCAATACCGATCAGTAGCCAGACCTCGTATTCCACCTGAGGGGAGTATGCTTGCGATTTCTTGGTATTCCGTCTCGAACAAATGCCAAACGCATTTGAATCGTTGGAGACGCGCATTCGAGAGTGCAGGCGCGCATTCATCGGAGGTCGCGTACTCGGAGCAGCATGCTTGCTAATCGGATTGTCGCATCCGCTTACACCTGACATCAGTTCGAGACATTAGTGCAGCAGAGTCTCTCGAGGAAAACGGGAAGCCGAGCCAATTTAGATCTCTCTCTTTTAACACGTCAAACATATCCAGTACACTTGACTATTTATGACACTCAGCATTGATTGACGCGATATAATCGGTGCATCGCATTGAAATGTTTTGTTCCCAGCCTAGAGCGACAAATGTGGGTATGCATATTCCGGACAGAAATGTGGGAACACGGATTGCCGGCCGACCAGGTAACAGGTCAGCGTGCAATGGTTTTAATTGTTCGCCGGGATTACACGTTATCTAGATATTTGCCCGAGTTTCCGATTTGAAATAATCTCGAAACTGAGGCGCGGTAAATCGGTTCACGTTACCCGACAGGCCACGAATTCCACTCGAGAGAAGTGTCCCATATTATTGCACGCATTACTACCAAAGAAATAAATAAAAGCGTGGCTACATCCCCATTCTAAATTCCTTCCTTTTTCCTCGCACTCTTCCCTTATTCATGTCACGAGCTGTGCGGCGGTGGCGGCGGTGGCGGCGGCGGTGCGAATGAACTTTCAGGGAACTGTTGCTCGCCGTCGTTGTTTTGAACTGGCGGTAAAGTTAGATACCCATATGTATACTCGGCGATCCTTCTGATCTACTTTCTTCGAGTTCCTCCTGTTAGTGGCTTTGCATATTCAGGCGATCGAGAAGCGAAGTCTCGTTAAGGTGGGTTCCATCTATATGAATGAAATTGGGTACATGTTCGTGTTACCGTTCTGGCAAGTGAGTATCCACCTTTAGAGGGCGGAGAGATCGCGGAAGCGGAATTGTGAGTGCGCGCGTGTGCGTGCTTTGTCGGTTTTCGTGGCTCCATTTTCGAGACTTGAAAGCACTTATTATTCGCTACGCGTTGAAAAAACATGAGCGCAGGAGAGAAGAGAAACGCCATGTAGCAACGTGAGCCATTGTGACGAGGAATCAAAGTCGGCTTTTTCCGCGACTCTTTCAGTCAGGAGCTTTTTCCACCATTTAAAGGGAGCAATGGTCGACTTGGCAGCCTCCTCCCTAAATGCACTCTTCTTTCTTTCATGTCGCTTGCCCTACTCTCCTTCAGATTTTCGATGACACTGGTAATTCATGACATCTACGACGCACGGCAATGGATATTCTATGCGACAGGCAGAGCTAATTGTATTGCAAGTCGGAAATAGAAGCCATGTAAGAGAACAAAAATGAGGGTAGTGTGTACGAAGATAACTTGGAAGAGCTCAAAGGATTTGTCGGTGCACCATTCCAAATCTCATTTAAACGCATGCTAGTCGACTTTGAATTTCAAATGGCAGCAGCGTAGAATCTACAAAGCTGCTAACAAAGTTTCTTAAGAGGGTCAACGTTGCGGCAATTGAAATCGTGTATAATTATGATAAAATATCGATGATAGAGAACATGAGTTTTCGAGGACAAACAGTGTACTTTACAAAACAACAATCAAGGATATGTAAGTGGACGACGAGCTAAAGTTCGACAGAATGAAATATTGCCACATAAATGTGTGCTTTACGAATGAATTCTTGATAAATCTTCAAGTTTTCGCCGATAAGATAAACTTTTCTCGCCGGCTGTACGGACGGGAAACTAATCGCGAGCAAGGTCCTACTTCCTTCTTACTCGTTGCCGCATTTGTCGTTTATCCTCAATGAATTCTCAGTCACTGATTCGGGCTCCGCTTCACGGTCTGATTAGCCGGTGGAATCGATCTACTTACCGTTTATTTCGACGTTCTATATTAAGACTGTTCGCTTCGGCCAAGATGTACGTGAATAATTGTTCAAGTGCACACCGTGTAACGTGGCTGTGATGTCATTATAACCTCTTGCCATGATCGCGAATGTTCACCCACCGAGACAATACTTAATAACCATCCAGTTATGAGTCACACTATCCTTGAAATAACTTAGTCGTGATGCAAGACACATTGCTTCACTTGTGCAATTTAGATTGTAATCTTTGAATCTTCCTTCCTTTTTTTGACGACTACTTATTTTTCCATTTCACTATTCTTTATGACTCCAGCGAGAGGGAAATATTGTTCCCCATTTCCTTTATTAACGAAACAAAGGAAAAGAAATATTAGCTTTTGATCGCGAGCGAGACAAGTGGACAGACGATGTTCGCTCGACGGTTTCGTTTTTTTGCGCCACTGATCTTTGGGAATCGTGTGTACAAAATGATCAGAAGCCTCGGAACAATTGGATACTTGCAGTCTATTGGAAGCTGGGTCGGCGCTATCCGGTGATATAACATGTAACGAGAGGCGGAGGGCGTTGAGTTGAGAATGGAACGTGCAGGAGACGTGAGAGAGAGAGAGAGAGAGGATGTGACCGAGCTCGACGAGAGCCGGTTACTTACAAAAGAGCGCGGCGCGGCGTTGAGAAAAGAACGAGTCCACGATGCTGGCCAAAATAAGCAGAATGTCACGGATATAAATAAAGCTTTCACCCCTGCGCTCCGCCCTTTCACCGGCTAGCCGCCTACCGGTAGCTACGTAACACCGCTTTGTCACTTGATCGACATGCTTCCTGTCGAAAGCTGCCATCTCTAAAAGCGTGCTTCAGCTATGCCCGCCATTCGCTTCGCTCGACAATTATAGCCGAACGAATAAAAATACCGTTTACACTCCAACATCCACTTCCTCATTATATTACAAACTATTCTCAACCCCGGATCATCCCGCCACTCGGATTTGCATCTAGTATTCACTCATCGTAATAGTAATTAGTTATTCCGGTGCTCCCGATGGCTGGGCAGGTACTGGTTCTTGCGCCTGGCAGATTATAATCATTTTATTTGATACGTGCTCACAGTGCGCGACGCTTCATTTGCCCGGACTGTCCTCATTGACGCAATCAAGCGACATGGAGAGTTATTCTTCAGCGATCGACTCTATCCTAGGAGATTCCTACGTGTTACTGGTTTCTACCGGCATTTTCAAATAATTTATGAAGGCACACGCGTATTACACGCGCAAGGTACCTGATTTGCATTCCCATTAAAAGTAAATCAGCAGAGAATAGCCGCGGAATATTGATTAATGGTAACGCTTAATATCTGCAATTAGGGGGAGCTCGTCTCGAGCGGATGGTGCATGTGCAGGCAGCAGCACCCCTTCGCTGTTGGAAAGGCCGGCTAGTATTTGGAAGGGTAGGTAGGACTATCGGGGCTTTAAATGCTGGACTCTGCGTCATTCCGTATGACGTGTGTGGATGGATACAGCAGAGACACATACATAGATATAGATAGGAGACTCCTCGAGGGGGGAGGTGGGTGGTGAAAAAGGCAAGGGGAAGTAAAAAATATGGGCGTACTCCCCGGCGGAGTGGAGCGCTCGTCAGCACGTGACGGGTGTCGTTAATATTTCATTAGCATTCGTTTTTCGTCGCGCACGCCGGCCTGCTGCTTTTGTATCCGACTCGGTACTAGCGTAGAGGCCGGCACGGCGCGGCGCGGCGCGGCGGCCGTCCGCCAGATTTTCATTGCGAGCTCGGCGCAGTTACGCGGAAAAATTCGTACAAGCTACCCTGACGCAGCATTCCTAGCTGCTTTTTGCCAGGCTTGTACGGCCAGTCTACCACCACCACCACCACCACCACCACCACCACCACCCTCGCCAACTTCCCAAGCCTCTTGTTTTTCACGTACACGCCAGAACGAGGCGTTTAATTATACGTGATTGCGTTACTTCGCAATGGAAGCGTTCTATTGCTGAACACTTTTGCCAACTCTCCAGTATTCGGGCCGTTCTACGATTCCAATTCCATTGCGTATCTCCGGTGTTACATACTGAATCGTTGCGCCCACCGGAATGACACGCGAAATGCGATAGTACCGCTCCAATACATTTCGATACTACGCTTTCTGGAATATCAAGGTTCTTATGAAACATTTGGCGGTGATCAACGTGCAATCCTATGGGGGAACGGGATTCTTTGAGAAACCGGACAGATTTGTATATCCCATTACGTGAATCACGGCAACCGCGGCATTAATTTACTGACGAGATAAACTGTGAGTAGGTGAACATGTTGATTTACAGCATTTACGGGAATGATTCCGGCCGAGTAAAGGCACAGGCATATTAAAGTGTGTGTCCTCGGTTCTGCAGAGTCGCCTTGGTAATCACGGTATACCTCTACTACTCCGACATTTCCCTCTCCTTCTTCCCTTTTTGCCAGCACTGTCGTCCTACTCAAACCCACCCAGCCACCCCCTCTTCCCTTTTACTCCCTTCGGCCAGCTAGCCCGCAAGCTCGATTGTATCTTCCTTGACTACGTAATCTCGACAACCCTTCAATTCAGCCAATTAATTAGTACTTAATGATCAAGCTTTGAACTGCATTCTCCGCCGCACCAGTACAGGGAACTTTAAGGGAGTGAGCCTCGTCAAATAAACTTCATTTCGTGGCACTCACGGAGAGAAATTACTACAAGGGCTGACTCCATCTGGCAGCGAGGGCGATGAAGAATGTTATTTGGCGACAAGCGTGTAACCTTTGCATTTCAATTCGCCGCCACGAAACGCGGTGTGTTGGCGATTTCTCGCGAAAATTTCTTGCTATCTGCAGAAGCAAACACGGGGAGACCGCCGAACGCACGGGCGGATATGAAATTTGTGGGATAGGGGTTGGTTAATAGGTATTGTTAGTAGGCCGAGGTGGGCGTGTATTTCCTGAATTATTGGGTTCGGTTAGGCATTCATTCTGAAAATAGTGTTCGCGATAGAATAGTAAATAGCGTTAATAGATGCGCGCTTGCATCTCCTGAATTATTAGTATTTGTTAAGTACTAATTAGAAAGCAGCATGGGAATATTAATTGCAGTTTATCTTGCAATTCTAGAAATATTCAATAACTAACTGGAGTAATGGCGAAATTTAACGATACATCCATTGGACTTGGAGAGCCGGTGCTTCGCTGACTATACAAAGAAAAAGTGCATTCCAACAGAGACGTATTATCCTTTTGGCAGATCTAACAGTAACTGAGTACGAGCACAAAGCACATCGGCTTGTGAGAATCGTGGAGTTCGCACTCACCGTTTCTGTTCTCGCTGTCGGCTGGCTTCATTTGGATCGGGTGGCGCATCTGAAAAGACAGAATGAAGGGATCGTTAGCCTTTGAGTATACTCGTATCGATCGAACGAACCGAACTCCCGCTACACAGCGATGCACGGGCCAACAACTTTTCAGCCACTTTGCAAAACGATTGTTTATTGATAAGTATTTGCAGCTCGTTCAAAAGGGCGAGCCCGTCGAACAAAACCGGCTGCATGTGCTGCGCTCGCTTTATAAAATATGTAAAAGCATGGAATGCCATTCGGCCTGCAGTAACCAGTTTTTTCTAGTTTTTGCCCTGCGAGGTGTACCAAGCAACTGGAGCTACGCTAGTATTCAAGCTGAGCTTCTATTTCGCATTTTCGGCAGCTGGCTGAAATCAACTTTCTCGTCGAAATTGTTTTCTTCATAATGCACGCCGAAAAGCCGGCAGTTCGCAGGGTAAGAGTGGTTTTTCTCCACGTATCCTCGCTTTTCGACCATTCGCACTGCCATTCTGTTGGCTCTTCAAGCGCAAAGAATGCAAATTTTATTTAACAGATAGCTTGCTGACGACACTATGACTCATGGAACATAAGATCTCCAGCGGCAGGTAGAAAGGGGCGAGCGATTGCAATGGCAACGGCGCATTCTTTGGTAATTACAGTCATCGGGAAATCGGTGGATACGTCACGGTCGCGCAAGTCTATCTGCCTTGTTGTTATTCGATCTCGAGGTGTAATACGTGAAACCGAGCGAGCTCGCACTAGCGCACCGCGCGTGTGCACGACGCTGATTATGCGAGACAATACAATGCGAGCCGGTGCTCGCGGCGAAATGAATTCCAGGCTGGGATGCCGAGCGCGCACACAGCACCGCGATTATGCATGCCAGAATCGTCATAGAATATGATTTAATCGCGCACAACATAAGATCATCAGGCCGACAGTAATTCGCCAATAATTACGCGGAACAGTTAACTCGATGCTTCGAAATCGTTAATGCCCCGCTTGCAAAGGAGGCTTCGTGCAATTAATCAATTCATTCGCCTATCAGGTATTTCCAATGGGGAACAATTATAACGTTGTGATATCTGTTCGTAAGTACCAGGAATTCCAGCAGAATACTCGGAGTAATGCGCGTACGATTGATTGTCGGCGGGCCTGTTTGGAAAACTTATATTAACGAAAGAGCCTGTACGCGTGATCGTGCCTTCTCTTGCTTACGTGAATTAGAACAGTTTGTAGAACTGCGTGACTTATCTTGAAGTATCCGATACTTTCTGTGTACGGCTTTTCTCGCTACGTATTTCCCGAAGCAAAAATCAGTATTTATTATTTAGAAAAGAAAATTGGTACTCTTTAACTGTTTGAGCAATAGTCTTTGAAGTTGCATATTCCAATGGCTTAAATAAAAATAGACGTTTCCACATAACCCGTGGATATGCAGAAGCGCTGTTTTTCTTTAGGATCGGCCGAATGAAACTCTTGGCGAAGACCAGTCATAGCAGTGACATTAAACAGAGGAGTGATCGGTGCTTACGCCATAACGTCTCGCCACGTCATTCACCAAGCTATAATCGATTATCGTCAAGGAAGCGTTGTTTGCTTCGATAATCCAAACTTCCATCGTCATTAGTCACCACAGTGAAGATGCAAGGGCGTTCTTTTCTGTCTTTCGCGTTAAAGAATCTTGAGAAAAAAATGCAAACTTTCACTAAACTCATGCATCGCGGGCAGGTTTTATACTCTAACATATACTATGCTTCTCTCAATTGCAAATTGCATCGCGTTAAATATCTGAGTAATAGTATACTGCGGCTCCTTCAGGCTGCCATTAACGGCAGATACCATCTACCATTTCATATCACGTGAGAACCTTATCACAATCAGTGTAATGGTAACTTCACGCAATTACTGAAGTTTATATCTGACAAATTGCAGTACATTTTTCTATAAACATTAATCTACTAAATTGAAGTGATTCATTTCCTTCACAGAATAGTTAGATCCTTCTCGATTGTCTAGGTCATTCGATCGGTCCTCCTGAAGCAGTCTCTGTGTAATGCAAGCTCAAGAGATTCTTTCTTTCAAAGATTTAACCTTGTAGAGCTTCCAATAAAATTGACAACTGTACGATAGCACGGGATGTAATGAGCGTAGCAATTAAATACGAAAGGAGGAATTGAAGTTTGATCCAGATCGCGATCTCCTTACTTTGGTTCGTCACATCTTTGACCGGCCCTTTCTCTCTCGCTCTCCTTCATTTCGCTTTGATCGGAATTATTTAAATCTGGGAAAAATCAAAGGGTTACTGCCACGCTCTCGTTAACAAGGGGAGATTTTAAACTGCTTGACATTCCCCCATCGAGGGCGTTTCGCTCTGTAATAAACTGAAGGCCAGGAGAAATTATCCACTGGCCTGACATTCTTACGCCATAATCTTCTCTGCATCCTTGTAATTACCGAGCTGCTTTTTTCCTCTCCCTTGCTGCCTTTTCACTAGCGTGTCTCGAAAGAATCTCTTCCTGATGAAATTCCACTGTCAGCATGGATAGCTCGAGTTTTCTTGCGCCCGCCTTTTATTTTCTCTACATATTTCATTTGAGTTTTCATGAATAATTAACAGGCGTTTGGAATATTTCGCGTAAAGTGGAATTTTCCGAAGCGACAACCACTTCTTGCAGGAACCGAAAGCATAAGGGAGATTCTGGAGAGTAGTAGTTTATGTTGGAAGGCCCAGAGGACAGGAAAACAAAGCAATGAGGTAGCTGCTGTTCAAATCATGCGTACACGACATTGGTTTCTAACGTCCCTGTGGGGAGGATGCTTGCAGTGAGGATGATAATGAGGATCGGCTCGTTGCGCAATGCTCTTCATCATCACTCCTCGTTGGCGGTAGCTATCGATGGTGTCATGTTAACTGCGGGGGGTATGCTGGGCTCCGAGGCCTCATTTGCCATTCACTCTCGAAACTGGATTGCTTGCTAGTGCACTGCCTACCTATACCCACTATCTCGCACCAACCTCCCTACCATTCTACTGATTACTGCTAAGATTGTAATTCGGTAATGGCATCGATTATTGCTCACAAACTCGTCGACTTGTCACTCTTCCGAATTTATTTCCAACGACTCATGACTCTAATAAAGCATTCGCCAGAAAAATTGCCACTCTTATAATTATTAAGGCTGACCAATTGCAGGGTGCAGTAAGAGGCATGGAAGACGTGACAAAGGTTATAATTACGGTAACGTTTAGTCCGGCAGCTGCCAGAACTCCCGGAATTATTTTAATAGCAGTTCCGAGTACGCACCAGTTCTCAGGTATAAATTAAACAGTCAAATACGTTAAACTCTTTCGTAGGGCGATAAATAATCCGCTGGTCCGGTGGTCCGGTGGTCTATGCTGCTTGGAGAGTTGGCTGCCGTCGGCGTCGGGAGTTTCAGCCGGCACCTAAATCACCCACTTGATCCCTCGTGCCCGAAAATCTGTAGCGGTAATATCGCTAAAGCGAATTAATCACGGTCCTGTTACCGGTGTAGTGCGCAGTGTAATGAATTTATTTCGTGGTCAGAGCCCTGGCGTACCTCGCCACCACCGTCACTGCCACTTCGCACGCATCCCCATCGCTGACTGCTAGAACGCTTCTCCGCAAAGCCAGAGAACCCAATCGATACGGTTCAGATACTCCTTCTCATTTATTTACTGATTTGCTGTCTCCAATGAAAAATAAGCGTAACGTTTTCTTAGCATTAATAAGTTTACATGTGTGATTTAATTTTCACTATGCCACCCAGAACTTTTTCCGTTAGAGATAAGAGTCTCGTATTTTAATATTCTTTCGCGTCAAGCGATGCTCAGCTGCACAGCGCTTAAAGATAAGGGCGGATATCGCGCTTAAGGGCGCACAATATTCCTGGCCGAAAGTTCAAGATATTCTATTTGCGAATCTCCTCGATCCGCCAGACGCAGAGGAATTTCTCGTATCGCGGCGTGAGCCAGTATGAAATTCATATCTATGCTAAGCGAGGGGGCGCGTTTGGGTTTAGTGGTTTCCGTATCGTACTCTTATATTGCGCTCAATTCTATGACTTTGTACACACCGGTCCCGCGTCCTAGTCAGCAATGGTCTGTTATCTATTAATAATTTGAATGTATAAACATAGTTTCAATTAAGTCAACTGGAAAATAAACAATAAAAATGTTATGCTTGTCGTACAGTTCTACCGACTTTCCTTATCATAGCCCTCTGCTAGGAGTCAACTTTTAATGTGTATTCCTGTAAGCTGTGTCTGTAGAAAAACTCTCGGAGGGTGCGAAAATGCAATTTAAAGTTAGGCCGCTGATCTCCTTACTCCCCATGCCCTATATCTTTCATTACCCTTTAAGATGCGCTGCCTGTACACTCTTCTACTTTACATTCTGATCCGCATTAGGGGCTAGTCACTTTATCTCTACTTGCCAGTGAATATTTACTGATTCTATAATATCCTTCAACCTACTATGTCATCTTTTCATGTTGCTCGTGTTTCTATCCTAGTGCAAACATCGCATCTCGTATATCATATGCCCCCAGTTTCGTGCACACTACATTTATTTTGATACCGACCTCAAATGAGATTTATTTTCGCCATTCCCAAACCCCTCGATTTTCGTATTTTTTGAAACATATCAGTGCAGTTGCTGACGAACTTTCCAACTTTTCAAGCAGCTCTATATTTCCATTACCGGCGTTTGAAACGTTGCTTAAACTATTTTACCTAGGTACTTGTCGAGTTGTTCCCTTAGAATCTTGGAACGCTAAACTCAAGTCTCGGAGGTAAAAGCGTTGCTGATGGCGGCAACTGACGTCTATCGGCAAGAATAAACAGTCGAACAGGCCGGCGTAAGATTCGATTTAAAGTTACACCGTTGCTTACGTATTCTCGTTTTCCGCCCATTTCCAAAGTACGCCGAAGCCTCTTTATCCTCCTTAGCTTGGTCGCGTCCGGACTGCTAAAGTAGCAATTCCGCTCTCGTCGTCGGCTTCCAAAGCACGCTACCTGCTGACTCCGGTCTCTTGACTTTTAATCTCGACCTCATTTCGAGCGTTCGCTACGTCGGGGGAGGGTAATTTTTATAATCTGGTTGGAACGGGGTGGTAGGGCCGTGACGAGAGCTGAACTGGATTTAAAGTTGCACCACAGCGCCCTCGTGCCCTCGCGCCCTCATCCACCCTCCGCCGCCGCCGCCGCCGCCGCCTTTCTGTTGTTCCTTTTCCTATTCCGGAGTTCAACCGCTTTAACGCAATGTTGCAAGATTGTCAAGATCTTCTTTCTTTAAACCGTTCGCCGCCCTTCTCATCTCGTCCACCCTCATCGACTCTTTGCAGAGCCAGCCCCCCCTTTTTATCTGCGTCCTTGCCACGACACGCTCATTCCAATGGCCACAAAAGTGCTAGTTCCCACTTTCGCCTTCTGCTGATTCGTATCTTTGCGATTTTTAATCTTCGCCGTAGACGTCGGACACGCATGAATGGATACTTGTATGATATTTGCCGGGAGTTTGGCAAAGGCCGTCGGATGAGAATAAAGGATGTGTCGAGTGAAGAGGGGTGGATTTAAAAGGCTACATCGACAGCAGTATCGAGAGATGGTCTGAGCGGACGAGCCGGCGGAATGCGAAGTCGATTCGTCCGTCTCGACAAGGGGCTGCTCTTTTCACATTCGAGTGACAGGGATTGGGGAGACGCGGGTTCGTTCGGCTGCGGCGAAAAAAGCTGTGTGTATTCGGAAATACGGCCAAGCGCGTATTAAAATCGACGCCCGGAGCCTCCTCGAAAAATCCTCGAGAGCGCCATGTGCTCGTTTCTCCACGGAATAAAGGAAACGAACAGCTCGCTACATACAAGTTGCTGCAAAGCAGTGATATCACCATGGACGTGAAAGCGTTACAATAATGCGATTGCTTTCTTGATCGATAAATATCAGCACGTATACTTCTACGTAGAGAATGATGTAAAGGCTGATCTAGCCTGCATGAGCCGTGGTTCCGGACGACGAACGCTCGAGGCGAACGACGATTTTAACGTCTCTCAGCGGTCGGAGACACGCGCCGGGGTTCTGTACTATCAATTTCGGAGAGCGAAGTGCCATAATCTCGTTAGGCCAGCGTAAAAGGTGCTTGCATGCACCATCGCTGACTTGCTAGCTCGTTCGTTCTTCCTCTCATTCTCTCGGAGGAAGTAGAAGAGAAGGGTGCTGGGTGGCGGCAGAAGGGGAATCGGGCGCGGAAAAGGTCGAAGGGGTGCGGTGAAGGGTGGTGGTGGTGGTGGTGGGCGAGGGTATTAAAACCGAACGAATGTGGCTCAAGGGCCTAAGAAGGAAGGGCCGCGACGCAGGTTATAAATTCGTTTCGCGTGCCACCGCGACGGCCAGCGTCGACAGAATGAAAAAAAGCCGAGGCACCGGGATTGCTAGTTTTTCGTGGTGGAGGGGTGAGGGGCGCGCGCGCGGCAGGGCACCGTGAAGCCTCGTGAAAAATCTGCATTTATCCGTGGACTCGACACGGAGCGGAAAGGGAAAAATGTCAGCGTCACGTGCGGGCAGGGGAATACGAACCAGCGGGACCGATACGCTCGGCAACGCGTTTTCTCAATCCACGGCAAAATGAAATATACGCAAGCCGGCCTCTGATATGCCTTGTGGGAGGCTTGGATCGTGTATTGCCTGCTAAATTCGCAAAGTTTAACCGCCCTTCGCGCAAACATCCTTTGCCTTTGCACACAAAAGACAAGCGTTGATGTAACATTTGAGATAAGAAGCCAGTTTCATCGGCAACACTCGACAAATTTGTCTGCTCCCTCCTGAATAGAAAGCCTCCTCCCCCGGCCGAATGTAACAAGCACACTTCGTAAAAATGTTTTCAACATGGCACTGTGTAGGAGCGAGCAGAGGCAGGGCTCGTTGGCTCGGGGAAATAAAGGGGGCGCTTATGGTGCCGTTCGGGCTCGATGCCCTTCTGGGGCGTTCCTGTTATGGCAGTGATAATTTACTCGACGGTGTAGCTCGCACGGAACATAGAGACGCCATGAAAATTGAATTTATTATGAGCACACATATTTCAGGCCTCTAGCAGGCTATATGGAACCCCTGCATATCGAATTGACTGAATATCGAATTAAACTCATGCTGTGGCTAATTCGATCTCGGCAGCTCGCGAGCGCGCTGCTCCTTGTCTTTCCAGGCTAAGGAAAGATCGATAGTTCGCGGAGGAGAAATTTTGTAATAATCGTCCTTAGATATCCAGAGTTGGCTGTCCGCGTAATAACTCAGAAGTGTACCGTTCCGTTTAGAGCGTCGGGGATTTATACCCCTGGATTTTCGAGTTTCCTCCCAGGTCGCCGGTACCCTAGCCAAAGTTTCCCGGCGTGAATCATCGGGGATCGTATAAATTTTTATCGTCATGCTATAGCGATTGGCCTGCCATCGTTATCGCGTTGCGGAAATGCTCGCAAATGCCGTCGGTTTCCTGTGAGATTTGTAAGGTACGTTACTCTGACGTTATTCAATTTCCGCGCGACACGCTTTCCTCTCTTTCGCTCCTGCTCTGTTTCCGTGGAAGAAGCGCTCTCTCGGTTATTGATGTAGCCACGAGTTTTCGAGGGTCCTCGATGCTTATCCGTCCGCACCATCTCGTCTTTATTTCCGCCGCCCGAAGACTGCGAGTTCCGTCGCGTCCCTCTTTCTGTCTGGCAGCTGCGCCCAAGAAAATTACCTGCTGCTCTCTCCGAGCATTTATGGAATCACGTCTCAGCCGTTGGCCCCTCCGTCATAAGAGATTAGTGCGGTCGCCTAGCATCTCAGGCTAAAATTCGATTGCGCTCAGACGTGCCTTGGTACGCTCGGCACTTCTCCGATGAATAGCGACCGTGATAAAAGTTTTATGGCCTCTTTAAAAGAAGGAACAAAAAGCCGTAATTTCCTCAGTTTACGCGATAATATCAATCCTATGGTACATTGTATATCGAGCTAGCCCCCCCTTTTCACACGTCCATACATTTTTCCCCCCACTGACAATGAGATACGCGCCAACTGAAACGGGTCGCTCCAACTTTTTTCAATTACTTCTGAGTATAATACTTCTATTGAACTTACAACACACATACTCTGAAAACCATGTTTTACCTTTACCTTTGGTGCAGATTTCATCGAGTTAAAATGATCCTCCGGCAGTCCTGCCAACTGGAGGAAGTCAATTGAATACACCAAGAATCATGAATCATGTGCGAGAAAAGCAGTCGCATGGTGAGTGTAAACTGTTACCGCGAGAGAGAAGGTTCGATCGGCCGAAATATAGTTTCTTTGGATAAACTCGTTTTGCCATTCATGGTAACGAAAAATCCAATGAGAATGTAGTCGTTGATATAAAAAAGAGGCGCGCAACAGAAACGATGAGAGAAGATCCGCGGGAAAAACAGAAATTCCATGGTGCATAGTTATGAGGGCTATAATTTAACGTATATCCGGGCGGGCGCACCGCTGAATGCTATCGGATCCATAGCAGTCGATTTTCCGGATTTTCCGGAATACCAATGGGCCACTAAAAGTGATTAAATTACTTGGCAAGCCGGCACTCGGTAAACTACGCGGGTGATTGATACGCGTGTGTGCTTCTATCTGGCGGGTACACAGGCAGGCGGCCGGGCTGCGAGCAACGTGCGATCATTTATGCGTGATTGACGTCTGTTTACAGACGTCTCCTCCTATGGATTTGCACGGCAGGCATTGCGGGCCCGCTGGAACGCTTTTCGTACAGGCACGCCCGTTGCTCGATTGTCAGACATAACTGCCGACCTACTCCCCAATGGGTAACTCAGACACAAGGCCTGCCTTCTGTTTCAATCTAACACTAACGCTATCACCGGCAAAGTCAGTTGCAGATGCTCCCTGTGACAGCTCCAGATGTTGCGTAACGCACGTGCAAACAAAGATTGACCGGTATTCGCAACGAGAGCCTCTCATTATGGAAATCTCACCATTCTACGCATCTACAGGATCGTTCTAGTATTGCTTTCTACTTTCATCAGGGAATCTATGAATTGATAGGTAGCTTTGGAGCGCAGATATTTAACAAGAGTGGCAAAGGTGTGTAGCGATTGGAATCTCGAGACTTATTCCGGACAAAGCAGACGCCGATTATTTTCGTAAAAGCGGCGCAGTCGTTTTCGCGGCCCCGCAATCCATTTCCATTTCGCACTTCCAGCTGCGAGAGCGAAGCCGGGGTAGTTTCGCCCGGTGTGGCACATTTCTCAGGGAAATGGGAATCGATTTGAAGAATGCCATTGCGAAACTGCAGTTGGCAACACGCCCTCTGCCTGTTCCTCTCTGAGCGGCGCTCGGTCATCCCGCGGCTCTCTCCTACCCACCTCCTCCCACTTCATCCACCTTCTCTCCTTCATTCACGCGCACCCACTTGCCGCATCACTCCATTCCGGCACATTTCAAACTATACCGTCCAGTACGTATTTAAAGTGGCACACACCCAGACCGTCCATGGAAAACCCCTTACAAATACGATACTTTTAAGCCGGAAGCTGTGCTTGGTAAAAGATGCCGCATGGAATGCGCCATCCCTTTCAAGAAAGAACATACTCTCTGAATTCCATCCGAGTATCATTGCTATCGCATAACTTGTGACGGCTATTGAGCTTACTCGATACGGACAGATATTGACAAATATAAATAACTTTGTACCATCGCCGACAACGGTCTTCCACGCAATCTTGCTCTCTTACATCACTGAGGAAGGATGAAGAGTGAAGCCCAATAAATCGGAGCTTGATACTTTCAAGTCGGTGTCTGGCGGACGCGCTATCGAGAGTTCTGATCGATCGTGCTCATTGTTTTCGGATCGCGATTCGCCGTGAGATCAGGGACAAGCGGTAAATACGGCATGTTGTCCAATCGGCGCTCTGCGAAGCTGCCTGGAAGCGATATGTCCGGAAATTGAAACTTTCCGTGCGATGCTGTCGCTGCCGCCAAGGGAGCACGAAAGAAGGAAGCGGGGGTGGTGCCAGAGGGTGGGATTTGTCTCATGGTGTCAAGAAGAAATCACTATTTCTTTATTTGGCGGGAGTGTCGAATGAAATCGTTCCCGATGTACTCGAAATGCAACTGCTGTGCATGCGGACGGCGCCAAGGCGGAAACCGCACACCGACGAAGAGGGCACGTTTCACGCTATAATGTCCCCGGGGAATTGGATTGTGGTTATGTAAGCAAGTAGAATACTATATTACGTTTATCGTGCGGCTGAGCACGCTTGCCTGCCTCCTGCCTGCCTCCTGCCTGCCTGCCTGCCTGCCCGCCTGCCCGCCTGCTTGCCTCCTGTCTGCCTGTCTGCGAAGCCCGGGGAACACGAGCGCCTTGCTCCAGAATAAATCGGTTGTCCGACAAATTCCTGCGACTCGTATTTCACCATTTTGAGTTTCCCCTCTCGGGGAATACGTTTCCCGTTAACCTTACGTCACCACTGCTCGTGACTAGTAATAATCCTTCTCTTGCAGCTTCAACAGCGGTACAACTTTGTGCCGAGTTCCATTTCTGGACCCAGTGATCGATCGCTTCTCCAAATTTTTACGAGAGTTTCGCCCTTTGCTACAATAATTCCTACACACCTTACTCAGAGATTAAATGCATATTCGTTTCGTTTATATGGCAACTACATTCATTAATATTAATAATAATTCTATTAATTTCAAATAAGCCGAGCGCGTAAAGTGACTATAAAACCGTCAGTCGAGGGAAGGTATAAAGTTATTATCGCCCGGCATTCGAGGACGAATGAAAGTCAGGCTGGTTCGATGCCGCCCCATAGATTTCTATGAATCTAATCGAGCCGTGTAATCAAATCGAATCTAATCCAATCCAATCTAGTTGGATCGATGCAGGCTCGGCCACAAATCGCTGTTCCCTTCCAAGCGGAACCAGCGTTGAATGGCTTTCGTCCCGAGGAGCGATTCGAGAGCGCCGCTGGCAGAGCATTGGGAGAGCTAGCCTCGCGGTACAATAAACACAATTGTGCGTCTACATCAGAGTCTCTGTCACTTTCCTATTTTCCTCATTCGCACGAAACAATTAGCGTGATAGCATCGGGATCTCTGGCTCCAGTGGCATTAAAGTGGTCTCCCGCTCAGTGAGCTTGAGAGGGACTCGAAATGCTAATTGGATTATCTCGGTAGTACGCGCGCGGTAACATCAATTATGGAAGTTGCTGATTTACAACAGGGCGCGCCTTGAAAGCGGTCAAGTGTCGCGGGCTATAACTGCATTTGGAGCACAATACCGGCCGGTGTAGTGTAAGGGGTAGAAGGGGTAGAAGGGGTAGAAGGGGCAGCTTTCCGCTTTGCTCGCCAGCGTCGCCGGCCAAGCAAAAGTCATTTCGGCCGGTAATTAGTTGGCCGAGTCAGGACAAATTGAAAAAGTTAGTGAGAAATGGAACGCAATTTAGCCCGCGGCCGTGCGCGACCGTTCGCCCGCAGACCACGCGGCAGTCAGCGATAATCAACCCTGCCGAATCGAACCTCACCTCCGCCATCTCCACCACTCCCACTGCCTCCTTCTTCACTGCCCTTCACCAGCTCCGCCGCCACTTCTGCCAACACGAGCTTCGTTACTTTCGGCAGTCCCAACTTTCCCCGCCAACTTCTTCGCCAATGCTGACAATGAGATACACTCTGCCGCCGCGATTCTCATCGTCGAACGAGCGCGTAAGGGCCGATCCAACTTTCCTCGCTTTCCTCGCTTTCCTCGCTCATTCCCTTGTTAGTCCTGTTGTTGGTTATTAATGCCCTTTCCCATGAAGCTCGATGGTGTTCCAGCCAAGCAACACGAATTACCAGTGTTGAGCACTCAGTGTTTTATATACAATCATTAAACTGCGATTCATTAGTGCAAGTAGTAAATTGGCAGGAGAAAGTGTCTGAGATCCAACAGTGTTACGTCGTCATGTCAGAATTTACACTACCATCTCTCTTCTCTCTGACTGTTACTGATGCCGTGTGTCTCGGCAGGTTCAAAACAACACGACTGTGCCGGCCGGCTGAGCAGCAAGAGAAAAGACCGGCTGTTATTTTAGATCGCTCGATTTACGTCGACCATCGCCGCTGAATCATCAACGATGATTCACGACATGGAGTCTTCTTGCCACTTCAACGACGAATCTATCCTGGATTCGAGCGCCAGTCTGATTTTCTCCGTCTCTCTCTCCCTCTCCCTCTCTCTAATCACTTTATTGGCTTTAAATGATTATATGGCAACGAGATGTTCGAAGGAGCAGAGCAATGCCGTATTGATTTATGAGCGGGCACTCCATTGCTCGGCCGACATAAATTGAGAGGGGAGGAGGAGGAGGGTTTATGAGGTTCGAGGGTGATGTACGGAGCTTTAAGGATCGGTAATATTCGATGATGACCGCTGCTCCATTCAGTCTGAGCTCTCGGGATTCGAATGGTTTTCGGTGACGAGCTCGCCTGTAAAAAGGGATCGGGCGATTTTGCGCTCTGCAGGAGCACGGCTTCTGCCAGATAATGGTCGCATCACCGTTCGTTTTCAAAACTGGTCCACCCCCTCGTCCTGCCCTGCCCTGCCCTGCCCTGCCCTGCCCTTTTCCATCTGCAGCCATTATCTCAGCCCAGTAACGATATCCATTATTTTTTGTTACCGCGCTCTAATGGTAGCGCGATTGTCATTGGCCTTACTATTACAATCAATTATATAGTAAAATCTTCAGGATTTCTTGCATGGGGTTTTTCTATTTTCTTCCGGGTTTCTTCCAGAGTCCCAGAAGGGTTTGTTTTCTTAAAGCGGGCGATTGCACGAACGTCAAAATGTTAACTGCTCGAGATGATCGAGGCGCGACGATAAATCACGCGCAGCACGCGGGGTCTTCTCACCGGTTCTTTGCACGGTGATGAGCGGGAACTGCAGGGGCGTTCACCAAAGAACACAAACGGCCCGCCAACGGCGTTATTTAAAACGGAAATGTGGGTCAGGCATTCCGCATTTGTACCTGTCTTCTTCTTAGTCGTCTTCTTCTGCATTTTCCACCGGTAGCCTCACACCCCCAGCTATCAGATGTCAGTCTCCCTGGCTGTAAATGTCCCTCGCTCTCCCGAGGGAAAGAGGGACGGGAAGCTTGCGAGTTAGCTTGCGTCCGCGAGGGAGACGAGGGAGACGAGGGAGAGTGAAAGAGCGGGAGGGAAGCAGCTAGCAGAATGATCAACGTCTTTCACGATGAGTCGTGATTTATTTTCGGTCCTCCTCGGGGAATTCAGGCGTGCTTGAGATGGTTTTGTAAATGCTTCAAAGGTGAACGAGTGTCGTTGCTCCTCGCGCCTCCTCCAATGCGTTGCGACCTCTCTACCTGCTGTCTGTCTCTCTATCTGTGTATGGAGATGGGAGTCTGTGTCTGTTACGCACGCACGATGTAAATACTGTAATGGGCCTCGCTTCCTGCCACCTCTCTTCGTTGCGTGAAAGCTGCCTCCTACCCACCGCGCCACCACGATTAAAACCATTCAGCTCTATTCGAACTGCCATTGTCACGTGCGTATGTACGCGACAGAAAGAAAGGGGTGTAAATGAAATGCGGAGCGGCTATAGTGTCCGTAACTCGGACTGGTGAAGTAGCACTCAAACTGGGAAACGGGAGACACTTCGTTTTCCGGGCGAATTGCTGCCGGTGCGTACATATACGCGCCTGCCCTCTGTTTGGGTGTGCTGCTCTATCCGTGGAAGCGGCGGACAAAAGTTCACGGTTAGCTTCATTGATTTCATCAAAAAACTCCCATCAAAGCTGGAATACCGAATTCACTGGATGCCAATAGATTTTATCGCGGCGTGCGCCCGCTTGTTCGTTTCCCCTTTATACAGGCTGCTTCCATCATCGTAGATCTGAGCGGGCCGCGCGGGCGCGCGAGAGCGGAGCATCCCTCGTTTCGAATATCGAAAGGTCAGGAATAATAACAAGCTGGCCGACGATATATTCGACCCTTAAAAGACCATTCGTGCGATAATAATCAGAATTATATACTAGAAGCGCGCAAGAATCTACGAGGGAATTTGATGGGGGGGGATATAGTGCTGGCCCCTAAGTGAAAGAGAGTGAGAGTGAGAGGAGCGCAGGGATGATCCCAATACGGAGAGAAGGGCAGTTTTATATTCTACCATAACGAATCTCTATTTACGAGAGAGATCGTTATATCTCGGGTCATAGTATTTTAAGAGCGGCTCATTGTATCCTCTCACCTAGTGCACCTTTCTTTTCCTTTTTCTTCCTTCCTTCTCCCCTTTGAGATCGTTCCTTCCTTTTTATTCGACCCCACCCCACCCTTCCCACCTCCATCATGCCAGGCTGCTCTGCTTCTTGGCTTCTGTGCTCTCAGGGCATAAAGCGCTCCTACAATATATAGGTCGTATCGTCGAATGCCTCCGCTACGGAAGCCGAGTAATCTTCCTTGTTTCACTGCGTTTTGTTTCGTTCAATGCGAGCGGGTCTTGGCCGCGCGCGCGAATGAAATTAACGAGCCGCCCGTTTTTTCGTCCCCGTATGCTTTATTGTCTTCCGCAACCTCCCACTCCTCTCCCGTGCTTTCACTCTCTCATCGCCGGGCAGACTTCCGCAGTCCTGGAAGAATAAGACTGCAGTCTCATCCGGGTGGCTGAGGGCGCAAAGGGTTTCCACAGTGAGAAAAGTATTATAAGGGGTTGGGCCGGCCTGCTTATGCCCTTGGTAAATGAAGGCATTAAAATCAGAAGCTTTGCGAATATCATCCTCTTTCGATTCAAGCTTACCTCCTTTTTATGATCTTTCCTATTTCTGTATGAAATACCGATAATCCTGCCGATAGGAATTCACGCGCATTGTAAATGTTGCAATGGAAGGTGGAGACGCGAATGAAAAAATCTGTAAAATCGCCTGGGACTTTCTCGGCAATCTCGAGTGACTGATTACAGTTCGTGCATGGCTGCTCGCTGGAACGGGAGGTGTGATATAACGGTAAAGAACATACCACGGTCTGTTCTGGGTGCTCGAGTAGCAGTCAGCGTTGCTTGAAATTAATGAGATCCACCACTCGAAATCGGGTTACAACCCTGCGCGCCGAAATTCGTAGGAGTCGGTGGCAGCGGAGAGCGCTGCGCGATTATCGCATAGCTGCAGTTGGTTATCTACAAATTCGTAAGGGTTGACTGGCAAATCTGAAAATTTATGGACCTGGCTCTCCTCCTCGGAGAGTGGAGATATTCCAAGTGGTGAGATCTTTCGGGAAGCGTTTGTCTAGCTGGATTTCCTCTTAATTAATATCGGGTTTGATAACTGGCAATTAAGGGTTATATTCGCGGGATAAGCTGAAGAGTGCGAGGCGTGCCGGTCACATTGTCGATGCATACATCGATTTTCGTTATCCTGGAGAGTGTCACCGCGTGACTCATCGCGTTATCACGACAATAGCGGGCCACACGCGTTGCGGTTATCGGGGCTTACTATCGGAAAGGGGTTCCGTTTAATCGCTCGCGTTATCAGGCTGCGCTTCATCGAACTCTTTTATAGTCGGCTGGCTCTCTTTCGGGACCAGAGAAATGCCAGCCGAAAATTCGAAAACATTTGCTCGCAAGAATTGATGACAATTGGTATACTAACACAACATCTAAACATGGAAGCGGGCGGAATTCAGTTGTATGATAAATTGAAGGTCGATCTGACTTTAACCTTTACGAAGTTTGCATTGTGAATTCTTCAACTGCATTCAACAGCTGTGAAATGATGTATCAATTTTTGCACGGTTTTGCAAGATAATTAATGTATTGCCTTTTACCAGCTTTCCCATCGCATGATAGCTAAATTCTCTACGGTAGTAAGAATGCACCCTTTTTGGTCTTAAAGCGCTCGGGGTGAATATTTTAATATCGAGTTTCACGAATAATCGATAGAAGCAGGTGTATTGGAGCTCGGCGCGCATGACTTCTTGGTGCTGTTGCTTCGGCAAGGGGATAAAATTGTTCGTTCTCCTTCCTTTGAACGTCCCGATGGCACGTTCCCTGGCATTTCTAATACGTTCAACTGTTTCATTCTCCTTAATTGTATCTCGCTTGAACACGAATTCTCCTTGCTTCCCTTGCACTCTAATAATATTAGGCGCGTCCCTATGAGTGTCGTAAATTCGCCACCATTTGCTACCAATTGCGTGGCTCGGTGCCAATTCCGTTGTCCTCTTGCTTCCTGCAAGTCTCTATTCCCTCAATTGAACCATTCCTTCCAAATAGACTAAGTGCAAATCAAGACACTCTTTCCTCTTCACTATCTCTCATATAACCATTAACTTTCTATATTGTTACATTGCTCGTTTTCAAAAGCCAACTACTATTCGCCTAAAGTTTCCAAAAAGACTTTCCTAAAGCATTTTGCACTCTCGGTCGATGCACGCATGGTCTGAATTCGCTGTGTGTCCTGGATTCGGTGCGCTACGTGATTACAGGTACCGGAAAGGATTCCATTTGAGGAGTAAAGAGCGTGTTAGCGTTGCTCCGGCGAAGGCAAAGGAAGACCGTTTTGCTGGAGGAGCGTGCGAGTCGAGTCGAGTCAAGCAACAAATCAAAGTCGTACCCTCTCTCCTCATGGAATGAACCTACTGTCGAGAGCACCTAGACAGTAGGCAATGGGGTGCGTTCATGAAGTCGGGAGAGGGCAGAGGTCGAGAGGAATGGAGAGGGGTAACGAGGGTTCCCTCGAGCACTCGACTCATTTCTCCGAGCCAACATAGACCTCTCCATTCGACGCTACTCGTGGAAACGAAATCTGATACGAGAAAAGCTAAACTCCTTCAAATGTGCAAGCCACCCCCCCCCCATCCCATCCCTCCTGCTTCTACTCTCTTTCGCCTCCTTATTCTACCACGCCTCTTCAGCCTACCCAAGCAACCCTCCCTCCCTCCCACTCTTTCATCCCCCTTTCACTCTATCTTGCCTTGCTTCCTCGCTCATTCTTCGTTTCTCTTTCACTCTCTCTTTCCGACTCTTTACTTCCCCACGTTCTCCATCTTCGTCTCCAAGTGAGCTTGCCCCCCGTTCCCTTCTCACTGATTCGCAACCCTCTTTCTCACCAACTTCTGCCTATCCTTCTTTCCGTCGGATTCCTCCGTGTATGTATATGTACACACTTGCCCACCCCTTTCCTAGCCCGCGTCACGACTCTTATTCCTTTCAGCCAGCCACTTACACGCAGTCAACCCTTTTCACCACGAAAACGTCGTTCGCCAATCCACTCACTCTCTCCCTCCGCCGTCTTTCATTCCTTCTTTTTTCATGCGCTCCTCCAGAGTATTTTAACCCTCGTTCCGCGTGGGGCTGCACCGAGCGCCGCCGCGCCGCTCTTCCCTTTCTGCCACGGTATACTCTCCACTCCTCTCCTCTCTTTCTCCCGCAAGCGCACGCGCTTTTTCCCTCGTACTTTTAGGGATTCTTTTTCAAGCGAGGAGTCACTCGACTCTTGATCGGATTCATCGGTCGCGGTTGGATCGACTTCCGACTGTTTAACTCTCTTAATTAACTAAGAGCACTTCCCCTTCTGGTTGGGCTAACCTTTGGCACGCGACCACGCGCCCCCAACCAACTCCACGCCTTCAGTAATCGCGGCGAGTTTCCGAATTCTTTTGGCGCTTCGCTGTCTTTTATTTGAAGAAACCTGCCCCCGCCCGCCACGACCAAAGCAATTCCAAGCTAGTTGAGTAGAAGTCATTGTAAAAGAAGCGGCAGACAAATTACGAGATTCTTTGCAACCAGCGGATGCTTCTAACCAATGCTGGCTGGCGAATGAAACATTAAATAAAATTAGCTGAACGCGGTGCTGGGTATACGTGCTTGCTTGCTTGGCTGTTACTCCAGCTTTTTCTCGTGCTTTGCCCATCCCATTTTGACATTTCTTTAACGGGCAACAAAGAGTCTTCCAATATGAACGCGCTTGAAATAAATCGTTTCGCTCAACGGAGTTTCATTAGCAAAGGATTGCCTTTCACAGAATGCTCGACGTTCTACTTGGTACTTGTTACAATTCATGCTGAATATTCTGTCGCTCGCTGAAAGTGAATAACTCCTAAGAAGTTTGGAGTGAACTTGTCGAAAGTCTAAATGAATGGGGGCGGGTAGAAAGGAAGATTGTCAGTGCGGTTTTGTTCTTAGGTTAACAGAGCGGGGTGTCAATCGGGGGAATAGAGGGATCGCGTGGCAGATTCAATTTGCCGAAGCCTAATTTGAACCTGTCGTAGCTGCGGGATGCTGGGATCGAAGCTACAGAAACCGAGGGATTCCCCAGCATCGACAGGGAAAACCGCACGTGTCGTTTCTCTCTAATATGCCGAGCCAACCGCCGCCCCTGTACACGTATATATCTGTATATGCACCCACATACATGTATACGTAGACGTGGGCCGCTTGATCCGTAGGGAGTAATTTGTGTGGCAATAAATATTCCAGGCTTAAGCAAGCTTGGCCCTATGCTTGCTTCCATATTATGCACCCATCATTCAGCTCTCTCTAGCCAGGAAAAATCCGGAGACCACCAGCTGAACCTAATCCTACTCTTCATGCACTTCCAGTTACTTTAGATTTTCATCGATCACTCTCTTCCCTTGCTAACAATAGAAAGTTGCATGCATGGTTAAGGACGGATCGAGAAAGCCAAGCGAGTAACAAAAAGTGCGATCATGTGCGATTGATTCTGTTGGCTTGTAAATAAAGATTATTTTTAGCTAGATTGTTGAGGAGGTCCAGAGCGAGGCAGTGCCGCCGCCGAGCGAGAATGAAGGCAAGCTTGTCGAGTCCATTTGCGACTCGACAGATCAGTCTCTTTCGTCGCTTAACAATTCAACCCTTTCTTACGCGCGGCACATACTGCTCACCCAATTCAAAAGTGCACGATTACGGTCGGTGTATTAACCTCGAATGCTTAGTCATTCTGCTAATTGTGTAAAAAAGAAGAAGGACAATAAGAGAGCCGGAAGTCCGAGGGCGAAAAGCGAATTCCACTGGGAGAAAGGGGGGAATGGGGGGGGATGGGCGAGATGGTACGTTATTAGTCATCCATTCTCGGGTTGCGGTTTCAGCCGGGCGCTTGCTGGCTAAAATTACTCCCCGCCTCGATCGACGATAATTATTCTCGCAAATTCAGGCATAAATGGGCGCCGCTAAGGTAGCGTCGCGATACCTACGCTCGACGCCGAGGATTGCTGGGTTAAACGTCCGTAATGACGTTTAGTAATTGCATCGAAAGTTCAACATGCGAAACTGTAATTATCCCGGGACCTGCACCTTCGACAGTGAGCATCGACCGCCGCGGCGCGGCGCGGCGCGGCGCGGCGTGCGCCCGTGACTGATGTCACGTCCAATATTGCGAAGAAATGTCCTTTTCGTCGATACGAGAATATCCTTTTTCTGTCGCAATTCCACCTGCTAGTTTCCATTAATGAAAACTCTCTGACATTCCTACCTTTCCTAGTGCAAGAAGGATCGATAGCATTCGCATTCATTGTATTCGCATAAAGTCCTGTCGAAACATTGTACGTCAAAGGAAAAGGGATTTTTTGCTCGATTGTTTTGCCACCTCGGTGTACGCCAGTCATTAGCTAATTAGTTGGATTCCAGAGAGCAACGTCCAATGCCCTGTAAAGGTACTTTATGATTTTAAGAGGTCAGTCTGAAAATTAGAATATCCTTGAAAGCCTTTGGAAATGGGCAGAAGTTTGCCAACTATCGCGGGCTAATAGCCTCGTTACTGGAACTTGCCGGCTAAGAAGTTGGGATCGATTGAAAGCTGCTCCAGTCAAGGAGGGAACAGAAACGACGTCCCCCGTTGCACCAGGATGATCTAAGTAATCAAGAGTGGTATTGCTCGATCGGAATAATTTAAGCGAACGGTCAAGCCTATTAATATTCACTATTCGGTCAATATCCGATCGGACGAATCATTGTAAGGCGGATAATTATGTGGGCAAACGTTCATTATTCGGTGGCAGGGTCGGCAGGATATGCCGATTGATCGGTGTTTGCTGGTTGTGCGTGGTGCGTCCTGTTACGCAAGCATTTGCTGTTGGGCAATGCTTGTTGGAATCTCGACGGCAGTGCCGAGTAACAATAAGGTCGTAAAGGGAAGCGAATTCGCTCGGCCCAATTTCTAATGACTTCATAATCAATTATGCACGGCGGAGACTGTCGCGTTGCGTTGTGGTCGCCGGTGCCGTAAATTTCTGCCTTTCGCAGCGCGCGATCGAATTGTTTCGCGCTCGTATATCTTCGCGATAATGTACTTTGCCGGTGAATGAGCTCAACGCGGCCATGTTATAATGATTCCGAGTAATGAATTATGGCACGCGATATGTCCTCGTTATTAATTACACCGGCCTCTATTATTTCACGTGCTGGTCACCGCTAATAAAACGCTAAACGAGTTGTAAGTAATATCGCCCGATTGAAATTGCCAATCGGCCGCGTATCGATGGATTATATTATTATAATATTCCAACACATACCCCGCTGAAGGTTTTCACGTTGTGGAGGGCATTCTGCGCGTCGAGGGCTGCCTTCCTTGTGTAAAATGTCACAAAACAGCATCCTGTAACACAAAAGGACGACTCGTTAATTCTATTTGTAAATTTGGTACAACATTCAATGCGCCAATTTCTGCTACGCTGTAAAAACTAATATCCTACTAGATTTTCAATGGTAAATAAAGGCAGATTGAAGGCATAATGAAAAAGGTGGAGGAGAGGGTAGCCATATGGGAATATGGAAGGTTGTTGGAAAAGTTGGTGGGCGACTGGCTGTAGAAATCAGCCGTCAAGAAGACAAAGAACTATATGAGAGTGCGGTGTCGGAGAAGAGTTTGGACGGGGGGTGACAGATTCGATATAGGTGTGCGAGAGAAATGGGCTTGTGCTTGGCCAGTGGAGTCACTTGCTCTTGGGAAGCTCATCAAGGCTTTTCCGCAAGGGCAGGCTGTCCCGCGGCTGGACACCACCCAAGCCAGAAACCGATTGCAGCCGGTCAATAGTTTCGAGTTGCCAAAAGTTCGATACGTCCCTGTGTATTACTACCATTGCTCAGTGCTGGCTTCCCCGTCCACTCATAGCCGTGACTGTCGCGCGCTGTCTTCTACGAGGTGGACGTTTCCTCAGGGGCGAGTTTAGCCGAGGCTGGTACTGCAGCTTCTCCTACCATTTAGTTCATAGATAGAGCTGGGAGAAGCTCGACTACCTGGATAGGTAGTCTACCCTGGCAGGGTCACTCTGGCCCTCGAGTGAGAGTGTGGGAGAGAGAAAGTCTGCCGGCCATACGTTTGCCTCCGGAGGAAACTTTCGAATTCCACCGGGAACTTGCATTACCCGAACGGCCGCAGCCAAATTGCTTCCAGTTTCCGGGGAAAAAAGCGGGATAAACCTTCTCGTTTCCGGCCATCCAGCTAGCCTACCAAGCCTCCCTCGATATTTGCCGAGTAACTGGAAGCACGATACTTTACGGTGCGAGTTAGTGCCAAAGTGGGAAAGTCTAGGTAAGTACGTGGACTTTCTAAGAGGAAGAGAGTTGTGATTAGAATCTACGACGCGTTTATGCGCAACCTGTTCTGACTAGAGTTAAATTAGCAGAAGGTTGCGCGCGTGCGTTAGCTTGTATCGCGCACAACCTCAACGAAAACAGGTATTCAAGGGTGAATAGAACCTTTTCAACCACCGATGGTTAGTGTATGGATTCAATCTCATTGTAAGGTACGCTGAGAGGACGAAGGAAAGTGAAGCTGGGGCTCCGGTTGAGCCATCATCGATGATGCGACATGACGTGTAATTATGCCGCATTTGTAATATGATATATACCGCAGCGGATAATTAGGACGTGATTAGATTTAATAGTTTCGGTAATGAGCTTGCCAATTACTCGGGGGAACACTGATACGCTATAATGTTTTGTTTCGTAACGGGGTATTGAATATCCCATCGAATAAACCAGCGCGTCGCGTGGTGAATGCGTAATTGCAAAGCCTGTAACGTTATACGAAGGTATCAGGCAAGGGCTGGCTGGCTATTGGATGAAAATTTTGTTGCTTCAAATTTCCGATTGCCGTAACTTCCTTCGACTCCGTTTTACTCGTCGAAGGCAGCACCCCTGGTAATCGGGTTTGCCGTTGTAAGGAAAGAACGGAGAGAGAAAAAAAAATTAAACCCGCTTTGGCAAAGTTAATCTTCCTTTAAAAACGAAGTGAATTCTCGCGGTAGCTATCTCGACGACGACGGCGGCGGCGGCGGCGTCGGCGGTGGCAGTGCGATGAAAGTAGATGGGAGTAAATCATTTTGCACGCCGGGGGTTATAGCGTATCGAGGGTAATACGATCCCCGAGTGGAGATTAAAACACTCCGCTCGAGAATTATTTCACGCTTTCTGGCTGACGAGAGCAATAAATTGAGTGGGCCGGGGGGGCTTGCTCGCCGGCTAAAGGAAACAAAGGTGGGCGTGGGCTATGCCTGACGCGTCGCCGGCGAAATTCGGTAAATTACAATAGGAGGGCTCAGCGGGTGTCGGGAAATTATGTTCCGACGGGTAACTAATCTTGAGGCATCATCGCTCGATAGACCTTTAAATCACACATACACCCGGCCGGCCGACCGGCCGAATCGACGCCGACGCCGACGCCACCCTCTCGGCACATCTAGCCGGCCGGCGCGGCGCGGCGCGGCGACCAGACTGTAATACTCGTGTCTACAAATGACCCCATTCGTCGAGGTGCCAACACCACCAGCTTCCCTTTGCCCTCCGCTCCTCGACACCCTCCCAAGCCCTCTCCGAGAACTTTCCTCAGTGTGCGCCCGTCTTTCCCTTCGGCCGATCTCGGGGCGGTAACAACTCTCTGTATCACGGCCGATCCTTCTCGTCGATCTCTCAACTCCCCCTAATATCTCCTGCACACACACACACAAGCCGCACACACGCGCCATGATGCCTTCCCAGAGTATGATACTTCTGATGGATGCTCGAGGATTGGTAGCTCAGCTTGGAACCTCTCGCAAAAGTGGCCCCTTTTCAGAAGGCGTGCGCGATATTAATGTAAGGTCGATGTATCGACGAGAGGAGTTTTATTCCCACGGTGATAGCGAGCCAACCCTATAAACACAACCATCCAACCTCTACCAACTTCTTGTTCTGGAACCGTGAGTTTCGTTTATCTAATAACGTTCTCTCTCTCTTGGTATTAAATTGACGAATGGTGAGCAAGCAGTGCTCGGAGCATTGACGAATCGTGGCGGGCAGGCTTGCGAGGGTGGCGGTTTCGATGTCAGGGTGAGCGCAGCCCGGGTAAACCAGAGCGCGCGAAGGGCGGCGGTCACGGTGACTCTGATTTATTCGCAGGTGCTCGCGGGGTTAGTCGATCGCTCTCCCCACCCTACAACCCCCTCCACGCTCCCCTTTCTGGCCCTGCTACATCCTCGCACCACGCCGGCCCATCGGACGAGTACAAATTTGTCGCGAAATTTCCGGCATTTTTTTTGCAATCACGCCTCACTTATCTACTGGCGGGTGTTGGTAATAATGGGGCCCCGCCACTTTGAAAAATCGATACAAAGCTATGGCCCATTTACTCTGACGCCGAGAGAACTACCATCCGCTTGGAGATCGATTACTGATTCCTGAAACGGCGATACTTCATTTACTCTGAGCGATCTGCTCTTGTTTTTTCTCGCCGTTAATCTCAAGGGAATAAAAGTGTCGCATTGCTAGTGCCATTGCGGCGATCCTGAATGGAAGCTGGATGGGAATTAATTATTAATAGGTCATTCATTGTACGAGGCGCGCAAACGGCTTATTTTCTCAAGCGGCAATGTTGCCTGAAGTCTGAATAGCGAGGACGGTATAGCGCAGAGGAGTGCAGAGCCTGGAGAGTAGCGGCGCGCGTGCGATGTAATTTTCTCGAACTAGTTTGGACACGCGGCAGAGCTCTGGAAGAAAGGAACGTAGTTACTCGGGAAATTAATTTAACGCAACCCGACTACTGTGAGCAGCTCCCCGGTACAATTTGACTCCAGTGCTCCGCGTGACGTAAGCGGCATATATGTGTATGTATGTACGTGTGTATACATCCATATAATAGAGCTGCATATATATTTTCGAATGAAATCATCAGCGTGGATGCCATTATTTGTGGTATATCGTGCGCGCAGTCGCGTAACTATGTTAACCACGCTTCGAATTAATTACGGCAAAATCGATCGGCATGTAATCGCCGTAATCGAAATTACCAATTTTCCCCGGGACTCTTTCCGGATATGCGGCGGTAGCGGCGGCAATTTAATTGGATGTGTCGAACGCAGTCGCGCCTCGTGTATCTGTAATAACTCTGTTAAGCATTGAAGAAACCATGGGCCAGAATCATAAGTAATCAGTTGCAGTGGACGCGAAAGGGAAGCAGGCTTTTCGGTAGCAAGTAGTTAATGTGCAATTGAGAGTATGTGCCAAGCAGAAGTTTGTAGCGCGTGTGCGCGGCAAGAAAGATCGAAGTGGCATATCGGAGCGCGCGACGCTCGCTCGGGCGGATGCCTAGCGAATTTAATTTGCGGCTCGAATTACTCTCCGCCTGGAAAAATCATGGGGAATGGAATATAAGAGAGCGGCGGGGCGCGGAGGGGCGCGGAGGCGAGCGGGAGTACGAGCGGCTAGTGATGCTTACCTCTAGGGCCACGCTGCCCCGCCATTAGGAATTCCCAATTGACGTCGTAATTATCACTAATTGGACTCCGGATTATACTCGCGCGGTACTCGGCGCGTGAAACGCCCGTCGTTCGAAGCGCGAATTATGCGCTGCCCATTCCATCCGTACACAAACGCGCACTCTCGCACACATACCCATAGAGGCGGGACAATAAGTGCAGACGGAAGCAGCCAGACGATAGGTCGGTTGAGTAAAGCTGGTCGCACACCGGAACAATAAATTTTCTTGAGGAAAAGATCCGAGGAGGAAAAAGATTTCCGTTGACGATTCTCCCAAACATTTTCACCTGTTTCGGTGTGCGGCCAGCTTAAGATGGCAACCGAATGTACGTTGCAGAATGGAATAGCTCTACAGACAAGCTTGAAAAGAGAAGCCGAGCGCAAGTTGTACAAGCTTCTGAGAAAAGGCGAGCGTCGTCTTTGTGTCGAATGCTTATTCCTGCGACATTGGAGGACCTCCCAGTACGCGCCTTATTCTTCGGGAATTTCGTGGCAACGTTCCCCTTCGCTTCGCCTTAGCTTCCTCACCCATCGAGATGGCAGGAATTCAATGATCCAAATGCATCTGGAAGATTGGCGGAGGGTTCGGCAACTTCTACAGAATTAACGCGAGGATATCCATTGTGCACTGAAGACGAGGCTCTTGCTCGCTCGCTCGCTCGTTCCGACTCTTGCTCTTTCACGCCAGACTCTCACAACCCAGTCAATTGAATTTCACGATTGTTTTCTGAGATAAGGGCTGACACGGCTCACTGTAGGCAGTATTGCAAGCACTGTCTTCCGTCGATTCGTTAATTGCGATTTTATGTTGGAACGACGGTGGCAGCGTTACAGAGCGGATTCTCTCGTGTAGAAGGTGAATTCGATTAATTTGCCGATACGCCCTTAAGCAATAGCGGAGCGAGCGTCGCGCTTTAGCGTGGCAAAGCATCCGCAGGCAATCTTCAATCCAAAGTTGTTGAAGGATGAGAGCATGTTTGCTGGCAACTGATGGTCCATAGTAACGTGTAGGTGGGGCATGGCACATCGATGCGATAACCGATTCTGGGAGTCTGCGGGCTAATACTTCGATACCGATGCGTGATTAGAGTCCGCAGGGAAATCTAGCATGGACATGCTACTCCGGAGAGGTAACACTCACACGCGAGTCTCTCGTAGTGAGAGCCACTCGCTTCTCTCGCATGCCTTTCCGCACTCAATTCGCGCTCCCAGTTTGACTCGTTGGCTTAGCTCTCTTCGTTCCTCTTCTCTAACCCTCTCGCTCTTCTCCTCTCTTTCTCTCTGGCTGGCCCTCTGCCTCTTTCCAATCTATCCCTCGATTCTCACCCGTCTCGCCAGCTACGGCTCAATTGAGCCAACAACTCGCGCCAATAATTTCGCCGGCGCTTACCAGCAGGCGAACGAGCGAGCGAGCGAGCGCGATAGACGACCTAGATGAGCGTAATTAGCGATAATTTCCCGGGGTAGGAGATCGCCGACCGTTTTACAGATACCGCGATCCGGGACGACCCGGCCATCGATGCGCCAGGGCTCGTTACGTATTAATAACGTCCAGCCAATTGCCCTTCCCAGATTGAGGTACTTGCCAGAGCTTTGTAGGACTCAAGGGCTCTAACTAATACTAGTGGAAAGTATGCTTCGGCTGCGAGGAGTTCTTTAAAAACAATCGTCAGGAAAAATGGTGAATATGATTCGAGTGAATTGGTTATGCATAAGATTGAAAAGTCGTGTAAAGAGAACGAGAGAGAAACTTGAAGTCTGCAGATGCGCGGGTGATGCTGTGGAAAGGTCGATCCGTATTTGCTGTTGGGATACGGTCGCCAATTTTCAGCAAGCATTCTCATTGGAATCAAATTGAATCTCTGGGCTGGAGGCTTTGGTGGGAAAGTTGGGCGGCAGCGATAACACGGAGGTCGCCAGAAGAATGGGACAACTGGAGGCATAGGATAGTCTGCAGGGGGTCCAGCAAGCGGCAGATTTTTATAGAGCAAACACTGGCTACGTGGATCGAGTGGCTGCGTCCGTATGCTTGGCATTCGTTTGCCAGCAGCACGGAAATGCGATTTGAGAGGAGGAAACGTAAGGTCGTCTCAGATCGTAAATTGGTGTCGTTCTTCGTTTCGGTGGGAGTTGGGCCGCGTGTCCTGGTTTCGCTATTTCCTTTTGCCACCGGCCTCCTGCTCCGCTCTGCTCTGCTCTCCTCTGTCTTCGAGCTCCCGGCATTCCACTCTTCAGGCCGTTTATCCATCGAAAGAGGAGAATGAGAGAGTGAAAGAGCGAGAAACAGAGAGAGGGAAAATGGCAGTTCGCCGAGGCCAAGAGGATTCCAGGGAGACGTCGATAGAGATATCATCAAAGCGAACCGTCGATCGTGTTCATAAATTCGGAGTCTGACCCGTACGCGCGGCCATCTCCGCACTGACACAGATCGTCTATCGTCCTGTATATTCTCTCTCTCTCTCTCTCTCTCTTTCTTTATCTAGCTTCCTTCGCCCTCCTTGTTTTCCCTTTGCGCGCACTTCCGTCCCAGCCGAACGCTTGTTCTTTTTTCGATTTGTCGTCATCCCGTATCTCTCATCTTGGCAATCTCCGTATATATCTCGAAGGTATACCCTCGTTTTTTCGACATTTCTATTCCGTGACGATTGTGCTCGTCCTCCTCTCCTCTCCTCTCCTCTATAGTCTCCCGCCACCGAATCTGGGTTACACCTGCTTTTTCTCTCACGCTCCTTTCAGAATACATTTTATTTATCTCGCATTTCCGACGACACTCTCTTTCTCCCCACTCCGACGATCCATGTAATACGTTAGAGGCTCGTAAAAATTTTAATCAATAGTCTTATTTCATGCATTGATGCATTCGCGGGCCGAAAAAATATCCGTCGTGCATTGGTGCAGGCTGCACAAATTGAAGACTGAGTTTGCTGGCCAGGCCAGGCTAGGCTTTCGGGATTACGAAAGCCAATTTCAAGAGTTTAAATAATTTGTGGACAATCCCGACGCGCCCTTTACTCGCCCGTGGGCCCCACCTAAGCGAAATGGTCAGGCTCGGAAGGGATAATGTGAAGAAGAGAGAAAGTGAAATATAAAATGGAATAAGGGAACGGAGCAATGGAGAATCCGTGGAAAGTTTTAATTAAATGTTGTTCTCCCTTATCGGAGGGAGAGCTAAAGGATTCCAGGTCTGTGGATTGAGAATTGCCGTGGCAACAAACGAAGGCAGGTTTCCTTTATATCGATTGTGATGGGCGCCGGTCATCATCGTGGCGTTTGACCGCCGATAGCCACGGTGCATTACAGCAGCAAAGTACAAACAGAGGTCAAGTCGGCATTCCACTATGCTTGCCGATACACGCGCCCTATCTTGATCTGCGTGAGTGGACTGCTCATCGGAGCACCTTTGACCGATCAAGCAACGTAAATTCTCTGATTAGCTCTTGAACACAAAGCGGAGCAGCTCTAAGGAAGCCCGTTCTCTCTCCGATCGGGATCAACCGCAGCTGTTACGCCAAGTGCCGATCGATGCCGGGAGATCCAACTTTGCTCTTGGCGATGCGATATTTTGATGAAACTTGCTCAACAGATTGACCTACATCAATCCAAGCGAACTATTGCCCATGATTTCCTGTCCTCGTCCCGAGTTAGCTCTATCAGAGTTTTCAGTTCAACTGAAACTTGACGATAGTCACGCCGCTCAAGAGTTTCCGCTCAGCAATTGCAAATCGGACGACCAGCGCTAGAGGCAGCCCTTTCAAACTGAGCCGCTCACAGATGCGCGGTATAAAATCAGCGAGGGTCTGAAGGGCTCACGATTATCAGTATCAGCGTAAATCAGTCGAGCTTCAAGGAGGATGAACTTTTCCACGAGATAGGATGATGTCTCTTGGTCCTTCGTTCCTCGCTCCTCTGCCGCGATGCTTTCGCCAGAGGAATGAAGAGCCTAGAAGAGTTTACCGCAATTCGTTGCACCGATGTCGAAGACAGTGGGCCGCGATCAAAAGAGGACTTGCACGAAGGCCCGAAGAAAGGAAGGGAGGAAGTCGATTGGAGGATCGATCGGTTGCACCGATACGATCGGCCTAGCTTCGCCTGGTATATTGACTTCTGGACCGGCCAGCCGTGAATGCCGCAGGGTAAGGAGAGCATCTCGCTTCTCGCTCTCCTCGAGATCCTAGCCAGAAGCTACGCTACCAGGCGTCGCAGAGAGCACAGATCCCCGAGATAAAGCTGGGATTGCGATTCCTTGCCAATCCCAGCGATACCTACGCCCTCAACCGACCGAGCTACAGAACTCCTCTTCGATAGCGTGTATCTACTCTACTGCATCGAGTGTTTTCAAAGTGTGCTGCAAGCACACCTATGACTCCTGCCACTCGGAACTTCAACGACCTACTATTCTTCCCTCCAACCACTTCACCCACACGGCATTTCATACATCAGAAACCCTTCCTCGAATTACTAAGCACAAGTTGAAAATCACACATTTCTCGTGATTCTCTTTTCGAAGTCTATTTTTCTACAATTAGAACTTTCTGTATAATGAGATGGTATTATTGCACGGTTCTGTCGACGATCTCCGCTTGCATTGACGCCGGGAAATGATAGTGTAAACTATCTTTTAGAAACCAGGATCACGTTATTTCCTTGCTGCGCCATGTTACTAATGGTACAATGTTACCAAGCGTCTGAATACCTTGTCGCTCTTCTCTCAAGGGATATAATGGTATTAAATCGTCGCAGTTGGCATTAGTGGATGCGGTATACACTGCACCGTGCTAGGTAAATCAATTTCAGGCAAATTCTCACGGTATCCTTCCTTTCCCAGGCATTTCACCTGGTAAGATATTTCGAGAAATTATTAATATACACACCATTGTCAAAGCGGCGGCGTTTCCGCAATAGCGTCTGATCGTTTTCTCTCAGCTACTCTCTTCTCACTGTCAAGGAGAAATGTCTTCCGAATTCAGACTCCCCTTCAATTAAAGTGTGTGCTACGCCTTGAACGCGTTCTTGCTTTGCTTGCTAGAAGGGTGTATTTCGATACACACTTTTATCCGTTCGCTTAACGCCATTGATATTCCAAGCACGTAAAAGATGGCTTTCTCCTGCGGGATAATACCTCCTCGGTAGAAAGTTGTCCGGAGCCTTCACGCAATTCCCCAGCATCGGCCTGCTATCTTTTCGCCAGCTGTTAGTTCAAGTCTAAAAGCGCCGCGCTTGCGGCTGCCGCCGCCTCTTCCGATGACTGTGCTTTTTGTCGCGAGACTTATGGCGACCTCCCCCCCAACGGAGTATCGTCAGCATGGCGTCACAATGTATGCAGCAAACGCATCGCTACGGAATTCAATTAAGTCTCGGCCATACTATGTCCTCGTAAACTTCTTTTTACGAGTGCTTGTTTCATAAGGGAAGAATGCTCCAGGCTGTGCCACATCGCTTGTTTACACGCCAGCGTGGCGATCGATGTTGTTTTCAAAGCGAGCCTTGGATACTGCAATCGAGTTAAATCAGCGTTGAGATTTTCTGTCTGGCAAAGTATCAAAGACTTAACAAAAGAGTCTGTGCAATATGTGGTAAGTTTAATTCTAATAAAGGATTTTATCCTACGATATAGCATATACATTTGGAGGAGTGGAGCCATTGGAGGTCTCGCGCGAGGGATCACTTTCCGTGGAACTGTGAAGCAAGGCTGCAATCACGCAGGGGGTTTCGCTCGGTAGAAGTTCCAAGAGGATTAATCGACTATCCTCGAACACGGTCTAGCAAGCGGCTAATTCCAATTGCGAATGCTTGGTCACCGAGAGCGTCGATAAATTAAATGACTCAGCAGCCCGGTCTACATGATCCGAACTTCTATCGAATCCCCCCCATACATTGATATCGATAGGATTTTGCTTCCCGTCCAGACGGTGTAACATCGACAGCTCTTACAAGCGAGTCACTTTTAATCACTGCGATGGTGCGGCATCAATTTCCCAAACTCCCAAGGAGAGTAATCGTCTCGCACCGACACCGTCAACGTTGAACAGTTGGTCGTGTAGCACCGTTAATACAAACAGCCAACAGGCAGTTAGTTACTGGCTGCTACCACTAATCTTGTCCCGATATTAATTTGGATGCGTACACGCACTCCCATATGATAGTGGTGGCGCACGTACAGGCTTTCGAGCACGTGTCCGAGCATGCGAGTAACTGGCGGACTTGGCCGGAGAGCAGGTGTATCCAAGTGTCCAGATCGAAACGCGACTAGACCAAGTTATACACTGTCGGCAATGGGCTTTAAGCCCCCAATAAACTTTTAGTTTCTTGGCACGAATTTGTGAGAGAGACATCAAAAGCAAGTCGACTAACTCTTATCGGATTCGGTCAGTTTCAAACATTCCCTAGTTATGGCAGATAATCTTGATGATTTATTAGTCCAAGTACGGTCGATGTAATTAGAGTGCATTAGCGGGAATAGTTTAGCATAATCGAGTGGGCTAGTGGAGGAGAGGAGGCGGCGCGGCAGGGCCGCGGAACAGTTAGAGCACGTGGTGCGTGCGAGTAGTGGAAGTCGGTGAACTGGCGGACAGATGCTTTGCTAGAGTGGTTGGCAGTAGTGTGGGTAAGCGTGAAGGCAGCCAGCCGAGCGCATAGCCGAGGATGATCAACTGTACGGCATAATAAACGGATCTGTCGACGTCAACGACAGAGAGGGCTGGGGAAACAGGTGTCCTGTCTGCGAGAATCGTAGACAAGCAAATGAGCCGTCTCGCTAAGATGCCCCTGTGTCGGCATAATAGTGCGCTAATTGCGGATATCTGCCCTCGATCCACTGCATCCTCTGGCAATATGCTCCTGAGCAGCTGGCATTGGAATTATCGGCTCAATACGTCGACTCCTCCAATTCCCCGGCAGAGCGTACTTTAGGGTTAAATTTGCGTTTCTCACTGTTCAATCTATTCATTTACTCTAACTAGGTCAGTGGACGTTGTCAAAAGTTCGAGTGATAAATCAGATTCCTCGGAGCGAGACGACCAAGTGGCGGTAAGTAGTATAAACACATAAATTTCACAGCAAATGGCAAGAAAATTGTTTCCTAATTAGCATTAGGTTTATTGGGACGGTGTTTTCGATCGAAACAGATGATTTCGTCAGTGGTTAATTCGGTAAATGGGCGAGAATACTTATTAGTGGTGTGGTGAATGTGCCCAGCTTGGACATTTGTTATCTGACGTGTCTCACTTGACCCGTACTGTAACTACTATCTAGCTCGTTTATCATTAGGATAGATATTCCGATTATGTTGGCTGAATCCAGAGCATTCAGCGTATGCTGGGCGTGTATGCGGGCTAGATAATCGGGCCGTCGAAATTTCAACGGACGGGCGGACGGCGGAGCGAGAGCGCCAGCCAGTCGGGTTGGGAGGGGTTGGGTGTGTTAATCTGGAATCGCGTCACAGCAAAAAATCTCCGTTGAAAAGGTGCATAATTCAAGTGGAAAATCGCTGTGTGCCCGGAAATTGCCGGCAGCCTTCGTCCCATGGTGATCGAATGACTAAAGTTTCCAATCAGGTAGAACAAGGCTGCTTCGTCCCGACCTGCACCGCTGGCAAATCCGCTTTTTCCCCTCTCGATCGCTCTGCAATACGGCAGACAGCGGCACCGAGTTATTACATCTAATCGTATTATTTGTTCGCTTCTTCGCTCGCATTCTACGTAGAAGTAAAAACGACATTTCGAGGAATAGTTGACGGAAGAGCGAACACAGCTCGCTTGATTGGGCTTATCGATGAAAGGAAGGAAATACCAATTACACGGAACTCCTCTCTCCTTCATCTGTTGGATGGTCGGCGCAGTTGCCGTTTGTCGAAAGGTATACGTGATTAAGATTTGTTACAATTTCATTGTGGTCGCTGGTATTCTCGAGTGCGATAGGAAATCGATCGGACGATTGCTTGGTGGGCAGAGGTCGGTTAGACGACAGATAAGCACCAATTATTAGAGTTACCAGGACGTGTATCGTTCGTTACCCGTTTAAGGTGGGTGAAAAGGAATCCGATAGGAATCCGAGGAGAGCCGTCGCGTCGCTCGTCCAGCCGGAGGAAAAGCTATTGCCTCTACAGCACTGGTAAGTTACGAGTGCAGCCCGATGCACCGATGAAAACGAGTATCATGCTACAAGCGGGTATTCGGTTACCTTTCGTATAATATTGCACCGTCCTATGTATCGAGTGCCTCGGATATACCGGGATGGACGACCTTTGTGTTCCCCCTCTATCTTATAACCTATATATATCTAGTTCACCCTCTAAATCCTCCTGGATTTATTCTAATAAGAAACGCAATTGTTTGTCTCAATGCAAATACCCCTTTTCAATTGGGCGTCATCTTGCTCCCATCGCTCAGCCGAAAAATCAATGAAGTAGACAAAAATACAGTTTTTCAACTTTTTACTCTTCTGTGGTAATCGATCAATATTTTCTTGTTAATAGAGTGAGAAATGTTGCACAACTACATTTGAAGTACTGTTACCGATATTCGTTAAACGTACATGTTGAGAATACACTGGTTATCAAATCTGACGTTCACCAACGATAAAAGTTATTTCACGCATACGAGTGCAGAACTGTTCCTGTCCAATTTACTTCCATTGTGAGGATTTCAAGGTAATTTCTTCAGTGCGCTGTTTTCCATTGGATCGCGCTTCAATTTCGATGAAGTTACCTAGTATACAGTACAATACAGGCGCGCTCGTTCTCACTGCACAAGAAACACATGGCTGCTTTTTTCCCTCCGACTCTTGCCTCTGTTCTCCGATGACTTTGGCCGCGATTACTTTGTTCCAGCACTCCGAGCGACAGCCTCCTTTTGTAACAGCGCTCTTTTTGTGTACCCGAATGCTCTTTTGGTTTTTGTCTTTGGATGCTGCTGCCATGTTCTCTGTGGCATCCGATGAAATGTCATGTCAAAAGAAAACTGGTTCGTTGATGCAAAATAACGCAGCCGAAATTGCCTATCACTTTTCTACCCACTGAGAGCTCAGTGCAAAAGCAGAATACTTCTTTTGATGATTAACGGTTGTGGTATGAAAGCATAGCGCAGTTGATATTCGACTGCTTTTGTGCTGTGACAGCTCCTCGCAATAAAATCAAAGCCAGGTATTTACTAAGATAGATAATATTAAAGATGAGTATTTAAACAAGTTAGTGGGATAGAGTTGGCAGAAGGTTCAACGATTTCCTTAAGTAATCGGGTCGATCTCCCGGAGAAAGATTGGTTTACTCATGCTCCAGGAATCATCTCGCACAGTCTCCTTCCCTGAGCTTTGTACCGGAGTGCTGACAAGCGAGGGAGACAGAGAGACAGCGAATGCAGCTGGCTGAAGGGAGCGAGCCAAGTGCGAGAAGAGTAGAAAGTTGCCAGGGGAGGAAGAAAGGGAGTTAGGAGAAAAATGAGTGGGAGGAAGAGGAGGATGGCAAAAGCGAGCGAAAGTGGAGAATGAAGAAGGAGAGTGGAAGGGGAGGGGTGGGGAGGGTAGGATGGAAGGAAGCGGCAGTTTTATTATTTTCCTTAAACACAGAACCAACCGAGGAAGAAAAGAAGGGCGGTTATAAATCGTGAACCCCGCATGAATGCCCCGAGAGCGCCGGTCCTTTGCACTCCGGTGCTAAAGCGCGTGTTCGAACCTGTCTCTCTTCCCAGTTTTCAGCGTCTGCTCACCCTCTCTTTCGCTCCTGCTTTCTTCAGCCTTTTTCTCACCTTACCGCGCGCCGATCCGTGAATCCGTAAAGGCGTCGAAGCGATATCGCTTCCCTTGGATCGGCCAGCTCTCTTTTTCGCCCAGCACTTTCTCAGTGTACCACGAATGACCTGGATTCTTGCTCGCTCTTTATGTGTCACGGAGAACCCTCGAAACCCACGAATATACCAACCGCCTTCTTGCGCCGATGCCACCCTCTAACGACCGTAACCCTTCTCTCCTCTAGATGCTAACGGCGTCTCAAGCCCGCTCATTATTTACTGTGATTTCAGATAATTCTCTCGCACGGAACCAGCCGATTTTGCAAGCCGATGCGCACAATGCTTACAAACCAAACCGCTCCAAGCTCTGCATTTACTCAACGATAATGAAGTTTATTTTCGATTAATCTTTTAAGACAATGCTGTTTACCGCGTGGCAGACAATTTATTCCATATTTCCAGGCGCTCCACAGGGAGTAGCCACAAGTGGAAATACATTCCGGATAACGGCAAGAAGAAAATTGCAGGCGTGACATATAATACACGGGTGATATAACGCACGGTCGCAGTGGAATTCACGGTTTGTGTGGTTGTGTTGGTGCGCGACCTCAAGTTTTATAGGTTGTACAAGAGCGTTAGCTAGGAAAGGGAAACGGCGCGCTAGCAGGGAGAGCGCAATTAGAAATGCTGGCCAGAGGTTCGGGTTAGTTGGCATTGCGGATGACAAATGCAAGTAGTTTGTCGTAAGAGCGAAGGATTAAGTTCCGCGAGTGCACGGATTAGGCGTCTCGAGTGGTGCGAGTGGTGCACCAACGCCAGGTCAGTCAGTATTCCAAAAAGTAAGTGAGAGAGTGAGCGGAGAAAGGACAGCCAAGCGGAAGGGTGGCAAGTAAGCTGGCTGATGAATTTGTTAAGTGCGCAATATGCCGTGGATCGCCGACATTCCGTGTAGCACGCATACTGAAAGAGAGAGAGAGAGAGAGAGAGAGAGAGACAGGATGTCGGCCTGGATTTCACGAAGGGCGACAATGCCTCGGGTAAACAGGAGTCCGAGGTACAGACAGTTATTGCGCTTTTAAAGCGGGTTGCGTTTACATTTCCATGCGCTCGGCTTACCTCCCCACCTATTAAGCGCTTCCTCGATTCAACCGCGCGCGCCCGCGTTCCACCCTCCTTTCCTCGCTTTCTCATTGCTCGCCGGCTTTTTTCTCGCTTCGACGCCCCCGCCTCGCCGCTAATGAGTCTCATTATCAATTATATACACCGGCTTCTCTTCACCGATCTAATGGCGCGATCTCACCAATCGGAAGAGTTTTAAACTGTGAAAACGGAGCGTCGGGCACTCCAGTATGGGGCTGACAATGTCGTTATTGACTGTGAAGGGGTCCCAGAAGTGCAAGTTTCTTGAAATCCTTTGGAAAATTTCGTAATGTCTGGTTGATTCGAGCGGCTCGAGGAAGAAGTTGAGAAGGAACATTCCGCGAGTTTATCTGAAGCCGCTTTCCCGGCATCGTTGAATTACAGAGCGCCTGGGGGATATCGGGACAATTTTCAGCCCCGATATACACACGTACAAACCCACCGAGCGACAGAGAGATGCGCACACATGTACACAGAGCGGAGAAATTATTTTATACCAATGTCACAATGACGCTTTCCGAGACTTACTTCCCCACAGCGAAATTGGAAGCGTATTGCTCGGGCGCCGTTTCTGCACAAGACACTGTCCCTCGAGAAATCTAAAATCTTAAATCTCCGGACTACTCGCTGCCGTTCAGTTTCCAGTTGGCCGGCCACACTGCCGCTATCCCCGTCGGGAATACTTAGAGATTCCAGATCGAAATTCCATTAATCGTCACTCCTCGTTATCGTGGCCCGATGTCGTGGACGTTATCTAAATTGAATTTTATAGAGAACCAATTATTTCGACGGCAAAATTCGTTCGGACAGCCGCGTCCGCTATCTCGACGAGGAATCCTCGCCTGGGAGAGCTCGACAGAGGATTACTCATTAACGATCGCGTCCCCTCGTCCGTCTCCAGTTATAATTCCGATATGGAAACCTCGAGCAAGAGGACGAGCAGAGAACTTTTCGTGCGCGTGCACTGGAGAAATCGCTGACGAAGCACTTCCTCGTAATCGAACATCAAAGAGACACACCGCTCTGCCTTGGGAGAGTAACGAAGCAGCGTGGCTCAGATGAGAAGGTGCTGGTAACGCAGACAATGCACGAGTAATACATGTCAGTGACTAGATAATCGGTGAGATTTCGGGCGAGCGGCAGGAAAAGCTGGTGATGCTGCCGAGAAGAAGTTGTAAGCGGAATGAGAGGAGGAATGGTAGGCGTAAAGAGGGCGAGGGGTGCAACTGGGCCAAGTGCTCAAAGGAAAAAGCAATCGGCTGCTGCGGTTGACGAACGTGACTTCGCTTTCGGCAGGGCTGGCGAAAGAGGGAAACGGATCTCCTTCCTCTAACGAGTCACCGCGAACCAGTGAACCCCGTTGGAGGATCCCTTGATGATCCAGAATTCTAGAAGGATGATCGTTTGCCCATCGAAAAACGACTCGTCCTTGCCAGCCGCCACTCTTCCGTTCCCCCGTCGCAAGAAAGCTCGTTCGAGAGACCATCGACAATCAATTCCATTAGCCTACCTTGGAGCTTTCTTCCCTGACACGGTCATTTCCGTTTTCCGCCGACCGCGCACTTTTCACCCTTCCAAAGTAATTTGCTGACGCTACTGAAATCGATCGGCATAATTATTTTCTTCATCCAACAGCTTTCATCTTGTGCTTTGCGGCGTTCTCGGTGTACGCTAGGCACTCTTGTTATCTCAGTAACAACGAGTACGTTGATTCTCGATCGCCGAGAGCCATTCCAAGTTTTCACGAGCGTGCTCCCCACGTATTCTTTATCTCTGGTCGGTTGGCCTTGTTCTCTTTGTCGTTTGTTGTAGCCGCAGAGGCTTGCGAGTCGTTGAAAAGTTTCCGAGAGGCTTGACCGGTCAATTGAATTATGTTGTTCCCAGGCATTCTATACATCTCTTCCGTTGCTATATCCGTTTTTGCTACGGCTCAACAGAGAAACCTCTCCTGCATGAGGGGAATCGAATTAACGTCACAGCATTCTTTCGCTCATTCGCACGTGACTCCAATAGTCGCTGTACTTCGAGCGTATTCTCAAACAATGCTGTATCAACACACCGACTCTTTAAAGGCATAGAGAATCAAGGTGAACAGCTTTTTTGCGATTTGAATTACCTTACTGACAACAAACCCCTTCTCTAGCGTTTCATACTAGAAACTATTATAAGATGCGACAAAGTCATACTTATTGTTAGCAGAGCTGTAGAACCTTGGCAGGACTATTTGTCTGAATGTGAAACGTGTGAAGCTCGCCTAATGGATTTATGATTTGGTTCGATGGAATTCTCCGCTGAATGGAAATTGACATGATTCACCTAATCGTGTCAGTATCCACTCTCCAGCTCCCTACAGTACTAAAGTCTTTATTACTATTTCGACATGAATGGAATTTAAGCGAACCGTTTCCATAATAGACCACGCTATCGAGAATACTGAACGAGCAATTCCCTTCAAACTTTATTGGATACGAGAAGTCAATTTTTACGGTCAAAAAGTAACTGACATGTAATGCAATAAGTCCATCGTTGCAATTTACTTTTGATATGCACTCTGATTCGATTTACCGGATAAAGAACTGGTTGAAGAACGGGGATCTAAAAACGTACATCCCAATGTTCCAAGAGTCATTCGAATTCGCTGCAGATATATTGCTTGTGCAAAGTAACACTTTTATAGCCGTAATTACATGTCATTACAGTCTCGTATTACGGTCAAATTTTAATTGCTTCCTCGCATTAATATTATATTCATTCTCTCGGAAATTTGACTGACGCGAGCACATTTAGCAAGAGCGGTTTTCCCCCGCGAAGGGTTATTATAAATTATGCACTACCATAAACCGGACCACTCAACACTCTAAATTTCTGCAAATAGACGAAATGAAACTTCCAACGGAAGAGATAGAATTTGCGGGTTACAGGGGTATGGGAAATTCGTAGTTGGAATTCGCAGAGAGTAATAACACTCTCCGGGCAATTCGTCTGGAGGTAGGAGAGTAAGATACATAGGAGGAAGTTGACAAACCAGACGGCATGATACAAAAACCCGTTAATCAAGCCCGCCCATTTGCCGGTAGTAACGAAGCGTCGATCAGGGTAAGAACGCTCGGTGGCAAATGAGTTCTCGGCGCGGCACTCTCTCCGGCTGTTGGAAATTCCAGGGCGATTCTGCGGGCCGCGTGCATATGCCAGCAATTGCGGCACGTTTCCACTGTCGGGATAAGAGGGCTGCCGGGCTAGCGTGCGGTAATCGAGCTTTCAGCCGCGTCAAACTTCCTGCCGTGCTTGTAGCGCACCGGCTCCGTTTAATCTTCCATGCCCGTGTCACGATTCGTGAATCGCAATTTCATCCGGCCTGCATAATCAAACGTACAACATTCCGCCCGAAGGCTAGCCTCGCTCCTTGCCAACATTCGCGGCTCGGCGGCGCGGCGTGGCGGCGCACTCCTCGACAGATAGACAATGACCCTGCCATTCCTCCAACAGCTACATACTAAACTAAAACTAGGTTATAAGAGCGTGGTAACATTGAAGAATTGACGAAAAGAAATGCAAAAAGTGAAAACCGAAGATTGCTAAGTTAAGCAGGCAGCGAATAGACGAGGGAGAAGGAATGGAGTGGGAAACTGTTATCCTTCTGTAAACATGCGGGATGGAGCATTAGAGAGACCGAAAAGAGACAACGTGCGCGAAACGTGACCTACAAGAGCAAGGGACCAAGGGGAAGAGTGCACAGGGGAAAGAACAAAGTAGCCTGGGCAACCTGACGTAAGGAGTGGCTGATTACTAGAGGAAAACTGAAACCACAAAGAACGAGCGAGCGAACCGGCGAGAGTGTATAAAGAGATTTCAAGAAGAGAGTGAAGCAACAGCAGTGATCCAAATGCTACAGAGAGAGTGTAGACGGCGAGGGTGGTGGGCGAAAGGAAGGATGCAAAAGGAATGGGAGTGAACCGAAAGAAAAATAGGGCGGTAAGCCAGGAATCCGAAATCCGATAGTAGGGGAAGAATCGCGTTAGGAAAATAGTTTTCCGCAGTGAATTCCTTTCGCTCCGACTCACCATTCCGCTTCCTCGATTCTCGGATGCCTTTGCTAAATTTGTCAGGCAAATGGACGGCTAATTAGTAATGCGGGTGCCGATCGATTCGTCAAAGGCGGAGTTGCAGATAGTCGCAGATCTTGGATTGCATCGCACACATGGCAATTCCTTTGCCAGCAGGCGTAACGGTGGAGAAAGCGATTTTACGCTTCAGACACAGCACCATAATTTTGGAAATGGTACAATTGTCCTTGCACGATTGAGAATTCGTCGCATTCTCTGGCAGATTTCGAGGAGAGCCAAGGAGGATTGGTCGCATACCGGACGAGCCATTCGACGTGAAAATTTCTTGCGAATTGGTCCTCTCACGGTACGCGAATCGCCGCGACGCGACGTACGAGGTAATCCTGCGGAACAAGTTTCCAGTTCGCAACTAGACAGTTACTTGAGGATACGAGTTAAGGAAGTTCAACGCACTCTCTCTCTCCCTCTCTCTCTCGAATCTCCTGAACCATGTGCGATGGAAAGGTCTCCTCTTTCCTAACAAGATTGCTGGCTTTTTCCCTTTCTGAAATCCTTGCTGGTAAAGTTCTCCAAGTTCTTATTCCCGTTAAGATAGGCAAGAGAGTCTTGCGGGACACCGTAAACAAACCAATGTCACTGGAAGCCTGGCACTGTTATAGGAGAGCTTAATTCTGCCGTAGAATCTTATAAAAGAGAGATAGCAAGAAGCTGCTCGAGTGTATCGAGTGTTAACTTGGCTTGCGTTCCTCCTTAATGAAAGAAACTGTACTCATTTGCCAAAGTCTTGTTCAGAAAGTAGCCGCTCGTAGAATTCTCCCGGGCAACACTATCACCGGAAGGCTATCCGGTGCCTCGACTCTTCCTCCAAACTAATCCCTGTAATATGCAGCCGCGATGCAAACTTTCTTAGTGATCGCACTTTGGATTTTGATGTTTCCGAACTTCATTCGAGCGGCCGACTCAAGTTCCTTCGGTTAACGAGGGTATGCTTCTTCTCCGCTGCTTTCTTTTCGCGCACGATTTTCCAAGTAAACGACGTCACCCGAGGGTACGGAATGTCGTGTTGCATCGCTCGTTCGGCTTAGAGGAGCGTGTAACTTAACCGAGCTCGAGACTACTCCAGATTAATATTGCATGCGAGTTCTTTCAGCTCGGTTGGTGCAATTTCTCAGAGATTTTTTCAAACAGAAATAAGTTTACTCCGTCTTCATTACATCCTATTTTTAAGGTTAAACTGGAAGTTAAAACTTCGAATGCCGATCTTCATTTAATCCGATCATTGGGACGAGTACTTAAATCTTATTAAATATTTCTGTAGAGAAAATGGTAGCCATACAAATAATTCTGTGAAAAACTTTCTCCGATCATCGTAAAACACCCGATGAGCATACCATGTTCAAAACTTGCTCGCAGTACTCAGAAATTGTTTTCTAACTATAAACAATGGGTGGCGGATGAGGGGATTATATCGAGATAATGAATCTAGAAATTGTACAGGTCACGAACATTCGAAACTTTTCAATGTGCTTTGCCACGGAGTGCCGAAGGAAGAATAATTAACTGACGAATCAATTTTTCAAGTAGCTGAACAAGTCGGTCATTAGGAGCAGTACACAAGAAGTCAGGTCAGCGATGGTAATCAGTCCAATTACTTAATCTCAGGATAAAAGGAGTGGAACTGCTATTTGAAAGGGTAAAGGAAAGCATGAGATTGAATCGAGCGCATTGAAAGCGAGCGAGTGCAACACTTGCTTGAATCAAAGCACGACAGGGCAATTTGCACATTGGCATCCTCCCATGCCGAGGCATTCGTCGACTGTCGAAGGTTAATTTACCGAGGTAGTAGATGGCGCACCGATCTAATCCCAACAGGACCGCAGCTGCCGAACTAGGATAAACGCACTAAGTAAGACTAAACCTTGGAGCTTCCGCGCCTCCCCCTACATACACGCGCTCCAGGAAGACGGGAGAAAAATGGGGAATGCAAAATGAACGCGGAAGGACCAAGAGTAACAGAGAGAAAGTGAGGGGGAAAGGGGAAGAGTAGAGAAGGGCAGGACTAGAAGAATTTTCAAGCACGACGTCGCAATTACATCGGATCAGAGAGGAATATTTCATCCGGGGCGTACTTCATCCGACAAGAAACGGCTGTGGGGCTCGAGCGGTAGTATAGGTGCGGGCTGCATCCTTCCTCGTCCCTATCTACCTCCTTCATCCAGGCTGCTACGGATTATTAACGGGCAATTTGGCGCGTCTGCTGCTGACTGTATTGTCTCTCTATTCTCCGAGCCTCAGTCGCTCGGATGGCAGAGGAGCCTCCGTCGCTTTTCTCGATGGAGAGCGGCGGCGGCGCGGCATCTCTCTTTCCACCGGTGTCCTTTCTTGCCTTGCGCCCGCATTCGGCTCTTTCTCCCTTCTCTTACCAGCCACCTACACCCTTGGTGTTTTTCTCCCTTGGTCTCGCCGGCACACCTGCCCCCCGGAGCTCAGCCTTCCTCTCTCGATTCCTTTCACGTTCGTTAGGGAAGCAGAGCCCTCGAGTAGGCTCGGTCACTTAGGCCTCCTTTACTTCCTTTCTTCCTTCCTCATCTCTCCATCTGTCTCTTCTCCAAACCTACGCAATCTACGCCTTCGTTTTCCCGAAATTGAATGAACCATCACGATTCGCCCCCACCTTCCTTCCCGAGAACGTGACATCGATGTCTGTGCTATCGATTTCCGGCGAGTTCAACTCGTGGCTGGGTTTACGCCAATAATGCTTTTATTATATCAGTAAGGCTTGCGTTTTATCGTTTCCGGAACGATAAGCGCCATTTGGTTTTATGGCGGGATTAAGGATCAGCGGTGATCGCTTGAGATCCGAAAATTTTTCTTTCCGTTCCCCGACATTTCTTCTCTCGGGGCTGCTCTGTCTGTGTCTACGTTATGTTCTAGCATTTAATGGCAAATAGACTGCACTCTGATATTCTCGCTTTCAGCGTACTATATCCACCAGAGGGATGATAGAAATTCCTGAGATAGCTCTTGGGCTAACGCGAATACGCAGCGGTAAGTATACGTCAAGTGATATTGGATTCGGAACTACGCTTTGCACTTCTTTTCATTTCCACATGACGCTCTTATCCTTCTTCTTTGACCTCCCAACGATTGCTAAGCTCTCCTGAACGCACACCTTAAGGACTGGTCACTTTCATCTCTCTTATCCTCCTCCTCGAGCAGGCTGCTTTCTGCCTTTCTTCCTTCCTACCTTCCTCCCTTTCGACTTACTTCTTCCTGCAGGAGTTCCTCCGAGGAAGATCAGCTCGCTCGGAACTTGTTTCAAAGAAGGAATCTCCAGAGGAAATTGGAATACTCGAAGCTCGGCATCACTTGGCAGCAGAATTTACGTGTGCACGCCGCCGCCGTCCGCCACCGTCCGCCACCGTCCGCCGCGCCAGTCCTGTATCCACGGCATCCACTTCGAAATAAGTGGCTGCTGAGTCACTGGTCCGTATCGAAGGATCGCTAGTCGAGCGCGCTTTGGGACTCGCTAGGACTTCAACTACAAAGTCAAACATCATTTTCTCTCGCGTTTGCAATTATCACTCGAGGAGCATTCGAGAAGAGAGGGCGGCTCGAATTGTAGAAGCATCGCGTGGCAGTCTTGTCTGGATTTAGGTGATATTTCGGAGGCAATATCGGGCCTTGGGAGCTCCAGTGGTAGATACACGTGTGCGTGTTAAGCGTAGGAGAAAGGCGAGGAGGTGGCAGTGCGACTGACACCGGTACTAGTGTACTCCAGTCGCTGCAGCCAGTAAGCCAGTTAGGCGGGGTATTTAGGAGGGAATTTGGTGGTCCTGAAGTTGTACATTACACCGTCTACCCGGACACCACCGCCCGGTTATACAGGTTCGCTCTGGACCCCAAATCCACCGTCTCCCAAGGGCCGGAATTTGTGGCTCGGTAAATTTAATAAGTCGACAACCAGCACCGCTCGACGCCATTCCCAAGACGACGTTATATCTGCGGCCGCTTCTTTGGATGCTCCCTTGGCCATTTCCATCATTCGCCGCATCAACTCTAACTTGGTTAGAAGTATTGAATATGATTTTCTTCCTGTCAGATTCCCACTGGCTGCCGTTATCATTCGAAATGGATGAACCGAGTGGTAAGCTTCGAGGTAATTGGCAAGGTAATAACTTCAATTTCAGTCATAGTGTCGAGCAGAAGCCGAGATATACGAAATGACGCGTTCACCGCAATTTATTCAACGTGCTTTCATTGATAATCAAGTCAACGTTATTTGTGAATTGGTGAAATGTTGACTGTGTCTATCAGATGCTACAAGAACAATAGCTGTCCGATGATGACAGTAGGTGGGAACAGTCGATGCTTACAAGTCAAAGACGAAGGCCCCTTCAGAAGGAAACTGAGGTGCTTGAACGACGTTGTACGGCGTGCAGGAGAGTGATCGATACTAACGTCGTAAAGCACCCACACGGACCTTGAATTCGACGGTGAAGCTTTTCTCGTGCATGTAACTAAACTCCCTTTGAATAACACCCACAACGAAGAACTGGAACGACACTCTCTCCCTCTCTCTCTCTTTCTTGGTTTGTCCAGTATTCTACAAATGCTGGAAAGTCAATATTTTTGATCATAACTACAGCTTCCGATTTATGGAACTCCGACCTGCCTTTTGGCTAGAGTTTCCTTTTAATGATGATATCTTTTTTATTATTCGGTGGTGTCTTCACTCTTGCACTATCAAGTAACAATTGGCGCAGTAATCGGAACTGGCTGGAGTATTCGGTTATTTGGGTATTGAAAAGTTTATAAGAGAAGTGTGGTTTGGTGTTGTTTTCAGGGAAGGGTCGGATGTTCGTAGGGTCTGGTCTTAGGCGTCCTCTTACATATTTGACGATGCCGTCTGGATGGAGTGATGGAGAAATAAAAGGGAGGAGAAGCGAGGGTCAAGCATTCGCGGAAGCTCACCGGTTGTAGAGGCAAATGCGAGGGCACCATTTCGCAAAGCAAACAAGCTCGAGTCTACCGTGGCTTATCCTCGTCTGAATGCAACAAGCTATTTCCACTGGGCCGGCACTTGCCGCATCCGGCAGCTGCGTGTCACTGTTCATGTTCACCAAGAGTTTTCTCTTGGCGGCTGACTCGGCGTGTGAGCGCACTGTCCGAGACAGAGCACAGAGCCCACTCCTCTCCCGGTTAGCCCTTCTATCCTAAACTGACAGGGGAAAAGCAATTCCAGAACGCGCCAACCAGACGCGCTTTCCGATAACTCGTCTTCCTTCGCTCAACGAATTCCATCCGACTGCGAGACGATGCCAACCTACACTACACTTCGATGTATCTATAAATTGTCGCTTCTCTGCTGCCAGCTTTGAAATCCATTACCGATTTCTCTCAAGTTTCCTATTCCTCTCACTCATTCGATAAACCACCAAAGCGACTTTAATGCAGCCTTCTTGAAATCTTTAACCGCCTCAGTCTCGACAAAACGCTCATATGTGATTATGAAACTGAGAAAATGAAAGAAGTCAAGGAAAGAACTGGGTGAGTGGGGAAGATTTGAGATTCCTCGCAGTTCCTTATGTAATTCTATATTCATTTCGTGTATAAATTTCACTTTGATTAATGTCTCTATATCTACTTGAATGATGAGAAATTGTTACATTTTGACTAACTAGATGTCTCCACGATGCCCAACGCCAGAGTGCAGGTTGCTCGTGCGTGTATCCAGGCGGAACACCACGCTGTTAGCGCAGTCGCCGTAACGATCATTAACATCAGACGTCCTCAATGACGCTAATGAAAGGCACAGCTATAAATCATCGGGAGATGTGCAAATGCAACGGCGATATTTTTTGTTTGCCTTTCTTCTGTTTCCAATTCGCGCGCGCCTGTGTACACGCGTCGATCAAACTCGATGCTCCATTTTGTTGGATCAAGGATAACAGGACAGTATCGCTAATCCCTGAGAGAGAAATTGGTTTACACGATGCATCGCTTGAAGGCTCGTCGAACACTACCGGATAAATGCACTAACTATTGAAATGCATAATGCCCTTTAATCTCACTAAGCGCTTCTGCTTGCCATGCCTTTCATCGCATTGCAACGTTAATTGTTGAAGGGTCTGCTATCATTACGTTATACGACGTGATCTTGAGAGAGATAATCCTGACAATTTCTGTTCCTCTGACAACAGTAATTGTCAGAGTTTCACCAATCTGACAATTCCTTCCTGTTATCTGCCGTGGCGAGCGCGTAATTAGAGAGATCCGCTGTTTGAAGGGATGACAGCTAGCCTTGGTATAAGGAAGGATTGTTAACTATCAGCTTTGGCTTTCGACTGTTTCTCAGATCATTAATTTAAAGAGTGTACCACGATGCACTATCGCAATGCAGTCCCTTTATGAACAATCATTATCGCATTGACTTGGGAGGAGCGAGACTGTTCGGTTTCACATTTATAGATTAAATTCATCCGGGCTTCTGCTTCTATATGAATGTACGATACTTCTATCGACTAATAGCAGAGGCCCTCGGTTTCTTGGCCAAGAACCAGTAGATGGAATTCCAATTATACGTGAAAGAATTCCATGGGTCACCGACAGTTTCTAGGCCACCACTACGTCGACTCTGCCGTCCGTTTTGCGGTGCTCATTTATCACCCGTGCTAGGCACGAGCAACGAAATTTCGTTTGTACGACTTTCCTTTCTCTTTCTCACTCCCTTTCTCGCCCTCTCTCCTTCTCCCTCCTCTCTTTCGATCTTTTTTCTCCCGAAGTACCTGGGTGGCCCAGCATGAGCGTCGTTACGCGGAACAATTTATCCTTGGCACAGCTGGTGAATTGAATGCAGGGGATATCGCAGGTGGGTGAGGGGCGAACGGTGCATGTACGCGTGCTGTATGCAAAGGCCAATTTACCGGGCGAGATTTTACTGGCACGTGGGAAGGTTAACGAGCGAGCAGTTGGCCTGTCTGACGGCATAAAGACGCACCAGGAGCCTCGGGCCGGCAGACGCGGACGCTCGACGCTCGACGCTCGACGCCGGACGGTGGGAACAAATTACGGAAGGTTATAAACCGCGAGGCGAAACTTGCTCCAAACTTGCACCCTTGGCGTACGTGACAAATCTGACGTCAGCTCGCCGAAATGCATGTACCCAGTAGCTGCATGCTCGCAGAGCACCACTAACTCGCAAGCATTTCTCGGAAACGGGCACGGTTAATGAGTAAAACCAACACTTGCACCTAGCTGGATGAAAGGATCGTGATTTCGAGCGGCTAGTGAAAATATGTATAAATCTTAAGAATTGCGCACCTCGTCCATATTTCATTTGCACTGCTATCCAAGCCGAAAGAGTGATAGAAATTGTCGAACAGTATAAATCAAACAATGGTAATATAATGAAATTTCTGTTTCTTACATTTAAGTGCATTTAAAATTGAGGTAGTACTATATTCATTAGAATTAATCAAATTATCAAAGTCCAATGCAAACAGCTGGCACAAAAGTACAAATATAGTGTGTAGCGTGGCTAGTCCGACTACACGCGGAGTCATACTACTGGCGCCGCGGCTGCCCGCACATCAGTACTGCGCGGCTGAATCAGACAACGCGACATCAAATTTCTTCTCGTACGGGTACATAACAACTACCTTCATTATTATGAATCTGTAATAGAGGTCGAAAATATGAAGCGAATTGCGTGGTAGGGAGGTTGCGATTGAAATCGGATGTACATGTTCCGGATAGCGGCGGAGAGGTTGCGGGGAAGAGGATAATTTCGGGCAGATTTGGCGCCGTTGCGGCAATGATGGGGGTTAACAAGTTCCGTGGAAGACAGCCGGCGGCGAGTAAGAGAGTAGAGAAAGTGAGACAGAGAAAGCCCGGTTGAAAGCGAAGGTGGAACGAGTTATCGACACTCCGCTCTCGCGATGATAGCTCCCGTTAACGACCGCCGAGAGTTAGGAGAAGCAGGAAAGGGAAGGCGAGAAAGAGGCTGCATACGGCACGGCACAGCTTGCAGACAGTGCAGACTGCAGGAGAAGTGAGAGTAGAGAAGGTGGCGAGGCGAGGCGAGGCGAGGCGAGCAGACGCCGCTAAACGGGGATGTAGTAGGCAGGCATCCCTAATTGCCGGCCAGGGATTTAGCAGGCGTAGGTGCCAGGAATATAAACATATCCTTGCCAGGATGATAGCCACCGGTGGCTAGGAATTTTCTGCTTGCTTCACTGCCGACAGCGACTGCGTGGCCGCTGTTAGTGTCCCATGTTCTCACGCTCGACCTTCCTCCTCCTATTTAGGAGCAGTAATATCCCACTCTCTGCCACAGAATTCCCTCGGCCTTGCGAATTCCTTGGGCACAGTTCTACTCCGCCTACGGAATGAAAAGTACCACCCTCCCTCGATAAACCTTGCGCAATTCTGCAATGACTAAGGCAGAATTGCCAGGAACGATGATGATGCCCCGAGAAACAGGGGAATTGCGTGTTCGACTGTGATCCATCAAGAACGAAGAGGGCAGACTTTTTTCTGCCTATGGGATTCAGCGAATTAAAGAGAGCCTTTTCACACTGGCGCGCTACCTCCTTGATTCCTGGTCGAATAGACTTCGACGGCAAAGAATTTCTACCGAATGGCTGGAACTAAGCAATTCGATCGCGGCCACAGAATTGTTCGTTAAAGTTTAAGATTCCGTAAAGCTGGAGGTATGAGTCCGTCGCGAGCACTTTGAAATTCAAGTACCCACTTCCTTGGCTTAACGACCCGCATTTGTTGCGCTCGTTCGTTTCGGTTTAAAAGCGAGCTGGGGCGCACCGGGCGCAAATTCAAGGTACACCAAACGAGGTAAATTGTGGGAGGAGTATGCAGTTTCCGCACGTCAATATATGAATTTGGACATTTTAGCCTCTACTTTCTAGCGAAGATATACATTATAATTGTGTTTTAAATGTTTCGGATCTTTGTAAGTTATATTTTGCAACAATGAAGTACTATTTGTTGTTTTAAAAAGAAAGCAGTTAAGTTCATAGGCACTGAAGTTTCACCTATAACTTTCGATATTTGACGATTTTTTTCCTACCACCTGCACCAACCTTCCTGGCATTATAAAGTCAAGTAAGGCGAATGTTAATCTACCGGCGTGATCGATATTCACAGAGGAGCAGTCCTTACACTTCAGTTCCCACGAAAAGATGAAAAGCAACTTCTCGTCGGGGGAAGTTAAAGATAACTGAGCAGTAAATTTTTCCGGCTGCTATGAAAATGACGAACGGGGGGCAGTACATATTTGGTATACGAGGAAACTTTCGGAGTTTTGCTTCTGCTTCGTTCTCAAGTCCGATTAATAATATAGAGCGACGATATATGAGAGTGTCTTCTAGTTTTATGAAAATCGTCCCAGGAATAAATCAAAACTGACAGTCTGGACACAGAAATGATTCCATTAACATTCACATCTCCCACCATAAAGATATGTATAAGATATGTGTTTACAATGATCTTTGTAATTGATTTCGTCGAAAAAGGACGGTTGAATTTCCGATCATTAACCGACCTAAAGAAAGATCACGCTACAACCAACCAGAAGCGGGCGAAATGTGCATAAAAACAAAGCACGTTAAATATGTATTTGACTGGATGCCGTTCAAACATTTCGTGCTGTGAGGACTTTATCAATGTTACGACTCGAACGCGACTCTTTCATAGCATAAGCGGCGCGCGTTGGTGAGCTTTAATTTCTGCGAAACACGAGCTCATTAAGTACCGTTCAGGATAATCTAGTGCACGCTATTACTAACGAACTAATAAAAGCAGCCGGAAGATCTAGGGCAACGATTCAATTTATCAGAGCGTACCCCGACAGTGCGCTGTCGCCACTCGGCATCAAAGTACATTCATTTGAAATCTCGTGATGCAAAAATATATTTTCTGGCGCAATCAAATTAAGATCAAACATATTTTATCAAAGCGAATGCGTCATACGTTATGGAGCTTTTTATCAATTTTGCATCGACTGGTTTCTCATAAGTTTCTTTTGTACCTCATGCTTTTTTACGCACGAGCCGCCTTGTTCTAAAGCACCAGAAAAAATTCGCCAGTATTCGTAGGAAAAGTTCTATTTCGATGCGCACACTGCGACAAGCGCATCAGCATTATTCAATTTCACAGTTCAACTAAGCCTGGCGAGCGTCGAGCGATCACTCTTTCCTTTAGCAAAAACTGGCACGCTTTATAAAAAGAAAGGTACTGGCAAAAAAAGCGAAGAAAAACGGTAGCTGTCAATTGACGGGTACAAGATGAGGCTCGACGTGAGACGCAAAGAAAGCGCCTTTCTTTGGAATCGTGCCCGGGCAGAGTTTTAATTTCATTAAAAAATAATTACACTAGCTGGATCGAAGGCCCCATCATTATCTCGAGGACTCATTGGTGGATTTTCTGTGCAGGCGAACGACACACGCGCTGAATTATAATTGCGTGGAATTCGAGTGAGCGAGCCGCGCTAATTGAAAGCTTCGTCGTCGGTGGGGATGGGCAATTTTCTTGGACAGTTCGCACGGCAGATGTGACTGCCGGATAACACTGGGAAAGGATACGAATTAATTACTTCGATGTCCTCTCGAGCAACTGGAAGTTCAAATTCCCAAGGGGCATTAGTTTATCTTGATTACCCCCGAGTCCTTTAGAGCTTAATCCTGGATTAAGAGGAATGATTGAGTATCCCGCAAGGGTCGTGTCTCGACTGAGCTCTCGCTATTATATGGAAACATCTTGTCATAGTGATTTGTGCCTACTGTCCCCAATACCAGCGACTACCGCCAAGAAAAACCACTCGAGCACTTCGATTTTCATTACTAACTTTAGCCTCGATCAACCTGTGTTACGGCCCGACTAAGAAGACCGAGCCTTAGAAAATTCTCCCATTAATCTAGCCGAGGGGTAATTTATAATAATTATAAGAGAAGGAGGGACGCTGGGAAGAGGTAGAATGCAGCATTTGGAGGTGTTCCTTGGTGGTTGGAGGGCCGGGGTTTTGTCAACCACACACCTGCTGTCCAAGGCTATGAGCAACTCGAGCTAGGGTTATCGGCTTGCCGTTCTCCGCCGAAACTTGGAGTCGACTTACAGCCACGGGCTGTCGTGCCACTCTCAAGTACCTCGCCAAGTATCCGGAGATTCTTAACGTCTTACACTCTGAAAGCATTATCCTTATTCCCTGGCACGGGAAGGACCTTGTACTTTCTAGGCTAACTAAAAGCGATTTCTGGCGTGCCGCCCGTACCGAACTTTTCCAAGTGCCTCCCTCGTGTGGGACTGGCGTAACTTTTTACATGATTCAGCCGATTTACTTCCTGCATACCCGGTAACCGCGTGATGCAATCGCAATTTCTCTGGATGCCACGCGCCCAGCCAATCACACGCCAGTAACACATACATTCGTATGTATTTATACAAAGATCGAGAGCCATATTAAAAATGAATGAGCTTTCATTATGCGGAAATCATATTCATCCTCAATTACGGCCGCCTAATGAGAATCTCGTTATTGAAATGTTCGTGAAGAGGCGAATTTTTGCCATGGAAACCTATTACCAAAAATGATTATTTCTACATATTTCTGTGACCAACACACGTATGAATTTTAATTAAAACCCAGGCATCCCGTTCAGTCTGTATTACCATCGCCGGGCCCTTCAATTAAAAATGTTCCCCTTCTTCGCTTATTAGCATGTCGCGTGTCTGACTGCGATCGCATTCGTTAACACGACACCGCACAGTTAGAGTACGGATATCGGGGACTTAATAATTCATCCATCCATCCATGCTATTCAAGCGAATGTGTATTCACAGATTAATCTTAGGTGGCGTGTAACTGGTGGAGGCGTCTCGCATTGGAAATACCTATATCAGTGAATCAAAGGGATAATCTCGAGTTTGTACCATCCCTGATTGACATCGAACGTATGCACTCGTACTGATTACTATCCAATTATTCCCATTTATAGCAAGATCGGAGAAAGTGCTTAAGTTTAACCTATTGAGTTTAGCTTTGCCTACAAGTGAAAAGGCACACGGAGGATATATCGAGAGTGGTAGAAGGTAAGGAAGGGCATTCAAGGGTGTCTATAGGAAAGAGCGTGGCTCTGGGCAGGCTGGAAGGAAGGAGAGCAGGGTGTACACAGAGACTTAACCAAGATTGAGTGGACTGCAAAAACTTCGTTTCGCAGAGGCCGTTGGCTTAATGTTCGGTATTATGTCGGCTGATGGATGCTGCTCGTTAATTTTATAATTTCAGCAGCCACTGCCGGATACGTGGTAACCGAGGGAACGGAGAATGTGAAACGGCATATGGGGGAGAGTCGAATCTGCAGAGAGACAGGAACAGCAGGCGAGTCGGTCGATGGGAGGAAAGAAAGAGGAAGTGAAGAAGGAGAAGGTGAAGGAAAAGAAAAAGAAGAAGACGAAGAGGATCGAGGGTGTGAGAGGCCTCGGGATGATTGTCTGCGGGACCACCTCTGACCCTGGATAGGAATATGGTACTGGGTGTGGGATATACTCTTACAAATTATCTACTGCTACTAGGAGCGCTACCTCCTCCGGCCTCGCAGAGGGGGATTTGTCTCTATTAAAGGGATTGAGGTTTTGTCGTACTTCACATCCACTCCTCTCCTCCTCTCCTCCTCTCCAGTATATTTCCTGCTGCGCGACTACTACCTTTCCGCTGGGTAGGCTGTCTACCCCTACGTGCGAAAGCTCTCTGCCTCGTAGTTTCTTAGACCTTACTTATCTTAATTCTGGCAAGAATGAAGGAAACGTAATCAATATGATCTATTCTTATCGCAATCAAGAGATGAGTCGAAAAAAAGAGAATTCTTCACGCGAAGGTCAAACTGTCAGGTCCACTGTTTATAAGAATCTTTAAAGTTAAATTCATTCTCACCCCAAACTAGGAACAATTTTTTCCTTATGAAAGAAGAGTCTTGAAAGTGGTGGTTGTATAGCTCGCACCGAGGGAAACTGTTCTTTCTGAAGGGGAACAAATGATAGGTCATTCACGAAATTGCGCGATGCCGTGGCGAGGGGGGGCATTGTTGAAGAAAGAAGGTCAGCGAGAACAAGTGTCGACGAAGAGAGCTTGACGGCTCTCCACGCTGCTCTGTCACAATAGGCGAAAAAGTGCTTGATAAATTGACGTGATTCGTTACGGGTAGTAACCATGCTTCTAAGTACACCCCCATAAATTCGTATGGCGATCTTATTGCCCGGAAGACTAGACTGCGCATCATAATGCCAGATAATATTGGGAGCCGTTCCAAACCATTGTACCTGATGTGTCCGGTAGAGTGGATCGGCTGGGGAGAGCCACACGAACTTCATTAGAATACATTTGTTTTCCCTCCGCACTCTCCCATACTCGTTTCACGTAGCAAGCCGTCGTTTCCGGGTCGTTTCTACGGCGCCAGCCATCATCTCTTTTTCGCATCGAGGTTCGTCTTTCTAGCAGGGACTAGAAAGAATTCTTTCGCAAAGGGATTTTACTGAGGCACTCTCAGCGCTGACAGTGGTCTAACAGTCTTTCAAGGTCGGTCTGTCTGCAAAGTTTCACACCTTTTGCGATGGATTTTGCAATTATCTTTGCGGGATGAGTGAGATTCCAGCGTGACGCAACAAGAAGCAAAGGAGAGGAGCGTGCTCTCGAACGTTATCCTGGATAAACGTGTTAGTATCTCGGATACATCTTTATGTCCGGCGTTACCTGCCCTGGTGAGATAAGTCTTGTGCAAATTTGCCTGCGTTACCGCTGGAATCAGCCGAAATGAGGTTATAGTAACCTTTTCCGTGGCGTCTTTTGCGCCGCTCCACGCCGAGGCAGAGCTCCAGTCCGTTCAAATATTTGCGTGATCAATGACAAGCGCTTGCCAGAGTGTAATGGCGGATGGAACGGAACTTTCAGCTCTCCTTGCTCCATCGCCAAGGTGAAAAGCTCACAATGAGACTGAGTGCCCGATGTCTCGATGAACCAGCAGTGTTATTGGAAATCGAAATTGAATATCGCAATTGGTACAATTAAAGGTAAGCCGAGTTCGATTTCAATGAGCAATTTTGCGTGAAATCCCGCAAGTATCCAAGCTAAAAGGATATGAAATAAGCGCGAGGTAGTGAGTCGTCGGTTTAAAGGGATGTAAAAAATTGGATATTAAAGTAAGGGTTCTCTGGTGCTGGCTAACATCCAAAACTACGGCTTTCCGAAGTCCCTGTAGTTCAAGGAGAATTTTTTTAAGTGCGATACAATGGTCAGCGATTTGAGTCTTGTCGGGGAGAGAGAGAGAACAATTGCGAGCGGTACCGAATCCTCCATGAAAAGGGCCGAGCAACTAGCAAAGTTGACGTTTATCAATGGAATTATGAAAGTGCGCTCGGTGGGGCTGGCCTCCACAAGATTACGAGGATCGGCTCCCTGTTTAGTCGCAACTCCGACGAGACTTTAACTGGCTTTAGTCAAACTCGCGTAATTCCTTATGACGAAAATATAATAAGTTTTGGAGAAGGACGCTACGCTCGGTCCTTGCCGTCTTCTTGCAGATCTCCAGGTGTAAAAGTCCTAAATCCTACACGCAACTTTAAATTAAAGCAGTTTGTTTCCTTGAGAGGGCGCGCTCCGCGCTTTTGCCTCGAAACCGGCGTAAGTTAGTAAGTTAGTATTTGGAGCAACAGTGTCGTCTCGAGGGGGGTTTCAAAATTCATGTAAGAAAGAGGAGCAGTGTTGAAAAGGGCAACAATTCGCAGGCTGCAAAGCATTGTTACTTATAGGGCTGCCAGTACGGTGGAATAATTAATTTACGCAGGATTTGCGTTGCTATTGTATTTACAAGCACCACTCTCGTGCACGAGCGCTTCAGCCAGCGAGGCGGATGGGATATTGAGCGTTATCTGGCTGGAGCGGTAAACAAAGATTGAATGCGCCATTGCGGTTAAGTAATTGACAGATTGCCCGGTGAAATAATAAGCGATGAGATATGAGCAGTGAGTTTCGACAACCTGTTTCGGATGATATTAAACGCTAATCGAATTTAGCCCCTTCATGCCGCGTGGCGCGCGCGTGCGTTGCCTCTCTCTCGGGAGCCAAAAGTGTTCGCACATCTGCCAAACTTTTTCCCCGGAGGGCTAAACCTAGAAAAAAGCACCAACTTCTTCATGACGCCGCACCGCGCCGCGCCGAGTGGGAAAATTGATGCATCTGTGCGGTGCGCTCTATAATTCTCGCAGACTACGAGTGCCGGAATTCGGAGACACTAACAGACACACATTTCCTCGAAAGTTTTCGTTACAAGAACGATTCGCAGACCGATGCAGTAGTACTAGTACTCGCAAGTGGTAACGGCTCACTTACGACAACTGATTACTTATCGCACGGCAAATACATTCGACGCGAACTTCCATTAAACTCCTCGCTGTATCGGGAACTACTGCGCTCTAGGTAGAAGCGAAGCTGGAGAGCTCGCTGAGGAAACTCGACAAAAACAAAGTGGATGATCAAGACTTTTTAAATAGACTCAGCATGAGTAACTTAAGGTGATTGTTTAGTGTTAGCGTGTTATTGTTATCTTATAGTGAGAAGGCTGCGAGATGAAGAAGTTAAGATCAATATTACACGCTCGAGTGAAGCAGGCTTCAGTTCAGCGATATTTTTCAGGAGGACTCGTGGCTGCAAAACTACACGAGCACCGGCAGCGATATCAGCAAGTACGCGCCGTAAAGTTCGCTTAATACAGTAATTAGTTTTTCTCAAGTTCCGTGATGCATGAAAATGAAAGTATGACGCGGTTAATTCTTAGGTAGGGAACTTTCGGCTGGGGAGTTGTGGGGTGGATGTATTCCGGCGGCGCGAACTGGCGCAGAAACTGATGGAGACAGATGCAACGAATGCTCGGAGGAGTCGTGAAATTTACGACTTGGTAACTGCCAAAGCCGTCCCCACGAACCTCCAGGTTCAGCGATATATGGAAGATGATGGAACCCTCTTGAAAATGCGGAAACTGTGCGATCCCTTTATAAGGTAGTTCGATAACGCTATTGATATGATAAAGTCAGCTTTGTCACCGACATATCGAGTATTTCAATTCAATAATTCAATACACAGGATTTCCTAGAAGTGTTAATTAACTGTCTGGCAATTATGTTATCAAATAAGAGTACGGTAATTTGATAAAATTTAAGTGAATTGGTTTGACGCTCTTTTCCTGTGTGGAATAGTTGGTTGAAATATCGTGAGCTAGGCAGCCAGCAGCAGAGGAAAGAAACAGTAATGAGACGTAATCATATTGAAGAATATTGACTCGTCAAGACTTGGTAGTTCCATCGATATTCTAAATATCTATAGCTATGAGCCAGGCGATTGATTCAGGATGCTGCAGGAAGGGCGTTGCTTCTTAAAAAAAGAAGAAAAAAAAAGACAGTGATTCGTTTTCCGTTTATCGAAAAAAAACCTAGAGTTGCATCAAACGGGCGTCGGCTCCAATGGATCTCTGGCAGAACTACTAAGACACTTTCAAACGGCACGCTACCATTTAGTAAAAAGTTAAATGTGTTTACAGTTTGTACTGTGCTACTTCAGTGCTAGTCAATTTCCCGTGGTTGCCTGGGAAAAATTCACCGGTAGACATTTCTATTTTTGAGCGATAAGGTTTTCGACTGTGAAAAGACGAGAGCAAACTGGCCACATTCGAAACTGTCTGCTAGATGGAGGTACATGTACGTGTTCGTTCAAACACAAGTGCATTGTCTTCTCTCTGTCTTGGTCTCTCTGTCGCTCCTTTCTCGCCGATCCCAAAGTAGCTTTGCAATACTTTCACGTGGAAGTTTCGTTTAAAGTTTTTCGCCTAATCCGTTGGAGTGCGTCGTTCGAGAAGGCTCTCCCTGGCGTGCTCTTTCCTCAGTGAGCGGTGCGCTCGGGCGCGCGCGGTGCTGGTGGTGGTGGTGGTGGCGGTGGCGGTGGCGGTGATGGTATCCAGAAAAGTTGAGTAAAGTGGGGTGAGCCGGCGCGGCGCGGCGCGGCGGTCGGAAGACAAAGAGGATAGAGAGAAATTTTTGATGGATACGTCAAGGGTGGAAGTGGGTGGAAGCCAGTGGAAAAGAAGGCAGGGGTCGCAGGGGAGGAGGGAAGAGGGAGGGAAAGAGGGAGGGAGGGAGAGTCCGATCGGCGGGAGTGCACACCCACCTGGTTACAACGAATGCAACTTTAAATATTTTCTCTGGCTGAGCGTGCTAAATATTTCATCAGTAGCAGTGCGCCCGGCACGGCACTACTCGCGCGCGAATAATGTTTTCAGCCTGCAATTCCGCTCACATGTGCCTCCAGTATTCAAGAGGATATTAATTGTATATGACGCGATGACGTAAATGAATAACGAGGGCCCTTCCTAAACGTAGTTCATGCTGCTGTATGAATAATTGTACCGGAAGCCGGTAGTTTTGCGGGCACACGGCAAGCCTACACGGAAACCGGACAGATGCGCTTTAATGGATATTGGCTCGCATGAGAAATGCATCGAGCGTCGATGCATGTATCGGGGGGGTCAGACGGAGACAAGATTTGTATGGCGCGGCGACGCCAGGAGACAAGTTGAGCCGAAGTTCGTCCAACGCTCTTTCTTCGAGCTGTGAAAAGGCCGAGCTGCTGGCAGCTTCCTTGCACGTCGCTCTACTTAAGGAACGATTAATAGCGCTGGCGTGATTAATGGTGCTGTGTATATCTGCGTAACGAGTACCACGGGATCGATCAACATCCGCTGGGAGGAGGGTATACGAGAATTCCGTCAAGAAGTTTCAGAGGCACCACACTGGCGCTCGCTGGCGCACGCTCCAGCTAGCTCGGGGGTTCTTGATAATGACTTCATAGGTCGTTCGCACTTACTTCTCCAAGGCGAGCCTATTCACTATGACGATGAACTAATAATGACACCTTTAAAGCGTTCGGTTAAGAAATCGGATCATGGGAATTCTAATCGGTCGGCATTGGTCGGCCTGAGCTTTTCAGTCGGAAGAGAAACAGGCGAGAAGCCGATATTGGCAGGTGTTGGTGCATTTTTAAAGCGGTGGAAAATGGAAATTGACAGTTAGTTCAACAGAGTCGGCGGTGTATCAGCGCGCATTGTCTATTTAAAGCTGTCTCCGATTGAGATTGGAGCAGAAGGTGGCTGCCTAAAACGAGTGGTGGGCGGTGCGCGCTCGTCGGTAATAACTGGAGAGGGCGGGGGATTTAATTCCACCGGGGGATCGAAAGTTTCCGATGCGGAGCCGACGCCGGGCGCAGCTTCGTCCGGCAAGAGCTGCATAAATAACGCGACGCGAAACGCCGTTTATTTTGGGGATGCCGGCGAGTCCGAACTTCCGCTCTCTCGGGTACGCTGTTCCGGAGTAAGCAATAAAACCACCGTCCGCGCCGCGTGCCCGACCTACGTCCGAACTAATGTCTCGTACTTGCTCCAAGCTTTTTTCTCTTTTCTCGCCAGCTGTTCAGTCACACGAGCGTGCGCGCGCGCGCGCGGGCGCTCTATCAGCAAGGGAGAAGAGAGCAAGTGAGCGAGCGAGGCCAGGAGATCGATGGACACGGAGTGTCCATCCGACGCTAGAATGCACACGGTGACAGAAATTTGGCACACATTTGCAGAGGCTAACTTAATTACGCGGACTCGCTCGCGATACCGATCCATTTAGACGAGTAGGCGGGCTAGCGAGTGAGCGAGTGAGCGAGCCAGGGCTACTCGGGCAAATCTGAAAATGGCGCGCAGTCTTCTGGGAGCAACGACACCGACACCGGCAGAATGTCTAAAAACAAGAAAAATATTTGCTTGCCCGTTGCTCGCGCGCCAACAACGGTGTTAACTTCATTACGAAATTCCGAGAGATTTTAGCACGCCAGCATATTGCAGCGAGCTTCCGCTCGGCTAGAGGACGAATAAATGGATGCCAAGAGCAGCGGCGAACGGCCACTCTTAGGGCCGCGGAGCTAGAGAGGCATCTCGTATTGCAGTTTGATTGAGATTCTTCCGTGGCGCGCTACATAGCGGGCGGCATCATTGTATGGCAATGTCCCAAACTATCGGATTCCAGTACTTTGCACTGAGGAAGGAAGATTCGGTCGGACACTTCACGGCTTCCAATATCTCAGATACGTCTGCAACTTGGACAAGGGAGGTGACTTCCCCCCGGTTCTTGGACCTCCGAGAGTCGCCCTCTTCCCTCTCTCTCTCACTCCCTTTCCAACCACTCTCCGAAAAAAGAAGGAGCCGATGAAACTTGAAAAGACCAGCATCCGACGTTCTGGAACTTTGCTTTCCTTCTAATGGAATTTTCACTTACAGCTACGAGCGTTGTTGCGTCTGCATTTTTCACTCGCAATTAAAGAAACGGTCGACCTACTGGCATGGAAGTTGGAAAAACTCGTCCCCTTTCTCTTTCCCTTTTCACTGAGGATTGTTGGCGACAATTACGAGTTCGCAGCCGGGACAGCGACAATATCCGGCGGATAATTCTCGTGAGCGCTATAACTCATAAATCCTCATTGCGCGGACAAGTTGCCTTTGAACTTACGAGAGTGAGATCCGAGCTAAGCCGGGAACTTCTGCTTGCTCTGCCTTCTATGGCTTTCCGTGTTTCTTTCAGCAGCGGCGCGGCGGTCAGCTTTACGAGGAATCCCTGCCGATGACTTTTACGCTTCGACCTTTGAGCCCGTCCACCTGTCCAACCTTTTTCTCCTTGAGAACTGTCTCGTCTACTTGACTCCGCTATCGGTCAACGTGGCCATTCCAGCAAAAAAGCTCAAGACGGCTCGTTCGGGCCCGCATTACTCTACCTCAGGGCTGCGAATCTCTGCCGGTGAGAAAAGAAATTTCGCACGCCCGACAGAATGAGCTTCCCTCTAGCCTTCGTTCAATCTGGCTACTTAATTCCAGGATTCTCGGTGGCTTACGCGGCTAATCCTATTTTTAGGTCTGAATTATACGCTCATTGTTCCATTCTTTCCTTTTAACGATATCTCGAATGAACTTTTAATTGTCTTAAATAACACAAGATAAATCCGCACTTTTGGGAATTTATTCGAGTGGCGTCTGGCTTTGCTAAAAGAATGGTTGAAAGAACTTTGAATCCCCCAGTTGGCTACTCGATCCGACCGAACAAATGGTTCTTCGATTAACAATAAATTTAATAGTACTCCGGCTATAACAGATGCATTGAACTGAGTGGGTTTCGGTCGCGCCACTACTTTCATGGATCAGCTATAGGAATCGAATGTTGACACAGATTTCGCACTCAAAATGCATGAGTGCTTCGAGCACAAACGGCTGCAGCCACGTTAATTCACCATTACGTCAAGGTAATCGCGTTAAATTTTCACAACGGCAACCGAATTTCATGCCGGTCGCCGACTACACTTCCGCCCGCCACCGCCGCCGCCATCAATTTGCAGGTGCGCATGACGTTTATAATTCGACCGGATTAATTATTCCGAAAGTTTACCGGAGGAACACCACGCCGGCACAATGCGCTTTTCCTGCCACTAACTCGTTGAATGGGATTCCTGATTTTATGACCTATTCAGTACTTGCACTTACGATGCCGTTTCAAATTTTTCTCCCTCCCGATTCTGGTTAGTGATTAGAAATAATAACTTCCTTTTATGGACTTGCAAGCATTGCACTTCATTGTTGGTGCATTACTAACGCACGATTATTGGTTTGGCAATTTGAGAAATAGATGCAAGAATGATAGACCGGTCGAACTGTCGGTGATGATAATTCAGGGTTAATCCAGCCGGGAATTTTTAAAGCACACTCCGGTAGTCGAATCGGCGCGACGAGCGCGCGCCACCAGCCAGCCGTTCATCTAAAATTCAAATCCCATCATGATCCTACATTTTTCACGTAAGCGTAAAGCACAGGTGCTCGCGTGCTCGGAGTGGCCTGTGAGTTGGATTGATGGAGCGAGAATGGAATTAGTTTTGCGGTAATCAAAAGTTATACTTCCAACGTTACGCCGAACAATGTAAACAGCGGAGTAGTACTCTGAGAATTAGCATAACGATGGCGTGCTGTTGTAATTTCTATCCGTGGAAGGTTATGAGGATAGAAAAAATCCTGGAATGTCTGACGCACAATCTCGGCAATGAATAATTGAATGGTTCGAGGAGGTTACTCGCGAATAATGAAGCCTCTCTGTGCTGGACATTCATTGGCAGAGCAGTCTGAGACAGCGTAGAGGATTGGCCATAGGAGAGCTGGCAGAAGAGAATTGGCCGAAATATAAAGAAATTTCTCCAATAGAGTGATTCAACTGGTTCGCAATTCTGTTCTGACAGGTTTGGTATGGCCAGTCCCTAAGTCGCCGTTATTCATTTAATGCTCGTTTCGAAGTGGTAGTAGTCTCTGGCGGAGAACGATCATAGGAAGCAATTGGCGAGTGCAAATGCATTGGCCCGACAGAGGATGGTTGCGCGAGTGGCGCAGGTAGATAGCTGGAGGTTTGCGGCTTCGAAAGAGACTAGGGAACACGTGGCTGGCTTTCCCTCTTTCTCTCTCCTTCTCCGATCAATAGTTGTGGAAGGATACACGCGGTGGAAGCGCGAGCAGCGAGCAGCGAGCAGCGAGCAACCACCACCGCTTCGGCTGGGCGACTATTCTCACGTGCATCCCATGTACGCCAATACTTACTTTCTCCGATCGATTCCCTTTCACTTTACCTCGCCTTTTTTTCTATCCACGTGACGGTGCGCCGCTCGAATTAGTAGCGCTCGCGCCTCATATCGATCACCATGGATTGCGCGACATCCCCTTTATTGCTTATTCATTCGATTCCAGAATGAATTGTCGTACTGCCGCTTTGTTTGTTGGATCCGAGCGTTCCCCGAGCCCACCCCTACCGATCCGGCGAAATCACTATTCATAAAGGACTCCAATGCAACCGAGAGTGTCCGAAAGCGTGACGGACGCGTTGATCAAGTGATAATTAATGGCTTACAAATTGCATGGAGAATATTTCTAGACTCCAGCCAGTCCAATTCTCTTGGAAGCAAGCTGGCGGCGGCCGGCGCGGCGCGGCGCGGCGTGGTTGTCAATTAAGGGCAGGTTTAATCTTGATCTGACGATCGCGTCGAATGATTTTATTTTTGCTCCTGTCGCGACGAACATATTGATCGCGGCTACCATTAAAGTGGAGGAGATGCGCGTCCTGGGTGCCAACCAACATCGATGGACTTTCGAGGTCGGATGGCCGCGATGAGCCCGCGCCCGCGGCTAGGTTGACGTCGCCTTTCTTAGGCGGTAATCGATTTTCACGCTCGGGGCGGCTTTGTCGACCGAGCTTAAACGGATAGAAGGCTTATCCATAAGAAGAGTATAAAGGGCGAAAGAGTGAGCGAGAAGGGAAGGTTGGTGGGATTGCGTGACAAAGCTTGCCGCCAACCTCGCCGTCAGTCGCGCAGTTTCGACGATTCATCAGGTATCGATTCGCGCGGAGACGCAACTGCTTCCACTCTTGTTTACGAAGAGTGCAAGAGTCTATCTTTGGGTGCAAGTGATGCTGCAAACGTTCTCGTTGCTATTCACATTAATTGGCTCGTCAAGGCTGCGTCGAAGGGTTGACGTCAATGTAGAGGACGATATACAAGACGAGATCCGATCTACCTCCGGAAAGTTGGCTGGCATAGAAGAGCGGGAGATACGAGAATTATATCGACTGACCGAGCGAGATAGTAATGGAAATTCGGTTAGTGATCGAGTGTATTCAACGGCGGCGGGATTAGCGAGAAATATTGTAATTTGATTACACCGCGTTCGCCAGGGGGATTTCGCGCCGTTCGAAATTCGTACTGAAAAGATCTCGGTAATACTACAAGCGGAGACATTAACCGAAAAATTATAGTTCGCCGACGCCGCTTGATCCGGTATTAGTGGCGTTGGCGCATCGCATATTGAGCCGATCGACGATAAAGCAAATCTGTAAGATTAATGCAACGCGATAGTACCATTGGCATCCCCAATAATCTCGAATACACTTCTCTTACCGATAGGAATCCTGTACACGGATCAAATATGCGCAGGCACAGTTTATTCCTGAAAAATGTAGCAAGTGTTGTTGCCAGGCGATCACTCACCTCTATGGCTACCGGTGATCTTGTCTCGGAGGATGTTTATCTGGTGCACACGGCCGAACTCCTCGAATAGTGTCCTGAGGTCGTTCTCGTCCATGTCGTGAGGCACCTGCCCCACAAACATCTTTATGTTGTCCGGATCGGGCTGCTCCACGCTGTTGTTGTTCATTATACTGTAATCATCAAGTGAATTCCTGTTATTGACCGAGTATTGCGCATCGATGAGCAGCTTCAATTAATTGAAATCGTTAGCCAATCAATTATAATTGCTCGTATCTCTCGTTTCGAGTGATATTTATGTTGAAATCTTTCGCGTTCTGTATATATGTACATACATAGATGTACCGATAAATGCGCAGGCTGCGCATGCTATCGTATCGGTTATTACGTAATCACGGATTTGCTTGAGTACCATTCAGTACTCATTATAATATTTAGGATGAGCCTGTGGCGGATGGGGGTAGACGGAGGGAGCAATAATAATCGTTGTGAAATTGCATCAAATTATAGAAGTATCGTGAAGGGTGAAGTGGTTAGGCGGGAACATTCTTTTCATGTACAATGCAAAAGTCAAGGGGATCCGATATCAATCCATTGCATCGGTATGCATCATCCATCCCCCTTGATATATCAACAATTTCGATTGGAATGTTATTCAGATGCTAAAAATAATTTAATATTTGTTTTGTCGAGGGCGCGCATTTGTTCAAGTGTATTGTGTAGTACATCGTTGCTTTGGAAATACTGATCCACCTCAATCGTCACGCTCTCACTGTTGTACCTCCCCCATTGAAAAGCTCCAGGGAGTAGGGGTTTTTACGTAGGATGAGAGATTAGACTATCACTTAACTTTATGAAACAGAGGAATATCGATTGCACCTCGGGAAAAGGAGAGATATTTATTTTAGAGAGTGCTCGCATATAAACGATTGCTTACATCCCCAAGGACTAATCTTACACTAGCTTTATTGTTGCGCATTTCGATCAGTAGTTCGTAGAAAGAAAGTGCAGGGTAGTATTTGGGTCTCATTTTGGAAATGCAAATGTCAGGCTTCGCGGGACGAAGGCAGTCACGAACTTTCATACAGCTAATTTTTTCGTGAGTGATTTCAGGGAGCGTTTACTCGCATGGCGCGGCGTGTGAGAGTTATGCTCGGCTCGTTGAGTGGCACTGGCTCTACTACCAACAGCGGAAGGTATTACCCCTTGACGTTGGAGACCCGACAGTTTGTTGCACCGTAAAGTCGTGCCTGCATAAAGTTCGCCCCGTTGAAATAGTGACCCGCTGCTCCATACTCGCCAACACTTTTCTCACGCGCTCCTTTTCACCTTCCCCACTTGAGCAAAGTCCCGTCTGGAGCTAGTCTGCGCACTGAGCTTTCTCCTTGCCTCTTAAGAAACTCTCCCATAAATCTTCGAACTTTAAAAGTCATCGGTGAGATGCTTCCGGAGCATGCGAGCCGAGAGCACCCAATTTTCGGAGGATCCGACACGCGCCTGTCAAAGTGCATATTAATAAATGGTGCGAGCTGAATACACCCTGGAGAAACTTCGCACGCTAAGCAAATGTAATAAAGCTTTTCCAATTTCGATTTGAAGCCAGTCTGAACTCCCCGAAAGTAAATATGTTCGCCGAGAAGGTTAAGCTGGGAAAATATTTCTTTCATTTGGAGAAGCAATGGGCAAACCCTCGGTGCAAACTTAATACATAGGGGGAGTGCGGAGGGTGTAGCAACGATTAATTCGACCTCTATTTGAAATTAAATGGGATTAAAGAGCGACCGGGATAAGAATAAAGTGTACATGGAGCGAGCCGGATGGTCGGCCGAGGCGGAGCATGCAGTAAATCGGGAGATTTTCGAAGAGCCCGTCCGGAATGGCCGCAGGCTGCTCGATAGAGAGAAGGGGAGCTCGCTCTTCGCATGCGGCTATGGAATGCCGCTGAAAAAACTGGCCAGGAATTTCGCGGAACGATAGGAGAAAGTTAATATTAGAGGTTTAAAGCGATTTTCCGCCCGGCTGCTTCCTCTCATTTTGATCTATAGGGCTGCTGCCCGGCCAGCCGCTTGGTTATAGGGTGAATTCGACCAGAGAGAGAGAGAGAGAGTGAGAGAGGCAGAGCAACCGGCTGGAGTTCCAATAGCCTCGGCGCAACTTCCCCTGGGAGCGCGAGTTCCCACACCCCGATCACTCGCGTCTTGGTTATCCTCCCTCGAAATCAAAGACGAGGGAGTAGGTTAACTAATCAAAGAGTGGAGTAGGTTAACTAAACGAACCCAATGTGCCTGATACACTAGGCTGCCAGGAGCCAATCGCACACGGCCAATCCTTTTCCCGAGCACAGTCACGTACGGCCAACGACTGTACGACGGCTCGACTATTGGATTAGTGGAGATTTATCGCTTGCCCAGAAAAAAAGGAAAACATCCCCGCCGATATCCGAAAAGCCTTTCCCAGCTTCAATCCGTGGCCGAGAATACGTTTCCTCCCATTATCCCTTATTATTATGTTTACTCTCGAATAAGAAGAAATTTCCAGTCTTTCCCCGCGAGGTAAGCATTTCCTACCATAAACAGCTAGTTTTTGATGGGAATTTTTCTGAATTCACGTTTGATGGTGCATAACGGATACAAAAGTAAACATCCACTAATATTTCCGTTTTGGAAATGCATGGAATGCATGGAAATAGCATGGAAGTCAGTCAGGTTCTTAATGAAGGGAATTCTATTCTAGATCGGCTTGATTCGCAGGCACGTCCTCATTGTTCCCCGGGACGAGACAGCAAATTCGCGAATTATTCTCCGATTTCGATTGGAGCAGCCACAGGTGCGTTCGAGAGCGTTCACTCTATTACATTTATAAAATTAAAACTCTTTCGTAGTAAGCTCGAGCTTTGGAAGGATGAATACTCGCAATGTCGAATAAAATATCTTTTTCACATACATCGGTTGCACGAGCTTACCTTTGCCATGTTTCAGCGTGCAGCATATTATCACTGCTAGCGTACACTTTTTTTTTCACTGGTAGGTACTTGGAAATATTCATCGGTCGGATAATACAGCCCGTATTCAGTGATATTAAATTCGCGCGGCAACAATAATCGGATTATTTTTGTGACGGACTGAAAGAGAATGTCATTAGAATTTGCGAAAAATGTATACGAAATGATTCGCTGTCGCAATAGCACTTTCCGCCGAGCTGATGGAGTAAGTGCGGCTCCTCTGATAGTTACTTTATCGATAATAACGAAGGTCTTTCTTGTTGTTTGGAAGTAGAAGTTGCGGTAAGAGGATGGAGGTACCGGTATCAAGATGGTAGAGGATGCGAAGGAAAGGAAAGGAAGACTACTACTTCAAAGGAGCATCAAAGGAACCCACTTACCCCCACTTCCTGTTGCTTCGTATCCGGCTTACGCGCGAACTCGTTACGCCTCCTAGAACACCTCCTTCTTTAAGTGTAAATCCCATGAATTTTTATTAACCATCAGCGCTGGCGGCGCTACTTAACGCCATTTAACATACTCGACTATTTTTTATCTTTCATTGAAATCTATCTGAAAATTATTCGGCAAACATATAGATGTGCTAATTGATATTGTTCAATCAACTTGAACAGATTGACATTTAGTTCCTTGTTAGAAGGGGTGTTTTGGTGTGGTTGTATGTTGTATGTGGCTGGGTTGCCTGGTGTACGGAGTAAACGGTGTGTACTTGACGTAATCTGAATACTGGCCAGGAGCGAACAATGGTGTTTCGAGTGGAGTCAGCAGTAGGGCCTCTTCGGGAGTCCGTAAGAGATAATGTGTAATTTAGAGGCGATTCCAATGGCTGACTCGACTCTAAATAATACCTCCGGAACCGGACAATAGACTGGCAGAACGATACGCGCTCCTGTCGAATTTATCTAGCCAGTTCATCCGACAGCGGAAGATTTATGCAACTCCGTCGGCCGAGTTGCTCGGAGCGCATTTGCGCCATTCGATTCGGTCCGAATGGAATTGAGTATGGATAATATATTTCCAGAGCGCTCTGCGGTTTCCCCTTTCTTCTGACACTGATTACGTCTGCACGTGTTCGCGTCGACAGTGGCCTTCCCAAATTGCTATCTGCAGGTGGAAATACATCATTGAACTATCTGAAGTAATTCGAAAAAAGTGATGCCTTCGCCATAGTGTTAAATAGGTGGAGAAATAGCGTGAGACTGGAGAGTTAAGAAGATCCTCCGAGCGGGGTGGGCAAGAGCGGCGGTACTTTGCCACTCGTTTTGATAATATATGTGGCGAGCCCGCCAAGTTATCGGATTTCGAACAATGCTCCTGAGGAGTTTCGCCTGGCAGCACCGGGGCCTCCTCGCATTCGAAACTTCCCCAATATTTTAGAAAGCGTCGGTTGAATCGTCGCACCGCCACCACACTCGCCTGGGACGACCTTGTAACGCCTCTTTACCGAAGAGGATTTAGCTATCTTTCTTGTCGGTCCGTCTGCCTCAAGTTCCTATAAACATTTAACCCACCGGTGTTTTATCGCCGGGTATAATGTTGTCCCCAGAGTCTATAAATACTTCCCGGAACTCTTACAGGTACAAATAGCCGGTAGCTTCTTTAAATTGACCTTTTACCGACATCGAACAATCAATAGTCCAGCGGTAGCGGTCAATAAATATCCCAAGATTTACGAGGAATTTACTCTAAATCCAAATAATCGAACTGTGAATATAAAAGTCGAATAAGAAATTGCGTAAACGGTCTAGTGGCGATTGTCTAGGTAAAGAAGAATTAGGAAGGTTTGTGTCATAGTTGAGAGGCATGCTTGATTTACGAGAGGGAGAAGCAAAAGCGTCCCATACGCATCGTTGGTTGACAGGTCGGACAAGCGTTGCATCTAGAAAGCAGAGTAAGGAAGAGGAGCGATGGAGGAGGTGGATTGAGAGGAGGGAGGAGGGGCGGGCCGGGGACACCGTAATCGAGTTTATGGGACAGACTAATTAGAGGGCGAGGATGCGGGGAATAGATCCCGAGGGACGAGCCGAAGGCCAGAGATCGACAGTGACTCGGCGTTCTCCTCCTTACAGTGTCCTAATTGGCACCAGCTTTCCAACGGAGTGTGCTTACGCTGGGACGCGCTGCTTCACTTTGCGCTCTCTTATTCGGAAGTACTCCCGATTACCAACGCTGTTGTGCCCCTAATTATAAGTACGAAATGAGAGCGAGGAATAGTTGGACAAAGATAAGATCTCCTTAAAAAATATCGTTCTTCAATCCACCGGATGTTTAAGTACATTGAGACGCCGATATTGGTAGATGAATGATTTTTCATCATTTCCATCGTGTCCAGATTTCGCCAAAACCAATATGTTAGACACAGTAGCGTATGTAGAATCGAGAACAATCTTCAATTACGAAGAGTCTCGGTGTACTAGTAAAAAAATGCAGACAAACAAGTGTCCGTATGGCGTGAGAAAAAGAGGGTGGGAAAAGCCAGCTCTGAATAATCATGGAGTTTAAAATGGCAAAGCTCGGCGGATGGGAGCTTGGTTGTTTTGGCCTCTTCCATGTATGTATAATACCGCAGTTGGCCTGGTAATTGTAGCGCGTCGCCCTGCCTCCAATACATTGCATACGAAATGTGGCGAAGAACAGTCCGTCGGCTGGCAATTGTGATGAAATTTTATAGTATAATTCAGCTGCGGCTATCGTTTCCCATGATCTAAATAGTTGATGGCTACTATTCACCGTCATTTACTGTCTCCGTGCCGCGCAACGTAATCGAGATATTGTGGGTTACCGCAGTTACCCTCTGGTGAACCCTGCTCTTTTCATTGGTTAGTCGTACATGTAATAATGATAGCAACGATAATGGCACTTCAATTAAGATCATTTGTAATCCTGTCGCTATTGTCATTTGAATCCCCGAACATAAAATCGCTAGTGAGATTAAGATACCAATCCGAGAGATAATATCATTATGACCGTCCATTTTCATCTTTCCCATTCTGAATGTTCAGTTGGCGGTAAGACGCGAGTGATATGACAAGCAAGAGCGGAAGAATCTTGATTCTAAGATAGAAACTGGAGCAGGTTGATAAGAAAAGCATCATACTAAGTATACTCTAGTTAAAATTGCGCTTTCTGATGAAAGGTTGGTGCGCCGGGGTTTTCTAGGGAGCGGTAGTGCAAAAGAAGAAACCACACGAGATTTCGAGAGTCGGTTTCTGCTCGGTCAGGTAAGAAAGCTAAGAATTCAGCATCGTGAGATTTGGATCATGCAGCAAGTCGATAGGATGCTATCCGATTTTTCGTACCCAGGAGGCCTGTAGGTTCGACTGGAGGATGGTGAGACACGCTCTTCATTCGAGAGATTCCAAATGAGGAAGGGAGAAAGAGAAAGAGAAAAAGAAAGAGGAAACGGAAGACCAACGAGTGTTTACCCAAGCGAGCAGACTGGTGATCAGTTGCGCGAACGATTCGTTAGCTGTTTGGCCTGCTTCCGTGATCCAGTGCTCCCGCTTCCCCTTCCTCCCTCGCACTGTACATACATATCAGATGCGCATACACGATGGCCGGAGGTCAGTCGGAAGCAATTCAACATCTACGTAGACGCGCGCGCCAACGATCTTTGGTAGAGAGATGATGCTTGCTGGTAGGCAAGCCGGTAGAGAAGAACCGTTGTTGAAAGCACGGCCCCGTGTTTTCGTGCTGTAATTGAAAGAGACAATGACACTTCGCAACGCTCGGCCGGTCGTCGCGAGAGGCGGCGGACTCGACCCAATTTCCGAGGGTTAGCTTTGCTCAAACGCTGAAATGCGTCCCACCGTTTCACGGAGTCCAGTTTCCAGTATACCTGCCTATTCTCCGATTTCATCCTTTTTACTCTCCACTTTCCCTTCCTCTGGCCTCCATTGCCTACGACCTCCAGTTACCCAATCGAAACGCAAACTGTACTGCCCTTTCGAGCGAGCCCGACCATTGTCTAGCCTGGCCGAGTGCTCCACGTTAATCAGGAGACTCGGTAGAGTCTCGCGCCAAGTAGTAGTATATATAGGACGGCGCAGTATATATAGGACGGCGCGAGACTACCGAGTATACTTATCCCGAAGTGGTGCGGTTGTCGTCTGCTAGAAAACTTTCACCTCGATTTATGAGAAAGTTATAGCTCTAAGAATTTATTTCTCATTTTTGTATTTTTTTTCCGATTTTTCTGAATCGAATGGGCCAAGAATCAAGCGAATCGGTTCAGTAATTCAGGAGATATGAATTCTGCTGCTTATTTTACTCGTCGAAAAGGCGAGGCGGATTATGTTCAGAAGTTTCAGCAATTCCTAAAAATGTGACTTTCACTTTTTTCACACCAGCTGGCACCACGGTGAAATGTCGCGTTTACGTTACCGATCTATAATCTGTAATCTGTGTCATACCGACACTTTGGTTAAGTCGGTTATGCCATGGTTGGTTATGTGCAGTAATGGTTATATGACACAGTCCGATTTGATCATTTTATTCCAGATTCCATGCTTTATTTAGTTAATAAAAGAGTCTAGTGTCCTTACCCTTGTCCCTGTGACCTTGTCATTATTAAGAATTATGAAATGTTGAAAGTGTTAAGTGTGCCACTTGCAAGTCCTGGTTTTGGTAAACAAGTGTTGATTACCAATACTTAAAATTGTTAAGCGTGTAATATATCAATCTTTTAAGCAATATGAGCTGTTATTTATAATTTAAGGGAATGCTTGTTATTGGTAATCAGTGCTTGCTCAAACTAATTTCAGGAGTTTACGTGTTTGCTCCATCAGCAAGGCACTTGACAGTCAAGATACACCAAACGAAACTAGATTGTGTATGAGCTGGGTATATTGCTAACAAAATCTACATCATTGTTTAAGTCAATCCTTCACACTTAAAATATGAACTAAATGATATGCTCATACGCAATCCAATTTAGTTGTGATTGTCAAGTTTGTTGCTCAAGGAACATTTGACTAAAATGACATAATTCAGTAATAGTTACCAGTCATACGTCATTTAGCAATATATTATCAATTGATAATTAGTATTTGTTTAGCAAATTTCATCACTTTTGATTGTGCACTATTTGAGCTATGCATTTGCCAATCAAGATGTATCAAAGTTAGAGTTCTTATGCAGCTATAACTAATCTAATCTGAAATTTAAATGCATCCTAGCTATTGGTAATGTATCATTGCTGATTTGAACCTGAATTATTGTATGTTAACACTTTACAAATTATATTTGGCAGGCAACATCTCCATGGGCTCTTTAATTTTAGTGTTCCTGACTGTGAAGTGTCTAAGAAATGTATCAGTTAAAGAGTTAAGATGATGTAATCAAAGTACATACATTTTATATTGAAATAAGTACTTATTGTTAGTAAATTTCAATACTAAAGGTTGTACCATCTTGAGTTATGCATTTGAGAAACAGAATACACTAAAATTAGATAGTGTAGATAGTTATAATGTAGATAGTTCAATATAACATATAAAGTGTTATGAAATAATGCCACCCCAGCACCCGAGAAAATAGTTTAGAGAATAGAGTTTTTTAAGACAACACAGTAAATGCTATGTAAAATTTGCTTAAAGGCCTTCATTGTATCATTTTCTATAAATTGGCGGAGCTACAGCACGTCAAGTAAAGCTGTGTAGTGTTTTGCCGCCGAAAAGATTTCTTCTCTAATCTGGAGCAAGAAAACAAACATTGTTTAATCTTGTATTCTGCGTAAGCTTAACTCGAAAAGTACCTATCAGAATTAAACAATATTGCTTTTTGTTAGAATGACGCACATAAGAGAAAGTTTCTGTTTTCGATAGAATATTATGTGAAATTTTAGGAGACAATTTATTTCTATTGTACGTCGTTCTAACAAAAAGCAATAGTTTCTAATTTATTTTTGCTACGTACTTTTCGAGTTAAGCGTATATAGAATTGAATACTGTCTGTTTTATTACTCCAGATTGAAAATTCGAGAAACGTTTCTGCCCGTAGAACACAAACACGCTTTCACTTGCTGACGAGCTCTAACTCTGCCATTTTGTCGAAAATAATTAAATAAAAAACTGTAATCATTCTTTAAAGTACATAATAAAGGCCTTCAAACGAATTTTATTATTGCTAAGGGTTAACTAACAAAAAGACATAAAATCCGTCCAAAAACATTAAAATGTAAAAAAAGTGCGCCAAGTAGTTTGATGTGCCGACAAAATTGGAATATAATAAAAAAGATAATAGATATCATACAAGAAAGCCAAGTTTTCATTCAAAGATACCTTGATTTAACTCGGATTAGCAACGAACAATAAATTAACAATAAATTAGCGATTAAAAATAAAAAAAAATTGGCGTTTGCGCACTTCATTCGAGGCACTCGCACCGGTAATATTCCTAAAAAAGTTTTAATGAAATTAAATTGTGGTAAAGTGAGTGTTAGGTTTAAATCAGTTTCTCATTATCTTTTTACCTCGCAGTGAAGCGCGCACACGCCAAGTTTTTTTTATTTTTAATCGCTAATTTATTGTTAATTTATTGTTCGTTGCTAATCCGAGTTAAATCAAGGTATCTTTGAATGAAAACTTGGCTTTCTTGTATGATATCTATTATCTTTTTTATTATATTCCAATTTTGTCGGCACATCAAACTACTTGGCGCACTTTTTTTACATTTTAATGTTTTTGGACGGATTTTATATATTGCGACCTTTTGAGCATCCTCCATATACAGAAATGCCTACATGCATCTGCCAAAATTCTACAATTCAACTAATTAGAAGTTTCGACATTCAGGGCGCAGATTCTTTTTATTGCCTCTAGACGTATATTCTCATATTTCAAATATTCTAATATTTGTTTGGACCGTGATGCTTCCTGAGTGTCAAGTCCTTAATTGGTCCAACGGGACTGATTTTAAACCCATCTTTCTCACAGTTGTTGTCCCACAGTCCGGGCGTCAGAGTTGCGCGAGTCAGTAAACTCGACCTAATTCTGCTACTGGTAAAACAGCAAACTCGCAAGCCCGTCGAGTTTGCGAATGGTAAACGGGGCGCCCCTCCTGCCCCGTTGCAATTCGTCCTAAGCGGAGCTTTTTTCCTTCTCGCAGTCTCTGAAATAGCCCGACTCTTTCCATCTTTCGCGAACCCTCTACCTTGTCTCTTCTCTTCCCTCTGCGCCACGGCAGCTTCCTACTGAGCAAACGCTTTCGCTTCGACGATTAACTCGACTTTTGAGTGTTTGGAATGCCAAGCTGGTAAACTACATGCAGCCACGTGCCCGGCTTGTTGAGCACGATTTGACTTCTCATTCTATCATTTCATCTCATTCTCTCTCGCTCCATCTCTCGCTCTCGCTCTCGCCCTGTCCTGCTCTTTCTCCCTTCCCTCTGTTATTCGTGGGAGGGCATTCAGGTGGAACAGTATCACTCCCCAGTTACAGCCTCTATTGCAAAGACGACAATATCGACCAAACCGCTCCACTCTTTCCCTATTTTCAGTGTGTTTAACTACTTCCACCCGGCATAGCTGGCCAGCTAGAACTCAGCAAAAAAACAGCCTGTGAAACTTGAAATCTTCAATGTTTCTCCTCCTGTTGCTGAGAGCGAAGAATATTCACTGGCCCATTTTTCCAAGTAAACTGTGCCGTATATATGTAGACTCTCGTTACCTGCTAGACCGAGAAATCATTAGCAAACACAGCCACTGGTTTTCTTCCCCACTCTCCATAATGTTCATGTACTGTCTACTGACTGGGAAACTGCGGTTCCGCTTCGACAGGCACGAGATTCTCGGTAGTTCCTTAAAAAACCTCCGAAGGGAAATATCGAAAACTGCGTTCGCTAATTACGTAAACGTAATGTCTCTCGGCGAAGCAGAGAGAAAAAGTTCTCGAAGTATCTCTTTGCTGTATCTTCGGAAATGTAGCGCTCTCAGCTTTAATAAGTCTAGCAAGGGAAGTTGGTTGAAGAAGGCTCGCTTTCATTCCGGGCCGAGGAGAGTGAGCGTCAACGAAGGCATTTCCGAGCAACAATAACCGGTCGACAATTGGCTATTGGACGAATAATCAGATAAAGGGAGGAAAAGTTCTCGAACGCCGGCTTAATCTGGCCGACAGAAGGTGGTGGTGGAGAGAGAGAGAGAGAGACAGCGAGAGAGCGAGCCGGAGAGATAGAAGTGGCAGGAGGGTAAAAGTGAAAAAATAGTCCTACGTGGCGTGGGAGCGTGAGGAGATAAAGGAACGATCGATGGAAGATAGCGACGTTCGACACCACCCTCTCTATTAGCGGCGGCAGCTCCTAATTGTTTGCTTTGTCTCAAAGACTCCATGGATCGCTGCATCCTCGTTTATCCAATGGTTTTCCTATGGACTCCGGAGAGCACCAATATCCTTTCGAATCCTTCCCACTTTCTCCCTCCTTTCAGGAGAACCTTCGCCACTCGCCACTCGCCACCACTGCTCCTAGTAGTCGCCGTCTTATTCCAGTGTGGCTTCCTAGTACGTGCGATAGCCGCAACCACGTACCTCTTTGCCACGCTTTGTACCGAGAGCTTTTCGCCTCACGACTGATCGAGCTTTCGTCGCTAACGAGCGCGCTAAGAGACATGTCTCTCGCTCGAGTGAGACCCATGTTGTGCTTGTCGCGTTACTCGATATACCGACTGATCGAAAGAAATCTTAAAGCCGTAACCGCCATTCCGCGCGTTCAATCGACCCTCTCGCTATGCCCGCAATGCTCCAATTAATCTCCAACTTTTCTACTAGTATCTTGACTTTTATCTTTACTCACGAAACACACGATTTATTTCAATTTGCCATAATACGCATACCTGCGAACCTCAGGCTGAAAACAAGTGCTGGTTAAGATAGTTTGCTTGTACGAAGGCGAGCAATGTTTTTGCGTAGGGCTTGTACGGCCGGGGCGTTTTGAATTAATTGCTATGATGGAATTAATCGAAGTTCGATAGGTTATTCTAACGCAGGGATATAATGGGATTGGCTATGCAGTCGTCGGCCGACAATGGGCCGAGCGTTTGCCCGTCATTATTCTTATCTGTCTCGCTTTAATATCCTCAACCAGGCATTTTCCGTTCCGCTGCATGGCGGTTGCCACATCGCACTCCATGTTTTCGGCGTAAGCGTACAACGAATTTTGCATAAGTATCACGCGGGATAAAAATTTGAAAGGCTTTCCCGAGAATGAGATTTCCATGACTATGAGCGGGCTTCCGCGTCGTTTACGGGACCCTTTTCAAAGTGAGCCTCGTTTGCATTCGTTGAAAAGGGTCCATAATTTCGCTTCACCACCGAGGACAAATTCAAATTTAACATTATTATACAGGCGAAAGTAATATTATTACGCAAGCGCTCGCGCGATCCTACGCTCGGCCCTTCTGTATACTCACTTGCGTAAAGTGAGTTGCCGAAATGCAATAACAAGCAGTGTGGAGGAAAAGCGCGTGGTGGTACTCGGCGCATTCAGTGCGAGTAGCCCTTTCCAATTCTGCTTTTAAAGTAATTACTTCTCGAATGTATGTTGCCCAGCCATCAATGCTTCTAGCCCGTGGCTCACGCGTGAAAAGCTCCCAGAGCATTTATCATATTGCCGATATTATTATCATGCCAAATACGGTATTCATGCACGCCTGGTCATTTTGCCCTTCACAATACTTATCTAGTTCTCAAAAAGTAGCACAAAAATTGAAAGAACTTTTCTTCTTCGCTAAAGCGTGTGCATATCACGTGAGCAGGATCAGGATTTAATACTCGTTGTTAGCCAAGACGAATACTAACAGACTTTGGCGAAGTACATGTCAGCTTGGTAGTTCTATTCAGTGGTGCCGCCGATCTTGTTAGAGTGGGATAAGAGCGCGAGAGATGGCAGTGTATCGGCATCTCGTAATTAATACATGGGCAGTGTAATAAGGCGAAGGGAGAATGTCGAATGGCGGACGAGAGGATACGTGGCGGTAATGGAAAGTTGTCGGATGTGCGTGAAAGCGAGATCGGCGGCCGCGGCCGGCGGAAGGCGTCGCAACCCCGACAGTTGAGTGACACTCGCATTTTATTTCGATTCTCGTTGGCAAGAATCAATCTGTTACCGCGAAGATACAGCGGGTAGAGAGGGGAGGGTGACGAGCGGCTGGCCAGCCAGCCAGCCAGCCAGCCAGCCAGCCCAATTCTGCGTAATCCGATAATCGAGACTTATTTCGGCTTCGGGTGAGATTGAATCAGATGGACGTATACGAGCTCGGAACGATCGGAATCGGCGTCAAGGGTCCGTCAATGTCATTCCTCCGATCCGACTACTGCTCCCTCCACCAATGCAATTTGCGAGTGCCACACACATACACACACACGCACACACGCGCATATACATGGAAAGAATATCCCAGACTTATTGTCAGATGTCATAATTATCGATTGCCAGACGTCAAGCTGCAAAATTTCTCCGCTGTCAATAATCAATAAGACTCAAGCGTGTAGTATATATGTATATGTGCATGTGCGCCCTCAATTCTCATTTTCGATGAATATCCCGGCCGCGTGTACCAGGAAAGAGTTCAATCAACGCGCGAGCGTTTTATGCTTGCCGGCATTATACATTTTACGAGCTCGAACGTTTATGATAGTGACTCATAAAAAGTAGATGTGCGATCAGGAAAATTAATTAGCTGTATTGTTGCCGAGGTCGATGCTTTGAAGTTAAAGTCAAACATGTCTAGCATGTCAGGCAAACCAATTTCGTTCCTTCTACATATAATATTTCTTGCAGCCTACATTGGGAACAAAAGTAAAACAGTAATGTATGTTAAACTGTCAATGATTTACTTAGTGCTTCGGTAAAGTTCGGAGTAAGTTTTCAAAATTAAGTGAGTTCAGATGTTAGCTTAGGTAGGAATTGGTTAACTTCAAAGTAATAACCAGGACTGAAACTGCATTCATACTCGGACACTGGAGAGAGTAACATTTGTCGGAAATTTAGGAGGAATTTCTCTACTGAGGCTAGCGCGGTTCTGCGATTGATTTCAATGTGGTTTGCGAACCGTGAAGCGAAAGGCTTTGTCGCACCCTCCATGAAACCAACTGGCGTAATTGGGTCTTCTTATGAGCCAGTCTCGCCTTGCAAAAATGTCTGCTCCTTACTGACTGCCTGCTTCAAAACTTTTAATCTCGCATACTTTTTAATACAAGTATCGATAATAGTTGGTATGTACCATCTGTATTACCTTCATTTGTGTTCCTCATTATTACACAAGCGACTACGTTTCTCACGTTCTCTTGGAAGAATTGGAATTCCAGACTGAATACCATTATTGTTAGCAATGAAAAAATGATACACTTTCCTATTTTCGTATTGTATTGTAGAAACGTGTAACGACGCTATTATTATCTATTGTGAGAGGACAGGGCAACTTTCATGGAGTTGTATTGTTTGTGAAAGATTCACTCTGAGTGTTTTACGCTGCCAGACTTTCTCGATGGTCTTGAAATACGATTCTAGTCCATTTCTGAGCGTTCTCTCATTGCTGTGCATTTATAGCGTGGGTTATGAAAGTTAGAATGGAAGGCGTGAACGAGCGAGCGCGCGAGGGAAAAAAGCAGTCCGCAGGCTAAATAAACAAAATCAGAATGAAACGGCTTTCGTGAAGGCCCAACTCGTGTGAAATGTGGGCCGCGCATGTCCTTGCTCTACACTGCGGAAGTGGCAGTGCATATTAACGTACAGAGAAATTCTCGTGTTAAAAACTCCTAACAAGCGTGTGCTTGCATCTGTCGGGAAATACGCATTTCCCGCGTTTTTCCACGCCAAGGGTGAAAAAGCCTCGATTGTTGGGTTCGACAGAAAGGTGCTGCCTTTGACGCATCGAGCGGGTTCAACTAGAGCAAATATTTCTGTTGCTAAATGCTTGCTTAAGCAGCTAAGCAAAAAGAGCGAGAGTGTTGACACAAGTATTACTGTGGAAAGGTACAAAGCAGGTGATATTGGTTAAAAATTTGTTGAAGTTTTTTCGTGCGCATAAACTATAAATGTACCAGGCGTGAGGTGATGATGTACGCGTGCTACGGAAATAACAGCTGCATTACAAAATCAAATGTTTTCTGTCGCGCTGTATAAAGAGGCCGTTGGCTGTCTGTTTCCGTTCCTTTTGCAGAGTCTCCCAGCCGCTCTTCATCCCTGCCGGCCTCGATCTACATGATACATGAAAGCACACAGCTTCACCATCCGATGCCATGACACTCACCCAACCACCGTCCCGTGAAATCATGCCTCGTGATCCCCTGACCCTCCCACAATCGAGACACCAACAACCTCCTTCACCCTCTCCCCCCCCCCCTCTCTCTCTCTCTCTCTCTCTCTCTCTCGGTCTTGCCTCGTTATCGAGTCGATCGCTTATCCTTCTCTCTCCCACTCTCCCTCTCTCTCCTGTTAACGGGGACACCCTCTTGATTTCCGCCGTACGATGCATGTCCATTGCCAGGCCTGGATGATACTGCTACCACCCTTCAATGATTCGGCGCCCCATTACCTTATTTCATTGTCTCGCACTGCTACACGCGTATACTAGATTTGCATGGATCACAGTGGTCTTACTGCTAAATCATCCTTCACTCTGCCACATTGATGCCACCAGTCTATTCTCCACCACTGCACACAAGGCTTACTCATAGATTACGACAGGAAATCGCTTATTCCGCGGTTCATTATTTCGGAAGTTTCGAAGTTAAGATGTAACGTTCCTCCATCGCCATTTAAACAACAGTGTTTTAAACATAATTGGATTTTATCTTTACCAGTTACCAATTCGACTTTCTCATTCATTCCAGAGAAGTTGGACCGGTTCTTCAGCGGGTGTGGAAGTCAGTCGCTCAACTCTTTTATAACAAGTTTTCCACAATATTAAACTTTTATTAAAGCGGACCACAATACTCGCAATGCAGGCGAAGGAGATTCGTCCGGATGAAGATGGACTTTGCAACTTTTTATCAAAGATGAAAGTGCGAAAATTAGAGCGACTGGGGAAAGAGCTGTCGGAGAGTTATTGAAACGTTCGCCGCAAACAGCTTCCAAGTTATACTTGCGCCGAGTTCTAACTCGATTTTGTTTGCAGACATTTCGACTTTTCTGGAGAGTTCGTCCGTCGGCATAGTCGACTTCAGCAAATCCCGCCGCATAACGAGCACCACAGCCTCTCCTATCTTTTTCTTGCGTGGACTAACAGTTTACGCTTTCCCTTTTTCTGTGCATCTTGTCTTGGTCTCATCCGTTATCTCATTAATTCTGTTTCGATTTTTAATAAATGTTTCAAAGACGTGAAGAAACGAAACGTGAAAGTTTTATTACTGCCCCTTTCATATTACTTTAACAATTTCAAGTTCGATTTAGCACTGCGATTCAGTAGGACTGGGCAGCTAAAAACTCTGTCATAGAGTGTTTGAAAACTCTTGTATTCTCTGGAACACAACATTCACCAGACACTTGGTAGTATCAGATTCCCCTGGAAAGTTACAGTTCACGAAGAGTCAGGCTGCATCGGTCTAGCTTCCTTGGAATCTCGTCGCAGGAGTCAGAGAATGACTACAGAAGACTTGTTCGGGGTTCCTGTTGCATGGGAGTCCTCCTAAATTCCCAGGACTACTTTTGGGAATAAGTGTGAGCTACGTGAGCTGCGAGAAACAGGGAGAATTCTGCTCTCTCAGTCCGAGCAATCCACGTATGAATACTCAATCCCATCTAGGAGGTGCATTAGTGCTCAGCCGCTTCAAAGCTCCAAGCAATTCAGTGCGGGGCACCGAGTTTAAAATTCTCGAGCATAAATCCGATTAAGTCAAATTCCTAGTTTCCCCTTTATGAAAATGGCGGCCACGATTTATGAGACAGTCTTACAGCGCCAGCGCATTCGGTAGTGCGTTATCGGGCGATGCTTTCAGCAAATTAGTCGTTGCCCGGTGAGTGGGTCGTAGGAAAACCATGATTAATTTCGTTCCAGAGTTCGGTCGGATTGTGCAGCGGGGGAGAAAAAAGGCTGCTAACGACTGAAGGTAACATCCCTGGTGGCCAAGCTCGACTTTCGCGACAGATATTCGTTACTCGTTCCTGGTGGAAATATTGCTTGAAGCGAATGTGATAATTAAAAGCTTCAATGCTAACTGGAAAAGTGCGGAGTACCTCTTTCCTGCAAAGCAGGTGTATCAAATTCTCCTCCGGCTGGAGTTGGTGAATATATGCAATTTCGCCGCGATTAAACAATCTTTTTGTGGTGAATTCGTTCGTATCTCTGTTAAATTAAATTCCCAACCTTTTATTTGACGAGGATATCTTTACATAGACGGCTCCCACTGACAAACAAGAGCTTTGACCTTCCAATTTCGAATCCTTTGCTACTCAATCGTCACTATCGATACGACTTCTTCTTCCCGCCTTTGTAACCAGCGCAAAACATACTATAATAAGAAACTTCGTTTATCCAACACATGTGCTTAAGTTAACGGATTTCCTTCAGAAAATCTTGACGCCTGATAAAGACATGAAATCAACTAATCATAATGAAAAAGCAATAATCGGGCGAACAATTCAGAGGTATAATTAAATTAAATTTAATTAAGCTAAACAATTCATTTACGCACATTATTTGGAAAGGAACTTTCTGTATTTCGAAACGGGATTACGAAAATATGTAAGCGGTATCCAATAAGATATCTAAAGCTCAATGCGTCTTCAATATGTCCTATTATGTCAAGTGGCTACTTTCAGCTTGGCATTTGCCTTGCGGTTGAATGCTCACGCAAGCAAAGTAATCTCCTAACTGTCGGACGTATCAAAGGATGGACTAGCTTGAACGGACAATGTCGAAGAAGCCGGACGATTATCTGCTGGCGCATACAATATGAATACTGCTGTAAGAATTTGCTTCGCAAATAAATAAGTACATCAAAGGCTTTTAAGTCCCGCCATACGTAAGAAGCACAGGTAGAAAGGGAAACCGCAGGCAAACTTTCAGGGCGCAACCCTTCTTGACCAGTCTTCTCACGTAAGCAAACTCACTGATAAAATTCGCATGTTATTTTAGTGACTGGAAAATCTGTTGTTCGATATTGAAAGATGTCGGAATAGCTGTGGTAAGAGCATTGCGTAAATCATCCTACATATAGGATTGAATGCGCGTGGGGTGATTAGCAGTGGAAGATCAAGAAGAGAGAGTTAGCCGATAAGGATGCTGTGTAGTGGTGTGGGCAGTAGGAGCAAGAGAAGTGACATCGAGTTGGTAGAATAAAGTCGTCGTCGGATGGGTACCGAGTACCCAGAAGCCGCCGCCCTCTCTCTGGTTGGCTGGCCAGCGCGCCCGCTCGGGTAAGCAAGCCAGATCAAAAGCATCCGGTTCGCATTCAAATCTTAGGCGGCCGCGAATGCCGTGCCGGCCGAGATGCTCATGATCAAAGATGTCACGGAAGTTGGCAGAGAGCAGAAGTTAAAGGACGGCGGAAGCAGTAGAGAAGACGAGGGGGAGTGGGCGGAAGAGGGTGGCATGAGCTAACCGAAACCTCCATAGTGAAAGAGAGCTCGAGCGAGAGAACGGGAAACGGGGCGATCGGAGAACGGGGAATGGGAGCTGTGCACTTTAAAAGGGAAAGAGCCAGATAATCATTCGACTAGTGGCGAGGTGGGAAAGCACGAAGCAGAGACGCGCCTCTGGATAAAAAAGCCACCGCCGCCAAGGACGAAAGCCCTTTCCCGATTAGTTTCTTCAGGAAAGCGGATGAGCGGCTTGGTGACTTCATCGGGAAGCGGAGAAAGGATCTCGCTATCACCGCCAACGAAGCAAGGCGCCTACACTCCCCGTTCAACTCCCACCACACTACTCTTATACGAGCCTTTCCTCTCAACTTCCTAATTGTCAATATTATAAGTGCCATGGAAATAACTTACCCTTTCTTTATATTACCTGGTACCAAGTATAATATAATCAGTGGGTGAGAGTGAACCAGTTAAATGTCCCAACGCGCTATCTCTTTTCCCATTTCGAAGCTAGCTACAAGCATGTTTGGCGAATGAATTTCTAGCCATGTTATCAAGTAAATAGGTCGGTGCGATTGGGTTCTGGCAAGGCGACGAATCGAATCGTTCCCAATAGTTAGCGCACACTGGTTTGCCGGGCGATAAAGCATGAGCGTAGGTGGAGACAACACTCGGAAACGCTGTCGCCTCGAGAATAGAGGGTGAGAGAGAGGGCGAGCGTGGAGGTGCACGAAGATCGGAGGGCAGAGAACAGCGGACGCATGCTGGATTTCCCTATCGGGCCGTACGTTTTGAATCATCCCCTGCTTGCTGAGTGAGAGTCCCACAACCAGCAGCAGCAGCAGCGGCAGCAGCAGCGGCAGCAGTCCCGCTATCTTCCCTCTTACGGGAATCCCCTCTAGTAGGTCTCCTAAGGGGAACTGCATCCATTAATGCACAGACATGACGTATCTCACCCGGGGTGCGTGAACGAAGGAAGCAACGAGCCAACGAGCGAATGAGACGGGGGCGAGTGTGCGCGCCGGAATTTGTATGAATGAGGAGAGCTTGCGGATTTGAATTGATGAATAGGCACCTGCATTGGGATGGCGTATTGAATATTATAGAAGTGACTACTGCCCACGGGGACCTTCGATTTCCTTTTTTTAACCGTCGCCCTTTTCTTTCCCTCTCAGCTCGTGGCTTTTCCAACCGGCCATTCAGTTAGGAGCCTCTGTGGAACGAGATACATGCCAGCTGCTCGAAACCCTTTTCCCCGATTTCTGTCTGTGCATTCGGTTGGCCCCGCCAAAAGCTGGTCATTCAATAATCAAGTATTTTCGATACGTCGAACTCGTTCTACAGAACAGATGAAAAGCAAGTTTTTCGTCAGATTGGTGCAGAAGGTTTTTTAGTCGCGGCTATTTTTAGGATCCGTATCTTCATACATTTCGCTAAAGCTACTATGAAAAGGAATTATGCAATTCGAGCAATATCCTCGGAGAATATTTTTAGTTGCTGGCAAATATAGGGTTCTTAATCCTTCGTGCTTGGCCTATTTTTAAACTGACCCGCCTCTTATGTACTCTCCGCCCGGCACTACGTTTATTCCCTTCCTCTATGACTGACAACTTTAACTCGCCCACTATAGCTCAAGTTCAGACACGCTCCATTTATAAGACGTCCCATGAAAACATACTTAATATACGCCAAGAGGAAATGTGAGAAAAGTCAAAAGTACTTGGGTATAAACGAAGACAGGAAGGTAAAAGAGGAGCGAAACAAGGACGGAGGATCATACTCAGTAAAACAAGACAGTTTTCCTACTCCATTTCGGATGTTGCTCCTCCTAACTCCTTTTAGATCTTCAATGCGGATCAAATTGGTTGGATCCTGTCCAAATTCGTCCTGACTGTTGACACGGCTCAAATTGTTCCTGGTAGAATAGCGCGCATATCACCGGCAAAAGTGCATTCCTCCCGAACGATAATCGTAAAAACCCTTGGATGAGCACGGTAATTGGACGCACAATTAAAGAGAAAATTATTGAAACAAAATTAAGAGCATTGTGATTCATTTTAATCGAAATGACCAGCATTTCAGTGTAATTGCAGCACATTTGTCCTTTTATTGCTAACGAAAGAGTGCATTTCCCACCAACAGTCGTACACGAGAGTTTGTCATGTATTTTCCATTGGGGTCCGAGTGTTTAGTGATCAGTCTGGCAATTCCGAAATGGCTTCCGAAATGGGATCTTGGAAGACGCCACGGGAAAAAGCGGGTCGCGATAACGATGTCGAGGACGTCATTACTGAAGGTGCTTTCAAATTAGGCGTCCCCAGCTGCGAGCTTTTCGGTAGCTCGACTGTCCTCGGCAATTGTCCGCGATCGAGTACGTTGAACGTCGAATCGATTGGCGATGGGAAAGAGGCCGAAGACGACGAAGGAATCGTCTCCTTCCCAAGAGCAACGCGTCCCACGAAATAGTGCATTGCTAGAAACTCTTCTTTTTCGCCTTCGATTCGCCAATAGCATTGGCGGACGACAATTCAGTCGAAACTATTATTCGGATCCTCCCCGCGACACTTGCGTAAATGAATATCCCGTACGATGGCATTCTATGAAATAGGCGCAGTTACATACTTTATCCTTTGATGGCGCGTAAAGTCGTACATACAGCTAATCTTACTTCGGTTGTCGTGTAGAAGACCGATAGCTGATTAAACGGCACTAACAGTATATAGGAACGCAGCGGCGCACCAGGTAGCCAGTCGGCTGATCTATCGTTCTAAAGCTCCTGTTTGAGAACAGTAGCGGGAAACGCGTGGCTTGAATAGTGCGCGGCTTCAAACCGAGGCAACGGCCGGAAATGCGAATGTCAAGAAGCAGAATTGAGTGAGAATCTGTGCAAGCTTCCTTGGCGCGACATCGTTCTGTCGTGTAATCGGTAGGCAGCACGTTGCGTAACAGGTGATGACGAAACGTGCAGCCTCCGCTTCGACTGTGCAGTACTCTGCTTTTCGCAACAGAAGCTCGACGGGGGGGTTCAGCAATTTGCGACACAATTTAAAGAAGGCCGTTCTTCGCAATGGCCTGGCCTCGAGCTTCTCCCGCTGCCACCTCCTCTCTCTCTCTCCCTCCCTCTCTCTCCGGCAGGCGCACACTTTATATTTCGTGCCTGTAATGGCAAAACTTTTCTCTAACGACCGCGCGTCTGCCTGAATTATGCACGCCGCGCACCAACAACACTGGATTCGCCATTTCCCCGTCCCCCTTCCCTGCTCGACCCACCGCCACCTCCACCTCCTCCTCTCTTCACTGTAGGCGAGCGAGCTTGATTGGCCGGTCCTCCTTTCCGTTGTCTTCTTTCCCGGGACGCTTGGGGGGCGTAACGCGAGAGCTCATTCAGATCCAGCGAGTGCAGGGGCTGATCTGCGAGGGCAATTCGTAACTAATGGGCTCGAGTGGGAACCCTAACCGTACCCCTCTCTGCGCCCGAATCAACTTTCCCTTCGATTCGATTTCTCTCGGTGGGCTCGGATGCGAGGAAAAATTAGTCTCGGGCTACGCAACGCTTACTCGTCCTTAATTACCGCTCAGCCTGGAAGGAAGCCCCTTCGAAAGGACTCGATGCTCAATGGCAGGGAGCACAGCCTTTATTCGTCCCGATGGCATCGGGCTCGAGTGTTTCGTTTGATTTTTAATCTAGCGCTGCCAGCTCTCTACCCAAACGAATGCTTCCACTCTTCTGCGTCCTTGAGTGGTTATGCTCTTTCTTCGTCAAGGAAAATGAAACATATGTCGCCCACCAGGCCGATTGACATGTTAGAAGGGTGGCCAGGCCAGGCCAGAATGATAGTTATGAAAGGGAATCAAGAGCTCCACACTGCTATACTCAGGTGTGTATGTAAGCAGAGTGGGAGCCTGCGGAATTGCGCACAGTTGTGTCCAGAGCACTTAGTGACCATCCTGGCAGGCTACGATAATACATTTGCCGTCGAAGTGAGCACCCACTACCTTTACGCAGCGTGAGTCACGCTCGCCTAGGTTGCCCTTAATTCGGGTCGGGCCTAAAACAACACCGCACTATCTAATGGAGAGGACATGGCACTGCGGTTGTATGCTAACGTGACTCATCGTGTCCGCCCGCTTCGTGCTTCGATCTCGATGATATCCGTCCGCAAACAGCTAACAGACCATTCACTATAATAGAGTCTGATATTTCTTGTAAAAATATTCCCTGCAAATTCATCGTCACACTCAGAAACTCGATCCTTGCTTAAGATCGACATTTATAGTACATATATGCTTATATTCGACTTGCTTTAACAAACGCATTGCGCACAAAGCTTTTATGTAAATTCCTAGTGAAACTTGTCCACTTTAAAATCGAGAGGTTCAAACAGGTCTATGAGTGTAAGAGACATATTATAGAGGGCGGCTTTACTTATTGTATCGCTCACGGAGGTAGAATATCCCCATCGCTTAGCAGACTTTACGTTTTAAGCCCCTAATTTTACAAGGGATGTTTTTAAGCTGCAAGCATGCGGGAGGGGGAGTTTCGAAAGTACAAAACTGTAGTTTCCTATTGTTCCTCTGATCCTCTCATCCTTCCGGCGACGCCCGGTGACGCCCGGCGACGCCCGGCACTCTAGCTTTACCAGAGCACCGTTCTACTATTTTCCTTCCATCCTTTCCGTATGTATGTCGTTGCTGTATCTGCTCTCTATGACTCTCCAAGCACCAAAAAGAAAGAGGACGAGCGAGTCGGAGAGTGAAGGGGGGGATTGTTTGTTGCTGTGCCACCGGTTAATTAGCTTTATGCGTTCAATTTCACAAGATTCTTCCCTCCAGTCCAGCCAATAACACGGTGCACAGTCCACTGCTAGCCATACGCAGACTTACAAATGCTTTTACCCACCAAATTGCGAAATGAGCGTATATTCTGGACTGGCTTCCCTAACCGGAGTAGAGGAATCCCTGTTGGATGGAGCGGGAAATTTGCAAATGGATTCTGTTCTCGGTCAGTAATGTACGCACAAGTGCTTAGACACGTTTTCGTTCTCTCATTGAACGGCGGTGACGGCAGCGGCGGATTTTATTGCACTGCTCTCCCTATACTTTCATCCGGTGTCTCGTTTATGGCTAGAAGGGGAAATTGCACGCTCGAGAAATTCATGACCTTCTACCCCCGCCAAACTATCCCTTATGCTCACTGGCCTCTCCCGTACCCCACTAAATTCTCCCCGCACAGTAGACTCTATTTGATTTTTATGCCGCCCTCTAGATCGCGCTCCGGCCCTTCTAACTCTTTCATAAAAGTATAATTTTATGACATCCAGGCATTCTTACACCTCGCAAGCCGTCCCGCTACGAGCTTGTAACGCGAACAGCGAATGCATACTTTTATTCTTCGTTAGAATGATTTACGTCGGCATTACTGACTCTTATGTAGATTCAAGCGAAATTGAATACGATAATCAGTGATGGTTTTGCTTCTTTAAAAAAATATACAAACATGCACGATGTTGCGCAGAGTATTGGGCAAAATTTGATCTTTGTGTTTTATGAAAATTGCATGGATTGAAACAATTCCTGCTTCTAAGAGGACGGTAATGATTATAACGTGATGTGACCTGCATGCAAATTTCTAGAGCATTACAGTTGACCTCAGCCTCATATAGAGGATACATGTATGTCTTTCTCTTTCTCTGGGCTTAAAGAGGAAGAAGTGGAGGTGAGAGAGTTGGGAGGAGGAAAGTTTGCAGCTATGGCACCCTGGTTGGTACGTAGGATACTAGGATGCAGCTTGATGATGAATCGTGGAATAGGTAGAAAGCGAGGGTGGGCCAGCAGGCGGGAAACCTCGCAAAACAAGGAAATGGAGAGAACTCGGTGAAGCCCTTGTGACCTACGACTCGAACGGTATTGTTCGCCCGCCCGGTGCCCAACCGATTCTGGAATCTCGTCCTCCCACAGCTCCTTCCCATCCGTTCGGTGTGTGACAGCACAGACTTTCCCACGGATTCAATATGCATTATTGTCAAAGGCGCAGTCATGCGCGCCGACATCGTTGTTTACGGGGATTAGCTGCAGTAGCGACATAATTAATTGTCTCGGTACGCCGTTGCGACTTGCGCCACTCCCTTTGGGAATATACATATTCTGCTGCTTCTCTAGGTTCGTAAGGGTACGGCATGTCATCGCGCTAAGGGCTTCCATACCGGAATATCTTATATGTAGTATTTCCGAAATGTTGGAAGGGTCGAGCTCGATGCGAGTTGGGTGCGAGGAAGTACATCCGACTTGTGAGGGACTCATTCACAGTGAGGGCACTATTTAAGGGATTATGAATCAAGGGAACTACAGCTTGAACAGTGGTTTTGCGAATAAGAGAAAACCTTGGGCGAAGCCAAGTCAACAAGGTCACGAAAGATAGGAAAATGTAGAATCTCAACAGCATCGAAACGAGATTTTGCCTTATTTTATTGTAATTGAGGAAGGCCGTCTGCTGTCGAATCAGGGCGGGATGTCAACATGCGCGTGTCATTCGGAATAAGATTGAAGGGTTTAGTCATGGCGGAGTGACGTGTAGTTGACGGACGAGCCGATGAAGGATAGCCGGTCAATTTTTCAGCGTGAAAATAATACGTGGGAATGAGAGCAAGCTTCGAGATACGAAGTTACGTGCGCCATCGGCACCACCCCCCTCTGCCGGATCGTTTGCTGCGGCGGACACCTCAATTTCCGTCGAGCGATATGTCAATAATCTCGAAGGAAAGTGGTTTTATATCCTGGCGGCGAGGCGGCGAGGCGGCGAGGCAGCCGAGCTCTGTGTTTGCTTGGAAGATCCGAATGGAGTCTAATGAAAACAGAGGAAAGAAGAGGCAGTGCGATATAAGAATCCTTCTTGAGCAACTGTGTTCCGGTCCTTCGGGAGCTCGCCAGCGTACTCCCTCGTCTTGGTAGCAGCTGCGTTCCTCTCATACGCTCAGAAATCTACCGGAAGAAAGGACCGACAAGGAGGAGAATAAGAGGAGTAGCAGTATTGCTAGGAAACGGGGAACTTTCAAGGAAACCCAAGGAACACTGATGCCACGCGGAGGGCTGAGCAAATAGTTCTTCAAATTAAATTACCAATTAAACACGCTGCACGCTTTAAGCATACCAATGATACACCGTCGTAAGCTGTCACAAGACGGCAATTGCGAGTACTATAGCCGTGATTAATCCCATTTACCGAGGAATTACTTCAACGAAGGTGCCTCTTTCAACCACGAAGAAGAAGCTACATTCGAGTAAATACATGGACTTCAATCCCACTGCATTAAAATATCAACTAAAATACCTTTGGTTACTAAATTGGATTTTTCATTCGACTTGTACGACTGTGAAACGGCAAGTAAGAAAAGGCAGGAAGATGTCACGAAAATCAGGGGTGAACAGGGGATGCGTATGAGGAAGTTTGGTGGTATTGCTGGCCCTTGGAGAGGGCGAGGAGTGTGGAGGGTAGGGCCAACAAATAGCTAGAAATAGAATTAGCGATAGCATATATGGGATTCGCTCCATCGAATGCTTGATTTCCCAGCGGAGTAAAAATGCCATTTGGGCATGGAGTGCACGAACTGCGCCTGTCTCGTGGAATGAACTTCCAGCCAGGATAGCCTGACTGGATGCTGGCCTCGGTACAATACTTTTGCAAGTTCGCATAATTCATCACTCTTGATTACTCGAGCCTAATTATTAATCTGTGCACGCAGGCACATCTTTCAGCGGTTTGGTATAGCCAATTGCGTGACGCGTGCGCCACGTGTCTATTTATACATGCCCGTAGCAATTCCATCCTTGGCAAGCTGCTTTTCCCGAGGATTCCGGCAATCAAGTGCCTATTCATTAAATGAAGGACCTCTTGTCTCCTTAAATAGCTATTAATTTCCCTTCCACATTGGATCATAGACATGCAAATCGGCTGATCGATACCCGCATCCTTCGAATGTGTCGCAAATCACTTGGAGATGCAGATGCAAATCTTGAAATAGATATTTCTCACCGAGAACAAATCATGTCGGGATTAGATGGAGCACTGGGAATAACAGGGTTGGTCAGATGGAGGAAGAATTACTGTCTACAGAAAAGAGTGGTGAGTACAGTTCAGCGCAATCGACGTAGTTATCAAAGCAGTTAAGACGCTATGTGATCCGAGGAAGGGCAAATCGAGCGAAGAACGGTGCAGCGACTTCGAAATGGCGAAAGGTGCCAGCGTTGCCATAGCCGGCAGCAGTCTGAATATACACCTCCATCCGCAATTTAAACTACATTGGATTTACTCCATTGGTCTCGAAAAGCACTTTCAACTTCGATGAGCGTCGCCTCGCGTTCTGTCCTATTCTCCCCGTCTCTCTCTCTCTCTCTCTCTCTCTTTCTGGACTGAGAGCAAGAACGGCGAAACTTCTTTCAAGCTACGTGACAATGAAATGGCGCACCGATTATCTGCACTTGAAGGAATAACAAGTGTCGTCCGCAACTCACACACAGCTTAATCGATCAAGGTTGCCTGTATGCAGGCTAAAGCTCGTCTCGAGACTGTCTGCCTGTAGAGAGAAGCACCGGCTGAATTGACGTGCGGATTATCTCGAGGAAAACTGAAGGAGCCAGTGAGGAGATCCATCTTGGAGGGAGTGCCCGATAAACAGGGATTTTCGAGGTTCGGGCAGGAGGAAAGTAAGAGCTCTCGCGATAAGGCACGTCGTCGCTAGCCACTTCCGGATCATCCCATAGCGATCAATAAAGGGATTTCGAAATATTTACGGAATGCTGTCAGAGTGCCTTTGAAACAAAGTGCCGCTCCCCTGCCACTTCCTAATGCACTCTATATCACGCGGCCAGTCGAACTGAATGAAAACGTGCCGGAAATTTACGACGGCTATTGTGTCAGTGCGGTTTCCCACTGGTAACAATCTTTATATATCAATGGCTCAATAAAAGCAGTTGTCGCTAGCCGCCGAACAAAATACTCTTTCCCTCTCTCCCTCTCGCCCTCGTTACCCCCCCTTTCTTTGTTCCTCTTGTACGCCCGTTACTTTTTCGTTCTGTTAGTAAAATGGATGGAAAAATTATTTCCATTCCTGTACGAGGAAAGAGTGTCTGGTGAATGATTGGAACTGCCGTATTACACGTCCGGTGATTGACAATTTTATGATAATAGTACGCGTGAAATTTCCCGGGACGCTTGGATCTGTAAGCCCATCACCTTTCGGGACAGAAGCCGTGAAAATTTGATCGGAATGCATACGGTTTATAGGACATTACAGATGAGAAATGAATACGCGCAAATCTATGAGAAAACATACATGTGATAATAGCGGTAATCTAGAACTGTGTCGTTTGCTATCTCTCCGGCATCCGAGCAGTCGAGGGAATCAATCACTTATCGAGAACGGCCACGTTTACTGGGAATCGAATAATGCAGTGTGTCTTCGGCTTTGTCATGCGAAAGACCAAGATAAAAAACTGCCGGGCAGACATCCCCGTGTGTGGTTCACGGCTGAATTTATGTGAGCGCCCGCCTCCTCGTAGCTCTCCGGCACACACTGCCTTCCTCTTCGCTACCCTCATTGCATTCAACCCCCCGGCCCCGGGCCAATCTATCGATATAAACTGCCCGAAAAAATAACCGCCGCCGCCGTCGCCGCCACCGTGACAAGCTACCGTTTCGAACGGGCGAGCCCTGATTTTGCCCTAACCACTAGACACTCCCTATTTGCATGATAACAAACTGGAGGCAGAAAAAATGCCTCTGCGGCCACCGGCAGTATTCTCCTCTTCGTCTCTCCATTTGACAGGATAGAGAGTGCTGTCCGATATGAGAGACTTGGTAAAGGGAACATAGAACATGTTGTTCATAGCTTGTAATAACATGGTTGCATTACCACGGGAGCAAGCACATACGAAGGTCCGCGGTGCGCGTGGTTTCGTGGCTGAAGGGCCTTCCGATTCGTCATTCGTCCAGGCAAAAATACACCTCTCACGCTTCGAATTTATGTGGGCAGGTACTCGCGGCTCGTTTATTCTCCGGCAACGTCCTGCGCTCCTGTTTTACGACGCTCTTTGCATCCTGCCCCGGTCCACGCAAAAACCATAAACATGGCACGCCACGACACTACATAAATATCGGGCACTGCGTGGACATTCACTTTGCCGCAAAAGCGACGTGCATTTTATGCGTGCCAACCGTGTGCGCCGCTCACCAACCCTGCAATCGTCTTTCAGCACCCTTCTACCACCCATTTTATTTCGCTTGATTCTCTCACCACTTCCTATGAAACGCGCGTAACTCATTTGCGGCCATGTAGCGTGCAATTTGCTCGAGAGAGCTCTCTCACCTAGTCGCAGTTCAATTTGATCCCAGAGGCCGGTTCCGTTCGCTCTGGCGTGCTTCGGCAATAAAGGAAAAGGGAGCACTTTGCAAGCCAGTTTAATCGACGACTGTGTGCTCGTCTTCGCGACACGTTACAGCTTGCAAAACCGCCGAGGTACGACAAATACGTGTTAACGACTCCACTTTGTATATCGTGCAACTATCTTAAATTACTGGCTCGTGCTAAACCGGGAAGCACCATTTTCCCGGCGAGTTCCGTTACCTTTTGAAGTCAAAAGCTAAATCCTCTCCGAATGAGAATTCCGACGTGCACCCTTTGCATACAAGATTACCCTTGTACGGCTCACCTTCGACAAAGTGAAAGGCGAGGCCTCTAACGTGGAAGTTAGTGGCGGCGAGAGCATGATACACGGGGACACGCTAGTTTATACCTCGCTATGCAAAAGTGACGTGGCCCATTTAGACCTGGGAATAAACTAAAGTATGGAAAATGGCAAACATTATTACTTCTATTTATCCTTTCAACCAGAGAATTAACTCTTCAGCTTGAGAAATAAACCTGACTCGAGTCAGGTCCGCTCATCTTTCTCATTGACCAGGGGTTGAGAAGGCCGGTACTAGCAGATATAGTTATGTAGCTCGATTTCCTGGTGGTCTATGCGATCAAGTGATCCACTCCGAGGAAATCCTCAAAGGTAGAGCAGAACCAACTACTGGATCTACCTCAGTGGAAGCGGCAAACTTCTGGTACGCACGCAAGCACGCAACAGTGTCCCTACTGCATTAGGTGATTGCTCACCTCAGCACTGAGCCTCTGCTATTGGCCAGTGGCTGGCATACAGGCAAAGGCCACATCGAAAGGAAAAGTGAAAGAAAAGACGGCTGGACATCTGTCCGCTCTTTTCCCTTTCCTGCAACTTTTATTCTGGAGAACAAGCTGAAATCTCGAGCTTCCGTACTTCTTCCAAGAGCCCTTTCCTCTCCTTGTAGCATCGCGTCTTTGTCTCTAAAGCACTGTATTGCGACGCCCTCCCGAAAGCCGCGGCGGGTAGTTGAAAAGTTAAACACAGATTGGAAATTGGCGTTCCTTCGGGCGAGTGAAGTCAACGTACCGAGGAGAACTCCCAGAATTCGTTGGATGCCTCCGGGCTCGCCGAGTAAACGCGCGAGCTTAACCCTGCGAGTCGTGAATCCAGTTTTTCTACCGAAACATCCGGTTTTCTCTATCACACCTCGCAATCCCGCAATTATTCGCTCCTTCGGTTTTCTGTGTATTATACACTCTTGCAAGGATAATCCGTCGCTAGTTAATTTGAATGTGCAAAGAAATGGGAACGTTTGCTTCTTCCTTTAGGAAAGAGTCGTTTGATGTAATACAAAATTAGTTCCGACAGAATTATACCATAATAGGGACACCTCGTAGAACAAAAGAGCGACTTTTAGGACGCCGATAGCGAAGGGATGAACAAGCCTTTTTCAGGAGGGTAAAGCCACTGCAGGATAAGTCGAACGATTTAAGCAGATTGGCCGGCGCACGATATAATTACGAGGGGCGTAAGTTCGTTAGAGGAAGTTTCGTAGATGGCATCGGGCAGCGAGTTACCTGAAAAATCTGTTCTCCCTAAAGAAGAGGAGCAGGGATGCCGGACGGAAAGTTGTCCCGACGAGCTATCCGATTATAAATGTCGTATCCAAGCCGGATCAGCCGTAATAACCGTTAGCGCGGTAATTGCCACTAAATGGGAGCGGTAATGACAGTAAACTCGCGCGATTGCATTAAACGAACTCCGGTGACATGGCGAAAGGCTTGCTATGGGGTGCGACTCCCATGTGCCGGGGAACGTGCGAGCGAAACCGGCCACCGAACCGCACCGCGTCACGGATGCCACCGGTAGCTCGGCATTTACATACAAATAAGCTGGATCATAGATATTCTCGTGGAGTTTATACAGTCGGCCATACACCCACACTCTACCGCACCGCCGCTAAAACCGGCTACATTAATCGGCTAGGAACGGAAAGGCGAAAATTGTCGCGCGCGCCCTGGTTAGAATTAGCAATGCCCTTTTCTCCACTTTCCGGCTGGCACGCCACTACTCCAATTAATCCTGCGTTAATAATTCATCGTGTTAAGCGAGCTTTTCGAACTCCCGGTTGAACATAAACAAACATGGCCGTGCTGATTGGACATGTAGTAGGGGTTTAGTCAACTTTTTAGCCAATTCGGTACGCTCGGCTGGAAGACAGGAAACTTTGTCAGCCCGTTCCTTCGCTTCCGATGCCAGTGGGCTCTGACCATTTCATCGGAAGGGTACGGGACAAATCGAATTCTTCGAGAAGTCATTAAGTGATTTGAGCCGACGCAAATGGGCCAATCAACCGAACCATCTCATTCGGGTTCGCTGAAGCCTGAGGGGCGATCGGTGGCTAAAAGAGCCTGGAAGGCAGCCTACAAAGTTCTTTCAATTTTATGTAATTTCCCGATGGCTCAGAGTTTTCGACCTGATTTAACAGTTGCTGCGCCAATCAAGCGGACAACAGGGTCGTCTCTCTTCAAAGCTCTCTTCATCTTCCATCGATTCAATTCTGTACCTGCTTGCACTATCATTACACAATAATAATAGGAAAACAAGTAGGTCATCGAAATTGTCAGCGGTTGGAAAACCTGTGCTTTCTTTTGATTTTCACGAGCAAAGTGCTCGGTGAAAAAATACATAGAAGGTAGAATAGTAGAATGTGTATATAAACTGATTTGAGTGGGTTTTTAGTCTATCCAGGTACAACACGAGAAATGTATTTCTCGCCAGGGAAGCATATGAGTGAAGATGTAATTTCCAAAAAACCAGTAACGATTTGGGTAGGTCAGTGAGTTTGTTCGTAAAATACCATACACTCAAACCTGCTACGAGTTGCTTCGTGTTAAATCTACCCCCTGCGAGAGTACCGTTTCATCTCCCGTCCCCCCTTTTTTTTTCTACGGTGTAGCCGTCGGTATTCGGCATAGTGGAATCCTCGCCTCGCGGGAGCTAATCCGGCCAAAAACCTGGCAAAGTTAAGCCGCTTCGTATTCAGTGAACTTTCCTTTTACCTGTGAATTTTAATAACTGTAGTTCACCTGTTCCCTATCTGTCTGGCGTTGGTTGGTTATCACGCCAGCTTTTATTTCAAATTCCACTGCTTGGTCATATACATATATATCGAGGCTAATTCAATCTGGCGGATTGTCCCACCCGAGGAAAAAAAAGATGCTGCTTGTCGGTCTTTTGCCGCTGAGAATGAATACAACGATTCAGAATAATTATTTTATGACTCTTTCATGAATAAGGGACTAAGTATTCCTGTTATAGAAGGCTCCACCTTGCAAGCTTCCTTATTCGTTTCCAGGGAAACGAGCGGTGCATCAAGTTACAGGGCGAGTAATTACATTTCCTGTAATCGGAAGAAGTATTCTGGTCCAAGAGCTGGCTACAATTACGGGCGGGTGAACGAGCGAGGAGCTCAGCTTCTCAGTTTTGAAGTTGCGCCACTCTAGTCGAGGGAGTGAGTGCTCGATGGGCGGCTCGACGGCGCACGTTCAAGGCATAAAGCGCATTAGACACGGTTAACGGGCGTGTTATACTCCCTCGGAACCCGAGCTATTTTTCTAGGAGTGTGGGGAGAAAGCATCGTTGCAGCGGTGGCATCTCGGCGACAGTGGTGTTGGTGTAGGCCACGCTAACCGAGGGGTATAAGTTACTAAAGCTCTTGAAACCTTGATCACCTGGATAAGTTCCAGAGGTAATCGCGAGGAGGGCTGACCAGACAGGATATCCGCGCGGGCTCCTCTCTGAGTGGCTCGTAAATCGGCGAGAGACAGAATGAGAGAGCGAGATATCCGAGTTGTAGCTTTGCTCGATCCTCGGCTGGTGGCGTGTGGCATGGCTCCTTACGGATATTATAGGTTGCAAGCGGGAGCGAGGCTGGGAACCAGCGGAAACTTCTCTCGCACACATAAAGATGTCGCGAATTTATGAGGAAACTTGCCGGATTCTTCTCGTTGCCGCGGTAATTGTCGAAGATGTATCGCCGTGCTGCAAGTTTTATCTCGCCGCGGAGATAGTGCGAGGAAGAGCCTCGATGGAAGGTAGATAGTTGTGTGAGTGTGAGGTTGTGTCTACTGCACACCAGCACCCTGAGCAATTTCAGCCCCCGGGATCGAAATTTCGACCTACAGACGCTCGCGCGCCCATCGAAGCCGCTCGCGTATATCTCCGGGCGGCTATACTCGAACCACCGTAACAGGAAATTGGGCGCTTCGGGCGTTTCCGCAATGTATAACGCGCCTACATGCATACAATCCGTCCCACACACCATCGCCACTCCTCGAGTATATATGCACAAGAGGTATGTACCGGTGGATAGATTTTTTTGCGCCGCCACTGATCGACCGAACCGAGGACCTAGCCCCGGGCTACTCGCTAGTAAACTAAGCCAATTCAGAGATAATTTGACTACGGGCTAACTTTCTCTGCCCAATCAAGTTTTGCAGACGAGTGGCCGCCCTTTTTCGCCGTGCGATTTCCGATTTTGTTAAACTTACTCACTTCTACTTTCCTAGAAAATGCAGTGGGAATTTTCGATGGTTAAAACGATGATAAATATGCACCTCCACCGTCAACTATTAACGTCAAATATTATATGAATATACCGACGCAAAGCTTTCTACGCGATTAACCTCCAAGGACTTTGAAAGAAATCTACGATGCGCATTGCCATAGTTCTTCGAATCAGATTTGATGAGTTTCTCCAGCGAGATTTTAATTCTACGCCGGCCTTCTCTTTGTGAGTGGATGTGGTTGCTGGCATTCCTTTTTCATGGGAGTGGGAGAGTGACTGCCTTTACTGTTGACACACACGCGAGCCAGGAAAGTATTACCCGGCGCGCGCGCACTACATCGCCTTTGAGTCCGGCGTTGAAAGAAGTGCGAATGCTTTAAGCGAGCCCGGACGCCAGAGTAACAAGACGCATTAGGCGAACACGAGTGGCTATTCCATCCGTGGTAGAATGTAACTACCGTTTCACCTTCCTTTCGCTATTAACCCCTGTGACCCGGGACCCGGCTTTTCGCGGAAATCCCACAACGAGCCAAAAGCAGGAGCAATAGCGCTAGTGGTTCCCTCCTAAAGAAAGTGAAACATCCCCTCAGAGTGCCACAGCAACACTCTGTCACGCGGTATGCATTTACTAAGAAAGGAAAGACTTCATGGAGAGGGATTGAATATCAACCCGCTCTATTTCCGCCCTTTCTATATGAGAGTATCGATTATTAAATCAAATTCCCGGTATCTGAGATATTGAAGACAGAATAAAATATCGATAGAAAAATGTGCGTTTGTTCGACTAAATTGAAGGGTCGACTAACACGTGCCATGGCAATAAAGCTCTTCTATGCACTGTGGAATTCTAGGATGTTGGCATGTCTAATAATTGCCCACGCGTCCAACCAATGTACCAAATTGTGGGGATACGCCAAATTTTCAAAAACACGACCAACTCGGTGTTTTACTACTTCCCAGAGAATTCGCTGGTTTCAATAACAACGAGTGACTATTTTGTTGTATCGTTCCCACAATAGGCTGTTATGGAGAACGGAAAAGCGAATCAATGTGTGTACGGTGGTAGGAAACTTTCATATTTTCAATCGAAGTATGGCAACTTGCATTTTTTCCTACCATATCCAGTATACATATAGTTGCCCAACAAGTGATTGAATTGCGGCAGTCTGTGGTAGTTCTGCTTTATAAACTTCCAATATTTCAGGCTTTTTTACCGGACGACTGCGTTAATCAAGTTGAAAAATGAATTTAATAACCGAGGCAGAAGGCCCTCGTAGCCCACGGGAGTTTCTGCAACGTTCCCGCCACTCGATTTGCGCATCAAACGAGAAAAGTGGCCTGAATTAAATACTTTCATATTACTCAATTATAACTCTTTAGATTCTGCTTTCTGCATCTTCAACTACCGATCGACAGCGAGTTTCCAAGTCATCCCTAATACCAGATTATTACCTGCAATCTGGCAGTCGATGATGCCGAAGTAATGTTTATAGGCTCGGTAAACCACGTAACAGTTTAACCACAGCTCGTATTTACTGACAAAATGGCGCTGCCATTGGAGAGAGAGAGAGAGAGAGAGAGAGAGAGAGTGGATTGCGGCAAACGAAAGTTGTTGCGTATAAGACGAGTAACGAGCGTCAGGCTTATGGGACAATTACGTTCATTGTAGTGGGATTGAAACTAAGGCTCGTAAAGCCGATCGTAACCCCCTGGGCACGCACACACACGTGCCCAGATATTACTGGGAAGATCACGCTGTGCCGTTCCAGTGCCGAAAGTGTGCGCCGCGCCACTTCCTATGATCCCATGCGGCAGGAAAGTGGCATCGAGTTTCGATTAAGCGATCGGTTGACCATTAAGCTACAGCGGCCCCCCTGCGCCGACAATAAAAAGGCTTAATATCGTAATTAAATTCAGCCATACACAGACGCGAGCACGCGCGCGCTCGTTGCGGTAAACTCGATTGGACTTACCATTGGATTAGGCTTTAATTACTCAACTATCGCTACAATTATTAGAGAATAATGGAGAGAAATTAGTTCAAATCGACAGAATAATCAGCAGCCGGTGTTCTATCTATTGTCGGCGTAGTCCAACTGTCACCAGTAATCGCAAGTGCCGTTGCGATTTACTAAGTTTTATGAAAAATCAAACGGCCGCCAGGCAAGACATAATTGGAGTGACCTGGCCTGACGATGGCTCGATGTATTATTCGTTTGATCAAATGCACGCGGCGCCGCTACCGGCTTTCAATTAATCGATTGCGCGGCCATTAAGCAGAACCATTAATAAGAGCGGCTAATATCGCAAAGCGGATGATGACCACGACCATTCGCTCGACCGACACTTGCGAGATAGATGGCGCGATGAGATGCGCCACCATAAATCTATATGAGCGTACCGCCCTCCCCTCCATGCCCGGCAAACAGAATGGAATGGCGCGTATAAGGGACGAACATGCATTTCTCAAATTTCCAGTGTCAGCGGCTGAATTTTCACAGCTACGTGACTGCACTGTCTCTCTTATACATATGTATAAGGAGCAACCTTCCTCATTTTATCTGACATTCATATACCCCTCACGGCTTCTTGCAATTTCTACGAGTTCGCCTGTCCCTCTGATCTTTCGTCATGGCTTTTTCATTTGCGAATGTGCCTTGCCACCCTGGCCCACTCATTACTACAACCGTAAGCAGAAAGAACGGGAAGGGACTCAGTAAATCTCTCCGATAAGATGGGACTAAATATTTTTTCACGGCTACGTACACCCTTTCAGCTTATTCAGTTCTTGGCAGACATGCGTATCTTAGCAAATGAAGTTCAGCCTTTGAAAATCTCTATTTAGGCATACATATATTTATGTTTAAATGGAGTTCCGTGAACTTTAAGTACAATTGTTAGTCTCTACAGTGTAAGAAGTGACCGAATGAGGCTAGAAAAGGAGTGCAAAAGGAAAGGACAAACAGATATATGCATACTATACTTCTTCTCGGCACTGTGCTGATTCTATGCTTCCCTTTTCAGTCCCTGTCCGCCTTCTATAGAAACAGGATAGTTTTCAGAGATAAAAATGTCGGGATCGAAAAAGTTAACCTTTTTATCTAGCCGGAGTATCTTACTTATTAAGAGACGTCACTGTGGAACCACATCAGCTTGAAGCGCCTTCTCTACGAAATATATTTTTACCTAGCATTCTTCTTCTATTTACAAGTTTCGACAAATTCTGCAATCTGCAGGTTGCAGTTTCGGAAGGCCACTCGTCAGTTTAAAATTTGAAGTTGATGATCTTATTAATGCCCGCTCCCGTTTTTCTCGTGACTATCGATTTACTAATATTGAGAGAATTCTGCAAAAGTCACCTGGACTTTAGAGTGGCGTCAGGTGGGCGGAGCGAAAATAAAAGGAAGCCAGTAGAAAGCCAGTACAAAGCCTGTACAACTTGCAGATCCGGAATGTAATTAGGAGTGCGGCATTGTCGTTATTGTCAGCCGGACCGTTGACTCTAACCACTGAGTACCATGGGCGGCAGCTATTCTCGAATCTCGCGTTCTCAGAATGTTACAACCAGTGCGACATCCGCGCTCACACTCAGAGGCGACCTGGACAAGCTGGACAAGCTGGACGTCCGAGTTCTTGTCCTCATTGTCAGTAGAATTACTCGACCACTTCTGCCAACGAGAACTAGTCCATTTAGGAATATGAGGAGCATATCCTCTCGAATTTTTCAAATGGAACTCATTTCACTACAAAGGAAAATGTATGCTGTTCCCGGGCTGTGACTTCATCGTTCATAAAAGTGGAAATTTCGGCTCACACAACTATCTATGTATGTATGTATATCTCGAAGAGAAGAGTGGAAGCTGCGGAATACTGGAAGGAATCGTTCGAGTCTAACGGCACTCTAAACCCACGGACAGTCGTACAATACGAGCCAGCCACGCTTGCAGTGAACTTCTCGAAATGATGTTATCCGTGAAGTTTCAGCGGCGCGAACTTGCGAGACAAGTTTCACGAGACGTACGTGAAAGAAAGGTGAGTAAACAGAGGAGCCAGTTGTATTTTCGAAACGTGCCCCGAAAGCTACGACCAACTTTCCCATTCCCTGTGACCAAATCTGACGGGCATGCATGTTCTCTCGAAGCTTCTTCCGACTCGGATAGCTTTGATCGTCCATCGGAGAAATTCTATATTCAAATATCGGTATCGCAATCAATGATATTCCAATAATAATTTATACTATTTCTTCAAATAGTTACGCACAACAAATTTCGAGGAAAATCGTTTCGAGCACTGCCTTCCTTTGAATTGCGTGAAATCTGATTTCTGCGGCGTTTATACTGTGATTGGTATGGCCGCCGGCGATGCGGCTATGCGTCCGAGGGTTCGTTCAGCCTTGGTACCACCACGAAATTTAATTGGGTACATTGGACGTGCAATCGGGCAGGCCGAAAACCCTTTAACGGAAAGAATCAAACGTGTTCAGTGGTCTGTTGGTGCTAGCAAATTTCAAAACTGTATCTACTCGCAAATGTTTTCCTCCAGTAATTGCGACGAAGTTGAGGCCCAATATTTTCAATAGAAAACGGCACTGATTAAAATAGGGAATCACAGAGGCTATCATTTGATACGATTGATTAGGCTTGGTGGAAGATAGTGGGTTCAAGCTACTCGGGCGTATCTCTCTCCGGCTTTAGTGGAGCTAAACGCGAGGTTATATGCTTGAAAGAAGAGTTGACAAGCTGGTGGAAGGGCGATGCAGGTGCGTGTTTCGTCGGGGGACACGTATGGGCTTTCATTAGCCACAGGAAATTAACCGAGAACCGCTGCAGCCGCCCCTCAGCACCGGGAGCACTCCCGAAAGCGTGACGCCAGAGCAGCCGGTGTCGAATACCGCACCCCTAAGCCTCGAATTCACCGAAAATCGAGGCGGTTTCAGCATTGGCCAAGACGCTTCCGACAGGCTCGCGCACACAATTCCCAAAGCCTCCTCTTATCCTCTCGCTCTCCGCTATTATCCCACTCTTTCCCCCTCTCCTTCTCCTTTTCTCATCCTTCTAATTTTTCCGTTACACAGCGAGGATCTCATCACGCCCGCCAGCCCTCCGCCAGCCCTCCGCCAGCCGTATCGTCCGCCTCACGTTCCCCCCCTGCGCTTTATATCTTTTTCTGCGGCGTCGACACTCGAGCATCCCCTTTCGTTAGGCGGGCGACAAGCGCGGCCGTATTGCCTGCGGCTCCGGATAGCCGTGATCCGGATAGCATGGAGGGCGAGAACGATGTAGCGGCTCGCTGAACGCCGGGGAGGGTACGAATTTGCATAATTGTTTTCAGTTTACCGTGGTGCCTAGCACTAATGAAGAAAAATACGTCCTCTCGGCGTACCGAGCGACCCGGACGATACGGTAACCACCGATTCTTCTGCCCCGGCTGCCCCGGCTGCCCCGCCACCGCCCTTTTCACTTCTGCCACCCTTAGTTCACTACATTTTCTCGCTTTCTCCCATTCCAACAGTCCCGACCCACCCCCTCGCGCCACTAGTCGACCTTCCACGCGATTCCTTCCTTTCGTTTGCTCCCTGTTAAAAGTGGAGTGCCGCTGCCGTCACTTACGCCACCGGCGACGGGTTTTGTTTTCAAGCTTCTAGCCAGATTTAATTTTCACGGACACACAGTGCGATACCTTTTCGATTCCAGACGTCAACGCTATTAATTGCCACCTTCCACTTCTCCGCTAGATGACATACCAGTCAGATTTTTCTTTTTAAACACGAGACGCTCAAGCTATAGTGAGGCCGCTGAGAGAATGAACACGGTGAGGGAGGGTAACCAGGCGGACCGAGCCGAAATTTTACCCTCTCCAGTTACGCTTTAGGAGTTTTCTAGCCTGGCTTCCCCTCACGCGCTTTCTACCCACACATGCTGCGCGCCTTGTAGCCACGCTCTGCGTCTGTGTTTGAGATTTCAACTGAGACGACGGGCTCCCGCCTCTACTCACTTTCTTAATACAGAGAGTGATTCTAATTCTCATTATACGTCACTGCTCGCGCGATACCTCCTTACCTCTTCAATGCGGACTTTATAAGGGATTACCTATCTACGATGATGATTGACTCTGGGCAAGACTCATTTATTACACTTCTCACAAAAATTAATGCATCACTTTTTTGACCGAAAAATCACCGATTTTTGAAGCGGCATAACTCGGCTCGATAAAATCGTACAGTAGTTTTTCAATACTCATTTTACAGCTTGAAGCTTCCTCTTTCAGAGCCTATATCGCATTTTTGCTTACAATAACTTGTCTGTTGTTAAACAAATGAAAACTCGAGCTATCTTTTTTCTGTTCGAAAAAAAAAAAGTGATGCTTTAATTTTTGTGAGAAGTGTATTTTATGGTTACCTTAGAGGCAGGGATTATGACTTTTCTTCGGCTTGCCCAGAGTCAATCATCACCGTAGGTAATCCCTTACAAAGTCCGCATTGGATAGGTAAGCAGGTATCGCGCGAGCAGTGAAGCTCCCCGGTTAATTGTTTTTATCCAATACTTGAAATCGCTTTGCCACCCTGGACGAAACAGTAGTCGGCAGGTAGAGGAAACTCCACGTAATATTTTTAAGTCAATCTTCGAGTGGCCAATCTACCCCAACATTACTTTATTTGCAAATTACAAGTTTACTTGAAACAACAACCCTTATAATATATCAATTAATCCTGATCAATGAGAAATCATAAAGTAGAATCACAGTAATCTCGTGTGATGAAAATAGTATCTGATTTTCGTCTAAATAAGCGGTTCAATGCAAAAGAACTGATCCGTCTTAAGAAAAATGGCTGTCAAGCCTGGCTTGCGGGTCGCCCAATGTGTCAAACAGAGACAGACGCAGGTTCTCTTTATCTAAGTTAGGCTGACCCTATTCAGCCAGGCAACCAATAGCGAGGCTGTAGATGCATAGGTCCTAGGACCGCGACGCACCCAAGTCTCAAGGGAAGTGGCACTGACTGCGCTTGGGTGAAGGAAATCTCGAGTTCATTCTCTTACCGGCCTCACTATAGTGGCTTTTTCCGTGGGATTTTACAGCTGGCCCCAGATCCACTCGGCAGAAAAGTGGAGTATGTTGCATGTGCGCGGGAACAGAGGAAATTGGCTGATGCTACAGTCGTTCTTTGTAGGAACATAGTAGGAGGATGTATGTGTTTGTAGGCAAAGAGAGGAAGATAATACCTGGAGGACACCGCGAGGCGGCTAATCTTTCGGGCAAATCACAGACCGTATTGACCCCGCGAGTACACTGCTCGTGCAAAATCGAAAATGTCTATCGATTTTGTGTCCTGCTACTCTGGCCGTGTCCACGGAGCGAACGTGCGCGATCTGGCCAGCCACGCTTTAAACCCTCCAACGGCTAGGCTGGTCACGTGTACCGTTCGCTGATACGAGAGCCGCATACAAAAGTCTTTCTCACCCCTTTCCCTGCCACCCTTTTCACTCGCCAAGCCATCGTCGGCCCCTACGCTCTCCCTCCACTCTCCTTTTCCCCTTCGAAATTCACCTGGCCAGTTCCTCCATCTCTCTCTCTCTCTCTCTCTGCCACTCTATCGTCTTTGTACATACCAGGGGCGCTGCTATTCCGCTAGCCCCGTGACAATGCCAATGCCAGCTCCAGTGACATCAGCCGGAGAAAAGAGCGAGGAGAAAAACAGGAAAAAGGACTGAGCTTCGCAATGGGACGGACACGTACTCGGTATCTTGCCGCAAACAACATTGTAAAGAGAAGAAATGCTCGGCTCTTTCATACCAGGGACCCTACTTTCCGCCCGACCTTTCTTCTAGTTTCTTGGTCACGCGGATCCCTGTAATTTCTGCCAAGCATTTTTCGCCCAAGCCCATTCACCTATTTTGCGGCTGGAATGAATGCCAGATAACACTTTCTGTAGCCGGCAGGAACCCCCTTGTGCGTGCGTCCTTTTCAATTTGTAAGCAAATGACGCGCGTCACAAAGCTCTGATAAACGAGAGACACAGCACCAGGCGTAATTTCGCCGGCAGGAAATACTCGATAAACGAGACTTCCCCAACAGTATTTTTGGCTTTTCATAGGTTTGCGGCAGACGGCGGGATGTCTCTAATGGACCCTCGAAAGAAATTATTCGTCATCAGCGGAATGCGTTCGTTACGGGGGGACGTGAAATGAGCGCGAACGAGGATTGGAGGAGACAGGGCCAAAGAGAGGAGCAAAAGTGTTGGAGAAAAAACGCTTGGAAAGCAGCACGTTCAGCAACCGATGGTGCCACGAAATTACTGAAAATCCCGGTCGACTTGGAGCAGCTTCATTTCCCTATGTTTCTCGACTCCTTCGCCTGTCCGCTCGTTTGTTCCCTGTATTTGTCTCCCTTCCTCGCACCCCCTCCCAACCAACCAACCAACCAACCAACTCCCCGCTGCCCATTCCCCGCTTTCTCGTTATTCATTATACCTGTTTCCATGCTACGTCATTTTACTTCCAACGATATGTCCACCATGCTGATTGAAGCTTTTTCATTACCTCTTCTCTCTCTTTCCCTGGTAATCTACCTATTTATTACTACATTCAATCAGATCCCGAGTCCGGCTAATACACTTTACGCAGAAGCTAAAATAAATCGAAAATAAATCGGTTTCGTGGGCTTCTTCCTTCAAAGTTACAATTTCCGAAAGCAAATAATCAATCTCCGCGCTCGTTCGTTATCGCGCGGCTACTACTCTAATCAGTTTTTCATTCTGCGCTTCCCGTTCTTACTCCCTTTTCCCGGCATGCTTGCATTCCTCCATACAAACCAACCACACGCTGGTAAATAAGTGCGGTCTCGTCATCGTAGCGATTTCTGAAGGACGATCTTCTTCCGGCAAATCAAGCCAACAAATTGGAGTTCGCAAATGATCTCCCTTAAAGGTTCTGCTAATTGGGCGCGTCGGCGATGGAGTTGGTGAGTGACGGCCCAGCAGTTCAATTCCCGGCGGCGGCGGGCAAATGATGCAAAACAGAATACTCTTAATAGTGAAAAATCTTGCGTAATGGCTGGGAATTTAACGGGTGAAAGCATTGTATATACGAAGTTCAATCGTCAGTACTGAATTTTGCAGCAGCAGTACAAAGCGCGAGAGCTCCGTTAATCATGGCAGTGAAATAAGACAGGAATTGCAGGAGGAGGAGGAGGGTGCGTGTGTCGGTGTGTACGTGTGGGGTATAATGATGGCATGCAATGCGCGCGCGGAGGAAAAGGACCACTGGTCATTTGGAACGCAGCGATGGAAAGTTGGATAATCGCACGGAGCTCGTTCGCGAGTGCGATACGCCTGGCGGCGTCCAATTACCGATCGGTAATTGGGGCAGAATTTCTGCTGAGCTTAAATTTGCGCCGAGCGCCGTAGAGCTGTCCAGCCCCCTCGGTTGCCCTCGGTCACTCTCCACCATCGCCTCCGCCCTCTTCGTTAATTAAACCGATTAAGCTCCCGATTTCGAAGATGAGATCGTCCTCTTTTTACCACGCAAGCACCGCCCGCTTCCCCTCGGCTCCCACCCCCGCTATGCGTTAGCTGGCCCTGCTTCTATTTGGGATCCTAGTCAAACTCTCTTAATTACTGATTCAGTTAACACGAGCCGGCAAAATCTTGGTAGTCTCACACTTTCTCCACGGTAAACAGGGATGTTCATTCTCCGCTGTTCCCTGACACCAGTATCCGAGTTTTTACGGGTTGGTGGCGAGAGCTTTCAGGAAATCTCGAATCCACAGCCACAGTAAATAGTCTGCATTATTGGAAAAAACGTTTCAAAGGCGTGGCGAGCGGAATTAAATGAAGTTGAACGAACCGAGGAATTAAATGACGCCAGTCAAGGGTTAATAAAGCCTCGAAGTAAACTCGACGCGCGCCGCCGCCGCGCCGGCCCACCGTGTGTATATTAGCCCGGTGGAACCGTCTCCTAATTAAGCAAACTCATCGCTTTCCGAATATAGCATCGCGTCACTCCCCGTCAATGTATTTCGCTGCTCCCCGCTAACTGTCGCCAACCGCTACTAATAACGCTTACGAAGTATTAAATGGATACAGGGAAAACTTTGACTTTGCCATCGAGCGCTCAAGTTCAACCGCTAATTGACTATGGCAAACGGTGCCGACGATAGCTACCCTCGAGGGTATCGCGATCGCATTAAATCGGCGCCCGGTGTGTGCTTAACAAAAAGGAGGAGGAGCCGCCCCGCTCGGAGTCATGGAAATGTTTCGAAAGTAAAGCCAGTAAAAGCAGTGTGTACCAAGCGTGAAAAAGTGCTCGCCGAGGGCACACTATGGGCCGGCGCGGCGGTGTGTCGCCTCGAGATAGCTCGAGATTATTCCCGAATCAGCCGTTCAATAGAGCCGACGGCTTTGCGCCCCTCTCGAACCTCGCCTAACACGGCCCGTGTACAACGCTTAGGGCGATTTCGCCACCAAATCGCAGCTTCTCTCTACCCCCACCTCCCACCTTAAACGCCTCTCTTTCTACTCGGCTCTCTCTCTCTCTCGCTCGCTCACCCGGCCCCACCACCGCGAGAGGTTACGGAATGTGGTAAGCTAAGAATATTGCCAGGAACAGTTTAACCCCCGAGGTATTATCGCACGTGCTAGGGTCGAAAGCGTTATCTCGGTCGGATTATTTTTGTCGCTGCACTCCATTCACCCTTAGCTGTCTTTCCAAGCTCTCTCCTCCTATACTCCCACCACTAATTCCCCTAGAGTTTAGTGAAATTGCACATGACCACTAGTTATGTACAAGCTATAATTAGTGTTACACAGGCAGATATATTCCAAATATAGCAAATGTAACGAACTTAAATTGATATTGGTTAAAGCAGTTTCTTCCTGAATGAAGATCCGTCGGGAAAAAGAGAAGCATGTACGTACATACGTATATATGCTATGCATGTGGATAGCTGAGAGTGTTGAGCCGCGAAGTGGTGAGATGTCTTTTCCCCTCTCGGAATGGGCATAAGTTATTTTCCTGGAGCAAGCTCGCGGAGTGAACCAGGTTGCGATAAGCGGTTATCGGAGTGTAATTCAATTACCGGTTCTTCACGGTGCCTCGAGCACCATTGTTCCATTTTGTTCCTTCCTCGGAGCGCGCGCCACGCCACGCCGCGCCGCGCCGGCGGGACTAGGCACTGATTCGTTATCGCTCTTCGACCGCTCGAGCACAATGGTGTTAAATAAGAGATAGCCGACGCGATATAATACCACCGCAGCCGGAGTTCCACAGTGAGGGCGACAACTTCGTTAATGCCGTCCTCGCCGTCTCACCGGTTTGTTAATTAACCGATTAAATGCAGAATTTTCGTCCTCCCATAACGATACGTCAAGGTGTCTAAGTGTTGACGCGGGCGCGTGTGTGTTTTTGCGATAGAAAGAGCGCCAGTTGCCACCGCCCCACACACAAGACCGACCGACCGACCTCCTCGCGTCCTTTATATTTTCACCGAAAATTATTCGACAGTCTCATTGTCTGCGATTACAGAAATCAGAGAGCAACTCCCAACTATTTTGCCGGAAAACAAAAAACTTACTGTTAAGTTTGCATTTTAAAAAAAATGAGGAGGATTAGGAGCTCGAGCCGAATGGTAGGTACGAAAGAGAGGGAGGGGGAGACTATGCTCGTCGACGTAAAACTCTTTAACGACTTATAGTCAGGATTGCGTTTTCGCAGGGAAGAAAAAGAAGGAATAAAGTGGAAGAAAAATAGAGAGGAGAAGCAGCACTAGCCGAGTAAAATAAAGGTTGGAGGAACAGAGAGAAAGTGCACCTAATGACGGCCGGCCTTGTATGCGTTTATCCTATGTTCGTTATCCCGGGCAGCGGAAATCGCGCGGGTCAATTGCGGCGGTGCTGGTATAATCCGTGCAAAATGCCAAGCGAACCGTGTTGGTGGTTGTGTTGGTGGGAACAATGGTGTAAATACTTGTTCATACTACATAGCTCTAACAACTGGGAAAAATGCGCTGGCACGGTGCATTTTACTGCGAGCCCTATTCCGTACTGGCGAATATAACCTGAGAGTGAGATCTACGGATCGGGATCGCTAGGAAATAATGGTGAAGAATTATCAAAGTGTGAAACGACGTGCAATACAGTGCCAGAGGACAAAAATGTCGCGCACACAGCCGGTGGAGAGTAACGATGGCGAGTTCAGAATTTGTTTACATCTGCATGAGGTTTGAAGATCGGGTTGAGGCAATCAGTAGAGGCGTGGGATTTTTAAGGGAGAAAAATTGGCAATCGCGTCGGTAAAAGACCGAGTCACTTTTAACGTGGAAGTCACTAATTGGTCTGGAGATACGGCCTTCCAGTGGTTAGCAATTAAAAATAGCTGAGCGCACAGAAAAAGCGAGAGGAAAAGGAAAGGGAAAAACTGGAAAAAAGCAGTACGCGAAACTTCCCAGTGTAATCGATTCTGAAATCATCGGTACGGCGGAAACCTTCAAGTCGAGTGGGAAGTCTGTAACTTCGCCAGTTTATTACCCGACTAAAGGACTTCAGTCATATCTCCATTAACGTGACAGAGATCGTGTATTCCTAATATTTATCATTGGTACCGTGACAAATAACAATGAAACAATGAATGAATACTTGTCTAATCCGGCCACGAAACGATAAGTATCCCTGATTATGCTTTCAACTTGTAAACTCGGAGTTTACGACAATGTCGGGCATTTCTGGGATTGAAATCGTAAACAAGTTTTTACTCGCATTTGGACGAATCTAGAGTCGATGATTCTCGAACGAACTCAACATGTGCTCAAGGAAATTATAATTGTTTCGTACCAAGCGTAGAGGAAATCTCGAAAAATCGAATATGGAACGTGAGAGAAATGCACTATAGAAAAAGGAATCGGTCCCTTACCAGTCCAGCTGCTGCATATTGTTATTGTTGTGATCAAACTGCTGTTGCTGTCCATTATTGAACAACTTATAGTCGAACAATAACTTGTGCTCCTGCCGCATTTTCCTCACTTTTCGAAGCTCAAAAATACTTTTGTATTAACTCCACCACTCGCGCGATCCAATCGCTTACCGTCCGTGTTTTCTTCCGAAATCCTATTGCGATTTACTGTAATTAATACAGAAGGTATACCTTACAATTTCCAGTACTCCGTGCGTCGTTTAATTGCATGGTCGTTTAAAGGGCTTTAATAATAAAATTCGATTAAGCAAGTGCCGATTAGAGTGGAATTAAAAGTCACTCGAACTGAATGTAATTAAAGCCTGGCCGGTTGATTTATTTTATCTGCTCAATCGCACCAATGCCAGCTCATTAAGAACAAAGAAACGAAACATATGGAATACTGGCGATGATTAATTACCAGATCAATTACTTAGTAATTATCTATTGCGCGATACTTAATATATTATGCGTTGATACCGCTTGAAAGAGCACGCTTAGTCAATCGAGGTGTATAAAAGTCGAATACTCGCCCCGAGGATCAAACGCGGGAGTGCGTAAAAATTCCAATAATTAAAATGGCGAGTTTTTAATCACTTTTAAAGCGTGTCTGTACGCTCTCCGTATAACAAGCAAATAAAGCGCGAGCCCGAGGTACTGTGGCCGTATATGCGTTCTCTTAAAAACACAAAGGCATCATCCGAAGTGTAGGTACACGGCACGAAGGCAGTAAGGCGACTAAGAGGATACAAGGATGCCAACAGTCAGACAGACCTTGACTTTCGATGCGCGTATGCTTACTGTTGCTCGCAAATCATAACAACCTTCTCCTGTTTTTATGAGAGGTTTGCCCGTGGTATTCAACCATCTCTACACCTATACTTTAATCCCCCGAAGCTAACTGATTAGTAATGGCTGATATTGAACGTGTGATTATTTCTACTCAAAGAGCACATCATACGACGTCCTCACTAGCAGAATTGTATAAGGAATTCCACGGTAGGAAGTATTGAAAAGCAATAATAATCTCGGCAGGTGAACAATCCATGATATATTCCGTCTTACGAGTGTACCGAGTGAACCGATCGGGTGGGTTAGGCTGTATTTCACTGATAACTGGTCGACCGACATTTTACAATAAACAAGCAACGTGCGGGGATACACAATAAACATTTGATGTGCATCGCGATTCTCTGATGTTGGCGGTCAGCGCTTGCCAGCGAATTTTCCAGAGAATTTTCCGATCGATGGTCACGCACGTGATTGCTGATTCGGGGGAGCTTTTATGTTTGCATTGACGCCACATTCGACGGCTTAAATCGCGACAGGGCACCGCAACATTTTGGATTACACCAGGCACTGGTTTTGTTTTTTATTGTATTCACTAGGCGCCGCGCCGCGCCGCACCGCTCACGTAATGCTTGGTGCGAAGAGCAAAATGCGTGCTTCACAAAAACTGTAAGTTATAATATTGTTTCGTGGAAAAGGTCGAGGGATTGAAATGTTTGATAAATAAATTTAAGCATTCTGAAGGTGATTGCGCGAATGAAATCAGTGGTCCAAATAAGAAATGAAAGTGTGCACGGAAAGAAAAGCTCGAGGATTAATGGACTAGCAACAAGTTATCTTTCACGAATCTTGCAGGCATAGATTAGGAAAAGCACATCCCAGGAAGAATCGCTCTTTCTACCAGGGAGTTGCGCGGCTTCCTTTCCAATCCCTTTTTCAATCTTTCCAATCTCAGTGCTCTAGCACAGCCAAGCCATTAGTCTTCTTATTCGGAATTTCAAACTACCAAGAATCAAATATGTCATCAAGCATACTCGAAGAAAGAATGGAGAAAAGAAGAAGTAAATGCAGTCGTACGATGATAATTGGTTGGCTGGCAGATCATCATATTTTAGACGAGTAGTCGCTGGCTGATAAATTGCAATAATATATCGTCGGGGGGTAGTAACGGCAAGGCTCTTTATTATATTCGCTAAACATTTTCGCTAATTTCTGCTTGGCAGGTTTTCGAGAGTGGGGCGGTCAGCATTTTCCGCAGTCTATCAGACCAAATTAAAAAGCGATGTAGACCGGCATCAATTTTGTTTAATTAGTCGGCGGACGGGCACATTCTTCCGCCGAAAATGAAATGGGTTCTCGTGCTGCGTCCATACGTTGGCGAGTCTCGTTCCAACGCAGGGACCAATCCGCCGGTCGGTAACAGGGGGTTGGTGTGCGTGCCGCGTTCATGTAAAACGACCGAACAATGAATAATATTGCGCTTGTTTCCATTTCATCGTACTCGTTCGCAGACATTATTTACGCTGCTCCATGCCGCACTTTCCGGCCGCTACGTTTCTCTTAGCCACCTTGTCGGTCTCTCCTCAGTACGCCGACAGCAACTTTGCAACCGGTGCAAAAGATAGGACAGATCCGAGATCACGCGTTACTCAAATTATAACGAAATTGGGGCACCGTCTGGAAATACAGGTAATGCGCGTACTAGGTATACACCAATTAATATGGCCGATACGTAAACGCAGCCTGCATGGAACTGCTACCCTCTGCCGGGGATGAATCGAGCTCACCTCACCTTGAAGCCATGATTAATGCTAATTCTTTATCCGGAGTCCGTTCTTCTTCGACCCGAGTCCATCTATCGAGGGGAATGTTTTATTTTCGTCGTTACCGTACTGGCAAAAAATCCACTTCACTATGAGTTCTATCTTAATTTCCGTTGGGTGTAGTAATCGATTAAAACAATGTTAGCCACCTCTGTTATCGCTCTTCCATTTTCGCTCCTATTGTTCCACTATTTACCATGTCGGCCATTGAATTTACCGACTCTCCCTCTTTCTCTCCCTCTCACACTCTCACCCTCTCCCTCTCCCTCTTATTCTCTTTCCCCCTCTCTGAGTGACCAATTGTTCGCGTCATGATATATTGATGCGATAGTATTAGAGTGAACGAACACTGAGGTACGCCCGGTAATTGCGACCTCTAAAAATGTTTCTACACTGCATTATTCAGCAATTACGTGGGGATTAATCGGATTGCCGGCTGACACGTGTGTATATCAGATTCGATTAATTTAACAACGCGTCATTTCGCACATTAACTGAATAGGACTGTCGAGTTGTACGTCGATGACACTTTATTTCGAGCACTGATGGAGGGCATTAGCAGAATTAATATCAAACGCCAAGCCAGCCGTGGTACTTCCATTTTATTTGGAGCGAAACGAATGCAAGATCGCCTTCGATGCCACCTTCGAGGGCTGTCGATATTTATTTGGTTTCTCTCTTGCTTAGTTTAAAGCCTTTGAATTTTTTCATTCTCTTTTATCACTGTACTGTTTCACGTTTTCATCGCTTACCATCGGAGGCTTCCTTCGCGCTTGCTCGCTCTCTTTCTAGCCTCGTAGACCTCCTCCAAGCTTGGCGAAGGCAGCTCCGTTGGAATTCGCAGGCGCTCTCGAACGTGAGAAAAAACCGGAGATAACGAAAACGAAGGAGGAGCCAGCTCTTATTTGCAGGGGCTTAACGATAGATCCGTTTCGCGAGTAGAGCAAAAGGTAATTTACATTGAATTCAGGAAATCCCAGATGTCTATTGGTTAAAAGACCGAGCCCCGACAAGAATACTCGACGGGCTGGCTTTTAGATCGGATATCCGGCATCTGCATAATTCAAGTTTCAGTCTTACGCTCGTACGTACTCTTTCGCTCCTTCTGGTTCGTTCTCTCTTATCTAGGAGACCTGACCCTTTTCGTCTGGCATTTTTACTTCTATCGTTCAGTTCTCTCTGTCTGGGAAGGGCAAAGTACTCTCTATCGGGGATATAGTTCGCCGCTAATGCATATTCGCATCCGCATGCAGAAAGATTCCGTCTCTGTCCCTGTCTGCCCTTCTTCCCGGCAAGCATATACATATCTAGCCAGGAGACTCCACTTGATTTAGTACAGCCGAACCAGGTAAAAGGGTGAATTTAAAGGGACCATGCCAGGAAAGGATAGGGTCGAGTTGCATGCAATTAAACTTTCAATCCCCCCTGTCTTAATTTACTTGGAGAGACGGGGAGGTATCGAAGTATTCCCTGAAGGCTAGGGCGGCTAGGACGAGAGGGAGTCGCTCGGCTCTGCGCGCCGCCGAAGGACACTTCTATTCAAATGTTTTCGTTCCCTCGTTATTCCTTTCTTCTTCGCTCGTCGAGCGTCCTCTTCTCGCTTTTTGTTGTACTCTCTTGAGCGTGGTGGCCGCCCCACTGCTTCCTCTCTACTTTAAAGGATTTTAGTTACCGAGATGCTGAAAGTGCTTCGCGCACGGAATGTTTAACTTAGATAGTAACATGAACGTCAGAGCATAAACTCACCATGGACGCGACACGAGTGCACAATAAAAACGCGACGGCGCGCTTAGTCGACCTCTCTTTTTTCTCATTCTGCTTTTCCACCCTAGCATGTCCTCTTGCTCATTCATTTCACAGGAAAACTCGCGAAGGTGCCTTTGAAAATACAGTCCTGTTGATCCTGCGTGTGACTTGATTTCCGTCGTATTATTCTGTGGAACTCTCGAGCTTCGTTGGAACTCTGTGTCGTAAGCGGTTTGCCGGATTAAAAAACGTCCGACGGACGATAAACTTGGAAATTTATGCCAAGTGAGTCTTTCGTCGACGCTTGAAGTTAAATTAAATCCACTTAACTCGTTGAATAATAGAAAAACAGAGACAGGCCGGCGACTTCCCAACTTACTGATATAACAATTTATCTTCATAAATAACCAACCGACTAAATAAATGTCGAGTCTCGAGCCGACAAGGATAGGTGAAATATATTCATTTGTTTTGATAAGTGTTGCCTAAATAAGCGAGAGATCCTTGACCGAAATCGGTTGATTTACTGCGGCCAGTACACGGCACGGCGTTCAGTCTCGATACCGTCAAGCACGTTACACCCCTCAAAAAGTATTTTTCTTTCGCGGAGGGGAAAAGCATTTCACGGTAGAGTCTAATTAAAGGAGCTTCCCCTATTATGAAGATGGATAATGGAAAGCGCCGCGTAAAACTGCTGCATGCCACCATCGCGCTCCCTTGCCCTTTAGCGCGTAAATCGTGGCCCGCTTCATCTTACCTACACCACTAACTTCCCCTTCGCTCGGGCTCGTTCTGCGACCTACTTTCTTAATTGTTTCACTATTAAAATACACCCTAATTAATATCCATTATGCCTGATTTTTATTAGTTTGCTTCCCATTAATATAGCTCGTCGCAGTATCTTTCACTCGATTCAGCCCTTGCCAGGTGAGCGCACTCTTGAATAAACTTAATAAGAAAAGGAATTTATTTCTGCTGCGAATGAATCCATTTTGAATCGGTTCCGGGCCAGATCTTCTTGAGCTGACGTGTATGAGCGGCAGAATAGTCTTTCGTAAGAAGAGGAGCTAACCTTTTTCTGACTTTTGCGGGTCCGAGGTTGCAGGACTCCTTTGTAAACGTCACAGGGAGCGGAGAAATGAATCTTCCTGCTCGTGAAGGACCACGTGAAGGACCACGTGAAGGAGACAAATTGTTGCCGGGGCTAGGAAGCGTTAGCAAGCTTCTCCCCCATGGAAACATGCATTTTTATGTCACCTTAAAAGCATTACTCTCGAGCTAGCTATGGATGAATTAGATTATTGAGGCTCCAGGTGAAATTCGCAAACTTTATCTTTCGATAATTTCCTACAAATTCCCTTGGCTTCCCTTGTGAAAAGGGTAGCATGCGCGTTTCGAAAGCATTGCCGGAGAGTAACACGCATTGGTTTTCCCGATTTTCCGGGCGACTTCCATTTACAATGCAATAAGGAACTGGAAGAAGGTCGAAGCTTTCGGCAGAAGATTAGAAGATTCCAGTTGGAACGACTGAAAATCGGTTTGCAGACTCGTGGATCTGGCTCCTTCCTATTGGAGCGACCGTCGCTTCTGCGGCATGCGGCAGCCGGCAGTCTGAAACCTATGCAAACCCGCTCGAAACTATGTAAAGCAATGCTAATCCGCCGATAAAACCCTCACCGACGGGCGGACCACTCTCACATTTCCGCCGCTGCATCGTTTCTACATCCGTGGATCGCGAATACCACGTGTCTCTCTATCTGTGCCTGTGTGTTCCTGGCATGTGCACACGTGTGCGTCAGGGTGCACCACAATGCAGCACCAGCACCAGCTCCAGCCTGCCTGACGTATTTTCCAGTAATCCTCGAACCCCGACGGTAACTCTATTAGATTCCTACGAAAGGTTTACCCCCACCCCTTGCCACGGATCACTGCACTTACTAATACATTAGTAGCTGCTACATGCACTAGCTAATCGCCATCCAGACACTCGGGATCATTTTGGTTTCACTCTCGATCCCCCGCTAATCCTTCTATCTTAATGGACCCTACCCTCTTACCAACTATTCTAATCAAAGAACTTGCACGCACTCATCCAGCTGCTTGTCAAGGAAGACCGCAAATTCGGTGTATATCACTATGACTCTCTGAAATTGGATGATCCGTTTAGCAGGTTCTCCGCTCGACAGAGTGAAGGACTGGCTGAGTAACCTTCGTCACAAACGGAGCAACCCACCACCGTTCTACTCTCCGCAACTGACATTCGCGCTGTCCTGTTAATGCTGGTAGTACTTCCACAAGTACCGAGCAGCAATATCCCCTTATCCATTTAAGCTTGCTATTCCATGCTTGGAAAAAGAAACTCCGAAGCGAACAGAGCTCCATTAGCGATGGTGTTTAGCCGCTAAGTAGAAGGGTTTCGCCTATAGTTGGATATGCCGCAGACTAACAGCTAGCTTGGCTCGTAGTAATTTCGAGTTACTGCTTGAAGCATGCACACACGAGAGGGACATTACATACAAAGCGGTCCTCGAGGAGCAAGAATGCAATTAAAGTAGAGGTGACAGAATTACTGGACAAGTACTTTCAGTAAGTTTCACGGTTCCGCGGGCAGAGGCAAGGGGGAATAATGTCATGATACAGCCGTGGTGTCTCGCGACACCGTATGCTCTTCAAAGTTATGACCGCTTTAGTTGAGGCATTAGCAAAAGAAGCATTTAAAACTCCAGACTCTCCAAACTTCTTACGGTTATACATTAAAGCGAGCCGAGGTAATTACTGCCGTTCATTTACTGCCGTGGAAAACGTGTCTCTGCTCGAATTCCTCGCTGTCCGTCGACATCATCCCACATCTAACTTCTCCTCACACTCCGTCTATATGTATTGATATCTTTGCAAAGTGAAATTCTGGGGCGACCATTTTTGTTCAGCCGTGAAAAGCCGAATCGAGAAGATGGCACCGGTCTAGCAAAGTTTGTCCAAACAATTCGTGTGCTCTTTGAACATGGTGGAGAAGCCGAGCTCTCTGGAATCGACCCACTTTCTCTGGCTGTCATTGTTGCCGCCCATTCTCCACGTCTCAACGTGGAAAGTTGGCGAAATATTCCGCTCGCCGATATAGTCACTGCTCGCTGAACAATCATCCGATGTTGCTATTTCAAGGAAGCCACCTAGCCAAATAGTGCTCTAGATAAGCGTAACAAAATTACTTCGCTTTCCACAATATTATTGCGCAACCCTGCTTCTCCACGATTCATTTTCAATCGGAATCAGCAGACGTTGAATTCCCCATGCGCTTCAAGAAATCCACCTACCGATTTTTACTCTTTTTTTTTACACGTATTCACCATCAGACATTGGGGTGCGAACGGTACAAAGGTTTTTTTCCGACTGCAGCTCGCACCATCGGAATTTAATAAAAGCCCCAACCCCGCTATACGTAGTCGACGCGGCTCCAAAGCCTCCCCGAATGCATTGCACAATTGAAAGAGTAATTGAAATCTAATCGATTAATCAATGTATTACAGCAGTCCCGTTGAAAAAAATTAAATTGCATTCCATCCCTTCAGCCGATCAAGGCCCTTCAAGATCTTCACTCTTACTAGCAATACTTGAGCTTGTCATCAGAGAACCAATAAACGATCCAACAAACTTGACACCTCTACATTGTCCTTTTTGGTGCGACCTTAGAGGAATTAATTGCCCCTTACTTAAACTATATGAGGACATAATTTGTCACTGGGTTTTCATCCCGATAACCGACACATCCACGTTCAGCAACGTTAACGTTCAGCATATTATAACTTGCGGAGTTTAATAGCCGTGCAGTAGCAACGCTGAGCAAACTCTGCCACAGCGCATAGTCAGAGAGGCGAATACCGAGCGACGAAATTCATTTTTCATATTGCTTCCTTTCCCCATTGAAATTCACACGCGCGTAACAAAAGACAAAGCTGGTAAATGGCCTTTCCAAGTAAGGGAGAGAGAGAGAGAGAGAGGGAGAGGAAGAAAGAGTGGGAGGCGCGTTGCCCGTGGAACAATGGGCGTCAAGTAAAAATTAAACATTGACGCGCGCCCCCTTTTTCCTCCCGGTTTCCACTCTTGCCCCTTTATAATGAGGTACTTCGGCAGAGCGAAAGGTCGAGAGTGAGAGACACGACAGCTACAGCCAGCACGCAAGGTGTACTTAGTTATGTCGAAGTGGAACTTCAAGCAAGAGTAACTCCGCCTAAGCGTACCCCGCACCACTATAGACAATCCTCGAAAGTTCACAGACACGCTTCGCCCTCGGTGTCTCAGACGCGGCCGAATGGCGAGAGTGTTATTCTAGAGTGAATTTGCCACCTACGGTGCGAATACGTGGTTCAGCTCAAGTTTACATGAAAGGGACATCTCGTTGTTCCCAGCGGGTTTGCTTACCTGGAACAGAAAGAGGATAAAAGTCAATTAAAAGACGAGAACAGGGCGCCAATTAGTAGCGTTTAATAATCACGAGGAAGGCACGAGCTAGTACGGTTTTCCTTTGAGCGAGAATTTCAAGTTACAATAATTAGGTCTTATTTTAAGTGGACAATGCACGCTTTGTATCGCTACCGAGCGTGAAGTCTTAAATACAGATAAAGCATCGCTTTACCGGCTTTTACGCTGCTTGTATATTTCACTGTCACACTTCCGAGTGTCTTCCCTCTCGCGTCAAACACTTGTCGCACACTTGGCGTACTGTCTTTAAGAATGCATGGAATGCTTTATAGCGTACCGTACCCGTTGGGTACATGGAATTCTCTTCCTTTGAACGACAAGCTTTTTTCCCTAGCGTATTACTGGCTTTTAATTCGGCCTTGAGTTGTGGTGCACTCGACACCCTATAGAATTCATCGTCGGCTGTCGAGACGGTCCTTAGTCGGCCGAATGACGCGAGTAAAGGCGTCCGAAGTGTAAGAACTGTATGCAAAGACAAAGGCACGGCCGTGTCCGTGACACAGCTTTGTCCAGCCGGATTCAAGTCTACCACGTAATCCTGCGATGCTAGCCAACACAACAACAAGAACATCGGGGACGAAGCGACGACGTGGACGACGTGGACGACGCGGATGCTCGTTACCCACTGCTCACTCCGACTTGGCCAAGCTAACTAAACCTATATCTATGTCTGACCAACTTTGCTTCCTCAAAGTTTCGGCTAGCCTGCGAGCCTTATCAGATAAATCCGCACGAAATTCATTTTGTAATTAATTAATTGCGCGTTACTAAACACGACATTGGTGCCCAGAACAGACAGCTGGTGAGATAAAGACCATGAGTACATACTCCAACTTTCTGCTTCCTCGATGAAACTTCCAGCAATTCAGAATAAATCAAGCTTTCATCAGAGATATGTGGGTTAGTAAAACTTGCCTTCTAAAGCTTGGTGTGAAACAAGCATTCGTTTCGGACGCAACAATTTGCAATGCGTTCGGTAGAGAACGCATCAGAAATACATAGCTCTTTGGAAAATGCATGTATACAAAACTATTCGAGAGTGCGATCGTTATCGAAAGATTCGCCAGTTTCGCAGGAGACTCGCATTATTTGCTGGCTGAAAATGATGAGTGCTGTTTGCACTCTGCTTTCAGTAGATGCCGCAGATTGCGGCGGCCATGTATGGATGTACTGCACGTATATGTACATATAGTATATGCGGGATTATGTAGATATTCGTCGATGGGGTTTCCCTGTGTCTATAGATTTTAGTTTGTAGGACGCACGTACGTATACATCGGACATATCGGAAATGCTGGGGGGGCACAACGAAAGGAGGGCAATCTCAGCGGTCGATGGCAAAAGGGTAGAATCGCAATGTGTCTAGGTAGAGGCTCATTTTCGGTGACTTTAATGAAGCCAGCAAGCACTCAAGCAGAACGACCAGTCGTTCATCCCGCCACTAGTTTGGCAAACTACCAACCGCTGATGATTCGATTTACACGATTTCAATTCTTCTTCCAACATAAAAATATACGTCCTGCAGGATAGCATTTGTAATATCAGATGAACATCAATGGCAAGCTCCCTTTTTTTCCAAATTAATACCTGGTATAAATAAGTATAAAACACATACTTCTCGCTCGAATAAGTTAACAGAGGCAGCGAACTGGTCTGGTTGCACGTACCCAAGCCAAAGCAGTCATACACGCAAAATGAACTCTCAATCACCGGGAATTGCATCGATATTAAATTTCCGCGCCCGTAAGAGCTTTGCCCTGGGAATAAAATTCTGTAATATATTTCAGTATTTATACAGTCGGGCAATATTGGACCGGTATAATTACCCTGGCCGTAGGAACCGGTCGAATAAAACAAAACCAGTTGTAATATTAATTTCCAATACCTAAATTGTATTCAGGTTCATGATAACCGCGCCCCGCATTAATCGGTGCTCTCGCAAAAATGCCGATACTGCAATCCATTCCAGTATATTTTTCCGAATAATTATTCCAGCTTTTAATTCGAGCAGTCGCTACGGAATTGGCGGTGGTCGAGGAAATAAAAGCAGTTCGGTCCTGAGCAGCACTACAAAAGATGACTGTCAGGAGCAGGCAGCGCAGGTATTCTCGGTTCGAGTCTTAATTTACCTGTCCATTCTCGTTTCAGTCAATCGCACATCCTATCGGCCAGTTGTTGGCGCGACCCTTGCGCATATGGAACACGCTATATGCATGTTCATATATGTCAGCTCAGCCACCCTGCATGACAAGCAAAGGACTGGTCCGATTCCTCACCCAACGCACAATGTAACCTCCGTCAATTATTTTCCAACGCCTCGTTATCGACCCTTCACGACCATATATCACTTCACCAAATTCTTTATTACAAGATTCAACATGGATTCCTGGATTGAAAGAAGCAAGGATGTGCGTTTAGCGGGAACCAAGCTAGAGCGTATAATCTTGGCATGCGAAGGTCCCCTGGGATGAGTATTCGGCTAACCGAGGGTCTGACAAACCATTTCAAATTCCAGGCGAAAATGGTACTGGTAACTATGTAGCAGTTTGGCACGTGATTGTTGTGTGCAGCGCTTATTAAACGTAGTTACTTACTAGCAAGTGATTCGGTAATCAGTGTCCCCTAACTATACTCCTTTGAAATAAGATTCCGAGGGATAACTGCTTTGTTCGAGTTCAGGTGGACTTGACAGGGGATTACAATGGTGTTGCCACATACCGACTGTTAAGGTCAAGCGCGGGAACCGTCCAATGTCCATGCTCACAATACATGCCGATCAAATTTGTGCCACTATAACTAAATATCGATCGGCCTGGAATCTGGAATTACAATTCTCCTGATTTTCAGAGGTCGTGCTAGTGATTAGAAATCCTTTGAAATCCGCGGCAGGGTAATATGATTTGTTCAGCATATCACCGGCTTTAATACGTGTCTGTCAGTCCATATACGCTCACCAGATAGTCGGCTAACTGTGAGTGCATTTATTCATCAGCAAAATCCATTTAAATACTCTTGCTCATAAGAAATATTAATTACAGAATTGCAAGCAACAGTGCGCGCTCCGATGATGTCATAAAACATGGGACTCGCTTTAGCACAAAATAAATAAAACTTGCATGTACGGTGTTTTATCGTTTCGATGTTTCCATCTATGTGTTTTAGTTATGAACCGCTCTTAATTGCAGCTGAGCTTTGATTAGCTATTATATTTAATATATTACTGGTATAATTAATTGTTAGGTAAGCATAGCGGAAGAAACCGCATGATCCCACCAATCGGAGCGGCGCCAGTTGCTCTTCTACAAAAAGTGGCATATCGATTTCGCTCGAGAGCAAATTGCGTACCGTCCACCGTACTATTTTACGTAATATTAACTGGACTCCCGCTTTGAATACAGTTGAGTCTTTACCCCGGGTGGAAGAAGCCAGACTTCCAGCAGTAATCCCAGGGGTCCAATCCGCATTAAGTACGCAAGGAAATTGAAAGTGGAGCGAGAACGTGCAGAATTCTGGCGGGCCGCAGCGACTGACATTGCAGCTTTTAAATGAATCGGTCAATCGGACATCTAGTGTCAGAGGGAACAATCGGTTCTTTGTCAGTGCTCGATAGCGTTCGTTGTAAGAGAGATCGAGAAACGCGGACTAGAGGAGGAGACAGATGTCCTTGGAGCATCTGTCGCAGAAGAATTTCGGTCGGTATGGCCGACTGAAGTAAGTACCCAGTGATTGGAATAGATTCGGCCAGCGTGCAGCAGCAGCACTCCACTCCCTTTTTCCATCCTCCTCTTTTAGATTCTTTCAGTCACTCCTGCTACGCTGGCCATTCGTCCTTGGAAATTTCAGGATCAACGCTCTTCCGCTAGAGAGCTCGAGGAGCGAGAGGTCCCTGATATGGGTAGTACGGATGTACTTCGGACAATGGGCAGGTTTGTTGGGTGACCAGTGCTGGCCTCTAGCCAGGTACATTGTCCACGGCATGCTTGCTCCAACCGAACTTCTCGCTCTCCGTGTACCTCTGTGTCCAGCTCATATATTGTATAGAGGAGGGATGGAATGGGGTGGCCGAGGGAGGCAGAGAGGGGCTCGGCTGCCACTTGGCAAGCGAGCCACGCAACCTTCTACCATCACCACCCCTAGCAATAGTCGGTGAAAATTATTTTTGAGACTCTCGTTGCAGGCTTGCGCACTCTCGCGAGCCAAGTCCTCCTGCCGATAGTCGATCACCTTTCATTCTCCGTTCAAATAGAGGCGAAATCATCGAGCGATCCCGACTTCTCACTTTGAACTCGCGCCTGGTACGAGCCTCTTCCGCCGTTATTGCACATTCCTCTAGGATACTCTAGGTACATCTCTCCTCCTTTTTCTCTTTACGAGCTTTATTCACTCGAACCTCCACTACTCGCGATTTGGGTCAAAACTATATTTCTTTCTTCGCGCACTGCCAGCTCCTCTGTTTATGCGTGGCTGTCCTTGACTTATTTACACTCGTTTAAGTTGGTCTTTACTGCATTTTTAATAGACCCTTCGTTTAATGGATCTGACGCAGAGCTCGGTGAGCTCCTGCATTTTTCATAGATGTGACCTAGAAAATTGTCAAATGTAAACTGTGCTCCGCTCTCTCAGTGATGCATCAATATTATACGTCAAAATGTCCCGTAATCCCAAGCACGTTCATTTTGTCGTTGTAAACGCGCACACGGTGTTTATTACTCTGCTCGAATAGTGAAAAAAGGACAAATATTAGCAACGTGGAACACTGTATCCATACCAGCTTCTGGGATTCCACATTACTATTCAACATTCTGCGAGAAAAGGGTCGCAAGAAAGTCCTAAATGTAAATTAAAAAACATTACATGAAAAGAATCCGAGAACTGCGATGTTACGCGAATTCCAGCACTCTCCGAGAGTTGGTAAACACTTTTCACAAATGAGTTTCTAGTATAAGCAGACTGGTTGCTTGGCAAGGTCCACTTATAACTAAGCAGAGGATAATTTATAGTATAATCAAGGGTAGAGTTTTCACCTTCATCCCTTGTTTTCGACCTTCGTAAACGTACTATACTGTCACTTACACTCTGCTAATGCATTCTTGTCTCTTTTTCTCTTGCTTTAGAAATTCTACAGGCTATTTTCACCCGAATGGCTTCCATGCCACCCGCCAATTCACATGTACGTATTGTGCTCTCTCCCTTGAACAGGATGGAACAGGTTGGACCCACTGTAACTTGTTGGACCCAGACTCCGAAGGGTTCACAAAGGGTCTCTATTTCTCTGGGCCAGCAGCAGCGTTGGAATCAAGTGCCCCCGCGGCACTCCAAGCCAACAGCACTGCCGGCTAAGCACACTTGTAAATACGATTACCTTCCGCATTCATACAGGGGTGGAGGTGTGATCGTAAATTTTAGATTCCACCCGCATGACAAAAATTATAGAAGGGGAACTTGCCGCTGACCGTCATAAAGAAAGTTCCCGAAGAAGTCGTTACCCAGCGGAATCAACTAACTTTCCGATAAAAGCTAATAGTCCGCATCCCATTGTTCAGCATCGATTAAATAATGAACGGGTTTGATGACGCGTAATGCATCGGTGACCGCAGCAAATAAAAGTGGGACACTAGATACGCATTATCCACCAGTTACACGTATCAGCAGTGTTTCCATTAGCCCTGTATCACGCGGAGTGCGAATGATACTAATGGATAAGCTCGCTCACGGAAGCGGAAGGGTTGAATGAACGTCGCAATAAATGGTGGATTAGCGCGGATCAGATAGAAATTGTGTTCTGAGAAGTTGTTGGGCCAGAAGCCCTAATCTCTCGGGGCGGTTGCCGCACACCGCGATTAACTAGCAGACTGCCCACTAATTGCAAGCCACCTTAATAATTCATGACCAGTGCTCGCCATTTCAGGGAGCTCCCCGCTGGCGGCGCGGCGCGAGCTCCGCTGACAAAGCGACTACAAAAAGAAAGAGAATGAAGTTACGGCGCGAACGACTGACCTTGGACATGTAATTAAAAGGCACGGGGAAATAAAGTAAATTCGAAAATAGGATGAAGATATACTCGACGTGCTTCGACTAGCTATTGCAAAATCTTGGTAGGACTGGAAGGTTCCGGGATGAGTCGATGAGCGAGGAACGCGTTCCGGGTTCAATGAGCTCAGTGGGCTATGCTATCGGCGCACCTAGCAGTAATTACCCCATCTGTCTCCGCTGAATTCTCAGTGCCAGCGCGTACACACACATAGAGAGAGCCGCAGGACGCTTACCTTGGGTCCGGCGCGGTGCATCTTCTCTTAGGACGTGCCGGGTATCTCGAGTACTGTCACTGTCGAAGACAAATTTATTAGCTCCGTATCTCAGAAGGAATTAACGATCCTCGTCCGCATTCTACGTGCCAGATGGCAAGGAACCGCTCTGCTGGAACTTGGGATCATCTCACTGCTCTCCGAAGCGATGTCCGATATTTCGTTGGAAAAGCCGCGCTCTCTGCTATATTGCGAGTTTCAAGCTCGATTACACACGACCCAATCGATTCAGCAGCCAGCTAGCGGAATGGATTAAGTAGCATGGTGTGAGCACTCGCTAACCTTCGCAAAGCTTTGTGCTCCTTGACACAGCCGAGATCTGCCAGAATAAGATCGAGTTCATCAAGGGTGTGAATGCCAATACATGCAGAAATCCGAAAAAGGAATTTCTGAATTGAATTTCTCACTTCTTCTAACCGAATTACGCGCAAGTCTCTCGGCTGTATTTATAGCATTTAAAGTGCCATTTTTTTAAGCTGCCCCTTCTAACCCCGAGGGATTTAAACTGGTGTCAAAATCGGCGATGAAAAGTAGAAAAGTGTACATTCCAATATTTTATGTCTTCGAGCAAAATAGAAAGCTAGGGAAATACTCTTCTTATAGCGGCTCTTTTAGACAGCAGCTTGGTGAACTCTTATAGCACCATTTACCAAGGACAAGGTGTGGGAGTTTGGTGGCGATTGAAAATAAGTTTATCGTGATTAAGGTCGATTAGAATGGTTATTGGTAACTGATGGTGAGGATCGATCTAGATGAACGTCCGGGCATAACTCCTAGCAGCGTAAATAAATTCGTCTCGATGCTCTACAAACTGTCGACATACCGAAGCAACACTTCGCAGGCCGTTTCCGCCACCTGATCGCATACCAACGTTGGCTGGCAGGCTCGGCTGCCAGACATACCGGAAGGTCGGTTCACGGATCTCCAGATATCCGGAAAATGTCTATCTTTCTGCCGGATAGTCCTCCGACAGACAGGCTTCCGAACCACCTTCGCAGGAATCTCAATGCTAGCTCGGTGTTAACATCGAGCAGTTTGCTACGAGGACCTATATCATTGTAATTTACGAGCATGACACATTTCCAATTGCGTTGCCAAGTGCGAATATTGCACATACAGTCATCTAGAGCGAAAGAGTATTAGTTCTATCAAAGCCGATAAAGCTTTGATTCTGGAGTGCTAAGATTTTACTCCTGATATGATAGAAACGGATATGGCAGTTCAGTGTCTGTAAATATAAACAAAAGCAAGTACGGACTTTGAAAGAAACGTAGGCTTTGGAAGGTAGTCACAAAAGCTGGATGATGAAAGGAAACTGCATTGGCTTTATTCCAGGAGAACACGTCGAATTCGCAATTTTTTCATTCGCCGACATTTCAAGCCTTCCTGATGCCTTTTCGCCTTTCACGTGTCGGAACGCGACGTCCTCTGTAAATTGAAAAGTCTGGATCTCCGGATTTCGCAAAACATGGTCGAGCTGTTGGTGGGCCCGTTATCAACAAGCGGCACGCATTCGACTGGGCTCCACTCGTCAAAAGGGATTCGCTTCCCGCCGCCCAGTATCCCCATGATCCAAGCAAATCTATCCCGTATTATCCCGACATTCTGCTCCTAGAGTTTCATACTCCTACAGTTCCAGTAATAACGCGCTTGCCGCCCCCTTCACTCTATCACAGGAGGACCGACATCGAGAATCAGCTAGAATAAAACTTTACGATTGCGAGAACGCTCATCACGCAGCCTGATCCCGTCTCGAACTTGCTGAGACCGCTTATACACTTAAGCCTCCTACTTAACTCCCTTAAACTGGCTTACGCAAACAAAAAGACGAATTATGCAAACGAGGCAAGTAACGTGCCTCCAAGTACATTCCGGTGAGTACTTCTCCCAATGCGACCCTTCTCTCTTCTAACGTTCTTAAGGACGCAGAAAGAATTTCGTCTCGTTTATTGGATACTCATATGTCGACCTCTCCTTTCTCAAGCTGAATATCTCACGTGAAGCTACAAGCAAGCAGGTAGAGCCCAGTGTCCTTTACACTGTTATTTTGAGATTCTTATGGCTTTTCAATATGCATTTTTCACGTGGATATAAGGGGAAGCAAGGCATACCTTCTTGCCGTATGAAAACCGCCCGATAATTCGGTATGCTTTAAGAATCGGGGAAGATGATACTCAAATTTTAATATACGGAGTAAGCAGAGTTCACAAGGGCGATTCGGAATGTAAGTATCCAAACTATGCGATGGATCCAGCTAATATAGACATTTTTGCGTGCTGTGGTCGAAGCAGAGGAAGAATATCGGCTAGCTATAAATAATCCTTAAAGAAACTGTCGATGTATCATGCTTATCAATAAGCTCGAATGGTAGAGAACGCATGGACGAGGTAAACTAGCTTTATCAGCTGGTTTGGTTAAAAGCGAGCAAGAGCGTGCGAGGCGCGCCTTAAATAACCGCATACTCCGCCGTCGATGACCCTGCAATGCAGCCAAGCTTGCAATCGAGTTTTCACTACACGTGCATCTGCACTTTCGTCGTTGGATGCAAACGCAGATTCTCAGTGAAGGAATAGACGCGCGTGCTTGCTTTCTCGCAGGGTCCAAAGTCGAGACGTCGCCTTTCCATCGAACGATAAATCTTGAGGATGCGTGAAGGTACAGCACGCGTACCAGTTTGCTAGAGCCACTTTCAGAAATTTGCGAGTTCGCCGCCCGATTGATTTACGAGGCCCTCCCAGGAGAAATTTCAAGATTTTGCTAAGGCATGCAACACGCCTCGTACTTCCCATACACCTAATAGATGTGTTTACGCGCTACACTGCACGCTCTTCTACTCTCTCGCTGGCATACGCCAACCCTTCCATATTCCACCCTATAATCACTTTACGTCTCTTGCGTCCTCTTGTTTCTCCTATAATGCGATGAAAATTATGTTTGCCGCTCAATATGATTACAGTTCTTTAGCCAAGTACTCCACTTGCGGGGAACACGCGTCTCCATAAATTCCGATCCCACGCGAACCTATTCTTCTTGCGGCACTGTCCACTGATCAGCCGACAATATCTTCTACTTTAAGATATGAACATCTCGATGACAGCAAGATCGATCGGAAGTAGCTACGTTCGAGAAAGGCTCACTCTTTCTGTTTGGCAGTGGGTCGCGATGCGACTAGCAGAAACACGGAGGCCGATGTCGTGCACAGCTATATTAATCGCGATTCCAATTAACCGGCGCTCTTGTAATACACGCGTGCGCCTAATGTGGGACAACTATAAATCAGCGAGGAGCCGGCGGTAGCGGTGGTGGCGGCGGCGGCGGCGGCGGCGGCGGCGCTCTGCCTAAGAGCAGACGTATGTATGTACATACATACATACATATAGATAGGGATGGGGAGGAGTAGAGAAAGGGAGAAAGAGAGAGGGCAGCAGAGGGATGAGAACACGCGGGAAATTGCTGCATCTGTTTGGCGCATCAGTGTCGATACACTTGGCAGGCGGCATCGGTGGCGACGGTGTGGCGGCGGTAACACTGTGCCCCGACGAGCGCCAGCATTACGAACGATGAATCAAAGTGTTCGCGTAATTCGGCGTAGAACGTGAGAAATAGGCGCTGGCTGGGCAGGTACGTGCTCCCAATTACTCAGTGAGCGCGGGCGTGCGCGCGGCCGAATGCGTGCGTACACGCGCGATTGTGAGATAAGTAATGGCAGAGCACGCAGGCATAACTCGCGTGTGCCTTCCAAATAGCGCGGCTGCAAATCACGATGCGGCCTAGCCCCTCTTCGCTTTCCTCGACACTGCTCAACACTGCCTCCTGGATGCCTGTTTCCATTGCGTGTGTGCGCCGCGAGAGTGCAACGCCAGCCAGTTCACCACCACTCACTGCCATCTGATGCTTATACCTAGCTTTTATGCCGATCACTCGCTACCCCACTTCCGCTCCCAACCAATGCCAATCGAATTTATTACTAGCTGTTTACTCGCCGTCCTATTCACTTTACGGCCACTCATCGCGCGGACGATCATAGGCAGGCACAGCGCAGTCCGCTCATGTGTCAGTGATGCGTTCATAGTGAATGGAACTCGCTGATAGCGGGGCTTGCTGATAATTTCAGATAGCCTTAATCCAGCCATATATTCGACCGGCACGAATTCGTATCGGTGGACAATCAGAGAGAATCGAAAAACCATTTGAGATGGCTCTCTCGCGATTGAGGTACACGTTCACGTTCAAGAATTGTTGTTTTCTCTTAATTCCAACAAGCTCCTCGAGACTACCGGAAGAAGCTTTTATGGTCAGTTGAGCTGAGTATTCTTATAATGTGAATCGACCTTAGTACTACAAGTAATGCATCAAATAATGGGAGGTATTGATGATTCAAAGGATTTTAGCTGGTTCCGAGCGGAAAGCGATTTGACGGGAGCCGATATAGCGTGTGGTGGACGGAGTGGCTGTTGTCTCCCAGAGAACAGTGAGATTTCGAGGGCGTCGTGAAATTACGTATTTACGAGGCGAATGTTGGAGGGGTTGAGTAATGTCATTTAATCCAAAATCCCAGGGCACGTACGAAGGACACCCTTGGGACACCCTGATTCGTCTCACGCAGTACCCGACCCTCTCTATTTGCAGCTCGAACGGCCAATTGGATCGGGTTCCTTTCACGGCGGCAAGCCATGCCCTTAAAGAACAAGCCCTTTCAAAACGATCCAAAAATATTGATAACCGGCCTCACAATGCATCAAAGGCAAGCCACCCTACCCTTTGCCTCAAATTTCGTCTGCATACAATCATTTCGCTCATCAAGCTTATAATAAGTCTAATATAACAAGAATGCGAATCAAAGGGGAGAAAGGTCGAGTAATGTTTAAGATCGAATTAGCTGCTCGTTTTGATTTTGCATTTGAATTCTCGGCTCTATTCATGGAGAATCTTCACAACGTGTAATATTGTTTCTTTAAAAGGATATGGCTGGAAATTAACTGTAACTATTTTCGGTAAAAGTATAATGACTCTTTGAAGATTGGTCCACCAACTAGAGCCACACGCTGTGACCAAGTTTTACTTGGTATCTGGGTCAGCGCAAATCAAGCGGTCATTGTTATTGGCTCTTGTGGAATAAATGAGGCTTTATACAGTTTGAAAATGCTATATGTAGTCGAGGGACATGGATTTGAAGGGATACCAAGTAGCGATTAGAGGCCGTTTATTACTATCTATTCAAATGTTTATTGAACTGGTCACTCATTTGATACACCCAGTTGATGTTGCACTGGATTGAGAGACTATCCGTGTGTATCGCACCCCATCAAATTACAGTGATAAATCTAGTTTCAATCCTCAAGATATATTCCATTTCATAACGCAAAATGCATTATGTAAGCGGTATCGGGAAAACAATCCAAGAAATGGTCCATTTATGTTGAATCTTTTAACGATAAGATGTTGCTCCAATGTTCCAAAACTGTTTGACCAAATAAAATCCGAAGGCGAATTTGCTGGGGCAGCATTCTAGCAGGGCAACAAATGTTTCCAAATGTTTCACAGCGCACAGATATCACTGCCCTTTTTTGATTCATATTACTGTATCGTCCTCGCTCTTTCATCGCTATCTTCCATTCTTATAAAGCGGCCCACAGTTTACGACCACTTATAGCACAAAGGCACACGGCCCGTAATTGCCTGGCTCGTGGCCGAAACATATTCAATAAGAGCGTAGTCGTAACGGCAATACGGCGAGTTCCGGCATGCAAAGTGCCGGGAAATCGGAAATGCGAATGTTCCACATTGGGACATTATGCGCTCATTTCTTCACACGACGGCACTTTCGTATAATTGGATGCGCATACATATCCATAGTCTGATCCAGCCACTACCATCCTTCCAAATTTTTTGCGAACACCTTTATCTTCAAACTCTAAAGTCAGTCTAACTACATACGCCCGAGAAAGTATGGTAATTGACTACCATGATTACCGTTTGCGTGAATAGTGCGAGTCAGTTGTGATTTCGGTTCATTTGCCGTCGCGCCTTGTTCCGATTATTTCTCTGCCGGCGACGAGGAAGCTCGAGAAAGGAGATGATCACACATATTACGTGACATGGGTGGCGTGTGATGTTCGCGGGCGCCGACTGGGGCGACGGACGCTCGGTGTACTTCCGCGAAGGGGTTTAATCGCTTCCTCGTAGAAATTATGGGGTAGGGAGAGGAGGGAGGCGGATGAGGGTGGACACGGACTGGCGGTGCGAGGGTGCGTGACGATAAAATTTCGCCGGCGATATCGCCGCGTTCGATCAGTGCTCGCCTCACACCTCGACCGCTCGAGAAAGAGGATTCCGGCGAGCAGCCCGGGGAAAAGAGACCGAGACCGAGACCGAGACCGAGACCGAGACCGAGACCGAGACCGAGACCGAGACCGAATCTACATTAGGTTTCTCACGCACAGAGAGACAGAAAGCCACCAGTCTGCCGGATTTCCGAATGGAGGAGAGAGCGCTATGACACAGACAAAGCTCATGACATTATCACTATTTTTTGCACGAAGCGGTGTTCGAGCGTGGAAATTACAGGCGCATTACCTCGCTGGCGAAGCCCTCCCCAGCCAAGCATACCCCAACGGCTCGCCGCACGCTTTTCGCTCGCGTATTGCACGCACCATTTCCATTCCATTCCGGGCCATGGCGCGTGCGAAATGCTTTCTGGATTTCTCGCTGGCCAACCGAAATTGCCAAGCGGCTCGGCCGTAGTTAGGAAGCCGATAGACGCATTAGCCCACAGATTTTTCATGATCCCAGCCCCGCCGAACCATCGAGGGTCCAACGAATCTCTAGGGATTCTTCCCAGCCAATAGGGATTTGGACCTTGCAATTATTTTACTTCGGCTTCCAAGGGCGATATCAATTAACATGCTTTCTGCAGGGTGTCGGGGACTGGCAATTGACTTCAATCAATTACTGTCCTCCTATCAATTGCACACGTATTTAGTTCACGGACATTGCTAGCTCATCTAGACGTGCTCCGGCGACCATTTGATAGATGTGATCTGAGTAATTGTCGCGTTACACGGGCGAAAGTAATGATGTACGGCGGCGGACAGTGCATCGTAGTAAGATAGATGCAACGATGAGAGAGAGAGTGAGAGAGGGGGAGAAGGCGGGGGGAGGTGCTTGAGAGTTATTGGTACTCGAGAAGCAGTTGTGTATACACGGGGCAGTATCTCATACATGTTTAGTTCCGAATCCCGAGCCAACTAATGTTGCGCGATTAGTTCTGGATTACTCGGGAGTTTGATCTTACCAGCATATGTGCCGCTATACATTTAGGCCGCAAATTACCCGCAAAGAGATGCATCCATCTAGCAGGAACCATATGACGTGATTCAGCGTCCGTTTCCGGAGTATATTCGTTACCACCGACGCGACGTACGGGATGCTTATGAACTGTTTAAAGTTATACTCCAGCATGCTGGAAATAGATATACGCTGAGATGCTTTCGTGAAAGTTGCATGAGCTGTATGAGATTAATCATCGTCAGACTCTACGAGCTTTGGAGTGACTATGTTGCATAGCACTAGGATCGCTTATGAAAGTTTATGACTTTGATATGTAGAAACAATTCTATACCAGCTGACATTCAAGGTGCTTGACAGAAATAAACTTTAGCGGAGTAATCGAGAAAAGAGATGAGGTTGGAGCGTTATCGGAAGTGTTCAGCGAATGGCAGGCGTCATTTAGGTGGTGTAGTTCCTAGTCGGCTAGAACACTGGGAACGAAAGCTTTGCGATCTCTGTGGGCCGTTAAGCGTCGGTGAGTTACTCGAGGTCGAAAGCTTAGAAAGCTTTTGGCGGGATGCGAGGCTTCCAGTAAGGTCGAGGTTGCCAGGGTGAAGCAATATCTCGATGCGTCTGGCCAAACAGCCTGGAACGTTGCGGTAACTCGTTAGTTAGCACTCAGATAGCGTATAGTGAATCCTCGATAAGAAGAGACGGGTCACTGCTCCGGGTTATCTCCGGCTAATAAACTTGGATGTACAACACCATCGGCCCTGCACACCCCCACTTTAGTCCGCTCGTGTGGAAGCCGTCTCTACATTTGGTCTAAACAATTGGCTCTCTTAATCATGTACCTTCGCACGAATCCATTCTCACTCATAGTTATAGTGCGATCCTCTGTTACATGATTTTAGTTGCCAGTAATATATTGCAGACAGCTATGTAGTTAACAGTTAGAAAGTTGTCACTGTTGCCAACGATAAGTTAATTAATAACTCAACGAGTGGCCGAGTGCTGTTTCGACACTCGATCCGGTAAATCTCAGTAAGAAGCGCAACCTCTGCGATTTGCATCTGTAATTTAGTTAGTCTCTCCCTTGGTCGTAGCCCTGCCATGCAAAGTGGCATTATCGGCACGAATTTCCCTTAGAGCAGGGGCGAGGTCGTGCCCGCCCGCTCGCCCGCCCGCCCAACTGTTTCTGGTTAAACTTGAACCTCCTGGAGGTACTTTACAGTTGGGACTATCAACATATATGAATATTAATGTAATTCCAATAGTCGGCCCATTGATCGATCTGTCTTAATCATTTGGCAAATTAATTAGGCTAAACAATGCATAACAAGCTTCGGTTCAATGCCATTACGAATGCACACACGGTAATTAGGTAACTTAATGCTCACGAAGGTTGGAAGGGATTCCATGGCAAATTTGCATTTCATACACCGATACATGCTCCAGAGTCAGCTTTGTACTGTCAGTTTCAATTCTCAGTATTCCTCAATTCCAAGCCGCTTCGAGCGGAGGTGGTTCGACTGGTACATGAAATCCAAGCCGTGAAAACCCGGCGAAAATTCTACCTCCTGGCATCCCCGGTAGCTGTCTGCTCGCCACCGGTACGGAAATAAACGTGTCGCGCCTAATCCTCCTTATTTATTTACTGCCGCTGTCGAAGTGAATCGATGCTGCGCTCGGAGACAGCGAAAGGCCGACGGGAGCGGCTAGGATGCGCGCCGATCCTGCAGAACGATTTTCCCTTTACACCTTCCTATACGTATGTAACGACAACATTTAAAACTGGCTCGCGTCAAAGGAATACGCGAAACCAATCAGAAAATATCATTGAATTGAGAAAGTAAATTATATCAGGAAATATTCCCATTTTTATGCTGCTTTTGAATTACACGCGGTAAAGATGGAAGTACACATTTCTGTCGTTGAATGACAGTTACAGTTCGTCTATTTCTGGCTGGTTCATAAACCGTGCCACACAATTCCGAGTATTTCGAACGCAAATGTCCAGCACTAGAATTTGACTAGCTGCTCTTTTTTCGAAGTCGAATGCGCGTATCCGATTTGCGTGCTTTCAGCCTCCGGCTCGATAGAATTCGTAAACTGAGAATTTCTTTTTCTGTCGATCCCTCTCAGACTAGTGGATAGATCGACGGCGAAGCGAGGAGAAAATAACGGCCTGGTTATTGGAAGCCATTTCAGGAAGGAATAATCCCTTACAGGAAAATACGCCGGGCCGCTTGTAGGGGGAGACTAAGAACGTGGGTCGACGAAAAGAAGAATGACCGGCGAGCGATCGGAATCGGAATGGCCTAATGATCGAAAGAAATACTTGCGTCCCCGTGGATGCTATTTATGCGTCTCTTTACGAGCTCGAAAGTTGGTCGTCGTGGATCGAAAAGCGGAGGAAATGTGCTCGTGCATTAGCATAGTGATTGTATCACGAACGTACGCGCCTACGTCAACAGCAATGCCAACGCGGCGCCTTTATTCCTTTTTACGAAGATGCTTTCTACGACAAGGCTGGTCCACCGGGATAACTTGGTTCCTATCGGGTTATCGAAGGGTTTCCCGAATACTTTAGAATGCCTGCCAGCCATTTCTCGGCGATGAATGCTCCCGGGCAAATAAAGAGAAAAGTTTAGTGACTTTTCAAAAATGAAGTATACAACAAAGCTGTAGCTGCTTGACCTATTAATCCCTCAGAAAATGTATAACCACTCGGGATAACAAATGTTGCGAACCAAGGACTTTCTGGACATAGAAATTTGCCGATATTAAAAATGGGGACAAGCGTTCGACTCAGTGAAATATGTAACTACTACACGTACACACGTTTACAGAGAGAGTAGCCGTGTATTGCATGCCAAGAGCAAAAAAGTCTGGCGGAACGAACGGCAGAAAGTAGGATAAAAACGTCGAATCGGTCGTAAATATTACCGGCAAGATCTACGACATATCCGGTACGATTATCGGCGGATGACTGCACTCCCGGATCCACGAAGGGTGCGTTAGGAATAACCGGTAATATTTCGTGTGGTCGGGGCAGCCCTGACAATGCTATCGGACGAGACCTTTTCTTCCGTGGCTGCTGCCTTCTCTCCCTTTTCTCGTCGATCCGATTCACTCTCCACCGGCACGGTGCGACGCGGCGCGGCGCGGCGCGGCGCTTCGTTCCTCCGCTACTTTTTACCAGCCCCTTATATCTTCCCCTGGCTCTTGCCGCGCGTGCTCCTCTCGCTCCTTTCTCTTTCGCCGCTGCATCTCGCTTTCGTCGTCGTCTTCTAGAGGCCAAGGAGAGGGCCAGGGGGGGAATAATGGTTTTTCGTTCGATTGCTCGTCGGCCAAGCAGGCGAAGGCAGATTGAATTGGAAATATGTGATTCGGCAGTGTGTAAAGTCGTCAGGCTTTTCCTTTCTTTCCGGGCTTCCTTCCGTCCTTCCTTCCTTCCTTCCTTCCTTCCTTTCGTCCTTCCTTCCATGAATAGCCCCACCTCTTTCTCCCATTCCCTTTCTCAAGCTCTTATTTTCCCTGTCCCAGCAGTAGAAAAATCTCTTATCCGTGGTACTCCGTCATAAGTAAGATCGCGCGAACTATCGCCCTGTGGTAAGTATCGAGGAAAACTGGCGGTATAAGGGACACAATCAAAATACCTCCCGGATATAAAAAGTGCGCGGCGTATCTCAGTTATAGAGAAAGAAAGTAAGAAGTGTACGGTTGCCACAAAGCCTGACGGATATCTTGATGCTTTGTACTCGTGTCTTTGTAGTCCATTGTTGAGAAGCAGTCAGGGACAATTTTTCCGGCACTCAGAAACAAAGCAATTACATTGCGACGATGGTAACAATTAACGTCAATGAACAAATATTTTCCCAGTCTGTCCACTCGCTGCTGAGTGTTTCTTGGGAAGGGTGGAGAGGCACAGCGGGAACGTGCCGTTGATTGCAGATGGAGTTTCTTTATCAACGGGGGCGCGTAATTAGAGACGGCATCTCGCGATCACTCGTTACACAAGAAGCGAGCGTCGACACAATGGGCGGATTCTGTCGCTAATTAAACAATCGGCTTACGCACTCGTGCATAAATTCGAAATTATTAAAATGTCCGTGAAGTGGAGTGCTGCTGCTGCTGGTATCGGACGCACAGGCGTGCAACCAGCCGGCCAATTTAAGTATCACTCGGAATTCATCGCGTACATTATAATGAATTGGGCGTTCTAGCCGTTACCTCCAACAAATTGTAATTTATAAACTGAGCGACTTATGCTATTTCTGAATATGTTTACCTGGACGTTAATTCACAGTGCGCATAGATTGTATTGACCGAGCAGTGTTGTTGCAACAACACGACATATTTCCTGCTCATCTTCGATTGAAACTCTATTTATAAACTACCAGTCAATGTTCTTTTAACGAGTTTCTACGATTGTGACAAATGAATTGGTAAATAAATTGACAGGGGCAGTTCTCTTTCGATTGTAGACTGAATATTTTAGTGAAATTATCAGAAACATTGCGGGTTGCTCAACACGTCATTTTCAGTCAGCGACTATTAAGAAAGTATAATAGGCAGGCGATCGATTGCAGTCAATAACCGAATGAGAGGAACTGAGAGAAAACTCTTAAAGGAGGAGAACATAAACGAAAGTGGATGTTGGGTTGTGGGAATGACGCTAAAATGGTCGGTGAATATTTATTGAGAGTACTCGGGCGAAGGAGATGCCTGACCGGGCATCGAGGAGAACAGGACGACGCCGACGGCTCAGCCAGTGAGATGGCTGTCGAGGACGAACGGAGCCGCTCGGAAACCCAGAGAGGAATATGATTCGAGGTAGTCGAGCAAGTGACCGAACAGCGGTAGCGAAATTGAGTTCGGACAGCCCGAGGCGCCTGCCATGAACAGTTAGTTCGGTGATCTTCCGGACTAACGCTCACACATTGCCGCGCCGCCAATGCATGCGATCCTTACACCGGAACCACATACCGTTTGCCACTTGATTGCTTCAATAGGCAGAACGTTCAGGAAGACATTGGTTAGATAGTTTCCAACTAATAAATCTTACGTGTAACCAACGAATCCAGAGAATAATTGAAAATGGCGAGCATGAGTCATTTATCTGCCTTAGGAAGATATTGATAATTTGAATAAACTGTTTGAGACTAATTTGTCTGGCATAGTGCTGCGAGAAGTCCCATTCAAATGGAAGGGACAAGGCGGAAGGATGAGACTGTCATGGTATGTAGTTGGACAAAAGGCAATTTTTCCTTGGTAAGTGTAAGCGGGCACAGTGGAAATTCTGTGCAGACGGTAGTGTTGACGAAACTGGGTTACGCTGCACGACAGCCGAGCTAAGGTTTATTAAATTTCCCTTGCTACGCTGTTACGACGCTACATAGAATGTTGGCGTGTGCGTTTGGTGGTATGCATGTGTTACGTGGCTGCGCAGGACAGACGAGAGAAAACTCGTGGTATGAAAGAATTCCTGTGAATGAAGCAGGCACTCGGGCGTGCATTCAATAAGCAAAGAGTCAAGTGAATATGCTAATAATCTGCATCCTTCAGGGTCCGCGCGAAGCACGCATTATTTGATTTGACACTCCAAGAGAGGAACCTGCGAAATGCTGTCGGCTATAATTTGCCCCGAAAGATGGAAAAACGGCAGCCAGCGAAAGTACACATAAGAAACTAACAAACAAGAGGCTCGCAGTGAATTTAACGACGAGTGTAGTATGTAGCACTTGTTGCTCGTCAGCGCGCCTATGCATCGGATTCTTTTTTCTAGCGGGCCGGCTGTAGAAAACTATAAAGACATACTGTCGTCGACGGTGCTTGTCGCAGCAGCTCGTAGAACGACTCTAGCATACATTCTTGATAGGCAACCCTTCATGAGTGTACGCCGGAAGCGCCGGCATTTTTGCACCAGTTATATTCCCAACACGGCATCATCTATTCACCGCAGAAAGTAGCGCGCTACGTCGTTCCGCCCGCCCAGGAAAGTTCTGATTCGGTTTCGACTCTTGTATGAATACCGACGAAGGGAAAGCCGCTGCTGGAACTTGATGTAGATAGTAGAACACACATACGCTTCGGCTGAGCACGTCGCGTAAATTTTCTCCGAACCCCGACGGAACCTAGCGATCCAAGCAGCACTTCCGTCGTGTGTTCTGCCAAGTTTACGGCTAAATCATCGCGACGCCGTGCATACATTCCGGCGAGCGACGCACGTGACACGTGTGCTGTACCTTCACAAGATGTATTGACGTTGCCTTATTTCTTCCAACCGCGTCATATTTTCCCTTGATATTCCGGCCACCAGTTACCCCAGCAACCATTAGCACCTTCCACATATACGTCACATAAATTACACATCATTCTTAAGCTTCAAATCTTTAACATACCCGCATCATATCACTTCCGAACATTCGACGACAGTTTCTTGTATCACGCACGCGACATATAATCATTGCAAATTGAATATATAATTTCTGCTAGCATGTGCAATTTATTGGGGCTTTTACTCGTCAGGACAGCGCAAACGGTAGTAGAAGGTGTAGGTAGAACATATCAAGTACATTCCAAGGAGGGGTGGAGCAAGCACGAGACACAATATCGGAGGGTCGACGGGAGGCCGGAAAGGTGGCCGAAACGCTTTACTGGAATGTCCTATGAAACCACCTTGTATCGTAAATCAACTCCGGCGACTCGACCGCAAGCCAGTGATATAACTGGTTTCGGCGGTCGTCTTGACCCTTGCCGAAAACAATTTCGTACGATAAATTCTCGTTGATACTCGGCAGAATAGCGTGGTGGGCCGAGCTATTTATAACCAGGCAGCGTTAAGTTCCGCGATCTCTTGAGTTTATGTGAACTCGAATCGAAAGTTCATCTCTCTCTCTAAGAGGCGACCTGCTTAGCTACTCTTTCCTCTAGCACTGCGATCGTAACTTTCGAGGCGTTTCGAAAGAATAAAAGAACTTTCCGATGGGATAAACGCTCTTAATGAGAAAATATGATGCACCCCCTCCACCCTTCCAGCATTTCCCACGATGCCAATTAGAGGAGAATGGCTTCTTTCCCATCTACCGGCCATAACCTTCTCTTCCTCATCTCCTTCGCTTCTTTCACCAATCGCCTCTCTCACTCCCTCCTCTTCTATGCTAGCATCCTTCCCTCCCTCTTTCTTTCCCGCTACCATTGTGCCTGTACCTCCTCTACTTGCACTGGTTTGCCATCGCTCTTAGCCTTCCCTTGGCTTCCGCTCCTATTATTACGCGTAGAAGCAGCGCCAGAACCGTCGGCTATTCTGATGAAAATCGTAATGCAATAGGCATGTAATACAAAAGGGGATGAAATACAGCCGGCCGAAGCCCTCGATAAGACGATCGACCCTTCTTATTCCTGTGCATAACTGCCTACTATAGTAGAACTGATAGGGTGTACTGGGGGCTGCGACTAGACCTTCCTGGCTGCCTGGCCAACCAGTCAGAAGGGTCGCTTTGCCTCTCCAGCGAGACAAGTTAATCCCCAGATTTGGAAAATGATTTTCTGACGAGGAGCGCCCTGCCAAACTGAAAGAGGAATTACGCGATACACATAGCCGCGCTTTCCCTCCAAGTCACCCGGCAGTCGAGTTCTGTCAAAATAAATGGCCCAACCGAGTATAACGCGCTTCCAAACTACCCGCGCGAAATTTAATCGCCTTCATCGGACTCGAGAATTCGGGGATAAATTTGGAGCGGTATAATACTTATAAGAAGTAGAGGGGCGCGTTCCTCCAACTAGTCGGCGATAAGATAAAAATCAGTATAGTAGACTATTGGAAGTATAGATTTGTGTCGGTGGGAAGGGGGAAAGAGTAGCTCGATCGAGTGCTATAAATCAAGAAGGACACGCGAACCTTGCTGCTCTTCTGCCTCTATCGGCACGAGCCTTCCTTCCAAGAGCAAGCCTCCACAAAGTATCGACCGGCGGAAGTACACGGCAGGCAGAGAAAGGGAGAGAAAGCGCGCGCGCGCGCGCGCCAGAGAGAGAGGGAGAGAGAGATAGGGAACGGAGAGTAGACTCTCGACATCGGGCAGGCAGGGTTCTACGGTTACACGATAGAAAATTCCGGTGCTCTCGACATCAAATTTACGCGGCAGACGCGCTTGCCATTTTTCATCGATCGCTGCTCGTTGTTATATAACTCCGCAGGGATACGAGTCAATAATTGCTACGACGGTAGAACGGCCAGCTACTTTCCCGCCGGAACCGCCGGAACTACTGGCACTGCTCGTCCATCCTGCCAAGATAGTCGTTACTTTCCACAGCAGAATTAATACGACAATAAGCGTCGCGTCATATGCCAGTCGAAGAATTTTATCACCCATAAAATCTTTTTTGCAACCGGATGCAGCGAAACGATTTAAATCATAACGATGAGGGTAATACAATAGTTAAATCACGTAACAGGCTTTGTGAAAACTTTATTCGTTCTGCCTTCATTCTTGTTTCGTGCGAATTGGCAACCACGCATCTTTGTAAGATTTGGCATCCTACTTTCGCTAATCAGCAACCTTCCAATCTTTGAAACAATGCCTGATCTGATTGACGCCTAACTAACCTTCTCGTGATACTCTACGCTCTACACGATTCACCATGGCGTAGAAACCCAAATTAACGCTCGGCAGTGGCAACATACCCAAATTGCTAAGTATCTTGATAATTCTCCAGTGTGGAAAACATCCCCGATTTTTCACACTAATTACAGTAATTCGGGGACTCTTGCATACGCGATCCCTGAACCGCGAGCATCGTTGCGCGAAGTAACGAGTTCAACCGCGCATAGTAATGGAAACGTTTAATTAATCCGGCGAACAAAGCTATTCGGTGCAGCAATACCGACAGTGCCGCGACCCCGGAACGCCCCGGCACTTTTTCGCCTGCTCGTCCATGACAGAGCGTGACATCGAATCTGTCCGTGTTCTCTGAATCACGCATTCGGAGTGCTTGCTGCGAGGGCCATCTACTCTCGGCTGTACCGGAAAATCATACATACGCCAGTCCAATACAATGCAAGCGTTGCTCAGTTTTAGAGGGTAGTGAAACTCGAAAAAATGGTCCCGCTGTAATTCGAGGGAACGCCAGTGCGTTCTTGTGTCGCAGGATCGAAGTTCGTTACAATGAAGCCATCAATGAACGTAAAGAGAGTGCAGAGTGAAAGAGAGGGGGAGAGAGAAGGGGGTATAAAGCCGCAAACGCGGCCGCCCATTATTGGCTGTAAATTCAAGCTGCATCGCCTTCAACCCCTGATTCTCATTCTCGGGCTGTCTTCCTCTCTGTCGGGCCCTTCCACATGGTATAGCCCAGCCTGCGTGATAACCATTCGGATACCGTTGTCCGACGACAGTGACACATTACACACGCTTCGGCTCTGCATAGGCTGGCCAGTGTGTTCCCGGGCGGTCATATACCATTGGCGCATAACTGGTAATTACACGAGCCAAGCGCCATTATCGCACCCTGGCCCTTCCTTTATTACCCGCCACGGAAACGATGGACCGTAGAAATGCCATTTGTACTTGCGCTCTAACGGAAAACGATCGCCGTGAACGTGAACCCGCCTCTGCCACCAAAGAAACGAGCTGCTCAGCCAAACCAAGCCCGGATACTCCCTGTCGCATCCGAACCTCTCGCCAACCCACCATCGCCAACTTCCACCTGCGTCCCCGAATCATCCGATGTAAAACGCTGAACGCTTGAATCCGAGGTAACTCGATGGGAAACTAGAAGGGCTGCCAGTGGTACGAGATATCGGCGTGTTCCGGGGCACAAGAAATTCGACGGAATCTCGTGTAACTCACCGAGCCGAATGAAGATCGTACCCTCTGAGTGTTACTGGCTTTCATTGCACCCCGCTCGATCTAACTCGGTTATATTAAAAGGAGAATTGGCGATTTGCCGCTGAAATGGAAAGGCGGAAGTAAACTGGGCTGCTTTAATGTGGCAACGAACTTGCGACTGCGGCTTTGCCGAGCATTATCAAAGGATCGATATTCATTGCGAGCGCGGTGTAGGTCTTCTCGGAGGGCGGCAATAAACAGGCGGGTATGACTTGAATAACCAGGGTGGATGGCTGGCTGGCTGGCTGGCTGGGTGGTTGGGTCGGAGCGAGCGCGATTACATCTTGCGGTTTCCAATTATGCAAGGGACGGCGACGTTTTACTGACCTCTAAGACGATGAGCTCCTCCGCATACTGCATTGTGTAGGCCTGTGCTTGGCTAGAGGGCGAGGGCATGGCGGGCCAAGACTGGATTGGTTGAGAAGGCGGTTGCAGGGAACGGGGGATGTAATTAACGCGACCAGCTTGCACCGAGGCACTGACATATCCATCTTCCAAGCCGCCAACCTCGTGGCTCGCTGGTTATCCCTTCACGGTTACATAATACGCGCCACGTAAGACGTACTCATGTGTACAGAGAGTGGCTGTGCCGGTGTGCGGGAGATTAGCATGCCTGTGTTTTGTCGGATTCCGCATTGCAGTGCGCGTATAGAAGCAGCCCCTTCAACTTCCGAGACAAATTAACTATTTGAGTGCTATACTTCTCCCGATTGGCCTCTCACTTGCTCTCTTCAATTCGTTTGACGAATTTCGGGAAATTGCAGTTCTCGAAAGCAATTGAAACTCCAGAACTCTGAAGCGTCTTTCTAGCGATCGGTAGGCGTTTCGTTCGTGGCTTGTCGACACTCATGATTTGATAGCCTTCAAATGCCAGGCCGAACCTTTGGCTAGAAGAAAGAGCGCCTAGAGCCTAAATATTACATCTATTAGGTTAGATTAGTAAAGCCAGCCGCAAGAACCTGAAGGTAGTTTCGTGGAAGGTTTGCGTGTATGCCAGGGTAAAAGTTCGACGTCTCGCGGAAGTTACAGCCAGCTGGCGCATCTCCGGTCTGATGCAGAAAAAGGTCGCGCATTACGCCCGAGTTACGATTACGAGCTGGGACGCGCTCGTAGTCGCTTCACCATTCCAGCAAGGCTTCTCGTTCCGCACTCACAGCTACGCTCGTTTCGGCCTAAGCTTGCCGAAGTTAAAAACATCGAGGTTGCCCACTCACTGCGCAACATAGGTGAGTTTCTCGGTGTCTCGGCTCTCGGATCTCCCTCTATGTCCTACTTTCTCCCTCTGTTTCTCTCTTTCTCTCCATAAGAAAGCAAAGCTGGCTTCCTTTGTGAAACGTAGATGGTCGGTTCACGTAGGTACTCATCGCCGGGCATAATAAAAGTGCAACCCTAAAAGCTCCCGGCCCATCGCGCTTTCCCATTTCCCGAAAACCACAAGACATCCCGCCGAGAAGAATCTGGCTAGATGCCAGCCGTTACTAGTATGTACTTCCGAAAAGGGCAGCTTAGTACATTGACTTGTATATTGCTTCGCCAATTAAAACCTATCACCCTAAAATACGCAATCCTCCTTCCCCGCTATACAGCCGACATTGATTGTCGTAAGCGAAAGCTAGCGACTGAAGTTTGGACATAGGGGCAAATCGATTTAGCCTCTTACCTGCGGATACTGAACACGCAACGCCAGTTCTACCGAATCTATAGAACTGAATAGAAAATTATTACAACGCCTACTACCGGAACACTCTGGAAAGTAAGTTTCAATTTTGGATTTTCTACAATCATTACATGTATATCTCTAATTCCAATAAAAGTGCGAAAAAGCATCGATCGTTGCGCATGGCGAGCTTCAAAACGCAGGTAACCGAATGCAAACTCGGCTGAGAACTCGCGAGCAGTAGCACCTGTCGTGCAAAGCTAATCTTGAACACGTGTTTCCCTGTGTTAGCTGGCGCACTGCCAATAACCGAAGAATGGGCATTGTATACCATCGCACCATGCCTTTTCCCTTGAATAGGCGCACCGCGCGACGCTCCGGAGACTGGAATTGACCTTCTTTCCCCAGCTGCGTGTCCGCAACACCGATTCAGCAATAATTTCTCCGCAAGCGTACTTTGCCGGATTATAAATGAACGGGCGCACAAAAAGCTCGCTCATGGCGACACTGGCGATATTTAATTTCACAAAGCTATTCCTTTATGTTTATAAGCGAGGATGCCCAGAGCAGCGGTGGGGGGCTGAAAGAGGTGGTCGAGTGGAGTGGAAGCGAGTGGGTATCGAAGCTTTTTATTTCAGAGGCAGGAGGCACGCGTGTTTTTCTACAGTCCGAAATGCATCCGGCCGATAGACTGGTGGCAATAATCGTAAAGCTCGAGCGTGCCGCTTTTGCCAGTGGCGCACACGCGTGCTAAAGCGCTGGGGCGCTCAAATTCTGAGCGGGCGATCGTAAAGTTTTCCATTCTAATTCCGGGTGAAAGTGTTTTACGAGGAGAGCCATATGCAGCACGCGCGCCGTCCGCTTGCTCCATCGATGTGCTGCTTTTGTTTTGCAGACTCGAGAATTAATGGTAAATTTAACCGGTCCTAGTTAAGGGCCGCCAACGCCGATGCCGATGCCGATTCCGCTCGGTTGAGCGGCCATGCGATTTTCGAGTTGCCTACGCGCGACACTCGCGTGACAAAAGTTCATGCTTTGGTGTAAATATAGAGGTATCCGTTACGCTATACGTGTCAGTCAATGATGTAATACCCTGCACACAATGCGTCGTTTGCACATGTACCGACGTCCCAAGGGCCCTTCTGTTGTTTTTGGCTAATCACGAATCACTTCACTGAAAAAACGCTGAGAAGGAGAGCATGCTTATTGCTTTATTAATCAGCAGTGCCCTTTATGTCGGAATTGGCTTTGAGCATGCGCCTTTTACGATTACGAGATAAACGTTGCCGAAAAATGTGTTGAGCCCCACGTACTGTTGTCCCGAGTGCTTTCGGGTGGCTGGATTGCATAGTCAGCTGGTATCGCAATCAATTTCGGGTGAGTAAAATTACTTGCTGTCGAACCACGGGGCATAAAGCAATAATTGCCATTTACCGGTAGTGTCCAATCGCTCTCGCGTATATTCCATTAATGATTTAGGACGGCACTTTCACCCGGTGTAGCGTAGCCGGCTTGACGCAAAATTTCCGCCACGCTAACTCGACGGGCATGTAACGATCTTTCAATAACGAGTGAGTAGACGCCACTGCAAACGAAACGTTTAATTTGCATTAATGATGTGAGCCCGAATCCATTTAATTAAATACCGACTCCGCGTGTCTATTATTAATTCTGCTAGTATAGTGGGACAACAGGATTAATCAGAATGTTATTTCACATCTTTTATGACGAATTGAAAGTTAAATCGGCATCTTGCCCTTTATCAAAAAAGGCATCATCCTTCTTGAGCGAGTAAAAGCAGAAATCCGCACACTCCTCATCGCAATGTCAGCGGTTTCTAGTTTTACAATATGGTTGATGGTCACATATGGGACGTTAGTACTCATTCCGTATTTAAGTAGTGATAATTTCGACATGGAAAATTCCACTGGCTGATAGTCTACGATAAGAGATATCGCGGCAGAGGGAGGGAGACTTTCAAGAACTCACATTGGCTGGAAGGCCGCGGTCTTTCACATTTCAATTCTCATATTCTTGTAGAATGAGGGGGTGCATGATGAAGCGTCTGATCGCAGCGCATTTTACTCGTGCACGCAGAGAAGGGCTCGGGGCGCAGTGGAGGGCAAAAAAAATGGAGGAGAGCAAACTTTAATTCTTATAACGAAGAGATGGAAAGCTCGGGAAACGAAATTAAAGCCGACAACGGCCGCCGATGTTGGGGCAAACGTGGGCCGGGCAGCACGTTTACACGTTTTTATATCTCGTAATGAAGTCCGATTCTCGCCAGTAAAAACTTCCCAAGAAGAGAACCACCGCCGCCGCCGCTGCCGCCGCCGCCGCCACTGCCGTCGACGAAAGCCGGGCGGCCTTAATTGCGACTGGAAATTGAAAAACTCTCGCGCTATTCACCGCTGCCCCCGGCGAGCGAGCAGTGGCGCGCGCTGGCCAGTAATTTTTTTGGACAAAGAGTGACGTACATATAGCAAGGCAAACATATTAATATTACATGCTGTTGATTTAAAGCTGTCGTAATGCTAAGAGCAGTTTCAGGAAGGGTTAATTTGATCAGAATTGCATTTTCGTCCAAATAGAGCGGTTTCAGCGGTCGGCAAGGAAATAGCATGTATCTGAGAGAAGGTAAGGGACGCTATACTTGTGCAGATTAAGGAAGTGGGTCCCCTCGATGAAGGCGCTGTGCCGCAGCCGTGGCTGAGCGCATAATGCTCTGAGTTAGAGCACACTAGAGAATTCTAGCGGAGAACTCTGGTGAGATGTTGCACGTACAGCTACACACAAGTAGAGAGAGAGAGAGAGAGGTAGAGAGAGCCCGGTTGCCTCTGGTGCCGTCGCGCGTTACACTGCTCTGCGGTTATTCGATTATCTTAGTCCCGTTCTTAACCGCATCGTAGCCGTTCTTCTCACTTCTAGCCTCCGATCCCGCCAGTGTCGCCTTTCATAATGTCGCGCTCTTTGCTTACCTTTGCATACTGGCTGGCTGCCTGCCTGCCTGCCTGCATAAGCGCATCTAGTTCTGCTATTACGAAGTCCCGGTTATCTTTCGAGAGAATTATTAAAAAGCTAAATCAAATAATCGGGCAATTGTCCTATGATTATTCGATTTGGCGATACAAGAAACAGTTTTAAATTCTTATTACACCGGAAAACAAAATCAACTCGAATCCCTTGGCTCGGGGATCGTGTAATCTACTGCAAATGTAAGATTAGCGCCGACGGAAGAAAGGAATGGGGAAATGAAGGGAGGTGGCTGCATTCTTCGATCGCGATAAATTGAATTTTCAATTTCAAGTGACTACTCGGTTCCTGAGATCCGGCCGCCGCCGCCGCCGCCGCTTTCACGGAGCTCCATGAAAACACTCGGTTGGAAGGGGGGGAGGGGCGGAGGGGGGCCGGAAGAGCAAATGAGAGCTGGCCCGATCGATCTTTCCGTGAAGATGCAAGGCAATGCATCTTCATGGCCGGCGGGAAAAAGGGGAGGTACACGATGTGGAAGAAGAATGGTGGTAGGGGGGAGCCAACGGAGGAACGAAGATAAAGCCGCACCGAAGGAGCGTGCTGGGAGAAAATAATGGTAGAACTAAGAACTTGAACAAGTTAGAGGAAATTAGCTCTCACAAAAGAACAAAGATATCTTACTTTGAGAGTCGGTGTGATTCTCTAACCGACAGCTAACTTGCTACTCTTTTTCTAATCACACACGTGCACTGTGTATGTATGTATATCTAGTCCCTTTCTTAAGATTTTACATATTTCCAAACATCACACATATTCAAACAGCACGATTCTATGACGACGATTTTCTTCCAAGAACTGAGAGCAATCTTGCACCAGCTGCTAACACTGTAAGTTCTATCTTTACGGTTTAATGCAGAATTCCTTCCAACTCGCCTTCAATGTAAAATGAATTTCCTCCATTTCAGCTGAACTGGCAAGAGAAATTCTGCGCTCATAAAGACACCAGAGCAGCAAAGTCTATGATCAAACACTAGATTTAATACCTCCGATGAGAATAGCAATATCTTCGCCGGCGCATTTCGCACCAAACTAATAAAAAATTAGTCGCGATATGCAGATTAGGCCTCGAACATTGCAGACAGTGAGAAATCCTGCCGGGCTGGTATGTTTAGTTAGAGAGACGGTAAAAAAAGTCTCCTTATCGGGACGTGTGATATAGTTGTCTCCGATAAGAGCAAATGCACGACTGATATCTTATCACTTGTGTGACGATTGTGTACACGTTGTATACATATACCAGCGGAGAAACGTATTGTGGGATGTAGCGATCGCCTTTCGGAAAGGCTGCGAAATATTGCGCCTACACAGACTTGCTAGACAAGCCAGAGTGTACGAACATGTTGAGAGTGCAGGAAATTTTTCGCTACCTGCTAGGCTTCATTCGGAAAATGGAGCATTGAAACGGATCATTGGGCGGACACTCCGATCGCCAGATCCGGCGATGGAAATTGTCTGGGAATTTTGAGCCGGCTCGCTTGCCCATTGGATTTCGCAGAGGCAGTCACGACGAACAAGGGGTGGAATAAAATTGTGATTGCTGGCGTCAAAATATTCGCATCTTCTCTCTGCGTCTCTCAGCAGTTCGATCGCACCATTCCGATATTCCTACTATCCACTCGATTACCTGGAATTTCGAGAACGCTGTTTACCAGTGATAAAGTTTCCCTCAACTGTCTGGGTTGGCCAGCTCAGCCACACTTGTTCCAAGGAGTTCGGACTCGAATAATAGATTTATTCTGATCACAGAATGAAGGTCGAGTCTGTGGCACGTCGAGCGAGAAATGAAAGTGACATTATGACTCTATTCGGCAGGAATTCAGACGCTATTCAGCTAACCTGTATTGCGAATCATAAGAAGAACATTGCCCACGTACACATCAATGATTTGGTATTCAGTGCGGGCGACCGTGCATAGGAAACCAAGTAGTACCGGCAGTTTTATGTAACGGACCGATATTATTTTCCAGTTAGAAGCTTGAGTTACATAGGAAACGACTACGAAACTTCTCTATTCATTCTTCTTTTCCTGGAACTTGCAGGAGTATTCGATGTTTGTTGCGCATCCTTCCATCCCCTTAATCTCTTACAGCTACTACTACTAGTAAACTATATGTCACTGAAGAGGATAATAGGTAAGTTATTTCAGAAGGTAGGACAGAAAAGGGGAGGTTCTTCGTGATCCAGGTTTCCCTCCAGTCTACTTTCGTATCCAGAATCATTAGGTGGAAGGAAAGAAGGAACGAAGGAAGGAAGGAAAGTGTATCGAGCCTCGATTACTGTTAGGATGGGGACGCGGTGGCACCGTGTTGGATAGATGGTCTTCGTGCCAGAATGCAATAAAATCCCTCCGCTCGTGATTGTCATCTAAATGAATGGAAAAACGCACGGCGGAAATTCGTACTCCTGAAAGCAGTGCGCTTCGTCCCTGGGATATATGGCTTGATCACGTGCAATCAATGATTTTCAGACCCTCGAGCATTCGATACATCGGAAACCGGCCGATTACGAATTAATGATAAGCTCGCATTACCCGAGAAGGAAATATCGGATTCTATCGCTGTAATGCGGTAATTTCCGACTTGCACGCCTGCCCGCTCGCTCCCTCGCACGTCTAATTGCTCTCGATAGCCTTTCACGTTGCAATGCGAGAGCTATTAGACTCTCCTGCCAGTTCTTCCTCGCTTTCTTACTGATAAATCGTTCATTCGACAGACCCCACTGATAACGGAAAGCGGCATGAAAAATCGATAGAACGTTTCTCTAATTCTACAGTTGCACTACATTTTGGCAAAGTGCAAATGTATTACTGACAGATAGAGACGACAGTGTGTCTTAAGCAGAGATTCTGTAAAGTTACATCCAACATAATATTTGCGAAAGGCTTTGTCGAAGTAAAACGGTGGCATCTGGCGATCGTTAGAATTGGATACGTAGGATTGCTGAGAAGGCAGTGCTTTTAGTGGTGCAAAGCTACTGGGTGCGATATAGTATACTGACTGCCGCGTTGCAAGTACTGGGAGGTACCTGCCGTAGAAGTTGAACCGAAAGCACCAGGGGAATTGCCCCCTAATTTCGGAACCACCTCGACCAACCACCACCTACCAGAGAGAGAGAGAGAGAGAGAGCGCGCGCGCTCTTCTAACGACTTTCGCTCACGTCACACGATTATCATGGGACTTTTCGGGTGGAAAACTCCAGCCCACCAAATCTCTCCTGGCAGTTATATCGATTTTCTTAAATTCACGGCCAATTTTGACTGCATTCCGATTGCCGCCTCGGTGCGCTCCAATTTCCGCCGGCTCGCTGGCCCGGCGACCCAACGATGCTTGTGCGATTGCGCCTGGTTGCAGTCGCCGAGCGTTCCAACTATAGTTGTTCAGTTGTTCAGCTCCTGTTCTCAGATTGTAATAGAGGTGACAGTTGGCTCGCATGTAATAGTCGATGGATGTAGATACACTGATGTTTAGAAGCTCATTCAGCCCGACGTCGCTTTTCCACCTCGTCGATTAAATATGTCGGTCGATGGTTAACGTCTACTTTTTCACGCTATCTAAATCCAATCTGACAAGGTGGCTCGGCGACCTTGGCGATTTCCACAAGATACCGGCAAGGATCTAGCGCAGAAAAACTTGACGGTAATGACACGCTCATCAAACCAGTCGTCCATGAAATGTGTGTCGGATCAGGAAGAGGCCATAATCCACTTACAAGTATCTATCGCGAGAGGACGCTTCTCCCAGCGCGATTCATCCAGCTTCCCTTCGTATGCGTAGTAAGTTTTCTTTGCGGTAGAAAAAAAAGTTGGATAAGTACAAGGGAGAGGTGTGACGTATGATGGGAATAGTAGTTCGAAACTCAATTTAGCCAGGGAGAAAAATGGATGGTGGCTCTCATGGGAGAGAGAGAGAGAGAGAGGCGTGTGTGTGCGAAAGAGCTGCATCCCGATCAGCCTCAACAGCGAGAGTGCGATGGCGGGTGGGTCCATCGAGGACTGTGCTAACTTTAGTCGGCGTTCACGGCGTCATTCGTCACTCGAAATTGGCAGATCGCAGTCACCACTCGCGAGCACTTCTTGTCTACTGCCAATTACGCAACGAGGCTGCCCAGCCGGCCATGTTGCAGAGTCGCGACGGAAATATTTGGCCGGTAATAACGCATACCTACACGCCACCCACCCTCTTCACCATTCACTCTCGTCGATGACTCCTGCAATTACAAAATTATGCCCGCGAGGAGATTCCTCAAATACCACTGACCCGGCTTAATACTCTTCCAATGAACTGAAAGGAAATTCAGTCTGGATATGTGTCAGAGAGGATCATCTGGCATAAGAATGAAAAACTGCTTCTCTCACTTAATAATAATAATGTTTCGCCTCGACCAAACAATCGCAACTGCGTGTCTAGCTTAACAGAAATTATCGAGAGAATCATCCAGTGCGAAGAGTGTATAGAGAAAGAGAGAGAGAGAGAGCGAGTCTCTATAGACAATCGCAATCTATATTCAGCGTTAACAAAAGAATTCTATGATTTATCCGAGGACTAGCAAGGAGAGTTCTCCAAGGGCTTTTTCATTGAAGGAGCTTTTAAACATGCAATGATTTCCCTGGTGAAGATAAGCTGTCGAGGGGCGAGTCGAATAGGGAGATGAAGTGTGCCTGACAGATTGAGAGAAAGACAGACATTCAACTGAGAGTAGTAAATACACACTACGCATTCCATCCAAAGCTATTTTCATTCTCGTGTAACATCGGTAAACGCGGCATAGACACCGCTCAACGATCATTTATACCCTGGGTACATTCGGGGATGATAATTCCTAGTAGTCTGCCAAACGATCAACAACGCACACCCATTCGGCATGTACCGAGCAAACTTGTCTGATTCCCGCTGGGAAGGACGATAGAGAGCGAGGGAAAGACGGGCTTCAGATTGATACACAGATCGTCGCATAATGGCCTCCTTGTCTGGTGCACCAACGCAGCAGGTCACTTAGCGCTCCAGTACAGAGCATCGCGAACTAAACCGTTAAACGTGCTTCGGAACAGTTAAACGCATCCTGATGCCTCTCGAGCTCTACGTATCACACGTTACACATCGTCAAGACAATTATCATTATCAATACAACAGTCCACTCGAATTGCGCTCCCAGCGTCATTTCGTACATCGTGCGTTTGGAATGTGCAATAACACTTCTGACTTCTGCTTTCCTTTCTCGAGAAAGAGAGACCCATTGTTTCTCAACTCTTTTTCATCCCCTCACTCACTACCTTTCTATCTATCTCGCTGTCTTAACGAATAAGGATTGCGGCCCCGCTAATAAATAGCAGGGCGCAGCGAATCGCATAAAGCACGAGCCGCGAGCAGAGAGACGCGCACATAAAGTTCGCACGCGGTAAATGCACCGGGACGCATTCGCGCGAGAGCATGAGAAACGAGCGTTTAACTAATTGTTGTGATTTATAGAAGGGGCCGCTGCCGCTGCCGCTGCCTACCTGGGCGATGGATGAGCGGTTACTGAGAATTTCTGGAATACCAAGGTAAGCTCCTTCCGCAAGCTACCTTACTACTCCCGCTTGGCCTTCATATACATATCTAATATCCCATTCTTTCTCCGTTTCACTGCACTTGGTCATGCTCCTCCAACTCTGTTTGACTGTTAGTACAGCTATCCGTCAAGCATTAGCGGTAGTTAACATTTATTTCCATTAATCTGTCTTATATACGTATTATATGTATAAGCATGAAATAACGCATTGCAGCTGTAATTAGTAGCCAAATAAAACTTGGCCCCGGCGAAAGTTCGTCAAGGATTAGTGAAGAGGGGAAGTGACAATTAAGGGTAGGGTGTGCTAAACAAAAGAAGGCTGCATTGCGGGCGAAGGATTAAAAATCGCGGTGGGTTTGCGCGACATGAGTTGGGGGCAGGGTGGGGTTAAAAGGGGGGAGGGGAGAGGACATGCCGGGACAGTTTGGTGTGTTAAATGCCGCGTGACACTAGCGCGAGCGGACAACGCTCGAGCACAGGATTGTAACTAATTGTTCTGATTTATGCAGCTGGAGCATTTCGGCTAAACGATGCCCAACACTGGAGCAAGCCAAGAGGAACGAGCAGCTCAATTATACGGCCAGCTGGCCGCAGTCCAATACTACTTTGGCCACTTTGATTCTCCACGTTCGATCATGCCGTGGCTCCTCTTCCTCCTCTTCCTCCCCTTCCTCCTCGCCAGCTTGCCACTCCTCAGGACCTGAAGTCATTGGGCGGCTGGCTTCGGCCAAAGGTGACCACGGCCCGCGGAACAAGTGGTTTCCTGCTTTCACTTGCTAATTCTTTGGAACCGCAAACTAAATTGCATCTCAATCGCCATTGCAACCTCCATGCACCGAGGGCCTGTTACAGAACCAATACTGCAATTTGCAACACGACGAAACAATGAACGTTGACAAAACCAATATGTCGCCATTATTCCTCTGCTTCTCCCTCTCCTGTAGCCGTTTCGAGATCTTGTAGGAGAAGCAGAAGGAATGTGTACTCCATTAGTGTACCGGCAGCGAAACGAACGTGCGATCCATGATGACAAACCTCCCCTGGATTAAAGCCCCATTCTCTTTCTGACACACTTTCACATCATTTGGAAACTGTCAGGAATAATGGAGCGAAAGGGGGCTTTCGTGCTTGGCAAGCAGAGCGGCTAAACATAATTGTAAATCGATTTCGGTGGGAAGTGGTATAATGACTATAACACGTCCAGCGAGCTCTCATGTCTTTCCTCGGCTAGGGTTCGTCGCTAGACTGCCTGCGGCAGTTCCTCTCGCACTTCTGTCACTGTCACCGAGAAGTCGCAATTGCTAGCTTTCAACTTAATGTGATTCTAGGTCTATTTGTCACCGACACTAACTCTTGCTTCCTTATGACAGCCACTGCACGTCACGGCTAACGGAATTCACTGAAAGTCATATTAATTATAGGAGGCTTTTGCTACCTTCTCATCTGTTTTGATTCGAAGAAAAGAGATGAAAAATTGCAATTAGAAGTAATTAGACTAGATAGTTCATGAAACGAGTGGGAAGCTATCGATCAGTGGCGCGGTGTCATTTATCATTGCGAAACACATGAGGCACTCGGCTAAAACGTTCGACGACACACTGACTGAACAATCGGTTCAATGTCAGGAATCATTCAACGGATTGACGCGGAGGAAGCGGTGCCAAGTGGATCGACAGCAAGGCCGTCTTTTTTCATCGAGGAGCCAGCCGTACTTCACAATCACCATTTCGCCAATTGAGATAGGAATCCCTGTCTAATTTATCATCGAGCAACTGTACTGTCCCCGGTGGCGCAGACTTCTAACTTTGTTACCACTTTCAGAGAATATTTGTGATTGATCTCAAGAAGTTCTCCATTTGCCGGGGGAACTTTCACTCGGGCAGGTTGAGCTCAACGTTGGGCGAACTTAGCCCGGGCAGGCAGCTTTCTTCTCGGGAAATTTAAAGAAGAACTCACGGGCCGGGAGGAGAGGGCAGACTCTCTGCACGTGAAAACAGGAAGTTCGGCCGAGGGAGAGAAAAAAAGAGAAGAGTTTCACGGTTGGGCAACTTGGACTGGGACTTTGACGAGAAAGGAAAATCAGCCTTTTGCCAAGGCAAAAGAGTAGAGGTAACGGGGAAGTGGCGCGGGGCGATCGGTCCTATAGTCTCAGGCCCTTTTAATTCCCGGCAGTTGAGTGCTTGCGCAAAGACTTGAGGGGAGCAAGTCTCATTTCCTCGTCACTGGGTGCTATGAGCACTCGACAGAGGCGCGTACTATACCAGAGAATTGTTTCCGGCAACGATTGCGCTATCCTGCGATGTCGTTACACCACTTCCACCACTAGTACTGCCGCCGGTCGATGAAATTGTACGCGCTACGGTTATGCAGTCGCGTGTTGTGCGGCATGCACATAGCCGGCCAGGGCTGCGAGTTATCGGAAGAGCGAGCGAGCGAGAATTGGGTGGGAGCGAGAGCTTTTTTGCTCGATCGAAGGAAGTAATACCGGACACTGCTCCTATTTTGCCGGGGAACGCAGTGGAAAGCGCCGCGTGAACTAGACTCGCGCCTCTCGCTCGCCAGTCCATCTCCAATCCCTCTACTCAATTGTTGTTACACTCAAGCGCTATCGAAAACAGCTACATACATACGCGTGTTACAGCTCGCACTTTACTTCACTCAGGCTTTTGCACGCACAATGCGTATTCGGATAATCCCTGCCTCACCCATTAGAGTTCGTATACTTCTTCTCGTCGTGTTTAAGACCTAAAGTCGCAGCAATAATCGGGCTACGAATATTTGAGAGGAAGACCGACAGGAAGGAGAACGCAATCGATAATACAATACATTAGGTGAAATAATCAGGAAGTAAAGATGGAGAGGAGCGAGAGGAGAAGAGGAGGGTCAAATGACAGGTGGGTGAAGGGCTGCGGGGGGGATGGTCGGGTGGGTTGAGTTGGATTGGGAAGAGGGGTGACGAAGGGGGCAGTGGAGGCAGGCTGGAGTTTCAGGCCATTACTACGCCTGAATATTTCAGCGGGCGAGCGGTTAGGGGCGAGGGGTGACTGAGAAACGGACGGCCCCGCCTCTATTATTTATTGCATTACCCTCGCATCGGGTTAAAGTTCTCTCCCTCTCTCTCTCTCGTTCGGTGCGCCAGCAGCATCCGACGTCGCGCGAGCACACGCTCTCGCTCTCATTCTCGCGATTCAGCTCGCGGCGGCTTTTCGAATCGGATCGCCGCGTCATTGAACATTATTCATACGGCAAAATTTGAATTATACATTCGCAGGAAAGTCCCGACTCTCCTGCTGCCATCCTTGGTAACGGCGAAGATGCTGGTGTCGTCTGTCACTCTCCCGCCCGCGCTTCTCTCTGCCGCGCCGAGAAGAAGGTCCTTCCATAAGAGAGAATATTCGAGCATTCGAATATTGAAGACGCGGATGAAACCTATTTTATCCTGTGCTCTTGCTTTCTTGGTGTAAAGAGACACCGGTATAACAAATGTTTAGCGGTTCGTAGTAACGCGGAGAGGGAAAGCGTGGGTAGTGGCGAAGGTTTGTTATAATTGAGATATTCTCATTTTTACGCTCTCGGCAGGGCGCCTCATCAACGCTTTAGAAAGTCCGGCTTTACGGCGCCGTGCATTTTGATAAGGAAAATTAATACGCGCGCGCACGTGATGACTTTCCCGCATGCCGAGGTCGAGGCCGAGACCAAGCGAACGAACGAGCCAGGACCAACGCGCATCCGGCTTACGGCTCTTTATACATATTACCCGAGAGTTTAAATTCGCTCCGTCTCTCCGGCTGCTGACAAAAATAAAGATTTGTAGAGCTAAACTCCGCGACCGGTCCTCAGAGAATAACTTGAATTAAAGAGAAGAGTACGGTGAATGGTCTCATCCGTACGCCCGCTCACTCACTTACGGAGTCAATAATTTTCATATCCGCCGGAAGCTTCAATGAATAAAATAAATATCGTTCGGTATACAGAAATATGTACGCATAACAGGATATTCGATTCATCGATAAATTTCTATTCGTGCGCCTGGCTCTTACTTTTCGCTCGGTCTATTCAACACGTAGATAACTGTCTTTAGAACTTGAAAATGCTTTTAAGAAGAACACGTAGCCGCGGATTAGCTTTGACGGTGGATTGATTTACTGACTAGGCGCATTCACTAGTTGTCGGACGCCTTTCGGAAAACAGTTCAATCGCAACAGAGAGAAGTGTATCGAATCCACTTGTTTCCACAACGCGTTTAGTCAACAACACGACAAACGGATCAGCAAATAAGTGAACAATATACACAATTGATCGCCATAAAATAGTGAGCTATTTGTTGGACGTGTTCCATTTTGGCTTGTTGCAGTCTTTAGACATATTTCCTCTTTAAATAATTGCATTCATTTTGACTCATCCACCTCTGGAAATTAGATCTGTAAATGAAGCATCTCGCTAGATAATAACTCTCTCGAAAGGTGAGCCCATCGTTTTTTTTACTGTCAGAGAAAAATGCCAGTCTTGGAAATCTGAGCCGGATACGATTACACGTTAATAATGCGGCCCCGTATGAATCCAGTTTCAAAAATTCATAGAGAAGCTGTTGTCCCCACTGTACAAACGTCCGGCTTACCTCTAGCATACTCCTCGCAAATCTAGCTCCAGTCTCACTCGACTGAACGTTAAACATCCGCATTTTGTTGGATAAATAACAAGTGATCTTTCGACGTTGACCCGGAAATTGGATCTCTCGGAAAACTACGAGCTTTTATAATTACCCTACTGTTTCTTCCTCATCTACCTTACGAAAAAATGAAAACAATGAGTTCGTACAGTGGTGCTTGATGTGTTCCCCTCCCTCTTCTCCTCGTCTCTCTCTTATTCTATATTTCTCCACGTCATACTGCCGGTTTTCGCGAATTAGCATAATCCCGAAAGCACGAAACGTTTTAGAGAATAGTCCGTAAATTGGGTGTTCTTTTGGAAGTGTTGTTCCACGAGCATTCAACAATATCCGTAAAGAAATAAAACGAGATCAATAATTCTGAGCTAATGATACATGCTTCTTCGAGGGAAGAAATTCAAAGCGGTTATGCCACTCGAAAGCAACAACCTTTTCATGAAGGGGCTACGAAGCGTCGTGCAGTGAAGCTTGCTAAAATCGGTGGAACGTTTCCGCCTACTAATACAGGGACGACAAGTACAAGCGGCTTGGCTGTCGTGCGGTCCTGACCCGTACCGGGGAAGGGACAAGCTGGTTGACAATAATTTATGGCAAAGTAGAGCAGCCAGAATAATTAGAGACACGCTAGCTCTTCCCGACGCGAGGCGACGCGACTCTCTTTAAAAGTGAATGTTCCTCCTTACTGTAGCAACTGGAACCTCAGCAAGTTAGCGATACCTAATGTGATCATTGATTAACACTTCCAAGTAGGAGCGTACCTTGTTAAACACAAACTAAGTATTTCCCTTGTAAAGAAGATTTACCTTGCATGATTTAATCGGGTTACTGACATTGCCTGTATGTATTAAAGAGATTTCTCTCCGCCTTATGAAAATTGCTATGCTCTTAAGCTTTGTGTACTGAAAGACAGATATCCAAGAGCAAAGGAGCATGGGTAAGAGAATGCTAACCCCCCGAGCATCATCCCTTTACATAAGCGCAGCCAGAACACAAGTTTCGGGTAAGCGCGTCTGCACCGAATTACCCTTCATAACGGACTACCACCCTCGGCTTTGTCTTGCTGTCTTTCGGCCGGCTATTCATTCAAAAGGAAGTGTTTCGCCGCATGCGACCGCCTGAAAGCATGGCCAATAGAAAAGGTGTGTCGCGATACCAGGCCAGCCGAGGGCTCAACCAGCAACAGCGATAAGGCATAACCGTCTGGTCGATTCTTGTTTTGGCGAGCGACTCCAGATTCACTCTCTAACGTGGCACGTCTGCAAGAAATGCTTTCCGAGAAGCATAGACTTTCTTTCACTTTATCTTGATTTTCGTTCCTTAATCAACCACGGAGGAAAAAGCATGTTGCTCAGAGAGCATGGTAAGAATATTAATACTGGTGAGATTTTACTCGAATGTATACCAACTCATGGCGCAAAGAGACGAAGGTTGCTTTCACAAATCGTGCGAAACTCCGCTTGAATTTCCAGCCAATCCGGCCAGTGCCGAACTAAATAAAATGGTTTAAAGCGCATCCTGGGCATGATGAATTACAACAGAGGACGGGTAAATTCGTGAGGTATGCGCCGAAAAAAGAAGTGTATTGAACTAGCACCGATGTGAGCGTTGAAATGTGAAATGAAATTCAATCAATTAAAGTGACACGCCCAACCAGAGATTCGTGCTACTCGCGCTTGTCTGGCGTCCTCGAAAAAGTGGCTGAATATTATTCACCATCAAGTGATCGGCTGTACGGGTTTCCCGATATTTGATTAAAGCCCGGTGCAATGATTGATGGCCGGAAATACACCGTATTTCGTTATAGCGAACTGAGTGAATATTTTTATACTATTGTACCAGTTGTAAGAGGTGTTCGATCACGCGCTGTTGCCGCCAACCAGCACTTATGCTCGCTTCGCCGTAAAAGCACCTGGTTCATATACCAAAGCAGTGAGTAGTATGTGCATTAGAGTAATGGATTATAACATCAATTTCTCCCTTCATGAGAAGAATGAGCATTGGTTAAATACAGTTGAACCACCGAGTAAATTGCGAGAACATTTTTACTTCAAAGTCATACGCCTGTAGCACTGTGCGATCGAAATATGAAATGATGGTTTACCCAGCTCGGCAAACTCACCGACTTTTATTTGCTAACTTTCATGTCTCTCACCCTTCTCTTTCCCTCTTTCATTTTAAGAGTTCGGCGCTATCAAATGAATGAAAAAGGCAAGTTAAAGAAGCTTGATAATTATTCTTGTTTCCCGTATGAAAGGCCAATTTCTTCTGTATAAGAGATATGGTACATAAGGGAGCGGTGTTGTTGGACAAGAGTGGCCAGTCTTTATGACGAGTGGCCACCGATGCGAAGATTTGTTACGACAGAAGGCCCCTTCAATTCTTAATTAAGACGACGCGCGTCGTCCCACTAGTTTTGGCAGCTTCTCCTGGCGGGCTCTACCTCATTGAGGCAAGCCATGATGTACTATCGGATCTTGGCGAGCCTTCAACGACAAATGATTGGAACGGAGGAGTAGTGTTATAATAGACTTGATTGCACCCTCGCGACCCATTTTGGCTGCGGCAGCCACCAACCACTCGCGGCATTTTTAATTAACAGTTAACATCCTCCCTTAAATTACCCGCCGAAAAAAATGTTGAGCTTACTACAAAATCATATTTATCGAAACAATGTACAGCGAACATCTGGCTGGGATACGTTCAAATCGTTAGCTGGCAAGCGGAATTCTGCCCCCGATATCTCGAAAACACCGAGTATTCGATGGCGCATACTATGACGTATGGCTCGGACAGCTTTCAAGCCCATCGAATATAAATCCATCGCACGATATTAGTGTCGATATAAAGATTTTCTGGCATTCCAGCCACGCATATCTGGTTGCCGAAGTAACCGAGAGAAAAAAGATTTATAACAATGGAAAAGATATTACATTGCAATATTATGGAAGAACCGCTCTCGGAACAATAAATCCTCACGTTTTTTACTGCCAATTATGAGCTAACAATATCAATGGGTACAATATCAGTTTCTGGACTTCGTGTAATTGAAAATTAACAAGGGGAAACCATAGATATAGATCAATTCTATACACTCAGTAATCAATCTCTCTAGAGATATTAGTTGGATATTCAATTGTCGAAGTTATGTTTCCCTGTGGCGGACAAGGCCGATTTCCGGTGGTGGTACTCGAGCGAGCTTTTGTACATATTCACGCACAACAGAGCTTTCACAAACATTTGCGGAGTTCACCTCGAGCGCTTTTCCACGAGATGAAGAAGAGCTTGTGCAGCAGTTTTCGGCGAAATCGTAGTAGCCGGCAAAGTCGAAAGCTGGAATTTCTATTTTCACTCGGCTTGCATTACATCCGGCAGCACGCGCGTCCCCCTCCTTCCTCTCCTTGCAACGGCTGTGTCTATGTGTGTTTACGAGGGTTCCGCGATCGAACTAAGAAGCACTTTGCCGAATAAAAGTATTGCTGCGGAATGAACAGAAGGGTCAGGCGACGGGTTCCAGTCGATTTTATGTAGCCGGCGGTTTACGATCAACGGAATTCCCGAGGCGCTCGTACCGTAGGATTTGAGAACGCGCCCGGAAACATAGCCGGATGATGTGCGAGTAATTCGGGTTTAAAGCCCTCCCATGCAAGATGTACTGTCGTTACTGATCCTTCGATGCAACCCGGGATATGCGATCATATTTTCAATGACTATTTTCAATGAGGAAGGGACACGAAGCTTGCAAAAAATTACAAGAGAGACGAATAAAGTAATTTCAGACATTTCATTAAAGTTTGTCTTGGCGAAATGAGGAGGTAACATGCAAGTCTAAAAAGAGGCTGGAGTCGACGGGACCCGCCGCGAATGGGAATCGTTGTATTCGCGTGTCACGTGGCGTCACGGAAGCGGTAATTTGATACTGGCGTTCTCAGGGCAGTTTCACGCTGCGCTCTCCTACGCGGTTGGATGGTAGGGATGACACGGGAATTCCGCAATCTAAACATACTCCTGCTGTTAGAGGGACGCAAGGCAGCGAGCGGTGTCCGAAGGCGAAGACCACGTAAGAGAACAACGAAAGCAGTGAAAATATTCTTTAGAGGCCTGCCAGTACTCTCGAGTGACTCACCCGCGCCACCTCCGCCGCTCGAGAATAGCGTAGGGCGTGAGAATATTTCTCACCGAGCGTGTCGCCCAATGCAATTTCTCCACTTTCATTACTCTAAGTAATTAAAGCGGCGCGCTGCCGTGCCCCAAAGTATCTACGCGGCACAGTAAACGTCCGCCGCTTAAGGTGTCCTCCCCGTTCAGTCGGCGTCGCCTCCTCCGCACCCACTTTATATTCTTTCATCTTGTAAACTTTCGCGATTTCCTTTTAATAATACCCCGCGCCCATTCAACTTTAGCTCTCTTAAGCCTCTAATTGTTACTCCGCACAACATTTTCTGGGACGAAGGAGTGAAAAACATTTTCACTCTCTCGCCTGTTTTACACTCACTCATCGTTGAAAGATTGGTTTGTCATGCTTTATCAAAGAGCCAAGCGCACTCGAAATTTAGTCCCAAAATTTAGCCAAATTTTGGCAATACGTATATAACTAGCGGACGTGTTCTTGTGGGAGTGATGGTCGGATTTGGCGAGGATATCGGGCCGGAGAATCCCAATGAGGTATTACAACTGGAAAACGTGGGGTGAAATACGCGTTACAGAAACATAGGTTTACAGCCGTATAGCGAGCAGGACGTGCATATTCAGGGAGTATTAAAACAAGCGCAAAACGTAGCATTGGTAGTCGGAGGGCGTAGGAAGTGCACTGATACGTTTCTACTCGATATTTTCATTCGGCCATTGGCCAGTCTCGCCGCAACGATTTTTGTGCTTGGTACCGAGCTTCTATTTACACGATCTTGTACTACAAAGCTAGGTTTTCCACCTACACACGCTCCGTCGGCTCAAACTAGCTTTTATCCACGGGATTTCGATCGGGCTGGCTAGCTGCTCGGTCGCTCGGCCGCTCGGCCGCTCGGCCGCTCTTTCGTTGGTCCTTCGATCCCAGAGCCCATAAAACGTCGGTGCATTCGGCACCAGGATGCACCGCGATCCAACTCGGTACCTAGATAACCGTCGACTCTCCTGCTCCCCGAGTGCATTTGTATGCATGTGGGAATCGGTGCAGCCGGGTTATTCGCCCAACGCTCCGAATTCTCCGGATTCTTTTTCCGGCCACGCGGCTCTTTCCCTCCAACCACTACTCGTACGTTCACTTATCAGAGAAGCCGAGCAACGCCTTTCCCCTCGACCAGCGCATGGCCAGCGCATGGCCATCGCACCGATTGACGTTCTGCGCCAGAGGAAACCAAGAAGGCGCGCCTCTGACTACTCTGCTTGCCGGCTCGTAACTGGGTCAAAGTGAATTCTTCTTTCAATGACTTCCTCTTCTCCTCCTCCTCCTATCTCCTAGCTAGTCTTTTAATCGGCCGGCCAAGGATGGATTATGTGGCGAAATATAGTTACACGGCACCGACCTCTCTCAAACTTCCGTGGAAACTTTCCCTTCGAGCCCTCTCGACCGTCGCCACGCTCACAACCCTCCAACATTTCTTCCTTCGACAGGGCCACGAAATACGCCCGCGGTATGAATCGCAAATCAACCGCACACTGCGAGGCCCCTACCAACGAGCCTTTCAACAAAACGGCAGCTTTATTCCTTCAAACTTTTAATGACCGGGCTAGCTTAGCAAACTTTGCTTAGATTTAACTTTCAGCCAGGGAGAAATATGCCGACGCGACGCAACGCGACGTGCCGCGCTACATTCCGTTCACTCTTCCGCCGATTCAACATGTGAAAGGGCTTAAAGCAATGGGAGATCAATCGGCGGCTCACGCGGCAAAGGGATTGAGGCAAAAAGAATTGTAAATCGTTCTTCCAAGAATACTCCATTTGTGGCACCAATTCTATTTCTACACCAAGTTGTCGCTCTGTGATAATTCTCGTTGTAATATATCGGAGTTTGAGGGTTGGTTTCCGAACCGATATCGATGCGAACTTTTAATGCTCTTCTTATTACATAAAACTATGCCACTCACAATAAAACGATGCAATAAGTGTACGCGTCCGTTGGCGGAACGGAGTACGGGGATAAGAAAAGCGTAACATGACGCGCAGCTCCTCCCTGGCAAGTATTGTTTGGTTGAAAAGATTACTCCGCAGTAAATTGCATAAAAGCAATCGGCAAATGCAATTTACCTCGTAACAAATATTGACTGTATTATATGACACACAGTTCTCCGAATCGGGAGCGTTTCTCGTTAGCTTGATGAACACGTGAAATTGAGTCGGTCATACAGGCGGAGGACACGGGCGTGAGCATTGTCGCAGTACTATTCTCGTCGTGGAGATACGGCCTGCACGTTCCGGAGTGCCTCAGTATACACACCAGCATACATTCATATTCGGTAGGGAGCAGCCATCATCGAATCGAACCATTGTTTTCGACTTTTTCGCTCTTTTAACGAATGGCCGGCTATTCCGATAGATAAACCAGGCATCCGAAACTGGATGGCTCTGATAAAACTAATGATTTACGCGCAACACAGAGTAAAGCGGCTCGCCCCGCTCGAAACACCGATGTCCGGTGTTTCCAAGCCCGCAGAACTAGTGCGCCCGAAGGCCCACTATTTATGAAGCGTGATCGTGATAGAGATTGCTAGAGTAACCGCGTTTATTCTCTGCAAGTTTGCAAAATTGCCTTGTTAAAGAAATTTTATGTGTTTCGTGTTTCCCCACTCACCAGCTAATGATTTTACCGGTTGGCGAGATCTGCTATTCCTTTACAACCAAGTCCGTACTTACCTGAAACCGAAAAAGGTAATGCATATCAATAAGAGGACTGCGATACGGAATAGGGGCGCGTATCGTGTACATTATGCAAATATTTCGATGCCAGTGTGTTATGCAATTACTAGTCCAAGTAGTCGGAGAATGGCGATAGGATCGTTGGGATGAGTAAGGGTAGCTTCCAAGTCAGTCTGGGCTGCTCGCGTGTCGACGGATCGTCAACCAAGTCAATCCATTTCTGGAAAGCCTCGAATGCTTGAGATCTTAGGGTCCGGCTCTCCGACAGAGAGAAAATTAGGGGACGAAGCTAGCAATTGCCGATTTTTATGGCTCTCGCCGACCACTTGTGAACATAGGAAGGGACTGCGATTCGTGGTATCCCCTGTCATATGATCTTTCAACCCTCCTACGGTTCTACCAATACAGTTTTCACCACTACTTTCCCCAGCACTTAACTCCTTTTATTTAGTCGTCATCGCTCGAAATCGTATTCTCACTTAGTGAAAATGAAAAAGGTGCGCGCTGATAACGCTGACAAATATCATGCAATCTTTCGTTTGTCCGAGATTCTTCTTGATAAGGAATAAACACTGCGCGACTTAATTAATACGCACAGGCTCGGAAGAGGATTCAGGAAGCATAGCGTGACACGCTCAGCAAGTGCCAAGAGCATGAGTTAAAAGAAGCATCAGTCTGCCAGCGACGGAGAAGAGACGAAGGAGAAAGCAATAATGCCGAGCGAAAATAAAGCACTGGCAACGGAGTGCGGCATGGCCAGAAGCGCAAAGGTCAGAGGACATTGCGTGCTTTTAGAAGAAAGCAAGGGCTGAATTGGAGAACGGCGAGGCGGTGGAGAAAAAAGGGGCGGTGAAACAAGGGGTGGAAGCAGGATGGACTATATCTAGCGAAGCTAGACCTCTGAAAGAGGATCGGCTGACTCTATGTCTCTCTATCTCCTCCCTTTCTCTCTCTTTCCCTCTTACACACACACACACACCCACTCACACACACTCTCTCAATGCGCCACTCTGCGTTTACGCTGTCCGGAGAGAGAGAGGCTTTGTTACGTTATTTATTCGTTTAATTAACTCCCCATCCTTCCAATAAAGCTTCGCGCCCGGAGGTGGCCTTTCGCCCTACAGATTTTAACACCGCCGGGACACGCGACACTGCCCTCACGGAATTAAACGCAACGACCGCGCTTCGCCCATCTCGGATGTTACAATGCGAGAAGGACATGCTCTCCCGGCCTCGTACGTTTAGCCACGTTAATCAACTCCTACCGCGACACCGTCAACGCGAACTACCCGCTTTCTGGCTTATTAGTTCAATGCCCTTCTCAGTATGAACTCGGCGTACAACTGACACCGACTTCCTAGAACCCTTTACTATTTTACTCCTTTAGTTTGACTTTTTTATGACCCTCGCGCGGAAATAGAAGCTTTTCCTCTAATTGCCAAATCCGCAAGGTCTTACCTTACTCCTAGTTCTCCTCTAATTCCAAGTAAAACCCTCACGGGACAATGTTTAAGCAGTGAATCTTCTTTTGGAGTAATTATTATGTAATTAGACTATGAAAATGGTGGATAGCTGTGATTTCAAGACATTAGTCATGGGCTTAGGCAATTGGCTAAAATGGCGGACGCCCAACGGTTTCCTCGGTTTAAATGAATAAGTACCGAAGAACGCTAGATTACTCTCTTCCGTGGAGGAGAGTAAAGCGAACGAGTTCTGGGAAAGTTGGTCCAGGGAAATCGGGGCTGGCCTGTGCGTCTCTCCCTGGCCTGGCGGCCTTCTCTCTTTGGAAGCGTTGCCGGCGCTCGGAGGTGATGATTAACCCGGGGTAAACAACCGCCCAATAACATGCTAATGTGAACTGGCACACAACGCTCTGGCTGGCCCGAGAGAGAGAGAGAGGGAGAGAGGGGGAGAGAGGGGGAGAGAGATCGTCGCTGCGCAAGGACAGGGAAGATCCGGGCTCGTGGAACCGAAGGCTGCATTTCATGGGGTGCTGCGAGGGCGCGCGCGCGCGCGCCCACACACACCACGAAGTCAGTGCACCGAAAGAGCAACCGGTCGTCATTACTCGACGAATAAATTCGCCCCGACTCAATTCGGCCGACGAATATGCGAGGCTGATTGGAAACCGTTGGGCAAACAGCGCGCGGAAATAGAGTTAATCGTGGATAATGAGACACGCGATCCGGTTGATGTATATGTATGCGTAGAACTACGGCGCCAACAAAATATCTCCAGTAAAAGTGAACAACTCAGTGTCTGTAATAAATATTTGTCACCTTCACCTTGCCGAATTCGCGCTTGACTGATGAGAAAAGCCTGGCTGCATTTTCGGCCTGCGAAATCTCTGTTTTCCAATCAAACGCTTTTGGAAAAACCAAGCGCGTAACTTTGTATTTGATCGGAAGCCCGTTTCAATCCGTTGCTTTTTGATCTACTCCTTTTTTGCAAATACAGAACTATGACGTATCACCAGCTTTACTTTTGCGATGTACAAATATTGATTAAGTGTAGCTTGGTTGAAAATATGTATATTGACGCACCAAAGAGAGTCAAACAAGGTGATAACTTTCAACTACTGCCGATATTATTTCGAGTGCTTTCCGCTATTCGTAGCTTTTAGGCGCGCCAAATGCGTCGTTTCACTCTGGATTACTATGACATTTACTTTAATATCTTCAGTAGCAAAAGACTAGTGTCGCCGAAAGCACATATTAAAATAACAAAATGATGACTTTCTGATCTTCAGGGCTCAGTGAATTGTGCAAGATTGTGCCATTTGATGAAGACCATGAAAGCCTAATCATTCATGATTACCGCTTCGTACAAACAACAGGTTCTTAGATATTATTACAAGGTTCAGGTTGAACACCGCCCCGGAGAACTTTTGCCGCAATCCATCATGTGTGCCATATTCTCTCTCCCAGTATCCGTAATCGTGATAAATTACATATTAATTGCTCTTCTCGCTGGCACTGGACTCATCCAATAAATAACATTTTCGCAAAAGTCCACGACAAAGAATTTAATACATATAATTAGTGCGGCAACGTTTGAAACGAAAAAGCTTGAGGAAGGACTTAGTGGTCTTCCAATTTAAACTGAGTTGGTTAATCTTTGTAAGAATATGTAAATTCGGCGTATTGCGGTGAGTTAATGCTAAGGGAGAACTGGTCATTTCAAAGGAAATCGATGTTAGCCTGATGACTGTGTGTTTGTGATATGTTATACCGCATAGTCGTCCTCCGTCCGACACGTTGTACGCGTGCGCTTATCGTTTATTCATGCGGTTTCCGTGGAGCGCAAACTTTTGATCGTCAAAGGCAAGGGAAACGCGTCGAGTTCCTATCGGTTTCCGAATATGACGAAATCACATTTCCCATGTCCGGGAGCCTGAAACACTAATGAACTTTAACTGGACCGTATAGCTCCGAGCTCAAGCTACCTCCGCCGCCTGAGCACCTTCGTGTTCCTGAAAAAGCTCTACCTGACAATCCCCACCTACCGGGATAAATCGGTGCAGCAAGGCTAAGAGGATTACCTGCACTAGTTTTCACAGCGCACGGCAATAATAATGGGTTATTGTTGCTGCAGTACAATACCGCGGGAGGAGTTGTGCGTCCGGACAGCGCTCTCAAAGAAATTCAAAGGAAAGCTCGTTGCCCCAGAATAAGAAGAGAAACCGAAAAGGAGCTAGCCAACTACAACTACCAGGATGAACACACTCTTCCTCCCTGGTCAGTGGCTCTACTTCCCAGCGACGTAATTATATTTCATCGAGAAAACTTGAACAAGTTTTTCCGTCGACCAACTTATCGCACTTAATTGCTGTAGAATGTCCATCGGTGAATTATTTTGTGATTTAAAAGACCGACTTGCCAGTCATAAATGCGTAAAGGCTGTTGGCGGCTCTCAATCAATAGCGATGGAAAATAAGAAGAAGTAGGAGGAAGCAAAGGGGAGTCATTAGCGAAGTATGGAGTGGCGGTACTCGATTATAAATCACGCCCTTACAAAGAACCCAGCTGACTTGACAAGCGAGCTGCCGCGAACGGTTGTAAACAAGCTCCTCGTGTAACCAGAGGGAAAGAGAAATGCAACGAGACAAGTTCGTGAATAATCGCAGCGGAGGCTAGAACTAGGTCGCCATCGGTAGAAATTTTTATTTTCGGTTTTGACATGCATATATTTCGTTACCATCTAGCATCTTCAGACTTACCACTCCATTTGTAACCTATGAAGAATAGCTGTACTAACTTCAAAATCAGCTTACTATGGAAAATCCATACAAATGTCCAAATAAAACTGTAATGTTTTTTTGCTCTAGCAATAATGAAAACCTCCGATATCCCGAGAAAAGTGCGAATCGAAAGAGTTTTCCAGAAAAGAAGTTGTTCGGCGAATTTACTAGTAGGCAATATTTACTCTTGCGTATGTAGAATAACAATGGCTATTTCGACAAGCCTGGGAACAACTTGGGCAATGAATTCTTCTATCGATAAAGGTTGGCCAATACCGGCATTGGATTAACGGCGATGAGGCAAGTTGGCCAACTAACTTGTTAAACGCGAATGTGTGAGTACAAGGGTGCCGGTGGGTTATTCGAGTTTATGCCACCAGGCTGGCGATAGCAATGCAGCTAGCACGTTGATGGCGGGTAGTCGGGACACACCACTGGAAATACCAGCCATATTACTACGCGCCCAACCTGAGCATCCATCAGTGACTCGAGCTACTTCGTGGTCGCTTTATAGATCCGACAAATTGCATCCCTGCGACTGGGGTTGTATGTACTATCTGTGTACGACTGAGTGCATGTGTCTCTCGACATGTATCCCTATGCATGTGGATGTGCGTTATTCGCCCCGATACTCTGCCACTCTGCCAGCAAGCCCCGCAGCTACTGCGTTACGGGCGACTCTGCCAGCTCAAAAGATTACCGTCGACAGATTACCGAATGCTAAAAGCGTCTCCTACCACACACCGCTCGACTCCGTTACTCAGAAAAAGCATGGATTACTCGAGGAATTAACGATTTTGCTCCTCGCTAGTTCTCTATTTTATTCATTCTAATGACAAGTAGATATCACGCGGAGGGAATGCCAGCTATTTCTCAGCCCAGCCAAGAAAAATAGAAGGCATTCTATTAAGAGACAGGATTATGAGAATGCATGTGTATTCCACTCGGCGCAAGAGTATTGCTCGTTGTTAATACAGTGTGGGGCTTTTATTGCCCTGCCTCTCTGCTCTGCTCTGCTCTGCTGTGCGGCTGCCTTTATTTTGTTCTGCGGCTGTGTTATAAGAAGGGCTTCTTATATTGGAGCTTTCCCTATTCCACTTCTTGGCTCTTTTTATACAGAACTTTGCGTACTTTTATGTGCATTTACCAACGACTCTTGGCAGAGCGCGGATCCCCTCCCACCTTTTGTCCCGCCGCGCCCGCCGCGCCCGCCGCGCCCGCCGCTGGCGTTGGCTTCGCTCGCCGAATGAAAGTTCCTCTCGCGCGCGCTGATAGGATCGTCTTTATGTTTTGTGAAAAATATATCGCTCCTACTTTAATAATGATCACGCCACCTTTATTCGCTCTTTCAGTTTCTGCCGCGGCACTCCACATTGTTTCAATTTCCCTCGAGGAAAATCAAGTTGAGTCGATTATCCCACGAGACTCGTGTGTCGCAAGTTACGTATTCAAGATTCCAACTCGGAGAATCTGTAACACTTGTATATTCCACTGCATTTAATCGCTCTTACGCTTCTCAAGACCTCCGCAACGAGAGATTGCTCATATTCCTGGTTCGATATTAGAGTGGAAGTTCCTATCGAGCTATCGAGCATCCAGCCATGGATGGAAGAAGTATACTCTGTCTGAGAGTGAGGAAACCGAGATCCTTTGGGGGGGAGGATCGTCCACGTGTGGTGGCGCGTGAGTCTGCTGTGCCGTCCAAGCGAAAGGAAAAAGAATCGGCGAAGCGTGGCGGATATTATTGTCGGAGCTCGGTACGAGAGAGCGAATAGAGAAGAAAGCGGTTTCCCCGGTGCGGCGTATCGTCGCGTGCTCCATGAGCATCCGACGACGATACAATTTGGAGCTTTGCACCAGGGGCATATGACAATATCACGGCTACGCCGGCGCGTACGTGCTCTTGGTGAACAGCAGCCACCGACGGATGCTTGCGCCTCGCCAGTAAGGCTCCGCTATAGGAGAACGGCGAGGAGGATTTCGACGTTATCCGTGCACACGCAAAGGAGCAAACGCCAAGGAAAGTTGGTCGAAAAGTGGCTGGTTAGATGCGTGCAGTCCGGAATTGTGCGCGTTCGGATTTGTCGGATTTGTCAAGCTCCGCTCAGACCGATACTCTCCAGCAACCGCCACTGATTTCGCCCGACGCGACGGTCCGCTTATTTTTCCTTCTCCCGTGCTTCCGTTCACTTCCCTTATCACCGCTGACTGCGCATTCACGCCAACCATTTTTGACAAGATTTACGTCACAATCTGATGAACTAAGCTTCCTTATCATTGGACTTTATCTTTTTCTCATATACAACCGAAGATCGCTTGCATTGTTCGTATATCATTTTCGAAATGATTACCGGAATTCGTGCAAGGAGTCGGCAATTTCATCGGACGTATCGGATTTAATGGGTACAGAGTCGTTAAAGACGTACCTAGCCCAGCAAAGATGCTGAGCCGCTGAAACCTGACAATGGTACCGCGAGTTACCTGGAACGGACGTCTTGATTTTCAATTGTGGCTTCGCTAAATCTTTCAGGGTCTTTTTACCGGATTGCACTGGTGCTGCTTCGCGGCGGAGAGTTTAAACGGCGCAGTTCTCGTACAAGCCCCGCGTTAGCTTGGGATACAACGCCACGGATCTATTCTCCCTAGCTGGCATTGTCGAACCCGCAGAAGCTGAGAAAGAAAGACTTCCTAGTTTGGAGTGGAAGCGGCGGCGGCGCTCGTCGTATCGATACGGATTTCATTTTCGTGAAAGTGGACTCGAGACCGCCAACTGTTTCGCCAAATCTCTCGAAACGCTGCAGAGCTGTTAGCTCTGGCTTCGAATACGGCCAGCAGCGAGGATGGTCTAAGGGTGCTCGGAGGGGTGAGGGGTGAGGGGTGAGGATTGGTCGAAGGTGGTTCGTACGTGACCAAACACAGCATGGCGAAGATATAGAAATGATCCAGAGGCTACGTTTACCTTTAATACCGATAAAGAGATTATCCTATACTAATGTTATCTCAGACCTTTTTCTTCTTAACCACTTCCGTGTCTCTCGATTACCAGCGGGTCGAGATGGAAATGCTTCACGGGAAGCGAGACTCCTCTTGCCTGAGAAGGAGCGGGCAGAAGGTAATGGGTCTGATGGTTGAAACCTCTAACGGTCCAAGCGTATAGTATATGCGAGCGGTGATCGAATTGATGTGCGCTGTCATGATGACGCGAAGATAAAGAGAGACTCTGTTCTCCGCAAAACCAATTATCATGGCAGGGATCTTAGCGCGGCTCTTGATAACACGATAAACGCGCCACGTAAGACGTTATTCGTGTACTTTCTCGACCAGTAACAAATATTTACGTAATTCACGGCCAGCAAATTGCGAGCGTCGCGCATCGTTTGAGGCCGTCTCTCCCCTCTGCCGGCTGGGCGAGGAAGGGAAAGGGGAGTGGTGGGATATCGAAACGCGCAGCCTGTCGACAAGTAGAAATTAATTTCGATAGCAGTGCCGAGTTGAGGTGGGGAGCGGGGCGAGTGGCGATGAAGCTAAAGGATTCGGATCTAGATAAGAGCGCACCCTTTGCAAGGGCTTTGGGGCTGCAGGGTGACCCTTTTGTCGAGTGGATTCCTCCCACGAGCCGTACATATCACTTAACCCTCCTGACTATAGAGCGCCATTCTGCCTCGTACGTGTGTACGCGCTAAACGCCGCTCTTTGCACAAAGTTACGCGGTGTACTTTCGGTAATTAACTATTTATCGCGGCGATATTTCGTCGGGTTGGGCGGTCGATGCGGTGTGGTGCCGTGTGTGTACTACTACCCGAAGCCCCAGCGGGCCTGCAACTTACCAGGAGACTTAGCGAGGAATCGAACCGTTAATCGAACATGAATGCACATTCCATTTAAGTTTTACTTTAGCCGAGCGTTCGCGCGCTCCGACCTAGATCCGGCTGAATTTAAATCTCCCCTGGCGCGCCGGCTGCACTGCGGGAATTCCGGCTGCGCCCGCTGCTAAAGGAATCACCATCCACCCGACGCCGCTCCGCGCCGCGCCGCGCCGCGCCGCCCCGGTGAAATTAATTCCGATATAAGCCGGTGTGTGCCACCCGACTCGATATATGTATATATACGCGACACGGATCTCAGAAATCTTAGTCTACCATCTCGCCTATTTCATCCCGCGCTGAGTTTGATCCGAGCAAGTTCTCCACTGAAATGCAATTATCTTGGAAGAAAAGTATATTCGAATCAAGTCTATTTTCAAGAAAAACCTATCACTGCTTCTTTTATCCAGCTTCATTCATTCTTTCACTTTTTACCCGACATAAGCAGTTGCAATTACAGTCGAGCGACTGCATTCGAGCAGAAATATGTAAACTCCATTTGATTGTATATGTTTTGCAAAGTTGAATTGCTACAATCGTCATCCCAATATCGAAACAATGTGGCTGACGTCCCCCGAGTGTAGCTCCGAACGGAGAAATTCCACCTTTTGAATGTCGAATATCCGGTTCGGAGGGTGGGCAGATATTTTAGTGAGATGGAGGAGTAGCTGGGGGCTGGATGAGGAAGACCGCGGCACGAAGGTGTGTTTCGGAGCAATGTCGCTTGGAACGAGTGGGGTGGCGGGGAAGTCCGGCGTTCCTCTCTATCGCACCTTCCTGCCAGCCGCTCTCTCGCGGCATCGAGGAATGCCGGCAAGTTATTTTAGGCCTTCACTCCTGCTCCATCCTACCGAGTCTATGGCACGAATACGTTTACGCGCCGTAACGAAATAATGAAGGAGGCCGCCGCATACCCCGACGCGCACCCCCGCCGTCTTCCAGCCCCCCACCCCACTCCGCTCCTACCAATGAAATACTCTTCCCCATCCGCGATTCCCTCACGACTCTTCAAAGTACACAGCTATCAAGTTCAAACTCTAATATTTTCAGTCCTCGTAGCTCCGGAGATGAAGAGCTTTTCACTCGAAAATTTTATTGCAAGTACTCCCCGCCATCCAGGATAAACCGTCAAGGCACTGCTGAAAAATTATCTTATCTTTAAGAACGTGATGTTTTACGGTAAAATATTACATGTACGCCCTTCTCGAGAACATTCCATATTCGTGAAGTGGTGTGCATCTTGGGGATTTGTAATAAAGATAGACCACAATTGAATCTAGCGCTATAATGCGATGATAATGCCAGAGACTTTTTAGAATCTAGCAACTACCAAGATTTCATTACCCTCCTGTAATCCAAACGTTATCAACCGCGTTTCTCTGAGATCGGGAAAAACTTTGATAGGGATAAGCAGCGTCATTGGTGCGATGCCAGGCCCTCTCCTGGCTGGAGTCCAGTAAGTAATAGATAAAGCTCCGTACTCCTCATATTATCTTTGTGGGACTCTCGGCACCTTTTCCCGACGAACAAACATTCCGGAGCGATATGACGTCTCGGACTTTCACGTGCGGTAAGCCGTGTGCAGGTAACGTCGAGATACCAGACCGATTGCATTTTATCAAAGATAATCTGCCTGCGTTTGCGAGTAAACTCGAAAGAAATCTACACATATGGGCGGACTTTTTTATAAATAAAAGGCGGCCATTTGGATTTCTCCATACGCACGAAAAATCGATATCTCCATCATCATTCTCCAAATCGATATCGGATATCTCCATACGCCCCAATCGATGGCAGCTTATTTCGTGCATATTTTGCATTTACGCGATTTTTCGCTTATTTAGGCCGCGTTCGGATACGCACTGCAATAAACTTTGAGAGTACTGGAAAACTATTATAATATCAACTAATTTGATATTTTCACGACCGAAGCTTTTCCAATAGTATCACAATTTGCAGGAGGCTTATACTTGAATTGCCAATTAGTACTGGCAGCTTTAGATGGTTCTACAGATGAATACTATGAAGAGTATTGAAGTTTTACTCACGTGTTTTCCTTCTGATCGCTGTTGCCCGGCTGTGAGACCGGTGACGGCTGGGTCAACTGCTTAGAGTAGGGATGGTGATGCTGGACGACGTTGTTGTTGTTGTTATGCATGTGCACCTTGTTGGCGTTGCTGTCGGTTGGCGAGCCCGGCGAGATCTTACCCGCCAGAGCATTCAAGGACTGGAGCATTTTCATGGGAGCTCTCCTGGCGACCGGATCGCGGTGCCTCCTTCCTTCAGCCTCGTTTACCCTTGAGCAAGACAGGATAACTGTTCACTGGATGTTTCAAGGTCTGAGCCCTCAAACTTTGCAGTTTTCACGCACGATTCCCTACTTCACGCTAAACGACCGGTGCACTTTCAGCCGTGCAACCACACTCGTCGATCGCTCTTTCACCGAAAAAAAACTAGACCCTTCACACTGAAGTGCGCGTTTCAGTTGAGTGTCAAAAATCACTTTTCAGGGCTTACGCCACGACTCTTCAATACCTAATGAGATCACGAACAATGCAAATTCTCCTGATTGCGTTCCCTGACTATAGACGGCCTACGAAACCTGTACGGGAAGAAAATCATAAATAACATGATGCGTTGTACGACCTTTCTGATTAAAAGGTGATGCCAGCGAATAACACTAGCGTTCATTATTGCCGTTCTACTTATTCCAATATTACGAGCAGTTCGCAAAGCAGCCAGGCAGAAGTTTGCCAGCAGAGTGTGTGAAGAAAAAGGAGAATCGGAGCGCGAGAAGAGGAAGCTGCGAAGACGAAATGCGCCGGAGCGCCGAAAATCAGTGGGAGGGGTTGGCAGGTAAATGCGCGCACGAGGAGGATCCACTTCTCGGGGAGGGAACGGCTTTACAACGAGTCAATTAAAAGTTTAAGTTTAATTACAAACTCAGCTTTTGTGTGCGCGAAAAGGGGGAGGACAGCGGCATTGCTCATCTTGGAGGGTTTCGCTTCCTCTATGACTTTCTCTCTGTCTGCCTCTATCTTTGTCCTCGAGTTATTCGCTCAGCTCTCTCTCTCTCTCCCTCTCTCTTTCTGCTGGGGTAGCATGAACTTTTCAACCACTAGTCTCCTTTGTTCCCCGTACATCTCGCGAAGAGGTCAAGTCTCAGGTATTTGCCGACAAGCAAGTCGACCGGACGAACAGAGCCGAGAGGGAAAGAGCATATCGCTTTATCGGCACCACGTGAAAGCGAATTAGTCGTCTGGGAATTCGAGTCCTCTTTCAAGTTGTCGCGAAAAGCAATCTTCCCCATTTTCCGTGTTAAAAAGCCTGTAACTTTGCACCGCACCCCGCGCCATGCCGAAATAGCTTAGGGAACTAAAGAGCAACATCTTTGCCAACAGCAGGATAAGAAAGACTGCAGTGTGGGTAATCGCGACACTAGTAAATTATCTAGCGGGTCGACAAAAAGAACCACCTACAAACACATGGCACAAAGATGTGAGGAGTAAATAGATACTTTTACCGACACCGCAAAAACCAGAAAATGTGAGGGTCGAAATGAAGAAGGTGGCGATAGGTACGCGCGGACAAGCAATTCCTTCCGTCGGGATTCGTCCAGCTTATGGACTCAACCTGAAAATCGCTGATCCAAGAAAAGAAAAGCTTGAGCAACAAGCTGTCTCCGGTGACTGTGAATTAGGATCGGTGAGACTGTGGGGTCCGAAGAGAGAAGTCAAACTGCGAAGTGGAGGGCGGTGGATAGAGGCACAATTACCGGAACTGCCATCGTTGTTAAGTGTCAAAGGGCTCACGAATAATTTAGCAGGCGGGCCGGATGCATAAAGGTCAGAGCGGCGACAGCCTAGCCAGAAAGAAGAACGGGTATATCATGCAGAAAAAGAGTGCAACCTGCGGGCTAAGAAAATCGCGCGCTGAACGCAAGCCGACTTTTGGATGGCTCGGCTGTGCGCCTTTTGTCCTTCCTCCCACTTCGTTCCCTTCCGTCCTTTTTCTCAAATCCACCTGCGCCGCTCGCTCTCTCACTCTCTCTGTCGTACTTCGAAACCTGCCCAACCGCCGCCTCTCCTATTCTGCTCGGCACCTCCGCCCTCGACAAGCTTCCGCTTCTCGCCTATACTGCTCTGGCTCCCTTTACGTTGGCCACTTGGCACTTCGCACTCTCTCGCTCTCCGCTGCGTCGAATTAAGAACTCGAGACGCTCTCGAAAGCGGCGCGATTAGGACTAGAGAGGGCACCAGGTGCAGGGAGCCGGCGCTCGATTGTTCCTCGCTTAATCTCCTTATTCCTTGTGGAAGAACCTTGCCAACCTGTACTTCCTTCAGTTGCGCGTCCCTCCTTCCAAGCCTCCCGTGGCACTTTGCTCGGCCAACTTTCTTCCCACTTTCCTGGCTGGCACGATGCTTTTAATTCCGAGCGGAACTCGGCGCTCTCGCTTGAACCAAATGGCCCGAGAGCAAGAGCTTGTTCACGTAAAGACGACACGACACGACACAACGGATCCGCGGTATCACCGTAGCTCAAATGGGACGACGATCTCGACGACGGCACCTGAGCACTACGACTGCCGACGACAGCCGAGCCGGCGGCTATCGTATCTCCGGATAAGCCTTATCGGTGCCCAAAGACCCCACCCTTCGCCCATCGGCCGCATCCCTCACGATGTAGCGAGCGCGTCCTCACGTCTCTCGCACTGCCTCGATTTTTTCACTAATGAATCACCGCGATTTCACGTACAGTCACTTTGTACTTGGTCTGCGCCACTATCGCTAACGATCAGGTAGAAAGTTTCCCCGGAATAGTACGCGGCGGACAGGTTTGTGGGCGACACCTCACTCAATTATCGTCCCTCGCGATTCACTGTCCACCCGTTTGGATCAGTCCACGACGTCAATCATGCTGACCGTTGCCGTGCACATACACATAGTCCTTAGGGATGCTGCGCCGATGCTACGACGTCGCCATGTCTGCGGGTCATCTGGAAGGAATGTTCTCTTTTTAGTGCTGTTCGCCGGCAGGTCTGCTGTACAGGCGAGCTCGAAGTCGAAGTCATTCGCAGCTTCTCGGATCTCGTGTACGCGCACGCCCCACTAAATATACATATTGTCTCGCTTGCAAAAAGTAACTCATTTGACGCAGCTGCACCACCTAAAGGTGTTGCGCATTTTCCAACTATCCTACCAGCGAATGTGCTAACAATTGTTTCCTAACGCATTGTACCATTGCTCAACCTCTAGTAGCGGATCGCGCGATTCAATGGCAGCATTGCACTTGGCTAATTATAGCCGGGCGTCAGGTGCACCGAGCGATAAAATGAAGATGAGACGGATGAAAGAGTGTTGGTGGGCTCGGCATCGGCTCGCGGCCATCCCCATACCGAAATCCAGCGTATTACTTTCAGCACGGACCAAGAGCCGGACGTGCATGGAAAGTGAAGTGTGTTTGCGGGTAAATATTTCTTCACTACCATCTCGCCCGCCGAGGTAAATACCGCGTCGCTCTCGCTCAGATTAGATAACGGTTTGAGCATTTTGTACCGGTGGACTTATACAACCGGCGCCGCGGCGTCCTCGAGCCTAGTGTCGCCAGTAGTGCGCAACTCTCAACACTCTCGTACAAAACGTCTTTGACATTCATTGCACTAGTAAATACGTAAATACAATGTGCGCATTAAATGCATGTTGGCGTTAGCACTGCATGCAATAGCTACTACAAGGACATACATACTATAACTGTCTTCGTAACTAACCCTCTTACGTTCTCGGTGGTCTAGTGTCGCGTTCTAACTGATGTTCCTAAGATGTTCCTTCGGAACACTTAAGTGTTGGCTGCTGCCTCGTCGCGGCAAAAGTATTCCGTAATCCATTGGAATGTGTCTATGAGTATCACGAGCAATTCATTTGGGGAGGCGAGTCCATGCATGTGTGAATGCTTACGGTTGGAACAATTGAAACTCTATTGTTCCGAAAACAAACTTTGAGGCGGCACTTGAACTATCTCCAAAAATTGGTATTTGCAATAGAGAGTGGTTCAATACAATTGTACCAGCAATTATCCCCGTGAAACTCATTTGAGGGCGGTCGCGGTCAAGATTAGAGAATCTAAGTAGTGAGTATGAGGTTTAACTCGTTGGGGTCAAAGATTATGCTTGGGTTCGCGGAGAAATAACAATGTGAAACTGCGAGGGTGGTATCCTTATTGCATAGCTAAGCAGTAGCGACCATTTCCCGGGGCGGGGTAGCCATTCGCAATCTGACAAAGAGGTATTGTTCGGTCGAGAGATTCGCTAAGCCCGCTCTAGTATTTACACGGGCTAACTCAACATCATATTGCAAACTTCACGTCGCGCTTCCTAGATCTAGATTTGGATTCTGCACTTACGAAAAGCCTGCTCCCTTGCCTACGCATCCGATCCCTCTCCCCTCCCCAAGTTACGGACTTTGGAACAATACGAATTTCTCACTCTCCCCCCAAAAAATGTCACTACACTCAATTGAACAATTATTAATACAACTTAAGGACAACTGAATTTGATAAGGCATGATTTAAAAGGAAAGAACGTATATAATGCTTGAAAAATGAAAGACATTCCGAGAGAAGGTAATGCCAGGCTCTATTGTAATTTATGAAATACACGGAACATATAACTGGTTTCTCGCAACATCTTTTTTCCGCCAGTCTTGAAAGGCTCAAGGTAGAAAAATTTGCAAGGCAAAGGGCCGCGGCGCTTTGCATCCAAATATATTCTTCTACCATAAGGGAATCCGGAATGCGGTGCGCACTCGCGTCCATCTAGGAAAAATACTGCACGACGCAATACTGGGCTTTCGAAAAAGTCGAGTTCCAACATGAAGTTTGATTGCGTCGACGATTGAAAGCGATGACAGAAAGGCAAGTGTTTCGCATAAATGGGAGAAGGAGGTATGTTATTATTAGTATCGAGCGAGTGGTTAATCGATCAATTGGCGAAAACTGAGGCATGCGGTTTCCGTGGCAGGTTAGGACGTCCGAAAAAGCCGCAAGTGAGGTGAAGCGAGTGGAGTAAGCTGTCAACAGTCAGTCAACTATCTGTTGGCCGAGGTGCAAAATGCAATTGTCGCACTGTGAGCAATGGCTGCGGAAGGTGGTGGAAGGTGGCGGAAGGTTTGTCGGTAGGAAACTAATTGTGGCGCGGGTCATAATCGGAGCAGCGTGTGCCTGGCAGATAGGAAACGAAGGCGGGAGAGGATAGAGGGGTTTGGGGTGGGCTGGCAACTGGGATCACGACTGCGACGGCAGGTGTGTCGCCTCACGGAAGTATGACGGTAGCCAACTGTCCGGCTCGTTATTAGCAAAATTGTGCGAGCTAATTGGCTAATTGGTGATTAGCGATCGAGAGGCGCGCGCGCGCGCCTGATTTTCCCCGGATATATTGATGGATTACTGTTTTCGGTCTGCTAGCAACGTGCATTATACCCCTTCGATTTTGGCTGGGTTCTCGCGCTCTCCGCGATATTCACACTGATCCGCTCCCCGTCGCCCTCTGCCGGCTCATCCATTGTCATCCGACTGCAGATATTTCGCGACGGAACATGTCACTCGATAATGACAATTATGAATAAATCGGTAACAACATTTTCCCGTTTATCGCACCGAGCCAAGCCGCTCGCCCGCCCAATGCACCACCATCCAACCAAATATTTCAGCCTCTGCTTCAGCCATCGCAATTTATCACTCGATTAATTACACCAAGTCTGCCCGCCGAGCTTGTTCGATACACTTTTCCTAATTGGAACCGAAGCTCCAACCGCGATTTTATTCATTCTGAATTCCCTGCCTCCCTACTTCTTAAGTGAAACAATTGCAAACTTATTTACTAAATATTTATTTATCACTCTACCTTGATCTGTAATCGACATTGTCATGGAACAACACTCTCAACGCCCTTGCATTTTGGCAGTGCGACATACCGGTGTATCCACGTTGGCAATAATTAATTATTGGTTAACGATGAAAGCCGGGCACACCTATCGCAATGTTGATGGATTGCTATTTCCGGTCGGTTTCGGCAAACATGTTATATCAATGGATGCATTTCCATCAGTGACATTCATCAGCTGGCACTCGCTAAAAGCTCTCTTCGCTTTGAATTATAGTATGCTCGTGGAAACGGTCAGTGAGAAGAAAGACAATCATTGACGTTAATTCTACGTAGTATACTAGGTTGAATGAGCCCAGCAAGTAATAAACTATTTCATACACTGAATCCTTTAACTCAACCATGTGTAATGACTGATTAGTTAAATATGCGGATGCATGCGCACTGTAATAGGCTAGCAATGAGTTGATAGAAGCAAAGCGGAATGGTGCCCTCAGAAATAATAAATCTGTGTGCGCCAACTATAGGAAATTTCAATATCCCAACTTAGATTGGCTCATATCTGATGGCGGCCAGCGATTATCGCGAGATTGAACATCAGCCCGGCGAGTACCAATAATCTCTGTTTAACTTTAGATTAAATTCCCGGAAATACGAAAAGTATTGCCGATAATCCGCGAAAGTTTCCCGGCGCGCGCTGGGCACACAGAATATATTGCGGAATTTGCGAGATAGAGCTTCCAATGGCAGCAACGACATCAACTTAAAGAAGTCCGACGTAGCCGACAAAAAGTAGGATGTAGACAACAAATCTGCAGGAGTGCAAAATGCATTAAACCTAGACAGCCGTAATCGAAAAGACGAGTGGCGGAGTGTAAGAACGGCTCGAGGAAATGGACAAACTGCTCCGAAAAGAAAGAAGCAATTCAGGGGTGGACAAGAACGTCTTATGCACGCACTCCCAGAGAGACTCTCCAATCACGAGATTGCTCAATTGTAGCGTCGTTCTTGCCCTCCTGTCCCCTGCGCCCTGCGCCCTGCGCCCTGACCCATCCAGGAACGAAAAGACCTGGCTTCCTTCTCAGAATCCGACTTTTCCATTATCCGACGAGACGAAAGAAAGAAGCGAGATTAAAAAGCGCGACCCTCCCGCTTTTGCGTGATTACTGAAGACGCACCCTTCGCTCCTAAGGAGTCCTCGAGAACTTCGCCTGTAATTTTATACAGCTTAATTCCCCGCTGCATGGAACGAGTGAAGAAGAATCACCCAGAGGGACTCGAAAACTCTAAGCATCAACAAACAAACCTGAAGGCCACTCTTTGCTGCAAACATATCCAGTATTTATTCTTAGGAAATTACAACCTTCCTCGACTATTAGTGGAAAACTTCGCAAGGAAGTTCTACAGCTTCCCAGTAAATATAATATCTATTTCTTGGGGACAGTGTCAATAAGAGAGCTCCGTTGTCTCTTGATTCTATGTAGCTGCATTCCTTCCCAGGAAGTATCTTGCTCCGTGTCTTTTTCACCCTCGCACAACTCTGATTAGCACGATATTCTTTATGCTGATACGCGAAGCATCGATCCAAGTGGTTAGTGGCACGAGAAAGCTCACTTAGCTCCATGATCAGCCACATTCCTCTGAGCTTCGTTATTATTCTGCTATCCAGCGTTTGCGTGCGCAAGTGAAATCAAGGCGTGAGAGCTGGGTCGAGGGTGAAAGAAGGAAAGCGAGAAGACAAGAAGTTGTACATTGCTAGATAATTAGTACGTGCAGGCTTTTGTAACGAAGTCCATTTATGACGACAAAAGACTAACAGAATCAGGTCATAAGGGAGGCGTTATTAACAAGTGGCAAAGTGGCTTTTTCACCTATCCAGGCATTTCCATTGCATTCTTTCTTAATACACTCTTTAATAAATGGATGGATTATAATACACAATGTAAAATACGAATGCTTCTCATAGCAGCTTAAAATGTAGAATCTATTGCATGCAGCTCTAAAGTAAAACTTGAAGAATAAAGATGGGAAAGTACATCCGACAGCAAACACGTGTTCGTCTGTGCTTTAAGTGTAGTGCTTTGTAAGTCGTCATGCTACTCATGCTTATTTAGATCTCTCAAAGAAAGATAAAGAGACCTCCCACTCGCCAGGGCTTCTCGGGCGGAAAAAAGTTCGCGGGAAAGGAGAAACGCCGCGCCGCTCCGCGCCGGCTGCGTGACTAAATGGGCATTCAGCATCCTCAACAGGACTAGCACAAACTGTCTCCTGTGGCAAGTAATGAGAACGAAGCAGGCTGAGCTAAGCCACCGCCGGCCGTCTTGTATTGCATTGTCAGAGACTGCTAAGACCTTTTGCTTTTTTTTCAAATCCAGCAGTAAGCGAGCGAGAGGTATGCGAGCTTCAAAATACAAAAGTTGCAGATAAATATGCGCTCGAGACACGAAGTGCGAAGTTATAAGTAAGTATAGGATCTTTGGGTTGTCTAGGATTCTACACGTCCGGATGCTACTTGAGCTTGAGTTAACACGAGCAACAGGTACTGGCATCTTTACTGTTTGACGCGCACTCGCGTCGGAATTAAATGCGGCAAAGTATGTTTGTTTAGTTAACTTGTTATTTGACGTGCGACTCATTCGGTCTCGATGGTGAAAGCGGTGGTGCTTGTGCAATTAATGGCGGATTTCTGGCTGATATTACGCGTGGGAAATTCGATTAACCTCGTCGCGTTACGAGCGGGCAGAGTATTAGAGTAACGTAATTAAAAGGAAAAGTCACATTAAAGCGATAATTAAATATTTGTAATTCTATCCAAACCGTTGGCTAACCGAGGGAACGTTTGCGCGATCCGAGCCATCTCACACATCGTGTCTGTCCAATTAAACCACAACCAAACCCTGTCCAGCTATAAAAAATGCTTTCCGTGCAATTACGGCCTCTCTTTGAGCATTCCCGCGAATGAAGACTAATGCGTGAACGAATTCTTACACCGCCGGAATTATTGCGCCAATGTTCGTACTTCTGTCACGGTCGATCAAAAGCGAACGCGCTAGATATACATATGTATATTTTATCAACGAAGAGCAAACTCTATCGGTCGATGCAGCCTTGTTTGCACAGAAAGCAGAGCGCAAGGTACACAAGCACGAAGGACAGGTTTGTGTGGTATCTGTGTAAGCTCGTAACTACCTCCGAGAATAATTCTGTTGCCCTTAGATACCGGCAAACGAGCCAAGAGATGACCATCGCGTGTTGCTGGTATAATTCGACGGTCACAAGTCAAGGGTGCTTCACGGAAAGTGTCTGCAATAGCGCAAGAAAATGCGAACTATGCCCCTTGAAATTTGAAGGGTGGCGCATCGCTAGTCGGGGTATGATTTGCGAGGGGGGGCAGAGAGGCGTAGCGGAGGGAAAGCCGCCACCGAATCCCAAGAAGCTCGGTTGTGCTGCATCGAGGGGCAGCTCAAAAATAGTCCCAGGTGTCCCGGCACGTCCCACGTTAGACACATCCTTCGGTCGAATTTGAAAAGTTTCAAACAAATCCAATAACACACGCTGTACAGGGAAGAAGTCGGCGGGTGCAGCGTGCCTTGGGAAAGCATAGTGTACACGCTGTGCCTGCTCGTCCGCCTGCCCGGAGGCTTCGATGGCTCCAATGTGCATTGTGAATTCGCCTGGGGCCCAAATACATACACCTATCCTCCTATCCTCCTACTCTCCTCGACGACGCTCTCCTAGAAACGATAGGCGAATACTTCCCGGCCTTGTATTTCTGCGTCACCCGTTTTCTATATGATCCTGGAGTGCGGTAATATGGTTGGTTCGTGTGTACGTATGTTCCTATCTAGATAGTAGGCGCACCTCACTCGAAGAGTTCGCGCGACACGTCCCGATGCATGGATACACGAGGCGTTCGCGTACTCTTCAGCGTTCAAAGCCGAGTCCTCGTCGCCCGACGACTTGCATCCTTTTCCCAGCGACCTCGCTATGTAAGTAGATGCTCCTTCGCTCCGCCAGGAATGCCATCTGCAAATACACTCCGAGACGTCCCATATGTGTGCCACGAGCATTCCGCCTACTTCCTCTATGTATAGAAGAATCTTCGATCTCGCTATAATAGGACATACCACATCACTCTATCTATCGGCGATCCTATACATATGATTCTATCCTTGTTAATATTGACCTGAATGATAGAAATGCAGAAGGTGAAAATCGTATATCGGCGAGCATACAATCTACGCATCCGAGTATGATCTGATTTCGTATCTTTGACGGCAATCAGGAAGTTGGAGGAGTTATATGTGCAGAGACACAAAGAAACGCGGAGGGGGTGGTTTCGACTGAGAAAATAATTCAGGAGCAGAGTGGGAGAGAGAGGGAGAGAGAGAGAGAGAGCTCTCTCGCATGACTGAGAAATGTGGATTTGCGAGGAGACTAGGTTCGCCTAGATCCGGTAGCATTCATGAGCTGCACTGGCCGAATCATTCCTATCTGCGCACATGCGCCGTATCCCCGGTACAATGCCGAGATTACAGGTCCACCCTGTCCACTAGGCCAAGCAGAAAGATGGTGGAGCCACTGCATGCCTAGATGATCGGTGCACTACGGAAAAACCGCACACGTCTACCAGCACTTTTACTGCTTTCGAGCGATGCCCTCATGTTCCGCCAGGAACAACGTCGCCGTCGGATCAACACTAGCAGCTTCCTCCAGCTGTCACTCCTCGGGGAACTTTCCCTCCGGACGCCCCAGTACAATGTGCACCGCGTGGATGGCGTGTTGGTTCCGCGACAACAGGTCGGAGATAAGATACATATATGAATCTGTCAACGCTGTACGTAGATGAGTGCGTTGGAATTAATAAAGCTGGAACAGCAATTCTTCTTGAAAAGTTCCTTCTTAAGGATCGAAGCACGGCCTTCTTCGGGATTGCATGTAGTGACGGTTGGAAAGTTCCCGCCGGATATGTCTTGAAGGTAGAGGAGAGGTGAAATTGGTAAAAAGTGGAGGTGCGGGTGTCAGATAATCTGGATGGGTCGAATTGCATTTTGGAAGAGTTTCGAAATGAGAGGCGTCGAAAATACGGGCGCGTCGGATTCCTCAGCCTGAACTTGATAGAAGAAGCTCCAGCGCGTAGTCGAGTCCCACGGAGAGGGATTAGGAAAACTTTGGAAGATAGAGAGAGAGAGAGGTGGGGAGTCGTTTGAGTGTACTTGTCACGTGCAGGTAAGGCATGTCCTGGAGATACAGTTAGCGCGGAGTTCGCGGACCGCATCTGAGAAGAGAGAAAGAGAGGGGAAGAGATAGATAGAATGAGAGAGAGGGAAAGCAGCGTGGAAGGAAGGGAGAGTGCGGATGCAACCTCCTTTAGCAAGAGTGCTCTCGAGATGTTCTCAAGGAGAAGTTTTAACGAGACAGTCAGAGATTTTTCAGCCGGCCGAACGAGCGGTGAGAAACGGGGCAGGGGAGTAACAGGGAGAACGTACGAAAGGCTTGCGTCTCTTTCTGTGGAGGTACGGGCGCATACAAATACATCCTGGCCGAAAGAATCTTTCCTTTCTGGTCAGTGTTCCCTGGGCCATCCAGTCACCCTCGGAATCTTTCATTCTCCTCTAGCTCATCCTCCGCGTTCAGATAGCGCTTCAAGCATTCCCCGCAAAAATACTGACCGCCTCTCAATTCGAACAAACACGCTTGGCACACGCCACTCAATATATATACATCTAACTGCAATGCCGAGCAACTTGTATCTTAATGGAAACGGAACTTTCATAAATTGCAATCGCTCCCGGCGATTGCGCTTGCTCAGCCACCGCGCCGCGCCGCGCCGCGCCGCCGGTACGATCTTGTTTTCCGAAGTCAACGACTCCGCAACACTGCAGCAGTAGAACAAGGATTTCCCAATAGCGGAGAGGAAGTTGCTCAGCCCTTGCGTCCACATTACGATGTATCTTAGTTTGTACATATTACTTTGCCTAAGTAAACGCAAGCGGATATTAACGGTGAATCTCAACTACACGCTATCTCAGGCTAGCACAGCTCGAACGCGCAATCTTTTCACTCCACGGTGGCAATGGCTTTTTATAATTCAATTGGCCGGAGAAATGTACCGTTTAATTCATTAGGAACAATATGCTTAAGCAACACCTTTGGATAATTTGGCGTGCAGAAAATACGGTAGGAAAAAGCAATTAGTATCACAGATTCAGGAGCAATGTGGGGGTGGGGGAGCGAGCACAAAGAGGTCGGAACAATAACAGGTGAGAACAATAGTTTGTGTGGGTGCCTGCCTGCCCTGGCGTTGACGTTGCCAAGAGTTTACGCGAAAACGGAAATTGGAAATGGAGAGGACAAATAGATGTCGCTGCTTTTAGAGAAAATATGACCGGTTCGCTGTGCCTTTCACACAGGCTATAATTTAAACTGAGGATAGGCTCTTAAGTATTGTCCAACGTGAGATTTTAATTGCCCCCGCGAAAAAAAGTGTAAGGAATGCCATGTTCATAGCTGACATGGACCATAACTCTTCATGTTTCTAATAATAAACAGTAAAATGGCAATGCTAAATGCTTTCAGATTTGCACATAACGCAGAATTGCAGTGAAAATCGCGCATGTAAGTGCATTACATTTTCCGGGAGCTCGATATTTGAATGCTCCAGTAAATACAAAAATCCCTCCCCTCTTTTCTTTTTCTAATTATTCAACCCTGCGGCGTAACATGTATCATTACGTGCCTGTGTAATGTAGTGCGAAGAAGAGGCTGAAAAATGAATTATTAATAAAAGGGGGCGGCTTACTAAAATACGTATGAACCGGGAAAGGACTAAAAAGAGGACCCAGAGGTCTACCCAAGGCACGTAATCCCTGACATCTTTGGGGCTTGTAGCTCCCCAGACAAATAAGGAAAGAAATCAGTGGCCTCCGCCAAAAAGGGACTTCCAGCTTCCGCATACTGCTTGACTATTAAACTGGCGATGCCTGAAATGGGAATGGCCGTGTTGCATAGTACAGTTTCGGTGTGTATCGGCGAGGTGCGCGGCGAAGCGCACGGCGAGGGAATGGAAGATGCTAGAGATCCTTCTTTAACAAGCGTATCACGCTCGAGTGGTCAATGCCTGGAGGTGTAGTACATGGTGGCCAGGTCGACGGAATTATTTATTAATTCGAGGGGCAATCGAGGATCACTGGGAAGTCTCGCGGCCAGCAGCGAACGAGCGAGACGAATCCGTTAAGATCCTGAATTATTAATTGTTCCGGGGTATATTGTGGTGGATTCAAGTGGAGATAGAGGAAGGTAAAGGGAGAGAGTGAGGGGGCGAAATGGAGACGAGCGCGTTACTCGCATGTACGAGAGCCGTACGGACGCATTACCCTGATTGCAACGCCAGGAAACGCTAATTCACTAATGCGTTGTTTCCATACCGCTATACCGCCGCCGCTTTGGTTTCGTACGGTAGGACGCAACGCAAGCATGCTTCGACTATTGAGGATAGTTTAGGATTACACGCTAACGACTTCGCAAATGCGGTCATCCATCCCATCCACGATAAAGTCCCCGCACCGATTGTCTAGAGAATTTGATACTGTGTCTTGCTGCGCCAATACCATTGCGCCCCACGCGGCTCCCATGCAAACGCTCGCTTTTTACATTCACCGAGAACACTACATATCTTCGATGCGCAACACAGATATGGGATCGAAGTCTGCGACCGAGTAATTGTCCCTCGATCCACCAGTATCATTACAATTCCGATATCGGTGGCAGTATAGGAACCCGATCACGAACAACAGGCACGACCTTCGGTTTCAAAGTTATTCTACTGCAAAGAGCGAGAGGGAAAACCTTAATAATAGCATAGGTCGAATAGTGGCTGTCGAGACCACCACTTATTGTCGTGCAATTTTGTAAACATACTCTATACAACACTCTGAATCAGCAGCTGTTAGTAACATTGATTACCACGCTGCAAGTGACAGACTTAGAAATGTACGATCGATTTTTCGAAATCAATGAAATCGTTGTAAATACCTGCAGGTGCGTTTGCCAATTTCATCCGCGTGTTCGAAAACCCGTGCCTCGGACGTTCATTATAACAAAGGTCGACTGTATTTCGCAGAATGCACGGCATCAGAATGACCACCGGAATACAAGCATGCCTCCGGCGCGTTCGCGGCTAGATATTATGCTAATGGTAAATATGCTCGTATGCGACGACATTAAACCGATTTATGCAAACTGTGCAGTACGGCGCGCAGGCGCAGAGGCGCGCGCCTCTGAACCTATCAGTAAGCCACCCGCTGGTTCACCACTTTATTGCCGCATCTCACATTACAAGCGACGCAAAGAAATAGCGTTCCGCCCACTACAGTGACTAATTCTCATTGATTACGCCCTTGTAGTCTGGCAGCCGGCGGAGGTCGGTATTTCGGTTGGCAATGCCGCTAATGAAGACAAGCATTGACAGAGAAGCTGCACGATAAACTGTCAAACAGAATGCCTGGAAAGCGGGTCGACTGATAGCCCAATCACATGTATGTATACCGCAGTCAATATGTAACACAAATCTTGGAGGATCGCGATCAAGGAAGCAAGCGACAAAGGGAAGATAGTCAAATCTCATAGTTGAGCATAGTCTGGTAATAGATTTGGGAGTGCGGCAAAAGTGTGGCTAAAGAGGAAAGTTGATCTTAATAAAACCAAGTTCCTGGGAGATTGTATTGCCGGCCAGCAGCAGTCGCTCCTTTCATGTTTCAGTCATCAAGTACGTGTAACTTTGGCGATAGTGCGCTCCGAGAGTGCTGTACAAAGACAGAAGCAAAGACGACGCATACGGTGACAGATCTCGAAAGGCATTTCCTACTTGAATACGAAGTAAGTTTCGGTTGGCGACAGCGTGGTGGCTGTGTGTTTTCGCGCTTCAGCCCCTCTAATAGGTATATGCATAACGCCGAGACCGCAAATGCTTCAATTATGAAACAATGAAATAGTTAGAGACGCCGCTTCACGGGAGCCTAGCGCCTGTCCCGTCGAGCCACGCCGCTGAGCAGCAGCGCGCGCGCGCTGGTGCCAACTGACGCGCCAACTTTTCGCGATAACTTGGTACCGTTGTTTCGTCGAGTTAACCAGCTAACTTTATAGCAATCTACCCTCTCGCCACCCACCTTCCATCCCCTTCACCGCCCCTTCAGTCGCGCTCCCATCCTCTTCACTCGTAGTTTAGTCCTTAGACTTGCGCGCTCAACCTTCCACCCTTTCCTTATTCCCTTTCCGAGCTGTCGCATCCGCACCCTACTCTACCGACCCCTACGCGCCCTCCTAACTTCCGCACGTGAATACTCCACCTCCACCTGGTGCCTCAACGATTAGCAGCTTCTCCTGGCGAACATCACCTTCCCTCCGCTTCATCTCGACTAGCTCGGAAAAACCAAAAAGCCTACTATGCGAATTGACTAAATGCGGGCTTGAGAACTAGACTTTATTTCAGGTTTTATCAGTAAGCACAAGTTTGGAGGACCGCCAGTTTATCAGGATGCACATTGCAAACCGTTGAAAGAAGGATACGCCGACGCTGTTGTTGTATAGGAGGCTGCGAGCACATGGCTCGCATGGCTGACTCATGTCCAGATCTCCTGAATTGGGGAGTAGTATTATCATGGCACGGAATATAGCGTGCTCCGTTTATCGAAGATTGGGGCGCGCGCGACGTCGCAGATAGGAGGATGCTGGCTGCTGGTGGCATCGGGGAACAGAGATATTCCTGGTGCACATATCCTGGTCGATTGTATATCTCTCGGCCGGTGGCTCCGGTAATTCGCGTGGAAAGACCAGGCTTCGGCCAAATTGGAGCGAGAAAGGCTACGGGCGCGCTCGCGCGGACACGTGCGCACAGAGATACACGCCCATGCGTTAATAGCGAGTCGAGTGGTGTGCCCGATAATCTACGAAGCTGCGAGAACGGCGTCGGCACAATCCGCCCATATAGTCGAGACGATAAGGCGAAGCCCCCATGAGATGCATGATGCGTGGCCTGCGAACGCCCCCTGTCGACACTAGACGCCCTTCACACACGCGTTCATAGTTTATGCCTGCACTCGCCACGGCATTACACCCCGGCGGACTCGCCTTAGGATATTATTTATCCTCGAGACACGCCGCGCTGCGTCTCCCCTCTGCCCCCCTGCCCCCTCGCCCTCGCACTTCTATTCTTCACTGGTACATCCCGATGATCACACCCATCCACTGCGTCGCATATGCGTCCACTACGCAATTCTGAATGGTGGAAAGCCATGGTTTCAATGTTCTTCATGATTAAAAAAAAGCATTCGAGGAACGCACGGATGAGACACACGGAGCTCTCATGGCAATCGTGCGCGCGTGAAATTATTGCGCACGAGTGCGGATAGTCTCCGTTCGCCTCGTTAAGTAGAACCAGTGTATTGTCAGGTGGCAAAGGAAGGAAAGTACTTCCAGTGCTTTGCGGCTCTGCGTCATTGCTGTGCTAATGCGACAACAATCGTCACAACTTTGCGAGGTTCAAGGTAATTTACATGTCAGCCTTCTTGTCTCCGATCCTTCTAGAAACAACTCGTTCATTCTCAAGTGCTCATTACTACAGTAATACAGTTCTCTATTGGTTCCAACGTTCCAATTAACCGCGTCTTCTATTTGTGCTGCTGCTTTTGCTAGAACAGTATCCAGACCGTTATAAATAGTGGCTCGAGAATCATTTCCGGAAATTATAAGTTTGTGTTTATGCGAGAGAAATTCGATCCCGGTCGCTGGAATAAAGAGTTGCGACCGAGAGATTTTAAGATATAGGTGACATAAAACGACGAGAGAATGAATGTCGCGAGCTTGCAATGAAATATCGATAGCAGATAAAGGGGATAGTATTTGACGCGAGTAACGTACTGTGGAGTACTGAGAGTGTCATTGATACTCCCAGCGAGACTACTGGAATCAAGAAGCGGGATCGCATTCCCCTAATTCATTTTTGCGATCACAAGAATGGAAGGCCACGGGTAATTTGTGCGTGGTGGAGTAGGGAGTATCGGATGATGTATTTTGGCGCGAGGGACTCGGCTGCAAGCCGACACCGAAGATTCGTCTTTCGAGAGGTGTCCAATTTTACGGCTGATCTAAGCGACCCTCAACCACTCGGTTTTCCCCCGTCGCCCCCACGTTTCGTTTTACCGCTGCTGCTGGCGGCAAGTGTCCCGCTCGCACGTGTCTCTCCCTCTCCCTCTCTTCTCCACCTATCTTTTTCCACCGTCACCTTTCGCCCCTTTTTGCTGAAGGCAGCGCTATGCTACGAAAGGACGTGTGAAGTTACAGTTTAATTGGGGGCGGCGGAAACGCTCGATCGACACGGGACACAGCGCGTTACGCTGGCGTGCTTCGTAATTCACGTTTGATGCCAGCCAGCGAAAATATTACACACTGCGTGCTCGTGGTAGGTAGGCGCGCGCGCGCCGAGTGCGACTGTAATGAATTCAACATGTAACCATTAAATATTAATGGGCGTTTATAACACGATTGAATCTACGTCCAAGCCCGCTTACTGCCACATGGCTCCGCTCATTCGCGCGAGCCGACAGCACAAATTAAATAAGAGTGCGATTAAATTATTAAAAGCGCGATGGTTCGCTTAATGCACTCAGAACAGTGCAGCAGTGGAGCATGAGGAAAACGGTTGAATTGTCGAGGCATCTCTAAATCAATGATTGTCCAAATAGACGAGCCAATTTAACTGGCTTCTCTTAGTCAGCTATATCGTATGAAGGACCAACTAGAAATAATAGTAGGTCTGTACATAGAAAGTGACGAGACGGATGATATCCTACGCAAGAAGACAGTATTAACGTCATAGACACATACGCAGGAGGGATCGATGGAATCCAATTACGAAAGTATAGCTTTTACCGTGTCAGGCCGATATATGAAATAGTTGGAGAGAGAAAGAAGAAGAAAAAGAGGGGCAGCGGAGTATCGACTGCTCGGTATTCCCGGGATTGGCGAGAGCCGAGTGTCTCGTGGTAATAACCTTCCCAAAGCTATCGTCCCATCGGAAAGGCAATAATTTTTCCATTCTTCCGGCGTCGCCGAATCAGGGGCGGTGGAGAGGATGAGGAGGGAAAGCGAGTGCGCAGTGCGGGCATGTTAACGGGCCTCGCTCGAATCTTAACGGAAACCCGGAAAGATATATGAGCGTGGAGGCGCGTGCGGCATCGCGAAAATGTAAATTGAAACGATGATCTGCGTGCTGGCAGCGCCAGTCATAATTCTCGTTAGACGTCTTCATCCGCACTGGGTGTATTCGCCGCCGCGTTGGTAATTATGTCAGTCCGCCGCGACCGACCTATACTACTCCCGTCGCTCCAGCCCTCGCCAACCCCACCTTTCATCCCCCAACGATCGCTCCACCAGAATAGAAGTGATTCACCTCGGCCGCGCTGTTTTCTAATCATAATTGCAACTTACACGAACTTTCATGCAAATGCTCCACCGGCCGATAAATCATTATAACGAGACTCCTCAACAGACATTCGCGTCGGCGCGCGCTCTCTTCCCGAGGAGAGAGTGTGTTTGCGACCTTAATTCACATAGTCGCCAGCGGGTCCGCTCGTGCCCTGTCAGTCCATGCATGCTCCATTCCAAGTTTTTCTACCGGCTGCATAAACATAAAGTTAATGCGCTAAGTCGCCCCCCGGGAGAAACTTGTACTGGTTTTGTACGGTCGTATTCCCTTTTAGTTCGGCGCAAAAGAACGCGATATGCGCGCGGCAAATAAATGCGAAACGCTTCGTTATACGAACGACAACGGGCGAAATAACCATATGGCTTTAGCGGCGGGGGGTTTGTGCTTATCACAATTGAAGTAGGTTGCGGAGAAACGAGTTTTATAGTACATGAGCTCGAAGCCGTAGCGGAACGGCTGGATTTAAACAGAAAACAGAATGGCGCAGAGGGGAAAAGTCAGTAGGTCGACGGATTCGCCGAGAGGATTTTCGAGGAAAGACCGGGGAAGGATACACGAATGTACGTGTGCATACGTGGAGAGAGTGCTGCTGCTGCTACTGCTGCTGGCTGCCACTACGGTTTTACCCCAATGCCATCCCGCATTCGCCGGAGCCGGAGCCGGAGCCGGAGCGGTCGCGTGGTGCGGAAAACAAGCAAACGCAACGCAGCGGTTACTTGCACGCAAATAAACTCCCCTCTGATGTTGTACACATTACGATTACGTAATAATACAAAGCTCAGTTAGCGTTCCCTTTGCAGTGTGTTGCGCCTCTCGCTCGCTCGATCGCACGCTCTCTCCCTCTCTCTTTCTCTCTCTTTGACGCGCGCGCGCCCGCGTGTTTTCCATCTTTCTCGTCCCCTTTCTGCTCTCCTTGCTTGCGGTCCCATCACCTTCCGGCTTTCTACTGCGCTTTTCCCGTTCGGTTTCAGCCGCGTCTCCGGCACAGCATGTCACAGCAGGAAAACCGCCCGAATACCTATTTATGCACGAGACTCTCATACTCTACGTATGTTTATCGAGTGGGTTTTGAACGCGCTCGAGTAGAAGTTGCCAGGGAAGGCGCGAGGAGAGAACGCTTTTTAATTCCCGGTTGCCTTGAATACCCATTATTATTGCGAAGCGTGCGGTACGACGCCAGCTGTTGGTAGCACTGGACTTCCGAGCGGCTTTTAATGTACCTTTCAAGTGCCATTATCGACTACGGTGCACAATTGTACGGCATGAATTAACATCCTATAAATTTCAGAGCAGCAAATATGTGGAAATGGTTCTTTTTACAATGCGCATCCACCACTTTACAAATCCTCGGCTATTGGTCTATGAGCACGCGCTGAGACAAAGTATAGCTAGCTGGGCAGCGTGGCCGCAAGCCATTAGTTGCGCTGCTCCAAATAAAGTTTTCGTCGTCCGACAGAAGTTTTGGTGCCCGAGCAACTAAGGGAGCTTCAGTGTTCTTTAGGAAAATTAGTTCCTAAGAGCGCAATAAGTAGCCCGGCGAGTTCTCCTCGGGTGCGCGTTCAGATGGCGGTCATAAATTCTGGATTTTGATGTGTTAGGGAAAGACTGGGACCACCAACGCTGCTTACTACCAAAGCTCCACCCTTCTCTCCTTCTCTCTTTCTCTCTAACTCTCTCTCTCTCTCTCCCTTTCCCACTCGCTCTCGCTCTTCGCAAACGTTCTCGACGGTACCACTCGAGGTTTTTAGAGCCGTAGCCAGTAAAACTCCGCGGAAATGGATTCCGGAATGAGAACGGGGAATAAAAGTAAGACGAGATGCAGAAAGGAAACGAAGCAGGTACCAAAATGCCACGGGAGAAGCCCGAGTGCTCCCCTGCATTTGTACTCGATCCAGAGCACTACTTGTTGAGAGAGACCGATTCCTCCAATTGCTGCCGATATTGCATACACGAATTACTCGCCGGTAATCCGCCACTCCAGCTCTCTCTTTACAGCAGATATAGACAGTCATGGTTTTCCGAGCTTTTTTCACCCATAATCACTGCCAATTTTATTTCACTTAACATCATAAAAGTTTTTAATTATGATACAATTCAATTATTACTACAAGAAATCTTGTAGGGGACAGTATAATAGAACGAACAGACAGCGTAATGGAAGCCGGATTGAATGAAATGGTAGCATGCTAACAAATCCTTTTAGGCTAAGCGACACTTGGTGAAATGTTTTATTGAATCTTGGTGAGACACGGACTGGTCAGGGCGGAGACATGCACCAACAAACTAGCCGGCCGGGAGTCACCTCCAACTCCCCAAGAGCACCGCCGATATTACATAGAAGCCCCACTGGCGATTTCGGATTTGCAATTCATATCGCGTCTCATGCATGCACGATGGAGAGAGTACCGTGATGGCAGTGTGTCATTGCCAGGCTCCCCTCACCTAACTGCTCCCAGAGTATACGCGTAAACCAATTTTCGAGCGAAGAAAGGCATTCAACTTTCAGATTTGTTAATCCTCGAGTCTCTCCAGCGCCGCCTAGTATCCACGTTCGACCTGATCTCCAGTCTAAGCAGCTTAACTTCTATGTCGGGCAAACTAATCCATGAGCGTAATACGAATAGATGTTCTGACCGGGTTTTAAAAAATCTCTATCGAATATAGATAATACTCTTCAAAATGACAATGTTCAGTCTGTGGAATTCGCATGATTTACTCATTGGGAATGATTCGAGAGCGAGTGAATATAAAAGCATTCACATCGTAATGCGATGAGTGGTTGTATCATAACCTTTCCTTTCTTCCTCTTTTCTTTCCTTAACGTCGGGAGAAAATTCCGGAGAGCGGATATTGAAACATTTTAATTTACTCTCTTTCTCTTTCTCCCTACTTTTCTTCGAGTGACACTGGGGGGCTTCTGGGGCAGAATAACGAGTCGCGACTTGAATGCATCTGGAATCCGAACCAGATTTCGTTTGAGCCGACTCAACTAAATCGCTTGGATTCGAAGGTTGCATCACCGCAGAGTTTCAGCTCGACACTACTGAGGTAAATAAAATCAATAAATCGACGCGCGCGTTGGAAAGTCGGAGATATCCATGTTACAAAAGCACGCTCCACCGAGATCCGATACAGTACAAAAGTCAGATATGTCGCCAGCCGCGCCTCTAGCCGGCCGCATTGAAACTCACGCGGGAACAACCTTTGTGCAAGGGCAACAAGCTCATCAAATAATCTACTTCACGCTGCCAGTCATAAAACATCATCGAGCAAAATAAACTCGTATTCGTTGTTCTGGTCGTACGAAGCAGTGCAAAAATGAACCACGTCACATGTGCAAAACCGAGGATTGAGCGAATCCCTATTGAATGAAAAATATTCACTGCTTCTGATCCTCTTAGAACTCCTATAGGATGCTAGATATCGAGAGCACGATCGGAGCCCTAAATCTAAACAAGCGCGGGTGCGTGACGTCGCGATCTGGCAGGCACGTGTTTGGCAACAGAATCACGAAGTACAAACAATTTCGTTAACGAGTTCCAGCTATTAGGCCTGATCGGAACTGAATTCTTGGGACAGATGTCCCTACGTGCGCAAAATCACTCGTGCATAGAGCGTGTAGCCCGCATCAGGCGTGCGTGTCACGTGCGATCACCTCCATTCGTGCGTGTACACTTGCTGCCAGAGTGCGTGTGTGTGTGTGTGTGTGTGTGTAAAGGGCATATTGCGAGTGCGCCTCCCTTCTTTCCACGAGCGGCAGCGCCTTACACTGCCGACTTGCCACGCACCAGTACCGTCGCAGCTCCCCGAATATTTGGTCGATCTCAAAGAATGCGTCTGCTTTAAGTGTGCCATTGAAATTCCCTATAGGCAGGCCTGCTGCTGCTGCTTTCTTTGACTAAATTGGTAACTCCCTCCCGAAAGGCGGTACTCTTTGTGATCTCACTAATGGGCTTCTCACAATTTTCTAATGTCCCCGAGAAGGAATCCAATTGCGCGTGGAACTCGGAGAAAAGAATGGTGGGTCTTGGAGTTGGTAGGTAAAACTAGATAGGGAGCGTAGGGGTGAGGAATGCGGGGCGAAATAAAATTCGCCAACTGACATTGCGGTCGAGCGATTTGCCAGAGCTCTTACTTACAGAAGAAGGAAGAAGGAGTGCGGTGCGGGACAGTTGCGTCAACTGAGGTACGATAGACTTGGCGAAGAAGCGAGCAAGAGAGCGAGAGCGAGAGCGCGGTAAGTAGAGTAGGAAGCGGCGAAGGAAGCTCGACGGTCGACCGGCAGACTACGTTCGAGACTTTGGCAGGGGGTGGGAGGCGGAAGTACACGTGTGCAGCAGAACACGGACGGACCGCGCGAGCTCTGCGCTCTGTGTGCGTCTCTACATATACCTTGTTGCGGATTATGTAGACTCGTGTTGGAACATGTGTTCGTTATATCGCTCCGACAGAGTTAGCAACTCTTGGCTAAGGCTTCCTCGGGCTAGCCGCGCACCGTCACCCTCGCTCTCCTCACCGAGCCACCACCAGCCACACACAATCTGTCGAAGTGGCAATCTGCGCGTGGCCAACGCCGGCCGTAAATATTTCACGTCGCGAATCAAGAGATTTAGATGGATTAAGGCGGACAGAGTGGATAAGTATCCGTTAGCGCGGCTGCATTCTCCTTTTTTCTTAGCAAGCATGCACCATGTGATTGCCTATCTGCTGACCATGCATTTGAGAATCTGATGATTTGGTAGCGTTTAGATTTCTCGTACCAGCCATGGGCTGCAACATTTGAATGCCTTCAACTAGGCCAGAATAAATTAAAAAATTGACCAGACTGAATTTATTGTTTTTCAGTCTCATTCTGATTGTAACCAGAATTGGCGGTCATATGTATTCGTGATAGCATGTTTTCCATCTCTGGTTTTGCGGGAAAGTCCTTAACAAGCTCAGCTTCGAAATGGGTGACATCTCACAAGGAAGCACATCTACGCGGTATTCTTTTATCCCGGAAAAAGCAAGCATTTTGGAGGATTGACGGTCACTGACACGAACTCGACCACCTACAAGTTTATCCCGTAATGCACTAGAGCGAGTGCTAACCTCGTAGCCAATTGTTAGTACAAGAGAATGGAGATAAAAGAAGGGGGCCAGAGCTCGACTGCTTGGACATGCCAGAGCCAGTGAAAAACATTTCGCTACTTTACTCCGGATGCATTTGTACACTCCTGACCCTTGGCACAGCATTAAGCTACTGCGCAGTTTCAAAATACTTACTACTGCGGAGACAACTTAGTTAAAGGAAAAAGAGAACCGAAATTTATGCGACTTTCCACATGAATCTTTATTAAGACTAATTAAAGAAATGTGCACAGATGACATCCCGGTTATCGTAAGCGTAAAGCTGATTAGCTCGAGTAGTGTAGAGCTTCCCCTTCTCCGAGCCATGATGAATAATTCCGACCGATTTTATTCATACATTCTCGGTTGCTGTGCGGACCGGCGCGGCGGCGGCCCATTCTATTGCCCGTAAATAGCGGCATTAGTTCGACGCGCTAACGTTAAAATACAGCGTACCCGTTAAATTGTGCGTGTTACGCGGCAACCGCCCGATTTTCCTGCATGGTGAACAATAATTTAATTCCACACTACTAACATCGTTGCTCGAGCGTCTAATACTGTTCAAGTTGTTCTATCAATTCCAGTAATAATCCTCACAAGAACTCACTCGCATTCTTATTTCACCATAAAAGAGGAAATCTTATCGCTTTCTTGTCGATTTTTCAATTTGTTATAAAAGGAGTAGTATTTCTTAGAGGTTACGTTGCAAGATGAAGAAAGCACGTGGAAGTCGAAAGGTACCAAGAGTTTCTGAGATGGAACACCGTCTGGTGTATCATCTTAGCCGTGCGGCCAGTGTTCACTTGTCAAAGATAACGTAATAGGCGAAGATGCAATTAAACTATGGATAGCTAGGCGGTTCGATAAAGCAATCGCACGGTGAGAGGGTGTATACGCGGAATGGCCGCCAAGCCAAGAGGGAAGTGCATTTTGTCGAACTGGTGATAATAATTAACGTCGGCGCGAAGCCATTTCTCCAGGGCTAGTTAGTTGCCTTCTGGCGCGTTACGTCTCGTTCTCCCCGTGTGTACACAGGAAGTGCCCTTCGGCCTTGGCTAGGATGCATGCCGTGCAACCAACTTCTCTCAGGCGGACTTCGGCTTGATTGGCCTGCCAATAATTATCTATCGGCTGTACTGCCGCGCCCTCAGGACACACTGTTCCCTGACAAGAACGCCACGCGATTCCGCTCACGTGACACTTCCGGCTGGGCTCTTAATTCACGCAGAATTAAAGCCTCCAGGCTGTTACTGTCATGCCGTTGACGAGCGAAACAGAATAAAGCTTGTTGTAGAAAGAAATGGACAAGTCTCCCCATTTCTTTGCCCGTTTCGTTGATGCTTAATCCGGCAGCGATTTCATATCTTTCCCATCCTGGCTAATCCCTGCAAATTATTCCTATTATAATATCCTAATTAGGCATGTTAAATATTCTATGAATATTTAATACGAATAGTGAGCGCCATGTTTCTCTCGTTAGCTTCATCTAAGGCAGCTCCGTTCGAACGGTATACCACAAGCCAAGCCCCGCACAGCTTCGGTTTCTACGGACGTAAACGAATTCGTATCTCAACCGCTGGCGGATCCGACGAATTAAAAGCGGGGTACTTGTGGTAACACCGGTTCTCAATAGGGCCACCAGCTTGAAAGCGAAACCGCGATCAAAAAGGCTGGAATACGCTTGCGCGCGGTGCGGCGCAAGCATGAAAGCTCAAGAGTAATTTCGCCTGGCCACCGAGAGTGAAAAGCGAACACGCTCGATAGAGACAAAGTGGCCTCGAAAATTGAGGTTTGCTCAGGGGAATTATGGTCAAACGATCAGAGCGCTATGATGGAACATGGATTCCGAGCGGAATCGAGGAAGATTCGTGATTGTTGTGAGGAGAGTGATGCGTGTGTTTACGCAAAACACGTGGAGCTTAAGTGGCATTGCCTGCGAAAGGTTGCAATGTGTAATTGCACTAGGATAAGTAACATACTACTACATGAATATCAGCCACGGATGAAACTGAATGGGGACTATTTTATTAGCAGTCAGCAAATAATACTAGATATGCGTGGTATCGCGTACGCATCATCTGCACTATGCTACGAAGTGAGCAATCAGATTGCCCCGTTTATGTTGAACTAAAGGCAAGTTTGCGTTGTACACGATGAACGGTGTCTACATAGGTTATATTGTAGAGAAAATATCGTTTTGTGCGAGCTATATGCGATCGGGTGAGGTGAATAATCCCCACGGCAAGTTTCGATACTCGAGCACTCTCACCGTATGTTACTTCCGGCGCGGATTTAATTACTGTCATGCTTGCAGCGGCCATAATGCTCTGCGCAGGAAGCTCGAAATTCATATGGTTTCTTCTGCAATGCCAGTCGAATTTGGTAGCACATAGGTAGTCGGACGCCAATGTATCCTTCCGGTGGAGGGAGACAGAGAGAATGGTACTTCGGTTGATGTGTGCGGACAAGTTGCGTCGCATGCCGGTTTATACGACAGGGTGAGCGAGTTTCAGCAAGCAGTGAGGAAAATATGAAACTAATATTGCGCTCTTATGTTTGATTACACGCGTATCGAGCTTGTTGTGTTATTTATTATCTGCGTTTCGAGCATCATTAACATAATTCATGCGCAGGTAGCCTACAATGAAGTAAACGCAAACTGGCGTTTTGTCCAACGGTAAAGCTGCGAGTGGATTCACCGCCGTGAAATTTCTAGCAGGAGAAGTGAAAAAGGAAACGGTGGACGAATGCGAGAAAACGACGCGTTCGGACAGGCTATGTAGATTTTCCGCGGCAAGCTATTGTCAAATTCCAGCAGACGAAAAAGCGAGAGCGAGCTTCCGTTTCCGGGTACGCACACTTCGCATTCACCGAGCGAAACAGGAGCGTAGCGGTGAGAAAGGTAAACGGTAGAAACGCGGCGTGCAACCGGTGTCACCTCGTCTGGCCACGTAAAATGTAGTAAAGAATTGCACCAACTGAAGAGAAGACCAGGTCGGATTTAACGGGCATGCTGCGGCAATCTTTCGTCGGGGGAAAAATCAAATCGAGTACCAATGAATTCGGACCGGTCGTGCGAGCCTATCACCGGGACACGTGTCCAAACGTTTACCCTTGGTGAAAAGTGCAGCTCGCAACGGGCCGCTGCGCTAGCTCGTGTCGCTCTGTCCCTTGTTAGATGTAGCGAGGCCGAAAAACGTGCGTTCGTTACACAGTCACATATTAGTACGGCTGACGTGGAGAGTGAGTAAAGGCAGGCGCGTGTGTACATGTGCAGATATCCAGCGGACGAACGTACTCGCGCTCTTCCAAAAACGAGTAGCAATATGTCATGATCGGGCAAACATTTCAACCCTGATTTTTCGAAATCCCTCGAACCCAACTTTCAGCCTGTCCGGATAAAAAACATCTCTGCGAAAAGCACGGGAAAGAGGACAATTGTAGAATTGAATGGCAGCCCTTCGCTTTCTTGAGAAAAGCTAACCTGACTCTAGTACTTGTGCGTATAGGTATCGATGCACGAAGACAGATATGCCGAGTGAGGGTTGCGGAATGTGTTAAGGAGCTACCGAGAAGGGTGTGCAACACGGAAAAGCCTCATTCTGCCTTGCTTGCCGCGTAAGTGGTGCCTCGCTTCAGATATTTTCACCGAAACGAAAGAGTGCTCGAAAGCCACCCCCTGCATTGCGGGCCACTTCGCTCGGCTGTACGGTGGTACGTTGCAGCCCTCTCCTGCAACCCAGCCTCCATTCTATTCGCCACTTGCCTTTTCCTCCGATTCCCGACCATCTAACTCACATTTATCCCGTCACGACGAGATCTCATATTTTCTCTGATAGAAGAAAAATCGACGATGGACATGTTACAATTCTTCTCTATCTTGAGCGGCTATTCGTTTGAGAGCGAGTGTCGTGAAAAAGTCAACATATTATCGCAACTGTCCTGCCCCACGCTACCTTTATGTACCATAGGAGCGACTTTTCCCTAGCTCGCCTTGCTCAAGCGTGAAACTGTTTCTCGTTCTGCCCGCCTTTCTTGAACACTTTTGACAGCTGGATTTTAACATCGGACTGGTACGCGCTGCAGCACATATCGTCTCCTACCTGTACGTACACATAGCTGCCGGCATGGGAGAAACTTTTGAAAATCGAGGATCACAGGAAATTGCGAAAACTGCAGATTGATTACCTTCGATTAGTACCGACAGATTAATCTCTGTCAGCGCCGCGCGCCAAGCACATCCATCTCGGGCTAGTGGACGAGAAATTTACCGGTTAGATCTTACGTGTGGATTTACAATATGAGAACGCTCGCCCCGTCAGGCGCGGCTGGGAGGCACGCTTCTTTTGGACGAGGTGAATTCAGCTTTAATAAAAAAGCAACGGCCGAAAGAGATCCCTGAGAGAACGGTTGGCATTTTCCGCGTGACTTCCTTTGAGTGAGGCGCGTTTGCGCATACTAAATGCGAAGCGAGCGAGCGAGCGCGCGCGTTCACGTTTAAAATGTAATTCCTCCGAAAATTCGAGCCCACGCTGGCTAAGAATTTTTTTCAGGTCGAATGGAAACGTTATTACAGCAACCGGTGGCGGCTTTGAGCTTTTTCGTGCGCGCGGCATGCACTTAGAGACGAGAGGCCCAATGACCCGAGCAAAATTTGACCCTCTACCAACTACACCAACTGTGCGTCTCTTGCAGATGCATTGCTGATTAGATTAACACACCGGCAACTTGCCCTCTCGCTTCCTGTCGCTCTCCATCACACTTTCGCACCTCGGGCTCTCGATCTCGACCTTGCCCATCTTTTTCTCCAAACACTAGGATCTGAAAGGTCTCGCTTTCCCGTGGGAAAAGCTCAAAATGCAAATGTCGTATCACAAAAGGGAAAATAGAGTAACAAGGACTGGAAAAACTTCGATTCGGATGACTCGAGAAGAGAAAAAGTATACCCGTTCGTATCGGTATTATCTCGAGAATACAGGAAACAGGGAATAAGATTTCTGACGGCATCAGCATCGCAGTGTAAAATCGAGGACGGGTAAGCGTTTCGTCTTGCGACCCAAGCGGCGGCTGCCAGCCAAATGCAATGGAATACCGCTCGCGACGTTATAGCAAGCAAGAGAGCGGGAATATCGAGAATCTGCCGAGTTCGAGGAATGCCTTGCACTGGCAGCGACGCATGCAACCGCGTTGCTAGTTGTCGCAGGTTGTTGCACGCGTCGTAAGTCATACGACGTGGCAATAAGCATCGAAGCCGGTGAAACGATTCGCCAGCTAGCAACCGACGTTCTTCTCTCTTCCATTCTCTCTCTCTTTTTTTTGGCGGAGCGTCAGCCGGAAATTACGTAATTTCACGCGGCACAGTGCGTTGGTAGAGCGGAGTACTTGGGCCGCAGAGCAGAGGGATTGAAGGCGGAGATGATGGAGCGAAATTAGTAAGCGCGTGTACCCTGATGTTGCATTCTCTTGGCAAGTAGCGAACTCTTTCACATACGGAAACAAAAGAGAGAGCGCAGCGAGGTTCGGTTCTGCCGAGAGAATAAATAAGCGGGGAGACGCGCTACACCATCGCCAGCGAGCAGCAGCAGCAGCAGCAGCGTAGAGCTCATGGAAAAAAAGGCTTGGTACGGTGGTGGTGAGGGGAAGAGTCAAAAAGCTGCTGGTGAGGAGTCCGTTGGCTGAAGCGCGCGGCGAACGCGGCGTTCGCCCTGCTGGCGAGAGCAACGTAAGCACTCTGGCGCGCGTGGGAAACCAAGTGGTTCGTTGGCTGCTCGTGTTCCTACTCATTCTTCGTAGTTCGCAGTTCGTAGCGAGGCAGATGTCGCGCGGGCGCGCAACCCGGAATTTGCGCCACCGCACCGCCGCCAACCGTTGTTTGTCACAAAAGTCCAGCGTCCTACTACTGCTCCAGAATTTTTCAGCACCCTCAGCACATCGCCCGACAATCTTCGTTACCACCATCTACAACGGCTCCTCAACATTCCTTGCAATCCTTCCTCCATCTATTGGTTCTCGCCTATTGCCAACATTTGAGAATTACATTCGCCTTGTCTGCCAAAATGTAAGTCCTGACTTTCATGTAAGTCGACGCATAATATTCCGTGAAGTCTGCTTTCAATCGATTGACAGACCGGCGATTCAATCGTGAAAAGTTTAGCTCCCGATCCTCGGTGTCTTCTTCCTCCCTCGAATTACTAATGTCATATGTTTATTCTGAGTCACGAGCATAGAATATGCGCAACTAATTGGTACATTAACAAATGAGAAGTGATGATGAAAAGTGGGACCGTTGAAAAATTCAGTTTTTCCATGCAAATTTTCTGCCGGAATGTGGAATTTCTTCCACGTATAATATGTATACCCCAGATTCTCTACTTGATATTGCATGGTGAGTGTCGATTTAGAAACCTCAGGAAGGATATTGGATATTTATTATACCAAAAATAACAAAAGCAGTGCATACTCATGTAACTGATTATATTGAAAATAATAATAGAATTCTATTCGCGTATAATTCTGATTCCAGGAATACACTCTTTTGAGGCGATTTCGAATACGCCTTGTTAGTGAAAACATTTCTGTTTTAATTATAACGAGCATTCGTGTAATATCAGACCTAACATGGCCGGCAAAATGTCTGTACGTTCTGCCTCGTTAGTAACAATTTTCCAATTGCAGGGCGTTTCGTCTCACCATTAACCATAGCACGCTGTTATATGATATGGTAAGCATCCGCGCTATGCCGAAGCAGTTGTATTTATGGAAGTATGTGAAAACCAGTGATAGAGAGAGAGAGAATGTGCAGTTAGTCGGATAATCGGCGGTTTGGAAATATTTCTCGATTTTCCACCATTCTATTCTAATTCTCAAGGGGCAGCAATAGAGCAGGATAAATCCGGCGGTCCATTGCTCTGACGCATTAACTGACGAACGGGAACGAGAATTACGGATGACCGTGCGACGACAGAATTCCCTAGAAGAGTATTATGGCAAAAATGCCTGCATTACTTGTCGAGCAAATTACGAGTACCGCAATTACTTTTTCGCGAGCGAGTGACGCTACGCACATAGAGAAGCAGGCACATATGTGAAAATGGCTGGGTTAAAGTCCTGCACTGGCAGCGCTGCGACCTCTCCAGCAGCGGCACTGCCCGGCGAAAGCAATTAACCAATTTTCAGATGGCGCATGATTTGGATTTAATCTAATAACAGGAGGTAATGAAGCTCCCCGAGTAAAATTATGCGGCCATCTCCCGTTTGCGCTGCGATAATTTAATGCCCTCAACACAATGCGATATTCTTCTATTGCCCATTGGCAGCGGCAATCTAGCCGATGGAATCTCCGCAGCCCACATTGCCCATTTCAGGCAGCTATTGAAGCCTGTAGAATGAAATGATAAAAATAGCAGGTCCGGAAGAGATGAATCGGGCCCCATGATTAGAATCACGGTTATAGCTGGTACGATTGCATACTATAATAGTTGGCCGGCCAACTACAGCACTGATCCGACCACTAGGAGGACGTGTGTCGAACGGGACATATTGTTGGCCCCCAGTCAGCCGCTCTGCTTTTAAATAGCGCTCCTGCTTTTTCAAGTGCGCCCATATAAATAGTGATCCGCGAATATCGTATAGTTCTCAGCAGAGGCGCGCGCGCCTGCCGCTCGGAATACCTGCGAACAACCTGTCACCCATAGAATAAGCCAGTCGGTAAGGCAAGTTAGATAAGTTTGCCTCTCCAACAGTATGATGGAATGCTATTTGCAAACTGCTCCTCGCTCTTTCAAGGTTTCTAATATGACTGAGAGGAATGGGCTTCGATTTTTGCATAAGTCATCGAGTAAGGGTGTCCGGGCAACACAGCGGCTTCAATCAACTATGAGAAACGGAGTTCTCTGCAGTATAGGGAATATGGATCAAGCCTTTCCTGTTCTGCGCTCAGCGACTAGAACCATTATGTCTCGACTTGATTATCGCCTGACAGCAAGCGTGTTCCTTATAAACCTTTGACGTGATCGCCATCTCCCGTCTAGATTGGCGAGCTTCCAGATGTATGAACATACGTGTGCGTGCCTTCACTTTACGCGCTCTTCTTTCATCGAGCATGAATCACGCTACTTTACGTCCGTCTCTTACTCTTTCCCTAATCTCCTATTCCGACCAGACCCACAATTCGAACTTACATCTATTCGAATTTACTTGCTGGATGTTAAATTCATATAATTAATTAGTGGCTGTGTAGTCTTATAAATTTCAGGATTGCAGTGAATTGTTTGGTCAGAGTCGAGATATTTGAAGATGAGTGACAAAAATATACATAGCGCTGGAGTAGGAAGATACGTGGAATCTCACGTGGAATGTCGTTTCGTACTTTCTTTCCTCGAGACGGCCGACAAACACGGCCTCGCGCCTAATTATAGAGGCGCTGGAGCGTTTTCAACGCTTTCAACGCCCCCGAACTGCATTTACCTCTGGCTTCCTCTCATTCTCTCGCGTGCCGTAGCGAACGCGAGAGCAAAGCAAATCCAGAGTGCGCGAAAGGAAAAGGCGGCCAAGAAAATCTCAAGTATCGGAGAACTTTCCGTGTCCCGACGGAATTTTGATATGGAAAAATAACGGTAAGGCGCCCAAGAGCTTAAGTACTCGAAACTTCCTCGAGGGGATATTATCAGAGGTGAATTCGCTCGGAAGCGTTAGGAGCGTCCTTTCGCGAGAACCACTGTTACAGACTACTCATATTCCGTCGAACGTTTACTCAACGAAATGGAACTTCCACGTGTAATTGCGGAAGAAAACGATAGCTCTGAAATATAATATTACATAAAATACATCTGGTTATGACCATTCTACTTCAATTACACGAGAATAAGTTCTATAATAAGCCGAAATTCGGAGGCAGGGTTTTGCAAGGGTTCAAAACTGAAGATCACTTGAAATTAAATTCAACGGTCTTCAGCTCTTACAGTGATCACTATGCCACTCAAAATACGAGTGCCGTCGTATTTCGCCTTTCAAATTTCTAAGTGCTTCAGAAAACTGATCTCAGATCTTTCTTATCAATGCGCAAAATCACATCAACGGCAGCAACCACTGGGATAGTATTTTTAATATTGCAGTACTGGCTAAATATTATCGCGGCAGCGAGTCAAAAGTATTCGCAGTGCGGTGCTCGCGTTTTATGCTAATTAAGCTAAATATGGATTAAGGTCTTACCAGAATTTCCGACTTTTTGTCGTATGGCAATGAGGCACATTACACGATGCGCCACTGAAAGACCATGATACAGTTAAACGCATTAGCAACGCGATTATTCTCTCAACACATAGAGAAGGATCAAAATAGCGAGGGAGAGCGAGAAAGAGAGCGAGAGAAGGTGGGGCGTGCTTTATCCGAGAAGAGATAGTATGTGCAGTATGTGGTCCGTGGAAGAGGCACCAGCGACGAAACAAAATTTATGAGATCGGCTAATCAGTATTACAGATTGGCATGTGAGTAACACATGTGCGTGCTAAAAATTATGGAGAGCAACGTAGCGACATTAACGCACACAGACTGTCGTTAATGGCAAACAATCATCGCACCTGTTAGCCGAACGTCGATGCTGTATTTCCGAGAGCTTGTTACGAGCACAAGAAAAAGGCGTCGAAACCTTCGCGTAGGTTGTAAAAAGTTGACGTTGAACGGTATGCACGAAAACGTAAAGACCGGCGGATATTAATAGGCTGGGTGAGTGAGCGCGGGACACTTGATTCGTCGATGATCTCTAATGACTTGGCTGTCTCTACGTTCGTTTTGTGCTCGCTTCGTAAAGTTGGCAGACGGAGTATTCGAGAGTGTACGGGAAGAAATATCGTTTTCTAGAGCGATAGTTCGGGACGGTTAAATGTTCGCCGACGAGACAATTCGGCCCCGCTTTGCTATACCGTTTTTCAACATCGGCAGAGTGAGAAAGGGAGAAAAAGTAACAGGCTGGCAGTGGGATGCGTTAGGGAGAAACCCGGTCGCCCAGTGTGCTCGTCTTCCGTGTTTTCCGACCTCGGCACAATCGTCACGTGCCCGATAAAACGTCCGAGCGATCGCAGCCAAAGGATTTGCCAAGAGTTCTCGTGTTCACTAGGGCAGATCCTTTCGGCGGACGAACACAATGGGGAAGGCGTGACACAACCCACCTCCCAGCAACCCCTTCGCCTCCCGCCCTCTCACCCTCCCATCACCAAGAAAGAGAGTCGAGTATTTTTACGGCGAAGTTGCTGAGGGATATATTAGCCGGCGACACGGGAAGCACACGTAATAGCTAAGCGCGTTCCGCGAATGAGGCTAATGTGCCGGTCCACGACCTGCCAACCGAAACAAGCTATAGAATAACAAGACGAAAGGTGTACGGCTAAGCCACACACAGCATATTCTCGTAACACGGTTGGTGTGTCGCGAGAGTTTGAGAGCGACGATTTTTCAAGTGGCGCTCCCACTCCCACATGCTGAATGCAAGCGGCCTGTCCTAATTAGCAGTACTCTGTTTTAGAGAGTGTGGCTACGGTTGTGCGCGCGTGTCGTCCTATCAATGGGATCAGCGGGTGATCATTAGCTAAAGTGCGACAAAAGCGAAGCCAGGTTCGAACAGGCTCACTTGGTATATTAACACGATATGAGTAGCTCGCGGCATGACACATTGACTCGCCAGAATTGCCAGAGCCGTGCAATAGTGTCAAGTAGAGAAGGCCAGCAACACCGACGCTCTCTCGTCACTGCCGCCGCCACTGTCGCCACGATGTCAACGTAAACACAGTTGTGCTCCCTCTCCCTCTCCCGCACTCTCTCGCTCAGCCTTTCCCGCCTTATCCCGCCTTCTCCCGCCCCCAGTATACCCGCCGTCGATCGGTGTGTACGTGCTAGCGACACGCTAGTAATAGACATTATGTAAAGGAACAATAAAGTCGTAAGAAACTAGGTGGCTGCTGAAATGCGCCAAGAGGGGAGGGAGCACCTCGGATTGACGATCTGGAGGACGCCGTATGCTAATCAGTACATGTGGCACTCGCAAGTCCGCTTACAGCACCAGATGTTACGAATGCCTTATCTTCAATATTACCATTGGATTTCCTCCGCTCGAACCCGGTAATAGAATGATAGGACAATACTGTGAAGCGGCAAATCGTATGGCTATCCTAGCGCACTCGATTTATTAATGAGATGGTGCACATCCCGGACGAAATCCCATTTGAGCGTTGGCAATTTGCATTATGCGGCGAGACGACAAATTTTCGGTGCGGAATGCCTCATTGTAAGGGGATTGTATTAATGGCAGAATGAGGAGTAGGCGCGGGCATTTCGTAAACTGACCCGGTCTTGGAACAATAAGGATGTCATGTGCCCGGCTGCCTCGACATCTGCTTGGCTGATTGTGAGCTCTCCTCTGCACATTAGCAGAGGGCCAACATTGTGCGAACTAGCATGGCCCTCTATTAATCAAACAATTTGATACTCATTTCCACGAGCGAGCGTACTGCGCCGCTGACACGTGAGCCGACATGCTAAATTATCCAAAAGTTGCCACATGTGGTTTCAAGCCGATTAAATTAGCATTATGGAGGGTACGAGTTTGAAAACGTCGTCTTTCGAAAACTCATGCTACGTCTGCGAACTCCTTCGTACGACTGTCACCGACACGAGACTCGCGCCATCACCGAGCTGTCAAGTTGAACAAACGCTGCGGGCATTGAGCGAGAAATTTTCGAGGTCATTCAATCCAAGCGAAATGGAAGGAGAAAAAGCCATCGACAGCGTTTATAGAGTCTTAAAGCAAGAATCGCACCGATCTAAGTGTGCACGATAAACGGCGAAGGCGCGAACGACTTCGACCGCGTGAGCATTCGAAGGAGACAGCAGTTAAAGCTGACTCCAGTTTACACATGTGTGTCTACCTACCCAACTGTCATAATCCACTGGTGGTTTCCTACTGATAAGTTCCAAGGAAGCCTCTCGCCTGTTTCTTTTTTTATTCGCCTGGGCTGCCTGGGAAGCTCACTGATGACGAGATTACAGTGTAACCGAGTCCTGCGCACCAATTCCAGAGAAAAGTCCAAGTATGTAAACGCTAGAGCACCAAAACCTGCGGCGAAGCACCAGAGTGTGTAGTGACACTATCGTCTGGCGAGGGCAGCGCTTACTAATCCCGGAACAGTCATCGGTGTCTCAGCCGAGCGAGCCCTCCCTTTCAGGGTGAACGACACAGACACGCCAGCAGAATGAGAAAGAGGAACTGGCTGCACTGGTAAGCTCGGCGAATCTCGGCAAAGCTCTCCCTCGTATATCGCGTTTAGAGGTAGAAGGAAGCTCGGGCTTTATCGCGTGGCCACGTTATCTCGCCTTCCGGCGCGAACAGGTGGCAATACGCTCGAGCAGAAGTCACGCCGTCCGGAGGACACGCGAGTCTCGTGAGTTCTGTGAAAGCGGCGAAGGAGAATACGCACGCGTCGCGACGGCTTGACGTCGACTGAGGAGCGGGCACCGAAGCTTGCGTCTGTCCGCCCCCTGCGCTGCTACCACTGCCGCCCCTCCACTCATGTGGAGGCGCCACCGAAGCTTGCAACCCTTGGCTGACTAGTGACGGCTACGACTACTTCGCCTGCTCCGCGCTACTACTACTACTACTGCTACTACTGCTACCGCGCTACTCCTATTACTTCTACTAGTACCACTATTTCTACCTGTCTTCGCGGATTACCGCTTCCCTCTCTTTTCAACATCTTTCTCCTCTATTTTCCCAAGATACACCAGCGTTCCAAAGAAAAGCCGTGAGTACTCCGATGAGAAATGTTAAAAAATCATTGCTCTCCGACGCGTGGTACAACGAACCTCGGCAAGCTTTATACTTGGAATTGTGTAAGCCAGTCGAGTAAAGTGTTTAAGTCGCGGAGCCACTATTTCTTCTTCTATAAAATCAAATGTTTGTTGTCACAATAAATGAGCATTCATCGCGGGATGAACGTGCGATCCTCCCGTTATGTAAGCTTACTCTAGCAATCGTCGTCGGGAATGTTGTTCTGTCTCGAAGTGACTAATACTGGTCAACGTGTAGACGTAGCAGCAAGCTTGTCGTCACTTATTACAATAATGGCACGTTCCCGAGCGCGTGGCGCTTCCCGGTGTTGCATAACCGATCGAACTGTCCGATACACGTCAGACAGGCGTGTGTCTCTCACGCCAAGATCGATCAACGATAACGTCCTTAAGCAGAGAGGCAGCCGCCTATACTTTTGTATTGGTTGCGAAGCGCGCGGCACCAGACCAGACAGAAGCCCGCTCAGCCAAGCATTGCTGAACTCGCGCTAGGTGGCGCTTGTTATTTGCACGGAGATCGCCGATAGAATACGTGATCCCCAGCCTCCCGCTCTGACCCGCTAACCCCTAAACAATACCAACTTGGCCAAGGACTGCTAAATGTTTTAAATATCCCGCAGCTCGCACCAATCCTAACAAGTAGCTCACGCCAGACGAAGAAAAATTATGCCGTACCGCTGGGAACGCTAAAACTGCTCTCATTATATGATATTAGAATACGAGCGCTCATATACACACATACTGAAACGAATGGCCTCGAGAGCCATTTGTCGACAGTACCACAACTACTCTAATTTCATGCGTCCGTCACCCGTAGATGCTTTATTTTTCTGCTGGCGTCATTTTTACCACGATTTTCGAAATATCCCGTGCATCCCGAGAAGAATCATATGTTTCCATAATTCTTGTCTCCGCTATTTCTGTGAAACAATAAAGTACTACCAAAAACGCTTTGAAGACCACAAAATCATGCGGGTTATAAGATGCTTGTATTAGATAGCAGTTAAATAAAAATAAACTGGTATCCTTGCTGATTGCAAGCGGCGAGCGTATAGTTTGGTGGGCGGTAAAGCGACCGTTCAAACGAACGATCGGCAGTAACTGATGTTTTTTCACGCTAATCCGCCAGGGACGCGTACAGGTGACGGACCATGTGAGTAACTTTAATTGTGGATCCAACGCTGCACAACAGAATATTTGTCAAGAATCAACTTTACATCGTGAACATTTGCCTTTGACTCTCTCTTGTTTCTCTCTGCTTCTCTCAATTTCTCTTGCTCTCGCTCTTTGCCTCTCGTTCTGCAGCTATGTTCGATCGAATTTGCCAACTTGAACAGACGGCTACCGATAAATACTTACAGGAATATACACGGAATGAAACGTATCAATCTGAAACTGGCTATTATAGTAGTACACCGACAGGAATGTTAGCCTGCGCTCATTCCGGTGTATATTAATGCGTTCGCTATGCCGAAATTAGTGCGCTTTAATTATTGGCGAAGCAGTGCATCTGTGACTTATTATTGGCATTCGTAAATATAATTACGCCTGGTAATGCCGGGCGTGCTAGTCCTGCGGCATAAATACGAATGCATTCTGCTTCATAATTCATTACTCTTTCTACTTCGACGAATTTCACGTTTTTTTACCGTGGCCCTGCTGATTTCTGCAGGACCCAGCAGTCTGTCACATCTAGAGACAATATATGATAGTAATTAGAGTCAGTGAAACTATTCGCTGGCCGCAAAATGTAACGAAAAAGGCGGAATGCGAGGAATTTTACGACGAACAAGACAGTGTTTGTCGATCGGGGAAGAAGTGTACTTATACAACTGTTACGAGTGTTAGTGAAGGATGGACTGCCTAAGGAAGTCGGTCACACGTCATTCTGGATGGCAGGAGTCTTTTCTAAGCAGCAGAAGCGTGTCGTTGACGGTGAAGCTATCCCAAGCCAAAGTGAAACTTTTTCGAAGTTGAACGAGAAGAGTGGTGCGGAGATTAGCCTGGAGGAGTTACGAGTTTCCGCTGTACAATGAGCGGAATTCAAAAACGTCTAGCCGTGGAAAAATCGATCGCCCGTTTACCTATCAGAGCATTAACAACTTCTCAACTTTATGCTCAGCTATTAGGAATAAGCTCCCGTAGACACAGACGAGCTGTTCGGTTGGGTAAAGCTACTCATGGACTGCTTGCTCGATTCCAGAACTTTCACTTCGTTAAAACGAAGCGAAGCTCGCTGGCGCAGCGACCGTACCGCGAGGCCAAGTGGAATTTAGAGCGAATCTCCTATTAAAATGAACTTTATAATTATTATTGTTCCATCGGTGCTGCAATTCTAGTAGGAGCGGTTTGCACGGGGAAAAATATTCATATGCCATATCGCAGTTCCTATTAGGGGTACACACTCGGTGCGTGCCTTGTATTGTCTGAATGGCATTTAAGCAGCAAGTGCGAGGAACCGCGACGGCATTCATCTTTAATTGCTTTGTCATGTAGGCATATTACTTCCCTGGTTATGACGTCTACTAGTAGTTACAGAATACTCTATAGCGGCGCGTTCCGTGTTCCGTGTTCCAATTGAACTCCCGTGGAAGCTCGCAAAACCCCGTTCAGCATACCCACCAATATACATAGTATGTACGTAATACATATGTACACCTTGTAAGATTTATTGATCTTCGCACATTTCGCCCGAGAGTAGTTTGAACATCACGATAAAATCGCAATCTTGAAAGTGTTCCGATCTAGAAAATATAACGGCTACTTTTATCATTCCCTGCCTATTAACAAGGAATTGGCGCAATGAACTACCAAAGGAATTAGTGGAAGGACTTTCTTTCTTTCTTTTGTATTTCGAGCGTGGGAATTTGCCTGAGTGATCAGTCAGCAAAATTCACGAGACTCGTCGAGAGAGGAGAGAGCGCCGCATCGTGGAAAAGAAGGTTCGTGCAAAGTTCGAGCGGGAATGAAGTACGACTCGCCTCGTAGCATTAATTAACCTGGTCGCGGGCGGGCGAGCGAGCGCGCGAGAGCTCCCTCGTTCACGGCAAAGGAACAAAAGGCTTCCTTTTCCGCCGGGTGCAGCGAGAGAGATCCGCGAATTTTGTTTTGTTTTCTCACGTTGCGGTGGACTGCGACCCGCATCGAGAGGGCCGGACCACTACTGTGATTTCCTGCTCCTATTTCGGCCTTTGTCCACACCACGCTGATGCACCCCCGCGTCACAATGGGGAATCGTTCGCAGCAGCAGCGTTGCAATAAAAAGGTAGCTGCTAGAAGCGCGGTGAAGAGAGAGAGAAAGCGAGGCGGGGGGTGGGTGGGTGGGCGAGGGTCCGCGCGTAAACTCAATTTTTCCTCTAAACTCGTTTCGATGCGATAGGTTAGCGCTAACACCATGGGACACGCACGATTGCAGCTGGTTACGCGCCGACGCTCTTTTGCATCGTTGACTCTCGCTTATACGTGATCCATGCCCGAATACCGCTCGACCAACTTCTCCCTTATTCGACTCTATATGTAGGTGTATGGATGCGCATGCATACTTTAGTCGTCCACGGCATACCACTGCGACTGCGCCCTTTCTCTACCCCTCTCTCCCCCCCTCTATGACTCTCTCTCTCTCTCTCTCTCTCCATTTCCACTCACCACCACGACTACATTCAATTTTTTGCTTTCCAAGTTCAACATAAAACGATCGCCACAATTTTTCTCTATGGGCCGGCGCATACGGATGCGTCCGAATAGCGCGGCACCCAATTGATTAAATGGCACTGCCACCCCGCGCCAATCGGAGATACATAGGCATCAAACCGAAGCCGACGTCCGACGGCCGATGCGATTCGTTGAGAAGTACAAAAAAAATATCTGGTATTTTGTGAGAGCAAATTTCGTGGGGAATCAATCTCATGATGGAGTGTGCAATGGTATTCACTCTAGCTGCCATGAATGCCCTACGAATTCTTCAGCAGTCTGCCCATACTGGATTACTTCTAACACGTGTTTGATAAGAGGCACTATTCGTCCCGCTGCCGAAAAAGAGTATGAAAGCGCTTATGAACTACCTGCGGAAAATACGGGAGTCTACTCTGGCCGAGAAGAAAAAGTAGAGACCCATTAAAAAGCCCGGTCACTCGAACTGTCTTGCAAAAGGGAATGGGGAAAGGGATGCGGGGCTCAGCCGGAGCAGTAAATAAGGCAAGTCCAAGAGCAACGAAGAAAAGGAGGGTAAGAGCGCCCACTCTCTCGTCCTTCAGGTAGTTTTTCCTCCGCGGAATAATTTGCTGGCTTCCTCGTCCTATCATAGCTTGCAAGACAACCCTTCCTTCCTCAGTGCGGCGAGCCGGTAAAACTTGGCCAGGAAGAGAGGTCACATTTGTAGAAGGAGCCCTTCGGAGAAGAGAGGTAGCAGAGCATCGTAGGTATTCGCAGGGACGATCAGACCGCACCTCTGTTTTCTATCGTCTCGGTATCTTTCTTGGCTTACTTCTCTCCCTCTCTCGCTCTCCTTGCTGTTCTTCTCGAGTCTCTTATCATTTTCTCGGTGGCGGAAGGAGCATGTATCTTACGCGTTGTCTATGTGACGGCTCTGAGTCAGCATGGACGCCATGAATATTTCAGTCGATTCCTCGAGTTCCTCTGACGTGGATCTATAGGCACCGCCACCACCACCGCCACCACCAGCAGCCCAGCCATCCTTACCATATCCACAGAACTTCGCACCCGAATTTCTTTGGCAATCCTAGCCGAACGCCATCGCGTAAACCCGTTGCATTCCGACATAGACGAATGCGTTCACCGCGATTTAATGTATGCCGCGCCTGTCGTTTATCGAGCTTTCTTTCTGTCCCCGAACATTTTGATTCCGTCGATTTCTCGGAAATCGATGGCGCACCAGCAGTGCCATTCCAGCGTTATTGCGTTCCAGTTCGACGACTGTTCTTCAGTACTCGAGTTGTAGATGATTGGCGCCTAGGCCCTCTCTCTCAAACATAGATTCCCAATATAATGTGGCAGTGACTCGAACCGATGGTAACAAGCAGATAATACGGCGACATTGTGCAACCAGGAGTCGAAGATGTCGGGCGGTAGAGAGTACAGTGATTGGTAGACAAAAGTGTGTTTTCAAGGAAAAAAGGAAGAAGAACTTGAAGAGAGCTGATACTACTTTGAAGTCGGCGTAAGCAGGATTTGCAGGGTGGATAGCTCTGACAAGGGGGTGAGGCTAAGAGGCAAATCTGTTCCGCATCTCTGCGCTATATCGAAAGAGAATAATGTAACATCATTGGTGCAGCCACGGGGAAAGATGAGAAATTAAGTGAACCGTGGAGAATCGCATCGGCGACGTGAACGTATAGCCGCATTCGCTTAAGCCTCTGCTGGTGCATCCACTCGAATACGTCCACGGCGGAAAATAATATTTGTCCGCTGCCAGACTAACATGGAAACGTGCTTTATCGTCCCCCTACGATCACCCGTAATCCTCGATACACTCGATTGTCCCAGTTGGACTGAATCTACTCGATCCGCCTCTTGCGACGACTTTCTTCGTAATGAAGCCATCGATCCGAATTTACGACCGCCCACCACCATCCTCATTTCTATAGACTCCGACCATCCTTCAGTCAGGGCATTCCTATACATTTCGATCGAAATTTTACCTTCGCTGCTTCCTATCCAGTAGCAGACTCCTGCAGGGAGCAGTAGTCCCTTGTAACCGACAGGAATCGCTTCGATAGCATTGCACACACCATGTATGCTCACTGAAAGTCCGTCTTTTCATCAGCAAGATCAAATTATATCGCTAGCCGAGCCCCATTCTCATTTCCGTGAGCTTTTATGAAAATCTACTCGCCTTAACACGCGCGCGTTTCAAGCTCTCTTCGTTCTTAACACTCATCGCCGTTTTATTGAAATCTAACTATTTTATTACAATTTCCTTGAATCATATTCAAGTGGTATTTTTCATTATTGCTACTGGCTGTTGTGTTTTCTCCCGCTGTACAGCCATTGTCCCAACGCATCGTCTAGCAACGGCTCGGCATTCCGCTTGGAAGCAAGTTAATTGAAAAGTTGTTGCGAACTTTCCGGCATGTTTCTCTGTTTTATCGCAGCAAATAATCGCGCTGGGCTTGGTAATCGAGTAGAGCTCTGAGCGGGCGAGGCAAGCGCCCGCGGTTGGAATGCCGCCCTCTCAAAAGCCGCGCGCGGTATTTCATGTGAAATCTAATAATCTGGCAACAGCAATAATCCGTTGTTCCCGCGGCACGTTTTATCCCATCGGTCTCCTCCTTCCTTTTTTGTGAAACTGTAGATAAACTGGGAAATCGGGCAGAGTGAATTCAGTACTGGTGAAGCTAGCTGCGCAGGCAAATTCCATAGCTGATGTGGAACGTACGCAGAGATTGATTCGAATGCACGTCGATCTACATACACAAGCGCAAGCGGCTAACAATACAAGAATAATTAGAAGTGCGTGCGTAACTCTATAAAAGCACTAGAGTTGCCAAGGTCGAAAGAATGGAAAATATAGGTGGCTGAGGGGACGGACGGGCGACAGCAGCCCTTCGTTCCACCGCATAGAGTTCCGCGAACGCAATACAAGAGAGATTCTGAGGCGAATTAGTATTTAATAGTGAAAGTTTCCCTCCACGAGAAAGCTATCTTTCCTTTGGAGTTCGGGACCGCGGCAACTTGGCTGGCAGAACAGGGTTCGCGCCCGCCGACTGGCATTCCTTTCGCGAATATCTCCGAAGAGGTACGATCCCGCAAATAACAACAGACTGTTACGCCCGTACCAGCTTCCCATTTAAGTCAAGTTTAAACTTCGTCCGAGAAATCCGAGCGAAGTCGCATTGGACTAATTACGAAACTTCCTTACTTTTATAGTATAAGCGCCGGAGCTCCACCCCCGGCACGTTGACGAAACCGTAATGAAAATTGTGAGGGCGTACGCCATCATCTCTAACCTTGATATACCTCTGCCAGTCTACATGTATACACGTACAGGTAATATAGAGGTAATTACATAGCGGAAAGTTTAATACGCGAACAAACCAACCCGTACTCCGAGTTCGGATCGGGATAACTACCGTCTAAGAACAACCAGTCGAGTCAAGTTCGTTTGCAGAGTTTAAGAAGCCATGAAAACATTGTCTGCTGGTTTCTACACCTGAGTCTGAGCTTCTTACCCATTACTAGCCAGCAAGCTCCAATTATCGTCATGCAGCGTAAATCACCAACGCAAATTAAATAAATCGTTATCGGAATGCCAATTCTTCGGAGGCTTGAAATCTGAATCGGTGGAAGCATTGGAGTAAATTCAAATAGGAACAGATAGCTTTTGGTCAAGTTTCAAGGCTTCCGTCGGTCGATTCTTAAAATAAAGTTGGCTGGATTCTGGCGACTTTTGATGATTTCTATCTAATAGGATTGGAATTAAGATAGGAAAGAGAAGTCGAAGGTTCGGAAGTCTATGACCCATCGAGGGACAAGTGGCGACGCTGGTTGCGAGGGAGAGAGAGAGAGAAAGAGAGAGAAAGAGAGAGTGCTTGAAAGGTTTCTACGGTTAGAGCTGCGCTCGGTACAGTAATACGCACACCTGTTTCGGTCGCATTATAAATGGAGTGTAGGTGGAGAGAGAGAACGTCGTCGGCTGCTGCCAAGATTCACATCATGCTTATATTTACTCTCCGGTGCTCTCACTAGCAACGCCGGTCGGGGAATTCGCGACGGGACGCTATGCGTCGCGTCGCGTCGCTTGCATCCTCCGTGCTCACTCGGCTCCTCCGTTTGTTTTGTCACCTCTCCCGGCGATTGTTCCCGCTTTCTTACAGCACTCCAGGAATCATTTTCCCCCCGTGGCAGTATACGCTCTCTCACCGCGCACAGATGGAAACGATAATCCTCTACTGTGTTCCAGAGAACGAATCGATCTCTGCCACTCTCAACTTAGTACGAAAAAGGGAAAAAGGCCTGAAAGAAATTACTCGGATCCCACGGGTTTCCTCGATGCAACCTCGAATTCCCACGGTTCTCCTGTACCAACAGATTTGTAGCTAACTGAAGAGAAGTCAGAGATGCACCGAGCAATCAAAGTAAAGCACCAAGTGCGTCTGTTAAATAGTACGGGTTTACTTGGCAGCAGCCACGCCACTGCATATGAGACCTTTCGGTCCATATATCATATACACGGCGACGAAAATTGGATTCATCCCAGACCGCCTGTTCTAACATAAGACGAGCGAGTCACTGTCTCCACTGTGAACTATAATGCAGTTAGTGGAATGCCCGATTGTCATCGCTCTATTCTCATGACTCTTCCCTTACTCGCCCGTCACGCAAATCGTGTTATACATGCTCAACAGGCAAGACGAGTTAAAAGATATGCAGAAATGCCAGCTGCATTTCATTTCTGCATTTAATAATTATTCTCCATGACCATACAGAAAACTGGGTTAATGATTCAGCCAATAGGATTAATTGGAAAAGCGGGGAGGCAAACATGAGGAAGGCAGAAGGATGTTCATCGATAGAAGGTTGGGTTTAGAGAGGAAGGAAAGAGGTCTAGTCGAGCTGGCGGAGTGGCAGGGTGGTAGGTGAGGGGAGCTCACTCACTGGGTGGACTCTCAGCGACTCGAGACCGAAACGGCTAGAAATCGCAATAGGACGGATATAGAGCGAGCAGGTGCTCGCCATTTTCGCCCTCTCGGCGTACAATCCTTATAGATAACGCGTCGTTTGTAACTGTCACCGTTCTGAGGGCAGAAAGGAGAGCGGCTATACCTCGGACTAAGTACATGTGGGCCTAGTAGAAGGAAAGCTAGCTCAAGACAGCCTCATGCGCGCTTGCCAGTGCTTGCCAGTGCTTGCCAGTGCTCGCGAGTGCTTGCGAGCACCGTGACTTCAGACGCTCTGCCGAGAAAGAGGGACGAGGAGCAAAGAAGCACTTGCGACGCTAGGAGTGTGGTAGACAGTGTCGCCGCATACATGCGATCGCGCACACCGAAAGCCGGCTGGCTGCCTTCTCGATTCTATGGGGCCACGTCTTCCCTCTCTCGTAGTCCGCTTGGCTCGGTTGGCGCGGCGCGGCGAGGCAAGGCAAGGCAGCGAGGGTCCTCTATCCGGAACGGTGCGCCGTGTCAGTGGAAGTACCGAGTGACTAATGTTACCTGAAGGTGGATTTGTATACCGGCTGGAATCGATAGGAGCCGCCGGAAGTACGGCCGTGAGGGGGGTTGCGGGGCTGGGTGTGTAATAGGGAAGGAGGTCCGTGCGATAGATCCCAAGGAAAGAGTGGCGAACCTTACTACGGACGGCCCTATCTCACCTAGACGCTTCTCTATTTCCCTCTCCACTCACTATCGTCAATGGTCCTGAAGCTTCCAAGTAAATGCATCTAAGGAAATCCCTGCTCGGGCCTTGAGCCCGCCTGGATTCCCAGCTTTTCTTGCCAATTCAATCGAAATAATTAAATAGGTGATTCTTACTGAACGCTCGCTGCTCCCTGCACCTGTTTCACGTATGATACATAGACGCTATGACGCCAGCAATCGATCACTTCTGCTTCGTTGAATGATTGCCAAGTTGCTGTAAATGGGCAGATTCCTGCAGCCGATTGGTAGAACCGAGTCAGTCCTACGGTTACTTCTTGTTTTTTTCGGAGCAAAGTCTTTCCCGCTCCAAGTTTAAATCAGTCGATAGACACGCGTGCGCGTGTGCCGAGGAATATTCAGAGTCGTACAAATGACCGTAGCCAGTGATAAATAATGTAACGGAGAGAAGAGCTAGCGTGTTACGCGTCGAGGGAAATGTATCGTGTCCATTATACGTGGCCACGTACAGTATGCACTCGTAAATATCGTATGCCAGCACCGAAGACCAGTGAAAAAATAACAGGGGAAGTGCTCGCTACAATTCGAGTCGCCGCGGTGGCACTAAGCAATTTTCAAATTGCTCACGCTCCAACCCTATATTGTCACGTAGTCCATTTATGTTTCGGCTGAAAAAGAAATTCATTAATACGATACGATCTGTAAAATGATTTTAAATCGGTGTGGCGCGAGTAATTTGTTCAGATTATAGGGAAATTTCCTTAAACAGAAAACAGAATATATATTACGGGTGCCATAAAAGGGTGACCCTTCTCAGGTGTGTACTGGTAGCGCGACAGAGGTGAACATTAATTCCAGCCTGGGGAGACGCGAGGTTTCATTTTGTTCGGCTTCAGGTGTGAAAAGCGAATAACCAGTTGTTGACATGCATGTGTAGATGTGGAAAAGGAGTGAGCAACGCTTTGGGTGCGGTGCTGCTTCATACGCTTCCAACCGTGAACGATAGCTACATACACACCGAGGAGACAGTCGCTTTTCTTATTAGCCTGTGTCAGCGTTACGTTACTTCCCACGCACTCCACTGCCACTGGGATCATTACGAGTATTCCCCACGTGTGCGTCAATATTGAAAGGCGCGTTGTGAAGCCCAACACTGTACAATACTGCAATGCTTCCAGCCACGAGAAAAACTCACGGGATTGTCGTGTCGCCACACGAATACAACGCGAAACCAAGAACCTTCTATGAATCCGTACCAGATACGTTGTTTACGCTCTACGGCCATTCTCGGTATCTGTCACTTTGTATGTCTTGCATGTGAACAGGCATTGCCCTATGAATGAGAGGCAAGCTTTCAAAGATTCGAAAGAAAGTATCGAACACCCTTTAACACTAAATGGCATCTACAGCCACTCAACGTATTTCCAATCCAGACTTTCCCGACGCGTCCGGACTGATCATACGCTTCCTTCCACTTCGACTCACTTCAGATTTCAGATCTTCTCGGCCTATTCAAAGCCACTCCAGCTCATCCTCGATCTCACCATCCCATACCTCAGACCTTATCGAACTATCACGCTCCTCTCCAATCCATCCTGCTTTAGCCCTGGCCCAAAATCTTCGATCCTCAACATCAAATCATTCCAATCCTAGATGAGACTGACCTAGGTCAGACATTTAAGGTCTGGGACTTGGACTGAAATAGACTGACGACAGTGAAATAGAATCTCATGTTAGAAAATCAGAAATAGGCATGAGAATGCGAAGATAAAGCAGAGCTCGTGGAGGTTTTGCAGGCACTGGCTCCGTTCAGGGAAAACTCAGAGTATTATAAACCTCCCAAATCTATCCACGTTGACACAAGTAATCCAATGGCGAGCGATGTCCGAAAATATCACTCTTGGACTGACGTCAGCCTTGACACGACATCATTGTACAATTTCAGCTTTCAATATATTTGCATTCCACATTTGGTTATGCCGGCTCCAAACATGTCATACTTATTTTTCGAGCACCCCTTATAGTTTTACACTCAGTTCTGTACATTCATATGGTATCGCTACTGCACTCTCAATAAGATAAGATAATCCGATGAAATGGATCGCTTGTCGTTCCTTATCTTGCGTAGACGTAACTTTAATGAAGTTTCCTCTATCGTATTATTCTGACAACCCGTAGCTTCGTTGTTTGAAGCCCATCATGCTTCCGTCACATTGAATCTACAAATTATACTACGACTTCACCCCATCGGAGATCCAACTGCCAATCATGTAGTATTATTCATTCGTTTCCTCAAGTTTCCTATTATTTAGTCATAAGGTTCGCAAAGAGGAAGAAATATTCGACAAGAACCTTCCAGAAAATTCCTGCTGATTTGACAGAAAAAGAAAAGGATGCTGGCCCTTTTCAGGAAACGTCAAAGAGTTTTATACCGAATAATGCGCGGTCGTAGTAGACGGTTGAAATGCCCAGTCGAAAATACGATATAGCCCTAGTTGACTGGACATCTGGAACGCAATGAAAATAAAAGCGCTGCCCAATGTATTTTATTGTTCGAGAGGACAATAAACTAGCGCAGGCAATGGCGGTTCTACGTCTTGTAAAGGGGGTTCATCCCTGCCAGGGCCAGACGCATAAACCATAAAAACACGTGCTACCTATGAAATTCCCTGGCAAATGTACGAGCGAGTAAAATCCATGGGGTAGAGCCAGCCCTGAGCGTCCATAGCCTTCCGGCTCGTGCAAGATTCTATCGGTTTCTCCGATGTGCCGCGTGTCTATCCACATACATCTAGCGGATTTCGGTTATGGGAAGAAACTGTCACGCGAAAACGATTGAACTAAAGGAGGAAAGCTGCGATAATTTTCACTTGGACAATCAACAATCTTCCGAGTGTGCGATCGGCAATCTCATTGATATCCTTGCAAGATTTATATCATGTTCAAAGCGTCTACGAGTATTAATATTAAATGTACTCGGACGATCAAGAAGCACGGTACTTTCCAAGAGATTTGCAAAACGAAGGAGTCTGTCAACAATGGCAGGATGATCAGAACGTTTCCAAACATTCTCACCTATTCCAACCTCGTCTGTCAGCACTCTACTCCTGACGAATGTATGTACTCGATGGGTGTATATCGACCACGCTGAAATGTAAACTTCCGCGGCAGCCGCGGAAAATATCTTTCAGCCGATCCGAGCACTCGCTCCATCTCGGCCAAACAGGGATACTCGTTCGAGAGCTCGCGCAACTCTTTCTTCCCAGAGGCATTTTATTATGTGAGCCAGTTCACCCGCTAGTATCACTAGGTTGACACGCGCAATTGATTCCCGAGACTATCGAGGAATCATCGAAAACATGCGCCACCAGAAATCTTTGCACTCGGCGTACATTGCCGGTGTAGACAACAACATTCATTGGAATCATATGCGCTGTATTCAACTTACTCGTCGAGCACCCACGCTCCCACACATTCTCTTCGCAGCATGCACGTCCTCTCATCCAAAACTCAGAGTGAATATTTACCTGGAACCAAAAAAGGAAAGGCGAAGGTCGAATAACTGCGTCGAGCAAAACTCTGTTTGAACCGCTGGCAAAAAAAGCTGCGGGCGAACTGTGTGACCAACACAGCGTACAATGCGAAGCAACGCGGAAAGCGCAGCAGGCGTGGGGCAGATTTTTCAAATACACGACAGCCAGCCAGCCAGCCAGGGAGGGAGAAGAAAGGAGGGCAAAAAAATGCCGGAGAGCGGAATCAATTTTCAAGCATGTTACACTGCGGATACCGAATTTTGCCGTGTGCATTTGATCATTGACTGTAACTGAAAACGCGAACGTGCCACTCGCTGCGGCCGTTTGTCAGGCTTTAAACCAACCGCCGAGCCACGATCGACATTGCGAGAGACCTGCGCGTACTTTGGCAACTTTATCATTCATGCGACCAGAGCGCTTTGTTACGAATCGAATAGTTCAGCGGAACGCATTATCAGTATTGGAAAAGCCCGCGTGTATTCGGACAGTTTGCGTGAATCCATATATGTATGTATGTATCGACACACGCGCATCTATGCCTCGAAAGTTTCAATGGCGTATTCATTACATTTACTTTTTATTTTGGGTCTCTTGATACCACTACTAGGTTAATGCCTACTGTTTTCAGAAAAAAGAGTATCCACTAACTAAACATCAATACTTGTTGATGCAAAGCCACAAGATTATTCTGACATCAATTCGCTCTCCATATTTAGGAAACTCCAATTCCGCGTTTGGGACATTTCTCGGCAAACGATTAATACTACCGTCATGCAAACTGTTGGATTCCGAGAGAAAATTCATTCTATCGGAAGAGAGGTTGGTTGCATTCCTATGGAATCGAAAGCACAACGCAAACCCTATTAGGTATTATGTGCATTAAAATGATATTTTATTCGTTATCAGTAGTAATAAATATATGGATTATAAATCAAACTTTTGGTTCATTTGACCAATTCCCTATCCTCTACAAACTATATTCCATGTCGAGTAGCAACGAGTTTCCCAGAACGAAGCAAAAGTCCTTGGACGACATCGGGGACGACCGCGATAAGAGATGTCTTGATTTGTTCACACTCACAGTTGAAAGAACGTATTGAAGACAAGCGGAACAATAGATGCGAGGGTGCTCTGCTCGCTCGAAAAAGTTGCGCAGTCACGCAAGCAATTGTCCCAGAGATAGGACACGATTACAATCGTACTAAAAGCCGTCCCACTGCTGTTCTCAGGCACTTGAAATGAGAGAGATTACATCGACAGCATCAAGAGGATCCCAATGTAATCCTGTAGATTCTTGAGGAGGTCGTATAAAAATCTATTCAAGATACTTCTACAAAGAATAATGGACTGCTTGTTCTTTAATATTTTGAACCCGATAGTAAGTAAAGCTCGGACAAAGAATTATTTAACAAAGGAAAAAGAATATTGCCAGGAGACTCAAGAATAGGTGAATATTAAAAAGGCAAAAGTACTCAATTCCCGAAGATTCGTTACCTGTAAGAGAGAAAGTATACGTTGCTGGTGAGGCAGATTTTAGGAAAAGGGATTAAGCGTTGGCTCTCTTTCACATTAATTGGGATCACCGAGGAGTCATAGTATGACCGCACACGGAGCACGTTTTGTACACCATTTTATCCCCGTCGTGATAAGCGTCCAATTAGTGTCAGGAGATCGCATTCGAATTGGCTTTTGTCGCTGCGGTGACGGCAGCACGGAATATTGCACGTTAGTTTGCCGAATTATTTCTTCTTCAATGTCACATCAATCGCTTCAAGGCCATATTGATTTACACCGTTTGTAGGATTGTGTTTAAGGTCACAAAAATCTCTGACTCGTAAAACTTTTAATTTCATTGTTGAACCGGTGTTATGTTTAATGTATTTAGCAATTTTCAATACAAAAGTCTAAAAGAACCGACTTATTTCGATATCATACTAAAATACCACGTACTCCTTCTTTTCTCTCTCCCTTCCTTCCGCGTAACTAATTTACTAAAAATAATACTGTACAACGTATACGGATTATGCATGTCGAAACCACAATATCAGTGCGCGGCCGATCACTTGTTAAGCCGAAGCCGAGATAATTAGGAACGGTCGAGGTTAGCTTCGAAGGCAGTGGATGCAGAGGATCGTTTTGAAACGCATGCCAGTTAGCTAGCACAGAGAGGGAGAGAGACGCGTATCCCGCAGGGGGCGGCTTTGGATGCGGAGGTGGGTGGTAGGGGCTGAGTTTGGGGTGCGGAACATAACAAGCGTGGCTAACGAGGTACGGCAGATTTTATGGCCAGATGGAGATGATACGATATCCGCGATTGATGCTGTACACCGCCACGCTATACTCTCCCAATAGGATTTTCTCTGCCAATGAGATAGATTTGTCGTCGTCCGCTCATTACGCCGCCAAGTTGGCCCGCTCCCTCGCTCTCACTCTCACTCTCACTCTCACTCTCACTCTACCCCTCTATCCGTGCAGAAAGGAGCATCCACTAATGTGTCGGAAGAGGCCATAAAGACATTACGCCCGAATTATTACAAGCCCCAGTAATTATTTCCCGAAGCGTCCCCCTTAAGCAAACCAACTGCGGGAGTGATGGCGCTTCATAGCCGTAACAAGCGACCTATAATAAAATAATTGTACCTAGACACTGGAACACCTGGGAATTCGTCTGTCTGTTCGCTATAAGTTCAACGACAGTGGAAACTTTCGTGACGATGGAAGTCTTATGAAACGCGTCAGCAGAAGGTATGGTCGGGAGCTGGAACCGAATTCGACGCAATTCAGTCACGGGACACGCAATTTCTCTGATATGATGAAATTTTTAGATGAATGTCGCCCGCAAAGATTGCCAGGAATGAAAGAGTAAAACAGATTTTTCGAGGCCCTGTCACGTTGATTGATGTATTCTTTCGAACTCGAGAGTTTCCTGGAAAATTACTGGCCCTTGCTCACTCGCGTTTGAAATCTATGGGTGACTAGGGGCTCTCCTTCCAATACATTTATTTTCTATGCCTTCAGATTCATTGATTTGTGATCGATTTAGTTCAATTATGATTAATGCGATACATATGTATATACCACGAGTAGCGCTGAAGGCACGTTCGAGGAAGCCCTATGCGGTTCCGGCAAAATGAATAAAAAGCGAATTACAGTGGAAAACGGTCACTCTTAAATGATGCGCATTGCCATTTCATTGGACGTGCATTGAAAAAGTTTTCTTTTTACACTTTTCTACCATCGTCAATGGTAACACGCGAGAACCCCTCTCACGTTCACTTTAACGTCCGCCCGGTGTTAGCCTTACGTGGCTTGGTTTAGGTACGCCCGGCATGGAAATTCAACGCTTGGAAATTTCAGCGAGCGTGAAAGTTTCCCGAGCGAAATCTAGGTCGGATTGACGTGACTGCAATGGCGGCACGTGAAAACGTCGATTCGCTAAGGCAAACTTCGAAAGCGACCGTTTTTTTATGGATGAACGCTGGTAAAACGCGCTTGCACCCCGACACCCCGGCACCCCCACCCCTATCCCTCCTCGTTTACTGTCAAGATGATGAGCGCCAACAGCACCACAGATCCCTCACTAATTCTCTTCCGTGTCACGGCCGCAACTTGAAATGTTACTACTCTATAGCTGCAGTTACTCCCACAGTAAATAACAATAAAGCACAATCCACATCAGAACTAAAAAGTGTTAGGAAAAAATGTGGAAGCTAAATCTGATATCCCCAGCGAAGGGATGCCATCTCCCACGCAACACTCGAATAGAATCTGGGAATGGGGTCTTTGGTACTCATTGAAAAATTAACAAGCTTATCTCCAGGCCATGACAGTTAACTGACAGTCACATTTCTAATTTTTAACATTTAACTGTCAGTCAGGCTTTGCCATCGTTCGGAACGCCGACCCAGACAGGGTTCGCATTAAAATAGCATAAAAATGATGGGGTCTGCTGGACTCGGAGGTAAGTTCTGTAGAGTAGGGTGATGTACCCTGGTGGCGCGCGATATGTCCATCATTCTAGCCGAAAACGTGAGTCCGATGCTCCGCCAGAACTTACGCATTGTCCAAACGGAAGGGCAGAGAGTACGGTTGATGGGGGACAGAGAGTAAACGAAGGGAACAGGGAAGAAACCATCACAACTATCCACCATCAGAAATCCACAGCAAAATCCTTTATATAACTTTCTCTATATAACTTTATATAACTACACAACTTTCGAACAATGAAATTCTACTGACGGAAATAAAAAAGACTGATACTCGACCTTCTACCATCGTTGTTTTGTTACAACTCTTATCCTGTTCTGTATTCGAGATAATGAAGAGAGAGTAGGCATCGAAAGATGAGCAAAGGGAAAAAGGCGCTGCTTTAAAAAGATTAAAAAGAGAAAATGGGGCAATGCCGATGTCTGAATGCTAATCATCGGATCGCGTTCCTCAGTCGCTGCAACTCCACCGATTCCCTTCGTCATCGGCATTCATTGGATCTCTTTTCTTTCTACCTCTTATTCCGAAGCTTTTCCAAAGCGAGATAGAGGAAGTCGGGGGAATCGGTTACGGAAAGAGAGAGGGAGAAAGAGAGTGAGGGGGGGGGGGAGGAGGAGTGAAAGGGCTATGATCTCTACGGAAACAACGGATGGAAGAGGTTGCACTGAATTCCGGCGAGTGGACCCTCAAAAAGGAAGGTAGATGGTATCCTTCATCCCAGACAGTACATCGCCAACTGTCGCAGCCGGACACTTTTCATTATGCTCCCCTTTGTCCTACGGATACTCCCTTTGTGACTCGACTTTCATTTTGCAGGCGAGAGTGGCATTACTGCACGCGCCAAAGATCTACAGAAGGTCGGCTGCAGTGGAGACCCGCGCGATTATCGAGGCTTTCCGGGTAAGCAAAAAGTAGTTTCGGTTTTCGTACTTAACAGAAGTTTCAGTGAACGACCAAGCTCGATAATAGCTTTTCTGTGACTAACCGATAACTATGAGCAACCACTCTCAAGTATTCTTTCAACAAAAAGTACAACGGCATAATGGAAAGAAGTACATGTATCGATTGTAAGAGAATTGGCGCGGAAATGTCTCTTTGGCAGGATGGTATCGCTCGGGCAGAAACTAAGAGTAGCTTTGAACGGGAGCAGGTGACTGGATGCAGGAGAGAGGCGCGCGAAGGACGATGAGTAGTGGGTGCATGCACGAAAGGGCTTTTAATGTACTTATGGGAAAGTAATGGAAAGGGTTTGCTCAGCGAACACGTCGCTCAACGAAGCGGAAAAACAAGCCGGGCAAACCACCGTGCGCTCGTTTGTCTGCCGGTCCGGTGGTCGCGCCGCGCCGCGCCACGCCGCGCCGCGCGCCGGCCCGCTTTATTTGCCCGACTCGGTGTCCGGACTTTTTAATGCATCTCCTGTACATATACCGCTATTCACAACGGGGGGCAGTGAGCCCTCCGCTTGGGATACGTGTGTACCGAAGATTCCACTTCGTTTGGCCACTGCGATCAATCATATTTTTTCGGAGACAACCAGAGCGAGTTGAGCCACTGCCACCAACCGACACTCTGACTGCTCCCATCCGGCTGAAGAATCGGCCAGCCAATGCCTCGTCCAATCTGCCACTACTTTTAGTCAAAAGGCACGCCTTTCACGCGGCAAAAGTGTAATCAATAGTCAACATAAGAGATAATCAAATTATCCTCTCACAGTAATATACAATCAGGAGATGCGATAACAGCTGGGATGTTTTAGAACTTGCCAGAGTATACGACGCGGTGGCGTCCCAACGACGAAGTAAACATTTCCCTGCTTGCGGATTGATACTAATCCTCAGACAGCGTTTAAGGGATCCCATAGACGCGCTGATGACGGTGTCAATTACAAGTTTATGAATATACGCTCGATAGTACGGCTAAATTATTACTCCTTATATGACGCACGACATCAAACGAAATTCCATCCCCCGATGCTGCGTTTATAACGAAAGGGCTGGTGAATATGAAGTTCATGCGACGATCCTTGAAGCTTATTGATATCGCATCGATAATTAATATGAGAAATATGGTATGCGTAATCCGAGCGTCCCTTTCGTCGAAGGTCCAATAATCTTTTTCTGTCTGGTTACTGTCGCTCATAGACGACCAGTGCAAAGCGGTGTTGAAGAAAATCACTGTGTAGCGTGGATGCTCAGTGCGAGATGACAGCGACCGCAGGGATACGAAGTAGACACGTCGCTGCTGACGAATTGAAACGGTAGGGAAAGGGAGAGTGGAAGTGTGTGTGTGTGTCTGCGTCTCAGGGTTACGTATATCTCCGTGAGAGCGTAGCGGAATGACTATTCATTCGGCGAAGGGGTTCGTCCCTAGCTATTCATGGTCTTCGATGTCACGTGTCCTTTCAAATAGGAGGCTCGCGTGTGGAGGTCCAGGTCCAGGCTGGGCGGGCAGCCGTGTGTTGGGCGCGTGGAGTGTGGCATACATATAGGTAGAGAAGCGAGTGAGCGTGTGGCGGGCGCCGAGCTGGTAAAAGGGGACGCACGAGTAACCAGTTGGTCTAATCTACATGCGGCACGTTTCGACGTTTCAATTTGCTTTTGCACGGAGGATTACTTCCTGACGAGTCACCTTTTGATTTCGGCCGAACCGAGCGACCGGCCGTAGTTAAGTTCCGAACGCCACACGCTCCGCTCCTCTTCCTACTCGCCTCCTCCCCATCGAGTTCGGATACAAGCGAACAGCAGCACCAGCAGCTCGAACGCCAACCAAATTGAATTATATTGCAATGAAATGAAAGGGAGAAGTGAACTCGAACGATGCGATGGTCAGTTACTCGCTGGCGGCGCTCGCAACCGCGATATTTCTTCCAGACCGCTGAATTAATTGGATCGGAGGTATAGCGCGAGCAGGAGTAATCCCATCCTAATCTAGCTCGCTTATACACGCGCAAATAATCCTCCGGTTTGATTGAAATCAGCAAAAATTTCAACCACGAAATCGGGCTGCCTGCTAAATGAAAGGTGCGGAGACAAGAATAAGCTTCCCCTATGTCTGATATACGTAAAAAAGGGAGAAAGATGGGAGCAATAGAAAGTAGAACAGAAACGAGATTACCACCGCGCGGCGTATAGCGCTCGTTTTTCACGAGAAATGAAGGCTTAAACTATATATCGGAAACGCGCGTCATATGTATTGTGTTGGTGTGTTCGTTAGCGGGGTGTGCGGCAAGTGTAGAAGAGCGGACGGGTGAATACACTCGGATCGCGTCTTGTTCGTTGCTCGACAAACGGTACGCGATCGTTTTCACCCCAGGGTGCCTGTAAATCTCCCAGGCGTAAACACGCTGGCCGAGAGCAGAACAACGCAGAGGCGGCGGACGCGGGCGCGGGCCACATAAATTGGGGATGTCGCCCTGCAGATCAGCTGTGACGATAACCGCTCCAGCAGTCCTGTCCCACATAAACAGTCCGGCTATTATTTGCATGTACTTGCAACAAAAGTCTGAGGGCTCTTCACTTTCCGGGACATCCACACTAACCGAATGTACTTTTCGATCGACAGAGGGTGTTGTGCATGGTCGCATGAAAATTATACAGACTTGCAAGCTTGAGAAACAGTCTGGCACGTTGACGGAATTTAATCTTTGCAAAATCGAAGTAAAATATTCTATACAAATTCAAAGTACCCGGAACAGAAAAGTAGCGGCATTTAGTAAGTATAAGTAAAAAAGGAAACTGCGCCATATTACCAGACTTTCAATTAGAAAGCATTAGTATTTGACAGGCTTCAGTTTTTCTGGTCTGCGCGGGGCTGCTCACTTAATGGCAGGCACCGTGAACTAAATCAATATTGGAAGGTAATAACGATATCAATAATACAGAGCTATTTATTGAAATGTGCCACAGGTTGGCTAGTGGATTGGTGTAAGGAGAATATTAAGCCGTCGGTGAGTTTCGACGTTAAATGTGGATTCGGTGGACCCTCCGCAGAATAATTAAATCGAATCGCCGAGTTACTCGATGGCAGCGGCAAGCCGACTAGCGTAGAGTGGCAGGAGAGAGAGAGAGCGAGAGAGAGAGAGGGGGGGGGGGAGAGGATGAAAGAGGGTTGCTGGGAGGTGGAAAAGGAGGGTGGTTTTCTCCGTGGACTCTAACAATAAGTTGAAAGGTACTCGAGAAAGCTGGCAAAGGGACGACGCCCGGATTGTTCGATGGTAATTCGTGTACACCGTATCCAGAAACTCAAGTCTTCCCTTTTATCGGATTAAATGCACTTTAAACCGGTAGGGAGAGAAGGGAGGAGGGCGATAGTCGTAGACATTATTCGAGTTTTTCAGTCGACCGTCCCTTCCGTTCACAGCAGTCGAGCGTGCGCGCCCGCGCGCGCCCGTCTAGACTCGTCCAGCCCGAGCCAGCCAACCAGCCAGCCCCTCTGTTTTCATTACGACATTAAGAACTTTCTCTCGACAAACCCTCGAGTTAATCCATCCGGTAAACCGTCCTGGAGCCCATGAACGAAAGTGGCCGCGTGTATACACGATGTGTTAAGCCCCAAGTCAACGAGTCGAGCTTATGCCATTTGCGACCGATCTCGTCACCCTAAATTAATAAGACCGCACTTCTCCGTACCTCGTTTCCGTACCAAATTTCGGGAGCTCCCTCACCAACAAACCCCCCACGATCTCTATTGAATTGATCGAGCTGGGGATACAATATTCTACAATTTAATTGTATTTTCTATCCTATTGCAGAACGCTTTTGCCCTTTCCGGGAACTTCCAGCACTCCGCAAAGGTCTAGTAGAATGCAACGCTCGAAATTTCGCGCGTCATAACAAGCTATCAATTGGCAATTCACCGAGATGATAATAAACTCGAGGAGAGTAGCAAATTGCCGATAAAAGGTAAGAGGGAGGAGAAAGATATTCTCTCACTCTCTATCTCTCCACCGCGCCGCGAGGTATCGAATGCTAACTGGTACCCCGATAGAAGATCCTTCACGTCGATGGATGTGCACTCATCTCCTCGCAGCCACGGGAAGAAACCAATCAGGCGGGCGAAGATAAGTCTTCCGATAATGGAACCGCAGGAACATCCTAGCTCTCTTGTTGCCGGCACTCCGGCATTACCAGAGGCCTTCGGCGACATCGAACCACATCTAGATCAGTTTGTGCGCCAAGGCATAGCAAAAGCTGGTAAGCCCAAAGATAACAAATGCAGACTTGTTTGTCACAATCAGAGCCTTTGCTTGTACCTTTTAATAGAGTGAGCTTAGAAGCCCTGACTACGAAACATCCGCGGAGTTGCACTCCAGTTTGCCCACTATTCAAGCCATCATGATTTTTAAAAGCACGTCCTGAATGAAACTAAATCGAAAACGTGTTCACGGCAATATTGAACATCGATCATTAAGGAATAAAAGATAACTTACGGTAAATAAACAGACTTTATTTTAACTTGCTGATTTTAAGTCCTACTATTAATTGTGACGGCTTGGTAAAGGGGTGGGTCTCATTATAAGTTACAGCACTCGAACTCGAAATTATTCCGAACGGACGATAATTAACCGTCCGGCAGTAGAATAGTCGACATCTAATGAAGAATTAAATTTTCTTATCGCGTGCTCTCTGCAATTTTCTGCTTTAATCACGTCTGACGAATTTCCTCGAGGAAAGTCCATCCTTGAATCGAATCGATATGTCTCGTTAGCGAGGGAATGGGTTCGAGGGGAAGGAGGGCGGGGGGTTTGAAGAAAAGGAAGGGCCCTCCCAGGACCGAGGAGGGGTCAAACCGTTCGACAAAGAGTCCTTCCGCAGGCATCACGGCTTTGGAATAACAAAGTGTCCTTCGCACAGCACTGGCAAACTTCCTCTGATTGGCTAAATAGATATCCGCCTTCTGACTCACGTTCGATAGGGTCATCACGGAAAGAATTGCTCTCATGCACTTCTCCTCGATTCTTCTCGAGTCGCTCATTAAATTGATTCCCGTCTTAAACGGCTGTTACATCACTAGGGACCAGGAGTTCCACCAATTATTACTGCTTCCTCTTACATCTTGAATCATTTTTCTTCAGTTTCTACCAGTAGAAGTGACACTCAGACGCGTGTAACGTAGCAAACGCGAGAAGCTTACGCACTTGAAGTTTTTGTAGAAACATAAATCAACACAAAAGTATTAGGGATTAAGATATCGATGAGACTAGCAGTTAAATCTACTAACTCTTCAAGGCAAGTTTAACCAAATCTAACCACCGAAGAACGACGGGGATAATCCATTCTTAATAAAGGAGCTGGCCAGCTAAACTTTTAAAGTACATTTTCCTCGCGGCACGTCAGCCGACTTGTTTCTTTCGAGAAGGACGAAACGGTGTGGAAACTTCTGGAGAATACAAAAGTTACGAAAACTTTGTTGCTGCTACAGTTCTAAATTAAGATGTTTTCTATACTACACTGAATGTTCGAGGGAAATAAAGTTTGCTGAAGTAAGGTCAAAGGTAATGTGATGCGATGAGGTGAACTTTAACTAATAGCTGCCTTAATGAGTTTCGATGATGTTCGATCGCGATCAACGCAGACATTCATTTGACCCATTTATAATTTATAATATTTTTTAGTAAGATTATTTAATGAGTTATGATAAAAAATGCAAATGTCTGAAGCGTTTACACATATTCTCAGTGAGCAGGCGCAAGCACGAAAACATGGCTGTAACATAATAGGTATGACAATACGTCTATTACACAAATTCTAAAAAATCTGTTTGCCAGAAAGCTCGTACGACCAACCTGTCTACGATACCTTTGCTTCGTTAAGGGATAATACAGCAGCAATCCTCTAATTTCCCGAGAAAAGTCATCTTAAACTGTAATCCCCGTGGCTACGGAAGGGTGTACGCTTGGTTGTAGTCGGGGAAACTTTCGCGATTTAACTTCTGAATTTTGTACTTAAGCCGCGGTCTGAAGAATATGCAAGATCAAGGCAATTAACAATCCGGGGGAATCGAAGACGCTAGCAAATAGAGTTTCTTGTGGATAAATACAAGTACAGTAACAATGCGTGTATCTAAACTGTGTTGTGAAAAAAACAGCCTGACAAAAGTTTGTTCCGTCGGCCTAATCCATTTGACCAATCTACCCCTTCCGAATTCCCGCAATCAGAATAGGGGAGGGAGAAGACGCACTCTAGGAAAGAATCCTTGAAAACTACTAGTGGAACTTGGCACATTTATTCCAGCAGCGGAAAGTTTTTAACTGCTGACAGAGCCACAGCGTCACCTTCAAAACTTAGTCTCATAATAAATATAACGGAGATTGTATTAAAAGGCGGGGAAATTCCGTTCGAGAGCGGATGTGTCACTATTTGCAGTATAGCATAATAAATATGATCAGCCTCACCGATTGCATTGATTAAATATCGTTATCGATGTTGATTTCGATGGTTGCGATTTACCTTTAATTTGGGATAGTTTCGGGACAACATCCACAGCTGCAGAAAGACTGGCAACACAGACCAGCAACTCGGTCGAATAGCCGGTTCGATGGTGGCCGACACTGGGAGAGTCCTAAGTTCAAAGTTCCTTGGGAGAATAAGCGGTGCACCAACCAAGGACGTCGTCGGATTTGCTCTCGGGAAAAAAGTTTCAACTCGTGAAATCCCGGTGTGGTTATGAGGAGCGCCTTATCTGCCGAGCGAAACTACCGTCACTCGGTTACGAAAAGTTATACCGAAAGTTTTCCCTTCTTAGCCTAAAAAGACGTCGAGCATCGAGGATAGAACTTTGGCTATTGCGGACATACGCATGCGGGAGCACGACGGAAGTAACGAAGATGTCCTAGCAAAATATAAGAGTGATTTACGAGCGAAACCCCGCGGGAATGCTTCCCGACACATTAACGGCCTCTCCGAGCACCGATCTATCTCTTGACCTTATTCGAGAAGAAGGAGATTCCACACCTCTTATGACCATTGCTGCTCCATCCTGTTAAAGCACAGGATTAGAAAGGTGGCCCCCAATTAAAAAGGTGGGAGGAGTTGAAACTTGGCCATCATTCGTTGTAGTGCGTTTCCTTCTCGCCTGTGGCGGTTGGCTCGATTAAGAGGGAGGATCGTGAGCCGGTGTAAACTGATTATACACAGTAAATAGTGAGTACGCCCCGCGGGGCGAGGCTAAGTTTGAAACAATTAACGCGGACCTGTTATCTTAGGAGTAAGGTGCCGAGACTCTCGGCAAAGGCGCGAGAGGCTCAAGGGGCCTCGCTGGGAATGGAGCCCACAATTAAATGATTTATGAGCAAATTATCGCGCTTGGTTAAAATTCTCTTGTGCTCGTGACCTCGTTCCGCAGCGAACACACACAGATAGGCGCGCACACGCGCGAAGGCTTGCCTGAAATCTTGGGGATTCCCAGTGAAACCTGATATCACGTTGCGCCTCGTGCGATCAATTACATTTTAATATTTACTGCTACGGCACAATTTTCATTGTTTACGATCATTGGAATATAATCGAAGCCACGTCAACTTGGCGATTTTAGATAGTACCTGTTAATTCATGTATGTACTTCATTTATGCGAGCATTTACAGCGGAGGAAGCCATAGGTGGAAACGGCCGATGAAAGTTGAGTTGGAAGGGACTGTGGCGCGGAGCGACGCGAAAAATATAAAATAATAAAAGAGCAATGCGGCGAAGGTGCTCGCTCGCGCTGGTGGAAAATGTTTCAGCAGTTATGGAGGTCGAAGTTCGTTACCGGACGCGTCGCGGAAATGGCGAAACCTTGTCAGTCAGCCCTCGCAGAAGCACTTCGTGGGCCACGCGGGACAGGAAAAAGGCGGGTGAAGGGAGGCAGCTGAGGAAGGAAAAGTGGAGAAAATCTAAGCGGAAGAGCGAGGGGCGGGGCGGGGGTGGACGGAAGAAGTGGTGGAAGTGGAGGAAGTGGGGAGGGGGGGGGGCGAGAGGAAGAGAGCATTAGCGTCAATATAAATCCTAGCTAGTCGAGGCTAGTCGCTCGTCGGACCGAATTAATTTAAGTCTAGCAAGGCTGCTGCAATTTCCCCCATTTTTCTAGTTCTCCTCGATGACGCGAGATCCCTCCTCCCCAACTGATTTCCAAAGACGACGAATCGGTTCCCTTTTCACCGGATGCCCCTTTCCGTACGACCCTCGGCAACTTGATCGGATTATGCGACTTCAAGTATACCAGTCACATTTCATCCCTATCGAGCTTCCATCGGCGCAACAGGCAACTGTTTCGAACAGCCCCGGGGATAAAAACGAGCAGAGGGAAGTTGCAACTTCAGTGGCGTCCTCGAGCAGGGCTCGAATATGGAACTTAACGGCGTGTTATTCACCTGAGAAAACATTATGGATGTTTTAGTTGGCGACTAAGTCTATAGATTATAAATTAACCCTTTCTCGTTCCGTGATCGTGATATTTCCTTAAACGCAAACCAAAATGGCCGTTTCAACTCCGATGGCCGGTAATAACGAATCCTTTCAGTGTCAAAGTGTAAATGATCACCTAATTGAAGGGCAAATTTTCGAACTTTCCACTTGACTGGAACAAAAGAGTCGCCTTATCCCCGCGAAACTTGGACAATTCATTTGAAGTCGATTGATGATTGCAGTGAAAGGACGGTACTTCCAATCGATAACAAGACAGGCGTAATTCGAGACTGGATTCTTGAAAGTATATGTATAGATAGTCGGGACCATGCTTCTTCCTCGTTTGAGCCTCTTGGTAGAAATTTGCTTCGTTCCTATGTAGAGGGAAACTTTCGCAATTTCCGATTGATCGATAAGGGGCTGGCGCGGTGGAGCGACGCAAAATTCAGAGAAGCTCGAATTTCTTCCGTCTCGAGAACTCTCAATAACACTTTTGTTATCAACTATGGTACAGACACTTTGCTTCGTTGTTCCCCAACTACTTCTATCAGTTTTGGGCTTGCGTTCATATTAAATTTCATGCTGAACATAACTGCAGGAATCCGGGCCAAGTCAAGCACACTTATTGCTAGACTTATAGGTGAAAGCTGCCCGTAATTCTCGATGTCATTGACTTCGACCTAGAACCATGCGATTTACTAGTTAGCCGTAATCGTTATACGGCTTGCTAGATTTGTTAGGTCGCTGTTCACTCTGTTCTGCTTCATCTGGTCTGACTAGTCCTTTATTAATTGGACATGGATAATTCGTTCGCCGAATGAGACGAAAACATCCCACGCGAAGCGCCATTCCTACGATTTAAAGACAACCTTCCCGAAATAACATTCTCGTTCTCCTCTTTCGCTTCTATCGAACCATAAATATTTGCGATCTTACAAGCCAGAATCTAGTTCAGTCGCCCCTGGAGCGATATAGTTCGCTAGGGAAACTAATTTTATGCGAGTTATTTCGAGCCTTTTGACAGCAAATGGCAGTGTACTTTCAGGATAGGAAGGCAAAAAGTTCTGCAGAGAGGTAGTACCGCCTGAAAGCCGATGAATTTAAACCGAACAGTCCAGAAAACAGCTCGAGACAGAACGAGGCAAACAAACTCGACTTTTGAGAAGATCGTGGCAACCTATCTGATTTTGTGCTTTGGCAGAGCAGCTCGAGTGAAAACTGCGCCCCCACTACTCAGAGCCCATTCCTCGTGCAGAGGAACACCAACCCATACAGCTAGAACGATTGAAGACTGAAGGCGAAGTGCCGGGAGTACTAATCGCGTTCCCCGCACAATTTACATTTAATCAAAGGGAAAGCCCATTGGCCACGCTTCGTGCTATTTGCTTGCCATTGAAATCTCCCTCTCTGGCCATCCACCCCCCAACTCCTCCTACCACTACCGATGCCCTCCCTCTTCTACTCACCTGACCGCTCACTCCCTCTCTCTCTCTCTCTCTCTTTCATAGCCCTTGTGCGCTTCTCGTACCCTCTTCCTTCTCAGCTGCTTCCACGAATCGCTTGCGTCGTGCGCGGAATACGTAAAATCGTGCGTCCGTGCATTCTTTCTATTACGGCATGCTGCCTTTCCCCTTTCAATCTCGACGCATTCACCACGAATGCCTTTGCGCTTTCTCGCTCCTCACTCTGACCGTGAACATTCCGCGTTCCGCTGCAACGCTCCACTCCCGAAAATCACGGCCTCTCAGCCACCAAATGCGTAATTGACGGAACTACTCTCGCGGTCTACGTAAAAGTTAGTAGTGCTCTCCCTTTTAATGCCACTAAAGCACGCCCGAATACCGAGAACATGCACTTGAACTGGAGGAAAGATAGTAGGCCAACGGAACGAACCTGTGGAACTGAACCAACGAATACGAAGAGTGTGTGTGTACGCATATTACCAGCTACAAACAAGTACGAGACTACTGGGATCATAAAAATGGAAATGACTCTTTTCTAGGTAAGCGTTGGTAGTAAGTGTCGGTTGGTGAATGTGGTAAGGAAAAGGGTAGAGAGTGAGAGAGTGGACTAGAAAGGGGTTGGAAAAGAGTCTAGCTAGCATATAGCCCTCCGGCATCTGCGATTTTCCATTGGCGTTCCATGTCCTTTCACAGAGCGATTCACGTCTTCCAGCCTGGAGCTGTGCGAATCTGTCTGATAAAACATCCGACGGACCATTAGCTAATCCTCTAGAGGGTAAAACAGTGCCGCGTGGGCGACGCTGCTGATGGTGGTAGTGGTCGTGCTAGTGGCGGTGCGGAGCTCGCTCGTCCCGATGGAAAAGGAGAAACGGACAGACGAAGGACTAGCAGGCAGGCAGGCGGGCAGGCAGGCAGGCATACAGGCAGGCAAGCTGGCAGGCAGGCAGGCAGGCTGGCAAGCGGGTGGGCGGGCAAGGAAGCGGAGAATGAGAGAACGAAGAGCGAGAGCAGCGGCGGAGTGGATGCCACCAGGGAGATTTCAGGGTGTGCAATTGATTGGCGCGCCCGGCGATGCCGGCACCACCGCTCGCCGACGCCGACGTCGGTTGATTAGAATGAAGCAACACGGAATCCCTCTCTAGCCGGCTAATGGCACGCCGCAGCCTGTGTTTACTGTGATCTCGGACTTCGCTGTATGCCGCCCGCTTCGCGATTTGTCATCTGCAATGCCAATGAAACAATAGTCCACAGGAGATGGATGTATTCGATGACGGGCACGATATCAGACGTCACACCCGCTGCCCTGCTAATTGTTTCGGGGGAATCTCTCCAGTAACGAGGCAACGCTCGCCGCTTTAAGATTGAATGCCCGTTACGACGACTCTCCTTATATTCGTCCTACCAATCATTTGCATATCGATAAACGTTTCAAAATGCTAATGCTTGTTAGCTCTCACTATATCAGACTTCTGATCATTTACATAAAACCCTCGAATTTAATTCCAAATGCCCTGCCGGCGTACATCAGATTGGGAGTTTTGTTGTGGGTGATTATTAGGTATACCTGCGCTTCACTCGCACGACTGACCAAAGTAGGTTAGGGGTTTACAAATTCATGCAAAATCACGTACCGCACAGCCTGAAGGAGTAAAAAGTACGAATTCATACCGTCTACTTGCGTGGTAATTCCCTGGCACGGGCATTTTCTCAATGAGTATAATACCAGAACTCGAGTGAAATCCGAAACCAGCAGTCAGGGTTGGCTTTCAGTGCGGGAATTTGAGAGCAGGCTATGCGGGAGAGGGAGAGAGAGAGAGAGAGGGAATGGCGGGGTCGTCATTGCAGACAGGAGCGAAGACATTAAATAGAATTATCAGAGTTGGCATCTTCTCGGTGAGCGAGGTCCCCCTTCGATCGCTCCTCTTCCCAGCGGTGAGCAAACAGAGCGACGACGACGTCGACGCTTGGCGCGGCTGAACTCAACATCATCCTCTCGGGCTCAATCTCAATAACAATTATTTCCGTTATTAGAAATTTAATAAAGGGTCGCGTGATCGTCGGCTCCGGAGGCTGCGTGCGCAAGGCTCCAGAGAGCCAAGCCCGGTGACGGCATGGCCTCTTAACGATGGAATCGCATCAATAGAACCCTCGCACTTTCCATAATGCCCGGCCTTCGCACTCCGCAGGATCGACTGTCCACGCCGCGCGCCGCGCCGCCGGGTTGCCAGGGACGGCTGAAAGCGAGGAAACTTGGAGGGAAGGGAGTAACGAGGTGAAGATCTCAGCCGGGTTCCCCGATAGCCTGCCCTTCACCAATTGAAAACGTTTGCCTTCTCTGCCAGAAGGTAGAATTAAAGGGATATAAATGAGCCCCAGAAGGCGAATGAACAGCCAAAGGACTTAACCGTTCTGAACGGTGCTTCACTTCACGAGCTAGCGGAGCGCAGGGAAACTAGTCTCATTGCTTCCTATAACAGCAAAACGACTATAGTAGAAACTATAAGAATGAAAGCATACTTGAGAACATTATTAAGAAATGCAGTCAAAATAAGTATTCCCGATGGCATATTAAGAACAGGTTGAAGGTAATGGATGAAAGAATTGGGAGAACCGACTCACGTACAAGACGCGTTAAGGGATGCAAATGAGGCTGGCGGAGAACGGTGAGGGGAATGGAAAAGATGAGCGATGCTTGTGAAAGCGTTGTGGAGGCTCAGAGGGCAGCTTCCCGGCAGGAATGAGGAAATGCTAAATAATGGTGGAGATGAAAGGGGAAAAAATACAGAAATTAAGGGAGGAGAAACGATGTGCTCTGGAAGATGACGGGATATGCTGACCCAGGCGGCGCTCGCGGAGTATTGCGATGCTCTTAAATGGAAATAGCAGCCTCTTCGGGAGAAGGATACATGCGAGGTGAAAACCGAAGAGGACCGCCGACAGATTCATCTGTATTCCACGGGATGAAAATCTTACGATTATCTGCCGGCTGCGTGCCGAGAGGAAAGAACGTGACCTCGACCCGCCCGAGATTTATTTCGAATCTTCCAGCGACTTAGTCTTACAACCGTCAGAGGATAAAGGGGATTTTAATTTTTGCTCATTCCAAGCGGGTCGAAGAATTTATTAACGTTCTCAATATTCCGCGAATGAGATTTCACTTCGCGAACCTTGCCGCCGGCCTCTATAATTGATGCCGGCCGGAAGAAAGTTACTTCGCACATTCTTACGAAAGTCGATTTACCATCCTTCCACCGGCCGCCCTTTCTACGCCCTTCTCCTCCTCTTCGTTCGCTTTTATATTTAACGGGAATTGGTACGGACAGTTGAGGATCGTAAAATTTTAATATGTACGCTCAATGAGCTTTAATAAAAGCATTTTCAACGCTCCGTCGTCTTGGAAAGATTAAGACTGAAAGAGGCGGCGAAAGGTCTCTCTGGCAGCGATGCTAAATGAATGTCATTCATCATGAATAAGTCAAAGGATATGGTGAGTGGTCTTGGAGGGCGGACGACAACAGAAAGAGCTCGACTAGCCAAATGTCCCGTAAAGTATATCAGCCTCTTGGCAAGGAGGTATGTTATCGTTATCGTGGCACAATTACTACGTGGTCAGTGCATCGGGTCTCCGTCCGGCGAGAAAGCACCGGGAAAGCGCCGGGAAAGCGCCGGGTTTGCTCGGAAGGCTGCACGGACGATGGATGGTCCTCTTAATTTTTCCAATAATGGCTCTACCAGTAGCAAGGGTCGACTGTTTATCAAGGCGGCGATAGCTAGGCCGCAAGTCCTTCCATACAAGCTTCCCGCACGAACGCTCCCCCACTGACCACCAAGCAAACGTGGAAAGAAAATGGACGGCAAGGAAACTACCTTGGAAGAAAAAGGAACTAACACTTCCAACTCTGCTTCCTACTGCTCGACGTCACTGTACTTTGTTCCACACCACATCTTGCTTGTATCACACACGATATCGCTACCAGAAAATGTCTCGTAGAAGACTGTATCAATTATTTGTCACTACTTCTATATTCTCCGACTCACCAATTAACTGATAAGCTTATTCATTTTCACATAATTGATGCATCGATCTAATTCTGTATGACTTGGTACTAATAGATTTCCTCGAAACACAAGAACCAACTATTCATACCATTTATATGCAATAGAAAACTCGATATGGATACTCGACTGGCAGAAATCTAAGAAGATTTGATTTTATCTCGAGTTTCGCTTTGATTTGTTTTGCAGTGCTATATTAATTAATGGAAGCCTGTGAGGAGGATGGAGTAAGGGGATGCTTCGCTTCCGAGGGGCAGTTTGGACTAACGAATCGGATATCGCATTACGTTTCACCGTGGCCAGCCGGAAGCCGCTCAAAGGGGTGCAATGAATTAATTTCGCGCAACAACCAGGCGAAATCAATAGAGGACTCGCATTGGTTTCTGCTCCGCATAATCATGCTCCCGACCAAGAATTAGTTGGCGCTCGCCAGCTCTCGTCCGGCTGTTTGTCAGCTGGAGGAAAACCAAGTGATTATTAAATACGAGAAATGATGCGAGAAATGTTTTTATAAGAAAGATTCATACCCATTCATGAAACTCCTATAATATTTCCATAAATTACAATGTCAGGCAGATAAGCTTCAATTAGATCGCCGCGCCAAGTCAAAAGGCAGTTACATTCGGAACTTGGAGGCTGATGGCGACCGAAAGCCCTAAAACGTTATCACACAGCAGTGCGAATTACAAAGCACGCAATGCGTGTGAACACTGCATTAAACTCTGGTCTATGCGAGAATGCCAGTTAATCGGCAGCCAATAGGCGATAGGTGTAATGAGGGCGATAAATGATAAGTGTTTCCACAAGTAATTCTATTTCGACGGTGGCTCACTTCACTCGAAAGCTCAGCTTAAGACCACCCACTCGTTCCGTTTCGGCTCGCCAGCCCAGTATGAACCTATACGCACTGTGAAACATACTAATCCTCTTAGAACGACGCGACTTCATTAAGCATTCACTGTTCCACGGAGTATCTAATATGTAATGCGGGGGCTGGCGGAGGGGAAGAGCGGCGATAAGCCGCCGCCAGCCTCGCCGAGTAGAATTACTGCCACCGCTGCAGCCCGTAGCCCTTATCCGTTTCCCCGCCGCTTTTTCCGTTGAGCTAACTTTCACCATGTACATGTAGAATAATTTCCCGGCCTGCATGTACCTCGCAAATCCTAATATTCGAGAAATAGTGTGTATTGTTAGGTCGTAATAAAACAGGAAATATATACGCATTACAGAAATCCTTTTGTATTGACACGCAGTATCCTCAAGCAATTATCCCTGCTCCCCGTGCTAGTTTAGAGAGCCAAGCTGCGCTATGTAACGTTGCATCGCGAATAGTGATTGCGTGGGTATAAGAGGAATAAAAGCGAGACGCAGTCACGTCTTCGATATTTATATGGTTAGGTAGAAAGTTTCCGAGGATTGAATCCTCGGCAAGTGCGCGTGCGGTGTGCGTTTAGTTACCGGAAATGTCAACGCGTCGCGTTGAGATTTACGTTGACATAACGAGGCTCTTTTATCGCTCTCGATTTCGAGCCGGCAGGGAATCCTTATTCCACGTCACCTTTGATTCGGCTCCGCGGCAGCCCCGTCCTTCCGCCACGGCTGCTTTGCATGTTTGACTGAAGAAGTAATGGTGGAGTCAGTGCGCGGCGTCGCGACGCCCCGCCGTCCCCGTCGGCGCACGGCTAGGCAGCCGGTCTCCCGGCAATCGAGGGGCTGATTCAGTTCAAAGGGACTGCCAGATGAAACAAACTGTCTCCTATCGCCGGTTTGTTATTTCTCCATTACCGGCGACAGAGGAAATATGTTGCCGCGTGGCCCGCCCGTTCTCAGACTCTGACTACTTTGTTTGCCATCGCGGGCACCAGATTGCTGTCTTGTGTCAATCAACTTGATACGCTCCTTCATCCCATTAAATCAAATGCCAGCAAACCTCTTTGTATTTCGAGTATTTTCCGATTTCTAAGCCTTAACAGCAGACTTCTCTAATAGCGATCAGTACCTCTTGAATCTGTCAAAGATAACGAAACGCGCAACTTTTGCTGGAAGCCCTTTTAAAGCTCCGTTAAGATCACTAGCGATGACTTCCTTTGTAGAATAAGGACGCATAAATACGAAGGACACTAAATCAACAGTATGCAGTATACCTGTCTAGGCACATTGTAAGACCTTTTCAGCGAACAGAATAACGCCAATTACGTACGAAAGACAGTCTCTGGATGAACTCTGTTTCGGAGATTCTTCCATTCCCTCGTTGCTATGGTAATTAAATCTGGTAGTATTGCATTCGCATATATTCCTCATCAATATAATATTGGATTGTTCCGCATGCGCAACATGTTCAATAATACCACAACCGGCCGTGACGTTCATCGAATGACATACTTCCGGCGCAAGCGAGGTGGTCAGCAAATCGAAACCCAGCTGCCAGTTGCGCGCACTAAGGATTCAATTAAATATTATATCAGCAGTTTCAAATTACGCTCTTATTTGGCGTGGCAATTTCATTAATGCAGTTTCACGTTCGAGAGTACATATTTCCTATTCATTACCATTATCTTTGTTGGTGAAGATTGCAAAAAAGTATTGCTAACGAAACAGGAGATTTGTTCCTGATTAATTTGAAAAGTAAAGAGAAAGTCGCACACAGGTGTAACACGACTATCTATTTTCTTCGTGGAATACTGGCAGGCTAGTATCTTTCCCGGGGGAATTTGTGACTTGGGGACGCCTTGATGGATCGATTGGCAGTCGATACCAGTGGCGGGTAAGCACGGGAGTATGGGAGGAAAGGGCTGGGCTAGCGGGACTAGAAGTAGAAAGGACCGTGCACCGTGCTACCGTGGAAGGCAAGCACGTTTGGAATACATGCATGATCGATGTGTCCATTGATCATACAGCGCGGCCGCCACATTTAGTATGAAAAGTTTCGAGATGTATGACGCGCCGACGAACAAGCACACCATAGAGAGATTTACGGGGAGCATGCACGCGAAAATGGGTGACTATTCCAGCCTGTTTATCTTAAGCAAAATTGCAAGGTAACCGCGATCTCTTTCATTTCGTTGAAAGTTGGCAAAATACCAACAGTCCAAAATAGTATATATGTATACTAGATTCCAAGTTTTTCCATTGATGTTATTGTTTACAAAGGAATTCTAACCCCAGAAAAATGTCGATAGTTAGGATAGAACTTAAGAATAGCAGCTGATTTATTTCTACACTTCGGATGCTTTCCTCCTTACTTTCTCTTTACACTTCAATGTCTGAGTTACATAGGTAACTTGCCAGTTTGAAAGAGCTAAAGCAGGATTATCGGTTCGCGGGAAATCAGACCGAAATCTGCACGAGCGGCACGTTAATAGGATACAATGGGGCATCCTTCGCGACGGAAATGGGTCGAGTTCGATTAGCATAGAGAGGAGGAAAGGGCCGCGATATCCCATATTGGCAAGTTAGCATTGGGAGGATGCGGAAGGAAGGTGGGCCAAGCGGTGAGCGGCGAACGGGAACGGTTTTCCAGAGGGTTATACGCGACACGGACTCGTTTAAATAAAAAAGATGAAAGCGCCCAGCATGCAAATCAGACTATCCGTTTTGTTAATGCAAATATGCAAATGAACGCGCGCGCGGCAAGCGCTCCCCGTTGTTTATGGGGCTCTCACCTGCATCCTGCAACGGCGCGGCGGGAGCGGGGAGAAAAATCGGAGAGAGGACGCCGCGCCGGGAGGAGAACGAGGCGAGCAGCCAGCAATGATGTACCGCGGACGTTAGGAAAGAGATCGTGAGGGCGAATAATCGAGTCCTCTCCTGCCTCTGTCCGCGCATTTTTCTTTCGCCAGTGTGTAATATTAATGCTCCCGTAAATTCGCGTCTCGCCGTAACATAACTCAAAGGAACCACGGTGCTCCTGTCGAAGTTGTGATAGTCAAATATATTCCCAGACTACGTACACACGTGTGTACCAACAGCGTCGGGTCCTGGCTATACAACTGTCGGAATAAATTCACCGCAGGGATCAAACCACCTCCAACAAAATAATAGAGCTCCCTGTAATTCGAATATTATCAGCGAATTGGTTCGAACAAAAGCGTTTATTGTAAACTTCACGTCGAAATGTGCATCGAGGACTATAAATCATTGCGTTCAGTCTTCAGATTGGCAGTCTTCTGTCGAAGACTTTAGTGCCGCATAAAAATCAACCCTTGTTCAACATGTTGTCGAAGGCGGTTGAGAAGCAGGGGGGCGGAACGCATTCGATGCTCGTCAAAAAATAGGAACGCCGTCTCCCTTGCGGTCGGTTTCACCGGGAGTTTTAACCGATATTCTCAGACGATAGGGCACTAGGGAGAGCGGGAGATGGAGCCAGGGAGGGATAAAAGATAGAAATAGGAGAGGTTATCGGTGGTTCGAGAAAAGGAGTCTGCACGACTGGTTCTCTTGAGTAGGCCAGAAAAAGACGACGAGGTCGAAATTGCTAGTGCTTGGAGGGTAACTCGATCGTATTAAACTTTTACGCGTATCGGCCGCAACCTCGTTAACAATCTCCGATGCGCTAGCTTGCACACGCGGCACGTGTATGCAACTGCACTTGATCCTACGCTTTTGACCATCCCTCTCCTCGAAAAGAAGAATTTCTTCATCGCGACAGCAGCACCACTATCCAACCTGTGCGCATTTTCCCCCCGAGAGTCACTTTCCAACAAGTAGGCTGAGTGTAATGGTAAGCTATTATCTTTCGGAGATAAGATATTAATCACTGAGTGAGCACGTGCTGCGGAGAAGTGCACATTCTTGAAAGTTGCCTATATTTAGGCACTTAAAGGTCCGAGCAGCCGGCAGCATGAATATTCAACGTGGAAGGTACTTCCATATTAGACTTTGCAGGGTCGACCAGAGAATCGAAACGTTTACATTCAATCTTCCAGGTTATCAGCGCTGGTAAGTGGCAGCAATATGCTCGTACAAGACCCGGATTGTATCTTAGGTTGGAGGACTTAGAAAGGAGAGTAGATGGATTCCCGTGGCTCTAAGGTGACGTCGAGCAAATCGTTAAATGTAATCGCGAAGGATAGCTACAATGAAAGTTCTGAAACGGTGCTGCTCGCTCTAAAGAATAACGTCACGGCAAAGGAATGCTGTAAAAGGCATTTTTCATTCCCGAGGTTCACTCGATTCTTCCTTCTCTTTGGTTGGGCCGACCACCTCCATCAGACGCCTTTTTCTCCTTATTCGACAACGTTCCCATGGGAAACTTGCGTGGAACTAGTTTCGTAGGTCCTCTCTCTTTTCGGCTCGTTCGCCCGTTCGCTTGCTCGCTCGCTCCGAAGAGAAAAGAGAACGACCCCTGATTGGAGAAGGTGCGAGGTAAACTGTGCACTTCGCGGATTAAACGGCCGTAGAGAAATGCCGCGGCAACTTAAATTTCGGCGGATCAACTCACTTTTGTTCGTATTTTTTTGATCGGCCTGCCTCTTGTGCAATTCAATTCGCCCTTTTCCTCCTGATTTCACGGGCGACTTTTCTCTCTTTCTCTCCCTCTCCCTCTGGTGGCAACAGTTCAAGCTCTCACCTCTCAGCAACGGCCTCAGGCAAGAGAGCTCGCTCCTTTCTCGCTGATCGGCTCACTGACAGAATCTGATTAAGTAGCCACTTAATCGAAGAGCCGTTCTGTAGTTCAATGACGATAATTGGATTTATAATGAAGTTTTCCGCGGAAGTTTCTTCAGCCTCTTCTTTTTTCCACTCGTATTACCCTGTTCATCGCCCCCGATTAAAGCACCGAGAATGCCAACTTGAACGTAGCCAAATTGAGAAGAAAAACAAATTATCCTATTTCTTCGACTATTGACAGTCTAGTTCCCCATATTTGTGCTGGTACTCTAGTATATTGGCTCAAGCAGAATAGGAAACCACTTCTTCGAAACTGTACTTGGCGCAGTCAATGCCGTTGGCATCATTCGGAAATAGGACTGTGTTGCCCGATGAGACACATTCGTTGCAAAGTGCTGGAAAATTATGTGTGGACACGTCTCGTGCAAGAACTATTACCTGATGAAACCTCTTTTTTATATTAACCGAGTGTACGAGCACTCTTAGTGCAAGGAGATTTACGAGGAGTTCGTTGAACGATCAAATAGGCAACTGACAAATTGAGTTGGTCGGACATGTGTGTAGGTATGATCGGCAGCGAGCTATCGATTTAAGTAGTACGAGTCAATATATGAGGCGGGGCCGGTAGCGCGTAGAGGCAATCTCAGACTGCGGAAGGGGATCGCGTCGATTGTCAATTGGAAAACGATTACTTTATTTGCCTGGCTCGGCGTAGAATCCGCGGGCTGTGGAAAAATGGAAATAAAAAAGAGGGCAGTGCTGGAGATTGCTGGGAAGGGTATGGGGGCGATCGGCTAAAGTAGAGCCGCAGCAGCAGGCGAAAAGAAAACACAGAACCCTCAAAGAGAAGTACCCAAGGGCAATGCGCATATAGACGAGATTTAAAGATTTGACAAGAATTCTCCGACCGCCGGCCGTCTTTTTCCCGCGGGGAAAAGCTTTTCCCGCGGATTATCTTCGTCCCCCTTCACACACAGAGCTCCCACTCACCACCTTCGGCAAAGTTACCGCTATGTAACTCCGACTAATCCGCTTCATCATAAAAGACAGGCATGGACCACCCATGAATTGATTATGCGTAAGAGACCTGAGTCGCGAAAACTATGTACATTAGACACGGGACACGAAGCAACACGAAAGAATCACCTCTTTATTTGAGGGCTCAAAACGGAATGACTGTGATTGACATTCAAATATCAATATGCAATTCATAATTAGATACGTGGTTTCATTGGTTTTCTATCTTCGGGTGGTGATAGGCTGACATTTGTTTAAAGACGAAGTCGTGTAAGAGAACGTTAGGAAGGTGTGACAGGACATTGAAGAGCGTGCTACTGTCAGGTTTACAAAGAATGGGCGTACAAAGTACATAGGCACGAAAGTTACAGGAAGGTGCAAATGACCCTTTCGAGTGACACTAATACCGGAGGAAAATTTGTGATGCGGTTGGTGCTTCGCATGGCGAGCCGAGGTGTTCAAGCGAATTGCAATGGAGTGACACACAGCGGTGGCGATGATGGCAGGCGTGCTAGTCTTTGCGGACGAAATCGTGCGTGCGCGTCTTTGTAGCCGCACGTTAAAGAGGAACGCCCCGTCGCACTTGATTAACAGTGTCAAACACTCCGGACGCCACGATTCTCTCTCGTTCGTGTCACCAGAACTTAATTAGGACCCTTAAACTCCCCTCGACTAACCGCCCAAGTTCTCCTCAAATTAAACGGAGAACCCCCAGGCAAATGCATCGAGCACAATACCGAAAATTACTCGCTCCTAAATTGTTTTATTAATGATCAACAAAACAATAATTGAATGATTTATGTGAGATGAGTGTCCGCTTTTCGAGTTCAATATTGAAATAGAGAACAATGTTTATCAAACAAGTATTTGGAATTCTGTTTGCGAGGACTGATCGTGGTTTCCATAAAGCTTCACCCGGCTTCATCGATGGACCGGGATATACGGGCTGAAGGCTGATGGTGTAATATCGATTGGTCGACTTATACGACGGGACCCAGTGATTTTGGTCACTTACCAAAGTGTATGTGAGCAGGGTATCCGGGGAAGTACACTGGCAACAACAACATCGTTATTAGGATTTAAATAACATGGCTTGTCAGTTAACCGAACACCTGGCGTTACAGCAGCTTTGTATATTTCGATCTGACAGATTGCGAGCGAGCGAGCAAGCACCGAACAAGTTTACATGGCTGGTTGCGAATTTCAGATGCCGGAAACCAACACGTTGCCGAGACTCCCGCAATCGCAAAGTAGTTTAATTGGATTTTCGGCGAGATTAAAGTCCACGCGTCCACCTGCCTCCGAAGCCTGATTCTGATAATTACAATCACATTAAACGCACCAACTCGAAGCTGAAAACAACGTGTTTTCAAAAACAATCCTCATTGCTCAGATTGACTTCTCAAATCTATTACCCTTCGACAATCAGGTTTATTTGGAAAAATTGTAAGAGCAATCGGATAATGATGGGAAAGTTCTGGTGGGCCAATTATTTTACTTCTTTAGCGATATATAACTAATTGTTCATTCACTTGAGCATCCTGTGGTAAAAGATGTGATGGCTTTATGGCAGGCAGACAGAACCCCATTCAAGAAATTCGTTCATAGCGCCATATAAAGTTTATGAAGGATCTTTATCGGTTGTCAGAGATGTCGTAAAATGTTCGCGTTGGAAAGCCGATAATAGATGAAAGAGATAGTGATAGGGTCGCCTACTGGGGGCCAAAGTGATTTAAAAAGCAGCGTCAAACATACAAATCCACTTTAAAGCTTTTATCAAAAAAATGCATGTACTGGAAAGAATAACTGCTTGGAGAATTCGTAGAGGAGTTTCTTTGGAGAAAAAGTTAGGAAGTTAAGAGGTTTTAGTGAGGATAACTTGTTTTGGGGCCGAGCGAACGGCGTGCGGCGTGCGGCGTGCGGCGGGTCGACTCGATCAGGATGGGTTGTGCTACTAGCCTCGGTGGTGTCGTTTATGAGACATCTTTAAGCGACCCAGAATCTAGAAAAATTTGTCCCCTATCACTTGCCGCGCAATAAAGTGTCCTTCGGCAAACACTCGGGCCAAATCCCGCAACCAGTAAGAGTCCCCTGGGATTGTTATCGCTACCTACCACGTCACTTTACCACCTGGACGCACGCTCAATAACAGCAGCGCTAGTGCGCCACCGTGGAAATTTGCAAATTCAAGATCTCCTGCATTTATCCGACAAGCGATAAAAGCTGCTTTTACTGACTACCACTATAAATAACAGATAATGGCTAATATACAATAATAGTCTTTGAACGAACGACTGAGTGGCTAGGAGAAAAAGGACAACTTTATGGAAGAGTACTCGTTACTTCAACATGCCGGACAAGAAGAGGGAGTAGAAGCCACCGTTCAGAAAGGCGCTCGAAGATCGATTGAAGGTGAACAAAAACTTGTCATCTCCCTAAGCGGCGCTGCTTTTCCAAGTTCTCCGCGAACTTTTCTATGATTCCTGCGCCCTACAGCTTTCGTGTTCTCCCTTCCTCGAACGTTCATCGGATTGTGTAAATGTATTTCGAATAAGGCGATAATTGGTCAAATATGTTTCGCAGGTCGTTGCATCAGTGTCACTGGAATGAGTGAATAACGAATCCCAGGGGAAATTGTTGCGTCAGCCCTCTCTGGTGTTCCGGCCCGCTTTAAGCAACCGTGGAAAAGTTCATTAGCCGTTTCTCTCTGCGGGTGCTTATACCCGAGGTATGTATTACCCCGGATGTATTGTGAGAAAAGTGCATTACTTAGAGGGCTCAATGGACCGAGATTACCGGACCCTATTACCAGAGGGCCGCGCAAATCCCACTGAATGGAGCGCGAACGATAATTTTCCTAATTATTATCTGCCCGCTCTCCAGGTAAACTTTGTCGGTGAGTATTGCCCTGACCCGGCTGCGCTACGTGTTTGTGAGGAAATGAAGGTAGTAACCGAACTAAGGCATGGGTCACTATTTAGAGGGGCTTTAACTGATAATCGCTTCGTTTGTTAGGGCAGTATTAGATATGAACTCTAATCATTAGCGCGAGCCAGCGGTGAATACCATTTTCGGGGAGCGCACGTTTCAAGCGTTCACTTGCAAAGATAATTATTTCAATCGGCGTTAAGAACAATGCTCTGATATTCAGTTTTATTACTTTCCACTTGTCTGTCAATTCTGAGATGTGACAAAGGAATTCGGAAAATTTTCATAGCACAATTGCTTCTCCTTGTCCATCATTGTACCTTGGAAATTGTAATAAGCGCTAAGAGACTGTGTCCTGTACCTATGCGAGAGAGAAGGAGAGGTATTGGGTAGTAAATTGGAAAGGCCTTCCAGAGTGAAACAATTTAGAGGTATGTCTCATAAGTCGAGCAAACGTTTGACTGAAGCGACGCGAGCGGATTGGTGAACAGACGATAATTAATTATGCAGTTTAACCACAGCGTTTAAGTTGGAGCTCGAAGCATGTGCTTACCCTTGGAGTTTCCGAGAGAAGAGCTGGCACACTAAATTTAATATTGTCTGGATTACAATAGCCTGGATTATGTTTTACTTAGAGAGGTTGGTCGAAGCCATATTACACCTAAAGGACTGACCGACTTCGCATACACAAAATTATGCTCTATTCCAATCACATCTTGTTATTCTATTAATAACCTCTTTGCCTCACCCTTAGGAAACTTCTTGTAATTAAATTGGAGGTTTTGTCATTAAACAACAAAGCCATAAATGTATGCTTAGGTGTCTAATCACTGTATAATTGAGCCCTTAACCCACCGGATGATCATATCGCCTATACTCTGTACGCAAATGTATGCACACGCGTATTACATCAAACTTCGGATAATGAAGCCGACGTAACTTGTGCCTTCTTGAAGTTCATCGTGTATGTTACTTCATTATAGCCATCCCGGGTAGATTTCTTACTGTTAGAGTCTGATTTTGATGAGTAGAAAGTTAAAGGAAGGTTTCACTCGATAATTTAGTGAAAAGAAAACAATGTCTTGGGAGACAGATGTGCTAAGATAATGACCGAAGAAAACAAGGGGAATTCAGGGATAGAAACGATTTACAGGTCGTTATGCGCACGGGGTCGGAGAGTCAAGACCTATCGTCCTTTCATTCGTAGGCGAGCCACCTGCTTTCTTTGATCTCTTTGCAGGCGGCCCGCGAGAATTACGACCTCGTTCCAGCAGAACTTTCCCCTCCGTTCCAAGCGACAAAGTTCCTCTCTTGCCGAGACTCTATATCCCCTGTCCCAATCCCGCCCAATTCCACCGCCTCCTACCTTCTTGTTACTGCCTCCGCCGTCGCCTTTTTCTCCTCGCATCCGGCGCGCTAAGGCAAACCGAATTAATCCGAGCCACCAGCTGGCCGCCGCTGCTGGTGTCGCCCGAACTCGCTCCTACTATTCGCCGCACTCCTTCAACGGCCGGAAACTTTGCAGGCCAATTCGAAAACAAAGCGATCTAATTATCCTGGAGCGTCCACTTCTTCGACCAAGTAGAAGGATTGTACCGAGAAATGTGTGTGACGTTTCACTGCCAGGCCGGTAAAAGACGCGCGTAAAATATGCTGGTGCGTTTAGTGTACTCGTTGAAAAGCCGGCTCTGGAAAAATGTGGGTAGGCGGTGGGTACTCAACGCGGGAATCAGAAGAATTATCTGGCAGGGTGGGTGGTTCACGGTGGAAAAGCGCGGTTATAAACTATCGAATGATGTGGCGCGGTGTCGCGAGACGGCCAGACGACAGGAGGGTTCGCAGGGCGCGAAGGTGAGCAGGGCGAACGGGCGAAAGAGTGCAAACGGATACTGAATGAAGTGGAAGAGAGGAAAGGGGGATGGAAGGGGCTTGCGATCGTTGTTGGAATAGAAGGGGAGGTGGCGGGGTTGGGAGTGGGCGCGGAGTGGGCGCGGAGTGGGCCCACGGTGTCGGCAGCAGCTGTGAAATGTTTATGAAAGCTCGACTAATTTATCACACTCGCACACACGCCCACGACGACGACGTCTATACGTGGATAGATACATATATGCGCTTACGCCTACCAACTTGCTCACAGTTGCTGGAAGCTCGTGGGAGCGAGGCTAGTGAGGAGGAATCAAACAAAACCACTGGGAGAAACGGAGGGAAAACCGTTCGTCCGCGAGGCAGTCAGTCGATACACCATCGAACGGAAACAATGGTCATCTATGAACTTGCGGAAAAACTTCAATCCGTAAGACACAACTTTTCAGCAACCTATTTTCGTTCGAAGGCACATCATAGCGTAAAAAGAGTAGTGACGATAGGAAACCTCGATTTCGGGCAATTGATATCGCAACGCAACGGTGAAAATGACAGCTAAGCAATTGAAGGAGGAGGAGCGTGGACGACGAGTCACTCGTAGATAGAATAGAAGTGCGAGTTGGCTGAGATTGAGGACTTTTGAGACCGGCGGCGTTCGCTCGGTTCTATATGGGTCGGATTGTATCGGCAATTTTTTGTTGCCGCCCCAGTAAAGGATTGTCACGATTTACCGGAGAATGGGTGCAACCCCCAAGGACGATGGAACGGACCACCAAGTGCTGGACAAACGAGTGAACCAGACTCCTGTGTACTATCGATCTCGGTGACAGGCTGCCGCGCGGCTCTCCTCGCAATGGCAATCATTTTAGTTATTCATGAGAATTTATCGCCAGGACTCGTCTTTAGTCAGGCTCCAATTGCTCGAGGAACAAGTGCCACCAGTTACATTTAAATAAGTACGAGAAGCAATATGGCCGAGCTCGCTGCTGAACAAGTATCTTTTCTTTTCAGATGACTTTCATAAGATGAATTTCGAGACTACTTGACAGACGCGTGCGCGCGCGCACTCTCTCTCTCCCTCTCTCGTTTCTGCGAGGAAGTAAGCGACCACAGCCACATGTACGTACATCGAGTCCTTCTTCGGAAACACGTGTCGCGTTCCCACAGGTATCAAGAGATATAGCTGGAGTGACAAGGGATCGGGACAATAGAAGCCGTAACATCCATATGCGACCGAGCAGACGTGCGCTCCTCACAGCAACAGCTCCTACGAAATACGTTTAAGAACATTGGTTCTAGTCAGCCTCGGCTCCCTTAAGCCACCAGAGTCGATGTTACAAGTAGACGCCGCACCGCCTCTTGAAACGAGCTTGATGAGAAATGTGCCGTTGGCTTTTATATACTTTCGGCCCCGGATGGCTTTGGCCCTGATCCAGTCGCGGTTTTTCAAGATCAAAGCGCCACGAATTTTTGAATGGGATGGAGGCGAACTTGTTGAAAGTGTACCATAAAGGACGAGGTATATAGAGATGTTACTTGTAAGCCCACTTACCTAACACCTATTTCATAGATGTTGCCGTATTATTAATCCTACCAAGCCGCAACTTGCAAGCACTCAGCCAACTATTGTAACGCGCATTTCATTTTTATGGACTCCGATCAATACACAGCAGAGCTTACTCAACTCTGACTTTCCTGATGGTGAAAAGAGATATTCATCATGAAGTTTTATATCAAAACTTTATAAAATACGAAGACATTTTCTCGTAACATTCCTTCTCAATTTCACAATTATTCTCGAAGCTCTGACAAAAAATATTGATTAATTAGAACTCGACGTGCTTACATTTTCTAATTGTATCTTTAAAATATACATTCATATTATTAAACGTACTGTATGGTGTGCTTAATAATTCACATTGATTGCTCTACATAATACAGCATTATTATGCGATGTGTCCAATAATCATTCGATTAATCAATTATGAAACGCTGCGGTAGCATATTATCGAGGGATATAATGTATTTTTGGCGAGTGATCGACGTGACAAACGTTTATCTACTTCTGTAATTCATCATTCGTGGCATGCCATTTACTGAATACACGATGTTGTGTTACTTGCGGCATATGAGCGCATTTGTGTACATATTGCGGGCAAAACAGCTTAAATATCTTACCGACATTAAATCGCTGTTAAGAGAGTCCAACGCTTTCACTTATTAACTTTACAAGTCTATAGTCTAAACAACACATCCTTCCGGTTTAAAAAAAGTGCTCCATTCTTTCCATTGAAAAATGATTTAAAGCGCAACAGACTCGTCCCGACAAATTCAATGAAGCGGACGAGTAATAGCGAGATTGGCGCGGTATAATTTGAATTGAGCGATATATAATGAAGCCCTCGGGTTGGTTCTATGAAAATTCATTGAGTTTCAGCATTAGTGGGCGGCTGGTACCGCCGAAGATTTAGTAGAATCGACGGGGATGATAAAGGGGAGAAAACAGCTGTTATTTGGGAGGCAGCAGCAGTTGACTCGAGCCGAAGCCTAGCGGGCTTCTTAAGACATGGAAATTGAAAAATGCTCGGGAAGTTTGTCGATGAATATGCAAATGATGCATTAAGGTCGCAAACATAAAGGCGCCTCTGGCATCGCTAAGAAACATCTCAAAGTCATGAGCCCTCTTTCCCCGCTCCGAATGAACCGGCAACCCCAAGCAAGAAAATGTCTCGCGTATCTGTATTACCACCTTGCACCATTTCAGCGTTGCTCGCTAAAGGAATTAAAAATCCTGAGTCTGATAAATAAAAAATTACCTTCAGTGTCAGCGTCAGGTTTGCCCGATTCCTTCGTACGAGCTAATGCTTTTTTCTCTATGAGCATGAAGGAATTGGCCACGCAACCGAGCGACAAAGGTAGTGATCAACAAAGAAAATGCAGCACACACTGCCTTTTAGCATAAACTCTAACGTCAGCTTGTTCCTAACACCTTATGTGCCCGAGCCTGTTTTGTGCGCCTTGCACGTTAATCTTTCCTAAGTAAATACGTCCGCCGTCTTTCTCCTTTCTCTCTCCGTGTTGTGCTTTTTCTTTATATCCACAATATTAGACACGCGGCGCGGTCGCATGAAAAAAATGCTAATTTTCTCTGCTGCCCGGTGAAAGCGCTTCATTTTTAAATAACCTCCAGCTTCATTCACTATGGCCAGAATTACATTGCCTCTTTACGCTCGAATATTTAATACAAGCCGTCCGCAAACGAGCTCGTTAAATGATTTGATATTGCTACTATTTATTCACCTGAATTCGAGTTGGGAAAGCGATTAAAGCAACCTATATGCTCGTCACTTGATGGAATTGATTAAAATTGATATATCATTAAACTCCATCCTTGCGAGCAATCTCAGCAATCTCTAAATGCGAAAATTCTGGTATTCAATGCTGGCAAATATTGTCGGAATTTCTATTCTCAACGCGAATAGTTTTATCGATCGACAGGCCCTGATGAGTGGAGTGCAAAGATACCCAAAGAATATTGCATCGCCGCACCAAACAAGGGTGTAGGTAAAGGTGTTTCTTGTCAGAATGAAAGATAAACAAGCGGCTGGGCAGAGGGCGCGTTCTGCATACACGAACAGAGCGGCCCACGTGACCAGCGGGGTTTAACTATGGCGGAAGGCAGTCTAAGAAATTTGGAAAGGCAACTGCTGTCGCCGCCGCTACCAGGGGAATAATAAAACTTCCCACCCATTAATACCACGTCAGACATACCAGGCAAGTTTTACTTTGTCGTAGAAGCGGATGAATTCTTTGTCGGTGTGGTAGCGTTAAATAAAAGCGGCTTAATTCGATCAGCGTGTATGCGCGCAGCAATTCTAACTCTGAAGGGACGAAGGTGGCGCGAGCGAGTGGCGAGGCCACAATGGAGGTTAAATCCAGGGCGGCACTTTAACGAAGAGGGAAGAAACTCTCCGCCGGCTCATAAATTAAGCCATAACTTGGCTTCATCCCTCCGTGCTAACTCTGAGTATGGGGCAGCTTGGCTCTTAACACCGAACTCGCGTCATACCTTAAGATTTACGCGCCACGTGTACCCACACGTACTGCGAGCACACTCGTAATCAGCCAGCTACTCAGCCAGCAAACGTACCGTGTACACTTGCACCAGTAAAATAGTGCAGGGCCATGATCTATGTTCAGATTGTTCTCAAAGCTCGACATTTTCTAATTTGGAACAGTAAATTATATCCACTTAATCACGAGGTTCTATAATGTTACGTCCTGATACGGCCCTATCGCTCTAAGGATTATCGATACTACTAATGGCTATTGAGCTTGCAGTAATTTATTGCTTGGGGGTACCACTGTCAAAGGGATTGAACAGTGAATTATGCAACGTTTGAATTTATTTACAACTTGATGCGAGATGAGATCGCAGTACCTTAGACTTCAGACACATTACATTAGCACAACCGCACCGTATATGAATAAACGGCTAGCAATAAAGACAAATAATTTTGTACTCACCTATTTACTCGTTCGGCTTCGCGAGAATCCAGGAGCTGGACGAATTTCCTCAGCAGACCAGTGTTGCTCGTTGAATTTCTCGAATTTTAGGAGCCAAACGCGCCAAGAATTCATACGGGTAAACAACAGGTAACGTTGGTCCGCGCACAAAGTATCGTGTACACCACAACTTTTTCTTGTACGTAATAAATTTTCTCACACGCGTCGATGTGGTTAGCGCGATGAACGGGGAAACGCGTTATCAAATAAGGTACACAACACGGCGCTGCAACAGAAAAAGCAGAAACTTGTTAAGACTATTAAAAGGGTGAATCAATGAATGCATATAGTATAATTTCAAAGTGGTCAAGCAGTGAGAAAATTGACCGCCACCTATAACGAATACGAGAACAAACAACAAAATAAAATATTTCTCTGCTGACAAAGATTTCTCTAAATAAACGGATGCCTGACATTCCTCTGAATTATCGCAGCCAACAGGAGCGCGCTGGTGCGCGGCAATGATATTATCCTGCCAAGAGAAATACTTGGGCGAAGAAGAAAGAAGGGTGGGATTTCCGCGTGCCAGGGTACGTTCCGGTGAGGAGACCACGATTCCGACCTGGACGCTTTCCACTCGGTGGAATAGGGGCAAATTTAATAAAATCATCCCAGGGGAAGGACGCGTATCCACCTTTGTATCCGTGATGCGATCCGCGGCTTCTTGGAAGGACAGGCCTTGGAGATAAGACAGGCTGGAAGAAAGGAAACCGGGGGAGGGGGGGCTTGTGCATCGACAACGGTCCCTCGTCCCGTAGGTGGCTAAATTTCGCGAGAATTCCACGAGCGAAGATTGCAATAAGGGACGAGGGAGCCAGTGAATTTTTCATCGGATGGAAGAGGCCTCTCCCCCCGCTGTGGACCAGCTACTGCCTGCAGATTTGTATTTTTTATGTCCGCCCCATCTCTGTGCTCTTGCAGCCGCATTTTTACAACCTCCATCCCACTGCGGGGATGCGACTGCAGCCCACCTCCTCTTTTGACATTTCCCTCCTGCCTTTCGTCTCTTTCCGACCACTCCTACGTATACTAAATAAGAGACCCGCTGCGAAGAGAGTTTAATCCGGAAAGCCTGAAAAAAGCTTCAATGGGTTTAGGCATCGGGTGTAAGCCACTTTTAATTAAAAGGCCGCCTTTCCCGTATATGTAGAGCAGCTCCGCATTATTTTTCGGTCACAGGAACCACTAGCTAGCTTTGAACAACCGGCTCGAAATTTGCTTATCTGCTTGCTGAGAATTTATTATCGATACGCGAGGAGGGTGCGAAATACTTCCAATTTCGAGAGTGTTAATCTTTCAGGGACATTCCTGCCACCCCAGTGTTACGAGGAGAGAAACAAAGAAGCTTAGGGGGCGCACGTAATATCCGAGGCATGCTTGGCAGCTCCTAAAATTTTGCGGTGCAACCTGTTTTTACGCACTGGCGTACGTGTGCGCGAAGGGGAGCCCGGGGCAAGTCCTTTAAAAAGGAAGGTGTGGAGAATAGGTAGGGAAAAGGAAGGCTTGGCGAAGCCGGGGATGGGCGCGAGCAGCGGAAAGGAGCGGAATGGCGTGAGCAAAAAGATAGAATTGAAGCGAGGTACGGCCCGTGAATATTTCAGACGTGCCAGGAGCGCAGAAACTAGCTCAGTGGGGGGCGGGGAGGGGGCGAGGATATTTTTCGAGACGCCTCAGTAATTGGCGAGTTGAATCATTGATTAGCCGGCAGGCAGACGGCTTATGTGCGTCCTGTTCGCCCTCTGATTTCTCGCGATGTCTCCTGTCGCTCCGCCGAACCACCACCACCTCCCCATCCTAAGGTCTAATGTGACCTAAGATATTACTTCGCCAGATTAAAACTCGGCTGAGTGCTCGCAGCACCGCTCCACGCCAGCCTCGTAATAATCCGGAAATTTAATTAGTCCCCTCGATAATTTGTTTTCGCGCTCTCGCAGCTCAGACGTTGCGAGAGCGCGAAAGCTGAGCGGCCAAGGCCGCCCAATCTTCGATCGCTATCATGAAAACAGAATAACGTGGGAAGGACATTACCACCCAAAGTAGGGAGAAAGCTCGAAATTTCTCGTATAAAAAGCACAACATAACGTCTTGAAATCTTCTAATATGTTGGGATAGACTTATTTGTGACTTTGGAAACCCATCCCGTCTTTAATAGGGTATCCTCATTAAAAGTACAGAATGTCAGACTCCATCGAAGTTCAAACTTCCTAAATTGCGCTGGTAAGCTCGGCAGTCACGGCGAAACCCAGGCTGTCGAGAATTTCGCTGAGGTATCGATACGCAATAACGACGTTACCAGAGCTAGAGTTGGTTGCGATGCGCCCGGATCGCGCCGATATTATATTACACCTTTGAAGAATTCCGGAAGATGTTCGGCGTGCCGTCGCAACACCGACGCATGTCAGAGCATTCCCTATACTAGAGAGAACGGGCTACGTAGAATGGAAACTTATCGCATGACAAGCATCGGCCTGGATTTTCAGTTTCAGGCCTGGCTGGCGTTTCCTTCGGCAAGCGGGAGCCTCGACGGGCCAATTGGGCCGCAAGCCCCTATCGATTTAAAGTGTCACGAAATAAAACTTGTTTCCGCCGAGGTGGAAATTTCATTTGCGTCCTGTGCGACTTGTATGCGTCTGTGTTGTCCTCTGTGTGCCTCTGTGCCCGCAAACGCACGGAGGGCACGTCCGAATCGCGATGCTATCGGCCCGCTCCGGCCCGCTCCGGCCCGCTCCGGCCATCTCACTTCCACCCGGGCCTCCCTTTCACTTGCACCTATTCCCACCCGAGCACTAGATCTTTTTTATTTTCATCTGATTTATTGAAACGGCACAATGCCTACTGTTATTGTACTGTTATAGTGCGAGCAGCACTCATTGCCAGGATCGTATTCCATAGACACACACCTGCGAATTTCACTCAAGTATAAGGGAAACTATAGCTATCTGAAAATGGAGAAATTTGCATACGCGTATGTTCCTCAATCTATTAGTTCCCAACAGAAGTTTCAATTTTAGCTCAATTACTCCACCTTTGTCGCCATTGCGGGGGAAATTAGGAGTAATTTAGGAATTAATTATCAGTCCCCAGTAGATGTGAAAACTGCTGCGCATTATATGCTGATAAAGTTACACTTTCCAGACATTAAAGCGTTTTACCTGAGCGCGCAAGGATTTCATAAAATTTATATCGCCAGGTTCGGCGATGTCAAAGGAGACCCTCATAAAGCGCCCTACGGAAAATAATTTCCATCATCTCTTTTCATACATCATTACATCAGAAAATTCAAATACCTTTTCTGAATTCAGCAGAAGCACTTTCCAACTCGTGCTTAAGATACTGGCATCAAAAGTTCATGTTATAAATGTCGATCATTCGATTTAAGAATCGATCTAAAAATATCCACCGCAGTGAAAAAATGAAAAAGAATCATTTTCTTAAATATTCACATGTAAGACAAAACGTATGACAGTAACGGAAAGACCGGAAAGGATTGTTTTCAAGAAATAAAGGCGAATTTAACCGGTGGTATTACTTGCAAGAAGAACTTGGTTCCAGCGGAGCGTCGAGGGGATCATTAAGGGATGGAAATGAAAAGTCAAAGGCGTAGAAGGCGGCTTGGAGAAGGGAAGAGAGCGCGGACTATCCGTGCCAGGGTAGCACTTCTTGTCTGGTCGGCGCGGCGGCAAGAAAAAGTAAGCGAGCTAAATTCATGGAAGTCGAGGACAGATAATGAAGCCCACGGCAGAAGTGGAGCTCAAAGTGCACTCGAGAGTGATTGGAAGGTAACGATGGATAATTAAAGATAATTAGGGAAGAACGGGGGAGGGTTAGACAGGAGTAAAGAAATGAATTAAAAAAGGCCAACCCCGGGCAGGTTGGGGCGCTGGGGAATGAACGGTGAATGAATGACGGGCTCGCGGTTACTTTCGTTTACCGCTATCAGAAATTAGATTGTTCGTGTAACTCCCGGGGACTAATTAAACTAACTCGAGTCGCTCTCCTCCAGCTCGGCACACTGCTGCGCCCAGCCGCTTCTGCACCGATGAATAAGGAAGGTTTCAAGCTGATTGATGAAAATAAAAATCAATTGTCTCCCTCAGCCGGCTCGGCCGAGACGACCACCCGATAATTACTTAAAGCCTAGATGGACTTTTAAGCCTCATCAACCTCACCCGCAATGCCAACGTCTAACTTCCATTTACCCCCCAAAAAATAGGAAATGCTTTATAAGAATTGTAATCCGTAGCTTGGCCGTCGCGATCTTCACTGACAATTAACTGGGGCCGCCAGTAAGAAGACTCTAGACTAGTTCCAATACTAACGAATCGCAAGTCGGCAAATGGGGGTCGTGCATCAACGTCTCTGATTTAAGCGAGATAATTATTTGCGGCAAGCAACGCGAAATGTACCAAGTCAACTGGGATGAAATCAACACGCTCAGTAAAGAAAAAGCCGACCAGCCAATTTCACAGACGCGGAACGTAAGATATTCACTGTTGCTCTACATTTGTATTGCAACGCTAACGAACAAGTACACCTGTCGAGCAATGGCAATGCATCAATGTTGATTAAATATATTCGATCGACGTCAATTAGGTGAGCTTCCCTGTGGTGGGTGGTGCGACGTGTCGATCGCCGCCGCGAATACCAATGCCAGCTTTGACTTTTCCAGCGCATTGAACGGCATGTCATTATTCCGCATGAAGGAAGCGGGAAGGTTGGCGAGAGGGTGGAGGGCACTGGAACGAGGAAGAGGATTTCTCGCGGCCGACATATGAAACGTTTAACGCGCCCGCCAATGTTTCCGCCCGACCGGCTGTTAGCTCGCTGCTAAGCGGAGGAAGTAGAATGCCCTTTCGATTACGAATGACTCGCGCTTTTCGCCGGGATACGAGACGAAGACAAATGGTTTCGCAGCTTGTTAACTTTAGCCAAGAATTCCAATTGGAATCACGTATCTCGTTGAGCGTACCTTGTCACGGGCAAACGGCGACTGCCCTGCTCCTTAAAATAAGAAGAGCCAAGCCTGGTTCACATGCAGTGTCTTCCTCGAGGCGCCACCCCGTTAACACGTATATCCAACTCCTGAGGAATTTTGAGGCGTGACCGAAACTGAAGATGAGAGAACGAGGTTAAACTACGACATATAAAAACGGACACAAAACTGTCACTCGGATCGATTTTGTCACATGTCGCGCAATCACTAAAAGCCTGTGCCGCCGTTGTTTATCGCTCGCCCCTGTCTCATGGTAACCAGAGTACAGTTGTTGAGATTTTCAGTGACACCGCTATAGACACAACGTATCGCAGAACGTCGCGTCGTTGCGTGTTTAGTCGATTTCCGTACATCTATATGCATAATTTAATCTTTTCAAGACTATAAAGACGAAAGTGATAGGCGTTAATATTGATTCTTTCAGATATGGAACCGGCTGATTGGGTCACTTTGAATAGAAGTCTCTCATTAGAGGTCAGGATTTATCCCTTACAAGACGTGATAGGATTAAGCTTAATAAAAGCCGTGTTAACCGCATATAACGGATTGAACTACGCCCTACTGGGATTCCTCAAACGGAATTGCTCTGCTTTTCGATCGACTCGTTGGACGCACCGCTGCCGCTGCTAGGGCTGCTCTCCTTATCGAAGTCGTATACTATATCGGCTGCAAATTGCGCGTACCAAGCTAGGAACGGGGAATTATCGGACGACAGGAATAATTCCGGCGGATGAAATATAAGTTACTTTAACGCTGCGGTAAAATTGCACCCGCAGTACTTAAGAGTTTCCTAATATCGCAAGCTTTCCAACGCAACCAATGATGTTCCAAGGTAGACTATCAAAGAGGTGTCGAATTTATATGTATTTCAGCGATATTCCATTATAATTCCGTGTTGTAAGGCGATGTCTAAAGAAAGCAGTATATGTATGGGTGTTTAATGGGTGTTGGAGCGATGAATATAGGCCAACTGTTAAGAGTGAGCTATACAATTAGAATCTAGGATGGCATTGGCTCTCAAGGGAGGAGAGTGGAAGTGGCGTTGATTGTGCGCTGAAAATCTCGGGCGGGTGGCGCGCGCGCGGCTGAATTCAGAATCGGTCAGTATATTCCCCAAGTTGAAAGCGCGCCCGGCCAGATGGGGCACTTTAACTTCGGAAAACGCGGAATAGCGAGCGCAGTGTTCGGCTCGGCGGTGCTCCAAGTTGGCAGAGACTCGCCCGCAGCGAGAGCTTCACTAAGCATAAGCGTTTGCATAACCCAAGATTGACTTTAAGTTCGCTAACCACCCCCGCCGCTGGATAAGCGAAGTTCAGCGCGGACTGAAGGGCGAGTGAGCAGCACAGCCTGCGAGAGCGCACGTTAAGCCGTGCAGTTAACCGCGGCATAGTCCCTTTTGCAACTTGTCCCGCTTCCGACCCTCAAATGTGAAACACACACCTTTCCAGTATTGCGGAAGTTGGCTCCGAGAACGCCGCGGCGCGCGACGTGGCGAGCCGATACTCTACCCGACTAAAGAATTCTCCTCTATTAGCGCGTACCCCATTACGAAACCGAGCCTTTCATTAATTACTGCTTCCAGCCACAAATTCATTTACCCCTTTCAAGCCCGAGCATAGCTTTCCTTATACACACCAATATCCATTACGCATTCGAATACTTATACAGATAAATTCTATAATTTTAACAAATCGTTGTATCTCGGCACTGTCGATCCTCATACAGACAGCTCGTTTTGCAGTAAAACATTAGTTAATGGTTTTTCGGAATTCACTTAAACCAATATTCATATCCCGCAAATCTCCGGCGTATATTATCACTGTCTCTGGCATATACGAAAGAACGATATAGACAGACGGTACGTCGAATGACGTGTGCGAGGGAGATGCAACGTCAATCTAACTTGCAGCCTGGCGAAATTAAATGTAAAGCGGAAAATGTGGGGCGCGGCATTGGTGATATAAATCACGGCATGCTATTGAATAAATAACGGTGCATGGAAATACGGAGACAATATTGGAAACGAGTCCGCGGTAATAGAGTCGGTTTAATGCCGGCCGCTTCAGAATTTTATTCGTCCGACTTCAATTTCGGTCAGCGAGTCGTTCTGCCTTGCAAGGACGTGTTGGGTGAGACTGCCGACTAAATGAATTTACTTCTGTAACCTGCCGTGCCAACAATCCCCCACCCTTCCACCAGAACGTACCTTTCACGAATGCCGTGATATTCGCACGGGCTCCTAAACGGACACGTATGTACTTGCAACTACCGGAACTAGACTCAACCACGAATTAACAGGAAAATTGGATCGTGCGTGGCTTCCCTACTATAAATATAGTGGCGACGACCAAGTCCTTGCAAAGTAAAATTTAACTACACTTGTTCCACTGCAGTGCATTTTTTTGCGCCGACCAAAACTATAAACTCCAACCCTATGGACGAATGTCATGTACAGATATGCGGAAAAGATCGCTCCTCATCAAGAGCGAAGAGTAGGATGGAAGCACTCGATCATCGGGTTTCATTAAAAGTGGATTCCTAATTAAATGCATCTCTCTTCTTCTCCCTATCTATCTCTTGCTCTCTCTTCGAAGCGAAATTTCTGTCTGCACAGAGCCAAGCGTACCAGCCGCACTACTAAGCTCAAATGCCACCAATTCGACGGCCCAATAAACGTGTTGACTTTGAGATACCACTGTCGTATGAAATCCGATCATCGCACATAGCCAATAGCGCTAGCACGGCTCTCGCGTCGCAGAATCCTCCCGGGCTATTGTGGCAAGCCGTATACGCCCACGATTGATTTCAAATGTATCATGAAATGGCTTCATCCAACCATTACTTATCAGGCGAGCGCGCTCCCCGAGTACTCCAAGCGTAGAAATTCTATTGGCACGCAATTACCGATTCAAATTACTCAATTGTCCAAACAAATTGTTTCACAATATGGCTTTGAGAAAAGTAACTCGTCCTACGTGTATAACATTGCAGAGAGTTTGTACGTATCTTCATTACTAGATATGCGGCTGCAACTTAGTAGAGTAGCACTTTTTCTACTGAGAAAACACTTCAACTGCAAATGCACGTGTGAGGCTTCCAAGACAGCTGATGGACATTCCACCCCGTTAGTACGACGAGAAATACTGAACTCCGGCCACCATGGACTGGTACAGTTTCTCAGCTGACCCAAACACTTCCGACCTATTTTTAGCATATCGATCCCTTCTTCACTCTCTACCCAATCGATAAAGTTCAGTACGTACAGCCATACTCTCTCGACACGGCCTTTCAAATAACGTTTGTATAAGGTTTCGCGGAGTTGTACCGCTTTATCATTTTAATTCATTAGCCCTTTACGGGTTCATCCCCCACTTTACGTGCAAGCCAATACGTCTAATGCACCGTACACACGTGTATACAATGAAGCGCAGTATAAACGGGGGGAATGCCCTTTAAAATCCTAGTGGATTTACTGGGCAACTTTCAACACGACTCCATCCTTTCGATTAGGTTGTAGGACACACTGATATTCTACGAGCTCACCGGCGGCCGATAATTTGGTAAGTTATTGGAAAATCCGCAGGAAGAAGGCCAGGTGGGCAGTCACGTGTAGCTCGTAGGTGTCCAAGGAAAGTCCGTTAGCCGGGCATCGAAAGGAGTCACGTGGCGCGTTTATGGCGTAACTTTCGGGATTAGATCTGGCTCGCGCTACACACATACATGGACGCATAGATCCAGTGGACGACATACTCTGAACTGAAGGTAGGTGGTGCAGAGTGAGCGCGGATAGAGGTCGAGTTGGTGTGCAAAAGGTTGCATTCAGAGGGAGGCCGCGCATAAAGCTGCTTTCGCGTCGCGAGGCTATTCATCGGCAAAGTTTGTTGGCAAAATGAAGCTGGCAAGTTTTGAGATTTTTCGCCACCGAATCATCACGGATCCGCATATCGTTCTGGCTCCACCTACCCTTTGCCCATCCTCGCTCAGAATTGCATCGCCCACGGGCTTACATCCAGGTAAGTACACAGTGAGAAGGAGAGCGAGAGAGAGAGGGAGCACGATGCCAGGGATTCTGTCATCCCGTCCCGGGACAATACTAATTGTAGCCTGCCAAGGAATTACAGGCAGTGGTCTCCTGACGTAGCTCACGAACATCTTATCATTGCCGTTGGCGGTACCAACCAACTACAATTGTATATTGTACACGAGCGAATCGTGCTCGAACAGTCCTCAAATACCCATGCAATTTGCCTCGAAATTAAAGAGCATCCCTTTGTTTCTTATCGCCACGGTTACATCTATCCCGAGCAGAATAACGCGATTGGACCGCATTACTTTTGGGAATCTCATTTGAGCTCTTCGTTAGACCAGATGAAAACTGCAAGTTTTCCCTCGGCATTTCAAACTCCACCAAGAAACAGTCGATATAACCGATGGAAATACTTTCTCGTCATACTTATATCGGAGGGAATCAAACTATGGAGCAGCGAGGCGTCACTGAATATTTGATGCCTCGGGGGCGGCCACGCTATTTTGCGATGTGAAGCTACTAGGGGGGGGAACTTGGCCAGTATCTGGAAGTACTTCGATATGAGATCGAGAGGCAGGAACTACTGATAGGAACAAGGTATCAGCTAAATAAGTAAAGAATAGCGGGCGCCATGAAACGGAATACACCACTCGAAGAATAGCGCGCGTTTTGACGTGGCAAGATGGGCTAGGGTAACGCTTCCACTCTTCTCTCTCTCTCTTTCTCTCTCCCCCGCCCCCCGCTTTCCCTTTCCCACTCTCTTTGGGAATTGACAGGCCTCTCTATCATTGATACGGGAGAACCGTCCCAGATGTCTGGTAAATAAGACAAGGGTATACGTCATTCTTCCGTCGGTTGTGGCGGCTGTGTAGAACAAAGAAACCCTGAAAATACTGGCAATACTGCATCTCAGTATCAACGAAATCAAATAAGCCAAACGAAATAGGAAATTTCGATTAAATAAGACAGGACATTATCCGACTAAATAATTTGTATGACACTTCAAATTATTTAGACTTAACAATACTCACTAATTACAATTAGAATTCTGTGCGTGCAAATCAAGATAACAAGTTGACACAACAGTAGTATGCACCTTAACCCGGCTGATCCTTGTCGGCATACACATATTAAGAATATCGATCGTTCGTCGAGAGAAATAAATTTGAGTGCCGTCAGAGATTACTGGATATATTTCCAGTTTCCTTACCAATTGCCTCTACGTAAGCACTCGAGTACAAAGGAGACTTGTCAAGTTACTTGTAAAATTAGGCTCATGTATCAAGCTCGCAATCAACATAACTGGCGACCGACCAGGTACTATGTAAATGTATGGATTCTAGGGAATCTGAACTAGTTGTAGTTGGTTGTCGGAATACATATTATGAGAAAGTTATTCGCGGAATACAAGGAACGCGCAACTTGACGCGGCGGCATTGATTTTTCCTCCGGCATCAATATCCCTGGGAGAGGATAATGCTGACAGGGTAGAAGGGCAAGAAAGGAGTAAGAGAAGTATAACGAATTCTTCGCGCGAGGAAAGGACACAACTCTGTCTGACAGGTGAGATCCATTATCTCCGCGCGGAAGGAACAATACGTCTTCCTTCTGAACTCGACACCTTCTTCCTCTCTGTCCGACTGCTTACCCTCTGTACCTCTACTTACTCATTGTACATTCGAGATCGGCAGGTAAGAGAGCGAGAGAAAGAGCGAGCATTGCGTACTTTATTATTTACTCCTCTTCCCTATTCCTACCAGCATTGAATGATCCACTTCAATTCGCCATAAGTGTCAACTATCATTTGCACTTGATACAGGAATTAACCCAGATAAAGGAAGTATTGGTGCCACTCATTAGGAAAAGGAAATCACGAGTGTAATTCGAAGGATGATTTTTATTGAGGAAACAGTAAGGAAAGAGACGCCTGAAGATATAGGCTGCCAGAATTAAAATAAAGATCTAGATTCGATACTTTCTCTCATATCCCGAGTGGTCATCAAAGTAAGGCCAATGCCATTGATCTAGAGGAACCGTACAACGTATGCGTCTGTATATTTTACATCGACTTTATTAGATCCCTTGCCGCATATTCTCTGATAAGACGAAGTTGCGACAAATACTTCAAAGGGAAAGCCTGACTATGCTCTTATTCCCAAAAGGACGTGGTGTTGGAGTCAACGGCGGCGGTGCATACATACTACATAGTATGAAACCGGATGTGAAGCCAAGGTAGTTGCAATTTTCGACGACAAAACCGTCGCTCAATTCCACGCGTGTACTCGAGACGAAGACTGTTTACTTTTGATTTCTTACCGATATTTTAGTATCCATCTTTAGTATTCTTCACTTCAATCGATGACTTTGTGAAATTAGCTTCTAAATTCGCAAAAACAAATATCAGATATTTTGTACCAGAACGGTAATGGTAGTGGTACTATCTAGTATTAGACCAGTGTAAGAGGGGAAAGGCTAAAGAAATGTTCAATGGCAGTAGCAATGGAAGCAGAGAAGAAGGGTGACAGAATCGGCCATGCCGGTCGAATAATGACATGAATAAAAATGGCTTGCTGCGACAGGACTTTTCCAGTTTTACTATCTCTCCTATATCAATAACTATTCAATATGACACCAAGCTGTCGGATAACTATGTCAGACAGAATGTCTGACGACTGGACCCAAATCTGGCACACCGAAGTCATCGAGTTTCCACGCACTCATATAAAATTCATGTAACAGGTAAAGTTATCAAGGAAGGCCATTACATAATAATAGTATGAGGGTATCTTCGTGACAAGTCGTCTTACTTTCTACATGCAAACACTGTTTTACTAACCGTGCAACCCGCAAGTCCCTTAATCATTCAGCTACTGGCTGTCACTCTTGTACTTTGAGGTGACCACCGATGCGATCTAAAATTATTTGAGAAAGTAACTTCAGCGTATAAAAAATATAATATCGACAATGTCAATCCGTCAACTGGCAAACTTCTTCCACTCCGTTCGTATATATTACTTATTAAACACAGGATAAGTTTTGTCACTCATTCGGAACTTCCACCTTCGCTCCAATTGGACTTGACATTTTCTGATGGGCATTCGTGATTATTTTATTAGAATTAAATCGGGCTAGCTCGATTCATGGGCGCAATACTGAGCACGAAATAAACTGAATCAATATGATAAATCTGATTCAATCGACAGGTGACATGGTAACGGTCACTTGTACATTGGAAATAAAGAAACGCACCAAAGCTGGTGCTGCTAACGAATAATCAACATTGCGAAATGCTTAAGGGGTGAACCGAACAGGTGAGAAATTCGTAGCTGAGAAATCGCACAAGGCTTCCAAATTGGTCGAACAAAATGCCACCAATTTTAGAAGAGTACAATTTTGAGAAGTATAACTGAATAAAGGTTTCGTCTCTTATGAAAAGGCAAACTAAATGATAATGGGAATGACAGTGGGTCGAGAACCGCAATTTTAAGTCTATATTCGTACAAGTCAAATTCATTTTGTTGTAATTCGTCTCTATTGAGGTCGGCCACTACCTTAAAATAATCTCTGACGAAACGGAAAACAAACTTAATACCGAGAAAATACTTTATTCATACTCCATATCCATGTCCTTCTGGCAAGCATTAGCGATGCGTTAACAAAGAGATCGATTCTATTTTAGGGAAATGGTCGAGAAGGTTTCAATGCGGAACTTTTTGGAGGTTGAAGCTCATTGTCTCGGCGTTGACGAAGCCAAGCGGAGAAAGAACGGGTCACGAAGAACCTCCAGTGCAACGAGAGGCAGGCAGGCAGGCAGGCAGGCAGGGCTTGCATTATGTTCAATTATGGCGTGTGCCAGTCATTCGATCCACGAGAGATGTTCACCGTATTGACGAGCACCTTGTCAAACACGTGGATTCTCGACCATCTGTGTCTAGCCGTGCGAAACGATCGACCTTACCAGGCCGAGATACGATGCCCTGGTCGATCTTGTTAGCGAAGGGTTTCGCATGTCGCTATCGAACCTTCCCCTCTCCTATTGCTAGACATAACGCGAAACCTGTTGGACTGCTAGCCGTGCTAACCTAATCAACTTCAATTTGTCAAACTTAAGACCAACAGTGACAATTTGATAGTCGGCTTTGCCTTTCAGTAAGAGATGAAACGTAGATTAAAAAGAAACTAGAATTTCAATTCCACGAAAGCCGAGTTACTGCAGGAGCGTGCGGTGTAAAAGATTTGTGCCATTTTTATATGGCACACACTGTTACATTCAACGGCAGGGAATATGGAGGGCCATGAAAATTAATACAGGCTGTCATGGCAGCGGGCTTTTCCAATTGGCGGGTACACGTACTCGCAGTGCTCTGGACGACGCATTTGAAAGGTTTATAAAAATGTAGGAGAGTAGTGCGCGGTGGGCGCGTACACGGTATTTGATATTTTAGATGGAGGGCTGAATAGAACTGACCGTTGGGAGAAGTGCTACCGAGCACGTACAATGGATCGTTGCAGTGCAAGGTTCAAGCCTTTTATAGTATATGTTTTTCCGCTTAGTGAGCTCGAGCGGCGCGGCGGCGTGATAAAATCGACGAAAATCGAAAATGCAGATGTATGCGCACACTCGTCCATTATAATAGACATATCGTCTATTAATTGCACCAACAATGCCTGAGGCCTGCATCGAAAGATTTCTAAAAGGACCGATTCCACCTCCCATCCACCAACTTTATACGCGTATTTCAGACATTGTGTCTATATATGTGGACCACAATTAAGACGAGTGCGCTTAGCAGAATATGCAAAAAGCTCCGTGAACTACTGCGAGTAATTTCGGGACACGTGAATGATACATCTGCCGGTGGTAGTTATTAAAATGGGATTTTTACGCCCGCTCGCCCGCCTCTGTACATACATAGTGTGCTGACTTTTAATTAACCCGTGAGATAAGGGCTTGAAACTCGAGCTTGCACAGCCTTACAAAGGGACAAAGGCGCGACACGATACTTCCAACGCTTCCCATATGACTATTTAAACCTCTTGACACTCTCTCGTTGAGCACTTCTTTATCAGCAACAATATCCGCTCTCCGCTCTAATTAACAGTTGAGTTATTAAAACGCCGAAGCCATACTATGAAGGTAACTTGATCCAGGACAGCTTTCATTCGGTGTGTGTCTCACGCGGGGATTTATGGAACTGCAACTTCAGCAAAAACGTAGGTTTCTCTGGACCGTTTACAAATCCGTATTCTCCCGAAGATCTGATCGTAAAAGGGCGAATGCGCCGAGCGAAAGAAAGCGGAATTGCTGCTCGCTCGGTGTTATAGCTCGGCGCAAGGTGGATTGGATTTCTACGTGAGAGAAGGGCGCAAGCAGCGATCGTCATGGATGATGCACTTGTCGAAGCGGGCACCGTCGATACCAGACGGGATCCTCTCCTAGCGATCAGTCACGTGTCACCATTTGATTTGGCCCTGTAGTAGTATATCGAGTGCGCCGATCCTATTCCATGTCGGTCACTGCGATTCCGGAAGCGGCTTGCTGAAAGGATGCCACAATTTGCTCTAAAATCTCGCTACAAGAAAGCAGACATTTGTTGATCCTTGGCAGTGGAGCACCGAAAATTTACCCTTCTCGGAATTTCAGCGCGTATGGACCTTAGATAGATATTCCGGAACGGATCTGTCATTCGCCCGAGAGCTCTTCTCCCTTCCGTTCTCGGTATAATAACTTTCTTTAAGCTTTACTGTCACTCGCCATCCCGCTATGATCGATGTGTATTTGACAGAGAAAGATTGCTTTATTGAATCGCCGAAGCGCCCTACTGGACTCTTAAAGGTTCGCCACCCACACTGACCATTCTTTGATGGAAGTGCGAAAGGGAGCTATTCTTACTTCAGTTCTATACTGACGTGCCGACACTGAAACTCCATAAAGTCGAAACTCGACTACAGGTGGTTCCTATTAACGATCTGTTTTTAATATCGAAACTTTCAAGGTTCGCATCAATTCCTTTCTTGAAAGCAAGTTACATTTCGACCAGCGCTGGTTTTCTACTCCAAGAGACAAGTGGGTATCGTCACGTGAAGAAACTCTTTCATCAACTTGAGAGACGCTGTCCTCATGAGAAGAGTTTGCGATAAGCGTGCGTCCGTGAGTTTGCACGGCAGGGGGTCGAAAGGTCAATATTGCCAGCTCATCGAACTTATCTCAGTGTCACAGGTTCTCATTTTCAGAGCGCGTATGTACACTGTGCCCACGTATATGCTATCAGGAGGAAAATTCCCAGGGGAGAATGAAAGCAGTTAGGGTGCAGATTTTCTCGTTATTATCTTATCCATGCGTGTTCATGCATGCTTACAATTCGTCGGGCTTTATCAACCACGGGAAACGCACACGCGTATCAGTGTTGTCCTAAAATCGATGGGGCAACGGAGAGAGAGAGATAGAGAGAGAGAGAGAGCAGTGTTAAACAAGCACCATCACACATTTCAAGTTTGATATACCAACCGATAAACATTTCATCACCCTCTTATCAAGCATAAGGATACTGATCCCTAAACGTTTTGTGCCTCGCTCTCATTAAATACAAGTTTCGAGGAGAAAGCTCCCTTATCTTAATTACTGCAAAAGCATAAGTTTAAGACGAACGTATTCACGCCTCCCCAGGATGTAATATTTGTTGCGGCTTCACGCCAAATCTTCCGTCTCGTAGGATAGCATGTCGGCCCCCGCCGTAATAAAACAAGTTGCGGCCCCTCTCTCACTGCCAGTCGCCGCGCCGGTAGGGGAGAAAGTGTCCGCCCGGGAAAAAGTTTCTCCCCTCGAATGTTATTTACACGAACCGGATAAGCAGGGTACCGCGAATCCCACTCTAAAAGTTAGCCCAAGCAAGCCTGTGTTGGCTGCGATCGCAGCTTTTAACGAGGCGATTTGCATCTTTCCATAGCGCGGCAGTTGGAGAGAGCAGGAGTGTGGGCGAGTGAATTCAAGAGAGAGAGTACTCGCGCGCGCAGCTTTTACGAGACCGGCTGCTTCTCGATCCCGGGGATTTTTGAATTTCATATTCCATGTCGTACGCGCGCCACCGTACCTCTTAAAGCAGTCCTTTCCCTGCCCCTTCCATGCAGAGGGCCACCCACCCTCTTTCTTTTTCATATACGTATCTAGATAGATATATGTATAGTAGAGTTCGAGATCAGCCGAGCCAGTGCCATGTTATGCCTGCACCGTACCACGGCCGAAGCGTATCATTGTTCTGAGAAACAGTGGAATCCCATTACCGCTTGGCAACTGAATTTCCTCTCTCGCTCCCGTCTACCGCCCCTTGAACCCAGCCCGCTTTCTCTTTCTCCACGTTTTAGTTGCGGTCGCCGAAGCGAAACCTCCCAACCCCTCTGCCCGCGCGCGCAACTGCGCGTGCACCCTTTCTATTCCTCTGCAAGCACGGGCGCACGGCAATTCTCTCTCCACCCATCGCCATCTCTCTCGCGCTCGCTTGCTCTTTCTCTCCGTCACTCTATTCACCTTTTCTCCTCGTCGTCATTAGTTACTAGCACCGGCTGCCATCTCTGCTAGCCGAACCTGCCACCACCGACTCTTCTCTCTATGGTGCTCGGCAGTCGGCTTGTACTCTAAGGGCGCGGAATTGACAGTCTCACCGTCAAATGTTCCCTAGCCTCGAAATAGACGAGCAGTTCGTGGAAAGTGCAAATCTGATAGGGAGTCCACTCGACGATACGTTCCCCCATCGATGAAACTGACGACTCTCAAGGCAGAGTATTCCCAGTACTTTTCCATGGGTAATGTCGTGTATGGCACAAATTGCGTTTAATTCGACAGCCAAAGCATACATTGCAGCGATGCGACGTGTGCATGTGTGCGAGACGCTTTCAAATTACGCGTATATTATATTGCGTGAAATTACACATTAATCACGGGGCATTTAACGGCTCACGGTTCCGGGGGTTCCTAGCGGCAGTAGGGCATATTCGGTCGATGGGGAATCCGTCGACATGAGACATATGTATATGTATGTATTTTGAAATAGCGCGGTCCCACACATTGGTCGGTAGTTGGCGGAGCTCAACGAACCAAGACAAAAAGAGAGCAGTCTGACGTAACGAGACAACGTAATGAGATTCAATCGGCATGCTAGTGGAAAAGCAGTCATTCGTGCTCTGACGACGTTCGTATTTGAGAAACCTGCACGGTACAGCGGCGCTCTATTCAATCACACAGGGCACAATGAAACTTTCATGAACTCGAGAGAACGAGCGGTACTGCAGAGTTAACAAAAGCTCGGTGTGCATTAGTCTATCTCGCTCCTTCCTTCGCAATAACAGTTAATAAATATAGTTGAGCCTGTCGAGAGACAAAGCGAGAGGTTCACTGTGGCCATTGCTAGTTTCCTAGAACAAAAGGGGTCCATGCGTATGCGCTGTCTCTCGCACGCCTTTTTTCTCTGCCATCCTCCTTCTCTCACTCTGCCTCTATCTCTCCCTCTTTATTACCATCGCTCTTTCTTTCGAAGCCATTGCTCATTCGATGCCGCTACTAGCCGAGATAAGGCGGCTAGTGCCGCGTGAGAGAGCTTCGATGAAATGGCGTTCTCCGTGAATGTAAATGAAGCCGAGGGCGCACGCCGAGGCGACCACCTACCTCTTGCTTCGTATTCTACGTGCGCAAGGAAATGCAGAGCGACCAAGAAGCGAGAAGCGAGAAGCGAGAAGCGAGCTTTTCCTAGCGTGACAGAGCAGGCCGCAACGCGGAACAAAGCCTTCCATCGTGAAGGGGGCTTCCTTCCCCGCCAGCCAGTCGGCTGACTGGCTGACTGGCTGGCTTCACGTTAACGTAAAATAATAGAACTTCAGCATCACACCCGCACCACCGGTGCACTTACGCTTCCATCCAAGTTACGCCGTCGCGGTCCCCAGTATGCATATAAATTTCGGCGGTAATAGTTTCACTGCCCCCGGAGAATTCTTGGCAGACGCGACTGCCCCTTCAGCAGTTCGCGCGACCTGTTGCTCCACGGAAGTCACGTACCGCTCTCGCCAGCTCGATCTCTTCTAGTGATTTTTTGAGAACGCCTGCTCCTACTCATAAGAACAGCCGCCAACACAAAACATATAACTAACTCGTCTCACATTTATCTTACTCTCATACGTGAGGTTCACTTTCAGCTATTGTATTTTCCACCAGCAGCACTCACTGACACGAGCATTCTCCTCAAATAGTTATATCGTGCTGATTTAACTTTAAACAATGAGGCAACTGTTTAAAAGATTTCCCACTTGATATCGCGTGGCATTGCAAGATCGATGGCAAAAGTATTCCCTCGAGGCGTGCGTTTCTTCCAGGGCTTTCCGGTGCATATGAATGCGAAGGGTGAGTGATAGTTTAACGAGCTCGGCGCATTCTTACCTAGAAGTTCGTTACCTGTTGCACCACAAGGAAGAGGTTGTGGCATTTTAAGAGAGCATTGAAAAAGCGTATACAAATTGCGCGACTACTCAATTAGCACTGTTCTTGAGTGCCGCGGAAAGCACAATATTCTTCATCTCTCGATCTTGTCAACATCTGCATAAAAGTAGAAGATTACTTTAACTTGATCGTTAACGCTCGTCTGTGCGGAGTAGCCTTGCGTTAAATAGGTCAGGAATAATTGCCTGGCCTGGCTGAGAAACTTGAGAGAAAATCTTCGTCACAGGATGCCGTGTTTGCCCGGTTGGAAGCGGTTGCCATAATTAACTGTCTCTCAAACGGTCATTAAGCCGAATCCCGACACGCGCCTAAAGAATACTAAAGTCGCTGTTTGGAAGTCCGTTAATTAGACTCGCTTCTCACGTAATTCCACGTGGATATGAATTTAGCCGTTCCGACGGCGGATAACCGTTTAACGAGCTCGAGCCGGATTCTTACCAACGAATTCCCGACCTGTTGCATGACTGAGGCGGTATGGCATTTATGGAGACTTAAATTCCTCGTACGTACGGCCAGGCGTGCCAGCATTAAATCAGCAATTTCCCGCTGCAAGTATCTCCTCTCGGTCTTTTCGGCTCGCGCCACTTCCTTTACTCTTCTTTTCAAATACCACGGATCAGATTCCTAGACGGCCCAACGTACACACTACATACATACATACATACATACATACAGTGACGTCTCGCATACGAGCGCTACACGTGTGTACATTACTGGCTGGTGCTTCACTTTCGACCGTGAACAATTGGTAGCCGATGGGCGAACTAACATTGATATTGAACATGCAGGTGAATTTCTGTTGTACGCGCCAATACTCGAAAATGTGTGACGCGTTCAGCCAGGAATTCGGGGAGTCTATGATCACCAATTAGCCATATTTCGGGGAGGAGGGGGGGGGGGGGTATATATTCAGCAATAAAAGCAATCACCTGACTCAATCGAATCATACTGGCGCTGCTGCGGCTGCAGACGGTCTTGTCATCAGATAGTTTTACATGCGGATGAATACGAACGCCCGTTCTATTCAACCGTGGCATTCATTTACAGGATGCCGGTAGAATTTTTGTTCTCGATAAAAAGGCCGCCGTTACAGAAATTCAATAATACAAAGCTGGTATGTGGCAAGAACACCTACTCGATCTGCTGGACACATAAACAAATTACCATGGAATGTCAGCTCTCATTTGGATAGGTGTAACATTACAGTGCAGGCCAGTAGCATTGTATTACGTTTCCATTAACAAAAAGTGGTGGAAATTGGGAGAAACAGATAAATGAGAGATTGCATGAACTCTCCAGAGTTCTATTATTGATTATGATGAAGCACAGGAGATCTCAATATGCGTAAGAGTGTTTATTATCCGATAAAGCAACATAAAGGACCACCAAATGACGATACAGTCGCCGCGAGATAAAAATGCTCATTCGTCCTTTCTAAAGCATCGTATTTCACCAATCAAATAGCGCTTCTGCGCTTTTTATTTGAGGAATTCCATTACAATAGATCGAACGTGCGTTTGTCTCAGTGGACAAAGAAATTTACGCAGGGGAGTGCTTAAAATCGCAGTCCCAGTGAAATGCGTTATTAAAACTGGAGTCCCATTGTTCATAGGAGTGTCGGTATTATATGTACATGGAAAAATGAATCAAAAAGGGTGGCTTCACGAAATTCCCGTGTAACATACGCAATTCGAGCAGCCTACACGTATGGAGAGACAGAAAATATTCAAATGATTTTTAAATCGCATTCCCAATTCACTCGATTCAATATTCAGAGCAGGGACTTTGATTAATATACCCTTTCAATTTGGCGTTAATACTGTTGTGTATGGTGCTAACCGAAAATTGATATTTTGGATGGAGCATGGATTAAATGACTGAACGAAAGAAATATCCACATCTGCCGAATAACTATGTAGTATAGACATGAGCGCAGCTCCTAATCGAATCCTAATGCAAATCAACTCCGGTCGTAGCTACAATTAATATAGCAGTAATAACGAATAGCAGTTTAATGAATGGCAATACACGAGCATACACGGGGTTACACGAGAGAAGGGCCGAGCAAGCTACCGGTAATATCCGAAATATCATTTTCATGTATTTGCTATGAACGAGCAATGCGACCCCTCGCTCTGACATAACTCCGAGATGTAAGCTCCACTCCATTTTGGAAATTAATAACGATAATGGGTGCGTTTCAATCAGCTATCGCCGGCTTATATCGACATTTGTCCACGTTCTGCGTTGGCCTTCTCGCTTCGCTGCTAAAGCCGTGTATTTTAGGCTTGCCCGATACGCTCGAATAGCATGGCAATACCGCGCTTGATACTGCAAACCCGAACCGAATGGCTGGCTTGCTGAAACTTTAATGGCAAAATCAAGTACGAACCGAACGGGAGAAACATGCCGTGTTGTATCTCGATGGTACAATGAGTACATGGTTGCGCACCGGCAAAACCAGCCTTGCGCGAATGTCCGTACAATCGCCGATGCTTCGGTCGACTTTTCCAATCGAACCAACCCTCCAACTGAAATTCTGAGTCGATCGAATATAACGGTATAATGATAACTTATCGAATTGTAATGACTAATTATAAGTATAGCTGTTCCTAGTAAATATTGAAAGGAAAGAATCTATCGGCTATTCCGCCGCGTGTTCAAGCGCACCGGAGGCCGCACGAGAAACATTGCTAGAATCCACCGATTCCCCCTGAGATATCAGCGAAATGCGACCTAACTCTTGTTTCGCCGCGGCAAATATTTAATTCTGTAGTCCTGAAAAAGCAGGATATTGCCAATGTTCTCGGTGACCCGGTATTGGTACTAGCTGCCGGCTTCTCGTTCGAAGTGGCTCTGCGACAAACTCTCTGGTCAGTACAACCCCGAGGGCGTGCTGGACCACCGTTTTGCCACTGGGAAATCTTATTTCGACGGAGAGCTAATTCGATGTACTTGATAGATACGCTCGGGGCGATAGCCGAGCGGTCAAAGGTTTCTTGCTTCCCTCGTAGCAATGCTACCGCAAAACGGCCGTTTTTCAAATTAGTGCTAACCCTCCAGGAAAGATTCAGAATTTGAAATAAAATCACCCTCGTCAATTTGCATCGCTGTGTATCCCCCCGACTTCATCTCTCGAATGAGAGAAGGCTTCGTTAAGCCAGCCACGTGTCCAATTAACTGTACACGGCAAGTTCATAATAGATTTATCAGGGAGTTCGACCGTTACTGGTGTAATTGAAGACAGCAAATTAGAGGGGAATGTCGCAGGAAGCTGAGGGTAACCTTGTTGGTTCGGCAGCACTGAAAATGGGCACGTATCCGATCGGAGAAATCGAAGCAGCACATATCGAAGTGCGACAAAGCACCAATGGCTGGCCACATCACACGTGAGCACACCCACTTCCGGTGCATGTAGCGTCCGGCCGATATTGCGCGGTTTCGGGTGTTTAGCAATAAAGAGGTAGAACGTGTCTCCTACGCTTCGAGGCGCTGTCCTGCGTGCAAGGATCAGTGAGTTTCCGATCGTATACCGTGTTTGTTCGGGAACGATCAAAGCTTCCACGTTTTCCATTCCCAAAGCTGCTATCAGCGGAATTCGCGTGCAAAATTAGTAAAAATATCCAAGGAGAAAATCTAAACAATACGAATAACGTTGGCGTGAAAATAGAGAAAATATGCACATTCTTCGAGGGTTTAGTGGCTTTAAACCGCGTTGTATGTCAGTTGAAATAAACATCAAATAATCTCAGCGATGCAGCACTGCCACCTCACTCATGAAAAATCCACTAAAGACGGCAGCACTGAGGGTGGAAAGTTAGTCTTAATAACTTAGCCGGCTCGGAGTGTTCCTTGAGTGTCGCGCTCATAATTCATCAAACGGAATCTCTCGTGGCAGAAGTTGCCTCGCTGAAGATTTCATTGCAGCAGGAGTGGGTTTCGTGCGTTTATGAAAGTCGAGCTTATGGCTATCTGAGCCAAATGTTCGTGTTGGCCTTTCGCAAATATGAGCGTCTACATTTTAAAGGGAGCACGCGCTACATATGTCCAGTTGTTCAGTGGAAAACGTTACACGCAGCTGGTCATAAAAATTCGAGGAGCCATTCTGACCAGGTTATGGACATTGGTTGGGTTTTACTAGCAGCAGCGGAAACATACGGGCCACCGTGAGATATACTGGCTGGTAACATTCGATCTCATAGAGCTAGTCAGGATGGATCAGCGATCGATCCCTTCGCAAATTTCGTCGCGATGTCACTCGGCACCTCTACAAAAGCAGGCTGTAGTTGGTGGCAGATGAGCTCGCAACCCACTAATAACACGCGCACATGAGACTCCCCGGCTGAATTAGTACTTCCGGCTCGATTGCATCGCGCGCAGCCGATTTTCCGGTCCAATTGCCGCTGGGGAAAGAAACCGATGCGAGATTGCGAGCAGTTTGCCGCAAATTGCGACCAATTTCGAATAATCCCCGATGGCTGCTATCGAGTACCGTTCGACGTACAAGCTGAGCCATCCATCCTCACATGATACACACTGCATTCTCGCGCATACGCGTGTTCATATCACCGAACACCACAATAAGTTCGTGCGAGGGGAACGCGCAACAAACTTTCCTATTTCAGATCACCACTTCAAGCGGATTCGTGGCTATCATATAACATGCATTTAAGTTATACAAAAGTTATAGGGAACATTCTATTACAATGGTTGATCAGTCTCTATTTTCAAGATGTAAATTACTACCGCATGTAGGCTATGGCATAAGTTGTATGATTTTACACTGACTCTCTATTACCCTTCTTTTTCGATGTAAATTCATTGCGAACTCCAAGGAGTACCAGAAAATCCCTTGAAAGTTCCATAAATAAGCTCTTCGTGCTTTCAAGCATGCAAACATACCTAGCCGAGCAGCCCTCCCGTTATCTCCGCGAGCTTTCTCGCACGGCAAACACTTGGTCCAGTGTCAGCCTCACTGAAGAAGCTGGGAAAGGAAAGCAGCTGATTTTATCGGCGACTATCAGAGAGAAAAATCTTTCTAGTTGAGCATCTAGAAAGGCCATACTCATCTTGTCAACATCATCATCCACGGCGGTACTTGTCAATATCACGAGTGCAACCCTGCCGACGGAGCAGAACCCGCGCCAAAAGAGGCTGCTTTCTCCGACAAGGAGCCACGAAATTAATTAGGGATTTAACATATCCAAGCACCAAGCGTAGCGCCGCTGTAATTTTAACCGTTAATTAGCACGCTAAAATACGCTGCACCTTTGGCTTTTCCGTTCTTTCAGCTCTCTTGTACAAGCCTGCTGTAAGCCTGCAAGCTACACACGAGGTCGGTAGTGCCGCAAGTGCGCCAGCAAAAAATTCAACGGCATCAGGTGAACGAACGTTCATATGCGCAATTAGTCACCGACTTTTAATATGAACTTAAGATATTTGATAGAGGAATATGCATTACCCGTACTCGAGGATATAAGTGACGGGATTTCCGCTATCGCCTATAACTTAAGAGGCACTAGGTACAAATTCCGATAAACGCTGCCGCGGCAATTACGAGAATTCCAGGAAGTCGGTGAAGTTCCTAGGCGAAACTGTATGTGTTGGCGTAAAGGAGAAAACCGCAAATCTTGCTCACGCGGAAACAAGATTACATGAGTGATACGCTCTCCTCTTAAATGGCAAGATCTTCGTAACTCGACTTGTGTGTATCCGCAAAAATGTAAACTTCAATGTCAATGAGGGAGAAAGCAATTAGGGGTATTAATTTCGTGTTGCTAGGGCAACCGGCATGCTTAGTGGAAGGAATAGCAGCATGAGGGGCTTGCGGTGCTGTAGCACAGTTTGTATCTCTACCTATTCATGTATTGAGCTGGAGAATGCACTGCGCGTCAAATCCTATCAGCGGGAGACAAAGGTGGCTCTGGTCCCGGCCGAGGAATTGGGACTTTCTCGGGATCAGGGTTTTAATAAAGCTGCACCTTTGCTCTTTGATTTTCGGCAGAAGAGCCCTGTTGACCCGCGCAGCAATCTGGCACTGGCTCGGGCTCGGGCTCGTGCTCGTGCTCGGCCGCTCTACTTTGTACGGAAAGGGGGATGAAACAAAGCGGCATGAGAGGGTGGCGATGCCGTGCCGGGCCAAGCCGGACCGGGCTGGGATGGACGGTAGGATGTTGCCTCGAGTATATCGTGTCGGTGCGCAGTATGTTGCGTGTCTCGGGAAACACGTCGTGAATGTGACACACGGGGCTTTCAAGCCGCCTAAGGCAACAAGCTCGCTTGCATACTAATACGCCAGCGGATGGCTGAATGCCCAGCTTTAGTTTGGGCATAATGGCGAGTCCATTTCGGAGATGTCTCCATACACCCTCATCCTCACCCTCACCCTCACCCTCACCCTCCAGCCTTCCTTTACACTGACCAGTACCGCTGATGCCTTTAACCGCGGAACCTTTCAATGCTCTTTGCCCCATCTGTTCTACCCGCTTATTCCGCCCACCCTCCTCTCTCTCTCTCTTCCACCCTTCATTGTCTTATCTATACTTTCATACTCTCCTACCGTTAGACGGAAGAAAGCTTCTCACATTAAACGGGCAAAGAACAATTTACGAAGAGCTTCGAGAGGATTAGACGTTCAAATGAACTAAAACTCCTCTCGAAAATAATTAACGGCTGGCACACTTGACCTTTAAGCAACAGGTGCCCTCGGCTGTAATGGCATATCAGAAAAGCAATTTCGAAATTTTTCCTTTAGCTCCACATGTAGCGGCGCTTTGCTTTCGAATTACAACATTGAAATGTGAAAAGCTCTCAGTATTGGCTCTTCTGGCTTTTTATACTGCCAGAGATTATGTGTTAAGAAAATGTAGCGAGTGGAGAGAGAGTTCGAACTCATATTTCCACGGGCATGGTGTTAAGGGGAAAAGTTTTCGGAGCGGGAGAGCGCAACGATGCTTCTGTATGTCGCGAGAGTACGGTGCTTATCTGGAAAGAGATATCGCCACGTTTTTTCCTGCCTCTTGCCTATCGCAATGCAATACCCACGTGGACTCGAGAAGCAAAAGTCGCGGCGGCAAATCCCTCGAGAGCTTACCATCTTTTATTTATCGCTACTTACGCGCGCTGCCCGTTCACAATACTTTCTCGTTCGGCCGCGCTGATTTCGTACTTTCTTGGCTATCGATGGGAAACCCTCTTATAAATTCAGGCCGGGATCCACGATGGCTCAGCGTTCAAGTGGATCGTTCGGAATAGGACAATCAGTCCTTTCTTGTCGGAGTAAGGGGCGGAAGGATCGCGGGAGTAACGAGACTTTTGCCCAACTTCTCCTGCTCTTCCAAGTTAAAACTGCTTGCTACGCAACAGACACTGCTGCTCTATTTGCACCTACGTCCACCGTATACTCGTCCCCTTGATGCGGATACATACGAAACAGCTATGTCGATATTACCCTTTGCATGTATAATTTTTCTCCCCCTTTGAATGTGAGTTGCAATGTGTTTTGCTTAGTACTAACGTGAATCGCCATCATCTTTTACATAACATCTTCCAAGAGGTGAAAGAAATCAATGAAAAAAAAGACGGCGTGGCATTATGGTGCTAGGTGGCAAAAATGAGAAAGGTATACGACAGGCATTAAGCAAAAGTTATGAGTTGGTCGAGGATAATGTGCTCGGTTGTAACAATTAAAGCACCAAATATCAAAATGCAGGATATCCTGGGTCGTCCGGTTCCATAAAATGAACTCTCGTAAAGCGGAAAACACCACTTGCTCGGTAACGTGAATAATTAGATCTCCTGCTTCGTGAAACCGGGGCAATGGTCGGGATTGCAATTATCCATGGAAGCTCTCTCTGCCACTCGTCACGACAGAAATTTTTAATCGCGTGTACTTCGCTACGCATAAATAATCTATGAACAACTTTTTCAGCGTTTTGTCATTGACGCGCACCTTTCTCCGAGTTGCATTGCTGTCAAATTATTAACTCATGACCAGAAGGGTCAAGAATTCTATCCGAACTCATCCATTGACTAAAATTACAACGTCAACTGTGAGCGTATTTTGAAAAGCAACAAGAGTAACGACGGATACGTAGTCGACGGTAAAGAAGGAGGTCGAAACTAGTAGAAATTCTTAGCTAACAAACTTTCCTTTCACGACACCGCGGCCGATTTTACATAGAGAAAAAGAAGGACGGCTAAGATGCTGATGCCGGTGGGCGAAATACCGGACGGGGAATGATTAAAGGAGGAAGACTCGAAAGTTTGCCCTTCCACTCCTGGCGAGGCAATTCGCCCTTGATTTATTTGGAAACTTTTTATAATAGTTGGAAGGAAATATAGATATCTTATCCCCGGTGGCTGAAGAAAAGCGTTAAATTGCCCCCTGGTTCATCCCCTTCAACTCTCTGGCAAGTTTCTCGAGTGGAATATTACTAAAGGATCGCGTTTGCCACTTCGTTCCCACCGCCGAAAGAAAAAATATTGTTTTTTCGAAAGTGTCTCAAATGTATACTATAGAGTGGTCCCGCGAACCTTGGAAGGGGCGTTCTGGAGTCTGCGATCTGGATTGAGAGGGAGATAGAGAGTATGGGCTGTTCCCAGACGGTTTGTGGAGCTGGAAGGGTTCAGTGATAAGTATCTTCTTATAAATTTATAAGCCAGTCACGAAGGTCTAGTTGTAATAAGGGGTATGCCGGCTGCGCAGTAATTGACACGTTGGGTATACCCAGCCGAGCGAGGGGTTTAAACGCGAGCGCGCTTCGAGAACGTGCTCGAAGCACGGCGACATTGATTCCCCTGTTAAAGTACATCGCAACTCCGAACGCCTCAACTAAACGTGCTAGCAACTGGCCGCTAGAAACAAGCCTGTCATCTTACACCGAAGGAGAAGAGCCAGATCATATTATTGAATAAATTTTAAGAGTGTTGACAAAGAAGAAAAACGATAGGAAAAGAGGGCTGAAAGTCGCCCTCGAATGGAGTTGCAAAAAGAAGAGATGATACGAAATAAAACAATACTGTCATGTACTATCAGGATGAAAGAACAGCAGTATTTCGAAACCAACAAAAGTGCCGAGAAAATACACCGACCAAAAGAAAACGAAAATAAGAAAGGTTTTAGTTTTTAAAGGTGTAGACGCAATTGTATACTCAAGATAAAAGGAAATACTGCAGTTCAAAGTGTCAACGTACAAATCAAGAATATGGCACGTACATATGGCCAGCAAGTGAAGTTTTGATGAAATGTTATTGTAAAAGTAAAGGGTGAACAAACGGTATCACGGAACAGAAAACATGGGAAATGTACAATCATTGACGTAGGTCGAATTGCACTACAAAACTCAAAAGGTCGACGCAACGGTTACTCGAAAAGCAGAGTGAAATACAATGAAAAGTTCGATAGGAACGACGGTGGAATTTCTATTTTTACGCATTGATGGCAACTCTAGAGAGAGGGAGAGAAAGTCAAATGCAGAGCCAATCGAAACGTCCACGCACTTCGATCGGCAGAGTGTAGTGCATGTTACAAAGGGCAAATCCAGAGCAGAGCGAAAGCAAAACGGTGGTCTCTGTCAGGGGCAAAACCTTCCTCAAAGCTTGGCCGTGCAACAGCGAGGCAAATCTATGTGATGTATGCGAGGCGTATGTAGAATAGCAGAGGGCAAGAAGGAAGTCCAGAAAACCGTGCGCAAAGCTCGAGAACCAACTAATGCGCTAGTTTGTTGGGATTTTATCACAGAGAGTGCAGTAACTGCACCGCCAAAAGGAAGTGAATAGGTGTAAAGTGCTTTCAACGTAATCACTAGCTCCCTACTTAATATCTGCTTCGAACCAGCAAACTTTAGCAAGCAAGCTGGTTACAGTGCGTGCCTGAGCACACGCAGTCCCTTACCACTTGGCCAGGACACTCCAAACTCCGACCCCTCTCCCTTTCGGAGAGTTTCCAGTTTCTCTCTGCCGCCACTTTGCTTCCCAACAACTAGACCCCTGGACGACTGCTTTTTTCGTTTCACCCTCTGTTTGCAGACGAGCAAGCTTGCCAATGGCGTAACGCCCACTGACGGCTTTCGAGAAAATGCTACTTAACCCCATTAGCAGTATTGCCCGATTTTAACGGTGCTGCAACAACGTCCCCCTTTTACTCGCTCGCGTCTCCTCAATCCTACCACAATTTACAGGAACCCGCCCAAGTTTTCGAGTGATCTCTAATACCCTGTTGCTTCCACGAAATTGCTTGGTAGCACAACTGTCTAGCCAGTTACACGACCTCGATTATAATATCTCACGCGAACAATCGCTTTCGATTCCTGGTGTGTCGCAAGGAGCAATCACTTTACTTGTAACCTTTCTACATATGACACTGGTGCTCCCGATACGTGAACGAAAAGAAGAAGAACTGGTTCAGACTGCTGGAAAAGTGATCTCAGGCGATACGGAGGGCACGGGCCTCACCATTATTGTGTCACGTAAACTCATTTCGCTGCGGGTATCGAGAAAAATCTCTGGTACAGGGGCCACGTGAGACCTGGCAGTGATAGCATGCGCCGAGAAAACGAGATAACGATGAGTCCTTGAGTTCCTCGTAGAAATAGGGAATCTCCGACACATTGAAGTAGTAGTGGGAAAAAACCGTGCACCTATTGTATCGAAATGGTTAATTTCCAACATTTCTTTCTCGTTTTGCGAAAGACAGTAGGAGGCATTTGGTATGATGCGCTGTCCAAGAGTTATTTTTTAGATCGGGGAAAAACGGTGGGACTATCGGCATAGAGATCTCTGGAAGGAGGGTGGGTAGCTGGAAGACGGGTGGAGTTGGTCCGGGACGGAGGAGGTTGGCGGCAAATTGAATCTCGCGCAAGACGTGACTACCCCCGGGAACAGGGAGGCGGCTGTACGGCGAAAATCACGACACGACTCCAGACCACAATACGTATTACCCACGCTTCGTGAAAGTCGTGGCATTAGCCAACGACGTATTCCTCGACGCTTCCCAGACATCGTGGTTGTCGTTCCCGTCAGCGCGGACGACGCGTACGCGACTACTTGAATTTTCATCTTCCCGAAGGAACCTCTGGCATCCGCGACTGCCTCCTCCTGCAACACGCCTCTTCTCCCGGCTCCGCCACCACCACCACCACCGCCACCGCCACCAGCATCGGCTTCCACTCTACTCTGCCTGCTTCTCGCTTCGCACTTTTATGCCCGCTCGTAATATATTGAAAATTTCGAGCGCTATTATGCTCCAACTGCGCTGTGCTTTTCCATCGTATTAGTCCAACATTTTTCAATCCAGCGAACCGACCACTACCATTGCGCCAACAATCTCACGCTGCTCACATGGCTTCGGGGCGCAAGGTACGACACGAGATAAAAAGTGCCGACCGAAGGTGTGAAACAAGGGTACGCCCAGTTGACGACTAATTAGCTTCACTGGCTATTGTGGCTGGGTTTCCGCAGTAAACGAAACGGGGCGAACAATTTTTCCGCTGAAATCCTTCCGAGCAAAAGGATTTACGCGTAAAATGTCGGCTGACTCAGCGACGCTGTTATCGTCGAATGAATGGGAAATTAAAAACGTCAATCAAATGACGGAGTCCTGCTCGAGGCATTGCTCCTGCAAGTGTCATTCAGGAGGTATGAAAATAACTCTACTTCTTCCTTTCACTATTCCACTCTTTTCTTCGGCGCGCTCTCCGAAGTCCCGCCAATCATACATACGTACATACTACATATGTATAATAGCTTTTTAGCCTTCTTTTGCGAGCGCTTTGCATTTGTAAGGTGAGCAAGTGTCTGAATTCAGCTTCGAAGAATCAGAGATATTACACACTTCAGCGGACCTTTAAAAACTTCGTTAATCCTTAACACCGAAATATTAAGCTTTTCCTTGTTCGTTCTTTGATCGCCCACAATTTCATCTTATGCATCACTATTACGGCGCATTTAGTGAATACAAGGTATTGTAATATGGCTGTAAAGTTGACTGAAATGATTGTCCGCCGATAAACGACATGGGTCGCAAAGCGGCCGATTACCAATTCCAGGACGTCAATCATTTATTATGTGAGATAAGGTCGGCGATATCCCGACTGACATGCATCCCGGCGTGAAGCCTGCCAGCCAAGCCGAGGAAAGTGTTTTGCACAGGAGAACAGCCCCATCGGCAATCATCACGCCTTTCTCCTGCCCCGCCCGCTTATCAAAACTTGCTTAAATGCTGGGGCCAACCTTCCAATTAAAACATGCAAGTAGCAGGTCACGCGATGCATGCTACGGGCGTCTCCCTCTAACCTAATTAGAAAAGGGGATTGTGTGCGCATAGAAAAGTACCTGCACATGCCGAGAGCAGCAAGTTTTCTTCACTCTTCCAATGAAATTACACTGTTTCGGATGCATTAAAAGAACGACAGAGAGAAAGATAGAAGAGGAAGTACAAACGTTTCGTACACGCATACTTTTGCATTCTGCTTAGAGGTAAGTTGGAACTGCCCAAATCCGCAAATACCAATACTATCAAAGTCAGATCAAGAATTGTGATATTTGACAAAAAGTCTCGGCAATCTTTGCCTTGCTTGATCTAGACCCGACAAATAGCTCTGTCGTAGGAAGTAACGGGCATAAAAACTCCTGACCTTTTTACCTACGCGATGTACTATAATTAGCGTATTGTTTACCTTCGTTGTCACCTTAGAGTGGTGCGAGCGTGCGTAGATCGATCGCCACATAACCCCGGCGCGCAACACACATACACCAATCCAGGCAGAACGCACACCAGCATTTAGATTAAACGGGCATAGCCAACGCAGATTTTAATAAACCCGGGAGTAATACGCGCTAATTGGCTGGAGCTTCTATTATTAAAGTAGTGCGCGCGTTAATAAAGCAGAACTCGCGGCTTTCATGCATACATAGTGCGCGTGCATTTCGGCTACACTGGCGCGCAAAAATTCCCGAGTTGCAAGAGGGCGTGCCATACTGGATACGGCGGGCGGGCGGGCGCGCGCGCGCGCGCGTTGCACGAAAATTTATTAATAAAGTAGCAAACCTTGGATACGCGCGCGCGTGGGTGCACCATCACGACAGCAACCCGTTACGCGAATTGGCAATGCATGTCAGAGTCAATGCATGTTGCCGTATGCGCATTGATTGAGCGGCAATCGATGTTTCCGAAAGCTTGCTTCTGCTCCAATTCCGGCGGAATTAAAGCAAGTTACGTATACCGTGACTGGCTGGCATATTGATATCCGTGCGCTGTATTTTATTAAGAGGCCGCCTCCCGAATCGAGGGGACAATGAACTTCGACCGCTGAGCCAACTCTCGCATGATCTTTCCTCTCCTTATCGCATTCCTTTCCACCGCCAGTCAACCTTTCCTCTCTAATCGGAGCAGGAAGGAGGCAACAACATTTCTCCAATTCAGATTAGCCGATAAACGCGTTTCGGTCTCCCTGAGCTTCAATTATAAGTGGTGATCACACATTTCGTTGAGGTACTTTTGAGATCCATCATGTTGGAAATCACGATACTAAAGATACATGTGGATTGTCAATTTTCGAGAGGGCTATGGGAAGAAGCTTTCAGTTTGTGTTACGCGTGGTAACACAGCGGTAGTAGATGCGCTGCAGCGAGCTAGCTATTTCCGAAGATTGCAATTCAATATGGTGCACGTCGTAGCAGCTTCTGCGCGCAGTTATCGTTATCATGAATCATAGTATCACGCCGCCGCCGGCGGCAGCGGCGCATCGGCCAACACACAAGTGCGGCCTTCCTAGTAAGTATCGAACACTATGGCCCCATACAGAGTAACGGGCTCGTTAATCCGCGCCTTTTTTATCGTATACCACGCTCATAAGACCTTATCGACAAATTCAAGATTCGACACACGCGCCTCTACACACCATATACACACCGCCACACCACCACACCACCACTCGAGGCCAGCCTAATAACGAATTATTAGCCGTTTCCGTTTTTCCGTTATTGCCGTAAGCTGATAGCGAGAAATTAAATTTCCTCCTTTATCGCGGCATTGAGCAAACAGGTGCCAAGGAAACGACTCTTACGAGGATCTAATTTGAGAGGAACATTCGATGCAGAATAATGTGCATCTTGAAAAAATGTATATTCGCTCGCGATATACCAGTCGCCAATATAACTCCTGAATAATTGAAGCATTTGAATGCAGTAAGAGGCAACATCCTTGTGACTCTTTTCTTTATTGGAGATAAGTTCTATTGACGTATGAAAGGTTCCTCCCCGACGGCAGCAGCGATAATCCTGAACTCTGTAATTATTAGGCATTACAATGATGGATCGCTCGAGCTACCGAAGATTCGCCAAAGGTTAACTTGGCAAGAGCGGGCTGGAGCCATTTTCTCGCGGCTGACGGCCGTGATAGTCATTAGATATGGACAACTTGATCGTGCTGGCACGACCACGAAGGGCACAGTCTTGTTTGAGCAACATTAATTATGCAACGCGGAGAGAACGCGCGCGGCTTGACGTCGGATCATCCGACACGAGCAAGACCGAGGTCCTAATCACTAGATAGTATAACGTCACGTTAAAGACGGATTAAGCTCTGACGCTCTTGAGATTCGGCAGAATGCCGGAGCCAGTCTCTCGGGATGAACGGCCAGGAAATAAATCTCTTTAACGAGATTAACAATCTATTACTCGATATTCGCTGTTAATAATTGTCGAGTCTAGCAGGTTGCCCGACGGGAAGGAGCCGTAACGAGTTCACTTGATTTTATGTAGTTCGAGGAAGGGAGCGTTCCGCTACATGCCGAGCGGGAGTATCAATAATTTGATTGGCTCGAATGATTGGCTCACGGAAAGGAGGGAAAGCGACCTTTTATGAAACGAGGATTGCCTCTTCGATTACTCTTTAAGAGGCCATTAGATATGTGCCAATATCTGAACTAGGATACTCAATTGCCTCTTTAAATCTACAGAAGACGAGCCCTCAAGACTGCATCAGTGAGACAATTGAGCGACAGTACGAAATTATCTTTTAACCTTTCGAAGAAAGCGAGCTCGAAGGGGAAACAATCCCAGTGGTAGTGATGCATCGGTGGAAATAGAAGCACATTCATAACTAACGAGACCAAATCGATTAGAGTGTCCGCGGCAATTAGAAACGGTAGATTCGATTCAGAGTTCCGCGAAACGGAATTCTGTGGAGGCAGCTTGGCCGGACGCGTGGCGAACCCTTCATTCTACTTACACGCGATTGCAAGGCTACGTGAAAAGAGGGATAGAAGCGCTCTTGCAAATCGATTCGTATCTGGTGAATTCATTACGCGCCTCCATTTTCCTCGGCCTATTGAAACCTCGGTCGCTGAGAATAGACGCCGTGCCATTTCCCTGCTCTAATCGATCGACGGAACCGAAGTGCACGGAAATAAGGACTGACGTTTCTTCGCTTGCAATCTCGAAAGACTGTTACCTACCCTCGAAAGGAGAGCCGCGATCGCCCAGTCGATATTGTCAATTTGCGAAGATATTAGCTCCACCGGAATGACGAGAGACGTGCGCCGTCTTTAAATGGAGTATGAGCTAGGGGAGCATCCTTGGGAATGAAGTGCATATCGAAGTGTGCTTTCACGCAGAACTTGAGCCACGATTTCATGCACATTCGTATGTATACATTTGCCAGTAGTGCAGGCTGCTCCTCGCTTCCCAATATTCAATATCGGCATAGTTCCAACACAATTGGACTTTGAAGCACACTGACCGGAGGGTCTATCGTCATCAGAAAGCCGATCGGGAGAGAACTCGCTCTGCCTTTTTGCCGGTGTTGCTCTTATAAGCGAGACAATCGACGTCACACTTAACTACAATAATTTAACTGGTGGCGCGACGAGGTGACGAAGGACCGCGTTGCGGAAGTTGCGAGCGCCCACCGAGAGTGGCTGGTAAAAATAATTGAAGCACTCGCCCCGGCAAGTGGAAATTCGGCAAAGGGCCAAGTGAAACAACGAGAAAGCAAAATGCCGTTTGCATAGCGAGTGCATTTCGGGCCGGCGTATTATCATCGGCCTCGCCGCTCACAAAACCGTGAAAGTTAAAACTATAACAACAGTATCAGAGATAGTGCTTGCGTCCTCCTTATTTATTTATCATTAGCGATATATATTGTGAAACACGGATTAGTTAGACAGGAATGAATCGCACGTCCATTTCAAACACAGTAAATACTTTCACTTCTGATTGATTACTCGACCATAATGTCACGATACCTGTAAATAGTTGAAGGACCCAAACTCAATGATTATTTAATTATTCACATTGTGGCAAACGCCAAGTACAAATCTTACTTCGCTTAATTTTTCACAGATCGCAGTGACTGCGTGTCTAAAATGTATATGTAGAGCAGTCTATCGGGATGAGGTGAAAATAACAGTCGGTGAACATTAGAGAGGGCGATATCACGCAGCTGTCACGTTTGTCTAGCTCGGCCTGTCAGTTGACTAAAAGTTACTTAGTGCCACTCAACCAGATTTCAATCGTCGCGTATACTTCGGCAACGGAGAACCTTTTGTTTCAACATTTCCTGTCTAAATTAGAAGTCGAACCACGTCACTATTTAAATAAACCTTATAGTTATTTGAATTTTTATGATCATGGAAGCGTTAAGAGTATCAACATTCATACTAGCGATGCTAAAATTAAACGTAAAGAAGAATGATGTAATAATGAAAGCAAGCTTTTAGAATTTCACAAGTACATGTCAGAATTCTGTTCGGATGTGAGCGGTTCTAATCTTAGCAAGTACACTTAAGACTGGTCCATAAAGGCGGGCAGGATTCATCATAAAGTTGTGACCGTGGGATTATGGATTTAGGGGCCCATGAGTTTACGGCTTCACTTAGCTTTCCCTCAGAACAGACTAGGAAGCATTATATGTCGGTACAAATTTCCTATTGAGAGCAGTACTATCGAGCCAGCCGCTAATAACCAAGCATGCACCCCACTTAAAGCGATTCCAACCAAAACTTAAACAAAGGAGAAAACTTTCATTCGAAGCCGATCTAAATAATACGATAGACTGCTCCAATTAAAATAGCACATCTATCGTGAAGCTTCCTGCAACCCAATGAATTATTTCAATCTATTGTTAGCGTGTTGATCTTTCTACATATAGAATCGCACAAAAACTTCCTCTTTCTGAAAGTACTCTGATAAAAAAACAGTTGCACGATCAAGTTCTGCTAGATCACATAGCTAAGTACATGATCAAGCGAGAAAGCATACATACATATGCAAGCGCACATTTACATTGGAGCCGCTTGTCATGACTAATAATGACAAACAACATGTGCCACGGGACGATAAACGCCAGGCAATGATGCAATCAAATCAATAGCTCGTCTTACTATCACTCATGGTGGCATTTCACTGTCGCAAATTCATGTTACGAAAAAAGCGCCAGTTTAGTACCACAGCACATAAGAAAATATCACTAATATAATGAAAACATGTCTCTAGCAACTTGTGTATTATCATCTACTGGGTACTTTCACCACTTGATTGCCAGTTAAGAAAACATTAGCCTTCGCACGCATTGTTATATCAGTTGGAGAAAGAATGAGTGCGCTATAGAAACGTCATATTAAAGCTCAAGCGTCGCACACATACATATGTATATCGATCAGTTGCGACTGTAAAGCTTATGTGGTAGCGAGGCATTATCAGCATCGGGGTTCAAGGACAGGCCTAGGCTTTCCTGAAAGCTACATACACGTCGCGTTACTTACGGTGGGTAGAGGGAGGAGAGCGAGGAGAGAGCGAGGGGAGAGAGGGGGAGAGAGAGAGAGAGAGTGGGTTGAATTGTACAGAATCAATTCGGTCGGCTTTCCCTTGGAAGAGTAAGAGTAGTGGAGGCAAGGCCGGAGCACTCTGCTCTCCTCTGACTAGGGGTATCGATCGCACTCCTCGGCAATAACGAGAGAACGAGGAAAGCGGAAAGAGGGGCATGGGTTACTCGTAGAACCGCATTGGCTTGCCATGCTTTCAGGAACGCAATAGTGCCTGCTTGCCTGCCTTCCTGCCTGCCTGCTGCTGCTGAACCACCCAACAGTCTGACCGTCCGTCCGCCCGCTTGCCAGAGGATTTGTCGTCAGCGATGCTCGCCGCAAACACAAATGTGCCAACGGAACTGCACCATAGTTCAGAAGTTCAGCCTCCGATCAACTGGCTTTCCTCGCTCCGTTCCGAGGACACACAATAATAAGCACTGGATCAGAACAAATATCGTTCCTCGAGCAGCACACGCACCACTCTCTATTTGCTTGAGCCTCGGATTTAGTCTAATTAACGTGGATGCTGAGAGCGCAGTTCTTGTCTCGAGATTCCTGCTCGCATAATGATCAAGCCCGAAGAAACCAGACTGACAGACGAAGCTTACATGCGCTTCGACTAACACGCGCACACCTACCATGCGTAATGGAAAGAACGGCACATCGAGTAAACTGAAACTAAGATTAGATAAGTGTTGCACTTGGAAGAGCCTGACGCGACTGCTGAGCTACGTCTCCGGGCGTCTTTCGAGATCTATGGCTCGGCGTCCCGTCTGTTTACTGCAGAATCCCTGTGTTCTTTATGCCGTACTAAATCTATCCAACCTCCAAGCCCATTTATGCGAATATTACCCTCGTTGATGGTAAAAACAGTAGCTATTACCTTTCAGCATTATGTATATGTCCAGATTAATGTACACGATAGAGAAAGAGCAAAGTATTTAAGTGGTAACCTAGAAGTAACCTAGGAAGAAAACGTGTAACATGACTCTTTTGCGACTCACAGATGAGGCAGCGAATAGGAGGAGGAGACTGGTAGGGGAGCAACTGCTCCCAGAAGAGTGTGGTGAGGGCCTCGTTTACTTTTGATAAAGTCAGCGTTAGAAACGCGACGCACTTGTTAATTGCCAGCAACAGGTGAGAGCCGGCGTATACCACTGACACTTTGCTCGACCACACACGGAATATTGAATCACGATGTATGTACGCGCACCGCGCGTCCACCGGTTCCCTTAACTTTCCTCAACACAACAGGGATTAACGGAGCACGCGAGCACTTCGCTCTCGAATCACCGATTCTCGCACTGCTCTCTTGGTTAGACGGCGTGTCGCGATAGATGAGGAATAGCGTGGAGCGAAGCCCGAGACGCGCGCCACTCATAATCGAGCACTAACTTGTCGGACCACTCACAATTCGTAGGAGGAAACTGTCGAAGCGCGCACGTTACGCGCACACACTGCTCAGGGCACTCCCGATGCTGCCGGCACGGCGCGGCGCGGCGTCTTCCCGGCTGCCCGATGCAGCCAGCAGCCAGCGCGCTCCTATCTCGGCGATAAGCAACGATTAAATTAACACGCGGCGCCCGCCTGTTACTCTCGAGCCGCTCCTCTCGGAGGAGGATCGCGCACTTCCAATTTCCCCGCTGACGTGCACCGCCACTTTAGACCCCAAACTCCACCTTGCAAGCTGCGAGTCCGAAATCGACGCCGATCCCGCTGTTTATCTCGAACGGGAAAACAAAGGTGGTTAGCAGGCCGAACGAAAATGGCGGGAACTAGAGCTCGCAAGTAAACGTGGTATACGACTCCACCTCGGAATGTCAACACTGATGCACTGCACGCAACCACACACGCAATTCTCGATCACGCGTACTGTGATCCCTCGCTCGAATTCAATTCCGATTGGCCGAGATGGCGCTCTCGCTCGAGCCACCATCGGCCACAGTAGCCACACTCACTGTTTCTCTTGTATACTGTACTGTCACTGTTGTCCAATACCATTGGCTAACGTAAATAGTGGACCTCAGCTACTTCAGAGGATAAACTACACCTTCAAAATGATAACTAGGGGATGAAGTATCTCATTATATTTTTCCATGGGTCATACTTTTGAGGGATATGTAGAGGGATTATAATATTCATACACTGCTTAGTCGTGCTATTGTAATAATTGCAGAGCGTGTCATGCGAGGAGACGAATTATCACTCGGCATACGTAATCGTTAAGTACTAGGCACTGAAAATGTGAATAAGCGATGGCACTTATAAAGCCAATTATAAGAGCCACGTGACTGCAACCTTCGTGTAGGATATTTTTTGCACTGCGCGGAGTACGCGAAGTACGTAATGATGTGAGAGGAATCATTGCCAGTATATATTTTACACTTAACTTTAGGCACTCTGCTTGGTGAAGAGTGGACATTTTTGGCCAAAATATTAACGCTTTCGGAAACGCTTGGTGCAACTCTCATATTCTTTTGTACGGGAGTAACGTTGAGCGCGCTCTGGAAGAGTAGTCATTTCAAGTGCAGGCTTTTACAAAAAAGCTCTCGAGCGCGAAATGTGTCCCACGTTAACATTCATTTCGCTAACATGCGCTTCGCATATTCCAGCACGGCGGACGAGCGAAGGAAAGAGAGAAAGAGTAGAGCTGGCATAGATTTACTAATTTAAATTATTGCGGCCACTTCGGGGAATGAAATTTAAGGATAGGCCGGGCTAGCGGCGCACGCTCAAGCAAGTTCCCACCGAGAGAGGGAAGAAAGAGAGAGATAAGGAGTTTTCTCGCAAACAAGTTCTTACGTAGCCCGGGCTGCAATGAATTTTTCTTAGGATTATGCAAATGGAGCAGGGAAGAATAATATTTCCGTTGGAAACTTTTCTTTAATTATGGCAGAAGTACCATACCGCTCACTGTGTTCAGGCCATGAATAGACTGGCACCTGCAATTCATAGAGCGCCACTCCTTGGAGGACCCCGTCTTCCGCCTAAACATCAATCGAGCTTCCATTACGTCCTCAGTGAACTAGAACAACTAGAAAACAGACGAATATTCTATGCAAATTTCTGCAAAATCCCCATACGTTCTCCGAAATGCAAGCAGATGTTCTTAAGCAAAGTTGATAGTTTCAATTACGAGATTTCATAAATCGAATAGTAGGGACGACAGAACTGATCGACTACTGAATAAACAAGGGTTTTGGAAAAAGAGATGGATAAAATGCCATAGGTTATCCACAGAATCAGGGACGGCTGTTTTGATGGCGACTCCGGCGATGATAGCTGCCGCGGTTGTCAGAGGTGTGATAAAAAGGAAGATACATAAATGGCAGGGACTTCTCGATTGGGCTTTTCCAATAGCCCGTGAAAGCCAGGCAGGGTACACGCTTATAATAAGGAACGTTCGCCGAGGAAAGTTTATTACGCGCTATAAATCGTGGCTGTACGACGCGTCGCGTCGTCAGCCACGAGTCTCCTATGCGGCTTTACATTTACACTAGTGGTACAAATAATTCTTCCTGCTAGGGCAGACGAGATATCGGCCTCGAAAAATGCCGACACTCAAAAAACGTGTAAATGAGAGAGCGCTTTGATACATCGTACCGCCCGCGCAAAGACAAATGAAACAGTAGTACAGAATCCTCCATCCAAGAAGACAAACACCCGTAATAAGAATGATTGTTTGCTCTAATGAAAAGTGCAGTGGGATTACATTAATCCTCTACGCTAGGCATTTGACGATTCTTCCAATTGCCTTTTTGTTTCAGCAAAGTTCCACAAAAGTAGTGTACTATTCCTCTTGCCTTGATTGTTCGCAATTCCCAAGCTAACATCCGACTCAGTCAGACAGCGTAATGACGAGAACGAGCCAAGCAATTCTCATAGAGTTGAGTGTACAGCATTTGCCGGGGGATTTTTTGCATCTTTCAAAGATATCATAATTTCACAAGCAATTTCATACTATGTTGGCGTGTGTCGTAGATAGGGTGGCCCGCTTGCACGAGGGATACCCGAGGAGTAATCCCTTCGCTGCTTCAAAACGGAAGCGTCTACCGGCAGTAATCCAGCGGACTGGCTGCATAATCGACCATGGAATTGAATTCTCTGCCTGTCCTTTTCTCCTGCTCATCCCCTAACGCCAGATTTTATCCGTTGTTCTCGTGGAAGTTCGTTCGTTTCATGTAGAGCCGCTAAGCGTCGACTAAGCGTCTTCTTTTGTGAGACCGAAAAAAACATTACAATGCAAGTTCGACAGTAAGAGGACAGCTCTGCTATTTCTGCTAACTAGGAACCATAACTGTTTTACTATGATTGTAAAAAAGGGAAGACTTGTATGTACAGCATTCGACAAAATAGTTGTCACAGTCTGCTAAGTAGCCATTGAACAGAGACTGCAATTTGGTAGCATGTATGTAAATACACCCGGCGCATGCATCACTTTTAAAAAGCGTCATTTTAGGAAAGGGGATTCCTGTCGTAGCTCTCATCGTCGCGTCATTTTCTCTCTGGCAGCCGTTTTGCAGATTGTAACAACTATTTTGTCGGATGCTGTACATAAAGAGAGGAATTGAACGGGCCTCGGATTGTTTGAAAGAAGACTGTAAGATAAATGCAAAGAATCTCGAATGTTGGTCGCTTTTCGAAATACATTCTGTGTAGAGTGGATAAACGAATGGGATGTGGTCCGGTGGGTGAAGAGATTCTCGATCGAATAGCATTGGGAGGACTAGCGGGCCGGTCCAGGTAGGCAGTATATCGGCAATTGAGCTGTGCCAGCTAACGGAACAATTGGACGTTCCATCGGGAGGAGAGTTAACAGATGTGACATCAGCAGGCGCAATTTCCCGCGCACATAGCAGAAACCACTAAACCCAAAATTGTGCCGAGTAGCGCGCGATCCGACTTACATGCTTCATAACACTCGCGGTTCTCTCTAATTTTCGTGCTTCACCAGGTATCATGTATCGAAGGCATTGGCCTGCCCGAAAATCCGGCTCAACTTTGCACTGTTATGTTATCTAGCAGCCGCACCAGTGCGCGCATGATTTCTCTTAGGATAAAAAGAAGGGGCGACCCATTTGGCAGAAGGAAGGAAGTTAAGAGCAGATTGCGCCCTTCAGGAGAAGCAGGTGACTTCGATGGATAGCGTAATCCAATATTATAAATGATTGTCGCGAAAGGTAACCAAAGAAAGAAGAGCAATTAATCATTGCGAACCTTGCCCCATTTCATGAGGTTAATCCCTTTCCTTAAACTACCGATTTATTTCAGGCCCCGCGTGATTAATTGATTCGGAATGCACACGACAGGCTCGATGTCTCCTTATTAGCGTTACTTTATCGACTTCGCTTACCCGATAGGAACGGCGAGCAATCAACCTTCCACTCTATCGTACCTTATCCAAAAGACCCAATACTTTCTCGACCTGGAAAAATCCCTGAGTCTGTTTGTGCGGGGGGAACGAACCTTACACAATGAGAAGATATCTACAGATTTCTTTTCTCGTCTTTAGCATTCTTAACAATGTTCCCCATAAAAAGTCAATAGCAGTCAAGGAGGCCTGACGGTACAAGAAATATTCAGGAAGATAATAACGAGTCTCGGCCGGAAATCGAACGGCCAATTTCTTCTGCTCCCGATGAGAAATATGAAGACCATTTCCTGCCGTATTCCGATGGACGGGAGGACGATGACTCCACAAGGACAAGACGTGACGACTAAGCAGAGGGTGACGGGAAGGTGAACAGCCACTGAAGATCGCAGATTATTATGACAGGCACGCTGACGTAGTTCGCTGATTGTTATCGTGGGATTATTGCTGGTTAGGTCGACATAAACCTTCCGTTATCGGCGCAGGCCAAGTGCTACCGGAGACCTTATAAATGCGAGACAATAAAACGATCTTCGAAGACAACTGAATGTTGTCAATCGCTGCTCGAAAGAGTTTCCAATTCTCGTCTTCTGCACGAATGACGGGAACCGATTTAAAAGGAAAATGACTATGTGCTCTGTTACGATCGCTAACTGACCTTGTATTCTCGTCGTCCTCGGTTAGTGTTTGACATTCAAGTGCAATAGAGACTTGCTAGGATATCGAGCTAAGTAATGCAGCCGCGTAAACATCGTATTACCTTGTTGATCCGCTGGCATGTGATAAAAGGATGCAAAAGGCAAATGATGCAACGGCACTAACGACATTGGACTCCGTTGAGCGAGATTTTCTCGAGAAATTGTAACTAGCGCGTAATACCAAGGATTGAGGGAATCCGTCGCCTGGCGACTTTCCAAGTGAGTGGAAAAATTCTCGATATTTGCATGCATGTCTGGATCTGCCTCGCTTATTAACCCGTGGAATATGCGGCCCCAGTTTCACACATATATTTGATTGTGTCTATTCGGCTCACTCTCATTATACGAATTACATTATTCATGCACTCCCTCTTCGAAACCCCTTCTCTTTAGTAACGGTAAAGATAACAGAAGTGGCTGTGAGACGATGGAGAAAAGCAACGGAGGGCACGTGGCGCCTTCGTCGATTTAACGAAGCTATTTAAGCGTCTGAGTGTTCCATCCGGCGTGATAGGAAGCTCAACCAAAAAAAGTGAATAGTACGGAAAGTTTGCTTGCTCGAGCCAACATGATAAAGAATGTTCCAACAATCGAGAATGTTCACAAGATAAACGTTGTACCTTTTCAACCACTATGAACCATTGGTCCGAGGTAAATCCTTGGATCAAACTTTCACACTCAACCGAGTGTAACCAAGGCCTGAAATAATTAGGAAACTTCCTTCACTTTTTGATGCGACTCTGTCAGCATAAGAACTGGAGTAATGAAGATGCTTGATGACATATTGGCGAAACTAAGTTAAACTAACTTGACCACGTTCCAAGTTGGCGTCGCAATACGGAAATCACTCAGAGATCGTCATAATATTAAACTCAATCAAATGAATTTAAGATCGTCTTCGGAAAGAATTCGGTAGCAAGGAAAGATGTAGCCATTTCACACTGCCGTTCGAAGTTTAGTGGTACATGACCATCACCATTCTTCCAAGCTATACTATTGTCCAGCAGGAAGTGATGAAAGGAGGTCGCTTTAACACACTCGAGACTACACCTTTTACTCCCGTTGCACCATACGCATCAGTAAGATGGTTGTTCTGCTTGTAATAACTGAGAGTACTCATCGTGCTAGGATCATCCTCGGAACCATATGAGGTAGTGCATGCCCGACGCACAAATCGGCCACATGTCGAAGTATTGTTCCTTGTTTCGTATCTGGCATGTGAAGGGCATCTAGAAAACTGTCCTCCTTCACGTTCGCGTACGTATCCGCCGATTGTAAAGCCCAATACTATTTGTGAGCGGTTAAAACTCTGGCAAATTATCTGCGATGCAGTGTAAATCGTTTCAAAGTCCCAATTTAATTTGATTTTATTTTGCGTATGTAAATATTCCAGACATGGAATTGTTTATATCGGGAAAAAGAAAGTCACAGATAGCTAAACTATATTGAAATGAATGTGGAGGGGTAAGGTCGATTGAATATTTTATGGACTCAGGATTTCAAGGATCAAGAACATAGGGATGGATGCACCATTCGCAGAATCGAGGGCTATTAGAAAAAATGGTTATGACGAGAAGTACAAGAATCCTATCTCCCGCCATTCCTCATAATTCGAGGGTACCAATATGACTGCAGGATTTCGGCATACATAGCGTTTTATTATGCTAAGTACTAGCAGTTTCAGGGGTAACGAGCGATAAGCCGTCACATCGAGATGACGGGAATCGAGCTTACACCTTGCGATATTGGCTCATCTTTATCCTCGCGCGAGAGATTACGAGCCAAGAGAAATGCCAAGCTTCCTGACCCTAGCAAGCATGAACTTACCATTACACGCGCCACCTTTTTATGGGGGTTTTTATAGAACTTCTGCCAATGGTGATTTGGGGCTGTGCTTAATCAATGGTAAAGGCTCGAGAGACAGAGACAGAGAGAGAGAGAGAGATCACAGTTGCTAGCCAGTGATTAACGTTCGCATGCCATTTAGTGAGGATGAGCTCGTTTGAATTCAATGTCCGGGCTCGCCCTGATCCCCAATACAAAGTTCGACCAAACCAGTCAAGCTTAATATACATAATGAGTACTCAGGTATTACACACTACAATAATTATTAACACTATATCAATGCGGAAAAATAGAAATATAGAAATTCCAGTTTCACACAAGTTGTTTGAAATGAATAAATCTCGAATAAAAGTCCTTAATAGCGGTGTCTGGCAAAGAGTCGTTAGAATTGTCAGTATTCATAGAACTTAGTGAACAATCTCGTAGTTGGTAGCTAGAAGTCCTAAGTTGGAGCGGTACATAGGTTCTTAGACGCGTTTGCAAGATTACGGCGTGTTTCGTTGAATAGCCTCACTACATTCCGGTGTTAAGTCGCAGCGAGATATTCAAGAGCGCAGTTAAAATAATACGGCGGCTCACGAGACAAATCATATGGTCTCACGTCCAATTTGAATAATTCATCGCGCAAAGGGTGGCGTGCCACGAAATTCTCCAGACACATAACCGTCCCTTGCAAACGAGCGCTAAATTATCCCGCTGCTTTTTCACCCACACATACGATAAGCTCGGAAGCCGGCATTACTATTGCCCGTGGTAGACAACCAACTGGAATTTGATCCAATTCACGGTTAAGCACTGTTGCTGTGCCGGTAGTTGGCTAGTCGGTGAAACAGTGGTTTATCGCGTTCACGCAAGAAGCTCTGTAACCAGCTGCATCGTCGGCTCGCCGCGCTTTCCATTATTACGTCTGCACGATCGGCGAATATCACGGCGGTGATTTACAATTTGGTCCCGGTGGGGGTGGGGATGGGGGTTGGGCAGGAGTCGGAGACGTCAATTAAGCCGTACTAGAAGACGAAATCATTACTTGGTAATGGTCAGGTGCAGAGCTAAGAGTGCGCCGCCGGTTCGAGGGCGAGCGACTCGCTGAGCTTTTTTGCATCGCAATTATCTCTGCGCGCCCTCGTGTACTACAGACGGTCGTTAGGAAGCGAGCTTTTCGAAAATCATTTACGGCCAGTTCAGGAGAGCGCGAGAGCGAGAGGAAGATTGGAGAAACAAGTGAGCGAGAGGTAAGAGAGAGAGAGAGAGAGAGTGGGAGAGGGAGAGAAGAGCGAGAAGAAGCTGCCGGATCGTTGGCAGTGAATTTAACCGCTCTCACGAGAACGAATGGTAGAGCTTCAACTTGGCGAACGAGACTAACAACTTTTGGACCGAGCGTACTGAATTTAACGTAGCCGCTCCTTCAAGAGCAACTTTCGTGGCAACTGCACGGAAATTCACCGCGACGACGTCAGAAATTCGTTGTTTCTGACTAGTCACAAGGGGCTTTGCATAAATACCATGCTGTTTCTCCCCCGCGCCACCAACACTCCTACGCTTCCCCCCCGCCGCCACCGTCTCTCTACGCTACGTCGCCTTAAATGCGAATTTGCCGCGGAAATCTGCTGCGTATGTATCTTCGGTGACAGAGCGTCGCGCGGTAACTCGATAAATATTTTCCTTCATCTCCGGTACGCGCCAACCTACCAAGCAATCCCAACACTCTCTCACTCGGCATTCTTCGTACCGAACCGTCGTTATCCAGCAAACCTCACCTTGACAACGCAAGATTTTCATCGTCCGGAAATCAACTTTTCAACAGGAAGACGAAACATATCACAACCGATGATTCTACGATATAATAATCCTCGTTATTCCTTTTTCAGAATTCACTGTAAACGTAGATATGCAACGCCTCAGATACCGTGAACTTATTCGATAGTACATCTTCACAGGAGAGCACCAATTTGTTCCTACTGTTCGGAAACAAGTTGGTACTTTGCGAAAGAAATGAATAGCATGGCGTCTATCGCGTAGCGAGTTCTATAAAGAAAGAAGAATATATTAGTGTTGGTTCAATGGCGAATGGCAACTCCTCGGTGCAGAGGTATCATGCATTACACCGAAAGGTGAAGAAGAGCATATAACAAGATCATTACTTGTGAAACGATTGAATATCTGGAAAGCCGAGCAAATGTACCGTGAAGGAAGGAGGAGCGGCAGATATAGAAAGAGAGAAAGGGGGAGAGAAAGGGGGAGAGAGAGAGACAGTGGTGGAGATTGTGGTGCATCCGGGCGGAATTTATGGCGGCGCGGCTTCTCGCTTTGAGGAATTACGTAACAGGCATTGAACGTCAAGTGAATCTTTCTTGCAATTCCAGCAGGCTGCCAGGTGCGGTACCCAGATCGAGCGATCACGAGCGAAACGCCGAGCCGCGCCGAGCCGCGCCGCAGTGGCCTCCGTGTCGAGTCGAGTAGAGTCGAGTCGAGTCCCGACGCCGACAGCCGTCTCAGCAGTTCGTGCCGCATTTGTTGCCACCGAATTGATTTGTCCGGGGGAAAAGCACGTTCCGTAGAAAACAGTGGGCCCTTTGAGCACTGTCGGCCGCATGACAACGGCCTCTCTTGCGGCACGCTAATGCTCCACTCGTAAAATATAAAAACTGATTGTCCAATTGCCATTGTATTAAGATCACGACTAACTGAAGTTTACAATCACAGAGCGGATTGAATTTATACACAGAGCAAGTTCACTTATTATTAAGGCTTACTTCATCAACAATCGAGCGAACGTGGGTTTTCGCGAAAGGGAAACATTGTTCGGGCCATTAAGGGTATTTGTCTTGGTTTCCCATTTATCAAGTACATCCTCCATAGGGGTTTTAATATTAGAGCGAGTTCGAAGTACCTCTACCATCCAGTGTAAGAGTAATTTACCCTAGAAGTGTAAACTACTGTTTAAACTTCGACGAAGAAGTCCTCTTTGCATAACGAGCATTGGATTAAAATGATGTAAGAACAGAAAGTAAAGTGTCTACAGCGTCGACTTGCATGCAGTCATTGAGGACGCAACGACATTATACAGTTGTACAAGTTGAAGCGATGCTACCATGTAGAAAGAGTATTAAGTGACGGCTTGAAAGTCGAGAGACAAGGAATAGGGATTTAAGGTGCAGGAGGGTGTGCATGCTCCAATTTTGCTGCCGGTGGGACAAGCTGTTTATCACACTTATGACTGGTGGAAATGAAATTGATCGCTCTCACGATTTCCGGGCCGCTTGATTCCAGAATTCTCATTTCTCCCGCGCCGTACCTCATTTACATCGTCGATGTACTCATTAAAGAAGACAGATTCCTCCAAATAAGACTTCGTTACGAGAGAACCGCCTGCAAATCTCAATTTGTCTTGATTACAATGCCTGATATATTACTATAGAGTGGAAAAGCCGGCGCATAGAGTGAATTTCATTTGGAGGCTGCTACCGCAACCTCTTTCTCCTCTCAATAGACTTTCCTCCAGAATTCCAGAGGATCTCGCACAGCTAGAAGCGAATCTGTTGAAGAACCGATGCACTCCGCTCTTACATTCATTCTGCAGTCAGTCACGTAATTCCTAAAACATTTTGAAGTAATTAATTGAAAATAATTTTCCGACGCGTAGCGTGGTGTTTCCCACTGGATTGTATTTTCCATGAAATCGTACCTCAGGGAGCTGCTAGGGGTTTCCGCAATTATCTGGGTGCACGAATGTATGTAATATTACACGCAGAGACCAATCACTGGCTCGATGGATGAGAGGGCATAAAATAGAAATTTACATGTATACGTTAATAAAGAAAAATTTACTCCACCGATGTTTCCCCCAACATGGTCACCAGATATTTATTTAAAAAATAACATTACTCGCTTGTTTTGCCGAGGTACTCAGAATTACTGGGTACTATTTCTGTCCGATATTGTGTTGGATTTTATGGGAACACGTCTGCTATTTTCATTTGACACGAGCATTATTTTTAAAACCCAGTGATTTAACCGAATAATGATTCACTCTGCAAAAGCCGTGACGATTAAACATTAATTTCTGTGTTTCTATACCAGCAATTTTATTTTATGCGAGCAATGTTTTTACGCAGAAAGTGTTGAATTAAAGGGCACGCGATGATTTTGATTACTCAAACAACCAATAATGATAAACCTCAATTTCGTATGGAAATATTGAGGAGGTGTGGAGGCGAAGAGAGTTATAGGCAGTTTTCGGTCAAAAGGTCAAATGGACAAAACTAGCCACATATTCGACTAGTTGCTGGCCGATTTTCCATTTGCGCCAGTTCTCCGGTCGCTCGAGCACGAGTGGCATTGACTCGTCACCAATGCGCCTGCATCTCTCTCTCCTAGAAATCACGATGGAACAATTCACGATTAGGCGCTAACGCGATTTCACAGAGGGTGCGCAGGCCGTCGCGTCGGTGCCGCTTCACGCAAGCGACGCGACGCATGGTTGGCGGGATTCGTCCTCACTGGCTAGATAGAAAGTTCTAATTCAGGAGGAGTAGGAACGAAGTACCGGGCTTCGGACGGAAGCAGCTACGAGCGCAGCAAGAAATGTGTTATTAGCGTCGGATTAAAAAGAGCCGAGAACGGAATATCAAGAGCGACGGAAATAAAGACCGGTGGCCTCGAAAGAAAGAAAAGAGCACTCATTTTCCCCTGCGGCTTAAAATACTAACGAGAGAGTGGCACTCCTCTGTTCGTCAGTCTGTAGAAAAAGAATTAGTAACGCGCTATCGAAAGACAAAGGGAATCGTAAATCACCTATATAAATTAACGAACAACACGCCAAGGTAATGTAATAAAATTATCGAATATATCCGTGAGTTTGAAATTCAATGCCCTTCCTAACTTTTCCTTTCATGATTGACACGAGAAATTTTGTTCTCGTTTCGATTTTCATGCTTACCCCTTGGTCTACCAGTACTGCTTCTCATGCCTGCACGTTCCACGGAATGGAAGTCGCGTAAAATAAAGGGTAAAACGGAACAATGCCTTCATTAATCTAACAAGGTAAATCAGTCGGATATGTTTTTGCAGAATTGTGAAAGCGGTACATAAAAACCGTATAATTCAAAATATTCACCGCTACTTTTAACAAGAATGATGGAAGCTCTATCAATGAGATAAGTTAAAAGATTCCGAAGCCGCCCAAACGCTTGGGTTAGCACGATTTGCACACTTCTTCTGTACCGCACGGAACATAGCATTAGGAATTCTGCTTTCACCTAGTGAACTCGATCCCATTTTCCGTGTGGTAATTATGATTGCTTAATCGAGGTGCAATGCACGCTACAAATCAGCAACACAATTAATCAGGGATTACTAGCTTAACAACACAGTGTACACGGATATTCAATATTTGTTCTGCATTAATCTAATAATTGTGGTGGTGTATTTTAGTTCGCGATACATGCTGGAGTACAATAAAATATAATTTATAATAAAAGATGTAAGTTTCTGGGGTGCTTCGTTGAGGCTGCGAAAAAGAAGGGTTGAAAGGATGGGTTGAACTTGATTTAGAATCGGGCTGCTTTTCGGGCTTCGATATATTTAACCAGATAGGCTTATTGGGGGAGCTTAACTCCGTGAAAGAACGACAAAAACTCGAAAAGGGGATAAACCGCGAGCGCTGGTCGTTCCACGCTCATTGTTCGCGGCACCGATCTTTTTACGCCAAAACAATAGATCGTTGGTCTTTCCAACATTCCCGATATACTGGGACGAATCCCGGGCCCATCCTCCACAGAATAAAAGTGTTTGCCCCGCTCTCGTCGCAGCCGCTATCGAAAGGATTTACTCGCGGTTCGCAGCGCAACGAAATTGAGTCGTTCCGGGGGATTAAATGTGCATTCCGCTATGTCCAGAAACAGCAGAGCCATTTCAACGGGGAAATTCGTAAGCTCGACTGCCGTCTGATGAGCATCAGGCGTCACATGCGAAAGAAGTACATTTTTCCTATTCTAGGATCCGTTCCCAGCAAGATATCACATTTTTCTCGTGTGTACATTTTATAAGTCTGTCACGCTTCACTGCTAATCAAATATCTAATTTCCAGCATTCTACTCCATCTATATATAAATATGTATTATCGATGTCTATTTTTAATTTCTAGAGACAGCATAACATCATGTTCTGATGTCTGTATAGTATCCACAGAATACCTTGTATCACTGCTGCAGTAGAACGTGTCAACGACTACTCAGACGCTTAGCCACTTATCGTTTAAAATTCATTTTAGAGTGAACGTGACACTCTCCTTCGCTAGTTGTGTTTACAATCCCTCAAAAAGTCATTGGAATTGCTAGAAAATGTACGAAGAGTATAAGCTTTTGTAGTTTAAATATACCATAAAATATTAATATTAGGAGTTTACGACACGCTCAGTTAATATATTCGTTCTACATTATCTTGTTCTTAGAGTAAATAGGAACGAAGTGTATAGTTGTTAGAGTGTCGATAATAGTCATGAAGGGTGAACTTAATCATCTACGTCTCTTTTGGCTCAAACGGCCAGTATTGATTACGCTCTAAAATAGAGTTAGCGACAAAGTTTGGATGATGACGTGGAGTCGCTTTGCGAGTAATGTAGTCAAACTGTATATGTATAGGACATCTATGTAGGATGGGCGAGCAGCTTTGCTGGGAGCGTTAATGTACATACCAGTGAATCTGGTGGGATATTACGAACGCTTAGGCTCCGCCCCGCGGTCTGACGATGATCCTCTTATAGTTTCGACATCATTAGGCCGTGGCCGCACGCCAGTAGGCGCCGATTAAATATGGACTGGGCTGCGCGCAACGTAAGCTGCTTAGAGCACGATTACACGTGCATTTTAATGTTACGCGGTCCGGCCGTCGTGTCATTAGCGATTACAAAGTAGCTCGAACTCCCCCGTAATTTCACGAGCACTCCGCCACTCAGGAGTGACTAACAATGAGGATGTAGAGGAGAGTTATAATCCATTGGCAGACCGATTGGCAAGATATGGCTGTAACAAATTGCAGATAATACTAGATTCATGACGAAAGCGAATAGTGCCGATAGTCCTAGAGAACATATCGAGAGGCAAAAAGGAAAGCCCGTTGCTGTCTTGGCAACAGTGCCACCACAAGTCTCAAGGATTTCCTTCGAGACAGTCGGGGAAGCGTCTCGAAAGCCCCTCTGAACTAGGACAAATATTTGAAGAGCTTATGTGTGGATGATATGCGCCGCTAGGCTCATTATTGTGTAGGACAGCAAGCGCCATCGCTGCCCGGTGGGCTCTTGCGTGCGTTAAACCTACGCAATTAATCAAACTTTACTCAAGGCGCATATATTTCGCATTAACCCCGGGGAACGCGAACGACTCGGAAGTCAGCAATCACGGGGAGCAGCCGCCGACACGAGCGACGTGCGAAAACAGTAGGGGTGAGAATTCTTCATCACAATGCGCACCCGCCGGCAAAAGCCAACGCCTGCCAGCTTGCAGCGCGCTCCCTTCAATCTCTCAAGCGTGTAATTAACACATTGTTGGCCTGAGATTTTATGCAAAAGCGAACGCCACTCACCAGCTCCATAATTGAACAAAGAAGTGCTATCTGAATAAATTTCAAAAAAGACATCGCAAAACAATACGATTATAACAATAGGCTCTGTTAGTTTGTAGTTTAATAATCGTATAAACAGATACGATTTCAGTAACACTGTGCATAAACGAACTTAATGGATAGTGCAAGTGAAATAAGTAAAGTTCACGGCAACGCGGTGGTCAGGTTGATTGAGTTAATAATTCTTCCGTATTTCCATAAACTGCAAATCCGTACGGTCTACAGAAACTTGAAGCACGTTCGGCGAATTCCTTTGATCGACGGCCGCGCCACGCAGCATCCCGAGTGCGCCCGCAATAACTGGGGTACGATTTAACTTGGTTAAGGAGCAATTAGTTAGCGGTTAACCCAAACTACTCCCCTTACTCCTGTTTACTGTGTACTCAAGAAATCAGTACGTAAGTTAAGCCTCCGCGCGCACGCCAAGTCGTCCGACCGAGCCAGTTTGCACGCATGTTAATTAATTTCTGCCGTTATGTGGATATCTCGAGCAATGAAACTGCTGCTGGTTAACAAAGGAGTCTCGAGTCGGTAGATAGTTATGTTACTATCCGTTCGCATCCCGTACACTCTTCAAGGATTCGGGCATCGCTGCTCTCCGTCATCCCCATTTACTTCAATGGAACTTTCCTGCATACACAGAGCTGAAAGCCGACCGGGCTCCTCGGAGAAACACAGCTTTCGTTTTCGTATTTATCAGGCAGTTGGGAATCTATTGCTTTTGAATTAAGTAAAGGATCGAAGTTGGTCCTTCCTCGTTCTATTCCGGTGGCGTATTGACATCCAAGGAGAAAGTTGTCTCATTTATCGCATCGCTGCATGATGAGCCAGCGGAAGAGTCGTGCCAATGATTTCCAATGCAGCGAGGGCTGCAAATGCGGCGGCAGGACATTAAAATGTATTGCCGGGCAGCGCTTATTTTACCACTCGTAATAAATACTGGCCGGGACCGCCGGGACCACCGGGACCAAGCGGCATTCCTCGCTTCGGCCGGGCGATAAGTATCGAATAGATTACCATTAAATACGGCCGAACATTCGTGGAATTGCATTTTAATCGCGCGGCGCACTACTCTAATCGCCCTTGTCGAACGGACGCGCCCGCTCGCCCCTTCCCGTCTGCACCTGGCAAAGTGCAAAATGCAAAGAGAGCCGATGTCACACGAATGAACGGTGAATACCATGCCGCACGCTGTTGCTTTTCCTCCTTCCCTCTCGCGCCCACCCACCCCTTTACACTCTCGCACTCGCCCTCTCTCTCTCTCTCTCTCACACACACACACACACACACACAGAGTACTTTCTGTCCCTCTCTGCTCCTCTCTCCGTCCCTCGGGCTCGGCCGGACTGATCTCGCAAGTTGACGCTTCCGAAAATTGCCGGCTGGACGGAATGCCCTCATCTTTATTAATACGTCGCTGGCCCGCGGGGTACATGCGACAGAGAGGAGGGCAGAACAGAAAGAGAGTACGAGGGAGAGGGAGAGAGAGAGAGAAAGAGGGAACAGAGGTGCGCTAGCAGCAGAGACCGAACGAGGAGGAAGAGAGGAGGCCGAGAGGTAGAATTTTAAGTTCGCCCAGAGCCGAGTACCTCGACCAATATTTACGTTTCATTTTGTCGAAACCTCGCGTTCACAGTGACTCTCAGTCGAGGATCATGTAATGAAAATGACCAACGACTTCGCACTGTTCGCCAGTCGTCGTTTGAACCCAGCGAGTCTACCTAGTCCATTTATTTCGGCAATACATGTCTCCCGACAATGTGAAAGGGACTGGAACCCTCTGTCCTTTTCAAGCTCGGCACATTTACTTATGTCTGCTAATGGAAAAAGAGATGCTGCCGCCCCCTAAAGTGATATTTCGAGCAGCAGCAATTACTTTAGCCTGGCCGCTTACTTCCCCGTTTGAGGCGAATTGGCAAATTCGGCTGTCCGCAGGGAAAGAATAAGGCGGTGCGGTGCGGTCGGTGCGCATACATACGCCGATTGAAACCACGCCAATTTCCAATTAGTGCGTTTGTATTAAATTAACCAAGGAGCGGCGGAGATAATAGGTTATCGCGTAATGAGATTGCCCTGTCGAATTCTCACTGGCTATATCTCGCAATGGATAAGACCGCAGCCTGTAATGATGGGTTAGTTTGACCGGCTCGAAACCCATGCGGAAGGCGAATATTGCACGAGCTGTTCCACGTTGAAATCCAATTACATATATATAACCATAGAAACGGGAAGATTGCGGAGCTATAATTAATATAAGGTATGATCCTCTTGCAATTGGAGGTGTAGTTGATTGAAGAAACCATCGGCGTAGGACGGGGTCATTTTTAGTGGGATATAGTCAGAGATGCGTATCGCGATTCGACTCCGTTCAAACATAAAATTAAACATTAAAACTCGTCTATAAATTTTAATGGATTATTTTGTATAACCTAGAATGCAAAAAGTCGAAATGGAAATGGCCAATTGGAACGAGCTCGTGGCGCGTACTTTATTCATAAAATCTATAGAACTATTCATTAGCCGTAATTATGGGCTGAAATATTAAAATCGCATGTACATTTTGTTGAACGAGCGACTGCTGCCAATTATATTCGGAATTTAAACTTCATTTGCATTTACCATGGAATATGGCTATTGTTATACCATGCCCCACTGGTTGAATAACCATCGACGGCTAGGATTGCAAATTTATTTGCATTACAACATAATTAAAGTATTACCCTCCCATCGTAAAGAGACGGCTTGTTGATGCGTGAATCATTATCGTTTGAAATATATTATATTTTGCATACATTTAATATTCTTCTCTGGTGCTAGACTCCAAACTCCAAGTAGAAGAATAAACAGGATGAAAAATTGAGGAAATATTTTGTTGCAAGAGCATTAAATCTTATTACTATGCATAAAAAGCCAGTTATCACCGTTCGTCTAGGACATTTCCAAATGACCAACCTTCTACAGTTCAAAAGTTCAAATATGTTTAATTTATGCAAGGAAGAAAAAATGTGATAACAGTGGACCGAGAGAGGATAAGGCTGAGTTGCTATTGGAATAGGCGGGGGCTGAAAGGTGGCAAGGAGTAAATATGCACTCGGCGTCAACGGGGTAGTTGCAGTTTAAAGTGGCAAGTGACGCACGGAGAGTCGCAGTCGTCGCAGTCGGCAGTCTGGAAATTATGTTGTGAACGGGTGAAATGGCGGGCACCAACTTAAGAATTCGAGGCGTCGCCTTCGCAAGAGCCGTGCTGCGCCCTCCCGTAACCCCTTCGTAGCGAAACTATCTTCGGGCTCCAGGCGAAACTTCCTCTCTCTAGTTCCGGCTGTCCCTCTCGCTCCCCTTTCCCTGTCAATCCATCTCTTGCTTCTACTTGCAGTGGCAAACTTTCTCCTGACTGGCGAACTATCCGAAGATAAACGAGTCCCTCGCAACTGCTGGAAGCCACCTTAAGATTGCATCCCCCCACGCTCGAGCGAGCTAGAGCGAGCTAGAGCAGCCGGCAAAATGACCGGCCAGAGAGAGCTACGGGCAGAACTCAGCTAGCAGAAGGTTGTCGGAAAAAATCGAGCTGGTAGAAAGAAGCAAGGGACCTACCGGATAGCGGAGGAGGAAATAAAGTGGAGAAGATGCAATTAGAGACGAAAAGAAGGTGTCAGGCAGGTGGAAAATGGAAGCTGCGTTTGGGAGGCCAGGAAAAACGAGGTGCTCTCTTCTGGTGCATCGCGGGGATGGACATAGAAATAATAGGTGTACTAAGAAGGAAATTTAACCGTCGACGACGCCAACGAAACTCCGAGGAAGAGAAAGCCTGGGACAAAAAAGGAAAGCATTGCGCAATGAAGATTAAGAAATTTATTAATTACCGCGCCACCTTATTCAGCGCCAGTTCTAGAAGGAAATAGAGCGGAGCTGCTGTTCAGAGCAGGCTCCAACTCTACAAATTAGAAGTTCCTTGAGGAAACTCGAAAATACGAAAATGCATCTCGGCAACGAGGCTTCTTTCCTCGGATAATTTATACGGTTTCGCTGTGTGCATGAAGCGCAAGCTCGAGGAAGATGATAGACAGGAGTCTGGGCGGGCTAAAGGGAAATAGGGGGTGGTAAAGTAAAAGGGCACAATAAGTGATAGGACAGAGCGTCCTTTCGTCGCTGTAATCCGTAATGGTTGGCTGCCACCGCGCGTTACGACCTGACGCAAAGAATTATCGAACGCAATAAAAGTTAGCCGACTGGTCGGTTGATGACTTCGATAACTGGGGCTTCTGGTTGCGCAAACGATCGTCGATGTCCTTACAGAGAGCAGTCTTCCTTCCTCGCGGCGAAACGACGCTAGCCTAGTGCTTCCTTTAACGTCCATAGGAAAGGGGCTTGATGGCACGAATTCCAAAGTTTTATAGCGCCAGGCAGAAAGTTCAGTAATCATTCTGCCACAAATCTCGTGCTACGTATGTACTATCTCATCACCCTACTCTTTTAAACAGCATCCGCCTAGGAGAGAAACATTGCAAAGAAACAACTTGTATTTCCTTGGAAATAAAAAGAATGGAAAACGTTGGTAAAGATTACTATTAAAGGCAAGTTTATCATGAAAGCAAGAGGCCAGAAATGGATGAAATGAATTTGGGTTTGGTTGCTGTGGCTTTGGATAAAAGAGTTTTTAGGGAGATAGGGTGTGAGTCGAAGGGTGCTGCTACTCCTCTTGAGGTCGCAGCGCTAGGTGAGATGAGAGCTGGTAACTGGGTCACTATTTATGTCACCTGCAGAAACAAGAGGCAGACACCGAGCACCGAGCAGCGAGCACCGAGGGCGGTCGGCGGCAGTGGCTTCCTTTTTAGCACCCACTATTTTGCGCCCGGTGCCATGGGTAGCACCTCGTTACAGGGCACCCTTTATTCCCATACTGCAATAACCTCCCGGGGAGGAGCCAGCCGGCGACAATTTCATCTCCCTCACAATTTAATGCGATGAGCTTCCGGTTTACCCCCGGCAACTAACAGCCTGGAAAGAAGTAACGTGATAGCATTAAAGGGCCACTTTCGAGGGAATTTTCAATACGCCCTCGCGTGCTATTTCCTTCGACGCCGCCCCGGCCGGGCAAAGCGAGGATGTTTAAATAGGATTCCCAACTAGCGTTGAATAGCCTACTGGACGGTAATCACAATCGCAACTGGCACACACTTGTGCGTCTGCATTTGCAAAATTGAAAAGCGAAAATAAAAGGCAGAAAAAAGTGTGCGGCAGAGAAAATCACGGGAAAAATGCATTCGTGTAACATATGATTGGGAGCGAGAGGAGGAGTTCGGGTTGGCAGAGTGTACAACGAAGCGGAAGCGTTCATACTTCAATTACAATTCGAGCTTTTATCTCGATTCTTTATTTAAGCTAAAGCTTTTCCCCTTCCGGCGTAGTGCACCCGAGGCAAAATCAAATATTATGGGGATATTCAGCTGGAGAAAAAAGGGATGCCGAGACCGCAAAAAGGTCGAAAGTCTGTGGAATCGCAGCTCGCCCGGGCTCCGAATTCTTTCGGATACTGATTACCACAGCCGCATTACGCACAAAGGGAATCGCAGTGGGCACAAAACCTAATCGACCAGCAGCGAGCATTTGCTCTCGTGAAATTAGATCCCGGAATTTGATGCAGTCGAGTTTCCAAGCTGGCTTATCGTTAAACCAAGCGTACCTGTACAACACCATCCATGTTGTGTTTTATAGCTGGTCGTGCGGAAGTAAAGATTATTAGGTATAAGAGGCTCCCACCTGCTAATTGGGCAGACGGAACACTCGCCGGTGAAAGGGACTTTTCAACGAGTTGTTTCAATATTTCCTAGAGCTTGATGGATTAACTTGCCAACTTTCTATCTGGATCGCGTGTGTATTTCAAAACGATTCTATGATGGCACATCTGCGTTTCTGCTTTCTGAGAATGCTAATTGCACCGACTTCAAAGCGGGTCTACTCGGGCGAATACTAGGAGCTACCGAGCACACGAGTACCGACACGCCTAATGACCTCTGGCGAATCACGAGGAAAATGCAATATAATATAACGATAAACAGCGGCGTGTCGCTCAAGCATTGTGACAAGTCCGCACGACATTACAATGCTGCGTCGCCTTAACGAGACGCGGCCGCTCTTCTTTACCCCTTGGATTTACCGCTTACACTATCTGTCACCTTTCGAAAGGCTCTCCGAATTTAATGAAGTGTCACTTAAAATCGTGACAGCCCGTACATTTCTCCTCTAAAACAAACTAGCGGTCGCATCTGATTTTAAGAAAATCGAACCCTACTTTTTTAGTGTACCAAATGTAGTTTGCAGTACAGTAGAAGAATAAAAGCGCACGCACGACTTTACTTATCCCCGAAGAGAGCAATAAATTGGATTTATTCGATGGAGGGGGTTAGGCAAAGGTGCGTCTCCGAAAAACGGAAATTTGAACGAAACTCGGTGCGCCGAGAGAGTTGAGGGATTTTTTGCCATGGGCGGCCGTGTCCGCCAAATTCGATTTTCTCGCTACGCCGCGCTGAGGGGGCGTAGACGGAGAGTGCGGCCTGCCTGCCTGCTGCCTGCCTGCCTGCCTGCCTGCCTGCCTGCCTGCCGGCTGCTCGTTGAAAAAGGATGGCGTGTATATATACGAGTGCGTGGAGTGGCGCGCAGGCCAACGAAGTAAACGATATTGCGTTGTCAACGGAAGGTAACCAACCATCAGGCAGAAAAGCTGGACAAACTGAATTAGCAATAAGTGCATTACGGTAAAAGTCCTCCGAGCGGCAACATAGAAGTTAAGGGAGCGGGGAACTGTGATTCCAGGATAACGAGGAAATGCAGGACCCAATTATTCAACCAAATGGGCGAAGGATACGCTACTTTCCGGCTGAACCATTCCAGCATCGCTGCACCTACCGTTCTCACGCGGCCGCTGCTCATCCTCCTCGACACGACCTTTCCGCTCGGAGAAAAAAACGCATCTCTTTGAAGTGGCTATGTAAGCCCGGTGCCGCCCCTAATTCCACCAAATACCGAAGCCTTTGGGAAAAATAAACCGTGAAGCAACACCTCCGCTCGTGCGATTCAACCGACGACGCTGACGTTCCTCTTTCGCTTAGCTTGCGTTTTCCAACGCGCTTCGCGCAAAACACTTATATGAAAAGCGAGGACGTTGCGCGTCGCTGCACGATTGTAGACCAAAAAAAAAGCAGGAGCAAAAATATTCTAAGGGATTTAGGCCGTTATTTGTTTTCACTGACATCGCGCGTCGCATGTACATTCTCGAAACATGCCTTTCATCGAGCGATAATCGCACGCAGGCGGAATCATGTCAGGCTCGGTCTTATTGTTCTATCGAACGGAACGGGAATCGCAGGTTTTGCTGGAGAGCTTTCTTGAAAATTGCATTGTAGTAGAACTACGTATACGTGCCGGTGTAGGTGCCGGTGTACGTGCCGATATGCCTGCGAGCAAATGATTTTAGTTTCGCAGAGAGCCTCCTTCTTTCAGAGGCTATTCGGGAAGGCGGGCTCGGTGCTCCGAGCTTTCGCCTGATGCGAGCAATATCGATAACACCATCCCGACCCTGTTGTGGACCGCGCGTTCATTGTACTCTCCGCTGCTGCTTCTCGCAGTATTAAGGAAAGTTCCGAATGACAGTATTACTTGGGAGGGCAGTCTGCAAGGCAAGCGAGCAGGAGGAGCATGTACGAGTAAAAAGAAGAGTCTATGAAGAGCGAAAAGAGGCGGAGGAGTCAAACAGAAATATGGTGAAAGCGTGTGCAAGGGTCGCCGCGGCGTCAACGGCGACGACCCCGCCACCGCCGCACCCTATAGACGACGCTGCTCTGTAATTTCTCGGGAAAGCCGTGCACAGCTTTCCTTTTCTCTTCGGCTCCTTCCACTCTCCCATCCGACTCTTCGACCAAATGAAAAAGAAGGAGAGACAGTAAGTGGTGGAGTATGCGATGCTACTATACCTACGCTCCCCTACTTTCTTTCAAGCAGTGGTCCACTTAAAGCTGAACATTCGGTAGTACCAGAGCGCCACGTTATAAGCGGCTAGGTAACCCCTTAAAAGCAAATCCCGCTCTCCTTTCAAATGCAACCCACCCACCCTTTGAAATCCTCATTCTCGGTTAACTTAAATTCGATGCTTTACTCTTGTAAAGTAATATTTAACCATTGAGAAAAAGTTGACTGACCTACCTATATTACGACCACTTGTATAATTCTCTGTGGGGAACCACTCTATTTCGTACTGCAAAATATCACCAGTCTGCCCTCACTAGTGAACTTTATAGAAGGACTACTGACGGCCTCAATTCTTGTCGGTAGGTTGTATTACCTGGCATAAGGCGATTTCGAAAAGTGCAAAATTCGATGTGAAATGGGCAAAAGCATAGCTAAAGTCGTATAGAGGTCGACGAGCTGTGATTGCTGGAGGAAAGTCGGCAGCCTGGCCGCTTAATGATGGATAATGCGGGTATTATAGATATGGGACGAACGACGCTCACCATCAATCCCCACATGAGCATCGTGAAGCGTGATTGCATTAATCGGCTTAACCGCTACGCGTACGCCAAGCAAACAAATTGGTTGCGATCGACATTTCGTCGTGACCAGCTTTTCATCCCTTTCAATATTTCACGCCATTTAAAGTACTGGGACTTCGATCGGACAAAAATAGCACACTCACCGTATCTCGAGACGATTCATCTATCCTTTTTATTGGATATTTCGTACGCAACAAATGTGGAAAACAACCACTCAGGATGATGACGTTGATGATTAATTGTTAGAACTCTGTTATGTAATTGAATTGACGTGGCCGGAACCATTGGAAGCTAATGAGTTATCCTGTGGTAGCGGATCATTACTTAACCAAAGTTGTACTAACGGTGGAGGAACATCATAACGAAATCAATTGTATTGGTCTCTGTATACCCGCTGCATGTCTGCGTATCTGTTCTACCCAATAACGCTTCTGCGTAAGCTCTGACTTATATAATGAATTGCCTGCTGCGGCCGTGGCGTGTCAGTCAATTTAACCGACAGGATCTTTAATAATCGGGTATTGGCCCATTCTTGAAAGCCAGCGTGAAACGCAGTGTCATCTCGTCCAAGTTGAGCTTTTGCTAATACAAACTGTCGGGGGAATTGGATCGAAGCCGCAATCTGTGAGGTCGTCATTAAGAGGCATAAATTGGCTGAATGAGAACGCTTAGCAGCAACCTCCTTCCTTCTTGGGCACGCAGTTAGGCAAACGGAGCGAGTAGCAAGGAAAATAGGTTAATTGACCGCACTCATTACGAATGCAAAATCGCAAGCATGTCGGAGGTGGCTGAAATCGTGGTGGCGGCGGGCAGGTGTACGGTACGGGCCCAGGGGGTTCCGGACATGGTCCAGGAATACATATGCTTGGAGGTAGCGGCGGCGGTGGAGGAGGCGATCTGCAATTCTAAATAATTCTCTGCTTTACTTTTTCCTAGCATTAGGAAGAGACTGTAAATTAAAAGGACTTAGACTTAGAGGGTGCTCTATATTCATGAGGTTCAGCAGCACCGAATGGAGCAAGTTTGCGATCACTCGCAGTTGGAACCCTTGCAGGAGTATCGACAAAACATAAACTAGCACTTCTTTCGAAAGAAGTAATGGCATAATGAATGAATGAAACAGGGAAACGTGGAGACCTACCAGCGGTGGACAAGAGTCACATTTAACCGGACGAAATACACATTCCTGAAGTGGTGGACACGGACATTGTGGACAACGAAACGGTGGGGGTTTGCAATGGAAACAGGGTGGTGGTCCACCGTGGCCAGTCCGCACATCACCGCCACGTATCATCTCGGCTGACTTTTCAATTTACTTTCACCTTCAAAATTGCTTATTCAAAGTAGGTTGCCGATTATAACACTTGACAATTTGATAGGACGTGGACACACGGAGATGAGTAGCCGGAAACTTTCTGGGTTTGCCGATCAACACTGAAGACACGTTGAGTCTTAATATTCTATATCGATTATATTTCTCTTGTTTCTCAAAGTCAACATGTTCACATATGTATACATTCTCGTGCTCGTTCTCGCACTGCCTGTCAACACTTCGGCGTCAGTATAAAAAACAACTTTCAACGTGACATTGAAACCATTCTCCTCCTGTTAAGCTAAGGAAACCATTACAAATTGTCAACAACGCAGTTGGAGTTCTGGCAATCGAGGCGCAAACTGCTAATGGTAATACCGAAAGAAGTAATTTTTGTTGTCAACACCAATTCGGGACCGGATTTCCGCAACAGTCGAACCACCGGAAAGCGCAGGACACTCGTTTCGGCGGCACTATAACAGGCTGGCAACGAATCACGCCCGGGTAGTAGTACGGCGTATACGTGGTACTGTCGAGCAAATAAAGGAATCAGTTTCCCTTTCTCCCTGGCTTTCTCCTGATACAGTTTGACAATATTTCTCGATCTACCTGTCGCAAGTGAACGTCAGCTTATGGCAAACAGCGGACTTCTCAAGAACGCACGATCCATAAAGCATCGGGCATTCGGGCTCCGCCTTAACACATTTTCGCTCGGAGCACCGCGAAGGAGGGCTCGGCGGAAACCTCACTAATGCGTTATCGATAGTCAACATTTTAAACCAACAATATTCAACGATTCAACACACCAACCCCGAATTTTTGATTCTGGTCAAATAGGTTCGACACTCGTGGAATGCGTAGCTAACCGTCACGAAGAATTTTGTAACAGGACTAACAACCTGAACCTACTACCGTTGCACTTAGGTGACCTTCATTTCTTTATAAAGCGTCCTTCATACTGCGATCTTTACACATTTGTACACACGGATTCCGACAAAGATAGTGGAAAGAATAGTGGAAATAATCATGTTAATAATTAATAATCATAATAATAGTAATAATCATAATAATAATAATAATAATAATAATAATATGGCATATGACATATGGGATTGAAGATGAGAACAAAGGGGGAAAAGGCGGTTTCGTAATCACAACAGATATTATAATAAATCGTATCTTTACAGCGACAGATACATTGTAAAACGAATAAGTATACTTTTTACGAAATATACACGCAAATAAATCGTACTTTCGCACGGGAATCTATCGGCGACACTATATGTACAATACAACCGCAACAACGTGTACGACGTGTGCTCCCCAAATCGCAGCCGACGCGTTTCCCGCTCATTTTTCAACCTGCCACGGAGTACAGTTGTCGCGTATATTTCTGGGTCTTCAAAGTTTCATTCGTTTTCTAAATGCACTCATCTCTTCTCAGTCAAAGGAGACAGAACGCTACGTACCCGACATACGTTGGCACTTGTCTCTACACAGAATGAACCATTCCATGTACTAATTTGTCCATTATCGAGTTTCACCAGTTTATCGAATTTTTGAACATTAAGAATATCGAGCGGCAGGAAACATCTGCACTGTGTTTTGCCAAACTCAACGGTGTAAGTAACGTACGTGAATAAAAAAGAAAAGAAAAATAAAAACATAAGTACTTAAGGAATAGTATTGTTGTAACGAATCACTGTGGTGCATTATATACACGTTCTCTTGATGAGAACTTAAGGGGTCTTCCTTGCAAAAATAAATGTAACATCCGCAGACTGTTAGACACGAGCTTCACCCCGCTCATTACTGTCGAAGCTTCTAGTTTCCATTCAACTTTTAAGTACACCGACCATCCTAACTTTTTGCAAGTTTCCTAATAAATATCTAGCCTTTGCTCTTCACTGAAACGTTACCCGTTTTCGCAGGAGTCTTCCGACATCCCTCTTATGTTTCTTTTGATTCCCAATACGGACGGAAGGCATCTCAACTGAAAACCTCGAATTCAACCGCACTAAAGAATCCAGAACAACATCTATATTTGTGTTAGACAAACATCGCTCTAGACTTTCATCCTACCGATTCGCAAACTACGTGATTCCTGCTGCCGGCTGTGTGTGCTTTAATAACCGAAAAAATTTCTTGGTGTATCAATTCACCAATTAGAACGGTTTGTAGACGTTCTGCAGTAGAAAATATCCGCTCCAATGATGCCAGCTATTTACAGTAAAAGAATCTACATCCAATACAGGGCATATGCTCCACCGGTACAGACCCACATCATCTTTTTACGACATTGCCAGCTCTGTGAACATCATCTACATTCTCTCAGTCGCTTTTCTCGCTCTCTCGTTCTCTCCCTCTTGCTTTCGGTCTCTCTTTGTTTTATTACATATAAATAATAGGTTTATGTACAATGCATACACACAGCTTGCAACGAACGACAATCGAACATGGGTCGTCGTCAATCTACAACGAATCTCTACTTTCTTTATAGGTTTTTTCACACTCCTCTCTCCATCGCTTCCTCTTACTTTCTTTCTCTCGAGTTGTAACCACCGAATGCTGTTTCGTGTAACCGAAAATGCAGTCGTCAAATGAAATAGGGAAAGCTGCAGAATGTAATCTGATTAACTCACAACATGCTGCCGCATTGCTAAACGGTAATGAGGAGCGCTTAGGTATCCTTCAATCGGGCATCCTCTCTCGCTTTGAAACGCTTTTAAATAACACCGATATGCACTGGTACTTTGGGCACTTAGGATTGGCTCCCGTGTCAATGGTCAGTAGCACTGGCCCGTCAAACGATTCTAATTGCTATGAGAATGTGGAAACACATTTCCAGCATTCCTCTGAGGGAAATCGTTTGTCGAGTGTGTACTGGTTGCACGATACTTCCCATTTTCTATACACATCGTCGTTACGCATCCCTAAAACCCCTGTTATTACATTAAATGCAACTCGATCGTACGCATAATAGACAACAATAGTGTGGGATGTACAGGATCTCTAATTTGAACATCTAACCGTTATTCAAGTAACTAGATGGTTATTCTGCCGGCTGGAAAACATCAGGGACTACGGTACCCAAATTTATGATCGCTGCGATCTGCCGTTGAAAGCAGCCCGAGCTCCCTTGAGCGAAATTCACAAAAGCGACTCGTCTCGCTTTGTGTTAAGTACTGGCCAGATCTACGTATATCACAGTTCTCAACAGATGTTAAACAGTTGCATAATCACATGCTCACCAATATTTTCGGTGGCGGGTACTCGGTTCGCTTAACACTGCGCCAGGTCAGCACGACAGAATTTTAATTGGCGTCCCCCTTCAAAAAAGTACTCTCCTTTCTTGCCAAAGGATCAGTGTCCCCCCAGCGGCTGGATAACTGGACCGCGAACGGTTCTATACTACGTATTCTTTGTTTCACGAAGATTTGGTGCAGCATAATCTCAGGTGCGTACAATTTTGTTTCTTCATGCAGAACGACAATAATCGCTCGGTTCGAGCCTAAACTACTCAGGATTATTTTACACCTGATTAAAATATGTCGCCATAGACATTTAAGTGTTTAAGTAACGTATCAGCGAGGTGATTCCATATAAGTACTCTCTCATGTTAGATCGTTCCACAAGCTGTTTCACCTGTATACTATATCTGAGGATACACTGCTCCACATGTTTCTCTTTCTCTTGAGGTCAATAAGGCTGTGCGCGTGTAACCTAACGGTCTAATACAGTTCAACGGATACTTATTTTGTGCTGGTTCGGCGCTACAATCGCTGCTAATAGACATCTGTCCAATCAACGAGATCGTTCTCGATTCTCTCTTGCTTTATTTCCAAGATCTCTTATTATCTGGTCAGCCCTATTGCCTGAGCGGAAATTTATTTTTATACCAGAGGTAAACAGCAAATGTATCTTGTGTACCTCAGGCATATTATTTCCGATCATGCAAGGACTCAACCTGCGAGTGTCCGTGCAGCCGTCACTATGTATTTGGGCGAAAGTACCTTGCGACGCTGTCAACGAACTCCCGACGCTACAATTGTACCTGGAACGCTTGAGTCGTGTTTGGCATTATGAATGGGTTCGTCGTGGAAGCTTGCCGAAGATTTCTCGCGGCGATTTCTGCCCATTCGGCGTCGAAGGGATCCGATGGACCACCTCTAGTTGGTTGCCCCATTGCTGCCGATCCTAGTGAAAGAGCCCTCATATGAAGGGGTGGTGCACGTCGTGGACTGATCTGCGTCTGCGGAGGTGATTGCACTGATGGGGGCACTGAGCCGGTTATACTGCCTAGCCACTGCTCTGGTTTCGGTAAACCGGCTGCCGTGGAAACAGGTTGTACCTGTTGGACATGAATGCTCGTGAGAAAGTCACTTCATCATATCTACAATGTTAAATTCTTGCGCAAAAGTAAGACAATTGGCTGTGCGATGAAAATTGCGAAAAATGCGACATTCAAAATGCCATTATGGTTTAATGGGAAAATTGCGCGCACTTACTGGTGCTATGGAGATAGAGCTCGTCAAGGGGTTTGCTTTCACTTGGCTGGCATCAGTTGCAACAACCCCCGAAAGAGGAGGGGATACAGAAGCAACGCTAGCGCTGGGCGAGCTTGTCTTAGGAGTTAATGCCGCAGTCACTGGGATTGGTGATCGGTTCACAGCTGGTGTGGATGAAAGTCCTAAGGAGGACGTTGAAGCCGTACTAAAAGCAGGACTTGCAGCTGTTGGCGGTGTACCAAACACACCGATTGTGGAAGTTGGTGCCGGCGTGCTCATAATTGCTGGTGTAGGTACACCCGTCCTTGGAAAAACGGGACTTATATTCGTGGTTTTGTTAAGAATCGGAGTAAGCCTATTTATCGGCGGCGACGGCGTATCTTGCCAATTCTTTCCAATGTGGTTTAGATTCGTGAGATCATCATTCATATCGTTATTATTATTATTGACATTCGGGCCATTTTGAAGTTTTATCTCATCCAACGAGTTACTGCTTGTAACTGTAATAGAAATAAATGCAATTAATTAAGGCTTTCAACGTATGCATACAATCATCTTGAGCACATGTGGCAACCTTCACATAAGTAGCTTGAAACAGCTAGGTCACAGTTTTAGTTAATATTCAGAGAAACTGCATTAAATCGTGTATACCTGGGGGAGTATTGTTAGTACTAGTGGTGGTGAAAAGCTGCTTAGCGACAGAACTGGCAATACTCTGAGACGGCATTGGCCCGAAATCGTCCGTGCTCGAGAGAAGTGAAAGCCCTCGCGAAAGCTGCTGACACATCGCTGACACACTGTCTTGGCCGCCGGGGGATATTTCCGGAATTGGGCTAACTGTAAGATGAGAGAAAAATACACCTATTAACACCACTTGACATTCAAATAACTTTAATTTAAAACTGGTACTGGTGATGCTACGAGATGCATGCTGAACACCGCGTGGTTACGTGCTAGACTTATCTAATAGGGTATGAATGGGCACGTCAGGAGACAGGGTTGGAAAGCACAGACATAAAACTTCCTCAACACAGTATCTGTCTACATGAGAACTAGAAGTATCGTTGTGTTAAGTAAACTAAAGGGAGTTAACTGTTCTCGGGTACTTGTGTTAGTAAAATCGTGGTATGTAAGTAAACGATTGTCTCAAGAACATCAAAGGAGGCAGGCACATTAACAGATAAGGAGTAATGACCTTCGTCATATCCTTCGAACTCTGTTGTAAAAATTAAGAGAAGCACATCATTATTCGCTGTTAAGACGGGCCATTAATAAGGATCATTGCCATGTGCATTGGCAACTTGAATTCATTACTGAGCGCAACAACTCTTGACTTAGTATTAACTGGAATATCAGAAGGAATATTTACCTGGCGGTTTCAAAGGTACGATGTGCGGAATTGCAGGTGGTAGCCGCGAAAGATCAGACGGTTCCAGACTATGGCTGCGTGTTCGTTCAAGGTTACTAGGAAGGTCATTGACACGTAGACTAAGTTGCCGCTTGAACGGTGACGCTTGATTCAGCTGATTAAAGCCACGGAAGGAACCTTGCCGTTCTAGCATCGAAGGGGTTGCATGTGGCCTTTCAATTGCGAAAGGATTATACACCTGCTTCACAGGAGGAACATCTACAAGAAATAATAAAAAACCATCACATTAAAGACAATGTACCTGATAAATGTGTATGCTACTTTAAGGACAATACTCGTATCATATTTGCAAATACGTTATTTTAGGAGAAGGACTCACCTACGGCACGTTCGCGTGAATCTTGTAACCGTTCAGTCAAACTGGTCTGTCTAAAGCTACCACTTCTCGTGAAAGTTGAAGTTTTCGAATCGAATGTCATCGTAACGCCACACTCTTTATCTCGGCGCTGTTTCCTTTCCAAACACGCAGCAAAAGCACATCCTACCGCGTGACTTAATCTCTCGCCCTGGAATAATATTGAAAAATACATATTGATTCATTCACATCGATTACTGATAAAAACTGTTAAAATCCACATTCTATATACTCTTCCATTTCTTCGATTACTTTATAATAATGAATCATTTTATTACCGATTCTTTAATAGCTAGGAATCCATGACACATCCATCGTCTGGTAGTACCATCCCGGCAAATGTAGCTGAATCCTTTTTCGTGATTCCGATCAGGAGCACAAAAGGACACTTTCTCAATAGTCTGGTCCACGATCAGCCCCTTCGTTTCGTCCTCCACGACCCTCAAACCATCACCCGAGACATGCAGCACCGCACGAACTGGTCTCCGTCGAGAATTCTATAATTTGATAATGAACCTGAGATTTGTCAGGCAGACAGAGCTACACTTGTTGAAGACGTGCGCTAAGCCTATTAACTCATCGTTTCAGTTTGTTTTCATTTAGCACTTACCCTGAGCACTTTCAAGGCTTCCTCGCAAACTTGCATTCCCCTTGATTCGAACACTTCGACGCATCCCAGGTACTGCAAAGATATCCATCAACTTAGTCGACCGTTCAAAGGCGCTTTAAGGCTGTTCAACCAAGGGCGACATTGCATTGTTCACACCGACTTATCCCAAATAGATTCATGCACACGAGCTGCCGCATAAAATTTCACGAGTCCCAAGTTTCGAAGGTTGAAATCCTTTCTTACGCTCCCGGGACTTTATTCAAAGACTTGACCAATGAAAGAGCTAAAAATCGATAGTGATGAACATTTGAAAGACTGATATACCTTAACGTGAAAAGCGCACGTGGCCGATCGAACGGCTGTTTCATCGGCCTGCCATTGATGGGGCTTGCTTGATTCTGGCACGTGGGGATCTTTCCGTCGACGAAAGCTGTCGCGGAAGCTCCTCCGAAGCCTGTCCATCCTTTTCCCCGGTGACCTCTCACGCTTCTGGAAAAAAAGGATGAAAAAGGTCAGGTAAATAGAATTAGCAAGAATACTCCGAAAAATGAAAGACAACCTATTCCGCCAATGATTTCAAGAATATAAAAAATGTTGAGACCATTTTCCGTTCTCGCAATTCTGTTCTGGTATACTCCTATTCAGTTTTCCTGTTCAAGCAACATCGATTCGCGGCAAGCTACGCGTAGCTACCACCAGCGTTCACTTAAATTAATAGCCATTATTAATAACGAGCATCTACATGCCCATTTTTCCTAAAGATTTTCCTCGCCAGGAATAATAAATCCATTTACTTGCAGATATGTGTCAGGTCAGTCGTGGTGGCTACCACATCAATGCCGGACCGTGGACAACAAATGCATATTTCCTCGTTTGCATAAAACATTTTGTAAAACTGGAGCAACATGTTCATCGTTAAGTATCCCAGCTAGTATATAATAATCGGCAGGGGGAGATAAACTTGCAATGATTCCCAGGCGAGGCTCGGGTCTTCCCGGTGAGTGGTCGGCGAGCGAACCGGCCTCGAGATAAAGGCTGGAATATGTGGAAGGCAGCTAATGTCAGCCAACGATCTCGTCCCTCAGCCTCGGAGAGTCGAGATTTTACAAAGGCCTGTGATCGAATCTTCAAGCCGGTTCCCAAAGAATCTTTTATATAGCAACCCTCGCCACCACTCTCTCTCTCTCCTCCCTAGTGCCCACTAGCAATCTACCCTCCTAAATCGACGCCCCTAAGAACCGAGCGGTTGGATCAAGGATCGAGACTCGTTGAGCGATTCTTTTTCTCCACCACTTCACGCTTGCTACCCTTCGTCCCTTGCCCCCCCCCCCCTACCCCTCCCGCTCGCGTTCCCGGCGACAGACCCCCTGTGTACTTTGCGCCCCTCATCTTACTGATCGCCACAAATGGTTCTCTTTGCTGGAAAGTGAAATTGCCACCGCGGTGTAAAAACCTCGGGAGGATTCCCTTTCGCGTGCAACGCAAATCCATGCAAGCTTTTGTTATCACTAATTACACGTTTCCTGTGAAACTTTTATCCTACAAATTCATTTCCGCAATTCATTTCCTTGTGTCAAATGTAATACCTGACACAATAAAGCAATGGAACGGAAACAAGTATATAATCAACTGGTGAAACACTGATATTAATAGGAGAAAATGTAATCTGCCAAAAAAATCGACCGTAAATTCAGGGAACGCGTATCACTTTACGTGTATTGGAGACGAGTTAATTTACACTCGGTGCTTCACGATTACACTTCTTTATCGGTTGTTAACTTCGACCTGTTATACAATCGTCTGTCAGGCTCATTAAACATTGCATGCTACTTCAGTAATTACTCCATTGCGTTTAATTACTCAGCTGTGCAGTCTGCTAGAAACGTGGTCTGTTGCAGTTTACACGATAGAGAAACTTTACGCAAACTGATACAAGAGCTATCACGTGACATCGCCTTTTTTCACCAGAACACATTCACCGCGTTAAAGTATGATGGAAAGTATAATGATAACACGCTAAAAGCTAAAGATCGCTCGTTGAGAAAAACAAGCTGGCCCAATAACTCGAGATACCCTGAGTGATTCTCTGGAGGGTGCCAAGCTTTATTGGCAGTGGAGATAAGATTCTGACTTTGCGTCACCCTCGAAATATGAGGATGCTTTCGCCGGGGATTATACGATCCTCCTGTGGATAATTAATATCAAGGGGATCATCTAAATGTGATGCCACAAGCGCGCACCATCGAAAAAATCTCACACCCTCGGGTATTACACTGGGAATCCTGGCTAAATACGGAAGCATATTGAATCACTTTGCCAACGGCCTCGCACGAGAAATCCCTATCCAAAGAAACGCGCAGAGCTTCGGACAAAATTGGAAACCAAGTGCTTTTCGGGCGCTACTTAAAACATTGAATCAATCGACGAAAAACAGTTCTAAACCGTTCTAAAAACTATTCTTCACGTTCTATAAAATCTGCATTCATGCCGAACGATTTTCTCGGCTAATGAGAAAAATGACGTCTGTCTAGTATTGGATGGATATCATTACGAGGCAGTCGCGCTGTACGAATAACAAAAACTGGAGCAAGGGTATCCAAAGATAAGTGGTCTCGTTGTGCATCAGGGATCGTGTTCCCAGATTATTCCTTCGACGCTATTCCATTACACCTCATATGCACTTCCCTGAAGTGTCGCCGGCGCGGCGTACGGGAGACGAGTGCCAGGCAAAGTTGAACAGTGATCGGATTTTTAGACGCTGAGAACTGAAAGATTAACAAAGCATGAGATAGCAGCTGTCGCTCGGAGTGTGATGACAATCATATTCGTGGCACCCTATGAAAATAGCTACCGAAGCAGATTGCATTTTTTGACAATGAGATTCACACTAGGCAGCGCTGATCGTTAAAACGTGCCAAAGTAAGAGCACTCCACACGATCGGATTACCCTCGCTATTTATTTAACGTGGTAATAGGCTTACGGTCGCGTCGCAATAAAACGCTCGCGTGGGTTGTTACATCGAGCGGCATTTATCGCGCTTCGATTCTACCACTCGGAATGGAGTGCAAGGGCCACGCCTACATTCGACTTGATCGCTTATAAGCTCCAAACGTTCACACTTATTGTTACAACTACTCATAATCCTCCTTCGATATAGTTCATAAGTAGCAAATCGAACGGAATAAAAGTATCACTCGTTTGGAATTCCCCGAAAAATTCTCCTCGGAACTTCATATAATTCGATTTTCCAGAATTCCTCTTCCCGGTGCACTGCCTGCACTGGAGTAACTCATTAACAGGGACATAATTTCGTTGAGTAATTCGTAGCAGATCTTAAAGCTGATAATCTGTGCGCTCTCTGGATAATACGGGATTAAAAGCTTTAGTTGCCATCCTTAATCCGATATATTTTCTTTCGTGCTCATTCCATCTGCAAAAGCTGCGCATTTGCTTATTAATACTGATTAGCTTGTTCTACACTCAGAACAGCAACTGTTTCAGCAAAATTTACTAAAGCTTCTTGAGAGACAGAACAATCTGTTCTCAAGTCTCATTATACTAATAATAGTGAAGGTAGACCATTCTTGATGAATTCTATCATCAAAGGAAAATCGGGGGCGCAACCCTTTGATATTCCGGTTAATTCGGACAGTGCGAGAAATTCAATGAATTCCAATTGTAAGGGAGCGTATACTCAGGAAGGGTCTCTTTAGTAGAATAGCTTAGGTAATCATTATTGATATATCAGGATTGAAGTCTGTGCAAGTATTCCCGGAATTTGTCCCCGGCTCAGTATTAGTTATTGGTGTTAGTGAGGGTCGAGCGGCGCATAAAGTGGCGCGGAGCTAGGCGAGCTGTGAAACTCGATCGATCGGAAAGCCGATGGCGGATTAAAAATATGCCGGAGAATCCACCTGATCAGACAGCATCGTGTGAAAAGTTTTCGTAGTATCGTAGGCGAGGCGCAGTGAGTGCGTCAGGCAACAATTTATATCGGTCAATTAAATTACGCCGGCGATTCTCGACGTTACTCACTCCTACTCTCTCCGTCTCCCTTTCTCTCCAGCCGAGCCAATTAAAGGCGATGAAAGGACGCGCTTTCGCAGTTCCCGTTCTACTTGACCCTACGCAATGTCCAATCTGCGACTGTCTCGACGCACATTCATACCGCCGACATGCACTTTAACCGCTCGCCTCTCACTCTACCCTCTCTAGTTCTCAAGCAGAAAGGTACTTGTTCATGTATGTCCACTTGCCACGCAATTCCTTTCGTGACACAACATTCCCATTTACCATAATTGCGAATACAGGTACAGCGAAATTGCATTGTTACTGATGATTCCAGGCGAGATCAACTCTCCTAGGTGAGAAAACACTTGGAAAGTGATAGATACAAGGACACCTACACGCATCATAGGAGAACACACGCTCAGATTGTGTAACGCGGAGGCGGTTCATCCTTTGATCGATGCATCTTGCACAAAAGGTGACTAAAGTAATAAGCTGGCTTATCCAAACGCTGCAGAGTGGGATAAACGTAGGTGCGACCAAAATATAGCACATGGTTACTTTATCATCGAGCAGCACGTTACATCAATGATGAGAGTGAAAGCGACAGAAGGGCGGAGGGTGGAATCGACAAAATTCGAATGGGAGCACAAAGCAAACTGATTGTGAGTCATCGGAGTGGCCTTGGTCATATGTCCGGTGCGCTACATCTATCGAGATGTGGCCTTCACCTGCGGTCGAATGTGACCGTGACCGAATTGATGAGTAACAACAGGAAAACAAGGAAACCTCGAGGCTTTCGAGGTTTCACTCCGAAATGCCATCGAATAAAAGTGCATCGAGGACACGAGAGATATCATACACTTTTGATAGATGCACTTTTTATGAAGAATTCCACTGCGATGAAATGGTCAGTGATTACACCGGCTTACTTTTGACCCACCGTGTGTTTTCACATGCACGCTGTTGCGGCATTTGCTTGCACGCACGATATTCAGAGATGCATTACCTGTCGCAGTTGTTTCCTTTCACGTTCCAAGGTCGTGCCAAGTAGTTACGTTACGGCGCGCGAAGAACTGCAGAATTCCTGGCTCCATTATACATAAACGCGCGATCATGACACACCCACTTATTTTCCAATTAATAGCCTGTACATGCAACTAATGATACAGGCGGCCGGGGCAAATTTGTTTGCCGCTTTCCGAAGATATCACTAACAGCTGAGAACACGTAACTCAATACAGAGAAAGGACTACCGTTTGACCTCGAAATCTCTCGCGAGTGAAAACTCGCTTTGCTAAAAGATATTCCCCTTTACTTTTCATAAAGATTTGAATTCCACGCATCTGCCGAACTACCCAGAGATATCGAACTAGCTAAGCCGATATACGCCAGACAATGATCTAAACTGCCAAGTCTAAGACAATCCGAACAGCGAACTGGCAGGATTCCGACTGCTCCTCTTGGATCGGGGCTGCATGCCAATCGAAGCCAAGGATTCTTTGAACCCTGTGAATGCGTCGTGACCTAGAAAAGCGACGGTGAAAGCCTGTACAGAGATTCGTGGAGCTCATCGGATCTCCATCGCAAGTTCGTCGACCGAAGCTCGGGACAATCCGGGGCTGTTGAGTGCGCATCTTCTCGTCGTAAGGCTCCTCAGTGTGCATTCTTTAAGCCTTACGAGTTCCAACGGTACACTCAACCAGATAGATGCCTTTGTAACGTAGCGGAGCACTCAGCAAATACGAACTCATTCCTTCCTATTAAAGTCACCGGACAGTTCTATCCTTATAATTCCTATACGTATATTCATCATTTGAGTAGAAAGATACTTCATCTAAATTAAGGTCACGAGTCCCAAAATATAGCTGACTGGTGTTCGACCGTTTCTAAACGGTGTGTCAGGCAGTAAAGCCAGCATTACTGACGAACACGAAATAGCACGGAGATACAATGGTTACATATATATGCAGAGCGGGAAGTGAGCAAGTAGCGATCCGAAAGTGGAGAGTACTGCCTGAAATGGTAAGAGACCCAGCTGCAACTGGTACCTGCAGCTAGATCTAATAAACTTGAATAGCACGCTTAATCCTTTCACCGCGACAGGTGCCACGACAACGTGGAATGGCAGCCAACTGGAGATCGCTATCTCTTCTATAGGATAAAGTGACGAGAGGGTCGTCAGAGATCGTTGACGGTAGGCACAAAGTAGTGCAATTCAATTTAAGGTGATGTGCTTCTCGAGAATACGCAGGTCCGTGGTTGGTGAATTTGGCGATGCGCAAGACCGCAAATGCCGCTGTAAATCATTAAGCGATAGGCACCTGGCCGGCCGATCAATAGGGACACGTTTACCCATTACTCCGTCGACCTGCTATCGCCAGCAGCACTACTCTCGCGATTGCTCTAGCTAGGCCTTAATCGACTTTACACTGCGCTCCACTGCTACTTGAGAGACAGCTAATTAGGATAGGGAAAGGATGACCGCGATCCATGTAAACAAGTGTGCGTTTATATGTGAGTATGCACCTACATGTATGAAGGTAGTTTGCGCAATTCGGTCGCGTGCAGCAGCAGCGACTGCGGCTTTACACTGACCTGACGAAAATACAGGCTCCTCAGTGTAACGAGCGACCTGATACCACTTCCATTGCAGACGACATGCACCGTATTCGAGCATGTCGCTCGATATTACTTGGCGGCCCTTTGTTGCACCTGAAATGTGTCGCCACTAAGGCATCCAGGTAACATCGGCCTTCGAAAAATATTTCGCGCATCCCATCGCCCCCGATAGAAAACCTTGACAGTTTCCTTTGTGTTGCGACTGACGAGCTGCTTCTGCCTTCTAGGCAGATATTTATATCAGAGCAGATAATTATAAAGAAGCTGGATGAGAGGAGAGTCGGCAGTAATAATCCTGCAAAATGAAAGTATATCCCGGTACGATCGCGATACTCGGGAAAGTTTAAAAAATCAATTTGAATAGGATTGAATCGGATAACATGATACTTGGCGTGGGAATGCACTAATTGGAGAGCCTGCGAAGGATTTCTTCATCCTATCCGTTTGTATTTCTTTTTTACGTCGACATCGCCAACGGGCTCCGGAATAATATGCGACCTACGACGTTATTCGCTTCAACAGGAATTCGCAATTAGCGCGGGCAGGAGTTCGCCCGAGGATTCTTCAAGTGGGATTAATATCAAAGCGTTCTCGGTATCTTCAGGTGCTACCGTTGGAATTTCAATTAGCCAGCGTACGGTGCGAGAGGCGCGGCGCGGCGCGGCGGGTGCGAGTAGAGAATAGCGCGGTGGGATGAGAGTCAAATGCGCCAAGTAGCGCGGAAATTTCAGCCGTGATGTAAAACCTGTTCGCACCCGTGTATGTACCTTTATACACGCTCGAAAGCGTCACACTGCGTACTGCTTATGGAAAGTGTATTCTCGTCGACTTCTCGCCTCTTACAGGCGACGCTTACCTTTTGCCACATCGATTAAGCAAACGTCCTTCCTTCGCAAAGACGCTCCTTGCTACAGGCACCGCCGCCAGCCAATCATATTTCGTCAGATCTCTGCATGCTACAATAACCGAACTCTAGTCACTTTTAGACGAATTGATTCAACTCGAATCATAGATTAGTTATTGTCGCAGATGTTCCCGTAACCTGACATGGATTTCACGATCGTTAATTCTACTTTGGCAGGCGGGATAGCGAGACCTTCTCAGAACGAGTAATTGAAGGGATATCTGAGAAAGCTCGCTTGCAGTCGTACGACATCGATCATTAATAGTATCTACGGCATCATCATATACGTCTTGCACAGTTATAAGCGTATATTCCGCGAATAAGGATTCTCGGAAGACAAGTTCGTGCTTGTTACAACACAATCTTTATACGCTTAGTTCTGTTTAAAGAAGGAAAAAGTGGACGATCGAAGCGTCGGTCGCCACGCTCTTTCGCAATGATATTTGAGGCACTGAGGGGAAAGTGTGTTCGAACTTGCGGGATGCAGACTTTCATGAGAGGGAGCGTTGCAGCCTCACAATGCAACTCGAGAGCGGCAAGTGGCAGTAGGTACTTTGGAGTAAGCAGAAGCTATAAGAGTGCGTTTTAACGAGAAAGGTCGCCGCGACCATTCTCAGACTGGTGCCCCTTAACGACCCCAAGCCGGGATTTCTCGCTTCATTCGGCTCCAGACTATTCCTCTCGAACTCTCCCCCTTACCACTCCCAATTTTCGATACTTTATTGAAACGCCTGCCGAAATTATGGCCAGTATGTACTTGAGTACGTATAACATAATATAATTACCTATTTCTATTGTGGACTTGGCTCGTTTTTTTAAGGACAAATGATTATTAATTATCTGTAACCTGTCCCAGTCCCTTAGGCCGCGATTTCTCAATCTCAAAGTCTCGTACAATGTTTCAACATCGATGCAGAACCAAGTTGCAATGATGCCACGCTTATATAACAGCCAGTCGTATTGATACCGAGTCCTCGATAAGGATAGCACAAACGTACCACGCGTCGAGAGCTGATATTCAAATCGCGACTAAAAAGGTAGTCGAGATAACGCGCCGATCCTTACCGCTTGGAATTTCAAAGATCCTACTTGGAATTTTTTCTTACAACCGTCTTCGAAGGAATGAAAGATCGAGAGAACAGGGTTAGTCACTCCTTCCCCTTAAATATGACCTGACGTCACTTCTTACAGGTAATGAAACGTTTCACTGCTTGATTCCTGGTTGTCATTGATACCTCGGATAAAAATTGCACGACTTACGTTATTTGTGCTTGATAGATAATTATTTAACAATTGTATTCTTCGAATCATACGTGTTTCTCAATTATTGAAACAATGGCGGTACTTTGTGAACACTGGTCGGCCGGGGATTTACAAATTCAGATTTAGAAGAATGAGTAATCGGAAGGGAAACGCGATGTTACATTATTAGTAGCAATCCACCTTTGACTGCATAATAAAACAATCCACAATAAAGGCAGCTCTCAAAGATGCAACCAACAATTTTGTATACTGCTTGGTATGAATTGCGACGGAACTCCTGAGGGAGGATACGGAATCAGCGAGGCACGAGAATGGAGCAGTAATTATAACAAGTTACTAGTGCGCTTACTGGAGTCCTATAGATATAATCTCGTCCTTATTAACGTGACAATGGCAAGCCCAATATAATTCAAAGGCACGAAGAAATAACAAAAGTCGAAAGCATGCGACCTTGTCGATGACCTCAACGGAACCAGTTTCCTCGGCCACTCAAACTGTAAAAATACCATCCCACCTACAGCGAGAAGCATCCCGCACTAGCTAAGCTAGTACTCTTTTCAGACATTGACTTAATAAATTTCAACGTCTGAGTTCGAGAAATTCAAGATTGTATGCATTGTCAGACCTAGGATTTCCACACGATGATGACAGCAAAAATAAAGTTAACATAATTGAATGCCGAAAATACACAAGGTATTCGAAGATTTATACAAAGTGGTTATTGGATCAGCGGCAGACGAGCCCATTCTGGAGCACGAAGAAGAAACTAAAGGCTTCAAGTCTGCTCGAAAATAACCAGTGTCACTTTTAGCAAGAATCGTGACGTCGAGGGCTTTTATCGTGGAATGGTAAGTGCTAGTTGGAGAGGTAGCGGTGCTTCGAAGGTATGTAGAAAGGGAAGCATAGTGCGCGGCTGGTTATTGTCAGGAGAACATTGGCCCGCCGAGGGCGACGTACAAGTATCGCACGTGGGCATCAGGCAGCCTTATCATTGACAGAAAGCAAGATCGAAACCTACCGAGAGGCGAAGACCATTTCCAGCATGGCTGGCGGCCCGCTCGAGTGGCTGGTGGGCGGACGGGTGGTTTCCCATTTCTCGTCAGTGCTCGCCGATGTTTTCACGACGCGCAATAGTCTGCCGCGCGTCAAGTAACCAAACACAATGCTTCGCGCGGCGACGAGGTTCTTCCGGTCCTTCGGCGAAGCATACACCTCGACACTATCATCGAGTGACCATTCACTTCGTGGCCGATGCTCAGTAACCTTTCACGACACACCGCGACAAACAGTATCCAAATATGCACTTCTCTTCTCTTCTCTTCTCTTTGACTGGCACCACCTACTGCTGCTGCGTATCCTCTCTCACCACGACCAGCCGGTGCTTTCCAAGAGATCCGAGAGCGCCGATTTATTCTTCCGACGAGCTGTACGCACTTTCACCTTATCACCAGTGGAAAACCGGCTAGGCAATGTTCCTGGTTACACGCTGAGAGCAGCTTGGCAGCGGGTGATTTGCTCGGCTGCTGTCTGGAAATCGTAGTGGAAGTGCGGCAGTGAGAAGGCGGACAACCGTGGGGGCTTCCCGATCGACCAAAGCACCGTCAGCGAGCGGCCGGGTTCCATCGTGAGGGCCTCTCCTCTACACACAGCCAGCACACACGCCTTACTTACTCACACACTAGTCACCTTTATTCATCACTCGCACCAGGTGCGCCGTCCGAACGCTTCGTCCACGCAGCCCAGAGAACAACGCTCTCTCACCCTATTCACTCCGATTAAACTGTGCCCGCCGAGGCCACTGGAACCCCTCGAGCATTCCAACCCGCAGGCTAAATAATGCAGCTTGATAAAACTTTGAATAATCCCGTGGAATCTCGTTTTCTCCGATGGCTTCGCCGGAGGAGTCCGAGAATGCAGCGACGTCGTTGCGTTCGGCGAAACCGGCCGGTAAAAAAGTCAACTAATCAAGCGGGCGCCCGAGCCAAGGAACGAGTAAGGAGGCTACAAACTGGCCGTTTCGTGTCTTCTTCTTCTTCTTAACTTCTCTTCCCCAGTAAGCGAGAGCGAGCGTTTGAAACTGGTCGTGCGACTTGCCTTCGAGGTTGACGTCATGAGCTCTATCCAAGAGTGGGATCCCAGTCAGCCTCTTTCTCCTTCTCCTTCTCCTTCTCCTTCTCCTAGGATTCCTGATGCCTGTTTCTTCTTCTTCTCGCTCGACGACGGTCAACCTTCCGAATGGCAGTGGGGAACGAGAATCCTGCTATTCGCTTGCCTCTCGTCTCTGCGGCATACATCGGCGCCCGATACTCTTCGCTTTGCTTGCCGATGATGCCCAGTGATCGACACTACCGTTCGGTATTTTTAACCAATGACGATTTGCCCCTTACCACCTCCTACTCGATATTTCAATTCCCTAGTACTCTTCTTTTCAATCGATTGTATCTCACTGCTAGGCGGGCTTCTCCTTTCGTTGATAAAGGGGAAAGGATCCATTCGTTTCAAAGGATCCAATAAATACTCTTTTAATTATTGAATCCCAAGTCAGGACGAAGGGAGGAGGCGCTAACAGAAATTGTTACATCCATTTGCTTTGTTTTCTGGCCTGCTATGGTAATAACATTGGAAAGGAACGGCTTAAATGCCATCTCCTTGGGGGCACGGCGCGTATTTCATCTGCAATGCTGCCAGCCAGAAGTACCGTACCGTTATAAAACCAGTAACCAATACCAGTTGTTTCGACAATTGGCCACGATAACTTCGTTTTCAGCCTGACGAGTCCACTGTCGAATTGTCCTTTTTCCTCAATCTGTTCATGAAATCGAATACAGCTGGTATTCGCCGGTTTTAATTCAATTGACCTCACGCCCACTTAACGTATCAATTAATGGTGCGATGCTGTCCGATCTGTGTCCATCTCCACCATTTTGTCAGACTCGATAGATGCGTGGCGGACTCGACACATCGACGGCTTTATCGATTGGCATCGGCCACAGAAGAACACCACTTTGCTGCAGGACTCCGTTAACCGCTTAGCAGATACCAGCACGCCATTTAATTCGATTATCCTTGTGCTCGTTCAACGCTGCGATTAATGCACCAATAAGGGAACAACAATGCAGCGTCTGTGTCCCACTTTCCACACTCAGAGCTGTTCAGAAGAACTGGCTGCCGATAGTGGTGCGTTAGTGCGAGAAAGAAATTGTCTCGCGTCCAGGCGCAGAAGGATACACTCTTATTGTCGAGTGTTTAGCGCGATGATTCCCGCACTTGCTTAACGTACACCAGCTAATGGAGCGGCCGGCGTTCAAGTTCCCACGTTTTTCCGTTGGAGCCAGCGCCGTCACGGTCATCCACTTCCGGTGACCCCACCGGAACTGCAAAATACGTTTAATCCCTGTCACCGATCTTCCTCGCTGATATTCGCCGCTTACTTCACGCGCACAAGGTCGGTGCCTGGTACTATCGACGGCAGCAGCAGCAGCAGCAGCAGCAGTAGCAGCGGCAACACCAGCGGAGATTATGTTTCACGCGGCAATATCCGCCCCACCGCAAACCGATTTGGTGGCGCACATTCAATAACGGCGAAGAGCTGACCGGGGAATAACGATAGGCAAGACCAGCACTGATAGGATAAGCATCCCTAGCACGGAGAACTAAGTTCAATGACTTCCCAATAAAAAGGAGACGTCTACTCTCGAGTGGATGTCGTGCTCCACCTGGCAAAGAAGCTTGGTGCGTGCGTCGAACGCCCGATGAGCTTTCGGGATAATTCTTCGAGCTCCGATCGAAGGAGAAGGAAGGTGTGAGCGTTGACGGAAGCGCGCACCGAATGCATCAGCAGTGGAGAATCGCTGAGAGAAGTACAATTTGTCGCGGGGAATGCCGTGTTCCACTTTGGATGTGGACAGCGAGGACGGCGCGAGCGAGCATGTTCACTTTCACCAGGCGATATGGAGCGGCAGCGAAACCCGACGAGACGGCTTCGTCGAGGATATACGCTCGATCTCTCGGAGCACCGGCAAGCCGATATGCACGAACCCCCCCTGAAACACTCCGGACGTGAATGCCGTACTACCAACGGACCCAGTCCTCTTTACCCGGGTCCTATGCACTGCCAGGGACGTATTCCCCTCCCTCTGGACCTTGCGCCTCAACTATTTCCCCCAACACAGTCACGACTTCACTGTCAAATTATCCCAATTGTCGATCCAACGACTCACAACACATTTTCTCTCACATTTCCTTCGATTTTTCAATTGCCTGTATTAGGCAGGACTTCATAATATCAGTGTATATCAGTGACCAAGCTCAAATTGTTTTTAAGTAACTCAATCTGAACCAACACAGAGAATATGTGCAAAATATAATTAACACAAATTATTTAGCGCGGTAGGCGATATCGAAATCATATTATTTTCAAGCGAAATAAAGGAGAATTTTTGTTCTTCACAAGGGGTGCAGGTGACACCCTTGGATAGTCGGCTCTGATGTCGAGCACGAGCCAACCCCCTCTCCTTCTTCGAACTTGAATGTCATAGCAGGAGTTGGGCCCAGGTACGGGAGGAGGAATACCTCGTTCCTTCTATGCAACGAGTCAGACCTATGTCACGTCTCCCTGGTGCCATGTCCTGCACTGAAGTTTTGCATCGCACAAAACCGGTTTTTCGTGTCATTACACCTTAGGAAGCAGGCTCGAGCAGTGCTTCTCTGCCGATGGAATTATAGGCGCTCTTACGGCTGCCTGGTTACGATACCTTCCCAATTTCAGGAAGAATATTTCGCTGTGTTAGTTGAGCTGGCTGCGGCTTTCGGGGTCGAGGAAATGCCGGGGGTTGCCGATCGAAGTTTACGGCGGTGGAGCGAGCAGCTGCCAGAGCAAATGGTCGTACATCTGCTGAGACACAGACCGTGAGCACAGAAAGGTTCACCAGAGAGTCCAGGCCTGGTTTTAGTTTGCTCCGAGGGACTCAGCCGAGGATCTTCGCCAGCCTTCCGCGAACCAGACAATCCGCAGGGGGCACCACCCTTCCAGAAAAACAGCTTCCACCATATGAAATGCAACCTTCCAATCACCCAGCTCCGTAATCACACCGTGACAAGTTACGACTACGTGCCGTCGTATTTCGCACACACCTAGCTACCTCTCAGGATTCTTTCAGAGCTTTCTATCTGTTTGCGGAATCGATCGGCCAGGCCATTCTGCTATCTGCTATGTCGCATAGCACGTATCTCTACGTTATGAAGCGATAAAGCTGTTCAACTTTATGCTCGCTGCTGCAATCGTATTCCTAGTCGGATAGACGCATATGAACTGGCGAATCTTTCACTGAAGGCTCTGATGTTTCAGAGCCATGGCAAGAAGTTCAAATAACATAGTTTCAAAATTTAAATCTCCTCCTGCAAATGTATATATGGATGTGTATGAGAGAGGGAACGTGATTCAATGACTCTGGAATCGGAAGGTCGCCGGCGCCAAGCAGTTCATCCATTATTATTCGCGTGGACGTCGGTCAGCACTGGCGTGACTTGCTTCAAAGTTCCTCCATGTTTCTTAATTCACCTATTTCAAACTTGTTCCAAGCGACTTCGCTAAAAAAACTGGTTTACAATGTGGTTCAGTAATTTATACAAATTTGCAACCAGCCGCACGGAGTTTATAAACAGATTGCACGTTATTTATAAAGTTCGTTTTATCGGAAATTGGAACAAGTTGGTATTCCTGAAGAAGCTCATTTGGTTAATGGAATCATTTACGACTGCGTCGCTTCTCTTACCTGTATATACTACGAAGTAAACTGGCAGACGTCTACCTGGGAAATGGTATGGCTCAATAGCAGGTAAACGTAAAGCACGGTAAGCGAACAGAATTCTCGAAACTGCTTTAGAGTGCATTTATGATACGATAAAATCGAGGTGAAGCCGTTATTTCTGGAAGCAATCCATCGAACGGTGGTATTTTTGCCTGACGTAGTAAGAGTTATCCGTATTAAAATCATGGCTGAATTTCGTTTGGCCCCGAAGTTTTTCCTTGCCGATTGAAGTCAATAAAACATTTCGCTCATAAATTGATAATGAGATTTATTTAGACTTTCAAAGGTAGCACATTTCCATAAAAATTACAGGATATGTGCTACCCTTCGAAAATACGGATAAAACTTCCAGTGGCCAACATCACCGTGGCACTCCGGAAATTTCAACGCAAGTTCAAAGCGCTCGCTCTTTGATGCTCTAATTGGAAATAGACGAGTAAAAAAAAGGAAGAGCGCAGTATTTAATTTCAGTCGCGGCAAATTAGCTTTCGCTTTAATAAAGCTTCCGCTTTAATTCTACGGTGCGAGAAGAGCAGGCTCTCCTTCCAGGCTACCCCAAAGCCAGCAGTTTTCCGGGCAGCTGCACTGCGCTGCGTTGATTTACTTTTGGTAGTGGGCCTCCGGCGCACGAACTGTTAGAGAAGCTTTCTCTGTGAGAAGGCGAGAAGCCTGACAGCTGCCCCGGCTAAGTCCTCGCACTTCCTCCGCTACTTCCCGACACGAAAGCTAAACAGAGGCCATTTCTCCGCAGGAAGCTCTCTTTCGGGAGGCATTCCTCTAGCTAGGACTTACCAGGAGTAGCAGCGACATTTTCATAGTATGTAGTAGCGTTACAAAGAAATTTGTCTTAGGAGGAACACTCGGAAAATTGTCGAGCAGTCCGTATGTACTTGGTGATGTAAGATTGCACGCATGTCAGGTGCACTCTCGCAATTCTAAGCGCCTTATAGGAATAGAATACCGTAGGACGGCGGCGGCGGCGGCGGCGGCGGCGAAGTTGCGACACAGAGTTGACATTCAGCATCGAATGCCCGATCGCAAGTGTCTCTGTACCTGTGCCGATTATATAAGGCGCGTTACAGTTCATGCACTTGCACGTGACATTGATAGCGCGACAAAGACCACCCGCTCCCCTGAATTTCGTCAATGACTCGGCGCTCGCCTCGCCAGCCGTCAATTTAAATATAGTCGGGAGATACCAGGCCGTCAAGTCCCTCGGCCAATATACGGAAGTGCTTCGCGCCGATTCTTTATTCTCTGTACGCGCACGACACTGCAAATATTAGCCCGGCTTCATTCTCTAAACGTTGACAGGCTTTCGCCAAGCAAATGTGAGCGGGCACTCGTCGAGCTCGAAATTCTAGACGCCGCACGCCACTACCTGCTAAATTGTTAACTCGCTATTTTCACTACCAATTATGACTAGCCGACGCTTGACATAACCATTTCCAGAAGGAATAAAGAGACTGGATTTGCCATCCTACCTACGAAACTCATAAAGCCCACCAGCTGCATTTCCAGTCGAGTCAGCGGAATAATCCAGGCGGACGTGCCTGGAGAACTATTCAAACATTCTAATTGGAAGCCTTCGTTAAAGATATTCTCACTGGAGTGTCGAGTCAATCGTCCTCAACCTTGATCTCATGGGGTATCCTTTAAAGCTAAACTCACTAATCAAAGAGGAGTGAAGCTATTTCCATCAAAGAGTTTCGCAGCGAACGTATGACTCGCAATGTGCATTGGGACAGAGGCATACTAGGCGTGCGTGTGAATGTGAGCAACGTGCGTGAGCACAGGTGTAAGGAGAAAGGAGCGCAAAAGTACAACGTAAAAAGGTAAAAGGGTTGAATAACGGGTCAAGATGGAGTGAAGGAAGGAGGAAGTAAGGAGGTATTTTTTCCTCTTGAAGAAAGGGTCTTGCGACACCTGCGAGCTCCCACTCTATTCCTAGTCTGCACAGTAATATCAACGGGAATAATCTCTCTTGCTAGTCTGGCGCATAGGACCTTTAAAAACAACTTTAGCTCCACCTTCTAATTCAGAGGTGCTTGGCCAAGGTTACAAGAAATTAATTGTCCACTGTATCCTTTCATTGACTTACGATCATTTGCCATTCTTGAATGATACTGCGGTTTCATTAACGTTGCGGTAGCAGCCGAAATAGTGTAAGCAGAGAGTACGCCAGGTGTTTTCAATGTTTTTCTTTAACACGCCGAGCATTCGACTCTATGAAAAGGAAAAGTAGCGAGAAGTAGGTCGTAAGCGTGACGCTGGATATAAACTTCGGATTCCTGGTCTGCAGTGGCTGAATGGAATGATATCGATCGGTGTGCGAACCACCGTCTTTGTACCTCGATAATTAGCATTCAATGCCGGCGGCGTTTTGCGTCCGATAGAAGCTGCAAGACTTGTCCTAGGAAACTTTCTTCACGCTGCATCTCTTGCTTATGGGCTTTCGCGCACGCCTATTGCGTTAAAGATTGACTTCGATTGTTGTTATTACTAAGCAGAGACTGTTTCCGCGGTAGAAGAAAGAAGCGGCAACCAGTTTCACTCGGAACCGGATACAATTGCAAAATATGACTGCTTTATTGACGAGCCGCATCGTGAGGATCGTATGTAAGCGACCTCTGAAGTGTGTTAGCCGTTATCTCGCAACGCGCGCTTGTTGCGTGAAAGTTGGAAATGTCGAGGCCTGCATCTTGTTACCTATTCCGAACTGCCTCACCACTTGAAATAATTCTCTTACGTGGTGTTCGTCACTTATAGTTCTTAACACTAATTTTTCCAAACGGTCAAAATCACTGTAGTGACATTACCGTTGTCTAATTTTTCAAAAAAGTATATCTCTCTGGTAGAAGTAGGCATATGATAATCCTCGATAATTCTAGTGTTAACAAGAACACGCTGAGAGCTGACAGCATCGAAGGAACTAGAACAAGATTGTTTCGCTTTTCTTCCCATACTGATTTATCCCCGATACCCCAGACTTTCCCCTGGCACCGCAAATCTCCTCAGGCTTCCCTGGTTTCTCGCAGACATTCTGTCGCTTCGGAGGCTACTTGGTTCACGCTCACTATCCTCGAGGCACGATAGTTCGCTGAGCTAGAGAGGCCTCGCGGTACATCGCTGATCCTGAGCATGAAGCCTGATCGCAAGCCCGAGACCGCAGCCCACTTTCCACACTCCAAACCCGAGACCCAACAGCCTATACTTCATATAAAGTTTCATGCGACGAAGTTACACTTGCAAGCGCAGAAAATCATAGTTCACGTGTGAGAATAAAGTAGCAAGTTGCGTGTTGTTGGAAGAAGGAAATACATGAGGTATTAGGGGCCAGCTACACGGAATTCGTCTCGATTCTCTCGCACGTGCGTTGTTCGCTTGACGCGCCATATGGCTGCGGATGAAACCACATGCCAGTATGTTCCCAGACTTCCGAGGCGCACGGTGCCGGGCAGGTAGAAGCATTACCATTTGCTTCGATGAATGCTCCTTTGACGTTACATCGCATTTAACAGCATTGATTATATTGCCAGTGTGTATTGGCAAGTGGGCAATCACTTTTTAGTAGCTTCCCTTCAAGTACATTCATACCTTTCACTTTCATCTTTTTATATCACAGGTATTCGGAATGGTGTATGATGCAGACATGTCTAGACTGACGCCTCCAATTAAAGCGTACTCTTTCGCCTGAATATCAAGATGACTGAGAGCAATGACTGGCGCGCTTGTCTATTTCATAGCCAACCACTCTTGGAATTCATAGCTTCATGAGTTTTCACGCGAGCTATCGCGCCATACTAGTTCATGTATTATTGGAGTCTCTATGATGAAAGGATTCGTCTGCCTTGCCTGAATGCGAGAAAGGCGGCAGTATCATGGGAATTTCGAGTGGGGCAGACTTCGTTTGAAGCGGGCAACTTTCGTGTAGACCAACACAATAAGTATCATACAACAATGGATCTCCGTGGAGTCAGCTATTGTCGGCGATTCGCAGCATTCCGACATAGAAGTTCGTGCTAGCGCACACCATAAATCCGGATTACCGGAATTAATTATGTGAAATGCACGATTCTTTGCATTTTCTGTCGAACAATATGCGTTCATTTAACATGAATACGTTGGGTTAATTGAACTTAGATTAAAGCAATATTTTAATTTTGATTTAAAACGAAAAATGTGTATACTACACAGAGGTTGGGTGTATAGGCCTGAAACCACGTGGCACCGATATCTCGATGAACAGGAAATGAGTAACCGAACAGATGTTAAACCTCTATTCAATGCTGCCTGGAATTTCGTATGATAGACGGAACACTATTATTCAGGGCGCTGATTAATTAGCGCATCGCAATTGAATACGTCGCATAGCACTTATGTTCTATTGGATATTACAGATCGATTGCTTATAGGGGAACTAACTTACCAAGTGTATCTAGGCAGACTGCAGTCTGGCACGGCAATCGTCCGTGTCTACCTGAAAGAAGAAATCCATTGCTTTACAAATATACGTTACAAGTGTATTGGAGCAGCCAAGTAAAAAAAGCACTTTGTTTATTTCATTTCTCGTTAAAATTAGTAGGTCAATAATATTCTTATGGTGCAATAAATTGGTATCAGTGGCAATCTGGATTTAATATTTGGTGGAGGCTTTCGATCTACTGTCGACGACTTTCATCAAAAGAATCTTGTGCCTACTTGGACACTTTGCATCCCATAAAAAGGCGCTGGGCGCTATACATCGTGCGAGACGGTTCCCACGACACCCCAAGCGCACCTCCTATGGGAACGTTTTATTGGGGTGAAATAGTACGTGCGCGTACCACCACACTCATCGGGTCTGCCTGCCTGCCTGCCTGTTTGCCTGTTGGCCTGCCCCTCCGTGGACTTGATCGTAACGGCAATCGTTGCGCTCGCACTCCCCATCCCATCGCTTTACATTAAAGCCAGCAACCCTCTCTCTTCCTCCACAGCCGAGGAGTACTTGGAGCCGGCTGGCTAGTTGCATCATGATTAATCCGGTGCACAAGGAGAGACGGGACGACACGCTTGTCTCCGCACTCTACTATTATTAAGAGGACCTCAATAAGTTCCTTGCTCATTAAACTCTATTCTAGGATGCTAATCCCATGGCGATTTTGTACTTTGTACTAGTTTCCAGATATCAGCTGTATCTGCAATTAGCCGCTTTCTCAAGCGACTGCTTAGAGACCAATGAACTTTGGGAAACTCACATAATTGTCTGCAGGAGGCTGAAGCTTCTGAAGCGGAAGCTAGAATACGAAAATTTATGGGGAGAAGATGGAAATGAAAAAAACCGGGGGACGACTCGGAAGTTGTTAAGAGCCTCATCCGCTCTCCGTGGAGATATGAATCCTCCAAAAGTACGTGCAATACGCGACCCATGATGAAACGCAATTCTTTCCAGACAATTATACATATAATTATACATATAATAATTTCTTGTTTTCGAGAATGTTCTGCGGCAGGCAGGCATTTGTATCGTGATGATCACGTGTTGATACTGCGAGATTCGATACTCATTAACTTTGATCGCGCATTGACACAAGTGTAAATTAACTGTCATTTACATATCGCACAAATCCTCACCATCGATTAGAAGAGTCAATTATTTTTAATGCAATTATATTTAAGTGACGTTAAAAAAAGAATTCTATACTCATCTGACGTCAGAATCACTGTTACTCTTTTGTGCGAGCAAGACTTACAGATGGTAAGTATGCGGGATCTCGCTATCTTTCGTCAATATTGCGCACGAGTATTCATTACAATCACTTATTGCGCGCACAACGTACAGTATGTATCTTGAATATGCACTCCTTTAATCAAGTGGCATTATAAAAATACAGAATTTCCACGAGTGGAATCAATCATGTGTGTATCACAGTGAAATAAATGTAAATCGCAGAAATTAAGTGGTCATTAAAATTGTACTATTTTGTAAGCTATAGAAACTTGGTATTTTAAAATCTCTTTCTTGAAGGAAAGTGAGCCCTAATTCCGGCTATCATGCGGCCTTAAACGTCTATATTTACTCAAAATTATGGACTTGTAGTGAATACCCAAATCCATACATTAAGTTGCAAATTGCATCTAGACAAGTAGTAGTAGAGATATTGGCCTTTGTGTATAGCAAAATAGAAACTGGCTTCACCGCAATAATTGGAGATATGTAAGTGTTAGTGCGGCGAAAAACTTAAGCGAATTGAGAGCACCTTTGGCATTTGCTGTTCACTGTAGTTTCTTTTCACATCAGGTGTTTCCGAGGACCACCGGCTGCTAGACTATTTCGTACAAATATTGGATTATCTGAAGCTTGTCTGACCGTGACTTTTCCGAGTGAAGTAATACTCTGATCTTGATTGCGTAACAAGTCGTGTTATAGACTTATGGAAATAAATTTATCTTGATTAATCACCTCGCACACTGAGACAATTTGGTGGGTTCAAAGATCAAAACTTGATAGAAATCTATCGTTTCTAGTGCTAATGTGCACCTATCATCATATACAATGTGTAATGCTAATAGCAATACATAACATAGGTAAGTAACAAGTTTCATTGATTATTCGAAGCATCCTCCTCAATATCATAGGGTGCATTATTTTTGCACGACCGTTGTGCCCTTTGCCCCAATAAATCAAATGTGATGAAAAGGTGATCTTTACTGTCAAAAAAATATTTGTCCAAAAATTATCCAGCCATTCCGAGCGTTCAGTTGTCTGTGTACGTGTGTTAAAGCAAGCTCATACGACGAAAAGCAAACAATTGTTAATGTATCGAGTGCTAGCTCGTCGTATTCGGAGATGGAATCTTTGGGATTTTAAAAGCAGCGTGTATGTTCACCCGCACTCGCCACCGTTGTCCTTCGTAGTATTAATTAATTAATGCAGTGCACATTGACACAAGTGGCTCGCGCGCATTTATCCGATATTCATTTACATATTACGTTAATGCCAGCGATATTGATAGATGCTCTCTATATATACGTGAATTTCGGTGTAAGTTGTACAGTACAAGCGATCCAAGCGTACGATACTTCCAGCAGCACAATGGCAAAATCCGTCCTCTTCATCTGCTTGGCTCTTGCCATAGCATTCGTGAGTACATCTACCATAATTGTAAAAACTCTCCGCCAACTATCAAACGAATCTTGAATCAGGCAGATGCCGTAATTGAACTTATTATAATCCACTAAATTTCTAAATGCTAAAAATTGCGTTAACAATTAATAGCACACTCAATGATTCGTATGGGTTCTTCCCATGTAAAAGTAGTTGGCGGAGACACTCTTCAATTCTCTCTTTTGTCTATGACATCTATGAGACATTGTGCAATCTCTAGGCTCCATCGGCACAAGCCGGAATATGGGACAGGATCACAGACAAGGCCGAATCCATCCAAAAGGATGTCACCCAGAAAGTGAGTGATGCGATCGCAAAGATCGAGAGCATCATGAAGGAGTCGAGGGATGCTCTGATGGAATTCGTTGACCGCATGCAGAACATCGGAAACAATATTGTCGAGTCGATGGTGAACGAAGTCAGCGAGACAGCGAACAAGGTGGGCATATTATTCGATTATCCATTTCGGCATTCGTTTCTCCAAAACTGTTTCGGTCGACTAGTATCGCATGGAAAATTGCCCCAATGATAAGGATTTTTTGGGCAATCCTAGGTCAATGAAGCATTCGCCGAGGCGAAGGCTAAGGGAGTGGATGTTAGCGAATGTGCCAAAAAGCACGCTATAATGCAAAAGACCATCAAGGAAGCAACCGATGCCGCATCCGCCTGCGTAGCCGAGCAAATCAGCGAAACAAACCAAGACATCAACGCAGTTTACGAATCCGCCTCAGCCACCGTTTACGAACTCCAGCAGATCTTGAACAAACTTTCGACCTGCGGCTCTAAGCTCACTTGCTACCTTGAAGTAAGTATTCCTCAGACTATTCCGCGGAATTTAAGTGCCTTCGGTTAAAGGAATCGAATCTTTTCCAGTTACTTAACCGACAATTTCTATGTTATAGTGCGCTGCCGAAGCTAGTGTAAAGACCGTCGCTGGTGTTGCTGACATTACCGCCAAGGCATACTCTGTTAAGACCAGGTTGGAAGAGCGCGTTGTCACTCTGCCAATCATCTGCGGCCAGGAAACTCTGCCACGCGTTTTCGACACTATCGCTGCCCAAGGAAAAGAAACTATCGACTGCATCAATGCATTGGAAAATGAGAAATCCGTAGAAGTACCAGAAGTGCCAGAAGTACCAGAAGTACCAGAAGTACCAGAAGTACCAGAAGTACCAGAAGAGCCAAAAATCCCAGAAATCCCAGAAGTACCAGTATCGTCAGAAGAAGAATAAACCTTGAGTACGTAAGGATGCTGAAACACTATTCTTCCACGCATGTTGTATTTGCCTAAGCCTGTCTAGATATATACAAACACATGCAGCATGTACATATGCTCCTTGTAAAGATTCTCTTTAATAACATTTATTTGTAAAAAGCAATGATCGTGTTATAATTCCTGCCAAATCCGTATTAGTTCGATAACTAACTGATCGGCGTAGCTCGCTGCAAAAAATCTCTCGTGAATCATGGATCAGTGATCCCCGGATTACTCACTCGCGATGAGTAACCGTAAAAGGTATAGTGAGATTAGTCATCGCGGATGCGATTTCTGTTCGAGCCATCATGGACAAGCCGATATGTATACCGAAAAAGCTGCAAACCCGTCTACCCTTTTGTGTACTATCTACCCTTTTAGTGTACTTTCTATCGCTTTGAAAGTTGCTGGTAGAAAATTCCCCTGACAGAATCACACCAACCGAATCCTCCGGGCGAGTAATTTGGCCGTTAATAAAGTCTGGAGCGGCTTACTAGTGGTCCTCGAGTGACTGCCTGGATCCAATTTTTACTTGCGGTGGAGACTCGTTTCCCCGCGTATTGCACAGGTACTCTCGAGGGAGGCTGTGTACTTACTTGACGCCGTTCGGCCGAGAGCAGAGATAGAAGAAAAAATAAGTGGCACGCGAGACGACGGCCTCATCCTCGAGGGCTCTCCTTGTCCTTCTGACCGTGCGTTCTTTCCGCAAAGAACCACAGAGAGCCCGCCGCGCCGCGCCGCGCCACCTTCGCCCCTCAACCGCAGAGTTTCAGGAATGTTTGCTCTTGTCCTCCCAAGAAATTCCTTACTATCGGTACCTTCTCTTACTTTCCGAAATAGTTGGCAACCTCCGTTTCGATCGCTCTTAGAACAGTCGACTTATAATCATGGAAGTCAACCGGTTACTGTTACGTGTGCCGTGCCAATTTGATTTAATCGTTTGCACTCTACATCTTCAAATTCGATGAGTTCCGAGAAATAGGCACTGGCAATTTTCCGGCTCTCAATTTACTAAATGGAGAACACGTTCAACGAGAACGACTCCTTTCGTTCAGGCAGCAGCACCAGCCATTTTCCCTTGATGAGAATCATCCCGGCAACGAATACATTTTCCTCGCAAACGTATCTCTCTCAGAGGAATTGTCCTTTTTCCATGCCATCCGGCCAAATCGAATACTTTATTACCAACGAAATTTAATTTCAAAAAGTTATCTCCCTCAGGAAGAAATTCGATGAATTTATGCGAACGGGTAAAAACTATAGAGCAGTGAAATTCAAGTTCCTGGTGAGAGAATTCGTTAAGTCAATGATCTTATTCTCCGAGGCATAGGGAGTGCCACACCTCTTTCGTGACATCGATGCACCGCCAGCCGGCGGCACTATGTGACGATGGAGATCAATGAGGAAACCATTTCCGCGTAATTTCGTGTCGGCACGCAATAAATCTGCCAGTGGAATTCCTTCGATAGTGGAAAGCTCGACGAAGCCAAACTCACCAGGAAATGCGTTAACGATGTCAAGGATACTTTCTCGGAAACTTATGCCATTATTATTCAATACTAATCGGGGTTATCGAGGGGATTAGAAGCTTAGAAAGGGGACTCCGCTCTTAGCATCTAGAATCGGCAGGAACATGTCAGCTCGTTCAATGCTCGAGTGCCTCGACGAAGGTCATGTTCAATCGACGGGGTGACAGAGTCGAAGAAGGATGCGGCGCGGCGCTCGGTGGAAAGGGTCGCGAAGAAATAGGGGGAAATGGGTATAAGAAGAGGCGCCTCGCATACTATCTGCGATTCAACATCAAGATATTGCTGGAAAATATATCGCCATCAAAAAGCGTTCGTCTGACTTTGACGTATTGATATGTACACACTATACGCGCGTGACTGAAGAGCGCTGCACTGAGAATACCATGAAGCGTGAAAAATAACGAACAATAAAGTAGGATTTTGCAAGAGCTTATTTACGGTTGGACTTCCAGTTAAAATAGAATTTACTGTAATTCGTCCTTACGCTCCTCGCGATAAATAAAACAGTAAGTTCATGCATTCACCATGAATTGTGGAATACTAGAGACTTGTTTATCGTCTCTCTGGTATCAGTATTTTCGCTGCAGCCGTGTACCAGGAGGCACGGATACAGATAGGACCGCAAATCCACAAGAACCGCAAGATACGTCAGGGCCGTTCTACTTTATGGCCAAAGTAACACGAACCCTGATTTTTAACCAACGCACAATACTTATTATCATATATTTCATTGCTGAATAATTGATATTGTACAAGAAACAGGGTCGAAGAAAGTTGAGCGAGTATTTTTTGTCTCCTTTATTCATGAGCTATTCGTTGAAGAGTGAGAAGATTATGTCGGGGTGATTTTTTTGGATGCGGCAATGAAGAAAAGAATAAACAGCGCTTTTAAAGGAAAAAATGCTAGACGCTTGGTGCAAGCGCGCACCTACAAATCGAGCTTCTCATCATAAAGGCGCCGGAGACGCAGAAAGTCGCGCCGGTACAAATCTCCGTTGGGGTTTCGCTAACGTTGATGGCGAATCCAGTGGTTACATTCTGAGATGAGAAAGGTAGAGGCGAGATGAGAAAACGCCCGGAGGAAAAGAAGAAGCGACTCCTCCCCGTAGCCCCGCTAGTTTCTCCGTCGTCACGCAAACTGCGCGCTGACTCACTCACTCTCTCTTTTTACGACGGCATCGCAGCATCCGCCGAGTCTAGAGCCTGACGATCAATACGCGCCCTGGTTCTTCGAAATTCGCTACTGACAGAAAAAGGACAATTTTACGAGAACAATGTTCCCCGATTTTCTGTGCTGATTGCGACACTGGCAAGTACGTGATACGTCACTCAGATCCTTCGAATCTGAGTTTCATGATATCGAAGGATTATACCGAAGGCGCTCGATGTCGAAGACTATACCTACCACAAAAATCCAAATGGCGTTAAAAAAGATTTAACTTATTTCAAATGACAGTCTTATTTTTCGATATTAAAATATCCGGGACTGCGCGAACGCAGGTCCCGACAGCCAAAAATTGTGCGCTCGACATACCCACATTAGGAGTATTCGCAAGGTTCAGCCCCATCGGGGTGCAATGATGAGGCCTCGCCCAAGAGGAACCGCCTTCGTGATCACGGTGTCCTCCGCGCCAAGTAAGTTATAAAAATGCGAGTTCGGCGCTTCCTCTTATTAGCCCGGCACTCGGATATCCGACGCGAGAATTTTCTCAGCAGCAAAATGTCATCTAGTGGGTACACGCCAATCTTCCGTTCGTCTCTTAGCATTTCGCTAGCAATTGGCGTGTCTGCAATCCGTTTTATCGAAGATTCACTTTTTCCAATCAGCCCCGCCGAGCTTCAACTCTTCGGCCAGATCGGATTCACCGCGCTAATCGAATCGTCGCAATCGAATCCAGCGATCCCAGCGGCTCATCGCTTCTACCCAAGAGCCGATTGCACATCTGCGTCTTCCAGATGCAATTCGACTTGCGAATGAATAGAATTAAATACTCCAGTACAAGTAAGAAAATCATTTTAGAGGCAGGGATCGAGAGAGAGAGACCTAGTTTAAACGCTTATTACTCCAATTCCTTTCCCGGGCAACTGAATTCACAAGTTGGAGGACACTCCAATGCAAATGAACTGTTGAGAATGACTGATATCTTAATAAATCGTGCTCGACTGATTGTATTGGCGACCTCAATCGTAAAATATTTTAAATCATAAATAGAAATAGCGAATGCAATTCATGCAGACGTGGGATGCATAGCTATACAGATTTACAACTTTGAATTGGAGATTCAGTAATCCAATGTATTTCGTATGCCGGGATTTCTGTAATGGTAGAAAATACATGGTATGTTTACTGAAAGTACATAGCGTTGGAATAAATGTACGGGGCAGTAACCGGCCATACTGGATGATGTAACAATAAAGCTAGCCATACACCATTGTATTCATTACAAATTCAATACGGACATGTACGTGGGGCTATCAGCCAGCTGAACGCTTCGCTGAATCCTCTTCAGTCCATGATTGACCAATCAAGCATGCTTCATGTTTTTCAACTGAAATAGTACTCAACTAATGGAAAACTGAACGTGCATGGCTAGTTAAAGCTTTTAGGGAGCGAACTTTTCCAGAATATAATTGTCTTATTAGTTAATAGTACAACTGCCATATTACATAGTGGTATTGCTAATTTGCAGCGGTGAGTCGATATATGCCAAGCTCTTGTCATCAGGAACATGTTAATGGGCCAAGTAATAAACAAACAAGAATCTTTTTTAGAGTGCTGTCGATGAGATAAGCGGGTAAGTACTTCTCCCGAAAGCGGACTAGCAAGAGGAACGTGACTTACTCGACGTACCATAAATATTTATAGAGACCCTGTCTTTTTATGCATACGAAGTCAAGGGGATATTTGCAACGCTACTTCAACAGAAGACGTAGTGCATCAAGTGTCGCCCGGAGAAATTCGAGCACTGCCTTCAAGAAAGGAACACATGCTAGTGCACTCTGCCTGACAGCAATGAATGACGTACTTTGCTCCAATATAATTATCAATTCGAGTTCATTTAGTGCTGAATTGCCTTTCGCTTCTTATGACGTCAGTCGGCTTGATACCTGTGAATCTCTCGGAACTGTGAAAATACTCCCAACTATTTTTGCGTGCATTTCTCTGAAAGTACACCCGTAAAATATACCACTACTATTAATAATAGTATTGCACGAAAGGTCGATCGATCCTCCCTCTGCTTTCGTAATATCAGTAGGATTCGCTATCTGCCACGTAAAAATTCTGTAAAGAATGCAGCTTGCGCAGACGCAAGCCAAATAAAGTGGATCTAATGGCTTTTTTCTTGATGCGATCCAAAAATAATCGGAATGTGGGACTCGGGTTTTATCGATTCCCCTGAGAATAGGTTGCACTTGCCTCCATTTGTAAGAAGGGCAAGAACCCGAACTTTCCAACTACTTATAAGAATTGCCAAGATAGTCCAAGATTTACTAGAAGCGGACTTCCGTAACGGTAGTTACCTGGCCAACGGGGTACTTCGTCCAACTACTCATTCGACGCCATACTCGAAATGCAAATTAAAAAATTCTTTATAATAGGCCAACAAAATAATCATTGAATATTTATATCTTATTAGGATTGCATAGTTTCGTACTATAATAATAAGTGTATTCATATGTAAACGCGAGAATAATCTCATAACCAGTCAATAGCTGGTTAAATTGTTGTTTCCATAAATTTGAAGTTTCCCGTTGGTTTCTTTGGCATTGCCACGAGAACCAGTCAGATAGCAGTCTTTCTTCAATCAAATCTTCAAGCCGACTTGGTCAGGAACGATCATGGAGTGTTGCCAACTGCCAAGTGCGACTGCGAGCTTCAACTTTTGAGCCTCTAATCGATCAAGCCTCCTCGAATTTGGTACTCACGTGCCCAGAAGGCGTGATTCTACAATTGCATTCTGCCGAGTAGTCCTGCAGTGTCACTGCTCGCAAAGGAAGGAGTGCACGGTTGTAGCTTCATTCTCGTTACGCGATTGCAATTGCTGTCTAATAGTGCGAACCTGCTTTTCAATGGAAATATTGCTATAAACTGAACGCGTAGAAGCGCGTTAGCGCATTTTGGAGAAACCGATCCCGGAAGAAGTGTATGCTTCCAAAGCATCCATTGAACGGAAGGCAGTGAAGTCGCCCCTAAATAATGGGTGGCGTGCATCGAACCTTTCCTGTGTATTTCGACACCAGAATACTGTATTAGGTTTCCCATCTGTAGCAAGCATCCTGGCCATGTGGACACTACATCTTCAGAACGAAGAGAAGCACCGATGATTTAATTAGGCTTTGTGGTAAAGTTTAACTTCACTTCATTTTACCCATAATTATATTTTATTTATTAGTTCACTCTCAATCACACTCAAATTATCAATTGGAAAACAAGCACGATTCATGAATTATTGCCCGAGAGAGTAGTCTTTCATGCAATTGAAATGTTATCGCATTGTCGCAGGCTCAACGCGCTAGAAAATATTATGCTTTTATTTCCCGGTCTTTGCTTGGCAGAACCCGATCCTCGCGTAATAGTATCCCGAAGTCCTGTTCCGAGCTATCGTTTGATCCAAAGCTTACGTAGAAAGTTAACATTTGTTTCAGCAGTTCCCGGTATCGATTTCAGGAAAAGTGGAAAGAGATCCAAAGAGTTACGAGTAACTGGTGGGGTCGGTGAACGTGAGTTCACCAAGTTGGTAGAACTAGCACGGCCGATATGCGCTGATACTGCAGTGGTCTGCATTGCAGGTTACCTTCAACTACCGCTAGTTTTTTGTAACACTAACAGAAGAAACTGACTGCAAACTGACACAAAAAAACAAGAATTATCATACATGTCGCGAGGAGGGCATAATTCTGGAAGTAGCGTCTGCCATAAAAAATTATGACGCCACCACACTTTACTTTAACTAGCATACGGAGGCTCATAGAGCAGACGTGCTACGAGCTGACAACATACCGTCTTCTGTTCCGTCATTAGTGTGTGAATGATTCCCATTCGCTCGGCGAAGAAGGTCGTTTTGATCTTGGTTCTACAGCGTTTCCAGAATAAGCTGACACGCACGGAATGCCGACCGTAATCCATTTCCGTCGACAGAGTTTTCTAACTGATAACAATTACTTAAACCTCCATCACGATACTGAACCTCCGGCGATGGCCACCTTTTTCACGAATGGATTTGAGAAAATCGCCGTAACCTGCAGTGGACTCCACCATCACATTTGACAATGTAAATGTAGGTCCATTTGAGGGTAGGACGGTTTGAACGCTGATCTCCGAAGCACACCAATAGGAAACACAATACATCAGCTTGAATTTCGAAACCCTGATGGAAAAGTCCCTGCGAATAAATCCTACTGCGTCAGAAACGTCGATATTTATTTTGTACAGCTAGAGTCGGTACTGCAATGGCATTGCCTCAATAATTACACGTTCCACTGCAACTTTACAATCGCGATGGAAAACCTGCTCGTTTAAACGAGAGTTCGAATAGACTAAACTTTACTGTTGGAAAAAATACGATAAAGGTATACTTTATGCAAGGAAACCGGAACAATTTATCGAGTGTGTAATCACCGAATAAATTCAGTTTTATTGCTAAAGTATCAATACGTGGCGTTCCGATAAAGAAGTGATAATAAGTATGGGTAGTGTACGGGTGATCTGCTTGGTGAAACCGGAGGAATTCGGCAAAAAATGCGGGGATCAAGTTAGACATTTATCCTGCATTTTAAATTATATCAATTGGGGAATATGTGTATCTTTAAGATAAAACTTAGTAAAGTGAAAAGATCCCCTGAGATTTATAAACTTGACCAGAATCAAATGATAAGTCGAAAGTTTCACCATGGTCAACTCAGAACAATGGAATTAAATCGTAGGAGAAAAGCAAGCAGGAGTGGCGTATAGCAAATGCAGAGGCTCGACGTACGAAGGAAGGGCTCCAGCGAAGCGTTTAGTAATTTCACGAAGCCTTCCTTCATATAAGAGTTCCTTCCCTACACTGTTTTGACACGCCACCGTAGCTATACCTCCTACACAAATACCTCGTACAAATGATATTCCACTCTCCAATCAGTATCTGATAACTTGCTTTGATAGTTGCTAATAACGACTTACGACGGCTGCATAAAGAAATAGCACCTAATGTCGTTGCTAAGTATAGGTTTTCTGCAATGATGAAAATTGACAGGGATTTTTTAGAAGGACGAAAACATGGTAGAAAAGAGCTTGGCTCTCGAGGGTGGGGAAAATCGGAGGAAACGGAAAAGAAAAGTATGTCGTGTAGGTGTATTGTAGAGAGGCGTGTTGTGGAAGTGTGGCGCAGATATAAGCGGGGAGTTAAGATGCCCTGGGAAAACTCATCGGTAGAGCGGCGTTGGGCGCATGAAGCTCGCGTGATCAAAGCCGTCGGTACTAGGACAATAGTAGAATTGTTCTGGAGAATAACGAGCATTTGCTTCATTATGGAATACAATCGGCCTGGTCGTCACGTGGCGCACGTAGGTACATATATGTACGTGCTTTTCACTCGCTCAGAGGTATATCCGTCCAATTTGCTCGATAACTCCCTAACCAACACCAGAGGAGAAAACTCCCATCGTTAGCCTAGCTAAACTCCAGGTTCATTGAATAAATGCATGGGGTTCCATGACTGGGTGACGTGCATTCCGCACGCAATTATCGAGCCTTTACCCACCGGGCGGCCAGAGTGAATGGCGGACGTGTGTGTTTGGCGTCGTTTGCAAGTGCAACGCCTCTCTCAAATCTAATGGGACACAATAGTCGCCGAGGGCTTGACTGACACTCCAGTTCAACGTTCCACGGCATTTGCCCGATTATCATATTCGAATGTCTAACCGTGACCACGGATAACGGCCTTCCTCGCTACCATCTTCGGTCAGGTTCGCAGAGGCTTTCTTTCGTAATTCCAGTACCAGTTCCTTTCCCTCGGCACGACCACTCACAAAATTAATATACACCTTTCCTTGCCACGTGGGTTGATTCCCTACTTGCTTGGCTGCACGACCAACCACGGCCGAGCATCAGGATATTCGCGGAAGACCTATTCTTCAATTTTCATCAAAGAAACAGTCAGCACTCTCTGCCATTTTTTGCATACTTTCATATCGCAGCATGAGATCATCATTTCAATTCGGTGTGGGATCCCATTAAATTTCAAAATAGTGAATCGAATGTGCTTGGTGGTCGAGCAAGTCATATTAAAGTGGAGCACACACGAACCTTCTGGATCACCCGATATCTGGATCATGGAAACACTTTCGGCGGATTCCCGCTTATTTATCAAATACTCCATCCACATTCTAGAGTCGGTCAAGTAAATGTTGCTGTGAATTTCGCTGTAGTAATGCATACAAATGGCTGGACGCAAATGTCTGGCGGATGCTCAAGGAAATAAACAGACCAAACCATTCACGGCAATACGTAGGTGGCGTATGAATAAATACGTCGGCCGCACACAGAAGATATACTATCTTGTTACGATGATTTAAGCGATTACCGTTAATCACGAAACGTAACGAAATATTTAAAAGCAGGTTGTCGAAGTAGGACGCATTATAATCAGTGAAGGGATGGGTATCTGAAGGACATCGATATTACTTCTTTGCATACGAATAGTGCATAGCTATTTAATTGAAAGAATTTACATTAAAAGTACGACATGCTCTCTTCTCTTATCAGGGATTCTGTAGACCTATACAGTTTCAAACGTTTTCGTCGTCACATGCTCTAACTTTTACCTGCAATCAATAGACTACGAAGGACCCAGAAACGCCCACATACACAGTCATGTTGACTTTGGCAAGAAAGGTGTCGAGTCTTTGATTATATGGCTATGATATACAAAACTGTAATTAATAATAAATCGAACGGTACTACGTGTGATGGGAATTGTGAAATGCGGTCGGTTTTTCCCAGATTTCTAAAGATATTCCAACAGTCTTATCCTTCTTCACAGCGTGGGTATTTGAATACACCAAATATTTGTACAAAGAAATGGGATATCTCCGTAATAGGTATTCGTAAATTTGGGAGTGCCTTGTATGCCAAGGTAGAAATCAGTACTGTTATTGAGCAAACATGTTTTGCCATTTAACTTGCTCATCACACGTATAAATTGCAGTAGTATTGCAAGAACATTAGGGTGAAAAGAAAGTTACCGGATTCGAAACGCCTCGCGCTATTGTTACAAAACATATCCGGTTAAATAAAGTACTACTGAGATCTACATAAACAGTGTGCTGCTAACGGTACGGATGAGGTTACGGAAGACATAATCCTCACGCGTTAGAAGCATCAATGCGGCATCAGACACAATAAAATCTGATGCCATGGTTGATAGTATCAGTAAGAAAGTTTGGTTATCAAGACTAAGCTAGACTTTATCAATGACAAACAGAATTTATCAGGTGGAGGCCGGCGAATGATATCGCGCTCCAAGCCAGTGAGAGAGGCAGAGAGGTAAGAGGTGGAGCAAGAGAACAAGTGAAGTGCCTTAAAAAGTTAACGGCCGCGTTTCATTTGTCTAATGAGATCACACGGCTGCCACTTCGCGCACTCGGCTTGGCATATAATCCCTTGCCTTCCGTGATTAGCATTACGCTGAGAATCCCAAGAGGAATAGGTGAGCACTAAGAGGCGTAGAAAGGCGCGCACACAGCCATACACGCGCGCGTCGAGATCAGGAGCGATGTGTTTACGAAACCGATGTGCCACTGATTAGCTTCGACAGATCCCAGGGCAGGTTTATCGTGTCTTGGCCTACTATCAACTGCCCACAGCCCACACATGAAGGGATCAGCACGAAATCACGAGCATTACCATTGTGCGAATCCATTGCGAAGAGGAAACTTGCTTCTAGGACACTCCGATACTCCGCTGGAGGGACGGACGCAATAAAGAAATGACAAAAAAAAAAGATGTTTCATGACGGGCGAGTCACTGGTTGGGATCAAGGCCGACGGGACCGCGGGTTTAGCATGGTGCAACAAGTAACCGGGATAATGGGATAGACGATACGGTGAGATCGAGAGACGATCGCAGTCTCGAGCGAAGCCATTGCAAACGACCAAGAGAGTCTTTTAATCGAGCTGTTTTTCTCCGAGCGGTGCAATGCGACGGTGAGCGGAACGCTTAATAAAACGAGCGTGTCGCAGGCTTGAGAAGTCGGGCAAATAAAGGAGGAAGGAGAGAACGAAGCAACGGGGGAGATAACGACGGCGGAGAAGGAGTGCATGACCGTGACGAGGTGGCTGGCCCTGCCTCCAAAACCGTGGCGAGGAGGACAGCCGTCCGGTTCTACGCGATCTCAACGCTCTCGCGTACATTCCCGCCAGTTTACAGTTAAGAAGCTGTATTCCTACGCTCCCGAATCAACCACAACCACTGCAAATAGTGTGAATAGGTAACGGTGGCGACAGTGAAATGTCGTAAAAAAATCTAAATGATGCGTTACCCCTTTAACTAGTACATACTCCATGGACCAGATACTCATTAACCAACACCGACCGATTGAAAGTTACTTTTCACTTTCGAGGTGCAAATTCTCGGGAGATTAGTCTTTATCGGATAATAATTCATTACAGTGCCAGGAAACGAGTTCAGTCATTATCCAACCACTCTGGTAGAAAACTCTGGATTAACTGGACTCTTATATTCCACGGGTATATCACCTGTGAATTGTAGATTGCCATTAGCAATTGGCTTCTAATTTAACCTAATCACTGAGACCCTCCTGGGAATAAGTAGACGACGTATCACACACATAATCGTTATTGACAGGAGAGTATTATAATGTTCGAAACAACCAGTTATCATGGTCATTCTGGCTGCAAACCAGTATAATTCTCGCGTTCGTAGCAACCAAACTTTCATGTTGGGCATCACACGGCAGTAATACCGACTAGATAGTAGCTCGCTCATTGTACGGTATCGCAAAGGAGGCAGTTACATCTAACTGGTCGAATTTACGTCAAGTTGCAAATATTTCGAAGAAACACATTGGCGAGACATCATCGAATATCTAAATTCGGAACACACCAAGAGGCCATCGAGTAATGGTGTATATGAACGTCACTCTAAAATCGATGTTAGAACGCGAGAAAGTGGCATTGAGACACTAGCGAGTCAGCGCAGCTGTTATCCACTACTAGGTGAATTTACCTGTTCACCAATTGAGAAGCAGCTGAATGGGGAAAAGGTCGAGGATGCTCGAACTGCGAAGGCGCGTTCAATGCGTCAGATTTAGTATAAGGTAGAAGGTAAGGCATAAGCGTAAGCGTCGACGAAATCGACCAGAAGGCAGGATGGCAGGTAGGCCGGCCGTCTTGCGTAAGCTCGTTCTGTCTACGCGGGCGGATATTGATCAGGCGAAGAACTCGATCTCTCGCGAGAGAGCAACATAAGAAGGACGACCGGATACCTGACCGCACGGAGGGCACGTTCACACTGGAATCGATAACCGCGAGAAGCAGCCACCACCACGAAACAGGAAGGGGTGGCAGAGACAATGATCGCAATGCATGTACCGCGCCTCATATGGATCAGCAAGCATTTCCACTGAGAAATTAAGAGGCCTCTGCTGTCAGCGAGTCGCTGCCGCCACCGGCAGCGCCGAGTGTCGAGGCGAAGAAACCGCGATTTATTAAAGAGCAACTGGGATAGCGAGATCGTTATGAGTGCGCGTTACGGTCAAGCGTGACACGGCCAGTGCTAATTGGAAGCTACTGTCAAAGGCGTACGAAGTTCCTTCTCACTCACCTGTACAGGTATCCAGCGGAAGTCCGTCTCGCGGGTGTCTCTCTGATAGGCGAGCGAGCACCCGGTGAGCTTGATCGCACGCTGTTCGGCTGTCAAACTAATCTGACGTATCACGCACGAGGGTGGAAGGAGCGCAGCGGGGGAGGGTAGGGGGAGGAGAAGAGAGTAGAGCGCGCTGGCAGAGGCGCGCGTACGCCGAGGAGGCACTCGCGTATGTGAACGCGAAGACTGAGGAGAGAGGCCGAACGAGCGAGGGTGGTAGAGAGCAGTGCGGCCCTCCTACACACTGGGACACGGGGGTTGCAGTTAGCCAAGGGCGCGCACGGGGGTGGAGGGTGAGCAGGGTGAGCAGGAGCAAGTACTCGCGGGAAGAATGGCAGGGCGGACAGTCGAGGCTCTTGGCTGGGGCGCTCGTCGAGCCCGGCGGGGAGAGAGCACACGGCACGCGCGGCTCTCTATCAGAGCGGCATTTTCACTGAGGGAAACCAAGGCGGCGAGGGAGAGCGAGAGGCCCGCAAGACGACGAAGCCGAGACCCCCCAGTCGCGGCTCCTTTTCGTAAACGCTCAACCCGGCCTCTCCGCATATCAGCACCGACTCCAGTCGACTGGCGCATGCGTACACTCCAGCCAACGCGTTTCGCTCACTGGTCCTGCTTTTCTTATCAGCGCACACCCGCCGAGCCCCGTCGTCACATCGACACTCCGCACTTACACCACTACATTTACCAACTTTACCAACACCATCCTCCCCCCGTTCGACAGGATCCCCCAGCAGAACCAATGCGGACGACGCTTGCGCAATGATGCGAGCACATACTTATAATCTATATATACTTTTCGATCACTGATTTTATGGGATATTCAGATTTTTATGCGACAAATGGTTCAAATGATATGGCAATTTGGCGTGGATGAATAGTGAGTGTTCCGAGTTACAAATCATTGCTATAGCTTTAATGCAGTTGAGGTAGATCAGTTAAATACATCACAAGCTATCAACACGCATCTTACTCATACCTTCGATTATATTCTGGTTGTCATTAGTTAATGATATAATGAATATTTTCAAACGTTGAAAATGGAGCCATTGGTTTTCTCTGAAAAGATCTGAAATATCAGTAGAATAAGTAGAATCTCGTTCGTCGGATGATGATTACAGTTCCAATAAGATCATGTAACGTGACATGACAGTTGGGTGACAGTTCCTTCGCCGAAGGATTTGACGGGGGCAAGTTTGGAACGAAATGGCGTTATGAGTGTTAGGAGGGGTCGGGGACAGGAATCTGCGGTGTTGGTCCTTCTAACATATCATGAAGAAGTACATCAATTTCCTGAAAGATAAGATGCCCAGCTTTTCGTGGATTCACCATAATGCAAGTGTAATTAGTACCTCTTCCCGCTGTGCTCTTAAACGATCAATAATTGGTTCATTAAAGTTTGGGTCGTTGCATGGATCTTCAAGAATAATCTGATTGCTTCTCGCCACTTGCGGAATCTGGCTAACGTAAATCTGCCCGATGGTATCTAATAGCGTTGAAGGCCTCGTTTGAGGAAATTGCAAATCGATCAGTGAGAACGAATCCCCCGCGGGTGGTATCGAGAGCGGCTTTGCATAGTCGGTTTGCTTTGTCTCTCTAGATTTTGATAGAGGATTCAGCGAATGCAAATTAAGAGACAATATTACAGACAATATAGTCACCAGAATAAAGTTATCTTAACACGTAATAACAAAATCTTACGATAGCTCAGCACCAAATCCATAGTGGAGTAATAAATCTTTGGTTTTGCGTACAAGCACTTTATCTTTCGAGGAGTGATAATGTAATCCAGCACCTAAACTGTGAGCTATTGCTCGTAAGGTTTTCCCTACAAGTTCTTTCTTTTGTTCATCAAATTCCTGCACAAATGTTTCTGTAATTAACATTTTAATGGAGATAATCAAATTTTACAAGTTGCCCAAAAATTAAGGCAATTTGGTATACCTTAAACTCATCATATTTTCCCCCAATAATGCAAAGTTTCAATGGAAATGGATCAACCCCTTCTTTGAGGGAGTATTTTTCTCCATTCACAAGTTTTTGGCGCATATCTTGAATTATTTTTTCATCAAAACTCATACGTAATCCACTTTTTATAACAAAGAAGCATTCTTCAAAAGATGACCACAACAATTCAGGTTGTGAGAGATCCAGCATTATTAATATTGTTGTATGTTGTGGGGCGTGAGTTAAAGTTGATTCTGTGATTGCAGCTGATACTAATGATGAAGATAAGTAAGGAATTTCCCAAAAGTGAACAATACTTTTCACCTGGGTTGAAAACATATGCGTAATAGAGGAGTAAAAATTTATATAAATAGGCATTAAAAGCACAAGAACAAATTGTTTATAACTCGCAACTCACTAAACTTTTTCCTGCTTTCCTACCGAAAGAATAATCCATTCCAATAGTCGGCTTTGGCATATCATCATCTTTTTCCAGAAACCGATAAATCATTGTTGTCTTACCCTATAATATGAAACTGTTTGTTCTGTGGGTTTGCAATTGTCTCATAATATTTCTAACTTCACTCACTACATTCCCGCTACCAACTATAATTATGGACCGTTCTTGTGTTTTCTCCGGGTCCCTTCTACGTCTTTCTTCATCCGCAACGTAAGAGCGAAAAGCTGCGTCTCTCGGATCCTCCGCACTAAATAACACGTTCAATGACATACCTTTGTCGTTTATGTTCGAAATCATATCGATCACTCTAATGGGATATTCTTAAGAGAAATCTTATTTACGGATCTGCTGCAACCATTGACGTTGAAGACATCGCCGGGAGAGAAATATGCAAGTAGTGTAATATGCGTACTTTCACCCTACAACCCAGGTTATGTGGTGTTTTGAAACTTGTTGCTATAGTAACCGTTTTGGAATCTATCGATAATAAAGAAACTAATATTGCTCAGGTATCATTAGTCTTTATATAACTTTTTTTTATACATCCTCCAATAGTGTAATGAGATATGAGGTTACTTCTGAATTATGCTTGTTTCTACATGAACATTCTGACTGTAATGCGAAATGGTCCAACCAGAGCTCGTCAGTCTTCAGAAAGAAATTCACCAGACATCCTTTTATATTAAATATGCATAAGCTGTTGCAATTGATAAATGGTGCAATTAAATTGCAAGAATAAAAACATGCTAGTGGAGCCCTGCCAGATCATCACACAGAACAGTTGTTGATATTCAGAAACACATCTGCAGACTTAGATATAATCACTTATTTTAGTTTCTTTGACTATGTATAGATTGGACTAGATAAAAGTCAATGACAAACTCAAAGAGTTAGTCACAGCTAACAGGGAATCCTCATTATAGTCCTTATAATCATAAGTGACAACCAAAGAATTTTATGAACACACAATCGCAAGATATGATGTTTTAAAATGCATGTATTTAAAAATGCTTGTTTCAAATTTGAATCATAACCATAGCAGTGACATCCAATTCTCTATATAAAGATAATAAAGTCAGTCCACCATCATTGTCTTATAAAGTGGTATTCGAGAGGGAACATTTTACATACTAACAAATTTCCATACATTCAAAATGCATATATCAACTTTGCATTATTGAATTCATTAAGAACTGTAAAAAATTAATTTGGTTGATGACCAATTGTAAAATAATTAATATCGTGATTAATCATTAATTTACTGATACTATACTCATTCACATAAATATGAAAAATGAACACAACAATAGAGCAGTTGATTTTCAATTTGAATGAGTCACTCTTTGTTCTCTTTTAGGGGTGTACGGAAGAGCTATTTGAGATGCTACTCATTTATTGTGAATGTATTAATAACTTACATGACAAAGAATTATCTATTCAAATTAGGTCGGCTCATAATGTACACATATATCGAAGGTAGCATAAATTAATCCCATTAGACTAATTTTCATTTTTAGAAATGACATCGATAAGATTGACTAAAAAGTACTTTTACTTCCTTCATAACAAGCTAGTTGTTTTCAAGATTTTAATGCACAATATATATTAAAACATAAAACGAAGAGTATAACTATAGACCGCCATTTTTTATAACTGAAGCTGTTATATATAACGTTCCCTAAAATTTCTTCATGAAAATACTGTGGATGTGTTTTGAGTTACATAGTCATTCAAACTGTATATTCGTGTGTTCACATACAGTATTTTCAAGGAACTGACAGTCGTTCAAGAAAATCTAGAACAATCGTTTCTGGACATGTAAGTCTGGAGGAAGACAGTAATAAATATTAGTCACCTTTTCCCAGAATATTTTGTTGCTTCTATTATGCAATAAACGACTCGCTCTGCATGTTATCTGGTCCATATGTCACTCATCCAATTATCATCTAGTTCATCAACCGGTAAGACCTTTAATTTTCGCAGCGCCTCCAGGTAAAATGTAAGTTCGGAGGTAACCACGCCATGCTGAGGTCCTCCATTGTTGACAATGTTCATTTTAACTAATTGCTCCCTGAGTTTCTCCTTAAACGATGTATTCACCGTACGGTAAAGAGATTGCACCTCAGTTGTGGGCAAGATACCAGAAACGGCTTCATGAAGTTTCATTAAATAACTGAAAATATTCATTAGAATTTGTAAAACTCAATTTGCCTTCTACGTGAAGCACGAATATTGGGTAATTATGATGAAATTTACCTAGAAATATTTCTGAACGATTTTGATGGTACCGGTGGTCGGGCAGTCCAGCTTGAGATTTGGCCACCTAAGAGATTGTCCACGACAGTCAGGATTTTACTTTCGATTTCTCGTACATGGGCACGTATGTCTCTTTCAACACTATCTAACAAAGCTACTCCTCCACTAACTCCAGACATACCAACTATCCCACGATTTGGATTCTGTTCTGCTAGTGCTGCAAATGAATTATTGGGAAATACTAGGTATTTTATATGGACATGACTGACAAGGCTTTAACTCATAGAATATAATCATGTGCCTTCAACATACTTTGAAAGTGTTCCTTTACAAAAGGCATCAGCCATAAAACAAGCTTCAAACTTCGCGCAGCTAATACTAGAATTGTACTAGTAATTGTTTTTAGTCCCGCTACTTGCATTGCACCAGCGCCAAGCACGAGCTGGCAATAACGGGAATTATAATGTCTGAGTAATTCTGCTAATTGTCTTCCAATCATTCCTGACAAAGCTATTAATTCATTAGCAGCTCTGTAAATACAAATTTTACCTAATGAGTCGTTCAAAATTCCCATATCTAACTATCATTATTTGACATTACCTGCAATATTCGTGAATCATTTGAATAAGCATCAAAGCTGTCCCAACAACTGCAAACTTTTCATCGCCAACCATAATAAATGTCTGAGCGCTATCCTTCTTTATGTCATTTTCTGTTTTAAGCGAGCTAGGTGGAAAACACTTGTTTTCGTATACATAAGTTACTAACGATTGAAATTCTGATGGCACATCTGCTTGCTTCCATCTTTCAGATTCCAATAAAAGAGTAAGCTTAGTTTTAAGTTCTGTATGAAACCTTTGAATAAACTTGCTTGCCTGTGCCTGTAAGAAAACATTATATTTGGTCGCACTTGCTACACAGATATAGTGTACTAGCAATTATTTATAGTACGAACCTTAAATGCCGATCTCAGAGCTGTACATTGCTTGCCACAAAGTTTCTCACAAGTTTCTGTAAACTCTTCAACCATAGTTGCTAACTGACAAACTTGAGTTGTCGTTGCTCTTTTACTCAACCACGAATTTTTATCATTCCATGGTTGGTTGTCTTTCTCTTCTGTTTTCGAGTTAGATCCATCACTAATTGATTTTTCTTTATCATTCTGTGACTTTTCTTTTTCATTCGCACCTGCAGAAAGCAGATTTCCCAATCGCTCATGACAATAATCACACACGGAAGTAATCATATCATTGAGTTTGATTGTTACTCGGGCATGTTCTTCCTGAGACAGTAAACAATCTGGTATGGAATCATCAAAAGAACCATTACACAATCGACCAGCAGCGAGATCTATTGTATCCCGCATAACATCGTGTACAGCCTATAAAATGGTATTACTTAATACGAGCATAATTGGAGACAAAGATTAAAGACTTGAAGTAAAATATATACTTTGACGCGCATAAGGAGGAACGTTAGTGACCGTATAGTATTATGAAGTAACGTTAGTCTCTCTGCTAGAGAAAGTCCGCCGACTTCCAAGGCAGCGGCTTGTTGATCACTACAACAATCACTAGCCGCTAATGCTTCTATTACTCTCTGCTTCGTTACAGCCCTCACGGTAGTCACAGCCTCTTCTTTATAGGTATCGACAAAATGGAAGTGTTTTTGCCGCAGCAGCCCAGATATGATGGAAATAAGTTTATCCTGTTCGTTGAGGATGTACAAATGATCTCACTAGGAAGAGACGGACGAGGATTTGTTTGCTACAGACTAAGTATTTGAAGCATCTAAACACCAACTCCTTCACTTACCCCATCCAAAACTGTATTTTCACCACTGAGTGGTCGATTTAAATCAGCAGTTGCATATCTCTGGAACTCGGTGGATAACATTTTATCTACCAATTTTTCCATTTCCGTCAATTGGGAACTAAGATGCCTGTATACAAAACATCGGCATAAAGATAATCGTAAAACCAAATATTTACTACCAGAATTTTTTTTTGTTTTACCTAAAGCTATGAACTCCATTTAATTCTTGCAACAGTATTTCTTGTGTTGTAGAAATAAGGTCTAATGCAGCAACATAGTCTGGGGTTGATAGCAATAGTTGTATCATAGGTTGACTTTGATGGACAGTAGCCATTAATTTCAATTTGTCTTGGACTAACAATCGATTGGATCGCGCACGTTCTAACCTAAAGTTATAGAAAGTAAAGCTCTGCACCTATGTCTTTGCAATTGTGTTTTAGCTTACCTCAAAATTTCTAAAGAATCTTTGACTAGATGTTTGTCAACTTGATGTATATTTTTTCTGAGTGCTTTTAAAACGGTAATAGTTTGCGTTAATTGCTCCATTAGAACATCATGAGAAGTCATGGCATGGAAAAAGGCCTGTGACTTTGAAGCAACTTGTTCTGCTATTCTAACTTCTACCACATCTAAATAATGGCTCAACTGTAAATAAATATCATATATCAGTATGCTGTAATTGCATTTGGCACACATTATTATTGTGCACAATCATATACCTTCTCCTGCATCTGTTTTACATGAATAACAACGTTGCTTCCATCATTTGAAAACCCATCTCTCGTAAATGAAAATACTGAGTCAAAGTTTTCCTTTACAGAAAGGTCCAAATTTGGTGTTAAAAAAATCTTTGGAATACTAGATAAATCAAACTGCATGCGATCTGAAATAAGCCATTACTAAGTTTGATGATCAAAACAATCATTGATTATACATAGTAACATGACACATATTTTTACCAAATGATTTAACTTTTCTGAGGTTTGGAAAATTTTGTAATAGTTCAGTTGATGTGGTTGGCCTGTTAACACTAGAATTCATACGAGAATGCTTCCTGTACCTCTATAATAATAATCATAAAATATATGGTAAGCAAAAGATAAAGATGGTTATATATATTCAACGAAATATGTATGGTCATGCTACTTACCCTTGCAATCTTTTTTAAATATGTTTCAAAATGTTGTATAGTGATCTCTGGGAGGTAAGGACTTTTAGGTATATCCACTTTCTCCACAAATCCATCGCCCCACGTTTTGGTCAAGAAATTACTCTGTTTTCCCTTGAATGGATCATTTAAAACAGCTGGCAAGTTCTGGGCTGCTGAGTAAACAGTCCAAGATGAGCTTGGTTCTGCTAGTTGACCATTACTTTTACGCTGCTGTTGCATTGTTGCGTGTTTTGTAGCATGGGCTACATAGTCTTTATCTGAGACACCTTCCAAGGGAAGACTGGTGCATACTCCATTATAACCGTAAAGGCACACAAAAGATCCACCTTCCCTGGAGCAGTGCTGATCTCGCAGATGCCTGGAATATTTTGGAAATATGGCTACTGTATTGCAATGAAGCAGTGGGATCCATTAATCATTCAACTAGTATAAACATAAGCTTGACTACAGAATATGGGTGAGTTGGCAGTAAAATTGAGAAGGGGCAAAAAGATACAATACGCCATATGTGTGCTAAAACGTATTCAATATCCTTAAAATGTTATCAGTGGTAAGAAAAGGGACAAGGTTTAATTCTCTATGTGCAAGTTGTGCTAGCGACGATGTACAGGTGTGGACCCACCTAACGAAATCTTGGATGTGCTTAAATGTTAAATTAGTGCAATATTCACAAATCAGATCCCCAGAAATGAATTCAGGCCCTTTTACGATTTTCGCCATTTTCCATTTAATCCTTCACCTCGCCATTCTGCGTTCGGTCTACACGCACCGCGTTTTAAGTTCATTGGAGCCCTGCTCGCAGTTACGCGTAGAGCGGCTCGACGTTTACACGTCCTCGTTTCTCGTTACAATGAATACAGGTTGGTGGTTGGAGCAAGTGAGTCAGAAACCAACTGTTTCTCCCTCTGTCCACCTTTGCCAGCGTACTACGCACACATGTATTTTAACGTGGCCGGTGGCACATAGATGATGTGCGCGCGCAAGCCAACTCACCGTGTAGGTAGTTATACTTACTTTGTGCTCTCGTAACATTGGTAAGTCCTACGTCCTCGTAACACAGCGAACTGGCGCTCTAACTGAACTAGTAGCCCGCAACATTTTTTCCACTCGAATAAGAACTCTGATTTTTACAGGAGCAATCATTCGATCGATGTTAAAGTGAGTGTTCCGGAGTCCACTTCCACTGCATAATTATTTATTTATTTATTTACTTATAAGTAAATCAGGGTGACTGACTAAAGATGTTGGATCGTCCATTGTAACTGTGCAGACTTATGCGCAGTAGTATTATAGGTTTACAAGTAATAAAATATACTACCCAACAATTATCCAGATGTCATATATATTTTAAGCAAGTATCAAAATATTTCGCAAGGTGTATATTTTTCGAAAAGTATTGGTCCTCTCACACGTTATCTTATCTTACAACTATTCTGCAACAAACCGTTCTGTTTCAGCCGCTCGCCCATATACATGCTTCAAAATCATGTAGATAAAAGTTTCAAAATTAAGTACACGGCATATAAAAATGTAAGCTAACAAATAAAAAAGAGCTTCGAGTAAAAGTGCAATCGAAATTTTCCATTCCCTTTGGCATCCAAGGGGCAAGTAAAATAAGATCTTGTTCAGTTGAAATCAGTTACAGTCATAATTTGAATGTGGTTCACCAAATAATCTTCCAGTTTCTTTGAAAGAAATTGCTAAGAATGCTTCTGACATTGTTTTATGTAGTGTTTCGAGTTCGTCGCAGTAATGGCGTTCTTATACCTTCAATAGCTGTAATTACATCAATGCTGATTCTTGCGTTGCGATCTCAAGACTTTGCTCCCAATTATGGTTTGACAATCTTAGTTGTCTATACAGATATTAATCGTTAATCCGGTTGGTTCTCGTTTACATGGTGAATTACATTTTCGGGAAAAGGGCGTTGCTGTGGCAGGGCATCATTACTTTGATGATTCTGCTGATTTTGATCTTGCAGTTGATTGTTATGGACTTGGAGCGCTAGTAATTTTTGCCGTTTCTCCTCCATTAGTCTCTCCCGATGTTTGTGAATGTAATCACCCACATTTGGCAAGCCCATAATCACGCAGGCCGATACTGCTGACCGATATACATTCATGTCAGTGGCTTCGTACCTACAAAAAAACGTTCTTTTTAATCTGAAATCATTACCCCGCGATAATCGAGAGACTTCGAGCAGTGACTCAACCATTCATTCGTTTCTTCATTATAACATTCTACGTGGTAGATCGTAGTGACGCCGTTGTAGCCCCCAATTGCAAAGATCATATCGTCAATCACACCAATGCCAAAGTTGCTTCGTGGGTTGTACATATCGGGGATCAGTGTCCAAGTGTTCGTTGCCGGGTTGTATTTTTCGCCACTACACATTCTTGAAAGTCCATTACAGCCACCTGAGAATGACATGTATGATGAACAGCAAGGTGGGACATAAAATGAGTTTAATCAGATCTTCCAGAACACAGAAACTTCTTGGAGTTACCAATTGCATAGACGCGGCCATGGTAAGCAATGCAGGATACGCCACTTCTGCGGGATCTCATCGGGGCTATCATTGTCCATTGATTGGTCTCCGGGTCATACATTTCTGCCGTATTCAGAAGTTCCTGGCCGTTGAACCCCCCGACGATATAAATCTTGTCTGCAATGCGAAAAGCTTTCCGTTAATGTGCATACCCCGATAACCCTTCGGTACACCGTGCGATAAAAATACGCGCAGGAATTACGTAAAAATACATTGGTTGGTGTACACCATTTATTTACATATAAAGTATTATGCATTAAGCTTGAGTATATACTATTTAGTGCCGTTGCGCTCGCGTCGGATCGAACACGATTCATAGGTGCCAGCATGGACCACTGATTTGTCCGGTAGTCGTAGCGTTCAGCTGTCAGCTGCCGATTGTAGCCGTCGAACCCTCCCATTGCATACACCAAGTCGTTAAGTACAGCGACACTCACGTAACATCTAATATTCGATTAATATGGTTAACTTAATGAACCTAAGAGTTATATCTCAAGGCTAAAGAAAGTAGACGTAATGGCATCGGTGTTATGCAAAGATGTCCAATTCCGATTGAAGCCGACCTAATTGGATGAACGAGATAGAAAGCCGAGAGACTAGAAATGCTTTGGGAAGTCGAAAGTGTGTGTATGAATGTTTTCTGAACGCGGCTTATTCTACTGAAATAGTGCGAAATGTGTGAATATGTTAAAAGGGATGATGAGCAACCTTCGTGCATTCATTGGGGCGATTTCCCTCCAGGTTTTCGTTACAGCATTAAAGCAGCGGCAACTACTGAAGTATTGCTCCCCGTTGAAACCACCAATCACGTAAATATTAAATCCAACCACTGCGGCTCCGTGATAAGCGCGTCCACCAGCGGGATCTATCTCTTCAAGCTTGACCGGGAAAGAAATATGTTTTTTTAGCCTATCGACACTCGGCGACTGCAACGCATCCGCAGTGAAGACGTAAATATCATATTAAAGAGAAACATTCGTGAGATTCGTACAAAGCGCTTATTAATTATTAACGAGTCTAGCCCGCGAAGTTCGGCGGGACCACAAATTCCTTGAGATGAATTTACCTTGACCCATCGATCGGCGCGTGTATCGTAGGTTTCAATATAATTGCTGGCATGTTGACCACTCCAACCACCGATTGCAAATAATATCTCGTGAGGTATTCTTGGCCTTGCGATTTGCGGTGTCGGCACCTCACCATCTTTCTTCGTGATGATCTCAAGGTCATAGAGGAACTTGAGGGTCTCAATAATAATGGGTTTGCAAGCTTCATTGCCCGTAACGTATGGATGGTCCTTGACGTTCTCCAGAAAGAATTGTGTGTCCAGGAGGCCCAATCGGATATTCTTCATCAGGTCGACTATGTGATGCTTCCTGTTTGGTGGATCACGATCGATCCATTTCAACACAAATTCCCATACAGTATCCTCGCTTTTCACGTTCAATTCGTCCGCGCCAATTAGGGGTAGTAGCTCTTCTATTGGGAAGTCTAGTATTTCTTCGCTTCGCTGGGCAACCTATATCAAATATAGCTGTAAAGTCAACAGCCTCCGCAGAGAAGGTCTATGATTCTTAGCTGTATCGGGAACCTCGACAAAGTATCCCAAGACATAGCGGTAAGCAATCGTTTCAAGCTCCTTGCAAAAATGTTCTCTCGCAAACTTCATGATATTCACGCAGTTCTCTGGCGCCAAATGTTGCCGGAGATATTCCTGGCAGAGCTCGACGATACCGAAAGTACTAAGATAATCGGCAGTAATGAGTAACTGGAAGACATTCTCGTGGGTCACTTTAATTGAACGGAGGTAGGAGTATTCAAGAATAAGTGTCATCAGGCTACTAGTGACTCCAGGCAACAAAACATCGTCTTTCTCCCGCGAGTGCAAGGTGGTCGTGAAGAGGGTTCTAGAAATCATTTAGTTTCTCAATGAGCTCTTAGTGGATGTTGATACTTAAGGCGCATTAAGAAGGACTGGCCAACCTGAAATAGGATGAGCACGCCGACAAAATTGCTCGATGGACAGGAAAGACGCCGCCGTCCTCCAATCTTATAACGGCATCGCAGAGAAGATTATTCTGGCGAAAATCATAGAGGGATTGCATTGCCTGGGCGCTCATGCAACGCCCGCCGATCCCGGCTAGTGGCTGAGTGTTTGCTCCACATTGGTTCTTGTCTTTGTTAGAGTCGTGCGCTTCTACATCCATATCAAACTCGGTCTGGTCTAAGCGCAGATCTTACCGAAGATCCGCGATGAATCCAACGACTTCCGAATGTACAACTCGCAGTTATCACAATGGATTAGTATACCTTCGGTCAATTTGTGAATAGTGGTACATGTAAATAAAATGATAAGCTAAAAACGCATGTTTGCGAATGACGGGGTAAAGAACGGGAGAGGATGAAAGTCGCGGGGCAGAACACGCGTGCCTCACCTGCGAGGACCAGCAGTTCCAAAATTTGTATTCTTCATTCGAGAGGTTAGAGGTTTCCTTACGTTTTTTTATTAGACTTTTTGTTTACTTTGAACTTTTGAAACTTGACAATTTTCGGCTATTACGATCTCTTCGAAAGTCTCGACTCGCTTAACGGATACGATTCACTGCATTAAAGTAGATTTTCTGGTGCTCCAAATCGTAAGTGGCAGAATTTGAAGTGTCAAAATTGGCAGCGTGGACCAGCGGATTTGGGAAATAATTTTTGGTGATGGAAACTGGAAGAACGTGGTGGATGGGTACGGGAAATGAAAGGGGTGGGGCTGATTGTGAGATAAACTATTTTGTGGGATTTTCAGAGCGAGTAAATGCCACCTCTGGCTATGACACGGGTCTTACATGTCGGCCATTTAGTCTGGGACTGTCACCTGACAAATGAGAACTTCATCCTCGCAATTCATACCAATCCCTACGATTCGAATCGGTACTAGATCTTTGCAAAGTATAATTTTCGATTATTTGAGGCAGTATTGGGACAAAAACTATATACAGGACCAAGGAATCAAGTTTTTATTTATGTAGAAATATATACTCTAAAATATACTAACATACACTTACTTCCTACTACGAAAAATAGATCTACGCGAATTCTTTCAAATTAGTTTACAGTTAATTACGATTGACTAGCTATGATATGAGCGTGATTTCGAGAAATTCGATAAAGGAATAGAAACTCCATCGCAAAATGCATTTTGTCGTTTGTACTACGTCTTTCGCTCCACCCACCCCATTTGTACAGCTTTTTAACAAAATATGAACACACACAGGTATTCGCAATGCTGTGCTGTTCCACTTGTTAAAATATTGTCCGCTTCAAAAAATATGAAAAGAGTCCGCTAAAGCGAAGTCGTACTCGTCGAACAAGTCTCCGTAGTTGTTGACGAGCGAGTGCATTCTTCTATTGTCTGAGTAACAATGGTCCAGTCAATTTCCTCGAAATTTCCTGCTGGTCCGGTATATTGCTCTTCGGACGAATGCCCACTCCCTTCTCCATATTGCCTACACTCAGCAGCGTTTTCAAAAGAACTACTTGCTCGATTCACACTCGCCTGACCCCTAGCAGATACCGTCGATACGAGAGTCAGGGTCATCGACGATGGCATGCTTGAATAGTAAGACCTTTGAAGTGCCCGATCGTCCGAAATCCTCTGCAGAAGTACGTTCCACTTATCGAAAGACAGCTGGTAGTTGTTCGGTATTCGATTAATTGTGGTGCTCGGTGCGCTATCGTTCTTTTGAGACACACTACTTTCCTGCCCGAGTAACCGGAAGGTCCACGTGACAACTGCGAAAGTGGCTGCATTCGTCGGGAATGCTCGCAGGATCGTCGACGTGAGGCCTCGATACAAGCAACTGTAACCCTCGGCCCTTACCGATTGTTTCATACAGTCCCAAGCACTTGAATATCGATTGGTACACTCAGCTTGAATACGAGATTTCACCACATCCACGGGATAGGAGATGACCCAGGAGGCTGTACCAGCGAGTCCGCCCGCGAGTAACATCCTTGGGGTGGATATCGGCTCGTTTCCAGCTGTCCTGGTTAAGGCCTCGTAAGTCGCGAAATAGACACCATAACTGGGCGCCTCCCTCACAAATGTAATGCCAAGCCCTCGGAAAATGCCACGGATACCCTCTGTCCTGTATACATGCTTCAAACACTGCATAGGCCCGGAGAACTTGGCCTGATCTCCTGACTGGAGCTGCAACCGAGTCTTCGCCAATTCGATCGGACTACTGATCGGGGTTTGGGCAATTCCTGCTGCCGCACCGGCGATGAAGTGTGCCGATAAGCGATCTGAGTCTGATAAGTGTTTTTGGGCTTGTCCGTAAGCACCAAAGACAATGGCATTCACCGCTGCGACACCGGCCATCGGGGAAGACATACCGCGGTAGAGTCCTGTCACCTATCAGAGACGCACAGAACAAAAACAGAAGTTACAGCAATCGATTCCAATTACTTGCTAATGGAATAAGATTGTTTTATTAATGTACCGATTCCTTGGCGAGTAATGTGCGCAAACAGTGCCATGTTCCTCTGAACTGTGGATTTCTGTAGTCCTGTGTTTGCATGTGGACCTTGACGGTGTCCAGAGGATATCCCACCACGATACCGGCGCATCCTTTTCAAATTGCAATATTTAGGATTTTGTAAGTCTTCCGAGTTAGTATTGGTAATAGTATAGACAGGTTTTAGCAAGAATCTTATGACGTATCAATCGTGATGAAGGCGTCGTGTCGATGAGTGAAATATTGATAAGTAAATGACTTTGTAGTGAGAAGGGAGTGACCCCTGACCTGACACTAGTGTCGCATGATGAAAGTCTTTTTCCCAGTATCTGGTTAAGAACTAAGCGAGTATCTGGTAAAATGAATAATTGGCAATAAATTAAACTGCCGTGATGACCGACTATTTAGAGGAGTTGGAGAGCAACGTTGATTTTCCACGACCGACATTCAGTATTATCTGGAGTTTTCAGAGAGTGGCCCGTGAGTGTATCGCAAGAGGGTGAAAAAACCTTACCTCCCAAACAACCAGCGAAGAAGTCGAGAGCCATTTTCCTATCGCTCTATTTCCCGTTTTACTCCGCCACCTAACGAACGTTCGTCTGCCTCCCCTTTGTCCCTCTACCAGAGGTTTACTTTCTTGATTAACGTCCCGTAAAAAAGCGGCATCAAGAGAAGTGTACGTCATGGACTGACTTGCTGCGGGATGCGATGAATTCGAATCCATGAAAAGCCGATTGCTCACCCTTTCAACTCGTCCCGTCTAGAAAAAAGGAACGAAACCGGAGAACACGCACTTTTCAAGATAGCGAAGAAAAACAATGCTTTATCGTTGAAATACCTCTGGCATTTAACACAAATGAAGCGAAAATGCGGCATGGATTCGACCAGTTCGACGGCCGAAGTATGACTTCTTCACTCTACTGGCTAGTGCGGCGGTGGCGGCTGAGGATTCTTTTTACTTGCCAGTCAGAGAGTGCGTGATCGTTAGATTTCCAGTTGCGCGTGATAATCGGTTTCATCCACTGGCATCGCGGCCGTTGCGTGTTCCGGGATCTTTAGAACTGCGGTAGCACATCTTGCCCGAAATGAAAGCTTTCTCATGCTGCTCCCGCTAAATCGACTTTCGTACTGAAACCGTGCGATCGCTCCACTCCTTTCCTCGGGCTCCTCGAACAAAGATCATCTTTCCATTATCGGCGAGCATTGCCCACATGCCCACCAGTCTGCCTATCGACTCGTAACAGTATTTTTTGTACACACGAGATGAAAATGTTAATAACATTCGTACGTCTCTTCAGTGTCGACCTAGCATTGCGACGGGGCAGTGCGCGGGTCAAGCTTCCGACGATAAGCTCTTCTCCCTCTCCCTCTCTCTTTCTCTCTCTCTCTATCTCCCTCTCGCCCGAGAGCGATCAAATTATTTGGATCCTCAGTGGCGCTTATGCCTCGTAAATATTATTCTCATCGCTATAATGATGCAGCTACCAAATTCCCATTTTTACTAAAAATTGCTTGACGCATTAACTGCAATGATGTCAGTAAAAGTTTGTCTTTGAAAAATCTGTGGTGCGACACTAACATTATGGGGAGGCTTAGATCACACGAGCTTGGTGGATGCTGATTAGATGTCTAGCTACTGATACCAAGCATCGAACCTTATCGCCAGATATATTCGATCGAATCATCTTAAACACCACAAAATTCGAGTGGCGTGATAATTGAGTTACTTTCTTTTTTTAGCGTGTAATTGCTTTCTACCGCGCTATCATTGAGTTGTGTTACACATATAATTAAAGCTTATCGGGCGCAAATTTTTTCATGGCCTGTTGCTTTGAGATGACAATCGGGCACCTTGCGTATTTCACAGAGCGGCGATCTAAAAAGCTCGGTAGGATACAGGTGGACAGGTAGGCGTGACAGTCCCTTTTATTCCCTATAAATACACTTTAGTGATACACTTTAAGCATCGGCGACGTAACGCAAGCTCGTCGCAAATAATGGGATAAAAGCGGGGTCACTGAAAGCATTCTGGTTAGACAACAGACTTATTAGCCTCGAGCCCAAGGATTCCAGAACGCATCCTTCCTCGGAGCAACTAGCTGGAATGCGATAAGAATGGATGGATGGCATTAATTAATAGTAATTTCCCAGAAAGGTCTCGGTATCATGGCGTTGGGGTCTCCGGGGCCCGAGGGGGGGATAATCGCCGGATTTTGGATCTACCAGAACTACGTAGGTCGGTTGCGGTGCTCGCTAATCAATTACGATAAACAGAGTGGCGTGCGAACTTGCAAAATATCTATTACGGGCGGCGATATGTCTGTGACGTGATGAAATAATGGGATACCGGGTGCGTATTGTCGTCCGAGAGACGATAACACCTCGACCCTCTGGAGCACACGCCGCACGATCCTTTCTCCAGCCACACCGATATCGCCGCTCATTCTTATAGCCGCACGCGATCAGGGAGCGTTTTTTGTCACCACCACGACATCTTGTTAAGACTAAGTAGTCGGTCCGGCTCGGACTCAGTTATTCACATACACTCAACCTGCGTGGAAATCCGAGGACTAGATAGTCGAGTGACGTGTTCTCTGCAGAGAGTCCCCTCGACGGAGCTACGTATTATCGGATAACAAAGGACACCCTCGCCATGTACGCCAACAGGAATAATGGCAGTGAGGAAAATGAGGCGAAAAACGGACTGGTTGGCTCGCCACCCGATCAGGTACACACATGTCAAAAAACGAACACACTTGCGTCCTATTGCGCCGGCTATTCCTAGTCCCGAAATGAGGAAGTGCAGTTGTCCGCAATGCCACTGCTCTCTCCTCTCCTGACAGCTCTCTAGAAATGAACGATTCGATGTTCTTACCCTTGGCTGTTTCTTTTAATCTCTTACAACGTTCGCAATTGCGCAAAACTGCAATCCAAAAGAGCTCAGGCATAAATCGTTTCTTAGAACCTGACTTTCGTAACTGAGTCGAGAATATTCAGTTTCAACGTGCACCAGTATTGTGAGGCAGAGTTTACTTTAAACGTCGTACCGCCGGCGCGCCACTCCCTGCCTTCTTCTTGTCGTGATAACATTTTCCCTCTGGTGTGAGAAATATTATTCAGGAACCGTGAATCTCGATATTAAATATATATTTGTTGCTACTGGTAGTATATTTCCATCGAATGCAATATGATAAAGATCTCGAACACCTGCGGCGGTTGGAGGAAAAACATATTTACAGGCTTCCGTGATGCAAGATGGCAAACAGGTTCGTTTTACATTAATGAAATTGGCAGCTATTGCAATGGATACACACAATCTTAATATGCAAGAAAAACTCGTCGCGTGCAAGTAGGATTGGGTGGCGCTCATACTTATGCATTGGTTTGCACAGCATTAACAACCTAATTGTACGCCCCGTATACGTGAAATATATCCACAATGTATGTAACACGCTTATGTAATTTTTGTTTATCCTTTACACAATCACAAACCTCCTATGATAGCGATCGTGGGAAATACATGGTCATTAATACGTATTTGTCATTGGGGCGTGCTACAGCAGTAAAATATTGCGTTGTTGAGTTGGAAGGTAGTAGTTTCCTGAATGATGAACACGACAGAAGTAGAAAAAAGTCTTCAAACATGATCTCCTATAGAACAAAAGTATTTAGATTTTCCGTCCAAGTCTTTACTAACCGTGGAACTCCTTTTTCACGATAAAATCTGGAAAACCAACCTTTTAATAGTTAGATTTTTATATTTAATAAATTGAAGTATACCACTGCTATGCAAGGAAACTCTTACGGAACGGCTCACTCCTGCGTGGCCTGCGAGAAAAATGTCAATGTCAATTCTCGGACGTTATTATCTGTTTAACATGATGTAAAAGCCCAGAGGTATTACACAGTCTTCGAATTATCACGGTACTTTTTCAACACTGGATATTCCATACGGAGAGGAAGGTCGCTGTGGCCCAGAATGCTTTCTCCAGCGGTGGTGTTAATAAGTAGGAAATCGAGACTATAAAAACCACTACAATTACTACCGCCAATCACCGTAAACGGGTATTTTTCTGAGTAATTGTCCGTGAAGTCGTGAACGAGACGAACTAGAGGGGAGGTTTCCTCTTGTTATAAAAGAAACCAGCAACCGCTGTCTCTTGAGTGTTGTACGCCGTGTTTGAGAATTGCTAGCCAGTTTTCGATTGTTTCCTAATATAGTGTTCAGTTCAGAATTGTTAGTGATGTGGGATGTAAGCTACAGAGTGGACAACACTTAATGACAATGATATGACATTTTATACGAGGCATACAATACGGTAATTGTTTTTTCAGCCCACACTTATTCATGGTGGAAATTACATCAAGGAGGGCAGAGATTCCGCGAAGAGTACCTGCTTAATTTTCTCGCCGAAAGAGGAGGATGCAGTAGGCGCACTCGGCAGATACTTGCAACTATTTGCAGTTAGTATATTTATCGAGAATCACAAGTAATCTTTGAAGAAAAATGGTTAAAATCATCTCCTTGGTAATATGATATACAGAAACACGAGGTGAACTTGTTACACATTGAATCCCGGAGTTCGTTACGCCGAGCAGATGGATATGAATTTATGGTGGAGTGTGCGCCGGGTGGAAATTTAGGGGCAGCCGTTGAATCTCTGCGAGAAGAATGCGGATATTTCTCGATCATCTCCAGGTAGTGAACGGAACGATGTAGCCTTAGTATTGCCTATGTATGCACTAATTGGAGAGCTATTTATGAACGGGTCTCATTTTAGAAACCACAAAGACAACATGGGAACTGTGCCATGGTTCCCAAGGAGGATTCGAGATCTTGACAAGTTTGCTAATCAGATACTGTCGTATGGCGCTGAACTTGACTCTGACCATCCTGGCTTCACTGACCCTGTATACCGAAAGAGGCGCAAATATTTCGCTGATTTGGCTTACAATTATAAACAGTAGGTTTCGCTAACTTTCGTCCCTTTGAGAACTTTATACAGAATTGTGCATCTACTTTCCAGTGGGCAATCGATTCCAAGGGTAGAATATACGGAGGAGGAAGTCGAGACATGGGCTGTTGTCTTCAGGAACTTAACAAAACTCTATCCAAAGTACGCGTGCAGAGAGCACAATCATGTATTCCCACTACTTATCGAGAACTGTGGCTATAGAGAGGATAACATTCCACAATTGGAGGATATATCTAATTTCTTGAAAGGTATGGTTCGGTAGTTGGTAGTGGAATGCGTGGAACACGTCTAGTGAGACGAGTTGAGCTCATTGAATTTGCCATGTTTTAGATTGTACTGGTTTCACGTTACGTCCAGTAGCAGGGTTGCTTTCCTCTCGCGATTTCCTCGCGGGCTTGGCATTCCGTGTATTCCACAGTACCCAGTACATTCGACACAGCAGTAAACCTCTCTATACACCTGAGCCTGACGTCTGCCATGAAGTGTTGGGACATGTGCCCTTGTTTGCCGATCCAGCTTTCGCTCAATTTTCACAAGTCATTGGTCTCGCGTCACTCGGCGCTCCCGATGAGTACATAGAAAAGCTAGCTACGGTAATTATCTACCTTCGGTATACTTAATTGCATAGTTTTGATTGAATACCTCAATGAGATTAACGCGTGCATTATCGATTCGAGCGATAGTGATAAACGACATCGCTTACACGCGCTCCAATAGAGTATGGCGATTATAAGTAAAAACCATTGGTCCATTACTAGTGAGGAAATGAAATAGATCAATGTATCTAGGAATAATGGAGGATTTTGATTTTTAGTGCTTTTGGTTTACGGTTGAGTTCGGCTTGTGCCGCCAGAACGGCGAGTTAAAAGCCTACGGTGCTGGCTTACTCTCGTCGTTTGGGGAATTACAGTATTGTTTGAGCGGCAAGCCGGAGCTGCGACCTTTTGAACCGGCGAAGGCGGCGTTGCAAAAGTATCCGATAACGGAGTATCAGCCCGTATACTTCGTCGCGGAGAACTTCGAAGACGCTAAGGAGAAGATGATGTGAGTAGAGACATTTCGTCAATCATCGCCACGTGCAGATATAACTTATCGGCTACGAATTGCGACAATTCCAGTACTTGTTTGCGTTGCTTCAATGCGCTTAATAATAGGCGGTGCGAGCTAATCTTTGTAGCGCGTGCTGCCAAGTTATGCGAACAAAAATAGACCCTACAAACTGAATAGTTCCCCCGCTTTCCGAATCATGCTGCTTATTCATTCCTACTACTTTTTCCTTTCAGTAAATTTTCCCAAACTATACCGAGGAAGTTTGGAGTCAGATATGATCCGTACACTCAGAGTATCAGTATCATAGATAGCAAACATCAAATCGAGGATCTGGTGAATAACGTTAATCAGGAGGTGGAGATCCTTCTCGACGCACTGAAGAAGTTAAAATAATTCCGTTACTTTCTTAAGCTTTAATGAACTCCTGTAGGTATAGCTCGAATGATAAAGTAACGGGTTAACGAATATTAATGGTATAGGTTGCTGTGGTGAAATGATATTTTCTATTTATAACACAGCAAGTTCTTCGGGACTTTGTATTGATAGATAACTGTAATTAAAATAATTAAGTTGAATTTGCAAAGCGTGAGAAACGTGAAGTCACACTGATGGTAATGGGTTCATCAACGATTTCGAAGTTGCAATATAGATTTCAAATATTTTTATTGACATGTAATTCTCGATATGTATATATTTTGTAAAATTCTTCGTCTTATTGTCGTAAATACTTAATACAACATTTGTCACGCCTGTCGTTATTGGTGCACGTATTTTCGTGTAACATACTTGCCTAATGTACATGATATATGTATGGATATAATATATCCATAATACATATATCCACCGAATAACAATCATAAAATATATCGATTTCGACATTCACGGGTTATATATGTATACATCATTTTCTTACATTGAAGGTACATATGTAAATTCTAATATTGTACATACATTTACAACAAAATATATTACTTTGCTTGTTATCATATACGTATACGTATATGTAAATATACCCTGTTCCTGCCGACGCGACTGTTCCTTATGCGAACACGACATTATTACTGTAAGAACAATACAGGTAATCATGTCAAACTAGGAACACAAATGTATTGATCCTTGTCCGCTGCGAACTACCTCCAAGGGCTTTGTACTCTCGAAAATTAATCACTATGTTCGCGAAAATGTATAAAATCCTTCTGTTCAAGACAGGCGCTCGTTTTAACAACAATACTCCACTTTCAATATCGTCGAGTGAACTATGTACATGGAGCGGCGATCGGTGTATTATATGAAGAACATGCAGATTTAAACCACCTTTTAAACTTACACAGGAAACATTGAATAGTTCTTTACATGGAAGTTGGGGCTCCCTCATCACGAGAGATCCGCATTAGGATAGAAGTGATGATAGATGAGTGTATAAATAAAAACATCTTCACATATATCTAACGTTTAGATCGCCAGTACTGCCTCCTTTTACACGATGCTACAACTTCACAACTACTCGTATCGAAATGTTCGTTGTTGTCAATCGGTTTTCGATACGTGTATAAAAATATCTAAGTGTGACACTTTCATTCAAGTAACAGTCAGTCCGGCTGATCTAGCCAAACTGACCGCTGATCCCTTTCGAAGATATGTACTAATTCCATAGCTTATGGAAATCTATCTAGGTCCTTAATCCAGATAAAAAATTTACACGATATCTTTAGTTCTGAGATGGTCCTTGCTGTTGGTTTGGCTGCGGTTCTATATCACTGTAAAGCATATCCGTTTGCTGCGGACACATTTGGAAAGGCACGAGATCAGCAGCACTGCTCTCTTGATCCGTTGATCCCCGTTGCTCTGCTTGCACTAGGTGCGGTGGTGGCTGCGACTGCATCAACACACTGGCATTGCCTTGGCTTGTTCCCGGCCCAGTCGGTATCGGACTCAACGGTAGCGAGTGAGAAAATAGTTCCGTTGACACTATTGGTACTGGCACTGTAATCGGTATCGGTAAAACGTTCGTTCCTTGCACGCTCGATGATGCGGATAATTGCATATTCGAGGTATTTGTGTTACACCGACTCATCTGCTGGCATATATTCGTAGTGCTATAAGGTATAGCCGCCTGCAACAGAGCAATATTATTTGCTTGTTTTCGTGTTACATTGCACGACAGTATATTGAAAATTACTAGAACTCACATTAAGTAATGGAGACAAGAGTCCGTACTTAGCAATAAGCAATTGCTCGGACACCCTTCTCAACTCTTCTTGCTGGTGCACTATCGATTGCTGTAGCTCTTCATGTTTACGTTCCAGTTCATCTTGTATCTGATTCTGTGCGGGCGTCATTACAATACCTTGTTGGTGCATCATCTACAATAGAAATTAACATACTGAGCTTCGGTGCCCACACTTGACATTTTGCAATTTTTTACTCAAATCTTCTTACCTCATGCGTAGGTAATGTAGAAAGAATCGGTGCATTTGGATTAGCAAAACCAGCAGCTACTACAGGTTGCAAATTGACCGTTGCATACTGAGTCGGTTGCACAAAATTCATGCAGGAAGTATCGACATTAAGGGAATGTTGTTGATGTGGTTGCTGTTGCGGTTGTGGTTGCTGACTAGTGTCAATATGTGGCCTTGTCTTTGAACCAGTCACCGAGAGTGCTTTTGATTTTGAAGCGTGTGTTATTCGAGAATGCGGTGAGCTTTGCATAGAAGCTGACATCGAAGACGAGTCCGAGCCATCACCATGATATTGTGGTCTGGTTGAAGACGCGGCTATTGCCTTCGATGCTTTCCCGGTTTTGGTCGGCCATTGTGTTAATGGCATTTGACAGGGAGAGGTGGAAATCTGTGCGAAAGAATTAATTAATCTTTATATAATGAAGAGTAGAGGTATACAGTGTATCCATTTTCTATCTATAGGGAGAGCTATGATTGCCTGTGACTCTTGTTGCTGCTGATTTACTGGCAAGAGGACATCGGCATTTGGCGGAAGTGTGCTTTCAACATCCAAATCCTTTCGCAAGTCTTTCATTACTTCCATATAACTAACAACGTAGTGCGTACAAACAATAAATTCCGGCTTCGAATTCCACTGATTGTACGTAATGTAGAATCTGGTCTGCAACCATATCCATTGTTGACCCTTTGTAAGAAACCTGTAGTAACAGGATGTTCCTTCTCCTTTCTGCATAACTAAAATGAGTTACATGTTAATTATTATTGTAAAGGCTATTCCTGCTTTGTACACTTACGTGATTCATGGCAAGTAACGACGTTGTCCAGATCATCGACATGATAATAATCATATCCGGAGGTTCCCAATACTTCGAAGGGCATGTACCCTATAATGGGCGGAGCCCTGTGGTCGAGAAACAAAAACTTCCACTCAAGACTATGTCTTGATGTAAATTCAGGCTTTGTGCTGTCCATTACAGACAATTCGCGGATGAGTTGCGGAGTTTGTAAGCGGCCTGTGCCCACGAATATTATTCTGGGAACATAGAGACGCATGGATTCATGTTAGTAATCAATTTGGAATAAGACAGTTTAGTATAAATCTCGGTTTTCTTACTTGTTATCCAGTCCACTTGTACTAGTACTTTTTTTACTGAAAAGTATAGTGTCGCCGTCCACTTCTCCGTCGCAACCTGTGAAATTCAGTTTGTTTTATGTTCCATGCCTGTGCGATTTTACAGCGGCTGCTTACTTACGGAAATATCCAACGAATTGCACCCGCTCATATATTGGATCCTCCTGGTAATCGAATCCACCTCTTTTAATATGGCACGAAAATGACACCCGTTCTTCTGTAAGTGTACGATCTCTTATTCAAGTCGTTTTATAATCGCTCGATTAATTTGAAACATCCACTTTTCCTTGTACTTCTAATTGGATATACCTTTCTTGAGGTTCCGTTTATCTGTCAAATTGGCAGGGTTTAGGAAGACGTTATAGAGATGTGATTGGTCCTCGTGATACGTAATATTATAAATTGTTGTGTTCTCTAATTCGTTCGGCGAGTAGCCCAGTAAGGAAACCACACTCTCTGAGACGTAGTAAATCCGGCCATTCGAGGAGAATACCATGATAAAACCGTCTACCGCCTAAACGAATTTGTTTTGCGGATTAATACCGCTGATAGCGTGTTGTCATGTCCGTCAATCACGTGAATCATTTACCTCTAATATGAGGTGCGTGAATTCCTCGTTCGAAAGAAAGGACGGCTTCCAATCCTCTTGAATCTCGTGTACTCTTGATCTTACAGTAGTCTCTATAATTGCCAGGAGGCTTAAGTAAGTTAGGATTGCTTCAGACGGCGACTCATCCAAGTGCAAAAGAGAATGTTTCGCAAGGAATGAAATCAGGATTTGCTGTACGCACCATTGTGATTTTTCAAAAATAAAATCGTGGACTTCAAGACTGTGGATTTGTCCATTTTTCGCGTGTTGGGACAGACCATGTTTGCAAGCTCATTGACGAGCACGTTAAATTGATCCCTGCGCTTTTTCTCGCTGAGATTGCGCGATTTCCTGACAGAGAGGACCGATCATTTAGTGACAATTCAGAGGAGCATTGTAAAAGAAATTTACAATTGAAGGCATACCGCTTAGGGTCATCTTTATCGTCGATGTCATCGTCCATGGTGTTACTGGACAACGAAACCGAAAGTTAAGTCATCATAGGAGTAACACATCCTTACGTAATTTTCGTAATTCACGGCGATAAATGAGCTCTAGTACCGCAGACATATAACATAGACACGATGGTTATTAACTATTCGATAACTTGGATTTTGGCGGAGAGGGCTTGGTCGTAATAGGACATAATGTTGCATTCGAAAATATGACCGGCGAACTATCATTCAATCCAGCCGACACAGTGTGGCAGACAATCTCATCATTAATACTAGTAAAGAGGATATTCAGAGGAAATCCATTGAATGGCACTGATATTAAAATCCAGATGAATTTGTAGTTATCGACGATAGTCGCGCTATGAACGTGCTCGTGAATACTGCGTGTTATCCACCGAGATGAATTCACTAGGACAAGTGTTACGGAAGCGGGGATAATGGGAAAGAAGAATAAATCACGAGATCATGAACGTCGGTTGATCTCAACACACAGCTTACAGTCGATGGAAGTTAGTGGTAAATAGGAATGTCACTGGTGAGATGTGGCTGACGGCGTCAAAGATTCGCGCGGCTCTACGCCTGTTTAAACTGGCGGGCAAACCTTTAGTCGGTTAAGTAAGAAAGCGAAGACTCGCGACAGAGGTCAGCCACTCGATCACTGCCCGTGCATCGGTATATTACAATGCAACTCTCGCAGAATGAATGGAGAGGCTGCTATAACAGAGCTTAATTCCTGTGCCAGGAGCGACCAGATGTTCAGTCTCTCGTGTCCAACGGGCAATCAGGTGTTTGAAGGTGTGATTTCCAATGGCGACATTAGATTTCTTCGAGTGTACGGCTCACTGTAATGCTCACGAAGGAAAGCGGAGTATCTGGTGGAAATAAAGTCGCATTGCGTGTGTCACTCACTCGAATGGCCTGCGTGAGCGTCCCCGTGAGAAACTCGCCGTGTGAGAGCGCTTGCACGAGCTCCAGGTGCGCGCGTATGCGTGCAAGTACGCGCACGGCTGTCTCGGCAGACGCGGAGCTTAGATCGCCACCAGCTCGTTTCTTACGTCGTCCCGGGTGCAGATGTAGCAGCGGTAACAGCTGCACCACCAGCAGTTCGACGAGGGCAACCCGTTCACTGGCTCCTGGTGCCGCTTCCGTCGGCAGCACAGTCTCATCTTTCAATTCACACGCTCACGATCGCCCGCTCTCTTTCTCTCTCTCGCCGCCGGCCTTACCACGTATTCCCTTGGATTTCAGAGACCGCTGCCGCCGTGTTCGCGCACCTACGCCGTTTATTGCACCGTAAGGCACGCTCTACCCTCTGAAGTTGCATCGCTGCCTTCTCTAAACACTTTAGACGCTACTACTACGTACCACCGCTCTTCGATACGGCCCGTCTATCCTTTATTAGATAGGCACTGCGCGGGGGAGGCTCTCTCTATTGGAGCTGTATCGCGCATGCTCCTCTCCTCTCCTCTCCTCTCTACCTGGACGGACACGGAACACCCACCCACTCACCCAATTTCACCCATCTCCCAATCTCACTCATATACCTACTCTTCCACCTGCTGACGCACCTACGGATCACCTTATTTCTTATTATAGCCATTTAATTACTTGTTCGAAATCATAGTTCAAAAAGCATTTGAAACTGCAAGTGAAATTTTTGGCGATGCCCTCAGTCTTCGAGATCGACTTTTAGGAATGCAAATTGTTGTCATGTGTCCATCATTTCCCAACTTTGTTAAATATTATTTTATGTATGTATAGCGAGAGCAATCAAAGCTATTGTATTGGTTGTACATATATATGACTAACGAGTTGCCAACTTCAAGCTGGATTTCCACGAGCGTATCAGGGACTGCGAGCGCTTTCCCGATATTGCGCAGTCGCGCTTTATCAAAGCGTTGCTATCGCAAAACTGCAGATGCGTGGCGGTACCTTTGGATAAATGTCGTCGCCTTGTCGCCGTTCCATATGCAACTAATCTGCTTGCCTATACTACTTAGCAAGCTCTGCCAATCCAGCTTGTTTTATTTCATATTCACCGGCCCTGCTGGACAGTGAATAGTTCATAGTTTCTTGCCGACTCGTATCTGCTTAAGCGGATTAATTTGATACGAGTACCTGTTCATTAGCGAGAAGTGTTACGACTATCGGCAAGTCGTTGATGGGATAATGTAGGATGTTTTAAGGAGTATAGACAGTTGAGCATAAATTTTACATAATGTTTATTATTTATAGTGTACTCAGAAATGTCGGGCCTCAACCAGTGGGCCTCCCTTTTTTGACATATTTGATCAGTAAACATCACAATGGTAATTTTCCTCTAGTCCGTACAGAGTTACTTCTTATCTCTATTAAAAGGGGTGCGAAAGCTGCTGGTGGCTCGGTGCACAGTAGTTGCACAGTACTAAGTTCTGGGAGAGCTATGCCTGTTGGCATGTGATTTCTTAGAGAGCTGGATTCGGAGTGGCATAGTGGAATTGCTCATGGGAATGCGATGAAAGCGCGGCGTCCGACAAGGGAGCAGTGGACCTCACGAGCAGATTGCGCACCCCAAGAAATAGACGTATCCAGCTTCACAACTCTTGGCTCTCACCCACGTTTCAACATGCCAGCATATTTGTACAACAAAACATCGAATATAACAACTGCATATAAAACAAAACGAAAAGAAAAGGTCTGTACGTTCTTCGCCTTGTGACCCTTTATAGAAATTCGGGGATCCATTGTCCCACGTGGCGGCTCTTCAACCACCAATGCTCTCGATCCGGTGTGTCCGATTAGAACGGAAATAACGTATAGCGAAATCTCAAGTATTACAAAAGAGACGTTCCTCCGAAATTTAGAGAGGTTCTTCCTTGGCGGTGCAGTAAGAAAGACGCGCGAATTTCCATTTATCGGGCCGACATTCTCGAGGAGCTCCCAAAAGTGGCAGGCATAAAAATAGGAGGACAAAGGGTGTGAGGAGAAGTGGGAAGGGTCGGGAGGGAAACCGGGAAAGGGGACTGACTTTCCTTTTCTCTTTTATTCATATTATAGTAACCAACCACCCCCACTGTACACGCTTCTGCTTCAATGGTTTGTCCCACCGTGGACATTGAAAAATTAGGATACGCAGATGAATCGACAGTCAAAGAATAAAATAGCCAGGACGGCCTCGAGCAGACTTCGACATCGTGCCGTGCTTCCCACTCCTCACGAGCTGAGCTTTCTCGGCATTGGTATGCCTCTATCACCGAGACCGTCTCGTTTCACTCTTTGATTCGATAAATTGAGAAGGTCCCGCAATCAGTCGTCGAAAGTTCAATACGTACCATCCATAGCTGCAACGGTTCATCGTCTTATTCTTACTTTTCTTTCTTCTTAGTGACGATCTCTCCGAAGGCTCTCCGAAAGTCGCCAGTTTGAAGATGCGGCTTGAATGTTCGACGACTGATCGATTGGCGGGTACACGCTAATAAATTGGCGCGGAAGCGATAGTGGCGCGGAGGTGTGTAGAAGTTCTCATTATATAGGAATTGAGGGGACTCAATATTCGAAAAACTTGGTAAAAATATTACTGTCCACCCCGCGCCACTCGGCTCACCGACGCTTCTGGCCCACCTTAATTAATTCTTTTAAACTCCAAAACACTTCGTCCAGCCTATGCGCTACACGAAATTACAGTTACGATACCATATTATATTTGTATATAATATATATATGTATATGTAATATATATAATATATATATATATTATATATTGTATTCTACATTACATTACTATGTTCGAAAAATAATATTACAATATGTAGTGTGTGTTGTTATGGGTATTATCAGTTTTGTTCGCTATCCTTTATTCCGCGAGTCTCACTCTCTCCCTCTCTCTCTCTTTCTCTCACGCGCGCGATTGCGCACGCTCGTTCTCTCTTTCTCTCTCTCTCAGTTTCTCTCGCATCGCTTTTTGTTTCTTCCTATTATACGCACGTACTATCTAAAATTTACAATTAGTTATAATCGATGACTGCGTGCTGTTGAGAGGGCGAGGCCTGCATTACATTGTTGGATGTAGCATCAATCTCTTTATTGGCGTGGGTCGTCATTAAAAATTATATACCTCGCTTCTTTCATGCGAATGCCTCTCGTTTGATGAAAAAACCTTCTCGTGTAATAAGAAATATTGTTACGGTAGCAATCCGGTCAGCAGGGATATTCAGAACATACTTTCTGTGCTTCTAATGAATTTCATTCGCTTTCTATTTCATTTGCCCAATGAATTCGGAGCAAAAGCGATTTGCTTGTGGGCGCATAAGTGGATTGGCCCTCTCAACAGCCAGTCTGTCCATTTACCGAATCCCTTTACCAAAATTTTGGTGTGTAGGTGTGTGAATCTAAAACTGCTAGGCGCTTCTCCTCTTTACGTACCTCTTCCACCTCCGCCTCACATACCTCCTCCTCCTCCTCCTCCTCCTCCTCATTATCCTCCTCCTTATTCACCTCCTTCTCATCGTCGCTTCTTTCTTTTAATTCGAATAACAACCATTTTCTTTAAATTTGTTTCACTAAATATATCACAAACTGCCGGTGGCTAGTGCAGCTCTCACGGATTCACGCCGAACTGGCTTATCGGAGGAAGTGGCTTCCCGTGGGATCCATTCTCTTAATCATTAGTAGTTCTTTATTCTTAATTAGCTTTATTATCGACATTAATGTCGGCCGTGCATAGGAACGGGCGAGTGGCCGTGCACCAAGCCCGTTGACCGCTGATCGCTGATCACACCTTGATCGAGCGATGCCAAGAATTTGAAAGTATACACGACGCGACGTGACAAGCCGAGGCGGCTCTCTTTCTCTCTATGTATGTGTCCGGGTTTATCTGCCGTGCGATCCACAGGTGTGCACCTTTCACCGGCTGATAAACCGTTCGGCATCAATGCTCGAGCAACCACCGGAAAAGTATAACGATAAGGGATTACATGTTAATAGTTACATCACTGTCGGAAGACGCATTCAACCGGAGGATCATCAGGGAATAATAAGAGACCGCCGGTTCGGCCGCCTGCGCATTCATTTCCGGAGGATCCTTCGACCTCGTCCCCAACGTTACAGTTAGTTTAAAGTGTTCGAACTAGTAATTTTTTTGTTGCTTCATCCTTTATATCATAGTTGCCACAGAAGTTTCTCTTTTTTGTTGTATCCTTAAAATGTAAATACCTCTATAAATCCATGACCTTAAATATTAATATACGCGAGTTTCCCTCTCCTTCAACTCTCTCGATAGCCTCCCGCTGGGTTGGTTTCGAAATTTTAGTGTTCACGCGTTGCTGTTGTTCGATAGTTGACGCTGCTTCATTCACTTTCTCTCAGGCTTTCTTTTATTTGTTTACGAACTTGTAGTCAAGGGGGGGGGGGGGGGCAACCGTGTTGTTAGGTCAGAAGGGCAGGACGGGGGGCAGGGGCAGGATAGAGAAGATCAAGCCACGTTAAGAGTATTAGAGTAAAGTACTGAGATTACAGTAAATTCCCTTCGCCACTATTGCCAAAGGAATTTCTACGCTACTCTATTTAGACGGGAGAGTGGGCTACTCATCACCCGTAGAACAATCTACGACTGGAAAAGATTTTCCCCTCATCGAACCGGCAGCTATCATCGTTCTTTCCTTCCATTCAATTGACATGGATTTGGTTCATGTCAAGCAAACAAATACTTCACGACCGTAGCACAACAAATAGTACAAATCACATCAAAAGATCACATGTGTTTGTTTTACAGTAAATCATGGTGGTGAATTTTTTAGGTTCGCAAACTAAGTATAATAGGCTCTGCCGAAGATCGATGCATCTTTGAGGCGGAAGGTAGAACGCTGGACCGATTCAAATTACGAGGGATCCAACTGGGGCTAGCAGAAACTGGCAAGCTTTAACTTGCGAAGCGGTAGAACCACTAATTCTACAAATACAAACACGTAGTACTAATTACGTAGATATAAAAGTTTGCAGCATAGCCGAGAACGTGCGCGCGCGTGGGTGATTGACTACGTGAGCGCTGCATGTCCGTATGCATGTGTGTGTGTGTGTGTGTGCGTATGTCGAGCAACCGAGAAATGCCGGCTCAGGACATAGCTGGTTGGCTGTATTTGTGTTATGTGGTGTTGGAAGAGTAGTATCGGCGTGTCTAATTGGATTGTTGTAGAGGGTGAATGTAGGGGTGTGTGCGGGTATGCGCGGGCTGTGGTATGCCGTAAGGTACGGCTCTAAAAAGCGGTTTGCAAGAGGTGCAAAGCTTACATACACAGAAGCGTGGTGGAGAACACGAGCACATTTCGAGATTTATCGGTTACAAGGCGGAGACGTCGATTAGCCTCTGGCAAAACGACGGGAATGGGGTTGGGATAATTAGTAGTCAAGTGTCCGCTTTATAATACGAACTGAAATTAGCTACGAGCTAAAGTGTTACATTCTAATATTCTGATATTCATATGCGACTACATATTATCGTTAGTTGGTAAGGTAATGCAAGGCCGTGCTCTACGTGAAGCTAGCACGGATGTCAGGCCGGTATTACGACGTTTTCGGATGCGCCTGGCTACCATCAAGATAGGTGTATACTCGGGGGAGAGGATAGGTAAGGGCTGTGCTCAAGAGAGCTAGTCCAGCCCTTCGGAGCGTTCGTATTCATCAGTGGACGTCTCTGTCTGGTGTAATCGCCAGTCTCTTAATTCGACTGATTCGACCTTTCTCTGAGAGCAGGGATTAACGTCTGAGAAGTTCGCGCCTCGAGACACCTCGCGACAAAGCATTCTCGCGCACGGGCTTTTTTTTATCTCGGTTTTCTCATTGAGTATCCTACAACGTTTAAAGTCCTCTTTACAGTAAGAGTCTCTGTAATACTAATGTAAAGACTAAGTGTTCATCGGGCATGGAGGAAGGGGCAAGGACAAGTTGCGGAAGTGCAGGGCTCGCCAGCGGATCAAGTGACAGCTCGTTGAAACCGAATGGGTGGGATCACAGTGGAAAATAAAGGGAGTACGTTAGCAGGCAGGGTAAACTGCTCTCAGGACTCGTCGACACGTGTTACATCATGCATGTAGACCGCAGTGTATTGCGCGGAGCTGGTGAGCAGCAAGTACGATTTTAAGAATCGTTTGCTTTATCAAGCGAGTCAGGAACAACGGCAGCCTTTTGCAATTAAAGACTCTCTCCCTCTTTCTCTCTCGCTCTCGCTCTCGCTATCGTTCTTTCTTTTCTCTCGCTCTGTCTCTACATCTACGCAGCTACTAGGCTTAGGCTGATACATCGACATGCAGCTAGTTGAACGGTAAACTTTTTCCTCCTCTGCAATTCCGCTAGACACTTGTTCACTAAATACTAGTCTGCGAATCTACGGTGTACCTTTAGTAGTAATAGTCTAATTCAAAAATACTATAGTCCTCGCTAGCTTAGTCAAAGAGTTAATATTGTTTAACATCAAGCTACCAATACCAACGCGTTTCCTTCCCTCTAAAGTGTGTGTCAGTTGAGAACGTTCGTCTGGAGAATTTTGTCTGGATACCGTGAGACCAGAATAATTTGCGGATGGGGTAATCCTCTTTCGTCGGCCATCCATAAAATTGTTTTACGACGTATAGTGTGTGACTCTGCAGCGATAGGCTATGTCATTCGTCTCTCCAATCTCTAGCAAATTGTCTTCTACCGCACCTCTAGCCTCTCGTGATTTCTTAGCGCTCTTGCCGCCCTTATATATGCCGTCAGGAGGAAAATCGTCCGTTTCTTCTTGCAGAAGATGCGTGTATATAATAATGTTCTGAATAAAAGGAACTCGAACAAGCGGCCGCTCGATCAGTATAGATAATTATATACTATAGCTCTATGTTTGTATGTATCTATATGCATATATGTAACGTAAAATTCGGTCATTTCGACTCTATTCTGTGAACCCGTCCGAAGTCAACCTCTGAATAACTGATCTCTCGAGTAATCATCTCGTGAAAAAGGAAAACACCCTGTTCGACACGCTCGGACGCTTCACTCTGCAGGGAAATACATTCTTTCCCGGTCACGCTTTTCTTCCCTATCATACGCACTTTCCAATTCCATTAATTCGCGGTTTGCTGGGCATTTCGAGTAAGTCGATCAATCTATAATGCGACCAAGGAGCTCGCCCGCCTTTAGGTAAATATCACCGTTACTCTGTCCACTTATGAGTAACTGTAGAATAAAAATCGAAAATATATATATATGTATGTATATATATATATATATATGTATGTATATGTATATTTATATTATATTCGTTTCTGTTGTATCTACTATATCTATATCTGGGGCGTGCCCGTGGTTTCCTCGAGATCCCTCATAGACACTTTCACCTGACCGTACGATTATTGTAGTCTAAGAACTAAAGCCCGTCAGTATCCGATAGCTTATTATAGTATACGATAGCTTAAACAAAATTCCTTCGTGCGACCATCCTTTCTCTCCTGGTTTCTCCTCAGTATTTCGTTTTTTTTTCTCTCATCGACAGTTTTCTTCGATTGGCGAGGGCGAGCTTGACCCTGGCGTGGACGGTCTGTGGTATATTATTGCCGTTCTTCATCTGCACTGCCTACCATCTCCTCCTCCTCCTCCTCTTTGCACACGATCACGATCCTATCCCAGCTCATTTTCGATCTCCCGTGTTCCGGCAATATTCCTACCTTCCCTCTTCGTCGACTCTTTTTTCCTCTCTATCGAATTCCCGGTGCGCATCGAAAGCCGGCTCTATTCGCATAAATCCGATCGGATGGCCATGTTAGTAAATTTGGACAGGGTTCACTCGGCGGTAGACAATCCGATTAAGCGGACCAAAATATTCGGACATCCGGTTTCGCTTTTATTCGAATAGCTCTGCTCGGCCTTCGGCCCCTGGAGCAGAGTGAAAACGCGTTTCGTGTCCTAGCGGCGTCTTCTTCCCTCTCTCGCTTTCGTTCTCCCTCTCTTTCGACATTTTCTTCCTATCGCATGCAACGTATCTATTCTTTCATTTGTAAAAGTCGCCCTTTAATATTCCCTTCCAGTCTCTCTCGTCTTCGTCTCTTGCTAGAGTCAAAAATGCATTGCACGCAAGAAGCCAGGTAGGTACACACGAGCATGTTTAGCCAATAAGCACAGTGGAACATCCGAGAATCTCGAATCTGCAGAAATCAGTGGGCACGGATTGAAATTGCTCTTTAACTTTGCTTTAGAATGTAGGGGCAGGCGAGGAAGATCTGTTCGTGAGAAACTGAAATGGGCATGTTGAGATAGTTCGGTATTCTCTGGCAATCCACGATGTGCTTGTTGGCCGCGCGAAGCAGCATTCTTTGAAGCAGCAGGCCATACAAACTGTCCTAAGGACTCAGGATCGCCATATATATTGATATGGCGATACACAGCATTGAAGCGAGCGAAGTCCTTGCTTGTTTAAATAATTGCTTTACACTGCTTTGTGATTGCTTTGCTGCTGCAGCTAAAACCCTTGACTCAAGTTGGGAAGCTCGAAACTCCAGTGGATTTCGTCGTATCGTTTTCACTATGTGTGTATCTGTGTGTTTTCATTGTCATTCAGGTTTCCTTTTATACGATGTTTAGATGTGAACGTGTGGTTTTGACTTTATTCGACACATTTTGGAACGGGTATCGCGTGGCGATAGACTCGCAACATACGCCGTAGCACAACGTTCCATTCGCTCGGTCATTTTGTTCGCCTTCGCCTTATTACCCCCTAATAATATTATATCTTCACTTTACATATCGCTAGTAACATTTGGTATTGAAGGGAAAGACGGGTACTCTCTACTATCGGATGTCGATTCTATCGCTTTCATACTTCTCTCTCATAACGTATCTCTGCGCAGTCCAGCGACTAGACAAATGGAACTATTCGTGTTAGCGAGATGTCTCTGGAACTCAACCCATGCTTTGCCACTCGGCTCGGAAATCGGTTGCTAATTGAGAAAGGTAAGGACCCGCGTGAAGCCAATTGACAACATTCCCTACCTAAAATCGGACTATACGACTGGCAGCGAGTGGGGTGAATCTGAACATTGCACATCTGGTTAGTCATCATTGGATGTATACGCATTCCTCAAACTTTAGTGTAACAATACGTAAAATCACAATTAAAAATAGTCTGTTTCCTTGACTGTGGTATTAGTGAACTGTTTAACTGGAGTTTGGTAGATTATTGTACATACATATATCAATATATATGTATATATGTGTGTGTATATATATAATATATACAAATATATGCATATGAGTATATAATGTAACACATATATGTATTCATTCCTAATTGTAATTCTATTTAGTCAACTCTATCTACACCCTTAATTCGGCCATGGAGGAACTCATTCGTCTAAGACACTCCATTGCCCCGAAATACTTCGGTCTTATCGGCTGTCTCGCTAAATGAACGACACCCCCTTTCTTGGAAAAATCGGGAAGTCCTGTAGAAGATCGCGGCATTCTGAGGATTTAAAAATTACACGAACACTTAAGAAACGTGGCATGACAACCACTTCATTTCACAGTTACGACTAGAATCACGATGTCGAAAGTGCGCGAGGTGAAATTGGAACTGATCCGAGTTTCGCGATGGCTCGCTTGAGTGTTACAAACGAGAATGGAAAGTAAGAAAATATCATTGAAATAGCGTGCATACGAGACATTCTTCCCACTCGACACGATGGTGAACTACGTTAAAATGAGACGGGTTCATCGGACCCTATGACCATTGGAAAACCCTCTCGGTGCTTTTACTTTAGCTAGGCTATCCCGAGTTCGTCTGTCGAACTCTAAGCCTACTTTTACAAACACGAGTAATTTACACAGTTGAATTCAGGGCTCTTGTTTCCGCCCAAATCTTTCCCCTCTAATACCAAAAGGGTGTGTACATAAATTCTTCCATTCTCTTTTTCCTTCGCTGTTTTTCACGCTCTCTCGCCCCTCTCTCTCTCTCTCTCTCTCTCTCTCTCTCTCTCTCTCTCTCTCTCTCTCTCTCTCTCTCTCTCTCTCTCTCTCTCTCTCTCTCTCTCTCTCTCTCTCTCTCTCTCTCTCTCTCTCTCTCTCTCTCTCTCTCTCTCTCTCTCTCTCTCTTTCGCTCTCGCTCTCTCGCTCTGTCTCACTCTCACTCTCACTCTCACTCTCTCATTCTATCTTTCTGGCTTTCTCTCACCCTCCCTTTTGCCGTGCGTATCGGCGAGAGTGTCGTTTGATTCTTAAATGCTGTACAGGAACATTTACTTGCTTAAACGCTTAATCACTCGGTTTAATATCTTTATTCGTTATATTTATACTCGAGTATAACCTACACTTACTTTGTCGTTAAGAGTACTTTGTTACACCTATTCGTTTAAATAATTACACAATATCATCGAAGTGAATCGATTAAACAATGCGTCTGTTAAACGAACGGCTGCTGCACGACTGATGTCAGTTTGCGGCACGGGTGTGTGTGTGTGTGTGTCCGTGAGTGGGATGTGTGTGAAAAAGGAGGGGTGCGCAAAGGACTCCCGTTCATCACAGTGTAAGAGATTTCTCAGTTGCAGCGTCGCGTCAATGAGAGGAGAGATGTACTGTCGTAGGTTTTGGTCGGGAAAGTAGGTGAAAGCCTTTCCTGGACGGCGGTCGGTATTCTGCTTTAAATTTACTCGTACCACTTGAAACTCTCGAGTTCACCCGGCAAATTCGTCGAATGAACTCGCCGGAGTGCAGCGCAAAATAAGCTGTGCCCGAAGTTATTTGGAATGCGGTTATCGTCTGAGGATCGCTGGACGTTAATGTCGAAGTTCAAACTCCCTAAATTAATCGACTGTAAAACTGTACCCGGCTTGATAGTCCTGCGCTATAAGTTTAACCCTCGGTCTTTTACGTTTACGAGCATCTTCGATCGGATACACTACTAGATAATTGCCAGTAGGTAGGTGCACGTTTATATCTCGGAATCAAAGGAAGGGCCGTGTAATGTGAGTACTGTTTAAAGGAAGTTCACAAAGTATACAAATCCGAAGAACCGCGGCTGATGGCGAGCCCCTCGCGCACACGTTTCCTTCCAGGGAAAAGATGAATTGAACAGCAACTCTCAGCATTACGTCTCTTAAATTAGCAACAAGAAAGGAAAATATAAAAATCCATTGCGCTTAACTTTTGCAATAAAAAATGCACTGCGTCGCAATCTTTCTGCTGACTTGAAAACCCTAGGGGTCCAATGTAATGCTCGAGTACACGTTCGCGTTGAGTGTACTAGAGACTGATGATCAAAGTAGTTGTTGGAACTTAGATTTTCGGTGTTGAAATCGCGTGCGAGGCAAGAGGATAAGCAGCCGGAATACAGCTACCCCTACTTAGCGCGCTTCGTTGTTCTTAAATCACTCATCGATCCCTTCCTCCCTTCCCATATTAATTTTCCAAAGAGATCATTTATGCCTCCGTTATAAGAATGCTTCCTTTTAATGTCTCTTTCACGCGTTGTTCTCGCATATGTACGCGTGTAATATATCGTTCCGTACAGTGTCGAGTTAGAATAGGTCTGAGGTGCCTCCTGTCTCTCGTAAGAGGCGACTAAAGGGAGCTTTCGGGTAGACCGGGCTACTCTGTGGACGCGCGTACGAACAAACCACGCCCGTATATCGTAAAAACAAAATATCATGTGAAATTTGTTAATATAATACGAGTATCAAAACTTCGTTCCTCATTGTCGGGATTGTGTTGTTATTCGGGCGATATTTATCTTTAACTCGAATATCTCCTACCTCTCATCACTTGTTATATATGTATAATTGTCATTCTACTATTTAAGATCTGCTTCCCTCGTTTAGCGCTCCTCGCGGCAACACGTGGCTGCCGAAGAGCCGGATAACTGTAATTAGAGCCGCTGAGCAGGCTTTCAAGATCAACATTCTGTATATGATCACGATTAATTCAGGGAAGGTTCTTGACAAGGAGGAACCTTCGCCTTCGCCTTCGCCTTCGCAAATCCAGGGAAATGCGATCCTATCACTCCGGCGAGATTCATACCGGTCGCGCACGTGTCGCGCTGTCCTCCCTCCAGTTTTCAGATTCGTGAACGCATACGCGTCGACTATTACTATATATATATATATGTATATATATATTTTTTTTATACCTAATATATGTGTACATTATATTTATACGGTCTTGTGGAACAATATCTTGGAGCATTTCTCTCTCCCTTCTTCTCTCGTGCGCGAACTTACTCTCACGTGCCGATACCAAGAGAAGTCTTTATATGCGGATTGTCAGGCTACATCCGAATCGCGTCTGTTCATCGAACGAGCTGTGTTCCCATCGTCCTTCCAATCGGCGACCGTCAATTCGTTATAAATAATTATCAGCCGTATGGAAGAATCGTGAAGTAGACGAGATATGCGCCCTCCATACGTTACGTTCTCTCCGTCTCTGCCGCAAAACTATCTCAGTGACACATGAACCAACACAGTTGAAGAGTGAAGTTATCGGTCATTACGCGTGACATAGATCAGTGGAAGATCTATCTCCGCAGAGCGACGGGCAGAAAACGAGGTAATAATAACGCTAATATTAATAATAACAATCATCGCTGTTGAAATCAGGATCAGTTAGAGTCGTCCCTAAGGGATCGCTAGGTTTTTACTGAACGCTAACGTGGCGTGACACTAAACTCTTCAACCCGCTATTTAGGGCTAGAAACTGGGGAAATTCGGAACATAGAAATCACAAAGAAAAACGAGGGGTCGCTTAAACCTAGGTTATCGGTGACGAACGAAGACGAAAGTACTGGACGACAAAGTCGATTAATTGAGTAATCGTCGTCCGTTGGCAAATTCGATGAAAATGAAGGAACGAAAGTAATGGATTTGCGAAGAGATGCGAATCGCCTATGAAATATGAGTACGGCTCACGATATAAAACGGGATTGGTAAGGAAGAAAATAGGAAAATGAATGTTGGAAAAAGGAAGACTTCGTGTACGGGGGCACTCAGTCATAACGAATTTTCACGGTTACGGTAGGTTCTCGCCTTGTTGTCTGCTGTCGGCAGCGGGAGCAAGGCTCTGTCGTTCTTCCCGTTCGCTGATCCCATTGACTGTTGATCGTCGGGCCATCCTTGCAATGGATGCGTGAGGTCGGATCTTCTCATTCGGAATCATCTGTTCGCGCACGCTTTCAGATCTGTCCTTGGCTCCTCTCTGTTGGCCAGGTCGCGATGCCCCCCCTCAACGAGGGAGGTTGTAACTTAAGGTGTCGCAGGTGCTGTGATTGCCATCAAGGGCGCGGGTGGCAACGCGACCGGTATGTGATAATATTTACACTGGGGCCTCATGCACGCACCCTTCACTGCGTCCCTGCACACTGTTACACGATTCTCGATCACCTCCACGTTTCCTGCAACAGTTTAATCAAAACAGTTGCGCTCCATTACAACAAGTTCATTCCAGTTCTGCTTCTGCTCGGGCAAAACCTCCTCGCAGCAGAGGGGAAAACTCCAATTATTTGGAGCATTTATCAAGATCGCCCATTCTCGCAACGTTCTACCCGGCGATTTCTCCGATTTTATATCGAAAATGATATCAATTCGACGATATAATAGACTGAAAATGAAGTAAAGGCAACCGCGCGGCAATGAATCGATCCAGCGAGTTGAGAACGTCTGTGATTTATAGCGACGTGTCCCACATAGTGAGAGAGAATCAGTTGAATTGCTGGATCGTCAAATGAATAAAAGAGGAGGTCTATAATCGCTTCGATCTGCTTGGCTTTCTATGAAGAAGAAAACAGCTTGGGCGAACTGAACCTTCAATGGAAAAACTTATTGAGTTTCATACAACTGCAGCTATGAATCCTGCTAAATCGGATTTTATTTGCGATCGTTTGAACGATCATTTCAATATACGAATAAATTGCTTACAATAATTTCATCATTATTTTACAATACTGTTTCAGAGTATTTACTTGAAACTAGATCGGAATAAACCTTGAAAATATAATAAGAGCTTTAATTCGTAGAAAGAAAAAATGAGGCATGTGTAAGAGAGACTAAATAAAGTTTGAAGAGCTTACCGTCACTGAGATGGATAAACTTGCAGGCGGGACGGTTGCAGACTTGTCGATTAAAATCTTGGCACACCGGGAGGGTGTCCAGTAACTGAAAGAAAATGTGCCAGAGACCCTTATAGCATCGTTCACGATAGGGTGGCATTAATCGTTAAAAGAACCTTACGGTATCTCAGATAGCCAAGAAACACGCACACCTTTTGCAATCACTCTCTGACGTACACACATTATCACACAGAGACACATACACTCTTGACAATTGTCAGTCATCTAGGAATGATCTTTCTTGCAACGCGCTTCTGTCGGACACTTTCGGATCTCCACGCACACAGACTCTCCAGTGTTAGAGCATATTCACGGTATACATTACATGCTCTAGGAAATCGAACCGCATACGAATAGATATTAATTAATAGCTACCGATGCGCGAATAATCAATAACGCGGGCCGGGCTGCTGCGCGCTACTTTTCCAATTGCCGTTTTATCATTACATTTCGATCAATAGAGTGCGAGAAAACTGTTATCGCGCGGTTTGTTTGCCCGCTGCTCGCCTCGATTATTTGCGCATGTCAATTTATTGGATAAATTTGCAGTAGAACATTTCTTTTCGAAGGGGACACTCCCTATACGGTTGTCGTGTATATTGTGATTGCTGCGATTAATGCTTCAATTAGTCGGCTGTGAGGAAACTTTGCAGGGAACCGGTGTCACTCTCGCGGGCCGACCGGATCACGCGCTGCCAAATCGGAAACTACAAGAGAGTGCTCTTTTCAAACAGGGATAGAACACGAGAGCGCTGCGTGTGAGCCTACAATTATGTTAATCCCATCATAGCTACCGCGACACACAGCGGGTGCAACGAGCGTGACTAGAAAAAGGAGGATTTCGATTCGCAAATTTCATCCGAGCACTACCGGACATCCGCACCGACTGAATGTCCTATCAACTGAAATATTCAGCATGCTAATGGCTATACTTGCTCTTCTTCGCCAACCCACTCATTAATTTCGTAATGACCGGCGAATGTGATGTTTGGAAATTTGAATTTACGATCAGGACAGTCTCTAGAATCGCGGAATACCGTGTGCTGGACCCACTAACGATTTCAAAGCTTGTTCAGCGGGTGGCGCATGATGTAACAATTTGCGAATCACGTATGAAAGCCCTCTTCTCAACGGACCATTTGCGGCAATGATTGTACTGAAATTTGAGTGGCAAAAAAAAGTCGTGGGACAACGAGAAAGCAAGATTCATGAACGGTTGTAAGCACTTTGGCGACCCTCTCGCCGCGTCACGATTGAAACGAGAAACGGGAAAACGATGGTGATATATGTCGTTGTGTGCATGTAGTAATATAATATGACGGTAATTGTCCGGCTGGTACGATAAATGAAAGTATCTTTCACTCAAGCCCGGGCACCGCGAACCGAAGATACCGGTATCCAATTTTCCTTGGCAATAACAAATCTACGAAGCCCAGTTCTGCGCACCGAATTCCCATGTAATACTAGCTTTTCAAATGGCGAACGGGAAAAAAGGAAGAACGAAAAAGAGAAATACGAATATGCGAGCTGTAGAAGATTGGCTATCAAAAGAATGCGAATAAAAGACTCGAGTGAAGCAGAAACACCGGTGGTGCATAGCTACGCTACTATCCGTTCCTTTTATTATCCCAGAGCAAAAGAGATGAATGCATATTATATGTACAGACACACAGGAGCACACACGTACAGTCGTGTCTCTAAAGTAATCCGTATGTTCGGAGATATAATGGACAAATGCAGCAAGTAGATATTAAACATCAAACGGCAGAGAACGGTTTCCGTGTTAGCAAAACGTTAGGTAGAAGCATCAACAACCTACCAGACAGAAAAAATGTCAAAGAATCGAGAAAAAAGGACCAAAAAATCAACAGAGAGAAGAAAGAAACAAAGTGTCATCGCGCAAAAAATTATACCATAGACTCACCAAAAAAGCGTGCAAAATATGTATATAGGTATAATAATAAGATGCTTCACGAAAAGAGTAACGGGAGGACTAGCTCTTCCGTATAATAGCTCTATTGTGCTCGTCGATTAAACGTCTCTTGCATGTGGAACATCGAGAAAGAAACGAGCGCAATCGGAACGGTGCAATAAAGAGAATCGTAATAAAGGGGACTAATAAAGGGGACTAATAAAGGGGATAACAGACCGAGGTGTTTCGCAATGGTAGTGAGAGCAATGTCGGCGATAATAACGATGTCATAATAAGTAATTCTTGCAATTATTCCGTAAGAGATAATACGCTACGAACACAGAATCTGGTCATGCAAATAATGGCCCGGGAGAAGGGGGGTTTTGTTTGCTGCTTGGGTGATCGTGTTCTCCTAACTTAATCTCGATCTTCAAACACACAATTTGCGTACACTCGTCGATAGCAGGCAGTTAGTCGAACCATCGAACGGATTGTCACCCAAGCATTGGTGTGCTGGCAAGAGCCCGACCGTTACCGCCGCTTTTGGTTCGCGCGCGTGAATTGTAAAACTTTGAAGAAACACACACATCCACGCACTACCAAAAGCTACGAGGAAGAAGACGTTTCCGAGTGATCCACGCCAGCGAACCAAAGTGTCGCGCGCGCGCCTGGTCCATTGCCAATTAGTGAGTAGAAAGTGTCTGTATATGCGGGTGTGTGTCAGTGTAGCGTGGAGATGGGGTGTCGTAAGCTTTCCAACTTAATAATATTCTACTGCAAATAAGTTCAGCACTAGGTCAACTGCGACTCCGCAACCATAACAACCGAGCTGCTCCTTCTATGCTTTTCTTTGTTTCTTTGTTTCATTTTCTTTTTGCCGTTTGTTCGACGTTCTCAAGAGAGAAAGAGGATGAGAAGGGCCGCTGCTCTGTTCGCGCGGCATCGATTCTCCTAATGTTGGCGCGCGCGCCCCCCGAGCAACCCTCTACTCTAACGAGATCCGATACATCTTCTGCCCTTTAGTTTTCTTGTCCCCTAATCTACACTTTCTTTCTTGCTTTCTCAATGATCGTTAGCCTGCTTTTGAAGCTTAATGGCGCTAAGTGACACGTACTACGAGGGACCGGTGCGCCTCTCGCTAATACTCTCTAGTCTAGCCCCGTTGCACTTAGTGACTCGTGCGGCTCAAAGTTAATTCTATGCGTGAGGAAGCTCTCTATCCAAGCGAAAGGTGTTTGCTCATTTCTGCGCAACGCCGAGCGTTTCTGAGCGATCACGTGAGGAGGAAAGCAGTGTTACCCGGTATAAAGAGGACGCTCCAACACAAACTCCGTTATTATCGCGCTGTTAATCGATTGCCTCAATCACGCCATTGTCGTTTTCTCATTTAAGCACGAATTCGAAAGGAGACCAAAAAAGAAACATTCGACAAAAAGAAACCCTGCGAAACAAATAAGCAAACGCGTTATTCCAAAATATCAAAGTAGACGAATGCAGAAGTCCCTCTGAAAAAATATACCCAGAGCTGATTGGAAGCACTAATTGAACGCGTGGAGTCTCTCCGTCGACTAAGTAACAAGATTAATATTAATGGACATGCAAGTACACGCTCGACATCGTAACAAATGGACCGTATCGTAATCTTCTACTGCAGTAAAGTAGATGCACTGGAGGAGATTGGCAAACAAACTCTAAAATACAGATGTATACATGTATATGTATATAAATGAGAAATAAGTAAGAAAGCGTAAAAAGGTGAAAAGTTGCTCTTGAGATGCGGCGGTAGCTGCGGCGGCGGCGGCGGCGGCGTCGGCGGCATTAGACATCCCGATTAAATCCTCATCCACAAATAACGCGAAAACGTTAGTGAAAAAAGCGTATCAAGACAATGGCATGATAGACATAATAATAACAGTATGTATGTAACATGTGTAATGTATACACTAGATAGATACATGGCAGACCGTTTAATACAAAAGTCCTTCTAAATTACTGTAATAAGAAGCGTGCATCTCTTTCTCTGTGAATAGGATTGTCGTGTGGTTGGCGGGCCGGGGCTGACGAGGCTTGCGGTGAGGGAAAGGTTGGAGTGAAAGGTCTAGGGTGGGGGCCGGGTGACGAAAACGCTCTCGAAGTAGCATAATAATAATTATTGATGTAATAATAATAGACAAACACCAGATAAGGCAGTGGTTATTCGCAGTTATAGTTGCGGTGAGCAGTTGTGAGGGAGATGCCCCCAAAAAGCTACGTGTTAGCCAAAGTTACCGAAGCACGAGGGCCGTACACACACTATGTATCTTTGTTCCTGCATATGCATAGAACTCGCGAAACAAGAAGATCACATTTGGTTCAAGAGGCATTGAAATTGAAAGAGCGTCGCGAAAAGGCGTGGTGTGTGTGGCCCTTCTCTCCGTTAACTTTGAAGGTTAGCAGCATTAAAAGCTCGAGCTTACATCGGAGCACCAAGTGTGCGCGGTCCCATTGCAGCCATCTCTTAGCGGTTCGAGCTAGATAAGAAGTTGCGTGTAAATACACAGGAGGGTATGTAAAGTTCGAGAGGGGTATCGCATGCGCTTGGTGCTTCCAATGCAGGCCCGAGGCTGGGTAAAAAACTGGTTACAATAATGAGTCTACCTGTCCGCAGCTGTCTGTGTAGACGACACAGTGAGCGTTTTGGGGGACCACTTGGGCCCCGACAGTGGCTAAGGCTGCTAAGGCGATCCACATGCAGCAAACGAGGCAGTGTTCGTACGGTTTTTTTCAAATATTGGTAGCATTTTTGGCCGTTCATTACCAGACGACCAATTCGGTGGAGAAGACACCAAATCAAATGGGGGGCGCGGTAGTGCGCGCCCTCAGTGCACCCAGGTACATGTACGAAAAAGAATTCGAACATATTTTTCGTTTTTGTTTGGTTTTTTTTCAGGTTTTTCAAGGTTATCGTAGAGGAGCAATCAGGTCGCAGCGATTGCCAGAAAGTGGTGGTAATCCACGAAAGGAGCGTGGAGGATTCGTCGATACATGGTTGTACAGTTGCAGAAAAATTCATTCGGCGCGGTTAAAACCGTGCCAGGTTTTGGATGGGAGTATTGTTGAGGATCACGGATCCGTGAAAAGCAGGAGAAATGAAAGTGCAAATGGTCGCCGTGCACACATTGGCCGTAGGTGCGGCAGGTGTTCGGGGGTTGAGGGTTGAGGGTTGAGGGTTGAGGGGTGGGGATGTGGCATCGCATTGTTTTGATAGGAACAGCATTGTATTAGGATCGCGCGTTGCATCCGTGTAACCGATATTCCGAAGAATTCGGTAAAGTGTCGCGAGGCCGCCAAGTGTTTTGTTATTCGTGTTTTACGCGAAGACCATTCATCATGTACCAGGGTGTATGCACAGATTGTTATCATTTATTTTTTGTTTGGTAGCGATAGTGTCGGTGGTAGTTGGGTTCGCGGGTGTTGGACGAGCATGGCGATAATATGGCGGGAGTGCACAAATATCAAGCCAGCATATTCGAAGGAAAATAACCAGATAGACGCATGAGTGTGGCCGTATGTCGGTTGACGTAAGGATACTCCATAAATATCGAACGCGACAATCATATTGGAGTGCAAAGAACGTTAGCGCGTTCGCGTGTTTACGGCAAATAGAGGCCAAATATTCCCGTGCAGAAGCAGCACGATGAGATTGAAGTGCATGGTTGGTACAAGAGAGTTTCGATTATTTAGAAAGATCATAAGCCCATCACCGATAGTACCAGAAGGGAGTGTATGGACGAGTGACGCGTCGTGCCGAGAATTGCATTTGTGGAGACATCGAGCGGCAACGCGTGGGTTGGAGGAATTGTCGCAATCGCCACATAAATGTAGTTAATTAGCGAAGGTTCGCGTGGAAGGGCGGGCGGTGGAGCGCCGCAGAGATTCAGGAATGGTGACAGTTGATCCGATCGAAGGATCAGCGGTTCATTGGTACGTGGAGCAGGATAATTCAGACGCGCGTGGCGTATCAGGATCAATTTCGGGGTCAGAGTGTAATTGAGGCACGTGCGTGGAGCGTCGTGGAAGGGCGAATGGTGGTTGGGTGGTGCATCGGATCGGGTGGGGTCGGGTCGGGTGGCATTGGCGGGATGGTGGGCCACGGACGAAAGCGTTGGCGGGAGGCAAGATCAAACGGTATACGGTGGTACATTTTCGGTCGAAAGACGTGCGTTGGAATCCAGGCGAGGGCAAGCATGAAACAGAAAGTTTAAAGAGACACCATGAATGATCGCGCGTTAACGTGCACTGAATATACGTGGTGTAGAATAGCCTCTCTCAGCCTATATCTAACGCATCATTCGCATTCGCCTCAAGAAACTTGGCAAAAGAATTCGCTAACAGTAATGACACAACCATTCCTCATACCAGAAAACGAGAAAGAGGAAAACAAGATGCCGGAAAGGAAAATTAGATAGGTCTGCAGGAGACCTAACGAAACGTACGTGCTTCTCTCTATCGAGTCTCTCGACTCTCTAGTAACACACAGAAAATCGTGTTCGCATGCGCTTGCAGTTTCGTGTCTCGCGTAAGAGAGCAGTGTGTCGATGTCTGGTTTGTGTGAGTTTGCAGAGATGTATGCATGCGTGTTATCCTATTGGTATTAACGCTGGTCAGTCAAATACAAGAGTGAGAAGAAGAAAACGAGCATATGTAGAATGTCATACTTAACTTCGATCGAAGCGACCGTGAGTGAAAAACGCAGGAAAATAAACTTAAGCCTTGTATACATCGTCCATAAGCATCCGATCTCTACCAAGCGATCTACCGCTAAGAGTAGTAGCTGATCGAGCAGTGTGTATATTAATGTACGTTGAAGCTTAAGTGCTTAAGCTTGGCATATGCGACAAAATAAAGTGCTACAGCGATACTTACATCGGAAAGAGTGCTTCACACTTCACTTTTTGCTACCTCGACATAGGTGTATACATACAGAGCGGAACGTTGGAGCTACTCGACGAGATAGTCCCCCAAGAATTATTTGTCGCGATCGAATTGGGCACCGGCAATCGGAGAGTGCGAGTTTTCCCTGCGAACTCGTGGAAGTTGCGAACATCTCCTGGACGTTATTCCACTCTTGCCCGAGTAGGAGGAGTTAAGCAGTGCGCGCTCTGAGGAAAGTTCATCGGATACTCGCTCCAGTTTTCCCCTGTACATATCCACCGATAATATTCACCGATCGTCTTCGATATTAGAGTGCGATGGAAAACCCACGTCAAATCATCCTGGATGTTTCACTGGTTTCTCCGGGTTAACTTGCTGGCCACGCTCTCTCACTTGCTCTCTTTCTCTCTCAGTCTCTCTCCCTCTCGCGTCTCTCTTTTTCTCTCCCTCAGGCACTCGCACACACTCTTTTTCACTCCCTCCCTCTCTCTCTCGCTCTCTCTCTCTCTCAGTCTGGAGCTAGAAACTTTCGTTCGCACACTCCACTAGACGCAGGGCCAACAATGAACCGGACTTGCTGCCGCCCGAGCAAAGCGTATACTGGCAGCAAACAAGGGCTGCCGTCGCGCTGGCGGAAATTTGAATCGGACCACGATGAGAATTTTGCGATGCTAACGCTTGATGCACTCGCGACCCTCGGCAAGTAAACATTGTCGAAGGCCACACAACCGAATCATTCCCCGACGATCAAGGGCTATCGTTACGGCCACATTGAGGGTGGATTGGAGATCTCTTCGGTGGCCGTGTGGTCGCCAGGAGAGTTCCTCCTACGCGACTCGATCATCGACTCGATAGGAAAGAAAGTGAGAAACCGTAACAGCGTACCGGGTCTGCGGTTGCTTGAGGTTGTCGTCGCGCGAAAATTGCGTAGCACTCTTTTCTCGGCGCGTGTATGTAAAAAGAGAGACAATTCCAAAGCACAGCCGAATTAAGCGAAGTTCGATCACAACGTCGACTTGTCAAGCGGCTATTCATCTGATTCGGGCCTGCGAACTAACCGGGAATCCTCGAGCGAACGCTGCTTCGGATACCTGGTCGTGTGCCGGTCGGAATTAGATTCTAATTCAAGGCGATACGGCGACGCTGCGACCACCACCGCAGGAGTGATGGTCCCCGGTGGTGCGAGACCATCGGCGAACTTTAATATACATGTTACTGAAGCCACGATATGTGCCAAGCGTTACAAAAGTCTAGATTCAGTAAGGCACACGCGCGGCTTCCTTGCGCAGGCTGTAGCGGCTAGAAATAATAGAGAAGCTGGAAAAATAAGCGAATCGAGCGAAGGGAATAGCGGCAGAGATTTGCAAGGACGGTGGACTGGGTGGAGAAGATGAAAAAGGTCGAAGTAAAAAATATGCGTTCTGCTTAGAGGTCCACAAAGTATGTATTTATTCGTAGAAACAGAGAAGAAGCACGAGCAGAAAGTAGGATGGTAAAAGAGAGGTGCGACCGGCTCCAACAAAAGCTGTGCTGCTTCTCTTTTTGCGTAGTACCAGGCATGTAGCTGCATTTCAAAACCAGACTCTCCATCGACCTTTTGCTAAAAGTTGTTAGTAAGATACAGCTGGCTAAAGGGGGCTTCGATGTGGCGATTGCATGGATTTCTCGGTGGTGGCAAGGGGGGCAGGGCGGGCGGACGGGAGGAACGGGGGGTGGAGGTGGCAGGATCTGCGTGATTGATCCTGGACACTTGTACCCAGGCATCGCTCCTTCGTGCCTCCGGAAGAATATCGCAACTAAAGCGTGGGAAAAGCGGCGGGTGAAGGATACGGTTGGATAAGGTAGCGCTTAAAGTATATTACCAGGGGCAGATGAACGGGGGATAGGGTAAAAGTAAAAGTAAAAGTAAAAGTAAAAGAGAGAAAAGTGAACGGTAGTACAGTACTTGAGCAGTACGCTCCTGTTTTACGACTCCTTCATAATGAAAGCGACTAAATATCTACCGAGCATCGGAAGTGACCGTGTGCTTGAGAGACCACTGATGTACTGAGAAAAATCGACGCGCGAACCAACGGCCTGCGAGTCGCAAACCACTTTCGCGCCAACACCACGACTAATTGTAAGTAAGGCCGGAAACTTATCTAGGAGTGTGCCATAGCGGCGTATATCACGATACTGTCAGACTAGCTAAACAGCGGCAGAGTTCAAGCACCGAGTCGAACGATTTCAATTGGAAGATATTAAAAAACAAGGGAAGCAGGAAGCGAGGCTAAGGCTGTGAGCAGTAATGGGCGCAATATTGAGTAATACACGATTATATATACATACAGTATGTGTAATATGTATATATATATATATAGATATATACATGAATATAAATATAAATATTACAAGGGATTAGCGAGATATCTCGGGAGGTTCTGTTTCTTTATATCGGTAGAAAGAGATGAAATAAGAAGAAGCATTAATAAAACAAATATTCATGCATTTCTCAAGCATTATTATTACAAATACTGGCTGACTCCTTGACAAACCCCGTGAGCGTGCACGCGCAAAAACGCATTCGGGAGCTTTCTCACTCTCGCTCGCTCGCTCTCCCTCTCTCTCTCCCACCTCTGGCACTCCCTCTCACTTTCGCCATCTCTTACTTTCTCTCCCTCTCTGGCTCTCCCCCTCACTCGCTCACTCTCATATACTCTCTCTCTCACTCTCATATACTCTGCCACTCTCCCTCCCTCTCTCCGTCTCTCTCTCTCTCCGACTTTCGCACTTCATCTCCCTCTCCCATTCTCTTTCTTCTTCTCTATCACGAGGACTCCTTGCGGAGGATCAGGGCGCAGCCTGCAGCAGTTATCAATGGTGTATAGATATTCAAGCCTGCCTCGATCACGTGTTTCTCTTTTCCCTAGCAATCTGCAGCGTGGCATGGCGGTGCTGCTATACACGCTCTCTCTCTCTCACTCTCGCTCTCGCTCTCTCTCCCTCTCCCTCAGCCTCTGTTCTCCCGTCAGGACAACGGTAACGCGCGTGTAAGATAGGCGTGTGGCGTGCGTGGCCATGCTGGCCCACGAGTTGGCTAAAACGGAAAAGGAAAGCCCGCCGCCCGACGGGAAAAAGAGGAGAGGAGGAATCATTCGGCGCGTGTACAATCGCAGTGCGCCGGATGAGCTGCGGACAGCTACTCGTTGCGTGAGCGCCCGCACATACCCGGGGGCTGCTGAGAGTCTTCGTACTCGTAATATCGACATATATAGATTATTATACATACGCCTGACAGTGTGTGTGTGTGAGTGTGTCTGGATGTGTCGGGTGGAGGACGCGTGTACATGTGATACGTATGCCTGCCTCTGGGCGAACCCCCGCCGCGCGCCAATCACTCTCTTTCTCTCACTCTCATTCTCACTTCTCTCGCTCTCTCGCTCTCTCGCTCTCCCAGCCTCTCTCAGCCTCTCTTCCCATCTATCTGTGCCTTCGCGTGGTGCGCATGCCCACATGTACACAAATGCACATCTCCCGAAGATGTACAATACTTAAAAGTTCCAAGAAGAGACAGTACAGTAGACAATAATAAATACTACCTGTATGCATGTAATATATGTATGTGTGGTATAGTATATAGTTATAGCATAGGTACGTAGTACGTCGTTACATCGTAGCATCTTGCCTGCTCGATTACAATAGGTCACCACCTCGCAGTGTAAGGTATGCAGGTATGCGTGTGGTGGCGTGTGTGTATACATATATATAATAATATAGATCTCTACATAGTTCACAAAATAATCTGTTCTAGGCTTACTTGGTTATTTTGCGAAGTATTTCGGCTGCCTGCCGTCGCGTCGTTGCACGATCACGTATAGTACGTGCAACCCATATTCATAATGCACAGGTGCATCCTGTATCCGCTCTCGCATTTATGCATATACAAATATAATTATATATATGTCTATTTATATTAACGTGTAAGTATAATTATGGGTAATTATGTAGAGTGTGCTCGTGTTCGTATATAGTACACAGTCGACTCCATTGTATGCATGTAGAAGTCATTCGTGTTCATCGTGTGCGGCGATGCGCGAGTCGCTGTGTGTGTGTGGATGTATGAGTGCAAGGGGAAGGCACTTCCGCTGCTTTTCGCCCAACTTCGCGCTGGCATTCTGCAACCCCCCACGATCTTCCCTTACTGTGACTTGCTACTCGTTAAAGCGCGATCTTGGAAAACAAGTTTCACTAACTCGAACGACCCGCTCTACGACAACCCGATAAAATGGAAGTAAGGGGAACAAGAGTATTCCTTAAAAATCTTTCAAGCCACCCTCCCTCTCGATAACGTGCGTATAATCGCGAAGACCGAGTCTGGACAGTCCGTATCTTAAACGGTTTCATTCATCTCCGGGCGGATTCGTAATAACAAGCCTTTCCGATTCATATTGTAAGTACGCTCACGTTCACCCTACCATCTCTCATTCTTGTCCGCTAGTTGATGTCAATGCAATCATTGTTCCTTCAGCGTGAGCGCATCCGCGATATGAATCAGGCTTTAGAGATATCGGAACGCGTAAAGTCTGGAATGCGCATTCCTTCTCTTTAAGAGGGGTTTATATCGGGAGGCCGTGTAAGCGCGTTCGCTCGCGAGCTTAATCTACAGCATATCGTTGCATCAGCGCAATCGCTTCGTGTCCCTTGTGTCCGCGATGCAGTGAGTGGGGTGTACTTGTGTGCCTGCTTTTCTCTATGTACGTGAGTGCTTCTAGGTGTATACGTTCCTTACGATGTTCCAGGCATTTCGCATACTGTCACAATTGGGGAGTCCCGCGCGCACCATCCGCGCCAGATTAGAAGCGATTCCTCCGAAATCCAGGCAATCCGAAGTATGTATGTGTCTGTACACCACACGCGCTCCTCCCAAGGAAACCAAACTCTCACCAGCATCTCGTGCGTACCTCCCCCCCTTCTCACTCTGGAAGACTGTTTCGTGTGCATCCAGTTGGCGATCAGCCATATTGTGCGTGTATGTCCGCAGCGTGCACTTCGGAGCAGCCTCATGATCGTAGGAATCGCACACTAATCTGGCGATCGACAACGAAGACGACCGGCGAGTAACGAGGGTTAGCTGTTGCCATCGCTCGTTTTCGTTTTTAGGTCAGGCATTCATTGGAAAACTGGGCTATACATAAATTCGCAGTGACACATGCTCCCTCTGGGAGGTGCTCTTTGAATTTCTCCTCATTACTGCCGGGCGTCGATCGAATTGATGCACGAGATAGCTTTCGATGTGAGCATTCGATGTAATATTAACCCCTTCCCACTTCAGTGTCAGTGTACTGTTGTCTATTCACGTACATCTATATCACTCTAATACATATAATATATCTCCCTCGATATTTCCTTTGTATATGTATAAAGAGAGTTAATAGCACAAATGAAGATCTACGTATGTGTATATCGTATGCGCGCTCCCTCAGGTAGTGTCTCTCGGCTAAACAAACTTTCAAATCACTGGCAGACTTAGCGTGTACCAACGCACAGAACGGAGAACTGTCGGGTCCACTCTAGGCTCTAGACTATATTCTCACTACAAGGACAATCCTCTCCCGAACTCCTTTTATATCTCTTTTTCACGCGTGTTCGCTCGGGCATCTCTCTTCCTTTCTCTTCGCTCTACATCTTACGACGAGCTTACTGAGAAATGTACAACGCTAATTACTCTTTTCGTGTGATCTCGTGAGTTGGTGTTTGCTCGGTGTTGTGCCGTGTTCGTGTTCTGTGTATTGTTTTGTGCGCTCATGTACGAATAATGCGCATGTGAACTCGCTCTCTATCCTTTTTGCCATTCCGCCGAGGCGGCCACGAGAGAGTCCCGCCAGGCGTGCCTTTCCTCTCCAAATTAGACCGAGCAACTTTAGTCCCGCCTTAATTCTTCCATCTCCTCCCTTAAGCTCGCGACGCCCAAGAAAATGCTTTTGTGGCCTCTCCTTCCACTCATTTTCTTTCGCGTCATCTCGCCTTTCTTTCGCGTCTCGCGTCAGACTAAATGCATAAGCTCGTAGGTCGCAATTGACGAGGTTCACTCTGTGCAAGAAACTCCCCCGAATTGAATCGGAAAAGGAAGGTAGATTAGCGCCGATATCTTAGACAAATATATGTATATTAGATTAACCGCAGTACGCATCTTTCTTTCTTCACTACTCCTCCTTCTCAGACACGCTCTCTTTCTGCTTATTTATCTTTTTCACTATGATCTAGGTGTACGGTAGTACTATTACAACTATTCATAAGGACACCGCGTCGCTTCGGCTCTCTTAGCTCGTCGATGTGCAAAGTGTGCTTCTAGGAAACATATGTTGCTACAATAGTCGTGGAAATTTTCACTTCCTTTAAACGTAAACGACCGAACCGCACGAGCGCGGCAAACCAATAAAATTTTTTAAATCAACTCTAGCAACTTTAACAACGCGAGGACACTACACTCCCTGAGGTAGCAGGGAGTTTAACAACGCAAAGCTATTTACTGAAAGGAATTCCTAATCGAATTCTACAGTTCTTTCGCTCTTTTACAATTATCTGTATTGGCAATACTAGGGGACACTTTAATCATTGAAATAAATCAGTACGAGTAACGTATATATAAAAATATGACTACGAAAAGGACGTGTTTACATGGTTTATAACTCATTCAACGTTTATAGAGGCTCCGCCAGATATTTAGATTGCCGGGTGCAGAGATATGCAAATGAAATTAAGGATTTCACAAACATTTATTATTAGCACAGCATTAAAAAAAAGTGCAATAACGTACTCCATAAAAACGAGGGTTTGGAAGTTCGAATGATGGATATAACGTTCATAGCGCTGGAATTTACCTCTGATAAACGTGGGGTTTATTGGAGGTTCTCTTTGGCTATAAACGTTCGAAACTGGCGGATCCTGTCCATTCTTTCATTATTCCAATCGTAACAGAGGTAATTGAAATTTCTGAGACGGCAAATGAGCTACTGTATATAGTAAATGTATACACGATTAATCGTGGTCGACACCTAATATTACCTAAAACTCTCACACATAGGACACTGCAATTAACGTCTACCTCTTAAAGGCAAGTCGTTTGCACGTAACGTGACATAGGCCGAGCATCAATTTCCTTTCGGTTCCGGAGCGCGAGCAACGTCGCGTAATAAAATCCTTTCAAACAAGTTCAAACAAAATCTGCTATCCGCCGAAAAACGTCATAGAGGGTAAAAACTTTCCGAGTAACCGAGTTTACGATTAAAAAAAAACAGAAGAATTTAAAATATTGCAACAACGAATATGTCCGAATCATTGGATAAAACGGAACTGTGTCGCCTGGCGACAATCAACGTTACCATTAAATTAGTCGAAGTGAAATCACGTGCACGATTCACGACGATATTTTTCATTTATCTCTAAATATATATATATATATATATATTTATGTATTTATGTACGTACGCTAGGCTATCAGGAATATAGTTATCTATATATATGTATATGTATATATATATATATACTAATAAAAAAAATATGTAATGGACATATATATCTATGGATGTAATTCCGCCAACAATGATTTCGAGGACTCCCGAGTCACGTGAACGCGGACTTAACCGGCAAGTCTTGTTAGCTTCGATTTCTTTTTCCGTTTCATCATGAAAATAAGAGCAAGAGTTGTGGTGGACGCCTGTCGTGGACGTCTCTTGGCAAGGAAACGACGCAGTCGAAGGGAAATCGAACGGAGAGACCGTCGGGTCTTCACGCCGCTCAGCATTCTTCTTTACAGAGACACGTTCGAAACATGAAACATTCCAAGTGGAATCGGGTCAATAAGGCACTGTTCACCGACAATGTCTGACTAGAAAATGAAACTATTTTCGGAACTTTTTTTACTTCGGCAATTCACCGCTCGTCTCGCACCCGCTCACAGTTGCGGATTCTCTTTCCCGTGGACAAGTACAAACATTCCCGCCTCAATGAGTCCGCAGCCCGATTGAATACCGAGCGTTTGATTTGTCAGTGAGAGTCCCCCCCACAGTCATTGCATTTACAGAGCACAGCTCTCTAGAGATTGTGCGCGCTCCTGAGACTTGGGGATCCATTTCCCGTGAGCTGTGGAGCCGCAATTGATAAGAAGCGTGATATCACCTCTGGCGTGAAATCGTTTAGAGAAATTAGCTGGAAGATGCGAGAACTGGCGATGCATAGACGCACATGTAAGAAGAGTAGAGGGTGATGCTTTCGCATAGAGGACGGGCGCTATTTGTTCGCGGTCGAAAGAGAGAACGCAGAGGGCCCAGAAGAAGGAACCAGGACACACAGCGACACACGAGAGGGACGGAGGGTGCTCGCCCTTCCACTCCCTCTTTCCCTCGGGCTTGATAAGCGCACAAGGGATTTACGAGGTCTTCATCTTCTTATAGGGCTGCATAATGACGCCGGAACTCGCGGGGATGGCGACCTGCGGTTGCGCTGCTATCGTGGCCGGATTGGGGATCTGCGGTATCTGGGGAACACCGGGTACACCTGCGGCCGCGACGCCGGCGGCGACACCAGGCATGCCGGCTACACCCGGAAGGACTGCGTAAGGATTCTGTACGTAGGGCGAGCCGTGGCCGGCTGCCGCGCCAGGTACAGTTGGTATGGAAGCCTGGACGTATGGGTTGGGGAGCATCTGCTGTCTGATGAGGGAATAGGGATTGATCGGACTGGCCGTCGGTGGTCTCGAGTAGGCGAGGATGCCTGCGGAGAGCGGCGATGCGAGAGCACCAGCGGGGATACCCGCGAGACTGGGCATGACCGGTCTGGGTGTCGCCGGGTTCGCTGGTAGACCAGCGACTCCCGCTGGAGAGGCCGCGGCAGCCGGATTAACCAGAGCCTGCTTGTTCAGGGCTACGCCGGTGTAATTAAGGGCCGACAATTGGCCGATCCCGTAGGACTGAGAAGCTTGGGAGAGCTTGATCGCCTTCGCGTAGTTCTTCTGGGCGACCTCTTTGGCGAGAGCGGCTGGGTCGAGCGGTGTCGGCAAGCCCGCGGCGCTCATGCCCAGGCTGTTGAGCATGTTCAGGCTCGCCACGCTCGGCATCGTATTGTAATTCGACATTGAAGTCATGATGTTTGACATCGTGTGTGCATTCGCCATGGAAACCATCGAGGCCATTGAGGCCATGTTAACCACACTCGGCATTGAGGTCAAGCTAGCGACGGAGGTCAACGGACTCATGGCCGGTGGTACCGCAGCGGCAGCGGACAGTGCCAATTGATTGGCCTGCTGTTGATGATGCTGCTGTGCCTGTTGCTGTTGGTGGTGCTGCTGGGCCTGTTGGTGTTGTTGCTGTAGTTGCTGTTGGTGCTGTTGGTGTTGTTGGTGCTGTTGGTGCTGTTGGTGCTGCTGATGCTGTTGGTGTTGCTGTTGTTGCTGTTGGTGGTGATGATGGTGGTGCTGCTGTTGCTGCTGTTGTTGCTGCTGCTGTTGCTGCTGCTGCTGTTGCTGCTGCACGCTCGCGGGACTCGAGTGGTTCAATTCGGGGGAGTTACGCGTACTCTCGTTATCGTGATTCTGCGTGCTACTAGTCTGCTTGTTATTGCCGTTACTATTGTTACTGTTATTGTCGGCGGTCGGAGGTGGTGGCGGCGGATTGTTGCAGGGATCCATCAGCACGCCATTGTTGGCGTCGGCGCAGTTATTGAGGGTAGCGGCGCCGCTTCCCTGGGAGGAGGAGGAGGACTGAACCGCCACCGCGTGGTGGTTGCTTTGCATGTTCGGGGGTTGCACGGCCGATGGGTTAGAGGTTTGGGTGGGTAGGGGTGGTGTTCCAGTGTACTCACATGACACAGGCACGAAGGGCTGCTGTAGCTGCATTAGTTGTTGATACGTTGTCGCGCCGGTAGGCTGATAGACCGGCATGCCGGACTTGTCGCCCGCCGGTCGTTTATACGGAACCATTCCTGGGAAGGCCTGCAAAAAGAATCATAAACAGTTTTCAGATTAGAAACAGCACGCTGCCCGACCCGAGCCTCTCGAGTGAAAGCTTCCCTCCCTCTAGAGGCCTTCACTCTCTATGGCTGATGGATTCTCTTTCTAGCTTTTTTCCCATCTTTCTTCGCATTTTTAAATCTGAACTTCCCTGATCCAACAGTAGAAAGGCTTAGTTCGGAAATGTGCAGCGATTCTCTTGCGTAAAACGTAAATATAAAATCCGGCGCTGACCAAAAGCATCATTAGTGTTGTCGTTATTCTTTCGAGCTTGCGCGTATTATTAACACGTCTAATTGTAAGCCCTTATAAATGATTCTGATGCCGACGCGAAGGGCGCTCACAAAAATTCATATACACAAATCAATGCTAAAATATTTGTATTATTATGACAAAATTAACGCGAAAACGAATAAAGGTGTGTGTATCTATTAAAAAAGATATAACTGGCATGAATTATGATTCAGTGTTTAGGTGTTCTGCACTTACAAAGTTCTCGTAGTAGAACGATCCGACAGACTTCATGTCCATCTGCAACAAAGACAGGATCGGTTTCAACTAATTTCGAGGAGGGAGGGTGCGTTGCATCTGTATAAATGGACATTTCGAGGAGGATGGCGGAAGGGCTCGCTTTTCCACGAGACAGAATTGCGGGCTTTCAAGATGGGTTCTTTCTGAACGAAGTCTGGTGGAAGGGAGAACGGAGGGGTAGTAGAGTCGGGGAATCTAATGTATCAGAGAAAAAGAGAGAGGGTGCGCTGTCGTAGTGTGTATCAAGTTGTGCCGATGACGCAGCTTGCGGCGATCTTCCCAAACGACGACGTTTCGTTGGTTGGACAACTGGAAAATGTATTTCTCTCCCGCTGCTTCGACCGCTGGCTATCAGAGAGTGCAGTGCGCGTCAGAAAGACCAGTCATTATTAGAATTGAGGATCGTCAACGGCCCGCCAATTTAGCGAGAGATTGTTCGCCGGCTCTAGCTAGGAATGGCTCGCAAAACGTTCGTTGCTGCTACCGACGACCGAGTAAAATAGTCGGAAAAAGCGCTCTTCTATCCTGATCATATTAGCAACGAACACAGGATGTATCGCGCTTGAGGCCACAGCTTACGCTGCGAAACGCAATTACACTGAACTGGGCGGGTGGAAGTGGCTGGTATCGCAAGCTCCGTCGGTCAATTTTCTTTCTATCATTTAAAAAACAACAAATAGATGAGAGCCACCGCGAGGAAACCGATGCAAAATATTGCAAAAAGGGAGCAAGCCGGCGAGTCCACGTCTACCGGAACCAAAGAAAGAGAAATAAATTGAAAAGAAATACCGTGGGACTCTCGTGGCACAAAATCGGCATGGCGCAGAACTCAAAGGAATCTCGCGAAAGCTGCGACAGGAGGAAAACAGAGGGCGTGGAACAGAGAGAGAGAGAGAGAGAGAGAAACAGAGAGACAGAGAGATAGAGAGGAAGTGAGAGAGAGAGAGAGAGAGAGAGAGAGAGAGAGAGAGAGAGAGAGAGAGAGAGAGAGAGAGAGAGAGAGAGAGAGAGAGAGAGAGAGAGAGATGCTGCTGGTTAACCAGTCAACGATAGACGTGGAAGAGAGAAGCGAAATTAAAATATCTACCGGGGTGGTAACAGTTGAGTTAGAAGCTGCATAGATGAGATGCGAAAGCTTGAAAGCTCATAGTGAAGTTGTTGAGGCAATTATGCTGTGATATGTAATATGAATAACAAATATGTGATAATAGCATGTCAAAGTTATAAATGCACGTATCGGGGTGTAGCGCGTATAAATTATGTTTGCGAACCAAGAGCCCGGAATTCTATAATCAGATGCCGACACAGTCTTCCGTTTGGCAGTGAAAACTAATTGCGAATTGAGTGGAGCGATTCAACCGGAAACTGAATCATACCGTAAGAAAGAAGTTCATCGGTTCATGTTCAGAGAAGTGCAGCTGAACGGTAGGAAAAAAGAGAGGTGGGAGAAGGTCGAGTGTCCGGGATCACGATGAAATCGGTGAACATTCGGAACCGTGTGGAACAAAAGAACAAAGTGAGCATCGACTAATGCAGAACAGTTGAGAAATAGAGAGGTTGATAGGTAAATAGGTATTCGGATAGATAGAGAGGCAAAGACCGAGAAAGATCGAGAGAGAGGGCGCGCGCGCGCGCGAGACAGAAAGAAAAAGAATGTGTGTGAAAGAGAAATAGAGACAGAGAGAGAGAGAGAGAGAGATAGAGAAAGAGCGCAAAAAATTAGCGAGTGTATGTAAGCAATCTACTGTGCTGTATTAGCAGACCTGGTGTGAATCTAAATGAAGAGGACAGAGATTCTCGCGGATAAAGAAAGTGTACGAAGAAGAACGAAGAAAAGGGAACCGAAAGACCACAGTATCAGAACAGAATGGCAACGCAGTCTCGCCAGACAAATAGAAAAGTTCGCGGATTTGTACTCGTTGATCCTCTATCAAACAAGATAAAACTTCGGTCATCGTCCAGAGCGTCGAGGGGATGACGTGTTTGGCACCATCACCTCGATAATCGCGTAAGCACAACATGCATCATCGGCGCAAGCTCAGAATTTACACAGATCTAACGCTCCGTGGAGGCACAGGTGTTTCTCTCGTGTGTTTTGCGTTTCGTTACATCCTGAAAGCACGAAATTCGTGACTCAAAAGCTGACCTCCGATCCGTATACGTTTCTCATTCTCTTTTCTAATATATTTCTCTTTTCTCTAGATTGCCATGGCATTTCCTTTAGTTTTTTCCATCAGTGTCAGGTGGAAGTTCTGATGTGCGTAGAGCAGAGTCGAGAATTTCGTCACGGAGCACGTCACGAAGCACGCGCGCATAACTTCACTCAGAATCTCATGACATCCACGACAAAGGTTCTCAATAATCTATCAATATTTATAATTCATCAGCGCGCGTAACCGAGAGACAGATAGAGAAAAACAGAGAGAAAAGGGGAGAGAAAGAGAGAAAGAAAGAAAGAAAGAAGGAAAGACAGATAGATAGAGGGAGATAGAGAGAGATAGATAGAGAGAGAGAGAAAGAAAGAGAGAGAGAATACAAGTACACCGAGGCTCATTGTAATAGTCGTGTTGGAAATTGCGCCCGGTTACCGAGACTCTATCGATCGGCATGTCGATCGAGAAACTAATACGAGCTTGAGTTATGCCCAGCCAATTTGAATGAGAATGCGCACGTGACTCGAGATGTAAGCATAGCCATCGATCGGATCACGATCTTAGATGAATCGTGCTTTATTCACCTGACGATCGCGGATCCTCTCTGTATGTTGGCAGAGGGATCGCCAAGGGGTAAATTTACATTAAATCATCGTATACGTTGCCACTAGCGACGAGCTGCCGCTTTTCGTTTAGTGAAATTTCTTCTATGTAAATTGACACTTTGCTCGATACATGCGAGCGGCACGGTATTGAAACCGCTATCAGAACTTGTACTCGAATTCTAGGCACCAATGATCAGAGGGTTTGATAGATCTGTCGTGGCTAGTGGTTTAAGAGAGAACAAAAAATAGTAAGCGATCTATAAATACATTACGAGGCGTAAGCTCTGGTACGACCAACATGGCAACGAACGACAGTACGAAGCGAAATCAAGGAAAAAAGAACTGACTATGTATTTCGCCGAATTTTCCTCATCGCGGGCGTCTCAGGGAGAAAGAAGCCGACGCGAGAGACGAAAAACTGTGTCTGAACTGAGACGGAAATGGAGGATAGAGATGCGGTTAATACGAATTTTAGGTGGCAATTAAGAGACGAAAACCCAACAAGATCGACAGTGACTTGACTACGGAATGGAACCGCCGAGAACGAAGTATACTGATACTGGAAGAGTAACAGCTCGCGTGCACGCGCGCCCGCTGCTTCCTCGCAAACGTCCCGACTTTTTTTTGAGGCTCAGCGGAATCGGCAGGACTTTTGTTAGAAATGAATTGACAAAGACGGGAGCTAGAGCTCTAAGCGCGCTCGGCAGTGTATTCACAATCGCAATAACTATATTCGTAACTTAAAGATACGGCTACAGTGGAACTCGAGAAAATGGCCCTCGGTAGTTCGGCTCGACTCGGTTAGCCGCCGCGACTGTAATCGTATTTCTGCTTTCCTCGGGGAAAGCGAGTACCAGCGAGTTCTCTCGTTTTATGGCGTCTGCGAAATTGATTGGAATGTCCTCGGTGCCCGTCACTACTTTAACAGTGCTATGAGTTCGGCGAAGGCCAGTCATTGTTTCTGATCTTGGGCGTTGGTTTCTTTGAATGGGTGTGCGTGCGCGCGCGATGCTAATTGAAATGTCGGAGAAGTTATCAGTCGGGCAAAGGTCGGGGCCATTCTCGCGAGATCCTGCTACGAAAAAGGAAAGTGTACTCCATGCATAAGCCGTGGTACCATTAGCAGATCATCATTGGAGTCGCGCATCCGCTTCTTGCCGAGCTCGATGCTCGCCATATTGGCGCCCTGAATTTGAAGTCCTCCGGGCACCCCAGTAGCCGGCACTCCTGATACTCCGCCAGCCAACGCGCCCATTCCCGCCACGTTCGTCGGCATCGTTGCCGTCTGCTTTAATTCGTTCGTTCGTTCGTTCGTTTTTTTTCGTTTCGTATTTATAATCCGTGTTTCGTGTTTTTTTTTTGTTTTATCAGACGTCCGAGTTTTCCAAATTTTGCACGATACGCACCACGTATGCGTGTGTATCCCCGTGGATTTACGTCAATGCGTCAATGTTCGTGGTACACACATATGTATGTATTTGTAGATATATATATATATATATATATATGTTTTTCGCATTGCGTTTTCAGTTTTCCGTGCACCGCAGTATGCCGTCGACCAGTTTCACAGTACATTCGAGAGACGGGCGAAGCCCAGATCGATTTGTTCGACCATTTTCAATTGTGTGTTCACACACATATTTTTATATTTGTATTATCGTAGATATTCCGCCGTCATTGTCATTTTTTGTTCGTTGTTTTTCATATACATGGATTTTTTGTTTGTTTTTTTTTTATTGCGGGTGTTGAATGCATATATATTGTTTTTTATCGTTTGGTCGGCATATACGTGCGGCGATCGGTCAATCGTGCATGGAAACACGTGGCAGTTGTTTTTTTTTTTTGGTTTCATTCGGTTTGTTCCGGTTTGCGGTTCGATCGTCGTTTCCGTTCATTTTGGTGCGGGCGTAATTTGTCGCAGGCGTTAATTGGCAGGTAGCGAAGCGCACGAAGGTTTTGTCAGCAAGCATGAAGAAGCATCGTCAGGCGGAAGAGGGCAAGATAAAAATCAAAAAAAGAAAAACAGACCAGTTGAGGCTAAAGGCAAGAAACGACAGTCGCGAATAATAAGTTAATGTTTCGGAGACAATATTTTGTAATTACTATATGTATAGAGACATTGGCAATCCTATATGTATGTACACGTTTTACGAATATAATCAAGATCTGTATATGTATATATCCTATAAGTGAGAGAGCGGAGGGGGGGTTGGGGGGTAGTGAGATACATATGTAAGTATACATATATCCATTATCCATTGAAGAGAGGAATCCCGCGCTGTTCGTGCGCATCAATGTAGATGCTGCGATGTTTTCAGAATGCACTGCGTGCCTGTGACAAACTGCTCCCTCTCGAATTAACCCCGGGGCTTGCCAATGAGGAGGAATCGCGGCGCTTCTGCTTTCTCACGCGTGATGTGATCTCTTTGAATATCAATGCCGGAACCCGCGGGGAGAATTGGAGTGGGCGCAGCTGGTTCTCGTCGACGCGCGATAACCAGCGCGTTTAGTCGACAAGCGCGGCAACATCGTGACACAGTCGCGGCAAATTACACGACAAAGCTTTTACGTTTAACGAGAAATCTTTAAGCAATCTTTCTCAACTAACACTTCCTCGACTCGGTTAAGGTAAACGGATCGCCGTGGTGCACAAAATTTCGGCAGCACGAACTACCAGCTTTGTTCACGTTCCTATTGACAGTTTGTCTATTATGAGCAGTGGTCCAGTTACTTTTCTAGTAAGATACACAGGAATGACCGGAAAGTGGCAGCAAAGCATCGCCGGTGCAAACCCACCCCTGCGTGTACTGATATAGTTCGCGAGAAGGAGAAATTGGTAGAAGGCGCGAACCGCGGAAATATTGGTTGCAGCCGGCCTTGGAAGTTTGTATAAAGCAATACAGTCCTGTCAGATGAATGCTGTGCGGTGTATGAAAAGTGGATCCGTAGTGAGAGAATGGGAAAGTAAGAGAGCAAGGGAGAGATAGAGAGAAAGATTGGCAGGCAACAATAGTAGTTTTTATAAGTGCGAGCTGTGTGTGCCACGATGCGCTGCGTTTCTATGGATTTTAATTTGCCTCGAATCTGTTGACGCCTTATTCGATGGAGGCTAAAAACATCGAGCAGGCCCCTAAAATAAGAGACACATATTTCTGTATACCAGGTACATGGGGACGTAAATATTATTGGCGACAGCAATGATCGCGAGGAGCACTAATGGAAACAGAGGTAGTAGCAATGACAGGATGAGAATAATTATTACGGCAATGATAGTGACTGGGCGGGCACGATAATTAATGAACAGTAGCAGAACGCTAAATTGTACCAACAGGTGTAGAGCTCGGCCGACATCCGCCGCAATCTGCAAACTAATCATTGTCGATCGTCACCAGTGACGCATTAAACAACAGTTCGGCATGTAATCAAGTGATGCCTGTTGGAACCTATCCTATTGTTTAAGAAAGAACGAACGATGCTATGGGAATAAAGGGCTGGGATCCTCGGCTTCGGCAAACACCTGTAGAAATATGGATGCTGCGCGAAAAGAGATTCTGGCCACCTTATAGTTCAAGGTACTTGTCTCCCCTTCGCTCTTGATTGACTCTACCGACTCGGCTTCATCTGCTGCTTTGATCCCTCGGTTCACTGTTGTACCCTTAATGGACATGTATTAAGAAACAGAATGTAAAAGAAAAAGAAGTCGTGGGTGAAGAGGCACGGCAGAGGGAGAAAGGGGAAGGCAAACAGCAATGGAGTTTTCTTTGTATGCCAGGTTGTGTCAGCGCTGTTACTGGGGCCTGAAAAATTGTGGAAAGAAAAGTCATTTATTGTGAGCGCTGACAAGGCTAACTGCCTTGCACGCGCTCTCCTCCAGCATGAATGGGCTTCGATCCTTTCGAAATTATTGGCCCCGCTGCAGTCGTCGACACCCTTCCTCATTGTTGAGACTTCGCTTCTGTCCCAACATGCGTGTCAGATACGTGTCGCGAATCGAGATGTGTGTGAGTGTCCGCGTGTTTAATTTGCTGACTATTTGTGCGAATCGAGAGATCGCGATTTACGCCGCGAGACAGATCGGTAGCTTCGTATGGGGACGGAGGGAGATTTTGAGTCGTAAATTTGACAAACATTCAGATATGGCCTAGCAATTCCGAAGAGTGCATCGACTATTAAACATGCGCAGATGTTTGTGCCTCCGGCGGTCGTTTTTCAAGTAATAAAGAGATTCTACTCTTCCAGAATGATAACAGTATTATTGGGAACGGATTTTTTTCAAGCATTCGGCTCATAATCTACTGTTGTATATTGCTCAGAAAATGGTTTGTGTTGATCCATGAATTCGAGGCAAATTCGGATGAAGGTTATTCCATCGGAACGCGGTATGCACCCTTGGGAAATTGAAAACCACTTTTAGAGAATGAGACTTCCCTGCCAACAAGCTGGTCTGCCGCAATCATCCATGTGAGACTTTTCTTCCATTGTGTCCGGGTGTGGCTGCAGGTCTTCTGCGTGACGTTGCTGAAAATGTCTTTCCCGCTTTCTCTCTTTTCCTTTTTTTGTTTTATTCGTTTCCGCTCTTTTTTTTATTCCTCTATCCCCCGGACAATGGACAATTTTATCGCCTGAAGACAAGTTCGCGAGTCCAACTGGAACGCTGCTAGAGCACCGAGTATTTCTCCAATGGTGCTCGAAAAAAACAGGATCCCGGTGGGCTTACTTTGTTCTCCGACCACGAACCGATATCTCATTTGGTTGAACCGATCAATTGACATTAACCCTTTCGCTACTGTAGACGCGTACAAGTGTTGTGAAGTTTCTTTTATTCTAGGACTACGCGAACTTCTGGACGCTCCGAAAGTGCATTAGGATTGTATTTAAAATTAGTGTTGTACACGAGGCTTCGCCGTAGTTAAAGGGTTAATCATTCCCCGTAAGTGGAATTATACATTTCGTGGGTCATTTATACAACTTATTCCCGTGCAGTTGCTAAAGGTAAAATAGATATTCGCGGAGTAATTGATGGGCCGGCAATGGAGTCCGGCTTGACGGAAGTAGCACAAATCCGGGCACGCCACCCGGCCGATCTCCTTGACCCACACTCAACTCGGGAGACTGGTGTCCCACAAGATGAGCGATCGGCAGGTCGAACGGCCGGGAGCCAACCAAGAAACGTTAGTCAGTTTAGTGGTTAGTTAATGCCGAGTGTGACACGAGTGATATTCCACTAACGATCGGCGTTCCTTGCGCCATCCTAGATGCGGCTGCCTCGTAAATCGGGCAAACAGAGAGAAAGACAGAAACAGAGAGAGAGAGAGAGACAGAGAAAGAGAGAGAGTGAGTGATAGATAGATAGATAGCTTGAGAGAGAGAGAGAGAGAGAGAGATAGGTGTAATCTCGAGTGAATAAGAATAGAACCGACAAGAGAAAGAGAGTAACGCCTTTTATCCGTGACCCACACCTCCCAACAAACAAATCAATCCACCGAAGTAGACCGTTTGCTTTTCGAATATTCTAGTGGAGCTTTCTCACTTGGTTCCTCCTTTCCTTTCTTTTTTATTCGTGGCGGTCATTTCGAGGATTCTCAGTGTAGCGGTTTTGTGTGGGGCAGCAAAACAGCAGCGGGGGTTGGTAGCCGGGGGTTCGTGCAGCACAGCTTGTCAGCAGGGTAGTGTACGTGTCATTCGTATGAGACATTATCTTTAACTACTTCTTATTTACAAGGTAGTGATTCCGCTCCACTTCGGCCTCGACACTGATTGATTGTTTTCTCTCTTTCCCATCTTGATATATTCGACTATCGCGACACTCCTCAAAACTCCTGCCGCAGTTATTACAGATAATTTACTGTGCAGTAAGATCCCAGCGCGAGATCAAAAGTCTGTCGGCCTCCGAAACTATCCATCACGCGTTCCTACTGGTAAATCTCCGACTGGTAAACAAGTGGAACGCGAGGTCCGGTCAAATATGTACTCGAACGCGATAGGGAAAGAGAGAGAGAGAGAGAGAGAGAGAGTGAAAGGGGAATGGTGGGGGTGAGGGAGCTCCTGTCATATACAAGCGATTATCTTTTTTCACCGAGCGGAAATGGAGCGGGCACGTAGCTGCGGAAAAATCTTGTACATATTACGACCTAAGTACCGAACAGGTGATTGGTGTATTGCAACTAGTTCTTTGCACCTGGGTAGCTGCGATAGGCTGCTAGAAAGAGAGAAATAGAACAGTGGTGTTTCTGGTGATGTTAACAAGAATTCTGCCTCGTGTACTACTCACTACACACTACGGAAACGGCTGAACATCATACAGGAGATGTAAAAATGGACGAACACAAAAGCGACAAACAGGAGGGAGGATTGACAGAAGAGAAAGAGAGAGAGAGAGATAGAGATAGACAGAGAGACAGACAGAGAGGCAGAGACAGAGAGTGTGTGAAATAGAGAGAAAGAGAGTGGATGAGAGAGGGGCAATAGGGACACCATTGCTACTGTCGACAGGTAGGATGAATAAAGTGAAAGTCGAAAACAGCAGTGGTGGATTATTTGGAGGATGAACTTGGAGCGAAAAAATAAGGTAATTCGTAGGTGAAACTTAGACAAACATAAAGCACTAATATATTTAAGATTAGGTTCGCGATAGCCGTGGCGAGATTGACGTCTCGTCTCGTTCATTCGTTTCGGTCTGGCGCGCCGTTCGGTTCGGAGGCAGCTGAAACGTAAGATCAAGAGGAATTACACAGAGGTGAAGAATTGAGAGAATCGGCGGGGTGTCCAATGGTGAGCGTTATTCATTTGGCCGGCCTCAATTTCGAACGATGCAGAGAGGCACGACCTGGGAATGCTCGACGGCGGACTTGCCACGACTATCACGTAATTCGAGCACTGCGCAACTATTGGCCAATTTTACTGGTGGATCGGCGGGTAATCTGTCTCACGTGCTACAGTGCCATCACATACAATGGAGGCCGAGATATACCGTTTTGCCGTACACATGTACAAAGACAGATATAGATGGAGAGACAGAGAGAGAGAGAGATGGAGCAAGAGAGCAAGAGAGACAGGGAGACAGAGAGAGAGAGAGAAAGAGCTCGATACGTGTGCAACAGCGAGTAGAGTATGCACGTAATTAAGGAGTACTGCGTTCAAGGGGGAAGCCCATCGTTCATGTATACATGTATATAAACTCGAGGTACAAATGTAGATTGGCGAAAAGCAGCGCAGCAACGAAAGCTCCTTTCGACGCAAACCCAGGAAAACTGAAAGAGAAACGTGGTGACAGATAGTAGAGCCGAGAAAGAATAATGAGTCGGAAAGGGGAGAGATAGAGAGATAGAGAGAGATAGAGAGAGACATAGAGGCGGATGGAAGGTGGAGTGTTGGTCAGAAGTGGAAAACCCAACAGAAGGGTGGATAGAGAGATAAAGTGGGAGAATGTTCGAAAGAGAGAGAGGGCGAATGATGCAGTGTTAGTAGAGACAAAATACCCGACTCAAATATAAGGGGAAGCTGCAAGGGTGATACAAAGGTACAAACTGCGGTCAAGAAGGACATACGTGCACTTCGAGCCTTCTCTCTTCCGGCAGCGACACCGCACGGTCCTCACAGTGAGGCTATGCATTTTCAGTCCTGAATTACCAACGAAGATTTGCAGATGCTCAGGCAAAGTTATATTGCACGAAATGCAAAGCACGGTGGAGATAACTGGCGAGCGAACGTTTACAATTATGAGATTAGCTCTCTGAGGCGGACTTTGCTACAACTCGGCCGGCCGACCAGTGGCTGACTCATACTACTGGCTCTGAGTCATACTACTGGCGGCGCACCTTCAAGACTGCCTGCCTCTTACAATTTTCATACGGAATTCGTAATGCTTTGCTCAAGTGTTACAAAGTCCCTTTATATCGCGTAAGTGAAGACACAGAAAGCCCAAAGCCGGTACGAATCGAGCGACAGTATGAAATCTCGCGTGCTCAGAACATATGCATAGCGCATGTATGTATAACACCACCGTGCTTTTCCGCGAAGCTCTCAGCGGTAAAAGAGACACATGGAGCATTGACCAACGCTCAATTACCTTTTGCATCGACCAATTTTCAGAGGAAACAGTCGGACATACCAAAAAAAAGGTAATAGAAAAACGACACATCTGCATGAAGCACACGCCACATGAAACTATCTGCGAGAGGTCGAGGCTGGATAGAAAGAGAGCCTGTAGTAGCACGCAAAGAAGAAAAAGTGGAATTGGAAAGATAGAGAAGAATCTGGGATGTTCAAGGATGTTCGAGGATCTTACATTTTCTCACTTAACGCGTCAAGTTCGTACATTTTTCCCGACTCCGAACTATCACAAAACGAATTAACTGGAAGCTCTCTGACATCCGATAGACTGGTCGTCGCTCCAAGATGTTGCTTCTGCTCATCGATACCTGTCGTATCACTTCCATTTCACATTCCAGGACTTCATTCCTCTAATGGCCAGCGTGGCTTTGTCGCGCGATCACTGATCAAGATCCCAACGTCCAATGGAAGTAAGATTGCGCGTCGAGGGAAAAGCCAGAGATTCAAACACGCGTGGTAAGCAAGTCCTGTCGGGTATTAGATGAAAAGAATCTCTTTGTAGAAAGGCAAGCCGAACTGCTTCCGAAGCGGAAGGCCCTTGCCGATACTTGATAGCCGACCGTTTCACCGATGCAATTCAGATAGAACATCGTATATACAAGTGTGTATCAACGAACTCGATGAAAACTCTGGCAGAGAATGATTTCTTGATCCGATCGTCGATAGGAATAATAAGGTTGTGGACGTTCTTACATGTGTAAGAGCGGAGGTTCGTTAGTGCCGGTAAGTAAGGCGCGGATAGGGTGAGTATGTGACAATGTTAGGAAAGCAAGGTAGTTCAACTGGAGGAGCAGCAGTTGGAACAAGAAGGAAAACGTGGGGGTGAGAATTTGGGAACACAACGGAAGAGATTAAAGAAACGATAGAGATAGAGATAGAGATAGAGGTAGAGAGATAGAGAGAGAGAGATAGAGAGACACAGACAGAGACGGAGACAGAGATAGAGAGATAGAGAGATAGAGAGATAGAGAGATAGAGAGATAGAGAGAGAGACAATGCATTACCGCAATGCTAGCCCGAGATTGTGCGGCCTTAATGTGGGCTTGAAGGTGCAGAGGGGGGTGGAAATAGCGGCAGGGGTCCCGATTGCATCGGCCCTTGACAGCGTCCATGCAGACCGTCACAGAGCCGTCCTCGTTCGCCTGCACCGTCTCGAGGGGGTGCGCAAACCGGCACTCCGTCTCGCCGCGTTTGCACGCCCCGCGTTGAAACTCGCGACATACCTACAGCAAGAGCGAACACGCATGGCATGGCACTCTATCTATGTGGCCAACGGGTATCTCAAGGGGGGCTGGGGCTGGGCGCTCTCGGGGGAGAGGGGGGCTGCTGGGGGGCGGCTCTCGCAAAAGTCAGGCGCTCAACGATATATAACTCGGGTGAAGCGGTACCGCTCTGTCATGATTCCTTCTACTCTACACTGCGAAGGTGGCTCTCTCCTTTCTACTAGATACCGATACATGTACTATTATATTAATTGGGATCTGACTAATCGGCGTAGAACGTGATTTTCGCCTGGAAAAGAATAAAGGAGTGGAAGGAATAGGCTGCGCGAGTGGGTGCAGTTTAAGTGGAAGCTGCTGCTGCTGATGCTGCTGCTGCTGCTTGCGTGGACGCACTTCTTACCGGATAGCGAGAGACAATGGCTGATGTGTGCAAGAGGAATGCTGACATTAAGGAGATCACGCGAATGCTGGCGCAACAATATCCTGAAATATTTATGGCGAGCTTGCTCCAATTTTTGTGTGCTTAGGTCGGTGCAATTTACCTTGCGAAATCAGCAGGGCGCAGAGGACTGCTTCCACAGGAGAGAAAATAAAGTTGAAAGGAATGCCGAATGCGATGAGACATGAAATTTGATTTTCTGTAGAGGATTTCCCTTTGCGGAGACAATGCTTCTCGGCACTACAGGTGTGAATTTTCTACTTCCGAATGGGTATTTGTTGGGATCTGCGAAGGACCTGCGAAAATCTAATTAACAAATGGGCAGCAGAGAAGATTAAAATCTCTTTGTATAGAATTGTATAAAGGGCGACACAGGTAATTTAATTTGTGAATTTTCCAGGTCCTTTTTGCTACTGCAGTCACGTCTCGGGAGAGCGTGTTATATCCCGTAAACAACGCAAACCGTTCGAGCGGCCCTATCCCAGGTAGGGGCGCAAAATATAAAAGTAAATGTATGCAATATCCAATTAGACAGATGAAATCGCGCTACGAATGCAAAACCGAACAGCTAATTCGCGGAAAGGCTAAAGAGAGAAGTCGTGCAGCTCAGTACAGGACTACTCGGAAGCGAGTACCACACAAGCATCATTGTCGCAAACCCTCAACTGGAGAGATGTACATAAAATACTGAAACACCGCGCAGCCGATGGTGGAAGAAGACTGCTTGAAGTCTGGAGGCATTTTCCAAGAAATGCAGAAATATCAATGGAGCGATGAGTCCAAGGCACAAAAAGAAACCACTAGAGAGGCACACACAACTAGGTAAAGGAGAAGGAGGAAAGAGAGCGGCGCGTAACTGGTAAAAGTGGTTCAAATGATGCGATGTTGAAGAGCGTCCCATTTCTGGACGTGTGTTTCGAGGTAGAGACAAAAAGAGCCAGCCTGACTTTCCCTTTGTCCATTTTCTTCCTGGCCGTTGATGCGGTGCCCGATCTACTGACTAATCCCCATTCAGACCATTCATCAATTTTCCTCATAGAGTGAGCGGCGATTGCCGTACCTTTATGGTACGGCAATCTATCTAAAGGGCCGCGCTATCAAGCTACAAAGAGTACTTAACTTCAGCATTAAACGGCGCACCAGCTATTTATCAATAGTAGTACGGGCCGCTGGGAGATACACTTGGCTGTGCATCACGGCTACTTTCTACTAGATATATATATATATATATATAGCAGCCAGCGGTACGTATCGCAGGGTGAACACGCGATTACCGAGAGGAATGAGAGGTGTGCACCGTGGCGTCAATGAACACGGGTGTCCCGTATCAACGTCCAGGAGAACAGGAGGATTTTTCACTACTAATCTACATGGTCCTTCTAAATACCGTGTTGAGAACTGTCAAAGAGACGTCGCTTCGCCGTACTCGGTGTACCCTCGCCCCGCCCAATAAGGTCAGAGGATACAGACAGGTTGGATGGCTATTAGGGAAAAGGGGGTAATACGGCGGATGCTTCCACGAGCATCATTCCGGTGTACTATCAATCGGGTTAATTCGCACATGTGTTAAAGGAAACCTTGCTCATGCATCAAGCACTATTTCCTCCGCCGTTTGTCCCGATCTGTCGCATTGCTCTGCGCTTCGCTTTGGAAAAACGTATAGCTGCCAAGATAAACCCCGCGCGCGGCGATATTTCACTACGATTTTGCGCGATGTTTGCGCCTCCACGCGCGCGCGCGCGCACTTCGACGAATGATAGCCCGGGCAAGACATATGGAGCGGTGCGATTGTCAGGGCCACAGATACCCGCCTGTAATCGAGTACCAATCGCGTCGCGATATTTTCGTTATTAAACCGTCAGCGCTCGCGCTGTTATACTATCGATCATCCGTTCGCCCGTCATAGACAGCTATCTGATGTAGCTTTCGCATTCATTTTCATATCTACAACTTTCCTCGCCTATACGTTTTCCCTGGACGTTCAAGAGCAAAGCGACAGGGATACGCGGCGCATCGAAGAATCTTACATGCAAGCGCATCATGGTCATCGCACAGAACTTCTAGCAGAGCAGACCACAGCAGAATAGCTCCAGCAAGGGTTAATAAGCATTGCAGCTGGCTATTGTGGCTTGCAGCAGAGGGACGCGGCGGCGCATGTGTCGGGTTCTCAAGGCAATGGCAAGCGCATGTGCCAGCGTGAATTTTGCGTGTGTGCAACCGGCTGCTGACTACTTCTTTAAATTCGCACTTTTTCCTTCCCCTTTTTCTGTAGGTTCACTCGGCCCCGTGTTTCTCTAAGGCTTTACGTTGCTATCTAATTTATTCTGGAAACGAGATTGAACGCGAATTCGGGGATCCCCGAGCTTCCTAGCAGGCTCGAAGGCCGCTCATCAGTGGATGGCATGCGAACGATTAACGAGAGACACAGAGAGACACAGAAAGAGAGAGGGAGAGAGTGACAGACAGACAGAGAAAGAGAGAGAGAGAAGAGAGAAAGAGACACACACACACAGGCAGACGCACATTGGCGGTACACGAATCATTTGCGAGGGTAACACAGCGCGATAGATATATCCGGTACTAGAAAAGTATATGCTGGCATTGCTGCGTATTTCGTGAAGGGGACACGCAGTATCGGCTAGCAACAAAGATAGAGGGATTCAGCGAAGAGGAGAGGTAGCGTAATAAAAAAAGAAAGGAAAAGACAGAGTCAGAATCGGATGAGTAGAGAATGCTGCAGCGAATGTTCCCTTTAAGCCGCTCATTATGAAAGAAATATGCGATCCGGAGAAGAAAAAAAACTTATGGGCAATATACACGAGCTCCCATCGAAATGAGCGTCGTTCGCGTTTCAGCACGAGAAAAATCTTGCGATATACCTGCAGGCCAATCATTAGTCGAAGTTAAGCGTACTAATAGCAACCTTCAGCAATGAAACTGAAGCGAAAGCGAAGCTTCAAACGAACTGTCCTATGGATGCGAAATAATGGGGTGCTACCGATTCGCAGCTCCGCGTTGCTCGTAGATAAACGGCCGCGCGCGCGCGCGCTCGTGTGTGTGTCGGTGTCGGTGTTGGATTGGGTCCTTTGTACAGTTGGATCTCGCGCGGAATCACAGCGACATTTCCTGACGAGCGCGTTATCGCCGCTGTGCGTGTGTGTGTGCGGTTTCATGTATATTCTTCAGTAGTACGAGTACATGTAGGTGTACTCGAGGAGAGAGGAGTCTACCACCTGTGACCCGAGGGAAAACTGGGGAGGACTCGTGTCGTTCTTCCTAATCGTTCTATCTAACCAATCACAATGTTACTCAGCCTTCTATTAGCAAGTAAACGAAGGCATGGCTTAAAGATAGAGAGAAACTGCGCGCAGAAGCACACACACATAAGTGGAAAATCAACGGTATTAAAGAAGGGTAATACTCCGCAAGAGTAGGGAAAGTGTGTCCATTGTCTACGTGTCACTGGATTGATGTCTGACCTGCGCGTCTACTTCACTGTGCCTGTATAGTACGTGACCATTTCTGTCTGCGGGTGTGTGTTCCCGTTTCTGTTGTGTAGCAGCGTGGGCATGTATGTGTTTGCGTATGTATACACAGATCGTTGCGGGTAGTAAATGCATATAAAGTGTGAAGTAACTCGCATGCGATCGTATAAATATGTATATATGTATAGTATAAGGAGATAGATAGATAGATAAATATAATATGTAAATATCAATGAATATATAATGTAAAGCACCTCCTCCTAGCTGTAAAAGTAAACACAATAAGTCGCAGTTCAACGTTCAACAATTAATAGAATTAGTAAATAAGTAATACACGTGTGTGCGTCGATTACGGACAAACAAAAAAATCATAACTAGATAACTCTGGCAGCTGAAAAATGAGACACAGGTAATAAATATACGGTACACACGCACATATACATATATGTATATATATGCCGAGGAGTCTGTATAAATATATTATAACAAGAATAATATTAACGCTAGAGTCGCCAAAAAATGATACTGCGGAAGTATAACAACATCTGGGGGCCGGGCTCGGGGGAATTGGGGGTGAAAAGAGAGATAGAGAGATAGAGAAGAGAGAAGAGAGAAAGAGAGAGAGATACGAAAGCTGTAAAGAGCATTAGCTTTGTGCAATTACGCCGAGTTACCCATACGCCAATTACTTTTATCCGGCGCACTGACCGCGGAAGGGAGTGCGCACACACCGACGCAACACCGGCCGACAAAGTACAGTGGAGCTTTGCCACGCTGGAAAATCCGAAACGAAAGTTCCAAACGAAATCAAGATGTTACCAGACGGTCGAACACGTTCGCGCGCGAGCGCCGCCTCGTCGCTGAGTTTGCCTTTGTCGGACAAAAGCGGCACGTACACCGGAAAAGCATTAGCGCGGATAGCGCGCCAGCAGAGCTAGAAGCCCAAGCCGACAGAAGTGAATTGTATGCGTGTTACTCAGTGCGCGCTACGTAAGAAGAGAAGGAACTAAAACCTCTAAAATGGCAAAAATTGAAAAACTCAAGAAGAAAGTGAGAGTGAGAGAGAGAATAGTGAGGCGGGGGTAGATTTAGAAAAATACGGCGAAAAATTGCTTTACGTGGCGCGCGTACGATTCAGATAGAGTAGACGAAAAGAGAGAAAGATAGAGATAGAGATAGAGATAGAGAGAGAGAGTGGGGGGTGGGGGTGAGTGAGTGGGGGGGGGGGCAGCGCAGGGGGTTGTTGGGGGAGGGAGTAGAAAATGATAGTATAAGAAGAGAACAGAGGGGCCACTACGTTAAGTGCCGGCCTGTGAGTAACAAAAAAGAAATCGCGTAATGCGTGCAACATAATAAAGGTATGATTATGTTGCTGGGCCGCGCGTGTGTATTGGAGAGTGATGAATGGTGAAGGTTGCTAGAGTGTGCGTGGCGCAAAGAGTTCGTTAACATCGATGCAACAATGGGAGAGAGAAGAGCACGAAAAACGAAAGAGGGAAACCAACAGAAATTAATGGACATTACTACTGGCCATTCACTAAGGTCATTCACCACTACGTTATATCGTATAAAACCTTTGTTGGCATTCTACGGACATTTTCTCCCTGATTGGTCAAGCTTTGGCGACGCAACAAAACTGCATTAAATGCAGGCTAAAGAGTTGTGTGTGGTACGGGCGCGGTGTGCAAGAAAGAGTCGGAGAGAGAAAGAGAAAGAGAAAGAGAGAGGCCTGGAAAGATAGAAAGGGCGCGGAAGAATCTAATACAATTCTCTTACTTGGATAAATACGCGAATATGCGGCCAGAGAGGCACGCGGCGGCGGTCTCTTTCAGAGCTTGTATCGAGTCGACTTCGGCCAATCAAGGGTTAGCGATATTAATGTAAACTAAGTAGCAAAATCCAAACGTGTTTTATATCGATATTAATAACATTATATATAAACAGGCAGCAGGCAATTAATAAAAAGACCATCGATGATGTAACGTCCGGGGGATATGTGCGAGGTACATTGCGTCCTCTTTTCTCGTTTCGGGTGGTTCTGGGAGTTGCACTGGATACGTGGTAGGTGTGAAGATATAGCCAGACGGGATGAAGTTAAAGAGAGAAGTGGGCATTAGTCGAGATTGTCGATGCTGGCATAGTGGGCAGGTGGTGGTGGTGGTGGTACGTCTTGGCTAAATGTTACCGGATCTTTCACAGTCACTGTCGTCTTTGCAGTTTTACATACTTCCTACCATGGCGCGCGTGACGTATCGCACTTCAGTCCACAATGAAGACTCACTTTTACAATAAGGCAAATAACTAGTTCTTTCTTGCAAGCGGCAGAAATGTGTATATGCAAACTACTAAAAACGTACTCGTGTAATCTCGACAACGAAAGAAAGAAGTGAATGTAATGTATAGTCTGAGCATACTTCGCACAAGTTCGTTCAACTAAAAAAAGGAAAAAAAAAACCAGAGCAAAGGCAGATTACAGAATCGGAAAGCGGAAAAAAATTCATAAATAAAATTTGTACAAGAGAGACTAAGGTGAGACATACAAAGCACACAAACTTTCTCGGCGTTATAGAGAGTGAACTCATGATAGATTCAATAAACAGTCTGTGCATTGTTTTTAGTTTCAATTATATTTCTTTTATTTGAATTCATCGTCAATAAATTTCACGTGACCCGAACTTCAGCGCAAGTCATCGTATTACATCACAAATAGTTATCGTTATGTTTATTAATGTATCATTCGTTATCGTAAATGTTACCAAATATTATAATAAGTATTACCGTTAAGAGACCAATTGTAATAAGTCGAGATCGTGTAATCTTCCGAATTCTATTTGCAATAGCTTTAATTAAACGACATTACATTGCGTATATCCTTAACTTGGTTTGCTCTCTGTACGTTATTTCGTTTCTTTTTACTCGTTATCTCAATGTACTCTCTTTTTTTGTTTGTTCACTTAACTAACTGTAAAGACCTAAAATCGGTATTATCTCGGAGGAGGGAGAAAGAAGGGGGCATCGAAACGGGTTGTTATTTCGAGTGGGGACAGGGCTCGGGAAACGACAGAGAAAGGAGACACGGGATAAATGGTACACCCGATCACAGAGCGTACAGTCATACAACGTAAATCGCGTAAAAAAATAATAAACATTTCGCGCGATTCGCAGCCGAGATCGATGAACTCGATGCGAAACGCGAATTACTCCCGAGGAGTACGCGCGCATACCATTTCCTTTTCATCCCCAGGCTGGAAATTCAAATTGGAACTTGCTGCGGCCAGCGACTATAATGCACCACCCGCGAAATAAGACCCTTCCGTCGCGTCGGCCAGCAAAGACGAGCCCCGACAAATTCCTTGGCAATTCACCGAATGCTAAATATTCACCACCGGTGGCGCGTTCCTCCTAGTAAAATCGGCTCTCACTCTCGATCGGCTGCCGCCTGTCTTCCTCGACTTCTCGTTCCACGACGTCAAGTACAGTTAATTCATTAATTTGTTAACCTACCTACTATGTACACATATCACTATGTGCGTATGCATATGCACGAACCAGCTCTCCAGTCGCAATAAGACTCCACTCCGCACACATACAAAAATGCATATGGATTACTTAAGACATCAATTTTCCGGCACAACAAACGTTCCTGATCGCTTCTGCGCGTCAATTAATCCAGGCCAGAAGGTGCCGGACACCTCGTGAACCCGACGACAGTCAACCACGTGGTGTTAATCACGTAGGAACCTTTTGCGAGTCGACCGTGAAGCAGGTGAACCCGGAGCTGACTGCCTTCTCTTTAAGGAATGCTGCAAGATCGATCCCGGACACGAACAATTCTGACAAGTTCGCCGGGCTCGCACTCCTTCCTGCCGAGTACACGGAAAGCATATTAGGCTCGCGTTGCCATCTGCGCAGCTAGTTCTCGTTCGCCAGAAGGAAAAAGAAAACGGTGCCAGCAGTTTTCAGAAGCGATCCCGGTGCGAAGTTCCGCATCGATGAAGTAGCAGTAGCAGGCGGGCCGCCGCCTGTCGACCGGCGCGGAGCGGCGAGGCGCCTCGATAGCCTCCTGTCCCGCGGCTCGATTTTATTCATTTCCCGGGCAGCCGCGCGCTCTGCAAAACTTGTTAATTCCGGCGAGAGCCTCGGGCCGAAAGAAGAAGCAATACGGGCTCCGGGGAAATCTGTAAACCCGAACATTATAAAACTTAGCAGGCTTATCTGGCGCCAGGGTGCGAGCAACCGAGCGCGTAAAAGTTTCGCCGAAATTGGCGCAAATCTGCCGCGACAAGAAAGCGCCATTCGCTCTCCCCTGTACTCGCTCTTTCGTTCGCAAGGTTCCTCGCGGCTCGCGGGAGGCGGGAGAGAAGCTCCAGCATGTAGTCCATTACGGACCAGGGCGGAAAGCTTCGACATCGACGCTCCTTAATTATACAGCTCGAGCACGTCACAGAGACAAAGGAAAAACACCGAGAATCCTCTTAGTCGAAGCTCCCTCTAATCGTAAGTATAGAATATAATGCACTATGTCATATCAGCTTCATATTTATACTGTTTAGGTATTCTCGTAACCTGCTGTATAGAGGGCCGGCCTGCCAGATCATTTGATTACCAGGTAGATAGACCATTAGAGCGAAATGAGAGAAGCGTGCGGTCAGTTTCTCTGTTTGTTTAAAGGAATAGCTGGAACTCTCTGAGTGGCCATATCGGCTATCGCAGAGACGCGCAGCAGCTACACTCGCACAACATGAGACAGCGAAAGCCGGTGCTGTGGTCTCTCTGAGCCAATCGCCAGCAAGTCCTAACCGGTCCGTGCTATTTTTAGAATATCGATCGTACCTCGCTAACCTGGCGGATCAATAAACTTGAAGGTGGTGATGATTACAGCGACGCGGCCCCGCCATCCCTCTTATCTCTCCATATTATTACACCTTAACAGGCTATATGTATAGCGCGATGCAAAAGTGTGGTAATGCGCGAACGCTGCTCACCGAATTACGCCAAGTTCATTCGTCAGTCTAACTGCTTGCTAATCAACATAACTGGCGAACCCTGCACACCTATACCGAACTCTCTTAATTCTCAAGAACTTGGCGAGTTAAGCAGAGTAGATGGCTTTTCAACACTGCCTTTCCCACGGAAACTGTACAGTTACATCGGCTGGAAAGGTTTGCAAGTGAAATGAGAGCGATAAATTTTGACAGTTGTGCTCCAGTACAACGAGAACGTCTATTCTCAAAAGGAGAGATGGATCGCTGCTCGAACAAAAAAGTTAGTTACAAAGGACAGCTTAATCTGTTAAACCATTCCGATCCAGGTATTCAGCCGTATCGACAGAAGCTTTCTCAAAAAGTCTCGGCCACTTCAGTGCAATCCTTTATGCAATATATCCTGAGAACTGCGCACATGTCGAAATGACTTTCACGCGGCTTTTTCAACTTGGAGTGGAAAAGTCGGTTGTTTTGTACGATTTTCGAGATCCATCTACGTCGTTTAACAAGCTTCGTTCTTGCGCCAAATATTATATTTGTAATATAGCATCGCGCTTTCATCGTTGTCATACTGCCCATCAATAATTTACAATCGTCCCTTTATAATCGTTTGTTTTTTTTTGTCACCGTCCTTACGAGCCTAGTCCTCTATCGTAAAGAAGTCCGATAATTAAAATCTTACGTAGGCGATACTTGTAGTGATTTAATTATTACGATTAGTCACTAAGTGAATGGCGGCTCGATACACCGCGTAGGTTTTACGGCCGCAACTCACTCTATCATCTGCCATATAAAATTACTTGTGCTCATGAATCCGCTCTCACTATCCCCGAAATATCACCTTCCTTCCGCGCAATCTCGCCTTAGATATTTTGTTCGAGTAGGTTTCGAAAGTTTGCTGAGTTACTTGCATGTGTATGCGATACAATTGAAGGTCAACGACTCGCAATAAATATATATATATATATGCTTTCTTCAAGGTCAGGGCTGCAGTGCGATAAGTCTCCAAGTGGAAGGTTTGATCTTGGTAGAGTGACAAAAAACCGAAAGATCCCTTCGAACTAATCAAACATCCCTCCCCTATCTCGGCCAGTTAATAGAGGCTCGACGCGTCTAACGTCTGTCAATCAGCGTTGACTTCCAGCCTAGGCTTTAATCCCAGAAAGACGGTGAGTTTCTCTCGCGAGGAGGCCCCTCTCGTGAAGGGGTCTCTCCAATTAATAATCCACGCGTCACGTCACGGCCAAAACGAAATCTGTATTATTCCCCTGAATGCTTGAAACTCTCCTCGAAGAAGCGATAAAGAAAGAGAGAGGAGAGAGAAACCGATCCGAAGAGTAGTTGCGATGTTGGATCGGGAAGAGGTCTGATCGCGAGCGTCTTTAGTAGTACGCGTGGACATAAATAAGATTGTGAATCGGGTGGTGATGGGCATGAGGATTGTGCAAGGGGGTGCATAAGGAGGTGGTGGTAATGGTAGTCGGAGAGGGTGGATGATTGACAGATTGCATTGTGGAAACGGGCGACACCTGATTGGGGGGACCGGCCGGCACTTGGTACACGGTATTGGGCGCGGCCATCGGGCACCTTGAGGCCCCGGCTGCGCCGTGTTGGGCCCCATGCTGTTGTTGTTGTTGTTGTTGCTGTTGTTGTTGTTGTTGAATGTAGTTTGGTGGTAGACATACCTCGAGGCGATCGGTACGTGGCATCTTCTGCGGCATCGCGACCGTCTGGGGCACAACGCCGAGCGGGCTTCCGACGCCAGTTGGGTCCGCTGGGCCCATTATCGCCGGCATTATCGGGCTGGGCGCGAAGTACGGGCTGTAGGTGTTGCCAACCTGCGGCATGCCGGTCAGGTACGGATTCGTCGCCTGTGAAAACACACCCGGAAAGTATCCAGGTAACACGGATTAGTACACACCTATCCCACCTTCGCTCCGCGCGTCATCGATGCTTCGCGGCGACGCGCTCTTTTTATCGTTTAACGTTTTCTTTCTCCCCGTTGGTTTCGTATCGCTAGCATACCGTCTCGCCTCTTTCCTTTCCGGTTCTGTCCGGTATTCTCGGCTCTGGATCCTCTCGAAACGGCTTGCCTATCAAGAACTCGCGAGTGCTAATCTATATCGCATTCATTAAATATTCCCCGTTCGATATTACTTCATAACTCACGCTCCATTAAGTAGTTTGGTGAAGTAAATGATAATGAGAGCGGAGAAAAACATAATCATCTCTCGCGGAGGAGGAAAGCACCGTGCGGAAGTCGGCGAGGAAAAGAAGCCCGGTCTGCTGGCCCTCGCGAAGCCTTAATCTCCCGGCCCGTAGCCCGACTTCAACTTTCAACGACAAGTGCATACTCTCATACGAAGCGTATGGATTTGCAGTGAGAACGGTGTTCTCTTCGAAGCGAAGGCAGGTAATTTGAAGCGTAGCCGAACGAGCTGAACACCCGTTCCTTCCACTTCGTAAGGATCTGTTATATTCCCTTGAACTTCCATCGACGACGTAAAGAAGCTCGTGCCCGAATGTGAGGCACGATGACTACCGAAAAACTTTGCCCCTCGTCAGAGGCAGTAATAATGACCGGTGACCCGGAAAAGAATTTCTGGTTACCCGAAGAATAATAATTTTCCACTCGAAAGACGCCGCGCCGCGCCGCGCCGCGCCGTGCCTCATATCCGTTGGTTCCATGCGCTACTCCCCGTCCCGAAGATCGATAAGCCGATATGCTTTCCCACTCTTATCAACGTACTTTAATGTAATCGTCAATTCTCCCGAGACAAAAGAATGATTAAAGCAATTAGACGGTCGGTGAATATTTCATGAAACTGGAGAGTGTACGTTGTAGCGGGCAAACTTGCAAAACTCCACTTCGAGACGGGTGGAAAGGTACGTTGAAATATTAACTTGATCGGCGTATTCATGCTCCTCTCTTCTAAAGAAATACACTCCAAACCGTATACAAACGAACTTTATCCGTCGACGTACCCAGCGGAATCTATCATAAAGCATGCAAATTAAATCTCGTCGACTTACGACGTGCGGGGCGTACTTTTAAAACAAGTTGAAGCCTTTGTACAAACGATCACTAGTCTTACAGGCACGTCAGCCCGTACCGGTAACAATTGGGATTCCATAATGTCCCCCACTCAACTCTAGTCTATTTAAGAATCTTGAAACGAACAACTACGCATCCGTACAACTTGTGTCATGTGTGAATCATTGAAATCCGCTGTTACCGATCGGTGATGCTTATTTAACTAAAAAAATTAGTGGAAGCCAACCAAAACCAGGAGTTACCATAAAGGCGTGGGTAGCGAGAAGTTGCTGCTGGATTTGCTGTTGAAGATGATGGTGTGGTGCCGGAGGTGCCGGTGCCTCCTGTTCACCAATGACGTAATTGGAGAACACACCAACAATCAACCACAACCACGAGAGAGCCACAGCGGCAAACATAGGGGACAGACAGGCAGTCATACGAGTAGTATAGGATCCGATGTCACGTAGCGATGACTATGAATAGTATATGGTCATGAAGAAAAGGCGAATGCACCTAATGATAGACCGAACTTCTCTTCTCTCAACATCTTTACAAATGAGTGCTCTCTCGTTTCTAAGTGGAGCAATTGTTCGACCTGTGATTATGCAAATCTCTAGGTGATCTTTTTACGTGCGTCTCAGAGGAACTACATATCACTGACGCCACTCGCTGAAAGGTATGATTAAGCATGATTTCGACTTTGACCGATTCATCCCGAAATCCTACGATGAGAGGGGGGCGAATGAAAAGACTATATCAGGCAACTACGTTCAGTTAAAGAGAATAATTCAATGTCTGTCTATCGAAAGATACATGGGCAAACTGCAGCTTCTCGAGGAGAGGGGAATGACACTGACCAAAAACATGCGGCGTGCTGAATTGTACGTCATTTAAGGATTCCTCTCCTGGGTGCAAGTTTTGTGAGCAACAGACGCGATTAATGACGGACGGCGAAGTGTCTTTGGCCCTTCTAAGTGGCGTCGCGATCTGCGCCGACACTTTTCAGAACTCCAACATTATGCCAATGTGATTGCTCTAAATCGAAGACACTTCAGCGCCGACAATGTATCGTAGCGTCGTCTCGCCTATCAGCAATCGGCAATGGTAATCTAGAGTGGTAATCCTCGGCTAACAACACAGACAAAACCAAGAGCTCCCGATGGACGAAAGAGAGGTGTGTGAATGTGTGAATAGCAAAGAAGACGTGGTGCAACGATCAAGTTTAAGTGTCGGGACGTACCACTGCTGGTACCTGGCCAGGCACGAGAGGCTGACCCGGCGTAAGACCCATCTGCTGCATCAGTGCGTTCTTCAGGGCTAAGTGATTGCGGCCATTTATCAAAAGCTGGTCCTTCAGGTGCTGCGGCGGATGGAAGTACTTGCACGGAGGCTTTTCCCGATTACATCGGCCCTGAAACAGAAATACGACACCTCGGTTACCCTCGATCCCCAAATACAAATGTGCCCCCCAATATTTACGAGTTTCTCTCGATACATATGCGACCAATCCCGCAGCCGCTCGCTTGCTCGACTTTCTGCAGTCACGTGCAAGAGTAATGCGTCCCCGAATAATTGATGGCATAATCAAACCTGTATTTCCCATTCCTTCATACTGCTAGCCTACGATCAATATTCCTTGCCTTATCGACAACAAGCATTAGTCGTTGCTCGTTCCTCCCTCTGATTCAACTTAACAAGTAATTTCACATTTTACGGATATTCTTCGCTTCGACTTTGCCCTCCCGTGCGGTATTATATTTATAGGAGTATTGAATTAACCAGAGACCGCAAAAAGTGTGCCAACTCTCGTGCGGTTCCAATGTCCTAGGGGTGTGTGATTACAGGCAGCATTAATTATTAGACTTCGTCGGACAACATAATTCTGGCAAAATGTGTAGAGGGCCGCATTTACAAGAGCGATGTAATCAGGCAAGATGCTCGCGCGGTGTTTGGATGAGGGGAATGTGAGAAGAGAGAGGCGCGGTACTCCTATCAGCAATTTACACGCGAGCGAGATACGCACTTGTGCTGAAGGAGCTCATAATACAGCTAATATCCGAAGGCCTCTCAACCTCTCGTTAATATGTAGTCCTATCGTGAGCTAACCCGATATAATGCCGTACATGTTCAAATCTATACATACTATAATTTCGAACCACTTGACCAAATACATTCAATGTTTCATTGATATTTTTCAGATTTAATTCCGTTTCGAGTTAATACAAGTTTTAAAAATTGATGCATTTCACTTAGTACAACCATAGAAGGTTAGCAGGCTTGGCAAGCACGTGGCAATATCGACGTGTGGTGCAATTTTCACGAAAGCATCGTTTGACTTTCCACTCGTAATCCACTGCACGTCTCATATTATCATATCGTTTCGGGAAACAAGGTGGAGCACGTATCCTATACTACAATTTATTCGCCAACTATGTGTCCAGGAATTCCCCGATATTTTCGCACTGAGTTTCGCACGCTCGCAATGACGAATACCTGACTGCACGCGCTCTGCCTCCATTTTTGATCTCGCGTGTCATCCCGACATTGCAATTGGACTCGGGATAAGACTCGGCGCAGGTCGATTACTCCAGGATAAAATCCTGTAACGCGAGAGTGCACGTGGAAACTTGAGAACCGGCAGAATTTTGTAATCGGACCGGCGCCGCGCTCTAAGCATTTTATCTTTATCTATTTCGTTTCAACAAATTCTCGTTAATTTATTTCCTCACTCTAAATAACGAAGTAAAGTAGCCAATTATCAGATTTGAGTAAGATAATTATTTGTGTTACTGTAATAAGAAGAATTCTCTCGAAAATCAAGATGACTTGGTATTGTTGGCCAAAGACAACCAGAACGTGAAGTGCGCCTAGACCGCGTTACATTACAATTCACTTAGTAAATCTGGCACGAAGTTTATCGATAATCGAGACACACTCGGGCGCAAGTAGCTCGTAATACAGTAAACGCCCGATTGCTCTAAGGTCCTCGCGCGTCTTTAACACCGTCCGGCACTTACTTACTCCCAGTGCGCCATCCTTCGCTCAAGCGAAACTTATCACGATTCCTGGATAGAAAAGCAAAAGAGAAGAAATGGAAAGAAAATCTTGGAAAATCTTTATCTCTTTCTAAGCTTTCACCTGTTTGTACGATGTTAGAAACTCTGTGGAGAATGATGGGAGGCCGTATAATGGCGCGACTGTACTAATTAGGGCTTAACAATATTAGTTTAGGTAAGGCATCTAACGGGAAAGCGGATAGCCACCGACACGGTCTAACCACCAGTCTGTGCTTTCTTACGGAAATCCGGTGGTGGCTTTCTGTATTAGCGGTTCGGGCGCCCCAAGGTTAAAGCCAGAAGGTGGTCGCAAGGTGCATCAGTGTGTGCTCAAATATCAGCTAATTAAGTATATTCGAGAGTTTCCTAGCGTAAGGTGTAACCCGTGTCTGAACTTTCGCAGATATATAGAGTACCAAGTTCCATCCGGCCTGCTTTCACCCCAGTCTCAAATCCCTTGTCGCATGGCTGACATTCTCAAATGTAGTCATTCATCGTCATGATTACTGCATTTGCTAAAAACACCGATGCTCTGATTCCTTTCACATTGCAACTTATCAGATTGTACCAGACAACTTTGACAGTACGAGTTTGCCGAATATCATCACCGTCTCTTTCTAGTCGGCTCACGCCCTAGTTTCAACCGAACGAGTCCAATTTGGTAGGAGTTAAACTGGAAGCATCCGGTTTGGCTAAGGGAAGTGAGCGTAATAAACAGAAGAGAACACATTATGGCCGAGATGTAAATAATGGGCGTCGGTGCCCGCGGAATTTAAGCCAAGATATATTTCAGCCGGTGCTAACTGGTGAACGCGGTATTAAAGCTGATTTAAAGGGTCTACTGATAAGAAACAGCATTCTCCCGGGAGCTACGCGAAATGTTACCCCCCACTTCTCTCTAATTTTAATGAAACTTTAATGATATTTAGAGGTGTCTCCCGGGAACCAGGCCGGCATCGTAAATTCTTGTGCATAATGACGCAGTGCGCCCCATAAATCCATGCGAAGCAATCGGTCATAATTGTAGCGCGACAAGTGGGCAACATGAAACGAAATGATCTTAATTAAAATTTCGAGTTAGCCCCTCCTAGCTGCTCTATTGTTCCCACTGGTCGTATCAACTTTAACTGACAACCAACAAGGACAACATTTACACCGACCTATCTGAGTTCAGATAGTTTGTTACAGGAATGGTACTTTCAGTGTTATCTTTAAAGATGCGGTACTAGCTGACGGCAATGTCCCTTATCTTATTTCGCCATTCGTACGAGAGACGCGACCTCCTTCCGCAACTTTTCACCCACAGAAGTAGACGTTGATCCCACTTAAGTTCTAAACCAAAGTGTGAAAAAAGTTATTGGGTCCATCGACAATATGGCCCTGACCTGACCGCGTTAGTGCTAATTGCTCGCAGTCGATAAACAACCTGACTAAGAGGCAAAGCCAGTAGAACAAAGAAGGCGAGAGGGCGAGTAAAAAGGGTTGAAAATCGAAGAAGTACGACGGCGAATAAAGCTCGAGGAGTAGGCGCCGGCCGGCTCTAGGTATTCGTTGATAAATCATTGGTAGGAGAGTAGGAGAAACGGGCAGGTGTGCCAAGGGCAAAAAGTGCTTCCTACACCGGCGAATGTGCTGTGAGTAACTACCACTTCTTCCCCATTGTTTCGGCTTTCCGGCATTACGGAGAATGCTGTTGGGGAGGGGGCGAGTCTTAAGAAAGGGAGACCGACTCAATTACAGTCGCTGAATGACGCGATAATTGGGATCAAGATTGATTGTCTTCCTTCCTCCCACTTTGACCTCACACCAGAACAAAAAGAGCCCCGGTAGAGCCGCGGCCTTTTTCCTTCCTACATTGGGAGATGCCTATCACGAAAACGGACGGCTGTATACCTAAGCAGACCGGCGCCACTCTAATTGCGCCAATGAAACTAGTCATACATAACCACGTCTCTCGCTGTCGCGTCTGCCTTCAAAATTATGATTCGTGAATCAAAACTGGAACACTGCTGCAAATTTGGCACGCCCCATTGCCTTGTATACTAACGAATGATTGGCACGCAATGATCTAGTAAAACATTTTACTCTCACGGAACTTGCCAACTGGGAGAGAGAAAGAACGGAAGGATGGCGACGCGGGGTTACAGCTGTGACGAATGTTACGGCGACTCCTGATGGCGGAGCATGATAGGTCATAGGAATTGTGTCGCCCTACTAAGCGAAACGCGCCGGAATCTAGCGTGGTGCGCGCACAGCACGAAAGATAACAGTGGGAACGCGAAAAATGTTAACGACATATTTGGCCCGGTTTCGCAAAATTGAGGGCGGGCTACGAGCAAAGCGAGGACGTCCTTTCGTCTGCTCTCCGTAAAGGGAAGGAAAGAAAAACACGAGTGTGTTTCCGTTGGTCGGAGGAGTGGAAAAATCAGCGTGGCAAGCGCTGCCGGAAGCGGGTGCCTTCAAAGGGGGAGTCGGAAGACAGGCTGGCTTCGGTTAGGGGATGGGTGAAGGCGACGGCGACGGCGACGGCGGCGACGGCGCCGATGTCGGGAGGTCGGTGTCGGGCAACCTTTTTCACCTCGATAAAGCCCTGTCGTCGAAGGTGGCCAACGAACACGATCCTTCAGACCGGAGCTAACCCCGCTTTATAACCTAGGGCAGCTACCCCTCCTCCGCATCTCTCTCTCAGTCCCACACGTATGTACTTGCACACTCATAGACGGCGACGACGACGACGGCGGCGACGCGTTCCAACGCAGCGGCAAAGGCACGCTAAAAGCGGGTGCGCGCCGATGTCTTCGTGTGAACGAAAGCGCCACAGAGACAGAATGATAAGAGAGAAAGTGTCAAGGAGTAGGTGGAAAAGCGGTAGGGGTTGATGTCGAGAAAGGAGTGAGAAGCGAACGCTCCAGCTAGGGAAAACTGGCGGAGGGATCGCTGCAAAGTATATGCACACACATACACAGACGCATATCCGCAGAGCTACTCTCAGCAAGGGTGCAAGACTGCTGCGAGAAAGATTACTAGGATCTGCCGGTGGATTTGCATATCGATTTTCCCTGCGTGGAACGGTGTCGCACGGCGCCGAGCGGCACACCATTCGCCCTTAATTTCTCAGGAGCAACTACTTACGACATTAGCATCGCGGTTACGTTTAAAGCGTGTCTCATTTCGTACTATAACGCAGTTCCCGTTAAATTGCGTAAGAAGAGGATTAAAGGCTGTCTTGGGAGACGTATGCACTCGACATCGCTCATCAAAGGAACCCTTGCCAGCTTTTTACCGCTGATTTTATTACAATTCACCTACACGCCAGTTCTGGCCAGTGCTGGCAATTTCGCAAGCGTGGCAGAAACAAGTCGGCAAGTTTAATTTTTGGAAGCCAGGAACGCCAGGTCATTAGCGAAATTAAAGCATTGCAATTCCGCGAGACGTTAGACTGGCGATTATCTGCTGCCTGCAACCGCAGACCTCACGGCACTATACTCTGCTGTGTTTTAACTGCCCCTTGAAAATTACTGGTGTTAAGGAGAATACCTTCTTTAAGGATGAGGAAAAGAATGCACGAGGGGGCGGTCTAGCGGAACGATGACGGCAGTGGCAGGCGCACGCGATTTCTTGAATTTTTCAAGGCGCCGGGAAGTGCTTGAACTTCGAAGAAAATTTGCAACATTAACCCTGTGATTACGCTGAGCGCGCGGTCGTTAAATGCCGATAGTGTCTTGCTCGGTTCTTTAAAAATGCTGTGGCTAATTGATGGGGGAAAGGCGGGTGCCGTCAGCCGCCTGGTATGCTTGTAACTCTTCCTAAATCCACCCCGGGAAAGCTAGCAAAACGGCAGCCTTAAGGAATCCCAGGATTTTTTCATGATTGCATTATAACGTTCATTACTCGAAATCCTATTACGTTAATAACAGGTAAATTCACGTATAGATAAGGGAGAATAAGTTGAGTTAGATTTTACTCGTGTCTGATGCATTAAGGGAATGAAAGAAATTCGCGAGAAGAGATATCGTAGAAAATAAATAAGTAATTGTATATAAGTGGGAAGCGGCGAAGAGGTCTGCGGGCAGCAGAATATCCTTTCGCAGGAGCATGTAATATGATCAACGAATAGAGGCTCCGGTGGGAAGAAGATATCTAGATGGCGATAGGGGGCGCAGTCAGTGGATATTGGCGCGATGATAGGCCAGATTGAAAGGAACTTTGTTATCTGGATTACTTGGGGGAGTGGAAAAACATGGCGATGTTCCCCGATCGACCTTACAAGCGGTCGCCGCGCACTGCCTCTCTCCATCTATGTATACGCGCAAACTAACTTACGGCCGCTCGAAATTCAAGGATAAACGAGAAAAGTTCTTTCGCCCGACCCTACCCACCCCATTACCGGACCCCACGTATTTCCGAATCCCCTCTCATATCGCCTAATACGCCCGACGTATTTCCCCAATATGTGTTTATACCGGAGCCCTCCCGCCCCCTTCTTAACCAATTCCAGAGTCCGCGCCTATGTCGATTAATCAGGTTCTCTCTTAGGGATTTCACGTAATTTAATCGTCGCCAAATTGCACCGTGCCAAGCATCCGTGCTTTCTGTCAGTAAACACAAAATAATCCTAGCCAAAAATAAGACGAAAGAACGGGTTGTGATACTTTTTGCGGCAGCTCGCTAGCCAAGGATAGACAACAGTTGCATAAGCGTGTTGTAAGTATGGTTTTGCGAAGAGCAGGCTGGCCAACACACTGGCTGATAAAGTGGCCGCGAAGGGAACGGTCTGGCCGGAGTTTCATCCATTTCCGGGCGGGTTTGTCACGCTCCGATCTCCCGCTTGTGGCCACGAATACTACTGACAAGCCTCCGTTCTAACAATCCACACTCTGCCGGCGCAGTCCAAGTAACCCTTTGTCCTTCTCCGCAACCGGTATCAAATTCCCACAGATAGTGAATTTTAGCTTAAGATGGCCGGCTGGTTAATTCGAAAAGTGCTGGCTACGGTACGTGTACATTTCTCCACGTGTAGTCGTTGTCATCTAGGTCTCGTGCTACTCGTCTTGGAAAACCATTCTCTGACACTGGGAGAGAGCCAGACTAAATGACATTAGGGGTCCCGTTTCATTACGTCGAGGACGTGAAAGCCCAGCTGAGTCAGTGGCTGCTGCCTGCCCTCTGTGTAAAGGGAATTCCACCTTTCTTCCTCTCTTTTTCTCTCTCCTCCTCGCCACCTCCTCTCCACCCCCAGCCCTCTCCCGCTTTCTCTCTCCCTCTCTCTCTCTCCCTTTCAATCTTCCTCGGAGCATTTTGCTGATATATTTACCTCGCGATATGTTGTATGTATATGTATGTGTTATGCTGCTATCTTCACGCGGCGCCAATGACCAGCAACTTTTCCTGTGACCCGGAAGGTGTTGCTTACGTTTTAAAAGACACTCTCATTTTACGACACAGCAACGGCGACCTTTCTGTGCAGTCCTTTTAAGTAATACGGCCGAACAGATCTCCCGGGAAAGACCAAATGAAGTTTCACTTCCGCCTGCTGGGAATTTCTTTCTCTATGGTAGCCGAACGACTCTCATCTTAAATACCAACAAGACAAAAATAAATCTGCGATATTCGGCTTGCATTATGAATTCATAGAGCGACATTTCGTTATTTTCGGGGAATATTTCCATGCATAGAAAAATCAGTGGAAGTCTCGCGTCGCTGCTCTTTGTTGTGGGAGAATCGCGCTGAGTCAAATTATTTGGGTGTTTTGTGAGAAATCGGATTGGCGAAGTCATAGGGCAAGAAGCGTAATACGTGGGGCGCAGTATGCAAAAGCGCACTATTCTCGACATAGCGAAGTTCCATTTCGGTGGCACACGCGGCGCCCCGATAGCGACGTGGAATTATTAACGGTACTCTTGCGAGGGGCCGTAACACTTTCCAACTAAATTAGAGAACAACTTGCGCGCATCTCTCATTATCCTGACAAATTTCCGAGCGGTGTCTCGGTGCTTCTACTTCCTCAGGCAGACAAGGATGCCCAGGAAGGTATCCTAGATAGGAAGGAAGGAAGGAAGGAAGGAAGGAAGGAAGAGAGGTTTCGCACGGTACATATTAATGCGTAACAGTTAATTCCGATCCCGGCGATCCTTCATGTAGACCACGAACTCTATTAGATTGAGTCTGCGTGGTGTGAGAACGCGTATTAGTTTGGGTCTCGCCGTCGCCCGTGTCAGGACATTGTGAAATTCTTAACTACATTTAGAGTAGAGCAAAAGTTATCATCTTCGAAATATCCTCTGTCGCAGGTGGCCTGCATGAAGCGCGCGAATACTCGCTCTTCAGCAACAACGAGAAATAAACTGGATGTATGCAAAACGTGCTCTAAGTACGCTTGTTACGATGATAATGAGAATTCTGATTTCTGCGACTCTCGAAATTATAGTGTCTACCTCCAACCGAGGAGGAAACTTTTGCACCATGAGAACTGAGAACGAATGGAGTTAGTATTTCCATACTTCCTTACTCAAATAAAACAAGGAATTTCAGTCATGTGAATCCATGCATTTTTGCGACATCCTTTTATTAACTGTCAAACTTAATATTCTCCCATTAGTTTGGGGTGTCTGGCTGATGCCCTGTTAGGCGGTACTTTCACGTCGCGTTCTGACGGTACTGTAATTGTCAGTGCATCGACGATTTAACAAGACATTTCTTGGAGTGTGAGTTATCGTTTAATGAACACCTCTTAGACTTTGGGAGGCTGAAGCACCCTAGAGTCTAGTGCAGCGTGCGGACCTGGTCTTGCCACTCAAGCTAAGGGCTGCCAACCCCCGATTTTCTCTCCAATTGTCCCTCTCTCTCTCACTCTCTCTCTAGCACTCTACCTTACTCTCATTCATCGTTCGCACAGCCCGTTCCAGTTGCGCAAGCCCATACCAACTTCACCCGTTAACCGAGCTTGAGAAGTCGTGATAATTTGCACGATGGAAAGAGAGCGAAAAAGGCGAACCGGAACGGATGGGAGTGCTAGTAACGGAGAAGGAGAGGTAGCGAACGAGAAGGAGAAGGGCGGAAGAATAGTGTTTGAGGGAGAGAACGCAAGGGGATTCAAGTTCTTAGCGTTTGATTCGTCAGCACAATTAAACGAATTAATAGGCGCCGTTTGGCTCGTTCAACTTCCCTTCCTCGCCGGCTCTCTTAATCTCTCCGACACTGCGGATTCCAAGCTAGCCCCGCCACCCCCACCCCACCCCATCTCACTCCCTGCCCTCCTTCAACCCGTCCCACCTCAATTCCATCCCCTTCGCTACAACCTCGATAACAATCAAAGTTTGCCTGAAATGTACCGATTTCCGACGCCGTAAATGGCCATCCAACTAAGCGAAAAACTTGAGTAGCCGTCGCTGACTTCGTTGTCATCGGATATAGGTCGAGAATCAATTCACAGCCTTCTCCCAATACCTCCCTCTCCTTTGTTTACTTGGCTATGGGAAAGACAGCAGTTCTTTTCCTCAATTCAGAAGTCATTTTCGACACTTCGGAGGAGGAAGTCTCCAATTGGAAGTAGCCCCTTAAGGTAAGGAAGAGTCGTGTATAATTCGATAGATCACAAGGACAAGGTGCGCCTGTCTGCTTCGCTCCCGTTACCTTTTTACAATCATCGGCGCGGTGGCTGTTACACAAGAGGTTGAATATAAAACTAGCAAGATAGGAGGAGCGCAATTTGCGTCCCCGTGGGTGCCGTTGAAAATTGTTTTTCATCCGGGCGCGCTGCGGGAAAGGATAGGCGGCGCGGCGCGGCGCGGCGGTGGGCAAAGGCGGCCGGCAGTTCGCGTCTTTTATAGAATAACAATTTGGTGAATTAGGCACTTCAAAGGAAGTGGAGCATCGTACAGAAGGAGAGTGAAAGGGAGCGCGCAAATGAGAGGAGCGAGTCAAGAAGCCAAAGGGAAAAGACGCACCTTCCCTTTCTCTCTCCACTGACGAGAGAAGAAGCGGACGTGCGCGTCTGCTTGCGCGAAAGATGTAGAAAGAAATCGAGTAGTTGATAAAGAAAACGCGGACGAGCGGCGACGAGAAGGAGTAATAGCTGAGTAGCAGCAGGACGAAAGAACTACGACGATAGAGAAACGGAGAGGGAAAGGCTCAAAGGCGGAGAAAATTTTTCAAGTCCTAAGTGATAGAAAAAAGAAGCTCGAGACCTCAGAGCGTTCCGCTTTTCTGTACGTGCCTTGCTACCTCGCGCGTTACAGAGTTACCATGCTCGCCAGGCATCCCCCCCTCTCTCTCTCCCTCGCCCTTAATTTCCCTTTCTCTTTTCCTCCACTCCTCTTTCTCTCTTCGACCAGCGTTTCAGGGAGCCCTCCATCATCGACCGTGCCAAGAGCCTTCCAAAACATCAAAGGCCTCGCTGCTGGCTCGCCGCCCTCTCTGCGTGTGCGATAAAATACCCACGATGCAGCAAAGCCAACCCACTAAGGACTTGGTTTCTCGAAGATCTCTGATTCAAATCAGACTCGACGTGCTAAGATAATTATTACACTCCTCTCCGTACTCCCCAATTCCCAACCTCTTTCCCTTCATTCCTCTCCCTTGAATCCTTTAGCCCCTACAGCTCTTCCCTTTTCCTCCCCGTGACAAACTCTGCGAGTGTTTAGTAGCAAGGCGTGACCGCCCTCTTCCGTCATGCCACTTCGCCTACGAAAAGCCAGGGCTTGATGCCTGGGAATTAACTTCTCGACACCAGCCCCCCTTATAAGACCATCTTTTGCGCCGCCAGTAGTATCATCTCCGAATTAATCAAATTGTAAAAAGATTCTTTTAATACTCGCTCTTGGAATTGGGACGTTAGGGGATTAAGTTCCTTTCGGCGGGAGAGCGTAGTCTTTTATCTCTCGGCTCCAGTACAATAACTAGCAAGTAAGCAAACTTGCGAGCCGAGCAAGTTTCCGCTATCTCGGGACCGCCTTTACGTCGCGTCAGATTTACGATTTAATGAATTGCTTAATCGCCCCTATAATGCACTATCAATTGGGGAAAATTAATCGTGGTTGTCGCGTGATAAGCGCATAAGTACAACTGGCGAGATAGCCACAACAGATTCGCAGCCTGTCGAGCTTTATAAATCTGACAGGGCGCGTATGCCGTGTACGCCGCGGATAGTGTTATTTAATATTTATGTAAATTACAATGCAACAGGCCAACGATGCTCCAGCGGAATGATAGTCAGCAGAACCTGGTTCAATCTGGGGTGGTAGCAGTGGTGATGGTGGCTTATGCCGAAATAACTCACGAATTCATGCGATTTTCACTACTGATTAGCACCGATGTCACCGGCGTGCATTAACGGTGCATTTTTGCAGAGGGTATGTGTGAGTGTGTCTCTGACGGAGAGAGAGATAATACCCACGATTACCCGACACGCACATGTATACTATAATCAATGCATTATTATTGCATGGTAACCCTATTATTCATTGGACTCGGACGCTCGTGTATGGCTGCGGTTCAAAGGATGAACTGAAATATTTTTCGAAAGCACGATAGCGCTGCTCGGATGATTTGTCCGTTTTGCAATATACACATAACACAATTATGTAATAACGAGTAAACACGATAGTGTTGTGAAACAAGTACCGTACCGAGCGATTGGTGAATTTATCGGGCACGGAAAACAAAAGCGTATAATGTAGAAAGCTGCTGATGATGCGCTGCTCGCAATGAAATGGGTGCACTTAAGGGTGGTGGATGAAGGATGAGTTTATTTTGGAATACAAAAACAGTGATATGCGCGAGGGAAAATTGGCCGGCATTGTGTGGAAAAGTGGTAAAAAATTAAATCGATGCATCGAGGGAAGTACATTCTTCGAAATCGCTGGCAAATCTAGGCAATAGGTAGCACAGTGGCATGCGCTCGTGAATTATGTACGTTTGAATGACTTCATATCGCAGGCACGGCACATTGATTTAATCCCCCCGGGGATGGTATATCGAGCACTCGGCAGCGCAGACTGCCGGGCAAAAATTGGAGATACCTAAGTTCATCATCCACCTTCGATTTGGATTACTCGCCTGAAGCAATTTCATTTTAGCCGGCACAACAAATCATATCCGAAGCGGCCTCTCGCACCAGGGCAACTTATTATCCGCGGGAGTCTAGCGAAAAGCTTGCCTCGAAAATTACGCCCTGATTGCCCTCGGATTATAATGCACGGAGTTAATAGGCGAGGAGTAATTTGCATTAACTCCAGAAGAACCGCTGTCCCGTAAAATCATACTAAATCGTGAATTGAAACATTAAAGCAACCTGCTAGAAGCAGGTAATGTGAAGCCGTAGCTTGAGAGAGAAAGAGATGTTCAAACAGGAACTGACTATTTGGGAAACCTCAAAGGCAGCCCCAGTGGAGCATTTCAGTTCGAATGGAGACAAATGTGTTCGATTCGGAGGTAGTAATGAAGATCAATTAGCGTCGGGCAGGATAAAATACTGGCGGTAAAGGACGGCCGAATAGTCCCAAGTGGCGCGCCGCGCCAGCCGTCGTATTATATCGGAGGAGGAAACCAAGAGACGAAGCTCTCGGCCAACAAATGGTCGATATAAGCTTGTCCTCGGCTGATGATTTTCGACGATGGCACGATCTCATAAGCGCGATCGAGTGAGCGAGGGAGCAAAGGACAAGGGTGGTGATACTTGATGGGAGTCATCGACGGGTGCGGCAGCGAGAGCGCGGAGGGGTTGCCTTGTTATCCAAAGCCATCTCCAGTTTTATTAGCCAGAATAGAGGAGAATAGAGCCGAGTAATTGGGTTAGTCGATGCGCCGCTCCGACGGGCAGAGGAATTCTTTTTTACGCGTAATAAATTCCCTGCGAAACATCCATTTACCGCGGGAGCGCGGATAACAGGATGGGGCGCAGCCCGAAGGATGCCATGCATGAAAGTGTACAATTTATCGCTTATGAATGTTACTAATTCAGAACGGGGCGAGCTCTCCAGTGCAATAAGCAGAAACCTATCGGTATTCCGACTCGTTACGCCTCCATATTCTTCCATTAATCCCATTTGTTTCTCGCTGCTGGCACGTGGTCCACTCTCTCTCTCTCTTCCTCTCTTCCTCTCTTCCTCTCTCTTTGGCCTCGTGCGAATTTGCCCATGTGCGCGCATGCAGCGCACAGCGCAGTGCCATCGTTATGACTGATCGGTTGCAGGGCTCAACGGGGGATGAATATACCGAGTCGCTAAGAGGATTTCATGGGGATTTCGTGATCGAAGATTTCGCGAAGCTTGATTTCAAAGAGAGAGAGAGAGTGAGAGAGGAACGAATACATTCATACGTTTGTCATTTATTCGTGGGAGGGAATGACGCCTTTGTGATTTTGCGAAAATCGATCGAGGCCATCGCACCAGGGCAAATGTCCGTCGGTAATAATCGTGCGTTGCCATGGGCTTCATTACTTCGCTGCCAGCTGTTGGCTATGCAAATCAGAATCGTAAACATCAGGTTGAAGTTTCAAAAGTTTACACGCGCGTATTATGTGCAAATGGGCAACTGGACATATCCTAAGCATGCCACCGGGCGTATCAGACACTTTCGGCTACAATTTCCATTATGAATCTCTTTGTTGTGATTTGCTGCTAATGTTGGGCCGATGCAAAAAAGGAAATGCTAGAAGTATGCGAGAGATATGTACGGGAGCAATAATCATTCGTTAGTGCTCTTGCCAGAGAGAGAGAGAAGAACATTACGCAGAGAAACACCAGCAGTGGTTCCAGGTGCGTGCCCACCTGCTGCTGACGTTGGCAGTGCCTCCGAAATTTGCAGTACAATTTGCGAGACAAGCGAAACATTGCTAGCAGGAAACCGGCGGAAACGGGGGACTTGGTACTAGACAATGCCGTCATTTCCTGCCGTGGTACGCCTGCTTTAATACCCTTTTCCTCCCTCGCATACTCCCACCCACCCCAATTCTCGCATTCTTCGGTGGATTCGAGATAAAGGTCCAAACTCGGATTTCAATGTAGCTCGCAATGTCGATGACTAGATACTTCCGAAATTTAAATCCAGCCACGCATACAGACGCTCACGCACTTGAAAAAAGTCAGGCTGATGAAAAATTGCGCACGCCTCCGGCACTCAAACAATTTCGATATTGAATTTGAGGAGCCCAGCAGTACATCACGCCCACTTGCATACGGCGTCCAATTTATCATGGGAATACTGGCCGACATAGTTTTTGCATAACTTTTGAGAACCGGCCTAGGTATTATGGGATTACTTCGGCCATTAGGGAACAAACTACCTGTTCTCTTAAGTAGTGACGCGTTGAGAATAGCTCGCGCTTCGAAACTGAAATTCTTTCATAAATCAGAATACCACGAAATTTTATTCACTTTCATTGTGAGTTATTGGCACCTATGGCAACAGTTATTTATAGGAATTCATTTGACTTACACTTTATCATCGATTTAAAAGTGGAAAAGGCTCTGGAGAATAGACATTGTGATGTTCATGGCTTTATCACTTCCCGATACCGGCAGATTGTTACGAGGATTAGTCAATCTATCAAATGTCGGTCTCCCTTTACTGCGGGTCTCTTGCAATCAGAATGACTAGATCTCGAAAGCGACCAGGAATTTGGCAAACTTGGATATCCTCTCACTTGGTTGGAAGAGGGGAAGATCTGCGAGTTAGAGTTGCAAGGCGGGCAGACAGAAAACCGATTTGCAGCTGGAGATCTCGGTTAGACTCGAGCTAATAATATTAATGGATGCCGACGGCGGCTGACAATGCCACTCTCTCCGCGCACTTCGACGCCAGAAGAGAAGAAGGGAAAAGAAAGGGGGTGGCGGGAAGAAGATCCAGGAACGTGAAAGTTTCGAGACGATACCGGCTCGCATGTGAATTCATGGCGACGCATAAGTACTCGAAGTGGATTGCGCCTAGCTAGGACAGGCATTCGGTCGGTTAGTGCGTCTCGCCAAGGGGCTTCCACCTGAAAAGGCCAGCTGCAGTTCGAGTTTCTCTCGCACTTGCTTTCGCCACCCTTCTCTCTCTCTCTCTCTCTCTCTGTTCCCTCCCTCTTCACTCAGAGACCCGAGTTTAAGCGCAGGAACTATTAGACTGGATCCCTGCGAATTTGCACGTGGTCGAAGTCACAGTGCTCAAACTTCCTGTGAAAGCAAATCAGGAGCAAATCGGCTGCTTGATAAAGTGACGCAAGATTGGGATAAAGAGAAGCAGCAAGAGAAAATTGACCGTTTATAAATTACTAATTCCTGTTGTTTAATTACAAAACACATCTTCCAGTTGGATGGAATATAGTTGCAATAATGTCTTAGCTAGCTGTCACATTTGACGTACGATCAAATCGGTCTGTCGATAGAGGCAAGGTATGAAATATTCACTAACACGCTCGCGCGCGTGCCCACCTTAGCTTTTTGAGGTGCGCCGACGAACAGAGCGGTCGAGTCTTGCAAAACTAATACCTTTAATGAACGCGGGGCTGTACGGCGGTCTTTTGCGAGTGGAAGAAAGGGGGGGAGCGGATGGGAGAGGAGTGGGGAAGCTGGAAACACGAAAGTCATTTGCATGAGGCACGTCCGCATGTGAATTCGTGGGGACGCATCCGAAGTAGATTGCAAACTCCAAGCCAGGTAGAACATCTGGTGCTCTCCTTTGACAAGGAGTAGAAAGAAGACAACCCACCCGAACACAGCGAAAACTCAGAGATAGAGACGATCGCAAGAAGAGGACGGTAAAAATGGAGAGCTCGCTTCGCCGTACTCGCATCCCCATCGACGACGTTCTCCTGGAAAAGGGGCAGGCTCGGGGAAAATTGGCCCCAATCTTTCCTCCACCAACGAAATTCTTTCGGGAATGTTGCACATACAAGAGAATACATCAGCGCAATGCTCGACTTCTTTTAATACAGGACTTTCGCAAGAGTAACGCGAATTTCTGTCGAATTTCTGTCGAACCACGGACGGCGCGGCGGCCTCCTCTCCCTAAAAGCCGATCTGCTATACGCGCCGCTCGGTAATGCATGTGCCCAAAACTTTTCACCACCTTGCGGAAAGATATGTGCGCGGATTGCCAACAGAGATTCTGGCTTTCTTTCAACCCACCCGCCTCTCTCTTCGTCTGGCACGCCGAAAATTCCTATCCCAGGCTTTATCAGCCGGCCAAAGCCTCGGCAGACTTGCTCACGGCAGCACCATGCGAGTTCCCCGGCAGACATTTGAAGTTGATTGCACCGAGGTGGCAGGACATCTGCTCCTCTATATACGCGGACCGTTTGCATCGTCCGAAATTCCTTGAAGGGGAGCCAAGCAGTGCCAGGGGGAGCGCGCGAGAAACAAAGAGAAACGTGTGCCCGTGAGCTTAAAATGTCTCCATTTCTAGGGAGCACAGATCCACGCAGATGTTCCTCCTGGATTACACGAGTCCAGGCCGACAGCCTTCTTTACCTCTTCCTGCGCGCAATACCAGAGATTCTCTGTTACAAATTACCTTCTGCGTGGATCCTCGGATTAAATTAGACCCGCGTAAGCGCCAACTATATTCAGAGAAAAGGGAGAAGGAGAGCGAGAAAAAAAGGGAGAGGGGGCGAGAGCTATGCGAAGGTGGTCTTAGAAGTCTCCTTAAACTATGATACGTCAAGATAGAGAACAGCTCAACTTTCAAGATTGCAAAAATAGCACGCACAAGCAAAAGGAACCTCTTGGAAAGAAAGTCTTTGTCTTCGCAAGACTTTCACGCAATATTCGCGCGTTAAAATGAAAGTGAAGAAAATGTGACGTGCATTAGTTAGAGAGGACAGGGAACCGTTTATCGGATAGGGATTGCACTGCCTTTAACGTAAAAATATTTGCCCGAGGATTTAGCCCGGCGGGGAAAACAGGTGTGATGCGGTATTATAACTCCCATGTGACAAGCATGTACATCGGGGACATGTCAGTTGAGCGTAACGATCGCGTAATCAGCATTAAACAGCGGTAATAATTCCTTGGGGCCGCTTATTATCGCGGCTGGAGTGAAGCAGCGATTGTCAACAAGAATAACGAGCTTCCCCGGCGGCGACTAGAGAGAGGATACGGCGGGCAAGGGGGCAGAAAAGCAGTGAGGCAGTCAGGCAGTCAAGCAAGCAGGCAGGCAGACAGGCAATCGTTTGGTTGGAGCGGAAGGTTTCGGGGAGCCTTCCGCAGAAGGAGTCCGCCGACACAACTCGGCCGCTTCTTTCGCCCGAATGCTGTATCGCTCGTACACTCGGCTCTATCCACTGCAGTCATTTCCATTGGGGGCTGACTACTAGCGTCTGGCTCGGGGCGAGGCGCACGCCGATGTCAACCGCCCTGTCAGCACACGGCCTAATCTATTGCACGCTCACATGCAAGCCGGGCCGAATCGCCTCCTCTGGCCCCGCTGGCCCCGCTGACCCCGCTGACCCCGCTGCCCCCCTAACATGTAAATTTTCCTTGCTCGACGCACGCGTAAGTTTAACTGCCGGACGTGTGAGACCGCGCAGCCCAGCGATAGATGTGGCTTTATGTGGCGCGCGATACGCTCTAGATAAGCGTCGCCCGCCGCGAACCGCTCGATCGGAGAACCTCCTTTGGGAAAAGGAAAAATTTATCGACCTCTCGGCCCTCGTGTCTCTTACTTATTTGTACCCTCTAAGAAATACAAGCTGCATCCGGCCGCACACTCTGCTTCGAGACGCCACCCCTTCTATCGACGGCGTACTACGATGCATGGGACAAGAACAATTTTTATCAATACAGCTTTTCGGATGCTTCTCGTACATCTTTCCGTTCCGCTACTGTTAGAGAAGGAATCGTGCTATTCTTGCTTTCTATGATCACTGGCCTGCCATCTTTATAGTTGTGTGACTTGAAGCAGATTATACGGGTAGATGGAATTTTAAAGCAGGGATGCTCCAGTGTCTGCGGAGCGAATATATTGGAGAGACGCAGCGACAATACGAGAGGCGCTACTGCCTACCGTTAGGGAGGAAGAGAGAGTGAGAGGGCAACAGGTTGCAAGTGGTATTCGTGGATGTCAACCGAGAGGAAGGGAGTGTGGCTCACGCCGCGCCGATCCCGACTGATTTTCTTATGACCATTTAAATTACAGACGCATTATACATTTGAATCCACATCCGCCAGTGGCAGTACTCTCTTGGCTGACCGACTCTATTAGTTTCTTCACACGGAGCAAAAAGTCCCCAATCGAAATTATGCTGGCAATCTGCCTGATACTTCACTTCAAGCAGCATCCTTGGCTACTTGACACGCATATATGGAACAGGTGCACTGTGCTCATTGGAGATTTGGCTTGTTTTCGAAATAAACCGTTTTCCACTTATCACGCTGTACGTATAAGCTCGAAGTGAAAAGTACCGTCGATTTTGCTCGATTTATCTTTTATGAGAGCCGTGAGAACACTTGAAACAGGGCAAATGGAGGTTTTAATGTGTGGCTTGATAGACAATACGGTGCAAGCAGACAGATTGCTGTTTAGTGAAAATGCGCTCGCAAATGATGCTGATAATGTGAAATTCTGTCGATTTAATCTTTCTCTTTGCGTAAGTAATCTACTCCACAATTCTATAAATATTTATTTTCATGTGCTTTCGGGAATTTCAATCCTAATAACCTAATTTCAATCCTAAAAATAATCGTACTAATAAATAATAATACTAGACTAAGGAAAGACAATGAAGTACTAGAAAAGCCGCGGTGAGTAATGAACGTTCCTATAATGCGAATCGGCTTTTAGTAAAGAGAGGATTTGCTGTTGTTTGCAACAATGGCTTACTTTATCTCGATCGTGCTCGGTTGCTCTGTAAAATGGGATGGCTAGTGTGTCAGTGCAGTGTGCTCGCAATTTGCCCGAGTTCTTGACATCAATAGCCCCCGGTGGTTGGAGCGGCGGCGAGCAACAACGGTAATTACGATTGTCTCAATGTTGTTGCGGGAAACGTGTCCTCAATCGTCGACATCCAAAGCACAGCAGATGAACAAACGCATCGCGCCACCACCTTTCGCAATTTATCGAAGCTCTGACACGGCAGTCTAGTGTCAGTTTAGTGTCTCTATGTATCCTCTACTGACGGCCACCCATTGCCACTCCAACGGGCACGAATTTATTCGAACGAAACCTCATAGTTCCAGCTGGCTGATCGAGCGCTCTAAGTACGTTCTCGTTAAAAGTAGACCGATGCCAAATTTTCAAATGCCGGGCGGCCCGGAAAATTGGCGTTGAATGACTGCTGTCAGTAATTCGCGCGGAGGGTGAACACTGTATCAGCGAATGAATAGGAAGAGTTGAAGGGGTTGTCAGTAGTGGTGGAAGTACTGTCAAAAAGAGAGAGAATTGTCGAAGAAAAATGAGTTCCGTCCGTAACTAAATTATAATAAGAATAAAAGTAATAATGCCAGGAGCACGCTTGCTACTGGCAATGGTGGTGGTGTTACTGCTCCGTAACTTATGAATTCCGCGTAATTAGGTGGGCAAACAGCGGCAGCAGCTGCGCTCGGATTTTCTCGGACGAAACAAGGATGGAGGTCGAGGCCAGCGGGAAACTAGCTAGAAGGTGAAACGGGCTAAAGGGAATAAAATGATAGAAATGGTGGAGGGTAGTTTCACGTGGCAGTGGGAAAGCTGGGAAATGGAGGATGAGCAGGGCGGACGGTCGAGCCAGCCGGCAGGCAGCACACTCTACCCCCCTGGCTCGCTCTGGCCGGCCGGTCGGTCGGCCGGACCAAACTCTACCACGGATGGCAGGACGCCGTGCGCAAAGAGGGTTCAAACTACCTGGGTTCATTTCCATAAATACTGCCGCCCGCTGTTGTACCGTCCGCATACTAGCTGTCGCGTTACATTATCCTCCGCACCTCTAGCATCACTACTCCTACGTTACACAAGACAGAACTATCAAAATACCCCACTACGGACACAACTCTATCAAAGCTATCCTGCTTCAAACAAGAAAACAAGTGCATAACACCATCAAAAGAAGAAATGAATTATTATTTCATAACTTCTTTCCACGACCGACTTCTCCCAGTTTGTTCTCTCTTCTTAATATTCCTGCTCCGGCTCCGGCTGATACGTACGCTCGAAAGTAGTCCCGAAACATGCTGTCATTCTTACATATTCGCAAGATTCCAAAGGTACCATGGCTAGACTCTACACTCCTGCACTTTCCTAGTGGCGGCATAAATATTCACGAGACTTGTTCGACTTTAATTGCGGGCATCGCCGGTTATTGCGCAGCCAAATGAAATTAAACTGAACTGCAAGGGGAAGAAGCAACTCGTAGGCGGTCCTAACGGGCGGTAACATGGTGCAAGTAATTTTGGAGCACGGTTTGCGTAGAATAAATTTATGGCACTTCCGGAGAACAGCGGCAGGTGCTTCGGAACTTTCGAAATACCAGGGCTCTTCACTTCGACGACGATCGTATTAGCAGTCAGCCAGGAGAGCGTTACGATTGTCTACGATTTCGGTTTTCAAGACGGAGGAGCCGATGCGCCACGACAGGATGCTAGATCTAGCGAAGCAAGTGTGCGGCGAGGCGTCTCAGAAAGTTTGCATAATTTCATGCGAAAAGTGGAAACACAATTTTCTCAACGGCCGAGCCAAACGACACCGTAGACGCGCTTGCATTACTTTACTCTTTGTTTACGTAAGGGGAAAAATAATGCACGCTTCTGACTGTAGTCGCACGGCTATACTCTAACAGTCTCTCGCAAATTCGATTGACAATTTGCAAGCAACCGAGTTTGTCTTTCGATTTTAATCTCTATCTTCTACATCCCCCCCGCCTATTACTTTTAAAAAGTTTGGGATCCGATTGGAAATTTTCCAGCAAGCAGAATGCAATTTTACACAGAGAAACGGATTTCGCTGATATTCTCAATCAGAATCAGAATCCAAACGTGACGAATCATCTTACGTTTCATAGGACATGACTGGTGATTAATTGGGAGGACACAAGAGTGAGATGCGAAAAGCGAATCACCGGGAAGGCTAGTAAATGCTTCGTCGTCTTCTTCGCGTCTGATAGAGTGGCCGGCACAAATCGTAAAAACCACTCATCTTCGTCGCATCCAATTTGGCAGGAGTGGCTTCCAATTACATAGCATCGACGAATGAAATTCGGGTGAAGGTTGAAAACGTTTGCCACATGCTATCCTATTCATCTCTAGCAGAAATATCCGACGTGAATACATATTTTCGGTAAACTGTCCGACAAATTTTAATGGTTTTCGCCAAAATTTGCCTTTCAAGAGCGAAGTGGACTTTGCTCTCCAACAAGCAGTATTTTTATTCTCTCATTACTACAGTCATTACGACTATCTGACCAAGCACTACCTATAAAATCTTTCCTAGCATCAATGCAAAGGGTGAACGGGGTTTTTTAAGTCAGCAAGTTTTTTGCGAGGTAATTGGAAGAAGGTAGGATTTTTATAGAGTTCTCCTCCGTCTGGAGACTATTACCCCAAAAACAATAGGGTTTCGGTGATGGCGGAATTGGGTAAAGCAAAATAGAAAATGAAGAAGCGGCAAATATTGACTGGGTCGATGGTGGCTTTTCGCTGGTGGAAGGGAGTGGGTGGGTGCGCATTGGCAGGAGTAATAAGGCAGGCTGGCAAAGAAAGTGCGAGGTAAGGAAAGGTCTGGGGATCGGCAGGAGTCGGAACGAGACGGAGAACGGGAGAGTCGGCGGTCGAGCGAAAGTGCAAGCAAAAGGGAGGCAGCGGGTGGATACAGTGTGTGGGTATATACCCCAGGGGTGTGATAGCCGTACGATGTATGGTTATTGGGCGGCAGGCGGCATCGATTCTCACGACGAGGGAGCCACAGATCACCCGGAAACTGAAACTCCCGGCGTACTCGAGTCTTCTCTTCTCTCCTATCAGCCCTCTCTCACCCTCTCTCACCCTCTCTCATGCCGCAGTCCCCACTGACTTTCTACGAACCCTCTACTCTTTCTCCCCCTCTTTCTCCCTCTCTCGCTCTCTCGCCCCCTAGCTCTCCTTTTCTCGCTGGATGTCGGACTCAGGCATACCGCGTTTCCATCCGACGGCTAAATACTTTATTAGGAAGTTATATGGTTTTCCCAGGGCGCTTTGGACTCGGATCCGCGTGGAAACGCAAACCGATCCATCGAGCCTTTCATTAAGAACTTGGCCGGCTTTTCCCTCTCACTGTCTTTCTCTTTCCACCTCTCGGTTTGTCGCTCCTTTTCTTTCTTTCTCTGTGTCTCGATGCTCATGCGGCGACGTAGACGTCAATTTTCAACAAGTTTGCGAATTTTGCTGCCGTCGCGTCGGTGGCAAAGATCGCTATCACTGGCGTCGCCAACGAAGAGAATTTTTCTCCTCCCAGTGGGCAAGCAGCGCCGCGGATGCAACTGCTCTCACTTGAAATTAATCGATATCCTTCCTTGAAGTTAAAGTTGAATTAGTAATCCGGCTGGTCGCGATACGCCGTTACAGTGCTGGCGGAGGCAGTGGCGCCAACTGGAAATTCACCGTTCTGACGCGGCTACAAATTGAACCTGAATTATACATCCCCTCGGCTAGGAGATGCCGTGGCAAGAAAGATAAGAAATTTTCGCGCTCTCCGCCGAGCAGAGATCGTATTTTTCGCAGCAGCGCTACCGTGATTGGACGGATGGTAGCTACTCTCTCATCCAACTCTTTAATACTTCACTTAGACGTTACTGGCTTTCTCTGCTCTGTGGCCGCTGCACCGCTCGATTCTAAAACTAGGTTACATTAGGGATTCAGAGGAACCGCGGCTACCATTACCCAAATCTTCACGGAGACGAGATGGAGACTTGGGGTAGAAGGAGAGAGCAGTAAAAAGAGGGCCAGTTGCTAGAATTATCGCTATATTTAAACAATGTGCCAGTAAAATTGAGCGGCCAATTTCGGCTTGGAGTTTCTTGGCAATCCGTTTCTCATAGCTTTAATATGAAGGCTTTTAAACAGGCCATTTCACAGTTATTTTAACTGCAGAGATTTTTCTGCTTTTCGAGGACTACGTTGAAAGAACTGTAAGAGATAAAGTTTTATACGCAGCAGCGCAACTGCCTTTAATGGGTGTGCGTATAATTCCACGGGCGGAGTGCGCACAATTTGGTGAAATCGAATCTTATAGCATAGCAGAAGGTAATACTGAGAGATATGGGGCTCAATTACCCGGCAATGATTTGGTTGTGTACAGCGCTCGTCAATGTTCCGATGTTTGCGCATCCGTAAGTAATGGGAAGAGCGTTCGGCGCGGCGGGAGAGAACGGGGGAGAATCCATCTGGATGAAAGGGGGCTATCGGCGCCGGGACGCATTGTCGACACTAAGTTTGCCTTACATTTGTGTCGACTTGTCAGTGCGCAGAGCGTGTCTCGCTCATCGATCTCCGACCATCGATGCAATCCCCTAATTGTCCGTAGTTTAACTATTCACGGGATTATTCAAGGAATGTCTGGGACCGCACAGCCGAAAGACCATCGACGAGGAGCACTGTCCGCCCGCCGCGCCGCTTTTGTCTCCGACTAATCGATTGATTTCGAACGCGCCCCGAGAAGAGAGACCGTGCACTCTCCCTCCCCTTCTTCTCTCCTATCTCTCGGTCTTTCGGCCTGACGACTCCCAGTTTAAATTCAATTTCGTATAATCGCCCGACTAACCCCACACTACAGGTGCGCTATTGTCGCGAGGACAGAGCTCGCTTGGAAATGAACTTTTCGGTTGGAACGCGGCACCCTCCTCCCCTCCGTTTATCCAGGAACGATCTTTAATCTACCGTAAATTTTAAAGCAAGGAAGAGCCAACGCGGCCAGGCCAGCCACTTATCGCGCCTGAATTAGAATTGTGCGACTGGTACGGTTGCCGCCTACAATTGCCACTATTAATTTCATATTACCCGGTACGAAATCAAACAGGCAGTTCTTCCCTCTCAGCCAAGGAATGGGCGTAAATTCGTCTGTTAATTATTTGTGTTATGGCCCTATTACCGATCCCAAGCGTAGTACCCATGCCGTGGTAGATACGAGAAGATAATTGGTAGTAATTTTAAGCCGTACGCCGGATTCACAACGGTCGTTACAATACTGGCGCTGGCCAATGCAGTTTAATCAAATATGTGTGCAGCCGGCTAATAACCTAGTGTGTAATTACTAATTAGTGACGGAACATTATACGAGATACATTACGGATCGACCACCGTCGGTGCGTGAGTATTCCGTTGCGGTGCTATGAAGCGCCCCTATCATCTCTCTGACGGTTTGCACACTTTCGGTACACAGTAATTATTAGCTCCTGGTGATAATAATTATCCGAGGACGCCGCTTCGTTACCTGCTCGACTCGGTTTTTGTCTTGCCTGCTGGCGGATTGTTGCGCGCTCCACTGTCATCGAGACCCCTTAGAAAGTGCAATATGCTTACCTGCAACAGAAAATGGAAGACATGAGAAACGAAAAAACGAAATTCTACATGCAATAAAGCTCACGTAATTAGCATAAAAAATCCAATTATACGACTATCAAATGTACCTACGATCTATTTTAAAATGAAGCAGAACGGTTTACGTGAGTTGAATCAGAATCGTTGAAGAACTTTCTCATTTTCCAAGTACCAATGAATCTTCAGCGATATCGGGCATATAATTTGTAAGGGCAAGTGTACCATCCATAGGTGTGTTAAGCAAGAGTAGTTATTGCGTGTAGCAGTACTAGCTAGAATCAAAAGGCCGGCAATCTAGGGATTCCAGGATTCCGGAAAACCTCCTCGGGGTCGCATCCGCAATAGCTAAAGTCCCGTACATCCAGGTTAAACCGCTCCATAAAGCATGAGCACATATCGCAATCGATTACGAGAGGGGGAGTCACATGGTGCGTTATATCGATGGCATTAGCGCGGCAGGGAGTATTTTCGAGCGCGATAGCGCGACTCCATTCCCCGGCCTGTTTGACCACTTCCAAACGAACGGGCCATGTCTACTTAGTTGCGCTCCTGTAAAAGCGGAAACGGGCAAACGTGCCGTAGAAAAGGAGTCCCGCGGGACTTTTCCTCCTTTCCACGGCGCGTTAACAGATCGCATAAAGATTACTAATGGAATCCATACGAGCGCATAAAGGTTCCACACTCTCTTGGCTGAGCACGGCGCGGCGCGGCGCGGCGCGGCGCGGCTATGATAGCCAAGTATTTCGACTTGGAGAAGGGTGTACATTAGCGAGTTTGCGCGTGAACCCAGGGGGATCGTGCTACCCTTCCTTCGCCGTCTCCTCTCACTCTTTCTCTCTCTCTGACTCTCTGGAAGTCGTGAAGTGCCCGCCGAATGGCACACGGACGTCGGGAATAGCGGTGTCGAAGTGCATTTTAGCCGAGTACACAAGCGCCCGCCTACCAACGGCTAGGTCTGCCTGATTGGGAAAAGCCCGCGGGAGTCGTTTCGTCCTCTTCTTCACCTCTCGCCACTTTTCACATTCTTATTCTGACAGGACACATACATCTACGCTTCCCGAGTCTAGAAGGCGCGTGAGCGGGCCAGCACATCTCAACTACCTCTCTCACCCGTATGCTTTTATGGGGCTACAGCTTGACACACGGGAAAACGTGTGTAAATGGTGGATGCGCAGACTGCGAATACTAGCTTCTCAGCCAGCCAGAGCAAAGCGTTTCCCGTATGTGCAGTGCGCACGGACTCGTGAAAATTTCAGACTGTCCCGAGATATCGCCAGAAGAAGTTCGGGCAAAGCAGAACCGCCAGGGACCACCGAACGGAGTGTTGCTTGCAGAGGAGAACTCGCGCAAGTCTAGCAACTCAGAATCTTTTTGAATTTCGTCCCCACGACGTCCTTTAATAAGTGACGAAAGCGTCGTCCGCTTGCGTCCACGGACAGCCGAACAGGGAATCATTTACTGCGTTTCCTCAATGAATTTCTTATCCCTGTGTCTCCCAACAGTGACACTCAAGCTTCTTTCTTCCTCCCTTTCTTTGTCTAGATAGAACAAAAGTGAACTCGAGAATGTTTTGTATCAGCAATAGTTAAAAGTAAAAGTAAGAACATGAACTATCTAGAATCCACGCTTTATTCTTCACCAATTAATTATAAGAGAAGGAATTCCGCGGTCGATGAAGCGACGTAATTGTGCGATAGTGGATCAGAAAGTTCCAGGCGTTCGTCGAGTTTTTACGGGGCAGAAAGCTTCATCATTCCTTAATATCCACTTTCTCTTATCGATCGATTTCCCCCTGTCCTTTCAGCATGACGTGACCATTGTGCCCGAAGGTTACACGGCAACCCTCCCATCAGCCTCCAGTTAATTATCTTGCAGGTGAAGATCATGGTACGTGACAACTTATACTGCATTAATCAAACCAGAGTTTCTGATAAATTCCGCAAAATTTGAATGGACATACAATATTCTGAAATTCATTCGGGGTAAATGTCATCTGCATAAGACGTAAAACAAAATTTCCCAAAAAATCCGTGGAAATATGAATAACCAGGGAGTCTCTTCACTGGCTGAAGAATCTCCTTTCAAGTGGACTGTGTACCGCGTTATGGACTTTCTTCCTCTTTTGATCTCATATTGCATTCATCTTGTCACGATAAGCCCCGAATAAGGGCTGGCATAAAAAGTGGCTTAGCATAAGCCGGATAGAAGTGACACAACGCCAGGGTCAGAAATACGTCTCTTCTCCCGCAAAAAATTGCCCGCTTATTCCATTCGGGCGAGAGAGCCAAAGACGCCGGGCTCTTATTCGTAGCCATAAAAAACACAAATGCTACCTTAATTATAATCAGTGTATGCTCTCCTGATGAAATTGGTGACAGTGTTTGCAGCTCTAATATATACACTATTATGAAAACCGATTTTTCCGAAGACAAAAATGATTTCGTAACCGCTCGTGGTGGGATCCTATTTTGGATGCTGCGCTACGTGGCCAAATATCGTAATGACAGGACGAATGAATGGCGAGATGAAGTTGCCATTGAGTCTAGGGCGTCAGGGAGTCAGGAGTAAACGAAGTCGTTGGGAGGAGGCGAAGGGAAGGAAGTAGTAGCCGGTGGAGGATGAGTCGATGTCAGCCAATGGAGAAGGGATCGAGAGATCGAAAGATCGAGTAGACGCGAGCCGTATACCGAGGACAGGGTAGAAGGGAGAGCAGCAAATAAAGGGGGCAAGAAGAGTGGTGAGTTGTCGGAGGGCGCGCGAGGGGGGCATAAAAGGGAGTAGTCGAAATCCGTAGTGGCTGAAAGGAGCGATGCGGGATTACGAAAGGATTTATTTGAGATTTTCTGCTGCCGCCAACGTTCCTACTGCTTCCATGCCACGACGACGAAGCGCCGGCTGCCGCTTCCAACTTACGGGAACGTCTAAGGTTTGGATCGGTATACAAATAATAAAAAGTACAAGAACATCCTGTACATACATGCTGTATAGTACATGTATGCAGGTGTGTAGTGGAATGGAAGATGGTTTGACAGCCCGAACGATATTACTCTTCTACATAACGTTAATCTATCGTGTCGAATTAATCTTTGAAACGTAAGACGCTTCAGCAATTTCTACGATACAAGGAGTAACACCACTCGATTGTTATACAAGAGAAGAAGCGGGTTTCTTTTCTCAATTGTGCAGAGCACATTCGGGAGGGGAGTATTCAGACTGCTGTATGAGGGAAAGAACAGCGAGGAAACTTGTGATGTTCTCATTATAATCTCACGGATGAAAGTTTCGCACCATCGAAAATGCATCGGCACTCGCACACGCTATTTCGAATGCGGAGGGCCGACGACATCGTCGTTATCGCCCGACTCGTAGAAGCGGCCACAATTAGTTTCATTTCTCCTCTGGCAGACGAAGCACCTGTCATCCCGCTCCCAACTGCAGTCATTCTTATCCAAGAGGATCTCTTCTTTGTCCCCGAGTAATAGCTAGGTGGAAGGTGGAAAACACAAACGCGCCAGAGAGAGAGAGTTTGACGGATCGCCAAGTTATGCATAATGCGGCTCGCGCGGATCAGGAGACTCGGTAGAGTCTCGCGCCAAGTAGTAGTATATATAGGACGGCGCAGTATATATAGGACGGCGCGAGACTACCGAGTATACTTATCCCGAAGTGGTGCGGTTGTCGTCTGCTAGAAAACTTTCACCTCGATTTATGAGAAAGTTATAGCTCTAAGAATTTATTTCTCATTTTTGTATTTTTTTTCCGATTTTTCTGAATCGAATGGGCCAAGAATCAAGCGAATCGGTTCAGTAATTCAGGAGATATGAATTCTGCTGCTTATTTTACTCGTCGAAAAGGCGAGTCGGATTATGTTCAGAAGTTTCAGCAATTCCTAAAAATGTGACTTTCACTTTTTTCACACCAGTTGGCACCACGGCCAAATGTCGCGTTTACGTTACCGATCTATAATCTGTAATCTGTGTCATACCGACACTTTGGTTAAGCCGGTTATGCCATGGTTGGTTATGTGCAGTAATGGTTATATGACACAGTCCGATTTGATCATTTTATTCCAGATTCCATGCTTTATTTAGTTAATAAAAGAGTCTAATGTCCTTACCCTTGTCCCTGTGACCTTGTCATTATTAAGAATGATGAAATGTTGAAAGTGTTAAGTGTGCCACTTGCAAGTCCTTGTTTTGGTAAACAAGTGTTGATTACCAATATTTAAAATTGTTAAGAGTGTAGTATATCAATCTTTTAAGCAATATGAGCAGTTATTTATAATTTAAGGGAATGCTTGTTATTGGTAATCAGTGCTTGCTCAAACTAATTTCAGGAGTTTACGTGTTTGCTCCATCAGCAAGGCACTTGACAGTCAAGATACACCAAACGAAACTAGATTGTGTATGAGCTGGGTATATTGCTAACAAAATCTAAATCATTGTTTGAGCCAATCCTTCACACTTAAAATATGAACTAAATGATATGCTCATACGCAATCCAATTTAGTTGTGACTGTCAAGTTTGTTGCTCAAGGAACATTTGACTAAAATGACATAATTCAGTAATAGTTACCAGTCATACGTCATTTAGCAATATATTATCAATTGATAATTAGTATTTGTTTAGCAAATTTCATCACTTTTGATTGTGCACTATTTGAGCTATGCATTTGCCAATCAAGATGTATCAAAGTTAGAGTGCTTATGCAGCTATAACTAATCTAATCTGAAATTTAAATGCATCCTAGCTATTGGTAATGTATCATTGCTGATTTGAACCTGAATTATTGTATGTTAACACTTTACAAATTATATTTGGCAGGCAACATCTCCATGGGCTCTTTAATTTTAGTGTTCCTGACTGTGAAGTGTCTAAGAAATGTATCAGTTAAAGAGTTAAGATGATGTAATCAAAGTACATAAATTTTATAGTGAAATAAGTACTTATTGTTAGTAAATTTCAATACTAAAGGTTGTACTATCTTGAGTTATGCATTTGAGAAACAGAATACACTAAAATTAGATAGTGTAGATAGTTATAATGTAGATAGTTCAATATAACATGTAAAGTGTTATGAAATAATGCCACCCCAGCACCCGAGAAAATAGTTTAGAGAATAGAGTTTTTTAAGACAACACAGTAAATGCTATGTAAAATTTGCATAAAGGCCTTCATTGTATCATTTTCTATAAATTGGCGGAGCTACAGCACGTCAAGTAAAGCTGTGTAGTGTTTTGCCGCCGAAAAGATTTCTTCTCTAATCTGGAGCAAGAAAACAAACATTGTTTAATCTTGTAGTCTGCGTAAGCTTAACTCGAAAAGTACCTATCAGAATTAAAAAATATTGCTTTTTGTTAGAATGACGCACATAAGAGAAAGTTTCTGTTTTCGATAGAATATTATGTGAAATTTTAGGAGACAATTTATTTCTATTGTACGTCGTTCTAACAAAAAGCAATAGTTTTTAATTTATTTTTGCTACGTACTTTTCGAGTTAAGCGTATATAGAATTGAATACTGTCTGTTTTATTACTCCAGATTGAAAATTCGAGAAACGTTTCTGCCCGTAGAACACAAACACGCTTTCACTTGCTGACGAGCTCTAACTCTGCCATTTTGTCGAAAATAATTAAATAAAAAACTGTAATCATTCTTTAAAGTACATAATAAAGGCCTTCAAACGAATTTTATTATTGCTAAGGGTTAACTAACAAAAAGACATAAAATCCGTCCAAAAACATTAAAATGTAAAAAAAGTGCGCCAAGTAGTTTGATTTCCCGACAAAATTGGAATATAATAAAAAAGATAATAGATATCATACAAGAAAGCCAAGTTTTCATTCAAAGATACCTTGATTTAACTCGCATTAGCAACGAACAATAAATTAACAATAAATTAGCGATTAAAAATAAAAAAAACTTGGCGTTTGCGCACTTCATTCGAGGCACTCGCACCGGTAATATTCCTAAAAAAGTTTTAATGAAATTAAATTGTGGTAAAGTGAGTGTTAGGTTTAAATCAGTTTCTCATTATCTTTTTACCTCGCAGTGAAGCGCGCACACGCCAAGTTTTTTAAATTTTTAATCGCTAATTTATTGTTAATTTATTGTTCGTTGCTAATGCGAGTTAAATCAAGGTATCTTTGAATGAAAACTTGGCTTTCTTGTATGATATCTATTATCTTTTTTATTATATTCCAATTTTGTCGGGAAATCAAACTACTTGGCGCACTTTTTTTACATTTTAATGTTTTTGGACGGATCCACTTATACCGAAGGTCTTAATCAGAATAGGAGAGCAACCCAGATAGCCTCGAGTTAGTACGAAAATCGCAAAACCTTCCTTGTCCTCTTATGCACCGCTGATATTCAGAATCCTGTACAACTGCCAAGCTTTTGCCATTACCATTAATCGCAACTTTAAACTTGGAGAATTTAGAGGTTCACGGTGCGAAGTGTATCACGCTAATATTCGCATTTCGCCAGGATCTAGCGGTTGCCAGAACTGGAATGGATTGCGGTGTGTAGAGGTCTCGGAGAGAAGGGGAAGGCGCGGTACTCGCGAGGAACAGACGGGACTCTGTCAAGCGCGATGGCGGGGAAGGGCAGCACACTGCTGTAATGCCGAAATGCTGAATGACATTAAAAGTGATGGCATCCGCTCGCGCGACATTCGCAGTTAGTCGTGTCGAGGTAAACTAAAGCGAGCAGAGCGGAGACCGCATTAGCCGTACAGCTTATGCCGGCACTGCGGGCAAGAGAAGGGCGCTGACTACCACGCCACCGCGACAACTTCGGAACAACAATTATTATTCACATACGAAGATGTATATTAGTTGGGAGACCTTCCAAACTGCCGCCACGACGCTAATAAAACCGCTGCGCGGCGCTCAGCTGCAACCGAGCGTTAGCAAGCATTTGCGTGCATGTCGCATATTGTCAACGCTGGTGATTAATAATCATTGCGTTAAACAGAGAAGCTTGCATGCACATTCAAGTACATATTGTCGCCTGTCAATCATCGAGTTCTACCGCTCGCGCAATATATCTGTTTGCGATTCTATTGAGAAATTCTACTCGCCAGACGAAAAAGGGCCGGTCAACTTGCATGGAATTACACTACAAACGATGGAATCTCTCTGTTTGGCCCTCTAATGCCGCCGCTCAGAAAATGATAGCACAAGCCGGCCATTTGTAATTCACGGAGCGATGCATCGGAATTCGGCGCTAATCGGGTATGCCGTGCGTAATTTACACACACTCTCCTGGCAATCGTGGTGCCCCCTTTGTGCGTTTATTGGGGAGTGGAGCGTGGTGAGAAAAAACAGCAATAGTATTAACGGCACTGAGATACGAAATGGGAGAGGGAGGGAGCGAGAGAGGGAGAGAGAGTGCAGGGTAATATTTCAGCGATTACGATCGAATGCCCGAATCGCGACCGCAGTACATCGGATTATCCGGTGTCGCGTCTCGGTAATTACATCTGGCTTTACGACAGGTCGAATTGTAATTCAACACCTATTGACACACTTGCCCTTAATAGAACCAGAGGCAGCACGGGCCGTACATTACAAGCGTGCGTTACATAAGCTCCTAAGATCCCGTGGTATAAAGGAGAGCGGTGGAAATCCCGTTCCGACGTCGAATTGCATAAGGCGATTCTCTCTTGTATACGCGAGCGAATGTCGAATTCTTGAAGGATAATGTAGACATCGCGTGTCGCTTTTGAATGAGCGTGCTAGTACAGCTGGCAACATAAACAACCGCTCAGCTTACTTAGGGTTTCAACGAGGAGGACCGGCGATGGTCGTGCTGAAAGTTGAAAAGCAAATTCCAGCGCGGCCCGGTGATCAGAGCTCTTGAATATATCTGGGTCGCCTAACCACCCACCCTCCACCAGCCCCTTTCAACCGATCATACCGGGCCTGAGCCCTGTTTATTTATGTGAGAGGATCAAAACTCATTAAATAGCTTGCAGATCCTCGTTTTGAAGCGTTTTATCGTGTCACGCGATGGCATATCCCAGTGACCTTAATTAATCCCGGCATCCTGCTTACTACCAATGCATCGGGGAATTTATCGAGAGCTCTTGAGAATCGAGAGTCCGATATTTGAGGCTATAATTGGGGATGAAGAGAGAAATAAGAGGGGAGAAAGAAATCGGCGGATCGAGCGGTCAGACTATTTTATTTTTCCTCCTAAGCACGACTGCTCTCTGGGAAGTTGCGTGCAACTACGGGGACACCTTCTAGTTTTATACGGCTGGTCAGGCGCCAGGATGGCTGCTCCGGCTCATGGAAGTCGTCGTACGCTCGGTTTTCTCTTGTCGGGCTTCGTCGCACTACTCTACCATTCTCCAGCATAGTGGCGCACATTTTCATGCGACTAAGGGCTCACGCGAGCGTCTTAACGCCAGAGAAGGAAGAGACGTTACAAAGAAAGAGAGAGAGAGAGAAAGAGAGAGCGATAGGGGTGGGTGGGCGAGTAACCCGGTCGAGGTCGCACAAGGCGGGAGATGCCGAGCAGCAACCTGTAAATTATTTCCCAGGGAGATGTAATCGTTAAGGGAGGCCGCCGCGCAAGGCACGTATCCACGAGCCGGCAGGCTAAGATAATCGGATCGTGCGTCACCGTGTCGCCGGACACCCTGGCGCGCACCTGATGCCCATCCATCCCTCGTAACAAGAGCGCGCGATATCAGCCGTAGAGGGAATCGAGAGATGGAGAGAGCGGGCGCGTGCGAGAAGCAAGAGCGAGATAGAGTGAGTGGGAGAAAGCGGGTACACAAGCGGAAACCGGCAGGGTGATCCACCCTCCATAATCACTCCCTCGCGCTCTCCACCACGATCTGCGGCCGCAGAAACATAGCGAATTTCGCTCGGTATGCTACTATTTCTGGCTCCGGGTTCCGGGCTCCGTCAGGGTAGGAGAAGGGAGGGCGCAGAAGGGGGAGGGGAGGGGGGCGGAGGGGCAGGAAGGAGTTCTAGGCGAGAGGAGGTCTAGGGTGTGAGAGGAGGTTGGTGTCGGTGGGATGGAAGTTCAGGTTTCCGAGCGCGGGCCAGAGTGTTCCGGCGCGCGCGGGGGCAAGGGGACACACGATTGGCGCGTTGGCTACTTTTAGACGGACGGAACGCGCGTGTGTTTGAACGTGGGCGCGCGCGATCGGTACGAGCGCGGCCCGCCGAGCTTGTGCAAGGTAGAATGAGCTCTCGGCGTAGGTGGTGTGCTTTGGCGAGGGTGGGTGAGTGGGTGGTTTAGCCGGATCGGCGGCATGGGTGGCGGTGGCGGTGGCGGTGGCGGTGGCGGCGGCGACGGAGGGTAAATCGAGGGGGGGAGGGAGGAGTGTCGGGGCGGTGGGTAACGGGCGGAGGCGGTGGAAGGCGGGTGCGGTGCGGATGGCGAAAGAGGAGGCGGCGGCGGCGGCGACCGACGGTTCTATGCGCGGGGTGCTGGCGGCAGGCAATAGTCAGAGTGGCGCCGCGACTCCCGTGACGTCTGTCGGCGCGTCGGCCAATCAATAGCATCCCCATGGCAACCACAGATAAAATCGGACACACACCGTGCCGTGCGCGCAACCACCACGCTGCCTTTCGGCCAGGGGGTACTTCTTTCGCCGATACCCGGGCACAAGAGCCTCTCACTCTCCGGAAGAGCCACAGCTTTGCGCACTTCGACTCTTTCTCCCCCGACCCCCCCGACCCCCCCCCCCTCTCTTCACCCTCTCTCGCTCTCTCTCCCTCTCTCCCAAAAGCACACACACGTGCTATCGAAAGGATTTCTTTTCTCAACCCTTTCTTCCTCTTCGAGTTGCTACTCGCCACCCACGGTACTCTCCAAACTACTCCCTCGTTTGACAATATCCTACGCTCGCGCACCTCCCAGCCGCCAAGCTGCTATCGCATGCATTGCACGCCTCTCCTCCTTCTTCTTTCGTGTCGCTGTTGTACGCCACCCTCTTCTGCATCTTTTTTCACCGGCTTCCACTAGATTCCACTGTCTCCCATGCCTGCCCCCGCTTCCGATGGACGCTCACCACCACCCCACCCCACCCCTTCCTGTTTCACCGTTCATCCGTACTCCACTGGAAAGCTGTCCCAATACCTGTCACTCTCACACCACACCCCCTCAAACCGCCGTTTTAAACGACTGTAATGTCCTGCTGGGCTGCCGCTGCTTTCGGACCGTTCTACATTTATTGAATTTTATCAGATTTCATATTGAGTGTCGCACTGACACCTAATCCGAGCTGAATTATTCCAGACTGTTTGCCGATAATCCGCAAAAGATGGTTTCTCTTTTATTCCATGTAAATCACTTTCTCTTGTTAATTTCTCGCATCTTTCTGACAGAGGCAGGATCGTTCTGGAAAATTTAATTTGCCGGGCAATTGTGAAGCATTCAATACGTGTTCCATCTATTTCCAATTCCAATTTAAGCAATTCTTTAGGAGGAATAATAGTGTTCCGAAGCAAAATGGTTTCGAGGCAAGCCATTCCAGGCTCGAGGCAACCGATTTTCCTCTTGAAATTATTCCACTTGTGCATAAGAAGAGCCTTCTTCTCTCTGTTTGCTATTCCAGGTGAATTGACGACGTAGCCCGTTCCTTTAATTACGTTTACCCGAGCCAGAGCACGCCGCTTCGATCTCAGTCTTTTCCGTAATCGTTAAATCGTTTGAAGCTGCGAGCTTTTTATTAATAGGCACGCGTCGCTTCTCCAGACTTAATAGGATCGATCCGCAAAGCCCACTGATTTCAATGCAACAATAGCCAAGCCTAACCCGCATTGAAGCGTGCGCGCTCGTCTACTTACAAGGCAATGGAAAATTTGCCAATGAAACTCAATCGGCTTGTGTCAGACTAAACGCACTTAACACACTGAACTACTTTCGGATCGGGTAAACCCCTGCGTTCGAAAAGGCGAACGAAATGCTTTGATAACAAACGCGCGGCCTGGCGTGTGCCAATCAAGCGAGCGTATACAGCGAGTCTATACATACATACATACATCCGATGCGGTGGGAGCAGTTGGAGCGGCCGGAAGCAAGGACGGAAAATGAAAAGGAGGCCAAAACCCAGCAAAATAAGCTTGTTGGCGTAAAGCGGTCACTGAAAAATCTCCTCGCTCTTGAGCATAAAGGGGTTGGGGAGCAAGGACGCGAGGGGGTAAGCCGCACAAACTTCGAAAGCTCCTAATTGCAGAGTCAGTTTGCTACTCCTGCGAAGAAAGGAAATGAGAGCGGGCAAGCAGGCAACCGCGAGCAAGCAACGCTACTCTGTCTGTCTCTCCCGGTTGTTTCAACGGCTAATACATATCCACCGGGCGCTTAAACGAAGAGGGAAGCAGTGGTGGCGCGCAAGCTGTAGAATACCAAGGATAAAGAGAAAGAGAAAGAGAAAGAGAGAGGGACGTGATTTAACGAGATGTTTTCGTGAATTGTGTCCGCGCGCTGGTAACTAATAATTCGATTTTACGAGCGGCCGCGTTCGCTGCTCGTCCCGCTTGCCTTCGCAACAGGAGAAGCCTGGAAAGCGTCACGGCGCCACCCAGGCTGGAGCCCCATTCCCACGCGATCCGCAACACCGTCCCTTTCGCGTCCTCATTCCTTGCTTCCTTCCTTCCTTCCGTCCTTCCTTCCTTTCACCTCCCACCCCCGCAAGCCCAACGCCCCCGCTGCCGCCCAACCCTTCTGCCGTCTCCAACCCCCGCCTGGCGCCCGCCTCCTCCTCCTCATCGTACCTCTACCCACTTTATCCGGCCATTCGTTTCTGCCAACCGATCAGCTGGTCGGCAACGTCAGGACTCTGGAGTGCCTGGACTTCGTCCAACCGGGTTACCACCCCGCCGAGTCTGGGCTTCGCTTATGATCGGCTCTAGCTGCTACCCTCCCTCACCCCTCAGCCCTGCCGCCAGCCAACGCGCCCGCCACCCGCCGCCGGTGAGCTTGCAACTTCTCGTCCATCATACCATATCCCTATACATACAGACAGTGGCGCATCTCTCCTCTTAAGACCCTTTCTTATTCTCCATTGAAATGATGGCCCTCTCTCTTCTTACCGATACTCTCGTCTGATAGGGCAGAAGCAGTTTGTTTTGCGGTGACCCACTAGTCAGAATGGCATTGGGTCGATCTAGCTATAGAGAAATTTCGGGGACTGGTCACGTAAAGCCCGGCTCTCGTAGCTGCATTTTGCAGAGCTACGCTCGGCTATCTGGCGTATAAAATTTTCAGAGCAACCAGCAGTGAGCGCCTCGGGATCGCCTTTGCTCCTGCTGCTTGTACTATAGCTATGTCGAAGAGAGGCGAACGCAATGTCCGCTCACGTTTAAGTCGTATCGAATCTCGAGATATGTCGATTGTAAAGGTGCATGCTGGAGTGTGGGTAGAAGCGCCGGCGAGAGATGTTATATAAGCCGAGCTGCTGTATTCTCGGCAACAAAAGCTAGAATGTACCGTACGCGTTGCGGCTTGGAGAACTGGATCAGTCCGATCGGGTTCCGCGCAATTTCTCGTACGGAAATATCGGAACATTTGCGAGAACCAGGCTTGATTAAAGTTTCCACCAGTGGTGCTGGAAGGATGCCGTGGCTTGATACTGAAAATCCAGCACCAACTATCTTAGTAATATCGGAAAGCGTAACGGTCTTAACCCTTTGAGACTCGTTCCATTTTCTCATTTCGAGAAAATCATTTTCAAGATCGCTCGTTGCCGTTCAACCACGGAATCAGCGCAACTACCGTCGGCGCGGTGGTCTGCTTCTTCCCGAAAGTGGATCAGACCACTTTGGCACTGCGAACGCGTTAAATTTTGATACATATTCAGGCATTCAGTTCAAGAAGGATCATCCCAAGAAAGTGAAACTTTTGCCACAAACGGTGTAAAAGTTGCAGAGTACTCATCCGCAATGCTGTAGTATACACTTAACGAGGACAAAATAAGGAAGATCTTTCTGTAAATAGTGAACCAGTGGAAAATGTCTTAACGAAGTTTGTGACACAGATCGCCACGAACACTTATTTTCAATGGTGAACTGCGATTTTAAGAATGTAAAGGTCCATGAGATGATAATCGATAGTCTACGCAAGCCGGTATTGAGTTTCGAAACTAATTATCTCTATGGCGGTGCGGTGACTGGGCGCTCTGCATTTCTTCGCGCCGGGGTAACAGGAGAGTAAAATAGTGAGAGGTTCGGCGCGAGAAAAAGCCGATGGATTTGAGTTCGGAACTTTGCTCACCTGTCGCTATCCTTTATTCATCGGAGCCGGCAGAGTCTGGGGAAATAAGAAGAGCACGGCGCGGCGTCACGGCGCACTGTGCCGCGCGCGTAGAGATCCGGCAGGAAAAGGAAGGCGAGAAAACGGCGGAAGATGCACGAGGAAGCACCTTGCCGCAAGTCGAAAGTCGTTTCCGGGGGAGTAAACCTCCTCGAGAGCTCGCTGGAATTCCAGAATAAACAAAAATGGATCCTCCCAGCGGCTACCCTTCACAAGCAGCAGCCAGTCGGCTCAGAGAGTACGCCCGGCCCGCTTTATATCGTACAGTGGGTTCGGTGGGTGGCTGACGTGAAAAAGAATCCAGAAATGCGAACAAGCTCGTAAATCAAATGTGTCTGCACTCGGTATACGAGAGTCGAATCCGTAAACCTTGCGCGCCCCTTTAATCCCACATCCATTATTGGTATGTCACGAATAGGAGCGCCTTCTTCGCCACCATGAGACCAGCCAAGCTTCTACCGAGAAAGCGTGTATAGTCGCTCTATCTCTATGCCAACACACCTCCACCAGTCCTCTTCATACAACGAAAAGGCTGTGGGAAGGCTCGGCGTGCCGTTGCCACGGAGGAAAGGGAATCTCCTCGAGACCACGCATTATTTCCTCCCGTGGCATCCAATGTAGATGGCCACGGGCATTCCAAACGCTTGATTGAAAATTTCTTGAGACTCTGGAATGGTATGTGCAATGGGATCTGCGCTAGGGTACGTCGCGACAGAGGGCTCGATCTTCCAAGAACGAAGGACGCCGATAAAGGAGAATCCATCTATTTAACATCCGGAACTCTTTGAACCCTTCGAATGACGTTTACTTCAAGAAAGAGAAAGGGTGGTTGGACTAATCTGCGAGGCACATTGTTTGCAAAGGTTCGAAGAATGGAATTTGACCAACGACCAAGCCGTTTTCAAGCAAGATGCACGTAAAATGGAATAAAGTCTCATTTTGTTTCCTGCTATACTTTCCGCCTATGTGCAATCGTCGTATGTACATATGTATATTTCACTTACATATACAGACATATAGGCTCTTTCTCCCTCTCGCCACATCTGCCACACTCGGTACCACCAACGGTTGGCCAAGTGCGGCGACGATCTTCGGGAAAGTTTCGCCGGAAGTTATACGAAAAGTTAGGCCGGAAAGTGGTGTGTAGTCGGAACTACCGAAATTACTGGTAATTACGAGAATGATTTATTAACTTTAGAAACTGGTTATCTTGCCGTGTGCCTCCGTACTTTTCCTAGTTCTGGTGTTGGCGCTACATTAAAATACTGTAATGTCCCTAGCGGTGCGCAACCTACCTTTCGCGATAATCTCGATGCAATTGCGGATATACAAAAATTTGCTAAAACTTTTCTTTTCCGCGCGGTAAATGCAAGGCTAGGCAATGGCTAGATGAAGTGCGGTCAAATTTCCTAGAGAAATAGTGGAAGCGGATGCTCGGACAAAATAGAAAGAGAATGAAGAATGGAAATTGCGAATTGAAGGACTAATAGAGCAGGTTATTGCGATGTTATCGGGCCTTGTGCATCGGACGCGTTAACAGAAAATGAAATTGTGGCTTGAATACTACTCCGAGAATTCGGATTATCTTGACACTTAACACTCCATTACTCCATTAGCATGAATGGCACGCAGATCAAAAGCTACTAGAAATCCAGCCGCAGCTTCTGTAGGATGAAGCGCCCCGAAGAATGCTAGTCGAAGAGAAGCATTAATTGCCCCGATTAACCGACACCCGCTCTCCGGAAATTCAGTGTAATCCGCGGTGTACGCCGAATATCACATTAGTGTCCGCAAGCCACACTAAAGCCCTCTAATAATTGCCAGCATTAGAGCACTCACCGTACCACCCGCTAAAAGTCAGACGCCCCAATGATTTGACCCGCGCCCACTCTCACTTTGTCGTTACTAGCACCCACATCCGAAATGACTGAAACATGCTTCCCTAATGAATCGCCGCCAACTCAATAGTTCGACGGATGCTTCTCCAAGAAACATCTTTAATTGCGAGGATGCTAGATTGAAACAAGCCTAAGTCAAGCCGATTTAAAACATAGTCTTATCTTGACTGTCAGATATTAATCACACGATTCACGAGGCTCAACTCTGCCGAATCCAACTCTCCAGTTGGCCGACCCTTCTCCGATCCGAAAGCCCAAACTTTCGCGTTCAGCATTGGAACTTGTAAATCGCACAAATCGCCGGTGCTACCCCATCGCTCTCTCTCTTCCACTCACTCTCGCACTTTCCCGCCCCGTCCGACTGTCTGGCTGGAAAAAAACTGGAGCGAAGTGATTGATGCCGTTCGAAAGTTAGCCGAGTGCGGATTCGTTTAGAAAATTCGCCGGCTAACGAAATTACGGTTTGTTCCGGCGAGGTGGTCGCCCTGGCCGTGCGATTGCCCGGGACATGACCCCAGGGCAACTTTCTCCTCTCCCTCCCCTCTTTCTCGCACTACCTACCTACACATCCGCACACACTCAGACCCTACCCTTTCATCGTTTCACCGCTTGGCAATAGCCGACCCCGAAACTTTCCTACTCTCTTACTCTCTCTCTCTCTCTCTCTCTCTCTCCCTATCTTGGTACGGTACCAGTCGCGTGTAACTTGCACGATTCTGATTGATTTCTGTCACGCCGCATAACCCACGGCTACCCTAATTAATACCATCACAGGCGTCCAACGAAGCACGAAACCATTGAGATTGAACTCCGCCGCGTTAGCCCTGGCGCCAACATGTCTCCCACTCCAGTATTGTTGCTTCGGGTCAATATTGAGCAAATTTCGAGCGTTTCTAATCGCACTAGCTTCTATCTAGTCTATGAGACTTGCCAATAACTGCTAGCGAGAGTTAGGAGATGGCATTGATAAGCCTTCTTTTATATTGGGGAGGGGTGTGCGTGTGATCGTAATCGATAGTACAGTCAGGCTCCAAAGTCGACCTGGCCCTGGCTACGATATTTAAATGTCAAGCACATAACACGCGTTCGCCACCTTCATAAGGGTGTACCCTAACATTTATACTTCGCCCTTGTACTCAGTGCTCCATAGCCAAGCAGCCCCACGCTTCCCTCCTATCTGCTTACTCTTTCACGCTCCCACTGCTCCTAGCGGTCGGCTCTCCTTCTCCAAAGGACTTTCACGTCGCCCTTCGCGACACGCTCGCACTCACTGTGCATAATGGGCCTGCAGTCTGAGTCGCCTTTTACGCATACGCACAATGCAGTCCACAGACAGAATGCCAGAGTCAGAGAGAGAGAGAGAGAGAGAGAGAGAGAGAATGGTTGGAAGGTACGTGGTGTAGTGGTGTAGCCACGAAAGCCAATAGCACACGGGCATCACGAGGGAAGAAGCGACGGTAGTGTGAGTAGAGTAGAGGATGTGTGGGGGTGAAAGAGAGGGAGAGAGGGAGAGAGAGTATGCGGCGCGCGGGCATACAGCCGAGCCAAGAGGGAGGTGACGTTATTAAACTCAAGGGCTTTTGACTTCCTACGTAGCGGGTAAACACGCGGCTCCATCTCGGCCTCTGGCTCTCCCCCGCCCGCTCCGCCCGCTCCGCCCGCCGAGCGACTTTGCCGCTACCGCTGGCCATTTCGTACGTATTCCAAGGGACCACAGCAAGAGCGAGTGCACAACACCGACGCCAATGGGCCAGACCCAATTTTCCGCGCCGCTTTCCTAAGCGCCTACCTAGTACATACTCTATTGTACCCGCGACGTGTGCAAGAACCGCTCCGCCCCGCCCCGTCCCGTTAACATCTTTGGCCAAAGGTAAACCATATTAATACTAGAATGGCTACTTCCCAGCCAGAATGCCTCTATTCAGAATTCTCCTGTTGTCCGGCTGACACAGATGTAATAATGTTGCACGACTTGTCAGGAAGTTGACCTGTTCTCTTTACTGCTATCTATCTAAATAAGTGTTTAGATTTTCGGGCATCAAATGTCGGCAACTAAACAAGAACTATAGAGGAAACATTGAATAAGTTTAGTAAGAAGATAAGAGCGTTAATGAGGGAGCGACGGATGAGATTGGGGCTCGGGATCAATGGCTGGTGTATTCTGACGGCCCTGCTGGATGAAGGTAAACACGCGTCCCCGCGGAGCATTAAGTATTCCCGGAGAGCCGCGCTACAAAGGAGCAGACCCAATTTCACGGAAGTCAGGACGCGTGCTTCCCTTGGTGTTAAGATCTTTTTGGAGGCGAGAACGTTATTAATCCAGCAATGGTACAGCTATGTGCTTTCTCTCCCTCTCTTTCTCTTGTCCACAGGCGTGCGCCCATGCTACAATGTTACAGGGAACGGAAAATTGCTAGGGGCGCGTCCGTTTTATCGTGTTTAGAACTTGGGGAAGAAACGCCCCCCCTGGAAAATAAATGCCAAGTTGCTTCCTGCTACTATTACTGCTCCACTTTCCTCGCGAATAACTTCCATGGCGAATGCAGGACGTAGGCTCGATGAAAGATGTAAACGAAACCCGTGAAAAACTGTCGAATAAATAATTGCAGAACTGTTACATATTCGACAGTAGCGAGCGCGCCTTTAATTATTTTTTCAGGCTTTCGGGTGGGACGCAACGGAGCACTTTGTCACTCATGAAAAGGGTATTGAGCACTTTGTTTATTATTTCACGTTCGGGCGAGTTTTTCATTAATCCTGCGCACTTCATTTGATTTGCGATTTAAATTTTAAGCGGGAGCTTTAATCGAAAATGAAATTTAAATTTTAAATCGCACGCACGTTTCAGCACGTTTCGGGAGGTTTGCTCGGCAGTGGAGGCTATGGCAGCTTGGGGGAGGATAATCGGCGAATCGTTCGATCGCCGTCGGTAGTTGTTCAGTGCCCTTCAAATTGAAATACTTGGCTCTCCTAGCCGATATCACATATTCCGTGCTCCCATCCCCCACCCTCGCTGTCGCTCATGAAATGAAAATATCGGCGTGTGTCCTAAACTCGGCCACTAGATTGGTAGAGCTTTACGAGCAATTTTATCTAATTTACGTTCAGCCGACTGCCAGATACGATTAAATAGTCAAGAGTCACGCAGCCGACTTTGTAAGACAGTCGTTCGCTATTAAGAAAAGTCACGGAGGCGGACCGCTGTATCTTCTGCGTGTTTCTTATAATTAGTGTCGACCTCCCTAGACCTTATTTTGAGCAGTATTTTGAAATAGCGGTCTGATCGTTCTGGAATTATTACCTCAAATTCAAGTACTCAATAAATTTCGTTTATACCTAAATGTTATTATCTTAAATTACGGCTGGTGTAGGCAAGTTTAACAGGTCAATACTGTCGGCGCTTGCCGTGCCACGATAAACTTGGGGATGGAATGATTCACAGTCCGACGAGTTTTTATCCGCTTCCGCCGCAATGACAGGGTATCTAATTAACTCGGCCATTGTTGCCAGGGGATCCGCGCACTCTCAAAACTATTATTACTCACGCCACGTTGCCTCGTGGTAATTAACGAACATGGTCAGAATATCCAAGGGAGAAGGGATGACGGCAGCCCTGCCTGCCATCCCGGTGTGCCGGGTGCTGTCCTTTAGTTTGGCTGTCTTGGCAAACATTCCCTAATTTAGCGCGCTCCTATGAAATAACCGGTACTTGCGCCCGTGGGATCTAATAATGAGACTGCACACACACTTGCGCCTCTCTGTGTACACTGTATCCTATAACACTAATATGGTTTACCTTAATTCGGCCAACATCGTTAGCAGGAAAACGCTTGCTTACCTGTAACAGAAAGAGAGAAAAATAGCGATAAGTCTCGTGTTTAAGATATATGAAGTTAACATAATCGAAATTAGCTCCTATTGTAGGAGAGAGGAATATTTGTGGCTGCAGTCAAAAGCAGCCTTGCAGGGAGGTATGAAGTTGGTGATGCGGGGAAAGGGTAGCATGAAGCCAGCGGTAAAGCGGCGTAAACTTGCGAATAATTAATTAGTAATACAAGAAGGGTTACTAAGGGCCAGTTAGCATCGTTCATCCTTTCTCTTGGGGTGCCTCCTACCTCCTAGCCTCCAAGGTAGTATCAGGGCTTGAAATTGGAGTAGATACTCTCCCGGCGCGGCGTACTTCACCCACCCTGACCAAACCTCAGGCCGATCTCGAACCAGACACGCGACATGTCCTCAGTTAGGTGTATCCTTGCTCACCTTATTATGTTAATTATTTAAATCCACCAACCCCACGATATATTAACCCACGGTGCACTCGGTAACGACCGGTGGTATAAAACATCCTTCTACCCTGACAGCTTCTCTCCTTCTTAAGAAAACATGCCGACCGACCCTGAATAATTCGTAAAGTTAGCAAACAGTCTTCCTCACTATCACAAGAATCTATTTATTATTAAGAAAGTCTGTCGAAGATCCTTTCACTTTCTAGTGATCCATTATGTGTTATTTTAAGATCCTGATCTCTGAATCAGTCGGCACACCATTTTCCCGTGGCGTGACTAATTATCGTAGGCGTAGGATATACATCTCTTAATAATCGGGGAGAGTATGCGTATGAATACAAAAAGAGGAAGAATCCGAAAGATAACAGAGTCTGCATGGGGTTGTGGCTAGTGAGGTATATTAAATTGCATTAAGGAGGAGAGGGAGAGAGATCGGTGTCGTTTGGCCCGGTAACACGAATAATGCAAATGGGAGGCAAGCGTGTTTCGGTGGAGGTCGGGGATGGTTGGCGACTGGTAAGATAGCCTAGAAAGCAAAACGTGAGAAAGATACACGTCAAGGGGTGAGAGTCGGGAAGGAAGGCCATGGGGTGGTAGTTGGAGTCCGAGTCCCCTTAGTTTCACATGCCTGCCGCATTTCGGAAAACTCGAGTTCAGCCGGGCTTATAGTTGAAGTTTGATGCGACGTTGACGGTGTGCGCGTTTAGTGAAACGGGCGGGGGTTCGCACGCGGCATGAATAAAACATTTTTAGGGTCGTAAAACCGTTTCCTCTTGCTGCCCCCCCCCCCCTTTTTTTAGAGGTTGCACAGCTCGCGCTCTAGCTCCCTGCCCAAGTCCTGGATAGATGGAGCGAAGCCATTAGTATGATGGCGATGCTGACTCCAAAAGCATCGGCTCTCCTCTCCTCTCCTCTCCACTCCTTTTGAGGATCCAGAAGATGAGGAGTCTCCATGGAAATTATGGGACTCTTGTGCTACCCGTCACATTCTATTCTTCGCTTACCAGAAAAGTGAGAACATTGTTGACAAGCACCTGCTTTCCACCCCGGATTTCACTCAATCGCTCGTAATAACGTTTTTCTCTAGAACTACCCGAAGTAAATTCATTTTATTGACAGGATTTCAGAAATTGCTACAAACTCAGACTGACTATGGTGTGTATGAATAGTTTCGCGAAACGAAAACTATGAAAAAGTGGAACATCCAAGAATTTACGAATAACAGAAGGTTTCAGTGCTCGTGGGACTATAAAGATTTTATTGTGAATTAAAGGGATAAGAGGGGGCGGCTGGGTGAACATGAGAGCTAAACAGATTTGATAAAGAGGTTGGATACAGCTGGTGTTTATTACAGGCCAAGTATGACGAATTAGGTAAGGACTGCGAAATTACTCAGGCGCATAATCTGTGCTAATAAATCAGATGCAATTCTCGCGGTGGATAGAGGCGGACCCCGGCCAATCGTCCGTGTAATGTCGGGCAATATCGTCTCGCAAATCCGATTCAAAGTTTTCGGCGGCAGCGGTAACGCGAGACGCGAAGTTACAATGGAAATTATGGCGAGTTCCTACACCCCAGCAAGAGCGCAGCTGGCCGGAGAAACACGGAGAATCAAAGTTAATAACGCCGCCGAAACACCTGTTTGCTCAGTCCGCATTTGCCTGGCGATTTCGCGCTCCCATTGGCACCGTTCAAATTGATCATAAAGCATTATTACCTAATTTATTTTTATTATAATTCTATAGCTACGCTATCGCGACGGAAAGGCAATTTCGATCTGCAGCGACTTGTCGAGGATTACAAGTGATTATGCAAAATTTGCCGGACGTGGAGTTTTGCAAGTATTTAAATTAGAATCATCGAGGATGCAGTTGGGGGGTGGTTGTTCAGTTTTACCAATTTGAGCGGCAGTCTTGGCTCGTGGCTGCCTTATAAAGTTTTGGGGAGCGTTCGCGGACGAACGGAATTATGCTGGAAATTACGGTAGCTAAACTGGCTCTATCACCGCCGTTCTCCAGGGCTGCGAATGTTGGGAAAGAAAGCGAATCAGAGTTAATTTCGCCGAGACACCTGACTACTTGCCGTAGGCCCTCTGCAACTATCTGCGCGCAACCGGCAGCCGCCCTCGCTGGCTAACTGATCGTGAAATATCATTCCGCAATTCCGTTTAATTAAAATCTGATTCAAAGTTCGCGAAGAACAGCCATCGCGCACGGCCACCCCTCTCGCCTTGGATAATACTCGTTACGCCGGGTGCGGTTAATGCATCAGCAAAAGAGCTTCCGCTTCTCCCCATGCCCCTGCAGCACCCCCTGCATCCCCTGCATCCCCTGCACCCACCCAAGGCTTCCCCTTTCTTAATCTTCCTCTACTCATCCACTCACTCTGCTACCTCTATCTTTCTCCCGCCGACTCTCTATGTATTTCTTCTTCAACTTTCTACCATTTCCATCTGCGGCAGCATTGAACTTCATCTTCTCGGCGTGAGCTTCTTTTTCGAAACTTTTAATACCACCATGGTATCCCCGTTGTGTCTCTCACCACCACTTTCTTATTTCATTCCATGCTTTTGTTCGTCCCTCGGTTTATTATTTCTAATTTGTATTACTCTCACATTCTTCTCTCACTTTCAACTCTTTCTCTGCTCTCGCCCTCTTTCTCCTACCCTCTTTTTCATCCCCTCTCTCAGCCTGCAGCAGGTATGTAGGTGTACGACGCGCGCCCTTTGCCGCCGGTCCAGCGTCCCGCTTTATCTCCCATAAATTGCTCCACCCTCTCGTGTCTTTTTTTCATTCCAACGTCGTCCAGTCTCTCACGTTTTACCGCTGTCCTTTTATGCTCTTTGCAGACTCGAATGCGCGTTAAACCACCCTGCGCCGTTCTTCGGCTGCTGCGATCCCCCCGAACCACCGGGGAATTTTCCGCTACCCCCTTCGCCCGCCCCGGCCAGCCGCCACCGGGCGCCCACTACACTCTGTAATAATGAGCAATTCTGCCAGCGAAATGTGCCCACCGAATCTCGCCAATAGAGATCGTGTAGGCTAATCGTCGAATTAAAATATCGGGTCGTCACGAATGAAGAGAGTCTCATTTTATCTGAGATTTCCTGAACAAATCGAGCGTATTAATGGGACATTTTATTGCCTGAATGTCTCACTGAGGAGGAATTGGTATGGGACTTTTGAAAGCAAACGTCGTACCAGATAACCTCAACCTTTTTTCACACTCACACTGGCCTATACATATCTCGTCCCGGAGGGTGTAGGGTAATAGCGTATTGTTAATGTCAACTAGATCTAGATTAACGCCGTTGAACATTGCTACTTTACAGAGGTACGCCCAAGTTTTCACTAGATGGAGCCCTAATTATATTTCTCTCTTAATATAAAATTGTAGGGTGCGCGCCCTTTTCGTCCCTTTTTATTTTCGCAGACTTCTCGTACAGCCATGTTGGCGTACCCCATGTGATGTCTATGGTGTTTCGGATGGTCGTACTTTAAGGTACACGGTAGGGATACCCGGCATTACTACAAATAGGACTCCCTTAAGAGATGTCCTAAAAGTCTCGCGCAATAAAAGCCGCCAACCCATAAAATATCGCCGCAGCCACACACACCGTCGTCTTCCTAAACCCCTTCTCCTCTCCATCAGTTATCCATCCGTGGTCTCCTCTCGGATGGAGCGTAGGTACATAAAATGGGTACTCCAGCGGATTGAAATATAACCTCGAATATTTCTTTACACCGATGTCCGATACTCCCACACACCCCAACATGCATAATACATATGAATGTTCATGGACGTTCGTACGACACGGCGCACTATCTTACGATTAAAGTTCGACGCTCATGCGGTGACTCGCATATTCCTTCATGTACCGTTCTGTGAGATCTACTACATCCGTGAATTATTGAAAAACACCCCGCGTTCGAGTTCACTTTTATTGGCTCCCCACTATTACCGTGGGCAGCCTTGTATTTGAAAAATAGGCCTATGGAAAGTTGCCTTGAGAGTATTTTTATCGCTGTCGCTGGTGATGGTGGGCGTTAAACATTCGAGTAGGACCAGCGGTTTTGGTATGCGGGGAAATGTAATGTCTTGCAGGATCGCGATTTACAAGGCGTAGAGGAGAACGAGAGACGAAGCGGGCGGGCACGAGCGCCCATGTGGGTGTGGGTGTGTATGGGTAGATGGGGTTCGGTTGCGATTACGAAGGGTGAGTCCACCACCTGGGTATTACGGCAATAATCGTATAACAAAGGGCGGGGCAGGAGTGCGGTCACCTGATGGTCCTTCCGGGTAGAATGGGGATGTGGTTTGTTAGGAGGAAATTTGTCGATTCTCTTCGAGGCCATTGCGAACGACCAGAAGAGCAAATGCAGTCCGCCAGCGGAAAGATCAAAGTAGCATGCATACATACGTATACTTTATGAATGCTGCTGCCCTGGTTGGCACTTGGCATGCTAACACTATCTTTGCCAGTAAACACTGCAATGGTCCCGCGAAATTTACTATACATTGAAAGCCATATGAGAATCCACTCCTCCTCCCTCCCTTTCAATCTGTCTCTTTGTTAATTAGAGAGAGTGCAATTGGGACTTGACATATCCGAGCCAATTGGAAAGTTATGGCAAGGCCGGCGCTGTCGATGTGTCCTAAATGCTCGAATTTGACTCTGAATTCGAACGGACGTTCGGAGACAACAAGAAAGAGTGGAAACTAACTAAAATTTTGTCGGGGACTGTGAACAAAGGCAGGCACGGCCGCCGAAAACTCGTAGCTTGCTATCAAATTAGAGGTTCAACCAGTCATTAAAGGGGCTCCGTTATAATGGAGCAATCTCCGGCTGGATCCGAGCAAGCAAGAAGCCTCGGTTTCCAACTGAAGTTTTCCACTCCTCAGGATCACCGGGTGGCTGATACCACTAAATGCAAACTTGATTTATTATTGGCATAGGATATTATAAAATCCGGTTACCTCGTTCCACCGCGGAAAATGAAGTTTATATCTCCTTCTTGGCTGGGCCGGTGCTTTCGCGAGCGCGATAAAAAAGAAATGGGGTGGGTTGGGCCGGGCCGGGCGGCGTGTGCGAGAGACGGACAGAGGCATAACCAGCGAAAGAGAACAAAAACAGAGATGAAGGAGGAAAAGTTGCTAGGCAAGCTTGAAGGGCTGGGTACGGAGAATAAGGGTGGACCGGTGAGGAAATGTGTAGGATGAGCAAAGGAACAAGCGGTGAAATTTATTAAGTTTAGAAGCTGCTTGCAATACGGCAGTCTTGTTGGTGGTGCTTTCACGGCTTTTCGAGTTCCTAGCTTCGAGGACTGACTATCCCTGGTTTGCTTGCTTGGCTGCCTGCTGAAGCGCAACTTATAATTTTCTTTGAAGCCTTGCGGCTTATCGATTGGCCTTTATGATTGGAATTTGTAATAACTTTCGATCCGGCAGGCGTTTCACAGTACGATGCTCCCGTGGGTCGACGCAGCCAGTAGTAGAGGGAAGAGAGAAAAAGGGGCTGGGTAACGGGAGAGGGTAGCCGCACTTTCCAGATTTCATATCGAGCCAGTGCTCACGCCTCGCTGCCTGGTATGAGGATCCAATAATGGAGTCACAAAGATTTACTTCCTACTTCGTCGGTCTCCCGGGCGTCCCACCGCCGCGCCGATACCAAGGAAGGAGTGGCAATTACCACGATACTTCCTCCTTGCCCGAGGCTTTCACGTATGACACCGTGAAAAATGGGATTACCCGCAGCCCTGGTAATGGCGTCAATTGAAATTATTTTATGAACTCGGCACGCTCGAACCGCTGCCACCGGTTCTCCGATTCTCCTATTTTAAGTAAAGTGCTTTTAGCGATCAGTTAGCCCCGCGCTCACTCTTTTTAAACGGTAAGCTCGATTGATTATAAGGATATGGTTCCGCTCGAAGAAATCCACGCTGTGACAGTAAATTAATAGAGACATTCCATCATATATCAATCGGAAGTATCATCTTTGAATCCTCGTATGAATCCCAAGCAAGGAGCTTACGCGAAACATGTGAATGCAAGGAGAATTGATAGTCCGAAACACTGTGACTGGAGTAACATTCTAAGCAAGACGAATTACAGTATCCCAGGGAATGTCCGGAATGCAGGAGTTTGGGGAGGAGGGAAAGTCCGCTCGATGGTGGCGGCAGTACTCGAAGGGTGGTCAGTCGCGCTCGAAAATGAATCCACCAGGAAGATATTATATCCGCCTGATCCCGATCCATTTCGAAGGACAAGAGGATGATGTAAGGAGGCAGAAGGGGTTCTTCCGAGTGGCCCGAGAAGGATAGCGAGAGCCTGAGAGGGAACGAGAGGAGAAACGCTGGAGGAGAATGGCTTTACGGGGATAGGGAGTAAATGCCCCATGAATGAACGATGAGTCTTGGGGCCGACCATTCTCTCCTCTACTATGTACATACATACTTCCGAGGCTCTCTTCTCCGCCGTTTTCCGCCAAGGCCACTGGCAACTGGAAACTGGCAGCTGACCTGCCCCTTGCGAATTCGAATGCGATTTGAACTCGGCATCACCTTCTGCCCTCAGCATTTATCCACTTTAAGTAGTACAGGCACATACATAGTGCATTGCAAGCTGAACCGCCTCCGGCTCCAGATTCGACAAGGAGACAGATCTTTCGGGAGGTGTCGGATCGGCGAAAACCGAGACCCAACATGTACAAGTCAACCAGCCCCTCCAGCGAAACACTCACCAACCTATAGTTCTGCATGCAATCACTTGTCTTTTGCTTCCTCCTCTGCTCTCACACCACTGTTCAGATTCGTGTTCATGCATATTATAAGCTCTTTACTTATTCCATCGAAGCTCATGCCGCTCCTTTTAGTCAACGTGAGCATCATCCCAGCAAGGGAGAGATTTTCATCGAACTGAAAATGAGAGTCTAAATCTTGCATGTTGATTCGAATCTTGTTATTCAAAGATACAAATACATAAGCTCTGAAAAGGGAAGTGTGAGGGTCAGGGTGAGTGTTGGTCGACTATCATGGGGTAACTTGGTATTAGCTTTGTTTAGATATTAGGGATGCCTAGAGCGAATCTTGTTAACTCCTGCTTCTGAAATTCGATGGCTCTTGCCAGCCTGTAATTAAGGCCTGGTGAGTTTGCATTTCCATCACAGCCGGCGACACGTGCCTCGCAATTTTAACTCAGCCTCAAAAGGAGAGGAGGCCACAATCTGGCGACTAGCATCACCCGGGGTTTTAACTTAATCCCAATCAGCGCAACTTCCGTGTGATCCATTTCAAATTAGACAAGTGATTGCCATCGGGAGTCTCCGCCTGAATTAGTAGTCGGAGGAGCACTTCGGAAGATCGAGGAAGGCAAGAGGTATAAGGAATGGATGCGTCGTCGTCGTCGTCGTCGTCGGCGTCAGGGTGGGTTGGCACTAGTGGATGGCAGCAATGATAGAAGTAGCACCGACAGTGGCAGTGGAATTGATCACGGCGTTGGAAGGGCGGGCCGATGATGCCGAAGGTACTGCTCGCTGGAAGGAATACGTCATCCCCGCGATTGACAGATTCTGCTGACTGATAACAGGGAGCGTCGACTCGCTGGGATTTCTCGAAAGGGAGCCGAGCGAATCCGAGAGAGGATGGTGCTCGCAATGGGAGAGCGGCGCGTGCGGGAAAGAAGGAGAGGAACGATTGACGCATGAAAGATTCATGGCCTGCACCGATGGCCACATCAGAAATGCCGTGGGGCTCGCATCGGCTCGATTCTCCTTTTCTCCTGCTCCCGAAAACTAGCTCCAGTTGGCCCTGCTGCTGCCGCTGCTGCTACTTGCTTTCTTGCTGCTTCCGCTCCCACCTTTCGCCACACACTCTCGCTCTTACTATCACGACTCTCCACCGTCGCCCATGAAACTCTTACCAGCAGCTTCGGCAAAACGTCACGGGACCGTTAAATCCGTTTCGGTAATCGTACCGCGTCGACTTCGGCTGATTAGCTCTCCGGAAACGAAAATCGCTACGGAAAAGAACGCCGGCAGCAGCAGCAGCAGCGACGAAAGGAAGCCTCTGGAAGAGAAGAAAACTGAGGGAAAAGGGGTTGAAGGGATCGGCAGGAAGTTGTTCCAGATGAAGGGTAAGAAAGGGAGAGCGAGAGAGAAGGATCCACTATAGGACTGGAGAGAAAAAGGAGTGTTGCCCGGCGAAGAAGAGAAAGAAGGAGGGAGGAGCAAGGTGAAATTTGGCGAAAGAAATCAAGAGCGTCTTCTATAGGAAGAAGGCGAGGTGGTACGGTATGGTAGCCTCTTATCGTGGAAAGCGGTACACGTACATCGGGGTCTCAGGAGAGAGAGGAAGGCGGGGGCTTGAACTGTACGCGTGTCTAGCTGATTCTCTCTGTTACAAGGTATATCCTGATAGCTTCCCTTGGAGTTACGTGCGGGGCCTTGAAGATGGCCGGTGCTTTTATGAATTGGTATTAGAGGATAATTACGACGGTGATCCCAAGACAGCGATATATTACAGCGTAACACAGAGCGAGAGGGACCTCGGGGATCAAGAGGAATAACGTGTAAGGAGTCGTAACTCCTCGGCAATTGGTTTAGGATCGATTTAACAGGCGTCGGCGAGGCACGAATTTTTCCGGCGATTGTTGGCCGCGCCCGAGCCCGCTCGTTTGCTCGATGCGAGTGCACGCTCGGCAGAAGTCACGCGAACGATCGGAACACTAGACTCCTTGGAGAGAAAAGGATGGGTTTTCGATGCGAAATTCCCATAGTTCACGTGGATCGAAGCTTTACAAATTCCGCCAGCACTGATATATTTTCTCATTGGTGGCTGGTCTGGTTTCGAGGTCAACGCGCGACATTCCTCGTAGGTGGATCTAGAAAAAGGGTCGACGTGTCTCGGCCGATTCGAGGGACCAAAAGAGAAATCAAGAAGGAAAGAGGGAGACATGGAGAAGAAGAGAGCGAGAGCGAGAGCGAGGAGTAATGGCTCGACGGTGATTTGTAGAGGGAGCAAAGTTGATTCAGGGGTGAGAACGGCACAGCTTTCGGCCGACGAAAATGAGCTCTAAATCAGGGATGCCTGGGAAAGCGGGTGTAGCAAAAAGAACGCCAAGAGTGTCGGCATCCCGGCCGCGACTGATAGCGGAGCTGAAGAGCCAGCGGAACGGGAGCAGCAGAAAAACGACGGAGAACCGAGGGGTGTAAGTGCGAGTGAAGGAATGCGGTGTCCGCTAAAATAGAAAGAAGAAAGTGGAGAAAGGTAAAGATAGGAGGGCTGCTCGAATCAGGCGAGTCCGAGAACTTTGTTTCCTCCTTTTGAAAATCGACGCTATACTGATGTGCGCCAACTTACGAAAAGCTAAGGACCAGAGGTAGAAGATCCAAGTATAATGTAGGTGGTACGAAAGCACCAAGGAAGTTAGGGAGTAAAGGAAGATCGGAGCAGCCGGTAATCCGCATCGAAGCGAAAAATACGCTTTTTATCTTTAAAGGGATAATTGCGTAATTAATTACAGCTTTTATCCCATGGTCCACGCCGGTTCGTGGAAGCCCGGGGAGAGGGCGAAGAGGCTAAGGTACCCACTTCGCAGAGCGAGCACCTGGGTGATCGTGATTTACGCCCACCCCGGTAATTAACATAGATAGAGACCGGCTACCCTCTCCCTCCCATTTCGCCTGCCTTCCAAGCCATCTCTAACCTAGGCTGTCTCCGTTGCAAGTTCCTTGGAAGCAGGAGCAGCCAGCCGCCACCCGACGCTCACCCGCTCACACCCGCTCCCACCCGCTCTACCCCTTGGCCGTCACCTCCTCGCTGCCAGCTCGCCATCTTCTTATCGCAAGCCGCGACATCTAAACCTCGAGATCGCGCTCCACTCCTTCGAATGGGCCAGAAGCTATTCAGGAAATTCGTCCTCTTCCGCTCCTTCCTCTTCTCGAACCCTCTGCCGCCCGCTACCGCCGTTCGAGAAAACGACGTATAAATTCTCCTTAGCTGCTCCCGGGGATTCCGCGCGAGAAACGTCCCGCGGGAGATGAAGTCGGGCTTTTTAAGTGATTCTCACCGGCTATTAGCATTCGCCACGCAAGGAAGCTTTGACGAATTTGTTTCGACACGTTTCATATTCGGAGGACCTATAAGTCCTTATAGTACCGATGTCTTCAAACTTTTTATCCCGTTTTATCATGGTTGGGGAGATTTGTCTACTGTAATTTAATAATCAAGAGTGAGAGTATCGCTAATGATGATTATTTGCGAGACAATCCAACTTCCGCCAGGAGTGCAAGTCTTCCTGAAATCACGAGGACGAACGTCGAAGTGCGAAACTATTGGTGAATCTATTTCCACGGAAAACAGGAAAGGAAGAATACTCGATATTGTCAGAAAAATTCTCTTTTCGTTGGAGAGTCCAGGCAGTTCTTCATAAGCGTTCATGTAAAAAAGTCCTCGGTTCTTGGGAACATTCGGTGAAACTTTCATTGCCGCACGCCAATTGCTGTTCATCATTCCTTGGGCGGCGGGCTATATCAGTAATACCCTCGTCGAAGTACACACATGCACATTGGCGATCGGGTGCGCACACCAACCTACCACTACGAGAGAAGAGGAGCTTGAAGGGAAAGTTTGGTGGAAGAAAAACGACCACGTTCCCGAACGGGTAGCTCCTCCTGCACTACGTGTCCTAAAGAACATTCCAGTAGGAAGTTGGATTCTTAATGCGGACATTAAAGCACTCCATCTTCACCGATCCTCTTTGTTTCCTTGGTACGTGGTCAGGGACGAACGAAACTTTGGTAGCACAATAAAAAGTCATATCATTCTCGAAAATATGTTCGTGTCTTCGAGACTATCATGATTTAATCTTTAACTAAAGAGCTACGAATTGACACGTGAACCCAGTTCTACGATGATGCATCTGTGATTTGTGGCGGTTCGATTCTGCTGTGAAGTGGGAGAATGTAGGGTGAGAGGAAACGCGATACGATCGGAGAAAGCGATGTACATGGACATCGTGAAAGAAAAATGAGTCACGGGTGGAGGGCAAAGAGCAGAGAGCGGAGAGCGGAGAGCGGAGAGCGGAGAGCAAGGAGGGGCGAACAGTGCGATATGAATCCCATTTGGCGCAGGCCGACACTCTGCCTGATTTACGAACGATCTAAATTGAGAGCCGAGAAACATCGAAATTACAAGCGCAGCGAGGAGGAGGGTGAGCGCTCGTCGAAGGAGTTTGTGAAGGATAAGGAAGCAAAGTTCTACAAGAAGAAAGTCCCGACACATGAATAAATAAAGTGGTGGGTAAGGCGATTTCATGAGAAATTGTCTTAGGCGTGCAAATCAGAATCACAAGTTGGATTTTCCCAAGTTCCAGTCACATTCTATCCATCCTTGGGCGACAAGGACGGGCAGTCAAAAATCTGAAGGTGCTGCCAGGCGACCCCGATCCAATTCGATTTGCAACGATGCGACCCCGGAGAGAACTTAAAAGGACTTGGATGAACCTTCTCTAGAAGGGGGGTGGAGAGGGAGAGGGAGAGGGGCGGGGCGGGGCGAGAGGACGGCGAGTTGAAGACCGGCAAGAGATTTCGTGTTAAAAAACGCAGACGAGGCAGAGGTTAAGGAGAGGCTGCACGCGCCCGAAATCTTAAGCAGCCTCTATCCTCCGCCAATACCACTGTCTTCTACTTCCTTCTTTCCGTCCAAACTTTCCTCCACTCTTTTTCCTTGTGTCCGTTACCTCTTAGCATTACCGTCCCCACCGTCCCCACCGTCCCCACCGTCCCACCGTCCCTATTCGATTTCTTGTCGACCTTACAACCCTTGATTTTCACCTCTCACCTTATCGTACAACTCCTCCTGCTGTTCCAACGACGGCCAGGTTTCACGCCGGATCTCTTAAGCCCTTCGCACTACTTTCAGTTCTTATCGTCCCAATTGTCACACCGCTTACTATTCCAGATCCGACGTCGAGCTGGACAATTATATTTCTTCCTCTTTTACTCGCTGTTCGTTGCGTTATTGCATCTTCCGTCCCGGATGGAAGGAACGGAACGGAAGGGAACGGTGCGTCTGCCATTAGATTAGATTAATCGATTCAGCGACACAACGTTTTTACGATCCTAAAGTTTTATAATAAAGTCGATGAACACGTGAACGCAAGGCGGATGGCGTCCAATATAAACTTATCTCAAGAGCAGACCCTACAACGGAAAACTTTATCGGAATAGGAATATCCTCATCTCAGTCGGCAAACTTGGAACGTTGTTAACGACGATTTGCCAACAGTTTCTCGATTTTATTCAATCGTCCAATGCCCCATTGAAATTCAGATAAGCGAGAGCGACTGATCCAGGGAACATCGACGAAATCGAGCAGCATATATCGCGCCGGTGGCAGCCTCCTCGCCAAAGAAGATACCAAGAAGTCCAATCTCTGATGTGCCACCGGAACTCCAAAGTGACACCCAACCTTCTCCCCTTAAGCTGTATCGTCTGCAATCCGGCGCTTCCATGTACAGGGAAAGTTATCGGGAATAATAAATCCCGCTGATCGATAGAAAAGCCCAAGGTATGGATAGCCGGGGAGATTCGAGCCAGAGTAAACGGTTCCCCCAAGAGCAATACTCTCATTGACCGGCCTCGAGAGCCAAGCCAAATACATCCAAAACTAATATATCGCTTCTTATGAAAATCTGGCAAAGTACACAAACTGCCTTTTATACGTATGTTGACAAATAATTCAGATTACTTACATCTAAAATTTGTTTAATTGCTTCAATGATACAGAAAGTGATTTTCTTTTTATGCGGCATATCGTGAAAAACGCAGGAGGTAATGCTCTCTCGCAGTGGCAAGAGGACGAGTGAGAATTGGACAGGATTGCTCGAAGACACTTTTGAAGGGTCGGATCAGAAAAAGCGGGGAAGGGGATGAGCGGTGAGCAGGAGAGGATGCCGAGAGAAGTGACTAGTGACTGCGCCGTCTAAAGAGAGCGCACGCTTTCAATCCCCCCCTCACCCCCCTCACTCTCTCTCTCTCTCGGTGTGTATCTTGGACGAGACATGAAAAATGCATCCAGCGGCCCTCAAGGCACTTCGCCATTCAAGTCCACGACTATCCCTTGCCAACCTGTCACCACTTTTCAGATCAAAAGTTACCTGCTGGCATAACTTTGTCCGCGAAGCCCGCCGTGTGCTCGGCAACTGGCTGGCTCGTGTACACTTCGGCTGCCGGAAAAATAGACTGTTTCTGTACCTCGGACCGTATTCTCTTTTAATGCATTTACACAACCAGGATATACACTGGTCCTTTTTGAAAGGGATGAACCAAACATTACTACCAACTTATGGAAGTGCACGGCTCCATTTCGAAAGAGCACACCAGTCGGTTTAAATCTACTTTCCAAGCATCGGATTTCTCACTGCACCAACCGGATTAGCTCTGGAAGTCCTCTTTTTCGCTCTCTTTCACTCTCAAATATGCTGCGAACAACTCGACAAAGCGCGCTCGCCTCTATTTCTAGCAGTCATGATCGCATTACAATTTTTCTACATAGAAAGACTACGCGGCCTTAATCCATGACACATGGAATGATAATCCTCTGCATGACAATTTAGCTCTCGTAATGTGTTTAACCCATCCGTGAAAGGAGAGAGTGCGGTGAGAAAAAATAAATATTTCTGAAAGTAAGAGCAGTTGCGTTATAGGGCTGGGATTAATTGGGATGATCCTAGAAATGCGCCAATTCGATTTACCATCGAGGAAAGAGAGCGGTGGGGGCCTTGGGAAAATTTGCTCGAACTCGTTTACTGCATTTCTAATTGTCCTGATTGCGCGCTTACTCACTCTCACCTGGGTAAGCCATTACGATTTTATCCCTCGAAGCGTGAAGTGAATCCCGCGCGAACTCGATGATTATAAACGATCCTGACGTATGCACACTAGTCAACACTCTGCTGGCGGGGTCTTAATTGAGAAATGATGCGTAAGTGATGAGAGCACGTCATAGTTTCCGGTTGCAAGGGAGGAGAGTATGCTAAGCGTGCAGACTAGCAACCACCTATTCTTACAGTGACAAAAGGGAACAAATTTGTCGGGTTGTCACGCGTATCCAGTTTACACTGGTTTTCCCGGTTTGCAGGGTGTTTGTGCGCCCGCACCATAATGCTGGATCAATTTCAAAGCGGCGACTTTAAGCGACACTGATCTCCGATCTTCTGGGACCGCACTCGGCCGCCACCTCCGTGTAAACCCACGAAAGATACATGCTTTCATCGTAGGAAGTACTGCGTCAAGTTCTACTTTGGAGTACAAAGGAGAGTAATCAGCAGAAACATCAAGCCGTGTGACGGAAGCGTCGGAATGAACGCGGAGGATGAAGGAATCCATCCGCGTTGCAACTGACGCAATTACAAGTTTAAAGTTCAAATTCCAAAGCTGATATAGTATGCGCGTACAGGACAGAGTTGGAGGGTGTATGAGTGGGCGCGCATGGAACTTTGATATTGTTCAGTTGCATCGGAAAATAGTGTAATCTTCTTATCACTCTTCTTTTCGAGTCCCCGCAGGGAAAATCTTGAGAGAAGCGCGCGTTATATCGTAAATTCCTGCCAGGCAAAAAGTAAATTAAGGAGAGCCCGCTGAGTTCACTCATCTCTCATGCAGTCTACCCTCCACTCCCTTTTTACGTACTCGGTTTTTGTACCCACGTACTTTCCTCTCATGGAGACTTCGAGGACACTTGCCTGCTCGAAAAATCCCAGAGGTTATGCTTTTCATACGATCAGTTTCACATTCCTATGTAGGACGTTATTCTCATCGCAAATGTCAGCCGGTTGGTCATGTTAAATGCACAACGACGACCGGCTATATTTATCTGTCAATCTTATATCCACCCCACTTTTATCCCGCACCAGCACGAAAACCACGCTGCTGTATAGTCATATTCCACTTTTGAAAGTCGATTAAAATAAGAGTACGAAATAGGCAGAAGGTTGATTTAAACGGCGTTTTTAGCGAGCGTAGCTTTAATCCCCATGCATCGGCGATGCGATGCACTGCTGAGCAAAGCTGGCGAGACTCTCTTGTAACACGCGTGCATACATACATACATATCCCCGACAATGGAAGGCCGGACCAGTTATCTCGGTTCTTTGTATTCAAATTGGCGCAGAGCAACGATACGAGCAGTCGACCGGATTATGTGGAATAAGCATTGATCGTAGAATTATGAAAGCTGCATTGTTATAACAATAAAGCTCAATTCGCTCAGTCATAATTACTTTTTACCGTCTATCGCGCGACAGCCGGAGCATTGAAAAGGAGCTGACATCTCATGAGGAAATTGTCGTTGCCAGGAGACAGCAGGCAGCAAAGTTACTCTCGATAATGGAAAGCTTTCCCTGATCGAAGGTTCTAGTTACACGAAAGCGGAGGAAAATATTTGGAGCACTCGATGCTATGAGATTGGTGGTACGTGAGCGTCAGAAAGTTTGATTAAGTAGGTTAATGTCATTCATATAGCCACCCACGCGCGGGAATTATGGGGAAAGCAAGGCAGACTATACACGAAGCTACTCTCTCTCTCTTGATCGATTGGCAGGCCTGCAAACTTTCGACCTTACAACTAGACAATGTAGTACGAGCCGCACGAGTGCGCCCTAAGATCACCAACCTATTCCCGCAGCTATTGAGAGAGAAGGATGCGCGATCTTAATATGCGCGTCACTTAATAACTAAATCAAGAGAGCATAGTGATTGCAGAGCGATGCGAGGAGCCCAATTCAAAAGCGAGTGTAAGCAATCGATCGGCACTAGCATAGGTGATTTGCGTATAGCAAATTGCGTCTGCGCTATTAGGAAATCGTTGAGGGGTGGGCTGGATATTGAACGATGCATTTACGAGCCGAGTGAATACATCCAAGTAAGCAGCGGGCTTTTTCACGAGTAACGAAGAACCCCGCAGAAGCCCATCTACGCCATCGATGCAGATTAGAATTGGATATGGAAACTTTCCTCGGAAAGACTTACACGTTACACGTTGCAAAGGGGAGGGGCATTGAGTCCCTGGTACACCGTTAACGTAGTATGGTAAGCAAAGTCTGCCGCACGCTCGAGAAGTTTAATTCAGGCGGAATTAATTTCAAGTAAACGTTCGCTTCTGCTCGCAGATACCGTTTGATGCCGGCGGACAATGTTGCGCGCGACAGGGTTGCAGCAGCAAGTAGCTCTTGAAATTTACCTCCAACAGAAACAGAGTCCGTCACTCGATGGTTCGTTGCTTCTCTCAGCGTTCTCTCGGCGCACTAGGTCAAGCGGTGTCGCGCGTACTCTGGTCGCTGTCGGTGGGCCTTCTGAACTCCGGGGGAAACAGATGCATCTTGTTTAATAGCCAATTAGAGAGAGTTATCAAAGTGTTGAACGGTATCCGGCACAGTCGCGCTGCTGCTGTATTGAAATTCAAGTGGGACTCCGCTTAAGGGAAGATGGCAAGCGTACGACTCTGATGGCCACGACAAAGGAAGCCTTCTTCCATTACAAGGTCTTGTGAGTGATTCGTTTCGATGACTATATTTAATACCATGGAAGGATGGTACATGGACCAGGTACTGCCATGTTTATCTATGGTGCCGATTGTCCTGTGTCGAGTTTCTCCGTAAATACATTTACCGGCGGTCAGACAACAAGCGGGAGGCAGAAGCGTATCGAAAGAAAAGAATAAGAGGGTGGGAGGGAGGGAGGGAGGAAAGTGCACGCGGTGGTTGGCAGCAGTGTGGGAGTAAATACATTCGGAGAAAGGGTAACAGGAATTGGTGGAAAGGTCGCGCCGCCTCGCCTCGCCTCGCCTCGCCCCGCCAGGCCACGGCGCAGCGCACAAATTCGGGACAAGCAGGAGGCTACGATACACAACCGGCCAACAGCAGGCTAGTTAAGGGAAATACGATCGGTAGAGCCCTGTGACTCGATCTGATTAGTTCGAGTTGGCTAATTGGTAAATTGCAGTCGTGACTCATGTGCTGCTTCAGGTTTGGCTGAGTCACGACTCGTACACCACAATACACTCCCCTTTACGGTTCGCACGCGAATGCAAACCTCACGAGTGTTTATTATGCACGCACGAAGTTGCACCCAATTGCATTCTACATCAGCCGGCTCCCCTGGCTCTATTCTTAATAGAGTTGAAATCGAATTTAGCTAGAGCTTCTCTCCTTCCAGAGACGTGGAACAAACATTCCCATTTGAAATGGTTAGATCTGGGCGAAGGAGGGCTGGCCTCCACAGATTTCGAAGGTGCGAAACTCGATTTCGGATTTATTTTTTATTGGCTATTACCAATATATAGGATATACGCCCCGAAATGTGTCCCCGTCATGCTCGTTATATCGGATTTCGAATTTGCCGAATAAAGAATGGATATTGTTTCACGTATCTCGGGCGTGCCTGCTCGCGTTTCTTCGTATGTGTGCTCGAGGGGTTCGTCGACTCTACGGAAGCGGGAAAAGACGTATAAACTTCAGCCGGCGCCCTCCATCAGCGTTTGAACACGTTCCAAATAGAGTTGTAGACGACGAGGCGACTAGTCCTTGAGAAGTTAAAGCGGTAGGCTACTTTCGCTGAGAAGAGCGCGCCATCCCACCCGAGAGTAATGCTACCCCCCTCCAATTTTCATTTCGCTCGATAGATCGACGCGAATACCAATAAATCTTTATAATCGGAGAAGCTCGTGCTAGACTAAACTCTCCCTTTGAATCCTCCAACTGGCAAGCTTCGACGCCCCTTCTACATTACATACTGTTATTGCTAAAAGAGAAAAACCCCCGTGTCTACTCGTACATTTCACTCTGCATAAAAATTGGATACTTCTTAAGAGGGGCAAGCGAATTCTAAAGAGACTTGTTCCGACAGGGACATCATTATTACCAAATTTTATCGAATTCTCAAACGATGTGCCTCCTGCAGGTACACCAAAAAACCTTGCGAAACAAAACCAACAATTCTCAAAAGGAAAAATGACGATGTAATACTGCTGTACTCTAGAAGCAAGCGTTTTAGAGATATAGCGTGCGCAAGGAAGGAATAAATTGCCCTGGCGGCAAATCCTATTTTATTGTACACAGGTAAACACGAGGAAGTGAGTGCGGCGCCCGCCAAAACAAATAGGTAGCCGCGTGAAACAATATTAATCCGAATGAACGTTCGCCTGTCGGCAATATTTCTCTTTCTCTTTCTTTCGAACCTTTGCGCATGACTGCTTCTCACACACTCGCTCTCCCACTCTATCTTACAGTTCGCTGTGAAATTACATTTGCTCGATATATCCTCTGCCATCGAATACGCTAATGAGAAGGCTTTAAAGCAGAACTTGGAGTGTTGGCACGTTAAGTGGTTTCGACAATGTACTCGAGGAAGTCCGTGCTGTACTAGAAGAGCATTGAGCCATTATCGATCCAATGGAACCTAAGTCTGCCTGGCTTGAGACTCCTTGGTCTAACAGGCACGTCGCAGAATTTGCTGCGGGATATTTTCTCACGTTCTTTTCAGAGAGACACACCGATCTCGGAGATCCGCCAATATTGGCGTATACATTACCCTTGCTCGTATTGCAAGCAATTTTACCTATTCCATTACAGTTAGTCCCCAGAGTTTCATTGATGTAAGATTTATACGTATTCCTGCTTTGCTATTACTAGCAGTGATAGATTTTACTATGTGCCTTACCCTGGAAGAGATACTTGTAACGCTATTAAATAAGTTTATCCCATTTCACAAATGACTAACTGATGCCTCGTCAAATGTATAAATTGATACCGTCTGAGCTGCTCTGTTTCCCTAATAATTAACATGCTGTATGAGTTATCAGGCGGCACGCTTGAAATTAGATCTGCGTTTATACAAACAGTCGAGGGAGGGCATGCAGAGTGAGCATCGCATTACCACCAATCAGAAGGTACGTCTGATTAGAGGCTCGCGAAGAGCTCATTAATTAGTATAGCACTCCCTTACTGGTAGAAGCAGCCATTTGCTGAAAATTCGGCCACCTTGGACAGTGTCGAGCCTTGATTATTTACCGTTGGCACGAACCCTGTACCTAATTGTCCGAAATGCAAGTGCCACGTACACAGAGAGAGAGAGAGAGAGCGGCAAGGCCGTTCGGTGTGCCACTCCTAAACGCGACGGTCTATCTGTCAACGTTGTTGCTGTGCGGCAACATTCTACAGTCTCTTACTTCTTAAACCGAATTTACTTTGTCGGTGTACTCATGTTTACTCATGTTTACTGAATAAATCACTGAAAGTGAATCGAGTATTTATACTAGAAATGGCTGGTGTCAGGTCGAAATCGCCGTGCAGACAGCCAGGCAAAGAATATCGGCCTTTGTGGATAGCAAACAAATATAGGGACCACGAATCTCAAACTGTTCTCATTCGTTGTTATAATATCCGGTGTTGCATTCTTATACATGTATGTATAGATATATCGCGCGAGTGCGCTTTCTCTTACTTTTATAGTGAGGCCCTTTTGGTGTGTCGAAAGAAGGGAGCGTGCGACTGGTAAATAGTCGGAAAAATGAGAGTCGGCGAGATAGCCGGGTATCGCGTGCACTGTTAGGTGCCGGCCAGAACACTGCGAATTGTCGTAAATATTAATAATCCGGGTCGCGCAAGCTGGAGAGGAAAAGAGAAGTTGGGGTGTGTGAGGAGAGCGGCGGTGGCGGCGGCGGCGGCGGTGAGAAGCGGCCTCGGCGTCCCGTAATTAGTACTCGCTTCTTCTCGAGGACTCGCTACGAAAATGTTTATGCCTCCCGGTCTCGAGTTTCGTATGGCAGTCATGGCAAGGAAAGAAATTACAGCGCGGCAGCAGTAGTGGCTGCTATTGCTACTGCTGTCTACCCGACGGAAATTCCGAATCTCTTAATTAATTGCGACGTTCTTTGTGTGCCCGGCAACTATGAGCGGAAGAGAGCGAGGCCAAGAACGAGCGGGCGTCCGAGAAGGAAGCGAGTGACCGATTGCAGCAAGAAAACGTCTGGGACGTCGGAGAGGCAAATAGAGAGACCGGGAGGAATTTGCGTGAATTTTCCCCGCTAATATTTGAACACGGTACATCCGAAAGTAACTTTATTAATTAGAGGCTCTAATGACGAAAAAGTTGGGACGCTAGTTCCTCCTTGCAATTTTCGACTACTTTGGCCTGATTTTCTGGGAAATCCCTGCTCTACCTCTAGTCCGCCCGCGCACCCGCCCACCCGAAGAAGAAGCAGAAAGGAAAAAGGAAAGTGCGGATGTTCGCTACCGACATCTAATCAAGCGTCTCTTCTCTTCAATTCCATACTCCAATCCTTCGCGAAAAGAAACAACCAAGGCCGAAGTAATGCCCAGCGAAATTTCAGATCTCCCGATTAATTACAGCCTGGTTCTTACAGCATCCACCACGAGAATGAAAACTAAGAAAATAAAACGCAGTGAAACTACTGTGAATCTATAATCGTCGGAAATCAGAAAAATAAAGCCACACCAAAAGAAGTGGAACTAACGGAAAAAGTAACTATGGAGTATGAACAGTGAGGATTTTCAAGAATTAGCAATTCCGAAGCTCTCGGTGAATTGAGTGAAGTTCATCAAATTTTGCAGTGCTATCGTAAAGCATCGAACAGTCTGCTGCTCTATCATGTCTATGAAAAAAGGAAGATAGTTGCGCAGCAGGCAGCATCAAACAGAACATGGTACAATCAGTGGAAAGTCATCGAGGAAATACAGTGAACGAAAACAGTGGAAAATGTGAAATGAGAAAGAAGGATAGAGTGAAAAGAGAAAAGTTCAGCTGAAGCGGCACATAAGGGAAAGTGTGGGGGACAAAAAGTAGGCTCCCCAGTGGCGAGGAGCTCAGCAGGAAACTTTTAATTCCGTAACTCCCGGATTAAATTATCACGCCAAGACGATTGTCTCAGGAAAGATTAAGAAAGGAGCTCTCTCAGCTGCTGGCAGGCACCATGCCGGCGTTTCTTCTTGGAGGAAGCACGCGCAATCGTTTATCCGTCGTAGAGCAGAGGGAGAGAGCTGAGCAAAGTGCAGCCTCGGTGGGGTGATGGCTACGTATAGACTGAGAGAGAGAGGGAAACGAGAGCAACGACCAAATCCCTTTTTCGTCTGCAACACCGGTTGCTGCGCTCGGTTTAACCCAGCTACGGCCACACTCCGGGAGAAAGAAATAAGGAAACACCGGGCCACAGGAAGAAGGAATAACACAGAGGATACACTCGTGTCGAGGGCTCGCAGCCAAAGAGAGAAAGAGAGTGAGAGGAAGGAGGGCGCGCAGAAACGCACGACTATCCTGGAGGGGATGTGCAAGAACTAAAGAAGCCAAGTGAAACAAATGGACACGGAAGCGAGCGTGCCGCTTGGCCGAGAAGGAGGTAAGCCTGAAACGATGGAGTAAGAAGGATGCGGTCAGGAAGAGAGAAAGAAAGCAACAAAAGACGCAGCGGAAGGAAGGCGGCGGGACACCGGTAAAGGTAAAGAATTTCACCCATACGGTTTGCGAAAAAGCAGAATGCGTCGGTTCGCTTCAAATGAATGGAATAGATGTTAGAAACTGGAAGAGACGCCGGCAATGATCCGTCTCGACTAGAATCCCTTGGTTCGCGTGGCACTTGTTCCCCACTAGGGAGCAAATTCGACAAATTCTCTTGTTCAACGTGAAACTGGTAGAGACTTTGATTAACTTGAAGATCGGACCACACCCCTAAAAACTGTCCCGTTGCCGTTAACATGCACTGAATGGACAAGCAGCACAAGTTGTGAAATGGGAAGCCCGAACTAGTGGTGCGAGGGGCTCAGAGAGAAACTGTAATCCCGAGCGAGAGAAGAGTGAGAGAGAGAGAGAGAGAGCGGGGAGGTTACTCCTTATCACGTTTCAGCGTCTGCTTGATTTAGTCATACATAGCACGACAGGTAGTAGTTATGTGTTTGCCAAAACCCGTCGCCGCTCACCGAGCGCACTCAGAACTTAATATTGTTATTAGAAGCATCGCGCTGGATCGCAAGTGCATAGCGCATCCTCCTTCTATGGCAATGAAACGAGATGAAAACAAGACGCCCACCCCTGCGCGCCGCCCCGTGCGGATATCCTGGAGCGAACTATCGTCGAAAGTGTACGGCAGGAGCTGTAACCCGGCGACACAATTATTTATGATTTTCCGAAAGTTCTCTAATCCAATTCTAACGTGTCAGTCAGGCGCAACCTCTGATGCGATAACTGTGAGATGCCTTCCGAGACGAAGAATACAGTGAGGGAATACGCGCGGAGTGGAAGTTACTGCTTGGAGCAGGCAATACTTGGATCGAGACAGAATCAATTTGCCGCACGACGAATGAAGCGATTTTCAAAACTCAGCGGAAAATTTTGCGCTACCCATCGCGTATGTCTGGAGAGGATGCCAATGCGAAGTGACGAGTGTGCAAAAGAGGATTCCGCCAGTAAAATGGAGGATGGTAGTTTCAGTGGTGGGTGCTCCCCCCGTGGCCAGAGACCGAACGAGAAATCGAAGTGCGAGGTGATAGACCCGTGTAAAGCTCAACTCAGGGTTTACGATCTTTCATTAGAATGCATAAACTTGCAGATCCCGGCTATGAGTCGTCTGAGTCAGCCGTGTTCTGCGTAAAATTGTATGCATCTAGGTACGACATATGTATTCCTCTGTACCTCTCTGTTTCGTGTTTCGTGCGCGCATTTGATACCGCGACATTTGGCTCGCGAGGGTTGTAAAAGACGCGCGCTCGCCTTGTTCTACTCTCTGAAGACTTGACGCAGGATTAAGTGTAACAGCAGAGGGAATGCACACTAGCCAGCCAGCGAGCCAACCTGCGAGCCAGCCAGCCCCGCGGGCCACTTTAACTGCTGGCGGAACAGAAAATTCGAGGAAAATTTACTGGGCGTGCCACGGCTCGAGATAAGCGCGCAAAAGAAACGGACCCTTTGCCGCCTCGAGTTTGTCCATTCTCTCGCGCCGCCCTCTCTCTCTTTCCTCAACTCGAAACTGCTCGCTCTCCCTCCAGGATAATTAAGTTGCGGACCTTTTGCGTAAAAGTTGCACGATAAAAATGCTTCCGCCGCTGAATAACGAGGTCCATTGTTCCTAATGGAATGCATATCGGAAATGCGATCGAGCTTTGGGTCTCGCCGATGAACTTTCCATGTGCGATTTAACTAGTAGGCCGCCGCGCCGCGAGAAAATAGAAGTGTAGCGGGAGCGTTTGCTCGCTTGAGAGAGCAAGGTGTACAGCTGCTTTCCAATATCGCGGAAAGAACAGCGCCGGCAGGGCCAGCAGCTCCAAGAACTCGGCGGATTATTCCGAGGGAAGATCAAGGAGTCCAATTAGCTCGCTCGAGCCAATCGGCCCGCTATTATAGAATTCTCTGGCTCGAGAGAACACATTCGAAGATGCGATCGATTCTTGCCCCGCTCGCTGTTGGTACATGAAGCCCATGCCAAAGTAACAATCGCTTCATGGTCCGCGTGACTCCTTGGAGAATCTATATTAGAGAGGACGGTTCCTCAAAACGCCGGGAGGCATGCTCCGCTCTGCCGATGCAAGCACGCGACGGTGAGTCGCCAAGCTGCCACGGTAAATGTCGTTCCTTATGGTTTACCCTCGATCATAGAGTCCTTTGAGCTTCTTTCCGCGCGATTTCGCACTCTGTGCGCGCAACCCATTGTCTCACAGTCGCTGCAAGCAACCTCTTGGAAAACAGACGTCGCGTCGCTTCGCACAGCGCCAATTCGTAATCTCTCCGAGGGGAACACACACCAGCAGGATGCCGCGGCTTTGGAGGAGCAGTGCTGAGGCACAACGCGTGACTCTCCCTTTCTCCAAGCAGAAGGAATATGTATGTATAGATGGGGGTGTAGGGTGGCAGGTCCGCAGAGACACAGCCGTTCACAAAACTATATGGAACTTGGGCGGGCGAGGAAGAGGAGCGCATATCGGAGGATGGAAGGAAGCCTCGCTACAACGAGAGAGCGAATGCATCCAAAACAGGGATTTCAGGGAAATCCAGATGCACGCTTGGTTGAGTAAAATATCCTTCATTGCTATTCCCGGGGTTTCGGAGACCCGACAGGCGAGAAAGGGAGTACATAAAGCGAGGCTGGCAGGAAGATGGACGGCCTCGCGGAGGAGTCGAGGCGAAAGACGCGGCCAAACCGAGAGGTAAGGCGCGCCCGCCGACCGAGAAAGAAGGGAGGCTTCGGGAAGGTCCTGCATTGCGACAACTAATGAACCATCTTGGAACGGACCCCCAAAGTCTCGTGAGACGTGACGGCGCAATGCAGTCACCGGCAGCCAACAGCGAAGGCAGTGGCGACGTCGACGACCAAGACGTGGAAACGGACCAGGCCGACGTCGGGCAGGAGGATCGAGAGGTCGACCGGTTCCTCGCTGGATTCGCTTGACTTCTTACTCACATAATCTTACGCCCCACACCCTTTCCAATTTCTCTCTGCTGGCCGGTTCCATCTCGGAATTCCTACTCGCAGTAGTGCTGCTGCTGCTGCTTCGTCCTCGCTGCAGCACACCGTTCGCCATCGACGCCTTATTTCCTTAAGACATTTTCATTCTCTTCGCAAATCTTATTTGAATTTTCTTTGCGACGAACCGGCCAACCTTAGCATAACCCCCAGAGTCTTCCTCGATATTCACCAAGGTTCATTTTCTCTTTCTCTCCCCCTCGCTTTCTATCGCTTTCTCTTCTTCTTCCAATAGGTTTGTGCCCGAGAATTTGTACGGGAGGAGTGTGGAGATTTCGAGATCCCGGTGAGGGGTCAGAGTGAGAAGGGAAAGGTGATGGGCTCCAGGTAACAAGAGGCACACGATGCCTAAGCCGTGCCAATCCCTTATTTAACGAGGATACACGAGACACGGTGGAACACAAAGTACCAGGTGTCCCACTTTTATAGGAACTTTTTACCTTCATATATACACCGCTAATTATCTTAAGTGTGCTGGCGCGCGTGTAATCCAAAACCATTTCCAGTCGACTTTTTGCCCTGCACTCCTTCTTTCACGTCATGATGCGTGGGGCAGGTACCTGAGAGGACCTCGAATCAGTTTCTCGAACACGCCTTTTCAATGGGATCTCTGACGTTTGTTCCCCTCGACCGATTGTGCCGCCGCTTTTATGCAAGACAGCCATACCCATAATATTAACGTTGTATAACACAACGAGTCAATACAAGAGTTGATTGTAATGATCCTTTTCAGTATTCTTCCGCTGGACGAACAGCCGCTTAATATCAACAGCTCCTTGAGTAGATTCTCTAAGACAATATGCGGCGCACTCTGCCAAACAGGAAAAAGACGGACGGGTGAGTGGGCAAGCTCTGGGCAGCCGCCCAGAGGAGGGTGCAAGTGAACTCGTGGGGGCGTCGAGATGGACCCTCAAATAAAGACGTTAGGACGCACAAAGAATTCCGACGTTGTCTTCTCCGTTCTCATCTCTCGGAGCGTGATGGAAGCTGCGCGGCAACGGCACGGAGACAGTAATTGCGTTAAAGTGGACGTGGGTTACACAAGAGAGGCGCACCCTCTCCATACGCGCGGAATAATAAATCCTCAGCGACGCAGTAACGAAAGTTAGGGCCCCAGAGTTGTTTCTCGGTCCGTTAAGGGCAGCCCAAAACCCTGAACTCACTCCCTGTCTCTCACTCTTTTGCCCCTTTTTCCTCACCTTATTTTCTCTCTGCTTCATTACCGAAAAACCTACTGCTCCTAGCGGAGATATAAATTCCGAAATAATTCGAATATTGCCGTGCTTTTCCGCGTGCCCCTAAAACTCGATTCTTTTCGGGCAATGCGGTCAGATTTCCAAGTTCGGTGCTCGGGGTGAAACTCAACGCTCTTCTGATCCTCCCTATTCCCTCTCGACCTCCACACACAGCATATTCTCGGCTAAAAATATTTTTCAACTGCTCACCCGAGCGAATTCCACGCTATCACAAAGTCACTCGCAAACGTCGGATAAAATAAAACCGAAAATTCTATCGGACAGAAGGAATTCACAAACTTGCGCAATAAGTTGAACTAGCATAAATTTCAGTGACGATTTTGTAGTTTGCTGTGCGACACAAGTTAAATATCAAACAGACTGCGCCAAGTTCGTGTTCACGATTGTGTGAATTGCAAGCAGGTTCTCTTGAAAAGGGTACGTTCTTTCTTGGTCTGACGAAATCGTTTGACCCAAATATCCAATGCACGGTAGAGCTCTGGCCGAGATTCCTGCTGAATTCTCCGAATGTTTTCCACTTTCTGAACTTTCGTATTAAAATTAGTGTAGAAGCAAGTGTGTCAACTACTGTCACGATTACATTTTATATTTAGTTTCCGGTATTACTTTTGTTGGAGGTATTAGTTTCTTACTAACAATCAGTTTCATTGGATCTCATGGGAAGCACCCTGCTAAACGATCGGATTTATATGGGTTCTGTTCGGTGGTAACTTTGTTCAGTATTGTTCAGTGGAAGATTTGTGGCGGAACGAGCGGCCGGCTGACTTGTTTTCCCCCAACTCTACTTGGCCGGGCTTCATCCTCCGCTTTCCACTTAAACGAGAAGAGTAGTAGGACATCTGGAAGACAATCGTCAAAGAATGACGTTCAGATTCGGCCGCTTAGACGTGATTGTGCGAGCAAAACATGGAAACATGGGGGCAAGAAAGACAGATGGAGAAAGGAGACTGCATATTGTATGTCGCAATTTCGACTTGCCTTGTTTCAAACAAGGGCGATGGCGCTCACGCTCTCGAATATTGAAGGGGATTCTTGCGGTGAAAAGGAGCAGTTCAGCAAGAGAGGATTACACGTATACAATAAAGCGGGAGGGACAAAAATAGAGGAGTCGAGCGAGCATAAAGTTATCGAGCTGGAAGTATGGAAAAGGCGAACTCTGATATCGGGGCCGGCTCCAGAGTCAAACGGAAGACAAGAGGTCCGGGAAATGGATAGATAAAAGGCAGAATGAATATATCAGGGAGGGCGAATCGACTGACTGAAGGAAGTTGGAGAGTAAATTCGACCACGTATGAGAGAGGCCGACGAGATAGAGACTGGCGTACCTAGGGGAAAATGTATTTCACGAAAGACAGACTCGCTTCTCTCGATTCACGTAGTACTGCTGGCGCTGCAGTGTGCTGCGCCCGCTCTATGCCGGCCAGGCCGTTTCACGCTACGTTTACCGTTTTATTTTATTTCAAAAGATATATATTTTTAGATTTTATTGCTCGGCTCGTGCCCCGCGGACCACGTTCAACGGGTGTGCTGAAAATACCGAGCGGGATAGTCTACCGCAATATTGCCTGTCGGGGGAGTAAATTTATTAAAAAATTCCAGCCACATAATGAATATCGATGTCAATGCCGTGAGCACAGCCATCCATATTATGCCACCAGTCACTAAAGTATCCTATGACATATATTCTACTTGGAAGAATATTTTCATAATCGTAATAAAGAGGCTCCGCATTCAATAGGGAATTGTGCTAAACTAATGATATTATTTAAAGCAAGAACTATAATTGCTGAGAACAGTAAACTGTCTTCAAAGCGTAATACATGGATTCGGGGAGGGCTGGGAAGTGAAATTACAATTCGCCTACAAAGCATGCAGTAGCTCGAGAACAGCGAAGTTTCCAGAATTTTACGGGGGCGAAGTTAACGTACGAGGTACTCAGGGTGTCCTATTAATTTCGTAGCTACTCGAACCCATTTTGAACTCGAGTCTGGCAATTCGCGTGAGCTTGTATGCATGCAGCGCCCAGGGGAGTCGTTTGCAACGTTCAGTGCGCGCCTTACATAACCCCCCTATATTCGTACAAGCGCAGGGAACATTGAAAGTTAAAAGCACGCGCCCAAGCAATAGGGTAAGAGGGCTGCGGAGTAGTATGAGGAATAGCCAACCGATCGACGGAGATCAATGATATTATCAGGTGTTCCTAGTAGACTTTTCAAGTAGGAAGAAAGTCCTGTCGCGTAGTCCCTTTCTGAAGAAAAACAAGAAAGGTCAAGAAGACTAAATGAAAGAGGACCTTCGCGCGAGAGGCAAAAGGAAGATATTTCGAGGAGGCTCGGGCAATGTGTCCATTCGGATAATTTGTCCCGGGTCGTCGTAAATTAACAGTGCGAGAAGGGCGGCGCGGCGCGGCGGTGGCGATGGCGGCGAGTGTGCGGGGTTGGTGCCAAGGGCAGGGATTCAAAGCACGATTTCCCAACTTTTTTCATGGCACAATTTTCTGCCGGCCAGAAACTCCGCACCACTCTCCTTCTTCTTTAGCGGGACCATCTGTCGGCCACTTCCACGTCTCTGCCGTGGTCGCGAAGTACAGGAGGTAACATGGAGCAGCGGGCCAGCAGAGCACCGCGCCAGGCAGAAAAGAACTAGAGAGGCAGGAGGGTTAATGTGAGTGAGCGGGGAAAAAACTTGCCGGTAATTCGTGGACGTGCCGCAGAGGCTAATATGTTTCGTGTATATCCCCGGCGTCTTGTCGTTTTGCTTTCGCGAGTTCTCCTCCCTGGATAGAGAAGGGTGTTTGGTGGTTGGGCGGGTGGGGCAGACGGCGAGAAGATTGCGGAAGGAAGATCGTGGAGGCTCAAGAAGAGGAAAAGATGTGTAGGGTGTCAGCTAGTCCGCCACCATGCCACTCGAACCCAATACCACTTTCATAAGTTTTGCCCCAAGTTTTGCGGCAACTAGCGCCGTCTAATAGCCCTTGCGCTCGCTCCCCTCTCTCTCTCCCTCTCTTCCACTCAATTTCTCCACCTTTTCTCTCTTCGCTCAACTCGGCTCACTGGTCGATTCCCATCACGTTCTCCTTTTCTATCATCCCGCCCTTCTCTGTCAGTCTTCCTTCCGCGTCTCTCTTTTACCTTCGCCGAGGCATTGCCTGTCTGCGCCTCGTCTCTTTTTATTTTCGACTGGTAAGTCTCCAAGCATGGGCGTAGCGCAGCTTCGATACTTTCCAGCGGGCGGCTATAGCACCAATAATTCCTGTCGAATATCCTTCGCGGACGTGTATGTAGATTGTGAGAAAATGAACGGCAAGGGGAAAGCCGAGGCAGGCGCGCTCCGCTCCGCTCGGTGCCTGCCTCGTACATTTTACACGAATGAATTTTGAAAATCGTTGCCCGTCTGCTATTCCTCCGCTCGGTCGACTTTCCCCCGCGGACTTGCTTCCTTTCACCCCCGTTCTCTCACAGCTACCTGGCAACGCGTCCCCGTTCAGGATGAGAACAGAGCACGGCCAGGAGAAAAATACTCGGCGTAAGAAATGATCGGCGACAAGAGTGCCAGTGAGTAGGAGAAACTACTTGAATCGGTGGAACGTCAGTTGACTGGAAGATTCGTGATAAATGACATCGGAAGTGAGCTTATATTGAAAACTTATGGGATGGTTATTCTCTTAGCCCCGGTTGCACTGTCCTCCAGCGGCACCATATGGCACCGAGCTCAAGCGTCATTACCGCCAGGACATCGGAGATCTTTCCGATGTCTTCCAGTAAACTCTCATAAGGAGCACTCATCCGATGGATAACACTTTCTGCAAGCTTTTATTTGTGTGTTTGCGCCAGTGAAACATTGCCGATCTTCAACTGCAATTGCCCAACTTCTTCTCCTGACATAGTACGTATGTGGGTCTCGGAACCAAGCGGCGCGGCGCGGCGCGGCGCGGCGTGCGTTGTAAAGAACGCAGTTCTTTGTCGGTGGATTCGCCGGCTTTTGATGTACCCCGAGGCGCGTGGCGAGGCAGTAAGAGGGGATGAATGAATGCGTGAAAGAGTGAATGTGTGAGAGTGGATGAGTGCTGAGGAACGAAAATCAGTCGTGATCGAGAAACCCTTGAGGACCATTCATTCAACCATTAATTCACCTATAACCACGATTCCCACGATGTCCTTTTGCAAATCATATGTATTGCATCTTAGAAACTATCCTTTACACGATCAGTACATGCATCATGATTTACTACTGGGAAGTGTTTGTGTTCCAGAGAATTTCCTGTCGATTTTATAAATCCGACGATTAATGGAGGATGAGAAGTGGAGAGGTATCCTGCCTCTTTCTATCTCCTCTGCTCAATCACCTTTCTATTACGCGGGCGATAAATCGACCAGTCATTCCGAAGGCACTCAGTCCGAAAAACTCCGGAGCTAAGGAGGGATTATAAAGCCGTCGATCGACAACTAAGGAAGATTGAGTGGATCGAGCGCGGTTTGTAGCTCCTTCGATCTCTTTTCAACATTCTCCCTTTATCTCTCTCTAATACACACACACCCTACCGCATCCGCTTCATCCTCACTTCCTTAAGCTACGAAAACGCGATTACCTTCGCTCTTACTACATTGATTCCCCGATTTAAATCCACTCTCTTCTCAACGAAATTAAACCTAACGATCCTACGCGGTATCACAGTCCAGTTAATACACCTGTATGTGCGAGGGTGTGCGCAAGAGAGAGAGAGAGAGGGTATAGAGCGCACATTCCAAATGCAAACCAGTTAAACTTTTTTGCGTTCGGCACGTGAAACTGATTTGAATTGTAGTTTTAACTTCTGCCGGGCATTTCCATTTGTGTGTGCAGTTCACCTTTTCTCCGATGGAGTTCATCGCGGGTCTACAGGTTGCCGTTTTTCCAGATAAAACTCGGACTTCAAATTCAAAGGGGGTACAAAAATTGTAGTATAACACGTTTACATGCGTGCTCTCGCAAGTTCCAGCGACTGCTATTTGATTTCGTAGCCAGATCGGATAACTTTCCATAACATTGCGACAAACCGGATATTTGCTGGTGCGCGGGTTGCACATCTCTGCTTTCGCTACCAATTCAATCAGGCTGTACTCATTGTTGCAAAATAAACCGAATTATCGGATCCGTATTACCTGAGTTAATACGCGGCTCCACCTGATAGCGGGATCGGGTGTAAATTACATCATTCCACCAGATGGATAGGCAGCCGAATGAATCTACGAATAGCAAATGTAGACTTGTCTGCAGCTCTTCATAAATCTAACAGGCAGCATTCTCTGAAATTAACATCTACTGGGGTAATTGGAGCGCGGTTAAATAGTTTCGTATTCCAGCAAGGGAGTTGGAAAAAGTCGAGACATGAAATGCGTATGTATGTACGAAGCAACGCGGTAGAAAGTGGCGGCCCGACAGAGTAAAGGGTCGTAAGAGAGTTCCGGACTGACGTGTAAAGGATATTTCGCAGTGCACGCACCGCGCACGCAGCAGTATACGAGGTTTCATGTTAGTTTATTAGATTGGCGAAGTGTGGGTGTGCAGGGGATGAAGAAGGTGGTGGTGGTGAAAAAGTCTGACTTGGACGGAGAAGCAGCTAAAAGAGAAAGAGAGTGCGGAACTTGCCGCGAAGTCGGGACACGTGAAATATGAATACGTCTCGGTTGATTTGTACCTTGCTCCTCCCATTTCATCGTGTATTTGAGGGAAGGCAATGCGCGCCCGCTCAACCGCCTGCTCCCGTCACGTAACGCTCCTGCCGAAACGTGCTTCAATTCTCGCCCGAACAACACGCATACAATTCCAGCCGCAATGTTGAGACGCGCACGACACCATACAACTGCTTTTCTTCCCTGAGACCTCTCTTTCCTCGAGAATGTTAATAACCACCTTCTCCGAGTCGCCGCAGAAATGAAAACTCATCCTTGAAACTCCATTTCGCCTCCTCGCCCCATCGCCTCTTCCTACTCTCTTATCAACCAGTGAATTCGAGAGAATTCTTAAGGGGGCATCGAAAGAACGTTCATTAACTTCTCGCTAGTTCCTTTTATCATTTTTTGGTGAAAGTTTGCCCGGATATCAAGCAACACGACAAAGCTATCGATCGTATTATTGTCCAAAGAAAAAAGAGAAGGGCGCGCTCGATTCCGACTACTGCTTTGTTGCCGAGGTTGGGTTAGTCGAAAATCTTAATTTGATAAGACTTGTTCGCGACCAGAGTATGGTAGCGGAGTCACGTAACATTGCAGCCGAAACGTGCTTCAATTTTCGGAAGTACAACATTCCTCTGCCTCTTTGTGAACCGGTATGCTTACCGAGCCCCTATATTGTCGGAGAATTTTAACGTACAGCAGGTTGCTGTCACGAACTTTGTAACAATAGCACAAGTTCGAATTGAGAATGTGTCCCCGGATTATTAGTATTATGGAATTCGTACTTTCTTGAAGGAACGGTATGAAAGTAGTCGGTTGACTTTGCGTTGGCAGTGCTTGTAATATCGACATTGGCACGCAAAGGTTAAATGAATTCGGGTAAGTGGACGCGTGATGAGTGTGCTCGATAAAAAGGAGTTCCTGGTACTTGAAGGTACTTGTATTGGCAATGCTTTAACGGAGTAAAGTCTCGAAGGTAAGGGAAAAAGATGAGAAAGCGACGGATGGTCATGCTTCAAAAAGTAATTTGGTAGGTTCGGGTTGGTGTCGGGCGTAGTGAACGTTACCCACGGGACACGACCGCGGCTTCGCTGCTACATAAAAACATTTTCCCTGGTGTCGTTCGTGACACGTCGCATGCTACACGATATTCCGAGGGACTGGCAGACTTTTACGTCTTCGCGTCAAACACGTGCGCCCGTCCAAGCCAACCTACCAAGAGTTTACGCACCCACCACCCTCTACGCACCAACCCATCTAGTTGAAAGTTCAGCAGGAATAAATGCGAGGAAAGAGAGGGCGAGCGAGAGCATTAGGAATGAAATCATAAAACTGGCAAGGGTACCATGCCATGATCTACGCAAATTTCAATAAGTAAGTTTTCAAAACTCTGCCTACATCATCTACGAATACTTTCCATCGTCGAGGAGCAAAAGCAAAGTTCTAGGTAAATTATACCTTCTTCAAAAACGTAGAACTTATGTCATCTCCACAGAAGCACTCATACTTTCGAAACGTAATCTGAAAGATCTATTGAATAGAATTATGAATAATAGGAAAGATTCATGCTTTGCATCCCAAGCTTCCGCCATATTAACTGCAACTCGCGAAAACAAAATGAGACGGGCCAGGGTGACAAAAAAATATAGTTTCAATGTCGCGGGTCCAGTGAACGGGTCTGCTCGAATCGACGTAGCCCGGATGCAACGTCAGTCGCACCAAGTTTTAATAGAAATAACACGGTCAATTGATCAAACTGTAATCGGTCAGGCGCGGCGTTACGGCGGCCAACAATGAAAAAAGGAAGAAAAATACGCAGCAGAGATCATAGTTGGTGGCAGTGTGGTCGCAACGACTGATCTAATGGCGGAACGACAGCCACCTGGCAGATAAAGCCAACCAACATATTCCCAAGGTATAAAAAGTGGTTTTTCATGTCTCGCTGCATCGATGTTAATTGTAAGCGAGCGAGCCAGCGAATACAACAGAAATGGAATTTGGAGAGCAAAATAAATGTGGTAGTCTGTTAAGTTGGCAATACTGTGGGCGCAAATCGCGCCTTGGAAATGTGTTGTTGAAAATAACATGGAAAAAGAGGAGAGAGGGGTTTGGGGGTGGAGGGGCCGGTAAAGCTGTGACTTTCGAGCACGCAAACTTGAAAGGGCCGCGTAATTTGCTGTTAGTGGAATGGCGGCGAAGCAAGTTAAAGGGCTACACGCACAAAGGCAAAGATTGAAAAAATGTTGGCGAAAAGCGCGCGTATGGAGTAGCCAGGAACGGCTTTTGTAATGACGCAACGCAGAATGCCCGCTCACTGCTTCGCCGCCGTGCGAATTATGTCGACTGAAAGAATCAACAGAATAGCAAAAAACAAGGATACTGTTATGGAAGGCGGTGTAAACGGATCTAGCATGAAATATCAATCCTCGCGTTATGAATGGTCCTCACGGCTCGACTGACAGAGGAACATTTTTTCCATTCCACGTTCGCTTCGATTTACCATGCAAACAACACTAATACCTCCGCACGCGCACTATTGTTCCCTGCTGTTTCCGTCTTCCTGCACTACTATCTATGCTACGAGTTGAAATACGCAGAAATTAATGCATCTAACGAACTTTTCTCCCGAGAACGGTAATCCGTTACGGCAGTGTTCTGTGTGTAGAAAAGTTCTAATGCAATTACGGCGATGGAACTAACAACAGACAGCGGCGTATGAAAACTCGAGTTATCCGAGCCCCGTCGAGCGTTATCATAGAGGCGATCCAACTGGATGGAGAACTTTTCTGACGCCAGTCCTTCTCCCGTTAATTTCTCCAATTTACATCGCTCTGGCCATCAAATATTCCGCGGCAAGACAACCGGGTTACAGTCGGGGAAGAACGGTACCACAACAAGATTTCCTTTAATTGATTTTAAGAGTCCTTTTGTTGCGAGTAAGTCATCCAGCGAGGGAGAACTGTACACTCCATTAAATCCATCTGCATTGGAGAGACAGTGCATGCCGTTGGCACCGATTATCGTGGAGTATCCATCGGCGCACGGCAATGGATATTGGCGGCGGGTGGCGGGCGGTAGGCGGTGGGTGGTGGACGGCCACTCCAGCGGCAATCCGGCACTCTTCTGCTCCGTCGCACACTTTTCCCACTTGCCACACGGCGTCTTCGGCGACGTTCAATATTTACACGCGGGTCGATACCGCCGCGTCGCTAGACAATACTTTCCTCGGTCGGCAAGGGCATATCGGACTCGGCGCGGTGCAGAGTGGTCCCTCTGCAGCCACCAGCCAGAGGAGGACGGCATGTAATGCACGAACGAGGGAGGAGACTTTAAGAAGGTTCACTTGGAAGGGAGAGCAATGCCGAAGAGAAGGCAGGAAAGCTGTTGCTGCCCTGGCGAGCGAAGGAACTTGTGGAGAGTCGCTCATAGGTTTGCACAATATTGATTCAATAACGGTTGCATTCCTCCCCGCTCCGCCAACCGAAACCAAAGCTTCGTATTGGCGATCGGTTGTAGATGTGAAAATGGACAAATCAAAACAGCGAGAGGGAGAGAAAGAGTGCTGGAAGCGAGCTTAACGATAAGGTGAAATCCTCGCCGGGAAATGATATGAACCGCTACTCGCGGTTGGCGTGAGTTGTAACGGTGGTGCACTATCTAGTTTGGTCTCTAGCCTGGCGAGGAGGGTGCTGCCGACTGTGCGGAGAGGTCGATGCAGAACAGTGGCGAAGGGAGCGGGTGCAGGTATTTCGGCTTCATTTCGTCCTTTATGCAAGAAGGGAGTTGGCTCGGAGGAGAGTGCGCGCCACCACGGTTCGAAGAGAAAGGGGGTACGCGGAGTTACAACCCCTTACGAGATACCACAGAATTCGCGTCCAAGATTAAACGGGCGTAAGTCGTTTTAGCCTGCAGCATTTAACAAGGAAGCCCCTCTTGCAGATCGTACTCTTTCTCTCTTCCACTCTCGTAGATATGTGTATCCGTTCATTTTATTTTATCATACTTATCGCGTGGGCCACGGATGCTCTTTTGCGAGAACCAGCCGCAGAACCGCCCGAATCTCGAGGTACTACTACGGCCGAAACGGCAAATGACCACAGAATTTTATTTCAACGCTCAATTTCACCCGCCAGAGAGGAGAGGAGTTTTGGTCGCGGTCCGAGGATTAATTGTCGCGCCTACATTAGTCGGGCCATTTACCAAAAACCCACCCTTGTCACTCCGAAATACGTATACGTGTATCCATCATGACTCGCAGCCAGGAATATAAAACTAAATAATGAAATTGTTTCATCTCGATACCATGTCGTGAATTTCTCTACTATTTTTGGACTTCTCTTTGCGCTCCCGTTGTGCCTGATACTCGATGGCGCACGCACGCAATGCAGGAAAACACAGCCGCTAGCTGATGGCGAGCGGAAGCGGCGGCGGCGGCGGCGGCGGCGGCGGGTCAGCGTTCACCTCGTAATAACAAATCTATCGGGGATCATGAGAAAATACTGCGCGATGCTCGTGGTAAACTCAACTAATTTAGATATATCGAATCCGATTCAGGTCGGAGCCACGTGAAAGAGAGTAAAAGCTGGCGAGAGAAGAGAGACAAGAGGCGTGTAGTGTGAGAATGGGAAAGGCTGGATGCGCAGTTAATCTTCCCGGTCCACTAGACTCCAGGAGAATCCGGCAATTAGTTCGTATCCACTGCATTGTCTTTCCGGCGGCCTCATCCCTCCTAATACTTCATATAGCCCTCTCGCATCCGCCCGAAATTCCTGGCGCCCTCCCGCCCTTTACTCGCACTCCACAATCGTGGATAATGTTTTTCTAACACCACGTAGCTAATTAACAGCGTAAACTCCTCTATCCTCGTCCGCTTCGCGATGTCGCCCAACACCAATTTCCTGGATCGCATCGGCGCTTTTTTCATCGCATCGATTTACCATCCCGAGTATTATAGTACGTAATGGCCCAGGGCTGTAACCATTAGTCATAGAGCGAGTGTAATTAGGGAGTCAGAAAATAGACGCCTCGGATTTCGCAGTAAATCTTGGCGGTAGTATGAGACGAATATCGTTAGGTATAGATAGATATATCAAAGGCATCATTGATTCGAACGGAACATTTAATAAAGGGAGTTCTACTGGAAAGAGCAGAATAATGCATTCGAGTACGCGAGGCTAGCCCACTCGCTTTGACAGTTTATTTTATTCGCGCTGTCTCACATAAAATATTCACGATGAGCGATACTAGATAGCAGGCATCGAGAGACATCGGGAGAGTGGAAGAGACCCTCTATAAAGTAGACTCGATACTGGTGGGGTACGCACGGTGGTGCCCTTGCGCCAGTGTAAACACACCACCAGCCTTCTGACTCTTTCGTTTTTTCCTCTTACAGCAGTGAGCCCCCGTGTAGGTATGTCGGGCCGAGAGCCCACCGTGAAAGATGATAGCGGTGAGAACGGAATGCCATTAGCATTTCTCATTTCTGCTTTTTACCACTCCTTATCTACCGTCAACCGGGTTTACCGTCGCCAGCTACGAGTGCCACGCTGTTGTTACCAAGCTCACCGTATCGCGCGCCCGCGCCCGCGCCCGCGCCAGTGTGTGTGTGGCTCTGTATTTGAGAGGAAGAGGCAGAGAGAGCACGTCCGAGATGGAATATTTGCGGAAAAGCATAGCTTTTTGCTAGCGCGTCCGACTTACCCCGTCAGCGTCATCTAATCACAAGGGAACATCGAATAGAACACCCGCGAAATAAATCCAATTCTTCTCACAAAACAAACGTGACCAACCATGGCGTTCAACTATTCGTTCTCCAATACGATTCCCATTATCATTGGGGTTCAACAGATCAAAGCATTATTCCTTTGCTTTCGAAAATGGGATTGAACGCAAGCTACGGAAGCAAATTATCTAATTGGGCAGTTGTACAAAGCGGAAGCGGTAAATTGGCTTCCCAATGCAGACTCCATTCCTAAGCAATTCAGCCGACAGGGGAGAACTTCGGATGAAAGGCCTCTGTGCAAATCCAGTGTTTTACACAAACATAAAGCCGTTTTTAGTTATTACCGTGGAGAAAAACGATGCTCCCTCTTCTACACTTTCCAATCAATTATATTTGCGAACCGAGACACCTACTCCACTGAAAATTGCATTATTCGGAAAGAGAGGGAGAGTAGAAAGTGAAGGAAACAAGTAAATGAGGAAAGGGTGGGGCAAAAATTGATTAGTTAAAAATTCATTAAAAATTCATGAAGGTTTCTCAGTGGTAGAACGCGTTGCTGGTTCAGGAGGAGCGCAGAGGCTTTTTCAAAAGAGACCACTTCCGCTCGGAGGGAAAAGCGGGGGAGACGTAGCTAACCGGCAAGCTAACCGACAGGCAGTGTAGCAGCGTCAGTTACGCGGAAATTATGTGAGCGCACATGGCTTTAGCGTTGCATTGCCGTGGGATGGAGGAAGGCCTCTGGCCGACCAGTTAAATCCCTATTAAATCTGGAAGTCTTCAAAGCGTCTGCTTTTGCGCCAGCCGCGCGGAATGCTTACACGAATTTGTTAGCCCAGGCTGACCAAAGGTACACCAGCGCGCACAGTCCAGTAACATCCAGCAAGGATGGACTATAACCTCACAAAGAGCAAGAGCTCTAGCTGATGAAGGAAGAAAGAGGAATGCGGCCGCTAAAAGGGAAACGCGAGTCTGGCGTCTAAAGGACGGCCTAGCTAGCAGCTTTCAAGGAGGAGGACGCATCGGTGACACAGTGCCAAGATCGTCTATCGTCTTGCTGGCAGCCAGTAAAATAACACAGCCAATGTTAGCGATGACGCCGGGAAGGTTGACGATGTGCTCGTTGGTCGTCGTCGTCGGGTCTTATAGCGAGGCAAACAGAATATCGCGGCGTAACGGGACACGGGATACAGTGCTGAGGGTCCCGAACCAGGAAAACTCGAGCGAATGCTCGACGGGGCAACCAGGAGAGTGGAAGGGCGAGGGGGCAAACAATGACGGCGGCGAGGCGGTATTGTTCTCCAAGTAATTGAATCCAGCCTACCATCCCTTCGGTCATCCGACTCTCTCGGCGCTCTCTCCTTCTTTCATTCGCCGTCTCACATACCCTTTCTTTTCCTCGAACTCGTTGATTACACCGCCTACCCGAGCAGCTATCCTTTACTCTATCCTATACACACACAATCCATCCTTTTCCACTCTTCATCGACGTTCCCTCACTCGACTTTCCTCCGCTGCGCTCCGCAGGACCTAGACAATTTCACGAAATCTTCTTCCACCATAGAGGAGATTTATCGGAAAATGTCGCGGACCGCGAGCACCAGGCCCCTCCTTCCTCATTTCTCTTAGCTGCCTTTCGTTCTGACTTTTTTCATCCTAGTCTCCGTCCACTAAAAGCGCATTGAGCATATGCAGAATTGTCTAGTGCACGATGAGCACCAACATTGATTGAAATTCATAGGTTCGCTAATGAGAGAGCGAGGAGGGCACATTTCTAAAGTACTCCCGAGTTATATTCAGTATAGATGTAGTAAGAAAAGTTAGGTAGAAATTCTGCTTTGAAAGGGTAAGTCGAAATGTCTGCGATGTCCTTTGAAATGGGAGACATGAGAGTAAATGTCCCTCTGCTGAGAGGATTGAGGGGTGTGTGGAGGGCGCGCAGAAGATAATGGGTCGGCAACGGAGAGATCTTAACGTTCCAGGGGGCCGGTGTCGGCCAATGTCGTAAACAGATATTGATATTGGCATCCCATATTTGCAAAGCAGTCGGTTCTTCCCTGTTGACTTGAACGCGCCCGAGCGCAATAAGGGCACAGCAAGAGGGCGCATTTGCCGAGTGTGGTTTATCGCAGTCAGACAATCGAGAGGGCTGGGTACCTTGGAGGGAAGGGGTTCTGAATAGGAGCGAGCAAGGCATTCCTAATAGAAAGTCGCCAGGTGAAGGTATCTAATATTGGTGGTGGGGATTCATGCGTGCCTCCATTCGATACATTCGATAGGAATTCGCCCGGGTAACGGGCGGCCATAAAAATGACAGAGAAGAGATACGTACGCCTTGGCAGTATCGGGGACGAGAGAGCGACCGCACAGGGGGTAGCCGGCTATCCCCGTTTCGTTATTGCTCCGATAAAAAGCAAGTGCGGCGACCCGGTTTCGAAGCCGGCTGTGCTCGCTCGGAGAAGGAAAGTGCACGCGAGCATCGAGCATGCAGCTACTTCCCACTCCGGTACGTAGCTGCTCCCGGTAATTCAATAATAACAATGACACAGGTAACAACAGACGCGTGCACAGGTTGATATGCCCTGAGGGTGTGCGTGCTAGCTTCGACCGCGATTTTATCATGGAATTTCGAGTCACCCGTCCAGCCAAAGCGTCGTCACTGCTGATCATGACGTCATTGGCGCGGCCACGCCTTTGTAGAGAATTGGCACGCACACGCGGCATAATAGGTTCTTGCATTGGAGTACGTAGTTCCGTGGTAAGGCTAGTTCAGTTGAGAGTAGGTTGGGTGAGTTGGCTTATAGCTGTTATGGGTTCCGACGGAGCAGCAACCCTTTGCTTACCAAGGGCGTGTATAATATCGGCGCCGCGCGCTACGCGTGCAGCCACGTTTTTTTGTTTGCTCAAAATGAACGTGAACTGTTCTGCAACACAGGACGCGACCGCGCCGCCCAGCGATTGAACAGGAACACACCAGTGTAGCAGGATATACCATCCCCCCCCCCCCCCCCCCCCGAACCACATGAGTTTACATTCACCAGTCCGCCTATCGAATTTCACTGCTCGAGCGCGGCTATTCCATTTTAGGCTGGCCTTACAATTAGATTGGCTGGGAAGCCTGGTAACGAAGACATTGCTTGATTGCCGGAAGGGTGGCCAACGGCAAAAACACCCTGTGTCAGGACAATGAAAGGTACACACGCGCATATCTGTCACAACGTCTTCATAATTAATGAATGAAAGCTAAAGAGCAAGAAGGAGAGTAGTTCCTTCGTTTGTCGAATTACTTCCGAGTATAGTCGTTTGCATTTCCAGCTCGTGGTTCCAGCTATGAACTTATTATTAGGATCGATAGAACGAGACAGAGTCTGACTGCCCCTAATAGGAGAGGAGGGGGGAGAGAGAGGAGAGAGAGAGAGGGCAAAAAATTGCTGTGGAAACGTGTTGGTGGTTGTATGGGGGGCAGTGGTGGAGAGAGCTTTAGGCCCACGTTACACGTTGCATGTCTTATCGACAGGAAAGTAGATGCAAATTTAGAAATACGTGGCGACGTTGTGTCTGGTGAGCGCGGAGCACGCGAACCCTGCATATTCCGCAAAGTATTCTACAGACGAATATTTTTGTAATTGAAACTAATCTATCACACGCTGTTTGCACGCTTCCAGGCTATACGGGATATAAATGAATCTGCTCGCAAATCGACAATAAGCGAGCACGGCCTCGGTTAACCGTCGATGTAACGAGTACACGGAAAGCCGTGCGACTCACCGGCAACTACTTTTTCTCGTCGAGTTTCTTGTTCCTCCCACTCTCTTAATTATTAAGTGCTGTTACGCGGCACAGCATACGTAGGTTGTAATAACATCTACTTACCCACCACGAGTACGACTCCACCACTACCATCCAAGTAAAAAAATGGTACTGTGACCTCTGACATACCTGAAACAGAATATAGATCACAGTTAATCATAGTGAAAAAAGAGGGATACGAGGGATGAATCGCAATAGGATTCTCGCAGTGAGGGGGCGCTATATTATTCCCATTAAATCAATTGTCATCTAATCAACGTCCGCTCGAAGACGTAGCGCAGTGACGTGATGCTGGCTCTGTAAAGCGTTACAAAGTCTCGAGAGCGAGGTCACGTATTTAATAACGTCATATATTGCCGTGCGGATAAAATGGATAAAGCGGGTTATCAAGATTTATGCGCTTAACCAGACGCTCCTACACGGACAGAGTGGTGGCGCCCGATCGTCGATACGATGATCCTTCCAGTTGGCCGACAAAACATTTGGTCGTCCACCCGCTCGAGCCGACGCACCACCAATCTGCTTTCACACATCTTCATCGTTATTCGATTTGACACTTTCGCTCGAGCGTGAAAACACATCGCGCTCGCCCCGTCCACCGCTGCCTGGCCAGACATTGTTTCCACGATCGGGATTTTTCTCGGCCCTGACATTTCCGACCACGCCCCTATCACTTGCGCAACTTAACTTCCACAGCGAGATACACTGACGCAACACCCGCTTCAAAATCTGCACGCATTCCTTGTCCAGTGTATTTCTGCCCGAGAATGAACTTCTCTTCACTTGGACCATTCGACGCGGCATTTACAATTGGCTTCGAAGAGATACTCGTACATTGAGTAAGCTGAGTAGCTACTAACTCGGAAGAGCGATGACTTCAGGTTTCCGAGAGAGTACGTACTTAGTTATCAAAGGTTTGCAAGACCAGCAGTATCCCCGCACACTCCGGTTAGTTGCCTCTGAGGTCTTGGAAGTGCCCGGCGCGTTATACGCAAATTTCTCAAGTTATGATTTAGTATTCGGTGGGCGGTTTCGAGTTAGAGAGGGAATGGGCATCGTGGGGCGAAATATCTATCTGGCTTTGTAGCAGGAGAACGGTATCGCCTACCGCCAGCCGTAATTAAACGAAACATGAATATAACGAAATGGAAGTAGGAAACTTTGGTAAAAAGAGATCAAGAATCGAGGCTGCAGCGGGCTGCGAGATATTGGTGGTTAAATACGGAAAGAAATGAGAAAGTGTACTCAGCAAGAAAGGTCAGTGCGAGTAATAAGAGGGAAGGGAAGGGAAGGGAAGGGGGATGGCTGGTGCCTTCGAAGTTAAGAAGGAAACCAAGAGATGCGAAGAGGAAAAGGTAATCCTTGCACGAAAATCCAAGCTGTACCCGTGGAAGGAAGCAGAAAGACAGAGAGAGAGAGAGAGAGAGAGAGAGAGAGAGAGAGAGAGAGAGAGAGAGAGAGAGAGAGAGGAGAGAGAGGAAGGGTGGGAAAGGGTACTTGATGCACGCGCGGGAGATGGAGAAGCTAGAGGAAGAACGAGAGACAGAGTGAGGGCGAGAGAGCGAGAGAGCGAGAGAGGAATGGAGCAGGGAAGAGAAACCGGAAGAGCGGGAGCAGCCGCGGAGGAAGAGGATACGGGAGGTCGCGAGGAGGAGTAACTTCCTAACAAGGCGGTTAGTTGCGGCTTAGCAACGCTATGAACGCGAAATATTGCGAGTCGGCAAGCTCCTCCTCTGCCTCTCTACTCTTCAATTCAACATCCACCCCACCACCTCTCTCTTTCTCTCACACACGTATATACATAGACCCAACGCGCGCTGTCACACTCTGTTTCTCAGTTGGGCTTGGCACGGTTGGTTCCTCAGCTGGTCCATTCTCTCTACGCACGCATCTGTGTACCTCCGGTGCACTTCGTGGTCGCTTAATACCAATATGCATACACATACAGTTAGATAACATAGGAACGACGAATCCGAAACTTCGGCATTTCGATAATTGATTTCTCTATCCGGGGCTGCTCGTCCACCCCTCCTACCCTTCCAGCCTCTCCCGTTGTAAGCAATTATTGGATCCCCGTCGGTACACTCCTTTTTGCGTACGGCCAATTAGCCAGCAGGATATTACCAGCTTGTTCTGCCAGTGGGAAAGAGCGCACCTATGTTTTCCTACCGCGCGGCAGAAGATCTTTTTAACGAACGTAGTTAACGACTGCTGTTCGCCGCCACTTCCCATCTTGATCCGAGAGGGGCGACGGGGAGTTCTTGCTTTCGCTTTAATTAACAAGTAATTCTGCGGACGGATAACTTGCGAACGCGCGTTACCGTCAGATGAAAGGGAAAGACAGTTAGTTTCCGGTAAAGATGGGAGAAGGATAGCGCGATAGTGTTTCCGTTCGTAGCGGCTTTCTTTAGGGTATGCGAATGAGAGAGGGAACTGTAATGGGCAATTCGATGGAATTGGAATGACACACGAGCTTTGAGCAGCACGCTCTCTCACTCTTTCATGCTTTGGCGCCAATTAACCTTCATGGCGCTGACCGAGAGGCTAACTGGTGCGCAGTAAGTGAAAATGACTCGACTATTGCGCCGACTTTCCCAACGAATATCAGAAGCCCGCAGCTTTTAATCAAGAACACGGCGTACTTCTATAATCCGGCGGTATCATTTCAGATTCTCCGAGCAAACGTACAGGGCAACAATTAACGAATATCAGGGTGGCGGAATCCAAGCAAAATGATTTGCCGGGCATAAAGCCGCTAACGAGTTCTACTGGAATTACCAAACCATTCTTTCGCCGCACCAGCAGACAAAAGGGGGCTCCGGGATTTAATCGTCGAGCGTTTAGTCGCTCTCTAAAAACCTCTGCGCGTAGCAGTGCTGCTGAAGAATCTGCGAGAAGTCGCAAGCCTGACGTGGCGGGGGCGAAAGGGTGAGAAGAGCGAGTGGGTGGGGAAGGTTCGCAATCGAGGGCGGATATTGTTTTTATTTATTTACACGGGCACGGGGTGCCCTTTGGCCCCGGCATACGATCACAATGCCGGCTGGTTTATATTTTATTCATCCCCTATTGAATTCCAGCTCAATCTTACGTGAGTGTCCCCCTCTACCCTTCGGCTTCTCTCTCTCTCTCTTTCTCTCTCTCTCGCCGATTCTCTTCTTCCCTTTGGCCTGTCTCCTCTGACTCGGGTCGCTCCCGGTCCTTCTTTCTGTCTCTTCCGGTTTCTTCGAAGATAGGTATTCCAATCTCACTATGCTTCCTTCCTTCTTCGAGCCCGCACACAGTGGTTCGTGGCTGGGCTGACTGGCTGGCTAGCTGACTTCCCCCCTTTTTCCTCGATGCCGCTGCCAAGTCTCTTCACGGCACGTAGCTAGACATTCTCCTCTGTAAATCTGTGCTCGACATGCCTCTGCTTCTTTCATTCAACCAGTCTTCCAGCTACATCCTCCCACTTTCTCCTTTTCCATCTCCATCACACACACCCGCACCCGCCTAGTGTTGCCTGACTCGGTCTCGCTCACTCTCTACTGCGGCAGTCACACACTCGCAGTAGATAGTGCCTCCGAGGAATTAGATGACTTCCGTTAGGCAGCATCCCCGTTGTGGTTTCGTGGACAACTAGGAATTACCTCTGAGGCCGGTGGTGGTGCCCGGTGCATCTGCTATGATCTAATTATACCAAGCAGTTGGATAAACGAACGGATCATTTTGGAGATCGGTCTGGCGCAGTCAGTTCCAATCGGCAGATGGTAATGCCCGTGAGATTGGAGAAGACAACGGCTTCTTCTCACGCGGTCTTGCCAGCGTAGTTGGTGTCTATCTCACGTACCCAGCGGATCTTTAACCCCCTTGCAATTTCAGGAGTGTCGAAGCAGCACTCGTAGCCAGACGCTATTAAATATGGAGAAACCCAAGCCGACGACCACTTGCATCTCCCGTCCTTCCTCCCGATCCAGCTCTACCTCTGTCTCTCCTCTATTCCACCATGCTGATTCCATGACCACGGCTGGCGGAACAAGGAGTGATTATTGTTCTTCTGCAAAGCGGCGCATGCACTCATGAAAGACGGGCCAGTTGAACAATTTGCCCGTTTCACTTTATACCGAAGCCGCGTCTATTAAACAAAACGAGCGCCGAGCACTTGAGAGTCCACCTTTAATTACGAGCGTACGAGGGAGTCCTCGTGCAGAATACATTCGGCAAATTACCCTGCTTAAAGCGGCGGTCGGCATGCGTCTCGCGCGCACTCGAATATGAGCCAGCTCTTAATCACATTTTCACCGGTTTTGTGGCATCATGCGCTCCGTGTGTGCACACGTGTGTACGTGGATACGTGCTGCGGAGAGTAACAGCGCCGGGAATACCTCGACCACGTAAAATTCTCCTCTGAGCTGCCAATGCGAACGTAAAGAGCGCTGTGGGGAGGAGGAACTCCGGGATTTCTCCACTCTTCAGAGGGAAATAGGTAAGTTCGGGGGCCGGGTATGCCTGCAATCGGAGAGGACGTGCGCGAATCGTTTTACCGAGGGAGAGCTGGGACTGGTGGGCAGGGTTGGGGGGAGGCTGGCTGGGCCGCATGGAAACGCCAAAAACATACAGAGGCAACAGAGTGCCTCGCAATTAGGAAACAATAGGACGCTCATTTGCAACAGAGAGGGCCCAAGAGCGTGTACCAGGACAGAGGCGCGTCGTCGGGTAGGAAGGGAGAGAGCGGAAGGAGACGCACGAAATAGGAGTGAAAGGGAGTAAGAGAAGCAGCGGGAGTGGCATCCGTGAGGATGCTCGAGGTCGACCGTGCCTCACCTCCTGGATGAGGAGAATTCCAAAAGAGATGTGCTTTTAATTATACTAACGCCCGGTGTCCGATTAAACGAGCAGAGGAGCCAAACTCACGAAGCACAGTGCAAATTTAATTATAGGCAAGAGGAAAGGAAGCGGTAAGAGGGAGTTGCGAGGGAACGCGAGGGATCCTTAAAAAGAGACTCTGCCTAACGAAGAGGCAAAGCGGGAGAGAAACAGTGGACGGGATAGAAATCCAAGTATTTATATGACGGCAGTTTGTTTAGGCCGTTTATTAATGGGACAGAAGAGGGTCGTTGTAATTAAGGGAACCCGGATTCCATCCAGTAGCAGAACGCCACTGGCAGCCGTAGCACAACCCTTCTACGATGCGCCTGAAAACATCGTTCTGCCAATGCTAACCTATTCTTGGACCAAGCTCTCAAATGTGACTCCTATTCTTTCCCCTCCTTTCTTTAGGCACCACTACTTAAAACATCGTCCGCATCGGCAGCGGAATCATCTTTCGATAATAAAACAAAGCGTATTCAATCACGGGGAAAAGCATCGTCTATACATATGTATGCATACGCCGAAGCAAGCCAACGGTATACCGCGGTCCCTAAGTGTCTCAGGATACCGCGTATTCTCTATTCGTCCGCTTGCCCGCTGATTCCCTCTTTCTCTCTTCATTCGCTTTTCAGAGAAGCAGCACCTAGCCAGGACCAACGCTCCCTCGAGAATAATAGAACAGTGGCGTGTCACGTTCCATGTTAAAACGTTAGCGTTCTTTGTGGCACCCTTTTCGATATTCTAAGCAGACTGTACGAAACCCAGCCCCTCACTACTGTTTCGATTCTGCCAGCTTGGCAGGAAACATCAAAGTTCATGAGGTCAGCAATAAATTTGCGACGGGCTTTGTACATCTTACGATCGCAAAAGTGAAATATGCCGCCGGCGCGGCGCGGCGCGGCGCGGCGGCTGTATGAAACAGGAACGAGTGGGAAGGAGAGCGGGAGGAGTTGGACCCGTTGAAATATACAGCGCTGTTTATTCCGATGGTCCTGCCTTCCTCGAGTGAAACATGTCGCAGTGTACTTTCTAATTCTGGAAGGTGGTAGGGCGCGCGCGCGTTCAATGGAAGTTTGGCGACACAATTCTTCAGCATCGGGGAGCACCTGTCGTTAGCGAACTTCCCGTAACGCAGGAAGGCAAAGCGTATTGTATATTCAAAGGAATGTTGGCCTGGGGTTTATAGTATGCATAGCCGGCTGGTGGACGCAGCCTTCTTCTCCATCCGTCGCGCTTCAGCGTCACGCGATGAAATAAAATAATGATGTCAACGTTGCCGCTCCTCACACTCACCCACTTCCGTCTTCATTCGGTTGTCACGAAACAGGGGAAAGCAGAATCGATTGAAAGGCCAGCGAATACATTTCTTTCGGTAGTGGATGTGAATTAATTGAGCGCGATTGAAATTGACGTCAACCGAGGGACAACAAGCTGGCGGAGGCGCGGAGGGCGGCAGGAGGGTGGCCCTGGGGGGTGGTGTGGGGGGTGGGAGCCGAGAGGGAAGCGGGCATGTCACGCAGAAGAGGAAGAGCACCGAGCGAAAGGGTGCGAGCGAGAAGGGCTCAGCCCATTGACACACAGGATGAATTTACTGCATTAAATTATGCGACTCAAGTGGATACGATGACTTGGTTAACGTCACGTTTCAACGCAGCCTCGTATTGGACACCGAATATACATACATGCATCGTACGCCTCTGCATCCCCGACGGAACTTCAAGCGATCCTTTTATTTCTCGTCATTCGATTAATTAGTATCGCACGACGATTCGATGAAAAGTTTCCCTCGGGCTTCCTGCTAATTCGATTAACGCCACTCTCGCTTTCTCTCTCTCTCTCTCTTTTTACACAGCGAGTCACTTACTCGCCGTCGGGCGAATTTCGATATTTTTTCACGACCTTTCTCCTCGAATTGACTGGATAGCCTGCATAAAGCAGATATATCGATACCTCTCTGTTCAAATATTATGGATAACCGCCCAGCAATGTGTACCTTGCAACTGTTTACCTACCCCAGGATCCTTGTTTAGAGCTCCTCGATGTGAGGGTTGTAAGGCCTCAAAGGATGTTTGCTCTAAGATGTGTTTCAGGTGAAACTTAATATTTTAATCAGCAGTCATAAGCCTGTATGGCTAATGACTGGAAATTACAGGTATTTACAAATGTTGAATGGAGTGTAATAGACACTCGAGATAACCGCTCGCGACAAGTTGTAATATGTGAGTCGCTTAATTTTGAGCGGGAGAATCCCTGCGCTAATTTATCCACACAGAGAATATACGTTGAAATGTCGAAAATAAGTGTTCGACTTTGATTCTAGGTGTAGTGGTTCGCACAGTAATGTTGGTTCTGAGTTTAGAAATTAAGTGCGGTAGCATATGTAGGAAAATCGTGTCGAACCTAAAATCGGCGAAAGGTGCTGATTGGTCAGCGGAGAGGAGTGAGGGAAAAACTGGCAAAGAGTGGAGAGCAGGAAACGGAAGAAGTGGCACCAAGAGTCTTGGTGCCCTTCAGGGGGAGGAAGGGTTTTTCCCTGGGCCAGGGAGGAGAGGTGAAGACGCTCGCCGCCTGGACGTACCTGAGCAATAAAATGGACTTCGCAGAAGTCATTAGAGTAAACTAGCCGGGTGAAAAATGTCATCTGCATGCCAGATGAGTAGCGGAGGATTTCGGCAATAAAATTAGAAAAGGCGCAGAGACTCAGAAGAGGAGAAAATCTATAGAAGGGCAATTAGCCTCTGCCGATGTGCGCTTGACAATTGGTAGGCATATGACGGCGGGTTACAGTTAAAATAATTATCGGAAGAAGTGAGCTTCGCAGTGTTTCGTATATGGGAATTAAGTCGGGAGTCTGGAAGCCTGAACATCCCGCCCACCTTGAACGCTCACGTTCAACTAATAGAATTGATATATATATGTGCACACTGTCAATAAAACATATTGAAAAATATGTGACAAGTGTGGCAGGCAAAGCTAGATAAATCTGTTCGGATATAATGAATTAAAGCTAAGCGTGAATATATAATCACTAATATAATGGTAATCGAGTGATAATAAAATGAAACATTAACGTACTAAAAAATCTCAATAGAGATGCGTCATATAAAAAAGTAAAGATAGCGCAAAATAGTTCGCAAAATATAGCGCAAATAAAATCAAAGTATATGACTAAAAGTCGTGTCAAAAAACTTAAAAAAATAATATAAAATAGTTATGGAAATGTCCATCATAGCTATTTAGGGGCATTGTCATCACAGGGGAGCACACATATTTTAGAAAGGGGCCTCTTCATAATTCCACCACTGGTTCTGATGGAGACGACCCGTACAACTGAATCCTTCCCGGGATGAGTATCAATGATTCTGCCCAGGCGCCAGCGAAGAGGGGGAAGGTTCTCCTCCCTGATGACGACCAGGGTCCCTGGTCCGATGTCAGAAGAGCAAGGTGTGATCCACTTGGTGCGCTGCTGAAGCTGGTGCAGATATTCCGTCTGCCAACGGGCCCAGAAATGCTGCAGAATATGTTGCAGGAGCTGGAACCTTGTAAGGCGATTTAATTTGACCTCGCGTAGGTCAGGATGCGGCAATGCCGCCAATGCAGTCCCAATAAGAAAATGGCCCGGTGTAAGGGCTGAAAGATCGCTCGGATCATTGGAGATGGCGCAAAGTGGCCGAGAATTGAGGCAAGACTCTACCTGCGTTAGTATAGTATTGAGCTCTTCGTAAGTGAGCCGAGTTTCGCCAATGACCCTTTTCATGTGGTGTTTGGCAGATTTGACCGCGCTTTCCCACAAGCCCCCGAAGTTAGGACTACCGGGTGGAATTAAATGCCAGTCAATGCCCTCGGAGGTTAGAAATTTGCTAACCTTAGCATTGTGATTCTTATTGGATAAAAGAATTCCGAGAGTATTTAATTCATTGCGAGCGCCAACAAAATTTGTACCGTTATCGGAATATATGTTTTGGCATCGGCCTCTACGCGATATAAAGCGCCTGAAGCAATTTAAAAAGGATTCTGTGGACATATCAGTAGCTAATTCTAAATGCACGGCCTTCGTCGAGAAGCACACAAATACGCATACATAGGTTTTAATAGCAGTGCGAGACCGAGAATATTCCTTAATAATAAAAGGCCCTGCGTAATCTACGCCGCAGGTAGAAAACGGACGAGAAGGTGTGACCCTATCAGCCGGTAGTTCGCCCATGAGGTATTGAGGGCTGACGGGCTTCACGCGAAAGCATTTGACGCAAGAGCGCAATACACTCTTAATTGCATTTTTACAAGACAGCGGCCAATATTTGGTGCGCAGAGATGCCATGACAGCATGACACCCAGCATGCAGTAGTCGAACGTGCTCTTGCCTAATTAACAGTTTGGTAAGCGGATGATTTGCAGGAAGAATCAAAGGGTGTTGTTGCTCATAAGGGATAGGAGCATTGCGCAGCCTACCGCCCACCCTGAGTAACCCGGCTTCATCCATAAAAGGATGCAAAGAAAGCAAATGGCTTTTCTTTGAGATCGACTGACCCTGAGAAAGTTGTTGGATCTCGGGCATGAAATGTTGCATCTGACATAGCCGAATAAGGGCATGCTCAGCGGCGAGTAATTCGCTTACAGTGAGCTCGTTTGATCTTGAAATAGTAGGCACTATGTGACTATTGGTCCCTGCTTTTCGATTGCGTTGGCGGGAACGCAAAAGATTACAAAATTTTAGACAATACGCAACAACCCTAAATAATTTCCTGACGCAAGAATATCTATCAAAAATAGTGACGTCAATGGCAGTCAAAGCGATCATCGCGACAGTTGTCTTCTTTTCCTCGGGTACTTCATTAACTTCCGTGTTTGCGTTGGGCCAGTGAGAAGGAGATTGGAGAAGCCAATCAGGTCCATGCCACCAAATATTAGAATTCCTCAATAAGGAGGGATTGATGCCCCGAGAAATGAGGTCCGCCGGGTTGTCTGGTGATGGAACATGCCGCCATTCACCGGTTGTCCGGTCCTGAATCTTCGTCACGCGGTTGGCCACGAAAGTCCGCCATTTGGATGGTGACTCCTTAATCCAGCTGAGCACGATCATGGAATCCGTCCAGCAATATTCCTCTTCAATATTGAGGCAAAGGGCTGAGCGGACCTTGGCCATGAGTTTGGCTAGCAAAAGAGCGCCACACAATTCTAGCCGGGGAAGGCTGATAGTCTTGAGGGGTGCGACCTTTGATTTTGCGCACAATAGATGGCAACTTGTTGTTCCCTGGTCGTCAAGAGATCGCAAATATATCGCTGCCCCGTAGGCCTTCTCGGAGGCATCACAAAATCCATGCAATTGCACATGGCATGCGTCTCTTCCAAGGGCTGGACGTGGGATCCTGAGATCATTGAGGGAAGTAAGCGATTCCCGAAAATTCTGCCACTGGCTGTGGAGGTCCAGAGGCAAAGATTCGTCCCATTCGATGCGAAGCTCCCAAAGCCGTTGCATCAGGAGTTTGGCCTGAATTATTGCAGGTCCCAACAGACCCAATGGATCGAATATTTGGGCGATCGCAGAGAGTATGGTCCTCTTTGTAATTTGACGCTGGGATGGAGGTTGTACTGAATATTTAAGAGTATCCTCCTCAGGGTTCCAAAAAAGGCCCAAGGTCTTCGGGTCCTTATCTGCGTCAATGCTAACCATATCCTGGGTGTTAGCATGGTCCAAGACGCGAGCATCATTGGAAGCCCATTTCCTTAGCTCGAATCCCGCCTGGGATAGCAGGTTGGAGATGTTCATCTTGAGGTGTTGCGCCTCTTGAATGGTGTCAGCGCCGGTGAGCAGGTCATCGACGTAAAAATCGCGAATGATCGCCTGACCGGCCAATGGGAAGTCGCTCAAAGCATTTTCGCCTACCTGACGCAATGCGCGTGTCGCGAGGTAGGACGCCGAAGCAGTGCCATACGTGACTGTGCGGAGTTCAAAAGTCTTAACGGCATCTGAGGGATCACGTCGCCACAAGATGCGTTGATAACGACAATGCTCTGATTTTATGCGAACCTGTCTATACATTTTAGCTATGTCCCCGGACAATACATACTTCGTTTTCCGGAAACGCAAAAGAATGGAGAATAGATCGTCCTGTACAGTGGGTCCAACGCGCTGAACCTGATTTAACGAAACTCCTGAGGAAGTCTTTGCCGAGCCATCAAATACGACGCGAAGCTTCGTTGTGGTGCTAGCAACCTTAAAGACCGCGTGGTGAGGCAAATAATACCCTGCCTTGCTTCCGCGCAATTCCTCGTTGGTAATTTCAGACATGTGTCCCAAATCTTCATACTCGGCCATAAATTTCGAATATTCATCTTTGAGTTGAGGAGTCTTTGATAATTTACGCTCCATCGCAAAAAGGCGTCTTTCGGCTATATGACGGGATTCGCCGAGTTCACTCAACCTGTCAGTAAAAGGAATACTGACGACAAATCGGCCATCGCGATCCCTAGTAGTAGTCCGATTGAAATGAACCTCGCACGGATCCGAGGGATTGATGGGAATAATGGGGGAATGTGGTGCGGACACCTCCTCAATATTCCAAAAACGCTGCAATTTGGAATGAAGTTCCTCATTGGTGGTAAGGTGACACATAATATTTGGTCCCTTTTTAATATGCGAGACGTCCATTTCGCCTGCTATGATCCATCCTAATTGGGTTTTTTGTAGGATTGGAAGCCCGCGACCTATCTTGTGCTGCCCGATGCAGATTAATTCCCAGAAAAGTCCGTTACCAATTAATAGATCCACTTCGCGTGGCACGGTAAACTGCGGATCAGCAAGGGAGAATTTGCTCGGAATTTGTAACGCCGCCTTGTCGATAGGGAAGTTCGGGATGTTGTCCGATATTTTATGAATCATTAGGCAAGAAATCGGCCGTTGAAACCCGTTGGTTCGCGATGCTAATAAGAGGTCCACTTTCCCACGAATAGCGTGAGAAGTGCGCCCAATCCCAGAAATATGGGTTTGCATTGGTTTAATGGGAAGATTCAATTTTTTAGCTAGGGATTCGGTAATAAAATTGGCTTGAGAGCCCTGATCAAGCAGAGCCCTACACTCATGTTTATTTCCCTGTGAGTCACGAATGTGAACAATGGCAGTAGACAGTAAGACAAATTGATTTCGACTATTATTTGTGTGTGATAGTAGTGCTTGAGGAGCATCCTTAGAGCCTCCTGCTTGCGGAGTGGGAATGACAGAATCGTTTTGCCTTTCAATAGGAGAAGTACTGTAATCCAAATGTACTAATGTGTGGTGGTTTTTTCCACACTTACGGCAATAAGACCGTGTGCAGGCTTTGTTTGTGTGCCCGGCTTGCAAACAATTGAAACATACTCTAAGTTTTACCGTTTTAGCGCGCCGAGCAGAGAGAGAGAGTTTGCCGAACTCATCGCATTCGGCTAACCGATGCGTACCTCTGCACAGGGGACATGCGGAATCTATATTGACGACCATGGAAGTCGCGTTAGAGGGTCTCCTTTGCGGAGTGCTAGCATGATTGCCCTGCGCGAATCGTGTGTGCTGCGGGCGAAATTCACTAGCATGGTCCTCCAGCAGCCTAGAGTGCTGCTCAAGAAAATTAATTAGATCCCTAAACTTTCGTTTTTGAGTGATACTTTGACAAAACCGCTTCCACTCGTTTTTAGTTTGGGTATCTAATTTTGTGGAAACCAACCGAAGGAGCAATGTGTCCCAATGTTCGGTGGGTTCACCCAATGCCTTCAATGCGGCTAAATGATTTGTCGCGTCATCTAATAGTTGTCGGAGCGCGACGTGTGAGGGTTTCTGTAATGACGGGAGTTCAAATAAAGCCTTTGTGTGATGGTCTATTAATGAGTTCGAATCCTCATACCGCTTTTTCAGTGCCTGCCAGGCCGCTAAATAATTGGCGTTGGAAATGCCCAACGAGCGAATGGCGCGCGCGGCAGTACCCGTGATGGAGGAATTTAAATAATGGAATTTTTGCAAATTCGTTAGGGCATCATTAAAATGAATGAGCGATTCATAGGATTCGCGGAAACGGACCCATTGGTCACGCTCACCGTTGAAGGTTGGTAAGCTTATAGTCGGCAATTTGATGGCTGGCGCGACTTCAGAAATTCCCGGAGAGCGATCTAGAGTGCGATTCAACGGCGCGTTGTTTTCGCCAAAGGCTTCTTGTTGTAAGTCCTTTACATATCGCCTAACCTTAGAGATAATCATGTGATAGTTGCCTTCAAATCGTACGCGCTCGTCCTCATTTTTGGTGGCTTCCTCTGCGTCAGCAGGATCGGCTAAGAACTCAATCTTATCCTGAACCCTCTCAAATTTATCCAATAGCTCTATGCTTTTCGCGAGCCTACTTTCTATGATATCAATGGGGGTGGAGTCATTTACTCCCTCATAAAATTTGTGAAAGCGGGTTAGCGCCGCCTTAATCTGAGCACGCTCGGCGATAAGGGCTTTCATTTCTGGCTCCATGATAATACCGATACTAACGCAAGAGTAGAATCGTACACAAAAAACTCAGCTCACCAATGCGTGGAGACAGCAATCTTCCTGGATGGTTGCGTGGTCCGAAGAGCAGCGTCGTTGGTTTGGTGGAAATAGGTCCGCCAACGATAAATATTGCTGCTTGTTGATCCTCGGCTGTCAAGCTCACAGTCCAGTTATCCTTGATTCAAGGCAGAAGAAGGCTCCTTGGCTGGTGTTCCAAATGATTGGTGGATCAATGCGTCTACCAATCTTCAGATCACTGATGTTGCACAAACACTCGCGATATCCGGCTCGAAGGACCAATGTTTAGAGCTCCTCGATGTGAGGGTTGTAAGGCCTCAAAGGATGTATGCTCTGAGATGTGTTTCAGGTGAAACTTAATATTTTAATCAGCAGTCATAAGCCTGTATGGCTAATGACTGGAAATTACAGGTATTTACAAATGTTGAATGGAGTGTAATAGACACTCGAGATAACCGCTCGCGACAAGTTGTAATATGTGAGTCGCTTAATTTTGAGCGGGAGAATCCCTGCGCTAATTTATCCACACAGAGAATATACGTTGAAATGTCGAAAATAAGTGTTCGACTTTGATTCTAGGTGTAGTGGTTCGCACAGTAATGTTGGTTCTGAGTTTAGAAATTAAGTGCGGTAGTATATGTAGGAAAATCGTGTCGAACCTAAAATCGGCGAAAGGTGCTGATTGGTCAGCGGAGAGGAGTGAGGGAAAAACTGGCAAAGAGTGGAGAGCAGGAAACGGAAGAAGTGGCACCAAGAGTCTTGGTGCCCTTCAGGGGGAGGAAGGGTTTTTCCCTGGGCCAGGGAGGAGAGGTGAAGACGCTCGCCGCCTGGACGTACCTGAGCAATAAAATGGACTTCGCAGAAGTCATTAGAGTAAACTAGCCGGGTGAAAAATGTCATCTGCATGCCAGATGAGTAGCGGAGGATTTCGGCAATAAAATTAGAAAAGGCGCAGAGACTCAGAAGAGGAGAAAATCTATAGAAGGGCAATTAGCCTCTGCCGATGTGCGCTTGACAATTGGTAGGCATATGACGGCGGGTTACAGTTAAAATAATTATCGGAAGAAGTGAGCTTCGCAGTGTTTCGTATATGGGAATTAAGTCGGGAGTCTGGAAGCCTGAACAATCCTCCAAAAATCAAAGTACCGTTCACACGATATCTCCTTTTCCCCCAACTCAACTTGCAGATGTATTACTACAACTGGTCAGTCGTGAAACACTTTTTCAGCACCTCTAACACTAATGTAGCCGAGTGGACAGTCACAGAATAACATTTGGTTCAAGTGCAATAGATGTATCGATGGATAACTGGATTGTCCCGAGTGGAGAATGAGATCTCGTATTCAAGAAATAAGGGTTCGGCTCAACCTTCGTGGATCGTAGAACTTCAGTCCTATTGGAATCTTCGATGGAACAAATGCCCCCTATCTGTCTGGGCACGCTCCGCTAATCCCATAAGCGATAAATTCGCCCAACGGGGAATTTAAAAGCCTGTAATATCCGGCAGCCAAGCATCTCCTCCGGAGTTCGTTAGCGAAGAGTGGTGGTAGTCGTTCAAACCTTTTAAGAGTTATCGAGGAAAGAGAGTGCAGCAGGAGCATCGAGCGCTCGAGGCCGCAAACTCGGTCCTCTCGAAAATGCGATTCGTTATATGCGCAATTAGCGGTAGGATGGTAATTATCCGGAGGAACGATATCGCGGTCGGTCGATCGGATCGGGCCGACCGAAGGATGCCGGATTAGCGAAGCCATTTCGCAGGCGCTGGCAATGATTTAAAACAGGCCCGCAATCTCCTCATCTGCAGATGTGTCTGTAAGGACATACGCTTTAAAAGGGAGTCATCGAAGCGTTCATCCATCGGCACAGCAGCCACTCCTCTGCACAAGCTCCGGATATGATTCCTGTTCGCTTCTCTCTCTCTCTCTCTCTTTTCTCACTTCCTTTCTCCTTCCTTCGGCACAAGTACTATCTGACAAGGTTTGCGTTATTGTAATATCTTTCGTGATTGGGGTAACCGGCGTGATAATAGAGGTAATAGGAATTCAACGGTGCCTTCATTCCGGAAGGCCCGTCCCCGCTCTTCGATCCGAATGATGAATAGTCGCGACGATCGGAAGCACCGTTTGCGGCGGATACCGTGAGATTTAGAGGATTGAATACCACCGCAGGATTCGATTTACGCCCTGCCCTCTCCAAGGCTGTGATTTCAGGCTTACGACTTATGTACCTGAAGAACCATCTACCCGGAGGAACTTGGTTATTTTTCCTTTCACTACCAGTCATGAGAAATAGAGGCCGAGAAGTGTAAAAGGAATGTAAAATTCACGGTAAAGGGTAGCATACAAATCACCGAGTTTCGCTCATCGATTAGCACTTGAAACTCGCAAATGGTGAATTTACGAGTTTGACGTGGACGCCGCTATAAAAATGCGTGGCGCGTGCCCGAACTGACAGTTTGTTTCGAATGCAAATATTTTGAGTTGTCAACGGCGAGGAAAATTATGCGGCAGACCGCGGAAACTTTCGTCTTGCCCGATCCCTCCGACGCTCCGCCTTCACCCAATCCATCCCTCTCCCTCTACGCCTCTACTCCGGCGCGGTACACACCGTAATTCGCTGGAGCCCATCAATTGTAATGCTATTTACCTCACCCGCCACCCTGCCGCGGATGCTGTGACTTCTTGGCTCCGTCATCATGCTCCGTTCTTATTCCAACGCATATTTCCCTGGAGATCGTGTCGCGCTCTCTCCCTCTCTCTCTCCCTCTCTTTCTCGCTCCTTCTGTTTCCCTGCGAAGAACCTGGTTTCTTCTCGAGAGAAAACGCGGGCCGATGAATTCCTAATTGTGAAACATAAAGCTTCCGCTCCATAAAGCCCGTGCGTTTCGCTCTGAAATCTCCGCGGGAGGAGAGCGAGAGGAAAGTAGAAAAGGGGGAGAGGGAGAGAGTGAATATTTCGCGGAATCACGAAGGAGAGTATCGATCGGGCAATCGGAAAGTCGAGCGTGAGAGAGCGGGTATGCAAGAGAGGGTAGTAGATGGGGCGAAAGGGAGGAAAATGAGGTGGAGGGAAAGGTAGTGAGGGAGAAGAGGTTTGATGCTACGGATGGAGCGAGCGGTGAGCGGATGAACGCGGCACTGTGTGCCTGCACCGATTGCCGCCGGAATAATGAAACGTTAGGAGCACGTCCCGGTGCGGCCAGAGTGGCCCGAACTTTTAAAGGCGAGCGAGAGAAATTTTAACTCCATCGGGGACGGAGGAAGGGGGGGCGTCGCGGAGTGGGGGTAAAAAGCCTCAAGGATGTGTTGCCAAAGTACTTAGCAGCAAGAGGGCCGACGAAGTTTGCTACGACAGCGGCGACAGGAACTTGCCAAAACCCTCTCGTGTACTAGTGGAGCGCGCGCGCGCACGCTTGTACTCCACGTACAGTGGCTGCTGTACCGCCATTAAAACGAAATGCTGGTTCGCTATTCGTGGTACGCCATTAGGTGTATGGAAATAGCGCATAACCCGGACGATAAGTGCGCGCTAGGGCTTGAGAAATGAGGAAGTTGCCCCTCGCTAACCGGCCCTCTTCTTCGGCTTATCTTGTGCGGCGACTCGTCGACATACATGTCGCTCTTATCTCCGTCCTACCATATTACACGCCGTCTGCGTATACGGCATGCAGAAACTCCGCACTTCCAACTATGAGAGAAGCTCTGAGATTTCCCCGCCAACACTTGGACAATGCAGGCCCGAGGCGAGGCGATCATCTCCTCGACTTTCGATCAGATTAGATTCTTTATTGACTTTGACACGTGATACTTGTATCGCGACCCTTTTATAACTGTTGCACTATGCGGGAATAATTGTTTCAAACGTTCTCGCTCTGCAGTGAAATCGCCCTATGCAAATGCGCTCATTTTTACGAGGGGACAGTCGAAAAAGTGCTCGCGACAAATCTTATGGCAGGAAGCGTGCCGCATGCGACACGCGGCAACTAGGCGATTTCGTGCTCCGAGAACCTGCATCACATTCTTACGTTTTCGTGTATTTATCAGGCAAATGGTTGGCTGAATAGTTTGAAAGACGTGCCAATTATTCAGAAGAGAACATTGGTAAGGAAAGAAAGTAGGACTGTTAGCAGATGAAGTTCATTCCGGTGGGAGTTGTTAAGAGTAGAAGAAAGCCTCGGCGAAATTATCCTTCTTTCTGTCTTCGTGCGGTGTGAATTAAGTTGCAAAGCGGTCTTAAAGTTTCCTCGAGATACATAGGGCTGCTGGTGTAGTTTCGACAGGAAAGTTCTTTTTAGCTGAGAGGCTCCCACGGGAGATACGGCCCGTCGTCGATCATAACTCGTGAGTGGCGGCTATGGACACGTCCAAGTCTCCAAGTCTGGCAGTAGGTCGACTGGTCGTTTCTCCGCTCAGCCAAGCTACTGAGGCGTGAAATTACAATGACAATGGCAGACACGTTATGCCACCAGCCCCCAGCAGACACCGGCAGAACTAAACCCGTGGGTGCAGCCATGTCATACCACACCCGCGCAATGGGGCGTCCAATTACGCCTTAATTGGATCAAAGTTTTCTTGGGGGGAACTTGGAAAACGTCTTGTCCCGGCGTAGGCGGGAACAGAGTTTCTCTCAAGCTCGTAAGAGGCTCTCGCGCAGCTTCCTGGAATTATGGACATCCGCGAGCACCCTCGAGGAAGAGGAAGAGGAATTTTTCAAATACATACTCTCCACAGCGCCCTCTTCCTTCCTCGTGCTCCTTACAAATGTAATATAATTTAGAGTAGTAACTCCCTTATGAAAAAGACAAACGGAGAGGAATAACAGGAGTGAAGAGGAGCAAGCGACACGCCTTCCATGCGCGGGAACACGTCGCCAAGCCAGAGGTAATTTGCCCGCGGAGAGTACGGTAATTCACCGCCGCGAAAAAGAAGCCCCTGCAATGCGTTTCCAGGCAAAGTAACTCTTCACGACGTGGACGTGGAGAGGAGACGGCTAGCTCTTTCAACCTTCACCAAGACCCAGGAACTGTTGCTCTATCGTAATTGTCGACAGGAGAATTCCCACGCTCCTCTATGATTAACGTCGAAGCCGTCGGATTTCGGTCAAGACTCAAATGTAGAACCTAATTCACTCAGACTGCAACCAAAATCGCATCAACCGCTCCATTTATTTTCTCTAATTAAGAGCAATTAGACTTATCGATCACGCAAGTGCGATTCCGAGTGAGAGAAGGGGAGGGAAAGCGAGAAGGCGGAGCAGCGGGAGCTACTTAGAAACGTAATGTCGATATTTCCCGCCCGAGAATTCAGTCTATGGCAGCAGAGGTATCTGCAGGAATGTGCTTAATTGAAATTACTGGGCGCACCACACCCACACTTCGTGTCACTGCATGGTGAACTTGCAGGTGAGACTAATCATTCAAGAGATTCGCCAAATGGCCTCCGATTTGCAGAAAGTGCAATCTCGCCGGAGCCTTGCGCTCAAGTAAGTACTCCTATTACATCGGTATTTGAATGATGAGATTTTTGATATGATCCTCGGTACCAATCGGAGAGAAAGAGGGGTCGGGCTGTGTCAGATGCTGGAGTAAACAGGCTGTCAAGGCAATATGAACGTGCAGGCAGGCCAGCGCGGGTATATCTTCCGAAGGGCTCGTGATTCAAGCACCCGCAGAAATCAATGTGAGCTCGGTAATTAATCAAAGCAATATCATCGCTCGTAATCGGCTGGCGTAATCGACGTGATGATTAACAGAAAACCGTACCGTTCACCGGCTGAATTCCGCAGGAGTGTCTACTACACCTCTGCAAGCAGTATGTGTGGGAATACATATGTATGCGCTGGGCAAATAGGGTGATTTCGATGTGTGAACGCGGGCGCGTGTGGACACGCGCGGGTGGTTAATTTCGAATATTAACTCGGAAAAGATCGACCGCGCACCAGGACTAGAGTCGGGTGAGGGTGGAAGGGGGAAGGGGGGGGGGCTGCACGGCTCGGCGCCGGCGAACAAACTAATTACCCAAGGGAGTAGCTTTAACGTGTTTGCTCGCGCGTTTCATTACATACGTCCGGCGTCCAAGACAGGGCGGCTAATTAACCGGAGCAAAATCATCAGTCAGGATCGAGCCGGAGCAGATAGCGGCGCGAGTACGCGCACTCGGTCAGCTTTCAGCGAATGCGGTACAATCATAATTTTCTCGAGAACGAAACAAAAGGATAGATCGCCTCGGGCATGAAGCCAGAGGGAGAGAGATACATACTTTCCAAGATCGCTAGGTACTAGGCACTATTGTAACCTACATACACCGGTAGTTGCCTGTAAGGGCTGTTTTGGTGTACACGTAGCAAACGAATCGCTCGGTTAAACGCCGTAATCACGGGGCACTACGCACTCGCGAATCAGAAGTTCTGATCCAGAGGACGCATGTAAACCTAGCCGATTAGGAACGTGAGAGCTTGCTAGGTACACGGACGCGGACGGCCCAGGTCCGAGAGCGAGAGTAGAACCGTGTCTGGGACAGAGTATCCCTTTACCCTTAGCGGAGTGGCTACGCCGAGTTGCTCCGAGTGTGTGTCAGAAGGTACAAGCGGGGCCGAGTGCATGGCGAACACAGCCTCCAATGAACCACGGAAAATGCGGACCAATGCCACGTTAATCGTACCGGCGGACTGGTTAGAGCTCCTGTAATTAACCCGACTAATTGTGAATGTTTTCCGGAAAACTTTGCTATTCTTGCGCGGGCACCTATTATGTTGGAATGTTGATTGATCGAACGGAAATTAACGAATTCACATTCCCCTTAATAGTAGGCAATAGAACTTTATACTTGTAAGTCGTAACTGCGATTGTAATGGCCATGATTCTTCGTCTACGATTACAGGCGTCTTGTGAGTTAAGGGAGAAACACGTAAAACTATTAGACCGAGTAAAATTGTGGGCCGAGCGTTTATGGGTAATTGCGATAATCGTTGCTGGCGCGGGTCTCAAGCATACGTGCCACGCATTCGGCTGCCAACGAAGCAACTTTACTTGTGAGAAGCAATTAAATCGAATGGGTGAGTTGGCGCCGATGTGCTAAAGGGCGGTGATGCATCCCCTCCTTTTGGCGAGCACCTGCATCGATCTCGCGCTCACAACGAATCTGATCACGGAAAGGCCTCAATCCAACGAGAATTACGAACACCCAACTTGTCCCATTGCCAACACGCTTTTCTTACTACTCAGAAGGTAGCAAGTACTTGCGATACTTTATAACGCTGCCACCTTGTAAGGCAATCGCGTACTCTTCGCTTCGGCACATCTTTTAACAATGTTTCTACTAATACAATCTGTTTCAGAAACTAAAATTTAATGGAGAATGTTTCCTTGCATCAAGGAAGAAATAAAATTCCAAGCCAAATCCAAATAACCGAGGCCGGAAAGTCTCAGGGATTTCGATGGAGCGGAGTAAATGGGGATAAGGAATAAAAATACTGCCTAAAACCCGCTATTTTGAATAACTCTCGCTGGGACGTATTTTCGCGCGCTTCATCTGCGAGTCGGGCCGAAAAAGTCGTCGGTGAAAAATGCACGGCAGTTCATTTCGTGTGGCATTGGAACGCGATAGCAGTGGTGCATCGATAAAAATTAGAAGTGTCGTTAGTAACAGCAGTTCCATGGGGTCCCTGCGACAATATGAGGATTTAATAGCGCTATTTGTTGGTCGGGCCTGGTGAAATAAGGCCGTAATAACTGCCTTCAACGGCAAACAGAAGTTGACTGCTCGACGCCCCACCTCCTCCGGCTGGCAGCAGTAATGATAGAGACCGAGAGGGAGAGAGAGAGAGGTGCGAGTGCGAGTAAATGAAATTTCGTTAATTCTCTCTTTGTGACATCCAGCCATAGGTACACCCCATCTATTCACCCCTTTACCTACACAAGGACGGCCGCTCGTAATTCTGTAAGCGCGTGCGCGTGCGCGGGCGCTCGCTTCTCAAGCAAATTGCCCGTATTATGATGTCGAGGAGACTGCTTAATTATCGCCGGCCGCGACAAAGTCCCCTTTTCCCGGCATACGCGCGCGCTCGTGTATGCCGCCTGAAGCTATCCACCGTGATAATTTCCCGAGGTTTCGCCTATGGAAGCTTTCGCCGCCGGCCGATGAATGAGCCTCCGTTCCTCAATGCTACTACTACCGGCGCGGCGTTCCTGCTAGCTGATGTAAATCACGCGAAACCGATCATACAGCGCATACCTGCACGGACGCTAATCGATGAAGAAGAATAGGTACGCCGAACATAGTGGCGTGGCGTGCAAACGTTGGGATCTCGCACCAGAGAAAGAAGACTCGAGGGCTATTTTGCAGCGAAGCCCAAGGCGTCGAGAAGGAGTGTGGCTCGGAGTGCGAAAATTTCATTTTAACGGAAGGGGATCTTTAACCGAGCAGCAGCTGCACTTAATCGCCCGAGGAATTTAATCAGATGTGCCATCGAGATATTGCCTAACATGCTAGTGCACACTGAAACCCGTACGCGCTTCTTCGTCAGTGGTACTTCACTTGCCAATGGAGAAATCGAGGCGTAGCTAGTTAATCCTCGAATATACGAGAGTATGATACGAATATAACGGAGATAAGACCACGCTCGTGTTATCGAAAAAGTATTATACCGTGCGATCACGCTTACCCCTCCGAGTTCCGCCGGGGAGCCGTTTGCCGTAGAAAGCAGATGCGCGAGAAATTTAATCAAGACCGAACAACCAAAAATTTCTCGCGACATCCCTGAGATATAGCCGGTCGAGTATCCGAGCAGGCGATGCGATCCTGAACGAGAGGGAGGGCGGGCGGGAGGGAGGGGAGAGAAAGAGAGAGAGATAGAGAGATAGAGGGTGGTGCACTTTGAACATGCAAATCGTCAAAGTTCACGGGAGAGGTAGTATTTGCCCTCGAAAAATTTAATATTATAATCCACGAACGGCAGCGGCGCGCGCGCGCACGCTACACTATTATGTAACGCTGGCTTGTACATATATACATATTATTAACGATATTAACAGATACACATAGGCTCGCGCACCGCCTGAGAGTGCCGGCGGAGCTTACTAACCAGAAAAGAGGGGGTGGCGGTGGCAAGCAAGTAGGCAGGCTGCGAGATTACAGTACTTATGGAAATTAAAATCGCTCGCCGACAAATATTCCGGGCGAAACGACTTACGAAGCTCCGAAGTTTAATCTTGAATTTGATTAAGCCCAGTCCGCATTCCACTTGCTTCCGGACGCGCAATAGCAACGTGCACGCTTAGGCTTTCGCGTTTCGGAATTAACTGACCGTCGTAGACATTGTTTCCCTGATAAGGTGAGAGGGAACGCTCTTCTCCCACCCACCCTTTCATTTATTCCTGAATTTACAGCTGACCGATATTAAATTAATTTCCGGCAGGCCGCGCGCGCTCGCCGCGGCCCCGGCGCACTCTCTCTCTCTCTTTATCATTCCGCAAGCTTTTCCCACGGGAATACACCGTGCACCAATTCCGCTGGAATTACCCAACCACTTCTCAACTAATCCAGCTGAGTTTCACCGTCATCTAAATACCTTAATTTCAACTTTCTCTCGCTCGTCGGGTGTGTATCTTTCTTCCTATAACCTCGATGTCGAAGTGGATTGGATTAGTTAATTGAGTAGCAGACTTGAGAAGGAGAAGGTGAAAAGTCGTACCGAATTTTAGAGCAGTGTGTTAGAAAGTGTGGAGGCGAACACGTGTGTCTGCCTGAGTATTAATGAGTCCCTTTAACGAAAGGAAGTGCGAAGCGAGGAATGTTGTTAATAAGCCATCAGTATCCAGCACACGCTCGATAAGTACGGGCTGGGCGGATAATAGTGAAAATTATCCGAAATTTAGCTGTAGCCGGAAGGGTGGAGGAGGGCAAGCGAGCGAAGCCGGGTGGAGAACATACTAGAGGCAGGATGGAGAGAATGCATACTGAAGGGGGGTGGCTCTGGATAATTTCGGTTCTCGCGCGACAAAACATCGCGGTCGACCCATTGCGTAATTGGCGTCACGCTGGTATTATGGCGCCGGAGCCAGAGCGTACGACCAGCAGCACTGCTTGCATCGAGATACACACACATATACAGGCGCAAGGGCGAGCGCGCGCCCATCCGGTCGCTCCGCTACGTAAACTTGCATGCACGCAGACTAGGGAACGCGCACGTACACCGAGCCGAGTGCCAGAGCATTTGCTGATATATCGTTGTTTTCCGTTTCATGCATGTGTTTATGCTGGGTGCGCAGCGGGTGCCGACTGCGCGCACGTGCACGCACACGTGGCGCTTTCTCTCTTCCTCTCTTTCTCCCTCTGGCGCTCTCTCAATTTGGTTGGTCACCAGCGAACACTTTCCGCACTGGAAACCAGCCATGGCACTCTGCGTGGTCCACACAAATATCGTGGGAGTTACATGCTACCGCAAAATACGAAAGGTACGTCGATCAATGCTCGGAAAAATCTCTCTACCTTTCTCTCTCTTTCTGATATGAACAAATGTAGGTTCATTGTAGGTTTGTTCGAAGCCGACAGTGATCTGTGAAAATATGTAAAGAATCGCGTTCTTTAAAATACATACATACATATGTATACCGGTATTACACAAGCGCGCCCCAGTTATTTCAGTAAATGCGTTTCGATTCTGTTGCGAAAAACCGAGTGTTTCTCCAAGAAAACAATCAAATGCATATAGAAGAGAACGTAGTTCTTCATAAAATGTGCACTCTGCACCTGCTCAACAACACGTGTAGACCTGTACAGGGCAGATGAACGATGATGGAGTCCGCGTCATGTGAGCACAATTTTGCAAAGTGGCATCATCCTTACTCAGACGCAGAATGATGAAACACATACACACGGAGATGCCCGTATACCCAAATATGCTCAGCTAGAAGATTACAGGCAAAAGCGATGACATAACTATTAAGAGCAATGGGACTAATTGCAAATGGAGGGGAAGACTTTCAGTAGAGAAAAAGAAAGCAGCCGTCTGTACGTGGGGAGACGCGGCAAAGAAGATGCGTTGAGGATGGCACGATAGAAGAAAAGAAGAGGCAGAGTGCGATGGCAGAGGACAGCTGCTGGAAGATCATGGTAACCCGAGAGAAAGAGGCGAAACGGAACGGAGGGAGGTGGCATTCAAACACTGATAAGAGACTCAATTATCGAACTATCACAGAGCTACCCGTTCCGTTTGCGTTTCCAATTATTTGCTGGGAAACGGTCTGCCAATACCGGGTACTCTCGATAACGCTGTCCTCTCACTCTTCGGGCTGGCTCGGCAGTGCTGCCACTCTCGGTCTTCCATCTTTACCTCTTGTTTTCGGTTTTTGCATCGTGTTTCTCTCACCTGCATTCGCCTTCCTTTTCCAGCTTCCCGCGTCCCACAGCATTTGGATAGAGCGCGAGAGAGAAATAGAAATAGAGCGCGAGAGAGTGAGAGAGGGAGAGAAAGCGAGTTGCTGAAGGAGAGGGCTTTTACCTCTAGCGTCAGCCCTTCTTGTGCCATCCGGTTGCTTGCTCCGCGTGGCATTGCCCGAAAATGACGTCTAATTAGGCGAGCGGGAATGATTTACAGCCACGTGTGCGTCGCTTGTGCATTGAAGTTCGCGAGCACATCAACGTGACAATTCTGTGTGAAATTACTGGTCCACAGCGAAATATAAAGCTAGAATTTAGCGAAATCCTCTTTGTATATTGAAGTTCGCTCATTACCTCCCCAAGCTCTGGGATAGGCTGATATGCTCTTTATTATGTATCTCCATCGGTCCCAAAGGGATTAGTTGGATTGCATGAGAGAGAGAGAGAGAGAGAGAGAGAGAGAGAGAGAGAGGGGGGGGGGGTTGAAAAATGGAGAGAGTGAGGGGGGTGGGGGTAGGACAGCAGACAGTATCGAATGATATTACGGGGCCGACATCCTGAAAGCCAGCTGTGCGAGTCCGTTGCATAATCTCGGAGGAAATCTCAGAGGAGTCTCGTCTCGCCCGTTTTATCCACCGCAGCCGGCTGTAATCGACGCGTACACTCTCTGTACGCTTGATTTCAGCTGCCCCAGGCGACCACTCTACCTCACAAATCCACGCCACAGAGCTCCATTTCACTGCAGGACTGCTGCTCTCCTAGGAACAAGCTATCCAAAGGCTGCTCTCTTAGGAGCGCGTACACTTGCACGCACAAGTAAAGCCAAGAAAAGCGGTCGAATGTCGATCCTAATCGCGTAGACCGTTAATACGGTATGAAAAAGTGGAGAGCAGATAAGAATAGAGCGAGCCGAAATTTGATTGGTTCGCCGACTGCGTACCTCTCGGTTTTAAATCTGGACTGGAGGTGGGTCACGCCACGCTGGTTGAATTATCTGCTGCACGGGAGCATGATCCACTCGTTGCTCGGCGAGTTCGCAATTATTTGATCTCGACTTTGTAAGCAGCAGTTAAATTGTGTGCGAGAGAGAGAAAGAGATCAAGAGAAACTTGGCAGATTGTAGAGCTGCGCTTGTTCAGCAGAGCATATCGACAATCACGACACATCTACCAGTGTAACGGGAGCGGCGCACGACTCGCGAGAGGTCGGCACGGTGGATGCACGTGAGCTCCACTCTTGCACCCCTGACATTTCCAGATAATTCACTACGTGCTTGCCAATTGAACGTTCTTTCGCTCGGCTTCTGTCGCTCATGAGTGCGCCATTAATTCTACCGATTGTCACGGCCGATTCGCGAGATGGGCGAGACTTGAGAGAGAGAGAGAGAGAGAAAGAGAGAGAGGGGGGCCATAAGTGTACAAGAGGATGCCGATCACGGTAAATCATCGATAGCAATCCTTCCTTTCACTCTCCAAGTGATCGACCTCTGATAAAAAGGAGATGACTGTCAATTCCCGGTGAAAGATCGAAGGCAAAAAGGCAGTCGATAGGAAGAATCCAATGTTCTGAAATTATATGACTGATTACCCACTACCATCACCCGTATTGCGCTCGCGAAATCAAAGAGGAGTAATGACAAATGTCCGCCAACAAGTAACATTGTCTATCATCGAGGAAATGCAAGCGGACCAGCGTAGACCTCTAGTAAAAGTTAGCCGTACTAACAATACTAACGAACGAGCGTTTGTCTGAGGCAAGAATCGTGGGGGAGAATAGGCCTGATGAAAATTGATTCACACGATTGGGAGCGATGGAAAGCCTCTCGATCTTATAAGCGCGTACAATCGCGCCGATTACGTTCTGGTGGATATAGAAGGCGAGGGTTGGGGGGAGAGCTGGTGCGTATGATGGGAGAGTGAGAGCTAGCCAGGCGGAGAGGAGGAGAAGTGTCCGAACGGGGCTTGTGAGCCCTTGCACCGTACCGGTGGACCGTGCCGTCATGGCCGAGAGTGAAATCCTAAGGGTGCACGATGATCGATTGAAACGTTAACGAAATAAAGCGGCGCATCAGTCGCCGCGGAATACGTATATCGTATCCCGGCTCTTCTCTGCTGCGGTGCGTCCGTACAGGGGTGATTAAAATTCGTGGCCGCACAGGGAATGCGGTTGCGCGGCAACCGCTGGACCTCTCGCACACGAGAAGTCGCTCCCACCCGCCCTTCACGTGTTCTCCACCCACGCCAACCACCCTCCTCCGCCTCTTCCTCTGACATTAATCATGCCAGAGCTGACGGCCGGTGACATCAAACGCGAATTTACAGCGATGCCCTGAAGCGGCTGCTCGAATTCGAGCTGCACCAGCCGGCCGCTCCTGAATTTGTCAAGAGATTCTTCCGCTCTTCGATTCAACTTGTCTGAAATCCCCTATTGCGCGCCATATTACGAACTTTTAATTCACGCATATTGCTGATACTTGAATTCACTTCTTCCAATTTCATTCTGACCGATGACTTTCCTCTGGCAGCAGTCGACCAATTATTCAGGCGTGATTAACACGAAGGCAAAAGGAATTCATGCTACGGTTCGGTCCAGGCTTTCGCATGCGTGTGAGATCGTGTGCGTATCATGAAACACTCGACTTTCCAATTCGCACTCTCCGTGCAGTCGAGCGTTATCGACCGATCAAGCTTCCAAGAGGGATTGCAGAGTTACGTCCAAGCTTTATAACCTCCGAACGGGGCTGGAGAGATCGAGGTGCGATACAGAAGTTGGTCGAGCGTATTGTGTTTTACTTTCCTTTCGAGCAAGTGAGGCCACCTCTCCGTAATACCGCGGATATTCACTGCACTCTCGTGGCGAGCACCGAACTCCCTGGTGATAAGACACATGAAAAACGTGAGGCTTTTCTCATTAGCGGATGGAACATACCATAGCATACTTCCTAGTAGACTGAAGACTGGGTAGGAGCGGGTGTAATTTGACGCAGAGAATTTCCTCTTCAATTAGGTGATAATCAACTTTTGTGTTCGGCTCCGGGAGGAGAGAGGGGGAGTGCGAGGGAAGGGATGCGAGGGTGAGAGGGACATTTGTCTGTAATGTTGAGCTTCAGTCGATTTGTTTTCATCAGTGGCAACGCCAGGATGAAAAGCTGGCTATTACCATGGAACGGTGCAGTCGCAAATCGTCGAGGATCCGGAAGTGGATGGTCGGCGAAGGGGAGCAGTGGATGGTAATAAGAGAGCGCCTAATCCCAGTTAAGAAGAGTAAATAATCAAGCAGAATGAATGACTGCCAATTTAATCAGAGGCTGGCCAAGATTTTGAATTAAACGAGGGTGCCCATTTAATCTAGACAGCAAATTCAGACTCGCTTGTCTGCCGCTTATGCTAGGAGATTGAAGCACCCGGTGAAACTCGCTCCCACATTCTTAATCTCTCGTCGGCGCATTATTTGCCTGCACTCGGAGCTTGTTGTATTCGGCGCTGGCCTTTTTTCCTTCGCGGCTTTCGTGAAACAAAGTGCTGTATTAACCGCACACTTCAGACTCATTAGCCGGTCGAAAGGATATCCTTGAAACCCACTAAGAGGCAATACAATCACGATTCGCTTGAAAGCGCGCCGCTTTCTCGTCCTCTCTATTCAACCTTTCATACAACCCCTTCCTCCCAACCCTCGTGAAGAAACTTCTCTCTCTCTCTCTCTCACTCTCTGTCTGCACACCATCTGCTATAACTCATACACCCTTTTGACTGCCGGCATAAGATTACTTTCTCGTGATCATTCTGTATGCGACACGCGGTAGTTCGGCCGTCTCTCTCCCGCACTCTCTCGCATTTGCATTTAAATAAAGTGCATGGTCTCAGAGCGACACGTGTGCGGGCATGTGATGAGCTCCAATAAATATCGGATACCAGTCTGATGCGTCAGGCATCGCCGCACGACAACGGAAAGACATGTCGTGAGAACTAGGACGAAAACACCGGACGTAATTAGTGGACTGCCACTGGACCGAACAATATCTTTAAACAATAGTATCAAAACTGTTGGTGCTGCCTCATGTGGAAGATAACGGGACGTTTCGGTAGGAGACAGCGACATGAAAAATAACCAGGTAACAGGATAAATAACCGTTGGCGAAGCGTTTGTGCGAAGTGACGGGAATGCCGCGTCGCGGTGCGGTGGATGGGTGAGGTGCACGTCGACGAAATAACAGTAGAAGAAAGGAATCGTTAAAACTTTTGCACCAACGAAAGCGTCGCGACGTACCACCCCGCCACTTTTTCTTCGCCACGAGATTCGCATTATCTCGCTTTAGGTGGAAAGCTGCCTTCCAACGATAATGGCAGCGAGGATACTTAAAAGGAATCTTCCCAAATTGGGCGGATTCTCAGGCGACCAAGCGACACGCACGCCAGAACGCTAGCCCTTATTGCTAATATGCACGGCAAACTGAGTCAATGACTTCTTATCGCCGGCAGAAATCGGAAGAGTGTAGGCGTCGAGCGAGACTATCTGCACTTCCCACGCCATGCTGGTGATTCTTTTAACGAAAGAATTCAGCAGACCGAGAAAAGGAGGGCTCGGCTAAAAGTATTGTTGGCAATCACCGCACTCGTAAGAAGGACTCGCAAAAAAGCTCGCATGTATAATTAATTAACTACACGTATAGGACATACATATAAAGGGAATCTCGGCTTGGGTTGATTAGTAGGAAAAGTCGTACAGGTTACAAGTGATGTGTAGATTGGCCGCCGAAAAAACTGGCTCGGTTGAAACGGTTGGCTAGAGTGGGGGAGTTGAATGATTAAACGGCTTCAGCTGTAGCGACAGGATGCTGCAACAGTCCGGCACGACGGTCATTTACTTTGCACGTCACGCATGAGGCTACAAATTCCGGCAGATTTTCGTTTCCTGCTCGAGAACACTGACTCTGCACACAGATACCGAATATGAAAGAGTCGCCAGGTGTATCGTCGCTTTCAATGCTCTCTCCTTGAGAAATCACGATTCGCGAGGGTGGCAACGCGACAAACAATGGGGGGAAAAGTTTTGCCCGTATACGTTGTCATGCAGTAGGAATGAGTCGGGTATCAAAGTGCCAGGTCATAATCATAGGTTAATCCTAGTGTCTCTGCACATAGTAGTAAGTATACACTCAAGTATCGCTACGAATTCGATCCGACACTCTGCCGACGCAAGTGGCTACATGACATGTATTCCAGTACAAAGGGCACTTGATCAAAGCCGACCTCCGAAGCCGCTGCTAGCAACAAAGCATATTATGCTTATGCAAAACCATCGAGGGCTTCTTGCTCCCTATACTGGCAACGTGCCGATACGTTATTCTGTCAATGATATGCCCATCCTGCTGAACGTCTTGCTTCGCCGATCCATTGTAGCAGGGCTCGCGCCGCGCCAGTCATAAATCACGAGGGGAGGAGGCGAGCCGGCAGTATATCCAAATTAATGAAACCACACTCGCTCTGTACTTCCGATGTTGCGGCGGGGTAAAGCACTCGGTCGATCGGGAAAAAAGCAAGTTGTAGGTTGACTCAGCGTTAAAAAGTAGGGTGGTCTCCTTTCGAAAGGGTATCGTTATCATGTCTGGTCCAGTGGTAGCATGGTACACCGGGGTATTATGTTCAGTGATCGGGCTGATGTGACTGGGCCGCGTCACCGCTGCTTTTTTATCGTCGGCGACTGGCCCTCAGGCATCGCATTACGCAGGTGAAGAGACGTGGTTTTACACGCACACACCCATCCGAGCGAGATCGTTCCTTGAGGTTACGTGGACTGTGGCCGCCGACGCCGTCGCCGCCAATCCAATACCACGCACGCACATACACATCACGTGGCCAGTGATTTGTGAGCGGGCCAAACGCTTCGCCACGATTCCCGTCATTCCGTGATGCATCGTTGCGGCACGCGTCTGATGGCATCGTCGCCACGATTCCAGAGTCCAGTATGCACGTGAAATTAATCCCCGCGCCGCGCCGCGCCGCGCCCCTATAAAGAGCGAGCGTGTTGCCGCACTCGGTAAAAAGTTGAATGAGCAGCTGAACAGCCTGGCATCCCGAGTGCCTTCTTGCGACTACGATGAAATGGCAACGGTAGCTGAACGAGCCCAGTCGGCAGCCAATAAGTACAAATCGACAAGCAGTTTACACGAAAGGAAACCGGTCATACATAGTAAAACTTGATTTCACCCTGCCCGAGAGATTGACTTTCTCCGCGGAGTACTATTCTCGCTAATGTCAAGGAACGAGTGTTTCCTAACAGACGGGCAAGATAGTGTGACATGACTGGCAAGACAGGTTTCATTAACTCATTTCATTAACGCGACGGTCCTAGCTTTAAAGATACACACTCGGCAGTTATCTGTTCGCTAGGTTCTTGTAATTAAGTTAGACGTCAACGGTATTATTATCATTAGCATAACAAATGATAGTTGATTGGCTGCGCATGAGGCGTACATGGAAGTACGCATTAGGAGTTGATACGAGTAGGCGATGAATAATGAGTCCGTGATAGATTCGGAAATCGGCTTTCGAAAACGCTTTCCGTGTCATTAGGTTTCAAGTTGGGCCTAGCGTGACAGCTATGGACACCATCAAAGTCCTCAGGGGCTTACGCATCTATCTATGTAGATACATGTACAATACTGCGCGTGTATAGCCGGTGCTATTCTCTCTGCTCCATGTTTCATCGCGCATTAAACCCGACAGGGACCGCCCCGCCCCGCCCCACCTGTGCATCTCGGCCTATTCGATCCGATACATTCCTCATCACGGAGTTCTCTATCTTCGACACGCAGTAAGAACATGCATATGTGTTCGAGCGACGGAAATGGATTGGAGCGGAGGCCCGATTCGACGTCCCACGAAATACGCGTATTTCGGGATATCGACTAGTAAATGAGGCATCGCCGCTCTACCCGACTAAGAGATGGGAGTTCCCCTGCCGAAAGCAATGAGCAGAGCAACAGAATGACGCAAGTCCCGCATTCACCTACGCCGCAACACTGTCACTCTGCTACTAAGAACTTCATTAGTTCTCGTATCTTCGCGCAATTAACATCTCGAAGTGTAATCAGTGCGGCAAACTGCGCATGACTTGCTACTTTGAAAGAGACAACCCGACACTTCGCTCTATACATATCATAACTACCTCGCCTAAGCTGGGCATTAAATCAAATGATTATTGAACAAAGGAAACCAGAAATTTTCAATAGTACGATCTGACTCTACGAGCAGCTCTTTCTCCGCTTGCCGTAAGAGAAACTCAAACTGAAGGCGCGCGCATTCTTCGGACGAAGCCGAGCAGGCCAATAAAGAGAAAACTGTTGGCTCAGTGCAAGACAAATCACGAGTTTCCACCCGTACATCAGATGGACATCGTTCCGATCGAGGCTTGGGCAATCGTCGAACAAGTTTCCGGCTGAACCAAGAGTTACTCGCCACGGAAACAGGGAGCGAAGCAAAGAGCCCTCGTGATTACCCGCATGGGGTACAGAGGGCTGTAGTGTAAGAAAACAGGATATTGTCCGAGAGTAGTACAACACCGCTTCCTCCGCAAGCCTCCTTCTATACGACCTTAATGGATGAAACGTTATCGTCATTCCAACCCAGGCATATTTTCTCTCTCACAGAATGCTCTGAGCTCTTCTACTTTTCTCCTTTGAGCTTCTACTTTTACTTTCCCTCCGCTCGTACACTTTTCTTGTTCACCCTGGTAATAGGTACTTCGGGTATGGACCGTTGGACACGCGAAACGCCTAGTCGATACGTTATACCCTCTAATGCGGCAATCCTAAAGCCTCCTCCACCTCTTCCCTCCATTCCCGCCCATAAAAATGAGTGATACGACCTAATGTAATGACAAGGGCCCGCCGTACCAACGACCAACTTCAGAGGATCCCTGCAAGCATCCCGTGCTCAACCAGCTCTCGAATCGATCGGCTAATCTCAACATACTGGCTCTCGGCAGGTATACTATTTAAAGATCGATTCTTTCACAACAGCCGATCTTTAGATATTTATTTGGATGCGAGAGTCCTTCTATCCTTATTGAAGGTAGAGTTCGGGGGAAAGTCTCATGAGAGGGGCTGGGTTGCACCGGCAGCACTTACGTGGCACTCGCGATACCGTCAAGAGGCTGTCGCAAGTAAGTCGCACATAAGCCTTCTCAGGAGATCCTCCGGCAACCGGGTAAGTGCATGTCGTTTATCGATTCGTCTAGCGGACGTGTGTCATGGAAAATAGCGGCATACATACATAGATAGCTGGGTAGCAGAGACTGTTTGTATACGGGTGCGTTTGCGCCAAGGAAAGCCTGGCGAAGTTGGCTGGTGGCTGGCCGATGACACTAGAGATTGCGCCAACTGAAAGGCGAAAGGAGAGAAACCCAACGGAGAAGGATAGACACACTATGCACCGATATAGTGATGCGATGCCACTGCTACGTGATCATCGTATTGTTCGATATCTCCATTTTCCATGGTGTTTCATTCACAGCCCTGGCTAATTACCCTGGAGGCTTGCCACCCGCAATTCCAACACCACTATTACATGCGTGCAATGTCGGCCATCCGTTCTCGAAAGATGTACGTATGTAATACATGAGCAGTGAGCCACACATTGCACACTCGCACAGCAAGCGTGCGATTACAGCAAATGGAAAATGCGCGCGACGCTACAGGAATACGTGGAAGAGAGAAAGGGGGCAAAACAGGTGAGAGACAGAAGAGGCCCGGAGGAAGATAAGCTCTGCGAGGCGAAAACTGGGGATTTACCGTGTAATTTATGACATTTCAAAATGGCACGTAATTATCGTCAGATAGGGTTGTTAACGGTTTATGAACGCTGGATATTCCACGGTTTGCAGCAGCAATTTTCGCTGGGTCCGTGCCGAGGGAGCGAGCCGGGCTTTGATTCGAGAACTGCCGACTGTACACACCCACTTTCGTGTCCATCGATGCTAATTACGATAATAAAGTACGTCGCGAATACAACGCGGGCTTGGGGGGCCGCCACGTTTGATCCGCTTGGTACTGGCGGTATGCCGCACACTCGATTCAACGTGTTAGACACATTTGCTCAAATGGGACCAGCTGTGAAATCCATCTAAACTATTCGTGTTACCGTACGGTTGAATGTGCCCAATTAGGAGGCTTCGACGTAAAGCAGCTATGTTCCTTCAGTTGAAACCTTTGAAGTCGCCGTGTATAGAGAGACCAGACCTTCCAATCCAGTGAGGGAGAGGATGTTTGCCGTCTACTCCAATTGGTAAATATCTCAAAAACCGACGCCCTATCTCTATTCACCGGCATTCCGGAATCTCGGTTCTACCTGGACATTCGCAGAGAGCTACCCTCCCTGTCCCAATGAAATTCGAGAATCTATTTGCAATTCGGTGTCGTTCCTCGCGAAGCTCCAAATTAAAGTTTGCGTAGATCCACATCTGCCAATTTGTAGTGATTCTCCGATGTAGAATGAGACAATATGAAATTGCTAATGGTACAGAGAGAGTTAAGAGGTATAAACGTGGTTCAGACACCTCCCTAAATCTACGGTCGGATTTTCGGAATTTGCTTGTGAGGAGGGGTGGGGAGGGGGACGTTTAGTTAGCATCGCTAATACGTGGAGATTATTGAAAATGTTTTCTGGCCAGCTGCCAATCGATTCCTGAAAGCACGTCACGTTCGAGCGATCGCTATTCTCCACCAGCGAAAAATATTCGAAGGGTGAAAAATTGCTGTAATTTAGCGTGCCAACCACCCACCCTCCCGTCCATTCACCCCCCCCCCCCCGCGCGCCTCTCTTTCTCCCTCTCTCCCCCTCTCTCTCTCGATCTAGCGATCGTGGAAAACTGCGCAAATGAGTTTTCACCGGCGGCGTTCCAATTATATATTTTTAATTGCCGATTAACGAACGGCACCAGCGGATTATTAATTTCGGGTCGATCGGTGCCACTTTGCTGGTCGAGGGAGAATTGCCGCCTTGTAAATGGATAATAAGGCATGACAGCCGAATATAATAACATTGAGATTGAGTCCAGCGTTGACTTACGTTTCCAAGAAACTATTTGGAAACTACCCCGCGCTGTCAGATTAAGTGGAAGTATGTGGCGGACTAGGTTTTAGCGGGACGGGAGATCGCTGCATTATTCATGGAGTAAGCATTACGAATCCACTCCAAGAATAATGCAAAGACGTTGAGCGGCGAGGAGGCACGGCCCGCTTTCGCAGTGTTACGAGATTAACTGGAAGCGCGAGCGCGCGTTCGCTCAGCTTTCAGCAAGAGAAACAGAAGATTTTTCATGACTGGCATTCACCGGGCTATTAGAATTTCCATTGCGAGGCTGGGCGTATCGGGAATTACACGAGGACTGGCATTGCAGTGGTGTGGGCTGGCTGGCCCTCCCCTCCGCCGATGGTAGTTCGGTTGGTATCATCCTAGCAACGAATACCGCAGTGGAATTACAGGTGAGAGAGGCGAAGGTTCACCGGGCGCGTCTAAAGCCACTTCGGTATCTATGCTAGCGCGGTCTATTTCCCATCGACGAAAGGAACGTGACCGACGATTCTGAACCGCTGCCGCCGCCGCCGCTGACGCCGCCACTGCCGCGTCGTCGTGTCGGGAACAGGCAGTGCCATGGCACTAGCAGCAGCCCGTACCTTCTCCTCCGAACCTGATCAATATACATGCACTGTTGGAGAATAACCCTCGAGGGCTGAGTAAGAGCTGCTCTAGGCAGTCAGGTTGTTTCCGCCGGGAGAATGAGCGAGCGAGCGAGCGAGCGAGCGAGGGAGGGAGCGTGGAAAGGGGTGCGCGCGAGAAGTAGGTATCAACTACGGTGTTTTAGAAGGAGGCCGAGCTTGTTTACGGAAGGCTCGAAAAGTCGGGGCTGAAGGACAAAAAGAAAAGGAGAGAGCCGCATTGTGGCATTGAGGAGCGGCGAGGGGAGTGGCTCGAAAGAGAACCGCTCCATGGAAGATAGAATGTTTCCTTCTCCGTCCTCTCAATGTGTATGTGAGTTGCGGTGGAATTTGCCTCCGAAAATATCGTTTAGATCGGCGACGGGGATCCGAGGAAGAGGGTGGGTGAGGCGAAGCTTGAACGACACTCCCTTGTACCTAAGAGAGGACGAACTTCTAAATAGGCGGCAAAGGCAGAAGGGCAGCCCATGAGCGGGCTAGGTTGAGTGAAAGCATCCAAGATAAAGAGAAAGAAGGAGAGGAGGGCTGGCAACCGCGAGGCTGAAGAAGCCGGAGGAGCAAGCGCGCGCGCCATGCAACCCTCGGGCTCTGCTAACCCTGGATTGCCCATTTCCAGTTTACTGCTAATTCATTCAAATTGTATTTGTTCCCAAATATACATTCTACTCGTCGGGTTTCCTCCTAGTTTGCTCCGCCGGCGTGTACAACTATACGCACCGGCGAATGAAACGGCCAGAAGACCTATGTCGGAGAAGCTATGTATGTATGTATCTACGTGCCCACCACCGACCTGATGGACGTTCTTATGCATTTTCCACAATGTAGCAGAAAAACAGCGCGAGGACCTTGCATGCAAATTCGTTCCGTGGGAGTCCAGGACTTTGGACATGTAATACCTATACACTTTGAGAATTAAGTAGCAAGAACCATTGCGGTGACTATTGCGACAAGTATCTTAACACGGATTATTAGGCGTGCTGCTTGGACTGCAATAGCAAGTGTAAGCAGCAAGCAGTTGCAGTAATGAAAGCACGGATACCGAAGTGTAGTATGGGAAGGAACTTGGTCGAAATTTTGGGAAGATAGGAGGGTCCGTTTGGTCTATCGCGTGGAGGCGGATTTCCGTGATAGTGTTTACGTAGATGGTGTTGTAGAGGTTGTCAAGAAGGCTGTAGAAGGGCGGCTGGGAAGGATGTGTTGCTGTGGTTCCGCACTCCGGAATGCATGTATATGTCTTGTAGATAGGCGGGGGTAAGGAACGGGTGTGGTTACTGCTTGGGAGTGGAACGTTAATCCCGGAAGATGCAAGATTGGCGAGTTTACCACTTTCTTTGCCTAACGTTCGTTCACCCTCCTTTCGTGACACGGATGCAGAGGGAGGCAACGACGGTGAGAAGCCGCTCTGCCATAACGTTGTCTTTTGCGAGGGTGTGTGTCAACAGACGACTACCAAGAGAACCGGAGCAGCTACTAATTCCTGTCGCGGGAAAACTCCTCTCCTCGAAAGTTTCCCGTAGTCGGAGAGAAAAGAGAAAGAGACAAAACGAAGAGAAGAGAAGGCCGGATGGTAGGATAAATTATGTGAAAACCGAAATTGAAGTACGCGAGGGAGGAGCAGACAAACTTCCTTAGGAGTTCCTCCTTCGGTGGAATCGGCCAAACTGTCTTTTGCGAAATTCGTTAAAAGAGTGGGTGGCAGAAATTGCCGACACTCGTGTTGCGTATCATGGTAGAATTGGTGGCGATAAAAGTAATCGCCCTCGAACGAGGTAACTCTGGACGAGTAGTCCATCGATCGGCCGGGGCGGACACTGAGATGCGAGAATTTACTAAGGCTTAAGTGCGCTGGCCAGGCTTCGAGACGAGAATGCACGATGGAGTGAGCTAATAACCCAGAACTGAAAATCACGTTCCGAGAACGAAACAATTTCATTCTTCGCATGCGAGTGGCGAGCGGGACGGAATGGCGGAGCGCTGCCAATACGAATGAAAGCCCCGAAATGGAAAAATCCCGCGATTCCCAAGTGTTCCGTATCGGAAACCCGATCGATGGGAAGTCATCGAGACTCACTTAGCATAACAATACTCTCCTCGGCAGAAACCTCTCCTTTTCCTTTGCCACGCTCTCGTTTTCCCGCATTCCTTCTCTGCTTCAGGATTTCCTAATCGTAAGTCAAACGACATCAAATCATTCAGAGTGCATACGCAATGGTGTCGCGGTGGTATCGAGTCACGCCGCCAGCCAACAATCGATATTTCACTTCAGTTTCTTCTGACTCTCCTGACTCCTGATCTACACACTTCCCATTTGTCCAATACCAATTCGACCTCCCTGCATATGTAATCCTCTTTCATGGTAGAGGCCAACTCGTAAGGACACTTCCACGGTAATAAGACTGAAGGCAAGTGGTTCGAACGCACGTCCTCGCTACGGGGGTGAAGTCGGAAGACCAGTGATGGAAGTGAGAAAGCGAGAAGGTAGGAGAGAAGAAAAAGAGGAAAAGGTAGAAAAGTGGCGTGTACGAGGGGCAAGTCGAAGGAAAGACGAGAGGAAGTAACGAAAGTGGAATAAGGTGAAGGAAAGCTATGGAGATCCCTGGGGGGCAGCACACAGGGTGTTCCGTGCCCTCTTACGGATTTATGGATTTCATTATTGTCGAGCGTGGTTGGTTACGCCGGGTGACTAGGCCTTGGACCCTCACAGACATGCTCTAGCTAGCGCTAGTGGATGGAGAGGGCTGACGGCCTCTGCTCGTAAGAGACCAGAAGTACGGGGTGTGCGGCTTGGAGGAAGGCTGTCTAAACTTAAACTTGCCGGCCGTTTGCATTTTATGAGCAAGCAGCGGCAGCGGCAGCGGCAGCGGCAGCAGCAGCAAGTTGGTACGGCCCTATAGGAATCCCTGCGGCAGCCAAACCGAAGCGCATACATTCATCCGTTAGACCGAGCCACCCACCCACCCGCTGCACCACCACCTTCGCCCTCTCTTGTTCTAGCAAGCAGCTTCCATCTCCATCGAGCACAAAGAGTAGCGTGTACACCATACACATCTACATACATGACCATTTTCCTTCTAGCAGGAACGGCCTGCTTCCCCGGCCAACCGCCGGCGCCGCCGACCTACACGAACACAGCCAGCTACTGGCAGCTAAGCAAGCCGGTCAAACCACCCATTACACCCGAGCGTGTAACCTGAATTACCTCTCTGTTGGGTTTCACCCTCTCCCCGGGAGCATCGAGTATATCGCACCGGGCGTAAAGTAATGACACTGCCGGATCTTAAGGGTTTCCGCCGGTGTACCGTCGGAATTTGTGAGCCACCGCCAACTGGACAACCTCTTCTCCCCATTCTATGGACTTGTTATACCCTTCCGGTAGCCCAGCTAGCATCGAGGCCGCCCACCTTACAGACATTCACGATCCTATTATTTTTCCACTCACGGAAAATTGTCCGACCCCTGTGAATCATATTGCTCGTTCGTATTCGGAAGAGGAAGATTTTGGTGTTGAGAGCCGCGCCGAACTCGACGGCCTCAAATATTTTAAGATCGTGTCGGAATGATATATCGCGAGCGAGCGAGCGAGCGAGCGCGCGCGCGGAACACGCGGCATCTCAAAGACTTAAGAGAGAGGCATACGAGATCAGATGAATCGCCGAGCGTCGGGGAGACGCCAGGGAATTTCATTAGGCAGATTCCGTGGGCGAATCTCCCGCGCGAAAAGAATCGTGAAATAATTTACAACGGATCTTGCGGGCACGTCACGACCGCATTCGCACGTGGATCTCATCCCACTTTCTTAAGCCAGGAGAGTCTGCCGCGAGACAATAATACCGGCTGGATTGAGACGCTATAGGTGTTGGAATATGCGAAGGAGGTAAAGCAGAGTGCACTGTTCAATAATTCAGCAGCAATAGTAGATCTTCCTCTCTACCCTCTTCTCGCCCAGTGTTTCTTCGCTCAGACCCTCGCCGCGCCGAGCCGCGCCGCGCCGTCTTAAGCGACATTCTCTCATCTGTCGCGTGCGACTACGTGCGTATATCTCTCTCTCTCTATGTATGTATATGTATCCATACACGCATGTCCTCCGAGAGCGAGAGGGACAATCGTACGAATGACTCGCGTGTGCTTGGAATACCGTGCGAGAAACATCTTCCCATCACTACTCCTCACGTTTTCCATCTCCTTTTCCGAGCGACGTCATTTGCACTCACGCTCATATACCGCCGTGCAACACTGAAAAAACGCAATATCCCACCCAACACACTGGGATTATACCGAACCAGCTGGTGCTTCGTGTCCTCGGCTTTCCCTCCCGCATAAAAGGTCGAAAATTCGTTCACCTTTTATTTTTGAGTGATTTGTAAAAGACCACGCAACGAGGAGACAGTTGACTCGCAGGCATTTGTAAGAAATGTCTGACACCGGTGAGACTTAGGGAAAGAGGCGCGGAAGACATTAGTGACGAACGAGTAATACGAAGACGTATTATCACAAGCGGGACGTCAGACGCGTCGACGTACATTCGTATCTGCCAAACCTTACCTTTGAGAAGACAGTCGAGTTCGAGAATATTTGCTCTCCCCTCCGACTACGTTATACCATTTGAAGCGCCTCGCATAAATAAGAGAGGGCCACTCGAGAGCGGAACGCGAGTTCCGATCCAGTATGCTGCTGCGCTCTCTCACTTACCTGAAACAAAGAAAACGAATTTTCTCGTGAGCTGGCATGAATAATGGCGGGAGCGCCGACCCCTCCCGGACACCCAGTGACAAGTAGCACGTGACAGCTTGTAAAGCAATTAACATCAGGCATCTAATTTCCACTTTATAATTGCTGTTGACTGTTATTGCCGAAATTAACGCGCCTTCTTAGCAGACGTTCCAAGTGCCGTTCCACTTGCTTGGAATAATTAAAAGAAAAACCTTTCTATTCCTGGTATTCAAGAGGAAACCACCAACCTCGTATCAAGCAGACTATTAATCACATCCATTTAAATTCAATCAACGATTCTTGAGTTCGAAAATTATACGTAGAGCAAGTCGCGGAAAGCCCTTGCTCTTGAGGAAAAAGCATTTCAGCTGTCACGGGCGTACAACATACTCGCGCAGAGAAGCATTTCGACAACGATCTTGGCGCTTGGAGAGGTTCGGGAGTTTTCGGTTACCGCACTGCTGCGAGAAGTTTAAAACGGGCAAAATCTATTCCTGAACGTGCGGCACATAAATAAGAAAGTTGCGGAAGTTAAAAACTTGAGAAGGCAGCGAGCGGCAAGTAGGAACCGGTGGATTTATCACCTCGACGCCTACCCTATGAGAGTGCGGGCCCGGCCCGCCCTGCTGCAGCCCACCCAGACTTGTTCGCCTCCACTTCTTTTGGCCCCTTTTTGTTTATTGCCAAGCCGCGTCAAACAAACTGCCACTTGTGTTCTTGAGCTACATGGCGGATTTACAAAACCAATAAGGCGGCGGCGCGGCGGCCGCGTTTGACTTGATGCGATTCCGATTTCTGGCTGGCTTACGATCTAATTTACACTCAGACAGCGAATTCCTGAAGGTATCGGGTAGGGCGGGGCTCAGTCAGATTTTCATTAAGATCGCGATTGTTGATGGTATCTCGACGCCTATTTTTCACGGAGCTCTGCTATTTCATTCGGCCGGGCTACATCTGGATACAAATCAATTGGCAGCGCAAAAATTGCATGAATACTTCTTATAGGAAATCGAACAAATTAACTGGCGAAGAAAAGAATAAACGTGCTTTCGTCCTTGAATCGCCTATATTCGGGGACCAGTATTTTAGATACATATACTATTGAAACATGTAGAATAGGTTGATTGTGAGTCGGTTTTAATACTTCTGATTGGAAGTCTGGATCGCTGAATGGATGTTTCATACCGTCTGATGATTCATCGACGAAACTATGATCCCTATTCCAATTCACATGCATACCGGAACACAGGCACGCCACCGGAATGGCTAAATATTGCAATAATTCTAGGACTTTAGAATACATGTATTATATTGAAGATCGCAAATGCAATGTATTGAATTGCGCAAACTAATCACCGAGCGCATTGATTATTTGTGAAATGCATGTACTTACATGCAAATTGGCATGTCGAGCCTTTCTACTTTTCCCTAGTTCGCAACGACTTACAATTAGAAAGGTGAACGTTCTAAACAGATCTTCGCGATCCGAGTACGTCAGACTTTCACCAATATTACGCACCTGTTACAAGAAGAAATTCGCGATCAACCGCTAAACCAGTTACGTGCTTCACGGTACACCTGGTAGAAAGTCAAATCTTTTCGATGCAACGCTTTCTCAATGACACATGTTACTTCCATCGTCTGTCGCAAATGAAAATCCTTTAACAATATACTGTTTGTGAAGCAACACTGTCTGAAAATACTTTTATTAAGTATTTCTATTCCATATCCGTGTTCTATGAGTTCGGCAGACAAATAGCAACAAAGCCAATTTTTCATTGCCGAAAAAGAGAGAAGAAAACCTGCAAGTACAGGAGTTATAAGGAATTTTTCCTGAAGGGAGAGAAGAAAGTGTGCCTGATCTCATCATCTGTTGCGATTAACTTTTCATACATAAGGTTCAGAGGCCTGGCCTTCTGGATTCGCTTTATCACGCGGTAGTTCCATCAAATAATCATTCTCCTTTAGAGCTCAAGCTTACAGCCCTTATCTCACACCTTCTGTCTCGCTTTTACTATCCTGATCAAATAGCTTGCGCGACTCTCGAACACGTGCCACGAATACTTGGCAGCTGGAATAATTCTGGGAAAACATTTCTTGTGCTTTTTCTATAGCTTTGGAATGCTTGTCGCTCTGCGGAAAACTTTCGATCGATGAAAGAGCGGGCGCGTCCCGAGTTCCGCTTCATAATGCAATCGCAGCTACAATGCGAGCCAGCCGACCCCAGACCTGTCTACGAGGAATTTCTCCTGCGGCAGCCATTAAATGCGGATAAAATTTCAAGATCTTCCTTAAGTATCAATTATATCGGAACAAACTACATAATGGAATGCCCATTGTTAACTGCTCAACTTGACGAATCCATCTTTGAAAGAAAGGATTTCGAGGAAAATTATCTTCGATAATGCACTGCCAAATAACTCTCAATTGCACCCTGAGGCTAAGGTAACCTAGTGGTGCTACATAAAAATAGAATTATACTTCGAAGGGATGATTGAAGAGTTGACAAAACTAAGAATGTGGTGGCCGACGTTGAACTCGATGGGAAATACTTTGAGATATAGTTTAGTGTCGGCAGGCACTAGTTGAACGCGAGGCATGCGACCTCAGTAAACCTGTAACAGGAGGAGTATTCTAGGTCATACGGTTCTCACATTGTTTTAATACAATTGTGAATCCTCGTGCCAGCCTGCCCATAAGATTCAATGCGGAATTCTCCTGCAAATATCTCTGAAAGCAAGCATTTCCAATTGATCGCGAGCAAAGGAAGATCGATAGAAATGACAGTGGAGAGCGGATAAAAGTCCGGGGCAGCCGTGCCGGCCGGCCGGCCGTTTGTTTTTATTTCTTCCGCCGATTCACGGCAGAACGAACAACGAACAAATGGCTGGTCATTGTATAGGTGTATGTATGGGCGACGCGCGACTTTCGGCTGAATTGTCGAACGAATACTTCGCAACGAATGCAGATTTTGCGAGCCATTTGTCAATCGACTTCGCAGCACCGGTCACTCTTGGCCGGAGCGACACTTTAATCAGCAATCATTTACAACCTGTGCAGCACCGTTCCAACTCTTTTTCTCCCGCTCTCTTCCGACTGCCGCTCCCTTCTTTTATCTTTTATTCACTATCTCAAACGGATGTCACACTCGGGCTCTGTCCGTTCGCCTTTCCTCTCCAGGCGTTCTTTTTCAAGCTCCGGAAAACAGAGTCTCACTTTAGTCTACTGGCTCTCTAGCCTCTTCGACCTGGTTAGAAAGGAATTGAATGCTCTACAACAAACTGCATCTAATGACGTAACTGAAACTGCTACCATCAAGTCAAAAGGGTCAGGACTACACGCTGCTCTGTCAACCTCCCGTGCTCTTCTCTGGTCTGCGTTAGATAGTTACTCCGAGTTTGCATAGAAAGATTTACGGTACGCTGACGCGCTTAGTAGACCGATGGCTAAATTCACCGATAACTAGACACACTGGCTCTGAAACTCGGTGCATTGTGCTCTCGGCATTTGATAGGTACGCCGCGCCGGCAGACAAATGTTTCAACGAAAAGCGCGTAGAGGCGGCCGCGCCGCGCCGCGCCTCGCCTCCACAGGGGATTGGCCCGCTCGAGAAAAAACCAGCGCAGAGATACGTTCTCTCTCGCGTAGCTTCGGTGTTTCGTATTTTCTTCTTTAATCCAATTTCGCTTGCAGCGCTGCCACGGTAATGCTCGTTTGCACCCGCACTCCGACCCTTCCTTTTTTGCGCACACTGTTTCCCAGCGAATTTGCGACTGGCAGGTTGCGCTAGCATTCCCTACTCCACTTGCTCCTCCTAGTCGCGTTTTATCACTACGACTGACGATTTATTCTAGCATCGCAAACTTCCCAATTACCTTCCTTTAGGACTAATATTTCCCTTCTCACTGTCCGAAACCTCCTGTATAATATATTACGTCTCCTGGATCCGTGCGTTGCTGGTGCCGATTACCGAACGGGTTTTCGCTGTGGAGGACACCAACCCGATTACCTGGGAATTGTGAGCACTCCATACCATTGAGATCGCTATATTCTAATACACTATGCAGCGAATTGGTCCATTGAGAGGACATTTGCACGGGGTAATTGTAGAGGAATTCGTTCGATAGATGCACACATGTGCAAATGAACTCGGCGCGTTGCTGCGGCTGCGCGCTCGCTACAGCCTAGAGAAGATAAATGGTTTGACGGGGAGAGAACCTTGTCATTCGATAACAAATGTCAACCGTAGAGCGGTGCACTGCTCTATTGTAGGTATTTATCGAACGTGCCTGGTTACAGGTGCACGTCATTTTTCCCGCTGCCAACCGATACTCCAAAATGCGTCGTCCTCGAGAAAATATAGTTCGAATGAGTAATACCACCGGACGATCGTTTCACCGGCAGATAGCATCCTAATCGAGTGGCTATGCAACGCTACTCCACACATCATTTCCTTTTGGGGAAAAGGAAGAAAGACTTTGGTTGTATCGGGGAGAAAGGGTGGGCGATATTTCATTATCAGTCGCGTCTCGCGTCCGCGTTAAAATAGCAAGGTGACGAGGGTTGACAAGGAACGACAAAATAATTGCTCGAAAGTTAGTCTGACTTTTCTGCGAGGCGTCTCTAGCGTGAAGGAGTGCACGCCTTTGCCGAGAGCATCCTCGGAGACGAGACGACGGCTCGCCTGGAAATTCCTTCTTCTTACAACGTCTACCGAGAGCGTGTCCTCTCAGATCGTGAATGATTAACTGCGGAGGGGCCGCGTCTCTTCTCTACCCCCACCGGCTCTTCTTTGCAAACGATCTCACTCTTTCTCTTTCGCACTCTATCCTTGTCGCGAAAAAGAGCAAAGCGATGAAGCTTCTCTCGCGAGCAACGAGGCAAATGCACCGGCAGCAGCACCAGCTCGCAAAAAAGCCGATACCGACATGACCTCCCCTGCAGTTTTCCGTGCCGTCAGTCAATTCCTCGGCAGGCTTCACGGGCGAAAAATCGTAATGGCATTTCCATCAGGATAAATTAACGTGATTAAAGTCCGGCACGCGGCACACGGCGAAGATAACCCGGTGCGATGAGAAACCCTCTGCCGGCACTGTGAAATCCCGAGAGCGAAGTAAGCGGAGCGTGCCCGCCGAGACTCCAAGATCTGCCGATACGTCAAGGACGATCTGCCGATCGAACAAATTGGCAGAAGCAGCACGCTTGGAGAGGCGAGCTCAGCCGTAGACCATCGCAACAAAGTAATAACACATCGTGGCCGAGAAGCACCGGTGAGGACATTGATACGGTGCGATCTGCCATCCGCCAGTGCAGTTTTCTGCGCCGTCAATCAGCTTCCAGGAGAGAGCTATCGGGAAGGAGCCTCACGGATAATAACAGCTCCCCAAGAGACCGCCCAGTAATAACCGAGTGGCGGCTCGAGATTGGGGGGTGGGTCGCCGGGGTTGATGGTCGAATTGGGGAGTGATGGAGGAGCCCGGAGAACTAGGAAGTAAACGAGGAGAGAAAGAAAACCGACTCGAATAAAGTAGAATATTTGCAAGATCGAGGAAGATAAGAGATAAGAATGTTATCAGTGTTTTCTTTTTATTTAGTGATTCTGTAGTCGTTCCTCAACTTATCAGTAGAGGAACTACCCGGGTATTGGCAGCCGAAAACTACCACCCCACTAGCACGTTTTTAATAACACCCTTACGTGACTTCGACTCGCGGCTGACGGTTGGGGGCGATCGAAGCGGGTTAACTTACCACTGATACACCCAACAGGAACGGCGCGGCGCCTCCCCTGCTTTCAGCCCTCGCGCGCGTTTTGCATATAGCGAGGAGAGTAGGGCTAGGCCGCCGAGATATTTGTCGGATAAGGGGAGGAGGGTAACGGCCGGATGAAAATTCTCTTTTCGTGTATTTCGGCAAGGGTGTTTTAAGGGCAATGTTATATGGTACCGTTATTCACAGCTCCCGCACCACCGCGGCGGCGCCTTTCTTCCGGCTAACGATTCTCATCTCGTAAAACTCTCGGCGTAAATTCCCGGATGCTCCCGCGCTGGGGGGGTAAGGCATACGCGCGTTTAAATCAGCTCCTGTGGGAGGGTGCGAACCCGATTAGATCGGCGAACTGAGAGAATCCGCGCGTATAAAACTGTACTGTTGTACAACAGCGAAATGCAAGCGGCACGCTACGAATTTCTTCACGGATTTCGGCAATGCTACCTGGCAAGATGGTCAAATTGGCCCGAAACGTCAACAACTCTGGCATTCTCAAAGCACGCACTTTCGGTGGATGATTTTTTCTGAGCGAACAATGCCCTGGCACAGCACAATTTGGCAAATTAGAGTCTCGCAAGATGAATTCGCAAATATTATGGAACTGCAGGTGACGCAACACGTCCCTGCGTGAAATGGCTGTCGCCGTGGTGCGATTTGCATCCGGGTGGATGGATGGGGCTTGGGCTCCGGCTTTTCATTTAATTCAAAAGCATTTTTGTCTAGCACTCCGTGAACCGGGATGCCGTTTATTAAATAAGTCGAGCAGCCCGGCAAAAGAAATAATACAGGAGCGCGGCCGCGATGCGCCGCAATGCTTGCGTACATAAAAACAGGAAACATCAAGCAGCGTAGCAGCGGGGCTTCTTTCTGAATCGGCGAACCGCCGCCGTGCGAACGAACGAGCCTTTGAAAGGATAAAGCGACGAAGGCATGTCAGTATTCAGTCGGCACCCACACTCTGGAACCTTCCGGTCGGGGCCTTCGTCACCGCGCTGTCATCTTATCGGATTCTCACCACTCCAAATGCGCGAAAAATTCTCCTGAAATATCTTTTTAATGACCCCACGGCTGGGTCGCGTATTCCAGATAGAGAGAGAGAGAGAGATAGAGAGAGAAAGAGTGAGTAAGAAAGGGATAGACAAGTCCTCGTATCCATTCCTCCAAGTGTGCACTGGTATGTGTTCTCGTCCACCCTTCGAGAACTATCCCATCTCGCCAGTGAACTCGTAAAAGAGCCATTCCTTTGACTTACGTCTTTCGGACCGTTTGTTATTACAGACCTCGTTACGAAGTCAATTCTGGCGCCATCTCTTTATAGTCCCTCGTCTCGTACAAGGCACGCTGCAATATTTGAGGCTGACGCAAAAAGTCTTGGTGCTTGGTACGCACCTCCAATTTACTAGATCGACATTGTTCAGTTTCTTAGAGATGATTTTTGCTGTTATCGTGTACTGCTCACTAAAGTCACTGACTTGTGTATTAAATAGGCAGTGTCTTCCAAAGATGATTATTTCTGCACCAAAATATTGTGCTTTATAGCCAGGGGATTTTAGGCGTACGCAGCTGAAACGGTTTCTCCGGGGATTTAATGGGCGAGTAGGACTTAGGGGTGGAGCGCGACCCGTATATCGCATTTTCGTAGAAAATTAGCCTTCCACCCTGCACATTGGGGCCGAAAGCTACAGATAGGAGCGGATTTTTATGGCCGCGCTACTATTTGCCTACTTGGCGGTTCAAAGAAACGCTGAGGAAATTTGCCGAGGGCTGAGGAGGGTTGTGTAATAGAGTGTGAAAGGCGGCGTCGTGCGCGCCGAAAACCAGGCCTCGTTTCCTACAATGTTATACGATTAAATAAGGCAAAGCAGGGAAGCTTCGTGCCGACTCTGCCTTATCATTTCCTATTCAAATTCTTGATCCACGAAAATGCGGAGAGGAAGCTGCTAGCAAACAGACGTGTATTTTCCAAAGGGAATTCGACGAATAGGATGTAACGGCGCCTAACCTTGCTGATAATAATCAGCTGTCTGTAATAAAAAGTGTAACAAATTTCGCACTAGCCATGCGTACTTAGTTGGTTGGTAAAAAAAAAAATTGGCGAGCAGGAAGCGACATTGGAAGTGTAGCTGCATGAACATCGGCGGCATTTCCCGTATGACATAGTATACATTATGCGGGGTACAATAGTGTGCCGGCAAGTTCACCGGTTAATTAATCACGAATGCGTGTGTTACTATTGCCATTGTACGGCAGAAAGTAATTAGCTCATTGTCTCAGTAAATTGCGCGACGCGCCGGCATACGTTTCGCGCGGTAATAATTAATGAGGATGACAATGGGGAGATTCAGTTATTATCGAGCGGCACACTTCGGCGAACATTAATTCAGTTAAATTTGGACTTGTTTGTCCCGTTCGCGGCTCTTCTTGATCGAGTGGAGTGACGTGGGCTACTTGTAAAACTTCTTAACGTGCCAACCAATCCAGTGGCGCACCTCTTTCTCTCTGTTTCCGGATAGCTCGGGAACCTAAATAATCCGGGAAACACTCAATACAATCGGAAATAACTTTCCCGGAAGTTGGCGCTCGGTGCCTGGTTGAGAGTTTGAATGGACCGCAGTGGCGACTGATTTTTCATCCTAATTTGCCGCGACAAAGTCAGCGAGCGGACTCACCGTCACTTCTCGACTTTCGAGGAGACAGTTGTGATAGAAACGACGCGGCAGTTCGAACGGCGCCGCTACGAAGAAGAAGACGAGAATGTAGAGAGGCCGAGCAGAGCAATAGTGCGGTGAAGATTGCGAGCGAGAGGAGCGAGAAGAAGCAAAGGCGGCGGAGAAAGATGAGAGAAGAAAGGCAACACGTAACTCACTGGGAAAGAGGAGAAAGGAGCGAGAGCGACACATAGACAAGAGTTCGAAGAGATAGTGTTCCTTTGTCGAACTTCCTCCCCGGCCACACACTCCAGACAGTCCTCACCGCCGGAAATAAATTACCACTCGAAATCTCCAAAAGCCTTTTACCCTCTAGTTGCCCCGTCCAGAGGACACCAACACTCCGCGCAGAACAATTTCATTGTATTTCTAAGTCCTGAACGGGGGGGCGCGCACTACCAGATGGAACAGAAACGATTCCGGACAAACAGAGGGACCACAAACCAGATACAAGTTGAGCTCGAGTGTCGCAAGATATTAACTTATGATTGGCCGCTATTCCCTGTGTGGAAAGAGGTCGCCGCCAAAAACTTATTTCAGTCAGAGAAATTACGGCTCCGCTAGCCCTTGCTTTCGTAATTAACTTCGCCTCCAAAGACACCCATTTCATATAACTGGCTAGTTTCGGACTACTAAGTCACACTTGAACACGCAAAAGCCGCTCTCTATTTTGAACTGCTATCGCCCATCAGTAAACCAAGTTATGGTGACATCTCGACTAATTGTCAAATACATCAGAGGCAGGACCCTGTGTACGTCTGGTTATACCAACGGGGCCACTGGTTAGTACTTCCGGGTTATTACAAAGCCTGAACTCAGGAGAACCTACCGCCGAACGAAATTGGAGATGGGTGAATTCCGATTATTAATGTCAATAGCGCAACTTCAAAGGGAAATCACGCCGTGTTCCAATCAGGCCAACGAGGCTGTTTGCGTAGAAAAGTATATGGACTAAACAGTCAGCAACACTAACACTACTAACTCCGAGAAACTAACTCAACGCCGACGCTGCCCCAGAAGTGCAAGCTAGTCTTGATTCGAACCAGTTAAATTTCGACTAGTTGGCCTCTTATGTAACCATACGGCTGGAATATACATGTATTAGTCTTGTTGTCATATTTTAGGATTTGTGCGCGTTCTACACTTATAGCGTATTTGCACTATTTAATAAAGGGCATTTATCAAAGATAATATCAGGTGCAAGATATTTGCTGGCTGGGCTGGACAACTGGTTTTTACTCTTGAGGAATGCGATTGTGGAAAGGAATGTAGGTCCACGAAGACACACGGGAAAATAGAGAAGGAGATTAAAACGGCATGCGGCTTCGCCAAAGGAAAGGGAGTTCCAGCTTCCAGCCGCGTTTCCATTACTTCATTTGTGAGGCTGAAAGGCGCGGGACAATGGGGCTCGCCCTCCAGAAGTTGATATCTCGATCGCTCGAAATACCAGCACCGAAAGGCGACGGCGACGCCGACGCCGACGCCGACGCCGACCAGCCCAGCTGGACGTGCACAACCTGTACCACCCTCCTGAAAATTATTGCTATCTCCTCTCCCTTTCTCTCACACTCTCGGCGACGCCATCGCGCTCCCCCGTTCTCGCCACCCTTGCTCCCTTGCTCCCTTTCCCAGCGGGTTTCATCCACTCCAAGCTGTTTTATTAAGTCACGTCAATAACGAGCGTGCACGGTGTCGGACTGTAAAGTGGCACTAGTCACCGTGAGCGCATTCCAACCGATATAACGCTTTTAATAGTTCGCCCTTTTCCAAATTGGAAATGACGTCGACGCTAACAAATTCTCTTCGCTCACTTTTCCTCGCATTCTTTGCCTGTCTCTAGGACTGTCTATCACCAGTCACCACTCCCGTCGATATTAACAATGCCTGCCAATCCAGAAGGACTTGTCATTTTGTCAAGAACTCGATTAACTATTTTCGGTTGGTATAATTTTCTTCGAGTTACGAAACTATTCTAGTCTGGCTGACAATAATTGGCTATTTTCTAGCCGCGCGCATTTCGCGCAACATGTACCACCACTGTTGCTGCCGTTACCGACATTATCACCCGTTCATTCGACCGTGTCCTTCATTGAGAATTACCGCATCACTCTGCAATAATTGTTCCATGAAACTTGGCAGTGATCGATTATGATGCGTGAACCGTGTCCCGCGTTTACCGTGGAGTACTCCTTGTAAACGACCGAGGGCAAAAGGGAGAGAAAGAGAAATGCGTCCATAATACAGATAGGCATGCGAGCAATTGTAGCTTAGGTGCGGAAAGGAATTATATTTTTACTACGACCGATGCATGCCATTTTTCACCCAAGAAACTTTATATGAATGTCCGCGAGCTAACATGTGTTATCAGTGGCTCTCGTCTGCAAGAGGCAGAAAGCAAAAGCGACGCGGTAGATATCCAGCAGTGCTACTCTCGAGGAAGAAATTCGAAGATGGCCATACATAGAAGAGCGCCAAACGACGCGCCAAGAGGTGTATATCACTCGCCCTAGGTGATAAATGCTCCACTTCCAGAGAATCCTCCTTGGCTCTCTCCTTCCCTCGCTCTCTGTCTTTCTGCCCTCTTTCCCAGCCGTACGATAAGCGTATTAGCCATTGAGATATATCCCAGACCATGTTTACACAGATATTAAAACCGATCAATAAAAAAAGGGAGAGGGAGCGGAGCCGCTGGTTTCGTTATCGCATTCTATCCTGACATATGCGCGGCGCTTCTGATCCCTACCAGTATAATAAGAATAAATAATATTAAATAATGTGGTGGTACTTTCAGCCAGCGCACCGGTGGAATAGATTTTCTGCGCGGGTGTGCTCATTAGCAGGCCATGAACACTTGATGATCTCACGCTCGAAACAGACCATGGCCTTTTATCTCGCGCATACGTGTTCGGTTTTGTACACTTCTACATTCCAACGGTACTCAACCACTAGACGAGGGAAACGGTTGTTCGAAACAGCTCGTGCGAATGGCCGATGCGAGCCAGCGGCTGAGGCCTCATCCCTGTCATGGCGAGAGGTATTATGCGCTTCCGATATTCTATCGCTCGGATAAACAAGATAAAATAAATCAGCCGGGATGCGGGTATCGTCTTTCAGACACGACGCGCTCCTCGCGAAAGCTGCCGGATACGTATGTCTGTGTGTGTATCGAATCACATGGCACTGCTTGTGAAAGCAGCAGTGTTGCACGCTTCCGCGATCGTCGGCGAAAATGTAATCCGGGCGTGGTAAAACTGGCACGCGCCTTACGATACATATGCACAGCCCTCTATGAAGAGGAAATCACGGAGACGGAGCTGCAACATAATAGGAGTGTCGGTACCAGCGAAAACCCTATTTCATGGAATATTCAGGAAGCATTGTATATTACCGGAGACATCGGACATATATTATTAAAGGTATGTACCACAGCAACCAAGCAATGTACCAAAAACGCGGCGGGCTCGCAGCTTGTTAAATTAGCTATAAAATAGCCATAAATATTAATTTGGGAGCTAGACATCTTTCCGTCTTACTTTGGAGATATATTCTGTACCAACTCAGCATGATGGTGAAAAAGTTTTGTAATCTTGCAACTATAATTTGCAACTGATCTTTACACTTTCCCTATGTCCACTCTTTAGCCAACCTTTCCACTTTCGCGCTGAATTTATTTCCGTTGCAACGAAAGGGCACGCGAATATCGTATGAATTTTATTATAATAGTTTCCGAGCACTGACAAGAAGAAGTAATTCAGTACGACCGGGAATGTGAGCAGCGAACAACTCGTAAGGTAAAACTTCATACCAACCAGTGTAAAGTGTAGTAGTGGAAAATACTTTGTTATGCAAGCGAAGCCCTTTTGTTCGTTACCAGTTGTCGATATAATTTTGCAGTACATTGTGGTTAAAGAAGTGTTCAGTAAAATACCCGCAAACTGTGACATTTACACAATTGTAGTCGACGTTCGACGTGTTGTACTGTTAAACCATGTACTTGATAAATTTGATCTTAAACGCAGGATTCCTCTTAGAAGAATATGAAATCTATAATTAATTATGTATGCGCAACCATTAAATAAATAATACGATTAATCGATGAAATATATGGATGGACGACCAGCCCGTGAAAAAGAGAAAAAGGAAACAAGGAGAAAACGAGATCGGAAGAATGCGGTGGTCTTTAAGTGGCGGAAAGCTTGAAACTGTTTTAAAAACTTGAGCAAGAAGTTTTATTCCCCTGGTACCTTAAACACGCCGCTTCCACCGGCAGTAACGCCGCTCGCCGTCGCTGCCGGCGTCGAAGTTGGTTGCAGCTGCACACCTCTCTCTCTCACAGGAAGAAAACTTTTTATTGAAAATTGTTTGTTGCTTCACCCGCCGATTGGGCGTGATAGGGCCACCATCGAACTCTATCAGAAACCGAACTATAAGAAATTGCGTGCTTAAGAAGTCAGGAAGCTTCTATGCTTGATTGGTTGATAATGAAGATAAGGCATGTCTGTGCTAGGGATGCGTAGCGTAGATCTTTCGTTTCAAGGATAGTAAAAACGCTTCTGAACAATGATGTTCGACTGGAGTGTGCGGAGCATAGGTGGCAGAGTAAAAGCTGTGGGCTTTCAAACTGAAAATAAGTTTGGGCACGTCGCTCGCCACCAATAAGTTAGCGAACAAAGTAACGATGTTAATTTCGGATTCCGGTTCGTTAAAACTCAACAGTCGAGTATGCTCGAAAAGCGCCGTTGGAGTTGTAATTGGGAGGAATTTAAAAACAAAACGGCGACCACTTGGCCGGAGATAACGACTGTGCATGTGGAAGGTACTCTCATCGACTCTCATCGACATCGACAAGAGAGGCGGTAGTGCGGAGCAATCGACGGGGGGCTGCTATGCCAGTGCCAGACAGAGGAACGTGTTCCGCTCGCAATGTGGAATCGTTTCAACCGTTTATTACGTGTGAGCGTTCGCCGTTGAAATCCATTTTTAGCTGACCGCCCTCGTTATCAATTTGAAAATCATAAGCATGCTCGAGAGCGCCGCGCCGCGCCGCTCCGCTTGCTAGTAGCAAAAAGAGCGACGAGCAGCTTGCTTTTTCCAATGTTTAATCGAGTGGTCGCTGTATTTGCACTCGTAATGGAGCAATCAGTGTCTATCGAATTATCCCAATTTCTTTCAGGCCTGGTCCAACCAGTACTCCAATCAAGCAGTGGTCACTGATAAATGAACTCCTTAAACGAGCAGGCACCGCGCGCTCTATAACATTGAAAGGGGAAAGTTGGTCGCGCAAGACTCGTCGCATCTTGAGATAATAAACCCCGGCATAATTGGATTAATGCAAATAAGAGAACCAAAGTCATCGCTGAGACTCTTGTAAGACTGCGAAATGGCGGTAATCTCGGATGAAATGAGGAAAACACGGCCGGAATATTATGAGGCACAATCATCGTCAATCGTATTTTCTCAATTCCGGGATACTCGCAATCGAATGCAGATCGATAAGATAATCTATGCGGCAAATTGGAATTGGAGGATGCAACGACTATATTCCCAGAATATTATAAAGCAGAACAGCAACCCAATTTGTGATTCAACAGCAGTATTTGAGTGTCTTTAGCGAGACTGGAAACCCGTGAATGGTTGAGCAGAACGACGTTGCATTATAGAAAGAAACATCGTTGCATACGTGGATGGGTTGCTAGAGCTGCTTTGCTAGTGCTAGTTGCTTTTCTCATACCTGTTTATGCGGACTATCCGCTGGTATCGCGATTTGGCTAGGGCGAAAGCCGTATCGTGGCTAGAACGAGCCAGCCACGCGTTAATTGCAGCGTTATTACGTCGTTGGCGACCTGTTGTTACTTAGCAGTCTGTTCTCTGACCTCGCGATAGCATCGATTTGCTCGGCTAGAGCTCGACTTACCTGGAACAGAGAAAGAGAAGAAGAACACATTAGATCGGTATACATTACGGCGAGCAGGAGAGCGCTTAAAATACGAGGGCAGCCGGTGTCTCGGGTATTCTTATCCCCGACAACTTGGTCGTCTCGCTCGCCACTCGGTATTCTGTTCGCGCGGAGGAAAAACGGAAAAAGTGAGCTGGTCCCCGTCGCCGGTCTGGTATGGCATGGCATGGCGTTTGCTCAAATGAAAACATATCGCCTCGTTACTTCCTACTTATTAAAGTTTGTAGCTTATTACGCTTTAGCCGCGTCGGCTCCTTATACGTCACTTAAGAGCGTCGCGGCGATTCTAGAAGCCGCTCGGCGTACAACTGGTCCGTTCCTTCATCCTCTTTGGCTTGCACCCTACTAACTACTGGTACATAGCGGTGCCTTGTCTCTCGACGGCCGCATTTCGAGGGAGGAGAGTTCACGGTCCAGAAGTCGGTCAACGCTGAGAATATCTTTTCGTTTCGGATTCGCGATTATGAAATCGGGCAGGGCTATTAATGTCAGCGCGCGCGCTCTGATTTCAACGCCGAGGGACGTGGCGGCGAGAAACTGGAAGAAAGAGAGCGAGAAATACCGGCTACGGCTGGAGCCTCTAAAGGAAGCGAAGGAACATAGAGACCGAGAGACCGAGAGACCGGCAGACCGAGAGGAGTCAGAGTAGCTTTCAAATAAAAAGGATCGCCACTGAAACCGGTACTCTGGAGGATCGGCTTGCACGTAGAAAATGTGGTACGCCAATCGAACGCCGACAGAAAAATCTCGATCCAGGGCCACGCTCTGAACTAGCGGTGATAGGCTACTTGTGCCACTTCCGGTTTCATAATACATGCGGTTATCACCCAGGAGAGGCTGTTTTGCTGCGAGACTTCTTGCCAAGTCCTTCAACTTTCGCAAATTACTTGAGACTTAGCACTATCATTAGTGTTCCGATTCCGGGGGAAAGGACAGTTTTTCGCTGATGAAATATTCAGAACTAACAATCAACGGTTTTTATAATTTACCAAGCTTGCCGGCCGCCCCATCCGAGGTATCGAAACAAGCTACCCATCCCCTTAACGATCCTCCGTCGGCGTCGGCAAGTTCATTACCACTCGTTTCGCATAACCTGAACAATTTGAAAGTTCCGAAAGCGTTCGCGAACGAGTTCGGACATAGTAATAACTGAGAAGTAGAGAATAACACACTGGTGGAAACGACGTTTTAATAAAATGAATAGTAATTCCGACGAATTCCGAAAATGACATATTCATGAATTTATTCTAGTTATAATGAATTACTATTTGATAAGCATAATGATCATTACTGTGGTATAACTTTAGATAATCGGCATAGAACGGAATAGAAGAGATGTGGATGTGCCTGATCGATAGAGTAGTAGCGGTGGTTGCGAAGGGGCTCGGATTTCCACTTGGAAATGCAAGTTCAGCCACGAGCCGATGAACCATTGAAAAATTGGCACGGTATCGCGACACGTCGTGGTATAAGCAGACGCTTCCGGTTTCATTATAAGACGGCTGGTGATTACCGAAGCGAAATGACATCGAAGCAGAGCGCGTACCAGACTTCCCCGATAGGAGATAGAGAGAGAGAAAGAGTGAGTGGGCTGTGTGTATGTACCCTGTCGATGTGTGGGACGACTTCTTGCTCTCATTCGTTGATTCAGTACGACGATAATTGGAAAGGCAACGGGAGACATTCTTTAAACAACTTATCAGTTGGTAGCACTGATATTTTCCTCTTTCTTATTCTCTCCCACGCACACTTCCCGACCATTTTCGCAAGCCAACTATAGTACACATACATATTATGTAGAAGGTACAAGAAAAATACTCGGGTCGACCGAAGTCGAGCAATTTGATTTTATCGTTTAACCCGAAGAACACACCCTGCCGTCGTGGAACATCATTTTTGTAGCAATATTTCGAAAGAAAACCGATTGGTTTCTCGAAGCCATCGCACGCATAGAGGCTGTGCTGCACACAAGAAAAGAAGAGGGGGAAGCGAAGAGAATCGCTTGGCATACGGACGAGAAGATCGATGGAGAAACGTGAGCGGGATAAAACGGAATATTAAATTCGATGTTCGGGCGTCTTCGGCAAATTGACTTCGGTCGATTTTGCTCACGATATTTCGTTTTCTAACGCGTTCTCTTGCGAGTGGCTTGGAAATGGAAAGTGGGTGGAAGGAGAGCACCAAGTACAGGATCGAGAGAGCATTGTGAACGACATTCTTCCGACGAGGCCGAGCTGGTCGAAACGTTACGGTGCGTTGAGTCAATTCATAATGCAAATTAGTAGGCGTATACCCCATTTGAAAACAGTGGGCACGAGATCGGCAAGGAAATGCAACTCGCTGCCGTTGGATTAAAAATCAGTTCTGTCAAGCGGAAACTATAATTACGTAATCCTCCAGTATTCGACATTGAAAACCTTGAATAAAATGGAGCCGGTGAAGGATGTTACATACTGCATTATTCTGAGGAAATATGAGAATTTAAATATACCGTCGGTGAAACAAAAACGAAAGAGTATCACGAATGATAATAGTATTTTATTTCCAGGCAGCAAATCAGAATAAATGTGAACAGCTTTCATTTAATTTCAAGAGCTGTCGATCCAGTGATAAAAGCAGCTGATTTGAGAACGATACAATTTCAAAGTTATATCCAAAATATGGCGAGGGATCTGGCGGCTCGCGCATCCCAGAAAACCGTTGAAGATAATATGCAAAAGGGAGAAGCTTAAAAAGTAATTACCGCTGAAGTACACGGGCTGGTTAAAAATTGGCGTGTATAAAAAGTTTTCTAATTTCAGGAGCAGAGGCTCTGCTGGCTGGATAGCCGGCCGAGCGTGCGTCAGCGGCAGCAAGATGAGGGTCGGGAGAAAGGTACCGAGGAGATGGAAGGGAATATGTAAAAGAGAGGGAGAGACTCCCGGAATAAAGGTAGTTCGACGTGTGCGTTTCCACGCACACGACATAACAACACACCTTCCCTCTAATTGGATGCGTGAGCCACTGTGTTAAAACATGCGATCACAAGCACGCTTCGCTCTTCTTTTACCTACTCTCTCTCTCTGCCTCTCTTTTTACCTCCCAGTCTCTCCCTCTTTCTTTTTGCCAGAGGGATACTTGATTGAGAGCGGTGAGCTTTTTTACTGGCCCCACGGGATTACTGACTTGGTGTGCGAATCTCGGCAAATTAGTCTCGCGAAATTTTGATGGCTCTAATTTCTTAATATCTTTGGTAGAAGCGCGCACCGGAGCCGGCGGACAGGAGAGTGGTGACGCGCGCATACAAGTAAAACCAAGAGGAAGTCAATGCCGAATTTCTAGTATACAGCTTCGGGAGAGAGACGAATGTGGGGAGAAAGGGAATGCGGGAGAGAGGGAGAGAGAGAGTCGGAGCCAGACACGCCAGCTCCGGTATGTGTGTATCTCGAAGTTGTAACGAGCGCTGAGTGAGATACTAGTCTGCCAAAGGGGAAGGAGGAGCTTTACAAACGCGAAAGTGAGACAAGTGTCGAAGTAACATGACGCTCTCTTACCCAGCACCGGCATGAAAAAGAGCAGAGTACTGAGTTACTCCATTAACCTAATTAGTGCATGTTATTACCGTTTCACTTTTTTAGCACTACTCTCTAATTACATAGTCCACAGTGAGGCTACCGTGTCGCGTGGAAAATAATTAAGGTTCCACCTATTCCGCTCGCAAGGAGAAATTACAGATATTCGGCTATTTGCACGCGCGCCCTCTTGGATTCCGGCCACTTACCCCACCCGGCTATTTAAGCTCAAAACTCTCGTGTCAGTACTGTTACGTGAAAAAGTATAATAAAGTCAGCGGTATTCTATCTTTCATTTACTGTAAAGTTTATACAGTTTAGGATGATAACACAGTTTTTGAATGTTATCTAGGGAGATGCGAAAATGCGCAAAGTTATAGATAAAGAGGGAAACTCTTTATCTGGTTTATGCCGAAATTTGAATCGCATTTCGTAATTACTCGCGGTATTCCGTAACCTTCAGCTCACCGAAATTTCGCCACAAACAATTGAAGCGATTCAGGAGGTTATTTAGTACGGCGCAGCGCATCCTGAACAGCTCATCAGGTAGGAATTTTCCTAGGTAATTACGGCCGGCTTCCGTTATTTTTTGGGAAGTTAAGAGAGTGGTGGCGCAAATCGAATTAGTAAGGAAGGCCAAGTAGAATAGAGAAAGGAATTGCAAAGGCTGCTTCCTTATGCGAGGAGTGGGTGAGGGGAAAGAGACTGTGCTCGCCAGACTTGAACGGCCATTCCCAGTATTGCGCACCGGTGAGATAGAGCGGAGCGTCATTCCATTAAGGCGACTGCCGCAGCTCATTACCACAAATTTTCAAGAAGCTGTTTACAACGCCCGGAGAGTAGCATTTTCCAAGCACACGGAATTCGAGTCGCTTTTCTGCTTCCCGCTACGGAAGCAGCAAGAGTACCTACATCTGATAATACATTGACGTTACTTGGGAGAACAGTTGTAATGAACGAAATACCAAGTTGCAATTATACCGGAAGGAATTTCGACCAACCTTTATAAACCAGGTTCTCGCATCAACGCGTGTAATATCAGCTTTTGTTTGCGGTGACTGAGAGTATCAAAAGTTCAAAAGAACAAACAGGGAAGAGACTTGAAAAAATCAGAGGACGTCGGGGAAACAGCTTTCCCCCAACCGATCAAGAAATGTATATGGCTACGCGCTTTGCGATCCACGTAGGAAACGGAGCAGAAGACATTTTGTTCCAAGCTTTAACGCAGAGCAGAGCACAGCTTGCGGAATATTGCGCGGGGGTTGACAGCAGTGCTTGTATTCTTCTGGTGGTCGCCTTGCTATGACTGTCGGTGCGCACTACCCATACACAGAGCCAGAGAGAGGGAGGGAGGGAGAGGGCGGGAGGGGAAGGCGGGGGGTCCGGAGTCTAGATAGTGGTAGACTGCCTCCTCTGCCTATATCCGTGTATTATGTGTTCTTTCTTTGCGTTGTTCCCCAGCGTATCCTCGGCGTAGCCGACATTCCTCAAATGTGTCTCTGGCGGCGAAATAAAAATCTGACGGGCAAGAATCAGGTGATCCCAAAGCCGGGCGCAGTGCGCGTACCGCACATGGCTCTCGCAGAGAGCTGTCGCGGCAAATCCTCAGGAGCGTGACATCACTTTGCGAGGCACGTCCTTTGCCACGGAGTGGCATCAAGCGAATAGCCCCGCTCCACGCTCGCGCGCGCCCCTGCATCCACACACGCACACGCACACACATACGGGCCATACGGGATCCCATTCTCTCCGCGTATGAATAGGCGAGCAGCAACACCCAGAGAGACGAAAGCCGGAAACACTAGTCCACGTATTCCCCAACTTTCCAATTCCCGGCAATTCTCAATGGCCGGCGTTCACAATTGATTCCGAACCAATCTAATCAAACCAACTTTTCAAGCAGCTCGCACCTTGCGCGGCCAATCTGTGAAATCTGCCATAATATTTACACGCCAAAATCGACGGCTCAGAGCTTCACAGACACACGCGCACATCTGACCGGCTCTTTCCATTCAGTTGTAAATAAACGAAAATCTCAAGCGATTTATGCAAATCCCATTTAGATTGAATTGTTTTGCACCCCATGTACATTGAACCGTATGTGTAGCAGGCGAACCCGCAGAGCGATAACTTTTTCCACTGCTATGTGCATTGTCCGCTGTAATCCTGAATATCGTTTCTATTCAAGAGCCGGAGGAGGCGCAATGTTGTGTGGGGAAGGCTGCTCTTCTAATAATACCTTACACGAGGTATTTTGGAGCATCAGATTCTCATTACGTAGTGAGCTAGCCTGATGCATTGCTTTGACTTCCCATGCGCCGCTTCGTACTTCAACTAAGTAGGTTGAGTGATCGCTTTAGAAGCGATACCTCCTCTTCCTAACTCTCTGCACACAAGTGCCATGATAATCAAACTTTTCTATCGTATTACGGCAATTTTGGTTTCAATCCTGATATATTCATATGCGATAGAATAGATGGAAGGAATTGCGGTGTGCAAAGAGTGACAAATAGTGCGGTCTAATTCGAGTAACGTAAGAGCTTTTCACTCTTTAACGTTTAACAACTGTTGCAGTCTCGGCCGAGTTAAATAACTTTTGATTTGATGTACTGCTCCCTGTTACATTATTGGATATATCACAACGGGGCGCGCCTTATTGAATAACGGGGAAGTTTATGTGGCCGTAAACCAACGGACAGAGATCGCATTTCGTCCCGGCAATCGAAAGCCGTGCTAATACATGAGGGTTACTGTAGGATTCGTCTCGATGATGGGCTTTGAATCCTGCCATCGCGCTCCCACAATTGCTGCACGCCTGCGCTCGCATCCCCCAATTAAATCTTCATCGTGCAGCTGCAACTCGTTTAATACAAAAAAGCGCTGAGTACAGATGCTCCCTTTGTAGTTCGTTCCGAGCCCATTTTACCAGTTCAATTATTGATATGTGAAGTAATACTTGATGAACGGAATTCCGAGCGTCAGAATTAATCAGCATCAGCGAGGGAAATCAGTAAAATTCATCGGAACAGGTTTCAAAAAGCTCGTTATTCAATTTGCGTACTTAATTCGAATATCTTGAAAGAAAAAGAAGTATTGGGATCTGTCAACGAGAGCGGAAGAGTTTCGTAGGACAAAAGTTCTTGACGTGGTGGGATTACTTTTGTACTCGGTGTGTTAAAATTTCAGGGAAACGTGTCTGCGTAGGTAGAGTGAAGGGTGCGTAGGAAAAAGTGAGAATCGAGACACTCCCGTTGAGGCATGAAAAGGGAGGAGAGTGACAGTGCGACATGCTTCCAGAGGAGAAATGGTCTTGAGCGTGGCAGGCAGCTCGGTGATAGCAAACGAAGTCGGAACCGCGTTGCCGGCGGTGTTCGAGTGAACAATAGGAAATGGGGAAACAGGGAAATAAACGAGGGTGCCGTAGAAAATTAGGAATGAGTATCTAATAACTGAAAAATGTGTCCCGGTATCCAGAGCACGGCGGCGTGGCGCGGTGGTGGAGTCGGGGCTGGGGCCGGGCCCGGGGAAGGACGTGCAGGGAGAGTCAATGAGGGGATGAATGTTGCTACTGGTGTTCCGCCGCCCGCCGCCCGCCGGACGTCGAGACGACGCCGAGGACGAAGAGGATGACGCAGGAATGAGTGCCGCGCGAGAAGAATGACAATGGTGCGGCGCGGCAGGCGACTTCCATCGGGGGTTTAAAACTCCTACCCCTCGTGGAGAATTTACAACCAGCTGGATCCGGTGCGTCATTAAACACGTTGTTTCATAATTCACACTACGATCTATATCCGCCGTCTCTCTTCTCTCATTCGCGATTCCTCCTCTTTCCGAATCCGCCCCAACATTCCCCTTTTCCATGTGTATAAGTGTTTGTTGTTTGTGCGCTTGTCACTCGCGCGTTCGTCATGCTGTTACTAATTTACTCATTGTCAGTGAAAATTTCAAGTGAGATCCCAAATACTGCGAGATCTGAAATGATCTCTGCTGCCTATTCAACGGATGAGCAGGTACTCTGTAGGCGATGCGTACTTCTGTTAGTATGAAAGAGGTAGAATGTTATCGGCTTGCCAGCCAAATCAAATTATTATAGTTCCAGGGGAAAATGAATAAGGTAGAGGCTACCTTCGGAAAGGTATCGCTAGGGAGTCGAATAAACTTGGGTGTTTATACTCGCAGAGTTAATACGGATTTTCACGGCACGCATTAGAAGGGAATTGCGGCCGCTTAATCGAGCAAGCTTCTGAAATATTCAATTCCCAGAGTGCTGTTGCTCAGCAGACCCCATTAAGCAAAGCTCCGACTAGATTTGAGCGTTACCAACTATGAAACGGTGAAGCATTACTGGCATTGGTTCTGCTCGAAACTCAAAACGACGTAGTAATACGATACTTACTCTCTTTAGGTAGTATCAGCCGACAGGTTAGGCGAAGGTGTTGAGCGTATAGTCACATTAGCAGGTGACAGGAACTTAGATAGCAGGTTAACTTGAGGATGGCCACAGTCAACGTGAAGTAGCAGAAGTTACAAATTGAGACGATATCTCTGATAGCCATGACAAGGTTCGTGCGGCGTCGCACAGGAAGATCTTTGAGAAGCCACTTTAAGGTTGGTATCGGAGGACAGAGGAGTCCATTACGAAGAAGTTGTGGTTTACATTGCCTCATCAGGAAGTCGTTAGCCTGGTCTGCCGACACCCTCTACCCTCGGCGTAGACTCTAGCCGCCAATGTCGGCTACCGGCCTTATACCCTTTACCCGTGTTCTCTCTTCGAGAATGCAGCATCGCCCTCCCTCCCTCTCTCCTATCTGCGTCCTTCGTCAGCGCGATATACTAGAGCATCTCCCAAGCTATCCACTCAAACGGCCTCCATAAACCTGGCCCGAAACTTTTAGGGGAAGCCGCGCGCGCGAGCGAGCGGACGGGCGCGCGCGGAAACTTCCATTTTCGGCAAAGATATCTCGGCCCGCTGTGAAATTCCGATATTTTATATATAATCCCACTTCCCCTCTTCGCCCGGCCCGGCCCCTGGAAAACTTTGGGAATTTCGGGAAGTGCGCTCGGGTGTCGCGCCGAATAGAGCCTCCAGCCCGCAAAGTGGGTTTAATGTTTAAACAGGAATTTATTTTACTTGATCCACCGCCTGCGGCCTGCGGCAGCGAAGGGCGCGTGCGCGGATAAATTCCTTGTGAAACTGGATGCTGCTGTGCCCCTAAGTAGACCGAGCATCGAGTGGGCCGCGCATTTCCAAGTAAATCGCATCAGAGAGTCGTTAGTGGCGTCGAAATTACCGGAATGCGTGTGGTAAATCGGCTGCCGGCTCACATTCGGTGTGTGGACGCTGCCAGAGCTCCTCTATATTCTACTAATCTTAAACTGGGAACACAATCTGCTTCCCGTTCGGTTTCAACAGCGCGCATCCAAATGCCTAGTATTGACCCGCCATCAGAGTACTCTGGCTAGAAAGAATGTCATTACGTTGATTAGTAAATACTGCCTCAAAGATTCTGCCAATTTCAAGGAACACACTTCATTTTTGTACTGTGTTTAACGCACAAATCTGAGATAGGCAACCTACAACATTCGAGAATCATAGAATCATAGAATATTACTGTACTCGCAAGCTTGGAATCTGCGAATAACTGGAAGAGTATGTGTCGAGATGTAAAGGGGTCCAGAGGGGGCAGAAATAGACACTGCCAAGATAGCGTAAAATTAAGATTTTCCTCGAAAACCTGATTTGTCTGGTAGCGCGAAGTGAAACGGGAAGAATTTCTCGGCCATCGTCGCGGGTATCATCACACCATGCCACCGGAACGGCCAGCTGCTGCGACAATTCCTTTTTTTCCCTTAAGGGAGCGTTCACTTCAAAGAGAAGAAGGGCTCGAACAAAGTTCTACCAATGGAAATATTCCGTTTGATTTAGATACTCCCGAAAGACAGCGGCTGCCGCGCTAAGCCACTGGTGTCCTTGCAACAACTGCTCCCTTCGAAGGGAGCGTACTAGGTCTCACGGGAAGCCACATGCCTTTCAAATAACTGAATTCAAAGTCATAGCCGAGGAACTTCCATATTTTTCGTGGTTATCGCTCGCCATCCTGTCGAAGAAATATCGCCGGCGACGTTTTCGAGCGGCGAACGTAGAAAGTGAACGAGGGACATTGAGATATAAATGCATAAGAATTTCAAATAGAGCTGGTGGCAGCCAATTGATTTAGCGCTGCCCGAGAATAGAGGGCGAAGAGCTCGCTAACAGAGAGCATAGTGTGACAGAAACTCGGGGAAACGTCAATTAGAACGGACGAGTTTAATTCGAGCACATACTGGGGGGTATAATTATGAATCGTGAGTGGTTAGAATTCGATGGAACTGTTTGACATTTGTGCAATGTAAACGGCGAGGTTCGAAAACGAGGCTTTCGTCACCGGATCGCAGCAGCATCTCGTTCTCCAATGGGCCACCCGTAATTCACTGTCACAAGTCAAAACTCGGAAGACGGCTCATGTGAAATAATGCACGTTCCGAGGTTATTTACGAGAAGCGCCGGGAAGCGATGCCGGCGCGGCGCGGCGCGGCGCGGCCGCTGCACCGGCAGTGAATTGTGGAAGTAACATTGGAGACGGAGAATTTGCTGGTACACCGAAGACGACGACCACAACGACGTCGAATACGACCAAGAAGGCTGCAACTAGGACGAAGGGAACGACGGAGAGCAAGAATAAGAAGAAGTGGAGGAGGAGGAGGAGGAAGACGACGACGCCGGCAACGAGGAAAAGTTCTTACGCTGTCGAAGCACGACTTCTTCACGGCAGAATGTTGCACTTGCCCGGTGCCAATTCCCAGGCTATTGGATTTTTTCGCAACACATGACCTGGAAGAATGTTGCACCTACCGGCTTCCCACAAAATGTCGTGTCTCGCAACGCCCAATATTGCTTTCCTCCTCGCTTGCCTTTCTAACTCTCGCAGTTGTCATTATTATCAGAAAATTCCACTAATCCTCGTATCAATGCTGTCAAGAAATGTAAGCTGAAAAACCACTGTTCATTGTGATTACTTCACTGGCTAGGAATTCCCACCGCGCACGGACTGCAGGTTTGACTGAACTGGTGACCTGTCAATCATAGTCAATTTACGCGATGCTAATCAACTCGGGCGCATTCATGAACGGCGAATCATCTCGACATTAAGAGAAACAAATACTTCCGAGAATAAATAGTTGAGCCAGCGGCGAGTCCGATCTAGCGTTTCCACCGGCAGCGGAGAAGATCGCGAATTTTACGGTCACGTATACCATATTTATGACGCGCCCCACGAGACGGATAATTCAAATACAAAAAAATCGCTTGCCGTGCTTTCGGAGCTGCTATAAATATTCCGGCGGTCAAAAGCTCCTGTGATTTATCGCTAATTCGAATTTATTATTATTTCAGTAACGATCTTTACAAAAATAACGCCCATGTCTAGTGAGCCATGTCACAGCGTATGCTGAACCAGGCACTTTTTCAACAGCGGCATCATCAAAGAACGAAAATCCCTGTACCAGCAGAAGGTAATATGTGGTAGAGAAACATGGCTGAGTAGTTATTTCTCAAGAGATATTGGTTCCTCCGCACGAGTAATCTAATGTAATAAGGTTCGTGCAAGTAGAGCAGTAGTTTTCCTTGTGCAGGCAAACGAAAATTCTCGTGTAATCCGCTGAGAAGCTGGTCCCTCACGCACGAAGCGTGATCGCTGGTGATCCCGGCTGTCAGTATGTACGTACGCATACAAAATAAATTTCCAGCGTCGTCGTAGAGAAAATTGAGAGAGAAAAGAGGCGGGATAGTTACGCCGATAAGCCAGCGTGTAAACTGCCGCGGGCGCGAGGCCAACGACGCCTGTTTCGCTCGATAAGAGACGTTTACATACGTCTTAAGGCGTCGTTACTTTAACGCTGATCGCACCTACGACCTATAAAATATAACGCCTACGAGAGGCTATATCTACACGTCGCCGCCGAGCTAACGATTGCCGACGCGTCCTCCAGCCTACATGAGTTCGGCTTCTTCTGCCTGACGTATGGTACACATAAGATGCTTGATGGCAACATGTAGTTTTATGCGACCTTATGCAACTTACTCAATACGACCTGCTTCTTCTGTACAATCCCTTCACTTCGAGTGCCCCAATACTCCTCAACTTTTTATTATCGTTATTTTACACATTTACCAAATTCGAGGAACGTTAATGACGAATTGTGTTCCTTATCGATAAACGATTACCCGCGAGCGGTTAACGAAATACCCATTTGGCTTTAGTGCGATTTTGCGGAAAATGCCGGGTGTATCGAGCAGCTGAATATCGGCGGAGTCTATTTCAGGGTTGAGCGAGAATCCCTGGGCTTAGCAAGCGCGCACGTCGGTGAAACGGGGCGAGGAGGCGAGTGCGCCAACAATAGCTCGCAAATCGAGGTGTGTCATAATTATATCGACTTCCAGCCAATGCGACGCCGTCACCGTTGCGAAGGGGTCAGCAGTGCAGTCAACGATGTTTCCCAAAGGAAATCGTAATTAATTCTCCCTCTCTCTCTCCTTCGCCTCTTAGCGATATTCCCGGAACGAGCCATGCTCTACATACACCAGGCCGCAAGAAGAAGCGCAACGAAAAGTCCTAGCAAGAATGGTGCTCGGCGAGGGAACGATTTATCCGCAAAAAAGTGCGCAGAATGCGTCTAATTAAGGTTGAGGCAGCGCAGAGGCCGTGTGCCCGGGGCCACCTCGACGAGGCAGGTTAATCCGTCCTCGAGGAAAATAGGTGAAAGCGTATCTCGTAGGAGGGAAAGACGGCGCGGCGGCGCGGCGTGCTGCGAGTAGGAGGAAAAAATTCGCAGGGGAGTAGAGATTGCACCGTTAAAGGTGGTTGATTTTAATTTCACGGGGCACGAGCCTTCGGTTACGCTAGGAGCGCACCGGCGCCGCCGACGGAGGCGGCGTCAGGCCCTCCTAAGCGGCGACGGCCTTCCTACTCCATATTATATGCCACACGTATACACCCTCTGCACACGACACCCGCGACCTTCCGTGTGCTCGTGCACACAGGCTACAATATGTGTACCAGCCGCGACCAGTCGCGCCGCTCTATCTGCATGCATACATACATACGTATGTATATGCCACGCGAGAGTGCGAGAGGGAGAGAAAGAGAGAGAGTAAGCGGAAACGGGGAGTAAACGAGGGAGCCAGAAGAAGGGAGAGGGAGTAAGACAGTAGATTCTGCGAAGCACCGTACTCGCGCGGTAAACAACAGCCCTTCCACGGCATCGATCCTGCATAATGGTCCATTATGTTGCCTGATTTGCACATTATCCGACGACTTGCGACATATAAACCGTGAACTTCGGAGCATTACCGATCCTTCCCGGGCAATAATTGTGTTACAAGTGTGCTCGGTGAGTGTGCCGCCCCAGTACTCCAACTCCCTTCTTAACCCTTGGCCAGTGTCCGCGGATGGAGAAGGCTCCAGAAAAAATTACCAACTTCCTCCTCTCTCATTATGCCTTTATTGGAGAGGTGGGTTACGGTCTAGACAGGATTATTAGGTTTCTTCGGCCCGACGATAAGGCCTGTCATAATCTCACAATCGCGCTGGTATTCTCATAATCCCTGCCACGTCGTAGCAAACAACGTCACGCTATCTCCGATTAATTACGAGTCGTATCAGAAAGCACTCAGGAAATATTTGGATAAAGAGTTGGGCGAAATTGATTGCTGAATTGGGTTCATCAGGATTAACGTAAAGCGGACTAACGACATGCGCGATGTCCCACTGTTCACTTTTCTTCCTATATTTATCTAGTACTGTCCCGTAGGAGGCGGCACACATCGAGGGAAGTTTTTTTCTCGCCGATAAAAGCTGGCAGTGGTGCCGCGTGCAGGGAGAACAGTAATTCACCCTCGATGCAAACCAGCGACGTATCGTCGAACGGATCACGCACTTGCGGCTCGGCGTAAAAAGCACCCCTAGGCGCGACCTGTACTCGGGCAAAGGTTGCTTGAATTCTCAGAAGGAAAAAAAAGGAGCAGTCACGCGGCACAGTGCGAGTGAACAGCCGGTGCCTGGGAGAGGGGCTGGGGCGGGGGCGGTTCGGAAGAGAAGGGTGGGAGGTCTCTCAAGCCTCCTCATAGCTCAGGAAACAAAGGGTTAAGTATTGCCATGTAGGAGCGCTCGAGCGCGACACTTAATATCGAGATCTCCGGGCGCGATTTATCTCCCTAGGCGCGACAGACAGAGTGTGAAGAGCGAGGAAGGAGGAGCGGGAGAGAAGGGCGGCGGAACGTTGTATTTTGCTCGCGAGAGTTTTCATTCTAGGACGCGCTCGTACATTAGCCCGCTCATAATTCACGGGCGTCCACCTACATAGGTGCACGCGCTCACGCACATACACCTAGCCGCCATCCTTATGCCCACACGGCCAGCCTTATAGTAAGAGTGCAATATCGTGCGCGGCGCAGCCTGCTATCGCGCGCGGGGACACTCGAGTAAATATGCCGGAAGTTATTCCCAGCGGCGACGCGCTAAGAGGAAACGATAGTTTCGGTTTGGGGCACCGCAGCAGTCCTTTTGTCGGCATAGAGCAGGCGGCGCAAGCGGCCGCTCTCTTTTCTGTCTCTAGCCGAACGAAGTCAGCGCCGCAGCGGGCCTCCTCCTCGTACAGGCCGCTTCTCCTTCGCCGGAGAAACGACCAGTCGAGCGGGCGGAAAGTGCTTCCCGGTTACGTGCTCACAAGCGTTTCGTTTCAACTTCAATCCCGCTCTCTCGCCTCCTCTCTCGCTTCTACCAATCTTCAGATATACTAGGCTCACCGTGAAACACGCCTAGCTCGTGCTAGGCCAACGTGCAGAGACTCAGCAGAAGGCAGCCAACAAACGGGGAAGCCGCTGCAAAGAGGCGCAACGAACGAGCGAGCGAGTTGGCTTGACGTTGCTAGTAGAGGACGGAGTCGAGAGGTTGCACGGAGCGCAACAGAGAGTATGCTCTCACTCGCCCCCATTTGTCCTCTCTCACTTGTTCTCAGTGGGGCGAGGGGTGAGAGGGCGAGTGAACGAAGTGAAGAGGGAGAAGGACTGTGGGAGTGATCGATGGGGTGGCGTCCAAGCGTGTCTAAATAATTAGCTGTCTCTCTTCCGGCCCCACACCGTTTGTAGGGGCTACCCTATGGATAATAGTATAGGTGGATGGGGCGCGTGTTCGCGTTCGTTGCGTTCTCGCAGAGCGGAGGCCGGCCGAGCCGGGCCGAGCCGAGCGCCAGTGGGAAAGAGAGCCAGTTGGGGCGAAAACGCGTGTCCGTCCAGCCGGTGAAGAGGGACAGCCACATCGTGATTTGCTGAGCTACCTGGAATCGTGAATCATCCATGCTCGCGCACCAGCCGTGCGCGCAACGATCGCGGCGATTCACGGCGCGTTACAATTTCGGCTGGCTTCCCTTCGCCCCGTTCTGACACGGGCGCGAGTGTGGGTGTGCCACGTAAAGCGGCGAATGCGCGCCGAACTCGTTTTTCACGAGGTCACCGCATGAAAAATGTCACACCTCAGCCACGAGAGCTTACCGTTGTAATTGGATGTACCGTAATTTCCTGAAGCACCACAAGTACCCCGCCCGGCCTATTGCTACAGGGGAATAAGCGGCGACCGGAATATTCTGGATACGTTTTGCGGCTGCCGATAAACAGTCGCTCTAAATGAGCTCCGTTTGCGAAGTAAGTTCATTTCCGCCATGCCGCAACGCATCCAATAGACCAGAACATACAATGCCCAAATACCCCCAGTTTCGATTAACGTATCACGTATCCGCGGTCAAAAAATGCTCGAAATATCGTGCGTGTAACATTTCAAGTGAGCATCTCGTTCGATTTTGTTGCTTAATGAGGTCGTATTTGATTTTCCCTGCTATTAGGATGTAATTACCCATGCAGTCGTAGTTGGTACAACGCGATAAAGAGATGAGGCAGATATACATACATAGGAGTTTTAGTATTTTATCTGGCAATTGGTATTTCAACAACACTTAATTTTATGAATTATTTTGTGAAATTTGGACAGAGAGCTGCACAGCAACGAACTCGAAAAGCCTTTGTCTCACTCTGCAGTGATAGAGAAAATATGGAAATGGGAGTTGGAGCTTTTTCATCAGCTATTGTCAAACAATGGACACACCATTTGCAACATTTCCCGAGAGCAAGAGGAACTGGCAGGATTGGTCGATCGGTCACCATGAAGAGACTGCCTCGCAAAACAGACTTTTCTTTCCATTCTTAGGGCTCTCGGCGAGCCACTCGGGACCGAAGGAAAACACTTTTCGCGAATTACCAGGAAAACTGTCTCGCCTAAATCGTAAAAAGCCCAGCCGAAGGCAGGACCGATCGGATACTTGCCGAGTAACCCAACGAACCTAGCTATTATCGGATTTTCGTTTTCGGCCGGCATCAAAATACATGCGGCGAGTGCGAATAGTTATTTACTAGCGCTCGTATACAGAACGGTTATGTCGTACGTGAGCCACATTTAATGCCGCGTCTGCCAATAGTTGGCAGGTATTCTGCTGCCTATAGTTTTACGACCAATGTCGGCCGGTAGTATTTCGAATTTTGGGAGCACCTCGAAAAAACCTATCGATAGTGCCAGGATCTGCCCTATACCACCCCATACACAACCACAGACACACGCCACTACTTTTTCCTTCCCCAACTACGACCAGACTGCTATATTTAATCATTCATCCGGCGCGGCGCGGCGTACCATTAATAATAGTACACTCGTTGTTAATACAAAATCCATACACGAACCATGCCCTGGCTTGATGAGACTTGATGACCGTTCAGGAAAGCCACTTTATCTCTTGGTACAACAAGAAGAAACGGTTGTGTATTATCGATATTTGAAGAGGACGGCACTAGAAGCTGCAGGCAGCAGCTGCATTGAGAATCAGACACTCGAGCAAGTACAAGGATACATAAATACCAAGTCTCTGCATACGGCCGTGGCTAAAAATGGAAATTTGTACAGTTGACCTAGTGCGGCGACGGGGAAGTGGGAGGAGGGGGTGGCTTGAGATTAGAAGAAGAGAAGGAAGAAGGAGTGATCGGAAAAACCTTTGAGTAGTCTGGCGCGGACAATTCAATTCCGGAAATGAGTACAAGCAGAAGTTTTTCTAAATTAAAAGATCGTGGAGAACCGTGACCTGGGAATGTTCTGGGCGCGACACTCGCTCAAGTGTGGATGCCATTTCCCTCAATACATAGGCGTGACACGGATGCGACCCGTGGCGAGACTTCAAGCGGTTCTTCCATTAACAGACTGCAATAATGAAACACCGTCAGCGACCCACACAGCCAAGACTCAATGGCACTTGCGCGTCGTAAGCCGAGAAGCTTTTTCATCAGATAGCTATGATTCTTTCTTTCCCTTGCTCTTTCTAGAGCCAGCCACCGCCACTACTCCACCCTCAGAATCAGCAGCCACCAACAGGGCTATCTTTGGAAATGTAATAGTGAAGATTGCTAGCCCGCCTTGCTTTCGGGAGGCAACGATCAGACGCAATGGTAGTCGTCACAGATCGACGTTCCCACTCGTGTTATAGCAGTCAGTCGTTTTATGCATAGTTTGTTTCGGCAATTTGGAGGGCAGGGCGAGAAGAAGAAGAGCGGAGAGGGAAAGAGATGCTTCCACGTCGAAGTGGATATTGGTATTCGAAGCGAAATATGTCGAGGCAATGAAATTTCTGAAGGGCGGCGGCGTCTTTAAAGCGGCGAAGTCGTCCGAAAGAAATGATGGAGAGACAAGTGCCGGCTGCCAAGTAGAATAGGCCCCCTCGCGTGATGGAGAGCCAGCCAGAACCGAGAAGACGAGCGCGCCCGGGGAAGATGAAGGGCGCGAAGAACGTGTGCAGAAACGCAGCATGCATTTTGAAAAGCCACGGGATACTTAGGTGAACATTCTCTCCAAGTCTTGGAAGCTAGTTACCCTTCTCCTTGTGTGCTCCAGTTCTTTCGACAGGAGGAGAGGGAGAGAGAGAGCGTGAGGGCGGCAGGAAAGCAGTCGTCGAAGGGTGCCAAAGTAGATGGAGGTTGAAACGAAGGTGGAAAGAAGGCGGGAAAGGAGAGCGCGAGAAGCATATGCGCGCTCGGCGGGATACGGTATAAAATATACTTAATCTGTATTCGGGACACGATCCCTGCCCGGGCGGCTGCCTGGCTGCCTAGCCGGCGGAATACAAAATTTCCGTATTCAGATGCTTTGCGACAGAAATTGACTTTATTGAGGTTTATTGATCCGCAATATTGTGTTCCGCTATAGCACAGTTGTGCGCGTGTGTGGCCTCACGTCTATCTCCCTCTCCCTCTCTCTCTCTACCCATATATGTATGTATGTATGTATGTATACATATATGCTGTACTACATGCCAGCCATCTCGCTGCGCCAAAGTGAGTGACCGTGTGTGTACTGCGCTTCTCTCTGTGCACGTCCCGTTCGTCCTAGGTGTACCGAATATCTGGGTAAAAGCGGACCGATTCTACGGACGTTAATAGTTCATCGCGTGCGTACCTCCTCACAGAAATATCATATCAAACAACATTCTATTTTTACTGCTGCATCCGAACAACAGGAAATGCTTAAGTATTACATTTGTAAATCCACAATATCCCCTGTCATCTTGCCAAATCTCATCTTGGAATTTCAGTGTGTCCCGCCATAGTAGTTGAGAGCATGTAAGTTGTGATCGTATAGATATTTAGCGAATGTTTTGCTTTAATTTCCTGATCTTCTCGGGTCAGTCGGTAATTATTCGCTGGGATGCGATTGATGTTCGGTCCAGTTGCTATCGCTTAAAATTGCAGGAACATTGGGTGGCTGGGACCAAGAAAACAGGTTTCAGTTCTCACAACGATTTGCAACATGATCCGCGTGGCCATGCCTCGACGATGGTGATTGTGGTATCGTTTGCATAACGAACCAATAACGCTCAATCACCGTAGCCAATAATTCGCGAGTCAGTGCATTATGTCGGCATAGGAATAAAAAGAATTAAAAAAGGAATAACGAGCCGGAGGTTAAATTGCTCGGCGCGCTGCACATGAAGCAGCCCAGGGGTAGGAATAAATTCGCCGTGTCTCCAATCCACCGCTTGCCGCATGGCCCGTCGACGAGACCGCATGAAATGTCCAGCGCAATTGCGAAATTACTACACGAAATGGGAATATTAAACAGAGGGCAAAAAAACGCACGGATTACGCGGCAAGCGGTGGCCGCTGGCCGATGCATGAGTTACAAAAATTAGCGGCATTTCGGCTGGCAAAGCAACGAGGCCGAGCGGTACGGAAGCAAAAGAGACCCAACCGGGCTAACCGAATATTGACAGTACGCTACAAACACGATTTCCGGCCAGACCTGCAAACGTCGAATTATCGCCAATGGAGCGCAACAATAATATCGAATAAATTCGCACATCCCCAGCAGCCCCCCTCCCAAATCTCCCACCCGACCTCACTTCGCCTCGTCACTGGCAATATTTTCGCTAAACGGATTATCGCGCGAATCGGGAAACGGGCCGATGCAGCACCAGCAGTAGCAACCGGCCCAAAGAACGCTGAGACAAAACGGTGCCGACGGCTAATGCAACATAATTCACTTCCACCTGGCAGCAGAATTTGTGGCTTGCTTTTTGGCGCGACTAGTAATACTCGGCCACCCGCCGAAATTCGCTCCGGTTTCAACTCTCTCTCTCTCGCTTTCTCTCTCACACACTATCCCTCTCGCGGTGTGTATAGTAAGAAAGGGTTGGGGTTCACTGGAACGACACCAAGTGGCGCACGTTCCCGGGCGTGTCAAGGAAAACTGCCGTGGCACGTAATTATCCACTCCGAAAGCTCGCCGCCCGGTGGATTCGCGCGCGTAAAAACGAGGAGGAAGCTGCTGGGAAACGGCGAATATGTGTATCAGCAAACGTAGAGCGACAGATGGAAACTTGGCTTTTATTAGCAGCGTGTAAAAATGTATATGAAAAGGTGTCGGGTTCGCGTGGGTCAGTGGAAAATTTCGTGAAACGTGTTATCTCCATTGGATTTTCAGTGTCAGATTCGAGAGTCGAAGAGAAACGAGATTGAGCAGGGCGAGCGTGGGCGAACTGCGTTCGTGCTCGCTCCGCGGTTTCGCGATTGGTTGTCCATGTTCACGATGTCAACGTAACTGACGGTGTAATTAACATGATAATCATCACAATTAAACGCGCGCTCCATTCCCGAGGAATTTGAAAATGCAATCCTGCCTGCGGGTGTAATGTATGGTACAGCACGTACGAATCCGGAGAATGAATAGGACTCTATGGGGTCCGCTCCGCTGTATACCTTCAGTCGAATCTCCAAGTAAATATAAATCTTCCACCGATCGATGTGTCGCCGTTGTCGTCAGTTTTATTGAATCGAGGAGATGAAAACACGCCGCCAACGAATATTGACGCGTAGACTGCTTTTCCAAGAATAATACACTGTTGTACCGATGAACTGGCAGCAGAGAGCTATTTACATGCGTGCAACGGAACGAAATGATTTTCGTCCAAGCTATTATCATTCAAATTTGCATTACCGAGTCCAAGTGCAGCATTGGCAATATCATCCCGACAACTCGCAAATAATGATCACTCCCTATTAATTCCAACAAATTCGGGAAAATACGAAAAGTTCGTGGATTCGATAGACTTTATCCGCTTTCTAATAGTCGGGTCCTTTAGAAGAGGAAGAATGAATGCTGGTTAAGAAGAGTAAGAGTAGTAGTAAGAAGTAAGAAGGAGTGCCGGTAGCTGGGAAGAAATGAACATCGAAGAGAGTTGCTGGAAAGTGGAAGAGGAAGGGAGAAAGGGTTGTTGTCGGGTAGGTATCGACGTGCGCTTATTGTGCCGGCGGTCTTCTTCGCGCATAGATTTTGACCTGAATGGAGGCATTCTATCGAAAGATGCTGTACAGAAGGTAAGAGAGAAAGATGGAGAGTAAGAGAGAGGAGGGGAAGTCCCGATTGTTAGCCTGTAGGCAGAGGTCAGAGTTCATCCGGGCCATTTGACTATCTGGCGCATTAGTCAACAACTGTCTTTCACGGAGAGAGCCAGAATGAAGAACGCTGCGGAGAATGAGTCTCACTCGCATGGATCCAAGCCAGGCTATTGCCGGGTTCGAAGCTTTTACGAGGAAGCCGCATCGCCTCGTGTGTCGCCGTTCTTGCGCTCCTTTCCAGATACTTTTGTGGCTCGTGAGTTTGTCACCGCTCTCTCACGCACCGCTACCGCTCCATGACGGCGGGGATGGAAAGAACCGAGGGTAATCCTGCGGAGGCGTAAAAGACGGAATACGGCTGAAAAAAGAACGAGTTACACCTTTTTCATGGTCCCTTTACCGCACGGCCAGCCGAATCGCCGCTCCGAGCGCGCCTTCACTCCAGTACTCGCACCCTCTCGTCCTAGAGTCAACGACGCTGGAGATCTCTAGTTGTGTAGGGTCGTCGCCAGGGATGATACTGCCGGGACTCGTGTTATTAAGTCCGGGCTGCGCCCTTTTTCTAATTTTGGCAAAGTGACCGGATTACGCCGGGGAAGACACCGCTGGATATTGCAGTAAAGGGTACAGCTGGAGGAGAGAATACACGGCCATACCATGCCAACAGTAATGAAGTGTACACTTAACCGGCACTTTTATACTTGCACCACTGAAGGAAATAATTAACATGGAGAGTCACTTTCCATGGTAGTATTATAAGGTGGCAGAAGAGAAAACATCGGAGAAGAATCCTCCAGCAGGCAAATACAGGAATGGTACTCGGCACCTTTAATTCCCAATATTTTTTCGAGACACGCCCTTCAGCCGGGGCTCAACTTGTTGCGCTTTATGAGCGCGTCAGCCTCGGCTGAACCTCCTATTTGTTCCGGCAGCGTGGAGTGCGAGCCATCGTGTTGGAGGAGCAAGCCAGCGGAGACGACAAAAATAAGGAAGAGCCGAGGGGGGCTAAGCTCTGTCCCAGCGATAGGCTGGTGAATAAAAAGTGAACGAGCGAGGAAGACAGGATCGCTATAAGGCATGTAAAACGTGAAGAAAGGATGCTGCCGAGTTCGGGAGCAATTCCTATTGGACGTGTAGTCCAGAGGAGCACGGTTGAGTTTACTTCGAAAATCGAGTCTCAAGAGGAACCCAGCCTGCACTGGCTCCAACAGAAGAGAATGAGAGAAATAATAAGGGCGGGGTCCTCGGCGAAGGGGAAGGGGAAGGGGAAGGGAAGGCGCGGGTCCAGGAAGTCGGTACGGAATACTGAGATGTGGAATTCCAGAACACTGGAGAGAAAGAGATTGCACGAGAAGAGCTCGCAGTCAAAAAGAAGACAATGAGTCTCGGAGGGGGAGGGAGAGTTGAAGAGAAAATCAGGGTGGGTTGAGGGGAATCGGTGAAAGAGCTTGCCTAGTAAGGGGTGTAAGAAACAAATTGCAGGCTAGGGGAGAGTAAGGACGTCGCGAGGACGCCAGGGTCGTTTAATGACGGAGAATTGCAAGTAATGGCGGGTAACGTGCCCTATTTAACACGCCTCCGTTTCGCCTTATCCTATCATACGAAATAACCTCTGCATCCCCCGTTAATATTTTCTTATCGCGCCACCGAGAGCTCTGCTTGCCTTCCTGTCTGTTCGCCTGCCCGCCCGCTCGCCCGCCAGCCTGCCTGCCTGTAGCCTCCTTCTACTTCTGGCGTGGCTTACCTACTTACATTACACGCCGACTTCCTATCGCCATCCCCAACAGCTAACACTGCGCTCGCTCTCGCGAATTATTACACCTCTCGAAGCGTAATTTTTGGATAATATCTGTCCTCTCCATTTCCACGACACGTGAACTCTTGCCCTGCGCATTATCCACGCTCCTTAATACGCTCGGACGAAAAGTTACAATTCAACGGTGGACTAGCAGTGGCGCAGTATGTGCTGTTCCTGTGTTACTTGATATTGCATTTTTATACGCCAGACGGAACAATTATTTTAGCCGAGCGCACTCACCAAAATCATTGACGCAATGCCGATTATTCGGTGAATTGTAAAGCATATACATATATACATGTATGCGATTCACTGTGAACAAGCTTTTCGAGTGTACCTTCGCTTCCAATTTACTAAATTGCTCCATAATTCATGCGTGACACCACTCTTCCGCTTCGAGTATTCGCAGAAACAATCCCTAGAGAATCGAAAGAGAGACTACACATATGTATGGAGACAAGGGTAAGTGCGCTCTGATTAAAGGAGAATTAGTCGGCCTTGTGATAAGTCAAACTTACGAGTAGTCTTCGAACATTGCTTTAAAATCGCATTACGGCAACGGGGTAACGAAAGAGCAAATGCAAATTAGAGGAATGCGGCTTGCGGAACCGAGGAAAGAACTAACGGCAAGTGCCGCGGTAGCCTAAAGCAAGCAGAAAAGACTGCAGAAGGAGTGAAGAAGAAAGAGAAAAAGCGAGGGAAATCGAGTTGGAAGATGTCGATTTCAACTTGAAGGGATGATGTATTCTTAGGCCAAAACGAGGTCTGGCCTCATGTACCTTACATAAACTAATATCATCTTCTTCACTCTGGTAGTCTATCGCTTTGTTCTTTCTCTATGAGGCTCTTGCCTGGTGCGGTTAGGTTGGGCCCACCAGACATAAAGCGTTTCTCATTCGATATCTTCTATCTCCTCGATACCTATGTACAGAATATCCGACACCCATTCTAGGATCAGACATTTCGCTCTCGCTCGCATATCTCCGGCATTACATTAAGATGATATCGCAACAGAACTGAGAGAATTTAAATCGTAGAAAAAATAGTCGAAAAATATTGACAGCTAGGCCAGGAAGAGAGTCAGCTATCTTTCGTTAGGTTTCTTGGGGAGGGTAGCGACTAAAGAACGTAAAGAACTATCATTGAAACTATTTGCTTTTAGGAAGGCAGCAGGACGCACAATCACTGGCAGTGGGTAGGCCCCTTAAAGTGTTCGGAGCACGTAGTACGGAGTTTGCGAAAGGGACGAAACGATGCTCAACTTGGCACGGTGCTCGCCCGAGTTACGACAATCTCCTTTGAGGTTCCCTGCCTTCCCTTTATCCTGATGGTATTCCAAGAGACCATACTCATCTACGCCCTCGCACCTTTGCCACACTTTATCACACCAGTGAACTCGTCCACCCGCCCAACCCTCAAACGATATACCGCCCTTTCGAAAGGTCGACACCCAAAGGTCAAATTATTTACCGGCCGAATGAAGTATACTCCATTCGGGCTCGACGGAACTTACTGCGCTAACATTAAGTTACGTAAAATGCTGGTAAAAATGTTGGCGGTGAAAAAAATCCCTGGACCGAGAGAAATGTTGAAAACGGTACAGTGCCGATTATGGCGTAAGGTGGCGTAAGAACGCAATGTGAATGTGGAATCGAACCGAGAACCACTGGCGATGGAACGAAGCCACAATGCCAGCCGATTGATTTACGTTGCTCGTTACGCGGTCCACTGCTCCGAAGAGAGAAAAATAAATTGATAGAAGGACCAAGATAGAGTGAAAGAGGGAGAGGGCGAGAGAGAAAGGTGGACGGGGAGAGGGACGCCGGCAGCGAATGGCGGCGCGAGATGAACGGCGACGGAGGATAGGGGAGAAGTGGTGCAGGAGAAAGCCATGGGAGAGTGAGGAAGGAAGGGAGGGATGAGAGGACGCGAGGGAGAAGGAGAGTCGACGGAGAAAAGGAGTCGTCGAATGGAGACGAGATCGACGCTAAGGAGAGAGGGCCTCGTACGAGAAATTGTGTGTCAGGAAAAGAGTTGAGTGAGGAGAGTGGAGTGCAGGAAGAGAGAGAGAGAGAGAGCGAGAGTGAGGGGGAGAGTAAGAGGTGGAGAAAGAGGGGAGTAGGTGGGATAGTGGTGGGGACAAAGAGGTTGCATGATGAGAAATGCAAAGTAGAACGAGGTAGATTTTGCCAGACGAAAAACCGAGGTCACGCTCGTCCGATCACGTCTGCCCCACTAATCTGGACTTTTGTTAAGATCGATGATTGTTTTTTCCCCGCGGCGCTCCCCCAACAGTAAGATCACCGGCGAAAACTTAAGCAATAAAGACGTTGATTTCGTTACCGACTTAGGGCCACCCTCTGCGCTACGTGACAAATCATTCAAACAAATAGTCCTGCCAATCGTTTTTTAAGCGCACATTCTAATTTAAGCCGACAATTCATTACACGGATTGGCTGGTAGGAGGGAGCGCGGGAAAACTCGTGAGGCACATTCATCTGCGTTCCGTCCGAGAGAAAGTCAATAGAGCTTCCAATTTTAAGCAAATGCAAAAAAATCTCAGTCCTACTCATCGATATTCGCAACAAGGCCAATAAGACGGCGGGGAAGAGTTGGATGAGATCGGCGGCGGAGCCGGATGAACGTGAAGGACGAAGTCGTGATAAGAAGAAAGCAAGCAAGAACAAAAGTACTGGCAGGAGGCAGAGTTCGAGTGAAAGGACCAATATCTTCCAAGAAGTAATCCTAGTCATTAGTGTCCCGATCGGTTTGCTCTAATACTGCCGCTCGCCTATAGTAGTACGTACAGCCGTCTTCCCCTCTTCTTTCCTGCACGCCTGGAAACCGATCCGGCTTGCTTGGCTCCACGGTGACTAATGGATCCGGAGACTCGACCTGATTGTAATTGCAGATAGAGTCGATACACGCTACCAATCTATACATCCACTCCTCCGAACACACACGCCTGCATAGCTAAATCTGACGACTGGCCAACACACCATTAGCCATCCCAACCAAATTTTCCATACATTCACTGTACAACGCATCAACTACCCAAAAAGTTAAAATCCTATCATTCACTTTTATATTTTACTATTACTATCACGACAACAACTGTAATTGAGAGGGACCTATATGAAGCAATAGCGTATTATGTACAGCCCGATCCTTGGTTTATGGGTTGAAGGCACATTGGGAGTAAAGTATCTATGGTATCACGCGCGCTTTATTATCGTCCGAAAATCCAGCGGACTATTAGCTCTGCCTTTACGGCACGAGTGAGTGTAAAAAGTAAGGTCGTAGAGAGAAGGGCGAGAGAAGAGTGTTGAGAAGCGAAAGGAGGGAGGGTGGGGAGGATAGAGGCGTGCGCGCGTGAGCGGTAATACGTGAAACGAGCACACGGCTCACCGAGCAGCAACCACTTTTACGATAGAGCTCGTATCTACGGATATGGCGTATCCGAGTGTGCCGCACGGAGGAGAGGCAGCTGCCAGGCAAATAGAAAGACAGTCCTGAAAGATTGTTCACTTCGGCCTCGTATGGCCGAGGGTTAAGACACCGGCGCCCCTTAATTTCAGGATAGCTGCCTCGGCGAATCCTCTAATTCTTCGCGAAGAAGGACCTAACCATTACTACAGTCAAGAGAATGGCAGCTTCCGCCTTAGTAATCATAAATTTCATCAACTGGCAAACAACACTTGCTACGATTACGAGAGTGAGGTCGATGGGCGCGAATGAAGCCTGAGGGACGAATCACAGTCTAAAGCTTTCAATCAATGTCTAGACCGTTTCTTGTCACGAAACTCTCGACTCTGGCTGGGTAAAAGGGCGCAGGCAGGGCCTGGAGGGCGGGAAAAATTGATAAAACGCGCATCCCGCTTCGAAGCGGGCAGCAAAGCGATAAGAGGAGGAGTTCTTCGTAGAGTAGCTGGCATGTATGTGCCCGTGAGAGCGATAGTCTCTACCTGTTCTCCATGCCGATAAGAAGCCGGCGACATTATATGTATGCGCCGATGTAGTATACTCCAGCCAATCTCGTGCCCCTCTTCAGAAAACTTTTAGCCCGCTACAGACTGCACTCGAGTTTTCCTGGTCGATTATTCTTCCCTGTCCAGAAGTTATAGGAGATTGACACCGTTTGTCGAATTGCCGATAGAGAGCCAAGCGATATTTTCATCTTTGGTCGAGAGCGAGCCTTTCGGAGGATGTGTGCACGACAGGTTCTGTAATCGCGGCGCTAGAGGCCGAACTATTCACGGTTGATCGCCCTGCCGAAATGTGTACGCGCGGTCGCGCGTTAAGCAAAGATGATCTGGAAATCCATGACTATTATCGCCCGCTCAATCCAATCTAGAGGCAGAGTGAGGTCGTGCGAAAGTGAATACGATCGCAATTGTATCTCCATCCGGAGCGCACGATATGAAAGCGAATAGGAGCGATGACCAGGCCGCCTCATGCCTTTCGGAATTAATATCGGAGGCCTATATCGGTGCTAGATCGACAGCCGGTTAAAACCACTGACCCCAATAACCTGGCTCGTGTATAGCCCGTATAATCATTCGCTGGACAGTCACGCGAGACCTTCGCTATCTGTGTATCTCTTGCTTCCCGTTCCACTCTCACCATCGCCCACGCACTCAACCATTCTCTCTTTCTTTCTAGTATTCATACATGAACCAACCGCTAATTATAGTATCATCGATAGTTTTTTATTCCATGCCGAACATTTCAGGGAATATTTCATTCTAAAATCTGCCGACTAAACCTGTTCTTCTTGACTAGGAAATTATCTGAAACGCCTGCGAGTCGCCAGTCTATTGACAACTGCATCTATGTATGATAAAAGGCAAAGCCCGGGGTTATTAACGCCGGTACGTCCTTGACAAGCGATGCTAATTAAGAAAGTGATACTGTTGAATGGATCCCATGTTAGCGCTGGTACATAGATAACGACTTGGCCTTATTTGATTTAACCTAGAGAGAGTGTGTGTGTGAGTTTAAGAAAGGGAAGGAGTCAGAGCAGAAGAGCGCGCACCAGCTATTGTGATAGAAACAGTGCTGCTGCGTAGGTTGCATAATTATTCCTTAAGTCTACTTTACACAGACAGTGCTACATATTTATACATAGTAGTATATTCTGGCATACACGCGTAAGCGAATCTCCGTATCACTTGTCGCTTATCTCTTCAAGATCAAGATGCGTGTTGGAAAACCTGCGATTTCCGTGAATGTCAAGTGTGGCGCACGATGTTTCTACAGATCCTTACTGGTACTCCAACTAACACGGCTCCAAATTACGGTCAGCCAGCGTTATGCATACCAGCAGCAAGCAGCAGCCGCAAAATTGCAACGACATGTTTTGATGTTTGACTTTCTACGCGGCGAGACTGTTTATTTATGTACCCAAAGTAAAGTGCTTCGAGAGAAACGTACACGGACTGCTGCTACCGACCGAGAAAGTTGCAAGCACTCGACAGCGCGGCGGAACTTGTGCTTCCTGAGAAATGGAGCAAGTATTTTTCCGTGAAGTCTACTTCATTCCTTAATTTAACGAATCAAGTCTTGCGAACGTGTTTCGACGGCGTTACAATGTGATTAGTATTTATAATAAAGCTCGGTATTAAAATAAAATAACAGAAAATAGAGGTAGTTTAACAGTGACGAGAAAAATGGAGTTACGCACTGTCGAATTCTTTCGATGTTTAACTTATTTTCCTCGATCAATTGTGTATTTATATATCGAAGGAGTGTTGGTCTGCCACGCTCGTAAGGAAAACCGCGACGTGCCGGAAAATGTATGATGCTCCTCGAGAATTCCTGGAATATGGCTTGTCCCGACGTATATACACACCGACACACACCGAAACACACGGACACGAAGCACGTCTAGCCGAATGACTTTCCGGCGAGGAACGATGCTGGCATGCGGAATATTTGATGCAGGGAGGAAGACGATCTTCCTTAATTGAGGAGGCGGCCGCGACGGCGAACTGCTCTCAACGTATAGCGTACGATCGAAACAGACTACTTTATTTGTCGGCGCCGCATGACGCGCGATTTATGCGCCGAGCGAGCCTGGTTAGCCTGGATTGAAGAGCGAATTATCCCAAGGGAGTGAGAGCGGCTAAGAGAGAAGGAAAGGCTGCTGGTGGGAATTTCCCTGGTAAAGACTATCAGCAGACGAATCGATCCTCGGCGATCGTTGTATAAGCCGGCGCGCTACCTCACGAAAGTGACTACTCTTAACGTTACATACAACTTTTTCCTTGTCGATAAGACGCTGATTTATTACATGGCGTCTGCCGCTGCCGCCGCCGCCGCCGTCGCCACCGCGGGGTAAACAGTGCTCGCAACAACGAGCATTAATCTGGAGCCCATTAGGCGTGCGCCGACTTTTAATTAATCATTCATTCCGTGCCGCATCGCTCCCTTTCGCCGATGCTATTCCACTACGCTGCCAAACCGGAGGGCTGCGAATTATCGTGACTCGCTTCATGTAGCTAGTCGTTAGATACCGATCTCTTACCTTCAATCTTTAAACATTCTTTATCCCTCTCCTTCCTGGCAAGTCTAAACAACGCATAGACTTTAACATTCGAATATAGAGTGGAGTTTCATCAATTTCACGATATTACTAGACTGGCAAAGGCAGTAAATTCCATCGTGACGGAAGGAACCTCTATATCAATTGATTTTCTATTTTCGCTCTAGTCCGTTGGTAATAGCCAAGCAGGAATGAAAGCGAGGGTGGCACGGCAAGAAAAAGAGAGAAAGGGAAGGGTGGTCGCTCCGTCAGCTTTAATGCCTATTAGCCACGTCGGAAATTGGACACACCATAAAAATTTCAGTGCGCAGAAATGACGAGAGGTGAGACCCCGCTAGGGCTCGAGGGAAGATGGCAGAGGAGAATGAAGTGGGATGATAATAGGAGAAAACGGATAGGAAGAGAGGGAGAGCGAGATAGAGAAAGAGAAAGAGAGAAGGAGAGTAGAGCAAGCATGACAAAAACTGACGAGAACGACGGGTAGGTCGAGCAGAAGGACCAAGAGGTCGACGAAACCTCTCTAACAAAGACGATTCATATTTTTACATTCAGAGCCAGACGAGAGTGTTCCAAGCATGGGCTCGCTCACGGTACTATTATTCTGTTTGTTATTGCGGCAAATATTGTTATTACCCAGCACCAGTCGAGCGACACGAGTGCCGTGTGCACCTGCAAAAAAGAGAGTCTACAAAAGCTCGGGGAGAGAGCACGTTTGCTTTTGCCAAAGCTTACTCTCTCGCTGCTGCCTTTGGCCAATATAATCTCACTCAGTAGGACTAAAACTGACGTATTGTCCAGCAGACAGGGAGAAATGTTGAATGCGAGTGTATCTCCGCTCGGCGGACCGCCACTCACCGGTACTAGTGCAAATTGACATGCTCCGTCAGATAAACAGGGTTTCCGAGCTTGTATTCCTCTCCAGTGGAAGTTCTCCTTCCAAATGGCTGACCCTCTAGAGCCGCCGCGCCGTTTAACGGCTAAGCAAATCATTCGGAAGGCGTGAAGCCAGTCGATATCTCCGATTGGAAAGATACCGACTTACTATCGATATCGTAGCCAAACGAGTGCCGCTCGGTGCTAGCACCAATACGCGAACACTGACTGGGGATAGTTAACGGTCTGTTAAATGATTCTTCGAAGCCAATATTGGCGAACGAAGAGAGACGAAAATATGCAATGTCAAGTGGAACATGGATAATGAATAGGATGTGCACCGAATAGGAACGGTCGAATATTATATTATGATATCCCGAAGAGCATTTAGAAACGGACTGCTGCTCCAAGAAGATGCTTATTTGATTGTACGCTTTCACTTCTCGGCCGGCTAGCTAGCGGCGCGCGGCGGGTGCTAAATATCAGGACGTTGCAAGTTTAGGCCATCCAACACACGGTGCGACAAGCTGTAGTTGCCGTGGGCCGAGATTAGAGGTGCTGCACTCGCCGGGCGGAAGTGGAGCGTAGAAATAAATGGGAACTGAAAATCCTACGACGTCGATAACAGACTCCGAAATTAGCTGGCCGTACCGAATTCCCAATGGAGATTGAACGGGCTCGTTGCGCGCCTCTACTATCGTGAATAACTACGTTTAGCACACTGGCGGCAAATGGCTTCGCTGGTAAATGGATGAATGTATAGACGAGCGCCCGGCAGAAAATCCGGCTAGCCTGGAATTGCAGGGAACACGTGATAATTAAAGTTACAAAAATACGAAGCTTAAAGAGAGACCCTCTTCGTCTATCACCCACTCTTTCTCTCTCTTTCTCACACACACACACCCACACTTCCGCCTTTCTTGTCTAACCCTCCCCGACCGTGGAAGCCGAGGAAAAAACTGGAAGATAGAGCTGCCCGTCAGGCAGATGCACAACTCTCATTGTAATTATCTTTCTAATTATCCGTTGTCCGCAAAAATAGAAGAAAAATGCTAAGACTCCATCCTCCCGCTAAATAGGAACTGCTACACTATCGCGAACCACCATCCCATCCCGTTCCACTTCTCTCAGTTGCTTATTTATTTTCGAATCAAATATTTCATGTTCCGTGTACCCCTAATGAAGTGGCCGGGTGTAACGCTGACCACAGAAAGTAATTAGCACAAAGTACTGCGACTATAGATCAGGCATTTTCTATGCGACAATATCAGAATTCCACCTTAGACAAATTCGTGTGGTTGAGACTGCGAATACGTAGATGATTTGTTTCCGGCGATTAGCCAGCACGTGATCACCCTTGGAATGATAATCTCGAAGAAACGCAGAAGTGAGCGATAACAACAAAGCCGAAATTAGCATGTATAAAGCGGTTTGAACTTTTTACTATGCAATATACATATATATGTCTAATCAGTCGAATATATTCATAGCAGTGAGTATAACACAATACATTGCGGTAAGCATTTTTCGTCACGGAAGTACTTTTTCTCGTTCAGACGATAATCTGGCGTGAATTGGACTGAGTGAGTTTCGCGCGTAGCATTGCGATAAAAGTTTCTCGGGCAGGACGTATCCAGCACGGCTGGGAATTACGAGCGCGATTAAGCTCGAATGATAATTAAGTGGCGCTCAGGGGAGGGATGTAGTACGAAAATGGCGAATTACTCCTACACAGATTAGCGCTCGAGTCTGCCTATTATATCTACATCCTGTGTCTCTCAGAAAAGATAAAATATGCTGGCTCTTCTGCATATTCTTCAAGAATTTCTAAGAGCACTTGAACTAACTAACCGTTTGGCTATCAAGTATGAATAACTGCAGCGCAAACGTGCTTGTTAAATAAAGCAATGTGTACGTTAAAAGATCAATGTTGGAGTAAGCAAGGAAAAAACTTCCTTTCGAATCTGCCTCCACCGACAACAGTGGAGGCGACGACGATGCCGATTAGCATTATCCGGTAAACCAAAGGAAACGCCACTTAGCCTGAAAATGGGCAAGCTTAGCGTGACAAAAATCACGTCTTGTCACTGGCGGAATGGAGCCTAAAGCGAGGAAGCGTGGCCAAGCTTCCGTTGAAAAATAATGGAGCCTCTTTCCTGCCAAGGTGCATTAAGACGAAGCTGCACTCTTCTATAGTATAACCGGACTAGCTCGAGTCAATAGTGCACCAAGCTGAATAGTTCGAGTCAATCCACATTCTTTGGATATTTAGTGGACGCGGATAAAATAATGGAGGCCACACTATGGCCGGAAGAGAGGAGCAGCATCTTGCCTCGATCGTAGCGGTAGTGCCTTCTCATTGAGCGAGCCGTTCTCTCCGTAAATCGGCGATCGAACCGAAGCCGACAAACGAGCGGCGTTTCTCGATAAACTCCAAACGAACATCGGAGCTCGATCCAGTTGCTCTATTTCTCATCACTCTTTCTCTCTTCCTATTCGCCTCTGGCACTCTATCCCTTTCCTTCTCGCCAAGTTGTCTCGGTTTCAGCCCCCTCCGGGGCACACGCGACGGAGCGGGTATTTTCACTCTCGACTACACAATTCCATGAGATAGGAAGCGCGCCACCGAAAGACTCCTGGAAGGGAGCTAGGGATTCGGAGGAGAAAGAGGGAGAGAAAGGGTGAAAAATAAGAACAGCTATGGAAACGGAGGTAGAAGGTCCGAGGAGCCTTCTTGCCTGCCGGAAGATTTCTCCTCGCAATCAGAACGTCGTTTTCCGCGAGACGAGTGCAATCGGAGCTGCCGCCGGTTCGCGGGAACGAACGAATCCGAAACCATCTCGTTGGAAGAAGGACAGAGGACCAAGAGAAAAGCGCGACAGACAAAGGGCAAGTGGGCAAATAAAGGAATCCAGGGGCAAACCAGGAGAACGAAGGGAATACGTTTACTGCACATTGTCGATCCAGGTATTGCGTCTCCCGAGCCCTTCAACTCCTGACTAACTTCCCATTTATAGGGAAACGGTCACCTGAACTTACGCCAACTACATACTGCTCCACCGAAATTACTGAAAATCTGTCGCGTTAACCCTTTCTCCTCGGCTGTCACAGAAAAACGAACTGGAATTATTGAGGTTCAAAAGTTAATTCCGGTAGAATTTCTTGTACTCGCTATTACTGGCGAAGTGTGCATGGGAGCAAACGCCACGCCACCACCAGCACTCACTGCGCTCCTCTCTAGAAAAACAAAATTCCTCTCGCAGTCGAGCGATTATTTTTAACGATTGCTCTGATTGCGCGCGAGAGCCGACAGCTGATGCGAGACACGAACAAATAGTTTTCCCGATAATATTGGGGAAGCCGGCGGCGGCGGTTACCGAGCTTGGGAAACTTACACCTCTCACTTTCCAGCAAAGTCTTAGCACTGACTCTAACGCATTGCTAGTTTTTATTCGAAAATTTAAGACTGAATTGCAAAAAGAAATAAGTAACAATGCAGAATTAACTTTGGCATGGTACTTCTTTTTGGTAAATGCTGCGCAATATAGAATTAGTCGCGTTTATCTAAATTCAACGTGTTCCTGACTAAAAAACATAGTCTATTACTGTAACTTCATCTTATTGACCGCAAACATTTGACAACTTTTCATTTCGAATATGACTGCTTTTCTTGGATCAGCCATCATTTGTACGAGAACAATAAAATTCCTCTTGCAGCTGTCCAGGACAACGACGTTCGGGGACCGATCAAGTTTGCAGAACTCGAATCTAATTACTTCAGCCATTGAATTAAAGACAAAGGTACATGGAGAAGTCTTTTCAGTGAGTGCGCGCACGAAAATCGAGAATTCTACATGGCGCTCCTGGACTCCACGGAACCCGTGAGGCCAAGGAAACTTTTGCCAAGCGGTGAAAGCACAGCCGAAACTCAGCTTGGTTTTTAAGACAATGGAAATCTTGCTCATTTTGCAATCAACCTGCTGAAACGTCCAACTCCGGTGAACAATGGGATTTGGGACAACATGGTTCGCTCGACGCCGAAAGATAAACCTCCTAGCTCAACTAATAAGGCACCTACAAGGCAAGTGTGATGTGCTTATGAGGCACTACCTTCACGTCAGAAAAAGCTGTTGCTGCTCACCAAGGCTACCACTTAGTAATTTACCACGGCTAGCATTAAATGACTCATTACAGCGTGGTGCGATACAAGTTGCACCTGGCAGAATCTGGTGAACTGCATCACCGAGGATTGCAAAGTGCTCGAAAAGTTGATGAAACGGAAAATCCATGACAGAAACGAGAGTTGTTTCATTAGGAAGTCTTAGAGTCCGAAGGAGGATAAGACTGGAGGATACAGGCGTCGCTTGTGAAGAGATGGAAATTCGTGGACGCGGCTGGCAGACGCAAATGCTAGAGCAGGTGTGCGCACAACGGTGGCGTCGTCAACCATGAACCGCGATTACGCTTTTCGTGGTCGCTCAAAGTTAGACGGAGCAAAGTGCCCGTGGGTTGTGAACATTACCGCAATTAGACCCAATGAAGTCGTCCGACGGCGGACTCAGCAAACACCTTGCATATTTAACCTCGCCAGCAATCTCTTCACTAGAATATATGTATACTTCGTTAAACCCCTCTCACCCTCTTCCAGCTCCACCTCCCCCATCCCCTCTCTCTCTCGCTCTCGCTCTCGCTCGCTCGCTCGCTCTATTGCTCTCTGGGGTTGTGAAGAGGTAAAAGCCTTTCAAACTGTTATAGCTGTTGAAGCAAACACCGTCCGAGTGAGAGAGGCGACGATTGGTCTTAAAAGACAGCGCGAAGCGAGGAAAGAACTGAGAAGAGCTGGCGATGCGAGAGCGCGCACCAGACTTGGCGCACCTACTAAATGGAAATTCGAATGGCAACCTGGCAACTCCTTATTTCATTGTATACTAGCTTTTTGCCAGCTTTCGCGTAATTCAGCGCTCGCGAGCTCGGCATTGTTCCATCTAGCTCCCGTAGTCCGACTGACGGCTGTGATGGCTGTTGAGGTCTCCGCTTTGTTCACTTTCCAAGTACCGATTATTCCTCCGCTTGCCTCGGTGTAATTGCGCTAGCATTGAAAGGGAAAATGCATATAGAATATCCACCTGTCACCATATCGAGAAACTTCCCTGGCCCGATGAAGAAAGAGATCACCATGCGAGAGACGGCATCCCCTTCTTACTTTTATCTTATTTTCGCACCAGTTTCCTTTTAACGGCCTGCTGAATACGTGACTTCGTCTCGGTTGGATTTCACGGGGACGCGAAGAAAGCCAGAAAAATGAAGGCGGAACATTCGTTCGTTTATAGGGAGGGCGGATAGTACTTGCTCGGAATGAAGTCTTCTTAAGTTAATGCGCACTGCGCGCGCCCTACTCTTGCCAACGCAACCGTTCAAATTACTTGCTCACCGCAGATTCATCGCAGGGCGCACATTAGACTGGATTCCAGCATGCTGGGTGGCGGTACGCCAATATTAATGAACCGCAACCATCGGTCGAATAGGAACGAGAGGCTAAATCGGAACTCTGACGACTCCGGCCAATGCAGACTGCTGAACGTAACTACTCCCTCGGTGGCGCAGCGACCGGATCTTCTCCGAAAGAGAGGAGCAACGATTTATCGACGTGTACGTCTCCTCTTGTCTCTGGCTGAACGACCGATTGCCAGTGTACCGAGTACTTATCGCTGCGCTCTATCAAATTGATCGAACATCCAGACTTTTACGGATTGGTAACGTAATCGGCAGGGTGTATGGTGGCAAGAGGGAGGAGGCTGCTGCATCTGTATGAGAGAGCAGTTGCAGTGAAACAACTCATGCAAATAAGGCAACTGCGAAGCGACCGATCTCAATGGCGAAGATATAAGACGGTAGTTGAAGTAACGGGAAGGTAAGACAGAAAGTATCTCGAAAGGAAGATAGGCTGGTGGATTCTCGCAGAAAGCAGGAGAGACCCAGGGAAAAGAGCAGTTAGTAGGAGTCGCTCCGTTGCGCTCTTAGAAGAAATGCCTTCTCTCGATTCAGAGTTTCTGTCGGTGGTCTCCGTTCCGCTCTGCTTCCCCGTTCCTTTTTCATTTTCTTCAACTCGTCCAGCAGACTTCCAATACCGCTCCACCCACTCTTGATAATCCTAGCAGTCTTTCTTATTTATCAGTCACCACAATCCAACCTCATCCTCAATTGGAGCGGTGTATGCAATCTAATCAATCCTTCTCAACGTTTAATCCCGATGATTTTTCATCGCCCGGATACTTCTGACGCATTGTCATAGGTTAGAGAAATTCGTCGGACGAGTCTGACAGTGATTGCTCTTTGTTCGCGGGAGAACCGTGCCGTCTGTCTCTGCAATTCTCGTCTGTGCATCCTTTCCCTCTTACGCTACATTGTCTTCCGCTGGTCCCTTTAATTCTTCTAACCATTCTCATTCAACATAATTCCTTCCTCTCATGGGCTCCCTGACCTTCCTACTTCTATATTCTAGCAGACAAAGACATTTCCTGCTAAATCCTTCCTCCAACGATGCTCCCCGCTCACTCACCAGTCCTGTGTCTGCCTTCTTCTTTCTCCTTTTCTGCGACCGCTTCCCACCGCATCGGCGAACATTCTATTTCGCTTTTACGAGGATTTCGCGCAGCGAACTCTCCTATTCCACTTGTCCTTCTCCCAATTTGTCACGCATCCACGTAATTCTTATCAGGACTGGTTCCCAACGGCCACACGATCCCCTCTGCGCAATGCAAAAGGGAGCGCGCCCGCTTGGAGGTCTCGCATTTCCCTAGGACACAGCTCCAGCCAAAGTAGATACTTCTTTTGAGTTAATGCTCTATGCCTCCGCTTCTGCGACTTATCTCTTCTACTACAATTCTTTCTCATGGCTCTACCGTCGCCGCCACTCTGGCCTCCCGTCTTCGACATTTTTTCAAGTATTTCTCTATTTGTCCATTTTTTTAGTGGTTCTTAGCAATGACTAGCAGGGTGTTGCGGTTATATTTGCCGTCAAAAGCAGCTGCATCGTGCCGCTCGCCTCGGACGACAGTATTAAAGCCGTCTTGTGCTTCTGTCAAGAGAAGAAAACCCGTCGGGCCCAGTCGGGCAAGGTCTATGTCGATCTGCAAGCTCTTTCACAAGAATTCGATGCTTTAGCAGGGTTAGTGAGGGCATATGTGTGAGAGAGTGAGAAAAAAGATGAGGAAAAAGCCTCGGCAGAGGCGGGTAACGACGTCGGCAAGACCGTCAGACGCACACCGCTCAGTCGCAATTGTTCTACTGCGTTTTCCTTCGATTCCCCAACAATCCAACTGCTACGAATCATCTCCGAGCACTTCTCTTATATTTTATCGAATGCGCCTCAACTACACCCATTTCGAGGATGCGTCGGAGACGTCTGCCTCGTTCTGTGCTAATAGCCCCTTAAAATACTCGTTCACGGAGGACATCATTGACGAATCCTATCTTCAATTCTCTGGGGATACTACGAAATGAGTTTTGAAATATACAGCAGCATTCCCGTAATAGATAAACTCGATTAGAATAAGGGTCTGCAGTGATGTGATGTGTGCCGATACGTGTTTCACTTTCATCGAATGTTGAGAAATGTGCTTGACACAAGTTCCTGTGGAACTATCTGAGGAACCTTTTACCCGGGTGGTTAGAGACGCGCCTCTCCTCTCTACCGTTCCCGTAAAGCGGAAAATATCGAGAAACAAGACACGGAGCAACGAAGATGTTTCTCTCTCTCTCTGTTTCTCGGCGTCTGGACTCGAATGGCAATAGAAGGACGAGACATGTAAACTCGAAAGTTCTCGAGAGCCGTGAACTTCTTACTGGAGAAAATGGAATTCGTTTTCGTCGAACGATCTCAACAGAGCAGCCCATGGGCGCAGGCGGAAGAAGCGTCGTGCAAAAGAAAGTGTAAGTCGGCAAGAAAACTAGCTAGAACTGAAGGATCGGAGGAGAAGAAACAGTCGAGAACATATGAGAGATGGAAGGATCTGTCACATCTCGATATCCAAATGAGATCAGCCGTAGACATTGCGCATGTGAAAAGAGAAGAGTGAAAAATATGAGCGAGTACAGAAATGGCGAGAAACGGGTCATTTGCATAGGCCAGTGCCAAATGAAGATAGTTTAAAGGAAAGAGCTAAAAAGGAGATGTCTAGGAATGGAAACTAGAGAGAAGGCTTTGAGAACGGCGGTAACTTTCGATCACCGGCAATCTCGGTTTATAGGGAGGTACTCGCATGACAATAGAGAGAAGGTTTGGCAGGTGCCGTGCTAGAAGCCTAATTCCAACAGCAGCAGCACATGCCGCTCGTAAACCACCACAATGAGCGAGGAACCACCGAGAGCCGCAGTGCCAGCCTGCACTAGGTACCTTCATCCCCGTGTCATTTGTAGAGCGCGCGATCTCTCACGCGCGCGCACCGCTGCAAATCTAATTCCGATAAATTGCCAGGACCATAATGCCGGGGGTTCGCGATCGATCGATTCGTCGAGGAAAAATACCGCGATAGACGCTAATGTGTCACGTGCGCACGTTGCATCCAATGAGGAAAGTGGCGCGCGCATCCGCGAGGCCACAATTCGCATAACGTTCCCACTGCGAATCGGATCTCCTATGTAAATGATCCTACTGTCTCGTAAAATGCAAATAACCCTCTCTGCTTCGGTATTGAATGTCCGCGCTCGCCTTCGAGCTAGCACCGAATTATAATAGAGTCGCACGAGCGGAAGGCGTTTCTAATTCTTTTCTGGGAGGTCTCTATTGTGAATACAAGAAGTCGAAAGATTGCGGTGAGCCTTTTGTATTGATCGCACTGAGGAAATCACGGTCTAGGGGTCGGCTAGTAGGTAAATAAATAAAAGGATAGGGACCCGTGTATAAGCGTAATTTGATCAAACGCTTGAATAGTGCGTTTACCTGCGGAACGATCGGATGGGGAAGGGCTATAGTACCCTGGTATAAGCCTAATTCGGCTTGAACCTAATCGGATCGGCACATGCCGCTCGTAAACCAGCGAGGGTAGAGGGATATCGCTATACAATCCATCAAATTGCACATGGCCTCAGCATTAACCATCAGACAATGGTGTGCTTCGAAGGCTGCAAGTGGAATGAAAAATTGGCAAGATCGTAAATTCACTTTGATGACAAAGCTATGGAACTATCGAATGAAGAATCAGTCACAGTAATTGTTGGAGGTTCAACATTGGAAAGCTAGAACGTGACACCTTCGCTCGAGCCGGGAAGAATAATTGTTTGACGAAATCTCGGGATCTAATAAAAGGAATAGAGGGTTCCTCCACTTGAGTGGGACTCCATTCGGCCTCCATAGTGCTTGGTTAGCTGGGATGCTGCACTCGGGACTTAACGAAGAAACGTTTCAAGTGCCATCCACGTACCACGAGCACGATTAGAAAGTTCGTCATCCAGGACCAAGCTAGCCCCAGCGACAATTTGACGCGCAAAACTTCAATTTCCCGTGAACTCGACGTCGCTGTAACTTTATTGTCGTGAAGTGTGCTGACGAGTTCATGGATGCTGCCGGGAGAAGGTAGGAAGGGAGGAAGGAAGGAAGGAAGGACGGAAGGAAGGAAGGAAGGAAGGAAGGAAGGAAGGAAGGAAGGAAGGAAGGAAGGAAGGAAGGAAGGAAGGAAGGAAGGAAGGAAGGAAGGAAGGAAGGAAGGAAGGAAGAAGTAAAGAAGAATGAGAAGGTGCGGGAAGAAGGAGGCAAAAGAAGGAGGAGGCCCTGAGAAGGGTGGTTGTGGTACGCGCGTATTCTCCACAATTTCAAACTTACCAGAAGCCAGTCTAAAATTCTCTCACGTACGCGTCATAAGTCCTTCATGCTTTTAAGTAAGAGGTAAGATTCTAACAGATCCACACTTCTCGCATAGTGCGGCAAACCCGATGTTTGAGTAGCTCGTCTCTTGCTGGCTCAAAGCTACAACTGTAGAGGAAGTCGCAGCAGTCCATACTAGCTTCTAAAGTAGGAAGACGCTTTGCTGCGCGAGCTTTGATGAGAACGGCCAAAGATTCTGAATATAGCATCAGTGTGCGTCAATCTGAGCGACGCACCCCAACCATTCTCCTCGGGGGCTTGAACCGCAAAGACCTCCAAGCGTACCGGCTTGCTGCGTCTTGAGAAATATAAATGAGTAGCATCTAGGTTCACCGCAAAAAGAAGAAGTACACCGCGCGCTTAACTCTCATTTCAAAGTTTCCTGTGCGCCAACAGGGATGTGGAGCTGCTCTACTAAGAGAAATAAAAGAGTGTCGGACACTTCTCGTAGAATTAGTTGGGAATTTGGGGGCCAACGATAAAGGTGGTCCAGCGAGCGTTAGCAGGTCGGCTCTAAAATTCAGTCACGTCCGCCTCATAACTCCTGCGCGCCTTTAAGTAAGAAGTAACGCGTTGCTTCTTCCCGAGGAAGTACTCAGGTGTTCGGAGGAGTCGGTAAATACCGGGGAACTGGATACAGCAGCACACCGACACGTACCATCTTCCTCCCCATAAGTATGTAGACGGCGATGGTGTAGCGGCAATGGTGGCTCTGTCGCCAGGAGGCCTCAAAAGATACAATTCTACAGACTCAGTCTTGATATCTTCAGACATCGGAGAGGTTTGCGAAGGCTGGCTGAGGTCGGGGAGGTCGGTCGCGCACTCGGAGATGGTAAGGTGGTTTGGTAGCGCCTTACGCCGGAGTTCACTTGACGAGGAGGTGGTACGCGGCGGTCAGGCGTGGCCGGCATACCAAATCCGCGGGGTATTCTGGTCATGTAGCAGGTACAGGCTCCTGGCTTTCCACGAGAGATACTTTCCTCCCTCTCTCTCTCTCTCTCTCTCTCTCTCTCTTATACACACACACACACACACACACACAGCCGCTCTCTATTTCTCGGGCAGCCGTCCGCCCGTTCACAAGGCAGCTCTCTGGCTGGGGGTGGGGAGTATTAATTGGCTTACGAGGCGACACTCATTAGCACTTTGAGTACGAGGGTCTTGGAGGCCGAGGGGCTGAGACACCCTCCCAAGGCGTTACTCGAGGCTACACCCCGATTCACGCGCCTTCCGCTCGATCCTCTTCTCTTCCCACTCACACCTTCCTTGCATTCTCAGCCGTGCATCTCGCTTTTCTCTTACCTTCCCTCCCGATAAAACTGAGAACGTATAAGGAATCGAATCATGACCCTATATCCTCGAGTCCGGTCCACTGAAACTCGATATTTGTTCCAAGAAGAACAGCGTTCTCAGCAAGAATGTAATTCTGTATTGTCACTCGCGGTAACTATGTTAATATATCGTTATTATAGGAGTGCAGTAGCCTATTTGGCGCAGACTCTTTGTCTAATGTAAGAGAGGAATGGCATGTTCGCCTTGGAAATAGTGGATTATCCACGCGTCGTAAATCACCGTTCTCGAGGGTAAAAGCATCGAGCCAAACTTCTTGCAACGAGACCGAATCGCCGCATTGTGTTCTGCATTCTTTTTGCTGGTTCTGGCGTATAGAGGATAGGATACAGACTTCATAGACATTAAGATCAGAGCGCATTGCTCCTCTCAATGCAGTATCTCATTAATCTTGATCGAAGCGTATAGTAGGAGCTAGCATGAGAAAATCTTTTAGACAAGTTCCAGCAAAGAGAGCAAATCGTAGAAAATCATGAAGATTGGCCGCTCGATAGTTTGTTATAGTCTGCTAAATATCAATCCATCTCTGCAGCGAAAGGCCCTCTCACCGGTGTTATCGTATTACTGCGTCTACCAACGTAAGCGCGAGCACTACCATCCCATGTAACAAGGCTTAAATTTAGCGAGACTAAAAGCTCTATGATCGATTCATCGTGCTTCACGAATCGTTCTTCATTAAGGATGATTAACCCAGCGCCCTAAATATTACAGCCCCGCTCGATTCGTACTGGTTAAAGTCGCTCGTGGCCGCGGTAAAATAGGCGGTCTATCTTTGATCCACTTTTACAGGGTAACCCATTTTCTTCCTGTCGGGGAGAATGTTCCCTCTGACCCTTACGAAATTGCCCCACCACTCTCGGTGGACCTTAGCAAGTATCATGTAAAGTGTCCAAGCATAATGTCGATCGGTATTTCCTAGGGAAATGTAGAGGACAGGTCTGTTTACTGGAATGAGAGAGGACTGCGCACACACGGAATATTTCGCTGTTCCCGTGGATTTGCACTGCTGCGGTCGACCCGATACTCTGAACTCTGAGTAGATCCAATTTGATCGGAAGACCGCAGCGTCTACGAGTGGCCTTGTATAGAAACGGACGATGTGTGTACAGCATACGCGAGATAAACCTTGCTGTGCTCTCTCTCTCCCCCTCACTCTTGCTCTCCGTCTCGCTCTCCTGCTGATTCGCTTATTCTCATTTCTGTTCCTCCACGCTCTGCTGCCTCTTAGCTCCGTCCCTCTGTCTCCGCTCGAGCAAGCGAACCATAGACAATGTTGTTCGATAAGGCATTGTTCCGTCGCTCCCTTGGACTATACATAAGCTTCACCCTCGTTACATTACGCGGAGAGTCGCTGACTCTCCTGGCACACCTCTCCCTACAACACTACTACCACGGACTCCCTGTGGTCTCCATACGCTCTCTTGCCACTACAATTCCATCCGACTACGTCTTAACCACGCGCTTTTCTCCCTCCCTCCCTTTCCATCCGGCGGCGGCGGCGTCTAATCACTCGATAGAACACGCGGCCCAATTATAACCCCGGATATGTCTCGCTGCATTGTAATCCGAGTGTCGACAAGTAATAGAAAAGCCGCTTATAAGACCTGTCACATTCCATTTGCCCGCAAGGAAGGCGTGCCTCCTTCCACGTAAAGAAAGAAGATCCGCAAGCTTGCGGTGCGTATGAAATTTATCGCGGTGCAGACCGTAAACCCTTCGTTGCATGTTATAGTAGAGAGGAAGGGTGGCACCACGCTCGTACCTACCGGGAATAATGAGAGCATATACTTTTATGCTTTACGATAACGCACCGAGCCATATGGGAATTAAACGGTCCTGAGAAATTTCGCCTGCTGCCCCTTTTTCATTTGAGTTATACTACCAGCTAAGATATTGTTCCAGTACCTTCAGCCAGCCCCGTTTTCTCCAACCAGATATAAGATCCCCCACATATTCCATCCTATCCATTTCGCCAATATCTTTTCCACCTGAGAGAACGATTTCGAAGCGTTAATAGTTTTCAGGCTGCGCTTGAAATTGCAGCGATTTATCGCGATTATCATACGAGTTAGTCGATGTACCAAGATTTCTCTTGAACGATACGTTACACGTATATGTATATACATATACATACATATAGAAAGCAATCATTGGTTGGCCTTCGGGGCAACCAGCAGACAACTGCTGGTCGTGTCATCGATGACTTAAGAGGGCATTGTCAGCGGGATCGTTTATTTGCATTCTTATCAAGAGCGGAAACGCAGCCAGAGTGAGAATGCCGGAGGAGGTTTGCAGTGGCTCTGATAAATCGAGCGCGCGTTCTCTTCTCCTTCGTTCTCAGCGAGCGCGGCAAGCACGGCAAGCACGGCATCCTTTAATGTTCATTCAATATGGAGGAGGAAGAACGTAGACCGGGGCAAAATTGGTTTTCCGAGACATGGCGACAAACTTGATTTCCTCGCCAAACAAAACAGATTCATCGATAAAATATCCTCTGCCTACTGGCAAGAAGCGCAATCTCCCCCATTACCCGTAATCCCTACCTTAAACAATCGGATCATTCCGGATTCCTTATTGTTCGCGTTTGCTTGGAGCATCGCTTGTTTGCTTCGCCTGCCTCGCTGGATCGCCTATCCAAATCTCGCTACTTTTTTTGCACCACCTCCCCTCGACCGACCTCAACGCACCGTATAATTCATCCTAATTCGCGAACCCATCTCCCAGAGAAGAATATCTCTACCAATGCTACTATAGCATTCAACACGACCAATCTCGCTAGCAACATTATTAAAGAAAGGATTTTTATCGGGCGAAAGACAGTCCACGATATTTATCCTATCCGAATCTTGAAAATTGCGTCACGTACAATCGTAAGAATTCCCTGAAATTTCTTCTCTTCATAGAATCGAGAAAAGAGAAAGGAAGAAAGGGGCGAGCAGGCGGGGTGATGCCGAACGAATCCCGACCGAAAGTCACCGGGCCAAGGAGAGCAAGGCAACCTTAATCGCTTTGATCCTGCACGGATATCCCACAGTATCGTGTATTTAAGGCTACGTTTGTCCTGGCGGCGGTTTACCCGTGGCGTGTCCACTGAAATATACAAGTCCGAGAGAAGATATCTTCTATTCCTCTCGTAGCGTAGTGCGACGAACGTGGTGTGGGTGGGTAGTAGGGCTTCGAACATTACATATTGACGACTCTAGAATCTAGAAGGTTTCGCAGGAAAAGAGGTGGAGGGCAAGGGAAGCGAGCGGAAAGGACTGTGCGCCGTCAAGGGAAGGACAGAGGGAAAAAGGAGGGTAGAAGAAAGCACGAAGAGAAAGGGCGAAGGGCGAAGGATAGAGAAAAGTTGGGGTGGGAGGAAAGTCGCTTGGGTGGAGAGAATCTTCCGTAGTGCAACCACGTAGTCGCCGTTTGTCGATCGTACCGCAATAATTCCTTATTGCTCCTCCAACCCCTAACCTGGCCTAGCCCTAACTCCTTCCCTCTATCTCCCCCACTCGCCTTCCCAACATTCGATTTCGTCTCCTTCGTCCTTTCTTTCTTCGGCCCTCCTACTGTGCCGCGTTGCCGCAACCCAGCTACCCATCTATTTCTTGACTCCGTCACGTTGCATACACCAACCTCATCTACTTATTGATCAAAATAATCCTGCCATCCTCGTCGTCTTATGCAGCATGTGAGCAGTTATCAGGATTAAAGAAGAACCATCAAATATAGTAGGATCGGCTTAGTTAGCCAAGTTAAGCTGGCAAAACGGTGATGCAACTTTATGTATCGAGCAAAGGAAAATCAGAACACTGCTGGCTCGAGCGGCTCTAATTCTCGCAAGCAAGTACATGGCAATAGCTGAGAGGAAGCGGATGAAAAGTTTTTCGAACCAGAGGGTGGTGGTCATGTTTAATTGATCGAGCGGTACGATACAAAGAGCGCGCGAGTTGATCCGATGGAGAGTCTTTGATGCAGAGGGTATACGTCACTAACCAACTAGCTCTCTTTCCCCGACTCCGATCCGGAAAGATGATAACTTTGCTGCTTTCGAGTACAGATTTCGCTTAGTGGTGTCTCGCAGGAGTTTAAATGAGCATCATAAATTGGCTCCTTGACAAGAGATCGCCTTCATACATATAAGTGATAACTCTGACGCAACCGTTCAGTAATACAGTGTCACCTATGTACATGTACACCTTTTCCTACTCTCCTTTTTCCCTCTCCCGCAGGATTAAAAGGACCGCCTCAATTTACGAGTAACCGATCTTATCCAGCACTACGAGCTGTCAAGATCTTTTCTCACTTTGCCTCCCACTACGTCTTATCACCTTCCCCATTATAATCAAATTACTTTCGACTATTAAAATAGATCTTAATAGGTCGCCATATTAATCAAGGACGATTAGAAGTAAGACGAATTGGTAGTAGGCGAGGTCGAGTCATGCGCGCTCGACACCCACGCACATTGTTCTAGTATGGAGTGCGTGGGAATAGCAACTCTCTGACATTGAATCTAAATCGAGCACTTTGCTGTTAATGATCATTATCATCCGCGGGCGTAAACCGCGGCGAAGTACCTCTTTACATGCATTCTCAATAGCCGAAGTGAAATCAAGTGTGTGTAATGTGGCTATGTCAAGTGGTACTGAAGAATAGAAAAATGATATCGATTATATTTACCTCGGTGCCAAACGACTACATACGGATAATCTTTGCGTAAACTCACCTGTAACAAACAATTAAAACATTTCGGTTAAAAATACATTCTATTCATTGCATCGCCAACAGAATTGCATTCAATTCGTTTAATTCCAATGTTTTTTTATTGCGATTGCTGTATAAACATTAAATATTCCCTTCGGCCACTCTATCCATCGCCCGGGGCTTAGTGAAGAGTACCAAAAAGGATGGTAAATTGTCGGAGACCATAAAGCGGTAGTCGACAGTAGGAAAAGACGAGAAATGGGTCGTGCGACAAACCGAGCTAATTACGGTCGAAGCAAATATCTTCTCATTAACATCACTTAATTTAGCACAGTTAGATAGTGTTTGTCGAGCGAAATGATTTTCGGAATGTCGGTAGCATTGAGCGCATTCGATTCCGGGTAAGAAAAACTATGCTAGATACGTGATAAGAGTATACACGCGTAGACGGTGCTCCACAGCTCATCAAAGACACTTCAGCGATCCTCGTCGGGCTGCGATATCCATCTGAATATGATACCAGATGAGGCAACCAAGAAGATACGACATTTACGCGACATTGAGGTGTTCTGCCCGCATCAGATGTTATTACAAGCTGCGAGCGATCCTCGCAGCTCTACCGTTTCTGTTACGTGGAGGAAACTTTTCAGACTCGCGGATGTCTCTGATGACTGAGCGGGCACTGAGCAAAACTACTGGCAGCGGTCCGCTCGAGCTAAGATTTCGATGGGAGCCCATCTGGATTTCCTTGAAATACTTTGTTCTATTTGTAAATTAAGCCAAGAAGTCTCCCGACTACCGGCTGTCTCCTGACTTTCCCTGATATATTGCGCTCCTCCTAAGAGAGCCGAGGCACTTCGAACCGCCGACTACCATTTATCGTCCGAACCAGCAGCAGTGTGCGCGCGCGGGAGAGTGTAATGGACACCCGTTAATCTAACGACGGCGATCTCGCGTGTCTAGTGCGATTTCGAGTTCAGCTGGATTTAATTTTTCAATGGCCGCCCGGCCTTACCTCAGCCCCGTTCATTTCCCTCGCCACTCCCCGCCATGCTCCGCTCTTTCCCTCATGCGTGCCACGCATAAATCTAGCCAAACTCAGAGAGAACCAGCGCGGATTGAAAATCCCCAAAAGACGTTGAGGGGATAAGAATAAAAGCGCTTCTGTTGGCTTAAAACACACGGTGCAATTCACGCGACTAATACCGACATTGTTCTTACTCCCACTGATGTCAATAATAACATCGGACTATTTGTAGTTGAAATTTGCTGACTGGCATTGCGCTAGGCAGTCGGATTTGTCGAGAGAAAATAGATCTCTCTTCGTTTGGAGACTGCTGTTGGTGCAACCACGGCATAAAGTAAATTGCCGGCAATCCCCCGACTTCCTTTATACGCGATGAGCCTTTCTTTTCTCCCAGTCGTAAATACGTTGGAATGCTGGATAACATAAAATTATGCTGCCACTCAGTGAGGAAGATAATGATATCGGCCGGCAGGAGATTCCGTTTATCCAAAGTGTAGAATTGCGAGCGGGTGTGCGGAATTTATTACCGGCTAAACGAAATTGCCATCCTCCTCGAGAACGGTGAGTTTCTCCGCACGCCGAGATTTATTCCCGTCTCTCTTTTCGAGCGTGACCACACACTTTAGAATAGCTCAAGTATACAGACGTTGTCGCCCGTGCAAATAAATAAGACAAACGGCGGAATCGGACAGAAAGGATCAGCCGCGAAAAGCACTGCCAATACTGGCAGAGTTCAGAATGTTTTAAGGCCGTGCTGCAAGACATGCTGCAGCACACAGCCTGAAGAGTAGATGTGATAATCGGCGGATATCCAGCGCATTGCATAAGTACAATCGAGCAGTAGCAGCGTTGTAGCGCACGGCAGAGATGCAGATACCATAAATACTCGAGAGGCATCAGCGAAGTAAACTGGGGGCCAAGGCAAATACATTAACCCCACCTACACGATGCCGGAGCATATTTATATTTTATCAGCTGTCAGCATACGCCACGAGGTGCAAAGAAACCGCGCAGTTATCCATCTTCGTGACGGCACAGAGACCGTGGAGGAAGCCGCCTCTGCTTCTCTCTCTCTCTCTCACTCTCGCTCCCTTCCCCTACCTTCTCCTTCCGCCCGCTATTTCTCTGTGTGAGCAGGCCGGCGCGGCGTAGCCGCTCGCGTTAATTAGTCAGCTAGCCGCTAATTGCCAAGATGCGCACCGAGAGTGGTGAAGAGGATGAATGCACGCCCGAAACGTCTGACCACGTGCGAAGCCACACCATTTATCTTGAGCATCGGGCATGATTCTCTTTGCTACAGGTCCAATTATGCGCATTTTTCCGGAGCACCTTTCCTACTCACAAGCGAAGCCAGACCTATCAATTGAGCACACAAGCTTGTTGCCCGGAAGAATCGAGTTAGCGAGTTGGCGAGCGAAGCCGAGTCTCTCTTCGGCCGCCCGCCGCCGCCACCGGCGACGCGCAAGTGTCCATCGGCCTCGCAATTAGTGCACCGGCGGAATGAAGTGTACGAAAATGAACTTGGTTTGGTTAATCCACGGTTATGCCTAGAAAACGCGCCGGAAACTAATGCGTGTACTATTTGCATCGGTAGTGATGAGATTGGGGTGTGTAGCACGGTTTAACATCGTTAACCCTCGCATTACCAGGATTTCGTTGCCGGAGATTCCTTCTAGTTGCCCGGCGGACTGTTATTAGTGCATTAATACGGAGACAGCGTAGCACTGCTTCCGGGCAGAGCGCTCGTACAAGTTACACAGTAATAGGACAAACAGGCATTCCCTTAATCATATCGTCAGGAATGTATCCAACCTCCTGGGAATGCCACCGAATCGTCGAGTTAATATAATGGAATTGCCTATCTGCAAGATGGATGCCAACTTGAAATTATAATTTGGAATAGTAAAAGGTGAACGAAATGCACGCTGCAAAGAAATGCCAAGGAAAAGTGCCAGGCAGAACTTGAGACACTACTAACAACGTTGGATCTCGCTGTCGACTTATTACAATTTCCAATTATTGCATTTCTTGGCAAATATACACTGCTGCGCACTCCATCAAAGGAAGAACAACGAGTCCACTCGATTTTCAGACTGCGAATCTTACTCTCGATTCCACTAAACATGCTTCTTCTGCGTATCGATAAAATCGCATGGCTAAATCAAAAAGTGGCGAGCAAAAGAGGTAGACTGTATTGTGCGAGAGCGCATACCAGGAAAAGAGAATCGGAAATTCAAACCGGCGCGGCGGGTGTAGCCCTCGGGGAATAGGCCCCGAGGATGGTGGTGAATTTTGAAAAATAGAACATAGCCGACTTAATATTCCTTTACTGCGCGCCTAGTAACGAACTCTTTGCATCTCTATAACAGGACTGAATAAAAAGAGCGGCCCGTTCTCTTTGCTCCTTTGACGCCTTTCCCGTCTCTTGCACCCTCTTTCTCTCTCTCTCTCTCTCTCTATCCGTTTCTAGGCAAACAACGAGCCGCGAGCGTCAATCGCAGCGTGGCTTGATCACACGCGCAGAAAGTCTTTGGCTTGCTTAGAGTTTGATCGACTTGACGGCAGCTCACAGACCTCACTGGCATAACTTGGAGCAAATTAAATTAGTCCCCAGCAGCAAGCTGTGCTCTATTATCGACGGCTAAATTCCAGCACGATCATCCTCTTGCTAGAAAAGGATAAAGGGAATACGAGGAACACATTGTTGCTAATACTAAGGCGGTAACGCCGCTTTGAAAATTGATATGAAGCATTACGAAACGCGAGGAAATAATAAGCGCGAAAAACAAAGACCGACACTCGCTGAGATTTGATTATACAATAAATGGCAAGCTGAGCGTGAGATTAATTTGAATTTTCAAGTACGAATAATTTGTCGAAAGGGGTGATGACCTACGAGCGTAATTTTAATATCCCCGGGTTATTTAAGGGTGAAAGGTATCGTTCTAAGTTGAAGCAGTTGAGGTGCGTAGTTTATTATCCGATAATGGAATAGCGGTACACAATAAACTGTCATCTGCTCGAGATAGAATAGGTGTCCTCTGATTTCTCCAGCTGTAACCAAAGCTCTCGAGGGAAAAAAAGCGTCGGGTGCCCCTGCCGCGACGGACTTACCCAGGGAGTCACTTCACGCTGCGTATCCAACGACAGAGGAAGTGTATCCCTTTACAGGTCGGGAAGCGTCGCCGAGCGACAACACAGGCGTAAACGGGAGAGGTGTCATTTGTACACAAAAGAGGGGCGACAAGCTCGGCACGCGCAACCTTCATGGGCTCGGCAGAACCAGCCAACACACACACACACAAGTCGAATGCGAAAAGTCGACACGCGGCCATAATTCATGCTCGTCATAAACAAGAAGTGAAGACGAACTCGACGAAGCCCCTGATAAGCTGAAACACGTGGAGAGGAAATTTCTCATACGGAATGTTATAGCAGAGAGTTTCCATTATCGATGTTCTCATTAGCAACGATTGGGATGTTGCCGCGATCAAGAATTCCCGCATGATGCAACGTCTCAGAATTAATGAGTCAATTACATGCTATGCGGAATCAATCCCCGCCGATTCTCGACAATTAGCGCCAGTTAAGGGATCCTTTAGCTGTACGTGAACGCCATCGGTGGTGAGTAATAATTGCAAAGCACGTCCGTGAACACGGGTTACCGGAGGTGGAGAGCATGAGAACGAGGCGCAGGTTGAAAAAGCGTTTAATTACGATCCACCGAGGAGTAATGAATGCGTGCAATATTACTTTTAAGAAGTCACTGCCGAACTAAGTGTACAGCGATAAATCAAGACTTTAAGAGGTGCTTCCTTTTAAGTAACAAATTAATGACACCGTCCTTGCGAAACCTGATATTAACCGTCTAGTGCCAGTCTCTCATCTCAAGCAACCTGACTTTCTCCTTCTCTGTCTCTTACCCGTAGCACCCACTCCGCATTACTCCTAGCGTACTTTTGAACGCGCCCTCTCTCTCTCTCTCTCTCTCGCTCTCTTTCACTCTCTCGAAATGCACACCTGCGTTCAGTCCGTTCACCGAATTAAGCTCGGAGCTTGAGTAAGTGACGAATAAAATGCCGAAAATTCGGCAATAACAGCCGGTAAATTTAACCTGCCAGGTAGAATCGCAGTGGCGTGGCGGGCGTAGAGCCGGTGCTCGAGCTTTGGCGTACACGGGAGCGGCGATAAATCTAGACGGCGCGCGTATTTCGAGTTGCGGGAGGGTAGGGAAGGGAAGGGAAGAGCGGGCGGGCGGGTTGCTGGCTGGCAAGCCCTCTCACTCGAGGGGTGGCATTTTCTGGCACATTGTTACGCCGGATTATGGTGCGCGTCTTCAACCCCGAGAGGTTACATGCCTGGGAGTTGAATGGTCTCAGTAAAAGTTTCAGCGCGACTCGTCGCGAAGCTCTCCATCCTCGTTAATTCCAAAGTTTCGCAAATCTCTTCTCTCCGCCTGGTTGCCAGGCCCGTGCTCTGCTACTGCCACTGCCACTGCCACTGCTACTGCTACTGCTACTACTGGTCTTCCCTTTCTTTTTTAAAGGAAGCACCGAGAAGCGGCCGCGATGCCTACCGCTTATATCCGTTTCATTTATAAGAGGAAGCGCGAGTGGGGCAGCCAGCCAGAAAAAAAGCGCCTTCGCCGGTAATAAGATGATCGTCGGAAGCAGGAAACCCGTCTCTCGTTAACGCGTTCTCGAATAATCGCGGCTTCGAGCGCGACTCTTGCCGCACGAGAGAGACCCCTCACCAATTATGCCTGTGCATGCTCGCCGGGTATCTCGCCGCTGCTCCCATTCGCTTTTCCTCTAATGGAATTAAACTTCTCCATCCCGGCGAGCGGCACAAAAAATATCGAGCCCCTAAACAGTTGTGAGACACAAATCATTTTGCCGCTCGGCTGGCGAAGGGTCTTCGCCGGCCCACCGGAGTAGAAAGCGTGCTGCTCTCCAATACTTTTCAAGCGGAAAAGAGCAATCGTATCAGTAGTGGAAATTATGCGGAATGGACCTCTCGCCACGGGATAAAAGCCATCCAATTGCTAGGCGATTTTTGATCCGACACAGGTGAGTGCTCAGGAATTCAGGTGCACTTCATCACCTGCTGCATAGCGTCCAGAGAGGACGATCCAACCGTTCCGCTCGGCTACGCACACAGGATTTTTTTAAAGCTGACAACGACACTCTCGAAACTAGTTATTAGTCACCGGGCGAGGGGATAGGATGGCGGGATGGGATGTATGGGGGCAAAATGAAGTGGAGGATCAGAGAATGTATGGGAGCAGAGCAGGGGTGTCGTCCCTGTACTCGTCGCCAGAGCGCCGGCAAACACCAACGGCAGTGGCAGCAGCAGTAGCAGCAGCAGCAACCGAGCGACGCCGCGCCGCGCCGCACCGGGGAGTAGCGAGAGGTCAAAGGGAGGGAAGGGAACGTTGACTCGCAATTTGCGTAATTGAGCCCTGAATTATTTACACTGTCGGCTGCGTCATACTTCTACCCGGTAATAACTGACAGCGCGGCGTAAATGCGAAATCGGTTGACAGTTGGCGCGCCTGTGCGCTCGCCCGCTACAAAATTATGAGATGTCTCTATTGCTGCCTACTCGTGAAAGAACCAACTGTCTGTCTATCGGAGCAATCACTATATCCCAAGGCAGTATTAGTATTTCTTGTCACTGGCAAGTTAAAATATTATTGCGGGTTTCTAAGTTGTGTAAGATTACGTGGCAGCACCGCGTATGTTGACGGGCATGGTCGGATATAATATTTAAACGCGTCCTTGAGGAAGTCGCGTTTACTTGGAGAGTCACTTAGCGTGCTGCTGTAAGGGAAATGATGGAGGAGCCAAGACATGGCAGTGTTAATTCTCCGAGGGGGGCGAATCTAAGTTAGTAATAATGTTCCTGGCGGACTGTCGCGATTCAGGATTAAGATAGAGTGCTAGAACGCATTCGCTCACTCGGAGTTGTCCCATCCGCATTTTTCCAACTGGTGTTTACGCGCAACCGGCATGCGACTCCCACGGGAAAACAGAAGCTCCAGACGAAATCTCTGGGTACTCCGAGCTTGAGCAATAGTTGTCTGAGGTTGCTGCTGCTATCAGCATCGGAGATTATTCAGCAGCGCGCTAAGATATTATTTCAAATTAAAATGGACGCGCGCGTTCACTCTTGCAGTAGCGGCCGACCTTTGGAGAAATATGGCGCGCACGTGCGGTGCGACGACGCACTGATTTATGGAGAAATCCGTGGAATTCTATGCCCGGGAAAGAAACGGATTTTCCGTGAAGCGCCGCTGGTATTCATCTCAGGCGATTCTAAGCGCGTTTTAGCGGCGCCGCGCTGGTGAAAACAGGCGCGCACACAGCCACCACGTGCCTCGCTGAAGTGCAGATATTTCCGGGCGAATAAGGAGATAGAAAGGAGCCAAATGAACGTGCACGACGTGCCTAATATCGCAGCCCCTGGTTCCGCCGCCCGTTGGAATAAGAATATCCCGGGGGAGTGGGCGAGAGTAAAGAGACGGAGACACTTGGGAAACGAAGATAAATGCGAAGATACGGCACACCTCATTTGCCAGGACGATCTGGAGCGCAAAATCGAGGGTAGCTCTGATCACGGAGGAGAAATAGTTCTCATGCTAGAACGCGCCAACATGGGAATCGCGAGGATTTTGTTATCACCACCGAAATTTTTCCTATCCTACTTTTCCTCGCCTGATACAAATTCTATCAGCGACGAATGCCGGAGAGAGGCCGTAACTTTCTGTCTTCACGAGGATCCTTTGGGGAAGCGTCTTCTCTCGGTGCGACGCGAAATAGATTTCGGGGGCAGCAGGGATGAGGATGAAAAAAACCTTATTCAAATGTCACTCGGCAGATGGGCAGATGGAAAGCTGGCGGCCGTCGCCTGCCGCAAATGGCATAGGAAATTTGTTTCTGTTATCGCTCTTGGCGTCACTCTTCTCGATGCACTGTCAAAACGAGTCGCTGTCCAAGGGATCGATAACCTATTTCCTCGTCGGGGCTTCCCAATTAACCAACCACACGCCCGCCTAGCCGGGGATTTCACAGCGACGACGGTGACGGTAAGGCGAAAAAAGAGTCAGCCAATATTAACGAGGGCCGTACAAAAGAAATCTGCGACTAAAAATGGCCCGTCCAATACACTGAAATCATTTTTCACTGGCTTCTCTCTAGCAAACAAGCTCACTCACACTTGAACGCAATAGCAACGCAAGTCCAATGGACCACTTTCGCTTTAGTCGGCTATGGAACGGACATGTGCTGTCCGGCCCTCGGCTTTCATTGGGCTATTGGCGATACTCGATGGCTATAAGACAGGAGAAATAACAAATCCAGTGTTAGTAGCCGTCGGTGGCTGCTCTCCATGTAAACATTTCAATCCGAACACGCGTGTCGTGTCCGAGTTGAATGTCGATTGAGGGAGAGAGACTACGCTTATATACATACATGTATATATACTATAGGCGAAATACAGACGGGATAGAATTCGCGCTTTGCCGCGCGATGAATACGTACAAAAGCTTACTCAGAGCGATATTTATTTGCAGGCCGAACAACACCGGGGATCCGATGATCCCCCCTCTAACGGCAAGAGCGCAGCATAGCGATGAAACGCTTCTAGCGTAAACCGTTCGCGCTGAATTTTCAAACAATTTTACAGTGGAACCCTTTGCTTCGCATGTCCAGCGACGTCAGAGTGCTTGCTGGTGGCGAGCGGCGCGGCGTGGCGCGGCGCGGCGCCAGGGGTTACTCAGTTGACAGACAGTATCGCTCAGCGATGCGAGGGCTGGCCGGGCCAGCCGAGCGGGGAGACGAGGTTGTTAATGGAAGGCCATTGTTCTCTAATCAAATCATTTGCTCACCACGAGGCAGGAATGAGATACAGTGTAGCAGAGGCGCGCAGTCAGTGCACGGCCCGAGAGAGGGTTGCACCACTCAACCGTCAGCCTAGCCAAGTGGACGATGCTGCTGCGGACTCGGGAGGGATCGGCAAAAGGGAAGAGGGAAGAACCGCTCGGAAGCAGGTGTTCACATGATCAACCCCTTCCTCCCTCCTTTTCCTTCTAATCATTCTCCCGCTATCTTGATCCCCAGACGCCTGCATGCATATCACTAGGTACACCTTCTAGCCAGCCCATGCCCGAGGGTTACGCCGCATAATTTCACGTTCAGTCAAACAAGCCCTTATTCCAACTACCTCCATTCAGCCTGCTGCACACTCATCTTACTCCCTCGATCTTTCGATCCAACACTCGAACCATTTCCATCCTTTATTTATAGCATTATGCCGCTTGAAATTTAAGAAGCCAGTACACACAAAGTGTAGAATTGTACGAATAGAGCTTATAGAATGACCTTGCGTTCATCCATCAGGCTCTCTCTACCCGGTAATTGAGATAACTGGCAAGCCCTGCATATCGAAAATTAGTTCGCAAATGACATTACTTCTCAATTCCAAGGAGGTAATACGTAGTGCACACACGTACATATGAACTGGTAGTTATGTGAGGGCCGATATCAGGGGTCGATAATCGTTAGGCAACGTTAACGATAGTTACGAAGTTAGGTAGTAAGTACAGTGCGCTGGAACTTAAATCGAAAGCAGGAGAGAGCGAGGGTGAGGAGGAAGGCGATAGGGGCGAGATTGGAAGTACAGGAGGGCTAGCAGTTAGGGGAGAAAGTGAACATGTCTAGAAAACCTGTGACAGCCTGGCTTGATTGCCCTCACTTGCTCTGATCACTCCTGGTATTAAGCTTAATCTAGTGATCAAAGGATGACAGCCAGATCCTCGATGATACTTGTCTCCTTACTCGGATAGCAAACTACAAACTAGAGAGAAATCGGCGAGTGACCCAATTGCCGGTGGTGCATTCGGCGAAACACATTGTTCCTCCATTACGCTGAAGGCAGCTTTGAGAATGTGCCACGCCAGCCACGAAGGGAGCAGGAAGCTGATAACCAGCGATGTCAACAGACAATTACTGAGAATTTCGCTGATAGAAGCACTAAGTCAAGCAGCACATAAGTAGAAACTGCCAATATCGGAAGTAGAAGCCGCCCGATAACCGAAGTGCCACGAAAGTCTCAGTCGGCAACCTATTAAAAGCAGACAACTTAACAGAGGAGAACGTGCGATAGGACTGCAGACTGTGAAAATGTGACTACTCGACTCAACCAACGCCTGACCCCCTCGTTAACGTACTATTCGAGCAGCATGCATCATTAACGCGTAAAGCAAGCCATGGCAAAACAATATCATTAAATTTTACGTAAGCACCAACCTACCCTAAATATCAAGGACGGGCTTGTTCGTAAAGTTCAAAGCGGCCCACGCGAAAGAACGAGTGAGAAGTGCAGTGATGCGTAATGGGAGTACCAATTGGTGATAACGAGGCTAACAATATCAAAGAGCCTATAGCTAGGAGATAACGTTAACTGGCAAAACGCTCAGGTCCTAGCACAAAAGAATGCCCTTTCATGCCCTAATCTGAATTATCTAGTTACATCTTGTATCTTAGTCGCCCTACTTGTCATTGTTGTTGGCAAACATCAATGTCGCAACTGCTTGCCGCTCGGTAAACTTACAAGTGGGACGTCGAGAATTGGTACTTTAACGATCGCCATCCAAACACACACACACACACACAGACAGACAGGCAGGCATTTTGAAGTTGCGGTGCGAGGGCACAAATGCAGTAAAACACAGTTGGACGCATATAGAGGATGAACAGCCGCAGTTCTGGTCACCGGCATGCACGGCCACCGTAAGTACATGCATTCTGCATATGCCGCTCGAGTCAGCCTGGTTACTAACACATAGCGACCGCCCTCTGTCCAATAATCACATTGCGCCGTCGAATAATCATCAACCATTCTCCCGACAGATGATGATGATTTTATTGATTGACCATCAACGCTTGCCCAGCTGGGATAAGCGATAACGTCCCCCCCAAGATTCGATAACCCAATAGACTCTAGCCGCGAGTTTTTCTTCGGCAAAACCGCCACTACCGCTACCACTGCCACCATTCGCTCGCGTAATATCTGCACTGGGTTATCTGTCCTTCAATCATTTCCCAATCAGTCTTTCACAGGTGAGTGTAAAGATTTGTTGAATCATGGACTATTGTGAGATTGATTCACTCGAGGGATTTTACGCGAAGGCTACATTTTCACGAATCAGAGAGAGTGGAATTGGTCGTAGGTGAAGAGAGGGGGCGCATTGTTTGAAAGGCAAGAGAGAATCGAAAAAGGATGAAGAGGGCAAGCATTGCAATCGAACGGTTTAATCTGCTAGAGCATTCAAGGCCTCTATCGGAACGCGCCTAGCTTTCTAATCGAATTCGGAGGACAAAGCGCAAAAGCCGCAGGTCGCCCGCCATGCATCGGAGTCGAACCAGTGCGCGACTGTCCGCCACTATGACTCACTATACCAACTGATTAGATACCAATCCATCTGCCGCGGCGAGAACCCGATAGCCGCACACACTGTGCACCAGATATTAATCACATCGGATCTTGCGGTGATAAACGATCTTGGCATGGCCACTAATAATATTACTGGGCCATAGGTTAACTCTGCTGGGGCAGTTACTGCTACTGCCACTGAAAAAAGCTAGGAAGACAAGAAACCGACTCTGCTTGTTATAGGGAGAGAGTAAAATAGAGCGAGCGAACGAAAATGTCGGCGTCGGCGTCGCGTCGGCGGCGAAGTCTGAACGCGCACATAAAGCTTTGATTCCAGTTCTCCGTTATACATACTGGCCGTAATCGCGTATATTTAGTAGCAAGCAGCTGCCGGTTGCGTCATCGGCGCGTTGGAAAAATGACTCGGAATCGCTAGCAGGACAGGACACAAGCGACGATGGTGCTGGTGGTGGTGGTGGTGGTGGTGGTGGTGGTGGTGGAGGTTGGTATAAACCGAGCCCGCATATATTTAGCCCAATAGAATCGTCCAACGCGCCGAAACGAGCATGCACGAAGCAAGGCTAGATCTTTCGAGGAATGGTACTTTCGTTCCTTCGCCGATAACTTGACCAGGCGGACACTCATTCCCCCAGTAAAACGAAACGGTAGAATATTCTCCATATCATCTCTGTTTTGACAGGCTGCCCGCCAGAATAAACTGCACCCTTTAGAAAGAGCATGCTTTCGCTCAACTTGAACAATGTTTATGTGACGACCTCGAAGCGTCCACCCTCGGCCTTCATTGTAGCTGCAATTTGGAGCACAAGATGGATGCTGGTGCATTTAATTTTTCGGCTTGACCCACTCCCACCCCCCTCTGCCGCCGCCGCCGCCACCGCCGCCCTCTCATTCCTCGCTGCCCCTCGATCAATTCTCGCTGCTACGTTTCTGCGTAGGCTGCATTCCGCATTCAACGCTTAGATTTCGACCGAGAGGGAGAGAGAGGGAGAGAGAGAGAGTGGGGGGTCGATGAACCCTCTAAAATTGGGAACGCGCTCCTGATATCATCCACCGCAGGACCCACATATCCACAGCCACGAGGATTCCTTACAATTATATTTTTCCCCATCATTCTTCGCTCCTCCAAGTTCTTACGAGATGATGATGGAAGCCACGGTGGCGACTTCCACAGTCACTAACTATGAATAGTATATCTGACGTCTCCATTCTTATGTTGGCAGGATCCGGCCGACGCTTCCTTCTCGCGATCATTCGTCAAACGTGGCAAGATTAACGGGGTCGACAATGTGCACTTTAAATTCGAGGACTGGCCATTGTGGAACTGACATGAGTACACAGTGCGGGGGCATAAAGAAAGGCCTGGCGAAAACGCGGAAGTGTGTACGTAGATATCTCGGTTGAAGTGTAGGTGGCGGTACTCGCCCTCTATCTTCGTCTCTCTCTCTTTCTCGCTCGCTCGCTCGCTTGTCGGCATTACGGCCCCGTCCGTGACCTTTTCGCTCAATCTCCGAGGGTATCCGTCGATTTAAATTCAACGCTCAATAATACCGCGTGGAAGAGAGATCCCTTTCGCGCCTTATATTCCTCCAACTTAGCCGCACGCCCCCTCGATAAAGGAGGGCTTGGCTTCATCATTCTTAGGAGACGGAGCGTGAGATCTCGCGTTACGGCGCGCTGCTGTCCTCGAAACCCATTAAATCCCACCCCAGATCACAATAAGTCTTAGCATCGCCCGTAATTCCAGCAACAGCCTTAATGCCTCAAGTGCGCGCGCGCACCGCGCACCACTCGCCCAAACCCACTTCTTTCGCATTCACCCTCGATTCGCCAGCGGCCAACACATTCCGTGAAATGGCAAATGGAGGTCAGACATTCCTCTTCGGATCATTACACTTTTTATATTGGGAGCGCACCGAGTATGCGCCCTTTGACTAAATGCTTGCGTTCTTCTTCCCGGTCGCAAGAATACTTGTTGTCATCCTAAATTATGACCAATCGAATTCGGCTGGAATGATAATGTCAGTTTGATTTTTCGAACAATTATACGTTGGTGGATGCGGCACCGGTTTCTAGCATGTCCGAGTTTTCGAGGCAGCGCAGCACAGCGGTACAGCAGCCAGCTGGAACGCCAGGGAGATTTACAGTCGTCGTTTTGCCCACCGTAAACGAAGCATTTTCGGGAGCAAACGATCGCAGTTAAACTCAGGGCGGAATGCCGCCGGGGAACATTTAAAGGAGCAACGACGGAAATTTTCGAGCGATTCGCTCACTAGGATCTACGTGTTGCAAAGCGCAGCCTAGCGAGGATAGAACTATCAAGGGAAGAATAGCATTAGCGTCAGTTTGGATGCATGACTGGACTGTTTACGCTATCCTGGATGAGTTGGGACGTCGCGTCGAACACAGAGTCGAACTGGCGTCTGTTTTTCCTTGGCCCGTATAGCGGAACTCGAGGACATCGGTAACGATGAACGAACAGCCTCCAAGACATCGCCGAAATAACTGGTACACCGATACATTGGCATAATGTCTGTCTTTGCTAGGAAGGCCTTTTGTCATCCACAATGAGGATGGCATCGTGAAAACTGCCAAGACTACTCTATGCACTTGGCACAATACTAGGCGTATCCGACTTGGAGAAAATGGTACATTCTGCCTCTCATTACTCTAAAATGAGTCATTCTCTCTTACAACAGTAGACTAATATTCATAGTAGAGTTCTGTGTGTGAATTGTAATCTACGTAGCTACTTGATAAGGCAAGTATCCCGAAGACCTGGATGGTCTGATCTGGTCTGGTCTCCTCTTGAATTCGCCAACACTTAACGCGGATCCATTGCCCCGAGCGACATTCGTGACGTGCAATATCGGACTGGCCATAAAACCTTTCTCTTTCACGGACAGTGGTGGCCGCACGACTGAACAATGGGTCGTTATCGACGCCAGAGAAATTTCTCTGCAGCCCGGTCAGTTCAGCTCTTGCATTCTTCCTGACCGAACCATCCAGCAGAGTCCTCCAAGAATCTATTTCCGAGGAAAATTTTCCTCCCTGCGCAAATGCCAGAGGATTTTCATCTCTATTTCTCTCTGGTTCTCGAGCACGCTCGTAGCGCGCGTTCTCGTAATGAGAGAAACCTATCGGGGGCGTGATGCAGCAGGCAGGGACGAGCGAGGACGATTTGAACGAGGACAGCGAGTCGGTGGTGGCTGTGCCGGTGAGTGGAAGAGCGAGCGGCATGCACAGCGTTGTGCGCACGGGCATAACAGGATTTAAGCCGGTGTAAAACCGGTCCTCCCACTGGATACCGAACGAACGCAGCGTGCGAGAGAAGTCGACGTAGAGCGCGCGCGGCGACCATCGCGAAAAATCCCTCGCGTTTCTGGCCCGATCGCCGTCGAACTGCCGGCACAAAAAGCAAGCATCCTACTTCGCAGACCCGCTGCCGGCGTTCCCCACACATACGCTCGCTCTCTCTGCATCCACACTCTCCTCCACGCGCGCCGATCTTTCCGCCTGATTTCCTATCCATTGATCTGAGGGAATCGGTTGCATTCCACGCGAGACTTTGACACACGCTGCTCGATTGCGTGATTTTAATACCTGCTCGCTTGGAATCTCGCGTATTCGCCTGGCGTCTTCCTCGAGAGGCGAACTATATCCATCGGCGATGCCTTCTTCAACGACGAGTGCCCTAGTGAGCTCGCTCGTCCGTGTATTTTACTTTCCAAAGGAAAGGAGACCGCAGGTCGCATTAACAGCGCATGCTTCGATTCCGACTTTAGCTGCCGCTCGACAGAGAGAGCGAGCGAGGGAGCGAGCGTCGAGTTAATGGAATCTTCTCCGCTCGCGCTGGCAGCAGTACTTAGATTCAGCCATGCTTTCAACTTCTACACTACAGCTGGGAGACAGAACATAGGTGGAAGCGCAGTCAGCGTTCCCCAAGAATCAATAAGAGAGAAAGGAACGAGGGTCTATGGAAGGCTCCGAGTGAAGGAGGTCTCGAGTACTCCCCGTGAAAGTAGAGCGGGTCCACGTGAATATTGTGGACTAAGAAATGAGGATACCCGGTAGACGTTGAATTCGGGATAGCAAGCCCTACTATAGCTAAGTTTCGGCTGTCGCGAGGGCTTCTTACTGGGATGACAGTCTAGTGCTCTTGCGGATTGTCAGAAAGTTGGGCCGACTCCCGAAGTGTGCATCTTCCAACGCAGCACTGCAAGTACTGCATGGTAACTGCATGGCAGCAGTGCTGCGCTGCTGCTTAGCGCTTCGAAGGTCATGAGTCGACGACTTCGACAAAGAGGGAGAGAGTGAGAGAGAGAAAGAGAGAGATCCAATCCAGGGACCGGTTTCCCTGTAGGCCCACGCCGTGCTGTCTACGCTCATATAGGGTGATCCTAAAAGTACACTTTCTTTTTGGAGATGCTGCCATTTCGCTCATTCACTCTAATTGCTTGAACCGATGGTACCCTCCTATTAGAAAGCAGTATTCTCCCAGTAATAGTCCTAACCGCATTTTCACTCGATCGAAGACAATCTCCTTTGTGACAGAATGGTAACGTTTCACGACGTTAATGGGAGACAATGTAATTCCAAGTGGCTCTTGTCGCTTCTTTTGGATCTGAAGTGACAGCGAGGAGATGCGCATTCTTTATAGTCACTTTAGCGACTAAAGAAAAAGTAGAATTGAAAATACTGAATCCTAATACTCTTCGACAACGACCTACATTGACTGGACCAATGTAAGGTTAATTAGACTGATGAATACGGAAACAACGTGGGTGAAACTTGGTATCGAAGGGTCAGTAGTGATCGCATAGTATCGCATGGTGCGGACCATTTTCATGCGGCGAATTGCGTTATCGCCCGGCCGCCGGTAATTGCTGCTCCAATTACTGTAATTAACGCTGAGCAAACCGATCGATTATTATACGTTGACGCGTCGCAATCTCGCCTTTCGCCGTCCTATAACGGCGGAGGGCGTTTGTTGGTGGCATAGTGCATCACCACCGCAATTTACAGCCTATAGAGACATCCCTCATCCTCGGTCTCGCGAGCTCTCAACAACTGAGGAATAGTGATGCCAGTGGAATTTGTGCGGCACACCCGGTAGATCGCCGGGGCATAAGCTTTCAGTACGTCTACGCGCACTGGAAACCGGCTTGGTCCAGTCGTATTGGCGCGGTGATGCACACGGATGTGGGTATTTAGCGGGCATAAAGAATGTACGAGACTGCCCGCAGACGGCGAAGCCCCGATATTAAGGAGAATTAAGAATAGATAACACGCGCGCTCTTCGGTACCAGTTCCCTCCTCTCTGCACTTCGCATCGTAGTAACATCTTCCGGAAAGGATAAGGGGAGAAAGAGCAAAATCGTCGCTTAACTCGGCAAAGAAAAAGTATGGCTCGAGTGGCTCGAGTGGCTCGAGTGGCTCGCGTACAAATGTACGCCGGGAGCGTAAGGAAAATGCAAATTGCAGATAGCACTTGTCAGCGGCGAGTATCGCCCTTTATTTATCCGGAACGGCCCTCGCGAAAGTGGATGGCCAATGTGTGTCCAGCTGTGTCTCGCCGACGGCATTTCCGTTTTTCCTCTACGACAACGCACGTCGGGAACACGGGTACACGGTGTCATTAAGCCTGTTTAGCAACAGTTAACGCGTTCTCCCTCTGCCGGCGTGGTTAAAGGGAGGGTCATTGAACCTCTCTTCAGAATCCAAGCGCGAGTGATAAGCGAGAGGTGTTGAAAGGCGTAACACGGCCCAGCCAACGACCTTCCTTCTCTGCGACATAAACCCTCCCAAATCCTCTGAGGACGAATGATTTTGCTAGGGGTGCGAGAGCTGCATCGCTGAGAGAACAACTGCAGCTGCGACTGCGACACAGTCCGCACTGCTGCAGCAGCCTTCTTTCTCTTTCCTTCGATTCACATTCGCTCGCAGAAACCTGCCAGCCTGCCGAGGCGATCACAATGAAATTTTCAGCCAACTTGCCATAAGGTCATATGGGAACGCAAAACGCCATTGAACTTTTCTATCTATCTTTCCTACTGGTTTGTTTTCATGGAAAACTCCCGCAGCTCTCGCAACGACAATGAAAGCGCGGCTTTTTTGTATGTTTTTTTAAACCAAATCTCGTTACTACCTACACAGTGCCTTTTCCTCCAGCATTTACATTGTTATACCCGTACTCCGTTTTATCTGACAGACAAAGCATGCCCGGCCGCGAAATTAGCTGATGTCGCACACGGAAGAACAGATTCGGAGTGCGTGGATGCTTAGAGAGAAAGGCTAATGGTGGATAATATTTGAGTAGGTTTATTACAGCAGAATATTAAGAAGCGACTATAGCAGGCTTTACTGCAAGCCCGGCCCTTCTGCCAAGGCAAGCTTAGAGCGCGCAAAGGAGTCGAAACACGGAAGTCTCGTGATCTCCTCTCGTCCGAGTTAAACCTCCGAAATCCTCTGGACGAAACGCTTCTGGCGTCCCTCCTTTGGATCTTCACCCGTGTTTTCCCACTCTCTTATCCTCCCGGCTTCTTTCGCTCCGCTCGACCTCCGAGCCCCATCTAGATCTCTTTGTTTCCATCCCTCTGACGCACCATTGCAACTTGAACAGACCAAACGAGAGGCAGACAGCAGAGGAACCAAGAGGAAATGCATCGTCCACCTCCTCTCTTTCTCTCTCTCTCTCTCTCTCTCTCTCTTCTGTACTCAATAGATTGAATTTACTCTTTGCTAGAAGAGAGCCTTATTTCAGTCGTGAACTGATGCGCTATTCACGCTCCCAACCAATCCGGGCCGAGTGAATAATCGCTGGATAATGATTTCGACCACACGAACCTTCTGAATTCTGAACCTCCTCTCTAGCAGCCGTTGCATCTTTTTCCCGCGAACTCGCTCTGTATCTTTCAGGGCGCGTGCATTCGCTACCGAGGACTCCACCACTCTTATTAACTCCGCTCGGGGTAGGCGTGCTCGAGCTTCATGCGCGCAATGCTTGGCGAAATTGTCATGAAACTGGAGCAAGTCTATTCGGTGGTCGACAAGAGAGAAGGGCGGGGGGAGCGAGAGAGAGAGGGGGGGGGGGGTGAGAGTGAAAACGAGGGATGCTGAGTTTCAATTCGTCGGAATTTATTTTGCTGGATTCGCGGACGCGAACTGCCAACAAATTACAAACTAGTCACTTTCGTCGTTAGAGTTTTAAAAGGGCCGAAGCTTGAAATATGAATGGTGCAGGAGTTTAATGCGGCCAGGAGGAAGCGTGTGTTTCGCCGACATCTGTACTGATACAGTATTCAGGTTGGCAACTGGATGCAGCTCAAGCTACAGCTGGCAAACCAAGTCGCGGCTCAATACTTCTGGCGGCGTGCAACGCGGCAGCGAGACCTCTTTGAAATTTTCATCGCCCTGGAAAAACTCTGCTACAGCCGAAGCGCGCAGCTCACAGCGATCGGCAAAATAAATTCGCAGATATCCGAGCGCACTGAACCTTTCCGACATCCCCTCGCGCATACAGATCTTCTGTAGTTTAGTCTTGCTCTGAACGGGAGCGGCTGCACACCTTTCCCAAGTTTCCTCCTTCGTTCGAAAGGATACTGCGACCAAACATAGTAGGGAGGGCCTGCTCGACTCTTTTTATTTTCGGTTATACAGCTGTGACCCGGATAGTACGAGAAATTGCATTCTTGCGAATCAACGCTTTGGCAGAAGAAGCGAGGCGTAATCCGCGTAAAAAGCAGCTACCTTAAAGTGAGTCCTTCGAAACTTCACTTCTCTGTTCGAAAGCATCTCACGGAAATTTGATTCTAACTGAAGGAGAAGCGCCCCTTGGCACTCCCTCTCTCTTGGCGAGGTGGAACAAGTAAAGAATAATACCGAGACTATAAAAACTGCACGCTGCACGAAAGCAGTTACCTCGTCTGTACATTGACGGCACAACGGGAAGAGACATGCCCGACAAAAGACACTTTTCATTTGTCTGGCACGGACCGTTTATAAGGCTCTTCTTTTATTTCCGATGCCACTCTGGTGTGCGGAAAACAAATCGGTCCAGCGTCTCGAACTACTTTCACACCTTTTAAAGCCTCTGTCCCTAGAATCGTGCGAATGAAAGAAGAAATAAATTTGAACAAGTCCAAAGTGACGGATGCATCGCATCCCCCTATTGAGACTGCGCGCTACAAGCTACCGAACCAAAACCAAACGTTGAGGACGAAGTACTCGTAGTTTATAGTCAGAGGAGAAGGAGAAAGAAGTTGGTTGGTAGCTGACAATGCTTAGCAAAAGTTAGGTGGAGTGCCAAAAGGAAGACTGGTAGCAATGCGTAGCAGCATCATGCCAATGACACCTTCTCAAATAGAGGAGAAGGTAATCCGAAACAAGAGACTAACAAAGTTTTGGAAGCCCGACATTATCTCAATCCGACTGGAGCTTGCGGTTCTATTGACATGTATCTACTAGAATTTATGTGTCCAGTTTGCTCTGATACATTGGAAAGCTTGGCGGGGTAGAGTACACGTTCACGATATATCCAAGGTAGAGAACGCAACTTTTATCCCAACGAATTGTGCCGCCCCGAAATCTCATGCATTCCTATCACGGCCGAGTTCCAAGAGAGCCCTCCTGTTTATAGCGAGAGTATCACATGAATTTCACGATAAATCAAACAAAAACAGCACGGTCCAACATCAACATTTACCTATTCAACAATTTTTGGTCCAGCGGAAGGAAAAAAAGGCGTTCTGCCACGGCATTCAGCGAATACAGCGGAGAGTCAACATTTACTAACCAAGAGCGCAGGGTGATAGCAGAGGGAAAAAGAGGGAAAAGGAGGGAAAAGGAGGGAAAGAGAAAGAGAAAGAAGGGTGAGGATGGAAGATACCGAGAAATATCGGAGTTCCGCGAGGTCGGGGTGGGTCATCGCAAAAGCTTGTCCGAATGGGTATGTCCGTAGCTGGTTGGACAGAGGGAGAGTCCAGTGGTTGGTCCGGCGTCGGCGGTAGCAAAAAATGTTCCCGGTGCTCTCCGCGATCGGCGGAAACAAAAAATGCGCATGGCGATCGGAGCGCCTGGTCCGCCAGAATCAGAGAAACCGCGGCGAGCGACTGGCACTACTGTTTAACGTTTGGTTTGTGCGACACAACGAGAGCTCAGTTACGAGAGAGAGAGAGAGAGAGAGAGAGAGAGAGAGAGAGAGAGAGAGAGAGAGAGAGAGAGACGGCTTGACGACAGAACGAGAGAAAGAGAAAGAGAGAGGGAGAGAGACGGCGGAAGTCCGGGTATTCGGCGGGGACGGATTTCCGCAGGGTAATCTACCATCCTTCTGTTCGCTCTCTCTCTCTCTCTCCTTCTCTCTCTCTTTCGCGTTCCTAGTGGCTGTTTGCCGCCACTGGCTGAACCCTCAACGGTATAGATAGGAATCGTATAAATAGGTCATTCGTTTGCAAAAGGACGCCGGTGTCGTGGGAGGAAACGGGAGGGCGACCAATCCTCTCCATTTCATGTAGAAGCGGAGAGAGGAGCTCGAGAGTTCCTATAATCGCTTGGTATATCTCTCTGTCGCCAGCCGGCCCGCCGCCGCCGCCACCGCCACTACAGTCGTCGCCGTCGCCCACCGCCCCCCATCCCCACCCTCTCCACCCATCGCGTTCTCTCCTCCGCCCGATTGCTTTCGGTTAATAAACTCAATCATCCTTGGCGTTTTATTAAACTTTTTTAACAAGAGTCCTCGCTTTGTCACGCGAACGAGTAGAAATTGGTATTAGTCCGGTGGCATCCGCTCTCTGCGACGAGGAGGCCTGGAATTGCAGCCAAACGAGTAATACAGGTTTATCGCCTCTTTTCTCTCGGCTATGGGCAACAATTAATTGTCACACGCTCCAACACTTTTCCTTCATAAGAGCTCATACTACTACGTTAAAGGCTCAATTATAGGATATGGAATACCTCGTCACTTTGTCGCCTGTAAAAAGTGATCGATTGGAGAGCCATTCTTCCGGACGGGTCACGTTCTATTCGCCACTGTTCCTGATAGAAGAGTACACCGGGCACAGAGCGAACTTGGCATAGCACTGCGTTTTGTGCGAGTCCGAGAACTTGGATGGTTGGATTCTGAACAGATATGCAGCCCGTTTGCAGAGTGACGCCATTGTCAGGATTCTCGGCTTTATAGAGCGAGCGCCAACGAAATTCGGCAGCCGCGGCGCGGCGCGGCGTTCCCGGAGGGCTCGTTTAATTTTTAATTAAGTCCGTGGAGGACTGGCATACGGCACCACACGCTCTCCGAAGATTTAGCGGCTGTTTCGCATTACACCGCCGGGACAGGATCGATTCTCCCAATTGGACTTCAAATTGAAATCGAACGGATTTATGACCGCTTGCCCGGTGCCTCTCGTCTTACATGCCGCCGCATTCAACACAATCTCCACAGTGCAAATACCTTAGTGTACTATCAAAACGTAGCCTAGCGCGAACTCCTCGAAGATATAATAAAGTCGTTGTAAAGTTACTCGAAGGGGAAGCATCTTTCGGGGGTGGATGAGCTCCTGGTGCCGGAGGCTGAAACATCAAGACCTCCGCGAAGAAAGATCCTCGATCTTCGGATAAAGGTTTTCTCCACGAAACAGACCGTACTCTCGATAGGACAAGTTCAAGTCTTCGTGTTCGATACTGATGGGCGCCGCCGCTCAAAGAATCGGCATTGGCCTAGCCGTACAAAGATATTCCGCGTTATCGGATCGCCGCTGGTACCTTTGCACCCTGACTTTCCCGTCGGCAGAAAGAAAAAGGGCAGCTTAGAAATGCGAACGAGTGAGCGAGTGAGCAAGTGAGCGAGTGAACGAGAGAGCGAGTGAACGAGAGAAAAAGAGAAGGATGGATAGAGAGAAATCGAAGTGGAAAGAGGCGTTTAAAGTATTTCAGGGGATCACGTGGAAGAGCTATTATCGAAAAAGGATTTTATCCTGTGTGTCTGTTCTTGCTCTTCCGCGAGGTGAGAGCGATTGTACGACGTTGCAGTTTCAAGTTTCCACTGTGAATTTATCTCTTTATCCTCCTATCCCTCTCCCTTTCTCCCTCTCTCCCCCTGCTGTTCACTCTTCTATCCTTTATTCGTGAAACCTTTGCCCCGCGTGGACTATTCATATTTCTCAAGGCCGTACTTCACGATATTCTCAAAGTTATGAAAGCGATAGCCCAGAGTTTCGGCTCGGTAGCGTTGCGAAATCTGTGCGCCAGGATTATTATCTCGGTCCAGGATATACGTGCGTCGAAGGGCACGCATTCCGACGCGGAGGTGGGGGGCAGCGGAGATATTGCGGTCTCAAAACCGCTATCGCTTTTAATTAAGTCGACAATGGGCAGGGCAGAGCGCGAGTTGATTTACCGCGGCGAAAACGAAATATACACATATACAGGCACAGCTGGTGCTCTCTTCCGTGCGTGAATCACAGCGCAACTGAATTCGCGGAAAGCTGCGTGTACTCTTAATCGGGCAAATTAAGAATTATAGTGGGCCGCAACCCTTCTATTCTCCTTAGAGCACGCTCGGCAAGAAGATGCTACCGAGTTCGGAGGTAATAAAATACTGCTAGCTCGCCTCTTGCTTCGTCTCGACGCTTACCAAGGGATGCACTACTATCACGAGAGAAAGGAGGAAGGAAGACGAAGGAAGGGAAGCAAAGAAACAGCCGCTCGAGCAAGGTGAAAGTGAGGATTCCGGAAATTAAGGTCGCGCACCGATATCACGCATCAGGCTGCTACCTCTAGAGGCGGCTTTCAAGATCTTTTTGTGCCGGCCATAATGAAATAGCCAGTGGTATACTGGCAAGCCGCTGCCATCTTCGTCGCCACCGCCGCGCGCCTCTGCGGCGAAGAAAGATCTCCGGAATTTCAATAATGCGATGCTGCTTCGGAAATACCGGCGAGCGAATGCTGGCCTAAGCGGCTCTTGGGGAAAAAGAGTGTTATTAAGTGCGCCTGGTTTCTTCTATCCTGCGACCCCGCGATTCCCTAGCGGCACACTCCCTCTAACAATCTCTCGGGAGTCCCGTTTTTCATCAGTCTCGTGTTTTCCAGTTATTGAAAAAGCCGCCGCGTTCCAAGCCAATATGTCGCCTAGAGAGAAATCGATCGAGCACCGCTCTAACGACAGAGATCAATGACACGTGACACTCGCGGGGAAGATGGCGACCAATACGAGATGCGATTTCACGATTCTTGGAGAACAGCGGAATATAACGGATGAAGTATATCGTGGCAGTGTTCCCGTTCGTTCGCCAAAGTTACGTACCCACTGCCGTTCTATCCTACCTATGTATAAGCGATATCGACCTTCGCAACACCCTCAGCATTCAACGGATTTCGTGGTGTACATGTATTGTCGACTGTCGAGCAAGATCCGCTTCCTGGAAATACATAAGACGCGCCGCCGTTTCTCGAAGAAAGTCTACTATCGATTAGGTGGGGCCTCAGCCCAGCTGACGCTGCTGCTGCTGCTGCTACTGCTACTGCTGCCACTTTGCAAGACCAAGCGCAAGTGGCAAGCTTGCGAGAAGCCGGCTTGCTAAATGTGTCTAACTTAATTCGCACTCTGTCGAAAGAAAGAGGAACCTGGGAACACTGTCGCGAGCCAAGACAGAGACCATACGATGTACCACCGGGCGCATGTAGCCGCTGATTACGAAAGCGGGCTAAACAACGACTCGGAAACAGCGACTCGAGTAGGAGCATATAAGTTCGCTCCGCTTTCCCCGAGGCTAATAACGCTCCACTACCTCATGAACATTCGCCAAACTTTCTAGCACAGTGGCAAACAGAGAGAAAAATAGGAGGAGGAGGAGGAGGAGGAGGAGGAGGAGGAGAGAATGTGTGCGAGAGAGGAAATTTGGCTTCTGCCCTTTCGCGGAGGTCCACGAAAAATCCGGCGAGGCATAACCCTCCGTCTGCAATGCGTTCTCCCTTGTATCACGGAGAATAAGTTTTACTTTTCTTCCAGGAATACCTAGTCGGTGTGGTTAGCGGTGGCGATGCTGCTGGAGCAACAGCGCACTTGCAAGTAGCAGGTAATTCTTGGAGCTTTTACATTCTAGCCGAAACTGCGTTCTCTTTCATCTTAATCCCGTCGTAGCCATAAAGCTCAGAGGCTTTCGAGGGTCGAGCGTGTTACGCCAGCAGAGGCTGCCGCGCGATGAAGACTGCGTTGTTGCGGCTTGCCTCGTACGGTGCAACTAACATTAATAGTAATAGCGATACAGGCGTTCGCAGTAAGTTAGCCGCATCTATCTTCCTACAAGAGAGCGAGAGAGCGAGAGAGAGAGAGAGGAGTGGGAACTCCCCAGCCATCGTGGCCTGCGTTTGCTTCTCATCCGGCAAATAGTACAGCCTCGTACTTCTATTTTAGGGAGTTTGCATCATCGACCTTCAACCCGCAACCGGGCCGAATCGCCAATTTCACCGCACTGCCAAGCGCTCGCACCATAACTTTGATTTATTTTCACTATCTCTCACTAATTAGAACAATCGTATTCAGCGAATATCCGGCAGAAGCGCCAAGTATTTAATCTTCGAGTCTGGAATATAGCACGGAGAACCTTGCGTGTGTGAGGCACATGTCGCGAAGAGGATTAGCCCGAACACTTTTACTCGTATTACAATGTCGAAGCTGGAAGGAAGACCAAGTTGTTTTTAGGCGGACGATATCCTACCGCTCGATTCGGACAAGTTAATCCGATCAGCATCGGTTTATATGTCTCGAAAAGTTCGGCGGTTCTCCTTCTCTCTTTCTGGAAAGTTCTGCATCGGAAAAATTCGATTTCGTGAACAGTGATAACACACACTCAACCTCTCGTGTCCTCTTGTGTGATAAATCTAGGAGCGATTATTCGCCTTTATGAAACCTGTTAGCCATGCACGAAAAGGCAATGACGTGATTTACGAGTAAACTTTTCGATGAATTACAGTATATTGACAGCTTTCCAAGGGCGACAACCAATACGTAGAAAACGTAATTGAGCAATTAGAAGAGGCTGCCTTGCGCACATGCCACACACTATTTGTAAGACCTACACAGATCATTGAAACGAAGGCAAACAATCGACGAGGAGACAGCCGCTGTGAGCGAGAAGCGTGTGTTACGATAGGAGTGACATTTCCTATTCCGTCGAGCACCAGTTCGAACTTGCTGATTTTAAATCGATGGCATTTATGCTGCGATTATACGCTGGTTTATTAAAGCTACTCTTGATACCGGTTTAAAGTAACAATATGGATGAACACATCTCTCTCTCTTTCTTTCTGCCTTGGTCGCGTTCTTACTCATTTGCTCTAGCGAGCACACTTACTTAATGATTCCAACTTAAACTGCAGAACAGGCTATTATAACTTTATATTCTCGTTAGACTTTGTAAAAGGGCATCGGCTGGGGTACGCGCCGACTTTCGTGAGACGTCGATTTACTGCCTCCCCTACAAACTTCCAGCATTGTGCGACACGGCTAAATAAATGCTTCGAGCGTACACCACCCAAAAACTTGATCGAGACTGAAGGACGTAAACCATCAGCGTATAGAGTGCAACTTTTTTCGTCGACGCAGTTCTCCTATATCTGGCGGTCCCATTTTCCGCGGAAATCGATGCATCGAATAATTCTGATGTACACCGCAAACGACTTCAAGCGCAGCCGCCATATCTAATTAATTTAATTGATGGAAGCCGCGCGTTGATGGGGTCGTAAAAACGATAAAATCAATAAAGATACTCTGCACCGGGTTCCCGTCAACGACACTTTTCCATTAAATGATTAATGTACATTTGTCGCTAACCAGTCAGATACAGGGATATTCGCCGTCTGTGCAATTCGCACAAAGTAAGCCAATGAACGCCGAGGAGGAACTGAATGTGCGCAGCACGTATCCATGTAGGGCATTTAATCAGCCTTCGAAAATTCGCGCGGTGTTATCGACGTTATTGGTCGATAACGGGTGAAACTATATTTACTAATTATGAGGCTGACAGGGCCCTAGCCTATCATGAATGATAGGTTCGTGTTAAGCGGTAATTATACGATGTACAGGGATGGTGGGCCGCTGTAGGATAAAGGATTGAACGCGATGCTGCCGGCACATGTATTTATTCAAGATACACTGGTAGCGGCCTCGATCCCTCCGCCTGGCAGGTAGAATCCACGAGCGATCAAGATCCGTGTCAAATGGGGATATGAACGTTTAAAACCGGCTTAGTAAGCGTGCTCGCTCGCGCACCCAAAGCTTCGCTTTTCAGGCCTTTTAACGCTAACGAATTTCAGGCAAATCTTCGGGAGAGGCTCGATCTCCCAATGCGCGATTGCGGTGCCAGCGGTATACATATAAGGCTATCCGCACTGGCCATTTGCCAATATTTCCTCGATGGATAGACCGACGAAGGAAAGAAATGGAAAGAGAACCTGGATACTCGATAGTAAACAGCCAATAGGAAAGTTGCAGCGATTCACTATGTTCGCGCTCGTTCTGCTAGGGCCGCTGCCGCTGCCGCTGGCTTTGAAAACCTGGCCTTGGTGTAACCATTATACTGTGATTGAGGAGGCTAATTTAGATGGACATGTGTATGCCAGGCCCACGGAGGAAAGAAATTCAGCCCGTGAGGAAGTGTTCCTCCACCGCCAGACAAATTACTGGCGACTAACCTCAAGCACGTTAGGAAGATTGAACGGTAAGTCTACGCGTCAGATCTTATACCGATCTTTTTCCCTTGACTGACCACCGCCACCAGGTTCAATCGGGCTGCCGCCCCGCTAAATCGCCGCCAACTCGAACGTACTCTGATATCTTCGATTATCAGTCCCTGGCCTCTCTGGGAAAATATTCACCGAGATTTCCGATGGCATTCCCTTACAGTGCAGGAAGCACATACATATACATACTAAGTATATATGTAAGTAGATAGATACTCCTGTTGCAGCTATAAGAGCACTCTCTCCCTCAATAACGAAATAACAGGGCAGGGCAGGTCGACAGCAACAATCTGACGATTACGCGTCCGGATTATCGGCTAAATCCGAATTTCCAGACAAAAGCTCTAATTTTATCAGCGCCATAGAATTGCATAATTACCAGTAAAATACGTCTCAATACCATTAGAGCGAGTGCAATCTGTTGAGCCCAGATCTGCCTGGTAACCTCAAAGCAGCATTGATCTTGCTACGGTGTTATCTCCTATTCCTAATGATCCACCATTGTGCCCCTGTTGCCTGCTGCTATAATGGAGACAGGCTAATGCTATTGATTACGCCTAACTGAAACTAGCCCTTCCCGCTTGCACTTACGATCGCTATGACCCAACCTTCATACATTCCCTTTACTATCCTGGCTCTCCTCTCTATGTATAACACGAAATCCTGGAAGCTCCTCTTTGCCGGGAACACAAGAGAAATTGGCTCGCGGTCTACCGAGACCAATATCATCCCATTTTCGAGATTTTACGCTGCTATTTCTTTCTTCCGCTCAATCCCCCGAGAGTTTCTCCTTCGCCTTTGTATCCATTCCATTTTCTATATACTTCCCTTGATCAACTCGAGCGCGCCAGGATTAAACTCTCGAACTTGCGAAAAACAAAGGGGAGCCGGCTTTCCACTAGTCGAAGAAGCAAATCCCCCAAACCCACTGACACAACTTCCCCTAATTACGAATGATTGGCGATACAGAAAAGTGTTCGCGCATAACTTATCGTAGATGGGTGATTGTGTGCAGTCGGAGCAAATATGTATATGTGAAACGAATGGATAAAGAAGGGTAGTACCTTTCTTCTTTAGAATTTCGCTCCGTTTTTCGTCTCGCTTTCGCGGCAAGATCGAGCACGCGGCCATTGCTAGCGGGAAACAAAAAGCGAGACAGAAACAGAACGAGGAAGAGAGAGAGAGGGAGGAAGAGGGAATGTATGCGTGAGCGAGCAAGGAAGAGAGCAAGAGCCGGCATTGAAGAAAATGCAGGAAGAAAGGACGAGACGAGACGAGACGAGACGAGCCGTATGAATATCTAGGGAGAATCATCGAATAGGGTTGCAAGCGGGATAAACGAGGAGACGCTAAAGGGGATTTCCAGGCGCTCGACAAAGGAAGTGATACCAGGGAGGAAGAAAAGCCTAGAGCTGGCGAAATACACGCGCGCGCCTCGCCAAAGAGAGAATAGAGCACGCGGGAAGAGACAGAGTGACATCAATGCGACGGTAGTTTCCGCGGAACAATGCTCTCATTATGTTCGGCCGGGTATACGTGCGCGGTGGACACACACCTGCTTACCAAACCGTACAATGCCCAGATGTTTTGTTTCCCCTGGCGGATAGAGCACCTTTCTGTTTCCCGCGATAAAAAGTATCGCTTCTCTGCGGCACGCCCATGCCTCTCACTTCGTTTCCGAGCGATTGATCGGACACATGTTCCGATCCTTCCGACTCCTACCAATCTTCACCCGTTCCCAACCATCTTTCCACCCTACATATCCCGTTCGTTCAGCTTCATTCATAATTCCTTCTAACTCCAATCAAGGCACATCGACTATCCAATGTAATTCCTACAACCGATGCACCATGCCTGAAATTACGCGGAATGAATATATCCAAGAAGAAATATAATGGTAAGCGGGTAAGCTCAGAATGGAAATACAAAAGGAGAGACAAGTCTGAGAAACAGGGAAGATCGCGGTCAGATTTGGCAATGTGAAAGAAGATTCGAGGACCGCGGCATCTTTTCATATCGCGATACATGAGGGGAAGGGAAGAGGCGACACGTGAGGCGCTCACTCCTCCGGGCCGACGCGTCCCACTCCCCTTGAGCCTCTGGAGGAAGAAGGGGTGCGAGAACGCAAGAAAGAGGGAAAGAAAGAACGGTAGGAGTCTACTCTCGGCTATCTAGACTAGCGCGGATCCGGAGCCAACGCAGCCACCCTCTTGTTCCAGAAAACAAAAGAGCAGCGGCTGTTGCTCGTTCGCTCCCCTTCTCCTCGCCGCCCCCCTCCTCCCCGCCCCGCCGCTTCCACCCCACCGGCTCATTCGTGCTTCCTGTCCTTTTCCCTATCAGCTCGCCCTCATTTTCTGGCTGGCACCTCGCCCTTCTGCACCCCCCAACGGCCTTTTTCTTCGCTCCCTAGAATTTCGTTGCATCTCCTCCCACTCACTGCTCCACGCCCTGGTTCCTCCTTACCGAGCGTTCGCGTTGAGTCAAAGTCTCCAGCGAGCTTCTCCAGTCGTCGTCGTCATCCTCGTCGTCGTCGCTCTTCATGCAAATGCCTTTGGGGTATCGATTCTCCCCTTCGCTCTTTCTTCGTGGCCATATCCGCCGCTCTAGTAACCATTCACCAGTTTCCTTGTCTTCTACATTGCCCGATGGTGCAACGGTGCTGGTTCTGGCGTAGCGACGCAGCTCGAGCGTTACAATTACATCGATTACGAGATTCAGGTATCTCGGAAATTTGCTTTGCTACTCCGCCACGGAGATATCGACCTTCCTGGGCTACAGCGGGAGAACGCTAACACCTTGCAGAATGCTATTAACGCTTTCTCGCCAGTAACGCGCCAGCTCGCTTGCATTCCCGTTTTTCCAGCAGTGTGTCTCGCCGTTTCTTGCTTGTGTCTCCCGTCGCACTCCGGGTTACTTCGGTCGAAAAGGGTTGGCCGGCCGGCAGAGTAACACCGGTCCAGATGAATTAAATAAATCCTAAGATACGCGCTGGTGGCATAATACGGCAGCATTGCTTGCTTTGTTAGATATTTCTTCTGTGCAGAGGCCGCTTCAGCCATTGCGCCGGGTTAACGCGCTCACAAGGAAAGCATAATATTATCTCGATGATCGTTAGACCCCAGCGTGAATACGTACGACGTTTCCTCCCTTTCGAGCCGTGATTTCTCTTGGACGACACTTCCATTGGTACCCCGTCTACCTTAGAGCGTGTCTTAATCGAAGAAAGTCTCGACACTGTTTGCCCAGAAGCCAAGATACTTATCGCAACCTTTCCTTCCCGTTATCCTCTCCACTTCGGACAAGGAAAAAGTAATAGTACTGCAGATATTAGCCGCATTTAATAAGAAGAATCTAGCGAAATGGAGAAGCAGCTTGCCTCGTTTTCACGCAATATTCCTGTAACCCATGTCCTCCTCCATCTCCAGTCTCTCTTATCGCTTTCGCTCCTCTGCCCCGGGCATGATAACCGGATAAGCATTCTCCGAAGTGGCTCACCGTCGACAACATTTGCCGCCGGTTGTTTTCTCGCTGAGAAAACTTCTCGATTTCAAAACTTTCTTCTTCTCCATAGTATACGCCTCTGCTACATCACTTCTCTCTCGGAGACTGCCGGCTATACGATTCCATTGAATTAACGCGAGTTACATATAGTATAACAAGCATCTTTACTATAAGGAAGGATTGAATAATCCTTGAGATAAAATTGTCACTTTCGGACTGGAGTGATCTTGATTTAGAGTCTCTGTGGCCAGGCTCTTTCTTGTATTTCCCACCTTTCTACTTTTCCTCCGCTACAACAAAGTCATGTCGTCCAGCGTTCGCTCCCCCCAAGCATCCCCACAATGTCGACTCCTCTCTTCTCTGCCTTCCTTTTTTTCTCCTTGCCGGATCCTCCCTTCTAGTCAACTGAGACTCTCCAGGATCCTTGGCTTCTTTCTCGGCCTCCCGGAGCCTATGAATCTCCTTCGATGTTGGTCGTCTCGTCCTTCGTACAGCCGACCGGTTCCCAACGACTGGAGCGCAGCCCTTCTGCATCCTCGACTGGAGCGACTCAGCGACGCTATCGCAAACGCGGACTATCTTAAGAAGATTTCATGGCAGCTAGGCAGCGCCGGATGAAATAATCCCCAAGATATAGCCGACCAGCGAGGGTAATATAGCTGGCTGGCTTCTTCGTGGTTTCTTGAAATTTTTCACTTTAATCGCCCCGTCTTTAGCGCGATTCAAGCGTTGGATAACGGGTTCGAGGAGAAATCATGAAGTATAGCCTGGGTATTATCTCGAGAGCATCGTCTGGGTTTGCGTGGACCAAGACTCAGAGGAGATATCCTTGCCTTCCCAGGACCTGCCTGCCTGCCTGCCTGCTTGCCTGCCCGGTGCTGGCCGCCAGCCGTAAAACAGGCAAGGCCGAGGGTCCTCTCTCTTCTCCTCAGAATGCAACAAGGCAGACTGCAAGACGATTCCAGACAATTTCTCGGAGTCGGGAATTCACTTAGCGAAAGAGCCAGCTCGGGAACACCAAAAGAAGAATGAGCGAGGAGGGGGGCGAAGGGGAAAGAGAGAGAGAGGGGGAAAAGCGGGCACAGGAAATGCAACTCACGGATGCTTTATAAGAGGTTTATCAAACGAGACTACCCGTGTTATATAAATTTCCACGGCTTACTAATCCCCCGACGCAATAATCGCTACGATGATTGCCGTCGCAGTGCTCGCAATTATTCTCGAGATCCACCCTGCAGAGCGCCGGCGGACGGATGCTGACAGTCTCCGCTCACTCACGTAATAATGCAAAGCTGGCCAGCCGCCGCTTGACGGCGAATTGCAACAATCAAGGGAGAAATATTCATGCCCGCAATTTAAGAACAGCGCGAATCAATCTCAACTGCTTCCTCGGACTCACAACCACACTGTCGCGTAATCGGAGACGAACAAATATTGTGTTACATCATTATATAAAAAATTCGCGCGGTATCAAGAACGACGTCGGAGCAATTCAAAGGAGAGAGATACTGATGAATTCATTGATAAGAGACTGAATTATATTCCACTTCGTGCCTTATCGAGTGTGCGAGAATCAGAATGCCTGGGGGCGCGCGCGCGTTATACTGCTGACCGGCCAGCCGGCAAAACAAAAAATAAAAGTGATTTCTCATCCCCAACATACACCTCACGTGCACAATATTCACTGAAGAAGCGACAATCAGAGACGGATTCGCACTTATTGTTAGCAACGCAACTAACAGACCATCCGTGACAAAATAAATCGCTGTTTCTTTGGTGAATCATCGTCTATTCCATTATTTAATTATTTAGTTGTTGAGTCGACAAGGTTCGTGGAAATTACAGCGGACAAGAGTTGCAGCCGGCATGCAACAGTCGAATTGTGAATTGTTCGGGGCAATAAACTTGAAGAGAGTAATAAATGAGTAACCTCGGGGGAGATAGTGGTGGTAATAAAGGGCCAAAGAAAAGAAAAACAAAGGAGTTTGATCGACAGTGGTTACGTGTTGGGCTTGTGGCCGGTGCACGTGCAAAAGTATGAAAAAGAAGAGAGCAAACAGGTGTCCGGTTGTGTCGCCACTCCTCAGATGGATGCAATTAAATTTAACGACTTTCCCTGGCACCTTAACATTAACTTTTCTCCTCAGGGACATCTAAGCGTGCGAGCACATACTTCACCAGCATACGGAAAGATCAAGTGCTCTGACCATTTAAAACGTAACGATGTGCTGGATGAACCGCAATTAACGTGAAAAATTATTCAAAGAAATTCATTGAGAAAGTCGTAAATGACATTGAAATGCTTCCTCAAGTAAGAAGCAGTCCAATATTACTGAGGACCAACTTGGCAAACAAGAAATTTCTATTTCATATTGAACCAAAGACCCAATTTCATACATCCAAAGGATAGAGTCTCCTGGATGAACCACCTTAATCGAGCGAACGCTAATCCACTCGGTGCAGGAACGTTCATCTATGGAAGCGCAGTATCACGCAGTAAATAAAGTGAAAAGCCGAACTTTCAATAAAAGTTGGAGATACAGTAGGAGGCTGCTGCCGGCGCGGCGCTGTTGGCTCGGAATCGCAGCTGGCTTTTAAAGAAATTGAGTGACACGAAGCAGCTTTCGCCGGGAATTCGACTGGACGCTCGTCGCACTATACGTATGTACATGCGAGCATCGTTCATTCGCTTACTCCAAACACGTATCCCTGTTGACTGCCACCATCCATTAGAGAAGCGAGTAACAATTTCTCCCCTGGTGGATGGTGCGAAAGCGATGCACCGGAGCGACGTACGTCTCGAGCTTCTCGACGCACATCCTCCCCAGAATACAGACGCGGTGATACGAAGAGGCTTTAAAGTCCTTCCGTCAAAGAGCAGTATGTCTCGGGTCGCGCGTATTCTTGATCGTTGCTAATTTTAGCGGGACAGTATGAGTTAGCGAGCGAAGGGGTTCCCTTTCGGAGGCGGCGCCCGGCGCTCCTCATCGTTCAGAGCAGCCCCAATCTGGTCTGCTAAGCCGTCCGCCGCTCCTGTACTCGTATGCGTGTCATAAGAAACATGCCTATATATAACGGCTCTTTTTAGTGGGAAACATGTTTTTGTACTCAAGCACCGATCTCAAGACCATTTTAGCATCAAATGATGTAACTACGCGCGGACCACACGCGGGAAATATGGCGAGTATTTTCTACCCTAGGGCGGCCGGCCGGCCGGGGAGAGGAGAGGGCAGAGCGAGCGCGCAGCTGCGACAAGGATGGAGACGTGGCAATGCTATTATTAAACTGTACCCCGATCACATAAATACATACAGAAGCCGCCGCATTGCTCTCGGCCTTTCCTCCGCTCAGGTTGCTGAGACGCACACAATCTCTCTCTCTCTCTCACTCCTCCGAAGCGCAAGTGGTGCCGTCGTCTCCGCACAATGCGTACAAGCATTTCCGTGAGTAAGCACAGCCGAGCAGGCAGGCAGCCGGGCAAGCCGCTTGCTTTCCCGGTTTCTCGTCACACTCTCTCGCTGCGGCCACTCGAAGAAAGTTTGGAGCGACATATTCGAGATACACCTAGCCAAAGAGAGGGAGAGGGAGAGAAATAGATATACATATACATATAAAGCGGACAGAGACGCGCAGATAGTAGTTTGCTCGGGTTTTCGCGTCGGATCAAATTTCCAGGGACTTCCAATAAATTGCAGCCGCATTTACAGAGAGAAAGTTCGACCAACCGTAAGCCCGCGTATTTACGGCAGCCGGCGAGTCGCAGAGTACGCACGCACGCACGCGCGCGTTGGTACGGCGATAGTTAAAATTTCAAAGGGAAAAAGCTCGCCGTACCGTTGCTGCATCATTAAAGCGCATTCCACTAGAATGCCACTGCGTTTTAGAGTGCTCCACGCACTCCAACTTGACGTGGCACATGCATTATGTGCACGCCTATCCGCCACACCTTTTTCCGAAGACACACTCTTTTGTTAGTCCCTTGGTGTGAACGAGCGCATAAAAAGCGCACCCACCTGACTTATCGAGAGCACCCTCACATCCCCACTTTGTACCAATCCGATTCTACTACCACAAGAATAGCAGCGTCTCTAAGCCAAGCAATCGACCGCAGGACTCTCCTCCGAATTCCGGAGCTAGTCTGGACCCAGCTTTAAAGTTACTAGGAAGCGAAAGCGCACTATGTTCGCTCCCATAGAGGGCAGGGAACGCTGACAAGAAAGTATAAGTAATTGAGTGTGAGTGTGTTAGGCGGCATGACCAGTGACTCATGACTGGATTTCAGAGCACGCTCTTTGCCGAGGGAAGCAACGATGGCACGGCCTTGCCTTGTATCTTGGTACGGCGGCAGTCTTACTTAACCTAGCTACCCATTGTATTTAAAAACTGTGGACGCGATGCGTCACAGCCGTAAACACACGGAGGTAGAAACCAAGTGACGTAGTGCTCGTAACCGGCGGAGTCACGCAATGCGTATACGCGAGTCACGTGCACTCATCGCTATCTGACTGGTTGTATTCATGAGTAGAGGCGCATATGGTGCGACGGTCAGTGTGTAGCTGGAAGGGGTGGCGGGGACACGCGCCGGCAATCGGACGAAGAAGAACTCTTGGCGTAATGGGCCAGCACGATTTATCAATTAGACGCGTGCAATCAGTCGGTACGATCGGCTCTCGGAGAGCATGGCGTGCATACCATGCATGATACGATACCAGATACCCTTCTTCTCTTTCTCTCTCTCCCTCTCTTTCTTAGCCCGGCGTGCCCTTCGTTCACTGCTTGTCTGCCGCCTCCGCCTCTCCCTCCCATTGCTGACTCTCGTTCACTCAAGGATCAAGGCTTACATAATTCTTGGAGAGAAGAGCCGGTTCCTATATTACGACCCCACGCACGGCTGACTCCGAGTCTGACTCACGATATTTCTTTCCCGTCGGCCAGGAGGAGCCTGCTGCCTCCTTCAGCCTCATCGGCCGCATCATCGATAAATTACGCTTTTCGTTCAATCTCAAGATACTGCTACGCGCACCCGCTCTCCAATTAATACGCTCCAATGTGATTTACTTGATTTATACGCCGTCCACCCGGAATAAATATCGGATATCCGATACTAATAAATACTCATGTACTACATACATATATGTATGTATAGTACAGCAGTGGGACTGCGGCATCGCACTCCTGACACTGCGAAGCCTCGCCTCGCCTCGCCTCGCCTCGCCTCGCCTCGGCATACTAGCCTGGGATATGAAGCTGACACGGTTATCACTAACGCGGAGTCCCGCGCGAACTATTTATCGCCCAGGCTGGCTACACTGGAAAGGCTTCGACTAGAGCAGTTCGTTATTTATCATTTGAATCGAATAGTAGGCGTGCAGCGGAGAGCCACGCGAGAGAGGAAAACGAAGGCGGCGGCGGTGGCGGCGGCTGGTGAATCGCAAATGCGATAAGATCGGTCCGAGGAGCCAAGGGGAAAGACGATACCGAGTGACTCGAGAGAAGGTGGGTTTATCTCGCATAGCTCGGAGTAACTATAGGGACTGGAGTGGCATGAGCGTAGGCACGGAGGAGGAAGCACGTCTCTGGGCCAGGAATCGATAGCACATGACGCCATATAGGCACATACTGGACTGACCACAGAATGCCATCCGCGCGTCTCCCATAGGCATACCCTGCCCCTTCGCCCGCCCGCCCCCCACGACCTCTTCCCCCTCGCCACTATCCTCATCCTCCTACCTACACGCTTCTCCATATGCACACGCATCCTCCTAGCAGAACGGCGAACACTGGCCACATAGAGCCACTCACGGTAGACGCGACCGAGAGGGAGAGGGAGAGTACGCACGTAAATGCAGGGAGGACCGTGTGCACGTTTCCAAGCACTGTGGATCCGTGCACGGATACTCGCCGCGTGGCATGGTCATGACAAGCCCTCCTGTAGCGTTGCTTCCTCCCCTCTACCCTCCTCACTCCTTGCCCGCTCTCTATCTCTCCCTCTCTATCCCTCACTTTAGCTCGACGAGCAACGCTCTATTACGGGGGATGGACTATTGCGGCTAATGCCGGCCGGCCGGCCGTAAATTACGGGGAAGCGATAGACGCCAAACTAGGTGGCTCCACACCTGTACGATTTTTAGTGCGAGGCCAACGCTCCCTTTGCTACTGATGCAGCTACGAATAATCCCGAGCGTCCGAGAGACCATCAGGCACCGACCATACACACACAGACAGAGAGAGATGCCCACTTGAAGCCACACTCAACAGCCCACAGGGGTTTAAGTCGCTTTACGGATTTGCCAGGAAAGCTGCTATGGATAGAGATCACGCACGTGGAGAGAAGGGCTCCAATAAACATGGCAACGCCTTTGATGTACTTGGAGGATCGGAAGAGGAAAAATTGGGTAACCAGCGTAAATTAGAATCTGCCGGGAGTGACATGTCAACACGCCATACTCTATTACGCTCGGGGCTGCCTTCACGGGCCAAGCCAATGCCAACCAGCGGTAAATTACGCGCTCGACGGCGACACGAGTTAATATCGCACCTATACAATTTGCTTTAGCTTCGCTCTCCTAGCCCGGATAGTGGTGCATTTAATGGGAAATAAAGTCCAAGCTTCGAACCCTGTTCAATTGGATGCCGCCGTGAGGCTCTCGAATGGTTATCGCTCGAATAGCCAGAGTCATCCAAGTATATTTGATGCTGGAGTTGCATTCTCTCGGTAAAGTTCTTTGTTAAAGCCGGCAGGATCAAATGGGGAGAATCGGAGTATATCCAGTTGATAGTATACATACATACGTGAATATAGGTAGATACATATAAGTATATGAGAAAGAGAGTCCGTGCGCCGAACGAGAGTGAGTGAATGGGGGAGAGAGTACGGCCTGCTTGCCTGCCTGCCTGCCTGCCTGCCTCTCTGGAGATGAGAGCAGAGGGAAAAAGAACGGTAAAAGCAGAGTAGGCAACGGAGCACGTCAAAGGGGAAGGCCTCTTGATCTTTCGAGGCAATTAAATGAATTTCCACTCGGCCGAAATAGCAAACGTTTAGGCGACTGTACGTAAGATATTCCGACGGGCTCTAGGAGATATCAGAAATGTAATATCAAGCGGGGGACGGACGGGAGAAAGAGAGGGAGAGGGAGGGAGAGCGATTGGGTGAAGGTGGTGGGGGGAGGGGAGCGCAGTTTGTGGGCTAGAAGTAATACACGAGGAGAACCTGCCAGTCGGTCTGCTGCTTCTCTGGGCCGTTTGCAACGGCCTTTCTCTATCTGCCGCTGCCTGTCTACCCCTCTCTCCCCCACTCTCTCTCTCTCTCTACCTGTCTGTCGCTTACTCGCTCGCGGTAGAAGCCCTCACGTCTGTCTGCCGCATGTCGCCGACTCGAATCGATTCCCAAGTTAACAATGCACGACCGAACCAACCAGCACGGCACCTTTCCCCTTTACCTTCAAGGTGCGCGAGCCTGCCTTAATACGCATTCTACGATTCGACGCTTCTACCGCGTCGGCCCGCCAAACCACTAGCGGACTAAGACCCGGTCCACCTTGAAACACTCTCTCGCCTTGCCCATAGCCCCAAAACCGGAATTCGCCAGGCGGAGGGCTAAGGCGCGTATGCGCTGAATACACAAGCGTTTGCCGCTCTCGGGCAAGAGCGCGACGTCCTTTAGCCATTACATGCGTACACTTGCTCGCGTAACGAACGAGAGGGAAAGTGAAAGAGAAGGATAGATATAAATGGCACGCGGCTCGCAGAGAGCTGCTAACGCGTTGCGTGCGGCATGTGAGTGCGGTACCAATGAACGAATCAGCAGACCCCGAGTGCCGAGAAGAGCCGAACTATGCCGGGATCACGTGCCGCGCGCGCACGTAAAAAGAGGGGTCGAACGCCCGAACAATGCAAGTCGGCGGCCTCTGACATTTGTCGAAAGACAGACACGAGAGACACGAGGAGGGCCAGCAGGTCTCTCTCTACTACCGCACACTTTCGCCGGATTCACATTGCGACAAGTGTTTGGGGTAACCACCGGATGAATAGGTCGCATCACACCGGCGTCTTTGGCATATCGACTATTAGTCCCATAGAAATAGAACACGTTTTATTACCCATACCAGAAGGATGTATTTAATTTTAATTTTAATTTCTCATCAATGTACATGAAGGTGGAAGTACCTTGCGTCTATGTACATAGTGATGCTGCGTTCGACAGGCGGCCGACGAGGGTTGCGCACGATAAGAAATATTAGAAGAGGGAGGAGAGAAGCGACTGAAGGGCGATTCCACTCACGTAGCCGACACGTAATGTATTTTGGCACTGGCTTATCGGGCGCTAATACTGAAAAATTCTGCGCCCTGCAAGATCGAGGGGCGGTTCGCGCCAAGTTCGGAGAAAAGCTGCTTCCTGGAGGCTTCTCTTGCAACGGGGGGTGCTTTCGTCGTTTCGTATTTTAGTCGCGTGTTAACAGACGCGACAGGTGCAGAGAGGCTAACGACGAAGAGACGACGATGAGGCCGACGCCGACGATGAGGCCGACGCCGACGCCGACGCCGATCCCAATGATTGCGCTGGTAGCAGCTGTTAACTATGTTTTTCGTGTCTGCCACCGTGAACGCGCACGCACACACACATATTCTCACCACCTCTTGCCCTTTCCTACTCTCTTCTCTGTCGCCAAGCCGTTGGAGAGTGTGATGTACTGGCTTTGCCACCAGTCGACAAATGCGATTTCCTGATCCGACCCTGCAGAAACTCGACGCGCGCTCACGGTGTGTGTCCGACAGATCTCGCACGAGAATCTAAAGTTACTAAGCGCTGAGCAAGCCCGAACAGATTGATCCAAACCGTGTCGGGCAGCACTCATATCTACTGGCCGCGCTGGCAATTGAACTTTCGAAGCGGCGGGCTAGTCCAAATATACTTTTTCCATTCTAGCTTTTCTGTCAGCGACAGTGAGTATATTCGCCTGGTTTTTCGAGGCTGGCAGTACTCCTGAAGCTGAGAAAGAGTGAAAGCAGCATCTGGTCAGTGAGGCTAATGCGAGTAAGCAGGCTGGATAGCAAGGCGCGCGAGATGACGTGTACGTGTCAAGAGTAGAATTGCATTTCGCTTGGCGAGCACGCAGTCGCGCGCAACCTCGAATTCCGACGTTATCTCTCGCCGCCGTCGCCGCCGCCGCCGCCGCCACTGTCCTGTCCTGCAGCAGTAACGAATTGGATTGCATCACGCGTCATATTATAGTCGCTAAATTCGACGACACGCGCACCCGCCGCACACCAGTTCCATAAACCGCCGCGGGCGAATTTGCGCGCCGTTTGTCTTTACACGAATAACTCGGGATGCTCGCTCGCGGATTATCGATGTGGGAATCGAGCGCGTTATGTCCCCGTGGCGCGGATCGAGCACTGCCCATTTGTAAGTGTTGCTTACTCGCTGCTTGCGCTCCCGTTAAAAACAAAAATGATCGCCTATCCCACCAGCAGCGGCGAGTGTGAACGCACGCACGCGCATGCAGACGCGAACGCGACGGGTTGCGTCTGGGCAAAGTTAAAAAAAGAACTGGAGGTGGTCAGCGAGGCGTAACGAACGAACAGATAGAGTGGAGTAGCAGAGAAAGAGGATTGGGGAGCGGGAGCGGGAGCCTTCCGATGGGAAGAGCTATGGCATGTGCGAACGAGAAATGGCCGGCGCAAGCCACGTGAAACGCTTGACAGTTGGATTAATTGAAAGTTTTAAGGTAATTGGAATCGATAACGCCACGGTGAATAAGAGTCACGCCCTCGGCTCTGCCTGGCGACAACGAAAACTCATTGCGGGTGAGGAAGTTCCTGTGGCAGATGCCCCGAAGCCATCCGAAAGCCCCAAGCCTCGAGCCCCTCGCCATTCAAAGAGAGATGCGAAAGACAAAGCAGTTGGCGAACACAGTGCGGGGAATGTCGGCCCGCGCCTAACCCGGTCACATTCCCTTTTAATATAAGCTCCCACCACACCGATCTATCTATACTATATTCCATACGTTTTTCCTCTCCTCTGCGCTAAAAAAGGTCGATGCCAAATCCACCATCACCACTGTTAATACCGATTAAAGCTGAGGTGCCTCTCATCCTAGCAGCCAATCGACTAAATTCTAATAGAACGTATAAATTGACGGCGAACCGGTCTGTCAGTTTGTAAAGTACAATTACATCGACGCTTGACGGAGTATTAAAAGATGTTTCATCTCTTTCATTCACTCTCTCAGAATGATGTTATTAACAGAGGAGTGGCATGGGTTAATTGCAATGTGTAGTCAGAATGACTCGTCTGGTGGTATTTGCGCACTTTAGGAATAATTTAGTGATGACCAATGTTACGTCAACTAAGTACATACTGCGCGGTTGACTATAAGCATTCGCAGAATAGAAAGGATCCATATTTATGCATCTGTGAATTGTCATGGATATCTGAGAAGGCAAAAAAGGAGTGGCGATCTTGTGCCAGAAGTTGGCTGCTCGTTGGCAAATTAATCTAGCTTTCAGTATGAGATACTGTACCATTAAAAGGGAACGGGAGACGAACGAAACGGCGGTGGCTATTCCCCTTTTATTCTTCGCCGGAAAAATGGGCCTTTATTTCATCGGTAAAACGTGAGGAGAGCCACAGTTCTAGCACCTAAACGGCGCAAGAGAAACGAGACAGACTTCGCGGAGAGGAGTTAGGATGGCTGCCGCCCTGCAGGCGGTAGCCGCTGCCTCCGCTGTAGCTTATGCGATAGTTTATTGCTAATATTTCTTCTGGGTAATATTGGCTCGTGTCTCGCCGGGAGTACAAGCCCCTGTTATGTGCACCGGGAACCTCTTAAAGACACAGTAGTTGCGAGGCAACATTTCCCTCGGATCACGAAACGACTGTCTGCCGCGCTTACGCGTTTCTGCGCACGTGACGCGCCCCTAATAGAAGACCGAAAAAACCAATAGAACCCATTCCGACTAATCAAATTTTCACCGCTTCTACCATGACACCGTCCTTCCACGGCGACCCACCGGTTATCTACGTGCACAATTTATCATGAACTCTTCTCCTCACGTTCTCGCAGCTGCTCGCAATAATTGTAACTTTGCTGCGGGTGATGACCACCAACAGTCATAACGCGAGTACCCAAATCCGTACGAAGCGTGTCGGTCGGGCCAACTTAATCGTACCAAGTGTGTAAGTATGGATGGAGGAAGTAGACGCGGCTCAGAGACGAATGAGCGGAAAGGCCAGCCAGACCGGGCGAGGAGACGTCGAGTTTCGACGGACAACGCTGCCTTTCAGGCGGGTCCACGCGAGCGACGTTAATAGCTTCCAGAATTAAACGAGGCTGCTAACGTGACCGAACCTCACGCACGCTTACACGCCACACCGCCGCTCCGGCGTGGCGAGCGTGTTGATGACTTCCCTAGACTCCTGCTGTTTACGTCTCGCTCGCTCGAGAACCGATCGAAGACAAAACACGAGCAGTTCAATAAATGGAGAAATGATTTTGAGAAAGGTATGTATTGCGCGCTAGAAGATCATTATGGCAATTCCTGATCAGGCTCGTAAAAGGTGGATTTGTGGGTGTGCCGCCCACGGGCTAACCGAATTAAGCACATTGTGGATACACTGACGTCAGATCAGAGAGTGCGTGCTCGCGGAATATCGATATCCGATTATAGTATTAGACCGGAACGCCCTAATCATTATACTTCCTTCCCTTTTATCTAATCGCGCTTGCACGACGTAGCTATATAACCAGCGCCCAAAGCAGAGGGAGTTGTCGCAGTGTGCTTTGGTGATATTGGTGATGGCTTTCCAATTTTTTTTTCCTACAGATTATTCCCTCTCTCTGCTGATTCATCGAGCCTGCCGAGGCACTCTCATAGCCTGGCCCTGAGTAATTGTGGCTATTAATAAGAGCAAATTCAATTCACGGATTCAATATCTCGCGAGAGGAGAAGAGCAATCTTGAGAAACGGAAGACCGCACCCCTCCTACTACCTTTCGCCTTCGTTCTAAGTAAGGGAGCGTTTATGTAGGTACACGCATATTCCTCCTTCCAGCGAGTAATGCATCCTTTCGGCGGTGTTTAGCTATATACACACAACCGGCAGTAATTTTCTGTAAGGAAGATTCCGTCCTAACCGCGAGTAATGTCGCCTATTAGTTCCGGAAAATTGAGTGGCTTTCATGAATTTTAGTAACGATACTGCCGCTCATTCCGTAGTAGTGACGTCGTCGAATTTAAATAGAAGCCCCTTACAACATGAATTCTAGAACGGTAAGGAAAGAAAGTCTCCGGCCGTCGATGTAAAGGAATGGGCAAGTTAGGTTGTGATAGCTATGTATTTTTTCCGATAAATTATGCAAATGAACGGCAAGTAGATGGGTGCGAAACGGCGTGGCGCGGCGGCACGTTTCTCGTATGCAGTGCTCGGTAGAGCCACGGCCCTTCGCCGACAGCCGGAATTCAAACGAACGAGGCAAATCTACATACATACGTAGGCAAACATTTGAGTGCCGAGAGTGAATATAGCGCAGTGGGCGCCGCGCGCCGCTCGCCGCTCGCCGAGGGCCCAGATGGCTCCAACGATCGAAAAGGGCGACGATCCGCGAGAATAAACTCGATTATAGAATGGTTCGTTACCTTGATACTGTCGTAGCAAGCGGTGACCCGTCCGTTCTGCACTTCGACGTTAGCTGGCGGATGAGCGAACTTGCACTCCGTGTCGGGCCTGGTGCACTTGTTGCGCTGGAACTCTCTGCAAACCTCGAGCTGCAACCACCGGGAGTCCTTGCCGTTCAGTAGGTTATTCATGTTGACCATTGCCATTCTTCCACTCCAGGAAGACCGAGATACTCCTCTCCTCTCCTTCGTCCGGCGCTTGCGAGTCCGCCTTGTTTAGACCGGCTTTATTTAATCCTCTTCGTCCACTGGCTTTCTCTTACTTCACAGGTCTGAGCGAGCAGCTACTCGTCTCGTCTCCTAGGGCTCACTCGCACCGGCTGATCTTGCCAAGGGGATATAATTGCTTTGGTTTACTGACGATGAGGCCGTCGGACCATCGACTCTCCGGCACTTTTGGGAATTTCGGCTAACGACCCCTTTTAACTTTCCCTCCGCGCCCTACGACAACCTTCCTTCGTACGAACAGAAATATACACACAGACACAGACACAGCCACCACAGCCACAGCCAAGCATACACACTCATATACACAGGCACACACACATACTCTTTCCTCTCGTGCTCTTGCTAGCCGTCACACGTGCGCCTCCTCGTTCACACGCACTGGCACTCCTTCACAGCTCACAACCGACGTTCGCACGGTTCTCTCTTTTCCTCTCTCTCTCTCGCACGCACGTTTTCCTACCGAAGAGTGTGCTCTTTCGCTCCTCGAACTCGGACCCAGACGCTCACCGAAATCCCCCAAGTGCCCGGAGTCGCGATACTCTACTGAAAATGCTGTACCTTTCCGAAGAACTTCCCCTCGATTCTCTTTCCCTCCCTCTCACGTAGCCGTTCTACCTGGTTCTCGTCTCTTTCTAAGCGCGATGCGATCGTCTTATTGTTCCATGAATGAGTGGGTTGGCGTTGCGTGGCGTGGCAAGGCCGCGCGTCGGCGATCTTCGGGTGAAGAAATATCGCGGCGGCACCGTCTTCTAATGTTTCACGCTTGCTCTCTCGGCTTTTCCGCGCGTTATCGTCGAACCTCGACTGCTGCTTGTCGTGTGTCGTGCGTCTCTAGGAGAGCAACGCGGCTGGACTGTCCTCGGACCGTGGCGCGTTATCGCCCGTGGCTCTCTTTATCGGAGCCGGCGGTTATCGATCGCGCGCGCGCGCGCGTGCTGCGGATGTGTGTGTGTAGGAGTGTTAGTCGTATGGAGAGAAAACAGAGCCGGGGCGCGCTATATCTCGCCGGTTAGCAGCTTGCAAAGAGGCGAAGAGAGAGTGAGCGGCGCTTGTGGAATTTTAGGCGTTACGCGTCGAAGAAGTAGAAATAGAAGAAGTACAAGAGAACACGGCTTCAGCGAGAACGGCGTTTGCCAGGGACGTGGGTCGCGCGTTTTCTCTATTTCTCTCTCTCTCTCTCTCAAAGAGCGAAGGGAAACGAGATTTCGCCAAGGAAGTAAAGCTATATCGACAGCGATTAGGCTTCAGCGTTGGTTTTAGGCGATGTTCACTTCTATCACAGGCGATTTCTGCTGTTCCCCCAAGGGACTAGGTATAGCTGCGAGCAGTCCCGTTGTCAACCAATTGCATTCACTCCTGCTCTTTCTCTCTCTCTTTCTCGCTTGTGCTCTCACTAGGAATCTCGATGCTTCGTTTCGACGGCTTGTCTTGGCGTGATGGGCTCTGGAGGCTTTTTAGAAGGCGCGCAGAGGCCAGGGCGTAGTAGTAGTTGGGCAAAGCTTGAAAGCCTTCGAAGCTAAACGTTGACCACAAGTGTGCTGTCTAGGCGCGCGCTTTAGTATCTGCTTCATACAGGCGGCTTGCTGTTGTTGCTGCTGCTTGGCTGGAGTAATACGTATGTATCATACATATAAGTGTAGGTGTCGCAAAAAGCCGGTCGTGGTGTTCCTTCAAGCCGGTGGTTTCCCAAGCTAACGCGTGTCTCGTGTCTACTGGCTGGGGATGGACACTCGCGCAGGAACTAGTGGATCGTCTCGCAGAAGCCTCGCAGGAGGAAGAAGGATCTGTCTCTCTCGAGATAGGGAAAGCTAACTGGAAAGTTGTGGCCTTGAAGGCGTGGAGAGAAGGTGGTGCGAAATCGGTGGCTGGGGCGCTCGGCCGATTAAAGAGTGAAGGCCGATAAAGAAGAGGGTAGTAAGAGAGTAAGCAAGTAACGGCAATAGGCGACAAAGCGGTCTGGGAGGCGGGGGTAAATGACCGATGTGGCTCGGTCGGTCTTGGGTCCTGTTGGTTCGTGCCTCAGGGTCAAAGGTCAGCTCGTGGCGAGTTGAGCAGAGGGGAGAGGAAGTCGGAGGTGACTTCCTGGTGGACAGAGAGCGAGAGAAAAAGGGTGGTAGTTCGGAGGCAGGTGGGAGGGGTGGAAGGTGGGAGAAGGGGATTGCGAGTTAGCGAGTGACGTTGCGTTTTCCGTTCCTCGGATTTACGTCATTTATTCGGCGCACTCCTGGCTCCTTCCGCGCTCGAACTCCGGATTCTCCTCTGTTCTGGAAACATACCAAAAGCGAAAACTCGCGTTACTGGCGGATGCAAAGGCTTAAAATGCTTGTTGTTTCGCGTTGGGCTAGTCGAGAGTGGGCGATGGCTGGCCTGATCACCGGGGCTTGATGAAAAGGTCAAGCTACGGCGGAGGACCGGGCGGACCGGGGGACATAGGTCGGAGAGAGGGGCTGCTACAGCCAAGCAGAGGCCACAAACGGGCAGAGGTAAAGTCGGGAAAAGCGCAGGACTACCAATGCAAGCACGCTTAATCGAGTAAGTGAAGGCGTACACAGTGCACAGTCGGAAGGGGAGTGGTATATACATGTACCAGGCTCCCCGAGAAACCCACCCAGCTGCAATTTCGCAATGGGTTGCCGTCACCGGGTATCAGTAAGCGAAGCCGCTCTTTTACGGGTTGTACCCGCTACTCCTTCTTCTCCTCCCCATCGCTCCACCCACTGTCTTCAATAATATTCGCGCAAGCATAATGCTGACCAATTAGCATTCGCTGGTCTCGAGTTCGACAAACATATCGCTGATTCCATGGGGGGAAAAATATTAGTGACCTCACGCGGCGGACGAATAGAGCACACACATATTCAGTAGCACGAAGCTGTAATTGTCTTGCTCTCAAGGCGATGGACGAAGGTCCATTTGCCTGACGACATCGTAGTTGTCAGCAAGCTACTAGCAATAAATTAACATCGGCACACCGTCGACAGACCTCTGCCAATTTACACGTCTCCACCTGCGCGCGCACAATCGGCAGAGCCGCCGGCAATCATGGCCCCCGAAATTACATAAGGCGATAGAGATCAGTACACATAGCGTGAATGTAGGCTCTCCCAGTTGGAAATACAAGATCAAGTGAGGCAGAACTTGCGAGGCAGCTGGGGGGCATATTCCCTGCCAAGCACCATGCTGATCCTAATATTCCTGGGAATCGATAGCTCTCTTGCAATACCCGTGGCTCGACTATAATTCTCGTTGATCCCGCAGCTACATTAGCCCGTGAAAAATTGCGTTTACTCGCGCGAGGCATAAACAGTGGCCGGGAAAGCTACAAAGGAATGCTCGGAGGACGTCCGTATCCTTGAGCGGATGCAGAACGCGAGCACTCTCGCCGCCACTTTATGTACCAAGTTCAGAGAGAAGCGACAGTTAGAGTGAAGAAAAGGAAAAAGAGCGCGGGCCCGCAGCGGAGAACAATTTTCCGTCGTGCGAGTAAGCCGTTTACGGAAAGAGCGGCCGGCCGCCGAGCCGTTTCTCATGTTACTCGGGGCCAAGAGTTATGAGGACGTATGCGCGCGTCCACCGACCCCCAGGAAACACCGTCACCAGCAAGAAAAACGCTTTCGAGCGGCCCGTTTGTTTCCACGGGGATAGAGTGCGCTTACCCACGCCGAAAATCACCCAAATAACGCGCGCGCGATCTCACTACGATGAAATTATTCCAAAAATGATACTGCGACGTTCCATTCCGGTATGCGGGAACTACTACTACTACAGATCGAAGTGGCGTCTCTCGTCAATGTGATTGCGTAAAGTTTGATTCGCATTATAGCTACGCTGCACTCGAGTGGCGTTCATGAAAAAATCGATCGGAACGGCTTAAATGTAACTCTATTCACATGGGAGGTGAGGCTCGGCTCAAGTACGACTAACAGGGCTCCAGTGAGTGCGAAAAAGAACTGGTGAGTGGAGCATGAGAGGAGTTATGATGTGAATCGAGCTTAACGGCGATCTAGCTGTTCACGTGGTGATGATTGCATGAATCGACAAAAACAGACAGAAGAGTGGCGCCGCCGAGCGGGGTCGCCGCCGCCGCCGCCGCCGCGTTCACGACGGAATGAGCGGCGAAAGACTAGCAGGGGTTGTACGTCATTAATTTCTTTTTGACAAGTTGCCTCGAGCAAGGAATAATTTTTGGCGTCGCTCGCAAACTGAATAGATATTGATATAAGTGAGCGCGCGCGCGATACCCATTTGCGTCCATTCGTTTACATATCGCCGAGCGAACTGATCGCGATGGTGCTAGATATTTCCGGGCGGCCAACTCTCCCACACATAGATCGTCTAGCGGATGCAAATAAAGCCCTAATTCGATTTTACTTAGTTCTCAACTAGACCGTGCAGCGCGCGCATGCCGCTAATCCCGACAGATGCGATTTCTCGGTCCGCCAAACAACGCGGATCGTTCTATGTTTCGGGTTGGCGGTAACGGGGACAGCCGAATTGGCAAACGGCAATCGGTCTTATAGATAATTATTACGTATGGCGGACAGGAGGCGGGATCGAAGTAGCAGACACGCGATTAATCTGGCTACTTTTTCCTCCTCCGTGACTCCCGGTGTGCGCTCGCAAGAGGCACGGCTTGATTCTTTTTCTTTTTCTTTCTTTCTTTCTCTCTTTCTCTCTTTCACTCTGGCTCGCGCTCGCTCCTTCTCCCTTTCTCTCTGGCGACGTGAGTAGAATCGATATACGTGCACGAATGCGGCTTCGAGCTTCGTCCACTTCTTTCACGTGACTACCGCAGAAAGGAGGGCTGAGCAAATCAATATCTCACACAGAGCTTTGGTCGTCGTGTCGTGGGCCTCCTCCTCGTCCATGAGTGCGTGTGTAATGTTGCCCTTTATGTATCCCGCTTGAAGATCGAGCCTTTCGGCGTAACGTGTCATTTGCCGCAAGCAACTTTCCGCAAAGCGATTGAAACTCTAACGACCCTTTTTACCACTCTTTCGCACGAGTCCCTGTCTGTTTGTGATCGGAAATAAGTGCAGAGGAGTCTCCCGCGTTCAGTTAAAAATCCGCATACCGCACGTGAGATGCGGCTTGCGGCTGAATTATGCGCCACTCGAACGATCGATGCATCGAGCCTACTATTCCGAGCTAATCACAGGCATTTCCATAAAACTTACGAATGAACCATTAGCAGCTAGTCAGCAGTGTGGAATCGCGTGACGACGGGCCCTCTTACACGTGAGAGCTTCCTACGGGAAACGACGGATTTCCATCGGATGCTACTCTTTATTGGATCAACGTGTTCCGGATAGCTAGCTCGGAGCCGTCGGCATTGTGTGGGAAATGGAATTTCGCGGGAAACAAAGACGGTCACCGTATAGCAGGAGGGTCGCATTCCCTAAAGTCCCTGTTAGATTTTCGCTCTGGAAAATCATGCTGGCGGTGCTATCGCAGATTAGAAGTAAATACTCATACACAAGTCCAAGGCTAACATTCGCTTATCGAACGATGACGTCTTTGCTAAATTAAGGATCTTACGTGGAAATCCGGCGGAAAGGATCTATTTATAATGACTCGCCGCCATTACGCTGCACTGACTGTGTGAGTGTGTAGTCGATGTGAAAACCTGATAATCCGCGCATACATGGCACGCGCGGCTGCTTCACAGATCAAATGTAAAAGAAGAGAGGACACGTACGATGCTAAGGGGGAGAACCATGATTTTTAACGTTTCCGATAAACTGCGCCTGATTATCCAGGCAGGAACTAACGCACCCTCTTTTCCTCTCTGGCGCACCGACGGATCGAAAGGGTGGCTGTAAAGCCAAGAACACCATGTGTGGTCGCGCACACCTACTACTACTTTCCTTTGTGCTTCCAGCTGGAATTAAAACGGAAAAGAAGGGGGGTAAAAATGAAATGAAAAGAATGAAACAATGGGAAGGACCATTCATGGGCTTAAAGGCTACTGGCTACGATAATGGAATTAGAACCGATTAAATTAGCTAAAAGGATTTTCGGCGTACAGGGCGAAGATGCGAAATCCACTCCCGATATCATTGTTTCATAGCCCGCAGCAGTTTTTCCGCCCGCCCCCGCGTAAAATATCGGTTACTGATAAATGTAGTAATTAATTTCGATCCCTGACGTTTTTTGGCGGGTTTATGAAACATGATATTACAATTTTTCGATGCTCATTAGAAGCGCTCGTTATTGGCTTCGTGATCATTTAACAGCAACAGTGAGTTTCAAATGACTGCGGTAAATCGAAAAGTCGTAATTATAAATATCACAATGGACCAGCGGCCCAAATGATTTCCAGTCGACGAAACACAATTCCCCGGAATTTCCAAAAAATCGCATATTGCAGAAATTTATATGAGCCTCTCCCTTTTTCCTCTGCTTAAAGAGAAGGGCATTAGAAACAATGGATCCAATCAGTGGATACAAGAAGTCTCGACGAAACCGATGGAATCATACCAATCTGTGGGATTAGCTGGATAAAATTGGGCAGAGGAATACGGCGTCTCTTTGTATACTCAATTTAGCATGGAGCAAAGCACACTCCGTAAGGTGAGGAGCAGCCGGTATTCGAACGACGTTACACACACGATGTGATATCATCGAAGCCGATCGATTGCTCACTGACACATGCCGCCGCAGTTAGCCGTGAAATCTGTGTCAACGATTACAGGGAGAGCGGCACGCGCACACGAGGAAACCAAGCCCGACGGATTCACGGGTGTATAGACACAGATCGATGAAAGGGATCAGGCATCGGGAGGTCTCGAGTTAGAGGGCTTTTATTACCGCACGGGCCGGGCCGGGCCCGAGCTTTTCCTTATAAGGCTCCATCCCTCTAACTTGGCTTGCGCGTCCACAAAAGAGCACAATTCTATAGGCGCAAAGCCATCTCCTTAAAAGGCTACCGCGAGTCAAGTGTTACAAAGGGCGGAGAATGGGCCAGAGAGGTTGCAAGTCTTTATCTCGACGCAGCGCGCGCCCAGCCACCAGCATTAGAGAGACATTTGCAAGTGGAGCAGCAAGTTACAAGCGATTTTCGCCATGGTGGTATCGAAACACCGAGAGAAAAGAAGTAGGGATGACGTGAAGAGATTCGACGAGTAAAACGAGAGCGTTGTGTAACGACCGGCAAAAATCCAACTTCACTTCATTCGTCGAAAGTGCCAGTATAACATGAATTACGATTATATATTGCAACACAGAATTTCAAATAATGGGTTGCCGAAGGCGCAATGGGTAAAGTAAACTCCGACTAAACCAAAGATTTGCGCTGTCAATATCGACAGGAAACAATCGGCGCGCCAGCGGCTGGAACATATTTTTGAATGGATATCTCTCGCTTCCCTCTTATTAGATCGGCCTCATTAATCACCGGGCAATTGTAAATTACCGAAGCGGCCTCTGGAAGCTTTAATTTCACGACGTAGTTAACGCGGGAGAACGCCGTCGAGATTTCGATCGGCTGAACGAAGAAGAACGGGCGAACTTGTACAATAAGACTGTCCGCCATAGCACGAGTGCCACGGCATTATCAGTTGAACGGAAAACAATGGCGATATTGACCGGCGATTCACGGCATCCGTCGGCCAACTATCGGCTCTGTGTAGGTGCGCCGGCTCTGCCCTCCACGTGAAAGAACAAGCACCGGAGGAGGCGGCGCGGCGCGGCGGCGGCGGCGGCGGCGGCACACGCAAAGCCCAAAGCACGCTAACCGCTCCCGGATAGCTGCGCACTCCTGAGATTTAAGTGCCTATGAACTAACAAGTTACCGCATCCGCCGCGATTTCACGCGGAACATATTTCGTGAAATGCCGCTAAAGTGGAAAATTATCTCTGCTGCTCCGGTAGCAAACGCCAGGAGGAAAGTGCGATATCGCCATATTAATCGAGAATATACGTACTAGCTGGGCGATCGATCGCAAATTGAATTTGAAAGTAGGATCACGCCATCGAACACGGTGGTCATTGCAATCGCCTGCTGCCCAGATTACCTCTCTCCACCTCAGTCAGAATATTACGCCAAGGTAACGAGAATTTGTTCCCAACTCCATCCCTCTCCCTCTCTCTCTCTCCCCCTCTTTCACGCTCCGACTATCTAGTACTTGCATCACTGTTGTAAAATTCACCGGTACTGGCGGCGCTCCCTACGGTAGAAAGGAAATATTCGGCCCTCGGACACCAATTCTCATTACGTTACGGAAAGGGGGAGTGAGAGAGTGAGAGATAGAACGAGGGAACAGAGGAGAAAGAGCATCGCGTACTTTGCGGCAGCGGCAGTGTCGTAGCATACGCCAGTGTCATTTTCACAGTGGAGTTCCGTGAACGGCAAAACTAGGAGGAAAGCGCGCGCCATTGCCACATGCGGTGCCCATATCCTGCCTGGGAATGGGGCAGCCTGTAATTACAGCAAAAATATTTTTCACCGAGAGAACCACCTTCTCCTAGTTGCCGCTTGTTTCAGAACTAAAATCGCACACCCTCCACCCACAACGACTAAGAATATAGCCCGAATTATACGAAAACCTTTGGTGCGCTATACGAACGCCGGGAATTGGCAATGCAGATCGTGCATCGGAAAGCCAAGAGTAAATAGCACTCGGCTGCTACACCATGTATCGGCCAATACGAAAGGATCCGTTGATGGGTGTGTGGTGTGCATCGATTTCCAAGACTTGTACATGAGCAGTCGCGTTTAACTTTAAGTTCTGTGACTCTGAACAAATACGAACAACATGTTGCTCACGATGGGCAAACGTAATTAGATGGAAGGTAAAAGTGGTTGGAGGGGGCCGGGGGCGTTAAAAAACCGCTGAAAAGCAATTTGACGTCGGAGAGTAGATGCATCGGGATGCTTTGAGGCCATAAATTCGTGCGCGGTGCCCGAGCACGGAACTACAGAGCGAGACCTAGCCGTCCAATCGGACGTCGCCCGCTCGCCCTGCTCGTTCATGCATTTCAACGCTTGCAAATCATTCATTCTGACTCATTGTCGAGAAGCCGCTCGCTATACGTACACGCTGTCACCGCGCGAAATGCTCCCAGCTACGGAATTCCTCGGAAACACTCAGTGTGTGTCCCGGATGGTATGCGTGTGTGCTCGGCTGGTTGGCTGGCTCAGTCGCTCGCCCGTTCGCTCGCTCGCTTGTCCACGTTTTGACACTGCGCGCGCCCTTGAATATTTATCGTTTTCACGGAATCAAATTCTATCGCAATGAATGTACCATCAGAAGCCGGAGATCGCTGTAAAAACGCGGGATCACGATCGCCGCTTTTTGAATTAAAAATAGCGGACATACCGCCGCCTCCAACAGCGGAAAAATAGTGCGCGCGCGCGCGTTCGTTCGTTGTTGATCGGTGGATCTTGAAAAATAAATAGCTTGAATCCTTCATAGGTCTTCCACTCGAGCCAAGAGCCACAGAGCGAACTCGACTCTATTTCCCCTTCCTGTTTCCCCGTTCTTCGCTCAGTCCTTCCTACCATCAAACGCGGCGGTCCATTGTTACGGTAGCCAATTATTGTCATGTCACTCAGGAGCGAACTCAATAAGGCCGAGGGATCTTTATCACAATACGCACGCCCCGGATACCTGCGTACAATTGTTAACCACTACGCCCAATTGCGGGCAATCAGTCAAGCAATACGGTGTCAGGGACAGAGTGTCCTCGAATTCAGCGAGATTCGATCGGACCCTAATCCTCCGACTCATCGGATAACCAATTGATCGGATAAGAATATACTCCAACTCACATACATGCCATTCCGAGAAAATGTAACTTATTTAAAAGACCATTACCGAGAGTTCATCGCTAGACGACTCTCTCTTGCTCGTATACGTGCTTATAGTACAAGTAATTTAGTCCACCTCGTAAGTGCATAGATGACCTAAACTGAGTCTGTCAAGAGGTATGCTCAACAGCCGCCTATGCCCTATCTGTCGGCAGGTCCAAATCGTCGAATAAAGAGAGGAGAGGAGGTCACCGGAAAGAAAGACAGAGAGCGAGAGAGAGTGTGCAGTAAGTGAGACTGCGAGTCGGTTCGAACGGCCAAAAAAGGGGAACGCAAGAACACCCGTGGATTTACGCTGATATATAGCTCAAGGCATATGGGTCCGCGAGAAAAGCATCCGAGAGGGCACCGACTCACTGAGCCCGGTGAGTGTGTATGTGTGCATGTACATACATGAGAGAGTGAGAGAGTGAGAGAGAAATATTTGTGGGTTATGTGGCGGGTCAACGCCACCCGCCTCTCCCTCGCAGGAGCAGCCTGTCACGGGACTAAAATTAAAACGAGGCACACCCCACCCACACACGTGCTCACGCATGTGCATGAGGATAGCCAGAAACGTTCACGCGAACAAACACAAATCAACCTTAAGGCCTTAAGCCCCCTGGCTCCCCTCTACTCTCTCTCACAGTCTCAAGCTCAGTGCTAGCGTTGCTGCTCGCTGCTCGCTGCTCGGTCTCTCGCCTTCCTCCGCTGCCGCCGCTTTGTGCTCTCAGACTCGACGGCCGCCACTGCTCTTCAGCGTTATGCGCATCTCTCACGGATTGCGTTGTCGCTCGCAAGTGCGCCTCTTATGTGCAACACCATACTTTTTCTCTCGCTCGCTTTCACCCACCCACCCAAACCCCCAAGCCCCCCCCCCCACCTCTCTTTCTCTCTACCCACACACACTTATATGCAGCTCTTCACGCTGCCTACCTCTTTCTGCCTCCGCACCCTCTTTTTTTCACACGACCACCGTTACGTATACGCGCGCTGCTGCGCTCTCCCACCCACCCACATGGCCCTCTCAACTTCCCTCTTTCTTTCCTTCTTGTTGGAACGCGCGAGCCAGTACCCTCTTGCCTTATCTTTGCCGAGAACGCCGCCGCTCTCTTCACCTCCTCTCTCTCTCTCTCTCTCTCCCTCAATACACACATGCACACGCCAAGCACACCTGGTTTGAAAACTCCTGTTGATGCAACTGGTGAACTTTACTCTACATGTATAAACGGGACATGTGTAATTGGGTGAATGGAGGGCGCGAGAAATTGTGTGACCTTCTTGAGACATCGATCTGCGCAAGAAGTTCATGGACTCGAGGTGTCACTTGTGCAATTTCACATTGTGAAAAATTCTCCTCCAGTACGCATGTACATGATATGTTGGGCGTGAAAACGAATTTTGAAGAAACACAAAGCGTGTACATCGCTTGTGTGTTGCAAGAACTTTGGATAACTTTCTTCGTTAATGTTAACACGAGTATACACTTGGCGATCGAGCCTATAATGGAATATAAATATAAACAAGTGATCTAGCGGCAAGAAATCTAATACAAATAACGCGTATGACACGTTTCCCGATCCGGTAAAACTGTTAAATATTATCGTCGAAGATATTGGCAAAACAACTAAAGTCGGCTAAAAAGCATCACAAAATGGTAGACGTATAGGTTGCTAGCAAGGTTATTGGTTGTTCCACTGACTGTGTCAGGCCCAGCAATGCATGTTGCGTTACAGGCTCGGCTCGCTGAGTGTATACGGAGCTTAATATCGCGCGATCGGCCGTATCTTCATGGAAGAAGAGCCGGTCGTGCGCCAGCCCGGCCCGGCTCGGCCCGGCACATGCATCTGGGAATGCGCAACATTGTAAACGGTCCGAGGAGGAACTGCGGAACGATTTATGACTCTGTACATATATAGAACCGGTACTCGAAGCAGAACGATGATTTCACGTTACAGCTTACTGCGAAATTCACTCGGGAGCCTTACGTGAGAAACCAAATTAATGGCAAGTGGACATAAATCTGGCCGAGCGCACTTTTTCCGTCGCTCGAAAGTCCAGCAGACTAACATTCCCGACCTTTTTCTGTCGCCTTGGGCCTAGTTACGACAGAAGCCAAAAAGCCTCTCTAATTATGGGAGAGGAAATTCGATCGCGATATACAAAACAGCAAGAACTCATGATTATCGGGGAGACAATAGGTGTACTGTTCCTGGGTCTGTTATTTCGAGTTCACCGTTGCGTCAGAGTTGGTAAAGACAGGCGGTTTCTTTATTTCGATTTAGCGCGCATATTCACGCAGTGCGAGCACACGCCGATGATGTCACGGGATAATTCTTAACCATGATGTCGGGCTGCCACACACATGCGCATACGGCGAGTTGATTTAACGGGACATTAAGCGGCATAATTCCCACGTTGAGCACTCGTCGTATCTTTAGACATTTTGTCACAGTCACCGGAGACTTGGCTTTCGAGAGGCAGACATCAATTCTGATAAATATTCCCAAGTTTCGCGGACCTGATATCCGTTGCGAAAGTCGGCTACGTCGGAACAAACTATATTATGAACCAATTGCCGTCACGGAGCAAGATATACCTCTGCCAAGTTCGGAACATCCAGAAACCGTGTCCGATTACAGGCGTTTCTACTTTATCAATGGCAAAACTCACTTTTTCCATCGCTCTAAACAAATTTAATGATTCTTTTTCTATGGTATGATTTGTGGCAAGGTTTTGCGACATGTAAATAGTGTACATCCGGAAAGGTAATTCGATGCGTTTAAGTCTCCTTCAACGTGTCCATGGTGTATGTGTCTACTGGCATTCAGCAATTGCCAGGTGTAGGTGTCTTTTAAACCAAACAACCTTTTTCATCGGGTACAACAGGTATTAAAACATATTTTATAGGCACCCGGTAGATGCGATGATGACGAATAAAGTGAAATCGCACAGCAATATCTGTATGACTTATAGCTTGTAGTTACTACAGCCAGTGAAAGCACTCTCGGGTTTAGAAAACTTCCTATTTACCCCAAAGTTTCACGATCCAAATAGTTCTATTCTTAACAATGCACGTAGATCCCTTGACACTTTGTCACATTAAAGTATTTTGCACAAAGTTGCACATTAGAGTAATGCAGCTTGATTGGTAGTCCTGGCTTGCTTCCCGGGTAAGATTTCTACTCGAAAATGATTTCATGAAATGTGTTTGCACGTAGCATGTGTATTGGAGGGCGCACGAAACAGTCGGACGGCGCGGCGTGTTATCGATTGCAAAAGCAGCACGACGGTACAACCGAAATTTACGAGGAGAACGCGATGTTCTCTGAGGTGGTAAGATAACGACACTCGTTTCACCGATGCTCTCTTCCCAAATGAATCGGTCACAAAGATTGCCGCGGCGAATGCTGCCTCTACACCACGGATATCGCTAACATACACACGCCAATTGCACACTTAATACGTTTCTCATCTGCGAGAGGATAACTCGGAGGAAACATCGGACCGGCTGCTTTAATCCGGGATTAAACGCAGCTGCTTGCTAATCACTTCCTTCGATAAGAAAAGCAAGCGGCCGACAGATACACCGATACAATTACAAAGCCGTTCTAATGAGAACGAAGAAATAATGGCCGAGTAGCTTCTTCCGCTACTGCGAGTTAAAGGACGCATTGCCGAGTATGTAGAAAGATGCTTCGGATTTCTTGGTCACCAAGCCAGAAATCGACATTTCAGTGAATTCTTAGTACGATTCCAAGAAACGTGATACTAATAACACGTGGCCGACACAATGATAGAACTGGCGTACTATATGCAGCCCGCTCCCGCAGTACGCCTCTACACACCAAATTGTAACGCATATTCTCGTTGCATCCGTGACGAAACTAGATAGAGGTCGATTCGTTACTTCCGTATCTAATAGCCGAAATGAGCCAGTACACGGGACACACAGACTCAAGCTTGACCAATAACGGCCAGAAGAGAGTATGAACTGTACTGTAGGAATTGGTGCCGAAAGAGTAGTGTCTCTACGAATCATGGTAAATATGCGCAAGACATGATATATCAAGTTCGGACAATCGACGAACGAAGCGACCATTCGCGAACATAAAAAGATCGGTCGTGAAAGGCAAGTTCACCATTGTATAACAATGTCGAATCGCAGGGAGTAAAATGTGGAGCGAAGTCCGTCGGCGGATGAAACTTCGAATTTCGGAGATTTTGTTGTGAATATGTTGGTGGGTGGTAATTAACCGAATGGTAACAGAACGATTCGCAACTTCTGGGATAAGGCACGCAGTAAAGACGTAAAAACGCAATTACGAAGAGGATGAGATCACGGAGATGACGAGGAGGTTAGCCGTAACATATGTATGTTTGAATGTAGGGGCGAGCGCTCGCCCACGCGCGGATACTAGTATGTGCGCGACTTCCCGTTGGAATGCAACGCGCGTACCAGAGAATCCAGATAGATATATGTATGATGTGTAGTATAGGTGGTTAGATATGGACATATAGAGGCATTAATATCAATTGTGTGTGAGTGAGTGGGTGTAGATGGGCCTAATAAAGTAGATAGGAGGAGCGTACTGTACCTTTGGCCGGAACACGCGGAGGTATCGGCCGCGATCTCGCCGTGATGTCGGTCACCGTGACAGGTTAGACGCTGGGCGAGGGTTCGCTGGCTGTGCGGCGACGAGTTCTCTCTCACTGGCGGATACAACCAACAAAACACCAAGCAGATATATGCTTATTTGTCAGCACTTATTCCGAGATGGTTGACACGAGTTTGGCTCGTCCGTACGGTCTGTGACATGCGGGCTGCCCAACGCGACTATCGCTCTTTTTCGCCCCTGCACCACTCTCAATCTCGATGAGTGAGACGGAGAGCCGTAGAGAGGGAGAGTAAGAGGGTGATGATGCTGACGAGGAGACGACTTTTCCCGTATTTTCTCACTCGGCGATATGCCAGTCGGTCGCGGCACCAAATATCACGAAAAGAAAAACTGCTCTCACTTTAACGAACTGCCCGTCTATTCCGACTCATAATCAGCTCGGCCGATTTGCTCGCGAAATTGCTCCGTGGGCTTGATTGCTCTGATCGCTCGCACTCTCGCTCCTCTCTATTCCTTTCGGTCTCGATCGCTGCTAAAGCCACGCGCGACTGGACGACAGCGACGACGACTGCGGCAGCAATAACGACGACGACGTACTGCGTGTACGGCGATGACGGCGGCAATAGCAGCAGCAGCGGCGGTGGCGGTGGCGGTGGCGGCGGTGGCGGTGGCGGCAATGGCGACGACGGGCGACGATGAGCGACGTCGCAGGGACCGGCTGACCGAATGGGGGCAAGTATAATACGTGCAGCTGATGGAGGCCTCGATGCGATTTTGTAAGAGGGTGAAAAGGTAAGGCGAGCGATGCTGGTTAGGCGACGGATTGCGACTGCTTGCTGCTTGCTTAGCTAGCCGCTAGCGGGGGCCTGGCGCGACACCGACTGCTCGACAGCAGCGCCCCCTCTTGCCCCCGCCCCTGGCCACCTCTTCCTCGCTCCCCCCCACTCTCTGCCCCTCGTCTCGTAAAAAACCTCACCTCACCTCGCCTCACCTCGCCCCTCGATAGATCGCTCTCTCACTCTCCCTCCAGCACTCTCCCCTTCTCTCCTCGCTCGCTCGCTCGCTCTCTTGCCTCTCCTACGACCCTACCCTATCGCTCTCTTCAGCTCCCCAAAGCATTCCTACTCTCCAGCTCGCTCGCACCCTGCCTACACCCTTCGCCTTTCCACCCTCCGCCGCTTTCCCCTGCTAACCTCACTGGCACTGCACGCACACGAACCTGTTCTTGCAGCCATCTCTTTCGTTTGCATGCGTCGACATTCTTCTCGCTCGCTCCTTCGCGCACCCTTGCATTCATCCCTCTCACTCATGCCTACGGCTCGTCACTTACTCAAGTCAACGAGTCCAGTCTGTAGCTGCTAGCTGACCCAAGACCGAAGCTTTGGCTAGCTCTTGTTTGTACTAATTCAATCGTTCGCCAAGCTTGCTTAGCCAACATACTTTGAAATACTTTATAATTCGCCAAAGCCATCCTTTCTCGATGCATTTTTAAGACCGTTTGCTGAAACCATAGTTTCAAGCAAATTTCTCTTTGCTGTTGCGAGTCAGCTTGATTCGGGCAGGAACGAGCATTCCCACTTTCCTCTGGCGTGTGACTGTGTGGGTTACGGCTTGATCTCTCTCTTTCTATCTGGTTCGAGATGCGAGAAGCTCCGGTCTCCCTCCTATTCAACACGAGGCGCCTATCTTGCCCCTCGGTGCACCCATACGCTGGGTACCATGCCACGTCGCCGTCGCCGCCGTCGCCGTCACCGCCGCCACCGCCGCCGCCGACGAGGCACCAACCGCCCCTCTCCGCGGCTCGATAAGCCCCCTTTACGCGCATGCGTCCCCTCCTATCCATGTCCCTACCACCCCCGCAATCCTCGGTCCTTCTCCCACCTTCTCGGTTGCTTGCCTCTTGCGTTCCTCGCTCCGGCGCCGCTTCTCTTTCTGGTTTATGACTATTCTGCTTTCTCATGCTGCCTGGCGACTCAGCCTGCCTACATCGCAGGAGGGCCGGCAACGCGGCACCGACGTTAGGTTAGGTCTGGCCGCGCATCGCCCGCTGGCTATCATGCCCGCTGCGGGCTGAGGGGACCGGAGTCAATCTCCCTTTCTCTCCTTTCCGCCGGGGGTTCTCGGTCACACCTTCGTGAAACAGAACTTGCAGCGCGCGTACTGTACATCGGCGTAATCTTGTTCACGTCGCGCTCGCGCGCGCCCGCGCGTTTGCGCTCGCCCGCTCGCCCGCTCGCCCGCGCCTCGAGAGAGACGAGCTCGAGAGTTGCCGGACGAAAGCGTGAAGGAGCCACGGCAAAGGAGGAAATAGCGAGAGCCCAGGGAAATTCTTTAGACCGACGCCGATGCCTTCTGCGTTCGCTACGGCGCGCTACGAGGAAAGATCTTCAAGTACGATAGAACAAGAGTGTTGGATGCTTGAATACCGTTTGCACGAGTACCACCCGTCCACATTACTCGTATAATAGCGGTATGCCATAAGAAAGGCCTACTCATGGCAGACAGCAGTCAGTTTCGGCTTTTGCTTCGGTTTAATAGTTTAATCTCTCATTTGGACCGGCCGATCCACAGTCCCATTTCTAGACGCAGCTTTCACATGCACACTTGACTTAGCCGAAGTACCGCAGTACTCGGCGCTCCACTCCACGATGTATGAGGATCGTTTCTCTAAGTAGGAAGGCACGGGACACAGGGCATACTCCATTATACCAGCTTAATTTCAGGTCATTATATGTACGTTGGAAGGCGTGCGTGGGAGCGAAATGCGACAAGTGGGAATGCAGGAACCAAGTAGAGGGCGAATCCGAGCGGCAGAAAATTCTTTGTACCGACGCCGATGGCTTCTTTGTGCTCCGGTGCACACAGCGGGAAAAGATCCTGGAGACTGATAGAGAGGGGCCGCTGCATATCGTTTGCACGAATATCCGCACCATATATTGCACGAACCTGGTGCGCGGCCGAAACTTATCACGATCCATTGTTACAGCGCGCTCCGTGGTTCATCTTCATTTTGTCTTTTGCCTCGTTGCTCCAAGCGGCGCGGCGGGCGAGTGCCTGCCCCATAGAAAACCTGCAACCACGGTTATAATTTCTGCCCCGCTTGCCGCACCCATCGGCAACAATATTGCCGTGATTCTTCCTCGGCGTATGCTAATTTGTAATCAAGACTGTTCTGTTATAGAAGTTGTAACAGCGATTGATAAGATGAGAGTGAAGAAATGGTGACGGGAGGTTAAGTATGGCATTGGCCAGGTCAACGGGAGTGCGGGCTGAACTGTAATAGCACTAGGATAGGTATGCATCTCGATCGACCTCACCACGTGTCACGAATATCTTCAGTTGAAAACTCTTTCGTCAAGTGGTGTCTCGATACCTCCGCGGAAACGGAAGCGCGCCATTGCCGCGCCCCTGGCACTCCGATAAGCAGTGCCAGAGCTCCATCCAGAGATAAATGCACTTTCTATTTCCTCGGCTGGTACCCACTGGCAGTCGAAATAGATGTATACTTGGCTTATGCGAATCTATCTTAATATCTGTCCCGTCGCGACAAATTTCGTAGATTCGTCTGGCGAAGTATTGTTCGTTCGAATGCAGTATGCAGGTGTGGGAGGACAGGGGAGGAAAGAGAGTAGATACGTCGAGGAGCGAGCTGTAATGTTGGGATCCTTAATTTTTCTCCTGACACGCAAGCTACGATTCCTCGACGCTCTCTTCGCCGGCGCGGTGCGGCGCGGCGCGCTTCGATGGCAAGTATGTATGGGATAATTCCGCATGCTGAAAAAGGAATAGCGCCGGCATGCTGGAGAGGGTCGACACGCGCGTATGCGAAAGAAGAGACAGAAGAATGGGGAATGGGAGGGTGGTTTCCAGCGTGAGAGTGAGAAAGGCAAACAGCGAGAGGGAGAAGTGGCAGACGAGCTGTAGCCGCTGAGGTGTAACACGGAACGTCGGGAGGCACGCGGTGATATTTCTCATGAAGCTGAACCGAATAAATTTTTAACAAAAACCGCTGACTCACTACATTATGCTTCTTTTCTTTTCCTTTCGTTCTTTACAACCGGTGTGCCACCATCTTTTTCATCATAGCGCCCGTCGCTCCTTTTCCTCGGTGAGTGTTGCCGCGCTACCGGAAATATGAAAGACTCTTGCCGTGGCACCGGCGTGCAGTCAAATTTATTCGGTACTCCGAGATTACACATAACTTTCGTGAAGTACCGAAGCGAACAGAAACAGTACAATTTTCGGCATTAGGGAGAAGCATTATTTTTGAAATTTCTTTGCCAGCTGAGAAACGCTTGTGGAAATGAAGTCACCATATTTCTCTTTAATCCAAAGTCATTAGTTTAGCGAGGATAGAAATTAATTGGGAACAAGTGAGTAAGTAATAAGCTTTACGTGACACTGGACCTATTCTTTCCGCTTTAACCGGCTGGTCGGGTATACATATGCAGATAGTGCCGTCGCTTTCGTAATACCTATCAATTTCGGAATGAATAGAACAATCAGACGGTTTGTGGATGGTTTGCCGTCGAGATCTCTATGCGTATTTGTTCGAGAGGCATGCATGTTGACAGTGGGTAGGAGCTGCTTGGGGAAAAAAGAGACCGATAATGCTAGTCAGTTCATCGGAATATCGTTACCGGGGAAACTGGCGGTTTCTGCCAGCCAGTCATCAGGTTTCCACAAAAAGTCAAGCATTGTGGTCTGGGCAGAGGTGAAGCTAATGAGCGCGTCGTTTACAGGGGAAAAAAGCTGGGGTTGGGTGGGCCGCTGGTCAGAGAGCGTGAGGAGTAGTAGGAGGAGGGCGAAATTTTCAACGGTGTAAAGCACGAATGGGAAAAGAGCGATTCAATCTTCACCCTTGGAACCATTTCATTCCAGGATTGCGCCCGGCTATCTCCCGAATCGAGAAACAGGCGTAACGCCGAGCGGGATGGAGATAGAGGTAGTGGTGAGGCGTCGGGATGAAGAGAGATCCAGGTAGAGCGATGGCAAGGGGAAGCGAGATACCGGGAGAAAAGGAGCCGCCAGCGAAAGGGAAAGCTGGAGCAGGACAGAGAGAAGAGAAGAGAAGAGAAGAGAAACCCCCTCGAGGTTCGACTCAGCATCCCACGATATCTACATCTATTTTTGGCTACGGTCAGCTGTAGTTGCACGGCATTAGCATAATGAAGACGGTTCGTCTCTTCTCGCCCTCCTTCCCGTCGCTCGCTCACCGACTCTCTCCCTCTTCCTTTTGACCAGAACGCCTGTCCATCTCTCTCGGCTGCAGCCACACACTATGCCCTCACACATCCAAACCGGATCTCCACACATTCTTCCTATCCAGCATCCTCTCCCTTGGCTGCTTCCCTCTGCTTTTCGTACATACTTGGTTGCTTTGTACGTGGAGTGGTACGGTAACACCGTTGACACCGTTGCTGCGCGACAAGCACTATCTTGCAGCGACGCAGCGTGTCGGAGCGGCCTCGGCGGAAGATCTGGAAGAGTGGCGAAGGGACCTAAAAGCGCACGAGGCGTACTTTGTCCGAGCAAACACATTCCCAGTGCTAATCAAGATATACATTCGCGCAATTTCCCCTTTGTTTCCTCCACATTTACCCCTACGGTATCGAGTCACTAGCTTTTTCGAAATTGCACTCTGGCCAACGGGAATTTCGACGCGCCCTGCAGACAAAGGGCGTACCGAGCGTGCACTCGTCGAGACTGTAACAATCGTACATAAATCTCGTGTTGCACGAAGTACCAGACGCAGTTCGGCAGTGGAGCCAGTGCCATCAGAAGGCAGAAGGCAGAAGGCAAGAAGGCAGCGAGGAGAAAGGGCTCGAGTCCTCGAGTGGATGCTTGGAAGAAAGGCAGGCAGGCAGGCAGGCAGGCAGGCAGGCAAGAGGAAGAGTATGGCCGTGTGGGTGTCCGGAGGAGCGAGAGAGCAGGGAGAAAGCGGGAGAGAGAGGGAGGGCTATGACAAACCGAGCCGAGAGACTTTGGCGAGGAAAGAGATGATGAGATACTGACGCAGAGAGAGGTGGTGAAGAGGGGAGTGCGGCGGGGGAGAAACCTGCTCCAAGACGGGGCACCGCTGCGCACTAACAATACAATAAGATAACAAGCTACGCGGAGGGCCCCGGCGCGGCGCGGCGTCCTATCCTGACTTTCATGGATAACTCGACGTGCTCCTTGGCCCTGTAAATACCCTCCACACACGATACTTCACCCTTCCCGCGAGTAGCTTAATCTCCGCCGGAGAGGATGCTCGTACTTGAACCCATAATCCTTCTGTACCAAACAAAATTCCTCATTATTCCAGGTGCGATCGTACATTCGCCTCAAATCATTTCTATGCCATTCATCGAGAGATAAGCACACAAAAAGCGTCAAGTTATTCCTTGGATTCGCTGGTGGCCTAATGAATTACCACTCTGCCAAGGAGAAATTTGTTGTAAAGGTCGTCGCCTATTAGTGCAATGGACGCGATCCCCCTAGGATGGTGTGCCTCGTCTCTAGCACGTAATCGTGCGGATCATATTAAATCTTCGGCAGGCCGAGTGATCAGCTTTTACTATGTTGAACGAGCGCTTTACTAACCATCGATCGCAATCTAACCATCTTATTAGGTTGAAGTGGCACATTCATTCTAATTACACTCATCCACGCGCTTTGTTTCAGTTTATATTTACCAGTGAGTCTTGCGAGATCTTTCCTACACTCACTTGCTTTAGGAATAATTGGCCAGATATAGAGGAACAACTGCGGGAATCAAGAATCAGGTCTGCGTCGGTGAAGCTGGGAAGTTGGTTCGATCGAAACTTGTATGGATAGATGTGCTAAATCATCCGATGATGCCAGACGGCTGGTGGATATGAATGATCCACTTATAAGTCGGCTAGGATTATGCTTGGGCTGATCGATTAATCGACATATACTTTGCGCGACGAGCCCAATCCATTGGCTGCGCGCATCAGCGTCAGCGAAACAAGCCATCTCCCCGAACATTCGTTGCGAAAACCGGCAATGATGCCTGCTCGTAAAACACCACGGTCTGATAATTACGCCAACTCCGTAGCGCACGATTCGAGGGAACAGTCTGTAGACCACATTCGCGCAATATTCATCGTTCTCTCCACCGTATGTTCGACTACGTACTCTCTCTTTTACCATTCGGGTTTCGAGCCCCTAGCAAGCACCATTCCCTTTCCCTTTCCCTTTCCCTTCCCTTCCCTTCCCTTCCCTTCTTTCAATTGTGGGTGTTGGCTCAACCTACGAACTGCTCGAATGCCCGTTTTTCACCTCACGCACGCTGAATTCTGCCCGTTCCGTGGAAACGCGCTCTGTTTGCATTGTGTTCGTTGCTCGATCAATAGTTAATGAACTTCAATCGAAGCATAAACACATCGTTGTGCATACTAGCGAGAGAGGGGTGAATATATGCCGGAGGTTCTAAGCGACTCGTTTTACAGATCGATATTATTATTTTGCAGTTAGTCTTGTCGTGTGTTTGTTAGGTAGATTATCAGACAGAGAATCAAGGCAATGGTGGGTCCATTGCTATTAGTCAATCAATGAGTTTTTCGGTCATGTGGCAGCAAATTTGCACTATTATCGTTTTACAATAGCATAGACCTATTGCAATTCGTGCATTGGTGTCGCATTTTATTATCCCCCGACCTTCTTTTTCCCTACTTTTCTCCATTTCCTGGGCGTTCTTCTGAGTGAATAACACTTAGCATTACGAGCATGCTGCGCCGCGAGACAAATTGATCGAGCTGCAGTCACGTAGTAGGTAGCGTCGGGACAAGGTAAAAATGTAATTACCCCTGTCATCGAAAAGCAGCGGCGCGCGAGACGGAAGACACTGGGCTAAACTGAGTCGAAGAAGGGACGTGATGTTTAGTTTGGCAATGAGTGGTAGCCACTCGACGGCCCAGAAAGGGAGAAAGCTTTCGCTATATAAATCTAGTTTAGCCGGCCGCTCCTCGCTCAACTCGATCTCGGCAGAGCACATTCTTCTCGCATTCTGATTTCTCCGCCCTTTAATTACGCAAGGGCAACATTTACTTTCGATCACGGCCTAGTGTACCAGAGCAGTCTAATTCGAGCTGACAAGGAATAAAAACAGTCCGCACGACTTCATCCGCCGCATCTTCCGAGTGGGCCCGTCGCTGGATAAGAAAGTGTGGTCGATGTACAATTAATACGTTATTGGCGGTAAATTGTTAGGGGTACAATTAAGTCTGGCGTAATCTAGAGCTCGACTGCTCGCCCGGCGGAAGAGGGTTGGGGAGGGTTGGCCGCGCTAGTTTCGATCGATGCACAGCACTCTTCCCGTGTAAATATTCAGTGACCGCCCTCTCGCTTTATCATCATTCCAGGAAAAAGAAGATTCAAACGACGAGGACGCGCCGCGCACGAGAAACACGAAATTTCCAAAGAATGTCCATTATTTTCCTTCCAAGGGATCTCCGGCCGAAAAAAAGAGCTTAGCCGTACTCCCGCCGCCACTTCGTGATCAGTATCTGTACGTGTGTGCGTCCTGTGTATGTGAGAATGTTAGCTCTAGAAAGAAGGATTCCAGGCTGAATTGACTGGAATTGACGAACGAAGAGGAATTATCCCTCTCGGTCTGTCTACCTCGAGCGAGTGCTGGGTATAAAAGATTTTAGCGCAATATTCCTCGGGCTCTAACGAGATCAACAGCTCAAGGATCCAGCGGGAAAATAAGCTCAATCGTCGAGGGAAAGGCGGGGCTTGAAAGGTGGAAAGTGACACGAGATGCATTCGAGATATCGAGTATAACTCAATACCGTACGCGCACAAGTGGGTTTGCCTAGCGAGCAATTAGTGTCTCATTGCCGGCGTCGTTTCTCCATAGCTAATTGATTTCCATTAAGACGATCGTCCGACTAGCGGAGGAAATACTCGACGGCGCCTTGAATTGCAACCACAGTGGCTCATCGGGCGGGCTGAAGGGATGCTGAGAGAACTAGCAAGATTCCGCGAGGAAATTTTCCTCCCGTTCACGTATACAAACGAGGATCGACACTATCCTTCGAGAGTTAGATAGGTGAAGGGTGGAGAAGAGAGACAGAGGGAGGGAGGGACGGCGCGCACCGAGGCTAACAAGATCAGCAGCAGCAGCAGCGGGCGGACACGTGGCGAGAATAAATTCCGACGGAGATGTTCCGTCATCCACTGTCATCGGGCTCCTAAACGCGTTTACGATAAGACTGACTCGAGGAGGACGCCTGCTGGAACGACTGTGGCGCACAACAGTAACCTTCCTCTACGCTCGTATGCTCGCCCGTTCGCCTGCTCGCCTGCTCGCCTGCTCGCCCGTTCGCCCGTTCGCCCGTCCGTACGTTCCTGTTTCGATCGATCGTAATTTCCGTCAGTGACTCACGAAAGAAGAGGGACCTAAGCGTATATATAGTATACGTAGACGCACCGCCGTAGCAGAAGACATACGGGACTCTGCTGTAGTAGGGTCTGACTAATCGTAGAGCTAAACTACCCGACAACCCCTAGAGTACCAAGCGCTTCTTAGAATCGGTTTCAGTCCTTGTCGTGGGTTTTATCCGCCATTTATATCCGAATGCCGAATCGCCGGACAATAAAAGAAACTTCTGACGGTTATTATCGTGTTCCTCGGATTCGAAGGGTGCCTCGTAGTGCTTCAGTACATAAAGCCAGATAAGAGATATCCCCGGCTTCGCACACATGGGGTTAACTCGGCGAGGACAACTTAATGCGACCTTCCTGAAGAGCCCCCTCGCTCTCTCTCGCTCTCTCCTTTCTGCTGGCGAAAATTCGAAAGTTTTAACGAAAGCCCTAGATGCGCCGCACCCGTTGCTGCACAGTTGTGAACTACTCGACGAACTCGGGATTACGAGGCACCACGATCCTTCATGACTATGGGTATTAAATTTTTATCGATATAAGCGCACCGTCCGTGCTACATGTAGCCCTCCTATGAATAGAGGTGCCTCGCTGAAACCCCGATGTTTATGGCACGCTGATCGCCGACGAAAAATGAATCCGTGTCTAATATCGCCGGTGGAGATTCGCCAGTATAAATTTCGGTATTGCGAATGAAATGATATTCAAGTACGGGCAAGGATTTTCCCAAACGGCAACTAGATGCCTTGGAAATCAATGCCGGATAACGATATATATGTGGGTAAGTATCTATGGTACAGAGAGAGAGAAAGAGAGAGAAAGGGCCACTGGGAGCCTTGGCTGGGATCCAGATGCGTTTACCGATGAGACATATTTTTTCTGCCGGTCGAAAGAACAGCTGGGCGCAGGTATGCCTATTGGAAACATGGGGCAACAGAGTAGGATAAATGTAGTTTGCATGATATCATATTTCTGAGGAATCGTACGATCGCCGTGTACATCGATAGGATGCATTGCTGATGCAGAGTATTCTGCCCGCGGAATTTCTATGGGGTTTCTTTCCTGACGACTAAATAAATCACTTTATTGTCTGTTATTGTAAGCTCGAGCTCAACTCGGATTCTCCTTGATCCCGTATGCGTTGCGCTTTCTTCGACTTGGAAAGAATCACGCGGATGAATTAATTAAGATTCTGATGCTGTTCTCCGGAGATCTCTGTCTTCCTGCAGCTTGGTCACTCGCTGCAGCCCGTTCACACGTTCGGATGCTGGATGCAGATCATAGAGGAAATCCCACGGGTAATGACCCGGTAGTGAAATAGAAGCAAGGAAGGATCAGTGGTCTCGCGTAGATGACGGACACGCGTGACCCCAACCTTATAGTTCATCCGGTCTATGGCCTTGCAGAGCCTGAGCTAGCTAGTAGCTAAGTACTAGACACTGAAAAGAGGAACCATGACCAGTCTCAATGTTGATTCTGCCGAACCGGTTTATCGAGCAGGCAGAATGCGACGTCTGCTCGTCTCCCCATGCCAGCCTGGTCTGCACGGTGCAGCCGAGCAACCCCCAAAAGGTTGCGCACCTTTACTCTCGCTCACATCATTCCTGGCAAGCAGGTTGCGGCCTCTAGTTGGCATTTAATATATATACATACATATATCGAAAGAAGGATTGCCGCATCTTCACGTTCTTTAGCATAAGACTGCTTTTGGCGCCACTCCAATCTCGAATTTTTCTCCTATCTTCCTTCCGACGACGTTGACAAGATTTGCGCGCGGTATGAAATAGCTCAGCAGGATCCTACGCGCACGTATACTTTGGACTTAGACAGCTTCCTCGCGTATGCCAAAGCACGCTAGAGGATTTCACGAGAAAATTAATCATGTAAATCATTATATGGGAATCATGTACGAGGAGAGCATGTTTAAATGGGACAGCAAATCGGATAGTATGGAATTCGTTGATCTAAATGCTCTTGGAGCAGTGAAAAACGAAATGGGAATGCGGGACTTGGTAAGTTAACCCATTTGCATCATAACTCTACTTAAGTCGTAAGTACTTTTATCTTAATATATCGTGTTCTACAGGAGCTTTGTGTTGCGGTTAACAATCCAATGCCAACTCTCTTTCTCTCTTTCTACCGTGGAGGCTTTATTACTGGATACTTTCAACTATAAATATTTATAACCCCGTGGAAATACGGTCTTAATTCCTACAAGGTATTACGCTGATATCTAGCATATTCGTTTCGTGGCTCTCGAGAGATTTGTTTCCTCAATTCCTGTATAAGTATGGAAGTACATACTCAAGAGGAGAGATTGGTTAGGGGAGAAATCCAAAATTCCCGAGTCGCACCGCGCTCTTTCTGGCTTTGCTGCTTCAATCTCAGTCTGCTGGACACGAATGACACGCATGTGATGAAAAGGCGCTCAAGCGATTTCTTGTGGAATCGAGTGATGCATACTTCTTGGTATTCCCCGTTGCGTAAAGGGCAAGGACGGGCGGGCGGGCGGGCGGGCGGTCTTTTGAACTCTTTGATAGGTCAGTGGGAAAACATAGTGGTGGGGTGGTGGTTCGGGCCAGAGTACACATGACCTCCTTTCGCCAGTTCGGCAAGAGGAAGTCACGGGAAAACACGAGATGGAAAAGCAAGTGCAAAAGCCCAGCAGGCAGTCGGAGCGTGAGGGAATTTTGATATGGGTGGAATGTATTCAATAAATATACCACACAAAGCCGAAGTAGTTGAACTCGTAATAGTGAGAAAAAGGTGCGGACATATTGATGTCCTTGTAGTCATCATAACGTGATACGTAAGAAACCAAGGACTGTCTGGTTCGATAATATTTGCGTCGGATAATCTTTACTGGTACTCGGCGACGCCTTTTTACTGTAGCGAGCTAACTCGCAGGGATCAGTAGGAACAGGAAGTACACGTAGAGCTGCAGGTGCATGGGACTACTGGTCACAGATGCACGAGCACACTGTCTATTAGTCCTATTAGACCTATTAGACCTTTGCCAAGCTAGACGCTAGAAACGTTACACAATTAGGAAATGGCTGGCGTCCAGCACAGTGAATCTACCTTCGCCTCCACCTTCCTGCCTTCCATCGTGTTGCACGTCCCTTCCTTTCCAGTTTGTATACTCGCTCCCCTTTGTACACGGACATAATAAAAATCGGATTCCCCACTCTCTGACACTCGCTCCAAAGAGATCTTTTCTTAAGGTAATTATTGATCCTTTGTCAGCCTTCTAATAAAATTAGGATACCATGCTTTTTCTTTCGCAGATGCCAGGATTATATTCTAATTGCATTGTTTCTGGACTTTCTATCTAGTTGGCAGATGCGCGCTCGAAAAAAGTTGTTCCCATTCGAACGGGAGCGTAAACCAGCGACAAGCAATAGCGGCCAGTCAACAGAATTCCTAGTAATAAATTAAGGGGTGTTCACGGTTATTGCGGCTGCAGACAATTTGCGCGAGCTCCAACGCTGCTGTATCGTCCACTTAAAAAATAAGTCGCTTTAGAGGAAAGTGAGTTTAATGGATTTGAAGCGGTAAAGTTTATGAAGCTCCAACGGCTGGACGCTCACGCCGCGCCGGCCGCGCCGCGCCACTGCTACGCACCAGATATAAAAAAGTTCTCGCGCGATATTTTCTATAAAAATCTGCCCCCTCACGAATTTATGCCTGGGGAAATTAGCCAGCTGCGAGATTACCAGACTTTTCGAAGCGTACTCTACCCCAATTGATCTCTATCCCGGAAACACAAAATACCCCAAGCTGCCAAAGTTGTAACGAGTTGTTCGATGCGAATAACACGATTGATCGCAATAAATAGCCGGTGTAATATACGCCAGATGAATTATGAACAATGTATATTTCTCCCTCCTTCTCCCCTCACCCTCCCTCTCTCCCTCTCGCTCTCTACCATCCGTCGAGAAAACACCCCTTTGATGAATGGATTATTTTAATTAGCGTAACAGCGCCAATTTGGAAATATTCCCACTTTAGTGGTAAATAGGCCAAGCGTTTGCAACTTGGTGTGCTCTTTTTAGTGGCGTATCTAACGACACGCCGCGCAGAGCTCACAATTGGAGTCAATAATTAATTGCCACCGATTATTTTTGTGCGCGAAAATAATGATTCGTCGAATTTGCGGTTTTAATCGAAGTGCGTGCGCAATGTGAAGATAATCCTGGAAAATGAAAGATGGCGCTCGTAATGGATGCATCCGATACGTCGGCCGGCTTGTTTTGGAATCACTCTCTCTCTCTCTCCCTCTCCTGTATTTAATTTTAAGATATCACACTATCGCCGAATACCGATTAACTACACAGTATTGTGTGCCTGTTTGCCGCATTTTTGGGTGCAGCCACTTATTACTAGTAATGTACTAATTAGAAAGAATCATCGAAGCTAGGTAAATAGTACGGCAAATTTAGGATATAATCCGATAAATTTCAAGCCATCCGACGGCTTCCTGACACGTCTGCGATCATTATGCATACGGACTTTAATAAATAATAATCACAGAGTGACGTATGAAGCGCCGCTAAGATTTATTACAGGAGGCGCGTGAAATTTGCGCTTAAAATGGAATATTAAATAAAGCAGGGAAATAGCCACTCTGTTTCGCATGACCGCTACCGTCCACGCGCTGGAGATAATTCGGCGTCGGATAATCGTGCGCCCGATGAAAAATACCAACGGCCAGCTACTTTCATCCCATAATTGTGCCAAGTTAATTTCGTGCCACGAGCAGACTCGGCTCGCTAGAATTTCGCCACATGTCTGTCGACGCCGACGCCGACGTCGACGCCCGCGCATTTCTAGCCTAGGATAGTCTATTGTAATTATACGCCTACACCTGCTGTATAAATCGATTACACGATTAAGTTCTTCCGCAGTTGGAGCAGCCTTCCTACTGGAAGGAAGCTGGCGAAGCCCAGACTCCCATAGGCAGGACACACTGGTGCAACCTTCGGGCTGACCTTCGACACGCGTTTTCCCAAGCTGACCCTCAAACCACCCACGCGCTATTCAGACTTTCAGACTTCTGTTCGCCAGTTTCGCAGCGCGCGAGCGCTCGTCCCGCACCTCCACACCCTCGAACCACTTCGTATTTTCCCGGTGTTTCGACTTGAGTGCGCTATTACAGCGGTTTCGCTTACTCATCGCAAAGAGTAAGAGAGCATTCCCCACCCCAGCATTCCGCTCCCTCCCAATTCTCCTCGAGACAAATCGTTGATCACAACGACGCTTCCGTTTCAGTGTGTCGGATGAACAATCGTCAAAGATCTCCGAGCGGTTCGCTCGCTACACCGTGTCATCGATGTACACGTAAGTACATACATAGATAGATAGATATATGTTTAGTGGCAGTAGCGCGGATCCACCGGCGATGCTTCTATCTGCACAACTCTCCCGATTACTATGAATAGTGTGCCTTCCAGGAAGGATAACGCCGGGGTGTGGATTGCGCGGAGGAGGCAAGTGTATCGGCGATCGTCTTTGGAATTCCAAGGCCCGGGCTGACCTGATTGCGAAGCCAGAGATCGAGTACGTGTCTCATTCGATCCGATAGACCGCCCACACCGGCACACACACACACATACATACATAAAGCCTGACTCGCGTAATCGCGAGGTTACGCGCGTTAAGAAGGATGTGCGAGTTAACTTAGCTTGTTGCATTAGCGGAGATGAACTCATTCCGGCTATTTCTCGTGCTGGACTACCCAACCTCCCTTCCCCTCGCTTCACCTATTTCTCTCCCTCTCCCTCTGGCATCAAGTCTGTCTCTCATTTTCCCAGCGCAACCTTCCCAATCCCAGTTTGCCGACATCCCCTTTACCTAGATAGATCCTCATTCCTCGACTTTTCTCTCTTTCTCTCTCGTTCAGTCTCCAGTCTGCTCATTCGGCGAGCGGCAGAGACATTCCACTCGCTCTCTGCTCGATTCGCCGCCCGCCCACTCGTTTCTCCTCCTCTATCTCTATGATGGACTTAACGAACCTTGAAAATCACGTCTCGCTAGATGTTGACTAAAGGGAAGGAAAGGGGCGTGCGCGCGTGCGCGCGAGCGTGCCCGCGGCTACTGTCCGATGTATTCGTTGGCGGTCCACTCGCGAAATCGAGGCAAGCGAGTGAGAGCGGATTACGTGAAGATGGAGCGAGCCGAGCAAGGGTCAAAAGGAGATGGTAGAGAGCGGCCAGTACGAGTGGGGGACTACTGACTCACGAGAATTTCGCAATGAAGCAACACAGCCACCGCGAGACCAGCCGACGAACGAGCCAGGGAGCAACTCAGCCAGAGAGAGAGAGAGAGAGAGAGAGAGCCCGAACTCCTTTAATTATCCTGAATTCGCGAAGACACACGTGCCGCGCTTCGTGATTCGATTGGGTCAAATTTAATGGGATTTATTGATTTAAGACTCTAGTCGTTTAAATTGGCCGCCTCTTCGTTTGGCCGCGCGCTCCTTCCCGATTCTCGGTTTGCCCGAAGGGCCCCTATTCTCGGGATACCTATACGCAGCGTAGATCTATAGGAGGAGCGCGTCTCTGATTTATCAGGAAATTTGGGGAGCCCGAGGGATTGTCTCGCTCGCGCCACACGCCCTAGTAGAGTCGCGCGCCGGAGTCAAATATCAATCTGGACGCGCGAGGAGATATGCGTGCCGACAGGGATCGACTTACTTATTTACTTATACATAGGTGAATACTAGAGATACGTATCTTCGAATATTTGTCGGGGTGATGTATGCGCCCTGTGGAATCGAGACTCCGGAGACTGGAGCGTGATACATATACTTTCTTAAACGGATATCGTGTGCTCGCTCTTATGTCATCTGTCACTGTCTATGTGCCAGCCGTACCTTGCCGTTTTCTATTCATAGTCCCAGAATCACATTATGAAATTACGGTTTATGTGCACGCACAGCTGCTATTATGTATCTTCCTTGGAGGATTATATGTATACACGCACTCTCTCTCTCTCTCTCTCCCTCGCTCTCGTAGTTGTCTGTGCAAGGCTTGAAAGAGCTTCGAGCCAAGACATTCTCAGCTACCACCCTACCCCCGCTTCTCCTAATCCTCCGTGAACCCCCGTATTAAAGTACTCGCTCCTATCTTAATCCCAAACTGTGACAATTAGCAGAATGAAATTTTAGCCCCGCGCCTCGGGCGAACGGTGAATCCGTATAGTTGAGAGAGAGCTGCCGCCGCGCCGCGTCGCGCCGGGATCTGAATTCGCCAGCCGTAAAATGTAGAAGTTTGAAAGTTAAAGGATAATGAGCCACTGTAGAAAGATGACGCCGCAGCATCGACCAGTGGATGCTGTCACTTTTGAGGTCGATGTGCCCAGTCTTCATGCACACTTAATAATGTTTAAGAGAATTCGCTACTAGTGGTAGACATCTGTAAAGGAAATATGGAACTCGTCGATGTAAAAATGATATCGGGCTATGTCGACATGTCGATGTCAGTTTGAGGTTATAAAGCAAAAGAAGAGTGAATGATCGATATCGAAGGATGAAGCGTTCGTGATTTGTAATCAAGGGTGCTCCACTAAATATACTCGGTTATTAAAATAAAACTAGACCTCGAGTTCGTTTCCTCTTGTGTACAGTGTACATACAACTACGTTATCATGAGTCTCGTGTGCTTCAATTCGTTTTCATCTCTTTTTCGTGGAAGCTCGCTTGAAAGAAAGAGCGAGCGAATGAAAGAAAAGGGAGCACCAGCCAGTACGGAACTCGCGCGCTACGGGCAAATGTCATTTCCTCGAGAGTAAAAAAGGCCGCACAATTTTCGGAGTGCTTTCCACACAAATCAGCGCGCCTCCATAGCCGCGTGTGTGTAACGTTTCGTGATTCCACTGGAGCGGAACTTTCCTAAAAGCCGGTTTTACGCTCGACACCGTAAATATCATTTAGTTCCGCAACGGACGCTTACTCGCTCAATAAACGTCCAAGTCATCGGAAGAGGACAACACTCGCGACTGCTCTAAATCTTTGACTAGCACCAAATGACTTTCTTCGAGTAATGACGCTCTAGCACTGGTCAAGGATGAGCACGCGATAATGTTGAAGTGGGTAACGAGTGGCGAGCACGAAAATGCATTCGATCCAGTTGCAAATTAATGTTCTCGCCGCCCATACAGCCGACTTTGGACACCAGCCACGATCCGGACTACTAGCGTGCGACGCTTATACACTCGACACTTCTACGATTTCTCTACCATCTTCCTACGCGAGGCTCGCTCGCTTCCACCCAGACAACCGATCCGCATACCTTCGTATTTCCCCTGAACAGTCTATCCTCCCCATCCTCATATTGACCTCTACTTACAATGCATCTTCTACTCTAATGAAAGCAGGCATGCCGCCATGAAGATTAATACTATACATCGAACTGCGGCCGATAGATTAATCTCTTATTAGATGTACTTCTTCTCAAGATTCAAGTTTAAGAAGCTACTTTGTTTGCGCTGGTATGAAAAACCAGGCACATTTCATTATTCAGCCAGGCCAAGGGAAATTGTTCGGGTTAGCCCCTAAAAGTCCATAAGATGGCTGAGTAATGAACAGGTTCGTTGAAATTTATCGATCGCGCGAAATCCAAGGCACACTGGCTCGAGCTAGCTATAAGCGCATTCGTTAAAGTAGATCGCCGTCTCGCCAGGAATTAGGGGGTGCGGTGGAAACACCGATTTACCTGGGCCCACTGCTTCTTTCAACAGCGTTATATCGCCAGTGTTAAAATATACATTCTCTCGTGCCACTTGATTTCGCGGAGTTCTGCCGGCGTAGTCGGAGCAACTCCGATCTCGGAGCATCAGGGGCATTAAATATTCCAAGATTTCGATTTCTTACTCCCGCACTGTTTCCCTTGGCCCGCTCGGCGGCGACGGCGGCGACGGCAGCGACGGCAGCAGTACGATTTATCGCGAGGAAACTTTCCGAGGCCGATGGAACTTCTACATTGTTACGAAAAGTTGCATTCACTCAGATGCCACTGTTCACCGCGAACTACTACTCCACTTATACCTGGCAAGTTCAGGGAAAAATTAAGGGAGCTCGCGAGCCATTTAGAATGCCGGCAAAGTGGTGTAATCGAGGTCCGCGATGCCAATCCTTGCCAGGCATTTCACTCCAGAAATACATTGCCGGTCCCTCTGCCTGTCTATCTGGCCTGTCACGCCAGGAATATTGGCGAGCGAGAGCCGAGCCAGAAAACGACGGGGGTAGAAAGGAAGCAGGAGCGGAGTAGGACAGTAATCTTCGGTATTACCGCGAAAAGTGAGAGAATCCGCCGCATTAATTTCGGCCGACTAAGTGGCGGCAGGATCTCTCCTCTTGCCTCCTTGCTCCCTTTTTCCAGCTACCGTTCTGAGTTTAATGTAACGGTTAACTCGTGTACACCGGCGAGGTCAGATCCCAATCCCAGTCACGAATCGGTCTCCAAGCAAGTCGCCCAGTCACGAAACTCTGAAATCACTGATTCTCCGTGCTCCCTCGAAAATCATTACAGTCCTCCTCCTCCTTCTTTTACACGCGCGCACCTCCTACCTTTTGATTCCCTTAATTCCACTTTCCCCTCCTCCAGCCTCCTCTGCCTCCTCTGCCTCCTCCGCTTAATTCGATTATCCCGACTTTTTGCCCGGAATTAACGCATCCCCGCATTAATTATTTATAGAGCCCGGCCAACAGAGACAGTTGCACTTTAATTAATTACGTGAGATTTCTTTGCCAGTCGCCGGTCAGGCAATCGCAATTCTAACAGGCGTACGCTCCTGGGATAAGTATTATATGTACAAATCCTACTTCACCGTCTCCTTAAGAGGACCGACCAGGCTGTAGCCGGGGCTAGGAACATTGCGCGTGCAATTTGGCGGAGAAAATGCGTTGAAGAAGAAATTTTACTGGCTTTAAGTGACGGTAAAAGGTGATTTATTCAGCGTGACGACCATACGGAAGACCAATTCACAGAGGTTTGATGTGCATGTGAGACATAAAACACGAGGAAGTACACAAGCTCTAACAACAAGCAGAATCCTCCGGAGAGATACGTAGCCAAACTATACTCCATTCCGCCGTATAAATTGTCGGATGAAAGTCCTTGATTCACGATGACTTGATATCTCAGAGAGTGGGGTGGTTCGCTATGGTTCAGATTCATTAGTTTCTGTTACATTCTCCTCCTTTCGTACCACAGAAGAGATTTTCGCGGCGAATCAAATAAATCAATATAAGCCGCTGAAGAGCGGTCAATAACGGAACGAGGTGGAAGCGGGCGATGGAAAATGAGAAGAATGCGGTGAAGTTTCGATTAGGAGAAGGCCAGGCTGCATTTCATAAAGAATTCCTCGATAAGACAAAATAAGGCAGTGCGAGGAAATGGAATATGTCAGTTAATCCATTCTGCTTAATGCCAGAACGGTGAATCTAGGATTATGGTGTATGGAAACAGGGGTTGAACCCGCTTCCCCATGGACACTGACCACTGGGGGTAATTATCGTGCGCCGAGGAAAGCTGTCACGCTCAAACCCTTCGAGCACGCAAATGCCCGCACACAGGGATGGGATGTAGACCCTTAAGTAAGGTGGTTACTGCACAGTGTTCCCGAGAGTGTGCCAATAACCGGTCACTATTCTGCAGCAATCTCCGCAAGTTCTCAGCAGGCGTCCCTGCCGTTATCAAACATGGCTCTCCCTGCACCCATATTCTTTCTTTCGCCTCGCACCCCTCACTCATGAGTCAGGAGGGTTGCATGCTTCGTTTGAGGACACGCGGCAAATAGTCAACTAGACAGGCAGGCGCACCTTATGCCATACCATTCTGACCTCCAGGACCGTCGAATCGGGTCAATTGTCAAACAGGGTCATACTCGCCAATGCTTCGCGACTATCCGATGGAATTTCTCCAAAAAATTCCGGTCACTCGCTGATCTCTTTGGACCCCGAACAAACTCACTACGAGAATTCAGAGAATACCAACAATTGGCAGGATAAATAACGTGGGTTTTGCTGATCACTTAGAAGAAAACACATGATTCATTGGAGCAAATTTTATTATCAAAAGCACGATAATCTACGACGTGAAGATTGAATTGGGTGTTGCATACCGAACTCGGGAAAGAAACAAATGTGTTACATAAATAAAGTTTTCTTTTTTCAACATCGAACTTATTACGCGGTACATAGTCAATGTCACTTAATATACATATATACATTATAACTAAACAAAAATTTTACAACGGTTTTCAACTACTCTTAATAACGTTTGAAAATTGATTATTTTCTTATGTTTATACTTCAATAACGATAACTGCTTATTAGTCAACATTATGTGATTCAAAAAATATTAATATGGCCTCAACGAGGGTATTACCGGTGCACCAGATTGTCTGAGCTATTTTAGTAATTTAACTTAATGTCAATTTTTAATATAAGATGGTAATGCAAATAATTACAATCACCGTACATGCAGAAACATTAGTGTCTAATGATTTATACTACTTTTAGTATCGATGAAAGTTTAAGCAATTTCAGACTTCCTTTCTCGCAAACAATAAAAATAGTACCTTCATTTTACGGTTGTATTTTAAACTCCACCGCGGAATATCGACACACTTAATGTTAACAAAACAAAACTACTCATTTCGGTTTCTTAAAGGTGTTAGCGGTTTATGCGGTGAAGAAACAGGCGTAGTGTGAATGTTTCTAGCTGGTATTGCATTCTCTTTACCTTTAATATGAATGCGCTTGTCTTCAGATTTCAGTTTCTCAATTATTTTTTGCTGATGTTCTATCGTTTTCAACATCGTTTGCTCTTTCTGGAAATGAACGGTTTTATTAGTAATCTATAACCTGAATGAATCTGTGCAGCTGAAACATGCAATACCCACTTGCTCCAGTTGGTTAATCTTCGTTTTGAGTTGAGTTATGTGTTTAATCCTTTGCTTCTGGTTTTGATGTCCCAAAATCTCAGCATATTGTTCAGAAATCTCTGCGTAATCCTTTTGAAGCCGCTTGTTGTGTTCATTTAGAGTTTTCGCATCCCTGAAATTAAATTTGAATGAATTTTCTAATTCTGCTGTTTTCAAAGGAGAACGTATTATTGATATCTAACATTTCTGCTTTTTCTCGTCGCATTTTTTCTTCTTCTATTTGCTGCAGTAATGCTTTCTCCAATTCGAACCAGGCTTTTCGTTCTTCTTCTTGTTGCGAAATATTATCCTATGAAAATGTATTTTAATGAATAACCTTATTTCAACTACTTTTCACGATAAAACTTTTTCCAAGTTAAGTACCTCCCGAGCTTGTTCCTTTTCTTCTAAGCTTTTGACTTTCTCAGTCAGTAATTTTACAGAAGCATTGGCCTGTAAATACGTACGTATAGTAAAGTGTTTTTTATTGATTGCATAACCCATTCATGAAAACATACTTTATCCAAAGCAAGTTTGTCTTGTTGCTTCTGATGACTTAACTCTTCATTTCGCTTTATAGCCCTTGCTTTTTCCATTTTTAATTCTTCTTCGAGTTTTTTATTAACTACTTCCATACGTGTAATGATTACTTCTTGAGTATCATTCCTATTTTCCAATTCCAAAAGAACTTTTTCCGCACGAGTAAGGCTCTTGGCCATTTCGTCAAGCTGACTTTTCATCTAATTTATCATAAATTAAATGGGAATTAATGCAATTTAAATATGGATACATACAATAATTAAGAAAGGGAAATATTTACCTCTGCGTTTTGCTTTGATTTCTTTTCACACTCATCTTGCAGCTTAATAATTTCATTAGATGTTACTTGTTTCAGATTATCAATTTTTGCTTCAAATACAGACTTGATCGATTCAAATTCCGATATGCTATCAGCCTCAAGTTGAACTACCATATTCTTTTTAGCATCCAGCTGTTCCATGAGAGCATGAACTTGCTCACTTACCATTTTTGAGTTACTCCGCATAATACTTAGCAAATCGCGATGCTCATGTATGCAGTCTTCACCACGCTTTAATTCACTTTGGAGTCTCTCAACTTCTGCATTACTATATGCTAAACGTTTGGTAAGTGCAGCAACAGACGCTTGATTTTCCGCCATTATTACTTCAAATCTAATAATTATAATATTGATTGCTTATATGATATACAAGTGCATTATAAAAAAACGATTGTATCTTAATACCAACCTCCTCCTCCTAGCAACCATTTCTGCTGCCTCAGAACGCATTTGATCCTTCAGCGCGCGAAGTTCCAATTTCTTTTCGGCTAATTCAGTTTCTGCTCTATCTAACTCCATTTGCAAGCTTTGGCCAAAGCTCTCCTAAAATTGGTATGGAACAAATAACACATTTTAATTAAATGTCAATAATTGAGAAACAGATCCTTAGTCTGTACGCGTAATAAGTATTTCTTCGCTGATCCTTTTTATGTTAAGATTATTACCTGAGTTTCGGCAGAGGACTTTAATTCTTCGAGTGTCGCTAACAGTTTAGTGATCTCCGCATCCCTCTGAGCAAGCTTTTCGTCTAATGCAGTCCGCTCAGCTTCAACCCGTGTTAAGCAAGATTTATATCTTTCTGCTGTAAGCCGCATATCCTCTTCTACAGCAGCACGAGCTTCTTTGATCATTGCATTTACCTGTAAATAAAGGTTTTGGTATTAGAGCTTGCAGGAATGTGCTCCACTACAATGAGCACGCTTGTTCCAAACATCACAGAAACTGGAAGGAAAGAGTTCAGAAGATGTGCAAGCAAAAGTGCAAAAGTTCAAACAATACGCTTTCAAACATTTCAAATAGCTGTAAACCGCTTGTAAAATGTTTGAAATAATCATCTTTTAAATGATAGATAGAGCACTCAGTCAGTGATGTTTTTCAGTTTACGCACGTGCGGTCCGCTTACTTTCGCGTCGGTTTCGGCGATTACTCTCTTCACTCTTTCTTCACTTTCGGCACGGCATGCTGCCAAAGTCTGTCTTGTAACGACTTCGGCATTTTCGACAAGCTTCGCACTATGCTCCTGTATTCGCCTAGTCTCCTCCTCTATCTTTTTGGTTGATGCTTCTTTTATTTCAGCTACTTCTCGGTCTCTGGCTAATGTTAACTACGCACACAAAAAAAAATGTGTGCAAATGCGGAAAACGTATAGAAAAATTAGTTTGCTATGGTGTAGTGATAATACATTTTCTATTTCCAAACTGTAAGTTTGTCGGGCGTCTTCCAAGTATTGAGTAAGTTTGGATTTTTCTTCATTGTGAAGTTCCTTCATATTTTCTATCTCTTGTTTATGTTTTTGCAAAACAATGTTATGTTTTTTGTCCGCCTCCGCCAATTCCTCCTCCGCCACTCGCAAACAATGATTTAACTGTGAATTACATAACAGAAAGTTATAAAACCAATAATCGTTGTAAACTGTATGAAAAGACAAATAAATACGTACGTTCCGCACAACATCTTTTTCTTTTTCAAGACAGGCTTTCCATTCGTTAATTTCCTGCTCATGTTTATTATTCAATTCTGCAATATGTCTCGCAGAATCTTGAACAACGTTTTCATACTCCGCCTTCAACTCATCTAACTCGCATTGCAGGGCAGACAACTGCGCTTGAAGTTCAAGAATAACGACTTGTCTCTTTTCAAGTTTTTCTTCGAGTTGATCACGATGATCTCGTAGATCGCTGATGCATAAATTAAGTTGCCCTTTCTCTTTTTCCCACAAGTTAAGCTCAGTTTTGTGATGCTCGTTTAATTTTTCCATTTCAGTCATTATCTCGCTCATCCGTGTTTCGCGGTTTAAAACCTTTTCAAAGACAATGAAGCACAATGAATAACAATGTATACTAACCATTTACTTTATGAATAATTATAATTCTTCGCGTACCTCTGTTTCATTGATTCTCCTTTTTTCGATCAAATCAGCTTCCAATGCAGCAACCCTGTCTGAAAATTCTGCAATTCGCCCCCTCAAGTCACTCTCCATTGCCTTTCGAGATTGAGATTCGCGCTCCTTTTCTTCCGATATTTGTAATAATTCCGCCTGTAAAATTTGGGTTCGTACTTGATGTTCTTGGCGTCCGTGTAACATCTCTTGTTCCAATTTTTCCTATAACACAAGATCGAGTTAACAGGAATGGATTCTTTGCAATCAACGACAAATTGCCAATTTGAAAAATTTGTGTTGTCTAATTTTACCAGATCATGTTTGTGTTGCATTTCTATTGCGGTTTGCTTTTCACGTAATTCTTCAAGTTGTTGTTCCAGTGATCTAACTTCATCTTTCATATCCTCGATGTGTTTTTCTTGTTCTTGAATAGTTTTGTCTTTGTTTGCACATTCGACCTGAAGGTCCGAGAGTTCGTGTTCTGAATCGTATTTCCATTCTTTATCACCGATCAGAATTCGGGGCTTGGCTTTGGGACATGATGACGGGGTTGTTGTTGGTTTGGTCGTTATTCGCTTTCGTGGTAATTGGGGCTGAATTTTCAAAAAGCACGCGATTTTGTAATGTTGAAAATTCTTTACGATGCTAATATTTTCAAATGGGAAAGAACATGCAATAAAACAAAGTTTTTACTGTTCTGAATGTCGGCACATGACTTCCTGTACTCTTGGTGGAGACTGACAAATTACATTCGGCACCGGTAACACTCTTGTTTTCATTAAAACGATCGGTCTTTTCAATTACGAGTCCTTTTATCTTGAACTCAAATTTTGGGTCATACGAACCCGGTGGCGGCACTTCACCTAGAAAACGGACAAATTTCTTCCACACATGCTCTAAACTAAATATCCTAATAAATTTCTGTTACATATCAGTTGGTAATTTAAACAGTATTATTGCTCGTTTATATTGTTGCAGAAAAACAATTCTTATTTTTTCGCATACGATGATTTCATTGTAACAAGAAGGATAAAAGAAAGTCGCGAGAATTTGCCTGATCTCTCATCGTGATCACTAATTCCAATTGCTATGTGTAAATGTGTTTATTCGAGATGTAAGACAATACACCCCGAAGAGTATTGAACGCTAAAGAAGTATTCACGGTGTTACATAAATCACACAAAAGGTGACGGAGCTTGCACCGAAGACAAGTGAGATCCTCATTTTGGCATGTGTTAGTTTGCACGGACAGTAAATGCAAAAGGGAGACAGCTGTTCTTGATGCAAGGGACGTCCTTTTGGGGTCATAGAATAACCAGCTGCACCCTCCAACGTTCTCGACCCCTCTCTCCATCTCTTATTCCGTAACGAAATCTTCCCCTACATCTCTACTATTCTTCCCCTCCCTTTACTTGTATTTGTCACCCATTCCACACTTTGAATTCGTCTACCCGCTTTATGCGTAACATTTAAAGATTAAATGAACGTGTGCGAGAATGACCTGGACTCCCACACTTTAAATCTCGCATGTACAACATATCACAATCTGGATTAGTAAGAGACTAGTAAATTGTACGATGCAATGTGATTACGCTCTTGTTTTTGATATTCGATGTCTGACGCTCTATCACTTCGATGATGCACTTTTGTGAAGAAAGCGTAAATAAAAAATTTGCGTGGATTGCGGGTCAAAACCGGCTAATGAAAAACGTAGATTTGAAGCACAAACTTCTTTTTCTCGTTCTCTGTCGCATTAGTAGGGTTCCCGCCAGAACCCCCGCTTGGTAAAACAACACTACATAGTAAATTCACACTCTCGTGGGTCAACATGAAGCGAGGCCTAACATTGTAAGACTAATACTGATATTGACCAACCAACATGTCGCGTGCTCGAACATTTATTCCGATATTAATGTCTGCATACATTCTAGGAATTCGATTCATTTACTTACTTCCTATCTCGTTGAACCGTTGGATCCTCGCCTTTGAAAACGACATGTTTGCTACGTTATCCCGAGCTAGACTCAGGAACGGCTGCAATTACGCGAAGCACTGAGAAACACAAAGAAAAGAACAATTCACGTGCAAATGTGTGAACTTAGAAACGTATTTTCCGAAAAGGCGGGCGAGGGCCTCGCGATGCGCAACACGTCTTGCCTTGGTGAACGTCGACCCCCGAATGCGAGGGAAAAACACGTTGCAACGGTTTCAAGTCTCTCCCTATGCTACAGACTGCACCGGTTCTTTTGATTTAAAATGACGGTTACGTGATTCCCCGAGTAAGCTGACCAATGAGGAGCGAGCATTACGCAAACCACCAATGGGACAGGCATGAGAGTTCGTCGCCTCAGAAACCAATAAGGTAGCTAGTGCGTTACTGGCCTGCGACACTCGTGGGAAAATCGGTAGAAATCACCGAAGATGATAAATGTTTTCAGGACTATTAATTTAGAAAAATGCCTTTGGGGTGGAAACGCTGTTGATTGATTGCATGATTTGCAAATAATCCATGTAATATGTATCATATCTTAGATTTATTGAAACATTACCAGGCGTTCAATAGAGATAGAAAAATATGTTAGACACGGCCCTGCGGCGCTCTATGAATTTCCTGTCTGAAGAATAAAAGACACAACAGATTAACACAAATGTTGATTGCGTTAAGGTGTCTATCGATAAAATCTTTAGAACACGATCTGCGATTACATCTTTAAATGTTACTTTAGTTTGTTAAAAGAAAAGACCGAGTACTGACCGTACTAACACACGTAAAGATTTTCATGTACATTAATGCCACGTTGTATCCGAGAGACCAATAGGATTCCTGGAATGTCATCTGTGTGTTGCTGTGCTAACGTGTTCCTTAGAGACGTGTACCTGTTAAAAACTATATTTACTTGAATTAATCCACCAAAATGGATTTCCGAATTTGCATAACGATAATTGGATTAATTCTATGTTTGAATGTTCTTCAATCGTCGTGCAGAATTAAGAATGTGAGAATCTTCGGTATTTGGCCCTACAACCACTACCCATGCTTGAACTGTCAAAAATAATTTCTAAGGGATTTACCTATTTCACAAGCATATAATCCGTTTTCATCCTGTTAGAAAACATATATATGGACAAGCAAACCTATTTTCTCCGCGTTATGGCTTGCTATGATTCTAATACCTTTCCTTTCTCCCTTAACCTTTCATTTAAATCATCAGAATCACTACTAAAACTTGCTGATAAAGAATTTTATTATTTTTTAGAGCCAAGGTCTAACTTTAGCAGAGCGTGTGCAACAGTTAACAGACTTAGCACGTTCCAGAGCTATTATCAAATTCAATGGTGCAAAATTTAAGGAATATGTAAAAGCTACTCCCAGAAACTATTCAGTCATAGTGATGTTTACTGCTATGGCACCAAAGAGGCAATGTCAGATCTGCAGGTAGATTTGCTCTGGAATTTCAATATCTCCCATTCGTTATGTTCAACAAACACTTACATAAACATTTCCCATATTCAGGCACGCCAATGATGAATTTGTGATAACTGCTAATTCTTATCACTTATCCCAAGCTCATTCGAATAAGCTTTTCTTTGCTGCGGTAGACTTTGATGAAGGTTCAGATGTATTTCAACTGGTAAATATTTTTTTATACAAGTAATTAAAGTTAGACAAAGGAAACTTTGAACAATGTAACACCATTTAGATGAGGCTGAATACTGCCCCAGTGTACATGCACTTTCCACCAAAAGGCAAACCAAAGCCAGCTGATACCATGGATATTCAAAGAGTAGGATTCACAGCAGAGGCAATAGCAAAATGGATAGCAGAGCGGACTGATATACAGGTATATATAGCTATTCTGAATGAATCATTTTCCATAAATCTAATTATATATATTATAGATCCAAGTGTTGAGACCTCCAAATTACTTTGGAACTGCAGTCATGATAATGATGGTTGTTGTTATTGGTGGACTTTTGTTTGTGAGGAGAAACAAATTGGAGTTTGTTAATAATAAGACAGCCTGGGGTCTTGGTGCATTGGTAATACAGTAGAGATTCTGGTTATATGTGCCGTGTATTTAACCAATGAAAATATCTGCTAACTCATAATGGCATTGTGCCTTAGGTTTTTACCCTAGCGATGGTATCTGGACAGATGTGGAATCACATCAAGGGTCCACCTTTTATTCACTCTTCGGCAAATGGACATACTTCTTACGTATATGCTTCTTCACAAGGACAATTTATATTTGAAACATATATTGTCATGATCTTGAGTATCCTTTATGAAACATATAAAGATAATTGAGTTGCTTTAAATGGATATCAGATTTTCCTTAATAAAGTGTTACAGATGGAGCGGTAGTTTTAGGAATGATTTTAATGACAGAGTCAGCCTCTGGCAAAGGGGATGTAAAGAAACGACAGATATTTGCTACTATTGGTGGAGCATTAGTAACGGTTTTCTTTAGTATTCTCTTGTATATATTTAGGAATAAAGCTCAAGGATACCCTTACAGGTAATGTATATCGCACTCCATCTAATTTATACTTATATACATTTTTCTCGCTTCTGAGTATGCTAATACATTTGTAATAGTACTCGCATAGTTTCACATCTACAAGTATATTAACATACTCGCTTTTAATTTTTCCATAAGAACGCCACTATGTCGTACCTCAGAGAAGATTGATTTTTTTGTTTCAGCCTGCTGTTCAGATAAAGCTTGCAAACGTAAAAACTGAGACTTGTACATGTCCCTTAGGTAAACATTTTTATCTTACCATGAGATCGGGCGTGAATAGGAAAACTTCCTTAATATGTTTAAAGATTACAGGCTCATTTTGCAAAAGTGATGTTTGAACTTTAAACATTGTTGAAAATGTTGTGATGTACTTTTCATTTATATTCGTTTGTACCTAATGTAAAATAAATACATATTTAATAGTAGATATCTTCATAAACTTATTGAGAGAAATGTGAGTGTGATATTGAAACAGCTTTGACATTTCCCAGAAAATACCATTTTAATCATATTCCTAAAACGTATTTGTATACATATTAATAAATTTGGTGCACCTAGTCCTGAGTTTATTTACATTTTTGTAGTTCCTTAATTACGCTTATAACAGAAGTGGGATCAGTGCTTTTCGATTTTTGGGATAACTTTTGAATGTTTCTAGATACCACCAGTGTGTTAACAAAGCACATTCCGTCTGTAAATAGAAAAATTTATTGTTTATTATTATTAATATGTTGTTAAATGCATACGGTTTTCAAATTTACATTATATACCTGATTAATAATAACCCATAAAGTAACATAGTGATAGGTAGAGCTTTGCCACAAAATTATGGAGAGCATTATATACATCGTGATTTCTGTTAATTGTAATCCGCCAGACACATGCTCAAATAATCCTCCGTGAGGTATCTTATATCCAGTATAAACTGTTCTATCCTTTCCATTGTTCCTCAAGCTCCGAAGAATAAAATTTACACGCAATTGAGCATATGATGAAATGAGAAAAACACAAGAGCAAAATAATTGCACAGTTGTTATTTTGCCCCATGAGAAATTAGCTGTTGAACCTGCATGACAGATAATGAATATTTGTGTACGGTAAAAATGAAAGACGTTTTTTTTTCTATTAAGAAAAGTAAGGTACCTCTAACGAAACCGTCGGATTCACCTATGATGCATACTAAAGCACCAAAGTAATGTATAAAGCCAGCGAGGTAGTGAGAAATATTCATGTTTGCATCACTGTAAATAGTCACACATGTTGTTTCATATAGACGTTTCCAACATTGGATACTAAGTAATAGTGCAGCTAACAGTGTGCATTCTGCCGACACTGAAAAAACGAATGTACACTATGATATATGCACATAGAAATTATTTGTAAATTATTTTAAATTATTTTTATTACATGTTCACTGTACCTAAAGGTTTTCTCTCTGTTCCCAGTAACATATCTAAAATCCAAAATATGTTTCCTGAAATCGTCCCTTCAAACAAGTACTTTTGAAGTACCAAGTACAGTATCACTACAGAGCTCGGTGCGGAAAATATGTAGAAATGTTTGAACCACCTAATAGTTTGGATAAATCGTATTACTTTATTAGTTGAATGAGGAACTTTATATTATAACAAATTTTTCTCAACTTACCGCTTGGGTACTTCATATTTTTTCACAAATGGTTGATTGTGATTAATTGCGTATTTCCCATAACGATAAGAAAGTGTTACGATAGCGGGCATATAAGGTTCCATACAATTAAGTAATAATCCCACCAGACCAGTAAACAGCCCCAAAAGTATAAAAATTGTACGAATAATGTTCATGGTTATCCTCGTCAAGTTGCTGTTCTATGTTGAGCAAGTAAACTGTATGAATTTTATAGGACGAACTTGGTCTGTTTTAGAAAGTATTTTTGCAGCTGTGTTCTCTTGAGATGGCTACACTTGTTCCACTTTTCACAGAATGTAGGATACTCTGCAACATTCATAAAGACTTCAACTTTACCGTTACCTTCAAGAAAACGATAAACGCTTTTTCGCGTTGCACTTTTAGTTTTACGCATTACTAATGAAAGTTATCTAATACAACTAATAAATATGCAAGAGTCTATTTTTATCTTTTTCATTTTTAATGGTAAAGGTGGGAGTTAGAAAATTGCACTTCACTTATACTTTAGAACATTTTATTAGTTTTCTTGTATACATAATATCATCATAAAATAAATTTATTTACTATGAAACTATTTTTGTATATAATATAGGCGAACTGGACGGATTTCTTTGATACTGTAAGATGGGTGGTTCTTCTTGCTAACCAGTATTTAAGAAATTTCCTAATGTATTTAAAATCTATCGCAGACACGCACTTCTATCCTAAAAATCAGGCAGTCATCACGTAAAAATTCAGATAAATCGCGAATTTTGACGAATTCGGTGTATCCAAAACTTCGCTTGTTTAACTCGCATGTTGGTTTTCTAAATGCTTCGAGATCTGGCCTGGAGGAGGTCATTTCTCTTATATCTTTTTCTGCATCATGTGGATGTATTAATACAAAGTACATCATCCCCTTAAAAGGCCAGTCTAACGCATCATCATTTTCTGATTTCATTATATGTAAAAGTAAGGATAGATATTCCGGATCTTTCGAAGATACATTGATTCTTGCACAAATTTTGTACCCGCTCGGCCCTGTATAGAAGCCAGGACTATATAACATTTTTAAAGGATCATTAATCATGCTTGTGAGTTCCTCCTGAAACGATTGCAATCTCCATATATAAACTCCATTACAATTACGAAGGAACGTTTCGTCTTGATTGAATCTTAAAGCTGTTTGTAAACTGGTGATTTGATTCTTTTGATTGGATGCCATAATTGAAAGCTCGCGGTTTTGCTGTTCTAGTAGCACTATCCTTTCATACAAATTTCTAAAAAAAAGAAAATGATTTTAAACATATTGATCTTTATAAAATTGGATCATAATCTTGCTACAAAAATATAAAATAGCGTACTTCAACAATTGTTGCCATTCTGGGGGTGGTTCACTTGCACTTGATGATTCACAAGCTTTTGGCGGTGGATCCCATAATTTGGATTCTGCAGCTATTCCATTACCATCTGGTTGTGTTAAAGATAATTGTGGTAGTGCTTTTAAAACCATCTATCGAGTATAATAAGAAAAGGACCATCACAACTTCGGTATTATGATAGAAAAGAAATGTGAAATAAGAGTTTAAATCCAATAATGGATAAATATACTAACAGTTAAATGTAAATTGGTACATGTTTCCAAATGCACATGGGATGCTTCTTCAGTATTAAAAACTTCTGTACAACCGACATGCTTAAATACGCAGGGTATAATTTGTGGCCCTGAAATACTTTTTTTATATGTACAATGGTTTATGTGGGATTCCATATCGACGGGAGATAGTTCTACGTCACAGCCAAATTGCTGATATGGGCATAATGTACGCTGTTGTGATATTTCTCTACTAGTATATAAATCTCTAAATAGATCACTTTCTGACTTGAGTGGCTGACTGTCAACTGGACAGCAAGCACCCTCCCTCCTATAAAAAAACGTTAAGATAAAGTCTCTCTTTTACAAGGAACAGAACAGTGTTACACCAAAAGTTAAGGAAATCACTTACTGCAGCCAAGTGTAAATACATTGTGAACAAAATTTATGACCACAAGATGTTAAAACTGGATCACGTAGCCATGTTAAACAGATGGGACACTCAAATCTAGGTTCCAGGTATTCTTTGATACTGTCACCACACTGCACTCAATGATTCAATTACCGATATGAATGAAAAGGAATTAGATTAACACAAGTCATAAGGCAAAGCGTAAAGCACGCATTGAAAATACAATGAGATATGCATTACATTATGCAAGTGTACTAATTTTGTGTAACATATGATATGGATACATACGAGGGCATTCTCTTCTGGAACTTTAGCTGCTTCGTTAGTATCTTTCAAATTTGCCATTCTCTGTCAGAATATCCATTATTAGTAAAGGGAATCAGAATGCCATTAGACTTTTTCGTGAAAGGACTCGGTAATCACTGGTGATGACTCATTATTTATAATACATGCTATAATCGTAGTTTCTGGACTCACCTTCGGTGCCTATAATCTCAATTCATTGTAAAAAATAGAGGGAGACTGAACAGAGGAATTTCTAGCTTTGCACTGTATGATTCGCTTTGTATTCGAGAGTCCCGTTAAGTTAATATGAGTATGCAATACAGAATCGGAGTAAAACACAGTATAATATTACATATGAAGTGCAATCGCACAGGCCTTAGCGAGACTTACTCTTAACACAACGCCGTATTCTGTTATGCGGGCAGGTAATTTTTTTACTCATATCTGTTAAGTCAAACATGTTTTTTTATACGTATCAGATAGATTGAAAAAGTTCTAATTTATTTCATAGCGGTGGAAAGCATTTGTAGGATTTGTAGGTTGGAATCAGCCTGTCGAGCCATCTATCCGTTCGGAAGATAATTACGTATTACTTGTTACCCTTTTGGAAAATAATTAGAAGTTTAAAATTTGAAACAAAAATACATGCGAGCCATTCACATAATAGAGAATAACATTAGTGGGCGAATTTGTTTCAACCGAGTAAGTTTCTAATCTGCAATGAGTGCGAAAGTGCGCCAACAATGCTATGTGAAATATTTCATAAGGATTTCACCGGTGAATTCTGGTGAAACAGTAAATTAATGAAATAGGTTCTACAAGTGGGTGTCAATTGATCCTTGGCGAAATGAATCTATATTCCTAGACATAGAATTTCTGTGTCACGGCTAAGTCAAGTGAGGATAAAATGACCCTTGGTAATCATTACATTATTAGAATCGCCAACACGAAAGAGTAGAAATACACTGGGCAACTTCGCGAGCAAGTAATGATGCGATGAAGAACTCTTTCAATTGAGTATGTAGTGCGGCGAGTCTCATTGCTCTGTGAATCCGGGGACGGAGATAGTTGTGGAAAGGAGGATAACGCGTGGAACAGCCTGAAGCGTGTTTATAAAACGGCATAAGAACGCTAGTGGTTCGCGCGAGCGGTATTCCCAGCCAGGATCACAAGTAGCAAAAGGAGAGTGATGATGTCAGAAGTCGAAGATTTCTCATTAACAAAGGAAGTGTGCATTTGGATGTGCATCGATATATTTTGCTCGAAGAGCCACAGCAGCCAAGACCCCTCGAGGTGAGACCAGACTCTATCCACTAATCCACTTTATTAAGAGAAAGCGTGGATCCTTTCTACGCACGATAGATTCCCAGTCCTAAGATTGCCGCGCCAATTTCATTCGGTTCCAGCATCTTGTATACTCAACTGGAATTCCTATTTGCCAGTCAAGCCTGAACAGAACACAATATTGTTAATTATACCAATTGTTTCAAATTTTTTACGTGTAATTTATGCTCCATACTACTGTTACCTTCGAGAACGGACAGCACCTTGTTTTGTTATGCGTTGCTTCGGTTGAACCGTTTCCTCAAATTTATTATGTAACGTAATCGGTCGCTGGTACTGTGATCTCGCTGTATGTCACCTTCCGCTGCAGTCGTCACCAAATTGGCGTAGCATTCAATACGTAACATTAGTGTTGATGCACTAAAGAAGTAATCTGCTTTTTCTACAAGAGAGAATTGAACTATTATATGTCCGGCTGCTCGTTCAACCAGATTCTAATAAAAAGAATGTCGCTTCTTTTTCAATTCATCGCGGACGTTGAACCCCGCGGCGATTAAGACTTTTCTGCGTTCCGCGCGAAAGATACATTTGCAGATCTGTACCAAGAAGTTTCCAGAAAAGAAAAGTTGGAGAAAGGTACTACTTGGCTGTCTTGCTAGAATCAACTGCATTGTTGGGTGGCCTTCTTCGGTAAATAATTGGTCGTTTGCTCTCGAGTACTGCGCTTGCCAACTATATGTTCGTGACGATACAATAATCTACAGCACCATCTTGGAGCATCCACTATATGTGAAGGCTGTTTCCTTCAGCCGGAATCAATGCTGAAGAAGTGTAAACATTAAATCGCGCTTAAAGAAATTCTCATATACACACAATGCAGCTGGGAAAAGAAGACTGAATTTTAATTATGTGCAACAGCCAAAGATTCTGCGATTAGCGATATTAAATATATATATATATGCTCGTTGAGAAGCTCAACAGCGATTAAGAGATTAAGAATTTTCATTCTTGTGAATTGACACTTGAATACATTGTATGAAAGTGATACTTAAACACGTAATCTCGCAAATAAAAATTGATGACTGTATAAAGTATGTTTGTCTGTCGTTATTTTGCTCTACATTTTCGAAAGATATGATTATCTGGTAGTAATCTATACGATATAATAACGTATATAATGTTTTTATTAAACATTTAATGATGTTTTGTAACACTTTGGTTCTATTAAGTCAATACTTTCATTCATCAACTGATTGTACGTGGAAAATCACAATGCGATATGCCGGTGCTACAATGCCAATCTTTGTACAGCGATGTGTTTTATTTTCATTATGAACAGTGATAGACTACTCAACAAGGTTATTGCATCCTATAACGTAATTAAGTTAGAGTATAGTATGTTTCAGTTATTAAATATCCATATCTAACTGTTTCGTATCTACTTCTCATTACTTTAAGCACTGCTAATCTTTACAAATTGAGATATAATGGTAAACGAATGATCTCACGTGTTCTGTGTAATTCCAGTCGGTTGAAGATCAAAAGGCATGATTTGTTATATCTGAACGGTCTACTTTGAAGGCTTATGATTTCGGACTTTAAAGTTTTTTAAAATTCAATAGAAAAGATTGGAGAGTTGTTCTACTACAATAATGGGGAGGTAACAGCCTCAGATTTTTGCGTGGCCAATGATTGCTCGATATGGAAGAGATATCCGTGAGTTATCAGCTTCCGTCTACTGGCCGATGATTAGAATGAAGGGAGATATGATCTGGGAAATCTCAAGAAAGATGTTCAACTGTTATCGTGACGACTATATCGCCTCGCGTTAGAGTATCGGCGACATACACAGCACGACTTTTGAAGAAGCATGTTAAGAATAGTCCGTCGCTCTTATATCGACACGCATCCGACCAGCAGAAATGCTTCTTGAGGCTTCAAGTAGCGCAGTAGTTGGTCCACAATCACGAAAGATTGTAGAAAATTGTGCGGAAAACAGCGCGTAATCTTGCCTTCTGTCCTAATCTTCGAGAGTAGAGGTGGAGGGAAGGTGAGAGAGGGAGAGCCGGAGAATTAAGGTCAGTACGCACAAGTATGCACCTCCAATTTTGAGTTGAATACGATGCAGGCTGACAATGAGTTGTGGTCGCCGCGCTGGCTGACTGCGCCCATCATAGTAGCGCGGGTGTTGGACTTTCCTATTATACCTCTCTTGTTTCGACAGACTGGCATCTCGATATTTCAAAATTCCCTTTCACATATATACAATCTTCCGGCGCATTCAACTGATTTTCAGTGAAGTGCCATTATCAGAGCAATAAACTTAATAATCGGTGGGGCGAGCATTTGGTAGCACGAAGCCTATTACTGCGCCCGGATGTTCGCAACTAACGCACTCATGATCCCCAGGCCCAATACGTAGATGCTTGGCGTGCACGTGTACGCTTCAGCAAATTGTATAGCCAAGTTGAACGTATGTGCCACTTCAGTGTGTACCCAGTCCGGCTAACACGCTCAATTTAAACCGGTGATGAAAGACTGACAGTGAAAAGAATCTGTCGCGATGGGCTCGCGATTCACCTGCGTTCCGCGGCTTCCCTCAAACAATCAACTTTCCCGGCAATCTGTCACTTCCATTTCGTGCAACTGCCAGCCTTGATTCATCACGTGCGACGTAAGTTTGTAAGTTTAAACCGCAACTTGCATGGCTGTCTGCCAATCTGACGAGTACACAATCTTCTGCATTGAAATTCACGCTCTCATATCCTTGTTAGTTTTAGCTCCTCTACTGTGTTTTTCCGACTAGATAATTTTAATTGCTGGCATGTTTGCAAGATAGTGGCCACTATCAGTTTGAAGATGCCCGTTAGCTATCAAGTGAAAGTGTCCCATAATCATTCGGCCGGAGTCAAAAATTCAATCGTGACACGATTTCAATTACTCGGTTCATTGAGCTCGGTGTGCGCGCGGGAGTAAGAAAGTAAGCAGCGATTAGAGGAGCCCGTACACAGAGATCCACATGCTCGTTAGTACACGAAGTCGATTATTCTTAGTGACCAGTTTCGCTCTCCTTTTCTCAGTAGATGAGTCGCACCCCGCTTCTTCATTAATATTAAGCGAAGTCAGAGGGCATTGGGCATTTTTGTAGTGGGCTAGAAATACTAGCTGCCCAAATCTGATTCAACCGTACAAAAGAACAAACTGGTATCTACCTGAATTATGAATGAAGGAGCAGGAGGAAACAGCAACTCCCAATAAAACTAGTCAGTGGTAAGACGATTTCTTGAGAGGCGCGACATAAATCGGCATCTCCTCCTTATAGAAGTGCTCGCTGATGGTTCGGTTGATGCTCAGGTAGGAGACAGGGCGGGTCGAGACAACAATAAAGCTAGGCAGCAAACGACATCAGCCGGGCAGACTATTGAGATTATGAGGAGGAATGACAGTGAACGATAGCGCAGCTTAAAGTATGTAGATAGATTGTCATCGGGAGGACACGTCAGTTTCGTAAACAAGTGGCCTTGCTGCTGTTCGAAGGGATAAGCGGTAGTCGTGGAGAGGTATCGCGGTAGAAGCGTCGCGGGGGTGATCGGATACAGTAAGTTCAAACAGCTCCGCCGAGCACGTTAGAAGTCTACCCACTGCGTCAATATCGTCTTGTCAGTCCTGCATTCGTCTTCCGCCTTCTCTCCTCTACGTTTCTGTCGGCGTACCCGCTCCCGGTTCCTTCGTCCGAAGCCTATATACGTCCGTGATGCCGCTTTAACGAAAAACAGTAGAAAGTTAGTTAAGTAGTCACGTACCATCAAACTGTTTATGCCCGTTATCGGCCTGGGGTTCATTACGTCTGAGAGATATAGTGCATCGCAGAGTGTATTGTGTGACTGTCGAGAGAGTTCGGCCGCGAACGTCGATCAGGTCGATCGAATAAGTAAGCCCGCGGACGCAAAACGTTTCTAACTCCCTGAGAACCTGTAGTAGGCGTATCAGTGTTCTAACGGAATCACCAAGGCAGTCTCATTTTTCCCGCCACTGATATCGCTCTCCCGATATAGCGCATTGATTTTTATTATCATGCGCTACATAGTTAAGCATAGCGATTCCAGAAATTGCAAGCCTCCCGAGTAACATGGTGTGCGGATCGTCTCTCAGTGCTTGGCAACGATTGTCTTGTGATTTTCATGGTCGAGGTAGAAGCGAATTCCATCGATGCCTTGAGGTATTGATGGCACGAATGCTAATGGAACATGTGCCTTAGTTGTATTGTGCCGCGATAAGCAGACGTGCAAAACGCATGTATACTTGAGAGGTGCTCTTGCCCATGCACATTACGAGCGTACTAGGGGATTTTCATACATTTATAATCGGTAGCATTAGTGCCGTAATCCGATTACAAATCATTGAGTATCGTAATTTTTAATAGTATGATTCATTTTGCTCTCCCTTCGGAGTATTTATAAGCTCGCGATATAAACGCCTCTTTCGATCTAAGGCAGAAAAATATTGTTCGCTTCTTTGATTCCGATGCATTCTCCATTCGCCGTTCACACGAGAATCTGTTTATAGAACTATTATACTTTTTATACTGAATGTGCAACACAAATATGTAAAACTACGGAAAGAGTTACATTTATAGAGCTCATGTGTTACTACTATGCTGCTATTGCACATCAATGTCAGGATGCAAATAATCGTTTCTCAGTGGCGAAGAAAATTGTCTTTTCGCTTGTGACTCTTAAGTAGTATGAGTCAAATTCCTGTTTCCCTAAGAATGACTTTAGTTAGTGCACCGACAACTGTATACATAGAACAAGATCAGTGAAATATTGTCTGTGTCTGATGTCTATGAAGAGTAAGATGAGCGTTGATCGGATGCCTTTTGCCGCAGGGTCATGGCTGTGAAAGAGTGGTTCAGGAGGCTGCAGCCGGTCCAGCTGTATCTGGTCCTGTTCTTCACCACGGCTTTCTTCATCGTCGAGATTGTCGCTAGCCATGTGACTCACTCGTTGACATTGCTGCTCAATGCCTATCATATGCTGTGCAACATCATTGCACTAGCAGGATGCATAGCATCGATAAAGGTACGAAGATCCTTTCCGAAATCGATTTTTTTCTATCCAACTTATGATTATAACATAAATCTATTATATGTTTCTGGTACATAAACAGTTCTCTTTGGACTTGCGATGCGGTTGCTAATATAAGGATTTCTATTTATAAAGTGTGTACGCTTATTAGTGTTAATGATGTTTATTTGATAGTATGTTCTGTCGTTTAAAGTAAATTGCAAATAGAGTAACCGGGTGATAACAGTAATGCGTGTTTGCTGCATGATGCTTTTATTATTCCATCCATTTAAAAGTAGCACGCACGGTATTTCCTGTAGCGCGAAAACTCGTTTGAAAGTGCCTCATAAATTGTTTCTATACTTTCCATTTTAGTGAAATCCTCATTTTAAATGCATTGCAAATTCTATTGGTGAATGTTTTTCCTATTACTCTAATATTTGCATGCAAAAAGCAAACTCGCGATCAAGGAATTTTGGAAAAGCGGTAACTGATATTGTCGGGGCTTTGTTTACAGTATAGTTATAATCAAACTACAACTCACTGTAATGGAAGTAGCAGTTGCAGTTCTTTGGGAAATTCTGCGATTTGCATAAATGGGGATGAACGGGGCTCCGCGACGTCGTTATCGACAAAAACAAAGGTTCGTTCAAACAAATCTCACACAAGTTTAGCATCAAAAGAAAAATATTTTTAACTAATGGCGTTTATAATAGCAATCAAGATCAGACCGAAGGATGAAGAACACGTTCGGCTGGGCAAGAATCGACATCGTAACGATGTTGGCTTGTTGCGTCTTCCTCGCATCCTTCTGTTTTTCCATCTTGATGGAAGCTCTACAAACCTTAGTGCACATAGATCATCTAGATGAAATGCATCATCCCTTGCCAGTGTTGGGCATTGGTGCTTCCGGAATTCTTCTCAATATCTTTTGCTACATCCTCATCGGAGGCTACACTTTCAATCAGGGCATTTTTCTCCACGTCACTATGAACGGAGACGTAATACTGCGAAGGTACTAATGAGATAGTTTTTATTAATGAAAACATTCTTACCATCTGTGCCCGGCCAGTGTTCAGATCAGTATCATTAAATGGAAATTCATGTAAGTTTTTGCTGTCAGCGAGCTATTTGCAATACTAGTTTCTGCCGGTAGGAATGTGAGTCCGGGGCAAGCGAAAGATGGTGAACAACAGTTATCGGCACAAACGAGACGAAGTCCTCTAGCTGTACCAAAGAGCCAAGGTTTCCGTGAAAGCTGTCGCGATGTTCTTGGCTGCGTCTTCGTTATGCTTGTCTCTATTCTGGTGTACTTCAGCGACTCCGATGTCGCCAAATACATCGATCCGGTGTTCGCCATCATTTCGTCCATCAGTGTTTTCACGCTCAGTTACACATACAGTGAGTACATTTTGCAAATGCTTTCAGAGATTGGTAAAAGCTCTTGAAAACTTTCTTGAGTATTAATCTTTTGTCGTAATATTTGTCAACAGTGAAGGAATCAGGATTAATTCTCCTCCAGACGATCCCCGATCATATCAATATTGATTCTCTCAAGCAGGAGCTACTGAAAGCTTTTCCGGGTATCGTCAATGTCCACGACTTCCATGTCTGGCAGCTGACGGGACAAAAAATCATATCCACTGTACACATTATCTTTTTGGATCCAATGGTATTGTATTGCCGCTCATTTCATAGATTGATTACCATTTAACTCTTTTTATAAAATGTATAAAATGAATCAAATTCTGTTGAACAGGTGTACGCTAGTATTACTGATCAGATTACAGCTTTTTTCGTGGAAATGGGAATAACGCAGGTCACAATTCAACCAGAGTTCCATAAGGTATTCATTATAAGCGAAAAAGTAAATCTTCTCTTTATCGGTTAATTCATTGTAAATGTGTTTTTAAATAGATGAGGCCGAACACGGATAAAACAGATTGCTTAATCCGCTGCCACGGAGAGCGCTGCAGTTCCTCGCAGTGCTGCTACAAGGAGGAATCGTCTCCCACAAAATCATCCAAGCACTCGCACATCGTGCATAAAAGGCACGAAAGGAAAGAGATAATACCGGCTATACCAAATCACAATTTGCAAAAGTACGGGGCTCGCGATGTCGAAGCTGCGGAAGACGAAGCGGGGGCCAATAAGACTCTCGATGATAAAAGTGCGTGTCGCGGGTGGCGCGAGACAGTCGGAATCACAAGTGAGAAAACAAGAGAAAGTTGTTCGTGTGCAGTAAGCGTAGATATTAATAAGCGAACAGTGGAAAGTGACAGTGACATCGAACAGACTATAGTTGACCAAAAACCATCAACCAAGTCCGGTTGACATTTTTCTTACCCGCATCACTATTCTTTCTTACAAATCAGTGCAAAGACAATCGAGATTTTTGACTAATTAATCAGTGTCACAAAGCTGATTGTGATATTGTCGGAAATCAAGAGATGACTATTACTAGATGTAAGGCGTAAGTCTGCGTGTAATTTCCTCGAATATTTTGACAGATGATTTTATATTCTGAGACGCACACGTTACAGTCTCACATTGTTATATTCGCAAAGTACGTTAATTAAGCAGACTGGAGACTAGTGCCAATCGTTACCAACATTCACCATGTATGTACCAATCCCACATAGTTGACTCTTACAACTTTTCTTATGACAAACGCTTCATATAATACTTAGGAAAAAATAAGCGTGCACCGTTTTGCATGTATCCGACTATCTGTTTAATCAGTTGTATGAATCTAATGCGATAGGATGATTGATATTCAATCGAGCGCAACTCGCACAAATTTGTCACGTATGCTCTAGTTGAATTCACTATCGGATATTATATTTCGCTCACAATCAGTACAAATGATTTCGTCTCCGTTTGTTGTCACTTGCGACTTCTATATTTGCGGACAAGTGCGCGAAGCGAACTTCTTCCTATTACTTGTACCGAGCCAAAAATAGATTAGTAAATAAGAGAATATTGCTATTACGAGGCAGTATAAAATTTCAGAATGCTACTACTCATCATGTGAGAATCAACAGTCGGACTGGTGAATTACTGGCAGAGCACAATTGCTGGTAGAGACGAAGCACCGATGCTGTAACAAGTCTCAGCAAATAGTACAATTTGTTTGCTATTCCTATCACTCAGTGGTGCAAAAGAAGGTTTAGTGTAGCATGATTACATTTAATTAAGATCGTAAGGAATTGATTGATTTATGCATTACACATAGAAAATGGGGGAATACCATTTCCACCAGCTAGTAAAAGTTCCAAGTTGACTGTTATCTTATCGAAACGCATCGGAAGAGTTCCTCGAGTAAGCCTACGAAAGGCGAACGCGCGCATACTGGCCCACTTTCGATCGACGAGTAATACTAATCTCGATAACTAATCAACTTCTTCTCTTTGAACACGTAACAACCCGTACATTCCGACGGGAAAATTGAATCTTGACATTACTACACCAAACTGTAATAGACTGTGGTGCAACCGACTTTTGTGATCATGGAATTAATACGCGCGGTAAGATTTTCGGGCGAAAGCACGCACTTCGCTCCGAAAATATCTCGACTGTTTTAGTCCAGAGCGTGTAGCTCCGATGACTATAAACAATTGCTTAGGGCCTTGAGAAGGTTTATGTTTCAGTGCCAAATAGAAGAAAATATATTTGTAGATGGAGAGTCGGGAGATTCTTGTATTCTAATCAGTCCATATCAAACAGAGCGAGAATCATCGTACACACATACTATAAAGTTAGTTTAATTAAGTTCTTTATTGTATTTGAAAAGTTTTAATACGAAACTTGCCTGATTGGGGAATCAATGGCAATTGAAACCAAGAATAAAACTGTATTCCTTGGCGAGGCTGGCGTTTTCTGTGATTTCACTCTTATCACAAAATCCACACTGAATGCAACCCGTTATGTATTTTACCCAGTCAATACGGAAGAACAGAGCAACGAGATCGGTCCGATTGAAGGAGTCAGAGAATGGAGGCGAGTGATGTCCGGATGACGTCGTCGCCGATAAATTATGCCGAAGCAAAGAAGGGAGTCAGGGTGGGGCCAGCTGGTGGAGTCGCGGCTCTAACCCGTTCAGTGTGAAAGTGCTCGAGGAAGCGATCGCGTGCTCGGCTCGCTCGGGACGCTCCTCTTACTCATTCTCGCCTTAGCTGTTACACGCGCCTTTCTAGCAGCGAGGAGCCATCGCGTGCCTTATCAAAGATGTGACAGTGACGGTGTACAGTGAGGAACAACAGTAAAAGAGAAAAAAATGGTACTGCTCGCCCGTCTCTCTCTCCCAGTGCTGATAATCTTCGCGCTCTGCCGAGGTAACTACATACTTACCAACTCACATAGTATAGTGGGATGCTACTTCTCCGGAGGAGTATAGGAGATACCTGTCACCTGCGCCCAATCAGTTCTCCAGTGAGGCGTAATGATCACGTGGCCAACTCCATTGAGTCACACTTGCCGCAAAGAAGAAACAGGTTTCGTGCTCCCTGGTATACCACCGCACCGGCGAGAACACAGAATGCCTCGCGGAGAATTCGAGCCTTTGCCTTTCTTGCATTTCGTGCGCATGTTTCTGCGCGTATGTCACGATCTAGTCAGCGCAATTCAATTCATTAATCTCCCGCCGCGCCACAGCTTCTACGACGCATCCAGTTGTTTAAATTTTAATTGCGCGCCTTTGAGTCCCGCCACTATTTTAGCGACGCCAACAGGTTTCCCAATATTTTCACTTTCCGCTGGATGAATCTAAAAGGGATCTTCAAACCGTTGCCTTCGCATAGCAGTATGTGTGTTCCTTGCATTGACAAAGTGGAGCACACCGGCGGCCATTTAGCGTTTATCGGCACTCGATCTTGCAACGCAGTTGACATACTTTCCCATGTTCTATGGTGACACCCGGTATTTCGACCGAAACACGCGTGATTCACTTTTGTGGTTTAGAGGGAATGCACGCCGATGCACCTGCCGGCTTACTAATGACAGTGATCCTTTCTTATTCATTGCTTCTGCATTATGTATGTGAATAGTTATTTATTGGTCTTGACTTCATTCAAGGTAGTTGTTGGTATCAGCATAAACAGAGGTTTGATTGTAATACCGGTATGCGTGCAGAATCAATCATACTATAATGCCGCCACTTGCGTGTTCATGCAAAGTTTTCTAACTTTCGACTGGTCAGAAGGCTTCCTCAAGACATCGCCAAGTTACTTAATAAGAAATTAATTTGGGCGATTAATTCGTTAAACGTTATTGGTATTGATGATTAATAGAATCGATCAAGAATATAGGCGCACCCATATTTATCGTACTGGATTGCAGTAACCACGTGGACGCAAGAATAGGTCGCCGCCCAGCGGTGTATCAATTATGGTCCCTAAATGGAATCTAATAGCCTTGTCGTTCTAATGAGTATCGGCAAAGTTATTAGCATTATTTGTTCTATCGATGTAGATCGATTATGCTCAACACCACCTGTTGGCAGATGAAAATAAAGGCTTGCGTTCATGAAAAAAGTCGTTATTGAACCAGCAGCCCTTGACACCATTTCAGTGCACAGTGGCATCTTAACTTTGACCGCTTGTGAAACCCGCCTTTATGCATTTATGATGTTCGCAGAACCTTTGAATATGTATTTCTTTGATAATCAATTTCATAGTGCAAAATTGTCATTTTGCTGGCCCATCCGAACAATAACGGCTACCATTGAATAATGGGACCATTGACTGCGTTGACGGTTACGATAGTAAACTGTCTCTCATTCTCTCTATTGAGTTAGATACTCGATGTTCACGGTTAGAGTGATCAACGATTGGATACGTCCAATACAGCACACTCTTATTAGTATTACTCAGAGTCCGCTCATCCGCGTAACTGGTCGTTTCAGTTATTTAACGGTGATGCATCTTGGGCTGCTTAAGAAAGAGCAAAAAATAGTACACTATTGCAATACGATCTGACGTCACACATGATCGTCGCTGCAAATGCATACTGCTAATGTTAGCCCCAAGAATTTTACATAGAAGTAGCTGCGCAGTGTTTGCTATCAGTGTAGTAATGTTACAGTTTACTATTCTTATAATTTTTTGTCACTGCAAATACGTCGGTAAATACGTGGAATTTGAAACTTGTAGTATAGGAAAACAACATACTCGCATGTGCTGAACTGAATTTAGAAGTGGCATGTTTACTCTGGTGAGAATGGTTGGTACATATGAGATGGGTTGTGGTATCGCTTGGGCCCGGACAACTAATCTCGAAAGGACCATCTGCTCTTCTCCACCCTTTGCATTTCCGTAGGCTGGGCAAAACTTATCACAACTTACCAAACCACGCTATTCACTATCTTTGGCTACAGCATCTCCATGCTTCAGCTTTTGACCTTTCTTTTGACAGATTTTGGAATAATTGGCCGGAAACCAAGCTATCTATATGTTTGCTGAAGAACTGAATCACAATTAAGTAGTGCTACCCCCTTTTTATCATTCCTGTGTATCGTAGCTCTTGGAAAATTTCAGATTTTGTTGAAAAATGTCTCAAGTCATGGGAGAATCATAAAAACAGATCATTTAATCCACGTTTATCATAGATCATATATTTCGATTGTTGCAATAAAAATTATTGGAGCGCCAATAACGTGTTGTTTTCTAAACCACGAGAATATGAACTTGTAAAACTCTGGTTAATGATTATTCCCATTCTGGAGGTTGATTCCGTTGGTAGAACGAGCGAGCCGGCTGATAATGGAGCAGTATTATCAAGAGAGGAAAGAAAGGACTTCCGTCCTAGAGGCGGTTGTATTTACGCAGAAACAAACGTATGGCACGTGTGCTTGCTCTCAGAGGAGAACAGCAGCGGGAAGAAGGAGATAAAACTAATCTCTATGCTCGCAGGACATTGTGGCTAAGGATACTGTTTCTCTTAATATCGTCCACAGTTTCGTTCAGTTCCGAGATCTTATTCCATTTAACCAATAGGCAGGCACTTAACTTTTACTCTTGACTTTCCTCTCCGAGAAACGCATCGGAAATGAAACTATTACATGTACGATGAAAGTACGTTATAAAAAATGTTTCAAAAGATTGGATGCTTTTTGCCAGAATCAATCCAGATAAAGCCGAACATTAACCCGGATAGCGGTGAGCTTGTTCTAAACGAAGGGGACCCACTCGAAATAGTATGTACCAGCTCGGAAAAGATATTCTTTGTGTATCCATTCCCGTCGATGGATGTGGTAAGAAAATAGATTGAATAAAAAACGTTACTATGCCAATTAGGAGTTTTGTTAAACTTATTCTTGAACGGTACGGTAATAGGTGACATTGTCGGATCCTGAAGTAAGAGAATCCGAAGAAAGGGGTATCTATAAATATGAATTTCGACGGCGACAAACCACTCACGGGGACACGGGCTGGTATGGCTGTACCGACCACCCCCTTGAAGTCACCATCGAATCTTACAACGACACGAGTATCGCTTGGTTGTACGTTTATGTGCAATGTGAGTAGAGGGAATAAAGAATCTTTTTCTTTATAATCAAAAGAAATAGTGTAAATTATTGTTGGCTCATTTTAAGCAAACGAAAGTTTATTCGTGGATCATGACGTGATTACGACGCTGCGCGAGATAGTTGGAGGGACTGTTATAATTCCATGCAGACCGACATCTCCAAATTTAACTGTCACTCTCTTAAAAGACGACAGTGAGGTGCGTTTCATTTTGAAATTATATATGTATACGAGTCCAATCGCAGAAATGAAACATGTACTTTCTCTAGGAATTCATGGAGGAGCACAGCGACAGAGTAACGTTTGATCGGAGAATTGGCTTCTCCATAGCGTACGTTACAGTTAGGGACAGCGGGTATTTCAAGTGCTTGATAAAGCAGGGCACACCAGACGAGCAGGAGGTCAACTATCATTTAAACGTGCTCCGTAAGTATTACTACACCGAAAATGTTAATTCAGGTACCTTACTATGCGTATGTTAAGAGCACACTTGAATACACTCGATTGTTAGTGTCGCTTTTACAAAATAGATCATTTTTAGCCGTCTGCGAACAATTTCCTCTAAATTTACTTGCCATATTATGACGCATGATCAATCAGAGTTTTCCGTTTCAGGGAAGCATTCGTTGACGGAGCCAAAAATTATTGAAGACACTTTGCGCCATGTTACCCGCGGTCAAACATTGCATGTTAATTGCACGATAGATGTGGCTGCGGAAATGGATTATGCATTGAACTGGAAAACCCCTCAACAGGTACTACGGTTAACTAGTTACAAACACATTATATTGGATAGTTGAGTGCGCAAAGTCTCTTGATAGAACGAACCTTTTGTGCATTATAGAGTCAGAGAATAACAACCGTTCGATATAGTACTATATTTGGCAAAAACAACCGACGCGCAACATCCGAACTAGTTATTCAGAATGTCATGGATGAAGATGAAGGGGAATACGAGTGTGTTATCACTACCTACCAAAACAGCAAGAGTGCAAAGAGATATATCCAAGTGCATGGTTCGTAAACTGAGAAAGAACAGTGCTGCTTAGTATTTACGCGTCAAAGATTATCCTGAAACTTATTTTTTAGATCCGGATATTAAATTTATCAATTTGACAAGTGATGATCGTGACAGACATTATCAGGCTCGGTACGGTAGCAAGGTACAATGGGTGGTTTACGTTCACGCCTATCCGCAACCAATTCTTCGGTGGTAAGGTGAACTAGAACTCTTAAGAAATTCATTAATTATTGTCGATACATCCGAACCATCATTTCTACAGGGTTAATCCAAAAGGAGAAGATATTCAAGATAACTGGAAGGATCCTGAAAGAACAAAGTATGCCGTTAATACGACACCTTCACAGACAATTTTAAGAATCAATCGGTTACACGTTGACGATATGGGAATTTATTCTCTTCAAGCTGCAAATGAAGATATGATCGCGACACTTAACTTCACACTGGACGTCATGGGTATAACTATTATCCCCTGGTCAGAACCTATCAATAGTAATCAGTCTTAACACGCTTAAACTTTGTTTTTCCAGCAAAACCAATTCCATTGCTTACGGACATACAATCGTACTATGCCCCCAACGAAACGGTTTCTTTTAAATGCCATGTAGCAGCTTTTCCCACGCCGAATATTACATGGATGTTTTTGGGATGTCCGAATTACCCGTCCTGCGAAAATTCGACAGTAGCAAATTTGTCTGTTAGTGTAACACTTTGCGAATAATAATTTTATTTATACACAGTTTCCATTTTTAATGTTTGGACGTTAATTTTATGACAGAATATAACAGAAGATGGAAAAGTGACGTCCTTTCGATCGACTGTTTCTATGAGAATTGAAATGTCAGGACATCTCACCTGCACTGCGTGCAACAGTCTAGGGTGTGATTCTGTCACTGAAAATATCTTCGTCTCTGGTATACATAATCTTCTACTTATGCGTCCTTTATTAATTTTTGAAATACTGCGGAATTGTTACGTATTCTACTTTGAATGTTGATAGATGGAGATGGAGGCTTTGCTGTAATAAATCCGCAACTGCCCATCACGCAAGGTGATAATATCGAATTAGTTTGTGCTGCCTCAGTTTACAATTATACCCAAGTATCCTGGAGAAACGATGACGCGTCACCTATTTTCGAGAACGGTATATTTTATGATCTATTCCTACCATCTTATGTTCCATTTCAGTTTCCAAGTAACGCGCGCCGTACGGACACCTGTTTCAGATCGAGTCAAAGTTATCTCCGGAAAAACCAAATTCACCCATCGCTCCATTTTGAAAATAAATGATGTGCAGAAGGAAGATGCTAAATATTACATGTGCGCTGCTGAAAATACAGATGGAATGATGGAGCAACTTGATTATGAACTGATCGTTCATGGTAATTATGAGCAGCGCCTCGAATGAATTCGAATATTAGCAGCAGCAGTACTTATCATTTCTTTGTAATACGATATTATTTTACAGACGCACGAGCACCTTACTTCAAGACTACTAATATGAATAACAGCGAGGTAATAATTGACCTTAACGCAGATGGTCACAAACTGGTTGTTCTTTGGTGTTTCGCAGACGGAATGCCAAAGCCCAACATAACATGGTTTAAGGTAAAATTCTAAAATTTTACGCAATGTTATAAGTGTTTTGTAATTTTTCTTATCTAATCATTGGATCAACGTGTAATTTACAGGATAATAAAATATTAAATGAGAGCGAACAGCATAGATTCCTACATGAAAAACAGGAACTCCGGCTAAGGTACCTGCTCGAGCCGGACAGTGGTAAATATACTTGCCGTGTAGAGAACCGTATAGGCAAAATCGAAGTCTATGAACAAATTACTGTCAAAGGTATAAAAAGGACATTATTCCGAAATTACAAGGTACATTATTATTTCGTGGAATTCTGATATAATAAAATGTTATTTATAGGAAAAGAACTACCTAAGGGACTCATCATATTGATTGTAGTTCTTGTAGTCATCGTTATCATATTGATAGTCTATTTCACCATTAAAGTTCGTCGCGAAAAGGTATGGGTTTTCCACACACAATCATCCACACACCGGCAGAGGTAACATCTTAAGTCTTACACCTAACGATCTTGGTACCTATTTAGATAATGAGGAAGGAGTTGATGGAAGCCGGGTTAATGCACTTCGAGGAAGGTGCCCTGGAGTGTTTGAATCCGGATTTGACCGTGGATGATCAAGCGGAACTGCTGCCTTATGATAAGAAGTGGGAATTCCCAAGGGAGAGATTGAAACTTGGTAACACTTCTGCCCCACCTAAATTATCGTGAATTCTACACGGACTCATCTTACATTGAAACATGACCGTCATTTTAGGAACACTTCATCGCCGTAATATTATTCTCGGTTAATCTTTTCTTTTTCTAAAACGTGTTTCAGGGAAACAATTAGGTAGTGGTGCATTTGGAGTTGTTATGAAGGCAGAGGCACAAGGAATTTGCGAGGATGAAGCTGTCACTACCGTTGCTGTAAAAATGGTACGGCGCACCACTGATCCAACATACGTTCGTGCACTTGCGAGCGAATTGAAAATTATGGTCCATCTTGGAAAGCACTTAAATGTTGTTAATCTTTTGGGTGCCTGCACGAAAAATATTGCAAAACGTATGTCCTGCTTGAAAATTGTATTGAATTTCATATACCAATTCAAACTTTATAAAACTGTAAAGTTAATTTTCATTTCCGATTAGGTGAATTGCTAGTGATTGTGGAATACTGTAGATTTGGTAATCTGCATAATTACCTACTGCGACACAGAGCAGATTTCATCAATCAAATAGACCCGGTCACGGGAAAGTTCGATCCTACCATCGGCATAGAGTTGTTGGCCAGGACTAATAGTGTTGGAAGTAATAACAGGTTTGTTTTGTTAAGGAATATTTTGACCTGCATCCTATATTTCGACCTTTTTATATGTATCAATATCTCACTTAATACCGATGTTTATAAATGTTCCACGTACCATTCCTTCTTGTCTAAGTCACACGAATAATTCCTTTGCAATAACTTGATTAATAATGCGACCCTTAACTTCACCAGCGGTTATTATTTACACTTAGTGTGATATAACAATTTGTACACAGCATGGCGCACTGAATCCACTGGTGCATGCATGGGGCTATGGTTTAACTATGTCGTTGTTTTCTTCTGCCCGCTCAACAGGATAAAATATGCGGCATTGTCCTTTTCTCGCAGTCTTAGCGGAAATTCCGGCATGGATTCGGCTCATTATTGTCAGGGTACGGTTACTGATTCCCAAGGGGTCAATATGTCGCCTGATGGTTGTGTCCTAAGCAATAATTCCATCCAGCCTGGCTGGCGATCGAATTATCGAGGCGATTATAAGGATCACAACTTAAAACCTATTTGCACTCAAGATTTATTGTCTTGGGCATTCCAAGTCGCTCGGGGAATGGAGTATCTTAGTCAAAGACGAGTACGCATTGACTGATATTTGTAACATAGTAGGGAACTTAAATTATTGACTAACGAATTTCATTTTTAAAGGTGCTGCATGGCGACTTGGCAGCAAGAAATATTCTATTAGCTGAAAACAACATTGTGAAAATTTGTGACTTTGGACTGGCGAAAACAATGTATAAAGATGACAATTACAAAAAGAAGGGCGATGGTCCCTTGCCCATCAAATGGATGGCAATAGAGTCGATCAGAGATCGGGTGTTCTCGACACAGTCTGATATTTGGTCATTCGGTATAGTTCTTTGGGAGTTCTTCACATTGGCCGAAACCCCATATCCTGGTATGGAGGCAAAAAATCAGTATCAGCAATTGATCGAGGGCTATCGAATGGAACAACCCGAATTTGCCACATCCGAAGTGTAAGATTGTCTTGTATAGAGTGACCTTTCAGTAGAATCGTTTCGTCAATTAATCTTCCTTTGGCTTGTAGGTATGACATAATGCTCAAATGCTGGAAAGCCAAACCCACCTTGCGGCCGAGTTTCACAGAATTAGTTGATAGCATTGGGGACTTACTGGAAGAAAGTGTCAGAGCTGTAAGTCGTTTAATAAGATCTAATGAAATACTTCATGTGGCAGGGATCAATTTGTTTTGCATGGTAATTGCTCACCACAATTTTTTAATACGTTGTTATTCCTTATACTTTTCAGCACTATGTCAGTCTTAATGCCCCTTATATGGATATGAATACAATGATCTTAGAGGGCGGTAAAGATGATTACCTCACGATGATGTCACGTCCAGATCACACTGCGCTATCGTCGCCAACTCATGATTACGTAAATTCGCCAACGTACGGAAATCCCTCGGATCCGGCGTACCTGTGCATGAGTCCTACAGAAGAAAGGGACGAATCTGGAATATTTAGTCCTCGTCCCACGCAGGAGAAGAGTCATTTTGAGTTCCCCTCGCCGACGTCCGATAGCGAAGATGCTATCGAGCTTTCGCCAATGTTGAAGAAGCAAAACGAGGAGGAGGATCCGTACCTGAAACCTATCAATGTTCACGAGCGAAGGGCGGAATTCGCTCGGCAGAGGCAAGCGCTGAAGAGTCACGCATTCGACATTCCTCAAAATCGAGACTCGGGCTACTGCAACGCACCAAGGAATCTACCGCTAATAGATCTGAACGGAAAAAGTGATGGAAGAGCCGAAGAACTTGAGAAAGAAGATGATAAAGTGGACTCGGGCCGAAAACGCAAAGAGTATACGCCGTCGATTATCAGGACGCAGGACAATTACGTGAATATGCCGAAGCAAAAAAGTGATATGCTGAGAGACATGCCCGATAGTTTCAGTAATCCAAGTTATGTGATGATGGGCGACCGTGAGACCAACCAGACTAAAGTGTAGGTATATATGTATAAACTTTACGAAGCCTAAAGTGAAATATCTTGTGGGATATTGGACAGGAGTGATTAAGAAACATTGGAGCTTCGGAAGTACGGTGATAATTCCAATGCCTTTGTTTTGTTTTATATAAAACAGATAATATGACTCGCATAACATATAGCGAAGTACTCGATCAGAAAGTCGCAACGCAATCTCATATATCTGATCCAGTACTTGGCTAAAAATACTTACAGAAGTATTTGCAAAAGTAAAATCATTTGTTTGCGCTTCACTAAACTTGTCTAGCAATTTCTTCAATCACTGCACACTATTTATTCGCATTTTAGTCGATATATAAAATGCTTTTATTTGAGTAAGAAGCGTATCATCTACTTAAAGAAGAACAGGGTTTGCAGAATATTTCGGTTTTATCCAAAACAAAATTATTTTCAATGTCAATGCGTGACGACAAAGAAACCGAGAAAACCAAAAAAGGTAATTGAATCGGCTGTATAAAACACTATGCGGATTGGCGAATGAAGTACAATATGTGTAACAATAACTGTGTGATCGCGTATCATAAAAGACGTACTTATCGAACGATTGAGAAACCGAGATCTGTGCCAGTAATACAGAACTTCAAGTTCCTCTAAATATTCGAGATACAAAGTAAATCGCATTCATATATCAGTACTTAATACTCAACTTGAATCATGATTTATTATGAATAATGATACATAAGTTGTACAATTAAGAGATAGTTAAACTAATAGGGCTAACTGTTATTGTGCATCCACGAAGTGTGCCGTGACGTCAGCTGTATTAATGTAATTACGGCAGGTGTGCTTGATTAAAATAATTTAAGTTTCTTTATCGTTACCGACTAAGTTTTGTACATGTATATATATGAAATATAAACAAGAAACGTGTCGATTTTAATTCCCCGATTGTTCAATTACCATTTACTAAGATATTCGTGTGGAATACGGGACGTCATGTATAGTGACATTAGTATGCACGCATCGACCCTTTCTATTAATGTCATTGACCAATTGTTTCTTGTACTCTTTCCATCTAGAAAATAGAAAAAAATATTTATTCCTGTAAGTAAAAACTGTTTGAAGAACAAATAGTCAATGAAGATATGACGAAAGGGTGCCACCTTTGATTGTTGACATATTCCCGAAAGAGGCGTTTCCGTGTTGGATACTTCGAGTCTAGGAAAAGTTTCACGCGTTCCCAGATATTCGCGCGATTACGTTCGAGCAGCCAGTACCGGGGGACCAATAAACACTTTACTGGTGTAATAGCCACAATACGTCGATTCTGCATTTCTTCCCCTACCAATCAGACCGATAATAATCAATTTATAAGGATGTCTCGATTAAATAGCTGCAACGTTCCTACCTAATCCAAAACACGCTCCCCTATAAAATAGACAAATCTGCATGAACACTGTACGAATACGATCGGAATAATGTACTAATGACGTGACCGATGGTTCCCTCATTAACATTTCGGCCACTTCGGTAATCTCGTGCCATTGATGAACCTGAACGTATTGTTTATCTTTAATTGGGCCAGCTCCAGTCACTCAAGTCTGCCGTTCGAGCGTACTTACAACGTCCAACAAAGTCGTAGTGTTAGTACTCAGTCGTTCGACATCGGATTCTTTTACTGCTTTTGAAGTCGACTGTAAATGCGTGCTACGATGTTTAATTTTCGTAGAGGTACTTGTCTCTCGTGCCTAGAAAAGTATATGAAATTGAAGATTGCGATTGGAATCTTATTTGATTTCAAGTTTGGTAAAGTTATACCGATCCCACTTCTACTGATTCGTTACTTCCTTCGTCTTTGTCTAGGGTGGGAGTTTCCATCTTTTCAGGATCGTACAGTTCGTATTGGACTCTTGTTCCTATACGACGCTCATTAATAAGTATGTGCTCAATCAAACGACATTCGCCTTTCAGCAGAAAGTGGACGTAATTGATCATGCCCTTCCCATCACCTAATAAAATCTTGAAAAGTCATTATTGCATTCGCCAATCACCACATAACACATTCCTCTCGCCCTAACAAAGTTCGAGTATAATCTACCTCATTTGGTTGAAACTCTTTGAGCCTGCTAAGAATACAACATTCTCGTATCGTTTCTGAACTCCAAGACTTGAAATAATTGAAGTGTACTAGTGCGTCTTGTAATACATCCCATTCTTCCAGCAAAAGACGTCGCAAGATATGGTTGAAGTCCTCGCGTGGTATGAGGAAGAGATCAACGGGTGCTAAGGGAAAGTGATAAAAGTTCTTTTGGTCGCATTTTTCTGCAGAATTGCGTCATAGTAGTGTGTGAAATAGTATTCTATACTTTCGGAGATCACTGTTCCTGTTCGCGGTATACGATGCAATAATGCAATTTCCCCGAAAGTGTCACCGCCAGTCATCTTGCCAATACCAATTTCTTTTGAGTCTCCTAGTTGCAGAATTGTAAGTGTATATAATCAGCAGAATCGAAGGGCGTCGATAGTAAGACGAATTTAGTAATTGATAAAGAAATGAGGTGACGAAAAGACTACTTGTCAGGATTTAGAAGTGCATCGTCATGCATACCACTGTCATCGTCGATGACGATTTTCGACAGGGCAACATCTCCATTTGCAATGAAATAAAGATTATGGGCTACGTGATCCTGTCGCACGATCATACGACCTTCTGGGAAGTATCGATACGTCGCAGTACTAGCTAATAACTTCCGCAGATCGTCCGGGTACTTCTTGAAGGATCGAAATTTTTGAAACAATTCGTAAATATGCGCTTTATCCCGGGCTGTCCTTTGAACTGGGTGTGTTAATAAAATTGACCGATCCTTGAATCAATAAACGGATTCTTGATGTTTTTTCCATCGATTTAATTTTAAGAGGTCGCTTTTCTTACTGACCTCCAGAGTGAGAACTTGCTTCTCTAATTTTTTCTCTTGAGCTAATCGAATATTTATGGCGATATCATCAGTAATTTCTTCGGTCTTTGTCTCACCGCCGATCCAGTCCATGTATTCAAATACTAATCTAACGGCAGCGCGGAACAGGTAACGTCCTTTCAATCTGTCGACCTGTTAGGTACAATATGTCGAAAAAAACTCTGAACAAATCTGGAATATTAATTGCTCAAAAATATCGTATTGAAATATTCTCACTTTCGGTATACACAGAGATGGCTTCGTTGATTTTCTGCGTAACGAATCTCGTAAAGTGCTTCTTCGACTGTACAAAGCCATGACTTATTCTTTACTTTCTTAAGGCGTTTATACGACCGAATGAATAAATTTACGAATTAGTCGGAACATTCTACCCTCGCAACACATTGTTTTGTCGATAAAGGGTAATATATAGACGTCGACAGGTTTTGAATTTAGCTACGCGTAATGCGCCATCCAGAAAGCATCTACAAAAATATTAATAATGGTCTGAGAAACCCTTTAAGAGTTTCACTATTTTGATTGCCTATTGCCCATTATAATATTACACTGTGGGTTTGAAAAAATTAATTTTAAATGTTAGCGCTGCTAGAATTGTTTGCTACACTAGCGCCAACTGTCAAATGTATATTATTATGGCGACAACTACTGCTACTTACTGAGTGCAGTTCCATTCCAGTACACTGAGTGACTTTCGTTTTTATTACGGCCGAAGAAACAAAATCACTTATAAACATGGTAATAGTAAATCATATCTTACTAATCAATGGAATTCTGCGAATGCGCTAATAATAAAATGGTCCAATCGTACGAATTGCATGATTACAAACACAATAGTTTACTGTGTAGGTTACGCCGCTAAGAGTTTGTATGAGATTGCACTTTTCAAAATTACACGAATAACACGAAGTGTGTATTTCTATAATGGGAAACCCTGGAAAATCTAATTTGTATTAGTTTCCCATCAATATAATTGGGATGACAATAATATTAATATTACTTTCAGAGTTTTGGTTTGCCATCCTTGATACCAAAACCAACACAGTCGCTTGAACTGAAGACAAATGATAACAATTACGGTGTTCCCAACCCCATGCTGTCTGGGTAGGACTTTGGAATAATGCAAAATTAGAAATAAAAATTCATATTACAAAAATGAATATTCTTCTATTGATATTATAGGTTAGCAGCTACTAGGCAGAAGCTTGGTTACTCGCATCCTTTGGAAGCCACTGAAAGACATGTATGGCAGGTTTTGTGTAATAATATTTGTGAGAAACTGTGGTAACATGTTTAAACAATATTTTTAATTTGTCAGTATGAGAATAATCTGAATCGGATGGATATGGTTTTGCTAAGAAACACTCAAGGATTACATGCTCCATTGCGTTTGGCAATGGAATTGAAAGCTAGTGAGAAAATTGGACGCCTCCCCTTTCTTCCATCATCAAATATAATGAGAGATGTCCTTTTAGGGAAAGATGAGAATATCAGGTAAATTGCATTTAATACTACTTGTATTATGTGGTTTCATAATAATTCCTAAACTCTACTTTTTATTTAGTTTTGAGGATGTATTCAACACTCCTGAATTTAGAGAACAGATGGGACAACCTCACGCTATTGTAGAAAGAAGTCTTGGTATACTGTAAACAAATAAGATTACCATGGTCCATACATTATTTTATATTTTGCGTGCTTCTTGTATTGTACAAATAATTTGCCTCCCAAAGTATAAATAAATAACTTGCATTGGGTGACATAAAACATTATTTATTCAAGATTCCTAATTCACAAGATCACTAATCCGTATTTTACATATCTTTTTAACTTCTTGTATTCCTTGGTATAACTCGGTGTCCTCTGTATTTCGTAGCCGAGTTTGGATTGAACTGAGAATTGTTTTTATCTTATTTTCCCGCGCACATATTACAAAAGGAAACTGAAACTTTTCTTTGTAACTGAAACAATTTTTTGAAAGTTAAATTCCTATAAAAATATTGGATAACAATACTTTACTTACGTGTGTGAGTATGTATATACGTACAGGCGATTGTAAGTAGTCAATGTTTGCCTTTCGTCACTTGTCATACTTTCAATACCAGCAGTCCTTTGTTCGTATTGAGATTCAGTGGTCAACGAAGTTTCTGTTAGCTTTCCTGCTAGATCTGGGTGTCTAATCAAAATAGTTTTCTTCTCTAAGGAAATAATTGGTAAAACGATATAGATCATCGGTGCAGTACGTTATTATGAGAAATAAGTACAACCTTACCATGAATATCTATTTTGTCCAAGTAGTTGTCAAACCCTTCTTTAAGAGCTTCTACTGTCGCAAATGGTCGCAAGGTTTCTACATAGCGCGCTGCTTCTGGGCAATGTTCCACTACATTCCGAAATACTAATTCAAATTCCTCACGGGATAAGGCATTTATGTCGGCTATGTTTCGGGTCATTTTTCCAACCACGTTTTCTTATTCTTGAAAATTTTAAAGTAATACTAATTCACGCCGTTTAAATATACTTGCAGAAAGAATTCACTTACACCATATGTAAGAAGAGTCTAGTCGCCTTGCTTATTACTGTCACACTGTAAGCTTAATCAACTAAACTCAAACATTCAGAGTTCATAAGATTATCAGTAGGTGATTCAGTGATGTACCAATGAAACTAATTCAAACAAAGCTGCACAGTATATTTCCATAATGTTGCATTTAAAACTTGCTAATAATAGAGGAAGCAGGTAAATAAAACATATTACATATATATTAAATATATATTTTAATAAATTTGTTAATAGTATAACATTTAACTGATCTTTAAGAATCCAGTGGGGCATTTAAACTAAATTAGCATTTAGAACTGAAAATAATGTATACAATTAATATAACTAATTCATCCTGTAATCTGTATGTAAAATTGTGACAAATACATTGAATTGTCGACATACTATATAAAAGACTATTAATAGAAATTCGATTTTTATTAAATTTGAGTGAAGCTTAAATATATCCTATAATTAAATTTTATCTTCGTACACTAGTTGTACTTGATTATATAAATGGTCTGTTTTCTAATATGAATTTATGTAAATTTTGAAAAATATGAACATGCTACTGATGAATGATTTGAATTATTTACGTGACGCAGATCACTGATACAAAAAGGTTATCACGATCGAGTTCGATTACACGTGACTTCAAGACCCATATGTACCCATACTTAAGTTTGTGTGTACAGTGGTAGTTGCAGTTTCGTGTTAATACGGTAATTCGTTTCACAAGTACGGTACGTTTACCCCTGGTTACTATGATAAATAACAGAATATGGGACAAATTTTCGACGGTATAATAACGTTTAGGTTTGCAATAAAACACAGACTTTATTAAATTTTGTCAATTCTTTACATCGAGCGCAGAAGATACCAAACAAGTGGATATGGCGAATATAAAGGTTCTCGACGGAGGATTCTCAAGCCAATTGTCCAAACATGTTGGCGAAAATATTGATGGTCATCCTCTATGGACCGCGAGATTCTTAGCGACCAACCCGGATGCGGTTTATGCGACACACTTGGACTTTCTTCGTGCAGGTTCCGATATCATCGAAACGAATACTTATCAGGCCTCAATTCCGGGATTAATGAAACACTTGTCAATTAGCAAGGAAGAAAGTGTCAAGTTATTGCACCGTGCTGTAAACCTTGCAAAAAGAGCTGTCGAGGATTACAAACAAGAAATCGCAGGGAAAGATAATGTCAGAAATAAAAATCCTTTGATTGCCGGGTCTTGCGGACCATTTGGAGCAAGTTTACACGATGGGTCGGAATACAATGGGGCTTATGGAAAAACAACGCCCCGCGAGACAATAATCGAATGGCATAGGCCGCGTATTCAAGCCTTAATAGATGGAGGAGTGGATTTACTGGCACTCGAGACAATCCCTTGCTACCAAGAAGCAGAAGCACTTGTTGAACTCCTAAAAGACTTTCCGAATATTAAAGTGTGGTTTTCCTTTTCTTGTCAAGGAAGTACGAAAAATCTAGTAGATGGTAGTAACTTCAGAGAAATAGCTCTTCAAACCTATAGCAGAGTTTTACCAGGACAACTAGTAGCAATTGGTGTCAATTGCCTTGCTCCTGAAGATGTGGCTCCTTTATTAAGAGACATAAATCAACAGAGAACAAATGATGCTATACCTCTGATTGCATATCCAAACAGTAATGAGAAATACATTGCAGATAAAGGATGGGTAATAAGTGGCAAAAGTACCGAATGCTTTGAACACTTTGAATCTTTTATACAACAATGGTTAGAGCTTGGTGTAAAGTATATAGGGGGATGCTGTAGAGTGTATGCAGACAATGTTAAAATGATAAGCAAAGAAGTACAAGCCTTTGAAGAGAAACTGTCAATAACTAATTAAATTTCTTGTTTATTCCGTTACTGCTGCTCATTGACACTTTTTCGGCGATCTGTATCTGCACAGATTTCTGATTTTTAAACGTTCATTCATTTTAAAATATGCACTTTTCAACTACCTGTGATATATCTTATGCAATGTTGATCTAAGCAAGTATGAAGGATGCAAATTCATCAATAAATTTAAAACATCCATGTTTTGATACACAGATAGAGTTATCGCAGAGACACGAGACTGCTGCAATGCATAGATATCGAAAATTAATATTGTTGCAGACAGTTCCGATATTTTTAAACGGTCTGTTCATTACGTTATCTAGTGAGTGAATTTCATCATGGACTTTGTAGTTCTCGCTCCTTTATGACGAATGTAGAACACTATGCCTCAGACTCTTGCAAAGTGTCGACCGGAGAACATGTGGAAGCCGTTGACTACCGGTCTTAAAAAACTCAGTTGATTTAAAGTACAAAGCATCTTTGTCAACGCGTATTGTGATTGTTTCCGCACCCGTGTGAGCCGAAACCGGTGTACAGCGCAAAGAAAGATCATTATGAAAGACATAAAAATTGTGGACGGCGGTTTTTCCACTCAATTATCTACGCACGTGGGAGAAAAGATTGATGGAGATCCACTATGGACTGCTCGATTTTTAATTACAAATCCAGACGCTGTATATGCTACACACTTGGATTTTCTACGCGCTGGTGCTGATATAATACTTACAGACACCTATCAAGCATCCGTTGATGGATTTGCAAAATACGGGGGTGTGAGTGAAGCCCACAGCATTGCTTTATTTTCGAGAGCAGTCGACTGTGCCAAAGCAGCTGTAAATCAGTATAAGAGTGAAATAGAGAACAAACCAGATGTTCTAAATCGAAATCCCTTAATTGCTGGCTCTTGTGGTCCATACGGAGCATTTTTACATGACGCTTCTGAATATACCGGGAAATATTGCTCCAATGTATCGCAAAAAGTGCTCATGGATTGGCACAGGCCGCGGATGACAACTTTAATAGAAAGCGGTGTTGATCTACTGGCCATTGAAACAATACCTTGCCAATTAGAAGCTTTTTCTCTTATTGCTTTATTAAGAGAATTTCCAAACATCAAAGCTTGGTTGTCATTCTCCTGTTCTGATGATGGAAAACATATTGTGGATGGTAGTGACTTCCAAGAAATTGCTGTCAAGTGTTATCAACAAGCCTTGCCAGGGCAAGTGGTAGCTGTAGGTGTTAACTGTATCGCACCACAAAATGTAAGTCCATTACTGAAAGGCATAAATGGTCGTAACAAAGCGCAGATACCCTTAGTGGTGTATCCAAATAGCGGTGAAAAGTACACAGTTACGGAGGGCTGGCAGAAAGTCAGAGAAGAACGCTCCTTATGTGAATACATAAATGAATGGCTTAACTTCGGTGTAAAATATATTGGCGGCTGTTGTAGAACTTATGCATCAGATATTGAAAACATAAGAGCAGAGGTTCATAAGTTAACTATAGAACATTAAACTTATTTTATAAGCAGAACATTATAAAATGAAGATCTAGTAGGTGTATTTTTGTATTTCTCCAAAACCAAAATAATGACATTGAATGTCATTGATAAATATAATGTATAAATACATATAAATATTTATATTATAAAGTTCTTGCATTCAACCTTTCACATTCTCCACCATATATACGAGTTCATTTCCTACTGGATAGGATTTTCCTTCTACCTTCACGTTGACAGTTCCCGTTTCTACATCAACGTCAAATATGGATGTAAGTGGGATTTCAATCTTACCTCTCAAGATATTATCGACTGTTGGTTTCGTTCTTGGTCCTAAAATAGGATCCTCGTACCGGTAAAGGCCAATTGAAGATAAATCTGCAACCATATGAAAAAAGTTTACTAAGCAGACTCTATCTCGCAGTTTTTATGATCGCTTTTATAAGAATTACGTACCATTTAGTTGCTTATATTCCTTTATAATCATGGACGATACATCTGCGGCACTATCTCCATTTGCAATTTTTACGAACGTTCTAAATAAACCACTGCACATTTGAGGATTGACAATGCCAATTGAAATGCCGGATTTTACCGAAAAATTCATATAAGGTGAACCAGGGCAACATTCCTCTTTTGTTTTTTCTGGCGCCTCATCGGTATATTTAATTGTTATATGATCAAGCTATAAGCATAAAAATACAAGCATATGAGTTTGCAGCATCATATGGGGTGCAAGTTTAAAGGGTAAAAACAGTACTGTTACCTCTAAAGTACTCTTCAAATATTCCAAATTATCTTCAAGTACACGGGTCTCATTAAAATCGAGTGTTAAATTGAGCGCACTTATACCTGAGGACTCCAATTTTTCTTTCATAGTTTGTACAAATGGCATAACGCGTTTCATATACTTCTTCAATTCTTGTAATTTTCCCAACTCTGTTGCAATAAGTTTATTTTCTGGCAGCTGATTTCCATTACTCTAGAGAATTGTTGGTAATGATAATTGTGGATTACAGTATACGTATTTGATTTATTACAAATATAATTCATTTTTGGACTTACATTATATAAATCTTGCATGGTCTTTAGAACAATACTTTGCCATGAAGGATACGTTTTCGCTACCCAAATGACTCCCTGTGTTGGTTTTTCTATAACAGATACTTCCGCTTTCCCCTTCGGTGCTTTCTTCGGAGTTAAATAATTTTTCAAAAGTATCCTAAATGAATGAGCAGCATCCATAAGATACTGTGATGATTTGATAAGAATCTCATCTATTGTACCACTTTCTGGAAATTTAGCATTCAAAATGCTACCTTTCTGTAAAGGTATATATTAAAAATGAGATATACATTACTTTAATATTGTTTACAGATTTAATGAAGATACAAAATAAAATGTTCACCTTTCCTATAAGCTCCCATATATGCTCTGCTACGTGTGGGCAAATAGGTGACAGGACGATGATTTGAACTTCTATGTACTTCATAATAAGATTCCAATTAATACCCTCTAGCGCACTGAGTTGTACGTATTTATCTTTGGCTGCTTGTAATTCAAAAAATCCAGTGCGCAGTGCCTCTTTGTATAACATTTTCGAGTAATTTTCATTTGTCTCATGGACTTTTAAATTTATTTCACTGTATCAGTAAAAGAAGCAAATTATTAATTTTTTCTTGATAATATAAACGCATCATGAATTACCTTTCAAAAACTTTATCATTAAAGGTATGGGGCTCAGCGTGACGGAAAGTGGGTTTAGTTGCCATTACTTCCTTCACCCACTCAATAAAGTTGTAGAGACGTAGGATTCCAGCATCAGCCATGCTTTCAACAAAATTGGCATCTTCTACCGAATCCCCTGAATCCGCGAGACATAATCTCATTCCATCAGCAGAGAATTTCTGAACCGCTTCGTTAAGCGTTAGGAAATTACCTTCTGATTTGGACATCTAAAGAAATGATAATACTCAAAATTTTAAATGCATTCTTGCAATATATAAATATAGGTGTACTAAACAAATTACCTTGGCGGAATTCAATAATAAATGTCCATTTGCTCTTATGCCACGTGGCCATAGCTCCGGCTCAGAGGGCCATATCGCAGTGTGATTGTAAAGGAAGAAAGTAAGATGATTTTGTATTAGATCCTTTCCTGATACTCGTAAATCTACAGGATACCAGTATTGAAATTCGCGGCGCATGTGAGTCAAGGCTTCCTTCTTTATATTTGTTTTAGGTTGCTTTGCATCTTTGAAAAATATATAATCCCACACTTCTGGTGTCATGTCTGCAGGTCTAATTAACAGATCAAAGGATTGTCATCGAAATCAAATTTCTCAAGAATTCAACTATATGAGTTACGAGATTACTTTATATTATATGTATTTGGTTTATCTGCTTTAAAAGTTCCTCCTTGTAACAGATGCGCTACTGTATAATAAGCCATGTATATTGTTGAATCGGATAAAGATTCAATAAGCCAATTTTCATCCCAAGGTAATTTCGTTCCTGTAATTCATATTGTTATTGTAAACCTACGCTTTATCGATATAATTGAGTATTTGAATATTTTACCCAGCCCATAAGTTCTGGAACATGCATATTCGTGAAGCCAATCAAGACAAACTACAAAGTTCTTTTTCACTTCATCATGATAGGCGTTCAAATTATTTAAAGCCTTTACTGTTTCATTCTTCCAATTTTCTTCACCATAATCTAAGTACCATTGATTACACAGAGCAACTACACATTGATCGTTCGATCGTGACATAATAGTTTTCTCTGGCTCATAATAAATTACTGCGCGACCATCGGCGACAAGTTCCTTCTGAACTTGCTTTTTAATGTCTTGAACTTTCTTTCCTTTGTATGGGCCAACTAATAAGACACCATCATAAAACCCTTTGAGGTATATCAACTCCTTCGCTTCTAGTAACTTTAGTCTATCGTTTTGTGATTGTATTTTTAATTTCTCATATAAAGATACAGCAGGTAGATTTCCAAGTTCGGGTATTTCAATTATGGAGATCTAAAGTATACATAATTCCATGTTATCTCATCATTTGGAATATGAATGCATTAAGATCAAAATAGATATAGTAACTTACAGGATCATATGGTAAAACCATCTCCTCTTTAATACCATACTTTTCCCTTAGAGCAGGTTTCTTTTTTAAGTCAACTAAAGCTGCATAATCATCGGGAGAATCACTCGGTACAGACGAAACGATTCCGGTACCCTTATCTTCCTTAATAGTTAACATTGGCAGTGTGTAAATAACTTTATTAATTGTTAGCGGTGCTTCAAGTGGCAGTCCCAATATATCCTACAAATCATAAGTGTTCTTAAATTAAAGTAACAGTAAAATACAGGGTGTCACAAAAATATAATCACCTCTCCTGTTAATTTCAAAAGAGTCGCGATTTTTCCTTCTTCTTTGAAAAAGTCTTGGTATGCCAAATTTCTAGCAGATCTTTCAGTTGATATATAAACATCACCATTTGCTAATTCATATGCAATATATTTTATGTCAGGGTGCACCCAACAATTTGTTTGGCCGTACATTGTTTCAGGTCTCAATGTTGCAGCAACCAAATAAACAGGTTTACCACAGAGAACCCTATAACATAAATAACTCGTATTACAATATAGTACACGTTAAAATTCAGTGAAACATACTTAAGATTTTCTGGATACGGTTCCATTAATTTCATTTTAATAAGGGTATATTCTTGTGGCCCTACTCCTTCTCCAGAAGATCTATCATGATCCATACAAGGCTGTCCATCTTTTGGTGAGTAAATGGTATATCGTTTGCCATATTTCACTTTGTTCCTTGCTTTTAAGTGATTAAATTGCCACCTCACAAATGAATCATAGAAAGGATTAGCATCTGTGGTGATGAATGTTCGCCGCCAATCAATCTAAATTATACATTATACAGTTTGTTTCATATCAATATTAATATTTTGATTTTATATAAAATTACATACGTGTAATCCTATGGACTTTAAATCTTTCACAGCTAAGGGCGGAAAATAATCCAGCCAGTATGCTGCATCAGCAAATTTCTTAATTTCTTCATCTTGAAGACCAAGAGATTGCATGATTTGCCACTGATATTTTGCACTGCCTGCTTTGGCAACTGCCTTACTCTAAAAAGTTTCAGTTATATATATTAACATCCTCCATATATAATCATACTATATACCAAATTACCTTCTTGCCCTTGCTTTTGTCCTTTATTACAACATCATCTACTTGTTCTTCAACTAGTACTGTTTCTAAAGGAAATTGGGGCGGATATCCAAAGTCTTCCATTTCCCTTTTTAATTTATCAGCACAAGCTTTAATAGGCATACCGGTGCAATGGAACCCGAATGGGAAAAGGACTTTCTTTCCTAATAAGCGGTTGTACCTTATAGCAAACTAGAATTATAAATATTTGTTAAATTTTTACTTCGATTTTAATTTCCACTGCTTCTTGTATATGCATTATATAAAACTTGCCTCACACTTCGATAATGAGAATGTATGGCCTAAATGAAGTCGCCCATTCATGTAAGGGTAAGGAAATGTTGCAATAAACTTTTCTGAGGGGTCCACCTTCGGTTGAAGGGGAGCATCTGCTTCGTAGACTTTTGCAGCTTCCCATTTTGCTTGTACATCCTTCTCGATCTTTTGCAAAAATTCTACTTTAAAAGTTCCCTTTCTCTCTGTCCCCTACAGATGTAAATAATTACATATAACAGTTGTTAATATCATGACCTATTTCTTTATATTTATAATGTATTATAATTTTCATTGTGTTGTTTAAAGTTGCTAGAAAAGGATATAACAATTGTACACATCTCTTAACGAGGATGAGCACGATGATCTAAACATAAAATTATATGTTCGGTACAGTGAATGCACAAATCAATTGTTAAAGCTTTAGTGTTGTTCGACAAAGCTGGTTCACTTGCCGGTAACAAGGTTAACGACATTCATAATTTTCATTAAACTTCGTTTTACCAGATATGTAACACTTCATAATTAGATTATTTAGGTAAAAACTAATATAAAATTACCATTTCGATGAGAATAACAAGATGTAAAACGTCAAACAACCTGCAATTTCGACTAGCAGCGGTATGCACCGTATGCACTGTCAGACACGTGGATACGTTTTATGTGTACACATATTCCTGTGTAGATGCATAGATATAGTTCGATGGCGCGTTGTGTGACTCTGTGTTAGTGGGAAATGATCGCTGCTTTGTCAAGTGTGACATCATCATATTCGTGTACCGCGGTAAATGCACCGCGGCAATCGATGATTTCATATGTAAAAAGCCAGTGTGTAGTAATAATGATGCAATCCTCTTCATCAGTTACAGCCAAGAACATGAACAATTGTGTTCTTTGGTCTTTACACAATAGCTCGATATAATATTGTTGGATGAGCATTTCATTTCACCAGGTGTAAGAGAGCAAAATTAATAATTCTGCTGAAAAACTTTAGCTTTAAGGAATTAATCTTTATTTCAGGAACAGTAGAAAATATAAACGCAGTTACAATTCTGTTACACATTTTCATAAATACAGGAACCATAAATAAATGCTGCATTAAAATTTTGATTTAAATGCAAGCAGTACTATTTTATTATCAGGTTCGGTACCAACACTCCGTAATGCTGATTGCTTTAGACTTTGAGCTTATCCATTAGAACAAATATGCTTACATGCGTGCGACAGGCTTGAGACCCAATAATGCAAAACACTGTTCCATAATTATAGCAGTTGCCTCCGTCAAAAGAATTCGACCCGCATTAACTTTGATAATCTCTCCAGCTGCGTTCTTCTCGACACAATAACAATTATCGTAGAATTCCGAGAATGCGCATGAAATTTCGTAACAATATTCACAGAGTTGATGCAAATACAAGTCTTTAGTGATTCTAATTAATACATCAGGAAATTTAATTAATACTTTTGCCAATTTCCATTCTTTTTCATGCTCTATCGACACTGGTGTTGTCTCAGCCAATTCTCGCAACTTTTCTTGAGATATTTGTGCCGTTCTTGCAATCGAACGTATTCTAGTCAAAGCATACAATAGGTACACCGCTGTGTTGCCTTTATCTTCAAGCATTTTGTCAAACGAAAACACGTATTCATGATTTCTGTTATGAGATAAGTCGGCGTATTTTATGCAACCGTAAGCCACTGATTCTTGCGCCGCTTTTAGCTCTTCCTCACTGAGTACTTTGTCACGTTCTTTCTCTTTTAGCTGTTGCAATGCTCTGTTCAAACCTGGAATATAAGATTCAGTAAGAAAAACTGAAGTCAAAATGAGTTTTGATTCTGTTGCATTTATACATTTTGTAATAGCTATACCTTCGTCCAAAAGGTCACACAACTTCACTGATTCACCAGACCTAGTTTTAAATTTTTTCTTATCTTGACCAAGGACAACGCCAAATTCAACGTGATCCATTCTATGACTGTCTGTCAAATATCCCACTCGTCTTCCACAACTCTCCAACATTTTAAAATGCGTACCTTGGCCGGCATCGACGACGTATATAAGCTACAAGAAATGAATCAAAAGTCACAAAATATTCTTTGTTATTATACAAATGAAATAATGATTCCTTGAATTACCCAATCAGCTTTTTCTTCCTCAATACGTTGCTTCAGAGCAGCCATGTCTGAAGTATCATATGTAAAGCCTCCATCAGACTTTACAATAGTGAATGGTATTCCTACGCCATGCTTTTCTCCCCACATAATTTTTCGTCCTTCATCTTCTTCTAACATACCGAGTGCATCTAATTCCTCAACTACTTGTTTCATTCGGTTCTGGTAGAATGATTCCCCTCTTTCAATTAATTTTATGTCTAATCGCTCATAGACTTTTTGAAATTCTATTTCAAATATTGTTTGAAATTAATATGGTACAGCAATTATGAAATTTTGCGATATTAAACAAATATTGTTACCCCTTCTGGACACATCGCATATTAATTTCCATGCTTTCACGATATCTGGGTCAAATGCTTGCAACTTGACAACACAGCTGTAAGCACGTTTCTTAAACTCTTCATCTGTATCGAATCTTACTTTTGATTCTTTATACAAACTCTAAAAATTATTAAAATGTTAACAGTTAGCAGCTATAGATGTGCAGAAGCCATTAAAAAATATTCAAGTGAGTGTTTACCTGCAGGTCTGTGATTGAAGGAGCCACACTTGCATAATTTGGGTAAGTATCTTGTAAATGAGCAATCAACATTCCAAATTGTGTTCCCCAATCGCCGATATGATTTATTCTCAACACATTGTGTCCTAAGTACTCCAGGAGCCTTGAAATACTGTCACCAATTATTGTTGACCTCAAGTGGCCAACATGCATTTCCTTTGCAATATTGGGACTCGAAAAATCTATTACTACTTTTTTCTTCTCAACAACAGGAGCATAGACTTTTCCAGCTTTTACAAGATCATTTAAAATATTTTGTACAGATGTACGTTCTAAATAAATATTGATAAAGCCAGGACCAGCAATATCTAATTTAGAGATGAATGAACACTGTTCTAGTTTGGATAATATGTTCTTTGCGATATCCTGAGGTGATACTTTAGTTCCTAGATCAAAGTTTATGTTTATTAGTGATATGTACATCATATAGCAATGGATGTTTATTGTACAGGAATTGCGCAATACCTTGACCACTAAGTTGTTTAGCAAGTGGCATACTACTGTTGCATTGATAGTCTCCAAATTTGGGATTATTACTACTAGTTATAACAACTGGTGGATTTTGAATATTTGGTGCTGCAGCTGTAATAGCTTTTTGGAATAAGTCAATTAAGTTATTGTATATACTGATCATTGTTGGTGAATTTGTTGCCATTGTGCTAGTTTGACATGAACACTTTTCCTTTCCTTTTTGTCTGTCAGCTACAATTGTCTACGAATTATTGTAAACACCATATTTAGTGAAGGATAAATAAATGTACAAATTTGAAAATTTAATTGAATAACATACCCTTTTGAGTATAGCCACCCTATGCCTCAGTTTGACATTCTCTTGTTCCAACTTAACATATTCCTCATTGGAAACTGATTGTAGGCTTTTATTACTGCTTTCAATGCACTTTCGCAATAATTCGATTTCCTGCTTTAAGTATTCTATCTCTGCTTCCTATAAAAATGTCCATATGCATAAACTATAACCTAAGTACAACGTACGCGTAAATTATAATTTATGTAGTTCAGATTGTTTTCTTTAATTTCTCAAATTAATAACCGATCTCATTCTAGTCGATGTTTTTCTTTACCGCTTGGTTTGCGTTTCTTTTAAATTTTTCGAGTTCTGGTAAGGACATCGTGCCGACTCTACTGCGACTCTTCAATTTTAGCCGTGATCCACGTGGATGTTTGAGAGGATGTTATCGGCAAAATATTTTATGAGATTTAATACTTAATTTAAGATCAATCGAAAGAATTGAACAAGTTAACGATTGCGAGTATAATAGCTACGATTGTAATAATTTTGGGCGGTATCATAAAGATAATATTAAATAAAAAATGAAGAAAATTTGAATCAGTTTATTAAAATTAAATGTATTACGAAACGAAAAAATATAATTACCTGCTACTGCACTGTAATAAAACTGACTGTTCATATTATCAACTTTTTAATTTATCACATGATTAAATATTCTCCATTGTTTTCAGCATTTTTTTTATCTTGCTCAGATGTCTATCGAAATTGATATGCCTTCGTAATGCATTTGATTAACACAAAAAATCCTTTTATTGATTACATGTATGGGAAATATGGAAACATGTAACCTGCTTGTTTTTATATCAATTATTTATTTTTCCATACAAATTATAAACATGTTTTTCAAATACTGTACATATACTGAATTCTATTATATTTTTAAACCTCTAATTTAATGATATATCATTTCATTTTTCATTTACTTGTTAACTCAACTACTTTGATCCTCGTTTCATTTCATTTATGATAATATACAAGTATATCTTGCTTTGTCTGATTTATAATTCTTTTTAGTCCTTTTCATATAATCAAGCTCAATTTTTTGATATGGCAGTTCCAGGATATGAAGAAATGTAAGTTTGAAACTGGTGTAAGTTTGTGATTCTACAAACGATTTGAACGTGCGGTATATCATGCTTTTCTGTATTGCCATTGACGTTTTCATAGAGAGATTAATCTGTAACTGGCCGAGATGTACCATGCACATTTCATAAGAAATTATTTCTCAACCGATTGCATATTAATGCAAAAATTTTGTGGGTAACTTGATATGGAAAACTTATACAGAATCACTTTGTGTTATTAAAGGAGTAGTGATCTCTATGAAGATACCATACAATCAGTTTACTATTAACTTTGTGATGTGGAACTGGACTTTGAATGAGTTACAAGCAAATTAAGGTTCTTCTCGCAAGAGTACTCGATACAATACATAAATGTAGTCACTGGAACTTCAACGCTTTTTGATGGTCTTTATGTAAATATGTACAAAGATATTTAACAAATTTCGGTTTACCGACGATCGTATCATGTATTGTGTACAGTGCGAGCCGTTCCTTTTTCCTTAATCTACTTCTGCGTTTGTATCTTTGTCGGGTTTCGATTTTCAAATATCATCAATATAGAGTGAGAGAGTACTATTTTCTATCTTCACAGAAGACATAGATAAATATATATTTTCATAATCTTTTCTTATAAATGTAATTCGCTTACTTTAAAATCATTATCCGTTAATGTTAATAATATTAGTGTCGGTGCTCCTTTTTCAATTTCAGACTTCTTCCAGTTTGCTCCGTTTGCCATTTAAGAAAAAAACACGCACAATCGAAATAAAGTTATTTGAGTAGGTTTCAAACATATTACGCACATTTTGCCCTTTGAACGCAGCATGTAGATATGTAACAAGTTAGTTTTGGACCACCGAATGTAATTTTGACTATAAAACAAAGTAATGTTTTGTGTCGGAAGACCTTTAATTGATGATATGGACTATTACGAAAAAATTAAATTTGGCGAAAACCGTGAACTCGTATTCGCAGCAAAATGTATTGAAACTTGGGAACTAAGTTTTTCGAAACAATTGCGTTACCATTAGACAAAAAACATCTAAGTGGTCACAATACCATCTTGATATTTTGAATTTTTGAAAAATCGCAATCTAATGATTTAATAAGATAAAATGAAACTTATGATTAATCATTATAAACCGAAGGTAACAAAAGATGAAAGATGTGAAAGCTGCCAGTTATCGAACAAAAGCCACGAATGTTATCAATTAAATATATATCTTTTCCTTATTCAGTCAACCACATAGCGAATTCTGTTCTTACCCAAATAAAAAGCGACATATTTCTGACTAAAAGAGAGATCAAAATACATTGCCACTTGTTGCATAAAAGTTAATTAACGTAAGAATACGGTAAATAATAGTAAAGTTTCCTTAAAGTATACTTGATCCTTTTCTGTTTATGTTAATATTCACTGCTCAATAGGCAAGTCCTGTTTGGGAACACACAATTGATCAGATTAAAGAATAGGTAAATATGCAATATGTCAATATGTTACATGCGAAAAATTTATGTGCATTTACATGTTGCCTCCGCGAGAGAGATGTGATTAAATAAATTTAGTCGTAGGGTAATGGTCCTCTACTCTCCTTAAATAGTTACCACCGTGATTATAAAACAAAATCTCTAGGTAGAGTCTATGGTTCATGATTTGACGGTCGATATATGATGTTAAGTACAAAAACTGGAAAGTAAGAAAGAATTGTTCGCATTTCGAAAATTTTAAAGTACAGCTCAGATACAGCACTAAGCAATAGCTTCGTATATCGGCATATACTATTAAAATAATCGCAGTAAACTCGAATGAAATAATTCTGAAATCGGTCTGACAGATCAGAAAGTTCTCTCATAGCCTTCGACTATAACGAACATGGCTTCTATTGTTAATGGGTCTCACTCATGATATTCGAGATATCACTTCACCAGTGTAATAGAAAGGTAAAAACAAACGAGATATGCTAAGTAAGAAAGTCATCCACGTAAGAACTATAGAAAAAGATCTTAGAGTATGAAATAAAGTGAGTACAAGAAATACAAACACATCCCTCTAATCTAAGTGCCGCTGCCTATAAGTGGGTGGGTTCGCACAATAGCGGGTGCACGTAAAAAGATTGCGCTTTAAAAATACATAAAAATGATCAATGTTCCTTCTTTCATCTGACCATTGAGAATTAAAAAGCTCCGCAGCGAAAATTCTTATTGTTAGTGGTAATATAGCTAAAAAACAGTTCTACAACAAAGCTTATAGGTAGCTGTGTAATGTGTTTTCTGTTCACGACCTTGCACGTTGCAGTAATTAAAAAAAATGATGTATCAATAATGTAACCGAGGATTGTAGCAGTAATATAACCATAATGGCATACTTTTCGGTTAAAATTCCCTTTCATTTAAAACTTAGAAATCACTTAGACAACTTTATACACGATCATTTATAACAATGTAAATTGTAATCATTGCATTAATATTTAACATATATACTCTTATATGTAATATATGTATATCTGTGTGTGGATGTCTTGTCTGATCTATCCCCTAGTTTAAGAATAAAACTATAATACTAAATTATGTCAGTACCACGCCTTTCCGAGATCAGAGTCTGCTTCTGTTTTAAATTAATTCCTCTTGGTATGCTCATTCTTCTCGATATACCTTCATACCAAATTATTGTCGGTTTTAACTTAATTTTATTATAACTCTCCGCTAAAATCACGTCGAATCCGATCGTTCGCATGCGAATGACGCTGTATTCATAAAATATATGTACGATTATATGCGTTTCATTATAAAATTTACTACTCCGAAATATTGAACGTGCTGGCCATATAACACGCAAGATACCTTTTTTCGGTACATCAAAACGTGTGGCCCAATTCAGTATTACGATAGTATTATTCGAATCAAACTCAAGCTCGGGCTGGCCAGTACTCTAGTATGTGAGTGTATTCTATATGTGTGTTTCGGATTCTCTAGCACGAGTTTCACCGAAAATGTTCACGAATACTGCACAAACAAAGATCGAATTTGATTTTGAACCAAATCAATCATTGAGTATAAATTAACGAACAATTACCTCAAACACGTCCTAGAATTATACATGATTTTTAGACATACTTGTTCGAGAATTCGTTCGAAACAATTGCTCCTCTGTCGTCCCTGACGATTAATACGGATCTCTGTAATACTGCCACAATTTTTCTGACGTGAATGGTGAAACATTTTCAATGGAACGGCGACGAGAACTATATCTGTGTACAATATAAGCGTGTTTACATTCATGTATTCACGCTTTTAACCCCGTGAAACATCCGTCCATAAATTGAAAATGGGCATATCTTTTCTTCATACACCGTCGATGACACTTTATATCTGCAGACAAAGAAGCTTCGAGAGACTCTAATAACCTACTAAGCATACAGTTAATCTTAACTTAGCAGACTTAATTTTTCTTAACATATATACCATTTTTATATGTTGATTTTGACCTTTTGCTGACTCACTTTTCGGATAAACTAAAAAATAACGCAAAGTATTTGGAAGATAAAGACATGGCAAGGGTGATGCTTCAAAGGGTTAATAACGAGTATGTACTTTTGTGTTTATAATGTAATCGTGTTATGCACATATGGATGATTTTTATGTGATGGTAGGCACTGATGGGGGTGGATGGCTGCATGGCGAGCAGGATCAAGCAGGCTAGTCCTTGACCAATCTGTATATGTGATGTTGGGCACCGTGCTCGGATGTCGACACTTCGAACACATACGCCGTGCACAGTAATGTTTCCTGCGTGTCCCTGTTCGTAACAACCTGTAATAGACATTTAATGTTTACAATAAAAGTGTAACAAAAGGAAACTCCCGGTCTACTCATATGGCAGGTCTAAAATGATTCGAACATTACCTGGAGAATAGTGAAGTTCTCGAGAACGCTGTTCATCATGTACTTCTCCGGCAGGTGTTTCAGCTTGTGTATGAAGTTGATCATGTATTCGCACATAGGTGAGCGACTAATGCGATAGACGAACCTGCCGTTTTCAAACCTGGCGTACTCCGTCTCCACCTTCTCCACCACTTGCTTTCCAAAAGAACAAACTTTGGTCGAACACGTTATCGTCATGTTCTCATTGCTCTCATACCTGTTGTCAAACAATGATAAGCCGGTGATATTATAAGAGTTCATTAATTAGCTAGACACGTTGATGCTGGAATTACTACGTACTGGCTCGTTACACCGTAAAAAGCTCCAGCCTCGTCTTGGATGTTGGTATTGAGATCGGCCCAGAATTTAACAAGGAAAAATGCTGCCTGTGGTCCTTTGTCATAAAGTTCCTTCAGACCGCCTTTCTTTTCTGGAAATTTGTCATATATCTGCCTTACATCAACAGCTTCTAACAGCGGATCCGCGTAGGTTGCGGAGCCTCCTATGTGGACGAATAAGTGCTTGTGGTACTGAAACATAGAATAGAGCATGAATATAGAGACGAATAATTAAAGATGTAGAAAATCGGTGGAATTACTTACAATATCCTGGTCTCTTTGTTGTTGCATGTAGGCTGAAAACTCGACAAGCCTAAGCTTGTGGGTGGCGATGGCACGCCCTTCCCAAGGTGGAGGTGGTTGGGCTTGAACCATATCACCACTTGAAACTGCCGTTGCAGGTTTTCCGGTGTACGCCGGCTGAGGGAACGGTTTGACATCTTGGGATGTTCCTGGCTGCAGACCCGGTTGCCAAAATTGCTGGAAAATTACAAAGATTCATTAATAAAGACAAATTCTCGCTTTCGGTATCTAATCGTCTTTCGTTTTATTCAATACTCTGCAGTGTCACAGTTGATTAGTATACCGGGATTTTCGAAACCATTCCCAAGTCTCTCAGAAAATTGTGGGGAACAGCCACTATAAAGATATTCCTGGGAATTGTTGGTTTCTTAGGAAGAAGCCAGGGATGGTTTATCGTTAGTGTCAGCTATTGAACTGAAATTTGAGGTGTCTTCCTGCAATTCGCGAAATTCTATTTCTGGACCAATACACCTCTTCACCAATCTTCACGAATTCGGAGTGCTGACTGGCGTTTGCCGAAACGGTGAAATATCAGTGAAAGAATTGTAAACAAGACATTCATTGAAAGCTACAGTTAACGCAAGTCTTGGATGTATCCAGACATTATTAAGCATCACGAGCGAGGAAGATATCTCATTTCCTTCCGTGAATGAGCCATCGATATCTTGGACTAGAAGAACTCTCACAATGATTCAGTACTAGACGGAAGAAAATAAAACGGACGAACACAAGTAAAGGGAAATAATAGTAGTTGGATTACGTGAAGAGAGAAAGACAGTTTGTAAGCCACAACGACGTCTCGCATATGTCATTATGCCAAAAACACGTAGTAGACATATGTAACCCGTCTATGCACGTGTATGTACTTTATATGATAACCCAGGTGATACATTTATGTACAAGATAGAGCGACGGACAAATTCAACAATACACAACAAGGGCCCCCGGAGCTCAGCAACAGAGAGAAACGGGGTGTCGTTTTCTCATGTTGGTTAGTCTATGGTTTGCAAGCTTCCTTGACTTCTTTATGAAATTAAAGCGGCGGTTATTCGTTTCCTTATGCCTTCAAATGAGAGTCAAGGTGTACAGACAAAAAGAGAGAGAGAGTGAGAGAGCAAGAGAGAGAGAGAGAAAGAGCTGTGCGAAATTGGAAAGAGCGAGCGTGAAGGGAGGAGCGCAACACAGAGACAAAAGAGAGAAACAAATTAAAAGAAAGAAAGTTATGTACCGCCTATAACTTATTGTGCCAGTGTTGTTCCTTCCTGAAAGCGGGCACTTTGTCGAAAGGACAAATATTCTTAGGATATAAAGAGTGAAAAGAGAGTGCTAAATAAAAGTTGAAGCACGGTGCACTCGTGCGAAAAGGGCTGTTGTGATTCACGAGAAACAAGACTGTCTGTGAGAAACTCGTCTGTGGTTTCAATTTGAAGGCCACCGAGGTAAAATCTTTAAGATGATTTACTTAACAAGCGGCAGGTAAGCAAAGCTTATTGCAATATCATTGTTAACATGACTTTACGAAAGCCCATTGCTGTTAAATCTATCCATAAACCAATGAAATCTGGGTCAGTCGACAAACCACTCGGCAGTGTTTGTTGCGTTCACAAGCGGATTAAACGGTTATCGAGTGAAGCGGTTAGGAAACAGATACGAACTTCAAAGACGAAGCCAAATCGATAGTCTGGTAACCAGATGAAAATTGCGTCCACAAGACGACGAGATCTCTCGTGAAACAATCCTTTACCAAAACTCGCTTAGATTAGCATTATGTCAATCATGAATTGCTCGTTGCTATATTTCGCTTGAAATGTTAAACGAGAGGGGAGCGAGTGCAGAAGACTTTTAAGGGAAGTATGTATTTAGATTGGTGGCAAATGGAGATCTCTATAAAGAGGAGAGTACCTCATCGTCTTGTCCGGAAAGTGTTGGCTTTTTTGACTAAGTTTTAAAACGAGAATGGCCGGTAAAAATTGTTTGTTGGGGCGTTCGGTGATTGGGACTTACCGCTCCGGGATAGGAGACAGGGGTGGAAGCATGAAGGGCTAAGGGCCCCACGAGGGCGGGGGGCATCTTGTTGTGTATCGCACTGGCAGCTGACACTATCTGGGCACTCGACATGCTCGACATAGTCTGGAGCGCCTTCTCCTTGGCGGCATGATCCTAACAAATTTTTAAACCCATTACAAACCTCTCCCAAACCAGGCAGATTACTACGCAACAGAGTGCGCGAAAGCCTTTCTACCTCCGTTCAAGTGATCCTACTTCGCTAACGTTAATTCTACTTCCTTGGGATCTCGTTCTATCTGGCTTTACGGACAAGTACTACTTAACGCGCTTCCGCCGTTGAAATTATAGTACTCTTCTAGCAAGAGCTCCATCATTGCTTTTATACCAGGCGGGATACTACGGATGGATAGTTGAAAGGAGCGTGTAGAGATTTGTACACATTGCACAAGGCTTCCGTCTGCTATCCAGTCAATATACACATCTACTTTATACAACACAGAGTGCTTGTTTGCCTTTTGCCTCCGTTAAGATCATACGGACGTCTATTGCACATATAATGTATCAAAGACTGCTTGCCGTTCGAGAAACTTGTAGTTTGCTCAACTTTATTAAAAGGACGGAAGAAGGGCGAAAGCAAAACGATGTCACCAAGAGTGGACATGATGTTAGACGATTAAGAAAAAAGTGGCCGCGGTTAAAATAGTGGTTGACGCGGAGCGGAGTAAAATAGATAGAATGAAATCGATAATAGTATGCGCTTGATGCATGAATTCATTATCGGCTGGAGGGGCTGGATTGGCCATGTCGCCTTTTTATCTGCCGTCGCGATCAATGACATCGATCGCCTATCGAGAAACAGCAATGCAGTTGATTGGCCAAACATCGCTGGTCGTCGTCGCAACAGAAATTCGCGGGAATTTCGGTGTTTTTATCGGAAAGCCGTCCTTTTAATCAGCGGCCGGTCGAAAATCGCTGACGAAGCGGCGGCGAGAGGTTTGGTGCCGTCATGTCCCGGAAATTGGCATGCCCGACCTACCCCGGTAACAGGGATTTTCAATTTCGTTCATAAATCCGTAATGGAGGGGCCACTACCAGTTCTCTCGTTTCGAATGAAGCGCGGCGCAGCGCGGCGCTCGTGCCGATGCCAGTGATAAAGGGGCTGGGAAACAATGCACTGAAAAATCCTGAATTCCCCCGAACTCTGCCCGGGGCCCCCACTTCACCCTGATTCTCCGCCTATTGACTGTCTACTCGCTGCTTCCCACTACTTTTTCCTCTCTGCTCACCGACTCGATTTAATAATCATTCATTACAATAAGCGCCTTTCAAAGGATATCATTCTTGAGGCAAGATATAGAAATGCTGCTACAAAGCATGATATCTCCATTCCCTCATTCCCTGTAAAGCGCCATCGGTGAATTTTTATCACAAATATGCCGATTGATCATTCTACTCGCGTATAAATGCGTGCGTACGTGTCAAATTACGCCGGAATTTATTTCCAGAACTCGGTGCAAAATCACGATAACGTTCCAGCGGCTTTCCACATTCGATCAAATAATATATCGCCCATAAATGCCACGAGCAGGGAAGATTGGAGAATAGCGAACAATGGCCAAATAAAAATCCATCCAGAAATGGGGCTGAGAGAGGGAGTAACAGGGCGCTCGTGTTTGCGTATTTTGGCATGCGGTGATTTATTAAAAAGAACTCGGCCAGGCGAATTCTCGATTTTCAAAAAACGATTAATATGAAATCGAATACGCGAGCACCACACGCCGAAAATCCATTTTGTTCTGCTGCGCGTTGTTCCCCACCACCACGCATCAGGAACGCACAGTCGATTTGTAAGGGAAAATCAATTCAGTTAATTAAGAGAGAGAGATCGAGAGAGGGAGGGAGAGAGAAAGGGTGTGTGGGGTTATAGGGAGGCTTTTTTTTAATTTCTTCGCTTTTTCCGCCGCCCTTTTTCTGGCATCCCTGTTTCTCTCACTCTAGCGAGCCTCTCATGTCTCTCCCCCGCTATCTGGCCCGCTCGGCCTGTTTCGAACGCTCTCATCGCGGAAATACACGCCAGGAATGCAGGATTGGGCGGGCAACGGGCTGGACATGTTTATCGACATTCTGAAATGCCGCTCAGCCGTTTTTGGGCATCCCTGTTATCGGGCTACCTTTACACCGCAACAATCAATTACACTGTAATGCCCGGCAGGATTATTTCGAGAATAGATAGTCCGCGATGTGTTCGTATTAATTATCTACCCTTGCAAAAATGATTAAACCGGCCCAATCAGAACTTCAATCGAATAAAGTGGTGAAGCGCGTGAAGTTTTCCGTCGGAGTATTACAGCTAAGTTGCCCTTTGAGCCTGGAGGTAGAATATCAGGAGGAAAATACGAGTGCGGCACGGTTGGCCGCGAACAGCCATTAATGCCACTAACTGAGAAGAAGTTAAATAAGGCCTGACCGCATAATACGTAAACAGCGCGCCTAAAAATTCCTTTTCCAGAATATAAATTGTAGAATCCGAGCGAGCCGACCCCATGGCGAGCCGAGAGAGGGAGAGCCTCTCGCATAAGCAAGGCTAGCAGCGCTGGTGTCCACCCTTCGTGAAACGCGGAAACCAGAAAATTACGTCAGACCACGCTGTCCGTATGCCGACTGGTTTTCTGAATAATGTTCCTGGTATGCGGCCACTGCAGTGCCAGACGCAGATGCACTTGCACTGGCCATTGTCTGAAAACGCGGGCAGTCTCGTAACAAACTTGCCTTCAAAATGGAGCCTAATATTCCTTTATTCTTTGAATTTCATTGTCGTGCATTTTGCTAGAAATCGTTGGTATACAAGTTGAGTAGCTCTTTCGAAAGTTTTCCTTATTAGAATTGGTATTCTTCTGCGTAAATCAATTAACTGCCATAGTCGATAATAGAGGGTTCGAAATATCCGGAATAACGCAAGTACGAAAGCTAACTATTGTCCGAAATTGTGTAAACAATATATTTCCATTTTTGGCTTTTGCCATTCTCTCCTTTTCTTTCTCTCTCGTTCTCTCTATCGGGACGCCCCCATTTCCGCAAATGGAAGAGCCGAGTGCACCGTGCTGTGATTTATTAACAGGGGCGCGATTGTTCCCGAAACGCTTTAATAATTCAACTGTTGATTAAACGGACAGGGGTTCATTTTTACGCGTGATTTAGCAGGCTGCCAGCGCGATTTTCAAATCAAATTTTCTATCGACAGTTAATATACCGCTGCATTGCAAATTGATAGCATCGTCATGTCGAAGCCGGACAACCCGAAAAGAAGCAGAGACAGTGTAACAAAAATTCGTGAGCGCTATCCGTGAGCGCTCTCTGTATAAAATAGGCGTGGGTTTCGCTTCTCTTAAAAAGTCATTGATTAATCAGAACTGCCAAAAGAGTAGAGGAGCGATAGAGCCTGGAAGTTCATACTCACCACTTTGAGCTTCGCCTGGACCTCGCGAAGTCTCCTCCTCGCGAGGACCTGTATGTGCGATGAGACCTGCTTTCGCGTTCTCGTCTTGCCGGTCCTCAATTTGATGTAGCGAGCGATCAACTCGTTGCGACCTGCAACACCGAGACACGGATACTTATAAATAATTAGAGGTCAATCTCGAGCACTCGATTAGCATTGCATACTCGATGAGTGACGCGTCTCGCGCAATTCAACTCTAAGCACTGAGGTTACCGCCAAGGAGGGTGATACTGCACCCATCATTCCTGCACCAACACCCTCACCACCGTTTAATTATAAACAGTCCTGGTTACGAGCACTTGAAACAGACTACGATCGACCTACGTTTAATTGCGAGGGTCAAGGACCCAATGGAAACATTCGTGAGACTTTGCAGAAGCTCTCCGCCACTTCAGAGCTTATTTCCAACGCAGATCTTCCTAGTCCGCTATGTATGTATACTTAATTGTACATCCGGCTACTATGCACGACCGGATTCTCCTAACAAACCTCCGAGCTTCGAGCTCTGCGAACAAGCTTGTACAAACAATCATGGTAGAATTAGAGTACCAGCAAGATTTCGGGAATAATGCATTCCTTGTAGCAATTAATAACAAAACCACGAGATAATGGTAACCATTGATACTCTCGGTAAATGAATACAGTCATAAAGAGATCTGTGATGCAAGGCAAACGGCAAATTCCTCGCTCAATCAGTTCTCAGAAGCAGAAGAGTATAATATGGTAGGGGCTCGCTAGTTCCGCGCTTTACCAGAAAGAATGCCTTTGCTACGAAGTATGTAAGCCGCTTGTTAAAGATAAAGTCCTCGGCTTTGCAAATTTTAATTAGCGGGAAAATTCTTTGGTTCCTTTCGCCCGATTTTCTGCCACTCGGGGAAGAGGGACTTCTTACAAGAAGCGGCTAACCGAACGAGCGAGCGAGAGAGAGGCTGGGTGGGTGGGTATCGGGGGATGGGTTGAATTCACATAGAGGGCGCATTGGGAAAATTACGCGGAGCGTCGGTGACACGAATGGCTACGATAATGAGGGTAATAAATTGAAACGGGGGCGAAGTGAGCCAGAGGAAGGAGTGGTGGAAGGAGTGGGCGAAGTTGCGACAAAAAGGGACACGTAGACACGAGGCATCGTGAAAGGAGCAGAGCAGAGCATGGCAGGGAGACAGACGCGCGCGCCCTTGTATGCAGGAGAGATGCTTTCACTGGTCGTGCAGTTACGCGACTATAAAATGCTCGTCTACCGACAGGGACGCTGAATTTAGGGGTGGAGGTGAAAAGCACGCGGGTGCATGTGCACCCGCACTCGAATTAATTCGAGTAGGGGGTATTCAAGTTTGAAGGGCCGATGGAAATATCAGGGGCGCGGCGCGGCGCGGCGCGGCAGCCGACAATGAGCATATTCCAATTTCCACGCTCGACAGATTTTTATTTAACAAAGAGCAGACTGAACATCCCGCGTTTTCATAAGGGTAAAATAACGGCGATATCTGGGAGCGGTGTAAGCTGGACGACCGCGAATTGTTCCAGTAGCCTCGGACAAAACCGGGCCACCTGGAACCCACGGGAAAGGGAGAGGGAAAGGGGCGTGGTGATACCGATTGCCGCTTGCACGCTCTTCTTTCATGCAAAGTACAATACAATGCTGCCCTGTCGAATCGGCTAGGAGGGCCAGCGCAACTGCCACCAAAAAATGGATTTCAAATACTCCGCCGATTAAGCCTTTTTGCGCATTTACAGCGGAATCCTTGCGCACTCATTGCCAACGGCAGAGTCTGCATTTGGCGCAAGCATGTACATACATACACACGTACACAGACTGAGCTCCCAATAGCTATTATAGCCTAGTATATTGAGTCGAGTATTTTTGGGATATGCGCTTTGAATGCTGTCGATTGAGACTCCTCTTTTGCTGTGCAGCAATAGCGTGCTCAAGTCGGGATCGAAAACATCTGGGAAACACCAGCTTTTCTACAGCGGAACCTAAAATTTGATGGTAGGGTCCTGTTGAAGAGGCCGTTATAAAAGTGAAACGGCGAGGATCGCGACAGGCACTGTTGAATGAATTGATTTCCGGCCGATTGGCTCGTGTAAATGCCGTCTTATACGACTTCTTATCGCTACTTAGACTTCACAGTCGTAAAAGCTTTACTGCTCCTGCTGTAAAATCTCCGCCAGACGACATCAACCCCGTCGCAATTGGAATAGCACTTGGTCGTACGGTATTCGGAATCACGCAGGATGTTTGAACTTGAATGAAGAATTGCTCCTGCCTTCCGAAAAGATGAGAAAACATACATAAATTCCAACTATAAGATTCCTATGACTTATTTCGTGACTTGTTTACAAAACTGTGAGAGCTAAGGTTGCGCAGAGTGGTTGCAGTTCGAGCGACCAACTTGGTGTTGAAGCAAATAAATTATTTCACCGATAAACAACGAAGTTCAGTGGAAGTTTATCTAAAAGCAAAATAGAATTACCGCAGTGCTTCCTGTGAAAAGATTCGATTAAGTGTGCTCGGTGTTTACACAGCTTCGTAAATGATTCGCCACTACCTGCAGCCAAGTAAAGGATCAGCGGCTACAAACTTTTTTTAATTGCTGTTTTTTGCCAGAATTCCACTTTCACAGTATATAAGTTTTAATCAAACAAAACTATCAGAGTAAAATCCCAATGTAGATCTTATTACCGAGACAAGTGTAATGAAGATTAAAACGATTTGTGAAAAGCGTTGAATGAGAAGAACTCGGAGATATTTGCAGCGATGCTTGAAGTGAATAAAAGCCGAGACACAAGGGCGATTTTCGAGGGAAAATTCGGAAATCCAAGAGTTACCGGGCACCTCCGGAAGTAGTTGGACGGGAGTAGCACGGTCGAGTGGAAAAGGGGGGAAAGGAAGGGAACGCTGAGGCAGTAAACGAAGGAGGAAGAGGAAGAAGGGGGCGCGGAGAAGCTGAAGCATCGGGAGGAAAATATTCGAGATTCCAGGCGAACCGCGTGATGACTCAATTTCGCAAAGACCGTTAAATGGCCCGGTATGAACCACGCGCCACTGTCGGCCGCGTTCCTTCTCTGTTTTTGAAGGCCAACCATTCTTCGATGGGAGTTGCTTACGTCAGGTTAGATATTCTCCTCGAAACCTCACTACAAACAACTCCCTCTCGCCTCATTTGCCTTTTGCGATATTTACTTCCGATCCTCAAGCTTTTAAATATTCCTTTCAACATTTATCGAAGATCTAAATCATTCTAAATGTCCCGAAACTACCCCTAATAAAAATCTCTAGTAAAGTCAGGTGTCATCCGAAGTGCTTCGAGGAAGTGTACGATAAATCATAGAAGAAAAATCCTGGTCTGGACAAGGCAACCGAGAAATCTATTGTTATTTCAGTATGTAGATAAGATTAAAGAGATCGGTGATCGACAATAGAGCACGTGTTCATGTGTCTGTGAAAACGACAGACGAAAGCACCGTGCGCAGGGGTTGAAATCATGGCTCTCTGCACATAGTCATCAGAGGTGAAAGGGAGAGGTAGTAGAGTGCATGCGCGATGCGACGAGCAATCAACGTAAATCACTTGGTTGATGCTCAATTTAACAAGAAGGGCTATTATGATCGCGAACTCGAAGTAACGAGCACACGAGGAGTGAATTCTCTCCATCCCTCTCTTTCTCTCTCTCTCTCCCTCTCTCTATCGCATATACACACTTTGGTTGTCGGTTGGGGGACTCTAGCCATCTCACTCTGTACTTGTTCTACTACTTAGCAAGTACTTCGAGCAAAGTACAGTTTATTACACGGCAAAACCCAAGGTTTATAGTCGGTATTATCCGCAACTTGCGGGTTAAATATAGTTTCAAAATGCACCAAATGACGCTGACATCGTCTAAAATGCAGCGATACTAAGAAAAGGGAGTGGCTGCTCTTCCTGCCTGTTCGCTGACAATATTCAGGCGGAAGAGATAATATTTGAAAGTTAAGCTTCCCGATCGAAAGCGGGTTCTTGCACTGATCCATAATTACTTGAATATGTCTGTGAACGTTCAACGTCCTTAGGCTTCTTTAAGTAAGGCGGCATAATGAGTATAATAAAATCAGAGGACCGTTTGTTGTAGTACGGAATATTTGGGAAACAAGAACAGGTTTACGAGACTCAGTGGCTCTAGTATTTGTTTCGAGTAATACGTGTCGTTACCATATATTATAGTGTAAAGGGTAGTGCGAAAGGGTTAGTAAACATCCCTGAAAGGGATCGCCTTTGACTTGTCGAGAAGCTGGTCTGCATCTACAGTGGTCCTTGGGGTATCCTAGCCTTTGCCACCAAGTGCCGTCGTTAATCGATGGCTGACAAACAGTGCCCCATGCCGGTCCTTCAAGTCCCGAAGTGCGTTTAAGCTCGTTTAGCCAATTAGTAATCGTTGAGCAGTCTGGTCGAGTCGAGTGGCAACTATCCGAAAAGCATCCCTCAGGCTACACCCACACTGTTTCCAGCGTGAACAGTTCAAAACACTTGGCTGCAATTACGTCAGAAAAGTGTACTTTCAATGCTCCTGCATGGCCATTCCTCCACTTTCAACTTAACCGAATTCCCGAAAAATATACTTCGCCTATGATTAGAACATTGGTCATTCTCATTATCTCCGAGATAATCAAAACACTGTACAGCAGCAAGTAAGTTGTCAAGTAGCTGATCGGATAAAAGACCAGTTAGCGAGAGCTCGCGCGCTCTGAGCGCCAATGGAAAATGCGAAAAACTTCGATACACGAAGAGGCACGGAAAGCTACCACAACTTGTTCGATGTTCACTGCTTCTTGTGGGCGTGTATACTCGCCGAGACGAAAAGACGGCGCGAGGGGGAGTGAAGATAGAAGTCGATAAGTGTCCTTGCGCTAGAAGGATCCTCTCGCATCTTGACACGGTGACCCCTACCCTAGCCACCCTTCTTATCATCCCTCCGCGCCATTCCATCCATCTTCCTTTCTTTCTATTTCCTTCGCTGCTACGCTACCAACACTACCATGACTGGCAGCGTCAGCACCCCCCTACTACCACCAATACCATGAAAAGCGACCAAGCACTGGAAGCGCGTCTCTCTCTCTCGCTCTTCACACGCCCCACCACTACTCTCCCTCGTTCCACTGGCAAAGCTCGACATCACCACTACCACCAGTCGAGCTTCCACCGTCATAGCACACGATACCAGATCTGCCAGCAACCCACCAACTCCCTCCCTTTCCGGGATCCTGCACCACCACCTCCTACTCTGTTCACTAATTGCACATTCTTCGCATAGTTTCGGCACCCTTCGCCCCTACCAACCCCTTTCCACCGCCGGGACGCTTGGCAAAGAGGGATTGTGAGCCCCCGACACACAACCACCCTCTTTTCCGCCCTGTATCTCTATCCCGTGCTCTCCACTACCTATACCATGCATCTCCCTCCCTCCCTCCCTCTCTCCCTCCCAGCCTTGCCATACTCTCTCTCCCTCTCTCTCATATCCCTTACTTCTAGCGCTATCCTCACTTCTTGTAGCTCAACCCTCTTTCTTTACTTCATGCTGAACCCTCCTCGCCCCTCCCCAGTCTCGCCGACTTCTCCTTGCGTTCGTGTATATATCCATCTACCTACTATCGTATACTACATCGCGGGCATATCCTTCTCCCTCGTTTCTACCTTGCCACGGCAAGCTCCACGTAATCCTGTACGGGTGTCCTGGCCTGGTAGTTTCGTGCCGGTAACTCACTAGCTTTGTGCACTGCCACCCTCGCAGAAATCGCTGCTGTGTACAGGAGAGCCAGAGTCCACCGATTCTCGTGTACATACATACACGGATTAATAGTAGTCGGCGTTGCCGACATTTTTTCTAAGCAACAAAAATTAGGCTCGAACTCGCGCAGTCAGTATAATCGGCCTGGCGTGTTTCACGTGACACCATTAATGAGAGTGCTCTTGCTTGATTTACCGTTGCTGTAACACGGAGCGGATTTCTCTCGGATTATTTCTCATTCTGCAGTGTCCGCTTACTTAACCGGCCAGTGAGGGCGGGATATTCTTTATTTCGAGGTTACGTACGACTCTGGTGAATTGCCGCCATAATTTGGGGCGAACGATTCTATACCTTGGCCGGCGCGGCGGTGGAGTAATTTAAGGGATGGTCGAAATAAATATGGGAAAACGGTGCGGCAAAAGGCCGGCAGCAGCCGGCGCAGCACGGCGGACGGAAATGCGCGTACATCATTCTCGCGTGTGTGTGAGGGCGTTTACGTGATGCGGCTGAATGGTGCTAGCTACCTACACAAACGGGGGGGTGTAGCAGGGCGCGTTCTACAAGTGAACGCTTCTTACCCGCGCGTCGGAGCACCTTTACCGGGGGAAAATTTATTTTCCGCTTACAGCCACAACTTATCCGGGAGCCCTTGCTTTCCCGCACACCCTCCATTCAATTTCTGATCGTCCACAGCTCGCGAAGAAGCCTCTCTAACCTCCGCAAGGCCAGCCCGCCGAGATTTAAGTGTCCAAGTACCTTTCCAGGTGTGCACCGAGCGCATTTCAGACTCCGTGTCAGCAAAATTCTCCCGTGATGCTTTTCATCTCGACCCAACTGTCAAGATGTCTTTTCGTATTCGATATGATTCTCGTGCGCATGAAATGGATTCGTTGTCCGCTTTAGCAGACACGATCATCCGCACGCTCCTTGAAATGGTCCGTTCAGCTTGTTTAAACTTTGGCATACAGCGTGTGTTCCAGGTTGAACCTCGACGTTTTATAATATGTGTTTTTACATTACTTCCTTACTAACGACGAGTAATTTAGCTTCACTGACTTTCTATGGAGTGTCTGATCGCGAAAGGGAAGGAGAGAGAGAGGGAGAGAAAGAGGGTGGAGAGCGAAAGCGAAGTACATAGCTGGTTGGTATAAAAATGATGAAAAAGATGCGGTACAATAGAATGCTCGTGCCAACCCACGCTAGAATGCAGCCCGCACTCTTACACGGATTTACTATGTGCGCGACTGCTGTACCTTTGTAACAAACGTAGGAGGATGTCCAACAGAATCGAAACCTTTTCTCTGGATGAAAAGTCTCTCCGAATTCAGGCAAAGCTTCGAAATAGAATTACAACTCGCACCAAATTACACTACGCTTCTGTGTTCCAAGGTACTACACACAAAAAGCATCTGACAATGACATCTGACGTACGAATTTAATTATGTTGCACATGATTGAAGGTATGAAAGGAATTTTCGGCTGGACTAGATCAATATCTTTCAAGAGTTGCATATTGATGGGCAGCGCGGAGTATGGTATGCTCGTAAAAGGGCTCGTGAAATGGAAAGGGATTAAAGCATCAGGCGGGTTTCTCTGGACGCGGGCGGGCAAGTAGGTGGTGGTCGAGTCAAGAGGGATGGCTGAAAACCAAGGAGAGTATATCCTCGGATTTACGAGGACGATAAACAGGATTATACGCCTTCCGTAAACCTTGAAACGATCTTTCGAGCGAGCGCACAGTTTGCGTAAGACCGCGCGCGAGCGCGCGCTACTCCTCTCTTTATCTTTTGCCTTTCAGGCCGCTCCCCGCAATCTTGCCCACCTACACCTACCTTCCCCGGATCTCCGCCACGATCCACTCCTTCTTCAAAGTGTCTGTCTCACGACATTCACACCCATTTCATTTTCGGCAGTACCAATTTCCCCTCCTGCTATCTCTGGCCATTCTAGTTCTCAAAAAAGCTACGCTGCGTTTTTCAAGACGCTTCTCTGATGCTCGTAGTTATTGAGCGTGGTAGGCCAGAAGGAAAGAGAGCCACCTCTTCGCACGAATAACTTATGCCTGTCGAGTGGAGGAGTGAGGGGGGGATTGCACTCGCTGGCTGCTGGAGCACGCTAAATTAGCACGCGATACTTGGCAGCACGAAAAGAAGTACAAGACTAGTAAGAGTCGAGGGAGGAAATAAGAACGATGCGCAGGCTTGAAAGAAGTCGAAGAAGAAAAGCTCGACTACCTTGCCGACGAAAGGAGATATGGAAGCGCGCCGACCTCGTCTCAGGGATGAAAAGAGGAGTGTGGAGTAACTGGCGCGAATTAATTTTCATTACGTAGAAGACCAAAGCGCCAGCTCCTATTTGGCCAAATAGGAAACAATGTAGTTGCGCGCTAATTAAAATATCTGGCCATTTCCTTGCCCGATGGATCTCGGCCAGCCTCCATCTATCTTCTGCTTCTAGCTCGTCCAGTTCTCACAGTATTCTAACAGATCAATTTCAATTCGCCATACTTGACAACTTTTCTCTTTCTCTAATGTACTCATGCCGAAATTCTAGCTATTAAGGATGGCGGAATTGAATGGTGGTAGTCCAAGTCGCCTATAAACTGGATATAACGGTCAAGTAGCGATGGTCCAGTTGTATCTCTCTGTCTGGCGAATCGTATATCCGGTAGGACGACAACATAACAACCAAAGCACCGGCGAAATGTTAGACGCGACGCTGGATTCAGTAGCGACGGCGGACCTCCAGTTCTGGCTCGAGCTCCGGCTCGGTCCCGTCTTCTCGTCGGGGAGCTATTATACGCTCGAGTTTAATTAAACTCCGCGAGATGTCAAAGGACTCGGCCATGCTGGGAAGACGGACAATGCGGACGCAGATTATTACATCCCTCGTCGTCCTATCCCTGTCTCCTCTCCTACCCTAACTCCTTGCCTTTCATCCTCTTTCCACGCGAATCCCGCTTTTCTCCGCATATGCTCTCACACTGCCTCCATTCCATCTGACGCGCGCTCGCCTCGCACCGCCTCGCCTCTTCACAAATTCATCGTGACTAATGCGCGACAACTGGTATTCGCATAAATTTCGAAGGGTAATTAACAAGTTATAATAGCCTAATCATAATGCTGAAATGGGAAGTCTGCTGACGAGGAGTGCGAATATTGGGAGTGCCGAGAAATAAGAAGCGAGTGCTTGATTTCTCTGGGATTTCTTTCGCAGAAAGTTTCCAAGTGCAGCAGAGTAAAATACCCTGGGGTGAGTCTATCGCACCATGTCGATGCCCATCATTTCACGCTCCAATGACGTCTCGGCATCGGATTATTGGATTGGATGTTGGGGCCAAAAGAATCTCGACGGTCGTTGTCGCAACGAGCGAGATGACTCGAGTAGACGTCCTTAGAGTAGGACCTCTTCCCTCGGGAACTAAAAAGATGAAAGATATCGGATCGGAATTGCGGGAGGGATGCTTTCGAATCTCCTTAACGCTTGGGGTTCTTTTCATCAAGTCACCCTTTCCATCTCACTTTATTCTCTTTTTCTCTTCGTGGCAACGAACTCTTCCCTACGACAATAGCTTACACTGTGATGACGGCTTTTGCGGCGACCGCGCGCAACTCGACCAAGCAACTTAAAGGGTTTGAGCTGTAACAGCTTTACAACAAGAAGCTGCCGCTGCTACTGCTACTGCTGCTGCTGCAGCAGGGTATTTAGCTGTGGAAACCTTACTCTTACAATGCAGGTACTACTACATTCCGCGTGCTTTCAAATAGCCGCGCGAGTGACCCTTCACTTAATGCAAGTGCATTTCTCGGGGCAAGCAGACTGTTGGAAATATTATCCGTCCATGACCATGGCACGGTTTTACGCGGGGCGAAAGGTTCCTTCGCAGGTCCATATACTTTGTCTCTGTTGTATCGTTTATCAGCTGATGAAAACTGATAGGTGCTCAGAGAACGACGTTACGGCGACGCACGCCCTGCCCTCGAAGGTTTCGGGGGGTTCGTTGGCCGAATAGAACCGGACAACGGAGCCAGCAGAAGGCGATGCTTGGAGAATTGCGACGGAAAGCGTGAGAGAGGCGCCTCAGACACCCTCCTTCCACCGGTCAATAACTGGACACTGCCATCTCCACCCTCTACACCAGCTCGTCCCATACCAAGCCACCTGTGTCTCTCACACTCTCTCCTTTTAAAGTGGCCTTCCTCACCTCCTCCGCCTCTTCCAGCTTCCTTGCTTCGTTCGCCTGCATTGTCAGCCTGTTATATCAATCTGTCTTAGGATTCCGAAGGACAATGAACCTCCCTCAGAATCACGATCCCTCATGCTCTTCCGCTCTTTAACTTTAACCCTTTGATTATGGTGAAACGACAGGATTTTATCCATGGTAAATGTAATCTTAATGCATTTCAAAAGCGCCTATAGGCGCCAACAGTCTTTAGCGGGCAAACTTTTTAAGTGCCGATAACAGCAAAAGGATTAAAAATCGATGAGAAGGGATTTGATGTTGATTGATTCGGCATTATTCGCTAAGCGTTTCACATGACTGACTACTGACTAAGCAGAATTTATGAGAACGATTCATAGTACATATTCGATTTGTGGGACAAAGCTTAGGGCGCTTGGGTTTCTTGAAGTCGCCCAACTCGATGACCCATAAACCAGGATACGACGGGGCAGAGAGTACGGTGCCCCATAAGGCGGGAGTGAAGCACTTAAACGTGCTCTCGCTAGTGCGCTCGTAACAGACGTCTCTACGTGTTGCTGGTGATCAGATAAATGCCAGAGCGTACCGGCATACCCTTCCAAGTCTCTCTGCGCGAGGATCTACTGGGTGTTCCGAACAATTCACAGTAATTTTGAAAATTCACCACGTACCTCTACGTTCATTGGTCACTTTCGGCTATTACTTTCGAATCGATCAATGCCACCACCATTCCCCTTCTCATTGTCCTTCCATTATGGAGTTGATGGAATTTATTTTAACAATTAATTGCTGAATCAATGAAATTTGAGAAATTCCACGAGGAAATCGGAAACACGAATAGTGAAATGCTTTATGTAATGAAGTATTGATCGTGAGACGGAAAGGCAGAATTAGTGGGTATGGAAGAGCATGATTCCGAGGCACATTGTATAAGGGACTACCGTCGCTACCGGTTAAGATCAGATGGGTTTGCGAGCAAAGGATTTATCTGTTTAAATGCATCCCGAGGCGGTGCAGCCGCCTTGTGTTTCAACGGGCACGCTCCCTGATCTCTAACGCTCGGCCACTGCGAGAAATACAGGCTCGCAGGAGACGCCGATAGAGCTATCGTAAAATCGCTTCTCACCGCTCGCCTCGCTTCTCCCTGAATAACAATAATCGTAAGGAATCAAACATACATAAGGCAAAGGTTGCAGTCGAGAGAGCATTCTACTATTGCCACGGTAACTCCTTCCGGATGTGTTTGCTTAATGTTTCACCTTCTCCAGGCAGATCGTGTCGCACCGTTAGTCAATCATACCGCAGCGAAGCGTTACGTGCTGAAGCAAAGTCGGTAAATTTATTATGAAATTCCCCGTACTTCGGCAAAGTGTCGTAACAGCTATGCATAGCTTCTTGCCGGGTGGATTCGCACGCGAACCAATGGAGAGAATGAGCGAACGGGTAGTTTCGAGCAGGGAAACTAGAAAGAGCGATGGAGAGAGAGAGAAATTTGCAAGCTACAATATTTACGAAGTTCGTTCCGGAACATTGACCTATGGATGGAGTTGGTAGACGGAGATAGTGGAAGCTGCGGGACCACAGCAAAAGAGTTTTTCCTCTCCTCTATACCAGCAAGAACCTAAACGCTCCTCTAAGCGCTCCTCCATGCTCGAGGGAGCACGGATCCTTTTATTTCAGCTGGTTTATTGGATGCCGGACGCAAGGACGAAGGACTTGTGGGAAGAGGCGCGGTTTCTTTCCGCTTCAACGAAAGAGAGAAGAGAGCTGCTCTGAGACTAGCGGCAAAAAGGACACCCCGTCACTCGACTAAACGAACACTTTTTACTAGACGGTGGGGCACTTTGATACTTTTTGATGAGTAATGCATTCATCCGTGCGTTTCACCTCTAATACTGTATAAACGAGCATAACACTTCCGGTAATCTTCTCACCCCGTGATGAGTTAATAGAACCGGCACACAAGAACGGGAAAGACTTGCTAAGTTTGCACCGTCGGAAAACAATAAGAACAACTGTGGAAGTTGCACGCGTAAAACTTGGAAGCGAAGCCGATTCTTCGTAAGGCTGTTCCTCTTCGGTACGTTCTATCTCCCTCTATCTCTCTCTCTCTCTCTTGCCCTCTCCCTGCCTTCGGATTGCAGAAGCGATCGTTCTTTCGCGGTGAAATCTCGATGGAGGTAGAGGAGCATCGATGCCGAGGCGGAAAAGCGTGTTTGGAGGGATAAAGTAGGAGGAGGCGAAAGGATAGCAAGCAGTAAGGTAGAGCGGAGAAAAGCGGGATCGGAAGACAAGTGAGATAGACGCGAGAGGGAAGGTGCGACGAGAGCTCGAAGGAGGTAAATTGCCCTGAGATATTTAATCCCGAGGAAAGGCTAGGAGACCCTTTATTGGCTCGGTGAGTGAGCAACGGGCAAGATAAGTTTCCCGTAGGATCGATGGCCAATCGCGTTAAGCGATTTTCGCGCCTCGTTATCCTTTGTTTCCATCCGGCGGACGGGCGAACGACGACGACGCCGACACCGATACTCTCTTTCTCTCCCTTTCACTTCTTCACCGGTTCCGTTCCTCACCCTCGCGCGATATCGATCTTATAGCGCTTCCACTCACTTCTGCAATCGGCGACTTCGCATTCCTCGAAGCTTCACTGAAATTACTTGGCTAAGATTTTCCTTCGCGTAAAAGAGAGTCCAGTTGACGAGCAACTTGGATGTTTACTCTATTATAGATCTTTCACATCTCTGCTCAACAGTCGATGTTCTACATAACGTTAATACGTCATTTTTATTAATCCTTTGGCTACCATTGGCGTCTTAAGGTGCTCTAAAAGTCCATTAAGATTGGACTTATCACAACTAAAATCTTGTCGGTTGGAATTAGCGTTTTTTCTTAGATTTCACTCTAGTTAGAGGATTAACAGTATTTCACAATCAGCAGCAATGTGACTGAAGTCAAAGGAGACTAGTACATTTATAAGTGCCCGCTCGTATCCTGTCTAATTCGGGGAGGAAAGCTTTCGAGTAAAATGTACCCTAGCTAGAATAGTAAGATCAAACAGGGCCAGCGCCACGTGATGAGGTGGCAGGGCACAAATCACGGGGATTTTATTGTACAGTGTACCGCGGTGCCAGGGGAGCCATTATTTTGGTTGCGACTCTCCATTAGCAATGGGAGCCTATCGTGAATCACGGCGGAGGGCAACGCTTGCGTCGTTAGGGTCTTTACGAAACAAATTTTCCTTTAATTCTCAAGGCAGGATTGTTCTCTCCACAATTTTCAACCCTTGTCCTGCGAATTACGTTTGGATTAGCTAATGAACTGGAAACTCCTAAAAGGGTTGGGAAATTAAGAAACATTCTGCTTTTAATAATTGTATTGAACGGACGATGTACGACTAGGAAAAATGCAATAGAGATTTTATTTCTGTGGTATGTAAGAATTTACAGACATCCCGAGGGACTGGTTTAAACAGTGAATTGAGATAAGCCATGGGAGAAGGTAGGATGATATCGCGCTCTGCGCTGCGCGGAGGACGTCTTTCGAGACTCGGTATTATTGACTGGGTGGCGAGTTAGCGGTGGTAAGTGGCGGTGAGGATGGTGGTGCCTGTGGATGAACCAGGCAATATCTGGTCGGTCACGTAGACTGACCTCAGCATCAAGCAATAACGATGCCCGCCCGGAAGCGTTCCGGCGGTTGTCCACCTCCAGAACTATGGCTATTGCCACTTTCCGCCAAGACAATCTTTTCACCAGCATTATTTGTAAAATGAGAACTTCTTGATCGAATACATTATTATTCAAACTAGCCGATTTCGCTTAGTATGAGATATGAAGTCTATGATGGTAGTGAAATCTTAGGTAGTTGTTTAGGGGCCAGCAGAGGGCAGAGTCTATCTAGAGTGATTCTTGGCACTGATTCCAAGTTGCATGCATTGAGTGGCTAGTAGGCAGGAAATGCTTTGACTCACCGTACATCTTCCCTTCGTCGGAAAGGATGATTTTGCGTCGACCACATGGTGGATATATGGTAAGAGCTTCCTGGAAGCTCTGCTCGATATCCGGCGACCACACACCCTCCGCGTCTGCTGCTGACAAGTCTTTCTCGTCCTGGCAAATATAAGCACAACAATTCCCCTGTAAATCTTATGCACTTTATCGAACGTGCACGCCAACACTGAAATTCTGCGAGATCTTTTTTCGCGAATTCCAATTAAACTTTTGGCTCAAGTGGCCACTGGATATTTTCGGTCGTTGAAAGCGTGTCTACGTTCTCTTCTCAGAGTCAAGTAGTTCTTTATATGTATGCGGCCAAGTAGATTTCAAATCACGAAGCTAGGTTGGAATGTCGATGAACTGAAGAGAGTCCGTGTCGCACGAAAAGGCGAGAGAAACGAACGACTATTTCGCGCATTAGATCAAGCAGCCAGAAGTAAAGTAAACGGCGTGCAGGACTCTGCACGAGCAGGACTGTGTTTCCCTTCAGGGACCCCGGTCACGTTTACTCCTTCGATATAATATCGCTGAGCACGCAAGCCCCACCGAAGGACTTACTCCTTACAGTGAAAAAGTCTCGAATGGATCAGACGGTAGAGCGACCCTTTCCACGCGGCCACGCGGCCACACGCTCCACTGCTTTAGCATTATGTATCGCCTAAGGAAAACTGGACACGGAAAAAGATCTAGCCAAATGTCAAGGCCGGCAATCTAAGCAAATGAGAAAATGGTCTGCGCCTGTACTAACAAAAACGGCATCTTCTAAGAAACTGTTCATATTAATAGGTAAAAAATCGTTCACTCTAACAGATAATTAATTAATGAACCTCATTCTATGATAAAACTAAATAATCATCACAATTTGCCCTGATTAAGAACAGCGCTAAACGCGCAGAAATCGAAAGACTGTACGTTAATTCGACACTGGATCGTAAAGAATGAATTCATTTAGAATGATGTCTATGGTGAGACGGAACCGCGAAACGCCGAGAGTGGCGAGCAACGGAGAAATATAAGAAGGTAAAGGTGAAAATGTGGCGCTACTTACATCGCTGATTTCGCCAACGTCGAGGTTCTTGGTATCCGAGCCGGAGCCGTTGGCGTCGGGCGGCGGCCCGGAACTCGCGGGAGTCCACGGCGCGGAAATGGTGTCGGCTGCAGCCACCGCACTGCCTGCAACAAAACCACCAAACATCGGTAATCCCTCAGAGTTTCTCTTGGTCGGTGAGACGCCGGTTAACGTAATCGTCGGTGAGCGTCGCGAACCAACCCGAGTGCACGATATTCCTCCACGTGTATTGCATTCTGGACGGGAAAAGGGTAGCAAGCGGCGGTGGCGGACCGGTGAGGAAAGCAGAGGAAGCGAGAGAGAGCGGAAGGTGGCTGTGTGCGAACGGACGCTTCATCGGCCGAGATATTCCAAGAGAAAAATTACAAGCAGCGGGGATTTACGGTATTGCACCCCCATTCCTCGCGATAAAATTGCGCCCGCATTCGCGCTGCGGAATTCGAGGGCGGCGCGCTTTCGAGAGCGGAATATCATTGCGCGTTAGTGATAGGTGGTGGTAGGGGGTTGGGAGATAGCGTGGGAACGAACGGATGGTTGGGCCGCGAGGAGAGCGCCGCGATCAGGGCGACACGGGTGGAAGAGGGAGGCGGAAAAATCAGCACGTGAAAAATCACAGGTAGGAAGCACGTCAACGAGCGGCTGACTGCCTCGGCGAGCCAGGGATCTCTCTCTATACGCTGGCGCAACAAGTGTTCCCTGATATCGCGTATCAGTGCCGTACCCACCGGTGGGGGTAGTTTGTAGGCGGTACACTCCGCCTACCGGGGGGTGGAGTGTGTATTCTAAGCCCCCGGAAAATCCCCTTTCCCCGCCGATCCCGCTAACAGCCAGCAGCTTTCCCGGCGCCCGGAAAACAGCCGAAACATCCGAAAACACTTGTCAACTGCAAAACTACCTCGCCCCACCCGAACCACCACCCTCACCCTCGCCCTCCCCCTACCCCCGACTCCACTCGGGCCACTTTCTCGCCGCTCCCGGCAGCTGCGCCTTGCAGAAAAATTACTCTTTGACCCAGTTTCCGAAGCGCGCACGTGCGAAGCCTCGTTCCCCACGCGACTTCAACCCCATTCCTAGGATTCCTTTCGAGCAGCTTCTCCTCTCTACAAGGATAAAGGACTCCGCCCAGATATAATCATAGATACTACAGACCGTGCCCTGTAAAGATTCATCTAGCACCACTCTAATTCCTCTCAACCTGAGGAATGATAGGCCCCTCCGCAATCCCTACCTTTCCCTTTCCAACTTTCCCATTGGAAGCACGTGTTGCATTGCTTGTATTAGAATAAAAAAACGCCAGAGACATAATGGATGTACATCTCGCAGCGAGCGCATTCAACAAATGCTTCCATCGGAATGGAATATTGCCGGTGGTAGATGGGGTAGCAGGATAATATGGAGGCCGCCAAAACTGCGAGGAAGTTTAATAAAGGCAGGAGGAGATGCTCGCAGTCGGAACTGGAGTCAGAAGAGAGTGCGTTCTGTCGTTTGGCGAGGCGAGAGGGAGAGGATGGCGCGACGAGGAAATGGGAAGAGAATAGAGCTAGAGCTCTATTCTAGAGGTTGCGGGTATGAAGAGAGGGTGAGGGTGAGGGTGAGGGAGAGGGAAAAGGGGAAAGAGCGTTAAGGGGAGTGAGTGCGAGTCCGAGGATTCATATATCTCAAGTTGGGCAGTCTAGTCGTCTGGTGTACGTCCTTATGTAAATGCATGTACCTGTTTGGCCGTACATATCGGGCGCGGGCGGTCGCGTGTGCACGCCGAGAGCTTAATGCCAGGACGGCAGAAAGCATAGATCATGGCGGATGACGCATGGTTGCATTCGGCGCCCGCCGCCACCCGCGCGCCCGCTCGCCCGCTCGTCCCGACGGCACTCACCCAGAGGGATGGAAATGCACGGATGAAGGATAGGGAATGGCTAGGTCAGTCGTGATAGGGCGTCCGGCGGCACGACGGCGCAAGGCGAGGTATTTTGGAATGTGCTGGCTACTGCGAGACCATGCCAGACTACGCGGACGGACCCATCGTCCATTCGGCAGAGCTTGCCGGCATAACTGACTTTCTTGTTCGCCGTCGCGTCGGCTTCCTCGGAGACGGCCTTAAATGTCTGGGACCCGGAAGGAGCCGGCTCAGCGCGCCCAGAATGCAGAACTTCAGCGTGATTCTAAGATTTCCTCCCCCAACTGTAGAATAGCGCTCCGAGGACATAAGCTTAACTCCGATGGAGTTACAATTACCCCAGTATACCCTCTAATAAAGCTTCGACCGCACAAAGCAGCAGGCTTACATCGACCGCTGGAATCTCGTCATAGTTTATGATGGTATCATTGTGACAATGCCGAGGATTTCCCAGCAGCGATCAGATAAAAACGATTATGGATTATTCAATATATCGCGATCGGTAGTAGAATCCTTCTATAGATAGTTGGTAATCCCGGAGGGCGAATATTAACGCGACAGCGGGGTTCACGACAAAAGGTGGTCGGTGGTCGGCAGCTTTATCCTTCGGCAAACACGTTATAGAGCCTCCGCGGGTATCCGGTCGCTCGAGGAGTGGAGTAGTAAATGGCGCGGTGTTCGTGGGTGCCGGTGGCTCTGGCTAAGCTGTAAATTTGGCGTATAACCATTCGAGGGTGGTCCTGGTCGAGTAGGCCAGAGCTCCGGGAGGTTGGGGGGACGAGGGGTGGGTGGGGGGGTGGGTGGTTACCCGGCCGGGCGGCGGGCGCCGAGCGCCGAGCGGAGGAGCGGAGGAATGGAGGGTAGGGTAGGGTGAGACAGGAGACGGGGGTCGTAGAAGCATTCATAGCAGGGACCAGAGGGTAGCTTCGGTGGAATGCGTCCCGTTTAATATCGTGGAACATTATATATCGCCTCTCTTGTCCCTAGGTTGCTCTCCTGCACCACACCGGGTATAACACGTACAAACACACGTATCCCTGAGCGAGAACGGGCACCGCTCCCGCTCCCGCAGCCGCTCTTGCTCATCCCCGCTGTAGTTGCCGCTCTCATTCTCTCGGCAATGCCGTCGTCGTCGCCATCGTCATCGCCATCGCCATCGCCATCGTCATACGCCACCACTAAACGTACTTAAAGCATCGAGCCTTCCCTTTTCATAACGTCTATTTGCGCGCGAGCGAACCTTTCAAACGCGCGGCACGGCCCTCAAGCAGCTTTTTCCGGAGGATGCGAGGGTAGCGGCTTTTCTTCCAGACGTGCGCTCTGAATTAGGATCGTAATGGCTGCCGGAGAACACGAATAAGCCACTTGACAGCCGGCGCAGTCAGACACAGTTCAGCCATGTGCGAATATTACGCAGGGATGCGATACGCCGAGTTCACGCTCGCTCGCGTGAAATTCATGGCAACCCGATGTCAAACTGGAAGCAGTCGATACACAGTTCCACGCGTATTACAGAATGCCTGGGAAAAAGGCCTGTAAAATTTCGGAGTGCTCGCTGATAATGAAGATTAATTCGCGGCCGAGGAAATTCAAGCGGGCTGATTACGAAATAACGGATAACGCCGGTGCGGGCAATAATACCTTTTTAAACAACAAATATGTAATTCCCAGAGGTCGCATCACAAAGACCGACCTAGCAACAGTGTTGTCGATCGGCGACATAGCTGACGCGGATATTATGGAATTTCACCAGTTACACTGATCAGGAATGGAATAAGCACGAGTGGCAGACAAAAGCGGCGACGTTAAACCCATTATAACTTTAATATAATATAATTAAATCTACACTTAACGCGCATAAAGCGATATTGTGCGCTTGCGGAAAATACCCAGTGAAATTAATTATTACTTGAGAGCCATAGTGCACGTTGGTTATGCAGCGAAATTTATTAAGAGCCGGTGCTCCCGTTATAATCATACGCTCTTTTACAGGGACGAACGATCGCCGCCAACAATGCCATCACCAAACGAGCGTTACTCGAACCGAAAAGAAAAGTTTCGTTCGCGAGTAATGCAGTCGATAACTTTATGAATCGAGCGGGACGAATCGCACTTCATCGGTGAGATCGAGCGACGCCCGACGTGCGGCAGAGCTGGTGTTTGATAAACTATGAGCGTTAAAAGGGATGAAGGCATGAAGCATTGTAAAGTCGTTTATCTTGAAATTATTGAACCGTAATAAGGTGGCTCGCCTACGATACACGGCTCGAGAAGCATACAAGGGAGAAGAATGTTTTACGCTCTGGCACAAAACGCCGCTTAAAAGGAACAAGCCTCGGTGTAAGTGTAAAGGGAGCACACTTCGTGTTCCCAAGGGGCGGAGCGAAGCCTCCACAAAGCAGTTCTTTTAAGGCCTTTGCCTTACCTAGGGATTTCCTTCATCTAATAATCTTGAAATTTATAGGTACGTACGGCCCCTGACACGAATCCCCGCTCAAGCGTAATTCTACTTGAGTTAACCATAACTATTATTCCCTAAATATGGTATAGTCGTAATCACGGATTAAAACGCATACTCTCTATGTATACTCCCACAGAATACTAACAATATTCCTTCTCTCTAAGGATGATATCGGCAATCGAAACACAGCAGCTAAGGGAACCTATGAAACAGTTGAATATGTTGAACATCGAGTTTGTTGACTTTGCTGGTAGGAAGAGAAACGATGAAGCGCGAATTACATCAGCTAGCTCAGGGTTAATATTTTTCCTCTTCTAGGATAGGAGGAGGGTACGGGGAACGAAGCGAGCTCGAGTAAAAGCTCGAGAAACCGAGTGCCAGTCGGGTAAGGTTAATTTCCTGGAGCATCGGATAGAAAAAAGCTTGCCTCGTGGCCACAGGTGCACCCCTTCAGCGCATGACAGTAATTAATCTTCCGCTCTCTCTCCATTTCTCCCTCGCTCTTGGAAAAAATCAAACTCAATTCGCTCGTCGTTTCCTCGTTCCCGGTATCCTCATCCACTTGCGCCAACGTTGCCGCACCCGTGATTCATCCCCCTGGTTGTCAGGGCGGAGGTGAAGCAGCAAAGTATGAGGCACGGCTAGTAAATATGCGTGTACGGGGAGAGGATACGGAGAAAATAATAAAGCCACTTGAACCTTGGCACGGGAATGCGCGCTTTGGATTAGGGTAGGTCAGCAAGGCCAATTCGCATTCAAGATCGGGGGGATCACGAGCAAAGGGTAGACGCCACGCTCGCAATTGGTGCGAACAACCACCACTCTAAGTATCACATTCGCATTAACTGTCTCAAATTCCCCCGGCAGTAAGGATACCTTTTATATTTATCAATTTTCCAAGAAAGGTATGATTGGTAAAAAGCCAGGTATAGTGAATCTTGAAAAAATGTCGCTCGTCGAAGAATACATTCCATTCAACTCTCCTCGTAGTAGAATTGCAATGCATATGACGTGACAGAGGCAGTGAGAGAGAGAGAGAGAGAGAGAACGAAAGGAAGAAAGGGTGAGACGAGGCGGGATTGAATTGAACACGCGGTAACAGGCGGTCGAATGCTCGTTTTGTTCCTCCTTAATTTCGCAGATAAAAGGGAGCTCGCAGGTCACAGGGCGCATATAGAAGAGAAAAAGCGAGCGCGTGTCGGAGAATAATTGAAAAGGCGACTAGGAAGCAATCGAGGGAGAAGGGTGTGTGGTGGATTGAAGTGGAAAAGAGCGGGTTAGAGTGGGGTAGGTCGGGGGAGGGATTTAGCCGCGGGAGTAGCGGCAACATTGAGCAAGGAAACAAAGAGAGAAGAAGTCAAGTGGAGTAGAGATGGCGGGAGAAACCAGCGGGAAAACGGGCAGTGACTGTCTCTCTCTCTCTCTCTTTCTCGCAGCGACACAGCCACAAATCAACGAAGCCTACACACTCGGGCGCCTTCTTGCTTGTCGAGCTTGTATTTTTTCAATTCTTAATTGCGAGGCCAGAAAGAAAAAGCCGGGCTGCTCGTCAGACTCGTGTCGAATGGACCACTTCGGGCTCACCCTCTTCAATTAGCGGCTCGCTAGCTCAACTGCAGCAGCGCGCGCGATGCCGTTGTGTACCCCGTCAATACCAATCCCTTCCCTTATTCCTGCACGCGCTAAACCGCTCTTTTCGCGCTAACGACGTGATTGCGCTGAAAGAGAATCGCTCGACAGTTTGCGCGACAGGACGCAATGATGACTCTTCTTCCTGTCTCTTGGTTTTCTTTCGCACAAACAGTTCCAACGTAATAGTCTGCGCGTGCAAAAGAGGGCGATTATTGTTGCCGTGTAGTTAGCAACAGTATCGTGCTCCCTGGTGCTGTTGAGGCGGCTGCGCCGCTAAATTAGAATGTAATACTTCGCCCGGTGCGGTGGCTGGATGCTGGTTCGCTCAAGTAATTTGCCCCGTAAAGGGGATTGCACGCGTGCCCGGCGCCGGGCTAGAGCCGAGAATTAATTATGCGTCCTTGAGAGCTGCTATGCTTTTTCCTCCAGTTTTCACCAATTGCTTTATACGCCGCTGTCTCTTTGTCCAAGTTGCTTTGCTGCCTCTAGTAGCTCGGCTTTGCTAATTTTATGTTTCTTTGCCCCTTATTTCTAAAGACCCCCCCACCCCACACTCTTCTTGTTTCCCTCTTTCACTTCTCACTCCTCCTTTCTCTTCACCTCGCTCTTTCCCTCTCACGGTTTAATCTGACAGATAATTTACGCTGTCGCGCCATGATTAATTGTGCGCCTTTTGCCGTGATTTCCTTTGATGTACATAATTATGATTTATACCGCAACCCACTCCAGCAACCTGCGCCAGTTAAAAAGAAGTGTGATGAACGATATGTTAGTCGCACTGCAGATTCGCATGAACTCTGCACTTGCTCTTTCTGCCTGTCAATGGTTCTCCTTCCCCGCGTCTATTTCCTACACGACCTCTATTACTGGTCTAATTTGTTTCGCCTCGATGACACGATGCAGCTGAGTGAGTGCTAGTATGACGACTATATTTTCAAAGTCCACATCTTGGTAATTACTAATTCTATTTCGGACCGTAACTTTTTTACACACACTTATTACATAACGACGTACGAGAATTCAATAGCTACTGAAGTGTAAGCGAGGCGTTGAATTTATAAAACGTTAACGCAGCATTTACGAGTATAATAATGTACGAAAGTCCTCCGGATGCGGTGTCAGTTTCCTCCGTAACGCCGGTAATCCTCCAATTTCTTCTCCTCCCTGATTCTCCTGCTGTCCCTTTTCCTCTCAATCGGCACTTGAGCCGCAAAATTGTCTCATAGACTTGTTAAAGTAGACTTGAAATATGCACATAAATCGTTGGAGGATCCCAGTCAGTACCAACGCTCGTATTGTCGGCCGCAATTAGTGGGATTAATTTACATATTGGCAGATTAACCGTTCGACCATGAATTATTCAGAGTTATGCTAATGCCGTCGGGCACTGAATTGAAGTCAATAATTGAATGCCTCTCGGGGATAAGGAAATAGTAGCTGAGTCTTTGCTACCAAGATAAGCAGCACTAACCATATTACAGTCGAAGAAAACGAGAGCGCATTAGGTGTAACGGCCATAACGCCGGAAATTACTGGCCACACCAGAAACTTACGAAGCGAATAATCCACCATTTACATTCACACATAATGCCATGCGCTCTCTTTTCTCGTCTCAACTTTACCGTACGTGCACCAAGCGATCTCGAAAAATCGGTCAAACTTCTGTCCTCTCATTATTCCCTATACCACCCGGTAATGTACATCGAGCGACCTAGCGTGAAAGCTAATATCGTTTTAATGATGCATAATGTAATATCCCGGCAAATGCCGCGGATACATTAACCGAATAATGAGGATCCGTGACAAGCCGAGGCAATAATCACGAGAACTACTTGGAAGACGCGAAGATCCGTTGCGATATCCATGAGGACATTCAACTTCCGTCGCATCGGTGCGCGACGATCCCCGAAGCCAAAGAGAACGGGCGTACTACATTACTAGTATGCTCGAAGCAGAATAATGGATAAAGCCGCGAATAATGGATGTCAATGCTAACCAGGCAAAGAAGGACAAACCTGAGACGAGCAATAAATGAATGTTCAAAGAGTGATAATACGAAGAGGGTAAGAAGCGGGAGTGATGAGTTTAATTTGGAGTCTGGCTTGGCAATGAGTCAGAGAGTCGATTCGAAGAGCGACAAACTGATCAGAAGTGAGATCGGCTATCCAGACGGCTGCGGGTGAACATTGATGTTACAGGAACATGATGCTTTGTGTGGTTCCAGTGCCGCTTTCCCTCGCCTCTTTCTCTCACTCATTCTGTGGCGAACTCATGCTGAACAGCTGAACAGCTGATTTCTTTGAGCCGAGAGAAACGTTATCCACGGTGTTGGTTTACGAGCAAACGGTAGAACACACCAGTAGGATATAACCAGTGAGGAGAGTGCAACAAGACGTAGAAGAAGGATAGCAGTGAGCTGCGAGGATCGAAGCGAGCAACGCGGCTCTACCGAAAGTGGGCTTCTCACTTTCAGAAGCAAGTTCAATTGGCAAGTCAAGGCGTGGAGGCTTCGATCTGGACCAGACGCATTTCTTCTCGAAGCATGCTTCTTCCCTTTCGCTCTTGCCGCTTGCACTCTGATTGCACTCTCAGCGCACCTTCTCAAAAGACAGCTGCTGGAAAGGCAGCTAACCGGTTTTCTTCCTTCATTCTTTCTTTCTTTTATCACCTTCCTCATCTCGAGCGGGCCCTTCTCTTCCCTCACCCACACTCCTTCTGGCGACGTAGATCCCATCCCTTGCCACCTCCTTGCGTCATTCTGGTCCTGGTGTCGACGCACCAGGAAAAAAGGCACGACAAAGCGATTGCCGGCACCTCCTTGCCGATTCGGATCACGATTCACCAGTTCTCTCCTTCTTTCTTTCTCTTGCAGAGGCCTGCCTTCTTTACCGATCTCCCGATCTCCCGATCTCCCGATCACCGAGGAGGGCCTGATTCGCCCATACACGCCGATTATACCTCGCATCTCTTTGCTAGCTGTTCGCGGTACCAGATTGCGGAATTCACCGGTACTTTCTTTATGGTGCCGCCGAATTCAGAGAAGGCAGCTCAGTGTAGTACAGCTCGCAAGCTAAGAGGAACTCTCCCTTAAGAGGAAGCGACCACCGTATCCACTGGCTGTTTACGAGGGCATTTCGTATCATCTTCTTTTCGTGCTAAGCCGTGCACACTGGAAATGATTACGATCGCCCGACCATTGCCAGTCACTCTGAGTTCATATTTACACTGGTAGCAAAACCGATTGAATATAATTACGATTGGCTGATCCGCGATCTCTTCTCCCGATTCACCCTGGCGGCCCTGGCCCTCTCCTCTCTTTCCTATTGAGAATATCGGCTCACTGGAGATTAAGAAGTTTGTTATTTCAGCGATGTAGCGGTTGGCAATAATTTCCGAGGATAAGTAGAGTCGCTGAAGCGACGGAGGAGGTCCGCAAGGGACCGTGAATATTTATCAGCCGGCTATCGACTTCGACGACGGAAGGTAGCGCGTGGATGCACCGTTAATCGATTTGCATAAGATGAGAGCGCCCCCGGCGAGTGTAACTCGCTTGGCGAAGTGTGCACCGGCCGATTGCTTGACTTTCAAGAAGAGAACCGTGTGCGCGCGCGCGCGCGCTTCCCCCGCCACTTCCTTTTTCACTCCTCTCGTTCTTTCTTTCGTTGGAAGACGATCCACATGTTAGCTGAAAAGAAAGACAAGAAGATTGCCAACGATGCGAATGCCTGATCGACTTGGCCATAATTCATGTCATTACGCGGGCGCGTATTACGCATAAACGAGACCGCAAGGAAAACAGGAAACGTGCTTCCACGGATGAACAGTCATTGCGAGAGAGCAGGCGTGGAGTTGATAAAAAGAGAGGAGATTAAGTCCGATGACGTAAACGGGTTCGTCGCTCGAAGCGTGACCAACCTCTTGTTTATTCTCCTTGGCTGGACCAGAATTGCAATCATCTCTTATTATCCCGGTGGTCAGGTTGTAGCGCGTTAATGACTGCTATCGGCTGAGTTGAGCGCGTTCCACTATTCCTCCTCTTTTTCTTATAACGTGTCGTAGTATCGCCATACCAATTGCCGCGCAACAGCTCAGGTGCAAAGTTGAACGACACTATCGTCCTTCGTGCTCGTCGTGTTTCTCATTAATCCGGAATGGTAGAATAATTCCAATTGTACAAAAAAAGGTGTGAATCGCTGTGCCAACGAGAGGAATTTAGTCTGCGTTAAATTTACTGAGTAGCATCGATGCGGAAGCTGCGTCAAGTTGGATGGGAATATGGATTCTACTCTATGTATTACCACAACTTGCTCTCGCACGGTAAAGCAAGCCTTCCACGATCCTGCTTCAACTGACTGTTGCATCTGGTAGACGCGCATCTCGAGAGGATCATTTAACCAAGATAATTGCCAAATACTGTTTGCCTTGTTAGCTGTTAGGGCCCGAGCAGACTCTCCGAGTTCATAAGTAGAGAGTCAGGGGAGCCAAACGCCGAGCGGAGTGCAAAGCCGTGTGTAAATTAGTCTCTTCAATTTGCGCGAGTTGGCTCGATCTTATGCAGAGAGCTGCCAGGTGGGTTCATCCGAAATCAGTTGTTGAGTAACGGAATCCAGTCAAGTGTACGATATTAGAAAGGCCCTCGGAATTAATTAGAGTACACAAGCTGAAAATTCCGTTAATGTCGAGATCGGGAAATTCGAGTTAGCTTTACGCGGAAGTCCCGAGCAGGAGGCGTTTAATACAGAGGATAAGAAAAATCAGGAGAGAGAGAGAGAGAGAGAGAGAGAGAGAGAGAGAGAGAGCCAGGTGAGCGGAAAGGCAAGCGGCGCGACGCGGCGCGACACGACGGTGGATGAGTGACTTGCCTGACGCGAGTTGACTCGTCTCCTCGAGCGGAGGAAATTGGCGATCGATTGGATCGACAGGAGCGAGAGAGCGGGCAGAACACGCGAGGGTCTTCGTAGGAAGACGGAGAAAGGGCGTGAAGAGGAGGGAGGATAGGAAGAGGCGGCTGGGTTTCGCCGGGCAAAGAGGGATATTAGAGGGCGAAAGAAAGAGAGTGAAGAGAGTGGTGGGTGGGAGGGAGAGAGATGCAAAGGTCACAGGTAATTAGGGCTGTAGGAAGGCTCAAACTGGAAAGCAAAGTCGAAGGGCGCCAGTTCGCTTCTCTCTCTCCCTCTGTCCATCCCGTTCTTGGCGTCAAGAGTGGCGTGAATTACATAGCGAGGCAAGCGAGCCGGCAGACAAGCTCATTGTCCTCCGCTAGTTTAATTAATGCAGCTGAGCCGACAGTTCCCCCTGCCGATCCCTCCCCCACATTCAACCGATTTCCCTCCTCGTCTGCTCTGTCGCTCCTTTCTTTCGTAGCCGCCACCCGTCGCTCGTCGCTCGTCGCTCGTCGCTCGTCGCCCCGTGGCTTAGTCTGCGCGGCGTTCAATGATGTACTACACGCGAGCGCACCAGCCGCCAGCCCGGGCAATCCCGGAGACTAGCAATGTGTCACCGCCGCACCACCCGCCACTGGATTTCGACGATGATCCGTCAATTAGCGTGATGATGCAACGGCTTTTCCTACGAGAGTGTGCTATTATTGTCTTCCATTAGATAGTGTTTCGTCCTCGAGAAGGCGAGATGTTATAGAAAACAAGATGGGTCGCGATATCTCTCAAAGGTCGAAAATAACTATCGAGGGACTAGTGTGTAGGCGGCGTCCTAGTTGGAGTGATACTTGGGGAATCGATACTAATGAAGGGGCAGCAATCTGAGCAATCTCCCTGAAAGGCAAAGCCTGCCTCTTGATAGTGTTGGCCAGTACAAGTGGTAGTAGGATCAGTAGCAGAAGGCGAGTGAGCGAGCGAGCGAGCGCGCACTGAATGCGTGTTTTGAGCATGCAGAAGAACAGGAGGAAGCAAGGGGTCGGGCTGCACTTTGAAAGCCGAACTGGAACTGGCTGCTTCAAAGTTGAGAAGTGCGATCTGTTGCGCTTGTGAAGCTCTAGCTGAGGTAAAGTCGATTCAAAGGGTAGGAGAGAGCGTTGAAGGGAGATGGGTGACCGGCAGCAGCAGCATCAGTTCGCTCGTGATCCTTCTCTCTTGGTTACTATGTATTATCCGTCTAGCTCTGGCGCATACACTTTCAGAAAGAGAGGAGAGCAGAGCAGCCACCTTCTGCCGGCCAGACGAGAACCGAGCAGAATGGAAGAAGTGGAAAAACAGGAAGGGAAAGGTGTAGGTCTTTCCGTCTCGTCTCGTTTCATCTCGTCTCTTTTCTTACTCTCTTTCTCAAGCTTTCCTCCTATCTCCCTCTCCTCACCTTTTTTCCTCTCGCTCTCTCGCTCTCTCTCTCTCTCTTTATCTCATTCCCCCGGCTTCCTTTTGTGGAGACGGTTGCGCTGCGAGGAAAACTTTCTAGGCTCCCTTGGCCTTTTAGGCGCACCTTGCATCTTTTCAGTCACTTGAGAGAAGGCGGGAGAGAGAAGCAGGAGCTGGAGAAAGTAGTTGGGGTCAAGGTGCAACTCCTTTTGCTGCTATTCGCTCTACCACTTGCGATTTTGACTTAAATTCTTGATTGACTCGACGCAGAATTCGATCCAACACTCCTAATAAATTGATTCAATACCTGTGGCTTTTAAGAAACCTAAAAGACGCACGTTTCTGCCTTCGGGCTATCTTTCATTTAGGTTAAAAATAATGCATGACGCATTTCAAATAAACGCTACTTATGTTGGATTCCAAAGAAAATTGAATAAAGCCGCGATGTTAATTAGTGAAGGGAGATAAGACTTCAAAAATCACGTGAGCTTCTTAAAGCGCATCCGGCGGCATTAATTACCGGCACGTTTAATTAACAGAAAAGTGGAACAGTGTGCCGGTGGGACTCTCGGAAATTTAAGAGCATTCACAAAGTTCGGAGATCTTTGTGCGCGTTCATACCGATTTCAAGCTTAATCCTAATTACCGGCCATTACAGAGAGGATTCTGTGCCAGTTAACCCACTTGTGGATGTCGGGCAGAGACACACGCGATCTCTCGTGCCAGAGACTCGTCCTTAAAATATGTTCGCTGCAGCGACAGCTCAATTTACCAACCGTTCTTTCTGCGCATAACTATTCTTTCACTCTTGACACTCCACCTAGTTAGATTAACATTTCTGCATAAACTCTCTCGCAACTTTTAATTCAGAACCTCCGATTAAATCCATTTTTTACAATGTACTTTACTTCTCATAAAATACCACAGGAGCAGCGTGAATGGTTATTGCTTTCCGACAAAAAGAACAAATGAGAGAATAGATATTTTTCATCAATGTTTTGCATTCAGCATTCTGCATTCAGGCTGACAATTTAATAACATCCGGAGTTACTAACTGACTTAAGTTATCGTTGGCATTGATTTGAAAGCACCACCAGAGCATTGATTAATTATGGGCTACGAGACAAAAAGGAGTGAAAAACTAATGCGGGCAATGTGCCGTTCAAAGAATCCATGAAACTGTTTGATGAAGTATTCCATGCTTCGAGAGGAATACCAATATCCGAATACTTCCATTCGAATTCGAACGAATAGCGAAGTCAAAGATACAAAGGTATGTTTGGAAATTCAGTTTTGAAATCAGTCGGCCCTCATTGGAAAATCGCCGGCATATTTTATGCGATGCAGGCAAACTGTTCATTGTCGACTTCCATTGCTCTGGTGGCGCGCAAAAACAATTGAACCCTGCAAAAGTTGGGAAAGAGCGGCGAAATAATACGAGGAATTCAACTCGATGCAACTTGAATCGAAACGGAACGCAGGGATCTCGTTAAAATTCAGGCTAACCTGTTCGATCGAATGGTTGGTCGAACATTGCGCAGTTAGCAAGCATGTGCCCTCTTTATCGTTACGTATGCGCGCCAGAGGCCTAACTCCCGGCACCCTCAACATCATTACGGTCCAGTCGAGCCGTATACGGAAGCTGCTTCAACAGGCGGTGGCGCTTGCGCTGGCAAATCTACCGACAACGAGAGCACTTTGCCAACTTCTCACATACGTCTTCGCTTTGGGTAAGTTTCACCTGCTCGCAAAACGCTGCGGGAAAATAAACTTCCTTTCACGACACTGGCGTCAATAGGAATGCCAATTCCACATTGCTGCCATGAACGCAACTCCCTTTTATAGCCGCCATTTTCACCTATTCTTAATCCCCTAACATGTTCAACGCTGCGTCTGCCTGTAAGCCGACACTGACATCGACAAACGTCATATGCAAAATGTGCCGTATGAATTCGAATGAGAGAGGGCATAATTGGCTGTGGGGAAGAGAGTCGGGGTAGGTGGCGCAACAGAAGAAGCTCCGCGACACTCGTGGGTGTAAAGATCGGGGATTTTCGCGATGAATCTTGCGTGGATAAAGTTCCGTCAGGCGGATTGAATAAGTAAGAAATACAAAAAGCCGAAGGGGAGAGGATGCGAGCAGCAGAGGGTGGGAAGGCGGCGGTGGCGGCGGCGGTGGCGGAGGAGGCAGACGATCGTCGAGACGCTATTTATATTCGATGCCGAGGACGTTCAACCCACAAGCACACCCCCGCCTTACAACGCATCCTCTCTTTTCACGCACTTCATGCGCCTCTCTTGTTTCCACTCGATGATCCCCGAACGAAAACAGACGAACCTGTGAATAAATCTCTCAGTCAGCTGTATGTCAAGCGTGCTGCCAACAGCACCCATATTCTCAGTTTCAATCGACGTGCTCGACAACACACCATCGCACTAACTTCACCCAATCTTACTCAGAAATCTTGCGCGCCTAATTACAACAAGTTAAGCGTAGAGTAAAAGAGTCTTAGAAATTCGATAGAGTGTCACGGAGAACGATACGATTCTTGGTAGTGGACGAGTGGCAATTAAATCTGGTAATAATGCCAAAGTAGCCAAGGGCGGCTGTGCTTCATCCTTCCAGCGGGTAAGCCGCAATCCTTTCCCCGGTTTTCCAGTTTTCCCTTGAACTTTCATTAAAGCGTGTTTGGATCCCACGAGCAGTAGATGGCTGTCTGCGCGGGCGCGGCATGCGCAGAAAAGGACAGAGACTCGTGGAGGAAGTGGAAGAAAAGCAAACGAGAAATTAGATTTCCTCTAGGCAGCTCGTCGTGCCAACGCGCGGAACCCGAAGGGGTAAGGAACTGTAATGAGAAAAAAAGCGTAAAATCAACTGGAACTTAATCCATCGGACGAGCGAATCCGTCGGGAGCGAACGAGAATGCACGAAACAGAAGGGACGAGAAAAGTATGGGTCGCTCGTCGTTTCCCGCAGGGAGAGAGAGAGAGGGAGACGACAGGGTCTCGTCGCCGAAAGACTGAGGGAGAAAGAGACGGAGTGGCGAAAAACGAATGAGGGAGGAAGAGAGAGTGGTTCCCGTGGACGAAAAGGGATCGCAACTAACTTGCACTGAGCGAAGGGAGAGGAAGGATGATTCAGGGCACCGAGGAGAGTAGCGGGAGTTAGTGAAAACGGGCGAGCAAAAGTTGGGAAAAGCGTGTATCATCCTCAGCTGTAATTAGAATCCACTTCGCGGAAATAGCTCGGAGCCTTCGAAATCCCGTTCTCTGCTTGCTTATGATCCCCTCTTTTAAGGGGGCGGGCATACGTGCGCCGTCTCTTAATACGATTACATAATATCCACTGCTGCCAGCCGAGCTTGATCCTCTTATACGTAAAATAGAAAGAAAATAATTTGGGGACCGCGTCGCTTCGGCGGGTGTAACTTTCATGGCGCAACACAATCCCATTTGGAACTGTTCTCGGTAAAACTGTAATAATAATTCTTCTGCCTTTTTCGATTATTATCATCGGCAATGTAACGCAACCCCTGAGAGACTCGATCTGCCATTTCAATCGTATCTTATATCATTCTTTAATGCAGCTTTGCCGTGTCTATTGTACGTCGAGGAGTAAAGAATCGTGCACCTTCTCGCGAATGTATCATGTCGAGCCGAGGAACTATCCATTATTCTGCATCCCGAGACGAATGCACACCTCTAGTGTGCAGAGGAGCAAAGTGATAAAAGTTGGAGGCAGATCGGTGAGTGATCGCGATTAATATCAAGGCAGTGATTAGAACGGAGTGGTATAAAAGTAAGAAAGTCGAGTTTCTGCCGAGCGAGAACTCGGCGAGGATAGTTAGAGGAGTGTGAGAAGCGTAGCGCGAGTAGCGATTCCTATTCGCAGCGTTAGGGGGGACTCGGAGGAGCAAAAGGAAAGCGAAAGAGAAGAGAAGAGAAGAGGAGAGAAGTAAGCTGTGCTCTGGAGGTGGCGAGAATGGTAGTGGAAAGGCACGAATTCTAGTGGGCTTCTGGCAGCGCGCCAGCTAGCCGAGGTCGTTAAGTCTTGTGTCTTCGAGCAAGAAAGGTGGAAGAGAGCAGTCCAAGGAAGAGGAGGGACAGGAGGTTAACGGAGGTTCACAGGCAGCACGACCGTCCGATTGAACCGTCTGCCCTTTCATCCGCGATGTTGTATTTTTAGATGCTTCTCAATACCACTGACATTTCTACGTCATCGATCTACCAGCGCACACCACCGTGTTTCCCCCCGACAATATCACCCTCTCTAGCCAATGTGATTAACTCGCCTTTTTCGCGTCCTGTAAATTGGTAGGGAAAATATGCTTGCAATACCTCTGCTAATATGTGCCTCTATAGATAATTCATTCAAGTCCCCTTTGTTCTGTCGCCTCTGTTCGAAGGAAAAATACACAATACAAAACGCCGCGCCCTCGCTAACGCTTTTCCCTTTCATACCCTTTCATGTAGCTATCATTACTAATTTAGTTTCCTGCGGAAACTACAACGAACAAATTGGGTTAACGGCAATTTTGAGAGCGTTAGATTTTCATGGAATTTTCACACACAATGCTGATATGAATTCAATATCGAAGCCATTCATGGCTTCTCATAATGAACCCCAGTATTTATCTACATAGTTCGCGCGAGCGAGCAGCCGCTCCCTCCCAGAATAATGGGCCGCGCTATTGTATCTCGGAATTTCTCCCCACTAGATATTCAAATGGATCGAACAAAAACCGGCGTCGATCATTAATTTATTGGACTAATATTGTGAAATTGGATTTAGCAGATGTCCGCGGCAGCACTCAGTCGATAGCCGCGAAGGTTGCGCAAAATGTGATTCGTTGAAGCAGTCTCATTTTGAAAAGACATATCCTTGATGATTAAATCATACGATCGTAAAGTGAATTCTCTCGAATGAATATGGAAGCTAGAAGCCGAGATTTCCATGTGTACGCCGCGCCGTCTCCCACGTTTCCAGAGAGCCGGTTGCTGCGACTCTCCGTTAATTAATCCAAACCGAACAGAATGCCAGGATAAAGAGAAGAGCAAGCTGGAAGTAGGAAGATCTGATTTATTAACGTACTGCCCGTTGCTATACCAACTTGAGCTTATGCACAAGAGGTATGTACTAATTACCGTGGAAAAGAGGACTTATGCCACTGAGCGATAAGCATGCGTACGAGACAATTCTCGTACCGTTACAATCTTGAAATTACAAGTGCCCCGTGCTAATAAAATCCAGCCTAGCGAACCAGCCGCTTATTCATCCGAACCACTTATCATTCGATTGCGCTCGATTCGCAGTCGATTCGGCATGAAGGAATGCCGGGGGGATAAAGTATTTGCATAAAGCTGTCACGAACGTTTGATCCCTCTAATTCTCTCTCACGATGAGATAGATTGTCCATGTAACTCGGAGACTGGAGAAGGAAGGAAGGATGATGTTTGAGAGACACTGCTTGCACCGGGAGACGACTGCTGCACTGGAGGGGGTCAAATGTCATGCGGTGACTCACCACCGGCTTCAAAGTGGCTCACTGCACCTTCTTGCCAGGGCCCTCCCCTCCTCCTCCTCTCCGCCTTCATCTTGTGCATTTCTTCCTCGACAATTGCGCGCTCGCCGCCTTTCCTCCAGAGTAGTCAAATTCAAATTTATTATCTCAACCAGTTGAGGCGACGCGCCTTCCAGACAAGATGTAATCGATTATTAATTACACGCTAACAATGAGTCATCGCGCCAGAGAAAGATCGCCGCGGTAGAAATTACTCGCACTACTACCTCGATCACTCTGCCATGAAATCTTGTATCGCGCAATATGGCCAGTGACTATTTATGAGAGGGTTTATTTTGGAATAATCGACAAGCGTTTCGGTACGAGAGACCTGTTTTTAAAAGAGCGGGAAAATACTTGACGGATTTCCCAGTGGAATGCGTTGGCAGAAGTTTGTAGATGAAAGAATGAACGCGCGTTCTATCGGAGGATGATCGGCGCGGCATGGCGGCGAAAAGAGGACGCGCTGCTCACTCGGGCCGCGCGATTCTTGGGATAATGTCGGCACACCCGAGAGAGCCTTGCGGAGGCCTATTATTTAAACAATGGGAGTGCGATCCTTATCACGGCTCATCAGCCGCGCGAGAAGAGGAACAAGCGGTGCTGAGGAGCGTGGCACAAAGAGTCGCGTGCGAATAAAAGGAGGCGGAGAGCATGGAAGAAGGGGCGGCCGCGGAGCGCAAAGGGCAGAGAAAGGTGGAGAAATCGTAATTGATCGATCGCCAGCCTAACTGTTTGCCCGCCGGCTCAATTTCGCACCAAGATATACCGGCGATACAACGGGTGTCACGATTTCGCGCTCGCCTATCCATGTGTCCGCCGCCTGCCTCCTCGTTCACAGAGACAGCTATCCGATAATTTCGTCCTCTCCTGGTAATTAAATCGGGCAATTGGCCCGACCAGTAACTGTCGTCCGTCGTTACTCCCTAGGCCAGCGGACTCTCGATTCTCGACGTGATATCGCCTACCCTTGCCGAGCCACGTTATTGTCACTTATTACTATCAAAGTTACCATTGCGCTACGTGTCTCCTTCCTAGTAACAAGGCATCTTTATTGACCTATCTCATCCGACGTAGCTTCTATTTTCGAGCTTGCGCAGGATATCGTGCTTCACCGAGAGCCTTCGCTAGCCGTAGTCAATTAGAAGGATCACGACGCACAGCTTCTCGCTCGGCAAATATATTACTCTACTACAGAACCCTTCTGAGAAGTCGAACCAAATGATATTAATTTAAAATGGCAACTTTTATTCCCTACTGGGAAAGTCTCTGCTAAACGCGCGCATTTTCAGCCAATGAATGTCGCTCGGGTGTAAGAAGCTTCGCACTCAACTACTATCAGGGTATAAAACGTGTGGGTCCACTCTGACTGTCACAAGCCGAACGCCAGCGTGGCTTCGACCTTTGACAAGTTTTCAATTAAAGGACTGCTCGCTCGGAGAGAACTTGCGCGGCAGAGACACGCGTGGAAACTTTATCTGGCGTAGCTTCAAACGAGTTCTGATGTAAGCGATACGTTTCGCAATGAGAAAAATGAGAGGCAACAACACCGCTGCCACCGTCGCCGTCGACGCCGCGGGCTGGCTGGCTCCGCCGGCGGAAATAAGGAGAACGAGCACGGAAAATTAATGTTTCAAGAATCCGGCGAATTGTTTTCCGTGCGAGACAGACTGAAGGAGAAGCAGAGAGAGAGGGAGAGAGAGGTGGAAAAGCAGAGAGCGGAAGGTGTTGGCCAGTGTTTCGCGTGTAAAAGGTGGCTACGTGGGCGAGCGAGCTCGCGAGCCAGCAGCAGAAAGACCGGGGCGAAAGAAAGGGATAGGTGGAACAAAGAAAGGTGGAGACGAGGGTACTGATCATGTGGATATGTTTATGCATGTACTTTGCGCGGAGATTTATGCGCCGACACCGATATACCTTTCTCTCCCCCCGCGCGCGCGCGCAAAAATGCCAATAATGCACTGTGTGCACGAGAGACTACGCGCGCAATGCATTTATCGCTAATGAATCGACAACGGGAGTGCTCGTATATACATATATGCATATTTCTCTCTTCCTTTCTCTCACGCCCGCTTTCCTTGGAACATTTATATGTATAGCTATACATTGACGCATTGCCAGGCTGCATCACGTAAAACCACAGACGCGGTTTTCACGCGAGCGTAACTAAGAGGTGAGCAGAAAAAAAGTCGCAGTACCGATCTCTTTCTCAAATATGCTTCTGAGCGTCCGGTTGCGATGCGTAATACCATCACCAGAAATAGATAAGCGCCGAGGTGGTCTCGCCAAGGTATCTATTTAAGGGGCCTTTACGCGTTTCATTCTCGCGCACTTTACTCGCTAATGACGCGAGCCACGCGAATCAAGCGTCACAACTGATTACTATCGCTGACTCCACTTCTCCCGCCACTCTTCGCCAGTTTCTCTCCCGGCCGCTTTTCAACTTTTCTCTCGAGCAATTAGCCGCAACAATTTCACTCACGCCAATTCTACAACTGGTCTGAAAAACCCTGACGTTTATTGACAGAAGCGCTATCGGCGAAACAGTCACCGTAGTACTTTTTCAAACAATTATATCTTAATCCCACTAATTTGCTACCCGGCGAATGACAGAGAATTATGCAATATGCGTGATGCAATATCAGGAACGGTTGAGACTGGAGCGAGTCTGGTTTGAACGGTGCTACTGGCATTATAAGAGAGAGAGAGAGGGGGGGGGGGGGGGGAGAAAGAAGCTGACCATTATGATAAACAATTTGCCAGTGGTTGAGGGAGGCGCGTTAAGAATGCGCGGGTCCCCTGGGAGTGGGGTGGCGCACTCTCGGGGGCGAGTGTATCATGCAGACGGCGATGGATCCGCCCGTAATTTTAGCATTGCACAACAATAACGATCCTGGAGACAATGGCTCGTACATATCGGGTGGCAAAAGCGCTTTGCGTGGGCCGACGATTCCACGCCACGACACACATGGACAGCCGCGCACACATAGATAGGAGCTGGTAGGGGTAATGCACGAGCAGAGAGCCCATACAACACGCAACAACACGACGACGACGCGCCCGGCACCATGAAATCTGTGAGAAATTATTGCCTTGTGCGCGCTCGCTACGAGAGAATTTCTGTTGTCTTTCTGTCACGAATAACTAGCCGAGCGGCTGAAATTAATCGTGTGCCGCGATCTTAATAAGAGCGCTAATGGGGAAGTTTGCAGGATGCGAGCGAGCTAGCTCCTCTCCCTCGCTGGAGCCACCTCAAGTGATACTACACCCAGTGGCAACTCGCTCGGTTTAATAACTATTTTGCTTTAATTAAGTTATGCCCCGCATCCCAACCCCCCTTACTTTCCAACGCTCGGTATTGCTGGAAAGGTTAAACGGCTGCTGTTGAAAGTGCGAAGACAACTGTGTCAAAGTTCCAACCTTTCGTGGATTTGGTAACAAAATTAACCCCTCCACAATTTGGAGATGCTCAAAGAGGTATCTGCAGGTTTCAGTTGGATCTCCGTGGAAACTTGGAGCGAGCATCAACCGAGCGAAAGATAAACGACAAGTTCCGAGAGAGATTGCTGCTGACTGATGACTGTGATAACACGGGCGCAAATCGAAGACAGTTTCCACTATCCACGCCTCTCACGTGTATTCAGTATCATAGCCGGAGGCAACTCAAAGGAGGCGGCTTCAACTTTAAGGAAAAAAAGTCCGCTTCAAGCAAGCTTTGCTTGGCAAGGAGAGTTTTGAAACACATATCAGTGCTAGTACATATTGCCTTGCAATCGGGAATATTCGAGGAGTATTGGCTTGTCCCGTCATCGGTAACTGAATTATATTAATTTCTGGATGAATTGAACTGTAGCGTGCGCGTTCAACCTCAAATCTGTGGAAAGCGGAAGCACACATAGGCCGCAGTTCGCGTGGCTCCGTTCCCGGGCTTTCCATGACGAATCTCAGTTGTGGACACGTAATTGTTCTCGCGTGCAAATCCACTCTGACGTGCCGGTGAGAACAAGCTCTCGGTATAAGTTGTACTAGACAGCTCGACTAGTTATCTAATGCGTACTTAATTTGGCTGCAATTTCCCTTAGCCGAAAGGCATCGATATTAAAGGCACGCTTACCGAGGACTTGGAAGTGCTCCATCGGATGGATTTAATTCTCAAAGTACACGACATCGATGAAACAAGTGGGACAATGCGTGATACCGTTTTATCGTCGGACTATCAATTGCACTCACTCGGAATAAGAAGCATAGCCGTGGGATTCTTGCGCGGTTGTGGATACGGTATCGGAGTTTCGTTACACGTAGCAGCGGTTACGAGGAGCAAGATTAAGCAATGATAAACCGGCCGGAGTCTGGTGTTCAGCATGCTCTCTCACGTGTATCGGGAAACGGAATGAAAAAGCGTCAGATGACAATGATAACTTGTCATTGAATGTGATTAGAATTTCAGGATACTTCGTGGCGGGATGTGTATCTGATGGTGTGCTTCCTGTGAGTTCTAGTTCAACATTATAATTAGACATTTTTTGGAGTCGTTGCGTCAGAGAGGTATCAATTTGAATCCAGCGATCAAACGAAGAGTAATAAGGAATAAGGAGCAGCGAAGTGCACGAGTAAATCTAACGCGGGTTACTTTTACCATTAGTCAGGAGCTTCAGTGTGAATTAGGCTCAATTACGAGGCCGCGAGTAATCTCGCGCAAACCGAGTATCCATTAATCGAGTTACCTAGAACTTCAAACTCGGGGCTGCGCGCGCGCACGAGGCGAGGGAGAGGGAGAGGGAGAGGGCGCGCCAAAGTTCGCCTCTTGCCATTAAAATCAAGGGGGTCCGTTTAATTCGCCGAGAGTTCGAAAAGCACGAATAAACTCTTCTTTCACCGTCGGCCGCCGGAAATTCGCCCTCTCGCAAAGCGAGCGCGCGTCCTACGGAAGTGGAGTGGAATAATTGTCAAACAATCTCCCATCAAAAGGCTCGGTGCGCTCGTGCGGCGGACTAGCTCTGCTCGAACGTAGCTGATAATTCCGTTTCCGAGAGCAACTGCGTTCGCTCCCAATCGATCCTCGCCTCTTTCTATCGCTTTAACGCTTCTCTGCTTCGCTCCTTAGCAATTACCAACGATAAAATGTTGGCGATTTAAACGAAGCGCATTCATCGAGCCCAACAACTTTGTCATAACAAACTCTGGCCGAGAGAAATAAGGCAAAGCTAGTTACATCAAGTCTTTCCATATCAGCTGTGAACTTGAAGAATTGGTGCAATGTTTATAGCTGATGCTTGAATGGAAGCGATATTATGATAGTTTCCCATTAAAGATAAACATGATGAATGGTGGAAGAAAGTCAGAGGCAGCTAGGTGAGAAGCGGGGAAGTGTGGCCGCGGGGTTAGAAAGACACTCGATACACGAGTATCTATTTACTTGGCTGTCCAGGAGCGAGGCGAGCAGTACTGGGTCTCCGACGAAACTGGGTTACTCGACTTTTCTATATGTACATTTCGAGTGCAGTGCGCGTGTACGCCGAGCACAAACACTGGAATTGCAGAGAGTGTGTGCATGGACGGATGAATCCGTGTAGAGGCAGCCGGTTTGGAGTCGCTATTTGCGTCATGCCAGTCTGCGTTCGCGATCTATTATGTATCAACCTCAGATGTGTATATCACCTCAGGCTACAGGACAATGATAGATCAATGCGACGCGTTCCGATTAATGGGCCGCGCTGTTACACGTGTACGAATACCCAGTCGTTATCTGCTGCTCGTATTTTCCCCTACGGCAGCCCTTCCCGTTATCGCCAAAGGACTCGCACCCACATCACAAACACCTACATACTTACATATCTATTGTATATTCCTCTACAGAGGACCTATCATACATTCACCACTTACCAGTGGAAAATCTCGCAGAAGCGTTTATTCCACGGAATTTCATCCTGCCCCCGGACACGTCACGAGCTACTGTGAATCACCGCGGTAAATAACGTTGCGTACCACCGACACACACCACTTCCAATCCCGACGCATTCGCCCGTTTCATTTTTCCAATTAGCCAGCGCTGACCACGTTAATAGCTTATTTCACGAGCAGAAAGCACTCTGCACTGTGCACTGTTCATTCCGTCGTGTCGATGTATTTTGAGAAAAAAGTTGGTAGGAGAAAGCTATTGAAATAACGTTGTATAGTATGTTAACGATGCGAGGAAAGCTGTGATTCAGCGAAGAGTAAGTTAGACGGTGATCCTTCTCAAGTACACAGAGCAAAGATACACTGGATGGTGTGCCAGCTGATCTCCGATCTTCCGCAATCTGGTGTGACTCCCTGCCGTCTTTCGCGAATTAATCTTCGAGGAACAGCGATAAATCACCAGCGGACAATCAAGGCGGTTTCTTAGCGCGTCGTCTCCGCTCCCCGTTCTAATAGAATTTCCTGCTAGTAGTTTCCGCGATGCTCTCGCAATGCCGCCGCGCCGGCCGTCAAACCGTACCAAAGCCATTGCATTACTTTACCATCGAAACATACATAGACAAGATTGTCGAGAAATACTCTGGTCGCCCAGGAACTACAAGTTTCTCGCTTGCGTATACTTGAGTCACTTTGTACTCGGATATGTATAACATTAGAAATTCATAGAGAAGAGGAGGTGGAAGAAGACAGAGTAGCAGAGAGTATTTGACGAACTTGTAGACTTGAAGTAAAAGCCTTTAAAGAGCGGCGGCGGGAGAGGCTGGGACATTTTCTCGCCAACATTAATCGGCTCTCGTAAGTTTGCTGGGATGGCTGGCTCGGTGCGAGCCAGAGAATTGAATGCTTTCCCCAACGGTGCAGCCATGAGAAGCTTTGAGGGAGTCGACCCTAGAATTATAGGGATAGGTTCAGCGAAGATGCAACACATCGCATGTCGCATTAGAACATTCCTTCACCCCTTCCGGCCGTCTAAGCTAGAGGTAGCTCTCGTGCGAGACAAACTGTACTAAACACGTCCGTGCCAGCGGTATTTAATAGCGGCTAATCCAATTTCAAGTTCGCTCGGCGTTTATTTCATTTGCAGCAAAGAGGTATCTGAAGTCTGGATTGGCGATCAATGGAAGCATTTCAATGAGCCGATTTACACAAGTCTTGATTCGCTTGGCAATGGAAGAGTGAAGAGTGAAGAGTGCGCGTGCGTGTGCATGGTGCGCGCGATCGCTCGGCCCTCGACATCGTGAAACCATCTCGCGCCGCTCGGGCTCACCTTGCCGACACGTAATGCGATTGCTTGGGATGGCATGTTTGCAAGCAAGAGCGCATCGTTCGCTGGCAAAAAACGCCGCGGCGGTGTGTACGCGCGACCGGAAGCACTGCCTCTGTGCTCGGCCTGCCAGAGTAGACTTTTAGGTCGGTGACCTCGCGTCGCAGGAAACTTGGGTATCGAACCGCTCGTTTACCCCTCTCACGATCCCCTGGGATGATAAGCTTCAACTTTCGAGTGCACTCTTCATCGCAGCTAACGACAGTAATTACGCTTGACGGATCCTTTGAGCCGGCCCGAAATTCTTTTTGCCAGCCCGAATGCCTCGAACCCTGTCGCCAACTTGAGGGGATTTACGATCGCTAACAGTTTGCCGAAACCCTTGTGCCAGACTCCTGCGCAAAGCAAGCAAAAGCCTTTCTCATGTTTGATGTCGTTTGCCGATCCTTCAATGGCTCAGATATACAAAATGTTAAATTCAACATTCCAAAACAGCCTAATATAAAGAACTCTACTCTCTATCTTTCTATTGACACTTGAGTATTCCATTCATTTTATTCAAAGTTCTGCAAAAGAAATTTATGGCAGCGCCTGCGATCGACAATCAACATAATTGGCGAGTCTTGTACCGCACTGTGTGATAGTCTTGCATTTTCATATGCAAGATACGCGTACCTCGCACGTATCCGACCAACACGTGTTTCGACGTGTCCTTCGGCCACATTGCGACCGGTTAATTTAGTTAGTGCGTGCAGATAATACGCAAAGCTGTGAAACGAAGTGGTATGTTCTACCGGGCGGACGGCGTACTAATACACGATGGAGAGGAAAAGTGCGAGAGACACTTGGGTCCTGAAGTGTCAATTATAAAAGCGTGCTTGGTCCTTTTCCGGACCAACTTTCCTAGCAACAGGTAAAACTACTCGTGCCACGAACAGGACGCATAATTACACGAGCAATTCACTGCAAGTGAAGCGGGCGCAAGGTTCATTCTCGACATAGTAATTTAGCCAAAGTATCCAGTGCTCGCGGTACTTTGTCTTCGTTTCCGGGCTAGCGTCCAGTATTTCTTAATGGCAGGAGGAAACCTCAGTAGGGCGCAAATAAATTCCAGTATAAAGTAACGACAAACAAGCTGCCTTTGCTCGGACTTAATGAAATAAAGCGTAGCGTTGACTGGTGCATGGTGTTAACATGCACTTGAACATCAATTTGACGTGCCGACAAAAGGCGTACAATGAACATCCACGACGGGACTGTCGTCGGACATACTCATAACGCATATTAGAAGGTAACCATGTTTCCATCAAATTCCTACCCACTTAGCTTTTTTAATTTGGCTCCTTCTATTTGGTGCGATGCAATAATGTCGCTTTGCAATGGGCCAGAGAATTTCAGTGGAAACTCGCAAATGGACGCGAGGGGCGCGACTGTCTGTAGAATGTAGACCGAGTGTGCTGTGAGTTGGCTGTGATTTTCCCCGGGAGCGGTGAAGCACGTGGGACGTGCGGAATCGAAATGATCGTTTTACTCCGTGAGGAACGCACTTGTAATCGTGCGAGGCTGGAACTCTAAATACCTGCTTAAGATAAGCAAACGAGCTATGAGTCACGCGAAACTGCGAGTCTTCGCTGGCGAGTCTGGAAAACAGACTCCCTTGGAAAAGGAGGCACAGCCACAAAAGAGAAGAACACACCAAGTGCAGAGAGGCACGTCTCAAGCCGTATCGTAGTTCTGATAATGCCTTGTATCTGTTAAGATAATATTCCCTGGACACCTACGATTCGATTATTGACTGGCATTCTTTCCAATAATATTATCGAGTACGCGTTCTAGCGGATTCTGATTCCAGTGTTATCCGCAATCTTGTTTTCAGCGGCCATCACGCTTCGACCTATCAGGTGGAGTAATGACGCGCATAACACGTTGTACGGTAGATATCCATGCACCGAGGAGAGCAAACATGATCTTAAGCTAGTCGATACACTTCACTAATTTACATAATGCTCGCAAATGCCCCCGAGGAAAAACAATCGGGGATCCATTAACGCGGTGAACTACACTTTCACGGTTTGCCGATCTTTTCGATCCATTAGTGATGTGGCTATCGATAGGATCACTGCAAAAAGAGCTTATCTTTTCTCGGGGATGATTCGTCGTTGAAGATGGTAACGAGACTCTTATAATTGAACGAATATAGAGAGGTTATTGTAGAAGCGAAGCAGTAAGCAGGCTGAGATTGGAAGGAATGAAAGCGTTGATCCCTACGGAGAGGGTAGAAGCGCAGGCGCGTCGCTTTCTCTTTAATTGGTGGCCGCTCATCGTTGATTAATACGTCAAGGCTTGCAGGGGAACAATCGGGCGATTTAATGTGCAGGCTCCTACGCGCGCTTGCCCAGACTACGCGGCATGAAAATGCAGATTGTTTGAATAAGAGGCTGATGCCGGGGCCAGCGCCACTTCGCGCACATTACTCTCACGGTTCACGGTGCACCTACGCGCCAGCCAGCATTGCTACGTCCTCTGGCACATGTGCGTGCGTGTGTCCCGCAAAACCCCTTGTAGAATACGCGCACGCATACGCCAGTTGGCAGTGGTTGCGCGCATGCGAATCGTTTGAGAATAATGCCAGCCACAATTACTACGATTGCTGTCTGGTGCGTGTGTCCTTTCTCCCGCGACTCATACGACTCGCTGCGTTCAAATGTACTGGCAGACTGAACAACTCTCCTATTCGACAACTGAAACCCAGGGTTATTAAGATTCAATGTCCTGGACGGTGAAGAGGTAGATAACGCGAATGCCGAGATCGTGCGAAGTCGAGATGACCGGCGCGCCGCGGCGCACTGGTAACGAGACTCGAGTGTCGTGTCTACTTCGGTCTAACGGAAGCGGTAAATTAGCCAGGACAGAGATCTTCTAATAATATTCAAGAGACTCCTTTCCCTTCCCTCTCCTCCCTCCCTCTCACGTTCTCCCAATCTCTGCAGACTCTCCACCGTTCTCTCACTTTCTCCATCGCTCTGCTTCTTCACAGTTTCACCCTTGGCTTCGCACCGCTTGAAACGCAGTACTTTGAAAATCCGCGACATGAAATGCTAATGATAAAAACGTCTTCCTAGCTTCAAGATTGGACGTATTAGGGAGGAGTAATCGAAGCACGTCAGATGGATGAAGTTATAGAAAGAGTGTGGGTACTTTCTAAGAGCTTATGTTCCAGATGAACGGAACAGCGAGGGGAACAGCCGCTTTCTTAGTCACCTCGAGACATTATGGTAATCCACGCGTGGTTGCGCAACGCGATAATGTGGTCACGATTCATTAAATCGCGCTTACAGGTGGTAAGGAGATCGCGAGTAAGAGAGAGAGGGAGACGGTGAGACGGAGAGAGGAAAGGAGTGCGCGAGAGAGAGAGGATATGGTACGCTAAGCATACTGACGAGACATCGCTGTTCTTCCGACAGCATAATTCGTCCTTTTCCTTTCTGGCCGCGAAGCGCTACTCCAGATTTTGAGTAACTGCAACGCGGCAGCTGCCTTCGGGCTGTCGGCCGCTCGGAAATGCAATTTGTAATTTACTGCGCCTTCCCAGAAGTGTAATGATGATTCATATGCGGAAAGAAGCTCCGCCGGCGGAGCACTTGCTCGAGAAACGCCAGGAATATCCTCCTCTTTCAGGAAATCCAAGCGCGGCCTCTGGAAAATATGCCACTCCTACCCAACTGCACATTTGATACTCTGGGATTGAAGGGATTATCTCAAAAAGAGGCTGTATCGGTTAAAATTCGAATCGGTGGTTAATAATTGTTCTATAACCGTTAGGCAAGTTATTATATGCAGATGCGGGTAGTCTTTTTTATGAACTCAAGAGAAATGATAGTGTCGGATCCCGGTATCTTTATCATGAATATTTAAGAAGGGAATGTAAATGTCAGAGCAGCTCGTCACCATGGCGCGTTACGTGTCCTCGCATCTTAATGGACCGAAGCAGGACTCGTTAGCTCGATTGAAAATCCTCGCCGGCATCCTATGCAATAACGTGCAATAAATGCTTTGAATTTGCCGACGTGGATCCAACATCCGAGGAGTTGGGGGGAAAAAACTGGTGAAACGTGACTCTGTACGGTGTAAAAATCATGACCTGCGCCCGAGGCGCACGAAGACCGCTTCACCCGGTGAATGCGGCGATTTCCCCCTCGATGAGAACGTTTCATTAAGGTCATCTGGCATCTGGCGATGGTGCGCAGCTCCTGACCTCCTTACCCACATCAACTGATCGCGAAACTTTCCTCCTTTTCGTGCTTAGGCGATCTCGCAAGGGCACGCGCATCTTAGCGACGCACGCGAAATCTCCACGGGATTACTCGCCGCTCCAAGAGACTTTCTGTTCCAGTGAGAAAGCTTAGATCGAAAATGCGATACGCGCACTGATCTGCCGCCGGCAGAATTCTTTTTCCACAGTCCCGCCGGGGAAAAAAGCGCGAGCGGAAAGCTGATAATAGAGCGCGCTACTGTTCAAAGGATCGATGAAATATGCGGCGACATTAATCGTCGAGTGAGCTCGGCACGGCAGGGCCGAGAGAGCTATTTTCATTTGCCTCGCCGAACAAAATCTGGCACGACAGCGCATTCTGTCAACGATCATAAAGCAATAAAGGGGACCGCGAAATAAAAACGGAATCAAAGTGTGCCCAAACTCAAGTATTCAACTTGTCAAATGCACCAGTTTACGATCGTAGCTTTGTGTCCACTGTCCCAGAGAAAGATCCACGCGTACTTTCCATTTCTATTATAACAAATTTCACTTGCGCATTATCCAGGAAAAAGTGGTAAGCTTTTTTGAGATTACGATTCTCGCTTACCGCTGCAGAAACTTTATCGAGTTTGCAGTGGTTTTAGAGTCAGTTGCGGATTTTACGGTAAAATACATAGCGCACTATGCTATTTGCATCTATACAAACCAATATCCACTGCTTGTTTCGAATACAAACGCTGGCCAGATATTTCGATGGAATTCCAGTCTGCCTCTCTCTCGTCTCACGCTCGCCCGTTGCGTTAATGTGTCAAACTGTATTTTACGGCTCGATTTTTCGGTGAAAAATAAAGCGTGAGAATACAACTGATTCCAGGGAATGTTGCCTTTCAGCGAACGCTACCATCAGCTGACGAAATGGGAATATATTAATGTCCTTGTATTAGTCATTCACAATTAACCCGATGGGAAAATATGACCGCAAAATGCGGCAGAATCTGGTGACGATAAAAATTGACCATGATTTTAAGGTGTGGTTTGGACGATGCTTCTTTTCATGCAATTTGAGGTATCCAAAAGAATCTTTGACTGTCAGCGAACAATCGTAGTGAAGGAAAGCCTATCGTAAACGAAGGGAGGTGCACTCGAAATGGCAGGAAGAAGAAAGTCGCGGAAGCTAGAAGAAAAGGAAGTGGGCGCTTTGCTGGGAGACGAAGGATAAGAGAGGAGCTAGCGGAGAGTGGAGTTGATATCCATCAGGCGAATGCGGAGAGGAATGCTCAGAGAGAAACGCAAAGTAAGGGGAGAGTTGGAGCGGGCAGGGAAAGGAGCCGCACCGCAGTATTCGTACGCGTGCAGAGAGCAAGCGCCTTGGACGCGCCAATTACGAGCGCGTCCCAAAGACAGCCATTAAAAGTCTCGGCAAACAAACGACTTTCCTTTTTGCAGCCAAGCGGATGCTCGATCGTCCCTAACGATCATTGGTACACCTTCGCGTGATTTCCGAGCGCCCCTAGTGAGCGAGCTGGCAGAAGAAGGCTTCCCCGAGTGCGGCTCCCTCTTTCTCGCCGATTGGTTTCTTTGTCACGATTCGCCTGCCTTTGATCTCGTCAGAGGAACGACCACGACAACGCGCCGGCAACATGCGCATACCGTACCCGCCGCCGTCGCCGCCGCTGCCGCCGCCGCCGCCGTCGTCGTCCGGTTCGACCGGATTTTCCAACGTGTCCTGCTGCCGGGAATCAGCCGCGCGACCACTGACAACACCAGCAGCCTCGTCACAGCCAGCCCTTAAACAGTGTTTGCGGCCACCGCGCCGGCCAACCATCGTTACAAAGTTATATCAATAGACCGACCGACCCTTCTCTTTCTAAGCTTCGTATTACTGATCATCGCATTCAACTAGTTTTAACCGATTATAGTGAGTCCCCGCATACCGGCGACTATCCTATGATTATTATCGATCGCGACAGGAACCTTGGCTCGACGAGAATTATGATTGCTACGAGGGAATCGTCTCGTTTATGAGCGTTGCATGATCTTAGATTTTTCAATCATTTACAAGATACCCGTATAAATGAGAGCAATTCCGATACTCTATGTATCGCGCGCTGCAACCTGCTCTACCCCCTTTTAGTTCAATGAAGACCGGTCGACCGAGGAAATTTACGACTTTTTATAATAGTCTCAACTAATGGAGGTACAAATGGCAGGTTTAAACAATTGGGAGTAAAGGTGCTTCCAAGTCGATTACTAAAGGTTTTAAACGAATGTCTTGGATCAGTTGGCGCGAACGCTCGCGTTTTCTCTGACGTAACGAGACAAGCTTTTAATGGCACTAATAGCTGTCAAACTTGTTCGCCGTGCTCCGCTCCGGAACGGGCGCGATAAGTGTTGTTGTGAAACATCGTAAGGAGGTAAATCGATCTGTCGAATGTATCGAGAGTGCAAGGCGCACGTGTGCACCTATGAATGCAGAACCGCACTCGGAGGAAACTTCCTTCGGCTGCAAGTGACGCAGCAATGATTAATTCCCTCCCACCGAGATTATTCTTTTCGCGGTAACTTTACTTTGCGGGATCCCACCTTGATTGGCCAAACTTTTTTCTGCCCACCGTGATCGCCCGCATAGCATCGCTATATTTGCTTCCTCTACACAATGAAACTTCGCTTCCACAGTAAGCTTTGTCCTGGGCGTTTCAGGCTCTCTATGATCCCGATTTTCCTCCCTAGTAGCAACCGTGCGCATTTATAATAGCAGGCAACGCTCACGCTCATTCAGAATGATAGAATGCTATCTTCCTGTCGGGGTGGGTAATGTGAGAATGCCGGTAGCGGTTTATGTATACAATAAGTAATTGAGGTGCATACATCCATTTTAATAAAGGAACGCCGAGGATAAGCCGTAACGATAAAGTGTGATTAAAACGGCAGAGTAGCATCGGACACAATGGGAAACGTGGAGGCTGCTTGTCAGCAACAACGCGTCATTGATGCCGCGCTTTGACCGCCCAATCTCGTTCCGTGAAAGCAACAGTCTCCCGTAGAGAGGAGAACGAGTCGTATAAAATTCGTCGAGTTAAAAAGAGGGAAATCGTCGTTGTCGATTGTGAGGTATGGGCGAATGGAATAGTGCGCGGCCAACTGCATTTTCCGGACGATGGATCTAAGTCAGATCGGGTGTACGAGCGGCGGCGCGGCGCTTTGGCGATTGTGCAAAATGCTAGGAGGGCGCGCGCGCGCGCACGCTCTCCCTCTACATATGTATCGGGAATAGGTATATTATCGCGTATAGTAAGTACACGGGAGAGCCGGACGAGGTATATCGAGGTCGACCGGTTCTCCAGCAGCCGTCAGTCGTTAGGGGACATTGCGACATACACGCGAGAGAGCCGCTGTTCTCTCCCCGCAGCTATGTGTGTATTTCTTTCGTCCCCTTCTCGGCTTGCCAGCTCTCTTTCTCTACTAACTCCTATTGGGCGACTTCAGAAATTCGGAATCACTCGCTTTTAGCAGATCTCCTCGAACACTCCATAGATATACTCGAGCGTACCATTAGCTTTGGTAGTCAGGGGAATGCCAATGAACAGAAGCATTATTCACCTGAAGAGCTTATCATTTTCAATCAGTCCAGGCGATTATTTCAAAATCTACTCATGGAACTCTTGAATATTTTACGAAATCGTTCGCAAGCCGAGAGTATATGTCGATCTGCAAGCGCATCAATTGACGCATTCATTAAGAAGATAGTGCAAATTGTGATTGAAATTTATTTAGATTTCAGGAGTGCTGTATTCATTTATGAAAATAGTCGATATTGCCAGTCACTGTTTGCATGAAATGGCTGGTGAAGATTGTGTCAATACATCGCGGAAGATAGATCGCACGGCGAATACTTTATATCGCTGTGTATATAAATGGCAGGGTGGCTGGTATTGCTTTTTATCGCGATTAAAGTCAACTATATTGAACGGTGGCGACTGACTATCAATGCTAGGAGTGTTCGGATGCTGCAGACAGTGTGTCCGCGCACCCGTAACGAGCACAGATTGCCCTGGCGTTGATAAAGCCGTCGCGTATGAAATCACTCGTGCAATTAGCCTCGGATAGCGATGATTGTCACTCGGCTCGCGATTGCTCAAAAATCACATTGGACGTTGCTTCGGAGATGAGAGAACCAACAGACCCAGATTTTTCTTGGCCTGCATCCCGAATTAGGCGCGGGCGCACTCTTGCGATAGTGGCCAATCCTTCGGAGCGAGATTCTGTTGTATTCTTTGTCTCCCGATCGTTCGGGGAACTCTCGCGTCAGCCAAGCATCCACCGATATACTTGGTCTTCTTCGGAAACTGCTTTCAGTCTTCCTCGTACAACTGACTCTCAAAGCAACCTGAGAAATATATGTTGCTTCAGGCGACACGGCAACGATTCTCACACACGGCTAACGCGATTTTGTGCGAAGGACCGATAAATTCTTCGAAGGAATTACTCAAATATTTGCGATCGCTCCGAGGTTCTGATTAATAATTAGCTGCGGCGCGCGACTCGATATTAGTGTAATAACGAATTATGTCAAAATATCAAAGAGTAGAACAGGTACTGCGTTCGCTAATTACGTTCTAGGCGCAACGAGTATACACAGCAGTCTCGTTGGGAGGGATAGAGGTAAAGGGGGAAGTCAAAATTTCATTGAAGAGTCGACGGTATCGAGGCACCCAACGTTGGGTAATTACAAATTAATAATTAACGAAGGTGGAAGTCGCAGTACTAGGAGGAGGCAGGCCTCTCTCTTCGTCGATCTTCTTTTAGGTTGGCATGCTTTGGAGAACGGTTTACTGTTAATATCTCCCCTCCTTCTCTCTCATTCTCCCTCCTCCCTCTATCATAAATATTCAGGGACACGCAATAGAATTTCTTACGCAAGAGAGGACGCACACCCGAAATGACATCTGTGCTACGGCAAATTAACGGTCCGCTTTGCATGGGCATTAAAATGTAATTATGGTCAATGCATGTGCGAATGCAACTGGTACTCCCGATTCGAAAGCTATTAACCATTTCACGCAATTCTAGTTGCCCGGGGCCAGGCTTGTTGACTCGCTCGCCCGCTTCCCCACCAAACCTTCTATTCTAAATATTGCCGGACTGTTTGTCAAATCAATAAACTAATATTCCAACCACTGCGAAGAGTACTGCTACCCATGCAATTAAATTCGATCGACCGGAATACGCGTTCTGAGTACGCATTGTTGCGCGTTTGGCAATATCTGCGCGTGGATCAACACGCAGATTAGCTAATTCGAGGGAGATCGACGGAAAATAAAAGTGACGAAAAGTAGAAAAAGAGATTGGTCAGTATCTGCGCGAGTATTCAACAGTTAACAACACGCTGAAGAAACAAAGTCGGGCGTACAAGAAGGTTTAAAGTTTAATCGATGGCTGTCGAAGGGGTATGAGCCGAGTAGAATATGTGGCCGGCCTCTGCCAGCTGCGTCAATGTCACGCCGATGACAAAAGCCCTCTGACGCAAACTGCACTGCAGCACACCGCGATCTTTGCTAGTCAGTGGTACTACGGTGCAGTAGAGTTGGTTGCGGCGACCGCTGGCACGGGCAAAGAACAAGATCTGGTTTGTGAAAGTAACGGGGCTCGCGCTTGTATTTTTCAGTGCGACCATGGTCGACAGGAGTCGGCGGCTTTATGATTTTGCTTAATTAGTGGTTGGCTTCGGCCCATTCGGTGATTCTCGTTCTGGCCGAAGCCGATGATTTAGTTTCGGTCTATCGCCCACTTCTTGCTCTAGTGGTCGCGCCACCCCCTCCCCCTCCCTACGCCCGACCAGTTACAGTTGCTGCCACCCCCAAGCCTCCTCGCCACCCCAACTCTACACTGCTCTCTCTCTTGCTCTCTCTCTCTCCTCTCCTCAGTTAGCCGGGCACGGCCCAGTGGCCATTAGCCTGCACGGATTGCGCAATTTCGGGAAATTGCGAAGTAATTCGCGGTTGCGGCCACTCTCTCGCCACCCCTCGACCAACTTCTCCTTCCCACTGCTCGGCGAGCGGGAGGATCGGGCTGCGACAGAGAGGAGAGTGATACCGACGGAGAGAGGATGCACGATCGACCACGGGAGTGGGAGAGAGAGAGAGGAACGGTGCGAGATACTGCGGATTCGAGGAAAGCACACAGCCGTTCATGCTTTTGCCATTGCGGCGGCAATCGATTCGACGAAGAACTCGAAGGCGAACGACCAGAACAATTATTCCGCACACTCGTTCCCGCCTGCTTGCGTTAAGAGGTCCGACGACCAGTCTCTCGGCCGATTACTCTATTTGCAGATGTCCTGAACTCGGATGACAAGCGTATGACTTGGAGATGCAGCGACGAACATCACTGGCAAAGGATGGCTATATGGGCCGCCGATGATATTTTAATAAGATTCGAGCTGTTCTACTTGCTCGTCTCTTCTGGCAGCGAGCCACTATGCATTTATTACTCCCTGGTGCATTAACTATTTATGATCCCTCGGCGGCATAAGCGACTAGCCGATCGCGGCTTAAACAGTCAGTTCGACAGTCATATCCGAATAAATTTCATCCTTCGTTCCGAGACTCGATCGTTAATGCCAATAATTCACGCAGTTCTCCGGTAACTTTCTACCATTTCAACAACCGATCCACTTGATTATCTTTCGTTGATTCTGACTTGTCTGAAATATACTGCAAAAGACAGATGATGCAAGATACGAAGATATATCGATCAGAAAAGAACGCGAACAAATAGATGGATTGTTCCTTTTACATGCTGCTCGCGCGTCGATTCACTCGCGCATTTATTGGTATAACGGTAGAAACAGCATCGCATCCCCATCCCCATCCCCATCCCCATCCCCATCACCACCACCAACAGCAATACCCCAGCTTACATGAGAAGTTGAGAAGAATAGCGGAGAAAAAGTGAAGAAATTCCGCGAGGAAATAGAAGCGCGCGCTGAACATTGCGCGCGACATTTCACCGCGGAGGAGAGAGCAGAGGAAATTAGAAAAAAAACAAAAAGAAGTGGTTACGATACCGATGCTATTCTGAGTACTGAGTTCCCAGTCTTTCATGAGGATTTCTCGGGCAGGTCAGGATGACGGCGACGTGGGTGTACCTACAATGCAGAGAGTGATTGTACATATAAGTAATGTCGTCTCATGTGCACAGAGAATTGCGCTGTCGTCGCTTATTCGCATTAATCACTTCCGCTATGAATTATATTAATCGCAAGACTTATTCCTTAAGAGCTGTTCTCCCACTTAACTATACGTTTAAGATTTCTTTCCTTTGGCAATGCTTATTCTTAGAAATAACTCCGATGTAATTCCTGTAGGTTATAAAGAGTTAAATCATAAATGGGACGCGTCGGTCTAGAACACTTTCCTAGAAGCGTAGAACAATTAGTTACAGAGTAAACTCCGATCTGGTAGAAGATTATGGATTAAAGGCGCAATCTGACGTGACATGGCGCAAAAGGGGGAATACGAGCCGAGCGGCTAGTGTATTCCTTACATTATGCACACGCGTCTGAAAAGGCCGGACGTCCTGACTTTCACACGTTTCTGCAGTGAAATCGACGCGAGCGTTATAACCCACAGAATAAAACACGATTCCACGGAGTGCGCGCGTTACGCTCACAAGGATCTTCGGAAAGCGTGGAGGCGAATGTTGGACTGCAAAAAGTGTAGAGCGGCGCGGCTCGGCGCGGCGCATGCAATTTCTGGCGTTCGCACTTTTACACAGCCGTCCGACCTATGCAAAACTATCTCCACGCGCGCACACACAGACACATATGCGGCCCTGTATTCACATTGGAGGATCGGGAAAAACAAGCGCGGGGCTATCAACCTGTTGCTACAAGAAGGGCTAATTTAATCTCGGCCGGATGGAGTAGCGGACAACGACTGAGTAACGCGACGAATCGAGCTAATTAATATGCTGTATAAAAATAGCCATGAGGAATTATGTGCTGGGAGCTGTGAGCTCGCATGGAACGAGTCGATGCAGCATCACCTTGTGGAAATCAGTATTTCACGGACTGACACACCATCGACCGCTTACGCGGCGGACCGCGAATATGAGCTTCCGAGTGAGGATTAAATAAATCATTACTCTCTTTCCGCCCGCTGTCGTTCCGCACACTTGAAAAATAAATCGCTACGAAACAAAATGATCCAAATGACTACATAGCCCCAACTCGATGTGTATTATGTTTGAATAAAAGCAGCAGCCTCCGACTCGCTCAGTTTCGCTAGAATCATGGATTTGTCTGTAGCACACAGTTGTCGCGAGTGGTGAAAAAAAGGTATGCGTAAATCAATTTTCAACGTCGTAAATTGAGGACACCGTGGGTGGGTCGCTGGCGCAAATGTATCTTGGCCCCACGAAAATAGACTGCGAGATCTCTTGGTGCTCGAGATATCTCCAAGGAGTTTCGCTCCCTCTCCCTTTTCCTCTTTTTCTCTTTTTCTCTCTCTTGGACTCCGCTTAATTCTTCAAATACTATTTATTCGATCAGGAGCGTGTAAACAGTATCCGGCTCGCAATTTCCTATTTGCAATATATTCGACGCGAAGGGATTGGCAAACAGTGTAAAAATTGTTGACACAGTGAAACGATACAACCATTGCACCGTTCAACGCACGTACCGCAAGCTCAACGAAAGCTTTGGGAAAAAATATTTTAATCTCACGAAGAGACCTTCCGATTGTTTATGGAAACGGCGTATGGCGTGGCTCGGCGATCCGCAGGCAGGCAAAAATATCGGATTTTACGTGTTTTTAGCTTATAAAATTGCAAAAGTGCTTTACCCGCAGCACAACATGCCCCGAGATATTCCGTGGAAAGCATTCGTGGAACAATTTGCATTTGCCCCTACATTTTCCCGAACAGTCACTACCACTCTGTATTTATTTCTCTTTTCTTTTTCATCAGTCCTGACAACCAGTTGCCGTTTTGTTCGACCGTAAAAACATGTTTCGAGATAAATAGCAATCCCTCCGGGTGTCGCGAACGCATTAACAAGCAATCCTCATTAACAAGTTCTCGTGGTAGCTTTATTAAAGTACTTTTAAGTGAGCTGAAATGATGATTCTATTACGCATTCAACCAAGGGACGAGAGAATTAAAGTAGAATTAAATCCATAAGCGTAAGGCCACAATGTTTTGCGCTCGGCGAAGGAGGAAACGCGCCATTACCGTCTATTGCAATGTATCGCGTAACGTGAAATTTAAGTACAACAAAGCCGGCACATATATGCGCCAGCAGCACAAAAGCTACTGAAAAGTAAATACCTCGTACGCTTCATTGTTTTCTACTTCTACATATGTATAGAGACCGAACCAGAGCACGCCTCTTCATATACGCGATCACGAACCTACGAAAGCACTGTTATGAATAATGATCGCGCATTTGTTGCTCGCTTTGGCAAATATCCCTCTTTACTTCTCTTTACTTCTGCCGACTCTCGATCCCCTTCTATAACAATCGTCACAACGTAGTTCCCGTCGTTTATTTTGCCGGTTAAAAAAGGCGCAGAGAGAGCGAACCAGCAGGGCGAGTGAGAAAGAGGGAGCGATACACGCGGGGTAAAGGGAGACCAGTACATAAAAGGGGCAGGAATAGTGCACACCAGCGAGGAAAGCAGCGGCCAAAAAGGAAAAAGGAAGGGGTGGGGCGACAGAGGGAGGGCAGAGGGAGGTCTGAGAGGGCGGAGAGGGTGAAACTACGAGGAGCGAAGAAAAAACCGGGTGCGCGGCGGCCGCAGGAGCGCTAAAAAGTTTATTTGTCTCATTCCTCCCTCGTAATACAGATACTTTTTATTCGTTCCGTAGCGGCGGCCTTCCTCACCCACCCTCACTTTCCACTGTTTTTCGCCCCTACTACCACTCGGTGGGCTACCACGCTGCGGTGTACTTTACGAACTCGGGGAGAAGCACTGGGCAAAGAAAGCTGGCCAAAACCCGAAAGAGAAATCGGTGCGTGCATCCAAGCATCGATCTCGAGGTTAAACTCTTCGCTCTGTGTCGATAACGGCGCGACGGACCTAACTATGCTGGTTAATTAATGAAGGCTCGCGTTCGAGACTATGTTTAGCAGAACGAGAATACAGTAGGAAGGTAAAGATCAGATTTCCCCGAGAGAGACAGAAATACCGAGATATTCCCAACCTAACCACTAAATCTAGTTAACGGTATATCTTGTTAAAACACAAGTGGCGATCATACCTGCGGACTCGGCTCATTAAACAACTTGTAATCAAAGATTAAGGAAAAGCACTTTTTCTTTTGACATGAGTAATTGATATGTTATGACCGGTTTAATCAAGCTATCCCGTTAACTTGGACAGACAGCCTCGTTAGAAGCACTTACCAGCTGCATTACCACAAACAAGCCAATGTATTGCTAGTCCTCAGTTATTGTACGGAATAAGAATACATTTAAGGATCACTCTGAAGACGCCCATTACCCGAGACTTTACAGACTGCATTCTCTTGGCTGTCTTTCTCTCTCTCTCGTTCTAGTGCGCGCGGCTACGTTTCTTTTTGAGCGGCTAAAAAATCAAAGACAGGTCGTGCTTCCGAGTATAAAGCCGAGTACCTAGCTAGCTAGCAGCAAAAGAATGTGAGGTCTCCAAGAACGCTCGTCTCTACGCGGAAAGGAATCTCGAGGGTGAAGCCTGCCTAGGGCATGATCGAGCCATCGAGAACACCGCCTCTGGCAGTAGGAAGCTCCGCTCCGCACGCCGTCGCCACAGTTCTCGCCGTCGGCGTCTTCGTCGTCGTCGTCGTCGCCGTCGTGACACACACTATTACGAGCCTCAACAATGCTAAGAACCACGTCATAAATTGTAATCCTCGTGAACCTCAGTCCTCTCAATGATATCGACGTCCTCTTACTCCTACATCGTCCATTTCCTGTATCGCTCACTCGTAATTCATTGTCCCCATTATTCGAAATATAAATCTGCCACTCGAATCTCAGCCGGTTAAAATGTAAAATATCGCTCTGAAGAAGTTTCATCAGTCGGCATTTGTGAGAGACAAAGGACGAAGGCGACATTAATCGGGAAGGAGTGATAATCTCATGCTGGATTCTCGCATGGCTAACCAGCCGGACTCATCGGCGAGCAACGCGGAAGCACTTTCGGCGATGCTTGTGCACAGGTGGTACACGGGCGCCCGCGCGCGCGCGCACACACACACGCGCTGTCATGCGAACATTCGTTATAGCGGTGTAATTCAAACATCTTCGTGCACTACCGAGGCGTGCCAGGAGTCAAGAAGCGTTCCGCAGCTTGGGCATGACCTCTATTAGCCTTTCTTGATCAGAGTGCTAATTAGTCGACTGGGAGAGCCAGGCAAGCGGCGCGCATCTCGACTTTTCCGTCACGGGGATGGCAAACCTTTTATTCCAACAGTCGAATGCACCTGAGATGCTTACGTAGTACTTCCAGTATGTATAGTTATTAATATTTCACAAAAAGCGCGCGTTCGCCATGTTGGCGGCCGTGGTATAAGGAAATCGAAATCGAGTGAAAAAGCCACTGGAACGCCACGCGCCAACTAATTGACGGGCAATGTTTACGAGCACTGATGAATGTTCGTGTAACAGTAGTGTCTGTGTCAGTTCGCAAAGGGAGGGGCGTGCGGAATCCTCTAACAGTTGAATGGACCATATGGGAAACCAAATGGCCCTTGAAACTTGCCAAGTAGCGGGGCCGAGAGCGTTATGGAGACATTGAAACTTTGAATCCCTACGGCTATCATGTCAAGTGGCTTGAGATGGGACGGGACTCTATGTACAACTACTATCTCGGCAAAGATGGTCACACTCGCCGGAAAGCGGACGACGCGTAACCGAGAATGGACTGCTCGAGCTGATTCCAACAGATCACTTTCTCCAACTCCTCCACAACATCAATAGATCGAATGCATTTCGTGTGTAGGACCGATCGCAACAAACTGTTGCCTCGATCTCGTTTAAATTCATCTTTGTCGAAATGTGTCGAACGTTACTATCAACCATTCCTGGGAGCAGCGAGCAGATAATAGAATCGATGGGTAAATGCTTCGGGGCAATCGAGCCGGCAAATCGGCCGGCATAATCCTCGCCCGTTGTTTTCTATAATTTAGAGACGCGTCCGAGAAATGCGCGAGGAAGAGAGCGGAAAGGGGGAAGTGATGCGAAAACTCAGTAGTGGGAGAAGTGAGAGGGATGGGGGAGGGGGGGGGGGGAGGGGAGGAAGGGGGTTCACCGGTAGTCAGGGACAGCGGGGGTGGCAATGGATTACCGGTGCACAATTAACACAGCAGAGGCATCCGCTTGATTTTACACGATCCAGCAGGCCGCAGATAACCAGCCACCCTTCCACCTCGCCTCTTCATCACGATAATCCAGCTTCCAAGCCCCCCTCTCCTACACCAAAACCCCCTGGAACCACCAATGCCCCACCGTACCACCACCACCCCCCCCCCCCCTTCCCTACCACGACCAAGCCACGCGCGCCGATGATGCGGGAACACCATGCGAACGAACACGGGAAAGCCGCACCGGCACCGGTAGCAGCAGCAGCAGCAGCACGGCGCCCATTTAATTTGCGAATGCAGATTGCTTTCCATTTTAATATAAATTGTTCGAAACAAAGGCAGTAATTATGCCGTGCTCCTGCCGCTTTCAAAATGGCTGTACGCATTTCCCTCGCACCCTCTCGCACTCTCTTCGTCTCCCTCAGACTGACGTGTTTCGTGGCTGTTTCATCCCACCGCTGTCTCCAACCCTACAACCCTCGGTTACAAACCCCCCTAGCCCCACTCTATCTATATCCTGCACCATAGCCGCTCTTTTTACGCGCCCTCATCCGGCTGAATCGACGCTCTCTTCCTCAGGGTGAAAACCCCCACGGAGTTTGATTATCCTCGAGACCTCGCTATCAGGATAGAAAAACAAACTAGCCGACACTAAGAGGGACGCTGGGGAGACACGCCTCTCCCTGGAACGTTTCTCTCTGCCATGTATTTCCGCCGCACGCGAAACTCTCTCTCTGGTAAATGAAGTGTTGACGCTGAGGTGTAGCAACATGGAAGGGAAATGGCTGGTGGCTCCGTATACGTATGTGATTACATCCCAGTGATTTAATGTAATGCAGGAAAATGACGCCGGGAGGTCGACAGCGTGACGGGAAAATAATTAAACAAAGAGATTTACTCGAACAGCCAGATCACACTTTTCCGTGGCTTATTCGTTAATTAGCTCGGCACGATAATAATTATTGCTGCCGTCAGCAGCTTGCAATTTCGAATGTGGTGAAAATGTAATGACGGTGAGCGCGCACGAAATTGCCAAATGTAGCAGCGAGTGCGAATGAAATTACAAAATTTCGGCATTCACCGGAAGAGCCGCGATGATTGGTCACGTCACGCTCGTGAAACGCGTGCACAGAAGCAGAGAGTAGGTCAGGTACATACATTCATCGTTGGAGAATAAAAAGCGTGATCCTTGAAACTTGACTCATCCGCGCGGCCCTAAGATCGGCCATTATGAAATCGCCGCGTTTGCTATGTCGATGAAAACAACAAATGGCCTGCAGGAGAGTGCAATTAATAATGACTGTAGTCGTCGGCTAGAGTGTCGCTAGAGAAACGTGATAGGATCGGGCAAATAAGAACTCGGGCAACTGCGCTCGTGCAGGTACCCGGGGAGAAATATGCCATCATCAATCGAGTGTTGCCGGATACTCAAGAGGATAAAAGGACTCGCCTGCATAAAGCCGAGGATGTGAATATTACCTCTTTCCTAGGCTGCCTTAAAAAAAGTCTCCATCGAAGAGAAAATGTAAAGGAAAAACGGACGTTTGAGGAATCGATTGGCAAGAAATTCTCGCTGAAATGACGCTATTATCACGGCCGCAACTGACCCGAAGGGCAACGCCAGCGACCGAACAGCCTCTGCTCGGATTACGTTACAGCCGAGCGAACAAAGAGAGGATTTTCCCAATGCTGTTCGCCGGCGGGCATTCGAATCTCCCGCCGTCACGCACACGCGCATACACCTACAGCGATCTGCGCGCTCGAATAAAGCTTGGAATATCAGCAGCTCAGACTTTCCGAGTGCTCGTTTTGGGCGATTCCGCGCCGGTGGAACGGGACGCGACCATGACAAAGCGGCCGCACTGATAAAAGCCACTCCAGCTGAGCGGCTTGACACGTTTGCTCGCGGCAACAATCAATTACTACCGTCTTTTTTCGCTACGTCCTGCGTGACAAAAACAGATCCGCCCGGATGGAACTGCATTGCCTGCTATTGTGATTGAGAAAAATATTTCCCGGGCACACACTCTGTTACTACTACCAACTATCGCCCTTTGTCGGACTTTCAAAAGATTCCCCCATTCAGCCTTCTAAGTAAAATTCGCGCATATGGAAAAAGCGCAAATCAAACAAGTCGGTACCAATGCTTGCGAAACAGCATCGACCGATGCAAGAGAAACATTTCTACTAGATAGTAAGATGTTATTCAAAGCTATTGAGGGTAGAGAGACGGAAAAATGCGCGTTGGCCATGACAGTGGATTTCCCGTCAGCGTGTCACCATTGCTCAGGTCAAAGCATTTCTCTCAATAATGTAACGCTTTCATGGCACGACACAGACGCGACGATTCAAGAAATTGTCTGGGACGGAGGAATCGCAGAAATATGTTAATTTCTCCGAGCGTAACTCGAGCATTGATATTCGAAAGCTGCGCTATCGAAGGAAGCAAGGGTAGTTGTGAGGGTGGTTGAGAGACATGGAGGAAGTAGGGATGCGAGAAGGGTAAGGCGACGGAGTCACTCGCAGGTAGGAATATCCGGTGGTCCATTCGCTGGACTACGTAACGGAAGCGAGTGAATTTGGCCATTCGGCCGCAAGAACGGAGACGGCCGCTCGGCCGGTCGGCTGGTCGGCTGGTTGGCTTCCAAACGATGCACTGCCAAACGCTTGACCGCTCGCGCATCGAGTCTCGGGGGTATTTCGTGTGTCTCCCTTCAGCCTGAGTCTTCCGGATCCAACGTACGCCAATGTACAATGAGATAGCTGTAGGTTCATGGCAGTGAAGATGCAGGAGATGGGAGAGGGTAGCTGGAGGGTGAGGAAATGGGGCGAGCGGGAGACCGGCGGCGGCGGCGGAGGGGCAGGGCGAGGGGGGAGGGGGAGGGGAGGGAAGCAGAGAGATTCGCATGGAGAGAGAGACGGCAGTGAGGTACCAGCCGAATTCCTAACATACCGTGGGGCCAACTGGTTAGCGAGCGATTTACGATATTGTAAACCGATGCGCGACGGCGGCGGCCGTGCCCACCGGCGAACCTCAATCTAATAGTGGCGACTTCGACCTCCAATGCCAAAGGCACGTCGACTCACTGATGCTACATTGTTAGCAGCGCGGTTATACTTCCGCCACGTCCACCACTGCCACCGCGGCCCGCCCCTCCCCTCCCACTACCACCGACCAGCACTTCCTCTAATTCACCCCCTGACTAAGCAAGGCCTCGATCCAACGCGCAATTCATAGAGAAACCGAGCCAACAATCCTAACACTCGAAACGAACACCAGGAAGAAAGTAGACTCGGCAAATTATGGGAGGAACCATGAGATTAACGCTTAACGAGCTGGACATCGCTCTCTGTATTCCTGGGGACAAGTGTACGGTAAATCGTTCCGGCGTCATTAGCCACTGCAACCGTTCTACGCTAATAGAGCGGGGCTTTCGTGACCGTGCTATTATCATAGAGCCGCTTCACGGCATCACGGAAGCACCGGCGACGCACCACGGACCTTTCCGTAATTGTAGGAGATATCGAGGATGATGGACAGATTTCCTCTTGAAGAAGGACACGGCAGTTGAGAGATTTCGGGCAATCTTGCTGCCACCTTTACAAACTGCCCGGCATCCAAGACAATTCATCATTAGGATCACGGCTACGGTATTATGTGCCGGACGTGGAACAGGACTACTCTCACGATTCCCTCCTTCTCCGAGATTACAATGTCTAATGGAGGGATTGCGTGGCCCGTAATGCTTTTACTAGTTTCAAGACACCCTAAATGCCGGAGCGGAAACCTAACGAAAGATTACAACGATTCGGCACACCGACCTCTCACTAATGACTCATGCGCATGGCAAAGCACTCTCAATGGTTCCTACATACAAATAACGGAATCCAAGTGACTTCGAAAATCCATGTATTGAAAAAATCAATTATTAAGTACTTATACAATTAAGTACATTAATATATTAAGGACTTATCCCTGAAGGAGCGTGGCCCCTCGATTGTGGTTGCCTTCCAGACCGGAAGAGGTAGGATAAAAGTATTAATGTGAATGCCGAAATATTGGAGAGAGAAAAAGACATGGAGAAGTGCGATAGAGGTATAATAGCGGAAGCAGAGGGTGACGGGTGCAAGAGAGTGTAAGGGAGAGAGGCACATTACAAACGGTAATCTAGTTGCAAACACAGCTCGGGGTTGGAGCTCGAGCAGCCATGCGGAATAATGATATGTAATCGCGAAACTCCCGCGGCTCTCCGTGAACATATAGGCAGAGTAGAGGTAGAGAGAGGGAGAGGGAAGCGTAGGGTTGATGTAGGTGTGGAGCAGTACACGGCACACACCGGTAAAGATCGTACTATTCGGAAGTCGTTACGAGGATAGGAGGGAAACGCGCGCGTGCCGTGCGCATTTGCGAGTTCGATAGAGCCGGAGGGCACGATGAGGCTCGACGATACCGCGATGCCCAACTTTCATGTTAATTGTACTTCAAACAATGCCGTGTCCGACTTTGTACGGCTGCGCTGGCCTTCCCGTGTTCCACGCCCTCTACTACTAATTACAGTTTAATAATTGGCTACGAGCGCATTACCTCATTAACAGGGTCGCTTCGGCAAATAGTGAAGGCTACCCCGGCGAGAGTTCGTAACGAGCCACCGGTTAACAAACGATTACTCGGCGCCAGCAAAAACTTCATCGATCGAACAAACCCCGTGTGACATCAAGGCTTGACACACGCGTTTCATCTGTACATTTCCGCCCACGGGCCATCTATTCGAGGACAATGCCAGACCAGCTTATGAGCAACAAAAACAGAATAGCCCCCAGTGACTTTTTGACATTCGCCAAATTAATTGTGCCATCGGCGCGCCCAGAGAGTTGAAAGGAAGCTGCGGGGAAAACATATTTGACCGTACACAATCGTTAACCTGCGGGAACCAGAAGTTCTCGCTGTGCACTTTGTCCCCAAGTTACTGACAAAGCGACGGAGTTCCTCTACTGCAATTTTCTGGTACTCGCTGTATGAAAAAAATCCGGGAACCCACCTTGCACAGCTATCCTTCAATTTCGAATTACAACGCAAGCCCTCCGGGGCCAATTTCGTTTTGTACTGGCAATGATGACGTATCCTCCTGTAGCGACGAACGCATTCCGTACTGTTACATTTTTGCGGTCAACGCTATTAGCCGTTCGGTCCATCCTGCTGCGTGAATACTCGCGTTTCCTTTTAATTTCCTCCATTTGCCGAATTCGTTGCTCGCTCTTCACCCTCGCAACTTCGCGCACCACCATGGAGTAATAGCTGTTGCCGATTTCCGGTCTACATCCTCTCTTCGTTTTTGCAGCGCGTTCGTCTGGTTGGTGGTTAGCTTGCTGCAGGTAGGTCATTCGCAGCCCATTTTCGTTCACTTCCGATGTGTATGTATTCGTTTCCTTTTACTTTCCTGTCTCGAATTGCTTCCACTGCATTCTCTTCGTATCGTATGAGTACCTCTGATGCTTCGACGCATTGGATATTATTAATAAAACGATGGCTAAGTCTTAATTATGATGTGAAGGTTTAACATCGGCGAATAAGAGCATGTTGTATTTTTGTCTATCGTAAGTCAGGTCGAAGACCCAATTTCCGTAGAAGTAGACGACGTGTAAGTACGGAGAAAAGCAGCCCCCTTCGTTTGTCGCGCTCGTGATAATTGTGGCGGAACGCCATGGAAAATGCTGTGACTCTGTTTCGGCATTTGGCACTCGGCCGAGAGAAGAGTGCGTGGCCGGGTTCACGTGCGTGATCCTGCACTTTCCACGAATCAAGTTCGATGCCAATTTTAGCCAAACTTGTGAGCAAAATGTCATCGGTGAGAGCGGTTGAGGTTGGACGGTATACACACGATCTTAATTCTCTTCAAAGGAAAGTTTATAAGTTTTGACGAGCAATGAAAGAGCGACCTAGAAAACACGACAGTATTCATTGAATTATTATTATCTGCAATAAATACAGCGATCACGATATCCCCTATAATTATACACCAGTTGGACAAGGAAGCGGATGTCAGTTGACGAGTTTTCTCGCCTTGTAAAAGCGACACACCTGCCTGAATTCAGGAACTAGCCACAAGTACAGATTTCTATAATTAACAGATAAAAACCTTAAGGTTTCTTCGCTTTCTCACATCTGTCCGAGAGTAGCTCTGAGGGCATTGTCATTTATTCAGAAGCCTCGGAAGTACGCGAGATGAGTGCGGGGAAACGGACTGGAGGTGCTTAAGGAGTAAGAAGGTAGCCTTCTTGCCGGGTGCGAACAGGCAATTGTAAATTAAGAAGAGACACTTGATCCTTTGGATGCCGCCGGAAAAGAGGCGGTCTATGCAGAGAAAGGCGCAAGCACAGGCGTACTTAAGTGCGTACTTACACGAGGAGGAGGCCCTCGCATCGTCAGGTTTTCCAGCATCACAAGAGAGCTTTTACGCTGCTCGCCGTCGGAGAGTCAGAAGTGTGAGGACTTATCTTATCCAGGATGAAATTTAAATTCTCCTCCCTCGTGTTCCCATATGCATGTTCTGCCTCTGGGAAGTCCTTAACCATGGGTCGGGGGGGGGGAAAAATGAGAAGGAACTCTCTCTCTCTCTCTCTCTCTCTCTCTCTCTCTCTCTCTCTCTCTCTCTCTCTCTCTCTCTCTCTCTCTCTCTCTCTCTCGCTCTCTCTGGCCGTGGCCGCGTAGGAGGTTTGCAAGGTGGGCCGATCGTCGGCCAGCTATTGGGAATATTTGCCTGCGCCGAGAATTTATCGGGCGTCTGCCCGGAAATATTTGAAAATTCCTTCAGCGCCCCGTGAAGCTGAGAGGCCACAGGGAAGATATAACGCGAGAAAAAGGACACGAAGGAGCACGAGCAAGAGATCCCTCGAGGAGGGAACTGGAGAGTGGACATGATATTTTCCACGCCCTAATTAACACCAGGAATCGAAAGATTCCTCTTTTCCGCAGAGATTTCGGATTAACTCTACCGAGAGTAATATTCTACGCATACCGTCGCTGTACGACAACTATCGGAACCAAGAGCCTCTGATAGCAAGGATACGTGCTATCCACCAACATGATATTTCGTTTATCTACGCCGACCTTTTATCTTGACGACACGCACGTACGATAGGCCACGTAATATCGCGAGATTCTGGCACCTCCACCAACAGAACGCTCAATGCAAACCTACATTATCTCGCAATACAAGACAGAAGGCAGGATTAATACAATTGATTTTCCTTGACATTAATTCCTTAATTGAGAGAGAAAGCCTAACAAAATTACTGCTGATGAAGCTGTCGATACACGAAATATGCTCCCGAATAGACGATGAAAGAACAGAAACCAATACAATTCATATTCGGGCGAATAGAGGCAATAATACCCAATTACGAGCGAAACCCCACAAAAAGCGGCACAAAAAGCATCGACCCTAACATCCTTTGTATGAATGTTGAACTATCTATACTAGTACGGAAAATCTATCGCAATAATCCCTAACCAGGATTTAAATGCACAAAAATCTTTGGTACAGAAACAAAGGGAAAGGGAGAGAATTATAGGAAAATATTTATTAAAAAAAGAGCCTCGGAATGAATGAGTGCCGCAATGAAATGAAATCAGGGATTTCACGAAGATGAAGAGAAAGGAGAGGAAGTCGATAGTGGCGTGCGGTGCGTGCGCGGCGCGTGACGACGTAACCAGTAATATAGGGTGACAGAATAGATTACGACCCTTCGCCCTCGGTGGTGCTCTCTCCTCCTCTTGTGCGTTGGGGATGCTGAGCGTCCCTTATTGCGAAAACCACGAGTTTACTGCGAACGACCGTGGCGCGCCTCCTCGTTCGAGGCTCCGCCGATTTATGGGGATATACGTATAAGCACATACCGCAGACAATTTTCCCCGTAATGACGATGGCCACGTTTGCCCCAGAGCTCGTCACTTTCTTTCTTTCTTCCACGCCATTTCTCTTGGGAAATGTCGTTCACACGACCGCCAAACTAATCGTCTTGAATAAGGTTCTTTATTACCCATGCGAACCATTTTATAATTAGCATTAATCGTCGAGTAAAAATATGCCTGGCGTGTGCCAAATGATAGCTTCCGCCATACATATAAGGAAATTTCTCTGTAACTGAAGGAATATCGTGTTCGAAAATGCTCCCTTTTAAATATGAATGCAAGTTCAGCATACTAGATCGATAAATGCACAATGAGAGTTGGCTGTATGTGACGGGGCTGGGGCAACCCCCTTGGAATCACACTTGTTGCTCGAAAGCCTCGATTTACGAAGTTACCCCTACGGGCTTACACTTTTACCAGCCTGGAGAAATCGACTATTAAGACCATTTACAATGCAGTCTCCTTTCCAAGTTTCGCACTGCTGATAATAGCCCTTGAAATAAATCCCCTATTCACTCGTGTCGTATTCAAGATTTATTTCCAAATAGCCAATCCACTCCTGAAAGGGCGGCCTACATTTTTTAACAATACGACACACGTGTTGCGCGGCGACAGTGAACTCCATCTTAATTTGAATACTGAGAGGCTTTGGAAAAGTTATTTTTATACAAGGACCCTGGCTTGCCTTTCGTTCGAGAATTTATTAGTTCTTATCGCGACCGTTTGAATAATCAATTCTCTCATGAAAAAAGATGCTACAAGTGATTCATAAAGGATCGTATGAACTTCGTTATCTATTCTACATGATCGACATTGAATCATTGGTGAGATAATTTTTGAAAATTATAAAGTTCCTACGAACGAACGTGGGACGCTCGTAATCGAAGGGGAAGGCGATCATTGATTATAAAAGACGCTGCGTGGAGTACGGAAGAGTTCCGTTCATCGATTCATCTCCAGGAGCCCCACTTTTTCTTTTACCCTCGACTTCACGGTGCTCTTCTCCTCGATTTCCACTATTGGCAAAGCGATAACTCGGTACGTCGCCCATAAATCAAACTGCCACAGTGTTTCACCGAGCCTGTCACCGGAAGAGGAAGCATCCTCTTGCACCAGCTCCTTCATCCCGCAGCAAATGATCCGCGACTGTTCGCTTTTTATTTACGAATACCCGTCGGCTGTAAAAAATAAATCCTTCTTTCCGTATTCTTGCATCCTACACTTTCAAATTATTTCTCATTTCTCCCCTAATTTAAGAGTCACCATTAATAGACAAAGTTTAAGCTAGTATGAAATGTTGGCAGAGCTTTAAACCGCGTAGTCCACTGATTCTGACAACGCTTTAAAAGCAAAAATGAATTTCACTCGCCTACAGATTTAATTCGGGCTTTGTTAACCGAGCAAATTCACCCTAATGAAATGTCCGTTGCTGCTATGTTAGCGGGCGCACAGGATCATTTCTCATTTCCCATTTTTGTTGCAGCTTCGAAATACTATTTAAAAACCTGGGGGAAACGGTCTTCCTCCCGCTTACCACTTAATCAAAGGTACGTCTGTTAGTTGTTCGGCGCTCGCTGTACTTACCCCATTATGGAGCGTTCGTTAATTGAAATATAAAGAGGAAGGAGTCGCTGTAATTTTAGCGGGAAAATTTTCCATAAAACGGCGCAATCATCCAGTCAAAAAATGCGCTCAGTGGAGCGGAACCACCGTGTTTCAACAAAGCGCGTGCACGAGGAAGAGCAAAAGCGTTCCTCGACAGTGGAAGACCGAAGAAAATTTATTTCACCCGGCAAATTTAATCTGCACATAACAGACGCACCTTTTTTACAAACGATAATTTTAATGTAATAGACCAATAAAGGATTCTCCTGGCTCTCTCGCACGCTACTCTCCTTTCTGTCATGAACTCTCGTTCGTTGAGAGACCTTTTCACTTCTAGAGCCACTTAAGAGAAATCTGATCTCGAAATTCGCGCGCAAGTACAGCGATTACGAGAAATTCGCCATTTCTAAAGCGTATAATTAGGACTGATCGAATCGTCACGGCGAAATGGCAATGAAGTTGAATAAAAGTACGGTTCGAGAGGGTAAGGCTCTCATGAGCACCACTGAAGTACGCCTTTAATGGAGGAAAGAACGATGGCGATAAAGAGAGCGCACCAGCGGTAGAAGGAAGAAGAGAGAATGACTGATGGACACGCTTCGCTCGGGGAGGGTTCCGATGCACCAGGCTAGGAAATGCACTTGACGCTGCATCCTCCTGGAGGATGACTCATCGGAGATACGGAAAACCGGTTCTCCACGGCTATAAACCCCTCTTTTCTCTCTCCCTCTCTCGCCCATCTGCTTCTCTTTTATCGTACTCGCTTTCTTCTCGCGGTCGCTTGATCTTTCCCTTCCCGGCACCACCGCGGCACAGCCAGCAATCCACCGCCCTTTTGCCTCCTGTATGTAGTATGCCAGGGTTTCTTTTTTTCTTTCTGCATTTCCTGCCTCCCCCTCTCCCTCTCTCTCCCGCAGAGAGAGGGAGAGAGGGAGAGAGAGAACACCTCTTGCCTGGCGCATCCCGTGCTGCGCGAGCAGCAACAGCAGCAGCAGCCTTCCGAGATATCGGAGGATGAGGATTGGATCCTGACGTGGTCGATCGTCACTTTGTCGTGTCGAGTGTACGCTCTCGCATACACACTTCGTACGACCGGTGCCCCGTTCCAGTCAACCTGTTTCCCAACGGGTTTCGACCCTTCTCATACTCTCTATGACAACTCTATTAAATGCAACGGAGTTCGATGCGCCGCTCTAACGATACAAAGCTATTCAATTTGCAACGAGGCTCCTTTTAATTCGCTCAACTCGAAAGTGCTCCGCCAACCAGGAACCCGTTCACGTAAATGATTCTTTGTTAATAAGGAACGCTGGAAAATTATCGTGAGGAAATGAGGACTGTAATTAATCGAAGTATGATGCAGAAATACCGTGGTAGAATCGATCGAACGTGCAGAAAAGAAAGATCTCGTGGGTAGAGCGTCGGTAGGCATCGATGAAAGGAGCGCAGGTGACATTATAATAAAGTTCATTAAGTGTCTTCGGGAGAAGAAGACTGGCGGAGACAGTGGTTTCCAGGTAGAAGGTTGACCGAGAAAAGGAGAGGCGACAGCTTGGCGGGGATCATTTGTATTGCATTGTTGCACGCGTCTCCTGCCACCACGAGATACGCATGGATCACGAAACGACAGTTTCCCTGGAAAATCTCTGTTACCAGTGCTGCGACGAACGAGCGAACGTGATATATTACATAATACAGACGTACCGGTGGGTTAATCTAATTTGTATAATTATACGGTCGTATCCACATGTACATGCACCGATCTGTGAAGTGGCCAGTTAAAAAAGAGACCAGCTGGTTTGAGAGAGGAGTCGTGCCACGGCTGAAGAGTTCTCTCGAAGCAAAGCGAAGAAATAAAGGCTGAAGACATGCAATAAGAAGATCGGAAAGAAAGTGCAAAGAGTGGTAGAACTGCAAGTGGTGGCGTGATCGTTTAAGTCTAATGCATCTATTCCCGGCACACCTAAATACACTTAATCGCTCGACGCTGCTTCTTGTATTTCGAGTGCTTCGCCCCTTCCTTCCTTTCTACGTCGCATAAAAATATCTTTTGAAAAATACTCGGCTAGTCGAAGTTCTATACGGAACAACGAATCGAACAATCGGAGAACTGATTATAAGATTACTTTAGTAGAGACATGCCGACCTTTAGCTCGAGCAGCGAGTCGCACGCAATGAATGATTATTAACGCGCGCGTTCACATTTCAAAGCTAAGATTATAGAGTAGCGCTTAACGAGGAAGGCCATTATTCGTCGGGCTGTTAATTTCCTAGAGGCAAAGTGAACTCGCTGGCGAGTCGCAAGTGCCTCTCGACTCTAAGCCTTTTTCCGCCAGGATCGTAATGACCTCCGGAGGCTCCATGACATTTCAGAGGTCGCAGGCAAAAGGTCGCTCGGCACCAGATCAGCATGAGTTCATGATATCATCGAAAGAAGTCGAAGGATCGACTGACGCGACGGCGCCGGCGACGGCGTTGGCGTCGACGACGGTGCGAAGAGGGCTCGCGCAAAGAGAGAAGAAACTTAGGCAGCGCTGAAACCACAAGCCGATTTGTCGGCAAACAATAGAAGGTCAGTGGATTTCAGGTGGTTGCACACGCCAGCTACTGCCGACGGCGCGGTGCGGCGCGGTGCGGCGCGGCGCGGCGCAGCGTGCTAACGCTCGCGGGATTTATGCAACCGAATGCAACTCGAGAGCGGCGAGGAGCACGCGCGAGCGAGCCGAGGGAAAAGGCCTTTTCCAACAACCTGAATCCACTGACGTCAATGCTACCGTAATGCAAGCTTTTGCAGCCTAACCAGACAGAGCGAGCGCCTTCCCCAGTCAAAGATAGTCAATCTCGTTTAGAAACACCCGCCATAACAAACTGCCACCTTCCCAATGATTTAGTGCTCGAAAGAAGAATTAAAAGGAGCGCAGCAGTCTTTCTCCGCTGGTTGTACCATTCTATTTCGAATCTCCTATTATCTTTGTCACCCCTCAAGAACTAACTGAGCCACATTTACAAGCGCCACTAATCATTTTCCGCCATTCTATTACTCTCATTGAGAAGATATTGTAAGGAAAGGCGAAGGCTGATGAAGGGCAGCGGACGTGCTTCTTGCGCATGGCTCGGCAAACAATGCAAATAAAGACCAATCCCGGGTCTACGCCGAGCTGGTACTTACGAGTCAAGTGCTTTAGACTTGGTACTTTCGGTACGTACGCCGGAGTATTGTTACTGATGCACTAGTATTGCTCTTCCTCTCATTCTTAAATAAAGTTATGTTAAACGCTCGGCCGTAATCAGACGCTCACCTCGTTACTGAATGAAATTTTCAATAACTCTTAAGAGTCCCTCGCCCCACCGTTTCTTCTACCCTCCTACTGCAAAAGGAGATCCACGGTGAATAATTCCGATTCAAATCGGCAGTAAGTTCCATTATCCGGTAACAAGATTGGTCTGACATACTCGGGGAGCGCGGTATCCCTAGTAAATGCGAATTATATCGTAATACGATTCATAAATATGAATCAGCCGGGGCTCCGGTTAAAGACCGGCGGAGAATACTTGCATTTTAAATGGATGAAGCACGCCAGATACTCCGAGGGGAAAGTCCGAGTGGACTCGAATCTACTTGCGTTTTACTAGAGAGGATGGTCCTAGAGGACTGCGCAACCTGTGCCAAGGTGATCCGCTGTTATCCACTACCTTAGGACTTCCTGCAAAATTGATGGCATTCACTAGAAGCCGTCGCGTCGTCCTGTTCGCTCTAATACGCACTTGACCATATAATGCACTCCTCTCCACTACGCTTTGGACAAGTAACCTTTTCACCGAGTTACCCAGCTCTGAACAAGTAACTTTTACGGGAAAACGGCAATTTCCGGTTAATGATGACATGGCTCGTGGAAAACGAAACTCCTAGCAGCTTTGTCGAGAGACGAGCAATTTATTCATGATCTAGTAATCTCAGTAGAAGGGAAGGTTTGATAGGAACAAAAGTCAGGGTTCCTTCGATTATGCATTTAGATGGAGTGGATTTTAAAAGCAGCTTTCTATTGAATAAAATGAGGGTGATTATTGTGGAGTTGCTGTGCCAAGATCAGGTAGAGTGGGAGAGAGAGCCAAAGGAATGTCGGGGATGCAGGCTGCCTTATATCGAGCGTGCCGGGCGAGTTCGGACGGATAGGTGATTCCAATAAATCAGATCCCAATATGAGCCGTAAAATTGAGACCTGTGGGTTATGAGGCGCGCGAGGTCGTGATGGCCGGAAGAGAGGGAGATTGTGGAAGCACTTCGATGCAGGTTTACAAATACACGGATCAATTCCCGATATATATCGTCCGGTAGTACGGGGATTGACTAAGTCCGTGTTCGCCTCCTCTCTGTATGAGCAGCTTGCGCATGAATATGTATGTACAAACACTCGTTCTCTACATAGACAACATAGACGCGTGAGCAGCAGCAGCAGCAGCAGCAGCAGCAGCATCGGGTGCTCGTCTCTCCCTGTAGGTATATCATATGCATATATAACACACATCGATTCCATACTCCCGCTCTATATCACCATAATAATTCAGTTCCCAGGCATCGCTCTCTCCGCAATGACCACAGGCCACACAGCCGACGAAATACGAGCGCTGCCCGGCACTGTCGCCGCTATTTTCTGCCCCGCTACGCGGATTAATATCGCGGATAATATTAAAATAGTTTAATTAAACCAGGCGAAATTCGAGAGGGCGGCTATGCATCGTCCACCGGCACTGTCCTGCACCACCAACCACCAGCCAACCACCACCGTCCTAACACTTCTCGTTCGTCCCAACTCCACCAGGCAACAAGATACCAACCACATTTTTAAATGGCCCATCCCCTCACTCCTACCTCTCTCAACGTCACTCTCTATCTCTCGCTCTCTGATTCTCTCTCACAGACAGAACACACACACCGCCAGTCCTCTTTGCCCTGGTACTGGTAACCCGCTATGCGATGCTACTGCTGCTTCTGCTTGCCTGCGTAATACACTCGAGCCTCCCTCAGCCCCGCTACTCACAACCCTCTGCACCGTTGTTGCGCGAATACTTTCCGCCTGGTCACGTAAATTATTACCCGAACTGTATTCCACTGATTCGGCGTGAAAATTACAGCCGGAATTAAAGGGAATATCAAGCTGCCGCGGCGAAACACGAGCAAAGCGGTACAAATAAAGTACCGGAGAGAGAGAGAGAGAGAGAGGAAGAGAGGAACGAGGAGTACTAGTTTGGTCGGCGCGGCAACCCGAAATACATTAATGAGTAAGTATTTTCGTTGCGGAATGTGACAGCGCTCGAAATCAAATTCGCCGGAATACGATGTTACGGCCCACGTCAATTGCGCTCGTTAAATTAACTGTATTTTAAATTTCGTGCGCCCGCCAGTCCCGCCGGGTTTTATTGTCCCCCGAAATGTGGCTGGTAACGGCACTCAAATATCTTCCGGCTCGTTACCGGAATTGGAAGCAATCATTGTGTTCCAATGCACGTTCGAGCGATCAGCAAAAAATGTGGAGTGTAACTCTGTCGAAAGTTATTGCGTAACGTGCAATCGGCGAGTCCCCGTCCCAATATATTAAATTATTGATTAATGGGGAATTGACAAAAAAGTTACGTTAATGAAGACATTTCAGATTTACAATACAGATTACTCTTCAATCCAATTCTCTTGAATCACTCGCGTTTCCTCTATTTACGATGTACCCATCATACTTTGCTGTGTTTGATTAATACAGACACGTACGAGTAAGAAGTTGCTTGACCGCTGATAATGTTTCAACATTTTCGACGCTAGCTGCACAACAGAAGCGTGATGGCGCGATAAAAAGACGTAAGGCTGCACGTTTGCCATGGGCCGACAAAGGTGGCTTTATCGCGGCTAATTTATATTGCAAAAGTGACCGCTCTGCCAGCCAGCGGTGAAGAAGGTGGAAATTCTTCAAGGGTCCTTCCCGGGGAGGGAATAAATTCTCGCGGTCGAAAGATTTATCAAAGCTGCCGGTAATCTCAAAGGCAGGCGAAGCGCAAACGCTCACCTCGTCAGATTTTCAGATAAGCAATTCTAGACTCGGTGAAGTGCCCGGGGAGTTCCAGTGCTTGGGGTTGCAACACGCGGCAGGGTAAATCAGGCGATCGTTAGCACCTAGTTATTGCGTGTACCTGCATTTATGTTCTTAGACATTATGCATAAAGCCCCCTCGTTGTCGGCCAATTATAAAGGTCAATGTAAAATCGCTGAATACCCATTCGACTCGAAATTTAAAAAATTATACAACGTACAATCAATTTTGCGTTGTTCATAAATAATAAGTAACCTTCTCCGGATTATTAGGAAGGCTGACTGTACAAATATAAAGACTTCCGTTGAGCAAGGCTCGCACGGCAGAAGTGCTCTCGGAGTATCATGCATCATCTCCGATCTTAAAAATGATCTCTTCGATCCTCCAGGATTTCCGTGCAATGTGTCTTGCACAATCCCTTGGAATCGTCGTAAATCATAGCGACGGATTGCGTAGGTCGGCCAGAAACGCGGCTGTCTCTCGATGCATAACTGCATTTCGCCAGGTCCTTACCTATCCGCGGCCCACGAGATTTCTGCAACAATCGCTTAGGCGAAAATTTGCGCTGCATCGTAAATCACTCGCAGACGAAACGTCTCTGGGCGAATGCGAGCAGGTATGAATCGGGCTAGCCAATGACTCGACGGCAACTGGAATCGCGTGTAACCTTATGTATATCATCGTGAGAAACTTGTGCACAATGAGCCTTCTGACTACACAATAATCTTTCTCAAATCTACATCGTTGTATACATAATTTCAGCAGAATGTTGAGCGACAGAATAATTTGCAAAGGTGCGATCGAAAATGTGCCGGTTTATTAGCGCCCGATGAAGGAACGAAGGTAAGAGGTCAACCGGATATCATAATTGGAAATGTTCAGGCTTGTAACCGGTAGTTCCCGATGAGAAAATGCAAATCCATAATTCGGTGGGAAGCATCGGCACGCAGAGATCGAGCCAAATGTGATTATTATGCATACGTAACCTGATGTCGCGCGCATCGAACGCATAGAAATCGTCTCTCGACGCGGTAGAGGCTCGCCGGGAAGGCTAATGTGTGTGTGGAACTTACCTGAAACAGACAAATGAACACATACATAGATTAATAATCAATCATATTGAGTGCAACAGTCGGAAACGAAATGGCTCTAATCTAGAATCGCGTTGCGTGCTTTGTTCGCGCACTCAATGTAAGTCGAGTGTGAAATAGAAGCTTGAGTAACGTCTAGAATGCTGGTGTTTTTATCGGCTGTGACGAATCGATGATATTGCAGGCGACCAGGCACTCTCCCGTACAGTTGATTCTGCTCGGCTTCCGAGCGGAAATTTCACTGCGAGCTCCCGCGGAGGCGAGCGGGGGAAAGACCGCTTAATGAACGAAGCCATCAATTCGGAGCAACGTAACACACGCGCCTTTTCGTTATTTCTCGCAATCGCCCACGCCTGGCCACCCGCCAGAGCCGAGAGACCGTGCCTCTTCCAATCGAAAATAATCACGCCTCAGCCAACACGCTGCTTGCTCTTGCTGCTCTCTCTTGCTGCTCTTCATCCTTCTTCCTCTTCCTTTCAAACGCACGCACCGTCTAATAAATACTCTGTATCGTCCAATAACGATGAACTGCATGATTTAATTCGAAAGATGCTTTCACCGCGCGGCCTGAAAATACCAGAATTCGTTCTGGCAACGTTTAACTGAAGATACAAAGGTTTTTCATTGGCCGTCTCTCACCTGACGATAGGCGTGAGTCAGGTTTCATTAGAGCGACGCGTGAATCACGTACATCTGCCATCGGGCCGAGGCGATAACGAGGCGGCTTTAATTTCACCGCATTAAATGGAAAAACAGGAAGCATCTGAGGGAATCAGTGAATCGCGTCTGGTTTATCTTGTCCGCACCATCTACTGCTTTTTGTAGATCGCTCGAGGCCCCGCCAAAAAGTGGTCGCCCGCACAGAATCCAATTAGGGATTTCGCGATTATGCAATCCTTAGGCAGACTCGCGCTCGAAGCTGGAAGACACGCTGTAGGTACTTTTCCACGCGAGACAAAAAGGATCGAGCGCCAGATAGAATCTACGACAGTGACTGCTTATAATTAATACCGGATTGGCGTTGGACTGACTGGCGGGCTAATGTTTCCCTTCACGGCAACGCGTTCGTCCTGGCAGTAGGCGTGAGCGTGGGCACCCGTCTATCCGAGATTTAAATATTTGACTCGGCTTAAACAGTTGGCCAGATGCGAAGCCCCAGCACACCGCCATTATCCACGCAAATAATAATTCCCGTGTTTCACGGCGCAACGCCGCGCCGCGCCGCGCCGGTTAAACGTATCCGCCTGGGAAAATTAGCCTGCCGTGAGTGCGGGTCAAAACTCGAAAGAGAGGGCACGCGCGCCCATGCAATCCCCAATGCTTCTGATCAACCCGATTTCCAATTGCTGGAAAAACATTGTGCCAGGAAAATATTTGTTAATTGGATGGACAATTCGAGCCCTGTCCAATTAATGGTAAACCGGTGGCAGTGTTCTGCCGAGGGGGAGGGAGAGAGCAAGAGAGGAAAGAGAGCTCGTCATGCAGTCATCCCTAGTGAAACCGAGGACTTTGTAATTGCTCGCTGCATTTTATTACCGCCTGTCTTATGAAATAATTATGAGGAAATCTTCGGGAAACACGGCTTCTCCCAATTGTTACAATTAATTCAACCACGGGAGCGTGACAAGTGCTTCTCAGAAACTTTCCTTAGCCTCACTTTCACAAATTTCGGACAACAATAGACTTTTCAAATTATTTATTCATGTGTGTGACTCAGCAGTGAACCGACGTAACTAATGATATACGTTTCTGGACATCGTGTCATCCATCAAGCAAAAGTTACTTCTATATAAGTAGAATGGTTGGCATGAGTGATCCTCGGAACGGTGGAAATCCGAATTCTCTAGGGTCCAACCCTATGATCTCGACCTTCGAGAACGGGCATCAGGTAAATTTTGGTCGGGCTGGGGTAAAGTGCGAGCGTAGATGACCGACCGGAAACGAGATAATCGAAGTTGTACACGAGCCAAGAAAGCAAGCCGAGTCGAGCCGAGAGCCGAGTGCTCCAAGGAGATCGGGTCGGGTTGAGTAGAGTGAAGTCGAGAGGGGAATCAAAGGAAGAAGGGAGATAGGGCGGCTCCCCGCGCCTAAACCAGAATACGCTCGGACTTGTTTCTATCGCAGCGGTGCTGTCTGTCTGTCTGTCTTAAGGCACTTGCTCAACTCTCCCCCACCACCTCCCAATCTCATTCATGCCTGCGCTCGTGGAGGAACGCACGAAACTTCGAGTTTATTACATCGGCGTGGCCGCGTAACCTGCAAAAATATGAGAGCGAACGGGAAGCCCAAACATCTTGTTCCCTTGAGCGGTCTTACGTAATTTGCCGGGGAATCGATCAATCCTGACGTGGACACGATTACCGAAACGCCTGCACAGCCAAGCCTCTATCTCCATTGCAAGCAATCTCTCCTGAGGGTCCTCTACCTCAACCACTTCCTCGAAAGATCTCTTTGCCGTAGATACCAGAAGGTGGACCAATCGGTGCATGCAGCAAAAGAGTGAAGGGGATATTACATATAAAACTGTGTATTGCGCACATATTTCGGGAACTGCCGGAAAAAGCGTCGAAGCTAAGATAAATGGATGAAGGCTAGCTCGAAGCCGAAAGTGTTCCCTTGCCGTGAAACTGTGCGCGAACACTAGGCAGCTTCATCTCTCTCTCTCTCTGTGTTTCGCAGTCGGAAGGAATACTCGACTATTTTAACCGTGAAATAACTCAGTCGAGGGTTCAGCAGGGAGGGTCGCTCAGGCAAGTTGGGAGAGAAAAAGAGGGTGAAGAGGGGCGCGACACAGCGTGGCATGATATGTGGGTACTAAAGATAGAGCACCCGAAACAACCATAAACCTTTTTCTTCCACTTGCTTGGTGGGACGACGCTTCTGCTCTGTTGCACCGGCCCGCCCGATCGAGCTGCTCTGCTCTCCCGGCTCGTGTGGCGCGATACTTTTTATCAAGATCACCGCCGGCCGCGGCTTTATGCTCTTATTGTCAGCGTGACACTTTCGTTATTCTTGACTACTTAACACACATCTACGCGGATACTTTTAGTCAGCTAAATACGTCTTCGTATACGCTTACTCCACTTTTTGACAGTTTATTCGACTCAACAGTCAACTTTGTAATATCCTAATAAAAACTGACACTCGCTCATTTGCGACGTGCTCTTTATGGCTTAGAAATAGTTGTCGGAGCCGACAGTAAAGAGGAACATCGTTTACTTCCTAATGGAAACGGACAGCGAAAGTAATATTAAATGACGATGAGACTTTTAATGGAGCAGTAAGCCGGGTCGATTCGGCTGCGTCATCCGATACGCTCTGCTAAGTAACTTCTAATTATGACTGGCTGATAACTTGGGTAATGCAATACAGACATCACGCCGACGAGTATTCTGTAATCTCATCGAACTGGCCTAATTGAATGAGCCCCAGAACGAGTTGGCCCCAAGCAGCGTGTTGTTCTTAATGAACTCGTTAACTAATCAAGATAGAGAAATTATTAATTATGACACGGAAATCTAGGACAACGAGGTGCTAAGAGTCTTGAAAAAGTGATGCCGAACGATCGGACATACAATAAGGCGAACACGACCCAAATCTGGTATTGCATCTTCGGTGATTCTGAAGGGTGAGAAACTCATTGTCTAATTACTCTCAAAACAGCGCAAACTGACGTGGCGCCGGTACTGTTTCATGCAACGAGAACTATGTCGTGCAGGGTACTCTGCTTATTTGTGTTCAACCACGTTAATTGTTGGCTGTTCCGAAAGGCAGACAGGCAGGAAGAGAGGTAGGCAGGCAGGCGGACAGAGTCTCTACTAGAAGCACGCGACACATTTTGTTGTGCACGCGCGAAGTGCGCGAGCGGACAGACGGTCGGAAGTATAGGAGGACTCGGGAATATAGTGGATCTTGTGTAAACTGTTTACCAAGCGGCTACCAAACTGGCCGGCAGGCTCTGCGGTGCAGCGAAACCGCGCAAAACGGAACCGCAACGGCAGGAAGACAGGCGACAGAGAGAGCGAGAGGGGAAAAGCGAGAGACGGGCACTAGTGGAGTGTTTCAGGAAAAGAGGCCGGGATGGCCATTCCTCCAGCGCGCTCGCGCGTGCGTTGTCTTTTTAAAAACAGTGCACAGAGCGAGCGAGCGAGCGAGCGAGCGACACAGGCGAGTGCTGCAGGCATTGTTTTGCGTACGGCCGAGCCGCCAGCAGTGCCGCTGTCGTCGAAAGTAAAGAGTATCGTGCAGCCAGGAAAAAAGAGAGCAACAATCGTTGTTTACGATGCTGAGGCGTAACGCTGCTCTGGGCAAACATTCCGCGACGCGGGTCACCATTTTATAGAATCACGTTTCTCCGCGTATTCTTGTGAATTAGTTAAAAGCCTTAACTTCGGTACGCATTTTAAGCATACCACACTCACGATAGGCTCTCTCTCTCTCGCATAATGCGTACTTTATCACTGAGCCGCTCTCAGAGTCAGTCTTTCCGTCCAACTCAATGCAAGAATTTTTTTTAACGCGAGCGTACCTACAATGTGAACTAAGCTTTAGTGTTCGATCAGTGTGCCGCAACAGCGACAGACAGCAGGTTCAGGTGTATGTACCTGCATCTCTTTTGTTCGCATATCACTCGGTCCTTCTCCTGCACGAAAGCTGGTATTTCAGTCTTTTGCTGAGCTCATTTAATGCGGCTCGGATGAATCAGCTGATTCGCCGGCGCCGATGCACGTTCAGGGAAATCTCTATTGTTGGTGACATTACCGACGACGATGATTTACGACTGGTGGATACGCTTGACAGTTGGAATACAAGCGCAGGGACAGAGCGGGAGAGATTCAAAGACAGTAAAGCTAAGATCTGTTTGGGAGATAGGAATGATCATCGTTTGCTGGTTCTCCCAAGAGAGGTCAACAGTGAAAATTGTTTCCCGATCCTCAAAGGCAAGCCAACCTAATGAATGCTAATGTATGCGAGTATCCCAGCAAATTTCAGTTCGCCTTGATAATCCCGCGCTTCACACACGCTGGTCCAGGCATGCGGGCACTCCGGCTTGCCGTCAATCGTAAATTTCATCGAGCGTAAAATTTTATTCGTCCAGCAGTTAAAAAGCTCACCGATAGCTAATCTCCTTACTCGCGGGCATCAAGGTCACATCTGTAATGCTTATTTGAGAAGCATAATTGTTTAGTATTATGAAGTGGCAGATGCAAAGTATTATTTAGTATCGTGTGGCATATTTCCATGAGAGTCAAGTACGCTTTGCAATTGAACAATTGCGATTGGAAGAGCGGTCCTTTCGTTATCCGGGCATCCGCACTTCATTCAAGCAGTATCACTGGGATCGTTATTATGAAATATACCAGTCGCTATAACGTTCCCTGACGTCACGCAGGTGCGGCCACGCAGGCGCTACATGTGTGCTTCGCATTAGCAAACCTTAACGAGTAGCCCCGGGCGAAGCAGCATCGAGCGATTGCGTCGTTATCCCCGCATCTTAAATCTCTTTCAAACTCATCGGCTCTTCATAGACCTTTCCCCTAGTATTTAGCAAATCCCTTACTGCGCCCTGATGACCATTACTAGATGGACTCAGTAGCAGATCCGCTGTACTAAAAGGCTGAATTAGTCTGCAGAATTGTCATTACGGCTAATTAGTCAGTATTATATTTCAATATTTATTGAACTCTTGAAACACCGGCGATTAACGCAAAAGTAAATCGTTAGTAATTCCGCCGAGTAATTTATTCGTGGAACCGGGCGATTAACTCCACATATCGTTGCGAAGGGGCCACGGGGTCCCGTTAGGACAAATCCCGGCGTAGACCATGGAGAATCCGTGATTAAGAAGCATTTACGAGCAAACGATTTCCGCCTGCTAAGGTACGATCGTCTTGGCAGAGATTTTTTCGACGGAAGGGCCCTGCGCTCACCAACCTGACCAGACGTTAAACCTAGTTGACCATTGCGACATTCACCAAGCAAGGCCTTTCCCAGTGATCCTCATCAAGTGTGCGATCAAAGTCCCATGTCGGTATGAACAAACGGAACATGCGTTTTCTGAAGGTCTCGTGCCTTTGATTAGTCGATTCTCCGAATGAGATATTCATCAGCAGAGAAGCATCGTTAATTGACGGGCACTAGTTGATTTCAGCGGCCGTATTCTCAAATCCATGAACTGGACTAAAACTCAAACTAAAATCGCAGAAAGAAAGAGCACGTGTTCGCGCGCCATTCCGCGGCGCACGTGCGCGCAGATGACGCGAAACGAAAGTTGTTGGGCTCGACGGTACGATAGAAGGGGAAAAAGTCGCGCGAATATGCGAGCGCATGGAACCGAGTAATAGATAAGGTGTAAAGTCAAGAGAATTAAATAACCACGTCAAACCAAGCGATTGGCGATCGAACGTAATGCGGTTGCAGGAGAAACTCGATTTGAAAATGATGAAAAGGTCTGGCTCGGGTGAAAACTTGTTTTCGATTACTGGCGACGTAATAAAGACTGATAATGAGAAATTAAACTCCCGCGAGTCCAGGAACCGAATCTTTTGATCCCCATCGCCATAAAGTTCGACAAGGTGACTAGCCTTTGCAGCTGGCGGTTAGGCACTTTAGCGTGCATCCACTCCGAAAATAGAAGCTCGAACGTAGCATTTGAGGAGAGATACGCGGAAACGGGGAATAATATAGCGAAAGCAGTGGCAGGTTGGGGACAACGCATTCAGTTTATAGTTTATAGAGATAGGAGGGGAAGTTAGCGTGGTACATTAAATAGTAGCGTGTGTCCGTCACTATGGTACTTTTGTGGTATCGTCATAGTGAGGCAGTCTCTCTGCGAGCGCGGCACTTGGCGGCCCGTTACGTCTTGCGTCTGTGTCTTACATGGGAGAGAGGGGGGGCAACGAAGTTACATCTCGCATCTGTCGTCCATCGCCTTCTCTTCCCCACTCTTTCCCTTTCCGTCCACCACCGCCGAGTCTCTTTCACCCGTCTTCTTCTTTCCCTCTCCGCCACCCACCCACCGTTCTCTCTCTTTCTATCTTTCTCTCTCACTCCACTGCCCGCGCTCTCATCTGCCTGGACCACAGCCTGCTATAACCAGGTAGAGGCCACAAACCGGCCTCTAGTCGAACCTGAAGGCAGCGGTACACGCGTGCATCACAGTAAACGCCCGACAGACATACATATTAACAGAAAGAGGAGGCTACGTTGCAAAAGAGAGAAAGATGAAGAAACGCGCCGAAGCACCACTTGGACCTCTTTGACTGATTAACCCCCCAGACTTACGATGTCAATTTCTCATTGGGCTATCTCCCCTCTCCCACTCTCTTCTCCCTATTAACAATTGGACGCAACATCTTTCTAGTGCGTTCTCTGCGGCGACACACTCTACGATACTGTCTTCCTTCGACCAACTTTCAATGAGCAATTAAAAGTTCTTAATACGCCCCGGCACTTTTCTTCCACGTGACGAATGAACTTGGAATTTCCCTAATCAAGAACCATAGGACTGATACTCGAGCGATGGTGTGCGGATAGTATTTGGCAATAAAGTGTGGTGATCCCAGCGATAGATTAGACAAATACAATGCGAGAATTAATTTCGGGGGGCGGCGTGATTGGCGGTGCCGTTGCTAGCTCTCCTCGTAACTTCTTTTTGTTCATTGAAAGGATCCCGAGGATAGTTCGGGGGCGGTCGCTGCATGAAGAAAGACGGGAATGATGGGACGATCGGAGCGGCGAGGCTGAGAGAGAGAGAGAGAGAGGGGGGGGGGCAGCGGTGTGCCTGGTCACTCTTTCTGGATGTTCCCTCTCCTTCTCTCTCCCACCTTTCTATTTTGTCCTCTTCCATTTCGCCTGGTCGCCTTCCTTTGTTCCCACGCCACTCTTCAGAGACCCTACCCATTCTCCCTTGGTCGCCATTTCCTTCTTCTTCTTCTCTTCTACTACTTCTTCTGCAATAGCCGAGCTGGCCCGTCGCCCTTTCGTGATTCACCGTTACACACAAAGGGAAGCTCGAACTGCCTGGGTATAAGCGGATAGAGGGAGGGAGGGAGGATAAAAAAAGGAGCAGGAGAATACCACCGAGGTGGTTCCAAGATGAAACGCCGGGCCGCGGGTTCCTTCGTGGAAGGTGCAGCGTGAAAGTTGAGGTAAAAATGAGCAGGTCCTACACGCGAACACGGTGAAAATTCTATGAAGCCGCAATCTCCTTTGGGAGTCGTTCTTGCCTGCCGCTTCTAGGCAGCCTCTTGCGTCCCGAGAAAATTGGTAGAGAAAATCTGGCGGCGTATGAATATTGAAAGGGGTTTCCTTGTGAGAGAGCGAGCGAGCTTGCCAGAAGTTTACATCTTGATAGATAAGAAGTGGCTAAGGGATTCTTCACAATATACGACGCCGCTCTCCTCTATGCCTCTGTTTTAAGTAGATACTCTCTCTCCCTCTCTCCCTCTCTCCTCCTTCTGTAGGCTATCAGATCGACAAGACAGTAAATCTGACAAGTTGCGAATAAAAACGTAAGACCAGCGCTCGAAAAAGTTGGAGGCAGTGTGACGTCCATTGGGGTAAATGCTTGTATTCGAGACGAATACACTTTGATTAGTAGGGGGTGAAAAAAAGGGGGCGAGTAAATTCGAGCAGAGGAGCAGGGCAGGCCAGTATGCGATGCTGATAGCGGCGGAGTAAAATCTAGAAAATTGCTTCGGCGATAAACCGATAGAGCATAGGTGCCGGTCGGGCGATGAAAGTGCTACGCCGCGAGAATTGCTTTTGAAGCCGATATATACGGTCGAGGCAGGCCGGGGGAAAGATAGCGCGTGGCTCATAAAAGTGGAAGGCAACGGGAAATTCAATAAAATTGCAATGCCCCGAGCATGTGTATCCATGCGAATGCCTAGGTGTATGTGTATACGTGTTGCCTGATCCATCGCAGTGCGCGCGAAAGGGAGATCGGGGATGCTATATAAACCAGCGGTACCGGTGAGAAAGGCGAGCAACATATGTATTTAAACGCGAGAAGCTGCAGCAGAAGAAGTACAACTTTGTTTGTCATAAGGAAGAGAGACCCATCCTTGAAAAGAGCATTCTGCAAGCAAATGTTAAGCAGAAAATGGAAATGGCAGAGGTAGTCTTGCTGTACACGCAATTGCGGCTTCGCCCAGCAAAAACTCCCGGACAATCAGGCTCTGCCAGTGATCCAGCATCCAGCGAGTTCGAGTTGGAGCTTGCCGGGTCTCGAGTCTGTTCTCGAGTCTGTCGAGCGCTAGAGAGGTCAGAGACTAATTGTAAGGGAAAGAAGAGTCGAAGGCAACGAATTGCTGTGGCCGGAGAGTGTAGAGGAAGCTTGTCAGAAGCAGCAGGAAGGAAAGTATAATCGGCGAAAGTATTTCTAACGTAACTCCTAGTGGGACACTCGCCGACTACTGGAAGCCGAGCGAATTCAAGAAGCGGGATGAGGTTTTCGCTCAGCGACAGTGGAGCGAAGAGCGAACAAGCCCCGGCCGGCCGCCCGGGCAGGCCGGCCTGCGCAAAGGGAAACAAAAGAGAAGAAGTATCCGAGCGGAAGGACGAGTACGAAAAAGCGCTTTGGCGAGTGAGGGAGCGAGCTCGTCGTAAGTACGGGTAGATTTCGAGCTGCAGGCGAAATAAAGCAAAGAAGGTCCCGGGGATAAATTGACCGGTAGCCGAGAGGCGTAGCGGAGTAGCTGAGGGGGCGGTTGAAGGCGAAAGGTGAAGGGTAGGAGCAGGCAACCAGCAAGGAGACAGAGGAGGAACGAAAGAGACCGAAGCTGCTGAACAGAGAGAGAGAGAGAGAGAGAGACAGACGACGACGACGACGAGCGGCGAGCTAGAGTGAACGGGAGGCCGACAGGGAGAGACACGGGATGGCCAGTGCACTCGGAGGGAGAATGTTCAGTTCGGTTCGGTTGCATGAGAGTACGCGAACGATAATTCGGAGCCGCGTGAGCAGCTCAAAGGACCCGCGGGACGATATATCAATGCCCTGCTTGCAGAACAATTCGAACTATCTGCGATACACAAAGAAAAATACCAAATCGAATGCCTGGAATAGCAGAGAACGGCCACGATCCTTTCCCCCCGGGATCCGCTGGCTCATGCTCTTTCTCTCCTCCAATCTGGCCTTCTATCTTTATCGTCCGCTCCCCTCCGCCCCCCCCCCCAGCCCCTCTCGCTCCATCCATCGTTTTGTCCGCGGCTCCATCTCTCTTTTCCTCTTTGGCTCGCGCAGCATCTCCTTCACCCTGCTGCTTTCCCTCGGTAGGATACGTCCCCGCCAAACTCCCTCCCTCTGCCCTTCGGCCCCCCTCACCGCAGACACCTCAATATCTCTCACTCGCTCTCGCGCACTCTCTCGCGGCCTGCAATGCCAATGGACTACCGTGGACTCTTTTCTCGGACCTCGGGAGCATTCACGCGTGTATACATATGAGAGCCGGGCCGAGCATGCGAACCTGTATGGCTCGCCCGGGCACGTATCTACGTGTCTGGCTGTGCCATCGGGAATCCGGCAGGACCTATCGACTGCGAATAAATTAACGAGCCGGAGGAAACTCGGTGATTCTGGTCAGCGCACACACGCACCGCACCGCATCGCGCTGGCGAACAGGGGGGAAGGATCGTTTCCGGTGAAAAGAGCGAGGGCTTTTTCGAGGAACGGACCTTTCGGCTAGTGATCGTAAAAGACACGATATCCGGGAATATTAATTCGCTGTATGTATGTACCTGTATGTAGCAGTGGTCAATCGGGCATTCGGAACACAGCTCGCATACATGGTAATTAGGTGCACACACCGCGCTGTAACTTACATCGGACGCAAGAATGACGCCGGACTGACGTGAAATTATTGGGTAATAAGCGTGCGAGACATTGCTACGTGCCTGCTGCACCTACATACGACCGGTGCGTGTGTGTGTGCGCGCGGGCGCACGTGCGGCGAGACAGGGAGCGAGTGAGTGAGAGACGCAAGCTCGTATTTGGTGCGGAGGAGAGCTATATGTCAATCGGGTGATGGAGTGGTGGTTTGGATATAATTGGATCAGTTTAGTTAGGTATTGCAAATATTGGCAGCCAGGGAAGCTGCCGCGACCCAATGATGAAACCTAATTGGGTAAGTCGGCCTGGCCTGGCGCCAAACGAACCGGCCCAGCTTCGAACTCTAGATACACAGAAGCGATGATGCGCGTCTTCCATGCTGACTGTCCAACCGAACCATGTGCTCACCCCCAACACAACCCTTTCGAGCTCCGGCGCGCCCAAATCGATCTAGGGAAATTGACACGTAAATACAGCAGCAGCACGCGGCACAGACCGACTGGATGAAAGTGGATCACGGCCCGGCTCGTCCGCTTAATTGGAATTGCTCTCTGCGTGCCAGTGAAAAAGGTCTGCTTTTTCTGAATTCTTAATGCCAATATTGCGCGCGCGTCCCAATAATAACGAGGCAAAGCGATTTTCTATTCTGTTCAGAGAACGCGATCAGCTTGCAATTACGGAAGACGAGCGTCTCCAACAGAGAAGCTACGTAATGCGTCTTCCAAGAAAAATAGTTGTCGATTCATCAGTTTTCGTCACAATCAGCAGGTCGCGCGGTAGCAACGTTAAGACCTAAAAGAGGTCTTAAGGAGAAGCAGAGCAGACGAAATCGAATTATCTCGAGAGCGAGAAAGAAAGAGAGAAAGCGCAGGAGAGTGCAGTGAAGAGGGAAGGCTAGAGGAAAAAAGTATACGAGCGAGCAATCGATACTAACCGAAGGCAGTTCGCGAGGTCGTTTCGACCTGATTGAATATGACACGCCGGGGAGAAATTTTCGGCTGAGAAGAGCGGGTGAACGAACCATCGTTTTACGACGTGTCTCCGAACCGCTGGATGCAGCGTGCATTGTAAACGAGCCGGGCGACAAGTGTGCACTTGATAATGTTGACCTTTCAATGACGTTAAGCTGCTGTTACTCCTTGCATCGCCACTGCCATTACAGCAGCTTGCCTCTTCTACATACTAGCTACTGCCTACCCTTCGTGCCTACACTTCGTCGAGGCAAACCGATCCTCTTCAGGCTAATTTTCAAGGGCTGGTTAAACATCTCGATATCAGCAGCCTCGCCTCCTCTATTCCCATGGAACTCATCTTGCCCGCTTAACTTCTAAATAGCTCTCGCCCTTCGCATTAGGAATAGGATAGTTTTGCATCGGAATAAGAATTCTCGCCTATTGTGCCTGATAACTTTTTATTCGGCGAAAGCGAAGAGCATGGAGAAAAAGTGATATCACTCCTAGAACAGAGCGTGAATGACAGAGTTAAGTTTTTGCCATTGCACAAAACGGTTGGTTGAAGCGACGCTTTGATGTGATTCGTTGGAAAGCAGTATTCTAGAAAAGAAATTGGAGTATCGAGCCAGAGGACACGAATGGCAGCGTAGGTCGACGCAAGTTCGAGGTTAATCGTTCGCTTGGCAAGACGCGCCTCACGTTGGGCTGTATGCGCCGCCCACCTTATATAAGACAAAATCAACGAGAAGGAAACAGACCGTTCGAAAATCGATGCTGCCACACGTATTCCTGAACGTGCCGAATACGCTTCAACAAATACAATAGTATTCGAGCGTCGGCGGCCACTTGGAAAGTATTTCATTCGATAGAATCGATGAAGTTGCAGAGATGCGTAGAACTTTGTCGAAGGGTTGATGGGAAGGGTTAGAATTAGGGTAATCAAGAGTAGTAGGAGGGAAAAGTGCGAGGATGCACGAAAGGAAAAGGGGTGAAGAGGAGAGGCGGGATGGTAGGTGCGTTGTATACATATGTATGGAGTATGTTACGAGTTACGAGTCGATGGGGAATCACGCGAGTGGAGGGCCCGAGGCTGCCACGGCCCCGAGAATGAATAATTCATAAGGCACCGCCGAGTCACGGGGCCCGTGATCACTCATGTGCGCACACAGAAGACGCTGCTGGTTTCGCCGGCACCAACTCACCAACTCTCATCGCCGAATTAACCTCGCTTTACTTACTCTCTCGCTCCGAAAGAAATCCACGCTTCCTCGTTTCGGCCGGCTTTCAGCTATTAGCCAGATCTGCAATGACTCTATCGTCGACCAAGTTAGATTCAGAGGAAGACGAGAGTGAGATAGCTGGCTTTCGGCGAATGTCGAGCGAGAATTCATAGAGCGAAACTGGTCAAGGATGGGCGAGACTTCCTCGTCGCCGTGGCTTTCGGGGAATCTTCTCTCGAGCAGGCGGCTCACGTACCGATTTACCTTGGACTAACCGATAAATAACGATAACCGGACGTCGGTGGGTTTATTTAAAATAGAGGTAAGCATAAATAAAATTGTAAAAGCGGAATACAGTGGAAGTCGCTGAGCCGGCTTTAGTGCCGAGTGAACAACTCTCTCTCACTCTCTCTCTAGCCGTCCATCTGTCTCTCTTTTCCTATCTCTGCCCACCCCCCTTGATAACGAGAGATCCGAGCCTCGAAAAAAATATACTCCCGAGGGCGCTACAAGTTCATCGATTTAATTTAAGATCGAACGCGATCACCGTCGGAAATACCCATTCTTCGCTATTTTCGATTCCCGCCGGAATACGATGAGTCTCTGAATCGACGGGAGATCGCAGGTAGTCCTTGCAGGCTGGGAGCAACGAAAAAGAGGCAAGAAGAGATTCGCCGAGCAGCGAATCTTCTCGAAGCCCAATGAGAGTCGGCCGGTCGATGGTAAGGCACATCGTCAGAGAGCGGCTTGCTTTTACACAAGGATAATTTTCCGAGTGAGGAGGCGTTCTTAAGAAGCAACGGTGAGAGGAGAAGCGAGCAGCACGAGAAAGAGAGCTGGCTAATGTGTGTGCGCAGAAAAGAGAGGGAGAGACAGCTCGAGAGGATCGGTGCGTCAGCTCCGGCCAGAAATAACGCGGATATACTTAGACGACTCTCCGTCCAAGATTCAAGCAAACCTCAGTCGTCTCCCGGCGACCAACTCGAATCCTAATGAAAACTACTCCTCGCTATAAGGAAGCATTCGCCGCACGCCACTTTAGTCCGCCACCATGTAAGAGGGATCCCGCCGACAGCAGAACCACTACTCTACGGAAACCTTTGTCTCCCGTTTCCATCCGGGGGAAGTTAATGAAAACCGCGTTATCGTCCAATGTCGTGAAAGCCAGTATTGGCAATTAGATAGAAGGCTGTGTCTCCGGATAATATAATATTTTACGATGTTGGATTCTCATGAATATCTGGTAGGAACGGTTGCGCGCACGCCTTCACTGGATGTCTGAATTAGAGTAAGAGAATGACGTAGCCCGGTGTGCGCTCCGAGGCTGAGACCGTTAAGTGCAATTAATTTTAATTTCGAAGCGTGGGGGGGAGGGGCCTCGAGAGAGGCGTGAAGGAAAGCCGCTAGCCCATCCACCTTACCGAGAATTGGCTGGTGGCTGGCTGGTGGCTGGCTGGTGGCTGGCCGGAAGGCTCCAGTATATGTATAATGATAAATTTCGCAGACACCGCACGGAGCCCGCGGAGCGCGTGTGCAGTTTACCGTGGGCGAGTAAATCCATCTGCATGCGAGAATAAAACTGGTACGAATGGACATGCGGCCTGCCGTCGCCGCCGCCGCCGCCGCCGCCGCCGCCGCCGCCGCCGTTGCCGTTGCCGACGAGAGCCGCTGTTATTGTTATGATGAACGGGGCCCGCACGAGTGAAACATCGTGCGAGGAAGCGGAGAGTTAATACACAGAGAAATGTACCGTTCGGTCTCGCGATCGGTATTACACGCGTCTCCTAACGATGATTGATCCTCTCCAACTGGATTAAGGAAGCAACAGAAACTGACGAATCGAGGGAATGCCTTCGCTTGCTTTCTAGTTATGTGATAGAATGCTTTCGAGATATCTCCAATTGCCCTAAATGCGGCGGACAGGGACATATGTAAGGAAATCTCGAGAACTGGGAATGTGGGCGTTCGAAATGATCGAAATATCCTGACACTTTGAATATTCCCTGAAGGAGAGAAGTGGATGCATAAGCTCTGCTCGAGCTGGTCCAGTCTATGCTCGCATTACATTTATTTCAGATTTGCTAACAGATGGGAAAACATTGGTAGCGATTTCAAAGTTAAGGCTTCGATCTATTACTTGGCGAATGTCAGGCGCGACGCGAGAAATCGAGCACTGTGCCAGCGGGATGCGAGAGGGGAAGGGATGACCCGAGAAGCAAGCAGCCCGGTGCAAGAAGAAGAAAGCGAGAAAGTGGGAGTGTGCTCGGTGAGATGGTGAGGGGCAGAGCGATGAGATGTCTCGTTGCAGGCGTGATGCAAGCGCTAATGACTGCCTGGTTAATCTAATCTGACTTGGTAGGCCAATAATGACGCGTAAAAATGACACTGTATCCCGGTGTCCGCTTACGAGACCCGAGGATCCTCGCGGGCACCGTAACGTGAGAACCCGCCGAAGAAAGTCCATTATCGTGAGAAAAAAGTCAGCCCTGTCACTTTAGCGTATCTTGCGGTACTCTCGTGCCAATCCACCACACAACATCTATCTCCGCGTGATTGGAGTCCGTTCAATCAAATACGAATATAGCATTCCTAGACAAACACGAGATACAACATAGTATCAAGTCTGATGTGTCTTCGATCTGAGAGAAAAGTATGCCGTAAGCGCGATCCAATTCCGAAAGAATGAATAATGTGTGCGGCGCCACGTAACTTGAAGGAAAACACGATTCCGACATGGTTTGGGCATCCTCCAAAGGTGGGTGAGCAGCCTTCGCGGAATTCGTTTGCGCGAAATAGATATGCCTTGGGATACTATCGTTTCAAGAGTTAGGATTATTCCTAGGAAGCAGTGGGTGCGGGGGCTTATTATCAAATTGAAACGGCATGCATAACCCATGATAAGATGGCCATTGTCACGGGATATCGTGTTTCTGCAACCGGCCACAGATGGATAGCGGCAAAAACGAGGGGACCGCTGGTGTCGATCATCATTCGCGATTGCAAAGTGAAAAATAGTAGCAGAGCGTTATATACTACCTATTCAAAGACTGACGTAATCGGCCGCGAGTCTACACTTGGAGTTCTGCCAAGCTGACGACACTGTCAACGCAGAATCGAACGATGCCTTTAAGCCAGCTTCTGAACGCGCGCGCGTACGAGTCGGGCGGAGAGAGAAAGAGAGAGAGAGAGAGAAGCAGCGAATAATTCAATCAACACTGCTGCCAGCCGGATTACGCTACTCATTATCGATTCGCCTTGCCCGTTATTTGAGTAGTGCATCAGCGCCTCCTATTCCCGGAGTAAAAGCTCCCCCATAAACTCGGGCAAATCTTTGCCCGCCATTAAAAAGAAGATTTCCCTCGAGACAACTGACGGGGCCGAGGCCGAACTAATCCTCTCTGGGCTCGATTCCAGCGCGGATATTTCGCGAAACAATTTCAAGCGGTTTTCAAAGACATTTCTAATCTTTGAACTAATCTTTACTCTCGTCTACAAAGTGGCAATGGAAATCTATTGAGGAAGCGCAGCGCATCAGCATGTGTGAGTTCAACTTCGCAATACGGCGAAGGATTGCTCGTCGCCCCACTTCTAGCAGTGGAAGCTACCTGTTACATTTCTAAGTGAAACCAGAGCGGTTGGCTGTGTCGCTTGGAATCGGTAAGACTCTATGACCACGGCGAGACGATACTCGTACTTGGACTGCTGGAGATCGGAGAGGCAGGCAAGCGAGCAAGCGGGCAAGCAGGCAGACGATGCTATATCGACACGCATTCACTGGCCGGCCGACATGCGATGGATTATGCAGCCTGCACTTAGAAAGTTTCCCCACGCTGCGCCGCGCCGGCGATTTTCCACGGCGAGCGAGAGGGCAGTCAAGCGGCACTTCGAACGCCACGCTGAAGAATGCCACCACCACCAGAAGTCTCGTCAGATGGACTGATGGCGAGGGAACTTCTGATTTAATTAACGGCCTGAGAAGAATTCTCAGGACATGCTTGAGGAGATGGAAATTCAGAGGAATACAGCTCCGAGTACTTTGTCAACCTACTGTCAATCGGCATTTGTCTGAAAGCGACCTAGCTCGGATAGAGACATTCATTAGCAGGAGGGTTCTCGTTGAAGAGGCAAGGTGACGGTTGAAGCGGAAAAGCGTTAGATAAGTGCGAGGTGGACGCGCGATTGCTAGAAGCGATGATAGAGCAAGTAAAGTGGAGAGAAGCGCCGTTCTCATTGCTCATTAAAAGCGGGGGAACGACGTCGTAAACGCGCCCACGAAACGTCGAGATGACCGGGTCGCTGCAATTTCCATTCGACCGTGTTAATTCAACGGCGTCGCCAACGGCGACGACGACGTCGCTTGGCCGACCAGCCAACAACGAGCATACGGATACCGAGGAAAGCACCAGCAATGCTGATGGCCGCATAGAGGCATATAGGAAGAGAGGGTGCGAGAGCGAGAGCGAGAGGGAGAGTGAGAGAGAATGGGACGCGTGGAGAATACGCACCAGCCACCGAATAACGCTTATATCCCCTCCGTCGACTTTCCACATTCAGCGCGCGAAAATCTCCTGCACAATAATTGTTACGCTTTACGGGATACCACGTGGAGAAGCACTTCCTGCCTCATAGCCTGGAAGGAAGCGAACTCGTGAAAGGAAAATGCCTGCGTTCGCAAAAAGGAATAAGGATTGATAATTTATGGATTAATTGTTACTATGTTCGGAATATGTAGCAGTTGCAATTACGTCGAGCGATTGAAAAATACAAAACTAGTGGGGCCGTGCTGGCTCGTCCGCTGATGCACATGCTCATAACGTAATCTGCATTATGGATTTTAGCACGCGGCAGTGTTGCGTGCAATTTGAAATCAGAAATGGGTTGGTGTGTGTCGAGATAACTGGTCGCAGGGCCAAATGATCAAGCTGTAGTAGATGTAGAAAAGGTAAAGACGTGCGAGGTGCAAGCGAGTTTCCGCGTGCAAAAGGCTTTGCCAAATTGGATCGCGCGAGTTTCGCGTCGAGTTTCCACGCTCTTGCGCCGACTGCAGTACGAGAAAGAAAGAGAGAAGGACTCGAGCGAGAGGAGAGGGGGGCGAAGCAATTTAATCTTTCGCCGGTGTAGAGTTCTGTATTGCCTGTAGGAAGTTGCGACGTGTCACGGTTTATTACATTTTTCCTCGCCTGCCCGACAAACTAATAGACCGCCTAGAAATAGTGCCAAGGCTGTAGGATTCTCTGTCCACCCCGCAAATGAAATGAACACCCTTATGAATGTCCAATTTCCCGTCTACTCCTGTCGAATACCAAATACGCTATCCTTCCACATGAAAGAGCACTAGCTGCCAGAGCAAGTTTAGATTCCACGAAATAAATAATAAGTATTAATAGAATGGATAGTACTTTCGGAAGCATGATAGGACTTAGGACGTCCATTAGGGATCTGTTTCAGCCGACAGTCTGTAGTCGCTCGAGGCTATCGATATCAGGCGCACTCCGAGTTTATTGTGACAGAAAATTCTTTGATTGGAAAAATGGAGCGGCACCAGCACCGGCACGGTGCATTAATGGCGCCGAGTTAAGTGATTAGAGGCACACGGAACGAAGATTTTACCGAGCGCGGTGCACCGAGCGACAAGCCTATCGTTGTAAAAGAAACTTCTCGATTGCCTTGATGAATCGCTTACTCGATGACCTCGCGATCGAGATCGTGGTAGATCGACTTATACGAGAAACCCGCTGGCACGACTTCCTATCGATCTTTCAACTTTCTAGCTAACTAGTCCCACTCCCGTCTGATACTCCTCTCCGCGCACGCTGCTCGCTGGTACGCGCATTAAATCACCACGTTTAATCGTCGATAAGTGACTATTGTATTAGTGTGCGGGGCGAAAGATTTATTTTTATTCCCTCGGCTCCGGAGCCGGTGACTTTTATCGGCGCGTGCTTCCACCTGGAATCGGCTTCCGTGCTAACTTTCTACGAGCGCGCGTGTGGCCGTGCTTGTATCAGGCAATAATTATTGCGGACGATGTTGCGATCGGCTATTCTATCCTCGAGGTCAGCATCGCGAGAAATCCAGCGTGGAAGGGAGATTTTTTCTCGCCAGCCCGAGCTACACTTTCTACTCCATTAAACTGCGGGCGAGCGAGCGAGCGAGCGAGCGACCGCACTTATCCCTTTTCGCGCGTGCACTCGAGCGATGGCGAGATCATTTTTGTGATTGACAATCCACCATAGCGGAGAGTCGCCTAGCACCTCGTGTTACATCACGAGCTACATGCACCAGCTGCTCGAGTTTCTGCAAATCGAGATTAATTAATTGACGCTTTTGGACTAACAAAAACTTTCCCATACTCTGGACATAGAGTACTCGAGTTAGCCGAGCGGCGTAGGATATTAAAGCTAGGTTAATATTCGGGAGGATAAGCGCGCAGCCACTTATTACAAAAGGTCGGAAACGAAAGCATCGGAGAGGCGAGTAGTAGTATCTCGGAAAGACCGGGTCGCCTTTGTCCCGAGATCAAAGATAAAGATTAAGACATTCCCCCGGCCGCCCCCACCCCCCTGGAGGTTGGGCCGCGTGTGCTGCCAGACCGAAAAGCTATTTCTAAATACGCAGGAGGAATTCGAGCTACGGAAGACCACCTTCCCTCCATCTTATCGGGATTATGATCTGGACGGTTTCTATTAGCGGCGAGGCCCGGGGCGCCGCGCCGGCGAAAAAAGGTCTTTAAGGGCAGAGGAGACCAAGGGCGCCGTTCGACAGAGACACGACAGAACGACAGAACGACACGCCTCTCAAATCGGAAACAATAATCCTTACGCAAAGTCGTCCGCTGCTCTCCACGCCGGATCGTAAATCTCGCCTCTTTCTCTTTCTCAGCCGGCTATCTGGAACGAGGGTGATTAACATGCGCGTTTTATTTGCCCGTGTACCGAGTCGCTTTCCGCGTGCATGGCTAGCCTGGCGTAGAAAATTATGCGTGTCGACGTATGTACGTATGTTACAGGGCGAAGGCCTGCTCGGCATTGTCGGTCGCGGCCCGCTGATCGTTATGATACTGTTGACACCGCTACTTCGGCATTCCTCTAACCTTTATTTTTCTGGAAAGTGTGCTGCAACACAAACACGCGCGCCTCCCAAGGCGGTTTACATAATAGGACGAGCGATTGCGTCTCGTGCTTAGTGAAAACTCATTAATATCTTCTCTTAGAGAAGATCGTGCCCTCAAGTCGTACCGATTTACGCCGTGTAACACATGTACACATTGTTCACATTAAACGAACCAAGGCTCGAGTCCTAGATAAGCCGAGGCAAGTAGTGAAACGTTCTAGCCCTTACATTCTTAACTAGATCTCGATATCCAGCGTTCAACGCAAGGGAACCCAGACAAACAATTCAGAGGACGGCTAAAAATAAAGGAATGCATTCGGAGAAGGGTATACACGTCGAATGGATATTACATGTGTGTGTCTGGTGACCGATAGGTCGGTAGAATCGCGTGATCGCGGCTTGGCTGGTATGCACTGTATGCAGACTAACTGCAGTGGGGTGTTGCTGCATTATTTCGATGGGAGAAAGAGAGTGAATCCAACAGAGGATGAAGGAAGAGGGAGGAAGAGAGAGAAAGAGAGGCGAGGCGAGGCGAGGCGAGGCGAGGCGGCAGCAGAGCAGGCAGACAAACGCGAAGGGGTCCCACCGAGCGGTGAGTGTGTGCACATAGATTCTGTGAGGATGAAGGGGGCCATTGGCCAGGTGGTAAAGCCACCCCATGATTTTCTGACCCGTGAAACTTCCCCAGGGGAGTGGGACCCTGTGCTCTGCACGTACTCGACACGCGATCGAAACGCACACACACACACGCGCGCGCGCGCGCGCTTGGCCCCCGCCCGTTTGCATGTATGTGCTGCTGCGCATTCGACTGGCGGCTACAAATGCACGCCCGTATCAGTAAATTCCCTCTGCTATCTGTTGCGGTACGTTCTATCGGCCGTCTTATTACCGGATATCAGCTATCGATTGCCACTAGAGACGTTTTCTCTCGTTTCGTAATAACAACTGTAATTTCGTGCATACAGCCGCGCCAACCGAACACAATCCCGAGCGCTCCTGCACAATAATAGCGAGGCGAATTCTTTTAACGACTATTGCTTTTCAGAAATCACACGTACAGCCATACAAGCCGTATGTTAATTTCATTAAGTTAACGCGCCTAAAATTGAAGTGGTCGTTTATCCTATCGACACAAAGTCGTCATACGCGAATTGAAAAGGCAGGTTTTGTAAATGAGGTTGCGGCCCAAAATTGTGTTAAATGTACCAGCATATTGATGAATCTTCTAATCGAGACACTGCATTCATGGAGTGTTTTGTTTGTCTGATGCTGCTCGCACTGTCCTCTCCATTTTCCAATAGCAAGAGCCATTTATTCATTAGCCCATGGCATTTATATTGAAAAATTTTCGCGAATAACCAGAGTGGCTGCGGATGGCGTTTCAATCGGGACGGTAAATGAATGTACGACCCAGGCAGAATATTTTGAACCTGTTACAGTATATGGGAATTGGTCGGCGTGTTCTCAGTGAGGGTTAATTAGGCATTTCGTGATTACTGAAATAGCGTCATTGAAGGAAAGTATTGCTGTGGAAAAGGCTGGTAAGCCGTAATCGAGTAAAACTAGTGCTAGCAGAGGTTCCAGTCACAGCTGATCGATAACATCAACAAAAGATATTAATCGTTAATTGTTGAACTGTCCGGTAACACATCGGAAACTCGGTGGTCTGGCTACGCGCTCGGAGCTAGTGGCAGCAGCGGTTTAAATTAGTTTTGAACTCGAGTGGCCGGTTCTACCGGTTTAAATACATGAAGTCTTTCAACGCGCGACGTTCGACCTTTCGCAAATCGATCTACGAACGACGACCTTTCGTATGGGTTTTATTAGGGTTTGTAGCGCCTCGTCACACTGATGAAGAAGTAAGAGTGGATAGAAAGGAGAGAGAGAGAAAAAGAGAAACAAGATGCGCTGAGATGTGCGTGTTAACTTAGCCTTCACTTCGGACTAATGAATAATGAAAAAGCGACTGCTCCCCAAATTGACGGAGACACGTTGGACAATTTTCGTGCTTATTAAATATGACAGGCGATTTCATGCTTAATTTAATTGCTGCCCCGAAGTGAGGGCAGATTCTGCCAAGGCGAAATAGCGTTGGCATAAGTCAGAGAGGAAAATATTGGGCGTATTGGCCAACTCCTGTAAGGACGAGCGCGGACTTGCTCGAGTGGTAGGTGAACCGATAAAGAAGCAGCTGCCATTTTCACGGCTGGAAACTAAAGTAAGCGTGTGCTGGGAGTGTACGAGAGGCAAAGAAGAACCCATAGGAAGAAGAGGCGCGTACACCTTCGAAGGTAATTTTAGTTACTTGACAATTTGGCACCGTCTACGCCAAATAGAAAGCCACGCGCGTAGCGGTTCAAGCCGCGCAAGAGTAAAAGAAAGCGAGCGCTGAGGAGGAAGTGGAGAGGGGGTGGGAGGGGGGGAGGCCGCCGGGGCGGAGGATGAGGCGAGGGGTGCGGGTGCGGGAGGGAGGGAGGATGAGCAGAAAGGAAGAAGCAGAAGAGAAGAGAAGAGAAGCGAGAGTGAGAGGTGAGGACTTCACGTGCAGTCGCCGAGAAAGAGAAGGAAGGGAGCAGAGCAGTGAGCGGAGAAGTTGTCGACGGAGGGCCGGTGCGCGCGATAATCTATTTGCTCCTTTCACAGAGCAACGGGACAAGAAGTCCTATTTATATCGCGAGGAAGCCTCGTTTTAATGAGTCTAGCTGCTGTCACAAGAGTAGGTACGGAGATGCGATCGCCACAGTACGTAGGTAAAAGCCGACCAACCTGGAGAAAGAATGAATTGAACGCGTACTAAGAGCCACTTATTCGTAAATGGTTTTCTCTCGGGCGTCCTCGCCTTTGGTGGTAGGTGGCTCGCGTGAAAGAGGAGCGTACCGCTTACTAATAGAGTCTCAAATTTCCGAGCTTTCGTTCTGCCTATCTATCTCGGTGAATGCTCTCGAATTCCGCCAAATGAGGCTCTCGACTCGTCGAATGAGAGACTAAGCCGTATCACTGACAAAATGGTCTTTACTGAACAAGTGCTATCTCGAGATATCCGATAAGGCGAGTGCCGCTAGATAAAACTCGCTATCTCTAGTAGAAAGTGTGAGAGAGTTGGGTGAAGGTGATTTGAATATCGAATGCATCGATTACCGATTACCGCGCTACTGGTTCCGTGTCTCGCGTGCGTCGAGCACTTTGCTCTCAAGAAGAAAAACGAAGTAGCCCTGGCAGCCGCACCGCCAACAGGAAGGGCGAAACAGCCTCGAAGAAATACACCTTGCACCTGCTGGTTACCGGAGATCCCTTCCCGTAAACAGAACGTCAGATTTTATCCGCCCGTTTAAGAATTGGATGTGCATCGCGAGCTTCCAAACGACTAACTGATTTTTTACATCGGTTACTTCAATTTCATTATCTAGCTTCGTGGAGATTTTCATCCTTTGTTCATATATATGATATCCTTTGTATATATACAACTATATTACACCAGATTCTCTTTAAGTAAATCAGCACCAAACGCTCCTCCATTGCGAAAGGTGATCAGTAAACACATTAGGTATTTATACGCATTGGAAGAGAATAAGGGGGCATCTTAGAAATAGAATGGTTTCACAAGTATCTCTGTGCAATGTCAAAACAGCTGGCCGGTGGATCTCATCGTGCGAGCTATAACTGGATGTGGCGTGATGCACACCACATAAAAAACTGCGGTTATTCATCATTGGTACTGGCAGCATGGAGGAATCGCGATTGCAGTGATTCAATTAACTGACTTTTAATGGAAATACGATTTAGACAGTGTGACACATCTTGATCGTACAGGCTAACCGATGATAAGCGAGCAACTGGCGCGATCTTTTGTAAATGACTCGAGCGTACGTATTGCTTACCGGTTACGATAACGTGACAAGTAGCCGATTAAATTTATGTAACGGCACTCGGTCGCGTTACCGTGGGATTATTTTTGATAACCTACTCCGATAGCGTCATTGTACTGTGCGGAGCCTGTCGCACTCGATTTTTCCTTTCACGTTCGTTAGAGACTGGTCACGCTCGAAATGCTAGTCACGATAAGTGACTCACCTTCCCGTATCAACAACGCGCACTAAATTTTGCACCTCCGACTTTATCGCCGGTGCATCGAAAAGAGTGGAAAAGGCGAAAAGCTGCTGACATCGAAGTCCGAGGAAGGCAATGGCCAAGTCGAGATGAAATCGGCGGAAAGTGTATCGCGGGCAAGAGAGCAACACGTGCGAGGAGAGCGCGCAAACGACGCGCGGCAAAACGTCACCAGCTCGTGAAACGAGAGCACAGTCTGCAGACAGTACAACGACGGTAACAGGAAAGTTTGATGCACGGTGCTATCAATAATGGGAGAAAGGAAAATTACGGGAGGGAGGGAGTGTGTGTGTGTGTGTCGAGAGGGAGCGCGCAGCTGTCGACGAACGTGTGTCCCGTCGGCACGATTGCTTATATCGAGAAGGAAAGAAGCGAGCGAGAAAGAAGAATGATGCCCTGGCGGTGGCTTGCAGAGAGGAAGGAAGAAGCGCGCGCGAATATCCCTCGGTGTGGTTGGACGCGCTCGCATATACAGTGAGAGAGACACGCGTCCGTTGGCGCAGTGGCGCACGATTAAAAGAGAAACTCACTCCAGAAATAATGCACAGTATCCATCCAAGTCGCAGCGGCGAGGGTAGGGCTTGCTTGTCCTGGATTACCGAGAGGCGGGCGAGCGAGCGAGCGAGCAAGCACGCCCGATAGAAGGACAGCGTCTCGCGCTTAGGTCCTCCAAGCAGTGCTCGTTGCCGTCGTACTCGCCGAGTTCGTGACCGTCGTCGCCGTCACTCGCGACGACGGTAACAACAACAACAACAACTATCACACTTCCGCTCGACTATCCGTTTGCTTTGGAATCGCACTATGAAGAGGCACTCACTGGGCCGCGGTCGGCAGGGATCCGCGTGTCACGATCAACAACACACCGCCGCATACATCTCCCCCCCTCCCCTTCGCCCCCCAAAGAAGAAGCACGCTGCTAGCAGCTAGCAGTTTATGTATTTCGCGCAGCAGTTTTCCCGCGTTCAGGCTCGGCCTGGTCGACGCACACGCGGCGATGGCAGCGCGGAGAGAGGTAGAGAGGATGTGCCGGTGGCGCACACATGCACGGCGAGGCTCTGTGTGCCGCGTAGGGGATTCAGAGAGCGCGCGCGATAAAGAGCGAGACCTCCGTGGTGAAAAGAGGAATATGGATATATACAAGGGAAAGAGCAGTGCGCAATGTCACGAAGGAGTATGTAGTGCACGGTATGGAGCACTCTACCCTTGATCTCTAGCAGCTGGCAGATAGAAAATTGCACGGTACAAGCAGTGCTACACCTCCGCGGCTTCTGCCAGTTGTGATCTATCGGGGCTGGATTCGCGCGCGCACACTTTTCAAAACGGCAGGACGCACCGGCGGCGGCACGCCGTCCTTCCTTCTCTCTCTCGCTCTCTCTCGCTCTCTCTCCCCCTATCTATCTCTCTCTCTCTCTTTCTCTCTCAGTCGCCCACCCCTCGCCCTCACTCTCTATCGCACGGTGCCCTCTCCCCGCTACGTCATTCGAGCACGCCTCCTCCTTTTCTAGCTTGCTTCGCGCTCAGTGGCTTCGACTGGTGCGGCGGTTTTTCCGCACGTAAACGCCGCCGCGGATCAATAATTCACCATACGAATTCACCAGAAGCGGCCGAGCGAGCGAACGGACTGGCAGACGAGCACTAGGCGGCGGAGCCACGCGTTTCTGTCGCGGCGCGCTCTCGGCTCGCTCGGGAAAACGCACGCAGCAGCAGCAGCAGCAGCAGCCCACCACCACCGCCGGCGATCGCGCCTCGTCCTAACCTGCTTGAGCTCTCGGTGTTCGCTCCAAGCCCGACGCACACGCACCATCTGACTCTCGACTTGCCCTCACAGCTTTGCGCTGCGCACAGCTGATAACATGCGACCTCTTGATAGATAGTCTTACACACGGCTAACTGCCACCGGCAGTCCACTGTCTTACGTACTGTACACCTTCTTCTCCACCGGCCCGGCTTAACACGACCTTCTAATTTGACAAGACAACTGATCCGGTTCTTTCTCTCTTTCCACACACGCTCGCTCGCTCGCTCACTCACTCACTCGCTTGCATTCTCCCTTTCTCCTCATTCATTTACTCAAGCTTCTCGTGACTGGTGGCTGCGTTTCGTTTCTGGGCTAAGCCGCTCTCTGCCTAGAGACAGAGAGCGAGAGAATGGTAAAGGCGGCAGAAAAGAAAGACCGGGGTCGTAGAGACCCCACGGTCACCGGAAGTGCGGTGCTCTGACAAGCACTGCACGGGCAAGGTATGCATGTATTGTATAGAGTGGCGAGTCGAGTCACCGATGTCTCTCTCGTGGCGAACATTTGCCGTAGTCATAGGTGGTCGCGCGTCGCGCCTCCCGCTTTGGTGGACGTCGGCGAGGCGCGCACCCGTTCCGATCTCTCTACATACGTGTCTGTCTGTCTCTCACATATAGAGCATGTTTTCTCTTTCCCTCGGCATCGCCGGCCGCGATCTCTTTATCGCACCTTTGGCTGCACGCGCTTCGTCTCTGTCTCTCTCTCGCGGCAATGCTCCCACGCGCTCCCTCTGTCTCGCTCGCTTTTGTCCGTGCGTCCGTCGGTCGGTCTGTCGGTGGGCAGAGCGACGGTGCGTATATCGGCGCCGTCGCTGCTGTCGAATCGGCTCGGTCGGCGCGGCGGCGGCGACGTCGGACGACGACGACGCCGCCGCTGGTGGTGCTGCTGGCAGAGAGACACACGGGCGTGGACGCGTAGACGCGCTCGCTCCGCGAGCTTTCAACACTATTTTCCGTCGTTTCTGTACTTACCACTGGCCGAGCTGACGTGGCGTCGCGGACGCGCGTCCGCGGGACCGCTTCACAGCACCGCTCGAAAATCGCACCGTTCCGATTAGCGCGCAGGGCTGCACCCCGGTAAATACGAGCGCACTCACCACTCTTGTTTTTGGTATGCCAGGAATGGCACAAAGAATCTGGACAACGCACACGCCTGCTGCGCAGCCGGTCTGCGCACACGCTCACACCGCTTAGGCGGCCGCGGGAGAAACCAGAAATCGAAAAGGACCGATTACTTACGGACCGGCCCGAACGGGCCATGGCCATCAGACCCCCACCACCGCCTACTCACTCGACAGTCCATGCCTCCGCTTCCCGCGAGCTGCTTCAGTGCCAACACGTTTGTAATGGGGATTGGAGCTTTTCTCCTTTCCTTCTGCACGCTTGCCCTCTCGCTCACGGGCACTTGTTGAATTTTAGGGGATGCGTTTTAGCCTCTTCGAATGAACTTCCTGATAAACGGCTGCCTACCAATCGCTCAACCGCAACACGCTTTATTACTTACTCTGCCTTTTCTCTTACCTTTTCTCTCATATCTTTTATCGCTATGAATCTGCAGTATTGTCATTGTTATCGGGTCAAATCATTCCGATGGGAACCTAATCTTATATTATACTTGTATTTTTGTTGCGAGCGGTGCAAGAGAATTTATAAAAGGAAAATTGGTTTTGAGAAATCAGTAGTAATCTAAGCATTTATTCGCTCAGCTTGCACCGGTTGTTTGTAGTTTGCAGAAGGGATTTGTCGGCGTCCGATGGGCACAAAGCACGAGTGACCTAGAGCAACCGAGAGCAAGTGCATAGGCTTCAAATTGCCATCTGACGTTTATGGTTGGTAGCCCAGTGGAAGCTTTGTCACCCTCGGAATACCGTTTTCTTTTCTATTCACACGCCAGCTCAGGCTTTTAAAGCCTCACAATCCACAACGAATTCACGTCTTCGGTCAGTCCTTTCCAAATTGGCTCTGTCATGTAGCACTTTTCAAAACTATGATGGATCCGGTCTCAAACGTGGGAACATGTTGCGTTCCTTGTAATTTCAACAATTGATGATGTACGTTCGATGTAATATTTAATTCAAATCGATGCCTTTACGTTTGTGCTCTCGCAAATTCTTTTCGAGCGTCAACTTAATCGACGGAACTTGGTTGGTTGACGGTTGAATATCGGTTTACACGCCCGGTATGTTTACCCTGAAACTAAGTAGATGTCTGACCGAAAAATCAGGGGATCGCATGTGCCTTCACATCCGATATTCGGCAGCTGTAAAAAGAAACCGCCTGATACGATCACTCTCATCAACGCTACTACAACAAAGAGAATCAAAGAAGCTTCACCTTGATGAAGTATAAATAAAAATAGGTTGTAGAAGAGAAACTAATTGCAACGAACCCACTGATTTCTTGTAACCGTCCAGGGCTTAAAATAAAGTTCTCGTGAGAGTTGCGAGAATTTCACGGCAAAAGGATTTCAAACTCGTTATTTATTTATTTAATTTAACCTACTTCTCACTTGAGTGCGAGATTATTACGAGAAACGAGGAAAGTCAAGTGATCCTCGATGTAACAAGATAATTAGGACAAATGTATGCTTCTCCCCGATGTCTGACACAGTGAGAAGTAAGTGATCTTTACGATGCCCTGCACCGCTCATCATTATGCAACGATGCACTTTGCATTCGGTCGCATTTGTTGCCTCTACCTGGAATCGGCGTAGGTTCATCGACACGGCTGGGCTGCACCTGACCACGACAAGAAATTTGCAACGTTGTCGCGCTTCTAGTTTGCCAGCTTATTCCTGCAGATTAATTAGGATTCTTTACTTTTGGCGCTTCATTGGTGCCGTTAATAACTTTGAGGTTTTGGGGAAGCTGTGACGCATCATTTTGCATTGTAAGACGCATATTATTAACACTTTTACCTCGCGATACGCAATTTTGCACCTTAACAATTGCATGTACAAGCAGACGAAAGTACTCGTGACCCGCTAACATTGTGTTAATAGATGGAAATTGGATGTGGTAGGAGAAGATAAAATAATTCACGATCCCAGTTGCCACTGGTTAGATTACTCGGGTGTAAAGTTTTCGTGGGAAATAAGTTGTTAGCATTTTTTCGTCGACACTCCGGCAGGTGAGCACTTTTATTGCGAGCTTCGTGGCATTCCGGCTCTCTTCTTCATTGGCTGTGTCATTTTTAAAAAGAGTTAAAGCGCGCCAGGACCACCTTCTAGAGCGGGAGCCTTCCTATCGTCCTCATAAACTTGGAAAACATTTCTTATAACCGGCGGATGTTTCGCGCGGGTGAGATTCCTGGCGGGTCTTATCACGGCGGAGATTTACTCGCAAAGATGGTAAGGTAGAAGGTATTAAAATATCACGTGAACAGGCGCATTCGGAAAATTCCAGCTGCACCCGGAGACAGGGATGATCCTAGCATCAGAAGCTTCCTTGTACGAGCACTTATTCTTACATTCACTAAATAGCATCCGATTACCACAGCATTCCTTTACTTTCCTTCGCGGTATTTTCCATTCCTCCCCATTAATAGAACGAGTGCCAAAGCGGAGCATTGATACGCTTGCGATTCCTAGCTATAAGAACGGTAAATCTTGCGGATAGTAAGCGGTCCGACCACATCCGATCCTGTAGAGTAGAGGGAAACGAGGGTAAGGTGGTTAAGGAAGAAGACGTAGAAGGATAGGAGGGTGGCAATGTAGACGAAGCGTGGCAAAGAAAGGCGCATCTACCTTATCCGGCATACCAAGAGTACAGCGACACATTTTGATCGAATTCCGCGCGAAGTCCAGGAATGCTTGGGTATCCCTGCTAGATATTATTACATATTTAGAGGAAATTTTCTCCTCTCGGCTATAATACATTTAAATATATTATTCGTCTCGTTCTCCCTTTCTCTGCTTCGCGCTCTCCGTTTCTCCTTGAGGTAGCGGTAGTAGCAGTTTGCAACGGTGGTAGTGGCCGTTCTAGCAAATACACGTATATGTATTCAGGGCTCCACTTGCAAATGGGCTGCTCTCTGCCTCGGCAAGCCCTGACCCTCCCCCCGATCTCGAAGGATCGCAGTTCTGCGCGATATCCTGCATATCTCGGCATACCGTCCCCATCGTTTCCGACATTGTTCCCCGGCCCCGGTTCCAGCTCCGATCCAACGCCGAATAATCCCACTCGTTCGACGTCTACCGGGCCCGGCTTTCCGGCTGGATTCCACTCGATTCTGGTAGCGTGCTTGCAGGGTGAGAACCCACTGCCGACCACTATAATTGAACGCTTTTCTCCATGCCGAAAGTAGCCGGTACTCGCCTACGGCCACTCCTCTATATGTATTCCTCGGCCACTAATCCGGTTAAATCCAAGATCTCCACTCCCACTACTGGATTATGCGTCATTTTCCAAACAGAACGTTCAATGGCACCTGAAAGATTCTAATCATAGACAGAACAGATTTTTCCTCAGGTTATATATTTATATATACATATATTCTTAAAGATAGAAACTGATGAATGTTCTTGAATCCTAACAATCTTCACAAGTTTTGTGGCCGTGGTTAGTGAAGGGATCGTAATCAAGTAAATTTTCATGTTATAACAGCAATGTGAAAAGGCAGAATACAACGATTTATAAAGCCTGGTAAGAACTTGAAAGTGAAACATAAAGTCATGGTACAGACGGATTGGAAAGAGTTGGGAAAGTTTGTCGTCTGTCGAATTAAGGAATGCGCGAATAATGGTGCATCGTTACAATTGCATCGATACACAGAATCGCGGAGGAAGTCGACGCTCGAGCCGATAAATGCCAGGCACCTTCCTACGGCAGATTTCACGGCGAATGTCCGACGTGAATAGTATTCGCATGCCTCGAGTCATCGAACGTCGGTCATTGGCACAATCCTAAGAATTGGTATCGAGCTGGAAGCATCCTTTGCCACGGAATCTTCAGTTGCGACACGCGGAATGCCATTCACGGTCCGCTTGCCCGAAATCCGGAGTAAGTGAAGACCACAAGGCTCCAGTGTAAATACTTCCCATGCGGTATCGTCCGCTCTTGCCCCGGAATTCCTTCATAATCAGTGAATCCCAGCCAGTGGATTAGAGCTACGTACTACAGGAAGGCAAAATCAAGCCTTTGGATAAAAAGAGAGGGAGACTGACTTCCCATTTAGGAAATGTACACAGACGGGGAGGAAGTGTCCGATCTCGATGAAGATTTTCGAAGTGCCCTCGCACTGCTGCATTCCAGCGAAGAAAACAGTACGGAAAAGCTTCGCCGATTACTTGATGTCGCCATAGAGAAAAAGCAAGCTTCTAACGTGGCCCTCTCAAGTCGAGAGTCGAAGAAGCATTCGCGTATAACGAAAATCCCGGAGAAGCCTATCGCCATCGAAACACAGGGGAAACGTAGTAGTGTTGAAGTAGCACCGCAAATGGGAATTGAGTGTGGAAAACTGTTGTGGCTCGAGTGTCAGCCGCTTTTAGGGACTAACGCCGCAGAGAATGACACGAAAGCCGTCGAACTTGCTGAAACCGAGTACGATGACTGTAGCGGGAAGGTTGATATACCACGGATTTCCATTCCCGATGAGGGTTCCGCCGACGAGCTGCTCTGCAAGGTTTTCCTCGATTATGTTGTACACCATCCACTTTAGCACTGATTAATTGGTTCTGCGTATTTCTTAATATCCACGAACATATCGAGGATGCATATTTGAATCTACTGCGCGCAGGACTGTTAAAAATTAAAAATCATATTGTGTGTGGAATGAAAGATCTGTAACGGTGCGAGACTGGGTCCTTTGATATTGCTGGAGTGTCAGGACTGTCAGGACGGATATCATCCTCTCTGCCATCAGCCTCCGGTTGTTGATATCGATGTCTATGATCCACGAATCGTCTGGCGCTGCTCGAAGTGTATGGAATCGCCGCCTTTCGCTTCATCCTCTCACGCGTCCGCCAAGAAGAAATACCCCAACAAGATCCAATATTCGGATAATGTGTGCATGTCAAACGAACGCGCAGTATTCGCTAACAAAACTGAGGAAGCTCACCTCCAAGATACAGGGATCGATATCGCGACTAGCAATAGTTGGACCGGTAAGAGATGTAAAGCAATAGTGCATAATTAAGTAATAAATGATTCAATCCGTTTTTCCAGATGTCATGCAAAGTAGTGGTTCCAATCTCGATATAACATTTGTAAAGGATACGTCGGATGTAGTTAAAGAAACGGCAAAGGTGTCCACTCACGCGGTAAAAAAGCGAATCGGCTCCAAGTTTCTTGTTGCTCGGCCCGTAACTAAACGGTGATAAGATATTTTCTGTATGTTATATAATATTATGCTCCTAATTATTTCATTACCGTGGATGGTGTTTTGTACTGCTGTGCAAGTCAAAACGCAATCAAGTACTGGGAAATGAAAAGAAAGGTTTAATGTACATATGTGGTAACTTTTATTTGGTAATAATTCCTTACAAGGTACAGGCGACAGTCCATCGTCAATCAGCTCCCGTTCTTAACAAAATAACGTAATCTCGCAAGCCTTTGCGAGAAAAATGTTCTAATCACAGTACAGGGCGCATTACTTAAATCGTTTACAGATAATGTACAATATACTACAGCGATTTGCACCGCGGAAATCGAGCGGTTCGTATGGGACAATTACAAGTAAGCCTTAATGATTTGGGTGAATGCCCCTTGGAGGCACTAGAAACCCCTGGACACTATCGAAGAACGCGCTGACGTGCTTGCGCATAATAATATAGTAATAGCGAGATCGCTACTCGACTGCCTCAGTTTCCAGCATAGAAATTTCAACGAAAAAATCTCTCATTCTCGCACTCGTAACAATTTTACTTTTATTCACCCACTTGTTCCTTCGTTGTCCCTGTATTAAGATCAATGAGGTTTAATTACCTCCGGTAGCCGTGCAAGTTTTAATTGTACACCGGCTGCCCGATCGCTGCCCGCCGAAAAGAGCGTCAATTCCGGAATATCTACCTGAACCGATAGTGACGAATGTCATCGTATCACGGACTTCACTTCTATTATAGCTTTCGATTCGACATAAAGTGGTAGCGATGGTCACACGAAAAAAAGATTGTAAATGTGGTGATTTTAAAATGCAGTTTAATAACGAAACGTTAAATGACGCGCTCGAGCAATAGGATAAAACGGCATTTGTCACCTAAACTTCATTATCCTAATTCGTCACTCCTACGGTGGTTATCATTTTTAGAATAACACAGGTTTGGGAAATGCTACAATCTCGCTATGTGTGTACCGTTCTCGCGCGACTAGATATTCCGGTATAAGGAAATCCGATTGTGTAAAACATTTAATAATATCTCGACAGATGTCGAAGAGTTGGTATTGATTGCTAATAAGGTGTGATACCTGATGCACATATCATCTGTTCATGGTTAATACTTCCATGAGAATAGAAACGAGTGTTAAAGAGACGTGTACATACGCTTATCACAGAGTTTTCAGTTGTTCGAATTGTTTCTCAGATAGAATCGGCTTGTGTCTGCTGCGTGATTCTCTGTTTCTGTTTCTCGGTGAAATTGAAGATATTGGCGTGACTCTCCTGAATCTTGTCGTAAATTAGCAAAAACTGGTTCGATAGTAAAATCATGTCGAAAAATACGACCCGCAGGAAGATGCGATACATAGTATAGAAGAGTGATACCAATAAAAACTTGGTTCCGGATTCGCGGTGGAAAAGAACGATGTGGAATTCTGCCTCTGCTGTATGTTTTCCATGACTATTTCGATCAATTTGTACGATGATGCAGATCTGTACATCAGTTGCTCATAATATTATGACATACTAGAGCTAGAGCCTTGTGTGAAGATGTAAGCCAATCTCTGTACAGATATGTTTGCGAACAATGTGTCGAACTTTGTAAGTGGACATATTATTAATCAACTTATCATTGTGATGTATATACATCCCAATGTTGCGTAACGAAATTTTTGACTGATCCTCATGTTTGCTTGCTTAAAAAAGTGAATGAGAAAATAATATATGTATATATGTGTATATATATGTTGTATTATTAGTAACACTTTGCAATGTATAAATTCGCAGTAACACGCTGGTACTCTAATCATGTAACGAATACCACTGGAAGAACAGTTCAACAAAGAGTACTCACGCGTCGACGCAACTAGCATTCCTTGTTATAACTCGTTCTTTAATAACTCTCGGTGTGTAATCACGTGTTTTCTCCCTTTTCATCACAAAATCCGTATGAGTATTTATCATTAGTGGAACGACTTTGAAGTTTGCACTTCACGATGTTTCGAATAATATATACTTTTCCTATCACGATTCTGACATGGTTTTCTGCGCGTGTACCAAGGCGCATACGTGTATCGACAGTATTCCCATATAATTATTTGCTTGCGAACTTATTGTTAACTTGTGCCAATTGCTAAGTTTTCGTTAATCTGTGTATGAGACCGTATTATGTGGGATCTAATTTTAAAATGTTAATGTTAGGTACGTTTTGCTGATCGTGTCAATAAATATTACTAATGAAACTTGCTCACTCTGAAATATGTAACATTAATCATTAGTGTAATACACTTTGAAGATACCGTGGAAATAATCCAGCTGTTGGATTTGTCAAACTACAATCGGTATCATACATATTTAAATAGTATCTAGAAGAACTTAAGAAATGGGGAGTATTTATGTGTATTGTAATCTCAAGTCATAGAAACATGAGTTTTTCGAACTTCACGTTTGGTGACCATGAATGAATGGATGGGTCCAATGAAACTACGACAGTGGAAGAATTTGCTAAGTCATTCCTATAACTATTTACCCATAAATATCTATTTACGAATAATACAAGTAAAATGTATAGATAAAAGCTCGAGGGAAAAGTGATTCTTTAAAGAAATCTAAAGATTAACGTTGGTTTTGTGTGAACATCATGAAAACGATGTCAACACGACAAGTAAACGATACTCTTAGTATCCTCGGTGCATCACTTGGCACGAATTTATATCTAGTATCTGTATTAGTAAGCTAGCTGCAATGGTTTGTTGCAATTATTTTCCTAACGCGATGACGTACGAGTACAAAAATTAGCCGCGTAATAATAGGAACCGACGAGATATGTTGCGCGAACCACCACGCACGGCTATTTGTAATGTGCTGACTTATTTACGGGGATGATTTGTGCGTAATTTCGGTAATAAACTTTGGTATACTATTACGAAGACATTACGCGCTGCGCTAGGTTGCCCGCGAACATACTGACGGTTTTACCTTCCAGGATAGTACAGGAAACCGAAAACGCCTTATATCAAAATATACTACATAGTTAGTATTTGCATGTAAAAAGGTGCAAAAATGATATATGTATGCAAATCGTGAGTGCCATCTGAAAGACTGCACATACTATGGGATGTTGGAACTGAAAATTATGGTGAATAGTTTCTACGTTATGTTTTCTAATATGTTATGTACATGTATTGAATATGTCATATGCATCTATACCGAGGAAAAGAGTTTTGACTTTAGCTATATTGAGTAAAGTAATTTAAACCAATGTTGCTTGATACTTGTGGACGTTAACCATACTTTGGTCATTTAAGTTTTCTAGAGAAGATAGACTTCGATTGTAATTTCGTGCTTATATGTTTCATCGAATTTAATACATAATTAATGTTGAGATATTGTTTAATGCCTGGCGTCAATTATTATACAGACTCGGCCCTACATTTTCATAGTCGTGTTACGAAAAATAATAACGTAATAATATGATAGTATGATATTCGTTCACCTTAAGTTCAATCTTGTATTAGAATGGGTCTCGCAAGAGCCACCTACCGAAATATTACTCTATTTCGTGTAACTGTACAATGTCCGTAAGATTACCTAAAAAGTGCTCACACCCATTACATGGGTGCATGTTTATTGAACATGAAAGAGTCAATATAAACGCATCCTACATGCTAACAGTGCATTTAAACTTAGAGAAAATAATAAAAATGCCACAAAGCGAAATTAGAGATTCAACGACTAGAATAGAGTATTGTATGGACTAGAATTCTCACTCCGACACGCTTGAAAAAGTGAGATCGCGGAAGTACGAAATCGAATTTAGAATGTACGTTGCATATCAAATTGCGTTTGAATATCAGCCGCATGTAAAAATTGAATGCATATTTCTAGTAGCATTAAAACACACTACTGCTAAATGCTGTTTGTATGTAGGATACTTATTCTTCTACTATCGCTACAAAATGTCCTCTAGAAATTTATATATAAAGGCCATTTCATTGCCTGGAAAGGTACCAGTGCCGTATTTTGGAAGCGCTAGATTTCATAATTTGATATTTTATTTCCTGCGATTTTGCGCGGCCCGTTACGGACGTTAGCCTCGTAGCTCTCACGAGAAACTTAGAAAAAGTGGCTCTGCTCACAAACTCGTTTTGCCGCACAAATTGGAGGTAAAATGAAGTTGTACCCGAGTACAATTGTATCATATTACGAAAGTGAAATAAAAACACTGCATATAAACATAGTTTATGCAATGTCTTCTACGTGAGACACATCAAATTTAGCAATAGAAAACTGGATTGGTAGCACTTCCAGATAAAGGCAGTAGGCACTTTAAGATGACGATAGTATATATAAAAATATCCTAAGCGGTTAATCGATTTTGATAATAGATAAACCATGTCCTACTACCAGCTGTTCTTTTGGGAAGTCCAAAACTGCAGTCACATGAAAACCCATATTTGCAGAAGCAATCACATATTCACACAGAGAAAACCAGCTAAATGCTGTTGAAAGAATGATCAATTATTCCATTTGTTTCTAGCAACCCAATTTTAATGTATACTAATTATTGTACGGCAAAAATTGCAAAGGATGACTGAATTAATGTATAGTATCCCTTTAAAAGTTATATTGGAATCATGTTATATTTCATACCAATTTGGTAAAATTATTTTTGGTAAAATAATATTTTTGTTACTCACCTAAGTCATGACAAAGTAGTCGATGTTTCAGGAAAAATATGATAAGTCCGAGGGTACTAATGAGACTCATAACAAACAGTATCTGTTTATACTGCAGACTTTTTGCATTTGGTGTTATTAATCGTCCCAGCCTTACTGCTGTCAGCATATGTGTAAGGGAACTGATCATGAATGCAATGAAAATTTTTTCATGCATAGCTATAAGAAAAAAGACAATGATTATATATACAGACTTAATAAAATTCATACTTGTGTACTCTTAAACTCCATACCATAATTTTCTCTGTTAGAGATGTATGTCACACCACATAGAGCTGCAACTTCAGCAATGCTAAGCCAATAACATAAATCTAACAGTCTGCAGCCAGTAATTCGTAAACCAACATCTTTGACTAGTTTAATTATTTTGTAATAGTACGAATGATAAACACTGGCTATAACTAAACGGGGTCCAATGTGAAGTGCTATAGTAATCCTCCATAAGTATCTTTGTGGAGATATGCCAGTAATAGCTGAGATTGATGGAAGAACATTGTACACCTGAAATAATAATAGTATTTCTTAATTAACAGCAATACTAAAGCAAAGTATACAAGTTAATATAGCTAACAAACAGTTATACCTTACAATGTGTTTCATGAATGTCATCTTGTTGAAAAATATATGCTGTAATAAAACACACTAAGAGAGTAACAAGTGGAAGGCCAACTGTCGCAAAGCATAACTTTTTAAAAGATATTGCCAGGTGAACGGAACTCTTATTGCTTGCAACATTGTTTAATTCCATGACGGTATCTTCCAACATTTTGTCTAATTGTGCGCAAGTAGGTCTATAAGCTCAAATTAGAGCTTAGTCAGATTGTATTGTTTGAAACCATCTTTGACTTTCCCATTAATCATGTTTAAAGACACATAATATACTCCGAGGTTCCATGATATGCCTGGAAGAGCATGGAAACATAAACATTCAGTTGATTAAATGAGCTATTTTCATAAAACGCTTAATTACGTCGGCAATTTGGTGCTACCGATCAATTTGCAGTTTTAATATCTTGTAAACAACTTCATCACGTTGCACTTCCGAAAGTGTATGGGCAAATAACGAGTAACTTTTTATTGTGGTATCTCTGTTAATGCGCTACTACTTGAAAGAAGAAATACGTGGTGGACAATGTCACGTTTTAGTTAATTTAAATTCATTTATGAAAATTGCTCCGAATTATCCAGTTACTCCCGATTTAGGAATCTGTCCTGTGTCGTAACAATTTGCGAGATGCGGATATCAGAGCTGTTTATAGCATGGGATTTCGAAATGACAAAGACATTGGAAGAATTGGCCCATTTTTGGAATTGATTTTACGAGTAACCTACTTTCTCTATTAATAGCAAACAAAGGGCCACAGTCACGGTGGGCGCGAAGTTCGCGTGACGTTTCGCCAGAGGCAATTTAACATCTTCGCGACACACGGCTGTTCGGCATTGTTTATGTTGATGCACCACTGCAGTATACTGTCATGAAGCTCTAGAACAGTGGTCGCGTACTGCAACACCGAAGAAATAGGAAGCTTTACGAGAGCCTAAGGTTTATATTCGCAGTTCAAGTAAAAGATTACTCATTACACCGACTTGTCAATGCTTGTAGGTGATATATGCGGCACTAGTCAGGCAACGATTTTTGATGTCGAACTGAATATTAGTTTGATTTTAATGGTGTTGGTAGAATATTAATATTGAGGAATAATTCCAATGATAGAAATCCGAGCAACTTACCAGTTTAATAGATTGCAAACGTATCGTCTGCTACAGTCTTACTGATCCCCTTTCGAGGAGATGCCATCTGTATCCACACTTCCCGATAGAGCTTTCGAGTTGCACCCTATAATGGCGCTTCTGCAAGCTTCTGCTGCAGGCGCTTGTTTCGAATAGAAGTGACACGAAGACTTGCAATTTTCCAAGAAATACTTGTGTCATGGAAAAGCATTTAAATTTGACATATAAGAGTGTGTGATAATATACAAAACAAGGGTTGGTTTTATTAAAAATACAATTATAATTGATCTAAATAGATGTTGATTATGCACGCTCTCTTTGGCGTGGCTCTTCTTCCATTTCGTATTCAATCTCAACTCTCGGTCGTGCCTTCTTCTGTGTCTTGACTTTCTTGGTGACTTTTGGTTGTTTCCCTTTCTTGCTTGTGGATGGTACCATATCCTATAGATGATAACCATATTGATAATGCAGTTTCTACATATATTATTTGAATGGGAAGGCTTCTTACCTCAATATCGCTTGCTTCAGATTCAAAACTGTCTGACAATTCAACTTGTTCTCTTAATCCTGAGTCACTATCCTCATCCTACAAAATTATATATTGAAATCCAGTGTCTTATACTGCACATTATATAGGTCCTAAGATTTTTTTCGAATTACCATTGATAATTGCTCGACATCATCCTCATATTCATCTTCATCTTCATCATCAGAGTCTGCTGCTACATACTGCTGTTCATTGGCAATTGTTTGTCTCTCATCACGCTCCAGTTCCATTTCCACCTCTTTCTCAATTCTCATATCATCTTCTTCTGCCTCGCTCTCTGCTTCCCCTTCTTCCTCAACTTCCACAGCTTCTATGGCTTTGTCAAATACTTTTTGTGGGAAGTTATAAATGTCATCATACTAAAAGAAAACAAAGGAGTGAAGGATTGGCAAGCTCTGAATTTATATGATAAGGCCTGTATTTTTGATAATATATTTACCATTCCCTTCTTCAACCTTTCCATGAGTTGTTTTTCTATCGCATTTTCAAGTCTGGCAGCTATTAAGGCTTTGTCTTCCCTGCGTCTTTCCCTTCTCTCTATTTTCCTCTGTAATGGAACGATCTTCTTCTGTCTCCTTAATCTTAGTTTCCTCATACGTATGAGGTACTGGGTAATCTTGACAAATCTTTGTTTGCATTTTGCCTTTATAAATCCTGGCCAGTATAATAGATTCTCATTAATTTGGTGAATAGCCTTCTCAAAATTTCGTGATAACTTCACTTTTTCAAATGAGTTTTTCAGAAAATGTACCCTGCAATAACAATCCATCTAAAGATTCCTATTTACTTGTATAAGTCATCCAGTTATAAAGTTATACCTTTCAGCTGTTCTCATATACAGGTAAATAATACCGTTTTCTTCTCTAACTGTAGCATATTGGCTATTTGCAAGCGGGCAGGAGGCCCTACTGCAGAAACCCGTGAGATTGTACTCATTCCGACAGAATCTCTGTGATTTAGTGCTACAATTAAATATTGTTACTTGATTACATTCTCTTTATTTCAATGACTTTCTACTGTAAACACAATTTTACATACTTTACTTTGAATGAACAAAAGGATTTGTTGATTATACTCCACACAACCTGCAAGGATATGAACGTTAATCTTCCAATTGTATTCAAGGAATATAGAATGCATTTCACTTACGTCGTCGTGCTGCATTTCTTATTTTCACTAGGTTACACTTTATGTACAGCTTTAGTTACAATTATAAATAACTTTTACAATCGAGTCAGAGCAAAATACACGCACGTGTACAAATCAGCCGGGGTTAGGTGTCGACCATGTCGACAGCACAAACTATCTGACAAACATACTACCGCTGCTGTTTCGTGTGGTTCACGTGGGTGGAGTGACTGTTGAATTCTCAGAGCAAAATTCCTAAATACTATCAGTAGGTATTGCAATTCAAAAAGTGCATCCTTAGTTGATAATAGCATTTATAGCTGCTTTATCGATAGTTGTTCATCTTCCTGCTGTGAATATTACCCTAACAATGTAGTTTATTTAATTAAAAATGTGACCGAAATTTTGATAATCGCAAGGTAGATTTCGTAAATATTGCAGCGTATTTCGAAAGGAGCTCGCAATTGCTGTATATTTGGAAACTTTTACAATCATACATATACAATTTAATCTTCGAATCAAGGCATTTTAGGCGATATAATTAATAGAAATGCAGAATTACATTTATTCCACTTTTGATGCATATATGTTGATTTGGGATATGAGAGATTAACATTTTTAATCTTCAAACTTATAATTCCTATCTCAGTGGTATGCAGTCTAGATGTCAGTTGCACGACATCTTGTCGCACATTCAATCTGGCCATAGCTTCACGCGGAAAGCAAGTTTCTTAATTAAGAGGCAGCCGAGTCCTGCTAACAATCCCTGAGGCCGCCGACTCCTACTTCCAGCCAACGACAATATCGTGAACTCTTCGCATGACATTTTTGTGCTGTCGGAGCGCCCGCCGGATTAAGTTGCTCGAAAACTTCCGAGTCACGAAGTTCTCATTAAGAAAGGAAATATATTTTTACTTTATGGACTTCCGTCCGCGGCCTGTCTACCAAACTCCATTCTTTATCGAGTCTGCTCTATCTGCGTATGTCATTTAAATGTGCACCGGCTGAAAGTAGCAGCGCCCGGAGGCAATAAAAGAAAAGAGAAGTGTCTGCAACGTTCTTTTGTAATTATTCCTACTTGAACGCGCCAGCCATGTATAACATCAGGGATTATGAATTAATCGTAAGAGTAATTTTGCAGAATTTGGTGAACCATCACCGGACAGGTGAAGAGACAGACTTCCGGCAGACTGAGGAGTAGAACGGATAGGGCGATCTGCACACTTAGACATAATGGAAAATCAAGCAGACGGAAGGAGATCGGACGTGTACGGGAGGGTTGGAAAACCGAGAGCAAAAGCATAGGACGCACGATGATGTTGTGCGTGGATGGTACAGGGACGTTTGTACACGTTCCCTGCTGCATGCCGAGAGAACGCGCTTCCGCCTGATCGCCCACATACATTTCCGTTAAAATGCGCATGTTCTGTTCGTTTCATTAATTTTAATGTCCGCCATATGAGCATTATGTTCGTTTCTGCGCAACATATGAATACATGCCATTCGCTTGCCTTTATCTGAGAGAATCCTGCTGGTCCCCGGCATTTCCCTCTTTCTTTCAGATGGTGGCAGCAATGGAATAACCGCACGTAGAGGTGCCTCGCGATATAGGAAGATTGCATGCGACACCGATCTACCGAGCTACTCTACTGCCTAGCTATGCGAGGAAACGAATGACGGTGGAGGTGCTGGAGGTGGTGGAGGTGGTGGCACACGCTTTTTCACATGTTGGTTCGCGGCGGTGTGCGAGAGTGCGGGTGAACTCGTCCATGCGAACGCGGCCTCGGGTTGGTTGATATTAATTAATAATCAGAAACAGATGCGGCCTCAGCTCGCTTGCTCGCGCGCTCCGCTTCGTTTCGCCTGCGCGGCGAGCTACTCCCGCATGAATGCTGCCTTCGAAACGATAATTATTTAAGTCCCTCCTTGCCTCCATCAGCAACACCCACCGCCGGCATAGCCCGTTCACGCATCTTCGTCCCTCCTTTGCCCACCCCCCTTCCCGCTCCCATCTCATCCTTCGGGCTTCTCTCCGCCGGCGTGCTAATTAAAGAGCATTCGCCTACGAATTTTACGCGGCTCTCGCTTCGTTATGCACGGCCCGTTAGCCCCGGCACCCTTTTCCAGGAGCCGAAACCCCGCGGGAATACACCGAAGACCTTGTGCCACATTTTATTTTCAAGCCGCCTTCTCGCTCGCCACGCGCCACTCCACCAACCACCATCTATTTCTTCTCTCTCTCACTCTCTTTCCATCTCCCTCTCTGTACTCGTCCCTCTGCCGCTCACTCCATGTACAGACACGTGCACATCGAGAAATGCCTTTCCAATTAATCGAGAAATCGGTTGCTATCCTCTGTTCTTCAGGGATTCGGTAGAACTACAGTGGCTTAAAAATGAGCACCAAGACATCGCTCACGAATTAGGGGGATTTGGGGCAGAAAGGTTTTCAGGCTACAAATGTATCGTCTTCGTTAGGATTATATGTCTCCGGTTGATTCCTGTTGATTGCACGCTGACTAGTCGGTACTTTCGATCATACATTGTTATTCGATCATAGAATATCGAGAGTGATGGAGCCGCGTTGGCAGAAAGCCGCAGTCGCTATTTATACAGCATGCTTTCGCGTACGGTGAGTGTGTTCATAAATTGTTAGAGAGTACAAGGGCTGGCGACGGCGCGCGGAAGTTGGGTTGTTGGGGCCGGTTGCCGGTTGCCGGTTGCCGGCTGCGTTCTCGTGTTTCTTCATTTTCAAGGCGTAACCCCGAAATCCATATGAGAGTCACCGATAAGAGTAGAAAGATTACCGGAAGTTTTTCGTTGGCGGTGCCAGAGGGAAACGAAGAGGGAGGAAGAAAAGGAGGAGAATGTGGAAGGAGTGGGTGGTTGGGATGGGTAAAGGGTGAGAGAGGGTAAAGAGAGGGTGCCGTGGCCGCGACGCTGGCAGAGCCAGAGAGTTGAGGTTCAAGGAAGGAGAACAAGCGGATGGCGCTCAGCCAGCGGCGCTCCCAGTGTCTGCCTTAATATCCGCCACTAACATTATTTCATAAAAGTATTACTATAAATCCAAACTCGCGTTATTTAGGCGCGCTGCCTCCCGCGGGGACTTGCTGTCTGCTCTCGCCATCGAATCTCACCACCACCGTGGCCAGAGGGTTCCTCCTATGCCAGCATCTCACCACCATTCCAAGCCCGCTTTCCTCCTTTCGCCCACTAGCGGCTCGAGCTCTCCTTACATTATACCACTGGGATGAGAAGGAGGAGGAGGAGGAGGAAGGCGAAGGCAACTTTTGCCACCCTCTTTTCCCTCCGCCACATTAGAGATATATTATGCAGATAGTGGAGGCGCCGCCGAGCGAGGAGAAAAGCGTGGAGGGAGCTGCGGAAATTTAAAACTTTATTTACCCTACGCTGAACGATTTCACCACCGCCGTCCGCCCTCCCCTTCGCCCTCGCCCTCGCCCTCGCTCTTCAGGCTCCCTCGCACACTCTTCCATTTCTAGCTCCTTACCAACTCCTTCTTCGCCCTCCCTTCTCCTATCCACCGATGCCCTCCTTCTCTCGATATGTATATGCATCCACCACATTTTGTTATGTTACAGCTACACCCATTTATTACACCTTCCTTTGGCCGACGCAACGATCCAATGAGTAGAGAAACAGTAGCTTTCCACGGGATAATAAAACGAGTGCATAAAGCGAATGAAATCTTAGAAATTCATTACTCTTTATTGTTTAGGTAGAATCTGGATTCTGGATTTAGTCTTTAGTGCTCGTCGCCAGAGCCGACGATCACGAGACAATGTACTGAAGAGTGTTAAATGAGGAATTCGGTGGGACTTGGAGGGAAGCGCTTCCGGTTCCGGCTCTTTGAACTCGCTCGATGAGGACCGGTACTTACACCCTTGAACGAAGGCTACACTTCGTCGTGATTGCGAGCGACGGAGGGTGAAAAAACACGACCACCCCTTTTACACTTTTTTTCCACCCTCATAGACGCCGGGCGGCCGGCTGCCCGGCTATCAGCCAGGCAAGCAGGCAGGCAGGCAGGCAGGCAGGCAGAAGTGCGAACCCAGAGGTAAGGAAGAAGGTCGGGGAGTGCCGGGCGTAAACTGACGTGCTGATTAGTCGCGGGACTTGGACCGTGCCCTCCGATTTTCTCCATTCGACGTCGACGAAATTTCTATAGAGCAAGAACACTAGAAAATCACTTCAGTTTTCCTCGTGGTTCCCTTCCATTGATATTCCTTTTGCCTAGACACATTCTCTTTTAATATTATGCTAATGCAATATTTCATTCGCCAATAGACAATATCGAATATTGAATTCTTTCTGCCAGGTCTTGTTAAATACCTGTTCCCTCACTATTCCTTATTCCGCCTGCTGGAACAATTATTTGTTATTTTTACCTGTTTGTAAATTATACTTTTCGGAATTGTCGGCCGGTAAACGAGTTGAAAGAGTCTAGGTGGGAGTGGTAGGGGTCCAGCACTAGTCAGGCATAATTCTGTGGACGTTTCCACAGTGTGCTCGGCGCTCGTGTTAATGAAGTTTCGTCAATAACCGTTGTCACTGAAACCGTGCTATTTCGCATCGGCTGACAAATGAGTTTGCCGTTATTCGGAGGTAATGCGATTCAGGCAGGAAGACGCGGACCGCGGTTAAGTGCACACGAATGGCAAAAAGCGTTCTGGATACACGTATTTTCACAAGCGTTTTAAAGCTTTCACTCGTACGCTCATTAATTTTTCGCGCTCGTCCCAGTCTCATCCCGCGCATACGCGTTAGGACCTGTTCGGACCTTGAGCGCCCAACGAGGCGAACTCGCGCGAACGAGAATCGCTCGCTCGCGCGAGCAACCCCATAAATATTGTAGCGACGCGAGCCGCGGGGGGGCGGCAGGGTTTTCTGACTCGTTGGCGCTAATACGAGCTCTCCTGCTGCTTCTGAAGCTCCGCACACAAAGAGAGAGAGTGAGAGTGAGAGAAGGAGAGAGGAAGAGAGGAAGAGAGAGAGAGCTTTTTTACTTCTGCAAAAGCACGTGAAAGCCCGTCGCCCGCGCGGTCCGTGTGCACGCCGCAAACGAATTAAGGGAATCCTTTGTAGACCAGCTTTGACACTTTCTTCCGTCTGCGCCTCAGCGCCAGCCCAGCCAATGTTTACGCGAGCGCGTTGTTTCGTCTCTTAAACTATAATTTCTTTTACTGTGCAAAGCGATATACAAATTGTTTGGTAGCTTTTGCGTAGGATGAAACTGAGGTAGTTTTGTTTGACCATTGCAGTCTCCGAAATATGTCTATCGTGATTTCATTAATTTTTACGATGTTCTGAAATGTGTTTCTCACAGAATCAGTTTTAACCTTGAAGATTTGCGGCACGTAAAAAATATGATGGTGGCTTATTGCCATAGAGCGGTGTCAACACCTTTCCTCTCCCACATAGTCCCCGCAGTTGAGAGAAGAAGGGCGGTACAAAGACCCACTGGCTTTGAAAATTCATTAGACACATTCTCTCACAAGCTAGTCCATTTAGCTTTAGTGTACGGATTTTCTACTACATTCGCTTTAGCCGGTTAAGCTTAAAAAGCTACTCAAAATTATGAAGAAAGCGAGAAAGCATGCACGAGAGAAAATGTATCCTTGAAGTCATGTGAAAGGGGTTGCTTTGCAGCCGGTGAGGCGGCAGTCAAGCCGGAAGGCGTGTGCCCGGGCATTATTGAGGGAAGATTCGTTTCCGGAAGAAAGATCGGCAGAAAACTCGTAGCGTGGCGTAGACACGTGGAGACGGCTGGAAGAGGTTTAAGGGTTTCTTCTTCGCTCTCTTCGTGTGCAATCGATTTTTCCAGCATATCGCACGGACCACTTCAGGGGGCAAGAAGGCACGCGTTAACGCCACGCCGGCAGTCAGTCAGAAAAAAGCCTTCCACGAGCAGCCGAGGTAACACCACTGTCCCACCCACCGCATACACCCCTTCCCAACCTAGTTTCAACCCTCGGCCCCACCCGTCCTCTCACTACTACAATATTTACGGACTTGCAAACCGTCGAGCGATTCTCACTTAAGCCGATTCGCTTCGCTGACGATTCGAGATATATCCACTCGACACACTCTCTTCCCCGGCAGAGAGTACACTCTCTTCCCCGTGGGTCCAGTTGTCCGGAGGAAAGTTTCACTGTCCACGAGTATGGCTTTACTCCTTGCATACTCTCTCCCTCTCCCTCTCTTTCTCTCCGACACATCGCCACCAAAGAGTTTCTTCCTTTACGCTTTGCGATCGGCTCGCTCGTGAAAGTGGACGATGTAAAGCGAGACCTTCTCCTTGCAAAACGGGTGCTTTCTTCCTAAAGTGAAGACAGTATTCGGAGGAATCTCTGTTACATCTATACGAATGATTCTCTAGGTTGATTTGTACATACTTGTGGAGATGTAGAGCGAGTAACTTTTGTTGAACTCTTCTATTAGCATATAGTTTATGAGTTGTTGGGGTACAAAGTCAGTGGGTCCTCAGGTAGAACCTTACATGATGCCGGTCTGTACATTCCTACGATTGGACGGTTCTTTTCTGTTGAGAGCCGTTGTACTGTGGCTCGTGGACGGTAGCAGTGGTACTGCGAGGGCTCGATTTTGGCCCCATTCGGTGGAACATAGGTAGCCATTATGTTGGATTAGTATTGTGATTGTGTAACCGATGTGATGTGACTCCATTATGAAGTGTACTCAGGCGCGCGCCGCATTATGTCTACGAAATGCCATTCAGTATAATCATTCGATTCTGGGCTCTCTTCGCCGCGCCCGGACAGCATGTGCCAACATTAGGCGTCCATTGCTCGGAGCAGAGGTGGAAGAGGCCGCGAAGGGAGAAAAAGCGGCCGATGAAAAATTGCTTCTCCAGCAGCGTGTTTGACAGCAGGCGCGCCATTATAAAACTCCTCCCACCGGCTACTAAAACCGACCAAGCTAAACCTTCATTCCCAGAGAATCCATCGAGCGTACAAGCGCATCCCCCTACGAATCTTGGAAAAATCTAAAGTTCAGAGCTAAAAGTCGGGGCGTCGATATGCAGCTGAGTTACATTATAAGAGACTTTTTGGAAGTGCAGCAAAGTACGCGGAAGGGAAGTCGTAAGGAGGCAGTGGGTAACACGAGAAGTGGGAGGTTCCGCACTCTGATATTCCGGCGGCTTCCTACCACCAGCGTGCCGTCGTCATACAATTTATTGGTAAACTTTGCTGGCTTGTTAGAGGGTTACGTGCGCTGGGATAAGAAATATCTGGAGTGCTATCCGCCCGCCCGCCCGCCCGCCCCCACCTTCCTTCTCCGGGCTTAGCTTCTATGGAAGGGTGGTGCATTCCCCGTGGCACCTTTGCCCCTTTGGGCCGGTGGGATGTGGCGCAGAGCGCAGCTACTCTTTGCCACTATGTCTACTGATAGCTCATGAGAATGCGCTCTACACTGTTACTATCCACTAGGATCGGTAAGCCTATCCAACAGTGGCACTGCCACTACAAGCAACATCAGCAACAGCAGCCTTGCTGGTAGAAGCAGCAATCCCCTTGGCTATAGGGTTAGAACACCAGGTCCGCCGGCTCCATTGGGCCACTGGTCTGCACCACTGGCTTCGACGCTCTGCCAACCACTAGAGCAGACTCCTCCGCTCCAGACCTCCGCGCTCTTTCTTCCTCACTTCGTGTACTCTTCGTACTCCTGCACCCGCCCTCCCCCACATTCGAGTCGGCAGACTCTGCCAAGAATATGAATATCATAGGCTTGCCACTGGGATACGCCGCGCCGCACCGCGCCACGCTGATTCCCCTTCGACCTCGCCTACGCTCTAATAGCAACGCCGCGGATTACCTGACAATCCTTGGAATTCTTATCCCCGACTTATGCTACCAACACTCTTGTCCTCCACCAAGTACTTAGAGTTTAGCGAGTTTCTCACAGATACTTCCAACTTATTCTCTTCTGTTAGCTTTTACAAACGCAGTTTGAGTATGTATACGTTTGGAGGATGCAATATTCTCGCCGCAAGGGACTTCCATTGTTGGGTTTCATCTTCTTTCTCCGACTGAGGCGGAGTTCTCTTGTATCGTTTGAGCAGTTAGCAACAGATAACTCCGTGACTTCACGGTCAGCGAGCCTGGTTAATTTCCATAGGAGGATCGCCGCGCCGGCTGGTTTATCGTATATTAACAGCTGCAATGCGCCACTGTTTCGGACGCGGCTACGAAGCGGGATACTGTGCACTGCCACTATCTTTGTGAATCGAAGCCTCGGGAACGCATGCACCAGGCATGTACACATATCTATAGCCAAACGATCAAGAGAATTTCCTCAAATTTCGTTGCCACGGATTCTGTGTATTACCGTTCGATAATCATATATGGTGCAAGTTAGCGTAAACGACTCGTGCATGTATATGGATGAAAGTGTTGAGGAAGAAAAGTTGGAAGGGATGGGGTGATAAGGAAGAATGGCGAAGAGTGAAGAAACGGCTGCTAGAATTGAAAGGGGGCGGGAGCGGCGCGAAGAGAGACACAGAAACGGTGTCTGGGACTACAATCATAACAATCTAGTTAAACGTTATAAGGATATCTCGAGCTAAGAGGCGTGCCAAGCGTTGCATAAAATCAAATTGCACGCCGAGCCGAGAAGTTATTGTCGTTCCTCATCCTCCACCTAGTTTCATCCTCGAAAATTCACTGGAGGATGCTCTCTGCCGCCTGGCCTTCCCCCCCTTTGGCGTCTTCAGCCCTCGCCATTCTCCAGCCGGCGAAGCTTCTTTCTCTTCCCTTTGCCAGCCGTGCCTTTCCTTCCGCCGCGACATCGGCACGTTCTTCATCGAAATCCTCGAGCGCGCTCCTGCTCCTGCTCCTGCTCCTCCTGCTGCCGCTACTGCTGTTCGCTGAGGATTCCGGAGAGAGCGCGTAGTGTTTGCCAAGAATGTCAAAAAATTTGGCGGAGAACGACGGTAGACTTTGGCCGCCCTCTTTCCACCCCTCGAAAGCTTCATTCGCTCTCTCGCGAGCTCTCTCGTTAGCACTGAGTGCACAAGCTGCCGGATCGCGCTAACTGGTGTGAGATTGTTCGCTGAGAGTGACTTTGACTCTTTGGTAGACGTAGGAGACAATGGGAGGGAATATAGGAAGAGCATTTCTCTCGGAGGCACCGGCGTCTCTCCAGAATGGTAGACGTTACGCCGCCGCCGTCGCCGCCGCTTCGTCAATGATATCGGATGATTACGACCTCGCCGCCGATCCTTGAAATAGGGAAATGGAGGACTCGCGCAATCGGCTTGGGGCGGTTAAATTGAAATTGAAATCACTCGAAATTACTTGCAGCCGCTCGCTTCTGCGCCCCCCCGTGATCCGGCTACCAAGCCTCCTGATACCCCGTCCCGGAAATCGAATATTACTCTACCAGCTCCCGAAACAATCTGTTCCTAAAATCTGATTATGCTCGCAATTCCAGAGCCATCGGAGCGTCCAAGTAACTCCGACTGCTTGGTGAGAAAGTTCAAATAAGCGCGGACAACTTGAGCGCGATACTACACTGCGATTCCCACAGCAACGCGTCATGGCGTGACAGAGAAAAAAGTGGAGATTTTGATGGAAAAAGCGGAGTATCGAGAGAAAGAAGTCAGAGGGCTTGCTCTTCATTAAGGGATGCCCAGCGGGCAGAGTTAAAGCGACTGGGGAATCAAAAGATCGATTAGAATCGCGCCTCGCTGCGGGATTTCTCGAATCATTTGGAGGGAGCTCCCGCCGACCTTACTTGTACTTGGCGTGCACCTTTCCGCTGCCGTGGGACAATCGGGGGGATGACGGCAGCCGCGGGGCGAAGCAGTGCAAAGAGGGAGAGAAAGAAGTAAAGAGTGAGAGAACATGGAAGGTCTTTGTCGCGCGACTCCTTACATCCCCGTGTCTAAGGGCGCGTCGTCCATCCTCTCCATTCTGTGGAAATTCAATATTTTGGCTATCGAGTTTCGGCGAGAAGGGGCGGCCCGCTTTTCTTCCTCTCCACCTCTTCTTTCGGTTGCGCCTCACCGTTGCCTGCCTCTCGCTCGAAAAGTCAGTAGAGCGGTTTTCGAATTATCCGCAACCGGTGGAGCTAAATGATCCAGAAAGGTCGGTGCAGGACTCTTTGGAACCTCTCGAATTTCGACTTTTCGAGGAAGCGGACGCCTTTCAGTGACCTCTAACCCTCTTTAATAGGACACCTACGTGGTTCAATCGAGTTTTATTGTGTCCAGTTTGCGCAACCGTCGCGTCGCCCAAGTATGGATCGTTCTGATGAATTGTTCCCACGCAAATTTGTTGGCGAATCAGATGTGGTAGGAGAAGAGTGATCGCGAGTGGTATTCAGAGTGGGGATTCCAGTACGGTTAATAAAGGTCTAAGGTGGCAGGGTCCCACGACGGCGCAAACACTAAGAAAAGGATCACCCGTCGCGACGAACACCGAGGTGGGCGTGGCGGGAAAACATGCAGTCACAATGTTGGTCCAACTACACGACAATTATCGCGAACCGGCTTTATAATTAAGAGACCGAGTGCCTTCGACCCCTTTTCTCGCCGTGTTCGCCGCTCTATCTTGCATCTCTCGGTACCCCGCAGTGGCGATCCGGTCGATGAACAGTACAGATCGACGACTTCGATCCTCTACGGGGCCCGCACTCTCCCTAACCCACCGCCGACAAATCGCTCATAAGAAATCTTGTTACTATAACTAGTGCGTATTTCGTCTTTGTCGCGGCGATATCGTGCAGAGGTATTGTCATGTCGAACGTTCAATGGTTAGTACACTCTCTTCCTTCTTGCAAGCTGACAGATCTAGTGTTCTCTCCTTTCAAAACCGAAAGGTTTCTCCTCGATTTCATGAGTTAGACATATTCATAGCGTTAGTAATGAGCATACGTTTGAATGTCATCTGATTTCGATAAGTGCTTTACACTCGAATCTAGGTGCGAATTCTCGCAGCAAAGGAGAATCCTGGAAAGCTGGAAAATCCGTGGCATTTTCCTCGCGCAGCGGGAACACTGAGCCTGACCTATTGAGTTGACCGAGAGCCATAATGTACTTTGGTCCAGGGTCATCGTGTAACACGCTAAAGCCCACTAATACCACGCTAACGAGTCCCTTAATCCAATTTCGTGCAAAAGTAACGTAATTATGTACCAGTAGACCGGAAGCCAGCGGTCACTTTCCCGGTCAATTCGTGTCCCTCTCGTTTGTCAAGTAGTTCAACTCGAACCTTATTGAAATGAATAGACTGTTCACACCCCTCTTTACCTATTCGCCACTCCCTTTCATCTCTTTATACTTCCCCCAATATTGTTAAGGACTACAACTACTACTTAACGTTCTGCTGTTTTCATTAAAATATGTAGACTTTCAGTTTTTAGGGGGGAATCATTTTGTTTTAGTCTGATTTGGTTGTCAGTTTGATTGGGGGAAGCTATCTATTAAATCGTTGGGAAGGAAGTCTTGCAACAGTCGGCAGTCAGGCAGATCTGTTTAACAGTCATGGGGCCAGGGCCATATGTGTCCGGGGATAGGAACCAAGGAGGATTATCATCAGGGTAGATCCGTTATCTCGGTGGCACGCGCTCCTATGTGGAATCTCCTCCTGTTCTCCCCTTCGTTGCTCTCTTCTTTCTCTCGTCGACACTCGCGTTGTCGCCTCTACTCCTTTATGGTCGCTACGCGATAATAGAGATGTCATCCTGTCGCTACTTTGACAACCCCATAACACGAGTCCTCGCCTAGCCTGTCTGAAACGTGGCACAATGTTCCCCCGAGATCTTCGAAACTCTCTGTTCTACACAGCCCACACATTCCACTCCGCACATACTTACTTTCCGTTCTAGATATTCCGCCGCTCTTCGCCACCTTCATTATCATGGAATAGGGAAGTTGGTCACAGTCCATGCTACTTCTTTGGGAGACCATTATCACCCTATAGTTCTGAATAACATTCATTATGATGCATAAAGAAGAGTGTTTTAATACATTTCTGTATAGAAGTTATATAGAATTATATGGAAGTAAAATACCTATGTGTCATGTTTGACAGTAGTAGAAGGCAAGTAGAAAAAAGAGGGAAGGGAAGTATGACGAGTGTGTTAGGATGATTTCGACGGAGTCTCATTTGTGAGAGTTAATGCGATGATCGGGATGACCGACACGCGCTGCCAAGTATTTAAGATTGGCCGATAAGCGGGTCACGTGCCGCCGGCTTCCACGGGATATTTATTGAGTGCGCCCTTCCGTCCGCCCTCCACGGCTCCAACACTGTATTGCTTTTTGAAGGACTTTAAAAGCCGTCTTATCGGATCGACGACACTCGACAAATCGTCGCACGATGCCCATCGTGTGACTTTCAGCGAGCCACTTCCCTTTGTCGCAGGGAGCATGGACCAGAATGATAGAGTGCTCTACTCTCTTGTTCCATTTTAAATGTACATATATCAACCGGCTGTCATGGAACGTTTCTAATATTTTCGAACGATTATTAAACATTGGATTTATGCACAGTTTTAATTATTCCTTTACAAAGACGTACGCGCACGTAAAGGAGTATATCTTGTTTCTGATAGGTCGAGCAGTGGTTCGACAAGCGCGTTGCTACGACTGGTTTCACAGAAGAGGGTGGGAAGCGTGTATGGACATCGCACGATATTACAGAATTATCGTCACGTCAATGTTATCGGGAACGGGGTTGCGCACCAGAGCACGTAGATACTCGTAGCGATAGGCTCCGCCGGCATAATAGAGCCGATCGGTCCAGACCCCCCTGAAATGCAAGTTCCCTATAGAATAGTTCCCCCGTGCGGGAGTCCGGTGTCCAAGATAGCACGATAACCAGGTTTAGTACATGCTTACTGTACTACGTATATTTACTAGCGATCGATCGGTGTTACTGCACGATCAAAATCCATATTATATCTAATGTTCAACGTTGCTCTAACAATATAATGCTCAGCATTTATCAATAAAGTTGCTTCAACTGTAAAAACTCTTGTTGTTATTATAATTTTCTGAACGTTACAATTAGGATGGAAATTCATACATTTCTTTATAAGTACGTAAGAAGTCATCTTGAGTAGTCAGAGAGAGTATTATGCGTGTCAGGCAGGTCGGATAGTAGTAGTGACGGCGCGCGGCGTCATAATGAGCCGATTGCCGAGTCGGTGCGTCTACGCCCTTTGGGCATTGTGCGTCCCTGAGAACGTTTGACTTGGAGCGGACGAATTGCAGGGTGAATTTCTCGGAAGTTTGCTGCATTGTCGCGAGAGAATGTAAGGGGAGGCGCTGCGGCGATGAGGGGTGCCAGTTATTTTTCCTGCCCCCCTCTCTCTCTCTCTCCTTGGACCCCTCAAGCTGGCTCGAGCGGAGCCTGGCCGAGTCGGTTCTTCCTGAGAAGATTTCAAATTATAGGCTCCAAAACGACACCCCCCTCGAAGTGTGACCCCCGTCGAGGAGGCCATCGCGAAAACTTCCGCGGGATATCCCGGCGTTCGTCCGCCGCCGCCGCCGCTGCCGCGCCGTGCCGTGCCGCGCCGTGCCACGCCGCGCACCGCCCGGCCCAGTTTTTGTCCCGCTTTTCTTCTGCCTATATCTTCCGCTCGACTTGCCGATATTATCGACGTGGCCACCCGATCGTGGGTACGCCAGAACCAACTATGTACTACAAGCCTAACAGAGATCCTTCTTAAAAATCGACCAGTGTTCTCCTCTTCCTTTTAAAGCACTCGCTTCTTCACCCTTAACGGCCTTCAATATTTATCCCCCTATGGAGGACCGCTTAGTGCGTCACCTCCTCTTGGAAAGCTCCAATCCAGCTTCGAACCTAACCTCATAATCCCCGCCAGCAATTAATGCCAATTAACTCCCTCAAATAGCTAATGAATTAATCAGTGTAAAGAGGGGTGGCAGAGCTGACCAGGCTGCAATGAGTGCTCAGAGAGGATGCTTAACTTGAAGGAAATCTCTTTGCTTGTCCCGCCGAGGGGATAGCAAGGAGGTGAAAATCTAGAAGGAGGAAGATCGGTATTATTAGACGAAAGCAAGACGGCTGGCGACGGGCAGCCGAGTGAAAATCACAGCAGGGCTACCAGGCACACGTGACACGTGTTACTTTGACGACGACCCCGTGTAAAGGGATGATCCTTTGATCTCGCCGACAACTCCATCCTTGCAACTCGCTCAACGTTTTATAACTGTGTGGATACAGCAGGAGTAGCAGAAAACTCTTCCCAACATTTTCCTTTCGCGATATTTGTTTGGCTGACTGTATGAAACTTATCTCATTGCACAACAGCTTTCATAATACTAGATTGTGTGCAACAGACTTTATATTAGGGTTCCAACTGTCCCGTAGGAACATTGGGGGTAATAAGGATAGTTTCGTGGAGAGTACATCACCCTTCTCAGAATGGTAGCAGCGTTGTCGCAAGGTGTGCATTTCATGTGACAGAAGCGGACAAGTAAATTTTAACGGCAAGTCGAGCATCTCGCGCAATAGGATTACACGGGAACGTTAATCCAATTGGTATTGTTTTTCCCAGCAGATCGTGCACGAACGAGCGGCAGTTGCAGCATGGAAAAATATAGGAAAAAGAAGCAGAGTTCTACCCAACAGCGGCAGCAGCAACAGCAGGGAAATGCCACGGAGATAAGAGAGAGAGAGAGAGGCGGTCGTAGACAAGCACTGGAAAGAGGATGGGAGGGCGAGTGAGAGAGCGAAAAAGAGGAGCGTTTGGTTGGCATAGGCGTGCATGTGCGTGAGGCGTTTTTAATGCGTGTTACCCAGCGAAACCGCAATCCGCTTTTGCGGCGGGAGCAGCCACGCCGTCCGCAGCCCCCGGTTGGCAGTTTCCGGTAACGCGCTTTGGCGCAAACCAGCAGGCACGCCTGATTTCGAAATTGCAAAACATTTTCACGCTCTTGTGGTTCCAACGCCACTGGAGTGATAGAGAGAAAGAGAGAGGGAGAGAGAGAGAGTGCCGCTTCCCCCTTCCGATCTCACCCATCGCTGCTGTCCACCCACGTCAGTAACACCCGTCCTTTGGATCTCTCTGTCGGTGTCCTACAGGCTTTCCCCTTCACTCCGCCCCCACCCTCTCACCCATCATCATTTCCTCGCTTTTCTCTCTCCATGCTCACACTTTTGGCAGGAAAACTGAAATTTCCTCTAGTGGAATTTGTGAAAACGCTCGATGTTCGCCGATAATAGATACTAATAGATCGATTGTGCGAATTCTGGGAAAGTTATGCGCGAAATGGATGCCAGTTCGGTTTGCGGCGAGTGGGTCTTTAATTGCGAATTGTTTAGTCTTGCTGGGATCGCGAGAAGCGAATGCAGGGAATGTGCGCTGGAAGGTCAAGTCATTAAATTATTCCGGAGTATGAGCTCAATAGGTGTTCACCATCAGTGCTGCGGCGGTTCCCGTTGATCGCCTGGAATCTTAGGACATTTGTCTCCGAGTGCATTCTTTCGGATCGGTTAACGATGAGAAAACGCATGCCAGTAATGATAAGTACAGCAGCCGCAATATCGTTAACGCTCTACTCTTCTCGCCACCCGAGACGGATCTTACTTGAGAAAGTCAAGCTTTGAGGCTAAAATGGAGTGGTGGAATGTTACGGTTTCATTTGTGGCACGTGTAAAATTGTCAAGTACTCGCGGCAGGACATCGGAATTGACCAGAAGGAGGCGCGTTGCGAGTCACTGACTCCGAAAGACGATCCTTCAGTGCCGAACGAATGTACGCGCGAGCGTGTCGGCAAACAGAATCGCTCGGTGGAAGGATATTGGGCCCCTGGGCCGCCACTCCTCGCCGTCGACGAACATCCAGTCCCCCGAAGTGCATTCTACATAATGTACACCAGCAACAACCATCAACAATTTTTCGAATGGGCTCCGCTTTTAGCATTCGAATTTGCCATTCGAATTTTTCTCTTGAAACCCTTATGAAAGGTATATTCAATCGATATTCAGCCTGACGCTTTTCTTACCTTGCTGCAAGGTGAAGTGGTTTGGAAAATGTTCTTTCACAGCTGAATACCAGTACTGCCAAAAATCGAGTAGATTCCTGCAGATGCTCAATTCCCGAGAAATCTCAAGACTGTTGGCGCATCGGGGGCAGTATATGTATGCACCTCGTTAAAAGTCGAGTTCCTCGTCGATGTTTTCGTCCTACTCTGACAATAGTAATTACAGCAATCGGGTGCTCTCTGACCCGATTGTAAGGGGCGAGTGAACCGGAAATCTGGCCACGTGCGTTTCCAAATTTCTCAGTGGCGGGAGGGAGGGCGGGACGAAGTGTGCGCGGAGGAAGGAGGGATCTGCGATTCAGGCAGCGGTTGACGAGTGAAAAAATCAGGAGGACGAGGTGAAAACGAACGGGAGCGTGCGCCAGAGGAAGAGAGGCAAAGAGAGAAAGAGAGATTGGTACCATTTGGAGCGATTCTACGTCGGTTAACGCAGCGGGGTTACCGCGGACGCCTCGGCGGACACATTGAGGGCGCCCGTTCGACTTGATAATCGCTTGCCATTCATACACTTTTCATTGGATTGCGATTGAGCATTAAGAAACGAGAGAGCCGAGGGCCACGGTGCACCGGTAGGCCGGCGTATTAGCATTAGGAGGCATCATCTCGAGTGTAAACACTGCATGGGCACCATGGATTTAGTCACAGTCTAGCGCCGTGGGGCGTCCCCGATATTATCCTGCCCGTGTTCGCCGTATACCTTCGAACTCGCACGTCTCCCATTTCGAACAGCCACCATAGCCTGCCCAATCCCTATTCTTCCAATGCCCATTACCATTGGGACCATTAATGACAAGCGTGCCATACCTTCAACGGTTCCACCTCTTTCACTGCCAAGACTCAAGCCGCCCAGCATCACTTTCATCCCGAAAAATCATATTCCAATTCCGTAGCATCGAATTACTGTAGCCTTCGGAATTCATCTTCTGTCTTATTGCTACTATTTTCTTATCAGCTAGCAAGATATTTCGAGAGATAGAAAAAGAAGCTGATGTATTAAGATCGTGTTTACACCGGTCGAACCTCGACAAATAGTATTCGAATGTACATAGATGGCTCGGACCTCTTTCACTGTGACATGCCGCGGACAATTGGCATTGCAGCGCTGGAAATCCGTAAAATGGAATTCCTTGATGCTAGAAAATGTCCCTCCAACACCTTTCTACACACTTTATAGTTTGTATGAAAACAGTTGTGGAGATGGAAAGAAATAGGAGATAGTATGCAAGCTTTTCGAGGTGAGTTTTATAAGTTAATATAGAGTTTACTGTAGAGGATCTAGAAGAGAAATATTCGATAGAAAATGGTTGGGAATGCTGATGGAAGGAGTTTGGGTAGGAGGAGTGGTGGTATCGGAGGAGGGCCGTTGGAAAAAAGTGGTTTGTCGTCGGTCTTAACCGCGATTCACGGTTAAAGCTCACGACGGCGAATGTCCATGATCCCTTTTATCCAATCCGTGAGGATCCGCGAGGCGTTAAATCCCTCGGGGAAAGCCCCGTAACTGAACTTGCGTTCCAGCTAAGTCGGTCAGCTCGGTCCAGCCGAGCGAGAGGATCACAATACCACCACCAACCGGGGATCCCTCTGTGTATGTGAACCTTATACATCCCTCTCGCTTCTCCGTGTCTTCATCTCCGTTCAATCCTTCTCTCGTTTGCTCAACTGTTACATGGCTCTGACCCTCCTCGTCGTGCCGGCACGCCCGTGAAAATTAGTTGCGCGAGAAATCCATGCTAATGTCGAGTAATCGGCCGTAATCAGCCGTGAGAACGGAGCAGCGCCGTGAACCGTCCACAGATATTCCTGTCACCGTCTTTCCACACAGGTTTCCTTCTCTCGTTTGCTGCTTTCACCATTGACCACTGCTTTTTTCTTTTTCAAATATATCATTCCTTCACTTATTCTGCTTGTATAAACATTTATATCTTATTTATTTCGAGCACTCTTTGTATTTTTGAAAAAGCGTTCTGCCGTTTAAAGCGCATCGCTTTTCTGGTTACTTCCGTGTGTTAGGAATGACGCCATTCTCCAATCTCAACGTGCCATTCGTTCATACATCAAGTCCATGGATCATTTGTTTCGCTGTCACTGGCGTCACGTATAAAGCTTACTTTAAACTTTTCCTTCCGTTTTCTCCTTCATATTTTCAAGGTAAACTCGGCAAGTTCGATGGACTGAAACAAATTGAATCCTCTCTGTCTCGAACGAGCAACTTAGCGGGATCGATCGGTCGATCCGATTAGGCTCCGGCTACCCGCTCAGTTATTACTGAAGTTCAGGACTCTCGGTTTGCGGAATTTCGATATAGAAACCCAGTTTCTTGGTCATTTTATGTTCCAAAGTGATCAGCTATATGGAATGATGTGGCCTTTTAATTCTTTATTAAAATCACCACTGAAGAAGTAAACTCATCCATGCAGTTGAGGAATCTAATTATCTAAGCTTATGAAACAATATGTAAAAGTATTCAAGAACGAAGGTAAAAGAAGAAGAAGGAAAAGTAGGAAAATTGTAAGTTGGTGCTGAGACACGGGAGGGTTCTTTCATCGTGGAGCGGGAGAGCGCAACCCCTTTTAGCGGCTAACGCTACGTCTCTCAGTTCACTTCCATCCCAGCCACCCTCTCACTCTCCTTCTCTCTCTCTCAGGATTCACCCTCGCAGACTAGCTAGCCCTGACTGTCCGTTCATCCGTTTGCCAGTTCAAGGTGGCTGCGTTCATTACCGAAGAATCTACCGGGTGTTATTGTAATACCGAGCGGCCACCCTTCTCGTCACTTTGCTCCGACAGGCCTCGTATTTAATTACCATTTCCATAAGTTGATGACAGATCCACAATCAAGCAGATGTTCTCAGATATTTAAGTTTTTAATACGCCAAATTTGTTCAATTCGTCTGTACATTGGCACTCAAGAAACGTTACAGTCGACGCTAGAACTTTCATTTTAATTCGGTTCAGGGTCTAAAAAGCGTGGCATAAATTTGAAGCACGCGCACGCACGCACGCGGTTTATTCTAGCCGCGCAAATGGGAAAAGAGAGGCGAGCGCCTTGCACCTGTTGACGTAAAGCGTAGCGATTAGCAGAGGATTATGGGCGCAGAATTGGACGAGCACGTGCGTGTCTCTTGCGGTGTAAGTAATGAGCCGGCGAGAGGGTCCGCCTAAGGTTTTTTCTCTTTAATTGGTAAGGGCCGAGGGTATCCCTGCAGCGAAATTGCAGGGATTAACTATCGGGCTTGGCGCACGTGCACTTAAAGGACTACTAATTGTCCGAGTGTGAACTGGTGTATCCAGGGAACAAGGTATCGGTCTCGTTTTCTATGTCATTCCACTAAAGCTGGCACGTTGCTTTGAAGATCGGGCTTTCAAGTCTGCCCGTAACCTCAGAGAATGTTATAAAGCCACTGAGAATCTTGTCGCAACGACTGCCTATTGGGAACGTGTGACTCTAATCAAGAGCGATGTCAATGCAGCGCCCTTTTCTCCCGGAAACATTTCATTAGAAATGGTGGGGTGGGGAGGGTGGGGTGTAAAGTTGGGAGGGAAGCATAGGGGTGTAAGAAAGATGGATAAAGGAAACGGTTGGCGAGGGAGGATAAGCAGATATTAACCGAGTTCATGGATCGGGGAAGGTAGCACTGCGTGGCAACCAGAAGGGGTTTGCTCGCGGCTTTCTTCCCGAGAAGTCCATCTCTCTCGCATACACACCCAAGCCAGACAGTAAGGTGAACCTTAGCCTTAGCTGCCGTTCACACTGTCGGAAGCTGGGTACCAGAGTTTCCTTATCTCAAGTCTGCAAGACTGCCTCCGGTAATACCGTGCGCCGATGGAAACCCTTACGAGCGAGCACCAACCCCGTGAAATATCGCTAAACGGCTTGTAGCCCGCCCTCCCCTCGCCGACCGAGTCTGCCACCCTTATTTTCTCCCCATCACTCCAGACGTTTGATCGGCGCGGCTTTCATATCGGTGCGTTTCCCTATTTCCTATTTTTGACCGGTTCGCACATCACCGCCGACCACAATCGATGGTAGCTGCTGCTCGATAGGATAACCTCAGCCCTGAACAGTCCGATATTCAAATTGCTAGTGACCACACCCGCGACATCACTTCTCACTGGCATAGTTCCATTCTTAATAGTGAAACAAATATTCGATATTGAATTTGAACTTTGCGATAAGTCGTCGTTAGTTCAGAATAGGTTTCTATGGTTGACAAATGATTTACGTAAGCTTCACGACTTTCTGCCAAAGAGCAATATTATCCAAATTTGGGGATATCTGAAGTTTTAACAAGAGGCGGGTAGAAGGGAGGCGTAACGGGCAAGTAGCAAGAGCTTGATACCTAGAACAAGGAGGAGGAAACGAACGAGCGCGCTTCATTATACGCTACGCTCGCACGCTTCGTTTGTCTCCGGAAGTCGTACTTTAGGAGGGTTGCGAGCCCAGGACTGGTGTGAGAGTCCTCCGGCAGGATTGCGGGGATGAGAGGAGGACGCGCGGCAGTGAAGTTACGCCGAGGAGTAAATGGGAGAGGGTGGCTTGAATTAATACAATCACGGGGAGGCTCACCGCTGCCGGCAGGAAGCGCGGCCGCCTGAGAAGGACGGAGCGAGGAAAGAGTGAGAGGGCCAGAAGAGTCGGGACACGTTTAGTAAGGGCCATGAGATTACCACCCCTTTGCTTGTCATCGAAATTATACGCTGCCGACACTCGACCTCGTTTATGACTTCTCTCTCCCTCTTTCTTTCCCGCTATCTTACACCCTCGCCATACGATTCGCCCTCCGCCCTGCAGAGATTTGCCTCGTTGCTCAGCCAACCTAGCGAGCGGCAAGACGCCAGATTTTGAAAATTAGTGCCGGGCCTTGGCACGGTCAAATATGGCTGTACGTAACGAGCTGTTGTCATTCCCGTCACCAAACCAGGCCAGACAATGTTTCACCGGGGGCGGAGGAGCCGGCTATGAAAATAATACGATTAACGGAGCAACAGAGGGAATGCTAGAGCGTCCTGGAACACTCGTAATACTTAAGGCACGCCTCTCAGCCGTGAAGGACCGAGCGTAGATTACGCGTGCCATTTTATATTCGGCCAAATCTCCGTTCTACTTTATAAATAGAACGGAACTCGTACGGTTGTTGTAGGTTCTCTCGAGGAAAAGCAATAAAAATAGCGTTGAGAAGGAATAATTTCCATTCTCTCTGCCGGAGTTTGGAGGACGCAAGCCTACGAGCGCAGGCCAGAACCAGGTTACGGGGATTTTTAATAAAATCAGGCGATCGGCGGGGCGTGCCAAATGGAAATATGCACGTTCGGTCGAGGGATTTTGCGGGCCGGAGAGAAGCTTTCCCGTTTGTAAAACGGGGGTGTGACTCGATAACGATGGAATTCATCCAGTCAGTCTCGTCGAAATGGTGGGAGAGCCGTGAGGCGAGAGTGAGGGGGATGTGGGTGCTGGGTGGACGGCGAGATCGGCGGCTGCACCGCCGCACGCCCCGCGGGATGATGAGAAAATTCTTTTTTTCCTTTTATTCTTTCCGCTCTCCCGAACCTGTATCGTAATCAAGGAGGTGCGAGGTAGATTAGCGATCCGATATCGCACCACAGATTTTTCAGCCGTTCTCTACCTCTCCTTCTACCCCGCCTCGCCCTCGCCCCGTCGGCCCTCGCTCCTCCTTGAGGAAATTTCACGCGAGGACGACCAATACGCTCTCGCTCGATTTCGGCACAACGCCGGATCAGCCTGCGAAGGAAATAAATTCCCTTTGGATTCTTTTCCCCGCAACTGAAACAACGTTTCTATCGCTGGCCAGACCCTCTGATTTGTATCGTGACGCGTCCTTATTGGCCCTCCCACCAAGACCTTAGTACTTTGCGTTGACCTTAGACCTTTGTATGTGCGAGCATTCATATCTTGAACAGTTTCGAAATGATCGGATGGCATAAGACTGGCCCGGCTGCTGAGGAAACATGGTCATTCGTTCGGGCATCAAAGTGTGTCAGGATGAAAGCGTGCAATGCAGATAGGCATATGCATGTACACGGCGAAGTCGATAAACTTGAGGAATGTGGTTGTACAATCGAGGACTGCTCCCGTCCCAGCCAACGACAAAGTTAGGCGGCACTCTTATGGCCTGCCATTTGTTTTATAGCGCTTCTTATCGGCTCGCTGCCAGCCCGTAAACGCATCTTTCCTCCGCTGAGCGCGGCTCCTCACGCATTCCCATGCCGGCTGCGGCTTGTTGGCACTCGGTGCACCTTCATTTACTTGGCTACTTTAAAGCGAATTAACTGTTTATCAGAGAACGGATTGCCGATGGTCAATCGTTTAAAATAGAATCAATCTGATGGATTGAATTTGCACGGATAAAGCAGGCTTATTCATAGTATTAAACTTGGATCGGTATCCGTCTGTGTATGTGAGTGGATCGGTGCCCTTCGAGGAAACTCATCAGTCGGCCCCCAAAGTCCTTGAAAGACATCGGGGCTGTCTCTTATCAGCATGCTGCAGGTTATCACCGGCGGCGTCGGTCCGAGGTTATGAATTAAAAGAAGAAAAAGGTAGGAGGGATGATAAGAACCGCCATCACCCCTGCTTATCCTCCTCGCGCAGAGGGTACGGGAGTAGTGTCGGCGCGTGAGCGAGGGAACGATAGCTCGAGAACGAGGGACAGAGAGAGAGAGGGATGGGAAGGTGAGTGAGAGAGAGAAGGAGCCTTGTAAAATGCGGGCGAGAGGACGAGAGAGCCGTCTGTCGTCTTGTATATCTACCCTCGTACGGTGGAAATTTCGCTACGGGGATGATTTTCTGCGGGGGATGGCCAGCCTCGTCCCCGCTTTAAACCTGATTGGATGCAGAGTTATCTCGCGCTGCGTTACTTCCGGATGATTGGTCGCTGTGGTCGTCATGACTACCTCACCAGCGCCGCCAACGCCACTGCCACCCACGTGGCTCACCCCCGCGACTCACACCCCCCGTCAAACCCCGGGAGCGACCGAAACAGCACAGAAGCCACCAGCTCGCCCTCTCCTTCCACCACCAGCCGATGTCGCCCCCACCCCCCACCCCCGCACTATTTACAGCCCCCCCACCCCTCGCCTAGCTGGCACTCTCACCCTCTTCTGCGCCACCTGTTTCGATTTCTCTCCAACCTGCGCCCACGCGACTCTCCGCTCTCCTTTCACCCGCTCTATCAGCCTTTCGCTCTCCTCCTCCTCCTCCCCATCCTCATCCTCATCCTCTTCCTCCACCTCCTCCACCTCCTCCTCCTCCTCCTCCTCCATCCTCCCTCGAGCGGATGATGCAGTGTCTCGTTCTATCAGCGCTCCGCTTCGTTCGCCTGCATGTCCTGATAACGCGGACCGTACGGCCACCCTCGCCGCCTGACCATCGCCACTCTCCCTCTCCTATATCCTATATAGTATAGTATATCTCAACGCTGCTTGTGAAATCATGGTTTTGCGTGTGCAGCCCGCTTCAGATATCTTTTTCCAAACCCGCACTACTTCCACTGCGAGCCGATAGCTGTCCCGCAATGTTTTCTCTTTTCCATCCGATCCGCGTATTCAATAGTTCGATTTGTATCGATCAATGATCGTTGTTGGGGATTTTCTCGTTGACAGTTGTATGGAATGAGACTGTGTCGAGTGCAGAATCCAAGAGTAGTATTGTTATTAATTGTAGCCTTAATTTAGCGAATGCTTGCAGGAAAATTGCTGCTATTGCGCGGAGCGAGAACGCCGTGGTAGGCATTCGGTGCTGTTGTTCCCTTTGATTTGACGGGAATCGTGAATTAATGGTGCGCACGCTTGGCGAATCGAGAGGCTCGCTTCTCGCGATACGTTTCGATGCTAATAATACGGGCTTCCTCGGCGCTGACAGTCAGTTGCGAATAAAACTTAATGGTGGAAACAACGGCTGTCCTGAAAAGGAAATTCGAGAGTTAGAGCTATTCAGAGTTTTATCCGGACCATCAGTGAAATCCAAAGGAAGCTCGGATAATAATGGCACAGCTTTCGAGACAATAAAGATCGACATGGTATTTGGATTTTTTCGGATATTGACCCGCCAATATCCGATGGCAGAACCAATACAAGGGTTGTTCCACTGATAAGCTGCATATTGACTCATCTCAATATACAAGGAGAATGAAAATGAAGATAGAGAAATTACACAAACACGCGATGAGCCGAGCGTCAATGGCGAGGATGCGCCCTTTACTCTGAACAATAAATCTCGAGCGGACGATGTTACCGAATGACAAAGGATCGAGATGGGCGTGACTCGTTCCCGTTGCTCGTTCAGCTCCTGAGAGATGGAGATGTCAACTTTTGTACAATTCGTCTCGGGCTGCTGCCAGAGTCTCGTTTACTGCCCTCGGTTGCTGTAGGTGAGCGAGTGAACCGCGGCTCGAACGTGTTTGCGACGTCACGCACACTCGTTGATGTCGATGCGACGACGCGTGCTACGGGCAAACCGATGAGACGACTTATTGTCCAGGACGAGATCATTCCTAGCCGTGACGAATTGACCCTTCATTGGCATCAGCGCCGATTTATCTGTAGCCGAGTGTCGAGCAGGCCGCTTCTGCATGGAAGTCACGCCACGAAGACAAATCGCAATCGAGAATCGGCGGCGCTCCGCTCCGCTCTCGGTAAATAAGATCAGTCAGCAGTGAGAAAAATAAGGGGCAAGCGAATGCCCGGATGGATGGATCGCCGCACTCTCACTCTCGGAGCTTAGTCGGTACGCGGAGAAAAATTCTCGCCTTAAGTAATAAGCGGTGTGGTAACACGTTCCGGCGTATATCCTTGTTGGCGTGTCGCGTGCGCGCATATTTACATACAAAAATCTGTCTCTCGCTCTTTCTCTCTGGCGCGCGCGGTGTTCGGTTTCGCGAATGTCGGCTGAGTCAGGAACTCGATCATCGATCACTTATTGTTAGCGAGGCATACGAGCGTCCTGTCGCGATTGCACTCATTTGCCCCGACACCCTTTTCGCCGACACACTTCTGTCATTTTCCATAAAAACGCCTGATACTGATAGATCGACGGACTCGCTTCCGCTGCAATACTCTCAACTCATTCCACTTGTCGAACTGAGAGAAAGGTGATTTCAAGGATCGCATTGTTCCAGTGCCAGTTTGAAAATCTACTTCTCTCACAATGAATACGATTCTCCCCCTCAAGATTATAACTACACTATTATAATACCAGATGATTATAATTATCGTCAGAGGTTTGACAAGTTCTTTCGAAGGTTCTTTAGAGGTGAAGTACAATGTATATCGGTAGAAAAACTTGATTTCTCTTAAGAAGCTTCAAAGTAATTACGCCGCCGGCTCTAAGGTTTCACGGAAAAGACTAGGTGCGCGTGTAAACGATCTTCGCAGTCCTAAAAAAGGAGGAGTCTGATCGTGAAACCATGAACCACCCAGAAGTGTAACACTACTCCGCCAACTCGAAAAGCCTCCGGTCTGGCGCGCGCGCGACGTACCTTCGGCCGGTGCGCAGCGAGCGCGGGCGTACCTATGTATTTATGTATACATACATGTACCGGTGCCACAGGCAAATTCTAGTCATCCGTTGAAGAGAAAAACGCTTGATGCCAGTATAGAATGGCGTTGTGACCGGTCATCTGTCCGAGAGGGGCTCCGGGACATCTTATACTAGCGGCGATAGTTTCAAAGAACGCGCGGCAGATGACTGACGCTGGGAAATGGACCACCTTGGTGCGCTCCAAGGATGAAAGTGACACCGCTCGATCACGCAGTTTTGATCGGGCGCAAAGTCAACCCCGTGAGAATAATTATCGACTGGCTGGCATCCACTTGGCCATCCCAACTATGCACATCTGTCGCCAAAGATTCTTCAAGTTCATCCCGACTCTCTTGGGAACCACTTGGAAATAAGAATCCTCCGCCAAATGGTTATTGGGGACTTTTTGACTGGTCGGCAACATTTGCTTGGCGAGATTTTATTATTGGCATTATTATGTAGCCCAGTGGAAGACTGTCTTTAATTACATCTCCCGTTTACTTCTGCGGTCGGGGAACACCGATCACGCGCTGCAACATTAAATTACACGAAGGAATGTTGCTTCGTCCTTCCTTCTTCACATTGCTTTATACACTGCCTCTCTTTCTCTTCCTCTCGTTCCTTCACGTCGAGTTACGCAGCGAGCCCGCACACTTGCCACTTCCCGACACGTACACACAGCCCCGGTTATCCTTTCCTGTACACGTTTCCGTATTTACACGCATTACAGCCTCGACTCGAGACAGCACTTTGAAGTGTCGCATCTGCGGTTACCCAAGAACACCCTGCGGTGAGTAATGTGGATATGACCGGGAGCAAGAGAGAAAGAGAGACCAGGAGAGAAAGGCACTTAATCCCTTCGCACGCTGCGAAGGGTGCAAAGATACATCCAGTAACGCGATTTTGAGCAAAGCCTGGGTTTTAAATCCTGGGACTCACCCATTCACGAGACTCCCTCTTTCAGGACGCTTGTGTACTTGTACACACTTTTGTGGGCATAAGAGTAAGGTGCAGCCAAGCGTAGGCGCCAACAGTATCCTCTGTTATCTTCCATGTCCTTTTTGGGATTGTCTCACCTTAGATATTTTATTCTTAAAACGATTTTTAAACAGTTAGCTACTTAAAAATGTGATTTTTTTCAAGGATTATTTTTAATTTAAATGTGTCGAGTTAAGTAATATTGTTTTAATTGCTGGTGTAATTCTTAATAAATGGTACTATAAATACTACGTACTTATATTGAAGCACGTTTTGGTGAATCGAAATATCCATGACGACATCATTCCTGGTTTAGCGCTCATCCTGTGTGTATTGTGGTTGAAAGGCAACTGAAAGGCGTATCCGCATTAAGTAGCAGATTTATTATAGCCCTTGCTGCGAGCGGGGTACTCGAATTTTAATCCGCCGCAATCCCACACGACAGTTTACCTCTCTTTTTCGTCTTCCAATTCAGAGATCCTCCTGTCCTGCTCTGGCGTTAGTGATGCCAACTTCTCTCTGTTGTCGTGAGGGAACCGGGTGCACTGGTTGAAAGTCGTCATTGTAAGTCGATGTTAGATGGATCCACGCCCCCGCAACCTCACCCTCGATTTTATGTGGGAAACTCGGCCTGGCACCGCTCGGATTTCCTCCCAAGTGCCCGGCATTCTTCCAACTCTCATCGTCTCCTCGACGTAAGCTTATAGCTCAGCAGGTAGCAGACACTTTGGCTTTTTGGCCGTTTCAATATGCTCCTCTCAAAAGTCTTTATGCTTTTTACCTTAACTGTCACATCATTCCTGACGCAACCTAGAACTTCCCAAGTGGATCCTTTCTCGAAGTCGACAAGGACCTCCCCCCCACATTATACATCATCCGTAAATGCAGTTCTACTTCTGTCAGAAATAAAGGCAAGTTTTACTATAGTTTTTAAGATACGAAATGTTGAATAGTTATCTGTTAAAATGAAATTGCTAATATGTCGAAAAAGGATTGTACACGATTTGTGTTGATGATTTGTTTAAATCAGATTCTGTTGGAGATTTCTAGCATGTATTGGAATTGTTAATGGGCGATAGTTCACTAGCATATTCACACCCTCGAGGTAAAGCCACGAGGCACTAAGAATCTATGGCATCTGGTCGAAAGTGCGAGAGGGGCACTATGGACCGTGAGTAGTATGCAGTTCCATACTGTATTCTCGGACCTCGGATCTGACCAGGAACATGATTAGTGTACGCACACTTGACCTGGTCGGCCCATTGTCAAGGGGGACACCAACACCATTATAACGATACCGAACACGAAGGCCCCATTATTCGACGCCCTTCGGGAATGTCTCTCCTACCGTCCTCTTTCGTTCCTCGCTCTATTACGGTTTTTCGACAACATTCCGCTTACACATCCAAGCACAATAAAGCATTTATGCAAAGTCCAATAATGGGGAATCGGCAAGTAGTCTTTCTCCATTCCCCTATGAAGATTTATTAATCCAAGAGGGGAGAAGAAGTGGACCTTTAGCTAGTCGACAAAGGTGCTTGCGCACAAAAGCTTCTGAAAATATAGATCTTCGCCGATTTTTCGATTGCTAACAGATTGCTTGTCATGTATGCTTTGTGTCCCGAAATTTGTTCGTTGGTATTCTTCTGGCTTCGCAACATGGCCGTTTATCCTTCTTCTTTCATACACGACTAAATGAAGTATAATCGTGAAAATGCGAAATTTTTCTAGATAAATACAACAAGAATTACACGAAAAATGTATAGATTCATATCACATCTTTTTATGTCTCCGGAATTCTTGGTCTTTCTGAACCTTCTCTTGATTGGGAACATATAATATCCATTTTAGTCCGCATCGACCGTTTCAAAGCCGCATTCTCTTCTCCATTCTCTCATTTCCACCTTCGTGTATATCTGTCCAGGGAGTCTTCCCTCCTCTCCTCTTTGGCTGCGGCTCTCGAAATCGCGTCAGCATTTAACCAGCAGTATATTAGGCGAAATATACGCGGGTATCCTCTCACGGCCCATTACTGTTACCTTTGATCATCGCATAGCCGGCGAGTGCTTAGCGCTGCGTCATCAGAGCATGAATTTCTCTCTATCTGCCGGCGATAATTTACAATCCGCGACGGCCCTCTCGCCGTCCAGCATGAACCAGCCGTCTCCTCCTCCTACCGAGTTCACCCTCTTGCCTTCCTCCATCCCTATCCGACATCTATGTATATTTCGTCCGCCAGTTGACTTACCTAGTCTACTGATCATCGCAGTAGTAGTACTCCAATACCCCTCAAAGCGATAGAGTTACCCTTTATCCGATTCTTTAGCCTTCTTCAAACTCAAACAATCTCGATGCTTTTTTGCACATTATGGAATTATACATGGTACTGTTTTTAACACTAGGTTTACGGGAGCCGTCATTTTGACGGATTTCGGGCTTCATGAGTACAACTACAATTCATTTTTCTCCAATTTATGCCGTTTATTATTTATGCAATCCTAACATATTATGTTTGTTAAGATTATAGTTGTTATTAAATTAAATTACTCGTTCTTTTGTCAAAGGAATTACGTTATTTCGAATACGTGGATAGGTATACAAAAATGTCCGTAAACCTAGTGTTAAATGATTGGATTGATTCAGAGAAACATTAACTGGTGTCAGTTACTGTGAGAGTAAATGAAAAAAATGATGAAGGGGTAACGCGAGAAAGTAACATTAATAATATTTCATTACCACCTTTATGAAATTGCAGGTCAAGTCCAGAGGTTGGAAGGATCAGCGTGTCATAGAACTACCATTCAAGTTTGTGTATTTGTTATGAACCGCATGCTGCTGTATATTTATTTGAAACTGGTGGTGTAGGAAAGGTTGCAAAATGAGGAATGTCGGATATTTTAGTTGTCGATTGTCGGAGCATTTGGCCGGTATCCTTGCTGTTGTCCGAGAGAGCGGCAGCCTGTTGCATGTTGGCTGGCATCGGTTGACGTCATATCCACCACCGTAACCATCCTGCTGGTAGCACGGAGTGGGGAGGAAGAGCGTGTTAGGGGAATCGCTGCTGGCGGTGGTGGTGGCGGCGTCGGTGGGGTGGGGGGATGGAAAGGGAGAACATAACGCTCGGAGGGCGTGCTCGACAAAGGCGTGGTTAGCGTGTCCCCACCCAACAATAAACAAGCGACTCCAACATTAATTTGTTTGTTTTACCTATGCGCGCCTTCTCCCTCTCTGCCGTTTCTCCTGGCATCTTCATCCTCCAGTTGGATCGCTCCTCACCTGTCCACGCTTCTGGACCTACCTGCGAGCACCCGTCCACTCTCCCAGGATTCTCGCAGACCTACAAGCTCACTTCCGGCTATTTTCTCAAATAAAAACTTAATCGACCATTTACTCCCTCTGCCACATCAATCGCGTCCTATCCACCTTTCGGGAGGCATCTGCCCTACTTACAAGTTACTGTCAATGTTGACACTTAGTGAAGGTAATAATTATTAGTCAACGGGAAGATCCCCCGTCGACATCTACAGTTATTAGTTCGATAATAAGCCTGGCGTTATAAGAGGCTAGCGAGTTTGCAAGCCCCTCGCGCGAGTCACCCTTTGAGCCCGACGGGTGTAATGACCGAGAGAATGTCGTTATCGTGTCAAGTGTCAGCAGATAGAGCGAAGCCTTGCACTTGCCGGGAGACGCGCTTCACGCGCGAGTATATGAAGCGGTACACGCGCGAATTTCAATAGGAATTGTTGGAACTCTGCGGGACTAGGGCCGCTGGCAAGATTTGACTTTCTCTTCCTGAGTAAACTCGCGCGCGATTCCCGCCACTCGCGAAGAATAATATTGAGACAGCAGCAATTGTGCAAAGTCAAACTCACCACGAGCGCAACAGACGTTCGGGAGAAGAGCAAATAATGTTATCGGCACGATTAACGCATACGTACCGAACCTGACAAATAATTCCTTCTACCGGGAGCGCGGAGACGTTCATCGCGTTTGTTAAGCTTGGCACGAGGCCCTCATTTTTCGCGTTTATTCAAGTGGTCGGGAACAATTTTCGCTGAATAGCTATGCGCCAGCTCATCTTCACTGAGAACTCGTCGACCTGTCACCGGTAGCTCGCTCCAAACCAAGATAGTCGGATTTGTACACTTGTTGTTGGATATTCGACCGTGCCTAATATATCATGGCTATTCAAATGTTACACACTTCGAGTATCGGGTGAAATGTATAAATGAGAGTGTCGGTAGGCTCACGCCTAACTGTAAATAGGAAGCGAGGTATGCGCGATTTGGCAAAGAGGAAGTGGTGTTGTCGAAGGTCTATCGAATCTCCTCGAGTCTTGGAGCGATAAGACTGACGGGAGTTAGCCGACTAGATAATCGGCAAACAGCGATTGCGGGAAGTAGGAAGAGGATGTCGATCGCAATTTGAATAATTATCTCTGGCACCGGCATGGAATATCATCCGGGAAGGGCTGGATGCAGGTCCAGCCGAGACGTAAAACTCGCTGGAATCGATCTTAAGAGCCCTGCCCGAGTGCCAGAGGGATGCTCGGAAACGAGCAACGACTTGACCTTGGCTGGATTCACGCGTAGCTGAGCTAACGCAAAATCGAAACGCGTTACTTCCACCGCGTGGATCTCCTAAAGCTGGCTCCACATCGTGACCTGCAAATCTCCGCCTGCTCGTTTGCCAGGCAGGCAGGCAGACAGGCAGGCAAGCAGGGCTCTCTTAGCTGCGCGCCTGTGTTGCACTAAACTCCTCCCTGCGAAGGTACAGGTTACACGGGAAATTTTGCCGAAGCCTTCTACCGAAAATCGGAGAGTGCGTTGTTGAAAGTATATCGGGAGCAGGCCTTAAGCGTGACTTCACGAGAGCACTTGTATCGGTAGGGGCGATGGAAGTATCGAGTGCATCGAGCTAAATAACAGGATCCATCGAGCAAAGTTTCGCCAATAACCGTGATCATAGCACACAACACGCTCTACATATTTAGCTTCTTTCCTTTAAATCAAGTACCCCCGCCAACTTCATTTTACGCTTCAACTAATCCCCGCTGCTGAACTTGACTGGAATGAAGACACTTTACAGAGGTTCGACTGCCCGAAGAGTAGGCAGATAACTTGTGTAAACTGTGGAGATTGTACACTTTGTACCACACCTGACCTTCTTCCACCGATCTGTCTCGTTTAATCCAATTCATATGTAAGTAGTATACACCGTCTGGCCTTCACAGCACATAGTTGATTGTAGCGAGCTCTATCAACCTTGTGTAGGAGAAATCCATTATGTATTTACTCGTGATACATCATTGAACCTACCCATTCTTAGAAATTTCATTACGTGACATATTCTCGATCATTGTTTACCTCATCTGCGTCTGCTTGTCATCGATGAAAATAAGACATGAATATTAGATTAAGTGAAATAAAAAACATGTTTATTAATTTTGATGCTTATCTACTCTCACGAACTTGACTAAATTCGTATAGGTGTGAAGTGTACGTCTTTCAAGGTCTGCATTAGTGGTTGATGAGTGGATAGTGAAGCGCATGTGTTGGAAATCTTTGCCGGGAACGGCTCCAAGTGGCAAATTCATTTTTCGCCAGCCGGTGGGCAGCTTTGTGTGAAGCAAGCTTGTGTCTTGGGAGGGTGGGAGAGAGGGTAGACGTACGCGTCGCTGACAGGGGTTGTGATGCAGCTATCTTTCCCCTGAGCCACCACCGCGGCGAGCATTTCGCGGGAAACAGAGAAGGAAGCAGAGAGGGAGAGGAAAAGGGAGAGAGAGAGAAAGGCTGCGGGTGCCCCATGAAGGAAGAGAGGGTGAGTCACCCCGTGCGCGGCGTACTCTTCCGTACATAACACCCACGGTCGACTCATGCGTGACTAGATACCGTTTTGCACAAAGGGGCCAAACGCCAATTATATTTTAATATCGAATAACGAAAATTCCGGCGCGCACCACCCCCCTATCACTGCTTCCTCGAGCATCTTTGAAACTTTCTTTAATTTTCATCGACTAGGACCATTGCCAAACGTTTGTACAACTTTACTATTACAAATTGCTGAGTCAAGAGTTTCCCGGCTGTTAAGATTTCTACCTTTGTGATTCCAGGGCAGAAAAGTTTTACAGTTTTCGGGTGGAAGCAAGATATGACTATTTGTGACTATCTTGGGATTGTTTTATACATTGTGAATGAATGTAAGGATGGTTGGATGGTAGATCTTGCGAGGCGAGCAATCGTTAAGGTGCTCGAAGAAAAGGGAAGAGGTGGGGGAGAGATTGTATATGGCGTGTATCAGTTCGGAATCGCAGGGGAAAAAATTGCTCGATACCGAGCGGCGAAACGGCCGGTCCCCATCTGGCGCGAACCCATCGGCGATGCTACCCTTTTCGACGGGGGGTTGCGCGCGACAGTCGGCGTCTGCGCGTTCAGCGGCGTGCAGCACGCGCCCTCCGATGTGCCTTCCGCACGGTTGAGCATCTCCACCATTCAGAATCGATGATGTCACGAAGCGGAGCTAGCATCCCCTCCTTGGCTACGTTGGTAACTCGGTGGGGGTAGCGGTGCACTCCGCCCATTGGTGCCGTGAAGGCAGCATGCCGCGACAGGCCGCGGGCTCAGCAGCGCGGACCCAACGAGAGAGTCGGCAAGTCGGTGCGTGCCAGTCCGTGCGTGCGTGCTGCTTTACCTAATAATATTTCCACGGCCAGGAAACTAGCGCGTCGCCGCTGGCTGCTGCTCCTGCTGCTGCTGCTGCTGTCGCTCCGCTCTCTCGCCACACTCTCTCGCTCTCGCCATCCCGTCACACACTGCCTGCCGAAACACCCTCTTGTATGATCCTACGCTATCAGCGACAGCCACCACGCTGCTCGCGCTCCGACACCCGTCGATCGCTCATCTCCCAGCAGAGAGCACCCAACCACCGGAGGAATTACACTCCTCCAGAGCGGCACGTGTGCTGCTATCGCGCGGATCACCAGAGCTACCCTTGTTCTCTATAACACACTCCCGCCGACCGTCAACGCGCACTAATCCTCCAACACACCTTTGACCGGTACACGTGATTCGCAAGAGGAACCACTATCACCATTGGATTTCTTGAGCTCTGGAGACGAGTAAGCCAGCTGTCATTCTCCTAGCAGATTAATGCCGTTGCTGGGAAGGAGGTAAACCGTGTGAGAAAGCAGCCAGCGAGAAGATCGCGTTTGGCGCGCGCCTTCCCGTGACTCTGACGCGCAACGGTAATCAGTGTCTGACCCGTGAGTGACTCTAACTACTGACGATCTCGGACGCTCGTGAGAACTGTGCCAAGTACAAGGTGTTACACTTCGCTAGTACCCCAAGGATTCCTCGTGTTGGTTTGCACGGACGGTGACCCCACGGGGGACAGCGTCGGCCGTCGGCAGCTCTTGGTATGTACACATCTCTTACCTATCTACCTATAATCATTTCTAAGTTGCCGCATCTACCTTGCATTGCAAATAGTCCAATTTCGTTAATCCAACAATAAGTCAATGATTTACTCTCACTATGCTTCGTGCAAATTCTTATTCTCGACTCTTATCAAGCAACCTTGACCTTAGCTGATAATTAAGTTCAGACAAATGAAGATCTCTAAGCTAGTTCTAAAAATATAACATTACATTTCCAAAAATATGGCCCTCACTTGCCGCCGTGATATAGAGATTGGTTAGGCGACGGTAGTCATTTTATTTAGGCTTCACTTGCTCATATCGATTGCGACATTCATCGATAAAAGGATCTACATCGTCATAAGAAAGTCTATTGGCTAAATAACGTGGTTGATGCGACGGCAGATTGCATCGAAATGTATGCTGAAATTAGCAAGCGATATTACCTATCTGTTTTGATGAAGTGGATGCCCTCGAAACCGAACCCTTTACCTCGCTTACGGCCGGAGCACACGGTATCTCTGCTAAACGAACACTAAGCAACTCAGGAGAATAGAGATTACATACGGGAAGCACGTAATACAGTCTAAAGCATCGCGCAACCCTCTCGGTGAACGAGCCGCTCTTACAGTGTTGAATCTGATTGAACGGTGGGTTGAACCTCCTCTGCTTCCACCCGAGCTTTTTCTCCCTTTTACAGCCACGCGAAACTTCTCCCTCGACTTCTCCGTCTTCGTTGCCTCGTTCCTCCCTTCGATCTGTCTGACGTCAGTCGAGTCACTCTCTCCATCTCTCTCGTTCTCACGTTGCAGTATTATAGCGTAATTAGGCAATAGGCTAGAGGGATTCGTCGGGCAAAAAGCCCGGCAGTGAATGAGCCCTGTAAGCGCTGAATGCACGGCGCACAAGTGTGGACACCCCGCGGTGGCATCCGACGTATGCGCCAACTCTTTGGATTGGACCCTTCCTTCTCGAGAGGGCTCCTTTCGCTCGGGGTTCCCGCTACTCTTCGCTTTCACTCCTCCAATTTCTTTGCGCCTATTTCTTTTCTAATCCTCAACCCACAACTAGTATGTAGTTGCTCGTGTCGGCGAGTGTGCATTGGAAGTTAATGTTGGATAGATTGATTTCAAAGATGAACCATTGGATGCTGATGAAACGGAAGGTTTCCAAAGGCACTTGATTATCGCGACGAAAGAGCGTTACGTTACGTCGGCGTAATCTCCGAAAGCAAGTAGTGCTTTTCACGGAATAACGCCGAGAATTACGCTAAGGCAAATCGTATTACGTACCGCGGAAGGCTTCCATAAGATCTATAACCGTTTAACGGCTCGTTAGATGTATACATTATTGACGCGTCGTTAAAGAGCAATGGATCGTACAAATGGCAGTCACTTACTGATGTTAGTCAATGAAACATTTTTGAATTTCTTACTTGGAACAACTACAAACCACTTATTAAATTTCAAGTGTACTCCAATATTTGTTTGATGGTTATACTTTCACGAAAAAGTTGTCGCCAGTATGATTCTAATAGAGCGAAGAAGTGATCTGTTCTGGGAAGGGAAATTTGGTCGTCGTTGGGATGCGCAAGCTACGATTTCTCGCTGCTCGAGTGTAATTGTTAATGAATGTTTGGCATGTAGGCGGATGGGAACGCGTGGTGGGCGTAAGCAGTTAATGTTTGTGGGCTTGTTCGCGTATTACGGGCGAGATTTGGAGGGTGCCGTTGGTGGCGGTGGTGTCATTAGTAGTGTTTTGCCACAAATGTAAAGCATAATGTGCCGGCAGCTCGTGGATATGGAACCTATTACCATCCACCTCCTCCGTTGTTTCACGTTGCTACTGCTGCACTCCGAAGAACTTGGGGGGTTCTAGAATATAGTTGGCTGTAGTTTAGAGTCGTTTGCTCGAATTCACGCATTACCAGAAACTTTGCCCTGTCGTATGGGGATATGGAACTTCACGGATCCGAGTCATATTAATAGCGATGTCAGGAATACTCCAATCACAAACAGTTACAGCTCGAACTTTGGCTCGGAGGATAATAACTTGATTGAAGGTTGGCCTTATTAATTAAGATGGCAGAAGTTGAAACATGAAATGGTGTGAGTGATCGATATACATAGATCGGTTAGATAGGATAGAATAGTGTGGAGATGGAATTGAGTTGGAGTTGGAGTTGAGTTGGAGCGCGCTAAATCGACAGCTTGGCGTCTTGTAAACACAAGCCGGCGAGATCCCGTTTGCACTGAGTCGCACATAATCCGAGGTAATCCGCTTGGACAATATGCGAATGCGACGCACACCACCCGCCACCGCCCATCCCCGTATCATTCTTTTCTGGTCTCCCTTGCTCCTCGCACTTTTTTCTGCCTTGCTGCACTCCCCAGATATCCAGCGTTGCGCGGAACTCCCGTGAAAAAAAGCAACCGAAGGGGGAAGCATTTCCCAACTGTGCTATTAATGATTTATAATGAGATTGATACACGCGCACGCCAGGAATACCTCGGCAAAGTATCGCCGCGACACATTTATTCGACTGAGGGCTCCGAACTCTTGTGCGCCGCCTCGACCTCTTCTATGATATTCCATATTTTTGTGGTATGCATAAAAATTCAAATGATTTTGATGTTGTCCCGCTAAATAGTCAGTTTTGAGTAGCAGCGTCTCCGAAACCGTGTCTTGATGAGCTTCGTACTTGCAGGCCGTCGGTGTCTTCCATTCACGTATTCGAAACAGAAGAGAAAGAGGGTGAGAGAATCGTGTCTTTGATAATTATCTTATTCACCATAACCAGCGCTAAATCGGCAATTCATCATGCACTCTTTACAATCGTACTTCTTTCTGAATACGCGTTCGAGCTGGCACGATTCATGTCTACCTTTTAAATGCAACACGATTCTTTCCATTGACATCGCATCGCACTCTCCTCTCCCTTAGCGCTGCTGACACTTCACGGCAACCTCCACTGGCGCATAATAACGATTTCAGGACTTGCCGCGGCCTAATTAGTTCGCCACCCTTTCTCCCTCGGTTCCCTCATCCGTGCCAATCCTCTCCATGGGATTCATAAAGTGCAATACATTCATGCATTCTTACAATACTAGCTAGTATCGTCGCCTTACCACGATCACATTCTTCCACAACATCTTCTTCATGCCCCAAGAGAAAGAGGAAGACAGAGGAATAAATAAAGTTCTGCTTTTCATCTTGCCAAGCGATTAAGCTCTTTCTTGTTGTTCGACTGGCTGTCGTTTATCGTAGAATTCTGTGATGTTTTAGTCATCGGTTTTCAGTTCCTTCGAATTCCACTTTTGATGATTTAATAGTGCATGGTACGTCGTTCATTCGAAGAATATTAATTAAAAACTTTCGCCATTTTCACTAATCCGATGTTTAGTTTTAATAGAAGGGTGCATGAATTTGGAGAAACTGTTGTTTTGAATGTATGCAGCATCTCCGAAACATGCACCTACTTTGCGAGAATGTCATAAAGCGTGGTTTATTGAGCGGGACACCTCGGTTGCGCTGTGTAGGGATCAGCACGTTCGAGCGCTAATTATCGCACTTAGCACCACTTCCGGCCCTCCGGCTCTCCAGCGATACGATTCTGTCGTCTCTTTCTCACTGGTCTACCAGCAAGTGAGGATTGCGTGCATGTTGCGGGTGTTACACGTGCAGGCAGTTGATACCCAAGAGGAGAGCAGGAGATCTGATAATTACGACACTTGAGGCCGGCGTCGATGTCGCGCGCGCGCCCGCTCGCGCCGCTCGAAGCGAGATTTCGCGTGTCACGGCGTCAAAAGGAGGATTTCACGGCAATTATTGAGAAATGCAGTGTGACTCGCTCCAACCCCGTCGACCCGTACTCTCATCCCGTGCTCGTTCTCGCAAAAGAAGCGTCGATTTTTCTCTTGGACAAGCGCCGCATTTCACCGTAACACCGAGAGACTGCTAATGAGGCTAATTAAAGCAAAGGAAGGGATAATGTATTACGCATCGATCGCATCAGATGCACACCAACCTTTATTGTTTGTCTCGAGATTTATTTTATTCCAACCTGGAGGAAGCGAGAGACCACTTCACTATTCAGACATAATGAGCCTGGAAATTCTGTTATCCAGTGGAATAGGAATTCAATAGTCGAACAGGCTTGAACAACGATTTCTCATTCTTCTATTGATGAGCCGCACGCAAGTTATCTTGCATTCTTCCCGAATTCACTTTGTACTTGCATCCAATGCCAGCCCTCTTGCACTAACGTTGTGGTAGGATAGGAGTTCCTTTAAAAATAAATTCCAGTATGTCTCGCAGGGAATTAGGCAATAGCTAGCCAGTTATTATTCGATCGGCCACGGCAATCGGGACACACTTGCGCGAGCGTATGCAAATCCCACCGATTTACACAGGTGTTGTCGGTTCAAGCAGTTTTCGGGCATGGCGCGCGTGGGAATTGCTCGAAAACGTTGTAGCCAACTAACACTGTCATTTTCTGTAATATAATATTTAATAAGATATTTGATGATGCAGCAACAATGAATAAATAACATGAAATTTGTTGTTACAGTGACCGGAAGTGTCGAAAGGCCCGAAGATTCTGCCTTCGCAGCAGCTGGGCGCTGCGGTCGCTCCATGGCCGGGCGCCACCGGCCTCCTTGCCTCTGTCACCGCTGACGACATGGCACACAAGGGTGCGTTTACTTATTTTTCCCCCTTTTCTCCCAACAAACTATTTTCCCACAATACTGGCAAAAGAGCGATCTAGTAATTGCTCTTTGAGAAATCGCGGGAAGTCAAAATTTCGAACGGCAAGTCTTTGGGTCCCTCTCGGTTGAAAGGAGAAGTTCACCTCGACTGGTTCTATCAATCGTGGAAGGCTATTGCGAGCCGTACGTCATTTTCCAATCCGGTATTCGATTAGAGCGAGCCATCGCGGAAACGATTGCGATAAGACCCTCAGGAGGATAGGGTCTGATGGAGAAAGGCCGTGCAAGAAGTATAAAACTTAATGTTCCCGATGCCGATGGATATGGGATGCCGATCTCTCCTATAACCGGCGTGCACCCACTCTCGCACAGTGACTCCATCGGCCTTCCAGAGTTCTTCCAGCCAGACGATTACCGAGAAATTGTTTTGCCCCGCGCGCCGCCGCGCCGACGCGAATTTCATTAATACGCAATCTCCATCGCACTAGATAACTCGTATTATTAAAGTAGACTCACATAATAACTTGATCTGTCAAATGTCTATTTATGTAAGGGAAAACAGAATTAATTATCAGTCTGCTACTAAATGAAAATAATAAAAGTAGAGGAATTCGATGTTAGATGTGTGTAGCGTGAGAAAGTGAGATTCATAGATTTTCGGAGTGATTAGGGTGAGTTATGCGAAGGGTACGCAGCGAGTGTCGGGGATGCCACTTCGTAAAGCTGAGCCGAAACGTCCGAGAATCGAGAGGGAGACGTTCGGTTGATGGCTGAGGCGTTTAACCCCATTAGTCCTGAATGGAACTTGGTGGTGTTTGTCTCCCTCTCTCTTTGCCTAGCACTTTCCTTTCCTCCCACCCAGTCTTGCTCTCTCGCTCTCTCGCTCTCTTTCGGTAGTTGAAGTTTCCGTCACTCTCTCCTTCGCCCTGGCGCGATCGCGCGGCCGCGCGCCCGCGCGCACGCTTGAGTTCTCTTAACACGAGGGTCAAAAGAGGATGAGCAGACGACGTCTCAAGGCTTTCTAAAGTCGGCAGCAGCAGCGGTAGGAGCTGCTGCTACCGCTGCTGAAACTGGCTGCTCACTTCACGTATTGATTTCCATTCTCTCATTGCCTTCCAACACTCGCCCTTTTCCGTCACTTCTCCTCCTCTCACTCTCTCTCTCTCTCTCTCTTTCTCTCCCTCCACTCAATATCTTTCGAGCATAGATGAGCAAGAGAAAAAAGAAAGCATTACTTGATAGCTGAAAGAGTTGGGCGCTTCTCTTGCCTCTAATTAAATCAAGGAAGTCGACAATCTCGCGTGAAATTCGATCCACGTACTTAGATACGTGCACCTCGGAAGTTGGAATGCTCGAGGTTAAAAGGTGGTCCGCGTACAATTGGTATCGGGCAAATATTTGTTGTCTGGCAAAGGTCGAAGGCCTTGGATCCCTAGGCACGCGTGATCGTTCTTCCGCGTGTCTAGTAGTCAAATAAGTTGATAGATAAGTCACTGGCACCACCTGTCATCATTTGCCTTTCATTCTTTCTCAAAATAGAAGAATGCTGCGCTTCTCTCATTTGATCGAAACTAATAGACTTGTTGGAGGGAGAAGTAGACTTAGGTGGGTTTTATGAAGGGTTGTAACACCTGTAGGAAGGAGGGAGGAGGGTTGATCTCATATTGTCCTAAATCATGGGCGACTCTACAAGTGCGCGGGAGGCGACGAGGCCGGTGGCCGCGGCGGCCTGGGGAATTTGCAGAGTGGCGGTGCTTGGAAATCCGTGAGTTATCTGACCGAGTGCAGCTCAGTGGGGTGTGTAGCGTTAAGTTGGCGTTAGCTCATCGAATCGCCTGGATGGAAGGACGTCGCTCGCCGCCGTCGCCGCCGCCGCCGCCAGTAGACGAGGGTTTTGATCGATCGTACGTACAAATCGCGTTTCCGGATTCGCTCGGCCACGCCGGCGGAGAGCAAGCCGCGCTTTTCTTGTCGCTCCAGTCTGATCCGATCAAACCCAACCGTTCGGATAAGGAAATTTCGACTGCGCATCATCTCATTCATCGAACCTTTCCTTGCGAGGGAAAGCTGCGCTTGCGCGTCCACCAGGAATCTTTGATCCAGGAAATTGATCATCTCATTTCTGAAAAAATACTCGCTAGTCACCTTGGAGGCGACAATCGAAGGTCGCTTTGATTTCTCGGCGAAGCATCAAAGCATCAGACACGCTCGACTTGGACGTAAACATTCCGGTTTGCTAATTTTCTATAGCCGTGCTGGCTTAGTCGGCCGGAAAATCTGACGCGTGACATACCGCCAGTGCTTGCTCTGCTCTCGCATACTTTCCTGCATCCTGCGCACTAACGATATGATTTCTAAATTGAATGCGAACTCCTCGGTTCTCCAGTGGTATCAAGTGTACATACATACACGGAGAGTTCGTAACAACTAGTGATATGTGGCATACTTGAGCCTGGCCGGAAAAAGGACGCATACCAGAGTGTACCCGGTGCTTGTCCTGCACTTCAAGACTTTTCGACCAACTACCGACTCTTGTAACTTTGGAATGGCAATTCCAAAACACCAGGGCAAACCTCCACTCGCTGTTATTGTGCACGTCGCCGACATTTCTACTTTCTGTTTTCCAATAATATAGAACTGCGCGGCGTCAAGCTACTCTGAAGACAGTCTCGTGATTATCTTCGTTGCTATCTAGTACGATATTGTTCCATGATATTACTGTCATCAATGGAATTGATCGTAAAGTATATCTATAGTTGTTGGAGGATGATGCCGAGTAGGAGAGATTGGCGATAGCTATTTCTTTCGGCTGGAGGGGAACGCTTGGGGAGGGAGGGATTCCGGAAGTTTAGGAAATCGTTCGACTTCTGTGTCATCGCGTGCAGTTGTCTGTAGGATCGACGTGTCTCACCCGGGAGGAATCAACCCCGGTCTAAGTTGAGGGTCTCGCGCTCGTAGGGGATGCCAAGCGGCATTGGCGAGTAGTACTAGTAGGAGAAAGACGGACAAAATAAGAATAAGAAAGGATCGGTTGGCACGTTATACCCTCCACTCCGGCTTCTCTGTCTCTCGCTCTCTCGCGCTCTCAGCTCTCCCGAATGAGACAGAAGTTTCGCAAAGACGACGGCGAGAAAAAGAGGAAGTCGCTAGGAGCTCGAAGCATTGATCGTTTCTGAATTCTGAATAGATGGTAACACCCCGGGCGCTCCTGCACCCTCTTGTCGCCCTTGCCACCTCTTTCTCCAGCTTCCTCGGCGAATATAACGCACTCGTTCCTTTCGTCTTGCACTGGAAGAGGCTCGAAAGGGAAAATATGAAAACGAGAGGAGGAACAGCGTGAGAAACGGCAGTGGAAAGGGAGGAATGGCGTGGGTAGTGAAGTCTTTTTAAAACGCTTCTTCGTACTGGGCAAAACAGAGAGGAGCTTCCTTCTTTGATGCTGACTACCACTCCATCTTCCCTCCGACTGCTCGTTCGTCGAGAGGCGCGCCACTTTTATTCAATTAATTCGTAACTGGCCTCCACATAAAAATAGCAACACTCCTGCCTTTTCTTCAGTTCGGCTCTGTGGATGGGGTGGCAAAGGTGGTTGAGAAATTTCACCTTCAAAGCTCGCTTACCCCGCCCATTAAGGCTCTCACCGGGGTCTCGCCGTTTCACCCCTTTTCCTTCCTTTTCTTTCCTCTCCTCTCCTCTGAGAACCATCGTCGTTATCACCAGCAAGACTGACAACCTGTTTGTGCAACGAGCAGTCCTCCCTACTTCCGTTTCATGTTCCGAGTGGAGACCCTCGCACCTTCGCGCCTCTTTAACGCAGACATCTTCGACGACAGCATTCGTTTCATCCGACACTTTCGGCACCCTCGACGTTTCATCGCTTGAATGGCATTTATAATTACCTTGATTTCCATCTTCTTGTCGCTTTCGCTGCGTCCCTCGATATTCGCAACAACTCGCGCGTGGCACGTGTTCAAGAAGAATGGGAGCCGATGATTCTTCGTGCCAACAAATCGTTACAACGCGTCCGAAAGTTAGAATAGCGTGCGGACTTTTTCTTCGGCCAGCAGAAGGTCCTCCATCAGAGAAGATAGTCGGCCACGAGTGTACGCCTTGCATCAAGTGTATTCGACTGTAAAATTCCCTCTTGAAGCAGAAGCGACTGCCTGGCACATTTCGGCGGGTGGCGGCTTGGTCCATCCTGAAAAAGATGGGAGAGCCAGGAGCCGCTCGTCTTAGGGTCGCTCCGAGGAATTCTCTCGCAGCACACACAACAGGAGAAGGAGGACCAAGGGAAAAATTCAGCGTGTATCCTGCACACGTACGAAATCGCTCGATAGATAGATAGTAGCCGTAATACCGGCGCGGCGCGGCGCTCCTGCTCGCCGCCTGCGGACTCACGCCGAAAAATCCTAAGAACCAAGTACAGAAAGAACGTGCCGCTGACTTTTTCTTTCGATTGATTCTACTCAAAAAAAGGCTCTGTCGCCGGTTTATTTGACATATCGATACATAACCGACTAAATCATCACTTTCTCTTAACAATACCAGTGTCTTCGACTTACCCTCGCAATATTCTTCAGCATTTATTTACTCACGCGTCGAAAAGAGAAATGAAAGTAACAGAGCATTAGCGCGGAAGCTCATTAATACAGTAGTGGAAGAGAAGAATAGCTGGGACGACGATTCCTCCGCTCTCGTTGTCACAATGTGAAGCTATTGCGATGGGAATTTCATGGATTCTCCTGGACCGTCGCGAATAATGTCCCGATCGTTCCACTGATTTAATGCAGGGAAGCTGGACTGCAGGAGGCCGGAAAGCGAAATACAATTGGGTATTCCCTTTAATGTTGGCTCTTGACCGAATTTGTGAATCCCTTCCGCCACCCTAGCTTACACTGCTTTCTTATCTTCTTCCTGTATCTATAAATAACACGAGCAACCAACGCTTCTGTTTCTATCCGGCAGAAATCGTCTTATTAATACATTTTTCATGTCCTTAAAATAGTCGCTTATATTCTTACAATATGTATTTATAATATAACAATATAAGAATACAATATTGGTATGTGTACTATTGGAACGTCTGGCAGTCTTGTTTTCCTAGAGCAGAAGAAGGAGTGTAGGAAAAGAAATGTTTATAGTCAAGCAAGTTGTCTTGCTGCACTCTTAATTTTCCCTGACACTCCTGTCTCGCAACATTAGTCGCGAGGCAGAGCCAGATAGTGCAATGCGAGCGTCCTTGGACAAAGTAACCGGGTTACAATGAGTCTCTCGCATCCAGCAGATTTCGTCCGGCCTGCTTCCTTGCTCTTGCGTTGCGAGCAGTCATTTTCTTGATACACCAGTCATCATTCTGCCAGTCTACGTAGCACAGGCGGCTTGCTCGGAGAAAGGACGCGTGCATACGTGTGCGCGGAGTGCGCACGTGTTGAGGGATGGAGGGGTCGGTGGGTGTGTAGGTGACGACGGCATGTCGACGGACAAAAAGCGTGACGCAAACCGCGCCCTTAGATTGACGCCGGGAAAGTATGGGAGGGGAGAGGGTGGTGGCGTTGGGAAAATAGAGACGGCGTGAAAAGCTACCGCCGCGATGATACCGACGACGGCGCGGCGGCGGCGTCGCCGTTCCTTTTGTCTAAGCGGCCGGGACACGCCAGCTCGAAAGCGTCGCTAAGGCATTAATCGACCAAGCGACTTTCCGAAGAATTTTGCGCATAATAAACACACCTTCTGCTCGCGTCCATCTTCTCCTGGCCTAATAACCCTCTAACAGAGGAAGCCTGATTCAACATGGCTTACATCCTCGCTAAAGAAGTAATATCTGATCCCTTCGTGACCTTTTCTAATAAGACTGCTTTCATCAAGAAAAAACTCGGGGCAGAAAAGAGCGCGTGGATTTTACTGCTAAGTAAATATTTTGACAATCGGCCCGAAGGGGGCAATACTCTGTGTGCAGCCGTGGGTAGATCAGCAAATGTGGACCTAATTTTCCCCTAAACGTTTCCGGAGATTACATCGGTCGTTTGCTCTCTTTCTACCGCTCTTTCTCCCTCGTTCTCTTTCCCGCTCTTTGTCGTACCCTGCAGCCATCGACCATGTTCTTTCACTCGGAGACTCTAGTAAGCTTGCCGATTTGGGAAAAACGAAAAGCCCCTTGGCTAGTCGATGAGGGTTTCGACGTACACGACGTGATTTTCTCTCCATTCCCATACCTACGAGATTCTCATTAAAATGATCCAAAAATCATCGCGCACTTTCGTACTTTTGACTAATGGCTTCTGCTTTTGCTTGTCTTGGAAATTAAATCATTTAATTCGTGACGACTATAATTAGTGTAAGCTTAAAAGCGATTTTCGCCTTTTATAGACAGTGCTAAGAGCATCGGAACTCGTTCACACTGAACTACACTCCTCTACTGCAGACGAAACGGTGAAGTGCAATTTCTCCCGCTCGCTTATTTTCCCTGGGAAAATAGTGCAGCGTCGGGGTGTAAAATGAGGGAAAATGCGTGTAGATCGTTAGCAAAGGAGCGCGCGAGCGCGAGTTAACAACGCGATAATGACGTCGTTTGATGGACCTAGTAGGAGAGAATTTCATTTGGTTTTTTGAAAAGGATCACTTGTGTTTGCGCGTACCTGCACCTTTCAGACTATGCGGTGTTTACCTACTTGCTTGTTCACTTGGATCCACTCTTAGTTTTGTTTTTATGCTCTTTTCTCTTCCCTCTCTTGCTCTCTCTCCCTCTCTTTCTCTATGTATATCCTCCACTTTGGTCCTGCTGGTCCTTTTTGGCCGGCCGCTTGCCGAGCGCGCGTGTTTCTCTCGCGTTCCATTTCTCGTTTTCAAATACACGTAGCACAGGCAGTGAAGCAGCAGTGAAAAACTTTTTTTGTGAAAAGGACTCTTGAGAGGTTCTCCTCTTCATGTTCTAACGTCCCGAGGCCCTGCCACTCGCAGAATAATAACGATTCCACCCGCGCACCTGCTCTCACCGGGGCCCTCTTCAACTTCCTCACGGCCCCACCAATTTTGTCCAATGCAGTCTGACCCACATTCTCATTTTCATAACACCGCCAAATAAGCCGCTTCTACCTCGTTCAATCCTCTCAGCTCCGCTACCCTTCCACACTAACACCTTGCCAACTTAAGAGATTTCGGCACATCCTTCGTCCAGATTACTTTCGAGACTGGGACCAATCTAGCTCTCGTGCAAACTCTCCATTACTTGGAACACCGCTATGGGAAATGCCAATAACGTATACCGTGTAATTCTTAATTGCTCTACCACAAGATCGTTAAGATAAGGTGTAATGGTATTTGAAACTACATAGCTCGTTCCTAGATTGGATGTCTGATCACCGATTGGAGCCGTGGCATTCCCACAGCTGATCATTCCGATACGTGGACTAATTATGTCAAAAGCCTCACGGGGACAAGAGAGCTCCCATGGGAACAAGCAGGGCGCGACCACAATACCAGACGATGTCATTGTGCACCTTGTACGATTGTGCTTGTACGCTTCTGTTAAAGGGGCCCTTTCCGCGCCTTATTTCCTCGTGGTGGAGATCGACCCTTACGTCCCACCGGTACCAGCACCGGACCCTTCTTACATTTTTCGTAATAACCAGCGAAAAAGGGGGCCCTCCCGTCGCCCAAAACCAGACGCGTGCAACCATCTCCCTCGTCTGTCGATCGCGATTAAGTCTCTGTCTTTTTTCGACATTCCAACCAGCAGACAGCGCGGATTACGCCCCGGAACACATGTCCTCCTTGCTATTGTTGTCCCATATTTCTGCTTTTTCCCGACAAAACCTCCCCAGCTGGTATTCGCATGTACTGTCCATAAGATCCCCAACAAGCGTTGCAATCGGTCCATTAACTCCTTTGCCAATTGAAATAAGCGAAAAATTCCAAGTTGCATTTCCAGACAGCCTGAATTATCATCCTCTATTAGAATGTCAAGTCGCATTATCTACGCTTGGAGATATCAAGGATCTCTATCAAGATTCCTCGAGGCATAAGTGAAAGTTTTCAATATATGTTTAGTGGAGCGATGTTCTGGGGGGGGACATTGAGATTCAAAGCTGTAAAGAGAGCCGAGAAACGTTCCCATCCTTTCGCTCTCTAGGATTATCAGCGCTTTCTCAGCAATCCTCGGTAGATGCCAAGATAACGAAGGTTCTTGGAGGTAGTGGACTGCCGAGCGCGGCCGCGCGTGTATGGGTATCGTGTGGAGGCTGTGGACGGGCCTTTTCCACGTAGTGCACCCAGAGAAGCGGCTCTGACAGATCCGTTGGCGTGGAATAACGCGTTTACGAGCTCTTTGTCCGGTCCGCTTTGGGCCACGGCCGCCTTGTGTTGAAGCTGCTCCCGTTCTCGTTGCCGTCGCCGGCATTGCTCCCGCCGCGCCGCGCCGCGCCGATCCTGATCTATTCCCTGGGCTTCCAGCTCGGCGGCACAGGTTCGCCTCCAGGTAATTGGATAATTCGACCCGGAAGAGGAGATCCTACTCCCGGCAGCCTCCTCCTGCTTTATCCACCGACGGGATAATCCACCAAAGCGTACAGAGCGCTTCTACCGGCCTCGTTCGCTTCTCCACATCTCTATGTAACTCTAACTGCACCCCTGGGCCAATAAAGACGCGTGCCACTTTCTAGATGAACTTGGTGTCGCTTCGAATTTCTTTCACCTTTCCTCAATACAAATCAGCGCATATCTATACTAAAGGGTGAATAATGGATGTCGTTGCTTGGCATTATGTATAGAAGAGTCAAAGTTCCCTTGACCCGGAGTACGATACCAGCAGCTGGCGAGCAGTCGATCTTCCCCCATTCCGCTAGAAATAGGTGATCGGGGATGAATCGAGTTGTCAATGGAGGGCCATTAATAACGCTAATAACTGTCGGGAGCACACGTATTCGGGAGAAGGTCGAGTCGTTCATAGGGCAAAAAATGGGAAAAGAGGGAAAAGGCGGAGAACGCTGTTGAAGAGGAGCTACGCCGCGGGTCAAAGCATGCGGCAGATTGGCTACAAACAGCGACACAACAAATACTCGAGTCTTCATTGTACTCGAGCCGGAAGGACGGTCGTGTCGTTCGATGCTCGACGCCCAGACTAGGGGTGGAAACTAGAAGGAGAGAGATGGAGACTGCGAGAGAGTACAACTCTCTGCTCTCTGCTCGAGGGATCCTCATTTTGAAAACATGTCCGCAACAATGAGGCTATTATGACGATCGTCACTGTCGTTATTCATGCTAACTTCTGGCTCCTTCCTCCTCCGCGGCATTTCTACTCTCACGCGAGCACTCTCTATTCGGTTCTCGGTCCATACCTGCCGGTCAGTTCAGTATGTTGCTGACCGACCGACCCTCGTCATGTCTTCTTCGGTGTGTCTCAATATAGACGTGCCTCGACAGAAGAGACCGCGCCAGAGGGAAGAGAGACTCTTTTCGTCGAGCGATTTCACCGGTAAAATAGACGGTGTCCCCGATATACTTACACACGAGATTCTGCATTGTCGGCGAATGCTAGGATGAAGTGGAAGTGGCTAGTTCTATGAGCTACACCCTGCCGCTGCCGCTGCCGCTGCCGAAAAAAGGCGCCCTTCGACACGCCAATTTCACAAATTACCACGGAAGTCTATGTGGTTTGGCTGACCCATTCCTCCTCCGTCTATTCGAGTGTATACTCAACGGATGATCGCTTCATCGAAGAGGGTTAAGATAGGCCTGAATCTGTTGGCGTTTATATCTTTATTATTTCTTACAACTTTGTGTATGTACTTCCACTTGTCGGTAGTATTGGGTAAATATGTCTTATCAAAGTAATGGCTCAGTTTGCAGTGAGATTGATCCGAAAGTAAAGCAGATAGTTAGATGTCCTCTTTATCCTCTCGAACGATTATCCTCGGTGGTGGAGAAACGATCGTCACGAGGTAGGCACTCGAGGTCAAGTGGGCATCCCTTGACTCCTCCCTCTTTGAAGTTGAGGAGGCTGAAATGGCTCCGGGGGGTGTCTCGTTCATTCATTCTCCGGAAGCACTTCTCTACAGAAGAAGATTGAGACACCAACAACCTCGGCTACATAGTCAATGCCGACCGTAATCGACTGTGTAGCAGTTTGTCGTCGCACTTTGGAAAGCACTGTATCCTTCCCTGCAAGTTGCCGCCACGCTTGTTCTGCATCCATCCCACTTAGACAACTTTGCCAGCGTAGTTGCTCCCTCGATACAATGACGCCAAATCACTGCGGACAATAGACATTCTACCACTATATCTCCCTGATAATGCACTCCCGTTTCGACTTACATCTCGGAATCCACAACTTCAAGAGGACAGCCATACCGGAGAAACAATTGGGATATTGACGAAATCATTAACTTAATTCCTTTGTCACTTGATCTATTTGATCTCATATTTCAAAGAACGAGCGATGACACTGACTGCCCGAATATACTTTCTGGAGTCTTTGGCTGAAAGAAGGTGACTAACGGGTTCGGGCCTTAAAAGATTGCAAAAACCTGAAAAGCAATGTGTTATCGGCGGGAGAGGAGGGAGGTCGCGGGAATCTAACACATACAGATTCGCCTTACTCTCAGGTCATGAGTCATAATTGATTGCGTTATGATGGTAACGCGAGGACCACCCTGGCGCGGCAAAATAAGACGAGAAAGTGGGAAGAAAAGGAAGCGTACCGCACCGCACCGCCGCGCCGCGCCGGGGTAGAAGATCGGAAGGAGCATAAGCGATGTGAAGAGAGTACAGGCGTGGCAAGGAAGACGAGAGGAGGAAGAAGTCGTGCGGATGATGAATGTGCCGTCTCAGCCGTCGCGTCAGCGAGGCTCTGTTGCTCGTTTGTAAACGAGCTTCCCTTTTTTCCATCGGCCTACGTACAGCCTGTCGCCGCTCTCCTCTCCGAAATCCTGCACTACCTTACTCCCGAAGCGACAGGAGCGAACATTCCCCCTCCCGTTCATCTCCTTTATCTATTCAACCATTCATCTTTAATAATCGTATCTGCGATAGCCCGCATCCTTCGAGCCATTGTCCTCTTACTCAATCGCCAGGGCACAATCAATATTTTTCCGGCATAATCGCCGTTAAACCTGGCGATTTTTAAAAGCCAGTGAAGACGCTTCGCTGACTATCAATACATAGATTGCCATTGAAGAAGGCAATAAAGGTAATAAAGCATCGAGGCGACCAACAGCATCAGGCGCGCGCTCCTAAGTACCGCTGGTGAAGGAGAGAGAGGATTGAAAGGGCAAATTGTCACCCTTCATCTGCCTCTCCTTAACGAGCGATAATAACACACGCAAATAACTCGCAGCCTATGCACTGTTGGAATCAGCACGTTGCGTGTCCATTGTGAGCCTGAACAGGGGGAAATATAGTTTTCGCCTACGAAGGCTTGACTGAGTATGCGTGGTTGCGAAGGGGTACACCTTGAAGCCAGTGAAATAGGGAGCTTTCTGAGCCTGCTCTGCCTCTCTCTCGCTCTCTCCTATGCGCTTCTGTGTATTAGCTGGCTGATGGAGGGGTGCGCTCGAGTGGCCATTCTGCGACAACGTGTTTTGATATTGTAACGTTTGTATTAAATATCAGCCGGGAGGGTGCCACCGTGTCTAAGCTGAAAGCCTGTCGTTTATTAGGACTTCATTAGCCAGACGGATCTCCCTTCCCTCGCCCTGCTCCCTTATTGGCTTACGATTAGCCGCCTTACCTATCCTCTACCTTTCTTTCACCACTCTTCCAAGATACCAGCCAATTCTCTTTTTGCCTAATAATGAATTCTATATTTCAAACTTTATATTTTCGTATTTTCGAGCCAAAGTTCCACTGATAATATAGTATTTTATGGTTTGATGGGTTATAATTTATATGGCAGCTTCTTAGAAACTGGCGTGTCTGGTGGATTACAGATATGCATTGAAATCTCTTTTGCCCCATTCGGTGGCAGTATTTCGAGACACAGGAGAAATCGTTCGCGATTCGCGGACGCGCGCGAGGCCCATTTTCGAAAGTCAATCGACTGTGAGCCCCCTTTTCGTCGATCGCGCGCGCTCGTAAATCTCCCTTATAACCCTCCGGGTGCCAGCCGACGCGTCGAATTAGCCCCGTCGGGAAATTTTGTGAGGCGACTTCGACAAAGTGCGCCCCCCACCGCCCCTTTTCTCTCTTCTCCCATCCAATCGAATGAAAACCTGCCGCTCTCTACTGATCGCACGGTAACGCATCATTATTTCTTCAGGTAAAAGAGCGTCTTCGATAGGGTGTTTGCTGTCTGTTAGCAATGTCGCTGTGGAAAGAATAGAATTTCAAAGATTTATTTAGCAGATTCGAATTGAGAGAACTGGGCAGATTTGATTTAATTGCGACAAGCATGAAATCGTTGGAGTCTTGAAAACGACTTTTCTCAGTAGGTCGTCGTCGTTGGTTTCGCCGCCTTAGCTTTCCCGACGGATGTGCATCTCGCCGCCCCGTCACCTTCGCCTTTTCTTCGGCTGGTGACTATAGATCGTCACTCAGTGGTTTCCACCCCCGAAAAATTCGGGCGTGGCAGAGTCGTCCTCTCCCTAGCAAAGTATCTCAGTCGGTTTCTCTCTCTCTCTCTCTCTCTCTCTCGCTCTCTTTCAACGCGGGATATAAAAGATTTCTCTCTCGGCCTCGCTCTCGTGCTCTGCGAAGACGAAGAACCCACCACAAGAGCGGCACACGGCGCGGCGGCGCGGCGGCGCTAACTTTGGAGCGCGGCGAATGTGTGAGTTCGCCCGGGCGACTTGTCACTGGCACAATGACTGCGAGATTATCTACGATGGGATTCGCTAACGTTATAAGGCCCGCAGCCAGCTTCCCGCTCGAAGAGGTGTACATTCATCTCTTTTTCTCCGACGCATTCCCAGCGACTCTTCTCAGCCCCGGCACCCTCGGAAAAACGGCGAAATCCTCGAAGAAAAGAGGTGCTCTTCCCTCTTGGCCCGATCGCCGGGCATTCCCGGGGAGGGTGAAAAAAATACATGATCTATCGCAGCAGCCCTCCGGCTATTGTTCGCCGAAATGCGAAGAAGTCTTCGGGGGCGGAGACTTGTTTGAATTTTTCACGCCGCTACAACCCGCTAATTCAAAGAATGAACTGGGACTCCCTCCAAAAGACATTTCTCACCCGCTGGATTGACCGAGTAGTTTCGTGGATGTTTTAATAATTGGTACGATGTATGTGTCCTCAGGGCACAGTGGAGTGAACCAGCTGGGGGGTGTCTTCGTCGGCGGTAGACCGCTGCCAGACTCGACGAGGCAGAAGATCGTCGAGCTGGCGCATTCTGGTGCACGGCCATGTGACATCTCGAGGATCCTGCAGGTCAGCAACGGCTGCGTCTCCAAGATCCTTGGCAGGTTGGTTGAAATATTACTTACACTCTTTAATTATCCCGGGCATACTTCATTTTTCTTGCCATCAACTTCGCAACGTTGGCTGGCTTAATGTAACATTTATGTAACATAAAAAGGAGAAGTGCAATTTCAAAGGATAAGAAGCATGTAAAAGCACTGATTTATATCACGAGAATGTTAGCTATGCTTGCAATATTGCCGAACGGGCACTTGCAATTCGCAATGATTAAGAATCAGAGCCCTGTAAAAATGGACTTCATTTATGGGCGAGCCGGAGATCATTTTTATCCTTTGTGATTGTTCATTTTGAAAAATCTTGCGCATCATCGTGGGGATCAGTAGTGAGGGGAGGGTGAAGTTAGAGAGGGCGAGGAATATAGATATATCTACAGTATTGTACCGCAAATTCTTATTGTTGCAGGTACTATGAAACCGGGTCAATAAGGCCCAGGGCCATAGGGGGGAGTAAACCACGAGTGGCTACCGCTGAGGTTGTCAGCAAGATTTCCCTCTACAAGAGCGAGTGTCCCTCGATCTTTGCATGGGAAATCAGGGATCGTTTGCTCCAGGAGGGTGTCTGTACCAACGACAACATCCCCAGTGTGAGTACTTATTTTCAATTTACTCCATCGAACGTGATCCGAATGAACGTGGAGCACTCGAGTTCTTCGTAGAAGAAGAGGTGTCTGGCGGACGTACCAGAATCCGTGATAATCACAGCGATAACATAAAGCATGCCGCAAAACACGCGTAATCGAGTCGTCTTTCGGAGGGTGCTCGGTACAGGGACACGGGCGTATTGTCAACGCGGCTTTATCTACTCGCACAAAACAGAATCGCATTTACATAGATTGCACCAGCCCGAATGCTGAGAGGGATGAAACTCAGTTATCCATGAGATGGCGATGGGGACGCTTGTACGAGCTCCTCAAGCGAATTCGTGAGCAAGCGAGCAGATGCAATTAGAATCGACTCTGATAATCGCATCCGAAACAATGCAACTTTTTCTTTCTTCGAGTCATGATCGATTGAACATTATTCTCTTGCTCCGTCAAAAAAAGGGGCGTAGTTCACGTTAGATTCCAGCAGTTGGACGAATTAATGGAGAGAGAGAAAAAATGTCGCGTTTTCGCAGCGTTTGAAGAAAATGTTCTCGAGGGGGAGCGCGTATAACTTGAAGAAGGTCGCACGCACAAAAGAATCAATTAAGAAATTGCTGGAGGGAGTAACGCACGGATCAAAAGAAAAATTCCTGACGATTCTCTCACTCTTCCTCTCCCTCCCTCTGTTAGGTAAGCACACACACACGCACACGCACACACCTTTCTCCGCTGGATCTCTCGAAGTCTTGCACTCCACCCACTAATACGTTGGGAGTTCACGACAGGGGGTGGCCCTCTCATGGTGGTACCGCGTTGCCATGGATATTTGCATGCGTCCAATAAACGGTGGCTAAGGGGCTCTCGAGTCGCTCAGGGTAAAAAGCGAAAGAGGGTCGCTAAATTCTCTTCTCCTCTCCCGCATCTCACCATGCCGCCCTTCTTCTAGAGCCTGCTCTCCTTTTTTCCTCTTGCCTTCTTCCTTCGTGATAGCTCGCTCGCACCTCCGTAATGGCTTCGGAGTAGACGCGTCACTCTCCTGCAGAGGGGCCTCACAAGCAAACCGGAGGGTGGAGGGCCAAGCCAGGCCAGGCCAGGTCGGCGTTAGCATCTCTGACATTCTTATCGACGCGAGCAGGACTGTCAAAAGTTCAGTGTACCCGGGCACGAGGAATTGACGTGGTTCTCCCTCCAACAAATACAGGTCTCTCATATGCCACACCTGCTATGATACATTATGGGTTTATTAATTCTCGTAATGCGTTATAATGCGCCGACTAACGCAAACAATTAGAGCAGGTGATGGCGGTGTAAATCGCGAGCCCCCAAGGGTTGCTAATGCCAGAGACGATTGTGGAATTAAGCGTTTTAACAAATTAGACGCAAGCCCGGATGTAGCCGAGGAGCCCCGAGGGCACCTGGGGATCAAAGCGAGTCGGGGCCGTGTAATCCCAACCGCGTTTGAGCATCCTACCGCTGCTTCTGAACTTGTTGTGGCCGAGATTAACGTTTCTTTAATGGCCCGTGTAATATTCCATTACGTACAGTTCGCCCGAAAATTATTGCGTCGACGTCAGGTCGGCATGCGGTTCGAGGAGTAAAAGGAAAGTCGTGAGAGTGCGAGGGAAAGGATATCCTTTGCAATGCTACTCCTAATTCCCCTGATATTTTCCCTCGCTCTACGCCAATTATTCACTCTCACTTCCCTCGGCCACCTTCTCTTTCTCGCTCTCGTCGTACTCTTTCGCCTAATTCGCAATACGTCACCGTCTCACGACTCAGTGTAATCTTCCACGAGGGAGGGAAGGGACTAGGTGCCGGGCGTGTAATCGTCCAATTGCTACCGTGAAATTCATCACAGTTCGATGCGTGCGAAATATCCTCGCTCTCTCCGTCGCGTCCTCCTCCTCGTTCTCCGTCAGACCGACGAGTGAAATAACTCGCAAACGAGATTGATTCAAAAACGTTTCCCGAACGAACGCCGTTTCCACCTTCATTCGTCTACCTAGAGATACCTGTCTGTCTCGGCTGTCGTGAACCAAGGAAAGTAGACAATGCGAGAGAGCAAGAGAAGAGAGCCCGGCTAAGAAAGGAAAGGAAGAAGGAAGAAGGCGAATGGAACGAAGGAACGTATTCCGTGCGGGTCCCGGTGATTGGGGGAAATTTCATTATTCTCAGACATTACCCCCGTTATTGTAATGCCATCAAATTGGATACGCTTCGTACACCCCGTGAAACGGGCGGAATATCCTTGAATATCCTCCTGCTCCTCCTACTTGCCCTTTCTTCGCTCCACCAACGATATCAAGCTAACGTCGTTTCCTTGATATCGAAAAGGCAGCGCCACTACCTTTTCATCTAGAATACTTTTTCAACGGAAACTTCTAACGGCGAATTTGCTTAAGCTCGGCACAAAGTGGAGTTTTTCCAAAAATTTATTTCACCCGCGTATTTGATACATGGCATAACTAGAATTACCGCGTAGACGGACGTAGACTAGTGAAAATTCTGGGCAAGCATGCGTGAAATGACTCTTTCTCTTTGAGGGATGTGGCACCTAACCGATCGAATTGAGACAATTGGTTGACATACCAAAAATACCCGCAGGACGTAGAGGTAGATTCGAAATGTCCTGTGGAGTCTCCGCTATCCGTTTCGCTGTGGAATACCGGCCGACCCCGCCGGATTTGAATCTGGCACCCGGCGTGGCGGACGCGTTATTGGTTTACTCGCACCACTGGTTCCGGAATACTGACAGTGGCTCTCACTCCCCAACCCCACTTGCAACCACATTCTCATCACAAATCCATACTACATTCGAAAACTTTCATGTCGAAAACAAATCTCCAATTTAATTTCTTCCATACCTTCATTCAAATTCAATATCGAACGGAGAAATAAACTCGTCAGACTCGACCAATCTTCAACGTCTCTTTCGCATTTATCCCAGCTAATGATTTGTCGAAATTCTCACCGTGGAATTAACAAGTTGCCGGGTTTGCACAGGCTTAACCATATAATCCGAGGTGGGCGGCAGGGCGTGCTCGGTGGACTGCAATTCCGACAGGTAAACACGCTAATTGGCACGGCAAACATGCCGAGCGATCTCAACGAAATCAGGCAGGTTTAATCCAAGGAGAACCACTGGTAAACGAGATTACATTCGTGGAGCTGTCCCGCTCGTCTGCGGCCAGCCTTCCCGCCGGGGTTAGCGGGAGGAGGCGGCAGCGGCGGCGGCGGCGGCAACGGTTGGCGCTGATGTCTCATCCCCATTGACCACTTCGAAATCTCTCCTCTACAAGATACATCGTACTCTCTCAATAGCATCGTTCAAAAATTGGAATTCCTCTCGGCGTTCATCCCGAAACATCGCATTACCACACGCGCACACAGAAGCAACATCGACAAACCACAGTTGGCCAGCGAGCCAACAGTTTTCCTGCCGAAAGTTGTTCCCATCGGAATCCCGAGGTTTCAGTTTCACGCTGACCTTCGTAGCCGGCATTTATCATTGTGGAAATCCGCGGCCGGCTAGCAAGAGCAGCGGCCGCCTCTGCTGAACGAGATTACATTTGTCGAGGTGGCGGCTTAGCCAGGACCGCGTTGCTCTTCCTCCCTGTTCTACGTTGCCGCTTCGGAAGTAGAGCCGGAGCTTGGCTCGAACGCGGTCCACCGCACACACAGGGGTGAACCAGCGGTTGAATGTCAAAGCCGCACCAGCACGCCTCTCCCTCTCCCTCCTCTTCCAACTCCAGCTCTCTGACCATCCTGATATCTGCCACAGAGCTATCGTCGTTCGTTCTCACTCGCCCATCCACTCTCCTCTTCCCACAGGCTCTGCTCTCCGGCGCTCCATTTCGTTCGCCCGATTTAGGGGTGGAAAATCACGGGTACCACGAGCGAGGAGGGAGGAGGGGGTGGTTGTTGGCTGGCCGTTGGGGGAGGCACGACTTGCCGCGGTGGCCAAACGCGCGTCCCTGTAATTAATAGCCTCCCTCCCCGCCGAGCGACAATCCAGGAGACGAGTTTACGCGGTGTTTCCGTGTGCACGGACATGCCGGCCGATTGTTCATGCTATGCTAGTAGCCTTCTCCCCGTGATCCCCCTCCAAAATCACGCCTTCGTTCCTGCTTACTGTTTGGCTAGGATTGGACTATTTGTCGGTGGCCACACGTACGACGAATAAAAGCAGCCGTCCAGCATAGGAAAGTAATTTCGTAAGTCGAGGTTCGCAATGTGGTTTCGCTTGACAGAAATTGCGAGGGGCCAGCGACGAGGATGCAATACTTATAGTTGGGTGCAAAGGTATCGGCAGTGTTCGTCTATCACTGTGGCGGCGCGAAAGGCATCGTTCAGGCATGGACGCGGTAAGTAACCGCAACAATGCCAACAGGGAAAGGGAAAGGGAAAGGGAAGGAACGGGCGAGGATCTTGGAGGTGGAAGAGCCAAAGTAATGGATGGCTGCTGGAACCCGAGGCGAGTGAATTGTTGGCCCCTGTACGTCCGCCTTGGAGACACCCTCGCCTTGCCCTGGCCGCGTAAATCAATGCACCCCTTCGTCCTCTCGCGCTAGCTACCAACCCCACCTCCTCCTCCTCTTTCTCGCCCCACACCCTTCTACTATCACGAGCAACCCTTCTGCCATCCTCTTCCCTTGCCTTTTCCTTGGACTTTACGTCCTCTCAGAGAGCACTGGCTAAGACGCCCGTGGCAGCCGTACCAGCCGTAGCCGCCGTAGCAGCCCTCTTCTCCGCCAGTTCGGTGGAGAGGGTGAGTTAGGGGGTGTCGGAGACGTCCGGCTACTGCATTATGTATTTCGCACCGGGCCACCACTAACTTCTACCCTCCTTCGGCCCCGCTCCATGCCGAGTGCCACCTTCCTCTTTCCTTCCTTTTCTCCCATCCGCCCACTCCTCTCTTCCGTTCGTTCCTCCGTCTATCCTCTCCCCTTTACTATCGCACCCTTTCCCATCGCCTTCTCCGATCGCTCGCCCACGCTCGCCGCCAACTTTTTCACCAGCTTTTTCCCGCTTCTGCGGGGTCATTTTTAATCATCCGACTGTTGGCGCCAGACGATGGCCCTCGGTAATTAATTTTCGACGCTCTTAAGCTTTGTGTTGCAAAGAGTCCAATGCTCCTCGAGCGTTTCCTTTCTTAATACGAAGAGAGATGTGTGGATAATAACGAAGCAATATTTATCGCGTTCGGACTGCTTTTAGGGCCTCGCTTGTTTAATGGTTATTATTATTGCTCGGATAGGAATTGGAAAAGGGCTCGCCGTCGCTCATTGACGAGAGATCGAGCGATGTTATTTACGCAAGATGGCAGGTCCTCGTCCTCGGGCGCAGCTGATGGGCGGGGGGATTGGGGGGAGATACCTCTGTCGAGGCAGTTAATGTCATTTTAACCGCTGACTGCTCTCGCAACCTTACACCAAGCTCTTCGTCGCCGTTCAAGTTCAACCACCGTGTACCGGCTGTCCCGTCCAATCAGGAACGATCAACTGTCGTCCGTCAATACATGAGCATGTGTCGTCCCGTAAGTGAGTCTCATACGCGAACTATGTACGTACCGATACGGTCGATATAGCCGAAGGATATCAACTTACAGGTTCGCCGATTGTCTTCAACATTTTCCTCCGCTCGCTATCGGGCCCCTCGATCTTCCTGTCAGGTTTTTTCGAAACTGGTCCTCACCTCCCTTCCTCCTTCCGTCACTCCTCCTTTTTCTTCTCGTCCACGCCGATCCTGAATACCGGCTCGCTCCAACCGAGCACTGCATTCCTTCAGCGGGTTTTTTGATGTTCCTTTACGCTATCTTTTTAACCCGCTTCAAGTGGTGCAGCCAAGTGTTACCAATCGGCGAAACCTCCTCGGCTCATTCGTTATCGTTCGATTCCCAGCCATTTCGGAGTACAATACACACATACGCATAAATAATGTACAGCAGTGTAGGACCTTTGACTCGACATTTTTCTCCCTCAATCAATGATTTCATGTTCAAAGCTCGTAATATATCCTGTGCGATGACCGGGCGATATCTTATCGCGGAGAATCAGCCACGTGGCCGGAGGGTGAGGGGCGTCGGGGGCTTCTGCACTCTCGGCGAGTATCGCGAATCCGCAGAAGGCTCGAGCAAAGAGAAACTAGGAGATTACCGACGGCCCGTTCTCCATGGTGCAGAAGGCAATAACGGGTGCCGCGTGGCGTCCTCGCCACCCCCATATTACTCGAGGGGGCCTCTTGCCGTTGCTAAATACCGCACCCCTTCCTAGGCAACCACCATCGCCGCCGCCGCCGCCACCACCCCTTCCTCCTCTTTCAGGCAGCCCTTATCGCCACCGAAAACTACCCTCGCTCGTTCCAGATTAAAAGCTGTGATTATACGTAGCATCAGGCTTCCGACCTTCCCCGTCGCTCTCCCGCAAAACTTTCCGTCCACCCAACGAAGATGGAGATTGGCCGATTTAACGGATTGAAAGAAGAGCGAAGGAAAGCCGCCTGGCATCTTTCCGTCTAACGGCAGCCAGACGGGCCGGCGCACCGCGCTCTTCTCTATCCACTTGTGTACAATTTGGCATCGCCCTTTCGCTCTCTCACCGTTGCTTTTCTCTCCGTTTAAATTGCGAATGCTTCGCGTTCCTCGACTTCTATTTAAATGTAATTTGTATCCTCCTCCCGCGACAATTCCTCCCACTCGCTCTCATCCCCCCTTTCTACACCGCCCATCCTGCCTTTCTCTTGCTTTCTACTATCAGTCTAGGCTTTCTATACCTAGTAAAGCTTTTAAATTCTACTCGCTCCTTCCGACAACCCTTCTCCTGCATTTCATTAACACTTACTCCAGTAATAACTAAAAGAATGTTGTATTTCAAAATTCCAATCAATGATGAATATTAAAAAAATTCAACTTGATATTTTACTCGCGTTCCACGCGTATTTCGAATTTGGCTTTCCTCGGATTCAAGCCCCACTAAGTTCTAGCGCACCGGTGTAGAGCGAGTCAAGTTTCTTGGTGTGCCGAATGATAAATCAAACTAGTCGTGATAACATGTAGAATAACGGTTGGCGAGATAATGGTACATGCGCAAGGATTCTCTAGAATGTGTCGAATTTATTCGAGGACTTTTGCTGCTCCTTCATTCCAACATGAGTCTATGTCGAGTCAGGTCTGCCATTGGAATCCCGCTAATTAAATCGTTGACGGCCGATGAAGTAGTCAATTGCCGTGCCCGTCCAAACATAGTTTTACAATTCCACGCGTGTCGGTTAGCTTGTACATTCCCGCAACAGAGGAATAATATTGAGAGAAAACGAAATAGAGGCTTGCACCATTCTTTTCATTGACTAGCATTCCTTTTAAATCGACGCATTTACCAGCAAAATTATTTGTTTAACTTTCCCAATGAGATTCTATCTTCTGCCATTCGACAAATGTAATGCATGTAATTTTACGAGACTTCCGGCGACACTGTGAATGCCTCACACTGCCGGAGAGTAACATTCGAAGTTATCAGATCGAGTTAACCAGGCTTCAGGCGGACGCGCGCGCGCGCGCGCACTCCTGCTCTTTGCATTTGCAGCCGCGTATAATAGAGCTGTCGCAGATGCAATTGCACCACACGCGCTCCGCGTTTTTTTCCTTTGATACGATCCTGCCAGGATTTCCCACGCCGTATGGGGTGCTTCTATACAACGTCGCTGCTGCATAGGGTGCAGGATTTATACTCTGAATCGCCGTGGCGGCGCGTGCCTCAACGACGATGCCGACGCCGCCGCCACCACCACCGACGTCGGCTTGCTCCACTTTCTGCCGCAACACGAATTCGTCACGAACCTAATTGCGAATAATCGCCGAGAAATATCGTGTTTCGCGCAGAACGCTTCTCATGAAAGGAGATCAGACTACTCGCTCTATTTTTATTCGTGACATGCGTTCGACATGCAAGCCTTATAACAATCACGTGAAGTATAACTAGAAATTTGTAACTTTAAGAATCGAAATCGATATTTCACTAACTCACAGGCTACTGTAAGCAAATGTAATTAGATTGATTTGCATTTTACTTACCCCTAAATTGCAATGTATTATTCAGTTGATGCACCTTTGAAGGACACCTGTGTGATACCGTTTAAAGTACAATGTACCCCAAGTATCGTATTAATTCAACATGATTTAAAGAGCAAATATTGAACGGTGCGTTATACAGCTATTATTCAGCAATAACACGCAAGTCAATACGGGGTTCGCGTAACCTGTGATTTAGATGCCTGCACGAGCCTTTATCGCTCTCTTCGCTCCCTATATCGCTGGGCGCACCAGAGGGGTAGCTTAATGACAGGTTATGACATTTTGCTTACATTGCCTGTGTGCCTCTGTCTGCGCCTGTGCCTGTGTGCTCTTCACTCCTCGATTCTATACAGGATGCGGTAGCACGTGTCACGTATCATCGCACCCTCATCGCTCCCGTTTTGAATCCCAAATGCGCGAAATCCGAGCGATAAGCGTGAAGAGGAGGAAGCTTTGAAAAATCTCGTGTTACTGTAGCCTTTTGAGATTAAAGAGTGGAGTGCGCGGGCTTACAAAACAACTGACACCCTGGACCGAAGAGCGTTAATTACCGCGGGCCGATGTCAGCCCTAATAATAGAAATGATTTATTCCCCGGCAGGCGTAATGCGGGAGAGAAGAAGGATAAGCGTGGGGTATGACTTTCTTCATGAAGTGATCTGACCGTGGCAAGGATCAGGGGGAGTAGTAGCAGGGCTCGGGATGTTTCAGGATGTTTTGACGATAATAAAGCCGCATTGTGCATAGCTCGTTCGGGCCCTCGGGATAACGGAAGTGGACTGAATGGCGAGGAAAAGAGAGCGAGTGGCACCCTTCGTTTCTTCCGCTCTTCTCGCCTAGCACCCTCGCGTCTCCGCATGCATCGTGAGGGAATGCCTGTGGATAGGGCGCCGAGGGGCGGAGAGAGGGCAAGGGAGGCCAGGAAATACGCGACTACCGAGGATAAGCACTCGTAAAAATTACACTACCATAGAAGCACGTGCGCCGTCGCACTGGAAAATGATATACACGCTCCTCTCTCAGAGAGATGTTCGCCCCGAGATGATATTCCGACGAGTACATCCGACGTCCGCCAACCCCCTTTTCAAAAACGCTCGCTCTACGATTTCTTCGCGATTCGTCAGACTCGAGAATACACCTTATTCCCAGCACGGCGTATATTCTATGAGTTCTGTCAGTTGACATTTGTCGCGGCCAACCACTGTTACGTACCATTTCGAATATTAGTCGGGTTTCACTGTGAAATACTTTACGGGCATTAGTCGCGCTTCGTTTGGTAGCGCGTTGCTAGATGCTGCTCTTTTCCCGACGCAGCGTTGGGAAAAGGACATGTACGTTCTCTTTTGTACATCGCAACGTCAAGAGGAGACAAAGGGCTTTGCAATTTACAAAGCGAAAAATGTAGCCTGGATGTAGGACTGTTTTTCGGATGTTCCTCATTGACATTTCCTTGCTACCTCTGATGAAGTGCAAAGCTATTGTTTCCGACATAATTCCTCTATTCCTTTTTACCGATTGTAATAAGCCTTGGTGGAGCAGTCTCGGTCTACCGACATTATTTTCTATTCATCAGGGGCTTCGTTCGAAAGTCTCTCTGTTATCGCGCTGGCATAATCGTTGGGCTTGTTATCCCCCTGGTTGTAAAAGGACGACGCTACCGCTGGCAGGAGGACGTTTTCGAAGGCGTCACGTGAGCGCAATATTATGACGTCTCTATCCGGCGACCAGCACCCTCTTCAAGGATGGTCCACCCCTCGCTCTCTTCACGCTTCATGCTAATTTCATCGATCCAGTAGCTTCTTCCTTCGCCCCGCCGAGTTTTAAGCTCCTGCCGCGTGTCCTTTGTGCCAGCCGTGCGCGGACCCACCGATAATATCCCTCCTTCCTTTTGTGTCCGTCGCGCGGCACATTAGCTACTGCCACGCAAAAATCGAGCCGCCTTCCTTTCGCTCCCGTCGCGATCTTCCAATAAAACGCACCGGCCTTTTATGAATCCCGTACGTTCTATAATTACCGACGAGTAAGGGGTTCCGCATTGCCCGGGAACTTGAACTATTTAAGAGGGAATTGCTCGCATTCGCCTCATGCGTCCTAGTTGACGAAGGACGAAAAGTGTCTCTCGTAAGGTTGACATAGAGTGGGAGAACGAGAACGTTTTCGGCGTCACGACAATAAGCTGGAGCCTTTGTGGCATCGATTTCTAGTGCGCGCGACAATTGTCACAATAATGACGAGACTGGCACTCTTAGGACTGGCATTGCCGCCGGGGAAATCAAGGAGCGATATTTGCGGCCGACGTCAATCAAAAAAGGGTCAAACAGCCGCGGAGACACACTCGATGTCACACGGTGGGTCCGACCGGATTGTCGTTGAGCCAGCGTGCCGGCTTTGTCGCCAAGAGCCTTCTCTCTCCACAAAGAACTTCCTATTGTCGTTACGCTTTGACGTCGAGTGACTTTGGCAAAGGGTCTCCTGACAACCAGTCGCTTTTTCTACTGCTTAGATTCTTTCCAACTCGCAGTCCCTCGAAAATATCGGCCCACTTGCGTATTACCGACAATGGCGACGGACTCTTATCCAGGGCTATTAGGATTAGGATATTTTTTGGTAGCCAATAATATTGGAGGGACATCGGCGTGTCTCGGGTGTCAGGGGATACCAAGGTAGAGTGGAGAGTGTGTCAGTGACGTTTCTCTCTCGTGTCTGCAGTATGTCCCTGATAGTCGGTGGGTTCCTGGTCGCACTGGGGGATGACACCTCCCCACAGTTGGGTCCGAGATGTCAGCCCGTCTCAACGCCGTGGTACCCTGACACTGGCTCTAACTAACCTCGGCAGCGAACCAAAATCCCTTTCTCCCTCTCTCTTTCCCTCTCTTTCTCTCCCCCGCCCTCGACCAATCCCACCGTGTATCTTCACTCGGCAAAATTTTATCTCGCGGATGAAATTTTATTAATAAAAGCGAGCGTGGAATTCAAGCCGCTTTAACATTCGCATTCGGCAATTTATCATGAGCCGTCCTCCAAGTATCCTCAGCAGATATTGGACGCTAAAGAATGAATGGCGGAACTATCGAAGTCAGGAGAACGTGCCGCCTTAGTTTCGCAGAAATTCTTTTACGACTTCTTTCGCGATTTATGCGCGCTGCAACTGACAGAAGCGGTGGAACTAGCTCTGCGAAAGCAGAGATAAATAAAATAATGGCAACTAAGCCGTGCTGCCCTATTCTCCAAGCGATAGTTCAAGAATACGACAAAAATAACTCCGACCACACCCAACATGTACGCGGCTTAAATTTGAAGCGTGTCTGCGATAGGAAATTCAAATTAATAGCGTGGAAGACTGAGAAGCGAAGTATGTAGTAGTCGAAAAGTTGAGTGAAGGGAGGAACATGATATATTTGCGTAGGATGTGAAGGAGATTGGCGGTGGTAGCCGAGATCGGAAGATCGCAACGTGCGCGTAACACGTCGTACGTGTTTCCGTAGAATCGCAAGTACCGCAAACGCGCGAGTGCGTACTTAGGTTACGTCCAAAGTCCCCTTGGAGTGACGCGAGACGGATATAATTGAAGGCGGAGGTAATTAACTCCCTCGTGGAGTACACACCGGCAGCCGCTCACCGCATCGTTTTAATTACCGCTCTCATCGCATTTCATCGGGCAGAAGCGCACGCGCGCGCGCGCGCCCATGCTCCCTTTTTCTCTCACACTCTCCCTCTCTCTGTCTCTACCTTACGTTATTCCTCCCCGGAATACTGTGTACTCTGTGTGTCTCTTCCTCTTACCTCGGCCTCCATCTCCATCCCCCTGTGCCCCGTGTTTATAATAAATCCGATGCCAGAGAGAGAGAGAGTGCCTCTTGAGCCACTCTGCAATCTCCTAAAGGCGTCCCTGGAAACTTCACCACACGAGTAAACGCGATTGGAAACAAGCGAGACTCCTTTTACCTACTGTCTACCTACCCATCCACCCACCTACCAATCTATCTCCCTTTTCCTTCCTTCCTTCGCCAGAGTATACTCTCCGTTCCTCTCTACTGTACTCTAGTGAGTTCCCTCCCTGGGAATGCCGGCAGAGCCGCGCCAGCTAATTCAAACAGCAAATGAATTGATGATTCCCTGCGAATCGTTCACGCTTTAACCCTTCGCCCATCCTATTAGTTATTTAAGCAGTGTCAACTCATTACCGATTCATTTCCTCTCGCATCCTCAGGTGAGCGGCGAACATCGGCCGGCGCCGGCGCCGGCGTGCCAGTTTAACTTCCATTCCGGCTAATTATCTTGAGAGCGCAATTTATATTATTGCTAAGAATTTCAACGTGATTGCCTTGGAGATGTGGGGATTCCAAGTGGTATAAGGGAAGCATTAATTTCAAAGTATTGGTGGTTGATGTTGCAGGTATCGTCGATCAATAGGGTGCTGAGGAACTTGGCCGCACAAAAAGAGCAACGACAACAGCAGCAACAACAACAACAAGGAGTGGGTGGTGTCGGAGTGGGTGTGGGTGCTGGGAGCCCTGCCGAAAGTGTTTATGACAAATTAAGGCTACTCAATGGACAAACCACTGGATGGCCAAGACCGAATCCATGGTAAGAGTTAGAGTCAGTAACGTCTCAGCTTCGATTATCGAATCCTTCATAATATCATTCTTTGAATTAGGTATCCCTCGGGTGCCGGTAGCCCATTCCCACCTTTACAACCGAGTCTCAGCCCAAGTCATTGTACGGCTCTACCGCCGGACCCAGCGGACATCTTGCACGCCAAAAAGGGTAAGTTCTATGAATTTATGTATGCGACCTCCTCAACAGGAAGTGAGTTATACAGAAGGGGGATTACAGAGCTAAACGCATATATACATATATCTATATGTGTATATATATAAACTGGGTAGCAAAACCGTCGGAAACTAGTACTCGGTATCAGTAATATGTTAGACTGCAGGAACACTAACAGACTTCCACTACTAGTAAATCAGAAACCATGAGATTCTCAGTTGAGTACGCTCGAGGTTACAATGACTAATTTTGTCGATTTGCCATTATTATAATACCAAGAGCACATCTGTTAGTGGCATATTTAATGATTTAAAAATGAGAACATAGCCCAGCTAACTCAAGCGGAATATTGGTATAGAAAATGTATCTGATGAATACAGCCTGAAAGAGACGAGAGAGAGAGATTACCGGCGGCGTTAGCGAGTATGAACAGCGTGCAAATTTGCTTTATTTATTTAATTAAACCCGAAAGGGTTTTTCAAAAATGTTGCACGGCAAACAGGAAGGGCTAACACTCAGTGCTGGTGGCTAGAACGCGTTTGCGTGTGGCAAAGCGGTCAGCTTCGCCGAGCGCAGGGAAGGCCTGCGGCAGAGAGGCGCGTTTTAATTAATTAATCGGCAGGCTAAAACGATACTAATATCAATGTAATTCCGCCGGTGGGTCCCGCGGTACGCCGCATACGTGTGCAGCGCTTTTCCGGTAATAATTGTAACGTTTCAGCGGGTTGCGCAGGGGTGAGAGAAGGGTGGGCGATAGGAAGAGAGAGAGAGAGAAAGAGAGTGGTGAGCTGGCTGGAAGAGGATAGGGAATGGAAATGTTGTTGCAGTCGAGCGACGAGAACACTCGCGAGCCTGCACCTCCACCGACAGCGTATATTATCCCTTCTGCCCCGTTTGGTCCTCTCCCACAGCCTCTCTTTCATCGCGTGGCCCTGCGCGCGTTCCCTTTGACGGCACATCAAACGCGCGATTTCTTTTGCCAGGGCGTTTTCCTGGCACGCTGGCGTCGGGGGTGCTGCCAGCAGCGAAAAACAGCCCCTTGTGTGTGTGTGTGTTTTTTTTCCTACTTGCCCCACCATGAGTGTTAGGATGACGTTCGCTCGCGCCCCCGCTACTCCTCAAGGATTCGCCTGTCTATCGCTCGCTCGTCCGCTCGCTCGTCCGCTCGCCTCTATGTACCTTCAATACCTTCTTGCGCCGTCGACTTGCAAGAATAATCTCCAGTCTAGAACTACAACGGAGTTCCAGCCATTCTCGATGTGATATCGATGTCACCTTTGTATCGGATGCAACTGATGAGTATGAATTATTGTAAGCATTAAGTTACACCGTCGAGACGATTATGCATATTACATGAGTGTATGTTTCTCGAAAGTGGAGGTGGGCCGAGATATCGAAAGCGGAGTGGATGTACCGAATTCCCAATTGGAGGAGGGTTATTAGATGAGAGGATGAGTGCTGGCAGAATATTAGTTTGTATTCGAATGGGGTAGAACCGAGGATACGAGGGGTACAATCAAATATGGTAACTGTTGCGAGCGCTCAACCACAGGCGGGCCCCGGGGGCCGGATTATCCTTGCGTTGCTGCAGGCTTGCCGCCGTTTATAGGATAACCCGTGTCGGGAGGGTTGTTTCCCTACCCTTCTCTCAGTTTGCCCTCTTTCGCCGCTCTATCCTTCTCCCGCTAGGCCTCGCCTTTCCCCGTCGCTTTCGCTCAAGTATTTTCGGCTCTGCCGATCGAGCGAATCGGAACCGGGAACGCCTAAGGCCAATCATCAGCCGCAATTGCTACCCTCGTTCGAAAACGCGTCGGAAGAAGATTACGGCGCAATCATCATACCACTTTTTCGACAAGCTCTCCCTCCTACCTTTCGGCGAGAGCGGCTTTTCTAGATAGCGCTCTACATTCTACATCCTATTGTCATTCGTGATTTCTCTTCTGATTTAGCCGAAGGAAGGAAATTCTTGGCCGTCGCGTCGGAGGCCGACGAAAATTCGCATTTATTTGGCGGTGACAAATTGCACGGGGGGTAAAAGCGCCAGGCACTCTCGTCAATGTAAACTCGTCACATCACCGTCGTCGTTAGTCTCGGCGTCGTAGCGTTGGGGTGTCTGGTGAGACTGATCCACAATGCATCCCCCGGCTGCATTGTGCGTCGGCTTGCGCGAGACGAGACGCAGCGGCATGCAGAAGAATTCCATGAGAGGGTGGCTAGGAGCGAAAAGGTAGGAGAGGGCGGGGAGGGTGAGCCGGGGAGGTTGGAAAGGGAGAGAGGCAAAAGAAAGGAGGAGTGGGGAGCAGAGCGGAGCCAAGCGGAGCCGAGCCGAGCTGAGGACAACGCCAAGAGAACGGAGAAGAAAGAATGCGAGAAAGAGGTGAACATTGGCGGGACGGTAGAAGGAGAGGCCGATGAAAGGGACGCACAAGAGAGGCCAAGAAACAAGAGAGACAAGAGTGCAGCGCGGCTTCGTGCTGATCGGAACGAAAGGGGTTCAGGTCGTGGACTATTGTTTTTTCGCCTCCCAGGCCCCGTGCTGGCGCTAGCACGCCAACAGCGAGAGCGGCGCACGGCGCGCGGAGGAGAGAGAGAAAAAAAGGAGGGCGCGCGCGCGCGCCGATCCTGAATGCCTTCCTAGGATTTCAATATCGCTGACATGTCGCCGATGCTCTCCCGCTCTCTTTCATCCCCGACAGGAAAAACCGATTTCGCGGATTGACGGCACATCGATGCAGAAAACCCCTAAGCGCTCCACCTTCGCCACCTACATCCTTCTACCATACTTTAATCATGTCGAGCCGGTGCGATGAATGTCGCCGAGCTTCTATTATTAATTCGGTGCTCTGGAAATTTTGGAAACAGGAGCTTTTATGTAGATTAGTTTATGCAACGTTAGCTCTCCCGGCTTGTGTGTGTGTGTAGTTTCGTCGGAATACTTAATTTTTCTGAGCAGAACGTAGGAAGGATTATTCCGGCGGTGGAGCGTTGGCGTCTCGAGCGTATCAGGCGTGTCCCTCGCGATTTCCTGCTTTCAGTACTTTCGTACTTCCCGTTGGAGAGGCGTATGCGCAACACTCTGAGTTCGTACTCGTTGATCTCTGGCTGAGATGCAGAGGAAAAACAATATAATGGCCGGCTGGTGCACTCCCTGTTACGGGAGCCCGGATCCACTGAAGGTATTATCGTCGACCTCTCTATCTCCTCCACCTGATCTCCCTACGCTGCTTTTTTCCCTCCTTACTCTTTTCGACTGCATCCTTCTCTGGCCTGCGCAGAATCCAGCATAGCCACGGGAGAGCTCAGCCTCGTTTATCCCAGGCTCTCTCTCTCTCTCTCTCACTCTCTCTCGGCATTCCTGCTTCTTTACGGACTCTCAGTCACAGTAGGTACATTCCGTCGCAACGATGCGAAATCTTTTATCATCGGGGCAAGAACAATGCTGCTTCTGCCGTTGTTTTGATCGTCGCAGTTGTTATTGTCGTCGTCATCTACACCATCCACCAGCGAGCGACGAGCTCACGCGGCTCATCGTCCTCTTCCCTATCGTTTTCGTTGTTCGCGGACGGCCTCCAAGCACCGTCAACCTGAATCCTCATAGAAATACACGATCCGCATATTAATGGCTCCTCGATACCTTTTGTAACCCTTGCCCTCTCTGTCTCCCTCCCTCCCACCCTCACTCCCAGCAGCCCCGCGCTATTTCCCCAAGCGGTGCTAAGGGAGGAGATTTTTTTTACCACAGGAAAGCCGCCAGCTTTTATTGTCGAGGCGAACAAACGTGGCTGGATGTGCGCGAAATATAAAAATAACCAGCAGCCGGCGAGAGGCGCGCGCCTGCGCCCAGCTTACATTCGTCGTCTGCCGAAAGCAGCGCGCTTATCGTCGCCTTTTGTCTCCGCTCGTGGCATTTTGTCTCGAATGATAATCCGCTTCGCTGATAATCCAAGCGAACTACGAGCAGAGCTCCGAGTGGCTCGAACAAGTGCACCGGAGAACACTCGTTCGCTCCTTTTCGTAGCGAGGCGACTTCAACTTGCCATTCTCGCACACCGAAACCCATACCCACCTCCCCTCATCCTATCATCACATACACCCGTTTGTCGCAAACCTGACATGCAGACCGTAGACTGCACCCCAATGGATATCTGCATGCTCCACGTACTCCCTGCACTTTTCCACATGCGGCCAACTTCGAACCCGATGCCAACAGAATATCTCCACCAAGTCTGCCAGTTGCGTGCCGTTATATCGGATGCACGACATCTCATTCTGTAGCAGAGGGCAACTTCCTACAACTGGGAAGGTTTACCTAGTCCCTCGAAACTTAGTACACTCCTATAAGAATGGCAGAGCAAAATAGAGACTACTGGCATAGGAATCGAGGATCGAGATAAAACGTGAGATCTGTGTAGCATGGAGAGTTGGAGGTTGGAGGCTACGAGAGCACAAGTATGGCAGGGTGGCTCTTTCTGTGATACGTGGGCGACGCGACGTATAAAGAGGAATATTTACGAGGAGGTTCGCCTTCGTCGTGCACGGCTCTCGGCTCTCGGCTCACTTCGCAGTGCAGTACCACCTTGGTGCACTACATCCGAGAGAGAAACTCTATGCTCTATGCATTGGATTTGCAGGTCAGTGGGTTGTCGCGTCGAGTCATTCAAGCCGGTGTCAACAGTGCCGCTCGATTTATCGTGTTCGTCAATCTTAGAAGGCCTGACCTCCCGCCAAGGCTCGGGTTACCATCCACAGTGTAACGTCTTGCTCTCGGCCACCCCCGCTCACTCCCGCTATCCTGCAATAGTGCGCGGCGCTCTCCTTTGTCTTCCGTTTTACTTCCACCGCGCCCGACGATCGCCCCGTTGACGCCGATGAATATCTGCACTGCCGAGCGCAAGAGAAAAACCCGCGTTAGCCGCGGTTCCCGTCGCCCGATATAACGGCCAGACCAACCCCCGACCCGCCCTCTCTCTCACTCTCTCTCCTCTCTCGCCACTCTACTCTCCGCCGCCGCCGCCGGCCGCCGCCAGCCGCCAGCCGACTACACGCGACGCGACCCACCACTGTAATTGAATACTTTCCAAGCCAGGCCATTTCTTCGAGCCTGCCGCATTAAGTGGATTTGCACGAAATAGCAAACACAATGCACCCATGGTAACTTTGTGGCCTGCGCGAGCAACCATGCCACTCTACCCCCTTTTCCTTCACTTATGTTCTCTCTCGCTGGTTACTTCGAACTCGACGCGCTGTCAAATCCTCCCTCGAACCACCGCGTGCCGCTACTTATCACTCACTTCTCTTATTGTCTCTGTTTGCTTTTCCATTGTCTCTTTTTGCCACGCCACCAATGCCTCTTAAAACGGCCGGCTGAACCGGTAGCGTCTGCATCTACTTGTAAGTGGTTAATTTAATTAGTTTTCGTAAAATGCGCGTGGCAAAAGAGAATGCGAAAAGCCGAGGAAAATGGATTGTTGAGCTTTTGCGGTGAGTCATATGTGTGTGTGAAAGCTCCGTGGTCGTCCGCGAAGAAACAAGTATCGTATCACGTAGCGTTCCGCCATTTTATGAGTTGCAGTGAGAAACGGAGTGCGCAGATCTGGACTTCTTGTTTTCTATTCTCCTTTACAGAATTTGTAATGATTTTCTTTGTACAAAAATGAGATGATCACTCTGCCACGCTCAACAACTGGTAACGAACACACAAAGAGTTGGTATGATACTAGTACCGCGGTCGGAATAATTGTATCGACATACAACCCCCTGATTCCCGGCGCAAGAACGCGTGCGTTTGACAGCGGGATAGTTGCAAATATTTCCCCGCGGCTTGACTTGACACTGCAAAGCTCACCCCTTGCCGCCGGGTGATGAAGGGTGGCGTGTCATGGGTTAACAGTATTTCAGGATAGAGTCTGCCGGCGATGACATTGCACTTTACAGATTCATAATTACTACAAACTTGCGAGCTATTATTGTGAAAGAAAACTAACTACTAACTAGAACGAGTACGAGATAATAAATATAAACGTGTATATCACAGCCGCAAACGTGAGGATGTAATTTTGGCTGACTTGGTTAAGATGTTCCATTGAGGCAACGTTCTATGAAGGGTATCACGTGAGGAGGCAGCAGATCTCTTTTCTTGCCGAATAGCTCGCATATGGGAGAACAGTCTTGCCGCCAAGGGTTAAAAGAGGTTGGAGAAAGATGGTAGGGGGATGAGTTGGAAGTCAAGATACTCGAGGAGAGAGAGAATGAGAGAAGGGCAACATGCAGAAGGTGGAAGGTATCAGGGGTACGCGGATAGGGTTGACTGATCTGCCTCGTAACGCCAATCGATATACACCACAGGAGCAGTAGAGCTTCGTGTCACCCCTAGCTAGAGTGGAGTGACGCTCTTTTAGGCAACGTTCACACGACTGCATACCCACTCCTTCGTGGCTGAACCCTGCTCCAACAAGCGGGGGTGAATCTCACGTGACTTGCGTGTGAATAGTCTGGCGAAGCTACATGTTGGCCGCTGTTAAGGAAGGAGGAGCGCGCGAAATTCATTCGGTAAAAGGCATGCTCCTATAACTTCCGTCTCCCGAAATGTGGGCGGGCTTTCCACCGACTGAAGGAGCAGCAAGCTTTAGGGGGAAAATCGTCGACAAAGCTCATCGGATGTTTTGCTCTCCTCTAAATCGGGGACCACCTACCGCTGCTCCTTCTTTGCCTACAAAAAATCGTTTGATTATTTCGAAAGCTAAATGAATTATGAAGCTGTTTGGTGACTGAGATCCCAGTGAGAAAGACGAGAAGAAACCCTTGATGCAAGAAAGATCGATAGTGCAGAGAATCGAAAGGTCTTCGCCATTGGACTCGAGAATCGATGGTCAAATTGATTGCGTAAACTGATGAGGCATAAGTATGCAGATCAATCACACATAGCTGTATTACACAACGTTGCGCAAGCGGAATGTCATGCTCATTGTACTGCTACCGTCGGCGTTGAGTGAATTATGGACCTCGCGCCGGCAGAATTTTATATGATTCCACGTCAGTCGACCTCATAATCCTGGTATACTTTCGGAATTGCATCCTTTCCTGGTGGAACCCACGCCTACACTCCTTAGATACTATTTCACTCAAGAATGTAATTAGTTTTGCGAAAATTATTCCTCTAATTTTTTAGTACCGTTCTTAATACTCTAAATTGCAAGAGTTGGCAGGAGTCAAAAACACAGGAAAGTGGAACGCGAGCGGAATAAAAGAAATCGATAAGCCAGTACGAAACCGTCGAATCCCTCGTCAAGAGACAAGAGAGGCTCTCTTCTTCATTGATATAATAGTGAACTCCAGCTCTACAATCCTCCCCGTTTCTCTCGCGTTCCCTTCTACTTCATTTTAATTCGGCAATATTAATCAAGCAACGAGTTCTCGCGTACAAAAGCCCACCGATGTGGGCTCGGCAACGTTGGACCTCATTGTTTTGATACCCTCTGGCTCAATATCGACGTGCCCTGTGACGCAATGTGTACTACCGACGCATATTGCACTCATACCTTGTATGCGACGACACTGAAAACTGGGAGGAACACACAGACATGGACGCCAGCGGAAGGATCACAAAGGCAAGGCTTTTTCACTGGAAGCAAGAACGAAAGCAGGTGCCGGCGACGAAAGAGTTCGACATGCCAGTCGACGGGGGATCTCCAATCACTGTCGTTCCTACGATGCGCGTCTCCATCCTATACGTGGGAGCTACCTATTCTGCCTTTCTCTCATTTTCATTGTTGTCTTCCCTTGCCGACTCTCGCCACGTGGGGTCCAGGAGCGAACCTGCCCCAACCCCAGGATCACAACTTTTCTCGCCGTCAATATCAGAAAGCGATCAGCTTTCACTTCGATCTACACACTGCCTTCCTAAACATCCATTCCTCCAAGAGGTATGTGAAATTTAATCGCCCACTTTTGTGTGCCCCTACAATTCACTCTCCACCACACCACAAATCGATAGATTTTTATTCTTAAACTTCATTTGATCGCTCGTTGACGAGGAAAAGCTAAGGAATCCATGCAGATATAGATATAGAGATTTTATTAGAGATGAGAGGATTGGTTGCCGAAACTTTTGCCATTTGCAGTTAGGTTTCGACGGAGTGCGAGAGTCACACGGGAGTGCGGAAAAGCAGGTTCATTCATAGGAATTGGGCTGGGCGTGTGACCGCATAGGGATTTCTTTATTTGCTGCTTGGAGGGAGGTCGAGAGTAGTGAGACACGTGGAGTCCTGTGGTATCGCGACGAAAAGGATGCTGGCTTGGCCGCGTTCCCACAGGCACTACGGGGGCCTCCCGCTATTTTCTTAATCTCGGCCCCCACGCCGACCAAACAAACGATCGAGAACGGCGACAGCGGGGAGTCGCCAGTTCTACCACCGTTAAGGAACGTACCCCTTGTTTTTTGGTAGACAGCTCATAACCATAGACCTTACGGGAACAGGAACAACCCCCTCGAAGCAATCTGGATCATTCGCTCCTCCAATTGACTTTCCACTACTCCTTCTAGTTGGATCCAGCTTTGATCGCGTTTTCTTGCTTCGTCAAAATATGTACAGTATTCTTATTCGCCGACACCTTGAGGGAAATTGAAGCAGACGGAGTTCTTGAACTTGATTACAATGGGTGCGCTGTTAGATGTTCCCGCGCATTGGAGGAAGTACACGTCCATGAATATGACGGTTGCAAGTTATTGTTTCCCGATCGCGATTGGATTATCTGATCTGCCGAGGAAGTTAAACCGACCAACTGCACTGCCGCAGCAGTCTTTCTTATCGAGGGTGTTATAATGACTTAATTATAATACCCTCGAATCGTATAGAGTTACACATCGCACACTGAAGGAACATGTTGAGTGTTCGCAAGGGAATCGTAATGTATTCAGTAAAGCATGGAAATAAGGAGTGCAAACCCTTGAAAATAAATTCAAGACTAAATATCGGATAATATAATAAATACCCGAGCAAACACAGTGGATAAAATGGGCTTTGAATGCCTTCGAAATTTATGGCTCAAGAACGGTCAAGAAATAAAAGTGGTAGATACAGGTGACTTTGAGAAAAATGAATATCGCGTGAGAAGAAGAGTGCGCCAGCTGGTTGGTTCAAATGCAGGCGTCCCTACCACGGAAGTGGAAAGTCTGGATGGCAATGTTTAAGCATGGCTGGAAAGCCGGAAAACTTTGTTTTCCTCCAGAAATCTCTCCCCTTCCAGTCTACCTTCTCCATTCTCAATTCGCACTCTCACCATCTATTTCGTTATGAGAGAGTGCTCCTTGTTTCACTTCTCCTGGTCGCCAGTTTAAAGGCGCGGGCGGCAAGCAAACATTCTTTGAAAATCAGTTGCCTTTGAGTTGGCCAGTCGGTGAAGAAACTCACTTAGAGTTCACAACTATTATCCGGAAACTCCCCTTAAAGCACTGTGCGGCCTCTTCAGCGAGAAGCCGGTTCGTTGGACTGCAATCGTCGCTGACTGCTTGACCGGATTAATTATCCAGTCCGAAATTTGGTTGCGGTCAGCCTCTTTCCACGTCTTCTTCGGGCTCCTTACTTACTTGAGTAAATCTTTGTTCCGGCTACGCCATTCTGTTTTCTTCCCAATTCGAGGAAGTTTCGATGGCGAAGGAGAATTGACGAGTTCAGTTGTTATTACTTAGGGATTAATAGGGGTTTCAATTCTTGTCTAAAAGAACAACTATGCGGAGCATGATGGCGCGGGAGTATGGCGAGGGAAAGCTCGGCGCGATTTCCAGGGGGGTGAACATTTTAGTAGGCTGGAACGTGGCTGTAGAATTTCGGGAGAATCTCGTTGGGGGATTGGCTGTGTCGAAGTGAACTTATGAAACGACCAGCCCTGCCAGAGTCGAGCGAGATATTAAATTTCTGGAATTTTGCGGTTAGGCGCGTCTACATGCCAACGGGTCTCCCCAACCAATACACGCTCATGTCCAGACTTGCGTCCACGTGCCGTGGCTAAGAAAATCTTACTCTGATTTCTCTTATTACCTTCCCGGTACTTATTCGCTTGGCTTAAATGAGCAATCAGGAGCATGCTAGCTTTTACAAAAGCCGGCAGTCCCATTCCCCAGTATTAAAGCACCCGGTTGACTTTTTTCCAAAAATTATACTTCACTTTGTTCGTCCAAACTTTATCCAAAGCTACCGTTTTTACGGCGATATAAAATGAATTTCCTTTGAAGAACTGGTGATACAGGGTAGCACATTAAAACATCCACAAGTTCCATGATTCAGCTTTATTGTTACTCTTGATCTTAACCTACTGTGAGTGAACTCGATTAATCTATACAACATTTACAATTAGAATTTGCAGAACGCAACCGTACGCGCGTCCTGGTCGTCATGATCGCATCAGGATTGGGTAGGGGCGGGGGTGGGGTGGATCCTTTATTGGATTGTCAGGATGTATCGAGAATCGGTAGCGGGCACCTGATAGTTGGAGGTGTAAGTAGTGTAGGAGGAGCTGACGGGTGCTCCAGGCAGTGGTACTACTTCAGCAGGGCTGTCGTACTGATATTGAACCTGAGCAGCAGCGACCGGTTGAATTTCGAGTTTCTGGGGCTTCGATTCGAGCGGTGCTACTGAGACGGATGGCGCTGCCACTGGACCTACCGAGAGTTGGAGTCGGGCTGGCAGAACCTGGAGTTTCTGGAGCGGTGCATAGGCGTAGATCGGTCCACGAAGAGGTTCCACATTCTCAGCACGGATCTTGGCGAAGTACTTCATAGCTTCGACGTCCTGGCGGCTGACATAGCGGACACGTTGAAGACGACCGTCTGGAAGGGCGACGTAGTATTCGCCGGACTGTTGTGGCACGTTTCCGTCCACATCCTCGTCTTCGAGCTCGTTGACAGAGTTCACGGGCTCGGACTGCAACAGCGAGAGGATTAGAATTCTCCATTAGTCTCAGTAGGAATTCATGCGTTAAATGAGCCGTCATTCATTCGAGACGTTAAATGCACCGGTGTACAGAAACTCGGGGTAAATGTGCCGCGATTTCGAGCGAGTCCCGTTTGACAAAGAGTCGAGAATAGTATCGCCGGATCATTAAGAGTCTTTTCGAAGAGGCCGCGCACTCAAATCACGGTTGAATGCATTACAGATTGTGTCACGGTGGCTTCGAATTCGGTACGGGCACACGCGTGCCTGAGCCGCGATCGAAAGTAAACCACGCCTTGAATACTAATGTTCCGAAGACTCGGAGAGACCGCCGAGAGACGAAAAGGGAAAGAGGGACAGAAGGGAATCGGAGCGATTTAAAATTCCGCGGAATCCCTCGCTCCCGTAGCCTCCTGCCAACTGGCTCTGCTCCTCCTACCCTCCTTATTCTCCTTTTGTTTTTCCCCAAACCAGACGATAAATCCGGCTGCATTGCATAACAGGTGAACCGCCGGAATGAACTATATCGACTTTGGCGTAGGCAAACCCCGCACATTTCTTACTACTCTTACAATATTGCATTAGGATGCAAGTAATAATAGTCCAGGGATAATAATCGGACTAGGAGAGATGTTTACCTCAGGTTCAGTGGAAGTGGACACAGTGGTGTCTTCGTCCTGTTCAGTGGTGTTTGATACCTCGGTGGTGGTTTCTTGTTGCGGTGCACCATACTGTTGCTGGGGGATTGCCGGTGCGCCGTATTGTTGCTGGGGTTCATTAGGTGCTCCGTATTGCTGTTGAGGTGATGCTGGTGCACCGTATTGCTGTTGAGGAGCGGCTGGTGCACCGTACTGCTGCTGAGGAGCGGCTGGTGCTCCGTATTGCTGCTGGGGTGCTCCATACTGGCGCTGCGGGGTCTGAGTTTGTCTTTGAGGAAGGTTGAATGCAGGTCCAGCTGGTCTCCAACCCGATGCTTGGTACGGAGCATCGGGTGCGCTGTTAGTTTCCTCTTGTTGGCGAGCAAAGTAGTACTGCCGTTGTTGCTGGCGATACCTTGGTGGCTCGGCGACGGCCACGGCGACCAGGACGGCGAGGGCGACAAATACCTGCAAGTCAAACAACAATTGCATTTCTTGACACATTCTTCGAAATTGTACAGATCAATTAGAAATCGTGTGATTCGATGGAAAAATCCTTAAGTTCCATTAGAGGATTCGTAATGGTACCTTCATTGTTGTAAAGTGGTTACTCGGTTGTGTGTTCGAGCTGACTGATTTCCAACGGGTACCACCGTGGATTATATACACGGTGTCCCGTATGTGGTCTGCATGTTTAAGAAGATCGACGCCGCGCCGGGGTACCGGCCGTCAAGTGACATTGGCCTCCTAAAAGACCGATGAATCCTCGATCATTGTTGGCTCATCATCCGGCCGCGCTTCACCTTCGCCTTTGTCGGTCCCCGAGCGTCTTTTCGTCGAGCAGAGACCAGTTTCAACGGCTGTCAGTACCCGGTGCTCCTTGCCTCTTCCTATTCCCAGTACAGCATCCCTATTACCACTTCTTGTTATGAATTCACCTTTTGCACCGCTGAACAATGCACGAGAAAGTGCACCTGTAGCCGCTAACTGGCGTTTCACAGGGCGATCCTTCTCTCCGCGACAACGGTAAACTGGAATAAAGTATGTCACGATGAGTTACAGGCCGAATATTACCGTATTGCAAATATTGTTTTATCTTGAGGCAAGCACCTATTTTTTCTTTGACGTGCCACGTGAGAAATGGTCTCTTACATTGAAACTGCGCTCTGACTGGATACTAAGAAACTAGCAAGATTCATGAGATCAAATAATAAATTGCTTGACGCCTGTCAGGCTACTTTCAGCGCTGGCTAATTATTATAAAGCAAAAGATCGTGCTTATCAACTTGCAATAAATCCAGGAATATAAAAAGGAAATATACTTTGTTGTACATTCTTAAACTTTAGGAGAAGGTTCACGCAATGAGATCAGATCGGCATGGACAATAATAGGTTTCAGGGAGACGCAGCCATCAGATTCATATGTAATCGGCGTAATTTACGAATTCTAAATCAGTGATTTAGATGCTAGTGAGGGCCGGATGATTCACCGCAAAAATTTCTCATTCAAAGCCGGCATTCGATATCTCCTGAACGGCGGATTACTACTTCAATGGCACCGGCCATTCCCACAACGGCTGACGCTCGTCGATTATGCAGCGATTACGTCGCTTTAATTTTAGCTCCAGGGCGAGACGTACGCGCGTACGTGCGAGCCGTCAATCAATTCCGTGCACGCGTTCGCGAGCGTGACGATGATTTTCGCGCTAATAAATTCACCGGCTGAACTCAATCTGACCAGGGTCCGAGAAGAGCGAGCGAATCGTAGCATTGCAGACAGCGATAACAGGGTCGCGCATACACGCGCGGCCATCCTTGAGAATTTATAATGGGGATCATACATTTCGTTCTATGCCGATGAAACGGTGCGAGCGAGCGCGCGCGCGCGCGCGTGGGCGCACGTATGAAAGCACATTTGCCTGTAAAAAGAGTTTACCATCGATGTCACATGGCTCCTGAACTTAAGGTGACTTCTAATCAGGGCTACGTCGAATTTCCCTGCGGACGACGACCACATGTGCGTCGCTCATCGTCAATGAGCCAAACGTGGAGCTCGGCTCCAATTAAAGCTTGGTATTACACAACCGGCACTCCAAAGCCTAAACTCTTTATTACACATACTTGAAATACCTGGCAGATTTTCGTTCTGCTTCTATGCCAAACTTGGTCAGTCCATGAAAGCTGTCTGCGCCGATCTGAAATCTCTAGAGTTATCCGTGAAATTGACGGAAAGTACGATTGCGTTAGGCGCAGGGGGTCGCGCGAGAGGGAGAAAAAGCGAGGAGAGACAGAGACCAGACATCAGGGCGTAGTGGTAGTAGATCGGTAACTAGAGGTGGAGCAGGGAAAGAGAGATTCGAGGGAAACACTGAAAAGGGACAGCGCTCGTGAGGGAGAGAGAGAGAGTGAGCGAGTGAGAGTGAAAAGGCGAGAGGCAGAAAGAGCGAAACGTGAAATGAAAGAGAGAGGGAGCGAGCGGAAGAGAGAAAGGTTGGACCGATTAGAAGGGGTGGCCCGCGCAAAGCAAATTATTCACAGTCAAACGACTCCATTTCAATATCGGAACAAGGCCCAGGGACAAAAGAAGGGCGAGATGCCTGTCTCCCTCCTGCTTTCGCTTTGCGCGATGCTGCTGCCAGTGCCCAGCAGCTTCACGATGCCCCTGCAGGCTTAACTCTCCTTTTTCTCGCAAAACTCTACCCCCCCCCCCCCACACTCTCCTCACCCCTCTTCCTCCCCGCCGCACCGCACCACTCTCACTCACTCTCTCTCTCTCCCCCTCTTTTTCTCACTCCAGTTTCTTTTGCCACTAGCGCCTCGTCTTTGCCGTCGCTTTTTGCTCCTTTTCCCGTCGTCCAGCCCTGCCGGAGAGAGTCCCTTCAATACAGCCGGCTTATCCAACCATCATCGAGAATCAAACCACTGCCGTACGAAAAATGTAGGAATCTCCTTGGCGAAGCGATTACTCACGATTGAAGGAGGGTAACTCGATCGGCCTAATTCCGCGTATCGGTATGCGCAAGAGAAGAAATCTTATGCGCGTGTGTTTACGGTGGCGAACTGGTGACACGATGTTTGCCCTCGGCGATAGGTTTGCCGGAGGCATCAGTAACATGTAAATCCGCCCTTTCCGAGAAAGGGTTGAAACCAGAGTAGAAAATCGAGCTCGCAGCCTAAAGCGATAGAGATAGCAGCAAGGTGGAAAGAGAGAAGAATGGCCGTACTGAGTCCAGCCAGGATGGAGTCTTGTAATTGAATATATTTAAGCGCGGGAGGGACATTTGTGTGGATTCTCGGCTTACAAGAACCCCATGCAGAGGCACCGTCTGCGAGTAAACTGGATTAATCGTCTATGAAGGGAGACCGTAACCCCGCCGCATTCGTTTGCAATCAGATCCCTCGAGGGAATTCGAAACAACCAAGCGCTTATGTAGCACATCTCGTGCCCATTGTTATTTTACATCGTTCTCTTCGCCCAGGGGATCTTGATAGTGATACCTTTATTAAGTACTCGGCAACACTCGCCGACAGCTGGACTCTAACATTTCAGAGGAAAAAGGAATCGCCGGTTAGAACAAGTTTAAGTGCATTAGCGGTCATTTGCCTTCGTGTCTCGTACAGGTAATTATCGACAGGAGCAAACAGCAACTCGAGAGCCTGCCGTGAAAATAGGTGGGACGACTTCGTAATCAAGCATGAGTGTTAAATACTTTGAAGTACCTGACTGGATTCTCAATGGATATTCCTTTCTGACGGATTACACGGACTATACCTTCGACAATCGCAGACTACTCCTCCTTGCGATTCCTTCTCCGAGGTTTGTCAGCCGCGTTGTGTCAACAGCCCCAGAGCGAAATTCCCCGTAAGAAATGTTTCGCAAGTAGCCCGACGGCGTGAATGACGAGTCGATAATTATCGATTCGAAGAGCGTGCGTAGGCCGCGCGCCGATAAAGCCCTCAAGTCCCCTTTTTGAGGCTTCGGGTCGCTGGACCGAAACCACCGGCGGTAACACGGTTTAGTTGGCGAATGGTACCCTTGGGACGAATCACGGGGTGTACTGTGCCGACGAAATTGTTTGGCTACCAGTTGCGCGCTCCCAGAAGGCTCGTTTTGCAAGTCGTAAGCGAATTAGGCTTTTCCACTGAGCTCCCGATCACGCCAGAACAGACTCCAAATCACCCTTGGTCATTCAATTACAAGCCCATTAACGCTGCCACACGTTTCGCCAGCAGTACCAATTAGTCCGACCCTAGCACACCGCGACATCATACTCCATGCTTCTATCAAGCACTGAATTAAATTTGGCAGACACTTTACCGGGAATAAGAGCAATAGATTCTGATCGCTCTTTCAAGGACTTAAGCACCAAATCAGCCAGCCAGAGGTCCGTTAATACCAACAACAGTAGAGCGTCTAATTTATCGTGCGGCTTCTACTAGTTTAATCTTTATTGATTTCATGGTTCAGCTTCGCTATGAAGCCGCGAATAGTATCTCGTTGATTCCATTAAGGCAATTTCAAATTGAAAGATGTCACGCGAAGCGTGTAAAAATCCAATATTTAGTAGGAGTTTGATTGTGTGGTCGGTGAGAGCTCTGTCATTTTTAGTCTATTGCCTCGGCTCCGGACCGGCGCTCTACCATGTTTACTAGTTAAACCAGATGCCCCGAGGGTGAGGAGAGTTTGCTCGAAATATTAGCCTACCCCAAACTTCAATCCCCACTCATTTAATCGTTCTCTATTATCCTACTCGTACTCGCCTCTAGCAAGCTTATTTATAATTGTAAATCATACATTTTAATTGGAATTCGGTAGTCAGAGTGCAGGCGCTAAGCTAATTCGGTGGTCTAATAAGAGTCAGTAGATCCTATATTAATTCAAAGAGTTCGGAATGTTAATTCCTCCTTAACGGCCGAGTGTCTCGGCGACTGCGGCGGAACTGTAGTCTAACCAGTTCGCGAACTAGCGAAAACTAGGAGCGTGTGGGTGCTCGGGGATTGCGGCAAAAGCTCCGAGGAAAACCGGGGGAGCGGAGAAACTCTGCTACGCAAACGTGGCTTAACCGCACCTTGGCGTACTGGAAAATGGTGGAAGGAGAGGAGCGAGGAGAGCGAGGAGAGCGAGGAGAGCGAGGAGAGCGAGGAGCAGTAGTCGGCTTTCCCTGGCACGAGGCTGAAAGGAGAACGTCGTGGAAGAGGTTGGTGAAAAGGGGTTGGCGGAAAGGGCGGCACGACAAGGTGGGTTGAAGTCTCAAGGCGAAACTTGCAAAAGTACATCGCGACCCAAGAGGCCGGAAGTAATCGCGCGAGTTCCGCGCACCACAGATCCAAGTTATCGTCGACCGATTTCACAGCGTTTAGCGCCTGCCGAACACTTGCCGATACACGAATTAAGGAAGAAGACACTCTGCCCGAAAATCGCTTCGCGCAATCAACGAGTTATTCTTTAACAATCATACTAAACAGTGCATTTAAACTGCTGCTAGCGCGCAAATTCTCCATCAAATTGTCTTGAATGCAACTTTTATGAAGATATCAAGTCTTTCAAGGAACAAGGATCATAAATGAATCAACCCTAACAACTCATCTCCATCGCACCCATTTCTTACCGCCCTTTAACCGGTCTTCATGGAAGAACTGTTTATATATTCTGATACGCGGCTGGTTGCACTGCACCTAATAGAGTTTCCAATATTTTCCTTTCCGTCATTTCGCTTCTGTTCTCATTTCCCTGCCTCTTTCTGGCTGATAGTATCTTGTATCATCGTGGAATCTTCAATCGCTCAGACTCTCCAGACTTTTCGCCCCCTTCTTCTTAGTTACCCTTATTTCAGCGTTCCCTTGATCGATTATCAAACCCCCGTTACTAGCTTCTCTCCTCTGTCGGTTCGACTCTTGTTAATTGTCCATAGCTCATTAGAAGGTTTGCTCATTCATTTACGTTTTCCTGTTGGTACTTTGATCGCCTCTCAATATACACTACTCACAATTAGTAGGTAATAATGGTTTCCGTAATGGAATCCATCCAATCGAGTAGAGTCGGTGAATGAGATTTCGTAAGAAAGCTGGCAGGGAAAAATGTATGAGAGTGACTACCCTAGTTACATGGCTACGAATACCATTTGTGCACCCTGTACTCCGAGCACGGTCCATATTCCAGCGCTTAGCATTTAATCCAGGCGGGGTCAGCACGTCGTTTCTTTCCAGCCATTTAACACAGCCGGCTTGTCGCTCGCTTATAGTCCGCTCGTCGTTCCAGCTCGCTCGCAAATATTATTATTGACGCGGCTGAATGTGTTAAGCCACCTCCGCGCCTCCTGACCTTCGCTTCATTTCATTTCGGAGCGATCTTCTTCCGAGTGCTTGATTTTAAAAATTCACTCTCGGAAGAACGGACAAGGGTGCGAGCAACTCCTTTTTTTTCGTCACCAGGCCAGGAATATTTTACACTCCGTGACATTGTACTCGCGTGTTTGAGCATGGTCACTCGAGTGACCTTGCACTTATTAAAAGCTAGCTTGGGCCCCCGGCGCCCTACTCAAATTAGTCCAGAGTCGGAGTACTTAGTGCGGCAAAAGTTAAGAGACGTTCTTTATGGAGATTAATCGCGACATACGTTTCCCCTCAATTCGAAAAGTGCATGCACATTGTCGACATTGAGCAGAGGGGGCCCAATAAATTTGTTCATTGGATTAAGCATTAGACCGAAGCGGATTATACCTTGGATTCCTATTCATTCCTGAGGAAACGATAGCAATCTTGTAGGAACCCCTCGTGCCTTGGTAGCTTACGTATCGTGGCTAAGTAGAATCATCCCTCTCTACCTGCCTGAATCTTCGAGGAAACAACGCTCCCGATATTCCTACTCCCAAATCTCATTTTCCTGTTACTTTATTATTACGATGGACTATTGCTTAAGTCGCTCGAAATTGACAATCCATTCACTGGCGCAAGAATAATGCATTACCAGGCTTAATTTGGATATATGAAGCGCAAGCTCACAGATAGCGTAGCAAGGATAAAAGGAAAGTGACGTCAGAGGCGCGAAATAATTCGCCTTGTACGAGCAATTAATGCTGACGCGCTCGCACATCGAGTGCGTTAGGTTTACGCCAATTTGATAGAGCCGGCAGAGGCGAGGACCCTCCGCGTCTCAGTCCATATTCGAGGCTGAACACGATGTCATCCTCTCTCTCTCTCTCTCTCTCTTGTCTCTTCATCTCCCGCTCCTCCATAGCGTACACCCTCCCTTCCTTTCGTTCACCCTCTGAATGGCCGTTACTAATGCATCATGGCCGGCCATTGTCGACGACTGGCTTTTCTAGTCGAGTTCAAAATGATAATCGGCTGCTGCCGCCGCCGCCGCCGCTGCCGCCGCCGGCCGAGGGGTGCGAGGTGTCACGCCGGAACGAGAGGCCCAATGTGCCCGATCTTTTTCGCTTCTGTTTGCACCCATCCGGGACACCTCCCTTCCAACGATTCACCTATAGCGTCCGCCGAGAGCGGCGCAGCCAACTGGTTGGCAGTGGGGTTGTCGCCGGGAGCGAAGGGAGACGTGGCATCCACCACCACCACCACCACCACCACGTAAATGTTGAAGGGCAGAGGAATAATAAAAATGCGCGAATAAGGGGCCTGGCCGTGGTTGGCATTACGCGTTATTAGCCGACCCCTAATAATATGCCCGTTTTTGCCGAGGATCCGCCGAGTTTACGTCCTCCACCCTGACTTCCGTCCGCTCGGATGAGCAGCGCGAATAACCCGGCTAACATCTGTATCATCGTCGACGGGGCTTGCATTCGACGCGGAGAGTGCATCTGGCCTCCCCATCGCCGCCCTTCTTGTCTGACTATGATCTGATGCAACCCCTCGCTCTCATCCTTCCCTCTTTCCCTCTCTGACCCTCTCTGCCCCTCTCTGCCCCTCTCTCACTCCGCTAGTCCCTAGTATTTATGATCTCCGTGTGCCTTTCCCTTTCTATCGGCAAACGCTCGCATTATCGTCTCGCCGAATGAGTTCCGCTGAGGAGTTCACTGCGCCCTGTATTACTCCAATTCCCAAGGTTCTCACTGCCCTTTAATCCAATTCTATCTAGTTTCTCAGCAATCCCCGATACCACTCGACCTCTACTACCTATAATATAATAGTGTAGCAATACGTCGAGGTGGTTCTCGAGAACGCCTTGGGAACACGCGCCGCCCTCTCTTACTGACCAGCGAGTTCACGCGTGCAAAGAGAGCACGTTGAAACGCCATTTCGGATGAATGGCCACGTGTTCGACCACTATTACGGCCTAAAGAAACATGGAAGGATCGAAGAGGGAGAGAGAGGGAAAGCGGAGAGGGGAGAAAAGGCATATTAATAACGCTTCGATAAGAAGCACGCTCACGAGCGGCGTTCGCCACTTTGCGTTCTCCAGACTCCAAAGTCGTAGTAGGAGCTCTTGGAGAATGCCGCGGCGGCGGCGGCGGCGGCAGCGGGTCTCTGGTTGAGAGAAAGGATCAACAAAGGAAAGTTGGAAAGAGAGGAGAAGAGGAGTTTGCTCGATTGAGAGAGAGGAGGCAACAATCGGCAACGTGCACCGGGGCCGAGGAGCGCGCACGCCATTTAAACGCACTACTTAACGCGTTATTGTTGCATGCTCGCAGACTAAAGTGTAGCATTGTTTCGCATTGGAAGCCAAGTGTGCGACACACTATGTCCAGAAGGGCAGAGCAGGGCAGGGCGAGGGTGCTCCTGCCTTTACTCTCTCTCTCTTTCTCCCTCTGTCGCATAGCGATCGAGTGGCTCTCGAGAAATCAGGAAGGCACGCGCGTAACAGAAACTTTAAGAGTTTCAATGACGGGCTCACCGCATATTGGTCTGCTCTCCTGCCTCATTCTAGCAGTGCTTTTCTCTCTTTTAGCCCGGCGAGCTCGACTTAACTCACGCGTGTGCACTCTCGCTGCTAGTGCTCGCCATTGTTTCCATTGCGCTTGCTCTTTTCGATTTCCTCGAGGACTTTTTCTCTGCTCGGGGCCGCGTCCCGATCGAACGGTAAACTGCCGAAGCTCGGCCAAGGATCTATGTCGGCACAATGCAATCAGTACGGCATTATTGCACTCGAGCCTCGCTCTCAAGTACAATACCATTCTGAGGCGAGCTTGAACGTTTAGCTAAGTGTACGGCCGCCCATTACCGGCGTTAATAAAGCTTTTCCCCACTCGTGCACCTCCAGTCATTACTCGAGCACAGTGCAGCCGCCTTTTCTATCTCACCTCTTCGCGCCAGCCTTTATTAAACTGCAGCTCACCCTCCTTCTTCTTATTTTACATCCTTCCGTTTGCGCCCTCATGTTTTAACGGTTACGGTCAAGGAGGGTACGCGTCTACTATACGCGCACCCTGCCATCTTCATTATTCCCATTACCGCCGTCATCCCTTTCGCACGAAATACGAAATTTCACCACCGACTCCCTTATTCTTGGAGGCAAAAATCAATGACGATTTTATTCTTACACGTACGATAAGAAAGAGACCCAAGCTCCTTTCCATACACGTAGACAAAGGCTTCTCTCGATTAATGGAAATATCAAACTAAGCTCCGCCATCACGCTTGAACTGGCTGGAGCTCGGGTTGGTGGATAATGTGTTGGACGAAGATGCGAGCGATCTGGTTGGGGCGAGGAACGAAGGGACAGGGTCAGGAGAAGCTACTCGGATAGGATGGATTCCCCTCCACCAGAACTATATCCTCTTCTCCCGTCGGCGTCGCGTCGGTAACATCTGCCGCAGCTTCTCGCTATCTCGCTGAAACTAGTACATACCATCTCCAGCTCTCTCCTTATCGGTCTTGCACACTATTCCGAATAATGCTCTACCAATGCGAGGAAAGTTACTCGAGTCCCCGTGAACTTCCATGCCGCTCATCATCGTACCGCGAGTCCTGAAATATTTCAGCATTGGCGGCCCACTCGATTCCAAGTCGTTAAGATATAACTTTAAAGAAATTCTCTCACGAAAATGGATCATTCTTTACGTCGTCGACATTGCGTTTAACGACATTGCACGGAGCAAACGGCCCACGGAAAAGCATGGCTAAATAGCAAAGATATCGAGGAGTAGCTATATGTATAGAGTAAGGATAAGGAGGAAGGACTTGCTTGCCGCGTTCTTAAGCTAAAGCGCTTTTAATTGCTACTAAGGCGCCACCCTTGCCGCATTAGCCTCAAGATATCGACGAGACGCTGTTAAAGATATCGTTTAGTATATCCTGCCTTCGACGGCGCTCCTGACGATCCTCGAGCTTCCTCCTTCCTCTATACTAAAGCACTGATTTCAAGGAAACGAGAAGTGAAATAAAAGCAATGGAAAAGCTACGGAGATTCGCGAGAATGAGTTCAGTCTGTAGACTAGCAATTTGAGAGAAGCAAGTGGCAGAGTGTAAAGAAAGGGACACGCGAATGACAAAACTCACTCAGTCTGCTATAATCGTGTGCAGAGAAAAGTGCGCAGCCACGAAGAAAGCCGAAAGACGAAAAAAGCGCTGCATAATGCCATTGACGAGAAGGACAGAAGGAAAGATAAAGGAATGGACCGAGTGTACACGCAGCATCCTGACGTCGAACAAAACCGGATGCTCAAAATAACCGAAGGAAACAAAGGTGAAAACATGCAAATAGCGAGGAAGAATATAGGCGTTAGAATGAAGCTCGGCATGCGGAACGAAGGATCGCATGGAAAGGTAAATCGGGAGTAAGATGAAAACGCACGTAATATGTACAATATAAAATGAGCTGACATAGAAGATGAATAGTCAGTTATATGGGGAGGTGGAGGAGGAGGGAGAGCGAGACGGGCAGACAAAACTGTGAATCAAAACATAATGGTAAAAGAGACAAATACAGTACAGCGGAAGGAAACCAGAGAGAAAAGCGCTTCTCCGAGAGAAAACGAGAAGAACAGTGGAAATAAAGAAAGCCGACCGAAGGAAAAAGATACGAGAGACTAAAAACGAGAGGGGAAATAAGCGATTGAGCAGAAGAAGAGTAGTAGCGCGATGAAGCTTGCCAATGAGGGAAGTCAAAGGAAGGAAGGAAGGAAGGAGGGAGAGAGCTAAAACGAAGAGAGGACAGCCGAGGAAGGGGATGAATTCCACGACATTCTGGATTCTGCACCCCGTAAAGGAACTTCGGGTGTACCAGCCCCTCCGGTTCCGCGAGAAGTTTACTGTTACGAGGATGGCTCTCTGCCAGCTTCCCTGAGAACCTTAACCGCATCCGGGGGATGAGAGGGGAAAGCGTTACAGATTATCTCTCGTTAGTTTGCTTACTTCCCAGACACTATCGTTATATGTATGAGTCTTAGTTCGCCGATCCTTGATAATGCAAATTAATAAGAATTATTGCAACGCATATCTTAGGAAATGGGTTTTAAGAAACAAACTTGACTCTGATACGCCTGCTTTCTCGTACTATAAGGTGGGACGGAAAGAGTGATACGATTTTCAGATAAGATCAAATTTTAGTCGCATCATCGTTTCCGCTCGATTCTACACGAGGAAGAAACAGGATTAAGCGGTTTTCACTTTGGGTGTCATAAGAAATCTATAAGAAGCATAATGCAAGTGTGAGGCGTTGGAAGGTAGTAAAATGAGTAGTAGCAGGAGCTCTAGAAAGGGAAGCGAGCAAGAAAGAAGGGCGTGTAGTATCTAGTATGACATGGGCGTATCGTTCTAGGGTTGCTCTGGCGTCGGGGCGCTAGGCGTCTTATCGCGCTTTCTCCCAATCCACCCTGTGGCTCGGTAACCCCACGTTCCTCCTGGTTCCAGCACGCCTCACTCCACCACGCTGTGCTGAGCCAAAACCCAGCAGCGCTTCAGTTCGCTCACCCAGAAACCGACGATAAGGTTCACCCGGCGACAACGCCTGCCTGAGCTCCACTCTCTCACACACACACGCGCTTTCTCGACTCTCCTATACGCACGTGGATATTTATATAAGAAAGTGGAAAGGGAAAGGGTCCTGGCCGTAGTGGCGACCCTTCAAAAAATCGGGAGTCAGTAAAAAGCCGGGACCATCAGATCGATCGAAAAACTAAGGATGCTCTCGCACTAGGGAAAGGTGCTTTGATTATCCAACCTCCAATCTCAGCTCTACTCATGCTAAACTTCGCTCCCCTAGCAAGTCGATATTTTCACGGTGGATTCCTGGATAAAAAGAAGCAGCTCCGCACATCCATTCGGATAATTTGCTATGCTGAATTGGAAACCGTAATGTTCTGTTGCAGTAGCTGACTTGGAGGGTGGCGCACACTCCGACGAGACAAACAGCGGCGGCGATAACAGCAATGCTGGAAGTGTGTCAGGCGGTGCAGACGATGACCAGGCGCGTCTCCGTCTGAAAAGAAAGCTTCAAAGAAATCGCACGAGCTTCAGCAACGAGCAGATCGATGCTCTCGAGAAGGAATTCGAGAGAACCCACTATCCCGACGTCTTCGCCAGGGAGAGACTGGCTAGTAAAATCGGTCTGCCCGAAGCCCGGATACAGGTGAATATTTCTACAATCTCATGTGTCCAAGTAGTGTATTTAATTTTCGTATCGTAAAGCTTTGGTAGAAGCGATGTTTTCAATTAGGATTAGAATTTCAACCCCACATCTCTGTAGTTACAAACACCATTGTAATTTACACTTTGTTATTATCTGAAATGAGAAATGATTTGCCGACCAGTAGCGAAACATCCTTAGACTTATCAGTTGAAGAGCTGATAGTCAAGAACAGTTTGTCAAAATGTGATCGCCTGCCTGCGTAGTGGAATCAATTCTGCCCAAACTGCCGCCTAAGAGAGGCGTTTCTGTAGCCTAGCGATTGACCTGTATCTTCGTCTGTCTTCTCGTTCACTAACTCAGGTGTGGTTTTCGAATCGGCGGGCAAAGTGGCGACGCGAGGAGAAGTTACGTACGCAACGGAGGGACAACCCACAGCAGCAGCAGCAACAACCTCAACAACAACAGCAACAGCAGCAACATCAACAACAGCAGCATTCTGCCGGTGTGAGTTTGGTGGGTACAGGTCACCCGACACCACCGCCACCCTCCGCTATCCTCGGTGGGCAGCCACCTCCGCAAGCACCACCTTCGCCACCAAGAATACACCATGGTTTTACACCCACTGCTGTTTACCCGGGAATACCCAGTATGCCTGACTCATATAGGTAAGTCATAAAAATAGCATTCCCACTAGTAACCAAATCATCCAATAGGATCCTATTGCTTAATTGTAAATAAATGGCCGCGTGTCAAGCGGAAATAAGGCGCGTTGATAAAAGATGTTGATGAAAAATCTTGTCTGCTTTCACAGCCCTATGACGTCAATGCCGAGCTTCACGATGTCTGGTGGAAGCCAACAGAACCAGCACACGAGTAGTAGCATGGCATCTCTCTCAACGGGTGGTGGAATGGGTCCTATGGGGATGACAGTGGGGATGACGGTCGGTCCAAGCCCTGGCGCATGTCTTCAGCAACGCGACAATGGTTACTCTTGCGGGGTTGCCCGTCCACCGAGCTACGAACCCCTTCACCTGGGCTATGGTGCAAGGCCCACATGCAGCCCGACCCAACCCTATCACACGGCCGGCCTTAATCAGTACAATCAGAACGCCAGCTCGACCGGTGAGTGTCTACCGCACTCACTGCACTCGCTGCTTGCACTTTAGCCGATGGACTACTACGGATAACACGCTATCGAGCCACCCGGTAATGGATCACACTCGCTTCTGTCTTAACTTTTTAAGGCCCATTACGATATAGTACTGTCACTAGTTAGTTGGATCGCTAGCGAGTCATTAATAATAGTTCTATCACGCTACGTAACTAATCAAATACGCAGTACACCCACTCACCTCCAAGTCATTCTTAAACATTATAATCCAACTCACATATATAATTGTACCGCACCGGCTCACCCACTCTTCTATATCGTAATTACGATATTTCGCTTTGTCGAGTTAGACTACAGGAAACCACCAATTATCAGCATGCTTTAGTCCGAAAATAGCACGCCGACAAAACTTTCTAGTTTGCCGCACTCCCTTCCTTGTTACGCAACGCATGCAGCTACCTTCCGCACACACTGCAAAGGGGTTCCCCTGGCACGCGAGCGCGTTCCATACCTATTACTAATTAATAATCACTGGGTTATTACCGAAAGCACTCCCAAGGTTAGATATTTGTAATAGTGTCTATCAGCCGGACTTCCAATCAGTGTACTCGCAAACGGAATTAATCCACCGGATGACGACACACAGAGCCGTTAACGTTATCGCTATTGCTATTATAGGCTCAATAGGTCATAGAAGAACTTTCAATCGATACTAGTTGCGCACTCTGGTATACCTTTAACCGATCCCACTAATATCAAACACTTCTGGAAGATAAGTTTAAAAAGCATCGTAAAGTTTTTCACCGCGCGATTAGATTCACTGGGTTTCATTGTAATAGAGAGAATCGGACAATATGTAGATTCTTGAGAGTACGGGCTAATGATCGCAGGATTCCCGGTGCTTCTCCCGGTGTATAGAGTAACTGGAGCAGAGAATAATCTATAAAGTGAGAGTTTATGATTTCCAGGGCTGATATCACCGGGTGTCAGTGTACCGATCGCGGTACCAGGTCAACCAGCACCCGATATGGCAGCGCAATACTGGTCGCCCAGGCTACAGTGACCGTGGTGGTCATCGGTGTCGACATCATCCCCGTAGGCTTGAGCTTCTTCGTTTTAATTGAGAAAAAGTCCCTGCACCAGATGTACATCCGATTAAGAGACCAGTAAACACGAGTGCAGAGAGTTGTCCCCCGGAACAACGCTCAAGTCACTGTCCTCGGCTGCAGTTGATTGACATTCTTACCGGATATCAGCCGGCCAAGCAAGAAAGGGTATTATTAGAGATGCGCTTAGAATATCTGTTACGTTTGATCGAAATAGTTGCGTACAAGCCGCGCACTTTCATTCAAGATCAGGAAAGCGCAAGGATTACGGGTGGGTATAAGTGAGGCACGCGCCTTATCAAACCAACATTGATTTCCAGGCTTTATTTTGATCTCTTGCCGGATCTACCGTACTTCCAACAATTCCAATGACAGAGGGGAGATTGTAAGGTCAGATATTTGCGTGTGCCTCGCGAATACTCCAGTCGATAACCGATTCCAAGGAGAGGAGATAGGTGGATGCTATTGTTTTAACAAGTTTCTCGAGAATTTCGTTGTTTGCTCTGGTAATAGCGCGAGAACATCTCAATGATCTCACGCTATTACCGCTTCGATTACTAAGTAGTGAGGAACGATTAGGTGTGGGAGAACCGAGGAGTGCCCGCAATATGCAATTACATCAATAGCGCAAATGGTCGTCAGTTATCGCTTAAGGATCTCGTTTATTAAGTTATAGTTGTACTCATAATTTTGCTTACAATAGCCATTAAACAAACAGTATAGTGTCTCAGGACGTGGCGAGTTTTCTTATCGATTCCTGAGTTCTCCAAACGATCGAGTTCGCGATGGTGCTCTCCTGCATAACACGCGCAACAGATCGTTGCAGTAAAATCGCTTACAGTGGGAAAGGATGAAGTACATCTTACTTCGTTCACGATGAAACTCAGTAGACAGTTACGATGCAAGTAATACGGTGAATTGTTCGGACGGGGACTAGCCCTTACATAGTTATCTAGCAACAATTTTCTACCATCCTGGTAATAGTAAATAGGAGGACCCTCGGAGAATTATCCTTTCACCTTTCACCTTTCACCTTTCACCGACCATTCTCAATGCAAACATTCCAGCGCGCCGTATTCCTTGCATAAAATTAAGTAAGTAGGTGCAAAGGATTCATACCGATGATTACCTGCATTACCTGGTTTATCACAGATAATCAAACCGAATTGATAGACTAGCAATGTATATGTATTAAGTCACAGAGGTCTGCTGTACGAGGGAGAGTCGAAAATGGCGGAGAGTCCAAAGAAAATCGTCCTATCCAGCATCAACTTTACCACTTTCCCAAGAACATTTCCTAAGCCCTGCGAATGTCGTCAGTAATAGAATGCATCAGAGACTTGCCCTATCTCAGCTAAGCATGTTCAATAGAAATCAGTTTGTTCTCAATTTTTGACTTGCCCTCGTATCGAGTTATCCCTCTGTGCAATTTCTTACCCGCCGCTCATAGTTACGTTTGTATTTACTATATAAGAACCGGCCACACGCTAACATAAATCACCGACGAACACTTTCATTTCACCCGCCACAGAATTCCTTCCCTGGTATCGGACGAGAATATTTTCATTTCTGTGGTAATGTAGATCGCACGCCGAGCTCTCCGAATGGCTATGGGCGTCCGATAAAAGAATGCGTTCGAAAGTTTAAAAGATTCACGAGAGAGAATATGCGGCGCGGCGAAGTGATCACGGATTGCTGGCAATGTGCAACTTCTAGCGAATAGAGAAGCAACGGGTGGCGTAGATAGGTAACAATAGAACCGAAATCTTAAGAGAAAAAAAGAATGGTCGAATAAGAGAAGCGGGGTAATAAAGGAAGAATCTGTCGCAATTATGTCTCGCGAAGTTTTAAACCGCAGAGTTTCTTAGGCGTAACCGTATAGGTGAATAAAGAATTAAATAGTTTCTAAGTCGGTATTATTTATATTCGTGTAACGAATGGAAGCCAGAAAGATATTGAACGTTTGTTGTGTGTACATCGTAAAAATATCGACAGTCATTTATATATAGTTGATTCTAATCCTAAGTACTCGGTAAAAGGCGATTCGTAATTTATACCCGGCGCAAGCTCGTTTACAGGCAAGGCGAAGAGGGCCGATTGTGATTTCCCCTAGACCAGGTATGTTAAGCGTATGAATATGCATTCAAAATAAATAGTGTGTGCATTACTAACAACGGCCTATACTACCCGTATATCCACCCATACTCCTTTTTCCCGTAACTGCCGATTGGATCACTTTAGGGTAGTTCTATCAAAAATCAGTTTCCAATTGATTTTGTCTAAACTTTTACAGAACAATCTTTATAAGGTTCTGCAACTGCTGGCCGAAATTTCAAATTCATTGGCTGAATACGATGCGGCTCTTGGGGAAGGAGAGAAAAAGGAACTAAATACAATCTAGGAAATGTAACAATTATATATTTAAATTCTTTAAATAATTCTTGTTATACAAGTAGAATTGCGGACATTAATCCTGTGTTCGGTGAAGAGAAGAATTGATATGATATACTAACGATAAGATACGGACATAACGAATATCGCAATTCATTTGAAAACATGAACGTCGAACTGATGGTAAAACTGTAACTTGATTAAAGATCGGAACATCGGTCTCAGTGGCTGAACAAATGCAGTAAGAATGGGAGGCGTTGTCGTCTTCCTCAGGGAAAAAGATCGCATCCATTTCTATCGGCAAACGCTTCTAAACTGGCTGAATCGCTTCCAAGGTAGAGAATACTTGGTATTCAACAAATCTTCGTGGAAAGCATGCAAATACTCTCACATATCTCTCTGCTCGTGAGAACCAACTGCGTTCGGCGCGTCAGCTGAAGATGAAATTGTAAAGCTTACGTTAAAAAGAATGCAGATTTCTTCTTTGGCGAATGATACCATGATGATGTATATGTTCCAACACGCAGCAGCAAGGTAGGCACACTGTGCAGCCCTACCATTCATTTGACGGTAAGTAATTTGTAAACATGATGCTGATTACGTGGCGACTCCCTTGTATAAAATCTCGTACAGGTATTACATAGCTTCGACTATTAATCATTTTATACACGGAATACGGCATCCATTTCACCTATTTTATACAAGTGTAATCTCTTAACTATACAAAAATGACAACCAAGACTGTTACTCTATTGAGAGTACTTGGGCCCTAAAGAAATGCGGCGTAATTCGATGATATTCCCATAGTAGTGGGAATTTTATCTAATCCAACAAAAAATCGAGCAATTTCTTTGAATTCCTATAATCATATCTCGGTCTCTTATAACGCTTATTAAGTTTTCACAAGTTTCCGAAACTTGTCAATAGTGTAACTGAAGTGGCAGTTCATAAGCCTCATTAACATATAACTTAAAATCCTACGTCAAATTAATTAAAAATTAATAATTCGCAATCTAACTATTTGAAGGTACAGTAAGGGGTTACTATGCAAAGAGATAAATTAATGCGTTTGGTATATTAAAATGCTACGAAACAATACAGAATATTATCTATTACTAAATCTGATTATATCTATATACATGATTTTAACAACCCGTGCAATAAATGACATAAATTCAATTGCATTTAAGCATACTTCAAAAGATTTCAATTAGCTATACGATACATTATTGAGATACTCGTGTTTGTCTCTCACTTTTTTTGCATTGTGACATCTCGGAGCAATTTTGAAAGGGATTTTTATTTTATAAAAATAATATAACTGTATATGTATAGTGGTGTAATACTATAGTATAGTTCTAAAGAATACTTTGAATCCGTCACAAGTATATGTGTTTGTGTGGATTCAAGGGAACGGAACGTGACCTCAGCTTTAGATGCTAACAGGCTGCAGCACACGAAGTGCCTATACTCGATACTTATTAGAATATTCTGAATAAAAAATGTACACGAAAAATATTTTCCAACATAACTTCGCACCAGAAGTCTTTATAAATTCTGTATATGACATTGTTTTAATTCGTGAAGCAGGTTCCAAAACAGAAGATGTTACCCGGTTGGGCATTTAAATATAAATTATTGATACTTGCAAATTACTGATCTGTCTGTAAAATTCGCTAAGTCGAACCAAGAATCTAGTCTCATCATAGTTAAATGACAATGCGATCAGATACATATTCATTTAATGAAATAATGAATTGCGATAAACAATTCCAAGACACGAAATAATAGAAATATGAGGATAAGGATTCTAGATTTCTCTTTCTCTGCGATTGCGAATTACTTTACACAGCACTCTATGCACAATTCATTCAGTACCTTCCTTCTCCGTAAGCAATGCGTCAATGTCCTTGAGAATATCCGCCGACGTTGTGTCCAAAGAAAGATAGTCATCCTCGTTAATGTTCAGCAAGTTGTCATACAATAAGTGGGATGTTTTGGTAGTAGTGTCTTCTGTCGTACCAGTACCTATAGATTTTCTATCCTCTTTTTCAGTTTTACTCTGATCCTCATCCGTACTACTGTCACACAATCTGACCTCGACATCATTCTTTCTATTCATGTGCGAAGATTCGACTTCCTCCGCTGAGTTTCGATTACTAGTTAACCGCTCAGTAGGATCCGGGAGCCGACTGTTTTCTGGATCATTTATAGAGACTACTTCATCTTTCTCTTTAAGAACGGTTTGACTTTCCCATCCTTCTGCTGCAAACCTTTTCGTACATCTTCTAAGGCGCACGGGTGGTACTTTTGTCGGTGAAGCAGTATCCTCTACTGCTCTACATTTAGCGGGCCGATCTTCTGACAGAACTTCAGTATTAGAATTATCAATAGATCTCTTGAGTCCCTTGGTCAAGCGTTCCGTTTTCAAGTCAGCCAAATCTTTAATTGCATCTTTCAAAAACGCTTTTTGCGACTCATCCTCGCTCTGAACGAAGACTGGAGATCTCACTTCCATATTGTGTTGATTTTCTTGTAAGGCCTTCCGCATCTTCCGCCGGCGTATTTCTTCTAAAGTCAGTACTTCAAAGTTCAATTCTTTCGAATTCTCCTCACTCTTTTCTCTTGCGATCTTCGGATAAGGGGAGACCTTTCTGTTCGACTTGACAGTTTTTATCTTACCACCTCCCACTTCAATTCGATCCTCTGCCATTTCGTAGGAATAGTAAGCAGCACTCTCAGCTTGAATTTCCTCTAGTCTTATTTCCTCGTAAGTTTTGCAGTAAGGAACCCTCGGCTGTGGTTTAACTGGAGATGGTACACTTTCACTGTCTGACTCTGGAAGAAATACAGGAGGAACGAAAATGCGTTAGGGTAAGAACTTGAAGCACGTTCGAGATCTGTGATAGACGTTGATGAGCTGTACAAATGGCCATTTAGTACTCCAAAATGTATATCTTCCCTCTTAACTTCGATTTGTCGAACTGTCGTGTTCATTCAATGAATTTTTATCGCTCTTAAATGTCCAATTGTGATATAAGAATTATCTCATTTTTAGCGTCTTCCTCTCCGAGATTAATTGTCTAACTAATTATTTCCTCGCAGTCAACCTCTACCTGCTTGTTTAATGTTTTTGGTGTAGGTACATGAAATTGGAATTAGGCTTGTCAAGTAATTTGTATAAGCCACTGGATAGTAAGGTCTACATCCTCCATTATAGTTCTCAATCTCAATCAGGTTCGATACACTTCCAATACTCAAATCAACAGTTTCACACTGACATTATTTCGGGATCTCTGCTGCCAGACTTCAAAAGAACTTGCAACTTGGATATCATTTCTACTTTCTTCATTTACTTCTCTCGCTTCCTCATCTTAAGATTTCACTTCCAACTTAAGTTCACGAATCCGACCAATAAAATAAATGCCAACGGTTCTCTGGTACAATCTTCTCATTCAGTGATCGATATTGCGTTGAGAGCTTTAACTGTTGCTTTCACCGCGAAACCCAATAGCGACAAGCACACCGTCACTAGGATCGTTCATAATTGCCGTGCTCGTCTCATAAACAGATATTTCGAAAACAATTCGATAGAATACAGGGCACTAAACGTAGAGAACTCTGTGACCTAAGTGCAACGATGACGGAGCTATTGTTATTAGGAACGTATTTGCTCCAACATTCATAATGATACTGTCGTTGCTGCACCTACGTCATTTTGTTACAGTTTTTCGAGGTATCAAGTTTATTGAAATCCAAATATCATCTCAAAGAAAAGTACTGATTTTCACGAGTTTACATCGATCTATATGTATAATATCTGCGCTTTGCACGTCTAGCATACATCTTTTGACAAACTTCGTTTTCCACATAATTGGAAGATTTTGGATTTTTGGTTTTTCTTTTGCAAGTATCCAGAAAACAGACAATATGAATTTCTTAAGCCAACGTAACAACAATTTCACATTTTTTGTATCAATATATTAGGTGAATGCATCCAGAGGAAAGATACACGAAAAGAATTCAAATTTAAATAAACCTGTAAAATTGCCATTACGTGCACTGTACAGCAATGCACAATTCGACCACGTGATAAAACAGCGAGACAATATCATTATACTGTGAATGGAACCTATAGTAATGGTAAACAAGTTTTTATAGGTTTGCAGAAAAGAACACCGTTTGCAACGAGAATGTTAACCGAAAAAATCAATATCACAGAGCGTAGAGAAAGAATCCGTGTGGAAAGTAAAAACATGGCTAAGGAAAAGCTTTCTAATAGAAAAAATCTTTTTTCGAAGAGGTTTTATAGTCAGTCATCACTGGTGATTGAGGTATTCCAAAAAAATTCTGAAGAACTTTAAACTCAATACAAATTTTAGAAGACTGACCAAACAGATGGCCCTGTAGAAAGCTAACACGAGTCAGCTTAAAATATGTATGCTTTAAATGAACGCCATTAACATATAATCTGTGATACCATTGAGACAGCAACTGCTCCTTATCAATATGCGATAGCAACAACCGCCAACGACTCTCTTTCGGAATCTACGGAATCCTATAGAAAAGTTGCTCGTACAATTACATGGTCAAAACTTCCAAGTAATCGGTGATAGATATAAAATGTATTAATTAAAAATCAGATGAGACATTTGATAAACGGGAAGTAATTTTCATTGTAAAAATATTCTCTTCCTGAAAGGCGTAAAAAAAGAGAAACGCTGGCGATTAATTTCGGCTGCTCTTTCCTTCTTATCGCTATAAAAGCTATAATAATTTTTGCTCTATTCTCACTGTTTACACACACATACGCACTCATGGAGAAATTACATACGGCGCAATCCATCTGAGAATAAGTTAATAATTGTACGTGGTGTTTCCGAGCGTACCAAAGATGGATCACAATACATTTACAAACCGATATTGAAACTATTTTCATCATCTTTGCCGAAACTTCTTGCCGTTTCTGAAACGCAAGTCACTTGTAATTTAATTTAGCCCCTATAATCTCAAGTGTAATAGCACTCCATAACTAAAACTATCTGTATACAACAAATGGCTTCTTCCTGCAGAGGGTAAGGATGTACCACGTTTTGCTCGCATTAAAATCAACGATACATTTAGCCATGCTAGAATGGACTTCTTCAAATGTATCATTCGTGCGGTAGCTGTACCATGTTGATACCATTCGCGAGCATCAATTAATAGAATAAACTTGGGATTTATTCCAGTACACACCTGTCGAAATTGTCGAGTGTGTAAACATACGTGTAACACCACATCAATGATATGGTCCTAGCAATATCCGTTCCACTTAGCTACCTGCGCTGCCCGAAGAATCGCCCATTTTTAATAGCTCGGGCGTAGAACATTTCCTACTCGTGTTGGCATTGTTTACTCACACTATTCTCCCCCAGTGATAATGTCTGACAAATTTCAGACAAAAACACTCATAAGTAATATAGAGGGCTGCATATTCGATTGCTCGTGTATTCGATGCAACGCGCACATATCCCAAGTATAACGTGTGCAAGTACATTATTTCCTTCGCGTAATACATCATTACTTATTCCAGATGCATATTCACGTAGTCATAAAGTGCATCCTCGAACATATTATATTTCATAATAATATTTTCTCCCACTTCTTTCGCAGATTGTTTAATAAAAATTGACATATCATTGTCGGATCCGTGTATTCAGTGAGTGCCATGAGAATATTTCCGTATGCACGTATGCTTGAAAGCAGGGACATTGTGGTGTTCAAATGCGCGAGGGCATTTTAAATTAGTATACATGTAAATATAGAGACTTTCCCTTTAACTAACTAATCATTGAATACACGTCCTTCTATTGGACACTAAGCTTTAATGCATATTTTATATACATATATATATATACATATATATGTATATGTTATACGTTCGTATCTATATTTGTTGCAACTTGAAACTCTGCCTACATTATTCACGTGTTTATAGAACTCTTCCATCATATTCTCCCAATCGAATAATTATATCTCACCGGTTTTCTTTATCTCACAACAGCTTTCGTCTGAATGAACGCCTACGATGAAATCTGGTGCATCAGAATCGATGTCTGAGCTGTCATCGCACGGATGAATAAAAATAACAGGTTGAAAATATGTGGAATTCTTAGGCAGGAGTGGTAGTTCCGAGATTTTCTCTTGTAGGGGAATGCCGGGCTTGACACTTAACGTAGTACAAACTCCAATGCTATACATTTGTGTAATAAAAAAGGACTTCTAAGTCACTCCATGAACTATATATATATATTTGTGGCAGATAGAAACGCTATTATTGAAGGTGGAACGCGCTCTTCGGTACAAATACTCCTACAATTTCTGTGGTTTAGTTGCAACAGTTTGCAAAAAAGCAAACATTGAATGCAACACTTTGATAATCTATTCTGTGAAGCACTGCTTTGCATTGAACGCATGTTTTAATAAGATATGTCTATCTAACGCGCCGTTATCCCGTATCATTTGAAACTTCAATAATACGAGAAAAGCCGATACATATGAAGATATCATCGTTGTCTTGTACATATTAAACTCAAGCCCAGTTCACTGCCACATATGTTAGAAGTATATTTAACTATTAACATTAGCACATCTATCTATTTTGCTCTTTTAAAAGCATATGATTCGTAACCATAGCCCTAATAGAAATTGGACTGCCATTTGGCCGATAGCGCTTGAATAGGCATTTACTCGAAACTGAATTGCAGGATAACATCGCACCACATTAATATTATGCCTCGCTACTAAATCTACTTCAAAGTACAAACGTTGTTTTCAACTTCTGCCACTTTCGTACAAATAGATTTGATGCGATGTTATCAAAATACTTTTGCCTTCTGTCCAAACAAATATGAAACAGAAAATCCACTAACCCGTGGCATAATATATATATATATATATATTATGAACGTCTACCTAGTCCTCTGTATATCGCAGGGCGGTTTTATACGATATCTGTGCGATAAATGCACAGAGCATAAGTACTTCCTTATTCGCTCTATAGTGTTCAGTGTTGCCTTACAGTGCTATCAATTTGCAGGGCAGTTAGTAGCAGAAAAACAATTGTTCAAATGCATTATTTAAAAGAGTAAAATATAAGTATTGTAAGAGCATCTGTAAGGTAACAATTTGAACTTACAAAATGATAATGTACAAAAACCTTATGGCCCTGAGTTAGGACTGATGGGACTGTTAGGGCTGATTTAATAAGTTCAAGCAAATCTAAATCTTGAAAACGCGCGATATCTCTCTTTTAAACTCAATATGAATGCAAGACCATTAAATAAATATAATCAATTAAACTGGGAAGTTTTATGCAATAACAATTACTGTAAAAACTAATAACATAACAAATCCAAACATAATTAAGCTGTAACATAACTAATCAGATTACCATACAGGTGTATTTTTGAATGCTTGTATAAATGCAAAATATTGCTCACGAGTGACTGCATCAATATCGTGATGAATATTTAATTCTAATTGAGGATATTGACAACACGTTCTATATTATTACGAAACTACCTTTGCAGTCAGTAATTTTTTTTCACATGCAGTATATCTTTTTATGCCTCTGTTAAGAAGTACTTATTTCTTGCTTTCAAAAGCCACAAGCTATAAAGACTTTATTGCTGAAAGTGAGTTGTAGTTGTCAGTACTCGGCGATAAACAATATCTGGAAAATCATTCAAGATGTTCACGCAGTGATCGCACAGTGTACCAGATTCTTACAAATGTGGCTCAATTAACTGTACCGCCACGTCAGTACTGACACATTAGTACCAAATGAATCGAAACGAAGATTGATTAAGTATCAGAAATGTAGTAACACTTGTTGGACTTACAATAAAGGTATGGCTGTATACCTGATTTAGCTCTATCTTCCATATTCACAGAGAAATGCAAAGTATTTTATAAATGTATATAATACTTTGCATTATTTGAAGAACGATACTTTCGCGATAGCTATCCCTTTTGCAATATATACAATTCTCTTTCCCTCTAACCTGTATTCCTTGCCTCTTCTATTTTATATTTATCGAAAGTATCTTTCTGTGTCGGCTGACAGGCGAGGGAAATAATTTAAAGCGCTCTCCTTGAAGCATTGTATCGATCTCAAAAACGCCTATACGATCTTATACCAAGAAATGGAAAAGGAAATCTTGATGTCTGTGTTTGCGAAGTTTGTTGACTATGGATCATAGAATATGATGGTTGTCGCATGAGGTGTGTGCTCTGTTGATTTTGTAGGGGTGATATAGATTGGCCAAGAGGACGTGAATGAACATTTAACTGATGCGAATATGATAACGAGGGATTGCAAGCGGAAGATTGTGAAATTTGAACATGTGGCTGTGGTATGTTCAAATGGTTCGTGACACTAATTGTACTAGATACATTTAAATTATGGGAAACGTTACTGGGGATTGTCAGGCGATTTGGGACACTAAGTGTATTTGGAATATTCATGTTTGTCTGTAACGCTGATGGAAACGTCAGAGTAGCCGATGTTAGATAGTGAACGTTGAAAGGTGGACGGGGGGGCTAGTAAAGCCTCATACCTTTTTCAAATTTTACGATGAGAGGGTCAACAGCTGGACTACCAATAAAACTGCTAGCTTCACTGCTTCCCCTACCTTGATCAGATTCTGTGCTGCTACCACCATACTTTGTGTCTTCTAGATAAAAAGAATATTAACATTATAAAAGCAATCTTTTATATTACTATATTATATTACTTTCGATAAAGAAACTTACTTTGATGATTTGACCACTCCTGATTTACAGGTTTTGATGGTAAATCTGATATTTTTACTGGATTGATAGCATCACTTGCAAGTGTACGTGCATTTTTGTGCATGAACGAACAGTGGGGTTTCTTGCAGCCACCAGGTTGTGTTTCCCAGTAACACGGAATCGATTTGCGATTTTTCTGTAATGTGTAAATATTAAGTCAAGCACCACAATACACATGTATTAATTATACTTTTAAAAAACGAATTTTACCTTTAGTTCCATATGTCTAAAGTTACAATGCTCATCAATACAGTTGCCCTGCTGCCAATACCTGCACATTGTTTCGCATCCCAATGCAGACGGTTCATGTCTAAATGGACAGAAATCTCCCTAAAATCATAATAGCACATCTTGAGATCACATATTTATTTAAACAACCTTTATTTTCCTTAATTCATACACTTTTTCTCAAAGCTAGCATTTCAAGGCATACCATGTGTATTATATTATCAGAATAAAGATTGTCATTTTCTGCACTTTAGTATTATAATAGTAATTTGTAGCAGCAAGTTTAGAGTGGCACATGAGTAGTTGTAAAAATTAAAATATATTTATCCATGCATGTGCTGCATCGAATTATTGAGGGTGCACTGTACAACATGGCTGGTCTAACCTTGTTATTTTTATACAAGACAAACAATATGGGATGACTTCGAGGAATGTCGAATACTTCAACGAATATCTTCATATAGATTATTCATAAATTATGTCAACCTACCTTCTTACATGTAGAATAATAGAAAAAATAACAGTCGGTATTCTTCTGACTGCGCTCCATTTGTAAGGGTTGATAGAACGATGAGTGGTCGTGTTCCTTGCTATAAAGAAATCAAACTATCAATATTTTATGTAAACCTTGCATAGTTTAGCTTAAATCAAGCAGCAGAGGATCATAAGAGCTCCTTGTGATATTAAAACACGCACGAAGAACATTACCATTTCGAGCGAAACATGACTCAAATTTTAGAAAATCGTACACAGAAATCAGCAGTTAGAATTCGGTGATTTGGTTTGAACAGGGTGCTCTCGTGACCCACGGTATTTATATTCGAGTGAAGAAGCATTTTTTCATATGTTATTAAACACCGGTTAGTTACTTACGTACGTCTGTGATTTCCACGGTGACTTTTTTTGCAACTCTGCTTTCACCTACACAACGTCACACAACACATCAACCATGGGCTCACACCGTCGTACACACTAACCGAACGCAGACAGTCATACACACACGTATGTGCGTGCATTCGTGCACATATTGTATTGTGAAACAACTTCATGGTCGCTATATATATATATTTGTCTGTATAAGTGGTATAATATTAACAAATATATAAAGATAGAAGATGAAGAAAAATCGACACTTTCGTAATAGCAACTATTTATATTCTGAATAAATAATTTCCCATGTTGTCGACTTCGATTTGCACCGAAGTGTCAGTTACATCGAAAAAGCAATCCTAAATTTACACAGTAGTAACATCAACCCCTATTTATATAACTTGATTGAATTTTCTTACAATTATATAGTACCTATAGATGACTTTCAGACGGATCGATCGATATCTATTTATTTTTTTGAACCCAACTAATCATCAAGTTTTATACATTAATTCTGTGTTTATACTGCAAGAATGGGAAGAAAAAATCAGTTCCTTTGTAACTCAAAAAATTAAGGTATGTGTTTTACATAATAAACAAGAAAATCAGCCTGTCGTTATAGAAAAAAATAATTCTTATTTTCAATATATTTTTGGGACATACAGATTCTACAAAATAATAACATGAAAAAAGTATACACTGTTACTAGTATTAAATAAAACGCAACAAGCAGTTTAGTTCAGAAACATGTTTATGGATACAATGAACCAGACAATTTTACATTTAAAACACTGTATGGCAAAGGAGTAATATTCATAGTAAACGCAACACCGTTATGTGTTACTATAATTAATAACTGCCTCAGCCGTAGTATCCTCACTTGATTAATACACAAAACATACAATTTTGTAGTTAAATGTCTACACTTTCCCAGTATACAAAATATGCTCATTTGGTAAATTTTAATTATAATACGTTATCAATAACATACATTTTAGTAATTTATGAAACATCATCTTATTCCATGGACATCAGTTCTGTGCAACAATGTTAATCCCTTACTATGTCCAATGATTAATATGGCTTCATTCATATTCTGTATATAATCTTACATATTGGAATAATATAGTGTACAACAATTTTTACTATGACATTGTAAAAATTCATATATATATATATTTAAAGATGTAAACAATATAAGTAACTGGATGCCATAAACAGCAGCACACAACGAATGATGTTTGAACAATGCAAGCTGCACGAAAAGTAAAATTATCTATAGCTACCAGATAAGTTTTTTCTTACACAGCTAAATTGTAATCAGTCACAATTTATCAACTTCCTGGAGTCTGGCTTAAATCAATAAGTGTAAAAAAATATGTGCCATTCTCAACTGCTACATAGCAACATCGCATAAAATGATTGTCTAAAGAGGTATAAAACAAAAGTATTGTATGCAGTTTATAACAACTTAAACACAAAACATTCAATGTTTGTTATTCTTACTCTCTTTTTATATAACAAACTATTATCTATTATAAACAAAAAGTTAATATACCAAATATGCAATAATTTACCCTTACCTAATGTGATTGTCTTTGGAAATAATCAGACTTAAGGAAGTTGAATCACATCATGCTTTAGATATATTTTTATATACATGTAGGTATATACAGGTATGTTTGCAAAAGAAACCACATATTAAAATTGTAATTACCTACCCCAACAAAGGAATTACTGGAAGGTACATATATCTTCTTATGTACAAGCAAATCATTGCTCTATGAATGATATGTATATCACAAGAATGTACTCATATGTGTATGAAATAGTAAATATAAAATTTTAGCATTTGCTATCACTGTTGTCACATAAATCATACTATGTATATAAACCATTCTGCTCATACTGTAACTACACAGATTTTATAAACATTTTTAATGTAATATTAAATATACCTTTTATTCCTGTTATACTAATATCTTTTGTGGGATATGTAAATTATGAAACAAAGTTCGAAATGTTATAATAAAATTGCAACCAGAATTTTACACTGAAATAATAAAAGAAACTATGTTACAAAAAAAGGATTACATTCACTGTGTGCTAGAAACATTAATTTATTATTTCCAACACACCAGGATTGGCCAGCAACCCACTCTGTAAATGCATGGTGTCATGTGTAATGAATCAAAAAGCTTGTACTATGTTATTCATAGTATAGTGATGCAATAGCTAAGTTTCTAATTTTTCCTCCAATTTTTTGGATGTGGCTATGATGCATAAATATAGAACAACCAAATGAGTTATTGAAACTTTATATATACACAAATATTAGCAGTGCCAATCCAGATCAAAATATCTTATAGGCTTTATTAGTGATATCTATTACTGATCATAGCAGTCTCATATTCATCACATTGCACAAATAGGTTCTCAGATTTCAATAGCCTACAAAACTGATAAAAAATACACAGTGTAACACAATAAAATTTCCATACAACAATTTCTACATATGACTCAAACACACGTTTCCATCATAATCAGTATTACAAAATCAAAATCCAGTAGAATCTTCTTACTATTGTACATTGTTCATTATGTTTTTATGAATATGTATATCACACACAGAAATGCTTACGACATATAACTGAATAATCAGATGCACCAAATAGAAACATTTACCATTATGAATCTCCATAACATTTACCAATACCTATATTATTAATGAAAATGCTATGCACCGGATTAATACTGCAATTATGTATTGCCATGTACTTGACAGTCGAAAATGACATTTCAATTCTTTCTGTAAGTGCTTAGAGTGTATTTAGAAATAATGTCAATTCAACTTCAATCCAAACAGTAAGTAATGCATAACTCCCAAAACACATACGATACACTCCAACCCACTGCATTTGCCCGTCAGTTTGATTAATGGTGCGTATACGCATTTAAAATTTTATACAATCCTCATTAACGTCCTGTATAGATATTACAGATATTATAGATATTATGAAGATCTAAACGGCAGTTACCAGCAAATTTACTGTATGCATATTACGTATTTTTCACTTCATCTTTTAATTTAATTCCATTTCTCCTATATAATATCTATATCCAACTGCCAATTTTTGCTTATGTGACATAAAATAAGTTGTCATATAAGATCGGGTCATAGCGACAAAATCCTCAGGATGAGGTTACATATGAAATATAAGTAAACTCATGTATTGCAAGTTTTTATATACGCTAGTTCAATTATCTCTTCGTCGAAGCATAGACTAAATACTATCATTATTACTATAATTAATATTATCAATTAGGACTTACTGGAGTTACAACATTTGGAACAATCGAAACAGCTGGTGTGCTATCTTTTAATCGACCATGATGCGCGGTTTCCTCCTGGTCCACTACCCATTAATTGGTTTTGAAGATCAGCTATTGTATCCCGCAAGACTTTCTTCTCTTTCACAAGCACGGCAATGTTTTCTTGTGCCGCATTCAGATAAGATTTTAATACTTCCGATTCTTCTTTAATGCGTATCAACCGAGAGTTTTCTTCAGATAATCTTTCAAGTGTCTCCAGCCTTCGCTTTAATTCCTCATTAACTGATTTCATCTGCTCACTTGATTGTTTCAAAGCACTTAGCTCTGAATCATAATCCACATTTTCACACGCCTGACTACCGCAGTTTGATAACGCACTAAGAGAACTGCTTTCACTGAATGCTGTTACTGAAATAAGAAAATTACATGAAGCTGAAAATGCCTTGGAAAGCAAACAATTATATGAGAGTGATAATTATATTTGGATATACTATAAATTTCCGTAAATATTGCATACAATGTATACAACATAGTGATGTCTGTTTACACTATCATGTACATCACTGTAGTTCATGCACATTAGGAGAAGCTATTTTTTATAATATTTGGCACAGTCCCAGCATACTTTATAAATAGTATTTATGAACCGTGCAGTATTCAGATAATTAAAAGTAGCTAATAAGACTATGAAATAATATGATTAAAAAAATTAAAAGAATTCTAGAAAGCTTTGCAGGTAATTCATATAAACCATGCTTTATAAATATATATCTACAACTGCATATCTGTTACTCTATATTGCCTGATTAAAAAAACAGTTATATTTAATGCTATTTTTACACTGATTAAAAAAATTTTCTTTAATACTGTCACATATATCTGTAAAATATATGTAAATTATATAACCAATAATAGTTTGAAATAATATGACTAAAATATTCAAAACTTTTTTAAGCAGTGTACTACTTTTATACTGATGCTCACATTCGAAAGGCCATCTGTATGCAGAAGACAATTGCAAGATTATTTTATGTCCATTATTTCTAATTCGATAAGTCTGCCACTTGCGTTTACCAGCAGATATTCACGTGAGTAGGACTAAGAAACATATAGCGATCTACCTAAAGGTATTTATATATTTGCTATTACACAGTGCTCAAACATAAAAGCAAATTTGCATGATACAACGCAATCTGCTTCCAAACAGTAGTAATTTCAAGTAGAATTGCAAGTGGCAGAATGCACAAAGAGGCTTTCTTTACCAAGTAACTTACCAGGCTCAATATGAAAAACTCCATTCGTATCCCGTATTATCTTCAGCCTTGATATATTTAAGTCTATTGGTATTGGGCCTGGCGAAGTAATATTACTCGGAGGACGATCTTCATTTAAACGCAACGATATTCTTTCCAAATACACCTGAAAGTAGAAGTATAGATTATTATATATATTATATTTAGCAGTTAGGTATCTTGCAATACGAGGTACACTCACGTGCATTAAAATTGGTTTGGGTATAATTTCATCCTCTGCTAAATCTGCCAAACCTGTTATGGAACTCATACACAGAGCCATAGTAACATCAGTGACTTTCACTTCAAGCTTATCTTCAAATAGATCCATAACACTTTGTTTATCATAGACGTTCATGAAAGATGAACCACTTGTTCCGCTTTCAGCGGTCTTGACGTGATCCCGCGAAGATCGTTTAACTGTCTCATTTACATTTTGGCTTGCCAGAGATAATTTATGGCCGTCTGTCTTATTTTTCAATCCGTGCTCTAAACGAAGTTTGATGCATGATCTACAGTCTGAATCAGATGGTAATTCAGCCCAATCCCTGGATCTCGAGCTAAACTTTGTCTAATCAACAGAGTATAAATGTGATTTATGAGTACAATATTTTCCAATAGTTCCCCTTTAAAAATGAGGTTGTCCTATTAAACTATCTTGGTATACAATGTTGTGTTTAGGTGTTACTACAGCCAAGAATACCATTGAATTATAAATTATCTGAGTCTTCAATTATTTGGAAATTTTAAAGTATGAACATTTAAATATTCTGCATGAACAGAGCATTGAATATTGCAATTACATTATTCAATTAAGGTCACTATGCTCCAGAGTTCGCACATTTCATACAGACCCATGAAAGTTTCTTATCATAAAAATACTACCATAAGGATTTAATGAGAATATATTATCTTTTATAGTTTGCAGGCATTTTGCATATTGTTGTTAGTAGTAAGCAAAAGCTTGTAAGTTTAGCAGCACCCAAGCATTATCAGACTACATGCTCATCACATGTTATGTTTGAAACTAAACAAACTTAAATTCTAAACATAAGAGATTATATTCAGTGTTAGAATTATTATTATAAAAAAAAAACTTTTTAAGACACGCAACCCAGAAAAGCTTCATTAACAACTGAAAACCTAATTTTTATCAAGGATTTGTATGAAAAGCCTTGCAGAATAAGAATATTTAACATTATTTACATTGTGTTATTTGCAATATTAAAATTTGCTCCAAAAGCTCGTAATTTCAAGGTTACACCAACATGCAATAGACAACACATGATATTGATGTCTAGTGAAAATATATGTATGAATGTTTTGCCAATACCTTTCTCTTGACCTGCCACAAGTGCCACACAAAAACATTCACAAGAGAAGAAGAGACACGGGAGAGGCATGCAAAAAGTTAAGAGACAAGAATTGTATAAATATACATATACAATATTAAGTTGTTTAAAATGTATGCAAACATGAATAAAACATAAATATACTTTGACATCATTTTCTATTTGCTTTTAATACGCCTGATGTACTATGTTATTGTATGTAACAGAAAGGTGATGTAGTGGTAGCTTTGTATGCTTCCAGCAAACCATTAAGTGGATAATTTAAAATTAGTTACACCAGTAATTTACACAAATTTTACGTCAGAATGATTGTAATAACCAATGATTAATTATAAATTTGGTATAAATAATCAATTATGTGATTCAGAATGTATATAAATACATAAATAAAGTACTTTCAATAATAAGCATTTTTATAACAGCGTTAACACTAGATTAACACCTCCGGAACGTAAGTATTGCGTGAGGAAGAATTTAATAGTTACACATTTCATCTATTTAATAATATTAAATATACCAAAATCGAATACAAGAGACAATTGAATACTTTAAAATAGTGATAAATCTGTATGCACTTTACCTGAAATTCATCCCAAGGAATCGATGGACATTCACTACTGCCAATACGAGAAACTTGAACTTTAATCGTGGATACGAAGCCACTTGACTGTTGGACGAATTCAACTTTTGATAATTTAAACGTGATCATTGATACCTGAAACGAATAACAGCCTTTATACTATATACTCGATCTCCTTAGTTAAACCAAATTGTTGATAAAAATATACTTACAATGTCTTTTCGTTTACACATGCTCTCCAAGGATTTCTCACTCTGTGTATCAGGGGTTTCTTCTACAACTTCACTTGCTTCTTCTACTGCCATTATACTAATCGTGTTGTCAATCATAAAAACTGCATCTAATTTCTCTTGATCTTGCAAACTTCTGAGAACATAATTTTCACTATCCGAACTAACATCACTTCTCATAGACACAGTGTCACTACTTCCATCCTCTGGCGAAGCTTTCAAAGCAGAATCAATAGAAGTCATCAAACTACTGAATCCTTTTTTCATAGAGGAGAGATCTACATTAAAATTGTTTGCCATAAATGTTGTTTCCGATTTGCCTTTCTTCTGTGAAATCTCGTTTGTATGACGAAGTGCTGTTTTTTCTTCTTCTACAAATACAGTCTGTTTGTCTATTGTAGAATGTGTCATATGCTGCGAATCAGTTTTATTTGTTCCATTCTGTTTAAATGTAACAACTGGCTGACTTGTAGCGCCAGAGTGGACAAAATCCATGGACAACATAGATGACATTTCACTTTGAGGGCTACAACAAACTTCATAGCGCGTAGCCGTTTTCTTAAAATCAGGTCGTTCGCCTGCATGTTCACTACTGTACCAATGTGTAGAAGACGCTGCTAGATCATCAGCTATACTAGATGAGTCTGGAATAACAGACTCCAAGTCTCCGCCAGAATTCTCCTTCCCAGGCGTTTGTGACGGCATAACAAATGTCACTTCAACTTGTGGTATCAATGCACCAATAACCAATAAACTACCAGCTTCCACTTGCATTATTTTATTTGAGTCAACTGTTAAATACGTGGCCATTTCGGACAAAACTTCTGATAATCTTAATAGGAAAAGGTATTGATAATGATTAATTTGAACGCTAACTAGATTGCTTATGTATGCAAGGCCGTGAATAGAAGCAGTAGAAGGCTTGTCTGGTGCGGTTTCATTTATTGTCATATGACACCAGAGAGTTAGTGGGAATGCATCAAGAAATGGAACTGGTCGGTTTGGACCAACTGCACGAGCACCAAAGAAATCAGCCCAAACAGGTTCAAAATTGCAGCACCAAACATCTTTAGCTTCCGACCACAGTAGTTCGCGGTGTAACTGCCGAACTAACTCATTAACTGAATTACTACTGAAATTTTCAGGTGGATGACGAATATTATCAGTTCCTAAAATGAACAGAGGTTGTTAAAATACTGTACGGTCAAAACATTTGTAATATTATTTCACATTTAATTTATCATGTGAAACAAGTTAAATTATGTTTAGTAAAGCTGTTAAACACTACTTCACAATTTATTAAAGTTTACACTATATTAAAACTTAAAATATACTTACCAGCACAGTGTGATAAAAATTTCTCTGTAACCACATAATGGTCACCCAACTTGCTTGGAAATTCTCCACTAAAGAATAACTGACCCATTTGGAAAGCATTTAGGCATTTGGCTAATTCTGCTCTGGAAGACCGTTCTGTGGAACGCACATTGGTAATGGATGCTCTCGAAGTTTGGACGTGCAAAGAATTCGGTCTATCTTTTTGATTGGGGTATTCTTGCTGACTTTCAAACACTATCTGGAAACACACACAGGAAATTATATAACTTAGAAATAAGTTAGTTTAGCTCTTCTATGGTTATACACAACAAACTATGTTATTACAAATTTACGACATAGAATACTTACTCGTGGAAGTATAGCTTCTATTTTCACATCAAAATACATAAGATTTGCTGAAGTGTCAGATGGTTGCTTATCCTTCTTCATAAGTGAATGGTGTAAATTAAGAGCAAAAGAATTAAACCATAAGAAGGAGCAGACATCAAAGTTTACTTGAATAGGATTCAATTGTACGAAAAATTTTGGTGGTGGTACTAAAATGTTGGTACATAAATTAGCTAAAGAAATATTTAAAAACTGAAGAAATAAATTATTCTTAAGCGATGCCTACTCACGTGGAAACGTTATATCTCCAGGATAATAATAATAAGTAAACTCAGCATGAAGTATTGTGACATCTTCTGGAAGACAAAACCTATCTCTGTCACCTAGAAACAAATTTAAAATATGTACAATGTTTGCACCCACATTCACGTAATAAAAACATCACTTTCGGATTGAAATAGCTAGCTTAAAATATATCTAATTATGATTATAATTATATGTAAACTTGAACATTATAATTTTTTTTTAAAAAATTGCAAATTTTATATATAATGCTGGGCAAGCTACTGATTGCGAACGAAATTTATTGGCAATAGTCAATTACTAAAAAGAAACACAGATTTCTGAAAGGCATTAGAATTTATATCAAAAGTTTTTAGTGCAAGTTACATAATACACTACAGGTATTAGTCATGTATACCTGATGTATGCTTCTTCCTTGTTTGAGCTGTGCAATCGTTAAACAAAGCAATTATTGAAATAGGTGTTGTTGAAAGAAAGTATTATACTACAATACTTCATATCAAGCAAAAGATGGTAAATATTATATTGTAAGATAAAACACATTACTACCTGTAACAAATTCTTTCGGTGTGGGATTCCGGGATGTTGTTGTGACTTTGTATAGAGTGAAGTCATCAATTCGTATTATAATACATGTTGTCATCAACTTCGCAAGTTGTTCCAAAATATAATTTTTTACAGGATTGCCACTAGGATGTTGAGACTTTTTCTGTTCATGTGCAGCTGTAAAGGTTTGATTATGCTGAGACTTTTCCATATTTTCTGTTGACGATTTTCCACTGCTGCCTATAAAATGGAAACACCATATTGTAAGACATTTCAATAGCCTACATTAGTGTAACATTATGTAGGTCATTGACTACATACCAGTCACATTACCCTGGCTTCGAGTTAAAGGAGAATGTTGTGTTCTTCCAGAATCAATTAGATCCATAAATTGAGTACGGAAAGAACTTAATGATTGCTGTAACCATTGACTATGTGGTGTTGCACTTTCTCGATAACGAACCCAATGTTTCCGATCAGCCATTGCCAAATGGTATGGATAATAGTCAATTTGAAATTTCACAATGGAAATTTGCAAAGCACCACCGTCCTTCAAGTCAGGATATACTGACCTACCAACTAGAAAAGAGAAAAGCAGTTAATATTAAAAACTGCGCCCCATGTGAATAAAGTAAGAAAAATGCCAAACTTACTCCCAGGATCATCACATAGATGCAAATCAATTCTTTGCGAAAGAAAATGATATGATGTCTCAACAACATCGTATCTTGTAAATATTTTTGATATTGTTGAATTGCTTTGTGTCTTTGTTCTTGTTTGCTGTGATATTTGTGCTTGATATTCTGGTAAAACCTTAAAAAATATCATACAGAAACATAAGAATAAATAACCCAAATATTATTAAACCTTTATAGTTATACCTCCAATTTTCTTGCAGCTTTTGTTTTACGTTCTAATATGGTAGCTTTTTCTATGAGACCTCCTAAAGAATCAATGAAATGAAGGGCAGCTTTTAATTGTGAATCTGTCAAAACCCATAAAAGGTCATCCAATATAAGTACCAGTCTTGACCCCATAACGAAGCAGTCTGAAATATTTAAAATGTTACAATATACCTCTTGCTATTATTGCTGTCCAATGTGAGTAAATTAGTATTACCTGATATCCGCTTCTTTATAGTAATTCGACATCTTGCTTGATTTGTAAGAAGTCGAAGGGGTGTAAGATTTGTATCTTTAGTGCTTTGAGCTTCAATTCTCACTGTTTGCCATTCTAATTCTTTAAAAATAAGTAACTGTCCTCTATCTGGATCCTTAACTCTAGTTGTTCTAAGATCGCATCTCTGCCAAGTGGCAGACTTTGACTCAACCATTATACGACTCATCTGTAGAGAAATCAATTTGTATGCCAGATTTGTTGTTAAAATACATTTAATTGAATCATTGCTTAGATACCTGAACAGAAGCAATGAATGCAGGACTTTTAAATGTCACCAATACAATATTGACAGCTACTGTTATACCATCAATGACTTTGTGTATAAATGAATATTTTGCAGGACCTGCATATGATGATAAGCCCTGTGGGGAAGACATACTCCTCAAATCCTCGCATGTTTCTATATCAACATGAACTTCATCCAAACTCTGAAAGACAAATATATATTGACAGTATTGACATTGGCATTCTAAAGTGAATGTCAAATAAGACTCAGTATCTACCAAGAAAATAGGAACACTTTTTAACTTGGTCCATTGTATACGAAATGAAACTTTATTGCACCAAGCCCTTTTTAGTCTCAGCCATGATGGTAGTTCTAACAGATCCGTTAAAACTATTTCATCGAGTTCTAAATTGGTTAGTTCACCTTCTCCTTTAAAAGTACTCAAATTTATTTTGTCAGCAGATAAATTTTTTGTGAATCTGAAAATGTTACAAAAAAATATAGTTTTTGCGTGTTAAAACATTAACATAAGTCAATTCATTGTAAGGCAGCTAGCATTTACAATCTCTAAGACATAAAAAATAAATATCCTAATAATGAACTACTTGTTATTATGAGGTATAAGGATTTCATTGGATTATTCCAATAATTCAAATTAGTATGTGCATTAGTATTTTAGCAAATGCCACGGGAGTAGGTATACGAAGCAGAAAATTGCATACCTGGATAAGTGTTTCAATAATTGGTTTTTTATTATTGACACCATGTTTCGCAAAATGCAATTTATTCGTAACGCAGCTGAGGCACATCTACATCGTTAGGATTTAAACCACATATTTACGCTGTAGAGCGATGCACTTATTATCCCTTGCTGAAACTGGCTGAGGTAGCAAAAAATATGTCACGACTAACTTTAACTAGTTTCGTCAAACTAATGCGATAAGCAAACTTCAGTGTCTAATGTAACTGATGTAACTCAAATTGCACTCGATCCAAATTTTATATATTGCACTACGTCATTAACCACTTTCTTTGTTCCTCTTCTTCTTCTTCTCACAGAACTCCAATTGTGTCGGCGATTGTGTTCTGGCGTTTCGGATTTAATAAACAATTAACGAATCCCCAAACTGATCTATCAACCACTACGAACCTTTTGAAAAGGTTAAAAGCAGATGGATGAGGCTGGATCGACTTGGATGAGACATCAGACCAGTCGTCCGTGAGTCGTCCAGACGTTCGGATCCAGACCAATCCAGACAAACCAGACAAACCCAGCAGCCAGCAGCAGATCACAATCCCAACCACAAGCAACTCACCACACTCACGCAACTTGACAGATAATGCAGGACCAATGTGGATAACAGCCAGCGTGGATAAGGGCCAATGTGAACAATCGGACCAATACAAACTCAAGCATCCAACACATTTAGGGAGTTCCATAAAACAACCGAAGGAAATATATCTTGTAATAGCTTTGAAACAGTTGGTCAACCTGGAACACTGAAACGATTGCAACGAATTTCAAGACGCTTTTGCACGTGGAGTTTGCTTGAACCACAGTATTGTGGCTTGAACCAAATGTGGACCGATGTAGTTTTATTACTATTATAACCATAAAGAAAATAATATTTATTTTACTGTGATTGTGTAGCTAAAGACTTCACGGATTCATACATTCTCATTCATTCTTCTTAAGCACGAAACTCCAACCTTTGGTATATACAATTCCATTTTATTAATAAACTATACAAGGGTACTAAAATTAGTAGATGTATAAAATTAAGATTAAGATGAGGGGTCTAATTTTGAAAACTTGTTTTTTACAGATAAAATGGCAAAATCACGAAGTACAAATAAAGCTCCTCGCAAGGAGGGTTTTAATCGTTCAGGACATAGCATGAATCCCGAGCGACCAACTGAGGGACTAAAGGGTGTAGCAAAGGCCAGAACGAAAGGCACAATTAAACGGTTGCAAATGTATCGTAACCAAAAACCAAAACGAGATCGAAATGGAAAAATAATCAGTCCCGCACCATTTCAAGGCTGGCATCCATCAGGAACTATGTCTCGAGTTGAACCATCACAAAAGTGGTTTGGTAATTCAAGGGTCATTTCACAAAATGCCCTCCAAAAATTTCAAGATGAGATAGGAACAGCTATGAAGGATCCCTATAAAGTAATTATGAAGCCAACGCAGTTGCCTATAACATTATTGCAACAAAAAGCAGCAAATGCAAGGGTACACTTGCTGGATACAGAAAGTTTTGAAAACACATTTGGCCCGAAAAAGTTAAGGAAAAAACCTAATTTACATGTATCTTCATACAATGAACTACAGAAAACTGCTGAAGAAAAAGAAGAAACTTATAACACTGTGAAAGATACTAAAGATTTAGATCTTGTTAGAGAAGACACAGGCGTAAGAGATGCTCAAAGAGATTGGGTAATGGCTGCAGGTCAAAGTAAAAGAATTTGGAATGAATTGTATAAAGTAATAGACTCCTCTGACATTGTGCTACAAATATTAGATGCCAGAGATCCTTTAGGAACAAGATCCCCACCAGTAGAAAAGTATCTTAAAACAGAGAAAGCTCACAAACATCTAATGTTTATTTTGAATAAAGTGGATCTTGTACCAACATGGGTTACTCAAAGATGGGTAGCAATTTTGAGTGCAGAATATCCAACTGTTGCTTTTCATGCATCACTAACTCATCCATTTGGTAAAGGCTCTTTGATTAACTTATTACGTCAATTTGCCAAGTTGCACACTGACAAAAAGCAAATTAGTGTAGGATTCATAGGATATCCCAATACAGGAAAAAGTTCAATAATAAACACCTTGAGATCTAAGAAAGTGTGTAAAGTTGCGCCAATTGCAGGAGAAACAAAAGTTTGGCAATATATAACATTGATGCGTCGTATATATTTAATTGACTGTCCTGGGGTTGTATATCCGTCTGCTGAAACTGATACAGAGAAAGTGTTGAAAGGAGTTGTCAGAGTAGAGCTTGTTCAGGATCCCGAAGATTATGTTTCCGATGTATTGGCAAGGGTAAAACCCGAATATATACGGAAGACATATAAAATAGATGATTGGAGCGATCACATTGACTTCTTGGAGAAGTTGGCACGCAAGTCAGGCAAATTATTAAAGAAAGGGGAACCTGATATTAGTGTAGTAGCGCGTATGGTATTAAACGATTGGCAACGTGGTAAATTACCGTTTTATGTACCGCCGCCCGGTTTTGAAGAACCACTAACAAAAAAAGTGGTGGAGAGTGGAGAAAACACCAAGAGTACTGAGGAAATTGCGGAGGGAAATGAAGAACAGATAGCAGAAATTGCAAACTCAAATGATATTGATAGTTCGATTGTGCAAGAAGTCGTTAAACCTCAGATTTCAGTGATGCAAGACTTTCGAAAAATTCGAGTTGGATTGCCATATACTGGTGAAGATATTAGAAATGATTTATTGATGCAACAGAATGCACCCAGAGCTAATAAAGCAGATTGCAATCAAAATGAAAGTGAAAAGAAATTAGTTAATGATGATTCTAACAGTGGTGATCCTACTGCAGAGATGAGTGATTTCCCAAATGAAAATGTGGAACTGAATAATCTCTCAGAACAGAACAAGACTGAGATTAATAATGATGCTACTGACAGTAACTTGGAAGATGAATCTTGTATTCCATTAGAGAAAGACACATTGTTACAGAGTGCATATGACATAGTAGAGGAAGAGTATGATTCTAGTGATAGTGAAATGTTTGATGTAAATACTAAATCGACTAGTGGAACGTTCACAGTTTCCACATTGTCCACTGGAAAGAATGAAGCTACCGTAAGTGTGAAAAATAAGTTAACAAGCAAACAACGACGCGCGATTGACAGAGCGGCTAAGCGGAAAAAGATCGGTTGTAATTTCTATGAAGTTACCAATGTTAAAAATAGGAATCGTAATAGAAAAGTTCCGAAAGTTAAAAGAAAATAGTTTTCCATTAATATTAATGTAAGTTTAAAATCACATGTATTATAATCAAGTTGCGTTTATTATTTATAGCACCTTGTGTAAAGTAATTCTCTGCATAGTTTTGTATATTAACACTTAGCAAATCTGTACGTATTGAGAAAAAGATTAAAAGAATTCTATAATACTTAATACTACGGTATAAGTATAAAATAAATATTTTTCTTTAATATTGTCGCTCAAGTTAATGAAGGGCCTACCCTTAATGTACACTGGAAGACAGGCATAAAAGAATGTAAATAATAATTCAATAGTATTACAAACAATCTATATATTCTAAGATGTGCAACCATTGTGGCTTCCTGTTTTGTTGCTTAATCTTACATCGGTATAATACGCATCATCAAAAACTGCTGATCATCGTCACGCAATTATCGTGCTTAGTCATAATTCATTAAAATTGATACAAGTTTTTGGTATATCTTTATATGAGCGAGGATAGATTTTTGATCTTACGATAAATTTTCGTAATATTACATCAGGAAATAGCGTACTGTGATAACAAGCTTTTACAACTCATTCCGTTGCGATAACGACGATCTCTTTTATATTACGTGCTAGTAATTATATTATCAGAGAATTACGTAGAGCCGTTCATTTAGAATAACATTTTTCGTTTATATCTAGACACAAAATAGTCAAGAGCGTAATACATTTCAGTTCTCACTTTCGTTGGAATTGTTTAAATGCATAAATAATGCCGATAAAACGATCGTCAAAACACTTTACACGTATAGTTTGATACGGAACTAAGATAAACATCGTTGATAAATACGTTGTACAAGATGACAAACAAGCTTCGTCGCGAGCCGCATGTATACGAACATATTTTTCCTTATGTTGCTTAGCGACAATTACATAATGTGTAACATTTCGATTTAGCATATAACACGTATAATTGGTTGCTTACAATTTTTAAATACAAATGGTATTCTTTTGTTTTATTGTGTGAATAGCATTCTTCTTCAAGCTGCGTTCGTTCGCAATGAAAAGCAGCACGTTCTCATCGGTATTTATACAATCGGTAATCGACCGCTTAAACTGTAGATGTGTCGAAAGACCTTACTATGCAGTAAAAACTCTACCTTGGAATCCTGGGAATGTCTGTGCACGATCCTCTTATGCTCTACCATTAGTCTCCCCCTATATCCACTCTCTTTTTGTAAAGTAGAGCACAACTTTTCGTAGGCGTTCAATAAACAACTGACTGCCTTCATACTCAGACATGACGTTCTCAATTTTGTTGTAATTGAAATTCACTTCTTTAGTATCCAGTGTCATTACTCTCAGCATAATACAAAGATGGACGAATTCAAAATTCGCATCCTTCGGTATTTGCTCATCAAACTTTTCCTTAGAATAGGGCCTCGCATCACATCCCATTCTTATTAAAACATCATTTAAACATTGATGATAAAAACAGATGAGTTTATTTAGCTGACTGTCCTTTACACTTTCGTCGACACTTGAAAACAAATAAAAGATAAGTTGTCGAAGTGGACTCAGGAATAAATAATTTTGAAAGTCTAAGAACTTGACATCATCGATTTTGCCGTTTGCACCACGATGAAACATGATATTGTTTACCCAAAAGTCCATATGCACAATTGTCGACCAAGGCTCACTTGGCACGGCTGTCCAAGCAGCCGCAGGGTCAGCAGTGGTTAACAATTTTTTACATCTTTCGTAATATGGACTCATCAGCATATCTTTCTCTATTTTTTTTAGTATCAACACGTGAACATCTTCACAGTCATGGCTATTCAGATTCATGCACTTCGAGTGTCGTTTGAAATTTTCAAAAAGTTCGGGATTTTTATACTTCATCGCTATGCCTAAGGCGTGGAACCTGGCCATCGCCTTTATTGCAACCATTGAGTGCTCCAAATCATATCCTAGGCAAAAACGCCACTTTTAGCAAACAAGTTTCTGTTTTCTCAAATCTCGGGCAATATCTCACTGTCATGACGAGAATAGAGTGATTTTTATTGCGCGAGGCTAATAAGTGTTTACAAATGGTATCAAAGGTAGCAGAGGCTTACCTGTGTCTCTCTTCCCAGTGTAATATCCTCTCGCCTTAAGGTTCTCTAATAAAATTACTGCATCATCGTCAAAATCAGCGCCGGATTTCATAGACAATCTTGATCCATAGAATTTTGGGACGATATTAAAGATCTCATTTTCTCTTAAACCTGCTTTCCGTTCCAATTGAGTATAAGCTGGCAGTATACTCTTGTACATAAAAATTTCTTTCCGAAATGTGAATGGACTGTCAAACACTCGCTTCTGGAAAGCCGTTGGCGGTGACATTTTCGCGATCAGCCAGAGGTCTTCTTTTTGATCCGCATTTCCCTTAATAGTTGCGTGAACACTCAAAATCGTACTACCGTAGTTTTCGCCCGGAGGTAACAAAAAATCTGTTGTATACTTGATTACAACTAATCGATGTCCGAACGTTTGTCGCAAGAGAGACTGTAAGTCACGCAGAACGATTTCTTTCACTCCAAATGTGCGGCTCATGGTTGGAGGCATATTAACTCATAACAAAATCGAGCAATGTACTCAGCGGCAAAGGCTGCAAATAACTAACTGCAAACTGAACATACAGCGATGTTTTATTTTTTCTCCCGATGTATCTTGCAGATTCTCTACTGAATATATGGTTGCCAATAATAAAGCGAGATAAAATTCCATATGTGTCTCCAAGAAAATAACGAGCGAAGTTATATATATGTATATATTTGCGTGTTCTTCTCTTCCATACACTTTCTTACACTTTTTTTACTTCAAGTTTTCGGCTGCCGTATCTATACACTTGAAACTCGCGTACAGACCAGTACAGACTACGATCAGCGATAGAAATAAATTCTGTACAGTTGACCTTAGATGCAGCCAAACAAATAAAAGTTTTAAAAAACACTTGGGAATTGATTAAATTGGACTTAATTTTTTCCATGTATATATATATATATTTTCATACAGCTAAATAACAATTACAAAAAGTAACAATTGTTTTTGAAGTAATACAATTGCTAAAAGTCTCATAAAAGTATAGAGTGATAAATTCAATATCGCATATGATTGTTTGTACAGTTTTATTGTAATACTTCTTAATTGTGATGTTAGCAGTCGCTGGAAAAAATGCAATAGATACAGAGCTAAGGTTGGTACTAATTATCAATCATTATGATTTCGTTAATTAATATTTTGGCCCCCGTAACTCTGTATAACAATAAATAAATACAATTCGTTCCTATTGAAAATGTGCACGGAGCCCAGCCGACTCAACACACTTATATCCAATTACGTTTAGTAAAGTCTAATACTAATCTACGCAGTCGGTCGCCGTAAAGTTTGCTGCCACCATACTCTACTACAACGCTCTCCATTTTATCGTAATCGAAATTTGACTCTTTTGTATCTAATGTCAGGACCTTCAACATGAAACACAGGTGCGGGAATTCGAGTCTAGCGTCGTGTGGCATTCGAGCATCAAACTTTTCTCTGGTAAAACATTCCGTGTTGCAGCCCATTCGTGTTAATTCATCAATGAACGTTTCATAATAAAGATTGATAAGATCATCGAGGTGATTCTTGTGTGCATCGTCATCGATGCTCGAGAAAAGGTAGAAGAAAAGCTCACGGATCGGACTAAGATACAAGTAATTTTGGAAATCGACGAACTTGACATCGTCTACCTTGCCATCTTCTCCGCAATGAAACAAAATATTATTAACCCAAAAATCAGAATGAATAATTGTTCCCCACGGCTCGTCCGGCGTTTTGGTCCAAGCTTCACTTGTAAATTCAGGTGTAAGGAACTGTGCACATCTATCGGAAAATTCACTAATTTCCGAATCGTCTTGTATCTTTTTGAGTAACGTTGTGTAAAAAGTATTTAAATCACTGCCCTTAGGCTCAAGGCTCTTTGATAGTTTCTTGTACTTTTCAAATGTCTCTGGTTTTTTGTATTTCGTTGCAATGCCTAGCGCGTGGAATTTTGCCATTGCACGTATTGCAAGGTTTGAGTGCTCTACATTGTATCCTACACACAGACAAATAAAAATAAAATTTTTTACGGCCAACAAATGTTACGTGTGTTCACAATACGAATAAAATGACAAAAAGTCTTTTTCAGTAGTGTGCAAAATTGTGTGCAAAAGTGGTGTAAGTGTTACACAAATCTGTGTTGATAACAGATATAGCGTTTATTAGTCATTCACTACTTTTTGTAGAATGCCGGGTCATTCCTAATTTCATAACACATTAGAAAGTCTCGATGACAGGAATTGGTACAGTGATGCACTATTGCTAAATAACTATTTTTAATCATTTTTGAAACTTACCAACATCTCTTTGGCCCGTGTAGTATCCTTTAGCTTTCAAATTATCGAGGAGGATGACAGCATCGTCATTAAAATCAATATTTAAGTCAAGAGATAATCTACTGCCATAGAACTTTGGCAGAACATCGAAGGTTTCTTTGTCACTCAGCCCGGCTTCACGTTCCAGTTGATTGTAACCGGGCATAATTTCCTGGTACATGGCTATTTCTTTTCGAAAAGTATATGGACTATCGAAAATTAGTCTTTGGTATTCGGTCGGTGGTGGCATCTTTGCGATAAAATGGAATTCTTCTTTTTCTGCTTCTGGGTTTCTTCTGGCAATGGCGTCAACTTTCAGAATTGTGCTCCCATAATTCTCACCAGGTGGTAACAAAGGCGTGCTTGTATAATTATCAACAATGAAAGTTTGACCAAGGCACTGCCGCAATAACGATTGTAAATCGCGTAAAACAATTTCTTTCACTTCCATGGTTGAACTCATGCCGTCAACTGTTTGCAAGCTATCAAACGGTGAAGTCGTTGAGCCTTTGAATGATTATGTATATTCAGCGAATGAAGAAGCCGCGTCTGCCTAGTTTCCCTCTCCTACTGTTGGCTTAAAAGTTACGGTTTTAATTTAGATGTTGACCAATGTTACAAGGCCGAGTAGCGGAACGCGACTCGGCGCTTTGATTTTCCTGCCGTTCTAATATTCAGACTCAGTGTTGCATAATCTCAACGGGGGAGACAACGTGGTAGAGAAGAACTTGATTGCTACTATAGAAAGTATGATACAGCAAGTGGTTGCGTGACATGACGATTTTAGTTATCTCTGGCGCGTTCAACGCCCAACACTATAATAATTTCCTTCAATCTCCCCACTTCTTGGCCTACCGGTGGTCATTCATGTGATCAACCGTCACTTCAAGATAATCATTCACTTAATCAATTTTTCTCTTTTCTAACACACTCTTCCGCATTAGCTACACAATGATATCTCAAGGTCTAGTGTAGATACATAAATTTCATTTTGAATTCATGGAATTCGCAAATTATCTGCTTTTCTTTTCATTTCGTTTTAAACAATATTAATATTCATTGAAAATTATCATTATTCTTTCGGCTTTAAATATGTGTGCGATAGTAAGTGACTATAGAAATTTAATATATTTAAATATATTAATAAGTGGGATAATCACTGTGAAATGATTAATCTTCACAAATAATATCTGATAAAAATAATATATTTATTCATGGCAGCATAGAGCTATAATATAAAATTGTAGATGTTTCTCATTACTCGATTAAACATATATAACATATGAATTGACAGTGTAATAAAATATGTTAACATGTAGTTATTATAATGCAATTATAATAATAATAACTATTGGTTGTAGTAGATAATTGATTGTTATGCAGAGTACACGAACACCGTGTAAGTTCAGATCCGCCCATTCGAGAAGTATTGAAAGGATTGCCGATTGCACATCAGATCGACATATTACCAGTTTCATCAATTAACTTGCTGTGAATATCCCAAAGATTCTGTAAAAAATACACATTTTAGTAAACAAATTTTACGCACCTGGACATCTTTTTCAAAAATTTTGCAGCTCTTTGTTCATTGAAACGCTGTACATTCATTGAATTATAATGGGAATGTCGCAACTTATTATTTGCATAATCCCGCAATTATGGATCGAGAAGAAATTTTATTCAACTTTGTTAAATAGATTGGAACGTATATTAAAAAGCTCATTGAATGAGTAACTACCATTTTAAACATTTTGTATAGACCGACGAGGGATCGCGTCTCCATCTTCTTCAATCAATTTGCGATGTACAGCACTGAGAGCCTGCATATTAATAATATTATGATACCTCAAAACTAAACATTTTGCAAGTTAAATTGCATATTATTAGAATGATCTTTTATATAATCAGGTAGACATGCATCAAAGAATAATACTACCTTGAAGTACTTGACAGTTTTGACTCTCAGTTCCAAGGTTGCATCTTCATCACAAATAATTATAGTGCGTGGATGTTGTTGGAAAGCTGATACTGTCCACATATGATTAACACCTTCTTCAATTGCCTTGTATAAGGCAAATGCTTTATGAGATCCAGTGATCAGAATCATAACTTCCTTAGCATCCATGACAGTACCAACTCCTACAGTTAATGCTTGCTTTGGAACTTTGGAGATGTCATTTCCAAAGAATCTTGCATTAGCTTCTAAAGTATCTTGTGCAAGTGTTTTTACTCGTGTACGTGATGCTAATGACGATCCTGGTTCATTGAAAGCTATATGGCCATCTGGACCGATTCCTACAAAACAGAGCCAAATTATATGTAATAAAAGCAGTCTTGTTAATACTAAATAAGCATGGGGCAAACTATATAATATACCTCCAATAAATAATTCTACACCACCAGCTTCCTTTATTTTTCTCTCAAAATCATCACACTCTTTTACAAGATCAGGTGCATTTCCATTAAGAATATGTACATTTTCTGGATCAATGTCAATGTGCTTGAAAAAGTTATTGTACATATAATAATGGTAGGATTCAGGATGATCTCTGGGTAAATCAACATATTCATCCATGTTAAATGTCTTGACATACTTAAAGGAAATTTTTCCTGCTTTATAATATTCTATGAGCTTTTTGTACATCCCAAGTGGAGTGCCACCTATAATAAAAAGAAGTGGAATTGATAAATTTGTTTATCAAAAATCCCAGTCTATAAATTTACCTGTAGGAAGGCCAAGTACAAAATATTTATTCTCGTTAGGTTGAAAGTCATTTACTCTTTTCAACACATATTTTGCAGACCATTCTGCCACATAGTCTACTGTATCACAGATTACCAAACGCATTGTGGATTATTATTTGGTATAATCTGGAAAATAAATGCAGGATTTAAAAAAATAGGTATACTTCATTAAAGTAATTTTTTTTATCATTCATTTCAATAAAGTACTCTTTTATCGTACTATAAATACATTTTGAGATATTAGTATCAGTGGTATCTGCACAACACTGACCTTTTATCTCAAAATGAAACCACCAAACTGTTGGCCAGATCTAAATAAGCCACATGTAATTACACATTCAATCTGAGTTAAGAGTCACAATTTGACATACAATTTAAAAAAAACTTTTTTGATTAACAATTCTCAATAAACGACTCTTCAAATTTATCTGTAATGGAACCTGTTATTGTTTTTAAAATCAAACAGTATTGATTTGACTCGTTAAAAAAATGTAATTAATCACAAATTTGTTTGTACATTGGAGATGGTGAAAAATTAAATATGTCAGTGTTTAAAGGTCAATAGCCAATCATTGTTGACCTTAAATAAGGTACACGTTAATTTTTTGATAAAATCAGCGATAAAAATTAATTTATCAATTCGTTGCTCCTTACTATTGTCACAGGACATAATATTTAGCTAGGTATGAAGTTTATATAGATACAAAAAGGTGATTAACAGAAAAAGTACAGACCAGATATAAAAAATATGTCGCATCCGTCACCACAACCGGCTACGTACTGTAGAATGTACTGAATCAGCTGACATCTCACACCAGCGGTACCAGAGCTACCAGAATGCCTGGGGCCAGAGTCATCACCCGTCGGATGCGAAATCAGACATCAAAATAAAGAATGTTGAATGGTTATTTTGGTAAATTTATCCCTGATTGTACTGTTGTAGGATATGTTACGTATAGACTCATAATAGATAAAATAGATCGATGAGCTTGCTTTATATTTGTTTTGCTTGATCAGCTGCGTTATACAGCAATTGTCAGAATTTACATCTCGAACGCCTAAAATTTTCAAGTTATACACATTTTAAAACTCGTGAAAAAAAACCGGCATGTTCAAAACAAATGGGAACAAAAATGCTCATTTTAAACATACTTTGATCTAAACAAAAACTTAACGTAATAGATTTCTAAGACTCTTATCTATTAGCAATATATTAAATATTTTATTATTATATATAGTATTTGGCGGCAACATCTGCCGGAAGTATACCGACGAGTACAAAGCGCGCATGGCCCGTAACCACAAATTCTGAATCTAAGCGGAGCATCGTTCTTACTTTTATATTTAATTGTTATTACATAAAAATGCCAGATGTATCAATCAAAGGTGTTATTGTCAATTTTCCCTTTCAACCATATTCTGTACAAGAAGAATATATGGCAAAAGTGATAGAATGTCTGCAAAATAGTGTACATGGTGTTTTAGAGTCACCAACTGGTATGTTTACAATAATGACAATAATGATACAATAATGATATTTGTTTGTAATGCTCTTGAAGCACAAATAATAAACTTTGTTATACATAGGTACTGGTAAGACTCTCAGCTTGCTATGCTCATCATTAAGTTGGTTATTAACAAAGAAAGCACAATTGCAAGCACAATCTTTAGTTGGTGCAATTGAAAAACCAGAATTTGGTGGTACCTTCTTTAAAAATCTAAACCATGATCTCACTGAAGCTGCAGGAGTCTCTGATGGATCTTCAAATTTTGGTTGGTCTGCACCAAAAATTATATACGCCTCTAGAACTCATTCACAACTATCACAAGCAATGCAGGAATTAAAAAGAACATCTTATAAGCATGCATCTGCTGCTGTCTTGGGTTCTCGTGATCAGTTATGTATACATCCTGAAGTTTCAAAAGAAACTAATTCTTCCAATAAAATACACATGTGTCATTCTAAAGTTAAGTCTAGAACCTGTTTTTATTACAACAATGTTGAAACAAGGTATTATAGAATTATATATCATTAACTTCATTTATTAAATTCAAAATCTGTCATAAGAGGATAAGTATAAACTCTTTGTTGCATTCTGAATATTCTAGAAAAGAAGATCCTGCTTTAAAACAGGAAGTGCTTGATATTGAAGATTTAGTCAAGCATGGACAGAAATACAAATGTTGCCCATACTTTTTATCAAGAGAAATGAAGCAAAACGCAGACATTACCTTTATGCCTTACAACTATATATTGGATCCAAAAGCAAGAAAGTCCCAGGGCATTGACTTACAAAATAATGTCATCCTTCTCGATGAAGCACATAATGTAGAGAAAATGTGTGAAGAGGCTGCATCTTTGCAGGTATCAATGAGAATTGTTTGTTACATTTTTTTTACATGGGACCATACATTGTGAATCATATATAGATTAGCAGTACAGATATTGCAATGTGCATTGAGGAGATAACAGTAGCAATGCAGGATATAGCAAATAATATAGAACAGCAGACAGATTTTTCAAATGAGAATGCAATCGCACAAAAAGACTTTACGCCTGAAGATTTATGCATTTTAAAAGCAATATTCCTTGAGTTTGAAAGTGCAATAGATTCAATAGAAATCAAAAAACGTGATGAAGGTGACACCTATCCAGGTGGTTACATTTTTGAACTTCTCGAAAAGGCACAGGCAAGTTGGTTATCAATCATTTTATTATTGTTTTAAATTTGTTTGTGTAAAACCTAATTTTGTTTAACTTCCAACTGCTAGTAGATAGCACATGGAAAAGATCAACTAATTATAGATAAATTGGAAAAAGTAATACTTTATTTAACAACTACAAGTACATCTCCATTTTCCCGAAAAGGAAATGCCTTACAAAAGTTTTCCGATCTATTAAGAATAGTATTCACAAATGGATCTGCACAAAGTAACAGGGAAAAAGTAAAGCAGTGTTATAAAGTGTACATTCAATTTGAAGATGCAAAGAAAACTCAGAAAAATGATGTTTGGGAATCTAAAAAATCAGTTTCAAAGAAAGAAGGAAAAATGATCTGTTATTGGTGCTTTAGTCCAGGATTCAGGTACATTCATAAATTTAAACATTACTTAAAGTATTATTTAATTATTATTATTTTTGTTCCAGTATGCAGCAATTAGTAGATCAAGGTGTACGATCAATAATTCTGACAAGTGGCACATTATCACCACTGAAACCATTTAAATCGGAACTTGGGATACCTATCAGTGTTGAATTGGAAAATCCTCATATTGTAAAAGGTGATCAAGTTTGTGTAGGCACACTTAGTCAGGGTCCAGATGGCTATGCACTAAATTCGTCCTTTAACACAAGGTATAGTATACATTTGAATAATTAATAGGTTTTCATTAACGAAAAAAAGTGTAATTTTTCAGAAATGACCCCAAGTACATTGCATCTCTTGGACGAACTATATATAATTTTAGCTGCTTAATTCCTCATGGATTATTAGTATTCTTTCCATCATATCCAATAATGAAAAGATGTAGAGATGAATGGCAAAATGCTGGTCTATGGACAAAAATTGCAGACAAAAAAGTAAAAGCATGAGTAATCTGCTACAGTTACCATGAGGAACTTTTTTCCACTAAAGAAAAGATATACATTTTATACTTTACAGCCCATATATGTCGAACCCCAGTCCAAGGATGGGTTTATAAATACAATGAATGAATATTATCAAAAAATTAATGACCCCACTTGCAATGGAGCTGTTTTTATGGCTGTTTGTAGAGGGAAAGTAAGTGAAGGCCTTGATTTTGCCAATGCAAACGGCAGAGCCGTACTAATTACAGGATTACCATTTCCACCTTTAAAAGATCCAAGAGTTATACTAAAACAACGGTACTTAGAAGAACTTAGAAAGACTGATAAAAACGTAATTATCCTGATTATATTTTTCCAATATATAGATAGTGTTGTTGATTCAAAATGTTATCAGGGCTTGACAGGCCAAGAATGGTATCAACTTGAAGCATCCCGTGCTGTTAATCAAGCTATTGGTAGAATTATACGGCATAAAAATGACTATGGAGCTATTATTTTATGTGATTGCCGATTTGAAAATGCAAATTTTAAGAAACATTTGTCCTCTTGGCTAAGGCCGCATATAAAAAAATTTGCCAACTTTGGAACCATTACGAAGGACCTACGAGGATTTTTCAAATATGCAGAATATACAGTGGGTAACTACAATACGTGTATGAAAAGCACATAACTGATATTCAAAGAAACAAATGTCTGTTTTAGTTTCCGCAACCAAACATGATGGCGAAGCATATAACAAATAGTGGATCGTTACCTGCTACTAGCGCGTCTTTTGACACAACAACGGCAAATGCACAAAAAAAACTAAATAATGTTTCGAGTGAAAGGTCATTAATAGGTACTGGAGATAAATTTGATATAGCAACATACTACAAGGATAATGAATCCAAACCAAATATGCAGGCTAAGAGAAAGAATTTTTCGGATTTAATGCTGGAATCGTCACCAGCGATTAATTTCGGCAATTGCAGTTTAAAAACTACTAATAGTACAAACGAGTTTATGAAAAAAACTGTCGCACCTCTAGCTAAAAAACGAAAACTAAGAATCTTACCAATGGAATGTAACCCATCAGTATCTGGGTCATCAACTCCAGAGTCTTCCAGTAGTGACAACAAATCCGTCAACACTGTGGAACAAAAAGTTAACGAGCATGCCAATCCTGATGCAGATAAAAAAGCTTTAGGAAAAGCATACTTAAAAGAGGTATGTATTTATCAAACAGATATATCTGCCAGATTGATGAGTTTTACAATAATTTGTTTATGATTATTTATAGGTGAAGAATACCTTATCTGAAACCGATTATAAAATATTTGCAAAAATGATACAAGATTATACAAAAAATAGTGACTTTGAAGAACTTGTAAAAACTTTAGAACGTTTATTTCCTGTACATAAGGGATTCCTACAATTATTCATAGGTAAATACAGCTTTTGCTTGGTATATGCATTCTGATGGCACTCTAATTCCACCCTTTCCTGCCGGTAGGTTTTAAAAGTTTTCTGAAAAAACAACACGTTATTGGTTTTGATGAATATATCCAACGTTTGAAGGATAACAGTATAAAGACATGTGAACAAATATAGGAGACTGATAGTTGGAAGAATGGTAAACTGTTATTTATTAAAGTATACAATAAAAATGTATTCAATCATATGAAAACTCATTTTCCTAATATACATACATATAAGCGCTAGTGTTATATGAATAACAATGTAAACGTGTTATATTATCCACTACAATCAAGTACAATTTTTTTTTTCTTATTTGAACACGTACATCTAAATTGCACTTATGATTCTTTATTACCAACAAAATACGTATTTTGAATTTATATTAGTATGTTAGTAATAGTTGTCCCTTTCCACCCTTCTACACATATTTTAAAATAGTTCAGTCTGGCTTTATTAATAAATAATACGAATTTATTAATAAAATTAATAAATGTTTCAATACGAATGTCAGGTTTTGCACTTTTACAAAAGTAATGTATGTATAATTAATTCGAAGCTGTATGATACCTGAAATATTTTGTGCACATATATAAGTTTGTACACTAGTACAATCCGACTAGCTAATATGCACCATTGTAAAACAGTGACAGTTAATCCGATTACTGTCAATAAATCCGTATTTATTTCATTTTAGCCTTTACATTTTCGTATGGTTATTAAAAAATATTTAGGTCAAACCTACTTCAAAAATATACATATTTGAGATAAAATGTTTATATTGAAGTGTTTATGTCTGGCCTATCAAATATACTTGGAATTTGAAACTGCATGTTTATGGTTCCACATCATGCGCTCTGCTTGCTTATGTATTATTATCATTTTGTGCTTTAATAATAGCATTCGTAACAATTTCCTGATAATACTCCCCAAACACACTACGGTTATGTGAGATCAGGATTAAGAACTGCGCGACAATTGCTGTTAACTCTTCCTGAAGTGATGAGAGACCTGGTGGTACTTGTTGTGGCGCAGCTGATTGTGATACAATTACTTTTTGGAGAAATTGCCGTATCCTCAAACCTACACAAATAGTTTTACATTATGAAAAAGCCTCATAAGTACATTGGAATTTTAATAAAAATACTACATACTTATGAGATATCGAATTTTGTGATCCGGTTTTATTAATTCGAGTATTTGTCCCTCAAGTAGCGTTTCCATATCCGATGATAACTCAGGGGCACCGATATCTTTTAACGTTGTGTTGACATCTGTTTTTACTTGTACCACTATATTTGGCATTATTGCTTCCACATCGCTATTGACCAATAAATGTATATCAGGATCATGGAAATCAATGCAATAATTCAGTAAAAAATGAATTTATCAGGGTATACCTATTGGAGTGAGCCGACTCTAACAATACATTTAAATGTTGTTTAATGTCTTTTTTAAAGCTTGAAATACCATGAATCGAAGGACCAACTGTATTGTTGACCAACAAAATAACTGATCCAATGATGCTTAGTCTACTAGTTTTATCACGAAGTTCAATTAGTCGAGATTGATCAAGCATCAATGTCTGCAAATTACAGAAAAAAAGTTGTCTAAAGCACTGATATGATGTACGATAAATTGAAATGTTTTCTACCTCTGCATCTGGACTATAATCCCATTCCAAAAGATCGAGATATGCTTCTGTTACAAGGCCATGTGCAATTTGACGTACAACATGAGGGTCTGTTGAAAGATTTGCAATTTTGCTTGGGTCAAAAGTCCGCAGCAACCACTTTTCAGTGTTCTGTAGTCCACCTGTATTAACTTTTAAAAATTCAGCAAATTTGGCTTTCTCGTACTCAATACTTGAAGCAACGATATTTGGCCTCATCATAGTAATAGTAAAATTTGCTAGATCTAGTCGCATCATTTGCAATACTTCCATTATCCCCTTAAATGTTTCAATAACATCTGTTTTTTGATTCAGCTCTCTTATCTTCTCATCTCTAACAGGAGCACACACTTTGCTCATAATAGAGATGACATACTGGGCGTAATTTTGGAAATTCAACACTCCCTTTTCTGCCTGTTGTTTAATCAAATCTACATCGAGTACTTCACGCAAATTATCACGAATTTTAGCATGATGTGGAAGAACAAGTTCGTCTAAAGTCTATAAAATGATGAACTCAGATTAATAAATTTCTACCTTTTTTTAATCAACATTGCACTAAATTTCTTACTTCTTTAATTTCGCTCAGTAAAACCAGTGCTTGAGTATAACATGGAGGATCTTCATTTAGTTGTTCAGCTAACAAATTCCAAAAAGCTTTATGCATAATTTCTTTCACTTTTCTATGAAATGTTCCATCATCAGGTTCTAACTTCTGAAGTTGGAAGTTCTTATCAACAGCAATTTCATGAGCTAGAGCCATATTTTTCATGCCATTAGCTGCTTTGATAATCTCCTCCAAAGATACAAATTTTGGTGGTGAAGCACCAGTTAATCCACCCACAATAAAATTGGATGCTTGTTGTCTGTATTAGAACAATTGCATTATTTTTTAGTTATTGTATATAAGACAACTTAACATATCATACACTATATGAAAAGGTATCTTATACAAAAATGTAATATTTACCCTCCTGTACTTTCTTCTTTATTGCTAACATGAGAAGTTTCTTGACATTCCATAGGCATAGATGTACCTGGCTTGGGTACATCACAGTTTTTATCTTCATCACCCTCCATTTTTTTGTTCCTGTTCAACCCAATTGAAAAGAATGAAAAATTACTGTAAAAAAGATCTACCACATTGTAACACCATTGTTATAGTCACTCAAACAAACATCACTAATAGTAACAATCAAATCTAGTTTTTATTAACTAGCAACAGAAAATCATTGTTAACAATTTTTAAAAGAGAAATTAAATTTAGTAACACCATCAAAAGTTCACACCAAAAATTCACTGACCATAGCAAAATGCCAGGAATAAAATTAAATAATGTTGAAGATCTTGACAGTCTTTTACTAAAGATTAAACAGCATAATGTAATGCCCCATATTATACCAGTTCCAACCCAAACCCTACTCCTAGTGAGAGAACATAAAATAATATACAGTATGGGCACATTCATTTTTGATAAATGATTTGAAATAAACTAGATTATATACTTTATTTAGTCAAAATAATATAAAGTTTGTAATAAATTAAAATCCATAATAAATACTGACCTGTCTGGCATTATGCTACAACTAAATGCTATGATACACCATGGTCTTTACTCAAGAGCAGTTGGCACTCAAATGCACTGGTGACTGCAGAGAAGGAGGTCAAACTTTGTCTATAAAAAGAACACCCACAAGGATATGTGTAAATGCAGGCTTACATTGTACATAATTCAATCTCAATAAATTATACAAATTCCTTTTAAAGATTCTTACTTATACTTTGAATACGCCTTAAAAATGTATAAAATTTATATGGGAGTAACATTGTGTACGATCAGCAAAACAAAGATGAGGCCTTCTTTTATGTTTCACTTTTGAAGAAACATACTATAAGCATTACTAGATATGCATAATTAACATTGTTGCTTATCAGATTCTTATTTGTGACAATCTTAAAAGTTCATCATACACAAAAATTATTGGAGCAGACACATTTCAATAAAATTTGTCCTTATAAAGCAATTTATATATGATCACTATTACAGATATGTGAATATTATTTATATGTTTACTAACAAAGGAACACAAATTGAAATTATGCCTTATAGAAAATTGACTGCTGAAAAACGTAATATATTTTTAAAACGCAATTACTCCTGTGACGAAGTAAGATTAAGTATGATAAGAATTATGGACTAATAGAGATAACATAAATGAAGATTTACCTCATGTAATATGGGGATATTCGGTAAGGTGTGATTTCCCAGTTTCATATGGACTTTAGATTTATGAACAGACAAGTAATTCAATCCACATGTCGAAAGGTGGTTTCTTATTTACCAAACATATTGTGTTACCTGTAACAATTTATATCTTTTTTAAGGTTCATAGCGAGTTTGAGCTTGGAAAAACATTTGATTCACGCCATCTATCAGTATCAACTTTCAGCATACTGCTACATGCAACAAGAGGAAAAGATGTATACATATCATTCGAATTCCCTAAACAACACCCTTTTTACAAAATATGTTAAATCCATTTCGAATGCATTTGAATCAACTCAAACTAATACAACGATAACTCGGTTTGCAGTTATTCGCATAATGGCTACGTTCATATTCACTTCTTAAAAAATATCGTATTTCAACAATTTTAAAAAACATGCATATACTAAATTTATATTACCGCCAAATTAACATCCAGCTGCCCACTGGTGTCGTCATCATGCTTTGTCATCAAACTTTGACCATCAGCAGCAGACACTCAACTTTTTCTTGCCGTGATAGGTAATGCGTGACTCACTGGTAGTTCACCTTGTCTTTCACAAAGCTACAGTGCAAGGCAAGGTTCCAGAAAATCATCCAGTATCTTTTTTGTTTCGTTTTTCTGAAAAGGCGCCATAACCGATAAGGAAACTTGGCGTCTTGGCGTAGAGCAAAGACATACAAAATATATTTAATAATAACTATTAATAGGTAGGAGAACATTGAATGCAGAAATATATTTCAAATGCGTGTATTATGCTAGAATATCAAAGTTTTACTGCAAAATAATTATACTAAAAAGTGCATGCAGCGCGCAACAATTAATTTTGTAACTATACGTCCCAACGATAGCTTTAAATACGTGTTTTTTAGTAAGAATTCGCAGGCAAAACGCACCGAAAAAATAGTATTAATTTGTTAAATTATCAAACAGAAATTTAAATCAAACAACCAAAATCCTAGAGCGCTGGTTGGCTGAATTGTTAGTGCGCATTCGCAGTAATTCGCTTGTTACATATGTGTACATATATATTCATTTGCTGTTTGTCAACCTGGTTTATTAGGAAATGTAACACAGGCAACACAGTATCTATAAAGAGGCTATGGGGGATAATGCGCTTTTCGTAATCATTTGATGGTACAATTCGTTTCACAGCACATCGTGTAATGCTATTTTCGATTTAATTCGACTGGAGTAAAGCAACAAGGAACTTCCTTCGATGAGGGCAGACCAGGGCAGACGAGGGATGTGCACATTGGTGCACATGACGGAGGGGGCCTAACACGCGCGCTACGACCATATTGCATAAGGCCAGAATTGGCCAGAACTGGCCCGTCAAAAATGTTAAGCTGCGGCAGAATTATCGGACGGTTGCCAAAACTTACGAGTCAGGTGCCGGTTAATCATTTTAACCGACCCTTTAAGTATACCGGTGAGTTGCAAATCAATCATTGATTGCACGCACTGGAAAAACATGTCTGCATTGACAAAACAAATTGCTTTTGCTTTACAGCTAATATGATTTTTACTTTTAAAGAACTCTTGATTAATGATACTATATCTATTTTTCGCAATGTAAATGGTCGACTTCCATATCTTAGTAATCCTTACGGATGAAGGCAAGATTTATCAATTATGAGTTACTGTAACTGTATGCAGTGTATTTTGTCCGTAAGTTCATACCACGCGATATAACCTCGAGGTACACAAGAACTTGCTGCAACTCTTCTATTAATAGCTTTCTGTTGGATTATGATGTATTAAATGAATAATGAAAGTAGTAAACCTAGTGTTAAATTAGAAAGAAGTTTTCAATTTGAACATAATTGGAATTCGTACTAATAATATTCTGAGAATGTAATAGAAGTATACGTGGAAGTTATGAAAACTATATATCACATTGTAACAAAAATTCTCTATAACTTTATATGTTGCAGGCATAATCACCGTCACAAACTTATGGTACAGTAAAAAAGCAGACAACCCAAAAATACCCAAATCTACAGGTAACACAGCAAAATCAGAAGATTCTATACCCGAGAGTAAATATCCTAACTCCAAAAAAATACCCTTATGTGAATCTGACCCTTATGCATCGTGCCCACCTTCCTGTTATGAAATCAATTGTAAACCACAAGGGAATCAAAGTAATTCTCAGAATGGTTCTGGATTTAACATAAAAAAGATACCATACTGGGAAATATGGGGAGCTTTACTTGTGGCTGCAGGCCTTATATTAGGCATGGTATGATATTACAAATTACAAACACATAAGGTCTTAATTCTTGACTGATTCCTTTAAATTTGTTTCTTTATTTCACAGAATACTTTAAAAGGTTATTTTACAACTGAAAATTCTAAGTCCAACAAAGACATAAATAAAAGTAAGTTTATAGTATTTCCTTGGTTTTTTCTGGGTCATCAACATAGTAACAGTTCAATATTATAAATATGTTTGTTTATGTTTTGGTAAAGGAAAGGATGATGGATCAGGAATATTGAAGAGGCCACCAACAAAAATTAGAAATCCTGTTACATCTAGTTTAATTCCACAAGAAGTACCTTATCTTTTAATAGGAGGAGGTACTGCTGCATTTTCAGCATTTAGATCAATTAAATCTAGGGATCCTAAAGCTAAGGTAGTAAAGATCTTAAGTTTTCAAGGTAGTATTATTTGGAATGCCTAGAAAAATAAATATCTCTCTTCATTAAGGTTTTAGTAATAACTGAAGAAGAAGATTTTCCTTATATGAGGCCACCGTTGTCCAAAGAGCTATGGTATAATACAGATAGAATGACTACAGCTCAGTTGTATTTCAAACAATGGAACGGCACACAAAGAAGGTAATATATGAAGTAACACTAAGTAGTATTTAAATGATGAATAGTTTGTTTTGCATTGTAACAACAAATTATTTTGCAGTATTTTTTATGAGCCAGAAGAATTCTATTCAAATGTTAGTAATTTAATTGAGTCTGATAAAGGCGGTGTAGCTGTAGCTACTGGGTGGAAAGTTACAAGAGTGGATGTTGTAAATAAGACTGTAATGCTTGATGATGGCTATGAAATCAAATATGATAAATGCCTCCTAGCTACTGGTAAGAAAAATGTGTATATCAGGTTTGATAAATGGTTGATCGCATATTTATTAAAATTGTTATATTCAGGTGCATCTCCAAAAACACTTCCTGCTTTTAAGTCCATTGAGGATGAAATAAAGAATAAGATTATGACCTTCAGAACAAAAGAGGATTTCCAGGAGTTGGAAGACAAATTATATGACCCTGCTTGTAGGGATATAGTTATTATTGGTGGAGGTTTCCTTGGTTCAGAGCTAGCATGTGCACTTGCACGGAATTGTGAGTTAACAAACATTCTTTCTACTTCCAACTGGCAAAACGCTAATGCATATTTCAAACGATTAATAGGCAAAGAGAAGAAAATTTACCAAGTTTTTAAAGAAAAGTCTATAATGGCTCAAGTACTCCCGGAATATCTCAGTGAATGGACAACAAAGAAATCCGAAACTGAAGGTGTACATCCTATCGCTAATGTTGAAGTGAAGGGATACAATTATAAAAATAAAAAGTTATCTCTTATTCTATCTGACAACCGGACTGTAAGTACTATCATTATTATATTTAAGAAAGATATGAAGTTGGATTAATAACTGTTGATACTTTACATATGTAGATTGATGCAGATCAGGTCATAGTAGCAGTGGGTGTTCAACCAAACACAGATTTAGCTGCAACCTCACATTTGGAAACCCATCCTGAAATAGGAGGTTTCCTTGTGAATGCAGAATTAGAAGCAAGAAGTAATGTGTGGGTAGCAGGTGATGCAGCTTGCTTCTATGATGTAAAACTTGGCAGACGAAGGGTAGAACATCATGATCATGCTGTCGTTTCGGGCAGACTAGCTGGAGAAAATATGACTGGTGCAGGTAAGATTTTTAAGTCAGAGCTTTATAAATTTCATAATGAGTACAGTTAATATACTATTAATTCCTTCCCTTTTTTCTTCTTACTAGGAAAACCTTACATGCACCAGTCTATGTTTTGGTCAGACTTGGGGCCTGAGGTTGGATATGAAGCTGTTGGTATCATTGATTCATCATTGCCTACAGTCGGAGTTTTTGCCGAAACAACTGGATCTGAATCAGCTGATTCAAATGCTGCTGGTACACAAGCCGAGTCATTAAATCAAGAGGTGGGTAAATCATTAATTTTATGAGTGCCTGTGTCATAAACATTATATTTCTTATAATTTAGAAGATCACACTTGCACAATCAACAATCAAGTCGTCATCAGTAGCGCAACAACCAGATAATAAAGACAGCCGTAAAGATTTAGCTACCGACAGAGACGGTCACCCGAAAGAGGAAAAGTTGTTAAAACAAGAAGAAAACCGCAACCATTTTGAAAAGGGTGTTATATTTTACTTAAAGAATGATATCGTAGTGGGTATAGTTCTCTGGAATATTTTCAATCGCATGTCAATTGCAAGACAGGTGTGTACTAACATATACTCTCCAGCTTAAAAAATACTCCTTTAATCTTATCGGGTGAGAAGTATATCATTTTTTAATTGATTTAGGTTCTTGCTAGAGGCACAAAGTATGATGATCTAAATGAGGTGGCAAAACTATTTACAATACACGATGAGTAAGTACAAACTCTATGCCTGTAATTTTCGTACTGTATATAAAGTTATTCAAACGTTAGTCCATAGCGATTTTGATAAATAAAGTCAGCAACAATATTGTAATAACAATCTCTATGTATAAAAGCCATACCATGTAAAAATGCAACTTGTACTGTATCGCATGCAGTATTCTTAACTGAAGTACATGCATATAAGCAGTCTTGCAAAGAGCCACACTGTAGAAATGTTTATCAATCCTAAGTGTGAATTTTATTAGAAAATAAAACAATATCAAGGAAATATATTTACTACTAATTTTGATAATTATATACATAGTATACTAATCTTATATTAATACTTTAAAAATGAAATTTAACCATCCACGATTGATTCCCTTTGCTTTACTGTAATCTTGGGTAAAATTCTGTTGCCATATCTTTTTGCTAAGGTATCCATGTATGGAATATAATTGTGGCTATGATAGTCACCTAAATTCTGCATAAACATTCAAATAAACTATTAGTGTGATTGAAGCACCATAAATATTGCTAATTGCCATATACATACTATATTTTCGGGCCACAGCTTTCCCTCTGCCAATTGCTGCAGCAGTGTTTTTTGACAGTGATATAATAGTGAAACACAATAATAGATTACATAATCAGCTGAATACAAAATGCTTATAGCTAAGAATCGTATGATTTCGGGCCAAGGTAATGTTCCCCAAAAACATTGGGAAAGCAAGAGGTTGCATATCATTGACCAGTCTGCTCCACAATTACTCTGCAAAATGTTTTTAACTTTTCAATAATATTAGACCGCAAAACATTTTGCATTCTACTACTATCACTGATTGTCACAGTACCTTTAAAGCAAACTTTACATTCGGTAATTCATTACTAACTATAGTTTCTACATGTTGCATAAACATAATTCTTGTAATGCATTCATTCTGATTAATTTTATCCATAACCATTCCTAAATTAGGCCACAGAAATATAGTTGATGGAAATTGTACTAATTGTGAGAGTAAACTTTTACACCTGAAATTAAAAAGAATAATAACATCTTTTATGTGTATAGCGACTCACGAGAGTTAATGAAGATTATCTGGCAGGTCAATGATGAGTCATTTTCTTCTTACATGCATTAATGTCATAATGAAGACTAAGTTTTCAACCTGAGACCTGCCTATGATGATACTTGACTTGCTCGAGTAACCCTGCATTTCTTTAAATGTACAGTTTTATCGAGATTTTCGAGCACGAATATCTCTTTGAAATTGTATTCAAATTTTAATGATGGGTGTATTCGCGGTCAGCTGAGGCAATTTACAATACTAGACCAATAAATGCGCAAATACCCACTTGTTTAGATCTCCATTGCAGATAATAAATATTGTCGACAGAAACCAATCGAAACCTTCAAATTTTATAGGTTTCTGATAATCAATATATGTATAAGACGCACTAATAAAATGTTGGAGATTTGTCTTGGATGCAGCATTTTTGTGCATATTGCCATGATTTTTCGCATACCACAGCACTAAATCTATTCCGTGCATGTCTTCTTCAAACCAGAAGTCTGTTGTATGAGTACACTCTTCCTTCCAATGAAATTCCTCTGCCCAGTCTGCAGTTGGAATTGCTTTTTGCATCTGGCTTATTAAATTGATTAATACGAAGTTCTGTGAAAATAAAGAGATATTAAGGGTTTTAAAATTATAAATTTAAAATATGTATATGGATAAGGGAACCTTTATTGGCTCTCTAGAAGCTTGATATGCTTCTCTCACTCGGGCTATCCAACTGCTATCAAGAAGCCCAGTCATTTTTTCTTCGAGCACATATTCTAGTTCAGAATTATCATCTAATTCTGAAGTAAGGATGGTATCACTATTAATATCTGAGGGGGGAAGTATAGTAAAACTATACTCTGTAGAATCGCTTTCATCCTCGACGATAATCTCTTTAATGAAATATGAATGTGATAGAATTTGATGTCATAATATACTATGGTCATCAATTACACATTCCATATTTGTCTTGCTTTCTAATTCAGTTTTTACCACTTTTGTTTCAAGTTCTAGTAAAATATTCTGTAACATATACATAATATGCAACAAACCAAAAGTACTGATACATATAATACATATACTACTACAGTACCTGAAATTGAATTTGTTCTCTCAAGTATATGGAAATGTTTAAATTCCAAATTACTGTTTTAAGTGCTAATAAACCTAAATAGTGATAATCAGAGTCAGGACTAATAGAGTCGACGAAAAGTTCTTGTAAGTTCAATGGATAGTTATTATCTTCAGAACTGGAGTATCCAGTAGTATTCATAAAAGCTGTAAAACCTAGTAGAACATATTCATATGTCATCTATAAACGGCAATAAAACATTTTTAAACAGGAGAAAATTGATTAATTTTTATGTGATACATACTATTATAATTTAAGGAGAAAATCTTTAATATGTGCAATAGATTCCTGACAAATTTACAATGCCAGGGATCGTAAAAATTTTGCGGCTTCTGAATACTTTTACACGTTTCGGATAATATTGTTGATAAAATGTGCGGCGCAAGATCTCTTAGTGTATCATATCCCACTTGAAAAATCGCAGCAGATGTGACGAAACTGACTAACTCTGGTGAAGTCCATACAGTTCTTAGAGGAGTGGTGGATATACGGATGAGTTCTTCAAAAATTTTAGTTTTCTGTGCTAACGCTTGAATACCGAAAGCGAAGGAACCGACTTTAATTAATAGTTTGTTTAATGCGCTGAAAAATGTCAATTATTAACTTGCGTCTGCGTGTACTTTTATATATTATTACTCACCAATTAATTTGCTGAGCTTTGCTTTCATTCTCATAAATGCATTTATCTAATCGGCAATAGAAATGTTCCACTGCGGGGAAGAATTCCTTTTGTACAGTATCGTGAACAATTTCATAAGATTCGTACATATCAAACAACTTTTCTATTACCACAAATATCTTTAGCAAGTATTCAGTATTGATTATTGAAAAAGGTTGTTGTAATATGTTTGATGCAGAGGAAATAAGAATTGTTGCTGGACATTTAGCCTTAGCATTTTCAGAATTTGTACAGTGTTCCTTGCATTCCGAAATTATAAACATATATCCATCTTTAGAGTCTAACATATATGACATAATATTTAGGAGATGAGGGCTGAGTCTTATGTCATTATTAAATTTATTTGGTATTAGACATAATGCAGAGTGGTAGAATTCCTCATTGTATATCAACTTTCGCGTATGTAATAGTATTTTGAGCACATAGCAAGAAACATTATAAACACTACCCAAACTTTCAAAAGATAATTTGTTTAAAGAGTTCACTAGATTTACTAAGAATACTGAGACTGAAAATGGAGTATCTGACATAGTCTGTAATAGTAAAGTTCGACCTGCTTCATATGCACAAAGATGTGCTACAAAACAAAGACAATGAAGATATGTAACGGTCTCAACTGTGGTTCCACTTATATACACTTCAAGTGGTTCATCAAATACAGATATCATTATAGAATTTGGTGTTTCTTCTAACCCCTTTTTTACATACTTCAGAATATGATGTAATAAACTGGGTGACTTAGCTAATGCAGTTAGAAAAGTTTTACGAGTACCAAGACAACGAACCCATCTCCTAGCCCAATCTGCGTAAGGCTCAATCATAGATATAATGTTCAAGATACTAAGTGTTTTGGGCTGCATAGAATTACCAAATCCATCAGAGCTCAGGAATATTATAAACTTCTCTATTATTTCCTCTGTGGTTTTGTCAATATTTCGGACAGTTTTTAACACTTCTCCCTGATGTTGGATCAGTGCATATATAATACGAAATAGTCTTTCATGGATAAAACATTTGTAATTAATTCCAGATGCCAAAGTAGGTAATAATTCAAAAGACTTCTGCGAATGATATTGCATATTAAATGCATTCATTAAATTTGTGTATATGCTATCAGACTGCAAGGAACTGAGCAATTTCACATGAATGTGTAAGCTGGCATCAAAAACCGGTCTACTTTCGTCTGTAAGACCATCCATTAATGATTTCTGTAACATGTCCCACAATGGATTGTTGTATATATTTGACAAGTCACTTTTTAGTAAAATTTCATAGGTAGCAAGCCTAACATGAACTGGTTTGTTATAATTAATTTTATCAATAATGTTCTTGTAATAATCGTCATTATTTCTTGGCGAATTCCACTCATCGACGGTTATGTCGCTAGCAATAGATCGAGATGATTCTGGGCGATAATCCGATGCTATCTTCCGCGCAAATTTCGAGGATTCACACTTCGTATTTACTGTAGTTTTTATAGATTTTAAGAAAGATAGCATTTCTTCTGATTGAATAACTCTATGAGCAATTTCAGTAGTATCTTCATCTGTGTTTAACAATTCCTGAACCATTGTTCCAAATTTTTTTTCTAGATGAGCTTTTAGCCACTTTTGAAAATCCGTTGATATGCTGTTGTCCATTGTTAAAACAATTAAATTCTAGCAAGTTTCTGCGCGAAACATGCACAGTAACGCTGTATGCTCACACTTGTGCATTTGTTTTTCTGTCAGTTTCCATAGCAACATATAATGCGAGGATAGGTTCAATCATATTACCAAGAAAAATCAATGAAAGATAAAACATTTATAAATCTGTACAAGTTATGTAATATTCTTGGAATCACAATAGTCCAATTCGACACAATTACACGAAGAAATCGTATCGTGTAATTACAGTTTTAAAGTATTATCTTTAACGGGTATGCACAATAGTATGTGGATATTTTGATCGCAGTGCGGAGATTCCTCCTTGTAAAGAGCATACCCCCATCACTCCACATTTAACCAGAAAATCGGCAAACTGAAATATATATTCTTACTGTGTTACCATGGAGATACTAACAATTTCGCGTGATACCTTACCAATGCATTATTCTGATCATGTGGTCCAACAACGACAACAATGTTATTTTTATTCCCTGCAAGTGGTTTTGCATGTGGTCCAAGAGTATCTATATGAGTTTGTGATAGTTGCACATTTGTAAATGGAATATTGATACTTCCTATTATAGCGCCCCTTTCGAATCTAGAACAATCAAGAAAATAATTGAAATTTCAGGTCTTGATATATTCGTCCTCGCTTGAAAAATAAAAAGGACTTACTGTATATTGCTGCGCACATCAACAATTATAAGTCTTTCTGGGTCATTATCAAATAAATATAAAAAGTCCTCCACACTTAATCTGGGCATTTTCTCAGTACCCACCTCAGGGTCAACCCATGTTATATCCTAGAAAATAATTTGTTAGTAGAAATCTAGTATTAGAATAATTTTTCATAATAAGCAAGTATCAGTTACACTTTGTGACCATTACCTGCGTGTGGTTATATTGATGCTTCCTATAAGTAATGCTACTAGGTGTATTATGATACATTGTCATGGAATCTTTGACACACAATTCTATATCAATTTCAGGAAGGTCGGAGAATAGCAGAATACACTCATTAAATCCTGAAGTTAAAAGCGAATCACGTAGTTGTTTTAGGATGGCTAAACCAACCAGAAGGGGAAATGACGAATCCCCTAATAAAAGTTTGTCCCATAAATGCAAAATCTTATGCAGGGGAAAAACATCTAAAATTCATAGATTATTAAATAATGTTTCGGAACAATCCAAAATTTGTTATGAGCCAGAATTACACTGTGTAGACTTACGGGAAAACATAGTCAGAAACCATGGTATAGCAAATAATTCTGGTACAAAGTTGATGGATCTCAGGTGGTTTGCTAATTGGGGATCATGAAATGCTATAATTTGAGAAAACTTCCCCAGATATTCTTGTATTACCGCAGAATTATCTTTTAAGAAAAATTTATGCAGATATTTTGGTATGAACGCGGATAAACACTCAAATGCTCTGGCTAAAATAATAAATATCTTATTGCACATATTCCTCATAATATATAGGAAATCACTATATGATTCATGACACACCTTCGTTACTAAAATTCAAATACAAAAATGGTGCAGTTAGGGAATCTAGTCCTTGCCAATAAACGTAATGTGGATTATTGCGAACCCATGCTTTAAGTAGTCTCTGTAGCCTTTCATGTCCAGCACCAGAGGATAACAATTCACTGTACTGATGGCATCGTGGTATATCTACCTCTATCTAATATAGTGTCAGTAAAATAAGTTGTCATATTCAGCGTCTTGAGAAGAATCATACTAAAAATTACCTGTCGATCAGTATGGGTTGGTGTTTCTTTATCAATCCTATCATACCGTTTTTGTATATCACCAGCAACACCAAGCAAAGCTGCCCAAACTGCACCACGGAGTAATGGTGGTACATCTTTATGTGCTTCTTCTATTATCCCCTCTCGTGTAATGGGATAAACCTTATAATCATGTAAATAACAACTAGTAAAAAAATAACTAAAAAATGTCACTTCACTAGTAAATAATAGATACCTGCAGTAATCTGTCAAAGAGCACAATTCTGTAGAACTGATATTCAGTGTCTCTTTCCCTTATAATTAGAGGTAGTTGAGAGGCAGCATCCATTAAATCATCTTGTACTTTAACACGCATTCTACAGCAGCCATTTCATACAATTTATCAAACATTAATTAATTGTTATATTAAACTTTATATATGTGATAATGATTCTTACTGATCTGTTAGCCGGGGGTAATTTGCTATGTAGGGAATGTGAGATAAACGTTGGCGTAATGTATCAAGTGGAATTTTAACAACACGCAGATCTAGCAACCCAGCTGAATCCCTACGGCCAAACATTTGCCCCAGTAGTATGACTAAACTGAGAAAAGAAAATGTCATTTATGACTTCAGTCTTCTATGTTTTTGTTAGTATCTGTATAAAATATTACTTTGGAATAGATAGGATAGGTGGCCTTGATCTAATGAGACCTTGCTTCCTTAACTCTACAGTAATATCTCCTCCTGCCAATTGCCATAAGTAATACAATTCATTCATTTTTCTAACTATCACATGCTTATATAAATTCTCCTCTTCTTCTTGTTTCATTTGAATTAAAAGTTCTTCAAATATTGGCAACTGCAATAACTCTTCTGATGTTTTGCGCTTTAAAGGATGAATTTGAAGGCAACAATCTATAAACTCCTTTACAGAACTCGGTAAATTCTGAAAGTGTGGTATATTAATAAGTAAAAACTTATGTATCATTCAATAATTGTTTTTACCTTGAATGTTTCATAAGTATTATTCTCTCTTGAAAGACGTTCAAATACACAAGTTTCACAGTGTATCAGACTGAAAACTTTTCTTAAACATTGCGGTAATTTTACACCTGGCCATATTACTTTTTTCAATAACAACTCTGCAATAATTATACCTAGAGACCAAGAGTCCACTTTTGGACTGCTAATACCAGAACTTAGAAACACCTCAGGTGCTGTGTATTTTGGATAACTAAAATTATATTACGTAATTATACGAACATACATAAACCAATTTAGAGATAAAAACAAAGACAAACTCATCTCAAATACTAACTTACCCAATAGGGAAAGAAACATTTTTCCCACTATCAGTCATATAATATAAACCAAAATTATAGAGTTGAACATTTCCATTTTTGTTAATTAATATATTGTCAGGACTCAAATGACGGTGTACTAAATTTAATGTATTCATATGCTTTAAACCAAGAAGACATTGAAATGCTATTTTTATAATTTCATCAACACTTAAATTCTGTCGGCTATACAATGGCTCTCCACTATATTCAGCAACTACTACAATTCTTTCTGAAAGGCAATCATACAAATGCGATGGTAGTATATATTTTGAAGAACGATGTTGTCGTACTAACATACCATGTTTACTCCTAATAATATCAAGGTAAGGTGACAAATGGGGGTGACGTATTGTTTTTAGGAATTGAGACTTTCCATAGATTGTAATTGAATTTGGTGTTAAAGGTAGTCCATTACTTCCACATACTTCTATGGGGTGACTCTGTGCAAAGAATGTCATTCCACCAAAGCATCTTTCTTCATTTTCTAACAATGCAGGTGACATGTTTTAAACAGTTAACTGAAAAAAATTATAACAATCACTCCCGCAGTTAATGAAATTGTGTTGGGCAGTTGTTTTTCATACAATGACATAGGCAAACATAAAAACGTCACAGAGAGGTTTGACATTCTAATATTTTGAACTGATAACTTACTCTATTCTTATTTAACTAACGAGTATTCAATAATACCAAACGGCCAGTCGATCCATGCTTTCTATATTACATTATTGTGAAAAATTGAAGGAACTAATTTGAATGTTGAATTAGTCGAAAGTGATTCTCGACGGTGTCATGACAGATTGAAATAACAAGCACTAAGTACTTGTACTACATATATAGTATACTAATTAATGTATTCGGAATAAAAATCTTATTCAGAAATGTTCACATCTGGATAAGCATAAATGTATCGAGTAATATACAGAGGCCGACACTAAAACATAATTGTAACTTATTATGATCATTGGTGACAGCAAAGTCAATGAAAACAACTGATCGTCGTTACCTAGATGATCTAGATATGGTATGGTTACTACATTTGTGATTGATAATAGTGGTGGTAGATGGCGTTTGTATGTTCTTTTGTACCGGTTGTCATCAGCAATGTAACACAGCGCTACGGTTATACTCCCATTTGCTGCCAACCAACGAGTCTACTTCGTTCCGAGAGTTCGGCCTTTCCGGTTTGAGTCCTTGAGGGGATCGGTTGTGCCGTCGCCGTCGTCTGCGTTCCATCAACAGGAAAATGACGTGAGAATTTCATCCGTTTTTATATTCAACATCTTAGAATAATATTCACTGTTCTCTGTATGAAAGAAAATTAGATTATACAGAAATCATGGTACACATATTATTTTTGGAATTACTCGAATTCTAAGAGCATCCACGAGGTTCAATATCGTGCTAGATATTTCTTCCACTAGTCAACTTGTTTTATAAGTATATATATAAAGTTAACAGTTAGAATACATTTAATTGATTTAAATGTAGTAGTTAATCTAAAAGTAGCCAGCTTTCTAAAAATTTATTTACTTTACACAAACATGTGATCTTATTGATTGCAGGTCAAAAGTATCGCGTGATACACTTTACGAGTGCGTGAATGGTGTAATTCAACACTCCAAAGACAAGAAGAGGAATTTCCTTGAGACAGTGGAAATCCAGATTGGTTTGAAGAATTATGACCCACAGAAGGACAAACGTTTCTCAGGAACCGTCAAGTATGTTTCCACCTGACTTTGAGGGTTCTTTTCGGCTTTTTGTTAAGAATTTTGGAATTATTTAGTACTAGCATCCGAAAAGGTCACCTCATGTATTGTGTCAGGAAGCTAGGCTTCTCCTAGCGGACCTTTACCCAGGGTCTTAAAAAACATGGGGAGGTTTTTACCGTTATTTAAACACAGGATCATACTACGTGATCCTGATGGTAAGTTAATACTTAACATAGCGACAATATAATTGGCATTATTCTCGAAAGCAGTCTTCAATGATAATAGTAGTAACTGCACATATCCTAACAAATAGCTGTAATTTAGTTTGAAATGTGGTATTACATCTGCTCAGGCTAAAGAACATCCCAAGACCTAAAATGCAAGTTTGTGTATTGGGTGATCAGCAACATTGTGACGAAGCCAAGGCTAACAATGTTCCATACATGGATGCAGAAGCTTTAAAGAAATTGAACAAAAACAAGAAATTGGTGAAGAAGCTAGGTAATTAAAAACTTGATTACAGTATTTATTATATCTTCCGAAAAGCACCATTGCTAGCTCATCTAATTGTAGTAATGGCCGTCAACTGGAAGAAGAGTAAATTCCTCACTAGGTGAGGATGATGTGCTTTTCATAGCATCATACCTCAATCCGTGCTGAAACACTTCCTATCTTTATATTAGCTTTATGTTTAAAGTCATTTTTCAAGGGATGTTGTTATGTATATTACATATAAGGTGATCTTCAATTTCAGCTAAGAAATATGATGCATTCCTGGCCAGTGAATCGTTGATTAAACAGATCCCACGTATTCTTGGTCCGGGACTCAACAAAGCTGGTAAATTCCCTGGTCTTCTTTCTCACCAAGAATCAATGGTTGGCAAGATTGACGAAGTGAAAGCCACAATTAAATTCCAAATGAAGAAGGTATGTTTCTCGTTTTTAGTTTTATACATTATTTTAATGAATTTTTATACATTTTCCGGACTAAAAATAATATATTATTGTGCAGGTGTTGTGTCTATCCGTGGCTGTGGGGCATGTGGAAATGACTCCTGATGAATTGGTACAAAATGTACATCTGTCTGTCAACTTCTTGGTTTCTTTACTCAAGAAGCACTGGCAAAACGTGCGATCTCTCCACATAAAGTCATCCATGGGACCTCCACAGAGACTGTATTAAATGTATTAATGCTGAAGTGTCTGATGCAAAGAAAGTTTAATAAAAATCATAAAATTTAAATTTTGCCTTCTATTATTTTTCTCCCATCACATTGTTTCTATATCTACTTGCATTTATATAACAAAAAATTTCTACGTTAATACTGCGTTCACAAGATAATATTGGTCTAAGTGTATTGTACAACAAATAGTGCATGTTCTTGCCAGATACAAAGCTCAACAGTTCATGTGTCATATCTTTCCTTCAGTTCCCCTGAACCTGGGATTATTTTTATGTCCTGTGAATACGTCAGTATTTTCATACACAAGTAGACGCATACTTATTCCATTTTAGTTGACAAATGCTCACCTGGGTTTCAAAATGATATTCATAGAAAACATAATAAGTATTGTTTTGTGATAATATTTGTTACTTATACAAATTTTGAGTTGACAGGGTGGGAATGCACTAGCTAGTTTTTTGAATTATTCCTGCAAGATCTTACATGCATCAAGGAGTTCGTCAAAGGACTCGATCACCATAAACATGCTATTTCTGAACATCTTTGTGGGGGCAAGCCATAAGATACCCGTCTTTTGAGGAGCACACAGGCTCCTATTTCACTTCAGAAGCACTCAGAACCAGTTCACGCGCGGCTCGGGTAACATCCCTTCTGAAGCGATTTTCATCAAGTTCTTCATCGGCAATTTCATTTTCTGTGACATGAGAACAGAATAAATTGCATAATGTGCGCGCAGTGCAGTGAAACAAACGATTATAAGTGAAAAAGATCCTGTCACGTTCAAAAGGGCAAACACTACGACGAAGTATTTCAAACTGCACAAGTATGTATAATTTCAATTACTGATTTATTTCCAGGATATCTTTTTGGTTTCATTCTTATACACTTACAAACGTTAATAAGTATCATGGTCAATAACTAATGTGCATTGATATACTATATTCGTCAGCAAAAGTGCAATGATTTGCACTAGCTTCTCGATATATACAAGTTGTTATAAGATAGAATGAAGTGGCTAGTAAAACGGTTAATTAGCTTTAAAGAATACTATATCCTAATAAGATGTGTACACGGAACTCTAATAAAAACTATTAACTTCTCAATAGTAGCTTTTATAAAGAAGAAATTCGTACAAACTAACTTTTTCCGTTGTTGGCGCGAAAGTGTCTGTGTGTTTATTATCTATATGTCGCAAGGCCAGTCAGATACGTTTGGTGGATAGCCATTCACAAAATAATGCGATAGAACGAATATTCGGACAATATATTGACGAGTTTTATCGAGTGATCGCTCAATATTCGCGTCGACATTTAGCTCAATTTGATGTAAAGCGCGAAACCGGATCAGTGGAGCAGTGGAAAAGTAAATCCCTGACAATCGAGAGAGGGCTATGCTCGTGTTTGATTAATAAAGTGGCGCGGAGTGCAGTTTCAAGAGCCTGAAATGAAGTCGGGGCTGTTATCAGAGATATCAATGACCAGTAGAGACGGGTAAGCGGAAACCTCCCAGTGAGAGGTTGAACAATGATTATCAAGAAGAACTCAACGTATTCCACGTTTTTAAAATAGTTCTTTCATATTTCTTTGATGCAGTGCTTCAATACCAGTTCTCTCCAGTGTAGTTGACACTATTCATACTTCTAAGAAGCTAATGTCTTCTTTCGTATTTACCAGTTTAGTCATGAATAGAGTACACGGAAATCGCTTTAGCAATTGCGGCGGTAGTGCGACGGAAAAATCAAGAAGATTCTTAGTGCGGTAACAAGTGTTGGACGTCGAATATTTTATTCTGATACAATAACTGAATTGTGATTAAAAAAGTCTATATACGCAGAGCATCGTGACAGATAAAAGAGCATCAATTTTGTGGGGTGGATTTAGCATGGTAATGTCGTTGAAAGCTATTTTTTTTCTGTAAACTGTGAAGCACAGCTGATCGACGCATACTGGCCTTGTGCTAGGATTATAGGATTATACTATATGTCAACCTAGAAATCCAAAACTGAATTGGTCGGACAGTGTGTTAATAGCTGAATGAAATTTATATTGCGCATTCTAGAAATTCTTCTTCCCACACATAGTACATGCCTACTGCAGAAAAGCTTGAATATGCTTGTATTACCGTTTCGGGGGGGTTTTCCCCATTCTCATAGAATTTTTCCAGAATCGGAATCCTATATGTTCCGGAACTTAGCACTTTAATGACTGCTTTGCGGGATATGTTATTCTGCTTGTATTAGAACACCCGATTGGTTTCGGGACTGTAAATTTATCAGCTAGAATCACAGCGTCTGCGCCCATTTCATTTACGATAAGAGATTAAGCGTCCATAACAGTAAAAACTACTTTATAACACATTTTTACAACCATGCATCCAGTATTCTCTGTGCCAAAAGTAAACGTTCAAGTTGTCACGTCATTTTCTAATTCCGTAACGAATAAAGAAACTCTTATTTTTCAGTATTCTATAGATCATGATCCCAAGAAAACGATTGCAATTAGTCTTTTACATGCTCGGTATACTTTATGCGTTCGGTCAGAACGAACCGCATGAACTGCAAGTCCAGCGTAGTATCGAGGATATTCCACGTACCTCAGCTATAAAAAACTACCCGGAGTTCACGGAAGCTAGTAGAGGAATAAATTTAAACAAGCAACACTCTCTGGAGGCAGCGACCGATTTTTCCGGGCATACAACTGAGTTGGGTCTTGACAATAACATTCAGGCGAATTATTTCGCCGAAGATGTGGATGATAATCTGCAATCGCAGGGTGAATTAGCTGAAAATCATGCGGAAGATCTTATACCAGTTTTACAATTTTCCGAGGAACTTAATAACGGCATTTCAATGAGCAATCAAGAAAGCGCACAATTTTTCGATAATAGTGCATGCACGTCGGTATACGATCCCGAAGATTTGTTGTTCCTGGCTGAAATTAAGGAGGTGAGAAATCTAACAGTAAATTCCTTTGGAACTGAATGGATATATCTGACATGGCATCCTCCGTGTGAAAACGAATCGAATACCTCTTACCATATCAGTATTTGTACTATGAACAAATGTGTCGAGATTAATCAAACAGCTACTACATACAATGCGACCAACCTTGACCCATGTACACAGTACAACTTTACAATAAGTGTCATTTACGAAGATGTAAAAATGAGTGGCCGCTACATAGAAATGACTACAAGTAATAATAGTAAGAATTAAACTGACGTTTTATTTATTTTTATATAATATGTATTGATAGCAACTGTTAGTTTAACAGAACGATCTTTTAGTTTCGGAAATAGGTGAAGTGGAAAACCTACGCGTTTTTAATGTAAGCAGTAATTCGATTCAATTAATTTGGGACTTTCCCGAATTATATCAGACGTGCGTGCGTAATTACTCAGTTACGCTATGTTTTAAAGAAAATTGCAACACGTCCGTAGTAATAGATATGGAATATATTGTGGATGATTTAGAACCATGCATAGAATATGAATTCATAGTAGTCGCGAATGCAGATGTAGTACAGTCCAATGGTAGTGCTCTCACTCAAAGGATAAGTTCACCAAGTATGTAATACAATAGAATTTCTGTACGATTTCATACGTTAACCATACTGGAAAGATTAGAATGAAAAAATAATCGACTATTTAAATTCATTCTAGGACTCAGCGAACCTCGGCTTGCAACTGCAGAATCCGGCAATTACTCTTTATACGTCTATTGGCAGCCACCTCTGATCGGGACAAATTGTGTAAAACATTACAGTATAACAATAAATCCAAATTCCACTACATTAACAACGAACGAAACAAATATAAGAATGGATGATTTAGTAGCTTGTTCTAGTTACAATGTGTCCATTACTGCCGTCAACGAAGACAATGAAAATGGAAATACAGTCACCCTGGAGCACCAAGTATCTCCAATAGGTAAATTTCGATGGTGTTATTATTGATCTGCAGTACAATCTTTCGAAAACCAAAACGTTATGTTGTCATTATGTATTATATCCGTAGTTACAAAGCCACCGACCTTAGAAATCTCGGAACCGGTTGCTTCCTTGAATACCATACAATTTTTGTGGAGCATTGATAAAACGAATAACCGATGTCCTATGACATCTTTATCAACAATATGCAATTGTACTGCAACAAATGGGCATGGTTTCGAATGTCGGAATGGGGAAAAAATAGTGACTTTGGATCCAAGCATTACGGAGAATAATCTTACCGTTAATATGACAGTAACGGGTATCAGTCCATACTCGACATATACATGTTGGGCTTTTACTACTAACTCCGCAGGTTCGAGTGAGTTTAGCACCTACATCAATGTCACAACATTAGAAGATGGTAAAATATTTATGTTTCATTTATTCTTTAGAACACCAAAGGCCTATTGTATGCCAATATAACTATTCACACTTAAGATATATATTTATGCTCTAGTTCCGTCACCACCTGAGCTCATGGTCGCAAATATCACAGATTCACAATTTGTTCTCACTTGGAAAAGTCCCAACTACTTAGCAGGAAATCTGGAAGGTTTCGAAATTGTAGTGGATCCTAACGCCCTTTTTTTAATACCAGATTGGTGTACACGGGAGTTAAAGCCACACACTTTACATTTCAATGAATCTGTATTTCTTTATGAGTTTCCAAATGGTAGTCCATTTACGAGCTATATATTGAAAATTAGAGCAAGAACTTGTGCCGGTTGGGGCAATTTCAGTCAGCCCATATTCTTCCGTAGTAATCCAGGAGGTAATTGCATTTTTTCGTAGCTCGTATTTGCTTATGCTAACGATTAATAAACCACAATTTCACAGTTCCAGATATGGTTTCAAAGCTATCTTGCAAGATTATGGAAAACGAAAGTAATTCAGATATTCTGAACACTGTGGTATCGTGGGGTCTTCCGTGTTCATTAAATGGAGAAGTCGAGTACTTCAATATTTCGATCTATGGTACAAGGAAAAACTATGAAGCACACCAATTTTCCGTGAAAAATGTTGTGGCACACCACGTTGGAAGAAATGATATATTTTCTGTAAATCTTCAAGAACTTAAGGGTGAATACAATTACACGCTATCGGTGTCAGTTAAAGTTCATGGCGTTGATGACCTAGGTGTTCCAGCAAAATGGGAATATATCATATTTCCAGCTGGCAGTACGTATTTCAGTATAAATAATTTAAATTTAAAGGTATTAGATGTTTCAAATTCGTATATCGCCACTGTTTAGTTCCGTCGCAGCCTGAACAAGAATATGTGAAGTCTATATCTATAGACCCCTACAAGGCTCGACGATCTACAACGTCCGCAGCAATTTTGCTTCCATTATTTCCTGACACTAATGGTGATATTATATATTACTCGATTATAATAGCAGAATTGGGGTACAATCCGCAATCGCATAAAAGATATAATTTGAAAAGCAATGACTGGCCTAATGCGTCTTCTTGGGAAGAAGCTATGCTACAAGATTTTGCCGTTCCATATCAAGCAACCAGACCACGCTGGGACCCTTATCGTAGGTGATAGATTTGAGAAACATACAACATAAAACATCCTCTTATTTACTAAATACGATTAAATGCGAATTTTCTATAGCAAATTATGTTGCCGATTATGGCCATATGAAAGCTGTGAAATACGTGCTTGGCGATGATACAAGTTGTAAAGAAATATCGTCAAAGACAAAGAAACGAGTGTATTGCAACGGACCTCTTAAACAAGATACATGGTACCATGTCCGCATGAGAGCTTTTACATACGGTGGCTACGCAGATTCCGAAGTCTTTGTCGTGAAAACAAGTAAGAAAAATGCGCTTTATGTATCATAATAGAAGAATACGGTCAATTTAGCTGATGATCATTTCGTGTCTAGATGCTGAATTGAATGTGGGTATCGTAATAGGAATTATTTTTGGCATTCTCTTTTTGGGCATTTTAACTACTATGATGCTTCTTGTACGAAAATGGTCCCCAATCGTGTAAGTTAATTGTTTTTTCCTTGTTATTTGTCATTTGTTTTTATCTGATGACAAATTGATAGTGATAAGTTTCCACATATAACATTACTGAAGAACAGAATGTTTTTGCATCAGGATATTGCGAAGATGTTTACATTCTGATATGTCTGGATCCCCTGTCCCTACGCCATATACAAGAAAAAAATTTATAGCGCATTGTCAGCAACTTGTTGATAATCCTGGAAAATTAAGTAATGAATTTCGTCTCCTTCAAACATTGAGTGTTGACTTACAAATGCCAACAAACACTGCTTGTTTACAAGCCAACAGAAAGAAGAACAGATATTCAGATATTTTACCATGTAATAAGATTATTTTTTTTACGGAAGTTAGTATACTAGGTATACAACTGTATGTAATTGACATGCATTTGTTGTACTTTCAGATGACTTCTCAAGAGTAAAATTAGAAATAATAGACAATGATCCCAATACAGACTATATAAATGCATCTTTTATCCGGGTTGGTATATTTCAAATGTTTGTGATGATGCTATAATAGATTTTTATACACATTTTTGTTTTTATACTAGGGTTATACTGGTGAAAATGAATATATTGCTTGTCAAGGGCCAAAAGAAGAAACTACTTATGATTTTTGGAGAATGGTGGATCAATACAATGTCAATATTATAGTTATGCTAACCCAGTTGATAGAGAAAGGCAAAGTATGATGAGACTCTTATTAACGGCAAAGAATAAAATTTTCCAATGCTTTTGTATCAGGACGAATATCTATACCCACTAATCCTCCTACAGGAAAAGTGCCACCAATATTTTCCAGCTATCAGAGAAACATTTCGATATGAAAATATGACTATACGATGTACTAGTGAGTTGGATTTTAGAACTTACACACAAAGAACATTGATGTTACAAAAGGTTTGATACTTTATAATTCACACTCAATAATTGATGAAAGACACATATTGATTATCTTTATTCCTCGCAGGAGAATAAAAAACGCAGTGTAGTTCATTTACATTTTAAAGACTGGCCAGATCATGATGTTCCAGAAGACTTTGATCCAATGATAAATTTCTGCCAAATTATGCGCCGCAACATTATGGCTAACAATGGCTATGTTATTATTCATTGCAGGTAGTGCTTGCAATTTTTCTTATGTTCTATTGCAATATGCATAAACGTAAAATTAAATGGACTTTACTGTTTTTCATGAAGTGCGGGCATTGGTAGAACAGGGACTTTAATTGCCATAGATATAATTTTGCAACATTTAAGGGATAACCGAAAACTAGATGTGTTTGGAACAGTCTACAGACTAAGGCATCAAAGAATAAATATGGTGCAAAGAGAAGTAATATGTCATGTGTATATTATGCAGTATATAACATAATAGGGAAATGTAAACTGTATGATCATGCAAGTTTCATTTTTAGAGTCAGTATGCATATATCTATAATTGTATAAAGCAAGTGCTAAAGAATCCTTACTGTTTGAAGACTTGTAAGTAACACCCTACTGAATACATTCCAGTGTACATAAATTAATATTTATTCTTTGAAACTACTCATTATATATAGATAAACCACCTCCAGTGGATCCAGTGTGTGAAGGTGCTTCCAAAAAAGGAAAAATGGAATTAAGTACAAACGCAAACTTTACCAGCAACTTGGAGACACGTATGTAAAACATCATACAGATATTACGACTGGTTGTTATTACCTTACAAAAATTTTAGTTGGTATATACTAATTAAAATAATGCAAATAATATTAATGCATTTTGTACTGCAGAATGAGATTGTTCATCTAACAGTGATAAGGTACGCTGAGATTGAAACTGTTGCATACCTGCACTTTATATTCTGTATCGTCTTGTGTTATGTGTATGCAAACCATTGCAATATTTGCTTGAATCTGTTTGTATATCATTAATCTCAAAATTCTATTATAATCCCTTTATTCTTACAGTGAAGAAATGTGACTTCTTTATGTCTATGGATTCTATCAAGACACATGAAAAACCAATTTGGATGTACAAGAAAAGTCATCAAAATATATTGCATAATGGTAAAGAATCTATACATAAGGCAAAGTATTAATGGGAATCTGTATTTTAAGTCACAAATTCTCTTTACTCCATAATATAACTAGTGACAAATTATGCCTTTCAAGGTTTTCGGTCACATAAATCTACAAGTGCATTACATAGGCAAATGTACATGACCTCTCAAGGTATGTCTGCTCACTTTTAACATACTAGTCACAGGGAAATATAATTATACAATAAATTCTCCTTAGAAGAATTGGCTTCTTGGAATTTACAAGGTGCTTTATTCACAAGGTGTTATACAACAGAAGAGATAATGATGAAATGAATTCTACAGAGCACAATCAATAGAAAGTACCCAAGCAATTAAGTACTATGGGTTAAATGTATAGTCCGACTGACTGAGTTTCATATAAAGAAATTCTTCCTAAAACATTTCATTCAAACATTCTTATGCAATTTTAAGAAGATTTTATTCCTGACTTTGTCATTTTTTAATGACAATAGACATGTAGTTACGTATAATAGTATAAATTATTATTTTCCACTTGAACAAGTTTTAAGCAAAAATGGTAAATAAGTAACAGAATTAGAAGTCATGTTTTCAGGAGTGTTGAGTATATACTTAAACAAATTTCATTAAATCATATAGGAGCTCTAAATATATTTTGAACATTCCTCGCATTCATTACCACATATTAAAATTATATCATACTTTATATCATAAAGTTTAGTATAAAATAAATTAATATCTATATTTTGTTGAATAATCTTTTGGTGATACTACTAAACCTCGTCCTTTTCTTGCACCTCTATATACAGTTTCAATTATGTCTATCATTTCCTGTTTGTCTTCTAATGTCCAATTTATTTTATTATTGTTACCAGTTCCTAAATCAATCATGATATGTTTATTTCTAAAGAAGAACATTACTGTACATGGGTCGTACAATTCGTACCTGAAATATAGTTATGAAACATTAGGTTGATTTTCTTCCTATATTACTCGAACTGTGATATTGTTAATGTTAGTTCTTTAATCTCCATAAACTTACATTTTGTTAAAGTCAGGTACTTGTGTTATGTCAACTAAATAAATTACTGCAAAGTTCTTTACTTTCTCAGCAATGTTATAAAGGACTTCATCCATTTTCATACACATAGGATCCCAATCATGACCAAATCTAATAACCTGAACATAATTGTTAATATTACCTTTGTTGTAGTGTATTTGGGTTAAGCATATGAAGGGCCACAATACTTACAACAACTCTGTCTTCTTCTGATAAAATTGCCTGATCAACTTGCCACCCATTGTGAAGGTGTGAAAGCATATACGACATGGTGGCTTTTTAAAATAACACTCTGCTAGTGTGACTACGAATTATACTTCCTACCTTGTTCAATCCACTAACCTACAACAAAGAATGAACCGAACTCTATTAAAAATTAAAACTCTGAGCAAGCTTAACATTCCATAGATTGCACACTCACAAAAACAAATTTTGACATCACACCATCAGTCACCGAATTGCATCGATATTCGACGTAAACAACGTAAAGTAAGCAACGGGCCCAAAATACAGCAATATTCAGCCCGGTACTACGATATCTAGAATGTAGATACTATGAGTTTGTGAAATTAATATTATTATATTTACATATTCCCATGGAAAACCATAGGTTTTGTACACTATTCATGTATAAGTACATACTGTAGACTATATATTGTGTTCTGTGATACAGAGGAAAATTCAACATGTGTATTGTGAGATGTGATAAGGCACGAGGAATGTGAGCATGTGCAGGCTTGAGAAGTTGGTAAACTATCGAGAAGATGAGCGGGGGCTTTCGGGGGCGGGAGCGAGGGAAGTACTTTGCAGCCTTTGCAGGCTGTGCCGTCGTAGTCATGGATGTTCCTGTGGTTCCTGTCAACGTGTATCTTTTTTAGGACATGGTATACATTGTGCTGCATCGTGCACATTTTTTCAAATAAAAGTATCATCGTAAAATCAGATTGGGTATTAATTGGAATTATAATATATATTTGAAATATATAGTAACATATGATACGTTGCTGTAACTGGTGCTCTCAATTATAAATCATGGATAATATATTAATAACTAAAACAGTCTATTATGACATAAGTGCTGCGCCAGTATGGATAGAATGAAGAATTAAACATGACAATTTCAGTTTAGATTCAAGAAAATAACAACTATGCATACACTGCAACAAAGTAAATATTTAATTTTAATACATTTTTGGAATATGAGCAATACTATATTTTATTTTAATTAATTTCTAGGAAATTCTCAAGGTTTAAAATACATAAGTTTAATAACACTCACAGTTCAAAATGCTGTTGTTGGGCTTAGCATGCGTTATGCCCGCATTAGACCAGGAGATATTTTTCTTTCCTCTACTGGTGAGATAAGAAATAGTTTCTTATGTCTTTTTAACAAAATTTATAAACCCTCTATTTGGCATGTGTCACCAAGAAATAAAAAATGTCCATGACTTTTTTATAGCGGTTGTTATGGCTGAATTTGTAAAGCTCTTTACATGCTTAATTTTGGTATTTTTTGAAGAGGGTTGCTTTAACAAATTTTTGAATGCTTTAAACCAGACCATCATAAAGCAACCTATTGATACATTAAAAGTGTGTGTACCTTCCCTTTTGTATATTATACAAAATAATCTTCTCTATGTATCAGCATCTAATTTGGATGCTGCAACTTATCAGGTGATAACCAGAAATGTGAATACTTAATTCTATTTTCTAATTAGTATGGATTAAACAAAATAAATTTGTTCCAGGTGACATATCAGCTGAAGATTCTGACCACAGCATTCTTCGCAGTAGTAATTCTTAGGAAATCTTTAAAAACTACCCAATGGGGTGCTCTAGTATTACTAGTAATAGGCATAATTTTAGTACAATTAGCACAAGGTGGGCCAACTACTTTACCTTCAGGAATAAAACAAAACCAACTACTTGGTTTTTCTGCAGCATTAAGTGCTTGTTTCCTATCTGGATTTGCTGGCATATACTTTGAAAAAATTCTTAAAGGTTCTGACATTTCAGTATGGATGAGAAATGTTCAACTAAGTTTACTGTCTTTGCCATTTGGACTTATTGCATGCTTTGTCAATGATGGAGAGATTCTTAAAATGCAGGGTTTCTTTTTTGGATATGATCTATTTGTTTGGTATTTGGTGGTTTTACAAGCTGGTGGGGGATTAATTGTTGCTATGGTAGTGAAATATGCGGATAATATACTCAAGGGTTTTGCTACATCGCTAGCAATCATAATTTCCTGTATTTCATCAATTTATTTATTCAATTTCCATCTGACTTTCCAGTTTGCATTAGGAGCAGCACTAGTAATATGTTCCATCTTTATGTATAGCCACCAACCAAAATCTGTCCCGAATGATAAACACACACCCACTGATAAAGTCTGATAGAAAATACACAGACAATTTTCCATGGCATGCAACAGGATACGAGACTTTGTAATTTTTTTAATTAATTAAATTTGTTTTGTACATATATATATATACATATATATATACAGCAAAAATATTAAGACTCATAGCAAAGTACTATTTTTGTATTGGCAGAGTGCACAAGTCATTTTATTCTTTATCCATAACACATATATTTTTATACATTATCACTAATCATACCTAAATAGAAACTACATTGAATACGTGATATTAATATGTATTCTTCTCTATGTTGTACTTAACTAATTGTAAGTTGCAATAAAAGAAAGTCTTAACAGAGCTAGTATATGGAATATTATAATATAACATAATACAGGGTGAAAGAGTTTCATATAGCATTATCTTATTTCTTTACATAATTGAAAGTTTCAAAGTAAGGTTCTATGCCCCTGATGACCAGCAACGGCAAGCAACAGGTTTATGGATCATCGTACAGTTATTCTTATTTTTCATTTATCAAGTAGATGCGTGGCTACATCGACTAAGTTCAACTGCGTAGTCTAATAGCTAAACGACCACAACCATTGTGCGTGATAAGCAAAACTATCTACCTATGTGCCGTGTTTGGGACCGTTTGTGACTACGGCCACAATCTCTCATAGTTAAAACAAACCTTTTATTGCCAACAATCTAGAGCCACTTGATTTATTAGAGATATATATCAGTGGGCTCAACGGGGACAAGCAGTTAGTTTATAATATAAATATATAGACCATCTAGATATCATCTTCTATCTTTTTATGTATCTATGAATCTATTTTTATGGAAAGTTATAGTTCCTCCAGTTCCTCTGAAAATGGTGGCGCTTCACGTGGCACAGGTATATCGATTGATTGTGTGTGTCAATTGTCAATGCGTGCTGCCCGGCATGAGTGAAGACCGACTAAAGCGAGTGAAAGAATTTTCGTAACGACTTTTTGCCAAATTCAGCACTGCTTGAGCAGATTACAGGATGAACATGAATGAGAGATGATGTCAAGCACATTTCGTCAACTAGGAACTTCAACCTGCGGTACAAAGTGTTCATACTTCCCAAAACTTATTGTTACCTCGCTTTTATAGACATTTTTCGGAGCTTTCTCATATTTTTCGAATTCTTGTAAAAATATAAGTTGTCTTTTTGCAATGATATCATGGAATTGTAACTATTCTGTTAAACTGTGTTTATTATATTAATTTTTTAATAGAAATTCTTACGTGTTATGATTGCAGGTGTAAATTTTGATTTCGCTTTATCAGATTTAAATCACTCACTCCCAAAAAGATCGGATACAAACAACCTGATGTTTATGTGACGATAACATCTATTACTACTTTATATTTTCTATTCAAATTAATTAAATCTTTATTGATCTTAATAATATGTTTCATGGTAATTTTGATCACTATGTTAATGTGCAACATACAATTTAGTTGAAATATATTTAAACATTTGCATAGTATAAGTAATATTTTATTGGAAGATTTTATACAAAATCTACTAATAATTTCATAATTAATAAATGTCTTTTGAAAATTAGGCCCTGAATGGGATACATTAATGGAGGTTCACCATGAGCCAATTGATAAGAATTATCGGTTACTAGAAGAGATTGGCAAGTAAGTTTCAAATATTATAGATTCAATACAATTATTAGGTAAAGCTACTAATTAAATCTTCATTTACTTTTGAAAGGGGTCAATTCGCTGTAGTGAGAAAATGTCTTGAGATAAAAACTGGAGTGTTATACGCTGCAAAAATTATAAGGAAGAAGAAAGTTGCTAGAGGTGTAGCTGCAGCAGATATTGGTTAGTTCTTTAGGTTTTTAAATTATGTTCTGAGAAGATGGTATTTCATTGAATTTCATATTTCAGCCCGAGAAGCTGGTTTACTAGCACGTCTAAGGCATCCAAATATTGTCTCTTTGCACAAAGTTATAGACTCAGATACATCAGTTGTCTTACTTTTGGAACTAATATCTGGTGGCGAGTTATTCCATTGGACACCAGCTGGTGAATTGGAAGCTGCACATGTGGTATACAATGGCATTATACTTGCTTATTGTTGACTGAAACACGTAGCCTATTTAAAGATTATACATCAAGACTTCAGCAACATTATTCTATACTAATTTTGTAGGTACGTCAAGTTTTAATGGCACTCAGTCATTTGCATTCTCATCAAGTGGCACACTTAGATATTAAGCCAGAAAACATACTTCTTTCTACTCCACCACCAATGCCAAACATCAAACTTATAGGTAAGTGTACTCATTTGTCATATTATTACAAGTTACAGGAAAAAATGATTTTTTTTGTGTCCAGATTTAGGCCTGTCACATCGATTAATACCAGGCACCGAGCACAGAGCTCTTTTTGGTACTCCTGAATTTGTTGCTCCAGAAATTGTAAACTATGAACCTCTTAGCTTAGGTACCGATCTTTGGGCTGTTGGTGTTCTAACATATATTCTCCTAAGTGGGGCATCACCTTTTCTAGGAGAAGATAAGCAGGAAACATATGTAAATGTTGCTGCTTGTCAGTACCAATTTGACAATGAATACTTTAGTACAGTATCTGAAATTGCCAAAGATTTTATAAGATCCTTGTTGATCAAGGATCCAAAGTAAGTATATTGTTATGACTTCAAGATTTTGCTTCTTTTGATTTACTATTGTTATTAAGAAATTGGATTTTTACTTGAGAGGCAAAATGTTAATAAAAGATATAATTGGTTTCAGAGAAAGAGGAACAGCAGAATCGTGCCTTACGCATCCTTGGATCCTCACGGTGTGTTCCTGATATCTGTACTATAATATTACTGATCCATCATTCAATCATTTGTACTTGTTATACCATCTGATTTTTTGATAAGTTTCAATGAGAAATTGCTTATTTGCATATATTATTCAAAGAATATTAATACTCTTTGTACAGTCGTATAAGAGATATTCATCTTGTTTAATTATTGCAGAATATATATTATTAAGCGGCTAATTCCAACATATTTTTTTGTGATTAGATGCCTCGATAAAATCGTAATTAATTTATAAATTGCAGTATTTCCTGCCTCATACCAAATATTTTTCTATTCCTTATGACAATGGTCATTATAAAATATAATAAATCATGAAGGGAAATGATACTATGTTAAAATAACTCTGTAACTTACATATTATTGTGTAGGAGTCAGAAGTTTCACAAGGACTTGGTGGAGCTATGATAAGCGCTGTCAAACGAGGTTGTGTTGAAGCTGTTTCCCAATTATTACTTCAAGGTGCACCGTTAAATGTCAGAGACTTTGTAAGGCTCTCACACTTTCAAACTTAGAATTGCATGCTTGATTGTATAAATGTGCAATCTCCATATAAAATGAAATTCTTATGGTTTAGAAAGAAGATACCCTTTTGCACATAGCTTGTGAAAGTGGCGACGAGGCAATGGCAACTTTTTTGATAGATAATGGCATAGATCTGGATACCCCAAATAAAAAGGGCTTAACTCCTCTGCATGTTGCTGCAAGATATGGTTACATTAATCTTGTTAGGCATCTGTGCCTTGCTGGGTGTGATGTGGATAAAACAAATCATGGAATAAGAGCTGATGTAACTGCAATTAAGTTTGGACACCTTGACATTGCCTCACTTTTAGATAAACTTCGCATTGTAAGATATTTTTAATATCTGACACTTTAAGTAAAATAATATTGTATCTATAATTGATATGAATAATTCATTACATTTAATTTGTGATAGCCTACTCAACGTGAAACATACATTCGCCAATTACAACCAACACATAGGCCAATCGATCGCTTACACATAAGACTTTTGGGCCACTGTGCGTCTGGCAAATCCTCTTTAATAAATTCGTTGAAATCTGGAATTTTCACGTTTGGATTTTTTAGACGGTCAAGAAGTCAGAATTATACTGTAAAAGTAAATAAGTTATATACTATCTATTTATAGCTATTCAATGTCTTACACGGTATTATTTAATGGATCTTTATGTTTAGAGGGAACCAAGTATTGAGCTAGACGTAACCAGTAAACATGGTTCACTTAGTTTTGATTATAGTGACAGCGAATACGAGGATACACAAGGGGTCGAGTGGAGTCGTGGTAACGTAGGTCAGTACACATGCTCTATTATGATTATGCAATTTCAATAATGATTTATTTCTTCATGCAGGAGGAGAATGTGTCTTTTGGGAACTATGTGGACGGGAAGAATTTTTAGCATCTTATCACCATGTTCTTACATTTCAACAACCTGCAGTACATCTTATCACTGTTAGCCTACGAGAACCATTAAGTGTTCAGCTGCAACAAGTAAAATTTTGGCTGCGTTTTATTCTTGATCGTATGACGCCAACTAACGTTGGTAAGTATTTCAAACTTAAAATTGTTAGAAATAAAGATCAAAGTGCATAAATATCAGTGTTATGATTTTGTTCGCCAGGATTCGGTGGTAAATACAATGATATGAAGATCATTTTGGTCGGGACTTATGCACCTGAGCCACTAGCCCCTAACTCGAATGGTGGAAATTTGCTTGCACCTCTTCTGCCATTTTTAAAAGAATTCTCGGTAATACTAGGCGATGAACCCCAGACAGTTGCTGTGGATGCCACAAACCCTTCAAGTCCTGGTCTAAAGCGTCTGAGGTCTTATTTAAATAATGCGAGGATGGAGTTTCTTGAGGTGAAGTCATTATATATAGTGCGGAAAAATCTGATTCCAGATAGCATTCGCGAAGTACTAGAAGAGAGTTTTTAAGTATTAACCACCTCTAAGCACAAATTAAAAAGAAGTTGGTATGAGTCCCTCAGTCTTAACCAAGTACCTTAAGTAATTCATAATACTCAATCTTTTCTAGTTCCTTAATCATAATTTGGGAGACAAAAGCTTTTCAGCATATTTAATGTCGACTATTGGTGAAGCAAATAAATACATGATATCAGCATATTTGATATCATATCATGATCGGGACCGTTTAAGCTTGGTTGGCGGAGTGACTCGTCCAGTCCCATTATTTTTACATCGTGTCTATTCAAAATCTAAAAAGATTAAATAACAAATTCAATTTTGTTTCCTTATGTAAATAATTTTACCGTCACGTTTTTTCCGCACAATTATGCCAGTATTTCTGTATCGCATGTTATAAATGTGTGCATTAATCTTCTACGAAACGGTTCTGGTTTAAGGCACGTCACTTCACTTTCTGTAACGTTATTCATTTATGCAAGGCAAAACATTCATTCTTAAAAGGAATGTATATTGTTTCTATTCCTACCGAATTTGTGAATCACTGGCCTATGGTCAGTTATGATGCATGGTTGATTTAATGTGTATATGACACCAAAATCATAAAAAAGAGGACACTGTATTTTCCTTAATTTATGTACCAACTATTGTTTTGTGACGTTTAATCTCACTTGTAAGCAATGAAATCGGTGCAATTGAACCCTTTCGTAATTGGCATCGTATTAATCACATAACCGATTGACTAACATATATTTTAGTTGCCGATTGTTTGGTCATTAACATTTATTAACATCAGCCTTACTGCATGCAATGCATGATGTAGGATGGACCGGCAGTTGCAGAAAGTATTCTTCGACGTGACACGCCGCGTGCAGCGGCTACGTACGTGCCCCTGGCGAATCTTGATAAACAGGTCGAACTATTTCTCAATTTCTTTGATAAGAGTGATGTGTATTTTCGAACTCTAACTTATTTAACGATCTTACTAATGCTTTGTCCCATACATACATGCACTATTATTAATTGTAATAATGCAATAACTTATGTACATATCTTCTGCATCAATGTAATTTGCAGTCGTCTGTATACTCTCTTTTTCAGACTCTGTAAATTTTATTATAGAGTGCACTTGTCTGGACTGGACTTGCCGAATCGTGGAGGTCGTACCTTCAATCATTAGAGGTCCCGCCAGTAATGCTTACAGAAGATGAATTTTTATTAGAAGTACGAAAAATTAATCCTCTGGTTTGTTTGGAACACTGTAAGCAGTTAGGCATGCAACTACAGGTATGATTTATCAATATACTGCATAATTATTTCTATACGGTAAATATGTTACAATAAATCTAAATGATTAGAATTTAGGTGAATGTATGTTACTTCCTGGAAATTTAATAGTTCTAAGTCCTGAATGGTTTTGGCAAGATGTAGTCAATCGGCAATTAAGTATTGAGTACAGAGGTCGTCCCGGAGGGCGAACAACTGGCGTGTACACACTGGAGGACTTTCAGGCTCGGTGTCCCTGTCCTGCTACTCAAGCATTACAGGCATTGCAAGCGATCAACTTATGTGTTTCAGTATGGATAACTTACATGTATCTGTTTGAGTTATAACTTTTTTATCAATTACTTTATAAAAATTTGTCCTTATTAGTGTGAAGTTGAGGACGATGAAGTTGAATATGAAATTCCGTGCTTGAATTTCGTTGAACGACTGCCAGGATTATGGGAACCATGGAAGTCATATTCCAATGTATCCCCCCATGCCGGTATACGACTTGTAACAGCTGAAGCCCCGTTATATCACTTAGCTGCAATTTTCCCCCATTTGCAAGTATGTAATACCTTAAATGATATTATTCCCACTTATATTTGTATAACTTTCAATTAAATTTTTCACATTTAGGCCCAGTTACGAAAAATCACGCAAACTTGGGATCCAACCAATTCAGATTTGTATCAGTGGTGGCGAGGTTCCAAGTTATGTGTAGGACCATGCGAAAGTATAATTACGTTCGAGGAAGAAGAGTTAAGTTGTATAGAAATAAGAGTTCGAGGCCCGCGAGGCACTAGTTCTCAATGTTTCGCCCTTTTAAATATCATTCTCGATGCTCTTGACGCAACAGTTGACTTAGTTGCACCAGGGATGCTGCTTGAAAGACACTGGTTAAGCCCGAGCCAACTTCGTGAATATGAAGAAGTTTGTTTAGATTACATTACAGAAAATAATATTTTAAATCCAAATATGTAAAATTGACTATACTCCTTATATTGGTAGATAATACACTCATGGGATCCAGCAACCGTCATACTACTGTTAACAAAAAAAGGATTTGAAGAAGCTACACTTAAGAATCCTTTAAATGGCCGAGAGGAAACTATTTGGGAAGTAATAAGCTGTGGAATGCCTCTAGTAGAAAACTGTACTCCAGGACCCAGACAATTAATAAAGAATATTAAACCTGCTATACAAAGGAGGCTGGCACAAATGTTAGATCCACCTGATCGCCATGGAAGAGATTGGTGCTTGCTTGCAGTACGACTCGGTTTGGGAGACCGTGTTGCACAATTGGATAGTACTGTAGATAGTCCAACACTAAGGTAATCCAATACTTTACAGTTTTGTACATTTTTTACGGAACTGGTAGATATTATTAAAGTTTCTTTCACAGGTTATTTAAGAGTGCAGGCAGTGACTGTACCGTGAGTTCTCTTATTCAACAATTACAAGCACTCGATCGAAAAGACGCTGTCAGTATTTTGCTCTCTTATACACCGATTTACGTTTTATCTGCAACTGCCGATTCTGAAACAGGATCTAATCTTTCGAGATGACAATCCTATAAATATGAACGGTGTATCAATACCCTCTAGACTTTCAATAAGAATCTTTCACCCATTGTTAGGTAAATTTCCTAAAATGTCACTGCTTCCGCCCAATATCAATTTTACATCATATAGCTAAGTAAACAAGTTGTCTATATGCTTTAGGGATACATTGACAAGTATGTAGATGCACTTGTGAATACTTTTATCATAGTATGTTTGGATGCACTACAATGCTAAACAGGATTCTTTATTATAAATGAGGAAAGCGGGAACCACCAATTTACACCATAAGGTGATGCCTTGCTTGCTTGACTTTTTCCTTCTGAATATATCTGAATACACATATTAAAGTATTATATACAGTAGTAGTTTAGAAGTACACAAATTCACGATTTCATTGCTTTTAGAGAAATTTGCCTACAACTTCCATTAAGTTATTGAATATTAATTTTCCATGGGACATATTTATCGTGAAACTGCCATAAATTTTGTTTACGTTGTGATATTATGTTATAAGGTTAAGGAAATATGTGAGAAAAATTACTGTATAATTTCGCGATATAGCTGAAGCACATGACGTGTGTTGACATGTATGCTCCAAAGCATAAGGTATTAATATATTCAGTACACAATATAATACAGTCATATTTGATACTGATATTGTTTTGGAAGCTTTTCTTGATATGCATATATACAATATGTATACATCGTCTTGCCAAAGTCAGTGTCAATATGCGCTGCTTTTTACTCTGAAATATTTATATATACTGTCTATTTGACAGAAGATCTGATTACTTTTCTTCAGTTTTTGGTTTTGAATATGGAATTGATGCAACATTGCAAAATTGGGTAAATAGGTACTCTTCCAATTGTAGCTCATATCTACTATGTTCAATCTTTGTTTAGTGCACGAACACTTACTGAAAATTTATTTCGACTTGTACTATTGTTGACTAAGACCACAGTATTAATTACTGATAATCTCGTATACAAATATGTATTGGTTTATATTCAAATAATACGTCCAGTTTCGATCACGTCGACCTTCTTCCAACGTTTGCACTTATAGTGGAGGACATTAATTATCCGACAGTATAAATTCAGAGCACAGAAGCAAACTTTTATATTTCAAACACAAAATCAAAATAATCTAAGTAGTATGTTTTGCGGGTTAAACGTGAAGTGCTCCTAGTTCCATAATATTTTAATGGAAGCGCTAGATATTTTCATTTCGGATTAGCATATTGTCATGCACGCGTCTTTAAAAAATAGATTAAATCAACATGCATCTTCTAATATATCGTAAATCTAATTTTATTATGTTGTGAGTCAGACTACAGTTTTGGTAAGATTTTATATACAATCTTTCATAGAATATGTGTCTTTCCAACTTGTCTATCCGGACACATCGCAATAAATTTAATACGAATGTCTGTATGCTTGTACACTAATATGTAATAGTTTGATACAAACATTTTTGCACTCAGCGCTTTGTAACCTCTAGCATCTATTGCTTGTGTTCTGCAAAAACAATATTCATATTGTATGTCACATCAATGTATAAAATAAATTTTTTAAAAAAATGTACTGTGTAAAGCATGTGGTTAATCTTGTTAAATGTATATCAACATGATAAATCAACCTTGAACAAATATTCTAACTTATTATATCAGTAACTAAAATTTATTAGTCCCAGAAATAAAAATTCGTTAATTCAAGTAAGATGATGTCACAGCCGTCTAAATTTGTCTGGCAACCAGTGTTAGCTTGGAAAACTCTAGAACAGTTTGTTCAATTTTGAAAATTCGTGCGTAGCCCTGTTATGAATGCGCACGCGTAAAGCGTGGAGCTTTAGCTTTTTCCGCCAATAGAAAAAGGAAAGCAAAAGATGTTCAGTTGATAAGCAAGCGCATGCGCACTTAGTTATGCATCTCCTTCATAAATGTCAAAAGTTTTATTTATGTTAGATATGTACTTTGTATTGAATCACAAAGTAATATCGAGTTATAATATTACATATATTTAATACAATGTTTCAAAGGTTTATTAGAGCAGTATAGATTTGATATAGACACATAAATATAGTTGCGTAAACTCTATCATATGTTTTTTCATTATATTTATGCGAGTGCGCGGCGTTTAAAATTTGCTCTATTTATATATGATTAGCGCCTGCAATATTATTATGCCAATAGTAGCACATATCAATAATACATACAGAATATATATTTTAATAGCATATATATTACAGCGTATGTACATAATATGAAATAGATTCTCATTACATTGCGTGTACAATACGTGTGTGTGTGTGCATCATGTAGTCTCTATATATACGACGTGTATATATAGAGACCACTGCACTCACCACAACGGTACTACACGTTTTGCGAGTAGTATGTATGCTATGCACCAGTATGCACTATCGATTCCCCTGTTGCCATGTTTAATTTTGTGTGTGAAACTCGATCATAATAGTTATTAGATAGAACCTCTAATGTCGAGTCATGAAGCAGATGAAGCGGTAGATTAACGAACTGCTTCACACAACGCAATGGTTCATAAACATTAACCATCACTGCCGTGGGTTTGTGCTATTCCTGACAACAATATGGAGTACCACGTGATCGCGAGATACAAGCGACCGTTGTAACTGTAACCACTTGTAAATCTACTTATGTATGTACATATATATGCTACGAATTTTGGAATCATGCATATCATCCCTAAAGTTAATTGCCTAAGGTTTATTTATATTTATTTCCAACAAGAGGATTTGAGAGTCTCCCATGCTTAATTCGCAAAAATGATTAATGTACGCGAAATTGATTGTAAAAATCTTTTTAATCGAGTGTAGTGACATTCGTTCGTATTCGTGAGTTTAATTTGCAAAAGTGTATCCACAGTATAATAGTGTATCATCATATCCCTAGCGCGAAAAAGTATTGTTTGGGTGTCTTATATTAGACAACGGTTTATTAATAAGACCAAGCCTACTGTTTCTGTGAAGTTGTGGATGTTCTAGAAATATTTCAAGTAAGTGCTCTTACATTAAGATAACCCCCTTCTTCGTAATAAGCATATGAATCTAATATATTCGTTAACAGATAGTAGCTACAGTGCTTACTTTACAAATATGGCAATACTCATGATAATAAAACTAAAAGCTGATGATAGATATGAGATATGAAAATATGAAGAACAATTGCAAAAGTAAAAAGGAAGGCACTGACAGCACGAAAAAGTATGCCTTTTTTTCTGATCCAGATGTTATTACTCGTAGGACTCAGACCTTTTCAACTGTAACTATACAACATTGTCTTATTTAATTATTATTATCTTGAATATTTGAATTTATAATTATATTATTGTTATAGAAATCGCAAGATAAAGAAGATTCTGAAGCCCACCAACAGCGACAGTGCTTTGATGCAGGATCATCTTCTCAACGGCTATCAAATGCTCCAGTATCACTTGACTTAAAAGGACTGGAGAATTTATTTACATACCCAGTTCAAGGCTATCCATTTCCCTTTATAAGTGCTGTAAAACGAAAGCTGGCTTTAAATGATTATTCCGATGGATATAAAAAGACATACCAACCACCATATATTATGAAAAGAGAAGAGCCAATCCAGACATTGGGCTTATGTCAAGTTGTACAGAAAATGAACTTCATGCAAGCATTAAATGTACCAGAACATTCAACAAGAGAAAATCCTGTATCCAGGCTATTAGTAGCAGCAAAACCTGATGCACCTAAGCAATCTATGTATGATACAATGGATAGATCCACAAAAAGCATTGAGAAGGTACAAAGAAAATTAGATTTTTCAATATCTGACAGTTCATCAATAATTAGTGGAAAAAATGTAGAACCCCTAAAGGTTCCCAACCTTTCAATTGCTTCAAATTTATCAAGGAAGAAAGAACATACAAAAGAAAATGTTAGAGAAAAGGAAAACAGATCTAAGAAAATGAAAAGGGATGAAGCCCTATCGGATTTTAATAAACGATCTAAAAGCCCAAAATGCGTGTCTAGATGGGATTACAGCGATGACACAAGTGATGCATCATTAACAAAAATAAAAAATGACAAATCATCATTTCATATTCCAAGGGAAAATGTTTTCTTACCTATTAAGCCCAAATCAAAAAATGTTGCAACTTCTACTATTAAAAAGGATAACGAGAAGAGGCAAAGATTATCAAATGTCAGATCATCCAAGACTCCAAGAGATGTTTGTTTGGAATCTAAACCTAAAGTCTATAGTAACGAATCAATTTCTGACCATTCTTCAGAGTTATTAGATAAAATTACTGTGAGGGAATTTTCTAGGAATGTGTCTGATAATGTTGAGCATAGGTATAAGGATGAATATCATACCTTATGTGATAGTAGACAAGGTAAACAAAAAAAGCAATTAAACCAATCTCATGGAAAAGCACTGAGTGTGTCCCTTAAAGATCAGGGAAAGAAGACACAAGAAAAAGGAAGGTCTTCAGTTAAACATGATGTAAAACATCTTGTCAGTAATACCGAAGAATCAGAAGATATTGAAAGTGTTACTCTGTCAAATACTAGCCTTCTATCTGTAAATCCATCTTCTAATATCCAAGTCCCATATACCAAACATAAAGAGGATTCTTTGCAACAGTGGAATGCTGTCAATATAAATAAAGGAGAAGGACCATTTGCACAAGCTGTAAATTCTAATCAAACAAGCACTGAGAATGAGTTAAATAGTCTAGATGAAAGTATCATCCCTGAAGCATTACTTGATAGAAGAAGAATTTCATTTAGAGATGAGAATCGCTCGCCCCAAGAAGAATTTCATGATTTGGTGACACCGACTATGAACTTGGTAGTAAAATCTAAGAGAAGGAAGCAATTTCTTCAAAATGATACAGAATTAGATGATACCAAGATTAGTTCAAAAAATGGCTCTGGAATGAAAGCAGACCTGGAACAAGAAAATATTCAAGTTGTAAGATATAATTAGTTTCAATTGTTTTATGGTAGTAGTATTTACTATACTCTAAAGACGATTCTCTTATTATGTTTATAGATGCATCCAACTGCATTGCATATGCAGTTTCAGGCTGAACTACACCTTTTAGATTCTGTTGATGAGTCGTATAGAAAGGTACTGAATGTGGAAAACTCTTTGTTCAACGTAGAACGCGATCAAAAGAAGGATTTGCCAAATGAACAGAAGAAATCTGATGAGGAATTACAGTCAGCTTACACTAAGATGCTTGAGAAAAATAATATTAATGTAGAACTTTTAACTAGTATGAGCAAATTACATAAGCAGGCAGTTGATGAATGTAAGTATAAGTTGGATATGAAGTTTCTCATTTATAGAAATCAAAGTATCTTGTAGACTGAATGTTCCTGTGTTATTAAAGCTGTTTCAGCAAAAATTGATATGCATAATAATGCACATATTTTTACTGATCAAGCAAAAATAACTGATTTTAATGATGGCGAAACCAAACTGAATAAGCCGATGGTAAAAGCAGTAGAAGTACAAACGCAAACTGTAAATGACATGGGAACACAAACAGATTTACGCCTGGCTCGGCATATGTCACAAACTAAATGTCCGGATATTTGTGGGATCACAATCGAACGTGGTTTTACTGGCAACAATAAAATCCCACAGTATTCCTTAGATTCAGCTGAACACTTCGAAGATTTAGATCAAATTGAGGATATGTCCTTACCTAATAAATTGAGAACAATGTCTGAAATAAGTTTGCATGAGACAACATCGTCCATAAAAACAGAAACTGGCACAGAAATAAGTATTTCTACACGAGATGTAACGTGCTCATTTAATAAGTATTTAGATTTAGAGGTAAGTACAAGACTACATTTAGAGATGATAGGAATATTGTATACTTATAATGTTTACTATCATTACAGATGGCTCAATTAATAAAGGACGAGAAACAAATGTATGATAAGATTCAAATGCTATTTAAATCTCGGGAAAAAACACTTAACGACCGTACAAAAAAATTAGTAAAGCTAGAGGAACAAAAACGAGCGTTGAAGGATACTGGCCAAGACAGTCGTATTAGTTCTGTGAAGAAAAAACAACGTGCCCTACTCTTAAAATTGCAGCAGGAAAAAGATGAAATGAATAGGTAAGTTCATAATCATGAACCACAATATTCATAGTATAGTGGTGCATCTATTTATTGTTAATTATATCCGTATCGCAGGTTAAAAGAACTTCATAAAATTGCAAGTCAAGAACGTAAGTTAATGCTGCAAAAACAAAGGAATATGTTTAATCCACATATGTCAACAAAAAACATCTTAACAAAATTGAAAAGAAGTGCTGATTGTTCATCTCCTAGAAGACTGTCTGGCCCGATGAAGGGTTATGATATAAGAAGCAATAGTTCAATGAGTTCGTTAGTGGACTCTGACAAGTCGCAGCATGAGCGCTCTCAAGCTGACACACGGTTGCAAATATCTGACAATGATATACAATTTTCAAAACTCGAGGATCCAGAATTTAGCGTGTCCTTCACCGAAACAAATAAATCTAATGAGCTATTGCAAGACAGTGAATTAAAAGAAAAATGTCTTTGCAAATCTCCGAAAGATGGGAGCAAATTGAAGTATGAATTAAAATCAAAAAAATTTGAAGAAAAAATGCCCAGGACTGATATCTTGAGAATAAAGACACAAAGTGATGTTGAGTCGAAATTAGTGAGTGCTCGTCCCATGAACATATCAGAACAATACTTTTTCGAAAGAGAAAGACATTCGGATTCCTCACAAATATCACAATTAAATAAGTCTGTTACCGAGCAGCTGAAACCTGAGTCTGATACAATACTTGAAGAATTTTCAAGGAACAGAACCCAACAGAATTTTCACCCATCAGAGCGCAGTACTGTGTCAAAAAGTACCACAATCAATACTGAGATCATTCCAGAAGACGAATCCTTACTTGATGAAGATATGAAGATGACAAAGTCATCCCAAGTGTCTGAAGATATATCACAGTCATTTTCAAGGAGTTCGAAAAAAAGTAGTAAGACAATTTTAAGCGAGATTCAGAGCTCAACGAGGAAGAGTCAATCTGTGTCTGATTTAAAGTCAAGTTCCAAGCGCAAAAGTCCCAAATGTCAGAAAAATAAGTCATCTTCAAGTATACTTAGCGATAACATACCAAGATTTAACAAGTCTGGGTGTCAATTATCTGAAGAATTTTCAAAGCAAAATAGTAAACATACCAGCATAAGTGTAGAAAAAGAATTAACTGAATCAGATTATCATGCTGAAGATACAGTATTAGATAGCACAGGATTGAATGAAACTTTATTCGAATCTATATCTAGACATTCGAAAACTGTTAAAGATAAGAACTGTAGATTACTAACAGACAGTGACAACAACTATGAAGCTAAAGAAAACGTTTGCAAAAAAGGGTTAAGTAGAAATATTGGAACTTGTCAAAATAACTGCGATAGGCAACGAAAAAGCCCGGATAATGACGAAAATATTGCATCAAAATCACATGTTAGCACCGTAACTATCTCTCGGCATAGTTCAGGCGACAGCGAGAGAAATTATTCCAAGAGTGTCGTTGTAAGATCACACGGTTCTGAATTTAAAACTTCCAAGAAACTTGAACAGTAAGTCTTACTTACGAATTACTTATTTAATTGTTTCTTCTAGTATCTGCATGCAAGTTGTACCAAAGTTCAATCACCAAAACCATGAAATTCTACTGCAACACGTAGCAATTCTAATAATAAACCACGTATTCACTCCATGCACTGAGGCGTTGTAAAAATAGAACTCTGCAGTGGCAACCTGCATTCCTCGTTCTGTTATTGCAGTATTTGCTTTACCACAACGATATTATGATATAATCGCGATTAATAGATACTAATTTTTACTCGTTATGGAGGGTATATTTATATTAACAGATAACGTGGTATTCTGCAGAATCTTAAATGCCCGTGAAGCTGCCCTGGCAAATCGGAGGAATTGCATTGAAGACTGGATGGCTTGGCATGCTAAGCTTAGAGCAGAGGAGGAACGTCTGGCTCGGATGGAACAAGCAACTTTAAAGCTGGTGACAGCAGCATCGAATGTATTTTCGCAACAGGGTGAGTAACTTAATTATTTTACTTATTAAGATAGATTATTTGCGTTCATTGAATTCTCTTGCCATAACTTGTGAATTATTATTACGATTAGAAAGGAGCGTTTGTCCTCTGATAGATACTACCATATCATCTGATACGAGCGATGTGGAGGGTAGAATAGAGCTGCTAACAGAAAAGGTGCAAGAACAGCGTATGGAAATGTCACGCTTGAAACGCGAAGCACGAAAACAGGCAAAACAAAAACTTCGCGCATTTGAGGCAAATTTATTGAATCAAATTAAAGTAAGTGTTACATTCATTAATGATTAAGAGATGATGATGATACAAATATTAAAATGGATTTACATGTTCATGGAAAAATAGAAATATGACACTACAATTCACGAAATGCGGAAAAAGTTGGAATCCAGAAAAGGTTTCGATAAGGATGGTGAAAAGTCGTCTGGAGAATTGAAATCTTGGGTAGACTTTAAAATACCTGAAATACCTGTTAGAAGAATTCAGGATATATGCAAAAATACTGACCTACTCAGATCTAGATCTGAATCTGATTTATTGTGTTCAAAAAAGCAACGCAAGGATATTACTAGTAACATTCGTAATGAAATTCTCAGACACACAAGAAATAAAATTGAGAATGATCAATATGGAGAAGTCGAACAAACTAAATACAAACACAGACCAGAATCGATCAACATGTTTAGAACTGAGGCGCATCGCAGCACTCAATCGATCACAGACGAATCTATATCAGAGCAAATTGGAGATGAAAAGAGCGGCATTGCTTCCGTATTACCTACAACGGACGAAATTGCAACTGAGAAATATACGTATTCGGCGTCACCACAAAGCACAACGACAGAGAAAATCACGGAGGATATTAAAACTGATATGGGTAGCACAAGATTTGAAAGTGAAAGATCCATTATACTAGACTCGTATATGTCTAAACATATAAACGTCGATCTGAACCAAGCCCCAACCAAGTCCATATCGTTACACTCCAACAACCAAGAAAAACGAGATTTGGAATATTCACACACATTTACGGAAATTTCCGACTATTGCAGTGAAATTGTAAATACAGAAATAGAAACTGCTTCAAAAGTCGACATTGAAAGTGGTACCGATTATGACGCATCAGATTTTTCGAAGAATATAGACTATGTGCAATGGAATAATCAGAATCTAAATAAAAATATTATCTCCCTCGAGAACGATGTAAAAACACTCACCGAAATGGTGTCGCTTTTCAGTAAGAATACTAATGAAAAGAAAATGCGGGATAACGAAAAGTTATGCTCAACATTCCATGATGAAACAAAGAATGTTTCAAATATCGTCAAAAGCAGTGCGGAGGAAAAGAAATTACCACAGGAAAAAGATGTTAACGCTTCGCATAATTCCGAGTGTATCCCGAGTACATGCAAAAGTTCAATTAATAATGTGGAGAGCCTCATACCCATTGTAATGCCAAAAGACGATATGCCAATGCACGAAACAAATCAAGATATAATAGATTATGAAGCAAAAAGCAAGGAAATTTTGAATGAAATAGAAAAATCAATTGTGTCTGAACATACCAAAGGCAGCGATTTCAATTCTTCTTCAGCAAGTGTCTCGTTTGAAAACACTGGTTTTGAGTCTCGAACAGTTACTTCACGGAAGAGTAAGGATATTAGCAAATCGGCCGAAAACTCAGCAATCGAGGATGTTTTAACGGCTACACCGATTGAAGAAATTCTTGCACATTCTAAAACTTTGTCTGCTACATCAGACATTCGAAGTGAAAATACGTTTAGACCAGATGTTGAAAACTTCAAATCAAAGGAGAAAGTATCAGGCACATTCTTATCAGAAGTGGAAAAGGTGAACGAGTCATTAGATATAAAAGCAGATACAAAAACCATTACCAACAAAGCATTAAATAAAATTTTCGACGTCAATAAGATACATCTTGGATTTAATGATACCATGGAAGTTACGCAATTAAGTGATCATGCCAATGCAAGTTCTAAAGAGCTTGAATTCAGGCCTTTGTCTGAGAAATCATTTTCACCAGAAAGCTTATCCGAATTAACAAATGTACAGTCTTCAGGCAATAAAATTAAACATCCAGAAATGAATACTTCTATTAATGATGGGCAAACTGATGAAGGCAGCAGCCTTGATACTAAAGAAACAAGTACACACAAATTTAATGATGCAAACAGTTATACAATTATTAGTCAGGATATAGTTTCTACTACGAATGAAAATAGTTTAAAAGGGTTCCATAGAGATAATTCTCTTGTGGATAATCAAGATTGGACTGTCTCAGATTCTTTCGATGTTCCACGTGATACAAGGACAGTGGATACCGAGGAATCACTGTCTCACTATTCGAATTATGAGAATGATCGGTCTTCAGATATACGATATGTATCTAAACCAAATGATGACTCGAACGTACCACAACAGCAGGAGAATGCAATAAGTGATACTGAAGATATATCAGTGTTTATTCCAAAAGGAGAATCCACTAACATCGAAATGCACGGACTAAAATTTGATGAAACGCTATCCGTGAAGCCGGCCGATGATATGTTAAATGTAACAGCCAAAGAAACTGATGAAGATATATGCCAACTGGCAAATGTATCGAGCAGACAATCCGAACTATTTGAGGAGATAAATCATCAATCTAGATGTGGCGTGTTAGATGCAATTGAGAAAAGCTCTGGAAATGATTCCACAACCGAAAGTATCGATGAATACGGTGAAGAAAAACGCACTAAAGAGAAAAAACAACTGGGCATGTCCATTACTGATAAATATTCAGCACCTGGTGATCGTCAGTTGAGGAGAAATGAAATTGATATTAACGATAATGAAAGTCAGAATAATAATATAGTTGGCAAGACGCATATTATAAATATTGAGGTGCATCCTGAAGTTGAGGAAAATCGAAACATCTCACAAATGACAAATAAAGTAAAGAATATTATAACAGAATTTGAAGCCAGTACAGAAGGAAAAACACTTACTGAAATACAACTTGACACTAAAGTAAAATTAGCTGACGTTAATTCTGAAGATATAAATAGTGCAGCTGGCCAAGGTAAAAAACTAAACGTAGTTTGTCAGTTAAATAAAGAAATCAAAGTTTATGAAACTGTACGAAGTGACACAGATATAATTCGTGACCAAGATAGTTCTGATGGGGAACAACTCGATAACTTGGTAGAAGTTGTTGAAAGTGAACTGGATACTATTGAAAAAGAAGTTGATACTCCTACTGCTTGCGAATTACATCCCACTACAATAGCAAGTGTGGAGCAAGAGAAAGAACTTGGAAAATTACGAAAAGTTAATCTGGAACTTGTCGAAAAACTAGAATCGATTCAACAATATGGCGATAACTTGCTCACGTCCAAGTCTACTGATGTGCATAGATGTACAGAAACCTTAGTTACTATTAGTGTGTCTGGCCGAGCGAGTAAAACGACTGACGTTTTAAAGGATCCAGAATATGAAGATATATCGGAAGAAAGTTTGGAGGTGTCTGAAATTTTAGAAAAAACAGAACATTCAAAATCAATCAAGTCGCAAAAAGTATCCTCTAACACATTAGAAAATTATCAATCAGTACCAAGGTCGGAAGAAGTTCTAAAAATTCTTGATACAATTGCACCAAAGTTATTGATTGATTCTGCCCAATTAACAAGCTGTGATTCGTTAACACAAGACGGAAGTATAACGAATGCACAAGTCTCAGTAGCACAATTTCCAAAAACTTTAAATGTTGAACCAACGGCATTACGTGAGCAAACAGAAACTGAAGGAATCGAGCATTCAAGAGCTTTAATAATTAAGCATGATGATATGCTGGGCATATATAATAAATCGGAAGAAATCAGCAGACACCAATCAGAGGAGGAAACATCAGACAAACCTGATCAAGATACATCGTCTGACTCTAACGAAGGTGGTGACAGTTCGAAAATATTATCCGAGGTAGAGTCCGACTCACCTAGAGACACTAATGATGTTAAACTGGACATTGATGACTCCTCTGAAAAGGAAATTGCTGCGATGATCAACGAAATTAAAGGTACCTCTTTGAGTTGCATAATATTTACGCATCCATTGCATATAATTCTAATTTTTTGGCAAAGATACGAAGTCAGTGTAGATATAACAGTTTCAATATAACGCAATTTTAAAGTCTGTTAAAGCACGTTTTGGAGTTTGCATTTCACGAATGTTGTAAATATTCTTGTACCGGATATATTCATTTTCATATCAAACTTGACGGCTTCAAGCCTGAAAATTTGCCTATTTTAGTGTTTTTTTATCAGCTACTTAAACTTCGTAAATTTACAGAAATGTAATAGGTACATATCTCGTAATTAAACATACGTTTAAAGTAGAAACACCTAAATAATTACACATTACAGAGACACTTTCTGATTTCTATAATGGCTGTTTGCTCCTATGCAAAGCATTGCCTGGTATAGCCATGTGTTGTTTATTTTCAGAATAGCAAAATCGAGATAGTTGTTACCTAAAGGTAATAAAATACGAAACTTTGAATGAACCATTGAACATTGACTTGTTCTTACTGTACAAATCAATGTCGCATGTCTGCTTGACTTTGATCATTAATGTTTATATGCACATGAAAGGCTTGTAAATACTATATAACACAATATATATGCAAGAAACCTACATTCCAATTTCTTAAAGTATCATTAACGATAAATCATAATCACAACAAAATCCTTCTGGGAATGTCAACATTTTTCACAGCTTTATATACTATTTTTTTATCGTATTGAACGAGTTAGTTTTTCAGTAAATCAAAAGTTTTGTTTTTGATTCTCAGCACACCCAAACGAAGTAACTTGTTTACCCCCATCTATTGTAAAGAATCCCCTTGTTTTTCTTAATTAACTTCTATAACATCCTATGAATTCACTGTATTTATTTTGCACAAATTTATACAGCTTCTCTGGAACAACCGGGTTTGGAAAGTGCAGAGTTGGAAGCAAAAGTGCTCCAGCTAAAGCGTTTACAAGTTGAATTAGAGGTATACAATAATTATCCTTTTATATGAAGTTTTGTAATTAGGCAATGTTTATAAAATCATTGTTACTATGTTGATTAGATTAAGGTACTAGAAGCCAAGGGGATGCCATATTACGTTCGTGAGATACCGAACAAGCCACCGCCACCGTATACTCCACCAGGTGAAAGTGTTCGAATTCCCTTGCCACCAGCGTCACCATTACCACCACCAGGTGTGGTGCCGTCGAATGTCGAAGAACTAACGAATTTTACGGAAAAAGCAACAGCGATTATATTTGACGCTAAATTAACTGGAGAAGATGTAATGTCCATGGAACCGCCGTCGGAAATATACAAGCCTACCAAAGAATCTAACGAGACTGTCAGTCACGACAAAAGAGTTTACCACACGTTTCTTTTTAACTTATGTAAAGAAATTATCGCAGAAGTCTACAAGTCGGAGTATGAAAACCCAGGTCCAAGTTGGACAAAGCCAAATGTGACAACAAAGCCCACAATAAGGCTTCCAAAAACATTAGATGAGCTTAAGCAACATGTTAATAAAGAGGTAGCAACGCTCTTTGGTTTTAAAACAAAGATGCAAAAGGAAAATATGGTAATGCAATGGATCAGAAAGCGTAGGGACAGAGTTGATGAGCTATTAGCTAGGGAAGCTCAGGCTGAGGAGGATGAGTGGACGAAATTCCATCATGATGAACTTACTGTAAAAAATAGTCTTACAATAGCTATATTGGATAGCCTTACCATGGAAACTGTGAGGGAAGTCAAAGTAGCATATGCAAAAAAAAGAAAAGTAATAGTATAATATTCTTGTTAAAACTAGTGTATCATTATACTTTATTAAGCACTTGTGTTAAACTGCGCCATCGATCTTAACTAGTATATCATTTACGAATTGATCGAATAGTTTATATGTGTCCATCCGCATCCTATATGTGATGCATTAAGTCGTTCCTATTTATTTGTCGGTTTTTTAATTTTCAGTCAGACCAGGTACTAACGAATATACCTCCAAGTAAAATAGCTCAACGGGTATGTAAAGACGATAACTTTAGAAGAAGGAAACTAATGTAATTTTGAAATGTTGATAATCAAACTCTACGCTTGCTTCGGATTTTTGTTTGTTCTAATTATAAAGAATGAAGGATTGCAACAATACTGCATTTTTGTTTGTATTTGCGTACATAGATTAGGATATTGTATTCATAGCGAACACTCAAGTAATACTTAATTTTAAGATTACTATATTAACAGTTAAGCAATTCCACTATTTTTTAATTCGAGTAATGTATGAAGTAGAATGATTTACGTTATTTGATATGTTCCTTATGTGCTAGGTGCATTTCTACCAAAATATTAGACATCATTAGTCTGTGTTGTTTCACGACTATCCTGTATAATAATTAGCGCGAGCAGTAACATTATTTAAAAGCTCTGTGAAAGGTCATTTGGCTTGACAAAGATGTTTGATTTCATGTCTGCAAAAATACCGCTCGTGGGTTTGAATGTACCATCTGAATTCTCGGCTGTGGAACGTAGATTGTATTTTTTTACTTTTACGTCGAACTTCAAAAAGCCGTGCTCAATTACTTGTAGTGGAGATTGAAAATTTTATCAAAAGACTGATACTTTGGGGCCATTTTGATCCAAATCATGAACTTATGGAGGAATAAGTAGGCATATTATGCATACAAATATACGTATACACGCATATGTCATTGATAGTGGGATTTGTTGCCTATTAACTGCCTGTGGCAGAGTTGGTCACTCAGTAGAAAGTATTATCTTGTGAATGTGTTTACAGTGTGCTCTCGTTGTAAACTCAAATATAAGCAAAAAGGACAACAAAGAGAACATATTCGAGTTTCCTGTCGATTGTCTGGTATGCAATTAACGGACTTATAGTCTATTATGTATGCATTTCTCTGCTTGGTTGACTTGTAGGCCAAATTTGGTAAACTTACGTTTTTCTGTTTGTGGTTGTGACATCAATTTGAAACTTACAAAGCGCAGAGAGTAACATGGGCGTTAAAAGTACAAAATCTTATCTGAAAAGTCGTTTGCAAACGTCGATTATGTTATAGGTGCGTAATGCAAAACTTTCCACGTTTTGTCAGGGTTGGGAATTGTAAATAATAGAACGCTCAAATTTTAGAGCCGGATTCCTTGTTTTGGAAGAACGTAGGATTTTAGCCGTTATGTTTATAATTAACATTTTCGTATAGTTAGGAGAGGGCAGTGTATGATCTTATTGGTTTCGATGTTATTTATACAATTATATTTGATTCGGAATTAGCTAAGGACAAGAAAGTGGTTGCACTCGTAGTTGTTACACATATATTATTATTGTTCGCGTATGTAGTGTTGAATATGTACTTAACTAAGGTATGATATATTTTATAATAAATTTTCCAAAATTGCATCGATGTTCTTAGTTTTTGAATGAGATTATTAACATTAACTGCCTCTAGTCATAGAGTTACGCGAGTGAGATGGAGAGCATACAGGTATAGTAAAGAAATGCTTCCAATTTCGAAAAATTCGGCAGAAAAATAAAATTAGGGCGGGGAGTAAAAGGAAATGATTCGTTTCATAAAAGAACACAGGTTCCTAAATCTTCCAACCCCACATTTATTTGGCAATGCCTTTTATATGAAAAAGTACAACACCTTTTTTCGAGAGGAATGATATACATTTCGGATGATTGGAGGAGAGTTTATGAAGGAGAAAGGAATGTGGAAGGAAGGGACAAAGGTGGTGAGGGCGGTGCAAAAAGATTATGATAATACAATATATTATTTAAATATATATATGATAATGGTAAACTTAATGATAGAGATATGAGTCTTGCAATTCTTACTTAGGTTTTTCATAAACTCATAACAGTGAAACATTTAACGCATTATGCAGTTACATTACGAAATTAAAAGTGCACTCACGCTTCGTGTATTTATTACTTCGTTCCGTGCGTTCTGTCCGTCCAGTTTATCCATATATATTATTTCGTACTCTTATACGTCTATTGTATCAACTGGTTTATAATATGTGAAATAATGTAGGGTATCTCGGAGGGTATTCTTCCTTTGAGATGTTCAGTTCTGACGAAATAATGATAATAATGAGCAATCCCATCACCCGAGAGATTGATCTCAAGCGAAACGGACTTTATTGTGGCATCAAAAATATCGCAAACAAACTCGGTAAGTTTTCGCGTGCAATTTGTAGAACGTTGCATTATATATAAGAGTTTTTTGAACACAGGACTTTGCAATTTCTTTGATAAAGGCAGCGGTGTAGAAATTGCTAACGGTGTATACATATAATGACTGGCGACGAGCATTCGCTTCATTCTCTGGATTGATAGATACAATTGCGCAATAAGCAGTATTATGTATCAAAGTTTGAAACTATTCATGTTGGCTTCAGCGTTAATAATAATTCTCCTTTACATTCCTCCAAACATCGAATAACGGTTATGGCCTACTGGCAATAGAACTTTACACCGGACGAGTTTCTACGTTAAAAGAAGTACGCAGAGGCATTAAGAGACATATGTACTTGCATACGTATATACATACACATGCCTAGGTATGCCTAGTGGACATATTTCTTTTAGAGTTTAGAATGGGATCTAACACTTGCTCAGGTATGACACTACCTACTGATAATGAACACAGACAAAGCTTTTTTTACACAGATATACCGTTCGCAAATGTTCTTTCGATTGCTTGCACACACCGCCTTTAATAACCAGATAAAGTTCGATGTTGCTGTCAAAATGATTTTGATACCTGCGATATAGGAGTACAACATTACCTCCACTTCATCACCATACCACCGATTTCCGGTTTACGACGGTCGAGGCGTCAATTCTTTTTTGACTCATGCCTCGCCCACTTTTTCGATACTGAGTTATAGGAGGCGAGATGGAGATCAGAAGTTGACAAGTACATCTATTCTATACGTAGAATAAAAATACGAATTTTTGAGCTAAGAATTTGTAACTACACATTATGAGATTAGTACCTCATCGAACACTGTCTACGCCAATAGTAAGAAGACGCGATGAGAACAACGTAGAATTCTATTCCACTTGCTTTCTCCGCGCCTTCGAAATCCCTACTATCAAAGGGTCTAGATGATCAAAATCACCATTCTCCTCCGTTTTCCTTCGTATAATTGCTTTCGAGTATGCACTAGTCACAGTTGGCACGGAAGTATCTTTTCAAAGTTATGTATAAGGAGATAATTAGTTGTCTTCAAAGTACATTTTCACTGTGGGTGGTAACATCAAGAGAATGGATTTGCATTATTATCTTAAGATCTTAAGATTGCTAATTGAGTTCTTCTGAGAAAACACATATTTACGATATCCGAAAGGCGGATAGCCACAAGGGCGAAAGTAAACACTCCCCACCTTCAATTCCTCAAAAACACTCTCCTCATTTCGATTTCAGCTCAAGCGGCAGTTAGGCTTTCCACCTTCTTCGGACACCGCTAGTACGCGTCACAGCGTTTTAGGATGAGCAAATATGACAATAATATGATCTCCTTCGATATATATATATATAATATATAGCCAATTTGTTTCGAAGTCTTTGGATTTGTGAAATTTACTATCTCAACATTGTTATAGCGATCATTAATTTTACGGAATATTTATTCTGCTGAAAGATCGGAAGTCCTATTGCCAACAAGTATTCCTTGAAACTCAATGCCGTATTACACAATCTATATTTCGTGGGTATCGATATTTGTGAATGTCGTGACGATAAACTATCGGAATTGATCAGCTATAGCGGAAACACTTCCCATTAGTCTGTGGAAATCACTTAGGTAGTATCGTCATCTGGTACTGAAATATTACTGTATTGGACTTTCGTCGAGACAAGAATATCACTAATAATCAGAGCCAGCAGTACCACTGTGTTAAGCATTCACGAAACTGATTGGCGTTGAAATATTATAGTTGCCGAACGCAATAGTAACGAATGCAAGCTACGCTAGTATCGCTGTAAGATATGTTTCTCTTCGTTACATCTAATATCAGTGAAAATATAATTTCTCCACCGGAGACCAAAGTATTTCGTAGATCTGTAATTGAAAAATAGTCTTGTACCTGTGATATTTGCTGAATCAGCGTGGCATTTTTCAATCCGTGTTTCCCCGTGATAAACTTTAAACATTAAACGCGCTTCCAGCGCTGCAGTAAGTTTGGCAGGTGTGCGCTAGATTTATCGATACATCGATAATCCAACTTTTCAATAAGAGGATTTCACTGGACGCAATAACATTACGTGTTCCGAACTATTGATATGATCGCGATGATCTGAGGTGACTGCTTTGTCTCGGAGACTGGACGGCTTTCAATGAAATTGGATTTCCCTTCTTCCGGTTGATGTCGCTTTTTTCCGGTATCTACTGCGAATTGACCAACTGAAAAACGAGGAGTACGCAGAAAGGATTGCGAAATACCACTCTGATGCTAGTTCACAAAAAATTCCTTCTCGATCGCGTTAATACGAAATTTGTATTCTGCATCCGCCGCCAGACACCGTAAGTGTGATAATAAATAGTTAGTGACTGTGATTGATATTGATCACCAAATGGTACATAGTAGGCGCGTAGAATGAACGACAAGAAGAATATGTCTTTGCGCAAATTGAGCGCAACCAAAGGCTGAAAGAGAATCGTCAGCCTTTCTAAAGTTCAATAAGAAATGATATTATGAATGTGTGCGAATATAGATGTGCGCTTGTGGCGACCGCATATTCATGGAAAGATGACAATCATTCTAAATTACACAGTCCAACTAGTTTTCCAATTCGGTTCCCTTGCAACTCTCCAAGTTGCACCATTGTCAGTGATGAGCTTTACTGATAATAATATGAGTGAGTTAGTCTTCTACTATTCTAATCATGAGAATGCGATGAATTAAGGATGTTGAATCCGATAACGTATTCGCGACCTATTGCTGTCTCTTCCAACTTTCATGCCACGCAGATTTTCGTGCCACGCGTATGTGATATATGCGGGGTTACGTATCGAAATTAAAAAATAAATACAGGTATACGTAGACTGCACGCGGGCACGCGTGCTTAAACCTAATCTCTAACAAATCGATATCCTTTTACAAAACAATTAAATGAAACATTTGTACTTTAGCAGTATAGAGCAGTCATTTTGTCGTACTTCTTAATCCTAATATCATTACCGTCGTTTATATTATATTATACATATATATTTTCCGTTATGAACAATTCCCGCCTAGCTTGGCACGCCATCCTCTATCATAGTCTCCGTTATCGATAGCGTGGTGTGGATAATATACATGTAATTATACTTAGTCCGTGTCTTGGCTATGTAAAAAAAAAAGAAGAGAAGAACAATATGCTTAATGCATGTACTTATGTATCTAGGTGACACAACGTCGTTCCGCGAGCGCGCCTGTGTCAGGAGATGCACACTTCAGCCTATTTATTTATAAATATGTAATCATAGAATCAATATCAAACAGAATCACGAATATTGCAGAATTCCTCCTATATGAATAGAGTAGACATATGCATATAGTATATCTTGGTCTTTGAAAACTCAAAGCACGCATTGCTTCCTTTCCACCCGAGTATTTTCTAGCTCACATTGAAACGGCAACGCGCGATCGCGCTTGAATGCAGTATCGATTGTAAATGTTAAAAGAATATATTATAAGCGGGAGCCGCGAAACAAATAAGATATAAACCGAACGGGCTACCATCGTAACCGCGATAACATTACTTATACTTGTAATACGTATACAGCGATTATCATAAGTAGTATCTATGTACAGTGTGTAATAGCACCATGACCGAAATCTCAAAGTTAAAATGCAGTATCGTACAAAGCGACGTGGAATCGATACGGGCGAAGTGGAGAAGAGCCAAGTGACAAGGAGAAGGAATAGGAAGATGTGCTGCGGGAGTGCGCAATTTTGGCCGGAAAACGAGGAGAGAAGGAAAAGCGAGGGGATACTATCTTTTATACGTGAAATATATATCGCACGCGTATGATACTAATGCGTTTATCACCCCTTACGTTTACCGTAATAGCGCCAGCCGAACGCTTCCTTTCTGTCCTGCAACGTCTGCTCGCAATACAAGTATCGTTGTTAGGTGAAATTCGACACTTGATGCTGTCAAAGAAAGGTTGACGATGCGCACGGAAATACATCAGTTATTTGGGATGGCCAGGCCAACTATAACAAAGTGCTCTTACACCAGCCGGATGTGTACTCAATTGCGATTTACGACAAGCAGCGATCTAACGTAGCGATTAGACGAACAAAAGTAGCGATTTCGACTGACGCGTACACCGCGGTATTTATTATATTAATCATTACCGTTAAGTATTTGGCCGCTTTAATGACGTGTGTCCACCAGTAACGTTCACGATTATCTCGTAATTCACGATCGCCTGCACGGCGCTCGGACTAGAAATTTTGACAACGAATCGCGCATTTAATATCACAGGAGGAAAATGTCGACAATCCCTTTATATTCTCTGCTCTCTCGCTCTCTCTCTTTATCTCTTTATCTCTTTATCTCTTTATCTCTTTCTCACCCTCTTTTTTCTCGATAAAATTAAAATAGACACTAGCTGGTTATCGCCGCATAAAAGATTTATTTACATGTGCGCGCGAATACTCGTGCAGCATACGTACGTATAGACAGTATAGAGGAAATCCAATGAACGGTCCAGAGAATATTCCCCCGCGTATAGTTTCCGGCGAGCAAGGTCGGAATAATAGTTTAAAACTTAGTGACTATTACTTCGCTCCACGAGGAAAATCTATTTGACGAATCTAACAGGCAATGAGAAATGTGTGAACTCTGTTGTGAAAAATATAGACCCGCGAAAACGCACACATTGCCGTCTACCCGGTCTGAATATGTGTGTGGATGTGTGAGTTAATGTCTTGCCGGTATCTCTCTCTCTCTCTTCAGCGTACGTGACGTAGCATCACGTAGCAAATATTATCCAGCCTATTTTATCACGCTCCCATTCGGCATATGTTCAATAATTAGTCTCCTCGCATATAGATTTATAATTTCTTAATATAGATATATATATATATTTATATATATATATGTATATTTGTAGACTCATATATATTTATATTATATTAAACTGTGATATCCCCTCTGCGTTCAATATATTAATTAAGTATGATATGTATATTCACAACTTGATGTGAGCGGTTGAAGTTGGAATTCCTTTCCGGCCAGTATTGCGAAGACAATCGCTCTTCCCTTTGTTTCTCTCTCCGGGGTGATAGTGATATACCGAACATCCTATTGTTAATCTAAGTACGACGCTAGATAAAACATTAATTCGCCTTGCGATAGACTTAATATCTTTCCCCAGTTTACACGATGAGTAGTTACATATTAATACGCATTATACGCTAGTCATTGTCAGAGAATTATTAGTGTGTTCGAAGTTTGAGGATTCAAGTGTGCTCGCTTCAGGATTTTTCCTCGTAGGTCGTCGGCAGGGATCACCAGTTCAGGAGTGTGATCATCAAAATGTAGTTAAAGTTACGCACACTCGAATATACGTATAGTAGTCGTACTCGTGACTCGCAGATCCTACGAGCCAAATCCTATGACAGATATGTAACTTGTCGAGAATGAAACATCAAATTCCAAAAAGAGCAAAGTGCTCGTGTCGTATGATATGCGAGTGCACAAGACGGTACATGCTACCGGCTAAGGAACTTCGATGCAAAGTATAGCACACCTATAATTAAATGCAATTCCATCGCCTTCACGGAAGATCCTGAAGCGACGCAGCAATATCTATAAAGATAATTCGCTATACACTACTCGTCAAGTAATAAAAATAGAGATTGCATAGATTGAGATTCGTAGCAGATGCACCTAAAAAGACACCTCCTATAAAGATTTCCTCTCGAGCTGTACAGAAAAAACTCTTTCTTTCTATATGTATGTGCATGCATGCGTTTGTACGATGAGAAGATACCGTACACGAATATGTGCACGCACTTGCCGGCGACTCGCGCCTTCACACGCGTGTTACATGCTTTTTAAGCAAATGTAACGCGCTTTTGACACGGCCGCATCTAGTCTAACCCTTCGTTATTCGACTCGAAGCTTGTTCAAGAGCACGAAGAATAGATAATAGGGATATTAGTTTCCGATATGTCTGTGAATTTGATCTTCAATTTGCCAATCTCACACAGACTGCTGAGCACTGCACGTTGCTACATTCCTTACTTATAATCAATCTCTTTCCAAGGTGTCCAGAGTACCTTGGGAGATTATAGAATCCCGCCGGAAAGTTGCACCCACGGCTTGGAACGTTTAAAATATTTTGAAATTGAGATATCCTACTTGATCGTCGATTGAATTCATTACTATGCACGGCAATGCTTTGGCATTCCACGGGTTTCGCCCCGGAAGGCGAATTTCCTCAGGGAAAGTTGCCGCCCCTTGCAATCATTTCGAATCGATCCCAGATATTTATTTTTACTGAAATTTCTCGATAAGTGCTCATTAATTGTTGTTTTCACCCGGGTTTAACCTAGTGTGACAGTACTCCAGCTGGAACGAGCTTGCCTTCTATCGATTAAATGGAGATACGTAGTGATCGGTCTGGGACGATCCGGTCAAATGTATGATAGCAACGACTCGTGCGCACCTTTCTCTCCCATCGGCTCTGAGCGAATACGAACCATTCTCGAAAGTCAGGTTTCCTTGCCTGTTGAGCATTGCATAGCCGAAACTTTTCTCCAGTGAAGTCGTTCGTTTTTGTCGAAATACTTCCCGGTTCTCTGTAACAGATTTTTCAACAGCCCATAAGAGTCAAGGAACGCGACTAGCTTTGATTATGAATTCAGACTGAATTGAGAGCGAGGAGGTGAGCCAAAGAAGACTTTCTGCTATATTAAATTCTGCTGCGAGTGGGATAAAAATGAATTACGTACCTCTTCACTGGAGATCTTCCTCACATTTGGGAATGTCAAATATTTCGGCGAAAAGCGGTGGTAGTTTGAGCTTGGCCCAATTCCGCCTGTACCAGTCGAGGAGATTGGCGTGTCTTGCACCCAAGGTCCTCAGTTCCGGTATCCTCTGGGAGACGGCCGTCACACTGGAGCAGCCTCCCGTAACCGAGGCGTCACCCGAAGCCGAATGGCTCCGTGATGCTTGCACCCTCAGAGCTTCCAAAAGACGATCCTGAAGCCTTTGCACGGCCTTCACGTCATTCAAGCCTGGTCTCTCTCCTAACAACACTGCGCCCGAGAACAGTCCGAGCTCGGCGTCCGTCAGTTGATGAGCGTTTAACGTTGTTGTGAGTTGCATCAAGGCTGACACGAAATCTGGCTGTATCATTATAGATTCGTATCTTAGTCTTACAAATGAAAATAGGATTGCAATAGGACATTTCTACATCGTTCTATGAATTGCACTCTAGTAATGATTGAATGACTGTTACAATTAGCCTAGTATCATATACAACATAGAAGATTCATTATTCTTGAAACATAGTGCACCTCTTACCTCGTACATCAATTCCAACTGCTGCCTTGTAATGTAGGTGCCATCCTCGAAGGTCATCGAACTGTCGGTAGTCATCTTTGAGATATGGCTAAGCCAGACCTCAAAGAAGCCGACCTTGATTAGTATCAGCTGGTCATCCTGCGAGAGATCGCAAAATCCTGGCACCCTCTTCGCAAATTCTACCACTCTCTGAACGGATGGTGTGATTCTCGTGGCGAATTGCTGCCAGAGCCAAATCCTTTGAGATTCAACGGTTTCCGCTGTGGAGGAGGCAGCTTCTGGATCTTCCGGGCTCGCAGGCTGCGAAGAAGCACTTGCCTAATCAGCGGCACGGCAAAAGAAATAGACTTTGCTGGCAGGTTCTACTGGAATATCTTTCTACTCTACTTTATGTAACTCTACGTCAAAATTGAATTATCGCGCAGACGTCTGTTGCGCTTGGGAATCATTCGGTCGTCACATATATTCAAAGGTACATATAATATTTATCAAACTTGTATTAATTACTTGCAACTTACAAAGTTTTGAGATACCGATTAATTTATAATTACTACCCACTGAACATACTAGTAAACTTTAAATATGTGATTACAAAGTGGTTAAATCCCGTACTATATTCCATTCGGTATGACATCGAAAGCATATTTCCGAGTGGCTAATTTCCAATTAGGTAAACTCACCGGTATTATCATAGGTTTCCGCACGATATCCCTCGTTAATTCCTCGGTGAAGCCGCAGTGAGCATGGTGGGCCTGGGATACTTGGAGTATCACATCGTACACGGCTAATTGCTTGACATCTGCATCCGACTGATCTGCCTCGACCACAGCGGCGGGCGCTACCCGCGATATGCTGTTTTGTGTCTGGCTGTTGTTATTATTGTTGTTGTTGTTATGATTCGGGCTGCTCGTATTATTGTTGTTTATGTTGTTATTGTTGTTGTTATTGTTGTTCGCGTTGTTGTTATTGTTATTTGTGGTGGTACCAGGCGAAGTTAATTGTTGGGCGTTCGACACTGTGGTCGCTGTCGTTGAGGTGGTCGAAACAGTGTCTTCCGAGCCACGTTCTCTTGAGCGCTTTGGCACTCTGCCGTATCTCACCGCTGAAACAGTCAGTCCCTTTATTTGCCAAAGAATGATGATCATCAGTGTCGCAAATGCGGAAATCAATTTTATTGAAGAAGCTTTTATATATATATATTATTTGATTAATAAAACTTTTTTGTTTCACTTTCACAAATTGAACTGATGAACATTTGCATTAGTTTCCTGGTTGTTAGAGAGCTATGCGGAAAGATACGAGTGGGCAGTGGCAGGTGCTCCATTCTCTCTTAACTGATTTGTTATGAATAGCTGAACTTTAGTCCTGATGCTAGGGAAAACGCGATCCAAGCGACATTTAGGAAGGAGGATGTGATTATCCGATGTAAATGGTAATATGAAGACAGCTAACTCACGTGCATCCGTATTATCCTGTAGGTTCTAGATAAAGAGGTGGGATTGGTTACTTACAGTCCCTGGACATGCCGACAGCTAGGCACTTCCGGAATCTGCAGTGCTGACAGCGGTTCCGATTCAATCGGATGACAAGACACTTGCCGTCTCTCAAACACCTGTACTCGATCTGCTTCTGTATACTTCTCCTAAAGAAACCCTAAACAAAGCCAAATCGAGCAATATACATTATTCAAGAAGGTAATACGGAAGTTGTGCAAAAGCAAGTTCCTACTTTAAGGAAATCGAACAAATGCTGGCGTATTAAAGTGAGTTGCTTTGGTAGTATGCGTCTCGAAGTTTTCCTGCTTAAAGAGAATGTTGGACTTTGTCGGGTGTTGTAGGAGCGCGCCGAGGAAAGCGAAGCTCTTCGGAGTAAGGTGAGGCAAGATGAAGAGGAAAACGATCTCTTAAATCTAGGTAGCGCGTTCTTTCTGTCCTACGTTAGAATGACATTTCTAGGTGGGGAACGAAATTGAATTATGTATTAACCCGGTTTCCCATCCGGACTTAGAACCATTTGATACTAGGAGGCGAAGAGGGAACTGAACTGTCTGAGCTGAGGAAATATCTCATTATGTTAACAAAGAACTAAATCTGACTGGTTCAGTCAATTACAGGAAACCGCCATGCACCGTTTTATGAAGTTGCCATCCGAATTTAAGACATTTCAAATCAAATATTCGAAGAAAATCAGTTGGTCGTTTTTGAGATATTCAAGAGCTCATAAAATTTCATGAGTATGTCTTTCCGAAATAGTATCCATTCAGAAGGGAAATTTGTTTAATCGGATCTTGATGCGAAAGTATATGTATATATATGTATATAGTGAGAGAGCAAGGAGCGTAAATAATGATGAAGTCGGAAAGAAAAGCAGACAGAATCTCGGAAGCGGCGCGGCGCGGCGTGGCGCGGCGCGGTGGCAGAGTAGTAGTGGAGGTTGTGCAGTGGAGCGCAGGGCCGAGTTAAAATTAATTACGCGAGATTTGCTTCCTAGTCGGCGGAGATAAGAGTGCTGGCCGATGTCATGTTGCATGGCGGTCTGCTATCGACGAGTGTATGGGTATGGTATGCAAATGCACGTGTGCGCCTTTGGGTCGAGTAGGAAGTCGCCGAGTTACTAATTTTTCCTTCCTACCAGATATACATAACGCTCGGAGAGCGCGACTCGTCTGCGTAGCTGTGCAACTGTGAAATCCGGATTCGTCCGATTACTAGTGCCGCGCGCACACTCCTCTACCCTAATGAGGATCTCCTTTACGCATTACCGCGCAATTACTGAGAGCGATATCGCCTTGCCACCGTATTTTCTCCCTTGAATTTACGAGGAGCTCGCAATGATTAAGTGCAATCTACAACATCATCCTGCTCCTTCCAGTTTCTCTTCTGTCAGTTGTGTTCGCTCGAGCAATCTTAAACTTATCTTACAGATGCGCAACACGACTCTACGCCCTTCCGATTTTCTAACTGAATAAATTTCTCCCATCTTTAGCAATTTAGCAGAAGCGTAAAGAAATCATCATTGTAAAATGGGACAAACGATCGCCAATGCGTTCGTGATATCTTTGATTGAAACTAACCTTAGAAGATAAGTATTCTGACGTGTAAGAAAATTATTCACACGTGTCTTTCTATTCTTTATCTTTTATGAAATTTGTTATGCTAATATAAGGGACAATCTACCCTGCAAGACTGGATTTCAGCAGAGGTCAGTAAAGATTGGATAAACAGTAAACTCTGGTATTACGGAAGTTCATAGTTCATAGCAGCAAATAGGAAATGTAAAATACGCAATGTACAGACGTTAGTTACGGCCACATTTAACAATACTTGCATATACACACCGACATACACTCGTTATCTCGAAACTAACGGGGGGTTGCTCTAGGTTGGTTCAGTGTAAGTTAAGGTTGACCCCATTGCTGCTGTCGACATGGCGGCCCGCTTATTAAGCGACGTATTATGATTAATGTGCTTTGTATGGTAACGACGCAGAAGTTTTGAGCGCTCCAGTAAAACAACTCGTTTTGAACGGGTCAAGGAAAGTTGCAAAGATCGATGATTCCTAATTAGCAGGGAAAGAGATTTCGAAGAAGTTCGGCAGTTTGGCTTCACTGAAACTCTTGCTAAGTCTAATCTTCAGCCGGTGGCCAGTTTAAACCCCACAGAATTTCTTCATAGAACCAAATCCATTTAATTCCAGCAAAATTACGCAGAATTATTCGCTTTAAGTTTAAGTTTGACAGTCGTTTTAGAAAAGATTTACTTTGAAGCAGGATTTGGCTGTTACAGATATTGATATGATCTAATCAGTTATTAGAAAAAGTTATCAAAAGAATCATGTCTGACGATTACAAGATTTACTATTCGAAAATGTCATCTGCGGATCATCGTTCGAATGAAAGCAGATGAGCAGCCGGAACCGTCAATAGACATATTACAAAATCGATAACAGCCTCCGATTGGAGAAGAACGAGCTAAGGCATTTAAAGGACAATTAAAAATTGTTCGCTAATGGTGTCACGTTCATTAGTGAGTAGTGCTCGCGTAATTTGTCTTCGCCGGACGATAATGTGCTTCCGAGTAGTGAACGGCCAGTGGAGCTGTTAAGAGCTGGAGAAAGGGGATGGGCGGCCAGAGGGTGGAAATAGTGAGAGACCAGGGTGCCTTCATAACCAAACGGCGTTCCTCTTCATGATGACCCAGTTTTGGATTAATTAGACGGAAAATCGTTGAGGGTTCTTTCCTACCGACAGATGTCCTGGGCTATGAATACTACGCTCGTTACCGGTCCTGTGCTTTTTGCCTCGTGGGACAAAAACAACGTATTCTTTCGATCAAGTACACTGCAGTTTCCCACTATCTCTCAATGCGTCGTCCGATGAGACGTATTATTCCCGTGGGCATTCAGTTCATTCCCAGACGAGTAACGCTAAGATGCTTTCTTTTAATATCAACATTTCCCAGTGTTTCCTAGGAGTGCATACTCTGTGGAATTTTCCAGTAATTCTCTTGCTATTTCTGTTTAACGCACGTGTATCTATTTTTAAAAATTGTCACATATGAAATTCTAGTTGGCGATTTGGAGCGATGGTCGAATAGGAGGGAATGCAAAGTAGGGAAATATAAGGCTCTTTAACCTTATTTTTTCATTAACGCCGATGTTAATTAAGGGACGGATTCACAATAGTATTGTGCGCGTTGGTGTCCATTTGATATCTAATGTCCTGGAAACATGGCAGAATAAGGGTAGTAATAATACAACTACCAATATCAGTAGCATTCAATAGCATAAAATACAACTAAGGACAGCGATTCAAATCGTGCCATATTATATAAAATTGCAAGTCGATAATCGTAAATTTATTGGGATCTCTTGGAAAATCACGTGGATTGAGGGGATTAGCTGTATTCAAGTACTCGAGGATCTTTCAAGTCAGCGTGAAAGACGAGTGTCTTTCTAGTTTCAGATTACAAAGTCGATAAGCGACATGGGAAGTCCTAATCGAAATTAGAATATCAAATGAACTGCTTATCTGAACTTTCGTCAGTTCTCACGTATCGCGAGGCGTATAAGCACTGGCAGAAGCATGAAACACACGCGAAACACGTTTTCAACACGCGTTAGTTTTTGCATAAAATAGTAGGCCAATATTTCGTTAACGAAGTGTTACGATTCTTCCTGTCCATTTTGATTATTATATGGCGAAACTTAGGATGTGCGAATAATATATCGGATAATATAGGAAATGAATGGATTAATTTGCGGAGGAATTTCAGGTGGCAGCGCGACTAGTAGAATAGCCTCGTAATAAATCAGACTTGGAGCGGGGTCGACACACGCGGTCAGTAGTAAGGTTTACATTTCATCAGACACGCCGATCCATGCGGCAGGTAGGCGCGAAGCGCATCACATGTGTTTCAATGTCACTCCCTATGCGCATTCATTACATCACACAATACAATCTAAACCTCAAATGTTAGCTTGCATGCTTTCCTTTATGATGTTTATCAATACTAAAGAACCGAAGACAATAATCAAAATGTTCGATCTATCGCCATTATCATGTTTCTATTGAAACATTCTTGACGGATTACCGAGTATACCACGATTCATATATACATCCGCTTGTCCAATTTCAAAAATCACTGGTTACTCATATTTTCTACAAGATTTCCGATCACCAATGCAGATTGTAGCAATTTTTCACGTTATTGATGATTAAAGTCGACGGTTGCGCTTGACTGGTACTCATTGTTTGTTAGGAATGGTAATAGTTTCACAGAGACCTATTACGTTCAACTTTGTGCTGATGCATAGCTATGTAGGAATCGAGGAATGCACCAATTCACCGTTAACTTGAGCCTTAGGGCTTCCGCGTTTACAGTCGTTAGCCTGAAGCGACCCAGCGATTGACGGATATGCATCTCGCACGAAGATTCTGGCTCGATCACTCTCCATGCATAGAGATCGAGCATTAGCTGGGCATCTTTCGCAGAGTGAGATGCGTTTTATTAATATTTCGCGAAATATTACAAGCATGAGTCGATCTGAACAAATCGATCGAACCAAACTACATATAGTATTCATTAAATTCGACAAAGGGAAACCTTTTGAGAGCAACATGAAAGACACAATCAAAGCAAGTGGTTCATTAGCGAGCATTTGTTCTAATTTCAAAATGCGTAAGTCCTTTTTACTCACCTTACAACCTTCGCAGCTTGTAACACCGTAATGATAGCCACTCGCCTTGTCGCCGCAAACCTTACAGGGTACAAAGCTCTTTGCGGGCGTCGAACTATTCGAATCCGCTGCCGCGTAGTGTTGCTCTGAAACCGAAAAGCAAAACTCTGTTATGCAAGCGGATCACTTCCGGTTAACTGGAACACTCTCCATTGCCAGTTATGTCATTACCAGGGCATTATATGAAATTAATACGAAAAGTGGTACTCTTAATTATATAATTGACGGGTCTATTATAGCGAAGGGAGTAGGAGGAACTTGGTGGAAACTTATGTACAAAGTGCATAAAGCCTCACCGTCGACTCTCGAATAAAAGGAATATGTACTATGATAAAGGCAGGGTATAGAAAGGGGTGTAAAAGATGAATTGGGAGGATGTCAAGAGTGAAAAGTGCGATGCGGCTGCTTGAAGGAAAGAAAGCTCATGTGGAAGCAGAGAGGACGAAGTGAGCCGAGTTTTCCTAGTGTTGCTATTGGAGAAACGGGTTGATGCGTGGTGGGTCCGTTCCTTTGGTCCGTGAAGAAGCCGACGCATCCATAATGCAACGGGAAAGGAGCTACTAGCACGAGGAAGGACAAAGGCTGTCCATGGAGTCTGTGGTGCAGAGGCTGCATCAACCTGGCGTAACGGCAAGTCCGTGTCACCGTTACTGAAAGGGGACGTGGAAGAAAGAGAGTGCAGGGATAGCGGTAGCTAGAGGGAGGACGATGAAGCCGAAGAAGCATGAGGTGGCAGCAGTAGCGGCGGCAACAACAGCAGCAGCAGCAACAGCAACAGCAGCCCGATGAGGCGGAGTTGCAATGGGAAGGCAGTACGGGCGAAGAAAGAACGCGGAGGGAAGAGTAAAAAGGCGAAACGGAGCCGCCCGCAAAGGCAGAGAGAGCAGAGGAAGCCGTAGAGAAGTGGCCCGCGATGTTATATACCGTTGCTCTCTCGTGAAACTCCTGGCAGGAGACGTTTCTTAGCCGCACTGGCAAGATAGTAAGAGCAGAGCGCGCCAAGTGGCCCGGCTAGACGGAGATGCAGCCGCGAATAGGTGAACTTAGGAAGGGCGAAGAGGAGCATCTTACTATTTCTCAACTAGGCAGAGGGAGAAGCAGAGAAGAGTCGGCGAGCTTGATGTTGATTGCACCGTCTGGAATAGGGGTTTATTCTGGTCTGGACCAGCAGTCTGGGCCGGCCCAGATATGATTTTATGATCCTGGTAATATAGACACTATCGAACTGTATTCTCCTTCTCGTATCTGGCAACAATGAAGAAGGCATCCGTCAGACGCTCGCTACCCCGTTATTCCTTCATGGGATTCCTCTCAGTTGGCACGTCGTTTCCCAGTCTTACCCTGTCTGACCGGAAACATACTGCTTGAGATAAGGATGACCTTATACATCTTATATGTCTGTCGCGAAACGACTTGTCGCCTAATCAGCCTCGACTTCTTTTTCCCACTTTGTGGAATTCTGTTTTCAGAGTTGCTCGGAAGCAACTGATAATCGTGATTTCTTCTTCGCGATACTGGCAGTTTAAAAAAGCTACCATGAGCTGGGTGATAGAGCAACTAGCAAGGCTTATACCGATTGAATTCTATGTATGTACTTCTGTACATCCCTATATACTATGTATATCGGTGCATAAAGTGAAATCGTTGAAGCGGCAAATGACTACGATCGACGAAAGGAAGATCCGTCTGAATATCAGCAAGGAAAATGTTATTCCATCAAGTTTTCTCGAGGTGGAAGCGGGGAGAGAGTGGATGCAGATACCGTCGGAGAGCCTCCTTAGAAGGAAACGGTTAATTAGTGGTGCACTGTTAACCGTTTCGACAATCTATAAGAGCGAGTATTCGTATAGCGATAGATTGTAATTTATGGGACCGTCGGGTGGTCTGCAATCTCGCGATACCAATGCGGAAGCGCGCCGCATGCCACGCCATAATGACGTACATGGTAACCGGTTAAGAGTACGCCATAGTTTTTCGGATGATCCACGTGGGAATTTGAGGGCACCGCGTGACCATTAAAGGGATACTGCGGAGCCAATTGTGCCGCAGAAAGAGATTCATTGCAGATGCTTCTCTGGCGCTAGCTGCGGCGCATTCAATCGTAATAGAAGCACCCACGATCCTAGCTTTTCCTTTCTTCCATGGTTTCTCTCGTCTCTTCGTAACGGTGTAGGCCCGCTTTTTTATTTCCTAGTCCAATTGATGCATTCATTAGAGTACAGCGCACACGGGCTACTTTCACGCGTGACCCTCGCCCGACGATTACATCGCGGCAATAAATCTATTATAGTTGGCTGTACGTTCTACTCGTAATCCTCGGGTGCTTAACATTTCACTCACTGCCAAATGCGATAGTGAGACCAAAGAGAATTGTTTCTCCGTCTAGCGTCGATAAATTCCCTCCTGCCAATAGAACTTTCTCCCGGCAAGAAAACTTGCGAGCAATGAACGCGCGCTTAGCGCTGTCACCTACACTGCCACTCTCGGATACGTTCTTGTGTCTGCTGGCTGAAGTTTTGCGATCTGGGAGTAAAGGAAATGATGATAGAACCTCTCATGAAAAAGAGAACAACTGTACTTGAATCCACCTAGAGATATGAAAATATACTAATCGCAGGATCGTGGGAAAGCAGTCGGTTTTGCGCAAAGTCTCGTAAATCAGTGGAGTGAAAGGTCTTCTTATCGCGTTACATTTGACGTCAGCCACTTATCGTACACGTAACAGCAATTTATATATACTTTAACGTAATTCGAAAAGTCGCCGATTTTATTTTTCCCTTTTTCTTCGGGGTGCGAGTGAATCTCTGCCACTCGGCGCGGCTTTTAACGAAGACACATAATATGCTAAGCAGGATAATTTGCGAGGGAAATGCATGTAATAAAGATTGCATTTCCTGGCAGCTATATATTGCCGGCACAAAGCTGCTCTCTTTCCAGTCGCCGGATGTGGAAAGAACACTCCGTTACCTGCCGTCTCTAGGATAACCCGCAGAGGGACTTGCGAGAGTCACGTAAAAACGTCGGACGTGCAGCGAAGGCTAGGTCGTCGTCGTGAGTCCTTCGTATTTGACCCAAGTTCAAATGTCTCCGAGAAATGCTGCAGAAAGGTAATATCTGCCAGCTTTCAGTGCGCAAGAAACGCTGCTGCCATTGAAGATCTCTTTGATTTTTGATGACCGATCCTTCATATTTCTCAAGTCATCAATATTCTGATGAAGTATTCGAGCTTTGAGCAATTCCTCGTGGAAATTTCAAACGAAGCCGTGTCGATTAATCAGATGCTCGAAAGAGCGACTAAAAAACTCGCTCACTGAAATTGCGAAGCAATCCTTTCCCATCTTTACGTAGCTTGCTCTTTCTATATTTGACATGGCAATGATACTTGTTTGATAGTACTTTTATGTCCTAATTAATACTCATTTCATATTTAACACAGTGAAAAATAATAACATATAACTGAATACAAAATGGACTAATAGTGAGATCATCAATTATTTTAGACAGGTTAGTTTCGTAATAACTACATCAATGCCTGCTGATCAATTAACACTGAAGAAGTATGGCCAGTCTCTTTCAACTTATCGTGGCTAATTAATTATATAATATTGAGTCGAGTTATTTGGTGTAAGACGGCGTAACTTCTGCATGCTGGAGTCTAATCGACCGCTAAGCCTATGCTTTCACAAATTTCTATTCGAACTCGTTTCATGTTATACAAGCAGATATTAATGTCGACCGTACTAAGAATAAACAGTTCGACCTAAGCGAGCTGTGCATTTTTTTACGCCGCCACTAATAAGTATGATTAACTGACTTCTTTAACTCCTTGAGAACTGGCGTTGTGTTTGCTTGATTTGCAAAAACTTCGAGTGAAAGGGTCAAGAGTCGGCGTGTCCAGCTTTAAAAGCTTGAAAACCACAAATCAGAAAGTTTTTGGGTCATGAAAGAAAGGAAAGAGTTCGCCTTCAACTAGATTATGACATAAGAGCTTATTCTTATGGATCGCTGCGCTACGGAAACTGGAACGCCGGTTGCAATTGTGATTAAGGGCTGTGTAAATAAGAAGGGAAACCTTGCCACAATAGAATATGACTGCAGAATAAGAGCACTAGGGAATAATAACGCTATACACAGAAATGCCACATCCAGATATTTCGCAAGTGATGCGGTTTGTGAAGAATAGCAAAATGACAAAAGAGGCGATTCAATGTCGAACCCAAAATGATGATGTTTTTAATGTAACAGGTAGATTTTGCAAGCAACCGACACATGATTAAAAGCGAGCGGACAATGAAAGGCACTAATTAGAGTTGGTGTCAGGAAAATATGATATCTTGGAAAAGTTAAAGCATGAACTGCTGCAGGGTTGGAAAGTGGTGGCGTTGCAGCCATGGAAAATGGTGGAAAGTGATTAATTTACCAGGCACCCTCCCACTCTCTCTCCTGCGCGGAAAGCTCGCGCCTCCTGTTAGCCTGGGAACGAATAAACGCCGCGTGTCTGGTTTATCTAACTCGTTTTAATGCATATTCGATGTTGAGTCCGTGCACTGACTTGCAGCTACGTGGAGTATTGGTGGTGCGCGAGTGCGACATGCGCGCACACATCGATTCCTTCCGTTCATCTGGCCTTCTCTCTCAAGTCTCTCATCGTATGTGTATCTGCCTATGAGTACACCTTTCAGTTCATTTGCTTGCTCGCATCTTCGAGAAAGTTTTATATCCTAGGGAGCTTCCGAGTGTTTCGCAGAGTTTTATTAAAGGACTTTTCAAGTGGTGCAGTTTTCTAAACATTTTTATAGTAGTATATCAAACGATCACAAGACAAGTAACTTCTTTACTCGCTTTAAGAAGTGGAAAGTTAGAGGCATTCCATCGTAGTAGTGTTAAAGGAGAGTGACAGACACATTGCTCTAATTACGAGTCGATTCGAATTTCGAAGGGGGCAGTTGCGCAAGAAGTGAAAGCCGGCCGATATTTTTGCAGACAAGAAAAATCAGGCGCAGACGCAATGCGGTCCAGTAAAAGTTCGGAATCGTGGGGGGAAGCGTTATCACAGTGGGGTGGAAAGATATTCCTTAAGGAAAATGAAATTTACTTGGCACTCCGGATCGCAGATTGGCAGCCGCCAATTTAAAATCCCCGCTTTTCTCCAACCCACATACCTACCAGGCTGAGAAGCATCCGCATACTCAGCATACATAGATGTATGCATCAGTCGTCGAGACCTATATTCAACGTCTGATTCGCCAGTTAGAAAAGATTGCCAGGAACGACGAGAGCCCGGCTCAATTGGATTTCGTCGGATCTTCTCAAACCAATAACGCGCACTTTCGCTTCTCAATGAGATATTCGTTTACCTCTGTTTCTAAAAGCCCCCTGCTTATTTCTTCTTAAGATTTCCTCAATTTTCCACTAATTTCTGCAGACAATTCTCAAGTAAACGTACTTTTTATATTGACGATTTTGTTTGCTTTTGGTCTGATGTGTAAAGCAGCAGAGAACGAGCACAAGCGGACGATAAATTTCTCTAGTGATAGGAGATAATGATAAATATAAGTACACAGAGTCTAGCTCGGTAGATAACGATATATAACGTATGTAATTTACTGCTTGTACGTTTCATTATACTATCTAGAAAGTCATGGATGCGTTTGCTTAATACATGTTTTACATGTCTGGCTAATGTTGTATAAATCGATAGAAGCTACAATAATCCAAACTGTACCGCAAGTCTAAAAGTAATGAGAATACTGTTTGCTTTGAATATCTCTTTATTAATTGGTTTTCTAATAATAAATCGTGAAAGGCACGGTGTTCCATTTCTATTGGGTGAGGTCGATGTATAATTCAAGAATTTCGCGTGTCATTGAAACATCTCGCAGGTGAATGTGTATCAATCTAATAACAAATCGACGACAGAATTGGCTCGAAGCAACTTTACTTGCGAATCAACAATAGAGCAAGTTGACTGAAAGCAGAGCACGTATGAATAAATAAAGCAGCAATAATAGTGCGTATTGTATAGCATTGGTAGCCTCCTCACGTATCGGATTTGTTTCAGCAAATATAGGCAATGCGAAATCTGGCGTACTTCTAGCGAGCGATTTGGAAATATATTCAATCAATAACCAACCAGCAATTGTACGGCAATGGAATTAGTATAGAAAATAACGGAGACAAGTAGCAGTTGCTGCATAATCGACGGGATATTCTTCCCCGGAAGTATCAGATCGCAATCACGATAGAAAACTGCGCCCACACTGTAACTTGGTATCGCGCGGACTAATCTACGCGTACTCCAAAAGCATCGAAGTCAGGGGCCATTGTCGAGGAGCAGCGGCGCGTGCTCGATATGCCTGGAAACGCTGTGGAAGAAAAAGGAGTGGAGATTCAAAAATGCGAGAACGGTAGAAAAAAACGGCCGCTGACTGATTTTTGGCTAATATGTTTACTAACGACATTATCTGGCAACACAATCTTCAAACATCATATCAGAAACTTGGTTTTAGTCCAGTTTTCGCGTCATGTCAGTTTATCGTCCGATCCAAAGCCAACTCCAAGTGATTTTTCATGGATTTCCCAATGTGATTGGATCGAATGTACTAATTGAACAACGAATACCCACTGTGTAGAACAATCACGAACAGTGAAATGTATTGAAATCTGTTCAGAGGCTTGACCGACTGATTGTCAGTATATTTCGGTACCGCATAACACATACACAAGCACACTGACAGGCTAAATCAATACGTGCCATAGCTGGTTGATAAATAGAAGGTTACATGTTTCAGTTAACCGATAAAACCCTAGGACTGAGGAAGCCATGATCATATTAATTGGAATGTTTCGGTTGCAGATAGGAAGAGAATTACGGCCAATTAATGGAAAAAGGCAATTTCGGGAAGTTATGTTATTCATACTACAGAATTATAGGTATTGCACCCAAATGAGAAGGGTGCAGGGTGTATGCTTTCCTTGACTCCTGAATATCAAAACATATTTTTCCCACGCCCAACCTTCGATTGCCAATTCTAAATGCACGAAAACGTAAACGGCAACCGCGTGGGAAAGGCTTTGCCGCATTAACGATTCATTACTGTAATAAGCACTTCTGAGAGCATGTTCGAGTGAGTACCAGCCTCGAGACACGGGCTGTACAATATTCCTCCCAATCTTCCTATATTCAACGGACAAGTGAGTAAAATGAATTTCAGGTTTTAGAGGTACGTATTATCCTAACACGAAAGAATGCTGCGCGGGGAATGCTTTCTAAGATACCGGATACTGCATGTAGATATCTAGATAGTTACTGCCAGGTGTTTATGTAATGTTGATGTAATGCTGATGTAACACGTTGGATTGCCCGAAACGAAATGCTTAACGCTATCTACTGCCGACGCGGCGCGGCGTCTTGTATCTAGGAGAATTAAGGGAAAACTCAAGGAACATGTGCAGAGTCATTCGCAAAATTACGTAAGCCGCTGTACTTATCGAGAAAGTCCTTTCTGATTCTTTCACCACGAACTGATCCTTTAAGGAGAGAGGGGCAACAGTGCACTTTGGTGACTCAGGGGAACACTTCGCTGCATACATGGAGAAAGACTAGCCGCGTGTACAGAAACAATCTTACAGCTGTTCAGAATTGCTATTTCAATTCCAGTTGTCCGAGTTTAATGAAGGAATCAACACACACACACACTCTCGCAGTTCAGAGCCTTCCGTCCGCAAGCTGTGCTCAACCAGGGAGAACTATGAAATGGAGCAGCAGCTGGTAATCCATTTGTCAATAACTCTGGAAACGTCGAAGGAGACGGGATATCCTCGTCAGTGATATTGGTTGATTGAAAGATTATTGACACGAGTAATAATAGTTATTGGCTATGAAGACAACTCGATATTTTAGCAATAGTGCATCTTGGTTCTATGGCTTTTGGAATGTGCGTTGGTATCTTGGTTTGGTTTGACGAGTGGTTTCAGTCGAGAGTGCCTAGTTTCTGCGAGATGTTTAGCACCCCTTGTTTACAAGGAAGTACTGGGCGCTGCATATATTTACTTGGGTCACGGCATTTGTATTCCAGCCGATTGTGCGTCTCCTCGGTTGGCTGTCCATCCGTGGCAACCGAGAGTGCACTGTGCGAGTGTGCTTCTAATGCCGAGGCGTGCAGGCATTCCGTCGTCATTCAGACGATGCCATGATTCCTCTATCACTATTTCGCTACTTACCTTACTCAGCGAACTGTGTAACTGCAAACTCGATTATAAAATCGACTTTGAACAATAAGCAAGAAATAAATTAGTTTCGTTGAGAGTAACGTACAAATCGATGAGTGCGGCAACCGCAGAAATCAAATTTATTTATGCTATCCGTTCAGCACTATTGCTCCTCTCAAGATGAGGAGTATAATACGGCTTGCCGATTTGCGCCAGTTTAGCAAACTGAACGTAAGATCAATCAAGGCAAAATTCTCACCCTCATACGTTTCCAGAGAGTGCACTTTCAATTAATACCGCCGTAATTAATGAGTGAAGAAGAAACTTGCCTAAAAGGCTAACACGAAGTAAGCTACGTGTAATGTTATGGGCTTCGTAATACTAATATTGCGCACCTAGTATTAATAGGGTGCTCTCGTGTGCAGTGCTCAAAAGGTGCATAATACCTATGGCAAACAAGTTGTCAAGTAATCTCTCACATGCAATGCTTGCAGTTTCCACGGACTTCAACTTAATTTGCTTAATAAGAACCCTATTTATCATTGAAAAATAAGCTGCGTCCCCGCCATTCAATGCATATGCATACGTATATATGTATACATATGTAGAGTATTAAGCTTTCGAGATGAAATAAGGGCCATTTATTAAAAAAGCAGCTTTGTCAAAAGGTGATCTCCAGTCTCCCCGGAGTTCAAGGGACACGGAACGAGCTCTATGCAATCCTACATGCTCCTAACGTGCACTCTGAGACAAATAATTTATGGTCGCGTTTATGCGCTCGCTCGCTCGCTCGCTTTCCCAATGCACTTTCTACGAGCGATCCCGCTGCAACGAGAGTTGAAGCTGGGTGCTTGTTCTGTACCTGCCGCAGGCTCTCTTTCTCTTTCTCTTTCTCTGCCACCGTATCCTCCTCTCTATTCTACCTTCTCCTGTCTCGGTGAATTTCTCTCCTTTTATCCCACACTCTTCCCGCCTGTCGCCCTTTTCTTCCCTCTTTCTCTCTTCGCCGACTCGTTACGTAATTCCAAAGATATACGGTTGCTTCAGGAATATCTTCGGGCGGTCTCACACGTCAGGCCATTTACCGAGTGACCGCCGTTAAGCTTTTTTGCTTCGCTGCACGCTAATTTCCCCTAATTCTGGCGCACCACTTCCATTACGGCTAGCATTCCAGTATACTTGCTGATTGCATATGCAATGTCGGACTGTTTCTATTTAGAATACGGTATTTTATTATGCTATGTATGTACATAGCTGATTAGCTGATTACCTACGGTATGCCAGATTTTGGAGAACATTGAATAGCAACAGAACAATCTGGCGCACCGTTGCCACAAGAAGTTTTCAGCAAAATCTGTGATCTGGCGATCGTTTAGAGGTATACTTACGAAAATGCTACGAGGGAACTCAGTGGAAAAGCAACAGTTTGATCTAATTGGGAACATGATAGAGGAATGTATCTATTGGCGTAGCAAAAAGCCGTGATCGTTATATATAATAGAATGGTGGGCCGTCTGGAGGCGGTCGAGCGTGCCAAATGGATGATCAAGGGTGAAATGAGGTATGAGGAAGACGAGGGTGAGGAGCGTCCGATTGGCCGGTTGAGGGAAGGAAAAGTTTCGGGGTGCGAGTGTAGCGTGGGAGGAGGCCGGTGTAATATGGACATCGAGCAGGTGTTGCGCAACGTAAACGCGGAAATGCAATGTCGATAAACTCGAGTAACTAAGTGAGAGAGGGCCAGACGGGCCTGGCGACGTCGCGAGACTCTCACCCGACCTCTCTTCAACTCTCCTCGCCACTCTGCCCGTTTCACTTGCAGCCTACAGAAATACACCAGGAAAATTATGTCACTAATGCGCTTGGATATATCTCGAGCCGTGGAAATCTCCTCTCGTTGCATCCGCTCCATACTGGAAGCATCCGCGCTTCTTCGTTAAGTTTCATGCGAGTTATCCTTAAAATATTTCGTGCAAAAGTCCAGTTTTTCAACTTACTACTTCTAATATGTTTGAAATGCTTTGATTTCGTCCACACGATCTTTGTTGATTTGAAGAGAGACGTGGAAATAATGGCTAGAAAGATTTCTGCATAGTGGATTTACATTTCTTGCGGAAATGATACTGCCTGCCTGCCCGCTTGCTGACCGACGTGGCTCTACTAATATTATTAGACGCAGCTGCATTTATATGCATACCGCCAGTCGGAGAACACTCTGAGCTTTCACAAGCAATCCCTGCAAAAACACAGCTTATATGTCTGTACATGTTACGGCCATGGGTTTTTACACAAAAGGATTTGTCAAATATTGGCATTAGCATCTTCCACTTTGCCTCTTTCGATCTCATTCTGTACATTTTAAACTTTTCTTGGTGGATCCTGCGACACAATCCCCGTGTTACTTCTTATTTTTCCGCAATTATTTCACTTATTATTAACCCTATTCATATAAAAGTTCACTCAATTCCTGCTCGAATTAAATAAGAGATCTGAAATAATAATGGTAAGTGAAAATATTCCCACGAAAAACCGCACGTCGCCAGTCTCGAGCTCATTATCCTGAATTAATGTATGTGTAAGTGCCAAGAGAAGTAAGACGTCTCACTTCACTTTACGTCACTTCATTTCACGAAGAAAAATAGAAGTCTCTTCTAAAAAGAGCAGAAAATAATGGGTACAACATTCAAGTAAATGAAGTTATAATAATTAAACTGCAATTATAATCAAATTTTAGATGTCCACCAGTGTCGCCGTGGCTCAGACGTGCTATCTAGAATAAAAGATTGAGATTGAAAAGAGGAAAACAAAAAATAAAAGTCCCGAGATGCAAAATAAAACAAGAGCAGCCCAGAGAGATTCGGGGAAAATGGAGAAAAAAGTCAAGGCAGCAATGAAGGGAGAGGAGTATTTGGGAGGAGGGTTGGCAGTGTCCCTAATGAATAAAACGAATTATCTGCTGAGAGCACTGACCTTACTGAGGGAATAAATTGCCGCAAATGTACATGAACCAGGCAGACTTCTCTTTCACGACGGATTACGAGGACGAGAGTGAAAAGCAAGTAGAACGAGGGGAAACTAAATTTCGAAAGTAAGAAAAACGTAGAAATAGACATACATATACAGCTCTGATGTTTTATGCCTCTGTATTTGTGACTGTAAATTTTGGTGAACAGTACATTGCCACGTTTACATTTTCTGCCCTCTATATTGAATGAAATCGTTTCACCAAATGCCACACATTGCAAATCACGCGATAAAGTATGTGCGCAGATTCAAGATTTTTTGCCAATACTTAGTAAAGTTTGATTATTTGCACTAATTTCCTTTACACCAGTCGAGAGGAGAAATACGTTATTCCAGATCTGGATAGCTCGGGAAGTGCGAATAGCGCGAGTACCGCAAGCTGGTGGAGTACAGATTTTTCTGCAGCTCTTCTCGTGAGCGACGCGACGTGAGAAACGAGGAGCCCGTTCTTCAGGTTCATTGCCACGAGCATTATTACGCTAGGAGATCCTGCCGTTTCTTCCTACTGCTACGCCTTAATTGCATTTAATTAATCCCCCAGCCGTCGAGCCGCTAATTAAAAGACCTTCCCTGCCAGGAACGCTTACGTTAGCAGCACCATCTTCCCGAGATTTATGCGCACTTCGAAGACAATTATTTTTCTTCAGCTCGTACGGAAATGCTGTTAAGTTACCTCGCACCGAGGCGAATTTATCATCATTTCGAAAATTACTGGAGTGATTATATTGCAGATAATCATTTCTTCCATACGAAAATGACAAACAGGCTAACTTGGAACGCTTGACACAACTCAAACTAACGATCCTCAGAACTCGAGAATAGCTAAGCTTGTAATTTATTCACTGAATGACTATTTGAATTCCTGGGCTGCAATGTCTATTAAGATTACAAACTTGTTGTCGGATTCACTTCATTGTGTAGAATGCAAAATTGCCGATCATAACATTTCTGTAGATTACACCTAACAATGAACATTGCAAAATACTACGCTCTACTTATTATTAGTTTCTATATGAAACTATTATAATTGCGTCCGATTGAAGCTGTTCGTCAGTAACTATATAAATTATTTCCTGCGTGCATCGCTCTTTTAACATTAACGCTTTTCTACAAATTTTGCGCGTTAATTCCTACTACAAACATCATAGGAACTAAAATTTTAATTGATTGGAAGGACGAAATCTTGGGTTTATCGGAGGAAGTTAGAAGTTAGAACTTTGCTGGGTAGGTACGACCTCCAACAAGGATCAACATGAAATTCTGAAAGACAAGCAGGTATTTGCGCGCCGTAATAAGCCGCATTAATTACGTCCTGGTTCGTCTGAGACCGGAAGTAACGAAGAAAGTTTATATATCAGTTATCCGGCGTTCTCTGCAACGCCAAACTTTGTTATCGAAACTGCTCGTTGATGGTTTACTCAACTAGACTATTTACATTGGGCATATATAAGACAATGAATGTGACTCTTTCTCATATTATTAAATGAAGCAGTTATTTTGTTACAATAATTTCTTCTCCCGACCTACGGATTCTTCGCCAATCTACTTTGCATCTCCTGCTGCTGTATTCGGTGTACGTCTAAACTCATAAACTCAAATCTTCTCGACAGCAAAAATGAAAGTCGTCAGAGAGGACGCGCGCGAGAATGCAGAAGTTTGTAGGGAAATCCCTTGTTAAGGATTACAGTGCATACAGTGCCGTTGTGTAGCGAGAACATAGAACGCGCAATACAACGGCACTGCATTTTAAGAGAATAATTGATTATAATCCTCTAATGGAGGTGTCAGCGAAGAGAGTCCAGAAGGAATGCCTTAAGATGCTGATCCCGCTGTCACATCAACTTCGAATCAGATTTTCTTCCATCACGTTGACCGTTTGCAATACTCTTTGTCCGACGTTACTCTCCCTCTTTCGCTTTCTACCGTCCCTTCCTGCCAGAAGCCACCGTAGGACCTTACTGAAGGGGCGACTGACGGCACTTCGTGAAAACTTTTTCCGATTAACTTCCGTTCGAACTCATAGATAAGGCTATTTCCGCCCTGAACGGGCACTCACTTTTCCCAACCCTCTAGCAATCCCATGTTTCAATTGAGATTTCCATCCAATCATCGATTGCTATTTCGAGTCTAAACCGCCCGGAAATAACCGAGTGTAACTCCGAAAATATCGAAGCTAAATTGATTGATTTAGCGTGTATATAATAATACTGATTCGCTATTTCTACGGTTTGAGTACAACGATGCAATATTTTCATTACAGTTTTTGCAACTCGAATGCAAATCAATCGATATAATCCCTGTTTTCGACTACTCCATTCTCCGATTGCCAGGCTTTTAGCCATACTTTGGCTAATTATATGATTGTTCGATAGTATGCGTATAGCGGCTTTCGCAAATTGAATTGCCAAGAAGATAACAAGTAAATGCGTGTGAGTGTGCGCATATCTGGCATTAACCAGAGAATTAGCAAGTTCGCTCGTATCCTATTGTGCGAAGCATCAGTGTGCTTGCATGTAATGCAGCAATATCCGGTCCGTATTGGCCAGGCGAATGGGGATTATTGGTGTTATTGTGTGCACCAGTACACCTTTAACCTGTTGTTAGTTAATTCTGGCGCGTTCGGCGCAGACGCTCGCACAGAGTGAGGAAGGATAGAAAGTGGGGGAGAGAGAGAGAGAGAAGGAAAGTGGGGAACGATAAATCCGCGGGATGAAAATTGCAATATTTCAGTAAACACCAATCGATAGCGCCCGCCGGCAATCGAGGTATTTCACTCCCCCGAGCCGCTTTCAATCGGAGCCAGTGAGTTTATGGCAATATTAATGCTCCACGCTTCGTTCTCTATCGGGGCTAGGATGAAACGTTCTACGGCTGGATTAACCCGGGGCGAGCATTGTGCCTGTACTCTCCTACTCCGCTACATACATATTATACACATATATGTCTATTTATCAGGGTATACTTCGATCTGCAGTCAAACTCGTGAGGCTCCTTCTAATGCCCTAGGTTCTAGGTAGAATGTTACACCTTGACAATTAGAAACAGGCGGTGGAAATCCAATTTATCGAACTATAATACCAACGGTCTGTAATGGAAGTACTCGGATATTCTTGACTTCAAGTACCGATATAGCTGCGATGTAGAGATATAAGTTACAGAATGTGTAAAACGTGGAGGATTTCTGTCTTGAGTCTTTGCATAATGAGCAAGATTCGACGATCTTTTTGTCCGTCTCCAGAGAGGCCAGCCCGATCACGTCCCGGCACGTATCGGAGTCTCCGTCACGTGTACTCAAGACTCTGGTCTCGTACTGAGTCAATTACTGGTTACTCGGTTACTCGCCGATGCGTGCTGCGCCCATGCCAAGCTACAACACACATACTGAGAGCATCGCGATATCGCAATTCGCAATTTGCCCGAGCATTCACCTTCGAATTCCCGTTATTCGCGTTTCGTATCGTCCTCCCACACTTGCCGCCTTGGGCGATACCGACTCTCCCAGCCGCTCATCATTTCCTTTTGTTGTGCCGCAGCCATTTCTAAAGCACCTCGCCAGTCGAAGAAACAAATTTATCATTGCCCATTTGCAGATGCTCCCCGCTTTCTTCCATGATGCGACATTATTTCTACGTGGAACAATGCTAGACGCGTCAGATGACAATGAGAGTTAAGTGCTACTGCTGACTGTCCACACAGTTCCATTAGAATCGAGAGCGAAAGTTTACTGCAATCTGGCAAATGCCGTTCTGAGGAACTTAACGATAATCTTCTTTTAATTGTATTTTTATCTCTTAAATCGAGTCTTTCAATCTTCTTTAAATGGTATCCACTGTGTATATTGAAATGAGCGACGAGAATTAATTCTGCTTAATGTAGATCTTTGTAATGATTTCCAAATGCGCTGTCCAGACCACTACCTTCTGCTTTATAATTAAGCGAAATTTGTGAGATGTACCCGCCAATACGTGATCAATAACTTCATAAAAGCGCACGTGCAACTGTTGTACGGGCGGTATCTGCTACCTCATACAGAAGACAAAAGCTTTATTTGTTATTAATGTAAACCAGCAGTTTCTGACGTGAAAATAAAGCCATACAGAAAACATCCAATATACCATAACAAAGGAAAAATGTATTCAAACAAACGCATTCGAAGTTAAAAAGAGTGTAACACCTAAAAACTTTATTTACCAGTAGTAAAATATGACTTTTCATAATGTGTAAAACAATTTTACTGACATAAGAAAAAGCCAATGCACCTTTTGCTAATCAGCACCAATTTTCTTCGCAAAGGACCTTGGAACTTTCACCACCGTTTAATAGTTAGGACGACTTGAAACATTGGATTAAAATAACAGAAAAGTCCTTGTGACATAAGACGAGTGGTTAGGCAAACTAAAGTGCACGGCACTCTCGTGTGAAACAATCGACTCTGATCTGGAGCGGCACGGACGTCTGAAGGATCCTCAACGTTCATTACTGTCTCTATTGTGAAACTCCACGAGAAAATTTGGCGACGCGCATGCACTGCGCGCTCAGCTGTACATAATTTAACATTTAACAGGGACCATGCCATTCCGCGAGACTGGCATCTCTTGATCATGCCGCATTCAATGGTACATTATTCAGTTTCTCCGAAAGAGTCTGTTCCTTATCAGCTGTCAATGCAACTAACTCGACTCTTCCCCGGCAACAATTAAAGCTTACTGCATTTACAATGATCGCTCTCACTTCAGCCTTATTATACACGGAAAATGTTTGACTGGCCAAGAAAGCCGTTACAGTTTATCACTGGATTCCGGCGGCGAAGAAAGTCTCTTTGCCCTCGGTGATCGTAAAGTTCAGCTATGCTCGTAATTTGCGGTCGCCGTGTGCACGGCAATCAGCTCTGAGATATGCGCTGTGCGGCCAACATTCACGAAGACCTAGCTCTGAAGCTTCTCGCCCGGTAAAGAAAGAGGCTGAGGGAAAGACCGGGATAAAGTCACATAGAGAAAGCACAGGAGGAGGGAGGAGCGAAGGATCTGTGGACCTTTGTGGGTGGGAGTGTTTGTCTATCTGTGTGTTACACACAAGAGAGGAAAAGGGAGAGGGAGAAATTGGAGAAGTTGGAGCTGCAGCACGTTGCCGCTTTCTACTGCACGTGCGACCTGCTTCTTCCCCTTAATACTCGAGTTATTGTCGAGAGTAGTGGTGTAAAGGATCTTCCGCGATAATTCCATTTCGCAGGGTGGGACTGCCAAGTGAATTTAGTTCGTACTGCCGAGCGAGGCTTCTATGTAATGCATCTGGCCTGGACATTTATTAACGTCCCTCCAAGCTGACACTCGAAACTGCACTACCTCCGCTGAAAACTGTATGGGTGGCAAGCTTAGCGAACTGTACAAAATATGCTCACTGACTCTCGGCCTGAACACTAAATGAGAATAATACGACGATGTGAAAGTTAGTTATAGACACAGTGTACTGCTGCAAGCAGCAGTGCGTTTTCATGCTTATACATACATTCGCCCATGAAGCATCTAATTGCTAGAATAATGTTTTAGAGAACGTTGCTTCAATAATACAGTGAATTTAAAGTGGCAGCAAAATTAATGAGAATCGTTAATACTGGATAACCGAGCGTTCGTCTATATTGATCGATTTTAACCACCAAAGCGACGAACATTTACCTGCATCAATAATTCCTATTAGTTAGTATTGTATGTATAGCAGGCAAACAGAAAGACTCGGTGGAATGAATGTCCGGCTATAGTTTCTCTTGAATTTCAAGGATCCAGCTGCTTGGCAGGTTCGTGATTAATGTCGGGTTTATTTTAGTGTACTTTAAAATCGGACGTTATTCAGTGATGTTAAATAGAACGAAGTGTAGCGCTTCGTCGTCACTTTACAGTGCATGACATGATTACATTCGTTTTCTTATTAAATTCAGTCGAGAAACTGATTAGTCAAATAAACATTACAATTCTCTATTTTAGAGAACCAAGTCGTTTAATCGTACTAAAAACTAATTTTAGATATTATTATGAAAATAGGAGTTACGTGTAGCTCCTACTTCCCACGTAAGTCGGGCCTGGTGAAAGAGCGAAGCAGCCCAAAATAATTACTAATTTAGTAATGATCCTTGAATCAGGCTAATGAAATTGCTGGTTCGGGTACAAGTTCCTGATTGAGATTATGTGGCTTTAGGGAAGCAAGGAGCAAAGTTACAAAGCGTACATGGGTTTTGGCAGTGGGGTGGTCTTACTTAGATACCTAATTAGTATTAAATCAACCTTAAAGCATTTCATACAACTCATCCATAAAATGATTGCAGCGTCATCACCGATATTAAAAGCAACATATTTACGGAGGAAGGTATAACAGATAGCTTTAATTGTCGTCGCTCCATTTGGTGGTCGCTTAAATCTTTATGAGACACTAATTAATGTACGCCAATGAAACTGACTATTCCAGTGGTACACGCATACCTCGGGATGATTTGCAGTAATCAAATAACCCCGTATTATTTCCCGAGCCGTTGAACTATACAGAGCCATTTTATTGTGATTGCTAATTCAAAATTTAGAGGACTAATTTGCGTGATAATCGTGGATCACCGAATGAAACTGCCCCAAATGGTTCTCGTTTTTGAACTCGTGTCACAAAATTACGGAGCGTACACTTTAGCCGCATGTATGCGGGTGTTCAAATTCATAGTAGAAATCCACTTCATTTACACAGCAGATTACATCCTATTTTATAGATAGTTTTTAAAGAATTGCCAAAACTCGTTAAGGTACACTTTTCTTAATTATTTTATACAATGGTACCAACGACTTTGAAGACTATGCCACTAATCTTACGGAGAGAGTGTAATCTCATAATCGATGAACTATTTCTACGATAAGATTCATATAATAAATTCTTGTAGACTTAGAAAAAAATGGGTGATTTAGTAGTGGAAAGTGTGTAGGCGAGAAAGTAGGCTGGAGGCAACCCACGCTTTTAAATCGTACTAATCGTGAACAGCTCCGTCAATGTTCTAAGCAGAATATACTTTGGACGCGAAATTCACGACACTCCTGCTATATTAAACCTCATCTGCTGTCCTCCTCGACAGGTTTCCCTTACTCGTGCATCCATTTTTTCCTTTTCCCCTGGGTGCATTGATCTCAGCGATTGCAGTCCTGTAATTAACTCGTTTTATCTATCTCTTGCAGTCCAGTATTATGTAATATAGCTCACTCTCTTACACCAACAGGCGCAGACTTTCCTCGTTCGGCTCGCCTTCCGCTTCGCCCTGTCTCTCTCTCCTTTAATTCTTCTCCTTCGATGCCGCCACGCCTGCTTCCTTTTGCAACGGCCCCAAGCGCTCCTTCTTTTTCATTGGATCTGGTGCCGATCGCGCTAACAGCATTTCGCTCCCAGGCGATCTTCTTCTCTCAAGCAGAGCTTTCGTTCGCGTTTTTCCTCTCGCGTCTCTCGTATCCGAGGACTCCCGTGAACGCTTAAATCGCTCCGTGTATGTGTGAGAGAGAGAGAGAGAGAGGCGGGAGTGTTTCTTTGTGCGACTAGCACTTGCTCACTCTATCTACCGGCCGCTTCTTTGTCTCCCTGTTTTTTGTTCTTTCATTTACTCAGCTGGGTTGCCGCTCTCGGCTTCCTGTCTCTCCCAGAGCCTTCCGAGGAACGCTCTATAAAAGGGTAACTGAAGGATATTATCGAAAAACGAATTTTCTCGGTGCCGAAATGCCTCTACCGGAGCTACCTTCCATCACTTCACCTTCGGAAAACCCTGCATTTGTATAAGCGCCCGCCTCCCATTGTCCAATCATTGACAAGGACTACATTGTAAGCCCGTTCGGACCATTTTCAGCACCCCCATTGTCTTTCTTAAGTTTTATCAGAGAAATGACACTCCATTTCGTATCCAGTTTCTCTTTCTATCGTGTTGCTAGATTCTTCCAGTAGTGTCTCAAAGTTCTCTTGGTCTTTATATATATTTGAGATGATTGCAAATACATTCCTGACAGTTCCGGATGCGATGTGCATCGCAGCCGTTTGCTAAGCCTTTGGTCCACCGTAGTTGGAGCTGTAATTTCCTTGATCCGCAGCGGCGAGATGCAGAAGCCGCGTCTCTGTGTGTGTGTATATGCAAGGGAGGGATGCAGAACCAGTTGGTGACGTCACACGAAGGACCCACCGTGAACACAAGATCGTCCTGATTTCCGGGTTCAGCTCCCGTGCCGCTCTGCCGTTCTGCCGCTCTGCCGCCGTCCAACGGACGGACGGCTCGATTTATTAAACCTACCTAGATGAACTTATTCATCACGAGAACATCTTTTCCGGAATATCATCCTCAAATCTATTGCAGTCTTAATGATCGCGTGACTGTTAACAAAATGAGATTTATGGTGCCTGTTTCCTTTTTGCAAAAGGAAAGTTCTCTCTCGAGTAGCGAGTTCTTAACTAAATATCAACAGCGTTCAACAAGGATAATTATGAATGATTACAAGGTCAAGTTAATTAAACGGTTCTGAGCTGATCGATGCAGGGAGAATTAATGCAATTTAAAAGCCATTAAACTCAACCATAATATTAATAACGAAGCTCTTCGGGCAGGCTGGCGTATCGAATAAAATTGGAGCTCGAAATGTTGCACGTAGTCACGTAAATCGATTCCCATTAATCCTCTTAACGCGCGCTGCATAATTTGGAAGGTGGTGGAACGTATTTTCGAATAAAAATCAATACCCTCGAATTTGCATACTCGTGACGCAATTCCATTATCGATTTCATATGAGAACCCGTGCTATTGCAGCGTTAGTCCTCAAAGTTAAGTTCTAACTTTTACCTCACTTAAATTCTAAATACTAACCCAATCCCATGAATGCCCTGTTAAATTATTAAAGCAACAAGCCTGATCTTTGTACAACACATAGTTTTGGACTGACGAGCACTATCTGTAATAATAGCTAACGATAAATATAACTTGAAGAGACCTTCTAATGACATCCAGAATACAAGTTTTTGAATCGTGAAGCTTGCTCGTATTCCAAAATACTGGCAAATTGGCTGCAACTCTTTGCTAATTCGAGCGTTTAAATCCAGTGGTATATTCCTGTGAAGGGTAATGTGAAAACGGTTGGGAGTACAAAGGCTCTTCAGCCACTGGGAGCATTTGTGTCGAGAGAAAAGTCCTTGGCAAGCACATTTTGCCACGGGGCCATTGTAGGCCGCGTGTAAATTCAGGTGAGCGAGAGCTAAGCAGCTAATTCGCGGATTGTAAGAGACTGCTTTTTGGAGTTTCGGGCCAAGAGGCGAGAGAAAGATGGCGTAGCGAACGAGCGAGGGATGGTCCGACGCTCTGCCAATGTTCAAAGAAGCCCTTTGCACAAGAAACCACTGGGCTACAAAGTGCCGGCTGTGTACACGCGTTACAAGCACATTGAGGTCTGCCAACAGACGATGAGTTGGAAAACAGAAGCCTCTGAAATCACAGGCAATACCAACAATGGCACAAAGATACATCAGTTTACCAGCAATTTTAAACCAGTCGCTGGTGTACTCGTGACGCGTTAAAGTCTAGTCAAAATTTCCGTATGCGTTTTCGGTGTTATGAAAAAGAAAAGGAAAGAAAAGAAAAAAGGGAGAGCTGCCATTCTGGACGAAGAAAGCCGAAGGCGGAACTAATCACGGCCGGGCGATTAACGTCGCTGAAGTGTATTAGAATCAGCGGAGTGTAGATTCTGTCGGAGCAAAGGCGACGCTGCCTGTGGGAAAGGTGGGTTTCCGTTGCCGTATCACACTCTCGTCGGCGCTTCAGGCCAGGCTAGATCAAGGAAGAGGAGGCCTCACGTTGCTCCTTCTGCCCGTACTTAAATTGGCCTTTGCCCGCGCGGATGCCGCGGATGCCACGTAATACCACATACGAGTACTCGCAAGCATATCAGATCCCCGCATACATATAGAGACGAAGCTTCGTGCACACGGCTTCTCTAACCTCTGCCATTTCCCATAGATTCGCAGCAGCCACACCCATCTATCCGACGCTCCGAGCTTCAAACATAGGATGCATTAACTTGCCAAGACTAAACGCGGAAGATTCATGAATAAAAAATATGGCGTTTCAGCACGTAAATCACGCATCCTAATGTTGTAGAGGATCACTTATTATCTTGATGAGAACTTTAAGTTCTCTCCTTCTTTCACGATCCATCAACTTCTGAAATTGTTGAAGTATACAATCGTTCAAACTGTCATTGTATATTTACATTTTTACAAAATTGTTGATAAACAATGCGTAAGAGGGTTGTGGCTACCGAAGCCGATTTAAGTGACTACCTCTCTGTGAAATGATAGAGAAAGGACATTGCGGAAGGAGGCACGGTCCTTTTGAGAAGGAGGAATCGCAAGACGTGTTCCGAAATAACAGTCTAATAATGCAATGCGGAACAAGTTATTCTGGGAGACGCGGCTCCCTCACTGGGTTAAACTGAGTGTTTGCCCGCGTTTTGCTTTGCTTCCTTTTGCCTTAGCTGCATAGATTGGGACAGGCCATGGATCACGACGAAAGCATGCAGACGGCACACGCAGGAAGAGCCAGAGCTCACCCCTCTGCCTCTGCCTCTGCCTCTGCCTCTTCTCACTTTCTCACTCTCTCTCTATTTCTGGTTCTGTATACGAGCGAGTTTCCGAACTCGCTCTATCGTTCTGCCTACGGCAGACAACATTTTGTTCTACTGCTCGTTAAACTGGCTACATGCTGACCACAGAATATTTTAGCGACTTGCTTTCGAAAAGTTTAACATTTTCAATCATTAAGTAGAATTAGTCTTAAAGATTTCAAGATACTGCTTAATCAGATTTTCGAAGTCCTTGGTCGCAAAGTGTATTACGTGTTGCATGATAACTTTCTTAACGAAAGGCGAGAAATAAATGAGACTCGGATCCTGGGATCGGAGTAAAAGGAAAGGAGGAGAGCAAGGGAGACGCAAGTTCTTCCGCGTTCGCGCGACCGCTTATAGCATAATACGGGCCGATGTGTATGCATGCCCGACCGAAAGCTCACTCTGGTAAGAGTCCTGTTCCTTATGTAACCATATTAAGACACATAAGGCACCTCGTTCTGACTAGTCTCGTATCGACGTCACTCTCAGAATTACAGACCAACTCAATACACCTCAGCCATTTCTTTTTGACACCCAATCACTTGCGGTGACTGTTCTTTAACTGCAAAGCAATAGGAAAACCTTCGTCAGTTTTGTCTGCTATTATAACTCCAATATTGTGAAAGTCGCAGATTTGCACCGATGTGCACGTGTACATATATTACACTGATGATATAACCAAGTGCTCGACTTTGAAGACTAATCTTTCCTAGATAGTTCTTTGTCGCAATGGGTTTGCAGATCCGGCATACGTGTCACAGACTTACAGCCACTCGAGAAGCCATTTGCAGTTAGCTAGCGGGGACTTTTTAGTTGGTGGTAATGGCCATTCACAGCTGCATTGATGGATTGCTTCAATGAATCGATCCACTTGCAGTCCCGCTTGCGAACAATCGCAATCTCGTTAGGGGTGCAAGCCGACGCCGCCGCACTAAACCACTTAGAACCGTAGACTTAGGCGTCTATGCGGACAGTGACAAATTACCTAGTTGTCGAAAAGTTCGGCTAGCAGTTTCTTCGCGAAGCAAACAGTCATCGGTGGTCTCAATTGGACGGTGAGATTGGCACTCCAAGTGACATGAATGCGGAAAGCAGTCTGGAATTTCATCGGCGATCGTTTACGAGTACACCCTGTCATTGCCAGAGAATATTGGCGCTGACTGTCGAAATTTCCGATAATTCCGGAAATATCGGCCTTTAGAGTTTAGAGAGGTTTCAGCTTCAAGCGAAAGCGGATACATATAGTGTAGCGCAATTGCTCCAATTTTCTTCCAGCAGAGTGTGACTTTTCCTTCTTCGCATGGACATAAGTGTATTCGTTGGAAGGCTTTTTGCGAGCGAGCGGCTAGAGAAAGTGCACTGGGCAACAGCGTGTGTTGTCTCCCCATTATCCTCCCGCGCGTGAAAATTGCATCATGTCGATTCGATTGGGAGCTCGACCAGGACTTGTTGGGCTGGATAATCGATTCCATTCTTGTTGCCAGAAGAAGCATGTGAAGGTAGGAGAAATTTCTGTTTCAGACCATTATTTTCTCTTGATTGACATTAGGACGTGTTTGCGCTACCCACTTGAATACAATGCTGCTTTCAAAAAACTTGACAAATGCCACTGAACTACAATAGAGATGATAGCAAAATATAGTGGATTTTATTCTGCCATCTGCAATCCTATACTTCCCGAACAATTAGATATAAAACCCCTTCGATGGGATTTTATGAAAATGGAAAGGCGAGGAAAAAAGTGTTATTTTAAGATACAAATCGGCATGTGCGGAAGGCAATGATTTCTACGGTTGGTGGCGAATCAGAAAACTCTCGGTTTCTTATTTCGCGGTGGGCCACGCAGTGGAATCTCGAGTTCAATGCCTCCTTGATGAGGAGCCCCTTCTCCATCGGCACAATAACCGGGAGCGCGTCATCATGCGCTGACTATCTTCCCCTCCCAATTTCAAGCGAGGTGATCGCTGCGATCTCGCGTCACAAATATATGCAACCAACTAAAGACTGTCACTGATCCACCAGTGGTCGCAGAGTTCCACAATCCTAGTTTCAAATCTTTCATGCTTGATTCACTTTCATAGAATAAAGTAAGTGTTGGTAACCAGGCCACTCAGTTCGTTTAAGCAGACTAAATTCTGAGATCCTAAGAGCGTAACCGACAGAATCCGCAGTGGCCTCCCTTCTTCTTGGTTAATGTTGGTGCGAGGATGTGCGCAGATAAAAATCCGTTGAATAACTTCTCACTGATAATCATCTACACGTAAACCGTGGGTTTGAATTTATGCGAACTGCTGTGCACCAGGTGCGCGCACCTGGAAAACTGGCGAACTCGTCGCTACCGAGCTCAACCTAAAGCCCTTACACTCAGCCTCTCCTTACCACTAACTAATGCTATTGTACATTAGATCATTAGGAAAGGTGGTTACCGTACATGTCTGTGAAATTAACATAATGAAATTAATTTGCCAGCACTCGTTAAAGCGATCGATATTGAATAATAGTTACATCACTGATTGTTAAGCAGGGCTCGAGAAAAGCATTCATCTTAATATTGATGAAGGGCTCCGCTCATTCTGAATACCGAACTTTGATTCTGAATGCGCCTTCGAGAATGTTCGTTGCCCCTCCGACAGTATTCACACCGGCAAAAATTCCCTCGACATTCTTATTTTTCCATTTCCATTACACGCCCTATTTCCCCGGTGAGTTAGAGGATTTTCATGTAGGTCGTAATGTTCATTGCGGGAGTTGCTTTATCAGTCACGGCTGTACCAATCCATTGAAAGACTTCGCGCAATGGGACTTAAATAATTGCATTGGCAACCTGCCGCTCTATTACATTATACTATTCTCGAGCGAGGAAAAAAGCCACTCGTTATTCCGAACGACGGCGACGCCATGAAGTCTATATGATAGACGGCGATATCATGACATCGCGTACAGTGAGTATGTGCAGTAGTCGGTTGCGAAAAACTCGGTGTTAGCCAGAGGATGTCGGATCGTAAAAGCGCGTCGCGATCGCACCCTTCAAATGTGTAAGTACATAAACTTTCAGTAATTCTTCGCGGTAATGTATCTGATTTTCGGGCGATGGCGATATGCGATCTTACTAGGGAAGACCTTGCGAGCCCTCGGTAAATAGCTGTGTTCGACTTGGTGTAGAGTTAAAAGAGTGTCTCGAACAGCTGCTGGAAGCTCAGAGGCGGCAAGGTCACAGCGTTACGTCTACGTGTACGCAATGCCAGCTTGCTCCCCCAGTGCTGCGCATGCATGCGCGTACATGTCTGAGTGGAGCCTTGTGTGGCAGCATGTTCACACGTGGCCCTACACAATCTATGTGTACGTTCATGGGTGTAGTGCGCTTCAAAGTGCGCGCGTTTGTGTATGTTTTCCCATACGTATTCACTTGTGAGGAGTGCGCCTGTGTATCCGGTGCGTAGGCTCGCGCGCACAGCTGTAAGGGAAAGAATTCACCGATCGACTGGTGGTGTGCAGGCGCGCGCGCGCACACCGCAAGTTAAACCAAGAAAGAGTACGTAACGTGCATGTAGATGGGAGGCATGTTACACAGGCTGAGGGAGAACCACCGCCGTGCCACAGCATATAACTATAGTTATGCAATCCACCAACTCGTGTTCATGGTCAAGGTCTACGTCCTTACCGCTCTTTATATGTGTCTGTGCACATAAGTGTTTGCATACTTGGCTGCCTCAGCCGACCAATTCGCAACAACAGAAGGGACATGACTGCACCATGAGAAAGGGCCTTAGGGTTCGTAAATTTTGGAAAATTCACTAATTCTTCAGTCTATGCACTTCACCACCTATAAAAGGATAAGGAAACTGACGACGGTTCGCCACTATTTACATTCGCACGCTTCCGTCTTAATGTCCTTCCTACCTCAATATTGATTCTACAGTCAAATGTACTCTGAACCTAAAGAAAGCTTTTATGAAAAATGGTTTGAACCAGCAGTAAACTAGTACTTAATGTTCTTGGTGGATATCAATATCAGCGAGAAAACTGCCTGGTTTAACTAGAGCAAGCGTAACCAATGCGATATAACAAGTGGAAACAGTGTACACAATTAGCGACTGGTTAGCGCGGTGCAATGCGGGGTGCTCGCCGAGAAAAGTGCGCCAGTCCAATTAAGAAAATGATTTATTTATGCCAATCGGCAGGAAGAATTATCTAGAGCGAAGAGCGAAGAGCTGCAGCGATACTTCGTAAAGGGAAGGCCAATCGATCGGTGACGAGCCGAAGAATAAAATGCAAACTGGTGTGTGTTTGTGTGTATGTGCGAAGCTAACAGGGGAAAAGGACGTCTAGAGGAAAGGCGACTTTTTGTGCCTTTGCGTTTGAAAGCAAGTGACATGAGAATGCTGTTCTATGTTAGTCTGCAAGCCTCAAGAAGCATAGCTATCTAGTGTGTCTACTCGGTGTAAAAGTCAGTAATGGTGCAAAAAGCGCGGCGAAGACGTTCACAGTGATTTAGTATAATCGAGTTACAGGAAGTGAATATTATTAGCATTCACTTAGACCGGAAAAATACGCGTTAACTGCCTATGCGTATGAGGATGTCGTTCACTCACACATGGTCAGGCGGGGTATCCAAGTGTCAAGTATCGCAAATGTAAATACATGCGTGCCAAGCGTAATGGTGGTGAGCAGTGATGCCCTCGCCCTCTCGGCGAGAGTGCGCACACGCGTGTAACATGCGGTAACACCTACAGGCGCGCTAAAGGGAGAAAACAAACGAGTAACAGCCAGGAGTACAGCGGCTCGGCGAGAAAGGAAATAATCAGTCTTTCGTGTAGGTTTAACGCTCTGATGCGTGGCTGCGCGTGTGTGCGTTACCGGCGCGGCGGCTGCGGCGCTCGGTGCAGGACACGTAATATGTATGATGTAACATACGCGTGCGATGCGTATACCAGACGAGGTGCATGCCCGATTATATGTATTGGCGCGCCAAACGAGTTTCGCCGATGCAAAGAAATCTCCACCCGACGCGACGGGCGACGTGAGCGCTATTTAATTCCTCAGTACCGATTTCCCCTTGGCGAAAGTGTTCGGCCAACCCTGTCTTTATCCCTTTCTCTCGGACGAGACAAATTGCAAAAGAGATTTCAGAGAGGATTCAAAGAGCGCGGTGCTACATAGTTTTAAAGGTGATAAAGGTGTTTCACGATTCTAGGTACGTGCCTCCGGTGCACGTAATGTTTCGAGTTCACTGACTCCCAATGTATTGTCACCGCGATATTTGGTAGTTGAGAGAATGCGTGTAAAAGAATATGCAGGAAGATGCAAGGAGGGCGGGAGCGTGGAGGGGTTGGAAAAGGGTATGAGAAATATGAGATATTCTTGCCAGAGGACGTTTATGCGAGCTGGTTCGCTTATGAAAATTTATATCCGCACTCGACTTTCCAGCCGTACGAGTATTCTGCAGCGCGCACGAGAATCCACATAGCACAGGTGTTTTCCCTATCCCTGGGGAATACATGTGTTCGGGCAACGCTTCCATCGCGTACACGCGAAACGACCGATCTTAATCAATTTCCCTTAATTTTACCGTTGCATGACCACGCCACGTACTGGTACTCCTGCTATGATGGCGCTGCTTTACTAGTAACACGGTGGATCGCACTCCTTTCGACGGAAGCAGAAAACACTTTGAAGCCGGAAGCCTTTTCTATTGTCCGTTAATTCTTTGCATGTCAACAGTCGATTTCCAAGAAATACGTAGGGGTTCGAGGAAATAATAAGAAACAGCTAACTGCTACTATTCCGAGCATAATCCAGGAAAGATTTGGACTACCTGGCATTGTGGGGTAGAGCTCGAGTGGTAGTGGAGAATGTGCAATGCACCGGTTGGATGTAGAGTCGTGTATGGTCAGCCATAACAGTCTCCGGTCTGAATCAGAAGTTGGACGATGATGGTAGCGCGATAGTGAAATGAAATTCAAGCCAAGCTGAGCGGCTTGAAGGCAGAAGATGCGCGCGCGGATGGAAGAATGTGTACTGTGTGGACGTGTGGAGGATGGCGCGCCATGCGAGCGGGCAATTTCATTTTATTCGACACTTATGCAATGCCACGCCGCGGCGCGGCGCGTCGCGTCGCGCCGCTTTCGTCGCACGGCAGAAAAGGAAGAGAGCGCGGATCACGCTCGGGTGAAGGAAGGCATGGCGAAGAGGAGGAATCGCCGGCTGTTGTGTTCGTTCCCGGTGCACGAACCGCACGGCACGGCACGGCACAGCACGCACGTACAGTAGAGTCGTGTGTGCCGGTACCGGCGAGCGAGCGCACGCGCGCACGCGCGCACGCACTGGTAGCATCACTTCACTGATGATATACCCTACCGAGAGTTCATTGCTCTTGAGGTGCAACGAAGAGCGGCCGGCAGAGAAAGAGCGGCCGGCCAAACGAAGCAGCGACGAGAGGAGGCGGAAGAAGAAGACGAAAAGAGGAGACAAGGGCGCAGGGAGCACCGCCAACCGGGGACTCGAGGAAATGGAATTAAGAAGAGTCCAGGAGGGACAGAAAGGAAATGGTGAGGTGCGACAAAGACGAATCAGCTTGTATGTGCCACTCGCCCTCGGTAACTCAATAATTCACGCGCGGCTCCGAACGCATCACTCCAAGTCAACTGCACAGAGTGCTTCTTCCCTTACCGCGCCGCCGTCAGGCCCTGAGAGATATGTATTGACAGGGCCGGCGCAAATGGACGGGACGCGACAAGAGAAGATTATTCACTCGGTAAGGGAATCGCAGCCTCCAGAGCCTCGACTCTTCTGCCACGAATGCATCAACAAAATATAACGCGAGCAGACTTTGAGAATTCTTTGATTGATGTGTTGAATTTGTTCTCTTTATACAGTTCTTTTCATTGGTACTGTTGTTGGTAGTTCCCAGAAAAGTGTAATAAATTTGGTAAAATTTATTCGTAAACACTTTCTTTTAGATTTTCATTACACTATACTACAAGGACAGTATACTCAACTTCATATTTTAATAGTGTAATAATAAATATAGGCAAGATCGATGAGCAAAGTGGTATGGGATTACATCAGAGAGATGGGTGCTGTACCGCAATTGCAATCTTTCGCGGGAAGAAGGAGGTCTGAATATCGCGTGGAAAGTGCATTAGGCGTTGGGGGTTGATAAATTAGGGGTGGGTTAAGAAATGGCGAAATATTAGCCGCGCTTACCCGACAAGCGCTTACGTATTGGCTCGAGGCTTGTACCGGACACGTACAGGGTGCAATGTACCTGGATGAGTCACACGGTAACTGCACACACGTACACCCAAGCAGGCGCGTGTATGCTGTGTATACATATGCGTCTGCACGAGCGGCTCTTCGGCGAGCGCGCAAGTGCGAGTGCGAGTGCCAGTGCGAATGCGAGGCTCATCTCCGTCTTGCTGGCGCGAGCGCGAGCGCGCACCTTCCTCAGCAGAATCTTCGCCGGCTACTACCGAGAGCGAGAAGGTAAATACCTGAGGCCAAGTAAAGAAGGAAGCGATGGCCGCGACGATGGAAGAGCTGAGAAAGAGCAAGCAGGCCGAAGGAGGAAGGACGGAGATGGGAGATAAAAATCCAATCATTTCGACCGGTTTTGCATCGCGCCGACGAGGATAATGGAATACCGCGTCACTTTTTGCCGGTGCACGGAATATTTCCTCGCGTTAATACCCGCGCGCTCTACCCTCACTCCGCTCTCTTCGCATTCGCGCCAGGTACGTATATTTCCCGGTGATACTGGTGCCATTCACCAGGGCCCCTTTCATGCCTGGCGCCTATTCCCCTTTTCCATTTAACAGATACCCATAACGATTTCCCGTAAATTTTCCTCCTTCCTACGTCAAGACGTCGATGCTATTACGTCGACGTTCCTGCCGCTCCTGTCTAGCTATTAGGGGCGCCAGTTACCCTCAGTTTTCCACTCAGGCGATAAATTGATTTACTCCTAATGATCATACTTATCATCACTCCAACGCACGACACCTTGATTGTACCCGGAGGCAGTATTTATTTCATTTCTAGGAAAACTACTTCGTTGAACTGTAAATGAGTCGACGAATTTCATCAGATAGTTGTTGCTAGTCTGAGGCCGATATGGACCAAAACATGTTGCGGAAACAGGTGCTAGATATTCTACTTCGGTCTCCCAACACACGCACGGTGTAATAACGCCCACGTTTTCGCAGTATCTACTATTGAGAGTGTTTTGATGAGATGAAGAGCAAAGAACATTTGCATATTAATAAATATGAATGTCGAAGTGGGAGAGGAACCAGCGTAAGGATCTTTCGCTCTCAAGTATAATGTGGTATGCAGTTGATACGGGCTTGCAAATAGCATTCCATGGTAGTTCTCTCGGCATGGCCCCTGAAGCATTACGTCCTAAGAGTCGACTAGACAGTCTTACCCAGAGAGGAGGGAAGGAGAAAAAGCACGGAAGAAGGCGGTCAGAAAGGCACGTCGATAGACTTTTGAAGCGGAGTTGCGTAATCCTTTGGATTTAGTTTACTTTTGACGCAACTGATGCCACGCACGTACCGTGACCGTGGCACTGAACCAGCGGTACGAACTTTCTCGTGGCCTTCGTTCTAGGAAGACGATTTACGTGACACGAGGACGATGCCAATGACTGCAAACTATCATTGTCATTACGCCGGTCTACTGTCCCCCCGATCGTAAAGGTGTCGCTTAACCAGCAGACAGAACACCTATTTTACCGAGCAGCTCCCTTTATACCTGCAGTTTACGCAATGGAATTCCTCTCATAGTATGCAATGCTCTACTTGACAGGAATAAAAATCTGTCCGCGACGTAAAGGTTCTCATATCTTGTCCTTTTAGTAAAATATCCCTAGGGCATTGAAATATTCATTTGCGCTGGAACGGTTTTTGCGTTACAAAACGCTAGATGAGATGAAAGTGGAAGGGAATCTAGGATTAAGTGGATTTTAGAATTTCAATGAGAATAAGTAGACAATTTATTCCGCGACTTGCATAGTGTAAAGTTTCTTGCACAAGGGAAATTGTGAGTAGCCGTAAGCCGTTTTTGCTGCAACAATCCTACAGAACGAAGACGAACGGTGGGTTCCTATTTCTGAGAAATAAGCCGCGCGTGGATCACAAATACTAGCACCCTCTAAGAATTCTGCCGGTTCTTTCGCATTGCTGCGCTCACGGGGTTACATCCAGCACGAGTACATTGCATGCTTCGTAGCTTATGCGGAAAATTTAGCAGCCTCGTTCACTGCATTCCCTACAAGAAACTCGTATAGAATGTTCAACCATTTTCCCTGGCGCTTACGATTTGGAACTTCAATGAAGTTGCGTAGTGGTGGAAATCGGACTTCCGTATTGGTAGCAGAAAAGAAGAGATTTTAAGTGATAGCCATAACTGTCTGGCGCGAAACTGAGGCTATTACGGCCTTGAAAATGTCTTCCTAATAAACCCCATACTTCTCAATACATTATAAGAAACGTCGGGCCTTGATCGCACCAAAATTGAAATTCAATGTTGGGTTTTCGAGGAACAGCATCAGATCAGTGTGCTGTACCTCCTAGAAGAATGTATAATTTTAACAACCTTCGTATCACCGACAGTCTCGATGCCTTTGAAAGAGTAAAAAAGACGGCTTCGAACATTTTAGTGTCACACTACCACATATTTTAGCATCAAGTCTCGCCGAATCTAGATGGTAAAACCCGCACTATTTCATAATAACTGTGAATGTCTGAGTGGGTCTACAACCTATACAAGTTGCATTATATTATAATTTATTAGAAGTGTGATCCGTCAGTATCCCTTCCGCTAATACAGAGGAAGACCCCTGTATTGGAGAATATAGTATTTTATTGATCGGAATGTAACAACCTGTGTTTCTCACAGCGAAACTGGAAATTCTCACTGGCATCGGATAAATAACGACCAGAATTCCCACTGCAAATGCGCCCAAACACAATTACACCGATATTTCACTTTCGAAGGAACTTTGTAAGGAGACAATCTGGTCATTGGCAACATTTACTAGTTCAGTTAACTCATAACGAAAGCGCGCTCGGCCGAGCGCAGCTTTTTGCTTCGACGACTTTCATGAGTTCCACCTACATTGCGGATCGAAACGAAAGTATTACCGAAGAGCGGCACGAGAAAACGAGCCGCCGTTGCATTACATTGCAACACTCGGCGAGGATAGTGAGCGATGGGTAAACAGGCGCGAAACACAAAAGCGTAACAAAATTGAAATCATTGAAGTTGGAAGGGGGGAGCGTGAAGGCGAGCAAAAAGAATTCTGGGTGAAAGTAAGACTCGACCAGATACGCGGTTTTCGGACGGACGGGCACGACTTGCAAGATCCAATTGCAAACACTCGTAACGAGCTCTAAAAAGTGTCGATCGAGTGATCGATTAAAAATCGCGTGTCTAATTAAATAAAATGGCGTATTCGGTGCATTCGATAGAGGGAAAGGTAAAATAGGAGCCCGCGAATAGGGTGATGTTCGAGTTTGATTTGCAATGAATCAGCCATCCAATTATTGACGGAGTGTGTAAACGATAGATGGAGAAGTGGCAGATGGCATTCGCGATAAGCAAGTGTACTCGTTGAAAAAGAGCCGATCTGGTCGAAGCCTGAGGAAATGAAACAAACCTTGCTTAATGACGATGCCGGAGGGCACTTGGACAATGGGTAGTGCGGCGTTAGGGGTATTAACGGTGATGCTGCTGGGTGTTCCCGGTGGTGGCGATGCGCTGGCGCTACCAACGGAGCCGGGGTCGCTGAAGCCCTGAGTGCTGTTCTCCTCCGGGCCGTCGAAGAAACTCAAGTTGAACTCACTACCGGCGTCGAAGGACACTTCCGGCGTAAGGGTGTCTGGCGCCGGGGCGCTACCCAGACCCGCGCTCAACGACTGGTCGATTTTGAAAACGTCCATTGTATGAGGCGAAATCCTGCCGGCGATCCTGCACGTCGCTTACACCGGCTGCGGACACCATTCGCGTACCCGGCACACTTTCGGCCAATAGCCACGTCTTTTCCCTTTGCTGATGCCACGACAGGGATTCCTCTGGTCGCGGCTATAGTGCTTAAAGATGCTTCGATTCCGTAAGCTCTACTATCCGGTACTCAAATCGGCTCAAGTCGTACACTGATCGTGCGTCGAATATCACTTTACCTTGGTCGTCGCTCCGAGGGACGATCCAACAGTCCCAAGACGTTCCGATCCCGAAATACGATTGCGCGATAAGAATGGTGCCAGCGATGGTACACGTCCATATCAGAGCCGGTACCATAGCACTCTCCGCACTCCTTCAGACAAATAGTGTTACGTTCAATGCCAGAAAGTTTTTCACACTATTAATAACCACCTAGTCGAGAATGGCAATTCGTATGCCGTGAAAACCGAAACACACCCCGCCGCCACCCTTCAAAAATCGCTGCTTATCTTAGGGCCAGCTTCACTTTTTCATTGCACTTTGTGTATGTTGACTACCGCGAAGTTCTCCGCGTTAAATCACAACACAGGCGATCGAGATCCACTCGAAGGGTCTTTACTCCAATTTGCTGGAAGGATTCCCCACGCACCCTTACGAAGTTAGAGGTAATCTTCGAGCACACGTTCTTCGGTTTCCTAAGAGTGATCCACCTGTTGGCCAGCCTATAATGTACTCTTAAGGAAATCGTGCGGCTTCCTGATGCTACGGCTTCGATAAAACATTCCTTTTGAACTGAACGAGTGGTTACGCGAGGTCACTGGCCGTTACTTCTCCGAAGATTCTCAGTGAAACTACGTCGTAGCAACCAGCAATTAATTTCAGCACGTCAGATAGGTTGAGTGTTGTGCGTTGGCTTAGACGAATCTTGATTCCTCAATCTGAAGACCATTTCTAGCTATATCAGTGTTACATTTTCTCGTTAGGCTCATGTGTACCGTTGATGAGATTTCTTGAGTCCCAAGGTCTGACCCGTGGCTTACCTTTTCATAGCCTCGAGCACTTTTTTCAGATCGAATATTAATAACGAGTGGTCGGAAATGAGACTAGCATGAGATTTCAGCAACGCACTTCTTTTCAGTCGAGACTTGCAATCTGCTACTCGACTTGTCGCTAGCTGATGTCTTTCCAGAATCAATCGCAGATGCTGTAATGAGGTGAGTATGGCGCGATGAATGTTTCTTTTGAGTTGGGCCGCTTATTCAATTTCCAGCCATAAAACCTTTTTTTACTCTATTTGCACGCTCGCGCAACAGGCCACTCACGTCAAGTCTTCTCGATACTACTCGACACTACAATCGATCCCGGTGTGAGAGCAAAGGGAAATGAATAATCATACCAGGCGTGCTCGGTAAGCGGTTTAAGGGAACACCTTGTAAACGGAGTGGATTACTTTCATACTCCAGGCTCACTGGGCTCTACGTACAGTGAAATCGAGCTATAGTCGAATTCTCTCTGCCACTCTACCAATAGTTTGCACTGACAGAGGCAAAAGAAAACTTGTACCACACTAGCACAATAATGAAGCACATGGACGCGATATAAAGAAGAAATTCTTGAGATTGATTTCTTGGTATATTGCGAGAATCCACCGAATAGCGGTTTTCGAAATATTTAGCACTATCTGAGAAAACGTACAATACCGTCCTCAGGGACGTCCCTCTGTATCAACATGATTATCATTGCATTGGCTGTTTTTCTCACTGCTTTTATATCCATCTTCGAAAAGAACGACGAAACGAAGGTTCAACCCATTATTTTGGAGATCGGGCTCGACCGTTCTTGCGGTTTCACGCAGTTCACACCTGCCCGTGTTTCCACTTGTACGTGAGACTTCTCTTTCCTTTCGCACTATTTCGTTCAATTCTCGGACCTCTCTACGGGGAGAACTTTTTGCGGGTAGTGCTAGCACGCTCTTTTCCGCCGATTTTCGGTGTATCTGTAGTCTCCAGGCTTTTCGCGAGATCCATCGCTAAAAGACAAATCAAAAAGAAAAGAAAATCAGAAACCAAGGACAAACCACGGTAATAAGCACGAAAGCAACTTAAGAATAAGAGTCCTACTGTACAAAAATCTTTCGGCACTATGACATTTAATGTTGATTAAGTGGAAATTGTTAATTGTGCAACTTGTGCATGACTGTATTTTTTAAAAAAACAGTCAAAAGTGAATTGATTTCTATTGTTGTTATGAATAAATTCCTGTGAGAAATAGAACCATACTATTGCATGATAAATCCAATTTTTCTACGGAATTTATAAATCACAAACAGCCGACCTACCGCGTACCTATGATTAGTGCAGATACACGTAACAGCAGCTTCCTCGCAAAAATATATATATCCCACGAATACCCCTTGAATTATTCATAGGCTGGCACCGTTAGTTTCAAGGAAAGACGTATTATCCAAGAGTCTCCCTTGCCAAATCAGGAGCACCCTCGAACCAATCGAGCAATTCTCTCTCTCTCTCTCTCTCACCGTGAAACCTTGGCTTGCAAAGAGAAAACTTAGAGAGACTAAAACATCTATCCCTGTGTTGAGAGCAGGGCTATGGGAAATCAACACTAACAATGCCTACGCAACGAGGTAGATTTTGCTGGTTGTTTGCACCTTCGCTGGGAAGAAGGAGTAATGGCAAGTATGATGAACTGAAAGGAGAGAAGGTGAGGCAGCGGTGAACGGATAAGCAGAGCAAAAGAGACAGTGAGCAGAAGAAGAGCACACGGGCGGAGGAGAGCGAGGAAAAGCGAATGTCATTGCCGTAATCTTCGGACGTTGACTTCCTCCTGACTTGTCCCTCCTTCCTCTTGATCGCTGACCCCCTCCAACAACGTGTCCACCCTTCTCCCTCCTTGTCCATCTCCTTCTCTCACCTGTGCCTTCTTCATCGTGATACACTAAGCTCTTCTTTGATTCCTCCTTTGCCAATCCTCTCCTCTGCCTCCAACCCACTACCCCGCCCCACCCTCTCTTTCTTATACAGACCATACAACGCGCTCTCTTCTAACTCCTAAGTTTTCAACTGCAAACCCATCCTCCAAAGGCAAGGGGAATCATTTGTACTGATTCAATAGATCGTTACCCGGCGAATCTTCACATTCTAACGAATTATTGTCGATGCGCGGTACATGTGGCTAAATGAATTCTGCCGGAATCGCCATGACACGTATTTAAAGCGTTCATTAGTTATAGCGCGATGATTGCATGAATTGAAATCCATTGCAATGGATACTTGTGAAGTTTGACTTTTAACCGTTTGCGATCTGACGGGAAATCACTCTCGAAGTGACATACCGTCTGCGCATTTTAATATCTCAATAGTTTACATACAATTATGCGTGCCGAGTTGTGGTCTTTTTCATTATTGAAGGAGTGAAACTGTCGTTGAAAAAGGAAACAATTGAAATAGAAGGTAATTGTATTGTCGAGAGGATGGTAGGAAAAATAATCTAATAGTCTGGAGCGCGGGTTAAGTTAATTCAACTTCGCAGTTGAAATATGTTTCTCTTTAGGAAAGAGGAGCAAAGGAAAGTTGGGTTGCGGCGTGCTTGAGAGTGATTTGAAGTCGCGTGAATAGGAGAGAAGAGCTTAGCCGCGCAGGACAGAAGCATGGCCGGTCCGTTTAATTCCCCCATGATTTATATAGATCGAGTGAGTCAGGCTCGGGCAGCAAGGAAAAAGTGTAATCGAGCGTGAATTGGCATTTGCATTTGGGCGAGCAACACACTCGAGGTTCGAGGAAGAAAGCTTGTTCCTCGGATAAATCGCTGGCGTAAAGCACGCTTTGAGGGAGGCTTATCCGAATGGCGGTTTCGCGGCCTCGTAGACGGTCATTTGTCTCGCGCAACGCCTGCCTCCCATCTCCCGTGGTTCCGCGTTCCGCGTTCCAGCTGCCTCACAACTCAGTACATTCACCTTGCCTCGACTTATCAAAATCGAATATGCCATCCGCTCCACAGAAACCAATCACTGCCAAACCCACATGCGCACCATACCATCACCGAGTTCTTGCTAAATTACATTTTCACGTTTTATCCATCTTAAGTCTAACACTCAACCCTTTCCACTCCCAATATCTACACAATATGTTACTTCAAAGTTAATATAGAATAGAGCCTCAAACTCGTTGAAAAAGATTTGTTCCAGTGCTGATCTCGTTAGTTGCTGGTACCGAACGCGATCGATATATATTTTAAGAATTAATTTCGATAAATTGGCACAACATCGCAATCCGTATTGTTTTAATGCAATTTATGAAGAGTAATAACAGCCTCCGAAACTAGAGACTTTCCGAAACGCCATTACTCTCTGCACGGCCAATGGTTAGCGGTAATATGAATAGGCTCGAAATTCTCTTGGTTTAACGAGACAGGCGGGACGGCAGCACAATGGGCGATTTTGTAACATCCTTGCCAATTACCGCGGGCCGACATGCGATTCGTACGGAAGGGCTGAAGGAAGGAAGAGTGCAGGCCAGAAGGAAAGGCGCGCACGATGCATTTTTACCTGGTGGAAAAAGCTCGTGGAAATCCACTGGCGGCCAGTTTACGTAGCCTGCTGGTGAACACTTTCCGCGGCGATTATTACAGATACGCGGCGGAGGAGCAGCTTCGTCCTTCCAGGATAACAGGACGATGCCACTGCCAGAGAGGGGAACCTTGATGGCAGAGAAACCGCAGAGCGTGACTGGTTCCGCTTAAGGCTTCATTCACACATCGCGTGCTGTGAGCCGTTCGCAGCAAGGACCAAGCACACTCCTTATCAGCCTGGCAGCCTCTCCTGGAGAAAGAGCGAGCCCGCCAAGTTGATCGCCGAGGTACGCGGCTACCAGCCGGCCCAGCGAAAACGAAAATGTCCAACGACCGATCGGCCGTGCTTCAACACCCCTCGCGCCACGAACCTGTTGATGTCATGGACACTGAACTGACTGAACGTCACTGGTGCCGCGCGCAAATAATCTCTTTCGTGCGGCGATCACAATCCATGCAGGTAGAGCCGCGCAACATCCACGGGGACAATGCTGACCGGCTTCATGGTTATTCTAGAGCGGAGCGACTGCTCTCTCGCTGCGTGTACAATTCGCCGGTAGCTGTTCGAGAGAGGCAGCTGAACGTTATCGAGTCACTGGGTATCTCCGGTTGGCAATCGCGGGATCGGCCCGCCAGTCGGGATTGCGTTCGAATGTGCCGGCGAAAAAGGGCGCCGTCTAAAGAGAGACAGGCGCGATGAAAGAAGGAAGGAACCGGCTGAATAGCCGCGAGAGCTGCCCTATCACGATCACGTGCGTTTGTCACGAGTCCCGCTGGTGTATACGGAGCCAACTCGCTCGCTCACGCGCGAGTGCCGAGAGCAACTTCTCTCTGTGTATTTCTCCGCGCTCCATCTTTCTCTCGCTATTCCCCTTTCTCGCCCGCCCTCTCACTCTCTTACTCTCACTCTCTCCCTCCGCCTCCCGGCCCCTCCTCGCCCTTTTTTCCGCCGTCCGCCGCGCCGGCAACGCTCGAATCTCTTTCGCTCTTTTCTACGTCCCGCTATGCTTTCTTCCCTCTCTCTCTCTCCCTCTCTCTGTTTTCCTCCCCCTCGCCGACATCCGCGCCGCCCCGGCACCGTCTTCCTTTCGCCCTTTCTCTGGCTCCTGGCTCTCGCTCGTACTCCCGGCGGTGCCGGCCGGAGACTCTTACCTCCAAAGCTCTAAGGTAAGACCGGCGTCGCGGTACCGTCGCCGCTGCCGCCGCGTGTACGTGTTACGGCATTGCGCGACTCCGCTCTTAGCCCCGCTACGCTGCGCCGCGCCGCGCCATACACGGGGTTCTTCCTGACTCCTGCTGGGGAGAGAGCGGGAGGCGAGCGGGTACAGTCCGTGTACGTAATGTAGCGAGGCAGGGTGCGGCGGAGAAGTGGCCGCGCGAGGGTGGAGTAAGAGCGAGAACGAGTGTAACAAGCCCATTCTCGAGAGGAGGAAGATACATTGTGTATCGGGGCGGTGGAAGTGGCAGCGATAGTAATGCTGTCTGTAGGGCTCGTTCGGAGAGGAGTAGAATCGGCAGCGACCGCGGCTACGGTTGCGGCTGCGGCTACGGATACAGCTGCGGCAGGGGAGTCGGAGGGGGTAGAATTAAACGACTGGGTCGGAGGTGAGTCCTGGAGATGGAAGGGGACTCGCTGCTCGAATGGCGCGGAATCGCGGAGACGGAGAACAGCAGGCTGAAGCCGAGCAGCGCAGCGCGCTCCCGCTGCCGGCGCGGCGCTGGGACAAGAGGGATGAGAGAGGAGGTACAGGTAAAGGGGCAAGAGGAGCCGAGAAAGCCGAGAGAGGCTCAAGTCGGAGGTGAGATGTGTCGTTTGAATAGCCCGGTGGGGGTAGCGTGGACCACGGGAGACTGGAGGGGAACTAGTGGAAGTGGAGAGGTTTAGTGGGGGTTACCAGTGGACCAACTGGGTTCGCCAGCAACCCGCGGTTCATTGACCGAGAAGTGCCGGGAGAGCCGAACGGTCGGCCGTGTTCGACCCGTTGCTAAAACAGAATTTGTACCAGCACTTTATGCGCCTCATCTACACGAATAAGCCACCGCTGCCGGGCCTGAGCAGACCCAGATTTACCGAGCAACATGGAAACAGGGATGATTTCCCTATATCCACATAATGCGTCTTAATACAAAGAAGGTAGCTCGAGTTCCCCCTAATGGTATCCGGGGTATTCGACAGTTGTGCAACATTTGCTCTTGCTACGTGGGAGTTGAGTCAGTCTTCATTTACAAAGAGTTACCTGGGACGGTTGGAGAAATATTGGTGGAATTAATGTATCTTGACCACTCTATTTTCCATTTGTCCGGTCGAACCGAATCGACTAAGATCTAGTGTTCACATGAGTTTTTGGTAGAAAGTTTCTCTTCATTCATAATTTTAGTCTTCGTGTGATTGGACTGGCGAAATCAATTTGCGATAAACCATTAGGAGAGATGTTATCATCTTCGCCAAGCAACGCAACATACGGCGTATCCTCCGGTTCGATCTAGCGACAAACCGATTGGTTGGACAAGTTATCTTCTAGCAGGGGCTGCCACGTACTTCTCGATCGAAACAGGTTGAGAAAGATCGATCGATCGGTAGGGGCAAGGATACGCAGCAGCGTTTTATGGGAAAGGGATGAAGTCTCCGTGTAAGTAAGTCCGTCGTCGAGTGTCGGTGACCATACGATGCATTCTTATCGAGAAAGGAGATGCGTAGCTCGGTGTAATGAACCTGGGAAACCGGTTACATCTCTGTGTGTATATGTACAGATCGGTTTGGCCTCTACTTACGTTACATTATGTAGACTACTCCCGCGTGCGATCAAGCTATCGCATTATAGCGGATTCTCGCGCTCCAATACTTTCTACGACTTTGATGCACCACGCTGAAAATGTCGGATCGATTGCAACTTGAATAGATAATAAGATGGGAAATCGCACACCGAAGCTTGGATGGACTAGCCAGATTTTCTAGCAGAGCTTCTCAAGCTTTGAATAGCACACACAAATTGTTCTAACGAGTAGTTATTTGCTCACGACTTTTCCAATCGCTAATCGATATTTCCTGTATTTGCTTCGCTATTGACTACTAAATGGGTCCCGCATGCACTCGATAGTCCATCGCGAATCAGCCGAAACTAGGTGAAATCCTATCTATTATACTAAAACCCATCTACCCACTCAACTGACTCTACAAACCAAAGTCCTTGTAATACCGTGAGCGATGTAAAAATGGGAAACTAATTGTGTAAAGCACGGCTAGTGAGTATTTTATAGTATAACTCGACAAGCCCTTGTTTATAGAGCGAAAGGCGTGCCAACAGAACAGGCGAAGAAACAATTCTTGTGACTGAGTGATATTTAATTACTAAGTCAGGGTAAGGACAAGTTGTTTTCCGTGGCAGTCGTCCTTGCTCCGAGAAGGCGGGAAGGAAAAATGGCGGGATTCAATTATGACTGGAAGCGAGAGAGAGTCAGTAGCAAGCGGAATTTCTGTTTACAGGGATGTCCGGATCAGCGGAAACTCGGTACCAAATAGAGGGTAGGGGTGGACGGGTTGGAAATGCTCGCGGAAGATGGTAAACGATGAGCAGGTTGCTGCTCGAGAAAGGTTGGAAGTGGTTTCGCCTGTGCGAACTAGCAGCTCCAGGATGCCAGAGGAAGCAGGCGGTGTTGGGTAAGAGGGTGATGGGAGTTGAAGAAAACACATAATAGGGTGGGGCGCTTTGCTGCCGCTTTTGAATCGATCCAATGCCGGCTACAGCTGTAGCCTCATACCACTGCCACAGTCAGAGGTTCTCATACTCCACCCCCTGTTTCCCCCGTAGCTGGCAGCGCTATCATTGTTATCTAGGGCAACCATGGCGATTCGATGTAGATTAATGCCGGCCCCCAAATTGTCCTTCTACCAAATTTCAACAACTGGGTCGCTCCTAATTTGACGGCACTGTATTGGTTTTTGCGACAAAAATGAATTTATTAATACCATTAGTCTCGCATTCTCGCTCACTTTGATTCCACTAACCGAATAATATGAATTATTGTTTGCGGCTAATGTGTTATTTTACCAACTGATACTTTTCCATTTGCACCACGGAAATTATTAATTCATTTCACTGCTCTTAAACGAATCATGGAGACACACATTAAACATAGGCTTTCAAATCAACAGGGTATATTTGGACGAAGGATGCATTTTCAGTGAACCTGTAATAAATGCTACTGTGATGATCTCCCGGTCGTACATCTGTAATAGCTTCATACTGCCGACTGTTCGGGTACAATAATCATAAGGGTAAATTGGGTCATGGTCGTAATGAAGCCATTTATAGGAACGACTTACCGTTGTTGTTGCGCAGGATGGAACCAGGACTCGTTGCCTCGAGAGGACTGCTGGGTTCTTCGGTGCTCGGTTCGCTTTCCACACTAAAATGAAAACTTCTATGAAATATTTCATTCAAATGGAGGAAATTGATGAAGGGTTGTTTTATTCCGAGAAGGAGTTCAGCGGACTCGATTCGCATGATCTCCTTCAATTGTGTACATTGTTCGTGAATCTCTACTCAGTTCACTGTCTCGAATGTTTCGATACGCAGGGATCATTTGATCAAACAGCCTTGATAAAACATAAGAAATCGGATCTGACCTAGTTTTGAGTAAACCAATTATAAGCCCTTGGGTAATGCCGGTGGATACGAATATGACTAACAACTTGTAAGCTAATAGAAGACTATTACATCAAAAGCATCGCGCGCGCTGGAGGTACTTGAAAGCTTTGATCTTCAAAAGCATAGGATGTTTAAACAGGATATAGTAATAAGCAGTATCGAATTATGACAATTGTCTCGATCGCTGATAGAATTAATTATTTCTGCCAGCTATTTGGAGACTTCTCTTCCGAGAAGTATTGGTATTTGTGCCTTTCTTGAAAGTGGGACAATGGAGGTCGTACAAAAATATCTCAAAATGTTGGTTCATTACTCCTTTCATCCCCAAAGTATAAATCGAAACTACAACTTTGTAGGAGCTTCAAACGAATGACGAAGCTCACATACCTGACATAAGTATTTAATCGGCGCTAAACCTTGAAGTATGAACTCTAGTATAGTGTGTACTAATAGCGACTGATTAGAAAACGGATTGTTAAGTTACTAAAGGAAACTTTTCTTACTGTATGAACATTGAAGGGTGCGGGTGTCAATGGTACAAAAAGATATTGAAATGGGGATTTGACCGGTGCCGAGGGAAAGATAGAGAAAGTGCGGAACTAAATTGAGAAATAATGCTGTAGAAGGCAATGAACGACAAGATAATAATAAAAAGTTAGTAATGCATGATACAAGCGAGTGTATTTTCTGATAACAATCTTAAAGCAAAATGAACTCAACTATTACTTTTCAGGATTTGGGAATTTTGCTAAAATATATCCTTCATATGTGGATGAAGGAATATACGATCGAATTCTTAAAATCTTCGAGTGGACCACTTTATTTGCATCGATCGTTCGAAGAAGATACAATGAATTGAAGGGCACTTAAAGTTTGCAATGTTGAATGGTGTTACTTATTGCGGCAGCTGTTGTCTACACCGAAGCCTGTACAATCAACCCTTGCGTTTTCACTATAGATATATACTTCTTAAGAAAACTACTTTCAATTTCGTAATACACAACAGATAATATTATGATTAGTTCACTAGTCAAGAATATTGGAGAGGCCAAACGATTCTGACGTCAGGCCTTTGAATGGTAGCTCGGACAGTTTGAACAATCCGATGATTTTGTACATACAAATTTTACAATATCCAAAACTTCAGATACCGCGTAGTTCATATTAAAAAGTCGATATATTTGTGTCTGCTAAAGTGCAGGGTAGTCATGAAAGTAATCAATCATTGCTAATTAGAGGGGAGTACTTTTGATAGGTGATGCTCGTAACAACTGTTGAACAACGCCGATAACAGTTCTAGCGCACATGATGACGGTCTGTGTATTGCAGAGCATGCGTGTTAGAACGACATTTATGATTAGTCTTTCTACCTGATATAAGTGGAAACTGTGGCAGGACTGGATGGTCTTGGTGAAGAACTCGCAGTAGAGGCGGTGTTAGACTCCTCCACGTCCATCATCGCTCATACTGACGGGGCCGGCAGTGGGTTAAAACGAAGTAGTCGTCATGTACAGACGACAATCAATTTGTCCACTTTGACACACCGTCTGCTACGAGTTATCGAGGGTATCGTGGAAAACGTAACTGGGTTACGTTCTGGGGAACTCTCAGGACCGATGACCACTGAACATTCGATCGCGCAGGGATGGAAAGCATAGGGTTAAGGAATTTACATATGTAGGGGTTTGGGGGTTGGTCTCACGCGCCCGTCCGCGAGCGCGGGCTAACGGGAAAGAACTGGCAGGCACCACTACCCCCACCGCAATTCACCGACTGTTAAGCGCCTGGAAACCTGCGCTGCTGATACCGGCGATTCAGACACCCTCCTGACATCCCCCTAGAATCATTTTCGTTAATCCGTCGCATGCTCTTTGCGCAAGCGTGCATCTCAAGGTGAATTATAGTTCTTTTTCAAGGTTCTGGCAGATTCTATTACAAGCATGACCATTACATTAAATTACTAGATATCACTCGGCTTTGACAGGGAAAGAGGGGAGTGTTCCAGAGCTTACATCAGAAATTAAAATATTTATTATGCTTTACACGTCGGAGATAGTCTTTTCTCTAGTGGAATGATGATGTTTGGCAAATGTTTCTCCAACCAGAAGTGGAAACACCAACGAAGCTTCCGCATACACCTGAAAAAAATACAGCACTGGTAGTAAACGCAGATTCTTGATTCAATCAATGCAAAGATTTAATTACTTTGACAGGTTTTGCATCCTTTCGAATTTTCCCCCAAGAAATAGCCTCGTCAGGACGAGCACCACTGTCACTTCCATCAAATTCGCAAGATGTATTTATAAATACAGCGTAGTCTGCACCATTACGCTATAATTTCGTATAAATGTAGTCATTGCAATAGAAATTATTAAAATTACTGTCACCATAAGTTAACTAACCATTAAGTTTGCATTGCATATATGATGTTTTATAACTCCACCACCAATAATTATCATGCCACTAGTGACAGCTTTCATTGCTATTGTATTTAAGCGTCTGAGATCTGTGAAGAATCATTTTTTATTTAATATACATCAAAAAAACTATCATAACGATTTTAGAGTCTTAACTATTTAAGAAAGTGACCTGTGACTATATCTATGACCAATCCGGGATTTCTGAATGAGTGGAAATATATCATATCACCAAGACTGCCATCAGTTAGTGCTGGGCTAAAAACTGGTATCTTATTCTTTGCAGCCCAATAGTAAATTGATTCTTCATTATTGATCTCTTCGCCTAGTCTTGCAATTACTTTTGATGGTGTCCAAAGAATCCCCTAAATATGGCTCAGTTATGACAAACGTATCATAGTGCTATTCCGATTTCCAAAGAATTGCAACCATACTTTCTCCTTTTGTTCTGCCAGCATTGCATCTAATTTAGGCATAACCCAATCTTCAAAGATGCAGTAATTATTATTTGGAACTAGCAGATTTCCTATTCGGTTAATACCAGCTTCCCTAAGGTGCTTTCCATCCAAATGAAAATCTCCTATGTATGTTGGTGCTAAACATTTTATGAAATCTTCTTCTACTCCACCTGCCGTTGTCACAATACAGTCTACCTAAAACAGTAATGTCAGCCTGCTCAAATATCTCACAAGGTCTTATAGTTACTCCATAGTATTTAAGCTAACCATTTTATGTTGTACAAGAAATCTTATTGTATCTCTGATTCCGCATGATGCCATATTAGAAGTATATCCCAAAAATATTGTGCATGGGGTTTTTCTAATAATAAATTCATCGTCCTCTAAAGCATCGACTTGATCAAATTTAAGAGGTTCACTTCGAGCAGCTATCATCTTCTCAATCTCTTCTACCGCCAAACCAAAGTTTGTTGCTTGAAAACCAGAAAACTTGTAACTCTCAAACAAACTGTGATAATCAACCCCTCTATTCCAATCATATCCTGCAAATATTTACAATGTAATGCAACAAGTACAATAAAATTTAGTAGCAAGTTTCTCAGTTTGGTTCAAAACCTTTTACTGTAGGAGTTGTAGTGGGAAGAGGAAAGCTTTTCAACAGAACAGCATTTTTCACAAGTTCGGGTACTTTGTCCCCTGTGATTTGATTGTTGACATTCATATTCGTGGCAATTCTATTCTAACGTGTATATTTTACAGTAGACACTTTATGTTGTCGTTTTCTTAACACATGAAATCTTGCACTGTATTCAATAACTAGTATAGCCTTGTATACACATTTTATTGATTGACTAACAAAAATGTGTACACTCAATATGCACGTATTAAAATTTCTATTTACACTAATTGCACTAAAATCACAATCAACAACTTTAGTCTTTCAATATTTACACTGATTTAAACCACAATTTTAAAGTTCAAAGGAACTCTAACCACATGATGAAATGTCCCGCATGCTTGCATTCAGATGCTGCCCCCTGCCAGTGTCGGTGCTTGCCAACCATAATAATCGCCAATATTCTACACCCACTGCAGTAGGCACAGTAGGAATTCTCTGGTCTAGTAGTATTACATAGTTAGCGAGAAAAGGTAACTCTGGTCGCCTATCGGCGCCGTTGATAAATACTTCGGCTAAATAAGGAGTGTCTCACCACAAATCAAAATATAAATGTTAAAATATATGTATTATGTACGTTCTATAAAGGCTCATATACGATTCAACGCATTCGCACCATATTCACTATGCGCATTCTTTGATAGCTTCGGACAAATACTACGAGGGTCCAAATTCTCCCATTTGTATTTTATACGTTTATGATTTATTTTATATATTCGGAATTTTTTCGTTATTTGGCACATTCTTCCCTAACTTCCCCCTAAATAATTCTTCGAGTATCCAAGAAATATCCGACGCAACCAATGTAGCCAGTGTAGTATGTTCTTGTCCACCTCTTACCAAAGCTACTGTTGGATGTCACTCGAAATTAGAATTCAAGATCAATATATTATTTCTCTGATTGACAAGGAACAGAAACTTATATAACAATGATAGAATTGCTGAATGATTCACCAAGAAAGAAATGAGGAGACTAACTCGGCTAGAGTGCTGGCATGTTTATGGGAAAGTAAGGGTGGGTGGGTTGGGCGCATATTCAGAAATAATAACTCCCAAGTGATATTACTAAAACACTTTAATCAGATCTCGTCTTTGTCGTTGAAAAACAACTTGTATCACATCACGTATTCGTAGGTACGTTGCAGAACTTCGGACCCGTCGCGAGAGCACCAAGTATATGTCCTTCACGCATATACAAATATGTATTTATACACTTATCGCTAGAAGGCTCTCAGCGGAACCGACTTATTGTTAGTCGGTTGCCATGCAGAACGTGGATTAGGCGTTAACAGACGGAAGGTGAGAGTATTGAATGAACGGGTTCGCAGAGCGGATCCGGCACGAGGTGACAAAGATGACAAAGGTAGCAGAGAGAAAGAGTTGACTCAGGGTGATTGAGACGCCACGATTCGACAGGAGAAGCGGGATGGGTAAAGGGCCAGACAGTCACAAACACAGGGAAATTTTATAGATATATTTATTGAGTACTTAGCGTGTACGAGTATAGAATATATGTACCTTACTGTTAAATATTATTACATGGTATTATATTATAATGTAGTCTTTAAATTAAACCTCGCGCACCGACGGAGGGCGCGCGCACGCGCGCGTGTGTATGTGTGTGTTTGTGTCCAAAAGTATTTACATAATGATCGCAATTAATATGTACAATTTTTACGCAGGAAAACATAACAGAAACGAACGGGCGAACTGCGGCCACGGCGGTGAATGCGCATCCGACGAAACGATCTTTCCTCAAGTTGTTTCGTTCATTAGACCGATGCGCGTTCAACGCTCGCCGAGAACGCCTGAGATGTGAGGAAGGAGTCACTGCTATTTTCCATATTCCCTTCGAATCTGGATCAATCACCATCTATATGAAAGTATAAAGGGCGCTACAGTGAGGTGATATCGAGTGCGGGTGTACGAAACTATCGCTAACGATAATTGTAGATACCCTAATCATCAACATCAATGTCACGTCCGATTCACATTACGCGCTGATTCTATTTCGTGAGCAACAGTACTTTATCATGTTATGATTATCCGCCATCCACTGGACGCTCGAGACACGGCTAGAAGTCGACAACGTTGGAACGAAACAAAATAGAATTCCGACAGTGATATTATGTACAAAAGGAAACGTCGTACAATCGTTACGTGTCTCGCATCACAGTCGAGACTGCATCGCGAGTCATCGTTAAGAATGAATTTGCTCTTCTCACAGTGTCCAAGGGGTACGCGCGACGCCAGCCCAAGGACTGCCATTACATGAAGACAAGCGCAACGCTTCCTCTCTTTCCCCCCACGATAACTATCGTTAACACAATGGCCATATATACATACATATATATATCTAATGCATGTGGGTATACATATATATATATATATATACGTGGGTGTGTGTGAGTGTGAGTGTATATATTAATTTATATTATTCTCTTGTTCCGCTTTTACACGAGAACACGATCTCTCAGCACCACGCGCTCGCTCACCACATTCTTCCTCGCAACAGGCACACTTCCTTGCATTCTCCTTTCTAGTTGACTAATTCGCTTTCTCGTTCTCTTTGCGTTCCTCTCGGATCAGACTTTACATCTTAAACACACACGATAGTTACGAAGTATTGCTTTTCCTTAGTTATGTGCCGAAAGCAGTCCCTCTTATTACCGAGCCGCGGTGGAGGCTGCTGCTCCATCCGGGCCAGAGGAAATCCGTGTCGGGCATAACAGTAATAAATTTTGCCAGTCCATGCGATGGCTCGCGTCTCTAGATGTGTGGGGTCTGAAGTGAGCTGCATCATCGAGAGTCAATACAAACAGAAAGCCACTGATGGAAATTGGAATTCTTATGTTGGAGCTCATTGTCAGTATAGAGAAACGATCCATGCGCATGGGGGCAAAGTTACGCCAACGATAAGCGTAAGATTAACTCGAGTACAGGACTTTTAAATGTCACGACGTCGTTCTTTCTCTTTCTTTTTCTCTCTCCCGTATTTACGTATTGTTTTGCAAACAGACGAGTACACATAGAATAGTGTCGGGGGAGGGGGACGGGTACGGGGTTGGGGTTGGGGGGCAGGGGTTGCTTCTTGCTTACCCTATATGGTTTACTGAGCATCTAATGGCTTTTCCATAGCGTATACCGCGGGCAACGGCGAGTGAAGGGAGAAATCAGACAAGCGTTATTCTGAGACGTGTTAGGACCCTGAAAATCGTCGTATCAAAGAAGAGGTCTGTTCGATATGAGAAACTGTATACGTATGAAATACAACGCCGTTTCATGATCGTAGGCATACTTGAGGAGCTGGAAAATCTCTGTTCTCCTCAAACGAACATACAGGGAATAAAAGTGTGTCGGCGGAACTGTTTATCGTATAACTTGGAGAATGGAAAGGTCAGATTGAACACAGTTTGATATGCCTCATATTGTTGTTCCGGGCTCCCTTTTCACGATCGAAGGTAAACCATGAATGGCCATTGGGCCGCATGAAAGGAAACTCTCTGTGAAAGCAATGGAAAGTTGTGTAAAATAAGGAAGAACGTACTCTTGATGATCCGGATTCTCGAAAATACTACAGACTTTACTGCCAGGCTCATAGTCTTAATATAGATTACGTAATGAACTATTGTATTTGATACGCATCGTCTGGCCATAACTTCCCGTTATTTCATAGAAAATACTTTTCTGTTCGTGGACGTGAATTACTACTTGCGGGATTGCAGCATTACTAGCTATACACAACGGATATGTACAGCGGCTTTTATCTGTAAGGTTCACTAACACACTCTTAATTGTTTACTAAATCCCTCGTTAACTCGTCAACTAGTACGTTATGCTGTCGTTATGATTATGTATTTGTTTTACTTCATCGTACATCTACGTAGAACACAACGTGGTTGAGCCACGTGGCTCGCACGTTGGCTCGCGACTCGCCTATTATATTATACGTACGTATTATACTTCTTTTTAGATTCATTACTTTCTATGTCAGTTATTTCGTTTGATCCAGACCACAGAGCTCGAACTACTTATTTTTACCCAACACTAATAAACACCGACAAGTTCACTTATATCCTTACAGAGAGGAGGCCTAAAGGTATTTGAGGAGGCGCAGGGAGGTTTCTTTGGGGCGATCCCACAGTCATACGGTTGCATAGGGCTTTTCAGACGACACAATTCAAAAAATAATTTTTCATTTTTAGTAGAAAGATAGGCGGGGTATTTCCGTACAATAGTAATGTTACTGTTATCATTATTATTATTATTGTTATCTCTAATTATTAGTTATCTGTATTACCGTACCATATCGTCGTTACTATTACTATCATTATTATTAGTATTATTGTTACCATTATCATGTTATCCCTTCGTCGTGGACATTATTAGCTTGACACGTTTAGTTATTAGGGTCTGCCCGTCTGTTACTAATCGCGTCACACTTTGTCGCCGTTATTACCAGATCGCGTGGAGTGTTGATCAATGCGACGTATCATTGCTACTTCCTGCAAATCGTATGCATGCTACGAGACGCAAGCGTTTCGTATCAATTTAGCCGTTTGAAATAATGACATGTAATTAGAGCATAGTAAAATGCTCATTTTTCGCGTTGACATTAAATTACGGTGGCGGTGACTTTAGATGTTTCAGTAAAATTCGAACCACTATATCAATTTACTGTCGAAATATTTCTGAACAACGATTGTGCGTGAAATAGATCCCGACCATTTAAAATTGGACCTTGATTGTCCGTAATTATTTCATTTCAAGAGTACTTCGATCTCCTTGAATATACCCGAACGATACGATAGCACTACATTTTGTAAATGAAGTGCACGAAAGAATTTTTGCCTGTCCACTTTGATTAAGTGTGCACTCGTCTCTGTCCTGTACTCGCGCACGCCCCTAGCATGCGCGTATATGTATACATATAAAAAAGCATTATCGACAGTCCCATTTGAATGCATCGTTTTGCCATCATGTTTTGTAATACATAAGTACTTACTATACTTACGATTAACCGAGTAGCTATATTTACAATTGCTCGCTTGGTACTAGTACATCATTTCATCATGTTAAAAATATCTGCTGTGTATCTGATGCATCGACGAACATTTTTTCCTACAGTGTCCTGCGACAGCCTACGATGACGTCGATGACGTCGAAAGTACGTATCCGTACAATACCTGTCCCGAAAACGAAGGCGCCCCGCTCGTGCACACGTGGCACGTGTCTTATAGACCCTGTTGCATGTGGCACCTACCACCAATTCGTTCGACCGATTGATTCGAACGGAAATCTTTAAGTGTACAACTCCGTTCTCTCTGTCGCGCACTCGTTCCTCGCATTACGTCACGGACGGCACCTTGAGAGTTTATGCACGCACTTCGTCCTAGTTTCCCCTAGTGTAATATGTTCGCGAGTGTCGTGAACCCACTTATTATAAACTTATAATCACCACATAACAAGCTTTATAATCTTCATTTCAGTAATAATGCGACTAGCGTAATTTTTGACACTTGAAGATACGTCCGACTTCCGTAGCCCGTAGGACGAAAAGGTGGCTGACGGCCGTAAGGACGCCTTCGATCATGTTCTCGGAAACAAGGATAGATAATCACAAGCAGCGAATGCAGCACACAGGCTCACCGACACGGTCCTCGCGCTATGAAAATAGAGACGAAGCGCCAGGCGATTTGTAATTCTGCGGCCAGCCTCACGACAAAGTCTCCCTTCTTACGAGTGCGCTCACATAGGACAGAGAGAAGGAACGCTGAGGGAAGAGAACAGCTTGCACAACGACTTTTTGCCTGTCGTGCGTGAACCTGAAAACCTTGCAGGTTTCTTCCCTTCGGCTGCCGTGTGATTTATGCGGCCGCGCGAATCAAGAACCAAACGGGATTTCGACTTCGCCTCGCATCCTCAAATCACGAGTCGTGCCTGTGAACCCTGTTGCGCCTGTTTCCGCTCTTTCGCCGCTTTCTTTTGGTATCTCTCGTGAAAGCTACGTTTCCTGGATCATCAGCAAGTTGTGGATACCTGTGGACACTATGGATGTCGACACCTTCGTATCCATCTACTGTACCGCGATTCATAAGCTCGTCCTTCTCTTCTTTCGACCAATCACCCCTTCCTTGAAAGCCGGCCATCACTAATTGTTTCTCGATTTCCCATGCCCGTTCCACTGCTCTTTTGTGAGCGTGCTTCAGAATTCTGTGTCTTTCTTGTTCCGGATCCGCACCGTATTTTATGACGACTGCTGCGTCAGGATTGTGCAGCCTCAACTCCTTCCACGTTCCAGAACCATGTTCTGTCGTTTCGTGGGTCGAAACATTAAACATTCCACCTAGGCGACGCAGTTCCTCCATGTCATCGCGAATCTTCAATGCATTGTCTTTCACAAAGTAGAAGACATCCTGGTCATGAACACTGAAGTGAAGTGGAAGGAAGTAGGAATTATTGAACACAGATGTGACCACGTCTTGTACTACGCTGTTAACACCATCTACCACGCTGACAAGTGCGCGACCACCAATTCTTGACACAAGGATACCCTCTCCGAACACTGCACGACGATGCGCAACTCGCGGAAGCAGGTTTCTAGTTTTTGGCTCGAGTTTCAGCAACGGCTTAGGCACAAATCCTAAGTCGGAGAATTTCTCGTGAACTCGATTAACGATGCACTGTAAGCCGGACATTACTCCAAACTCTGGTGTTAACTGCGGAGATGTGATTGTTGCACTTGGTTGATAAACCATTTGCTTGGTGTATTCTGACCCAAGCATGGCAGATATGTCATACCCATAGAGTTTAAGCCAGCTATCCAAGTCAGTCATGTACTCTACGCTTTGCTTGAAGTTAATTGGGTCATTATTACGGAAACGATAAATGAAGATATCAGTCGGTGTAGTAAGCTCGTTTGCCATTTGTTCCCATGCTGGTGTCATCCATTGTCCAACGGTGGGGTCGTAGAGCCGTTTGTTCAAGTAAATGAGTTTGGTATTAGGATCGAATAGACCTCCGTGGAAGTCAATAGGCAGGTAGAAGTCTGGATTGGTGTCTTTGATTATTTTACCGAATGGTGTGCGACGCATTTCCTTTATGAGATTGCCGTTAGTGTCGAACAAAGCCAACGGTGAGCCGTTTTGATCCGTCGCAACATAGAATCGTTGTTCAGATGTTTCGACTGTCATCAGGAAGTTGCGCGAATCATATAGGAATCGGAATGTTTTCGCTGATTTCGGGAAGTGAACGTGTGTGATTAGATCTGGTGTTTTTGGATTGGCGTAGAAGAATTGCGTAATATTCTCTCGATCATCGTTCCAAGCAACCAGCCTTCCGCGATCATCGTAGAAGTACCAAATCTGGAATTTCTTATGCTCCGATGCGTGGATCAATTGGCCACGTGAGTTATACCTAAACAGTAATAATGCATATGTTAGAAGTTCAAGCTACTTGATTGTAAAAAAGCAATTGCAATGATAACAAAATACGATAAAAACATACCTGTATCTATGTTCGCCCCGAATGACTACGAATCCTCGTCCATCGTAGGAGTTGAACTCAACGTCGCCATACTGAACAACCCTGTCCCCACTATCGTAACCCAATGCAATCTTTTCGTTACGCTCAGTAACACCAACCACATTACCATTTTCATCGTATGCGTACTGCCAATTGTTTTCAGTATCTGCTACTTCCAGTACATGGCCATCAGCGTTGTATGTGATCTTCTCCATTCTGGACCATTCTTTTTTCTCATTGGCTTCTTTTCCCATTGTAAGCTTCCGCATTTTTAGTCGGTTTCGATTATCATACTCAAGTTCCATACGGAATACATCAATAGATCGAATATTCATGAGTATTGTTTTGACACGTCCATGATCATCATAATCTGTCACCGTAAAGAATTGTTTGCTACTGTCTTGCATTACAGATCGGTTGAACAAGTTTCTGTAAATTCTTAAGTCGCCAACACCCTCGAGCACTCCCAGATTTTGATTGTATTTCACCCTCAATTGCGGCAACTGTTTTCCATTTATATCCACCTCAATGCTGGATATTCGTGCATTTCCATCGTATTGATACCGGTAATGAGCATTGTCTAATCCGCTCTTGCTGCCAAATTTGATCTTTTCATCCTTCACTATTCCCGCGTGGTATTTGTAATCAACACGCATTTCAAAGTTCGGTTCATTAATGTCAATACTTCGAACTAAACTTGTGGTTTCTTGATACGTGTAGTGGATTGATGATAGACCTGCGCGAAAAAGTTTTCATTTACGAAAAATGTATTTAAAAGTATGTGTAACAAGAAACAAAGTTCCAATGCTTTCGACACTTACCAGCCAGCGTAGTTTCCAACTTTCCAGTATGGTCATAAACGTATGCGACTTTCCCACTTTGATGTGGATACACCTTTGCAAGAATTTGTCCATCATCATTGTATAAGATTTCATACGGATGTCTATTCATCGGCGAGTAGTATTGGTACTTGTAGAAACCGAGCGAAGTTTGAAGCGAGAAAGTATGTATGTGTCCCCTTGGCGTTGTAAGAGACTGTAGAGCACCAGTTTCGTCATATTGCAGCAAATAATCGCTTCCTCTTGGTGTGGTTACTTTTAGTGGAAGGCTACTGAACATGTCTTTGAAGGCATATATCATCGAGGTGCCATCGCTGTATTTTATCTCATAGAGTCGACCCGCTCTGTCAAAGCCATACGTTTCGCTGATGTCTCCCCATGTCCAACTCGTTAATCTACTGAAGCGATCGTATTCCAGTTCTACTCCAGCGAAAATTCCATTTCTGGGGCCCCATTTCACAGGCCGCGCAGTTCTATCGTAGGTAACATTCAATAACTCAAAGCGGTCATCCATAAATACAGCTACGGTATTCGATTCTCTATCGTATTCCAGAGAAAGAAGAATTTCGCCATTTACTCGAAGTTTTCTTCCCACTTGTGCGACACCCTTCGAACTTCCCCTGTTTTTATTGACTTGACCTTTACGAAGGAAGTAACGCCATTCAAATCGATTTGCCAAATCTCCAGCTATTTCAGTCTTTTGTTTCGCTGGTACTGGGTAACTTTCGCCCAATAAAGGCTCGATTTCTCCAAGAATTGAATATGGCATCGTATCAGTGCTAATTGTATGCGCCCAGGGCGTCATTTGACCCACAGATCCATCTGCAAGCACTGTAGTTCTCTGTTCAGCTTCTCCCACTTTCGTCACAACTGATGATCCCTTAATCCACATTGATATCGGCTTTCTATTATTCTGCCCCACTTTAACGACAGCACCTTTAAGACTAAGATCGAAAGTCAGACTGATCACTTTGCCGGTTGGGGTCACTGCACTGGTTAGCCTGCCGAACTCATCATAATTGTAGACGTAACTCTTTCCAGTACTGTCTAACTTTGTCTTAAGCAATCCAGTTGGTCCATGATAATCAAACGTTACGTTATAGTTGTCGGGTGTACTTAATTCGTGAAGCATTTTCATTCTGGACATTCTCAGCCTACATTTTTGACCTTTCGTATTTTCTATTGAGTTCACTTGGCTGCTGTAATCCCTTAGCAAGAACACCTTGTTACCTGCTGCGTCTGTGACCGTGCTAAGCTTGCCATTGCTTGTGTTGACATTGTACGTAAATTGATACACCGTCTCTCCGGTAAGGATATTCTTGGTAGCGATATGTTGACCAAATCTATTAAATACATATATTTCCTGAGTGGCGGGAGAGTAAATTTCGTACTCTCTCGCTCCACTAGCGTCAGGTATACTGGCCGTAACGGATCGGATTCTGTAGTTGGCTTGATCACCGATATGTACAACTCCATCAGGAGACACAGCAACTGCAGAGATTGTGTTGAACTTCGATGTTGATGCTAGATAATGGTCAGCCTCGAAGCAGTCACAGCCACGCTCAAGACAATTACATTTAGATTCTGCACCGGCATATGGTGAGATTTTTCCATCAGTTCCAATTATGCGTACACGATTGATCCGCTGAGAGTCACTTTCCGCGATATAAAGATTTCCATTAGGCCCAAATGCAATACTCTGTGGCATTACGAGGGTCGCGTGTGTTGCGAGCTCCGTGTCCATAGACAATGAGGGCGATGCGCAATGAAGTGGTCGACCAGCGACGACTTTTACCCGACCGTCTGGTGCCAGCTGAAGTACCATATGATCATCAATCATATGCAACGAATTGTCAAGAGGGTTGATTGCCAGTTCCGTCGGCCAGCGCAAGTGTACTTCTTCCACGTTCAGTGTGCCTTCACACGGAATTGGTTTCCAGTGGGATTTATGCATGTGATTACCAATAACTGTGGTAATGATTCCATCTCTGTCCACCATTCGGATATTTGTGCCGTCCGCGAAATAAAGAACATTGTCTGCTGATACAGCCACACCCTTGGGATATGCGAGTTTAGCATCGCGCGCTAGTGCACCATCGCCGCAATGTGCTTCGTCACCAGGAAGGCATCTTTCCCCAGAGCCGACTACCGTTTCCCAATTGTGGTCGGGGTCAGAGTACTCATTTGTATCACGCACGCGTATGATTTGATGAGATTCCGGGTCGGAAATGTACAGGGATCCGTCCAAGGGGCTCAACGCTATGTGGTATCGATAGGATACTCTAGTTGCACTGCAATTAGAAAAATTAAATAATTAGTTTCAGTAACGGCATTTTATCCCGCGAGTCAATATTGTTTACAGACAGTTGCACTTACTTAAGTCGAACTACAGTGCGAACAGTTCCATCCACAAGGATCTTCCTAATCAAATTGAAGTCTCCGACAAAGATCGAGCCATCAGGCGCAGTTGCCAAAGCGACTGGTGCTAGAAGTCGTTGTTTTGAAGCTTGTCCGTCGCAATCATAACAGTCTAGTGGTCTTTGGTGTCCGTCGCCCATAGTCGTGAGGATAACCCTCGGCTTATGTTTGAGATAGATGTTCGATCCATCACCTTTTTGCAGAATGCCTTCATGGAAATTGTATCGGTGATGAATGTCCAAATTCCATCCGCCGACTTCCGAGATAGACATATCGTGTCCACTAAGTTTCGTCGTCTGAACATCCCAGATGATGTCTTTGCAATCACTATATTCGTATCCCACTTTCACCATAGCTGTTGTTACGCCGTAGACCCGTTGCCGATAGACGTTCAATCGATTCCAAGCATAAGTGAACTTTATGACAGGATCAGCTTCGAATGATTTTTCAAAGAGAATACCCTCGATAGTGATTCTCAAGTGGATTAGACTCAACGTAGCTGGTATTACTTCTGGTGTCAATTGCAACTGTATCGTCGAGAGATAACCAGCAGCTCTTGAACTATGATATACGAGATTCAAGCCCGTTCCCGGTATTTGGAGGCTTTCTTGCACCACTTGAGATTCTGCTAGAATTTCACTCCTGTCGGGACAAGCTCCTTGGAAGCCGTGTTTCCACGTTGCTAAGACCACCGGTTTCATGAGATCGTAATCATGTGCCGCACACGCGTGTGGTATGTGCAGTTGGTGCTTCTCATCCGCAGTGTTCATCACAATCTTGTCGATGATGACGACCTTTAATGAATCCAATGAAATTCCAAATTACTGTCGAGTGAATGAATTACCTAAGCTACTGTTTTTGCAAACTACTTATCTGCCAAGATCACTCTATTCGATTATACAAGTTCATTAACAGTGAATGATACAATCATATATGTATTGAGTGGAGCAGAAGGATTATAATTACCTCATTCCACGGTACAAAGACGATGTGACTCTGCGGTTTGAATGGTGATCTGCCGAATTGCAAAGTTACTGCGCCACCACCGTTCACCAGCAAATCGAACCAGCCATCATCCCGTGTTAGAGTGAAGCCTTCCAGGGGTGTACTTGTGCTGACTCGTACTCCCATCAAGCCGGTACCGAGGTGCGTGACAACGCGACCGCGAACCACCGCCGATCGGCTGTTATTAAACAGTAACGTTAATCATCCGCAATTCATTATGCATCCCGTATGTACAAGAGAATGCCATTACGCTTTACAGTGCTTTGTCTTACATTAACAACAAAGCAATCGGTATTTCTCTACTTTAATCTCAATGCTACTACAAAGTCATTCTGCGCTTCCTTCTAAATTGAATTTCTCGTAAACACTGCACGTAACACAACTCGATCGAGTTCATTATCCAGTGCTAAAGAAGAATGCGCTATGTGAGTGCAGAAGGGACAGATCAGGTTCGCATCTTCTTCGTCATAGTCATTAATTGACACAGAGCTTAAAATCTCTCAATTTGCGCACACTTGTCAATTTACAAGATGTATATCGGAGGAAAACTAGGCATTGCACCTTTCGTACTGAGCCATTGACTCAGAACGAAATGCTTATGACAGATATACGTATACATATAGACGGGTAACACAAATTCAGAAGCTCACGTAAAAGGCACGAAACACAACGTAGGAATAATAAGGTAACTGAACCATGCAACGAGAAAGTGTTTAACAATGATGGGGAAAAACATGTGGGCACGAAGCGATCGCGTGCGAAGCCTCGCATCAGACCGAACGCAAAGGCTCTTCGCTCGCCAATCTCTCTCGTTGATCAGTCGAAGAGTCTCGCGGCCGCGTATGATCGAGGGTATCACCGCTGCTCCGTACAATTTGATGCAGGAAATATACATATGATACCAAATGCACGAAAATATCGTCAAACAGTAGCAGCTAGAACCGCTTATACGCTACGGAGTTAATTGCAACCCGATTTTTCGTCGAGCTTTAACCGACGTGGTGGCTGTCTTACCTTGTGTTGAAGTGATTCCAGAACATACTGATCGGGCAGCACGGATAAAACAGAGCCGAGTTAAAATGATGTGATTAAAGGCAAAACTGGAGGGGCGAATTAGGTAGAAAGAAAGTGGGAAGACTTTTCTCTGACGAGAAAGACGATGAAAAAAAGAACACGGGCGGTGGGGCGGTGGGGCGGTGGATGGCGGAGGGCAGGGCGTGCAGAGTAAAGGGAGGCTGAGAAGAAGAGCGGTAGAGAGCGAAGTATTAGTATGAGAAAAACGGGACTGAATCATTAGGAAGGATGCAAAGAGGATGCAGAGAGCGGCTTTGATTTGCGGAGGAGCTCAATCCGTCTGAGCTGTAAAGGATTTCTTAACCGTCGTACTGACCCGTCGTAAAATGAGAATCTCTAGAGTGCCATCCCCCTATCGAATATGATGGGCTAAAAAGCACGAGGCTTCAACATGAAGTCACACATTCACGCAAAGCTCCACTCGGACGGACACGAGAAGGAAAGAGAGAAGTATGTGGAACCTTTGTAGCCGGTATAAATCGGCAGAATGTAAAGACAATAAAGATGAGTGATAGAATGGAGACGGGGTTCAGTGCAGGGCACACGCTCGCGCACACGTACGTACAAAACATATGTATAAAACTTTTGGGATGTGATTTCACACGGGTCACAACAACGCAGAGAATATATCATATCTATGTATACGTCCTAGTGTCTGTATGGGTATGCACGTGTTTCTCAAAGAGACACAAAGAAGTATATATGTATATGCGTGCGTCTTTTTGCGCTGAGGCAGCTAAAGATTACCGGGGCCCCTCTTATATCGCTTAGCGTAGCTTTTCATATTTCAACGAATGCTTAATCAAAAGCATATGTTCATTTGTGAAGTGAGTTTTTCCCACTGCACTTAAAAGGGACCGCACTTGTATGAATAACCTTTAGTCATCTCGCGAAACATGCATCCGCCTTCTATGGGCGTATACGTCTTGTTCTCTATGTATGTTTGTATTAGCAAGTCCTTGTTTATTGCTGTTTTGTAATCTAGTGTCATTTAAGTATGTAAAACTGTACGAAACATCAATCTGAGGACGGACAGTTTTGGTGGACGATCGTACGTTTTTTTAACAGACGCGAGGGTTACGAGGAATGTAACGACGACAGCGGTCGCGAAGACGAAGGGATCGTCGCTCAATGTTCCTTGCAATTCTGATTAACTCACCTTTCGTTGAATGTTTCTTGGCGAGCGTAGTTCTGCAGACTGCCTTCGTCGATCAGGAACTTCATCCTTTCGAAAAAGGATGCCGTAATAGCGGGAGGCTGCTTCCGCAGGAGAATATCGATAGGCTTTGGAGAAGCCACGCAAAGTTGACTACTTCGGCAAACGTGAATTGAGCAACATTCAGGGTCGGCGCAATCAACGAGACCGTCTATAACATTCACACACACCATTGGGTATAATGAAACATATCGTCAAAATTTTGTATGGACTTGATAAAGAGCAGATATGAGGATATTCAAGATTGTACTATATTATCATAGTAGTAGATAATGTAAATCTACCTTTGTCGTTGTCCCTTCCATCGTTACAATTCTGTTCAAGCAAGGTACTGCAGTCCTTGCCGTCCCAGCCATCGTAACACCTGCATTCCCATTGTGCATCATTGCCAAATCTGCATTGGCCATGTCCCGAACAAGAATTAGGACATCCTTCCATTGTGCAGTGCTTCCCGTTCCAACCGGTCACGCACAAGCATGTACCATTTTTACATTGACCGTGCTCGTTACAACGCGGATCGCACTGCTTCATGTTGCACAGTTCACCGGACCAACCGGCCGAACAATCGCATGCGTTATCCACACAGTGGCCATGTGGACCGCAGTCCAAGTCACATAATTCTACAAAAAGAAACGTAACTCGCTTATAACAGACGAATTGAACTGCCACTGCCGCAAGCTTCGTTAATTATTGCAAGCAACATGTAAAAGGCCGAGGGAGAAGCAGCTAAAGATCAACATGTTCAACAGATCAAATGAGCAGAATTAATGATCAATGAAGGGTATTAATATGGCTAATGTATCAGTGAAACAAACAGTACTTTAGATAAAGCACCGCCACCAAGAAACCTGTGAACATAATAATGCTTTCTGAACCCAAATTCCTCGAGTCCGAATGAAACAGTCATGTCCGTACATGAAACCCAAGCTGTAATAAACGCTTTGAAGGATTCTACGTGTAATTATAAGCCACTGCGGTGGTATTCATACCTTTTGAGCAATCATCTCCAGACCACATTGGCTCACAGAGGCAAGTCTGTGTTTCGAGATCGAAGTTCCCGTGACCGCTGCAGTCCGGTAGGCATTGGAGAGCGTCTTTGTCCATCTGGCTACAGTCGGCGCCTTTCCAGCCTTTCTTGCAAATGCAAGTTCCCTCAGCGCAGAAACCGTGACCCGAGCAAGTTGGATGTGGACAATCCACTTCCTCGCAGTATTTTCCCTTGTATCCGCGCACGCAATTACACTTGCCATTGGTGCAGTGACCGTGGCCGTTGCAATCGGGTACCTCGCACTCGTCGTGCCGCAGGGAGCACTCTTTACCCTTCCAGCCTGGGTTGCACTGGCACTCGCCATTTATGTACTCACCTACACCGGAACAATGTAATTACTCAAAACAACCCGAGGCAAACAAAGTCTTTAAAAGTATATCGTCGACTCCGGTGTACGATTGCGTGTGACAGAAACTTATGCCCGAAACAATATTATTGAATATATGTATTAGATAGCAATAGTTGGATAAGTTGTAAATCTTACCGCGCTGACTGCAGAGCACGGGGCACACACTTTCGCTGCAATCTTTTCCACCGAAACCAGGATTACATTGACAGTGGCCCAGAAGGCATTCGCCCTTCCCACTGCATCCGTTCGGGCAATTATGTGTCATGTCCTCAGCTGTTACGGCAATGAAAGATACCTCTTGAGGATCGCCATCATCGTTGTACAAAGAGAGAAACCAGTGACCCTTTTCCATGTAGTGAGTGACTTCTTTCTTGATTGATGGCTGCAGAGAATACAAGAAAAGTTAGAAGTTTTCTCTTTGTAGTCGGTTCTACTTGTTTCAGAAGACCAATCGAGGTGTGAAAAAGGAATCAACGAAAAAAGGGTCAATGGAGCATACAATGGCACTTACATGAGACGCCCTGGTAATTCTCTCCTGAAGTCCACTCAGCACTTCAAGAAGATTATACTGCGTATGTGTGGGTGGCGCATTTCTCCTTGCGTACACAGCAATACTGGCACCGCTTGGGATGTTGTAATCGAAACGCACGTAGGCGGGTTCCGGTTGATAAAACAACATATTCCAGTAGCTGTATGCTGGAATTTCCTTGCTGAGCTTTTGTCCTAGGCCGAACTGCGCGAATGTCGTTCCATCGGGTGGATACGACCTTGCCGGGAACGTACGAGCGTCTAAACGAAGAAACAATAAAGGTTAATATTGCTCTTGTTAAATCGAATCAGTTTTTTTACCGGACAATATCCCAGTCTGCTTTCATAATAGAAATTTCAGATCAATATAATTCTGATGCTCATATTTCCAAGTTTATCATATGCGTGTTGATTTTCCATTTACGATTTAAACAGCTCGTGATAGGCCGACCATTATGAAAGTTTGGCGATATCGGAATATTGACCATAAGAAAACTGATATTTTATGTTTCAAGCGTGAATGCTATATAGGTTTAATCTGGGCGTTGCGAATCAGCGGAATGCTATTTTAATTTCTATTACTTCGCTTTAATTAATCGCTGCCGTTGATAATCGAAATAGCGGCTCATCGACCTTAACTATATATTCTATATGCATACCATTTCATAAGTTGAATATCGCATTCAACTTTTATCAGACAATCCTTGACTTAATTAAAAAAATAAGTGTTTTACAGGGTTACGTCACAATGCACCATTACCAGAAAATATCACAAACAGGTTTACAACAACCACTACTACATCGAGCACACAAAACAATTAAGATTCCAGGCAATTTAACAAACCCGAATGCGCGATAAATCGTATTGCGAAGCAAGCGATTCAGTGAAGCATACGACAAAGAGGCAGCAGAAAGATCAGCCAGACACTTCGTCGCAGCAGATAAAGAAGAAGAAAAAAAGTGCAAGCATTTTGAAGAAGCAAAGAGTATAGAAATTGAAGAAGTAAGTGTAAACGAGGCCTCACCTTCGAGGATTAGGATAATAGGCTCCGGGGGCAACGGCGTTGTCCCCGTGCACACAGACACGTCGCTGATGCCAGTTTCCATGTCGAAAGACGAGGGAGTCGAATTCGCAAAGCTGGTACTCTCCCCAATCGAGGTAGAGTAATCATCGTATTGGGTACTCGCGGTCACTTCATTCCTTACCAAACCGTCCGGTGACTTCGCCGTCGAGGCACCATATTCACTTTTTTCCGTGGTATTTGCAATTGAAAGAGGGGGTTCGAATTTTTCGGCGGACTCGTCGTCGAGAAAATTCGAGCTCTCAAGCTCCTGATCGAAGAGGAGATTGTCATCAGCCGCTGAAAAGTTGTCAGCCTCGTCAGATGCTGAGCCCATACAGGGGCAGGAGCATTCGCACTCGCCACCGGCCCAAATCGGCGGCGGAGGCGAAGCCGGTGGCTTTGGCGGCGGTGGCAGCCGGTTATCGTTAAGGTCCATCGAGCCCAGGGATTTTTGCATGCTCGCGGCTGGTTCTTGCGGCGAGTTGGCTTGGTGCAGCTGCACCTGCTCCACGTTAACGTCGGAGGGAGCGACGTTAGCGGCGTCGGCGGTTGGCACGGAGACCGAGAGCACGTATAGCGGCTTTGATACCGAGGAGTCCCCAGTGGCGATCGTTATATTAACGAGCACCCGATGCGATAACGACGAAGTTGCCGATGAGGATGACGACGACGCGGATGCAGATACGTGCTCCCGTTCCACGGGCACCTCAATGATTTTTACCTGCTGGGTTAGTGGTGGCGCGGGATCGCTCGGACGGTTAGTATTCTCATGAGAATCTGAATCGGGAAGCTTCGCATGCAATGCATCCGCCGGAGGCGAGTGATTTTCCTTGCTAGGAGATTCGTAGGAAGCGTCGTTGCCCGTCTCGGTTACATCCTCTCGGAATTTCCGCTCGAATTCCCGGAGAAATTCCTCGTCGCTTTCCTCCTTGGTAATCACCCGCAGATCATCCTTTTGGTGGCGCGACACAAGGTGAGAGGGGTGCCTCTGCTGCGAGACATCATTTATCTTGAACTCCTGCTCCGGAACATCCAACTCCCGCCGCTTTTCCGATATCGTTAATTGTTTGTCCACGCCACTCACGCTTTTTACATTGCCATTTCTATCATCCTCGTCATGACTTAGCCTTACAAACTCAACCTCCTCCTGAGAGTAGCTATACATGGGCAAAGGATAGTCCCGCTGAAGTTCCTCGGATTTCTCGGCGCTCTTCGTGCGAGTCGGCCAAGTATCAGATTCCGATGAGGAATCTTCTCGAGAAAGTTCTCGCGTTTCCTTCACGACGCCCGAAAAACTGTCCGAAGTACTGGGATTCCTCTGGCGTTGCGGTTCAATATCTAATGTACTGTCGTCTTCTGGAACCAGAGTCTCCTCTGCACTTTCACTTTCACGGGGTACTGCAACTTCCTCTCCCTCATTCCTTTCTCGTACAACTTTATTTTTAGCGGATTCTGTCTCTTCAATTTTAGTGGTATTCTTTCCATTGGGTTCTACAGGCGGTGGCATTTGAAAGGTCGTTCCATCGATATCCAATACGGCATCTTCTCCATCTGCGCCTACCTCTACCGTACTCACATTCGAACTGGATCGATTGACTATCGGAATCGTAGGGCTCTCTAGTACCGTACTATTTCCTACCTCTATGTCTTTCTCATTCTGATAGCTTTCTAAAGCCCCAACCCCGAGCGCTACACTACTCTCACTACTATAGCCATCAGTTTCCGCACGGCCAACGCCACTGGTTACATTCGTAAACTTATTCCCTTCTACAATCGGCGACACAGCGGAGTCAGTGGATTCATTTACTGAGAAGAGTGCGGCATCTACCTGCGGATATCCGAGAGCAACCGGCTCAGCAGTGTCAATGAGAGAATCCTCTTCAGCGCGTAATATGATCGTAGCAGAGTCCGGAAGATTACTCGGTGATCCTGAGGATGTCTTTAAAGGCATGGTGGCGGTTTGTGCTGCTTCGTTAGGTGTGGTGGAAGCGAAAGACGGATGATCACTAGTAGCATCGGACACGACAGGGAGAGAGGAGGCGACATCGAGGTCGACAGCGAGAGTGGTATGAGTTGAACGATTGTGCGAGTAGTTAGTAGTTGAAAGACCCGAGACATTCACGGCAAGCACCACTCCCAGAGGTGTCGTCGATCCCGTCGACGACTCATTGTAAGTTATACTGACGAGTTCCTCCACCGACTGGTCCAGTTTCTCGCTCACCTGATGACCGTCGTCTCCATGCTCCAATTCATGCATAACCCTACCCGGAAGATCCTCATGCAACTCAGTCGATCTCTGCTGCTCCGTTAAAGCTAGCAACTCTTCCGGGTCATTGAGAGACGGTGGCACGACAGTTTGGTGCAACGCATGCTGGTTAAGGGTGTCTCTACGCTTACGGGTGTACTTGCTCTCTACCATGCTAGCCGACGGATTCATACTACCTTCTGATTGCGAGGACGATGAGGACGACGTAGATAATATGGCCGTTTTATTCCCTTCGCTCGTCGAAGGCTTCGCGTCCGAGTTTTCGCCGACTAGCACTGTGCACACCTTTGTTCCTTGATACGACCAGTTCAAAATATTCGAAACTGCAAACATCAAAAAATGTATAGTATTTTCGTTCGTTTCAGATTCTTTGTTTAGGAAATATAATATCTTTAATCAATATCGGTATCCACTCATGTTGCACTAGCTTTAAATAGGAATAGTGGCGTTACATACCTGCGATGTATATTAGTGCTGCCGTCAGACAGAGCGAGAGCATAGTGACTATTATCGCGATTAATTTCCAGCTGCACCAATCGATTCCTTTGCGGAAATGGCACCGAATGCTTTGTCGCCTCATCGGGATCATCGAGGGCGTGTGGCCGTAGGGTAAAGGTACTCTGCAATTAATAGAACATAATCTTAGTTTATTGGGAAGGAGTGTGGCTGGGTGGATTGGAGGGACGGATCACTCCTCGGTAATTTCGAATTATATTTGATCCCTCGTAATCGCAAGTGCGGTTTGCAGCCAGCTATCAGGGAAACTCTATTACACGCGAGATTGTATGTCTATTGCAGATTGGCGCGACGCTACCGTTACCTCCTGTTATTGCATTGGAATCTATAATAACAAACGGTAATATCCTGTTACATCATTTAATATAGATATGGATGTATACCGACCGCCCAGGAACGACGCTCGCTCCACACTAGCTGTGAAATGTCTAACGAAAATATTTAAATTGTGTAGGTGGATGCCCGGCTCAATATTTGCTTACATTACATCAGACTGTAATGGAAAACGAAAGCCAGGCGCGCGCATGATAGAGATACGATTCCGGAAGTTTGGCTTGCCACTTGAAAAATCTTACGAAATTTAATGTAACGCACATTCTGGGGAGAACCGCCAATACTTTCCCGTATATGAAATAGTGGAATTAAGCGAGTTACGTAGATAGAAAACTGCAATAGGTGGATCGAATGTACCGAACGTATTCGATGATATACACATGGTATACATATATGTATGTGTTCGATGGAGGCAGACTATTCCGTCGAAATACACGGCATGCTCGACCATACTTTTTGTCTCTCAAGTGTTTCAATGGACGGTGACCGTTTCTTTGCGGGTCACAATTCTCTTGCTAGGAGAGAGTTTACGATGCTCTAGCGAATCTCAAGTGTGCAGACCGGAGGAGCCGCTGCAAGCGACTGCGGGGAGTAGGACAAGAAAGACGAGCAGAGCCCCGATTTTCCACGGTGCACGCGCGTCACGTGCACGGCCACCGTTTCTTCGAGAGGATGACAATTCCTGTTCAAACATTGGCGCATTGTGCGCGCCTCGTCTCAATGGATGATTCACGGCGCTCCATTGAAACTCGCCCCGAGTTCTAGTCGGAATGACGCGCAAAAGAATGAAGGAATCCAAGTCGTCGCTCTCTGAGACCGATTCGTCTCAGCTCGCCATGCTGCCTACCAATTTCTACTTCCGCTTTTTCTTCCAACACCTCTCCACTCCGAAAAGGAACAGAGTTTCCTAATAATCAGAAGCTCAAGTGGCACTTACCTATCCATGTTGTTCTGTAGTTCAACCTTTATTGGACTATTCCCTGTAGACTGATTCTTGTTGTTGTACTCATTCTTCGGGATCTCTGCAAAGAAAATAAGCCAGTGATACAAACAGTTTGTTATAGTCACACCTGGGCCGTCCGCCAAAAATACTCGTGGGAAACGCAGCACTACTTTCGTCGAGCGCGATGTAACAAAAGGGCCCTGGGTACAAATCATATCTGCTCGTACGGAATAACAATTCCAAATATAATTCTTAAATAAAACCAGTGATTCGAGTAGATTCTAAAGACCTTTCAACTGTCCCCGAATACATGTTCAGTTTATAAGTTCTTTTTATGGGTTTCCGGATACTGCCTTAAAGTCGCTCGAACATCATCCTATTTCCAATATGATTTAGTCAGCATCGCCAATCACCCGACGTACAGTTATCTCAAGCTGCAGGAAGGAAGGTGTCCTTATAAATTTAGGAAATTCAATAATATCTTACTCGGCTCTGCAGTACTCGGAGGAAAGGTGTGTCAGAAGCTATTCCAATTAAAGTGTAACCTGGTGGACTTATGAAAGCCGTTCGAAAGATAAATCAGAACTATTTCCAAGCATTCTTATTTCCATGGCGCGACGCCTTTTCCTGATCGGATTGCGAGAGCTGGCTGGATAGCAGGCCGATTTCAGATGCTAGACGCGACGGTCTTTCTTTTGAACATATTCCACGATGTATACGGACGCGGCGAGCGGGCATCAAGAACGCGCCAAGGAAGCCGTGGAGGAAGCGGGAGGGGTCGAAGGAGGCCCCAGTTGAATCGATAAGTACATGATTCATCGTGCTTTCGGTTTGAATTTCAAGCGGAACCCGCTCGCGCGGCCTGAATTGAGAAAGGTGAGCGCACGCTTTCGTAAGTCCGCACAATCTTCGCGTACGCGTCATTCCCTGTAATCGATGGTACGCTCCACTCTTTCCTTTTCAAAAATTGATGGTTCCCCAACGCCACTGGTGAAAGAAACCTCCTCTCACCGTCTACAACATGTTCACGGGATAAACAATCAGTGTACGCCGGATCGAATGCACTATTGGAGGCTCTAATCATTCTCTAACTAAATGGGAAGAGTGACTAAAGTGTGTATGTGTCCGATGCGCCCGGTCTGTTGTTCGCACCAGCTCCAACGGCCCCGGGCGTTTAAGCCCCTCGGGGATCGCTCTAAACACCCTTTCTACCGACACTCGGCCTGAAGAAGGTGTGGGTTCGATCGGTGCTGCCCTTTGTTTTCGTACGGGGAATTCGCCTGCTCACCTACCCTACATCTACCAGCATCCGTTACACATATCTGCCTGTGTAAAAGAGGCCGACGCAGCGTGGGAAGAGGAGGCCCAGCGCAAAGGGACTAGACGGCGCGCCGCTAATTGTGGGTATCGCCGCATGGGCCCCAAAATCTAATAATTATGGCATTTAGCCAGATATACATGATTACGACGATTTTTTTGGTCCCAGCTGCTCCCTTTCGATATTTTCTTTCTTCCACATCCTATTGGATACGCCAGACGTATGAAAGAGTTGGATATTCGTCTGCGCGTGTGTTGATTTATTGAGCCGAAAGTGGTTTTAATTAAAGTGTTGCTGGGTAATTTATGCGTTCACCGTTTATACGAGTGCCGAAAAATTGCTTTATGCCTGGAGCTCTTTTAAAGAGGCGAGCAGTTGCCTTTCGACGTCTGTTTTAACTCGACGATTCACATTAATATTCGGGCGGTCTTAATTGGTGTTATTAAGTTGTATTAAGCTTTAATGGAGGCTCTATTCCGCGAGAAGTTTAAGTAGTGTCCATCACTGGCCGAATGTAGTGTGTATGTGTGTAAGGTATTATTGATATGTCAAGGAGAGTGGTTATAGATAGGGCGTAGGGAAAGAGATTAGCGTTGGTTGGTCTGTAGAGGCTTGGCAGTGGGTTGATAGGTAGTCGGGAGTGGAAAAGAAGGGTCTGCCTTGGGAGGAGCAGCGTGCATTATGTGGAAGGTCATAAGCGTCGGTCAGTGTCATAACCGGGAGTCAATAAGTCAAGAGATCATAAATCAGTGTTCGAATCGTCCCACGCTTTCGAAAGGATCGCCTTTGAAGGGCGACAAGGTAGCTGGCGAGCCGGCAAGCTTCGAAAGCTCCAACAGATGGCCGCGTAAAATTGTTCTGGCGCCCTCGGACACCAATTCTACCGAGTGAACGGCCGTAGAATTTCGAATGGTCTCCGCTGCGAGAAACCAAACAAGAAAAGAACTTGTCATTGGTATCTGGTACTTGTGCCAGGCGCTTCTTCCTTTCCCGTAGGAAGTCGAGGAGGGACACTTCAGACGCAGTGAGGGTTGGATTTTCACCGTTGTTTTCCCTGCACTGCCGATGCCCATGGTACTAAAGTGTCTTCCTCTCAAACGTTCCTTTATTCTCTCAAGTACATTCAGTAGTTCGGCCAGGACACCAAGAAAACATTTCACGGGATATATCTCCTCTACTGCGCTCGGTTCGCTTCGTTCCCTGAAAACCACTGTGTGGCGTGTCCTCCAGAGACTTTTCGATGTTAACCACTTGTGAAAGGAAGAGAAGGAGAGCGAGAGTTGGTGCGTAGCCACACACGATGACACTCCGACCCGCCATAACTCCAAGTTTTCTCTCTTGCGGGCCAATAATTATTTCTTGTCGCATCAACTTCATCAACAAAAAGCGCTCCAGACGATTAATCACGGGCGCAGCGCCACAAAGAACTGTTATTGCAAGGGATAAAGTGAAGGAGCAGCCATTCCGTAAAGAACACTCCGGCTAATTTCGGTGAAACCCACGCAATCTCGGAGCAGCAGGCCGGACGTGGTTTCCGTAGATAAAAGCGGAGGGATCGCCGCCGCTGGAAGACAGCTCGATAAATAATCGAGCGCAAAAAGTTTACAAAAGCCCCGGAACTTTTCAAGCATTGTCGGACCCGCTTTCCAAGAGGCTTTCAAAAAGCATGGCTGCTCGATAAGATAGCAAGTTGCCTGGGAGGACGCGCCTCCTGGAAATCATTGGCACCCCCGCGCCCCGCGTTTCTTACCACTGATTACAACGTGTACCCTCGTCAAAGATGTCACCTACCATCGACCTAGCTAAGCTTCCTCTAGCTGCTTTCACATTATCGTCGGACACACCTCCACCAGATAAAAGGCAACTTCGTCACTAAGATCTGTTTTCCCTGCCACTTCCCCCCAGCTAAACATTAGCAATCCTTAAATACTGATTTCACCAACTTTCGAGGCTATTTCTATCCGCGAAACAAATATTAACAGGATTATACCTCCTTGCGACAGTCAACGCCGGTCATTTCTCCTCGCTATTCCTATCTTAATACTTTTCCGATAACGACGTGAACCACTGACCAAATTCTTGAAATCCCTTGGATCTCGGCGATAAACAAGACCATATTTCATGGAAGTCTGAAGCAAACCTCGCCATCCGCATGACAGTTGAAGCGGCAGTTTCCTACTCCATCGTTAAGCAGATTGGTACCACGAGGAAGTAAGCAGCGTAACTAACTTTCCACGAGTAGAACTCTATTTGCATGGGTAAGCTTGAGTGGCTCAGCCATTATTTTGCAATATCAATTTTCCGGTTGGGAAGATTAGGGCCGAGCAGCGCGGATTCGGCAGTGTTCGCACCGGGAGTGACTGGCCTATGGGCTTAAGCAGTGATTTGACAAGGGCTAATCCGGCATTGTTACCGCGCGAGCAACTAGGTCAGAGGGCGCGAAGGAAAGCAATGCGACGCGGTACGACGCGGAGCGGCGCGGCGTTTCCCACGTCTTGGAAGGCCCCCTTCTTTCCCTGTAAATCAGACTTAACGACCCTGAGGACTTACTTGGTATATTGTAGAAGTTACCGGATGGGGTGCGTACGAGGCAGGATGGCTCGAGATCGGGATCGCGCTCGTGGTCGCTCGCTGCGTGACTTCCTGGCAGTCTTCCGTTGAGACGACTCATTGTAGGATTACGGGGTGGCACATCGGGCGGGCCCCGCGGTCCCGAACTGTCCAACAAACACCCTGCAACAACAATGAGCCAGTCGCTCTTTTAGATAGGTCTGGCAAGAAAAAGTTGGAGCGCAGGCGAAAAGGGCAGAGAAAAAAACACGGGCAGAGATTATCCGCCTATATCGCTCCGATTGGGCGAAGGATGTGCACAGATGCATCGAGATGCGCGTCGGCGAAGGTTACGTGCGTTACGGATCGCTTGAACGGGAATGAGTTCCTTCGGGCTGTAAGTTCCGAACAATGCTCGCTCGTAATCCCCGGCAGGTGGCCGGCCGGCCGAGGCTTTTCTCCGGGAAAGGGTTGAGGAGATCTCGCGATTAGGCACGCTTCACACGGGACAAGTATTGCTGGCACGAGGATTACAGTGCCGGCATAGCAGTGGAAAGCTTTGACCTAGTATTACGAATACGTTCTATATGCTTACTCGCGTGAATAACATCTTAGACGAACGAGGCAAGAAGGGCGCTCGAAATTTCCTTGAACTTAGAAGATGGGCCGCGGAATATCGGCCAGTTTGTTGTTCATTGCGAACTGAGCCGCTTGATATATTCAATGTGTACCAAGTGAATAAAGAGTATGGCAAGATCAATGGGAAAAGTGGAGCAGTCGGCAATGCTCCCTCTCCTCTCTCTCCCTCTCTCTCTCTCTCTCTCTCTCTCTCTCTCTCTCTCTTTCTCTGGGGTAGGTCGCCCGCTCTCCCACTGCTGAGGAGAGCACCTTTACCGGCGCTATTGTATCGAAGAACTCAGAAAGCTTACGAGAACTGGGTGTAGGGTGGTCGGTTAGAAACTCGACCCGGTTCTTTTGCATCCAAAATTAGCCAATGGGGCACTGGACTCTTTCAGGGCGTTGGTAATGCTGCTACCGAATACGGGGCCTCGTTTCAGATGCTATTAGATGCTGAAAGACGCGCTGGTGAGGAGGCCGAGATCGAAAGGTAAATGCAGTGGAGTGAAGGGTGGAAGGAAGAAGCGAGCTCGGCCGAGGACGGAGAAGAAAAAAGTTTGAGCTCGTGCGACAACAGGAGAGTTCTCTCAATCTCGTCTAATCGCCTGCTTTTCTCGTGGCATCTCCCGCCTCGGCTAAACTTCGGATCGTGCTCTGTTTGCGTGACTCTCCTTTCCTCATACTCCAAACGAGAGCAGTACTCGGCGGCCCTTTTACGAGCCAACTTGCTCAGTTTTGACATTGCCCCTCCCCATCGCGCCCTCTCGGGAACCCTCCATTTTCGACACTAACGCGTAACACCTCGCTGGGGGAAAAGACTTCAACATGCAAATAGATATAAGACTGTAAAACCAGCGGACGAGAGCACTCTAAAGTACATTCCTCTAGTATTGATATTTATTTCTCTAGCCACAATGGCCACATACAATATTAGATCTATTGAATATTATAGAGTGAAACTAGCCGCACTGTCAACGCACTTTACAAACTGCCAGCATGTCGCGGCTGACAGTTTAGGAATAGCCGATAACTATCGCAGTACAGTTGGATAAGTGAAGGGTGGTTCTGGTGCTTTTTGACATGGGAGGGCAGAGTTCATTGAGTAACAAGCCACAAGAATTGATTGTGACGGTATGTTGAATTGGTGACAGGCAGTCGGGTATTGAAGAGGAATGCCTACAAAGAAGCTCCTTGTAAGCACGTGTACTCTCCGAGTCGTTTCACGCGTAGGACGATGCTGTTGCGTGACCGCGCGATACAAGGAAGCCGTTCCATTCATCCCGCTCGTTGGAAGCATTCGAGAGAGCGAGAGAGAGAGAGAGAAGCCGAGAGTGGGGGAAAGGGCATCAGACTCTTTCCTGGCACGTCATTATTCTTCCTAATAGATCGGCGGGAGCAGTCATCCTGCCGATCGTTACTTGGAGGATCCTTTTGCCGCTTTTCCACTTCCGTGGAGCGAAGAGTAGAGTGGCGGTGAAGCCGAATCAAAGGAAGGAAAAGAGCAGCTAAGAACGAGAGAAAAGCCGGACAAAGAACGAACGCTTACTGAGGGCTAGACGGAGGGAGAGGGGAAGGGCAAGAGAAAGAAGGAGGAACAGCATCTACAAAAGGCGGGTGTACGGTTGGACCTGTCAGCTACTATCCGGTAATCCAGAAACCGGGATGAGTAGGAGCGCGTGACAAAGGATGCGCATGCCGGCAAGAAGTAGGCAACGGTGGATCGAATTATGCCGGCTTCGTTGGGTGCTGGGGTCTCCGCTCTCTTTCACTCCGTTCCACTCTCCTTCTCTCTCTCTCTCTCTCTCTTTGGGCCCGAATGCGGAAGAGGACGAGAAAGGGGACCGAGGTGGGCCTCAAAAAGAATTCCGGTGAATGAGCCTCGACCAAAGACGCTTGTTGTCGCACCGGGCCGCGTAATGGATGCGTGTCCATTGAGAGCGTACGTCAAAACGCGTAACATAATATCAGGGGGTCCTTGCGCCCAAGAGCCCATGCCTAATGGAATTTATTAGAGAAGCTCGAGGACCTTCCCTTCCCATCCCCCTGCTCTCCAAGGACTTCAGGTACGGCGCTTTCAATTTCTTCGGCCTCTCGAATTCGTCTTCGTTACGGAATCAAGAGGATCCTGCTACGATCGGCACACATTTCGAGGCCTGCCGACCGTGTCGAGCCAACTTGCCAAGGTCGCTGCTAAGGAAAGTACTGTCACGCGTCAATTGAGACTGAAGCGACTCGTTCCGTGAATGCCATTAATCATTGTGTACAGTGGATGTGAAAGTTGATTGGTACGTGATTCTATAGTTACAGAGCCATTCTGTCCGAATTCGTATCCCTCCACTGCTATTGCAGGGCCATTGATTTCTTTGCTATGTTAAAATATTCAGTGCCGATCACGATAAAACCTACAGTAATAAGAAATGCACGAGTTGCTCGGCTTAATTTTTGGAGGAAAGAGTGGGTTGGGTTAAATGGTTCAGAAATAAAACGATACAGAGGGGGAGGTATCAAGGTTTATTACTATTCCGAGGGGGAAAAGTGAACAAACGATTGGGATCCCCGGTCACGTATCGCAGGGCGGACTCAACGGTATTTTGGGGAGCAGACCGGAGAAAATGGACAAGGGTTAGCCTCGTGTCTGGATTAGCTTTCGGAGCGGAACGAATTAATACTATATCGAATCCCGGGGAAAATGTACATACACATCGGCCCGCGGCACTGTGCCGACCGTGTGAATACCAATAGCATGCCGAATTGAAATGGTCCGATAGAAAACAGATGAAAGACAGGAATTCGAAAGAAAAATCCGATCGGTAACCAAGTCAAGAGTCACTTTGCGATATTGTGTAGGATATCTGGGAGATTTCATATTTTTCATTCACATAGTTCGACTGTAAACTATTGCGGGAATCTTTGATCGAACTATGAAGTTGCGCGATACGCTCCGCCTATTGGTGCGTCTTCTTTAACACATTCCGGCTCGGTAAATAAAGGTAAATAAAGGGAGGCGGAGAGGGCTTTGAGTTATTGTGGTATCGGCTGGGTTGCATACCTGCCGCGTTGCAAAGCCAGCGAAAGCGCGTTCCGAAATTGATGGAACCGTCGCGCTCGCCGGACGAACGAGATTTTGCGCCCACGTATTTTACGGCAACGCAATTGGCGGCTCGAGCCAACAGGATTGAGAATGTGTTCAAATGTTCTAAAGTCCATAGAAAAATTTGTTAAGCTGTCCTGGTGCGTTAGCGTATTAATTAACCGTAACCGAATCTCGATTCGATAGAACGTAATAATAGTAAATCGTACTACCGCTAGATAATCCTGAGCTGACAGTTTTGGCTAAAGCATTGGAGGGAAAATGTTGTAAAAAATCTCGTGTAAAAGAGGGTTATACCTCGTTGATGAGAGCTTTAATTAAAAAATCGAAATCGTTGTTGCCGTGGCCTGGTTGCGTGGAAAACAAAGTCGACAGGGAGAGGAAATAACAAGGTAGAGGATCGCTCGCTTTTCATTAATGGGATTGGTCGGAGATACGTGGCCGCGCGACCCATTTCCTTTCGTAATCAAGCAGGCCTTGAGCTCTCCATCAAGCGACAAACGACGAAATCGTAGCAGCGAGCAATGTTCAGCTAGAAAATTTGTCCTCAAGAGCGTGACCCTGGTGAGCCGGCCACTCGAGCTTCTCTTTCTGTTGGAGCGGCGTCAGAGGAAAATCTTGAAAAATGAAGGGGCGGTTTAAAGCAAGAGGGGTGAACACGGACGCGGCCGGGGTGAAACGGTTTTAATTGGAAGGCAAAGGAAGGAGAGAGAGAGCGGGGGGGACGGTGGCGGCGTTGCTGGTGCCTGCCTAGCCGAAGGTCCGGAGAAGGGTGAGCAGCGAAAAGCTGCAAGTTTCGTAGGGTGGCGCGGACCGGCTGGCGATAGTGATGGTGGCTCTTTACCCTCGCACACTCCTTCTTTCCTCCCTTTAGCCTTGTGCTACCTACATTTTCGCACTGGCGTACAGGCACTTATACACCTACATACACGTACTCCGCTTCATATAAACCTCGCCAGCACGTGTGACCGTATTGGCTTACCCCGCCAAGCAGACCAGCAAGCTCTGACTTGCACCTATACACTTGTAGGCAGCCTTCTCGTATAAGAGAAAAGTGAGAGGAGGAAAGGGCCAAAGGAATTCTCGCCTCTACTTTCCGCCAGCCACCTTAAACTGCGTGGAAGGAGGTGCGGCAAATGCTACTCACTTCTTTTTTCTTTACTCGGCAAGTCGAAACTTTGCGATTTCACGACATTACCAGGTAGATCGGCTGCCGCATCAGGGGAAGGGAAGAGGAGTTAATACGTTTTCCATTACAGTTTACGTGGGCCGAAAATAAAGAGGGCGAGGGAGTAGAGCCTGGAAAACCGGGAGGCTGGCTGGATGTTCAAATTTACGGAATTCCTGGGACCAAGTATCGAGTTTCATGGGGCGGAAAAATCGTGGAAAATAAAATTAACTTCATCGATGTGCCGACTGGTTGCCCTCGGCTCTCACTATACCAGCAATGCCAGAGAGGCCAAACCGCTTCCGATTAAAGGCTAGACTGCTTTTTGCAGTGAAATAAAAAAAACACCCGATGTGTCGAAATTGTTTCGCATTGGCGCTCCACTGAATACCTCACGAAATTTCGAAGTCCACGTTTAATAAGTGAGCTACGACGCGCGAGGACGAGCATGATTTTCCTCGTACCATAGATCTCGCTACTTTCTAGAAGGAAAAAGGGCTGGAAAGTTTCATGCTCCTAAGGGAGGAAGAAAGAGTGGGCACGAGGCAATAGGGTAGCTTAATTCGTTTCCCATTAGAATTTATGTGGCGCACCTCTGCCACTCGGAAAGAAAAGGTGCTGTGCGAGAGTTCAGTGTGCTTTACGATCGTGGTTGGTGAGCCGCGCGCCTACTCGAATGGACCACCGGCACTGTCGAGAACACCTTAATACAACATCGACCCCTCGCCACTCGCTCTTTCCTTTCCTCCTTTTCCCTCAAGATCCAAGTGACAAGCCGAGCGTGGTAAAGCCGCCGCCGCCGCCGCCGCGCCGTAGCGCTCGTCGTCTTTCCTGTGAGGAATTTTTCCTGCGGGAGGAGAGATCGGAATCAAAGGAGCGAGGGGGTTCACGTGAAATCAAGTGTGCGCTTAGATCTTTAAGCGGACACAGGCCTCTCTTTCTCTCTCTCCCTCTCTCTTCGACTCTTGCACCAAGCGATTGCAGCAGGAAAGCATGGCTGAGGCGTTTGACTCGGATTCACGAGCGATTAGTGTGAGCTGGAATTAATGGCTTCTAAACGAGTTCGTTATGATTCCTGCTTCCGATTTTTATAGGGGCACACAGGAAGCGCTTGATTAACGTCCGACAGCGAAGGCGTCGTCGCTCGGACTTTCCACTGTCAGACTTTCAGTCACGATGGCGCAACACCTTGCGAGTACTCATTTACTCGAGACGTTGGCTTCCGTAAAGGGAACACACTCGAGTGCTCGATCGAGCGGCGTTATTACGGGCGGCTACACTTTGGAATAAGTCATTTGACGATTAAATCTAAAGTATCCGGAGCGTTATTGCTGGTCCTAGCGGTGTCGGGAGTGGCACGAATAATCCAGCAAGCTGGCTGGCTGTAAGTGCTAAAATAATTAGTGGCTTGGAGTGACCCCTTTTCGGCAGGAAGGTACACAAGCACGCAGCCAAACGACGTGAGAAACTCCTCGTGGAGCGAAGAGAGCTTCGAGCAGGTTACCACGAGGGAGAGAAGTGCAGATTGCCACATCTCTCTGAACGGCCGACCGGTTCGAGCGCGCGTGTTCGCCAACGATAAACGCTAATGCGAAGCAGCCCGCGCGCAACGATCTTTGTGTCGCGCCGGCCGGCCGACCGGCAAGCCAGCCAGTCAGCCAGCTGTGTGTGAGTATAAAAGCACGCGAGGAAAGTCGAAGGGAGGCTGCTGCTCTCGGGTACGGAGTGCGGCGGCGGCGGCCAACTTGTTCCTCGCCCACGTGCCCGCGTGCCCGGCCATTATCCTTGTTCGATCCTATCAACACGAGTAAGCCAATGATCGTGGGCGATTGCCGCGCTGCAACGTCATAATCAAATAACTTTACTTCTCACGCCAGTGATTGCTCGCCCGCGGCATCGCCACTCGATCGATCCTTCTCTCCCCAGCGTGTATACGTTTCTGCGTACGTGAATGTATATTTGATTAAAAAAGCCCATGACTCTGCCGATTGTCGTCTGGGCGGAGGAGGCGCGTGTGTGTGCGCGCAGCAGGTTTGGCCAGCAGTAAAAAGGGATAGATAGAGGAGGCGAGGCCGATGCGAAAGGGTGAAGGGTAGATAGGGAGTGAAAGGGGGTGGGCTATCACGGTGGCTCAAGTCAGGGGTGCAGCGCTAGATAATTATGACGCGGTGGCGGCTCGCAGTCACAATTATCCATAGGACACCCGATAATTTGAAATAATGTAGCGATTACCCGTGGCATGTCGTCTGCGGGCCGCGCCGCGCCGCGCCGGTCTGCTTCTGCGTCGTCGCGATTTCGACAATGACGCACTGCCTCCTCTGGCTTTCTCGCCAATGCCGGCGGCATTGTTGCGGAGCCAGGATATTCGTGTTACACGGGGGAGGAGCAGATAAATTGCTCGTTGGGACAAAACGGTCTTGTCGACTCGGGCCTTGCTACGTGCTTGCTCGCGTGGGTGAGCAGCAGCGCCTCGCCACGAATCACTGCGGATCGGCGCTTTTGAATGTCCGTTGAGCTTGATGGTACAGTGCGCTGGGCCGTTCATTCTTTCGTCCGCCGCTCCCTCGGAAGACGGCTTTCAAGCAGTTCACGGATCCCATGGCCTTCCTTGCCCGATTACTCGTAAAGCATTGCTGACTCTTGCCAACTAGCGAGAACTTCTTCCCTAGGAAGAAAGGTATGGCCGATGGAAATCCTCCGCCCACTTAATTCGGGATTTGTCTACTAACGAGTAAAAGCAGTGGCAGCCAGTAGTTGCGTAAGAGGGGAAGCACATTTCCTCCGGAGAGATGAAAATAAAGATAGCCCCATTTAAACACTAACGTGATTACAGCCAGGGTTGGAGCGCGATTACGGTGATAATGGACGGTGACTTTATGGAGAAGGATAATTGACAGTGTATGATCGAGATAGCGATTAGCATAGCTGGACTGTAGCTTGGCGAGTAACCTTGGGCGCGAGAATTAATTAGGAGTGACGGATACGCGTAGGCGCTAACGAGTGGTTGCGGGACAGCGTTTCCCCTCTTTTGTACCGGTAGTCTTCGATTGACCATTTAGATACGTGTCTTCTTTAATTATCTCGAACGACAAGTAGTTAAGCAGAAAGTAATGCAGGCACGTACTCACGCACGTATGCGCGACTCAACATATAAAGTCTGAGGAGCATAACAGTGCAACGAATCTCTAAGCGCGCTCGTACGCCACTCGTAAATCACAATAACGAGACGTGGTTTATTAACTGAAATTATCGCATCTTCGACGAGCTCCAGGGGGATCGTAAAAATCCTTATTCATGCAGCAACGCGCACGCTCGCTCCCTCGCCAGGAAGCGCGCTCGCGCATTTCGCAATCGTACATCTAAAATCTACTCGCATCGACATATCTCTTACTCGCCAAACTACTCGCCCAACTCACTTCGATTTAATTAATAGCTGGCGGCGGATGCGCGTAGGCGTTCTCCGCGCGTTCAGGAAGAATGACTCCGCTTGCCATGTGACGCCGGTATTCGTTAATCGGTGCAATTAACAGCCGATAGGAATCACTGCACGTTCGATCGATCGTTCGTTCGCTTTCTGGTCGAGCGCTATCGTCTTATAATCTACGTCCTACGATCCGTTCGAGCTCGGTGCAATTAATTAAAAGCTTTTCACTCTACGGAGGAGGAATCCGAGCTAGCGAGCGGTCGGTCGGTTGGTTCACCTGTGCAAAGAATGGTATGCCTTAGAAATTCATTGCACTTGTAGCGAGTACTTTCGTTTTCTGGCCTCACAGCTTTCCGGCAAAAATCACACCGCTCAAGGGATTCTCTAGACAAAATATCTAGTGCTGTCCGTAACGATCAGAGATACTTGAACTGTAAAGGCGAAGATGAATAAGTCCTCAAAATCAACTGAACTCCATAATAACTAGTACTAAACAATTATGATCGCATGCCAGATGTTGCGATAACTCTTTGATGTTAAGTGTCATGTTTATCCTCGAAAATGCGAGGAAAGAGCGAATTATTTCGCACAAGTACATCGATTTGGCTTCTTCACTAGGAGGCTGAGGAAAGAGAGAGAGAGAGAGAGAGAGAAGGCTGGAATAAATCCGCAAAGCCAGGGTTAAAATCGATGCTGCGGCCGTTCAGAAGGGATAGTAGGGCCGAGACGTGGCGAAGCGCAGCCTTGAGGAAGCGGGAGGGAGGGATCGGGTTTGGCAAGGAGAGCAGGGATGGAAGAAAGGAAGGAAGGAGGGCAGGCAGGCAGGCAAGCCCCGTCGTCCCCGCGGAGGTAGAGGCGATGGTGTACTGGGGTCGATGTAAAGGGAGAAAGAGAGGATAAGAGAGGGACTCTGCGTTTGGCAGATCGTGGATATTGGAAGGAAGCCCGCTAAGGTCGTAGAAGACGATTTTAGGGTCGCTCCTCCTTAGATTCGTCCTTATGCTCCCGAGATTTTTCTTTTTCCCAACTTCCGCTCGTGCAATCACATTCTACCAACTGCCTCGCGGCAATGTGAACTGGTAAGCGACGTAACCGACGACCGTGCACGTGTTCCTAATAAGGGCGGACATTTTGTTAAATCCCTCGGGACTATCGCCAGGATATCGACACTTCTATTTCAATTTCAGCCGGCTATCCAGAGCCGACCTTCGCTTTACGTATTGCTGATACTCGCAATACTTCCAGATGGATGACTCGGCCCGGCGCGGCGGCACTTAAAGTCCATAGATATTGTTCGACAGCATAGTGGAATGAACTTTAGTTACAAAGGACAACCGTAGTTGCATAGTTGCAGAGGGTAAAGGTCTTGGGTTGGAGCAAGGGAGGTGAGTCTACTTGATGATGATAACGATGCCGGTATCGGGGCTATCGATTCGAGAATTGTAATAGCTTCGTAACACTTTCATGGTAGTGAGGAGCTGGTGGTTTCGAGGAACCGAGAGAAGAGAAGAGGGGGGGAGGGAGGGAGGAGGCTGCCTGTCCGCGAAGTTCGTTGGCAATTAGATTGGAGAGAGTCGGGGTCTGGAGGCTCCGATAGACGAGCAACCGATAACCACGCACGTGCCTCTAATGAGGAATCGGAGGTACGCGTCCTAGCTAACAGCATCTCCACAGGATCGTTTCTTGTGTGCGGGATTCCACCTACCTTATACCTTATACCTTATACCGGCGGCACGGTGCGGCGGCCTCTCGCTTGTTATTACGAGACGTTAATCTCGGCGGGGTGGAGCCGCACGGCACGCCGCGTAATTCAAGAAGGCTGCCCCCCTCCCGTTATATTAGTGTTTTGCCTCGGCAGCTGGTAATAGCCGTGGCGCTTGCTACGCATTATTAAAAGGACCGTGTACGTAGTCGATCACGGCAAAACCCCTTAACCATACTCTGACCAAAGGCCCTACTCACATCACTATTGCCCTTTGCTCCTCGCGCTTCCATTACCTTACATCCGCATCCCTAGCTTACTTTTCGGGGTGTACTTTTCATAAGTGTATCGCCGAGCGAAGAATCTCCTGCTTATTTTGCTGCTTCTTCCTTTTATTTTGTCGGGCGATGTCAAAGTTCCCGATGGACGGGGAGGGGGGAGGGGGGAGGATAGATATAGGGAAATCGGGCCTGCACCGCAGAGCGGAAGAAGCAAGCGAGTGGTCGGGGATCGTCCTGTCGTTTCAAGAGATCGTTACGATGCATTCAGGAGACGCAACGCGGACTGGCGCATTGCCTATCGCCTATATCTATAGCGATCGTCTTCGAGACTCTCCAAAATAGTTGGGAAGTGAATAAGTTTAATGCCTGGCTCCTCGGCCAATGCGCCCGACGAGACTGCGAATCGCGCGCACTTGCTTTCCAACATGTTACTAACCAGCGAGAGTGTTGGTAACTTATAGCTCCGCGGAATGCAGCAGCGTGGGTACTGCACGAAATTAATGAACGCCCATATTTCTCCGGAGATGGCACGGGCGCAGCCACTTCCTTCCTCGTAGTACTTACCGCTCGCTTATTCGCGCATATGTGCAACAACTGCCAATCGGTAAGACTCGTGTGTAATTGGAAATTATATCAGCTGATCGATCCTACTAACTAGCTAAGTTCGGAGTTCTCGTTAGTAGGTATGTCAAACCATGCTCCTCTGGAGCGTTTAAGAGAAATCATCCGTCCGTCGTTAAAAGTCCGAACCACTTCAAATTCCGGTAGCTCCTCTCCAGTGATCGATACTAATATCCAGAGGTGCAGCGTCACGTGAAATTCATCTCGCAGAGCGATATCAAAAAAGCGCGCTGTCCCCTTTTGACTCTCAAATTGGTTGGCAAGGCTTTCCTTGTTCAACGTGTCCCTCTAATTACACTGGTGGGTGATGGTAGTGGGGGGCTCGAGAGGGAAAGGTTAAATGAAATTGCAAAAGCGGAAAGAAAGGGAACAACAGGATCCACCGGTAATTACAAGGACGGCATACGCAGTCGGACAATATTTCGCCGAGCAGCAGGTTCATATCTCGTCAAGGCGCTAAGTGAACTCGTTTCGTTCAATTGCTACTGATCGCAGCAGCTGCTCGTGAATATCAACGCCGCCCGCTGCACGTAGCCAGCGCACAGTAGTAGCTGTCCGGTCATAGTCAGCTCAGCCCGGTCAGCCCCTTGCTAGCCCCCGTCACCGCTCTAGGCAACCACGCGACGCCTTATTATGTAAATTTAATGACGTCGCCGATTCATATTGCACAAGCGTGCTCCTCACTTTTCCCGTGAGCGCACCTCGGTGTACGTGTATATGCGAGAGAGCCGTGGCGCGTGTCTGCGTATACTGGCGTGCAACTTTTAAGTCCCAAGCTTTTCCAGAGGGAGCGCGCGCACCTGATAAACCGCGCGACATTTGGAAATGTCAGCCTGATAAATGCGACGGGCCTCCTCTTACTTACGCGCTCCCTCACTGTCGGCGGCGGCCTCTTCCCTTTTTCACCGGAAAAACCCTCCCCTCGCTCCCTTTTCAACCGGCGAAAGTGTTGCGCCCCTTGCTCCCCAACCCTCTTCCCAATCCCAATCCCTCCAATCCCTGGGAAAATCGATTGCTTCTCCAAATACAAGCTTTATCGCACCGCGGCCTCGCACTATCAGACACTCCGAAAATCTTACTTGCTACGACGACTCAGGGAAAAAAGTGCACTCTCGCTCGAGAATGATTTATTTTGGTGCTGCAAGACAATAATGGTTGCCTGCACACGACGACGTAACATGTGTGCAGAGCTTCGTTTAGTACGCTTCAACTTTAGTGCTCACTTGGAATTCCCGAGGATCCTCCTCCGCCGCTGTCCTGGAGACAGCAGTGGCGGAAGGACAGACCCATGCACGATTTATGCCTCCCCGGTATTGTAAAGGACGGCTTTATGCCGGCGAAGTTTGGAGCGGGCGGAAGCAATAAAGTTTAGTAATGCTTGCTAATAGTATGCGCGCACGTGGAAACTTTATGTTTCCGTATGAAAAACTTTCAGACACCGCGGCAGAGAGCGAAATCACATTAGAAACTGTTTTCGAACTTATGAGTTCAGCTTATCCTGGCAATATGGTAATTCTTAGCATTTTCGCCGCTACCCTTCCTACAAGGTACACACACACGCGTACCATCATCTTTTTATTAGTGAAAGCGTCTTCCTCACCGACGACAGCCGCTTGATCGATCTTGTCCCAGCGGAAAGTGCTGCTATGCAATGCAAAGTCGACAGATATTCGTGCAATATTCTCATTAAATCATACCGTTTATCTCGAATGGCTAATCCCACTGAAAATTAGCACCTTCCTACTAAAAGTGGTTCGATATCGACCAATTACCGATACTCGGATTGCGCACAATTTGGAAAGGCAAAGTCTCTGAATCGGCACGAGCAGCAAGGAATTCTCGAAATTGTGCGATTAAGGATAGGCTTTCTTTGAAGGTGCCGGAGGTAGGCCTTAAGAAATCGGCACGAACGACGGCTGAAAAATCTGGTGTGTTCGTGCAGGCACACGGACGCTCGGGGTTCCGCTCGTAAAAAAGGCTGCGAGTAGAGGGCAGAGAGAGAGAGAGAGAGAGAGGGACAGAACTAAGGGAGAATGCCACCCACCTCGACCACCACCGTAGCAGTACGTGTACTCGTTATAATCCATGGTCGGCCTCTTGAGCAATCCTTCGCCGGGCACTAGATCCAATAATACAGTGGGATCGCACATCGAGAAGAACTTTTACCCTCGTCCGTCATCGATGGCAGAACATACCCTCTTGTCGGCTCCCTGGGCGCGCTCTTCGCTAATGACGTTTGCCACCAAATTATTTCTTATCGAACAGCCTTTTCTCCTTCTCACGCGCACAACACTCACTCTCTTTCTTTCTTTCTTTCTTTCTTTACGTCCTCACCAGCTATTTTCCACGCTAGCCCTTCACAGACTCACACACTTTCGCGGCTAGGTCTTTCGTGAAAAATGTCGCTCCGATCTTCAAAGGAATCGCAGCCAGCCAGAACGACGTCGATGGATGGTGTGGTGTCTGCCGTACACGCGAATTCCCACCAATCTCAAATTAAACTTACTCGCGTGCAAGACGTTGACTTACTCCGTCAAGTACGACCAACTATGTGAAAATGGGAGCTCGTGGCCCTCCTACGCACGGCAACATCGAGCGGAAAACGAAACGATCGAGCAGTGGCTTTTTTTCCTGGTCTCGAGTACTGCGACAGTAAGTACTTGTTTTACAACTTCCTTGGCTGGACCGCCGAGAGTGAGGCGTCAGATTTGCGCGCACTGGCTACTGCTCTTGCACCCTGCAGTTTCATTTTATAAGCCTGTACGCGATGGTCGGTCGACATCAAAGCTTCTGCCTGCCGAATTGAATCTGCTGCCCGGACATATCACTTTGCTCTACTCCAGCTCATAATGACACAGACTCTTCGTCACCTCGATTCCAACTGACTGTTCCCGGCCGAACGTATACTTTAACATTCGCCGCTCCAATCGATAGCACTTTACGCACCACGTGCAATTCACCCGGAAACCTTTTGTCACCTGCAAACCACTGCACCTCTCATGTTCCTCTCCCGTTTTAGCGCACCTTTGATTGCGCGAGAGAGTGGAGAGTGAATCAATGACTAACGAGCAGATCTCCGTGATAATGTGATCAGATCACATCTATCTACAAGAGATCAAGAGTGAAATACTCAAGAACGGAGAACAAGTTGTAGCTTGACGAAGTCAGTCGGTTTCGGGAGTAGCTGTTATGAATGAATGGAGGCAGGAAGGAGTCACAGTCACGGAAATCTTCCCTCGTGCAAGATTCGATCTGCGGAGTGCTATTATCCGAAAATCCAGCTTCGATTACCACTCACAGATACGCCAAAGCTTGTCTGGCGGTCAGCCCACTTATAACCAGTTAACAGGGAACAGCACACCCTTCCACGCGCGTGCACCAACCGGGCGGCAGTGGTGGCAAGCCGCAATCTCGTTGAGCCCAGCAAAAATTGCGGCGAAAGCGCGCACTCGACTAATCCAATTTACTCGGCGCGCCCGTTTCCAGCAACGCTGTCCAGCAACGTTGAAGCCGCTCGTACTTGCCGCAAACGACTTCCCGCGACGGAAGGAAAAGCGTGCGCGCAAAAAAAAGGAACTGAATACAATAATCGCGTTTGTTAAGCACTTAGAGGACACAGTACTGGCACTTGTTCGGTGGTCAGTGAGTAGTGGGACTTAGTGGAGGTAGAAAGGACTCGTGAGGCGGAGAGTAGTAACACAATGTTTCGTAGCGAGTGGGAGATGTATGCACCCTCGACGAGTGAAGGAGTGAATCAAGTCGAGTCGAGTCGAGACGAGTACAGTCCCTAGAGCGAACCACACGCTTGCGCGGTCACTGACAGACTGAGGACACAGGGCCAGCCAGCCGATGACTCCCGACACTGTGGTGGATGAAGCGGACGGAGTGGGGGGTAAACGAGCCGCAGGCAGAGATCCTTTGGTGGCGGGGGAGTTTGTGTAGGTGTAGGGGCATTCGGGGGCGTCGGGCATCGGGCGTCGGGAACGTGGCGGAGGGTAGGCTAGGAGTAGGGGTAGGAATAGGAGCAGGAGCAGGAGCAGGAGTAGGAGTGGAAGTAGGAGCAGGGTAGGGTAGGAGGGTAGGGTGCTGCTGCTGGCTGCTTCCTGAGCTTCGGCTCGGAGGGGTCGGGGACGCGGCGGATAACAGCCGGTCTTCGAGGGTCACAGGAACCACTGGTTCACTGATGCTTCAGTCGACTCCGTCGGAAGACGCTTCTCTCCCTTTCCATCGCGCCTTTTGCGTAAACCATTTTTCTTTTGTTTTTTACGCTTCACAAGCCCATCTTCTTTAGTCGCCTCTCTCTCTCTCACTCTCTTCCTCCTTTCAGCCCCCGATCACCCCCCCCCCCCCCATCCTACTTGCAAGGAACCCTTCCGACTGGCGTCTGCCAGGCTCTTTATCGCGCGAACCTTGAGCACCGAGAACGAAAGCTGTTTTGGATGTCGAACGAAGCTGACTCAGGTAATCTGGACCCTCGAAGTCCCGGTAATGCATGGATTTCGATTACAGGCATCGTCGAAGAAAGGAGCATGATGTTGCGCCATCTACCATAAACATCGAGCTTATAAAACTACTTCCGGAGAAAGATAATATTATCCGTTTTTACGTAGTAGTCGAAATTGTGTGTATAAGTTATACATGTTCCTTTCACCGTATTCTGCAGATGACATTATTTACCGCAAGCCAGATTACAGAAATTTGTTGTTGATAGCTATGATTTATAATTAAAAATCGTGAGGGACTTCAATTCTTCTAAATGCGGGATTAAGATCTATCATTCCGAATTCTTTTCAGAGAAGCAATTCCGGATTTGTACTGAACTCCATTAACCAATGACACACAGAGCGAGATTACTTTTCGAGAAACCTATTAGGATGACCTACTGGTCGGATAACAGTTCGTTTCCTGGAAGCCGAAAACAAAGGACTTCTAATTTCTTCGAGTGAACGTACTAAAAGTAGTGTATTACTAGTAATTGATCCAGTCGAAGTTCATTGGTTCGGTACATCCTGATATCGAAATAGGGGCTTGGCCGATGACACTTGAAGCGGTTAAGATGATCACGATCACAATCACGATCACGAGAGAAAGAAAGTTCATCTAAGGAAAGGACAGAAGGGCGAGTACCCGGAACACGTGAACCTGATACTCTTCCCGTTCCTCTCAAGCAAGAAGGAATCTGGATAGTGATGCACCGAGCAGAGCACACCACTCACCCCATCAAGCTTATTCAAGGTGGATGAGAAGGGAGATTCTGGCGGCGATGCGGGCGTACATCGACGTAAATTGAGTTTTTATTGAGGTTCACACGGATCGGACGAAGCCGGTGCGAGCGATAGGAGCGCGCGGCCGCTCTTTCAGAGAACGGCTAGTGCTCGTATCTCATCGAGTTTACGTCTCTATACGAAGCTCACTCGCCACGAGAGCCAACCCTCCACCTTGTGCTTAATCCCTTTAATCCACTATCGCTTGTAAAATAGTAAGTTAAACCAATAAAACCGTGTGCCACACCTGGACTGACTGCATGGGAGGTCCGAGCGTGTGTGGTGCAGGGGCGTTACAAGTGAGAATATCTTAGAGGCAGCAGAGGGGTTGCGCCCTGCCTCAACAGCACCATGAACAGGGGCTAATCCCTCAGCCATAACATCTGCATATGAGGATGATAGCTTGGAAAATTACAGCGCCCTTGGCGATGAGTCTTGCTTGCTGCGCCCGGCCCGAGCAGACACGCGTCGCTGTTGTCGGTCATGGAGAAAGACGAAGCGAAAGAAAAGTCGCACTGACGCGATGCCACGAGCTTTCTCGCGCGATACACGTTCCTGTATTGCCGAAGGCTTGGATAAACATGTTGCTGCCTCGTTATAATGCTCATCCCCTTTCCCTCACCATATCATCAGCCTCTTCATAACACGGCCGCTTCGATAACTTTCCAGGCCTTCTCAGAGCATGTTGTTAACACGATATTTCTGCTTTCCAGTCTATAAAGGTGTGAACAGTTTCGCAAAGGTATTTAGCATCGAATTAAGATGATTCCTTTCGATAATAGTTTTACGAAAATTGAGTACGCATAATCGACTGAATTTTCACTTTCTCTTGGTTTTACTTAAATATTGGAAATAACAATATTTTGTTGATAACAAATTATAAAAGATCCCCCGATTATAACGACAGAATTATGAATCAATCTCGACCGAGTAATTTCGCAAGAGTATTAAAGACAGCGCGCGCCTTCCACTTTGCGAAAAGTAGTGCAGGCGAAAATAATAATGTACATAATTAGTGTAAGTACTGATACAGTGCCGGCTCGATAACACTTTCACTGGCTCTCGTCTGCGAGAGACCCACCCTGAAAGTGGGTCGCGTCACTGGCTCGCTGGGATGTCGAACGAGAAATTGGTTGCGTTATTATTTTTCATTGAGACCACTAACCCAGATATCTCGTACTCGAGATATGGCTCGGAGGGATTAGTTTGCCTGTCGATCGAGCTAACCTATTAAACCCTTACTGCAAAGTCACGCTGTACCTGTTCTTCACTCGTATCAATTTCAGCGTCGAGAAAACACTAGGTATTGGACGATGACACGTGGAAAAGGTGCTCCAAAGGTTCTTGGGAGCCAGGAGGTGATAACCAATGTGGCACAGTAGGAAACTTAGAGGCCAATTCTGCTTTGCTACAAAGGTCCAAATAAAAATGAACGATTCACTTCGGCCGAATAGCAGTACTCCATCTCTGCGGCAATATGAAGTTTCCAAAGACTTTGGTGTGTCTCGGTGGCAAGCTTTTAAAGTTGAAGCACGAAGATAAGGATTCCAGGGCAAAATTGGGCGAGCGGTTGGGGCTAAAAAGCGAGTAAGCTTTCTAACAGTAGAAAACATCGGGCGGACTTGCGCCTGGCCAGTTAGGGTTCATGGCACGAAACTCCCATGCTTGATGTTCCAGTGCTCTTCGCCAGATGGAAAAGGACGGGAATCGAGAAAGATTTAGAGGGGTAAAGAAATGCCAGAATGGTACAGAGACACGTCTCGAAGGACAGCATTCAGAGAATAGGCTGAAAGGGTGAGAGCGCCACCCTTTTCGAAATCCAAGCTCCGTTCTTGGGTTCTATCGTATCCCATATCTTCTAACCCAGCAACAGTTACCACCACAGTCTCGAGAGCTTTGTAGATGCAGCCGCGTGCATGCAGCCAGGCTGGCGCATCCACGTGTGTGTTCAGCGCAAATATATACCCACGCATATACCCACGCCGAACCACACGTATACCGAGTACGACGAATACTTCCCATTACCGTACCCCCCCCCCCCCCCCCCCTCTACTCCCCTGCATGATCTGTGTGGAGCCTCACTGCAACAATGAAGACAGCTATTGCAACGGAGACACGTTGCTATGACGGGCACACTTGCGCATATACGAGCGCGGTATTGTAGCAACGATTATATTTTTGTCGTACCTGTACAAGAATTGTGGTGTATCGTGAAAGTACCACGGCCAACAACGACACAGTCCGCTAAGAGTGTGTGCATGCGGAGGTAGCGAAAGGAACATTTACGAGGCAGGTATGCTGCACACACAAGTGTGCTCAAACCTGGTTAGCTTTACGGGGGCGAGCTGCGCCTGCCATCTGGCCGATACGCAATCCCACTTAGCCTTTTTTTTTACGTAATCCCAGACGTTTTCCAATCTCGGATGAGAAACTCGTTCCTCCCTCTGGGCCTTCCGTACAGTCTGGAGGACGGCTCTAGGGCTCCATTCACCGGGTATATCCAACCGAAAATCGAATCCAGGATTCCCGGATGGCGATCTTCACCCCCTTCACGTAACCCTATGTGAGAAGCATCTAGCGCGCCAATCAAACTGCCCGAGCCCTTCTCGTCGGCCTGCGTTTTATCCTCGGATTTTTGCGTTAATTCTATTTCGCTCTTCTTTTCTTACCGGCGCGGCGCCTTTCACAGCCGAATCTAAAGATCCCCGGTGACGATACGTGTCTACGTTTCATCCGCCCTGGATCCCACCGCCGTTTTCTCACTGCCTCCTATTATGCAGGCGAGAAGTGCAATCTTGGAAAAAGAGGCTACGTGTCTTTGCTTCTGTGTAATCCATACATAGAGAGAAAGAGAGGGGGAAGAATTTCCGGCGGGAAATAGTTATTTACAAGGGAATCGTGAATAGTCTGATTCGTTCAGCTTTTGGTGAGACTGTCTGTAGAAATGTATTCGTGGAGAGTGTTCGGGCTAAGGGGAGTGATTTTACTTGTTCTACTTATTTCACCCTAATTACAACTTTCTAACAAGCACAGGTCCAAGTAAGACATAGTGCGACAGTAAGTTAGCGGTAGCACTGGGGATTCTCGCTTCCTTTACTTCCTTTTCTTGCGACATGCTAGAGATCATATCAGTCGGAGTTGAGTCCTATCTCACATTGTCTTTGCCTGCTGGTTCCGTTGCAGGGTGTCCCTTGTTTTAGGCCGCCTAGTTAGATAGTTCCGGTCGTCCCATCCCCTTGAAAAGGTTTATGGGGGGTATCCTCAGGAGGTAAGGAAAAGGGGAGACGTCTCTTCTGGGGCTTCTTTCCCAGTATAAGTTTCGTGCCTTGCTCGAGTAGTTTGCATATTCGACGAGTTAAATCACTGACGCTCCCTTGCAATCCTTATACTGTATTTAAAGCAGCAGAGTATACACTTGGGAAGCAGAGGCTTCGAAATCATGGGAGTTAGATAAAAAGAATAGATTCCTCTTGATCGAGAATGGACACCGCTGAGATTAGAATTCTTTGTGACCATCAGATACGAGAGGTATAACCCGAACAAAAAACTCGCTGGACTGGTATCGGCTGTCTGTCGATGGTCGGAGAAAATGCGATAGTACTTTTTAGGTACTTGAATCCCACTGACTTTTTCTTGGTACATATATCTAGTATAATGAAACGGCTACAATTGTGGTGAAGAGCAGATCAAGAAGAAAGGGCTCCCGGGAGCGATGCGGCCGGTATAAATCTGCAATCACGACACAATCGGATGGCGGTCGGTGTTTGTAGTCCGGCGACAATGCATTTGGAGTGTGCTCGCAAATAAATTAGCGGCTATTGCGCCAATCCTCACAAGAGTCAATAAATATTTCAAGCTGAAAACTGTTGGTTTCTTTACGAGTGGTCGGCACGGGTCGCATGGCAGAGAGTGGGAGGAAGAGAGAGAGAGAAGTGGGTATTCTGATCTACCTGACAGGTGCTCGAGGCGTACGCCGTACTAATGATAACTAACGGGCATCTGAGAACAAAGGATTGGAATAAATTTTGGGCGGTCGACAATGCGCGGGAGGGCTCGTCGCTTATTTTCTGGCGTTTACGGTCGCTGATGCTAATCTCGATGCGAGAAACCTGGCCCTACGGGAGAGCAGGAGTGCCGGCTTCTTCATAGGCCGGCCATCTGACATCCAGGCTCTCCTCCTCGACTCCAAGTAGGCAGGAGTACGCTTCAGCCTGAATTATGCTTATGCGTTCACCATCGTATTAGATTCACCGGCGTGCTTACGAATATATAAGCGCGCGCGCATCCTTCCTTCTTGTCAGAGCCACACGCTCTCCGCTGTAAGGGGATGATTATTTTTCCTCTATTATCGAAAAAGCATAAAAGTCTCGGGGCCCCATGCGCAGCTTCATGAGACGTCCTTGCTCATATCTCCATCCCTCGCGAGTGGGACGTAAAGCGTGATTGAGAGCCCTTTATTAATCCTTGTCTAATTCCTGCCGACGCCTCTCTGTTTTAAAGGCCGGCGAACATATGTTCCATAGTTTCCAGCCGACAAATATTACTATTGCCCTAAAGCGAACTCGGATGCCAGATTTTCATGGTTCGCAAACTGTACGTGCGAAGTATAATAATCCGACTTTCATTGAGCCAGCGGATTTCCGTCTGCCGGCCAGATTCGGTGTGCAGCACAGCCCTCGCTCTTTTCGGGAGAAGTGTGCTACTGGTCAGCAGCCGGTGCACCGAAATTCTCCGTGGCCACTGCAAACACAGTAGGTTCGGCCTTTCTTTGGTCTACTTGATGCGCGGACACGCACGGAAACAGAAAACCTGGTAGGAGGAAGCCTATGCCACCCCAGTTGGCCCACTGTATCACGCATCTCCATTCGTTTCCTCCAAATTTCGCACGTGAGTCACGTGCCGCTCCTGGTATTATGTCATCCGCAGGCAACATCAACCAACACCGCTCCCCACCGCCCGACAAGTTCGCCCTGCAAGGGACGAGTTTTTCTCACGTCGCCGACTCTTATTACAAGCCTCCCTGGGATGGAATTTCTTATGAGCGGTAAAAGGACGTAGTTCACAGTACCAACCGCTCTCTTATTTGTATTGATGCACATGTGCGCTACACGCATTATACACGCATTCCCCTCCGGGCATGAAATTTTTGGCGATGGTTGCCTCACGACTTTCCTCTTTGCATACCAGATCTCCACGAAGAATGTGTACGCACGCATCTGCACGTTTGTGTCTGCACTTCTGAAAATACGCATCGTCCATGAAGATACTGGCGCTGGGATTATATTCAATTTACGCCATATTGCTAATCGCCCGCATGAAAGTATGCATGAGCTTCACTGAATATATCCCATTATTAACCGAGTAACTTAGGCGAGACAAGCTACTCGGGGGAAATTTGAGCCTGATAAGCCGTGAATACATAGTTTTCGAGTAGCTCGTCTATATATGCGTCCGTCAAATCCTTGATTAACGGCGACTCGCTCCTTAATATTTCTAGACACAGCATTGTATGGGGCCCTCGAATGGCGGAGATTTTCAATCGCGAAAAGTACCTGGCAATTATCAAGGCTGCCGAAAAACACTATTTAATTAAGCATTAAGATTCGCATACCTACTAGAATACAGCTCGTAGAAATTGATCAAGTCATGCCCCTTTATTAATGCAACATATTATAAATGTCCAATGACTGACATAAAATAAAGCGTAGAATCACCCTCGCTGTCGTCACTCCTTCCATCATTTATCTTGTAAAGATACGCATAGCCTTCGTGCTAAATTGCTAAACTCTCCGGTACAATCACCACCTATCGATACTTGAATGCAATCAGGGCGAGTAGAATGTACTCGCGACATTTCTCGAGAGTCATCAAAGACACGTTCGATCGCTCGGCAGGAAAGAGCGGCATACATCGAGTGTAGCGTAACATTAATGCGCTCGTTGACATTGTGTTTACCCTGGCGTATACACAATGTTCGCGCGAGGGGTTTGTGAAGAAGAGGAAAGGCCGAGAGAGAGCGAGGGAGAGAAACGAAGGCAAAGGGTGAAGGAGTACGAGAATCGTAGACGAGGACCAATTTTCGAGAGAGAAGTTGCGCTTACAGGTTCCCATTTGGCGCGCGCCTGTCGTCAGAGAGAGCGAGAGAGAAAGAGCGGAGGGCGATTGCGCGTCGACAGGACACACACAGATCGAGTAAAGGGGGAAGTGGCTCTTTTTCGTCTATAGATGATGGATGTCGGGGCCTTTCAAGTCCCTGCGCACCGGACCCTCCTGTCCTCCGCTGATTATCTAATACAGGCAGCCGGCCTCGAACTAGATAGGGGAAGAAAGCGCGCGCGACCCGAGCGATCACCGGCATACTCGCCGAGGCAGCCCTCTGCAGAGGGGAGTGGATAATGTACAAACCGTAACACAGCTAGCTTGCTCCAGTACACATCCTGCTTTCTCGGCTGTGGCGTGCAGTAACATTTTGAAAACTCGTTCGATACTCCCCGCCGGATTCAGGCCTGCATGGCGTGACATACGGTGGAGAGAAAACGCATGTACCGTGGCTGTCTGTGTACTCACGAGGACGCCCAATGGGAACCCATGGCCCGAGGAGAAAACCGGGCGTAGCCACACAGAGTCACGAGCAACCCTTTAGCAGTAGAGCTGTGTGCGCGGCTTTGCATTCTCGTTTGTGTGCGTGCACCATTGGCTGGCGCACCGTAGGGAAAAGGACGCCAGGATCGCCTTTTCCGGTCGGAGCTTCCCCGCACTCGAAATTGCCGGGCTGCCACTCAAATTGGCCCGGTAGCGAACAATCGGGCTTATTACGCGGCATTTGCCAGCAGCCCGACGTGCGCCATCGCGCACATTGCAAGAGACTATCAACACAGCTCGTGTTACTGCCGCGCACCGTCTTCGGCCCGGGATACCTGACGCTTCCCGTCCAGCCTTTTGTGTCTATATACAGGGTGATGCCTTGGACTTAGCAAGCAGAAATTAAATAGTTTCATCAGCTTTATTACTGTCCAATACTTGTTCTATTATTTGTATCTATTCCTACATAACTATTAATAATCTACATCCCCTCATTGTAATAGATATAATATCATAGTTGAGGCAAACCTTCGATGATGACAATAGTGGATTTCACGAAAAAATACATCACCCTGTATATGTACGAGTAGTACGTTTGCGACAACACAGCCCCTTGGATCCCCGAAAATCTCCCATTCGATTGTATGTTGAGGATGAAGTTTGGAACTACCTAATGTGTACTCACCACGTGAGTATTTCGATTAGTTCACCTGGAATTGACATCTTGTAAAATGTTTTCGGGTCATCATCCCCGCAAGAGTCTTTGCCCCAAATAAATAGGGATTTCATCATTCTGTCACGATGCAACTGATCGTACACGAAACATTTTATGTTTAATTTTCTATTGGGAACAGTATGACAGAAATATTGATTTATTTCACATCGAGGCTGAAATGAACTCTCAATTGAGGGAACAGATCTTCGTTATACCTATATTAATATACCATATTGATACCATATTGATGTGTGTTGCTATTAATTCTGGTATTACGGGGTTTCTTTTGATTACTGTTGGGATACCTTACTAGAGCACCAGGTTTGTGTTACCCTTATATATAATTCGATATTTTCCATTACACCGTAATTGAAATTTGGTACTTGTTAGCCACTGCCGGTTCTATAATAATTACATTAGTTAACGTCCCGGTTGTTGCTAATTGCGAGGAATAGTAGCCAATCAAAAGTCGATACCTAAAAGTCGAATGTGATCCAGAGAACGGAGTCCATGTTCGCATTCGCAGAAGACCTCCAAGGTCGCAGCGGACTTGCCATTAGGATCCCATCGATCTTCTTCAACGATCGAGGTTGCAAAGAAAATAGCAGGAGACAATATGCTGCACTCGGGGCAGCACGAGCCGATCATTTTAACCGAGGACAACGCGAGAGACACTATCGACCATCGGCGTACATTTCTCGGACGACCAGCTGCGAGGTCCTTTCGGGGTCCGTTCGGATATCGACGATAAATACGTTCGGTTTTGCTTGGCTGCGACAGGTTTAAGAGGCTTTTAGGACATCCCGTCGAATTTTTCCGCCACCCCTCCATTCAGACGCAGAGCTACGACTCCACCCTCTACAAATCTTTGTCGAAAATCGCTCGTAGCTGTGCGCAACCTCTGACAGGGGAATCGAACCTGCTCCGCCTCGCGGAGAACTACATACCTTCGGGAATAATGCTATTTGAGAACTTGGAGACTCTGGCCTGGTGGGAAAAAGTCAACTTTCCGCGCCGAATGAAAATGAGAAGGGCCTCGAGGCTCGAGGCTCGAGACTCCTTTCCCAAGGACATGTTGACTGTATTGTTAAGGACGATTAGCAAAACCAAATACACTTGACCTAACGCTTCAACACGATTTTGCGAGAAACCACGTGGCCACTGCTTCTAGACCGCTAAGGTATTTTGGGAGCTTCTTAGGAGAAAGAAAGTCCCTGGGACGTTCTATATTATCTAGAATTTAGGGAAAGAAGTCCTTTAGGGTCGCCGAATCATGTTTTCGATATTTCATAGCATATTTACCTTATGCTTCCAAACCTTCTGTACTTTTATTTGAATAAATGTTGCCGTTGAAACAAGCACGGTTTAGTTGGCGAGTGAAAAAATATTTTACAAATTAAACATTTTACCAATACCATGTAGTAACGGATGACCTAGTGGAAATAAAAACAATATTGTGGTAGTGGAAAAATGCAAATATGAGACAAATTAAATGTAAAACTGTTGGCCTAAAAAAGAAACGGCAGTGTATTGTGTTCTATAGTAGGGAGCAGTACACTCTGAAAATCAATCCAAATCCTTCATGCTTTCTTCAAATTATTTATAAGTGAATGCGAGAGCAAAGATTAGTTTTTCTTCTTTTCTTTTCTTTTACTATCATTTCATTATCGAGAATGCAAGATTGCCGAGAATGGTAGTTAGTTCTCGTGGCTTGAGTCAGGTAAGGAAATCAATCGATAGTAAGGGAAAACTTGTGAAGATGAAAGGAGCTGCTATCGAGCTGGGACTGGCCTTAAGTGCACGATTCCTGGAGCCTAGCGAGCAAAAACTTGGTGAAGAAAAGTTCGCCGATAATAACGCCTTTTAACGCTTGGCCGAGCTTGATCCGTTCAATGTCTGGACGACATCTTTAGCTGGAATGCTTTTACGAGGACACGATTTCCCACTAATAAAAACCACTGTAATTATCGGGCGGCCCATCGAGCTTGGTTATTTTAATTCATTCAGGTGCAAGGGACGCTGAGAGCGGCTCCCTTCAGTTCGGAAGTTCGGAGAAACGAAAAGTCTCGAGTTCGGGCGGAGCCGAACGAACGGCGATTCCTGTTAATATCACCGGGTATTTTCAGCACTCAATTTCGCCACGAATCTCACTCACTCGGCTTTCTCTTTTTGTGCTGGTCAGGGGTGGTTAACTGGAGAGCGGAGGAGAAGAGAAGAGAAGAGAAAGAAAGAAAGAAAGAAAGAGAGGGAGTTGGTGGCTGCACGGCTAGTTCGTGCGACGTCCACTCGCCCGTTATTGGATCCTTATTTCACCGCAGACTTTACCCTCTCGACGACGAAATATGCTCGTATCAGCACGCATGAGGTCTCTTATTGACCGTGCCACCCTCGACACTGCCTTCTTTCTCTCCTTCTTCTTTCGTGAACGGACCGTCGCTTGGAATGTAATACGTTTAGGTGGCGGGAATAAGCATGTGCAGAGAGATAAAACGAGAAAAAGCCTGTACGTCCTATTCTAGTCTCTACCTCTCTCTCGCTTTATCTCTTTGTCGTTTTCGGTATCGAGTAAGCGGTTTTCCAATACTGGCCTGGCCCACAAAAAAGCAACAGCTTCGCTTTTAAATCGTTGTTGCCTTATTCAATGCATAAACGTATGCGTATGCCACCTTTATGGATCTGAATTTTATTGAAATTCAATGAGCTGCTGGTGCCTTCGTTGGCTGAATTTAACCTAACCAAAATTCTGTTATCGGAGCGTTCAGTTGGTCGGTGGTTTCGGGGGATGATTTTTCCGGGAAATAGGATCAATTATTATGGTCGGAGAGCTTTGAAGGGTTAAACAATATGGGATAGCTTTAAAGAAGGCTCTCGATCGAGAACAGAGGGGAGCGATGACTCTTCTCTTTGGAATGTCGAAGGGTGTCTAATTGCTTCAAAACTTGTCACGCAGCATCGATCCCGATGCACAGTTGGAGCCCTACATGATTAATGGAACTCCTCTCTCGCAATGGAAGAACCATGCCTCCATAATGCATTCTATCCGTGCTCCGGACGCGCGCTCCTATCATTTGATAACTCGATCGTGACTCTCGAAATTCAAGGCGGTTCGAAATGCAAAAAGCAGAATGAACGCCGCGCCATTTGTTCCTGGGACCGTTTAATTAGCTTGATTTTCAGCTCGAATTACTGAATGCCTGCGTCCCTCCCATCTCCCGGCTATTAATAAGATATGGCTGTAAAAACAACAATGACTAACCACCTCGACAATTTACGTTGCCATTTTGCGAAATCAGTGTAAAACGACACCAATTACCAGAAACCAGAGTTTGAAAATTCGACGCGTTCCTGCCTAATTTTGCAACCGCTTTAAAAGTGCACCTCTAGGCGTGTGCATATATGTGTGTTGGTGGCCCGTGCAGAGCCGTATTACAAATTCAATTGGCGTTTAATTAGTGCGATATAAAACATTCAGGTTTATTGATGAACACACCAGTATATTCGCTTTGAATGCTATTCGATGAGATGCGTCCGCCGGCGGACAGTTGAAACGCAATAAATGTCTGCCTGGAGAGCAGAAAAAGAGGGGCATAATTATTCCTGGTATTCGCCAGCCACTGTATTTCAACTGCGCATGTGTCGACGATACGCAGGTCCGAGTCTCTTCAAAATGACTCCACTGACTAATGAAATAATTATAAAGGGTCCAAATCGGCTGCTTTTTTCCTATTGTCGGGTTGAACTCACAGAATTTTCGCAAGAACCTTTGGTCGCCGTATAATTAGAGGGCATCGAATGAATTATGAACGATCTATTTTTCTCTACGACTCATCCATATGGTAATCGCATTTGTTGATTTCTCTGCTGAGCTCGTTGGGAAGGGGCCTCTTCAAAGGTGGTTGACTCCTTTTACATAATCCCAAATTCGGTCTTTTATCATTTGTGGCCATCGGCTGGCCTGTGCTCGCTTTTCCCGGCTATTCGGTTAAAACGTAGCAACGGGTCCGTGAAAATTTGTGACGCGTCGATGCTCCACTATAGTATGCGTGCCTTGTACACTCCAGCTTGCGATGGCGGCACTCATCGCCCTTTTCCGCTGATGGAAGAACGAATTCTACTCCTCGCCGTCCCACATGTGTGTGCTTGTGTGTGTGTGTGTGTGTCTGCTCCAAGGTGTAACTCATCAGCGCGGTGGGCACAAAGCCGGCAATGGACGTGTCGGAATAATACCCCGGAGGGGAGCACTTTTAACCGGGTCTGTTTGAATAAGTGTTCCCCTAATTCCTTGGAGCACCGCAACGACGTCGTCGAGAGCCAAGAATATGACAAACAGCCTTCCCACCCGTATGCGCTCGAGTCAGTTCTCTCGAACGTGGCAGATGTCCACTCGAATCGAACTCGAGGGATTAGATGCAGACGGTATCACGATTAGCCGGATAAGATACCTCGGCCAGATTACCCGGAAACGCATAATCCGACATTAGAGCACGCTCGTCTAATTATAGACATGCATCCATCGCACCGTGGAATATTTCGAATTTCTTTTTCGGCCAACAGTTACAAAGAGAGATTCTTATCACGTGAGAGAAATGCACCCCACGTATCTTGCGAGCGTTGGTAAATATGCCGTGTTAGCAGTCAAGTGCAGCAGCTGGATACTTCTAATCCCGTTGAATATTTCAAACAGCTGATAGGTGGAAAAGAAATAGCGAAGGAATCCCGATTAATTCCAGGGTTTGTCGTCACACGGAGTGTAACAAGGAGGCGAGGATCTCACATGGAAGATGTAAGGGCGCGAGCCAGTGCGTGGAATACGAAATCGTGCAGGTTCGATGCAACATTTTCAGCTCTTGAGGGTGGGTAGGATTACCAGCCTTCTATACCGAAGACCTTACACCCTGCAAAACTCGGCTTCGGCATTCGCGATGGATGCTCGCGTATTCGGATACTGCACGCATCTACGTGCGGTTTCTGCAAGTGCAGGTTGCATACGTATTCCGATAATCATAAGGCTGAGACACACGGGAATGTAGGGTCGGTTCCTTCCACCCTCGCAGAATGGACGTTTCAAACGACGGGCATTAACGCACACTTATGCAGCTCAATGATATCCAAACACAGGAGCGAGGGTGCCGAGGGTGTGATATACCCAGTGAAGATCCTGGTGGTTCGATAGGCCGCCGAGCTCTCTACACATGAATCTGGCTATTTGCGAGAACACTGTCAACGAGACGCTAAATCATATGTCTCTGAAAATGAGTCTTCCCTTCTCTTCAAGAACGATCTGTGATTATGGCCGCTCTCGCGGTAATGGGGTACTTTGAAAGCGGCATCATACGAATCATTAAAGTATTCGAATGCTTCGGGGAACGAGGTAACATTTTCATGAAATGCTAGCGAACAACGGCACTCGAGTGCACCTTTCGCAATGCTCATCCCGACTCAACAGATTGAAGGAGTAAAAGTGATTAGAGAGGATGTGTTCGTTAAAATCGTTAAAGAAGTTAAGAGATCCCAGTTTCTCCGAAGATAAAGCATATATATGTTAAAGGGGCGCGTTTTGTGAGATGCTTTTAAGTATAAGCAGTTGGCAGTTGGAAAGGGCGAGAGAGAAAGCGCGAAGGAAAGATTGCTGCTTTGAGTGCGGGGTATAAGTGATGATCGATGGGTTTGTCGATTGGCATCGTGGGGCAATACGGTACCCCAGAGACATTACACAGGCGCACTTGGAGAAATTGCTAATCCCCTGCATTGCGTCCTTCCCCATCTTTCCGGCGGGGCGTTACTTTTATGCCGTCCGATGTGCTCGGCTACGTGTCAGGAATTCCTTGTCCCTAAACGGCCATTTTTGGGTGATAGCCCGGCCGCGTCAGCTCTGCCGGCCTTATTTATGTTACGGCGAATAAATAAAAGTGGATTTAGGTAGCTTTATCCGTGCTTTATGCCCACCGAACCCCATCTAATCAGCGATGTCCATCGATCGGATTTGCTTTGCGGTACGCTGCCTCTTCTGCCAATTGCCTTTTAACTTACTAATACTGTTGATGTCCCGACATCCTTGATTTCGCCAATACATATATCGTGGCACGGAAAAGTTTGAGCTCACGTTTGCCTGTAAAGGGTGAATAGATTTCCTAAAGCTTTGCGCTGACGGCGACTATTTTGACAGGCGACCACCAAACGAGGCTGCAAATTAGCGCATGTGATTTCAAAGCGGGATCTTTCTACTTTGCGCGCAGTCAGTATCGGAGCTGAGACTGTTTGGCTTGGAAAGTGTCATGATGTTTTGGTCGTCCATCTGGCCATGAGATTTTAGGTGGGAGCGAGCGAGAACGCGTAGCTCATATGTGACTTGTATGCATAACGCACGTTTCTCTGTTTTTCCTGCTTGGCTTTTGCCGGGCCGCGCGGCTTCCTTTCCATTTGCTCGTGTTTTCTTAATGCCTTTAACGAACGCGCTTTCCTAAAATGATTACGCCCTTGGCCTGTTCAAGGGAGCTTAGTGTCGGCACAAATGCGTGCAGCGTCTGTATATCCAGCCGACTTTCCCACTTTCCACCAATTGATGTGATGGCCAGACCAACCCTAAGTGGCGAGAACACTCGAAGCGACAGAGAATCGTGTGGTCTGCTTGTCTTTTTATTTAAGCAGGACGTGCCGAGTGTTAGCAGATTCCATCTGGATCCCGGCGACCTTATCGCCAATCCATCTGCTCGGAGTTCTGCGACCAATTGTTCTTCGTCACGTAGGAATCTCTTGCCATAGCTGGGAAGCCTTTTTCGGGCAACGCCTGTCTGGCACGTGGTACGCATGCCGCACGACATGGTCACGATTGGGCGACCGCTTGCCCACTCGGTTGGGTTCGGCAAGAAAGAAGACGACCGAGGGAAATCTCGCGATCTTGCGTCTGCGGCACACGTTGCGCAGCCACCCAATGCGGCGAGCAGGCATGCCAATCTTGGCAGGTATTGTGCGCCCGAGGGATTTGCATTTTGGGTCTAAATAGTCCTGACGGGGAGTCCTCAGGCAGGACAATGCCTGTTCAGTTGGAGCTGGCCTGCTGGACGCCAGACACTGCTCTCTCTCCTGCTGGGTTAACATTTTTTTCTCCCCCTGCACGGGATGTATCCTTTAGCGGCCAAGCAGAAAGAGGGACCTCTTTTGGGCGGGATGTTTGGGCTACAGCTAGGCAATCCTAATTTCTCAGCGGGTACAATTAGCCCCTTTTAGCCTTTTGGCATTACACTGTTAGTTCGGGAAAGCGGTTGCCGACTGTCGTAGGCTTGTGTTTACCTGGGCGACGGAAAATTGGAAAAACAAACAGGAGTGAAGAGCTGCAAGGCCGGCATGGCTGGGAAATTGAGTCGTTAGTGACCGATAGGCCTTGGCCTGAGTGCTGACCATCGTGATTTTTAGTGTTTCAAGAAGCCACGGAAAGATCCGATTGGCCCTTCAACAGACCACCCTGTCTCTTGTAAAATACCATTAGCGCTGCTCGCCTCCTCGTAATGGAGTCAGAATATTGAGACGTCTCACTGATAAGTGCTATGGAAACTCATTTCCTTCGTCACTAATTCCCTTCGCTTAGTAAAAACACAAATCAGATACTAAGTTCCCACGACTCGAATGACTATATTCTTGCGCCCCCAAGAATCAAGGACGTCATAGTGCGATGTGTGCACGAATGACTACGACGTCGTGTTTTTCAAAATGAGTGAAGTTGGGTGAAAAGCGTCACCCTGTGTGGCCAAGCTTGGAAAGTTCGGTGGTTGAAATGAGTCGTCGAATATATTTGAGGGTGAAGAAAAACACTACGGTCATTAGGAGGGTTAAAGTAAATAGTAGTGAATGTAAGGGCCGAAGGAATTTTTCCTGATGAGTCACGGGTCCCCTAAGGTGGACACGATTTGGCTAGCTTGCCAGAAAATTGCTTGTATAAACAGGGTGACTGAGACAGGATGGAATGAGTGTGACTGCGTTCCAGACTATTGTCGATCCAAGACACGCCCAACGGCTGGGTAAACAGGAAACTTTTCAATTGAGCGTTGCGAGACGATGAGGACGAACTTGAGACAGGTAGAATATCGCTACGGGAAAAGCTCTGGACGATGCAAGCAGTCAACAAATTTATTCCTAACTTTCAATATCACTGTGAATTACTTAATTGTGGGAAACCGTAAAGTTTCGGAGACAGCTGGCCGAAGAGAGCTCTTGTGAGAATTCAATCTTAGGACTCCCATTAAGTGAAGCCCTTTCACTCAAGTTGCGTACGACTTCTCTCCATTTGACTTGCTTCTCGATATATGCGATCGATCGCACACCCGTCCAATTGAATTAAGTCAAGATAATCTTTGTCATATTTATCCAATATGACACTTATGTGCACACGAATTGTCTATCCATACTGTTTCTACCATTTGTAGTGACACGAGAAGTCATGTTGCCGATCTTGTTTGTGAGAAAGCCTAATTCACCTGATTGATGTACGAGCCGAGCCTGGCGTGCCTCTTTATGCGCTGAAAGCGTTAGAATGAAAATACGTCGACAGGCCATACAGCGTGAGAAAGGATTTGCTCGGCACAGAACCGGTTTCGCAATTATCCTTAAAGCTTTCTAACCGCTAAACGACTTTTAATTTGAGAATGGACTTACTCGCCGGTGATTGTAGTCCGCACGAATCCGGACGTTCACGTTTCCCATTCGTTTTCTCCTTTCTTCCTCTCGGACTTTCTGTTGTCCTGGGATGTTCCAAGTTCGAAGACCGGTTTAATGACTCGACCGTCGCCTTCCAGCGATGCAGTCGATCATCCGTCGTTACACGAAACGTTTTACGAAGAATTTACCCTTGCCATTCTTGTTCTATTCCGACTATTTCCCGTGAGAAGCAATTTTACGCGATTAGAACATGGCTGAGACCGGGAATTCTTCAAGTACATTACTTTGAATTAAATGAATCAAATCAACTACTGGCACGCACGTCTTTGTAAGGAATAGGTAACTTGGTTTTGCATAGGTCAGGGTGAGTTTTAATATCGTCTGTTTAGCGCTGATGAGGTTTTAATGAAACAATGTACATAGTTGCACCCTGTCATATGGCGGAAGTGATGCTGAGAATTGAACGGAAGGGGTTCAAATTATAAGGATGTTCCGCTTTAGGAGGACCGAAGGAGCTGGTAACCGTATGGCGAGGATGAAACCCGTTTTCGGCATGGCTCAGAGAAATCTCCACCCTTTGTTCCGACTATTTGTAAACAAACGATGCATGCAAGCCGGCGATTTCAGGAAGAGGTGTGTGTTGCCCATCCGAATTGGGCGAACAGATGTTTGGAAGACAGGTTGCACTTGCATGTGGATCACGGCAAGGCACGTCACAAGAGAGGAGACGATTATCAAAGTCATCTCTCGGGCGGTTCCCGTGCGCCGTCCGTATGTCACGATAGGGCGACTCGAGTTACGAGATTTTTGGAGCCAGGCTCTCTTTCCTGCCGCCCGTCCGTCCGACGGTCGGCCTTTCTACTTATCAGAGGCCGCCCTCTAAACATGCACATCAACCTTTACGACTCGACCGTTCTAATTGGAGTGGCTAGCCCTGATGAAAAACGAACCAGTTTCGACGCGTGTGTATTTTTTCTCGCGCAGCCCTTTGGGGTGCAATGGACTATCGGGTTTCCGGGGAAATTCGAGCGGTTTTGTAGGTACGTGCTCGGGCAGTTTCACGCGGATGGTTGAATTCTAGTGGGGCAAACCAGGCCACGACTAAATCCGCCCAACGTATAAACCTTTTTACTCACACGAGGTCTCGTCTGCGTCTCTGTTATTGGGGCCCTTCAATATGCATCGTATTCTAAAATCGTGGCTACGTACCTGAAACAAAAAGAATGTTGTTTTATTAGCACTGCCCTGATTTTTCCAATGAGCCAGACATTTCCATAAAATCGTTAAGCAAGCGCGGTATATAAAGTGATTCCATGTTTGCATAGTTAGCCCATTGAAGCCAAAGTACATGGTAGTTCTTAATGAACTCAACTCTTTCATTGGAGAGAAGTAGAAATAGCGGCGGAAAAATGATTAAGTAATTCCTGTAGGTTTCCATTCACGACCACTACATGGAAACACACAAATTCAATAATGGCAAACGATCGAAAAACGATTACAAATGCAATATTACGTTGACGGGGAAATGTTGCATAATGGGTTAAATATAAGATGCTTTTAACTGCGAGCGCGTTCAAGCGTTATTAATGCAGGCTCGCAAGAGAAAGTTTAAACTTTCCTCTTCTTGGGCGATGAACTGATGACTTGCAGGCCACCCCTGGCCTGTCACCATCAATCTTTGGGGTCGGCGAACGCTATGATCCAGGGGACACAAAGCTATAGCACCGCTGTCCTTCACTCTAGAACACTTGCTTGGAGCACCCCTCCGTAAGGTGTCGTATGTACACAGACTTATACGCGAGAGCCAGCCTGATACGCCACAGATTAAAACGCAACCCTCTAACATCAATTTCAGCTTTATTTGGCCTTGCGCTGTACTCCCGCTTGGTTCGTGTCAATCGGGAACGCGCGGTATACAAAAAATCGAGCGACAGCGCATTTCAGCTCGGTAGGACCCAGTGACCTCGAAAAAGGGGTTGCGTCGCGAACGGAAGAGTCTTTTCATGCTGGAATGAAATACGAGCGACAGCAGTCGAGCCATGTTGAAACATGGGGTGACACTGGGAACCGAACCAGCCTGTTCTTCCAATCTAACAAGTAAGCATAATTTTTATAGTTGCCAGAGGAGTTGTACTGGATCGGAGTTGCATACAACTCCTAGGTCGATGGTTCTCGGTCTATTTGAATTGGGCATGTCGAGGTTGACGATTCTAGTGAAAGTTTATTGTTTCGATTTACAAGGACGAGTGAGGTTTATGTAATTATTTGTGGCGAGGCAGAGCGCGAGATGGCGAGGGTGCTGCTGGAGAAAAGGGCAAAGTGCGATCATCCGTAGGCGCTATAGCTCCTCACCCGACCTGACCTCACGAGCCGTCAAGAATGCTCTCCAGGAACTGCTCCTCCTCCACTCCACCTCGCTCATTGCTCCAGTCGAGTTCTTTCTGCCCGGGGTAGGCTCCGCTCTCTTCTCTCGTCCCACGCGCGCCCTGCCTGCCTCCCTGCCTGCCTCACTTGGTCCTCCTGACTTCGGCGAGTACAATGCACCTGCACTCGCATCTCGGACCGCTCGAGAGAGAAGATATCTCGGGGGGCAAATGCGGCAGGTGACCACGAGCAAGCGTGAGTATAACTCATGGCCATTGAAAAGGCCGTGGAAACCTTGCCGGAAGAATGAAGCACGCACTCGCCGAGAGCCACACCGAGTTCTCTCTCTTCTCGGACCTCTCAGACTCTCGAGTCGGGATGCTGCAAGTTGGCGGCGCCGGCTCTCACCGAGATGCGCGTGGGCGGAAAATAATTTAAGCGTTCGAGAATATATCTCTCGGTGAATCATAATTTTTATACCCAGCCGCACCGCCACAATGCGGTAATATCCAATCGGCTCGGACCGGCTTCCCGCTTCCCTTCAATACATTGCCGCCGCCGCCGCCGCGCCGTCCACGTTATTGTTCGCGTGTCTTGCGTCCACGCGATACAGTATATATCGGCAAGACTGCGAGCCCGTGCCGACACTTCCTGTTGAGCTCTATTGTAGCGAGGAACGCATCTCGATCATTGCTTGTCAAAAATTCTATGGTCCTTCCAATCTGTATGGTTAATACCTGTGTAACGGCGCGGCGAGGCGCGGCGTGCAAAGCCCTTCTCAAGAGAATCGATCCCTCCCACGAGTGTGCCGACCCCTGGCCGAAGGTCATTACTGGCAGGTAGAGCAGGACTGGTATCTCAGCAAAATATCGCTCTTCTCCCGGAACCCTTTCCTCCCGCGGATCGCTAATCGATTCGCGTAACGCTCTAATCCGACCGACCGACCGACCGCCGCAGTGACTCACCGTAAACCCTGCAATTATTTCCGGGACCGTGTTATTAGCGGGGGAAAAATTGCACCCAAAGTGCCGTGGAATTCCTGCTCCGGAATTACCGGACCGGAGCGATACTCAGTCAGGCTGGGGAACGGCTGGGACCATCTACGACTAAAAAGTCCACTAATCGACGTGTTCGCCGCACCAGACTTAGACGGATGTAACCGACAGACTTCCCGACAGATTAATTGAGAGCGCAATCGAGAATTGCTTCTATCGAGTACGATGACTCAAACCGAGTCGGGATTATGTAGCACCTAGGAATTACTTCTTCAGGCTCGAGATGCCTGGGGAAGACAAGGCTTGCTTCGGCGTCACGCTTTTAAAGTCTGCCTGTAACAGCCGAGGATTAATGGAAATGCACGTCCGTCCGAGGGTTAGATGCGATGGACGTATGAGAAAGACCCCGAGGGCTCGCTCAGGATTGATAAAGGCTGCTTTTAACCCTTAACTAGTATTCCGAGTTGCTAGTAACGATGATATATGGTCTCGCAGGATCGCCGCTGACCTTGATGGCCATGGAACGAGGATAAATGGAGCGACAGCGCCAGACCGATATCGGCATTCCTGCAAGCTAAACGCCGCGTACTTGAGCGATATTCCTTAACGCTTATCCTGATCGTGTCGTTACGTGTACGCGATCGGTAACTGGCTAGCAGAGGAAAGCACTGCGACGAAATCACTGTCGACGGAACATAGGCATATCAAGCAGTGTTCAACAGGTGCCATGCTAAGAACGGGATTCTGGTTCCCTTTTTCTCGTTCTCCTGTCTAGCACCCATGGAGAAGAGCTCGAAAGCGAATAGCATGGCAGAGGATGGCGGGAAAAGGGAGGCCAAACTGCGCCGTAGAAGAAGGAATTACGAGACTTGGCTTGACAAATATTTGCGCCGCAAGCGTGTAGTCCTAAGGGCTGCGAATTATTACATCGTGGCCGCTATTGAGTTGGGAAGCGCGCTCTTTGCTTTCGGGATACTCAACAGGCACACGCACGATGCTGTGTGCAAAGCATCTTATGGATGATTCTTCGCTCGCCCTATCAATGTCCTTTTCTTGGTTTCCGAGTCCTCCATTAATCTTGTACCGGCACTTGTGTGAATCAGGCTTTCCTTAAAGGCACGAATGACCGCGTTATTAATGATGCTGTCGCCGGCCGTTTACTACTGTCGGCGCGACGCTTTATTAAAAACGCATTTGCGACGGATGCCGGTCAAGCATCAAATAGTCGGAAAAGAGAGAGAGGGATAGAGTCGGGCGCGCAGGAAGAGACCGCACAAGAAGATTCATTGTCCGTGCTCGTTGCGGGATCGTTCGTGCGCTTACGTTGCCTGTCAATAAGGCTCGTTTAAACAGTTACGATGCTCCGTGCGCCTTGTCGTCGAATTAACGTCAATTAGTATGCCTATTAGGCAGACGTTGAACGGCCTGTAGCCGAGGAAGCTGTTGTGGGGTTGGGCTTCAAGTCACATCGATTGCACTCTTCCGATCCACTTCCTCGTCACGCACCGACAAGACACGAGCTGTCGGATACAATGGAAGTGCACGTCATGCACGAAACTGCTGGCTTCGTAGCAAATGTTTATTTCCACTTTTAAATATAATGCTGCGCTAAAAGCCACCTACGATACGAGATTTTAGCAAGTTCTGTTATACGTTCGCATAGGAATAAAATCTACCGTTACTAGGGGGAAAGAAGTATTAGGGTGAGTGGTAGAAAAAAATGTTTTCGGCATTAGGCTTGAGAGGCTAGTGACACTAAATTAGGTATTAGGGTGCTGTACGGGCTTTCAGATAGCGTGGACCATCGCGCAGGCACGCCAACAATGAGAGTGATCTGGTGAAAAGACAGAAATCCGTTTAGTTACGGTGACTGAGTGTGTCTTCCCTGTAAAAAGCTCCCCAGACGCCATGCCGAGAAGGATACCGCTTTATCTATGGCCGGTTTATAGGCAGTTTGATGGATTTAAAAGTCCATTTCCATTCTTCGCCGGCTTCTTTATCATGGAGAGAGCGTACACCGATCCACTCAGGCGTAATCGGTTTTGCGAGGCACTGCGTGGCATCTGCTTGCGAGATTAGCGAGCGGCCGCGCGATCAAAGCCCTCGACTTCTGATAAATTTATGGGCCGACCGCTGCGCCCAAAAAGTGGAGATCGCCCGATCAATAACTTTCGAAATACGTGGCATAGTAAAAGAGTCTACCGGATTTCGTATGTTGTTTAGACGACTCCGGACACCCGGCAATTACGCTCACTAAAATTTGCTAACTTTCGGGGCAGGTTGAAATTTTCCTATTGTCAATCGCTGAAAATACTAGTATTCGTTCAACGCCTACAGGAGAATAACAGGGTGAGAAATTTTATTTTAGCAAGACTACTTATGTTTTGCCTTGCCCTCTTACCTCTTGCCACATATTTTCCTGGTCCGCTTTTTTCGCGGGACTAATTGCTCCGACTACTTGGAACGCGACAGGAAAATAGTTTAAAGACAGATGTCTCCTTGTCAGACGCCTACTCGGCGTGTAACAACTGCCCCGACTTTCGAAGAACGTGACGCAGAGCGGCAAAGAGGCTAAAAAAAGGGAGCCGCTGAGGGAAGAGGGTAAAGTCGTTTTCGTTCTACCCGGTTCTATCGTTACGTACGATTTTCCACGTCGTAGGGCACACACGCGGGGCGAGCTTCTATGGCAATCCCGAAATAAAGGGAATAACCCTTCCCTCCTAACCCGATGCTTTATCCTTCAGTTCGACTCGTGAAAAAGCTCTAAGCGCGCACCGCCGCACCGCCGCCCCACCCTTCCCGCCCCCTCCACCCCGTTCCGCTATCTTGTGGCAAAGAAAATTGTGGAATTACAGCTTGGCCTCCACGCTCCATTTGCAGAGCCGTTTCCGTAAATAGCTAATGGCTCGAAAGCCCCGGCGCCCCGTATCGTGTTTCTGGAAACACAAACCCTGCAGCAACATCTCTAGTTGACTCTTCTCCCTTTACCCTATTCTTTTCAGCCGTTCCTTCTTCTTCCCTGCCTCTATTATGTCACATCTGTAATATGATTGCTCAAGAAATCATGCCGATTTCACGTGGCTCCATTCTGTCCAATGATGAAATACAGAGAGTTGCGTGACTATCCGTTATACAGTAAGAAATGTTTGTGGGTGGCTGGATCTGTCTACTTGAGCTCCTCCGTCGCGTCTTATGAATGGCGATGTTCAGCGAAGGCCACCCATTCAGAATTTGCGCTTCGTGTCGGAATAACATCTGAATCTGCATAAGTAGAACTTGTCAGGCCAAAAACGGATGGCAGAGAATGATCGATCGCGGCAGCGCTTACGCTTCCTCGTATCCAAGTGAGAGAAAGAGAGGTGAAGGAAGAGTGAAGAAGTGATCGAGATTCGTCTCGCTGCGCGAGGAGAAGAACCCCAGTCTCCCGCCAATTGTTGGTTGAATCTTTGAAAGAGCTCCTTTGCGAAATTGAGAAGCTCGCGCATAAAACGAAAGAGGAAAGAGGGCGGAGGCAAGAAAGAGAGTAAGAGTGAGAGTGAGAGAGACTGGCAGGGTTTTCGATGAGTAGGAAGGGCAGGAAAGAGGCTGGCGAAGTCACTTGAAACTGGCAGATGTTGGTCGCAACAGAGAAAGCGGATGGAGAGCACACCAAAGCAAGGGACCATGGTATAGGGCTGCTATTGGAATAGAAGAGCCATGAGAAGAGAGAATCGGAGACAATGTACGAATCTCGCAATAAGATGCAACCGGAAATAAGTAGAGATCTCGAAAGAGGCTTCACCGAATTATTATTACGGTTGGTGCCGGAGATTCTTTTTGTGCCAGGTGCTTGCGAACCAGAGCGAACCAGATCAAAGAGATTGGTGACACAGATCCTCGAAATAGGATGCTATTTTTTCCCCCCGTAAAGAATGTCTGTTCTCGATTGTATTGACATTTTGCAATAGAGCGCCTCTGAATCGACTAACGATGACAAATCTGATACTTCAGAGGAGCTACCCTAGCCGTTCTTTGTGCCATGAAATTGAGACACCGTGTTCCGATCAGGAGCTGTACATGCGTCGATAACTATCTGCCTGACTCCGATATCTCTCTTCGGGGCAGGATCTAAAAGGCCTTTGACGCAATTTTCTTTCCTACGCAAATCTATCCACGTTAACAAAGGATCCTCTGCCCTGTTAATTCCAAGCCAGAATCAAACCACTGATTATTTAAATACCCCCCTATGACAACGCACTGAAGATTGTATAGAAACAGATTATGGTGGAAATGGCATACCGCATTGAGTGAATAAACTAATTATGACTGACGTAATTAGGATAATTGACGTCGATGAGTGAAGTTTTGTTCTACACGCATAACTTTTGATGGCCATGCATATCATCCCACCCTTACGTCGTGCGCGCTATAGCCAAACGTGAATTCTCGGCGTTCGTGCTCCGCGCTCTAATTAATTAGACTCCTACTTAAACGTGCTAGGACCGATCCACCACTCTCGTCTCTACTATATTTCCCATGCATTGGATATAATGAAAATATTGATCTGATTGTGAGTTTTGAAATGTCATTATGTATCCGGACTTATCGTAATTGAAGTTCGTCACCTGTATTTTTCGAATTATTGGGTAACTAAATAAGCAGAGTACCAGCATCGAAGAGTTTCCTCGCGCAACTGCCCTGTTTTCTTCAATTCGATGTCGTCTAGAAAGTTTAAAAAATTCGTTTGAGAAAAGTCGAATGGCATAAAGCAAGCCGTTTCCTCGTGCAATTTCTTGGAGAGAATACTGCTGGTGCGGCCTCTCCACTTAAATCTATGGTCAGCCTTTGCCAGGGCCATCATCTAAATGTCTGCGCCAGCCATTATTCCTAACGAATCCAGCGGTAATCGTCGCTTTCATTTTCCACTCACGACGCCGTTTCCTCAGGCCGCAATCTCCTCTGATGGCTCATGCCACCCGACGCGACGCAGTCCTTTCGGAAGTGCGAGCACAAAAACTTGCGAGGCCCGCTATTGCACACCACTTGCCAGACGCAGTTGATGGTCTGCTAAGTCTCTCACTAAGATTGCACGTGACATTACGCATCGCCCTCTAGCGGCCCAAAGCATTTGCAAACCAAGAAATAATTGCTCGAGGCTCAGCAGAGAACCAAGTCGAATCCAGCCGGCTCGAAGTGAACGAGGCGACAATGCCTGTGCGATGCAGCAAAGCCCAGCCAGGCTTTGCGAGATGGGCCAGCAGTGTATACAAAATACATGTGTCTGTTGGAGTAAGTAGAGAGACAAGGAAGTGTAAAAAGAGTAAGGCGCGGCACGTACGCGCGTCGTAAAAGCGGTGCATTTTGGGGTTGCGACGAGACAAGGAAAAGTGAGTCGCATATCGTCGGATGAAGGAGGTGCGTAGTACAGGTGTGTTACTGCAGTCGAGGTAGCCGCTCAAGCCCCATTCCGCACAGTCGACAGCGTACCTTAATGTAATATTATCAACGCGTCTTTAATGAAATAAAGCGCGTGTGACAGGAAATTAAGCGGCAATGCCCCTTACTTTGCCACCGTTAGCCACGCTCTCTACTCTTTTTCCGCTTTTTCTTTCTCCCCTACGCTCGTTCGCCTTCCGCATTACCTCTTCTCCTCTCCATCGCGTTCATTCTTCCGTTCGTGCCCTCCCTTTCCATCTTCGCGCTGGAAAATTGCGCCAACCATTTGCAAGCTCTCCTCCGATGGTGCAAATGAAATTTGTAAAAGTGACAGACAGCAGCCCGTGTAACGGCACGTAGTGCGTCGTGGCTCGATTCAATGCTCTCGAACGGATGAATGTTTGTTTGGTGAACTACCCAATACCAACGGCCAATGGAAAATATCCACTTTTGGTGAGACTTTCGCTAAAGGGCGCTTTTACCTTCAATTTCCATACTATCTGAGAGACCGAATATGCCGCGTGAAACGCGGCAAATGGAGTAGCGTAAGTAAGTACTTACTTACCTGTGCAAACGAGGCACAAGGCGCCAATACTGATTGCCATGCTATACTTGCTCGTTTTTGAAAGAATTTCTTTTTCAGGCAGGCGCCACGCTACTCTAGGTATGATGTGCAAGTTAAAGAACCTTTCGCAATATTTAGCATTTCTGCATTAATTCTGGTAGTGCGGTAAGTGCAATTCGAAGCTCGAGCGGAGGCAAATCGACGGCGGAGATATCGAGACGGCGGAGGTGGTGGTGGATTAAAATGTAAAAATAAGTGGTGCGAGCCCAAAAACTTCAATGGTTATGTACACGCGTTTGCCTCTGAGTTATTCCCCCTCATGCAAATCCGTGGATTTTCTCTCGACTCTTTCTCGTCGCAGTTCTCTCCACCTTCCCTTTTCTTCCCAAGCTTCTCCACCCCCCGAGGGCTCTTTCCTTCTTCTCCTCGGTATTCTATTTATTCTGCGAAACGTGACGAATTCTCTGGCTCTCTTTGATTATGGTAACGAACGAGCCAATTAGAAGACGCACCGAGCGACTGGTGTAGAAGGAATGCACGCGTCTTCCCGCTCCAGTTGCATGTACAGAAAGGCCGAGGAAAGAGGCAGACCAAAGGAAGAGGTCAAAGGTGAGAGGTACTTAAGTGAAACCGGCGATCATGCGCTATTTAAAGGTCTCAAAGCGCCGATGCGACAAGCCTGGTAAACAGGCCGACTGTAAATCTTCGGCGGCACCCTTACAAAAATCTGGAATCACCCGCATGCGGGGCCAGCGGACGTCGTCTTCTTCTCTGTCAGAACTAACGGAAGTTACCAATTTTTCACACCTCAATTCGTTGCGCGTGCCTCTCTTCCTCATCTTGCCTACCTATCAGTCTTTCTCTTTGATGCTTTTCCTTCTTCCGTGTAATTAGTGTCTCTTGGTTCTGATTGGTGAACAATCTTGCCTCGAATGGGAATTTTGAATATGAAATTTTAGGCTTCCACAAACGGCAATACGCTTCTTTGTGGTGCAATACAATTTATAATAACGAACAATAAAACTGATTGTTTCAGAACCGAGCAATAAAATTTCTTGTCTGGAGGGTTCCGATTCCATTACGCGCCAGAGAAATGCATAAAATTGGAGAGCTTGGGAATTTGATGATTCTAGGGAATTTTATGGCATCACTATAATTACAATGCTGCCAATAAAGCTTGTGGTGGCAACACGTTTTGTTTATTGCTGTATTCGGCTCGTAATAATAATTAATTTTATTTCAGATTCATTCATCTATTACCCGACGTAGGCGCAGTCATCCAACAGGCTTCGTTGCTCGTAATTAGCTTGTATCTCATTAAGCTCAACGAATGTTTCTCTTTCTTCTCAGGCAGCATTTGTATGAACTCAATGCGAGTTAGATAGCCAGCAGCGAATGAATTCGGGAATATTTCATGGAAGCATAACATGAGTTAGTTTATGGGAGGTGGCAGATAGATAGGAAACCGTACAGAAATGCTTGACTAATGAATAACACGAATGAGATACACACTCGAACGGTGAATTAATTATGCGACGTTAATGTCGTTGTTCGATGGTCGTGGGTTCTTTTGAAACTTTGTGCCGGAAATTTTCCAGTCGAAATTAGTGTACAATGAACAAATGGAACAGATGGGGGAAATATTCGTCAACACGGTTGCGAACTCGAGAAGGGAATCCTGTGGCAGTTGGTGCTTTCGGGTCAGTTTACATTGAACTTTGGTCGACGGGATTTGGTCGGTAAGCGAGTGCCAAACGTACACACTCAGCAATGCTTTCAGAGGAGGCAAGTGTGAACGATAGTGAAAGCTAGAAGCTGGCGAGAAGTCGAACAGAAGCCGGCAGAGTTGACAGACAAACGACGTTCTTAATTTCGTCGGACATCAGCGGAGTACGTGCGAAAAAAGGGCTGGCGGAAGTCACGGGACCGGATGAAGGATTACACGGAGTGAGGCCCGGAAGAGGAGTCCCTGGGTGTTCCATTTTCTGGAAAAGCTCGACGGAGAATGAGTTCCGGTCCAATCTCCTCTGAGAGGACTTCATTCATCTTACTTCGTTATGAAAGCATTTAGCCACATACCTCTTATCACCTTTGAAATTGAATTGTACCGCTAGTTGTCCCTGAATTGCCGCTCAACTAATTCGCTATATTTTGATGGATGCGTATATTAGGTTTTATCCATTCCCAACTTTACGAAGTTAAGGATATAAAATTGGCAAAATTACTTTAACCGTTGAATAAAATCGGGTATAGTGGGAGGAATGATATCGACAAGGTGGTAGAATCATGAGGCAAAGTGTTACTTCGATTCGACTAATAATAATGCAGACACAGGGCGCGTCGGTCAGCTATTTATAGGATTTGAGGCGGTGTTAGAAATAGCAGGCCGAAGCACCGTGTACCGAGGCCGAATGCATCAGTGACGACTGACAAATTTCTTCCAGAGGGAATTGGTAGGCTGGCTTCTAAGCAGCGCCTCTAGCAACTACGATGTGTTAAATCCCAAAAGCACTCTCTCGCTCGTACCACCTACCATCCGAATGAACATCATTCTAAATGCACGAGTGAAAGGTTTATCCCAGCGTGCCAGTCGGCATTTGGCCGAAGAGTCAGAGAAAGCAGATGATACATTGCAGTAGAAGGGAAATAAAGTAGACTGCGCGATCGCTCGACGAGTCACGAACGGAGAAACAGGACATAACTACAATTCCCTGTTTGTATCCAGTAATAAGTTTGATTTACGTTTCTAGGATTGTATCGCAAAAAACGTGTTTCAATAAAGCTTAATAACGAAGGCTGGCGCGCCGGTATTCGCTGTTATAAAATGCTGCGGTCAATTTATCAGAGTGTGTACGTTCGTAGCCTCTCAATTTCCGTTAGGTGGATTAGATCGCGCGACGAATATTTTGTTACAATTGGTTTTCCATATATTGCACGAAAATGGGTATTTCGTCGGATGATAAAAGAAGTGACTGCTGGTTTTGGCAAGCCCCGTTCTGCTTACTGTCAGTTTTCTCTGTTACACTATTGGCTGACCGCGCGAGTATTCTCTGGCTTAGTGAGTGTGCCATGTGAGACTGTTGCTGGATTGTTGAAGAGGGTGTTGTGTGGTGGTGGGGGTTTTCGAAGTCAGTACTGACAATGCCGGGGACAATGGGAACGATACCGGTGCAGTCGATGTGCCGGGGCACAAAGCCCCGACAATGGATTGCTAAAAAGGAAACCAAGTAAATACGCACGCGCAAGCCCTCTCATCTCGTACATGGGAATTACATTAATGAAACTAACTAATGCTGGAACAATGCTCGGGCTAACTTTGTTCGGACTATGTCCTCTCCTTTCTTTCCCCCCCTGGAATCGTTAGATACGCGCCATCACCCTTTCTATTTCCGGAGACCCGCTGCTACATGTAGCTTTCTGCTTTCTCCTTCGAGCTACGAGTTGAAAGGATCCCTCGGCTCCATGAAAGGAAGATCCAGGATCAAAGCCGAGAAATAGCCGTGCTTTATAGAATTGTCCCGTGATCAATGGCTCAACGGATGGAGTGGCAACGTGAACTTAATTACTCCTTAGTCTCGCAGCTTCAAGTCTTTATCAATGGGGATTTGATAAAAGCTGGATAAAGATATCTCAGGTGTCGTTCAATGAACGCTGACATTTTCAAAATAACCAATCGAATGCATGGTTAAGGCTTTTGCAATAATTACACAATCATACCACATAATTACAGTTATGTGGTATCATTGCAGGGTAGAAGAATACGTACAAGCGTTCACTGTTATTGTGCAATTGTATGAGCGATAATTAAGTGATTCCGTAATCACGAGCGGCGGGCGGGCGGGCGAGCGAGCAGGCAGGCACGTCGGAGCGTTCGCGGCCGGATAATCGACAATAATTGATCCGCGATCTATGATTCCGATGATGGTTCTTAATGACTGCTTGCGTTCGCGCTAAATGACCAGTAAGCACTTACCTATTCTGATAAATGCTACTCACACCGGTATCTCCGTTAACAGGCTTAAACGAGAGAGGTTAAAACCAGTCGAAAGTTCCACTTTAAGCGTGCGAATGACCTGTCGGAGTTCTAATAGGGCTAGCTGTATTATTTTTCAACAATCGCGCCCTAGGCATCTTTGGTCCTGGCCGGTTGAAATAGAATCGTGCCAATAAATTCCTCTATCCGCCGCTTACATCTTTATTCGCCGAGCATTTCGCATCGGTCATAAGACTATTCTCAGCTGAGAGAGCAGTCGTGAGATGCAGTGTTTTTATCGGGATGCAAGTACATGTATATAACTGGCAATGGAACACGAGTGCCGGGGTCGATTTCTTCGGGCGACCATAAATCCACGATGAGTGTGCAGCTGATTATCGGCAGTATACTTTTGCTGCACGGAAGAGAGCGTGCAATAATGCTTGAGAGGGGCAAGCAGTTGGTAGGCGGTCAGTTACATCATCCCTAATAGAGAGTGGGAAAGGTGGCATGAGCGATAAAAGTTTTTCAAGCTGATTAAAGGTGGCGATTGTAATGTAACAAGAGGGGTAAATTTTTCTACTGAGTGTTCCAGTGATATCTCGGCAGCGTTCGATCACAGGTCTCTTCGGAACTTTCGTTTCCGGTTGCCTATCGCGCGATCTCATCGTCTGGCCTGCTTTGTCCTCGATCGATCGTATCACTAGGTTTTACGGCGGCGTTAAGCTTGTTTACCGTGAAACTGGTTGTAAAAGTCCGACACATCATACTGCCAGGCTAGCTCATAATATGCCTGTCGGCTGAAGGTGCGCTAATACCGTGTAAATGTTTGTCGTACCCTTTGACTCACCGACAGATTTACGAGTGGAGTATAAAGCGTGTGACCTGAACTAATTCACAGGGTGAATCGGCCACATTGGAATGAGTAAGGTGATTTATTGCAAGATAGGAGATCGGCAGTTTGGAACGACAACGGAATGCAACATTGCTCGCTGATGGACTCGAGTAATAATGGTGGTTTGGTATCGAGTGCTATTTCAGTCGGAACGGAGTACGCCAACTACTTATTCTTCGCAACATTCAGATTCGAGGAGATCGAGAGATCGAGTTCCGAGTGGGCTTGTGCGCTTGCAGGGGAAGAAAAGGGAGGGAAATACGAGAGGCTCGCATTCGGAGAATGGTTGGCGGTGGTCGTGGGCGTCGAGAGGGGTGCGCCCCCGACCGACAATCTCCCGAAGTAGAGTAAAGGTTCGAAGGGGCTGGGAAATCTGATTGCCGATACATTCCATAGCCCCGCGAATTTCAAACCAATTTCCTCGCCCTATTGCCAATCACAAAGAGCCTGAAATTCCTGGCTGTCGGCCGGAACGAAATACTTGCCGCGGTTCCTTTCAAACGCTTAGTATGTACCACCATCGCCACCCACCGGCAACCGATCCCTTTCCCGCCACTTTGACCCCCATTCACGGCATCTTACCGATCTTTGGCTACTTCCTATCCCATTTCCACCTTATTCTTCTTAGCCATCCTTTCTTCGTCTCGCTGACGCTATAATTGTGATCTAAGATTTACAATGCTGGGCTATTGGTTCTTGGCCGAGCCCCGAAAGGGTTGGTCGGGACTGGCGGCTCTGCTATCGAGTAAATCAATGTCGATAGAAGCGGGATACGCTCGCAGCGTGGCTGGTATTGATCGGGCTTCTTACTTTCTTTCGCCTGGGCGATTTCGAAGCCGACGTTATTGTTAGCCCGTAAGCACAAACAAGGGAGTGCTTTTAATTTCGTTGCCAGAATGGGAAGCCCGCATCGGAGATAAGATATTGCCCGTCAATCTTGACGAATTGATGAATATCGCGCGATTCTCGTACAAGCTTGCAACCTTGTAGGAACAGTATAACGCGGACAGGCTGCTCCCGTAGCATAACCAATAAGTGGCTGTTGTGTGTTCTGGATTTTGAAAAACACTCTCCATTATTCATAGGCATACAGGACACGTTGGAATCATGCCCCTCTCTGGCTTTCTCGCCTCGTCACGAACGTGTCAGTTTCATCCGGCGATGCGCTGCCTGTCAGCGGGATTCTATCGGGAAAATTGATTTCGGGATCGCTCATTTCCGAGCGCGCTCGTTCAACTTCTATTTTGTATTGAGGACCTCCTGGCGTGAACGATCGCGAAGGAGTTTCGAATTCGTTGGGGGTGGGTGGGTGGGTGGGCTATTGGAAATTCTTATAACTCCATCCTAATGCCCGACGTCTTATCGCAAAGCTGTGAACTTTCCCTCTACAAGGATCGAAAAGCCCGAGCTTCCGCCAATATTGACAACGCAAAGCTCCGACTGCCACTTTCGCAAGAACGTAAAATAAACTTCAAATATTATAAGGGGTGCGTGTTTACCCTGGGAATCGGCAGTCGCGTTACCGCGCTCGTTCGCCTGTCTATTGACATTCTGAATTATGAGGCGAGGTATCACTTTACCGTTACGGGATTACTTTACACGTTCGGCGGCACGATGCCCGGAGGGTCATTACTCACTTTTACTAGACAGCCTTTCCTAGACAGTCTGGTCGTGCTACCGCGCGACCTGGGGCGCGATACTTACTGATAACTGGGTGACCTACTCGATGACTCACGGATAAGCCTTCATCCTGTCTCTCGCGAACAGGCTCGCGCGCGCCCGCGCGCGCACTCTTCGTGCTTGCTTGAAATTGAGGCATGCACGGCTATGTAATACCATAGTCACGAAACGTATCACGAAGTGAACACTGTATCGTCTCGAGCGATGTAATAAACAATTCCGACGTGCTATCCGATATCCATCGGAGGCACGCGGCGCTTAACTCGGCGATCTTCGTGAAAATGACTTTTCAACCAGTTCCTCGAAAGGAAAGAAGCTTCAATATAATACAGAATTAAATATAATATATGACACTGGATTATTTTGTGGATAAAGTGGGAGAGCTCGCACACTCGTATGCACCTCTTTCCACATCGCAGGTTTCCCCTATCCCTGAATCGACCGACTCTAGAACCGGCAAGAATTACAAACTCGGGGCCTCCGCAATTAAACTCACATTTTCACGAGGCATTCAATTTTCGCCGAATGCACGACGGGCGGACATGACGCTATTGAAACGTTACATTTCCAACACAATAATACCGCGCGTATACAGTTTGCTACCCCTCACCTTCGACTTCCGCTTAGCACGCGGCATTCTGGGTTGCAAATCGATTCCCTTCCTAAACAGTATGCACCCCTTGGCTACGCAGCGTGCGGCAGAAAAAAACATCTAATAGTAGCTTCTTGATCGTCCCGTCATGAAAACCGGACGACAGCTCACGGTTGGCTTTACGAAATGAATGCACAAAGCTTCGAGAAAGCCAATTTCCTGGGCGTGTACAGTTACATGGACGTTTTTGACGATAATTGGCAGGCACGAATGAACGACGCCGGCCGCATAGAAATACGACCCCTCGGCTGCATTCGACATTGTTGCAGGCTCGGGCCTCTCGCGCTTTACGCGACCAAGTATACGGTGGCCAGTGCGTGGAAAGAGAGCGCGTGCTCCGATGAAACAGCACGTGGACATGAGGCACTATGGGCGGCCCGTCATCCGAATTTGATTCCTCGATGTGTCCCGTCATTAGCGAATCCAGCTGCGCGGAGATAGACAGGACACCGGTCAGTGCTGTATGCAGCGCAGATACAATCATGAGTAAAGGGAGCGAGCGTGCTCCATTCACCCTACAATGCCATGCACTAGGCGTATGGACAGGAGGGTTATTCAGTTCCGAATGGAGAAAGGGAAGAAGAGGCTGAAACGAACGTTGGGTGGTCCCGACTACCGGTTACATTTTCCTCAACCAACATAGGATCGGTTGATGACACTATTAAAGCACGATTCCCTATCCGCCAGAATGTTTCCTATCATCTTGAAACCATTGGCTAAAAGCTGACTAACTTGGAGTGGCCCGATTTGGCCTGGATCACATAATACCTCAATTTCATTGGAATCATGGGGAAACTGGTCGACACAAAGTGGTCAGACTCGGCTTAGCAGGAATCTCTATCGCGGTATGCGCGGAAAACCGATTCTTTGAAAGTACTCTGCGAAAATAAAGAGCCCTAGGAATGAAAACCGCACCGTTTCTACCTTGCCGGTATGTTTCTCTGTCCGTTGCTTGGCCTCTATTCACCGTTTTACTAATGCAATCCACGAGCCGATGACCACTGAACGATGTTTGCGGTGTGTGATGCACCGCTCTTCGTCGAAAGGTCCGCTTGTGCGAAAGGCTTTTTCTTCCGTTCAATTCGCCGGCTCCGATAGGTTTGGTCCACTTAATAGAAAGTGGCGCAAACCGTGGTTACAGCTCGCGACCTGGAAATCTGTACCACGAGCAAAAGGGAATTCCACCAGTATAAACCTTCAATCTCGCTTCTTTCTTTTATCCTGTTACCCTTGTTCGTCTGTGGACAGCATTCCGCTACACGGTTTATCAAAATTCTATGAGTTCGAATTCTAGACGTCACGTGTTGCCGAGTCACTACAGAGCTTCCCATTTTTCAATCGTTCTAATATTTATTTAGGTATGCTTAGCGCGCCGTTGTTTCCAGATAGCAAACACTGTAGGAGATTTTAGAGTGATACGTGAGTTCGGTGTGCTAGGTGTTTAAAAGTATAAGAGAGAGAGCGTAAAATTTTCGTTTAAACGACACACCAGTATTTCTAGAAGGTGGCGGCTACATGTAGACGGTCAGAGCAACCTCTATAATTGGCACACACCGCGGCTCGTATTAAGTCTCTGGTCGCGTTTTGAGCATTCTAGCGAATATATTAGTAGCTCGGCAATTACGGGAGGTTTAGATGTGGAAATTCGAGGTTGGTCGGATCCTTTTAAATGGGAGTTCAGGTTATCTTTAAAGAGGTCCATTTTCACTACGGAGCAGTCTCAGGCGCAAAGGCATCGAATCGGTTTAAGGAATCTACTTATGTCACTCAAAGGGGATTTCGGGCTGAGATATTCTGAAAGATCCGACTAGCTCCTGAATCCTTCGGAGCAGGGGACACTCGAGCCTGAATTGTCCCGCTTGGACCACCGAGCGAACCGTTTTGTCGTCGATTCTTCAATTATTCTGAGAAAGAATTGTGGTGCTTTTTGTTGCGGGACTGCGCTCGCAAATCTGGATTCACCTTTTATTGAACTAGTTAAATCGCATTCCTGACAGGTCGGCGGCGCCGGCTGACCTAGACACACTTTTGCCCGGCGGTCTATTGTCATTTGTGAACGTTATTAGAGAATGAGAAAAGAGACGTCGGATTAACAGTGCGATAGCACGGTGTTACGTCTTTCAAAGGACTTACTGGTGGAGCTTCGCTCTGAATGGACGCACGCTCTCTTTGAGCTCTTAAGCTCGGCCTTCCGCCTTCCCTTGACGTCTTCCGGTTTAGCGAGCCTTCTCCTTCTTTCTTTCATTTCTCCAGCGAACCTCCTTCCCTCCTTCCTCCACCAGTCTCAATCAAACGCACGGATTTATCAAGATTTCAATGCACTCCTTTCGGATTAGTCGTGATTACAAGTTTGATTAAAGTAGACGCTTCGTTGGAGAAAGTGCAGAGCATTGCACCAGTGCTGTTTGCGAGGAACACCGACTGTTCCAAACAAATACCAGATTATACTACACATTTGACAGTTGGATGTTACAGTACATATACTCTGTATGCAGTTTACACGCAAAACAACAATGGGACGGGCGTCCAATGGATCGGCATTGCAGTTCCATGAACGTGACGTATGTTATTGTGCTGTAATTAATTTTAATTGATATTCCCTGTCCGTCCGATTCCCGTCCGTTTCACTCTGATTTGAATCGGAAACGAGACCGTATTTGACACCAGTAATGTAATCAGGAGAATTCGGGATCCTGTTACGAACGCAGTGAATGCTTGTTGCCAGACTAAGGGGAAGCATCCATTCAATGTTGCTGCTTAAGTTTACCACGCGGATCTCATTTACTAAGGACGAAATGCCTTAAAGCGTTCTGAATTATATCGCCTGAAAACAAATGCGTTTTCCACCAAGTGTTGATGCGAATCCCCACTTTCACGAGGGATCGAATAATTGCATACTGCATCTTTTAAAGGCAGCCGCCGACAAAGTTCGCCGAACACAGTTTTACTGCTTGCGGCGAGTTGTTTGGTTTTTTAATTGCCGGAGGAAATTATCAGTGGGCATTCCTAGTGGCCGAGGTACTTTGTAATCAACGTAGGATTGTTATGACTCGTGGAAGAAAATCATGCAGGAACGTTTACGGCACTGTTTCAAATTTCTTACGGCTGTTTATTACCAGTCATTTCTCCGACTGTTAACCATCGACTTGGAGGTTTCTTGCGTCGATCCTCCAACCTCTCTAAGAGTATGTTCACGCGGATTGGCACGCCAGTCGTTCTAGAGATACGTTACGGAGCGTCTACGCGAGAATGAGAATGGGTCAGTATAAATGGGGTCGTGGCATTGGACAATTTAGTTTAACCCTTGCCCTCGCGCAACGGGCGTGTCTTCGTTAAACATTCACGAGGATGATGGGGCCCACTGACGCTGCCACCTCTGTCATTAGAGGGAGGGTGTAACGAAATCACCGAGGCATTTTGCACGTCCTGCGACATTGCTCGTCCAACCCAACGAACTAATAATCGAAGCTCATCACTATAGTAATAGTGTCGAAAATTCCACCTCTGATAAACGATAATCCGATAGTCCCGTACCTTGAAAACTGTGGCTATTCAGAATTTTGGGAACTGGTTAGCAGTCATTCTCGTAATATGGAGCATGAAATAATACGAAAGTGCACCTGTTGGGGAAACCCTCCTACACGAAGCTGAACCAAGTAAGATCTTTATGATCAGACGTAATTGCATCCAACTACTGATAGGTTTTTCATGTCTCTGGTTAAAGGATCTTGCAGAGCCTTACTGGCGGCGTATGGCTTGTGTCGTTGGTTTTACGATCCGCTTTTCATCATCATTTCTGTGCTGACTCGTTCGCCGCTTATGTATATGGGGGAAAAGCTCCAGTGAGTCTAGCCGGTAGCGAGCATTTTGAGGACGGCCGGTCGAGAGCGATAAAGCGGCTTGCTGGGCCTGGATTCTCGCGGCACTGCTCCCGCTACGTCTTCCTGGCTAATCGCCGATTACCGTTTACGATGGGTTCCTCATATTTTTACGAGTGTCATTTCACCGCAGAAATATCCAGAGCGCTCTTTTTCGTCAGTCTCGTTGCCTAAGTACATATGTGGACTTTTCTAGGATCGTACAGCCAAATCGGCTACGATCCACCAGACTTAAACTCGGGTAAATAAGCCAGTTCTATGATTTTACCTTTGAAAATAAATATTAATCATGTTTTCTGTACCTTTACTTAACTTGATATGTGCATTATATTTCTATATAAATCTAGAAGTACTGGAATGCTTCTGGAAGAGGGAAATGAGTGTATTGGTGGAACGCGCTTGCGCACCAACATGTAATACTGATATGGCTTTGCAGCTGATAGAGCCGGTCTCAAGAGAACAGAGGAATTTGGAATCTGAGCGTTCGGGGGACCGGTGAGTCGGATCGCATTATCGCCAGTCCATTTCGTTGCTGTCAATTTCGCATACGTGATATTTCATTAGCCGGCCGTCGAGCTTGTGGACGCGACAGGCGGGTGGGGTGGTGGACGCGTCCCTCGATACCAATCGTTGCTTAGGGACGATCCATCAAAAAGGACGAAGGGATGCTTAGGCAAGTTCACTCGCGGGACATCGAGCGCGTGACTCATCTTGATTGCGATCGCCCACATTTTCGGTGTATCGGCATTCATTGTCGCCTCCCAATGCATACCGTCATCGGACATATGAATATCATTACAGGACATTTTATGGGATTGCAGCATGACGCCGTGACAAATCGATGTCGCTCGCTTCAGAGCGAACCTTTCATAAAGCTCCGAGTACGGGCGAGCGCGCGTCCTGTTACGTTACCGGGGGACGAATCGCCGCGTCGGCAGATTCCTTTCGATATCAAGATCCCACCGCGATAATGTCGCCCCGCCATTGTGCCAGCACAGAATGTCGAGGAAATGTGAGAATTGTGCGGAGTGTGCGAATTTCGTTCGAAAGTTTTTGTATCGGGCAGACTTATATCAGTAATTCAGGTAAATCTGGCTTGAAATATGTAAAACAGGAAACCAAGGAAAGCGTAGATATGAGTTAAGTAGTTGTTCGAGGTCGGCACGAGGCCGCTGCGAGACCTAGATGCGGAAGGAAGCCTTGATTTACGCTGGCATGGAAGCACGAGGCGGCGATACCACAACGATAACGCGTTACTCTTGGCGTGTGCACGAAGGGGATGAGCCGACGAGATATCGTAGTTCCGGTAGGTGCGTCCGTCGATAATCAAGAACAAACTCGATTACGAAGGAAATCCGTGTCCGCGGAGGTGTGGATATCGGAGATTTTTCTAGCGGGACGGCCGTTGATCGATGAGCTACAAATGGCAAAGGAGGGCTTGGACTCTCCCCTTGACACAACGGGAACCCCCCGTTGTTCCGAGACGAATGCGTACGCTGGCCACCGGGGTGGTGTACTTGGCGCAATAAGAAGAAGTTAATGACGTTGCAGTGCTAGCCGGGGAATTATCTCCCGGATTCCCTGTTAGGGGATCGCCCTCTATCGAGGGGACGAGAACGATCGCCCTTCATTTCTCACGGCGCGGTGTGTATGCTTGCCGTCTGAAAGAGTAGACGCAGCAGCCAACAGCCAACAACCGCTGCCACGGAACGCCATTACTACAGCAAGAGATAGTGTTTAAGTAGGTCTGAGAGGAAGAAAGAGCTCGAGTGTCACGGGGTCATCGTTTGTTGCCGCTCTCGTGAAATCGGCAAGCGCAAGCAAGCACGGGGAGAAGCGGCGGGAGGGCTGGAGCAGCCACTACGAATTCCTCTCACGCCATGTAATTAGGGAAGAAGGGCTCCGGTAACTTTGCTAAGCCTGATTGGCTTCTCGGGGATTCAGAGCGCGTGGCCCCGCAGGACGCAGGAATCGGAACTCCCTTTCTCGCACGCCCACACGCTCTCCAGGGCACTCCGGGCCTTGACCACGTGCCTTCACGGGGAAAAGGACTTTTGCCCGAGTTAGCGGCGGAAGTTCGTTCTCGTTCGTTATGCCAAGTCGAAGCGGCGAATGCGAGCGCGCTCTTTTGTTAAGGCTAGATTGGCTGGCACGTGCAGCGATAAAAGAAAAACCAAATGACAGATCGTATGTGAAAAACTGTAAAAATTCGTGGCAGTTCGGCCATAGTAATTAGCGTCCGTGTGAAACGCTTGGCTCGTACTCTGCAACATCTCGGTGTATATTCTCATGGTTTATGTGGGACAACAACAGTGCGATGTGGTCTGCATTCGTGCAGGTTGGCTGCTAGATATGCGTAGAAATAAAGTAAAATCCAGGGCTGACAGCTGGCTCGGAGATACCAGTAGTCGCGCTCTTCATATATGTATGTACTAACCGGACTTAAGCACGGGTCGACTGTATGTGTATATGTATGTACTAGACGGGTCCGAAAATCTCGTTTTCCTGCAGTGGCATTATGTTTCGCACATTAATCGCTGCCCTTCCTTCTCAACCGTATTCTACTATTTCCCCCTTTTTTTATCCCATTGTACTCTCTTTCTCTCTCTCTCTCTCTCTTTCATCTCTCCAGTAGTTTCTCATTTCCTGGAAGCACGTGGACGTGGAGCGGGCCTGACATTTTTTGTAACTATTGGGTGAATAATCGCGGCTTAAATTACACCGCCATTTCCACATATCGTAATATTTTAATCCGGGAACGTCTCTCTTTCTCGCTATTTTACTTCGTCCCTTGTCCAGCACACTTGTGTCTAGGCATTTTTTAATTAACAACCTCTCTCTTCATAGCTTCACTGATCCGATTGTGCAAGTGGGGGAGAATTTTGTAAATACGCCAAGTAAACGTCGTGCTCGCAATGTCTAACGAATCGGCGGCTCTCGCACGAGTAACGAAACTATTCGCTCGAGCTGCCGCGTTAATTAAAAGGCATCGAGAATATCGCCACTGGCAATTAACAGTATCAAATATCGGAGGCAAACATTCGTTTGGTTGTGCGAGAGATAATCGGCGTACTGTTATTGAAAAATTATGATTTTCCTTTTATTATTCCCTTAATACAAATACTATTCTCTTTTGCTCCTCATGTTTCAGTCGAGTCGAATATAAGATGGTCATTCCAGATAAACAAAAGCATAAGTCATCTGTTTGATTTGGCACTTCTGACTTGATATCTGTTCTTTTGTCGAAATCGTATTTTGATAGATTTATGACGCAACCTATACCATTCATTACTAAGGAGCAGTTGTAAAACCGGATTGCGATTTTTTCTTTGGAATGGTTGCTCATCTCGCGGCAGAGGCACCACGGCACTGGTGGAATAAGGGTGGGAAAATTGGTGCTACAGCCGCCACGGCGCCACATAAACTACAATATATTAACGAATGAAATCCCTCTCTTGTAGCTATTGTAAATGGTAGATGTTGAATTTACGAGTGCGCTGCTCAAAAGAAGTCTCAGGAGTCAATCCGCCTTCACTCGGCTCATTCGCCTTTACAATCGCGTTTTCCTTTGCCGCATTTTCCCGTCTATGTGATCTTACTCAACTTTCTCCCGGTTTGATTCTATCTGCTTCTTGCTAACTGTAAACGTTTGTCAATTCGTTTGATGTATCAGTATTGTATCACGTAAAAGTTAACCGTTCGCCGAAGGAACTGTTAACTTCGTTTTGCATACTGCCAGTGGGCTAAACTTGTGAAAAAATGCATTTTAAGCTAGCGCTCTGGAATTTTGTACCGCTTCTTCCTCGATGCAAAAAAACATTCTCCGCCAAATTTGAGCCCCGGAAAATGTCGGGAAGTATAAAAAACATAGGGAAAACCATTGATATGAAATATTGAAGATCGGTTTTCCATGCGTTTTGGGCACAATTCCGACACTTTGGCTACTGGTTCCGTGTTTTTTATCCGTTTTAAGATTCAAACGATCGAAAAATCAAGCGTTCGTTGCGGTCCCAGAATTTTCGAAAAATCGAAAAAACTGAAGTCGTTCAAATGCCAAGTTTTTTTTATTCATAAGACTGCAAGTTCAATCGAAGTATCACCGAATAAAATGTTGGTTTTATTTGGATTTTATTTGCTTTATAACGCAAAAACGAGACAGTGAAAACTTTTATACAAAATTGTACTCATTCGTAGAATGTCGATGAAAGACAGACATTCCTTTATAGGATTCGGAAACTGACGGGTTTCGACGTGATATCACACGTGTTGAAAGTGTCACCTTCAAAATCCATTATCTCAGGAAGGATGTATTCAAATCCAATAAAATTTGGCCAGCAGTTTATCTTAACGCGTTTGTGAGTGCCCGGAGGAATGCGCATGTACGTCATGATCTTATCGTTTCTTTTTTCACATTGTGAAGGCTTAGTCATCATTGCGCAAATTGTTTCTGTCGGTGATACTATAGCATTACTATTAACCGTGCCAAATGTTACAGTAGAGAGACGCGTGTTCCACGCCATTCGTAGTCTTCGAATCCCTATGCGGCCGACCTTCCCCTTAATAAATAATGATACCCGGAGTTCGATGTGCCATGAATTATTCAGGCTAGAACTTCTTAAGACTTTTTCGCCAAGGGATATTATTTCCCTCGGCTTCTTGGGTGTTTCTCTGCTTCTCTTGCTTTCCTCGCTCAGGTAGAACGCGAGGCAATCGATGCTGCGGCATAATCAGACTGCCGCAGAATTTGCGAAAGGAAAGGAGGCAGTGAAGGGAGAAAAGCGCGGAGGAATGTTTCGCACTGAATAAAACTGTTGTACTCCTACCGTACGTCCAATCGATGGTACACTGACCTGCCCCCTTGCTCTCGATAGGATCCTTCCTATAAACTAAACTGACGACTACATTGGCCTCCCTGATTTTTAATACGATATCCCCTTTTACTAGTTCAATGCTATCTTTCCGACTGTCGCCTAGTCCGAAATAGCAGTACGCATCGATTCGTTAAAGCGTGATTTGTCAGTTATCAAGTCTCTTTGAGGGATATTGAGAATGGTTGTAATCGGGAGGAAGAGAACAAGGCAATATTTGTCTCGCGAAATACAATTGTTTTTCGCGACACGCCAATTCAATACGCGGGAAAAAGTGACACCCTACCCAAATTGAAAGCAGCTGCGTAAATAACTACGGATTTGTAACAAAATTCTACCCAATACATCCACCTGTAGACGAAAGAGTACGAAACAGTTCGTGACAACGGTATGCTCGCATTATTTTTTATTCTTTACCAGTTATTTGTCACAGTCTTAATTCTCGCGTCGAATAATTTTGTTGGAAATGCAACAAAGGGATGAATAACAATCTTTGTAGAGAGAGTTGGATATTGATTCCTTTTGCCTTTTTGTTTCGCTCTGTTTATGCGACTGGTGGCGGCCAGCCGTAACAACAGACATACATACATTGGAGAGGAGGTTTTCCGGAGGACGGGAGGATGCCGATGCTCTCGGTGCTGATCGATCATTGAGCGCGTGGCGCTGGATAAATTTCAGAGAGTGTTCTCGATGACAAATGGTAACAGCGACGATGCCGGTGGCCGTAAACCTGACGCATTTCCGTATTTACTATCGCTCGAGGATCGATATTGTGGGCGCGCGAAGCGTGTCGGGTTACCGTGTCCGTGAATCGGTCGTAGCAGGAACGATGGGGCGTCGGCGGATGGCGTCGCGAATACGAGAGGCACGCATCGTTGTTGCGATTTTGCGAAAGACGGTCTGGTCTCGTCGGCGACAAAACGACGAGGACGATGATGACGCCGCGCAGCCAGGCCGGCTGCCAGCACCCACCAGTTTCCCGGCACGCGAATTCAAACGTGAAATTCATTTGTGCGGGCAGACATTGGCGCGGTTTCAATCGGCCGGTATCCATCAATCATCCAACTTTCTCGTTTCTCCTGCTTTTTTTTTGTTATTCGCACCGAACACCCCTTCTACGCTCGGCGCCGTCATCGCCACCTCCTTCCACCCGTTTTTTCTCTTTTCCATCAACCCTTCAGTTTCATCGCTCGCAACCCGTTCTTTTTCTCTCACTCTCTCCGTCATTCGCGTTATTTTCCACGCGACATGCGCTTATCCGCTCTCTCTCTCTCTCTCTCTTCCTCTCCCTCTCTTTCTCTGTTTCTCGCTGCCTCCGCTCTCCCCCGCACTGCCTAACTTCCACACGGGAAAGTGCTACACGTGCATGTAAACGAAACAAGCACACGGGCTGGGCTGCCGAGGGGAGCGTGCACGAATGTGGTTGCTATCGTATCAACGCGCGCGAGCTCTCGCTAAACGAGCGGTACATCCCCCTTCATTCTGCTCTTCGGACCATTGTGCCTTCACCTACGCGACCGGTGCAGCGCAACCCCTGCACCGCTGCTTCCCTCCGTTCTAGTCCGACCGGCGTGTAATTAGTGATTGCCGAGTCATGGCATTAATTCATAGGGCCGCGCGTGAAAAGCGGCTTGGAAAATGAATGGAATGCTCTCGGCGATAGAGCATACGAGCGCAGCCATTGGTGTGTTGCTGCAGTGGCCGGTTCCATCGTCGGGGGTGGCTCGAGGGTAATTAGTATGCGGCTCTAAGCGTGGGAAGAGGCGCATACACCTCTTGACTATTCAGTAAGTATATTGGTGACACTGCTCGTTCAAACGAAACGCATTAAGGTGCGTTCCGGTGTTTGGTCGATGTCCATCGCCCCAACTATTCCGCGTCGATCCTATCACGAGCGTACTACCGCAACACAGGAAGTGTACTATCTCCAGAAAGAGATTGGCCCACTAAAAACGATACCCACGTATTTCCTATGTGTGCTGATCCCTTAATTGCTTCATTTAGAACAGCAGCGCTTTTTAACGGTTTACAAATAGTACTCTCGTTGGATCAACTGTTTTTTCATCGGCGAAATAGAGAAATACCAAAGGGTAAATTGCAAAGCTAATCCCTGCAATCCGTCCCATTTCACAGTCACAGCGTTGAAAACAGAATGCAATAGTCTAGAATAAGTGGAACAATGGGGAAATGTAATACTGCGACATTGGTATAAAATGCGTTAACCCAAAAATCTCTATCTTTTCAGAGCGATATTTGACTATTTTCCCGCAACAATATCGTACGGCAGCCGCAAATCCTACCTCCCTCGGATCACCGTCGCCAACACTATGTCGATCGAAAGTTTGATGTTTCGAGAGGCCAGTTTTTTCTCTCTTTAATCTGTCGCCAATACGAGTTTGCGAGAGGAAGATAAAGTGGACGGGAGGCTAAAAGCTACGGAGCACAATCAGCTGGTATCGTCACCGTTCAAAGGGGTACAGATAGAACGGGAGCGAGAGCGAGAGCGAGAGCGAGAGTGTGTGTGTGTGAAAGAGAGAGTGAGTGAGAGAGTGATGGGTGGGTGAGGGGGGGGGGGGGGGGGTTAAAAGGGAGGCACTCAAAGACAGGAGCGGGGTGAGGGAGCAAAGGCGCGGTAAAATGCAGGGCTGTAGAGGAGTGGGCAGAAGAACGAAAACATTGCACTCTCTGAGCCAACAAGCCGGGGTCCGTTGTAATTAGTTCCTGTAGAGCGAGAGTCGAGCCAGCTCAACACACAGGCGCAAACGCACGTAGTACTTAGAAGGAGGACGGGGGTCAAGCAAGTAGTAGGTGCACGTGCACATATACGTATAGGGGGGCGGGGGTGAGAGCGAGAGAGAGGGCAGACGGATATACAACCACCGGGAGATTACACCGACGAGACAGGCGTACGCACACGCGCACGCAGAGGCTCGTCGCCTGGCCGGCGCTATTGCGGCTAGGTTGACGGGAGAGGAGCAAATAGGACGCAATAAACATGGTACTACATCATCCGCGGGCAACCCTTTATTCGTCGAGAAGCCTGTACAGGGCCGTTTACGGCCGCGTTTCTCTCGACGTATTGCAACGGTGGATGCGCGTCTCTCTGCACTGCACTGGCTCGCACGCTCGCTTCTATTGGACACATGGATCCTCTTGCGCCCTCCTCTATGCAAGGCGGCAAAGCTCTTTGTAGGAAGAACGCTGGTGAAAGCTTGGGCCAACCTCTGTCTCAGTGCGAACTGCGGACGCCTGTTAACAGTCGCTCGAGCTGAATTGCCGTTTGATTCCAAAGCACCGATCGGCCCGCTGAAAAAGCACTCGGCATAATAAACAGACACTCCACTCCCGCAATAGCCAACCCGGCTTTTATACGTGATCGACGACAAGGCAATCGGAGCTTGCGTTCCACGTAGGAAATTAATCGTTCGATATGCGCCAACAGAGAGCAGCCTATGCACTGCACTTATCCTCTGCTTCATACTGTGGCCATTAAATTCTTTTTACTTGTACCTGAAAGCCCTGCCTATCCCATACAGACAATAGTAAAATATTCCAATTTTATGGATGAGAATCGCATCAGTTTTCATGTCTTATCAATGGGGAGCCCCGTGAAATTAAAGACCATAACTCTTGGCGGCTGATGTGCCGGCGACTTCGATCCTACGGAGAAGAACGCGAGCAGGGGCAAAAAACAGGCCTCCAGTCGGAAGGGCCAAAGATAAAGGTAGAGGGTAACGATGGCAGGGCTGACATCTGTTTCAGTCTTTGACGATTAATTTTCTAGCAATGGGACAACCAGGAGATTATAAATAGGGCTCTATATCATCTACACTTAACCCCTTGTCCACCGAAGAATGAGCGAAGGCCTTCCACTTAGCATTCCCATAAATCAACATCTCTTACTCAGCAGTACCTTGGTTTATCGGAGGCTGCACTGCTTACTATCAGCGCTTGGTGGTCCAAGCACTTAAGTTCGACGAACAGTTCGAAAAAATCGAGCGTAGAAGCGAGAAAAAATGTGTTGGGTGTGCACAGTCGCATTGAACTGGTCGCAGTCCTAGAAAACTGAAGATCCTTTTACGAGAATCAAGCTATTGGTACAGCGTTAATATTTACCCGAGGCAGTATAGGTTGCCCACTTCGAGATACCAGATGCGGTGTAATCTCAAGAGTGTTGCTTTTCTTCTCGCCGTTCGTTGGCGATAATCACTCTGACAAAGGGTCGAAGCATCTTTCCTCCGAGCGGCGCGCACGCAGACCGTGTGCTGAATTGGAAGTTGGAAGTGTTTGCTCGAGGCAGTTTCGAGGCGTCCTGCCGACGTAAACGAGTGCTGAGCCGAATAGTGATTAATGTTGTTGCGTAGGAGCGAGAAGATCGTGGGATAGGAATCAACGTTTAAGGAATCCGCGCGATGGATTGCCTAACGAGCGCAATGGATCTGGCCCGACGAGAGTGGTGCCGCGTTCTCTTGGGATTCACGAGGGTCGATCTGCGACCTCTTTCTCGAAGAAGAAGAGTCTTTCGTTCGCGAGAGCAAGTAGTCAAGGAGTGAGTGAAACGCTGTCGCTGATACAATGACGCCGGTTAAATCCAAGAACGACGATGCTTGTCGTCGTTAGTCGTTGGCGCCCGTTCGTTCACGCGGCTCAGGTTCAAGCTCGAGTGAGCTCTCATTGCTGCTGCGATCCTGAGATAAACAATCGGCATCATTGTAAGGGCAGACGTGCATTTGCCAGAGACACACGCACTAGCACAGATGCGCTTGCCAGTCTCGAGTATCACGAGCCGGTGAAGAAGTACGCGCGTCCGCCTTGACTTTTCCTTTCTTTTCGCCCGGGCGTTCCTTGCACCGAGCGAGTGCGGGGAGCGCGCGCTCTCTCCTAGAGTCAGACACAGACGGGCCACTGTGCCGCTGGTCCAGCTGGTCGCGATTGAACGGTCTGCTGAATCTCCCCCGGCGCAGCCGGCTCCGGCAAAAGAAGCCAAGTGCCTTCTCGGGCAAAGAGGCACGCAGAGATGCGAACGACTCGATGCCCAGGATATTTTTATGTGACTGACGAGCAGTTCCTCTGGCACCACTGCGTTTTGATCTTCCGATAAGTAGAACGCTTGCCGCGCAAATGCTTTCGCGAAAACTCAGTCGACAACATTTATCGTGAATTTGTGTGGGTGCACCTTTGAAGCTTGTAATGGAAACAACGAAGATGGTTGCTGATGTAGGTTTTTTCTCTACCACCGCAAACGGCACTTCATAACCAGGAATGTGGCTACTCGGGCAATGTACCCACATGTTTTATCGTATTAGACTCCCGGGATTGCCAGCACGGATATGTGAAGCACTCAGACTAAGAAAAAGCGAAGCACTCCTCTCTCGCCTCACTGGGAATCTGCTGAGTAAACCAGAGGAAAGTTAGAGGGAAGATCAGACCGAGATACGGGATCTCCCAGCTTATCTCTAAGCGGCAATTCGGTTTAATTAATCCATCTAGCCAGCGAGGCGTGGCGAGCGAGGACGCTGCGTGGAAGTCACTTCTTATTAACCAACGACAATGCTTCCTTAATCACCCTACGTGTCAGAATTAACGCACTGCTTCTATGATTACCACGAAGAGATTTCGCCAGCTTCCCGCTGGCACGGCGCTATTACGGGCGCCAACAATTTAAACGAAATCTGCGAATACTTGACAGAGGATCTCCATGACGATCGTCCTGGAATGCTAAAGTAAGAGCAGATCCAAGTCGAGTGAATGAGGAACCGAGCAGGCAAATTAGTTCCAATTACGAACAAAGCATTTGTAAGAAAACAAGTTTATAACCTTTTCGTACTCCCCTCAAGCCAACTAATTCCCTTTGTATTGAATTTCAATTCCATTGTTTCGAATAGTTCTTCCTGATTCGGTTGTAGCCACTAAGCGTGGCTATCCCTATCTCTGTCGCATTTATGTCGAATTATTACGATTTCACATTGGGGCATGATTCATCAGCTAATTGCATGATGGTTTGGTTGCCGGCGTGGTAGAGCTATAGTCGAAACTCCGCCGGTTCATTAATCACAGGCGGTTCCCCCGGCGCGGCGTTCATGCCGAAGGTGCAAATGCCCGGATGAATTGTCGTTCGTCCTCGTGAACAAAGAAGTCGGGATAAGAAGACAATGGGGCGCGGAATGTTGTACACAGCTTCTTCTCGAAGCTTAATTCTTTTAGCACGAGAATAATTTATCACTCTGAGTGGATTCCTTTCACGACGTTGTCTGCATTGGAGAGAAGAACAACTGAACAACGGACACCTACCACAGCTCGAGCGGCGCGGCTGGTCAGAAAAAGTGAGTCAAGGAATTGAGAGGATTTCGAACAAAAAAGCTCGAGACCCTATAACACGCATGATAGAGGAACAGTATCACCTAATTTATCGTCACAATGAATCCGTTGTTTTCGTTGGCGGTGTGCGTGCGCCATGCCATTTCTGTTACGGGCGACTGCGACTGCGACACGGCTCGAATATACCTTTTACGCGATTTCGATTAAAAATGAATGGTTCGTTCGGCCGACGCGGATCATCCTTCCATGCAGTGTATTATGGTTCGGGGAAATACAGCTATTAATCACACCACAAAAACGCCTATCAATCAATCCAATCTGCCTGCCCCTGCCGAGCCACATTATTTCGCTATCTATTTATATCAAGATGTCTACTTGCAAGCTCCGATCCTCGCGAATTGCCCCTCTCCCCCTCTTTCTTGTACATACGTCCGAGGCCCATCGGGTTTATGATTACCGATCGGTATGTAACGGTTGTAACGAACTTTCGTGTCAAGCCGCTCGTCTTATCGCCGATAAGCAATCCCATCAGTGTACATCCGTCCATTTACAAGGGTATGCATTTCTCTATGTATATGCCCGGATAGTTTCACGTGTCCCTGGGGAGCACCACGTTTGCACGATCGGGAAACACGTAGCGCGCGCTTGTTTCTATGAACGTTCGAACGGTCCAAACATTTTTGCGAATTAAATGTTCGAATTCCATTTCGCATTTGGAGCACGTAAAACAAGTAACTGTGTCAGAAATTTGATCGTCGGACTGGTTGAAAATAAACGGCAATGTTATAATTATAGCGAAACTGATAGAATCGATTGCTAAACTTATTTGTACGCTTGACCGGATAGGAATATAGGAAGTGACAAATTTAGACATTCTGCTACCGTTTCCAGCGCATGGCAGTAAACTAATTAAATCTTACTATCTTTATGCGGAGCGACGACGTGCTCAAGTTTCTTGTTGTAGAGATTGGCTGCGTACATACGCGGTTGAATGTGGGTTTGAGAGTAGACAGTCGAAAATGGGGAATTTCGGGAGAACAAGCAAGGCCAGCTGGCTGGCCAGTACGATTTTCTGCGGTTTTCTCGAACACACGAGATTGGAGTACGTGCCAGCGCATTCGGGGCGAACATGCGAGAGCAGGTGCAGAGACAATGGGAATCGGCATGCGCGCAGCTGCGCTTAATGAGTGATGGATCATGCTACATACCTTACAAAACCTTTCCTCTCTTTGCCGGTGATGGCCGGGCCTGAGTTTACGCGAGCTTTTAACAGGATTCTGTCTCTCAGCCAATCTATTATACCACCGCCGAGTCTCTCTCGGCAATGAATTTAATTCATTTCCTTTAACCCAGTTTAGCTGACACATTTGTCAGCGGGTCAGAGTTTAAGTTTAAAGCCTCGTGCCAACCCGGTAGAACTACAGTTCGAAATTCGAGACACTTTATCCAAGGTGGAGCGTAAGAATTTCTGCCGGTGTCTGATCTACTCAAGAGGAATTTACTAGCTAGGTTTTACGAGTTAAAGAGTAGATTGATGAGACAGGAAGCACGAGGCAAGTTTTCGGAGCGAGTAACAAAATTTCGTCTCTTCCTTGGGGCGCAATTTATTCGGTCGAGAAGCCTTGTTATAAGCCCCGCAACCCTAATAGGATCATCCCCGGTAATCACAGCTATTACTTCGGTTCTGATGGTGTCAGGGTGTGTTGCACACGTACGAATTGCTGCCCGAGGCAATCGATAATCCGAGGTGAGTAAAGGTGAAAGGGGTAGGTGCGAAGCGGAGGCCGGGCCGACGAGGAAGGTTTTCCTCGGGTAATAGGGGTACATAGTCGAGTTCGTCGAGGGATGAGAGCAGGTCAAACAGGCAGGAACGCCAAGGCGTTATGGCGTCACTCGCGCCGCTTGTCCCTTACGGACAACATTATGCTTAATGCAACAACTTCTTTACAGTTCGCTCTCCTACTCCCGTCACACTGCTCGCTAGCCTTGATTGAGAATGGGACGCCATTAATTTTGATGCTCGCCTCTGCAGGTAGTCGGGTGCGAAACAAAGCATGCTTTTTTTCCCTTCTCCAACCATGGAAGTCATCGCGTCTCCCCATTGTAGTGCTAATCCATGTACTTTTTCCGCGATTATGTTGGAATCTTCAACTCGCCGACTGTTTTAGTTCCCACGGGGAGAAACAAAATGTGGCAGAGGGGGTAGGCCGGAAGGAAGAGGAACGAGCGATTACGGAGAAGATTAGATTTTCAAGGGTGAACTTCCAGTATGAAAGGTTCCGGCGGGATAGATTGCCTCGAGGCTTTTAATGCCGAATTATTGAGAAAATAATAAAGTAGACTAATGGAAATTGACCAGTGGAGAAAAACCTGCAGATGCTGGTCGCGATGTTAACTTTTCAAAATGAATGAAGAGAGCCGAACGTTCTCATCAATAGACGATAATGTGGCACATCCTCAAAAGAAAGCAAGGGTTTGCGCAACGCAAAAGGGTATTTAAAATGTAAAAGCTCATACAGCGAAATAAGAACCGTAGTACAGGATCATTTCTGACTTACACATTTGATACTTTCCATTCTGCAGTATTATGGAACTTGTCCAGTGAGGCTTACCTGCAATAAAAAAGAGAATTTATATTAGAATGAGTAGACCATTCGCCACAAATATATGTCTTATATCTAAACTTCTTAGAAGGCTGTTCAACTGGTTCAACTGGTCCGACAGGTCGAACGATATTCTACCATTTTTCTCTGGAGCGAGAGCTATTAATTACAGCATAGATGATGACAAGGTTCTCTAAGCCCGAAGGAAAGTCGGGTTCGTCTTCGGAAGGAAGTGGGAAGGAGAGGAGTTTGCACATTTTGAAGGGTGGATCCTGGCAGCCCCTGGCGTCGTTTCGAGCGGCACCCTCTCTTCGTTCTACGTTCTTACTGTGCTCTGATAGCGCCCTAACCGCAAACTCCTTCCTCCATTCTCTGAGCACGCCGCGCCGCGCCGCGCCGCCCGGCCGCTCGCCAGCCCATATTGAAATATAATTAGGGGTGGTTTAATAAGCGACGGTCTGCGGCTTTCACTCGAGCGTCCACGGCGTAAGCAGCGGCTTGTTAACGGATACGTCTTCCTCGGCTGCCATCTAACGAGCTGCTACTCCTAGCTTTGCTGCGGTCGCTGTCGCCTATGCAGACTTGCACTCCATAGACCTTCGAGGATGAACGCACTTGCATGCGCGTTTGTATCTTAAGATTGAATTTAACTCGCCCTCTCCTATTTCCGGCAGCAACATGCGCGCGCTCTCCTACACCTATGCGACCCGTCTGATTGCGTGGCGGAACTGTTACAGGCACATACTGCTTTGACGATCCGGAACCGTGTTTGCCGTTGACATTTGCGGCTGAAAGGCAGCCCCCTTTGAATTCCTTCCGATAACACGACGCCCTTTGCAGACCAGTTTACCTTCCCTGACGTATCCTGTCAAACCCTGTCTTATCGCGGGCTCCACCTCATTACCACGCCAACTTCTACGATTGGGGAGAAGAAACGACTTTTGAAATAAGATAGTACGAGTTTTTCACCAATTTGCCATTCTACAGCTTTGCGCGTAGATTGGCTGACTGATGTGTGGCGAGTGCAATTGATGCGCTAACGCAAATTTGCCAGTTCGAGCGACTCTAACAAGTACCGAGGAGGGTTTTAGGATTATGCAAGCTAATAAATCTTGGCGCAACTCGACGGTGCTTGCCTGTCTGCCTTTGGATAGTGAGGGGGGGAAGGGTGGTAGTGAAGTTTCAGGCGGCGCATTGCGCAAATTTTGCTTGCTCATCGGGATCCTTGGAGCAGAGGGAGGGAGAGGTGGCCAACACAATGCATCCCGTCCGGATTCTCGCGGCTCTGCATTCTGCTTGGCAATTAAAGTTTTTCAATATATTAAACCCGTGGCTGAAAGCGTGTCTGATGCTTATAGATTGCGTCAGCTGTTGGGGTTCACGAAACTATGAATTTTTCGGAGCGGAAGCCCGTGGAAGGGGAAGCAAGAGAGAGGGAGGACGGGTAGCTGAGGGAAATGCCGGTAGGTTGGGTGCGGCTATGTGTATGTACGTATGTACAAGTATGTACTTATAGAAGAGAGCGGTGCGCGGCTGGCGCAGCACGCGCGCGCGCGCGCGTTGCTGGCGATTTAGCTTGGCATCTCGGGACAAGTCTCTGCCTCTAGCCGCCGTTGCTCCGAACACGGTTTTCATGTTCCCCTTTCTCCCGTTTTCTCTCCCGATGCCGACACCGACGTCGACGCCGCCGGCGGCGGCGGCGGCGCGCCGTACCGCGCCATGGCATTTATGCAGTAACCCGTTGCCGTAGGTCGTAACCTTCCGGCGTGTCGAGCTAAGCAGACCGTACCAGACGGCTGCAGCTGCACATCCCTGGCGCTAGCGCCAAACGATTTCCGTTCTGGCGATTAATCCTGGCAAAACGACTCCACGCTCTCTGCAAAGAGTGTGCCGAGTACTTCCGCGGCAAAGTAGAAATAACGAGGCATTGTCCTGACGCCCCTTCTCTCCCTCACCCTCACCCTCACTCTCACCCCTTACTCACCGAGGGAAGGGCAGAGGGAGTGGACTCCTTGCGGCTTCCTTATTAAAAGATTGATCCGACGTTGCACTACGTCCTTTTTCATCTGTTGCATCGGACCTGCGCGATTCAATTCCGAATGAATGAAATTGACAAGTCTCCACTATATCAGAGAGGAGAGGAGGAATCATATGGTGCCTGCTGTCGACTTTCGAACGTACGCTTATTGTTAATTAGTCATGCTTTTGCCACTCGAGTCATTTACGAGCCAGAGAGCCAGTTAACACATCGAGTGTAATAGAGGGAACTACGTGTGCCAGTGGAACGTGTTAAGTGGTGTAGGTCATGCACGTGCGGCGGTCGGACGGGCGCGCTACAGTTAAAAGGGGATACCTATAGAGAATTCCGCGCGGCACGTACCAATTTGATTAGCGAGTAGGTAAAGGCGGAGCGGGGCGGAATATTAGAATGCTCGGCCAACGAGGCTGTGCACGTGTGAGTATGAGAGACGTGTGTTCGTGCGCGTATAGGTACTACTTGGGACGCGGGGGGGCGTGAGAGAGATAGGGAGAAAGAGAAAGAGGAGAGAAAGAGGTTTCCACAAGGTACCACCAGTCATGCGCACCAATATATTTTCGAGCAATTAGTGTCACGATCTTTTTCCAGCGCGCGCTTAACTTTGACATGCTCTATCACTCCAAGCACCCCCGCTATACCCTTCAATCCCAGTTGTCTGCTATTCGGGTGCGAGTAATTACGCGTCACTCATGCCTCTTACGATCGACGAGCGTGCCGGCGAAGTTTCTTCGCTTCAAACAAGCCAGCCGCGCCGCGCCGCGCCGCCTCCTCCTCTCCACACCCCCCCTACGTCAACCTCTGGGAAATTTCTGTCGCTTCCGCTTAGAATGGAGCGGCAGCCGCCGCGCCGCGTCCTCTTCCTTTGCTGCGATCGGCAGCACATTGCTTCATTCTTCCGATCGTTATCGTATGGAAAAGCTACCGTTAGCAGATCGGAAAAAATTCATGGCGAATATCGTGTGCCATTATTTTTCCTCCAGGATCCACTCTCTTTCTCTCGCTCTCTCTCTCTCTCTCTCTCTCTCTCTCTCTCTCTCTCTCTCTCTCTCTCTCTCTCTCTCTCTCTCTCTCTCTCTCTCTCTCTCTCTCTCTCTCTCTCTACGATCCTGACCTCTTCAGGCTTTGGCGATATTAATTGGAGAAATTACGCCAGCGAATAATCGTGCTCGCGTGCATCATCCGTGACACGCTTTTCGAAGCGCACGCAAGGGCCAAGTGCGCTTGCTGGCGGCTCTCAGGCCCGTGTGTTAATGACTTGAGGAAAGTTTCGCCGGCGAGGCAGAGTGTGCATCATTTACGGATTTTCGAAGCGGTGCTCATGGCACGGCGGGTACAACTTTCCGTTTGTTATCGAAGCGATGTCGTGTGTGAGCAGTGCAAGTTTTATACTTTACGACTGCTCGGCGGAATAGTGGCGTGATTAATAAACTACCGGGAAATGCGTAGCCATGTAATACACACGTAGGAATCTGGTGATGGTGCGAACCAAAATGTTCTCTTTCATTAAAATATGTATATATATATGTGTGTCTTTCAATCGATTGTGACGCATTATATGCGACAGCAATAATTTTATTATATCGAACGGAAGCATCCGCTGTATGTATTTGTCTGAGGGACGTTCTCTCGGCGCGCCAGTGGCTGCAGCCTAAATCAGTTCATGACGCCTCTGGTGTGCGCAGGGTCATCAATCGCTGATTAATCAAGCGGAAATGGTCGATTTAATGCGTTAACATTGCGGGCGTTGATACGCGTATTTCGCTCGTACTCTGCTATCGCCGGTGTTAATTAATGTAATGCCGCCGTTCAAACTGTAGTGCTGTCATCTACCATTCCAGTGGGTGAGCACGCGTACGTGTATGTGTGTTGTATGCAAGAAAAATGGCAGTTTATAAATCTGATTGATTGCAGTGCCCTGCTTCGATTAGTCAAGTGTCAAAGAAGCAGCATTCACACTTGTTGTGCCATACTGCGATTTCCTGCATTTCCTATGAAATCTCTATTTTGAGTAGTGCTCCTCTGGAGTGATCGTCAGCGATGCGCGTCAAGTATACTTGGAAGAATAGAAGAGGGATCTCTTGAAAGCTTTCGAGGTATCGGTACGCGTGTGTAAGGTTTAGATAATGTAATCGATTACACGCCTACGGAACCGACAATTCGAAGCTATCCTGGAAAAAGTTGGTCTTATCGTGAACCGAGGGAACGTCTAGTAGGACCGCGGCCACGATGTCACTGACGTCACTTCCCGGACAATCGTTTCGCGGGCGTGTTGTTCACGGGATGCAAATAATCTCGAGTGAGAGGAGTACGGCGCACGGCCGCCCGCGCACGCTTCCACTATCAACGCGCCGACGAGTGGCGCCCCAGATAAGCAGGAAGCTGTCGTCGTCGACACATTCATTTGCACGTTAATTAAAAATAAATTTCCCCACAGCGACACAACCTACATATACGATCCAACCATCCTCTCATTCACGCCGGATACCAATGAGAATTTCGCCTCGATTCTCTGATCCAATATAGGGTACAGCTTGGTTATTTCGAGTCAATACTAGTGTTATGATTGGCCACTGCTTGCTTATTCAAATACAGATTTTGATTACATGTGCCTATTTGAGATTCGTGCGTCAAGTTTCGAGTAAATACTTCGAAATCATGAGATTCTTGAAAAGCTACTTTAAATGTTATATTCAGTTCAAGTAATTGGGAATAAAATACAAAGGCAACACATTCCTTCGTAACAAGGAAGGAAACATTAATATGTTCATTGCGTAAGTCGCGGATGCGGTATGGTTGCTGAAGAATTATTCACAGAACTGCGCTTTGCGCGGCTAGTTCGATATCTCTTGTGGTCGCGACCTAGATTAAGGGATGACTAATGCTTCCTACTTGCATCACGAATTAAATAGCTGTGCATCTAATTACGCCACACGCACGCAATCGCAAGGAGTATTCTGGGCGATTTTGTTTAACAATTCATTTGAGACGCGATGCAAAATATAGTTATTTAAATGGAGCGGCGAGATCGAGAGGGGAAGGTTCTGATAAACAGGTCGGTTTGCAAAATGATAGAGGTTTATTCGGGCGCCACATACATGGCCGAGAAGCGACAGAAGGTAGGCCGGCAAATATTGCCGTTTATACCAACGAATGCCCGTCGAAACGTGCACGTTGTGTGGCATGCTTGTCCCACCACGATTTACGGCGTCCTAGTATCCCGAAAAGAAAGCTTACGATCGGACTTCAAGGGATCGTACACATCGCTAGCGGGAGTCTGGAGATGAAAGCGGCGGTGGCAGGCTGCGGTAGCTGGAAAAATAAAATTATGGCACACGGCGAAACGAAGCAGACCTTCGGAACTATTAATAGTGGCGCCGAGCCTGCCGTTTGCTCTCTTCTGCGATAGCCCGGCCTCTTTCTGCCATCCTTCTCGCTGAAACATTCGTCGCTCCTTTGTCCATTATACCCTTTGCCAAGCTCGATTACCGCCGGATATTCAACGCGTTTAAGGATCTTCAGTGAATTTTCTGCCCTTTTTCCCCAGTGACATTTCGCTGTTTAAGAGACTCATATCCGGTTATGATGGGACTTCAGAGTCAAGCCGAGCGGTTGAATGTAACTTCACAATTTTCATTCGTTCAATTTGCCAAGCGTCGACGAGCATTCCAACTTTCCGCACTTTAGATTCCATTAGCGTGGTATGTCTCCATCAATTATGCTACTTTCTATTTCGTTAAATATATTTTTTGCTGCTCTTAGTTAATTATTTCAGATAGTGTAACGTCCAAATATTTACACCACGGAAACTCGATCATTCGTTTGAGTACATCATTCACCAGAATATTGACAAGAGTTGTTACTTTAGACGTGGAATTCTCTCGACTATTTCAATTGCAATTCTCTCCGCCATTTCAGAATTCGGAGTGCAGAAAGGAAGAATCGCTTATTGATATTCAGAATGAACTGATACAGAAAGAACGGATAGATCCAAGAGCACATTGAATTTGGGCAAGACATTGTCGTAGCGATCCCCATCTTTAAATTCCAATGATGACAATCCATCATTGCCTACTGATTAGTCTGCTCGAGCAACAAGACTATATTCTTTCGGAGAATACCAGTGGATTGATTTATAATGAAGGCCGGGTACTGTTAGTTTCGCGAATAAAGGAAATAATTAATTAACGTTTTGTTAGGAGTCTCAGGAATTACTTTTCACGAAGTGATTACTCCGCGCGGACTAATACGATCCAGATTAAAGCCGATACAATCCTGGAGCTCTCGTGTAAATACATTATATGGTGAGTCGAAAGAAGAGGCCAATTATCGTGAATCTGATTGTTTAGCATTGTCGATGCCAGGGCAAATGGGAATCCGATAAAAACGTGGTTGTTACACCAAAGCCGCATTTAAATAGACTTCGCCAGACTCCGATCCGGCATTGCGAGTTTATGTTTAATTAGGATGGAATCCACTTTACTCTGTCCTCTTATTCCTTCCGTCGTTGAAAGAGTGGGACTGGGCGGCTCTTTCTACTGCGATAGTATTATCAGAATAAATTCAGCATTAAATCCGCTTAGCCAGTCGAACTTATTCTCCGTAATCTGTATTTACCGGCTATACTCAAGTATTTCTTAGAGGTTGTTTGTACCATGATTAAAAAGGGGTGGCACTACCGACGGTTGAATAAACGGTAAGCGCGTACCGATTCGTCAGAGGCAATAATTAATCGCAAGCTATCGCGGATGAAAATTCGATTCTCCAGCGGTCTTACGGTAGATTTGCTGCGGTAGAGTTTCATTTCCGATTATCGCGGAGGGCTATATCCCAAGGGCCGGCTCAAATTAAAATCAGATTCGAGCGAAACGGAAGCCGTCTGATGGCAGAGTCAGAGCTTCGAGGGGGGAAGGAAGGAGGAGGCGACGCCGAAGCCGAAGCCGGAGGTGGAGGCGGACAATGAAAGGTCAAAAGAGGGAAAGAAACAAAAAGGATACGGGAGAGGGGAGGGTGGGAGCTTTTATCGGCGTGGGGCTCCATAATTGAACCGACATAAGTACTCTTTTCATATCATCGTTGCGAAATGATGGAAGAGGATTACGAGAATCCCGCGGGAAGAAAGGCTGACATAGAAACGAGAAAAGGGCGCGCTATGCCGGCGGAAAGAGCGACAGCAGTGAGGAGAAGAGACGGGCATCGCGGGGATCGAAGTGAGGCGACGCTAGTTCGGGTTCAAACGGAAGGAAGGTCGAGATGTGAAAGAAGCTAAGGTGGGTGGACGAGGAGGAACTTCCAGACTCTCCTTCGTCGGTGTGTCGGCATTTCAAGGAGCACCGCGCCGAGTCAGCAGGACATTCGATCGTCCCTCTCCGCGAGTTCGGCCCTAATATCCCTTCATCCCCCGTTGCCGATTTTTCCTTAAATGCTTCATGGTTTCATACCAGAAGCAAGCCTGATCAATCCAGCCAATCCTGTTCAATAAATTCCAATATAGGCCATTATAATGATATCTTTTAAACCAAGAATGTAATACTGTTGAATCGATTCGTGTACGTCACAACGTAGATACGAAGAGTATGAGGAGGTTTAATAACTGATTGCGGTTGCAATGTCAGAGGAGTTTAAAAAGCCCTTTGTCAAGTGTAACCAATGGGGATAGGTGATGGGCGACGAAGGTATCGTTGAGGGTTGCAGCAATATTTTGTTTGAAGCTCTCGCTACCGCTTCTAACAGCAACCACAGCGTATAGAACTACGTTGGCTCTGTTGATTTTTCTCACCGGAAATTAAAATCCTTTTTGTCAAAGGCCCTACCAGAGTGAAGGAGTTGGGGATCATGAGCTTTTTACGCAGTTTCGTGAAAGAGGGACAGGGGAAAAGGAGACCTCTGGCAGAGTGGAGTACCTCGATTGGCCTAGCTCTAATTCCTTCCTTTTGGATTGAACTTCTACCGCTGCGCTTGGGTAATATTTAGCAGACAGAGCTTCCTGTCGAGACACCATCCTGCCGTTTCCTCAGCAGTCACTTAGGTCACGTCGCATTGTGGCGTTTTATGCTTCCAATTTATTCCGTTCAACGTTCGACTTATTCTCTCCCATTCACTCGATGGCAAACAGTAGCAAAATAACTGGCTTTGGCAACTTTTCTAGGCAGCAAGATCCTCAATGCACTTTATAGCTTGTATCAACGCAAAAGAATCACGAAGATGAAGTCGCTAACTTTCACATGCGTACGGAATTGCGAAAGAGATAATGTGATTTAATTATTCCAGGTAGAGCATGATTGCGGAGATCGATTGGTGCAGATTAACCGGGTTCTCTACGGAATGTTCATCCAGGTGGCAACAGATAATAGTTTCGATCGACAGAGTATTGCTACTTGGCAGATTTCACTGGTCTCCTGGCTACCTCGGCTGTTAAGTGCAATTAGCATCGTAATTGCATGAAAGCTGAGCGATTACACGCGCGATCCCTATTGCGAATCTATTGACGTGTTTCTCAAGTATCCGAATGTCCCTCAAATGATGTCATCGGTATCGATGAAATAATCGATACATCGGCTTATCTTTCAGTCTTTCGTTTCGTTCGTATTTTCTATTGTAAGCTATTATTGATTATAATAAGTAACGAGAAAAGGGGATTGGGCAACTTAAAATATGCATTAGTCTGCCGAGATGAGAGGATTGGAGCGGGATAAATGTTCATCGAGCTCGTTGTAAGATAAATACATACAGAGCAGAGCAGAGCAGAGAGCGGTAAGACAGTGCACTGGCGGTAGCAGGGGGCGAGAGTGCACTATGCATGGAAATTCAGGCTGTTTAATGAATCAGTAGATGCGAGGTAAGGCGGGCAGGAACATCGTGAACAACCACCATTAAGGACACTGTTATACCGCCAGTTTCTTCTAGTAACCGCAGATCGATAACAGCGCCGAGAGAACCATAGAATGCGTGAGAAGTTAGATGGTTAGAGGAAAGCTTAGACTCCAGTGGAGTAGAGCTGCTTGGACTCTCTCATTCTCTCGGCACCAGAGCCATTAGGAGTGGCTTTGCTTTTAGCTGAGATGCTGACATGCTTTTGTCCTCATGCATTGTTTCGCTCACTCGTCAAAGCTCTCCTCTCCCTCAAAACATCGTATACACTCTCGATACCAGAACATCACAATCTATTTCATAATTTAGTGTTTGAAATGGTTGTATGTCCTGATGAATGAATGAGAAGTTGGGCAGGCTCCTCTAACTGTGGACGCATCCACTGTGTACACTCTTCGTCGACTCGAGGATGTACTCTAGCCACTTCTAAAATCCCCTCGTTCACTAGCAAACTGCTCGATGGATGCACCAACTCTATATTCACTTTCTTTCTCCTCCCATACTCTCCCACTCTCTGTCTGCTTCTCTCTCTCTCTCCCGATCGAGACTATACGCGGCATAGATAGATCAAAGAGGTCATTCATCGTCCGTCCATACCTCCCGAGCAAGATACCTGCACGTTATAGCCACCATGGCAACCAACCATCCCCTTGCAAGTACAGTTCTTGAATCCCTGTCTGAATACGTCATTTACAATTGGGCCGATGAAGCGAGGCATCGACAATCTTGCCATGCAGCTATCTAACCCTCGTAAACTGTGCGATTATGATGCGGCGTTATTAATATATTGCTGGTACGCAATTACTCGAAAATTCAAGTGGTAAGCCAACATTTATGGTATTTATTCTATTTTAGAATTATGTTTGCAAATTTTATTTGATGGTAGCTTGCATATTTATGAAGTTTACTACCGGCTCTGCTCAACGAAGGAAAACGGACGTATGAAATGTGGTATGAGCAAGTTTTACGCGTTGGATAAATCCTTCCTACTTCTTACTTCAGTGTAGATTATTAGCACTTCGATTCGTTTTCTTTCAAGGTATAGTCTATTGTTCTGGCTATCTCGTGTAATTTAATCTTCCACTTCAGAGCAATGTAGTACTTAGAATGCAGTACTAGATGTGACATTTAAGATGGACGCAGTTCGCCGAAATTCATGACTATATAGAGTTCGAAGTGCACTCTGCATAAACGGGTTTATGTAAATTTCTCTTTAAAACTTTGATTCCTTCCTTACGTGCAGCTCGCATATATGTCATTTTCTCGTCGAGAGGGGTTTTTAAATTTCTCAGATCTGCAGTTTGTACCTTCTCTATTTGTGCCGTTTCACTGCCAGATGAAAGGCGCGACATATTATTATTACTTTTTGTGCGTCACTCTCTCGGGCGATTTAAAATCTTCGTTCATTATTGATAGGGGCGCAAAAGGCTGTAGGTAAGTTGTTGCCCGGAATCAGTTGCAATGCAGATACACCTATTTAACTAGAATACGTTCGAATGCTGGCATATGTTTCCAGCTGGGTCGCAGCCAAAAGTTGCTTTCAGCTTACGGACTAGCAAGAGCATTAACATATTTCTTGCTGGATATTAGCCGATAATTAAGAGGAGCTCTGCTAGCGAGGGTAACTGCGCAACTCCTCTGATTAAATAACTGGATCGAGTTTCCGATAGTATGGGTGGCACGTACATATCGTACGATCTATAGGACGGTTTACCTCCCATTGTCACGGGAGTGCTTTTCGCCTTAAAAATCAGCTCTTAGCCGACTCGATATCGCCAGGACTCGGCAGTGCAAGTAGGTCGTCGCGTTTGTGGCAGATAGGATCTTTTTCCTGTGAAAGACTGGTGGGTTGGTGGGCGAGCGAGCTGGCTAAAGTATCGACCGAATACTCTCCGACGCCAAGTTCAGGAAGAAAAGGAATTGGAGGAGTCGAGAGTGCGCCTTGAAAGCCGGCAGAGCACGATGGTTGTGGATCGATCATTCCTCTGTGGAGCAGGATATCCTCGTTCGATTCAGGCATCAGGAGCATTAAGCTAAACCAATCGAGCGAACTAGAATCTACAGTGGCGATCGATCCCACCACCGCCTTAATTTATCCAAAGTAAACGTGAAATATAAGCGGTGCGCCGGATATGTAACTAGCTCACCCTTTACACCGGACTGACCAAATGAATTCGGCCCGGGGTCAGGATAATATATGCAGTGGTGATGTAACATGGCACATGCCGTTCTGAGAAAACGCAGTGACCGCGATACGAGTAGTAGAGTGTAATTTGCACGGGAACTCGAGCGAGCGGCTGCTGGTGGTGGTGGTCAAGGGGATTCGGTGTACGGCCAGCGATTGCTCGACGTTCGCGCACCTGCCGCGCGCGATTCGTTTTAATTTAAAGTCATTTAATCAATGCGGCCCAGGCAGCATTGAATCAAAACGTCTAGTATGGAAGCCACTACTACTCAGCTTGGCAACCGAACAGAGCGAGAGAAAGGGAGAATTCGGAGCAGCACGGATCTGCCCTCTCTCGCTCTCTCAGATACTTGTGTGCATGCATCCGAGCCATCTCTCGCACCCACCCTTCGCCGCCCCCGCGCAATGAATTAATCAGGCAGAGTGATGAGGGACGTGCCGCCATGCGTCCCCACATGCCGATGCCTCAGGACACATGCTGCAATTCCACCGGTAACGACGCCGACGGTAGAAGCGGCGCAGCAGTCCCGGCCGCCCGTCGATTCACTTCGACGAAAAGCACCACGCACACACGCATCCCGGCATGACTGATGGGGATTTCGTTGGATCACGGTATTGCCTGCCCTACCTTCTGATCGCCACTGTTAATTATGCGAATGCAAGAGCTCTCGTTGGCAAACCAACGTGGCGCACTTCACTTTCTCTCTCGCATGCAAACTCTCTCTCTCCCTCTCTCTGTCCTCCACTACCTTTGATACGTGCACGTGTACAATGTAGAGCAGCGGCTATGCCTCCAAGAGGATCCGCAGGCACTCGATTGAAGGGACCACTGAAATTCGAAGAGTGCTTTTGCATTCCTGATTCCTGACTGGCCCCTGACGTGTACATGCCTACCCAGTGACGGCCGATTAGTCGAACATTTCTTCATTTAGAATCAACCTGGTAATTGGTATCGCATGTGGCATCGGTTCACATGTTATGCATTTGCTGGATTAATGGCGCGTATTAATTAGACTGTGACTGAGATGTATAGGTTGCCGCGTGCACTTGGTGTCGACGCACATTGTAATCCCATTGGCGCAGCATTGTCCTTTTCTGTTACTGCTTGCCCCCGCGATTGATTGAGTGTTATCGCGAGCTGCACTAATTTCTTTTAGAAATAGCATCTATTCTCTGACACCCGGACGGACAAACAAGACTACATCTTAGAATCGGCGAGTATTGCAATCTCGGCAAGCCTTGTAGTGAAGTGATGACGTAGCGTGACGTGCCGGGCAAAAAGTGATAGTTGCAAGAACGACTCTATCGCGGTATAGGGAAGAACCCGCCGTGAACCATGCCGTTTAATATCTCTGAGATACATCTCGTTGAGCGGGCCGGCGGCGCCGGGGTCAGAGGTCTAGAGGCCGAGGGGGGAGGGCTAGCAATCAAGCGTGAAGTGTCGATAGTCAAAGATGGGTCACAATAGATTGCCAGGAGCGAAGGGACGGTTGGATACACCGATTATTCCAGAGAACACGAATTATCAGTTTTCGTATATCCCAAGGGAAACTAACCGACGGAAGAGGGTGCATTTAATGATAGAACTAGGAAAAAGCCTGCCGAAGACAGACGTGTCAACAATTGCTTAGAAAGAGAAAAAAGGAGGCAAGAGAAGGCAAGACTCCAAATACTGATTCGAATGCAGGGGAGAGCTCGGCGCTTGGCCTAGGCGCCGAGAGTTCTGCAACGCAACCCCTACGTTGCCGTCTTCCCCTGAGCGACCCTCTAATGCGCCCGATCAATATTGCTTGCGCGAATCGATGCACGCGCCATACGGTGTCCTTTTAAGAACAGACCATCAATGATCACAACTATGATCCAGCTAGGGTTGTTACATTTTCTATTCTGACCAGCTGAATTTGCTGTGATATTGTCACTATTAAACCTGAAATTTTGCATAAAAGGGTAGTATTACAATAGCAGGATCTAGAAAGCGAGTGGGGGGGAGCGTGGGTCGAGCGGAAATTTCTCGGTGTGTTGCGGACATTACTTAACCCCGGGGCCGAGAATCTTAGAGTATAGCGGACAATGCAAACTCTTACTCGTTGACTGGGCAGCCCGCGGCGCTCCGGGGAAGCGTACGTGCGAACCGGTTATGGTAAAGGAATCTGTTTCTGCTCTCCCACGCGCCACTCGGCCGTTCCGGAGGCGACGCGCGCTGCGATACACCACGAGCAGCACCCTCACGAATCGTGCAGTCCATCGCGATGCATCTCTCCTCTGTCCCAACGCGAACCTCTTTGCTTTCTTGTCCGCAAATGCCAATCTCCCGTCGGCTCGGCGCGACGCGGTGCAACGTAGCCAGCCAGGGCCGAGATCAGAAATTGGCCCGTTCTGACCAACGTGCATTGACCGAGGTTAGCGAGTGTGAGGAAAATCCGACGGAGCGTGACCCCTAGCGCGAGCTAGTCGGCCGTGACCCCCTCGCCATTAACAGAGGAACCCATAGACGCCCGAATACGCCACTAGCTACGGCTGGTACCGTGCGTACGGGCCGCAATCCTCTGTAACATGAGATATACGTGTATACATACATATAGATGGACGCGTACGTGGGTTAGAGAATAGGATGGCAGATATAGGTCGGTTGCAGGATCGCGCGCGGAACTATGTGAATCCGAGCGTACCGCCCGATGAGTTTCGTCTCGGTCGGCCGTGCTTTGATTCGTAAACGTTACTATGGCTGGCAGCACCCGGGCCAATTCCGAGCCTGGGAATATTGGGCTAATGCCTGTGCACACGAGCCCGGAAAAATTTGCGCGATTTGTCTGGCATTTCCTCTACCAAGCAACGCAACGCTTCCTCCCGTTTTTATCAGCCCTCCTGCCAGTCGATCAAGGATAAATGGCTTTCGATCGGACGGTTGGGCATTCTTTAAATTATTGGAAATGTCTACGTTAATGAATGAATAACAGTGTGACCGAATATAACTGGACTGTGGGTGGTCCGGGTGTCGATACTGGGCCAAGAACGTCCAAGTGGAAAGACACACACTGCGACACAGCTGGCAGCGAAGTGTTCATTACCAGTGAAACGTTCCCATTTACGTGTTCATTTATCAGGACTTAATTGTCAGGCGGCTCTCTTTTTTACGGAAAGAAATTGATTATCTCCGCGACGTACGTAGGTCGCCGGTTCAGACGTGATACGTGACTTGGCGGAGGGACTGAGTTGCGAGCCCGTGTGGCTTCTCGTTCGATGGCTCCGACCCAGGAGATTGCACCATTACGCTTCCCGGACAATCAGTGCGAGACAAATGAGAGGAATACTGATGTGAGTCGTGGGAGCTGGAAGGTCGGGCCCGGGCCCGAGCCCGAGCCCGAGCCGGAGCCGGAGCCCATGGCACAACCCAGAGCTACAGGGCGGAGGACGGCAGAAGAGAATCGCTGCCTCCTGAGGGGATGGCGCTGGCCGAGGCTGAGGGCGAAGGGGAAAAAAGTTGGCGCAGCCGGGGTCATTTGCATTTGGACAAGGAGGCAGAGGGAGCGAGAAAGAAATAAATTAGGTGCGCGCCGAAGTGACTTTCAATTGAGGGTGTCCCCGGGCTTTTTCTTTCGCACTCGTCACTCGCTTCGCCACCGAGAGGAAAAGACGTATATCCAGCCTGAAGAGAGGACTTCTGCTAATTGCATCCTGTCTAACGGCGCTCGTTAGTCGGCATCCGTGGTGGGGCTGATCACGGATGAGAGCCTAGAGAAACTTGGTGGCCGCGCCTCTCGCGAGAAAAGAGGAGGAAAGTGACTGAGCCCTGATGGGCCAGGGATAAGCGATAGAAAATCTGACGAAGAAAGCGGAAGGATGGCGAAGACGACAAGAAAAAAGAAGAATCTCACTTCGAAGTGGTACTTGTCGATGCCGGTGACTAGCAATTATCGTCTTTCCAAATGTTCAAAGACAATCAGTTTGTCTGTCTGGTTGAAGCGGCGGCGTTCAAGTATTCAATTTGCTCTAGGCACGAAGGAGTGGATAATGAAATTACTGCCGATCTAATCGAATAGTAATTAATATATACCGAGATCCACGAGGATTACTTTCTTGCCCAGCAAGCACATGCACAGCTGCGTACGGGCAAACTTTCATCATGCATGGCAAGGGTTGCTCTCATTTCTATAATATCGCTGTAATTCATTTCTATCCTGTGGAGTTCGCGTGTTTACGGACAGAATCAAGGGTTGGTTCTTGTTGCGCCTCGGGAATTGGGAAGCCAAAGGGGTTGACTTATTAATGGAGTTTTGATCCAATCCCCGGGAATACGGCGTGCGCCCGGGGCCAGTGGTACCTCGTGTGGATAATTTCGGTGGCTTCAATTAACACTTTTTCCAGGGTTGGCAGGAGCAGCCAAGAGCGAACTGCCGAGAAAGAAGTTCAGAGTTGAGGCACGCGACTTCCGACGTGATCCGGCGCGCCGCCACGTTTTCGGCCAGTTGGGCGGTCACCGCCTCATCGTATGCTGCTAGTAACCTTTCGGTGGAGGTAAGGTGGGGGAGGAGGGAAAGTTAGTTTCATATCCGGCGTGGCCGCCGCCAACTGCGGAATCACGCCAAGGGGGGCTCGGCTCTAGCGGCAGGCAACATCGACCGATTCGAAAAGCAACCTGCCACCGTGCCACGTTCTCTGGCACACGCGAACTTTCACCGAGAATCAGCCTAGCCTTCCATCGAAGAGGCAGCCGTCTCTTCTGCCTCTTTCCCGACTCTGTTTCTTCCTGTGTTTTCCCACAGGAATCTCTCGTCCTGCCTACTTCATCAACGGTGCGGTGCACGCTTGGTAAAACCATCGGGCTGCTTGCGAGGCTAAGGCCACTTTAGCTGGTTGACAAAATGCCTCGCCCTTATCAGGGGAAATCTCGACCCCTAACCAACTCGCTCGCTCTCTCGGTTGCATCGAGGGTGCTGACCACGCCGGCGCGGCGCGGCGTCCCCTCATCTACGTGCTTCAGTGCACCCTTTACTTACGACTTGCGACCCTGCTGCTCGGCTACTACCACTACTTTTTGCTAAATTGTCAGATTCGAGATATCGCTGCTAATGGAGCCGGCCACTGTACCGATCTCTCCCTGGCTACTGCTACGCGGCCCCGGACTTCATTACTCAGTGTACTTAGTGGAAGAAGAAGCGACTGCTGCCGCAATTACCCTTACGCGGAAATTGAATCTCAAGTAGAAGGTGATATTCTCTTCGGCTGGAGGATGCCCTCTGTCGATGTAGAGACTCGGAAAAGAAGTTGCGAATCCTTTTTTGCGAAAGGGATTGGGAAGACGGCCGAGAGCACAATGGGCGAAATATGAGAAATCGGGAGGAGCGTTATTCAGACTTGGCGTCGAGGGTACTGCCATGGCTGCTCTTTCACGAAGTAATTTCTCTTCCGGGAGACTTCGCCCACCCTCGAGAGCACCCTGGAGACTCAAGAGAGGTCTAAGAGGCGGTCTAATTTCAAATCAATTTCTGCTCGATGAATATTACAGCGAGACGGGAAATAAATAAAGGATCAGCTGGACTGACTCGAGGGTTTATACGCCGACCTTCTCTCCCCACTACTACCTTTACCTCGCATTCCTCGTTATGCCGAAATACGACTCGATCGAGCCCCTTAATCAAGGAAGGGTCAGTTCACCCCACCAAGTGGTACGCCGAGGTTTCAAGAGCTTTAGTTATTGTCGCGTTCCCTGTTTCTATTCATTAGATCCAAGCATACCGTTCATTCATCCGATTGCGCGCCTCCATTCCTCACCGGGACCGCGCTCCCTCAATTCAATAGAATCTGCTTCGTCAGTTAGTATCTAATTAATATTTTTCTTCTGCCTTCGCAATATTGTAGAGAGAGGATAAGAATGTTGTTGTCCTCGATAATTGTTATTAATAGAAACTTCTATCTTTGCTAACTGCTCGAGGTCCTTTAGTAATTTTGATTGATAGATATTAGCGCTGAAGGATCCGACTTCGTAGTCTCGAGAGGCCACCTTATAGTTTGAGTGTTCACCGTAATTAATCGGCGTCTAGGGAGCCGGGCGCTTGGAAATACGGATTCCACGAGGCTGTAATATCGTCTCGAATTATTAGTAGAGACTTACAATAGTCCGGCGCTCGTTAAAATCCTTTGGTCATGCGGCCACCGCCACTGCCACCTATTAAATATCGGACTCCGCAATCTTCTGCGTCGATAGCCCGATGAGCTAACAACATTATTCAAGGGGCCCCTTTTTGTCGGGGCGAGAGCGGGCCGCGCGATCGATACTCACCAGTAGGGTAAAAACACGATATGAATGTCTACATATATTTACATACTCTACCTACGCAGGTATACATGTATCGTTCGACATAGCAACGATCGGCCAACGAGCCATTCTGACCTCTGATTCAATGGTGCACATTAATTATTCGGGGACTCTCACAAGAGTTAAGGTTGTCGCTGGAAAAATTGGTGGCAGGTTCCCCGGGGTTCTTGCGGGCGAAGATCGTGCGACTGATTAGCAGATTAGCATTGAGGCGTTTCGTGATTTCGAGCTAAGGAGAGGATGCGGACCGCTTCGAAAGCTTAGTGTAATTAATCGTCGCCCGGGGAGATAAAGGGGGAGCTGGCACGAGAGGAGAAGAGGAGGGGGCCAGTAAGAGAGGGAGAGGGAGAGGGAGAGGAGATGGTGGTGGTGTATAGGCAGAGGGCAGGTAAGGAGGCGAAGGAATCATTGCCGTTCGGGGTGTGTATGCAAATGAACGTCGTAGATGCCACGCTGCTCTCCTCTGTAGAAAACTGGGCGGTTGCGTGCTAGCCGGTGGCGGTCCGCCCAGATAGGCTGGCGATTCGGGGAATTAGCATTTTTAGTGAATTTACAATTTGATTAGAGTGAAGGCGCAGCCCGCCGCAGACGAGCCGTGCCGCGCCGTGCCGCGCCGCGCCTGCTCTCTCAGAGCCCGGGGACCACTCGTGTCGCTAGACGCCCTTTATCTTCTCTGGTAGGGTAGGGCGATAGGGATTTCCTCTACTGTGCGCTCGCTTGGCTTTTGCCTTCGCAGAAGACAGATTTCGGATAACCCCGCCGGACTTTTTACCCGGAGGGCATACCTCCGGCTTTCACGTATCAGACGATAAGTGAAGGTGTTGCGGTGGAGCTCGCTTTGTCCTCGCCACCTAGATATGCATGGATAAGCGGCACTTACTTCATCTCATTCGGGGGACTGAGAGTGGCCCGATAAGTAGCCCGATACCAATTTCTCCTATCGCGCAGAGGCCCTCGCTCCCACTCTCTCCTCTCTTATAGAAAATTATCCTTGCCGGCTCACCGGCTCATTGTATTCTCCACTCTCACTGCGCAACGTCCCACTATTCTTTCCTCGAGATAACGAGTATCGTTTTCCTGATTAAACTCCACTAGATTGGGCTTGTCGCGGTTGGTATGCTAATTTCATTTCACAGGGACTGAAAATAATTATTCTTAAGGCGTCCTGAATAATATAAGGATCAACGGGAGGTTTGTTTATTAGAAAACAGTTGAATGGAGGGCGGGGAAAGCGAGTATTTTATACAGCACAATACCCTGGTAATGGAATCTTGACTTCCATTGGGACGACGTTAAGTCTTCGCTATCCATTGCTCTCGGCGTGTTACCATGGAGCATGGAGCATGGAACATGGAGCACGTTGATAGCCCGTAAGAGGTAACATCGAGGGTGAAAGGGAATTCCAAGGAATTCGCCTTAAGTTCACACCAGGAGAAACGCAGAAGTTTGTAATTCCAGGCTTAGGAGGGCTCGGCCTATTTCTTTCGTAGCTTCTTCTCGTTTAGTGGCTTCCGGCTTTTCGAGGGGGTCTCGACCACGTGGGCTCGTTTCATTTTCACCAGCATCGCACGACACCGACGCCAATAATGCAGATCCCTTTATAATGAAGCTTATAACACGCAGGATGAGAATCTCCCACGGCCAGTCGGAAGTTCACCGACATGGATTAATTTCTTTAGTGGTTCATACCGGCACCAACTACCGCGAGTAATCTTTAACTTTTAATCGGACGACAACAATTTCCGTCTGGCAAATTGTCACTCTTCTACGCGTTGCTTTAACTTCCGCGAAGTTTAATGCGATTATTGCTGGATAGATATGGTGCAGTGGATTTTTGCGATAGGAAGAAGTTGGTATTATTACCGCGTTATCGACTTCCATGAAATGATAAGTTGGTGTGGAGTTCGATGAAGTCGTTAATATGTTTTAATGCTCCTTGAACTAATCCATTACAACGCATATTATCGACTATTAACATATAATGTGACAGTTTCCAAGTTGAGTATCTTCATAATTCTTGGAGACGGTGACTTTCCTAATCGAATTCTTATCAAAGAAAAAGTGTTGGTTGTTTCTCGCTTGTTAAGCTGCACGTATATATTTATTATCTTACCTACTAGCGAAGAGAGTAGATACATACGCGCGAAGATAAGGAAGCCCCGTCGCAGTGCAACCGACATGCTACCCTCAAGGTTTTTTTAATGTCTAGACAATAGCCCTATCTCGAACGCGCTGCAGCTACTACTTGAACGGCTCGTGCGAATATCTCGAAAAAGAGATATGACGATGCTTCTGTAAGACAATGCGTCTATAAAGTTTACGACTCCGTAAACCAAAATTGCCGTTGTCTATCAATTGAAACGAATTCAATTGTCATTACTAAATTGCGTGACTTTGTCCAAAATAAAGTATACTCCTCAATGGTACAAATAGACGCAACAATCACTATCCACAACGTTTTTCATGCTTCACCGGCGTGTAAAGAGGCAAATGTATTTGTTCGAACTTTTACACATCGATCTGTAATCGATGAATACGCATTTATATCCGGACAAATACTTCAGGACCAATCCAAAAAATCAACAGATTTGTTAAACTCAACGTTTCCTTTATTCAGCCAAACATTATTCGACCTCTAAGAAACGCAATATCGGAGAGGCGTGCGTATTGAACAGCAGGGTTCCATAATTAAAAGTACGATCCCATCACTCGCAGAGAGCTAGTAGGATAGTCCGCCCGGGAGACACTGCGAGGGTTAATAACAGGGTGCAATTGGGAAGGGAATCAGCATCAAGGTCTCCATGATAATGGATACGATTAAATGCGAGCGTGGAAGTCGATTGGGAGTAGAAAGCTTCGGAGGATCTGGTCCTGCGAGGCTTTCTTTGAGGAGGGTGATGGGTTACTTTCTCACTCGGTATCCATCCACGGTGGATAAAGTCTCTTCTCATTTTCCGAGAAGCCCATTCGGCGAGCGTTCGCGCTCAGCTTTCCTCTCTTTCTTTCTCACTCTCCCTTTCTTTCCGCCGAGCTTTCTTTTTTCTCTTTCGTGCTTTCCACACGAGCGAGCTATCGTTTCACCTCCCTTCCACTAACGCTCATTCACTCTCTCGCTTCCCTTCACCGTCTTCTATCCTTTCTGACTCTGCTCTGTCTTCCTACTTCCTACCATCTCTTACTCTGGCACTCGATGAGCCTGTTGCCTTTCCCGCCGATTTCCTCGGTGCGTTTTTTACTACTCGGAAACTAGCTCCGACCGTCGGGGTAGATTCTACGTTTTCGCCAATTCCTTTATTGCGGACGGCCTAGACAACCGGGTAAACAGACCGCAAAGGATCGTTCCTCTCGGACGTCGACGGCGCGGCGCGGCGCGGTGCGGCGCAGCGGTCCCTTTCGAACCCGGCGACCCCTTTGCAGAGAGAGGCCGAACTCTTTTAGCAATGTTTTTTATTCAGCGTGTGGCCGGGATCCTTCCCATTCCGATTGAACTCTCTGCAAACTCCCAGCTCCACCGAGGGTTCGTCTCGCTTTTTTCTCTTTCAAATCGAATTTGAAAGCGTAAGAGACGTCAGAAACCAATCCCATCTCTAATGTCGGCAATCGGGGTCGATTTCATTATTTGATAGTGCGGCAAAGAAAAAGGCTAGGAATCGGTTTGGCATAGTTACGCCTTCAGTAGAAGAGCACTAGTTTCAGACACTCAGTTTTCCGGATTACACAAGCGATTGAACTCGCTTTCGGAATCATAGTCTAAGAAGTGAATCGGGCGAGAATGATTGCGTTGGAAAACATGCAAGGTTGGTTGCACCTTGTATCAGATCGCAGCTCACACGTACAGCTGAATACACATTCCAGTCAACTTTCCCAAATGTCGCGCACGCGACACCGTGCGATGCAGAGTGTCGCCCCAGAGAAATGTTACACCAAATTGAATTCCATGCTATGGATTCTTCAAGCTCGGCGGAGAACAAATCCCGAGTTGTCTCATTCCACTGTTCCGAATTCATTCTACACGAATCGTAGTTACTCTTTTAAGTTAGTTAATCCACTCCACTTTGGGACGAGTATTCGAACTGGCGAAGTGACGCGCTCTGAAAGTGCCCTCATTAGCCCCGAATGTTCTTGCCCTAGTGAAGCAATTGCATTTCCCTAATAGGCGCTGCACGCAGCGTACAAATGCCGGCACTGAGTCATATGCGTGATGATCTTAAGATTAGTAGTAGATGACAGAGACAGAGACAGAGCGAAGGCAAGAATGGAAATTGGCAGGAGATGAAGCAGTGGAGAAAGGCTGTGTAACTCGGCCAGTGTCATGTCACGGCATACTCTCGGCGAAACAACCGAGTGAATGACGATGGCAGGGCTACGGAAGGGAGCGTCGTGGCCGCCGCGCCACGCCGTCACCGTCGTCGCAGGTCGGAGTTTTAAGATCCTAATCGACCCTCGACACAAGGGGTGTGCTCCGAAGCGAGGCTGCCTCTTATCGGCGCCGTTTGATCATCCCCCGTAAAAAAATTGCAGGTTGTTACTCGGCCTCGATACGTTTACATAGTGGCCCTGAGAGGAGAGAATGAGTGGGTGGATGGGCCGGGAGGCGAGTGGTTCGGCCTGGTCTGCCGGCCCCAACCAGAGCAGATAGTGGCGCGCGCTCGTACGCGGGGTCAGCGCTTGATAGGCGCACGCTTAAAAAGCGAGCAAAGCGTATCACAGGCCCAGCATGTAAGCACCCTCGCATTAACCGCTCGCATTTTGTAACCCGTTATTTCGCGGTTAGCCCTCTCTCGCGCCGTACGATAAGTGCCAGTCGATGTTTGCCCGGCCTCTCACCTTCCTCCTTTTTTTTCGCTCGAGCCCCTTTTAACGAGAGGCAAACAGCCAGACGAGATTTACGAGCTCGCGACGTGAAGCTTCGATATTGCCGGAGCACCGTCCTCCGCCTGATAAAAGGCTACCAGGGAATTGCGCCGGAAACTGGGGGCGTTGAGGAAACGGAAGCTCCGCAGCTTCTCAGATATTGCATATCCCTGCACGCATTTCACGCAAAAACTAGTCGCGAACTTTCACTAAGATGATACGTAGTTTTCGTTCTGAAACTTGCGATGTGAAACACTTCAAGTTGCAGTTCGTGCACATGCACTTCGAAATTGCGGTTGGTTGTTTGCGCAAGCTTCTAGGACTAGAAATTTTATAATCTGACATAAATAATCCTGCGTTCAATCTGTAATCAGGATTTTCGACAAATCAGTAACGTAGCTACGTAAATTACACATTAATTATTACACAGAGGCAGTGCGATGAAATCGTCATGTGAATACGTCGAATTGGAGTGGTGTCCTCTGATTAAAATGCTAATTGGAGAGGGCGGACTCACGTGGGTATTACGGAGAATGCTTAAAACGGCCAATGAGCATGGGGGTTGAAAGGGCGCCCCAGCAATGCGAATTAAACAATCCCCCAATTCCACTTGAAATTCCATGGCGGTTACCAAAAAGGCCGTGCCAGCTAGATGGCACGTTCGCGGGGGGGGGTACAAGAGGGCCGGCACTTAATTACCGTAGCCGGAGTTATAATCTGTCGTAAAATCTGAATAACTGCGGCCAATTTCTCAAGTTTATCTAAATCTCGGCGAAGCAGGTTCCGCGGAATACGTACGTCGTCCTATTTAATCTCCATTTAGAGCTAAGCCCGGCTGGCTGATTTATAAGGTGGGAGACCTCCAAAGAGGCTCGTCCCACCGATCTGCACATAAGCGACGATTTAGCGCGCCTCTAAAAATTACCGGTGCCAGATTCATCTTGATAGATGAATTCGTGGAACAGAAGGAAAGTGCTGGAGCAATGAGCGATTATATCGAATCTGTGCTGCGCGACACAGATGCAAAGCAAAGGAAGCAGCGGCAGCAGTCAGCGTTTAGGCAGAACATCCGGTATACGTGACATCGAAACGTTGAGATCCAGCTTGGCATTGGCCGGGAGCGGTGCGTGGGTTGGGTTCAAAGTAGTCTATTATCTCGGAAGGAATGAATATTCCTCGGTTGAAGGAAGCCTGGAGTCACGCGGCGAGGTGGTCGGCGCGTGCCTAAGTCACATTCGTCAGCTGGCTGCAAGGCGAATTCTAAGGGAGGTCCGCGTACTGTCTAATATACTCATCCAGCACCCCGACGCTGTCGGTCAGAAGGGACGATACTATCTCAGTACACTAGTTATGCCACGCTTTGAGAGACGTCAAGATAGCTCGGTGATATATTCGCTTCGTTCCGACTTTTCGAGACGCCCCTCGGTTTCAGTTTCGCGCTTCCGCCACCCCTACAATCCCTGTTCTTTCCACCAGCTACGCCGATTCCCATCCCATCCTTCCTTTATCCGCGTCGCTCTTTCTGATTCTCCTGCTTCGTGATTTATGACACTTTTTTCCGTTATCGCACCGCCAGATCCCAAGGTGCTCGCGTCTAGGATCTACTAGGAGCAGCGTGGAAGGCGGCCTTTCACCCCGTCCTAGCTGTTCCCAATAAACGCGTTGCATCGTCGCCGACGCCGACGCCGCCGCCGCCGCCGCCACTCCGACGAAAAACGCCGATCGCGTGCTGCCGGTGCATCTCAGCCCGGATTTACGATCTTCCGTACTCACTGACAGTACATTTGCATAGCACTGCCGTCGCGGCCCTTTCGTACGTCCACCTAATTGTCCGCGTTTTTCCCGCCAACTGTCGGCATACCGCCCTTGACGGTGTTCTAGACATGCTATCACTAAACTGGTATTTTAGACTCGCGGGGACTACGGTCAGTGGATAGTTTTTCTTCTTCCAAGTAATATGATAGGGTAAATCTAACCTAGAGAAATACGACATCTCGTTTTATTAGATTCAATTGCAGCGAAGTGCCGTGAAGCGTGATAGAAGTATTTTGTCCAGTTGGTAGGAAGGTGGAGAAGGCTCTTGTTGTCCGGCAAGCCGTAAAGCTAAACAAGGTTCGTCAGGCAGAAAGGGGTGTGCATAGCAGTATATTGGAGGGTTGGTGGAGGGGGCCAGGCCAGGACCTTCCGAGTCTTTTCGATTCCTCGGGGCCCTGAGAGAAGGCGCGCGAGCGGCAAAGTAGGAGGGCGAATCGCGGCAGTGCGATCAATTGTGTTGCGGAACTGCGGCGAACTGCCATTGTCGGCGGAAAGTTCGGAATTATACATTGGGAAGTTGGAATGGATGGGTGGTGGGGTAGGTAGGAAGTAAGCAACACAGGAGAGCGCACCACTAGGAAGGAAGTGGCCGGGCCTGAGAGTACCAGCGAACCAAGGAAAGAAGTGGAAGTGAAACGAAGCGAAGGCCGGATTCGGTTGGGTACCTACTTGTACCTTAGGTATTCTTAGCCGATTCGCGCTGGAACTACGCCGGCGTCCGCAGCCTCTTCGGCACTCTTCCTCTCCTTGCTGTTAAAGCTCTACCGCTCCAGCATCCTACCTCCTTTGTCCCTCTTTTCTTAGCCGAAAGTTTACCGACGATCCGCCGGTGTGCTGCCGGCACATAGAATAAGAAATGATTTGCCGCGCGGTGCGCGCAGAGCGCTCCTCAATTTAATTTGATGTTGACTTTGATTTAATTAACCGGCGCCGCCGCCGCCGCCGATAGGAGACGGAATGTCGACGGTCCTGCTCCGAACTCGCGGCAATTCTTAATGGGCTCCCGCGAAATACGCGTAATGGATTCGCGCTGTAATAACGAGCGAGTGGGCGGACTTTCCTCCTCGAGATTCGATAGGTAGAAAGTAGAAATGATTGATCGCTGCTCGCGTGCACCGTTCTAACGCCATATTGATTTCCAATTGACCTCAGTTTCGAACTCATCATTGAGCTTTCCACTAAGTCCATCTACTCGAGCATACGATGGTAACGAAAAAAACTTTTTGATATGATGGACTTTCGCAAGCAGAGTGATATCGGTTAAAATTATTAGTGTGTGGAGCAAGAAGGAAAGAAGATATAATTACGGCAAACCCGATTCTAATGGATTCCCGTGTATTAATTGTGAGGATTCTAATTCAAATCCTGTTGTTTTGTTCGGAACGGAGGTGAAAATGTGTAAACTACAGGCCACACTTAATCGAAAGTTTGACAAGTTCAACTTGCCTCTCCTGTGTTACAGTGGTGCCGCGTGCATACATACAAAACCATACTTTAGAGCAGCGAAATTACGCCTCTCTGAGTTCACCGTGAACCGCTTAAAAGGAAAAATCGTTATCCGTAACGCCTAAGCAGCATGAAAAGCAGCATGGCGTCTGCCTCGACATTTGAGTGTTTACGTGTGCGGTCGCGGCCGCGGCAAAAAGATCGGAGAGAAATTACGAAAGTACCATCATTAATTTAAAAAGTAAGGATGCCTTAGCTAAAGCAGGCCCGGCGCGGCGCGGCGCAGCGCGGCTGCGGCAACCGGCTCTTCAGCCGACGTAAAAAGAATCGGCGAAACTAGCACTCGTTGAAGTCCAAGAAAAGGAAAACGAGTGCATGCCGACGAGCAGAGAGGAGCTTGCAGATGCCATGCAGCCGGTAGCCAACTCGGTCGAGCTTGCATTATGCTACTGCACATGCTTTTGACCCAGTATGCGAGAGTGCACGGCCAGATGAATGCAGCTGGTTCGTCGTGCTCGAAAACGTCTATGTGGATAATGAGGAGACGTATTAGCCACTCTGTTGGTGATGCTTGATGCTGTATCAACAGTCACCATACCCACTTTTTGCCCCTTCTTCCAGCAACGCAATGGCGCGCAACGTCCTCTCCTCTCCATTGGCAGGCAAGATCATTACCATCTGTTAAATCCAGCTTCAAGTATCATCGTGTTTGCTCTTGACAGCCTGTAAATGTTCACTTGGCAGACCGACTGATCGACCTCGCCAATTTGCATCGCCGGCATTTGAACGCTTTCGACGTGAGTGAATTAACTGGTGTTGAGCAGGAATTTCAAGAATTTACTGGCAAACAGACGCAACTGGCTTAATAATTGCACGAAGGATTTAGTGAAGTGCAGGGGATGGGCTTGCCGTGAATTTCCGCGGGAATTGTTGTATCTCGCGATGTAGTAACTTTTGAAAAGCCGGCTTTTAAGTCCCTTTTGCCTCGGCAAGCGAATATCAGTATGGTTTTTGCTTTCCGCGGTAAGTGCGAGGTCCGCTTCCGTGTCAGCGAGCGAGCGCGAAAAGCTGACGGGTGTTTATTCATATGATAGAGAGGCATTGCGATAATTAAAAGTTTAGTCATCAGGGGCGCTGGCAGCTTTTAGTAGCTCGATAATGCGAACTAGTGCTTGAATTTGTAGGCCACACGAAAAGTAGGCAGTTGCGGGAGGAGGCGCGTTCGGTTTGAAAATGTTCATCCGACGGCGAACCTTTTCGAGAGCAACCTAGCATGCGGAGGCCTCGAAACTTAATGGGTTAAATATTCTCCGAATGAAAGCGCGCTGCTGCTTCTTTCAGCCAAACAATCCTGGAAACCTGTATTTCGCGCTCCAATTCCGTGCCCGGGGGCCACAAGTATGAATTCATTTGGCTCTCGCCCCCTCCTATTCTCCATGTCGAAACAATTAACGGAGCTTCCAAGGTGGTAGCAAGAGGGTGGTACAGTGCTGCCCGTGTAATTAGAATCGTTAAATCCGTCAGCACAATAGTGGGATGCGCCACACTGCCCTCGCCCAACTCTTCTAATGTCAAGTGCACTATGCTGCAACTGCTGCTATTACCAGTTTACATGTGATAAGTGGAAAAACGTTTCGCTTGTTTAGCTAAAAATACCAAAAAGCATTTCTTCGTATTGGAATTGAAATCCCCCAAAATTTCCTATAGGACTACCTCTGCATTCATTGCTTTCACGCACTTGGACATTTCACGACGTACGATTGAATAATCAAAAGGTTAACGAATGAAACGATGGAAAGATGAGAAAACCATTTGAATCCAGATAAGAATAAAGGGAACACTGGCGCTTTTTCTATTATGTCATTTCACGGACCACCGAGTAGCGCGGCTGGCTGGTTTCCGGAGGCAGAGATAAAGGTCAAGCCCGAAGCAGCTCACGCTCTCCGGGAAAGCCTGGCTACCGCCGGCAAATACAACTAACGACCATTAATCAGGCCTTAGTTACCCCGCCTCGACCGGAATGAGCGTGAAATAAAGCTATCTTTTTCGCGCACCTTAAATCATGAGTCTGTATATAGGGGAGAAAACTCTTGACTTCTGCCGAGATTCGCAGTGAGCGAACAGAATGTTCTACAGAATTAAACTGTGGAGAGAATAAGTTTAAAAGCTCATTTGAGCTAGTTCTCGTGCAATGTCGAATGTCAAATTAGTCGGCGAATGAAGTAACTTCAGAAAGTGATATAGTATAGCACAGAAAGGCACTCGGCAATATGGATACTTGAAATAGCGGGCTTAGGTAGGTCATATTTAGAAATAATACGTTCAGCGGTTTCGAGTCAGGTCTTGAAATCCATTTAACAAATAAGTTTTGATCTCCACATGCTTCTAGTTGTAGCGATGTGGACGCGTGATCTAGGTGTTATTTGAACTCGAGCGAACGGGTCAGCGGTTGATTGTACTTGCGAATGGCTGGCGACCCCTCACCTGGCGCACAATTAGTCACAATCTACCTTAGTTATGACTTATCCGCGGTGGCGGCTTGGTGCACAAATTAGTTAACTTGGTCAGCTTACCCGGGACTTGTTACCTACGCTCTCTACGGCAGAACTTAGTGCTTGACTTTACACCCCTCGTAAATTCTCATCAGACGGGTAGCCGTAGTTGTCGATGCCGGCGTCTCAGCAACTCTCAATACGTAATTCGCAACTAGGATTGTCATCGAGTGTAATACCGGCTATCTGATTCTGCTGAGTGAGCACAAAGCCTTAAGATATGCATACATACAGAATATATATGTATATGCATCTTACATGTCAGACGCTCGACCAGTCGTTTAGCTACTGAATGCATAAACAGTGCTACACTCGCAGCATTAACCATCAAAATGCAGTGCAGGCAATGCATCAATTGAGGAAACGCAATGACTTGTGTACGCATCCATATCAGCCGCCCCAGGCCCGCCTATAAATCTCTCAAATTTAATCCGCCTATACCGAGATATATGGTACCGCCAGTGAATTTCAGAGCTCGATACAAAGCTACTCTTCAATAGTTCCCTGCATTCACGTCGATCCAGAGAAGACCGTACGTATATATATATGTTTAAGGTGCAAAACTTCAAAGATAACTCATTTCTACAAGGAAGTTTCAAGACTAAAATAAATATACAATACATCAGGAAATGCAATCGATCTTTTCATCAATTCCGCGATATTCCTCTTCATCGGTAATATGAAAAATATCGAGGTTTTTGCAATTAGTTAGTATAAGAACTCAAGTTCTGTGGAATCGAAGAGAGCGCTATATAGGGAAAACACATTCTATTATGAATGTTGAGTGACGCCTTATCGACAGGAGTCAGAACACACATTTAGTACGCTCGGTCGCTGTTCCACCGTTCTGTAACGTGTAATACGATATAACGGAGAAGTGGAGATGCGTTGTGCAAAATCGTCTCTCACAGGTACTTTAGTTCAAGAGTCAGGGGTTTAAATGATTGACATATGATAGTTTATACTCTATAGATTCTTGAACTGCATCAAAGAGGGGGCGAGTTGGCAAAAAAGTTTATCTATCACGTACTTCCTCTGGCACTCGACCGAGATTCGTCGGATCGAATGCAGCCCCTTGAGGTCTATCAGTTGACCACAGAGTGAACGATAGTATCGGATACCAGCTGGGCTGACCTAGCGCAGAAGAATGCCCGGGCGAGCGGAATAGCGGCGGGAGTGCGATGTAAACTGAACTAAAGCGTCCCACAGATAACGGAATTGCCACTGGCGAAGTATGTTTGGAGCCACAGAACGACCCGTAATGCTACCTCGCCAGATTCGGGGCAACTAGCGTCGAGTACACCACTCCCGGGTAAACTCGAATCAGCTTATGTGAAGTCATTTAAATTAGAGATAAGCGCAGAAGCAGGTTAGAATTGATACCAAGTTAGCATAGGGCGTTGCTTCTTCTACGACCTTATAAAAAATTCTACTCCTATTAGTCCGAGCTTTATTTGTTTTTTTCATCGTTTTTAAAAATAACGCAGTAAAACGGGCAAATATGTAAAATCTTTATGAATCCTATTTCAAACGCACCAATCTTTTAGAGAATTGAACATTTTTATGACAACCTGTGACCAGGCAGTGCCGAAGGAAATATTATAACTTGACTTGCTCTTCAAAGTGATTTACATTGTAACCATTCTATAGAAGTAAAGTATTTTTTTAGTTTTCAGGTTTGTGAAATTTCAATTCGTAAGTGAAATATATTAGTAACTCTCAGACATGGTTTCCATTGAATCCATATTCAGATATTTCAATCGGCGCGTGATCGCAGCGGTATTTTTGAAAATTTAAGGGCAATGCTGATCATATCCCTTGCTCGATCATAGTTTCATAGAGAAGCTCCTATACCATCATGAAAAATCGAGGCAGATTGCTGACTTCGGGGTCAGCTGGTGCGCCCCATAACGGCATTATTAATGCAAACCAATCCCAGGCGGCACGGAACGAATTGCCTCTATAAAATGTAATTTCGGAAGAGTTCCGATGCTAAATTTTGAATAGCGGGCCGCTTCCTCGCTATTTCCATCTCAATGCAGATCCTCCTGGCCGAAATCCGCGAAGAATTGTCAGGAAATCTCGTCGCCTGAAAAATTCTACCCGGCTGGTCGCGCAATATTCCGTGCAAACAGTATTTCCACCGAATGAGGTACTCTTCATTCTCGGCGTGGCTAACATTTTTCTAAAAATCCCTGGTCACATTATTATGCGGCACGTTTCCTGTCGTTGCTGCTGCTGCTGCTCTCTTTGCTTTTCAATGTGCGCTTGACTTATATCTGGGGCATGTATGTGGGAAACTGCGGAATATATGGATTTCTCGCACTCTCTTTCTCTCTTTCTCTCTTTGCCCATTACTGGCGGTATTGTGTTCTGTTTTCTGCCGGCGGAATAACTTTCAATGTTCAACTAGAGATCGTGTCTGCTTCTGAGTAGTATAATGCATGTATTGATTTAATATGTTCCATTCTCTGTTTCTATAGAATAAAACGAATTTTGGCTGTTCAAATACTACGTCAAATTATTACAACCACGGGCTAAAAGTCAGAGCGTTATATTTGCCCTGTAATAAAATGTAGAGGGTGTTTCTAAATGCCCAGTAGCGATTTTTTAATTTCAATTAGCCGGCAGTAGTAGCCCTTTAGAAAAGCAAGAACTGTAGAATTCCGGAGTGAAGAACATGCTAAAGTGGTCTAGCGCAATAGAACGCTAGATCTTCCCTTTAAATTGAACTCAGATAGATCTGGTCTGTAATATTCGTCTCCTACGTTTGACGGATGACTGTGTTATAATACGCCGGAGGGAAATCGATGTTGCATTCAATGGCAGTGTTTCTATTCTTTCGGCCCCCCCACTCCCCGCTCGAACGGGCATGATTAGTATGTGAGGGTGGCGAGACCTAATTCTTCGCGGGCTCAAAGCAGGCTACCCTTTAGACTGCCTGGAGGTTTCGATAACTAGTAGAAAGGACGGATCGATGAATTTCGTAACGGCGAATTTCCGCGGCTGAACCGGTTGGTGTGGGGCGTTTGGGTGGTGGAGGCAGGGCAGGGGTGCACCGGCAGCGGAGAGTGCTGCTGGAGGGAGGTGTAGGTGGCTCGTGAGTGAGGACGGAATCAATAGCGCCGTCGGGTTCATAGCGACGCGCAGGAAGTGCCCCGTAGAAAAGGGACAAATGTAAATAAATTTAAATCTGAGCGCTGCGCCAGGATGCAGAGCGAGAGAGAACGGAATACGCGCGGACGTGTAGACCGCAGGGGGAAAGAGCGGCGGCAGGGGGAGGGGGAAGGATGAAAGAGAGAAAGAGAGACAGAGAGAGAGTGAGAGGGGGGAAAAGAGAGTTTGAGAGTGAGAGGGCAGGAGCGAAGGTGGTTGCGGAGTAAAGTACGGGGTGAAGCACGCGACGCTCGGCTGAGCTATGACTAGCTGGTTCTACTGGCACGGCGGCGGCGGCGGCGCTGCCTCTAGTCGGATTAGCTGCAACCGAGGGCCCGAGCAAGTTCGCTTTAATCAGCAAAGAGTTGAAAATCTTGGAGGCGGCCTCTAGCCGGGTTTCCTATTCCTCGATTCCATGACACGGCTAGCGACCCTCCAGTGCGCCTTTAAGCTCATCCACCCATCCTCTTCCAGCTTCTCGCGAATGGCGGTGTTACCATTGAAAGACAATCGTCAAGTCGTTCCTCGCTAGCACTCCTCTTCGTTAGTACGCACCGCTATTGCGGATCTGGATTCTTTTGATCAGTCTCACCCCGTGCAACCCCTGTCTCTTCCCCCGTACTGGCCTCCGCTTGGTACTACACTGTCTTAGCCTTCTTTGTTCGAATTCTCGTTCGATTACGAACGTTCAAAGTACCGGGCCGCCTTGGATAATCAGGAATTCACGAGGACCTACTGGGGACTGCTGATGAGAGATGAGACTGAGATACCAATCCCTCCTATCGGCGGCAGCTTCCTGCACTCCGTCGGCAATTTCGGCATCTGATAGAAGGGATCTTCTTCGACGACTTTTTTATATGTATCTTACCAAATGGACGAATGTATGTGTATGTAATATGTGTATGCGCAGTGTTTTCATCGATTTTTATCAATCGGATTGTTAAGGGAAACGTCAACGAGTACGCGTTAGTAATAGCGGGTTAGGAAATCATGCTCTGCCAGGCGCCATTTCTCCAACACTTTTCCTACTGAGAGAATGGGGGGCACGCATAAAAAATGGCATTTGTGTAGTATTTACGAGTGAGTAAAAAGAGGCCCTCACAGCACCGCGTCTATCGAAGTATACTTTCCTGGTCGGTTTCAGCAGCCAGAGAGCAGAACAGCCCACATTCTCGCCTCTTCCCTTGTCATTTTCCATCGCAACATGACTACCCGCTGACGCCATAATAAATTCCAGCTCTACGTCTCGGAAGGTCTGGCTAAGATGTCGGGTTCGTGTGGCAGTCACCCTTCTTTATCGCCGGATCGCGCGCGATTGCTTTTCGTTCCATTAATCCGCCTGTTTATGTCAAGCACTTCGGTAGCAGTATATAAATGGATTATTGTTTTTCATCATGCAGCGCGGCAGCCGGCAGGACATTACATGGCGATAATAGCCTATTACTATGCCGCTTTAAAATTGCGAGCGCGCGCGGAGAGGAGGGGGGTTCACGGGGGGCGTTTATGAAGGCTCACTTTTTGACCCCGCGCGATTCCCAGCGATCCCCCATTTCACGATCCAGCGGTCATCACCCCGTTAAAGTCCGCCGCACGCATTTGGCATGCAACAACCGGACAACCAGTAGCCCTGCTCCCTTCTGCGTTTCACCATCCGGAGGGATAAAGTACCAATATCGGATTTCCATTTTCCAAGAAGAGATCCGCACTATTCTCCCGCAGTGTTGCGCCCAGGCTGCCTTTTTGCACGGAGACGGCAGAGCGCGCGAGGCCGAGAATGCCGAAGAAATGAGGTCGACCAGAGGAAGAGCACGTAAGAGTCCGTAGCCAGGGACGCGGCGGCGGCGGGCAGAAGAAACGGCTGATGGAGGAAGTTATGGTGAATAATAAAGGGGAAAAAAAGCAGAAATAGCGCGTAAGGAAAGGGAGAATGCACGAGAGGAGGAAGCGGGCGACCGTAAAAATGGGAAGGAGACGTAGGTGGGAAGGAGGCATAGGGCATTAGAATACCTATCCCTCGAAGCGAGGGTGGTCGAGTACAGAGGAGTGAAAAAAGTCGGCTGTGGGAAAGGGGGGGGGGGGCAGGGCGTAGCCCTAGGGATTGCATAACTGTAGGCCCTCCGCTTGAACCCTCCTTTCGCTTGGCTGCGGCAGCGCTGGTTCGTGAAAAAGAAGGACGGAAAAGGAAAGGAAAAGATGAATAATCAAACAGTTCGTTCTCTCACGCGCCCCGTCGGCAACGAGTCTGGCCGCCCATTCACGCGATGCTAATTAGACCGTCTGCCGGAAGAAATACAATTAATAATTGTTCGCGAGCCTCTAATGCGTAATATCAACATTATTACCACGGGAGTTGGTGAAAACGGGTTGGCCAGTACACCAAAGGGAAGCAGACTTGCTGCGCATCATGTCTGAGCGGAGAACGAGGAGCATTCATTCATCTTGGCGTCGGATAATCGAGTGAAGTGCGAATGTCACGAAGAAGGAGGAGGGTTCGCTTGACTATGGGGCCCAAGGGTGTCGGGTTGTCCTGATCTAACCCTCCCTTTTGCTTCGATGCTGTTTTGTCGCTCAGTCGTAAAGAAATCACCGAAACGACGAAGCGGCTGCACACGCGGACCATCTCGTCATTTATTTGGACGGAGAACTGAAACGTCGACTCGCAGCTCGCCTACAGAGATTATCCCCCGTAAAAGCCGTTGGGGGAAGGGACTAACGGTTGGGGCGTCGAAATTGCAGATGCGTGTAATTGTAACGGAGACTTGGGAAGACTTTAATCATTCGGGTGTACTTAATGGAAATACCTCAGAATCTACATGATCCTGTTGTACTTTCCACCAATGGGACTTTTAAGTAGAATGGCACTTCTTATTTTTGTCAGACCACTCGCAGTACCCTTTTGTCCTTAATGTACTATTTCAGAGTAATTTTTATAATACCGTGGTGCAGCAGACACCCATCTTTTGCGAACGTATGTGGCGATCACAAATGAACCCCGTACAGGCTTCATTCGAGCGATGTGTACACAATTCCCGGCACCTTTAACCCTCTTCTCCATTCTTTCCTTCCATCTTTATTACAACGATAACGGGCTTGCGCTGGCAAGATGTGGTTAATATTGAGTATCGGGAGAGGGCGGACGGAGGAAGCGATGGGAGCGTCAATAGCTGAGGGCAGAAAGTGAGGACTACCAACACCCCCGTCGAGAGAGACTGTGGAAAATGGAGAGAAGCATAGTTGAATGAGTACAAGGAAGATGAGGAGCAGAAGCGGCCGGAGATCGAGGAGCAGTGGGGTCGTACAGGGAGGAGCAGCTCCCAAGGGAGAACCCCGTTCTACGAGGGTTTGAAACGTTGGAGTCTCGAGTACCAAAGTCTACCTCCCGCATTGCCCTTTGCCGAACCTACAGACCAATCTTTACAACCCCTAGCTATCTCTTCCTCCGACCCCGAAGGCCGATTTCCATTAATTAATTCTTCGAATTCGCATCGCCAGACAAATCCATATTCTTCGTGATTCCTTTATGCTATACCGCTGGCTGACAACATCTTACTCACCTGAAACACAAGAAAGAAATTGCAATTAGGCAACGCAGCGCTGTACATCCAATCGCATATAGTATACGTTATTAACGAAACACCCAGGCATAGCGCGTGATTCAAAGAGGCGACAATTTCCGCTCGTTAAAGGTCCATTCACTGGCTGCCGGGCTACGATCAAAGATCCAATTTTTTCTGGCCCACTTTCGCCATTGTCTCACGCAGAATCTCGCATTGCGCGGTGCAGGCGTGCCGCTTGCATTTCGCAGTTTGCGCTCGTCCCGTTCGAACAAAAATACGGGCAAAAAAGCAACGGGCAAGATAAAAGGAGCACCGAGTTAGAGAGAAAGAGAGCGAAAGAGAGAGAAAGAGCGCGTCCGCGCTCGTGTGCGAGGACACTCGCTCGTTTGGTGGAAGCGGAAAAAGAAGCGTCCAGCGGGCGCAGCGTTTGAATTACAGCGCAGCGTGGATGGAATAATTGAAAGGCATCCTGTCACGAGAACGCTGTGGTGAAGAGAGCAAAGGCCCAAGTGCAAATTGAAGCAAGGGAACGTTAGAGCGGAATCGGCATCCTTCATGGCCCTGTTTGCTTGTTCGGCTCGCACGAAAACCGAGCTGGCACACACGATGAATAGAATGACATGCTTCTATGTTAGGATGAGGGCTCGCGCGCGCGTGTACGGCGGTTTCGACTTATTGTCATCAAGGTGCGTGACATTTATTGTGCGAGTCAATTCGGGTGTATATCGCGGCGGGCTCGGCCGTGTTCGAGTACTTTGCCCGATTCTATTGCGCTCGCCGAAAATAGAGCACACAGTGAAAGAGAGGTGGTATACATATTTTATAAAAGCGATAAATCACCGAGCGAATCATCAAGCGGTAAGCGCTTCAAAACCTGGCCACGTATTTAATTCTGGAAGGCCAGGCGCGTCGCAGTGCGATACACAGCGAGTGATGATTCGTAGTGTGACTCGATGACTAATGACATCAATTTTAAGTTCTCCGTGGAGTGGGCTGCAACGCACTAGCTGTGTCGTACATTTTTTCCAACGAGCTCTGCACTCTGTTTCGCAGTTCGTTATTGTATTTCCGGCTTACTGCGGTGAGTGAAATGAATTTTGTCTTCTCTCTCTTTATTACGTATTCCATTCCCCATTTTTTGCGAAATTGTAGTTTAGAAGCTGTTGCGATAATGGAAACAGCAAACGTTGATGACAGGTTTCGTAGAAGCGGTGGTGATTCAAAATCCCGAGGATTTAAATTGCGTCATACGCTGGCGAGACAATGCCACGAATTGCCGTTGGCTACGATTAAATCCCAGCTCACATTCTTGTTCCTTTTTCATCGGCTTCAGTATTGTTGTTACACTTTCGTATAAGTATTCCGGCATACTTAATACCTGGTAGGAAAGTCAATCCTAATTACCGAATTAGTCAATATCACACAGAAAGGTAAGCTTATCTTCTACTGTCTATATGACGAGTGATCTTTTTTCGTCGAAAATACTGGTGGAGATATATACGGTGGGCAATAATGTAAAACTGGTCGCAATGCGGTGGTGAAGTGCGCGTTCCCATGTGCCATGGAGAAAGAGACCCAACAGAGGAGCAGCAAGCCGTAGTCGTTTGAGAGTCGACGTTAACGAGAGATCCAAGAGGAATTTTTTTCTCACCCCGCCTTCATTCTTCCGTCGCTTTTGCATAAGTGGATATTATTATTTTGTACGTTTCTTTGTTGCGTGACGGGACAACTGGCGGCCACCACTTCTTCCTACCGCGCGTCACAGGCTGGACGAAGATATATACATATAGTTGCAAGCGCATGTACTGCACGCATTTGTTTGCATGCTGACGTTGATGCCATTCCGCGCGGTAGTTTTAATTAAAAAATTAGCGTTAATTACGAGCTGTACGATGGCACTCAAGCGCGTAGAGCCGCTAGGCGGCAACGCCACGCCGCGCCGCTGGTGGCCGGTGCTGCTCTGCCACCAGCCGAGGAAGGAAGCGTCGGTGCGAAAAACTCAACGAATGCAGTTTTATCGACGCATCGCTGCCTCCCCTTTCCCGTTGCTCTCTCGTGCTCCGGCCTACCAAGAAACCACTCAGCCCTCATAATCTAAGAGAATCCGTCTCCGACGCATGCATAGCTAGCGAACGCCATGCGCCAGCTTTCGCGTCGAATTTCTTTACGCCCGTGGAATTTTTAGCTGGCAAAGACCGCGACGACGACGACTTTCGCGCATATCCTTCTTCCCCTGAATTCTTTATCACCCCCTCCTTTCGCGCCTCCACGCCACCTCACATGCTATCTTCCTTCTTCTCCTTTACACCCCCGTACAACCGACCTGCTTTCCATGGATTTCTTTTCGCCCGCCCTCTCCACCCCATCCGGCAAACTTTTAGCTCGAAGCTTACCACGGATTTCCGCCAAATTTGTAAGCGAGTACTACATCCGGCTGAGTGTTCCGAGTCTAAGGTAGCCAAGTGCAAGATTTTCCTTTGTAAATACTATCTTCTGTACTTGACAGGCACAAGTGAGAAAGCCTACGTCTCGCTACCTTCGCGCCGCATTCTTCATACGACCCATTAACTCGAAGGGGAATGGCCAGCACTTTCAAACATTGTTTCCCTTCACTCTGATGTTCTAGTAATTATTCTGAAAAGCTCAGCGCGGTACAAATATTTCGAGTTTTTGTAAAGTTTATGATTTCCAGAATGTATGACATCATTCCGAACATAGTTGCACAAAATTTTCTTTAACGTCGTGACACACTTATACATCAGTATCGCTCGCGTATACTTTTATGATATCTTTATAATTCATCGTATCGCAATTGTTCCTTGTATCCTTTTAATATTAATAACTACGGGTCGGTATGCTAATGGTGTCTTATGGAAGTGCGATTGATTTCGTCCTTGGCAGGAAGACCAGGAGAAGCCAAGCGGGAGGGAGGGGTGAGAGCAAGAGAGAAGGAGGGAAACATTTGCTTTGGGAATAAGATATCTAGCGGCTAGAGCGAGGGAAAACTCCCAGGGAAGATATCAAGACGGCGGCGGTGGTAAGGTTCTAGTACCGTCGGTATTTCAAGGGTATACTCGACATCTTAACCTCCGACACTCGAACCTCGGTAACCCGAGCTCGAGGAATATCTAGGAGAGATCGATCTGGCGAGTTAACAGGGTTAACTACCCTCGATGTCCCACGAGCCAGCGAGCTTTCCCTCCTTTCGTCCGAGAAAGAAGAAGAACTTTTCTCTAGTATTCATCATGTTTCTCTCCGTCTTCTCTGGCTGCACTAATTCTACTCTCGATCGAGATTTTCAATCGGCCTCCATTCGAATACGCAATCGGCAATCCGCCACCGCTTGTTATCTCGGGATAAATCTCCGAGTCCCCATGAGAGGCGAAAAAGGTTCGGGGCTTAATTGAGTATTTCGCAATTCTCTTCGCTCCCCCTCCTATCTCTTTCTCTCATCGCTGACTTGATTAATTCGATTTTAATCTTTAACTACCCTTACGACTCCGAACCATCCAATGCTTTCTGATGACTGCGCTATGTACACCCGTTTATCGTTACAACTAGACGCTACAACTATAACTTACGATTTTACGCCCAAGATTGGGGGACTACCTACGCCCAGTTACGCTTTCCAGTGAAAGTATATATATATATATACATTCTCCGTTCCGCATTTAATCAGTTGGATTCGCTACTCGCCGGGACGATGAGCGCGTAAATATCGGCGGTATCAGTTGATCACGATAAATGCGACCTAATGCGCAATCAGTGTAGACCATAGATTTTTTCGCCGTCCTGATAGCACGCTTACTGCCCCGATACGGCTAATGTCGTCGTTTGCCCCATTTCCGAGCCCAGTCGGGACTGTGTTTCGTGCCGAAATTCACAGCGAAAATATCTATCGACCCACCGCCTATCTAGCGGTGCTGCTTCAAACGCGGAGCGGAGTGCGAGCACTGCCAGCAATAAGTGATGATCAAAGGCGTTCTTTTTTCCCTTCATTGTTGCGAGCGGCATACACAACAAACTTAACAGGTTTTCAACTTGTCTCGCGCCACTGACAGTGCGAGTGATGCGAATATGCATCAGAATATTACGACGGCAGAAAGTGTGCTGGTCACATCAATGACGATACAATCCTTTTAGCCTCGAGTAGGATGTGCGGCTATAGCTATTCGCCGATACCATATTGGCAGTCAATGGATGCAACAGCAGCAGTGGCGGCGGGGGCGGCAGGGGTTGATCGCAACCGCGCCCAAAATCATTAGGGGATCAGAAACTGATTAAGGGGAGAGGAGTTAAGCCGGGCTCGGCGGTATGAAAGAGTCACGGTGGTCCCTCATTGTCGAACTGGCCTATTCATTTCGCGCATTATCGGGTCGGATCACGTGCGGTCGATACTCATCTATAATTTGGCGGCTGCTGCCCCTAATGCTACCGGTATTGCTATACCAACCTCCGATCCCGCCTCCACAAAATCCACCGTCCCCGTCTCAAACACCCTCCCATTCGACTCTGCACCAGCCAGACATCCCGCGACGGTGCCCTCGAGGAAATTGAAAGAAAATATTACCAGATAACTAGCTCAGCTAGATCCAAATGGTAGCTCGCTTCTTCCATCATCCGGCGTCCCCTGACGCTCCTGATAAGGAATTCGAATAACGAATTCAACACTCCCTCGACTTGCCAGCACCCGATCTACTCAAGCGTGAATGATCTTTCGCGAATAATAGTTTATTTCAATCAGCTGTCATAGAGCGTACAAGTTTCTTTCCAGAAGGGTTAACGCAAGTAATATGCAACCTTTCCTTTTCTCAGCGATCAATACATTCAGACTTCCAAGCTAATAATGAAGTGGATAGGATATTGCTCCTTTTCCTCGTCAGTGTTTCATGGTAAATTTTATAGAGTCACCTTTTTCGTCGACCGTCGTGTTTGCGACATACTTTGGGGTATATAAAAAGTTCGCTACATCCAACTTAGGATCTTTGATGGGGCGTTCGTGGACTATTGTTAGGAGGATTCTAACTGACGTGGGGCGTCGCCTCAGCCCTCGATTTACAATTAGAATGAATCTCGGCTCCGTAATCTTTCGACCTATCGAGCGCTACCCATGGCCTGACAAAAAGCGTTCCCAGCTTACGAGGGGGCAGGATGCGTTTTGTAGGCCACCCTTGATTTCCAGGGACATATGTGCGGCACCGCCTCGTTGAGTAATTGTTACGATTTATCAAAACGATATGTCAGGCCCACATTCAAGCCGGTTAACTGGCTACTAATCTTCGTAGGAAAGCCGAGCTCATGGGACAAGCTTCCCTCTGCCGAAAAAAGCTGCCCTGTACTGCTTTAATGCTCTTATCATTGCGCTTTTCCCGACTGGATTTGCAGCAGAACAGAAGCCCAGTCAACTCGCCCACCATGTATGTGCAGTATTACGGTTACGTAATACAGTGTGGGCTTCTCTCTTTTTCCTTGTAGGAAGATCGGAAAACCCAAGCGTGTATCTAACTTAAGATGGTGAATCTACATTCTGTTGGTAAAGCATTGCGCGCATAACAGTAACGTGAATGACCAACTTCTACATGAACACGTGGCACCGAAGCCCGCAATTCCACGGAGGTTTGGTATCGAATTCTTGACATTCCGATCAGCCGAGCATCCAGAAGGGCTGCCACGAGAGCAGTTATCCGCGCGGCCGATCATTCGAGGATGCTCGTGCGAGCGGTGCGCGCGGCATGCGCGGCGTGAAAGTCGATTAATCCACCTTTTAATTCATTCGGGGTTGCCCCCGTAGGAGCGTCCCTGGCGATATCAGCGAGTCCATTCGTTACGGGAATTATCCGGGTCCAGGATCGAAAAGGGCAGACTAGCGTGGCCAGTGCATGTAGGGCCGAAGGGAGCGGCGGCGGCGGCGGCAGTGGCGGCGGTGGCGGTGACGGCGGCCGAGCCAGGGGGTGGTTCTGCGGGGGTAGTTTCGCCGGGACTTTCAGAGATGGCTATGCGAAGAATGGAAGGCCAGTGGCAGGGGTTTGTCAAAGCAACCGGTCGCCGCTCGTTTCTGCTATCAACTGGCTATCGTTCCAGCGTGTATTCAGGGACGAAAGCAGAATGTATTCGAGTGGCTCTATAGTCACCTTGGGAATACCCGCTTACGGGGAGCCATGCACACTCTGCCACCGTGCATATATCCCTTCCTCTTTATCTAGCTCACTCTCTCTCACTTCTCTCTCTCTCTTTCTATATACATATATGTAGATAGATATATGTGTGTGTTCACGTACATCCGCATCCTACGTCGCATGCAGGAGCCCAGAGTCGCATATACATGTATACACAGAGCGGGCGATACGCTCGTTCCCTTCTGATTGCACATACGTGATAGGCGTGCGCTGCACCAGCGACATTCTCTTGAAATCTGCGTCAAAGGAAGCTTTTCAACGGGGGGTGTGGAGTTGTGACTAGTGAACGTCGATGCCGCCAACGCAGATGTAGATCGCGGCCGATACAGCGGATCGAGTGATCCACAGGGCGTTTTCAAGTGGCGAGCGTTAGACTGATAGGGAGTGGGTGTGCAGCGTTAAGAAGGCTGTCTGCAATCCAATGCGAGGGTGGCATCGACTCCTTGGCACCGTTCCAAAGCATTCTAGGGATCGCTCAATAGCAAAGACAATGTACCGGTGTCGGTCTCGAGTTAATAGGGACTTGGGAAAATTAGCTGGCTTCCGATCAACTTGGCGACCTCATCGACTTACGGCATTATTGTCGACTGGGCGTACGCGTAAATGCAGTGCTAGGAAATTCCAGAGAAGTTTTTTAATTCATATTGCAGGAGAGTTTTACCATTGCCGTGCATTTCAGCTGGTTTTCATCCCTACGTGTTCGGCGAGCGTGTGGTATGTATTGATATATATTAGTGGAGATGGAAGCAAAAGTTTCAGCAATTTCTGCTGAACGGTGACGTGAATATGTGTAGGGAAAAAGAATTCAAATATTCTCGCCACCATAATTTCCTTTCAACGCCTGATCCCTTTCAATTTATTCAGCAGAAGAATTCTGAGAACAAATCGTGCTCTGATACACAAGATTCTTCTAATAGTTGCGTAAGTAGCGAAATGTTAGTGGAGAGTTTCATTGGCTACTTTTGTAGGAGTGTACATTTAAAGATTGTTGGGGTCTACTATAAAGTGTGACGATAATCAAGAATTACTTATCGGCGAGGACATAAATTCTAGGCTCGATTCCTCGTATTCACACAAGTTTGGAGTCGATGTGGAGGAGCCACGTTTGGGTGAGCTTTGCCTCGTTGGGTACTTTATAGTTTATTCGTAGTAGGAAAGTCGAGGGTTGCTCAGGGCTAAGTTTTTCCTGGCGGAGCCATTCCTGCAAGTTACGGGCAAGGAGTCCTGAAAATCTCGCTTAAGGGATTCGTCGGGGTTGAAATCGTAAACGGAAGTTTGCCCGGCCGTAGGGACAGACCCTTGGACTATCGTAGATGCTCCAAAGATAAAAGACTCAGGGCGATTGGGGCCCCTCGTTTGATTTATTTAATTTCGTTCCTCGATTTGTAGGATATCACGCGGCTCCGATACGTCCGACGATTCGATCGCAGCGATATCTCCGATCAGATATCGACATATGTGGCAATATTGGGATGTCCCGAAGGTGAAATTGTGCTCCAAGAATTATTAACCGATTGCGAGAGAGCCCGCTAAGCTCGCTTATAAATTGTAATCTATAGGTCGCAGGGTCGATAAACTGAACGAGGATTTTGTGTCTTTTATTTTTCAGGCTTTATAATCCGTCAATAGTCCGACAATTACGTATCGGCCAATTAATCCTGTCTACCAATTAGCCTCATTATTCAATGCACATCGAACCAGTAACGTACGTATATAATTTCGAATCCGCGATTGCAGCGATTGCGCGGGCAATCGCATGATAAAGAGTACAAAAATAAAAGCAATGAAACAACCTATAAAACCGTACATAATTATTGGATTGAGAGGGAAATGGGACTCGTATATGTATAAGTGGAAAGTGTCCAGCAATCGTGCGCGCGTTCACCATACGCTCGCCCTTAAATTCAATTTCAGAAATTTAAAAAAGTTTCCCCCCGGATTCCCGAACGCACAATGATCCATTCGTTTTAACTTTAAGCTTCCTAGCTGGAGGCGACGCGCCATGCTGTGCCGCAAGGAAAAGCGGAGCGGCGAACGAACTCGTAGGAAAAAAGAGGACCGAAAGAATGGTTGGGAATTGTCCGAGTCCAGTGACTGGAGTTTCACTTTTAATTAATCGAATTCCGTAATCTAATCTGACACTCCTAGGAGCCATCCGATACCCACCAGTACAGTGGCGAGAATGCTGCCCGAGGCGATATGCACACACTCTCTCTCGCAAATCGACTGCAACCGCGTCACGCTGCATTTAGATCGTATTCGCCAATAAGCCACTGCCGATTCTCCGTACTGATAATTTCGCGATAAAGCTTCTCTCTCTCTAGCTCTAGTCCTTTTTCCCATTGCTCTAGACGAACGGCGAGCATACGCGTACGCACGAGGGGATCTCTTTCGCCGATCATCCGTGTTTTATCAGGCTAGAATTATGCCGCCCCATCCAGTCCCCGTATTCTTGTCTGATTTAGCCTAATAGAGAGCGATCCGAGTACCCTCCGACGGTCGTCAGGCCATCTTCTAGCCTTTTGCTCTCGAAGGAGTCCTGATAGGGTAAAGAAAATCTATTCTATCGCCGCGCCGCGCCGGTGCGCTTGTGTCCGACCGGCTACGCGTGCCCTCTTCCACTGGACCCTTTCCGAATAGACGTGCTCCTCTAGCACCCTCGCCATATTCCGGGCACGTAAACTTTTCCTATTTATTGAACCTTTTTCGGCTGGTCGGTTCGCCTAAATCATTGCACATCCCCTTATTGAATGGGCAAACGGGATGCATAGTTTACAGCCGGCACCGTCCATTCCCCCTTACTTTTATCCTCTCGCTCCCTCCCTCTCTTTCTCTTCCTTGTCTCATTTTGACGCGACCATCCCTCTCTCTACCCTTCGCCTACCGTCTTTCCTTTGACAGCCGGAAATAAAGTTTCCAATATCCTATTGGATAGGGGCCTCCCTCCCTCGATATACGTATCACAGACTCGAGTCTCCCAAGGAAAGATTCGGGAATAGTTTTCTCCTTTATACCGGCTACCTGACCGCAGAGTTTCCAAAAATTTCACGAGTTTTGAACTGTTTGAACAATGCTAGGATGATTAAGGAACAATTTCAATCTCCTATCAAGTCGCAGCAACTTTTCTTCATAGAAGCATGGATTATTTCGATTAATGAACTAGGTGAAAATAAGCTCATGTTTCCTCTGCGCAAAAATAGACGCAAGGCATCATATGAACGATTGGCAATGTTGAATTTGTTATCATATTTCTTGTTTTCATACATATATCGTTGGTAGCTCTGCATCATACGCTTTGGGGATATTCATTTTTCCCTCGGAGCTTGATTGCAATCGCACTCTATCCTGTGTATTTGTGTCACACCCGAGCGATACAGAATTCAATGCGGTCGTTTCTCTCGAAAATTGCATGAAATTTATACAGCTCGGTTTACACAAAAAAGTGTTGATCATAAAAACTTTACAACTACAACATTTTTCGGAATTTATATGTATAAAAAATCCACTGATGCCGCTGGCTTCATTATCAAAATAAAATTTTCAATCACTGTGTTATAGAACTCTCATTTTTAAGCCTTGTAAATCACATATTTTTCAATGCTTTGAAGTAGTTTATTCTAAAGAGTCTTAATAATCCACTCCCCCGTACTCTAAATTGCGGATGCAATGCGATTAATGTCTTAATAAACAGTCTGAAGACACAATTGAAACCAAAGGTAAATGCATGCAATTCCTATGCTGTCATTGGCGGGCATTTGAAATATACACATCAATTTTGCATCGAGAAGACGCAATCTGCAATTATATTTAATTATTTATTGCCTCCTTAGTACGACTAAACAGTTTAGGGGGCAATGATTTGACGCGTCTAGTCTAATACTTGAACGTTAAGAGTAATTGCAGTGTCACGAAGAGTGATTGGACGAATGTAGGAGCATTAATTTTATGTACCATTAAATCTGAATGCCATTGTTCGGAAGTGCTTTGCGAAGTATAAGAAATTGGAGGGTTCCTATCCGTGATGTCTTGTAACATGAAGGAAATGGCTGATTTGTTGCTTCTCCCGGTTCCCCCTCTCTTTTCTTACCCTTTCAAAAGACACAACTAGATTTATAGACCATGTGTTTCAACGGCAAGCACGGTGGTCCACGTTTAATATCCCATAAGCGCCTTCTCTTTATATTTCTGTTGGGCATGCATTTAAAACTGCTAATAGTTGCTATATTAGAATCGATATTACATGATTTTCACTAATTGCTGTCTCTGCTAATTGTAATAGATTCGAAATAGAAGTGCGACTATACGAATGTATATTTTTAGTACAATTCGGATATGGAGTGCAAATGGGTGTTCGTAGTTGGGCAGGGAGCTCCATTCTCGTTAAATAATTTTCAGTATAGCTAGTGTATAACTCCACATCCTCTGGGGGACACAATTCATATGCGAGGAAAGCAGCGGTAGAAAGAACACGTGCGGAGCATAATGTTCGATGATGTCGGCACTCCTCGTCCGGTGATCTCAGGACGTTGAGGCATAAACGGGACTTAGTACCCAAATCCACCGCGCTATTGGCTACGGCTTTACGAGCAAGGGGGTCGCCGTTAAATTTGTTATTGTCATTAATGCCACTGTCGTCTAGCAGCGCGGCCGCCTCAAGCCGGTAATGCACGCGTCCGCCCCCTAAAGAGAATACCAGAAACTCAAAGCCACAACTACGAGGTTAGAATGTCGATTGAGAAAAATATTTTTTTCTCTCGTTTTCTCTATCTCCAACTATTGGAGACAAGTCCAAAGGAATGACTCTATTCGCGGCGAGCTTGAAGTGAAACTTGTTAGATCGAATCAATGTTAGACATAAATCCACCTATCCAGCGGTCCTCTTACTGGACACGTAGGGTTTTTTGGTCGAACTAATAAAAGCACGTGTACAGTACCGAATCACCGCCATAAATAATGCTGAAACACATGGTCCTTCTCGGGCGGAGTCTGTTTTTGTCGCGTTATGCGGACCCTCATTAGATTCGGCTCATCCGAGTGAGCAACATTCTCTCCACGAGAGCAGAGGATTCCCAGAAAAAAGAACGCCCACGTGTAGATGGAGCGTGGCAGATACGAGGGCCCCGAGAGACAATTAAGGCATTTTTCGGTAATTATCCTGAGGCGTGCGCTGGCCGCCACCCAAGACCAGCAATCAAACTGGGCTGGATGGGCATTTCTTATTTAAATCCATTCGCGAGCACAGCTGTGCCGCTAGCCAGACTGGTCGCATTCGCCGAGAAGAGACAGAGGAAAGGTGGTAACCGCCGACAGAGAGACAAAGGGAGAAAGTGAAAGGAAGAGTGGAGGAGAAAGAAAGTGAAGGTGGGCCACACAACTTTGCAGATGGGGTAGCTCGGGATTTCGCGAAGATCGAATACGCAAGCCGCCTCGAGCGCTATGGATTCGAGTCGAATGCTGTTTGTCTCGCTGGGAACTTGAACAGCAAGAAACGATGGTAATGCCAGTGTGAGGAACAGCTAAGCATTAAGGCCTCGTGTCTCGCAACAGGAGAGAAGGACTATCATGACTTGGACGAAGTCGAGCTTGCTCACTACTCGTCACGCGACTTTCTCTCTGCGTCTTCTTCCGCCGCTCTCGACGTTCACTCTCGCTTTCGCAAAGATCTTCTCCATTGCTACTGTCACTGCTGCTTGAAAAGAGACTGGGGTCTCGCGAGGCTGACTTAAGAACACGAGCACAATAGCCTCGTACGCGCCACTCTGACGTGGGCGAGACATCAATTTAATGTAGAGTGGTCCAAACCAAAGAGAACGCTCGGAGAATCAGATGACAGCATGTCAACTAGTAAACATGCACGATGTTCTGTTCAGTATAATAGAAGATTCATTAATTCGGAACATTATGAGCACCATGTATTAGTAATTGAAACCAACAACTTTTTGGAGCCGAGTTGTATTCAAATAATACATAATACATTATTATAGTTTCAAGCATGAAACATGTGTGCTACGATTCAAGATTAATGTGTATCGCTTTTATTTCTCACGGGTGGCCGGAGTTTTTTCCGTATCATGTACCAGCAACAGTTTGGGATTGAATACTGCATGACCAAAAGTACCCGCGACCGTCATGCGCCTGATGCACGCTTCGTTTGATCACATTGGCTGCTTCGAAGCTCGATTTACGATAAGAGATTAGAAGTGCACGTGGCTGGAGGCGCGGCAGCCTTACTATTTCTGGCGCGAGCACGTGGCTCGTGTCATCTAAAGTAGGGAAATAGAAAAGATTAGAGCGGTACGGGATAGATCTGTGTGCTCTTATCGTCCGATCTGTACCACGCCCGACTGGCCGCGTAGGATTAACTAGGGTCCCAGGATGATTCGATTTATCCCAGTCTCCGTTTCGGCGACAGTGTAGGATATCCTATCAGTACCTAGAACTATTCAACGACCAATCCTGCCACCACTCGAAACTTCATTCCATCTCCTAAGTACAATCTGGCATCTGGTATTTGAGTAGAGCTACAGATGCAGCGAGAATGTCGCATGCGCACCAGCAGTACTCTACTCTTTGAAATCTAGCAGGAACTCAGAACTAATCCCTCGAATAACCGGTGACATGGTTCGCCACCGGCGAATGCGTAGGGTAGCTAGCGTTGGGAGTAATGAGTGATCATTTCCTGCAGTCACGTGGCGAAACCCGAGTTAAAGGAGAAAAGGCCATAGAACGGCGCGCACGCAGTGCTAACTGGTAAGACTGCCGTTTTCTTTGGAGAGAGAGGAGTAGCTTGAACTCGGAGGTGGTTCTCCACTTTCTTCATTCTTACAGGGCCCTCTTGCGGCAGTGCTCTACTGAAAAACGAGAGTGTTTATCAGGCTACGTTTAGCGTAATCTCTCTCCCAAGGCACTCGCGTAATTAGGCTTCCGGCCTCGCCTACTCTTCGTACTCACCCCATTCTTCTGCCTCATTGCTTTCCCAGTGCGCTCGCGCCCCCATCACTTTTCCTTTGCGTGCACGCGTGCTTCTACATAGATACGCGTGTCTGCGTGTTTTGCAGTGCTCGAGAGCCTCCTTGCTAATTTCCAAGTATATGCCCTTTTCTTAGGTCGCGTTCGTTCCTTCACTCGCCGGGCTTGCTCGCACACCTCGGAACACTGTATACCGCGTCTTTCTGTGCCGACGCCCTCATCCCTTTCTCATTCTCCTTCCCCTCGGCTCTCACTCTCACTCTCACTCTCTGCTACCCTTGTCTTGACTCTAATTTAGATTGGAGGAGAAGGTAGGTGCGAGAGCGGCGCGGCGCGGCGCGGCGGGAGCAGGGGCCGAGGAGCGAATTCCTGTTCTCTCGTGGTACTCCATCTTCGGCGGGGCTAGCTTTCTTCCTGGTATCTCGGCCTTTTCTTCCTCTAGGTCCCTTTCTCTTGGGAGCTTGCCTTCCTATTTCTCTTGTTGCCGCCGCCACCGCCGCCACCGCCGCTGGTGATCTGCCGGGCCCCTTGGTGCTTCTCTTTACCGCTGCATAGAATAGATTACGCTTGGCGCCACGTTTATTCGTTTCCAGCGATAGCCACTCTAGCCAAGGCCAACGTAAAGCTGCACTGCCAATTATTTCGCCTTCCAGCAATCCCACTTCCTTTCTTTCTCCAGACTGTCTTATGTTATTTCGATAATGGCAGCGATCCTCTCTTTAAAACTTCCTTTCCTATAGCTTTCCTATAGAATTTTTTGTAATGCGTCGTTATTGAACGCAAGTTTATAATAAAAGATAACAAAAAGAAACTCGTTTATTCCTTGTGCCTGCGTGCCTGGGATGTGCAAGATTTCACTGCTTCTACCCTGCGGATATAGTTTACGATTTCTGCCGGTGGTTACGAGTCAGTGGAAATCTACGAAGGTTATTAGTTGGCAGAATCACGACGTTTATAGAATAACACAATATCTGCCGCCAATCACGGAACCGTCGTTGCACTGTCTTTATTAGTACGCAATTACGCATTCTTTCCAGTCCTTCGGATTCACCGTGGTGAATACTGCAGATTTTCATAGGAATGAAGGGATTTTAATACACAATTAAACTTGCCTCGGATAATGGAAGATTAGCAGCGCGTACCGGCACAGTGAGCTGGGATATTATGGCATTGGAATCTCATTTCATATTTTTCACCTCGCGCATTTCCCAATTATTAATCTGGGTTATGAGAACAGTGACTATTGTTGCCTTGCCGATTCATTTTAAGTGTATAGTCGAACAAAAAAAGGCACATTTTAATTACTTAGCCTGCGAGGTACATTGACAATGGCAGTTGTTTTTTGGTGGACATAAGGTCGCCAAAGGTTTATTCCAATAACAAAGCAAGTGAAAATAAATACAATATGTTACTGCTCGATAAAGAGTGAAATCCAGATTTTGTCGTTGTACACTCAAGATTGACCCAATATATCGCCGAGCTAAATTATTTCCAGTGCTATACACAACCGGGTTCACTGGGGACTTTACTTTTCACCACGTCATTCGAGCCTGACCTGCATGCCTTTGTGAGTGAGCTGCGCTCGATTTAATTGTTACTATTTTCCCCGATCGCGATCTGATTAATCCAGCTTTCCTCTCGTTTGTTCGGTCGGCCTGGCTCTGCCAGCCTTTGCGTCCTGCAGTCCTCGACCTATATTCCACCCTTGCACTCACCAGTGTGTCATGTCTTTTTTTCCTATTACAACCTCGCAAACTAGAGAACGGCGACTTTATAATTACATCAGAATCCGATAGAAAATTGAAAATTGGGTGGGCGAAAGTGTGTTATTGATTTCATTGAGTTTTCATTTTACAGTATTAATTGAAGGAAGTTTATCGACGGAAGCGAGCGTGCGCAACGTAAACTTTCCAACGGGTTACGGGCATACACAAAAACGGCCATGTCAGATCGTTTAATCCGGCATGAGCAAACTTGCATTAAGCGGCGGGGACATTCGATGCACTTTGAATAGAAGGGTAACGGGGAGAGGGGCGGAAGAATGGCGTCGAGCGGGGTGGAAGAGTGGGAGATGATGCAGCGAAGCGCCGCGCCGCGCCGCGCTGCGCCGCGAAAGGAAGAAAGAGAGCAGCGGCAATACATCGAAAATGCGTTTTCCATTATCCGATCGTGAGCATATCGTACAGGAAAGCGGCGTAACAGTAGGCACTATGGGGTCGATTTCCAATCGTCGGCTCAACAATTTTTTTAATGGATAATCCCGTACAAACCAATTCCGCCGTTTCTACAATCGCGGCCGTATGTAGACGTATGGATCACCCTTTCGAGGGTGCGCATCTCGCCCGGCTATGAGATAGATGAATTGTCAACACATGGAGCCGCACGCCAGTGTGCACTTATAACTGGGTTTATAGGAAGGTATTCCTGCGATCTGATGGACTCTAGTGAGTATTCACCAAACGTTTTCCCGATGCAAAGCGCTCTGAAATTCGGGCCAACCATTTTAAGTGAACGGCCCTACTCTTTTTTCTTCTTTTCCACCGAAAGCGACCGATATTTGATTGGATCCTTTCCACACTAGGATTTTATGGCGCGTGCAGTTTCTCGTCTAGTTCTCCGTTTGGCTTTGTATTATGAAAGCCAAACGATTAACATTCCTATAAAACATCAACGATAAGTGGAGTGCATGGACAGGATTGAATTCGATGTATATGTGGCCGCAACTTTACTCGAATAAAAGGAAGGATAATTTTACTTGCACGTCATCTATTACTGTCGCTTTACAATTAGAACGCTGCATTGGGATTGAATGGGAATCTTGTGACGTTTGTTCAACGCTCATCTTCCATGAGCCATTTCAGATGGCAAACGCGCTCGAAAAGTGGCCGCTTATTTTGAAAACAGCCCCCGGATTAGTCCTCTCAGAGCGGCTGGCATAATCGAATCGGAGCCATTTGAGATGAGGGGTGCTGCTAACCAGGTGGCACGTCAGCGGGACATACATTGATGGACATCTTCCCCCTTCTTGCTGACACTTACACATGCCCGGCAAGCCACAATCCCGCAATATTTCGTTAGCGGTCATACGCCCATCATGCCCCTCGGTAACTCCATTAAATGAGAATTTTTTACAAACGCAAATACGAATATTACCTTCATTAGTCCAAGAGTGGCGAACGAAAAAGAGACTGGGAAATCACTGGAAAAGGGAAACCAAAATTTCGCGAAAATCGTCTAGACTGCACATGTCCGCCAATGTTCTTTAGCAATCATATTCGAGCGTATAAGGAATCGATGGAAATCAAACGGCCCAATTTCGCGCCGTTTGGAGCACTATGAATTCACAGTACTCTTTGGGAAAAAGCATGTAAAAGAAAAGCCGAGCGCACCACTCGTCCACCACTCGTCCACCACTCGTGCATTGGGGCTTTACTCTTAATGGCTATGTGTGATAGCGTTCGGGATGCCTGCATTTCTTCTCTGCCTCTTTGGAATTTTCGTGAACCGAGAGTGGAGGGTGTGGGACGGCAGCATTACAGGGATTAAAGGGTAGACGGAGCACTTTCTTCGGGTCAATTCGTGGAAGGCTTGGACTCTACATCCCATGGGTGGGCTGCTGAGGGCACTATGCAGATAAGGGGCCGCTGGGCCACTTAAAACTCCCATTAAAACGATCTAGTGGCTTGCCGGCTTGAAAGAAATTCCCGCTAACGCAATGCACACTAGAGCAGTCTGCTGGAACGCCAAGGATACCATTCGTACAGAAAGCAGACGACTCCGTCAACTCTGTCTTAGAGCTATCATGATTGGCGTGCCACTTGACTCCATTAGGGTCTATAAGCGCTGCTTTTTATCAATTTCCGAAAAAACTCGAAGCATCCCGACGCACCGGCTGAACCGTAAAGGCTGTCTATTAAAGTTGTGCGAGCTGACTCGCCAGTCTGGCCAGCGTCAATAACGCTGGTATAAGACGAAATTAAAGTGACTCTCTTGAAAAGAATCTTATATCGAAATTCACAAGACTCTCTAGCGAGCGTCATGTTTATTTGAATGCAGCAGGTGAAGATGACGTATCGTTTTACACAGCGGCAGATACGCGCGCGTACGTGCATGCACGCATACTCGCCCGCAGAAAATATGACACGTCTGCGAAATTCGCTTTGTATTGTGAGGGGTTCTGCCTCGGGGTGATGACATATTTCAAGATTTGTTATCTTTAATGCGGTATCGTGCACGAGAATGGGGGCTGCGCTTAGGCTTAAGCCAGGAGGGTGTGGTTGAAAGGGATACGCGTAACTCGAGAATATTTTCTGGCTCGTACGCATTGCACCCGCTATATCGATTGGTTAATCTTGCGGCGATCATGATTTATTGAAATCGCTGCGAGGGAAGCGGTTCACCCGAGGGCGCATAATTCATTTGGAGCAGACACTTAATTCAATGTACAAGTCAAAGCTCTCAGCTATAAGCTGATCTTTCGAAACCTAACTCAGAGTTTTAATTAATCTTTCCTATATCTCTATTTGCCACACCTATTGGTAAAAAAAGGTTTTTAGCCATTTTTCAGGAGACATAAAGGAAAATCCTGCAGAATAAGCAGAAAGAAAGCTGCGAGATCGAATAGGGGGATTGGACAAGAATTTCGGTGAAGCGATAACGCAGCACACAGCTGTTCCGAGTAAACCAATCAACATGAATAATAATCACTGCAAATATGTAGCTCGTGCTCTTCGTGAACTTTCGATCTTTTTGATCTCAGTTTTCCATTGCATTACTGTTACTCGGAATGAATCTGTTTTCGTGCTTAGTAGTTTAATTCTATTTTAAATAACCATTGTAATATTTTACAAATTACGATTTAGTGCAGTACGATAGTGAATTTTCATGCAATTCGTGGAGCTAATCTTCAACAGAGTTCAATGCAGAAACCAGTGGTATATTCATGATATCTAAATAAAAGGTAGAATAGCATGTATGTACAATAATTAACATCATATTGAATGTTACTCCTTTCAGTCTGTGGTTAATGGAATTAATCAAAATCGCCGAAAGACCTGATGATGCGGATTTGCATTGAAATAATCAATCGACATTTCAAGTTCCGAATGAAAGAAGCCCTACGATAGAGCATAGGCCGCCAGTGTCGATCCGGATCGAAGGATCAGCCGGAGTCTGCCTATCCGAGTGCTGGCACTGAGATTTCTCGGGATGGCGATACAGCACGTAGGTACACGTCGCGACGTCGTGTCGCGAATTTTCCTCGTCGGGGATTTAGCATAATTCCGTTGGCTGGGCGCTTTCGGTGGGGTGAGTAGGAAAGAGGTCGGTTCGGGGGTGGAAGCGGCTGCGAGGCCGTCACCGTTCCCGATGCTAGTGGCTTCGGTGGTAGTTGTAAATGTGTCCTCTCTCCCTCTTTTCCTCTTTCCCAGGTTGCCCACTCAAGGCAGAGCCAGGAGCCAAGCATGCCCTGACAGCGTATGGGTCCATTTGGTTCGCACTGGTTGCCATAGCAACCCCGAACCACCCTCTTGCCCCACGCCACGCCGCCGCCACCGCTGCCACCAAGCATCCGGCGCCAACTCCTCTCCGTCTCGCTCCGACCAAATTCACACTCCTTCCCCCTCTCACTCTCTCTCTTCCTCTCCCTGCCCTCTTTCACTCACTCGCACTTTCTCCCACCCTCTCATGCAGCCCTGCGGCTCCCCCCTCACTCACTCACTCACTCTCTCTCCCTCCATCTTACTCCTTCTACCGGGCGGCCTAGTGTGGCTCTGTATTCTATTTTCTTTTCGTGTAGGTGCGTGCCTGTGTGTGCGAGGGGCGCTCTGCGGATCCGCTCTCGTTCTCTATCCGGCCGCCGCTATTTCCCCATAGTGCCAGCCCTGTCTTGCCACCTCTTTTCTTCTCGCCCGTACCGACCGTCCACCCGCCAAGCGGACCAACCCCGCAATGCCGTGACGGCTACCGTCCTAGTTGTCGTCGCTCGGTCTCCGCCACTAGGCTAAAGGGTTAATGGCTCCCCGGACACCCTTCCGACTAAAAATTGCAAGCACCGTCGTTGTCGTCGTCGTCGTCGTCGCTAGACGCCGCTCGCGTCGGCGCGTGTCGCCCCGATGGTTACTTCGATATCATTCCTTCTATTCCTTGGCAAATCTCCCCCACCGATGACGGACTACCAACGTCGAGATGAGGGATTTCCTGTCCGCTTTTGTGCGGTGTTCACATGCGTGGCAACAGACGGCCATTTTCTTCTTAATTATCTCCGGGTGGCATTGTTAGGCCGTGAATGCTCTTAATGGTGTAAGTGCAAAGGGTGCCGAGTGTATTTACCGGTTAAACGAGATTTATGTTTAATGGTCAGCGCACTCGCACTATCTTTCCTGGTGCGGTTCATTGAGCGAGTGCGGCGATAAGATGTTGCTTCGCAGGCTGTGTATGTGGACGAGGGCTGGCTGCCTGGTTTACCAGGCCCCGGCGTAATTGCAAGTGTGCGGTGCTGCTCGAGCCGTCTCTCGGTGCGGCCACTCACGCATTCACAGACTGATCTAATTTACAGCCTCGTTCCCCGTTATGCGCATTTCTGTTGCTACACTTGACTACCTTTCGTCCCTAGATTTGCCGAGGGGTCACGAGGACTGATTCAAGTCCTTTTCCCGTGAAGAGCATTATTCTTGCTACTACTGAACTGCTATCCAAAGAACTTTTAAGCCTTAAATACACCTCTGCTATAGCTGCTTTAGATTCTACCTCTGCTCTCCTTATTCTTTCTGCTAGAGGTTCGCTTGATACAGCGAAAGTTATACTCCCCTTCCTCCCCGGAACTCGGACGTCTCCTACCCACGCATAACTTTCACCATAAACGTCTTGCCCTGATTTCATTTGGCAATTGCATTAAATGGTTCGCGTACTTTGGTCCTCTTTGACGAGGAGTCGCGCGCGCGCGCTGATTAGCATTATGTAAAGTAACCGATATTCATTACGATTTTCACTATGCTAATGCATTCCAACCTCATCCTTATTCATGCCCTAATGGTATAAAGGAGAACGCCTGCAGGAGACTTTGCCATTGAATGAAAGATTAGTAATCTGTATCGAATAGCAGGAGGCGTGGGACGCCGCCCGGCGCGCCAACTACGAGGCAGGCAGCAGCTAGCGCGCGCGTATACCCGAACCTCTTAATATTTCATGTCAATGGCTCGCGAGATTCCCTTAGACGCTGATACCTTTAAAGTGAAGCGCGTGCACTCGAGCCAGCTGTTCGATGGGAAAATAATGATATTTGGTGCCCGCGCCTGCTATGAATATGCGATGAAAATGCTACATACCCGCCCCTATGCTCTTTTTATGCGCTCCAACAACATGTATGCGGGCAGGGATGTAATTTTTTAATAAATAAATCGCGAAACATGATTCAAATAAAATTCTTTCGAGAGGGCACTCCTCGTGGCTGGCAACGCGTAATTCCGAATCTGTGTCGGAGTACGTTTGCGAAATGAAATACGATGGAACAGTGTAATATGTCAGCGCTTCGATTCAATGATATTATCCCATTGCCTGCCCTTGTCGGCGAATTTCGTACCCAGCTCTATTGGAGATTTTTCAATCGAGAACAATTGTTACTGCCCGGCACAAAGAAAGGTTTTACATTTGTGTGGTAAATCGTTTGTCCGTGGGCATGTGGATTTTCAATTCTGGATAAGTGCGGACCAGGATCACTGTATGTATATGCATGCTCCTGTCAGAATTGCTTTAGCGAGCAGAGTCGATTGCGCATCCTACAGGGTTGAAAGCTAGTGGAGATGCCCAGGTGGATCGATAAGAAGACAGACTCGGTATGAAAGAAGGTTGCATGGTTGCACGATGAGTAAAGAGAGAGAGTGAGAGAGAAACAGGAGTATCGAGCTGATGGCGTCGCGTCGGTGGAAGAGAGAAAGAGTGCGGAACCCAGTTATAGTTGGATGGGAGAGTGGAGAGAAGGCTGGCAAGAAGCGCTATCAGAGAAATGAATTCGAAAAAGGGGTTATCCGCATCGCACCGGTTACATATCTATAGCCGCGACCTATCGATCTGACGACATTATTGCTGCAGGAAGTAGCGACCTCAAATTCAGCCATCTGCGCGCCGCGAGAAGGAGGCAGTGCGAGAAAGACGAAGGGAGAGGGAAGCAGAGAGGAAGCCCATTCATATTTCATAGCGAGGTGGTTGAACCACCAGTGATGTACATGCACCATTCTCTCGGCAGCTTTTCCCGTCTCAGTGCGCTCCCTTGTCATTAGCTTCTCTACCGGTTGCGCTTTCACTCGGTCACGTGGTCAGTTGTTTTTCCATAGGAGCGCACATCCTGCCCCCTCTCACCCCTTCCTGCGAAAAATCGCCCCGGGCACTTCGTCCTTTTCTGCCTTTCAAAAATCCGCCAGTGTATCCACAGCTAGTGAGAGGAAGGAAATGGTTGAAGATAGATAAAGAGTGCACCTTTTAATTGACACCAGTCAGTGTTAGCGGGCGCGAACTTGCCCGATCTTAATTAGGAGTGGCTTGTGGATTATCGCGCGCAAGCTCTAACCAGTGTAGTTCAATGCAGTAGCTGCCTGGCAACTGGGAGAAATAACATTTGGCTGGAGCAGCTGTTTGTCTTGCTCATACGATACTGGATTGGTACACGATCGTTTCGGAAACTTTGTATCACAAGTTGCGTGGTTTCAGCCGGGTGGATCGAAGTGGAGTTTGATATTTGGCAGCTCGGTGCAGATTCGGGTTTTCCGATCAATGTGTACGGAACCAGTGTAACTTTGAGCTGCACCGTCCGTTAATTATGGGTAGACGATTGGTTGATCTAGCAAATCCAACATGAGGAAGAGCCCGACATTCTGGGCAGCCTGATTGATCGACATTCACAGGATGGCTGGCTAGCACACGAGGTGTGATGGTAGCGCACTCGTGTTCTGCTGTGTAGGAAGCGGCTGCCGAGATCGCTGATCAAATTGCATGGTTTGATTCGTAGTCTGGGTGGGACGCGGCGCGGTACGGTTCGCATCATCCCCTTCGTGAACCGGTACACGCAGATGGAGTTCTTGCGAGTGGCCCGCTCTACGGGGCTATATGGGGCCTGCATTATTTATGAGGCCTCTACGCTGCTGATGAGACCGCTTCCATCTTGCCTTACCCTTATTCCGATAGCAGCAATGCCACACTTTCGAATCGCTCTACGCTGCGCCGCTATATCACCTACTCTTCCTAGCCCTTACCACCCCGACCCCCACTCCGAACGCGCCTATCACGCTGTGGAACAAATCACGCGTGATCCCGTGGCTGTTGCCGCATCTGTCGAACCTTGTAAATAATTAAAGTGTGCGTCATCGCTTGCGCTTCCTCCGCTACTAGTAGCCGTCTGCACTCTTGTGACCCCGGCAAGTGGACGCCACTATTGCCCATCGGCGAGAACTTGCAAATGTGTACGGGCGGCCTAACTGCAGGCCGCGAAAAATCCTCCCAGAGTTGTACTGATTAAATGCGAATTTACATGACGCACCCTCGATTTCCCGCGAGGGTCAACGTCGATTTAAACTGGACAAATTAGAATTTAAGGACGCCAGAGGCATTATCATTGGCCTCGGATTATACGCTGTCTTATCGACTCTCGTTACACTTTGGCTGGGTGATGATGATGGTCGACTGTGGCTATGGCAATCCATTCACCCGTTGGTAATTTGAGCTGCGCATGAGGAGATCGCGAGGTAGCTGGAGCCATGCCGCAGAGCGAACCTAATTCCACGCGGGATTTGCTAATCCAGGGTTGCAGAGTCGGTCATTATTTGGTGTCGCGTGAACCCAGGGGGTGGAGCGGCGCACGGGGCGTTTCCCGTGCCACAGAAACGCGCCGTATTTATCCCCCGATATATTACCGAAACCCCTAAACACCACGGAAAAGCCCATCTGACCGAAACTAGCCGCGTATAATGCGTCACGCCAGAAGGCTGTCCAAGGTGTATCCCAGATATTTCGCCACGATTTACTACCAAGCTATTTCCTAACTTTACGTACTGTGCGCGTACTAATTATTGGTACTGCAGCTGCAAATTTCACTGGTTCTCATTCAGTTCTCGTACCACTACGAGACAGAGAAAGGAATCTCTCAAAGGAACAATGATTTTGGTGTATATGTATAACTATCGAGGTATTGATCTCAGCAAAATCTATTTGCTCTGTGCGCGGCTTCCACGGGGTCACTTATACCTTATATACACAGACGCTCTTCTCCTCGTAGCTCGAGTGTGTACTGTGTCTCATGAAAGTTTTAAAGCCTCTGCGCCAGGAAAAAGCAGAGATATCATGATTTATGTTCCAGCAGTGTTGGCCCTAGAGCACATATATTGCGGACAGATACAATAATGCCCTTTTTGTAGTTTTTTATGATGCCGTCGCATTTCTTGCTTTACCGGGCTATTACTCCCAACAGATTTCCTCTCTTTTTTTATCTTTGGACTGGTCTAAAAGTTTGATTAGAGTGCTCCCTCGATGGTAGCACTCGCCCTGCTAGAGTCTCTACTTGAATAAGTCTGCGATATTTTCCATCCAACAGATTAAACAAGCATCTTGAGCTACCATCCGCATCCTGTTTGCAAAATGCAAACGTACTGAGTTGCCATTGTGGTTATCCTCTAAAATTTGTAGCCTGTGGTATCGCTCGATATAGCTTGCATATACCGAGTTTCCGGCATCGTGTGTGAAATGGAAATTTGTGGATTGATAATTGCGGCCTGTATTAGATTGGTGTGACATACATGCGATAGTCATCAAATAGCTAATGGAATTGTACGACTATTGGACAGAAATAACTATGACGATCTTTCGGAATAGTCGAAGTTGGCTGAACAGCCAAACGCATCGCTCTTTCCCCTAGTAAATTCCCGTACCAACCCGGTTGGCACTGCTTGAAAAGTTAAAAAGTAACAGCAGTCTCAGTTTTTTGTCCCAATCAGTTAAACCGCTAGCGCTCGTCGCCTGTTATTTCGCACCATTTCCAAGTCCATTTGTCCTGGACAGCCCACCGTTCGCACACGATCGCTCGAATCAGTATCACATTCGCTATTTCTCCGCACTAACAAGTGGCAAAATGGAACGTGTCAATGTGAGCACGCCGTCAACTGTAGACGAGAGGGAATTTGCAAATGTACTATAGACGCTCGCACGTACATAAGTGCATAAAAAATACTTTAGTTCACAGGACAATATCCTGCGCTGCTGGAGTCTCCATTCTGGCTGAATTCATGTTCTAAAAAACTAGTCTTATATAAATTATAGTATAGATATCAGAAGAATGTAATAATGTCTTTGTTAAAAGAGGAGAACTCAAAGTTCATGCTTTAATACGAATTTGTAACCTTTCCTTCTTCAGAGTTGGATAAAAAGCTGTGTACATTTAATATCGCAAAGCATTATGCATATCCATTGAAATATGCAAGCAAATTACACGCATTGCATATCACGCATGTTTACGTTGAGTATTTAATGGAATTGAAATATAAACCATTCAGATTTTACTGGGAATCTGCTCAATCAAATTTAATCAGAACGGGCATCTTTTAAATGGAGTAGGTGTAACCATTTCACCGCATACAAACGTATGATAATAGGATCATTATTACAAATCCTAATAAATATCTCAACCGTATAATGTCAGGAAAATCGTTCGAAGGAAAATTCCATTGATAATCTTCTCCCGACGAAGAATTTTCCGTTACAGCATCCTCGTGGTTTTATACTGTTGCCATTTGGAAATAAAATTGTCAGAGACTTCTTCAAGGATCCGCAGAATGAATAAAGCTTCACTTCTTGCGGATTTTATTCCCGTCGAAGACGGTTTATTTTACCAATTATTCCTTAGCACTAATTATTTTTCCAGCCTCCCTTCTCGATTTCCGTTCGAGTTGTCATTATTATAAAATCACTAACGAATCGACGGCAATTGCTTCCCGTCAGCGAATTTCTCTCTCCACCTCATAACGATTCGAACAGTCCGATTCCACCACGGCATACTTGCGCGGCCCTTTTCAGCCAATGCTTTGGCCGAGTCGGATCGAGGGTGAAACGAGAAAAATTAGCAGAACTTTCGATAACATTGCAGTGTGTAAATGCGGTTTCATTCACGACATAAATACACCTTGATGTGGAAAATCTTTTCCCAAACAACCTCAATGCTAATTATATTTCAAAGCAATTTCAATGTAATTCATGGTTAAAGGGACTCTGCGAAATAATTACTGAGCATTTATCTCGGAAACGTTAAGAATCTTCGATTAAACGTACCATTAGTGGAGGGGAAAACGTTCAGTGTTAACATAGTTCTTATAAATTTATGAAAATTACCAGCCTTATGAATCTGGAACATTTAAATTTTAAATCTCAATAGATTGAATACAGGCACTGTAACGTTTATAAATTGTAGCTCCGGGATTTCTAAAGGAGAACGACGTGCAAAGGAAATGTAGCGACATTCCGAAAAATCTTTACTTTATAGGGCGCGCAGGTAGTTCGAAAAGTACGTGCGGTGCAGGGAAACGCGGACTAGCTACATTATTAGCGCCGATAAAAATCTGCTGTTGTTTTTGTCGCCGAGCACTCTACAAACTCGAGCAGCAGTTTATTGAGTAAGAAAAAAGCACTTCGCCAAGCGCTTTACCTCCATTTGCACGATAATGAGAGTTTCAAAAGGTAGAAACTTATTCGCTGGGAAACAGCGAACTTTCGAATTCGAAGGCTTCGTAACGGCTACGAATAATAAAGACCGCCGAAGGTAAATGTTTTCGCATCGGGGTAAGTACGTGCGCACCATGAATATGCAAATCCGCAACAAATTCCCCCTCGGCGCTTTGATGCACCCACGAAACACCTTTTTCTCATTGCCAAATTAGCCCCTCGTGAAAGTAAGATTAGCAAGTTTGCAGTTCCCTTCCGTTCTCTCTGCCTCTCTCTCTCTCTCTCTGCCTCTCCCCTTTCTTACATAGATACATACATTCTCCCAATTAGATACAGTTGTATTTTCTATCATAATGTTAAGTAATAAATCCTAAAATTCACTTCTTTCGTTACATGTGATCCGCTTATTTCCTCGAATATACTTCTCCAATCAAAGAAGTTACCAAAGGTGAAGGCGATTGGAAGCATTCGTTTAGATAGTTGGATAGCTGAAGCGCGGTAGCCGAAGGATTTTAGAAAAAGCGAAAGGGGTCAAGGAATCAGTGCAGAGCAGTCAGTCCGTTAGTGTTTATTTGCAGAAAGCTAAGGTTTCAGAGAAGTAGGGCAGCGCACTATAAAGAAGAATCTTTCTGTTTTCCCAGACTTCCGCTACTTTTTTCCCTGGCTACGTAATCGTAGCCAGAGAAAAAAGCCTCTTCTCTCTATCCGGTATATCTCGGTAGTGGTGGCCCACGGGTGCAATGCAGGAGATATTGTTTTAGGGCTGCAGTCAGCCGGGAACGAAGCTGCAGACTTGCCGAAGTGTATTTCACCTTTCTATTTTCACGGGCTGGCCGTGTCGCCTCACCGGCACTGCACTTTTCCCATCCCTCTCGACGTATCCTCTGCTGCCGCACTCCCTGCAGGCTCACACACTACGTGGACGTACTGTAACGAATCGCTGTCTCCCTCACCCCTCGGCCTTCTACTACCTCCGCCGCCCCCCCACTCACTCACTTCCTCGCACACCCTCGCACTCCATCTCTCGCGCTCTCGTTCTCTTTCTGTCTGGCTGCGGTCCCGCCGTTTTATGGCAACACTAAATTTGAGCGGGCGCGTGAGACGAAACGATATCAGGCAGTTTCCAGGGACCGTTGGAATACATAGTACGTGTTCGCCAACACCCTGGCACACCCTGGGACGAGAGCGCGCCTATCACAGGGGAGACCGCATTACGCGGAGTAAATCGGACTGAGATCGACGATCTCGTTTCGTACACTCGACATTGAGAACGCTTCGCTCCTCCTCTTTCCCCTTTACTGCCGATCAAAGTTACGGTAACGCGGCCTGGGCGTCGCATTAAAACCGGCTTAATTGGAGCGGTGCAGAAATGCAATTTACAACTGAACGCCGAGGGGATGCACCGCCGCACAGCACCCGCTTTGACGGTAGAATCGCCGATTTTCGTAATTTGACGGGCGAGCACCGATTCGATTGCAATGGGCATCACCTCCGGCCTAATGACTCGATCTAACTACCACCGGTACTGCCAACGCTGCTTTTGATCCGCTGATCTCCGAATAATTAAAGGGGGAGTTGCGATACATGCGACGGTGACCCGGTTACTGTAACATGCCGAGTCTCGAATTGACAGCACGCTCGCTTACACGAAGCGACATTTTAACGAAGCATTTTTTACATCCCCCACACACTGGCTCGCACGATAGAAAGGAGAGAGTGGAAAACGTTTTCCCTAGCGACAATGTTATTCTGGGAGGCGAAGCAAAATGGGAAGGCCAACAGAGAGAACAGCGATGAGCGAAAGGGAGGTTGAGGGGGGGAGAGAGAGGGTATAGAAGAAAACTTGAGAGGAAACGGCAGGCAGAGAATAAGGGTGGCTAGAACAGCAGCCATGGAGGGTGGACCTTGTTTTCCTACTCGGACATAGAACAGACGAAGATTTATTAAGTAAGCCCCACGCGGGAGAGTATGCCTCCAAACGAGGAGAACAGAATAAACAATAAATTTAGGTTTAAGAAAACAGGAAGAAGCAGGGCGATGGCAGGGCGATGGCGGCGGGAGGGTGCACTAGCCAAACCGGCGCGGCGGGCCGCCTGAACCTCACCTTAATCCTAACGTGCTTAAGGTGATTTGTGATTCGAGGGAGAAGACTTTAAAGACTCCCTCGTTATCTGACCGTTCCCATGAACGCCTTGAATCAAGTAGGATTGGCCAACAAAACCACTAGCAGCGCCGAGAGTCGTTGATACTCCCGGCCACCCTTCGCGTTCGGCACACAACTGGGCCACTCTCGCAACTGTGTGTTTCTTGCCATCCCTACTGTAAACTCGAGTAGAAGTCAACGGAGGAAAACGGTCGCTATGCTGCTAACTGGTAAGGGAAAGACAAATAAAAAATGTAAAAAGTCAGAGCCGTCAGCGGTGCTCGTGGCGAGGGACATTTTCGAGATAAATCTTCAGATATTAATACCAGTGCATAATGAATGCGGACCGCGAGCGTTGGATTTCCTCCATAAATTTTTAATTGTGCTAAGGGCTCCCTCGCAGTCGCCGATAAAACGAGATCCAGCAGAGCCAACGGCATCAACCTTCCCATCCTTCCGCCCTTCACTTTATACCATCAAGATTATACCATTATAGGACGGTGTTTCCACTCAATTACGCTATGGAATTTAAGGAGACTTGCTCCCGCTTTCGATTCAATAATGAATAACCAGACGAATCGTGAATTCTAATTACGCATAAAGAGCACCGTCGAAAATCCACTAATCCTCCCTACTAGCTTCACTAATGCACACTTAGGAGTGTGTGCGCACGAAATCGATATACGGAATATACCTCCATAAAATTGCCTACAAAAAATCAATTGAAACATTTCCCCGATATCGCCAAGCTCAAATATGTTATTCGGCCTCGATTTTTCCTGAGCGCTAGTTCCAATTAAGAATCAGGATCGATGGGATTGAACCTATTGGATTACACAGTTTAGCAATAGAGATTATATTTCAAAGATTAAACTATCCATCCCATTTTTACACGAATCCGCCGCCATCGGCCTTCGACACTGAATCCCTTTCAACGCATTGATGCAGCACTGCACATTATTATTATCCACTTATACTACACCGGTGTTGCTGCAAAAAAAGTGTGAAGTGAAAAGTGAGTATGATTGCATTGTGCCGAAAGTACCTTTTAAAAGCGGCGAAAGACTGACAAAGGACTCGCGAACGAAATCAAAATGAATGGCGGATACTTTGATTAACCACTTACTACGCATTAACCCAATATCCCCCGATTCCTCCAATAGTGCCAAATACAGTATTATACCGCGATGCACTTTAACCTTTACGCCGCACAGTTACTTTATCCAACTGTGATTGAAATGGGTCTATTTCGTATAGAATACCATAAATTGTAACTTCAGCTGGGCTGCAAGTCGAATGTCGTGTATGTAACGACAGGTGACAATAGTTACATATCGCCGTCTAAAACTTAATCGGGCGTACTCATGAAGTTGATTCCCACGGGTTAAAGTGATATCGGAGAAAGTGGAGGCGATCACTCAGCGAGACGTCGAAGCAATTTAAATGCCTCTCTAGGACGAGCTGCTCCATCTCTCCTAGTACTAAGTAGATAAGGATCAGTTAGCCGACGGTGTCGGCTCATCATAATTAATCTGCTATTCGTTAAATCCATCACGATAGGTCGATAAGGTCCTACGGGGCATCAAGTTGGCATGGGGGCTCCGAGGTAGGTCGACTAGCGGCTCTGAAGGTGCTGGTGAAGAGCGGAAGCTGCCACGAACGCCGAAGGAAGAAGAGGGTGTTAGAGCAGAGGAGAAGGGTCGCAGGTTTTGTCCAGAGGGCCAAGCACGGCTTGCACTGGGCTATACATTACGAGCTTTACTAGGGTTTAGCTGCCTCCCTATACATATATATATATACATATATACTCTACCGCGGTCACCATTCTGAAGCACCTACACGTGCCCACGCACATGCACACCATCTCGTTCCCTGTGCAGGCTGTTGTCTCAACATTAGGCTGCTCGAAAGACACTGATGTGGAGTAGCAGTAATAACCGAACGAAATGACAGCGAGCCTCGACTGGCCGGGCTCATAGATTACTATCACAAGAGAATTCCGTTTCTGGGACTCCCTGATATTACTCAGATAGGCCGCAAGTATAACAGGGGCGCAGGAGGGCAATTTGCAGCGTGGCATGATTACCGACTGCCTGTTAATCGGTCTAAGAGTCTCGTACAGATTGCGGTTACGAATTTGTCGCAGTAGTCGGGCGCGCCGATTCCGGCTACTACGAACTAGGAAGGTACGCGTGTATATGTATAATAGCATTTGGGCGACAGGGGCAGAACTCTAGTTGCGTTGAAGCATGCGTATGGTACGTGTGAGCCGAACAGGCTTGCATGCGTGCCTGTGGCTGGCACAGATCTAGGTGTATCTCGGGCTGAGCTTCGCAGTGTAGAGCATGTGCTGCCTGGATTTAGTTCGTAGGCCATGTAGTCTCCGTGACATTCGACCTCACTCGCCACGATAATGCCTATCAACTCTATCGCGAGTTACGTCTGCCGACGTGAAGGCTCGTACTTTCGGCCAAGCGAGACAGTCGCTTATCTCGCCAAACCCGTTCCGATGTTTATCGCTCTCGGACCATTCTAAATTCAAAAAGCTAGCCATACAGACACGTGTATATCTATAGATATCCATTTCAGTTTTTCAATGCGCCTCTATGTACCGGAATGCGTACGTACAACATTGAGAATTTCAGTGGCACAAAAACATTTAGCCCATTTCATATAGCATGAAAAGAGTGTTTCAGGTAGCGCGACAGATTTTATCCGGCGAGCATGTGACACCGCAACGCTGTGTCACAAAGATAATCATCAATTAATACTTTCAGTGTACATACACGCCGGCTCCTATAACTTACGATTAGCAAGGTAGCCGGAGGTGTATATATGTATGTAGGAGTGCTCCGCCGCGCGCCGATAAAACTTCAGCCGGAAAGTTTCGCATCGCGTGGAGTGCGGTAAAGTTAATGTTTCATCGTTCGCGACTAAGCAACTTCGTCGTCGGGTGAACTTTCCTCGCGCAATTTGATGAAATACGTTTGGATTGGAATTAACCGCTTTACTTTCTCGCGCTACTACCCTCTCGAGCGGCTGTCGATGTGTGTATGTGCGTGTGCATCAAACTCCTGACAGACAACGGCTGTTAATACGCGCAAGTCGATAGGGCGTTAGAATTATCGAATCCCTGCCACCGTTAATTTACCGCGTGCTCCTGCTGTTATACCCGAAACCATTGGAACAGATTGCATTATGATTCTGTGAAAATAACCAGCCATAAATATTCTCCTCGGAGGAACGCTGTTGGACAGGTAGATTTAATTCGTGAATTGAATGTGTATTCTGTTTCATATGCGCTCTCTATATTTTTGATCGCCATACAATATTCTCATCAGCGTGAACTGACAAGTGACCGTTATCTTTAGCACCACGCTTCAGATAGACTTAGTTGTATGCACACCGAAATCTTGTAAATGTGTGTAAGCATATTGATGGAGTAATTAGTCGAGGGGAAGAGAGCGTAGAAGTAAATACCTCGTAGAATGAGAGAGTATGTATGCATACGCTGGCGTACGAGGCGCGTCTCCGTTAAGCCAGAAGAGACTCTCTGTCAGTGGAGTTTCGAGGCGTGCTGGGGTGGTGACAGTGCGAAAACACTGGCTACATATTTCAATCGGGCTTGTCTCCCACTGGGAAAAGATCTCCATTCGCAGTTTGGCCCGCATGTGCATGATTTCTCGGGGAATTCGCATGAAAAGGGACCGAGACAGAAGAAAAAGCGGAGGTGCAGTCGCCGGGATTTTCTTCCGGCAGATGTTGCCGCTCGCCCTTTTAATAAATTAAAGCTGCGGGACAAAGGACTGTTTTTCAGAAGTAAAACTGCCACAGGGTCGGCCGCGCGACCGCGCAGAGTCAGCATGCCGAGGAATGGAGAAAGCTAGATGGAGAAGCAAGAAGGAATGAGAGTGAAAGAGGAACGGAAGACGCGCATGGGTGGCTGACGGAGGTAGGAAGAAAACTAAAGAGAGTAACGGTAAAGCGGTGAGCCTCTGCTTGCGCTGGTTTCACGGGACTATCCGCGCTATTATACTGATTACATTTTCAAATGTGCCTCCCCGCTCAAGCCGCTCTACCCGCTGCGTCGTCCTGCCACAGCAGCACCACTCTCCCACTCTCCTCTTCGCCGACTGCCTTCCCAAGCGCTTCTGTCACACCTACCATCTTAATCCACCTTTCTTTTCACCTTCTCGCTTCTCGCTTCCCGCTTCCCCCTCCCTCCCTCTTTTACCCCCTTCGCTGCCTCGCGCTATTTCCGATCTTTCATTTCCGCGTAAGCTTGCATTTTTAGGGGGCTTCCCTTGTTTCTCGCTTGTCCACTCTCAAAAGATTTCGAAACAATGCCCAATCTTCCCACCTAGGAGCAGCATATTCCTCGTGGCTGTTGAATACCATTAATCGTCGATGTGTTAACCATTCAGCGAGAGAAATGGTACCTCTTCATGCAGTTCAGGGATGGAGTTGATAGTGAATTAACGTCAGTGTCGAGGAAAAGTCAGATGCAAAGTGCAGGGGGATCGGACGCTATTTTCGTCGCGCGGTGATTGCGATGCTTGGCTGCGCTGCTGGCTTGCCATGCTCGATCGATGCCAGATGAATATTTACAATGTACAGACACCATCAGTCTCCGCATTCAGTGCCGGACCTGCATAAGAAAGATCCAAATGGGGCCTGCTTCTTGCTTTAGCGCGATCAATGCACTCAAGTAAAACCCTATTCACTAATCGACTTTTAAACTTCAATTGATTACTTCTCTTCTTCTAAGTTCGAGTGACTAGCTGTCAGTGAAACCTCAGATCTCGGTGCTTTAAAGCAAAAATAACCTGTTAGTCAGTGAGCGGAGCCTGCCGCTCACATGTACGAATAAATCGTGAGGAAGTTGATAGGAGAAAATAGCAGTGCAAAGGCGAAAGCAATCATTTAAGGGGCGAGCAGTCATTTGAGGCGTGATTTCGTAATGAAAGTTGGCTCGGGCGAAGGAGGGGACGATGCAGGCTGCGGAGCGCGATAGAGGGCGAATAAAGCCGGCGGGTGTTCGAATCAAAGAATGCATAAATACGTAGGCCCGCGCACGCAGGCTATATTTGCATGTCGATGCTATCGACGACGCTGGGTCGACGACCGGCGCGAGAGAGTTAAGTATTTTTAATAGGCGGCCAGACCAAAGGCGTGTTCTGCTCCCGTATTCACTGATCCCTTCCATCAAGAGCAATTGATTGCCGCACTACCAAGAAGCTAATCGTCCCCTATTTACTGTCATTTCATACCGCCTCGAATAGCATTCAATCTCTCGAGCCGTAAGACTATCGTCTTCACTCCGCTGAATCATGTGACAACGAAGAGTAGTCATCGGACGCTCGCTCGCTCGCTCGCTCGCGCAGCACTTTTTTCTGCCAACTTACTAAGTGGAAAGGGACAATGGCAGGAAGTGTACTCAATCTAGTTTCGATTGAGCGAACCTCATAAGTCATCCTTCTTGTTACCCCGCATTCTTCTTCGGTGCGCGATAATCGCATTTACCAAGACAAGTGGAGTACATCCCATCTATCTGAATACGTGTACGCACTGTGCGTGTGATATATCATAGCCGTCTCGGTTCCCTCTCTTTCTCTCATTCAGGGCGCGTTGATGGACACTCGCACTGCGGTTGATATATCGGCACGATTTTTTCTAGCCAACACCCGCTGGAGTCGGACACTTGACTCTCGGAGATAAGCGAGCAACCCGCAGAATGCGAAACTCTGGTTCAAAGTTCGACTCGCATTATAGGTATGATCACATACTTACGAACTAGACGCAGTCAAGAAAAGAAATTGTTATATTAGTTCAATTCGAGAACTACAATTAAAGCGGTGACGTTCCATTAAAGGGAAAAGGCAAAAAGCAGGATTAACAGGGCTCCCAACTTATTTGTTAAAAAGAAACTCGTGGGGACCACCATGTTTATTAATATTGTCAAGTACTGCTGGCTGCCTCTAATAACTTAAAAATTGCCTCTCCCGTCTCGTTTGTAAGTAAGACCACTTAAATTAACAAAAGTTTTTAACAATTTGCATACTACACACTTAATGCGCGGTGGATGAAAAAAGAATGAATGAAGGAGCAAGAGAAAGAGAATGCGGGGAAGTAGCGAGCCTCGAGTTCCCGATTAAACATTTTAGCGTTGAGGGTAGAGGGATGGTTCAGTGCGCCAGTGCGGTATTAAGAGGAGGAAATTTGCGAAGACGTTGGTGTACAGTGTTCATTAAAAGTTTCGAGTGGCAATGGGATTTTATGGCCGATCTCCCTCGACCGTCTACTTCGTACGTGACATATAAGACTTAATGGTGTGCCTTCGAGCCGAAGCGCCCCATACTACTCTTCCCATAGACTACTTAATTTCGCAGCTACCACTACCACCCACCGGGACTATGCTTTCGCTTCTCAAAGCAGGCGTTCCTTTATTTTTCATCCAACTATTTTCACAGCTGCCGGCGCCGATATGACACATCCGTTTTGTTCCTTTCATTATAGGTTTTTATGACTATTTTTATAGCTTCTCTCCATTAGCACCCTCGATGCATCTGCAAATCCCAGCTCTTGATCCGAAATGTGGATCTATCTGTCGCAATGAAAAATTAGGAAGAAACTCAAAGTCCCACCCCCAGATAGGTGATAAGTTTATATAGGGCGCGTTTTGTTTAAGGGCGTTCATGCCAATGATCATTTTTGCACCGAAGTGTCAGGCGAGAGTGTTTCACATTACGTGTGTCGAAGTAATTGTTATAAAGAGTTATAATCGAGCAACAACGAGTCGATTCCGGCTGCGCGATATGAGTTGTTTGACACAAATGTGATACGTTAATTATATTTTCATTCGATTTGTCCATTCGTCAGTCAGGACGGTCGATGTCGAGGAGAACCGCGCTATTTTCACTTTTAAAGCAATACGAAATGACACCAGCGCTCGCGCATAATTGATTCGTGCGGCGTCAAGCTCTTTATCTAATAAAGCCGAACAATTTGCAAATTGCCTGTTAAACTGTCGCGATGTATTACGATAGCCTGGTAAGCGCGCAGGAGTGAGTCGTGAAAATCCGGCAGCATGGCTCGAATACTAAGTGATACTGCCACGCGTATCGCTCGAACTTATTGTCAGCAGTTCATAGTCGACAATTATGTTAACTCACTGAGTGCCATTGTGAACCACAACATTCGCATCGTTGCTCGGCGCTCCGTCATTCACCTACACTCTCAAAAAAGGCTATCTCTCTACATATGTATATGTGTGTATGACCAACTTCTACATTAACTGTAAATCTGATATGCATGTCACTAAAGTAATCAGCACTATTGACGCCCTCGACATATTAAAAGAACTTTCGGACCGCTAATTAGATCGAGTGCTAGTGAGGCTTTAATTACACAGGCCGGCGTTTCACGGCTCGAATTTGCATGTACCTGGCAGAGAGAGCGGATTGATACATCTGTGTAATTAGCTCTATGATTCTGGATGAAACATAACTCGTCGCACGGTCAATACCACACGTTTTCTACGTGCCTCTACGGATTCTGCATTTCAGCAGGCTGGCCTACATGCATACGTACCTTTCGCCGTGAGATATGAATGTGTACGTGTGTGCGTGTGTGCGTAAAAGCCGCATGTATCGAATTTCTGTACTTCGCTTTTGTGTAGCGGATTATTATTACAGTCCTGTAAAAGCTTCACGCGCTTCGACTACTCAAATAGAGCATATTATCCATTTTATCAGTTCTTCGAAAATAACACACATTAATGCGTTGTTATTTTCGAGAGTATTGTTGGTGTACACATACTGTATATTACGTTGGATCGAAATGGCGGATTTCGCCGAAAGTTGCGTGAAATTCCCCAACTTCATGTTGAACTTAGCAGAAAGACGCGAGCTTTCAGGGGATTCAGGGGAAAGTTGAATTTTTTTCCTGGTAAAAGTTAATTAAAGTAGCTTGCGTGCGCGTTAGTGACTGTCGCGTAACAAGTTTCGAATAGAGTGATGCTCTTGATAAACGATCAACACGCTTCGGATGCCGACATTTAGATTAACGAAACCATTCCACGGGCAAAAGAATATTCTTTGTCTTAGTCTCGGTTTATCAGTCGCCTATTCATGCGAGTGTTTACTTCTAGTGAAAGATCGATAATCACGTACTAGTTCGTGAGCGTTTGTCGATGAAAGTGCAAAGGGCCGAGCAAAAAGGATTATCGATTCCATTGCATGATTGTCACGAGGGAACTATTGCGGTGCGTTTAGAGCGGATCCTTGAATGGAGCGAAGTTGTGCGAGGCGTGGAATTCGATCCTAACGCAGAGTGTAGAATTACCAGGAATCAGAACGAGTGCGAGGCAGAGGCGCAAATTAAACACAGAATCCGATCTTCGTTTCATTCAATGCTTCCAAAATCCTGGCAACCCCTTTACCCACTGTTGCCAAATAACCCAGATAGTTTTCCACCATACAATAGAGGTATTCGCTGTGTCCCACTTAAAGTCTCTCAAGTAACAAAGCGGCATCGTGCAAAGGGGAGAAGAAGCTAGCGCCGGCGGACGAAACAAATCAGCTTCGAAAAGACGAGATTCTGGGTCATTGACACGATAGTCGACCCAGTGTGTGTTGACTCATGAAAGGAGGTTAATCGGGAACGTGCGAAAAATTGGTAGAGCTTGCGGATGAAGGGTGGCAGAGACCCAGAGGCATCAAGTGTTGGACCGGCGAGAGCCGAGGTGGTCAAATATTGGGCGTGGTGGGGAGACGAGAAAAGCGCTGGAAGGGTGTGCGGTCCAATGTGCGACTACCCAGCGAAGGTGTCACAAACCCGGCGTACACATCACAGAGAGAATATGCCGAAAGGAAAAGAAAACAAGCAGGGTGGAAGAGAAAGAACCAACAATGTGACGCACTCTCGACGCGATATTGGTCACTCACCTGGCTGGTACATTTACTGTCCTGTATGACTACCGGGTGTTCGGTTGCTTCTATCATTGCACAAGAGCACTGCACGACACTCTTAAACCACCATCATCTACGCCACTGAGCCTGCTGGACGAGAGCTGCTGCTGCTACTGGATTTGTCTGCTCTTCCCTCTAGCAGGAAGTATTAGCTGACCGTCTCGTTTTAGGCAGGTGTAGTCCGTGCGAGTGGCTGAGTCTTGCAGTAATTTCGTGTAGCTATATCCAGGTGGGATCAACGTATCCTGTTACTTGGAGACACAGCACATGTACACAGTGTCCGTCACTGACGGCCCGCTCGCTTTCCTTTAATTTGTTGTGATCGTGATTCTCGAGTGAAAAAAGAACGAGCTCGTGTGATGGGGCTGCTGGTGGGACAGGACCATGCGGCAAGGGGAATTGGTCCTACAGAGTCTCTGGGTTGCACACGCGGCTCACGGCAAGCGGGAGTGTTATAGGTATCAGTCGAGTCTAGGACGGTTCACCATGCGGAAGGAACACAGTTCTCTGTCAACGGGCGACTGCTTTCTCCTTCTTGTCACTTCTTTCTCACTCTTTCTCCCGCTCGCGAGTCTGCGATGAAGTAAATATACGCGTGATCAATGTTCGCGGATCGGGAGCTGGCAGTGCACTGACTCCGGCCCCTCGTTCGACCCGAGTCCGCAGTTGTTACTCCCACGCGGCGCATGCGTCTCGTCTCAGGGCGAACTTGCGCCGCCGTCGTCGTCACCGTCGTCGTCGCCGTCGCCGTCGCCGTCGCCGTAGTCCTCTACGTCGACATCCTCGTAGCCGTCGTTACCCCTCCGCGGTTCCTGCTCGCTCCGCCAGCCGCCCTAGCCGAAGCCGGGCCATCCTCGTGCTCGCTCCTGCTGTTCGAATCTCCTACACGTCTACCTCCCTGCCAATGTGTGGGTGCGCGCGAGCGCGCGCGTGCTTTCACACACTGCTATACATATCAGATAGAGGCGAGAGGGAAGGTCGCTGCGTGTTTCATCCCCCAAATCGGAGCACCCCGCAGCCTCCTCTCCTTCCTTGGAGAGTGCCTCGGCACTTGGCTGAGGGTACTGGGAGCAGGTTGCCGGTGCGAGGGTAGTTGGGCTGACGACGTCGCGCGTCAAACGTTCTCATGCCCTTCTGCCAAAGGCGAGAGCACAGCCACTGCGAGATTGATATCGGTACCCCATTCTCGCCGGCTGATTCTCGTTCAAGGGCGATCTCTCACTCCTCCCTATCTTCCTCTCGCACCTCTTCCTCCCAACCCCTTCCCTCTTCCACTATCTCACTATCTCACTCTCTCTCACTCTCTCGCTCTCTCTCTCTCGCTCTCTCTGTTTCTCATTACGCTCGCGATTAGCGAACACGACGCCTCATCGCCTGGGCCTCCACTCTGCCGCATCTGATTAGACGTACTGAATTGTGTGGGTAATGGGTGTACCTCTTCATTCACTCCGGGGAATGAGATACATAGGTGGAGATCTCTCTAGAATAGTTACAGCGATCCTTATGGGCCCGGTAATTGTTTTCAAATGGGAATCAGATGCAAGTCGCGTTAATTGGATGTTATCGTGTCAAGTGGATATGTTTGCGATAGAGGACGCAATGCGATTCCTCCGTTTGAAGGAAAGTAGGGCTGGTGTGGTCGTGTTCGTTGGGGTGAATAGACTTCCTCTGTATGCTGTGAGTGGTATGAGAATAGGAATTCCGAGGATAGGCCTAGAAACGAATTTGGCTTGGATGCAGGAAAGCGTGGGTGGCTGCAACCGGTTCAAGAATCTCGATCAGATCATTCTGTATCTCGACGGGATACAAAGAGCCTCCTAGATTTACCTGAAATTGGAATCACAGGAAGAAGTGGTGCGTCGTGATTAAGTCAGCAGGGCGGTCCTCGCCCGTGAAAAATTCAGGAACATATTTTAGGAACGAGATAGAAAGACTCCACCCCACAAAAAGTTGACTCCGAAAGTTGCTACGAATTTTAAATTATCATTAAATCTGCGCTTCTCTCTATTTTCCATCAGTCGTCAAGTCTCGCATTCTCTCGGATTCCTATATCAGTCGATTACCTCATAGAGTGAGTCGACATCTTATATCAGAGCCCGACTGATAGCCGATACAGGAACGACCAGATACTCCGGAAAGTATATTTAGCAGTTCCAATTAAGTGCGAGCCAGCGAAGATTAGGCAGGCGTGAAGAAGCCGGATCTTCTCCAGTGGTACCCAGCTCTCGTCGACGCTAGAGCTCCGCCCTCTGTAATCCTTAATTGGTTCGCCTGATTCATTCGGTCCATTCATTCTACCTAGGTTGCGCTTGCCCCATCTCTCTCACTCTTTCTTCGAAGGCGAGCCGTCCTCGCCTCTAGCGACAGCGTAGAGCACGCGCTTCGCATCCTCCAGCACTTTACCACCTCTCGTTCCTTCCTCCCCCCTTCACCCCCCGCCCTCGCTTCTTTCTCTCGCTTGTCTCATCCTTCTTCAAGCGAAGTATCCCTCCCCAGGAGTGTCCTACATCTCGGCCTCGTCTCCTCAGGATCCTGGACTTGACGCGAGCCTACCTAACTGCCTTCCTCTCGCGGAATGTCGCCCGAAGGACCATTCACAGTAGCTTGTTCTGTCTCTCTGTCGTTATAATGTGGCATCAGATAAACAAACGGCGCTCTAACTCCGACTGACATAATCGGCCGTTCAGGTGAAGACCCAAGAAGTCGGGAATGGAGGAGGTGAGAGGGGTGGACGGCACTGAGAGAAGACCTGCCAAGGCATTGGAGAAAGGGCCGGGATCTGGCGGGCCGAGTGACAGAGAGACACGTACGGAAGAACGAAATAGGTCTGCGATGGACTGATGAGTAAACAGTGATAGAGAGCGGGCTAGAGAAGACATTAAAGGAGGGGAACCGGAGAAGGGGAAGAAGGCCGAGCGGAGATGGGTCTGAAGTAATAACACGAGGAACACTGGGATAAGGAGACGAGCAGGGACACAGTGTACGAGCACCTTGTAAACGCGCGTCCCGTGATGTTCGGCTATGATTAGTCTCGTCGTCCTTCTTCCGAGTGTTGGAAGAAGGGGGAAGCTTCGTTTGGTCATCCCGAGGATGATGACCCCATGTGAACGATGATTGCTCGGGATCAGGACATAGGTACGAGAAAAGGGTGGGTCCAATTGTGCATTGCCGGATATTATTATGAGCCCAGGGCTTCCGGACCGCTTGACTTTCAGATGTACGCATCAAGGACGGAGGGAAGAATGCGGCGTAATTCGTTAACTGTATTGTCATCGTGCCGTCATTAATAATCTAGCCACACATTTCTGGCAGCCAACTGCCCTCCTGAACAATGCGCCGAAGCGTCACGGCGGCGCACAAAGAATGCTTGACAAATTTTAGATCCTAACCGCGAAATTCTTTTGTAAGAGACTTATTGATACACTCTGGACGATTACTCGATTAAAAAGAGAGAATATACCAACGAAAGCAGATAATGATGCTGCATTCGTAACTTTAACTTCGAGGCCGCAAATCGGCTCGCATGTCCAATAGTGTCAGTGTATTTCGCCTGTAATGAAGGGTGTTTCGATTTCACTGAGTTATATGTTTTACGTAGCAATTCCGAATGCTTCAATCCGTAATTTACAGTCAGTACTATGTATTCGATATTTTAACCTCACGCAATCAACATTTAAAGTTGACCCTACGACATTGTTCGAAAAATAATACTACGATTTGTAAAAGTTCATTCTTTCATCGTTTATCGGTCAGTTTAGTCAGACATTAGTATTCATTTTGTCGTCACGGTTAGAATAAATGCTTAATGTTAAGCGCTAAGGGAATGTCTTCCACTACCACTCAATACGGATCTGCTTTTCACTTTTTATCCATGCGAGAACAGAAATCGACATGTAGCTGAGCGAAATGTATCCAAGAATCTAGAAGTGGAAGTGGAGGCGAGGAGCGATGGTGGAAACGGAAAGACTAGCTTCTGGGTGCGCATTTAACCGGAAGTACTCCAATAGGAAGATGTAAGATTCGCGGAAGGGTGAATAATAACGTTTGAAATTCGAGACGCGGAATAAAACGATGTCGTGGATGAGAAAAAGAGAGAGGGAGAGAGAGAGAGACAGGCGGGAAGGGCGGTGTGTGGAAAATGCAACCTATCGGCAGGCGAGGCTAAGGATGAGGCCGAAAAGGTAGAGGGGTGGATGTATAAGGTAAGGTTGCGCCACGGGAGAAAGGGATATATACATATATATATATCCTCGAGTGTACCAGACAAAAGTAAAAGAATGCTAGCAGAAACGCGAGCAAGGATAGGAGGAAGGAAGGAAGGAAAGGAAGCTCCTAGGGTTCTTTCAATAAAATGGAATATCTAATAAGGAACAAATGCAGTCAAGAGATGAAAGGAGGGTAGCGCCGAAGCCGAATAGTTCGTTTGGCAAAGAAAAGAGAGGGCGAGAGAGCAGGGCATGAAAAGGAAAAGGACCAAAGGGTGGGCTCGAGAGTTCCAGACTCTCATCCACACTCTATTTCTTTCCTGTCATTCTTAGGCGGATAACGTTGTAGGTCAGAAAGACGAGGACGATCCATAAGAGAATCTGAAGTAGGCTGAGAGGCTGATATATAAAGAGACGGCTGACTCGATGCAGAAAGGGAAAGAAAAGGAGAGGGTGGCGGGTCGGTGGCAGTGGATATGCGAGAGCTTGCAAAGCGAATGGGAAAAAGTGATCGAGCGGAACACCGAATAGAACGGCGCATAATTTCTATTGCTCAGCCACCTGCGATGGAACATCGCAGCTATCTTCCTTATTTTCTGAGTCATTACACCGCCGCCCTCGCACTCACACCATAGACGGGAGTTAGGTCTGATACCGGTAATGCCATTAAATAGCTTCCTTCGATCAGAGCTCCTGATCGGAGGGATCGTCTGCGAGAACCTTTCCTACCGATACTATTTGTAACAGACTCTCGCTCTTTATGTCTTTTGTCCTTCAGCTTATCTTGACTAATTGTGATGGGGGTGTGTCAGGTATCGTGCATCACCGGGACATCAGTTATGAAGCTTAGGCTCTCCCGGCAAGGCCCCGAACAAGTAGTTCGATTTCAATTTACATATGCATCACTGGATACCATTATCCTATCTCGGCCTTGTATCGGCTTAGAATTCAAATAGAGTAATTTATAAATATATAAATATGAAAGCACTCGCCTACCTATGGAAGTCGAATGGTGTTTCATTCTATTGTGTTTTATCAGTGTTCGTCATCGGGTGTCTTGGAGAAGCTGCTGCATAGATATCGTAATATCGTAACTTGGAGCTATGAATACATGGTGTTCAGTTAGGCCAGACTTGGACACTTCCCTAGTGAAGGCAGCGTTACATTTCTCTTTAGCCGCGTGATTAACAGGCCCTTGTAAAGCCTTGACCCAGCGCTTCTGGGCGTGCCAGTGTACCAGCAGTGTCAGAGCATGTACTTGACAACACTGTCGCCTATATCGCACAAACGCGCCAATCTCGAGGAGATGCTCAACACGTAAACATCGAAGATTTAAGTTGGCACGGATCAGTTGCGACAGCAGCGTTATCGCTGAGGAAGATGGGCCAAGGGGTTGGATAGGACGCCCCTGGAATAAAACCATCTCGGAGATGCGTGTGAAAGATGGATGGCTCTGGCTCGAGATGCACATCGGTGTGGGCGTGTGATGTGTATTTCGTTTTCAGTCGTGTTTCGTGTGTGCTCGCCTCGTTGGAGCCAAAGACGTGTTCACGTGTAGAACGCTAGCGGGAGTGGAACGCGCAAAACCCTTGGAACTATGAGCTCCTTCGAGGTTTCGATAAAATATTCGAAAACTTTCTCCACGAATCTTATTGCAATCTCACTTCGCATGTGTCTTCGCTGCAGCAACGTCTCATTAATAATTCAACGGGAACGTTAGGCGGCCGTGTTTTAAGTAATGACACTTTCTACCCTGGGCCAGCAGCGTTTCATTCTATTGAAGGCAGTTTTCATGTCTGGCCTAAGAATTTAATATTTCCAAAAGTGGCGTTGTAAAAATTTCATAACTAGTACAATAAAACAAATAGCCCCTATTTTGGAGTGAAATATTTGGAGTGCTTAGAGTGGGGATCGAGGTGGTCCTAATTGGAGCCGAGGACAATGAGGGTTACTGTGGTTTAAGAGCATCTTAACATGTATAATTCAATTGAACTCCCTCGCGGTTTTGAGTTATCGCGTGATTTATGTGGAGAACGTAACGGTCGGGGCTAAAGGATCCAGGCTTGTTGTTTTGCAAATTACATTGCAGCAGGAAATCTTGGTCCTTAGAGTAAATGGTCCTACTTCGTGTCTGGCACGTAGCCCCAGCTTTTCCCCAAACTCTCTCACTCACTGTCTCGCCGCGCCGCCTCTCACCTTCACGAGTTCTTCACCCCATTGAAAGTCACGTGGCAAAACAAAAGCCATGACATCCATTAATTCCACGTTGGGGGATAAACCGCGAATAAATGGATAAAACTTTCTCTCTAACCAGATGAGCATTAATTCCTCGGGAGTATTGTAAGCAGACTCCGTTCCCTTGAATTCGATTAAGAGCTCGAATCCTTTTGTATAGCGAGGTGGAAGATGAAGGCGTTCAAACGCACCGGTGAAAAGTTCTCGGAGACGACGAGTCAACTTCACCGCTTTACACAATTTCCCCGTAACATCGTTATTTCACATTTTATTTATAGAAGCCACCTGTCAGTAGTGATCGGTTATATCCACTTATCAAATAAAGATGGCTTCCATATCGATTGAAATTGCAACTGAAATAACGAATTGTCGGTTATGCGTTATATGATCGAGTGCTTCTCAACGTTTGAATTCTTGTACAGTGTTTCAAGGTTAATTAGTTAATTAATGGCTTCCTGGAAGACGACTCAATCACACGGGACCTTTCTTTTTCCTGAAAGTTTTTCCGTGTATATTGTATAGTATAGGCGCGCGCGATAAGGCGCCATGGGAGCAATGTCCTAGAACAAAACCAGGACAATTGGAGGAAAAGTCGAATGCGAAGGGACCGTTCAATATTGCCTACCACTGTGAGGATTGCGCCTTATTCTTCGAGAACGTCTGCAATCGCTTTGAACTACACCCGCCATGCACACGCGTATCCACACTTGGAATTATTAGACCAATACAATAAGATGAATACTTTCAGTATGAATAACTATGTGAAACGTGATTCCAGGCAAATCCCGGACTTTGTAGTCACATTTTCCAGAACAGAGGCATAAATAGAAGAGAGAATAAACTTGCCGTAGGCCAAATGTTTGCCGCTACTTACGCTAGAGCAAGGATCATACAGCTCTTTCTCCAGCTTGTAAACTCCTACTCTTTTCCACCCAACCAAGGAATTACATGGTACATGCGGGAGTGGTAATTAAATCCTTTAGAAACTAGCCCAGTGTTCTTAGAAAGCGCGTGCTTTCCAATTAGAACTTGAAACTTATTACCGCTGTAAATTTGTTGATTCTCTGGCAGTTTCCGAGAACTCATAGAAATGTTTGCGATGTGTTAATTTAACAAAAATGATGCAATTTTTGTTAAATTCCGTCCTATTCAGTCAGAGAACTGACGAGTGTGTCTTCGTATTCTGCGGGTTATTTTGTATCGTGATACTTTTGTGTGACGTTGCTCGCAATCAGCAAGGTTTAGTAGCCGGCGTTCAAAGGGGAATTCCTTTCAGCGGGCGGTTATCTAAATCTGTCTTTGACATATGACCAGTGTCTCGTGGATTCCTCTTAAGAGTACGTTGCAAATATTTGCTCGCGCGCCCGGACATGAGAGACACGAGCGAAGAGAGTATGCCGGTGGGGGAGTCGAGTCTTCAGGAAGCGGAAGATAGTCGGCGTGCGTGCGCGACGGAGCGCAAGGGCTAGGAGAAGGGTTGAAAGGGGAGAGTGGAACGCGCGCGGTTACTTCGTCAGAATACCAAATGCCAATACCGATCCGCCTGACCACCCTCTCACCGGACAGCAATTCACAAAAGACTACTCCACCAGTCTATCGTAATAGTGAAAGAGGATTCGTAAAAAAATGTTCGTGATCGAGAGTTCGTCGAATGAATCGAATTCCGGAGCGGGAGGATCAGCGTTATATAGCACAGTTAATGAGACTTTATTGCGAAAATGAAGGGCGAAGGAGGCGGAATGCATAAGCGGGCGGAAACAATGGTAAGAAGAAAAAAAGTAGTGATGGCGGTATGGCTTGGAGCTCGACGTATTCCAGCTTGGTTAGTACACGTTTACACGGACGAACACAGAGGCACTAATGGCTGCTGTGTGCGCGTATGCGTGGGTGTATCTATGTGAATCGTAAAGGTGGCTGGGGGTGGTTGAGGATGCGTCTTGCGTGAGTTAGGGTTGACCGAGCTGAATAATGCATGTGTTGAGTTGGCTCTGCCTTGTTCTCTGTATTCCCGGCAGCCCCGCACGCATCCGCGTGTACCCACTTCCACACCCACGTGCCCATCTACCAACAGACACTCCTCTCTCTAGGAAGGAGTACGTACATACGTACACGCGCATTGCCACATCCATGGGTGCATGCGTGTGGCTCTGTTTGCTCTGTAATTTCGTACATGTACGCTCTCGTTGTGGACCACGACTCCCTTTGCAAGGAGGCATGATGCACTCTCGGCCTCTGAACTAATCTTCCCGTGCCATTCGGAAGGATCTTTCACCTCGTGATTTTCGTTAGGAGCTAATGAAGCCTTCCATCGGAGTGCGTAGTATGGTTGGTTTTACACCGAGGCCTATACCTCTCCGGTATAGGCTCTATGTATACCCGACATGGACTAATCAAGGCCACGAGCGTGAGTGACTTACCCGTTTGATGTGTATGAATATGCAGATGAAGAGCGGAGCGTTTACTCACCTGCAACATAAAAGAAGGATTCTGTTAGTATGCGAACGGGTTCGGACTTTTTATCGGGACGGAGTGCCTATTAGGGTCTCTGATGCTATTAGCTGATTGAAAGCCTGTGCTGTTTGTTCGGGCAAATAAAGAGGTATTGCACGAATTTTATTAAACGCGAGCGTACTTACGCTGCTCTTAATTAAGCGACTGGGCCGACGCAAGTTAGGCCGGATGCCGAGGGGTGGCTTTCATCTCGATAAAATGCGAGGGGGCCAAAAGGAAACTTTGCATTTTAGCATACACTCCCCAGTAGCAGTACTTGCCGGCGCTCTTCCTCTAGGAAGTGTATCTTTATCCCGCGTCCCTACAACTTTCATCTGGATTATGGGAATGCGCGGAGTATCAGGCATTCTCATTTTCGTCTCGCGCCGCGCCGATTCGAAGCTGTCCCGGAACTAGGAGGCATCGTCCGAAGGGCAATTTCGCCCGGTGTAGCGCGACTTTGTCTCCCATTCCACCTTTATTTCCCGGGAGCTTCTTCCGCCAGGAATAAAATGAAGGAGGAGTGTTGTGTGTGTTCGTAACGGCGAAGTACGGAGATTCATTCCAGACTCCTCCCTGAATTCCTCTTAGTGCTCGCACTCGGGCACGCTGCACTTTTTAATATAATAGCCATAAAAGCAGCATTCCGCCCTAGCGGCAGTAAAACCTGATTGCATTATCGGCAAATAGATACAAGCATCCTCCTCGTAAACTTCTTATAATTTCCCCTCCCTTTTTACTCGGCTACTTTCGGCTCGAGCTGCAGGCGTTTCAAAAATAACCTCGAAGCAGGAGTCGGAAGGTGTGCACTGAAAATTCTCATTGACATATCTACGATCCTTTCCATTGCACAGCTAGTCTTCCCCACTTGCACTTACGAGGTGCGCTGAAAACGCGAAAGCATACTCAATTACATTGATAAGCGACTACGCGAATTATCAAATGTTGCTTGCTATTTGCGTACGATTCACTCAATGCACCGCCGACCTGACACTGAAAGAAATCCAGTTATTATAATTGACTCATTCAATTTCATCTTGAGAGAAATATAATATTCCAATACTGGTAGCGTCGCCATCGCTGTCGTGGCGGTTTGGATTAAGGGCGGAATCTAGTTGGCTTGGATTCCTTAGAGTTCAGAGGAACATTAATGATGCTGGTAGTGCCGTATTTCTAGTTCGCGCGAACTCAATTACAGGTCGTTGCTAGACTAGCATCGAAACAGCTCCAGTCGGAATGTCAGATCGATGTGAAATGTGTTGCGTATCGCTTTTTAAATCACCTCGATATTTACATATGAATTTTATTTGTAAATCGTTTTTCCATAAGTCTATAATACCTTTATAAGTAATACATTTCTCGATACAAAAAATATTCCGCAACTCCATTATGCATAAAATAACATTACATCGAGCATGACACTAGATTTCAATTGAATGAATCGACTGAAAAAGCACGAATTAATTTCATGCCGGCGTGTTATTCTCTTGCGTCGAGTTATTAATTGTTATCATCTCGAGGTTATAACGATGTAACCACGACCCGACGATTGTTCAACAATTCATCCTTGATCCATTCATTTTACAGCTTGAACGGGTAGGCAAGGAAAGCCGCGGCGGGAACATAAATTTCTCCAACTCTCAGTGTAAATAATCGTGGCAAATTGGGGTAGAGGGGCGGCAACCGTGCGGAGGCTTAGGCAGCCACTTGCCGCGTATTACCGTCTACAAAGGAAGCATCGATGTTTATAGTCTACGCCCTGGACGGAAAAACAAATCCCTCGCTTGCGGTTATCACGAAAATCCTATTATTAATTGTGGCAAGCAGCGATAATTGCCCCGACAGTATCTCCTTCATGTTCCATCGGGTTACGCAGTGCCGCCCGTGAACCGGCGTCCATGCTTCGAGTTAATTATTGGTAACGATCGTAATTTCTCAGAGAAAACTCCTCGTAAGCAAGGGAATGCCCTGTGCGACGCTTGCTGGTTTCCGCGCGTCGTTTTACCCGCTTCGCTCCAATTTCTCGGAACGACCCAATATATAAGTGAGCGCTTCCCTATTTCATATCCAGCTTGTGATAACGACTCCTTGAAAATGAGGTAAATCCCCCCTATGCACATTGGCGCCACAAAATTGCGCTTGCCAACTTAATTGGAAGACAACTTTTCGAGCGTTTTTAACTGAAAAATGTCCAATGGCATTAAACGTACGCCGCGTATTCAGATTTTGAAGCGTGGAATGATATGCATAACATTTATGAATTATTAAAGATCGGAGCATACCTGACCATATTGGGGTGCGGAAAACAACTCCATTTAGCATTAATAAATAGTCAGAATCACATTGGTAAGCAGCAACTTTTTGCCTTTACCGCTGGGCTCCGAAATCAATCCTGATTGCTGGACAGATCGAGTTGGATAATTCTTCGTGAAATTGCATCGACGTTACCACCCGGAGATGGATTATGAGTGGACGTAATTCGCACGCGCCTCGATGTATGAATTCACGGCTTTGGCCGGTACACCACGCGAAACCCACGCAAATCTCCCAATTTTGTACATGTGTACATAAACTCCGCGTGGCTGGGGCTCAGCCGTGTATATTTTAGCGTCTGTGAATAATCAGCAATCAGCAGTGGCTGCGGCAATGCCGGCGGTAACAAATTGCATGTGTACACACACAAACTAAGCATGCAAATTCGAGAAGCGAGTCTCGACCTTACTCGATTCCGGGCCTACCGGGCCATCCCTTTCGGGCTAACGAGTCGTGAAACCGACGCAGAGAATCGACGTATTGCTCTTCAGGGACATCGCATGTGCACTCAACTTCTAGGGGAGTACGCGATGCCCTTTATAGAAGCACCGTTCTCTCCGTATTGTTCCTATTTCTCTGTTACTTATGGCTCCGCTAACTTTAGCATTCCATTTCATTGTTTTCCCTCTCTTTCCACCTTCCATTCGTGCAGCATAACATTGTTGACCCGGTCGCTTAATCATAATTGATTTCGTGAAAGTACCAATCAAAAATGCTAAATGTATCCTCCCGCAAAAATTGCTCTTTGACCCCATTTAATTCCTATTCAACTATGCATCTGCATGGCCGTCCGATCGAAAGTTCAAATCATATTTCATGGTAACCTTTAAACTCGGACATTCGAATAAATCGATTCTGGGTATCCTGCATGTTTCATCATTTTGTATGAACGAGTAATAAATGTATCTATAAGCGTGCTATTAATGACCGAAACTAGTCTGGTTGGAGATGGAGCGGACATCATTTTTCATGGGCCGTGGGTTCGGCGCCTAGCTAGATAATTGACAAGCTTGTGTGTTGTCTCGATCCCCGGGAATAATTGGTGATCCTATCGGGAAGTCTTGTATCCGACGAACCGTGACTGCAAACGAAATACGACCTTCCACCTTAAAGAATGAAGAACCCAGGCGTGCATCCTAGGAACAATCACGTCACGATTGATCTGATTCCAAGGGAAAGCAAGAGGCTGCGGGCGTTGGATTGACACGGATGATTGTATTTTCTATTTAAGCTTCCCATGGATAAGACTAATCGAGTAGTGGCTCGTTTATTTTCATAATCACTCGGACGAATCTCTATAGGGATACCTAGACACACTAACCGAACCTTTAAGAACTCACACTGAGCGTCGCGCACCGCACAGCCACGAAATCTTAAACGAAATCTCAGACTTCTCTAAATACCGACTCTGACATCGACGAAATAAAAGAAATAAAAATAAAAAAATTCCATCAAGGTTATATAAATCAAAAGTAATCGGGAGAAGTTTTATAGCGTTGTTATAGGTTCTCCAAGCAATGGTCACATTTTTATAGTTTTGTGGAAGCAAAGATCTGGATTTTGAGAGCAATGGAAATTTTTCATGTACTCAACTGGCGGTGGTCTCGAGTGGTGCAAGGGCAACGCTAGCCACGGTTTATGTCATTCGGTGGAGGCATTACTTTACCGTCGATAGAACTTGATCTTCTCGGTAGAGACACCGAGCGGCAGATCGTGTTTCGTATTCCAACTTACATCTGTTATTTCAAGCGGTCAGTAAGTCACAGAGGGCTACAGATAAAAGCTACGACTATTTTAATCAAAATCTTCATTAACTTATTTTAATTTAAAAGAAACATCCTCTAAATTGTCACTGTAATCCCAGCGAACGTAGCTCTTTTAAGGAGCTTCTCTGGCGTTCGATAGTCAGTCTCGCTAAAATGTCTCTCCCATTAGGATTATGGGTGAAAGGAGAAAAGTTAGTTTCGTTATGTCGACAGCGAAGTTTAGTCTCCTTCTTTCTTTGCCACCACTTATTTCTTGAACAGATCTCTACTCGGAGAGATGCGAGGCATGGTATGGGATGGTAGCATGCTTTTCCTAGGTTTGAGAGAGCCTCTTTTCCCGTAGGCGCAGCTGTAGATGTTCTCAGGGCACGGAAGATGCGAAAGAGGAAGAGCACGAGGGGACAGCGAAATTGAAATGGCGAAAGCGGATCAGAGAATAGGTTGGCTTAACAAGGGTGCGTCGAAGCAGGTCGCCGGACGAGGGGCTAATCCTCGCGGCTACAGAACTGTCTGCGATGGACCGCTCACGCGGGTTTCCCATGTAACCCGAAATTAATTTCAAATGCCAAGTATTCCTCGGCCAACAATAAATTAATTTCTGAAAAACTTAGCATTGTTATACTGCCGCGTTCTATAGAGCGCATGTGGTCAAGCGCGCTCCTGCTTCTAAAACTATTGTAAGTACTGTACACGTCGACCACTTTTTATAAGAAGCAAGGTTAACACAAAAAAGACATATTACGCACTATTTTAGTTCAAGCAAAAATGTAAACAAAATAAAGTAAAGTCGTGGGCAGTCTAAGGAATTGAGAACTGTAAATCTTCCTTCATCATCCCTCCTTTGTGAGTGCTTGGCTTTTCCGATTGCCCTTTTATTCTATTTCCGAAGGGACTTCTTGACATTTTGCTATCGGCAATTTTGGTGAGGGCGTAGCACCAATGGATTTAGAAGCTCTCAAGAATAAAGCGTGAGTGCAAATCGAAGGACGAAGGGAGGAAGGAAAATAAGAAGAATACAGGAGGACCGTGAAGGAAGAACGAGCGGTTGGTAGGGGATGCAGGAAAGACCAGGAGGCACCGGCTTGTTCGAACGGCTAGAACACTCGAGCGTAGAAGTAGTTGCTGAGGAGCGACGTCGCAACTCCAAGAGGTCGAAACTAGAAAAAGGACCTACCGCCAGGAAAACATGGCTTCCACTGTTCCATGCAGATCTTTTTACAACGCTACCTTCCTACGTTATTTGTCCTGGTCGCTTTCTGACTGCGGACAACCTTTGTTCGCCGGTGCGCTACACAGGCCTGCTTTCTTTTCACGGTGCAGCACGTAATAAGTACGTGCATCCACATGTACAGAAGTATCATGTTTCGGCTTTCCTCGGATCAAGGTGTGCTAATGCCTACGTGTATGTAAAGGAAGGTGATGGCGGCAGGCCAAGCGTGATCAAAGGAGGGATCAAAAACGTACTTGTTTCAGCCGCTAACGAGTTTCCACGGCTGGCTTGCAAGGCTTGCTCCCTCACCTCCAAACGATTGGTGCATTAATCGTAAGATGAAAATGGGCGGGAGATTGCGCCGGGCTGACTAGCGCTAGATGGAGAAACCTAACGGTCGACAAGATATCGAGACCGATGCACGCACTGCTGCTTTCTTTTTTATCTCGAAGGAATTGGGGCGAACATTCCCTTTCCGTTGCGTTTTCCGCCGAGATTCTCTTTCCTCTATGCGCTACCACCCCGTTCATCGCGAGTTCCCGAACCAGTCGAGTTACCTCTACTCTGCTCTGCCAGGGACTTTTCTATGCCGCGTTTACTTTCCTTGCCTCTGTGTTTTCTCCGTGGCAGCCGCTTGTCTTCCTTCGATTTACTCTCGGTTCCCTTTTCGCAGTACTTAAAAAGCAGAAAGAAACGAGGCTGTTAAAATGTTCCGCCATGCACAATTTATTATGGGCTGCGCACGGCGAGCGCAGTCGCATGCGAGCAAGCGAGCGTGTTTGAACACGACTACCAGACGCTACTAGTCTCTCGTCTTCTCAAAGTCGAGGAAAAAGGGGCGCAGATTAATATTTCTCGCAAGGGCAAAAGAGCGGTCCGCGATGTGCGCCAAGCGTGCATTGCCACCGGATTTCTGTCTGCTGGATTTTTTGCAGCCCCCCAATGCCGACACGCTTCCCGCCCCACCAACCCTTCCCTTTCCTTCTCCCTCCTTCCACCTTTTCAGACATGCAATCTGCACGCTATACAATCTAATGGCCGTTCTACCTCCACACCCACAATCATATTATAAAAACGTTGTTTCCGATTCGAGCAAACTCCATCGGACTAATTGCATTTTATAAGTTCCATATTATTAATAGCAGAAGTTTTCAACAACATTGCTAGTTTATATTTCTCGGTCGTTTGAATTTCACACGAATCACCTCCTGTTACTTTCGAGCGTTGGCGAACTTTGCGTTACATATCAAGCACAGCAACCTTCACTTTGATATGTTGAATCGACTTCGTAGGACTGGGGGTCATGCTCTACAGTTTAATCAGCTTACGATTAAACCCCCTTTAAGGATTTAAGCCCGGTCCTCGTCGCGCAGAGTTATCATGCAAGCACTGGTAGTTGTCGGGCCGTGCTAATCGCGCTAAATCGCTAGTTTTCCGAAACCACATAGCTAAACTGGGCGCACCGGTAGTGTCCAGGAGCACTGTTTAGTCAGACATTCCGCCGTTCGCACGGTCTTCACGAGCGAAATCAGAATAGCAAACAACGACACTCATCAACTATCAGCCTGTTCGTTGCAGCACTTTTTTCCTTCCAACCTGTTATCATACAACTCTTCCCATATTCGTCTATAAATTCAACTGGATGTTTGAAAATTAGCTTTTGTTAGATCGGAGCTTTCAAGCTCGGCTTATTTCGTATATTTTAAACGTCACCGCTATAGGAGACAAGGCATTCAGTGCCGTTTACCCAAGGTTTGCACGGTAACCGTTCTCCCCTTTTCTCTCCTTTCCTATTTCTCTCCCAGCAGACATACACTTATACACACAGATACATATTCTCTGAGTGGCGGTGTTTACTTTCTGGCGATCGTTATCGCTCGCTAATTGAGCCCTTGACGCGTCGACGTGACGTTTCCGTTTCGCAAGCATGTAAACAAGTAGCGAGTAACGCAAGTTCGCGGTCTCCTATTTCTCCAGTTGTATTCGCCGCCTCCAGTCAGTTCCCTCATTTTCCGCTCGTCTTTGGAGTCTGAAGGCTGTGGTAGATACGCTCCTTTAAAATCTTGCCTCCTAGGCAACGCTATAGCACGTTCTCTACCCTCTCGGTAGCGATTCAAAATTTGGTGCGGGGTCCAGCGCAGTATCTCTCTCGGTGGCAATGTGGTGCTTCAGTTTCTCTTCAATTTCACTTCTCCCCGGCGAAGCCTCTTCTGCTGCCAATGCTGGCGACGACACGCCGGCGCGCAACGAGATATCTACATATAGCCACCCCCACGCTGAAAGCTCCGCGTTGCTCATTTACTCTCGCTGCTCGCCTCGTGGATTCGGATTTAATTACAGGATTCGCGGCGCGAGAGCCAAGAGCTCTCTCTCTCCTCCTCCTCCTCCTCTCCCTCTCCCTCTCTATCTCTCATACTGCGGCTCTACACGTAGATGGAGAGAGCGATGAAAATTATTTTATTCGCGCTATCGTGCCTCGTCAGAATAACCGAAATAATTCTCGAGCCGCCTTCCGGACGGATCATACTCCCTGGGACGACTAGCTGCCCGCCGGCGTTAATTAAACTGTAGACTGACAATATTTACTTTAGTCACTATTAGACAGCAAAAGTGTTCTGAATCGATGGAAGGGTTTACGCTCAGTATATCAGTGATTCCTTATCTGTGTATATCTAGCATATTGGAGAATATGTTAGATATTCGGCGGCATAGCGCAGTGGCAACGTGAAGAAATACGATGGCGTGACTTCTTCGTGGCAGGTCCAATGTCGGCATTCGAGCGGAGCCTGACATTCTAGGTGGAAGTTCGTCCACGAAAGGGAGGAAGAGAGTGAGAACGGGCCCCTCGAGGAGCTATTCCTATGATTGATCGTCTCTCGGTATAAGGTCGGCCGCACTCTCGTTCACCGGCGCGGCGGCGGCGTCGTCGACGAGAAATCGCTTCAAGTGCTGCTTCGGTAAGGTGAGATCCGCTCTAAACGGCGCGTTTCTGTGTGCTCACAAATTTGCGCGAGACAGTTTCCTAGTTCTCTCTGGTGGGATTGGTATTTGCCGTCTAAGTACAGAGGCGCCACGCGTGCTACAGCCAGCCAACGAGAGGCAGGAGAAAGAGTGAGAAAATGATGAGGGCCGAACGATTTCCCCCCCTGGTTCCCCCACGGCTCGGGTTCGATGCGCCAAGATGTGCAGAATGATAGGTAGGCTCGACGAGCGTGCTCGTCGTATCAGAAAATGATAATGCCGGGACGGTGCGAGCCCAGTGAAAAATGACGGGATCGTATGGAGTCGCCGGAATGAAATGCATGGATTGGTTTAGCCTCGGGCGCGCTCCGGCCATGGAACTGGCATAGACAGCGCGTGATGGATGACGGGGCGCGCGCAGTCTACGAGAGCACGTTCCTCCTTCATGCTTCACTTTGAACTAGACCCTGACTGCCTATATGTGCCGATATGTTACACCCCCTACAATCTCCCCATCACCCTTCCCAGGCTAATGCTATGCGGTATTACATTTTTAATATCGCCTCTTCCTGCACACTTTGATTATTCATCCAATATTCGAGAGACACTCTTTGGGACTTTAAAGACCCATTGTGTCATGTATATTTCCCACCAGTTTAAAGCAGCCCAGCTAAATGTACCTAAAGAGAGAATGGATGAGAGAGTGTGGGGGAGAATCGTTCATCCTCGGACGCTATAGGTACAATTAGAAGGACAAATGCCGTGGCGAATTTTGCACCTACGAGTCGAGAAACACTATTGTAAATGAGGCTGGCTCTGTACTCGGCGTCTAATTACACGAGTAATTAACGATTTCCGCCAAGCAACGAGGACTGCGCTTCACAGAACAATGGTTTCACCAATCAACCGTCTGACGGGAACGGCGGACTTCGAAGGGGTGCGCGTTCCGCCATAGATGACTGTCTATGGTCGAACGTTACATGCCCCACAGATGTTTGCGTTCGTCCCAGACTGCTCGGAAATGCAGTCGGACCAATACACTCCGCGCCAAAGCAATTGCGAGCATTGAGAGTGTGTGTGTGTGTGTGTGTGTGAGGGGGGGGGGGGGGGGGGGTGCGTCGGCCTTCGATAATACGAAATGCGGAATAATATGGATGTACACTCCGAGGCGTGAATAATCGCGTGAAATTACTTCCGTGATGATCTTTTCGAATTTGCTTATTAAATTGGTGGAAAGGAAATGCGATAGTATAATTGGATACTTGAGAGAAGTCGCTCGAGAGATACGGTATTTTGTTCGTTCATCCAAACTTGAGACCTTGGCGAAATTCACGAGGCAGTGAGACATGGAGTGGTCCTTCACGGGACCCTAGTGCTTCTTCAAGAAATTCGGAGATTCGTCAAAGTTCCCCATCACCCTCGACCCTCACTCGACGATACTGCATCCCTTCGTCTTTTCATTTCTACTACCGTTCCCAGCACGAATTTCGTTTGATCGCTCTTCCATTAAAACGGTTTCATCGTCGAAATTGTAACGGCGGCCTCTTCTTCTTTCTCACGCTGCGACTTCTGATATTTCTCTTTGTACACCTAACAAGCCGCTGGAAGATTTTATTTGACGAATTCTCAAACACTCGAAGTAAGAAGCAAATGAAGAAGGCTTCCGCAAGAAAATTCCCAAGTGGCAGGTAATATGAAAAAGAACATTCTATCGTTCAGTTAGACATATTGTCAAACTTGTCTCTAGACGGTCATTTATCCTCACTTTCGGCTTACCGTCCTATCATTTCGATCGCTCGGCCAGAAAAATAGTCAGCTATGGTGCTAGAGGTTGTTTCAATCGGTTCCTTGCCTCCCTCATAACGCCGCTTCTGGTCCTTCTTCTCTATTTCAAAACCACTTTGACGTTCTCTCGCTCGAGTGGCCGAAGGTTATCTCGTGAAAGCCGCTTTGAAGGTTCGCGCCCGTAAATAGCCGCCCCGAATAAATGATGACGGCCAAGCGTGCAGGATAGAGTGAGAAAGTCATATCCGTATTTCGAAGATATCGCTTCCGCACTGCATCCTTTGTGTGCGAAAGAGTGCGCCGAACACGCAACCTCTCTTGTCGAAGAAGATTGAGCCAGTAGTAGTGGGCTGCATGGAGAAAAGTATAGAGCTTATCTGCGATGGTCCATGCACTCGATGCACATTGCCGTTATTCACTCACTTCTGCAAGTTCTAACACAACACTGTTTCAGAGCGTCACATGTACAACCTTTTCTTACTCGCCTAATCACTTTTCGTAACGTCATTTAATAAAAATGGAACATACACTAATTTAAGTGAGAGCTTTTTATTTTTCCAGGATTGAATTATCTTTTATTATTGCTTACAATTCTCCGGTAATGTTTGCAATAGAAAAAGTTGCGCCTATCCATGCTATCCGATCATAATGTAGCGTCTAGTGTTGCTGAAGGAAGGACTTGAAGGCCGAATGCAATCTTTATGCCGGCTTTGCTCGAGAGTTGCGCAATTCGATCTGCTTCTTACCTTGATAGGTGGATTGGGTGTCGGTTGCGACTGGAGTATCGTCGCAGTTAACGTAATACCACGCCGCCACGAGCGTATAACCGGTCGTCGACTACATCTCACACCAACCCGCTCATTATCCTCGTGAACGAGTAGAATTTATTCTATCGGGAATTGCTAGTCCCTTGTTTAACCATAAGAAGAATAAAAGATTGCTTCTGAGGTTGGGGAGAGTAACTTTTGCGGGTGGACCGACGAGCATTACCTTTCCCGATCTTCCGCATCCAGTTTCCTCTAATGACCAAAAGTGAATTTAACTGCGGAATTTGGTCGAATTCCTCTCAAATTATCTTCACTTGAGGCGCCCGATGAACCGCAAAGTGCTGCGGATGCACAACTTTCCAAAGTGAAGTTTCGCGAATTTCGCCATCCCGTTGCCGTACATCTCTCTCTTCCCCCCACTGTCTGCCTCCTCCCTCACTCCCTCCCTCCCTCCCTCCCTTCCACCCTCTAACTCCCTATCACTAGAAAACGAGCTGCACCTCGAGTCCACGGGGTTGTTGGCGCAGGTAGCTCTACTCGAAGGATGCTTCTGTGGCTGAAGAGTAGAACACTCGTGTGCGAAGTTACCCACGTAGAGAGCTGATACATCAGAGCAGATACGTAGTCTCGCACACAGAGGTACGCATGAGATGGTAACATAGTCGAGCACAAGATAATGCAAAACACATAAACCATCGTACTGCTGTACTACTACCGACCCATAATTCGCAAACTGGAGTCCCAGTAACAGCGAGCTTTGGCGGTTCTCAGTACTTCCAGCGTATATTACTGGAAGCCGATGGTAGAATGCCCTAATCATTCGTTGGACAGGTCACTCCTGTTGTAAAGCCGATGCTGGCCCGAAGTATTGGCAATAATAATTGACAAGGAGTCTGAATTTCCCCTAATCAATGGATACAATAGGCATTGGCATGATTTCAGAGTAATAACCACTAGTGGTCCAGGGCGTACAATTACTGCGGGCGAATCCTAGGATGCTATGTACCAACGCGACAAATTAGGTCGCTCTTCAAGACGGGAGCACACGTCCTACCTGGACCAATAATATCGCTCGTGTACTGTTGAGATTGCCGAAGGCACGTCCGGGCTGCGTGACGCCGGTGGCGTAAATGCCAATAGCTATCGATACACTTGGCAAATATAGACTCGGCGGATAGTTGCAGGTGAATAAGCCAGTGCTGCGCTACGCGCTACGCGCTACCTTATGGCCGTTAGATATGGAAACAAGAAAGGTCGTACCCAGTCTGATACCGTGGATGCCCGAATGCGCACACATTTGCACGCACATTTATAAGCATACGCTGTCCGCTCGGCTACCAGATGCACTTCATAATCTTAGCAACGGTTGCTTGGCTCACCAAAACGAGAAAGCGAAGGAGTTGAGATCTCCACCGTAAAATACGTACACTGGCTTCCCTCTTGATTAAGTCCGCCGTGTGTCAAGATGAAATTACCTACGCAAGTAACCACAAAGGAACGAATAGTACCCCGAGTTTTCCATATATTACGAGTAGCTGCAACCACCGCCGTCGCGCCGTCGCCGTCCGATGATTGGCGTCTTAAGTTTTCCAACTGCCACTCTGTCCGAGACGTGCAATGAATAGTCCGGCACCCTTATCCCGATTTTCGTGGACGTACTCGTCCCGCCGTGGCGGTACAAGGGATTTCGTGAATTCGCTTTGGAGAATTGACATAAACGTCGATGGATATCGATTGCCGCGGTCAGCGTAATCGGCAGATAGGAGAAGGAGTATGATGTGCTGGGACAGCTGAACAAACGGATCGAGTTTGACGGAGCTTGATAGACAAAAACATGCGCCTAAGGTAATGTCGGAATGCCGACGTAAATCCGGACGCGGTCTGTATAAATCTTTGACCTTATTTTTCTGCGGTCCACTCAAGGATGAGAAAAACGGAAGGGGATACATTAATGGTACTTGGTGGGCGCGCGTGATAAATGGCTGGCAACTTTTCTACTTCATTGTTCGCATCGATGCGGAACTTTCTTAATTAAAAGCTCGAGAGACTGGTCGGCTGCAAATACGCGCCACCGAATGAACGGGGAATGAAAGTCGTGGACTAGCTTGAAATATTCAAAATGCTACTTGCACTTCTATTATCAGGAAATTACTCAGTTCCTTTTATTGTTATCAAAATCGAATTCGATCAACCGGAATCAGTCTGGGCATCATAAAGTTTCTCTTCCGGGATTCGTATGTTACAGAAAATGTGCCACTTATAAGTACCGACTTGAGCGCATATCTTCTTACTCAGCATAGCCGGTTCGAAGAAAAATCCCAGCACACTCTCTGGTTTCAGGTATTCTTCGCAAGAATAATCATGTTTCCGCAGCTATGTGGAAGCGCATTCGGTTCATTTGTTACCCAATATAGTCGTCTAAGTCGCGATTATCCTATTTCACAGGGAACGCGTCGGCGGAATTCCTTCCCGGTACGTAAATAGAAGAACCAGTTCCGCGATTTAAAAGCCTCTCCAGGCACACCTGACACCACTACAGCCACGTCTCTTTCTTCTTCTCACCACTTCTCTCTCTCCCTCTCTCTCTCGCACATCAAATTCTTAAAGCAGAACGAGCCCCTCTTGTGCCAAGTGAGATCGAGATGTGAGAAAAATGCGCCAGTTTATGGTGGCAATTATCCGGCAAGGTCGTCACTGCCGAGAGATACAGACTTATTTAGAGAATATCAGGTGCTTGGCGCGACGGGCAGCTGATATGGATTATCAAGGTCCACTCGTAAGTCATGCCAGCCTTCAAGAAGCTCGTGACGCATCGCAAGGACCAAACGAATATGGTTGATTATTGCTCACATGAATTCATAGTAAGAACAGTAAGCGTTCCGCCGACTTGAATTAGTAACCCTTTCTACCGGCTCGATTTATGAGTGTTCCACTCGGAGCCGATTAACTTGCCGGCAAGCAACGAAGTATAAATTCTCACCTTACAGGAATTTCATTTCGCCGACATTTCATTTTGTTACCGATGTTATTACTTGCTTCATTAGTACTTCAATAAAGCATTCGCAATTTCATCTCTCCGCTTGTGAGCAGTGACTATAAACAAACGCGTGGAAATCGTGTTAAGTGCCAGGCTCACTTGCTGGCAGGCTTGTTTTTCTATTTAACACTTTCGCGCCACCACTTAAGCATAGCATCGGCGCAAAGTAAATGACCTTTGAGCCCAAATACCAAGGAAATATATAAACAGGATTTGACTCATACGCAAAGGTATTTGTGCATCCATATACTCAGATAATTGGAACTTGCCTTAAACGAAGTGCAACTAAACTTAGCAACCGCAGATCCTCTGAACGTTCGTCAAACAAAGGCTCTCGCATGGCATTTTTCTCTGCGGTCTTGAAACCATACAGGCCTATTTCATTTACACGTTACACAACGATACGGCTCTTGCCAAATCTTAGCGACGTTCAATTTTACGCAGAGGTTCCATACTCTTCAAGTTTTACTTTCGTCTCACAGACAATTTTGCGCGAGAGATTGTTGTGCTCGACTTCAAGCAGCTTACTGTTTATCAGCGGAGAGGCTATTAGAGGAAGTAAGCCGGGCTGTACTTTATTACGTTAAATACGTCAGATCGGACATGCGGATAATGCATTATTTATGGAGCATTGGTTAGCTATGACACGAGCAGTGTAACCAATAAAAAAAAAAAGTCATACAGCTTGTCCAAGTAGACGATTACGATTGATCATTTACTAATTCTGTCTTGTTATACGAGCACTCTAGTATGGTTACCGTCAGATTAAATGATATTGGATTACGGAGTATCCTATGAACCAACGAAAGGAATCCTTGCATGCTCGAAGGGGTGGGCGGCGGTTCCGTGCGGTGAGATCAGCAGACTCTCGTATACCGCGGGCTTTTTTTTATGTCTGCTAGAGGAGAGAGTGCTCTGAAATAAATAAATCATAGGCTATCCAGTAGCTCTAGATGAACGAGCTTAAGACCATAAAATCCAAGAAAAACTGTGGCGTTTGGTGACATTTATCGTTACCCTTTACGAGGACTTATCATGACCATAGAGGAAGAGGCGGAGAGACAGAGAGAGAGAGAGAGAGAGTAACGATACATCGACGTTTAATCCTACATCATTGGAATTTACGGTGCGCATTCGTCAAATGAAATACGATGCGTCGCTGGAGGAGATTAGATGGCATCTACACTCTGAACGAGTCGCTTACGAGCCGAAGAGTGTCGGATTACTATGCTTAAAATCTGAGTAGAGGATTCCGTATCTGTGGGTGGTACGAGTCACTTTTGCTAGTTATCTCTACCCCGAACATTCGATTAATTCATAACCAGCTTTTTGTCCTACTTCGGGCCTTTGAAATATGAAGAAATGGACTGGGTTCCTTTCCCGTGGGAGAGAAACTATTGCTCTGAGGTTAAAGTTAACGAATGAAACAGCAATTACATTCTACTTCTCTTCTATAGTATTATAAACTTATAATCGAGAATACCTGAATTTCGAAACACTCGTATAAAGTTTATAACGTGAATTTGTTCTTGTTTACTAGTCACTGCTATCTGTTTAATTTCCGTGTATTTGTCATGGCAGACAGAAAAACGCGTGTTTATTACAAACTTCAAAATCTTCCTTTGACGCTGCACCGTCTTTTACGAAGTTAACGGGCGTTAAAGTCTGCGTACTGGTATAAAGTAATATAAAGACTGAAAACGAGGGTTCTGGTTCTCTTTGGGCTCACCTGAGAGCTATAAGTATGTGTGCGTGTATGGTAAACGAGAAGCTGTGAGGCGCCGCGCCGTCCGTCGCTCTACCTGTGCGGGCTACTTTTTCTCTCCTTCCTCTTTTTTTACGTCTCGCCGGCATCACTCCTGGAAGGAGGGCTGAATTTTTAGACTACTTTTTTCGCTTAAGTGGAGCGGCCGTGAAACTTAATCGTGAGAATTAAGCAGTTAGTCGCCGCACGTATACGTTTGTCATCCGATGCCTACTTTAATAGGAAAACTCGCTTGGAAACGCCACACCAATTTTGGTCTCCCATTCGTGACAGGTTGACACTATTGTTCTGCTGCATCGGATGAAAACCAGAAGCTCTGCATTTGTGATCGATGTAATGTCTATTGATAATCTGCCGGGACTAATATTGCAACCAACTGTATGTATTACACTATTTCTTATCAGTTGTATAATTTGCGAAGTTTCACGGATTCCACCCAGGCTTTCATTGAAAAACAGTGCAAAGTCTGATGTAGCACTCCGCTTATTCTGTTTATCACGGTAGCCTGCTGCGTCTCGCAAAACTTTATGACGGTCGTAAAAAATGGTTTCGATTCATCTACAAACAGCCAATAAATTTGCAGATCCTCGCATGCCAGCGAGCGAGTTACTTCCTTTCCGCCGAAATTGCTTCCTGCCAGCGCACCAGAAACCTCGAGTCAAAATGGCTTCGTCCTGTGCTAGATCTTCTTTCAATATTTTCGGGTTCATCGACGTATCAGAAGTGGCGCGCGAACCCGGCATTCCTTAATCGTTGACTTGAAACAATTCAGCCGGAAAGAGCGAGTGGCGTTTCATGAGGCCATGCTTTTCTCGTGTAAACTGCGAACGAGGTTGCTTGGTAGCTTGTACTTTCCTGGCCCGCACCAGGTGTACCGCTAGTTACTTTTTAAAGGGGTTACTCTCAGGGTTAGTGTAGCGAAGTAGCTATACTTTCTCCAGCCATACTTCACTTTACTATCTTCGCAACTCGAGGACATATTAGTAAACGGTTGAAATTACACGCGCGACTTTCTCCTGTCCTAGAATATTCTCGTGACAAAGAGGGAATTTCATTATTTCAATATTTTTTAATGACGGCCGCCACGCCGCGCGCCGGTCTCATATGGGCAAGAATTTATTTATGTAACGCGTCCCGAGAAGCAGCAACGTATGACCATTGCAGTATTGTTCCCTTGTTCCCTCGTTTCCGGGTGATCCAAATTAAGGGAAGTCATGCGCAACGGCACCAAAGCATTTCAACTATAGGCAAGAGTGGAGCGTTTCGGTAAACTAGACTAACGACGACTTCATCTATGCGAAGAGTGAAGCATGGAGGACGCGCATGCACTATGCATGTAAGATGTTTCTTCTTTCAGGTAGGAGTATGACTTTCGCCATGGGTTCATCCACGAAACAGCCTCCACGGAATGCGCTGGACCAAGGAGACAGAGAGGCAGTGCTCTCTATTCATCGCGGCTACCCTGAAAAATTTATTCCACACTAACGAGTGCATGCCAGCTGGATGAGGTCAGAGCAGCGGCTTTTCTTGTTCATGAGGAGGAAGTTGCCTGCGGCGCTTGTCTCTTCTTTACCTCTTTTCTCAGGCTATACGCGATCGCCAGTGTTAATACTGAACACTTCCGACCAACTATGCTATGAAACTTTATGTTCCACGTTATTGGAATTTCTCCTGACAAATGAAAAAAAACCTGCTAACGTTTCATTAAACTCAATGTCTAGAGGGATGCATTTGTCACTCGACTTATTCTCTATGACAGCATATAACAAAACCAAGATAATAAAAAGTCAAGTCAATTATACGCACGAAGCTAATGGGAGACTGAAGAGGTTGAAAAAGTGGAGATAGTAAAACTGCTTATTCGATATTAACAAAATTTTCCCAGCGCTATTCGAAGCGATCAGAACGGAGAGCAGTGGGAAAGTCGTATTCGCTCTCTCGTGGTAGGCTGAGAGCCACGGGAGCGGAACTCACTGGCCGTTAATCCTCGGGCTTTCCCGTAGGATGCACCTTTTTCCACGTTCCGGGTCTGAATTCGTCAGTAATTGGGTATAAATCACAAGAGTTGCCGTCGGTGCGCGACGGGCGTACCATCGGGCTTTTATATTCATCGCTTCGTTAGGAAACATTATGCCCTGTGTGCCGGGCGACAGCACGAACCACCAAGATTTCGTTTGCCCAGTGGTGCGGCAGCGCTCATCCCTTCTCGCTGTTAGAATGTTGGCGTACGAGGGGAACAGACACTCAATGGTTATTTGCATCCCCCATCTTCTGTACACACTTACATATCTCTCAGAATATTAAAGTCAAGATCTTATATCGATTAGATGCTGAACTGTCGTCTAAATTCATTGGAAGTTATTGTTGACTTTCTTCACTACACTGCAAGGATACGAAGGTGGTGTGGAAGGCTGAATGCTATATTTGCCTGGGTGAGAATCCTAATTAATTCGCTGGAAAACACCTTTAAAATTCCAGGAAACTCCAGTCTTAATAAAATCAGCTATCTCTGGAAATATGTGTTCCCAAAACAGAGAACGAGAGTATGGCAGTAACCCCTATAATTTACCAGTGAATTATAGCCTATTAAGCTGTTAACAAATATTTGATCTGATCGAGGTTTCCAAAGTACGACCACAGATGCGAGGAGAAAAGTCTTTCAGCTGCTCGGTTAGTTATATATAATATGGCGTTGGTGGCGTCCGGCTGTGCCAGTTACACTTTTGCTGCAACCGGATCCTACGCGCACTTGCAGATACTTCGGAGCGTTAATTGAAGTGGCAACATTTTTATCGTCATCAAAGGCGAGAGTATGCATTACAAGCAGATACCAGGCACGCCTGGCAGGTGGTAAGATCCACTGCAGTTCGATCCGTCGCGTCAGGTTGATACAAGCATTTGCATTATCTTAAGAGAATCGTGCACAAACACAAACACGTGGCACCATACATGTATAGTCTGATACGATTAATAAAAATCCGTGATCCAGCGCGTGGAAGATTTTGGAGAAGCCAGGTGTACTTGCCGCATCAGTATGTAAATGATGGCTGGCCCGAGGCACGCGTCGGATCCCCTTATGCGAGAGGCACCGACTTATTGCTTGCATTAATACCACTTACAAGATACCCAAGGATGTAGAGAGATCCACTCGGTTGGGTTCATGACCTTCGGCTATTAAGCTGAACATACATATTTTCGACTTTTGTAACAGCCCCCGGGGGGATGACGTTTACGCTTGTTTCTAGGTTTGTTGTCATTCTTGTTTCTCGTGGAGGCCACAGAGCGTCCCCACGGGGGGCCGGACCCCACATCATGTTCAAAGGTACCGAAGTTAGGCTCTTGTCACACAGCAGCCGTCCTTTTTCACCCACTCTCACTATCCTCTCCCTATAGATACCTACCTCAGACTTCTACCTGCCTGCAGACCTGCTAGCTAGGCCTATCACGCTGCTTTCGAATAGCTCGGCTATTCATCCCCTGACAATTAATTTTAATTAATGGTTCTATTGGATTACATATATCATACTGGGTAATGAATGAGTGGCCAAAGGTCTGCATTCCAAAATACCCATTGAGAAAGAGTGGACGAAAGTAACACAAGTTGTTCTTTACATAGTGTTTGATACTTTCAATACACCTGCTGACAAGGTTATCGAGTTCATTTCCAGTAAGTCGAGTTTCTGGAAAAAGATAAAAACCAGTCTCAAGACTTTACCAGTTCTGGCCTGAAGGACTTGTGGATCTCATCGGAAAATAAACAAAGCCCTTAAAAGCAGTGGTGGGGTTAGGTTACTTTCTTGCTTTTCTGCTCTCTGTGCCCGTCCATGATTCTACTGGCGTTCCTTCCGCATCTCACGCACTTCTAAAGAAGTCTCTCGGCTCAATGAAAATTATCATGGTGTTTACCTTTGCCAGTATTTTCCTTTGATGTTAACACATCAGCAAATACTCATTATTAATTGTATTTTCTATAGCTATATGCAACCCCAGATCAAAATGAATTCCCTGGGTATCACGTTTGCACGGAAACCTTATAACGGTTAATTAGACGTCATCGCTTTCGCCATAAATATCGTAAACCATAAAGGATAATTATGAGAAGAGAAATAGTTCAATACTAATGGCCAGACGTCTTTTATATTCTTTTAACTCGATGAAATAATAATTGTTATCCCGTTGGGAGGCGGCGGTAATTCTTTCGATATTAGGAGAGATAAGACTATGATTAGATAATATTTGAAGTCATCGAACAATCGGTCCAAAATACGATACATGACACGTCTCTTGTTGGCCGTGTATGCGGCGATCGACAGGGAAATGCTGGATGCTATGCTGGCTTGTCGAGAGAGCCATTGATCCGAGGGCAGGCAGAGCACGTCGAAAATATTTCGCAGAAACAATACTGAACGAGCGGCGGGGGTGAGGACCTGCCTCTCTGCTTGACTGTAATTGGACGATATCGCGTTCGAGATCCGAGATTACAAAAGCTTCTGTCCCTCGTTTTTTCCTGCCTGCGGCGCGGCGCGTGGAAAATACCGCGGCGACCGACACGGTGGTCAGTTTGGCATAAGCTTATTGTTCCTATCTTCGTCTATGGAGGAGGATAACATTGAGTGTTGATATCTTTAGACTGCAATGCGGCTTATATTAGAAAGAGCTGGGCAGGCGTGCACACGTTTATGTAGCGCTGGCAGAAATTCCATGTAAGTCATGTCGGCGGGGAGCGTGTGCCAAACTCGATTCCACTTGCCGTCTGGCGATTTTGCCTGCCGTAAAATAAACGCGATTCAACCCGTCCGCCAATTTCACCAATAGCGAAACGATCGCGGTAGACCCCAACACTCGTAACTTCGTTTCAGAATTTCATCGACGTCGATTAACCCAGATACGCCTCGGGGCCAAGTAGAGCCACAAGCGGAGTTTAAACTTCAGTAGTTTATTTAGCAGTTACGTGCACAGGGTCGACGTGCTCGTAATAGCGCACCACCTCACCCAGTCTATCCGAAACGAATAATAACTGATCCTTTATACGGCTCCACAGCCATCATTACAAGAAGCTAGATAGTGGGCGCCAGCAGTGCTAGAGCTTTCGTGATACTTTCGCCCGCAGGAATCTCGCCCGGCGAGGCAAATGGCAAGGTAAACAGTCATGCAACTAATGCCATTTCGCCGAAGCCAAAACGACGGTGCGGTGAGGCGTACAAGTTGGTCCGACTCAATGCAAGGAACTAATGGAATGTACCTGTTCGCGTAGGTCTGTTAACCCGTAATATTCCAGAGCATCCTCGACATCTTCGGACATTGTTCTCCGCGAAGTTACCAGGGGCGCAGAGCCCGGGCGCCCGCGGTATACAAGTAATTTAGAGGGTCAGTAACGCTTTCAGCCTTGGCGGGAGAGAAACGTTCAGGGAGTCAGACATATACAAGCTAGGAAGCTGGTGCACGAGCCACTGGAGTTCAGTAGAGTTGCTTTCCGGTCGCACTGTGAAATCCCGGAGGACAGTGGGAAGGCAAACCGATTTGTTTGGTCGAGTAGTGGCTAGCGGCGAGCGAAAGAGTGAGATTCATAGGAATTTCAGGAGGCCCCTATGATTCTTGCAGGCCGGCGACCATCATGCCAGGGTGCCTGCCGGCACCAATAAAGACGCGATTCTCATGCGGTATTCCGCAAATAAAGAAGACCTTTAGAGGCTTGGCGGCGCGTCGCGGCTACAGCGATTTGTTAGCTCGTACTATCGCCTTTACATTTTCCATGGTTCGTTTGACCGGTTCGCAACTGCCGGCGGCTATACGCTCCCACCACCTACACATACGCCATCGACGCAGGGAATCCTCGACGGTGCATTATGCACCGGGTCGAATTGTCTGCGAAGAAGAGGAGCTTGGCAATCTTCTGCGAGCTGTAGCGCGCGCGCCCGCGCGCGTCCGATCGCTCCCAACCCCCTCACGCGCGCATCTATGTATGTATGTGTAAGTACATAAGAGGATACGACTGCGCCGATGGATAAGGATCTTTTCAAAGAGTGTCTGCGTCGATGCCGCAGCTCTGTGTTCACCCGCTTTTTGGCAGCCTTCCCAACACTACTTGTCTAGACGGAGATGTCTACGTGGAACGGGCGGCGTCCTGAATTTTTGATAAATTTAATTAATTCCCTGCGGTTCTGTGTCGCGCCGCAGTGCCCCATCCGGTGATCTGGAAATCCTAGTTACTCAGCACTTTTTAATTTACCCTTCGATACTCTGCCCACGAGTTGGCACCGATATTTTACTGCAACGCTTTTCTAGTTCTCTTTTTTTATAGAAATGCTGGATTTTTTCTCAATAAATCAGCTCAATTGAATTGGAAATCTGTAAATTTCCATTTTCAAAAGATGCTGACCGAAAAGCCAGTTTACCGCGGGCGATATTGCACATCGTGACCATGACCGTGCACTTACTGAATTACAATGCTTTCCAAGTCACATTAAACCCTGCGAGGCTTAATGTGGCGTTTGTTGGCGTAGCCCTCGCGGGCATGGAGAAAGGTGTATCGTGACTGCAGAACTAGCAGTAGATCGATCGTGAAAACCTGCCTTTAAAGTGGAAAGACTCGGTTGTTCCTCGGGCAGACGCAGTACTATGAAATCAAGCTGCTTTCTGCTGCACGGAGAAGCGTCAACCGCAGGATTCGCGATCGGCAATGCCCAATAATAGCGGCAATCATCACTACAATGTATAAAAATACAATCACCAACACCTGCAAATTGCCGCGGAGCCCGAAGATTCCGGTGTGGAATACGCGCTTTCTACAATTTGCAGGGGGCACGCTCGAGTGCATAATAGTACGAGGAAATCAAAGTTTTCGTCGACGTGGGAAAATACTGTGTGTGCGTGTTGCTTAATCGAGATCGCACTCACCATCGATGTATACAAGGATATAATGATACGGCATTGTTGCGTGCCACTCAGGAAATTGACAGTTTTGCGAGCCTGGAAACTTGCTGACGATTATTATGACGGCGCCGGTGTGCGGACAATTGGCATCAAAGCGCGAGGTAGAAATCGCTCGATTCACCATCGCCGTTCACCATTTCCTCCTCGACGCTCTCCTTTAATGGCCACCTTCTCCTCGTTCGAGAATCATTGTCACGCTCCCTTCCTCACAAATTACGAGAATGACTGAACAGCGATCGAAAGCGTGCGATAGCACGTGTGTGAAACGGCGTACGCGTAAGTGCGACGAAGGATGCGTCATCGATGGAACTTATTATCAGCACTCCAGCTGACTTTATAATTTCGACTGAATTTACTTAACCAGATCAAGTGAAAGTTTTATATTAAACTTTGACCTATATGATTTAGCAAATAAGTCAGTATGCAGAATGCAAAGCTTTACTTGTGGTAGTGACTTATATTTTTATCATATTGTGTGTTGTGCATATAGTCGAAGAGGCGGGGGTGCAGTTGACCCGTATGCCGCGTCATATAAGTCCTGGAAACTCGAGAATAGCATTCAGCACATTTCAAGCTGAATTACTGGCAAAAATACTTGGTACTCAAAGTGGGTATTCGGTTAATGCTATTAGATTCTCAGGCGGCGAGTGAAAATTTAATTGAGTTACTTCTCGATTTCAAACAGTGCTGGTGCGATACAATGGGAACTAGCGGCGCGAACATTAAATACCATAAACTGCTGATGGGTCAGACAGATTATTCGAGTATGCGCTCGGTATATTCAACAGTTGTTCTTTTGAGGGATAGTGAATTATTGACAAATAAATTAAAACGAATGAAAATCGCCGCCAGGCAAACCTGCCGCGACCGTGTTATTGTCAACCAGGGAAAACCCTGGGTTGCGAAGGTTGTTGGCGCGCTCGTCGAACGCCACATACATCTATATTTATATACATATATACTCGCGGCGAGTATAAAAGTAATTTATGCTTTTATTTCACCACCTCCAAAAACACGGCGAGCACACGCGGACACAACAAAAGTAAACGAAGTTTTAAAGAGATCGAAAAAGATTGAGCGGTCCTCTGGTATATGCTTACAATTGCCATATGATAATAAGCGATTAACATCGAAATCTTCAATAGTGTCGCTGCAGTAGCGCAGTCTACAATAATGCAATCTTCACGAAGCACAAATTATTCAGGATTAATTGAGGTAGTTAAACAGAATCATGTAGGTAACGGGCTGTTGAAGGCTGGAATAATATTAGTCTGTAATCGCGTCATTACCACGAGAGTAATCATTCTGGTTGAAGAGCTTCCCCGGTATGTGGCAATCTAACGCGGCGGCGACATTGTTCTTAGCGCTCGGTGTACGCGCACATGCCTGCACTCGCGCCATTTAAATGGCTCTCTGTGTCCTAGCTGTTGAGTCACGGTCAATGCGAGATAGGGTTACGATAGGAGGGCTAGGGGAGGCAAAAAACACAGCTGACGACAGAAACATCCGGTTCCGGCAGTGTCGGCGCCGCGCCGCCGTCCCTTTGTGCGGATCTGTAACGAGGGGGTTGAGCACTCTCTTCGTTAATTAACCCCCCGGCTACTCAGTTGGCTTGGCGTTGATATACGTCGGCGCTCGGAAATATATATCTTCTGCGCCATAACTTACTCGACGATCAATCGTCGCGCAGCAACACTATTATTCGTTTTTCGACTGTCGTATTATGCGTCCACTCCATGATTCATTACGTGTACATATGTATGGATTGGCGAGGCGGGCCTCGCTTTCAGCTTGTAATTCCTTGCATAATCTTGCGAATGACGCGCGAGAGCACCGCCCCCGTTGCATACGTGTTCACGAACGTACAGCTATGTATACAAACACTCACACATTGATGGAAGCGCAGCGCTATCGAGGGAGTCATGAATAAAAGATCCGCCGCGAGTAAAAACACCGGACACTCTTATGAGTGAAAGCCTAACGAACCGCATGTCACAATTATTTACAACGAACCAAACATCGAATTAGAATGGCTGGCGATGCGACTATTTACGCTCGCCCACTCAACATCCGACTGCCACATTACAATTCCTCTCGGTACCAATAATGCGTTCGACTTATCGAAACTTTGACAAGGATAACTGGATTCATTAGAGAATATAAGAAGCACTCGCGCGCGTTTCAATTCATCCATGATTTTGTACATTGACCGAAAGGCTAGACAAAGTGATGAAAGTGTACTCCTCGGCTGATCGCAGGTAACGTGCGTATGTGGAAAAGGCCGTACATGCATAAGCACGTGCGCGTTCTTGTATGCACTCGGACTGTGGACAATGCGGCTAGTGAGCTGTATCCGTTTGCATAAATTTCATCATTGGCGAGTGGCCTCGCCAAGGAGTAACAGGCATCGTCCGGCAACATAAATAATCGTTAACGATACAGCGCCACGAAATATTGATCGCGCTTCGAATTCGCTCTCGCTTCGACGGGGAATCGATCCTTTGAAGGGGTTAGCGGGAGGGGTGGCTCACTGCGCTCTGAATGTATGTATTTCAATACGGGCTCGGACGTCGAGATGTCAGGAGGCCGCGCAATTTGATGGAGAGTCTTAGAGTGATGCAAACGAGGAGGCTTCATCTGGCCCGATCTAACGAGAATTCATTTATCTCGTGGCATGAGCGCGGCATCAGCCTCGGAGAGCCCTATTTATTCCGGGTGTACGCAAGTCAACCATCCCATAAAATATGCCGATCGTCGCTCGTGCATTTAATTGTCCGGCAAGTATGGTAATTTTCTTTCCTTGTTTATAGACAAAAACTCACTGGGCCTATGTGAGCGCGCATCAAGCTCCATCGTTGCATGTATTATTTCTTGCACGCACCTCAAAAATGTTCGATTTTTCGAAGGTCCTGGGATTTGGATGAACGCTTGATATTTCGATTGTTTGGGCCTCAAAACGGATAGAAAACATGAAACCAGTAGCCAAAGTGCCGGAATTGTACCGAAAACACATGGAAAACCGATCTTGAATATTTCATTTCCATGGTTTTTCCTATGTTTTCATCACTTCCCGATCTTCTCCGGGGCTGAAACTTGGTGGGGAATGTTTTTTTGCATCGAGGAAAAAGTAGAAAAAATTCCAGAGCCCTAGCTCAACATTCATTTTTTCGCAAATTTTTTAAGGCAAGCACTAACAAAAGTTTAGACCACCGATGGTATGGAAAGCGGAATTAACTACCTTAAGACCCTTTGTCTAATCGGGTATGTTGCAATGCAACTTTACTAATGGAACACAAAACGTGAATTCAGTGAAGTCGTCCTTAATTAGAAAAGTCAATTGAACATTGAATTAATTAATTATAGGTCACCGCGGGTTCATGGTATGCGGAGAAGGTAAATAGTTCAGTGCATAGCCATCGAGAGAAATGCGATTGATGCTTCCTCTTGACGGCGACTTTCATCGCTAGCGGGGCAAATTATACCGACAAATAATCCTGCGTTTCATTATATTAAAACTGATTGACGTCGACAAATACGCCGCTGATGCTTAATGTACCGATTTCAATTACACACTCTTGTCTGTGCGCGCTCTCTCGTAAATGACGGGGACACGTTTGATGTCCAGAGTGATAGATAATATTGCGAAGGTGCGAAAGCGAGGATCGTGGCGGACAAATATGTAAGCTTCAATGATACTCGTGCTATTCTTATTGCATTGGCGATAGAAATTCGGGGTATAATATCGCTTGGGGTAAAATCGATAGTGACTAATTCTCAGAAATATAGAGGTAGAATTCTGGTAAGGTTTCGCGGGATTCGACGCATTGTTGATCCACTTATATGATGAATTTTATTCATTTCGGATGATTTAATCAAATTCATGCAGAACTGGTAATAATGTTTCGTTACCAATATCTGATTGGCATGTATCTGCAGCTGTAAGCGGACAGATAATTGACTATTAGCCTTCAAAAGGTAGGAAAAAATTGGAAGCAAGTACAGGATCATATGGATTTCATATGTGGATGCGGGAGAGGATTGGTACGCTGTCTGGTACGGTTGGAATTGTCAGGTAAACTTGGGAAACGTATAAAGTACGATAAAGGAAATGAGGGTGGAAATTGTACGGCCACATACACGTGTCAAAGATATTATGAAATCGAGCAAATCATCGAATTTTAATTAATCGTAACCGTATCAATAGCCGTTGCATGAAACACTAATAATGTAATTTGTAATTATCGCTGCGGCTTCTGGCGCAGTGCGGGTAAATTAAAGCTTGCATCAGTGCAAGAGTGCGTGTGCGTATGCATGTGGGTGTGTATGGGGATGCGGATCGGCGCTGGGTGAGGAAGCGAATGGTATAGTATATAGTTTAATGGAGTATTAACCCTTACTCTATTACATCTCGAACGACGCCGTAACAGCGCGACGAACTACGGCTTAGGCCGTCCTTTATCACAGGTGTTATTATCACTGCGATTTCGGTTGAGCTCACAGACAAATTCAAGTGTTTTACAAACGAGGCATTGCCGGCAGACTGCCGCTGCCGCACCGCCATCACTACATGAATATAAAATGCTCGGCGAAAATTCGCGAGATCACCATTGAAAAATCATTCGGACTTGCGACACGCTGTGGATTCTGTGCTCCCGGCGAGGTTGAGGTTGCTTGAACACCTTTGTAATAGCTCCCAGAAGAGTTTCGATTTCGAAGGATGTTACTGTCATAGGAAGGGCGCGTGGCGAATGAGCGTATGAGCGAATTTCAGATTCTGGCGGTTCAGTGTAGACGGTCCCTCGAGGGATGCGTTTCCCGTTTTTGAGCGTAACACGAGCACTGTATCCGAAGAAATCGACGGGGCAGTATTTCGTCGGGTGAAGCGCGCGTTAACGACGTCGCGTCGTGATATTCCAACCGTCTCCCCATGTGGCTGTAAATACATTGCTCTTGGCGCGCTGGTGTGTGCTCACGCGTCCCAGAGGAAATCGACGCCCTCCCTTCTTCTGTTCTATCCCTCTCGAAGATTTCCAACTCGTCATCGCTCACCGTTGAGTTATGTACTTACCAGAAAAAGGCGAACCGTTACATTTTTTCATATCGCAAATTGTAGGCTGTCGCGAGGAGGAAAGATTCTGCTGGATAATACGAATTCTGGTCTCTGGTTCGCCGGATTTCCAATGAGTATCGCACGTCGTGTGAAGTCGTGACAAAGCCAATATATCAGAAAAAACGTGTGATCGTACATGGTATCAGGCTCTTTTTCTCTTTTTCTATCTGCTCCATACATGCACTGTTTCTGCGCGCTGTTGTGAGCGAACTGTTCGAAGCAATTACTTTTTTACGTGCAGAGATCTCCGCTTTTCCTATCCACTTTGCATTCGAATCCACGTCTGTCCTATTTGTGGCGCTCATATGCGAAGAAACTGCTTATTCCTTATTCCGCAAGTCGAATATAAACTATTTACGAACGATACGATTGGAATATAGAAACTACTTATTCGATTGGAAAATACCGTGGAGAGGTTTGCTCTACATCGGCAACTACGTGACTACCATTTCCCTCTCGCCTCGGCACTGCGAATCTGTGCGCGGTGCATTAACATTTTCGTGTATGTTGTATTGGCAAAGGCATTCTAATCGGGTCTCGATCACTATTATCGTGAATGCACTCCGGGTATACCAGAAACGTTACATTCGGAATCTCATCTCGGAATGGAGAAATCTCGACCTTTTCCTACGCTTCATTCGTAAGAGAGTTCTTGAACAGCGAATCTGATAACACCCAAGTAACCATTACCAATGGGAGTATCGGATATTAACTATTAACAATAGGAATATTATGCAGGAGAATTCCGCATTAGGAAAGCGATACTCTTTTCTCTTGGGAAAGCGATACTCGATTTCCGAGGCTCGAAGGATTCAGTAGCACCTGTCTGAGAACTATTTAAAAAGCAATTCCATAAAGGCTGCGGATTCTTGGAGCATTGAATTATGAAGGTAGAATATCGTAGTGGAGAGATTTCAGCAGTTCGGACTCGAAGGTACGAAAGTCCTGAGAGAAAATGGATACTCGGTATTCAAAACTGACCATTCCCATATTCATCACCGGGCTATGAATTATTTTAACTAGCCTATCCGTGTCCCCGGCTCTCATTCCCCGCGCTTGAAAATATGACCGGTGAAAACATTCCCTCAGACTCTGCTCATAAATAACTTCAATCGAAATTACTTAAAAGGAGGGCCGCCCTCTGTTGAACGTTTGATTGACAAGTAACCAAGTCCTTTGTCCAGGCGCCATTAAAAATCATGTAAATGCCATTGAGTTAGTAACAAAACTCACCTCTCCTAACACGCTGGGTTTTATAAGGAAACTGTCCGCTTGTTTGACGGCTCGTTTCATATCTTTTACATTCCTTTGATTAAAGAATCAACCAATTTTTCTACCACTGGCTATCAGGGGAATAACATTGTATTCCTTTGTATATTCGCACCCAAAGGACGCGTTTGAGCATGTGAACTAACGAGCGAATGAATGAGCCGTCTATCCACTTACCACTTTAAAACGGAAACACCTGTAACTGGATTCGAGAGGGCGACGGAGAGAGAAAAAGCAAGAAAGTCAGCACGTCAGGCAGCTAGTGAAAGTGGGACAGTCGGAAGGTGAGAGAAAGGCAGGCGAAGACAAGGCCGTTGGTAATTGTCACCATTGCTCCGCCATTTTCATCAGAAGCCGGCAGCAAAGCTCCTTGAAAGCTCTACAAATTGCGAAGCCCTTGGGCTTCCGCCGCTCACCGGCTTCTTGGGTGGGGAACTATAAATTTTCATTATTTTATAGGCAACGCCTCATCTATATCCGCAACAAATGGCCGCTCAAGGAGACCTTGCGTCAGAAAGCTCGTGAAACATTGGAGCAGCCCTAAAAGGGGCTGACAAGGTGATGGGTGAATATAAGCGAAAATATATATAAGTTTAAGAAACTACGCTGTACAAGCTATTACAATTAACTTTTTAATCTGTTACAGTAAAATTGGGATTAGCTTAATCCGGTTTCTGCGTCACCAATCAATACGTCAGGATGCACTCTTGAACTATTTAGAATGAGTTGAAGTGTCCTATAGGATTCTGTTGAAGGGTGCGTTTGGAATTAGTCTCTTTCAGAATTGCTTTCAATTTTCGCGACGACAGCGGCATCGTCGTAGCAGGCTCCCGGCGGTACACAGCTGGTGTTCGAGTGGCGTGACTCCGCCGGCTTAGGGACGAATCCTTAATTCCTTGGCAGCATTCGCGGAAAGCGCTCCAAATTGAGGTAATTTACAGAAGGTACGCGGGACAAGAAGTCGCACTAAAATCTTGCCGGAGTAACGCGCCTCGCAAAATCCAAGCTTGGAACTGGTTGAAGCACTGCGTCCTCGAAAAATCGAGTCTAATTAATAACGAAATTAATAAACGCCAAATAACAAGCGAGTGGCGCCGAGGCGGGTATATATGTGGGTGTGCATACATGCGCGAGATCGCTTAGCCCTAGGTACTTGGAAGCTGCGCGTCGAGCCCGAAATAGCAGCTAGTAGAGAAAGTAACGGGAAACTCTCGAGATGATTTACTGAGCCGCCCGTAGTGCAGCTGGAGTTCGTAACAAGACGTCGCGGTAGGTTGGTGGGAGTGTACGCTTATTAATTGACGATTTATAATTGCCGGGAGCTCACTCGGCTCGCCGTATGAGGGCGAGACCGAAGTTGCGTGCGCCCCCCAAGGTGCTGCTGCTAATAGGGTAGTATCTCGACGTTTAATTTGCCAGCCGCTATAGAGATCTATGGACCTTACGAGCCTAGCTTTTCTTCCCTTCCACCCACTCCCTTCGATTCCTTTCTTCATCCGGAGCCACTTTCTCAGCCTCCCAAGTCTATCACGCGATCCTTATTACTTCACCACTTGGTGGAAAGGGCGAAAGATCATTTGTCCCCAAGGTGTAATGTTAACCGACTACAATAACATCGAAACCCTTAAGGGAATTATCAGACGCACGTGAGAGAATTCCTTGCGCCATGGGTGGCTGGCGCTTCTTGCATTCAATTATGCCAATTGGTATTCCTAACGGTATTCGTAGAAACGCATGTATGTACGCACATACACAGTACGGCTACCGCTCGTAGAGATATGCACTGTGCTGGTGAAGGAGAGCAGCCGATCGGTTTACTCGAATAAACTAGAAAAGAGCCTTGCCAGCGAGGACGACGTCTCGACTTTCAGAGTAATATTGTTCTTTCTTCAATGTAAAAGCCAGGACCACAAGACAGAGCTTATTAATTTCTTTACGGATTAAGTCGAGCGTGCTGCTTACGAATCGAGGCGGCTCGTTCATGATTGCCACCCGACGTGCACGGGCGACGTTCTCAGCGAACGAAATCCTCGAACAAGGAGAGTAATAATGTTGTTTTTATATTACGCCCATTCCAAGATCCAGAATAGAGTGTAAAGGTTGACTGCGCGAGAAGCGAGTCTGTGTGGGAGAGCACGGTGTTACCTGGCACCGAGCGGCCACCCATGCACTCTAATTTATTATCCTTGCTTAGCAAGAGAATAGCCACGAGCGATCGGGCATCCCCAAGGGGGATCGAACTTTCGTTCACCATCCGTTGCAAGGCTGCACACTTCGGAATGGACTTCCCTCCCACTACAGAATGCACCGGGACTAAGACCGGCGCTCCTTCGAAACTCCAAACTTACGATTCCATCCGATTTTCGGCTTTCTTTCTCTCCCGATCTTTGAGGTTCCCATACCGTCCTGCTCGTTCGATCCTTTCCTGGCACATGCTGCCGCGGCCAAGGACCATATTTTCAAATGGTACCACAAACCACGATACCAATCTTCGAAGGTGTAGCCAAATGCGTGTGGGCGTCGAATGTCGAGGCATAAAGTAAGGGCTCGAAGGTAGGGCCAAAAAGGGATGCGGGGCAAGTGCAGAGAGATATACATACAGACCCATCGCTAATAACTGACCTAAGGCCGAAATCCTTGTTCACCGCCTCTCACAATGAAATATCGCTGTCAAAAGGTCCCGAATTAAAGTAATCGCCGAGTACCGACCGGTTTTGGCTTCGTGAGATGGAATAAATGGACCAGACCCCTTTTATCTCGCTCACTTCCCTATCATCGTTCGACTTGTCAGTGTAATTTTGGCACAGAATATTTGATGTCTGAAAATCTAATAATAATCAAGGTGGACATGCGCCTTCCGCTCGAGTTCCTAGCAGTCAATTCAAATTAAGTAATTAATCGATTAAAGTATAACTGAGTAATTAAGTTATCTCGTAATAGCGTCGGCAGTACGCTTCTGGATGACTTAATGCGAGTGGCGCTGCAACGAATCGTCGACTCCCTCCCGACACTGCGGTCCCCGCTAATGTTAACAGAGAACGAATCTTCTTCCATCTTCCATCAGTGTTACGGTCCCCTTCCTCCTTCTCTCACTCGCACTTCGCTTCTTTGTGTCGCCGCCGGATCATCGATTGTGGCTTAAGCAGAACGAAATAAGGAGACGACGCATTGTCCATGTGATTTCGGAGAGTACTACCGACCTATCCCAAGCTAACCCTTTTCCACTTCTATCTTCCCTTCTCGGAAGTAGCATGTTTTATACATATATACATGTATGCGCGACTATAAGTACAACTTTCGATCCATTATGGATTGCAAGCGAACAAGTCTAACAAGTAAGTAGTTATAAATCGGCCGCGACTCTACCATCTAAGAGTAATAAGCAAGGCTAGACTACATGCGATCATTAAAGGTTACGATATTTTTATGATCCGTGGTGGCGAGGACATATCGGCAAGTTATTCGAAAGCCGCTTTAAAGCTGTGGATGGAACATGGGCCTTTTTATATCTTGCAATTTTCCCCTATTTCATTTCAACTTCCGACTCATCGTGCCTGCGGGCTGCCGGAGGGGGAGTAATAACGAAATTTGCTTTCTCGCCAGCTTTTTTTCCCCTCGCCCTGGCACCGGCTCCCCTACTACCGTTCATCCGTCGCCCTCGTCCTTCCAGCCGTTGAAAATCGCGCCCGCCGCGCTCCTCTATCCTGGTTCGAGCGCTATGTAAATTAGACTTTTGGCGCCGGAGCGAGTAATAAACGTGCATTACGAGCCTGCCGTTTTATGTCCCGGCATGAGAGGCGCGCAATCTCGTTTTAGCGCGGCGTATTAATCAATGGCCTACCTGTGCACTTGCCCCTCTCCTGGAACTTTACACTGTAATAGTTGGATTAGGGTACCTTTTCTCCGTTGCGTCTTCTTGAGAGTTGAAGAGATAAGTGTAGAAGTACTCGTTAAGGCAACTATAGAATTTTAAGAAACGTACTTAACTCACCGGATCTCGGCACAAGTAAAGAATGAAAAGTGGTTTCATTTGAAGAGCAGAGCGCCCCAAGTGAAAGTAATATAAAATAGTAGTTTCACGGCAAAAGTACTGGGGCGGGAAGCATTTTAATGCAGTGAATTGGGCTTGATTACAACGCGGTCGTTTATTAGAAGTATTGCACATGAATTACCGCGTGACATGGCATAATAACACAGTTGCCGGTAACCACCAACTGTGTTGCCTGGATGATGGTGCATCAATCATCCCGGTAATGTGACATTCGCGTACTCTCTTACTTTCTTCTCCGATGCCCCAGTTGCACCTCATCAGCTGCGGAAACGTGGAAAACTCTCAAGTTTGTTTTCTTCTGAGGCTCGGCAAGTTCGCTATTCGTGTAATCTACTTTCATAGTAAATCATGAAAAGGAGGTGCGCTCCACTGGTTTTGCTCGAGTGCTCGATTTTAACTTGTCTCGTGGCCGAAAAGTGGACGAGAAGTTTTTCTATACAAAGCCATGTTCTGCGCAACTTTCCATCTATATCTCTAATTACATTTCACGTTTTCATCGGTCCTTCCTCTGCCGAGCAACATTGGAAACGCATCTAACGCACATAGTATTTCTATTTCAACTCTTACATCATACTAAATATAGCGTGTTAAAATGTTGAAAAATCCCTTCACCAGTGGCAATTTGATAAATGGATAAAAAAAACACGAGTTAGTATAAAAGTAAATAATTGAGCATGAATTCAAAATATGCTTTTCACTACACTCCGCAATTTAAATATAGTCGATTCAAAGCTTTTATACTGCACGGTCTACATTTCTTAATAATATTTAAACTTTCGCGCCACATGCCGTGTCAAGTTTTTCTATATATTTCCTTCCTGCCTTAGCTTCAAAATAACTAAACAAGTATTCAAATGGTCATTGAAGATAGTCAAGAAAGTTTAGTCCTGAGGATATTCTACGGAGATAGAGCGAAATCTTGTGCTCTACATTATTTGCTCGACCCTCGAGACACAATCAAATTCAAGATATACTAGGGTGCTGTGTGCCTCGAGCCCGCGAAATCCAGCATTCTCGTGCGGCGGCTTTAAACGTGCCGCGGAGACAAAGAAATCGTAGGACAGTACATATACACTTAGCCGTGAGCACGGAGCTGGAAGGTGGAAGAAGGCATCGACGGGTGGATGGCGGGCGTAGCAGAGGGGATAAGAGGAACAAACGGATCCCGCGCGGGAAGCGGGAAAAGAGTTCCGTTCCTCAAACGAATTGCAACTTCACAGGCCATAGGAATGTGTAGGCATCCTCGGGCAACATCAAAGCCACGCTCTGCAGAACGATTGAAATTGTTTCCCTGGCCTGCCGACCGACCGGCCGACCGCGCTGAAGAAATACCCCCTTCCCCGCCGCCTCGCCTCGCCGTGCCATCTACTCTTCTTGGCTGACTAGCTGCGCGAGGAGCGGAGGACCCCCTTAGATCTCGGATCTCGGCCGAGCGGTCTCCGCTCGACTCCAATCGCCCCGTGTGTTCTGTCCTCTTCCTTCCGGTGCGCACACAACCAACACAGTTCCACGATTGTCTTCCGCCGACAACAAATTACATTCCGGCTCGTGCGCGTCCTCCGTTGATTTTCTCTGTATCTTTCGTCCAACTTTTCGGCCCTCGCCCCCGTCCAACCCACCACCCATGCCGATTTACTTTCTTTCGAGCACACTTCCTCCGCCACCCTTCGCTTTTGCCGCTCTAAACATCCAGCGGCCGCGCCGACCGATTGTTTGCCAAAGTTTTATCGATACTCCAACTAACCCCCCGCGCGGTCCAGCACTGATCGAACAATCGCCCGGATAACAGGGGCCCCTCCTGCACGAACTGATGAAGCCCCTAGGAAAACTTTGCTGCGGACTTCCCAACTCCCTCCTCTATACGCCGCGCCATGCCGCGCCGCCGTCTACCAAGCTACGCTGATCTTTGCAGCAGTCTCCCTAAGTTTGACTTCGAGTTGCCGAATTACGCGTGTGCACGCTCCTGATTGCATGCGATTGTGGGCGGACACTTTGTTTCACTTTCGGCTTTCTCCTTCTGTTATGGATGTGGAGATTCTTTCCTACCAGAACAATTATCGAAACATGGGTGCGAGCGGGCATGACGGTAATTAATTGTTTGCGAACCAAGTTACTCAAGGATTCTCAATACACATTTCAACAAGAGTTACCCGCTTATTATATCGACGGATTATGTGAAAGACTTTCCTTAGGGAAGGAAATTCTCGAATTATGTTTTGGCACTACAGCGATAGAATGGTCTTTCCTGATCAATGACGTTGATATATAGCAATTGGAAGGCAGAGCTAAATGGAGAGTCTTCTTGTCAAAGAAATCGCGAAAAGAGCGAGTGCTCGTTCGCGGATATTACATCGGCCAGTCGGACGTCGGAAGGAGAGCGGTCGTACTCGAAAAAGCTTCCACGATCCGCAGCCGCAAATTATACGAATGACGTTATCGCGACAAAGTAATTTGGTTCAATGCTAATAGGCTCCTTTTTCCGATCTCCCTGCCCTCTTCCACTCCTCTGTCATCTTCGTTGCTCTCATGAGCGAGCGCGCTTCGCCGTTCTGCCACTCCCGTGCCCACTCTTTCTTTGAATAATGCATGCCTCGAAGTTGGCTCTGATAGCACGGGGAAGGTCTTCGAGTGTGGAGCTTCTCCAAGCCATTGACGAAGAAGGGAGGAACATCATTTCCCACTTAGTTCGGTATTAAAAGGGATTCGGGTCGTTCTGTTCTCTATTTGAACGTTGCTAATGCGCAGCAAAGAGCCAGCCACCCGGCTGACTAAGAGTACCTGGTCGTTATCGAAAGTGTAGCATACCAATTGCACTCCTCCTCCTCCTCCTCCTCCTCCTCCCCCTCTCCCACCCTCTGTCTCTCATTGACTTCGCGGAAAGCTTCTCACAGGGACAGTTAATTACCAATGTAATAATTCGCCCAGCACTTATTCCCATTTACTCTCAGATCACATTGCAGTATTTTGACTGATGCTGCACAAAGGTATTAAAATTCAGACAGGAAGAGTTTTGGTGGAAGAATGTCACTGTAGTGTATTTCCATCCTTCTATTCCGTGAGTAGAGCTGTATGTATAGTGAGTCGAGGGGACGCAAGGCAAAACTTTCCTACCTTGAACTGCATTGAAACGAAGTTCCAAGGGAGCCTGTAAGGACACAGGGATGGAAATGAGACCGGTAATTCGTAAACAAGCAGGGGTGGGTCAGGAGGGCTCACCGGGGACCGAGGGGACGCGAATCCGTGAAGAGGTAAAGTTTGGAAAATCGAAATCAGCCGTGAGGCCACCCCTCTGGGTATAAAACTTATTCGCTCACGACATCAGGGACAGCTAAGCGTACCTATACAACTATCGGAAGGAGAAGCGATGCCCAAGAAAAAGAAATGCGTGCTGCAGAGCCAACGGCGAAAAAGACTGCATGTTCCTGAGCACTTTTCTTAGTTTATGCGACGCGACGCGCCGGTGCGGTTAAACGAAAAGGAAAACAAAGGACGACCATCCTTCATGACAGTAAGGCAGAAGACGTCGGGCACCGCATTCTACTGACTAGGGCCAACATTTGTAGTTAAGGTAGTTATATAAAAAAATAGCTTTTTTAAAACAGATTTTGTTTAAATCTTGACAGAACAATCTTCATAAGGTTCTGCAACTGCTGGCCAAATTTTATTGGACTTGATCACGTTAACGAATAATTGATCTCATCTGATTCTGACGATTTTTCCCATGATTTCATGACTTCCCGACCGTTTCCGGGGCTGAAATTTTGTAGAAAGTGTTTTTTTGCATCGAGGAAGAACTGGCAAAAATTCCAGAGCCCTAGCTCAAAATTCATTTTTTCGCAAATTTTTTAAGGAGACAGGCACTGACAACAGTTTGCAGTATGCAAAAGGAAGTTAACATTTCCCTCGGTCAACGATTACCTTTTCGACGGTGCAGTAGTGATACAACTACGTTAAGCGCGCGCAATGACGAGAGTATCGGACTGGCGAAAGGTTTGGGAAAAGATCGTGCCGAATAGCATGTAGGTCAGACTCCCAAGGGAGTAAACGGACAAGTATATACGTGGAGTACGTAAAGGGGAATCTTAATGCTCGAGTGATTCTATAAAAGGCCGAGAAAGGGACATTGTCGACAGCACCTGATTATTTCACACAAACTTTCGTCGGCCTCACCTGCGCACTAATAAAACGAACTGCCAAGTGCGGTGTATCCTTGTTTCCTAACTTCCATATGCACAATAATACGCTCGTATAAGACTTACGAGGGGGAAAGCGTTGAATACCAAGGCGCTGGACCTAAACGGATGTAAGATCAGGTTGTACCGATGTATAGGACGAAGTTAATGGCGGCTGGGCTACAACCGTAAAATGTAGATCGTCGCTCGTTAACGAAGTAGCCGATGGCTCATTCGATTTTTACAGCTTTTTAGTCCTCTTTACACTGCGCCGGCGAGAACTAGCACGCATAACCCACTGGCGAAACAACTCTCAGAGAGGCGAACATATCCCGACTTGGATTGTTTGCGTACGTAGTGCGGGATCGCGGGTTGCCCCTCCATTTATGCGGTTGTGCGAAAACTCGCTTGTATACGATTACGTGGAATTGGCCGAACTTCATCTGCCTGCTTCTCTGATATTGCCCCTTCGACCTGCTCACTCTGTCCTGCTGCCTCCCTTACACAGAATGCTTAAGGCAACTTGACGCTGCAATGGTCAGCTGTATTACATATCTACTCGGAACCTTCTCCATTGTGTGTACTCAACTACATGAAGACGCAAACATGCGCAAGCCGATGGCAAACAATGTGAAACGAAAACTACTAGCAACAAATTGCTCCCATTATTTTTTGCAATTAGGGTTCCGAGACTTCTGCACTGCGATTCCTTTTGTTAAAAGAATCTAAGTATGTATATTCGCTTCAGCGACAAACGTATACGAATTTTCCTAACCGACTTGGAACTAGGTCCGGAAAAATGCTGGTGACATGATTGGGATTATGGCACAGGATCTATGAACTCGTGTAAGGCCTGCATCGACGGATTCAGCGAGAACCCTTGAGACGACGAAGTGAAGATTACTCTGTCTTCGGGTAAGCGCGGACTCGGCGAAGGGTTACCCGTATTTAATTAAACTGTTACTTCGCATTGATTGCCAAACTTGGGACCTGGGGCCGGGTCGCTGTAGAGAAGATTATCGAAGTTCTGCGCGCTCCCACTTCGGTCATATCGAGAGGCTGCAAGGCAATCTTGCAAACTTCCAGCCACCAGATAACGACGCAATACTTCTTTGTCGTCCTCGCTTTATTACCCAAGACTTCCTGTGTGACGTACACATAACCATCTACACACAGCTCATCTTCGAAAGAAATGTCTCACCAAGATCTAGCCAATGAGTACCTATCCCTTTTTATATAAGACATTCTAATCCGTCTGGAACGATATCGATTACAACATGACTGAAGTATGCTTTGCACTAAGATAAGTGTGAGGTGTAATAAAAGGGCATATAAATGTTATGTCCCGTTAAGATGAAGATTAGACGAGCACAAGTCTGCCTGCATTTGTAGATGCACGAGCGTCGATTCACTGGAATGTTAGACCCTGAGGATACTCGATAATAAATGTGTTTTTACTTACACACCGCATTCATAATGATAAATACGTCGTATTCCACACGTAAGCTCATAAGCGGATTTGAGCGAGTGAAGCGATGCTGGCTCGAGGCACTCGCAGCCCATAGAAAAGTTATAAACACGGAAACCACATCAAGACATCACTGAGTACAAGGATATTGACATCGAAAATGCATCGGGCTGTATGTAGAATCGGGATAATCTAAGTTTGCGTCATGATCTTGACACAGGCATAACAAGTAGTTGGTGAACAGTCTTGGGATCCACGGTGCTTATGTGTTTAAGGGAAAGTAGGGTAATCCGTATGGGTAGAGTTAATCCTATTACCAGGAGACCGTTCGGTTTATAGAAATTGGAATGCGGAGGCCGGTTTCCGCCTAATAACACACAAAGAATACGCTGACTAATCCTTCGTAATAATACTCGAACAATTTTTCGAGTCAAGCCTTCCGTCTGCTATTGGATTTCAATTTTGGGTAGTTTCATAATCGAAAGAAGGAGTAGTAGCAAAGGCCAGTCTAAACCCGTAAAAGCCGGCAGGATTTCTCGTTGGACGTGCACACCTTGTACACGCAGCTAATACAAGCTAGCAAAGTTAGGCGATTGAAATAGGTAGGAGGTAGGCGAGGTTTATAGGATAAAATGGGGCGACGGTCGACGTGCACGCAACAACCGAGCAATTAGTGCGTGTCATAGAATCCGGAAAGGAGGTGGTGAGTTGCGTGTAAACGGTTCCATGCGCGCATTCCCGCGTCCCGTCCCATGCTATTGCGTTCGCCCAGTAGAGCAGCAGGTGAAACGCTAAAACCGACGCTGGCTAGCTTGTCGATCCTGCAGGGTGAGCCAATGTACCAGGGGAACGCGCGGCAGGGCCGTTCGAGCGACAGGGAGTTTCATTTAACTTAGAAATTGCTTCTTCCGTAGTGATGATGGCCAACAAATTGGACGCGAAACAGAATGCGAGCCAGCGATAAGAAGCAGCTGTGGTGTTGGGGTTGTATTTAAGGATCTGTGCGATTCGAAAAGTGATAATTCGGGACATGCCGAGGAGCAGGACATCCAAATCCAGTACGGAAAGCGTGCTAGAGATTTTTTTTCATGAACTTAAGCTTATGGATACGTTGAAACGATATTTGCCTGCGCTTTTCAGCAAAAGGGTGCATATTTTTTAATAAAAGAAGAAGTCGACTGAAGACATAGTATACGTTTTATTAATGTTACCTGTCATTTGCAATATCGTTAGTTATTTTATATTATGGATTTTTTTCCCCGCGATAGTGAAGATCAATGGGACTACCTATGCATAATGAGGCAGCAACCCGGTGGGATTGAGCGTGAGACAGCGGTGAGTATTACTAAAGATTTGGAGTAGAGGGTAGCCACTCATTAGTCCTCCATGGGGAAGACGAAACTCGATAGCTTTGGCGCGCCCTTTTAATGGCATCGGCGACAAAGGGTCCATGTCTCAGAACATAGATCACCGGGGTTCTTAGGTGTAACGAGGCGTAATTACCTCGTCGGTAGCAAAGACTTCCTTTGGATATCGTTAGAATGCGGCATCGGGTATGATGAGTGGTTAATAATGCAGGCGGAGCATACGCAAGCCCCTGCGGCAATAACCGCAAGCTCATTATTTTCGTGTGCTAATAATCTGAACGTTACAAGCTACCGGCGTTAAATCTGGATTATCTCCGCAAACTTGACTCTCTATCGCAATTCCAATAAAGGGAAGAAAAATGAAACGTCGAGCTCCTTGAACTGCAAAACACGTCCTAATCTTTTCATTCACAACCCTGGTTTTTCTCGCAAAACTACAGAAATGTCTCGGAATAAGATTGAAGACGAACATAACGATTGGTAATGTGACCAGGAGTCCATGATTTATGTCGAGACAACAGTTCGGAAGTGGATATATATCTTGGAAAAGCGCGAAATAGATTACTTCTGTAACTTTGATGGAATACGAGATTCACGACGGTCAACTCTCACATCAGAGCCAATTTTATTTTCTTCTCTTCCATTTACTCTGTAAGTCCCCTTCGGAATCCAGAAGAACTGGAACTACATATATATACTAGGGGCTCCAGTATAGCCGAGGTAGTAAAAATCAAATAATTCTCCACGTCCTTTCACTAGATCGCATATTATATCGATCGGCTTGGCCCTCTTTGTACGGGCTGTATTATAAGGACTTTTTCCAGTACGATACTACAACGTGTGACAAAGCTGATACGGCCGTTTGTGCATCCAGAGTGATCCTGTAAATGACTTATACCTGCACTATAGGCATCAAAGCATCATAGCTGCAATATTAATTTTATTGTGCTTGAAATTCAAGGCACCACTATGTAATACGTCGGAAAAATGGCGCATGCTCAGTGGAAAACCTTTGCTATACCCACTATAGAATGGTTAATGTTACCCTTAATGGAACTTCTATGAGAAATAATAGACTAACAATGTTTGAAGATTGAACGATCTAATATTTGGTACACTGAACAAAAGGATTTGACTTTTTAGAGCACCGTGCTCTGAAACGCATTATAAACGATTATCGATAAAACCGTATGAAAAACAATATTGAACAAATACTCCTCGATTCTCGCAAGCAATAATATAATGGAAAAAAATCCACCATCGCATAATCCAGGAGAAGGGGTCGACAGACCCGTTTCTATTAAGACTACTGATCAGGAGGTACAAAGGGACGGTAACATTGAATGTCTGGGGGGGTGAGTGGCCCTCTCCAAATGTTATTGCTAAAAGCAGGACAATTGTGTCTGCCGGGGCAAGTGCATCCGGGAGGCGAAAAGGGGTGCGGATCGGAAGGAGCTTGAATGAATGCTCAGCGAGGAAGGTAGCCCAGGAAGCAATATAGAGAGTCAGGGAAGAGGCGAGGAGATTAATTAGCTACTAGATGATAATTCGTAAAGAGGCGAGGAGGGAAAGAGAGAAAGGGGAAGAGAGAGAGTGAGAAGTGTGCGGGCTCTTGATAAAGCAGCGCGTTTCCTTCGAGTGGAAGAACGAGTCGAAGGTCGTCGTGGAGACGACACCCACCCAAGAACGAGAAGAGGAGAGGAGAAGCGTGGATTAGAAAGCGCGCAACCGGAATTTCGCGGCGAAATCCGTTTCTACGCTGAAACCATGGTCGGCCTCTCGAGAGCTTTCAAGCAGAACGAATGAATACCATCCCACCCCCACCGAGAGGATTACTTCCATCTCATTAGCGCAGGGCCACGATTCCGCGTGGGTGGACGACGGCATCGAGGAATTCGTCACGCTTGCCGACCATACAGAGAAAAAGAAAGCGCCTGCTCTGTGTGTGTGCGCGCGCGCGCATGCGCTCGTGTGTGTGCAACAGAGTCGGGACGAGGAAAGGAGAAACGAAGGAAAATCCTAACTCATTCAGCGCTTGGTAATGAAAACGTCAGCGATATTCATGATTAACCCCTTGGAACAGGAGAAATTAGGTTATCTCGTTGAACCAAAATGAATTACCCTCGTTCTCCAACGTGGTAATCATTTGTTGCATTTCAAATTCTAAATTGAGCCGCGAAACTTTCAACGAAGAGTAGAACAGTTACAATGCTAATATTAGTCATGTTTTGAATTAACAAACAGGTTATCGAACAGCATAGAAGAAAACTTGACAAAACTCGGCGTAATTTATAGTAATAAAAAAGAAATGGGTAGGATATACTTTCAAGACTGCTGATGCCACTGTCTCACTAATGTGTACCCTGTATCATCTCGGGTTGATTGGTGTTGGAAATTTTAGTTCTATCGCACGCTTCCCTTAATAACTGGTGCAATCAGTGGAGCGTTGGTGTGCTTGAATGGAGGTCGCATAAATAGAGATCATGTGCCAGCGAATAATTATGTAACATTAACGCTAATAACCAATATTACCGTTGCAGTCACGAAACATTGATCCAACAGAGTATCGTGCGGTTTAGAATACCACAATTCCAGTCCGTACATTCTTCGTTGGTGGACAAAAACGGAGTTAGAACTATTTTGTATATCGGAATGCTCTAATCCCGCATCAAAGGAGAATTATCAATCCATGTCGAGTCGTTAAATTACTCTCTCGATGCTCTGATTTGACAATGAGTACGATGCTTACGCTCGTACCTTTTGACTATGGAGTAATTGGCAGTACCATCCAAGGCGCGTGGTCCCACCGCATTAATTCGACGCCCACTGCTGATAGTGCATCCAGTAATTTCACACCCATCGATGACACTACAGGTAGGAATTAGATGCACGCTGATGATAGTGCATGTAGTAATTATACATACAGTGACGCTGCCGCCTGTAGTAATTATCCGGCCACCGATCATCGCAGCTAGTCTAATTTGTTCCCACGTGGCCTTTAGTCCATACTGCGAAATATTTTCCGTGAACAATGGCTGCGTGATTCGATGGAAATCAAGTGGATTAGTCATTGCCTTCTAATAATCGTGAGGAGCTGCTATGGGACTGACTTGTGTGCTAATACCCGCCTCCTACATGATTGAAGACGGTCGCGTCATTAATCGGCGATGGGTTCAACCGCAGAGGGCAATACTAATGTAATCATTATATGCACCCCCGACGAATGACAAGATGATTTCCACTGTCATGCTAATCCATGCTGGGAGGCAATTGCTCATTTATGCGAGGGCCAAATTATGTGCTCAGAATATGTGATCCGCTCGGATCAGAGAGGGTCGGGAATTATTTAACCCGTGGAAGAATAGAAACGTACGTGGAGGACATGCACGTATGATGGATGAGCGTTGAAATACTGGATGGCCGAGTGTCGTCACGCCTGGCCGTGTAGAGGGGGATGAACGGCAGTCGTCACGCTAAAGGCGAAAACCGCTAGTGTCTCTTTATGTCAGTATAACACACTTCCTTGGTCATAGCGAGCGCAAATACACTCGCGATAGTCACTGTGATTCAGCTAAAATGCTAATAGCAGATCGAATAGCATGGTAGACTGCCTAGTATTATGAAGTGGGCCTGCCCTTCCGCTCCGGTCAATAAAAGGGGAGAACCGCGTGCCGCATTTTTCCTGAAAGAGGAGTGCAGCAATCGTGTCGCTGACGTCATTTAGTGCTGTTTTCTGTTCTCCACAGTGTGGTATGCGGCAAACACTCCATTTCGATACTTCGCCTGGGGAGATCATAAACGCGTTCTATCTAGTCCCGCTTCTCACTCTTGTCACTCGGTACTCGCTTCTCTCATTTATCCTATTTAGGAAGGAAAGTGCTTCGTAGTGAATCGCGACAGCACCGCTAAATGCTCCGCTGGCCTAATGCATTCGCTCTTATGTCATTTTCTACTTCTCCATCTTTATGTGCTAATGCGCAGTATTAACTTAATCAGTCTGGAAAGTCGAGACTTTACACTCGCACGCGCGAACTCCCAGGATACTCTGTTTTAAGCTGAGAGCGTAATAGATTAGGAGTGAAAAGAAAGGGAAGGCCATTACGGTTACGGTTTCTTATTATTCTCTGGTGGACAGTGGCGGAAGCTATTCTTTTACGGGTTGGCCAGCCACGGGTAGCGGTACAGAGCCAAGTTGACGGGTAAGGGTAGCTCGATAGCTTGATTTACTCGTCTTACGTCAGCTCCAGGTGATAAATACCTTTCACGTGCAAGTGTCCAGCACGTCTGGTGGGGACTTGTCCGAGCGTGGAGACGGTTTCCAGGTGGTGCATGGTACGAAGGTGGCAGATACGGGTCGAGTTAGATCGGGGCGAACTATACGCTGCACACCTTCGGAGCGATACGTCATTCCTGACAAGCCGGTGTGCCGATAACCCACCCCACCCCTCTCTCGCCCCTCTCTCGCCCCTCTCTCGCCCCTTCCACGACAAACCTCCGTGTGTGGCCTCACACCTCATCGCGGCAAAAGCCATCCATCATGTTTGAGTAATGTAGAGACACGATTTCGCGTTAGTGCGAATGACTGACTCTCTAGCTGCATCTCTTTCCTACCCGCTTGCATTCCACCTCGTCAATTCTTCCTCAAGGTGTTTACTGAGCCTTCGCTCGTCCTACTGCCATTCATCACGCCCAATACACATCCACTTTCTTTTGTCGGACACTCTCTAGCAAGAGCAGCATGTGCATACATATTTTCCGTTCGTCACACTTTACCTACTAGCACAGACTCGAGAATTTTATGTTTTTCGCCCTGCCTCTTTTTCCTTCTCTCCCTCTCTCTCTCTCTCTCTTCCAATGTTTTCCTCTGTCGTTCACCTGGAGGATCGTTTCTTTATGCGTTCGGAAAGCATAAAGCGGCGCGATAACAGAGGCGCCGAGCTGAATGTGAAATATGCATCGTGCATTACAGGTAAAAGGTATCAGAACGTAGAAGAGGGAGAGAGAGGTGGAGCCAGTGCAGAAGAGTTTGCTATGCCGCGTCCTTATCGTAAAGCATAGAAAAGCACAGCGTGAGAGAAGCTGTCATTGCCGTTGGTGGTAATCAGATCCAGCACTTACTTACCGTTATGGACGAGTAGAGCAGAGTCACGAGCTACCGTGATTAGATCACTGTCGGTGAGGGTTTCGTCTGAAGCGTTGCCCGAGGTCGGTGTGTCGCTGAGCCCGGCACCACTGCTGGGCATATGATAGAGAGGATGCTGCTGTTGCTGCTGATAGGCCCGTTGCTTATGCTGACTCGAGTTGTAATGATTCAGGTGCGACTGGGTGGTCTGATGATTATTCTGAGGGTAAGCTGGCACGCGGCCTCGCAAACTCGGGGAATTATCTTCACCCTCGCTGCCGCTCAGACTGTAGGCCGGGTAAAGCCGTCCCTTCCCTGAAAAAGCCGATAAAGCAACGTCTTATAAACATTGTTATATCCTCATTCACACATATTGCCTAGTGACTCGTATACATATATTGTCTCAGCGAATCCCCCTTCTTCCATCAAATTTTCGCCGTCTAGAAGTCAGTGTAGTGTTTTCAACGATCCCATAAGCTCCTGATAGCCCTGATACTTTTACTGTTCGCAAAATATTTGACAGCCGATATGAATTCGGCCCGAGAAATTCGAGAATTCAGTCGAGAAAATTCACTGAATACTCTCAGTCATGTCGACATAATGTGGAGACATTTGGCGGCAAAGTATTCCCAGGCTACGAGCGATTATTGATAGAAGAAGTCAGCATTGGGAGTATCGGTTTACGTATAGCGGAAGAGCACGTTGAGCACGAGGAACCCGGTGCTCTACTGAAAGGTGACAAAACAATCGGAAAGTGGCGCGCACTTGGCCAAATACAGGGGTAACACGAAACTTCCGGTTCCCTTAGGAGGGATATTGGTGTTGTAGATACGAGAGGGCTCACACGAGCTGAAAATCGCTCCTTATGGCTCCGTTCAAGGAGGAGGATCGGACTGCGCTATGATGTCACCGGACTTCTTTCTAGCAGCCGGCATCGTGAGACAGGGAGAACGAGATTCCGGTCGTGTTTTTGCCAGGAGGAGAAGACACTGGCCGTAAAACGAGTGACGCGCTCCCTTTTATGAGGAGGCGACTAATCGATCCCACGGGTAACCGCGATTTCTCATAGCTCTAGAGTAGAGGCGAAAGCCCGTGCGTCGGCCCGAGCAGATGCTCCTCGGTGTCGATCGAGAAGGAAGACCGGTTTTCAGAGCGATAGAAGATGATCTGCCCTTGGATATTCCAGCGGCAACTGCGCGGAAGGGGAAAAAAGTGATGACGGCGTTCTGGAGCTTTACCACGATGGCATTGGGGTTAATCGCGCGAGAACTATGATCGATGCCTCTTGCCTTTGACCTACGACTCCTTGCCTCGTCTCTACGGGTCAGCGAATGTCGCCTGGCGCCTCCACCGGCTTTCTTCACCGTATCTTTGACTTCTCGTGATCAATCGAGCGACCGTCGTCGTTCTCGTCGTAGGATCGTCGTTGCGACGCTCGGAAAAACGGGAGTTCGCTTCGTTAGCATCGCTTTCAAAGAGCACGCCCGGGAAATTCGGCGCACCGATAAATCCCTGCCCTCGGTAGACACTGATTTGCAAGATCCTCGCTGTGAACCGTTGGTAAGAGCGGAACATCATCGATCCATAAAAGTTGGGCTTATAATAAGTTGTAAGCGTAATTTGACTTTAAAATAAGTCAATGCATGGTAAAGACGGAATGGAAATGCGGCCCTTATCTCCATTGAGTATCTTTCGACTTTATCGCACTGAGTTTTTATGGCTTTCGAGTATAAAACTTAAACCATATTACGCGAGTGAGCGGGTAGATAGCTGCCTCGACTGAAAGGATTCGTAACATATATCGTAAACGAAATTATCGTTAAACATAAATGCAATTTCATCCATCCATCGGTGGCGTGTTGCTCGACATTCAATTAGGCGCCTAATGCATCGTGTTTGCGATTCCTGGCACTTTTCCGGCGAGTTTTAACATAATCTTTTGATCGTTCGTTGATCGAGGCTGCGTGAAGGGAATGACCGATCGCGAAATGGCGCGCGTATCCATTATAATTAGGTTTAAATGTGCATACCGTTAATGGACGCAATATATCGATTCGAGTGCCAGCTGAACTCACGGCTAACCGAATTATTGCTTGCTCGTCCTGTCTACTTTGTACTTCGAACCCCTTATGTCTTTGTCCCTTCATCTTCTCTGTAGCGCGGTGTACTCTGATGTAGGACCACCCTTTGGTATCACGCTTTTCCATTTCACTGTTTACGGTTTAAGCTGGCTCGCCCACTCGGTAAGCAGCTGCCAGCCAAAGCTGCCTCGCGTTGTTTTAGCGTTTAACAGGTTTTAGTGATTTCCTAATTGGGTTAAGCGTACGCAAACACGCCGATAAGAGAATCATGCAAAAACCCCATCCCCGTGTCCAATCACTCTTTCGTTCGTCCCGGCTATCTCCCTCGCCCCCAATTCAATCCCTCTCTGCGGCTCCAGTCCGTCGATCGGCTCGTTGATGGGGGATTCACCGATAGTAATAATGTTAGCATAATTCAGGAAGTTACGTTTTAGCAGCTGACGAATAAACAACTCTTCCAGAACATAAACACGCTCTCGCATTTGTTGGCTTACAAAGGCGGCTAGTACAAGGTACACAATCGATGTACGTAAAGGGTGATGCTAACGCGGCTGCCCTTTCTCGCCTTAGGAAGCGTAAACAGGTGCCGGCGGAAATGTAGCTTTGCGTCACACCTTTCAGTGTTAATGAAAGCCCGCCGTTTCGAAACAGGTTCACAGGCGAAGCGCGCATTCTTCGCTTTTGCCTGGGGGGAGCGAGTACTAACTAGCTAGGAGCGATGGCACGGTGATCGCACGTTGCTCCCGTGAAAGGAAGAGAACGAGCGTTTATCCGCGATAATGCTCCTTTTTAAATAAATCGGATTTCGCCGGGCAGCACTCGGCTGGACGGTAGTAAATGAAATTAATTTCGATTGGATGAAATCAAAAGGAAAGCGTGGTGGAGGGCGCGGGACGATTGGGAGAGGGTGGCCGGGTATATCGGCACGAACGAGGCGACGTGGAAGGAAACGAGGCGAGGCGTGAAACGATCTCTTCCACGCGGCTACTCGCCGACCAAGCGCACTTTGTGTTTTCCGGCTGCGCACGCCGAGAGTGAGATTCTCTTCGAGTTTCACATATATCCATAATACATTATCGGGTTACCATGGGGGAACATTGTGGCCACCATAGAGCGTCCTGCGATCATATATCGGCCGTTTATGCGCGCACGTGTGTGAACGCCTGTAAATTTCTTCGTAACCTCGAACGTGGATTGTGTTAACCCACATAATTCCATCATCGTTCCCAGGCCACCGCAACACAGAGGGCGCGTGCATGTGCATGGCATCTATAATTCCATTAACACTCTGCCAGCAGACAGTGGCAGTATTTCGTTAATGCAATATGGAAATCATCGGCTGCTCTATCGATGCCCGCTATCCGACTGCAACCGGAAGTCCAGTCGCAGCGGTCAGATATTATTTCGCATGTACGTACAAGTGGGCCCCCTTCTCATCTGTTCATTCATGTATGACATTGCCGGTACCGACAAGAACAATCAGAACCCCGAGAGATGATATAATCAGTTTTTCGCGCGGACCACCAACTTTTTAGTAGTATTTGTCACATGCACGCGATAATACTTGTTCACAGGATTAAAACTGACTCAAGTTTCGTTTGAATAGAGGCCGAATCCAATGTTTTTTTTTTTTTTTTGGAGCACCAGCCTACTGTAGAATACATTTCAAGCTTCAAGAACGAAATTATTTGCTTGCAAGTCGGCCTTTTGGTTTTACAGAAGCGAGCGGAGGTGAAATGATACTACCTGCCAATTACCATGGCGATTCTGGCAATCAACTAACTCGGACTCGTGTTAATAATCAGGGGTCGTCAAGGGATGCCGCAAGCGAGCGTGGTAGTATTCCAATCTACGCGCTGTTTATGTTAAACAAGTGGCGTAATAACAATAACGAGGTACATTCGATTGCTTGCATAATACAAGTGTCGTACGGCGCTCTATTGATATAGGTATACTATATAGACAGTAGTTCCGTGTCTAAAGCTTCGTTCATACTAGTCAGATAACTTAGGAACAAATTTCCGTTCATATTTGTGCAAGTACAATTGAAACTGATAAGTTGACCAGAGATTAAATTGCCTTTCTGTATGAACTAACATTTCCTTTCACGAGGTTCGCCGCTGTGTTTGTCTTTCAATTTCACTCTCGAGATTCAGCTACTAGAAAGTACACTGATCCACGTTGTTCGAATTGTTTCTACGCTAGTTTGAAATTAGAGGAAAAGTTTGAAGTGCCTCTACATCAATTGAAGCGTGAAAGAAACTTAGAAAGTGCTGTGTTTGTATCGTTTCGCTTTACACTAGCGTTCAATGCCGAGAGATATAAGTGCCTTTCATCCTGGTTACTATAACGCAAGACGACAACTTTCTCTATACAGTGTGCTTTCTGTATTTCGTGCACTTCGCAACATATCTTCAACCGAATACATCTGATTCATTCACTGCTATATTTGGAGTATTACATAATTAAATTTGCGATAAGGTACTATTAGAAAAACCGGAAGGCAAATGGCTGAGTCCCTAGAACTTTTACTACTGGCATTGTAAATTGTAATACCACTGATGTGAACGAGGCAAATACACTTAGTGAATACTATTTGCATAGTGAAGTAGAATAGGTCAGGTAGCAGCCAGTGGGTTGAATGTCAATGTCTAGAGATTGATGTGCGTGCACGATTCTTCTGATGACAATGAAGTATAGTAAGCCTCTTAGATAAGAATATAACGTGATGTCTCGTGATTATCTAATACTGTGTTTGCAGGAAGCTGATCCTGCGAAACAGGCACCTATCATCCACAAGGTGGCTCTATGCTATTCCCAGCAGCAAGCACATGTTATCGGTTTTCTAAGGCAACACGCTGCATTGTGTGTGTTTACATTTTGACGCGAGCTTGCAACGTAAAAGACTGAAGCCCATAACTCCGCGTGCATTATCTCGCACTGAAGAGACAAAATCCCTTTAATTGTAAATCCCGTTAGAAGAATGTCATAGTCCTTCCTGCACATGCGAACCAGTTACTTGTTCCGGAACAGTAGGATTGTCTTCGGATTAATTGCGCAACAGGCCATAGTAAATCAGAACTCCAACACAGTGTATTAACTAAATTGTCAGCTCGCAAAGTCTTTCCGCAGGCATGCCTTTGCTTCTTTCTTGGGAAAATCTTTCTCTCCAGGTACTAACAGAAGCTGTCTAGCAGTTATTTACTTCCTGAGGCTGAACAAAGACGAGGAGGACGTGCCGATGAAGGGCGCGTGAACCGGTCTCGGCTGTGTAACATGTACTTGATAATGAGACTTGCCGAGCTGCAGCTACCTGCCGAAGGAGATCAAAGAGTGGTAAACTTGTCGGGACAGTCTGGCTTCGCACCACTCTCACCCAAGTGAGAACGCGAGCGTAATATTTTCTGTCAACCGTTTGCCTGGATCGCTTGCACATACATACATATATATCGGGCGGGTGCATATAAGGGCAGCTTATTGAAAAGGAGGACGTCGGGAGCATTACACTTCGCCACGTATCATTGAGGGAAGTTGCACGGGAACGCATTAACGGTGTAGTTATGGGTAAGATGTACGTGAAAAGTTTGAAGAGCCTCGAAGCGCACTGGGTTTTCCCTCCCCTTATTTTTCTGGATGAGTCTCTTGGCGGTCGCGAGCTCTTGATCGAGAAAGCGGTGCCAACACACGGTAACTGTAGTGCTTAACGAGATGGAGAATAAATATCGTCTGGTACATACAGGTAGGATATTCTGTGTGCTCAGCAAAGCTGGGGGCTAAGCAAGAAGAAGAAAGAGGGAAGGAGAGATGTGAGCAGGTGGTATCAATCGATGCCAGTGGCTTGTGGCCAACGGCCAATTATCCCCAGCAACTTATGTGCTCCGACAAGGACGTTGTGGGCACGCGTGAGTTGACGCGCGTGTGCGTGCGCAACCACGTTTACCACGGCGAGGTGCGCCGACTGGTTTCGTCGAACTGCACTTGTAAGGACCGGAAAAAGGCCGCACCGGGTTTAAGGAGCCACCAACCGAACATCGGCGAGAAGACGTAAAACTACGGATTACCACTAACATCACTCGTCCTTCCCCGCTGGGAGGGTGAAAGACGGAAGACCGGAGGAACTCGCTGGCTCGTAAAATTCAAGATTACAGTGTTCGGCGTGAGCTGCTGGTGGCTCCGCTCGAAATTTGCATGAGACTCTTGTATAGGGTCTCACGAGAAAGTGACAATGTAAGCGGGCCCAAAATATATAGACGCCCACCGTTACTATCCGCATGCAAAGACGCTAAGCGGAATCAAGCACTGTGAAAACAGGAGACTCTCTCGCGACTCTCGTTCCCGTTGGAAAATTCTGCAAAGCGTGCACACGCGACAGTGCGCACACCCACTAAGAGAGGACTGTAAAGAGAGTATCAGAGACGAATAAATAGACGGCTATGCTCGCGACGCTGAGAGCTACTTGACCCTTCATCCAAGATAGAATGAAACTGTATGGATTTTTGAGAGCTGCCGGACTATCAGTGGCGCGACAGGTCGCTTCTTTGCAAGAGGAGAACAACTTTGAGATTGACTACTAACTGGAAATATCACGACGATACTCGATTCTCGATAAATAAATTGACACTCTATCAAACGTACACTGACTCCTTTCAACCGAGTCGAATGTTTCCCAGCGCGCTTGTTCAGAAGAAATTCGCCGTGGCATCCTCCTCATTGAGAGCCCATATAAGGAGAGAACGTTTGATGTCTCTCCGCTGACCGGTGTTTAGTGAAAATTATGGCTTTCTTGTGACGCATCATGCTGCATTCAGGTGGATGCGTGTCGTGCTATCCAAGGCGTGCTTCGAATATCGATCTAAAGTCGTCGCTCGCGGAGGTATGTTGCTCTCGGCTAGCCAGCACCTTTTTACTCCCGCTCCCACCTTCTAACCCACAAATCCTCGATAAATAATACCACGTAATAAAGCGAGTTTTCCCACCACTCAAAGAGAAGCCTAATTACCAGATAAAACATTGCATGTTGAAGCGAATCTCCGTCTAGAAATAATGAAGCATCTCTAGTTTGATGATTCATGCCGTTCAACTGGTATTAACACTAGTGGCCTGCATTATACCACGCAACTTTAACACTTAAAGACTTGATGACGCTCGGTAATAAAGCGCCAAAGAATTGATCGTCCTTAAACGGTGGTGCGCTCAGTTCAGCCATGAATGTGATTATATCAGGAAGGATTTCCCCTTGAGAATTGGGACTAAAAATATGATAACAAAATTGCAAGAAGTTGTTCGACCCACTTGCAACAGCTTATACTCTGGCGTGTTTATGCTCTTGTAGACGCGGGGGGTTACTATTAGCCTGCTTCTGCGGATAAGTGGAAACATCGATCTTCCAGAAGTACGTTCCCGTGTACAGTCTTTGCTTATGGAAATGGGGTTTTAGTTCGGTGTACGCTGGACAATGACGTTCACCCCTCAGATATACTAAGAAAGCAAGAGGCTTGCACATTTTCCTCTTCATGTGTAAACTTAACAAACAAAAGCGGCTGAACAAACCTTCCCGTGAAAATGAACTAATCTTCGCGTACAACGTTTTATGAAACTGTCGAACAAGATCAACTGCTGAACATCGGGCTGCTCGGGAAACCAATTTCGTGACTGCAGAATGTTCTGTGCTACAATATGTAATAAGTGGTATGAAATACAGTGTCAGCCGAAAATGAGCAATAACATGTCAGTTTTAAATATTTACATTATTTTCTTCTCATGGAATTATATGTTTCCAGTTTCATCAAATATTCGATGAAGGTCTGGTATTATGACATACAAACTTCGTAGGAGAAACTTTGCGCTAAAAAACAACATAAAATGAATAATAGTCGATATTGTACTCCACGCAATTATCACGAATTCAGTGAGTGGATAGCCAGTGGAGCTTTGATTAGAGTAGCAAATGTAAACTTCTCTAAGATAACAAGCGAAGCGTTAAAGACCATTAGAGAGGCGGTAAGGAGGAACGATTCTGGAACATGGGAGAAACAGTTTGGACGTAAGGACGTATAGACACGCGCGTACACAGTGCGGCGCGGCGCGTCGCGGCGCGCCGGTTTGCTCGTCGATGACTCTTTACATATGGCCAGTACATATTTTATGCCGGGCGAGCACGTGAACCCATGAACTGCCGGAAGGCTTGGCCGGCTGACAAACTGCGAAACGATTTTCGCGTTACGTCGTAAATTTCAGCTTGATCGCCGTATTCCCCGCGTTCGCATACAGCCGTGATCGATGGCTGGTGGATATGCGTGCGCGAGGAGCGCGCCGTTACGCCTCTCTACATACTCTACACACAAAGTGCGAAGCTTTTTCAAGCCCTATCCCGGCCAACATCCTCACTCTTTCATCCACCTGCTCTCTCGCACTCTATATCTGGCGCCACCGCTGCGGTTAATCGGAGGACGAGGATTAAAAAACAAGCCCGCTCGAAGTGACGTGTTACACTCTCGTCCCGCGCACCGTAAACAATGGCTGTGTGTCGGTTGGCTGAAAAATCTAACCGCTTGTAATGGAGACACACGATACATCCACGCAATCACACCGCGTCAAAGTATCATACCAACCAGTTATGCCTGCCAATTATTTCTCGGCTTTCAATCTCTGCTACCGAAGTGTCGATAGAAGGGGTGATAAAGAGATATAGATAGAGCGGTTTCTACGAAATTCCTCATCTCAGTGCTCATCTGCTCGCCCGAGGCCGCGCGCTTCGCCCGCCCGTTCTCCGCCTTTATCAAAGTTCTCTCATTAATATTTATTTAATGCGCCCGCCGGGGGTAACCGCGATATCCGAGTAAAATGAAAGCGCCGGAACACGAGAGCCGAAGCGCGGTGAGGCGAGGCGAGACGAGGCGAGGCGACGCGGCAAGCAGAAGTTTGCTACGAGCAGGAGGGCTGCCTGGGCGTCGGAAAGATCGTATAGGGCTTGAAGTCGTACATTATCGGTAACGCAATTTGTGGGACGCATAATGTAGCTTTTATGCGGTTACGCGCTGAGCGCACACGCTCGGTAGTACTCTCAGATCTACATGCTTGTCTGACAGTATGTGCGTGCATGCGTGCGTACATTACTATGCCTATGTGGTTGTGATGTGTATGTATGTACATGGGGCCAACTAGGATAGTGATAAAGGCGTCTGCGTGGAGCCAGATAAACGTGTGCGCCATCGTTCTCCGTTAATTACCTGCCCCGGCATTTATCGCCGTGGTCCCGCGCCTCTGCTTGTATGTATGAATCCGTGTGTACATACATACAACGCGCTTGGCTCAAAACGAATTTATGCCTGCTCGGCATTGAATTGTTCACAACACTACTTTCCAAGCCGCTTTTCATAATTCCGGCAATTGACGATAGGGCGTCGATTCTCAATTAATATTAAAGCCTGCCGAGGCTTATTAGCCCTATGAATCATCCAAATACGCGGACTGCGCTTCTAGTCCATGTCTACCGTACTATCACTCACTAAATACATATTCTCTGTTATCTCCCTTCAAGAAATAAGTGGCTCAAGTGTTTTTCGATGCATCCATTGACTTTCATATCGAGCATGATGGTGATCATAATATTCCAATTAAATTGTATAAAATCCAAAGAATACGCCTAACCTTGTCGAGAGAAGAGAGTTTGAATGGTGTTTCGTTCATACGGCGATTGTAATTTGTTATCAATGCAATAATAATATACTCTAATCCTATACTCTATCTATTCGTATTTAACAGAGCCCAATACATTTCCAGAAATCTTTAACATATGAAGCTTATGAACCACCGAAATAAAATTAAAATTTTTAGGCGAAGTAGATGAAATAAATTTGATTAGAGTGTTGAAAAAGGATAAAAACACAATCCTAATCTCGCCGAGTCATAATTTTCTCGTAATCTCTGAGAAAGAAAGCCGAGAGTGTTGGGGCGTGAACTCCGACCCCCAAATATTCTATTAGCGTGAAAGGGCGTCATGGGGTCATTAAAAAAATCTCGATAAGGTAATCCGATAAGAAGGGTTGAGTCTTTCGAGTGGCGATGAGGACCCTCGAGCGCAGACTAGGGTGAACCCCAACCATGTATTTACGTGGCTTATCTGTATCGGCCGCCCGACACGTGTGACTTATCATCGAGATTATCGAGCTTTATCGAAAGCCATGTTGATTTTCGAATTTACATAAATCTGAACACAGTTTACCCAGCGATATGTGGGAGGGATCCTGGAGAATCCTCCACTTGAGAACGACAGGAGAAATTGCCTGTCTACATCCAAGATTAGGATCGAAATGATATTCGTCGCTTAATATGGGTGTGCGGTAACACGTCTGATTAGCATTGTATCGAAAGGTTTGTTATTAATATGCACAGCCAGATGGATCGGAAACACAGGATGAATAATTCACTGGACCTTCGTCGATAGCTTCGGCTATTACGGATCTCGATGGCATAAGTCTTTACCAAAAAACATAGACATGGATGTTTGAAAAAGAGGCGCTATAAAATCAAAAATATTCACATTCAAATCAATTGTTTCTCATAGTTGATTGTATAGTGGCAGATGAAAATCTCGCGAACACCTTGATGGGTCTTGTATGAGAGTACATGTCACAATTAGATATAGTGTAGAGAACGCGAAGCAGGAAATAGTAAGAGTAAAGAGTGATCCAGCCGATTATCGTATTAGTCGCTTTGGAGTAGGGAGGGTGCGCTAGTTGGCGGCTGAAAAATCAGAACACGTTGGAAAGCGATGTGCTTTCGGAGAGAAGGACACGTAGAAGGTACACGTAGAAGATCTGTCAGAGGAGGATAATATTTCCCTGTCGAAAGCCAGTGACGTAGTCCGCCCTGTCATTCTTCGTTCGGAAGCACGCTCGACGCGGCGTGGCGTGTGTGTTTAAATTTCGCCCTTCCAGCCAGCTTCGCTCTCTCCCTTTCGCCCTCCGGTGCGCCGGTGCTTTTTATTTGCTCCGGTAATATCACGATACTAAGTGCCTGCTCGTCACGTGAGTAAATAAGGGACGCCCGCCCTCCATTTCCACGTCGGCGTTTTAATGCGACCGCCACCGCCGCGCCGCGCCGCGCCACGCCACGCCGCCCTGCCGCGCTCTCCTACCCACTCTGTTCCTCCTGTGTACTGCTTGCAATCCATGTTTGGACAGCGTTACAGCGCGGCCATAACAGTTTTTCCTCTTTCCTGCATAAACGAGGGGATAACCTTGCGCCATGGGTGTTCGTCCCACAAAAGTGTGCTAACCTGTACTTCAATTCAGCCTTGTGTACCGTGGCGGATCTCAAGCATTACCGAATTCGAGATGAAAACATCCTTATCTTCAGATACTGTCATTCTAAAATGATCTTACACTTTAAGCCAGCCACTCAGCAGCGGGCTGTATCGCCTTAACACGGGTGCCGTATTTACGAGTTGTAGCATATTAAAACATAACCAATTTCGAATATTTTGAGTGGTTCATAGAGATTATTTGAAGAGCGACACTGTTTATATATTAAGAGTTACTGCTCGCTAATGAGCACCGGGTATAGAGTTTAAATCTATACTGTTATCGTTTCACTTCTGTTTATAATGCAAAAGCAGTGTACCAAACAATCAGAGATTGCGCCAGGTTGTGCGAGCGGAATTTCGAGTTTTTAGTCATGGCGGTGTTTACGCGAAGCGGAGCAAGCATTTGCCGCGTGGTTGATCGGAGCAGCAATGGCGCGCAAAGGGGTGGAAAGGTGGAAAATGTGGGAGAATTGGAATGAAACAGATGGCAGGTGTCCGCGTGCATGTTTCGCTTATTAAGTGCTGGAAATGTTTCCGAACGATTAAGTTCGAATCTAGAGATTCGAATTCGGTTTGGGAGCAACGCTACACCGGCTACTTTATATTTTCGCGCGGTGAATTCGATCTTACCGGTAAACATGCGCGAGCGCGCCATGTGAAAGAGCGCGACAACCTGAAAAGGTACAGGGAGCGCCGTGCATTCAGGATTACGTATGCAGACAAATCCGCATATACGTTGAGGAATTTCCATAGTGGGATTAGGCGAGTGTGCTGTAAATCAAAGCTGGTACGCGACGTCAATCTGCGGGCAACGTGGTTGACAAACGCATTGCAACTTCACAGAGAGAAGGAAAGGGAGGGAGGGAGAGAAAGGGAGAGAGTGAAAGAGAAAGAGGTAGGAAAGTCACGTATCCTGACAGACAGATACCGTATAGCCATACCACGAGGTTTCTGCTCTAGCCAGAGAGAAAATCCAATCGCAGCACACGAATGACGCGAAAGCAAATCTATGAAAGGAACGACTATACCCTTTCAATGAAATCCCCCCCTTAATTGATGAAACAGTTAGACCAACTTGCGCGGTTTGATGAGCATGTACCTAACTATCTCCATGAATCGAAGGAAATTGACCGTAGACAAGAAGATCCAGCCATCAGAGAATTCATCTGGATGTAATTAGCGACCCTTTCGCTAGGCAAGTGGGCCTTGGTGTTGCGTCGATGTGACTAGAAACGGGAATTGTAGCGTCCTGGCGTGCGGGAAGTTTGCAAAGTCGAGCTAACTCTGATGCACGCACTTGGCTGGATGGCAGGAGGGTTTGGGTTTACATGGGCGCGAGCACATACATAGTATAACCGTGATATAGAGGTACCCGTATTACCTGTTCTAGTTGGGCGTACACGGGAAAGAGAAGCTGTTGGGTCCCGCCGTTGAATTAGACCGTATATCTACCGTTAAACCGACAGCCATCAAAGTAGTCGCTCCATCTTTACCTCGTTAACTGTTTAGATGCTCCTCATACCGCATTCAATGCGTCGCAATCCTCGATTAAATCCTGGAGTGCAAATGAGTACTTGAGCGCAAAACATCCCCGACACGTGCTTAGCGAACTTTACACTTCGCCGAGCTCTCCCCTTCAGTTTGCCTGAACAATAATTCCTATTTAATTACTCTCTGTATCATAATTACGTCGACGGAAAATCAGCCAAGAAATTACTGACATCGGAATCACTGGCTTTATAAGCAGTTTCCTCATTATCCCCACAATCCCAACAATAAATTCCAAATTCAGAATTCTCTTAGTTACTGTTCGGTTCCACTCGGAGATAGTGGCAAATTTGAACGCTCGACAGCAGTATGGAATGATCGGCAGAAGGCATACATCAAATACGTATAATACAACCTAAAGGAACAGCGACCTGTTTTCTCCTCTATTTACGCCTGGCTATTCCACTTGGCAATCTCGGAAGCACAAGCCCCTTTGTATATGTATGGGGGATATCGTGTGCTGTCCGGCATCAAATAGAGCCGCGCGGCATTCGGGATCACAAAACACGTCCTTGCTCTATCTGCGATCCGTCGCTTATCTCTACAGTCTTAGGTGGACTGGGGCCGGCGCGGCGCGGTGCGGCGCGGCCTGGTGCAGTGAGAGAACCGCTCGCAGATTTAGTGGATCTCCGCGCCGCGCCGCGCCGCGCCGGCTGAACGTCCGTTAGTTACGCGGGCCTTGGGTATCCACACATAAATTTCTGTATCAGACAATGGGTAATTGTGCACGATCCGGGGCCCGTTGTGCGCCGGCTCTTCTGCACTGCTGCACGCGCGCTCTGCTCTTCCGTGCCGTGCCGTGCCGTGCCGTGCCATGCCGTCGCTAGATAGGTAAGACGATGTGCGACCTACCTGTACGCCAGATCTCTCTCCTTTTCCCCTGCCAAAGCTTCGTATGCAGCGGGGCGAGCATTTAAGGACCCGCGCAAGAACGCCTGCACACGAAACCGAAAGAAAGAGGGGCAAGGGGAGTGTGTGTGTGAGTGCGAGAGACGGAGAGAAAAGTAGGAGGAGGGAGTGTGTGGAAGAAGATAGAGTGCACCGCGGGTGCAATGCGAGTGGGCGTGCCTTGCTCCTCGATGCCAGATTTACCCTCCAGATAGACGAACTACAGTCTGAGTTACGTCTCATCCTCTCTCCGATATCCTCGTCTTCCCTTTGCTAACCCTTACACCCACCCATCCGCTCATCTCTGCGACCTCCTATTTCGGTAGTACGCGTGCCAACAGCAACCCCAACGATTGGTCGCATTAACTCGGCTAATTATTGCCGGAGAAATAGATTTCTAGGTGGAATTTAGGTCGCCCGCACGTTGAATTTGCTGGTGGAAAAAGTGATGGAAATCCTTGTGCGATTTCCAAATCTTGAGCGGCTGTAGTGGTAACGAAGTATTGAGAGTGGGTGCACTGGAACCGGTAACAATTTCCGTCGATGTTTTCGTATCGATGGCCCGCAGGGATGGAGTGCAGCGGGATACGTGCCTGAACTACAGTGCGCCCCTAGCGAAATTCTTATAAATTTATTGGAGAGGCGAGCAAGCGAGCGGGCTTCGATGATTAATTGTCGTAATAAATCGCGCAACCGAACGAGATCGCCCGGAGCAGCATCAGCCGAGCGGATATTATTAGATCGCACGCGTGTTGCGCGTGTAATAATTACAGCGGCTAACACCGTGTACGAGGAGTAAGGGACGTCGTGGACGGCAGCGCCGTCTGAGAGAAGCCGTTGTTCCAGCTTCGATGCATTCAAATGGAATGCAGTCGGGGTTCGCTGAAATTGCTGGGAAAGCCGAGCTGCGGAAGTCCTGTAAAATCGAGGGTCTCGAGTGGCAGAGGACAGCCAGCGAGAGGAGAGGGATTTACAATAGCGGGGGAAATTTGAAAATCTGGAGAATGGGAGTGCCATTACTGTCGCCGTTTGTGCGCGCTACTACCACACGGCCGTTCTCTCTGCTATGTCGTCTGCGGCCGGTAACTTCCGGACAGTGAAATTGAACGGAATAACGTGCGAACCCCGACGTTTCCTTTGTTCCATCGGATTTTGGCGCAGACTGGCGGCGGCGGCGGCGGCGGCAGCAGCAACGGCGGCGGTCCGATGTCCAGTTCTGTCGGAGTTTCGTTACTCGCCGACATTACCATATTCGCCGCATTGCCGCTTTAATATTGCGTTACGTCGCCGCTGTCGTCGCACTGCGCCGGCAAAGTGCACACCCCCTGGAATTACTTCTGAGCTCTCGGCCGCACAGTAATCCGGTTCTGTTTCAACGGAGTTCGGCTTGGCCGTCGTACTACCGGCTACCAGGTTGCCGCATCCACGCAGTATGCATGAGTCTCCTGCTGAAGCACCGAATTAGCAGCAATAGCGTTAGGGGACACGATCGAAGTTACGACGTCGTTAGGAGGACGTACCGCCTACCCTAGACACGTTAACGGTAATTTCGTAGACGGAAGTCTATCACGAGCCACTGGACTGATTGTGTTCGACACGAGGGAACATTCGTACTGAGAGTGACCCATTCTCTGATCCGGAAGGCATGTCCTCTTATAAGTACATTTTTCACATATCTCAAGAGGCCATCCTCATCCGCTAATAACGCACGCGCCAGTTTTTTTGATGAAATACCGTCCATCCTGGGTCCAGGATACAGCACTGGAACGTGAAGAAGTCGTCGTCCGCTGAGGGGATTAGTTTTTTTACCAATACAATTAGCCGTCCAATCCGAATGTTAAAGCAGATATACCGGTATCCATGCTTGCTTCGCTAATTGATGCACTCGGTACAAGTATAAATCGGTAGGATCGCATACGCGAAAAACACCTTGGAGAACTCGCGTTCCACCTGCTGGCTCTCCTGCCATTACTCTTCCGGCGCTCGAATCCGCTCTCATCCTCTAATCCCGCCATTCTTTTCTTCCTTTAGACTCACTCGGTCTCGGAGTTTACTTCGGCTTCGTTTTACGACCAGTCGTTTGAATTCGATAAACGACCTCTCTCCCTCCGTCTTCAGCCAATCGACAATCAGGAGACGGGAGTGAATTTGATTAGAAGATTCGATTAATGTTCTTGATTTTCCTTCTTTATTTGAAAACATCAAAAGCAGCAGCGCGCGCATCTCCGCGTGTGTTCGATTCCCGATGCTAGCCTGCCGGATGCTGGTACTGCGAGTCGTTGACCGCCCTATCGCGCATATGTATATTTCAGAAGGGCACGTGTGCGAACGTGAAGAGCCGGGGGAGTGTACTCTCAAATTTAATTAAAACGTGAGCCGTTGTAGCTCAGCGATAGAAATACTGATTTCTATGTTAATACCCGGGAAGAGAACAGTGTAACCTAAATGTGTGTCTCTTTGTTCGGAGCGAGCGGGCCGCGTGGTATTATTCTAATTTCACTTAATGTACGCGCGCTCCTCGACACCGACACGACAAGCCAGCAGGGAGACTTCGTTAAGGAAGTCGGGCCCGCCCCCTTACAATCTCAAGAGCATTGTTTCATGGCCCGGTGGCAAGAAAAGCGTGTTCATTGTGCGCAAAGATGATAGGCGACATCGACCACACGCACCGCAACACTCCTGTATATCATAGGTATTCATCTCAAGAGCGCGGTTGTTCCAAGTGTCGGACAAATTAGTATCGGGTTCTTGTTACGTTGAGTTATGTAACTCATACCCGCTCTTGCATTTGGCCGCATCAGCATTTCCGTATTGGTAAGTACATCTTCCATTTGTCGAGGTAGGTAGACATCACATTCCACCCTCCAAATCTGTTCCAATGAATGGCCACGACTAACATGCACAACCAATACTTATTATCTACTAATTAGTATCGCAATGTCTGGCTGGAGAGTCCAGTTCTCCCGACGAAAACTCGTTGGCCAAAGGGCAAGCGTGTTAACTTTGAAGCATCCGATTAAAGGAGCAACGTTGGAGTAGAAAGGCCGAGCGAGAGAGGGTGCTGGATAAGTAGCGTTGATGCAGAATGTGCTAAATGGTCTTGGCTGAGGTGAGATGTTAAAGGTCAGAGGATCTCGGTCGGTTATATGGGGGATGGAACGGTCGAAGAAGCGAGCGCCGGCCGGCTCAGATCGAGTGGAATAAGAGAGGGAAGGCGCACCCGGTCGTTACTTGCCAGGATGAGTCTGAGAGTTGCTCTCCCGCGGGAGCCATAGTGAGGCTAACGGCTCCCCAGAAATAGATATGTATTCCGGCAAAGCCGGCTATCCTTGCTACTTCCCTCTCCGGCGCGACACGGCGCGGCGTGTCCTCAGAGTTCTTATACTTTCAGCCGATGTTGCAGGCGCGCGGGGGCTTTACGCGCTTGGTGAAAGTATTATCACTCCGATGGCACACGTTCCGGCACAATGACGTGACCCCTGCGCGGCCTCTTACGCCGCGCGACCCACCAACCTCTCCTCGGCTATAAAGACCCCGTTAACGCCAGACGTGCTAGCCTAATCTGACTGAGGCAATTGTCAATTTGCGCTGTCCGACTTCTCGCCCATTCTATCACTTGATAAACGCTAGCCAAACCGACTTATTCGCGGTAATCCAGCGTGAATGGCCGCGCTCGCTCGACCGTTTTGCGTTGTGCAGCTATCGATTTCCGAGCAGGCCGGATGATACAGCTCACCCCCTCAACCCCTTTCTCATTCTGCCGCCACCTACCCCCCTCTCTCTCACTCTGTGTAGAGTCGCAAGAGGTTAGGTGTTTGCAGGTCAGTAGGAAAACTAATCCAAACTGCCCAGGAAAGAGATTTTATCGGCAAAGCTGAGAGTACCGCTAATACCCTAGACCGTCGCAACAGTATGTTCATAGTAGAGAGAAGAGGATAAAACTATGCCACAACAATTCATAGTCAAGGAAGCGTGACGTATAATTGTACACTGTGACTGTCCGGACTCTAGTAACAGGTTCGCTGTTTCTTTCGACAGCTGAGTTGGTGAGGTGATCGAGTAAGGGTATTAATAAGCGAGAGAATGGGCTAGCAGCCTGATATTTTCGACGAATTCTCCATTAAATCAGCGAACTTCACGCTACAGACATCCAATCTATCATCGTGGACCGCGCGAGTCATCGGCCTCTCAAGTATGATAACGATCCAACGACCCATGGCTGGTCGGCCGGCATCAGCATTACGCTCTTATGAAAAGAGGATCTCAATGCGCGGGCGTCCATCCAATCAGATCTACAAATAGGAATTACCGTTAAGCCCCGTGCAAACAATGCCCGGCCGATTGATTGACTTTTTGCTTCCCCTGCGGCTCTAAATGCGGTGCTTCACGTTTTCCTGTGCATGCCGTCATACACGGGCGGGCTCGGCCTTGTGTGTTTGGCCTGGCTCGGCCAGGCTTGTGCGGGCCACTCCAGCTTGCGACCCCCTTTTTGCAGAGCCCTCATGCCAGGCAGGACCTAGCGGTCCCTATCGGTTAGTGCGGTAGGGCGCGATAATCCCACCCCGGAGAATGAGATCTCCCGCCGTCAGATGAGATTTTCTCCGAAAGGCACTAACTTCCGTCGCTCCTCTCCTTATCGGATTAGCCGCGCGCGAATCCCGACCGATTGAAACCGTGAAACCGTACTGTTGTCGAGGCCGCTCTGGCACCGATTCGCACCCGATACTCTCACTGAGCCGTCCGGCCCGATTCGTATTCCGAATAATGAATATCATGGAATCCGATAGCGGGCCAAAAGAGTTCACCAGTTGGACCGGCCACCTTTCCAAGTGCGAACGGGCTTCGATCAGCGCTTCCATTTAGAGAATCGCTCTTGCCTCGCTAGAAAATTTCAATTGTATCGCCGAAATCCGATAGTGCCTCTTGATGATTTTAAGTACGTTCTGCTATTATTGATCGTTAATACAATCGAACAGCAACTATTGCCAGGGATAGCGTTAAGAAGGTAGTTACATAAATTCCTGTTCGACTGCATTATCCTCTGGTGACAATAGCCAGGGTGCTCTAACGATCTATGGATCTTCATTGAAATACGTTTATTCGCGGAACAGTAATGCCCGAGGATGGAGTGGGGTGTGCGTGTGCGTGTGCTCAGATTTGTTCGCGACACCCCGTCTGCATGTCACTCCGAAGAGCGCGACTGTGTGCGTGAGGCTATATAGGCGCGTGAGGAATACAGAGCGATGGAATTTGCTCACGCACGTCGACGCAATCGGACAATGGAGCGATTAACTTGCGTCGGCGGACCTGTTGTTTATCGTTCGGGCATTATTTGCCCGCCAGCAATCGCACGCTTAAATTATTCGTCGCACTGCCTGGCCGCCCTGGTAGACTTTACATTGCTTTAATCGTTCGCCAATAATTCGGCCGGGCTATTGAAGCTTCGATCCAAGCGCTATTCTGACGCGCGCTTTGCTACCACCAGGAGCATAGCCGCGCAACGGCAGGACTCGCGCGCGCACACACAAACACACCCTCCATACAAACATAAACGGGGAAGCTTCCTCCCAAGCGCGTTTCCCATTGCTCTCGGCTTTTCGCCTCGGGAATTATGCTTGCGGACGTTCACCACTTCTATTCGATGTTTGCGATTTGCGGTACTAATCGATCCCCACACCAGAACTAACTATGATTTTGAACAGCTACAATCAACTCTGCCTGTAATTCGACCTTCGCCGTACAAAGTCGAGTCACCAGTTTATAGATTTCATTGAGCAAATCCGCAGAATTCCATGGAATTCCTAACTGGTAGACGTGCTAGGCTAATTCCATAAATTACTAAACTTTCATTCGACCACCCATTAAATGTAGATTTCTCTGCTCTCTGGTGTCCAGTACAACGGAAGCCCTAGCAGGTTATTTGAATCGTGAATTAAAACGACATTTTTGAAAAATGTTCAATCCACCTTTTCCAGTCTCATAGCAAATTGGAGCATGCTTAAAATTAGTTTTCGAAAACTGCACGCAATCTATTCTCGATCGTATTATCTGCGTGTGTTACATAGGAGATTACTCGGACGAGCCTGACAAGACCCGTGTTTCAAGTTAGACAAAGTGTGTTATAGGGAGAATGACCTATAAATAAAGTTTTCACTGGACGCGTGGAAAGAACTTGGAATAGAGTCACGGAAATTTATAGGGTCGACCCCACGGGTGGTTGCAGCGGTCGTTTTGTAGTGCGGTTCTCCCTGGTGTAACATGGAACAGGTTGATCCCTCCACACTCGCTTTTGCTGGACCAGCGCGGCGTACTCTTGCGTGCATGTTAATAATTCTTTTTCAGGTGCACGCTTATGGATTACATCAACGGCCTGGGTGACGTTTAATTATTCATGGCTGAAGCATACTGTCGACGCCTGGGCGACCGGTAACCTCTCATTAGCTTGTGATACAGCACTCTCTTTTCTGCCAGGTATTTCTTAGCAGCTGTTATGGCCGCTCGACGGGCACAAAATCGACCGGCCCTCAGCATCACCGAACAATCACTATACCATCGTTATAACGAGTTTTTTCGGCACAGCGTAACTGGTCCTTTTACGTAAATGCTTTTATATGAAAGTACAGGCGCCCAACCATTTTGATATTGTTGTACCATGCGCCACCTTCAAAATATTGAGAAACATGAATCCGTTATTTATCATCGATTCGCCAGTGAGGAATATTAGCGATTTCGGAAACTAGTTCGCCATAGCATCTTGGGCGTCTAAAAAATGAAAATATGAGAGAAAGCAGTTTAACCAGAAGTTGTCTTCGCTTTTCCATTTTCACTATACGAGAATCGATGGAAAAGCCAAGGAAAGCGAAGAAGCTACTGGAAGATGCGAATAACGGTCACGTAAAAAGAAAGGCGCAGCAGTGAGCGTGTGGGGCGCAAGTTCGGCAGTTACTGGTAAGGTAGTGCCAATCATAAATTTGTAAAATAAACAGCACCGCCACGCCGACTAAGGGGAAAGGGACGCGCGCGCGGTCTGTACGCTATTCGGGCGGCAGCCCCCGCTGCAACGGCGGCCTGCATAATTGGTGTCGTTCGTTTAACTTTCGAACAGTCGGCGCGCAGCTCGCAAAACTTTCCCCCCGCTGTCTATATGCATGCCGGAAGGAAAAGAGGGAAGGAGAGGGTGAAACACGGCCGAGCCAGCCGGCAGGCCGGGCTGGGAAGAGGTATGGAACGAGGGAGGGTAGGGTATACGACGCGGGGCGGCGCGGAGCGGCGCGGCGTAGGGCGTACGGTAGCGGCCGATGAAACACACTGAAAGAGGAAGCGGGCTTCGTCGTCGCCCTCGACGTCGGCGAGGTCTCCAACAGCGTCGTCTACATCGCGCAACCATCCCAATTTTGCAGAGTTCCTCGTGAAAATGCAAAACTAGCCTTTCCGCGGCAATCGTCGCGCCACTCTCTCCGGCTTGGCTGGCTGTGTTGAGCAGTGCGACACAGCGATACGCAAATATAATCCGGGGTATCGACACCGTGGCTCTACCGATCCAGCCACTTTTTGCAGCGTTGCACCGCCACTCGGCGAGCTTTTAATCGCATTTCGTAGTTTTCAAACCCGCCACGCCAGAATTCAACGCCCCACCCGTTCACCCGTCCTCCCATTCGGCCGACATCGTGTTTTTCATTCGCCATTCAATGCGAGCACTCGACAAATATTACCTAATTAGAGAGTACAGAGATGGTGAGCTATATAGGTAGGTACTGCCTGTCTGTACTGATACGTCAATCTTTTCAAGCCAGCTAATCCATGGAAAATCAGAAAGAGGCAGAGAAGGAGAAGATGAAGGGTGCTGCAGGATGGATACACATTGATTGCGGGTTCCAAAACTGCGATTGGTTCCTCATTATCGTAATATCATTGCGCTGAAAGCCACGCGAAGTATGAGCACATTCTAGTTACAGAAAATCTCACCGCACATGCGACTGAAAACTAGTTTGATACGCGAGGCGATCTTGGGGATAGCGCTCGTCCGCTTCGGGGACTTGTCAATAACAGAGACGTGCGCAACGCAAACGGTCCACTGGGAAGGAAAATAATGGGGTGGGGGTTGGTGAATGAAAAGAAGACTTTACGGGCGAAAAGCTAGAGGCTGGAGAACGGGCTTGGTCGAGTCGCACTCTCTATCTGTCTGTGGTGAGCGTCGACGAGTAAATCCAGAGAATGTGCCCAGACCGAATCCATCATGAGCGAAGGGTGCGCTCGCGCTGAAAGGATTTGTTGTCGGCGAGATAAGAAAGCGCGTACATACGCTTCGCGAAATAAGTTAGGGTGGCTATGCAAATGTGCAGGACAGTCGGGACGCAAGCAAAGAGCGCGTATACGGCCACGCGTTGCTGTATCTTGACTTCTCCCACGCGTCCTTAATTATTCCAGTGTCCCTTCGGAAAAATAGCTTCTCTTCAAAAGCTAAGCGCTCGCGCATGCGCCGTAAGTGGAAAAATCATGTGCGTTAGAATTAGAGGCGCACGAATATCCCGAGTTTGCAAAGACCCGCGAACGTAGAGCGTCGATTTGCTTGGAGCCGGTTTGAAGGGATTTTACGCTTTTCATGAAAAGTTTGAAGCGACAGTGGAATGGAGCTCAATGGGAGGAAAATAGTCGATCGTGGACGCGGAATGTGCATCCTCTTGAAACTTCGGTCCGATGGGATCCCCTATTGTCGTAGGGAAGGTTTCCGTCATGCGACTGCGTTTTGTCGTCACTTCAATGTGCACTGCGCGAATTTTTGTGTACACACTCGCAAGCTGCTAGAGATCATAGCTTATGATGAAAAACGTAGCTGCCATGAACTACTAGTGATCGATATTACCGACCCTTACTACTTTTTCTGCCTTTTCTACAATTGTTTTACTACTTTTACGACTTATTACTTTATCCACAGAATAGTCGAATGCATCTTAAAACATTCGTCTTTCCTTTGACGATCATTATCATGCGTTATCAAACAACAAACATAACAATTCATAATGATATTAATCAACCAAGCACTCTCTAATAGTTTGCTATTACGATGAGGCAAGTAATTTGTGAGAATTTTCCCTCGTTTCCTCAAAGGATACGTTAAACGATATATTGTTCGCATCTAATTGCTAATTAGAGCCAATCTCATCAGTAATAAGATCTGACCATGCAAAATTACAAAAGGAGGATTTCCGAACCAAAAACATTTAACACGATACTGTTTTATGACTGGGTTTTGCAAAACGCAGTGCCTCCGGTTTCTATCTGAGCCGGGAATCGCTGGTGGATGGAGGACGCCGGAAATCCGGCGCGTGCCTCTCAATATCAGTAGAAAGATCGCCCACGCGCAACGCGTGTATGTACTCTCCCCGTTCTCCGTCTTCCTCGGGTACGCCGAGTGCCAGTAGCATCGTGCAAGTTGATTCAGTCGACTTTGGTGTACAGCAGTCATCGGTGTTGCGACGACCACAGCCTATTTTCCTGAGCGCACTTTCCACAGTTTGGCTCATCCCGAGTCGTCAGTTCACCACCTGGCGCTCAGTGTTCAGTCCTCTTTCTCATTTTCCGTTTCCTCTTCGAGCTAGTCGTCCTGCTCGGATTGGAGGGAAGCTTCCGGCGACGGGGAGTCTCTCTGAGGCCGGTATTGCGGGCCAAGCGAGGGAAGCCATTTCTTTTAACTGCTTATCCTTATCCGCGGCTGCTTAAAACCCTCTTCAGCCCCGGCGCCCCTTTCCCTTGCCTCCTCGTCCTTCCAGCGTAACTCCGTTATTCGTGCCCCTCCGGCCCCTCTAAGGTTTCCGCTAGGGCTCTCGCCCACTCCCTCTTTCTCTCACTCTCACTCTCACTCTCACTCTCACTCTCTCTCGCTCTCTCATCCACTCTCCTTCTTTCCATCTTTCCCTTTCCCTCCCAACGGCGTTACTCTGCTTCCTTCTCTGTCTTTCGTGGGCGCGCACGCGCGCTCGCTAGCTTTCCATTCTCATTAGCCGAGCTTCATGCACAATGCAGCCAGCCACACCAGCTACATTCCACCCTGGTGGTCCCCATAGTCTGGCTATCCCCGTCCCGCCATCCTGAGGATCCCTTTCTCTTTCTCTTTCCCTCGTGTTTCTCTTTACTCTGTTCCTTCCGCCTCATCGGTGTTCTCGCGGAATTCTACCGCTTACCCATTCGCCATCTCAGCCCCTCTCAGCCCCTCTCAGCCCCTCTTGCTCTCATCCTTTGGATCGCAGATGCACTGGCTGCAGTGTGCGGATGCCACTTCAGACGCCACCCGCCTCGACGTTCTTGGCCTGTCATTCCGCATAGGAGGATTCGCACAATTTGCCACTGTATACTGCACTGCCGCGCTTATACATATATACGTGGCTTGAGCCACGCGGCAGCCACCAGAGTTCGACGGTCTATTCGCGTATGCCTCACGTCTGCTTCTACTTAACCATCCTGATACCTGTTTCTAGCCTCATCCTCCCACCGCAGCACGCTCAAGTCACGAGGCACGGAGAATTGCTTGGAAAAGGCAAGTGGAGGGAGATACATTTCGATCTTACATCCAGCCGCTCGAGTAGAGCTCAAGCTCGAATTTGCTTGTTTATTCTCATTATGGCGGTGGGGCGCTATCCGTGCTTAATGCCCCGGGAAAGCTCGGAGAATAGATGTAGTTTACAGTGTATTCGTTAAGTACGATCTCCGCGCAGACAGTGGTAGTGGTGCGGCGACATGAAAGTCTCGTGATGAATGGAACCAATTTACAGGCCAACCATGCTGCCTATTTATCCTCCTTTTCCTCTCGGCTCACTTGCTGCCTATCTCCCGGCCCACTTTCTTTCATTCCGATTCTGCATTAGCAACGCTTCCTGCGATTTAGTCGCCTTCCGGCCATGTGTGAACACACACTGAATATTGTATTGCCCTGAACCCGCTGGATCAAGTATAAACTTGGGTCAAGGTTTTAGGCAATTTGGGATCGTTTGGGAATATCCAAGTTGAATTTTAATGATTCACGGATTCTGAATCATGAACATGGATCCCGAGGATTGGGCAATTGGAAAATCGATATGGTACGTTTCGAGTGATATAGATTAATATGTTGGGGGATGGCTGTGCAAGGAGGCATTGCCGCATTTCCTCGAGGTGATGAGCTCTTAGGAGTCCAAGGGGGCAAAGGGAACAGCCAGTGGAACCAGTCGCACGGAGATATACCTCGGCCACGGGATAATCCTCGAAACCCAATTATATTTTACTGCGACTCGACTCCGACTTCCATCCCAGCCCTCTCAACCACAGAGGAACGAAGACGAACGAGGACCGTTTAGGCGATGAAATACGGATTAGCCGTTATAACTGGAAATTGCCACCCTCTACTCTCTCTTCTTCTCCCGAGACCCTCTTCCTCTTTTCCGCTCGCTTCTTTCTCCCTCCCCAGCCGCCCACCCACCCTTACAGAGCCGAGAGGCTCCCGATCTGCTTTGAAAATCCCTTTCCCCAACGAATCGCCGGAAGATCTTTGGCGACGCGGCTGCTGCGCTGCGCCGGTCAATCTCAAGTGAAATCACTCGCCCATTGTATTTTAATAATTGCGCAAACACATCGTGTGAATGGCATCACTCCTGAATTACGGTGAGGTAATGAAAAATTGCAAATTACAGTGGAACTGTATGGTTGAATTACTTTAGAGAAGGGATGAGATGCTTTCTTTGAGAGGAATGTGCCCAAATAAGAGTAGAGAGCGAAGGAGTGCATTTTGCGCATTACCCGATATCTCTCAGTTGCAAAGAGCGAATATTCATGGAGCCGGAGGGAATCTTTTGCAAGTGCCCCTCCTTCAAGAGAATAGAAAAATATTGGCTTAGAGCCACCGCGAAGTGGGTCAGGGATTCCTTAGCTCTTGTATTCGTAGCATACTGAGTTCCATTCCGACCGTCGCCTCGTCCTCAAGCTCGATTATTAAAAAATTCCCTTCCTACCATCTACGGCTCAATAACATGGAAATTACTTGTCTTTCTATGAGAGGTTGCCAATCTAAATATCAAAGACACAATTTCTTCATTGAAATGTGACAGAGCAGATCATGTAGACCCGGAGCACAATTAAGTTTTCTTCTGATCTCTTTTATTCGCTGCCCTGGACAAAGGGTCGACGTCGTCCCGTTTCTTTAATGCATTAGCCATCGAGGAGGTATTTATATCCGGGAGTGCCTTCGGGAAACTCCGGCACGCAGATAACGAGTTCAAATGCAAGAATCCAGCAGCCGGCGAAGCGAACTTAGAATCGACCAAGTGGAGAAACGCTTGCACTAAACGATTCAGCGTTCTCGGATTTGCCTTCTTATCATTTCACTGTCAATTCTAGCTAATTGCCTGAAGTATCTTTGCTCCTCCCCTCCTCTCTCGACTTTATCGCTTTCAGCTCTGCAATCATTGATTCTTTCGATCCAACACGAAAACCATCGTTGTGTCATTATAATCGACCATAACGAAAACCCCGTGGAAACTCGATGATCATATTTATATATGCAATGGAATGTGCAAAGGTAAAGAAATTATAGGAATTTTAAAGATTCGTAATTGAACACAAACTGTACCAACCAGCACGCCTAGCACCAAATGCAGTCTTCTAAACAGCTCACGCTTCATAAAACGAGACATGCGTTTTTCATGAGGGTCATTTACGAAGCGCGTCAGACGTAAAAGAATTACGAAGCATTCTACCGGTACAGCAGTTCGAAATGGATTTGGCTGCCATTCCGCAACTGGTACTGGCCGCTCTGATGGGTGGTGGCTCGTCGCGACGCGACGATTGCCTCTTCGTCGGCAGAACGAGGGCGAGGAAGGTGGAAGAGATGGAAGACTTGTTCGGAAAGAAAATCAAATTGGGTGACACGAAGATATATCCGGGTGGGTTCTCGTCAGGCAAATGAAAGTTGCCAAGAAGAGAGGAGTGCCCGCGTTAAAAAGCTGGTGGTGCGTTGCACGCGGCAGCCGACGCACTATTAGAACAGGGGTTGCCGGCGCGTATTGATCGTGAAGAGGCGTCGCGCGCAACATTCAGTTCTCGGGCATCTCCGACGATCTTCGTGGCATAACCTCATCCTCGCCCTTAATATCTGTATCCTGTGTAACCTTGTGCTTTGCCTATCGGTTTCCTAATCCAGAGTCCGCACGATCCCGCGAGCACGCATGCGCATGCCAGATGATGCGCGCATATTGTTATCGGTATAGCCATTGGACACGATCCCAGATTCAAATGGTTAATGAGGATTCTGATGCCGGCCAATCAAATAGATGCCCGCAACAACACTATCCAGTCCTCCTAATGAATGCATCCATTCGTCATTACTTTCATATATCACTATTTCTTTGCATCTCCTAGCCTTCCACCTTTCAGCAAGATGAACTGTATTGAGACCCTTTTCAATCTGATCCAATACACCCAAGAGTATATATTCAATCATTTTTTTAGGGAAACGTGTCGCGGTTTCTGCAACTGGTTGGTACTGAATGATCCCAAGGGATAACATTCCTCACGGGAGTCTTTGAAAAGGGTGGCCCTGGCTTTCGATTCCCTCTTCGAATCCAATGAAAAATCTTTCGACCGGATCAATCCTGTAGCCTGGCTAGAAAGCTCCACCTTTCAAAGAAACCTGGTATTGATTGGTGGTATCTCCAGCGCGATGGGCCTGTCTGATGAAATCAATTCGTGGTAATGGTGCCGAGTGGCTGGCGTCCCTCTCAAGAAATGAAACGGCTTTTTGTACACTTATTCGAGAGCTAACCGGACATCCAGTAAGAAATAAAAAAAAAACGCATCTGGCGATATACAGTCCGGCGACCATTTCAAATGGAACGGGGGATGGGCGAGGAGGTGCGGGAGGTTGTACGGTGGAGGTACGGAATGTAAAAAGGAAGTAATCACCGCGACATCAAGGAGAGACGCTTCCCGCCTTCGACGAGAACATAACGAGCTCCGATATCCCTCGTAAAGGATAACGAAGTGGCCGACTTTACCCGTCTCAGCGATATAGAAGGCGCTGCTCAAATTGGATTTTAATTTGAATTAATTCTCAATTACAGATGACAGCGGAGAGTCGAAGCTTAAGGGAGGAATCTTACAACATTTACATCGGAGACGGATCAATTCTCGTGCTCCTTCGCCTCTCTAAAATCGTTCTGCACGGACACCACCGCTTTCCTACTGAAGCGAAATATACTGAGAAATATTATCACGTCTGTCGTTATTTTCGGGATGGCTGCCGAAACTTCTATTCTAAGCGTGTAGTAATCGTTTTCATGCCATGTCGTCGGTTTATTCGGCAACCCAAATATAAGCATCACAAATATAAGCAGGTCGAAATAGCGTTGGAGGGGTCCTCCACCAATGCTATGTTTTGCCCATGGATGGAATTACGTTTGATTCAATAGAGCGCCGTAAAATTTTCGCGAGTCGTGCGATGTAAAACGTAGCAGAGGCTGGCGAGATTGCTCTGACTTTTGGATGTAGTACGTGCGATTTGGAACCCCGCTGATGGTTCTTTATTAATCCGGTACAAATTCCAATAACCCAACTGAAAAAAGCTCTGCGAGAAAAAGGTTTGTGCATTAGGTATTTGAGTAATCCCCCGTATTACGAATATTACGTTATTATGCAGTTTTTTTTGTATGCTTTTGTGCAGCCGTTAACGAAAGGCTGAATGTGCGAAACAAAAGACTAAAAGGCACGGGGCCACGATCGATGGGACTTTCCGGACGAACCCGCTAACAGGTTCGCGAATTATCTGCGAAAATATTGCACTCTGTTGCGGAACTGGCGCACTTCCGGCCGCGGCGGATGGCTGCGGAGAAATTCGGGTCGAGGGGGTCCTTCTGCCGTCATTTCGCCGCAATTTTTTCCTACTCGTGCGCGCAAGGTAACGCGCCTGAAAAAAGAAGGACGTGTCCAGAAAAAGAGGGACGCTCCCAAAACTAGGAAACAGACCCACTTTTCGACCACGTGAAAGAACGTGGAAATAGCTCCTTCCTCCTTTCTACAGGCACGCTGCCTTTCATTTTCCAACTGAAACTCACTCCCACCTTTGTACGGGAGACCCACAATTCTTCTACAAGACTCTCTTGACCGGATTTGAAATATGCACCATTTCTGTTCACCGAGTTTTAGATGCATTTGCGAAAAATTAGAACTACGAAATACGAAGCGAGAGCGTACCATGATCAAAACACATCTCATCTTGACTTTACGTTTCGCTGGACCATTCCCAATCAACTGTATTAACAATCACGGGGTGGAAATTCCCATTCAAGAATGGTGCACCATTTTAGATTGCACTCGGTAGCTCTCATAATCGTCAATTATCGGTTTAATTGGACTCGCCAACTAATATCCAGCGAGCGATTTAAGCGTCCAATTTGGGGGCGTTAATTGTGCCGACTCCAGGGAGGAAAGAAGGGAGGAAATGGGGCAACACGTGGAGGGTTCGAACTGCAGACTAAAAAGACCTTGGCTTGCCCTTCGAACGTTCAACTAATAACAGTTCGCACCGACGCGACGCCTCTGGGCCCCTTGCCTTCGAGATCAGAGAAACGCGAATGAAGCGCGCTACAGAAGCTCGGAACTAAGGAAGAGCCGAAGTATAGCTTGACGATGGATGGAACGGTTGGTGGGAGCTGAGGGGAGCTGCTATCTTCTCGCTCGCCAAACGTTATTACTTTCCTTTAAGCGATCCCCCTTCTCCAGCCGGCAACGTCCGACACCTAGAAACGCCGCGGTGGCTTTCAATAAACCAGCAGTGACTTAATGGGCGGTTTATGCAAATTTTCATACTCAACGCAGCCGCACCACCACTTTCTCATTCCTCTATCCTTTCACACACTTTTCCTGCATGCCCGTGTAAATCCGATTACCATAGACGCTGATACTAATAGTGCTGTTTCAGGTTTCCTACTGTCACTTTCGAAATTCAGATTCCCTGCACAATATTGTTTTCATATAGATTTAACCATTAAAATATATTCTCGTTTATTTAAGCAATAATTATTGACTGTCCATTTTCAATATTTTACCCCTTTTTTCAGTACTTTCGGCGTGTTCTGTCAGTAGCCTCAGGAAAAGTAACAAATAAGCCCAGGTTTCTAAAGGTACCAAAATCTGACGTTACAATTTGTTGAAATTTATGCTCGTGTATCATCCTGCGTCCGGGGATGGCGTACACATTTGGAAATGGAGGTTTCGTTACGTGATTTGGGATGCAGCGAAATTCAAGGATTATGGGATATCGTGGAGGCAAAGAAAACAAGATGCTAGGGTTATACAACTTTTTCAGCTGCGTTCCACATGATAATCTGCGAGCGCGCTTTTTGTCCGTCGGTCGATTCATTCCTGACGGAAAAGAGAAATTCGGAGAAACATGTATCACAGAGGGTATCACCAACACAGGCAAAAAGTAGCTTCCATCATCAGGAACCAGTAACAAGATAAGGTTTTCTGGCCGCTCGTTCATTCCCGAAGCGATACGACGGAATACCGGAAAGTGTGTGGAGATTGGCCGAAATATACGAGACAGGCCTGTATCGTTATAGCAAGCATCGAGGCACACGTAATTATAATTGGTGATACAGCACATCGCATCGCTTCCATGGACAAAGGAATCTTTGTAAACAGCGCCTGCTGTTCCAGATTCCATTTCTCCGGTCCGGCGTTAAATCATGTTGCGGTAAGGCATCCCGGTTTCATTTGAAATCTCCTTTCCACCAATCTGCATGATTGGAGTCTGCTTATTAACGTTGCTATTATGAAGAATTGAATTCATCAAAAACCACTGCACGGCTCTTAAAGGGTTGAACACTTTTTCTCTTAACGAATACCTCATAAACTAGGCTGACGCATCATCGCACGAGATTCGAACGTTCTGCCAATAACAACAAATGTTTCTGATAATATCGAATCTCGGTAAAGGTTATCGCAAATAGAACAAAGCTTGTGCGAATCTATTAGCGCACAGGCGTGCTCGGAAGAAGAGCGGCGAATTAATTAACCGGCGGGCCGTCAAGACGAGGAGATTCCAACTACGCGATCCCGTAGATTTAGGTAGCGCAAGTAAATCTCGGCAATATGAGCTGCCTTGGAAGAAGCGTCGACGGAATCATGCGTGGATATTTGTACGCTGTCAGAGAAAGAGAGAGAGAGAGAGTGAGATAGTGAGAGAGAGCAAGCCAATTGCGTGGTTGAAGCCAATGTAGTTCAGTACTCGCCAGTGTATCCCAGGGGATTGTTCAACTCGGCTGTGCGTTTGAGCGCGCAGCCGGACGCACCGCTGGCCCATCCACTTATCAAGCGATCCTTCCTTCCGTTTCCGTCAACTTATCTCTGCTCCCATTCGCACTTTCTCCCGCGTGGCATCCCCACATGCTCAGTGAATCAGGGATTCCTCGTTACTCGGGGAATTGTGCTTTGAAGCGCCTGCGGAGTCGGCTAGCCCTGCCAGCAGAGGATGGAAATCCTCCTGGTCGACCCTCCCACTGTCTTATCTCCTCTTCAACCACCACGCTTGCACCTTCCACGATGCAGATCTCCCCGGACGAAGGCCGGCATGCTTCCCGCCGCGCGAGGATTTTAAATTGATGGGACCACCTATCGCTATCTGCCTCCCACATCTGCACGGCCTTACGAACTCTGAATTGCATGATGGATGGCACCGCACCAGACCGGCGCGGCGCGGCGCGCTCCTGAACTTTCTCTCCTTGAGAAACACGCACGCCGCGCCGTCCTGCTTCCGCCGATCGAAAGGAAAGCAGCCGATTTATTGATTCCGAAAAAAGCACACTTTTTCTGATGTCTTCATGATGATCCTCTTGCTTGCCTTCGGTCTCGAGAAGAGAAATTTCTTCTGCTGGAAAGAAGGGGGAACTAGATACTGGTAAATCAGGGGGCGGCTTTGTGGTTTTTGTCCTGATGAAATATTCTATGTCCTGACGGCCACGTAACTGCTGTCCCACCCATTTTTATCGCCTTACCACACCCACACCATTATTTCATTTACGCGGAAATGCTCGCCGTGTACGGTGCCATTGGCTCTCTAATATGGTAGCGACTATACGTATGGCGCGCGATGCACGATGCGCCAGCAGGAAAAAGGCTGCTTTCAATATCTGTTAATATGTATGATGTACAAAAATATGTTGGTATTCTCATCAGAAGAGCAATGCGCCACGTTCGGTAGACCGACGCAAATTAAACTCAGCTTCTAGTGGCACGCGAGCGCTCGTGAGAATCCTCGTGCTGAATGCCGGCCAATTATAAAATGTACACATTTTTTCACCATCACGTTTCATATTGCAAATTGAAAAGCCGAATTCATCCATGGATGGAGTTCGTGCCAATGCGTCCTCAAATAGTCTGACAGGATTTTGGTGGGACAACACCTAAAAATTAATGTTGACTAATATAGAGTGTGTGCGATATATTGAAGTGTGTGTGAAAAATATGGAATGTATAATATAGGAATTCGGAGTATTTTGAGTATTTGCATTTATTATCAATTATGACCATTTTCAATTAGTTAACATTTACATTCCCCTGATATTAGTCTCTACGCAATCATTAATCTCGTGCTGGGTAAAGGAGAACGAAACAAAGGAACAGAAAATCAAAAATATCCTGGTTCTTTTTAATCCAATTTACCATTTTACGACAGTGTTGTTATTTTTCGCCTTTGAATCAATACTGCTACTTCGCAAACAAATAGATAATCAAAGCGACGGTTACTTTGACAATTGCAACCGCTGATTCTGGCCCCATATGTGAAATTGGAATATATTTCCAGGATATGCTCCTTCCATTCTGAGAGACATCATGCAATCTGACTTTTAGAATTTCTCCCTGGAGAGAGATTCCTCTCGATTCGAGAGATCGTAGATCTGTCAATGGAGCAGCTGCAAGTATAAGGCGGGAGGACAACCGTAGTGCACTCCGCTCTTCCAAAGATTGAGGGCAACAAATGCATCAACGAATAACCGGAAAAAGACGATCGACATTAATTATTCTTACATGCCTCACAAATACCGATTCCATCATCCAATTTATCTGGAATCACTACGAATTCTATCAATGCTACAATGCAGATGCACAGGTTGCGCCGTAGTCATCTGTCCTTCGGCCTAGGTATAACAGCTCAGTGAATCTACCGGTGGAAACCGAAACATCGAGCGCTGAAATATGTAGGCAGTTAGCACCGAAAACATGGTGTAACACGGAAGAATGAATCGGGACAAGCAGCAGTGCTTTTCGCCCGGCGAGATGAAGGAAGCCAGCGAAATCTCTCCGTATAAAAATGGAGTGTGCAAGAAGTCGCGAGCCTTTGGAAAGAAGTAGACGATTTCAGGCCAGGGAATTCTTATGCGAGAGAAACGGTAAATTTAAATGTAGAACGGGGAAGTTTAGCGCGGAGGGGTCAAGGGAGAGAAAAGGAGAGTGAGAAAGGGCGAAGGCAAGTGCATTCTGAATATCGCCGAAGCTTCGTTAGGCCGCCAGTTCTTCCTCTCTTTCTTTCCTCCTCGACAGTTGCATCGCTGCATTTTGTTCCTGCCGTTCTTCCCTACGCTTGGCGCTCCTCCAGAATAAAGCTGTTGATAAAGCGACGAACGGAGAGAAAGATCGTCTTGTGCATAGTGCTTTTTTTGGCTCGGTGTACATCGCAGATATTTGCAGGTCTGTGGTGTAGGTGCGTGTGCAAGTGTCTGGGCCAGCGGTGTGTACATGTTTGTGCGAGTCCCGAGCTCAGAACGTACATTTGCCTCGCGGCTCGATTCGGTTAACGCCTGGCGAATTCACTTCTGGTGAGAATTTATGTTTTCGCCGGCAGCAGCGGCAGCGGCGCAAAGCGGCGCGGCGCGGCGCGCCCCACTACCGCCACGTCAAAGAATTATCCGCGAGCGAATTCCATTCCGCTCTGTGCACGGTGTGAAACGGCAAATTCTGCAACGGCCGCTACGGGATATTCGAACATACATAACCATGAGGATCGCAATCCCGACTTTCCCGACGCGCGCTAGTGTTCGGTTTGTCCAAAAAATATCACTAGATCCCCGAACAATCGCTGGGATTAATCTTGACCAGGTTAAGCGTTCAACTCGAACTGCTGCTTATCCAATAATCAAATAAGTGTTTTACTCAACAACCAATATTTGAGCTTGATATGGTTCATTCGGCGCAAACACTTTACCCTTTAATTCTCGGCCTCTGCTCTCATTTTCACAGGCTTTAGAACGTATATACAAGTATAGAATGTGGTAGACTTTGAGATCTTTTAAATTTATGCGTCCCACAGCGTAGGCACAATAATTTACACCTGTGCAGGGAAGAATAGCTGGCGAGGAAGATCGAAATGGCGGTGTAAAGGGTGGATCGACAGTAGAACTAATCTGAGGGCGGCCGATACACGACCGGCATTAAATTGCGTCGGGTTCGTCGAGTAAAGCGGCGCAGTAGGGATCCTTCAGACAACGTAAATTACAATGCAGGGGCTTTCCTCTTTAGTATTCATTCGAACTGAATAATGTATCATTAAATTATTGGTTCTCGTTCGCGCAGGCGTTAAACGATCTGTGGCCGTGAGCTTCTCTTGGTCGGGGTGCGCTCGTTAGCCAGCGGGAGATCCTCCGGCTGCTGATCCATCGATCAATTTTTACGCATCGCGCTAATGCTCGGCCCCAGGCTTCGGCTCGTTAATACCCTCAAAGATCGGATCGATTGGCTTCCAGTGTTAGCCGATCCGAGCAAGCGAGCCCACCTCGTCCAGCGTCGAAGGCTGCTGGGAAGCCCGGTGATTAATGATTAACACGTTCATGATTCCTTCAGCGCTATGGATTATTTTAAATATCTTGGATAAACACTGACTGTCCCTATTTCTCTTTGGAAGCCCGGAACGCCCCGGAGAGTTTCCGTCGCTCTCATTTGTCAGTGTGCAAGGACGACACTAAGCATTCGCTCATACATTCGAATATCTATGTAGATACGTATTATGCAACGCAGGCGTCTGGAAAAAAGAGTCATCGTGTGCCGCATGCAAATTTTTAACCAATACTAATGTGTCCCTCGGAATTGGTGAAGGACTCAAGTTTAATCCAACGATTATAGCGGGCAGCCACTGTCAGTCGTTAAGCTCCGCGATGTTACAAGCGGCAGGACCTCTACGAGTACATTGACCCGTACTCAATAGGAATTTTCTCTTCCCTACGGAAGATAAGAGAGCGAACCGTTTAGCGGCGAGGATTTTGAAGAGGCGATAGGAGCTCCAATGAAGTACCCGATAAACATAAAGTCTAATTGCAGCCAGTCCGAACGGTCGATCCCCTTTAAATCTCGAGATCGTATTGCTCTCTGCCGTGAGTTTTCCTACTCTCTTCCTCTGCGGTTGTTTCTACATCGCCCTTTCGCTTCTCCCGCTTGAAAGAGAGAAAGAGAGCCACGCTGACTATCGGATTTTACGGTAAAACAAATGCGCCGCTCCAGTAATGGTGGAACTGTCCTTCTGCCGGCTCTATTTATTTTGCAGTTTTTCTCTTTTGCCTTCGATTTTGCCCGCTCCCACGTCCCGCGTCCAGCTTCACCGGTAGTATCACTAGTTCAGTCTGCCGTCATCCAATCGTACCGTTGGGATCGACGAGCTTTGCTTTTCACTGGGACGCGCAGCAAGTACATGTATTTCCCAGATACGTCCTTGATGCGCTTCCATTTACTTCGCGATTGAGTTATAGTTGTGAATCGTGCCGCACGGGTCATGCCCCGGGAACGCACACTCTGTGGTTGGTACTCTGCATTGTCACGCTTTGACATGTGATAAACGTCGGGAGTCTAACCGACTTTTCACTGCACATTGCTTCGATACTTCGGTTCAATGTAATACTTTTTCAGCTTCGGGACTTCACGATATTCCACCCAGTCAATATTATTCCAGAATGGAGTCAAGTTATATATGAAAAAATCCGAGCCCCTTCAGTTTCACGTTAACCGATAGAGGCATTTTCCGACTAGTTATTGGAATAAAAAGTAGAGAATACTATTTTGTGCAGCCGAGGTTACGTAAGAGAAATGCATCATTTAAATAGTGTCACATCTTTTTAAAACCGAAAATGATTGGAAAATGTTATTACGTGGTTCAGTAAGTGGCGGGTATGTATTTGGTTGAGAATAGCAATGAATATAATCATAAGTAATAACGTTAAATGGACTAGCTTATGTAATATCTTGTAGTGGGCCCCTTTGCGATTCAACCTTCTGATACGATGCGCTCACGGGGATTGCTATCACTTGGCATTTTTACGTCAGTGATTCCTGATCGTCGTTGTTATAAGGCGGATGAAAGATTCATCGAACGATCGGGAGAGTGCTTCTTCGGGGATTCCGGCTCTCAGATTGCCTGATTGGGAGCCGTCGAACGCCGTAGGTACACGTAACTATGTGTGCACACGTATTCTCGTTCACTTCGCAAGTCCGATAACTTTCTCTACTCAACTGCTGCTGAATTGCTACCATGTAAAAATTCGTTCCCAAAAGTTTAGGGCTTCGGACCATTAACAAATTTTGTCGTCGACACTCTCGTTGCTATAAAAGCATTAAAAAGCTTCGTAATAGCATAAATGGGTCGACGGACGGTACGGCAGCAAATGGTGAAAAATTTTGCATTACTCTCAGGAGTCAATGGTAAAATACGCGTAACTCTGGAACTAATTTTATTCTTTTTTTTTGCAAGTCAATCAAACAAATAACAACAGACGATTCGAGTTCGGGGAGAATTGCGAGGTCACCAGTTGGTTAGCGCGATTACGTCGGACAATGCCGCTTTTCATTCTCTTCCGCGAGGCTGCGCAGCTGGTCCACCAAACCGAACGAATTCGCAGAATCTCTCTGAACGGGTAGTCACCCGACCTTTTAGCATAGACAGGCGTACACCAGCTATCCCCTGGGACAGATGGACGACTCGCAGCACACGTAGACTGACCGGTCAGCGTTTCCCAAACCCGGCTCGCTCCATTTTCCACTTGGATATCGCCTAATAATTTCGGGGATTTTCACCCTAATCCTTTAATGTCCTTACTCACGGACAACGGCCAAATCGAATATCCCGACGAAATGGTCGACTGTGGCACGCATCGCCGGCGAGCGTGATCGCACTGCGATATCGATTATATTGCTCGTTACGGATCGGGATATACGAGGTGCACGCTTGGCTACACACGAAATTCGACTGCCATGGGATCTTTTTCACGTGGAGCAAGAGAGGAGCGATACTGCCTGCAGTTAACTCCATTCACCCTCACTCGACCCACCCTATTCTAACTCGGTCTCATGAAATCAGTGCTTTTTGCCAAAGTCGACTTCCTCCAGTCCCAAACTTCCCTTCTTGCTTGGATCACTGTCGGGGGATATCCCACTGGGATATACATATAATGAAGGTATGACTGGCAAAAGTATTTTATGAATCCGAAAAATAAGTGACGATAGAGAATGTCGTAGATTGCCACTTCAGAAGGCAAATATGCATAAGAAGAGAGCGACGCGACGGATGCCCACTGGTCAAGGTGGCCGATGCGATTTTTCAATTAATGAATACAAGGTTGTCAGTGTTTATTGATCAACATGCTCGAAGAAGGACGCAGCAATTTTCAACGTCCCATCCAACTTGATATAGTGTGCAGGACCGCCGGCGGTGCGGCGAAACCAGTAAGATTTATGACCGCGTAATCATCTGCTGATCTACGAGCAGAGCCTCTCGCTGGCGCTACCTCTCCTGGCTCCAGCCACACATACTTTCAGTCTCGAGTGGCCATGCTCATTGTTCCTTGTCGCGAGTTCATGTGACGGAGCCTCGAAACGGTTCTGAGCGAAAGCTTGGCTTCGAGGGTGCGAGAGAAATGGGGCAAATGCGCCATTTACCAAGAGGGAGGGAGAGAACGTGATGCTTCGGGGGAAATATAGGGGAGTATGAGGCACCATCACCCGAGTTTAATTCGTTTCACAGCTTCTGGGCCAGTGAATCGAGAGACGAATGGCGCAACCACTGAAATTTCCTCGCCACCACCTGCAAGCCGCTATCCTGCCAGACTGCTTATTGTTTTTTTTTGCTATATGCCCGTTTCTAATTTTATTTGTACGCCAGCGCGCTATCGCCCAAGTCGAAAAATGCAATGAACGAAGGCTTACTTTCGAACGAGGGACAATGACAAGCTTCTCGACGTCCATACTGTTCGGGATATAATACATATGCTTTTGAGTTAGAAAGCATGCTACAGATCTGGGAATATCTATTGGCATTGAATCTCTATGATGGAACCGGCAAATTGAATTAATTCGTTGCTGCTATAGTAATGGAATTGATATAATTGATTTAACCTTCATAAGGAGTTTAGTAAATGTGATATCGGTGTTCCTCGTTATTATTTTACGTTGTGCATTAATAATGGAGGATGAATAAATTGCAAAGGTTCGTAATTAATAATAGACCCTTGTAGTGCGGTACAAACTAGGCTATATTTACAAGAGCATTATTATAACATCACTATCGACTTCTGCACCGTGATTGTAACAAATGCTGCAAGTTAATCAGCGGCATTATTATAGGTTAGCCACGCATTCGTATCGACAACCATTACTATACAGGAGTAGCTGGAAAGAGCGGATTGTCGATAGGAAGGATATCTGGTGGTTCAGAAGTCTCTCTTGCGCCAAAGATAAAGTCGCCGATTGTCCTTCAAGTTGTACGAGCAAATAACGAAGCTCAATCACTTGTCATTAGTAGATAGAAGCACCGCGGGTGCCGGAACGTATCTCTTTTGATGTGAGAAATTCAAACGCTCTCACTTGACGAGATTAAAGAGGAGTACTAATACTAAAACCTACTGCCGCAAGCTCGAACTAGTTTGCCTCAGTAAAGAACACTTTAGCCGAACCTTGTCACTGGGGACTCCAGGCGGCGCACAATGCACCGTTGCACCAAATCCCAAGTGAAACAGTGAGAATGCTGACACCGAGTACAATCGCCGACTGAGCAGAATACAATCGCGAAAGCATTGCAAGTGCGAGCGTGAGAATGTTTGCCGAAAGAGTCCGACGGACGGATGCATTGGAATAAACAGTGCAAGTCGACAATCCGAAGTGACGTGGAAAAAGAACATTGCGGTCTATTGAAATGAGAAAAAAGAGTGAGAGACTCAAGTGGTAAGAGTAGGCAAAGTAGTAGCACGTTGCATTGCCGGTAATTTAGTAGAAAGACGAGATTCGGCAAGACATCGCAAAACAGATCGACGGAGGGAGTAAAGGGTAAAAAAACAAGATCCGGCGTTGGCGTGCTTGGGCCGGCGGCGCGGCGGTCCCACAGAGAAATCCGTTTTCACTTTTCGCCCTGAATTCCAATGACCGGCGCGGCCGAGGAACGAGGGAACAAGACGAAGGGCCACTACTGGCCGTTGCACCACATTCGTGCTGCGGCCTCGGTATGCAAACCCGCACTCATCCCCCAGTCACTCTTCTCCAACCTTCTACTTTCCTCCCTCTCTCCCTCTCTCCCTCTCACTCTTTCGCTCTTCCCTTACCTCATCGCGACCCTAAAGCCACCAGCCAAGCACAGGGATATCTGCATCGCCGACTCTCCAGAGGCCCCACTCTCGGTTCCCTTTCTTTCATTCTCTCGTTATTTCCTTTTTCGCGGCTTCGCCCGACAAAGCGGACGAATTTCGCGCGTGGAACTCTCATCGAACGGAGAGCCGGCGAGGCGATGCCAGCCTCCGAGATATATGGCTAACGCGAAACTTCCCCACTCGCTGGGAACGTGCCAGGCAAATATTTAGGCCCGACGACGAACATTTCACCGAGGAATTTTCCTCGCCAATCTTCCTGCCGTTGGACTATATATTTTTATAACTATAGATCATTATTCATCAGTGTAAATAGTTGGTTTACATCCATAGCTACATGTAGTTGATTTAGCCTCAGAAATGATTCATTTGAATGAGTGGCATGGGAAGGTTTGTATTTACACTGATATATCTTGTATTCTTATGATCTCTTTCAATTCCTTTGTGCGAGAAAATAACATATACATTCAAGTGGTGTGGAAATATGGCATTGGAATGAAAGAGAACGAGAGGATAGCTGGTCGTAAAGTAAATTCCCGCAAGAGCGAGCAAAAAGAAGGGGAACGAGGAACAAATGTGCGATCTGGCAAACGCAAGAAGTCAAAGACTATGCCAGAGGAAAGAGAGTTAGGAGAGTTGAAGCGGAGAAGTTGTTCTATAGAGCAAGATTCATACGACTTGATTATGGCACTTATACCGGGATCCATGTAGTTCTCTATGCAAGTATAGACACACACATATAAGTTACCGCAATGGTTCAACGATGATCGCTTATGTACACACCGAAACAAAGTTTCTCGACAGAGTACAATTCCCCGTTAGGGTTTGCGAGATCTTTTATCTAGAAAGAATAATTCTTCATCAAAGATCCAGGAAAATACACGATACATATACTTTGGTCGGACGAGTAGACACTTGACTTTCGTTTTTATTGTCAGTTAACCACACACTACTTATTTCTCATCGCGAAAAACTACCACCACAAGCTTTTCAGTGCATTACAAGTAAATTCATGAATGCATATAGTGATAAAGGTTGGTAACAGGAAACGGAGATCAGTTCAGCTCAAATTAGGAAGCTGAATGAGAACTAATGCGTAAATGTCGCTATCGATATCGTCGGGTATCCATTGCTCTCGGAGTTGGAATTGGCATTACATCGGTAAACGAGAACTAATGAGGAAGCGTAAAACAGTAATCGTTAGGAGTGACCACCATTGCGAATCGGTGAGAACTTCTCTTCTCCACAAGACCGGAATGAAGATTTGTTTCAAATTAGTTCCCGTCAGCCAAGATTTGTTTCAAATTAGTTCCCGTCTACTTTAACAGAGATCCACAGTCCATCGTTTATAGCCTTTTTGGTAGTTGGCTGAAAGTTTGGATGGGTTCCTCACCACTTGACCTTTAATGTATCTGCCCACTGATCCGTTTGAATGAACTACAATTTACGTTAAGACTAATCAACTTAAGATAAAATTGCGTCGTACTTGGCAGAATTCGAAAAGAGCAGTAGACATAAAGTGGCAGAGGGCCCGTACAAGCTCTTCGCCGAAAGCGACGAGACATCGTATATCGATTCTGGCATCGGCGGTGAGTCAGCGGGCGCGCGCAGCCCAAGAAACAAATCACCCTTATTTCAGGAGGCTATCAGACTTACGAACTATCTTAATACCTCGTCTTCTAATTAAGGCTTCTTCGAGGAAGACCCCACTGCATGGACGGACCTCACCGAATTATATGGGCCATTGCTGATCTTTATGGCGAGGAAGAAAGTTTCTGTGTCCAGGGGGTCCTCCCTACCGATATGTGTCTCTATTAGTCGAACAGCGCACTATATTTGATTCCGGAAATTCAAGCCATCCGTGCGGCATCGTCTCCGCACCTTACCAATCTTCTCCCGCCAACTGAATAATTAACTGGATGCGGAATTTATTGACTTGCTGATACAAACATTCACGCCTCCACCAGGAGCCCACGAAATCAAGCTTTACGTGGATGAACTTAAATGATAACAAATTCAGTCGGTGCATACCGGAAGCTTTGCCGGAGCACGTACAAAATGATGGAAATTCCAACAAGGTAGGAATTCCGCAAACAACAGGCCGCATCTAAAGTAACTCGTGCGTCGGGCTAATCGATCTGCCCGAAGAATTCCCTTTGTGCGGACAAGGTATCCGCTTGGTGTCAAGCACTTGCGCGGCTCCCGCAGCGGAATGAACGAGCGCGCCCGACTCTCATTCAAAGGCAATCCACGGAGCAATAATTAGCTCCTGGATGCGCGTTAAGTATAAATCAAGACAATGAACCGAGCATCGATTCAGCCGGTGCGCCAGTGGTTCGCGTGCGTCCAGAATTAGCTCGGCAGCCAGCAGCTGTTGGAGTGTTCGCTGGGAAATCGGCACACTCACCGCACAAAGTACACCGAGTATCCTTTTTCTCTCAATATCCTGATTTTTTATCACAAAGATTCTGCCGCCGAAGAGGCTGCCCATCGCGCGTGTACATACACTCGGACGACACACATAATTAGCTCGTAAATACAATGCAAGCTTGCCGTGCGAGACACGCGTGTAGTCTGCTGTATGAGGGAACGTTGCCGTTTCGCTCTCGGTGGCATGTGCTTGCGAGCACGTGTGTCTGTCGCGCATGCAGCTACATATTTATGCGGGTTCGTGCTCGACAACAGCAAGAACATTGCATGGCATCGAGAGTGAGAGAGAGCGTGGTGGCGGGCTTTGATAATTTAATTTATACGCCATACCAAGCCTCTTACGGATCTCGGCGTGCCAGGCTAATTGTATAAATTATTACCGGCCCGGAGGGCCCCGATAACTACCGAGAGCCATCGTCTCGCGGTGCAAGAAACAGAGAGACAGAGAGAGGGGAGAAGAAAGGGAAAGATGCACCATTGCATACTCAGCGCGTTAGTCAAAGGAATTCGGAAAGATTGTGCAGTGCGGCATGCCCGATTGTCAGATAGGAGAAGTGCTGTACGTCTCTTCGCTGTGGATAGCTGTGATAGCCGCGCGCTCCCTGTGTCGATAGAATTTCGGAATCCCACTTCTTCTTGGAGGGAGCGAGGGCTCGAGGGATCGAGCGGGTTAAGACCCTTGACGATCCTATCTCTGCGGATTTACGAGCAGCTCCGTCGATCAAGACTCCGCGCTATCTCCTTGCCGTCGCCGCTGCCGCTCGACGGAAAAAATCACATTGGCCGCGTTCACTTGGTTAAATAGAGTGGCTCACTTCCTAAGAGAACGTCTTCGATGCCGTTCCCGCGCTCCCGTCCTCTAATTCCATCATCAGGTATCCGCTGGAGATTGATCGATTTAAAGGAATCACTAAGCGCGACTATCTAATAAAGTCGGGGCATGTAACTGCGAAGGACTGGGTCACCAAGCGTTCATGACTCACTGACTTTTTTGTTAGGTCTATCAATTACTTGGCAGAGCGGAACATTTCTAAAGGGAGTTAAAGAGCGTATACCAGCCGTGGATATGCTTTGTTCGTGATTCTTTGATCTAGGAAGGCACGCCTTAAGCCACTAACGTATAATCTTTGCGTCGAACGTAATGAGGTTAGTACAACAGGTCGATTATTAGACTAGACAAATGCTCCCTCACGAAACATTCCATTGAGTGAACCCGTGCCGATAATGCCGTTGGACAGCAGTCGTCCGTGAAGCAAGGCCATTACGGGCTATTTGCAAGGAGAATCACGGTACATCCGGTCCCACCTCGTTTTCCATCAGTTCGATAGAGCTTGGCCAATGTGACAGTCGGTCACGCCCTGGAGATCACGAGACTTCGCGCGGCCTCATCGATTTAAAATCTGCTATTAGGCACTTGGTAAGCCGTTGTCACAGAATCTTCCTATACCGTTCAGCCATCAAGCATCATTGTCCGTGACGCTAATTGAACCTCCATCAGCGACGCTGCCCTACTCCATCCACAATATCCAGTCTTCCCTCTATGAATACATCCAACTGTACCGGTACGTCTGTCTATCGAGAGAATGCTCGCGGGATTTCTTGTCGAGGCATGACTGATTGAACGGACGTGCACCGGCAGCGAAAGCAATTAATTTCCTCTGCCATTAACTCGACGTCGAAAAAAGTATGAAAGAAAGGGTAAGGGTATTCTAATGGCGAGTTGGAGGCTACTGAAATGGGAAGGGCGAGGCGAAAGCCGGGAGAAATGTATCGGAACTTGCACGGGGGCTTGAAGGGAACTCGTTAATGTGGATTGGCGAACATTCATGGTGTTGGATGGGAAATACAGGCGCGCGAATCGGACAGGAGCGTGCTCGTAAGGGGAGTCTCGTGTCGCTCGGGCTCACCCGGCTAACCCGCGCCTAGAAACCTGCGCGCTGGCAAGTGCGTAACATCACCGATGACTTATGGCATCCATAAATCAAACCATTGAATTTCAAAGTGTCGATATTTCGCTGCGCCCCTGCCCCTGCCACTGCCCCTGCCCCTCCTCCACAACTCTTCGATCCTCTGGCCACCGATCAACCCTAGTCCGTTCGATCTAACGAACATCGAAAGAGTCGATCTGCTCGCGGAGTCCGAGCCTCCTATCTAGCCACCACGTTTCACTCGCCATTTAACCCGCTCCATTTCGAGATCGACAGGCTTCTTCACTGACCGAAATAACTATTCGCACAACTCCAGCTTCCGCCGTTGAAAGCATTGTGGAATCTTGTTAATAATACTTGTACATACTTTTCGAACATATATGAGCTGCATCGAAGACGCCTGATCTACCCCGCTGAAAGAATTTCGCTTTTTATTAGTCAAGTTCGATGAGCAATGACATTTAATTAAAGTGATATTCATATTATAAACGCGTCACTGTCAATCGGTGGGAGAGAAGGCAAATCTCGTTGACCTCGATGTATTATACCTTAATCTTTGACACCGAGCCCAATCAATAGGCGTCACTGTGTGTTTACATGCATTAGATCTATCAATTGTCGAATTAAGCATATCCTTCAACGTATTCAGTATCTATAAGGATTAATTTTAGCGTGTTACTGTTAGCATTACGCTGAGGAGATTCAAGTCGCTATCGATCCGGAATAATTAACACACGGACTTAAGGTTCAGTTTGAGGTGTAAATATGTTGTACATTCCTTCACTCTCTCATTTTCATTTTCGATATCGCTGGGATAGAATAGTTACATGGATATAGAAATATCGAGCGCTTTCTAGTCTCCGTGCTCGGTATCACTGAAAGTTTTGGCGCTTCTGAGGTCAGGTGTGGTAGGGTTTCCTTTGGTAGTAGCTCGAAGCTACCACCGGACTACTCAACGGGAGCAGTAGGCTATCGGGTTTGCGGTGTAACCGGACTCGGAAGCTGCGCGTGCTACTCTCTAACCCCGGCTCCTCTTATTTCGCAAGATTTCCCCCGATGCTCATTGCCTTCTTCCCTAACACCGACTCCTTCTTAAGTTCCAAGAGCCCGGTTTAGCCTTCCTCTTCTCTGCCGCGCGCGCTGCCACCAACACCACGCGCTTTCCTTCACTGTTCTCTCACTTACGGTACTTTTAGCCCCCGGAGCATCAACTTTCTGCCCCCGCCTCTAGCCCGAAACCTTCTGGGAGCGCGCGTCAACAACCTTTTCCTCTTTAACTGCAGTACATAGTATGGCGAAATCAGGGCCGCTGATTTTTCCGAAAATGCTGCAGTGTTCTCTCTAATGGTGCGTTCTTAATACCGGCGAGCGAGTCAATACGCCCGCTGCGCGCTGGCCGTTTGGCAAACGCACATAAAAGATTGGGCTACAGCGCTCCCAACAGCTTATTAAATTTCTGCGTGTTATATTGTGAACACGCGACATGTAAGTCTGCAATTATAGCGAGGTTTTAGAGGGTGCGAGACGATCGAGGGAATTGTATATAATATTACAATAGCAAGCTTCGATTTCTTGCTCTCTGGTTACGGAGTGTGCGGCGCGGCGTGGCGCGGCGTCTCGCGGTGTCTCACGTTACGGGCGAAACAATGGTAGGGCGTGGTACACACGTGCCATTTGCAGCGCTCACGCATGTTTGGGACCTTTTAAGCCACGCAGCACTCTCGCAGCTCGTTACTTCGGCATTAAACTAAGTACCCGTTGCAATGACGCGCTCGCTCGCAGCGCACCGTTTCAGTGGCCGCAATCAGCGCCAATTCTACATTAGTCGTAATTGAAGCCGTCGCTGCGGCTCGCAGCATCCGGAGCGTGGATTTCGAGGGGCGAGGGTGCATTAATGGAGTTACCGGTATCGCGTGTTGCCTCGGGGGCCTCCTTCTTCAGAGCGTCGGATTTGCATTGGCGCGTTGACTCAAGCAGATGCCGTTAATACCTTAGTCCGATGCGGCGGCAGCCCTCACAGCCGCCAACAGAGACGCAGTTCTCTCTGCTGCGCTTTAGTAAATTGAAGGCTGCGCCAGGAAATCGCTGATCGGTTAGAATTAGCGCGTGGCCCTTCCTCTTTCATATTGAGCGACTAAACCCGAGCTCTACTCGCAGTTGGTCGACTTATAGCCGGATTAGTTTGCGCGCGCCTGCGATTCCAGTTCAATTTACTCTGCCGTGCCTACACCCTCGCTCCGTCAACAGTTCCTCGAAACTTTGACGCTAACTTTATCGCCGTACCGTTTCACTGCCATCCGCCAGACGTGAACCGGCCCGGCAATGATCCAGCGTTATGTATTCATTGACAAGGGGTGCGCGCGCGCTTACAAGCGATCGGCAAAACATGCTCGTTCATCGTTTCTGTCTCAAGCACAGTATTAAACGGGGAAGTTCTATAGTGCTCGCTGGCTGCGTACACACGCTGCGACATATCCGTGGAAAACAGCTTCCCATCTCCTGAAATACACTCTCGCCTTCTCGCAAGGTTGTGCGCGCTTTCCCGCAGGCGGAAGTGTCGTTAGCGCCGAATAACTCGCACGCCCCGTGCCCGTCTCTTCCGAAATGCACCTACGCCACCTGAACGAACCACCCTCGGCCGCCCGGTGGTTCCCAACAACGCACGCGTCTTCCGCCGCGCATACGAGGAATTCCCGCACCCTCAACGAGCTGGAAACAAAGCGACGCAGCGTGGCGCGGGCGGCGCGGCGCGGCACGGCGACGGTGCCTGCCAGGATTTCGGAGGCTCGAGAGGAAGGAGGCTGTGCATGGGTAGAGGGCGCGGGGTGTAGGGCCACCGACAATGTCTCGTGATCCTCATGCGCGCATTGTGCTGCCTCGCCTTTCCGTCTGCAGGCACAGTGGCGCGCACTTCTGCAGACAGCGCGGGAGAAGAGGTCTTGGAGAGATGCTGAAGGGATTCCGAGAGTAGAGGGAGTGTAGATGCCAAGGACTCTAGCTTCGGCGTTCCCTCTGTTTCCGCGTCTCCGTCCATTTCCACCCTTCCCCAGTCATCGTACTTACTTCTGGCGCGCTGATCTCCGTCTCTTCTACTCTTGACTACCTTCCTCCACCTCCACCTCCAACTCCAGATCCACCTCCCCCGCTACCGCCGCCTCCGCCGCTGCCGCCGCCCCTCACCCCTTTACCTCACTCATTTCTCGGCCTCCTCATCGCTTTCTTCCACGTTCCTCTCGATCTCAGCACTGACTCCCCATTCTCTCAGTCTCTCGCTTTCTCTCATTTAACTTAAGATTGGATTGCAGATTACACATCGTACCAGCCTCCCTTTTGCCATTCTATTCTTAACTTCGGTTCAGCGCTGCCACCCATACCCATCCCCCCACTACCGCTCTTTCATTCTCTCCGCTCAAGCCCCTCCTCTCAAGCTGGTACTCGCGCGCTCAACCTCTCTTCAACTCCACGCGTACCTCTCGCTCTTCCTATCGCCGCTTGTCATCGTTTATTTTTTTAATTCCGTTTATACACCCATCCGCGGATGAACTACCGAGTGAAATAGCACCGGAAATGAGAATCCACCATCGACCGAGTTCGAGCCTGGAATTGCCTGGCGGACCTTAGCCGGTCATTATTTTCCTCTTATTAAAGCCTCGCCTTTATTCGAGCAAGTAACCCCGGCAGTTCACAATTTTCGATTCCCCGGCATACGCCCTCGCCCCAACTCCGCAGCCGTTCTTACGCTAACAAAAAAGTTACCCTTCATTATTCGCTGTTTACGCTAGTTGTCACTTGCGCATTTTAGGCAACGGGCTAAAAGAATTTGCCTCGCCTCTTGAGAAGGGATCCTTCTCGGAGGAAAGATGATGAGTTGTCGAAATTCACCAAGTGTGCTGAAGTCCCTTAACTTTCCTCATTCCCTTTCCAGAGCAGGGCGAACGAGGTACGTAGTTTTTGTCAGGTACCCAAGAAAAAGTCTAGCTACATGTTCTGGAAGAATCGCAGTTTTGCCGGGTGAAATTATACGCAGCGGAGAGGGGATGAGAAAGAACCAGTGTTTCTTATGCATAGTAGCTGAAAGCCATTTCTGTGAAATTCCAGCGTGAAATAGAAAGATAAATCTGCCACGTCAGTGCGCAAAGGACCTCGGCGAGAATTCACTCAATGTTAGAGGGAGGGTAGACCTTAAAGGCTAACTCGACTTGACTAACAATCTTAAGTGGAGCTAATTAAAAAAATTCAGTGCCGAGTGAAGCGAAGTGCAAAAGTGGTACGTCAGTAGGAGGATCCGGCAGGATTCCATGAGTGCCGGTGGGACTCGCGTATCCTGGCAGAATTAATATCCTCAGCCGGCGCACGTAAGACCACCGGCGTTGCGGACGGTTGTCCGGATTAGGATAGTAATTACGATTACAGTCGACGTTGGTTCCCACTGACAGGTCCGTCCGGGCGTGCTTGCCCTTCCGTGACATCTGTCCAAGCGGGGTTGCTGTGTGTGTGTATATATACCCGAGACAAGAGAATACGACGAGAAGAAGGAAGAAGAGCGACTGGAGAGCGCGAGGAAAGGGGCGGGAGTGAAAGGAGCCGAGGCGGCGCGGCGGATGAACCAGCGGCAGGAGCAGGCGGCGGCGGAGGCGGAGGCGGAGGCGAGCCGAGTGTAGTAGGTGGACGGTAAAGTTCGGCTAAATGAAAAGCAGTAAGCCGAGCCGAACGTGTTTAGGGGGACGCTCGTATTTGAGGAAGGCACGTGACCAACAACCACCACACTCTCCCAGTCTGTGGCAGCTGCGAAAAGGCTCTATCTCGATCCCCCCCTCAACCCCCCTCAACCCCCTTCCCAAACCCCCTCTTCCTCCTCATTCCATCGCCGCCGCCGCGACTCCGATTTAACCCTGCTTACCCCAGCAATCATATCGGCAAATACGGTGCACAATTAAAGGCAATATAACGCGACCGCTCTTGACATGTGCATCGGCACGAAAAACAGTGTGCGAGAGTGAGAGAGAGAGAGAGAGGGGGGAGAGGGACCGGCCTACCCTTAGGACACACACGGTATTAATTGAATTGTAATGCCGAGAATGCTCATCCGCGTCATAACGCATCAATGCACGTGGGATGAGCACACGCTGCTCAATGTGACATTGACAGCTGGCGCCGAGAATTCCGCGCGGCTTTTATGCGCCAGCAGCTGGGAACCTACTTACTCACTGCTTTGGTTATAATATTAGAAAGCCGTGGCCCGATTATTAAAGTGCTCCATCTCGTCCCTGATTCTTCTCTATTGTATTTATTATTTTAGCCGATAATGGTCGATGATGATTGTGCTGATTTAGCACCGCGACATTAATAAATGTGGCGTCAAAAATCTAACCCTTTAATCTGGCTGGTTAATAATATTTATCAGTACCGCGCGGGCGCTCGCCACCCCCTGCGCCCTCCTGCCAATCAATTCATTTGATTCGATTATTAGCCGTTAAGCGTGTAACGAGATAATACCACTAATTGCAGAAGTAGAGTACTCGAATAGCATGGAACGATATTGGTGCGGGATTTGATTAGCTCATGTATTGTTTCAATGAAAGAGCGTGGTTTTCATAAATTGCTCAGTGGCAAATATCAAGGGTGAGAGTACTGGCGGAATGGTGCGTAATAGTAAATTTACCAACTCAAATAGTGCTGATATTCAATGAGATTTTTCCGAGTAGCCTCTACGAAAATACAAAGTCCAAAGACAGAGGAAAAAAACTTTGAAATATCGAGGCTGAAATTCATAATTTGAGCGAAGATCAAGTTGGCAGACATAACAGAGCAGTGTCAAGGATTACGAGGAAGAACCGAAGTGAAGGAGAGAGAGAAAGAGAGACGAGGGTGATCGTATAAAGAAATGGAAGAGAAATGTTAAAAGCTAAAAAGGAAGGGTGCCGCTCGCGCGTGTCGTTTTCCTTTTGCATTCGGCAGAGACGCGCAGTCGCCACAAATAACTCGGCGTAAACTACGGCCGCTTTGTGCTACACCCGGCGAGGCTTTACGTCGCGACAACTACGTGCTCTATAATCGTAAAGCGCCCTTTTATTTCGCCTCTCGACCTTCTCTCTCTCTCTCTCTCTCTCTCTCTCTCTCTCTCTCTCTCTCTCTCTTTCTCTATCTGCACACTCTTCTTGCGTTCCACCTCGACCCACCCCTTTTCCATATAAGCTCTTTTGCCCCCGTGCGCCAACTGTCCGCGCAGACATACGACAGCCCCGCCGAAGAAACGAAGCGGAAACCGTTCTGACCTATCGAATTCGAAGAGAACCTGCTATATCCCACTTTATCTTTGGCGTACTTGAGGAGTCAGTGCTTACCAAACAGATAGCGCGTAGTACGAGCGCCTTATACATATAGAGAATGAATGCTTGTCTCCGTCCACGATCTCGCAGTCAGCTACTCCTGAAGGAGGCTCATCCAGCTGGCACACACGGGGGATATGATCATTCGAGCGAGCGATCTCGGACGACCCAGTTTCCCAAAGGGGATTAGTCACAGCGACGCCCGGTGCAAGCAGTCGATAATTAATTCTCGTTGGCCTTCTTCGCAAATTAAGCTTGCTCTCTCGTGATCCGCGAAACGGAATGAAGTATGATCAGAAACGCGGACTAGAGTGTAGCCGGATGGCCGGGTCGAGGTTGATGGCCGTCTAGAAAAACACACACACACGTACCACCTCTTACGCAGGCAAACAAATATGAATATATATATTCGGTGGATCGCGTAGCTGCTTTACACCCGGTTTAACAGTCGATGGTTATAAGTCGTGGGTAAATATTGTACTGGTAAACAGGGCAGGATCCGCAGGGCCTTGGGGCTTCGGTGGGAGCGAGCCGAAAGGGGTTGTACAGTGGTTTGAACGTGTCACTATTTACATAGTGAAATGCGAAAAGAGAGGAGGGAGAGACAGATCGCGCGTATTATCAAAAGGCTTATGCACGCTTTCTCAACCTCTCAGCCTCTCTCCCACCCCCTTCTCCGCCCCTTCGCTCCCTTCAACCTCTCCTCTCCTCTCCTCTCGTCTCCTTCTCCTTCTCTTTCTCTTTGGCGTATCGGTTACCCTGCTCGAGTCTGTCTGAGCTTCCACTTTGAGGCTACTACCCTTGTGCCTTGTGTTGTCACCCCCGATAAACCAGTCCCGAGATCCTCGTCGTGCGGCCTCCGCCTGCCATAGACTTCCCCACCATTACTACGCTAGAGTTAAGAGCTGTTTCGTGCTTCCTTTACAAATTATGCACACTAGAGGCACGCCGTGACGCCCTCGCGAATGCAATTCACCAGCTAATGGCTTGAAACACGTTTGCCGCCTTTAATAATAATAGCAATTGGAGTAATCCGCCTCTAATACTAAACCCACCCTCTCCACTACTCCTCTTCCACGGCTAATGAGCCAAAAACATTTCTCATTTCTTACAGCGAGAACTGATTCTCCTCTCAAATGTCATGACTGTATTTAAGGGAAGATATTGTATACTATTGGGCTAGAGAAATCGTGACTAAGTGCATGTACAAACACTCAGAGCGAAGATCAAGAAGCATGCATAGATTCTTGACAGCTAGTCAAACAGTTTGGCAAGCCGTCCATCAAGCTTCCTCTAAAGCACTATCGGAAAGCGACAGTCGGGCAAGTATCTCTTGAAATACGCTCGGACTGGACGAGATACATATAACCCGAATCCACTCGGTAAATATACTCTCCTAGTTAGTGTCGTGGCAAACATTGATATGTACGCGAACCTAAGCAGAGGAGCAGCCAGGAAAAGGAGTTTGCTTACCGGGAGGAGGTTCAAGAGTTCACTGATCCCTCCTGACTGACCCTGGAGAGTTCTCGAAGAGAAACGCTTCCTTCACCATTGGACGTCTGATAATGTGTTCACATCACACACCTCATCAATGGAAGCGCTAAAGTTTGTAACATTGTCGCAATACATTCGGTTGCTCATTCTAGTCAGAATTTGTGAACTCGGAGTTAGATTCGAATTCTTTTCATAAATCCTATGTTTAAATTTCTGGATGTATGTCAGTCTCCTTTGACGGATTTAGGCGTGTAATACTGTTGAGTAGACTAATGGTAAGCTTCGCTAACTACCCTTTCTGACAGAGTTTGCGAAAGTAATTAAAACTATTCCAGTAATTACAAGTTTACGATTGCGTGAATGCATTTTCGTGAATGCAAATCGTTACGCGAAGCTCTGGCGCAAAAACGGAAATATAAAAGAGTTTAAAAATAGCGTTCAAAAATAACCAAAGCCCTACGTAAACCTATTACATATCGCAGCCGTTTTTCCAGGAAGGATGTTGTCCCAGTATTTATCTCCGCGTAATATGGTCTTAGATAAACTTACTCTAATTTATATTTCCACCGCGTGGACCGCCAGCAGAAGGTTTGAAAATCCAAATCACGTTCTCGGGGGTTAATCCCAAGCCGGACATTTTCCTCGTAGATACATACGTGCGCTCGTGTCGGAGGGTCGGGCGAAAATGTAAATAGCAAAGAAAAATCGTGTAACATCCGGCAAGAATCCGTGGCGTAGTGTCTAAAAATGTAGCGTTCTTCTACGAGTAGTCCGTAAAATAATAGTGTTCCTCGGTACAACAACTGCCTTTGTCGAATGGTCGTGTCGATTGTGCGTGTATGTTACATGCACTGCGAGTGTACATGCACACTACAGTCACACGGACAGAACTGAACCACCGAATAACCCATCTTGTTGGCAAAGCCGCGCGCGGGATCGTCTATAGGACGCCGTGCACCTTTACGATCCCCGTTTGACATAATGCGTCCCAACGACATGCCTTCGGAAACATTTTCCTACATTCCAAGTCAGAGGTCACATGCGCTTCGGTGCACTTGAAAAGAAGGACAACGACATACCGCTCGAAACTTGCTTCTATCAAACCGGCATACCGACTCGAGGTATGCAAAATTCTATATCCGCCGTTGTATACAATACATGGGTGTACGCTCGAGATGGAAGGAGCCTCGTGTCAAGTACGCTATGATTATGGAATGACAATCTTTTCTCAATTCCTGCTGAGAAGCCTTTTGTGTGGCATTTATTTTGCAATCGATCTTTCCATTTCGTTCGAAGGATTCGTGCAATTCGTATCGAAAAATCCCATGCATTAGAGTAATTGTATAATATTGAATTTCTCTCCGTTATTGACTGAAAACAGTTATTTCCCGCAAGACAAACAGAAGTATAACTGCCGTTGTGGTAGAATTGCTCGAGGGCCGCCAGTCCCGATGTATTCTTGTGTGGCGCGTCGCCGTATGTCCTGTAGTTTCTCCTAGGTGGGATAGCCGTGCGTGTGTTGCTGCCCTTGTGCTCGCCTGTTCGAGGGACGGGAGCGCACAAGTGCGATGAGCTTGTAACAGCTTCAGCGCGAGACGTTTCCAGGAATAAATGACGAGGAAAAATATTCCCGGCGATATAAGAACCGATCAAATTCCTTCAGGAAATTGTCTGTGATATTACAATGAGCCTCGCACCTCCTCCTCCACCTCCTCCACCTCCTCCTACTCCTCTGCCTTTTCCTTCTGCGCTTCTTCCGTCCCGCCTACCCTATTATGCGTTAGTTCCTCCGATCTCTCTTGAAGAAGACTCGACGTCGATAACTACGTTACTGTTCCCATGATGGCTTACAGTAACTTTGACTCGGAAATATCTTTGAAAAAACCCCGTCTCAGCCGAGTACCGTGCAACAATCTTGTTGTTCATAACACACCAATAGTCGCAATAATTATACACGTTAATCTGTGATAGTTTGAGAGTTTCTTCTTAAGGGATAGTGACAATAACAGATGGAAGTTCATAAATCTATTTGTATGTATAATAATCAGAATATTCTTTAATTCGGAAAGCTGAATAAATTGAATGGAAGTCGAGCATGAATCTCATGCCAATCAAGGTGTTAACAAAGTTCAATGTATGTTTTCCCATTTGAGCGGAGTTGCCGCGTGATATACGGTGCCATTCTTTCGCCGCGGTGGACCTCTGACACTGGCATCGCCTTTGAATATATCAAGAAAGCAGGCGGAATGTTGCGCTCACGGGAGCGAATGCACTAGCTACCTAACACTCGGAACCCATAAAGCATGGAAGCCGAGTCACATCCGGCGCATAAATCTCACGAGGGTTAGTTGGCGTAGCTGGTGCACGTGGGTAGCCGTGGCCGAGGCTCCAGGCGCTCGAGGGCGAGCATGACAGGACGGCACGCACCCAACCTAGGAGTGCACGACAAGCGTGTGCCAGCCAGCCAGCCGGCCGGCCGGCCTGTCTGCCTGCCGAGGGGTAGGACCAACTGCAGTAGAGCATAGGCCATAGGACAGTCAGTTAATGGTCATTAGCGAGTCGCGCCAGTTTTAAATCTTCCCAGTAGGAAGAGGGGTGCGCGCGACCCCTGTCAACCTCCGAAAAGGCTTACACCTAGTTGCGCATAGCCTACTCCTGCAAATTACCCTGCTCCTCCTCTCTTTTAACCGGTTGGTTATTACTTATTATTATGTCACCCAGTACCATGTAGGCCGCACCCCTCCGAGCTCGCCAATTATTCCCGCAACCCCTTGTGCTCGCAAGCCTAATGCACACCTCCCCTATAACAATACCGTCTGATTGCAGACGGGCCTCCTCAGAAATTATATGTTTCTATAATCCACAGTCACCCGGACTTTCCATTTCTACCATCGATGATTTCATTAAGAGAAGGGTGGAGGACACGAATTAAGATGGCGAGTGGTGTGTCACGGATAACTACTCAACAGTGATTGTCCTGGATCGTAACAGACGCGCTACTATTCAGCCTGTTTGCGCTTTCAGCAATAAGCGAATTTCTCGGGCCGGGCCAGTTAGCAGGTTCGTGTGCAATAATACATGGACCCGACGAATGCCTAATAATGATCCGGGTAAAGAGCTCGGCGTGTGCGAGCGGCCGGCGAGGCCGGCGCGGAGAGGAAGTGCGAGAGTGGTGTAATGTATCAAGCGGCAGTAATTAAAAGCCGTTTCGTAGCTGTTGTAATGGTCGGCCCCGTTACGATCATCACTGCGCCGGTTATAAATCGTGTCGTAGGTGGATGCCCCGCCCTCGCTACCGCCGTCGTGTATTGGCGCGATGCTTTTTTCCGCGCGTTTCTCTCGAGAGCCGTGTTGCTCGCTCGCGTCCCACCGCTCCGCACTGCTACCGAATGCTTGATCTCCCTCGTAGCCCGCGCGCTTGTCATAAATAAAAGCGAACATCTGGCGGATCGCTCGGTTAATGATCATTAGCGGTAGACAGTACGATCTTAAATCTCAGCAAGCCCATTGGCTGCGTCCTCCCCCTTCCTCATTCTCTCGCTCTCCCTTTCTGCTGCGAATATCGTGAACAGTTCGCTTAAAAAGCCCGGTTCAATAGAGTACAGCCGCCCTTCGATGCCACTCATTTTCCGATTGTGCTCGCCTTGGACCATGCGAACAAGTTTCAGAGTACATGCGCGCACACAGCACTCTTCATTGTCAAACTGTTTAAAGGTTAATACGCCCGCCATTTCGATGATTAATCCTTTCGCTGAGCTGCGTGATGTAGCTGGTGCTACTGCTGCTGAGAACAGCCGGGTGTACTTAATCCAGAAGACTTCCTAGATCCAGGATTTCGCAGGGCCAACACCCTTGAGGCATCATCTTTCGAGTCACTCGTTTCCTACCATCCGCTGAGATACCCTTTCCCAGCAAATTACTTAATACAGGGGGATATGATTCTTGAGATGAAGCAATATAATCGGAGTCTCCCCATATTTGCCCGGCTTAGATATTAAGCTGGGAATACGGGATTGCCCGTGATTTTTTTCCATCGGAGTATCTCTTTTCAGGGAATCTCGAAGTGCGTTGCGCTTAATGAGGGCTCCTGAAGGCAATGGCCTCGGTCGTATAAAAAATAAAGAACTCCTTGGCGGGAGGGGTCCCGACCTTATAGTCGTCATTGAAATGTACATTTCCCCGCGGAGTCTAAGTTCAGGTCGGGCTAATTACGTAGTTCAAGTGCTTCCCCGACTTCTGAATTGCCCTCCAACTACATTTGTGCCCGTGATCCTACTTGGCCGAACCGCACCGCACCGCTCGCTCGCTCGCTCGCGCCGGCGCGCACTATATTTATTTTAGGCTGGAGCAATTAATTCGTTTCGGAGAGACAGCAAAGGGTTGCTATTGGTGAGGGTCAGAGCGCTGCTGCTGTAGTTCTAGCTGTAGCTTTAAGTCGTGCAGGGGACCCTGGTTCCTGTATAACGTAGATGTGCCTCCCAGCAGCAATGTACTTGCTACCTGAGAGGGAGAGAGAGAAAGTGGTGCCGTTGGTTTTACGGAGTCGGCGTTAATTGCCTCCAGAGATACCCCCACGGCCGTACGGTAATTCACGCATAAATACATGAAATTACTTTCCGCCTTATTTAGGGGCTCGTTAAACAGATCTACTGTTATTGCCAACAAACCGAAATGTGCCAGGGGCACCAGAGACGACTCGCTGCTCGTCGCCCAGCTGCTCTATGTGGCCGCATTAAAATCTAGATTTCATTATTACGAGTGTTGCGCAACCATATACATGCACACTAAGCATTGCTTACCACCCATCTCTGGCACGCAGTTGAAACAACCATTCGTCAACGAGAAAACAGACAATTAATGAAGCATATCATGAAGCATTAAGCTTTTGACATCAAGAAGAAGACTGATAAATGTTGTGTAGGTTTAATTCGTCCTTTAAACGACACGTTTTTCTTTGTGTACGATCGAGTTGGAATACAAATTTGACAAGGGTGAATTCCCGAGAAACCTGACACGGGAGTTACCTCTTCGGAAGTGTGGAGATCCTCACTAATTTCTCATGCTATAAAAAGTCAGCGTGCAATTCACGATGTGTTTACATTGCCGCGCGCGCGAGTGACAAATACACGTGCTATTGTTATTCTTCGAAGTTGTCGATTGTGTATCTTCCTGTGCGCGCAGCCGCAAAGCCTAGCTGCGCTCTCCCACAGAGTGACGTTGAACACTTGAACATACAAAGCCTGAATGAGATCAGAGTGAGGCTGGTAGACGCGTGTTGACGATACGCCAGCTGTCCCATCTTATGGGTCTCTGGAATCGATCGCCTTTCCTTCGAAACCTGTGAAAACGCTCGTGGCAACACTTGTGCTCCTGCATCATGAATAGACGAATATTTCTTGAAACTAAAAAAATTCTTGTTTAGACTTCTTATATTATAGATATAATTAATAGTGCGAAATGTATGCAAGTCCGCAATGGACGTTAAGCGCCAGTCAATGGGAACGAATGCCGTGGGCTCAGCGGTATGGGTAAAATTGGAAAGCTAACGAGCGGTGAAATGGGGCCTTTGCTGTTCATATGCTGCAAATGTAAAGCCGATCTCAGGAAAGCGGATTTGTCGAGCTGCTGTTTTGACCCTTGTCTCACCTCATTGGACACGTTTTGCTAATTAATAACGATAAGTACGAATGCGTCTACACCGCAGCGGATAAAGCCGTGGTTCGCCAAATTGCTAAGGGGAACGCCGCCGCACCTACCCTACGTCCATATGTGCTCGGGGCACCAGACATCGAACACTCTTAACCGCTATGCAAATTCACTTTAACAAACTTCTTTCCCAACGCTCGGCCTCCCCTAAGAGAAAATCTTTAGAAACAAACACTCATAATTGAGTACATGCATTAAAAAAATCAAGAACTTCCCCTATCGATTAGCAAGCAGTTGATCAGTTCCAATGATGCGTCTTTTCACTACCATAAATACAGATTATATTAAAACCATTCAATCCCGTCTTCCTTCCAGCGCGATAATTACTACGAAATCCAAAGGGCTGGCGCTACCACTATACCGCGTTGTAAGTGCACCACGTGGACCCTGCTTGAAACCATCCCGTCGACTCTTGATGGTGTTGGATATTAAATTTTGTCCGCGACTCCGGTTTATTGGATTACGGATAAACGGTCGGGGACAGGACATAACATGGCACTCAAGAGAGAGGGAGCGAAAGAGAGAGAGAGAGAGAGAGAGAGGAGGGTTGAGAGGGGGCGATGGGGGGTGGGCACGCTGCCACTTTCCTGTACTCGGTACTGTAAGTACTGTCTCCCTGTGTATCGGCGCACGTACGAGAGCTCATGGCGGCCATGGAAAATGCTGACGAGAGCGCCGCCAGGAGCGGGCTGGTTGCTGTTTGTATGAAAATGAAATTCATAACGATAAAATCCTTTACGATTGGCAAGCGTACGTGCGGGTAGAGTGGAAATAAAAATGCGGGAGAGAGAGAGAGGAAGATAGAGAAGTGGGAGATGCGCGTGTGCAGCCTGATCCGTCGGTCCGCTCGAAAAGCTATCGGCGGCGGCGCACGGCGAAATTCGGTGGCTCGCAATCAGCCGGAGTCACGAAATTGAAAGGCGACTGTACACGTTCGTCGCTAGCACTGCCGCCGCATACAACGCCGCCCACTGAGTTCAAGCACTGACTGAGTAGCCACTAGCTACTACCTGGTATACGCGTCACATTTCGTCACCCCACGCCGCAGCTCCCATGAATATGTATTCATAGGCTGCGAACCGAGAGCGACACTGTTTACCCACTCCCCACACGGCATAGCGGACGGCACGGATGAGTATTGGGAGGAAAGCAGTAGCGCGGCTGTTGGCCGCCTACTCCAATCGACGAGTCCCTCGATCGATTGTAGAACAAATGCCGGAGATCGATGGACGCTGCACTGGCTTTCGAAACAGAAACAGAGCAAGCAGTAATTTAGCTTTGGGGGGCCGCGCACGATCGCTCAAGGCTCGGACTGTACGACCTTACGATCGGTTGCACTTTGAAAGATGACGCCTGGCAAAGCGGGTCACGATGCCGTCCATCTCTGAGTACAACTGTTACTATATGTATGTACATAAAACGTGAGGACGAGGATGTCGGTGAATATCTGGCGGAGCTACTGGCAGAGCTGAGATTTATTTCTCGTTGGATTTTTCGCGCGGTCCGGTCGCGTAAATCAGTGAATCGCTGGATCGTTAGTACAAGGGAGCAGGAGTGCACGCAGGAAAAGAGAGACGGAGAAAGGGTGGGTGGACGGGGGAGGAGGACGTCGAGGTCCCGATGATGAAGTAACAAGTAAATAGAGGCGAGTTCGTTCATTGACGAGGGAGACGATTGCTTGGCTACTCCATACACACATACGAACAATCACACAGATAATCCTGGAAATCAAGAGCGCGCGTGCTTGTGTGTATGTGCGTGCGTGGGTGTGTTGCATGTCTGTGTTTGAAAGAGGGAGATAGGATGAGTTACATAGCCTCTGATGTAGATAGGGAGGGAGAGAGAGAGAGAAGAAAGCTTTACCCACTTTGTAGCTGATACATTTGGACGATCTATAGAGAGGGTGATGGGTGTGTGGTTGCATTCATGGGTCAGGTGGAATCGAGTGCAAAGCAAACTGTTCTTTATTCAAATGAACACCTGCCGATGCAAGTATACCAGTCTATCCGGTCGATTCCACGATCTTCCTAACGATCGTTAGCTGACTGGATTTTGCGTAATCGAGCAAATTCGCGAGAATCGCCATCGATACTATAGATAACAGAAAAGTATCTCGCTTTGAGTTTGTATTGGGAGTTATAGGATTGCACTTTTTTAAATCATGATAGCTGCAAATCCTGGAGAGGGTATTGAACGCAAAGCAAATGTTCCATATCCAGGATGCCGGCATAGAGGGTGTAATTCATTGGTCATCAAATTGGAGCCAGCTATTGACGTGCTAACCTCACTCGCCAATGTGTTGATAAAGCAATAGTAGAGGCCGGATTTCAGGCTGAATGCTGTCTGCCTATCGAGTACATACTTCGTCAAAGGAGATTCTCGCAAAGCGAACTAGACTGAATCAAGTTTGATCAGTTCATGGTCTCGCCAGTTCGATAAAAGTGTAAGAGTTATAAAATAATTGCTGATTCTATCAGAACTTGCCAGTGAGTTCTGAACGTTGGGAAATCGGATGGATATTGATATTTCTCATTTCGATAAATCGCAAATCCTATGATTGGAATTTTACTGCTTGCTGTGATTTTTTGATACGCAGTTTACATTCAATTTTACAAATTAGTCCGTGAAGGTATAGAACGCAATGCATATTGCCAGACTCCCATTGATTCCTGTCACTCCATTTGGGTGTCATTGTCGCTGCTCTGACGGAAGCATCGAATGGTCTTCCATTGTTGCGATAAGAGTATCTATCCGCTGGCGAGAACATCAGTGTACGCAGCACTTTGCAAAATTGAATCTGCCGATTTCACTCGACCTGGGAACTAGAACCGAGTGTGTCCTGTAGCTGCGAATACTGTGAAAACCGACAAGAGTAGGCAAAGATCTGCGGTTATGAAACCCGAGTCATCTTCTTAATATCTGGCCATTACGCTGTTTTCACGATTTAATGCTCGGAATATATATTAACGAATATTATTTTAGTGATTTGGGATATTTGAGCGCCAATGGAAGTTCTGATTTTGAGTAGAATAGGGATAATGTTTAGAATTCAATGGTATACTGGTAGAACTTGAAATTTGACGAAAGGTAGGGGCTATAGGTAGGGTGGAAGAGGCCAGGGCTTTTCATACATTTAACCCCTTGGTAGTTTATAGCCGCACACTATACTGTCCCTCCCGTTTCATTCAATCGCTTCCTCATCCCGCTCGTTCTCTTTCTCCTGGCACTCCCTCGCCCGTTATAATTGCCGGCAGGTCATTTTTCATGGGCACTTTCATGTGGATGCAACACATACACGGGACAGAACGTCGGCACACCGACCTGCGGGGTTGAAAGAAGAAGGGCGGCGGTGATTGATGACGTTGTTTTTTCGTTGTTTCATAAATCCAGATTCTCGTTATCGACGAATAGGCAACGAGCCGCGCTTTAACACGTCGACCAACACGTCGCGACTGCCGCCGCTCCTCGTCGGATCGTTTTCAAATCCCAGCTGAACATTATCGCTTGTTCTAAGAAGAAACTACGCTTTTCTAGCCGAAGCCTACGGCAACGCGCGGGATTTCTCAATCACTCTCGCGAGATGAACAGGCATCTCTTCTCTCTGCCGGAGTAATGGCTCCTCGAGTAATTTATGAGCCGGGAGTTCTTTATTATCCGAGAATTTCTAGAGGGATCGATACCCAAGCCCTGATGGAACTCTGCTGAATCCGACCTCCTTGAACTTGTGCACAGGCCGAACAAGCCTCTCTCCCCAAGTATAACTTATAACCATCCCGCTTATGTACTCTAACGCATGCAGAGTTTCATTCTTACTCATTGTACTCACCACGTGTAAGTGCCATAGTGGGATTATTCCACGTACCTGAAACAAATGGAGCTCGGTAAGCGGCGAAAGAAATGAATTGATCTAAGAATGGATTCAATTGGCTTGAAGCGCTAAGGGATGTCTTGTTTAACAATAGCAGCTTAGACAGTTGTATAAAGGCGAGTGCTTCATCTTGGGTGTCGGTCATTCGGTTAAGTGCGATCGCTTTACCAGGCATCATTACCATTTCGTCGCGCTAGTTATTAACACCCTTGCACTAACCCGCTCGACTAATTTGCATACACCACGTCTATTACAGGCTGGGAGAGCGGGGGCTGACGGACTCCTGTGGGCGGCAGTGGCAGGGTCCACAGGGCTTCCGGGCTTCTCTACCTGCATAATGGAACGGGCCATTCTATACTCTTGCCGGGGCGGTGCCAGTGCTCCGCTAATTGATTAATATGATGCTGAGCGAGCACCAATGCACTTGAACATTGGCTGAAAGCACATGAAGCGGAGAGAGTAGTGCACGCAAACAGATTGACAACGTATACACACAGCAAGTGCCGGGCAGATAGCTACGCGAGATTGAACTGAAGCACTTCCATCTAATTTTCGACTTGATGCTCTCCCCTATTGGCGGCTGCTATTCTAGAATCTTATTAGGGAAATATAATACTTGGCGGCCCCGTATTTCGAAGCAATCCAGTGCCCCGTAATGTGGCTTGGATTGTCGTGATACTTTACGTTAAACTACATGCTCTCGCCTACCTGATGTAATTAATTCGTGGTACGTACGGGCACGCTGCGCAGGGAAGCGCTTGCACAATGCCCGCCGCCACGCGGCGCCGTCTTTTTGCCTGGCGCCATTATGTGCTTTTCAACTTATTCGCCTCTACCCTTTCACACAAGAATTCCGGGAGCATGCCGCGTAACCATATGCCAAGGGGTGAATGCGTTAACGCCGGGAATTCTAGTGCCGTCCTCCTCATATTTCTGTACACATCTCTGTTTAGAAGGGCGCGAGGGTTATTAGTACGCTCTCTGTACGAATCGCCTAATTTATATTCGGTCGAGAGGGTTCACCCGCCTTCACTATCTCATTCCATGTAGCTGTCGACTTTTTTCGGGACCTCCAGAATTTTTCGACGTACCCTTTATAGTTTTCGTAAATGAGGAAAGATGAAATATTATCCTGAATTTCATATGTTTGCGAGAACTATGTACATATACTACAATCTGTAACTGGGTTTCCGTGGGTTTAACCGAGAAATGAGACTTCCATTGCGGTAAAGCTTATTTCCAGTTACTGTCACTCTAACACTTCAGGCGATGTAACGAAAGTTGAAAACGGTCCTCTGTTTCTTTGAGGATTTATCGCGCGAGGGTGCAGAAGTGATTGCATCTCTTTCTTGTTTTCCTCCTATAGAAAATGAAGCCTTTCCCAAGATATCACTAAGTTCAAGAGATAATCAACAACTCGTAACCCTCCTCGTAACAATAGTCGTTCGTTCTATTACCGAATTTTCCCTTATCGCACCATCCCAGAGGGTTGTAAAGCCATCGGAACTTTTCTGCCGGTCGCCGCCCCATGTGCAATGCTCGGGAGAGTGCGAGAGAGCTACTGTTTATCTTACCGCCCATCTCATCATCGTCTTCCTCGATTTCCTCTACCTCTGCACTAGAGGCGCACCCGTAATTCCCTTGATTAAAAGTCTTTGCCGCACGTGACCGACTTGTGAATATCCTTGGCCAGCTTCCCTTCTAAGCCCCGGACGGCTCCCGCCGGTGGAAAAATGTTAGTCATCGCTGTGTTCGCTCACCCTCAGACTCCGTCTCTTCTATTCTCGTCTTACCGTAACTGTGTCCCTCACCCTCGCGCCCTTTTGCGCGAATACGCAGAGGCGCGTTCGCCGACCCTCTCTTCATTTCGAGCCGCGGATCATAAAAAAGGCGACGTGCGAGAAAGACCAATGGAAGAGTGGGCAGTGGAGGATGAGTGGTGGTCAGAGGAAATGGGAAAGTGGAGGAGGCAAAAGGGTGAGATGCGAGGCCAGTGAGAGAACCAAAGGAGATGAAGGGATGCGCGGCCTTGAAGGCTACCCGGGCGAATAAAAGTCCGACAGAAATGTAGAATTGCATCGGTGATGGGGCTGAAAGTTACGGTGAATCATCGGTACGGTGCAGCGAAGGGCGCGAGTGGGCGGGCATCGCTTTTGCATTACCGTGCTCGTAAAATTGATCTGATATTACCCGACCTGGCGGTGCGCTTACATATACTATAGCTCGTTGCCTTACCGGCCCACCATTCCGCTCTGAATCCGGCGAGCTTGCGAAAGGAAGTCGATGTCTATATGGAGAGAAGGGCTTAGGCCGGAGGGTGAAAGAGACAGGGGAAGAAGTCTGGCTCGATACAGCTTCGTCACATTTCAGTATCATATCGGGGCAGAATCAACGCGCCTTCGGGCCAGAGCTTTAAAAGGGGAACTTTCCGCGGACCTGACGATCCACGCGGCTTCCCACCATTCACTAGCATCGCCTTCGCGCTCTTCCTATCCAGGCAGCTCAAGTTAAAGTCTTATCTGTCAAGCTTTTCACTAGCATTTTTCGAATTCGAATCGTTTGATTTTTATGGTGTGCATTACCGATTGAATCGCCAGGAAAGAACAGACTTTTGCTACGAATTTCGTCGACTGTAAAGTCGTCGCTGATATATACACGCGAAAGGAAGCGTTGGAGCCGGCCAATAGGATGATAAAAATGAGCAGGGAGTATGAGCTACAGCTGCGAAACCGGGGAAGGGATAGGAATCGGACGACTCATGTTTTTACGAGAATCGATGTTCCTACCACATGCCGGATCTCGTCGATTTGTGCAGCAGTGTATGGGGTTATAAAAGTCGTAAAAAAATATCTCAGTTTAAGATAATCTGACGGATAGTTTCGAGTGGTAATAAAACAATCGCTCCCGTCACTTGCGCCAGTAATTTCAATTAAATATATGTATATATAGATTGCTTAGCTTTGCCTTACCAGTGATTCGAATTACTGAATCATCGAAACAACTGATATTTTCAACGATCCCCTTTCCAGAAAGGCAACTTGTATCGCTGAATGGTTTATGATCTTGGATATTAAAAGCGCATTCGATTTTATGGCTGTCAACATTATTGTCGTATTGACACATTTCGCCCACGGCAAACATAAAAAAGCTCGTAATAAAGCGGTGCTAATAAAGTTTGGCACCGGGACAAGTCGATAGTTGTCTCCGTAGCTTTACGATCGAAGTCCGACTGAAAACATATCAATTCCATTCTACTTATTCAGCAGCTTTTCCAACCGATACTATGTGTATCGAATTGCTTGCTTTATTGCTCTGGCAGTCCGAAAAGGGAGGTGAAGTATGACTTATTTTTGGTGATACAAAATCAGAGTGCAGCAGTACATTTACGTCTATAATAGGACAAACGTTTGGGATTAAGTTACAACGAGTCTCGCCGGTTGTGGAAGGAGACAATTTCGGTTTCAACGCCACGTAGGGCCGTCGAGCGGCGCGGCATCGGCGTCGGCGTCGTCTACGGCGAGTAGGAGCAGGCAAGTGCGCGGAGTGGGACGGTGGTGGCAGTAGAAGGGCGATAGAAAATTCTTTTCCTCCGGTGTATTACGAGCAGGGCTCGAGGTGGAACGTTGTTCTCAAGCGCTCCCAGCGGGTTGCGAATGAATGTTATATGAGGTATGAGCTTTCCTTTCTGCCGCTTCCTCAGCTTTGCGGGGCGCGTCTCACCACTATCATCATTCCCCATGGTTTTTCTTCCTGGTTGAGGGGAAAAGTGAGACGTATGGTGTGCGCCGCGCCAGATAACTGAGCCGACGAGCACCTTCAATCCCGGCATGCCACCGCCTTTTATGCTCTGGTCCGAACCAACCAAGCACACCTACTGTGTACAGTAACGCACACGCGTTCGAGACGATTAAAGAAATCTGCATACATCACTCCCTTGGTGGCTATTCTTCCTTGGTGGAAATCTCGTCGGCCTTAACAATCGAGAGCCCGAGTGGTGTCACCACGGTGGCAGAAGGGCAGGGGGGGGCGAGAGGGGGCGGGGGGGTTGTACAGCAAATTCCTCTACAGGGTGGTTTCATCTTGGTAGCTAAGCAAGAGACCCTCGTCTCCGTTACCACCGGAGGCTATGGCCGCATAATGAACAATTAATATGCAAACAGCGATTACTTGATTCCAACTTGTGCGGCAGATTTTAATAGACTGCTCGTGCTAGCCTGGATCAGCTATGGGGAAGCTTGTCTTCTACCACTTGAATCTTCGGTAATTTCTGTACGACGGACATCCAAGTCTAAAGACGCTATCGTTACACTTCCTCGGGCGTGTACTATTTTCTTAACAGCCTGCAGGCGGAAAGTATCTTTGACAAACACAGAGAAGTATAGCACTTTGCCAGGAAGCTTTATTTTCTTGGTCATAATTTAGTCTTTGGAAAGTATTAAATTTGGCTGAGGATAAAGGATAGATGCCAGTATGACAACGGAGACTAAGGTTTTAATTGAATTTGCCAATAAAGTTCCCTTCATTCCCTCGCTCGATTGCTGACTTTCTGGCTGCCGGGTTAAAAGAATTTTCTTGTCGCAATCCATTGCTATGAAATATGCCTTTATGTCTTTAAACCCCTTTTAGTTTGACCCATGTTATAAAGCGCGCCATTCTACTGCTCTGCAAATTTTTCCATGAAGAAGTAAAACTTTATTACGCGGATTTCCCGCTTTTGTCTTTTCCACTTAAGAGGATATTAAATAAAGCCGTACTCACAATGTCTACTGTCCATTATGCCACATCAAGTGGAATCAGAATTTACGAAATGTACATTATTCAGAAGCGGACATGGCGACCTATATTCTATCGAAATGTGGCTTTGCTGTGTCAATATTTCGCTCATTAAAATCGACATTGTAGTATCTAGCGCAACTGGCGGATTGGTTTACTGCTGGATTAATTATTTATGAAGAAATTCTTCTTCCTGTGTCTCTCAAGTCATCGCGTATCCGAAGCTACACATCTTCTTTTATTCGCTGTTCCCAACTTCAACCTCTTCAAGATTAATGGTAGAAAACTGCAATTAGTTCTAGGGGCACGCTTGTATCGCGTGTGTATCAAGCGCGCAAGTCGAGTCAGCCGTAAAATTGCGCCAATTACAGAGAATAATACAGTGAAATATCTGACGGGTGAATGTCAATAATGCATAATATCCGCCACCGTACGCTACCTATGTTTAACGGTGCAGCGATTGGGGGATAAATATTCATAGAGTGGATGAGTTTACGCACGCGTTTTGTGCCATACGACCCCGAAATCACTCAACTAGTTATTTGCACAAGCCCGTATGTACACGCGATGCTTTCCTTGTGTCTCTTGAGCCAAGCAAAACAATGACAACAGATAATAATAATTGATTATGATTTTGCCAGTGAAGCGCCCGCGCAACTTACAATTAGGGAGTTAAGCATCGAAGTTGAAGAGCTCGAGCACGAAACATTGGCGCGTAAATAAGGTGCGGAATGAGGAAAATTGCGATGAAAAATGTTCGGAAAATACGAGAAGCAAGTCTGGCGGCGGCGGTGGCGGTGGCGGAGGTGGATGATGAGTATAGGAGTAAGAACAACAGCGTCGAGTCGTCTACTTGACGAAATACGGGGGATGGAAAATGAATTTTATCAACTATACGCGTCATCGTGGCGGGCGTAATTCAGGAAAATTGGAAACAACCCTTCACGTCCGGAGTGGAGTTAGGGGATTTCAGGGAGGCGAGTACACCGCCGATGTTTCTCTCGCTTTCTCTCGGGGTACTTCGTATGGAAGGTTTTAATAGCCAATCTGTGGGGCGCTGAAACGATCTTTTATGGCTCGGCACATTCAGGCCTGCCAATGTATGTATGCACTGTCTGTGCACTTTCATTCAAGGGTACGCCGCCAATTCGAACATTTCCAGGAGAATCTCCGAGTCCCCACGCGGCAGGTTTATTTCGTCGCGGCATTCGTGTACATACGGAGAGTAATCTCGCTCATGTACTAATAACAATGGCTTCTTGAAAACTCGAGTGCGTACGGTTATTCGAAATAGTCGTGAAACTTTCACGGTAATCCGAGGCTAGCACTTCTCTGTGCCTCGCTCTGGAAAATAATTTCAATGCTCCTTGAATTAAAAGTCACCGGGAGAGTAATGCGTCTAATGCTATGTACAGTTTCCTCTTAATCTCTTCGTTCCATGATACTGACGAGTATGTGTCTAGTCAATGGTACTACTTCTTTGTTTGAAAGTAGTTTCATAGAAAAACGAGAAAATACGACGAATAGCTGTATCAATGCTACCCTTGAAAGAAGTTGTGCATGAAGAGTTTATGAATTGTCTAACCTTAGTAAATAATCCAAGGACGGTTGTTAGTTTCACATTGCAGCCCTTTCTGCCTTCTGAACGACAGATTGGCTGCATGTCTCTTTTTGACGCGCGCGCGGCCAAAACTCGTAACGATCGAGTGTGTCGCGCAAGACGATTTCGTCCCCTCGATTTCACCGAATTGCAATCATCCCCTCGTAGGATCCTTTTACCCGGAGGCGAGATGTATCCAGGCAAGTGGCGTTCGATGCGCATGAACCATTTATGAAATCGCTACGCGTTCTCACTCGGACGATCGTCGATGCGTGAAATAGCGCGAAGGGTGCTACCCAGAGCAAGAGAGAATCTCGAGGGTGGTAATTATTAGCCGTGCCGATTTCGCAGCGGGGTTCACGGATTTGCGCGAGATATTGGGCTCTCGGTGCCTAAAGCGATTCGTCGAAGGGGTGCGCTCTTCTTCCGGGCCTGGAACGAAACCCCCGAAATTTACTGTCAAGAGTGGCACCGTTCCTGGCAGTAAAGACAGAGTGATGGATAGTAGATCAAGTAGATCAAATCCAAAGAGGTAAAGGCCCGCTTTCTCAAACTAAGTTGCTCGAAACATTAGCTCGCTTCAATCCGAAAGCGGCATCCTTGTCCTAAAAGTTGAAAATCCAGCCGGTTTTTGCAATCGATTCTAGCATTCCGGGAACAATTTCTACTTTTACCCAGCACCTAAAAATAGGTAAAATGAAATTGGGTCCGAATAACGATGTAAATAGCGGAGGGTAAGTGCCGCGACGAAAAAATAATCGGAAAATACCAATTAGAGAATGAAAGAATTGTTCGTGTTAATATTAATACTTATATAATATTAATACAAAACAATGTTATTTACAACTTGGGCTACGAGCGCAAATTCTTGAAATAGAATTATTTCCGGCTGAGTAATCTCTCGGAGCAGAGACGTATATATATATATATATATATATATATATATATATCTATCTCGCGATGTACATGACGGAAGAACCCTTTTTTCCGACGCGCCGCTTAAGGGTGGGGGCAGCTGTGACCCTCGTCTTTCTGTGCCTCGGTCATGACCTAATCCAAGGGACTTAGCCGCTCGACTTTACGTATCCGATGGAATTAGACGATAGAGATTATTAAGTGACGGCACGAAAGAGTCTTCCGGAACGAACGGACAGCCGGTAAATCCGGCTTGATGAATCATAAGATGCCGGTATTTCTGATTCAGTTCTTCTCCGATCGAATACTACTCGAACCATACAAAAATATCGCCAACTTCTTATCGCTGCTTTAAAAATAACTCCATCGCCAAGTATAATGAGACAGGATGTGCATATAGAAAGTGGGGAATCTGTCAGGCTTTACGTGAAGGGTTACTTAATTCGAGCGAGTGGGAAGGGAATTCTAATTTTTCGAAAGAATTCATGGGATGCTCGTAATTTACTGTCCATATTACCGCGCAGCGGGCGTGAAGGTGGTGTGTCGAGAGGGTGTCCACCCAAAGCCAAATGCCTGCGCGCCTCGGAAAATTACCAAGCTGGGAATTAACTGGCCGCGCTAAACTGTAAGGTAACCTTTCCTTCGCCGGAATCCGTAAACGCGTTAGGAACTTTCGTCGAATTATACGGTCCAAGCAAAAGTTACGCTCTCCCGGCCTGCATTCGCTTGGAGAGTGAGGCAGGCTGCGCCTCGGCAAAGTTAGCGCCACGACACGTAAGTCCTGCTACGTCAGGTAATCGCAGAGTGATCATGTTAATCGGCTAACCCAGAAGCGAACCCTAACTCTCCTCGAGGTACTAGCGCCAGCAGAGTTTCCTCTTACATGTATGAGTTCTGACACACACACACGCGCGCGCCGACACATTTGAGCACCCTCGAGGGTGGGCTTAAAGTGCGTGCAGCGGAATGCGGTCGGCCGTTTTTCGGATATGGTATGGCACGATGGTCTTCGTCTATCTCTACTTCTAGTGCCCTGCTAGAACTTGGCCCTTAGTAGCAAGATGCAGCCTTCCGCTTGAGAGGGTTGAAAGTGGTCCGTCGGCTATGCGGCCGTGCTCAACTCCTCGGGTACGCCGGCGCCGCGGCGCCGTGCCACGGTGGCAGGAGAAAGGTGCACGCGTACGGTACGCCTCGATGCAAGAAAGTCGGAAGCGCGAGAGAAAGGGAGACAGATGCAGACACATACATACACACGTACACTAGAGTCACTAGCAAACTGGTAAACTTTCCAGGAGCATAACCGTTACCGTAAGGCAATGACGAAGTGGCACTCTGCGCGCCGCGTACAGGTAGATTCATCTGTTCCCGTACAAGAGTTACTTGTGTGTTCCGCTCCCAGAAAATAACTTCTACAGAAAACAACCTGCACCCACCTCGTCCTTTACTCTTGGCTTTTATTTATTTCGGATTTATGGTGTTTTTCATCGACGTCAATAAATCTGCCCTGAAAGTTTATTCTACCACGGCATTTTACACGTACCGCGTATTTGTATGTTTTCTGAAGTTTTGCAAGAAACGAATAGCCGAAATTCATCCAAGTAACAGTGTATTTGTAGAGAATTGCAAATAAGAAACGATTGTATTTTGAAAATTCCCGGACAAGTACCCTGCATTCGAGAATTCTTTCAATTAACTCAATATCACATTTTTCTTGTCTGATATTGGAAGCGATTTTGAAAGAGCAGAGAAAAAACGTGACGGGAATTATCATTCTGAAGTGAGAAACTATAGCATTCAAGATGGTCTTGTAATTTTGATGAAACATCAAAGCAGAAAGTGTGCAAGACTATTTTTCCTTTGTAAGTAGAGTAAGCGGGAAAACTGTTTGTTATCTCACATAAGAATCACGATGTTGTAGGATGTCTTACACAAGAATGGACCGGAGCAAGCATATTGATTCTTTCGAGTGATGGATTATCGTGAGAATCATTCGCATTCAAAGGGTGTCACAGTTGAAGAAGCAAGCAGCACAAGAGCATAACCGTGTTAACGGGTACTCGGGCCAATCGCGATAATTGAACTCATCACTCAGCAAGCATCCCTCTGAAACAGTCCGCCACAATTATTGTACAGTTGGAGCTCTGGCTGACCTGAATTCGCTCGTGTTTGAAGAACCAAATCATAGGTCGATACTCACAGGGATTAGGATAACCCTTTCATCATGTGCCCCGCGCGTTTCCACGACAAACGAAGAGAATTGCTGTTCTTTTAATAGGGAAAAAAGGGATCCTTTTCAATTGGTGCGAGCCTTTGAGCGACTGGAGGATGATGTGATTAAGCGAATCTCATGGAACTCTTTCGATAACGAGCATTTCCACCGAGCACTGAAGCAAGAGCCTCGCTGAGTCGCTCGTCATCGTTTTCGGAAGGATCCCTAGTGACGCTCTAGGGACAGGATCAGAAGGGACGTGACCTTCCAGCGACGAGGCTGCGTGTCTAGAGAGCTGAAGAATATATCCAGGTCTCTCAACGAGCGCGCGCTCTGCTAACCCACTGAGACTCGGATAAAGTGACAGATTACCGTGTTGCTGCCGGAGCTGACGGTACACTACTACTGCTCTCACCCCTCCCGCGCCAACCTTTTCTCTACGTACCTATGGTCTCAAGACTGATGTGGCTTTAACTTACCGCGCCCTCATACAACGTTGCTCCATCTTCCCCTGAATGAGAAACAACGTTAGTACATCCGGACACGCCTCGAAATCCGAAGGAAGCTGACGTTAATGCAAGCTTTATTCTAGCCGCGCCGGCTGCTCCGTGTGTTGCCTTCTGTGTCACGTCCTGCCGGAAAGCTTAAATTCGCGTTGGGGAAGAAAGTAGATTGGGAGCTAAACCGATGCGACTTTGCAACTGGCTGCGGCGAATAATTCATTAGACGAAAAACCATTCGACCGTTTCCTGCCGCAGCTTTCTCTTGTCCTTACAATGTGGATCAGGCTGGCTATTAAAGAGGAATTCTGCTGTTATAACCATTTTAGCGGCAAATGTTTACTCCTCCCAGCACAGCTGGTGGTACTGTCAACGACAACAAAGCGTACTAATCTCGTCCCGCGTAACCCTTTTTTCTGTGGTGTCTCGCACTGGATGAAATTTCAGTCGGCCAGTTATCTAGCCGAGAGTTGGCGACCAAGTGGACGTGCAACGAGCTTCCTACAGGAAATTATACCAGTCGGCTCTGGCGCACCCCTATGCATCTTTGCGTACGGGACAACAATAGTATTTAATGTGCCTCCACTTTGCACGAGTTAGAAATACAAGCTCACGCTTGACAATTGTAGATATATTATTACTGATTGAGCTCTGCCGTGAAGCGAATATCAGTGCTTGGGCATTATCGTAAAAAATACAATCCCTTCTCTTGCAGAGTGCACTTTCAATTTCGGCCCACATTTCCGAGGCATGATTCAACAGCGTCGAGTAGAGGGTGCAACAAATGCGCAGTAGTAGGTGATTTTTATCACAGTGAATTTATTTTGGCCCACGGGAAAATTGGCGTGCCTGTATTTCGGTGGCCACGGTTTTCAGGTAGAGTAGAGCACGTAGCGAATGCGGACGGGCCTCTAGGAGATGACTGACCCTGTCACCGTGCCGGCTGATAAATCGTTCGGCGTGTCTACCTCCGTCCGCCACACCCGCGTCCAATCCCCGCCATTACCATTTTTAAAGAGATAACAAATGACGCTTATAATAAAGCGCATTCATAACGGCCGCGCTAGCGTTCCCTTACGGCCAGTACGGCTGCCTTTTTATTTTTGCGCACGTGCAAGTGCGGAACGAACGCGCGAGCGAGAAGGAATCACGCGTTTCCTCTCTCTCTCTTCCCGCCTCCCTCACTTTACGTCCTTTTTGTTATCTATTCTTTGCCGCCTCGTGTCTATGTGCCAACGGACTGCGGCCCGTCGTCGGACCCCGGTAATTTATGAACCATCAGCCCGTGCACGTGGCACGCGCGAGCAAACAACGATCAATTACGATTTTTCTCCGCGAACTGGCGTACGCTTATCATAGAGGATTTTTACAGATTATTATATCGGTGCGGAACGAGACTAGAGAGCAGCAGGCCCCTTCGAGCCCTTTATCACTAACTCCTTCTCTCCCTCGGCCTCTTCGGCAATAAGCGAAAGGTAGCCATCCATTCTGCACCCGTGTACCTTTGATACGCCGCGGAGACGATCGAGATAAATCAAGGGAGATCCTGGCGGAACGGTAGTTATACTTTATCCCATGCTCGCTCGCTCTCGATGTCAGTGAAACGTGAAGTCTCGAGACGCCGCCGTCGGAGCCATCCCCGTCTCTCTTTCGTTTGTGCCGGTTTGCTGGCGTCGTCGATTCGTTTTCTTTTCGACTCCTGCACTGTCAGTAGAAGATGGCGTGTCGTCGTCGTGGCAGTTCTCCATTCAGACGAGGGGGCTCGACGTATCGCGATGCCGAGGCTAGGATCGTTCTCTGTGTTTCCAGCGACGTACGACTCCGTTTTCCATGAATAACGCATTTCCCGAGGAAATCGATATGCAGATTGCCAAGTGTACCTAGCTAGCCCGCCACGCCGCTCTCACGGTCCTTCTCCTTCAGCTTTTCCCACATTTCATCTTATCCGCACTCTGTAGTTACGGGAGGCCCACAGCGCCCGGATTTGGGTCAGTAGAAAGTGCGTCTGACGTCGGCCTCCACCCTCAATTACATGGGAAATCCAGCTGGGAAGTCTGGCGCAAAAAGAAAATGCGACACAGAGTTCTGACGGTGATCTGTAGGTGGGAAATTGAATTACTTTATTCCCTGTAAGCTTGAAACACCTCGGATGTACGCAGAATAAGACGTCCTCTTAGTTTGCCTTCAATACAGATTCATCTTTTATGTGGGTTTCCTCTGCAACACGATTAAACTACTTTTTCCCTTGAAAACTACACTGGAAGTGTGCCTACACTGGCGTCCGGGGATAAACTTCTTGGATCGGCTAACTTTACCTTATGGGGCCAGTAATCGTACTGCTTGCGCTTTTAATCGCTGTACTTAACACCATCGTTGGCCTTCCACCAAACATAATTATATGTTTTCCATATCGTTCAAACTATATCGATTATGAATGACGGGCGACTCATTTCGTTTATACCATAATGCGCGTACGAGATTTCGACGGGTAAATATCGATAATTCAAAGCTTTCCAAACAAATTGCCAGGACACTCGAATTGAGAGGTGGTGATGCCCGAGTGATTCTCGTCATCTCCATAAATAGCAGGGAGTGGTATGAGTTTACAGTAATGAGCCTTGCAATCTATCGATCATGCAGCCTTGTGAGCAGACATCAACACATCCACTTCGTGGAAGATTTGGTTCTTGATATAGTACAGGATAATATCGATGCATACGTCAATATTATCGACGTACATAATTTTTCCTCCACTCGAGATGTCACCAGTATCATAGAGATGAACTAGAGCTCCGCGAAGAAATAAATCAGCACTAGAGCAATTACCATTGAGTTCATACATTCTAGTATCATTTATGGTATCTCACTTTAATTGATTAGAATGGAATACCCTGTGTGCATAGTGTCAAATTTGGAGTCATGGGATGGAAAAGTAATAGGGTGTGCCATCATATTTTCCTGGCCGAATAGAGGATTTCTATCATTTAAAAGAAGAAATCTAACTAATCCGTCATATGTTGACGGGTTTGATTGTTCCAGTGTTAATGAAAAGTCTGTGAAAAGAATGTGTATGAAAATAAATAGTTTTCGGCAGGATGAAGCGTTGGCTCTGGCGGGCGTGTGAAATTTTGAACGGGAGCTTTGACAATCAAATAGGACAATCGGGGACCACCAGCGAGCAGTGGTAGCGGCGACCCAATTTGAACGGGCGAAAAAACGAGCACATCAAGTTGCGTGGCGCGTGGCCGCTCGTCACCGATGACAGACGGATGGACCAGCAGGAGAATCAATAAAGCGTAGTTGACGCAGCGCGACCAAACTGTCATTATCGATGCAAGCTAATACGTAATGCTTTCAGGGATCGATTGGGAGAGGTTCATTTCGAAAATCAACGTGGAAACGACAAACGTTCGTTGCCGTTCATACAGCCACCGTTCAGTGTGATTTCTGGCTGGCTTTTCGATCGAGCAAACCGATCGTCCAGCTTCATTGTCCCTGCTTGGAAGTATTGCACTGACGATTATTAACGACTCAATTTGCAGCAATCTCTGAAATGAGGAGTGAGCTTTTTCAGGGCTCGTCCAATCGATCCTGCCAATTGGGCTGGCTCATCACTCGGCGAACTAACTGGGATTCCGGGAGCGCAGCCATCCTATCGACCGATCTATAATAAGACTTATCCAACCCGCGATCGCCGAGAATCACTCGAACTTTTAATTACTATCGCGTGGACAGGACTGTGCACGCCCTTTTTAGAATCAGCACGTACTTCTTTCACTGGTCGAAACTGAGTGGCAGTCTCGGCTTTCGTGACACGCAGCCACTAAATTCACCCTACTTCGTAACGGTTAGACAGGGTCTTGAAATATGCTGCCGCCCGGAGAAGCTTGGAACGGCGAAATACCATAGGGTAATTAGCGCCCCCGCAATAACGGAATATTCAGCGGGGAACAACACCGCGATGTCTCTTCTATCGCATTTCCAATGCTGCTTCCTGTTTCCTTCGTCGTACAAAGGATCGTCGCGCGATACATGTATATATACTGCATATGTAGATATATCAGTACATAGCCACTGCGTATACATATGTTAAGCTGCCTTGCTGAAAGTGGGACGCGTCGCGTCGGTTCTTGCCCCATAGCGGTGGCTCGATTGTGCCAGATACACATTTAACATTTCTCGTTGACCCGATGATGCCAAGCACGAATAACTTGCACGAGCTCTTTCTTATGTGCAAGCAACCCACTGATTCAAATCAAAAGCCGGGCACACCACAACTTTATGCGTATATGCACAAACTCGCTCATTTCCCATTTTTCTGGATATTTCGCGCTCGTGACTTTTGCTCGTAAACCATTTGGAATTATCTTGAGCGAAAGAAACTTCCATCGATATTTGGATAACTGCGCGCGAAAGACGCAAACTGTATTAAAGAATTCTTAACACCATAATTGAAGTATCACCGTCGCTGCAAAAAGTGTCTATAAAGTTTTCGAAATCCTGTGAAACTAGTTTTGCCCTCTTCTTCATTCGGTCGCACGTACAGTCTGCTGAGGCTGCTCAAGTGACTTGCCGAGTCCAATTAAAAATGTCGAGGTCATTTATTTGCCCGGCGGATACCAGCGAGCTTGAACAAGATGGTGAGCTGCACGAACGAGGCTAGGTGTAAATAATGGTCAGCGGTTGGAGAGGTCGCTCGCTGCCAAAGAGGGTGGGCGGCAAAGAGAAATTAAGGTGAGGGACGTCGGTTGGTAACGAGTGAGCAAGGGGCCTCACTCGAATAACTGAGGAGCGCCCTCTCGCTTAATGCTCCGGGAAAACTTCAAATCGTCGGCATTAACTCAGCTAGTAAAACTTGATGTTCCGCGTTGATAACCACTCCTCATTCCTTGGTTCACCCTACTCGATATCCACGATCAATTCCAAGTTTTTGCAGTATTACTGCTGCAAGGATACTTTAATACTTCCACCAGTTGCTATCAACCATTCCTAATACACAAATAAAAGTATGGGAAAGTGATTGCAACCATAAGGACAACCGTTATTTCCCCGGCTATCGTATCGTAAATGCGGAGGTCAAAATCTATCGTTTTTGTGAACATCAACTAGATTCAGTGGATGGATTAGGCTGGTGTGCGCACAGTGGCAAGTGTGCACGATACGCGTCCCATAAAGAGCCCTCGTAATATTACTTGCCATTCCAGCACGAGTCGCCGCCACTGAAACTACTGTCGCTATTGGCGCGGCGGCGACGGCCCATTTAGATTTCATTACGAGTCTAAACTGCGGTTGCTCTAACGACACGAAATATATAAGTCTCGGTATGCGTACCACCTAATGCTGCGGGACATTGCTCTCGAGAATTTCTTAACGCTCAAGTTGAAGGTAATGATCAGGACGCAAACCTATTGTGTCTGGAGTGCGGAGTGCATGATGGCTTTATAAGACTAGCTGAAATCTCGAGGACAATATTGCAGTAGCTTCTAGCCGAGGACAACAGCCTGAACAAAGCTAGCATAAATTCTATATGCGCGATTGCATTCTTGATAAGCACCATCTCAAAAAATTATGGTATTATAGTGTAATCCTGGGTCGACATGGAAGAAGCTCTAAATTGCTGGGGGATTGCTAGATGCCTTCCGCGGTAAATTAAGGCTCGTACATGAGCCACGCTTCTGGAAACCCTCAATGACGGTAATAACACTAACTTCTCGTCAGCTTTCCTCTAGAAGCCTCCTATACTCATGTAGGCTGTTCCCGCTCTATCTCTCTCTCTTCTAGTTTCCATGCTATCGGCAGAATGACCGTGCGAGCCTTATGCTCTAGTGGTGGTATGCTTATGGCATCATTCATAAAACAAAAAGATAAATAATGAAGGCATTTATCGAAAGAGTTATCCGGTTCCTCTAGCGTCCCCTTCTTTGGCTAGATAACGACTATATAAAATGTCCTTGACGGCTATATAAAATATATTTACATCCCCCGCGCATGTACTTACGGTATAAAGAGAAGACAATTACCTCGAGCATTATCTATTTAACTATTGGTCTATAAAAACAATCTGTCGTATTCCTTCACTCTATCGATTATTTGTTTAAATGTTATATTGTAGGCATATGAGGAAGCGGCAGTAATAAACGGAATAGTTAAAAATCGGCGAAGAAAATGGCTGAGCATCGAAATTAGTCGAGAAAAGAGTTTCTTCGGAAATTTGGCTGAAGCAGAGCTTATTCGGGCGGAATCGATGCAGTACAATGCGAGGCAGGGTCTTATTGGGAATGACTTTGTCTACTTGGTCGGCGTTTGTGACAGACTAGGCTACTGCGGAGGGTGGCGGGTGGCGGTTTGTTCGGGCGTGATCCGGCATAATGCGAGAGCAATTTGGTGAATGGAGTTAATTCAATAGAGGCTCTCAAGCACGGCTCCGCTTCTCTTTAGAGCCGAGTGAACGTTAACCCCCAGCAGATATGGTTCTTCTCCGTCATCGACTGCCAGCCAGCGATTCTACCTTGACTTTTTGCAGCTACTGAGCATAATGTGATGCCAATTGAATGCACACAGCACTAGGAATTTCTTCTGCGGCATTCAACGTATTACTGCAGTTAACAAGAATAGTCCTTATTATCCAAGCGCGAATAGTTATCAACAGTGTTGTCAGGCTTATGCACACAAGCAAAATAGATTTAGATAACATTGTTGAAGTAAAGAACAAGTATAGTCAGAATAATCGAAAGGAGAGCGAACAAAATAGTTCTTTCCAGGGCACCCACATTTTCTTCAATGATGCATATTATGGAAGAATTCCTTAACCGAGGATAAGTTTACTTCAAGAACGTAGAGAGCAGGCGAGATTGAATGAATCAGCGAAGGCGAAATGCCAGGAATAAGCAATTAAAACGCGCAACCTTGCTATTCTACCACTAGCACTTCGTATTCTCTTTTCTCTTTGAAATTGAATTTCTTTAAAAATCAGCAGTCATCGCGAAGATCTGAATCAACTAGATCAATGTTTGCGGTCTACGTATACGTATAAATATATGTAGGTGTTAACCACTATCAAACTGTGAAAGTCTTTTTTATGCTATCCAAAACAAATATTGAACTGATGCTGTAGAAAATTCTCACCGAGACCCATCGTTAATTCGATTAAACTACTCCACTCGATATTCGTTAGTTTTTGTTCGCAGGCTCATAGAGCATTCCACCCTAATGAATGATGTTGGGGGGCAAAGTCAGTTTTAATTATCGATTTCGCAGCTGCGCAGCCGTATAATCTGTCCTATATTCCAAAGGCACTTGGCAGAGTACGTGCGATTCTGCGGCTCTTGTTTTCCCAACAATATACACAGTTTCACTGCAGAGCCTCGCTGTGGATATTTAGAAAGAAGATGCGAATATCGTCATAATGAGACTCGCTCTGCGCGGCTGCATTTATAGCAACAGAGAACAGAGGCTGGGCGAGAGAGAGAGAGAGAGAAAGAGTGGAGGGGTTGCTGGCGAAATAGCAGAGAGAATGAGGAAAAGCGAGAAAGAGCGAGGGAGAGAAAGAAAGCGAAATGCCGAGGTGGGCTACATTTGGAACTCGGCGCGATTGCTAGTGGTGATCTTTCAGCACTGAAAACTCAGGTTGAAGATAGATGCGCATCCCTCATATCCTTTTAAAAGCAGCGCCGGGAGGTAGGAAGGGTGACAGAAAAAGGCAGGCGGTAGAGAGGAGTTGGGTCTCATTAAAATAACCTAAATTATCCTGCAGTTAAGGAAAATAGGGAGCGCGTTGGCATAGAAACGATGCACTTGGCGGTGCGCTCCTATTTCTTTATGTGAGCCGAGGGCGACTGCGCCAACGAGCTCTATAGATTTGCGAGGGCGGTTCGCTCTTGGCCAGTATGAATAGAGTTTAGGGTTTTTGTTGACGTTGTTGCGGTTCCTGAACAAGAACACTGTTCCCTTAATATCCGTGGCTATAGCATAGTGGCATTGTATAGCATAGTTGTGGCTGAACGATGTAGCGGCAGCTACCGGATCCTGTCACCTTGTTCCCGTTTTTGCGGAATGCAACCTCTCATACAAGTTTTTGTCGACAGGATTTCAATAATGGAAACGCGGCTTTCCAGCGACGACCGCGAGTACGTGTAGTTGGCCTGATCGTGTGGTAGAGACATCACCACCACTGACGCGGAACAATTGTAGCATTGATTCAATAAACGTGAACGACCGCCCTCTGCTCCGACTCTACTTCTCCCGTCCGCTTCTGATTCGACAATGGCGCATCCACTTTTTTAATTAGCAATAACCGTACAAGTGGATTATCGTTGTTACGTTTGAGATTGGAGGCTCGGGAAGAGCGGCGGCCAGGACGCGGGCGCGGGCGCGGGCGCGGCTCAGCCGTTGTATCCATTGAAATTACGGGTTGGAGGGAGCACGGATACTCGACCTAAGGACAGTTTGAGCCACGAGTGCGTAATTGTGTAACCGGATACCGAGGGTGCAGGGAATGCAAATATTGTTCCAAGTCCTTGCCAGGTCACCGGCGCTCTGCTGCACTCCATCTCCCTCTCACGACCTTGAATATTAGCCTGGGTAAAGCAAAGGGCCTTCGTCAGTTCTCGACATTGCAAACGAAGTGAACGACCCCAGCGCTCAGTCTTATAAGCGTTTCAAAGACACTGCTCATCATCAAGACTCGCATTACTAGAAGTTGGAAAGGAGCGGAACGCCGCCGTACACATCGAGTAATCAAGATCGGTGCCAGCCGGTATTGGTGAGGACGGGACGGGACAAGCGAGAAGCTCCAGCTCAGTGGTTGAATCGTCGGATCCGTTTTCGCGCGAGCCCTCACAGTCTCCGCTCGCCGCAAATTTTTCGGCTGCGGACACATCGTGTCGGCACGAACTCACTCGGAGGCCGGGCTACAGTCATGTCAACCTGGACAATCGATGTTGGCCATCAGTTGCAGTTTGCGCGACCGGTTATGCCCGGGACAATTGTTATTGACAAATCGTAATGCCGGTCATCAGTCATGAGGGGTACAGGCCGCTCGCGTCCAGGCCGAATGTGGTCCATTGACTGTGCTTGCGCCCACCTACATCCACCACCCTGCGCCTCGATCGCGCCACACATCTGGCTATCGCGTAAAGATGCTTACCGCCTCAATCATGACTGGCTAGGGGAAAAATTCCTTTAATAAACGTGTCAAGTATTATTGGATTAAGGAACACGTACTGCGTAAATACAACACCTAATTCCAGCCGTGTACTCGACGCCACAATCGTGGGATTTCAGTTGGAACATATTGAACTCGAGAGGGAAACTTCTTAAAAGTAGGTGTTTATCGTACTGGAAAAAATGTAAAATAAGATGATCGAAAAACTCAGTTCCGACCGTTTTATTGACACTCCAGCCACGAATTGGCTAGTGAAATTACGGCGCAAATACCCGCCAGGGGAATGGCGATGCAGGAAATCCTTTACGAGGAGCTCGTTTACCTCACAAAATGCTCGTAAAGGTGTTCGACGCGTGATTCGCGTGTACTGAAATACAATGGCAAAAAGGAACGAGCTCCATTTTGGCCCTGGGAAGCGTTAATTATGGGTTAACGCGTAGAGTGTCGATGTACTATCGAAAATCGCATCTCATGTTTGTCGTCTCACAAGAACCTTAATTTGCACTCACTAAAAACGCATGGCTACCCTTCTTAGCATAAATATATTATACATTATTTGAATGCACAGAGTGGTCCGTTACTTGGTACTTTTTATTTTATTTTCATTATCATCCTCTGAGAAATAATGCTCGCCAAGGAAAGGAAGGTACTGCAGCATACTACCAGCACACTCTAGGGTGTCGTAAGTAATCTAATAATTCAACAGCGCCGCGATGACTTTCCAGGTGATGCAACAAATAAGATATAAAGCTCGACATAGAGTCAGTTAGTAAATCCTTAATAAAGCAATAGTATACTCAAGTGGCGAAATGGAAGTAGGAATCGTTTCTCCCATGCCGAGAATCAGGATTATGTTGTCACGAAGTGGTAAGCGCAGCGACATTTTAAAATGGTATACGAAATCAGAGGAAGCCGTTCATGGCCAGATAACCCTCTGCTCGGCAGACAGAGAGTGTATGTGTGCGGAGAGAGGAAGGCAGAGCTTCGACGTGGCTTTTGGGGACGGGATATCGCATTATTCCCGACTGAATAGGGTAAATCAGGCTCTCGTGGACTTCCAACGTAGAATCGCCGGCGAACCGGCGGATCGACGATGTCGAGAGGATGAGGATTGGCTGGCAGCAGCGACCGCCTTGGGAATTCAATTATACTGACGGAACAATGGCACCCACACCGGTAATGAAGGGGCCGTCGCCGGGAGGTCATCAGATTACATGGTATTTACAATATATAAGCCAGATAGCCGCCGGACCAAAAGGAACATCTTCTTTCCATCCGAAACCCTTCTGCTGCGCAACTTCACCCTCCCTCTATACTCGGCTTTCGCCCGCACTCTGCATGCTTGTGCATCCCCGCGAAAATTGGATTGGATATAATCAGTGCTTATCACGGATTATTCGACGAATTTTGCTGGCTAATACGGTGCACTGCACTTTCCTGTTTACGCAGTCCTCCTGCTATCATTGGAGCGGATCTTACATGCACTCGAGAGGGTGGAGGAGTGGGACGGGGCTGGGGGTGGCGCTGCTTAATTAACTTTTGCCATTGATTCCTGCGTGAACTTTGCGAGGCTGAGATTCGTGGCGAGAGCGATCAGCCGCATAAACATCAGCTCGGCTTTTCCGAGAAGGGACACGAGAGACCAGCAAGAGGGGGGAAAAATTGCGGCGGGAGAACCCCTTTGACGCGAGGCGACGACGAGTTTCGTAATTACGTTACGGGGAAAAAGACACGGGGGTGCGCGACTAGCCCCAGCACTCTCTCGCTCTCACTCTCCCTCTCTCTCCCTCTCTCTTGCACGGTCGGTCATGCGTTTAGGAGCGGGAGTGGAACCCGTAAATAACCTCTTTAAAAGAGACTAAATTCATTATTTGCTCCCCAGTTGCTTGTCTGGTATAGAGACCGGTTTTTTTTAATACCCTCCTCCAATGTCAAAAGGAAGTTTCGTTCGTAAAGACACACCCTCCCCGAAGGGGACTCTAATACTATTTCGCGTCCCTTTTTAATCGATCGTATTGTCGTTTATAAGACATCACCGATTGTACCATCTTGAGAGGGAAGAAAGAACGCCCACTAGTTCTCTAATGCCAGCATCCTTCTAGACTGGCATTTCCAGGTCTCGTGTTCTACAGCGGCATCAGCCCAAAGAATAGTAAAACCGCCAGGAAGGAAGGCTAGCATTAGTTATTCAGTTGTTCGGCGCGCATGGTAGGGGAGCGAAAATCCCCTAAACGAAGGTGTCGAATGAAACGTGTCTGACTGCCCGGCAACGAGAGGAGCTCCGTCTCGTTAATATGGATTTCTCTAACGATCGAGCTAATTTGTACACTTGTCTCCGGCGATCCTGCGTTCCTGTAAAACGAGGAGGAAAAGCCGAGTGGACGAAGGTAGAGCGCGCGGCATTCCGTTGGGGCATTGTGCACCCGCGGGATACCTAATAGGCGGCGCGGTATACATTTGCATCTGAATGGCCAAAAAGGCGCTTCCACAGCCTCGAAACGTGGTACGGTGATAGTCTGTCATGGGACAGGTAGGCTACATAAAGTCCGATGTCGAATATGGAAACAATCACAAGGCAAAGAGGGTGGTGGCTCCGACAAAATAGCCCGATGCTGCGGGAGCGCACGTGTCTTTTCACCCCAGGGACAAAGTAACCCGGCCCCCAAATACCAGCGGACTTGTACACTTACCGGTGCCCTACAATTAAAAACTCGTTCGCTTTACAATACAGGGCCCAGCGAGAGCCTATTGTTTGCATAGACTCTCGTGCAGTCCACACTGGTAAACGCTTTACATTAAAGTTTAAAAAGGGGCGATATTTAATAGGGTGGTGCGTGTCAGCATTTGATCTTTTATGGGATCCGGCGGAATATTTTCCGATATAGCAAGCATGCCAGCAGTGGATACTAATGTGATTATGAAATAACAACGGCATCCTGGCGGTCGCGGCCAAATTGTGCAAAACCGATGGAAGACTGAGTCGCTCAAAGTTCACAATCGATACATTTGACTGGGCGATTAAACGATCCGCGGAAATGGACGAGGGTGAGGGAATGGACGGGTGATAGGGATGCTGCGTGGCTAGTACCGATGGAGAAGAGTAGGAGCGCAGGGCGTGAGAAGGTGGGGAGGCGGGGCGTGCGGATTGCGGAAGCAGTCGCGAGCGTTTTCGCGCTTCGCAGCCGCAGCAGTTTGGAGTTGCCATTCGAGGCACGTAAATTGCTAACCTAACTTGTTTAGCGGTTTTAGCGGTATTTGATTAGTTGAGTGAATTTCCGAACTGTTTCAAACCCGTTCGCTCGCGCGAGCGTACGGATTATGTCCTCCATCTCCGCCTGAGATCGCATGCCAGACCTTTCCTGAATTCTACATGGCCACATAATAACCATATTCGCTTTCTCTGCTATTCCGTCCTGATATGTTTGGCAAAAAGCAGCAAATGCCCGCTCTCCAATTCATTGCAATACGCGTAATCGAGAGCTTCTGTTTCTGATCTAAAGTGCAGACGGAAACGTCTCGACGCTCCAACTTACCTTGCGAGTAGTTCATGTCCTTCTTTCATGTACTCCAGTAGTTACTCCTTATCGGAGTCTCGGTTGCACGAAGACAAACTAGTTTAACCTGAAACAAACGCATACCACGTGAGCATCGTGCATATGAGACAAGCATCAATCGTATGCCGGTGGCAGATAGTATATTTTACAATTGAAAGTCCTTGTATACAAATACTACTCAAGAAGGCTAAGCGTAAAGATTCTAAGCCTATTGTTGGTGTTTTGTTTCATGCGTGGCACTTAGATTGCTTTCCATTATATCTCCCTTCGCTTCTCCCAGACCAACTACTATTATTGCTGATTGTAAAATCGACGTATCCACTGTATTGGTTACTCAGTCCCGTTAAGATGCCCTTAGTGGCTGCAATATACATATTAAAGCTGTGGGGACAGACTTCATGGCTATTTAACGGCTTGTCCATCTGGTGAGCAGATTCGCAACTCACAAGGGTTACGGGGGCACACCTTTTATAACCGCACAAGACCTGATGCCTTTTAATCGCGCTCTATTGTTACAATTTGTAACGCTGCCCCTCAAGATATCCCCCTGGCATACAAGGGATAATTACTGCACTTATTTATACCTTTGCCAGTAAACCACTGGTAATTGTGTACTCTTGATGTGCTGTTATTTTTTACTCTTGTTAATCAAGTGGATGTGTCCTTACCGCCTTTTCCACATCCCATTTTCATAAAGAAACTTCGCTTCCATCTCGACAGCCGAAATCGATTTGTGTTGCAATCCGTATATCACACGGTTGCTATACAATACGTGTAATGTGGATGCTGCACTGGTGTTAGTCAAGGTCTCGAGTTACAAACACTTGATGGAAGGGAGTTGGGAGGTGGGTGTGTTTGTCTCGGAATATCTCCTCCCGAAATGCATTATGCGTGGAGAGCGGCGAAAGACAATTACAGGAAAGTGGGCAAAGTTGTCTCAGCAAATACCACTTACCAAAATACAATCGAGTCTCGTGCCAATCGAAGAATGCATCGGGAGGGCGCAAGAGAACGCCCCGGCTGAAATAATCGGATAACGTAGCGGGCGCTATATCACCGAGATGTGGCTTGGGAATCCCCAGAAAACGGGAAATAAGAGGAGGGAAGACACACTCTCCGATGAGATTCGATACGCCGGAGATAAATTGATGCGGGATCCTCTTGCTAATATTTAATTGTCAACTGTACCATTTTCTCCGTAATGAAAGCCTGATTGTTTTTTCTTCATAAGAACAGCAAGCATTCAAAGGAGAGGATGGTAACTTGTAAAATTGATGTGGGATGTTTTCGCATCTATCGGTTTTCATGAATCTGATGGTTGAAGTGCGGGGTTGGGGAGCGGCACGAGGTGGTACGAGGCGTTGGTAAAATGAATTCAAGAAAGGGGGCGGAATTCTTTATCGGACAGTCTGTTCACAGTAATATGGGTGAAAAAGGTCTGACCATTTGCAGGGTAAAAGGTTCCGGCGTTCTAGACGTTGGTACGTCAGGTATGTAGGTGTATGAACTCCCTCACAAGTGCGGAACGTACTACTAGCAGCCGGCAGCTGCAGACAGAGACGGCGGGCGGTGAGGGAAAAATTGAATTATCATAAAGAAATTGCGTCCGAATATTTCGTCCGGTTCTATTGAATGCCAACGAGTAGATGAGAAGGCACCGATAGCTTTTCCAATATGGCCGCAGTCTGTGCCTGAGACTTGCTTCGGGAATTTTTAGAATCAAGGTCCTCTGGCTGTGGATATCCGGCAAAGCGGATGAAAGCTAAGGGCACGTGCACGGTACGTCTCTGTTCGGGTGCGTGAAACCCCCAAGTATCTCTCTCGGCTCTCCTTTATCTGTATCAGGCGCTACGCGCGGGAAATTGAGGGGAGAGAGAGAAAAGAGGAATTGGGTGGTGCTCGCTCTCTGAACCCTTTCATGATCCGAGCAGCCCGTTCAATTGCACTTCCTACGTCGCACAATAACAGTATAAGGGGGAAAGTCAAGTTGAAAGGGAGCCTGGATTAGATTGTTACAGACGCTCAAATCCGTATTTCTTCTCGTGTAGAAGCTATCAGTATCTGTTCCTTCCTTTGAGCTGATAGTTCTCCTCCGAGAAGAAGAAAGTGCTGTGGTATGTATGCATTCCCATAACCAAACAAACCATCAAATTTGCTTTCATCTAGTGTACTATATCTATGTATACATGGTATTAGTACAAGTGTCGTTATGATCAATCTTTACTCTTGAGTTGCACCTACAAAAGTTGACGCTCGTGGCATCAAGTTGTCTTAAACGGTGGTTTTGTGGTTCCGCGAAGATTAAGAGCAAATGTATCTCTCGATTTTAACAGCAATAAAGTACATCATGATGTAAACCCAATACTCTCTAACGTACTGCGGGCAGACGCTACCCGATCCCAGTCTAGATACCAGGATCAAATCTCCGGACATGGCTATTATACGCTCATTTCAGGTTAATACTTGGCTGATGTTGGTGCATTGACCTGACGAGCGGCACCAACCGACATTAAAGTTGAGCACCGTTGATCCGCATCGTGCGGAGCGCTTTGTCCGCCCTTATTTGCGTAGTTACCGAGCAAATTATCCTGAGAATTTCACCGGCGATATTGACTGTGTCGAACGCAGCTGGGTCCGGCTGATGATGTGTTTACTCGCGCGCAGCCGACGCTGAAGATCAACCTGGTTTTGAACGGCGATGCTCGCGTTATCTTCTCGAAAGTAGACCGCTACCTACAGTAAAGAGTAAATGCGAAAGGTTCTACCCAATCATAGTAAATCCGTGGGCGCACGTAATCTCAGTTACTAGAAAGCAAGCAAGCTCTCATGGTTCCACGTAACAACGAGTCGAAGGCGTAGTGAGCGAGGACGAGAAGTTCCGGCCGAACTTTCTACACAAAGTGCGAAAACGGGCCCGGAAGCGCCGAGTGGAAGAGGAACGCCGAACTACGCCGGGACTTTGCACGCTTGGACGGTGGAAGCGAGGGTGAGTTTAAAGGTCGTCTCGCGAGCCGCTCGTTTCGAACCTCCTCCTCCCCTTCCTATAGCAAGCAGGCTCCAGCTTTGCGCGCACCGTCTCGTTCCACAGGAAAGTAACTACTAGTCGTAAAATTTCCAACGAGCCCTGAACGCTCGTACTCGCGGCGCGGCGGGGGAGAGACGATGCGACGTAACGCGCCTATATCCTCTAGCCGCCTTCGCAATTTCTAATTCAATTCTCTGTGAGCAGCGCGATTTCCCCATCGCAGATTCTTTATTATTGCTTGATATATGCAACGGTCACACGGGCAATTTCGGCTCTGCTTAATCATGAGTCACAGTGCACTACCACAAAAAGCGGTCGCGCAGCGCGGCCAAGAGTCGTGCACTTAAGTGCAAACCTCACGCAAGTTGAATGCCTTATAAGTTGGCTTAGGCAAACCTCAAAGCCTGCCATATGTCACGATACCACCAGGGATTTCAATCCACAGTGGACTTGTCCATGGCTGACTTGAATTGGTTAGCGATTGTTCCGTTGCCGATGCTGCCGTGACATCGATTTTGCGCATTCGGTTTAGGATTAGTACCCATAAGATTCTAAAGCGTGGCGTCATAAGTAAAGTAAATGTAATAAGTTAAATAAATGCTTGACATTGAATTGCAAATTTAAGTCAGAGTTAAACGTAAATTGTGGTAGTTAAAAAATTTCGGAGAATATTAAAAACAAATATGTAGTTCATATAATATAGCAGTCGAATTACATTTACTGCTAAAGTAAACAACCAACGTAAGCGGCGGCGACGCAAATCTTGACGATATGAATTACAGGCGTCCCACTGCTTCCATTAATTTCACGAAGATAAAGCGATTAGCTATGGTATTGGGGACGAGTATTAAGAAAGTCCCGTGATCTTATCTTTGAGCAGATGAAATATTGCTCATAAAAGGTAGGGGAAAAATAAAAGGGACTACTATTTCGGATTTCCAATGGCGGGGGACGTAACAAATTAAGCCTTGCTTGCTGCAGGGTGCATCTCAAGAAAATTAAAAGCATCCTCCGGCAGTCAATTAACCGAGGCGCGCGTAAGACGTATCTCTAGTTTGGGCTAGAAAATCGTGTAATACTTATGGCGCACGAAGCGAATTGGAAGTGGAAGTCACAGCTGCACGAAATTACGTCTCCCCAGGCACTCAGTTAGTATTATTAGGTAAACTTCGAAATATGCTTCTCCTTCCAAATACGACATAATTAAGGCATTCTGAAATAATATAAATTTAAACTTGCTCACTCGACACTAAGATATAAATATCCCCCGGTCTCCTGAAATGTCAAGCTCGTTTTCCTCGGGAAACAGAAGATATCTTGGAATAGGTTCACTGAATAAGAGACCTTGTTACGCTACTTCCTTGGAAAATTGATCTTTATATATATGCATGTCTACCGTATTTTACATAACAAAGCTGTCCCCTAGAGTTACGTTTCATCTGTATCTTGGGCTTTATTGCATTGGGGGGATGCGTTAGGTGTGAGGATATTTTTATTCGTACGATAGCGGGGCAGTATGTTAACTAGGCGACAGTGGATTTCTGGAAATTATTGGGGCTCACCGTGGATGCAGCTTTATTATCTTGATTGAGTCAGGGGCGTGTGGGTATACCAAAAGCATATCTGATTAAGAATGCACCCTTCCTATGGTCTCCATGACCCGCGGTTAGGGCTGGCGACATTAATAGCAACTACCGTCGACGACCTACTGCTTCCCCTGAAGCCTTCTTATATTTAATTCAACGCTACCGCTAATTTACTCCAACGCCCAAAGCATATTCAATCATATCGAAATGTATAGCACGTCGCGCTTTTATTGTTACGTGCGTTCGTCTCGCTGTGAGTTATAATATATCGACGGGAGCCATTATGGTGCCTCCATATAATATATACATCTCTAATTTAAAGTCTTAATTCCAGTGATTGATTTCAATCGCATTGATTCTGCTATTTGTGGCTGGCGGATAATCAACTTCAACTATAGAGCAAAGCTCAAATTGTTATTCATTAAACTGTCATCGAAATAACCGGATGATCACTTCATGCTATTCGATTATCATCGCGATACTGAAATCGTTAATTGATGTAATATATGCTACTTCTGGCTTTCGTTAATCAACGTGCTTAATTCGTGAAGCGCAATAACCATTCTGACTTGGTCGAGTATTCCCAATATAACGATATTACAGCCAAATCCTTATTAAACTGCAACGGCATCCCGTTTCACTGCGAGAACACGTGCGCGTAGTGTGCAATGTGGTGTTCATTACGCAGGTGTCCTACGGTAAATGGGAGATCAGCGGTTATTGGTAAATGTAAATCGAATGATTTGAAGTAGAATCGAAAACATGACGAAAGAGGTCATGTCTTTAGCAGAGGAGAGATTGAATTTACTTTCCCAATACTAATTTTATATCGCCCAATAGTCGATCGTCTGGTTTGAAACTCACTAAATAAATCCTTACTGCGACTCGGAATCTCGTTTGAAAGGTGTTTCGTTGAAAAGCTCACGTAACGCGCATTAACTGTTCTGACAACGAGTGTGCGCCAGGAACTGTATTCGACAGAGTCTCTCGCAACTTTTGCCGTGGAGTGGAGTGTCATGTCAGCCGTAGGGCAAAAATGATTGTCAATATATTTCATGAGATTATCCCCCGTGCAGCAGGGGGCTTTTTGCGTCTCTCACACGTCGATCTTGGAGCCAAAAGGCATCCGCGCTGCAGGCCGAATTAAGTGGACCAAATTGAGGATTACTCTCTGTCACCCTTGGATATCCTTCTTACTTGTCAGCCCAGTCCATTCCTAGCACCGTGCGCTGCACTTGCCTCTTATAGCCGAATCTCTTTCTTTTGTATTTTCTAGCATGATAAAGCTCGCTAGGCTTACACAACCGGCAACGTTCTGCTGATTTTGCAGGCTGACGCGAGCCCACGTCAGACGAAATGCTAATTCGTGCTCCGTAGATTTACACCTTCTTAATTTCGCAGTCACCCTTATAAATTGGAAGATCGTGGCGGCTGCCTCCAGCGCCTCTACCAGTCTCGGCACACTTCTTTGCTATTCGATCGTCTTTCGCCCCCTCGATCTTGTTTGCAACCGTTTCATCCAGCATTTTCCTCTCGAAATCCTTCCTTTCCACCTTCCTTTCCACCCTCCGCCGGTGTACGCAGGAATACTAATGACACACCGGCAAAATAATAAAAATCCCCCTGCAGATTAGCTTATAGAGGATAGAGGTACGTGCTATCGGGGAGTCATTCTTAACTCGATTCTTTATCGGTTTATAAACCTGTCATTTATTATCGACATTTATTGTTCCATTGTAATCCTGTATGTATATGATAGGTGCCAGAGTCTGTTGTGCAAAGTGGCACTTATCTCCGTAAACATTTCCTTTCCTTCAATCATCTGATTCGTCATACGCAAGATAGAACAATCCGATAGAAGGCGCAGCAAGTGCGACTTGATGAAACTGATTAGATTTCGATGGGTGCTTAATCGGAGTGGTGCTTTTAAGTGCCACCATTAAATCCCCGGCGGAAAGTTGCTCGCCGCCGTGAGCTCATGGCTAACCTTATTATGGATTCCTCGTTAAACGCAGACGAACGTTTCCCAGACCCCTTATGCATCGAGCGTTCCTAACGATGACTCTTTATGAGTGGTGATTCCCTCATTATGGCCTTGATATACTTTATGAATGAAAACATCCATGACCCTTGCAAATCATCCTTGAAAGCTGAAAGAAATCGGCACACGGGAAAGTAAGAAGCTTTCCAGCAAAAATTGATTTTCATTCAAGCCAGAACAAGGTTGGGCCTCCGAAGCATTTAAAGGCAGCACGGAACGATCTGCACACAGACGTTACTTTCCATGCAAAGTTTCGGAATCTCATTTGCGTGTGCGGTGTAAGTTACTTACGAGAGAGTAATATCGAGTTACCTCGTTATATCGAAGAACGTCCAATGTATTATTACCCGCTCTTTCAGAATATACACTTAAATTTGGTGCTTCCGAAAGCAGAACAATGAGACTGCTGGATCAGCTTCCGGACGGGAATCATATTACCGGAGAAGTTGAAGGAGGTATTTGTTCGGAAAATTTGATCTTTTTCAAAATGGTACTGGTTACGTTACAGGCTATCGAATACAAATCTAAAAGCGAGCCTCGAGAAATAAATGAATAAGTTGCAAAGGAGTAGTAGCGGCTCAGTCTGAGGAATATCATAGGTTGTTCTGAATTCCCCAGCAAGATGTCCAGGCGCGGGCTCTCCTTTGTTAGAGGGTTTACGGGCGTAGCGATTTCTCTGCGCTTGCTCAATTATTTCAGGGCACTCGCGGGTACGTGCGTACGTTACGGGGTGATGGATGACGTGCTCAGGAAGCCTCCCTCCAGTTTGGCCGACCTCTCCCTCTTCCTCGCAGGGTGCTTCTTGCGCTCGCGCGTAAAGTGCAAACACAGGCACATACACAGGCCCGCTGTACCCTCGCGTGACTCTCTCTCTCCCTCTCCCTCTCCCTCTCCCTCTCGCTCTCTCTCTCTCTCTCCCTCTCGCCACAGGGGATGCCGCTTGAATAATTAGCCCCACGGTGCACTAAACTCCCGTCTGGCTACGTGAAATCCGAGCACTGAATTCGCCAGAGCTTGCCGTGGTACTTTAAGGCTAGACCTCGCAGGCGCTTTAAGGGCGAGCTTCTAATTAATACTCCGGGCGCGACGGCTGCTGCTTCCCGCTGGTCAGGCTTGCGAATTTCGCGGTGTGTCTCGAAAATGTTGAGGCCAAGGTAGAGGGAGTGAGCGGACTGGGAAGCAGCATAGCGCGCGCGCGTTCACTGCGTGAGGAAACACGATAATTAGAGGGCGAGGCTGCCGTCCCCGGGCCAAAAGGGATATGATTTTTTGAGTGAGTCTGCCGATTAGTGGAGGCCGAGGGTAAACTTGCGCCAAGTGTTCGTTACGTCGCTAAAGTGGCGGTGCGGTAAATCCTCCCATCCTTCCATACACCACGAAAAGCCAGCGCCGAATTTCTCCTCCGCACCCTCCGCACCAAATTCGGCAGAGCTCTTCCTTCACGCACTGAAGGATCAAGCGGCTGACGTCGAATCACAGACGGCCGGGTATTTGAATAAGCACGAGAGCTGACCGGCCGGCGCGATAATTGCTCGCGTAAGAGGAACAGCCGTAGCAGCGCGTCTAGCCGAAATATACTCGCCGTCCGTGAATTATGTGGCGAGCTTTCGGACGACAGATTGGGCATCGGCTATGGCTCTGGAGATAGAGGGAGCGCTCGAGATCCACCTTTGTGGACAAATGTCGAGGAGATGGAGCGAGCGAGTAAGGATCAATAGCCCCGGGGCCGAGTTGTCGAGTGATCAGACCCAATCGGTACTCTCTGCGAGTCGCAGTGGTGGTGTGGTGGTGGTTGCGTTCTGTTATCAAGGGGGTTGTAACTTCGAAATTCGATTTTGCAGCCGAGCCTTTTTTCAATCAGCATTATCGGCCACTTGGCAGCCCTGTCGCGAAAGGGTGAGTAACAACGAGGGGCCGAATGTTGCGAGCGTAGAGAGACATTGCTCGCAGAGAGGGTAGAAAAAGAACGGGGGAAGAGACCGAGAGAGAAAGAGAGTGAAAGGACAAGGCAGGATCACTGTATAAAGTGAAATAACTTGGGGCGAGCTTCTACCTACTGCCGGCGACTTCTTTAAGGTCAAATAGGGTAGGTGGTTTAGCGTTAGCAGCAGCCTGCAGCCTTCGAGCCTCCGAAGTCTCGGCACGTCGTCGATGAATGGTCTGACGAGACTCCGCGAGACTTTGTGAGACAATCGCTGGGGAAATCTGGGGACCCGCTCATCCACCCTTCGTTCCTGTCTGCTCTCACCCCTCTCACCCCTCTCTCCCTCTAGAGTCCTCTTTCGAAGCGCGCTTGTCGCTCGCGTAGCCCTGTCTTATCCTCTTTCCCTTCTCGGACCCTATGCTCCTCTACCTTCCGCGTTCCTATCTCGCGTGTGCCGGACTGCTGGCATTTAATCGTACGAACGAGTCGCGATTAAATTTCTCGCTTCTGAAGGGAATTCTCCTGGGTAACCGCCCCCTCAGGAATCGTAGGGAAGCCCCTTTGCCCCTGCTTCCGCGGGATGATGCTGAGTCCACCACATCATTCTACGCTCCATTCTGCATACATATACTGATTGTGAGACGTAGAGGACACTTGTCAAAGGTTGCTGATGAAAAGGTTCGAAGTCATCCACGTCAAATAGTTGGAATCTTGCTATTAATCGGCTGCACTTCGCACTATGTAAAAAGAAGTATTTTATTTAAGCTATTTTATTTGCCTTTTACTGCGACAAGTTGCCCAACCGCCATATCGAGCACTGAAAAACTCAACGAATTTCCATTGGGGAAAGGCAGGCGCCCATATACTGGAAAAAGTTCCTTATTTCTCGATGTCGACGCCAACAGCCTGATATTGTGGCAGTTCGTCGGCCATAAATAATTCCTTCTCAGTCTCGGAGTGCATCTCGGCTGCAACGCGTGCTCTACGTGCAGTATACATTAGCACAACAATTACGGATGCATCAACTTTAGCCAATAGTCGATCAGCGTACACTTCATTATTCAGCGAGTTACGCAAACTCATTCCACCGTGACCCACTATTCGCCTATTTTGCAGGATGACGAGAGTCATGCCTTTTGATGAATGAGATGCTTGTGCGAATCGGCACAGAGTTGCATGGAGGATCCTTGAATTATTTTCAGCCCTAAAGTGTCGAAGAATGTGAAATAATAGCCAGGGGATAATCGCTTTAATCAACGAGATAGCAGAATACTCTTTCAGCTAGTTGAGAGCTTGGCCGGATGAGTTGGCTAATAAAATAGTTATCAACTGTGGATAAATACAGATTGGGTTTCCCTTCATGGATCGAGTGAACTGACCCACAAAGCGTTAGTTTCCCAATGGCAACGAATAGCGGGGAAAATGTTGTCACTTGGTTTCTACAGTAAAACGCCGAGTGCAATTACAGGATGACTTACCTGTTTACGGGTTGCGAGCCCGAGACTTGAAAAATGCTCGGGAAAGCTCACCTCCCGAGGCTTCTGTTTGTCGGAGCTTTTACTTCAACGTCTTTTGGCTTAACTGTCTATCTGGCGAGGAAAGTGCCGTAACTTGACACTGCGGTTTGTTCGCGCGCAAACTTGACCGAATACCACTAAGCCCTCTGCGAAGGTCTATCTTCTCCACTCGGCTACTGTTGTTACTCGAGCGCGGGATACCCCTTCAAGTGCATTTCCCGGAAGAAGGTCTTCTCTGATAGTCCTCGACACTACCTAGAGCGTTGCTCAACACACTCGCACAAGATGAACTGATGCAAAGAGGGATGCACTATTGCTCAGAGCCTTGGCAAACCGTATATAAATCCAGTGCCTGTACGCTCCTGTAGTTAAGTCTATGCGAGTTTGTTTCCAACTCAGCGTACTAACTCAGTTCAGCCTCAGTTCGACGACGATGCTGCAAGTTTAGAGAAGGTTCATGTTTCAAGAGCGTTAAAAGTGACACGACTTTCTATTGCGCTAGTTAATACAGAAGTCTTTCTATTTGTAGGTTTTACCGAGCGAGTGTTGCCCGGAGAGCGGCTGAAGGGAGCAGCTTACACACATACGTTTACGGCACCAGTTATTGCTAAGTCTTCCGAAAACGAAATAGCACGGCTGCGTTTTAACGATGTGGCAACAAGATCTTCTCTACGATCCTACATAGAAGCCAGAAAACAATACCCGGGAAAATGGGCCAAACCAAACGCTCGCGCATCGCTATGATTTATATTGCAGTGAAACGTAATCCCAGCTAAAACTTTAAGTATACCAACAAACAATGAACTGGAAGGCTCGCAATCGGCTTCCATTGTAAGTCGAACCTCATACCGTAGTATCTTTGCTGTGATTGGGCTTTTATAAACATTTCATATTCATTGTTTTGCAATGAAGCTCACGTCGAATTCAAGATAGAATACTTTACTATTGGTCAAGGATCGAAAGAGTTCTGACTGTATAGATATATTGCGACCAGAAATAAATTCAGTTTATCCGTTTAATGTTACGATATCGATCAGACATTCTAGTGGAGGAATGCAGCATTGAAAGAAATCGGCGAATCCAGATAAATGTGTACCTACCGGTTTCCCTGAGAAACGGCAATGGTTCAATTCCATGCAAATCTCTAGAGTGTCCTGGCACGCCAACCCCCATACCACCCAACCGTCTGTTATATCGGCAACATTGTTTACGATCCATTCCTATCATTTGCTCCTTATGCGTTTCACGAGAATGCAATTAATAAAAAGATTCTACTCGTAGCTATCAAGTCGAGTGAAACAATGAATAGAACTGGAAAATTTCTGTTCCTGCAGCTCGTGCGGATGTGCGTATAATTTCGCGAAGACGAGGGGAGGATCGTAACTAAATGGAGTGTGAAACCCTCGTAACTCGAGTTCGTGGGAAGCGATTGCCTTTCTCGAAACGCTTGAAATTTTTAAAGCCTGGGTGAGGCCGCACAGGGCGAACTTATCTCTGTACATCGTTTGGTGTAAAAGTCTCTAGTTGCCTGCGCATTTCCTTACTTCCTGCATGCCATGATGATGCTGCGTACATGTAACACGATCAAGCTACACTGAAACCACAGCCTGCTCTACTTGACTCGTAGCTCGAACCTTACCCTGTTCATTAATATCGAATTCTCGTTCAGTATTGGCTTCTTCAGCTTTCGTCGGCGAAATCGAGAAGTTGTTTCATCGTTAGAAATTATACAGTGATTTTTGGCGAAGCGTCCTATATGTATACAAACATACATTTCAGAACTCGTATATCAAGAATTTCAAGGGTTGAAGCTTCGATTGATAGTAGGAAGGTAAACGGAAGATCAAAGGAACAGTGTAGGAGTGTTGAGTAGGAATTTTGAAGCTCGGCAGAGCAAAGCGGCCGATCCACTGACGTCAACGAGACAGGACAGGACAGAAATTCAGATTGAGGAGCGGGGCGTGCGGACGGACGATGCGAGGGAGTAGTAGGGAAAGAAGAGGGAGACGGAGCTCGGACGGAGAGGGCGGAACGTCCAAATTTGCATTCTTGACCGCAAACAGTAGCAGATAGAACCGGCATAGGGAGGAACGGCACGGCACGGCACGACGCGGCGGCAGTGGCGGTGCAAGGAGGCGAAGCTAAACTGGCACAAACGAGCTAACTTGCTCTCGTTAGTGTGACTGCGTACATCGTCGCCATTATGAGGGGCGCCGTGTTAATTATACTTACACGTTGTCCGAACACCGTGATAATGCATCCGGTCATCCAAGCTACCATCCGGAATGTATACCCATACACTGTAGAAATGTAATGTCAGAGTATGTCGTAGCGCGAGCACGCCTCCTCTGCCAAGGGAATATTATTGCTGCCGAGTGCAAGAGCACGCTTCAGCTTGCCACTCCTCCCGTTTTAAATGCTCATTTCGCCTCTCGCAAGAAACACTAGAACCTCCGGCGCCGCGCCCTTCTTAACTCTCAACGCGCCATCGTCCACCAAAACACGTACGGATTTACCTTGCAGACAGCCACGAATTTCAACTCGGATTTTTCTTACCCGTCCACCCTCTTCACCCTTTCCAACGCGCTTCGGCGTAACTGACGACGAGACAAGTAGTCAAAATTCAAGTGACACTGGCTGGTGAAAACTTGGTAAAATTGACGCGAAGGCAATACATCCTGGTGTGCGTGTTAGCATCTCTCTCTCACTCTCTCTGCAGACAGTGTCCTTTCACACATACTCCAGACTAGCACCACTGGTGAAAAGGTATTCGACAGCAAATCACGTTATCGACATTGGCCGGTGTTGCTGGTGTTGCTTTCATTGGCAAGCCCTCGGATAAATTCCTCTTCTCGTGTTGTCTTATGTAAGGGTAGCTTGTGGCCCTGAGGGTAGTTGGTCAGAGTGCGTGTGTGTATGTGTTGCGGCGGCTCCTAGCCATGCAGGAAGAGAAAGGGAGACAGAGAGAAAGGGTGCTGCATGCCGAGTTCCACGGGCGGCGTGTAGCCAAAGCGGCAGGGGATTTAGTTGTATTTTATTCAGCCACTTTATTCCGGGAGTTGTCACAGTTTTACATTTCCATCGGACTGCAGGCAGCACCTGGCGCGCTGCGCCGCGCCACGCCGCCGGCTATTTCTATATACGCCACGTAGCGCTTCTCCGCGTCAGCCAACCCCATCAGCAACTCCTCTTCTTCGTCTTTCACCCGCCACACTCTCCATCCAGCTCCACCAATGCTTTCACCAACTACACCAGCACTACCGCCTTCTTCGATACATAATCTCCATCTTTCTTACTCCAGCTAGCTCATGCTCGTTTCGAATCTTCTTCTTGCTCGTGTTAAAATTTGTCAGTTGATGTTCAAAACTACTCTCTGATTTTACATACCTTCGTATCGTATTGCTGCAGGTTTAGATAGTTTGGAAGACCTATACTATGTTAGATTAGCATCGGGAATATGACACGTGCTTGTATTGCTGCTCGCGATATAGTGTGAAACTTTATTATAATAAAGTATATCTTGTGAATAGTACAGGAATTGTGGATTGCCCGTCGGCTCATTGGGAATGGCTTGACACAATTGTTTCACGATTCTTCCTCTACCTTTAGATGGTTAAGAGGGAGCACCGCTTTATAACTGAAGCCTCTTTGCAACAAAGTGCTTCGCCGTTTGAACGGGAAGGTTTTTCTCTCCGAAGAAATAAACATTCCTAAATGTTCGTATCTCTCAGCTGTGGATGTCGGCGCAAGGTTTAAAGAGCCTCATATTTATGACAGGGAAAAGGAATGGCATGTTTATACGAAATACACCATACTTTTATGCCTTAAACGCCATTTTTCATGGTCTCCTACACCGTGGAGTATCTTTTACGCGAAAGATTTTCCCGAGGTGGTTCGCAGCGCAGACCGAAATATAGGTTGAGTGCTGTAAAGCTTTATTTCTTAGCCCGTACATTGTATCGGCGTTCTGCCATTATACTCGAGCTTTAATGCACCTGTGTAGTGCCCATTTCCCCGAAGCCATTTTGTCATGGCGCACAGACCATTAATTCCATTCTCATTCTTTTCACCGGTTTATGTACTTACGTACATGCGCTGCGATCCAGTTAGATCGATATTGTCATCAGAAATCCGTATGAAAGGGTATCACAGAGTTGTTATGTACTCGGTGACGTTAAACAAACCTCAAATCTGTCAGTTGCTCGGATGAAATAAATCCATGAACAAACCAGATGAAGAACGGCATTTCCAACAAGCTTGCCTTTCCTCTCCACGAGTTCCTGGGCTGCTTTCGCTCGTTAGGTATTCCGCGTTTCGTTAGATCCATCCACATTACTGCGACAGTCCAAATGGATTCTAACCCTTAAGGGCGTTTACCCTTTTCATCCTTCCATTATGTCTTTTTCAGTGTCGTTCGACGACACTCCACGACAATGTACTCTGTACGTTGTACCGGCACAGAGCTATGCATTAATCCGTCCGAGAACTCGCATTCATCACGTTGAGAACTCGTAATTGTTCAGAATATAGTCGATGCCGTCAATTACGAGAGCCATAAGGATGTATGCATGCTCGCTAAGTGTTCGTCGATCCGGTAAATACATGTTCTACAATGCGAAGACGTTTGGTTGACTGGACCAATGAAATTGCAATCGATTAAAATTTCCGAGACTACATCCAAGCCAACCTAGTGTACGCTCATTCTTCATGGAACAAAGTAGACGCGTATGAAAATAGGCTGTTTATCGTAGAATAGAAGGTGGCCGCTTTTTTCAGTCGACAATACAGGAAGCGTGTTGGGTACAGGTGCAGTTTTGTTAGAGTTGCAAATATGGAATTCGCGGAAGGGCACTTGCAGCGCTCGTTAGTTCCCTAGTTGAGAAGCTGGCGCCTCTAAAAGGGCAAGGCAAGCGGCCGTAATCCGGCGCTGGCCCTGCTTTTGTGAGTCCGGTGCACAATTAAACGTCGCGCTCCTAGCCTGCGTGACTTTGCCGTGCCGAAGCGAACAATGCTATTCGGGCGCGATGTCGAGGACCACGCATGGAATCATCCGCAGAGAGGGAAAAAGCAAGAGAAAGCGAGAGGATGCTAAGGACCACCGTGCAAAGCCTGGCAAAAAAGGAAGGGACCCTTAGCTTGAAGCCAGCGAGCTATGCAGCGTGCGGCTGGGCAGGCGAGCCGCATGCAAATTACACGCGCGCGCACGAGGGCGCCCGCAAAAATGATTCTCCCAGTGCACAAAGCACCCCGAAACCCCCTTCACGCTGGGATCCCTCTGTAAACGCCGGGCTGTTTGACTGCACTTCCATTCGCCGTTGCCCGTTGCCCGTTGCCGTTCCACCACCCACAGCATTCCACCTTCTACCGGACACTTATTATACTCTCTAATCAATACAACAAGACTCATGTGCGTAAACCTTATTGTATACAATGCACTGGCTCTCGCTATTGAGGGCACGGTCGCCGAACTTCTTCCTCTTAGTCAATTTTCAGTTGCATATACTTTTCGATCTTTCGTTCGCTACTCCACCTGAGAGTAACCTTAACCAGTAATTATTATATGCGAAATGTAAAGTATCCAAGTATATGCACACTTATTCGGATTTATTAATTATTTACGAATTGATATGACCTCTAATGCATAGTAGTTAAAAGCTTACGAAATCTGTTTTCTTGCTGTTTGTTATTTGTTATTTGTTTGCATGATATAAGATGCGACGCAAGAAAAAGATGGTGCGCATCGAATTTCGCGAGTGGTATTGTTGAAGGTGCATTGTAAGCAATAAGATCGGCAAAGACACGTTAGGTCAGCTGGGACTCTTGTACTCCATCGATACAGCGGTGTTCCCTCGTGCGAGAACCACGCTCCTTCTCAACAATCTCTTCCTCTAGCCGCCTATGGTGGCCTGGCTGGTATAATGGAGTGATCCGAAACAAAACCAGGAAAACAAAGAGAACCGCAAGCACGAGCACACGAGCCCACTCGCCCGTACGGCCACGTGCTCCTCTCACCGCAAAGCATACGCTTAGCAAAGACCACTGGCGCCGTACATGCTAGCGAGCCAGCGAGCGACTATGTATACGTACCCACACACACATACTACTTGGATCGTTGGCCATTCTCGCGTATACCACCACCAATGAATATACAAGCGGCAAAGAGCATCGTCTTAATCGCGTCCGCGAGTATTTATTGCACTCGTACTGGAGCCGCAAAGGCCACCACTAATGGCAAGGGTAATTCATCGCCAAGGGCCAATGAGAAAGAGGACACCAATCATACGATGACTTACAATCACACTATCCAGTTGAGTATTAAGTCCCCGCGGGACGAAGAGCAAACGCGCTCGCCGAGACTCGATTATTGGAGTGTCGAGCGCTACTCGATAGATAACCGTGGAGCTAGATCAAGCTGAATTAATTTACGGCAGGTTTAACTCCAACGCAACGATTTGTCGTGCAGGTGAGCGCCAGTCGACCCGTCCTAAGTATTTAACGAGCGTTTGATTGGCCGTCTGAAATTGCTGGGACTACTCGCGACAAATCGAGTTTCCGGTTATTAATAAAGCCCGGGTGTGAAGCGCACATCGACGCGAAATCCGCCCTGCACCCGAATGTGCTGGGACACGTATTTTCAGATGAAATTGGACTGACGTGCCGCGCGGAATACACATCGGGCGTCAGGAGTCACTGAATTCGACCGCGCCGCGCCGCGCCGCGCCACGCCACGTTGCCGCCGTCGCCGCCGCCAGATGATTGCCCCCTAATGCCGTCTGCATGTAATGCAGCGGCTCGCCATCGTCAGGGGAGTAGAGCCCTGTGGTATACAGAATCGTACCCAGGCGCGGCTGAACGTTCGTTAGACAAGGCAGGAGAATTGTCCTGTAAATGAGTTACGTCGTTGCCGATCGGACTAATTGTAATATTTACTGGACCCTGTTCACCGCTCCTCCGCCCATGTTGACCCAACGGGGCCACCGTTCATATATTCTCCGACTGTAATACGCTCCTGTTCGCCGAGAATATCGCATGGAAAACATTTTACGATTATAACCTTCTAGTCAAAAATGACCGTTGCACGCTAGCAAGGTCAATCTCTTATTACGAACATTGCCAGAATAACAGAATCCCATCTCATACGTGTACTCATCACATTTTCATTTTTTAGTCTCACGTGTCTACCATATTAATATTATTAGATAACAATTCTCTCCTTGGCAGAAAGGCAATTCGTGTCTGTGACATACACATACGGGAAAATAGACTCGCAGTGGGACTATAATTGAACTGTAAAATTGCAACAGGAATAAAACTGTTAATCACAGATTATTTATAATCTATAGTAAAACTGGATTTAGCTAGTGTGTGATTAGAGGTCGACCTGGGAAAACAGTAGAGAGGTATAGTATGATTCGAAATTGCAATACAGGATGCGCATGATGTTCAGGGAACTGCGTCAGTATATGTCATAGCTCCGCACTCGCTCGTTTAATATTTCAGGTCCGCTGCCACCGGCGCTTTTGACGGTACCGTTTTCTCCGCGGGACCGTCCATTCCCGCGAGTTTATGGAAACGCCAACGGACATCCATTCCAAATACAATACATACCAATAATATATGCTGCATCTGTGTTTGAGTGGGATACAATTGAACGCGCGTCTTTTTGAATTTGGAATCATAGGATTATTTCTGCTGATTCGCGCACAATGATAGTGTAATCGAGGTGTACCGGAAAGTAATATGATAAGGAAACTAGCTTGTAAAGTAAAGCTGGCACATGTGCAAGAGATATCTTTTGGAGGCCTTGGAGGTTTAAGAGAGCGGATATGATAGGTGGCTGGCTGGAGGAGCGTTGAGATCCCGATGTTAATCGAGCATATGAGTAGTCGCGAAACCACCCAAGTCGTCGGCTGGAATGGGTAACACATGTTTGGAGCTAGTGGCGGCGCGGCGCACTGTTTCTCACATTGCAATTAATCTTACATGCCTTCTGCGAATCGCGGCTCCTCTGACACACGCGCAGCATGCGAACAGCTTGCACTGCTGAGAGATCGAGAGACAGAGGTGCATGTGCAGCCAAGGGAAGCAGCTATGGCATAGCCACCGTCAGCGGCGAGATAAAATCGTGAAAGGGATAGAGAATTCTCTCATCATCCTGATGAAAGGTGCACCAGCTCTCTGCGGCTAGAATGACCTGAACTGGAACAGTACAAGTAGCACAACATTTCGGCCAGTTGCTTTGTACTCGAGTCCTCCTTTTTTCTACCTTTGCTTCCTTTTCATTTACCTGGACACATCTTATCTCAGTCATCGCGAACATAACCACATACATAACCATATACATACTGAAATGGATGTATAATTATACTGTGGATGGCTTGCGTGAACATCCGGTCACTGATTGCTAAACAAATCCTTTCTGACATATGCATGAAGGTTGAGGCGTTACTCCTTTGAAAAAAGGCGAATCAAAGGTATAGGTGTTTTAGGCCAGATTTAGGGGCCGAACAATCAATCAACAGCGTGACGAGGGCAATTAATCAACATCCACCGGAGCTCGCCGGGACGCAAGTTCCCTTTTATTCTTGTAAATTGCGTTAGACGCCCGTAGACGCGTCGCTCGCCACGAATAACACGCGGAGCACCCAGCAACTTCGTTGTTTCACTCGCTTGAAAAGCTAGCCCTTCCGGCGCAAACGTGCGTCGGGCAAGAAAGACAAATGTCATTGCCGCGGACAGAGAGAATGGAGATTGCCGCATACTCCTCGATGCTTTGGCTCTCGAGGAGCCACCGAACAATTTGTCAAGTGCTGACGTTAAGCCGCTAACTTTACTACGAGTAGAGTCATAGCTCATCTTACGGGGCGACGTTGTGATGCTTAAACCTTAGCTGCTGCGTCTTCCTGTCGTCTGTGCAGCTTGCCACAAGATCCCGCTTGTCTCCTTTAGGCGGAAGGTGCCAATTCGGCGGCAGCTTTCTGCCTCCAGAAACCCCTCTAACGAGAGTTCAGCCCCAGACTAATTACATCGCCCAAGGTCCCGATAAGTCGTTCGAATGAAGACTACAAATATAATATAAAGCGTAAGCCCCAGAAGCAGATAAAGAGAGACTGTGTGTATTGTGTATTCTGAGTAGAAGACGAATGTGAATCAAGTATGAATCGAGTTGAAGTCGATCTTGGCTTCGAATAACATTCCATTCGTTAAGGGTGGAATAACCGCAATGGGTTGTGGTCCACTGTCGGAAGATAAGGGTGGAGTATAGTCTCTCGGGGACATTATGTTTTTCCTGTCTTGCTCCTTATCAAAGAGGCTAACGCAGAGAAGGCAGCCAGCGGAATGCGTCGAAGAATGTTGGGATTGGGATTACATCGGGGTCCGATCCGAGGAGCGAGATTGGCAAACACGGAAAGTAAGTTCCTGGGTCGAAGACCCGTGGAATTCGACGACGGGCGCGACAGTTGGCAACTGTTCTGCGGTTATTGGAAGCCTATATAGATAGTCCACTCGTTCGCTCCAACTCGTGACATCCTGGCAATCGGGAAGTTATTAGGAGGGTGCATTGCTAGGAAATGGAGTGAACGAACGGTGGCCCGCTAGAAACGGCTGTTAAATGGGACTTGGGCACTGCCCTCCCAAACTTTCTCTATTCCCTATTCTTTCACGCGGTCTAACGTATTTCTAGCCAGCTGCTTAACCTGCAACAACTGCCACTTAATTATTCATAATTGTACTCCTCAACCCTCTAAGGGTTACTATTGGAGAGGAACACTACCTATCGGATATTAGATTGCACACTCCTTGAAACCGGATGGGTTTGATAGCCTCAATTTTAAAAGCTATTCCTTGCCGTATCTTTCACGTTTACGAAGCATGATATGGGTCAAGCTGCTTTTAAGAGAAACATTGACCAAGGAAATGTAACCAAATGCGGCAAAAACTTATACCGTATAAATGTTCTGAAACTGGTGTAAGTTACACGGGTAGCCAGCAATGCGACACTCACTGATATCATAGACGTGGAAGGCAGTCATTACGATATTCCTTCAAGGTAGATAGCTGTTAGATAAGTTACAGGGAGTTCAGTGTCGGCTGTAAATATTGTCTTGTGTGGAAGGACAGTTTAGCGCAAGCGCAAAATTGATGAAACTATACAACTGGCGTGGCTCATAGTGAAACCAGCAGTTTGTGTTCCGTACTCCTTGCTATATGGAATTGGAATGGTTATGGGATAAGAATTGAGTGCGCGCGTTCGGAATCACGTACTGCTATGTCTGATAATGGTCTACTTTCCGAATTGGAGTCATTGGACTTGATGGTCCTGCTTCCTTCGGATACTTTAAAGAGTTTACAACGCTCTTAGTAAGAGAATAGCAGAAGTAGTGCGACGTACATGACTTGCCACTCTAAAAAAAGGTGATTATCAGAAAATCCTACGTAACTGAGTTTCCATAACCAGTTTCTCTTCGTCAATGCAACTTAGTGCGATAGCTACTTAAGTCATGAAATAGACTGGAAATCGGTCAGTGTGTCTAATATCGGGTCTTTTTAACTTCATTCAACTCGAGTCTTTCCGAGAGCAGCCAGAGGAACTAAGAAATACTCTTAAGATGCGGAGTTGAAGAAACTCGTAGCGTTCGGTGATTACGGCTAAACAGTTGCGGGTGCTGGCTGGTTGGTTGCGAAGTTGCTGCCAAATTACGAACAATGGCGAGAACGGAGGGTCTGCTTTCCCGTCCAATCTAAACAAGCGGAGCATAAAGTTACCAACTTTCGTGACACCCGCTCCCTTTGTCACCACTTGCAGCAACACAGCAGGGAGGCAAAGTAACCACCTCGCCGGCTCCGTGAGTGTCTCAATAAATTAGCGTGATAGTCCGGACGAATCGAGGCGGCCGCCAGTAATGCCAAGCTGGGTAATTACTTCCAGGCTTTCTCTATTCTTATATTCAGCTTGAATTTTGCTAATTCTAAAGCGATATCGTATTTTCGGTAGCTAAACTTCTTGAAAAATTGGAGCTTCCTGAATTACCTTCTACTCCATTTAGATAGCGCACTCGCAGTGACCCGAAAGCAGTTCATTTACATGGTGTACAATACAAGTATGTTGTGGAACAGTTAGATTTCTGGATTTGGCAGTGCTTCTGGACAATAAGCTTTTAGTTTAAAGATAATCTGTTGTCACAGTAGAAACGCTTCCTATCCAGTTGGACCTGGATTGGAATTTCCCTTTGTATAGACTGTATTCCATTTCATTTTTTGAATGTCTACCTTCGCTACTCTTATTATAATAATCCTGTGTTCTACCTTTCACGCCACATCTCCGCGAGCGTGTCAGAAGATCGATGTGCCAGCCTTATGATACCCGCATTAGCCCACTTTCGTGAACGGCACTCGACCATAAAGCCAGATAAGGAGAGAGCGAAGTTTCAACGCGGCTAAAAACTTCTAATACCTCCAGACGTCCGTGGGCATTTAAAATCCGTAAATTTTCATAATGTCTGTAGGAAGTTTTATCTGATAGATCGCTAACGGAGGAAGCGGCTCGTTCTACCAGAAAAGAAATAACAAACTGTTAACACCCATCCAATAGTTTTCTGTGCATATTCACAGCTGTAAACGATGTGTTTGTGGTAACTGCAGCTTTCCGCAGAAAATAAATTTTTGATACTAATGAAAGAATTATACCAATTTGTAGCACAAGTTATTATGAATTGTTGAAAATAGCCAGAGCAGTAATTGGACGGGGATAAAATAACTGTACTATAAATATCGCAGTGAAATTTCTAGGAATGATTGTCTCTTCATTACATTATATATTAGCATAAGTGTGCAGCTTGTTGACAGGCGATGTTATTAAGGGTTGGGTTAAAATTCCGAGGTAATGGCGCACGAGCCATTCTCTGTGGATACAATGGTAATTAGTCTTATCTCTAGGCAACAAGATTGCGCGGCGGGGAGGCTCGCGCGCGTGGGAGTGAAATAGATAGCGAACTGTACTAGATAGTTTCCAGGCTGAATCCTCTAGGTTTCCCTTCGCGTCTACCGTTCTCTTCGCCTAATATTCTGCGTCCCGGGTAAAATCTAGCGTTGGATCTCGCCGCCTCCCAGCATCCTCGCCCTTGTCGCCGTCGTCTAGGAGAATGGCAATTTCAACCAGCAGGAAACTAGTTTCGAACGACTTGTATTATCTTTCTCAATAAGCTGCTGTATTAACAAGCAGGCAACCTTAACTGCCAATAACCACGGTGACATTACGCTTGGAAGCCCGATGTATACAAAATACGTCTCTTGCTGTAGGAAATGATTTTGTTTCTCAAAGAGATTCAAGCATCCATTCCATTGAAGAAGTACGGCATAGTGCACATACACGTTGGGATAGCTTACTTGCTAAGAAAAGTGGGATTTATTGCAAAGCGAATTACTTGAGTCATTTTCTCTTATCGTGAAGCTTACGTCTTGCAAAGAGGTCCAAGCCACTGCATCCTCGTCGTTGAAGCCCAAAACCAACTCATTCAGTAACTCTCGCGTCATACCGAGTCGTGTATTTTCATCCACGCATTTGAACAGTCAGGCAAGCGCCGCGCCGGTTTTAAAGTACTCGGCACTTCACGGTTTGTGTCTGTGGCCATCGTCTACTGTGCTTTCACGAAAGTAAAGCACAAAAATAGAGAAACACATGAAATCCGCCTTCCTCTCGTGGAAGAAGCACCCTTCAGCAATTCCCTTCTTTAATAGGATTAATATCCAGGTTGTACCCGGAGCTTTGCATCCGCTTCCAGCGTAGCGACACAAATCGTTGAATAACTATTCATGCAGTGATAGACTTTAAACCCGTTCATATTAGTCACATACGAATAGTAGTATAATTTGCATTATCATATTACTTCTATTAATGTCAGTTGCCGCATGACTATAGGAGAGACAGGAGGAAAACATTACATTGCATATTTGAATGATGTTTATTTTACCCAAAGTGGTGGGCTTTACCTCCGACACCTCTACTACTGCCGTTGGTGGTAAACTTCACGTGCTATAAAAGTATCATACCTCTCGAACTTTATGATGAATTTGATCCTTCGAAAAAAGTATATGGGTCTACGGTTATGCGAAGCCAAAGTGTTAGCTTGAGCATGAACTTCGGTCGAGCTTTAGTCAATGGCTCCAGGAAAGTTCAGGAGGAGGAGCGTCGGTCACGTCGTGTAACCTAGTTTACAAGTCGCGTGACGCTCTGATTACATTGTTAAAAATCTACTGGCATCAAAATAGCGATTTACGTATAGTTCCGAAAGTTTTAGAAGATTGGCGGAAATGTAAGACACCGCACGAACCGCACCGCCACAATACCTTACAAAAAATATTTAATTTTAACAGCTTGAAACGAATAAAATACTCCTTCAGTTACAAATACACTTTATATAATTTCAGTTCACCGTAGATGTTTATGCAAATGCACAGATTTTCAATAGAAAACCATTAAGTTATTGTGTAATCTCCAGGAATCCAATGGCAATTTAAGCCATAGCGCACTTTCTCATTAACGTGTGATAAAAAGGGTTTTAATGAAAAAAAGCACCAAGTAAATTAGATCGGCGAATGGGAAAGAATTTGCTAAACGATTCCGGGACAGGGAGCGAAGAAAAACTGGCCGATCGGAGAGAAAATTACTTCCGGAACATTTTCTCATCGAGGACGTCTATCTTACAAAGGAGGGTTGGCTGAACTGATTTTTTTCTTTAGAGCCCGGATCATCGGTTGGAAGTGCAGGAAAGTCAAATTGCCCATACCTCCGAGTAGGGTCTCTCGCCTCTTTCCGATCTACTTTCGCCCTTCGACTTTTCCCGGGCAAGAAGCACGCTGCGCGTTTCTGGAGTACCATTTCGAAGATCTGTCCCCCTTAAATAATTCCTTACCCCGCGTACCATGGGATTTTATTGGAAGTATAGTCATAATGTCCCCCTCCAGCCACGTCCCCATGGCCCAATACCACCTTTTTCCTACTTTCTTTCTTTGCCCCGGCGCGGCGTCTCATAGTACGTTCAGCGCGTGCAGCGTCATAGATGTGCCTGAGCTACGAAAATAAAATTTAAAAACGTATATCCTATCAAAAAGGATCCCCGGAGTCTCGCGCTAATTATCGCTCACTGCTCCCTTTCGCTGCAATAATAGGCTCTCTTCACCTTTCAGCATTATTAACGTCATAAATTATAAGGGCTAATCCTGTTCTAGTGTTTCCGGCTTTGCCAGCAGCGAATGAATCCGGATACCGGTTTCTTTGTCCGGTGTGCCTTTGCTCTCTTCACAACATTATAATTAAAAGTCAAGATGAAAGCTCAATTATAGGGATAGGCGCGCAGGTTCCGCCCTCCCGCCAAGTTTGCCAGGAAACTGGGACAGTATTGTCTGAAAAGAAATGCCAGATAGATTGGTCCCGTAGATATTACTATTTCGGGCGCCAGGGAGGTTCGTCATTATGCCGAAACATAATAACGTATCATTAGTTCGTAATGTGTTTGCTGGTACGTTTGCGCATCCACTCAGGGCGTCCCGGAGCTTACGAACCCGATACAACCTAATTATCGCCGGCGTGGCGCGCAAAGCATGCCTAACCTATTATTTTCACCCGATAGTGCGAGGCTAATGTAATTATATATCCATTCCGCTTTTGATGCGGCTTTAATCCGCTTCACTTCGTCGGGACTAGGAGCCCTTACTCTCCGCCACGCCGCCTTTCTCGCACCCGCGCCCCAGCGCAAGCGCTCCCAAACGAAACAACGAATTTCCAGCGCCACTCCGCATCCCTAATAGCTCCATCGACACTCACACCACGCCCCATACACTTTTCCAAATAGTTAAGCTGCTGTCACTTGCATCCAGCTCTTTATCGATGAAAAATTGCTAAAGTGGTAAAGTGAATTTCTTATGATACGTGGACCCTTTCCACATTAGCACCGAAGAGATGTTACACCGAACACATCTATTCCACACTTTCAACAAATTGTATAACTTATCCCCTATATGTTAATAGGGCAAAATGAAGAGTAATGGGATATTAGAGGAAGGAACTTTTTGTAAACTTATATACCAGATGTTTCAGTTTTTCATAAATGATGAAATAATGTATAGGACCTACCGCTTGTTCCTACTGACTTCCTCCTAAATGTGTCAATTGGACATAAGATTGGGGTGAGAGTTATTAATTTGACGAATCCAAGTTTTTTCCCACTTGGCTCTTGAATGTGCTTTAAATGACTAAACGTCATTGATGAGTTTACCTTCGCCGTAAGCAGAGTTAGTTCTTTGAACTCTACTTGTCTCTTGTTTTAACGAATCGTGACACTCACTCGTACTAATGAGTACTACCTTGAAAGCCCAGTGGTAAAAGCGAGTCTATAACGATCGTTTATCTACCTGACGTAAGTTTCTACAAATTGACGTTAAAGTGAGCCAGGAAAAAGGAGAAGCGAACGCACTAGTTGGAGGAATAGCTCGCGTCTCTCTGAAATGTTAGGCAATCAACTAACGTTCGGTTGGCTCCGTTTCAGAGCGGAAGTTTCGCACCGACTGTTCCACGAAACTTCACCTTGCCTGCCGACATCCTTCATTATAATAATTCATGCGTAATTGGCCACGATTATGCGGCTACACTGCAATCTTTGAAAAATTCAGAAGCTCTTATTTCTTACTTAATCAATGCTTGAAGGAATCACCACGCTCTTCGGTGTCTATATTTACTGGCCGATGAGTGGAACAACAAGTTGGGAGAAGCAAGCCACTTATTTACACTGAAAAGCGTGAAATTTGAAGATGATTACACGACGCCAAAAACAAGGCGACGGCCTCGGGCAGAGAAGAATTGTGCCTAATGAGATAGAGCGGTCACAAATCTCCCGCTAACAAGAGTCCGCCAGACAGGAAAGGCTCAGATTGGTAGGCGTGGTGGCAGGTGCCCAACCGAATTGCGACTGGAAATAGCGAGCCCTCGAAATAATCATCCTTTTTACGTTTCCTTTTATCTAACATACGGAGAAATGTTAGAAACCAAAGTGTCTTCTGTCCCGACTACTGATTTCACTTCTTTGGAGAATGTACTTTTACTACCAAGAAGAGATTAACCTGCGATGTAGAAAGATATTGTTAAAAAGCTGTCTTGCTTTGAAAAACCAGTTCACACGCGCCGCACTCCTCTACCCAAATCAATCGTAAACCTGCAAAGCAAGAACCTGTTGCGACAGCTGGTGCCTCCGTGACATGGGGCTTGTTTAAGGGCCCATTTCGCGAGCATTAGCTTGTAATGGAGGCTAAGCAGCCTCTGCTCTTAACCTAGTGGCCTCTTCAGGCGGAACAAGCGCTAAACTTGGACTCCCGGTTAAAGAAATCTTCACTTCTTGTCACGGTGCAGCATTCCACTAATATATTAGACCGATCCCTTGTACTGACCCTTGCGCTAGTAACATTAACGTTCCACCTAATCAGCGCGGAGTATCACTGGCAACGAACCAGAAGAAAAAGTTTGTTTATTATAAAATGCTGGAATATTTTGAAAGCAAATCTATCAATGATTACTAGCACACGGATATCATATAAAATGTTAAAATATTAAGCTAACAATGAATCGAAGATCGGGTGGCGGCAACCGGCAATCCAGTAGAAGTTCCGCAAAGCGTATTCTTTAATGCCTCAGCGAAATCGTTTAGAGCTCGAGGTAACTAGGAGAAGGGGAGGAGAGGACAGATACTCGGTCGCATTTTTCTCCGCATCCTATCTAGAATCTTGGCGCCACCGAAGTAGTGGTGTGCCGCGGCAAGGGGCGGGGGTTTAAGGGTGGGATGAGGAAAGCCGGGAATAAGAAACACGCGCGCGGCCTCCAATAGAGGCGAAAAGAAAAGACGATCCTCGAGACCGAGAAGAAATTGCTAGCTCGTAGAAAGGACAGCTAGAACGAGTGGCGCAAAGGGAAGGTAGGGCGCTGCACTGGCATCGCGGTTTCTTTAAAAAATACCCTCCAGAGGAGTTTCCAGCTGGAGTATAGCGAGCTCGCTCCGGCTCGGATTGAACGTATCCATCTCTCCTTGCGGCTGCTGTCCACGCGCAACGGCGTCTCTCGGCAGCCCCGGCGTTTAATAACGATTCCTTTGTTGTGTCGGAACAACGATTACGGCCGGCACCGGGAACAGCATCCACTAGCGCTCGAGTGCCATCGCCGTTGCCATCCCACGTCCTGGCCTCCATCAACGATGGATAATGAGAAGGTGGCCCGAGGGACTCACCGCGATAGAAGCTGACAGAGAAAGAGGGAAAGGGCGAGGCCAACGACAGGCGAGGAACGGGGGGGTTGGCGCGCGCATCGTGCACCTCTTCCTTTACTGATGCTCCTCCGGAAAGTAGGCGAGAAGAGAAAGAGAGAGTGAGAGAGAGAGAGAGAGGGAGGGAAGACATAAAGGGATGCATTACGCCGACTCCCACACTAAATTGCAGTAAGGCAAGGGTACGCATACAGCGGTGCAGTTGGCAGACGTCTGGCACACACAAGCGCGTAGTCCAGTCGGGCCGCTACTGAAGAATCGAGTCGAGAGTCGAGAATCGAGAGTCGAGAGAGGGTTTAAGCCTCCTGCGCGGCCAGGCAGCAAGCATCTGCCGGTGCAGTATTTTATCCGGTGGAAACGGGCAGCAGCCGGAGCCGCGGCCAGAACCACGAAAGCAGCTCGCCGCATCCAGCCAACCGATATATATCTGATTGGTGAGATTTAACGAGGAGGACCCGCGGCTCGGATAAGATTCATGGGGGCGATCTAACTACGTTGGGAGAGCAGCACGGGAATGCCTTTCTTCCCGGTGACGTGAGTAACGAGCGCCGCGAGAACCGGGCGTGGCTATACCTTGCAAACTTCTCTTGGACCGAGGAAACCTTATCGGCGCGAGATTAAAGGCTACACCTCTGATCGACACGAGGATCGACATCGAGCACTCGATCGAGACACACCATCGGAACAGCGGACTACGCGACCTGCCTTACTGTGCAAGAGTCCACCCACTTTACCAGAGTCAGCTTTTTCAGTGTATAGTTTCATTAACGCTTTACTTAGTCCTTTTGTAATGAATAGTTTGTTATGACCTCCTGTATACCGGTTTTATTTATTCCACCAGAGGGTGCACTCCTAGTCGCAAGACTTGACGATTTTCATCAATAATACGATGTAGTACTGACTCTTCTATATGATAAACTAGTTAATGGAATGTATCATACGTATATGAATTTATGAATATATCATGGGAGTATACAATCTGAAGGATTACTCTAAGAAGGGCAAAAGCCGAATAGTGGGACATGGGAATGGCAATAGGAAAGAGCCCTACCTTCGAATCTACGAATCTTAGGTGGGTTGGGAATAACCTTCACGATTCTGCCGGCTTTATCGATCTTGCCTGTCTCGTTCCACTTTATCTTATAAACCTTATTTAGGATTAATGACGCGGGAACGAGTTACCGTGAAGATCGATAGCGCCCGCCACTTCGTTAGAGCGAGAAACCTTTCTGCCACTGACAATCGGCAGAGAGCAACTCTTCTATGCGGGATACGGCGAACAATCCAATGCGAAACATTGGAAATTAACTGAAAAACTTAGGTTTTGGGCTCGATTACCAACTACGAAAGTCTCTCGTAAAGAATCTTTGGAAAACGTGTTCTTTCTAGTAACTAACAATTGATAAAGTAGACAGTGCAATGACCCATTTTTTATCATCCTTATCGGAGTTTTGATTGGAAATCTTTAAACATCGCCGACGAGTAAGCTATTTATCAAGATTGATGATGAAGTCTTTCAATTTCGAAATTTCTGTATTAATGTTTACCTTAATGATGTGATAGTGGAGTGGACGCGGTGGTCCCCGATGGCAACTCCCTTTTGATTGTGATCATGAATCGGCAGGAGATAGCGGACGGAGAGAGGGTGATTCTTATCAGAGGCAAAAATCCAGCGAGCCCTTTGACTCTTCGGAATGCTATCTGCTGGAAACAAAGTCCGCGGCAGAAGCCATAGTTCATGCCGCATGGAAAGGGCACAGTCGTGTTTCCCTGCGGGACGCCGAAGGGGCCCGATTGAGCAGATACGGAATATTAAAAGCGACATTTTCTTCGTCCTGCCCGCGATACGTCCGATTCGCGATATGCGCTCCGACGTACATGGATCCTCCGGAGATGCACTGCGAGAGATATCAGAACCTAATGGCGAATGTAAGTCCGATATCGGTTTTACCCGGTAGGTAGACTGTCAGCTGCTACGTGCTGCTAAGGAATTCTTGTAAAACAGAATCCACTCCACTAGTCTAACTCGAAGCTCGAAATCGATGGGTAGATTCTTATATATTATCAAGATCGCATCGCTCGATAATGAACCCCGATGTCACATCGATCAGAGGCTTTTCAGTATTTTCAAAATTATCGAGGTTTAAATGGATAATTATAGAATGAAAAGATCCGCATAAATGCAAAAGTTTTATTACCATCGGGAATTACTGATAATTTATTGGTAATGTATTATAAAGAATGTTTAAGGTATGCAATCTAAATAAAATCTCATTTATTAAAACGGGTTGGCTTTCATGAAGGCGGAGAGTCATCATATGCTGGTGTGATTATCTTGAGTAATGATTTCCTCGGTAAACCGAGGATGCAAGACACATTTGGACAGAGCACAGTTGGCGTTAATCCAAAGCAACTGAAGGAGTGGATCATTGATTGCAACCGACACTGCTGTGCCGACTCTAGAATGTAGTGCAGGATTTCGAGCCCCAACTAACCGAACCTCGCCGAGCGAGAAACCCTTTTGTCGCCATGTCGATTTTATGCAATCCGCATCCCCCCCTGCCATTTGGAATTATAATGTAAAGATGTCAACGCGCATATTATAGCACGTACGATTCCCCTACTCGGTATTCAGTAGAGACCGCTGATAGTGATTTAAGGTCGCACGAGAGCGCAGGTATAGAAGATCATGTCCACTCCAGAGTTCCGGATTTATTAAAATCATAGAGAAGTGAGTGCTGGCTGACACAATTCGGAGTCATTATTCCGTTCACAAAAACTTTAGTTAAGCTCGCTCGTTCGCGAGAATTAGGTCCTTGAAGTCCAATGTCTGTCTGGTGTACGTCCTATTTTCTCTGGAATCCAAGGACGGTCCTTAACGAGTTGGCGCTTCTGGCTCGGCTTCAGTCTTCTCCTCTTTCCGCCCATTTCCTTTCTTAAACTCTCCGACGACACTACGTCTTTCCTTCGCTTCCCTTTCCCTCTGCTGCTCTGGCCCCCTTTCTCACTCTTTGAGGCACTCCTTTGGAGCGAGGGGTCAGGAATTCAGCGGATGGCACTTGCCTGCTGCTCCCAGCGGGCACCTGCATCGTCATCAACGTCAGTTGCGATAATGAGGACATCTTGTACCACTAACAAGACGAGTGTCACACCTCCTCGTAGTCTGCTCCCGTGTCTTCAGCAAGTGGAGAGCGTTACTCGCCCAGCCGCGCGAATATCATAATGCGTCGGCGAAGCCGTTGTAGATCTGCTTGCGCAGCGAAACTCCACGGCGAGGCACGGAGCCACGAAATAGCGCGTCTTGTGCCGTGCCACCGATGATTTCGGGAAAGCGTACACGGGTTATACAGCGACGCTCCCGCCTCGATGAGCGCGCCACGATGGGACTCGAAATTTAGCGAGCGACCTACCGTCAAGACAGATTGTTCTCTCAAGCGTTTACGCGAATCTTGATTAAAGCACGTTCTGCCGCCCGCATATACTATACGCGCTACGTGACGTCGGCTTCTCGACAGTATACTCCCATGTCTTCTTCACTCGTCTGATGATTCTAACGATGCCCCAGTTACAATATCTTTCTCTGCCATTAAGAAGAGTGCCGTCCAAGAAATGCGTGCTGCCTCCAATTTGCCTAAAGAGGTGTTGTAAAGCCCGCAAGTGTCGACGGAACCCTTGCCCTACACTTCCCTAGCATCACCTATCGACCCATCCAGTTTTTCGCCTCGGCAGCGTTACATCCATTGTGCAAACTCCCCTTTTGAAGTGACTCGAGCAACCGAGTATCTGACGGTCAAGTGTCTGCAAACTCAACCTTGAACCTTCCAGAAAGCATCATCGAACTAGAGGAGAGTCAATGCTCTCAACGGGGTGAATGTGCGAATTTGACACCTCGACAGCCATTCTAAAGAGTGTCGGAACGCCTATCGTAGAGCTGATCCTATTGGATCATTCTGAAAAGGTCTCAGTTATTCCCAGTGCACGGCTAGTGTTCATATATGATTGTCGATAGGTGAGCGCCAACATCCATTGATCGAAACTTTCCCTAGCTTCTCTTTTTAGGGTATTAACATGTGAGTATATACGGGGAAGGCATCAATATGTATGTAAGTCGACGTTCATCGGGGCTTCGTTGTCCAGCTTAAGCGGCGACCCAAGGATGAGAATTAGGGGTTGGGAAGGAAGTATCATAATACTTGTAAGCCACGGGACACATTAAGAGGATCATATCGTTCCCATCCACGATCCAGCAGACATTTTGGATTGATCCGTGAGCCGCGGAGGTCCGTTGTCGTCTGGCAGGTAAAAAGACGAGGAAAAGCCGGCTTTGACACGTGGAAGAGAGAGAGAGGGAGAGAGAGCGGGCGCGCGCGCAAAACTTCTGACCAGACATGGCATCGGTTCAGCGCCTTTAATCCGATAAAGGTGCCCATACCTGCCCCAGAGCTACCTTATCCTATTAAGTCTGGTATTAATAAAAGTACACATACGGTTATCGCTTCTCCCCGCGCTATTATATGAAAGTCCCCAGGATCCAAAGGAGCACAGTCCCTTGGTATGCACTCCATTTTATTCATGCAAACGTCTACATCCCTTGGGTGCCCGAGACTTCTACCCATCCCATCCAACTTTCTTATAGAATCATCAGATAGTCCTAATGGTTCAATTTTATGCGCATCCACGCGCCTTTCCCGCCCCTTCCCCCTAATTTCTGAATACAGTCCTTAGCCATTCATCATTGTAATTGGTGGCTGCAGGATATATAAGGTCCAAAGTGAATATCCACAAAAAAGAGGGGAGCTCGAATAGTAGTGGAGAAAGCGGGAGGCTCGTCAGTAAAACAGCCGCAGGATCGACCGATTGGGACTATAAATGTTTCAATTTCACATCCCAGGCTTTTTTGTGAAAACAATTTGAATACGAAAATGGATATCCATCGAGGATTAATTACAGACGAAATTACTTGGAACTAGTTTGGGGCAGGAGATGCAGATCAGAGCGCGGCCTGTAATCGGAGCGGACGAGACACAGAACGCGTCAATTTATTTCCCCTTTTTTTAATATCCGCTTAGACAGAAGAAGAAAGAGATCGTCGGGGTCATCCGTCATCGTTAGCATTTCATTCCACGACAGACAAGAGCGAGCGGAAGCGCCCGGTGACTGGGAAAGGTAAAAGCCAGTGAGAAAACAAACGTTTTATAATCGGTTCGTAGTCAAAAAGCGCCACGCGCCACACCAAAACGGAATTACGTTGATATAGATGAACTGATGAAGAGGAAATAAATAGTTACGATTTACGTAACACTGTGTGCATATTCATGAGTGAGAACCAGGGAATGCTGATACACATCATACATACATATGTACGTTTCTCTGTGAAGTCAAAGGTCTCCCGACTCACAAACCGAAAAAATCATGGAACTGACAAGCAAGTACGATGCAAATGCCACGCAAAGCGTCAAACGTATGTTGCACCAACCCGAAATGGCAATCCCAAGCTCCAGCTTTAAGCCCCATGTTATCCGGCGTAAGTCGCTTTTGCAAGCATCATCTATCCACAGATGCAAGCATATCCCAGCCAGCATCCGAAAAGTACAACGGAATATGGCTCACTTTTTTCCACACGCAAGGTGAATTCCGAGGGTTTCGGGATAGTAACGCGAAATGAAAAATGAAGCCGACGCAGAAAATCGGCCAGCTGTATAGTCGTCGCACTGCACTTAGAAAATGTGGGTCGTCCCGATTATATTCGACGTATGTATGTACTTACATACTCGTGCATGTGTCACCGTTGAATTTCAACAAGAAATACATGATGCTGCAGAAGTTCATACTTCAGTTGTGTAACTAATAGCGAACACGTCAACAATTCGCTGGCGGTGGATATTTTTTGTGTATGCGCGATATCTGCTTGTGTGTTCCACACGTAAGCGCAGTTCACAACATAGACCAAATTGCATTTGTTTATAAATATGGTGTGCCTGAGTTTGCTGGTGTGGCAAACCTGACCGGTTATACTTCGTACCTACAAATAGAAGGCCAACTGCATTTCAGAGTTTCTCGCATCATATATAGGTCGAATGCATAGTAGAGGACTTCGTTCTTATTTAGCATAATGTATTCCTATTAGCACACACAGAAATAACCTCTTAATAAGCTTTGAGGAATACTTATCGCATCTGGCAGACTATGTTGAGTGTTTGAAAACACATACAGGGGCTAACACTTTGCCGTACAAATTGCCTGCTGCTCTTTCTTCAACGATTTTCTTTTAATAACATTATTCTGACACCTCTGAAGCATTTACCACGAAAAGTATAAGCAATATGAAGTGTAGATGCGAATTCGATATCGATCTGTCAAAGGGGTCAGGGTAAATTTGAAGAAGCAAGTGTAAAGGAAATAATATTTGGTGCTAACGTGATTCCGAAATTCGGCTGCGAGCTTCCAATCCGTACAATCAATATAATCACAGCTGCGAATTTGCATTGCGCTCCAGAGTGTGGAAAATTATAGAGGCATATATGCGAAATTGGAGCATAATACGGTACGTACGTACATTGAACATCGTGGGATTCATTCTGATTGGGAGGCCGATAGGAAGCAATCATCAGATATTACATCGAGGGAATAGGTCAAATGGAAGGGGAGCCTTATGAACTATTATCCATGAGCGCGTAACCAAAGTGAGTAAGAAGTCGGGGGGGAGGCGGTGCATGTTCGCGAATGAAAGTGGAGCGCCCTAGAATTTCGTAGCAATTAGTCACGCTTAGAATCGAGTCGGGTGAATAAAAAGTCTGGGCTTTCAGCCGATGAGCCAAGCTTTATTCTCGTGGTAGGTGGTCCGGAGAGCATGGCGAACAAAAATCGAAGAATGCCGCGAGGGCAGGAGGCGCTTCTCGTTAGCAGGAGTAACTTCAGCCTCCCAGAGGAGCTAATTGGTATTCTTCGAGCGAGGAGTGTCAGCCCTTTGACTCGGAAGCGCTATTTCGAGGATTCGAGTAGCTTGGCTGCTACCAGAGAGATATGCTCTCTTCGTTTCCTCTGCGGAAATCATGAGGCTGAGAAGTGTCCGGGTAGCGTCGACCAACAATGCGCTGGCCGGTCCTCGAGGACCTTGAATCTTGAATCCTCTCAGACCGGTTCCATTCCGGCCTTCCCAAGCGCGACTCTGTTTAATCGGTCACCACAGCCGGCGCCATTGTCCTATCGCCTCGTCGCAAAATCTCCTCAGTTGTATTCGTGAGCCGCTCTGGAAACCTCTCGTCTCTCCTTCTTCCTCGCCCAGGAGGTACGACTTTCACGCTTTTTTTCTCACTCCATCTCTCCCGCCACCGTCACCGTCACCGTCACCGGAGCAAGGTACGCGCTACGAGTCTTAAACTTGAATACGTGAGGCTGGCATGTGTACTGTGTTACCGGTTACCGCTTCGAGACTCCGAGCTCTCCAGCAGCGGGACATCGCCCTGCTCTCGGGCTGTCATATTTCGCGGCTGGACTTGCTATGCAGTACGTGTGCCAGTAGACACCTCAACTTCCAGGTGTGCGAAACAAATTCAGTAAAAGGATGTTGTCCTACGTGTGTCCGACGCGTTCATCCTGCCGGACAGATCCTTCTTCTTGATAAACTGTGCTACAACCATTTGTCTCGTCTTTCGACATTTCATTGGGTGGCTATCTGCTTACTTCGTTATCTGCCCCTCTCGCCTGTGTTTACCCGTTTCGCACTTCAGCATCCCACTTGCTCCGTTCTAACTAGTTCGAGAAACACAGCTGGACAATACTGTTTTAGTTAATAGGTCTGTGAATGAGCGCGTGTGATACCGGAGACCAATTCATTCACTGTCGCTTAATTACCGAGAGTTACGTGCCCAATTAGGAGTCATGGGCTCTCGCAGAAGAATCTTACAAGCTAACAGAAACGGAACTATAATGCACAGTGATTCTGCACGATGAACGCATTTGGTTGGAGCGCGGGTTATCAAGGCAGTGCAAGCCGACCCACATACTATCTAGCGGCATTATCGCACACGGATTGTTATTTATGCATCGTTTCACTATGCACTGATTTATCAGCGCCTCGCGCTTATGGCCCAATGTTATTGCAAAACCTGAACACGGGCGAATTGTTTGTCATTCAAAGCATGTGCGGCTTTAATCGCGCTTGCGATTATCGCTATTATAATCGAATTATTTATTTCGATCGTCGAATCCATCAATTATTGTCTCGCGAATTTGATGTATGAATCCAGATCACAGCAATCTGAATGGCTGTTTTCCAAGAACTTTGTCTCGCAAGTAAATCCTACCGAAGAGTACATCAGCTTCGAAGGAACAGGAAGTGGAAAAATGCGTTTATTCAAGTCACGATTACATCGGGAAAGGGTTGTTATAACATTGCGGGATGAGAGCTAAATTCTGTCTGGTCCGTAAATTTCAGGCGGGCTAAAACGCATATGAGTAGCAGCAATCAATGCAGATAAGACCCCGCCTTCTAACTGAGAACGGAACTGTCCTTGGTAGCGTGTGATAATGCTGCACGGAAACGGCAACAAACCGCCCATTAATGAGGACACGCGCGAGTTCATCTCTCTCAAACTTATCACTTCTTTCATAAAATTAGTATAAATCATTTGTTGCGAATCTTTCAGTCATGTTTTAATGTCGTCATCCACATCTCTGGTATTTATAATAAAAACGACTAGAAGGATGCAATCTTGTTGAGTCTATGGTCCATTCTGATACGATACGCAGGCTCTGTTGCACTAATTAAGATATGAAAGCCGAGTTCAAAATTCCTTTATGAATCTAATATAACACTCATAATATCCTGTCGTAACTCAAAGTTAATTAAGCAATCGGTGCACAGGCTGATGCGGGAATGAAGCACTGTTTGTAAATTTTCTGCATTATTCAGTGCTCCGACCTCGAGACCCAGTTTGCGCGGGGCGCCGTGACTGAAATACTTATTTTATGCCTGCATAATGAATTTCCAATGTACGCAACCACCAGGCATGCCTTCAATACTTGCAGCTATGTACTTTTAAGTTCCTCATTACCCCAACAAATTCATTATGATAATCTCCTTCCCGTACACTTGCCGCACTAGTTGTTTTAAACGTTATCTCGACGAGCATACAGAAAAAGTCAACGACGAGCACTGAAAGAATCTGGTTGGGTTACGGAATGTTCTCTAAAATAAGTATATACACTGTCGACTGCTCAGCAAACCGGTATATTCTCTCACAATCAGCTGTATATTACAGAACTGATGAAAATGTCAAGAAGTTGGTATTTTGTTCGTGGACTACAGTAACCCTGACGATACACGATAGCTTACGCAAATAGCGGTAAACTGAGAACCGTATGCGAGTCCCAGTAGCATGATGATTTATCTGTGTCGCGCGTCTTATTATAATGCAAATATCATGCACGCAAAATAGTATATTGGCCTTAACCAAGGACTTTTTGTCTCGAGTTTATTTAATCTATGGCCAAGTCGAGGTAGCGGGAAAATGCGATAATTTCCCTTCGTTCACTCTTGCCTACTAAGTTTCCGTGGGGGCCGGCGTTTACGCACATTGTATTTACACGTAATACGGAAGCCAGAGGAGGGCAGAAGAGAGGAAGACGAGGGTGTCGTCGCTGTTAACCGTTATCGCGACCCCACCTGATGCAAAAACAAACGAGTGCGACTCACAAATTGTCTATTCTCCTAGGAGGCAGAAAAAAGGTTGGAAGCCTCCATAAATAGAGCTGTCAGCAAACCGCGGAGAACTGACAGCTTCTCTTTCGAGCTAAATCGCGCGCTCCGATAAACTCCGAAGACTTCGCCTTCAGTGGCAAAGTACAATATTTGCTTAGCGATAATAATCCGCGCGTTCTATAGAGGGATATCTTGAAAGTATCCATGTGTGTACCGTCGATGCGATGCTGCATTATGTGATGATGAAGAACCGATACTATCGTGTTACTCGCAGATTTAACCGTGGGAATACTGACCGGCCCGTTGTCCACGCTCAACAGGTAGCATAGCGTTATACAATAAAAAGTTCCAGAAGTCTAACATTTCTTTAAGCATTGCTCAGAATATTACCAGGGAGCTGGTAATTCTCACTAGGTCGCAGTGATTAACGCCAGGAAACACGTACGAAGACACTCGACAGTTATGGCTCTTATTAATGACGCCTTCTCGTTGACTTAACCTCTTCCTGAACGGTTCTTTGACGGTTTTTCTTCGTTTCACACGATAAAAAATAAACTAAACTGACGTGTCAAAATATTGTATCAGTTGTCAATGATCTTCAGGATCACCTTCTATCGAAAACGTTTCATTTGGAAAACTGATTTGCAAGGCGTGCTATTCGGGTGTTCACTTTTCGGATAATTTAATGATAAGTAATGCGAAATCAAGGTTTACTTGGACGAATCAATTTACCTATAGAATCGATTCCCGGCCGCTGAAATAGCCTGTTCTTGCGTTAGCAAATACGCTCCATCGAATTCGGCAGCGGGGCTCGTGATTGCTTTTTATTGCTGGCAAATATTGCCCGGGCGCTTACGCTGATACGTAACTTTCACCTAAAAAAATGTATCGGGTGTAACGAGAAGTGACAAGGCACATTTCTGTTGCCAGATGTAATACGCAATCTTAACAACGATAGGAGTACGACTGGCTCGGACTACTGTTGGAGCTACTCGAGGAGACAGAGCTGTTGCGGTCGCGCAGCGTGTTCCCGCCCGTTCATTCCCCCCGATCGAATGTTTCCAACGATAATTCGATAGTCATCGCCGCGCACTCGAATGTGCGGACCAGTGGAACTGACGATTCCGCTTTGATCGATACGCGCACGGAAACGAGCGAAAAAGTGATAGCGGCCTGTCTGGCGCGACCTTTGAAACGGAATGCTTATCGCCACGGTCAACGCACACTAGAAGCCCAATCAAACTCAAGGACCGTTCAAGATGGGTGAGTATTACTGAAATTACCTTTCAATCAGCAGGCTCTGCATACTCCTACAATTTGTTAAAGTATACTTACGTGTCAGTGTATCTGGGTGAGAGCTCGTCTTACCAAACACTGACATTTCAGCCACAGAGTAATGAAACTCCAATTCTTGGCCAAACACATATCCCTCGCCACGAATGGTCACTATTCCATCTCACATTTCCTGCTAATATCCCACTACTGCCTTTCACTAAGAATCTCGTTGGCATTTAACCTGTACATATAGCGTCAGAGATCGTCTCAATGTCCCGAAATATACAACCATGTCAGAGAACAAATAACTCGAAATATGTTCGATCGAGAATGAAATAATGTGTTTGCACTTCCGCGATGCCAGTGGGCTATATGAGGTACCTGTTCGCCGTGATGCTGTGCATTGCGAACATGATCATTTACGGACTGAAGGTGAACATCTCCACGGCCATAATCGGTATGACCACCGCGAAAAGGGGAAGTACTGGGACAGGTGATTGGTCGAATGAGTGTCCCGAGTTTGCTAATGTGGAGGGCTCGCCAGCAACTGATTTGGATGGCCCGTACGACTGGTCAGGTGTCGAACAGGGCCTGGTCGTCAGCATATACTTCGCAGGCTACCTTATCGGCATGCTCCCGGCCGGATACTTTTCGAACCAGTAAGAAACCGCGCCACTCCCACCCTCTTTTTTACTCTTCCTCATCGACGCGTCGCGACGCGTCGCCGCCCCCGATGAATATCATATAAGAAAATCTCTTGCAGATTCAATACAAAGATGGTTCTGTTGATTTGTGTGCTGTGCAATGCGATTTTCACGCTGGCAGTACCGTGGGCGGCGAGCTCGCTCATCGTACTCTACGTTCTGAGATTCTGCGCAGGCTTGGTGAGCGCGGCAAATTTGCCAGTGGTAAATGTACTTGTATCCAAGTGGGTTGTCTACGAGGAAAAAAGCACTTGGGTCGCCATCATATATGCCGGTACCTCTATTGGTACCGTCATATCAATCCTTTCCTCCGGCTTAATAATGTACAACCTCGGCTGGGAGGCCATCTTTTATATTCATGGCATTCTACCACTGATCTGGTGCGTAGTCTTCTTTATCTTTTTCGAGGACACCCCGGAAGAGCAGAAGTATATCACAGAGGAGGAGAGGAATCTATTGGTGACGACCTATGGTCACAGATCGCCTGGCGCCTCTAAACAGAAAATACCATGGAAGAGTATATTTACTTCGGTGCCGTTCTGGGCCTTGATTTTCACCAACTGCCTTGGCAATTTCTGCTGGTATTTGCTGCTCACGCAGCTGCCATTATACATGAACAAGATCCTTCGATTTGATATTAAATCGGTACGCTCCCAATTTCAAACCCTAACACACCAACCCCGTTCCAGCATCCACCCGTATCGCTACTCTCTTCATCAACTATAAGCTGGCGTATTGTATTGGTTGGTATTCGCATTGTAGAATGCTGCGATTAGTTGCACTCCGTATCTTGTGAACGCCTTCACGAATCCAGTGCTCGGAAAAGTACTCGACTGGGGACGTAAAAACGGACACTGGTCGCAGACCACAGCACGCAAGACTGCTGTATTTATAAGTAAGTTCGAACAGAAATACTATAGCTTGGACGGTATCCGTCTCGCGCTTCCAGTATAAGGTCACATTCTTTTCAGGCTGCGTGCCGCCCAGTATCTTTTTGATAGTAATTGCCTACATTGGCTGTGATCGGATCACCTCCACCATCTTCCTGTCGCTGAGCATCATTATCACCGGTGCCATTTTCGTCGGCCATCTTATCAATCAGAATGATCTTGCGCCAAACTTCTCGGGTATTCTTATGGGAATTACCAATACACCTGGTACAATCTCCGCTTTTGTCGTGCCCGCATTGGTTGGAGCACTCACCAGAGAAGGAGTAAGTACCCAACTATACCCTCAAATACATCTCCGTTTCGATATCCGATTTCTTTCATTCCAATGATTTTCCACGAATGAACACAAATACGCGACTCCCTTTGACATTCTTGCGCCCGTTAAAAGACCGCTCATGCTCTTAAGTACAGTCGTTTCAATTATGTTCTTACGTTACATTTCAAGTGCATCTGAACCTTTAATCTTTATGCATATCTACGGAACTCCGTTGCTATTTCTGTCTGGCAAAACACTTCATTGGGAATCTATTAATACGATCTTTATAATACAGCATACCATACTCCGATGGAGATACGTATTCTGGATTTGCATTTGCGCCCAGCTGCTGGGTTTCCTAATATTTGCAATCTTCGGGTCGGCGAAGATTCAAGATTGGAATTATCCATCGATAGAAGAGGAGGACTGGGAAGGCCAGCCACGACGGCGGGTTCAAGAAACGAAGACGTAAATCTTCTGGTCTAACCTAGAATCCTATTCGATATCATTACGTCAGAGGAAAAAAGATATAGGACCATCAAGACTTGTGTTCGAAGCAAGGCTGCTAGTCCCCAACTGTGCGCTCGGGGTATTACTCCAGAACGATTCCAGGCGAGAAATTCAACAAAGTTGCTGCCGGCCATTTACACTTTAGATGTTTCTCGCACACGAGGCAGTAGCAGCTACATTTCTATTTTTACTTTACCATACTTTCGCATATATACACCATTATATTTTTGACGGCTCTACTTTCCTAGGTTTTTACTTCGCTACGCCAATGTGATTGTACTTTGATACATTTAGCAGATTTGATTAAACCAACGAGAAGTATTGCAAGTTGTGCTCTGATTCAATGTAAGTCTTTCGATGTGGTCCTTTGAACGCGAGATGATTCACGATCGGGGAGGACGGTGGAGAGTCGTGGCTGCTAGTAGCGGTGCGCCGACACTGCGGTGGTGCGTTTCGTTGGAAATTCCTTTGACGCGAATCGAGGCGGCAAAACATCCTGTGCAGGCATAGGCCGACGATGCTCGAGAATGCGCGAAAATCTTGAAGCGCGCGCGTCGAAAGACACAAAAGGCTCGAGCCGGCGAGCAGTGACGAGGATGAGGGTGCGGTTACGACAACGAGCGAGCGAGCGAGCGAGCGAGCAAGCAACAGTAATTAGAACCGCGAGAGCGGTTATAATGACGGCCGACCAATTAGGGAACCAACCGGTACAAAAATCCCTCTTATCCCAATTAGATGGCGATGCGATCTTTGTCGCCCCTGTCGACGCGACTACCGACGCCGCCGCCCCAGGGGCTAAAGACGCGTATTTGTCAAATCTCCAAAAGGGAGGACCAACATTCCTGCCACTGCAAACAGGAAATATTCATAGCTCTAGGAATATTACATTTGTTATCTATTTCGAAACGCGCTCGCAGTATACCGCCACGAAAATAGAACAGCGGCTGAGGAAACGTGAAGCGTTCACCGACTGTCTATGTCTATATCGTCTTTTTTCCTGCCTCAATGACATTGTAGGAAATTCCGTCACGAGAACCTTCCACATATGACGCGAACTCTCGAAAATCATTTGTAGGAGGTGCTGGTTGTCGGATGTGTGCAGATTACATATGATTTCAGTTAGATCGAATCAATTCATAAAGCAAATAAAATCGTTGCCTGGTAAGTCGTAGAAAACTAAGTGGGCCACGCCGCAGGCAAGTATTTGCTGGATTACTTGACTGTATTTATTAATTCATGAGTTGAATATCTTACGGATAAATGCTTGCAGTATGAATAATGGCCGCTCCTTAACCTCTTGTACAATTGACCTATTTTACGAAACATTGCCGCTCTCTGTTGCATCCTATGTGCAACAGAGTTATTACGGAGACACAGACTTACACCATTCGTGCAATCGGGAGAAAGCAGAACCCGCTGTTGCCGATTTCTTTTATCGCTTCATCGATTGGTTCAGATTTTCTTTTAAGTGGTCCCCACCCGCGGAACATCGCGCGACTAGAATTCGTTTACCAGGGTACTTCCAGGGAGAACAGTTTTCGATAAGTAGGCAATCGCCAGAACCCGCGGCGAGCGGATACCACCTTCCTCGCTATAGAACGAGCAAATTTCCTTGCGCTTCTTATGTCTCCGTTGGATTTCGCCTTTCAATGAACCACGAGTCTCTTACTCTTCAAGTGCTTCGATACCAATCTCAGCGAATCGTGAAACCGAAACGGCGATTCGGATCATCTTCGGACCTTCTCTGCGGTTATTTGAAGCACCTGCTGAGTGGCAATAATTACAGTGCGGCATTGTCAAGTCGCCTTATTACTTCTTAAAGAAAAGCCTGAAAGTCTTAATGTCCAAGATCGATCGATGGCCAGGATGAAGCGCGGGGATCGAGTCCAATCTTGACCCATTAAAAAACCTCGCCTAGCACCTCGCAATCTGTCCGAGCGGTAATTAATCAAACTGCAATTATAAGTTCGGAGGGTCCTTTGTTGAGAGATCGAGAGGGAGAGAGATGGAGAGTATGGTGGCTGGTAGGGTGAACAGTGGAGAAGTGGATGTAGCCAGAAGTCGCTTGACGGGACACTTAATCAATCCTCGAGCAGGTTACAAGGGGAATGCGAGCAATGAGGCGAGCAGAGGAGAACGACGTTAACGCATCCGGAGCGACACTAAAATGTCAGGAATTGTTAATCTAGGTTGGTGCGAGCGCATGCTCGACGCACGCCGATATCGCTCGCTTATATCCCTAGACGTCTTGCTACGAGCAAACCCCTACTTTCCTCGCTCCTTGAGAACCCCCAGTTTCCCTGCTCGTCCTCTTCTCTCGGCCGAGCTCGGCTACGCTCCCGGCAGCCTCTGGGAGACATTCGCTGTCGAGTGGCAGTAGACCGCACCGTTATTACTAGCGATAAATCGCCGGCCTTAATAAGAGCTCGTACTACATAGCCGGGTTAGGTAGGCCAGACCACCACCAGGAACGATGCGCTGGAAGAATGCTGATATTGAATATAAAACGAGATCACAGAATTGGGCAGACTTGCAGCCTATTCAAATGACTTCTCCGCTCAATTCTCATTTGCGCCATTTCAACACTTTCACCCTCGATCCAGATATTGTAAGCTTCGATGACTAAGTCAATTTCTTTTTATGCTTCTTTTCCTGTCAGAGATGTAGATCAAAGTTTACCGTACCTATAAAGCGTGCACCGTTGTGGATACATGCTTCGAAGGGAAGGGAAGACGTAGTTTTATGTAAATTTGACAGCTGATGTCTGTCGGTTACGGAAGGATAGGGTTTCATGGAGGGCTAATCAATTACCCGCAAGCGATCCGCTTTTCACTCAAGCGGGGATGTGGGTCAGTGACGGCAAAGGGTGATCTGAATACGTGAAACAACAAGAGGATGGAAAGTGCAGCTGCCAGCAGTCACTCTATCCTTATAACTTTCCACCGCAATCCCTTTTACCCGTGAAACTAGCCTATTATAGCTACCACGTGTCACGTGGCTGCACTTCAGCACTTACTTGCTCACATCTCTTCATGTATGCATTCTAGAGTGTTACATTCCATTTTAGCTGGGTAGAAAGCCGTACGCAACCCGTCACGTATTTTCCATCCCATGTAAGATTTCATTAAGCGAGAAAGGCCAATCAAAGTACAGACACAAGTCTCCTAACGTTAATTAAGGTTCAACAGCGCTCCTTAACTTTTTCAACGAGACTCGTACATGTCCGCACGTTTCGTCTTTTCTCGAGTCCAGCAGTTTTGGTGGAAAGTGAACCCAAATAATAACACATAAAGTATATCACACATTTCCACACTGTTCTTCCATTCCATTCTGCCCTCATCACGAAACAAATGTGAGCTCCATTTCTACTTAACCAAAGCTGTATTCGGACAATGGATATATTCGCACCTCGATGTTGCTTGGCTATTCTCCGCAAAAAGCATCGGAGGAGTTGTATACTTTATGCGGAAAACTGAATTGGATTGGCTTACGCACTTTGAACGGTGAGGATCGGCAAAGGAAAAGATCGTAGCTCCTGCAAATATGCGTGTACCGTTTGTGTCACAGGCGAGCTTGATGTAAAAGCGAATGGCCGCAGGCTGGGTGAGGATTCAGCCATGGGAGGGAGGGATGTCTGTGTCTGTGTGCGTTTGTGTATGTGGGGGAGGGCATTCCCAGGAGAGATCGTTTAATCGGCGGTCGTTGCTGCTGCATCGGATTTTGATTAGCGTGAGCCATGTCACGTTCGTCCGTTCGTTTGTTGACGGGTAAAAAAAATGTATCGCACACGTAGGCCGGCTCGCCGCATAACTTGCACATGTACCGCGGTATAAAGCGTGTATGTGTAATGTGTGTATGCGTTTGATAGGAAGAGAGAGTGACTGAGAGAGGGAGTGAGAAACAGAGGTAGAGGCAGAGAGGAAGGGAGAGAAGGAAAAAGAGGACGCCTGCTGGTGCGCCAATTTTCCAGACCCACGCGGGTGCACTGCCTCGTTCTCTCCTGCCTCTGCCTTTGATGACTTTTAATCTTTGGGGGTATTAAAACTATCCAACTGACCGTATGCTGGCTTTGCCGGTTACTCTCAGCTACGCCGGCCTCACCGTTTTCCCTCAGTGACCTTACCCTATTCCTTCAGCTTTTCCACCTCCATTTATGTTCCTGCTTTTTCCTATCAGAAACAGTTATATTCCTAATCCAGCTAGACTCACTGAGAACGAGAGACTATAAATGTAATCTCGATTCACCGTGAGAAAGAATCGAATTCGAAATTATTAATCAGCAATCTGGCTTTAGCCGTGCTGCAAATAATATAACTGGAAACTCGAAATAATTTTACACTGCTCCACGCACACCCGGAAAGTGAGGGGAAAACAATAAAACTCGAATAATCATTCTGGGTCATTCAAAAATCTGCAATATGAAAGCCAGCTAGATCCGCTTCTGGGAAAATATTTATTATCGTGTGTATTAAAGGCGTGCGTTTGTAATTTAATTAAGTTGCGCTGTCCTCGCTCTCCATAAGAAAGACGAGCATGCATCACACTCCGGTCGTGTTATTAGCTTTGTTCATTGCTCGGTGTTCGCACTTTATTGTTATTTCAATTACGCCTGGACGACGGCGCTGCCTTTCAATAAGTCTCCGAGCCCTCCCCAAGGGGGGGCTCGCTATGTCTCCGCCACCCTTGACCACCCTTTGCTGCACTCAACCAGCCCGTGTACCCCCACCCCCACCCCCTTCCCTCTTCTCCACCAGACCCTTGAAAGCCGTCGGCATATTGCGCATGCATAATTTAACGTGTTCAAACAAATAACGAAGTTTTCGCATGCTGATGAGGAACGCCACCGCATCCAGATTTCGGTTGCCACAGACTGGCTGTGACATATTTTCATTTGACACTCCGTGACGCCATACTATACAGAGCACACGCTTTCACCTCACACTCAACATAACTCCCTCTATCACTTTCTTTGTTTTCGATTCTTTACCCTGTCAAATCATTATGGAAGATACCTGACTTCTTCTAACAAAATATCTACTCTCTAAGTAACAAGCCTTATGTTGCATGAATAGTATCATGTAATAAAAATGAAATGAAAATCATGAAATTATGGCGGGCACCGTTCGGTATCCCTGGGGGAAATAAGCTTATAATAGGATTCCCGGTAATGTACATCAACGAGGAAATCTGCAGACTGGAATCATAAATAAATGAAATGTTAAGAGAAAACTGCATATTTACAGCAAAAGATAAGGCGGAATACCACAAAAAGAAGAACCTTTCATGTATGTAGAATAAGGGTACGAAACGAGTTTTAGAGGGCTTAAAATGAAGTTGCCAAAATTTTCGGGTTATTTTCAAGGGAGCAATTCAAACTAGAACGGACAACAAGAGGGCAAAAATTGTTACGATTTCTCGGTGAAACGAACAGGCACAATGATCCCGGAAATTTATTTCCCCTGCGAATTGATTTCACGCGGCAACGTGTGAGTGCGCGAAACGCAGGGAGCGTGTAATGTATTTTTGAAATTTAAATTACAAGCTGGTTATAATTGTTGAAGCTCAGTGCTGAGCTGATCGGGGCAGAGTTGGAGAGGGCGTTCGTAAAATATTCACAACCGTTCTCTCAATCCTTTCACGCTGCACTCTACCGATCTACTCTTCCCGGTGCAAGTTTATGTTAAACAATTTTTAATTCGCTCAGTTTTTGTATTATTTTAGTCACTCGATGGTTTTCCTGCTTCGAATGGAAATTCGCTAGTGCTGTCCATGAAAACTACTTTAACATTCTTTCCTGTCAGCCGTGCCGTGCGAGAATTTCAATGGCATGCTCGAAACTCTCACGAAGAAGTCGTAGTATATTACAAACTGCAATAATAGATAGACATGTATCCAGCTATCGCGTCTGACTTCGGAAATGGACTTCCTAATGAGATAAGTATCCGATTGCAATAATTATTTGCAAGCTTTATCAGCTTCATTCAGTTCTTTCATTCCTTTTCTGGCGAGTCATTGAAAGCGACGTGCCTCTATAACAAGATGGTCGAATCGATGGAATTAGTTAAAAAAAAAACAAATAGTTGAGATCACGGTAGTAAGGACTAAGATGTTTACCTTTTAGAAAACTAGAGCATGGTACCTAGTATAACTTTCATACTCTGAGGATTGTATCAGCGAAGTAAGAAGTGTGAATGTCCTTATAGAAGTGCCGAATGTATTCTGTGCTTTAGTTGTTATCAAAGGTATTATATGGGCATTTTCCGTTGGCGGAGCCCTTGACTACAGCATTATTAACCTGAAAAGTAAACTCGTTCCTTTCGTGGCAGACACGCTCCCATGCTACGAGCCAGAGCCGCCAGGATTACATAATGCTCGATGAAAAGCTAAGCTGCTACGTGCGCATGCGAGTATAACGGGGGGTGTTTGCCAGCCTGGCTGGCAATTTGCCTTCGCATATCGCCGTCTCACTCGAAGTATGAATAATAATGACCCTGAATATGCGAATTATGGGACGATTATCTACAGCGAGGGCTGCAACGGTTATTGCAGCGGGATTCCTACCAGCGTGGATCGATGCGACTACTTGGCATTGGATTTCAAGTCCGCGTTACTTTTAATGGTATCGAATTAATTATCGCCAATGTCCGTAATGCGCCAAAGGATCTTGTCCGCCGTGAATTTGATTCCTTGCGAAAATTCAGATCCACGTGCGTGTCTCGGTAGATAATATGTGACTTATTGTTAGCGAAAGTACGCAGCAGACAGTCTCTTCGTCAAAACTTTAGAGTCTACTTGTTAACCGTTTCGCTGCTATATATTTCGTCTAAAGTTGCAAATAACTCTTTGAATAATGTATTACTAGTACAAGATTCAAGTTACATATGGTTAGTTACGATTCAAGTTCATACAAAGTCACTTCAATAATACAGTTCGCCAGACACAACGAAGTACGCCTAGTAAAGCCACACTCTTGTAGCCTTGGATTAAGTAACAAAAGTCTGTATATAGTATTTGACTATTGTTCGACCAACGCAAGGATTAGTAAGGAATTGATGGAACTTTTTACAACCAAGAAAACGATAGTACTGTAAATCTAGCATTAAACTTGCATGAGATATTAGTGCTGGCTTGCCCCAGGCGTGGCGCCAGCTGCCGGGCTCCCAACCCTTCCGCGCGAGGGAGATTATCGGAAGAATGCCGAAGCTCTTATTCTCGCGTGGCACAGCAACGCTATTCAGCCCCGAGTAATACGGCCATCATCGTATAGGACGAGTTAGTGACTTTCCTCCTTCAAAATACTTCCTTATCATTTTTAAACGACAGCGGTGGACTCCGCGGCAACTCCCTTTGTGTATATTTGAGGCAACTCGGCGGACGCGTTGTCCTCGCACTGTACAAAGCGCTGGCAGTTGTTTCGGTGAGTTTAGTATGCAAATTGACATGAAGCGTATAGACGCGCGTGGGAAGTAACTCAAGTGTGGCACATGCGAGTAACGAGGGTTATAGCCCCGCAAGCCCTTGGGCTAGTGTTTCGAGGTGCGCCGAAGTCGCACTACTGTGTGTATCGTCATCCATTCGAAGAGGGCGCAGTCGGCAAAAGGGCATGAGGGGGAAAATCGGCGTGGAAAAGAGAGCGCGCGAGTGAGGAAGGCGTTGCCGCATAAATTTGTGGAAACTAGCTCTGCCTTCAACCCCTTATGAATATCGGCTCTCGGAATTTGATGAATTACGCGCTACCTGTTATCGCCTCATTCTCCCAAGCAGATGAACGCCTCAATGTATGCCTGGGAAAGTGCCTGCTGCTGATTATCTATTTTAGTTTTCTTCACTGCCAGCTTTTTCGTTCATTAGGTTTTTCAGACAGGAATTACATGCCGACTCTTCCAGCCTAGCTGAGCATATTAGACTTAATAGCTAGGCAGGAGAAGAAGGTGGGGCGATGGTTCGGGGCAAAAAAGAGAGCTTAAAAAGATGCTGAGCTATGCGTGAAAAATAATATCTACTTTACATATTTATGGGATGCTAACTGGATCGTAAAATACCGGAGCATTAGGAATAAATGTGGAATACTCTTATCGTCTGGCGCGCTTATATTACACGCGCGTCTTAAAGTACCGCTAAGGGCCCGCTTAGATAATTCATGACTTCATGAGGCACGTTTTTCTGGGTGAGTGTTAGTTCCTTAGGTGAAAGTACGCCAAGAATAGCTATGCTAAAAGCATATATATGGTGTGTCTATCGGCTTACGGTGCAACGAAATTTTAAGAAAATATTGTTGCAATAGGTTATGCAAGTGAGTGTATTACTCTTCAATTTGCAAGATCTTGCTGGTATTTCCTGCCGTCGGAGCTGCAAAGATTGGCTGCCTATAAAAATGGTGCTTCAAATTCAAACAGTTGTAATTACTTTGCATTTATGCGCATAATTCCTCGTGCAACATATTGTTAATGAAGGCGTTCCGTTAAAAAATTCTGGGATATAAATCGAACATTTTATCCCCTAGTGTAATCGGCTGGGGCGTTATCACTTGAATCATTGCCAGAATGAAAAATTTCATTATGGCTGTGGACATGCATTACTTTCGCTATATTTTTGCGGTCGCCCAGAAGCACTGTATTTACTTTATAGCTAGCACCATAGGTCCTTTTTTACTGGGCAATTATGCAAACTGCAGTGAGAGAAGTGCTCATAGGAAGGTTTCAGCCAGTATTTTTCGGCTTTACGATCGGCATGGTTAGTTCGAGGCTTTGCTTAAATGTAGTACAATTTCTTTCAGTAAAAACATAGGCATCATCGATTCTACGATAATCTAATTAGGATAATCTCGTTATTATTAAAATTCAGCTTATGAGAATTCTAGTATTGTACTAGATGGAAACAGTATAATATCGTTGAAATATCCATTTATTTGGTTGCGCTTCAATTAAAAATGTCTGCGAGCGCAGTGATTAAAAGTGTCATAGATTACGAAACTATAGTCAGGAAATTTTCTTACTTGGGAGATTTCAGGAGCATTCTGAGATTTTTCGTTTCTTTTACGGTCCTCCTCGGAGTAACTGGAACCGGACTGATGTAGGTCGCATTTGGGAGGCGTCTCTTAATTAATTAACAGCGGTCGGAGTGCAGCCGGGAAGAAATGGAATTAGTTGGCAAACGATGGTCGGAAAAAGTCCAGAAAGGAGGATTGAATTTTCGAGAGGTAGGTATTCGTGCTCCGTAGGCATCGGAGAATAAGTGCCGGGGAGTTTCTATCATTTAAATGCAATCAGAGAGAGAAAGATCTCGAAAGGTGTGCAAACTATCCGACAACGTCAGAAGAAGTCTTATATTTCCCAATTAAATTTAAAAGGTGGAGAGCGGAAGTGAAGAGGACGGGCGGGGCACTTCACGAGTGTTCGGCATTCCTGCGGCGGAATTAATAGAATAAAGTAATTGAGAGTAATGCACTTTTTTGATTAAGACAGAGCCAGTCAGCCGGTGCACGAGCCCATTGTAACATTTCTCGATTGCAGGTTTGATTCGAATAAAAAATCTCCCAGTCAGAAAGACGAAGCGGCAGAAATCCGTATGAGCCTTCGCTCGCGGAAGTGTTCAACCTCCGGTAAGTAGGTCGAGCTAACATTAAGTAGTTCCAGCAACCCTTAATTAATTACTCTGGCTCAGTTTCTTCGCAAACGCTACAAGTATCATTGCATCTCTCATTATTCTCTCGACAAAGTGTGGATCTTCTACACAAATATTACCAAACCTTTCCTTCAAGTACCCTTCTGTTATCATTACGTGCCCCTAACAAGAATGGGATTTACTCCGTTTCATAGACGCGAGAAGCGGAGAAAGCTTATAGCTATAACGTTGTGCGCGATCTCCAAACTGTACCAAGGTATCTGTCGTTATGGCATTTCCATTTGAATCAGTGCAACTACTCCCTGCCTAAAAGTGTGTCATCAAATGCGCTACAACACAAATGAGCGGCCTCCTTTCTGCAAGATCAAACAGTTGAGTTGGGAATACAAATTCCATTCGGGATATTTGACATTCGGCCCCAATGGCTTTGTCGGTTGCCGCTGCATCCGAAATACTTGTTTCGTGAACTTTTAACATAAACGCAGGAGACAAAGTCCCTTTAACTTTTGGCTCATAAGTGTTCAAACGGCACGTAGTGCAGACGTAAGTAGAGACTGGCGTGTTGCCAGGGAAGCTGCTGGCGTGCGCGCGTGATCCTTGCCGGTTCGCGCTTTTGCCACGGCGCTCGTCGCTCTTTTATAAGTTTACCTTTTTGCTGAATTCCGAGGTATTCCGGATCAAAGTGTCTTTCACCGCATACTATCATCGCCAGGACTCGGCGAAAGCGTGTCAAGACTGTGCACGATAGAGGGAAAGAGAGAGCCTCGGGGATTTTGCGGATGGCGGTATACTGCACTCGGCGAATAGAACCGTCAACGCCATTTCCCCGGCACTCTCGGTCGTCCATGTGTGCTCATGGTTTAGTGGTAGCTGAGCCAACGAAACCGTTATTCCTGTAGGAGCGTGAAAAATATTCCGAATACTTGTGCGTCACTTTAAAACGAGCTTAGCTGCCGCCACTGGGCGCCTCAGACTGTTCCTCGCCAGCTCGAGAGCACACCATTTCACAGACCGCGATATCTTACTTCGCTCGACGATGGAGGCACGGCTCGCTCTCACCTCGTAGTTACAGGAGCGTTAGCAAGAAGTAATCTCTTTCTCGAGGTGTGCGAGCCAGCGAGCGGGCGAGAGAGCGAACCAGCTAGTAAACAGGAGCGAAAGAGAGGGAGAGAGGGAGCGCGAGGTATCTCCTGGCAAGGAGATATTTATTTATGGCGATTAATCACGCAAGCCGTCCAAGGCGAGCTCCTAGTGGTGCGAGGCTTGCCCGGAACTGAAGCGGCTACGAAAATGAGCAAACATTAGAAGCGGGATGATAAGACAGCTCGGTATAATGCGCCGTGACGGTAAATGCACCCGAACTCTCTCTTCCCATTTTCAAACGTCAGCTCTTCGGGAAGCCGCCACTGCTACCCTCGAGGTATTCCCTTAGTCGAACAAATCGCGCCCACTACACTTCTTGGCGATTTATTCCCTGCAACTCCCCGTCCTCATCCCACATTATGCTGTCTTCTCTCACAAGTTCCAAATACTTTTCGTCTCGCGTGAACTACTTTCAATTCTGCCCTGCTGCTCTTCATTTCCTTTCTTTCGTCGCTACTATTTTTGTGACCCAGTATACCCGACCCATCATTCTCCTTTTTGTACTCGCTCGAGAAATAGCATGGCCTTTTTCATATTACGATAATTGACTCTAATACAAAACTAATCGAAATCTAGAGTAGTAACAATAGAATTTAGATTGCGAGAGACGGCTCGATCCTAGCTTGAAAACCAATTTGCCTACCCCGAAACTTTGACGTAAATATAAACTGTCTGTCAATTATTCGGGTACTCGAGCCACAAGTTATTGGATAAGTCGTTGCAGAGCTCTCCGACTAGAAACAAATGGCAGTCAGGCGCAGATAGGAATGCCTCTGATTCGACCTAATGTGCAATTAGTAGAGGAACTACTCTCCGCGTGCGAGTACCAGCAGACGAATGTGGCTACCACATGCCATACACCGAATGCCGTCGGTCCTACTCACTATCACTCCTGATTTACTGTCTCGTTACATACGACTTTGAGACATGGCAAAAGAGAGCTAATAAATCCCTGTCATTTGCTAGTAGTCTTCGATAACAAAGAGTTTCAATAGTAAACCTGTGTCTCAAGGTCGAGTTTTCGTATTGACAAGACTCTCAGAGTTTAAGTTTAAGAGGACTCGATTGCTCATAAGTAATAAAACCGGAACTAGAAGATAAGATACACGTTTTACGGTTAACATGCGCTTTGGCTGGGTTAATTTCTTGTTTCCTTGAAAGTGATACACACGTTTAAGAATTTCATAGGAATGCTGTGATGGATATAAAACGACTATTATTCGATACAAATTCGATTGCCAGTAATATCGATTATTAACATTTTTCAGTACCGTACGAGAAAAGACTCTTGTGCAGGCGGTGCAATCAATTTCTACTATACATACATCGGAAATATTCTCATTATACAATCGGCTGTTGTCACTTCGTGGAGATTAGCGGAATAATTGCATAATAAGTCCGCGGTACTGCCTGCGCTTTACGCGTCGCCGAGCACTTTCGTATTTCAATATTAAATGTAGGCCGAGTTAAACGGGCGATTTATAATAATTGTGTCAGCCGTAATTAAAATATGGATTTATTGTTTTACGAGTTTCTCCGCTTGCCGCTCGAATACAAGGGAACGTTTTGATGTCACTTTTTCCCGGAACGAGGTAGAAAAAACCGCATCTAATTACCGCGATGTCAACTTTCTTGAATGAAAACCGACAAATTACCCTTCTTTCGCTACTCGTGAACTCTCTGGCATTTTCGCCGAGCAGCCTTTTTCATAAGGCTGCTAAAATAAGAACGCCGATTTGAACGGGTAAAATGGATACATTCCGAATATTTTCTACACTGAATATGACATTGAAAATCATCATTCTATGGCAATATTCCATACAGTAATTATTATTGGGAAGTCTTCGCCTCTATTAAAATATAATAGCAAGAGTTAATCTGCTTTTGGCTGCATTCAATTTAAGCTTATTTATCTATCAAAAATGCTGAAGTTTATTTGATTTATGGAATGCCATTCCTCCCGCTAGCGAGCCATTTTCATTATGCATAGAGGGAACGAATCTTCTCCTTTAAACATCTGACATTCCCAAGACACCATTGAATCTTTTTTGGTCCCGACATTTCTTGTGGCATTTGCTCAAGGACTGTGTTCGCTTTTCCCATATCTACGCACACCCGTCGACCCAAGGAGCGCTTTCTGCTTTTCTTAGTGATTGGTCATGCGTGTTGAGTGGCATGATCAGAAAGCGCAAGGAACGAGGGGTGCCTGGTGTCTGGTACAGCAGCAAGTTAAATATTAAATGCAGTCCGAAACCGGCGTATCTATTCGGTTTTTTAAGCAGACGCCTAAAAAACAAAGTTCCTGCAACCCTTTGTAACTTCAAAGGGATTCCCCAAAATCTGAAAAGAGCCGACAAGCTCTTTCTAATCATGAGTAGACTGCGGATTAAATGTTAAAATGAAAATGTAGCGAATTATGCGAACGCTCTGGAACATGCTTTTATTGTTTCGACATTGCACGAATTATTTCGGGTCTTCCGACACGTTTCAGCGGAATTCCGACCTTTCCTGTGTGATCGGCTTCCGCTCATTATCCTTGATTGCTGTTTGTCCCGTGATTTTGATACTGTAGAGTGGTGCGTGCGATGATAGTTCGCTTTTAATTTTGCATATTTGAGCAATTTGACGAAATATAGCAATTCTTGGATAAAATTCGGGATTTATTTTTCGAGAACAGATGTCGGACTGACGGGCCGGAGTGAGTTGGACATAGTAACTAACTCTGACAAGTAAATTAGGATTCCGATGCACATAGGCGTGACTAAATATTGCGTGAATCCGACCGAAACATACTGTTTGTACTTTGTTGATTAAATGTCCTAGGAAACACGATGCTGTGTGGTCGGTTTACAGGACGAATCGGACGGTCTGTCCTGCACCTGACATCACATAACTGGACGAAGGGAATGGGGAGTGGAAGCTGCGCAGGAATGAGGCGAACAAGGAGGAGAAGATCGGGCTAATTGGATGTCGGACTCGCAATCTTGTGGTCTTCATTTGTCATTCGGGTGTGCGAGAGCGATCTCATTCTACTTCACTTTCTCCTTTATCTATCTCTTCTGCCCTCTCCAACGCCGTCACCCCACCTTTCACGCTCGCGCCCTTTCTATTCGCACGCTATCGCTTCCTTGACCTCTTACCACCCTCAACCTTCCTCTATTTCTTTCCGCATGGCTCACCTACACGTTCACATGTTCCTTACCATCCGAGGACGCGACCTCTTTTGAAATCAGCGACTATCCCGATCTGCGCAGACGTGAACCAGCTATTGCGAGAATTCTGGGGACCGTTCGATCCTCTGAGGAATTCGAACCATGCAACTCTGAGATCAGACTAAAAATCTTACTGGTAATCTGTACGCGTACGTTTCCTACGAACCGCGGACTTTTCTTAATAATCGTTTTAAAAGTCATGGCTATAAAAAGCAGGGGATGAAATAAAGTGGAAAGTCGTAGTAACTCCTCACTTTTATGCAACGTGGTGAAACTTACGTGAAATTAATAGGACGATAAGTTGATTGGTCTGAACTTACCTGGAACAAAATACAGAATAGATTATTAGTACTGTTTCTCTGTACATCATGCATAAGAATGGACGTCATGTAACAACACATTAACTAGATGTTAACTATATTACGCATCTGCAGTTTCGCGGTTAATAATGGAATGTGTTTACAGAGATCAGCATGCGTATGTTTTGCCCTTTGGGCCTATGTTCCGAATGAGCGGATATAATGAGCTAGTCTAAGGTACGAAAACTTCCTGGAACTGGATTAGTAATAATGAATCGCATTTCACTGCTGTGACTGACTTGCGTAACAAGCTAAATGAAGTGAAGTTTGAAACTCGAGAGGGAAATAAGGAGCGAGAGACAATCATGAAATATCAGTACTGCTTTGCACACGAATAAATGAATGAGTATTATAAGTAAAATCTGATAACTTTTTTTTATATAAATAAGCCAGCCGTAGTAGAAACTCCGGGGAGAGATATGACGTGCTTAAGAAACCGATGGCACGTCGCAAGTGGGATTTTTAGTGAGCAATGGCAAGTACTGGTAGCACAGACAGGCCTATTAGTCTTCCATTATGCCCAGGTGAATGAACCTTTATTTCCTCTGGCTCTGCTATAGAAGCCGCGCGAATAAGGCCATTCTTCGATTGGTTCCATTTCTCGCTCTCCCACATCTCGAAGTGAGCTGGTGGGACGTTCCGGCAGCATCTCTACAAATCATTCCTTTTGTGGCTGGGACGACCTCTTGATGGCGTACATTAGAAACTACAAAACCACTTATACGAGAGAGTGCAAGAATCTGCTCTGATCGTAACAGGATGATGCATTCTTCCTTTGTCGCATCACGTTAATAGAGAGACTTAGTTCTCTTGAATTTCTTGCCGCGAGATAGCCACTGGTTGATTGCGATATTTGATGCGACTTTTCTTCACCTGCCGGGCGGATCGTGAATTCCATGATGCATGATCCGTCTGGAATTCCAGAAGCCCGATTCCCTCGACTCTCCCAGGTGATATAATACGGCTCTTACGTACAAACCGAAGGGTTTAACCCACGATTTTTCCTCTTCCTTTTCCGTAGCATGCCAGTTACGGTATCTCTCATTTAATTCAAATTATTCAGTTACAAGTTTTTAGATATTGTGGTTATCGAAGTTAAAAAATCATAAATAAGAGTGGCAACCAGGGGTGCTAAATGCGCTTCGGCCGACTTAGATACCGTATGGGTTGTGGAGTTCTGGTATTTTCAGTTGCAACAGGGGCAGCGGCATACTAAAAAATATGTCAACAGTTACCTAAGCACTAATGCTTAACCATAACAGTAAACATTGATGCGCGCAGTCGAAGCTTGACAACGCAATCCGAAATCACTGGAGATCATCTGAACTGATGTTTACTGCGAAATAACGCCAGAGTTTATTCTTGGTGTGGCGTGAGAGTGTAGTGCCGATGGAACGGCAAGCGTCGCGTCGCGTCGCGGCGCGGCGTGTGCAGCACGAATACGCAGAGCGAAAATGCTCGGGAGTTCTCTTGGCGCGACGGAAGTGCGCTCGCTTTTTCTTAGGTAGACGCGGTGGCCGGGAACGGTGCTGTGGAATGATGGCGCTTCCCGCCCACCCGTTAAGGGCACAGATGCGATGAGCGTGAAACGTAGCGGAGACGACAGGAGACACAGGTGCGCCGTAGACATCTGTCATTTCTCGCTGCTGCCGAGAGAGAACAAGCAAGGACGCGAGAGCTTCCGGCGATGCGAGGACGCCCCTGCCTTCTCCTCTCCACTTTGCAACCCTTCGTCGAACGGTTGTCTCCACCCACCCGTCGCCCGCCGCCCCTCGCCCGCCGCCCGCCGCCAGCTGTATATCCGTCGTTTTCACCCTACGAAAATTGGAGGCGCGCCAATTGCAGATCGATCAACGATGACTCGCGAAACACGCTGCCAGAGTAGGGAGAGAGAGAGGGCCCCGCGAGTTTGCAAACGCGCCGTAGACAAGGCGCTCAAACACCCTCATACGCTGCGCCACAGCTAGCAAGAGATTTTCAGAGTGCGTTGTTGCAATCTCGTGTTTATGAGGGCTTGATTCACCGGCAGGCAACGTTGAACCCAACAGCGTTTAATGTCTGACTCGACGCCTCGGGTCCTCTCTGAAATTGCAATGCACGCAGCTCCCGAGGACTCGTAATGATGAGTTGCCGCGTGAATTCACATGGAGGCGTCACTCCGATCGACGAACATGGCTGAAGATCATCCATCAAATGCCTCGGATCCATGGATAAACTTGCCACGTTCCTTGGCAACTCGTGTCACCTTGGTTTGCAAGGAACTACTATTAATTACATCGAAAGCAGTACGAGCTGCAAGCTTGGTTGATGCTGTATCTTCAGTATCACTGATCCCATAACTCTTGCCCCCTCGCCTCTCGAAAAGTTCTACCAACCGTGATTCTCGAAGGCAGAGGACATAGCTCTCGCGGGAGCCGCTTTACTAGCAGTTGATCGCTAACTGAATCCGAAGAATGAGAAAGCCGACTTTTCATTGGAACTGATCTCGGGAGTTTCCACCGATAACCGTACTTCACCCCGAAGGAAATTATCATTGATGCGGTGGAGTTTGGCGTACGCTGCCGCTCTCTTGCCCCTGTTACTCTTGTCGCGATGTGGTTGTTCGTGCCAGAAGAAGTTGCGCAAGAGATTAAGTCGTTCTTGATAAAGGAGAATGGCAAGTGCGATTAGGGTGCGGGAGAACGGGACGAGTGCAACGAGGAAGCACGCCACACTTTCCACCGAAGAATAGGTTGAAGAGGGGAGTAAGGGAGGGGAGTGGAAAAAGTGAGGAGAGGAGAATGCGGGAGTCGCCCTTACGGATCCGGAATAAGAAGTTCCGGAGTGTTCGAAGCTGCGGGCTGTTGGTAGGCGATAGTAAGACGAAGTAGAAAGGGGTAAGCGCGGCGGAAGAAGGAAGCGGGCGAGGGAAAAGCGAGATAAATCGAGCACCCGGGGCGACCAGATAAAAGTCACTAACAAGTAACAAAGGTTTTGTCCGACGATTGGGAAAGGGTGGGAAGACAGGAAAGGGCAAGAGACGGAGAGCGAGCTACATATTGGTTCCCGTGTGTTCTGCCGCTCGCGCCACACTCACTCCCTCGCTCCTTCTTTACCGGACCTTTTGTTCTCCCGGACCTCTACCTCTCATCCCGGAATTCACTCGACGTGTTTCGCCCGTAAGGCACAAACTGTGCGCCCGCTAACTCCCCAGCAACGTAGGACTTCGATTTTCAATTGTTTCTCTCGCCAGCACCCTTCCACCATTGGCACACGGATGCCACGCCATCAGCCGGCCACATGAGAAAAGCTCGAAAATCCTTGGCCAAGGTTACTCAAGCGGCTATTAGGTGGACCTGAGAATCTCCTGGTTTCTAGCGCGCCACCACCACACTCTATATTGCTCTCTGCAGTTCAGTCAGAGCTAAGGGATGGAACTTACGCCCTCCCTTTCATGTTAGTATGAGATCTTTTCTGCTCTCTGATAGATTTAACTTTTCGCATTGCACGTTCGGACCTGTTTGACAAGCGCAGCGCCAATCTACTCAAGGAGTAAATGTAATCGCACCAATCTGATTATCGCTCAAGGCGCAAAGCTGGTTTGAAGATATTGCCTTTGACAAAGATACAGATGAAATAGCCTTTATGGAAAAATGTAGTATTGTAGCATAACGGAAAAGTTTGAAGATTGCAGGCAAAGTTTCTTCAGCAACTGGAGCATCTTTCGTTTTCCAAGATTTTGACGATAGGATGCAGACAGTGGTTTCCCGCCATAGCGAGATTTTACAATATCGCTTCATCTGTAATTCACTATACGCGCGTATTTACCATTGCTATCTAAACGAAAGTAGGGAGGAGAAGAAACTTTCGGGAAGACAGCGGGGCCGCTGAGAAGAAAAGGAGAGTCATTTGTTATGCGCGACTGGCGGTCAACCGAACTAAAATTGTGCTAGAAACAAGGATTGTGCCCGGATGCCCGAGCAAAGGAGTGAAGAAAGTATAAACTTCGAAGGGAACTCGTGCCGTGGGAGGAATAAAAAAAGGAGGGTGGGGGTTGACTTGAACTTATCGCGCCTCCAGCGTAAAACTTGAATCCGCGGACTACTCGACAAAACGCTGGGAAGTTGCCTTGAATAATATTGTACTCGCTCCATTCCTGCTGAAGGGACTCTCATACTAAACATGCATTACTTGGTATAGCCAACACCATAGTTATGGCTAGTAGTTAGTAAGAAAGAATGATTTTTGCCTTGGTCGATCGAGAACCTGAATATTTAGCCTACTATTTCTATCTCACATCTTGCCGGCACTGACGGTGGATTAAAAATACGCTTTATCGAGCGGAACAGTTGATAGTGTTGAGGCATGCGAAGAATAATCAGGGAAAGATCGTGGCCGGCAACATGGAAGCGAGGCCGAAACTCGAGTATCCGCATCGAGGCGATGCGTACAGGAAACGGGAATAAATCAACATGAAGAAGTGGGACTCTAGGAGATACAGTTGCGGGTTCTCTGGTGCTGTCTTGGAAAACAATAAAGTCGAGATGAGTAGGAGTTTTTGATCGCAGTGCGATAACCAAGTAAAAGGGGGTGGCTCTCGGCGCGGCGGCAGTGGCCGCGTCATAACTCTTGCTCCTTTTCGGTGCGGGGGTTAAAAACGGGCTCGGAAAGGCGTAAGGTCGATGAAGCAACGGTGCTACGAGGCTGATATCAACTTATCTTCAAGCTGAAGGCAAGGTGGCCGCTCAGCTTCTATCGGCCTCGGAGCCGGAGCTCACCTTCTTCTCATCTCAGCCCGGCCGATACCCGACCTTGATTGAAAAGCAGATGACGCGGAATAAGGAGTTTTCCGGGGGTCCAGGGAAAATGTCTTCTACCCCCGAGGCTCTCCAATTTCTCAGAAACGCGGAATTTATTTCATTCCCTTGGGTCTGATGTGGAAGGAAGCAAAGATGAAGAGGAACCAGGAAGCGAGAGCGACGGAGTAAGAGAGGGAGAGAGGGAGAGAGGGAGAGAGGGAGAGAGGGAGGGTCGGGGGTCTGAGATATCAAAGCGGAGCCGAGTGAGGAAGGAAGGCGACCGAGAGCCATGGAAAAGTGTAGCCTCGAAGGGAAGAGCGAGCACACGATATCCCTTTACTGGATATTCTTCAACGCGGATAGTTACATATCTTCCTCCAGATGCGCCGTAATATAGGGACGGGAGCGGAATTTTCGCCCGTTTTTGACAAATTCGAGCAGCGAATTTGCGAGCGTCGTGAGATTTATTCGTGAATCGATTCCTGCCAAATATCGGCCAGTGGATCTGTCAGGACGTCGTCAGAGATCGCTCGTAAGTTTGCTGGTATCGGCTAGGAAGGATGGCAAGGAAATTTGCTCGCACAAGGTACAGCACGGTGCCATACGTATTTGATACACATTCCTGCCAAACATGGCTGTAATACTTTGCTCCAGATCTCCAAACGAAAAGCTGAAAAATTAAATGATCCTCCAATTGCATTCGAAGAGCAGAAGGGAAGGCACAGGGAAGAACGTGAAGCCAGTAGACACCCGAAAGAAGGATCTTATGGAGTCAACTCGATATTTTACGATCTCCAAGTGGCACACTTGCTCGATTCTGTTGCAGGTAGGAACAACATACACTAGGCACGTAGGCTTCGTGCAGTGCGTGCGCTGGGAAATTTCGAGTAGTGAAGCAGTAGGGTCGCAAGAAAAAACTACGGTTGGGTCAAGTCACGTAGACTCTTTATGCGAGAAGCCACTTACAGCTTCCTTTGGAATCACTCCGCTCGTCAAAGGGCCTCCGGTCAACTCCCCGGGGAAAAGGAGGCATGATAACACCGGCCGTCTTTTCGGCGTACCATATGAACCTTTCAAGAGTTAGAAGATCACCGGAGAAGTGTACTAACTATCACCTAATATATCATTCGAAGGATAATAAACTGCAGTTATAATACGGAAATCATCCAATAAGCAAAGTACACATTGCCTTCTATTAATTTGGTACACCTCCAATTTAAACTACGTCGCAGTTGTCAGTATCAATAGGATAGCATCGGCAGTAGTTTCGCAGAGATCGGACAGGGAATGGTACTCATAATAAAAGAAGTGATCTTCGGCAAAGGGAGGTCAGATAGTTGCTGGTAGTAGGGTTCGGATGAAGGGTGCATCGTTACTCTTCATCCAGGGGATGGCCTTTAATAGCGGTGATGGTGAAATATCATGGCAGGATTTCTTAGAGCGGACCATGTATACGCTGAGGCAGGGCAACATAGAGGTAAAGATGAAGAAAGAGGGAGCGAGAGAAGGAGAGAGTGGATTGGCTACTATTTCGTCGGGCGCTTGACAAACGATTACGCAGACGCCACTTTCGCGAAAAGTAAGAAAACACTCTCGCTAAATCATAAGAAGCCATTACCAGAGGCGCGACTGGCCGTTCTAATAGAGGAAGCGTAGCCGAGACCAAGGGTTCGTTCACTCCTTTCCCCCCGTGACCTTCCCTTCGCGATTTGTCAAGTTCAAAGGATCGCAGTCCCGTGTTTATCTTCCTCCTAATGTCCCCTCTTTTTCCGCGCCCGTTGATGGCTCGGGCCCGATGAATTTTTCAGGAGGAGAGCGCGCGAGTGAGTGAGACTCCCTCATCATTCCTCGCCCTCTGAAACACACTAGATAGTCTCTGCATTACGTGCACCAACGAAAAGGAGCAAGGGAGATGGAGTGTACGTGTGTAAAAGTGTGTGTCTGTGCGAGAGGGATGGAGCGAAAGGGTTTCCAAGTAGTTCAGACGCGAGAACCACCTCGGACGCGCCGGCATTCGTCAAGATAAGGTGCCAACGGGGAATCCGAGCCAAGGATCGGGAGTGGGGCAGGCCGATTTTAAAGGAAGAAGCAGATTTCACGTCGAGTTAGCGGCTGTAGAGGCCGACCCCCCAATGTCCGGCTTATGCCGGTTTAACACGATACACCGATAATGACGGGGTCGTGGCCCTGTATCCACTCGGTTAGCTCGATGCTCGCATCGAGTCACGCAATAACGTGTGTCACGCAACGGAGCCTGGCCCTGCTGAAGCTCGACTTCATGGCAGAGGCGACATTCCGATTGTCACGGTACCGCGACCCTTAATTATTATTGTCTCCCGTCCAGCAGTTCATTACGCAGCTCACCCTCACCTCCATCACGGAGAAATGCGTGCGAAAGAGCCTTAAGGGAGAGTTCGACAAAAATCCAGGACATCGGTTACGTGCATTCCGAAGGTGATCCTTCGTGGTGATAGGAAACGCCTACATTTTCCCCGGCCGTGACCATCACTCAGCACGAGCGGGATAGTACCGTGAGACGCTTGACGAAGCAGCTTTCGAGAGAGCTTCCTTAATCTCCCTGATAACCCCGAGAATACACTTAGCGCGGCGTAGGTGTTACATGCAACGCCACAGTCACAAAGCATTATTCGTGGGAATCTCTCGCTCGCCCGGCAACTCTCAGCTTCGCGAGCATTTAGGTAAAAAGAGGCTTACAAAACGAGCAGCGCACGATGCCGCACTGACAAAGCCTTAGGAAGCGCATATGGTGTACGATGCAGTGGCTCCAGGTGTGTTTGCTTTAAGAGATCTGCTGTAATGCTGCATCGAAAAACGGATGTCAGAGAGCTTAACTCATCCAAGTATTGGCTTAGCTCTTTCCCATCCAAGCTATCTGCTACAGTGTGTCGGCCTACTATCTTCAAATTAAATTATTGCTACTGCGAAGTACATTATCATTAAACGCAACTGTGTGCGGAAGAACCGCAGCAGCCGCCCATAGTAGCTTCCATTGAACGGTTCTTCTTTATATATTTTGTTCGAGCGAACGGCATTATATCTATACATACACATTGCGATGAAGACGATTCAGATCTGATAAAACATTGACGGCAATCCGGCAGGCTGCTGGAAGTGCTAGCTGACCAAGTATAAAACAAAGATGGTTCTGTGATAGCAAACATATGCCTTGCGCTGGAATGAGCTGTAAAAACCGTATGAGGGCGTTCTCGAGGCTATAGCCCTGTGACGCGATCTTCCGGTTCGAGAGGATGAACTCTTTGCAGATGCCGACGGTGGATTCTTCCTCGTACCTTTACTTTTCCTTGCTTCTCTCACTCTTTCTCCCTGTTCTCCTCCTGCCATTCGTAAATAACTCAAGGTGCATGCGAAAACCTTCCTCGAGGAAAGAAAGTTACCGTTCTGAAACAATCTGCTAACTTCACTGGAAAGCCCTGCTGCATTTCGACTTCGACAGATGGCCTGCACTGTATAGGACATGTACATTTTTACCAAGCGCAAATCTAACGGAGACGAATGCTCAGCCATTGCAATATGAATCTTTATTTCTGACTACGTGATGCGAAATTCGTCCCAATTTCCGAGCTCCCTTCCAACGGGGAAAGACACGAACACGCTGCTACATGAATACCATGCGCACAACACGAATGCCATAATTGATCGACTAATTTAGCGTCTGCCGTGCTTTCCGGGCAGTCATAAATCGTGAAAGGGGTGACTCCGAATACAATTTAGAAGTCAGCTAGGTGTAACGAATTCTGAGAGCAGGCGCACTCTAGCTGCGTCGAATAAAAATGGTATATTACTAGTTAGGAGTGTGCGATTCTTCGTCGGGCCTGCACCAAGATTTATAACGAGAATACGTGAAATGAATACTACTGCACTTCTGATAGGCTTGGCAATTTATCTATTCTAATATCGCTGAAATCATCGCATCAAGCTTGGAGGTACTCCTCTTGTTAGTAGAGGGTGACCGGTGCTTGCAAGGCGTGGGTCGAAGGGCAACGAATCGAATGCACCGTAATTAAAATTTATCGGCTGCCTGGCCGCTGCTGCGCATCGACCTCGGCTATCAATTACCCTTAAATCAGCCAACCCCCTGCCACCGCCGCCTTCGTCGACCGGGCGAAAAATCGAACAAAGCAGAAGCCAAGCAAGACTTTTAGCAGTGTCCTCAAGTCTTCTGTAATTCTAGAGCCAGAATATTAAAAACAGACTGCAGTATTATAAATTAATGGAACAATCATACAAAATCGAATTTTCGACTAACGGAACATTGGAACGTAAAGGGTTAATTTCAATAAGCAACTAATAAAGAATTAGCGGTCTACTACATATAAGGAGATTATCGGCTAAGGCAAAGCAAATTTCAGATTTACAGATGCAATGCAAACTATGGCAAGCAAATTGCTGTTCTCGTAAAGTCCGGCAGAAAGTTTAAATATTCCCTTTCGATAATTCACTTGGCAGGACGAGGTGTTATACTGTAAGAGAAAAATACCTGGAATTCAGTACTCCTCTTTACAGTCGACCGCACTAATGATCTTGTTAAGAAAGAGTATAGCAAGTAGTACACAGTACTCAGTGACAAGTGATAATCGGAAAGATGAGTCCTCGAGGGACTTTCCACGGTTTACTGAATCTACTCGTATGGCAGGATGTCACGAGCTACTTCGTCCTCCCGTCACGTATTTCTGCGGCTCCTCAAGAACAGCCCGGCAACGTAGATGGACAGCACACTATTTATAAACGGATCTCTGATGCGTCAGCGTGGTTTTCTTGGATATCTTCTTGAGTGTCCATTGCCAAATGCACAATGGGGACGACTCGATGAATAATAATCAAAAGTGCAAGCCGCAACATTCGTCACCTCCCAAAAAATGACTTCGATATCTAAGAAATAATTGGCAGAGAAGATTTAAATCGAGAAGATATAATTTTTCGTAGGTAAAAATATTCTATAAAATTAAATGTCGCTTTATACATGGTAAGTGACGTGCTGCGATAATATCTGAATAATACAACGGAATGCACAGTGAGTTCTCGTCAGGGTCGATGATTTCTTCCCTCATTCTATTTAGTGCTAAGTATTTCAAAGGCATTCCCATTTCAGGGAGCAATTGAATGCAGTGCGCGCCTTGATTAATCAGCTCTTGAAGATTCGCTTTGCAAAGAGAAGTCGAGAAGCGTCTATAACAAATGAAACCTCTATCTCTCTCTCTCTCTCTCTCTCTCTACACTGGATTAATCAGCGTTTGGAAGATCACAGCTTCCAGTTGGTGGTCAATTAAACGTTTTTGCAGCCATAGTAATCAGGGTACATTTTACTTTAAAGCACTTAGAGTCCGTGAACGTGCTTTGCTCAGGCTTGTAGTCCAGCAGGCTTATACCTCTCGCAATTCAGAATCGAGATATTCATATTGAAAGAGTTGGATGGTAAATATACTTTAATATTAAAGGAGAGTGATTACTTCGAAGTACGTGGAAAAACGAAAGTACAAAGTATAATTGAATTCAGACAATGCATAGTTGAAAATATGACCTGGCGTGAATGCTCAAAAAGTTCATTCGATGAAAAGTTCATTCTTCCAAATCGTTGGAGATATTTGAAAGCCTACGAACATTTACCTTTTAAATTTTAATGGTATCGCACCTCTGTAAGATGCATTTATTTTACCCACTGGCAACCCGGCATTGTTGCCAAGCGCTAGGAAGGACAGTGCGACATCCGGCTGTCCTTTTAACTTTCTTTCGCATTAATCGGCATGACGCTGTTAAATGAGCTGAACAAAGGCAAAACCATTATCCTAATTGGTCTGCCAACAATTTCCGATAACCACCGAAGCATAGCTTTAATCCTCCTTTGGACTGTCTTGCGAGGAACAGAAGTAGCCTCTTGAGTAAAGAACACAAGGGGAAATCAAACAAAGCGAGAGGAGACAAAACGAGCGGGCGGCCGGCCAGGAAGTGAGGAAACGACTGAAGTTTATCATCGCAGTCTTGAGGATGAAAGGAACTGAAGATGGGCGACTGTCTCTCGTTCGGTTCTCCTCTCTTCCGGCGCGGCAGGAGTAGCAATTCTATGTGTGCAATTCCATAGTGGCGTTTGCCAATTGGGTGTTCCATATCTGATGCGGTCGCTTTATGAAAGAGTCACACTTTCACCTTCCAAATTATGATTGCATAACAGAACATATGCAATTGGATATACGGGACAAATTCAAATGCACACCTTCGCTATTAAAATGTATGAAATATATTCTTTTTAATAATGTTCAACTCGCATAGCTCCAAGTACTATTCGAAATTAAGTTCCAGTAATTTGATTTCGAGTGAGCACGACCGATACGATCCAAAAAAGTCAACTACAACGAAAAACCTAGCAGTACCTTTTAATTAAGAGCCCCGTTTTGTTAAAGCCGTACACTAAAGAAGTTTGCAATGAATGGATGCTTTTTCAAATGGCCATCATATTTCAGCGCCGTTCAATCGACGAAGCGTTGTTTACAGTCGACAAACTAAGATATTTTCTCATCCGCTCCGCCAGCACTCTATTGATTTATTGGCTGCACCTTGGTAAATGCGTAATCTAATTGTACACTTAATTAAATGCAAACTAATGGATACTTATAGGTATTATTATTTCCAACCCTCGTCGCACTCGTTCATATTCTTCATTGTTGGAGTATGACCTTTAATGAGAAAAGCAACGATAATACTCGCAATAGTTCGCAGAACGTGGCTCATTTGAAGGACGCGTTCCATGTTATGCAAATGCAAGTAAGTGTGTAAAAAAAGTCGAGCATCCGCATACTTTATATGAATAAGATCTAGATAAACGCCGGGAGTATGGTATGTTAAATGTTCTCCACATATCTATTACTTTTCTGTTCTTGTAATTAAAGCCTAATTCCTGGGTGTTCTTTGATAATTACCAAGCACAACCGGGATGAATGAAAATGAAAGATTCCAAGCTATTATGTCGCTTTCATTAACGGAAATACATTCGAGTCGCGTTCAATCGTAATAAAATGTTGGTCGTTTCCGTGCGTTGCCTACGTCCTCTTGTACAAGTAACGCACAGGATGGTAACGAGCGGTGTTTCCAAGGAATGGCACCTGCGTGTCGAAGGTACGTCCACTATCGTCGCTTGGCCATTGTGTCCGCGGAGAAGAACGACACTTTGTGCGGGGAGATCGGAGGAACCGCGTGACATCCGGCAAGCAGAGGAGGCCCGGCTGCGCCCACCTTCATTATCATGTGCGTAACGTTCAATGGGGAAAGCTTTCGGTACACGCCCACGTGGCTCACAGTACCTCCGAGTAAAAGAGTCATGGCATCACGAGAGAAACCACCTTTCCCCTCTAGAAGAACTGCTTTCTGCCATCAGCTCGATAACCACTTAGAGGCCCCTCCCAGAGTTGCATTGCGGAAATGATTAAATCAAGTAAACAAGGCTGCAGTTTGGTCGGCAAGCAAAAGTAGCGTAAACTATTCAAGCTGTTCGCCCACACGCACTCTTCTCACCCTTCTCTCTTTCTCTCTTTCTCCCTCTTCTGATAGACCACCACGCGACGCAGCCGAAGCCTATCCCGGAATATTAATTCGGCCCGTTTCACCGCGGAACTCAACAGACGGACGTGCGTCGCTGGGCTGGACTGCATGATTCACGAAAGAGACATTAAACTGGGCCCTGACTCATAGGCGATCCGCAGGTGCCGCCCGGGCAACTCCACCCCTAATTGATGTGACTCCCGAACGTGTCGCCGCGCATCCTGATTAGTACCGCCGGTGATTTAACTCGATCATAGAGTCACGTTTAAGTAGCTATTTACTCATCGCTTCCTAGTCACTGTTTCACTATGCAGACTTTATCGCATGTCACATTCAAGTCTTATGGCTACACCATCTGCATACTCTGTCATTGCAATACGATTTATTTCATTGGATAGTTTCTTAACCTTTAGACCCCTTTGAGAATTCAAGCATTCGATAATATATTTTATGTTTCACTACTTTTGTAGTGGTGGTCTTGTCGAAATTAACAGAAGCAATAAGTTCAGTGGCTGCGACCAACAACTACCATAAAATTGGAAAACTTCAATACTGTCGAAAGTTCTTATAAAATCAGGATTTAAAAAGACCTTTAAAACCATCGAGGTATAAACTTAGAAGAATTCTAAGATACAGCTCAGGGGGGCGTCAATCTTTGTTTGGCTAGTCTTGCCACTTCCTTTGCTACGCTGGAGAACGTTGTAGCGTCAGGGCTTTCATAAAATTGCTGTCAGTCATCGTTAGTAAGGAGCAAACCAATATTGCGACTTCTATTGTTGCTTTATTGGGGCAATTATTTATTATCCACATCAATTCGACTGTGTTGCGGCTTCGGCCGAACTCTTACGTGGCCGACCCTTCGTGACCATTTCTTGCGAGCAAGATGAGATGTAATGAAACAAGTACGGTCAGGAGTCTGGACTATTAAATCTGATCATAGTAAGTGCGTAAGTCAAATTGTGTCAGTACTATGTTCAACCTGACAAACTTCCATTACTTAAACTTATTATTCTCAATTCGCTTGTCACGGAAAATATTCGACTATTGAAAAATTGTACGAAACTTGGACTATTGAAAGTTGGTTATCACTTGTAATGATGTACGCGGAGCTTTCAGCACAGTATTATTAGGAATTGTCAAGTGTATTAGTCTGCGTGACAAGTTGGTGATTTAAAGCCATCTGGCTGTAGAGGTTTCGTACGAGTCCAGTATCAAGAGCCCTTATCGAGGATGGGACGAATATTCGATCAGGAGTCTGTTTGCCGTAGAACCCTTCGTTGCCAAAATCCTGGTGGCTTGATTTATGCGGCACTAAACAGTTTTCGACCCATGGACAGTCGGGAATAATTTACAAGCGAAGTGTGCTCCGATAGGGAGCAGTCGCATTCGCCTTCACGACTAAATTATTAACTGGCACTCGATATCTCTCACCGCAGATTCCCAACCTCTACGCTGAAGTAATTACACGTTTATCTAATCAACTATCCTCCTTTACTGGCTTCGCCTGTTCCAGTTAATGCGACAGTTCAGTGAAAATTCAACTGAATTGCCATACTTTGCACGTATTTTTGCCATAGCGTTGCAGAGTTTTCTAACGAACCAAATTGCACTAGATTAATATAGAATATGACACTTCTCTCAAATTTCAGTTCTGCTTTATTTATTGTGCCACTCGATACCAGCTCGTTAGATCAATGTAGTTAACATGTCTCTCCTATCTTTAGCTGTCCGAAATCACACGTAATACCTTTCGAAAGACTGATATATACTGATAGAGCATTGAGATTCACTGAAAGCTGACACGCTTCTTTCGACTTTTACTTATTCAATGTGTCAATTCGGGAAGTTGAACTGATAGTGATTAATCAGTCTGCCCTATGACGAGTTTGTTTGCAATGTCTTCGAATAGGGTTTAAACAAACTGTTGTCCGATCACGTCGCGTCGCTCCTAGCCCCTTCTACGACTGGACAATTTGATTACTATGTAACTGTCAATCAGTCGTTTTCTCCTTTATTAGCCGCCTACGAACGCGATGTACGCGACGAGCTGTCCCTCGACCAATGGCAATCGTCGCGCCGCTCTACCTGCATAATGAGAGCCCAAGCAGGAAACATCAAGCTGATGACGGTTGTCAATCAGTCGTTAATTAGTACCGGCTGGAGGGCCGCGGGTGCGCTACCACCGACGCGACGCGCTCACGTAAAACAGTTGAATCGCCATGCCGATCAGTGGCGCGGGGCTCGAATCCGACAGATGTGTACGCACGCGTTTCGAAAAGGCTGGCACAGCCTCCCTTTATGTGCTTTCGATCCGCAATTTCCATCAGCCTGCTTTTCAGCTGCTGCTTTCAAAGAACCCTTCCCCCTCGCCATCCTCTACAGTAGATCTGAATCGCGCTTGAAAAATCAACAGAGCTTTAATATATCCCGAGCGGCGCACAAGTCATTATTTGTACTCTTCGCCGCGCTCACATATAGCAACACGTTGTACATTCTCTCTACACTGAGAGAAACGGAAAGGGAGTGAGAGTGAGCCTAATGGAATTTGGCGCTTTACAATCATAAACGCGATACATTATCATTTATGACTTTTCGTTTACATTGTTAGTTGATGTGCCGCTAATCCAATGACTGGTTACAGTACAGATAGCCGTATAGTCCAGAGCTATATGGGCTGCGACGATCGTGCTTCCGATTCGGCGAAAGTGGTGGGTAGAAAGTCAATCAGTCGTTAATTAGTAGCCGATGAACAGGCATTACCTTATCAGGCAGTGAAATGCGCCCAATGCGATCGGACAATCGTCCAGAATTCAAATGGCCTCGCACGTGACACACGTGGTAGTAATTAATAATCGATTTCGGCAGGAAGCCCTTGCCGATTGGACATGTATGATAACGGCATGGACTACTTGCTCCCATGCTTTATCTCGAGATCAGTAGTAATTGTTTGCCGCGCATACAAAGGCGCGGTCGAAACGATTGGTACGAGTCGACTTTACCAAGACCGGAATCCCAATTTAAGAAGTCCTTTTCAACCGGGCTGTGCTTGAGCTTGATTTCTAACTAATCCTTATTAGTCTTCTGGTAATGTACGGAAAAATGGAAATGGCTGTTGTGATTGTTCTGAACTAAGATACAGTAGAAGAATTATTCAACTTCATAGTGTTTCAAACGGCGCAATTCAGTACCAATAGTATGAAAACCGTTACTTTTAGAATGTTAATTACATTTTTAATGAGACTGCGTTTACACAGGACTTCCAGAAAGTACCGCTAATCGATTCGAGGCTGAATAAAGAGTTCCCGGCGTAATACTAGCGAAACATAGGATTTCGTAGTGTACACGGTTTGCGCGTTGTAAAGCATTTTTTAAATCGACGATTCGTTAGCGGCTTTAATGAAAGACAGATTAATTAATTTTATACTCGAGGGGCCATCTTGCTTAGCAGAAAATCCGAACTGATGCAACAAATAGGTGGCGCATAACAATGCTTTCTCATTATACATGGTTCAGTCATTTATCCTCTTAAGCTGAATCATGTGCGAGCGATGTTGCACAGCTTGAAAGACGTAAGAGAACTACGAGTAGGCACGTGCGCCAGGCATTACTGCATATCATTTGAACACGGTTTACAAGAAATGATAAAAGGCCGGGTAGAGAGACAGGGGATTTTTCTAAGCCGGTATTAACTGAGCGATATGCGAGTAGTCCGCAATTTTTTGCGTTAGAGAATTGTAAAGCATTAAAGGCCAAGCATTCTCTACAAACCCGAACCGCTCCGACTTCTTGCGATTAGTAATGTAGCCGGATTAAAGCAAGTACCCAATTAGCGTTCAATCAACCATTATTCTACTCGTTAACCGGATCACGAAACTGTTACTGCGTTGCACTGTCAAAACGTTCTATCCTTTAATTTTAATTTCTGGAAAATTGCAACATCAAACGAGAATACACAACGTATTTATTCAACGGTGAGTATTCTCAGTAACGGAGAATACTAGCGATACAAACGTCACCACACTCAATATTACACAGTTTTCATAAACTGATATGTAGTAAATAAATACGAATCTGTTTCTGTATAATCAGCCGTACTGTGTATAATATACATTTAAATATCCGTTAAATAAGCGATTATAATGGAAAGGGATTATGGATGTTGAAGCTCTGAGTATAGTGCACAGGTTGCGATATTTGCAGAAAGCTCTAAAAACTGACTGGAACCGCCGACACTCGATGGCGATGCGTGGGGCAAAAGTGCGATTAGAGAAAGCTGTTTTTACGACAAACTAATTCGGCTGAGCTCACTGCTGCAATTTTATTGAGTGTCGATTCACCGTGCATGCGCTTATTGCTGGAATCGAACAATCCCCGACATGGCAAATTATATAACCCCGTTAATCGTTAATGTAATTGCAGCTGAATGCCGCCGCGTTGGCGAGTCAACGATGGTTGCGTCCGTGTCAAAGTATTCCTATAATGACAATTTATTTAATTGCCAGGTGGCGATGCAATTTTCAAAATCGTTCGCGAAGTATCAAAAAGCACCGGCCCGTCGGCGCTCCGATCCGATAATCATATAATGGCGTCAAGCCAACAAACGCATTGCGGGCATACGCGACTTTTCAACCGTGCAAAAGTAATCTGCCCCGAAAGTTCGCGCGAAGCGTATTATCGCCATTTCGCAGTTTCGTATTTGATGGTGTGTGGAGCCACGTACAATGCGATTTCTTACCAAGCACAATCTATCTACACACCAGCGAATTGAGTCGGGGTAACACATTTTTCCCTCGCGTTCAACATCAAACATAAAAGACAAGTATTGATTGGGTGACATTAATAACAGACAACAATTTGTGATACAGAATCGTGAAGCTGTTATTAGGAAGAAAAATAAGTGATGCTACAGATAATAATTGGAGAGACTGATCCATTTATAAATTCAGGATCTACTCATGTGAGTTGAGCTCTATTTCTATTGTATATAGAAGGGTTCCTTAACAAAAATGTGAAATGCAATGTAATTATTTTTATCCAAGCGTGAGCGGCTCATGAGCATAGTGGGATGGGTATAGCTGTACTGTGAATCCAGCTTTATAATTCAAAGGGGTGAGGGAGTAGGAGGATACGGAGGCAGGATATGTATAATAAGAAGAGTAGAGCGATGGTAGTATGTAGCTGTGGCAATGTGGGTATGGCGCGTGCGAAAGTAGAGCCGGTTTTATGGGTCAAAGGGTGATGTCGTGGAGGGTGAGCACGAGCTCGAATAAAACGTCTCGTGGCGAGGTATCGCACCAGGCATGACGTATCGCCGGAGATTTATCATTTTTACACCTGGGGCATCTCGTGCGCCGATTATGGTAATTACGGTCGTTACCTGGTAATTCGAGGATCGAAAGAGTCCGCTTCTCGAACATGTCCTTATCTGATGCACAGCTCCGCGAAATTCTCTCTTCCCGTCCCTTTCCTTTATCGGTTCTCGGTTCTCGCCTCGTCCCGTTTGGTCCGGCCTGGTCCGTTCAGCCAGCTGAGCCTTCATGCAGTCTGGCCTTCGGCGGAGCTCGTGTGAAGCTCGAGAGATCGTGAGCTCTGGAGGCGGAGGGGTTACGAAACGAAGAACCGTCCGGCCTGGGTAAAAAACGAGGAGGCAGGGACCGCCGGAGAAGAGACCAGAGAGATTTATCGTCCAGACCGTAAGATATGGAAGGCGGAGAAACATATTTATGGAGTGTATATGAGAACGAAATCAATATTAAATTGATACCAATACCAGCAGAAGGATAACGGTACCTGCAACTTTGGCTTTTCGTTCATCTGATAGCCACGCAATCGTACGATCACTCGCTATTTTAATCCGGTATAATGCCACAGTTTTCCGTGTCAGGTAAAATGTGATCAAAAGAATAAAGAATAGAAGAAGAAACAACGGAGCAACAGTAGAATAGTGTTGCACTCTAGAAGGTTGAGAAGCGCGCACTATTACTAGTTATCCATGCATTCGCTTATTGCGAGTGCGTTTCCTTTAATGTAATTTTGCTAAAATTACTTGGCGTAATGCGAGGGGCGTAATACGTCCACTCATAAAGAAGGGGCGATTGCCTGGCGCGGAGTCGGAGACTGGTCGGTCGGCTATCTAGTTATGCGTGGCTACGCTACGCCGCGAAAATCGTGCATCTTCGCGCGAGTGGTACATCACGCTAATATACATTTGTTTGCCAGCCATTATTCAGCAGCGTTGCAGCCGCTGGATCCCGCTAGATTACTGCTTTATTTTCCGGATACTCGCATTCCTCATCGTCCATTTTTCTTCTCGCACGCGGCCATGGCCGTACTTGCCTAAGCTTTCCACTCCTTTTCTTTTCTTTCCAAGCAGCACGTAACCCTCCCCAGCGCGGCGCTCGTAATTTTTCGTTCGGTGTAATATGTGCGCGAGAATACACATATTGGATGGGAAGTTTAATTTCAAGCCTGCAGTATATTTCCCGGGCGCATTGTCTCATTGTTCCGATGGCAGCGAAGACTCCACTCCTCCCTTTGCGTTAAAGGCAGATCGGTCAAGGCATTTCCCCCGAACAATCAGCACCCGCATTTGGAGTCTTTCATTGTACCCGTGGGATTATACGGTGTCCTTGCTCAAGTTGGTTACCGGTAGTTGTTTCCTTTTTCATGCCAGTGTCCCCAAGACAGCTTGCTGGATTGCATGCAGCCAAGGCGTTCGAGGTTCGACCTCTCAGAGATTCCAGCGGTGTTCGGAACGAAAGGGTAAGCTTCAGGGACGGGACTTACGGAAGTCGGACTAGCTGAGTATGTACACTGCAGACTTCGAGTAAATGCTCGACGGCTTTATCGGGAATCCCGCGAGTTGGAAAGGGATGGAGCGTTATTGTAGGAGAGGATACGAACTGTACGTCCTTGCCTGTAACCACCCTCGAATTTCGAAGCTCGAGCCAACCCTGAACTCACTCTCTTCGCCTTGAAACTCCTCCGACGATAGCGCTCCCGATTGATTTTTAATAGCACTCTTCCGCTAAATTACTCGTCGAATTCACGCGACCGGCACATCTTCCTCAAAATATCCTTCCACTCGAACCAAGCACGATGTAGAGGGAGTTTGCGTAACAATTTAGTTTGCACTGACTGCGTGACTTTACGGCATCAGACCAATTATACAGGCGAACGTTCAGTGTGCACGGTGCAATATGTGTATGTATATCCAGCGTAAATCTTCAGCAAGTTGGTCATATTCGATGGTAATAGCGCGGGTATCCGCATTATCGGTTCATTGGTTTGCCGAGCTCATATATCAAGAGGTAATTAGAGCAAGGCGAAAATCCAGCCCGGAGCAAGTATCGGCGCGAGGAGTTGGTCGGGCAATTGAACGCTTGTTCATTGAGATAGACCACCATAAACCAGAATGGGTGTTAGCGTGTGCGAGCCAAAAACCTCGCTGGAACAGCTATACTATGAATGCCGCTCGTTCTCTTTTTACCCAACCTATCGATTACGCTCTATCATATCGGATATCCCACTCTCTCCCGTGGCGCGGCTTGGCGTCTCCGGGAACTGCAGGATCGACCGATGACCAATATTGGTGGATTGGGATGTAATAAAGCCTGAGGCGTCACGAGGATCATCCCTGCCGCCCGCCGTTATTGAGACAATATTATAGGGTATATCGTGTGTGTCTCTCTGCATAGACAGTAGACACTCTCCTACGTGCGTTCATATTGGTATATGTATACTAAACATATATGTGGCATATACGTACGCGGCAAAGTAAAAATAACTAACGAAAACCTCCGACGTAAAGTGCGAACACGCACGATAAATGACGGGGAGTTATTCATTGCGGTTAATTGTAGGCGGTGCTTAATGTCAGAGGCGTTCCCTCTAATGCCTAACGCGGCAATCTGCTATAAAATTAATTCGAGAGATCTGTAAGAGCGATAGTCTCGATTTGGCATCACGCGACAGTTTCGACGACCCCATCGAGATAAACAACATCGCAAACAGTACGATTTAACAGGTGGCGATTTCTTGACTCTCGTGTTGGATAGATTAAAGGTCGAAAGCCAGTGACAATCTTAAACGACCGCGGGTCGATCAATAGGGCGACCCGTTTTTAGAATTATGAATAGTAAGTAGGTTTTTCGCAGGTTTTCGGATTTCCATAACTAACTGAGAGCGTTCCTGAGCGAAATCAATCGACCGATTCATATTTAAAGTTTGACACTACTAGCAAATGTGCGTCATTGGTGTGTATGAATGCGTCACTAGTTTGTTCAGTTCACTCTCGTGCAGTTTGCTTGAACTTTCACACCTCTGGAACTTCTGGTCCCAAGCAATCCTTCAAGGCCAAGGCACCAGAGCGCGCGCACTCTTGCACGAAAGCTCGCGACCCTTGGCACCAGCTGTCGAAGTAGAAACTTTTCTCGGGATCGCTTAAGTACCGCCAGTGTTACTTCGAGACAATTTGTAAAAGATTTCCGACATCCTTATGATGGGAATCGTATGCTCGATGTGTTGAGCGAGCGCTATTTAAACGTGTGTCTGGAGCACGCCAGCCATGTCAGTTTTGATTGAGATTTAACAGATTACGAACGTGTTAGATGACTGTTTATTAAAGGCACAAGGATTGCGTAACGAATTTCGACAAACGCCTCATCGCACCCTCAGTACGATTGTAACAGGGTTGCCACATTAGTGTAAGTGTTGGGGTCGAACGGCATCCGGAGCTTCTAAGTTTAACCAAGTGGACTAGCATTTGGAGTGCTATGATAACATCAGCTAAAGTGCTTGGAAAAGCGTGTGAAGGCTAGGACGAAAAAGCAAGAGGTAACTCACGTGTTCGTCCGTCGATATGGCGGTCAGAGGGTACACTTGACGTGTTGCGTTTACTTCCGTTTTCCGGGCGACTTTTCGCGAGACACAATCTCCCAGGAACAATTTTTCTTGAGTTCGATTTGCAGGGAAGCCGTGGTGTGGCACAGGCAGGTGATAACACTCTTTGTAATAATAACACAGTGGTTGAACGATCTGTCCTTACACGTGCTCGACAAGCGCCTGGCTTGATTACCCTTTCAAAACATTGTCAGAGCAAGTTCTCTGAGATCACGACGCTCCTCGTTGCAACAGTCGATTTGTATTATGAAAATGTGATTTCCCTCGCGGACACAACGGGAAATCGCGCGGCGCGATTATAATACCGACGGGAGTTTTCGGAGATTTTATTCATACGGCGAGGTCGACGCTCGATTGATGCGAAGATGGTTTCTTGTAGAGAAGAGCATGCCAGGCTGGCGAATCATCGGCTGGATTAGGCGGTAAGGCCGAGCTGTGATCACTGGCTAGAAGAGAAAGCGAAGACGGCAACTGGGCGAAGTGCGATTCGCGGAGTCCTCTCGACTCGACTGACGGCATGAGCGGGCCACGGCTCTAGAGCCGCCGAGACGGAGGGTGAAAACGGAGGGGCGCGAAATCCACCCCCGAGACGGAGAAGGCGCGAGAAAGGAGTTGAACGATGCGCGGGAGGAAGATGCGACGACTCGCCGTGAGCCGGACGCGCCGCGCCGCGCCGCCGCCTTGACGCTGCTTCCGCGTCAGATATATATCCACCTTGCACAGAATTCGGGGGTTGCTCTCGGGCCAAGACGGGACGAGCCGGAGGCTGGAATGCGGAAGAAAGGGGTCCGGTAAACGGTGCGAGAAGGGGGTAGTAACAGTAGACTGGCTGCGGCGAGAGAAAAAAGGAGGATTGCCAGCCAGCCCCATCTCTAGATTCGAAGTCTCTCGGAGGAAGTAAGTGGAAATCGCTGTAGGTTCTCGCTCGACAAACACTGCTACATTGCCGAGATATACTCCGAGACCAATATCCCAAATTTTCTCTCCTTCCCATCGCGCGGCGAACTTACTCGCCGTTTCATGGTAAATCGTATATTCCGCGACACGAACCTTCGATTCTGCCATATCGCAAGATTCTACTGTCTGCCAGTCCAACCTACCCATATCTCCTTCTCGACTACCCTCTGGTGCGGTCCGCAATCACTTCCTCCTAATTAATTACTAATTGTAAGGGTATAGCCCAGCTCTCTAGTCTTGTCGCACTCTGACCCAGTTAAGTCCCACCAAACGTCAAAACCGATACCTTTAAGCCGAACACTGTGATTTGTGAATGAAATCTTTAACGAAGTACCTGTCTATCTGCCAAGGGTAGGTACACGTGCTGCAATGTCATTGAACATTTCTCCGGAAAACATGCGATCCTTTGTGTGAATGTTGACTAGTAACGATCATTGTGTGTTAGCAAGATACGCAATTTTTGCCTATTTTCATCATTGTTTCATGGATAAATATATGGATAGCTTCATTGGTATTCCGGAGGAAGAATTTCCATTAATAAACATTTTTACGAGTTATTTCATAATGGTTTCACTGTATCGACGATTTACATGATTATGCATATGACCCAGTCAGCCTGCATTGGAAGGTGATAGGTTTCAATGGCAGAAACAGATGTAGGACTACCATACACTTTGAAACTCGATCGCTGTTGGAAGAGTTATCATTGCCTAATGGATGTTATCTATGATTTATGACGTTAACGCTCGAAACATTATATTATACCTATCTGAATAGAAGAGCGCGCGCATTTACCAATTCAATTGTACCGATAAAGTATTGCTTAACGCATTAAAAGCAAAAAAATGTAATGCTTTCCATATCCTTCCCTTTTCCAGGGTATTCAATTAATTCGATAAAAGTGTACCACGTATGAAGTGGCCGCGCACTTCGCAAAGCACTTTTTGACTTGCCATTCACTTATAACTTATAGAATAGATTGTCGGATAAAATCTGCATAATTATTTCGCTCGGTCGAGGCGACTTGAAAAGCTTAATATCGACAATTGCTGCAGTCCCCTCGGGAGGTGGAAGAGCAGGAGTGGGAGGATGAGTGGCCGCGTCCGAGGTAGCAGCGAAAGGGCGAGCAGAACAGAAGCAGGGCGGACAAGATAATTAATTTTATCGGTATCGAAAGTAGAATTGCAGTTTCATCGAGGATTTATCCGTGAGGCTGGCTAGCTGGAGGTAAGCGGAACGGGCTAGGGCCGCCGGTTGCTCTTCCAGCCTCCTACCAACTGCCGCGTCGCCATCCTCCACCGTCTCAACCAGCATCCCCATTAGCAAGCGCCGCGACGAAAAGGGAGAAATTAAAGCGAAAATAAAGCGGAAGGCAAATAAAAATAAGAGAAATCGCCTCTCACCCTCCGATCCGGCCAACCCCTTGCCGCTGACGAGAGCGTGGTGGGGTGGTTTGCCTTGGGTTAGGTTGGACTGCCACCAATGGTAGCTCCATGCACGAGTCTTTCGAACAGTTTCATTTACCTACCCGTAATTTTATAGCGAGTCTTTTCCCTTCCAACCCCTTTTCCTATTCCTTTGCACCCTCGTCGCCCCCGCGCCCTACCAGCCGTGCGGAACGCGCGCAAAAAGCTGCCAGCGTGTTCCGCGCTCGCTCTCTTTCTCGCTCTCTCTCCTCTCGATCCTGCTTGCGTCTGACTGTGCGCGCGTACTTCTTTTACTTACTGGCCTGTGCAACGCCGGCGGCGCCACCCCTGGTCAGACGTCTTCGTTTTATTGTGCCTCTCCACCCTCACTGGTGAATTTCACTGGCGGAGTAACAGGAAGGGAGGTCGGCTCTCATAACTCGATTCCGTCGAGCACACGAGGGTTCTTACGATTCCGTGCGATTCGGTTAACTGGTATGTGCATCGAGCTGATAACGAAGTGCAATACTGTGCGCCTCCTGAGCTCTCCTGGCTGCCGTCAAAATTTAATAAAAGAGTGGTCTCGACGATGCACCCCGGACAGCCGTTCTCTTAATTAAATGATACCTTCCTTTTATTGCAATAGCTTATCTTTAAGCTCGTCCGCAGTACAATGGTGCATCGAGCAATCAATCGAAACAGTCTCCTTCAGCTTGCAACCGCAGCGTCTGGCTCTGAGCTCAGAATGGATCGAGTTACGAGTGACTCGCTGCCTCAAAAAGCAATAATAATCAGTTCAATGATCCCTCGCGTACCTCCCGACTACGATGTGATCTCGCCAGGAATTTGCTCAGTGAAAGTAACTTGGGAAAATATTTTGATTTTCTCTTACCAGCGAGTGAAACTACACGCGCGAAAACATAAATAAGACTGTCGGCGAGAGAGGAAACGGAAGCATAAGCAGACTACTAGCGAATGGACGTTTCCAGAAGAGGCGAGTGCAGGAGGGCGGCGATTGTATGTACGGTCGAATGCATCCAGTAGCCGTATTTCTCGGAAGCTCTCCTAGCTACCTTTTCTAGAAGGGCGAAGAAACGGAGTGCCAAAGTGGCTTGCACCTGACAGCTGGAAAATAAATATTTGCGCGTATTTCAACTATTAGACCACTATAAATGATGGGAGATGGTTGCTCTAGACACGGTAACGCGATTAAATATCCCACACTTTCGATTCATGTGTCCAGAGTGTCTCCTTGCCACGCACTGAGTCTCCTGTCTTTTGGCGGTCACCGCTTATTCCACTCGATATCAAAAGACCCCTTGGGCATAACACCCCCACATATGAGGCGGTTCGAGCTTCTGCAAACGCTTTTTTATCCTGGTTTTCCTCACGATTCGAGCTGCTACACTCCATCCCACGATTGGCTTTCGACAGGGCAAGCTCGGTTCAAGGTTTCTAGAATTTACTGCGATTCTGTCGATACACCGATTATCGAACCCTAGTATACTATCGGTTCTTTCTTTCGTCGATGAACGCTACAAGCAGCTCTACCTACGTCAGTTTTCCACCAATATTCGTGAAAGTTCTTTCAACTGAAATTACTTTGGGTAATAGGATCTGCGTGAGTATTTGAGATTTACGTGGCCACTGCTATCTTTCCCGTAGCAAGCAGCCCGTTTGGACATAGAATACAACTCGGAATTGAGCGGCTCCCTCTGGTTGTCTCATTCTCTGTTATTCCGTCCGGTCGCAAATCGTCACGAACCCGACGAGCGCGTCCTGCAGGCCGAATTGAATCTCCGCGAAATCCCGGTAGGCAGAGCGTCCGTGGTACCATTGCAACCGTTGCTCCAGTTGACGTTCCAGATTTTCAGGCTGCGCAGAGGCATTAGCATGCGCTGGGAATCGCGCCGGCTTCGACGATGCGTGTCACGTCGCCAGCCTGGCGTCGCATTCCTGTGGAAGCGGCCTTAAAGGGCGACACGTCATGCCGTTTAGCCAGACTCACTCTCTCACCCTCTCTCTCTCCCTCTCTTTCTCACTCTCTCTCTTCCTCTCTTTCTGCAGATCCCGCCTAAAGAGAGTTCAGAGTTCTCTCTGTATTTCGCAAAGGTCGCTGATCGCCGCGACAAACGCGTACACATGGTCAAAGGCCGCCAGATTTGACGTCGTTTCAAACCTTTGCCTTCTACGTGTCCACCACGAAAAATCGAACAATGCATCACGAAACTTCACTCACTGATCAATGCAAAGAGGCCGCTTGGTAACTAAGCAAGAAGGAAGGCCTTTGATTCGTGCATGTCCACTCGGAAATTGGAAGGTTTTCTCATCTATTTCAAGTCATTTTAAAAGGAACGCTACTGCATATTAGCCTCGCCTAACGATGTAGAGTTTACTCAATATATGCATATTTCAAAGATATGCGTCTGTTGTTTGACCTTGGAACCACGTTGGGTGGGACACTTTATCAGCGAAGCTATTCTCCCGAAACTGTATTCGGTCATTTATTGTAAAAAATGTACAATGGCTGAGAGTACAAAAGGGGCGGGGGTCGGGTGGCAGGGAAGGGTGTAAAAATGTACGTGAGGTATAATACAAAAGCATTTTCCAACATTGCCAGGACCTTTCGTTGAAGTGGGTCAAGGGCACAGACATCTCAAAGCAGAAGAAGTAATCCTCCTCCCCCTTTCTTTCTTTCTTCCTTAAAACAACAAGGCCATATTTTTCAGAGCTCAAGAATAACAGGGGCCGGGTCTTAGGGGTAGATGGGGACTGTGGTAAAGTTAATTCCAACTCAAATACAGACATCTCCACACGAAGACGTTTGCCTGCGATCTAATAATTCGCTAAAGGAATGATGAGAAACACATTGAATATGGATCATCAACGGTAACGCTGACGCTTACCCATATGTGTGTGAAAGGTTGGTTGAATGTCGGGCGCAGAAACTAGATCGAAAGTGATTTGAATGCACTGGCATTGATACTCACTCCCTCGAGGATTACGAAGTCGGGAGGGTAGTTACGCTGCAATGGTAAAGATGGGGCGCGATATGGAAAAGGACAGAAGGTCGAAAGGCAAAGTAGCTTGAGAGTAACATCGTCTCCCCTGCTTTCCCAAGATGGTGTGCGCAAATTTGTCGGATCGTGAGGGTTGAGCCACACAGAGGGTGCTAATATGCCGAGTAAAAACCTAACAGCAGCATCGTTTGGCGCGAAGAAATATGACGGGAGACGGTGGTACATTACAATTTATATCAAGATAAAGGTAGACTACGATGTAAATGTTATAAGCTGCAACGAGTTTTACCCATCACGCTCTGTTTTGAGTATTACTCTCTTCGAACGAGCGTTCTCAGGATTTCCACTGGTCAGTTATCACCGACAAAGTGGAGAATTTTTCTAATGGGATCTTTACAATTCTGCCAGTATTTCAATGCAACTATTTATAGTCGAGATAGGCTCGCATACTGTTTTCCACTGCTGAAATGTAGGCAGGATTGCATCCAGCACCCCTTAAATAAGTAAATGCTTGAGAGGATGGCGGTGGGTGTATCGCCGCTCATGTTAAACCGTCTTTCGTCCGAACTCTCTTTTTGCCGCCTGTGATTTAAATATTCAGTCTGGTGAATAATGCACGGCAAAGCGGCTAAAACTCTATGAACGGATTCGGACGGTTCGTTTCGAGTTCTAGGCGTGGAAGTGTGGTACGCTAGAATAATTCAGAATATCATTTCAAGTTACAGGTTTCTGGATTCCACTTTATTTCACTACTCTGGCCGGCGCGGCGCGCGCGCGCGCGCGAGCGAGCTGCCCCCTCCAATGTCTGCCTCCTACATAATTAGCCGTGATCTACATTTCATTGTGCTAGAAGCGAGAACTTCCATTTGCTCTCACTCCTCCCCACCCTTTTTTTCGGATGCGTAACATAAATCTTTCGAAAAGTCGAATGAACGTTAAATATACTTTAGGCGACCGCATTGCGAGAGTAGACCTGAAGATAAAAAAAAAGAAGGAAAAGTAAGTAGGAACAATGTCGGTGAGCATCTGATCTTAGCTTGATACTTGAGGAAGGCGCGATTTTCTCATCCTTAAAAGCAGTCTCCCACAGTAGCAGGTAGCCGGTGCGGCGCCGGCGTGTGCACCTGGGGCAATAAAAAGGTAACTCCCGGGTGAGAGTTTCTATATCTAGGCTCGCAACGTCACGATAAATTCCATTAGCAGAATTTACCGTGCACCTACGCCGCCAGACGAGCACCTAAATCAGAGGTGTCAGTGGCTCTCAACCGCATTAGTTCAACGTGCTCGTTCTCCCTCGCGAATGTTCCTCAAATAAAAAAACCCAGTTTCTAACTTCCACTCTTGCAATGAGAACAATGCGAGGCGTCACTCAGTATTAATAGTAGACCCCATCCCAGGAGTGAGGAAATAAATTTTCAACGTCTAAATTTTGTAAGTCCTTTTGATGTCATGAAATCGTCGATGGTGATTAATTGCGGGTGATTGAGAATTGCGAGAGTTAACGCTGTAGAGTAAAGGATCGTGTGGAGCAGCCGGAAGGAAGAGGGGGTTCAGCGCTCGTAATATAGTATATCAGGATCGGAGGACGGTACGAGACGCAGTAAACGCTGTCGAGGGGGGGTGGACTAAAGTGTAGAAAAAGATATGCCAAAGCTGCTAAATAATACGATAAAAGGTGGCTGCTGCTAGCGAGGATGGCGGCAAGAGTGGGGGTGGGGATGGGAGGGAAATTTGTAAACGAAGTAACGCCCGGTAATCTTGACGCAGCTACGGTTTTCGCGTGCACGAGGACGTTCTTCCGCCAGAGCCGGAGAGACTAACGACGTCCTCGCCCCCTTATCTGCTCGGTCACGTAGCCCCGCCGGGACGTAGGCGGCCAGACCAAAAGACAAGAGTCCTGGAGGGAGCGGGCGAGGCCATGTACAGCGGCGTCCTCTCGCCTAGCAAAGCTGCGTCCACCCTTGCACACGCTGTTGTTGCTCCTTCACCCTTCTACTCCTTCTTCCCGTACTCCTCTTACTTCTACGCCCACTCTTCCCACCCAGGAGGACGAAGCAAAATGCGAGCACGCAGGGGATAAGGATCGCTGGCGTTCTCGGTTAATTTAGCCGGCAAGGAAGTGCCGTAAATAGGAAACGTCGAGGTTACTTCCGTGGGTCTCCCTCCGTAAGTCAGCGCCATATTCGAATCGTGACTGTGCCGCGCGTCGAGCACATTGCTGCTCTCCTACTCTCTCGCTCTCTCGCTCGCTCGCTCGCTACCTCCGACTCTTCCTGCACACCCTCGCTACTGGTGGACAAACCGGTCGCCGGGGGCAGTGACGTACGATATGGGATATCACCTGACTAGTGTTACCTGCATTGCGCAAGCTCTCATCCATAGAATATTCATAGACTGCAGTTCCTAGCTTCCTATCCTTTCAGCGCTGTTTCTGCGGTTGATCGTCCTCTTCGGTGATCACTAGCCTAGCGCCAGGCAACAGGGAACACGATCCCTCCTGCCACCTCCTATTCCGCAACCATTCCAGGGCTACGTCGAAACAAGGCCAAGTGATGCTTCGCTCGTAATTGTGGACACTCGCTTGGAAAGTAGATGGGCTTGGGTGGTAATGCCGCTCGGCTTCCGAGGGAAAGAATACAGCGAGGGGATGAAAAGTCCGCGAGACCGTACCTTCGTTTACTGTCAAAACCCTGTAATCGGGCGGATCTGTGATATTCCAAACAGTAGTAAAAAAGAAATGTGCGTTTCTCTTTGCCTCTTTCGCATGGTCTCACCGGCATGATAAAAGTCTCGTCGCAAACTACCGGACTTTTTTTGGGCGGCTTGTTTCATAGAGAGCGTAGCTCGGCGTATTTTCTCGTGAAATAGAAGCAAATCAGATTAACGAGGACATCGAGCTTGTCCCAGAATGTAACACGCTTCGGAGTCCGCCGAAGCGACTGCATGCACCGAGGAGAGACATGCTACACAAATCACAACAAAGCCGATGCATTAGCACGACATTATCCCAAAGCCCATGTCACGTTCTCCCGAAGCTTGCTACGATATAAACTGGACTACTAGAGCTCTGACGATCAGATTTATCCCCATTGGTCCTCTCTAGCCGGAGGAAGGGAGGAACGAATAGTGAGGGAGAACAACATTTTCCTCCAACAGTTATCATTACCACCACGGGAATAATAGAGATGGGTTCTGTTGGCGATCGATTTAAAAGGAGCAATTCACAAATTGTATTAGTGCGAGAGTATCCAACGCGCAGCAAAAGCCTGGAAAATTCTTATCAACCAATCGCGAAGAATCGGGAGCATCGAGACGCCAGACGATACTCGATCTCTCAGCTATCCTTCCGGGTGAGTCGACAGCAAAGTCCTTCCACGATGGTCGTGGTTAAAACTTCGAGCATTTCGATCGAACTGCGCGCATGAAGATGAATGGCCCGCGAATTGCAGACTAAGTAGGATGTCACGCGGCGGCAGCCCTCCAGCCATTTCCTCCATCCACCCTTTCCCTGCCACTCTACAAATTTATCCCTCCACCTTAAGCCCTCCGTCCGTCCGTTTTCTGTCCTTCATTCTCCCCTGAGTTGCCGAGAGAGAGAGAGGGAGAGAGATCTGTCTGTGTGCGTGCATTTATATTGTTGTCTCTATCAATCCCTCATCCCTCCTCTGTTCATTGCCGGCGCAGCATACCCTCCATTCACGACTACCATACCTTCCCAACCACCCTCACTTTCTCTCTACAGGCTGTGTGTTTCATACAGAATCGCGGCGTCCTCTGCCTTCTCTTGGGGCTGAGTGTAACAAACGCAAGCACGGCCGCATCTATCATGCGAGCCACTTTGTCACAGCGGGATCAACAGCGCTTAAATTGTATTCGCGATTCGAGAACAGGCCATAAATTTTCATTGAAACGACGGGCCCATTCTCCTTAACACGCGCCACGCCGGGAGCACTCCGCGATTCAGCGGCTCCTCGTCCTTTCTCTTTACCAGCACGAGCGCGCGCGCGAGAGAGAGAGAGAGAGAGCGCTATGATCCTTCACTGTTCACCTTTGCTCTGCCGTCCCTGTCGCCTTTGATTTACGCTCGCGTCTTTCACTAATTTCGAGAAAGCGAGCCTCCACCCCCCGCAATAAAAATCTGAAAAAAATCTGACCTGCCACTCTCTGAATGTAAGAAGGCCAGAGAGTTATTTCGGCATCGCCAATCTGAAAGACGTAGCCTACGTATATAAAAGTCCGTGAAGAAAGGAATTACTTGGCGGGGTATTGCGCTATTAAATCTCTGATATTGCGCGTGAGAAGTGAGAAGAAGGAGTTGGTGGACGAGTGTGGAGAAATAAAGCCGGAATTTTGCCTGGCGAAATGAAATGAGGATCTATACTTTCCCAATGATCCCGTGGGGCATGAAATTTTCGAGTTAGCCGAGAAAAGCTGTATCGCATTATGACCGTTATACGAGGTGTACGTAGAATTCGGGCAATTTCTCGGCGGAGCGTTTCGAACGGCGCGCCAGAGTCGGTCGCGTAGTTAGCGCTGAAATACCTGTCGTTAACTAGAGCAATCTACCCCGGAGCACATGGAGACCATATTCACGAGGGAGCGGCATAGTATAGATATACATCGGCTCTGGGTACAACGGCCACATTGGCCCACCAGTACGTGTGAATGTTCGACGAATAATGGTTACCGGGCGACATTTTCGAATCGCATTGAGGACCGAGTGCGGTTCGCTCGCTCCGCGCGATTACCTAGCCACTACCGCCGCCAAGCCCCTTCCGGCCAGGCGTTCCCAGTTATTCGCTTAATTTAATTAAACGTAATATTTCCCTTGCGCAATTTTTTTCGCCCGCTGGCTCTTTTTTCTGTACTGCACCCTGGCGCGCGCGCGAACAAGCACAAACGGCTGGTTACCAATACCATCTCGCCACTTTTATTCGGAGTATTTCAGGCAGCCCTGAGAGAGGAGAGAAGCGGGAGAATTGAGAGCCGCGGGTAGGCAAGTCGAACTAGCGTCCCTGTTGGAAATGAGACTGAAAACCGTCGGTACTGCAGGGCACCGGTAACATTGGCAAGTTAATAAGCTCGTAATCGCCGGTGCTTAGGATTAAGGTGCGATGGGCTTGCGCGCCCGGCACTTACTCCGAGAGGCCTATTCGCGAGATATCGATTGAGTATTAGCGGAAATCAATTTCGTCCGTCGAACTCAATTCGACGGTGAGGCTGGCGCATGCTGCTGGCCGCGTATATGTGCTTTCGAGTCGGCGAAGCGTATACGGATGCAGATTTGGAGGGCTCGATGGAGAACTGCGGCAGCCACGCGCTACAGCGCTCCGGTACTTATGCAATTACTGAAATGGCCTTTGTAAATTGAATCTCAACCGCTCTGCAAGGATATCGAGGGAAAAAAGTTAACGTCCACACCATTACAACAAGAGTGGTCTGAACGGGGTTACTCGGGAGACCCCTGACCACTCCCATTCCCAACGGTCCTAACTATTTCCGGATGTTGGGAAATTACTGCTATCCACCGAATATGGAAAATCTCCACATTACGTGTACCATACGCAGCCTTCTCGATATACATCTATATGTAAGCTTCATCCTTCCATAAACTCTCCATCTCCATCCATCCTATTTCATTAATCCTATAAAAAGTCTTGGCTCTGCCGGAATTATGTATCTCATCGATTTTCAGCAAATATTAGATAAACAAACAAGGGAGCGTAAGAAGGGGAGGAGTAATCACCGTTGGAAATGGTTTGAAGATGAGGAGATTAATTAATTTGGAATAAGGAGTTGTGATTTTCAGATGGTCCCTCGGAAGTAGCAAGTTCTATTAATTAAGAAGAGAGAGAGAGAGAGAGAGAGAGAGAGAGATAGCATTGGAGTTTGACGGGCAAATGCGAATTTGAAATCGCTGGACAGTGTTTGCAATTGGGACAGCTATATAGAAGTAAGTAGGGCGCGAACTCGTTACGGCATTAATATCAAATCACTTTGTTCCTGCGGGTTCGCACAACTGCAGTAAGTGCACCCTCCAAATGGAAGGGAACAGAAAGCTCGAACCTCCAACTACCATATAAGTTACAAACTGTAAATCCGATCTAGTAATTGCGCCAGAATTTATCAGTTTTAGCGTGTGATTTCTTCTCAACATATTTCTTGAGCTTCTCCTCGACGCAGTGTTAGTCATCTTCGTATTAGTAGAAATTGTAGGGAGTCTAAAAGTCGTGGATGTTTTCGAAAAACAAGACGAGATACTCGGTCGAGTGCGAATGCTCCTCCATCACTTGGCGGAGTTAGTCCGACGAGTTTCTGAGAGGCAATGTCACGAGTAATTTGATTATCCGCCTGACCTACTTGCCTGCTAATTCGGTCGTTAATAACTATTAGCGATGGCCCCCGATGTTCGGAACTGACACGGTAGCAGCTTATACCACGATTCATCTTTAATTTGGTTCTCCGACATTCGTCTTTCTTGAAGGGGGGCAAGTCATTGAATAGTGCAAATGTATTACGAGGTGAAATGGATATCATCTTAATATTCCTGACAGACTAGTGGCTCATGAATTCCAAGATGAAATTCAATCGTTGAGGAAGAGTATCGAAGCTCAATTGACTGAATATTAACGATTTCGTAAAATCTTGAATAGGTTGCCCCCAAACGGGCAGAGATAGTTTTAAACGGAAGAAAGTTTCAGAAGGCCATGTAGCACTACGAAAACTGAGGGGAACAGTCATTCCTTTAATTCGCAGAAACTTTGGAAACTCCGAGATCGCAATATGGGAGAGGTGGCCAGAAAAAATCAGGGCGAACAGGTGCGAAAAAGAGCAAGTTCGAAATATCCTTGGATCCGGTTTATCGTGAAACTTCTACGTTTTACTTGCCAGCGGAGAGGGAGGGGTGGAGGTTTTTTGTCGAGAACCCCTTCACAAGCCTGTTACCAGAGTGTTACGCCTGGGGGTTTACATACATGCAAGCACATCTCTACCGGGGTTGAAAAAAGGGAAACTCTTCTCGAAAAGCTTTCGAGTCTCTTTAACCATCCTTCCTTTCGCGTTTGGCGCAGGAGTGTATGGGGTTCTTTTATCTGGCATAAGGTGGTACACCGGCGTCACTTTTTCTGTATTCGTAATTACTTAATACATTATTAATAGACGGCTGACTTTACATAAGCCCCAAGAGAAAGTCGGGGAAATTTCGAGACGAGAAGTTAAGCAGATTGCCGAGACTGGACATTTGCATACCAAGAGTTCCAGCAGTTTCCGCAGTTTCCGCCTATTTCTCCGACGGGAACAGCGGGTGCGTCGATCCTTACCACTCATAGTCGAAGGATCCGGCGTTACTAGACCGAGCCTCCTGACTTTTAAGATGACCATCTTTTGATAACGAACGCAGAATCCGACTGCCGCAGCCATCCGCGCAATGATAAATCCGCAGGAAGATATCGAAGGGACGGGCTATCGAGGGAAGCTTCTTCAGGAGGACATAAAGAGTATGGAGAAGAATAATCGATAATGTGGAGCGATTAAAGAGACGCCAAACTTGTAAGAAGGAGAAACTTTGGAAGGCCCGCACTCGAGGATGCGCTGTGATAGCATGCGATCAGAGTCTAATGATGCGAAAAAGAGTAGTTGGCAGGATAATACCGTCATATAGCGTAGGGGAAGAAAAGAATCGTAGCAGCAACTTTTCCTAGAAGCAAAGCGAATCCCTGGCGCGTTAGCTCAGTCGTGCCTACTGCTTACGCACAGAGCGCAGAGACGGCAAGTCCACCTTTTGAGGAAAGTACAATGACACTTTGGATGTGCCCGAGGTTGGAGAGGAGGGTAGTTTAGCGTTAGCGTAACTTCTGTGGTAAATTGGAGGTAATTTGCGATGGAGGGGGTCGCTAGACCGAGCAGTTAGCGGGCCAACAATCGCTGCTGGAACAACGGTCTCGCTCGGCCAATGTGCTCTAGTTACTTGAACGTCGGCGCACAAAGCCTTCAAAGAGGACGCCTGAGCACTTCTAGTCTATACCTGACTAGACTGTCGCATCTTTCGGATGATATTTGTCCGATACCCGCTCTTCATTCGGGCTTGTTAATTGTACACTATTCTACGTAATTAGCAGTTGATTACTGCCCATGAGGGGGGAATAAATCCAATTCCCCCTTTTCCCTGAAGAGGCCACGAACTCCTTGATCCGAATGGGGATTACTATATTCGAAGGCGATGTAAGAACGTCATTTTCGAGGGGCGGAAGTATGTAGGGTATTCCCAATTATCTGAAGGATCGCACCGAAAAATCGCATCAGCCTCGAAGACGCTAGCTCGAGCAGGGCAGCAGCGTCGTAATACGAGCTTAGTTGAAAAGCTGAATCGCACTCCAGGGGCAACGCCTCGCTCGTTGGCTCGGAACCCTCCTAACTTACGAGCAGATTAAGAAACTCTCTGGCTCTCGAAAACCAGCCTCCAAACTGCCCCGGGTCACTGCTCGTCTGCGAAACGATATCCCAGAGGAACCCCTTGCAATTCAACAAGATATTATTTTCCCAGCTACTCTCCTCCTGTTAATTACAACCGAGCTTTATGCTATTAACCTCGAGCACTCGATACATTCGGAATAATGGACTCCGTTCCTTTAGAAATCTAGCTTCGCCTCCTTTTATTTATTACTCGTCTTGCGCATCGAATATTCACCATATTTCCGCTATTTTCACTTGGCTTCTCATTTTTCTTAATGCGCCGTAATTGACTAATGTGAGTCTAACGGGCATTAGTGCAGACATGACAATTATTACGAGAGTCTTGCATAATTGATAACACGGAGTGATGCAATTTCTAATTACAGTATCACATTGAGGTGTCTCTTATAATTTCATTGAAATACCAAAGAAAATCTTGCGGATTCATGCGCACTCGCTGCTCGATATTATGAATTTTACATAAGCCATATTAATGGTGCAACTATAAATCCACGATATTCCACTAAAGATGAATGCGTCCCGTTTACATCCACTGATAGGCAGAATGCGTGCCTGTGAAAAATAAATATTCATAGCGGGCCAATGCCAAAATCCTGCTGGTAGAAAGATTAAAGTTTTGCCCGGTCGGTATATATCCGCTTCCGTTGTTCATCGGACTCTATCTAGTTTTCTACGTGCACGCAATCGGCTTTTAAATTCCGAGCGTGCGGAGGGCGACACTTGAAAATTTCCTGGCGGTCATAAAGACAATACCGAGAACACCCCACTGCCAGCTTAATACCAAGGGCTGCATTCGCTGCATTCTTTTCCGTACTCGGCAAAAACTTGAGTGAGCGAATGCATCAACGTCGGCAAAACTGAGCCAACAGCATAAGCTAGAGAGAAATGGCATTTATGCATGTACATGTACCGTGGAAATATATATATATACATATAACGGAGAGCATCTGCCAGAGAGAGGGAGATGGGGAGAACACACCGACTTCCGTGGAATCTTCCGCGGTAGGATAATACTGTAGGACCAGTCTCATTCTTGCCCAGGCGAGATTAAGATTATAATTGTGCAGTACGGTAATTACTTGTTCTCATCCACTATTCTGCATTCCCATAATGGTATATAGCGTGGTTTTTCCATGGGCATTGTCTGCACCACACTTGTTCTCTCGTTATCTTAATTCTTTCTAATTGTCGGAATTTTCTAACGAACTAAAAATTTGCAGAGTCGGTTCAGCACGCGATTAGATTTGAGTCCTGACAGCACACCGCCACTGTTTTTGCGTAACGAACTTTTGTATTCTCTGTTGGAATAATATTTGTGGTTTGCCAAGTGGAGGAGCCTTAGTTGGGTGAGAATATGTATGGGTATTCGCATAGATCATGGCGAAAAAGTCCGAGCTTGGAATGGAAAAAGAATCGACGCGAAAGACGTGCTCTGTTTTGAAATTCAGCTTTAATGAATTCTCAACTTCGCGGAGAAGCCGACGAAATATGCTAATTCCGCCCCATTGCCAGTCGTTCCGCTTTACGAATATCGGTCACACCTGTCGCCGTGACCAGCAATGAACGCTTTGCTTATTGTATATACTCTTTAGAGTATCCCCATGAGTACTTTGCGAGATATGACATAATATTTAATAGTACTTAATTCATTATTAGTAAAGAATCGTTGTAGAGTATCACTGTTCGCGAAAACTTTCAAGTGTAATAAAAACAGCAGCGCACAGAAAGTTTCGAAAGTACAATAGGTAAGTTTCAGTTGTTGTCCACACAAGTGTAACAGAGTGGATCCGGCGGAAGTACTACTCTAATACTGGGGAATTCGTTTACCGTACTTGTTGTCAGCCGATCGGCAGGGGAAAACGGAGAAGTTTTCTCTCAAAATTACGATCGGGACCTATCATAAATAAAAAGACCAGTGGTTCCATATAACTCAGTGGATTTCCATAGCGTGATAAAACAGATGCTTGGACCCAGGGAACGATGATTTATAAGATTTTCCCGCTTCTCTTTCAGATGTACCCTCTCTGTCGCCGGGAGTGATTCAGTTCGGCCCGACGAGAATTTGTGATACCAGAATATTGCAGTATTCTTGCTGCGCCTCCTGATTATGTTTTTTCCCGGCTCTGTATCGGCAGACACCCGGTGAATTCGTAAGTGCAGATTTCTATTAGCTGTGCCCGCCTCATCCTCGCTGTCTGTCTGTATTCCCGTTGCGAATATTCGACTGCCTAACACGTGTGATGGCTGGTAGGTGGAAACTCGTACGATACCTACCAATATATTTCAGAAAATATGGAGGGCTCCCCGTAGACCCTCTTGCTTATATCTATGCTATAGAGCCCCCTCTATAGCATACCCCTACCCCTCTAACGATGCCAACTCAATACGCGCATCATCAATAAACCTTACTTCTCTTTGCCAATTCTCTAGAAGGAATTTAGAATTTCGCCGCTCGCCCAATTTTAAGATAATATTCTTGCGAAATACTTGGAATTTCGATGCAGCTAAGTTCGTTTCCATCACACCACGTATGCCACGTCACGCTGCTCTCCCCGAAATTTATTCGATACGCTGACAAGTACCATTTGTCAAGCCGTTCGAAAATATCTACGAGTAACCAGAAAGCTCTACGGCCAGCCGTGAATCCAGGCAACTCTGACAAAAAGTTCCACTATCTATCAGCTACGACAGAGCTTTGCTTTCTTGATACGAGGAATCCAAAACACATCCTGCCCTGAGTTACTGCGGCCTCAGTGTCTCGTGGCACACATTTCAATGCGAGGAAAAACCACGCGCGTCAAATAGTTGACGCCCTATTTTCACAACTATAAATTTCATTCGCATTATTCAAGCTAGTCCGATAATGTATTTCATACCAGAGTAAACAGTGTGAAACGCCAAAAGAGGATATCCTTGTAGCTGTCTCCACCAGCAATCTCAGAATATAAGAGATCAATTATACATTATATCGACCGATAGAATGGCAGTTCTAATGCAGAATGTATATGTAGAGAAGGTCGAAGCAATTAGAGTGGATAAATAAATTGTTATGAGGAGCAGGGCTGTGGGAGATAATAGGAGTCGAGAAAGATTAGTCGGCCAGTTTTCGTAGGAAGAGTCAGAGAAGGGTGAAGAGGGGAAGGAGGAGAAGGAGGAGAAGGAAGAAGGGCGTCTACTCACTAACAGAAGCGCGGTGAAAAGTTCGGCACCGGTATATCGGCGAAGATTCAAAACGTTCAATTAAAAGTTCGCTGCGCTCTTTCGCAGCGGTTGGTGGGCGGGCGGGCGGCGGTGGAAGGGGACGGAGGATAGCTGCTTCGGCCGGTTTCATTGGACATAGACAACACACAAAGGAAGAAAAAGGGGCTGATTTGGGGAGGGAGCCGGAGGCACTCATCGGCTTCGGATCTCTGCTGGTGGTGGATGCCGATGTCGAATTTCTAGTTGACAACTACATCGGCGGAAGTTCGGCATGAAGTCGATAACAATTATCGGTAGGATGCTTTAATTATCCTGCCTGGTTCAACGGATCGAGCACGCGCGCCGCCGAGCTACGCCCTCGAAGTTTCGAGTAATCGAACGACGACGACGGCCGAGGACGAGAATCAGCTCGTACAATCAGCACCGGGAATGGGACCAGTCTAAGATGTCGAAAGGCATTCACCACCAATCTTGCCGTCCGAATGACAATACTCTCACTGAATCGGACCGAACATCCATGGTGTCGAAGCTCTTTCAGACTTCCGTCCATTTCTGACTTTAATTACGATGCTGCCGAATACTTCCGGACAAGTAGCTTCTTGCCCGTCGCGATGCCATCTGGGCATATTGCAAATTCGTCAGCATGGAAATCCGGTATTGGCCGTTCCTTCACCGAAAATTGTTCCAGTGCCGTTTCTTTGGGCATTATTAACTACACGGATGCTTTTCAAATTAATATCGTGGGAGTGATTAATCAAAAGGGCATTCGAACATCAAAGTTTTACGTAAAATTCGAATAGTTTTGTCCGAGTGAGCCGGAGCATCGAATCCTCCAAAGTTTTCAGTGCCGCTGACGGAAATACACCGGTAGTAAAAATGGCGACGAAGTTCTTGGGATAACCGATAAACGTAGCCAATCGCATCGGATAATGACGCGAGAAAACCAAGTGGAACGCTCAAAGTTGGGAACTAGGGAACGAGGGGAAAAAAGAAGAGACGAATGCTGCGATGTTAATTAATATAGCGCCGGAAAGACGAAAGCACGAGGATCGGTCCAAAAACTTTTCGCATTTTCGCACCATCGTGAATCGTCGGCGAGTCTTAAGTTCGTGGCGCTCTTTTCTCGTTAAACTCTCAACTGCATTCCTTGCATCGTGAAATTAACGCGCTGTCGTGATTACATCGGAGTCCGTAGCGCGATTATGAACTCCTCCAGGGTGGGAAGAAAGTGGAGAGGGTGAAACCTCGGCAAGTCTCGATTAACATGTTGATGAGCAAACCTGCTGAATAGGAATACAAAATTCGTGAAATAAGTGCACCATGAGAGCTTCGTCCATTTTTTTCTCATACTAGCCACATTACAACATCCAATATATGCTCGATAATACCAGAATTTCGAACCAATTTACAACTTTACGATTTCACTATCAAGCACATTGGCGGAACAATCAGATGCACGAAATAACCGTAACAATTCCACACGAAGCGAAAGAAGGACAAATTGGGGAGCGAAAACTGTTCCACGAATTTGAATAATCCCCTGGCCAGTGAGCAGGAATAATCTCTACCTTTTCTTCTGGCGTATTAAAACGGTTATAATCTTAATTCCATATCAGTTCAATTTGCAAGGGTATCCTGCAAAACTCTCTGCAAAAACGAACTTGAGGTGACACACTAGCTGGGTATTTCTTGCATTTGTAGGAATGGCATGACTTTTATTTGAAAATCCGGGAGGATCTCCGCACGAGTGGAGCGGATGGTGGCCGCGAGAGAAATATCGAGGCCAGGTTGTAAACCTGGGAAATACAAGGCGCAACGGAATACAACCGCAAATGTTATATATAATAGTTGCCTCCATTGTTTCCGATCGCCCGATCTTCGGAGGCGTACATCCGTGGCTGTATATTGCGATGTTTATTGTAGATCGGTAACAAGGCAGAGATGAGATTGTCTATACGACGAGCAAGGCTGGAACGCAGGCTGCGTTGCTTTAATAACAAACATCAAGGATTCGAAGTGGCTTCACTTGACAACCCACGTAAACAGGTACCGGCGTTGGACAGGACGTTCAGGCCTTCAGAGCCTACATACTATCCAACGCTCCGACCAGTAAAGCTTCCCTTGTCGACAACAAAATAACCCGGCTTCTACTGCCACTCAATGCCCTCCGCCATCTTCTCCTCATTATTTCTTTCCACATTTTAGACAGTAAATTTATCAGTAAATCTATTTAATTGGCGGGCTCATCATGGAAATGGGCTTGAAGTGTTTCGAATTCAAAATTCGCCCTTCTCATCACCGGCTGACATAAGTGGTATGTGAAAATCTCCATAGAAAGCCCTGAAACTGAACTACGTATGAGTGTCGGTGTTGAGTCGTCAATGTAACTGACATTACATCGTTTCATACGGAAATATGTTCTTCGCTTGCTAGCCCGCTCGGAGAGACGCGGTGTGAAAGAGGGAGAGAGAGAGGGAGAGAAAGTTGTAGCTTATCCAGCACGTGGTCGAGAGGGATTTCCTTGGATCATACTTTATAATTGAAGCGAGTCTCGAAAGGTCGCGGCTTGCATGGCAGGGCGCGTCGACATTCAGCGTATTCGTGAGGGGCCGCCCAGGGCTTACTCAGTCCATGTAGCCGTGATATTGGGCCAAGCATACCACGAAAACCGGCTGCATACATATATAGAATGGACACACATACACCGGGATATACATAATGTACAGAGTGTGGATCGTGCATAAAGCGGCCGATGGTGGCCGGGTAGCGATCCTATACGTAACCACCACTCCTCCCGCCAACGAAACGAGGCTTTATATCAAATGCATAACAACGTTATTACCACACTCAATTGGTATAAGCCGTAGATTGCGGATTATCCGCAACGCCAGCTCTTGCCAGAAGGCTGCCACGATGCTGGTCCACTAATATAATATTGATCGCCTAACGATTATGAATGCTAAGTGATATTCTAAGCTGGTTAATAGCAGTTCCGTGAGTTTACGCCAACACGAGTCGGATACTGTCATATATTCTGATCTCCTCACCACGGCTTTTGCGGCCAAGCCACTTCGTATTCTCCTTCCTTTTTCTCGCTTTCGCCAGCGCAACTGTTCCTTTCCCTTAAGGGGCCATCTCAGAACCGCTCAGAAGAGGCAACAGATTTTTGACAAATCGCTCCTACATACAGTGACCCCCCGCTTTGGGATCCTCGTTCGCATGAATAGGACCTTGACAATTTGCTCGAAGGTAGCACGCGGCACTGTCCGAGATTTCTTTTCTTTGGCTGGTGTGTGCGTGTGTCGAAGAGTTATGCAAGTGAGAATGTAGTGGTTGGATGGTGGTCAGGAAACGTTTAATGGGCAAACGCGTCTGGCGGCTTCCGAGTGTGGTGGCGAACGACACGCACCTGTCGAAACAGATGAATGTCTTTCCGAGCTCCGTTCGCCAATTGTTAACAGCCGGCCGAACCAATTTCTACTTTTTGCCACTGTACCACTTGCTTGCCTCGGCGGAGAAACCACAGGATGTTCCGAACTTTTCGGTAAATGTATAGCTGCCACCGGGAAGTGCCACATTTTTTCCCCATGTCATGCTTTTATTCAGGAAGTTGATACTCAATAGAATTTCCAAGAATATAACTGATGGAGAATTCCAATTGACGTTGGAACAACTCCAGGATTAGTAGCGGAGAGAAGAATCTTGTACAGTCATTAAGTGATGGATAGACTACAACCGGAAGAACACTCATCATCTTGATTTGTGGTTGACAAATTCAATTACTGATTCTCCGAACTAAATGGGGATTATTACACTGTGTCACTCGACATGATTCACAAATCAAATATATTTCGACTATTATCCATTTAAAGTGTTTATTTCGTAGGAGGGCAGGCACGTGTTCACATCTCTTTAAATATCAATATCGATCATTCAGTGATAATCAAGATTCATCTATTGTTTATTTTTTAGCTCGTTATTTCAGAGGTTCAGGCGTGAGTAGAATCGCCGAATAAACAGGGCACAGGCGATTTCAGATAAGCAGCGTCGCCCGAGGGCTGCAGCGGAGGCACCCGGCAAAAAAATCAAAGGGTAGCTTTAACGCGTCTCTAATCGGAAGAGGGTGAAATGCAGGACACGCTCGGGGGTGAGGCGAGAAGTGCTAGTGAAATAACGAAAATATTGACTTTTGCGACGGTCACAATGCATTAACCCGGCGCAACACGCGTCGTTGGAATACACGTGGTAATGTCGGCCGCGGCACAGGGCAAGTGTTTCCAAGGATCACGCGGCTGGCTTTTAGCGTAGCGTTTTTCGGGCGCATCCTAAGCAAACACTCACTCCTCCGTGATGTCGCACGTTCGCCTACTGGCTTTTTGCTCGGGAAAGAATCTGTAGCCCCGCGTGTCGTCTAACAAAAGATTCGTCGTTCCCGCAGACACATCCTCACTACGTGCTGCCAACATTTTTCATGCTCAAGACCATCGATAAATATTCTTATGGCTCATCGCACGGCTGAGACCGTGTGGCAATAACAAGCGGAATGTGGAGACGAGACAAGGGAAGGAAAGGAGACTGATCCGTTCTCACACTTTCAATTTCCTAACATTCATTCGTGACTTTCGAGGAGTTTACGGCGGCCCTTTTACGAAATTCCCACATTTCTGGCGTACCCGAAATGAAAATACACAGTGATGACGGGCAGAGTATTAAGCAGGGGCCATAACTTATCTTGGACAAGACATCCCGTAGGGTGGCACTATATCTGTTAGCGATCAGCGGTAGAAATAGAAACTTGCCGAGCAAGATAACACGAGGATACATCACGGTTCGGAGCTCGAAATCGTGTAAAGTTACCTTCGGAATGCTACCCGCGAGAAGAATTCCATTTTCCAAGCTCAACAATGGATTTTTATACCTCCCGTGCAGCGGGCAAGACTCTTGTTTCAGAGTATGAACATGTTTCGACTGGTCAAGAATAATAGTACTAAAACTCTCTGATACCTTCCCATATTATGCACAAACTGATGGCATTGTCTCGCAGTTTTATCCGTAGCACATTACAATTTCTGGGTATTTGAAAGTTCATATTTCATCAGGTAATTCGCAGAGAGAAATAGCGAGGCATTGTTAAAAAAGATCTTGTTCTACAACACTTCCCATTCATGGCAAACTCGCAGTGCTTGTAGTGCAAATGAGAATTACAATTGGAGTTAGAGCAGCTCTATTTCGACGATGTTTTTCGTGACAATTGCGCAGACAGGAGCACGTCAATGCGGAACTCATCACAGCCGGCAGCAGGGTGCCCGCTGTCACGTCACCTTTCATTAACCCACGAAGCGTTACCCTCGCTTAATTACAATAGCAATTTCGCTAATTGGGGCAGAAGGCTGGCTGGGTGCTGTCCACTCGCAGCGTGTGTCACAGTGCGGCTAGGAGCACGGCGACGTTTCACCGCGTCGATGCTGAGCTGGACCACCGCTCTCGACGAGTGGTAATCCGGCAGCGCGTCCCAACACTTACATATGTATACATATATATGCACGTTCCGGTACGATCCTTCGTCGAGCCGTTCCCGCGAAAACTTCCGCCTTCCCGAAACCGCTCGCGCAATTTCCTCCAGTTCGCTTGATTACTCTCTGTGTACGTGTGCCGCAGATAGAGATTGAGAGAGGCAAAAAGTTGCCGAAGGCGGAAAGGACCGGTAGCTGCTCGCCCAGTGTTCACGTTTAATGTGTGCCGCTTTCGATTACGCGAAACCTGCGTCTAGCACGAGAGCAATGCTGCGATGCACTGTGCATATCTAATTATTGGGCGCTAGCACAGCTTGCGTCCTCTTAAACACTCATACTGTACGATGGCTTTTCCGTATCTGTATACAACATGTACACAATGACAGGGTAGGAAGAGAGAGATATGCGAGATACATTACAAATTAGATATTACTTAGTGTCGAAATTAGCCGTCACCGAGTCTCTCCAATAACTACGACGCAGAGTAACAGGCGTTACGCCTCGTCTCTCGCATCATGCTCCTGTGGCTCAAGTGCTGCTGTTAGATAGTCGGGCAAAACCGCCTTTAACACTGGTTCGACGGCATACTATCGACCTAACCGAGGCTACATAGTCTCTGTAGGCGGTATAATATCAAATTATTTCGTTCGATCCCTTCCCTAACAGTTTGACAACAATGTGATAGATGATACCGAAGACACTGCTTCAACAACCAGCTGTTAAATCAATGTTCTTACTTTCCCCTCTTGCATACCGGCATGTGGGATTGTCTATTACACGTGTATTATATATTACAAGAATTCGTGTCAACTTTGTATCGTAGTTTTTTTGCCGATATTCCGAACGATGTTTTGCAAGAAGATAGACATCTTCGGCAGAAAAGACCACCCGCGTGAATGCGGGACGGAAATACTAATACTTTGAAGAAAGGTCGCCCGGCTAGCATATTCCCCACAGAAATATCGACTGGCGCATGTTGCGAGCGCAACTATTTTCGGCGCGCGAAAGCCAACGCGCAAACGTCGTCGCCGAAGAAAGAGAACGGCACGGAAGCACGACGATGGATGGTGAAAATCGGCCACCCAGCTGGGTTCCCCTAATGGCTTCAATGACGGAACACCTCCTGACAAATAAAACTGTCGAGGCAGCAGTCCTTTGAACAGTTGTCACTGATCCCATGGACTGACGGGGGTCGAGAACTCGCTCAAAACTGCCAAGATTAGACACAACAAACTCAGAAAAAGTTCGCCACGCATTCGGAACCGACAGCATGCTTGGACACGTACCGAGGAATTCTATGGTCTCGAAATCAGAGAAAAATGTGTCCACCAAAAGAATATGTTACGCAAAAAAACAGGACCGAGACATTCCGACATTGCAGATACGACATTGTAATCCAGGATTACACGTAATTGTACGTGTACATCCTAGATACATTTGAAACATAAACAATCAAGACAGTTGTCAATGTCGAAAGGCAAAGCTCCACAATGAGGAGAAAAGCACGGAAGATGGGAAGCGTGGGCAAGATAAATATTCGACGGGAATCGATGCATTCTCACGCGGAAAGAGCTTGGAAACATTTTAGAACTGGCGGTGGGTAGCGTGGGTAAGAACACTTGGGAAGAAAAGCGTAGATCCGAGCGGAGAGAGAGAGAGAGAGCGAGAGAGATTCGGCTGAAGGTGGTGACGGGAGTAGACGAGGGTGGGTGAGGTAGCGTGCCTCCTGTCTTACGTAGGGTTACGGCGCGGCGGCTGTTTTGTTATTTATGGTTGCATTACCGAAAGCGGCGTAAGGACAGTAAGTGCGTGAGAGAGGCCGCGTGCGGGGGCTAAGGCACGCATAAAGTAGAGAAGCACATTTTTACGATGCCACGGCGAGCTTAATCCACGGCTACGATCGATTTCACTCCCTAGTGAAAAACGTTCTCCTTCGCGTGAAAGCGTCTCTTTATGCATTGCTCGCCCTGCGAAATGGCAGATGTCTAGTAACAATGCGAACTCCGCAAGCATAGCCTGGTATTTAATGCACATCCTTTCTCAAACCGTGCATACATACTCTCCGCTCTGCCTCGGAGTAACAACGCTCCCAAATCCTACACATATGCGACACCAGAGAACGATACATGAATACGCACACTGCACCTTCCAGCTTTTATTAGAGTATCGGGAAGCTGGCATGTTTCACGAATCACCGAGCTTAATACAGCACACTCGCGGACTATTTATCCGGCCGACATCTCTGCGATGCTTGACATACTTCTCGCCATCCAATATTACTACGGGACAGATAAAGCGGCAACTTTTAATGCCATCGCTGCATATCGCTTGAGCCTGTAGTGCACGACCTTCGTTGGTAAACTTCGATAAATAGGTTCTTTCACAGCCGAAAAAAAGGAGAAAAAACCGAGATGTACAAGGCGTTAATCGAAGCAGCGAGCTCGGAGTTTAAAAGTCGGATCGATTTTCAATTTTGTTGACGCGAGTTCACTTCTTCCGTAAATTTTAAGTAGTTCCATTTAAGTAGTAGGGTCCTCTCGGACGGCGCGGCGGGGCGGCCAGCGTCAGCGCGAGTAAGTATTAGGGTGAGGAGCGAGAGTTAAGACACGGTTAGTACTAAGGCGCAAAGGAGAATCAGAGTGAAGGAAGGCGGCACTGTGCCGCCCTATAGGATTCGTCGAAGGCTGCACGCTGTATCCTTAATTAAAAGAATCTTCGTTTACATTGCTCGGCACTGCCAATCATTGACGGCGCTTTAATTACCCGGCGAGCTTTCTTTTTCATCTGAACTTTGCATTGGCGGATCCGTTGGAATTTATGTCTTGGCCCTCATTTAATATTTATCAGCGTCCTTCGAGGTGAGAGAGTGTGGTTGCTCGATAATTAGGAATGCCTGGTTTTATTTCGCTGGGCTCTCGAGATATGCTAATCGCACTTTCCTTTCGTTACATGCGCGCCAGCTCGGCCAAACCAGCCCGGAATAAGTATGAGTGCGAGATTCAACCGGTCACGATATTTATCTTGATTTATTACCTCGCTACCGTTTTAATTGCGATGTATCGTAAGCCGCTAGCCCGAAACAAATAACCTGTACATTTCATATGGAAAAGCTGCTGTACTCTACATAAGAAACTTACGTCGCTCTTATGAAATACTTGAGCAACATCGACGGAACCCAATTTTTTATACTTGATTACTTGAATAAACTTGTTCTCCGTGAGGAGTTGCTAGATAAGTAGAAAACCATTCGTTTAAATGGTCCGTGCGCACGAAACCCAAGGTGCACATTCAACGCTGGTGTTTACTGAAACATGATCTAGCCTTGACAGGTCGTACACGAAGAGATGAGATTCCTAGTGCATGCAGCAAGCCCTCTTCGAAATAGGGACACACGATCCCAAGTGTTTTTATACTTTAACGCTCGCCAAAAGAGGGCTGGAAAAGAGTGGCGTAAGCACAATCACCTGTGCAATAGCCTTACTCGTTTTCACTGTCAGTGGAGCAGTCGATCAAGTAGTTATCGCTAAGAATTCGAAAGTCAGTTCACTTTCGATCATACAGTAGAAAATAGAAATACGTGGAAATAAAAGTTGACGAATCGAAACTGAAGCTATCTGACAGTGAAGGATGGGGAAAGTCGAGTAACGATGAAACAAAGTGTAAATCAAATAATGACAAATCGATTGGTAAGTCAGAAGGTGGAGAACACAGTAGAGTGAAACAGTTTACGTTCATGCGATCTGGCCAAGAAGGAAGTTTGTCAGCGATACTAACTGTTAATATATGTATTACAGTGGCAATTGCCTCGCTGTCGACCCACTAGCATAGTTTAGCGACGAATGCAAATAAAAGGACATTATCGTTGCTCCGATAAATGAATGGGTGTTTTAAATATAGAATCACGCATAGTTTTGTACGTCATCCTTTCTGGGTTCGTCGAGTGATAGTCACAAGAGAGGATGCAGGATGAAAGGTAAGAGAAAGGCTGAGACAAGAGCAAAAGTTCCTCTAACTGGATGAGCAGACTTGGCGATAGTTTTGGCTTCAGCTAGCAGTACGCCGTTCCTGTCGGGCCATTGCTTTTTACGGCAACGATCCAGCGATATGTACGTATATGTAAGTTTTATGCGTACGTCTTCACATAACATTATATTATACATACACATGTATGTATATATCTATATATAGATACTTATATTGGAGAAGATTCCATTGATTGGCATTTTAAATTTCTCGGGCCATTTGCTGTTCGGGCTGAGACGTGGGCCACTGCTTTACAGAACGAAACTACCACGCCACTTTTTGAAACTGTTTGCCTCCTCCGATACCAGACGTACTTTCTTACTAGTTTCTTTCTGTTTCCCAGCACGATTTTTGGCTTTTGCCCTCGCCATAACACTCCGGCCCAATCGATTCCGTTCTCTGCGCCAGTTATCTTTTCATGAAGAGTAAATGAAATTTCAATATGTGAATTTCAGCGGGCTGACCATGTCTTCTTATCACGATTCAACGGCATAATCACAGGTAGGGTCAATTCTCGGAGTATAGAATAAAAGCAATGATTTGCTCACAACGAGGTCTCATTCAAGACTTGCACTTGTCATGTCATTTCGGGTATATTCTAAGCAATATGTGAGTGTCATACGACGGCGCGATGAAAAAGCCAGAGACAGAGAGAAGGAGAGAGAGAGAGAGAGAGAGAATTGAAAATCAGAGAAGATATTTTGAGAGCAACTCATCGAGCGAAGGCCGCGACTCGGCGTAAGCTTGAAAGCATCGTTTGGAGATTGAAATTTTACGGATGCGGCGGTATGCGAGGGTCGCGTCACGGTAGCGTCGCATCCCTCTTTCAGAGGAAGTATCGGAGCGCGAATACCGAAGACACTTTGAGAAGGGCGGCCGTCGAGGGCCGCCCGAACTCCCGAGATCTCCTGTTGAGATCTCGCGATGTATGGAGCGACAGCGCGACGATAAAAGGGCCCGCATATGTGATAATGCGAAGCTGGCACGCCTGTAGTTTTATGTATCGACAGAGTCGGGCACGCTAAGGAGCGGCGTATACCTTCTCGGTCTCGTGCTTCGCACGCGCAAAATCATGTATCGCGTGCACGCTAGTAGGCGCGTGCAAAGTTCGTTGCAGTTACTAACCGCATCACGCGTCTTGCAACCTCGTTATTTATGTCGGTATTGCGACGATGATATTGTATGTATGTATGAATGTGTACGTTCCGGAGCTTCCCGTTGAGCCCCGCAGCGTGACGCGGCGGGCTCGAATCCTTAACGATTCCCACAAGGCTTCGTGCCGGGTATTACGCTAATGGAGCCGATACCTCACTATCTTAATATTATCCACCGACTCTTCCGCGCCTTCCTTACTCAACGCTCTTTTCACACCACTAACACTCTCTTTCTAATCGATCTCTCCTTCGCCTCGCTCTGCTCTCCCCTCACACACTCTACTCTCACTCTCTCTCTCTTTTCATCGCACTCTCAACCGCGTGCGCACTTCCAAGTGAGCTGCCGAGTGAAATCCATTCCGCATAAACACTCGGTGTAGGTATATCGCGACGCTCGCACTATGGATTTCCGATAAGGGAGACGTAAAGATTTCGTGAGATCTTCTTACCGCGAAAGTGACATTAAACGGTGTCTCCTTCTTATTCCTTTTTCGGGCTGATGTCCCTGAACGTATCCCAATACGTAGGGCCCGTGCGCGCGTGATCCGAAAGGTACTACGAGATTGGAGAATAGTGTGGTCCTGTAGCGACGTGTACTCGTCTCGAACAGGAATCGTTGAACAGAGTTACATAGAAATTGCATTGGAGCAAAAGACACCCGCGGTAATTGCATTGCAATTCGTTTCAGCTACCTTTGGATAGCGGTAGTTTATTATTGGTTTCTCATCTTTTCGAATGGCGCGCATTCGAATGATTGGTTGGATATCGAGGGTTCGTATCGCGGGGGAGTAGATTCTCGGGATATCAGTGATGGGTGGCGTGAAATACAGAAATCACGGGCAGTGGAAAATAGCAGAGCGCCAAGCGCACCAATAAACAGTGCGTCAAACGCGGACATTTTTGATTGCACTGGCAATCAGAGCGACATACCAGGCAACGCTTTGACATTAGCAAATTTTCGGGGGTTCGGCATGCGATCGCGCTCGAGGAAACGCGAGAATTGAGTTTGCGGAGTGGCATCATCGGCGCGGTGCGGCGCAGCGCGGCGTGCCGGACGAACGCTGTCTGTTTTCACTGCTCGCCCGCCTCGCCTAGCAGGGAGATTGCAGCCGGTGTGTGAGGCACGCTGCGTTGCCACCGCGCATAGCACCCAGTCGGTCCACCGTCCCTGTGTATTTACATGTCGTACACAAAGACAGTAAACAAGCGCAGCGCTGATTTAAATAATGTATCTCCAAACAATGTCCGTGCAGAGGTGCGATGCCACTACTGTTTCATTACCAGCCCCCAAAATCCTGGTCGAGGCCACTGCGATGTACTATTCAGTTCCAGCAAAAAATGTGGTAATACGGATTAAACCGATGCAGACCTCGTGTTCATTAGAGTGGGCTTACATAATTCTATTCACGGAATAACCTAGATTTCATGTTGAACAAGTTAAGCAATTCGATTCTTGATGGATTAACTAACGCCACCGATGTATTAAATGTTCACTTCATTTGGAGGACAAAGAAATGTCCAAGAAATGGTGGTACAAGTTCTTGTAAGATTTGCCTAACCACAACTGTAAGAAATGGATAACAGCAATGTAATACGAAAGATCAGTAAAAACATTTGGAGGCATTTTCTTTGTGACAATACATGAATCCGGAGTACGTAACAATGTGAGAGCCGAAGTTGGCCCTCACTCGGCTCTCGGGCATTGGACAAGAAGGTACGGATGTGAAACGGCAGATAGTACAAAATTGGTGAGGCAAACGGAAGATGAAACACAAGCGGCAACAATGGGGTTTCCTGAGGCTCGAGGGGAAATGGTAAGGGCGAGAGTTGGATGCTGGGGAGGAAAGCATCGAGGGGCCCATCAGCGAAAAGGATCAGGGGTTGGGTCTGAGGGATGGGGAGAAGTGCAGTACGAGGAGGAGGGAAATTAATACGACGTAGTATCATTGTCTCTCATTTCGCATCGCCCCCAAATGCCGAGAACTCTGAGGAATTGTGGTCGGATACTAGAGCCGGAAAGTTGGAGGAGTCGGAGGTAATCGTGGATAATGACTTTTTGATTACAAGACTCGTCGACGACGGGCGTCTACGACGACCACGACGACAGGCGCATGACAACGGGCAAAGAAAGAGGACCTCGGCTCGAAGATCGACGGCTAGATCACTTCTCCTCCTAGCAAGGAATACCCCAACTGCCGGTATTCTGTTTTCAACCGTTCTTCGACCTCTTTTTTCACTTCTGATCCATTAAAAGTCATGTCACCGATATTTAACTTTATAGTACTGCGATCTATTTCTCTCTCTCTTGTACGTTCCAAGATTTCCGTTGATTTTCACGCTTTTTCTTCAGAGGAAAGCAATTTCCTGCTCGCTGTAGGAACTAGTGCTTGGTCCTATTAGAACTTCTACAGACATCACAATAAAGAATCTTACCAATCAAAGCAGTCTGTATTCCTTTGGATTCTTTTGATGATACATACCTGCAACAAAAAAAGCCAATTGTTAGAATGGCATCATTGTTTCCTTTGAGTGTTACAATCGTTCAATGAAATAGCAACTCCATTGGTCAAACTTTTTTTTGTCGACGATCACTTATATTACATTATGGGGCTTATAGCGGCTGTGATCTGATCGAGCATGGAGAGGGAGTTGGATCTGCTGTTGGAGATGTGATCCAGTAGAATATCCAGGTATTTGCGGCTCGCACTGGGGATAGTAAGGGACCAGGGAATTGTATCGCATTCAGGGTAATAAATAAGCGAGGACAATACAACGTACATGATATGATATCAGACTCGGACCTATAGCGGACACGTAGCGAACCCATAAAGCGGAATGATCTGCCCCTTCCCTTATCCTTAGAACAACCTCCTCGGAGCGCGTTGTGCTCGATTTCGCAGTGCGAACATCTATCCGTGATTCGCGAGGGACACTGCTCCAAACGATATAAACTCGATATTGGATTCTTTCGATTACCTGCCAAATATTGCCCGGCGCAAAGAATGACCGGATGTGGTGCGCGATGTACGAAAGCGTGCCAGGTCGGCGATGGTTTGTAAGATAATGATCAATAGCCCCTCTTTTAATGTCAAATTGTGCGAGATCTCTAGAAAAGGGTCTGTGATTTGCTTTCGTAAAATAGCTATTAAGTTATATATATACTTCGATTAGCAGAAACGAGCTGCACCATTAAGGGAAACACCGTTAAGGCCGGCGCAAATGATCGGTCTGGGATATCAGTAATCCAGCAATAAGAAAGTGAAGCTTGGATTTCTCTGTGGGTGTGGTGGTTCACTGGCAGGAGGAGTTTTCCACCCAGCAAAAAAGGGCCGCGCTGCTCTAGGAGCCAAAGGCGCGATAAGAAAGCAGCATACACCCCGTAAAGAAAGTAATTGCCAGCAACAGATCATACGCTCGGCTTCATCCCGGCGTGTAAAGGGCATTTGGTCGCGGCAGACGTAATAAAGCTTCGTTTTGCCGGGCCGGCCATCGCGTTCTAATATAAAATGAAAATAAATCAAAGCGAATAGTTAGGGCGACCATTAACTACCATTCCTCATTCCGGGAAGCTCGAGACCACCAGTCAGAAACACTATACAATACGCCTTTTTTCCTCATACACCAACCAACGATCGCTGAATCGAATTCACTTAGTGTGAAAATGCTCGCCTCGGGAAACAGAATAGCGAATTAAACATTTACCGGAACAATGGCGCGCGCGCGCGCCCTCTCTCAGTAGAGATGGTGGTTTACCGACGCATTCTTTAACTCGATACACACAAGCGCGTGGAAAGTTCACAAACGAGTTTTCGCGCGCGGCGGCGACAAATTCATTCTGTGTAATTCACGGACAAAGTTGGCAATTGTAAATGGAATTAATCCCCACCGCGTGTGAAATGTCAAGAATTCCTTGCTGGTGAACGCGCAACCATACGGTGACACGAAACTGCGTGGGGGAGGGGTTCAGAGAAAAAGAGAGAGAGAGGGAGGACTGGGTGCTATGATGAATTTTTAAAGTGTGCATATTTCCATAGAGTTGAAAGCGCCCTCGTTGATGTCCAAAGCGCCGGGAATTAGATTACCTCTTGAGGCGGGAAGCGCACACGGTGTAACTTACTTTTCCACTTCTCACCCCCCTCATGTCGGAACGTGGTAACGCGCACGCACACAAGCGAACCTCCGTTTGACCGACATCTAACTTTCCCATTGACTGCGTAACAATTTAGCACGTGTTCTTCCTCAACAGATTAAATTACTGGCAGTTACGCTATAAAATGTAACACGTCGAGCTCTACGTATGCCTCTACTAGTGAGAAGCTGTGCTCTCCTACAGCTCTAGAGAACATGTTACAGCTCGATATGCTACGTCTACAAAACCTCTACCTCAGAGCCCGCCGCGCACGTCCACGAAATACATACTTGGAACAGCGTGGCAGTATCCTATTCCCGAAAGAAGCCGTTCCAGTTCACTTTGCCAATTATGAATTACCTGTAACTAATGCAACGCCATTCAACGTGCCTGAAATGCATCCTTCATTTATCGCCGAGTATGAGCAGGATCAATTAGGAACTTTAATTCTTGCAAAATTGTTCAATTCCGTCTGCTATTTCGGAACACCTCATATATTTTAATGGGAGAGAAAGAAGAACATTTGCGGACGCTTATTGTTCTTGTATGAGTTTCCAGGATGAATTTCCAAGTTCATCGGCTACCAGCTGCGAAAGGGTTAAATGCGACGCCAAGTGGGATTGGATGTCCTTGTAAAAGAGGGCATCGAGCGCCGCATAATAACGCTTCTCCCGACTTATTAGAATAGGCGGTGGTAGGCGTTCGTTTGCATTTGTTGCGTGACCGGGTGCTCGATCGGTTTTCGACGAATCGCCGACATCTGGCGGTGGATCGCAGTGTAAAGATAATTGAGGTACGCGAACGCGTCTAAGCCATCTCACATGTCCTCGATCAGGAATTACAGCTAAATAGGTCCTACGTACGCAGCAGTAGACTTGTGTCGGCAGTTCGGCAGGAGGTTTACGAGGAAAGCGGCCGGCGCGGCGACGCGAGGCACGTAATCGTCCCTCGTAAAAGCTCTGATCGTAGGGGGCCCAACATAAAACGCGCCACACGACATCTTACAACAACACACCAACCCCATTCCTTGATCTAGTCGCTTATCCATGGTGGCTGTACGCTTAATGCCGTGTCGTCATTAAGCGACCAGGCATACTCGTAATCCGCTAATCCCAAGGGCATTGCAAAGTTCTGCGCTACCTGTCCAAGCAGAATCCTTGCCCGAATCAAGAAGATACTGATGTTCCTTCTTACCAGTTTTAAATATACCTTCTGTACTCATTCCAACACGAGATTATTTTATAATATCTGTGAATCGAACTAAAAAATGAGAATTTGCTGTGACAGTCCTCCAAATCGGGAACATTACAGCCGACTATGTGGAAACATGCTCGCTGAAACGCGCTACGATATCATATCGTATGAATGCTATTATTCTAACCGGATGTTTCGACTTTCGCGTGCATTGCATTTAAATGAGCAGTGTGAATGCGGGGAAAAATGCAGCGCTCGTCAACTACTTTGATTACCGCAGTGCTGCTCGTTGTTTTTTCGCTCTGACAATCTCACCGGTTTCCGGCAGTATGAATATTGGAAAGACGTTTTAACATTACGCTTGATAAATGTGACACTATGCGTAACACAGTCAAATTATCATCAACGCGGAGCGCATTCGGAAGCACGGGTTTATGTATATCGCATTATCGCTTTGGTGGTAAACCTTGGTAATGGGCGAGCGCAACTGCAAAATGCGAATACACACGCCTCCCTGCACTACCAGTGATCTACAACATTGCCTATCTCTATATAATAAGCATTAATGCTCTACTGTCACCTCGGTCAAGCGACTGCATTCCGACAAGGGGCGCGTTCTGTAATGCGCAACGTAGATGAAGTGTCCAATAGCTAAAGCGCGCCTCCAGCTAATTGTTCACTATTAATATCGGGATTTATCTCGCTTAACGAGCGGACATCGCTGGACAGGTACGCGCTCCCAGAGAAAGCGAGTGTCGTCCGCGTTACTTCCTGTTTTTCGAGTCATTGACTTTGAATATCGTAGTCCTCATTGCAAGAATGATCCATTATTTCTCCCGATTCGGCCTAGGAAAGCCTATGTCCAAGTGAACGGTGGAAGGTACATAGAGTGGAAAAACGGCCCATGGGCGAGAAAAGAACAAAACCAATATCAAGAGATGTACGTAACTATGCCGAGCTCATTGCCACTCCGGCAGCTGGAAAACTGTGCGCACCATTTTGCACGAGCGATGACGAGTGCGCAACAATATAATTCGTAGAGGGTGCGGACATTTATTTTGCTGTCACATCGCTCTGTTACGCGCCCATCTACGGCCGCGTATCGGACAACGCAGCCAAGCTGATCCAATAAAGTCAATTATTCCACGGGGAATATTCCATTGTAGGAATTTCGACGAATCATCGACGGAAACGAGCGATTGGATTTCCCGGCCGGCCCACGGCCAGCCGCGAACCAGAAAATCAAATTTAGCCGAATTTTCGGCGTCGATCGGGGATCGCGCGACGTGCCTGGACTCTCGACACTTCCTCCGCATAGTTCCGCAATATAACCCGCAGCCAATGCGTTTAAATCTAAGAACTCCTGATAGTATTGTTCAATGCAGTTTCCCACTCTCCGCTTTCCGTCGATAGTCATTCAATACGCTTATGCACCATCTATAAGTTATCTGATTGGTAAAGATTTAACTTATTAGTGAAAGCTAACGATATCAGTAAGGATTAGATAGTACTGCAGCGTAATAGAACTCTGTTAGAAAATTTGGATCAATCGGTGGGCCCATTGGCAAGAACAACTGTACTGTAGAGATTTCGTTATTGTGCGAATACACAGTTTTCCGCAAGGCTGCTGACGCGTGGTCGCATTTACGATTGTCTGTCAAATGCTTCATTATCGTATTGTGAAGTGTCAACTAACGACTCGAATAACTCTATCTTCCGGCATTGATTAAACGCTGATCAAGCACTACACGGCGGTAACCATCTCATTATGCAATACCACTCGCGTGATATTTAGCAGACACATTGTGGATAATAAGCCCCGACAAATCCACTGAAAAATAGATGCTTAATCATAGTCTCGCCAGTAAAGTAATGAATTGTGGCACCAGTAGATTTCAAAGGGTATTTTATGCAGATTAAGTAAAACAAACGCTGATGGTGTAAGTGTGAAAAAGCCAGGACAATACTGATCGAATACAATCGCGATCTTATTGTCACTCAAAACTCGTTATCCATAACATGTGCGTGTAGATAGCCTGTGTTCAGCTCTTGTAGGTATTCCATCACGGAATTCAGTAAATTGGCGGCCCCAGGAGATTACGCAGTGCAGCTTTTCAAAGCCCTAATATCTATTCGGTAGGTAAACCGTGTATGTGCACTGCAAGCCCGGCCGATCGTTACAATTTTCCCTTCATCAAAGGGACAGAGGCAGAGAAAGAGAAAGAGAAAGGCTGAAAAGGAGAGAGAGAGAGTGACAGAGGCAGAGGGGGAGGGGAGGAAATCCGGTAGCAGGCGGACGCTCTCGAAAAATCTATTCATCGTCGCTGAAAATATTCCCGGCCGACGTTGAAAAATTTCGGAGTTTTGACAATGAACGCGGAAATTTGCCGAATGGATCTGGGAATATGTGCAGTTCAAATGACCACGGTCTTGTCGTTGCTACTCAAAAATGCTGCGCACGATGAAACGCTACGCTTTGTTACCAGTGGATCTTTTCAGCGTGTTTCCCATTCAAAGGAAAAGTTTCGAAAAATCGTATTAAGAACCGTGAAAATTACTGTCCACATATGCTCGTGGACGATAAACAAAGGACGATGGGATAAATTTCATTTCGAATGGAACGAAACGCGTTTACTGGGCGCATCCTACATTCCTATGTTTATAAGTCGATGTGTTATTAGTAGTAGAAGACATTTCGTAGGGAAGTTACGATCGATGGTATAGGATTAACGTTTTCCTGCGAGCGTGGTTGGTTCGGTTTCTTTTGTGTTGGATGCAACTCGCTTGGACCCTAAAGTGTTGAACGGAATGGCAATTTTTTATCTTCCCGGCGGTCGATCTTTGGCAGCAGGATGTATCCTTATTTCAGCGCGATCTCTCTTGCAAATGTAATGTGCGAGCGGCAGTAAATGACACCTCTGCCGTGGCCGACCATTCATGAAACAACGGCGTATCATAAATTCGAACTTGTCGGCGTTCGTATGCGCGCCGCTTACGGAATAATCTGTCCTTCTGTGGCAAGAGATATCGGTGACCGGTGGCCGCTAATAAATAATTCAACCCTTTTTCTGCCCGCGTATTACTTATGCCCCCTTTGCAAAGAGACATTCCATTATGCGTGGCATCAAGCCTGCCAAAGAGAATTCACGCAAACAGTTTACGTCACTCTAAAACAAGTAATACAAAATATTCTTGTCCTTGTAAATGACAGTGTCGGCTTGCAAGCTTCTAACAATTACAATTACATATTGTACCTCCGGATTGGCTGAGATTTCGATAGAAGTACATGCGAGTAGGAACATTCGTACATTTAAATGCGTCAAGGACAGAGTCAATGTTCCGGTATGTTAATGACCTACGGGGTTAATTAGACTTCCACGCGAGTCATTTGCTGCGCTGGTACATTCTCTTGCTTGGAGCTCAACAAGCCTGATACCTGACTGTGCTCAGTAAAACTCGTGACTCCACAGAAAAGGTATTCTACTGAACAAACTCTTAGCATCAAAGCTATACTTCTTACTCCTCATCTATACAATCGTTATATTTATTATTCGATGATATTCTGTGATTTATTCTACTTTCACTCAACAAAAAGTTAGCAGTAAATCTGTTAAAGCAATTTATGATTAAAGATTCGTTTGTCTAGTCGAAAAAGAACATCGTGTATATGAGATGCAAGTTAATGTTTATTATTTAGACAAAGTAGAGTAATTCTGAATAAGATCAGATGGAAAACGGAATCGGGCTGATTTGTCGTTCGCGTGTGTTTATATCGTCGTCGGGATGCGCACAGTTAAAAAGTAATAGGCAGTGTTCCTTTTTACAGTGCTAACCGAGCTCGAAATCGTGTCGGTTTCCCTATAATGAGCTCGCCGCTTGTATCGCCTTTCCTGGAGATGGAGCCGCGCGCTCTGCACTGTCAAGACATTCAAAAGGAATTTCCCGTGAATAGCGGAGCACTTTGACCTCCGTGAAACAGAGCGTATAACTTTCCGCGATAACCGTTTTTTCCTCGGCCGGATTTTTACGATTATGTGAGCTCACGAGGATCATGTACTGTGAGAGTAGAATGCTGCGGCAAACCCGGAGAAAACAATGTCAAAAGAAACTGGGAGAGGATTTATTAAGATACTTAATGGGATAATTAAAATCATATAGCTGTAACATTCTATTCTGGCCAGCCAACTAAATTTTATACGAGCGTGTATGCTGATCTTTCAACGCACATTCAACAATAAATTTGTCGAGAACGGCATACAGCGCCGAGAAAATCAAATTTGTGAATCCTAACTATCAATACAGAAATGTGACTCCAGAAATCAATACTAATAATAAACAGAATAAACCGTTCACATGGTAAACCTTATTTTATATAACAAAATATTTTACTACGAAGAGAGTCGTGTGTGGTCCTCTATCTGATAAAACAGACGGTGCCAACGAAATAATCGAGCGTGATACAAGGGCTCATCATAACTTCGCAATATCATTACACGGCGTTGGTATTATTTAACTTTAATAATTAATAATAATAGGGAGTTTACTGCCCTGACCCAGTATGCTTGCTGCTCGATCTGGATGTGTTTATTCATGAAATTAAAGGTAAGTCTAGCGTATGCCCCATATGTATAGCATCCAAATATTGTCTGTAAATGTAAACTCTCGTAAATATCGATAAACACGTGAATTAAACCTTCGTTTCGTATTATGGTACCTTGAAGCCCACAAATGTTATTAAGTATGTAACCAAGAGGTAAATGATGGAAGGCGTGTAAACGCTTTCATGAGTAGGGATGAAGTGGTTAAATAATAAAAATCTTAAAACAGGTCGAAATGTATAAACGCGGTGACTAACTTCAGCATAATATTTGCAATAATGTGTTTTCGATCATCATTAAACAGGAGAATATTATCTATATTTTACAGAGGAAGTAAAACTTCGTAAATATGTTAAAATAATATCAAAATTTGTGAAAACAAGCTATTGTCCCTCCGAGCCGTTCTTCTTAGCCGAGAGAAATCTTGGTTACGTACATGATCAGAGGAGATTGCTAGATCACCAAGTTCGACATCCTAATTCAAGCGCAGTCTGGTCGGTAGAACTACCAGCGTCATAAACCAATCTGAAAACTTCGATTGTGAAACTTTCCTTGAGATAAGGTGCTGAAGCAGTAGCGGAGAATCCCAATATGCGTTACTTCGAAGTCGCATAAGTAGAGAAACAAATGTCACCGGTCTAGTGGAAGTTTAAAACTTGAGGTCCGATCGAACGGATATAATTCTTTCTTCCATTATTCTTTGATGCACCCCCAGTCTAGCTCTCGGAACTATTCCAGTAGATTTCGGGAGTCAAACATTTTTATATCGCAATACAGCTATAATGCATTCGATTGGGACGAAATCTCATTTTATCTGCTTTCATAGAGCTTTGTAAGCAGTTGAATGTTGGGTAAACACATTTCTTAGTTATTCGATACGTGATATTAAAGCAGGCAGAGGTATCATTCGCTAATAAAGTAATGACCGTTGCTTTCCTAGGCAGACTTTTTTAGTAGAGATGAGAATAATTGGGCCTCAACGAAGCAGTGGCAAATGGCGAGGATCGCGGTTCCCGCTTCTTGCATGGGTGAGCGTTTTTCATCAGGCAACGTTGCCCGCTTAGAAACGGGAATTGCAAAATATGAGAATACGGCTGCCTGACGAACTGCTATACATCTTGAATGCAGCTGAGAACGCAGATTGTAGGTGTCAGCAGCTTGGTGGTCCTGCGTTGAACTTTCGCCAGGCAGTATTTCATAAAAGTCAACGTTAGCCACCACAACGAGTAAGCAACTCGCTGCTTGTGTAACCGCACTCCTCTTCTTCTGTCCTTTCTCTGGCTTATCCCTACTTCGCATCCTCTATTCCAGTAGTAACAGCCAGTTTATTCAAATTTGATGTAATATCTTCTCGCGCGTTGTCGTGCACTTGCTGATGCACTCTGGAAAAATTTTGCTTGTGCATTAGGCTAGCCCGGTTTCCGGCCACCTCGAGACCTCCAGATAATTAATTCCAAGTTCCATAGTTCACTCAATTATCTATACACACAAATATCTCTTTTACAATGACGAATTTTTGAAAAATGTAACGAAAGCCTTGAATTCCAAAATCATTCTTCCTTAAAAGATCCGAAGTATTATTTGAATGCTCAATTATTTTTTGTGAGCATCTATTACTCATCCATGCGCCGTCGTCGTCGCTTCGGTAACGATAGATAACACTGAATAACGATGGCTCTACGGTAAACGCGAGGGTATATAATTGTATCGATCGTCGACTATATGGAACGCTTAGCTGGAGGGCGTGCATTTTGAATAAGTTTTTATAAAGCTCTATGCAAAGCTTCATTTTTCATTTATTTAATCCTCCACGAGTCGGAAAGAGTTAAATTAAGTGCTTTCAAAATTGCAAGTAGTCTAATTTTGTTTAAATGATATATATTCGTGGATGAATAATGTTTGGCGTAAAGCTTGAAAGTTCGGATGCATGAAGGTCTACGTGCTGTATATTCGAAGTTGGCTTTTAAACCTTCGAATTTTAACTTCCGCGAAACTGCCGCCCATCTAGTTTTGGAGAAGGGGAGATATCTTAAGCAAAGCAACATGTGTTCTGCAAAGCCTGCTCAACATCGAAATACGTCATCGAATATCCGGATCTCCGAGCAACGGAACTCAACTTCGAGGTACACCGACGCGCCCTCGTGTGTGTGTGTGTAAAGTTTACAATAGCGTTTCAGCTCAAGGTCTTGCCTCTCATTGTTGCATGTGGACATAAGAAACATTCGGCGTCTCTCGATTCGCAATGACGTTTTCCCTTGGAACGAACAGCAGCTATTCCTTCGGATCGGCCATCTCCACTGTCTTCTGCAAATAGTCCACAGAGTCTGGAAGATTCTCTTCACGACATCGGAGAAATACGGCTCGAGATAGCGAAACTCGAAAGTAACTTTATGTGTTCTCATAGAAGTTCGATGCGTGGATAGTAGTTATGTGTAAATATTCCTAGAACGTTTTAGCAATTTCCTGCCAACAATGAGTACGCGCTGGTCGAATATGCTTGCTCCAATGAAAATCTATTAAACGTTTTATAAAAGGAATAAAATCAATACTACCGATGAGCGACTGCTCCTTGATCGACTAAAATGTAAAATATTCTAATAAGGGGAACTCTGACCGGGAAGAAACGAGTCAAGAGAATATCCAGATAGCTGGAGATCAGGATATCTTCGAGAGAGTCGATTAATATGCATAAGTAAACATTACCCTTCGATCTCGAATCTGCATGAGCATCTAGATTCAATATTATTATCGTACGTTCGTCTCTAATTAACGAAGGCGCGCGGGTAGTTCAGTAAACGCGACTACCTTTTTCTCTTATTATTCTGTTTCTGTGTACACGAGGGTTTTACTGCTAGTATTCGTCGCCTTGCACACGACAAAGATCCGTAACATTAACTTAATGAATAATTTAATGAGCAACTATCTACATCCAAACTTAATTAATTAATTTTACAAACTTTGTAGTATACAGCTACTGTTGGGTTTCATTCATCTATTAGAAATGAGGTGAATTAATATTGTCTTGCAAATGTATATAACATTAGTGGAAAATGAGGTTGGGATTTCTCATATCCACTAATAAGAAGAGGTTGATATCAAGAGAATTGAATCCAACAGTGTTTAATGAATGACTGATTGAGATTACTCCCAAGACCCCGACAGTTCTATGTCTGTCAATAGAGACTAGTTGGATGAATGCACGAAAGATAGAGGAGACGTTGTAGAGATTTGCGTTGGCGGAATATCGGAGCGTGATGTTGATTCAAATATCGATGAGTTGTTTGCGCGGTATACAGGATCGACAGAATACTAATTAGCGAATGAAGGAAAAGCAGAATAGAGATCGCTATTCGAAGGCAGGGTTCTTATCTCTATTAATGGAAAAGAAAAACGCTGAGGAACTCCAGAGAAAGAAGAAGCAAGCTGCAACAAACGAATTTCAATCTCCGGCCCTTCCTCTTACGAATCAAAGAAGCAGAGAGCTTTTCCCGTTCTCTCGTGCCGATAAGAAGCACGAGACCGTGGTAGATGAGGAAGAACGATAGGGACTGGAGAACCGGGTGTGCTAGAGAGTCTGAACAAAAAGGTGAAAGTAGTACCGTGCCAGGAGAGGAAAGCTTTGTTCTGGATCTGCTTTCAAAGGCGAGTGATGTGATAGTTGCTGTCAGTCTCTAATTACATTAGAGTTACCACTTTAGAGGTCTCCGACCTATAAAACGAGAGTCGAGTGTAAGACCACCGAATGAATGGATCCAGTTACCCTTGGATATATCTGTGAGACATCCTTCCCCACTCGTGGGAAGCATCCTCGCGAATCTGGGCGAGCACGATCCAGCCTTGCGTGAACCCATCTCGAAAAAGCTCGAGACACGCCCTCTGCTAAGTGTAAAGATGGTGGAAAAAAATCACGTCATGCGTCGGGATGTGCTGGGAAATAGCAACAGCCGAGATATTCACTCGCGAAATTTAAAGTACTCTCGAGGAGAGCGGTCTTGTCGCGTCAGGCTTTAAATGCGGGTTGAACATTCCATAAAACATGGCACTCGTCATGGCTAAAGCACGCTCTAAACTCCCATGCAGTCTGGGCTACACGCCGCTGTCAGGCTCACGGGATTATTTATGCGAAACCTCTTCGGCCCGATGGTCGTTTTCTCCGTATTTATTGGCTCTCGAAACGTCGCAACGCTTGCCCGCTCGCGGGCCAAATCCAGAATCGATTCGGACTGGCTCGAATAGCTCCTTAACTTACAGTATCGCTTGTGGACAAGGAAACAGCCTTAACAGAGCGGACATATGCTTCCCCCCGCGATTCCCCAGGATACCAGTTTGCCTGAACATTCCTAGTTTAACTTTTGAATGCGTAAGAATAGAGCTAACTTTCTTCCAGAATCGGCTATAGTAGAATGTGTCCCCACAGTGGAATCGTGCCTTTTCAGAGTCGACGCACGCGTCACCAGAACACCGCACAAATTAATTTGTCCAGACATTCGAATCAAATCGAAATGATCGGCACTTCCATTTGGAGTGATGTTTCGCTCGATGACAAGAATGTTTTAATTACGCAACGTACCGGACCAACCCCATCAACCGCCACGGGTCCAGGTTAATGCGGTAATTCACATGCAGTTTGACTGCATTCGACAAACATCGGGGACAAACTCGACAAGCCGGCTCCGATGTCACAAACCTCCCTTCGTTCCGACGATCCTGCTGCCTGTGCCCCGTTTCCCTCTGTATACTGTTTCGCCAGTTTCAAAGGTTTGGTGTCGACCGGAATTGCGTACACTCGCAAATTCCCCTGCGGAATTAGGGTTTCACCGAAGATTGATCGCTCCAAAGAAAACTTATCAAGCATCCGAATGTTGCAGCGACAACATCCCAAAGATATGTTGGAGAAGCTTCAAACAGTTGGAATTTCAAACGCTTTAATTAAAAAGGAAAACTAAAATGCTGGCCTTCACTTGCTCTCACTTCTCTATCAAGCGCAGTATCCGCATTTTCAAAAACGAAGTTGAATACTTCTACATGTCGACGGTTACAGGTATCAAATGCTCCTCGTCGGCGCCATTGAAACTTAATACTCTGTTAGCTCCTGCGACGCATGGGTCATACGAGTTTCACAGTTATATCCAAGAAATTGAATAACACGCTGTTACACTTTCCTTGAAGCATAAAATAGTCTGATCCTACGTACAAGGACAGACTAATCCTGGTACTGGCACCCTCAAGTCTATCGTCAGCGTGTTTGCACAGTAGAAATAAAAATGAGGATGTGTAGTCTAAATAAAAAGCAGGCTGAAGTTACATGCACACACATATACTTGTCCTGAGTGAGAATGCCCCATAACAGGCAATCAGACCTCTCGGATAAAGACGAGTATCTATTTATTTTATAATACTTGTGTCCAACCAACTTAGATGTCACTTCAACAGTCATCCATACATCGTATCTAGGAATATTTCTTTCTCCGATAATTTGCCGGACTAATATTTGCGGATAGAAAAAGGAGTCGAAGATGAAATCAAGAGAATCTGTACTAGAGAGCTCTACAAGAGAGCATACGAGTTACAAAAGTATTTGAAAATCAATATTTGGAAGCGGACATCGGCTATGTTTGGCGACCAATTCTAGGCAAAGCTCTCGTTTGTGTCTCATACGAGGAGACTTCGCCTTCGGAAGGGCAGCTCGGGCCGAGGGGCTTCCAACTTATTGCTCGGCAAACACGTCGCTATAGAATACAATGGAACAAGCTGTTCCAAATGTACAATACAACAGGAAGAACACGCGATAGATAGAAATGTTGGCCGAGCGAATCAATTGTGCGCATGGCATTGTCTCGTGCGACTGTGGTGGCGGCACAACAAGAGTGTGACCTTTCAGCTCCAATATAAATTTTATGAAAATATCGAATCGGCATTTATCGAGGCAACCGCGAATAGTTAGACATAATTTACAGCTTAACCGGGGTAACAAGAAGTTTGTATATCAAAATAAATTTAATCACCTGACACTTCATAGTTGCAATCTTTGAACGAAAATAGCACCCACCGACTGGAGGTATTAGATATTAATGAAATGCTCATTAATTTCCAAGAGCTTGCCCGTAACTACATCACTCAAGGGGTATATGTAATAATGCAAAGATTGATGTTACAACGTCCACTCAACGTTGCGTGCGGTGAAAGGCCCATTTCCTATATTACACAATGTGTGATAAGCTTATGCAAACTAAAGCATATGTACCTCCTTTACGATCCACTATAGGTATACAATAGATATAGCATTAACTATCCATATTGTTTTACACTTATCGCCACGATGTGGGAAATTAAACATGCACGTGTCCGTCAATAACCTAAAGAGGAAAACCGAATCCATGGCAATGGATGAATACCATATGAAATGAAATTATTAGATTTTTAATACACGCCAAAGGTGTATTTCCAGGTAAAGTAGTCGCGCATAAAGACAGTTCATAGTGAGTGAGCAAGTGAAGCTTTAGGAAAAAAGAGACCGCAGCCGAGTCGGTTCTCCCACACGGCAAATATAAACCACGGCCTCGCGGCGCTTGACTTCTTCTCCACCCTCCGCTACCTCCTCGTTTATCCCTCACCAATCTCCCTCTTATAGCGCAATCCTCAGCACTCCCAGACAGCGCCACTCAAGCCGAAGCTGGCCAAGAGTTAGATAAACATTGCTGACAATCTCAGCCCTACGGTTGCGCTCCACTCTCAGCCCCTCGCACGACTTTCGAGCCGCGCTTGACCTCAGCCTTAGTGCCTAATTATCTATCTGGATCGTCCGGTAAGCTTTTACTTGAGTCAAGCTACTTGCGACACGTATAACATCGTTACTCTTACTCTCCTTTGCAGTCCTATTGATATTGCTCGACCCGTCGACTTTATAATTTTACCAATCTCTTCAAAATGTAAGAAAACGTAGCAGACTTGCATCGTTTATTCTAAGATTAGATGCACACTTTTGATTGTCTAGTCACAGAAATAGAATCGCGATTATAAAATTGCGATATTTTACTAATACGATTGTTTTATCGCAGCAATGAAAAATGGTAAATGCGCGCCAAGATAGGTTAAATCGGCAGCGTGTGTACGGGCAAATCGGGTGGTAGTCAATGGGGTAAGGAATGAGAAAACTCTGAATTGCGATGGAAAGTCATCGTAGCGGCGGGACCGTAAAGTTTTAACATCCGCGGACGAGAGACATCGAGCGCGGAGAATCCTCGGGTAAAATAATGCGATTGGTGCGTTTCTCAAAAGTGGCTTTGCTGCCCGTCAATCTTCCAGCCGTGAATTCGTACGGCTTTAACGAACGATGAAAGAAGTTTAAATCGTAAAAGTTTTGCGACATGAGAAGTATACAGCTCCGACCGCTCAATGCCCTCACAATCAAGCATTTCAGGCTTTTTCAAAAGCGGTTGAAATCCAAGAATAAATCGATAATGCTGAATAGTATAAATTGCTACAACCACTAACTAAAGAGAAACGGTGAGAAAGCAAACAGTGCATCTCTCGTCGATGACGGCAATTCCGAATGTCTGGGTGTGTTATTATAACACTTTACTTCCCGATGCGAAACATTGTTGCGAGTAACAGCGAATTTCCACAGCGACTTGTATTTCTGAAAAGCTTTTGATCCTCGTTTGATTTGCATGTCAAAAGCCCTGCCAATTGCGGCGTATACAAACGAGGAAGTACCGTGACAATTCTGACTTTCAACTCTCGAACAATTTAAGTCGGTCTGCTATGGCATCGTTATCCAAATTAAGTCAGAGAGCGAATTTTGATGAGGGATCGGCTAGACTGCGATATCGAGAGGAAGTCACTTTGTGCGGAACTTTATGCAGAATCAAGTCGATCGAGAGCAAAGAGTTGCTTGCGTGTCTTTAAATTCCAATTTCCGCGGAAGCGATGAATGCAATATAGATGCGCGAAAGACACAGCAAATTGGAGGATAAAGAAGATGGTATGAATGGAAAGTGTCGAGATAGGTGGGAGCGTGAGCGGTGGCAAAAATAGATATCGTGCGCGGTTTCGGTGGCACGTTTACTATACGTAGGAATGCAAATCGTGCGCACAGGTGGGTCGAGTGCTTCGGCTTCCCGGCGACTGACAAAGCGACGCAATCACGATCCGCAACGGGTAATTAGTTAGCAGCCCCGGCACGGGGCTTGATCGTTTTCGATTTTTCTCGAGCATACCGCGCGTTAATTACCAGCCTGGCGATCAATAGCCGGGCCGGCAGTAGTCTAGAGATCATTCGGTGGCGATCACCACGACATCTATACACATGTGGTTTGTTTAAAATATTGCCGTTCCTGGAAACGGAGCTGAAACGGGGCACAACCTTAGCAGGACTTTCCGCGAAGTAACTTTTGCGCATAATCCCACCACGGCAAATTGGCCGGAGCTCAAACGCGAAAATCTCGGGCGGGAATGTGAGCCAGATTTTCACTGGCGAATAAAGTTTCTGGCAGTAATTTCGCTCCGCTGAATCACTTTCATTTATGGGCTGAAAATGGTGTACCTCTCGGGGAATCAGGGTACTTCTGTGCTGCTTATTTCTATGATTTTTCCTAGTTGACTAATTATAGCTATGTATCGTCTATATATTTTTACTGAATTTCATTTAACATACTTATCATAACACTTTGCATGATCCATTTTATTTACCGCGCTGGATAAAATTCATTCATTTCATATTTCAGCACTAACTCACTAAAGTCAGTGAATAAACGCAGGGGATAATTTTATACCAGTTGAAAGCTGATTACAATTAGAGACAACTGATAGTAGTATAAAAGAATGTATAATCGTAACGCGAATTTGATAACCGGGAGCCTGCTTCGTTCGATATGCGGATTACGTATGATATTTTAAATCCGATTAATATAAATTGCATCCGCTATTATTTCACCACAGTTTTATTAAGTTACCGCTAATTACGCGGATCGATATGCAAATAATACTGACGTCCTCGTTTACCACATTACGACAAATAAAATCACAATTCAGCAAAACCACTCTCACCTTTCAGAAGATCTATAACAAAAATAGCAGGTCTTTCTCGAGCATCATTTAACACAAACTCTGGGAGTATATCAAAGGCATACCTTCAATACATACAAAACAGCACTTTCGTCGAGTTACATCGGAAACGTCACTCGGGTCAGTGGCAAGAGAAATGCGAGGATTTGATAGGCGATCCGATTTATACAGGGCGACACAGCAGTGAAAAGAAGCATAGTGTCGTAGTAGAAGGTCGGTACGTCGCTAGATAGGTAGATATCTGCCGGGACCCCCGGGGAAAAGCGAAACGGAGAGAGCGAGAGAGGGAGAGAGAGGATGGGTGCAGGGTGTGCAGAAATGGCGAAAAAAGTACCGGAAAGGGAATACATTTTTTAACAGGGCCGCTAGAGTTGGCTTGCCGGATTAACGGGGAAAGTGGATAAACCGGGCGTCAAGGGCTGGTGGTATCGCTGGGGATGAGGGCCGGCCGAACGCTGGAGAGGGTGGGATAGGTACTGCCAATAAAACCGGGGGTGCCAGTATATCACGCGGCTCTGGCTGCTCGTGTCCAACGATACAGTCCAATATATTACCCAGATAGCCATGCTAATTCAGCTCTAGCCCGGCCGATTCCCCGCTCGGCTGCTTTCGGCTCTCACGCCTGTCCAGGGGACCGTTTACGCGTCTCTCCCTCTCCCTCTCCCTCTCACTCACTCGCTCCCTCTCTCTCTCTCTTACTCTTTCTCGCCAGCATGTATGCCTGCCTGCCTGCCTGCCTGCCCGCCTGCCTATCCTGCCTGCTTGCCTAGCCCCAAACGGACACGCGCACATCCCTCGCGTGCCGTGTTTCGACCCTACCTGGAGCGTTACACGTTACACGTCGAGATAGGTTTCGTCATTCCCGTGAATCCGGCGATCCTACGCAGCCAGTACCCGGCTCGACCTGGCAGGGATTTCTGGTGACATTGCATCCTCGTTACAAGGTATTATACGATCCACTCTGATAAGGGCAGATTAGCCGTGGTCAAAACCTTCCTTGGAGTAGAACAAACGATTTCCGCCCGACTACCGAGCCAATCCTTTCTCGCTTTTCTACCATGTCTACCATTTTTACCATTACTGATTTACTGTCCACTGATCCGGTCACCGATCCGCGACTGTGACGGCTTCATACTTGTGCGATCACTGCCATTCATGGATCTACACACAAGCACCATTGGGGTATATTTCAATCTTCTTAATAAGAAATATCGTAGACATCTCAAGAAATGGGCAACGCGGCCAACTGCAATACTGCGTGACAAGCTTTAATAGATTGCATTATCTACGGCGTCGTACGCGTCGTACGCCGAGCTCATTTATAGCAGTGCGAGATTAACAATAACAGTCGGCGAGATTCTAGTCGTGGGAAATCTTAATTAAATCGTCTGGGATTTGCTGCAATTATTAGGAGGTGCCGGGCAAAATTGTGAAAATTCGACAGGAATTGCCGCAGCGGATTGAATTAGACGCACGGGTTTTCCCGGAAGAGGAAATAGCGAGTAGAAGAACGGCAGAGATGACGGCAACGAAGGGGGCGAGTGTGCCGAGCGAATCAGGAGATACTTTTTTCCCCCAACATCTCCGCAGCTTTCCGCCTAAGACAATTAGCGCTCGCGAAGCGACGAAACAGCCTGGCATTACACCTATCCTTCCGCTGGAAACTGTGTTGGCTGCCCTGCCGAGGAGGCGGGAGACATAGTCGCATTTTGCAACGGTCTCAATTAGCCCCGGCTTCGCAGTTCGTTAAACCCCTTAAAACGGGTCCGCAGCGCGCTAAATGTTTTCAGTGGCACGGGCATAGGCTTACGCAGAACCGAAGACGACTGCCGCAGGGCCTGAAGTACAAGAAATAAAGCCGTAACTCAGGCGCTGAACTTATTCTACTGGTACACTAAATCTCCAAGCTCCGAGGATGAAAAATCATGTCCACTTCGAGTTTAATGCGTGCAAGTGGAAGAAATTCTAGTTTCACAATGCAATAAGTTCACCTAAAAAATGATAACATTCGACAATATTGCGTACAGGCACCGGTAGCTGAAGGTAAAATTGTTCGATCATGAAAGACAGAAAAGCGTTAATTGTTCGTTGGTGGACGATAGCGCGTTAATTACGGGGAGGGTAAAAATCAAGTTGGCGGAGATGCCTATCTGACACTCTGACGGCCGTCAATGACATTACCATAGGCTAACTCCTTTCTAAGCTGCGAAGTTCTTAATTAAGCCGGCTGGGCCATGGAATTCCTTTGATTTCAACAATCGTAGGACCCTCGGAGTGATTTCACGTCAAAGAGTGGGGGAGTACCGGCGCAAGGGGGTGCGCCCTTTGCTCGGGTACAGGTATTTTCGTGGAAAAGTTAAATGCCGCGCGTGCGCGTGCGCGTTCCGGCTACGTGCTCGAGGGCTACCTCGGGCGTACATTATTTCATTAGCCGTACTTTTCCTTCGCCCAGACTCTATACCGGCAACCGCCACCATCCTTCTCTGTTCATGTTCGTGCTGCCCTCCGCCAGCGGTGAACGTCGCGCCGCGTCGCCGGCAATGGGGACGAGGATGAGGGCCAATGCTTTGGGGGTTGCCCCATTCTAACCGGCTTTCATATTAATTAATTTGCTCAAGAGTTTTAACGACTTATTGCACTTCAATTAACTCATTTTAAATTGCATAATCCCCGGGCCCCTCTGCGCGCGCACTGCGCCGCTCGATGAAAATCGCCTTGTAATGAACCCGCAGCCGCTCGGCAACGGCAATTCTCGCTCGCCCAATTCCTTTCTCGTCGGGCTCAATCTCGTTTACCGTACTACCCCCGCAACCACGCGATCGCTCCGGCTAATTTCATTGTTCAATTACCTTCATAACTGGTTTGTCACATCCACAAGTACTGCATAATTCGTTGCCGGAATTTCATGAGTAAAGTTTAGACGCTCGAATCGCTAGTCACATTGCTACGTACAAAATTAAAAACTTTAATGAAATTATTTAAAAAATTCTAAAAAATTTCAAACGTATAGTTTGTACGCGTTATATGTACAGATGTAAAGATGAAGCAGATTTCAACCGGCGCGGCGTCCATACACGCTCGGTAAAACAGTAGCGTTCAGAAACACTCGTCAATCACGCACCGTTGATTCCAGAACACGAGAGAACACTTTTGAAGCCTTTGAATCGACGCTGTTACTACGTTTAATATGTACGCTCTCTGGTATACAACGAAGTATGATATTCCGAGAGCATAATTAGACGGTCTTAAACCACTTATGAGCGTCAATCTCAATGAATACCGGCTCCAACACATCAGAGCATCCCTGGGAAGCACACGCGATTAATTTACACACTGTAATAGCCAGCTAGTGCATTGAAACTGTATGATTTTTCATATGGCACCACTGTGTAGTCACTCTGTAAGAAGAGGGATGTCGATAGAAATCATTGAATATGATATTGAAGAGCAAGCTTCCGGAGATAGGAAGAAGTAGCTATCGCAGGCTTTTTAGACCGCCGGGGAACTCGTTGGTAGCGGGGGTGTAGTTCGGAGCGACGACGCACCGTAATTACAATTCGGACAAAGTTATGCCGCCAGCGGGCACACGCGGCTACGGGGATGTGTCAAGTATTTAATCAGGACCCGAGTCGAATCTCCGTGAAACAATGAACGGTGCCCAGCTTTCCTCGTTGCCGGCCGCCCCACCCTTTTTGTTAGCCACCTTCTCTCCCACCCTCTCTCTCTCTCTCTCTCTCTCTCTCTCTCTCTCTCTTTCCCACGCTTCATCTTTCTCCGACGGCACTCCTAGTCATTTTCTAACTAGTGAACTAGCTACACGTTTTCCCCTGCTACGGCTGGCTTCTCCTGGGTTTTAGTATGACTGGGGGTGCAATTATGTCGACCTCATTCCAGGACAGCTTTACTCCTCTCTTCTCATTGTGCCACTCTCCCTTTCTCTCTTTTCCGCTCGCTTCGGTGCGCGCACCTCGCACTCGGGCCAAGCGTGCCGCAGCCTCTCTTCTTTCCTCTCTTGGCCGCTCGCTTGGCCATTCTTTGACTTCGACTCCATGCTCTCTCGCACTCCTTTTCTTCCTTCACGCGCACTTGCTCTCATTTCGGGCCGCGCGTTTTTCGTTCGCCACAGTTTCTCACTTTTTGTCGGCAAGCCTTGTGCTCTATCCTGTTCCCGTTTTACTTCGCCTGAATGCCACCTGCATACATGTGCCCGCACTTGCTCGTGTGATCACCAGTTCGTTAGCTTGCCACCGACACCAACGGTTACGCATCCCTTCCATTCAAACTTGGTGCTCAGCCCTCCTGGCCGTCCCACCTCATCCTTTAGAAATGCATCATTCTCATTGCGCTTCCTATTTCATTAAACAGAAATTCCCTTAAAAACGAATCGCAGTCTCGGAACTATCTGTTATTGTCGTATATGTATCTCGGGCTTGACCTGAAATTAAATTCCAGAAGACTTTTTTCTTCAAGCAGAAATCCGAAATGAAATAGCTGTTACATTCCGAAGAAATTTGTCTTTTGTAGTTAGACTTTGAGACTTTGATTGTCAAACACAAAAATTCAGATTAACTTATAATTAGTTTCACTGTGAAAGAAAGAACTGTAGAATGTTTCTAGCGCTGATGGAGGTATAGCACTGATGGCCTCGTTTGCGAGCTTAAAGTAATAAGCAGAATGCTATTTGAGTGTGAATTCATGGTCCGTCGCAGAGTGAAAGAGGGATATAAATCGCGCCCCGGCATTCCGTTTGTAATTCTTGATATCTGATCCAAGTAGCATGCTAGTCGTCGGCATTCGCGATCTCGGTGCACAAGGTAGCGGCGCGCCCGTGCAGTAACATCGCACCCGTCGGGCACGCGTGATCTCTACAAATTCCCGCGTTACATGCAAACGCCTTATCCACTACTTTTGACGAAAAGCTCTCGAAGCCTCTTGCAAGCAACTATTATTCGCATTGCGGCTTCAAGAAAATCTTAGTTTTCATGATTCACTAAGCGATCCTCTTAACCAACGATGCAAATTGCCAAGTCAAACGCAAGCAAGAGGAGCATATTGTATTAAAGGAGCGATATACAAATGCGAATACGAAGAGAGTTGTGGTAAATTAGAGGCCGAATTGTCGCTACCGGATTGGACGCTTCTCGACAGGGCGAACTGGAAAACCTAAATCCGCTGTGATTGTCTGTCAATTATTTATGATTGGCACCAATTTGTCCAACCGAATGTAAGCCCCGTCTGGATGCTGGGATTTACTAGCTGTCACGCAATGTTCCAGACTGCATCAGCCGCTTTTACTAGGCGTCCTGAACTAGCTCAATCGACTCTCGCCGAGTATATAAATGTAGTAAACATAAACATATCATTATGTCTCCCAATGCACATAGTAAGCAGAAAACTTTTCCTCCAACCTTCGGATTAATTTGGCAAGTGTTCGGTGAGCATGTATAGCATAAACAAGAGTAGCTATTTTAACGCGGATGTTAAACGGAGCGCAGGCGCGCGCGTACTAACTCATTTTTCGAAATAAATTCGCACTCTATCGTGCGCGCCACTCGAGAGGGAACGTGTGTTTAGTGATGATAATCGCGGCCGGCATCGCTCAATAAATTCTTGCCTCCCCATACGCCGCGCGCACAAAAGCAGTGCTCGGACCGGCAGGAAATATGCCGTGCTCCGGTTATCGCTGCGAATTCCTACGTAATTAAACGTGTATAATTCCAACAGATTGCCATGCCATCATCGACGTCGCGACACCGTCGTCGTCGACGCATAGTATTCCTTGAAAAAACGCCGATTGCCAAGCAACCGAGTGCGCATTCCAGACATACATTTTCTAAGATTATTTCCCAAGAATCCGAAGAAGTCCCTTCGGTCTCCTTGCTAGATCGCGATAAGTCACGATATTCACTTGAAAGAGAACGCCGATTAAATGCTCGCGTGATACTTTGCATTTTCTGGCTAGTCGAATCTGATATTACAGAAATAATATTGAGAAATAGCGGTCCCTGGAGGAGGACACAATTTTCTAATTATTCGCTTAATTAAAGCCGGGACTGGTCCGAGAATTTCATTAACACATTTCGGGGCCGCGTACATTACGTACATGTATATCATGGACGGAGCCCAATATCAGCAGCGGCAAAGGCAATTCATTCGTCTCTCTATGGCGAGCAATAACGAAATCGAGTATCCGACTATTTCATGATCAAATGGATGGACTGGAACTTCAATTTCGTACATTGGCTTGCACTGAAAATGGTACACAGCATTAATTAAGCGGATCGATAGGCCGAGCAATTTTCACCCACCAAATTGCTTAGTCAAAAATCGCTTTTCGCAACTGAGATTACATCGTTGTTGGGCTCTCGTTTCTACACTCGGTTTAGCACTGCAATGCATCGTTCTATGCATCAATTGCACCTTATCATTTCTACAGAGTTTATTTGCCCTTATTAGAATTATCACAAGAATACGGAACTTTCGCGATTCCACTTGAACCGCGCGCAAACGTAGAAGCCTTGATTAAAGTAGGAGTTTGCGTGCTTTCCTATGACGGATTTCTTTGCACAAGCTGACTACCTGGCGGACGCGACGGATAAAAAGCAGCTCTGGTGCGAGATATTAATTACCATGCCGCGGAGGAGGACGCAATTAATACTGCGACCCGTGTAAGCCCTGTATCGTTTTTATTATTTCCTATCCAATGGAATGCTGATGCATATGTATACATGTTCGTACGTATCACTGTGCATTAGCCAGAAGCGCTTGCTTTGAATCGCTTTTTCACCTTACTCTTATGTACAATATCCCGAAACGAATGTAAAAACATAATTTCTTACCGGGATTTACAAGCGGATCTTCCGAGAGATGTAAAACCAAACGCGTCAAGCTTGAAGCAACTAGGATTTGGGAAGGTTCAGAATTGTACTTCTTTCGGGTAACTTTCACAGGTCAAACATCTATCTAACTAGTATGTTGTTGCTCCATAAAAATGACTTCACAAAGCAGCGATCAACTACGTAAATCCGCCCACAGCCAGATTCGATAATTGCCCACATGTACAATTATGCAAGAGCGGTCCGTACTTATTATCATTGACTATGATAGTATGATGTATTGGAGAGCGTTTGTTCCTAGCCGCACCCAACGCGCTCATGTCATGGCAAATTTAGCTTTCGTTAGTCCCTCTGATAAGAACAGCCCCTTTTATTTTGTGCAACACACGCGGACTGGGCGTAGGCGAAACTTTCCCCGGCATTATGGGCGGAGATGATTAATGATCTAATATGTTATCATCGGTGTGTTATTACCGGTAAATTACAAACAAATGACATACCACGCTTGCTCTTTACCCTTTTGTCTGGTCTTCACTTTCAGGTAGTTTTAGCCGCCGGAAAAGTTATCGTATAATAATTATAATCTAGTTTTACTAGTTTACGATGATACTTATAATTACAATAAAGTAAGATGCCTATTATAGTATGCGAACATTTTTATACTTTTGCTTGCAGGATTAATGAGTCCCTACTGGTTTAGTGGTAATACTTTAACGGTATTCGATAGAATAAAACGTTCTGCAACGCTTCTACACCGCTTTTTACTACTTAGGAGTAATTAATGCGGGATGTACAGAGTGATAGGAGAAACAGTGCTTGAAAACTTAACAGCGATACCACGCAAGAGCCACTAGAAAACACTGTTGGTGATCGCGCTAGTTGGATAAGCAGAGAGGGAGAGAGGGAGGGGGGGGGGGGGAGGGATAGGGGAGAGGTTTTGCGTGCGCGGTGATCAGCGTGATTACAAATTCATATGAACGAGCGCTTCCTTGGTTATACATAGTATATCGGGAGGGGAGGGAGCACTTGTTGCTCATTCCGAACTCCTTGTAAAACATAAATGTTTCCGGCCGACTTGGCTCGAGCAATTTCGTCTGCGAGCAAGCAGGCGAGCACCAGTACAAGTACAAGTACAAGCGAGCAATGAAACACAAGAGGCAGCTCGCGCTCGAGTGTACGATTCTCACGCTGCGCCAAGCGAGACTTGAAAAAGGCATGGAGGACTCCTCAACTCACCGGTCTCGTTGACGCGCTGATTACAGTCGGCGTGGCTTCACGAAACTCGGTGTTTTCCTGCTGCCTCAATGCGCTCTCCTTCACCCTCGCCTGCTGCTCCTGTGCTTTCCTCGTGCGTTGCAACACGTGCTTCTACAACTTATTTCTCGCTGTCGCGCGTACTGACATCGTCGTTTTTGTTGTCCCCCACGACTGGCCGGCACAAGCCGCCCCGCACTATTACACACCACCGTCGTTCTCCAACTCCTTTAACCTTCAATCGTCCTGATAGTCTTTATCAACGCGCAGATTACTCACTCCCAACGAATGGTTCGTCGAGAATCGTCCGATTGGCCCGATATACTCGAGAGAAACTTCATTAACAATACAGCAACTGAGCACCACGTGATCACTCTTAGAGCGGACTGTCTAGGCAAGAACTCACGTGTCTTCCTGCTTCTTTACACCGAACGGACATGATGGCGCCCTCCGATAATATGTCTTTATTAGTGCACTGGTCGTTCGACAAGTGTCTGGCACGACAGAGTATAGTTGATGATCACGGTAGTGTGAGTTTATTAGAAGCGTTTCGCGCTCGGCGACCGACTGGCGTGCGAAAGTCTTTCGCGCTCGTGGCGGCGCTGCGCTTAGAGGTGGAAGACGCGCTTCATTCAAGAGGAGGTATTTCGAGTGAAAGAAACAGTCTGGCGCGTCGAAATTCTTCTCGAGTCGGATGAAGGGCAAATAGGTAGTGTACGTGTAAGTGATCGGTGGATTTGCGAAGCACGAGGCAGAGACTGGCCACGTGGGTTAGTCACGTTCATCAGTTGGAAACTTATGCTCTGAGAGGAGTCTCGTTGTTGAGGCTGCGGGGATTCATCGAGCACGCAGGGTGCCGACACCAATGGCTCGAATCTCCTGAGTGGCGGTGGTACCACGAGGGTAAACCGCGAGGCTGTACTCGCCCCCGTTCTCCAACACTCTCAGCAATGTTCCGGGGACGAGATCAAGATCGTGCCTGAGTGGACGGGGTGGCTTTTACATAACGCACTCTGTGTGCTATGCTGGCACGTTGAGAGCACCGAACGTGCTGCTGCTGGCCAACGCGCCTTTCGAGCGAGCGGTCTCTCGTATTTCTCGTAGGAAGCGGATAGCGTTCTCCAGGACCTCACGAGGAACACGTCCGTTCGCGAACTGTTCGCCAAACGCACTGAGGTTCCCGGCAGCAAGTTCGCCGGTGACGTTATGCCTCTCTGTGAGTTCGATTCCCGGATGGGCATGCGCCACGTTCTACACTCGGGAGGGAGGCTCTCTTCCTCCTGCCGCTCGCAAAGGTGCATCCGCCGCCAGGAGGGTAGTTGCTAGGGGGTTGTTGTACCCTCTCGCGGCCTCCTCTCGCGCTCATCCTCTCCTTCCTTTCACGTCTCCTTGGTTTCAACCGTCTGCCCCGCGCGGCTTCTAATGTGAATTGCACTCAGCGCACCCTACCCCCGCTCACCCTCCCGCCAGATTTCGAAGCACCCAGGGTCCACTTTAGTATCGAGGTCCCACCGTCATTGAATATGATCCCAATCCACCTCTAGAATCCTCTGTGGCAATATACTCCGCCGATTGCTCTATCGTAAATTTTTCGAGAGTCACCTGTACCTTCAGCAGAGTACCTACACTCCAACCACTGCGACCATTTTGGAAACTCATTACCTGTTCACCTGTTCTGATTGCAACGCTCACTGATACGTATTTATTCCTTGGTAACTGGCTCCTCAACCAAGTTGGCAGTAATTGCATTTCTAGTACTTGCTCAATTGCCCGTGCCACATTCCGCCATAAGAGTCATCGCTTCGCTCGGACTTATCGAGTTAACCCAGGCAGGAGCTATTCCACTAATATTCGAAGGAAGTTGGAGGGAGCGTCCGGCCACAGAGCCAATTACATAGTAGGAAGGTGTTGGGCAAAGAAAATCGTCGTACGGGCTTAGAAGGGCTCACCAGCCAACTTAAGAAGGAGAATGCACGGGTTGCCTTTTCCATTGGCCGATCGAGCATGAATCCCAATGATTCCGAGAAGATAGAACGAGCAGATTGAGACAATATGCGTCGGCTGGCAGCAGCGGGTGCAGCGGGTGCAGCGGGAGCGCGCGGTTGCGAAAGGAATGCATGTGCATGAGGCGCACGAGCCGTTTAGCCGCGGCCGAGAGAACGAGAAACCCAGTTAACCCGCTTGCAGGTTGATTACACACGGCAGGTGTCACGCGCCGAAGTTACCAAGTTTCGCCTAACCGCAGGAAATACCTTACGAATTACGAGCGCGCGAGAGTTTCCGCCAGTACGCCCCAGGCGGTCTGTGCACTGGAGTTAATTGGGCGCTCGCGCCGTCCGCGCGCTGCCCATGCACTTTCCATCCGCAGGAGAATCAGCCTGCTAGTGCTCTGCTGCTAGCTGCCCTTCTAGGACCGGAACCCCTCTGCCACTCTCAGACTCTTTGCCGCCACTGCCACCGGATGCTTCTACTCAAGTACTGGAAGAGGTCAACCGCTAGTGCTATTAGCACGCACCCTCTTTTCTCAGCTCAAGTTCATCCCGAACTCATTCGCTAATATCACTCGGGAAGAATGAGGAATTTATTCTACTTATCGAGTTTTATGGAAACTATGAGAAATATATATATGTATATATAGAGTTTTTCTCTAAGTGGGATCGTGGTAGTGTATATGCCTTTCGATGGCCGATTTCAATTACAAATTAGACAATCGTTCTGGCACGCTGAATATTCGAGCTTTGCCATTCTATCAGGATGTGTCAACACGCTTCTAAATTAGCCCGTCCCGTATCAGTAGAGTGGAGGGTTTTGTATAATTGTGGCCGCGGCGCCGCCGAATGTCGTTCCAGCATCTGCATGCGCAGATGCTCGCGTGTGCATTGCATGAGTATTCATGCTGAGCTTGGCGCGGTCGTTACAACGTATGTGGAATTGCACGGCAGCCGCGTTCCAGTTAATTTCTTACGACGCGCACAACCGAGAACTGTGCCAAACCTCCCCACAGAGAAAGAGAACGAGTATTCTAATCCGGCAAAATAGGTGTCCCGCCAAAGAATGGCAATCTCGTGAAATGGCAACTTTCCACAGCCCTCACGGAGACGAACAACCCGCACGAGTGCACTTCCAAAGGAATTCGATGAGCTCAAGCTTTGCTTCCATCAAGCGATGACGGCGGCGGTGCGGGCAGCCCTTCGTCGAATTCACATCCTCGCGAGGAGAGCAATTGATTTAAAAGTCGGGTCGGTCATCGATTCAACGCGGACATTAGATGAAAATAGACAAATCAATCCGTGGATGAAAAGAACTCCCAGGAACTTCTCCTAACTTGTCGCGCACGACTGCCGAGTAGTCGTGCAGACGAGAAAGTACATTTCATGATTGCAGGTACATTTACATACGCTTCTCACGGCGTAGCCTGGCTCTCGAATCGGGGACAAATAGAGTTTCGCTTTAGACATGGAAGGCACATGGCAGATCCCGTAAGGGATAGATTCAAATAGTAACAATAAAAGTCCTTCCCGTCTCCTTCTAATGGATTTGCTGACGTTAACTGATTCTCGCTACCTGTTAATTACGGCAACGAAAAATCACATTACCAACACCAGGAAGACATCTCGGGTGAGCCGGATAATACGGAGAAAGGGGATCAGGGTAATTCAATCAGCAGCGGGGGGGTGGGGAGGGGGAGGGGGAGGTGTGCAAAATCACAAGTGCAAGCTCGGCTGTCGCTGAATTTCGCAAAGGGATTTGGGGCGAGTGGAGGGAGTGCGCGTGAATCGAAGGGAGCCTGATTGAGTCGGGAGGAAGTCGGTGTCAAAGGCCTCTGTGTAAGAATACGGGCTAAATACCGCGGCTCCTCGATTCTGCGGCAGAATAGACGCCGTGGAAGACGGAGAAATTCGAGGACGAGGCCTTTACGACGGAAGCGCGCAGACTGGGAATGCAACGCAAGAGAACAGAAAGAGGAACTGAAAGCCCGGCCGGGCACGCCCCATCCATCTTTATTCCAGTGTCTCGGTATTAATTTCACGATCATTAATTGTGGGGACATTATTAACCCGCTCCTCGACAAGTTTTCTTCCTCTCTCCTTAACTCTCTCTCTCTCCGTTCCTCCGCTCTTTGTCGCCACGGGGAGAGGGATGAGCCAGCGGGAAGGAAGGAGGACTGAGACGGTTTAAAATGCGGCAGGAATGCGCGAGTACGCTCCATGAGACGAGAGACCGGTGGAGAGAACGCTGCGTTGCCGTCGGTTCATGCGACGAAGGTCACAAATGCCCCGTTAATGAAAGGGAAGTTAATCACCCTAGCCAGACAGTAAAGGTGACAGTGCTCCAGCCAAAAGCCCCTTTCTACTTCAAGGTTTAAAGTCTTTGAATCTAGCATTATTAAGGAGCCTACTCTCCACCCGAGAAGTAGTTATCTTCGAGCTACTGAAGCTGACGTTCCTATCGCACCACATTTAGTCAAGAAAGTCCAGCAATCTACAATCCAATGTTGAATTCGGCTCGTAAACAGAAAACAAACTTTCGTGCGTCATTAATTTGAACCAGTGATTTCGCGAGATTGTAATAAGTAGATGTACCTACGGATTTTCTGATCTGTAGAAACTTTTCCTGCAAATCTTTAGAAATTCACGACACAAGTAAGTGATACGCGAAGATTTACACCTCGTTTGCTATACTCTGCATGACAAATTGACTTTGTGTGATAATTTTGCGAAAACATCGTGGAAACTCAACCGAAAGAAATGTTTGGGGTCGGTATTTTTCCCACCCTTCGTGAAGCTGTCTAGGATTGAGCCAGCGAAATAACTTACGCAATCTCTCGCCCTTTGTATGGCAAGAAAAATGCGTTTGCATCGTGCTGGCGATTGGAGGGTACAAAATGGATGATGGAGATATATAATAATTCGAAAGATGCGGTCAGTATCCTAAATCACGGATTTTATAGTAAATTGAACGAAACCACGCGGCTGCGAAAGCCCAGCTCTTAGTCTCAAATTCTGTATACATTAATTTCTTTGTTAGGGGCCTTTTTTATATCGGACGATGAAAGAATAGAATTCACATCGGAATACGATGGCCATCGTTCTTTTATTCAAATTAAAGCACTATTTCATTCGAGTACGACGCTAGCACAGTAATAATTTAGGTGGCTCGTACGATACTAGTGCTCCAATAATATGTCCAAATGTGCAGATCTGGTAATTACCCAGTTCGATGAATTGGGCCATTGCTATCTGTCCGTCCCATTATTCTCCGGCGATTAAGTGATCGGGATAACAAGATCCCAATAGCGAGATCACGGCCGTATCTTCGGCATTGATCTTAATCGAATTTACCGACCGTCCTCTTAGATAGTGGCCAGTTTTACTCGTCGATTCGTGAAATCCGGGTCGCCCTCCTCCAAGTAGTACATAAGTTCGGAACCTCTTGAAACATGTCACCCCCGGGGTTGATTCACAGTCCAAGAGGTCCTTTAATCCGGTATGTTATATATGCCATTTATATATACTATGTACGTAGCATATACTTGATACTTTCTCCCGTCTTTTCCCGTAACCGCCTTATATTCGGATGGACATTAGAAACAAACATTCAATGCACGCACTTCTTCACAATCGAAAGTCCACCAAATAATATTGATATCTTGAAAGTCGTTGCTAATATGTTACTAATTACCTACAAATCTAATGTTGTAAAAAAAGGTCATGGTTGCTAAATGGTGAAGTCAGAGAAATCTCAAAGGAAGCGGTGAAAGAGCAGAGTAGAGTAGAGTATGAGATTGAGTTATTTGCAAAATTTAACGCGTACGCGCGCCAAGTGCGTGCTTGGACCCTGGCCTATTACGACTTGGTCACACCCTCCGCTTCACGAATGTTCCTCTCTCCGTCATTCACGTAGAATACCCTAGCGAGGCTCACCCTTCTGCGGAGGCTGCGAGAGAATCTAATGAATTTAAACCATCAATAATACGCGAGACTTGTGGGGTAGCGGAAGCCCTCGCGGTGGGCAGAGAAAAAGCCGGCGTGCGAGAGGGGTGAGCTCTTCCTCCTGGTCTGGTCCGTTCGATGTAGAGAGGAGAGAGAGATTGAGCTATACGCCGCCGCCGGGGACAAAAGGACGTGCGTGTATGGGGAGGGATAGTACTGCTCGAGTGCAGTCACTGTGAAATTAACGAATTTTTCACTATAGGCACATTAACTGACACTGGCCGGGTCAGCGAAAGCGTCGAACCGTTTATGACAATGACGCGCGAGCACCACCGATACTGTTCACTCTGCCGTGTGGCCAGCCCTTAAATTGAATGTGTTAACAAAAGAATTACGAGTGTCCGCCACAATAAATATGACCCTGTGGACCTACCAGGAGCGCCCGCCGCGCCGAGTGCAACTATTTCGAGCGGCAATCAGTACGAAACCAAAATAAATTGATTAAAAATAAATCGATTGATAGCGAGAGAGACAGAGTGAGGTAGAGAGAGAGAGAGAGAGAGAGAGGGTACAACGATTAGCAGGATAAAGTCATGATGAAAGAATGAGATCGAATTAACCGAATACCAAGAGGGAAGGGAAGAATTCGGCAGTCATTCGGAATGAACGCCCGCTCGGGTTCGACGACGCGGTGTTCACGGTCCACGCACAAGTTTCGAGCGCGCGATCCAATTAACTGGATACTTTCGAGACGTATAATCGTCGTTCTTCTCGAAATTAACTCGGTAGGTAAGGTACAACCGCGTTCGGAAGCCGGGGATCTCGAAGTCGAGGAGCGTAGACGGTGCAACGTTCGCGTAGAATTTCCGGCTTTCTGCAGCACCTACGACCGTCGGCCAGGGCTAATAGGATTCGCGAAATTAATTACCCGCATTTGCATAAGCCCCCGTAAACGTTTTTCTTTTCCTCTCTGCACTCTACACTACACCGTCCGTCCAGGATGGGGTGGTAGCAGGAGCAGGAGCAGACAGGGGGAGCAGTGAGGGGTAGCGAACGAGTAATTTTCATGAAGAAATTCGTGATTACGTTAACGATATCCTGTTCGACCTGCGCATCTCACCTACCTCGGAACGCCAGCTCGGCGCTTCTCTCATTTTTGTGTTCTCGGTCTCTCTCTCTCTCTCTCTCTCCCTCTCATCCAACTTCTTTTATTCCAACTGTAAGCCTCCCTCGGTTGCGCCGGCGCCGCGCCGTTGCGTTTACATTGTCAAGGACGACATTGTTCCCTGTCATCGTGCCGCGTCGTTGGCTGCGGCTGTGCCAGGGGTAACGAGCTTTGTCGTCCAGGATAATTAGATTATCCACACCCCGGTCCAGCTGGGAAATTCGTATGGTTGTGTGGGTGCGGCAAAATGAAGCACCTGCCGCCCAAGAACGATACTTCGCGGAAGGGAACATATATTCTCCTAATTAAGAAGAAACCACATCTTCCTTGCAACCTGCGTCATCTACTTACGAGGAGATTAATAAGAGTTTTCCATCGCTTTCGACAGTTATGAATAATTATCCAGCCTTAACGGGAAACAATACGATGGACGATCGCAGTCTAATATTGGAGAATAGGAGAATCCTACATATGTATATGTATAAATACTGGGAGTTTTCATAATTGAAGTAATTGAATGAGAAATGCGCGTCCCACGGCACGCAACGAAGGAAGGGCCCAGCGTACGCAATCAAGTTTCGTCATGACGATACACCCTGCTCCTGCCGTAACGCTTGTACATTATCCACTGTCGCAGGACCAGTCGAATTCCACCCTCACGCATCACACACGTGATCTCCTCGTGACAATAGCGTGCAGAATACTACGGAATTTCCAGTGCTGCCGACCCTCGCTTTTTAGATCAAAAAGGCTGGAATCGCTCGTAATGCCTGCTCTCTCACGGAGCCTTTGGCTTGGAGGATCAGGCCTGATACCGCAAATGCCTGTGTGTGAGTAAGGGAGAGAGGACGGGAGAGCGCGAGAGCGAGCGAGTGAGAGGGGGACTGAGCGGGTGAGAGAGCGAACGAGAGGCTATACATATAGCTAGACGTACATTTCCATGGGTGCCCGGCATGAAACAGCGAGCCGGTCCAGTAATTACTTTGCAGAAGCCGAGACGCGCTCGAATGGATGAGAATGAGTAGCACAGTCAGCCGAACACGTATGTGTGTATGTGGCCCCATGGTAAAGCGATGTAACATGGAAAGTGGAATTAGACGCGTGGTGAGAGAGCCGGCGAGCTAGCTACTCATTATTCCTAATAGAAAAGCTTTCACATCGGGTCCAATCATTTTAGCGACTGTTTTTCTCGTGAAATAGGTACATAGGTGTACCGGAAAATGATTGCAAGCGTAGCTAGCTGAGAGAAAGGGGTAGACAAGTCCGACAATGCACCATCGACCGGAGGCAGTTCTTTGCACGCGTGCTGGGTTTACCCGATTGGATCGATGTGTCCTATCAATTTGTACTTCATCAGCCGAGCCAGCAGGATACGGAACAACTCTCCATACGCCCGCGCAGTTAATAATGATTCGAGTCCAGAATGTAGTGCGCCTGTTCGTTACAGTCATTTTGAACCCAGGCACAGCCTAATTCGGTATGCTCAGGCCCGCGAGTGATATCGTTCTACGTAATTAGCCTGCAACCACAGCAGCCCTCTTCCCAAATTATTGTTCCCATTGTTTATGGAAACGCGTATCTTTTCCATAAGAGAATGAAAGAGACTAGAACAGCGATACAACGCGGTGCAAGAATGAAGATCAGGCGGCACCTTTGTGAAAAAGTATCGCGTCAGGTGTGACAAGATAATCACGTAAACTGGCACGGAAGACACATGATAGAAGTGAGAAAAACCGAGCAATATTGACGGAGCGTATAAAGCGATAAAGGCTTCAATCGCTAGAGTGGACTGAATCAACAGATACAATGTGGCTCATGTGCTCTCTAAACACAGAAGGATGCACACAAGCCTCTGTTGTCTGTTGGTCTCCTGGCGAGTCTGACTCCGACCGACGAGCTGTCGCTATGTGTATGGAGCCGCGTACCGACACCGTTGAAAGATCGAAGCTCGATTGAATGGCAGCGCGCTCAACGGCTCCGGGAATAGATAAACGCCGATTGTGTCTGTGAACTTGAATCTGCGACACAATGGCTCCAATGAAACGCATCATTATTGTCGAGCTCTTCTCTCTATTCTCTTTCTCCCTCCCGCACTCTCATTTATTCCTTCCCACCGGTCACACTCCCATTCTCCCTTTTCCTCTTCATCCCTCACTCACTCACTCGCTACTGTCTCTTCGTCTTCCTTCCGCACCCATGACTAGATAGAATCAGCAGTCAAAGCTCCCGAGAGAACCTTTCCACATGGGACGCGCACTGACTCGCTATGGTCGCACAACTTTAGTTGTGTCTCTGTGCCAACGTATGATGAATTGGGGACACCGCGAGATTCAAGAGGATTGTATGGGAAAATTGGCTAAGTATATTCTGTCGCGATAACTGGTACCGGAACTCCGGGGAAACGCACTTAAATCGACTCGAGATATTCCGGGGGCGGGAATGTCAATAAATGATGACATTAATCGAGGCATTGCGGACAGTGGCCCGGCATAAAACAGCCAAACACGGATGTTGTAGTATGCATTAGTGAACACTTCGACGTGGTATTTACGGCACAACACAAGCAGAGAGATCCGGCATCGAGCGGCACGCGCCGTATTAATTTCGGCCGACCCAGATTTTATGCACATTGGAACTAGAGGGAATCACGGGAGATTCGAAAGGGAAAACAGAGGCAGACTCGTTTCCCGGAAAAGAGATACGGACACACACATGTACTAGAAGCGCGAGTTGCGTATTCCGTTTCGTGTTGTAATATATCAGCTCTCCTGTAACTACAAGCATTGGCAGCATTAACCTTCCCCGGCAGCGTAATGGTGATTATCAGAGCGGTCAAATACGCAGGGAACATCAAGCTTTATCTGGCCGAGCTCCTCCATCCGAATAAGAGGCTTCGAATCGGATCGAACAGCGCGCAATGCTCCACTCGAGCCGCGGAACATTGCACTGATTAATTCGAATGATTAAGAGGAGTGGGATGGGTGGGCGTGGGTTAAATCATTATGCTGGCGGCGGCGACGGCGGCGGCGGAAGGTGCAAGTTGGACGAGAGCAATCGGAGAAAAGTGGAAGAAGAGGGCGGTTGGTCATAATATGAAGGAGTTGGGGAAGAATAAGGGCCATGAAGGTATTCTCGATGAGGAGAGCTCCCGCCGTAGGGCATAAGGAGAAAGAGGGAAAGTGGTGCGAGGGGCAGGCAGTGGCGCTTCCCGTAGCATTGAATGGCCCAACGGCCTCTCACACCACTACCGGCCCCGGCCCCGGCCCCAGCATCGGCCCCGGCATCGGCCACCGAGAACCCCAGCCCCAGCCAGTTCTCTTTCGTTTATTTTTCCATGCGTAATGAACTCCTCCTCCTCCTCCTCCACTCACTCGTCGCAGCAGCATCGATAGGCCGCCGACCATAGCGGACCACTCGCCGCCGACTGCCGACGAAACCCTATTTCGGAATTCTATGCTATTTCACGTCCGACGGTGCGCCCGCGCTCTTTTCATTGCCGATGCCGATGCCTGATGGCCAGGCGGCCAGCAAGCCCCTCCTGTTCCTCCCCCGCATGCGCGCTAACTATGTATGTTCTATGTACCAAGTGTATGTATGTATATTCTCGCAGGTACATACTTGCGCCAGCACGATTGCCTGTCAAAGCTTTTTTTCCTACTCACCAGCAACAGGATTACTGCGGATTTAAAGGTCGACTACTTGTTTCCCGCCAGTTACGAACTCCTGGAAATCCGCATTCTTTTGTAGTATAATACTATGGGCAAGAGTTTCCCTCAATGAAGTGCAGGAAAACTCTATTTAAATTACCTCAGACTAAACAATCAATCTGCGCAACACGGACAAAATTTAAGGATAAAATGTGTTCCCCTTCCTATGGAAAATACGAAATTAGCATCCTTATACAACCACTAATTTCTCGGAATAAAATCATTCCCGAAGCTCGCATTTAGTACATACACTGCTAAGGTGTATAATAGTAGTTACACTATCACAGCGATAAATATAAACAGTGATTGCTCGAAGGAGTATTGGGAGTTTTAAAAAATGACGGGCAAGGCAACAAGTAGCACGTCAATCCCGTTGACACGCCGTGGAATTCATGAGGTTGCCTGACGCAGCCTGTAAATCTCGAGGGATCGTTTGCGAGCGGCGTTACGTGATTTTGTGACGCGCGACCGCATTAGGATGCAAGATCGAGGATGCACCGAATCGATAACCATCGATCACGTTCGCCCGACGAAAGCGGACTAACACGAACGTTTCGAATCTACGTGACTAATTCACGTGAGGCAGTCAATGCAGGAACGTCAAGTATAAGCCATGACAATCTAGTCCCGACCTGTCAACATTACTTGCCATGTGGTTGACGGTGCATGACTGTAATTCGCGATAGGCAAATTGCCTCGTTGCTTAGACTTACTGATTTACTAATATATACACATGCAAAGGGGGTAAATTTGTATGCATGTGTGCCCACGGTAATTTCGGAAACTTCTCAACAATTTTATTACGCTTTCTCTTAAGGAACCTAGCAGTGAGCTTAAGGTAGTTGTATTATCCCAAATTTAACCGTTAGCTGATGGAACTATTAACTTCGCTTTGCATACTGCCGGTGATCTAAACTATTGTAAGCGGCTGACTCCTTAAAAAATTTGCGAAAACATGAATGTTGAGCTAGGGCTCTGGAATTTTTACCACTTCTTCCTCGATGCAAAAAAACACTTTCTACCAAATTTCAGCCCCGGGAAAGGTCGGGAAGATAAAAAAACATGGCATAAACCATTGAAGTTAAATATTCCAGATCGGTTTTCCATGTGTTTTCGGTCGAATTCGGCACTTTGGCCACATGGGGTTTTATGTTTTTTATCCGTTTTGAGACTCAAACAATCGAAAAATCGAGCGTTCGTCGCGGTCCCAGAACCTTCGAAAAATCGAAAAATTTTGAAGGGGTATGCCTTAAAAAATTTGCGAAAAAATGAATTTTGAGGTAGGGCTCTGGAATTTTTACTACTTCTTCCTCGATCGAAAAAAACATTCCACACCAAATTTCAGCCTTGCAAAAGGTCGGGAAGTATGAAAAACACGGGGAAAACCACGAAAATGAATTATTCTGGGTCGGTTTTCCATGTGTTTTAGGTGCAATTCCGGGATTTTTCCCACTGGTTTTGTGTTTTTTTCCGTTTTGATGCCAGAAAGGAATCGAAATTTATTTTGCTGTAAAATATCTTTTTCTTATTGCAAGGAAATTGTCCTAATCGATCTTGAGGTAAAATTCCTGTAGGATATCTCGAAACTCATTAGTTTCAAAATTCCACTGGAGCTTACGAAGAAGTAGGCTTTCAACAATCTTGGTAAGATTTATCGGACAAAGTTCCATCGACTGTAGCGTACCAGTTTAATCAAAGAAATACCGCCATCTCGCACTGTCAACATTTGTCAGTGGAGTCTTTTCCTTAGTCTTTTAGGACAGCATTATATCGCCGAGAATCCAGTACTTACGAACTTCCAGAAGACTGCAGACTTGGCTTACTTCAATATTGAACCGAATCTTTCTTTTTGCGGGAAAGAAGCGAGAAAGGGTTTCTTGCAAGCGCGATATAATTACCGGCGATGTTAAGCAGACCAATCTCTTCTTTGCGAGCAGTTCCGGCTTGCTTCTATCCCAGTTGCGGCCGATGGCGCTTTTCCCGAAGGCAAGTTGTGGCGGTGGCCGACGACAAATTCAACTAACGAGAGTTTGCTAGTTTTTGCGCTTTTGATTTACCTTTCGATTGCGGTTTACCTATTTCCAAATGTACACCGTCGGCCTTGCGCTCTCCACATTCAGGCAATAAAGTTGAAAGCGGAGTTTCGCCCCGATTTTTATAACATCGCAAACTGGCTATCCACCTGTCTTTGCACATTTCCAATGAATGCTCGTGAGAGGGTTGCTGTGCAATGCAATCACATTTACTTTGTTAGATGTTTACTGTTAATTCATCTCAAACTTTCTTGAAACCACTAGCAATCATCGTGCTCCATGTCGGAATATAATGAGCGTAATCTTCATCACTCTCTCTTTCTCTCGAGGTGATATGACTCCACGTACAAAGTGAACAAAGAGACAGAGAAAGGAAGGGTAGAAAGGAGCGCTTATTGTCAAATTATTGTATTCATAACTGTCTACCTCAAAAGGGATGTACCATATGAAAAGAAGCATGACTCGTGTATCAAAATCCCTCAAAGCTGATCGTACCTTTCGTAATAATGGCCGCACCTTCGCCGTGATATAAACTCCTTTCGCCAGTATTGTTGGCACCTGCCAACCACCTGGTCATCGATAGTCCGGTTCCGATCACGATCGCATCACACACGAACACTAGCCAACCATACATACGTGCCGGCTCATACACAATTACACATGGGACTGCTGAATCTGGAGCAGATTCAGGTGTTCGTAAGGATCCTTCGAGTAGGTACAAAACACGGGTCGCGTGGTTTGGAGCGGCAGAATCTCTTGGGACGATCTGCATCGTGCCCGAGAAATGGAGCGACATTCGGAACAGGTGCGCGTACTCCGCTTGGGAAATCACGACCAACTTCGACCTCCACACACTTTTTTGTCCTTTAGCCTCACCGACCTCTTTGCACCGAAGCTTGTTTATACACGCGAGAACCATCAGTGTGTCAAGGGTGGCTATTTCCGATGCAAAGCAGAACTAAAAACCATCACCGATGCTGTGCTTCTTCTGAGATTCCCCTCGCTGACGCAACAGTGTTGAACGCTCGCTATCGCGATCCTGATTTCTCAATTACATATGAAATATGGATGTGGGGATGTGGGTATATGAGCTCCTGTATTATATGCATCCATTGTATCTATGAAACATATGTGTGCCTATCTTCACATAATAAGTTCATTGTAGTGATAAATCTGCATATAGAATTGGCGGTGACTGTAGTCAAAGAGATAGTTTGGAGGGGCAAAAAAGTGCCTGAGGGAGCCTCTGCTTAGCAGAAGCATTTCTTTTCGCTATCTGTCTTTTTGGTACATAACCGGTTCCAAATTGTGCTAAAGATGCGTGTGTAGAGACCATTTGGCTGAAAGTCGGGAAGAGGTGTGTGGTCGTGATTTTTTCATAAGTGAGGCGCCGCTCATTTTTCAACTGTCCAGATGCAGTTGTCGGGTACGCCGGTGTTCAGGCAGGTGACATCTGCGGGGTTATTGTGTTACTTTTACTGCTCCTCTCGCACGTATATATACGGTGGACACAGAAATACGTGCCTTTGCTGTCACCGAGAAGCGCTGTTTTCGTCTTCTTACCTCGCTGAATAATTACTCTTAGACATTTTCCATCGCACGGCAGTTCAACGAAAGCTCATTTTCTAATCAGGAAACCAATCCCGAAATACTGTTCTAAACATGGAATGTGCTATAATCATGTCTTTCGAGAATGTCTACATTCGGCGATCGGAATTCGACTGTCAAATTATCGATGATATAGACAGTGACTCTGAGATTGTTCCAAACATACCCTCTCCTTATATCCGCCTTTCGTTAGTGCGCTTGGTGCAGACAAGCCCGTATTTCATTTGAATGGGATAGGAACAAACAATACCCGCAGAAGTTTGGCACACACCCTCTATGCATCGTAGGATATGCAACATCGCGGCGAACCGGTTCCCAATGCATTGAAGCCTACGCGAATAAACACGGTCGAAGAATCAAGCTGGCCTTGCATCAGTGGCTCGCGATGAAACTGCCGGACGGCCGCGTTCGACCCTGTCATGCGGAGCAGAAATATAGAATGAACGGTACTCCACATACTGTACCAGTCTCACTCTCTCTCTCTCTTTCCCTCACTCTGTCGGGCACATGGAGCTTTCTATCTAGTCTATGTATACGATTATTTGCTCGCTCTTGAGAAAGAATCGCCTGCAAAAACCTGTTATTATTGGCACTGCCCGTCGATCTTTCCGCATTGTTCCCAACCGGACAGTAGCACGTGATCGGCGGTCACGCCAGCGTTCGAGCTTTCAGCTCTTTTCGACCGGGTGGTCAGCTCTCTTCGTGGAAGTTGCACTAGAGCGCGGCAGAAGGCCGCCTCGTTTCCACTGTTACCTCAAGCCAATTTATCTTTTGCATCGTCAATGCTCTTCGATTTCGCTTATCCAGTAAAGAATCAACATCCGTTTAGTTACCTAAGCACTCAATATTGTTGACTCGGCCCTGATATAACGGGTAGTCTTGTAATATTCCGCTTGATTGAGGTTAAAGCCCCTCAAGACCAACTATTTTCAATAAAATAGCAATTGGATTTAAGTAAACCCTCATCAGAAAAATGTTCAATAATCGCATGACCATGCATGAACTACAGATCACTCGTCTGTTATTTAGGAAATGCTAGTCAAAAATGAGCAGAGGTGTTTCTTAAGATACAGCATTGTATTCAGGTGGCGAGATTTATCGAAAGCCACGAGTTATCGCACCTGAGGAGCATGCAGGTTGCTCTGCTTGCGCCGGGAGAGCAGCATACGGAGTATCAAGCGGGTAGAGAGCAGAGTGCCGTGGCAGCAGGAAAGTATGTGTGTAGCAAGCCATGACGTCGATGCATTATTTATCACAATGTATGACAAGCATTCTCATGTTAATAACAGACCCCGGGGTCGTTACTACCATGTTACACTGTACCGCCGCAGAATTCGTGCCTTTGAAAACCAGTGCAGGATACTAATGGAAAGAGAGCCAAGAGGGCGATGCGAGGGGGGACCATCGACCATATATCACATGCAGCCACACGTTTGCCCAACCAGAAGAGAACCCAATGCTGATCTATGGCGAAACTATACTCGAATGATCTTAGGTCTGCGTGCACCGTCTGCCTATGAGAATGACCTGCTGCTTATAAACGAAATAGTTGAATGTCGCAGAAGAATCTTGAGAATTTTCCGGAACTCGTTTTTCAATCAATGACCATGACTATCGGTGGAAATGCGAGTCTTACATTTCTATCGAAATTATCGAATTATTCAAGGAAACATCACCAAGAATAATTAAAATCAAATTTAGTGAGTCATTCATACAGGATCATGTATGCTCATCTCATACGCAAGCGACCGCCAGCATTAGAGGGATCCACTTGCGGCTTTCATTTCCGTAAAAGGCATCTATCTTTTACATCGCGCTGGCAAAAGAGAGTAATATCAACACTGATGAAAGCCCAAATCGATAACGCTGGAATGCTTCTGTTCCTCTAAAACTCACTTGCTTAATGTAGTGGCTGGGTCGATTTTCAGATCGCCGGGAGAGAGGAAAATTTCCAACGCCAATCACTGAATGTACACATAATTCGGACAAGCCGCGTGACTTTGATGTCCGTGGAATTGAGTTAAGTTTGGCAGCGGAATCCTCCCATTTCTGGCATCCCTTAGGAAACAGCGAGACATTTTTTTAAAACCCCTATAACGTGTTCCTTAATGTACAATATTTCTATTATACATATATTTCACTCTACCACGGAACAGTAATTGCGGTCTTCCGTCGTTTTAGAGTTTCATTTGATTAAAGTCGATTGTAAAATATTCCTCGCGTTTTCATCGGCTTAGGTTAGTGAATTCATTAAAACAATCGCATTAAATCATAGCAGCGTTATAAATGAGACTTTCAACACGCGGCATCTGGAACGGACGCCAGGCAGAAGTTGGGGAAAGAAATAACCTCCGCAGGAGCGACTAAATCGGCAGAAGCGAATGAATGCATTAACGAAGACATTATGCAGCCGAACCCTACTAATCGGTAAATGGGCCGAGACCGAGACACCGAGTACATCTGCCATGTAGGTTGTGTACGGCTACGATTCAACTAGTTATGGTAGCGGGATGAAGAAATGGCTTCTTTATGTAAATGGCATTTACAGAAGCCGATTCATACGACCACTGCTAATTTGCTCCATAAAGAGCCCCGATCCGACCCGCAATCCCCCGTATTCGCACGGTCCATGCATCTATTCGTCAACGTGAAAACGTCCATTTTTGAAAAATCAAAGATATTCCTATATTTCTGCGTCAATAGTGTCTGTGAGCTCGCGAGGAATAAAATGGCAGACGAAGCAGAATAACTAGAGGTAGAAAAAGGCAAAGCAGGGTGTAGAATGACGCTCGTGCGCGTATGCCCTTACTTTATATTTGCAGTCTGTAATTAGATTGACAAATTATTGCGGCGATGATCAGTATGGAAGAGCAAATAAACCGATATCCCATATCCACAATTTGTAATTAAGAATTTTATTAGCGAAGATGTAATGCGGGTAATCGTCGGTAATTGGTAAATGGCCTGAAAGCGGCATGTTATGTGTGTGCCCCGTGTTCCGTCTCCCTCTTCCAATCGATCGGCCCTTTGCACCCGTACAACCATGGACCAGACTCACTAAAATTTATTCCCTTATTTATGGCGCTAGTCTGGTCGCGCGACGCAATTTCCAGATACGTAATAACTACTACACCCAAAAACAATTTCGAGTAAATCCGACCGTTCCATTGCATCAGGTCCGAGATTTTCTGAGGAAGTGCTTTCTCAAGCACACGTAGAGTAGGCCTGTTAAGCAAATAAATCGGAGCGTGGGGCGAGGCTATAATTCTCAAGAGTGAGAATCACGGTATAGCTGACTCGCCTTACGTGACCCCTAAAATTTGGTGGGCGATGCAGCGCACATTCGTGCCGTTGGCGAAAAAACTTGACACCCACAACAAAGGGAACATGATCCACAAGATTGTGGTTGGCAGCCGTTGGGGGGCGTGAGCCGAAATAAAAGTCATAGTGAAAAATCACAGTGCGTGACACTCCACTCCTCGCCGAGGAATTGCATTCCCTGCTTCCCCAACGGAGCAGAAACACTTGCGTTCCCGCGACGCGCAAATGCGGTGTCTACGCTTAGAAGTTCTCCATAGGAAGGCGCACCAGTCAAATAAATTCAGGCGTACAATAAGCTTGAATGGCATTCTCGATTTTTACCAGATTCACCATTGGACTACAATGACGTAGAAGGACTGGCTGAAAAACACTCTGCTGGTGATTAAATGCAAGGAAGCTTTTAAAGTTATCGCTGATGTTCACTGCATCAAGTTCCCTTAGGTTGACCATAAAGTCGGCTGGCAAAAAAAAAAAGGGGGGAAGTCTTGCTCCGTTGCGAACAGAGCATTCACAGGCTTTTAGAAAGGCCGCTCGGCACCTCGAATATGTGCGGCTCGGCCCTGCCATCCATATGGATCGCCCTGCACTCGGCGTGTACACACGTCGGGAATAAATATGTATGAGGCCGTGTGCATCGAGATTATTCGTTACTACTCCGTTTCCTTACTACACATACGCGCGTCCCCCAATCTTCTTTGCGAGCGGCCAGGCGAATTCTCCACGTATGTATGTAGATCAGCGCGGCGCAGCGGCGCAAAATCGTCGTCGTGCTAGTTACACATTCGACGGCTCGCATTACGAGTTAGTAGTTCGCATATTTATCGAGGCCCCGCACCCTTCCTCCCTTACACCATTTGTATCCGTCTCTGCGAACTCCAAAGGTACTTTCAGTACTTGTAGGTCCCTCGAGTTTCCTAGTCCCGGCAATAATATTCCAAATAATTTACAAATTCGAATTGCTTGAAAACAACCACTAGCAGAATAATGGGCATTATCGTGCCAAATGATGAACGACCAACTCTTTTTATTTAATCCACCGAAGCTCATAGATGTTTCATTCGATGCCCTTACAATATTTACGCGCTACGCCTGTTATTGGGGAGCTCATCAATTAAAAATTAATAACAAAGATAAATCACGGCTGAGTGACGCGAATGACTATCAATTCCGAGTGAGAGAAAAGGAGGGAGAATCGAAAAGCAGCGTCAGTTGCCTGCTGTACTATTCAATGGTCCTGAATGACGAGCATCTTTTCATGATGTGGCAAACACGCTGATCTCCTTTCACGGTGAGTCCTCGAGAGAGGCTCTGCGAATCCTGTGTAGCTATTAAAGTCCCATCCGGATATCGACCCCTTTTGAATCGGAACTTTGCCTCTGCCTTTCATTCACATTAAAAAGTGGACTGTAATTAAACATCGGTGGTGAAAGTTTACTTCTCGATTTGTATATAGGGTATAACGGGTGAGCTACTGAAAATCAGGCGAAACGTTTTCTATCACTAATTGTTAAGATTCAGTTGTCATCGAATGCTTACTATGAAGAACTTGGTAGAAAAATATGTTAAAGATTTATACTAGGATGAAAGTTTATTTTTGAGAAAGGTTTGAGCCGGCGCGGTACAAATGAGACCGAAGGCAGCGTACAATATTGGGAGATCAATAGGATCGGCGTAAGGAATTCTACTATGGCTTCATTGTGAGCAGTAGGCAGTGAAGAGAGAAAGAGTAGATCAACTTGATGGTGTAAAGTTTCCAAGCATACGACTGCAATCGAATCTGCCGGGCTGTTCGAAGATCTTGCGAGCTCCAGCAGTGCATTAGAAGTTGAAGGAGAGCCATAGGAGGGCAGGTCTGACGGAATGTATAAGTGGATATCAAGTAGCCGTAAGATACTGTTTCAATCCAATCGGCTCTTATTTCACGCGGCGTAGGCTCATATTTCACTTCCAGGGTATAAAGCCAATTGAATCTCTTTATAAAATTACCTTGTGCGGTACTCCCGTTCCGGCCGTTCTCGGAAAAAGGCGACGTAAACGAATTTTGAATGCGATAATCCCCAGTGATTCATTCGCCCTCCACGCGCTGTCTGCGCGGACTTGCTACACCGAGATTCCATCTGTGCAATTCGACCACTTAGGCCGGCGCAATCGACTTAAAGCTTTTCGAGGAGATGCAAATTTTAATCCGCCCCTGATTACCAGCCGGATGCACATATAATTTATTTCCAGCGCACTGCGCAGCTAATTTCAATACCATAATTCCGGAAAATCCATTGGATACTTCCAGCCAACCATCGTACTAGAATATCATGTCAACGTGACCCTATAGACGTGTGTTTTGTGCGTGTAAGTTGGAAAAAGTACTGACGTAAAAACGAGTGGATTCACTTCACAATTGCCGCATACAAAGTGCCTGTCACGCATAAACGAAGGATCCGCAAGACTCAGTGTTTACATGGTTTTAATTTATATGGACTGTGTGACTGTATCGCGCACTACTGTTGAAACTATTACTGTAGTGGAGAAACTATGAGCTCCTTAATTAGCTCCTTACTCGTAACTTTATGCCTGCTTATATTGAACATGAATTATATTAAACGCTTTTATATTAAACGTGAATCCAATCCAAAGCACCAAGCGTAATAAAATGTCAAAAATAACAAATTACAGCCAGCGCTAAACTCACATGACGATAATTAATAGAAGTATTCATGGAAATGCTTTGATTAATTAGAACGAAGAACGTATAAAATATAATAATTAAAAAATAATTTTTTAAAAATGTGTCTTTATTAAACGTAATTTCCTCGTATGATTTCACTAATTATTATAATCTGGGTTACTTGAGACAGACATTTAATATAAAAGCACATTTTTCAAAACTTATTTGATTAATTATTCTATTTTTCATGCTCTCCGCTACTTGGAAACTAAAACGATTACTAAAAACCGGTTAGAATTTCACGTAATTATTCTCCATTCTCATCCATCGAGCAGCAGGTAGTCAGCTCATGCACTGCCAATGGTAAATCACCAAATTCAACCTGACTATCATGAACAACACCCTGGAACCGTAAATTAAGATCAGGAACCGAAGCTAAAGCTAAGTAACATGCGAGCGTGCTTTCGATGAATAGACGAACAAATGGCAACTGTTTATTGAACCGGTTAATTAATTGAAAGTGGACCTATACCACTTAGAAAGATATTACTTTGGAGAGAAGATTTTCAGTTTTCGAAGCTCTTAGGATAATGAGGCATAATTACGAATCGTGTTTTTCCTTGAATTCCATTCTTCCAGACAAAGGAAGAGAGTGTGCCAGGGGTTGGGAGATATACATATACAAGGAGCTTAGAGAGGTAGAGGAATTTGCAGTGACGAGTGGGTATCGCTTGCGGCGCATTGTTAGGAACGTGCAGATGCTTACGTATTTATCTTAATGCGATATCCCGGCTAGGTAGGTGCCTCTAGCCGGGATGTATTCGACTACAGCCGCATGCGGGCAAGAAATCGTGAATTCCTGGCTGGTGCATCGCATGAATTGCTCTACTCGCTGGCCCGGTGTGCCGAACTTTTGCGCGGTGCCGCGCCGGCGTAATTCCCTGCTGGCTTTCGCGCTCCTGAACCAGCGGAGCTTACCAGCCATCCACTCTCCTCTCTATCTTCCTTTCCCGCCGCCTCCTCCGCCGCCACCGCCTCCGGCGAACTCGCGCTTCGCCGCTCGTCCATATATGTTTGCTCTTCCTGCACAAATCTTCCTTTCTTTCCCAGTAAGCGCGCAGCCGTGCTCGCACGCGCGTATTAGCTGTTCGTTGTACCGGCCTACCAGTCACGCCTTCTTTTTGCCCGCCACTATTTCCCACTATCTCTTTATTTCGCGCTCTATGCGCTTGCCGCTTTTGCCGTGAAAATGAATGAATTTATCCGTATCGGCGGTATCGGCCGGTGAATCATTTACAGGAATATCGGCCGTTCTCGACCGGTATTAAACCGGCTTTAGTACCGCACAACCTGCTACCCACTTTTATTTCGCCCTTCGCCCCAAATGGAGTGTCGTTATCATCCGCTAGCTGGTAGACAGATACACGTTGCAAATAACATGAACTCAGTGGATCAGTGCATTTGCGAGTGTGCCGGGTAATCCGAAAAATCGATGGGGACTATTAAAAATGGAAAAATGGCCGGTATATAAGATAGGGCGAGTTGCGAATCACCTGCGGTATCAGTGATCCCGTGGCGGCACCCTAGTAAATCTGATAAACTTGGCTAATTTGAATATGCTGTGCATTATCAAAATGCGATATCGGTCGTGAGCACGTGGGCGGGCGTGCGTATCGAAACATGCTCTTAATGCATATAGATTAGATCAATTTATAATAAGCCGGTTTGGCCTGGCTCGCACCCTCGCCGGGCGGAGGTGCTCTGCGCGCCCGGAGCCGCAGACCACTTTTGGCCGCACGCTAAATTTGTATTTATATTTTCCGTTTATTACTATAATGCCGCGCGGAATTATCGCTATTTATTGGCAGGAGCAGGGCGGCAGCAGGGCGGGCGTATGCTCTCATTTACATTGCACTCGCGAGCGCGCTCCACTACATCACTTTACATCAGAGTAACAGGCGTTTGCTGCGCGCGATCGGCTACCAGTAGCAGCAAAACGCACGTGGCACTGTGGCTACCGATAAAATGTTAAAAGCACTCTCGACAGAGAAGCGTGGCCGCGCGCGTCCTCGAAATTCCGCCGTATATAACAGAACGCCAATGCAAACACGGATTTCCACCGGCGGCCACGCTTCATTAACACATTAATCTACTACTTTTTAACAAGCCCCGAATATCCCTGCCTATTTGCGACATATGCGATAAATTAATTTTAATGTGATTTTCGATACGCCACCAAATTGCCGCGCCACCGGCACCGTCCCACGCAGGTTTTCAAGTTTACTTTATCACCGACCGTGACCATTACGTCGAGCTGCGTGCCTGTGATAATTGATAATTGGACGACTTTCGATCGACAAGCCTGGATAAACAACCAAGCATGTTTTGCTATTACTATGCTTATACGGCTATCGGTTTGTACAGATATATTCTTCATTTAAGCTGGTACACCCGATTGCAAGTTACTGCGCGATTATATTGAAACTAAAAAGGAATTTTGAAATTTGGCCTGCAAGCGGGTATACAGCTGTAATGATGCTATTACTTCGTCTAGCGCACAGCGGGCTCCTATAAAAACATCGTTAAATTATCGCACGCTTAGCATCTCGGAATTTGAAGCACGAGACTGCTCAATCAGCATTCGATATCCCTGCGGCAATCCACTTGATAAGATCCCTCACCCTATCGAAACCCCTACCCCCCCCGCCCCTTTCCCACCCCTTTCTCACCCCACCCCACCACCACTTCCTCCTTCGTTGGACAATTTTATCCCTCATCTCATCTTTATCTCTCTTTTCGCTCAGAATCTCTATGATGCTCCTGGAGTCCGTGGTATTCCAATTTCCAGGGAGGATGTATCTTCTCAGTTGGCTCAAGCTTCTCTCCCTTCTATCGTCCCCTCCCTCGCCCTCTCTATCTCCTGCTTTCTCTAATCGGAGGAAGGGCGCCTGCTTGCCAACTGGAAGTTCATTAACGAACTAAATTACCGTATCCGTTACTTTTATCGTGCCACTGCCAACGTATATAATGCACCCTCGAGGCCGCGAAATCGTTACCGACAATATTTGGCGCAGGCAGCTCTACTTCCGCGACTAACAACCGAAAACAGAAATTCCTAATATTTTTCTGCCAGCCAAACATAGATTGCAACAAACGGCTGCAGAATAAAAGAAATCTTTTCTTCTTTCCTTGGTTCATGGCGAACAGTGAACGTGTATCCTAATATATATCCGTGTCCCATGGTATTCACACTATGCGAGATAATAAATATTGGTTGGAGGTAAGAAATAGTTTCATTCGCTGCTGGCTGGCGGTGCCTGTGGAATTGTTAGGACCGGATTAATGTAGTTAAGGGAACATTCATGTCAGCGCTTTCATGCAGCGTAGATTCGTAGATAATTCTGCTAATATATAGCATATCCGTGTGTTATATCCACACGCGCGTATTACATATAGTACAACTAAAGAGCTATTTTTAATTTATGTCCTCAATTTAGCAACTAACGAAGCTCGCGCAGCTGCAGCCTGCGGGATAATTAATGCTGGACCGCTGTTCCCGGAAAATTACCAATCATTTTTGTTAAAAGTCCTGCCTAAACTATGTGTGCATTTTGATAATCAGTCCGCTTTTACCGGACACTCCCGCTCATTCTCCCTACAAGTATAATGTCACTAATTTTTCCGCGTCTACCGTGTACACGTGCTGCCGAGTATTGTAGGTTTAAATTCAAGAATCCAGCTAAATTAGTTTCTGCAATTAAACCGAGCGGGCGCGGCTTTAATATGTGCGAGCGCTGGGCTCCAGGTTTAAATACAGTATACTTTGAAACGCCAAACATTCCGTTTATGCTCTCGGTCACGCGTGTACGCAATGCAACGCCTCGACCAAATTCACTGTAAAAAGTTTGCGAATAAATGATGTGATGATTATTTAGAGGAGCAATCGATCGTCAATGAAAGAGCGAGATCGTGGCGGAGCATTGGCGGCAGGTGTTGTGCCTGCCGAATATCGAAGCAGATAAAAAGGAAGACGAAGCCGAAGTCTTCCTTTTATCCCCGAGGGAGAGGAGGAAGAATCTCGCTGGTGAGGAAGACTACGTCGATGCCGCGGCGGCACCCTTTCGTACCTCGAGGATACTCACGCTCCTGAAACAATGGGTCTATATATCGTGCGGCACATGCGTGCGAAATCGTATTAATTTATCGCAGGGGCAATTACAAGGAGCCATATATTAGGCAGTTGGGAGAGCGCGCGAGGGCGAGCACTACTCTGGCAGAGCGAGTGCGTCTATGAGGGAGAGAGAGAGAGAGAGAGAGAGAGAGAAGGTGGGAGTCGAGACCACCAGAAACCAGGAGGCAAAGGGTAACGACTCTCGGGTAACGGAGAGATGCAACCAAGGGAGGATGGAGCTCTTCTCCAGTGTGCTGTATATGTGTGTGTGCGCGCGCGCGCGTGTGAGTGTGTCAGAGTAAGAGAGGAGGAGGGCTGCGCGAATGGGGGAAGCAGGCGGTTGAAGCTCCAAGTTGATTTCGATTTGCAGGGGTTGCCTGCAGCGGCGACGCATCTGTCGCACACTCTCTGTCCGCTCCACCCTAGTTTCCGGAATCCTGGAAGCCTGATTCTTACGAGATCCTCCACTGACTTTCATCCCCCGCTAGTCAGCGCTCAAATCATTCTCGTCCTGCCGGCTAGCTTTTGGACATGTCTAACTCAATTACAAGTCAGTCGCCGGTATGCGCGTAATCCTGTCAGTTGTGCCGACAGTTTCTTCCCTTTCACGGACTCCGACCTCGATTATCGCGAGGTAGGATGCTCGTTCATCCGGTTAAAGATAATCTCTTGAGAAATTTTGGATATCGGCGCGCTGCGAGACTTGATTGCGCTTGGTTTAAGAAAATGTTTTTCATCCGTGCGGAGTTTATGATCCTCGTATATTTTTCACCTGGAGGTTTGCCGAGTGGCGCGTACGTGTAGACCAGCTTCCACTGAAAATATAGGATCCAAGAGTTTCTAGAGCGACGTACGAACTGTGTGCATGTATGTACACGCGCCTGTGTGTACTTCCGAGAAAGATGTTCTTCGTGTTTCTCGGCAGAACGAAATTTATGCTCGCCAAAGAAAACACACGTGTGTACTGTACTCTACCGGCTCCCTCATCATCGTACTACATATACGATTATCGAGACGCCGTAGACCGGAGATGTTTTTAAGCCCTCTCGAGCGTAATCATCCGGTAACTTGTTCACCGTAGCATCGCTGAATTGTTGAATGCAGCCAATTTTATAAAAGCACCTGACAAATAACGGAAGAGAGCAATACAGGGCAATGGGGATATTCAAAATTGATGTAACTGGTCAAACTGGGGAGTTTGTATTGGGGTCAGTATATTCGGACACACATAAAGATGATCGTAGAGGGAGTGCAGAGAAATACATTTTTCGACCTCAAGAGACCATAACTGAACAGAATTGGACTCGGAATCCATTCAGATCTTGAGAGAGAACTTCTTGTCCCTTGCAACGCGACGAAAGTAGTACAAAAGGTTTGCCATCGGGCGTAAGATGTAGCAGAAAAATTCAAAATAGCCCTTTGATACATCAGTGGAACCGCAAAGGCAGATACACTGAAGTTGTTGGGAATAGTTTTAGTACAGTTCAGTAAATAACAATCTGATTTAATAAAAAAGACTTCAGAAATAGACTGTGTATCGTATCCGATACTTTTGTCGTTCCACTGTGGACGTATATATACGTATGTATAGGATAATTTGTGTCGTACTCTGCCCGGAAGCTGTAATAAACAAAAAAAATATGTATCCTACAGCCTGCGAAATCGTTTCTGACGATATTTAGCGCAGCCAGCTCCACTTCCGCGACTAACAACCGTAAACAGAAATTCTGAATATTTTTCTGCCGGGTAAATATAGATCACGATGCACGAATGCGAGAATAACAAAAACATCTCCTTGTTTACAAATTTGCCTTCAATGTGAATTTATTTCCCATTGACGGCTAACAGTGGACCTGTATGCTGATGTAGATCCATATCCAGTGGTATTTTTTACGCGAAATAATACTTATATTTTTGTTAAATATAATTACAGCAAATACTAACAAAATGGTTATTAACTGTTAACTGAAATCACTGGTCACCAGAAGATTAATAAATTTCGAGTGCTTCTAGAGGACTATTATTTAAGGGGACCTGGCAAAAAATGATTTCAATAGCGTCTTAGTAAAAACTAGTGAAACTAGTGAAAATAATTTCGGTGCCGATTACTCAATAAGAATAATTTTGAAGAATATTCCGTCACTAACAAATTGGGTTGACAATGAGATTTACTGAGACTGGTGTTCCAATCTGGTGGCAGGTGGCATTGGTTTCTTGAGTACAGTACTAGTCCCGCCATCTCTGGCATATCGAGTGCACTCAGATTCACTTTATCTTCTCTTCTTGCATTTCTCTCTCACAATTCATTCCCTAACGCTGTCGTGGAAATGATTTTTATTGCATTCGCACAACAGTGAGAAGTTTCCCACAGGTTCCAAGTTGATGATTAACATTTATGTTAATATTAAATGAGACAATTTTTTTAAATCTTCATTAGCACATGATTTACGTACGTATACATAGCATCATATCATGTGGTGTTAGCGAGAACTCAACTAATTATGATGATGCGAGCCATTATGCGCTTCGGAGGAATATGCAGGATCAGTTCACTTTGATTATGGTAGTTGAGATAGAATTGTCTGTGCTTTACCCGGATCACAATAGGAGATTGTGAGCTTCATTGCTGGCGAGAAGGAAAGGTGGCACGTGTGAAAGTAAGTTCGTTTAGAACTATTACAAGAAGTGGAGAGAAGTTCACGAGCGAGGGAGCGCACTTTCCCATGGTTAGAGAGGAGGGTGGGCCTAAGAAATGAAGAGAAAGTGAGGGTGGCCGTGCCACATGCAGTTACAACTTTGATTCGCCCTCTTCCTTGGCGCTGGCTCGGGGCAGAAGTTAGTCAGGTTGCGGAAGGGAGAGAAAAGCGATCCGATTAGAGTGAGAGGGAAAAGAGTGGAGGGACCAGACGATGCGACGCGACGCGACGCGACGCGACGCTACACGTATAGTGGGAAGCCCATGAAGAGTACAAGTGAGGAGAGTAAAAGCGAGTCCAAGGCTGGAGTATAGTGTCCTATATATGCGGGGGAAGCGCCGCGCCGTACCGCGCCGCGCCGCCCGCTGGAGGGACTTTCACATCCATTTGTCTCGTTATAGTTTATCGATACGGCCAGCGAAACGAGTCGAATAGACGAGCGTCGTCCACTCAAAAGTGCGCAATGACACTTTAAAACCACTTTAAAGTTCGAAGCGGTCTCGTCGCGCGGACAGAATTGAACGCACGGCCGAGTCGGCAAGAGACGGACAGTTTCTGGCCATGAAAGGAGGAAGCTTTCTCAAGACAGAGAAGGGAGTTCTCGCCCTTTAAGCATTGAGAGTTTATTGGGAAATAATGGAGCGGGCTGGCCTCGGTGTCGTAGGTGCTGGTAACTCGTTGGACTGGAATTCTTCTCTCCAAGACTTACCGAGCAAAACTGCCTTTTATATATCCTTTATACCGCGCTATCCTTTGAAGTCCAAATTGATCGATCCTCGCTTGCCGACCATTACACGGATCTTCTCCTATCAAGCTTTTAGTCCTCTTCCGCTCCGGAACTTCCTCCCCTCTCTTCATTTACCTCCTTGCCAAGTCCCAGTAACTTGGCCGCAATAACTCTGCAGTCGCGCTTCCGAAATTTCAGGAGAAATGCAATCGGTGTAATCACCCATACATTAAGTCTCCAATTCATCAGCAGAGACTGTCGGCGAGCGTTTTTCAAATGAGACTATAGTGGTGGCAATTCTATCCTCTTGGACAGGTCATTAATTTCGATGCTATAGCCCCACGCGATTGAATATTAATTACACCGTATTGCGAGGCGAGTTTTCACATCGTACATAATCCACGTTGAGCGACAACAAATGTCGGATTAAAAGTTCTTTAATCCGGAATGCAGGACATGTTGCAGCTCGACTGTCACGCCCCTGTGCGATGACACACGTGACAGTTAGCTATAATGGGTACATCTGAATTACGGTGAATCGCACTCCCTTCACCCCTGCCACTCATCCGCTTTCTCACTCGCTCTCACTCTCTCTTTCTCTCTCTCCCTCTCTCTCTCTCTCTCTGTGGCACTTTGGAGTTGGGGAAAGTTGCGTGGCCGTAATTGCACTTGGAATTGTCGTCGACAATGGGGCCCCGCGGTTAATTAGACAAATACAAACGAACTTTATCGGGGATTCCCGCTGCTGCGGCGCCGGCCGATATAGCAATGTCGAAATTGCGAGCGAGCGTTAAACCGCGACAATAACTTCTTCGGCGTATATGATGACCGATGTTATATCGATCGGTTTGCCAGTGTGTGCGGGACGCGCGCGCGCGCGTCCGTGAGGTAAACAAATTTGCCGGCACCAGAGCTATAAGAGAGCCGTAACTATCTATCGCAGATACAATAGGCCCTATGAAACGGCGAGCACCGAAGTGTGGGATCACAGACAAGGAATTAATCTTCCCGCCGATATTGGTTATCGACCCACGCAGCCAATGGCTCGACAACTATCTCAAGGGCGAGAGCGACCGGTAAGACGTTAATTTCACGCGCTAACGTATCCGCTTAGGACAGTCCTGATTTAACGCAACCCCTCGGAACTCATCGGCCGAAACCGACGTTAGATAGGTTCTAATAAAGCAACGTCTTATCAACTCACCCCTCTTTTTTAACAGCTTAAGTGGCACGAGACGCAGACAGTTTAATGCAATAACTCACGTGCACATTGTGGAAAAGAACAATAATAAAAAGCGCAGAAATAATTGCATGCGAGTACACGATGAAATTAGGGGGAAGCTTGGCCAAGCGCAGATTCCAATTTGCTGAAGGCTCCCTTGCGACACCGTTATTTTTAATAGGAGATTTCAAACGATGCATCTGCAACCCTCCTCATTAGGGAATCAGTAATTGCACGGTAGCAACGTGCTAAGATGCTGTCCGCTCAAGGGAAGGAGTGGCCGGCTCGGAAATCGCGGTCTGTTAGTTGCCGGTGCGAGGGAGAGGCGAAGAATATTGGGGAAAGAGAAGGGGGATTCCGAGAAGAACGTTATCAGTGGAGATCACGCTAATTTAAAGCCTACACCCCCTGCACGAGCGTGATGCCGCTCAGTCGGATCGAGTTGACTTTTTCTAACGACGTCATCTCCTTCGTTTCTCCCTCTCTTTTGCACTCTTTGCTAGCAAGACACTCTTTTCTTCCGTGGAAGTCTCTCCTCAAGCTCGTTACGAGAAGCGCGTACCTAGAGGAACCTAGCCTTCCTTCCAATCCAAGGAAGGCAAGAACGACTCAACCCCGTAATTATCCGATAAGCGGAAGGGAACTGCACTGTTATCCGGCTGGCCTGTTGATACATAGGGCGATCGCTCGGGACGGTTTCCAATTACAGCGAGGGACAACGGGAAACGACTCAATCCCTTCGTTTTCACCTTCGTTGCTTCTTACTTCCAGCCGAAGGGAAGTCTTCTGCATTGGCTCGCTCTGCCCCCTCATCGATGACTTCTTCGCCCACTGCATTCTAATGAAGGAAGTATTATCGGCGATTTGATGTATCCCATTTGCGCTTTAGTAAACTCGTTGCTTTTGTCGGATCGCTACGGTTATTTGTAGAAATATTATTATTGAAGGTATTCTAGGAAGCAGTAGGAAATAATCTTTATGACTAAGAAACTCAGGAGAGTTCAAACAGTTTCCCAGGTTAATGTGCATTATACGTGTCCTCAGCTGCTTGTTACTGAAGTAAAGCACAGCTGCCTAAATCCGCAATTAATTTGGAGTATACGTACAAATTGGTGAAACTTTAGACGATCAAATATTAGAGAGAACTATACGTCTCTTCAATCTCGAGAGCAATTGGTAGATAAGTGGAGGATAGCTCGGACTACTCGATATTGTATTCGCAAAACGGGCCGCGCGAGATTCGATATCGGTATACGCGCGAGACAGTAATGGTGATGCAATAAACGAGCGAAGCCAAGCATAAATCAGGACTCTTCTGACGATCGGCGTACCTGAGAGGTCGCCGCGCCAGATGAATCCGCGATAGCGGTAATTCGTTCTCCGCTATCAAGTCCGGCAGCAGGAAGCGAATTTTGTGGGAAGGACCATTAAATTCGATCGGCAAAACAATAACGAATCGCCCGCCCGAAGGATCGCGGCTCAATAAATAATGCTCATGTAATAAATAATCGTATTACCGGGGCCATGTGGGACATCCTGCGCTGGCTTCGGAGCGATGTGGAGAGTGCCGGCCGGCCGGCCAGCCGCTCGGCCAACCGGGCAGCCGGGTCGCTTGGAACCAGGGGGTCATCCGAGAGCGCACCACGGTCACGATGCTATCGTGATAATCGACGTTCGATAATATCCTCCAATAAATTTCGACTGATAACGAAGGGGATTTATACTATTGGAGCGTCGCGCACTATAAACGCCCGTTACGACGAGCTACGGGGCCAATTCGTTACCGTTTTGACGCCCACCATCTACGGCTGTCTCGATAATAGCTACAGATCTACCCGCCACACTCCCTAAATGATCCCAATTTTCATTTTTTTCACCGCCTCTTTCCAGATTGGTAGTTTGTTATACTGAGACTTATCTTGCCTCGAACGTACTGGGACGCGGGCGTATCAAAAATTTTCAATCAATCGCTGGTAAATTTTCTAAGCCTGCTTTTTCGTATTGCTGATGACCACGTTTCCTCGCGAAACTCAATGATATCGAAACCCGTAATACCGCAATACGACCGTAAGAAAAGGACATAAAGACAATATGAGAAAGTTAATGTCGCGTCTTGAGAAGCTTACGGACTAGAGGCCGCTAAAGCGCAACAGATAATAGTTTTTCCCAGTTGTAAAAGTAACAATAGCGCAGCGGAGGGCTCGCTTATTCCAGTCAGAGGGATGTCGTCGTGAGAGTACGTGCGACAGGTTAGCTGCTACATCCACACGTATAAACTTTATGAACTCTCTTTATGATCGCATAAATGTTTCATGAACGCGAAGTCTCTTTACAGCTTGCCCGGCTCCACCGCTCACATTGCTGATTTCCTTCGTGGTTGAAAATTGCATCGAATTACACCGAGGCTATCCAACCTCACACTAAATCGAAGTTGTTCCGGGTCATTTACGAACGACATCGAAATCCCTGAGTGACTTTAATATGTTGATTTTACGTTTACATCACATTTACAAAATGCCTTTTCTTCAACAATAATTGTCACATGAAAATTATTAGCGATGCCGTAAGAATTTTTCAGGAAAAATTCTATACTTTGGGAGACCAGTATCGCGGTATACACATATAATGCTTTCCTCGGAAAAGAGCTTCTCTCGCGCCAACTTCTTTTATCGCTCGGTAAAATATGGTCATTATTGAGCTTAATCGTATAATAAAACGTTTTTAGCCCCTTGTTTGTCTAGTAACCGCCTGGGCAGCGAAGTTTTCTCAGAGGCGAATAAATAAATCCTTATGGCACGATGCCAAATACTCTTCTCTGCCGTTCCTGCGACACTCACGATTTACCGATGAAGAACAAAGTCCGACATTGAAAACTTTTCCTTTCCACTTCAACTATGGCATAGCCCGGACTAGACGGTACAGACTTGAGTCAACGTGGATGATCAGAAAAAAGCTTTGCAGAATTAATGCCAGCAATCCCGAATTCTGTGAGCGTACGCAATTTATACGACAGTTCATAATAACTCTGGTAATTGGACGAAGAACATTAGGGGTGGAAGTGCGATTAACAATTGGAGGGTTCGCAAAAGGGTTGAGACATCGCATGTATACCTGGAAGCAGCGGCCGGCAGGGAATTCCGGGCAAAGTAGATGCGCGAAAGTGATATATAAAACACGATGGTGCGTGCCAGTTAAAAGCAGGGCTAAAAGGCGCTATTACAGGGCCACTTGCTGTTTCAACTTTTTACGCGCTCGTTAAACTAATGACCAGGTATGCGCCGTCCGAGTAGTAGCACGCAGCGTGAGAGTTCCGATCTTCCGCATCTAGTTACCACTTGTTACAGAAGCGGAATCCCCTCGTTTACATGGCTAGTACTAGTCTATATAGACCAAGTAACTAAGTTTCTCTGGCCCTCCTTCCGCCACACCTCTGCCCACCCCTTTTCTCCTGAAGGAATCGGCGGAGGAAAATAAAATCATAACATCTGCCGTGAAGAAGCGCGAAACTGCCGTGGCGGGGCAAGTGATTTTTGCTGGGATTTCGAGTTGCTATCGAGTCGCGCGAACTCAGAGAGAGAGGGAGAGAAAGAAAGAGAGTTCCTCCTTCCTTATTTGCATTTCAAATCTTAACGATCCTGCCGGCCTAACTCTAAAGCGCTTTGCATAAAGCGGGCCTGGTTACGTCGCCGGGATTAATAAAGAAAAGAGCGATACTCCGTTTTGAGCACTCCACCGAGTAAGCCTGTTCTCTCTGTACTATCAGGTCGTTCTCAAGCACGTACGTCCCAATGAGAGTTCTTCTCGCGCGGCCGAAGTTTCAAGCTGATTTTTCGAACTTCGCTCCTAATCCAGCCGCCTGCACCACATTCCCCTGGTTTAATAAAAATGAAAGCATCTTGAACAGAGGGCTTTGTAATTTTAGAAACTTTAACAGATTGGTTTTGTGAGTATGCGTCCAAGGGGACGGTTCTCTCGGCGATCGAGTGGTAGGTGTTGGGCACGGTACTCAAAATCAATCGATTCACACATAACCCATTGGCATAGGCATCAATGTCTATACAATATATATGGAATCGCTTTTGAAGAGAAAGGTCGAATTTGCAGTAGGATACTGGGCTCACCAGGTGCGATATAGGCGGGGCGAGGGGGGGAGGAAGCTCTCAAAAATGCATTTGTCCGCACGCCGAACGCAATCGAATTCTGCAGTCGTAGCTATTCTTTCGAGCGGACGGCATATGAAAAAGTGAACGGTTGCGAAGTCAGTTGGCTTTAACAATATTCACGAGGCTGGTTCGATCGGCGAGTATTGACGAGCACTGCATAAAACGGCGAGCGGGCAGCAAGGAGATGGAGGGGTGCGCGCGGTCAAAGGACAAATCAATTTGGCAGTTGGAATTGAGGGGAAATCGAATCGATATCACGCCGCGCTTGATAACGGCGCGGCGCTGGTGCCTCGCGATGCTCTGGTCTAGCAGAAACGAATTGGAAGTGTGCGGGGAAACAGTTGCAATTTATTCAATGGCAAACTGCGGGGGCGCAGACCAGCGATCTGCTGCGCCGAGCCTAGCCGCGCCGCGCCGCGCCGGTCGCACCGCTCGCGGGACGCAGGAGTGCCGTGGGATTCCACTCTATCGGGCCATAACAATTATTAGCATTGGGACGCGGCATGGAAGTGGCACAATAATATGCATAGGAGGGCTTACAGAATTTCCATTACATTAGCCCTCGCGCGGAGGCGCGCGAGCACGCCGGCGCACCAAACGATCCGGAAATAAAGCGGAATTGCATATCGGGAGCTTGACTGTTTGGCCCGAAGCCAAACGGGAACCTTCTAATTCTGTCCCTTCCAAAAATAGACACTTTATTCCTGCGCCTCACCTTCCAGAGTCCTTCTCGGCCGCCGCTGGATCGACGAAAACCAATTTTGTATTGGAATGGTAAATAATAGATGAGGAGGGTAACGGCAGACAGAAGACGAAGGAGGTGAATCCAACCTTTATAGGAGCCAATTGAACTAACTCCCGCAGCTATTCCTATACGCGCACTACGCGGTCGACGAACGTACAACATGATATTTCACGATGCATACTGGGACAAGTACAATGCCAGACGTACTCCCGAATTTGCACTTTGCACCGGATAGTACTGAAACTCTCGTACTTTTAGCACCGGTCAGACAAAAGAGGAATTTGGGCAGAAATAATGAAGGCTGGTTAATGATGAAGCCTTCAAAAGAATTTCAAAAAACGGAAGAATGTAAAATTAGCTTTTACGCTCGGTATGAGGTATGAGATGTGCGTGAATATTACCACGAGTCCCATTTATATATCAGTGGTTCAACAATTTATGGCAACGGACGTAGACGCACCAATTTTCAGGCTCGTAATCAGAAGTGGACCGAGAAATCGCCGTGTGTCTATCGTGCCACTGCTCTCTCGTAAACTGGTAATTAGCCGGGCGGTGGTATTCGGCGAGAGCATAAACACGCTCCCTCACCGATTTAATTAGTCTATAACTCTTCAGCCTGGATCAGGCCTCGTGTAAGCGTAAGCGCACTTCCGATAACATAAATCGTTGCACCATTCCAGCCTCTTTTCCCGCTCATCCACCTCTCCCGCTGCCAGTTTTATATTTTAGCAAGCGCCTGCTGCCAATTTCAATCATCCTTTCTGATAGTTTACAAAATTATATTTATCGTTTTAATTGTGACTTCGGCAATGCGATGTGAAATTAGTACTTTTTATCATCGAATTTGGCTAATAGCAGATACGACTGTTGCGCGCGAGCTCATCTGATGCATTTCTTTAAAATTTTATCTGATCAGCTTGCAGTGAACCTTATCGGTTAGAAGTCAATACATGGGAAAGGCCCGCCGCCGTTTATAGAGATCAAGTCGGAATGCCGACATTGAGTCCAGAATATAGCCCTGGAACTCGGATGAAATCGGGAGCGCCGATTTCGCGAGTGAATCCAGCAGAGTTATGAAAACGCTGTCCGGCACTGGCTACCGAGGTACACGATGTCTTTGAAAGAAAATCCATTTACTGCAGAACCAGCTCCTGGGTCGGATCCAAGATACTCTAATGGCGGCCATTCCTATCGGTCCAATTGCCGCTACTTGTACTGCCACTGGCAGGCCGGACTATATAACCCGAGTTCACTCGTAGTAGGTATTGCTATGCCAAAGAGATGGAAGTTACAGATATATTTTCGAGACACATTCATAATTTTGCAGCCAATCTTTTTGCCAAAGGATTGATTTGCCCAAGTATTCTACTCACTTAACGATCAGTACGATCAACCACTTTCCATTCCTTCTTTCCCTCCCCAGTTTATTGCGTCTGACCAATCCTATTCCATACTACTTCCTACCTTTCCTTCAGATCTTAAGATGAAAAATAAAAAGTACTGTTGATGCGGCAGTAGACGGTTATAAAACTGTCATTTCAAAGAGAAACAAATGCACGTACGTATCTACGAGAAACTGTCGATGACTTTGCCAGGATGAAGCGTTTCCCAACTAAATCCGACTGACGAACTATGGAGAGTACGCGGAGGGTAGTCGAGGCAGTACAATCGGATCAACAGAGAGCATGATCAAACGGGGGACAGTGACATTACTCGGGCGAGGCGAGGCGAGGCGAGGCGAGGCCTCCGTCTGCGGGAGATCACACGGCAGGAAGTAAGGCAGACAGATACGGTGTGTCCTGGCGAAAGTCAACGTAGCCCGACATGAGCGAGTACGGGAACAACAATTTCGTGGGAGTTGTGTAATCCTGCTTTGCTTGCCCTATAGCATGAACGCACTTAATTCCCACCCCCTCCTTCTCCCTCCACCGGTGCTACTCTCTCTCTCTCTCTCTCTCTCTCTCTCTCTCTCTCTCTCTCTCTCTCTCTCTCTCTCTCTCTCTCTCTCTCTCTCTCTCTCTCTCTCTCTCTCTCTCTCTCTCTCTCTCTCTCTCTCTCTCTCTCTCTCCCTCTCTCCCTCTCTCCCTCTCTCCTCCTCTAAACTCTTAACTCTGTAATAGACCGGTCTTCTATTCTCCTAGAGTCGTTCATACCCCAGTACATGTAGCAGAGACCAGTACAGAGAGGAACCCTGGTATGCCAGGGGTTTCAATGAGTTTCGCCAGCCGAATCCATATGAATGTGCATTAGAAAGCGTTGGTTCCTCTGTCACTGTACCAGCAGGACTGATGAACTTTCCCGCTTTGTCACCATGAGCTTTATTCTTTCTCGGTCCATTTATACGAAGAACTTGTTGCGATTATTCTGCATGATTTATAGCATTAGAGGCCAATATTATTCATGGGTTTAAGAATTTTCTGCTTTTGCATCAAGTTTATCACTAGCAAAGTTCAGTGCTCTTACTCACGATTGTGGAAAGACGTGGCATTTTGCGTCGATTGTGTCCACGTTTAAGGTAGTTGTATCAAAAGGCAGTTTTCAGATTTTTTCGATTTTTCGAAGGTTCTGGGACTTTGGCAAATGGTGCACAAATTGACTGTTTGAGTATAAAAACGGTCTTGTATCAAGAACTAAGGAAAGTTTAGCCCACCGGTAGTATGCAAAGCGAAGTTAACAGTTCCTTCGGGGAACGGTTGACTTTTGGATGGTACAGTACTGATACAACTACCTTAAGAGAGCAATTTCCCGATACATATCGGCGCGGCCTGGGTAAGCGGGCAGCTTTTCATTCGAGGTCCATCCGCAGAAAGTTGCCGAACAAAATGTGTCGGAGCCATGTCGCGTAGTTTCGTGGTGCTCGTCAAAGGTACAAAGGGTTTCCCGCCACTGGATTCGTTTGTCTCGCACACGTAACAACCGATAACGAAAAATAATGGTTCCGGCTGCTATCCCGTGGTCCCTCTTATCTTTCCTGCGAGTGGCTCTCTCGTATTATTGTCTCATCTCTCGGTCGGTCAAAGGATAATCCATAGCAGGAGCGACAATGTCCATCCGGTCGGACGACAATCGTTTCTGCCCCCAATGCTCGCCTGATTGTCCTCGCTTCTGCAGATACCCCGACCTCTCCTTCTGCTTTGGCAAAAAAGAAAACAAAAACCCTACCGCCACTTTTACACACACAAAGCTTGATTATTCGCCCGTAGTCTCCCCGGAATATAAAGTAATTATGAAGACCAAATTTTGCAATTTCGCTACGTTAAACCCAATATAACTGAAACAGGGTTTGCCACATGAAAAGTTCGGTGCAGAAGGTCCATATGACATATAGGGATATTCAGTCATTTATTCTTCGAATTCCATTGCAGATTATGATGGTTGCATCGAGTTTCAATTTATTACGGGCGGCACTGTGAATTCACTAGCATTTGTTCCGGGCGCTCAAACTTAAATTGTAACAGAGATCTTATAAGCCCGGTTCGTTTCTTGCCGTAATCGACCAATTTTAAATTAGTTATACGAGTTAAAACGGTGCACTATATACGCAATAAGTATTTCATCGAAGTGAACAGTTTCATAATTCAGATGTATATTATTGATACGAAATCGGTAAAAATAACCAACATAGGAACCACGATCGTTTCACCTGAATTTCAATTTTTTACAGGTCGGTAGAAAGATTTGTCTGCATTTATCGTGAAGCCTGGATTGATGAAGAAAATGGATTACAAAACTAGGAGAACCAAAAATTATATCTTGATGAACAGATTGGAGCAGTGATTGCCAGAATAAACCGAATGTACAAGATACGAAGAATGCCTGTGCATTCACGTACATGGAAACACAATAGGCGATGGTAATGCCCGTGTTGGTGAAGCTTGCTGTAACGATGTACGTATTGTAGTGTTAAACTGCACAGGCAGAGAGCGTCGAGATGCTATGGTCAAGCCTATCGCGCTGGCCCAAGCTTCCATTGTGTCAGTCGATAAATCGAGGATGGGCGATTTCGAAGTAAATTCAGAAAATGCCTTTTGCCGCCGTAATAACCTGAAAGCCTGGTTTACTCCCATAGCAATATTCTCGACGTCGCTATAGGCTAAAATAAGACAAATGCACAACTAAACCCGAAAGATCTTTCGTTCAATCGGTTCATCGCTCCCGGTGGAATTCACCTGCTTCTCTATTTTTGTCTACAGTATTTAACCGCGGGCTAGGGAGCACGCTCTTAAAATGAATGTGATATTAGCACAGTCCACCTAACGAGAGCTTCCGCGATTACGCGGATACTCCCAAGGAGAACTCCTCCCTAAGTGTCTGTATTAAAAATAATTATTTCCAAGTTATAATAGCCTCTCCTTTAAAATCCAAATTAACATTCTATTATGAAGTAGCCCGATAAAGTTTCGGACAAAGTTTCACTCTTCCAGCCTCATTCTGAAATACATAATGAGTAGAGAAAAATTAAAGTCCTCTGCGCGATGCTTCGTTAAGGATATTAAATGATGATGGTATCTTTGGACTTTAATTATGAGTGTTAATAGGAGCGGGTCAGGTGACCTACCGCGCTCTTTTCGTACACGATATTCTACTTGTACAGGTAAATATAGAAACTGAAGTATAGAGAGTGAAGAGTGGGTTGCGGTCCGACGGAAGAAGGGCGGAGGTTTGCGCGTCGGCGGTCATGGTGCAACGTCCGATCAGTCGGAAAATGTCCAAACTCACAATCGGCCCAGGGGAATATTTCATTCGAGAGAAATTTCGCACTTGAATTCTCACCGTTCACCCCTTGTCGTTCGAGCGGCTGGCCGGCCGGTCGTTCGCTTGCTACGCTCGATCTGCCGAATCACGAGAATACGGGTCAACCTTTCAGAATAAATCCGAATGACCCAATCAGACGCGAGGGAAGAAAGGCTGAAATTTGCCGACAGGAGTCCGTCCGAGGAGCGCAAAAAGGAGAGTGGTAAATGTAGGTATGGAAAGCACGAGATGGAACGGGGGTGGCGTGTAAGGGAAATGCAGCGTAGAGGGTGGTGCCATGCCGGCGGGAGGGGGCGGAAGAGGGCGAGCGAGTCAGCCACTATAGACTGGATTGGAGCACGAGAGAAACATTAACCGGAGTGACCCTTGGGTCAGTGCGGTCAGGTGGAAAATTCGAAAACTCGTTTGTCCCAGTCCTTTACCCGCATCTCACTCTCTCACTCTCTCACCTTGCTCTCTTTCTCACTCACTCGCTCACTGAATGTGATCGTTAGATCGTTATCACGCGCATGTTACTGTTTCCATGTGTACCTTTGGCAATGCCAATGTGCGACTCCCCCGAAAACGAGAGTCTCTGCCTGGTATGCGATGCAAGCCCGTTCTGCACGATAGAGAAATTCCGACATTCAATTATGCGGCTTCCAATTGCCTTGGGGATACCTAACATGAACGGAGTTTTCGAAACTAATACGATTTTTTCATCACCCTACATGCCGCATATTCTGCACCGTCGCGTCGATAATTATAATCGGATTATTAAACATTGCCAGAAATATCGGGGCAAGAGCATCGTCCAGAACAAGCCTAGTGGAAATATATCGGGGCAGAAGGATCTCTCTTGCGATGCGTAAAATCCGAAAGAATCACAGCATAATGTTGTGGGACATAGCGTTATTTCTTTGTGCCTCGGGGTTTTCTTATTTTATCGTTATATTAGGCGAAAAGGGGACTGGACATGAAAGGTCCGCAGGATGCTGGGCAGAGCTTATCTCCGGCGTTAGTAAAGCCTTTTTCGATCGAGCGCGACGTATGTAAACTACATAAGCGGGCGGCGTTTTCTGCCCCAGGGGTGCCCGAAGCGCCGGCCAATCGACGTCGACCGTGTGTTTGGCCTGACCAGACTTCTTTTTAGTGAAATCATTGAGCCCCGTGACTGTACTCTTTCGACTAGCCGAATTATTTCTGTTTGGATAACTCGCCTTCTGCATTGTTGCTCATGCCACTGACCAAGGCGGCTACCCAACCCATCCCGCGGACTGTTTAAATAAATGCCAGTCCGACGTCTGCATACTATATACCTATGCATATGTATACATATTCTTCTCCGACGAAACTCGTTATACCGTGAATGTTTCGGGGGCGCGATTGTTGTAATTGCGTTTGTCCCGCACCGACTCGTCTGATTAGGCAAATTTTGGCCATGCAGGCGCGAGGCCGTGCCCGGGTATGGCTCAACGAAATGCTATTAAATTATGGGCCGAACTGCAGTTAAAACAGTTAGTACAACTTAAACTACGCCAACTGGAATTCGAAATGGCGGGGACTTTGCATAATCGATATCGAATTCGGTACTAGGGAAAAGTGGCGAGAACACAGCGGCAAATAAATGAAGCACTCTGTGCAGTAAAGTAGAATTGCATTGGAGTACAGGTTGGTTTGAATTTGGGGTGCGACGTAAGGAGATTGACTGGAAAATAATGGCCTGGGGACTGGCAAGGTGTAGGCAGTACAGAATATTGTAGATAGATGTAGAGAATCGTGGGGGTGCACGAGAACGAAGAAGGACTTAGTCGTGCAATCGTCATCTTGGATCAATCACGGCGCACGCCTAACGTAATCGGAAAGTCCTTTATATCCGGCGAAACTAAGTTCCGGGGCAATTTGTGTCTCTCTTTGTAAGGAGTAGGTGGAGGTACACGGTAGAAGGAATAGGGAAAGGACAGTACACTACAGAGAGGCAGCGACTTTGCATCACTCGAAGCCCGGTTCAGACTGCTTTGCCCTAATATAAGGAGGGTCTCAGCTTCTTCTTTCCTCTGCTTCGTTCTCATCATGCTGAATCTGCCTCTCTCTATCCACCTCGCGCCCTTAGTCTTCTGTCTTTTTCAGTGAAGCTCGCCCTTCCCTATTCGCCTATACTTTCTTTACCTTACCTGCCTTCCGACCGCCCTCATTCGCAATTCCCTCCAATTCTTTTCTCGAAACAAGTTTGTAAAACGCAATTTCCTCGTAGGTTGACAAGTCATCTAATCGCGCTTCAAGACACCGCCCGCCGTCTTCCACTTTTGCCGCACCTTTATCCCCAGCTATCTCTCTATTCCGCATACATATTGCTCGACACGTTCATTAACTCTTTCTCTCTCTCCTTCTCCCTTTTTCTCATTTCCTCGCAGCAAGCGAATGACACAAAGAAGCTGTTGAGTTCTTCAATGGATTAATGGTCTTGCTTTGTCCTGACATCTCTTTATCTCGATCATCCTCCACCCCCCCGTTAAGGAGGAAAGATTTTGGGACAAGGATAGCATCGCGTCAAGAAATGATTCATGGAAATGGAGCGATCCGGTTCGTTCGCGCGAAGTGATTTCATCAATGCCCGATATAGACGATCAATTAAGGCTCCGCGAAGTGCTCGCGCGATGTAATTCTCCTGCTCCCTCTGATCTGCGCCCTTCCTCTCAGAGAGATTGGATCGACCAAGAAGCAAACTCCTGCCGATCCGAGAATTATACCATTTGGCCCGCATTCACTTTATCAGCGCCCCCAATGCCTTCATAGTTACCGAGTCATACGATTAATCTCGCCATGAAACTGGGTTGCCACTGTTAGCCCAACATCTGTGGAAAAATAGCGCAGTGCCCGGAGCAAAAGAACTTGACGTGAGAGAACGTGATATTTGCCCATCGAATTCTTGGAATAATTTCAACCGGTTACTTAATACTTCGGACTAAATTTATACCTATATCCACCCTCCCAAAGGAGTTTAATATCAACGCGCCCCTACAGCACTTTCATTCGGTAGTAAGATTCATCGGGAGAGGTTCGAACACAAATTGTATGGGTTGCTTTGAGGGTGGCGGTAGCTTCCTTAAAACTTTGTAAGGCCTGATTATTCCCCGCGTCGCTCGATCCAATTGAAAACACAGGTGTAGAGAGCAATAAAAGATGCTCCTTAAAAGGGAAAGTAAGAAAGCAAGAGAGGGAGAAGCAGAGGGTTAGCTCTGTTAGTGAGCACGCGAAGGATAGGTGATTTCTCGGATTACAGGACGAATCTAGGGGATCCCTTTCATGCTCTCGTTTCGCGAACGAAGTCAAGAAACAATTCCAGGATTACGGCGCGCTCTCGAAATGAAATTTCATTCGCGAGTCCCAGGAGGCATTGCGCTTGAGCAGGGGGTAAGTCGTCTTATGCTCTCCGTCTTCTCTCGATCTCGCGCGGCTCTCCTTGCACCAGGGCACTTCTCCCATGGCAGGCGAGCAACCAGCCGCCTACAGCCTCTTCCAATTTTCTCTTCGTTTCGGGGAAACCGGTGGGAGAATGTGCCACGTGGGAATTTACCGGAAGAAGCTCGTCGCGGGACTATATTATTCCTGCTTCTCGGTGCAGTCTCACAGCAGCTCACTCTTTCGTGGCGCAAACCACTTGTAATAAGGGACATCACTGCTTCTGCCCTTCGATGCTGTCTGCTCCTACTGTTCTTTTCTCTCCACTGACACTCCCGCCGTGCCGGCTTCGCCCACCCTAATTCAACGGAAAGCAAAGCTGCTTCCTATACAGAATCGCGCAAAATCTCAGTCATATTAGTGAATTAACTTAAATTCAAGCAATGTTATTTCAAGTTAGCGCTTATGTTTGCGCCCTTCGAAGGAAAAGGGCTTGAAAAGTTCTTTCGGAAGATATTCAGGGTTCGTCAAAATGTAGGGTTTTAAAACTATGGGCAGTGGCAGCTGTAGCGGCAGCCCGTAGTTGACTGCGGCTTCAACTATTTATTGTAAGATTCAATCTTTTTTATCAATCAGTTCGCGTAGGAAAGTGGTAACTGCCATTCTGACTTCGCAAAGCTCGTAAACTGAAAACTAACTTTGATAGGCTGGCGTGTTAAGTCCTGGCCTAAACATTTTTCATGGGTACAAAAAAATTGTTTGCATGCCAAGAACACCGGCTATCAGTGGACAGCGGAAAAACACGTGTACGACAAGCCAGCGTACACATGTGGTACAGAAACGAAACCGAAGTTGACTGGAGTGCCGGTGATTTGTCCCTGGTTTATTTGGACAAATCGAGATAACTGAGCGGACACGTTAACCCCTCATAGGTAGAGGTGTACTGGCTCGTTGATTAGCATGCCACAAGCCGGAGATAAGCGGCCTAGTCGTGACGATATAGTTCGATCGGGCGATCCCACCTGGTCTATAGGGTGTTTCTGTGCACGATAATCCACGCTATTGGCGCAATCGCCCATTCCTGCCGATACTGATATTCAAATAACTGAGACCCATACACACGAAAGAAAAATTGTGTTTTAGTACACCTTTGATTCCCAATTGGCTTTTGACGAATTCGGATATTATCTCCACCATCCCATTACGGAATTGGCGTGCAGTATTCTGCTTTGAATTAGTACGTAGCTCCCGTATGTTGCAATCTAAACATTTAGTTCATGCCCGCCACGTATGTTACTCTAACTGTTATACAGGAAATATCCTGTATCATCATTTGTATCTATAGAGGAATTGAAGTTCTGAGTACTCCGAAAAACTATTGGAAAAAATTGCCCAAACAATGTTTGCGTATTCGACAACCCTGTATTTATCGTGAACGACCACTTGCTATTATTTTGTCGATAACAACAGGAAGTATAGGAAGGGTAGAACTCAAATTGCTCCCATTGTTGGTCTATGTTTCAGGCCGGCGTGTCGTAGATAGGAAGAGAACAATAATTGATCGAACCCTCTAAGCTTCGGGCATAAACCCATGATCCGGTTATTGCAGATTCGCATGTGCACTCACAGCCATGCACTTAACAACATATGTAAATGCTTCCATTTTATCCGCTTAATTGATACATTTGGCCGCATTTGCACTGAAAATTAAGACAGGAAAATGTTCAAAGTAGCGCCAAACCTACAATCTACTGAATACATGTAGGAAATATAGAGATTGATATTTAAATTTTTATAGATTTTGTTGCCTTCAGCTGACTAAAATGCGCTAAATCGTCCTTGACGCAGTAAGTTAATAGTAATGCTATAGTTGCGTTAAATTGATCTTTAATTATATAAATAAAAAAATAGTGGAGAAGATTTCAAACCGTAACGTTAAGAAACATTGCTTTAATCTAATTCCAGAGCGTTATGAACTAACGAGGAAGGACGAGCACCGGAAAAACACCGAGGGTGTACAAAATTTAATGCCGGCTCTGCAAACACAGTAGGTTCGCGCTCGTTAGGTGAAAAAGTATAGACTCGGCTGGACAATAGAGGGATTAATGCACCGGAATTGTTGAAAATCGCTCGACCGTGAACTTAAATAGTCATTGTTTTCCGTTAAACCGATACAACAGCATTACCCTTCCGGTGTGTAATTAAACTAACTGTTGCAATAATTATTTTGCCGGCAACGCAAGCACCAATGGAGTGTAGGCGATTTCGGTTGGCTGTGTAATTTGGGGAGTTGCAATTCCCGCATATTCATCAGTGATTACTTCGTAAAGATTGGACGATCCACCTCGTGCTGGGGGAGCCGAGCACACGTGGTCTGCCAATAGTTGAATTGGTAGAGTTTAATCAGACCCAACGAAATCTCTGGGACATGTAAATTAGTCGTCTCCTAGCTTCTCGTGTGTAATATCGTTTGAAGTAACAATAACAACTGAGAAGGGTGTTCACCCCTTGACAGCGATATCGTCGTCATAAAAACCGTAGGATACAATAGACTAAGTTACAGACCATCTGTGCAGTTCGTGGTGTAATTGACTTTCAACTCGGCAGCCTGTCACTGCCGTAGTGAATGAACATTTAATGAAAAAGGAACCGTAATGCAAAGCTGGAGAGTTATTTTGAAAGCTTTATCCTTTACGAACCAAATTGAACAAAGTGATGTTGGAGTAAAAATGCATGCATGCTTGCATGTTTTGTAAAACTACCTTGTATTATATTTTTAATACATTATATTCATTATTATGCATAGTAGATCACAACATATTTCAATTTCATTAAACGCGGAGATCATACTGCCAAAGAAAGATTAATCGTGAAATGAATTGCAAGAGTAGAAATCGCCTGGAGTTACATTTGTCTTTGCGTATTTTCTGGGATTGTGGGGTGCTCGTTAAAGAGTAGAGTGGATATTTCAACATGGGGGATGTGTCGTGCGGCCAAGGTTCGAGGTATATCAAATCGGCGTTTCACAGTCGACAAACAGGATGACTGGACGAGCGGCAAATGCCTAGGAGCTTAATGGGTCCCAGGGCCATAAGCGAGGGAGTTCGCGCCAAGATTTGCATGACAATGCCCTGTCATTAAGTGGTCGGCCCAATCAAATGCCGAACACACACGCCGTTTGCTTCGCGCGTGTTTATGAACGATCCGCCCCGTAACACCTAAATTTCCTTTACATGCAGACACAGCCTATCCCCGTCTAATGTTACGGCTGCATTTATAACAATGCGAGATTTGAACTAACATCGTTCCATTAAAAAACCAATCATGCTCAGTCTGTGTATTTACATAGTACGCAAGTGAGTAGGCGAGAATAATAATGAGAATGCTATCGCGCGAGTGCCGGGGAATTCCCTATATCATGAAATTGGTGTTATGCTCGAGTGAAGACAAAGTGCTGTGGCAGACATCACAAGAAGATTTATAGATGAGTGTCATATAATACAGAATCCATGTGTGCAAATGTATTTTCTCAGAACACGGCGATTGAAAGTGTGTTTCAATATGCGAGTGACACTTCGCAGAAAGTATATTGTGACGAATGAAGGGATGTCGTGTATTGGCCAAGAAGAGCAAGGGGAGTGCCGAACGTCGAGTAGCACGTGTTACCCCAGACGGCTCCAAACTGATTCTCCTTTCATTAAACATATAGCATCGGGGCGAGAAACGGCGCCGATAAAATCAGCACCGGTATCACGATGCGCGTTATTCTCTTTCGTGCCGCGTACGTGGTGCTTTCCACGCACACAGTTCTCCCTTGCTTTATACCTTGGCATACCGGCATTCAACCGGCCCCGTTCCCAAAAGAGCGCGCGGAGTAATGATCGCTCGCAGAAAGGTCGATTTATCAGATGAAACATCCCACCGCCGCGCCGCCGTGCATCCAACAGCCAAAGCGTTATCTCGAGAAATCCGAGAAGGTCAGTCAGAATCTCTTCTGACAATGAAAAGGAATATTAAGCAGGACGGTTTAAGGTCATCTGCGGGTTATTCCCAGTTCTTTTAGCTGAATCAAGGAGTACGATCTAGGATCTAGTGGCAGCGGCGTCGCGTGTGCACACGAGATAAGAAGTAACGGCAGTGACTGTGTCTTCCACGTACACTTAGTCAGAGATAGTAGTTTACTCGAGGAAGCAATGGCGGAGGCTATACCTTTGAAGGAACAATCATAGCTACCTTCATCAAGGATTTGATCTTTATTAAGTAAACACTATAGGGATGACTGCATTGATTTTCACGTTATGCTATTGCTTGTTCAATGGTTACAATGTACGAAACTTTAGAAAAAGAACTACCAATAACGCCAGTGGCAGGCAATCCCTGTGGCAGTCAACGTGTTAAGCACTTCACTTATATTTACTGTTCCGGGTGTCAGAAATCGGAAGCGATATACCCGAGTATTCAATTAAGTATCGTCGAGTGGTAATCGTGCTGGAGCAACAGACGACGAAAATGCGTGAAATACAGGAGAGCGATCAAGAGGTCTGCTCGAAATTATTATTCCCCCGGCTTCTATTGGCGTATAGCCGGCGAACCACCTCCTCCATCGCGTCGGCGCCATTCACGAACAATAAATGATTATTGTCGAGACTATTACCGCCGCCGGAGTGGTGAGCCGGCCCCATTGGAACTACACGCCGCGCCGGCAAGTTTCTCTCTCGCTCGGCTTCCGAGCGGTGCATGTGGCCTGACTCGTGTGTACGGGCTGCTGCCGGCGTACATATACGTGTTACCATTATTTCTCGTATCTCACGGGCCCATGCACAGTCCGCAGTCCCCAGTCCACTCACCATCCTCCGCTACGATCGCCCGCTACCTCTCTTTTGTCTTTCCTCTCCTCTCTTCGGCCACCATCCCGCTCTCACGACCACCCGCGAACCCACTCGACTCTCCGGCCCTCCGCCTAGCTACCACATCGAGTCCACAGGTCCGCAGCTTCGCTTCACCTCACCATCTCACTCTCGTCTCTCTCCTCGACCAACCCGCCTACCAAACTCAACCTCGAACCTTCTACTCCCGCCGAGCTCCATTTCTTCCTCTACTTTCTAGCTCTCTCGAATACTAGCATCACCAGCAAACAAACTGCATGCACTTAATTCGACGCTCCGCTTTCCTCCAAGAGAGATAAAGCGATTTCCATTCGCATCTTTAGTCTACATAAGCACGGGCGCGCCTCGGTCTCTGTGCCTGAGAGGGAAGGGGCCTTCGGCTGAGATTCATCTTACTAGATGAATCTCACGTAGCTAAATACTTTCGCAACCCCCCTACCTTCTTTCGTAGTAAACCTTCAGTGAACTCTTCTAAATTATGTATATGGAACATAAGAGAGCACGATAGACTTTGAGTTCTCTGGTTTTAATCTTGCGGATCGCATGTGATTTTCTTGGGAACTGTAATTTCTTGAATTTTCCATCGGATTATTATGCCACAATACATAATAATTTGCAGTGTTTCAACAACTCAGTTACCTCTTAAAGCTTTTGAACTCTACAAAATCTGGTTGGTATAAATTCTGGCGGCGTAGCTGTTACCGTCGAGCGCGAAGAATTAAATGATTATCGGACCACTTCTTTAGTAGAACCTCTCCCTTCATTCGTAGTTGGAATAGATTGAGCTGACATGCTTGCGTACGCGCGACAATGGCATGATTTTTGCAAGGCGCAACTACAGCTACCGACGAGCTTACTTGCACGTGTTTACAAACAGCAGTAATTCCGGGCTGGATCGACACCGTACACGTGTCCGAAAGGATTGCGACTGCAGGCTATCGCTTGTGTTGTCTGTCCCATGAAAGCGGCTGACATGGTGCGAGTGTATCATCGGCTGCTCAATGGAACGTGTTACGAGGAGCCATGGAGAATCCACTGCGAACACATCCGGTGGAAACGAGACGAGTACTTCTTCGCCAGATACAGGATGATCGTGGATGAATCAATCAGTGATCGTTGAGTGGTCCGGATCGTTATCGATCGAGCAAGCAGCGGTGCCGTGGGCGTGCTAGTCTCGAGCCATCAGTTATCACTGAGATCGGCCCAGTACATTAAACAGCGTACCTCGTCCGCTTGCTACTTATTCTATTGTTGCATGCACTTGAAGCAGAGTAAAGCAACCAGAAGGTAAGGCCACTTGGAAGCTCACTCATGCAAATTAATACGGCCTCACCGGCCTTTGTCCCAAAAGTAAATAAGTAGTTCTAAGTAATTTACATGTCTATAGAGTGTTCCCTAATACTTCAGATTCAAACTCTTGCTCCCCGGAGCATAGAAATTGGAAAGCCTGGTTATTGATAGACTTATTCGTCAGAATTATTTTTAGTCAACATTGTATGAAATTAGTACACACATCCTGGCATTATTTCTGTTTTGCATTTCGTTGTAATAATGAAATAGTCCAATTTATAAATAACACGGTAAATCGAGAATAGAGCCAAATTGTGGGCACGGTTTGATGATGGGATGCTGTACCAAATTAGCATATACGAAGAACCCCATTTCAACTGATGGTAGTGAGAGATATCGTATTAGCATAATAAAGGAATAGGTACTTTGCCCGATAACCATTTCAAAACGATCCAGTGAGTATGCAAACTTGAAAAACTCACGCATGAATTCCTTTCTTTCATCTCGATGGGCAATGTAGACCAGATGTTATTCTCTGTCGAAACCCTCGAACATGCAAATTATCTACAGATCATCGATTGCACGCGCAAAATATGCAAAATATGCATATAAAATACATCTTTTACGTGTGACACGAGCTTTTGACGCGTTTAAATAATCAAAAATTTTGTTAAATAATTTCTACCCCTAATTATTTCGATTTTTGTTCTAATAGAATTCCACTATTTGAATATGATGATCGCGGCCAATGACAGATATTGCCATGGGCGAACGAACCAAGATAAGAGCGAGTGCGTTCTTTTGGCGGTAAGGGCTGTGGGTTTAAACGTAAGTCTTCAATGTCCGGAATTGGGATTTATGAGTTGGGCGCAAGCACATTAGGGGAACTAATCGACGTCTAAATCCTTCCGGCGGCCGGTATCGGATGTTCCCAGGCAGGAGCGCAGTCGAACGCGTTCACCCTGTGGGTGATTACTTTTCCGTAGTTACTGGCTCGTTCTTCCTCCGCGGAGGAATGCGCCTTCCCGACCAGGCGATCGACGATCTTTCCGCTGGAGAGGTGTGTTGATGCGTTCTAAAGGCCGCACAAAAGAATTGATAGAGGAAGAGAGAGGGATCCTCCCTTAGGGAGGAGGTCAGATGGACCAGGAAATGTGCGGAGCCGAAGAAAGGAATCGGAAACTCTCGAGGCTGGTATTGGGGGGTGGAGCGCGCTACTGGTGAAGAAGAAAGATGCCGGGGAGCTGAGGGCGGGCGAGGGACGCGGTGGGGCGGGCGGGGGGGGGGGGAGACGAAGTGCCGAGCGTAGCTTCAAAGCTCGATTATGTGATATAAAGTTGCCGGTGTGGGGGAGACGGAAGGAGGCTAGAGAGGGATGCAACCCCGTTGATTGAGCCGCCACCTCCAACGTGTCGTGAACACATGTGCTGGTGGCAACGCTCTGATTGGAAGCCAGATGGGCTCTTCAGCCTCTTACCTTCGTATACACTTACGCTTCTTTTCCCTCCTCGTTTTCTTCGCGCTTCCTCCGGGTTCTCCCGGATTCTTTGGATTTCCACGTCCACCTCTCTTCCTCGGCGTATAGTTCCATGGCTTTCATCCCTGGCAATCCTACCGCCCGCTTGACAGCCGAAACATAAGGCTTTCCTGTAAAATACCGCCGAAGACCCTTATCGCGCCGGATCCACCGTCAACCGACCCCACCCACCTCTTTTCCTACATTTGAATGCTGAGAATCCTGATCAGATTGAAATGAACCGAAGATATTCCCAGCACCGGGGAACTAAAGAAATTGTATGGAATGCGTCTGCTTGGCTGTTGCTTATTCATCGTGAAAGCGAAACTACTATTAGATAACACCGTGCAAAATAAAAGTATTCTGGGTTTTCGATATGTTAACTTAAAGGATATATTACTGCATATGACATGTTTTGATTGAACGAATTTTGCGAGTTCAGCACGCATGCCTGATAATACTTTTGATCTTGGCCATCGAAACTTGGTGAGATGGTCGTTCATTTTATTCAAATTCGTGAAAGTTCTTACATTTGCGATGCACACAGATGCCGGAATATACAGCAGACGGCAGCGCCATAAAAGCGACCATTTGAAAGATCATTTCCAGAATTCTGGTATTTTACATTAATAGGCTTTCCTGAAGTTTACAATGCTACTTGACGATTCTTTGCCCACGAAACTCCCACGAGTGGCAGAATATACGGAGTCACGGCATATTTAGAAGTTTTCACACTCTATCGTTGCTTTTTCAGGATTGCGGTAAATGCCTGTATATGAATCAACAGCAATATTCCTTATGCTCTGAATTCAAAAGCTTCTTGAATAACCCGAGCTTTTCCATTTGTTGTCTGCTGGCGCAATGTATTTTGGCTCAAATAGTAATTTAGTGATTATATGTATTCGCGCAGCAAAGCATGCTACAATTAGCCGGTTCGTTCGATTATTATTCCAGTTTATTTAGGTGCGGCAACACCAAGCTGCCATTGAAACCTGTTGGTGGCAGCTATTGTTAACTGGTTTCTTTTCATTCCGTGACTTTCAGAAGCGGTAATTAGAGCCACCAGTGACTAGGATCTTTCCCCCGTTCATTCGGGGGACAACTGACGCCGGAGATTTCCTGTCCTCAACAGTAACACCGGCTGACTTTACTACTTCTCTTCGTTATGCCATCCCGTCCCTATCATTTTTGTCCGTTATTGTTGTTACCGCGCTTTTCTCAGCAGGGTCTCGAGTACAATGGGGCCTCGCGTTAGCCTGCGAAATTCAGAGAGTGAAAGAAGCTACATCTTTGAATGACGTGAAAAGATGGGCGCAGGCGCAGATTATCAATACTAGTCGCAACGAAAAGTCCTGCCAGCCAACTTCTTCAACTGTGACAGTTTAAGTTTGTTTCCATGAGAATGGGCTATAGCAAAAGATGCCGAGGCTGTCTTTATCATCTCTCCATAAAGGAGCGTAGTTTAGCTGTTACTCTGCCAATGATGATATTCGTTTAAACTTCTTCATGCAACTTACTATCCGGCAAATGAGGAGCTATGTGGGGATTTCATGTTTGGTGGGGACTCGAACGATTGCACACATGGTCGAAGGTTTACGAAGGCTCGTAAGCGGCCTTGTTAGGGCGAGCGGCTAGGTTCGAATGTTTTCTGGCCTGAATAAGGTAAGAGAGAGGGGAGAGACGGTGGGCAGAATCAGAACATGAAGGGACAGTTCGGCGGATACAGTGGCCAGTAGTCCCCAGAGGTGGCAGTCTAGTGTTGCAAGCTGAACCTAGTCTGCGGTCGTTGGCTTGTTAGATCCAGTTTGGGGTTGGTAGCGTCTGGAGAGCTGTGGGATGGGGCAGCCGAGGGCGCCACTCTTCAGCAGACCACAATCGGGTATGCAATTTACGTGACGGCCGACCTCTCCGATGCCCCATCCCATCCCACCCCTCCACTCACGTACTCGCATTTACCCTCCCGTTAATCCTTCCCGCCGCTTTCAAAATCCTTTTCCGCCTTTCTTCCGAAATTTTAGCCCCGTCGCCTCATATCTCAATTTCCGTACCGCTCACCTTACCATAGGCAACGGTAAAAAGTTTTACTACCAAGAAACCACACATGCTATTATTTGACTGGCTGGCGAGGGTGATGCCGGATACGTGAGTCCGCTCGAGCGGCGGATATACATATCGTAAGAATGAAAGTCGGGGGCTGTCGGGGGCTGTCGCGAGCAGAAGCTTAAGCGGCAACGCGACATCTACAGTAGGGCCGACTGGCTTCTACGAGGAAACTGAGAGAGAGGGAGCCAAGACGAGCACCGAGAATTTCGTGTGCTCTCCGCACGCCAGTAATGACGCGGAGGAAATTGGAACCAAGCAACCGATTGAAATTCATCGAGTATATGGTGTACAATCTATGTCGGAGATGAATTCGCTGCATCAGCTTTCAAGGCGGTACACGCCGTATACAATACGCACTGCTTGCCGAGTTCACTCACCAGAGAAACACTATCCTTCTCTTAGCACTATGCCAATAGCGATCTGAGTGGCAGTAAATTGGAATGCAATTCGAATGAAATAAGTGACATATAATAATCGTCAAGATAAACTATCGCTTGAGGTTGCCAAGGTTCGGGTGGGCTTGAACGTTTAACGACTTCGGCTTCGGCTTTAGGGAACGTGTGTAGCTTTCGAAGTAATCACACGCCAAGGTATCAGGTGGGGATCAGGCGGTTCGGCACGTTTCAATGCAAATGTCAGGTCAAGCGCTCCGACCCGGTGTAATGTGCATGTTAATGGGTCTGGGCTGTGTCGACTACCGGTTGCTGTAGCATAATTCCACCAATTTACAAACATTATCCCGTCCGTCGCGCCCAATTTTAGACTTCCACTGACACCACTGCTCGCAGATCGTTTTTGCAGTGAAGCCCGAGTTTTCTAATATTTCCACGTGTTTATGACATCGACGGAAAAATATCCATAAGGTATTGGATAACTTGTTTGCATTTGTCACATGAATTATTTAACGGTAATAAAAATATCATGCGAATAATTGATACATATATGTATCCTATTAATTGCAACTTGTTCGTACTCGTGCTGGTTGAAATTATCCAGGTAATGATCAAGTTACTTTAAATATTATGAAGACTAGCGTCATCGTTTTACAGTAAAGATGGGTTGCCGAAGTCACCACTTTCTCAGGGCGTTGAGCCGGCACAATAACAGAGAGTAAACGCATCTTTTAAAGCTCGTTGAAACAACACAATAGCCGAGTCATTGCCGCTCAATTGATCACTCTGAGGAAGGTTTCACTAGAACGTTTTACCGACTTTCGCGATGCTAGTCGTCGCCGGCCGTGCCGGCTATGTGCCATCCTGGCTGTGCTGTGCTGTGCGGTGGTAGCTGCCAGTTAAGGGGCACTCCCGCGCACCCAAACCCTCTCGCAGCCACCACAGAAAGGCACAATAGTTTTAGCCTCGACAATCGGTTGATTGGAAGGAATTACCAGACGATTGTTCGAGCCTCGGCTGAGTGAAGTGGATGTGCCAGAAAGGAAGGGACTTCGGCTGCGCGCAAGACGAGACGGAGAATAACCTATCTCGCTGAGAGAGTTAGCACAATTTCTCACTCTTTTCTTACAGCCGCTAACTCAGCATCACTTGACACCCAGACTAACGTTATTTCAGTCGCTAAGGCTCTCTTATGCTCTCTTTCGTGTTTTCCAATCTTTTCTGAAATTCAGAGAGCTGCCGTTTCGACAAGTGGAATAGAGCAAAATAATGAGCAAGAATAGGCGAGCGTGACAAACAAGTGCAAACCTCGGCAGTCCATGAATGTTTAAAATGCTTAGGGGGATACACTGGTGTTTCTGATAAGAGAGTTTGCAGCATTTATACAGACAAAAATGTACGTGCAGACCGTTGAAGAAATTTGGTACAAGCACTCACCGCATGTAACAGCAATGCCCAGTCAGTAAGAACCGGCATCCTTCTAAGGTGTCCCAAGCTGTCGTAAGTTCCCAAAGCACTCATGCACACTATTCCACTACCCTATTAGATTCTGATAAAACACTCGGCACCCGGCAAAAAATGCATCACCACGAGAACGACGCGGTATACTCGTAGTGACATCGCGGCCATACTGGACTTCATCGATTTTGTGCGGCAATACATTGACGGTCGATAATTTGCAATGTATCAACTGAAAATGATATATTCTCGATGAATTGTTTCTTTCTAATGGGGACTATCTAATTTTGAAAAGGGAGTTATGCAATGCTAAGTGGTGCACACTAAACTATAAGTAATAAATGTTTTTCTTACTAATTTTATGAATTTTATGAATGATAAATATCGATATTATCGCGGGGGTCTTGAGGAAGCCAGGCGGCAGGAACGTCGGTATTGCAGGACAACAGTCGGCACGCCGAAGTTACTGCGCGACCAACAGCGCAGGCGCAGTAAACGCCTGCTATTGTATGTATAACTTTCTGCCTCGTGTCATTTCACTTCACTCCTTCAAAGTTCGTGAACCTTGCAGGAAAAAGGGAGTAGTTTAGTTTTAGTGAAAGTGTAGAGAAAGAAATGTTATCCCATAGTATGGAATCCCTTGATCTTTGCAGCACTTTTCGGACCAAGGAGCAGCAAATATCGAGACTTACTTAAAGTGCATGATGCTCCAATTTTACAATCAAGTCGAGTGAAGCGCGAGAAATACAATTATGTTGCTATTCGAGGAACAATAATCTTCGAAAGCTACTGCATCTTGGTCTGACACAACCTACTTTGAAATGGGAGCCATAAAACAGCTATGTTTTTAAACATAAAAGACCGTAACCACCGATATCCTGCTGGAAGGTAACAAACCTTTTGGCAGTTCCAAACAATCGGGGAGATAAAGTTATTAGAGAAATTGAGGGAAACAAAGCTACAATGGAAAGAGATGTGGGGAATAGTGTAGGAGCAGGCAGGCGGAGCGTCTGAATCGATAAGATCGTAAAGCATGGATGCAATAACGATGGACAGTGCGAACTCCGCCGGGAGGCGTGATGGGTGCTGCATTTGAATCTCTTGCCCGCCTTTACGTTCATCTGGAACAACCGTAGTTTCCAATTATCTCACGACACTACCCCTTTATTGCATGCTCCGTCGTCGTTCGTCCGAGTCGCTGGGCCATGCGACTCTCACTGCTCCGAAACGAGCCGGCGCACACTTGATAAAAGGGTGTCAACCACCGGCCCTCTAAGCGTCGACGTCGTTACATCCGTCACAAAGGCAATTTATACCCGTGGCTGCACAGAAATATTCGCACGCCCTTCCATTTGCAAGCCAAAATCGTAATTGGCTACACGTCGACAATTCATACTCCCATTCCCAGGTGTCTACACTCAGAAGTGACGTTTCCAAGGGGAATAAGGTGAAAGGTTGGAAAGCAAATAAAACTTGGATCCTTTAATAGAGAATGGAGACTGAAACTTTCAAGCAAATCGTTGGTGCATTCATTGCACGACACGTCCACATGTATTTTTGCTTCACCAGTTTTAGTCCACCATTTCGTTGCAACATCGAGCAGCGATATTTCACTGGATATCCTGAGAAAACTGAATCATCCAGGTGGTAAAGTGAGGGTGGGCTAAGGAGAGTCCGGTTAGCATTAGGAATCTCCATAACTTAGCACGAGTGGACAATATGGACAATCAAGCTCCTTCACGCTAGGCTGGCCAGTGGGTCCGTGTGCTCGCTGGCATCCCGAGTCGAATTCGCTAGGACGAGGTGCGGTCAAGACGTGATCAGCAACCGAAAGAAGCTGCGACAGTAACCAGTAGCCAGCCGTCTCCCGCCGCGCCGGGCGTTACGGAAACCCAGATTAACCCCCGTCGACGAACGAGAGGGTCAAAGGGCGAGAGAAGCCTGAGGAGAAGAGGAGAAGAGGAAAAGAAAGAGAGAAAGAGAAGGCGGAGGCTGAGTTTCTAAGCGGAACACCGTGGTCAGAAATCGTTTGTGGAGTGCCAGTAGTGTCAGTGAACCTGGGGTTAAAAATTCACCGGCACCACGAACTGGATCAAGAACCGACCTTAAATTCCAAGCACGATCAGTCAGCTAATACGAATTGCACTTACACTGTGCCTCGTTAGGTTAGCTAGGATGTCGAGTTCTTCGACTTATAAACTCATATCTGGTCTCACACGTTTTACAGTGCGTCCTTTTTCGACGCAATTGCTTTTCCACCTTGAGGATGGAAATAAAATAGATATTAGAATGCGAGGCGTTAGTAACATTTATTCTCTTCTGGATTTCGTTCAATCGGTTGGGAGCGTACCAGCTAGAAAACAAAGCGTACATGCGTGGAAAAGAAAAGATTGTACTGGCAGAGCCCTGCTAGCAGGAAGGTGAAAAGAAACACGACTTAGACGCTTAAAACGGCGCAGCATGTGAGCGTTAATTATCGTGGCCGGCACGTGAGCTAAGCGGCGAGCAATAATTATTTTCACAGCCCGGCGCGATTAATTCAAGCGCTCGCGGCGCCTGCTACGAGAATGGTGCTCGTTCCTTCGTGGACAAGCTCAGCACTCCGCGTACACTGCATGCATAAAGCACAACACACTACACTCTGCACTTGACTTGGATATTACGTATCACGGCAGCACTCTTTGCGGCATGCCCGAGATAATTATACCCTCCCGTTCTCTTTCATAAAGGCGATCGCGCTTCACCGCGAAGCGAACGAGGAAAAAAGTGAGGGTGCTCGAGACGATACCGTTGCGAGAATTAACAGGAAGAGCGATCCTACTCATGCGACATTACTCGCGCCAATTGGCACTCAAAACTGCAAAGATTGATAAATCATGGAAACCAGTGTGCGTTTGTGCACAAGTATGAAATTATCATAGTGACAGGAGCCGAGGGAAATTGCAAAACGACACTGCAATGCGTCTTCATTAGAAGAAGCTAGTGGTAAGATGATACAGAAATCTTAAGATGTCACGTTTTCCAGCTGCACGAGCAAGGTTTCCATGTACCATTCGCGAGATCCGGAACGAGGTGCTGGGAGATCACGTCTAAAATAAGGCGCGTGACATCGGTTTATTCGCCGTCACGAAATACTCGCAGGAACGAATGGGTGCTTTCCTCGAGAAATAGGGAGGCCTGTATCCGTGCGCTTGAAGAAGTGTGTTTGCTTATGTAGACCGTGTGGCCAGAGGGGAGGGTGGTATGTGATATAAGAGGGGACTTGCAGGTAGAGCTGGAAGAGCGAGTACCGCAATTCTAGTTATCGGCCAGTAGAATTAACCCGTCAGGTGTCAGGCTTAAATTCCGAGTGCTACCGCGGCTAGATAAGCTACGAGAAAAATGTGTCCCTATTTGCAACTAACGATCTAACGCCTTCCACATTGACGGTGTTAAATGCATGCGCCAACCGGCCTTAAAGCGTAACTTGATAAACGTCGAATGAAGATAATGCTGATCGGCGATGCCTTGTACGCGGCATTATATCTTGCGCTTTAGCCAAGAACCGCGGGATATCAGGCGAGCTTTATTATTTTTGTCCACGACAGAGTGCTATTAAGGAGAGAAATCCTTGCCGTTAAGGGATATTTGCACACGAGGCCTGGCGCAGCACGGAAGGCCAATTTGTATTAGCCAGAGGGCAGTTCGCTCTGCATTCTACAATGAGATTGAATAATCTATTTGCATTTTAGTGGTATTTTGTGCGCCGCTTGCAAGGCAACTCGCACCTAGATTTCGTTAGAAATTATTCATGCGCGTTTTTCTTTCGCTCGTGAATGTTTTAGGAGTAACTTTATGAAAGTGATGTGCTAAGCTCGTGGAAAGAACCATGGTCATGCAAGGCAGCGCGAGATAGGCCGAGGATTGGTTTAAGATGCTATGAAGCTGCCGACTTAACGTTGGAAAGGGTGGTTTCCTCGCAATTACGGGAAGCTACATCCTCCGGTTGCTCTATGTATAGACCAAGGACTCGGTGCAACGACCACCCACTCTCTTGAATTCCTCGGCTTGCTCACGATCAGACAAATATCCTTAAGAGCTATCTCCAGTGTTACTGCCTTCCTAGCATTACGCCTGATTAAAGCAAGCATCAATGATACTACATCCTCTCCCTTACGACCTCTTAAATACTAGTAATTCCTTGGCGACAAATATACTGCAACTAGAATTACGTGCTACATCGGAATACCTTCACGTTCTAATGCATCAACAATGCACATTCCAACACTAAATACAATTACACAAACATAACGTTATATTAGCATCGACCGTTGAGATTTCTTTCAGACAGTTTGCATCATTGGAGATTTTGTCCAACATTCCGGATACGAAATCATTTTTTGCTTCGCTATTTCTTTTGTTACTACCGTAAGAATCATTCATTCAACCTATATTCTTGACCCACCAAGGAGAGCGGCTTGGTTCTTCATTCCCTTTGTCCTTCGTCCTTTATTACTCAATCTCGAGAGACTATTGAAATCTCATTGTTCAGGAACTAAACTGATAAAGAAATATCCGCTACTTCTCTGTGCGCAGCGAGTGTCATTAATAAGGTGTTGCCAGACACCCCCTGTCGATTAAGCGGCTGGTCCGTACAATGGCCGTCTAGCGAGACTGATTGTGTTTCATGCGTCGTTTGCTCTTCTCATTTGCCATTCCTCTAGTCGAGCGCGTGCCCTCGAGCACTCGGGAAGATACGCTAGTGTATCGGGCAGCCGGCGAATTAACACGTGCGCAGCGCCAGATCCCCCCCACGTATTCTCCCTTGGCACAGTAGCCGATCGACTTTTAATCCCGTCGGATTGATGCAGCCACCGTCTGTTACAGCATTGTGCTCTCATATCGCTTGGCTATCATTCCGTGCGATTAAACAGAGACCCAGGAGAGTTGAAAGTTTTGAGTGCGCTCCGCTACAAGCCGGAGTGGAGGAAGACCTTATTCGGAAGAGCGAGCGCGTTACGGGTGCCGCCTCAATCGACGAGCTGGCGCAAACAATGCTTCAAGAGCTCACGCTCCGCTGAACACTAATATAAATGCAAATCGGCACTGTTACGCATTTCTGAACGTCTCGTAAAACAAACTTGATGCACAGCGGTCAGTCGATAGCCGAACGCGGCATGCGGGAGTACACGGCACGGCACGGCGAGGCAGGGTGCAGCGCGGTGCGGAGCGGGTCGTTTGTAATCGGCTTGGCAAGGACCGAGCCGACGCAACGCGACGCCAGAAGGAAGGAAGGACGATTTCGCGAGCGAGCGTCTAATCGGGGATAGTGTTTGCCGAGCACTGCTGTTACCGTGTAACCGTAAATGGTTACAGGGCATTAGGATTACTCGGGGACTAAGGGAATCTGACCTAACCCTTGACGAAGCTAATGTCATGTTGCTCGACTACTCCATCCTAAGAGGCATCCTTCATATCCATAATTACATATTGACCGTGGATATCCCTTTCTGCCTTCTGTATTCATTCGAAATTGCCTGCTTCATGACTCTTGGAGATTTATATCAGAGTGGATTAAGTTGAGGCAATCAAGGCGACGGCTACCTAATTCGTGAAGTTCCTTGGGGGTTCCGAGTGGTTGGGCTTACGAAAAGGTGAATCTCTCGAGGGCAGGGGCAAGGGGCTGGAAAAAATTTGACGGCGTCAGAAGCCATGAAGCGGGAAAGAAGTAACAGGTTTTGAAAGGGCAGGGGGCGTTGGGAGAAGATGAAGCCACTCGAGAGCAGAGCGGATGAGTTCAAGCCTACCGAAAATGCTATGGTAGAGCTGGGAACGGCTGGTCACAGGTCACACGGATGGCGGATGAACCAGAGAAGAAGGAAAAAAGCTAGCTGAGTGGTTGGAAGACAGCGGAAAAGAAGCTAGGGGAGGGCGTCAGTTCTTAGAATTGTCTCTCGCAATAAGATGCTTCTCGAGCTAAAAAGAAAAGTTTGCCGGTTAGGGTTGAAATTGTACGAGCCATGCGTCTGTACAAGAGTTCCTCTCGTCTCTCTTCTTCGCTGCCTGTGATGCCATCGAACGCCACTCGCCTCGCGACTCCCTTCTTGCTTTTCCTTTCCTCGTGCTTGCCGAACCTTAGTTTGAATAAACAAGCAGATTTCGAGCTTAAACGAGAAATATACGTCGAAAGCAGAGGAGCTCCTTTCGTGGAATTCGAAAGAACTACCACATAGGTAACGCGTATTGTCGAAAGTAAGAAAGGGAGAAAAATGGAGTACCTTATTGCCGTTTCCGGACCCAAGGCTCGCCAAACAATGCTCGCTAGAACTTTATTTTCATAAATTGCTCGCTGTCTGGGAGCCTGTGCAAACTCTGTCCCTCCAGGAAAGTCTAACATACCCGGTTTTCTTACAATTTTGCTCATTTACGATGAACTATGTGCACTTCTCTATCCATTGCTCTGTCTGTGTAACTTGTTTCACCTATCTTGTTATCAGGAAACAGCGAAAGGTTTAAACTCAAAATCATCATTCCCAACCATCGAAGCGTACAAGTGACGAGCAATTCTTCTTGTTCGTGTTTATTCAACAAAAGTAGAAATCCTCGCCAAAGTATCGCACAGCTTTCATCGTGTCCTTTACTGAAACAAGACGAGGAACTTTAAAAAGGTGCATCCTCCCTGCAGTGGTACGCGTTTGAGTTCGGAAAAGGACGTGGAACTCCAAAAAACAGGCCGTTAGTTACGAAGTTCGAAATGAAACTTGGGAGACAAATTGGCCAAATAAAACGAGACCTTCCTTCAAGCGAGACTTTAAGTTTGCAACACGCTGTATCTATCGTAGCAAGTCGATTATGAGTAACCCGCTCTGTCAAAACGGTTTATTCAATGACTAACATAAACTGTCGATTTTTCTACTATTATTATTCAATATCGCTGCTTTCCACTGGGAAAATTGTTATCTGGAGCTTCTGGTAGGCACGTTTTCATTAAAGATCTCGGAGGTTCTTGATGGGAGTCTGGCTTGCCTTAACAGTCTGCGCTTAACTTGCGAGGAGGAGGAGCCACCATGGAACTCATTGTTTTAGCAGGGGATGATGGGAGCGGGGAATGCGACCACGGGCTAACAATATACGGAAACGCATAGAGAGTGCTCGGTCTGGTCTCGGTGGCGATAGTAAACAGTACCGCTTTCTCAGTTCATACTCTTGGCAACACCCGAACTTGTGAGCCCTCAAGGGCGCACTGCCTTCAGTTGCCCTTGCGGTTGACCGAGCCTCCCGTAAACCCCATAAATAATGACACGCCGCGCCGCCGCGCCGGCCTCCGCGGCTGTGCCAGCTGTGCCATTGCATTCCAGTTTCGCTCTTCCAGCTTCGTTTTCGCCGGCTTGTCGTCGCCATTTGTTGCGCCGAGGCGATACAAAAATTATCGTCCCTATGATATACGAGGCACAGCACGTTTCGTAGTTTCAAGTGGCATCGTCGGGAGCGCACTGTCACAGCTGCGTTATTGGATTCCCCTGGAATAGTAAAACTCGGATATGTTAACGCCATACATTATAGTTTAACGCATCCCGTGATATGCATGTTTCATAGCGACGCATAAATTAGAAATAAAGTTCAAAGCGAGAAGAGAGATGCAGCAGGACTAGGTAGCCAGCCGCGCAATTGCGCATTAATTACTTTGATTACTTGGAGTGGATGTTTAGAAAATTACCAGGGAGAAAGAGGGGGAGAGAGAGTGGAAAGTAAATAGAAGCGGATATCGCGGTCCGGCTGTATCGATCGAACGGCCGCGGTATGGATGATTAGTTTCTCGTCGATTTTCAAAAGGGGCATTCGCTCGTTCGCTAGCGCGCCGCCCGACGTGGAACATTTTTTGGCGCACGTGGTGTGCGCGGTTTCGCGCGACACCTGCGCTGGCAATACGTTAATGTGTCAAATTGATGGACCCTTTCGTAATTAATAGTGGAGGTACGGAGAACCCAGGGCCGAGAGCGCTACGCGAACGGTGAGCGGACGCGGCGCCGGCGATTCACTAGCTGTGAGAGCGAGAGCAACTGAAAGAGCGCGAGAGAGGCCGGCAACCTCGAGAGAGATTTGCTGCGCAGTGGTGGCGCGAACCGATTTAAAACTGGCAACCAACGCGTAGTAGGTGCCCGCTAATTGATACGTGCCCATTAATTACTACGTCATTTTCGTTGAGCTGTGTTGCGGCTCGCGCACGTGCTTCTGACAAGAGTCCACCGCTGGTCTCACGGCGACCGGTGCACGATATGATCCATGAAAACGAGGGAGAGAGAGAGAGTGAGAGAGAGCGGGACGGGGAACGCGGCAGGGTACGAAAGAGTGAGAGCGAACAACGGCAAGAATAAATAGCGCCGAGGGAAAGAGCAGTCAGATGAAAGATGGCGGAGGGAGGGGTAGCTGGCTCCGTGTAAAACGGCAAGAAGCTTGCCAGATAAAAGCAAATCGGCCAGAATACAAGGGCGAGGCAGTCAAGAGAGTGTGTAACTGGGAGGGAAAAGGAGGGAGAGAGCCACACACACACAGATGAAGCGCATTCTGGCTATAATTGAGCGCGAAAAGATTTATTCTTTTAATATCGTCCTGCTTTTAATTAAAGTTCTCTTCTCCTGAGCCGCAATGCCGATGCACTCTCGTGCGCGCACTCTTTAACTCTTCGCACGCGAGAAAGTTCCTTCTCACTTTAGAGAGGCCGGCGCCAAGCGGATCCGAGCCTTTCCCGTCTGCCCATTCGTCCACCCGTCCCCGCCCGCCCCTCCGCTCCTTCTTTTCCACTCGTTCTACGGCTTCGCCACTCCAACTTTTTCGCCGGATTTCTTATACCTCGGTGATCCCGAGCGGTCGTAGGCCGTCGCGAGTCAAGCGAGTGCACGAGGGCCACTCGCTAATTTCAGAGTTCACCAGGACGGAAACGGAAAGTCAGAAAGATGTAAGTACTGCCGCTACCGGTTAACTATGTAAGTACGCGGCCCGGTTTGCCCGCCATGGCCGGCAACACGCCAACTATGAATTTGACGCGATTTCACTCCACAAACTTGACAAGAACTAGGACTAATAACGAGTGCCAGGACTAAGCCAGAATTGATTTTTTACACCGACATCTACAATCTAGAGAAATTGTTCGACTGAACTCTTACCGGCCCTAATTATATACTCACTTACTACAGTGTAGTTACTGTGTGAAATAGTATTGTTTACATTAGAGACATAAGACCAATACTTTTGAAGCAGTGAAATCGGAGTCCAATACACATTATTATGTGAAAAGTATTTACCCATGAAAATATGTGATATCGTGGCTGACTCGATGTGTGAACGCAAAGGATTGACGTAGGAAAATCACTTTCGAACTTGGCCGCTGTCTGATAAGAGGGTGGAGGACAACTCGTTTGAAGAATGCGGTGGTGAATAGTCCGAAACAACAAGTGAGCTCAACAAGTATCATCCGGCACATCGCTTTGCCCCTGCAAATCTGTATTTGCATCGAAATGCAGCTCCTTGCGCTTCGGTATACGAAGACAGGGAAATTCATGGCCGAGGGGGAGTTCGCCGACTGAAGCCGAACTGAGTTATACGCTGTGTATGATTCTCCGGTAAGCCGAGGAGAAACGCCGGTTAATCCTCTAATCAAGCGACCGTCCATCTGCATACGAATGCGTTGGCCGGCTATCTCCGACTTTAGCATCGCGATGAATACTCCACTACGTAACCCTGCGTCTTTGTACCCAGCTGCGAATTGCTTACACTTGTTGAGCGCTAACTATGTCCCGCCAACTAACTCTGCCTACTGACCCCTAACTACCCAACTGTTTTAAGTGCCAAATTAACCACTCTCTACACCTCGAATACTAACCGCAATATATCGTCTCTTTGAAGTCAAATTGTACCGGTGCACCCAACCTATACTATGACTAATTTCACAAATGGATTGCTCTGCGTGTGCAGACTTCTTGATAGAGAATAAGTGATTGTTGTTTGGAGAAGCATTCATGGAATAATTAAACAATGAACAATTCGACTTGCCGGTTGAGAATGCCTTGTTTACTTAGAATAGCTATGATTTCTTCGCTAGAACGAACCATCATTTTATCAACAGAAAAAGTTAGACGTTAAACGAAGCGGTGATCCTGAGGCAAGTTTGTGACAAAATATAAGAGAACGCGCAATGAAAAAGTCTGGTGCGAGAAAGGGGAAGGAAGAAAAAATCGGAAATGGAAAACTCGAGGAAAATCTAGAGTGATTAAATATTGATTCGTAAGCACTTCGTGGACCTGCTGTGTATAGGGGGGACTTACGTGATTTCCTTTCCTCCCTTTCATTTCATTTCCTACGGATCAACGTAACATTTTCAGACATATTTCCTCGTTCTGCCTGCAAGACCGTCGCACGATCAGCCATGGCTCGAATCAAAATCTCATTTTATACTGCAAGGACGGCAACGTCGAAATTAATTCTTGCCCAAGCGTATCGCTAGAAAAGGCACTCTTCTCTCTCGTGATTTTCTCATCCGGGGGATTTTTCGCGCCTTGTACATCTCAGATCTGTTTCACCAAATTCGAATTAACGTCTTGCCCCTCGCAAAGTACTGGAAGAAAGACCATTTTAAAGTGTACCTTCCACTCCCAAGGTAGCCTCGGTGAAAGATCGTTTCTCTCTTAGTACTAACTAGAGAAAATCATATCGCGAATGAACATTCTCTAAGACAATTAAAGGGTGAAGCAGAAGCCAAGAATGCTAACTTTTCAGACTTGCCGGACGGTTAATATGAGTTACGAGCGAACTAATTTCTATCTCGAGTACTGCTCCATTTATGAAGTTCGCGAAGTATACGATATTACTGGTTAAGCGATCACGGTTGGCGTGCCCGAAAGCGAGGCAGGAATTACCGGGGCAGAGGTGTAATTATGAACTAATGGTAATCGCGTCATACACTGCGGCATCCAATGTGACGACGCAGCACACGCGCAACTATAATGAATTTTCTGGAGGACACTCGACCGCACATAAACCGTTATTATTCTCGGCAGTTTGTCATTGGTCTCGGGGGCCTGCAAGTCGTTGCTTAAAACTGCATTATACAGCACTTCACCGCGACCGTAAAACGCAGTTCTCCCGAGCGCGCCACGCCAGCGCGGAATATTAAGCGGCAAGTAAACACTCACCATAGTTGTTGTAGGAGTAATAAATCCCGAAGCCCGGCAAGCTACATAAAAACTGTATTGACGCACGCTCCTCTCAAATCCGTCCTGATCGATATCTGATAAAACTGTTCAATGCAGCCTTGCATGACGATCCAAACACTGACAGCATTATATATTGATATTCTTTGCCGAATGTGAGAATGCGCTTCCTGTTTCAAAGCTCATGTTATTCACAAATTATTGACTGATAAAGCGGCGTTGGTTGGAAAGCAGCAGAAAGTGATGAAATAAGTGATACTCTCCTAGACTGCTCAACGAAAGGAAAGTCACCCCAATGTATTCAATAAAAATGATAATTATACATATAAATAGTAAGGACAGATTTATCCTTGCTTGGAAATGAAGGAGTTTCCTCGCGAAAATCGTTGGAGGCTGAAGGTGCTTGCCCAGGGTCTAATTTCGTCCAAATCAGTAGTCGTATCAGTGTGGCTTCAATCGAAACTCGGCATTCAAGTTCGGCCAGATTAATTGAACTTTCTCGATCAGCATCTCAGAAGCAGTTCTGATCGCGTTGTATAGTTGGTCGAATCGAAGGTAATCAGGGCGCTCAGTTGCTGTATCAGCAGCATTATTGCCGCAGAATATGATAAGCATGATGTTGGTATCAGTTTGTGGGTTAATGGTAATTACGTGGAGAGACCGCCCGGAGGCAACAAGGGAGATGGCAACAATACCTCGCGCGCTTGGGGTGACGCAGAGCTATTAGCATCGAATCTGATAGCCATAATTATGCTCTCCTCCCAGATCTTACTGCTTCCTCCTCGCTTCATGATCGTAATTGTGCCGACGCGCTTAATAAATTATTGCAAGCGGATTCGCTCACTGATAAATTCAAGAGTGAGCCCGACCGTCGGAGTCTACGCTGGCATTCCAACCCCGTAACAACCTTTCCCTTATCGCACAACTTTCAGCTCAATCATCCGAACGTTTTCTTATAATGATCCCTTTCCCGTCAGAGCCGGATAGGCCCTCGTTGAAACTCCTCTCATTAGCACCGAACTGCTCGAGTCGGGATTTTTCGATGGGGGATCAAACGCAGTAAATTACTGGCATATCGGCATTGGTCGGATAGAGCAGGATCGATAGCACTAACTTTTCTCTCTCTTTTTCTAAATGTCCATCGCTCGATATTTGATTTTTCGAGCGGTGAAAGCGTTCGAGGGTTAAAAGTTCAAATGTACTCGAGGCAGCAGGTTGAAGGCGGCAACTCCAGTTGAGCGGAAGTTTGCGCACGATAAATAACCAATGAGATGCGGCAAGCGGTAGCGAGTTTTCCATATCACACCAATTACCGGACGAATCGCAGCGGAAGCCAAATGTCTGCCAAGTGGAACGTTTCCCGTGACATAGAGGCCACTCTCCTCGCATCTAATTCAAATTATTAATTAAATTTGACGCATAAAGCTGTTTCGCCTGGCGTGCTTTGAAATGTATTCTTCGAAATCAGTTGACATCAATTAATGGGCTCCCGGATATTTTACCGGCACATGGATTACGCGAACTCAGTCAGAAATGAAATGCACCCGGTTGAATTTACGATTCTCGTCAAAGTAATAAATTCCATCCAATTTCACATTATTCTCGCATCCGAGTTGGACTGATGAAGTTTTTCTGCATGGAGTCGAAATACCGTTTTCAGGGTTGCGACGCTCCACTAATTCATGCCGGGCCTTTTGCTTCGACATTCGTTATACGCAGGTGTGCGCGCCCGAGTGCTGCGTGTTTGTAGTACTTAAAATCTGACTGAAATTACACGTAAACATAACCAAAACGCACTGGCATGGATTAGTTGTAGCGAAAAAGCTCGTACCGAAGAACATACACGCTCGCTTGCATCGACAGGAACGAGCTGCTGCTTTTCGCGTTACAATTATCGCGCAAGCCTCCTCTCCTGGCGCGCGGCCGGCTAACGAGGCAGGATTGACGTCGATTCCCCCTAGTGAAGGTGATCCTATATCAGATGAAATCCAGGGAGTACGGATAGGTCGCTGCTGGCATTGGTACATCCGCGTTACGGGGCGATCTTCGATGGCTAGCATTTGAAAGAAAGCAGGGCCCTTTGCGAGGGCGAAAAATCCGCTCCATGATGCTATCACGAGCCGGAATTCAAACCGTGGCAGTATTTGCGGATGCGTGCACCTTCCATTCCAGTACATATCGGGTTAGATAGCTTCTGCTATGCGGATATACGCGAGTAAAATCCATACAAGTCGATTGATAGCGAGTTCAGTATCTCGTCTTTCCCTCATTGATGCCACTCGGCGGCGAGTGTATTTATTTCAGCGGCACGAATGGCTCGTTGGCTCGGCATCATAAAGATCGAATACGCGTGCACATACAGCCGCGCGAGTAAAAAGGAAGCGAGAAAAAAATATAGCAGCCAGGGGTAACCACGTCAATTTGTCGATCCTCTCCCAGTGGGCCTTCAACACACGCGGTTCGCATATAAATGCATTACTTGGATAAGCGATACCTATACATATATCGGGAATACCGATATCTAAAACTCGACCTTCTAAATGGTATTAATCATATCACTCTCTCGCTCTTTCAATCCTCTTTCTTATCGATCACCACATTCTACATAGATAACACATGACGTGGTTTAGTCATGTTTTAGTTAGCGTGTATGCTTTTAACGTCTACACTTGCAAATTCAATTGCATTAATATTTGGGTTGAATGGATCAGTAGCCAGGCTACGGGGTCATTCACTACAGGCTGGAATTAGGCAACGAGCAAATCAGAGGCTGATTTGTATCTCATCAAAGTGTACGTGCTCTTCTTTTCACGGTAAAAATCAAGCGAATGATCAACGGGATGTGTCACCTGTAATCCGTGACCACTGTCCACTACTAAACTGAGGACACGCTTGGATAGTATTCCCTGAAAGATCGAGCACTTTGAAGTGAGGAAAAACGTTCCGGGTTCTTTCTACACACTCCTAGACTCGATAACAACTTCCTGCCTATCAATTGGCCAGATCATTTTCCTCCCGCTAGAATCGCTTTTGATTCTTCAGTTTGCGCTGCTATCTCCCTCTTAAACTCGCTTCCACTTTGCCTTTCAGTATCTCCGTATAAGCGTTCGTAAATATATTGGTGAAGTTGGAATGCGAAGTTGGGAGAAGGGGCACGGCGGCATTCACCTCAAGCACGTGTACTCCCACCTTTCATCTTCGACAGGGCAGTGGGGCGACACAGAGGGTGGCTATTACAATTAGTGGACATTATGGTAGGATGGGCAGCAGACAGCGGCGCAGCAACATAAATGGAGTGACCGTCGACTCCAGTAGTCTATCATTGCGCGTCGCATGCTGCCGACTCCAGCGAATCGCTTGCTATATCCATCCCTGCCTCCCGGGCCCCCTTTTCCAACCGAAATACCAACCCCACCCATCAGTTTTACCACTTCCACCAGCACCGTTCCTGCTCCTAGCCTTCCACCTCCTTGTTGCCAGGGCCACCCTTCCACCGCTACTATCCCCCCTCCCACCCACCCGCCACCCTCCGCTGCACCCCCTCCGTAATTACAAGCATTCATTTCACACTAAAAGCCGCCAGCGCTATCCCGACCCGACCACTGCCCGAAACGAGTCCCGCGCGAGTCGCATTTTCGCTTCGGATTGCCACTCATCCACTGTCACTGCCAGCCCGCTCTCTCTGCCACCCTTTCGCCCTGGCCATTGCGTCCTTCCGCCTTCCTACCCATTCTATCGGCCTTTTCCGAATTTTCTCTACCGGTCGACCCTTTCCCGAATGCCTGCGATTACATAGGCTGCAACGACCGATAGCAGCAACGACAGCTCGCCGCTCGCTCCACGACCTTCGATAACCGATGCACGCTTTTCCCAACGAGAGCGCGACGAATTTTCGCGTTGACAGTTGGGCTAGAACTTTCCGTCAATCTGAATGTTACTCACTTTTGATCCCTTCAGAAACGATTCCTTAAGGTCAGAAATGAAACATCATTTTTCGCTTATTTTTTCATTTCGAATCGTTGGTAATTAAGAAAAGTGGGAATGTGAGGGCTCATTGAAATAATTATTCTTGTATGTTAATCTTTCCTGTCGCGTAATTCACGAGACACCCCTTGCGAAATATACCCGGAGTGCAAGTCGTGTGATGGTGACAGTTTGAAGTTACGCGAAGGGAAAGCTCGGGAAATGCATCGAGCGGCGGGAAACGGGCGGTGGCAGTCCGGGCAAATGCAGCCAGGCTGCGCGCCATGGAACTTTTTATTCTCGGAATATCGGACCCAATCAGGCACCCCCGCCGCCCCACCCTTGGCGCCCGCGAATATAAATGCCCTCGATCTCGTCTATATAATCATGGGAGTGTGAAATTAACCAGCCAATCCCGCAGCCGACCGCGAAGCCCGCACACACTGCACGCTCTTACTCGGCGACCAATCTCGATTGGCTCCTCCACGAATTTTTGCTCCACGTCAATGTAACCCCGGCACTAAGAGAAGCTGCGTTTCTTTCGCTTGGGAAAGTTTCAACGAATCTTCTGAAAAAAGATCGGCTCTACCTTCCCACTGCTCGACCTACACGCTTCTGTAAATACATAGAAGTTAGTTATATCGAAATTATATACTCTCACATATTGGAATATATATCTCAGCACTTTTTCCAATTGATGTTGAACTGGTCATTTATCCTCTTACTCGTACAGCCATAGAAATGTTACACGATTCATGTGTACATATATATGCCGAGAGAAAAGAAGGGTCAGTGCTTCTTTATCAGTTATTTTATTCTATGAATATTTCATCCCGTATACTAGCCATGTGTAGGATAGGTCAAATTCAGAATACTTATCGACCCTCTATTTTCGATTTCAAATGCAAGAAATTTTTGCATTACCGAACAGGTTTACATGCAATGATAAAATAAGCAAATATGGGAGAAAAGGGTGTAGGGAGCCGCCCAAGTGGAGCAACTAGGTTTCTGGAAGCCAAAAGAAGAGATTGTGAAAGAGCGTGAGCCATGTTTTGCAGAAAGGGACAGGTGCTGCGCCACCTGAAACCAGAGAGAAAGCCCAACAAAAGGTAACAGGGCAGGAATCGTAGCAGCACGAGCAGTCGCAAGAGGCCCACTGCACAATGGCGGGATTAAGGGAAACTGTCGCGCGGGGGGTAGTTTCTGTTTATCGCATCATATAAATACGGAATTAATTAAAACTGCGGAGTTAATTGAATTTTTATAACCTTTTGTAAAAGGGGCTCTAGTCCGGCGGCGGAGCGACCGCTGCCCCTGCCTCCGAGGGAACGAGCGAGCGCAAGCGTGCTCTCGCGGGTCCGAGTGGGAGAGGGACGGAGACGGAGAGACAACATGCACTGCGTTAACTGGGTAGTTACCGTCCCTCTCTCTCACTCTCTCTCTCTCGCCCCCTCTCGCCGCCCTCCCACCCCTCATTCCGGTAAGTGTAATAGCGTCACGGAAATATTACCCTTTTGTGGAAAGAGAAACGCGCGCACCGGCCTGCTCTCCCGCACCACGGCTAGTGCGACCCCGAACTCTCTCGCCCCCGCCGCGCCGCGCCGCGCCGCCTTTCTCCTGATAAAACCGCCCGGAGGTATTTACGGCAGCGATGCACAATCTGCTCCCGAATAAACGGTCGTTGCGTACTTTTAACGAGGTAACCGAGCCACGACGCGACGCAACGGGGCTAACTACCCCCGGCGCGCCAGCCCGTGAGCAGCCTGCTGCCTCTATCATTATCGCTATGACACGCAGACCGCGATTTTTTACACTTCTCCAACCGTTCACGGCGCTGCCGCCATTGCCACCTTCTTTTCCCATTAGCTTGATTTTATTACGCTGGTTTCATGTTACCTCTCGGTCGAGGTATCTTACTTATTGTGTTATGTATGCCAAGTTATGATTAGTTTGTGACTTTTCTAAGAGTAGGATTGGAAAGTACTGACGCATAGTCAGGCGCGCACCATCTATTCAGCGATACTATAAAGTCATCATTAGTATACATAAAGGCTCCTATTCAAATCAAAGGAATCGTTTCTTACTTGAGCGTGATCGGACGTATAATATCAATCGAGTGCAAGAAAGAAGAGGAAAGAAAGAAGTTCGACGGAAGGGTCGAGACATCTTTTCAGTCGTCTCTCATAAGTAAACCTGATAACTAATCCCGATCGGCAGCGGGCGAAGAGGGCAGAGTCTTTGATTCAAACTACTGTTATTTCTTGGGCGTCGCCAAGCGTTATCAGAAATCCGCTCGCTCGTCGGATTAACATGTCTGAGGTAGCGGCCATCAATTTCAATATCCACTCGATAAATATTCCTTTGGAACCCGATTTCTTTCCCCATGCTTACCCCCGCCTAGAGGATCTTTCTGCCGCAGCGCCGCGCCGCGCCGCGCCGCGCCGCCGGTCTGGCAGCAGCCTTACTTTCTTCTCTTCTCCCTGGGCAACCCCTCTGCCCTGCCGGGAGGCGAGCTCGTTCGTCTGGAGATAGGCGAGATTCGATGGAACAGTGAGCGAGACGTACGACCCAATAGGCGGATCGCAGACTGGCTTTAGATAATATCCTCCCGACGATTTCCATGCCCTAAGACTTTGCAAGGATATTTTCCTTGAGAAACTCCTTCCACTACACGCGTCCGTCGGCTGCGTCACTCGAGCCAGTCGACGGGATAATCCCTCTCGAAAATATCAGATGATAATAGTCGCCTCCGGACCATCCCCACATCTTACTTCTCTCCATCCCTTTTCGCATCGAATTTTTGTAAACCCGTATGTCGTGAATAAATGCTAGAAAGATACAAGGACCTTCTAAATTATCTCTTATCACGACTATAGACGTACGACTGCATAATGAAACAATAGCTACTTAGGGCAGGGCATATTGTAACATCCCCATCTTTGGATCATATTTGTTAAAGGGGTATCATAAGGGACCCTCGTTTATTCTTCTTCCACCCTACGCTTGGATGGAAAATCGAAAATAGATACTAAACAACATGATGTGAGTTCTTTAATTACGCAGATGGAGCTCGAATAAGAAGAATGTTAGGTTTGTGTGTGAGTAGACTGTGGAGCGGAGCTGTATGCAATAAGCAGGATATCCAAATGACTGAGTTTTAGTACAAAACGAGTGCAGACCGCCACACAGATTCACATTTCGTTACTACTTCCTTGATATCAACTTACTCTCGCAATGTGTACTCTTCTCGCATTGGTCTCCTTTTCCTTCAAGTATCCGGTCCTTTCCTTTTACTTTTCCGCAGCGGTAACTTTTCAAGCGTGGGCATAAGTAATGAAGAAACGCCGAGGACTTTTCCCCGACCGACGCCGAGCGTCGTAGCTGCGGGAGGCTGCGGGAGGCTGCGGGAAGCTGCCCTTTGCCAAACTCGAACGAAGACAGAAAGACTCCTACGGAGAAGTTGGAAAGGAATTGGGCAAGACGAAGGTAAACGGGATCTTCGAGGCGAGGAAGAAGAAAACGTCAAAGATGAAGAAAGTGAGGAGCTGAGTGTGGGTGTGGGTGTGGGTAGGTCTAGGTAATATTAATAAGTAGAAGGAAAAGTTGGTTTGATCAGCCAACATGGACGGTTTCAGGTAGGGACTAGACCACATCACAGAGCAGCTGAAAACGCCGAAGCTATTAGCATAATTACAATACTTCCGTCTGGCCAGTCCAACTTTTTGCTTATTTTAAGCCACTGCTCGGATATCTCCCGTGATGGGATTGCGGCGAGCTCATTACGCTGATGCAGCATTAAAGAGTCAAATCATTCTGTCGATGCCATCATTGATTCACGCTGCTCCACTATATCTGTACCACTATGCATCCCACTTGCATATCCTAGAGAAATTATTTGAAAGCATGAATCCTCAATTAACAGTTGTACGCTTGTTGTTTACGCTTAGTTATGTTGCGACACAATTCAGATTGATTGACATTGCTTTTATTATTCGCTGCTTACTAAGGTCAGGAGATATTGAAAGATACATATAGTTGTAGTAAAGTTCCAATTCTAAATGACTCGTCATCTGATCTAGATGCTTGTAAACTATTGTTCGAACGTGAATTTGCTTGTTCGAGAAATACTGCTGATTCTTAATGATAAAGAAAGTGCTCTATACATACATGTACTATGAACCATCTATTACAGATGATGAAGTGCCTTTTGGGAGCGTCGGGGTGCCAAGCTGAATCAGCTGTACTCACCCGGGCGAAACACCCTTCCCAACTTCCAGCCGGTTTATGCTCTCACCGGGAATAAATCTGATTCGCGACGGCCCGGCTGGGTTAGTTACTGCCGGTCTCGCTTTAATACAAAATGAAGAATTGTTTATGCCTCGACACTATTATATTCCTACCACCCTTCGCAATCTTTATATCAATCCTATGTCTGCGCCAATCACTACAACTCATTTTAACCCTTGCCTCGTTACAACCGACCGAGCGTGAAATAGCGTATCGATCGAAATTACTGAGAATTGACGACTCCAGCTTCATTCTTGTTTCTCTTAACAGTCTTTCTATGTGATAATACCATTCATAAAGGTTATAAAGCTGGGTGTAGCGGAAATTAGTCGCTGGATCGATCGGATCAAAGAGCGGGTAAACGACATCCAATGTTTCCTTTCCGGTATGTTCACATAGGCCTGGATACAAATATGATTATGGCACCCTGTATAAATAGGTGGATATATGGAAGCTATCGGTGCTGGATCTTTTCGGCTACTACGCGATATTGTATTTGGCTGGGAAGTGCCGGTGAAGGGAAGCCGGACGAGAAAAATTAAGGAACGGGAGTGACGGAAGCGAAAGCGCGGCAGGAAATGCACTTTGAAGCCACACATCCGTCGCTAGATAATTGCTTTGTCCATCGGGCCACGTGAAAAAGCGCTGCGTGAGGGAAATGCTTTAAATGAAAAGGGTAGCCAGGAGGTGCGGGTGAAGGGTAGAGTGTGCCGCGGTGGTACGAGTGACAAAGTTACGTTGTCACGTATAACAAAGTAGATTAGTCAGTGTGATAAAGGACTGTAATTCACTAAGTAAATGATATCGATCGTGTAACGAACGGAATGTGCTCCCGCCAGCCAGTACTTCCATTCGTTGGATGCGAAAACCTCGTGTCATATTGCCAGCTTTTCTACGATTTCGATCCAAAAGCAAAGCAAGACATTTTCCATCTCATGACTCACGTAAAACTGGCTATTTTATCCATGCAAGAACATCTATTACGGAATGACTTTCATGGTTGTTAAAATCATGAAAGCACAATTTACATTTTTGACAAAACGACGCGGCAAAAAATGTGAGTGGCTTCGGCATAAAGCAGTTAGAGAGAAGAAAGCTACCCATACTTTGGTGTAAATTGACGTTGTCTGATTCTTAGGGGCGGACTGCGCCTGGCCAGAGACGATTACATGTGATTTAAGGAGCTCTGTGCTCGGGAGTGCTTCCATTGGTTAGGTCACAGCATTCACCTTCTTTCTAGACCCTGTTTTATCTACGAAATGCAGCAGTTCTCTCCACTTATGTGTCGCTGATTCCACCTTACTCTTCTCTTCCATGGAAAATCACTTGCCATCTGCATCTCAATACAAAGCATCGATCTTTTTCATCCGGAAAATCAATTCATCAACACCCGACACTATAATACCGAGGGTTTTATTTGCCAGGTGTGATAAATCTTTCCTGAAGGAGCCTGATCGAGAAATATGATGAAAAGCGCATTATATGAAATGCGCAGATCGGGCTCGATTCCTTTTGGCGGTGAGTTATGCAGAGATACATGGAAGCGCGTATGGCGGGTGCATTCCCAGAGACTGACGCCACACATTTCTGATAGCCTTGTGATCATCGTAGTGAAGTTATCAGGCCAAATGATAGTCAGGACACTATCAATGCAATTGTGCGCTTCTAGCGGACGAGACCGAACCAAGCTCCAGCCTCTTGAGACAAGTGGCATCATCGACATGGTAACGGCCTGGTAACTGCATCGTAAGCCGTCTAACGGAGCACCAGGGCTCCTAACGCCCGATATCCCTCGTGTGGTGGTTCGAGCTCGAGGTTCAATGGCCTCTTCATCAAGGATCACACGGTTAAATCCTCGGATGTAGACTGACCGTCCCTCTCCATCAGATCAAGCTCAGTGGAAATTCTCGAGGACTACACAATCCGCATGCATGGTTGTTTGAGCGTCGTCGACCCTGCGAGACAAAAATCCATTATCCACGAGTGACCAATATCCCTTCCCTCACTTGACTACCACACAGAGTATATATATATCTAGCAGACGATAACCGCTACACTTCGGGATAATATACTCGGTAGTCGCGTGCCGTCCTATATATACTACTACTTGGCGCGAGACTCTACCGAGTCTCCTGATATAGATAATGTCAGGCAGGATTTTTTCTACTGATGCCAATTACGGGAATCGTCCCTGCCTGATTGTACTTAAGGCTTTAATTTGCAAGGACATACTATGCGGCGGTGATGGACACGGTGATTATGGTTGCGCTACTTGTGGCCTTGCTCCCGATGGAGATGATAGTAACGATGACAGCGATACAACGGTGAGCGCGGTGATGAATTGGTTGAGAGAACGCCCGAACGTTTCCCGGGTAATGCTGTTCTCTTGTTTCTCTTCCGCTTCAATGAACGGTGTATTGTGGTCTGATCGATCTCATTACGGGGGTTGCTGTTTGGTCTCGCTTAGAGGAGAACGCGCTCCTTTCAATGGATCAGCTGCTACTCGACCGCCGATTGATTCCCACACCCAACCTGTCAATCGATCCCTCTATCTCCCGCGAAATCACGTATTTCTTTTCGATAGTCGTCCACCTATCTTGGCTCGTCGCCGAAGAGCTGAAGAGTGGCCATAGAAGAGTTCGGCTAGAAGCAGTCCAGACGTTTGGAGACTCGTAACAAGGTGGATGGGTAGTGGCGGCACTGACACGCACCAGATCCAGGGAAATAGAGAATGGCTTCGATCGTTAAAGCTCCTTCTCCTTCGTGATTCCGGCGAAAGGCTCTTGAGGCTCGTGCCAAGAGGAAGGTGCAATCGAAACCCACGTGTCGCAAGGACAACTCGTTCGACACTGCGCGAGAACACTCTAGTGGCACTTGTCCGTAAAAAGAAATTGGCCGACGCGGACGTGCCTCGCTCGCACGATGGCCGCCAGTGACCATTAAATTGATATTCCATGAATTGGTGTCAGAAGCATTCGATACCGTTTGAATAGGTTTATTTAAAGGAGAACGTAGGGCCACGAGGGACAAGCCGGTCTCCAGAAGAATCGCTCCCTCCATTTCAATAGCAACGTACCGAGCGACCTTTTGTCCAGCACAATACAGGGGACTTACGATCATCCAATATTGTCCGTCAACACACACTGCGTGCGCTCATCTCGTTATAAAGTCTGTTTGATCGGCAAACATTGCAGCTCGCCGCGATGCACCCGGTAACCGTGCAGTCTGACCGATGCAAGGCCGGCAGCTACCTCGGAAAAACCATTTCACTCCTGGTACCTGATTACCAAATCACTTCCGCCAACAGCCGAGTGATCTTATCACTTTCAACTGTTAAATATTAACTTTATAATTAACAAGGACCTACCGATGTGTTACAAATTGCAACGATCAGAACGTAGACTGATTGGATGCGAGGTGTGCTGCAAAACCCTGACTCTATCTATGTAACTTTGATCTTTCTTCCTTGAAATTACTTGCGAGTTGTTAACACAAAAGTTTGTTCTGTTGTAGTTATAACTAATTCTCATTCATTTCATTTACTACATTTCATCAAAGGCGTTGAGAACAAAAAGGAATCCTGATATTGATTGTATTCCCTTCAGCGTTTACTTAAGAGGATAAAAGGGTGCGTCACGTGCAAGGGTTAAAGCACCTTGACTACTATCAAGAGCACCAGCAATCTCGGCGATGTGCATCTGTGCCCAATATTCTTGACGGCAGGAACGGTACAGAGACGAAGTCACCCTTTCTCATCTGGCAGTCTTATGTCTCAAGAGCGACGACAGCCCACCTACACCCGGCATCCTGACAAACGCTGCAATCTAAACTCGAAACTTTAAACAAAAGCTCTCTCTTTCTCTCTCCTACAACACGTAGCGCAGCCGAGCAATGCCGACCCGCCATGTAAATCGCTCGAAATGAATTCCTGCCAATCACGCACGTGCCTCAATACCATACGACCACTAGCGACGTACTCGGTGTGAACGCTGGTGAAAAAACCGAAATTCCAAAATGTAGGATGAAATTTGTTGGTTGATTGCAGGTTGTAATTACCTTCGAATTAATAATGTCATCGTTGAATGGGGAAAAGTCATATACACTCTTCAAATACAAGAACTGGTGTGCTTATTATTAGGAGATTATTAGAGCCTTTGATTAATAATTATCTGCAGCTGCGATACATGAAACTAACTTGAAAAGTTGGACCATTTCTCCAGCTTGATACTTTCGTGTATTGGCGAAATATTTGTCCGAATAATTATTTACTCAATCATTTAGAGAGCATTTGTATGCGGAAATTTTGAGCGAAAAAAGAAGTTGAGATGGGCAGTCGATGGCGGATATCGTGAAGGTTGAACAGCCGAAAAACATGGAAGATTTATGCGAGCCGGTGAGAGCGCAGTAGCGTCGAAGTATTAAGATCCTGTTTCTCTTCGCGCATTCATTCGACCTGTCGCTTCGAGTCTCGGGATTCGCATATGCCCCTCGCACCATAGCCCTCCTCGTCCCATCGATACTTCCATGCACGTGATTGATGGTCGCCGTCGCTTCGCAGACGCGACGACATAAATCAAAAGGCGCCCTTATACGCACAACCCCTTTTCTTGCTACTCTCACTCCTTACCATCCTTTCAGCTCTCTTCCGCCCTCAGTAGTTGCCGTCGATGCATTACAAAATCGGAAGCTAGTAAACGCTCCAGAATTAAATGCTGGCCGAAAGCTGTAGGCGTTACTTCCTACTAAAAAAGACAGTGATTGGACTTTGTGGAAGTCCTTGTAATTTCGAGCCATGACATTTTTCTATGTGCACATACACCAGTCAGGACTCTTTGTTTACCGAATAGTTTTTAATTATGTTCTAAGAATTTCGTGAAATTTGCGATTTTATCAATGATGTTCACTCATCCGACTGATTTCCTATTCGATTGGAATAATATTGAGAGGCAAATTAATGTAATTGATTGCCGTAATGGATAAGACTCAAACAACTGAGGAATCCATTAAAATCACTTTTCACTTTGGATGCGCGTGCCGCCGGCTAATGTAGAAGAAACGCGAAGATTCATCCAGAGGGAAGCGCGCTCACCCTCGCAAACGCTCTTCACCCTCTATTTTCCAGAACTACACAGCCAGCTCTGTCGGGAATGATGTATCGATACAAGCTGGATTTTTGAACGGGCTTTTAATCGCACGCACAACGAGAGTGATGCAAATGGCTTGAAAACGAGAGAGCCTCTGATGGACTTGCTTCTTACGATTCATGTTACGCTTCGCAGCATCCACTCCAAGTAGGGCCACTGTTCAACCCAGCTCCCCGAGCCTTCCAAACTTCCGAACAATCATAAGAGCCAAGGAACTAACATATAAAAGATCATTTCAGCAAGAATATTTTTTATATCTACACTTTGCACACGTTGGAAAATTCCTTATGCAGAACAAGTAGTTCTTCGGCGATGGATCCGACTAGAATGTCACGGAGCGCTAACTGTGTACACGTCAAACTGGCAAGTTAGCTAGCGAGTACATAGTGTGACCAACATTGTCATATTCGCCTGGCAGCAAGTGTCCGGGATAAATAGTTCATTGAAGAGTAAGCAGAAGCAACTTCGTAGAATTGGCAGAATTCCAATGCCGATACCTACGAGATAGGTATAGTGTGCGAGAGACAGAGAGGGAAAGCAGCCTGGCTTCTATCATATACCGTTTCGCTCAGATTCTTTGATCTTTAACAGTGCTCTGACTTATGCCAAAAGGAAAAGATCCGAGTAATAGGTGAAGCAGCGATCGGTCCTCCAAAGCTGGGAACTCGTTTCACGCGAAATTCCTCGAAATCCTGTACCGTTTGAGTGGCTGGGTAAAGGATTGAAAATTGAAGCCGAGCCCAGAAGAACAAAATTCAATGATATGCTAGAGCCACGTAAAATGTTCACACGCATTACGCATTATCACTACACATACGCCAGTTTTCCAAGTTCCCCCGCAGCTTCATTATCTTGCTCTCTGACGAGATTCCCTGGCAAATATTCGCCGTCGGAGATCGGCATAATACGATATTCTCGTTCAACTAGGCAGAGGTAGATCTTCAAAAGGCAAACTTCTCGGACTAAGATGCCGCGTGCTCATTCTTCCGAGGGAAATCCGCCGTTTTCCGACGTGGGATCCTTCTGAAATATCGAGCCCGAAAGTTTGGCATTCTTCTAATGACTCTCAGGAATTTTAATCGCTAATTGGAGTTAGACAGTTCTACCGCATACCGTATCACATAACGCGCTGCGGCGCGGTGCGGCGCGGCGCATTCCTCTTTCGCGTAGCAGAGCTCCATTTTTCAATAAATGACTCAAACATTTTCCCGTAAATAATATGTCATATAGTGCATTAGATCGATCAAGGGCTGTCGTAAATTCGATGTGCATGTGTACGTTCAAGTGCATCAGCGGTACGTCTGTTGACGTGTCGATGGGAACACGCAACTCCGTGCGGTGCTCGTTCGAAAATCATTAATTACGAACTGTCGTTAGGACTAGTTTACTTGTTACAATGGAAGTGCCAACACAGATGCATATCATTATTCAATGTCAATTGTGAGTAAATAGATTGCCTCTCATGAGCACAGTATAAATGCTCGGCAGTTCTGCTCAGCTCCAGGGAATTGCATCGACAGTTGCACAGACTCGATCATGCACGTATCATTGGTGTGTCTTCTTGGCCTGTTGGCCGCTGTTGCGGTCACTCTTGCCGATGATGGTGAGAAAAGACAGGTAATTTCTTAATGTTCCTATTTTTTCGGTCGAATTTCACTTCCAATTAAATTAAGGATTATGCAAGCCCGTTGAAGTTAATTATTCAACGATACGACAGTTTGTCTTGAATGTTAAAAGAGCCAGTACACTGGAATTTAGCGGGAAGGTAGTTTCCGTCTGAAATATTGCATGAAATATTTCATAACTGAAGATTCCTCTTTATGTTTCTGTTTTTGAGAATGGATATGTAAATTGTATTTTATGATTAATAGGAACGAGCCCTAGCTTTCCCCGATCCCATAAAGGGACTTAGTGCAGTATTCGGCCACGATTCATTGAAAGACGAAGGATCTCAGGACTCCGAATCAAGCGACTCGTCCGTTCAACCCCGATTCTTCTTCCATCATTTTAACCATCGTCGCCGTTGCCCCCGTCGTAGAACTACAACTAGCACCTCAACTACCTCCACTACCTCCACTACATCCACTACGACTACGGCCGCGCCTACTACTACATCCACTACAACTACTACTACGACAGCCGCTCCCCCTCCAGGCCGTTAAGGTATACATATAAACATTTTCGTATTATGACTGATTCAACGATTAACAATTATCCTCTTTCATTTAGGATAACACTTCAATAACTGAAATGCAACCCGACGCATCTAATAATCTTCTTAATACTTCCGGCTTGAATATATGTAGCTTAAATCTGAGAGGCTTGAATGGAATATGGCTGCTACAACTACTCTCTGTTAAGATGATGTTCCAACTTTCCATACGAAAGGGATCGTCAAGATTCCTCGTAACCATGGTACAGTAAATAAGAAAGGAATAGGTTAGTGATAACCGATAACCGAACGTCCAACTGAATTCGAAAGGCGATATTCCAAAGTGACTGCACACTGTTGCAGTTACTGTCTGCTTAAACTTTCCATTCTCCATTTCCCCCATCACTATGTCGGGAAACCGTTGAGGGAAATACACTGTCTCATATCTTAAATAGTTATTATTATTTTCCTATAGCCCACACATTCCCCAGTAAAATATTTTCAAATCTGTCGGAGACACGAGAAAAGGTCAAGCGACGATATCATATGAAACGATAGTGCTTGGAGATCCCCGGCGAACTCGTAAAATCGTCATCGAGCGTGCATAAAACATGAGTCGCCCGGAGAATGCGGGTCGGTCCTGCGAATTTACGTAGCTTAAGAATATGAAAGCAGGCAAGTCGACTAGTTGTCGCCGCTGGCAAGCCTGTCAATGGAGATTGGGATAGTGGATGCCTTTGGCGAAAGGTTCTTGGGAAAAGACGACAGGTACATAGGTATAGGAGGCAGCCGACAGCCGGTCTGTTGCAACACATTGAGGGGGAAGGGTCGGCTTGCTCGAGCCCATATTTCCAGCTTGGCGGTTTCGCCGTGCGCGTTAAAATACATTTCCCTGCGCGAAGAGTTTCGCTGCGCCACGGAAAAGCCTCCAGCTGCTGGTCGCGATATTCCACATGCGTAATGCTCGCACGGATATTTCCATACATAAATCTCCTTTCCGAGAATAGCAACCATGTCTGGCTGTTGCGCATCATCAGCCAGACTGAGAAACATCTGCGACGTCCTTATTGTCCCCTTGATTGTTGGCGCAGACTCCAATATTCGAGGGATTTATAAAGAACCTTAAAACAAATGCTGGTGCCCGCTTAAAAAAACGAAGCCACCCTATTATGGAACAATACAGCTAGTTTATTAAGCAAGAATACAATGAACTTTGTCTATTGGAAAGGTAATGATACTTTGGTACATTCAGGTCAATGGACCTAATGTCTCTGTAAAATGCAACATCTTAACGGATCGTATACCAAGACTATTAACACTTCGTCTGATCGGGAGTGTCCGGATTATCATTCACCTGGCAGTGTTTCCATCCCATGTCAATGTCGAGATGGGCTGCATTAACTAATGGATTTTCGATGCAAGCTTCGATGAAGTGAGCGATTTCCTCGGAGGTGCCGTACCGCTTGGGGGTCAGCATCGATGAGATCCACTTCTTCCTATCCTCCGGCGAATGAGATGCTACAGGAAACAGCACGCCCATCTACGTTAACGTCATCAAGGAGATCGCTCAAGATCATCATTGGCAATTTCACCTGTCATTGGAGTATCGATGAAGCCAGGACCAATAGTCACAACTCGTATTCCTTTGGATGCCAGAGCCCTTGCCAAGGGAACTGTCATACCAACTATTGCTGCCTTTGTGGCGCCGTAAGCAATGAACTCAGGGGGTGATTTTAACGCGATTGCGCTGGCAATGTTAATTATCACACCTCTCAGCTGATTCGCGTCCGGCTTATTGTTCGCCATCCCGGCGACTGCCAGCCGTGTCACATTAAACACACCCCAGACGTTCGTGTCGAATATGCAACGATAGAGATCGGCCGAGTGCGGCTTCTGTGTCTTGAAGTTATAGATTGGCTCACAACCGAATATCGCCGCACTATTCACCAGTACATTTATATCGCCGAATCTCTCAGTCGTGCATTGCAGACTCTCAAGGACATCTTTCTCCGATCGAACCTAGTGCGATTGGTCGTGGGAATGTGATTATTTAAGGTGATAGCTATCAGTGAAAGCCATATTAAAGTGATGCTCAAATCACTGGAGATAGAAGATTTACATCGGTGCATGTAAATAGGGCACGTTCACCCATGGCTTCGGCAAGCTTGGCGCCGCTCGACGATATATCGGCCAAGACCACTTTACCACCCTGGCAGAGAATCTTCTCGGCGACAGCTTTCCCGATACCGTTCGCACCTCCGGTTATGTAGGCAACCACGTGCTGCAAAAGGCATTAACACTGGCAACACGTGTACATTGGTGAATTTTAGCTTTTGCATTTAATAGCCTCTCTAGTATTACATTGTCACGCCCGGCGGCCGATCTCGCTGGGCGTCAAAGTTACAAATTTCTTTAATAGGAAAATCATGAACTGTCACCTGCATCCTCGCACTCATTTTCAAGCACGCTCGCACGTGTCGACGTACGAAATGTGAATACTGATATTACACTAAATTACAACAAGATGGGCATTAACACTACGGCACTACCAGCTACACTTTTCTATGAAGATAGCTCACTATCGAGAGGATTATCGAATTGGCGCTCGTCACGGTACTGCTGCTCCAAAATTCAGTACGCTCTAAGAAGCCATACATTCAATTCGGTTGCTCCCAGGAGGAAAACAAAATTTTCATTAAAAAAAAGACAAGTTGTTGCAATGCGGATAACTAGGTGAGCCGGCAGAATCTACGGGATGTGGGGAGGCGAACTAGTAAATAGGATCGATTTCAGGAGTTTTATGGAATCAGCATTATTTCAATCTGGTATACTGAATTTGAGCGTAGGTAGGGAGGGGGTGGGTGTTGGGGAAGGGAGAGTGGGATTGGTAGGCAGCCAGCCGACAGCAACAGCAACTACCTACCGTGAAACGAGCTCGCGCACTCGCAAGCCACAAAACAAGCTGGGGTATCTCGTTGTGTTAAGCGTATCGCCAGCAAGGTCCTGATCAGTGTTAGTCGTAATATAGAATCGTAAAAATGCCGGTACCACCGCGGTGCAGAGTTCCGGCGAATTTGTTGAGGGAGTTTAAAAACAAAGTTCCGAACTACCCGCCGTTGAAGTACTATTGTTTTGCCGCCCTCGCTTGCTACCCGGTCGTATTAAAATGCGGGAAGAAGAGAAAAGGAGAGTTAGGAATTGGCCATTGATAAAGTTGTTGAAGGGGGATCCGGTTCCAACTTGGAGTCTGGGATCGCAATCGCTCGAGAAAGGCACTACTGGCCTTACCTTTCTTGACCCTTCCGCAATACCAGCGCTTGCTCCCTCCGACTCGCTTAACAAGCCGAACAACCAGGCCTCAAGTCCACGATGATAATCCACTTAATGTCGACAAATTTTTACTCGATATTAATCTATTGTTGAACTTACCTAACATGAATTCATGAGTCGCGTAACTCTTTCTTCTTTAATCTATCTCTTACAGTTCCTTTAACACTAATCCTGCAATTCGTAATATACGATTATTGAATATTAAATACGTTGGCAATATATGGTATCGGAACTGATTCGTAATAAAATTGCGAAAGGGTTTACGGCAATCTACTTCTGGAATTTTGCATTTGTATAGATTCCATTTGATTTTTAATCTTCGTTACGTTTATGGATATTAATTGATGTATGCCTTTTCATACCTTTATTAGCGTCTATAAATTGAATTTAATGACTGCGCTAATGCAAATCCGTTGAAAGAATTAAATAAGCAAGAAAGGAAGGCAGAACGGATGGCAGTACAGCCCTCGGCGAGGGTGGACTAATGATATCCATCGATATTAAACTCGAGTGACACGATAGCACTTACGCAGGGTCATCTGCATTTAAATGAAATTTCGCAGATTATGCCAGCATGCCAGCGCACCACGCGACTTTAAGATCGCCTTTCATGAAAAAGTTCTTTTACAGATTTTATTTATTCGACCGGGAATAAAAATCAGTACTTGCTTTAAGCGTGAATGTTTGAAATATTATAAAATGTCCGAGGCCGATTCATAAAATTCTCTCAAATTTTTATACGCTTTTACATTAATTATACAGGAACTAGTTGTGTAAATTTACTGAACTCGCAAAGCACGCTAGTCGTCCACACAAAACTCAATCGTCGGGAACTCGCATGGCGTCACTAATAAAGAAAGCGTACGAGCGTCGCGCGTACTTAATCCACTCGAAACCAGACTTTCCAATAGCACCGATGGGGCCGCAATTCCACCGATGCATTCGGGATAAACCTGGTAACGAGAATTTGCCATTACCGTGAACGAGAGAATCGGCGTGGAATGGCGTACAAGTCGCATAATGGAATACTTTTATCAGCCTGGCCACGCCGCTTAATTATTCAGGGCCGATCAAGTGCGTTAAACCCGACCGATGATTCCGTGATGCCTCGCACCCACCCCCGCCCCCACACACACACACACACACACAAACTCGGCTTCATTAAACTTTCACGTGAATTCACCGCGATTGAATTTGCTCCGGGCTCGCTTCCGTACTTGCGATGGAATTGATAGCGTCGCTTATGTGTGAGCCTGCGAACAATGACTGAATCTTCCGAGCATCGAGAAATACAGCCTCCACGGGACTACTGTAATTTTATTCGAAGATTCGCTACGGAGGGGTGGAATTCCTTTAAAAGCTAGTAGATCGGTCACGTGTGTCAAGGCAGTCAGTGGCATTTGTGAGTTATATCTTAGGGAGTCCATCAAGGGGGTGGTTAATGACCTGTAACCAGCTTCACGCAAAATTGTGAGTACAAAGTCCTACTTTACATCATAGTGAAGAAAATATCTACCAGTTGGCCAATCTTTAAGACTCTACTATAAATACCGCGTTTTCCGCTTCCTATTTCTAGAAGCTTCATCAGGGACAATTGTCAACTGCTACGTACTATGTAGAGGTATGTGATCATTAGGTACAAATAAATGTGTAGTTGTGTCTGCGTCGAGGTGACAGAACAGGCATCCCCTACGTGGAGTGGTAACAAATTAGCTTCTTACGGAAACTGGGGTTAAGGCTCATGCATCGTCGAAACGGAAACACTGGCAGGCCTGATACATGGCCGAAGGGGAAATGTAGCGCTTGATGAACACGGAGCAACGGATGGTCGAGCCTGACCATCCCGCAAGTTCAGCTCATGATAAGTTTTTGCTTCACCCGAGTGCGGCTAGACATTCATTGATTTCTGACCTTCCACTTTCATGACAATTCAGAAACAATGCATCTTCTTCGCTGTCCTCCTCCAGTTTTCTAAGTGACTGGAAAATATTCAGCAGTTCGTGTGTGACTGAAACTAGATAAAGCTTCCGTTCTCTATATGCTCGCAAACTGCTGAAGAAACTTTGTATGCATTCCGAAGTAACAATAGTCGCGACAAGTGGATCATTAATCTTTCATCGGGCATGGATTTGCGCAAAGAAAGGTATGATCGTTGTAGTTTGTGAGAGAGGGGGGTCGGCCGAGGGTCCGAGGTTCTAATTTGAATACTTGCGAGTTGTATCCGATTTAGCGTGTGCCCGGCTGAATAAAAAATGAAAGGATCTGAAACACGAGCGGGGACGTTATTCTTTCGGGTGCATGGGAGGAAGGAAGGCGGTCGCCCTAAAATTCTGAGCAAGCGTGACAGTCAAAGGGGGGGTTTTAACTTCCGGGCGAGTGGAGCACTCGATAATTCATGGTAAGGAGGTTTAACTCGTGCATCGACGCAAGACCGACGCGAAGATAGAGAGGGAGAGTAGCGTGTCGGAGTGCGTTCAGACGCTGTCGTCTAACAGGTGCCGATGGATATATCATTCGAAGAGGAGGGTAGTTCGCATCAGAAGAGCCCTCCCTGTCGTTCTTCGGCTGCTGGCAGCCGGTGAGGGATCGCTTGAATTTTAGCAGCGCCCGCAACCATTGCGCATCCCAGCCTTTTCTCTCTTCTTTGAGGGTGTAGTCGTTCCCATGAATACATGTAATCGGCTACCCCTTACCCCCTGAACTGGTGTGCCACCCGCTCCAACCGGGCGAGTATATTTCGATCATACTTTCAAGTTGAAGTAGCCGAGAGGCTTTTCATACCGGCCGGCTGATAAATCCGGCACCGAGGAAATTAGTGGATTCCTCGGGAAACTTTATTATCAGATTTGCGAAAGAGCTTTCGGCGCAAACGCGATCCTCTTTCAAGTTGATAATGCCTTTTTCGAAGTGTAATTAAAGCGTTGCTATCCTGAACAACAAGAGAAGTGTGACTCCGAGATCGTCGTGGTACTGGCGTTGATGAATTGAAGCGCCCGTGGCACTCAAGATCGAAAGAAGCGAAAGAAACGATATCGACAAGACACTAAGCGAAGACGCCTACCCACTCGTACGAGTTTCCACTGGGTGCGTTTCAATAATCTATGCGCACGTGCTTGGCTACTTGCATCCCAATGGCGTAGGACCCATACTAAGAAGACGGAGGGTGGCAATAGTGGTTGTGGATGAGGGAGTGAGCATCTAAGTCAGAGCGGCAGAGATGGCCAGAGGATGAGGGTTACGTTACAAGTGAGCGGTTAGAGGGGTGGCGCGCCGCGGCGCGGCGGGGCTGAATTTTCGCTCGCGAGGATTTGAAGGCTGGCTCGCCTTCCAGCGAGCAGACAGAGATAGGAATACCTCTTCAGGATTCTCAGACGGCCCGAATCAATGCAAACAACTGGATATTGTCGGCAATATCAGTTTCCTTAGAGCGGCGCGCCGCTCAACTGCGAAACGCGCCGAGACGACGACTGCGGGCGTCGAAGGTGGATCGCTTGCAAGAGCAAAGGAACGCTGGATCCATGAGGAGAGAGCCTCCCGACCGGGTGCACACGCACACGCGCGCACACACATACATACAGCCACACAGAGGCACGCGCGCGCGCGCACCACCCACTCTCTCGGCGGCGAAAGTTTGTCTAGCCTTCTCTTTCCTCTCCTCCCTCCTCCTCCTCCCCCGGCCCTTCAACTTCCGTTCTCTTCCGGGCTACCTCCATCGACGTACCGGCGAACCTCCCAGCCTCCAGATTCACCACCACCCCCGCCCGCCCGCCCGCTTGCCGCCCGCCCGCTTGCCGCCCGCTTGCCGCCCCGCTCCGTGATTTATTCAGCCTATTTTATGCGAGCCCCCGGCGTATGAGATTTCTGCGAATACCTTATTTCCTATCCGCGCGCACGGGCTGCCGGAAGTGCGACGTCTCGGAATCGAACTACCCCATAGAAGCATCCCCTCATTCGAGCAACATCACTTCGTACTTAAAACGAAGTCGTACTACCGGGATTGTGTGGGATTCCGGTGGCTCTATCGTCGGGAAGGATTTTGGATCGAGTTTGGAATTTTAAAAACATAAAAGAGAAGGATCAGGTAGAATAATTGGCCGGATGATGCCGTACGTCATCGGCTAAGTAGACTAAGTTATACCGGAATCTTGACAAACGGCTAGGCACACGTATCTTTCACCGAGTTTTAGTAGAAGCCTCAGCTCTAATGCATGGTCTGCTTTCCGAGGGTTAGCATAATGTGCTTCGCAGCACTTTGGAATCCGTATAGCACGAATCCCGTCTACGGAACAAGAGCCATACAAGCACCTGCACTTAATTTCCTTGAAGAAAGTCGTCTATCAGTGAACTTCATTTCTTCTACGTACTTCTGGTTTTCGAAGAAGATCCTTTACTAATATCCATTAAGAAATGCCTCGTAACCTCGTAAACTTGAAGTACTTCAATGCAGCCAATTTTAAGTCATGCTTAAGTTGGAGCAATAACCGCTGTAATTAGCCGGATCTTGCAATACTTATTACCCATATTAATGGAGTAATAAATTTACATTTTGGAAACTTATCTCAATGGCACTTGGCCGATTTAGCCAAACATAATGGAAGTGATTCTTCGCGAAGAACTTTATTTTCCACCGTTTCACAAATTACAACGGAAAACTATGTATGTTCCAACTTTCCAAGACTCATGTATGGGAGAGCAGATTGCGCAATTGCCGACATCATTAGCTACACGCGAATACCGATGGAATTCCACTTAATTCTGATTTTTATCTCTCCTCCTGACTGTCTTCAAAGCATGCCCCTATTTACTATCGCCGTTCCCCGCTATTCTGCTACATTGAACTAAATGCCAACCCAATAAGTCGATCATCGTCTCTCCTTTCCGCACGGTTGCAAAGGATTCCTCGAAAACCGTGCAAGAGTATTTTTTCTCATCTACCCTTCAAGTTACCACTATAAACGCGTCCAGTACAGATTGATGCCTTTGACTGATCAAGATGAGGGATAAGTTCGGTAGCAAGTAGAATCAGAGTCAGGATGGACAGTTATAATATTTGACTGTTAGTAAAGTGGACGAGAGCCAGCAGCAATAATTGCTTTGTCGGCCGAGTGGGGTATACCCCTCTACCTCTGAATCTCTCTCTCTCTCTCTCTCTCTGTCTCCCTCTCTCTGCCCGACCGATGGATGTATTTGTTGAGATTACGTGAAATGGTTGTAAATGCGAGGAGGGCTCGGGCTCGGGCTCGCTCGGGGTTCCGTCCCCTACCACTGTTCCAAAGAGTGAGCTACTATCTCGCAACTGCAGTTACAACTGCACAAAGGTTAATGCATGCCATTGTGGCTGCCAGACCAGCAGAACTACCGGGCTTTTCGTGGCTGCTGGACGCAGACATATTGAAACGAGTGGAAGCGAGCGCCCGCACAACCTCATACAACCTCGCCACCAATGGGATCTTTATAATGGATGGATCGCCGCTTTTTGATTACTTTTAATAAACTTTAATACCTTTCGTCGGCTATCCATTCGAAGCCATGAACGTGATGACTGCATCGATGAGCGACGATAGAGTTCAAACCATTTTTGTCGACTTGTGTTGTAGGAGAAACAGAACTAAGATGCGAGAAAAGATTGATATTCGAATTTCTCGAGCTATCAGCCATTAACTCGCGCTTCGATTCCATTAAAGTGGAGAATTTAGGTAGAACGGAATATGCGTAGTTCGATAACACCATCGCGAACACCATAGCATTCTCTGGGACAAGATTGCAAGGAAGAGCAAAACTGACTCATCATGCGAGGAAGGGAAATAGGATGGGGCGCAACACCTGTCAGAGAGATCGAAGATTGAAATCGAGCTGGAGTAAAGTGGCCCGTGGCAAAGGCGAACGATCGAATTAGATGGGTGGAGCGTTTCGAACCCTGAGTACCCCGCAGCTCATCTTGGTGTTCTTACGAACCTAGGTAAGCCGATGTCTGGAAGCTGGGCTGGGTCAGAGAGAGAACAGGGAGAAAACACTAAGTCGATTTTAATTTAAACGTAGGACAAATTAAGAGGCATCAATCTGAAGAGCAAGAGCGCCGTGCAAGAGATTACCGTGGGCGGTTCTCGTTTAGTCCGCGACTCAAAAGGGGTTCCGAGCAACCCATCCACTCAAGCGGACTCTCTCCGGATATTCAATCCTTCTCATTTTTCGACGATACAGGTGACCTTTCTCGAATACCTTCTGCGTGAGTTGGACAGAAATTTGATTCTCTGATTCTAAAACTGAATTACACATAAATATAGTTATAGTTAATATAGTTGGTCAATGTCAACATTGAGATAATGTAGCAATAGATGGTTTTTTATTTCTCTCGATTATTCAAGTTTCTCTGGCTGTGTGATATTGTCAAGGGTCGATATTATGCTATCGGAATGCTCAGCCTTTAATTGAGCCTTGCTCTTTAACAGACTGGTATGTACATTGTACCATCAGATAGCAGAGTGTCGGACCGGTACTAACGGAGGGCAAAATGATTGGAATCGCGTGACATTGTTCGATAATGGCGGGGCCCGTAAGCTGCAACACGACGTGGTCAGGAAAATGGTGAATATGCGGTAACCATGGCCGTATTCTCGAAGAGCTCGTACTCGAAAGACACTGCTGCCAGGTATAATAGGTAGTTAGACCGATTCAGTGGCACTCGGAATAAACGCTCATTTCCGCAACCAATTCCCATCATTATTGCTATTGCCAATGGCAAGCGGAAAAAGCTTGCGCACATAACGGCATGGCAATGCAATGCCGAGGGGCAAAAACATTACCGACTATTATCGTTCTGGTAACAAGCGGTATATGACGATTTCGATTACGAGTTTAAGCGTGTCGTCAGAAAAGCCATCGCAATGACTAGTAATTTTCTCCATCTTCATCTGAGATTTTCCTTTTTCCGACAGAATGTCCTACTGCAAAATGCGATTTTAGGCGTAAAATCGAACAAGGAGAACATCGGCGCTGACACTAGCTTGGGACCTGAACGCTACAGATTGAAGCGCGTTAGCTAGTCTTATTAGGCAGCGTTTGATGTCCTTCCGCACCAGATACCATCGGGAATCAGTTTGTACCCTTGTTAAAGGCCAGCTACAAAGATCCATCCATCAAGGTGTGACGCCCCCGGCCCTTTCGTAAGGCCAGTAAAGAGTCGACCTGTGCCAGCATAAAGGAACAGTTCCACGCATGAGGGGATGCTTTGGCAACGTAGAGCAACATTCAAGCAATTAGCAAGGCGGCCCCAGCGCAATAACAGTCCATAAGAAAGTGAACACATCCAAAGGTACTCGTGTATTCGTGAGAAAGCTATAATTTTCAGAGAAATGTGCCCGAATTTCAATGTAGCTGATATTCTCAAAAGTGTTTAAGGTGATAGCCCACTATTACAGATTTTAAATGCGTTACTAGGTAGAGAAGAGCAGCTCCCTTCTGTCTGCAGCTATGAGCACTACATCTTTTTCAAGCTCCTCCTGACTCTTATTCGTCTTTCCCCTTCGCGCGAGCTTTGAGACTACGCCGATCGATATGAACCGTCTATCTTTCAAGGATAAAATCTTTTCTAATATTCTTCGAATCAAGCACGAACTAGAAATAGGTTCTTTTTAAAAGAGCTATAATGACTGGGGGATTGACACCGCAAAGAAACTTTCTATCTAGACATTACATATTGATTATACTTAGGTTTAATATGGAAAACCTTTGATAGGATAAAAATTTACTTGGATTAATATAACTAAGGGTTAGAAAATAACGAAAGTAATATTTCGTCAAGGACGGCGAAACTATTCCAGCGTTGCTAAACACGCGTACTTAAGCGAATATTCGGCAGCGCACCAAGCGTTACAAGGGCTACTTTAGTCTCGGCCTGATGAAATCTCCCCTGGAAATTATTTCCAAGCTCAGATGCAAATTAACGAAGTAGCTAGACATTGAAAGTACCACGAGAAGGGTCTACTTGAGAGGGGATGCTGCTGCAAGGCGTTTTCGATTCACAGCGTAATACGCCCTGTTATTACTCCAATGACCGTCATATTAGTTATTCAAGAACTCTTCATTTATTGGGCCAACACTAAGGTGTTTCGTGTTTCTTCAATAACAACATCTTAAGCAACTAAGTACATTTACTATCTCGGTACTGGCTAAATTCATGTCATTAATCAAAGTGCAAGTACTGCCGGCTCCCAACCGGCCAAATGCATTATACACAGCGCATCACCTGCCGATTTCGTTTCTCGCTCTCATGACACGTAAACGTAAATTAAAAATTCTTCAGAAACGTGTAACGAGCAAGTGACAAAAGAGCAACGTGAAAGGGTCCTCGCAAAGGCCATGGTCGGGCGACGAGCCCGAGAAACGAGGTTGCCGCAACAACTGCTATTGCTGCTGGTAGCTCCAACGAAAATTAATGTCACCCTCTGCGTCCGCGGTCTTTGTCATGCGGGTACGCGTACGAATTCGCGCGAAAACGTGTGTAACACGCGCGCCAAAAGTGTGAATTCGTAGGGATTCCTGCCGACCAAGGCATCAGCCGCCAGGGAAAGTTTCGACAACGCGCCTCTTTTGCCTCGGCGAATTGAAATAATATGCAGCCACTGCTGCCAGCAAGCTGGTAGAAAAGCCACTTCGTGTCGTGTTTTGGAAAGTGCGCTATAGTTTAGAGCTGAGAATGAGGCCGCGTGGATTGCTCCGGCGCGGCGGCTGTCTTGCGCTATAAATGCCTCCTGTTAGCACTATAACAGATTTTCATCCACTTCGCACTCTTTCTTTCCCACACTCTTTTTCGTCGGCGTTTTTCACGGGCTCGCGAATTGCGGACGCACCCAAGTTCAAAGCACTCGCCCTCGGCTGTACGCAGCGGCAAAAATGGAAAAACTGCTACCTACGCCCGCTGAAATTGTCTCCAAAGAGCGCAACCATCGTGCCACTTCGCACTGAACCGGCCACCAAGCGACCTCGGCCTCATTGCATTTGCCATCGATGCAGATGCGCTGTGTCAGCTGGCCCACATTGTAAATTGACGTCACAGTGCACGTATTCAGAGATTCCAGCGTATTTTTATCGAACATTTACTTCCAAGGAACATTGCAGCTCTAAACACAAGACTACTTTTTCGGGCAGCGCATTTTTATTGCACTGGTTCGTGTCGCATAGTTCTGCCTTTCTCTTTGATTTCCAACACTTTCAGATGCTGGCATCGCACATCATTCTTGCAACATTCTGGGCACATTCTCGCATGATCAATTTGTAGTTTCAACGCCGAACACGAATTACTGCTCGGGATTCACACCCGTTCGTCCCAGTAGGTCGAATGCCCTTTGAAATCACCCTTTTTTCCCCGAACCCACATTCCCACGATCCACGATTCAGCGCGCTTCTTTATTATCGCGGCCTTTGAGTTACATCATAAATCGACTTTTCGAAACTGCCGCAAGCTCAAAATCTGACGCACACTCTAAGCACGATTCAGTTCATTCAGAAAATAGGTGAGTGTTCTTTGCAATCGAGTCAAACCGATTCTACCCAGATCGCAACAACTTTGTTCGACAGAGGAAGAACACACTCCCACTTGCTTCATGGCAACAAAAATTCGTCGCAAACGCAGAGTGATTATACTTGTTGTCTCAATGAGAAAACTTGTTCATAATATATCTGCTTTAACGATTTCTTAAATCCAACAAGAGCAAACCAGAAGAAATATGGAATCCGTCATTTCGACGGATTTAATTGTTTTAATGGTAAGCTGCCATTATTTTCTTTCTCGAAGAGGGGCATGAGTTGCTCGTACCTCTAAGTGTTTTTGCAAGTGGCATTAGTGCTACCACAGGCTTTACGGTGACTCTTTTCCCGAATAAGGCGAGCTGCGATCATTACACACGCAGGCCTTAATTACGATGTTTACGCAACATGGTCGAGCGATCTGGCCAAGCGAGAGAATTTAATTACACGCTGGCCCCGAAAAAGAGCGCGACGGCGAAAGGAGCTTGCCAATATGAAACTCAGTAGCTAGCAGCGGCCCCACTCTCGGCTACAAGAGGGGCCTGTGGTAGAGGAAAAGGCAGTTGAAAGTAGAGGGGTGGTGTGAGCTGCGGATAGGGAGACCGGAATTACCTTGAACGTGAGGCTGTCGACAACGAGAGACAGCAACCCTCTCGCCACTTTCTGCCGGCTGACCTTTTCGTAGCAGATCCGACGCTTGCAAGCGAGTCCTGAAAAAGGCGCAATGATAGCCCGACTACCTTTTTCACCACGTTTCCGCTCACCTAGCATTCACTAAGGCCCTCTTATAAACGGAATAGGCTTACCAAATTTATCATCACCAACCTCCTCTTCAAAAAGATCCTCCTAAACGATATAAATTATGCCAAAAACCTTACAGCTCCTGATGAGTAGGGCTTCTTCCTCGAGCATAAAATATGCACCTGTAATAAGCGAGGGATATTACTTTCTGGTCTAATTGATATAGTTCACTGGTTTCGAGCGCGTGCACACTGTTGCGTGATAGTAATAACTATGTGTGTATATTGGGTGGAAAAAGCGTGGTATTCTCGTTACGAAACAGAAAGGAAGATGAGGCGATGGTGCGAAATGACGTCGGTCCGAGCTAGAAAAGGAGATTATCGTAGGAGGAAGGAGGAGGTGGAAGAGCGATATGAGTACGAGATGTGAAAACGCTTGGATCGTGGTCTGGAGGTGTGTGGGGCGTGAAGGCGAGAGGGCTGCTGGCGCTCAACTCAAGCGCGGCCGACGCCGCGCCGCGCCGCGCCGCACCGGCACCGATGAAGTAAAACGCAAGCGGGGTAATTGGCGCACCTTTCAGATGTAAATGCGGTTCGTTAGAGGGTTTCCACGAGCTATGCATTACCCTCGGGGTGGGAAGGGAGCGATGGGTGTGCGGTGCACGGTGGGGCGGAAGGGCGGAAGGGCGGAAGAGCGGAAGGGTGGTTGGTGCTCGGAGCAGTGCAGTTGGAAATAGAGAGTGGCCGAAGCCAGGACCAACACTAGTCTGCAACTATTTAGTAGCGGTGGGTGCTGCTTGGCAATGGCTAGGCAAGTCGAAGCTAGCCAGTCGTCGGGCGTGCTAAATGCTTGGCGCATTATCATGGTAATATCGAGCTCCCTGAAATTTTTCCGGATCGCCTGGTTCGCTTGCGGTGCCAGCACGATGTCAACTAGCTAGGGCTGCGACCGCACGAGTCCGAGGCATCGAGCGACCATACATGATGGGGATACTGGCGTTGATGGTGACGGTGGTGGTGATGCTCCGAGGATAATTTGTCGAAGGCGGGAACCATCCGATGAATACATTTTGTATTCCGTTTCGCTCAGTATTCCCGGTCTGCTCGCGCCTCGCTGCACTCGCTGCCCATTGTAGGACTGGCCGCCAGCAGTACCAGCCCGTGCTCACCTATACATGTCGAGGCACGCACACCAGTCCACACGCAAACATATATGGGGCCGAAAGCTGGCCGCCTGTGAAAATGGAACGCGGCAAAAATGCGGCCATCGCGAATTGCTTTCCCACGCAACGCGTCGCGTCGGATAGCTTTTATAGCTGGAATTCTGCGCCGTTATGGCACGGAGGAATGCGCTAAATGTCAATTCCCCGTGAATGCATCCCGGCCGGATGTTCACCCGGCAAATACATCGCCGATCCTGCTCCCGGCTGAATGTTTAATAACGACCAAGTTACACCTACACCAAGTACAATGTAACTTGCGGCCGCATTTCACTGGGCCTACCTCTTTAATCGAATTCCTCACTCTTTCGAGACTCCTCCCACTTTCGATATGCAACTCTTTCGTTCGACGGATCTGAATTCACATATTATTGAAAGTTGATCGTACCCACCCCCGTGCGAAAAGTTCGTAACCGTTGCTGTAAATCATCGTCGCTACAAAGTGATTCTGAGAAGATCTCGTAAATACAATACAGAATATTGCTCAGGCTTAACTCCACCTTTGACGAAACTGTAATTTTACAGGAATATAATGTACTAAAAATGATATAGCATTCATTTAGAATGAAGAATTACGTGGGAACGAAATGCCATAATCAAGCATAATCAACCACAGTCCATAACACAATCCCATCAGAAGCATGTTCTCGCGTATTCTGCGCTCGATAATTACCAGCTCGTAATCGCTAATGGATTGCCGGCAGTCTCTGATTACGCATGAAACATCATAACCGTAAGATCACACGCATCGCTAATAAATCTCTCTCGGCAAGGCGATTGATGCAGCCCTGCATACTACAATCGGGACAATGTGACTGGAAGCAAATTCACATAGTCAAAGGAATACAATGAATCCTTCGATTCTAACCAATGTGGGCTCAGTCTAGCTCTGGTACTACAAAGGAGTCATGATTTTAAAAGATTACTTATTGCAATTGAATGGCGCTGCGGATTTCCTGGCCGTTGGAGGAGTTCGCTCTAATACAAGGCTATTTCCGGGCGCGGAAAGGATAATCTGAGTGTTAGGCAATGGTTCAATAAATTTTGCAGGAACAGCAGCATGCAGTTGCGAGAATCTACTGATTAGTGGAAGTCAATCTTCGAATTAATAGCATTTGCCGAACAGCATTAGTTACGGTTAGTGAGTTTCAACGTGGTAGCTTGAAATTAGGCACGTGCGATAATTAAACGGGGGAGCAGTACACGGCACTACCCCATCGGTCGTTCCGGGGATCCTGGCATAGTGGAAATGATAATTTGTACCGCCAATACTGTTCCTTCAACGGCAAGTATGATCGATGTACAGTTGATTGTTGCGTTCATAATTCGGATCAATATTAGCCGATAATGATTCACGATCGAGCAAACTACTTAGATGGAGATAATGAGGCTACGCCTGTGGCTATGGCAATAATACGAATTCTCCACAACCTGTTTGGGAACAATTTTATAAAGTAAAAAATTCAGAATAAATACTTTTTAATGCATGACATCTGAAAACCATGTGGTAAAGCTAGTAGCGCTGCAACTGAAACCACCAACCATCATTGTCAGAGCTCTCTTTACTAACAGCAAACGGTATTTAAGAAAGTTGGAGAATAGCGAGCGTTATAGCTGAGTGCGATCAAGACAGGTACGATAGGAATGATGTCGTCTAGACGGCGAAGTCAATCGGTCGGAAGGGATTTGTCCCTGAGGCCGTTTGAGCGTCCGGGTTATTCGCGAGGCGTGCCGGAACCTTGGTTCGTTGACGGGAGAACGCGGAGAGGAAGTCGGTAACGACCGGCGTGGAAAAAGTTTTAAAGTAAATATCGTAAAGATTCATTTCCTGCCAGCAATACGTTTCCAATTCATCCTCCCGCCTTTACCCTTCCCCCATCTATAACGCTGGCTGCCTGCGCTCGGCCTCCATTCGACAGCTTCCTCTCTCTCTCTCTCTCTCTCTCTCTCTCTCTTTCGCACTCTATCGTTCTCGCTGCATTGTACTGTGGAGCTCTGCCTGTCTCTCCGTTTAGATCTCTCTGTGCTCGCAGATTTTTACCTTTCACCCAACGCTACTGGTCTCGCGCCGCTGCAATACAATAATCCTGGTACGCGATTACTTTCGTTTGCAGGCTTTAGAGGGATTAAAACGCTAGACTTAGCGGTGTCCGAGTGGAAAGCGTGATACAGGTGTGAACATAGATCGTTTAAACGGTTCGATACTTTTTATATATGTACTATTGCACTCCCAACTCATCCGAATCCTTTTCGATCCAGCCGACTCGCCCTGGGCCTCAGACTCCGCGCCCCAAACTGAAATCCTCACCGAAGCTTGATAGCTGATCCATGAATAAATATCGGAAGCTGTAGCCTTCTGTAAATTTATACTAAAGCGGATAAGCATCTTTATGTCTATTGCTGAGCAAGATTGTCTAATCTAGTGGCAAAAAGTTGATCTTTAGTGTGCATGATTTGAAAAAGCTCGTGGTAAGAGATCGGCAGCGAACTGTATCTCGCATGGCAGTGCGTGGTCTTTTTTGATTTGGCATTGGCTATAGAAACCTGCCCGAAAGTGCATTATGCATGCGAGGAAATGGAGCGGGTACAAACCTGTGTGCGCACATAGGAGGCAGTAGTGTATGTGTATAGTGCGACGTGAGAGGGTGTAGAGGGGGATCGAGGTTCGGTTCGAGTACGAGAATTCGGATAATGACGTTACGGTGAACGAGTTGCAAAATTCATGCTCCCTAAATACGGAATCGCCATGAACAAGGCTCCTATTCCGATAGCCTACCTAGCATTCTTATTTGAAAACGGCTTTCCTTTATTTTCACACGCGCCCGCCGTACACACAATATGTATTTCTGGAGCGCTGCTATTTGCTCTAATTTAAAGGAATAATCAAATAAGCAGGGAAAAACCTGTGTGTAACTCTGACAGACCAAGTAAGAGGATTCTTCGACGGATTTCAATTAGATAGATCCGCTGTAGAGTGCTATGATAATACATTCGTAATAGCCGCTAATTGAACTCCAAGCGCAACATTGTAATAAGCTTGCGAATACGTTCATCGTATCAGTATAGCTGTTTACCAGCGTGATGCACACTTGCTCAGTGAAGAACCATTAGACCGAAAACCACCTTGCATTAATTATACCCCAATCATTATCCATGTGCAAATATGTGAAATCAGCTGTAACTCAAAGTGTTTGCTGTGAAAAATTACATTATTAGTGAAAATCAACAATTTATTGACAGACATTTAGCCTAGTTAAAGATTTATTTATGAAATCTCTTGGTTCACGGAGGATTAATTAATACAGCACTCAGCCTTGTTTTCATGACCTGCCGATGATGATGACGTGCACATTTTTCTAGATTACATTGAATGAATAAAACGCTCATTAAATATGATCATATGTAAACAGAAGGAAACTGAGTAATCGGAAATTTGACAGAAGGATTAATTTGGTATCGAATATCTAATTACAGCAGCAAACCGATACACATTTACAGTGTAACTTTCATAGTTCAAAAACGATTCTCTACTTTTATCAAAGTTATTATAGCGCGAGAGGTCATTCTATTGAAGTTTTCACTTCACAATAGTAAATCGTGGCGAAGTTCGTTGTCGATTGAACAACCTGAAGTACTCCACGGCGACGAAAGCGTGTCATAAAATAAGCATCGCGAAACTTTTATTGGGTTCCCTTCTCTAGCGGTCTTTCTTCCAAGTGAGCACATCTCCAGTAAACGGATGACGAAAGTCCACAGCTATTCAGAAGTGTAATACTTGTCCTTCTTAATAGGATGTCTAAGGATATGTGTAGTACATGACGACACTCAGAAAACTCGATGATATCTGTCATTAAATAGAATATTCCTGTTTATCTTATCTATTTATCATCATAATATCCCTGACAATTTGAAATTCGCCTGCGCCATATTCCACCTGAAAAAGGGCTACTCCGGGAGTCAATAATTTCAGGAAACTTGTCTTCCTTCTGAAGCAATTTTCATTTCACTCGGGATCACAACGAGGCAAAATCAGGGAAAAAGGGCCGAGGTGTGATAAGCAACAAAATACGATTGTTGATTTGAGTTCACACGTGGTACCTCAATTCTCAACTGTCCCCTAGTAGCACAAAAATATTAGCTTAAGATTTTTTTCAAATATGGGGAAAATATTTTTTAAGCCACACTTTTTAATATGAGAAAAATATTAATTCTAAATATTGTACATATATCCAAAAAATGTATAGTGTATGTGAAAAAAATATTAATCAAATATTCGGAGAATATAAAATAGATATTTGAAAAATATACAATAGATATTTGCAAAATATGTATTTAACATTTGAATAATTTTGAAAAAATATGTATTTAATATTAAACAAATATATTTAAAAAATATGTATTTAATATTTAATCAAAAATGTTGAAATTTTTAAAAATTTGGAAACGACCGAATTTTGTTCAGTCATTATTTAAGAAGGATGAACATTAGTTATTTTTTCTTTCTCTGGTATTTTAGCAACTACACTACACAATTGAACATTTTTTATGATGAGTCGGGATTTGAACTCGGGACATAAGATTACTGGATATTCTGCTTCCTCACTGAGCCATGCAAACCTGTTGTATGCAATTGTATTATTTTTTAAGCTCATAAATACGGTTAAAATCACACGCGCGTTTATCATATTTGTTCTTATTTTATATAAAATAAGAATAAATAATGATAAACTGAAGTGTACTTCAATCATACATATACAAACACATACAACATATAGTTTATAAATAAACAACAACATTTATTGTCATAAGTATAAGTAGTGATATAGTTTTATAAGTAAATAAATAATAATTTTAAACGTTTTTCATCCTTGAAGGTGCAGTAGCTAAAAATAATGATACAACTTGTTTTATTTCGACATCAGTTATGGACGCTTGTCTTTTTCTTGCTGCCGCTGTAACATAAAAAATAAAATCAGTTGGGTATTTTATATATGTTTTAAAACAGAACGAAACCTGATGATTTTTTTTTGACTTACCAGTTACAGCATCATATAATTTTAATTTTATAAAAGATAATTTGTGTTTCCTTCCTTGTCCTGAATAAAATTTCGCTGCTTCATTAGTGATTAATTTATTTAATATGTTATATAAAATTTTCTTGTTTGTGTCTCCTCCAACTAAGTACAGTAATTGCACCTGGAAGAAGGTATATGCCATTATTTGATGAAAGTTGAAAAAGAGTATTGCCCTTACTCGTAAACATACAGTACTATATAATTTTATCTTTTTCGAGTTATATGAATACAAACCAGTAAATTAAATTTTTCAGAACTTTCTGAGATTGCAGCATCAAAATGTTCTATCTCGGCCACAGATGTTAATGGCAATTGATCTAAAAAAGATCTTTCGCCATCATGTGAGATTGTTCCACCCCCAGTACCTGCTGCTATATTATTTAATAATCGTTCCATGCATTCCAATTTGTTAAACATTTGTTTTATATCAAATTTTAATTCGGCATATTGCCGATTTAATATAGTCAGTTGTCCTTCACTTAATGTGGTGTTGTCACTCCTTAGTTCTTGATAATCATTGACTGACGTATCTGTATAATGACATAAAGTATATTACTCGTATTGTTACATTACTATTTTATTCATAATATAGTAATATGTGCTGTTATATATTTATTAATTTTCATTTTATTACTTCTATAGTAAGATTTAACGTAAGCAACATTTTTTGTTTATACTTACTTGCTGCTACAGTTTGCGGTTGCAGAATTTCGCCGCTTTCGGAATCGGAGTCTGACGACATAATCATACATCGCCTTTTTACAGTTTTACATTTTTTCGAAGACATCTTTATAAATATTATTTTCACTCCTGCACCACTAATATATTTTTATGAGAAAGGGTCAACTACAGTTAAAGAAAAAAAGAAAGAAGTAATGAATTATATATGTACACCTAATAAATTAATGATTAATTAATTGCATAAATGAAGTAAATCACATGCTACAAAGTAAGAGTGACACTTATTATATACAAATGCTTTACGTGTGATTTCAGTTGGAGCATATGAAAGCGTTTCATCCGAAAAATGATCAAATTTAAAAATTCCTATTAATTGCGAATCAATAGGATATTTGTAAAAAGATTTTAATTTTGTTGATAATCTGCCAATTATTTTATTTTCTACTATATCAAAGATCTGCAGGACATAATCATTTCTTATAAAAACGAAACAGTCTCGTTGTCCATAAGCTTTTAAATTAAAATAAGGAAGTTGTATTCTTTTTTTATTAATATTTTCTGCTTTAATAATTATTTCTTTACTAATATTTTCCTTGACTGCAGGTGTTCCGTTTTCCGATAACCTTTTTATTATTTGTGCTAATGGTTTATTCCACCTGCGTAGCATATTTTTTAGCTTTCCTAAGTAATTTTCGAATGGGAAACAACTTAATTCTTCCAAAGAAGCTTTTAAATTTTTAACATCATCTGAAATATGTATTAAATTATGAACATTATATATACAAAATTCTCTACCATATAAAGCAGAAGATTGATGTACAAATAATGATAGCATTTCTCGAGCTTTGTTTAGCCATTCTACATTTAAATGTATTAGTTTATTGTGTAACAAAATTCTAATACCTGAATGAAATAACAAAAAATGCTCATAATAATTATTTGGAAGAATTCCTTTCAAAAGAATGGGTCCCAGATACAAAAGAAATAAACGAAACTCCGTAGCTTTATATCTACTCAATTCTGATATAGGTCGCGATTTACGATTAAATTCGTTCGGTAAACTTTTCGAAGCAAAAATCATTCTTTTCGATAATTTATTTCTCTGTCGTAATCGAAGCTCTATCTTACACCAACGATGAAGTAATTTTTTCATCACTCCTAAACAGCATAAATGCATATAATCCAGAACAAAATGTTCTATTATATTTATTTTATTTATATTTAATAAGGGTGTTCTTTCATCATTTTGATGGTGATTCATATCGCGAAAATTTTCAAAATCGAAATGCGTTCTAGCACTAGCATTATTGTTTTCGTATATGATTCGGCGGTTATAATATATACCCTGTTCTGTACATCTTTCGCAACCGTGACGACTTGTATGTCCTTTAATATTTTTTAAAAATGCTCTCGCAGGTGCATCGCAAGTGAAGCATATTACAGAAACCTCGAACTTGATATTATTATGAAATAATCCATGTTTTAAAAGATCATCCAATTCAGAAGTAAAATCATTGAAATAATCAACTAAGGAGTCTGGTTTGGCATCACCATAATAAATGGCTATCGGAAAAGGAGATACAGTATAAGTTTTTGACACTAATTTGCATAAAATCGGCCAAAACTGATTATTCGAATTTTTTGAAACTGGAATACCATCAACATTAAAAATTAAGCGAATTGTACAAGTTTCTTTAAGTTCAAGAAACAAACCTGTTTCGGCTCGTAATAATTTTAATAGATTCTCTTTTATACCAAAATATGTGAATTGAGCTATGTTTTTCTTTTTGCTTAAAACGGGTACAATATTTGATGATCGTCCAGTTTTTAATAGAGTTCGAGCATCACTTGGAATTTTATATTCTGGATAAATGTCCTTCAAACCTTTTAATAAATTACCCAATTGGGTATGATTAATATTGTTTTCTAAGGACCATAATTTTAAAAAGTCGAGCAATTTTAAATTTGCAACAGCAGTATCATCTTTGTTATTTGCAATAGCATTATTTGTTTCTGCACTATCTATTTGTTTATCTCTATTACTTTCAAAATAACATGAATGATTAATATCAAGATTAAGATCGGGAACAGGAGCAAAATTTGTTTCAGAATTAATTGGCATAATTTTTGATGCCTCAATAATTGTGTCGACACACCGATTCTGAACAGACGACGACGAAGCCATCTCTTTCTTTATAAATTTATATTTTTTATATCGCTTCTCCGACATTTTTTTGTCTATAATGTACACATTATATATGTGAGACAATATTACAGTATAAATATGATATTATTACATAAAGATATACTTACTTTTGAGTTGTCACGGCGAGAAGAGTAATTTAAATAAAATAGCACACTATAAGAACACTGACTTCAGGAGTTCCGATATACGTCTGTTGAGATCGAGCGTTTATCCACTAATGATCGTCCTGCTCCGTTTTCGAGATACATGCATGATCTCTATAGTTACCAGGAAAACATTGATAAAATGTTTTATCAATATTTTCCCGTAACATGCCTTGATATGCCTCGTTTTTGTCTGAATATGATGCAATCTTCAGACGACACGACACTTCGATGCAACTCGCAAAACCGTATTTTCTTAATGCACAAAAGAGCAAAAATAAATTTCAAATATGAAAAAAATATATTTCATTTCCAATATTAAATTAACATGTATTTCATATCTCAAAAAATATATTTCTTCTTAATACGGAATAAATCTTAGATTAATATTTGAAAACAAATGTTTCTTTTTGGATCTATAATAAACATTTGGAAAACATTTTTAAAAAAATATTTTTTTCTAAATCCGAAACAAATATTTGATACATATTTAAATATTCAAAAAAGATTCAATGTCTTTTTAATATTAAATACATAAGTATTCAATATTTTGTGCTACTAGGGTCCCTTTGATTTTCGTGTAGCACGCCGATAGCGTTGTTTCGACCAATGCCATGCATGTGCAAACAAATGAGATACCAAGCGACCAGGCGACTGAGATTCCTTCAAAATGACTGCGAGCAAGAGCGAACCGTCGATGTAGTTGATCAACATCAACTGATTACATGCCAACGATACTACTCCAACATGAATATCTGCTGCCGTATGAATTCATTGCTGACGTATAACGCGGAGTGCGCCGAGGATCAGTAACCGCCTGGGAGTAGATTCGCCTCAATGACGACAGCCACTCGGACTGTAGCTGGACGGCGCGGCGCGGCGTGGCGTGGCTCTCGTGAATTTTAAACAGTTTGATATTCCAACCACTTCATCGTCGGGAGAGCCCAATTCTCCTTGGATCCATGCGCCGTCGAAAACTTTAATCGGATGCCAATTCATTCCCGGCTGGTGAGCATCACAAAAGAGCGCAAACATTTTATTCAGCTTTTTTTCCCCAGCCTTACCTGATACCCTTCCGCCAGTACTGATTGGCTCTTCCTCCAAAACTCTCGCTATTTCCAATCGCCCTTTCGCTTAGCTCGCGATTTCTCCGATCCGGACGATCCGCCAAAGATGAACTGACTTCACGATGCCAAGCTCCATCGGGCCGTTGCAGGTCCGCTTGTAACCCGATGTGTAAATTCACCGAACGATATACAGTCCAGTATGGGGCGTCCGGTTGATGTTCAGGGCCACACCGCGTGTGTTCTCAAACGAATGCCCTTGCAGAAAGAGACGGGACATATCGAGCTAGAAAGCAGACAAGGGTGAGAGAGAGAGAGAGAGAGAGAGAGAGAGAGAGAGAGGGTGGGGGGCGTGTGTAAAAGAGTGAGAGAGGGTGGCGTGAGAGCAGAGTAGGCAGAGGAAGGGAAAACGTTGTGCACGCTACCGTAACTTCGCGTCACGGCCGGTGAGCTTCATCGATCACCGGCCAACTCAATTTGTCTCCATTGATACCAATCTGCTGAGCAAGCTCCCCCCTTCCCCACGGCCCCGGCGTCCCTTTCTCGCTCGCATCTCCGTTCTTCTCGCTATGTGTCTCTCCTCTCCACCTTCACGTTTCGCATCCGCTGAAATCCACCTCACACTTCTCGGCGAGACGTGGCATTGCTAGTGCTCGCTATCTCCAGTTCTGCGCATAGATTTCGTGTCACGGTTTCCGCGCAAACTTTAACGTGTGACTCTTACAGGGTGCGCGCAACCCCTTGTTTCCTACGCTCGCACGCTCGCTCGCTCATCTCGTTATTCTCCCATTCACTTAACCATGTGTATACGGTAGTGAGCATGGCCGGTCTTTACACGCCCGGCCACCCATTCAAAAGCGTTGCGCCATTTTTACACCTTACCCCATCACACCTCATCCCATCCACATTTCTATCGCACCCATCACAAATACTCGTTTAAGTTTTAACCGTCCGATAGTAGTTACTCTCTCTGTCTCTGTCTCCCCCTCCTTCTCTCTCGCTTGCTATCTCTGCTCTTACCTTTCAATCGGTACGATTTAATCCGATCGAATTCACTTGTTCGCAGCAACGGGATCGTGCTACGAGCATTCGATCCTAGACCGCCGTTGCTGTCGGCTGTTGTCGGACGTGAAAATTCTGCGGTAGGCGTTCTGAGGTATTCTGCGAAATTCGATCGCCGTGCATAATAAATTTACCGAACCTCCAAGATATTAAGCAAGAGTTGTAAAATTACACGTCATACCTTGACTAAGGCCGGTTAGGAGGTCGTATTTGGTGGCTGAGTGATGTAAACATCGAGGGGATATAATCGGTAAATAGGAAAACACTATTCGACGTCTCAAGGAAGTGGGACTGGAGTTCCAGTGCGAGTTGGTCCAAAAAGAGTGAGGGGTAGGAGATGAGAGAGAGAGCAGGCTTTGAACCAGTAGACGTGAAATCGACGACGCTGCAGGTGTAGGTATTAGGTGACGCTAGAGGAGAAGGAAAGGAGAGAGAGGAAGACTGAAGCAAGCTGTGAGGAAAGGTGATGATGGAGAGCGCGAACAAGGGTGGTGGGTGGGTGGGTGGGAAAGGAGTGGGAGTGTGGTAGAGGCTGGGGATGAGTAACCCAAGCGGTGCAAGCAGCGTACGACACGGGTTTCTATCAAATTATAAGTTGTCACACGGATGACGACACGGTAGCCGTGCTCGCGCTGACTACGGGCTTAGCTTTCCCAGTTAAAGCCGCCGCCAATCAGACCCACCTCCTACTCTCGCTTTTCACCCTTTCATCCTCTATCCTCTCTCCTCCGCCGCCCCCTCCGCACCCCTCCGCCGCCGCCGCCACCACACCGCACCGCACCAGACCCCACGCGCTCGCTCACTCCCCGGCTACGATCTCGCCTCCTTGCACCCTCCAAGCGTTCACCCGCTCGGGCGCGGACTCCCACCTTCTATTTCCTTTTCTATTCATCTACTCGCTCGCTAGATTCCATCTCCTCCAACTAGTTGTTCGGCGCTCGCGATACCAGCGCCGCAGTCGCCGCTACCAGCACGTCTCTTCCGGTTCTTGAACGGCCACACGGAAGGAAGGAAGAACACGGTATTCGTAAGTGCGCTTCCCAGTCTACTACGCCGAGCGTAACTGAATTTGCATGCGAGGAATTTATAATTGGACAGTGTTTATCTTACGCAGGAGAGTCGGACTAGCTCGCGGCGCCGTTGTCGCTGCTGCACCGCTCTCTTCGCGCGAGGATGCATCGGGGAAAGGTGGGGCAGTCTTCGCCAGGTCGAGGATGCCGTTCGTTAGCTCGCTGGTAAGTTTGGCGGCGAATCAAGGCTCCCCGGTTAAATACATAATCACGCAAACTGCTGCGAATCCAGCAAAGTACGACCGCCGCAACTCCGCACCCTCTGTCGTTTTCGAAATTCGTAAAAAGGATATCTAACGCCGTGATTCCCTTTTGCAATCGCGGAAAGAGAGACAGAGAGAGAGAGGAAGGGGTGGACGATGTAGCGTTGAATGCCGAAGGCGTAAACGAAATGCAAATTCTGGGAAAACATGGCGCCGTTGGAGTACCCCTTTAAGGGTAAAAGCAGTGGCCGTGGTGCCCTGGCTTGCCAACGACTTCTAGGCTGTGTTCCAAGAGTAGGACATTTCGAAGGAGCCCGGTACGATTTGGCAGTTCTTCCGTTCAGCGGGCACTCCCATCGGGGTGAAAAGATATCGAGATATTATACGAAGATAATGGGGCCCGTTCAATAACACCGCGAAGAGTAATAGCAGTGGCATTGTGCTTAATGGGTAGGGAAGCCTACGAAGGGAATCGAAGCGCCAGTTTATCGTGGCTGGTACGGTAGGCGTTGGGGTTCTCCGGTGACGAATAGGGACGTCCACTCGGCCTTACAGGTTACTCCTCTGCCTCGCGATCTGCCACTCGGTGCCCCCAGAAATCAAACCGTAAGATAAGCTGGAATTACTCTTCCTTCTCCAAGATCAAGTTTCCAAAATCCTTTGATATGCAATCTGAACTTTGATCGCGAATCTTGCCGACTTCCCTTCTGTGATAAACAATCTATTCCAAGCATTTGTCCTTCTACTTAAACATTGAACTATTACCATGCTGGCTGTCAGTATCAAACGTCTTTCAGTCAAGGCCCGATCTTTTAAATCGAAGAGAAACGATGTAAAGGAATCTCGCTTGGAAAAATGATGAGGAGCAGAAGGAATCGCATGATGGTTACAACGAGTGGAAAAGATGTAAAGAAATTGATGCCACGTGGCCCTCGATTGGCCCTGACATACATCGACATCGGCGAACAAACATTTCCCGATCCCCCTCGATCTCGAGAAAGGTGTTTGCCTGCAGTCAGCCCTTGCGCATTTTTAATCAAGTGGGTCCCGTCGTCGCCGTCGTCGCCATCGTCGCCGTCGTTCTCCCATACACGGAGGCTTACCCGCGATTTATTATATAGACGCATTGTGACAGGGTAGACGGCTCTTTTTACCAAATCGTTGAAGTCTTTGGACTGTCGCATCGGGAAGCGCGTGTCCTGTTCTCCCTTCCTTTCACAGAGGATTTCTTCCCTCCCGTAATACACCAGCTCCCTTATCCGCACGTAATTCGAGCCCTCCTTGGACTAAAGGCTCGTCCCTTTCAGAGACGCCCCGAAAATATATTTATACTCGATAATCACTTGGGGGAGAATACTCCTTTGCGAATCCTCTCGTGGATTAATCATCGCATACTCTCTCACAGCGGAGAAGTATGCCGCGGGAGATTTCGGGCTTGTCACTCGAGCGAGATTATTGTAATCGGCACCTTTTGAAATCGAGCTAGTATTCACTAATCGAAAACAAGAATTCTGTCAAAGTGAAAATTAATCGATCGGTAGAGTCAGATACATCTGTTTTCTGCAGATATCACCCGCCTACGGCTGATGACATAACATTCGAAGCGGCAGCATATCTTCTCTTAATTCAATATATTTAGATTAACTCATTATCACATAAAGTATTAACTTATTACGCAATCTTTTCATGAACGTATAAAAATATCATTGTCTTATTTTTCAATAATTGACTGCATCTTGCAACAAGAAATTCTGCTGTTTACCTTAGTATCAGATATTGACATAAAATACTGAAATGAGTTAAGAAACGCGAAGAAAGGGGATGTGTTCGCCAGGCGCAAGTAGTACTAAGAATAATTTTATCCCATTTCTCGTTGTCGAAGCCGATCAGTGGGTGACGCCGTAGGTGGCGTCGCAATCAATTCGAGCGGGGATCGCGATTCGAGGATCGTCCGTAATCGGGTCGAAGAGGAAGAAGGGCGGAAGGGTCAGGTAATCTGTTATTCGGTACGCGTCGCGTGCTCCGCTGCAGCAGCAGCAGCAGCAGTGAAGAGTTGCAACTTGCAAGCTAATGTTTGCAATTTAGCCAGGCGTGATGGATCTCGGCGGCAAGCATGCCAGTTGGATCCCGATGCTACGCTTCACGGCAAGGCATGTCGCAGACCTCCTAACAGCAATTCTTCCTTCTCCTGGCGGAGTCCCAGTAGAAGCGTAGTGGCGTCGAAGACGCGGCAATCCGGCCTGCGGTGTGGCCGACGCGACGTCCTCGTCGTCCAGGAGACAGACACGACTGTAGCCACTGATATACATATAAGTATATATCAGTGACCGTAGCCGATAGCCTGCGAGGCTGCTCTGTTCGGGGAGTAGCAGCTCCACTCGGCAGTCAAGCATCCCAAAGCCAAAAGGCAGCCCAGCTCTGCTCCTAGCAGAATCCAAGCTTTCGCAGGCAGGAACGATGGCAGGAGGGCCCTGCACCAACCAGCGCCGCATCAAGTATCACTCTATTTACCCCTCAAATATTTGTGCTTTTACCGTGGAACGCCGTATCCGAGGCCCTCCCCCACCCATTTCCCTGCCCCTCCACACCCACCCACCCACCCTCTTACCTATCCACTCTATCCTCTAGTGCCACTTTGTATACAACGAACACTGTCGGCTGAATTTCCCTAACGAAAACTTGCCGAAAATTTGCAATTCCTAAAGAGGAAGGGGGAAGGGCGGGAGGGAGAGCGGAGGAGGGAGAGCGGAGGAGAGAGAGAGAGAGAGGGAGAGAGAGAGGGAGAGGGATCGAACAGCAAGAGTGAAGGAGGGAGAAAAGGGGAGGGGAGTAGAGTAACTCATCCTTCTTGCTGGTAGACAGTCAAGAAGGAAGACGACCCGCGAAGAAAACGAGTTGATTTCCGCCTTGAAACATTGCCACGCTATAAGCCTGCGCTCGCCGGTTAGGACTAGGAAATACGAAGCAGTTCTCTATCAAAGGGTATTTGGCATCGTGCATCGCCGCAGATTGATAATATTTAAACCGATCAATGGCAGAAATGCCATCGCGTGGAAAACAAGTCTGAAATTCAAAGAGGCTTTCCTCTTTGTGGTGTTTGCGCAACAGAAAGATGTCTATAATAGTTTTGTGGCTTCCGGTGTCTGTTGTTAAAACTGTCTTTTACTTTGATTTTTGAGTCAATTGATTTCAAATTTGATCTTGTGTATATGCTTAAAGTATCAATGCAGCTTTTCTTATTGGTGCTGGTAATAGCTTGTAGAATATGATTAGCTGTCTTGGGAAGTGGCTATGTTTTCCACATGAAGTTGACAGTAGGCATGGAATGGAAGAGCTGGAGCGTCTTGCCACAAGTAGAGGTTTTGTCTGCAGAGGAAAACTGGATGACGATGGTAAGGAGCCCGGTACCTGTAAGCTGGTCACGAATGTAACGCACGAACGGGTACCACATACCTCTCCTTTCTCTCTTTCTTCTTTCTCGGCCCCTTTGGCCATCTACCTTTGGGAATCCTAATATCCACGTTTGACGTCATGCCAAATACGTACCCTTACCCGTCTGGAATAAGGCAGCCCGGCGACAGCCCAATGGCAGATAGTAGCAAATGTTGAAGGAACGACGCACGGCTACCGGTAATACGAGTGCTCGTAATCTCCCTGACGACGTATTGTAACTCCCATTAGAAACTGAAAAGACCCCATTAAACACTATTATTTCATTCGCTTCGCCGACGGAATGTCAAATCGGTCAGACCGCTCACACAATCGGTTGCTTGCGCCCGAACCTTTTTAAAGTTCGACATTACGTCTCGCTGGACTCGGTCGTCAATTCAGTCACCAAAACAATGGACGCCTTATTAGTGAAGAAAGTACACTTAAGCATCAAGTTACACATTTTGTTTTCATCCTAAAAATATCTACCCTGACAGAGTTAAAGGAATACTTTTCTAAAGTATATTAAAATAGAAACACATTTCCAAACGCTGCTACAAAACTAATTTCAATTATGAAGATCGCAAAAGCCGTATTGAATCAGTAGCAATGGATATTGGGGAAACCGACGTTATTAACAAATTTAACGAGCCAACAGGCATCGCGAATTGCCCGACGAAAAGCAAACGTTATAATTGGCGCGTAATTATGCGTATTTTAATGTCGAAGCTCAGTGCGTGTGGCGGAGTGGTCGGTGTGTCGGGCTATGTACATACACAATGTGACGCGCAGCCAGGGTACCGTGACGCTCGCAACACGGGCGGGAAATAGTGTCGGTAGAGAAAACGGGAAAGGGACAGAAGTGGCCGCAATCCCAGCAAATTACAAATTACAATCACGCCTGTACTGACGTGCATGAAGGTTTGATTTATTAATCATTGGTCTGCAACAGGGCAATTTCCCGAATATTTTCGCACCGTCGTTCACCCTTAATTTTCTCCGCTCCGGCAAGCGGTAATTTATACTCGCGCGGCAGGACCTCTCGCCTCCAGCACTCCGGGCTTCTACTTTTCATAATTTCCTCCACTTTACAAAGGTACGCATATGCGAATTCAATAGATCTACATGAATTTTAATTAACATCTATGAGGACAACTTTCCCTAAGGTCAACGGTGAACAATATAATTGATTGTCTAATTATACTTTGTTCATTTGGAATTGATAACAACGAAACTGATACAATTATATTATTAGTTCCTTCCCCAACAACTATTCAAATTTAATGCAAAACTGAAGGTATTTGCATAGACTAATATCCCAGAAGAGGTTAATGACAAAACGGAAAATATATTCTAATCGCATGTATGTATACACGATGCTTCCCGCTGTAATAACATCGATTTCAAGTGATGCGTTCCTGCATTCAGTTAATAAGGGAATAATATGCGCGGACACGTTAAAGAGATAGAGAGCACCGTATTAATGCTCATAAACAACTCGGTTCGTTATGTTTTGTTTCCACCGAGCGAAATATTTGATTACTAATATTTGACTGATTCGTATGCGGTCACTCGCGCGCTATTTGCATACTCCGACAGAAGCTCGAGAATATTTCATTTGCTGTGGGAATATTTTCCCCAGAATTGTATGTACAAATGTCCTTTCTCGAGTCGAAAAAGTTGCTGATAATCCCTAAAGAAAATGAGAAGTGTAAGTGTAATATATAATGTACTAAATTTATGTATAAGTAGACATATGTGAGAGAAAATACAAAAGAAAATTATCTATAAAAATTCATCTGACTTGGAGGATATAACTGCATTCTAAGAGCTTTACAAATACTAGATTGTAGTAAAATAGAGTAATGCGTGTCGTTTAAATCCATCCATGACTATATTACCAGTCACGAAAGAGAACTCTGACGTTGCCACTGGTCGCTGATCCAATGCGATCACCAACCGCGCATTCTACACGCCAATTTAACTAACGCTCACAGGTTTCACTGAGCGAACACGTGAGTAAAAGTTAACGACACAATTAATTACTTACAGTTATCGTGACCAACACATTATGAAACGTGCTGTATGAAGCTCTAAGATAATCAACCATTTTCGACTTCTATTTCTGACACCGTTAAGTGGTCATGCATCTCCGCTATGTTCCCCTTGTGATGAACAAATGAGAGCATACTTCCATCTCAAAACCCATTTCTCATTTCTTCCAAGTGGCTTATATAACTCATTACACCGGTGAACAAGACAAATACCAGAAATACCAACGATTAAGATATTCCTATTTTTAACCACCTCAAAACGGATACTTTTGCCCCATTACAAAGTCAAAACAGAATGTACGTGGGCATGAAAGAGCGAAAATGATCTTGTAAAAGACGAGCAAAAATGCTTTGTATTGGGAGCAATGTTTAGGGTCATATATGCTCCTGATACTACAGAGGCCACTTGAAGCCGTGCATTGTCGACAAATATGTACTTACAACAATGTAGTTGTATGTGCAGCAGTCGCCCGCAGATAGAGAAGAAGAAGTACATTCGACCTCTCGAGTTCCAAGGAAGCGGTGAGAATACAGGATCTAGAAAGGCTGGCATGGCAGTTGAGCAAGGGAGAAAACCTTGAAAGTGGAGGGGAAAAAGGGAAACAGTGAGGGGTGGCGATGGCAGCGGTGCATTCAGGCAACGTTGCTGAGTGGAAATCGCGCAGGGAGCTCAGGGTAACTTATCACTTTCCCTTAATCCGGATCAGCGGCACGATGGAACCGGCGATGTTCAGACTCAGGGCCGTTAAATATTCAGAAGAAGTCCGCCGTGGTGTAAATCAGGCCGGCAACCACCCTCTGCCAACCCCTTCTTGGCTCTCGACACATTGTTCCCACGTGGCTGCCACTGTCCTTTTTATTTTCGTGTCAGTGTTAATGTAGCGCAGCCAGCACGCGCACATCCTCACATTTGTAAGCTACAACCGTTATAACCTGGATGATGAGTAATGAGATTGAAGAGGCATTCTTAGTATTAACCCTCTTTCTTCCAGTGGAAAATAGGGTGACACTGCCAAGAGCAAATTAGATGTTGAAGTCATATTATACAGACGAGTCTATTAATTATTTCAAAGTATCTCTACTAAAAAGTTTTAAAAAAGTACTCTAAGTATTAGTACTAGACGAAAGCGATGAAGTTTCCAATGTTAAAGAGCAACCCTTTGCGACGCTGTTTCCAGTATACTTTCTTTAAAGTCGCAATCAACGCCAAAGCCAAAATCCCAGCAAGTAAAATGCACGTTTGCTTGATTCAATGCATTTGAGGAAGTTCGCGTGAGCCGAAATGAAAGCCGGTACACGACTGGGCGGTTAGATGGTATAAATAACAAGATGCACACGACCAAGATCGAAGAAGCGTTTCCGTCCCATTCCGATTGCCATGGATAATAAGGCGGTCCTCGGTAAATCAAGATGATCGATGCCACATGGTGCACGCGAAGATTCCAAGGATGTGTGTCTACGTGTCGGCCGATGAATCCTGGGGGGAAGGTCTAAAAGGAGGTTGCGGGTGGGGACAGCGGAGGATAACTATTACTATCAATTTGCATGCCTCCGGTCACTCGACTCGCCTTTATCGTCCTCTCATCTTGATGATGCCAGGAGCTTATTTCCGCCCATATATTTCTTGGGCCTCCCCCAATAAGAGACCTGCAACTACCTCCGACTTCTTGTTCAAACCTCCGCCATTCCACATCCGAGAATTGTCCGGGCAGACGATCGTTGCACTGGGCGAATTGTTGCCAGTTCACCTTCATACATAGGGGAAACCGGGACAAAACAGAGCCATCCGGGGCAACAAGGAACGCTCCACACTGAGCTTAGCAAGGGGGAAATAGCGTGCAGACGAAAATCATTATGAGAAACAGCCGAGAAGAATTTTATATAGTTGTGATATCTTTAAAAATGAACAAGTAGTTATATTATTCCTTTACGCGAATTATTCGGTCCCTTTGTGAACATTTTTTCTTGGAAGTAAATTTCCCTCATTTGGACCGAGTGAACACGCTTTCGAAATTTTGGATGCGACTCAATCATAGAGCAATAAACAGAACATCTGTAACCTCCGTATCAAGTGAATGCCGATAACGATAAGCAGACACATCAGACACGTATATATGTACATGTATAAAGCGAGGGCGTGCATGTTTTGCCGCTTGAAAGAAGAAGTCGGTCGTGCGCTTTCGGCAGAAGAAGAAAGAAAAGAAAGGTTTTCAGCGAGTACGCGGGTTCTTTCGACGCTCGGTGGGTTAAGGGCATCTGCGGACGAGGTAAGACAGAACTTGGTAGACTAAAAATACCTATAGGCAGGTATATAGGAACCACTCGGCCCAAAAAGCATTCGAAGGGGTTCTTCCACGAACTATGTGCGACTGGTAATATATGAATGCGAGGGAGTCGGCATCGCTTGTACGCGTTACTCGTCCCTCGGCTGTTTCGTCGTTGCATCGAGGGAAAAGTGTGAGCACGAAGTGTGTCGCCTCTTAGAAACCTTGCGGGAGTATCACTCGAAACTTGAAACTCGTGAAACATACGGAAACCTGTATATGTAGGCTTCCGCCACCTGCGGCGCATACCATAATCCTCCTTAGGGCAGGCAACCGGATAAGGCTCAACCGAAGATCGACACTTCCATCCGCGGTGAAACTCGGCGCCCTTCGAGAAGCAACAACTCTTCGCTGACCCGATTTCCAACGTGATACTTTTTCCGATCCTACTCTATATAGCGCGCCAGTCGGCCCATCGCACTGACTTCCATCCAACAAGTCCAGGTCGCAGAAAGTTTTAATCGTCGTCGTCCTAGACTTGTTCAGGTCATCGAGAAGGTCACTCACTGATTTCACTGAGTAAATATTATTTGCAGAAGCGCGCTCACGCTTGTCGCAAAAAATGTCGGATCTCAGCGGAATTTATTCAAATGAAGCAAGCAGCTGCGCATCAAAGCTTTGATGGTACATTTCGGTCGCTCTCCCTCTCTCTCTCTCTCTCTCTCTCTCTCTCTCTCTCTCTCTCTCTCTCTCTCTCTCTCTCTCTCTCTCTCTCTCTCTCTCTCTCTCTCTCTCTCTCTCTCGCGTGCGCACGCCCTTTGAAAGTAGATGTTAAACGGAAAGCAACCGCCATTACCGAGCAGAGCTTCAGCATTTAAATATTTGATGCAGCTCGATCAAACTCCACCACATTACGCCTGCCAGCTACGATTCCGAAACATGCGGATTAAATTAATTGATCGCTCACTTAATGATTTACATAGGGCAGAATGTCCACTGGACATTCTTTTCAGCGGCATGAGTGGCCGTTCCAATTCATGGTTGCGCCCTCCGTTCAACGCTCGCTGAGATTGGGTTTTGCAGAACGATTCGACGGTCGATCGGTGGCTCAATGCCCAGCAGCGTCGAGCAGCCACGACAGAATAGTTTCACTTCCGTACCTCTGTTCCAAGTTCCAAGCCATTCAGGAAACGTGACGTATCCACGGCCAGATTAGGATCGGCCATCGGCTTACGTCACAGGAGAATACACTATCACCCTGTTTCACGTTAGCTCGGTAAATGCATGTCTGTCTGCCTGACGCGCACTCGCTGATCATTGTGCAAAGAGCCTGATATTCATCAAGGGTACATTGTTTCCTTCATCGCCTCAATTCCTCTGTGCCTTCTTATCACTCTCCCGCATCCTCCTTTCGTCTCTCATTCACGCCTCTCTTACCACCCTAGCACACTTGCCCCGCCGAGCCCTCCAGTTCCTTTGTTGGCAAAATTGGATTGCTACCCAAAACAATGATACTCTTCTACCTTTCATTTCATTTATACCTCGGCTGCGGCCAGGAATAATATCACAATTACACACTCCTTTCTTTCATTCTCTTTTTCTATTTCCCACTTGTTCTTTTGGAGAAGCACATGTAATCAAATCGCATTTAGCTGTTTAGTTGAACCGACTGTGATACATGGGACGCCGCACCGCAGTTTCTGATAGAATAGACGTTTGATTTATAGGCTCGCGTTGATAAGTGAATACTGCCAATTATTTTTGAAAAGTGAGTATTATTAATATATTAACTATGCCAATATACTTGTTAAAGCGTGGCGGTGCAATTCTGGTAGGGAAGTCGAAAGTTTTTTATTGAATTTCGTCGGGAATCTTGCCACCCGCTTGTCATTATATGAGGCCGCTCAACTACGATGAGAGACAGCAAATGCCATTCAAATTGTGTTTATGAATCCGAAAGTTTTTTCCGGCGAGCCCACGGCACAATGTAGGATACTTTAAATAAAATTCATTTCACCAGATTCGTAATCCCCCATTAGCATATATTTGCAAGCCGCTGAGCGAGGGGCTGGGTATTCATTTCAGCGGCCACGACAGGCTCGAGAAAATCCTGAAAATCCACCCTGTCATTGCAGGATTTCTCGCCGTCCTCATAATGCCTGTCACTTACCATTGAATATGGAATCAACAAACAGCATCTCTATCAATAGATAAACCGCATTTCTCACGTCGTATTTAACTTGCAACGAATGTATTTCCAATAACAGTCTCACGACAATTTGCCGGGAAACCCGAGCACACAATATTTGCCTCGCGGATCGTGCATTCATCAAGTGGTTATCCGATTTCTGCAATTCATTTTTCTTAGGTATTCGCTGTACAAGGTAGGTAGAATTCATTATACCACGCAAAGTATACTACTTTAATATTCCCCATAGTTTCGCGTTTCCACTTGGTCCGAAGTAACTCGTGTAATCAGTAATAACGACACCTACGACTTTCTCTATCCTTGTACACGCTTGTTACGCGAAATTACAGCGGCAACTCTCATCAAGCTACCAACTATGTGCAGTATTTTAGCGTTCAATCGTTTAATCAGTTGAAGACCAGTTTCACCTGACAATATTCCCCACCTGTTATTCTAAATACCTCTACCGCAGAATGTCATGCGAAATAAAGCATGAGTACATCCCCAACGCTATGTGCATCCGTGTCGACATGCATACATCCGCGTGAACATGAATGCATCACCAACTATGCGTTATACACAATAAACAGAAGAAGACTTGTATTTTCATAAGCATAAAAGCAGATTATCATTTCTGAAAATAGCAATACTACTATTATACTGAATAATTTAATAATTTGCAACTTTGCAACGCAGAGACTCTGGTTAATGTGAATTACGGGAGCAAAGGGAATGGGGAGAGCAAAAAGAAAGCAGTAAAATGTCATTGATTCAGCGTGGAATCTATAATGAGAGAATCAGGCGCGTACCCCTTGGAGTTACGATGTACTTACGACATTCCTGATTTACACGGGACTACATTATACGGCTGCGATGCCGGGGGCTTAACTATACTCCCTGACCAATTGTCTCCCTCGTAAATTACCGGTACAAGAGAGATAGAGTAAGAGTGAGAGTGAAGAGAGGGCGAGTGAGAGAGAAACCAGCGAATTCCGCGTGGAATTCGCAGTCGTTCCACTGTTAGTAGCACGGGCGCGTGTAACCGAGCGCGTAAACAGTAGGGAGTAACAGTTTAAGCAGGGAGTGCGCGAGCTGTCGGGTGCGTGAATTTCGAAAGACGACACGCAGACAATGCTTGAGTGTAGCTCGGAACGCGAAACAGCGCAGCCCTCACGTGGTACGTATCTGTAGACAGAAAGGAGGATCGTAATGACCTGCAGCCTGTTGCGATTGCGAACAACCCATCCACCAGAAAGGATATTGCGCGAGCCCTATCGTCCCTAAAAGAGAATGTAGTATGCTCGACCTGGACAGGAAGGGAAAGTGTCCTGGCAAACGCGGCCAGGCCTCAATTCACACTAACACCTTTCAAACGGTCGTATCGCATAGCTTGGAGGAAAGGAGTGGAGGGGTAGGTGGTGATGAAGAGGATGCTGGTGTACGTAGTTTACATAGACTGGCGTTTTAAGTGGAAAAGGGGAAGAAAGGGAGAGAGAGGGAGGCGAGAGCGGGCTTAGATATTATATCGTTGTAGCGGCAAAACGGTCTACGGTGTACGCTCTACGGTCTACGTCTACGGCCTACGATATTACAACCGCATTGCGTACGGTTTCTAGTAGCGCATGCGCTTATCCGGCAATTCCTAGGCATCCGGCCTACCACCACCATCGGTCACACAAGAATCCAGGCGAAGGTGAGAAAGAAAGAGAGGGCGGCGGAAGATCGGGGAAAGGTCCGTGCGAAAAGGAAGAACCCAGGTGGCCAGTCGAAGCGGGAAAGACCTTCAACGAATACAGCTCTTGGAGCGGTCGGTGCGAAGCGCAAGGCGAATCTTGTGCAATTGCCAATATATCGTTAGTACGAGGGCTGGATGTTAAACAGCGAATTACAGCAGGTGCCGTACTAGAGGTGGAGAAATCTTTGTCGATAGCGCCTCGTGCCGAGGCGAGGCTGGCTGAAGTGGGCGAGCAAACGTGCGAAGACTCCCTCAATTGGTACACTCAAATCATCCTGAGATACGGCCAATGGTTTAAGCATGCTAGCGAACACCGTGCCGGACTTAACGGATTGCAGTGAAAGACAGCTGCAGCTAAATGGAAAGAGCTGCGGCATTTACGATAGCAAGAGAACCATCGAGATTTGACTTGACAAAAACTATTGCTCTCTTTCAAATTAAAAGCACAGTGCATGTAAAGATTGATGCGGATGATACACGTGATTCTGGTGTGCCAATATCACGCTCTATATAATTCTTCCCTCCAATTCTATTGTGTATTGTTTAGTGCAAGAGATAAACCACTGCCAGTAAAAGAACTCAACTAATAAACCATTCAAAATCCGCCAGGAATAGTTATTGCAGGCTAATATAGATATATCATACTGTAATTTCCATATCGAGCTGTACGTGTGAATGCCACATACGCAATGCCGTCGTTGCGTTGGAGTTTTGGTGGACAAATTCGATTAGACGTCGGCCATAGCATTAAAGTAGCCGACATTCGGCCTGCGATGCCGGCCAGGCACAATTTCAGTCCTGATATGGAGAGCAACTTGTATCGGCTTTGCACTACTCTGCCTGTAGATCGTAGCCCCCTAGGTGTACCAATGGAAGGCAGAGGATGGCGAGCAGGAGGCACTATTGGGTGCTGCTCCAAACGGATAGGCAGGAAAGAGGAGCTTGGCAAGCAACTACTCGTGGGGAGCTTCCAATTAACCCCCACATTCGAGGACTATTCGAGCACAATAACACAGCTCTGAGGATTCCTCGCATCGAAGAACCAGCCGAGATACATTCGCTTCGCTAACTTGGGCCGAGAAGAAGACCGGATCTCGAGCGAGCTCCTCTCTTTCTTAATGCAATTACATTAATTAACTAGGCGCGCCGAAGTAAAGCTCCCGAAATATCTTGCGTCTGCGATTCGGAGAGTAGGCAAGACAATTTCTAGTGCATCCATTCTACTGCCAGATGAACTTCCCAAGTACCAATCCACATTGAAATCTCTCGCGACTACCGACTTCTTTCCAATAATTAATACTCGGTTTAGCTGGGTACAGGAAAATACACTTTATCCCACTTCGGTCTTGGCACATCGGCAAACTGGTGAATGTGTGTCAATGTTGCTTTCTCACGCCATATTCTACGAGTTCATATCTTTCGAAGTACCATATGCAATAACAACCTTTTGGGAAAGGCACTGTTATTAGATCGTAACTTTAAACTTGCCAGTAGCAAGCGCCCTCGTGCAAACGTTCGCAGTATCATGCAGCCAATAATGTATGCATCCGAGCAGTTATGGAACATCTTGCATCTGACATCCCTCGTGAATTACCGTACGCATTACCTTCTGATGCTTCTTTGCTGTTAGACTTTTCACTTTTTTTAAGTAACGAATAGGCTTTGATGCGTCACTTGATTGCTATACTTCTTGGACACTGGACTATAACTCTTGCCAAAATTAAAGTCAACTCTATGATTTCGCTTTTTACGCTGATGAGAACGCTATAGCGAAGCAATGCTTCCAATTAGAATGCAGTCACGTTTTATAATTAATTTTCCAATAAATGCTTTTTACATAGTTAGTTTCATTACTTTTGGACGAAACCAGATGGTAGGGAATTCTCTCGTGTAATTCGTCATATGGGAAGAGGACATGAAAAAGTCGAGCAAGCAGTGATGTACCTCTAGAATTGACAGCCTCGACAGCCCTCGCTCGGTGTCCCTCATTTTCACTCTCTGTCGTCTCGCCCTAGCTGCTCCTTGATTTCTTCCTGAGCAAAGACCGCCGGGAGCACGGCGCGGCGCGGCGACGTCGGCGTCGGCGTTGGCGGTAGAGTTCATCCCATCGTTCCCTCGGGTGAAGGCAGCCTCGAACCCTGCCCCACCGGTCTTCGAGTTGCAATAAATGGTTTCATTCTCGGGCCTCCTCCGTGTTCTAGACATAAAATCCCTGCAGCCTCCAAGAGACGGCAGCGCCGACTCTCCGATAGCGCCTCCACCAAACGAGTACCGAGAGAAACTGGATCAACGGAGCGGAGAAACGTGAAGAATGAATGGAATCAGAAAAAATGCTGGCATCTCCGGGGAAATTATCGTAATGAGGCAGTTCAATTCCGTTAGTAAGACGGCCGCGCCTAGCAGGCTGGAATCGTCCTTCTTTGGGCGCAGCTTCTTTTTTTTTCTCCGCGAACTTATTGGTTTCTTCGAGACGCTCGCTTCCGCTTGATCCTCTGCCTGAATCGTCCGATAAGAGGCTGCCTCTCTCTTGGTAGACGCTTTAAATACACCAATTTACCAATTCAATTCTCCTTCTTGGCAAATCCTTGATAAGCGAACAACGCGTTCACTCATAGGCAATAGCTATGAACTTGAAGCTCCTATTTAACAAACCAGATAGCCACCTGAAAAGAACGCCGTTTGTACGGCATTTTCTTTTATAGCGCGCTCGATCGACTCTTTGACAGGGCGGGCGTTGAGTGGATTAATTGTGTTTGATGCCAATAGTGGATGCATTTCTAATAAAGTGAAATTACGGATTGAGCTCGGCCGCTTATTGCCCCTTGAGATGGCGTTCCTTCGATCAAGCTTAACCTAAAGCCCAACCGAGTTGCCTGCTGAACGGGGAAACTTATTTGCAACTAACGAAAGGAGCCTTCTTTTCTTCGAGACTCTCATCGAGACCAAGCAATTACATTGAAACGCCTGTTAGGGGAGTCAAGATTCTCAGATCGTTATTCGATTTCAGCAGTGGCAGGCTGCCGCTTCCGCAACTCGAGACCGCGATGAAAAGATCGTCGGCTGGAGTCCGTTCAATTCCGTTACTCTCTCACTGATTCTCTGTGTATTCTCCGCTGTCGATCGATTTCTACTCCATCGAATGGGACCCTCTCCTTTTGTACACGCCAAATAATACCGATCGGCGGACATAATGCGTCCGGCCGGCGCGGCCTAGCTCCCTCCAACTGGTCTATGTATATGTCAACGCCAACTATGTGTATATGTCAGTGTTCGGTGTGGCTTGAGATAAATTCCAGTCAGCCATTTCAAACGCTTGCGCTCCTCCATCCATGGGATTGGACGTCCCGCGAGCTTTCAAGCTAACGGTTCATCGCAATAAAACCTTGCTAACAAAGTGTATCAGGATATTCAACTTCCTCCTCTTTCATTTCCTATTAGCTTTTACCTTAGGCACAAGTTCTATGCACAAATTTCAGTACAACCTGCATAATTGGCCACAAAACTTTCTGGTTTCTTACACCGCCGTTTTACTTCAATTGTCCAATACCAAGCAGAAAGGGATACTATTAAAAGTTGACAGAACCTGGCGTGGCGGATACAAACTTGTGTCGAGTTTTAATGGACTCGTTGTAATTGGCCCTCTCGTTACAATACATGTCAAAAAGCGCGCCTCCATCTTGCCTCTTTTCGTTCCTTCGGCGCCCTTTTATCCAGCCATGTTCGCCGTCGTTTCGACTAGGTGCCGTCTCATAAATTGGGAAAATAATTTGCTGTTTTAAGAAGCGAACCCTCCCGTGCGAACTACCTACTTCGTTTTTCCCGTCGCTCGCTCTTCCCCGTCCTCGTTTTTCCATCTATTTTTCGTAGCTTTCCTCTGTTAGGTGTAGCCCTTCCTTTCTAAGTGGATCCCGCTATCGCGCAGGATATTCTTCCCCTTTGTCCATGGTGCTTTCGTTGACGGCGTCTTTGCTTTTAGCGTTAAACACCATTTCCGTCGTTTCTCACCTGGCGGCTTTTTTCATAATCTCCAAAGCAGGGCAAAATTGCTACGCCAGTAAATGCTCTACCCTTCCTATAATTTTGGCAAACTTATATTCATGCTCAAAAGCGTACATTCTGTGCGTCGGTAAAGAAAAGTGCATATAAAAAGCGCCAAGTCGGATAAAAAATGAAAACTTAACCACGCGAATTGCGGCATTTCGTTTTCCGCGATTATGGGAGCGAAGTTTTCATTAGTTGTGCAGTCCCACTTGGATACATTAGCTCGACTGCGAATTTATGGTGTTTTTATTCATAGCTCCTGAGATAGGCGATAGTCATATCTCCTCTTGCAAAAAACGAATCCGAACTCGACGCCACCTTCAAGCCTCACTAACCAAAAGCCCTCGAGGCTGGAAACTTTAACTCTGATCGTTTCGTCTACTGGAGAGAGTCGAGAATCTCTCAAAAGAGATGTAATCTATTACTTTAATGCTAGAGAATTGTAAATCGATGCTCATCGTTCCTTCCGTACACTTTAATAGCGCATTCTCAGAGATAATTAACGCCAATTGATTTCGAATTAATGGTGAGTTAATATAAATTTCGTATCACATTCAGCAGGTACTGGGACAAAAGAGATAAAGAGAGGATGTAGCAAGTGCTAATGGGGGAAACATGAGTGAAGCTCATAAATATTCGAGTTGAGGATCGTGAAGCTAATCGGAGCAAGAGACAGCAGTACAATCGGTCAGGAGCGAAGAGCACTCCTTCCCTAGATAACGACCAAGTCCTTAAAAGGTCTCGGTTTACCGATCCCTTCACGATCCACCTATAAACCCCAACCAAACACTCTTTGCCTAAAAAACCGCGATGCCCATCGAGTAGGACCGCGCGCTCGCCGCTATAAAACGGTTTGGATAGCTTTAATTACTCAGCTCTCGAGCAACGATGTAAATGACGGCCATTAAATCCCGAAGCTCGATGTTTGCTCCGAAACTACGAGAGTGAAGGATAGCGCATCCGAGAATCGTCCACGGTGGACGTTGAAATATTTTGTACCTCTGAAATTCTAACGAACTCTCCCTTTTCCTCACACTCACTTGCCCCTCATTTTCTTCTTTCTACCTTTCTCTCTCTCTTTGAAGCTATTTATACGAATACACCCACACCCTGATATGACCATCCATCGTTTTCAAATCAAATACTTGTCTGTTCAGTTGCTCAATGTACGAGCGCAGATGCGTTACGATTTCAATTACTTGATTTTCAAGAGTGCAGGCAACGAACAATTCGGTTTCCATTCATAAGAGCAGACTGGCCGAGCGCAATTTATTTGTTAGTAAATCATTTACATCCAATTGCGCCTTTAAACTCGATCAATAAAGGCAAAAACCGGAGCACTACCAAACCGACGGCAAGTGAGCAGCAATACAACAAATTTTATCGTGATTAATCATGTCGATTGCCACTCTGAAAACGCGCTGATAATCATCATGATTGTGCAGGCATTCGATGGAACGATGGTGTTGACTTCAATGAATGCTAATAGTAATCGTTGAGTATCAGACATTGGAGAGCAACTAGTAGTATTAACCACTCATCGAAGAGAGCGAGAAGTTAAAGCTCCACCGATATGATTCGAGGATTTGCGCATAATGAAAATTTTGTTCCGCCACCTGCGATTTGCATGTTTATAAACAAAGCGATGTTTTTTCGCCGTGGGTTCTGCCGAAATGCCCATGCACTGCGTCGCCCAGCCACCGCTATACCAATTCGGCCAATTTTACAGGCCGACGCATTCGGCGCCGCTTTAACCAAGCGAAATCCGCTTTTCGGATGCGCGTACTTTCGCTCGCGGTGTCGTTCATTGTATTTAAAACAGATTCGGTAAAGCCTCCATATAGGGATCTGTACGCCAGTGAAAACGCAAAAATTCTAAAAAATAATCTCCGTAAATCGTGAACAGTTGATGAAAATAATTTGCTATGATATATCTTGGAAATCTGTACATGAGGGATTTAATCCATTTCATGTCAGTCCACTTGGCAGTGTGACTACGCAATCTGGACTAGCAATTCGTGGGATTAAAGAAGTATTATACATTGAAATATGCTTCGATGAATAAATCCTCCATGGATAGGAAAAGAATGAGAAGAATGTTTTTAACGCTCTCGGGGAGTGGAGAATCATGCTGACGAGGGTAAAATATCAGCGATGAAGCTACTGGGGTGGTCTTCGAGCCGTAATTCGAGAGTTACAATTTTGCGCGCTATCATGAGACCTCGGCGCCCTCGTATTATGCGTGTATCCGCCATATATCAGTCTTACTGGACTCCCGATAACGATTTCATAGGAGGATTACGGGGCGAGAGGCGACAGGGCGCACGCATGAGTGCACCACTCGCCCGAAAGCGGAAGGGATAATCCCCTGAATAATGCGCATGTTGTTACTGCAATATTAATCGCGAAAGGAAAATGGCCGAGGTGGGGGACTCTTGCTCTTGACTTTCAGGGAGTATTTCGCCCTCAAGCTTTGCGAAACCTTGGATACAATGCAAAAGAAATCCAACAAGTCGGACATGACGCATGGGACTGGTCGTTCAAGGGCTTCCAGAACAATTCCAAAGCTCACGACATTATCTTTTAAAGTATTGCAGTACTCGATAGCAAGGAAGGTCTTCTTGGAGCAGTAAGAAGTAACATTGATATTCCGGCTCTTGCCGAGGATTGGAGAAACAAGTGGCTCAACCTCTCTTATCTCGGGGTGGACAGGGTGCACGTGGAAGTCAATAGCTGCAGTCGTGCGACGCCGACGCTGCCGCCGCCGCCACCGACGTCGTGTCGGGCGCATGTGGTCTCGCGAGCGCTTTTTCACGGTCCAGTCGCAGTGATCGAATTCGCAAGTCGCCGGGAATGACGGCCGCCCTTTATCCCGGGGTCCGACCGGATGAACTCCCGAGTGCTCCTGGATTACGGTGTGTCACGTGACCCCCTGCCTACTGCCTGGCTAGGGAGGAGTGCCAAATATATTGTCTGTCGCACGCATCGTATCCACGCGCACACGTGCGCCGGCGAGTGTGCAACGTCGCAGTCAACGGCGCGGCGGTGGCGGTGGCGGTGGCTGTGGCGGTAACGCCGGCAACCCGACAGATTGGCCAGGATAAATTAATTTCATTTACCGATGATTTAGGTGACCTCTGAAAGGCAGAGGGGAGCCACTTGATATTCTCAGGGATAGACCGTGCTTCACGAACCAAACCGAGTGGTTAACTCACCCTCTCTCTAACCTTCCACCTCTACTCGGCCAACCCAACCCCTTTCCTTCATCAGGCTTCAAATGGAATTCTCTCTTCTTATTTGCCGTGCTATCTTTTCTCAAGTGACGTGCAATATTTCCCTGGACAGTTTGAAGTCTGGATGAAGGCGTTAATATAAAACCACTGGAATTACGAGGGTAGCCTTTAACAGGTGCCCCTTTGAGCCGCGTGCTTCACACATCACACGATGGCAGAGCAAGCATTCTGGCCTGCGGTAAGCCACAACTTTCCAGTTGCGTGGGTCCCCTTTTAATAGAATTACGCCGAAACCTAATATCCCGCGTGAATGCCATATTTGCGAGAAATATGGAATTCTATTGCGCTTGCTGGTGCTCAAGCCGATACGCGCTAAGGACAACTACCAATGAATTTCTTTGTCGATTCAAATTCTTCACTCCCATGTTGAACCAATGCCGAACCTATTCAATTTCACCGCTGATATCCCGTATGTGTAATCAAATAAAAGGCGAATAATAATTCGAGCCATTACTTGAATTTGCATCGGCTTTGAAAAGAGTCGAATATCGTGAAACTGCTTACCAGTTGAACATAAGAACTCCTATAGAGAAATGCGATATAGAGTACGAAAGAGCGCGACATTTGAGCGCCGAGATATGAGATATGACTTTCCCGGCAGTAAAAGGGCCACTGGCTGCATGCCAGTGGATTCGTGAAATAAAACAAGCCAGCCCGGCGAGGGTTGGTGTTGGGGGCAGCGCGCGCGGGGGGTGGCGGAGGAGGCAAGTGGTTGTACTTCGTAGAGAAGCATTCTGTGCTTACAGTATTTTCAGTCCGCTGGCGAGAAATTATGCGGGCTACGCTAGCGGCTAATTACACTTGAAAGAAACTTCTTTCTCGGATGTGCGGGGTGGAGGAGAGGGCGAGTTTTAAAAAGTGACATTCGTCGCCCGAAAATTAAGCCCGGCTCGGCACGTGCCCGTGATACAGAAATTTCGTAGTCCTGCTGTTCCGGAGCAGTTTTTTCCAGCGCAGCCAGTGTCATCTCGGCAGAAAAGATGCGCGAACATAACATTAGGCGGATGGCGCACAGCCTGGCCGTGCAATGAAATAGAGCGAAGACAGGAGCGCGTGCGGCCTGCAGCCCGAGATTTGCGAAACTTTCGGGGAAATAATGTCGAGGGCTTCCGACAAGAGATACGTGTCCTGGCGACTGCTTCGCCCTGGGATTTATAAGGCACCAAGAAAAAGAAAGTTAGTTGTAGTCTGCTTCGCAATGGGAAATTTTACAACAGAGCACCATTGCCGGGCTAATTAATGCGCTGCAACGTGATACGCGATGAGTAAGTGCCAAAGCAGCCCGCCTGAGATTGCAAAGTTGGAGTAGACGAATGAAAACAACGCAGGTGTGTGTGTAGCACGATCTTGAAGTTCAACATGGTGTACTAAGTATGCTTGAGGTGAATATGCTGAAAACATATTTTCAGTATTGCACCAAGGTCGTATATTCTGAATATAATAATCAAACCCATTCTACTCACTTCAGTCAGACAAACTCATTGTACTCTTGTTTAGGATATTTAAAAGATCTCCACGTACATCCTTTGTGGTCGGCATTCCTGCGTAGATCACGTCCAAGCCAAAATGGGGTAACGTGAAATTGGTACTCCAAAATTTCATTAGTAAAGTCAGATGGCGTCACAGATTCAATTAGCTTTTTATTGGATGTTCGAACTGTCAAAGCGATAACCGCGTGTACCTGCTGGTGCTGGTGCTGCTATGAATGGGGCGCGGGAGAGATCAAAACCCAAAGAGCAGCACTGTCATTCATACACGCACGTATCTGTGCCTGCCTCTCCCTCTCTCTCCCTCTCTCTCCCTCTCTCTCTCGCTCCTTTTCGATCGAACTCAACCACAGTCAATCGGAATTGCAGCTTCCTAGCTAAATCAATCTTTTTCGTATAATCGAAATGACTGTAACGCTGAAAATGCATTTACATTGAAAACTAAAATCACTTTGCTGGCAGAGAGCGAGACAAATTGGTGACAGCGGACGGACGATTTTTCAACCTGCTATGTAAGCTTTAATCAATGCTCCTACGGAACAAAAGGGGCGAGTGACATCACCGAGGTAAATGACAATAGGAGGCACATTGTAGGGAATTCGTTCGCGATATACCGATTTAGCAAGTCTTTCGCCGGGAGATTTAACCGGACTCTTAATTGGTTTCCGCTCAGGTATGGCGGAACAATACGCATTCAAGAGAATGACGAAACAGCCTTAATTGCAACAAAGGCACTGCTTGTATTCCATGATCCAGTGTTTCACCCTCCATCCGGAGGTTTCGTCTGCCGAGAGTAGTTTGTCTAGACAGGAAAGGGAAGCTCCATTTCTCACAAAACTCCATTGATGATCAACGGGCCTTCCTAATTACACCCTTACTCTCGAGCAAACCTCCTTGTCCTTACGAATAAAACTAGTACCACTACCGATCCGCCTCCCTTTCGGTTCTCGTTCAATCCCAGCACCTCGTGCGCGATGCCTGTTCTGCTTGAATCGACGGCCTTTCATAGAAAGAGTCTCGCTGAGAATCGACGTACTTTCAGAATAACTAATAAGATAGAATCTCCATCGATCCCCCAATTTCCGTAGGCGCGCCTTAACAGGAATGCATCACTCTGCCTGAAAAATAGATTTCATTCCTTCACCTTTATTTCTTGGTTCGAATTTGGAAGAATTATGTTCAATTAACGTACACGCATTACACACAAACAAGCAGATATTCCGATGTTAATTATACATACAGATTCCAGTGTATACTTTCAATATTTCTCTCGGTGTTGCTATATCAAAAGTATTATGAATAGCAATTACTGTGTATTGCATATGTATAGTGCATGCTTGAAGTCTACGTATGCTTTACTTTGCATAAGTGTACTCAGACTAGTGAGAGACAGTATACGAATGGATGGAAAGGAACCGACGGCCTTGAGGATGTCGGTGCTTGACCAATGTTCCGCTCGAACGAGCGGAAGCGAGATCGCAATATCACTCGAGCGTAGTACTGAGACAGACGGCGTTCGCAGAGGCCCGTGCATCATAGGTTTATGGTGTCGTGATGGCATTTATAAGGTTTGCTCGAGTTGGCAAGTTTCTCTCTCGGCAAGCTCAGCTCCTCATAGCTCGCCCCAATGGAGCTGCGGAGCGCGTCATTACCGTTATGATATATATGCCGAAAGTGCCGTTAATGCGTCTAGGGGTTCTTTATTGAAAAATATTGCGTTGATTCTGCATTAAAACGGCAGTTTTTTATCGCCTGTCCCGCTCGCATCTCTGCGCTTCCATACTTGGGACCCTCGCCTCGATCCCTCCTTGGATACTCTTTCTTCAAAGTCGCCTTCCAACAAAGTTTTACAATGCCATGGACTTTCATGATGAAACTCACCGTATAGAAGAACGACGTACATATCTCCCTTCATAGAGCAGAGTCTATTTTCTACTGACTTAAAGTGAGTGCAACTTTCTGCTAGTAGAAATATTCCGACCAGGACGAGAAAATGCAGCCGTCCACCGAAACGAGCACTAATATGCTCACCTCAATTAGCATGAGCATGTTCTTTCATTGGCGCGGTGACGCGTAGTATGGCAAATCGTAATGGTAGAAGGTAAACAAATGTAAATAAGAAAGGAGGGCAATATTGCATGCGCAGCATTTCATTTGCATGTTTATTTAACGGAAGGGTTTCGCGCTAAGATAAGTTGGTACAAAAACGTACAAACGAGGGCCGCCCTTAAATAATTGACCTAGAGCTGCAGAGTGAGAGCCCTCCTGCGCTCCTTCTCTTTTACGGTTCCATCCTCCCTCGTCATTCAGCCATAAATTAGAGAGCACCCTTGTTTCTACCGTGAATTGCCGCCGGGCCGCCGGCGAAGAAATATGATTTCATTCTTGCGCAGGAAAAAGCCGTACTGGGCACACTATTCCGATGCTAATCCACTGCGCGTTCGATAATACTGTGAAAACAAACGATAAACGCAGACATGGGAACTCCAACATTTAGTTTATTTAGCGGCGCTAATCACGCCGAAGCCCATTAAGAGTGCCCAATTTTTCTCCTTTCCGGCTCCATAAATTAGAGGCAGCGCACTTTGGCAGACGTGCGAGTAACCACATGGAAAACAGAACGATTCGCCGATACGTCAAGTTCACGGAAGAGTGTCCTGCTCCACGTTAAAGAATCCTTCGTTTCGTTAGCTCCAGAAGCGAACATTCAGTCGGGGAAATCGAGCAGATGTCACAATAAATCAGGGTTGGTTCACTGTGTTTAAAGTTAAACGTTACATCAAAGTTACACTTTATCTTCTTCTTACTTACGAGCTTTTGGATTTATCAAGGAGACTGCCAATCACGTGGCTAACGGGAGCACTCATCATCCTCGCTCCACTCTATCATTCCGAAAGCAGAAAGTAAATTTGCACCGTACAAATAAAAACCGATTTATGCATCTCGAACAACGGAATACCGCAGTTAAATCAAGCGTAGCAAAGTTGCCGACTTTAAGTGAAATATTAAGCTAAGTGGTGCGATGATTCGTAGGGGAAATTGAGGAGCGGCTTGCTTTTTATCATGCTCTTACTCACCAGCGAGATAGATAATTAGCACAAGTAATTTAATGTTACGGACTCGGCAATCAACGGGTCTAATTGCTCGTCACTTTAGATGCACGCGGGGAGCCAGCGCCCAGCGCACTATACGCGGACAACTTTACCTAAAGCAATCAGACAAAGTTATAATTAACGTGACCAATGATTATGACATGCGGACATCCCGTTCCCACGCTGGCCACGCGAGCAACTGAAAAGCGAAGCGCACTGCTCGCGTGTGTTTGAGACTGAGCCGCCAGTGTGGACATCCACCGGTGTTTGCTGGACAGCCCGCTGTACAGTCCGATGTTAGGACTTGTTTGTGTTGCGGATTACAATGGTACGTAAGCGAGCCAGTTCCCGATCTCATCCGCCCGAACCAACAGCCACGTTGTGATTGTGATTTTCATTCAGTGACATTCATTTGCCAAAGAGGCAGCCCTAGCTAATTCGATTACCTGATTGAATTCACATTACTTTGATATTGTGCCAAACATACGCTGCTTCAAAGAAATAGTCAACATTAATTCTACAGTTTATTGATGAGAATAGTTGCATGCACAGATGTGAGTTTTTCTTTACGGTATCATACTTAAGATCATTGATAAAATCTCGAATTTGAATTCCTTGTGGCCAGTAAATCACTAAGTGATTCTCCATCTCTACAACTTATTGATATTTCTTAACATCACTATCAATTTATATAAATATGCAACTGTTTGCAATGCTTGAGACTGCCACTCTTTTGCTCTTATTCATGCAGAAAGAATAAACATCCTAAGATAAATTTAGTTATTCGTATAGTAGCCGCGTTTAGCCCACTCTGTATTCTACCCAAGAGCATTACTTCCCAAGTTAATTTTACCTCAGACAGATTGTATCAGTCATTGCCAGATAAGAGAGCTCTTTCATCCGGCAAGCATTGATCCACATTTGCATTCCAAAATGGTCGACCAAAACAGTTGGGTATTTGGAATGCAGGCGTATATGTACATAGAGAGCTCGGCGAGAGCAGAGTGAGAAGAAGTTTTGCAGTGACACTGGCTGCCTCGGGATTGGACTGCCATCCGATTAAGCGTTCTGGTTGTTCGAGGAACAGGTAAATAGGAGAGCGCGCGAAGTGAGATGCAGGATCCAGGAATGCCAGAAGGCAGCCGGCTGATGGCAATGGGAAGGGGCATAAAGGGTGAAAGAGGGATGAAAGCGTTGCTACGTGGAAGCTTTCCCCGGTGGCGGGTTAGCATGGTGCGGCCAGGGCCGAGCCTATCCGCGCCCTCGCATTTCGTCGTATAACTGACGTTTCATGAATTGGAAATGTAATTTTACCACCCGCTCGTGGCTGCTAGCTTTCCTGGCTCCTCGTAACTGGTCACATGATACCCACTCGGCGGTGAAGTAAACGAGCGCATAATTTCAGCTGCGAACACGTCCGCGGCTTTTCAGGGCAACTGCCTGCCAAATAATATGATTTGCCCGCGTGTAAGAAGAGCGTAATCACGTTACCTTGTAGTCTGGTTGGACACCACCGCTCATTTCTTCGAACGCGCCAAGTTTCCTCATTCCAAGGACTTTCTCTACGAGTGTGTGCCAACAGGTCTAACTGAGACACTACTGTCACACCAAAGATCAATAACCCAATGCTGGCAAATACCTTCTCCCTCGTTCTTGACACGTTCATTAAATATAAATGTATAGTTGCATAGATTTTAATTCACCTGCTCATCGAATCCAAAACCTGTGCAGGCAGCCAAAACGCTGTCTGTCGGTTCATTTGCAAATAGCTATAATTCACTTGCTGACAGATATTACTGCACCTTCGTTCGGGGTATCCTGAAGCTTGCATGAGTGTGCGCGATACCTTAGCCCGCGCGATAAAGCGAAGTCGAAATAATGGCTGGAACGCGAGTGGAAGTATAATAAAACTTATCCCTCAAGCAGTTAGAAGAGGAGGAACTGGAGGCAATTGCAGTTAAGAATGGCGTCTTAATTCGAGTAGCGGGTGATTCCTATACTGGCATTACCATAACCGCGGCTAGGTCGATCTTTTCGCAGCCGATTCCCTACGAGCTCGTTTGTTTCAGCATGCTGTGCAGTGTATTTATCGAGAGCAAGCGAGCGAGGCTAATTCTCCTCTCTGCACTTCTTTCTCCGGGGCAGTCAAGTCGCGGCCCTTTAAATAAATCATACAAATATGAGTGCGAGCACAGCCGGAGCTCGCCTGGTACGAGACAGGAGCGTGAAGTAGCGCGCAGGGCAACGTCGAAATTCCCCAGCATTCCGTCGGATAAGTCCGTGGGGTAACGGGCTCTTTATACATTCGCCGTTTTAATCTAATCTGCGGACGCATGTAAGAATATATTAAGGAAAAAACTTTGCGCGACTTCGCCGCGACGTGCTCCCTCCAAATTATACTGTCTCCCATAGCAGAGCGCCCCCGTGTTCAGACCACCGCCGCCGCCGTCGTCGCTTCCAAGATGCGCTGCCGGAGAATCGTAAGGAAGTAAGGAGAAGAAGAGCGACTAAGAAGAGAGGAAAGTCGACGGTTCTCCTCGGAGGGTGTAAGCCGTTCGGCCGATAGATAGGGTCTTCCGCGCATATCCGACACTCGCACCTATATCCTGGCTGGCTTCAGCTACCACCGCCAACTATCCAGACCCATACATTTATTTACATATAATTACAGCGCACCCTCATCTCATCGAGTTGCCGGGGAGTAATAAACATGTACGGCAGGCATGGCCGTGAAAAATAGCCCTCGTATCGCTCATAATATATTTATGAGTTCTCGCTCTTGAGAGATAGTCAGTAACTGCCCCTTACAGAAAACAGAAGCAGAAGAGAATGTTAAGAATAATCGTAACACCAGCAACTATTTTTACACCCTCGTAAATTCCTCACACACAACATCACAATTGTGTCTAAACCACGAATGTTTATACAAACATCGATTCTTATGTATCTATTATTTAGCCGAAAGTCCATGAAAAATGACAAGAAAATGCCGCTATATTGAATTTTGTAAGGAAAACATTCAGTAGATTCCAATGACAGCCATGTGCGTAACCTACATAATCCACCATTGAGGATAGGCGTATTTATTATTTTGCATAAACACCCCATAGTCTGGTCAGATAAATCGAAGCGAGATAGAGAGAGAGCAGTGGAAAGGGGTATCGGCAGGGCTATTCTCACTTTCGTCGGTGGGGTATCTGTTAAGAAGGCAAGAGTAGGCATTGACACGTGAATACGAAAGGTCCAGAATGGTGGGAAGCTGAGGGTGGCGCAGGGGTAAGACATCGTGGAGGTCGAGGCGTCGCTGGTGGAGCCGTCTCGGCAAGAACCGGAGGCAAAGGGAGAAGTGGCGGTAGGGTTGGTAGGATGGTAGGATGGTAGGAGGGAAAAGGGCGAGAAACGTCAGTAAGCGCGAGTACGTGAGCTTGCCCGGTAGCGCGGGGAAAGGGGCTGCCTTATCTCCGCGCACCGAGATTGACTTCCTTTCTATCCATTCAGCCGCTCAAATGAGTTCCTTTGATAACTGTTGTGTGATCGAGTGTACTGAATACTGAAGGGTTCAGAGCCTCCGCTCGGCTGCCTGGTGGGGGTGGCTTCTTCCTCGCTGACTCTCCACTGCTCGAGCAAGGCAAGGCACACTGCCGTCTTCGTCGTCGGGAAAAAGTTTTTCCTTCCGACTGTCACAGCAGCCTGGCCTTGAAGCCTTTTCCAATCGACGCACGTACGAGGTGTCGAATTGTCAGGAAATTCATTTCTGAGCACGAATGCCGCCAGATTTTTGCAGAATGAAATTATTAAATATGACTATAACTGAATTAAATTGCTGGAATCATGTTAAGCCTCGCGTGATCCAATGCACTGTTACCGAATGATTACAAATAGTCTGCAAGAATGCGTGTGTGACAATGGTAAGGTTAAGTTTGTAAGAAAATCAGCGGCGCCGGCGATTCGAATGGAGAATTGGCATTGGTAACTTGGAAGAAAGTGGGAAATCCATTGGCTTGGTATTGTTATTAACCCGGAATGGTATTGTCGGATAATGTAAATAGAGAGTGGCAGGGCCTATTCGATTTGGCATGGTGCAGCCGGCGCCAACTGTGTAATTGGTAGGACTCCAAGAGCACGTTACTGCTGGATTATACTTTTTCCTTAGACGGTACCACCAAATACACGACACTGCCTCAGTACGGAAGATTGTACCCTTTCCAACCCTTAGAAGCTCTTAATTAATGGCACTGGCATGCCAGCGAAGGTCTCTCTGTTCGGGGCAAGAGGGGGTTTATACTACAGACACAGACTTGTAATCTCATGATGTCGTAACTTATTCTAAATGCACTAGTGGGACCTGCGAGATATCCTCGGTGTGTTGTCTCGAAGGTAAGTTCGACCTTCCAGACCGTGCTCCTCCGCCCGCCCCGGTGCTTGGTGGTTAAGTACACCTGACATTCTCGCACTACGAATGAACGCTATTGAACAGCTGTATTCAACGCTACATTAACATTGAAAATTAGTGCCGCGGTAAGACCAACATGTGCTGCTTCCAATGACACCCAAGAATAGTTCACGAGAATAAGCACTGTCAGCTTCGTATACATGAATATTATGTTCGATATTCCAATGACTTTTCAAGAACATACTATTTCAAGAAACCGTAGTCATATAAGAATGAATGTGCAGGCAACCGCGAGAGGAATGCTCGTGTTTAGCCACGAATTATTGCTGTTGTTGGAAGGGCCGAGTATTGCGCATACCGAGGATATTTTAAGAATGTATCAGCCAAGAGGGTTGGCTCGCTAAGATTCCTGAAAGGGCATGGAGGTGCGAGGGCCGAAATAACGAAGTAACACGAGGGGTGATAATCGTTGGGATATCGTGAATTTAGCCCTTGGCTCCGTCGCGCCGTACATTACAAAGCCTGCCTTCCGCCTTTCCTTTCTCTCCGGGAATCCTTCTTTCCGTCCTTCCTGAGAGACGTATCTGCTCAAAATACACGTTTACAGGGCTGACACTCTTCCCCGGCAGGAGCGTCGTCGTTGCTTGTGCCGCCGGCTGATTTATTACTTGACAACGGCTTTATTAACCCCAGAGTCAGATAAGGCGAGCTCCTTCCGATGTGAATACCAGTCGCAGCACCCTCCTCCTGCTAATGAGAGAGTAAGGGAACACTGATATACAGGTTTACCCCAGATGTTCCAAAATTAATACACTAGACCCAACTACATAGTTCATAATGTACGGAAAGCCCCAGCACCATAGGATGGAGCGCTACAATACCCCAGCCGAATTAAGCCATACCTTCACCATCACATATTCCAGTAATGTCTCTCGCCAACATAAACCAACCAAGCTCCGTATTTGCGAACACTTCATACGCTCATGGTTGTGTCAGCACTTAAACAGTGTTGCTTGCTGAGGCATAGAATTTTCGAGAGGTACATTTACACTTCAATAAGCGTTATTGCCAAGATTCGATGCGAATCAAGAGCCAACCGTTCCTGGGTCGACGGTGCTGATCGGGACCAAGAAAAGCAGGAGATTGGTGGGTGCCAGGATCCAGAAGGCCATAGAGGAAAGAGGCTGGCTGCTCGTCACGGGGGGAAAAGCCACGCATGACCTGCCACACAGGGTCCGAAGAAATCCTCACGCCTCATTGAATAGAAAGTGCATTTATCCACCATTGCTTATGAGGGTTGAAACGCCGTAGAAGTGGATGAGAGGAGCCGGGCCGCACGATTACCGACAAAACTTATAGTCGCGAGCCATTTCCCTGAGTCCCCAGTGACGCGGCGCGGCGCGGCGGCGCGGCGGTCCCGTCCCGGGCTCGTGGCTTTCGGGTGCGAGATTGTAAATCGTCCGGATGGCAGCGCGCCACGGGGGAACCGAGTAATTTCCACCTGAATCGGTTGACGGGCGTTAACGCGAAACGCCTGTGCCAGGCGTGGAAATCAGGCTTGTCACTTGTCAATTATCGTAGTCGCGAGAAGTCGCAAGCGCTTGTCGAAGAGATTCCGGCCCTCTCAGTCCAATCTCGCAGCACAGGAATTGCTTGCCCTCCTCGGGCCATCTGCACACACTTGTACAGCCCTTCGGCTTTTGCCGAATGCCGCTTACTTCCACGAGAATCCCGATTCAAGAGCAACGGCCACCGCCGCGCCCTGCACACAAACGCATATACAATATCGAATCCCATGCGTGCCCGCAGATTGTCCCACATCCAATTCGAACTTATTGAATTCGCAGAGAAACTTTGAGGAGACAGAGCCCTCACGTATCATAACTGGCTGACTCGTCCGGTATAAACATAGCGGCGACCCTATCCGACGAATAGCGGCCTTGAACCGTTGAAAAGTTTACCCATAAGAAAGGAGGGACGATCCCCAACTAAAACAGAAACAGAAGTCTGCATCCCCCACATTGCCAAGCGAACTTCCGAGACAATCCCCCACCCCAGGTTACTCGTTACTCTTCGGTCGAGGACAGGATGAGCGGTAGTTCTTGACAAACCCCAGAGATTAGTCATTATTATAGTTTTATGGATCTGCCTTTAAAGTAAGGTTTGTAGTAGATGATGGTGGGCGGAGTGACGAGAGGGTGAGATTGGTAGCGGGTGCGAAGAGCTTCCGTCCGATATCTTCTCGCGTCCTCGGCCTTTCCTTCACGAAGCCGATACCAGTTTGCGTGCCGGGAAGATACAGTGCGTGAAATTTGTGTCCATTGTGCTCCTGGCAAAGTAGTAGTGAGGCTAATACAGCGTAGCCACTAACTAGCGTTTGTTATAACACGGTTGGTGCGTTGTTGGTTGGCCGTCGTTCAGAGCTCATCGAGGCCCTGCGACAGTCAAGAAGAGACAGGGGCGAGGGAGAGGGAGAGGGAGAGGGAGAGGGAGAGGGAGATAGAACGGCTACGTACACTCGGGTGGCGAACGCACCCCTCACAACTCGCAGCAGGATTTCATCTCGATTCGTTGCTAGTGCGACGACTACGGGCCGTCAATGGTCGAGCCAGCCGGTCGGCAGGACCGAGTCGTCGAAACTATAACGGCTCTAAATGCCTTGCGCTCCATGGATTTCGACGAAATCCAGTAATTACCTCTATTCTCGTCAAGTGAGGAAGCAGCAAGGGGGGAATGGTAACGGAGCGAGGCAGAGAGCGAGGGGAAGAGCGCGTACCGGCCAGTCAGAAAGGGTGAGTGAATTACTCGAGATCGACGCCGCTTTTCTCGGGATTCTCGCTCTACGAATTTCACCGAACGAGCAATTTTCTATCCTGTCGCACTGAAACACCCACCCGTGCACGGGCATGCGCAAAAACGACTGTCCCGTTACTCCCTTTTTTCTCTCTCCGGCACCCTCGATAATTACTTCCTTTTGTTCGCTACGCACCCATTCGCCACGCACACACGCACACACGCTCCATCAGCAGAAAGCGGTTTACGTTAGCGCGTAAGTTCCTGCTTGATAAAGCCGATTACGAACAGCAATAATTGGCGGAATTCCATGAGGATGATCGCATCATACGTAATGTAAAGCTTTGCGTGCGGTTTAAGTCGACTTATCGATGGATAAGAACTTGGACGGATAAGCGCAATAAAGTTCGGATAACAGTTATGCGTTAGGATTGACCGTAATAACTGGATCGATTGGTCATAGTGCAATAGACGGAAGTGATCGCTGGCGAATTGAACTTGTGCGGGATACATTGGTCGGTAATGAGCTCGCCGTTATGGCGCGAAGGTTAACAAGCATCAATACCGAACCAGTTGGAAGCTCGTTACAGCTCATACTTTATCGCAGCAATGAACTATCTTCGCAATTTGGCCGCTTACACCGATGAAGCACTAATGGAGATTATTGACTCATCAAAATAGGCTTGTAGTACGTACAACTGTGTGTAGTTCCACCGAATGTACTTCGCGTATGCGCGCCTAAAAAAGAGCGAGTATGCAATTTCGCCTTAAACAATCGCAGCTTCTCGCATTGGATGTCTCGGCAGATGTCATCGAACAGAATTTTCTCTACTCGAAGTATATTGAGTGCCTAGCAGCCCATACACCTTGCCGCGCCGACGATCGAAAAGCTAGAAGAATATCATGTGCCTCCGGTGGAAGCGCGCACTACATTGAGCGTTGAGCGTCGAGCGACTTTACTTTTATTGGCAAAAAACGGGAAGAAAAGCGGCCGCCGATACTGCAATATATACCTGAATGTATGTAATATTTCGAAGTAGCGTTCTAGGCGATATGATATTAGAGGAAGCGCGACAATGTTTAACGGGCAAATGAAATTAAATCTGTTCTCCAAGTGTTTGCAGAGAACTTGCGCAAGGAAGCGACGGCGACAACGTCTTTAAACCAATCTAGTAGAGTACCTTTATTTACAGTAGCCGTAACTATTTCCGGGAAATAATTCGAGAAATATGGCGAGTTCCCGCTCGACTGGTATACCGACCTTAAGGAGGCGAGGATTCTTTGTGCCAGGGGATATGCAGCTATATACGTCCGGCGTAAGTAAATCACCCCTTTGAACGATAAGAATGCAGCAGCCGTACTCTTCGGAGTGGAAAGAATTCGCTGCACAGTGGACAAGTGAGGAAGACAGGGGACGGCGGCGACTTTGTAGGGAAAAATTGAGCCTCCGTGTCCTTTGAGAAACTTTAACACACTTGAGACAAAGACTCGAAGTAAATCAAAAGCGAGTCTTCCTGAAAGAAAGCGAATACCGCTGGCTTTAGTTGCACGCCGACCGCAGACCGGATCTCTCTCCTAGACTGCGCCGCTGGAGATTCAGCGGGTTCCCATTAGAAATTCATACCCATCCGGCACCCGCACCTCACGTTTAATCTTTAAAGCCAGCAGCACTTCGCATCATCGTGCAAAAGACGAGTTTACAGTAAGTGGCGAGCGATCGACAAGCTTCATCACACACGCTTCTTATATCCGGCCGTCATTCGGTCACACGACTACTTTTAGGTGGCTTTCGATAAAATAGATAAAAAAGAGGGAAAAAATCCCAGCATCACCCTGAGCAATGTTCAGCTGATACAGGGAAAGGGTATCGCTTCATAATATCGTCGTACTATGACTTTCAAGGATGTGACGGTGATTAATCGTCGCGACGCATTAGGGAAGATAAATTTATCTAAACACCGGCGGCGGCGGCGGAGAAGCATCTCGTCGCGGGCGGGAGCGCGAGCATTGCTAGGCACAAAGTTTTCGAGGAGTAAGGAAAGGAGGACACCCAGTGTGCCATATTGCGCGCGAAAAAGTGGGATTTAATGCACACCGGATATTGGAGGGAGCGAGGGCGGACAATAAGATGTCAGTAAAAGCAGAACAACCAGCTGCTGGCTGCTCCGGGCTATGCAGGCCGGGACCTCAGCTCCTCGAGGAGCGGAACGGTGACAGGACAATTTGTGCGCATAAATCACCCTCCCGTTTCTTTATATCGTTTAATATGAATCCGCCAGCCTGTCCCGTACGCCCGTACGCCCGTAACGTACGAGGCGTCGAGAGCAACGGTTGTCCTGAGATTGATTGCGAAGTATACCTTTATACGGGCACCGGGCCCACCCAAATTTAGAGAGTCATGCGCCAATCCCTCCCGAAATCCTCCTTATCTCTCGCCGCGGCCCCACCAATCTCCTAAGAAAGGCGCTCCAAGAATACATCCTGCTTCAACTACATATCTATATACGCGGACAAGGAAGCTCTTCCGGGGCTAAAACCCTCCACTAATTCTGAGAACACTTTTCCGCAAGTTATACGGAAGAAAGTTTTACTCTGCAGGCGGATTCGAACTACAACGTGCTGAAGTGGACTGTTCACACGACGGCTACTATACCTTACAGAGAAGAAAATCTTGCCTGACAGTAGCTATTATGCACGAGACAATGGCAATGTGTACTTGTAAAGCCGCTTCACCTCTGCGCTGCACATTCTTTTCTACTACTTTTTATTTCCTTCCAGTCAATTTGTACGATGGAATTTCGTTTTCAGAATCATTTTATTCTCTCTCTCTCTCTCTTTCCATCCCAACCGCAGAATCATTCTTATAAACCGTTGGTTAGTTTTTAATGGGTCAATCGTTTTCTGCGCGAGATCCAAAACTGTGGAAGGGTTCGAAGGATTGATGGTGATAGAAAACGGGGGATAAAATGTGTTTCCTGTTTCATCGCGGCGAACGCGGGCGTTGCAGGCATGGGAAAGCGTCACACGGAGGCGCGGTATTCGGATCACGTTCTCGTTTATCCTTTTTGCGGAATGAGTGATAATTCGGCGAAATTGAATTACCTAGCCCGCTTGGCGTGAAAAGCGCCGGAGTTAGCTATAGTGGCCGGCACATACAGAACACGAGCGAGCAGCCAGTGGTGTGCTGCGCTCTCTGCGCGTTTTCCAAATTTGATTATGACGCGCTGCACGTGCGCGGAGACCCCGGCACACCGCACCGTGCCGCCCATAAATGATACAACCTAAAACTAGCCTTACATTGGAACTGCAAGGCAAGTTTTGAAAAAGGCAACGCACACATACCCTCGAAGGAGGGGCTGAGATCTTTGTGTCACTCATAAAACTATTGCAAAATTCTTTCTCCCCTACTGAAGATGCTTTAGAGCCGCTAGTATTTTTCGGAAAAACATTCCTGGCAAAAAGGAAGTTTTCAATAACACAAAGCCGATTGTACTTTTTCGTAATACTTTTTCGTAACAAAAACTTTCCTTAGGAGATGTGCTAGTCTTTAATATCTTCCATAATCGGCACATATTGGCTCTTTGACTGCATTAAAGAAGTGTCTTAAGTCGCCAATAGTTGCCAAAGGGTTAAAAGTGAAATATCCATCGGATTTGACCTACTATCGTCCTGCAGGTCAAACATAACATTATGTTAATATGTCGCGTGATTCTGAGGAACTAGAAAGGTTTCGTGCGCACTATCTTCCTTCCGCGTTAACTCGGCATCCGGCACGCGTAGGTTGCTCGCGGGAGATTTCATGTTGCTTTCTCCGAGTGCGATAACTCCGTGGATCGAGCGCAGCGCAGTTTTTAAACAGAATTAGTAACTTATGCTAACTACCGACAAACCTAAATTGCGCGAACAGTCCGTATCCGCACAATCACATACTCTCACAAAATACTGCATATACATACTTACATACATTGAGTATTTATAATTGTTTTGGTAGCCGTGAAATGTCATTTGCGTCGTGTGTTGCTGAATGCTACACTACAATCACGACAGATATCGACGGCTTATCGATTAATGAATAAATACTGAATTAGGCACCTAACAGATTTACTTAAATATGCAAATATAAAAATAAAACATTGTTAGACTGGTTCCTGTATTTCCCTGGCGTTGAGTGCTAGGTCGATATGATAATAACTGTCATATTAAAGAATTGCCGTTGTGTTAGGGTTCGCGTGGCCTCAAGGAGGTCAGATTGCCAGGAAGGGAAGACAAGAGGTATGAAGGAGAGCTGGCGCTGATCAAACACTTGATTAAAGAAACTTTTCAATAGCTACTCCGCGAGAAAAGCGGCATTCGCCGTAGTGATTGGATAAAGCAGGGGGGATCGGCGGAGGTACCAGAAATTTTCGCGTCTTTCTACCGTTAGCCCGAGCTCCTGCCCTTTTTCACTCCTCCTCTCTTGGCCGAGCTCCCTCGCTCCTCCCGCTGCCCCTATCGATACCTCAAAGTTTTTCGGCCCCGCCGAGGGACTACCAGTCGGCTGTTTTCCCTCCTTGATGAAGCCCCGCTCTCCCCATGGAAATCGGCGGCCTCGTTGATACCTTAATTAAATTAATCCACGTACCATCATTTTTTTCTCGATGTGAGGTGCGCCAGCAGTGCAAATAATGCTCGTGTAACCAATCAAAATAGGAGCAAAGATATTACTAAATTGAATTGCACTAGCCAGTAGGAATAATATATGTATATGTGTTAGTTTCAATTGCTCAATTTTTCACACCTTTTCGCAATTGCACCCGATTTGTGAAACTTAATTCAACCCGATGCAAAAGGGAAAAATGGCCGGCGCGATTCTTCTGGCTCTGTGTACTTAGATTCGACGTTCGATGAATTTGACCGCGGTGTCAGTCGAGGGTGGTACAGACCATCTGAAAGGTTAATGATATGCAGATACCGAAAGCCGCAGATTTTAAATGATCCAAAAGGACAAAAATAAAGAGAAGGAAAGAGAAACGGATCTGGAGAGGGGAGAAAAGGAGGATAAGCCGGTGGCGCAGCACCGAAGCGTGAGACAATCCTGAACGAATGAAATGTAAATCGGGAAATAAAGGTAACGTTGCGGAAAATTAAATACCATTTGAATAACGGGAATGGTAATAGAATTATCGGACTGATCGATTAAGGCAATAATCCTGCCTGTCTTCCGACCGCTCCCGCCACAGCGCCCGCCCACTCCACCCTCTCCACCCACAAAGCAGCTACTCTTCCCCGCTCAAGTATAACTCTTCCCGTGTCTCTCTCTCCCCCCCTCTTGCATGAGGTTCTTTCTCCATTAAGCTTTAACTTCAACTTTGTGATGGCTTTGACAGTCTTTTTTCAATCTCATCTCGAGGATCGCGTTCATCGTTCATCTCAGGTAGAACAGGGCTTTTTTGAAGCATGAAATTTTGCTGGTAGACGGAAAGCCAACAGCGCAGAGCAGAATAAGTGAGCAGAAAGAGGAGTGACGCCGGTCGGGCGCTGCAACTAATCACGGCAGGCAGAAAGAAACTAGGAAAACGAATATCTTGGCAGCTGATAAAGGGCGCGGCTGAACTAGATAGGAGAGCAGTCGTGAATCCAGAGTTCAGAGGAAGAGCAAGAGAAGCGGCTTGCGACGAAAGCGAGGGATGAGGCCAACCTCGGTGCCGTCCTTAACGAATGCCACGCAGGTACGATTGTTTAGCGCAGCGAGCGTGAGGAGGGAAGCTTTTAGCCAAGGCGAATGAGACGACCGCCTCAATCTCCGTGACAGTAACAGCAGGAAATTGCGTTTCATTGTTGCGAAACGGTGTTTGCTTCCAGGCAGCGATACCTCCAACCTCTGCACCGTGTTGATGAGCGCTCGCAATTCTTGGTGTCTAGAGATGAGACAATCTGTTAATTCGAACTAGCTTTGCCATTGAAGAATTGTAGGTAGGAGATCCTTTCGTCTGAATGGAAAGAGCGAGAGATTTTTCAGGGTAAAGAATAGCTGTAAGAGTAATAGCTGTAACCTGTATGTAAGAGGTTGAAAGGAGCTCGGGACCATTACTCAGGGAGGCAGTCTATAATCACCTTGCGGGCTGGGAGGTGTTGAATATAGCTGTGAGCCGTATAAGGGTGGAAAGAAGGACCTCTGAACAGATTGGTAAGGGTGCAGAGATATCGGGGGTGGCCCCATGTGGCTGGGCCCCGTTATTTATATTCATATCGATGCATAGGAAAAGTTGGCAACCTTCTTGCCACTGCCAGCCTAGTCATCGCCGGGCTTTCCCCGTGCCCGCCGCTATCATCCCCCAGCCTCACTTATTTTCACGGTCCCTTCTCTTTTCGAGCGGCCTTAGATCTCGCTGCACCAGCCCACGCTCTCCGCCATAAATACAGAAATCCTTGTAGGAGCGCCCTCGCACCTGCCACGATTTATTGCATATGAGTTCCCGGATTTGTCAATCGCCGGGCACCCTCTCCCCGACTGCTTGTCCAATCCTAGTCCCCGGCATAGCTCTGTGTGTGTCTGTGTATGGTTTTGAGCCACTTATTCTGCCGAACAAACACCATGAATCACTGCTGACCGAAGCAAACCGCTTAGAGTGCACCTTTCCAGATATCACGGCCGAATACCAAAGCCAGATGTGTAGTCGAGTGCGTGTTCTCGCCGGAAGAAGCGCTTTCTGCTGGTCTGGTGGCAGGCTCCAGTATCTTCATTAATATCTTCTCACTCTTCTGGTTACCCTCGCCAACTGATTATTTCTCAAATAAAGTAACATTTTCTATTCTATCGAGAATTCGTAGAATGTTTCTTATGACTTGAAGTCGGGAATCTTCATGGGGATGCACACGTCGAAATTGAAGTTTAGGTGCGGCTGATGCCAGTAGTATTACGGACACGTTCACGACGCGCCGTTCGCTGCCTGGTCGATTTATCAAGGCGAGACAATTTACGAAGGAGCCGAGGTGAAGCTCATCCCACAGCGAGAAGGTGGTAGATCGAACTTGCGGCCATCCAGAAAATGGAGTGTCCTGAAACGGGCCGAGCGTGTCGACCAATTTATGACATGTAATTAAAAAGTCAGACGCCCCTCGTAGCATCGTTTTTCCGCGCTAGACTTACTATTCAGACAAAATTCGATAAAGTCGTTTCTAAGATCACGTGACTTATTCAAATGACTTCACGTGAATTTTTAAATTTGTAGAACATTTACTCTATTTACTTGATTGTTAGATGTATATGTATATATTTATCAGACGCGATCTTTGATTTTGTTCCAACGCCAACATTCGACTGAAAAACTTCGAATTACCGGTTTTTTTTTAGATTCAATTATGCATTTGATATAATGAACCTAATTTGGTATTCAGTTTGAGAAAGTGCGCGCGATATGTATACATATAGGAATATGTGCCAATCTCAGTTGGACGGGGAAGGAAATGCTTAGTCCTTAATTTGTTGAAGAGGGAAGCCTCGTTTGCTAGTCTCATTATACGCGAACCACTGCCGAATGCATGAGAGCCCTTCCACGGACAAACTTCCACGGAACTCCGGGCGCGAGTTGAAAAGTTTTTTTAATTCCATTTGCTGTAATTTGCCGAGCAACTTTCCGATGGTGATTCGCTTACCGTCGGTAGAGAGCCGGACTGTTGGACAATCGTGCAAAAGAGGATCGGGGAAAGACAAAGAGCGACACTAAGAAACGCTGGAAGGAAAACGGTTGGAGCAAAAAGTTGGAGTATTCAATGCGAGACGGGCACTTTGATTCATTGTAACTTTTACAATTGGCCCAGATCAGGTTGCTCCGGCAAATATCACGTACAACTGCAAATGAATCAGAGGAGGCAGAGAAGATAACGCTTTAAAGTAGAAGAATCTTTCGCGTTGGTCGGAACAAGATGCAACTTAAGTCGATGCTGAATGGTAGAAGACAACGAGAAATTTTTCAAAATCGTGCGAGATTAATCCAGACGCGAAAGCGCCGGAGGCATGCTTCCCAGTTCAAACAATGGCCTCCACTACTGCCGCCTCATTGTCCCGCATGCGATATAAAAAAGGAAATTCAGAAGCCCTCGCCTGTAATCATGTGCCATACCAGGCCTGGTAGTTCAAATTTGTGGAATAACTTGGCACCGTGAACAAAAGTAGTCCCTTTTCATTTGTGTCACTGAATGAGAATAGTACAATAGCTGTCAACGTCTAATCAATCTCCACGCATATTCTAGATATTATGGCCGCTCTTGTTATTGCTTTCGATGGAATTTAAATTATTTACACCATAATCAAATGGTCTCATCTTCCAAGCGCTCCTGTACTGCCGCTGCATTTAATTAAGTTTGTTCGTATTGCTTTTGGTAGATATGAAATTCTTCCCAACCCCTCCCCCACTTTTTTAAATTGCCTGAATCGAGAACAATAGAACTTAGTACTGCTCCCGCCATGGCAATATTCCGTTTCTTTCAGTCTTTATCGCCGGCGTCCTCTGTGCTTCCAAGGCCATTGTTGTTCCCAAAGAAGTGTTTCTACATCACCAGATCTCTCTCATCAGTACTAAAATTCTATTAATACTGACTGTTATCGCAGGTTTTATTAATACCTGCTAATATCGCAGGTTCTCAGAATCCAAATAATGTATTGACGATAGTGTAGAAATATGAGAGACACTATTACCAATGATCAAAGTTAGTGAAAGCTGCTGCGAATGAGAGAGAAAGAGCACTGTAATATGAGCAATTGATAACTTGATGAAGACATTAAGCCTGAAAGAGAGGGTTCAGCTGCTCGAGGCAGCGAACGGACGAGGTTCGTCGAAGTATTTCTACGAAGCTTGGCTAAAAGCACTCGAACCAAACCGGCACTGCTGTTATTCCAAGTAATGGCGTGTGTTTATGCACGCAAAGTAACTAAACTTACTTACCTACTCCTCAAACCGAACGAACCTCCTCCCTATCACCAGACCCTACGGCACCCGCTACCATCTCGCCCCACCTCGCCCCACCTCACCCGACCCACACTCATCCCACCTTCCATACTGAATGATAATAAGATTGACTCGTTAGAACTTTCACTCAAGCTTTGTTTACTGCGCCTAAGGAAGCGAGAGCCAGGTGCACTAGATAGGGGAACTAACATGCGACACTTTAGATTGCCGCCAGCGGATTTGGTGAAATCCTTTAATGCTCCGCACTTCCTACACATTGCCGTGAATCTAACATGTCAATGCTGCATAATGCATAATCGTATTTGCTCTTTCAAAATTCCAAGAAATTTTCCCTCTTCAGATGTCAATGAGTTTCACTGATTGAAATTGCGCAAAGCAGAACCTGCATACACTACGCATCACTAATTACACTCGCTTATTATTCTACTTAATTGCAAAATTATCAAGCGTATATAGTACTTGAAGCATTTATATTTTAATAACAGTTGAAACACCAATTATGAAGTATGCAAACAGAACAGATAACTAGTCTATAATATGAATTATCAGATATCATTAGAGGTTATTACCTTTGAAAAATATGAAGAAGGGTATCTGGATCTGGTATCAGGTATTCGATTAGTTCCAAACAATGGGTACATTAATACATCTCGCGTTAGATATATATACGTCGAAGATATGAGTACACATGTATAAATAGTATGAATGTACATGTCAACTGATACTCGCGCAGGGGTGGAGTAATTAGAAAAAAGGAAAGAATTCCGGAGGACGTGAAATTCGGGGCCGGCGGTAGGAATGTCTTTTATTTCTGGACGTCCCCACTCGAAGCGGAGGCGTAAGTGCCCATTCATAGCTGCATTCAAATTGCGGAGCAGCAAGCCGCGGAGGCCCATTATTTTTTATGGTGAATACCGGGAAAGAGATGTGCTCGCGTTTCTACTTTACGAAGTAATTACATCCTACGTTAATCACCGTGATTTTTTAAGCCCCGTCTCCATGATCCCCCCCCATCCCGCTGCGAGGCAGGCATGCTCGCCGTACGCCTGTTCCTTGCATTGTTTCCTGCTCGTTGCCAGGCTTCCTCACTTTTTTCTCATTCATCTGGCACTCGAGTTCATAATTTCGGCATCGACTTAAACCGAATAAATCTGGTGAACGACGCCAGAGAGGATGCGGTTGCACGTAACAAGATCTCGAAAAGCTTCGCTCTCATCCTGAAACTCCGCCTTGACTAATCGCACACTGCTTTAAACACACTAGACGCGCTTCAAAGCATGCACAGGAAACGAGGTCAACATTCATCGTAAACACGAGAGCGTAAGACGTTTACTCTGCACTCTACGAAATGACTTTCAAGGAGACAGACGAGCCACCGGCCGCCTTATGCCTTGGGATCATCCCAAGATAAACGCGCACTGAGAGGAACCGAAAATTTGCTTTCGCCAGATTTTTCAAGTCAGTGCGAGATATGTGAGCTCGATGAATGCAGAGGAAGCCGTGCGCATGCTAGCGGGAGAGCATTCAGTCCTATCTAGCAAGCGCGATAATAATGAAACGCTAGCAGATGCGCGTCAGTGCGGACCTTTAGGCAGCGTATAAGTTCCATACAATGAGACCGGAAAATTAAATTCCAGAATAGTGAGTATTGAGCAGCTTGCTGTACGCATTTCCCTACCACTCGTCGGGCACGCTGACATTCGACAGGAAAGGATCGAACCTCGGTGCACTGAATATCCACTTGTTAGATATGCCTATATTGATCCAACAGCCTCGAAAAGAAGAAATTTGTCTGCTACTCGCACATGCGTCACTCCCTTTTACACAGACATATCTGCCGACGTGACTGATATTGTAGTTACTTACAATGAGCGATCCCTGATATCAATAAGGGTATCGAAGTTAGTACGGATCTTGGAACGGTTCTTGGTACCTACGAGTTCAGTAACGCCCTTATTAACATGTGAAAAATCCATTTTTCAAACAATAAGGCCACGCAACAAAACATTACTTCGTAAATGTCTATCGATAAAAATATTAATTATTTATTCAGAATTGGTCCTCCAAGAATTCTTAGTTATTGTGCGTGCTGCCATCATTACGGCTCACCTGGAATACAGAGGGTTAAAGTATATTGGAAAGCTTTGGCGAAATAGGAAGACACGATTAGTAGGAAGTTTGAATGAGAAATCAATGGAGGGGTGAGTGCGGTCATAAATCGATTATAGGGTCTAGCACTTGCGTTACGCCGTGGGCGTATTTCGGGTAGGAATAGGGAGGGAGAGAAACGAGAATGAAAGCTGACTTATTATCACGACGAGTGGGTAGATTGGCCGGCGGTATGAATGATAAATCTCCACTAGGCAAATACAGTAATTTAACATTCGCTAACGAGTCATCTATATGGTAAACAGAGGGGCGGCTGGCTGGTAGCTCGACGGTTGCCGCTGTAGCATACCGCGTCCGCCTCCACTGCCACAATATCAAATACCCCGAGACCGTGGATGGATTTAACCGATGAGCTAACATTTGGGCGAGTTCCCAAATTCACTTTTACCACGATACTCCTCGTCCTCTCGTGTGTGTGTGTGTGTGTGTGTGTCTGAGGGCCACTGCAAATATGTATGCATATACGTATGTACGTGCGTGTATTCCGCACTGATTGTCGGTGCCGCTCGATTCTCTATTAAAACAAAAAATACTAGTATACAAGATACATCGGTTAAAAATAGAGCTGTGGAAGGCACTGTCTAGTAGTGCGTTACTTTTTGCCTCTACGTCTAATTCTAATCACTCATTACATAATACAGTTTTGATTGTCTCAAAATTCAGCTTAATCAAGAACGCACACTGGCACCGAAAATTTATATTGCAATATCAGTTTTCGAGATCGAACTGCTGCTACGACAAGTTTCTTACAATACTAGGATGCGCACGCGCGACAGCAGTAGCTATACATATGTATATCGAACGGAAAGAGAGGAAGCCCGATGCGCCTGGGCCATTTTTCCATAGCTTGATCTATGATATCAATTTGACCGCGGCAAATTCTTGGTTGACGTCTGAAATCGTTATTTATTGCTCGCCGGTCCACGTAACGTAGAGCAGTGGTATACCAAATTGGATTGGCCGAAAGATGGAAGGGGAGAGACGAAGTGATCGAGTGTTTCCGTCGTAACCCGAGTTAACAATGCTTTCAACGTATCCTGTCTTTTGAATAACCGATCTTAGTAACTATATGGATAAGTGTTTAATCCCAAAGATAAACCTTCTTAGCAAAGGCCTTCTTAAGAAAGAAGCGGAAGAGTTTAAACGTGCGTATAATATTTTTTTCTGTCTCGTTATTCAATACAACGAGTGACCGCCCCATTATCCTCCTGATCCTGCGAAACGGAATAAATTGTCTAATTATCCGGAAAAAACATTTTTGACGTCAAAACTAGTGTCTAACTTTCAAGTAGAAATTTCATATTGTTAAACGGCGGGGCGCAATTTCTAAGAGTGCCGTGTAGCGTTTTTGCGCTAATTGCAATTATGCTTTTACTCGTCCACCTCGTTGCTACGTTTACCTCTGTTTCTTTGCGGGCGCACTTTACGTCGACGGTTCTCCGCCAGCTTTCCATCCCTCTTTCTTTTGTTCTCTTTATTTCTTCACTTTGCATCCTCTCGCATTTGAGTTAAGGTGAAATTTAACGAGACCGTGTGACGGCAAAGATGCAAGAGCGAAAACGGCAGCCACATCGCGGAGCCAGTATAATTGGCCACGAATTTAAAAGCTACCCTAACGAAGTACTAGCCCGTATAACCGCACTCTATTTCTGGTCCGCGGCTCCAAGTGCGACCATATTCTTAGTGAGCAGGTTTACCTTTTTCCCGGTCCACAAAGGGTGCCACAGTTATGACATATTGTCCCAACACTAATTAACGCGCTTGGCGAATTAACCACAATTGCAGGGCAAGCAACGCGTTGAGAAACTTGTGTATCTGGCGGCGTTGTTGAAACAGTGGTGTTTTTTGTCGGTGGAGGCAAGTAACTGAGGAGTGATACGCATAGATTACCGGTGTGGAATAGGGAGTCACCGGGAGCGGGCACCGCTACTGCAGTGGAAAGCCCGGAAAGATTTGGGAGGGGTTGGGGTAAGAGCGAACCGCTGTACCGTGCAATGGATCGGGTTAAATATTATTATGAGGAAGAAGGGAACGTGTCGCGTACCGCTACGAAGAACCTTCCGTCCTTCCTTCCTTCCTTCCTTCCTTCCTCCCTTCCTTCCTCTCTTCCTTCCTTCCCCGGTGATCTCCATCGCTTTTCCTCAATCGCCAAGATCTAGATAGTGGCGGCCTCTCCGCCTGTCTTCCATGCTGCTTCCACTACCACTGCGCCCGCCACCCTCTCAAACCCTAGTCTCGAAAGTTTCGACTCTTCCCAAGCGTTCCGCCATTAACTATGCCGACAGGAATACATTTTTCATATCCTCGCAATATTATCGCCTTGCCGCTGCCATCCTTCGTATTAATCGGCCCTGGAAAGAAGAAGCGACGCCACAAGAATTCGCCTATGAAAGTCCACTACAAATTATGCAAATTCTCGGCCAAGCAGTCGTCAGTTATACTTCTCCCATTTTGGAGCGTTCGAACGAATAACGAAGCGAGTTTTATTCATACCACGATTACCTCATAAGCTGGTTCGAGGTCTTACTAGAATGTGCCAGACACACATTGTACCTGATAGCTGAGCGGCTGTGCAAGTATAAACAGTCTACTATTGGTAAGTAATTAAAGCTGTCGAGAACGAGCAAAGGACGAATGAACGTAAAGATCACTGTTCCTCTTTGATGACCACGGTTCCAGGTTCTTTCGGTGCTATCTGAAAAGCGAACGAGAGAAGGTGAGCGTGATAACCGAAAAGGGGAAGAAGAGAAAAAGGACTGGGTCGGTATCGGTCGTGAGAGAATCACAGAGAGAATCCTCAAGGAGGAAGCTTTGTTCCGCGAACGGCAATCATCCGATAATTCCGTGGGGAACTCCGATAATTTTGATATGTAAATACAAGGTGGAATCTTTGTACCGCGGTATCGGCCTGATTAAAATGTCTCGAGGCTCGGATTACTATGGACTTGATCCGGCAGACATCTTAATCCTCCTTAGAAGCAGCTTCTATCTGTATCGCGAGCCTTCCGTCCTCATCATGCCTTATCTCTCATTGCCGAGTCATCGGTACTCGCTTCCAAGATACGGAAGACAAATTACGAAACAGGAAGAATTGGAAAGGAAGCTAAGCAGATACGAAAAGTACTACGAATCGATGAAGTAACCGCGAAAATTGAGGATAACACAGAAAATATAGGACTTTACTAATACACTGATCGGTATGCTAATTATATTGAAAGTGTCATCTCCTCGTTTCATCCTCAAAATATTGCATCCTCTAGGGTTTGAGGTACTGTTCCATTGAGAGCATTGTTCCTGTAATTGCGACTTCATCGCTGTCTTTGTTTACGAGTTCGAAATCAGTCGCGATGGGAAAAAAAGAAAAAGGCAATGAGACTTCCATAGAGATGGGGTCTCATGGCTCGCGCTTTCTCAATGAAGGCGAATGGACAATTAATGGCGGAGACAGTAAGAGAGCGCGGGAAAAGAATGAGAGAGGTGGTGGGTGGTAGGCTCGGGTTATAATGACGAGGCACTAAATAACAGCGACGACCGTTAAGGGATGACGAGATAAAACCATCGTGGATCGTTAGCAGGCGTCTCGGCCATTTCTTATTCTCTCTCCGACTTTCTTCTTCGCTTCTTCCACTAAATGGACTCCTTCGTTCCTCTCCCGGATATTTCTCCCTCCGCCGTCCCTTTCTCCCCCTCCCTCTCTTTCTCTCTGTCTCTCTTATCCGTTCGTTCCTTCTCTTTATCTCTGTCTTTCTAGTGAGTTCTCGCGCCCCTTAAAGAAACTTTTAATGTAATTGCCGCGGGACGTGAAAACCGCTGATACCGTTACCCCTGCTCCAGAGAAATCCGATCCGTGAAAATAAGTCGAGATAGCGTGGCGCACCTAAAATCCTACCCACTTACCCTCCAGCTTCTTCAGGGTGTCGCTCGAGTGAACGAGCGAGTCGTTCTCGCCTCCTTTGCCCCCTTTAACGAGGCCTCCTCTCGACGCTTGAAAAATTGTTTCATCTCTGCCGTGGCCAGCTCCCGTTCAATTTTCACACTTCATCCCTGCCCCCCCTGCCCCCTAACAGAGCGACCAACGCAAAAATGCCCCTCGCGCGCGTCAGTTTATCCAATCCCCACTCTCCCTCTTGCCGTCTACCCGACACTTCACCCCCGATTTTGAGCCACTCGCGTTATATGCCGCTATGTATTTTACCAAATTGCTCGTCGGTGACTTTGTCACAGCCGGTGGCAAAATCACGGGCGCACAATGCCGCTCCGGTGTACTGCAAGCAGTGCGCACCGCTCGTTTTTCGTACGTTCTTCTGGTTTGTTTCAATTTTCAATTACGCCGCTTGTAAGCATACACCATAAACCCCTTTCATCGTGCAGTATGCGCGACACGCTCTATTACTGTAATTATCCTTTTTCCGATTCTCATGTTTCCGTTCGGAGAAATCCCCGTAGTTGCGATGGTTAGTGTTCGGTTGGCGTTTAATTCATGCGAAAGAGGATATCGCACACTCGAATGGCCTGTTTAAAATTAGATGCTCGGCCGGAAACAGTCAACCGGTAAAGCCTTTGCTTCCCTCACCCACGGCACTTCCACCTCGTTAGCGCCGCTTAGTTTGGCCGTAATTTGCAGCGAAGCCGCGATTAATTCCGGACGATATGCCTACGCCGAATCACGGTCGCACGCGCAACACGTACATTGTACTTGTACGTATATGTAGGCGCATGTACGTGGACACATACATGGACGCTGGCAAGTAGACAGGCAGGCAGGCAGCGAGCGGGCGAGCAAGTAGCTCCTCGGGTCGTCGTGTCGCCAATGACCAAGTAGCGAGAAGAGGGCCATAGCGCCATGAGTACCGAGGCAGCGAAATGCCTCTAACGATATTATTACGCGGTTCATTTAAGTTAGATAACAACAACTCTATAGAGCGAGAGCCACAGCCAGCCTGCCAGGGTACCAAGGCGGGTAACAGTTACCATGCTACAATATCCCCTACATCTCTCGCCTCCAGCCTAATTACTTTCCGGCCTCCGGCGTCGGCAGCAGCAGCAGCAGCAGCGGCAGTAGCAGCGGCAGTAGCAGCGGCAGTAGCAGCAGCACCTACCGGTAACGACCGTACCACCAGAAGCAGCCGAGTAGCACGAGCCACCTCCATCGACCCATGGCCACGACATCCGATGTAACAGGGCGTTAGATAGCCTCCTGCTCCTGGCTTGCTCCGCTAGGTATCTAGTATGTACGTGGCCGCCAGGTTCGATGCCTTGCTCCTGGGTAGCTGCCCCCAAGGCTAAAACCAGCCTGGGAAAAGGGAGGTCTATCGCAAGGGACAGCAACAGTCCCTCTTCTCTCTTCCTTTTATTTTATTTCTTATACTCCAGTTTAATTAGTTTCTCGATAATACCCGCTATCTCTACTTTGCAGCGGGAGGACCGGCACGGCACAGCGCGGAGCGGCGCGGCCACCGCTACCTACCCACCCGTTGTATACACCAGATTTTCCGGAGCGAACTCCGCGCCGCGCCGCACCGAATCGGCCCCGAAAGCTAGAGATTCTCTCGTCGCATCTCTACTTTAATGATCGTTCCCCCAAAGTTATTACGCGCGTCCTTTACTCCCCCACTCGCCTTCTATATCGTGCCACTCCGAAGGGTATTCGGTACTCTTTTTGAGCACGCAGTCGCTCTAGTTATGCGTATTAAACTCATCCGGCTTTTTGCACTTCCTTCATGTAACAAACACGCAAATTCCAAATGATTTGGTGTCAGAAGTGTATGACGATGTAATAACATAGTGCAGACTGATAGTATGAGATTAGCGGGGTTCGCGTGTGGAGGAGATTCGTCAGGGCAGAGCAGACGCGATTTTTCTCGTACAATGAGAGTGGCTGGAAAGGAAGGGGTCAATGCTCGTAGCATGCGGATCTACCGCACTCGATCAAGATCCCGGTGGGTAGCTGGGGTGAAAAAATAACAGGCAGACGGGAATGCAGCATGCGAATTCCCGGGTTGGGCTGCTGCGACAATGAGTAGTGCAGCGGCCTCCGCGGCGGTGTGGTAGAAAAAGGGTTGAGATGGCGTGGACGAGAGCGAGGACATGGGCGCGGGTGAGGGCGAGGACGAGGATGCACGCTCTCGGCTCCCGGCAGGCTTTGGCGGCCAGGAAGCGGGTGGCGCGGCGGTGGCGCGGCGGTGGCGGTAGCGGCGACTGGTTCAGATCGTATGTTTGTTTTGGAACTAGCGTGTCGAGCAGCGCTTGGTGAAGCAGGAGCGAGCAGCAACCCCACACGACCCGCACTCGCCGCGCGGCTCTTCACCCGGGCAACGGCTTTGCTATATATGTATGTATAGGTATCGCCTGTGCGAGGCAGCGGCCGAGCAGGCCGATAGTGGCCGGGTGAAAGAGCACCCTTTTGGGGTTTGTGATGCGTGCAGATGGCCGTGCAGAGGGAAATCACGCGTGGCCGCGCTCAACTGCACGGCTGCACCGAATGCATGCGCGCCGACCGCCGTCGCCGAAACGTTCGACCAACCGACACCAATTAGGCCAATGACGCTCTCTCCGCCACTGATGATAATGGTAACGCCGCTGCCGCTGCCGCCGCCGACGCCGCCGACGCCCCACGTTTTCCATGAGATCTATGCGCCACAACGGGACGGCAAAGCCTCATTCCATAGAGGATTCCCCACCGCTCTCGGGAGACACTGACACATTTCCGTCGCTCACTGGCCGAAGAGCTCGTTTCGAGGGTGCAACGATTGCTATCGATTAACCGGGAAAGCACTTGCAGATACCGAGCACTCGGCCTAACATTCCGAGAATTCGGCACCTTTGAACCAATCGCAATACTTAAACGATTCAACTGCGACGAGTCTTGGGAAAATCTCCTTAGCGGAAATTGCTACTTTTTCTTGCCGTATCGCAACTAGAGATTATCGCGAATTAATATTAGTTGGCATAGCATGCGACATGACATCTGTATCGAGAACTCTGATGCTGTGAAGTATGTGATTAGAAACCCTACTGACAAAATTATTGTTGTGTTGTCATATTGCGAGTGACTTGCATTATGAATATATTTCTAACGAGGAGAGGGCGATTGTAGCTTGTTAACGCACACACGTCACATAGCGTCAACTTGAGCAGTTCTTACGAAAGCACGCTAATAATCGTAAATAACCCGAACTGATAACCATATTCCTGTCATAGACAACACTGCGTAAATATTGGATAGATTCGTAGATATGGAGATGTATACTTCTGGGAAGGAAATACGAATGGTTATCCGCATTCGCAAAACAATGATAAGAAAACAACAGGTTTCGAGGTAGTGTCTTTGACAAGTTCTAAAGGAATCGTTAACAGGTGATACTAAGGCGTGGAACAATGTTTCTAGTTTAGTTAAGGCAAATTAATTATTAAGCACTCAAACTTTCGCACGTTATGCAGAAACGAGGCTTTCCTCAAAGAGATCAATCATTTTTCAACTGGACATCGTAGGGAAGCATGGCAAACGCGGGTGCGTCCCTGAGCGCAAGAACTGTCTTATCATTTCCGTATAATTTCAGGGACAGGTATTAACATGCAGGACTAGCAATACAAACTTCTTCAGTCTTGTTCATCTCTGGAAGGAAGTGGCAGTGTTGCATGCGGCTTGTTGCACTACGCACTAGAGATTCCTGCTGCACGATGAAGTTTCTACTGACAGTGCTACTTTTGGTGACTACGACCAACGCCGCTAGAATCCTTGGTCTCTTCCCATATCCGGCACATAGCCATCAGGTTTGTGTTCTAGTTTTGGTTTCTATTCGCGATAACCGCTAATATCGTCAAATAATTTTCAAATCTTGCGCATTATTGGGGTGGTAAAAGAGTTTAGCGAGGAGATGATCAAAATTAACGAGACATTTTAATCGCCGAACACGGCCAGAAAGACTTCGTGACATATAGTCTGAGAGAAAGCAAGAATGTGAGTTACGCGAGCCACATATTATGATTACGCACTGGAAAAGTGTAAGCGACACCGCTTAAAAAGTGGAAACGTCAACCTGTTGCGCGAACTTGCTCCTCGCATTATTCTCATTTTCATACATTTTCATATGGCATAGCACGACTATTGCAGTTGGTCGGACATACGCCCTTAGTTATCTTCTTACTTATACGAGCGCGCCCGCTAACCCAAAAGGATAAGAGATGATACAATTAGCTCCAGATGTTTCTGTCATTTAGGTAGTTTTCCGAGCATTGACTACGGAATTAGCAAAAAGGGGCCATGAGTTGGTCATCTTCACGCCCTATCCCGATACGGAGCAGCACGTTAATTGCACGTATATCAGCATGACTGCAATCGTCGAACACAAGGACGAAGTAAACGTATTCGAAATGAGTAAATCTGGTTCATGGGCTTTCTTAAGTCGTGTTTACCCATTTACCGCTAGAGTAACGGACATTACGCTGTCACATCCTGCCTTGCAAGAGATCCTATCGCCTAACTACACACAGAAGTTTGATCTCGTTCTCGCTCAAGCTCTCTTCTTCGAAGGTATTTATAGCGTGGCACATCAGTTGGATGTACCCTTGATCGGATTGTCATCACTACCAATGGGGGCAATGCAATATTACGCATTCGGTTCGTAGTTCATATGTTCAAGCCGTTTCGAGAGATTTTGAGTGCGACATTCGCAATTAATACTACGTATCTAAATGTTCTAAAGGCAACCCATTGGGGATAGCGTACGCTCCCGATATCATGCTCGGCTGGTCCAACCGAATGAATTTATGGCAACGCATGACTAATTTTTACTATGTCGTACGAACCCTATACGAGTACGAGACAATCGCACTAGCACTCCAGGAAGAGGTCGTTCGAAAACATTTTGGCGACCGGATGCCACCGATCCATCAGCTCATGGACCGTATGAGCCTCCTATTGACAAGTGCGCGTTATTATTTCAACTATGCGCATCCTATTGTTCCCAGTATCATATACATTGGCGGGTGCCGAGGAGCCTCCAACAAGACACTACCACAAGTACGGATACTTCAAATATTCAATCACTGCTTTTTACAGCAGATCGAACAATGTCATTTGTTGTAGGAGATAAAACAGATTTTGGACAAGTCGAAGCACGGTGTCATTTATTTCAGTATGGGCACGAATGTACAAAGCCTTAATTTCGCCAGGGAGACAAAGCTTCAAATACTAAAGGTATTTGCAGAGTTGCCATATACCGTGCTTTGGAAGTACGAGGCCGATGATTTGATCGGAGACTTACCTAAGAATGTTATTACCAAAAAGTGGGTTCCGCAAAGAGAAGTTCTTGGTACGTTCTCTCAGTAGTCGTTTTTCATCTGATTAAGCCTTTATTTACCAACAACCAAGGTCATTACTTAATGTGTCAAACTGACACATACACTGTTATTAACAAGCAGACATAAAATCATTTTTTTCATAATTGCTTTAAGCTTTAATAGAACATCTTTTATAAGGTTTGACAACTACTAGTAAAATTTTATTCGATTTGACTATGCCGAGTGAAAAACTCGTTAGTCACTCACATTATTAGTTTTACACATTTAACAAGCGGAGTACAAATCTTTCAAAGACAAAAAGTACGAATACAATAAAAGGGTGTCCCATTATTACAGCGCATCCAAAGACAGTCTTGTTCATGTACCAAGGAGGACTTCAAAGTACTGAGGAAGTGACGAGTATTGGCATACCTCTAATAGGCTTTCCCATACTTAGTGATCAAGCCTCAAATGTATTGCGCTTGGAAGAATTCGGCCTGGCGAAGCGTATGAATATATTCAAAATCGACAAAGAGGATTTAAAAAGCACTATTGTCGAATTAATTACTAATCCAAAGTAACCACTAAATTAAGCACTATGCGTTCTCATTAATTAATAACTAATGGAAGTTTCTTCGACTAATGAAACCTCCTGATAGTTTCAAACAGGAGTTCTAATTCTGTGCTTCTTTTTAGGTATAAGGAAAATGCGATAAAACTACGAGATTTGTTGCTGGACATTCCATATAAGCCACTGGACTATGCTATGTTTTGGATAGAACACGTTATTCGGCACAAAGGAGCCGATCATCTTCGCAACATATCGAGAGATATGCCACTATACCAGACACTGCTCTTGGACATCTTTGGAATCATTGCTCTCGCTCTAGTCGTCATTATATATTTCAGTATTTTACTAGTCCGGTTCCTTACCAGAAACAGGAAATTCTTCCAAAGAACTCTGAGCTTTACTAGCAGTATCAAACCGGCAAAAAAGGAGCAATGATTTGCCTATCACTTCATTTACACATGCATAGTAATACGTTGAGATTAAGCATTATCTCTATGTTACGATATTCCGATTATTCCAATGAATAATGAAACTCCTCATAGGAAAAAAAGAGGTGTTGAAGTGTCCGTGAGTGTATCGAGTGAGAAATTTGCTGGACTATTTCCTACCGAATAGCAGTGCAAGAGGAAGACAGTGAAAAGGAATCCCTTTGAGGATATTGAGAGCCTGACGAAATTCTACTGCACTGTGGCTGATTATGCATGTGAAAATTGTGTCCAATCATCCAAGGTCGGCACATCGTTTGAAACTCGGGGGGGAGTACAGTAGACGGACATACCTACTGCATACTGCATCATCAGTTACGTTTGATTAGAGCGATCGGTCGGTTATCGGTAGCCTTTACCGCCCGATAAAATTTGCACATACGTAATGCTAAGCGAGCAGATATTGTTAGCATGCGAAAGTTTGCAAGTATAATATAAACAAGAAATACAAATATATTGTAATAATTTCCCGAGTTCTATTAAACAGCTAACAGATCTACATGGTTAAAAGAGTACCAAGTGTTGAGTGATATTATTGGATTGGCCGGTCGAAGTTGCTATTAGAGAGGCTGGAAAGTTCAATCTGTCAATGTGGGATAGTACATAAATTCGAGTATCGAATTCTATGGTCGGGGATGTAAAGAAAGATTTTCACGACGCTGTCGTGAAGTTCCTGATCGACCGAGCCAAAGGAGAAGCTGCAGAAGCGGCGTAAGAGGGCTGCTGGGCTGAAAGGGGCGAGTACCTTTTAGGAGCTTAGAGATTACACTTGGGACGAGCTAGTAGTAATGCAGAGGTGAGCCTCGCAGGCACAAGCCGCCCATTCCCACGAAGGATTGGACTGAACTTATAATACCTACGATGTGGGATCGGTTGCGGCAAGCTTCCACTTCGCACATACACCCTCTCCATCTTGACACCTCCCCTCTCTGTCACCCGCTCACCCCCACCCCTACCCTGCGATCCCCGTGCATTCATAATTCAATGTCAAGCACTACTCATCGTCAGCTTCGATCTTAAAGGATTCCGCTATCTCTGATTTCCTCCTTCTATACCCACCAAAACCCCTTGCCAATGATTCTATTGAATAACGAGGAAATTGAATCAAGCACACTACATTGATCCTCAAGTAGGAAGTGCTTGGCAATCGACCTAGTTGTCAAGGTTCAAATTATTCGAGTTTTCCCCTTATACATGAAGTATAAACCTCCTCCTGCTGTTACTGAACTGGAAAATCTTGTGGTACATCAAGCTATTTTATAACACTTTCGAAGATGGTTGGTTTAAATGAATGTTAACAATTAAAAGTGAAAATAAGTTTGATCGGTTCGGTGTGACCTGCAGAGGAAAAATTAAGCGGTACGATCATCCGCGAAATCTTCTCTTTCCCCAGTAACACCGGGGAGAACATCATTTAACGCGAGAAATACTTTGAATAGCAATATCCATTATCGGGGAGTTACACTCGAGTGGACATCTCGTTCCATCATAATCGGATTAGGTGTTATAGGAGGTGAGCGAGAGAGAAAGAGCGGAGAAGCGCGGCGATCGGATGCTAGCAAGGAACAGGAGTGACAGGGAAAGAAAGTAGCGAATCCTTGGAAATACCATAACATCATTCCACGGGGGTGCGAGCTCATGTCGCTTCAATCTGCCGGAAGAATATCTTGTAAATAATCGAAGCAATTATCCAGGCCGACTACACTACGAAGCAAATCGGTCGTCTGAGAAGAAGCTGCATAAGACAATACTCTATCATGCAAAGAGGTGTCAGTTAAAATACACGTAATTTGAATTAGGAATCATTTATTATAAATAATTAGGAATGTTTTACTATTACATTGCGATGGCAAACGAAAATTGCGCGTGGCACTATCAACAATGTATCGGATAATTAAAAGTAACTGATGGAAGAAAGCTGCGATGAAGAAAGACGAGTCTAGGAGAGCGTAATGATTTCCTACCACGAAACATTTTCATTAGGAAGGGAATAGCGACACCAACTCGTCGACCCTCACGATTCCTAGCGCCTCACACATCTAGATCCATTAACAATGTACCTATCTACCGTCTCTTTGCCCTGTTCGTAGTTACTTCCCAAGAGCTGTCGCGTATTCGCGCAACAATCCGGGATCGTGTAATGCGCTGGCGAAAGCTTTCCTTGCATGAATACCCAAGTATGCAAATGCCTTTACGGCATTAGACGTTTCTCCGCGTCTTCGAACACCTCTCGGAGTTCCTTGTCTCGAGGGCGTGCTCTCTTCAACCACTCCCTTACCGTCACCTTACAGTTTCTGACATCTTTCTCCTATAATTCCCTGCTTTTCAGTAAAGGTCGAAACGGTGTCAACGCACTTCCAGAGACTCTTATTACCGTTAACCTGCTGCGAGATGATAGTGACGATTAAGACAGCAGTCAAGATTGCGGAAAGTAAAGATTGGTTGACCCGAAACAACCGGAAGCAGCGAAGAGGACTGTGGTTTATCTTTGAGAGTTAGTGGATCGGAGGCAGCAAAGGCGTAAGGCGATGGGCTAAAGTAAATATAGCGAGTGGCCAAAGGAGCATGCATGCTTCACGCTGCACCGAAAGCGGATAGACAGTGTGTATAGTCGAGAATAAGATAGAAGCGTGCCTCTAGTGGAGGGTTGCGGGTGCCGGGGTATTTATTTTGGCAGCCGGTTTCCTGCAGCCCTCCCGCAAGGAAGCGCATGTCCTCGGCAGGGATGACAGGCCGCGCTACGCTTCGGGAAACGCATTCTGGAAATCAGTGATTTCCGCAGTCCGGACACGTCGTAAAGGACGAAGAGAAGAGGACTGTTTCATGTGTTTGCCCGACCGCACTAGCTACGTGAGCGTAGTACGTGTATACTGTGGCCAAACCGTATGTACTCCCTGTGTATGTGCTGCTACTGCGAAGGGAACGAGAGTGAACGCGTCTGCAGAAAGCACAAGCAAGACACTTGCAAGCAGTCAGAGTGGGCCGGGCCCTGGACTGGCAGTCGAAACCAACGACGATGGAAAAGGCGGCACTCACGCCGCCATAGACGCGAAAAGTAGATAAGCCACCTGCTAACGAAACAACACGTGAAAGATCACGTCTCCCATCACGCTCTCCAACGAGACAATTCCCAACACAGCTTCCCAACAGCTTCAATCAACGGTAGCGAAATAGAAAGGACTGCAGAATATTAGTCATTTATTTCTTAGAGTCCTGATACTTCCAATCGTAAGCATAGATAAGAATTACCATTTTCTACTCTTTCACAACCAGCTCTGCCCCATTCGAGCGAGCCCCACCAGAATCTCGTTTCCTATTGTTTTATACTGTTGGCCGAAAAGAGTTAAGTGAATGTAGTTTGTTTCGGTAGTCGTAGGATGTTTTGCTTTATTGGTATTGTGCATATTACGTGGAAGAACAGAGGACGCCAGGCATCTGCCGTAGTAGTACGGCCATGTCTTATGTCTTAATAATCTCCTTCCAGGAGATAATTCGGAGTTATTCCTTAGCCATCGGAATGATTGTTAACCTCACTTGGAGGCTCTGGACCGATGAAATCGGCGGCATGATTGCATTCTTGGCTTATGAAGGGTCCTGCGGTTCAAGAGCCTGGATTCTAGAATCTCACGGGTCCCGTTCGAGGCTTTCGCTCACAGCCACGGTCTCGTGGAGCCGGTAGTCCAAACTGCTAGGAAGTGATCCTTGGAAGGTCGTACCGCTCGCGTTTCGACCGTTTCGAATTCCTCAAACCTCCTGGCTCACGGTGCCCTGCCATTTTGCGGTTTCATAGCTGAGAACGCCTGTAAACCAGAAGCCCTCGAATATCCCTATATTTCGCACCAGAATCCAGTTGAGTAATTTCCTCTCTGATTGTGACGAGATAAGATGAGATTTCGGTGTGCTGACCATAGGAAATATAATGAGCTCCTGCCAATACAGTATTTGTCACATTCATTTGATCTTCTACTGGTTGGGATAGTTTGCACCGCGGTTTTATCTGGTACACTGCTTTCCCCCTCGTATTTTTGCAGAAGTACGCTTTTACTTTGCACAAGATTCGGAATTGCGTAACGAAACGATAACGGATCATAATTATTCTTAATGAAGGAAGCGTAGTCGGGAGGAAGGATAAGCGTGATATATGAAGCGCACGCGACCTTTTCATCAATTTGTGTTGTACGGTTGTATAGCAGGAGGTACTGGTAGTTCCGATGGTTTTGTCGGCGAAACGAAGACTTCGTGTCTCGTATGACAGGCATAAACGAACCGCGGTAGGGTGGTTGAGGGAACGGAGCAGTGAAGGAGGGAGCTGCGTTGAACGGAAGTAATCCTCCCGGCACCATAAATGCAGACGTACATCAGCAACGTGTACATAACGTCCACCTAAGAATCATCTACTGTAGCGTAAACGGCGGACATTATGAGCTCGCGTGAGCTCTTTATGAGCTTTTGTACCATAAAGAATGTGCGGGAAAGCAATTTCTATCTTTTAGACCGTTGAGCGTGACACCAGTTTTCGGCAGCAGCCAGCTATACTCTTCGCGGCGTATTTCTAAATAATCCCTAAAAATACCTCTTTCAACCACTTACACCAACTTACTTCCCGATGGAAGTAACTATGATAATGGGAGTGTACTTTTTAAAGTGTACATAGAACATGCACTATACGAAATCAATTATCTGCTTGTACTAAGTAAGAGCTTTCTTACATTAAGTGTATAAAATTCTAATGTACAATAGCTAATTACTCATGTGAAACCTTTAATTTCTCATAAGAATGGACTTTTGATGGAAGGTCGAAAATTAGAATGTCTCATTTATCATTTATTAAATTGCGATAGTTTATATAAACGTTAAGATCCAACTTGTCAAGCGCATCTGCATCTCCCTCCAATCCGAACATGATTTTCCATCCAAGAGTATTTCCATACGTTTGGTAGCCCAACCATTTTTCATTATTTTGCTATATTCCATCGAGCGGTGTGTCTCTTGCACAATTCCGCTGTCCATTAACTTCAAGTTTCATCTTGCTCCCACTTCCATTCTGTCTCTTCGGATTTCCTTCTTAAGGTTATCTTAAAAGTTTCGAATTGTTCGTCCTCGGTCGGCCAATTAAATTCCGAAGGATCATCATCCTTAGTGTCGTGCATCGCATTACCTTTCTCATCGAAACTCGTAGTTTTACTAGGCTCTGCTGAAGTCGACTCGGTTTCATCAGATCGAGAGCTTTGTTTGGTTGCATCGGTGTCTGAACTTCTGCTCTGCGACAAGGTGTTCGATTCGGACTCGTCGTCAGCAAGGGAGCCCTCCACGCCCTCGGAGTGTTCGGTGCTCGATTGGTGTTCTATTGATAGGGCTTCATCGTCTTTCAGTTTCTTTTCCACTAAATGTTCCTTGGATTCTCTAATAGCGTAGGCAGCAGAGCGATCTTCCTCCGATCGAGATTTTTGCATTTGCCAAGCTTTCTTAAAAGGATGCTCCCGTTCCTGCTGAACAAGTTTCGGCCTCTCAGGTAGAAGATATTCCGGATCCTCCTCGCTAGCTTGACTTTTTATAATTGATTCTCGCTTATATAAGCCCAAGTTAGTAGTAGCCTTAAGTGGTTGTGACTCTGTTGTTTCTTGCATGACTACATTCCAGCCAGCATTCGACAAATCCGTCTCGTCTTGAGACAGCTTGGAGAGGTCCTGCAAGGATATCCGTTTACTTTCTTTCGTTAAAATAAAGTTATATCCCGAAACGTCTTCGTCCTCCTCGAGAGAGGTCACTTGACTGCCGCTCGTATAGGATCGTCGTCTCGAAGAGTCCCAAGTAGTCTCCTCATCGCTCTGAATATCTTCCCTCGGTGGTGGTGCCTGCTCCCGATATTCCCGTCGCAGCCTATAAACAGTATCATCCTCCGGCTCAGTGGGTTCTTGCAGTACGATACGTGGATCAACACTCGTGGTCCAGGAGTCCATATTATCATCACCGGAGGGATCTCTCAATAAAGCGATCTTGCCTTCCGCTGAAGATCTTCGCCTCGGATCTCTCGAGCCCTCCTCCTCCAAAGAACCTTTCTCTTCCATTGGGTGCTTCTCCATGAACTGTTTCCTGCGGGCTCTTAATTCGCTCTCCCACTCTTCCTCGTCGCTAATTTTCGACTCTGCCGGCACATGCTTCTTTTCAAACCTTTTACGCTGCCCGGATTCCCCCTCGCTCTCAGAAGAGACTGCCCGCCTTACGTCGCCAGATCGTAAAAGAGGGCTTCTTACTTGCTTGTGTGTAGTTTCGTATTCATCGCTCACCACCGCGCTAATTCTTGACTCGGAATTTCTGGATGGTGGTCGCTCTTTACCAACCAACTCCCAACCACGATACTCGTCTGGATCTTGTGTCCCAGATCTGCCTCGTGACTCAGATCGTCGATATTGCCTCGTGTCATCTCTTTCTTCTCTCCTCCCAGAGTAATGGTCATCCTGCTCACTTTGTCTGCTTGGTACTCTTTTACCATCAAGACCTCTAGAAGCAGAACGTCTAGTTCGCCTTGCTGCTTCCTCGCGTGCCTGCTGTATCCTGCTGTATTCCAAGATTTCTTCTTCCGAGTCATACGGCAAATCTCTCTGGCTGCTCCTACCCCTTCGACCTTTCTCCATATATTCCTCATCACCCCTTGATAATTTAGCACTCGGTCCTTTAACCCAGTCGTAAGTCGACATTGCCGTCGATTCAATTAGTTCGGATTCCACAAAAGACTTGCGTCTTCCCCCACTGGATTTCTTTAGTAATGGCGGCCGCGAACCTTCCCCATCTCCCACATACTCATCAACAGATTTATTCTCGCTTTGAACTGTGTTCCTTTGCTGGTCCGTTCCGGTGCGGACGAATTCCCCATCCTCGCGAACTCCATCGTCCTCCGAAGTCTTTGTTTCGAGTTTCTCTTCATCCCCGGAAGCTGGTTTCTCTTCGGTCAAATAGCCGGATGTCAAACCGTCGGTACTCTCCATTATAACATTTTTCATTTCCTGCATTGGTAGATCAAAGAGCAATGTCAGCACGATCGAAGCAAATAGAACTGTAACAGCCTCCCCAGTGTCAATCTAGAAAGCATGGAGAATTTTAGGAATGATTGGTCGCGGTCAAAGTCAGTAATCAATGGCTAGTGATTCCCAACTATATTGATATACTACTCACAGCTCTGTGAAGCTGAAATTCTGTTGAATATCTCGTGGTCCCAACGTTATAAAAAAATACTGCGAATTGTGTTAAATATACTGCGTATGATATCCTACTGAAAAGCACCAACCAATAATTGGAGAGCAGTCTGTTGATTAGACCTGGAAGAACAAATGATGAATTTTATCGTGAAAGGTTGTCGCATATCGTTAAAGTGAGTAATCGTGTTGGAGAATGGCGGACCTCCATTATTGGTAAAGCATGCAAATATGAACCAGCCGAGGGCCAAGGCCCATGCCACTGGACAGATCACAGTATAGTGCGTCGCTTCTTCCACATCGTACACGTAGTCCCTTTTGGCAAGTCGCCACGGTGAAAATAACGACCATGATCCCAAGGCCATGGCGACCAACCATCCCAGCATTACCACTAGCTGAAATCAATGCGTCAATGTCTTCGAAAGGATAATGGGCTAAACTTCGGGAAGGAAAAATCGATGGGGTACCTTGTGAATCTTAACATTCTTTCCTGTGTAATGTAGCAACACACCGAGTCCAACACCGCAAACATACGGTGTCGCTCGATGCAACGGCAGTGCGTAAGTTAAATTGGCAGTCTTATAGAGATTCTTTAATCTTGAATGAATACAATTAATGAGTAATTTTTACGCAATGTGGCATACGTCTTTAATATCATCAAGGTACTTACGACATTCCGTGATAAATGACGACTGAAAGATTGTTGCCGGCCGTTGCTATGTATCGAAGAGTAGCGGACAGCAGTACCAAGAAGGATATCAAGAGGACGCCGATAAGAGGCTTGAAGTGCAGAAAAAAGACTAGCATTGGAGCTAGTAATGACAACTGCATATCTAAAGCCAATTGGTGGGTGTGTGTTGCACACTGCAATAACGAAAAGTGTAGGGAGAGTTTTTATTATAATTCAGTGGAAACTATTGGCGCGGTGAGTATAAGCATTGTAAATGGTTTTCAGCAGCTTACCGTCTCCTCGAAAGGGAAAAAATTCTGAATGTAGAGTAAGTTCGTCCAGGCGTTATTTTTACAAAGCTCCGCGTTTGCCAATACCACGCTGTTCCACTGTGGTCCCGATCCTATGTGCTCCATGACAAAAGCATACCAAAATACAATGACCAACAACGCCGGTGTTAATCTACGATAAAAAAGAACGGAATATCGATATACCATGGTAAACGAAGGGTCCACAGCAATTTGACTTTCAACACCAAGCAATTTACAAAGCCAAACAAAAACTATGTACGCCAAACTTACCTAATATATCGAGCAATAAATCGACAAAACCAGCGGATCTCACCGCGCACTGCATTCTCTTTTGCCATATTATAAGCGGTAAGTACACCGCTAAGTAACAAAAACGCGTCTGTATAAACCCAGGAGGCTCTCAGTAAAGAGCTTATGGGGTTATTTGCAACCTGGCGGAAGATGCAATAAGATAATCATAGCAATCCGATAATGTAATTTCTCGTAGAAAATTGAAAAAACTGGGCAACAGACGTACTTCCGTGAGTGAAATTCGATTTGAAAAGGGCAGTCTCGAAATTGGTATGAGTTGGTGAGCAATGTATAATGCAAAGGTGACAAGAGCTCTTATACCATGAATGCATGTAATATCAGCTTCACTCGATCCTTCTTTCAATAAAGCTTTCACGGTTCGTCGTAGGGAAAAGGACATTATTATCCGCTCGGAATAGTTACCTAGGAAATGCAGTGGGATCTCGAGAATATCAAACTGAAATGTTACAACCTTTGCTTGGACATTGAATTACCTTTTCCATCGGACTGGACAAGATAATCCCGTACGGTCGCGACAACAGCCAGGCAAACAATCATTGCATAAAAGTATCTGGAAGAAAATCCGTAGGTGTAGTGAGTATTCGTGAATGTAGCAGAGGTATTGCTCCTTGAGTCTATTTAATCTGACGTGAATCAGGCTGCCCTCGTGAGGTGAAACTTTACTTCAAAGATACCTACAGAACGCCGATCGTCTCTTTCGTGTAAGTTCGGGATCTCTGCTTGACATAGCACATGTTGGAATCAACGTCGACGCTGAATTTAATACCCGCAGTCACGTTGTACTCGCTCAGTGCGCGTTCCAGTACGTTTTCCGCGTCTTCGGCGGAACACGCCGCTGGAAGACAGAGAGCCCAGTTCACCGTGGTGAACTTTGGAATGAAGTGGCCCGGCTAAAATGTACAAGCAACCATTGGCAAAGGTGAGCGTACAGAGAATAAAGACCCAGTTCAGTTCCTCCAGCTGAATGATTAAGATGAAAGTTCCCTAAGTTAGAGGCCCAGTTGGCTAACTTACATCGCGCATGCTTCCTCTAATAAAAGTGCGAGATTGCATTAAATGCACTGGTAGCTTCATGTCGGGCTTCGAAGCATACAGATCTATACTGGCCAAGCAATATTTTCCTTGCACTTTTATCGTCCGCTCCTCGACTTTCACATGTGCCAGGACTCCCAAACACTGATCGAAATCACCGAACTGGTTCACATTCCCACGCAGCAGACCCGAGGGAATCTTTGCACTCGAATCTAGCACTGCATTTCAAATGGAATTACTTTAAATTCTTCCTGTTTCCCCACACTCCGTTGGAACGAACGGTGTTTCTCATACATACATCCATTAATAATCGTTACTCAGTGAGTCTATTATGTGTAACGCATAAAACTTACTCTGAAGTGCCCATAGTTTGTATCCTCTTAATTGACGTAGGAAGATCTTTCCATGCTGCTGGCACTCCGGATCTTCGATGGCTGTGAAATTCGGTACAAAGGTCGGCACTCGTAGTATCGCATCATTCAACTCCCCGAGAGTTATGGAACCATGTGCGCTCCTCTTCGTTTTCGATTCTTTTTCTGAAAATAGGTTTCCTTCGTTTATTTTGAAAGCGACACAGGCCACTTGTTGAACGCTGCACTGGTTAATATGTTTAAGTAGACAATATCAAGTCATTTCCATCCTCATACTCACTATCAGATCCCGACACTCGAACCGGCTTAGCAGATGATTCTGCATTCACTTTTCTATCGATCTTCTTTGTAGTGGCCTTTGCCTGTTTGGGGATATCGGCTTTGGTAGGACTTTTTACCTTGCTTTCTGATTTTGCCGTGGATTTACCTTTAGATTCTTCGGGCTCGATTTTCGGTATCTTTGGAGGTTCAACCTTTTTTGTCGCATCTGCCGACTTGATTACACTCTCTGCAGATTTTTTTGCACCCTCGGATGGTTTTTTCAAAGAGTCCAACGTTTTCTTATTACTATCATCTCGAACCTTCGGAACCTCCTTAGCTTCCATGGTTGACTTTTCTACAGGAGGCGAAGTTGGCAAAACGTTTGCCGGCTTTGGCTTGTCTTTGTCGGCAAGTCTCACCTTTTCTAATTTTCTCGGTGGTGGAGTGGGCTTTTCTGGTTGCGGGCTTGTTTGGTCCTCCTTTGATTCCTCCTCATCGTCATCCTCAATCTGATCATCCTGATCATTTTCCTCATCCTCGTCATCTTCATCTGCCTCTTCGTCCTCATTGCTCTCATCATCATCGACATCGATTTTCTCCTCATTGTCTTCCTCGTCCAGTTCGGCATCCTTACTTTCATCATCTTCGGCATTTCTCGTTCGTTTTAGTTTATCGTCATCCTTCTCATCCGGATCGACGGTCTCAGTTAGTTTTCCTTGTGCCTTCGAAGATACGATTCGGGGTACCAGTTTCTTTACAGCTTTCTCCGAGGTTGCCACCATCTTCGGTTCTACTTCTGGACTGTGTGGCTCTTTATCGTTTTCGCTACTGTATTTCGTGCTTTTAGCAACCTTTACAGTCTTGCTCGAACTATAGATATCTTTCTTCGAGTCCCAGTTCCTTTCCGGTACGCTTCTCTTAAAACTACTCTTCCGGGGTTCATCATCTTCACCTTCATCGTCGTCCCCATCCACCTCAACGTCGTCGTCATCTTCTTCATCATCATCGTTTTTTTCGTGTGAATTCCCGAAATCATCGTCCTCATCTTCATCCTCATCGTCTGAACCCCCAATATCATCGTCCTCATCTTCATCCTCATCGTCAGCGGCCTCGGAATCTTCCAACTGTTCTTCCAGGAGTTCCTCGTTACTTTCACCCTCGACCAGAACTATCGCCTCGACGTCGTCGTCGTCATCGTCGAGGTCGATGTCGGCAGTTTTCGCTCTAGCCGTTCTCGCGGTGGGAGCGAGCTTGGAGTATCCGAGCTTCTCGCGTCTCCACGTCGTGGGCCCCGAGTCGGTCTGATGATCCTCCAGTGACGTCACGTCGACAGGTGGTTTCCGGTTAGTGGGAAGGCGGTGCATCGGTGGCTCGTGCCACTTTTGACCCGCCGCTGTCGGCGCGCTCGTCCTCTCACTGCATCTACCGGAGATGGGATCACAACGGGAGCGTTGTGCCTGTTCACTGGTCGCGGCTTGTTGTGGTCCATCGCGGATTTTGAAGGCGTAACAGCAACTGTAAAGGAACACGAGAAGCGCGAACAAGCCGATGCACTTGCCCAGAAGGGCGGCAGCCATGTCACCGCCGCGTTCACATGGAAGAACCGCCGATGCAGCAGCGGGCCGGAGCTTTGCCAGCGGATATCAGGAACCTCGATGCCAGTGGTGGTTACCGCCAAGGAGAGACCAGGCCGACCAAGAAGAGGCCCCGTGGCCGCCGAAATTTCACCGAGCCTTTGTAACTACTTCCTGGTAGCGCCGGTTTTCTCGCTTTCCCTTCCCTCGGCGGAAAGAATGCGTAACCCGGAGAGCCCCGACCGACTATCCTATCCGCCTCCACCGACGTGGTAGACCCCGGGCCACCACGTCTACAGTCGAGCGTGCCTTGGGGAAAATTAGAGCGCATGGCATCCGCCCAACCAGCTAGGAGTTTTATTTAGCATCAACATTTCCGAGACTGCCGAGCGACGGCGGCCACATCAAGTCACGAAAACGCACGCGCCCAGGCTTCTTACTACTACTTCTGCTTCTGCTTCTGCTTCTGCTGCTACTGCTCCTGGCAGTATTGCTGCTGCTGCTGTTCATGATGTTTCGCTCGCGCACACTTTCATCCTGCCGCTTTTGAGACGCGCCGCATCCATTGCACAATTTTTGCATTCGCCGTAATGCGTGCGCCCACGGCCTTCCCGGAGCGGGCGATCAAAAATAATGCTACCTCTCATTCTCGCCCGCCAATCACTGCCTTTGGAAAGAAGCTGACGATTTGCCATCAGCCTTTGGCCTGGCGTCACAGCCTTAGCAAGAGCGCTATCGGCAACCTGGTGCACAGCTTTTGGGAGCAAACCAGATTATATCCATTCGTACTCTGTTCAGAATCACTCACTAGCTGCCTGAATGCGCCATCATTCCAAGCTGCCGAGCTAAATTCTCTCGATGAAAAATGGATGCAAGCACTCGATATCAATGAGCTCGCCTGCTGTCTATTGGAAATGCGAGCCAAGGGCTAAACAATTATCGAGGGTCGGCGCACTTTAATTTTATTAAAGTTTTCCAAAAAGTACAAAAACTTTTTACCAAGAGATGATAATTTCGAACGGAAAGAGAGTGCAGTATTTAACTCTTCGTTTTGTAGTTCTTTATCTTATGTGAAAGGTTACTTTTGAAGAATATGTATATACTTTTGAAGAATTAAATGCAATCGTACTTTGAACACGCATAAATTTGGGCAAAAAGGGGGACTGTCCGTAACAGAATTATCGCGGCACCGATAACAGGTTGTTTGAATAAACAATGACTCCTCAAATTTCTCTATACCGGTAGCTTTCCGAGCATTCGTACTCCTTAATAAACAGGCTATTCGGTGCATAATGATACGTACCACGATATATCAAATTGTGCACGATAACAGCCAAGTTTTTGTAATTGGAAGATTTGCGCAAACATGACGACTAAAAATCGATGCAAATACATATGAATATGTATAAGAAACTGACAACAAAGGATTGCTTATCGAATAAAAGATTTATGAAATGCGAATGGTTTACCTAGATTCACTTATTAGATAAGAGGCTGATAGTCTACTGCCGAGGCAATCTTAAAGCAAAGCCGCAATTAGTGATTATGTCGTGATATATAATATCTTCCATTCTTTACATCATTCAGTCAAGCACGCTCCTCTCCAGGAGCAACATCCATGAATACTCTGCCGTTTTGTAATCTCCGAGCAGTGCGCACACTGCAAAGACAATACGCCACAAAGTAAAGAAATTCGTGCATCAACAACAAGTGACTGTGAAGCTACACCGACGCAAAAATGTATAGGGTTTTCCTCGCGCTTGCGGCGATAGTCTCGCTGGTCTACTACTTTCTAATCGCCAACTACGATTATTGGCGGAAAAAGGGAGTAGTGCATCCGAAACCTGAATTAATTTTTGGCAACTTGGGAAAACTGGCGCGTATGGAGCGCAATCTCGGCGAAACCTACCAGGAACTTTACGAGAAGTACGATGGCCATCCCTACGTTGGAATCTATGAACTTCGGAGACCAGCACTCTTAATACGAGATCCAAAATTGATCAAGCAAATTATGATAAAGGATTTCAACTACTTTCACAGTGAGTAGATTTATTTCAGTCGGCGCTTAACACTCATTGCTTCGATCGACAAGAAGCTGACTTATGATCTGATTTCGCAAGGTCGCGGTATGACATACAATCCAAAGGTGGATCCACTTTCCGCGCATATACTCCACTTGGTCGGCGACAAATGGCGTGCCAAACGCTCCAAATTAACGCAAGTCTTTACGTCGAGCAAAATTCGAGAGGTGTCTGCACAAATAGAGAAGACAGCCGATCAATTTACAGTGAGTAACATCCCAACAGCTTTATTCCTACCGCTGGAGCTCAACAGCGTTGAATAAAAGCATAATCGCAGTAATATTATAATAAGCGTGAGCGATCCTTAATGAATGCGTTCTCCATCCTGACCGGCCTTATTAACGCGTCCGTCGCCCTAGGAATTCGTGCGACAATACGCTGACAATGAAGAAACGGTGGAGATGAGAGAACTGGCTGCCAAGTTTACCTCCGAGGTCATCAGCACTTGCTGCTTCGGCTTCGAGTCTAATTCAATACAACACGGCCTCTCGGAATTTCGTGTGATATGCAAGAAAGTCCTCGATCCATCGACAATATTGACAGTGAAGCGCTTTATACGCAATTACTCGCCCTGGGTTTATGAGACACTGCAAATGGTCATCACCCCGAAAGAAGTAAAGAATTCTTCTTCCCCCTAAAAAACAGTCTCCCCCCAAAAAAATTTATTTTTAACTTACACCAACCTGTGTCTAACCAAAGGTGACAACTTACTTCACGAGAATCGTTAAGGAAATAATAAGTTACCGGGAGGAGAACAATATCTTCCGTTCCGACTTCATGCAGACCATGCTGGAAATCAAGAAAGAGAGTATGGCAAGTTCAAGGAGAAAGTTGCAAAATCGAGCGGCGCAAACTAATCAGGAGCAGGAAAACGAGAATCCAGCAGTGAACGGCGACGCCAACGACACAGGTATTAAAAGTAATTAAATGTTCGCACGCGAGTTAACACAAGAGCCAGGCTCGTGAAAATTCGCGCTTTGAAATTCCGTAATTAAATTCCTCCCCGCTCTTCCCTCTCCTCGTCAACTATCATATCTTCAACCCCGGCTAGGCTTCATTTGGCGGGGGCTTTAATTCATTTTTCATTTCGCATATCAGGCGCTCATTCACGCTGCACTGCCTATACGATTAGTCGACAATGCAGTATAATAGGTAGCCGCCAACTTCGGAAGGATATTTCGAACGGGAGAGAAAGGGAGAGAAAGCTTCCACGAGACTCTCATATACAATATTTGTTTTAGTGTTCGATGATGCGGCGATTACGGCGCATTCGTTTCTCTTTCTGTTTGCCGGCTTCGAAACGTCGTCGACCGCAATGAGCTTCGTGATGTACGAATTAGCGGCTAATCCAGAGATTCAGGACCGACTGTACATTGAAATACGAGACGTCCTTGAAAAACATGGGCGCGCTTCTTACGAAGCTATTTCTGAGATGCACTACCTTGATCGAGTTCTGAACGGTAAGTTCTGGTTGACTCCAATTCTCCAACTCTTTCCACCGTTCGAGTGCTCGGCCGCGTAGCGCATTCACCGGGAACACGCTTCAATACATACAGCATTTCAGCCAACGGATGATACGAACCTTTCTACCGCTCATCGGTACTTTACCCTCTGCCGGATTAGAGAAATGAAGGAATTTATCTTAATCAGTCAACCTTAGACTTTCTCGAAGATTTATTAGATATTACATATCATTTACATTTAATAATGAACATTTTATACATTTCGCATTGGCGTGGGTAAAAGAAATTTGTTGTATTACGAGCACTTACCGAACACTCAATCAACCGTCAATAATTTCACGTATCCAGGTATTATATATAAACTTAAAAATTAGTGCAGCAAGTAAAAGAAGTTACGAGGAAATCTCTTTCAAGATTTTAGTAATTTCGAAGAAAGAGAAATCTGGAATCCGGTATATATACTTGTTTGTTTTGGTGCCAATCTATTGCTATAGTAGTGTAGTACGATAATCTTGTATTTAAACAAAATAATAACCATTGTAAAATACACGCAGAAACTCTTCGTAAGCACCCACCTGCTGGAGCAGTTGGACGAATGTGTAATGAGGATTACACAATTCCTGGAACGAACCTTGTAATCGAAAAGGGTACAATGGTCACTATGCCCTTGCACGCAATACATCATGATCCCAAGTACTTCGAGAATCCTGATAAATTTGACCCGGATCGCTTTCTCGAAGAGAATAAAAGGAAACGCGAACCAGGCACATTCATTCCGTTTGGCGATGGACCACGGAACTGCATCGGTAATACTTTCTCTGCTAATAAAGTCTTCTTCTTTCCTTGTCGAACACACTACGCGTTGGTGAAAACCCGAGGATATTTGGTACCTTGACTCTTTTTATACCGCAGGTCTTAGATTTGCCAATGCACAGTCAAAGGCAGGACTGGTTGCAATCCTGAAGGACTATCAATTTAGTTTAGGACCCCAAACACCAGTACCTTTGGTCTACGAGACCAAATCGCTGATTTTGTCAGCCAAATCAGGAATCTGGTTAAAGATTCGTCATCGCCAGAAGTAAATTGACCGATGGAAAAGTGAGAGAGAGTTTGTGGAAAGAATGATCGTGATCAATCTCGCCAGCGACAGTTAGCTTTCGCATTGCAATATGCGTATGCCGACAATACTAATGCCCCGAAAAGGATTAATCGAAAAATGGAAGGCTAATCTAGCAAGGATCGGTACATACATACGCACACGATACGCTTATCGAATGACAGCTTATAATACTGCATTTGTGATCACTCAAAAGATCAGGCAAACACTTTTCAATCTATGTACTTTAGTTGTATATGTGACACATGTATATGCTCTGCTGAAGCGACGGACATCAGTGGCGTTGTCGCTCTAACAGTATTAGATAGCTCACCGGGGAATACACTTTTCGCATATACTAGCAATCGCGCGCGAACAACGCTTTACACCGGGCGAATGCATGCAGCCCGGAAGTAAAACCAATTGGCGTTACGATAAATTTCCAATTTACTGGCAAAGCGAGAAATAATTTCGTGCGTGAAACACGATCAGGCCGGCGCGCGCGACCTCCGTTTTCCTGGAAAAAGGTTTTATTGGCAATCAATCAATGTAGGCGTATATGCTATGTATGTACGTATACCGGGGAAGGTAATCGGCACACAAAAACGTCCCGAAACATTCTGGCATTGTGTTACCGGCTGACCTGCGAATGCACGTGCAATTGCGCAAAGCTATCACTATCTGTCGGTGCAGATGATGGTCGATGCATTGTTGCACGATACAGAGAGTAAAAACTCACGCTCCGCACAACATGCGATATGGAATTAAAAAAGCGCGACGCACTAGCTCCTTTTTTTTACCAATTATTTACTGTCAGTCAAAACATATTAATGTTGAATTTATTCGAATCGATAGCGATATCCCATTGATACATAATACAATTATAATTGCGTATACGAATATGCGATCATAATATTTTGTATCCCAAAGGACTTCAACTTTTTTCCGCGCACCGCGCACTGTGGTATAAATAAATTACTTCCTGATGGTTTACTCTCAAGCAGACTTAGTCCCATTTACATCTCACATTTTTCGCTTGAAATATTTTTCTAACGTACCCCAGCCATTTCTTTGAAAGATGAGGCAACCCGACTACGCACGGTTTCAAGATGAAGTAACACGTAGCACTCTTTCCCGAGAAACCAGGTCAGTTATGTACATTCACCTTCTTAGAGTGTACTATACAGACAGGGGCGACCAATACTACTGGGAAATCTTGTTAGACTGAAGTTGGTCTTCTATTTGCGGTTGAAGCAAGCTAACAGAAAATCATTTTTAAGGCCTACTTGTTGTAACTTTAATCCATAAGCGCGCGCACGCAATATTTTTCGGTAAGATCATGTCACACTCTAAAGATAATAAATGAATAACGCACACAGTATTTATTTTTATCAATCATACGTATTGAAGTAGGAATGCAAATGATATTATATCGATACGACGCTTAACGCCAATATCTCGCTGATCTTGAGAGCCTTATCACTCTCCGCTATCGCTTTCGCAGAATGCAAGAGAGCAGATGGTCTTTAAAGCCGAAGTGGAAACAATAAGAACGACGTAACGCGCATGCATTATAACTCCATTTTTGGCTTACGAATATACATACACATACGAGGAATTATATATTTCACACTTATCAATCTGGAATGGATTTTATGAGCAACTTAATTAATCCTCCTTCAGTTACTTCTGACTCGGCAAGAAAGATAACCAATCCAGTAGAGTCCGACTGATTTAGACATAGAACTTGCTTGGCAGTATCTAAGAAATGCGGTGGAGATTGTATGTTCGATAAAATGAAAGAGGCGAAGTCGTACGTTCAACAGGTCTTGTTCGATATTTCATGAATAGATGCAAAGAGAAATCTGTCAAGCATATTCTATCACTAATAAAAGAATCTAGCGAGCACGAAGAACACGATCTCTACTGATGGAACTAAGCGGAGTTCAGTTCACGAACTGCCAGCTAATCCAACGCTCTAATAGATCTGTTGGAGAATATTGGTAGAGAGGGTAAACCTCTTTGAGATAACCGAGTGAGCTCGAAGCCGGACCGTAAGTTCAAGCACGAGCCCAGCTCGGAGCACGGGTACAAGGTCTCTATAAATGCGTGAGTTCGTTCATGACTTCCAGTCGGCGGGAGGTCAGCCTTTCGGCGTGAACGATACCGTGTGCCAGTTTCACGGTACGTTTCCCTCATTTTCGTGCCTTCCGCCCTCTCGACTTCTCGTTAATCCGCTCTCGCCGTTTCCTAGCCGCCAGTCTACGCTCCCTGCCTTATATATTATTCTGCATTGTCACGCTTTCCGATCGTTCAAAGCGCATCCGAACTTACTTTGCCGTGGCGCTGCGACTGAAGATTCAATCGGCTGCCGGATACACCGTCAACTTGCGGAACGACGAGAACCATTTATTCTACTTGTGTTGCCTCAACAAGCCGATGTAAACTGTGAAAAGTGACTGATTAAAACATAAACGCCGTTTTAGAAAGTTATGTGCCAGTTCAACGAAATGCTGTGAGGTTTCAAGCAAACTGTTTGGGATTATTGGAAAGAGAGAGCGCGCTGACTCTTTTATCATGACAAGTAGGTGCAACCGGTAGATATCGACGATATGCCTCACCTATAGCCTCAAGTATAGTTGCGTTTGACCGGCAAAGCCTCTTCTCTCCTAATCTCGAGACATATATCTTGGCACGCAAATCGTTGGAATGCTAATTACTGTAGATACTGCAATAAAATACATCTAAAGTCTAATATTATGAGACTTTAATACATTCTACGATATATGCTTGTTCTGCACATGCGCGCCTATACGTACATGAAGCACTTTTGCCTCGTGTGAAGACGAGACGTCTACATATCGCACATGTTTGTGTACGTTGCTACATACAAGCACGGGATACAAGCGGACGTCACTAGCTTTGTGCGCGAGTATAAACACTACGACTGCCGAAGATAATCAGCAAGCGATCGTATAGCAGAGGAACGATTCGACGAATTCAAGTAAAATAATTGGATGCACAAGAGGATTAAAGAGAATAGTGTACAGTTCTCATTGGCTCGGCTTGGTAATGGTATTCATAACAAGAGTCTAGTGTGATTCACCATCCTAGTTAAGAGGGAGAAAAGTAATCGAATTATCAGTTAGACGCGAAGTGCGTGCAATCAAGAGCGGCGAGATGCTAAGCCTACTAAGGGAAGTGCTGGATCCCTATCTCCTGGTTGGTCTATTCCTAGGAGTTTTGTACTTCTTCTTCACTGCCACATTTAACTTCTGGGAGGAGCGCGGTGTACCTTACCGAAAGCCAACGATTTTCTTCGGCAATTTCGCCTCCATGTTACTCTTCAAGACATCCCTGCCCGATGGCGTAAAGGACATGTACGATTGGTTCAAAGATGAGCGGTTCTTCGGCGTATTCCGCGTGAGATTGCCCGTACTTATTCTTCGAGATCCCGATCTCATCAAGACGATTTTCGTGAAGAACTTCGCCTGCTTCTCCAATCGCGGCATACCAGTTAATGCGCAGGTAATCATAAAGTGATTCTGCCGGAAGAATCTAGTCGTGATAAGGCCCTGACTGGTGCACTAGATAGAGCAACATGTGCATAGATAGAGTTATATGCATGTAACTTGGTCAGTGACCGAGCGCTCCAGACCTGTTGATAAATCCCTAATACGTTTGAACATACATTTCATGGACAACACAGTACTTTACCCATTGAAAATGTGACGCGAACCGCTTCCTATTTTCACAATTGAATAAAGGATGCTCCAGTCGAAATCAATTTCATTGTTGTACCGAGTTTATTCAAATGAAATTGCAATAAATAGTCCTGTGATGACACTTATATAATTAGATGGAAAGACGGTTATACTCGCAGCCGGTCGATTGAACTACACAAGTCGATCATTGACCCTCTGCTAGGCGTAGATAAGAAAAAGGCCTTCCCCGCTATATTATAAATACGATGGTAGGCAAGCGTAGAAATCCTGTGATATCATCAGCCACAGATAAGTTGTTAAACAACTGGAGGGCTACATATGTGAAATTCTCTGGTTAATAGGATCCATTATCTGGGCATCTGTTTAATCTCGAGGGACAAAAATGGAAGGGACTCCGATCGAAATTGACCCCAGCGTTCTCGTCCGGCAAGTTGAAGAGGATGTTCTACCTGCTGGCGGAGTGCAGCGCGGAATTTCGGAAACTAATCGATGCTTCGGCTGCAAGCGAGCGTCCAATCGATATTCGTGAGCTGGCAGCGAAATTCACGATCGACGTCATCGGTACCTGCGCCTTCGGCATACAAATAAACGCCCTGACCGAGGAGGACTCCGAGTTCCACAGGGCGGCGAAGAAGCTCTCGAAGCCTAGCTACAAAGCGACACTCTGGAGAATGCTACGTACCGCTATGCCCAAACTCTACAGGCTTCTCGGCGTCCAAGTAATCAACCAAGAAGTCACCAGATTCTTCAAGGACGTCGTGTCGCAGATGATTCAAGAACGCGAGCATCGTAAAATTAAGAGACACGATTTCATGGACCTACTCGTTGAACTGAAGAACAAGGGTACTTTAGAAAGCGATCCAGGCAGCGTGCAGACTTTGACGGAAGAGGACGCCCAGGCTGCTAAGGAAATCGGTAACCGGACGTATAAACAAATACCTACTATGCAAATGACGGTTAGACCAACCAAACACCATCTTGTTCTCACTTTTATCAATGAAACGCAACTACTTAAAATAGATATCGTATAGTCCCACTTTAACTCGAAGACCACCGCGCAATGATAAACTACGGTCTCGAAAATGAGGAAGTCTGTGAATGGAAGAGAAGAGTCTTCATCCGTATCACGGATGTTTACAGGCTCATGACTGCGAGCGAACATTATGTAATCGATAAATCCATTTACTGGAGATAGACTGACATGTACTGCGTACTCGGCAGATAGAGCAGTTATTATTGCAAGACCGAATTAATGGTGCAATGTACGAGGGCAAATTAATCATAGCTAGACCGCCCCTATTGAACTTCATTCATAAGTCCACCACTAAAATCAGTATGGGAAATGCACGCACTTTAGTTCTTAATCAATCAAGCTTTTATATTCTACTTACCAGCTATCAGATGGGCAAGCGTGCGATAGTAATGAATTCAATCATATCAATAGACCGTGGAAAGTTTTCCTTGTAGAGTTAGAGTTAATTGGTTGTTATAACCATTCAATCGATTAACACTTCGCATCGGTGTATCGTGCTGCTCCTATTATGACTTATCGCGTTGATAGTGAAACTACTCATAATAGAAAGTTATGCGGGCGCAACATCAAGTGATTATTTTCTGACACAGAGCTGGACGATAATGCAATCGCTGCACAGGCGTTCGTATTCTTCGCTGCTGGTTACGAGACGTCCTCGAACACAATTGCATTCTGTCTCCATGAATTGGCATTGAACACAGACATCCAGGAGAGAACCAGGCAAGATATTCGAGAGGCTATTGAAAAGTACGACGGTGAATTGACGTATGAGGCCGTACAAGACATGAAGTACCTCGACATGGTGATATTAGGTAACTGGATGGAGAAAAACGCTCTCCCAAAATATCCGAGGACACATTAAACACGAGGCACATAAAGACTGTTATTGGTAAAAATTCTCTTTTCACAGAAACTCTAAGGAAATACCCTCCGGCCTCGTTGCTCTCTAGAAGGTGCGAGTACCGATATCAGATACCAGGCAGTAAAGTTGAACTACCAGCGGGAATGCGAGTGATTATACCGATTTATGGCCTCCACCACGATCCAGACTATTATCCAAATCCCGCAACGTTTAATCCTGAGAGATTCACGGACGAGAACAGACGAACGAGGCACCCATATACATACCTTCCATTCGGGGAAGGTCCACGAAATTGCATAGGTAGATTAGATCACTTAAATAACCGGCACTGTCAGCTACGACCCTCCACTTACCTCCGAATATATTACGTCTCGTACGTCCTTTGCAATCTTTTTCCATTAATATCGGTCGGTGAACAGAGGAACCTTGTGACAGACCATCCAAAGTCTTTATCGCGATAAGATTCACCGGAAAATACGAAAACTTGGAAGGATCCTTTTTTCACACGCACGAACAGTTCGTGAAAGACTATTTAAGAACTCAAGCTTCACTCTTTGGACTGTTTAATACTCGACATCCGGCGATTGTTGTCCTATCCTTACTATTAAAGTGTGTGTCACGTTATTGATAGAACGACTATCGTTCGTTGCGGAAATCGCTGACTCACGGCTTCTTATAAAAGATTAAGATGACAAAACACGACGGCATTAGGAATTCGAGATGCCCAATCGCATGAACTGAACACTACTTCCGCAATCCTCGGCTCAAGAATCTTATGTATCATACATCACTTTCTCGATTTCCAGGTATGCGCTTTGCACTCTTACAAATCAAGGTGGGATTAATCTCGTTTCTACGGGGACACAGAGTAGAGGTCTGCGAGAAAACACCCACGCCTATTGTATTCAGTAGGCGAAGTCTAGTCACGACGAGCGAGAAAGGTTTCTGGTTGAAAATCAAGCCGGTACCTTGAAAGATCTGTTTTAGCCGTCATAGAAAAAACTGGGCAGAAAAGAGGTATTTACCGGCTGCAGTACATTCCTTATGATAACTTAAGGAATTTTCCCTTCTAACCGAATGTCGATTCAAACATCGTACTTAAATCATAGTGAAATCGGTGAGAAATAGTCGCTTGACCATCACCTAAGTCAAGCTTAGGTGAATTGTACTTTTGAAAAATTTCGTCTGCATAACAAGAATTCCATTTTTATGCCAGGTTGCATAAACTTGATCGAATTCACTACAGAGGTCGCATGCCCGCGTAGTATCAATAGGAGATAAATTTATTCGCGCTGTACATAGCATTATACAAGGGTCATACAACTATGTTTTGTTCTTCGTCAGCGTTTAACATATTAAAATGAGTGTTGACTAACTCGACGCCCAAGTGTTTATCATGTACTGTGCTTGATAATTCCAGTTTTCTTCTCGACAGTATACTGTGTTTTTGATGGATTTTTGTAAACGTCGATATTTTTAGATCTATTTTTGTACGTGATTTTTGTTATAGACTGCTTTAATGTACTGAATACGTTGTGTAAGTAAATGTAAGATGACGTTTACATGTATAAATATTCTTTCTTCTTTTCTCAATATCCATCATCCTTGATCACTAGTATTCTACTACTATGTAGTACGTTCTGCAGGAGTACTCGACAATTAAAAATACTTGGTGACTCTATATTCGTGGAACTGCAAAAGTGCAAAGGCTGCTCCTTCCATTCATTCGAGTCGTGAGAATGTGTAATTCTACCCTGTTATTTCTCAATACAACAGCTGCACGTGAAAGTAAGTAGACAGGGATATTAAATTGTCGAAACAACCAGCAGAATATGTGACAATGACAATCTCCCTTTTCCTTTCTCCGTCACTGGAAGAGTGTCACTGATATTGTTATAACCATTAGTATCTATACCGTGGTCAGAATAGTCCAGGCTGCTAAATGAAAGCGGTATCTCTAACTGTAAGCGGTCCCACGCAACCCATAAATCGAATTGCTTCCAATCAAATAAGGCGTGTGTTGGAGCGGCAGGACGTGCTAAAGAATGATCATGCAGCAAAGGTGCAACCGGGTAGGCTGCCGCTCGCCACTGTCGAGCAATCATTCTTTAAAAGAACTTCCTTAGGAGAAATGTTGGTACGATGTGGTAGGCCGTGCATGACCGCGTGTACGGTACCGCGCGCCGCTATTATAGCATCAGCCTTCAGGCACATGTATAATCGTGATCGTAATCAAGCTTATTGCATTAAACTGCGATAGGCAAAGCTGCTGAGAGCTGTAGAGGCTCGTTACCGCGCGTGTTAATTGGATTAAAAATTATTCGCAACATTATTACCGTTTCGTAAGAGCCATGGCGTTCATAATGTGACAAGAACTCCGTTCAGCCTATAATTGGGTGTCGCGACAAGCGCAAGAGTTTCCAGTGAACTTTCCAACATATTATCGGTTTCCCGAGCGAACGATTTCTCTTGCGGTGAAGTGCGCCTTGTCCGACGAATTTCGCGCTACGCGTCTATGCACGCTGCAGCTGCAATTCGCTGCAATTGCTGTGCCATTGTCCGTCGTGGCAGGAACTTCAAGCTACTGCGCTCTATTCGTGTTGGACAACGAGTTGACGGGAGTGCGTGCAAAAGTGTGCCGAGTGGCGACAAGCAACCGAGAGTGACGACATTTGGTCGTCGTCGCGAAACAATGTCTACCATCCGATAATGCGGGATTCGTTTCTTGTAGCACGACTGTAGAAACATTAAACGTGGCACCTGTCAGTGGGAACTGGTCGAGAATAATGCCAGGGTAGGCCAGGAATCTGTTTAAGAGGACGCGAAATACTTCCGACACCTTCGCCACCGTCGCTGACGGTGGCACTGCCTTTTTAAAGCCTCGACAATCAGCTGAGAATGCTTTTTCACTGAGTGTTATCTTAAGCATGCTTACTGATACGCTTTGTCACTGGCATCCGTCTCTTTGGCTCCTCCTTTACAAGCACTCTGATTTGATTATCATGAGCGCTTCTAATGGGATTGCAAGGAATGTGCAACCAACGCCTGTCACAACCATACGTTCATGTTCTTTAATGTACAGATTGAATGCACAAGTCGAACGTATTTCTTTCGTCCTGACTTGTTCGGAACAAAATTTGTAAAGTTGCTACTGCCACTCACTCATGTTTACTAAGTTTTCTTTCCCTCTGCTATCTCTTGCACACTCTTGCTTCATTCGGAGCACTGCAAACACTGAACAGTGCAGCATATTACCCACTGTGCCTTGAAGTTTTTATTTGTGCAAATTGACCTGATGTGTATCTAACTTATTGTATTGGTGAAAACTCGTATCTAATTTGATCGTAGATGTCAAACTACAGTGGAAACACACGTACTCAGAGATCAGCGGTGATTGATTATGAACGTCAGTTCCAAGAGGATCTGGAACGTGCACAGGCACTAAGTTTAGAAAGTCTTGCCTTAGAAAAGTTTAAATTGCAAAAGCAACGTTCTCAATATAATAGTGTTCAACATGAGGGTACCCCTCAAAATAATGTGCATAGTGGAAACAGTGGTACATCGGAAACTGATAGCCTGACACCTGTAGAAAGGTATATTAGATTTATTTACATTAAAATACCTATATCACTATGAATGTCAAAATGTATAAAACCACAAAAATGTAATTGCAGATTCCAATGCAGAAGTCGGCCACGACCTGGATCTTTTAATACTAACCAAACAAAGAATGCCGCGATAATAGCACCGCCCCCCATTCCTTGCAGAAGAAATTCAACCACAGCAACCACAAGCCAAGAACCTATTACAGATCTAATCAACTTCACAAGTCCTGTTAAACAAGATAGTTTGACTGAGTATTGCTCTACTCCTCCAGAACCACCCCCGTATGTCATCATTCTAATAATAAATTTCACATTTGTATAGTGAGCATTAAAAATAATGAATTACCTACTTTCAGAAAAGCACCAGTAGAGCCAAAATGGGAGACCCATCCCTCATTTCTAAAAAAGCAATCAAAGGTAACACGCAGCAATAGTTCTGCGGGTTCCTATCAGACTAGAGATTTTAGATATCATTCGCTCTCCCCTGGACCCAGAGCTGCCACAGCACCATGTACACCTGGCACACCTGGAATTAGTCCTGTCATGTCAAGAGCCAGTAGTATTAGTAGCAATGTACCTGATGCTGTACCACAGGCAAGTAACATTGTTTTTATTTTTTAGCTTTCATTTATATATAATTAAATGTCTGTGTGCCTTTTCCTATCCCTGCAAGCCAGTGTTCTAATATAAAAACTCTCATTGCAGCCTGCATGGAATTCTTGTATTGTTACGCAATATTTTTCTGTTCAGGTATATTAATAATGCATTGGTAGTACTTGTGCTTGTATTATATTATGCTGGGGCCATTGTGTAATTCTAAAAATATGCCTTTATTTACTATGAAACTTCACAAGTTGATAGTTTAGAAATAATTGAATAATGAGCTACATATATGATTTTTATTGTCACTTTAATTTTAGATTCCTCCTTTGCCTATGAATTATAGACCAAGTATTGGCCCTGTTATGTGTGGTGCACAAATACCCGTATTTTCTAAGGAAGATGAGCAGCTAAATGTGTTAAAAGTAATTGAAAAGAAGCCAAATAGTAATCTTATAGATTTGAGCTCAATTGAGGAACAGGCGGATGATAGAACGAATGTTCGAGTCAGTGTGCTTGAAGCATTTGATCCATTATTAGTTAAGACTGAAGAACATAATAATACCACTCAAGGACAAAAAGAAGGTATTGTATATTTTCCTTGTAATTACTATAGGGTCACTTTTTCTTATAACCTTCTACAACAATGAAATATTTTCAACAGATGCGCAATCCCAAGTCAGTGGATCTGTGTACGATCCATTTGACCCCTTTGATTACATGTATAGCACAAACGAAAGTGTTAATTCAGACCCAGTCTATGCTGCAGTGGAGAAATCAGCAAGATCTCCCGCAGTATCACCGGCTGCCCCGCCCCCATTGCCTCCAAGGAACTCTTCTGCTTGGAACACTATTGAGAGGAGAAGAACATCATTGGATCGAAGGGTATGCTAGAAATTGTTTACTGTATATAGATTCCAAAGGAAAAGTTTGTTCCAACATATTCAATTGTATCTGGCTTTCTCAGCAAAAACGGCAGACGCGGCTGTATGAAAATGTTGCCGTTAGAAAGTCTAGAACTTCACTCCACGACTGTGATCTTAAAGCTTTCCATAAAATGATAAATTCTGTTCGAGGTAAAAACGACAAATGAATATAAATGTTCTCCCACTTCTACAAGAATTAGTTATATTTTGTATGCATTAACAGGGGAGTTTCCATTCAATGATCCAAGTACAAATATTGGTCATATAATCAGTCCTATGATGGAAAGTTTATATCCCGAAGGCACGAGTATAAAACTAGTGGTACATCCACAGTTGGTCAACACTGAAGAAAATATTCCGTCCATATCATTCACTTGCGATGGTGAGAACTATTTTAAATATCATAGTTTCAAAGCAGTTATTATTGTCTTATGCTATACTTTTGCAACTTATGATTTCAGTGAATTGCAGTGTGGAGCATGTAATTCTTAATGTCGCATGTTCGTTGGAAGACGAAGATACAGTTAACGTTGAGAAATACTGTCTCCGCGTGTGGGGTCTTGCTGAATACCTCGCGCCCAATACAACCTTGGCTCAATATGAATACATTCATCAATGTATTAAACTAGAGCAGGATATTGAATTTGCAATTATGACGAGAGTACAAATCAAACAGTCTATTGCTCGGACGCTTCAGGATGATAATCGAGATCAATGTTTAAAATTGGAAGATATTCTTCCAAATGAACCCTCCCAGCCCATCTCATATGATACATTAATAATTCTGTTAGAAACCGTGGAAAAAGAAATGGAGCGCGTAGAAACAGCAGCCATTCAGTTAGCCACTACCAATCATAGTTCCAGCCTTTTGCCACAGCTACAACCGCGAGGTGTTGTGCAAGCTGTAAAAGCAGTATGTGCTGTTATGAGAAATATCGAAACGTTCGAAATAACGGAAGCAGTCGATAATTTCGTAAACGCGTGTTGTCAATTTTTACCACAAGTTCACACAGCAAACATAGAATGTAAAAAGCCAGAAATTCTTCACGAAGATGGTGACTACTCAGTTGTAACACTAAGAACAAAATTTCCTGATGTAATTGCTTCACATTGTCACAAAATTCGCGATGCAATCCAAGATCTTGTAGAAACATATTGTCATGCCTTTAGAGTAGACTTCCAGTTAAGTACGAAGGGAGAATTTCCTGCCAGTATGTTTCATTCATTCCCATATTTATATTTATATTATTTATGCCGAGAGCAACTGTATAAACTAATCAACTTTCCTTGGCAGACACATTAGTATCCTCGGAAGTGATAGATACTGTACTAGTAAGAGTGGGATCTCTGCATAGATTACCAGGGTCTTGGAAACATGATGATTACATCGTAGCTGCTCAAATATTTCATGGCACAAGACCTGTTGGGAATCCAGTAGTGTCTGAACCCATGACAGTTAGCACTAGTTTCTATCCTCGAATTTTATTTAATTCATGGTAATATATAACTTACTTTAGAAAGTTTATCTATGGAGCATGTAGTATCATTGTCTCATCTATATTGTTTTATTAGGTTGGAATTCCGTGGAATTAGCGTATGCCAAGTACCCCGAGAAGCAAGACTGGTACTAGTTTTATACGGCCGATCATTGCAGCCTACAGAGCACGAGTCTAACTCATCGGCTGAGAATGCAATGGAAAAGGAAGAATTAGGCTGGGGAGCTATACAATTCTTTGATTACGAGGGGTATTTTAACTAGATCGTACCAATACACAATTATTTATTACAGATTTTTGCATTACATTTTGTTTTTTACAGTGTTATGAGTCAAGGAAGTTTCTTTTTATCGCTTTGGCCGGCGCTTGCTGATAAAAGACTGGGGCCAGCTCCTGCGCCAGGAATTCATCCCAATGGTGATACTGATCCAGTTATAGGATTGGAATTACCTGATTATGGTGGCAGAGTATTATTCCCAACCGAACTTCGTGATCATGATGTAGAATCCTTGGACTTCAACTCACTGGATCAAAATACGCAGGAATTATTAATCGACATTACACAGCAAGATACATTTTCAAGGTAAATCTAAGATGATTTATATTTATATGATTGATATTCCTCAACCAATCTGATATGTTATATTTCTTCTTTAGACCACCCATTGACGAAAGAGAAATTCTATGGGAAAAGCGACATTATTTGCACGATCGACCTGAAGCTTTACCTAAAGTTCTATTAGCTGCACATAGTTGGGATTGGGCATGTTTGCCAGATTTGCATGCATCCCTCAGAGTATGGAGTCCTTTACCACCAGTACAAGCACTGCAACTTTTACTACCCTGGTAATTATTGTGTAAATATAATTTCAAATTACTTGGTATATTGTACTTGGTATAAAGTACCATTACATACATAATGTACATTTTGTAATGATTATTACAGTTTTCCAGATATGAAAGTTAGAGAGATGGCAGTCAGTTGGATTCGAGAATTAAGTAACGATGAACTTGTAGATTATTTACCACAATTATTACAAGCAATGAAACATGAAACTTATGAAACATCGCCACTTACAAAATTCCTATTGGAACGGGCGCTATTATCCCCAAGAGTTGCACATCATATTTACTGGCTGTTAACGCAAGCATTACCCGGACAAAGTCCTCAGGTATAAGTTAGAAAACCATTATCAATATTATTCAAACCGTCGTGCATCACGGTTCCATTGAAAATATTTTTGATTTTTTAATTAAATGCTATTAAAATTCCTTGCAGAATTCAGCAGAAGTCACACCAGAAGACGAAAAAAACATCAGTTATGCGCGCTATCACAGGAAACTGCAATTAATGTTACGTGCTTTATTGGCTGTGGTAGGAGAAGCACTCAGAAATAGTTTTCTCACGCAACAATTACTGGTAAAAGTATGTTTCACCCGGCATAGGACTATTTGTAGTACTCGTCATAAGTGTTTACATCTATTGTGAGAGTTGATGATTTCCAGAATTTATATGAAGTAGCGGAAAATATTAAAAGTACCAAAGAGTCTTTACGGTCAGAAACATTGAAGACCGGCTTGCAAAACATACATTGTCAACTGATGGAAGATGATGGTACATGTTTACCGTTGTCTCCTAGTAAACAAGTGTTTGGAATTAATGTTCAAACATGTTCCTACTTCCCGTCGTTTACGCTTCCACTAAAGATCAACTTTATTAGCTGTGATAACGTAATATGTCCCGCAATATTTAAAGTAAGTTTATAAATAGTTCTTAGCCTTTTTGTCTTTGTAATATATTGATTTAAAGGCCTAACATAATGAGTACATTCTTCAACGATAGGTTGGCGATGATTTACAACAGGATATGTTAACTCTTCAAATGGTTCGAATTATGGACAAGCTTTGGCTAAAAGAAGGTCTCGATTTAAAGATGGTGACATTTGCCTGCGTACCAACTGGCCATAAGCGCGGGATAATTGAAATGGTTACTAATGCGGAGACTTTAAGAAAGATACAAGTCGAGTTTGGTCTTACGGGATCTTTCAAAGATCGACCGATAGCAGAATGGCTTGCGAAACATAATCCTTCAGAGCTGGAATACGAAAGAGCAGTAGAGAATTTTACGGCATCGTGTGCTGGATATAGCGTCGTAACTTACATACTAGGCATTTGTGATAGGCACAATGACAACATTATGTTAAAGACATCTGGACATCTTTTCCATATAGATTTTGGAAAATTCTTGGGTGATGCTCAAATGTTTGGAAACTTCAAGAGGTGAGAACCAGAACGTGTATCATAAGTACTTGTCTCTATTTTACTTATGTTACTATAACACCTCCTGTTTTTTCCAATTAGGGATAGAGCTCCATTCGTACTAACATCCGATATGGCTTACGTTATTAATGGTGGGGATAAACCATCAGCCAAATTCCATCACTTTGTGGATCTATGCTGCCAAGCGTTTAATGTTGTACGAAAACATGGAAATCTTATCCTTCATCTTTTCGGTTTGGTAAGAATATTATTATTACTTTTGTAATGCATGCGTGACAGGAAGAAAAAGACTTGGTAGAATGCAACTTTTAATAAATAACATATTTTAATAAGGGATCAATTACATTTTTGCAGTTGTATTTTAGTGCAAATGTATAAACACTGTGATAGACGTGTAAATAATTATAACGTATTTTACCAAATTTATGATAAAAGTTATATATAAACTCGTAGTGAGAAAAGTACATTTTTAATTTGATAATGGGGTCCCTTATGTGCAGCAGCATTTCGTAATGAAAACAATAAAACCGCAACGGAAAGACTTATCCGCGCGCTTTATCAGAAAGAGGACCACTATCGCGTTAAACTCCGTACAATGGGTCGTTAATTAGTGTTTATCATTTGGAGCCGCATAATATCGTAGACTGCAGCAGTCTGAATCAGTAACAGCAACGGTTTACATATTCGAAAACAAACTACAGCACTTAAAAAGTGATTTTTAATCAAAAGTTATTGTGAAAAAAAGTCAGCTAAGATATAGAATGAAGAAATTATTAATGGCCGCGAGAACTTCCAAAATGTAGAACAGAAATTCGTAATATCCAGTTCAGAGAGTGATAAGTCAATTAAATATGAACGTGTATACGCCTCCGCAGATGACATCGTCTGGCATACCTGGTGTAACCATGGACGCAGTTAGTTATGTGCAAAAAGCTCTACTTCCGGGTCAAACAAATCCTGAAGCAGCAGCAACATTTGCACGAATGATAGAAAGTTCGCTCAAAAGTTGGTTTACACAGTTTAATTTCTTCTTACATAATTTGGCACAACTGAGATTTTCGGGAGATCACAATGATGGTGAACTCTTGTCTTTCATCCCACGCACATATACGTGAGTCGCAGTATTATATAGAATAGTCGATGGACTGCAGAATTGTAAAGAAATTGGTTTCAATTACAGAATGCAACAAGAAGGTCAGTTGACAAGTGTTCAAGTTCATGGGTACCAGAAGCGTTATGATCCGGAAAAATATTATATGTATATCTTGCGCATACAAAGAAAAGGTCATGCAGATCCTACTTACCTATTTCGGTCATATAAAGAGTTCTGCGAATTTTACCAAAAACTCTGCATCCACTTCCCATTAGCAAAAGTTACTAGGTGAGTAAGTAATAAAGAATGTGCTAAGTATACGTAGAAGGTTTGCAGACATATCTTAAAGAATACAATCTGATACGATTTCTGCAGATAAGAGTATTCTTAAATGTCAAAAATTGTTTTTATCCTTATGTCGACTTAGACGTCGACCCATCTTCATTCTTCGTGCCTTCAACTTTAAGAGCCCTTTGTTGACTATTACAAATTGATTTATCAGTATGTCTGTCTGGTGATAATGCATTTTGTGATGTATTCGGGTTTGACATCCTTTGACCAATCATATTGGCTTCTTCTAATTGCCAAGATTTTCTTCTATATAATTCTGGGTGCTTTGGAAACGAGAATGATTTCTTTTGTATTGTTATACTGGCCCGAAATCGTTTTAACCCCATCGCTATCACTTTGTTATTTTCCCGAAATCTGATACCAAAAAAATGTTTGCTGTATCAAAAATATGATGAAGCATATTACTAATACAATACTCGTTGAATACTTACACAATTGATATACTTCCGCAAAAACACTCGGAAACAAAAGAAACAGAAAAGAAACAATCTTTTATTCCTTGTTCACGTCTCAATTTTAGACTGATTATAAATTGCGCTGTGGGAAAGCAGCAGTATTATCTTTTATGGTACTATCTAATCAAAAAGTCCGTAATCTGCGTGATCTTCCCGATTTTTCAAACACAGTTACACATCACGTAAATTACCGATAGAGCACAAAATTTTGACTAGCATCCCGTTTATTACTGTTTTCTACATTTTGACATAATTTATTCATTATACAGCTTACCTAGCGGCATGAGCGTGGGTCGTTCAAATATAAAGCAAGTAGCAGACAAACGCAGAGCTGATATAGAAAAATTTCTCGTGAGTCTGTTTAAAATGGCTCCAGAAATTTCGCAAAGTGATTTAGTTTATACTTTCTTTCATCCACTACTACGTGATCAGCAAAATACAGACATTCACTTACGAAAAGTGAAAGGTATATTAGTAACGTTTCTGAAGTTATTTATATTATCATTTAAAAATTGAGAGTAACAAATACATATCTTATTAGTTGGAAATTGGTGGGCGGAGGAAAAAATAAGGGACAAAGTGCAGAGTGGGCAAATTAAGCTATCTCTTCATTACACGCGTGGTACTTTATGCGTGATGGTTTATCATGCAAGAGGTTTGCCGAAAGTAGCAAACGGCCAAGAGCCAAATACATATGTAAAAGTTTATTTGAAACCAGATCCAACTAAGGCAACAAAGCGAAAAACGAAAGTCGTTAAGAAAAACTGTCATCCCTCGTTTGTGGAGATGGTAAGACTTAAAGTCAAAGATTCCCTTTAGTTTCAAGAGATATGGGTAATAATAATCTTGCTTGATATAGTTGGAATATAGGATGCCACTCGAAGTTATCAAGGAAAGGACTCTCGAAGCAACCATATGGAACCATGATACTCTACAAGAAAACGAATTTCTTGGCATAATTCGATTACCTCTTGGACGTCTGGATTTAACAACAGAAACTATAGAATGGTTTCCGCTGGGCAGTATAAGATGAGCGTTATATGGATATTATAGATCGACTACACAAACATGCTCACCAGCGTTATTTACACATTTACATTATTAAATAATATAAAGCTCGCGCACAATAATATGATTCCTACAGTACGCTTACAGAAACAAAGGCCACACATTGCAAATGGCGCTGCAATCTTTCACACTTTTATATATGTATGGTAAACATACTCGTTGAAAAACAGACACAAAACTTTATTGACAATGTGTGGTGCGAATAATAACGGCTTACTTCGCCGAATTTATTCCATATTTTAGGCTTTCTTTTAAGAGATATTGGAAGAAAGTTTAATGCTGTTTAACACAACATCACAGTAAATATTAAAAGTATTTTAGATAACGTAAGGTATACTGCACTGACATAACTTCAGCTTGCAGTAGCGAATCGTTTTAGTCAAATTTTCTACAGATATTTATTTGTAATGTCTCCGCCGGGAAACAAACTTTATTAATTGTATATACATTTTATTCAAACAATATTTACTAATGTTTAGGTAACAAGAATGCGATATATCTACACAAATATAATCCGAATTCGAGCGTGTACTACACTTGTACGCGGATTAATCAACTCCTGAGATATACGTTTAACATTATTGCTGTAGGTGTTCCAAATGGATAAAGACGTTTTTTACTTTCATATGACGAAACTATACATAGGAAGAATAAAAAATTTCTATATAGAACTTTGCAACTTACGTAGAATAATGATAGACGTATCGATCAACGTAGATATATATTCGTTTCCATGGACTCTACTTGACGCCATAAAGGAGAGATATAATTGTGTACATATATTGTTTACTTTTAATGCACATATTGTGTAACGCTATTTTGTAGCCATTTTGACATTTAATTGAAATCATGTGGATAGAATTCGTAATAAACGCCGAGAATAGTGTAATAAGCCTGAAAACTACTATTCTATGGTGAATACTATACAACACGGAACCTCCTTGTTATACTTCAGTGTCGCAAGTCGGTGGCGTCAAGAGAGGGAACGAGTTGTTACTATTGTATAGTCTTTTGCGGTTGCAATGGTACTAAAGATCAAGTTTTCATTATCAGCCTTGCATGAGCTTTCTATAGCCTTTGAATCAGTGTGAAGAACCATACCACTATTGTTACGTGATTTATTTATACCTTACCAATTAATAATATTCACAACTCTAATTTCAATGTACTAGGAAGTCGTAGACCAGTTATTACGATGGTTTTATCGTATCTTACTTTATTATCTATATCTATACTTGTTGGCCTTCACGTGAATCAGCACTATCGCGCAATACTGCATAATTACTGAGATGTATTTTGCATTGCCTATTTGATGTTATTAAATGAATGTCACCAATAAATATCGCAAAAACAATTATTTTTTTGGCCTTTTTTCATATTTGTAGTTAGCCTTTATGAAAGGTATGTACAACAGTTCGAGCAAACACCCACCAAATAACCAGTACGAATTTATGTACATATATAAGAATCTAAATACGCAGCTTTCTGAGAAGGAATGATGTGCCGGGAGTCTGAAGATAATACGCTGTTCCTGAATTGTAATGACATTTTTCTCGTTTTTATTATAATATACCATTGAAAATATGAAAGACGTCCGAATATTGAACTTTACAGTAAGTGATTTCTTATTTACAATGTTAATTATATTTATTATTTGGAAGATTATAATATGATTCATAAACGGTGTGAATAACCGACTTATTCCATACACGAGTGTCATGTTGTCAAATTTGAAAAGTGAATAGTGAATGCCATTTTATTGAGCATTGATAATATAGAAAACTACGCTAATGAATTTCATCACAAGGCAAAGTGTTCACGACGTCGGTACTATAGATGCATGGTAACACGATTATTGTCACCTGTACTGTGAGTTCACGCGATTATAAAATATAATGATGCTAGATGTAGTATCCGACAGATGTCCTAACACATATTATTTTAAAGTTAGATATAAATCTGTAAACGTGTTCCATTGAACAACTGAATCCAGTCTGATCATCGTCAGGCAATTAAGACAATATGAAATTTGCTGATATTAAAATCAGCAATAAACATTGCTGAGGGAGTTCAATTGATGGCTAAAATTAAATAACAAAAGAATAACTAACGCGTAACCAGTAATGTTCACTAGCTACCAAAAGTAGGAGTTTCCAAAGTGAGCAGTTTGTATTGAAGTAAGGAAGTAGGGAAAGAGGAGAGGCCGGGTTTCCGCGTAAGGCAACGGTAAGGCAACTGAATTTTACCTGGACCCTCACGTAAAGTAAGGACGCTCGGCACTGCAAAAGGATTCCAGATACATGCGCCGGGACGTTTTATTACAGTTTTCATCCGCAGATTAGCCCCTTTGGAACCATCGATACTCGATTCAGGAACTTTATTGCCCCCGCCATAAAAGTATCTATTTGGTGTTTTCGACTGGACCGACTGGATCGTGCAACTCGAACAAAAAGGTATCCTTCGGAATTTCTCGGTATACGTGGAACGATGCCACGTTTCTCGGGGTCCAATTACGTGCAACTTGCCGAACCAGCAACTGTTCCTCTAGAATTCAACCCAATCCATCCCTTTCTCTCCTTCTCACTAGTCGAACAACCCTTAGAGTTCTCTCAATGTCTCGACACGACACTATGACATGCGAACCCCCTCCAATTGTGCACTGGAAGGAAAACACTTCTTTGAAGGCTGCTTCCCACCAAGGAACACATCGTTCAATCTACTTTAACTTTGCAGTCGCGACAACCCGCACCCTCTAACATAAATCATTGCGATCGGGTGTGGGTATCATCGGGATAAATGCGTGCCACTTAAATTATACCATGGGAAATAAATCGTTCGATCGAGGACCTTTGAATTCGATTCAACTTTCACGCCTAATGAATACTATTAACAAAGACAAATCATCTTGCCATTTATCTTACTTGCACTTTTTCACTCCGCAATCATGTAAACATACTTTTCCTTAGGATTTACATCTCGACACATAATGATCGGCAAGAAATCACCAGTACCAGTAGTGGCAAACTCGATAAAATCGGTTCTCATCTTAAAATCTCGGGAAGCGTTAGCGGCTGGCAAAAGGGGTCGTCATATTGGCTTCATGGCCGTGTTTACGGATGGCTGTCGCAATTGTCGCAGAGTTGGCTTACAACCAGGAAGAAATTACCGTCGGTGTCGATGGCGGTAACGCATTTAAAGCGAGAACTTGTGAAGAGGAAAGCGGATGAGAGAAGATAGAAGAGGAAGCGGTAACAGTTCGTCAGTTGTCGAAGTTGTGTGGGAGTGAGGGAGGCGCGAAGGGGGCGGTTGGTCCTGGGGTTGAAGGGAGGCTGGGGTCGGACATCGATCTGGTAGTTAAGTTGAGGGTTCCCGCGGGACTCGTTGCCACCTTCACAGCTCCGGCGTCTCTTCTCTTCTCTTGCTCTCTTTCGCTCGCTGGCTCTATGTGCCTCATGCCATGTATCCTCGAAGCGACACTCGCCGCAGCATAGCTTCCTCGCTCGCTCGCTCGCTCGTTCACATAAACCGCATTACACGTTTTTACGCTGCTATTTATGTACGATCTAACGAGAGCCATTTCGCCGCCGCGCCGCGCCGCGCCGCGCCGACACCCCACATAGAAACGGCGCGGCGCGGCGCGGCGCGAGCTCGACGAAACTTTTGCAGTCGCGACCGAGAATCGCAAACAAATCGCAGTAAGAGAGACAGACCTCGTAACCGTTTCCGCCACACTATCCTGCCGTTCTTTAATTGCCGCGTTGCGCCCTCCATTTCCCTCACGACTTCCTGCCGCATCCAATTCCGCTTTATTGCATGCCCGTCTATAGTCAAATTCGACACTTCCAAAGCGATCGAGATCGAACACTTCCTCGGAATTGAGGATCATCCATTGATGCCTCGATTGTTTTCCAGGATTCCCTTTCAACAATTCTGGACGCTGGTCAGATAAATGTGATTGGGGATTCTGGCACAACGTTAACATTATATTTTTTACAGAGCGGATTTGAAACTAACGAATCTCAATGGCCTTGATAAAATACATACATTCTGGCTCAACGAATGTTTAAACGAGAATTTTTATAACCAATACTTGACGCAGATTGGATTACTAGAATGATCTACGTAAAAATATAACTTCTGGCCAATAAATCTAATATGAATTATTTCACATTGTATTGTGTGGCAAATATGTCTATGTGTGTATTAAAAATGTGCTGACTTCTTCCAATGATCAAAAGTGGATAAAAAGTGTTTCCCCCTTATCAAAAATATCAATACTCCAGTTGCACCCTTTGCATGATTATGCGCGAGCTCGTGTTCAGGATATTAATGGGAGATGGACATATAAAAGTAGTACACCAAACGTTTCCAGCGTCATAAATTTTATTCTATGTACAATTTATAACGAAAGTATCATGCTTCTCCGCTCACATAAAATTACTTTCGAAAAGAATTCGAACATGCTATAACGACACTATAATAATATTATCAACACCTTCCGAAATCGGTAGAAAAGACAACTGAGGCAAGAATGAGATCACGTTCGACCGACATGACGGCTGGCTCACGCATCTCGTTTGTGTTCAGAAGGGAGAAAAACGGTCTCTAAATTAACCTGTGCTATCGATATATACAGTATTTAAAAGAATGTAATCGATTCCAATATACAACGCCCTTATTAAACAAGTTCTCGCCTAAAAACTTCACAAATCACACTTTGGCTGTTAATGTTATGTACAATGTTTCGTGATCGCCAAAGCCACTAAAACTTTCGAGATGCAACGCGCAGCATCCCGTCGCAACATCGCTCCCCTGCTCTGCTCTACATCCATCTATACTCGTCAGCATGAAATAAACGTCAAAAATCGTACTTAACACTTCTAATTTGTACACATTACATTTAAAAAAATATCATATAAAACAGTCTAAGGCGTCCCTTTGGAGCGCGCAAGTACCGGATACTCAAGCGAAAAAACACATATCCCACTGGTTCGTTCGCATTCCACGTGTACTTGTACGCCATACACTGGCTCAACCGCTTTTTAACACAAAGATTGCACGTTTCCATGACAAGTCGCTGAAACCGACGGTCCGATTGCCGATCGGACGTACGCGAGTCCGATCGAAGCCTTATTTTTTTAGGTCTGCAAAGATATTTGCTCGGAAAAAGTACATTTCTGATTCTCGAACATATTGGTTGCGGGCAATTACAGCACGGATTAATAAGGCTGAAACGCATAAGTTGCAACTAGGCATTCGACAAAACGAATGCCAGCACAACGACAAGTGCCTCTTTGCAGCATCTCGCGCCGCGCATTCATTAAACGACAAATTCATTAATCCGCTAGGAAGAGCGGAATTACTGCTCGAGCAACGTCTCCACGCGCAAGGTAGCTCACCGCATCTCTCGCCGGATTGCCGTACATCCTCGTCAACAAAAGCAGTACGAAGACAAAGAATACCGAGACGCTGAAAAAATCAAACCTTCACATCGACGCGCGTACTCTAAGAATCGAGCGGCCAATCTGGGACCCCGGTTGCGGCGCCATCACTAAACAAGGAATCATTCGCTCGCTCCTAGAAGATGTGTGTGTGTGTGTGTATCACTGAGATGTTGTACACGAGCCACAGAGAAGGAGCCAGGTATTTTTGCGGGCAATCCACTAGATCTCTTAGGAGAATCAAGTCCGAGGGCTTCGCTGATTCGTGCTAGAGGGATCCGCACGGGAACAAGGCACGGATACCGCTTTCGGGTGGCGGTGGCGGTGGTGCTAAGTACGAAATGTTCCACACCGTACCCGAAATAGTGCTTTATATGCTCACAAGGAGAAGAGTTCAATAATCGCACTGAGTGAGCCCTCTTTCGATCATGTCCGGACCAGGTGCCGAGAGCGAAAGAGGAACACAGGTGTGTTGTCTCACGTGAGACCACTGATCGTCGCGGCGATCTACGATGGGCACCAGTCGTCGTGCTCCTGGACGGCGCAGGGATGAAGATGTCAGGTTTGGCTGGACCAACTCTCTGGCGCAGCATCCTCCGGTCACATGCCCAGAACCGTGTGTGGATGGGGATGCTGATGGGCATGGGGATGGGGATGTGCGTGTGCGTGTGGGTGTAGAGCGGGTGGGGCATGGCCCAGGGCCAGTGTATGTGGTGGTGGGCCCAAAGCCAAAGGTGGTGAACCGCCGTTGTGCATAAGTCCTCCGAGCATTCCTCCCATCCCGCTCAGCGCTGCTAGACCCGCCATTCCGCCGCTCGGAGAACCGTCCCTCCTCTTAGAGTCTTTCTGCTCGAGCTCCTCTCGCTTCTTCACCTGCTTCCTTTCCTTTGCCCTTCGGTTTTGGAACCAGATCTTAACCTGTAATCATTATCAGAACCAGGCCGTTAGGATGGGCTGCACTAAATTCGAAAAATCTCTTCAGTCTACAGATTTTCTATTTCAATATCGAACCATTAACAAAATGCAGTGAAATCTTTCTAAATTTACACAATTTTGACAACTGTCGGTGTTATTGGTTTTTGCATAAAATAACGATGAGTCAACGATGAATTGATAGATACTCTTCTATACGTTCCTCGCAAAAAATGCCAAAAAGTGTGTATGTCGGATATTGAATGGTGCAGTTGAAATTTATAAAAGATAATATCGGCTGACATTTACCTGTCGTTCGGAGAGAGCGAGATTAGCGGCGAGCTCGGCTTTACGGCGAATAGTGATGTAACGGCTGTAATGGAATTCCTTCTCCAGCTCCAGCCTCTGGTGATCCGTGTAGACCACTCTGTATTTGTCTTTCGTTCGAGTCTTTCCTGTAAAGAAAAAGCAGACGATAACACACACGGCATTATTACGCGGTTTTAATATCTACTTCTCTGATTCTCTTGTCAATAGAGCTTCGAGTGAGATAACGCTCACGGCGACATATACATACACGCCCCGTCTTAGATATTAATAAAGCATCTAAAGCGCAACTAAACCTCTGAGAATAATGTGACGCGACCGAGTCTGGACGAAGCAAACAGCGAATTATGATAGAAAGAGAAATCAGCAGACTCGAGAGTTGCACGAGGGAAAGAGAGCGAGAAAGAAAAAGAGCACGTGCAGGGGAATGGGTGTAACCGAGCTTCACATGGCACGCTTTTATTGCTTCTCTCTCGTGAGAAGCTAATATTCGGGAAGTTTTGTCTGCCGATAAGGTATTATCAGGATTAGCGCAGTATGTCGCCCTTTCCCTTTCATTCTAGCACACAGACAGACCAATAACATCACATTCTACAACACTCGGACCATCCATACACCTGTCTACTTCTTCCACGTCAAAAGTCCACATACATAGGCGCGGATCATTCTTATCCTTTCAGGTGTGGCAATTGAAGGAGTCATTTGGAGGCTTGCTGCTCGTAAAAGCGGCCATGAAAATTTGTAAAAGCGGGGCGAACAGATTCGAAGAGAAAAGTCGGAATGATGGTGGAACTTGAAAGTGGAAAGAATTGCAAGTCGAGATATAGGAGGGATCGCGCAGGAAGGAATGAAGGATGGGGCAAAACGAAGCTGGATGGAAAGGAAGGGCAAGGGAAGAGAGAGGAAAGACGATTAGATAAGGCTCGCCGGCGAGATCAAAGGCGTGGACGTTAATCCACCACTCCTCGATAAGAGTGCTCGAGGCCTTCGAGCCATCACGAATAAGCTTCGACCTTACGGACTTTTCGACGGTGTGCACAGCCTGTGTTCACCTGGATTCACCATGGCTGGCGGACAACTTGTACCACCAGGCATAACAGGACACCCGCTCCAAAAGATGACAACTAATCTTCTACGTACAACAGAAACTATTCGCACTGCGTAGCCTAACACCCCTATTATCCTAACAGATAAGTTAACACCTTACGCTCAAACCCGTTTGAAGACCGCCCAAGTAATAATTTCGAGACAAGTTTTCGATTTCGCATTTTTGCGAGCCACTTCCCGAAATGGGAAAGTGAAAATCAAGCCTGCGCGGAACTCCCGCACGGTGGAAGCATGGGATTTGCCGTAATCTTATTGAAACGGCCCTGGTAATCCGTCCAAATAGTAGAGCAATATATTATACTCTGTCGAATTTCGAGTTTGCGCCCACTCTGATTGCGTTCGATCGTTATCACGAGAGTGCCACCGTGGATTGGTATCTATGATGATAGGAACGGGATCACTTCAGCGGCGCACTACGCCCGGTGAAATATGGTGTAATGCCCGAACACGGATTTCCAGAAGGCCGATGTGTTTTAATGTCGGCGCTTATTAAAGGACACGATCAATCTTATCAATAACAAATGGCGCGGAAGCTTTCGTCCCAGGCCACTGCAATGGCATATACAATCGAAAGAGGCGCTATTCTTTTTCTCTCTAGGTATTGCACGCTGCGCATTTTTCGAAGCTGCAAATATTTGCCCGGCATTAGGGTGCGATGGCTGTGCGCGCGGCTCGAGCCGATGCATGTAAACAAACGCGGAGAACATCCTTAAACCTTATCGAGAAGAGAAAGAGAGAGATTTTATCTCTGCCAAGATTGTCATCGAATAAGAAAAAATTCCTAACCCTATGCCAGGCAGACTGTAATTATGATAGGTGCGTACCGCCATCAATTTCGCTGTAAGAAACATCCGCCGAAACTGATCAAAGCTAAAGTGAGCGAATTTCAAGTAGCAATCTTTGGAGTAATGCATTTGGAGCATTTGGCACTACTAACACGAGGAGAATAAGAAGATATACGTTCCTTAAAGTAAGGAATGCTGGGGAAGTGTCGAGGAATGAGTTTTTCGATTGGACATCCTGTTTTTCGAGGATCAAAGTTTGCGAAGCACCTGAAGTTTCCGAGGACCAAGAAGTCTGCGGCGGCGGCGGCGGCGGCCGTGGCTCTCAAGGGAGGGTTGTTTGAAGGGGAGAACAGAGTTGCTTTTCCAATGTACTGGGAGAGCCGTGTCGCGAGGCATGTGACTCAGGAAGGATTACCGTGTCGGCCTTTTTCATCTCACTGATATCGCCACTCTCACCAACGATTATCCTCCTGGCAGGGTTGCGGTGAGTGGGGCCCGATGTACTAACATCTTGAATGGTGTAATTGTGAGGCGAGCCCAACCGCCCAAGAGGCTCATGCCGGAAAACATGTTTGACACTAGCGCCCATACAAAACCACTGTTTGTCCTAACACGATTCCCACTGAATTTCGTAAATACCCATTCGAGCAAACAGCGCGGAGACAGATAGAAAGAGATTCGCCCGCAATTTGTATGGAGATTAGAGCGAGGCGCCGATCTATTTTACTACCTCGACGAGCACTCCTCCGTCGCCGGGAATCAAGAGTCATTAAATGAGTATCGCTTGTAAAAAAAACCGTGGAAAAGAATGGTCGATTAAAGGGAACTGGCGGCAGCGACTTTGATCGGGTTTCTCTAGCGCCGGGGCGTCGGCCAATCTCGGTAATATCGCGGTCTCTTTAATCAAGCCGATCACGTCGTGTGCTCCTCGCGAAACGATCACGCCATTCCACTCGACTATGTATTTCTCTCGAGTGTGAAAGCAGGAGAGCGATAGAGAAGGAATATTTGGCGCGGAGGCGTCATGGACGAAGAGAGAGAGCAAGAGAGCGAGAAGGAAAGAGGGGCAGTCGAGGGAGCGAAGAAACGGTACTCCAGGGACTCGTTGCCACCCCATTACAGCATTTGCTCTTCCATTTCGCGGTACGAAATGGTAAAAGCGCGTGCCCGCTTTTCCAGGGAACACTTGACGCCTTGGACGCTCTGCTCCAGCACCGCCGTGCCGCCCGCCGGCCGTCCCTTTACCCATCCAACCCCTCCGAGCAAAAGCAGAGCCGTCCTGTCCTTCTCCACTCCCGGCCTCGCGCGGGTACCATTCGTCACTGGCATCACAATTACCTCTATTGTGCCATCCTGCATTTGTATATCGCGCATATCAAGTATCTCTTGCGTCCGCAATATCTACAGCAAAAGGGGGGTGGGTGGTGTGCAACACTATTTTCGATGGTTTGTTCCAGCAGTTTCTCTACTAGCGCTAACTCTGACGAATGACAAAACGGCCTATATCGTAGAAGTTTCCAATATTGCAGCGACAACCTTCGTTTCGGAGAACAAGGAATGCCGGCGACTTAATTAAGTTACCATTTCGGTTGTTCCGCGGCTGCAGCCCGTGCGAACCAAGTTTACGACAGAGAGAATGGGAGAGGGAGAGGGAGAGGGATGGGAGGGTGGGCCGAAGTGGAGGGAAAGCGAGGCACCGAACAAGAACAGGTCGGAAGTGGCTTTTATTGGAGAGCTTAGGCCGACACAAAAGGGTGAGCGGCGACTAGAGCCGGAAAACAATGCTGAATGCGTACCTAGACCATCGGGGCAATAGAAGCGGCGCGTACCTTCGATTTCGAGCATCGCGCGGTCGCCCCCAGTGCATGCGTATGCCTGTCCTTAGAAGGCCCCGGATCCGCCCTTCACCTTATTATTATATTGCCCGTGCGAGAGACACTCTTAATTGTCGGGGCCCAAGTTGCGGCCGCCAGCACTACAATAATGTAAAAGGGTCGAGAGAAGCACGGAGTATCGGTGCGCGCTGCCAGACTCTCGTGCCGCTTCGGAGCACAAAAATGGAGGAAGCCCTCTCCCGAAGAAATCCCGGCAGCACTGGTTTTCCCGGAAACCTGGCCACTCCTGGCGGCTGCCCGGACCGCCCGTCGCTTTAGCGTCGTCGACTTGTTTAATTGAGCTTTATTGTTGGCAAAACAAACCACTTGCGAACCTCCTCAAACGATTCTAGCACCCTCCACCCTCTCTCTCTCTCTCTCTCACTCTGGACCTTTTCAGACACAAGAAAGCCCGGATTGCCCTTCCCGATTTCGCGTTCAATTTCCCAATTTCCAGATCACTCAAGGGTAACGAGGAAAGTTCTAGGGCTATCGAGACTGTGACGAAATTGGCAATAAGACCAACATGAATATTTTTCGAGGCGTTACAGTCCCTTATTCTGTTTCATCCTGGCGATAATGCGTCCAGTACACCATTGAACTGGCGAGGGCCAATAAAATTCGGGAAAACAGCATGTTGCAATTGTAATGGTCGGGCCTGAGTATAGCTACACCGCGTCGAAAGAAACGAAATCTTCGCGACTGATAATGAACGATCCTTGATCGCACGAACGACATCGGTCGCATACGGCATGGCGCGGCGCGGCGCGGCGCGGCGCACAGGTTACGAGAAATGCGCGAACGCGTACTTGGAGACACGGGTTTGCAATGCGCATGTATACGTTGTTATACGAGGCAGCGGCTGCCTGCAATATAACCATAAAATGCGGATAATAGCTGATGGAAGGAATCGGAGGGTCGCACGGTCATGAAACGCTAGGAATAAAAGAAAGGACGAACGAAGGAAGAAAAGGGTGAGAGACACGGTCTCTCCTCTCATTCCCGGCGTTCTCACTCTCACCACGCAACCGCGAATCACGCAACAAAAAATTAGCGTGCACTTTACAAACGCGAACAATAAAAAATTTCACCCACCCGCCTCTCCCAGCGATAAAACAGAGGACCGGCACCACGACAGAAAGATGATGGTCGCATAAAAGCTATGAGTTTGGTTAAAAGCAATTTTCATTTTCGAAGAAGCTTCCTTAGTGCCAGTCAGGAATGATCACTATTGACTCCGCATGCGTCGAAATGATTGTTTAAACGAAAAAATTAATAGAACGCCATGCCTGGTATAGAAATTTCAATGCAATCAATCATTCAATCTCCGTTCAATAGTCTTGCAGACATCTCCATTTCAGCACAACTTCATGCAAACTAGACAACATTCGAAACTTGCTAACGCTATTCGTGCACTATTTAACATCGAGAGCATTCGCGATCGAAATCTAAATGATTGGTTCACCGTACCGAGGGCATCAATGCTGCACAGCTCGTGAATTGTCGAGGTTGAATTCGCGTTGCAGTTTGCTGCGAGGTTGCAGGCTGCAACAATTGAAAATCGCAATTCACAGTAACAACCTATTGCGAACGACCGTCACACTCTTGCTTGCGAGCAGTCTTTTAATTGCAATCGCGTAGTAGCCGAAAAGGGAGTAAACATTGCAACGCTTTATTAACCTCTTGCTTGTCAGCGAATTTCATTCGCAATGCAAATTGGGAAGCTGAAATACTCTATCATTTGCGATGCAGTTTCTCTTAGCATTAGTTCTCTTAGCAGCTTCCTATGATCGCATGACAAGTGGTTAATATTAATATTACAGTAGAATACGTCGCGTCTTCCGGCTGCAGGTGTATGTTGAAAGGTTTCGTCTCACTTTTTATCCGGATTAGAATCTTCCCGCGACGGCGGAACTTGCGTCATGCAATGAGCACGCGGCAATAAATCTTCCGGCGAGACGAGTTAACGCTAACTACAATTTTAAACAGTAAGATACGCACGTCCGAACCAAACCGATTCTTCACCGCGACTCTTATCTACTGTGAATATGTCGACGTACATGAAGCCAAGCCGTATGTTGAAATTACGAAAAGTGCGGCCAATTCTCCGAGAATCGTTCTACTTAATAATGATAGAGGACGGCTTAAGAGAGTCTTGGTTTGTAAGAATTGTTCGTTAAAGGGATTGATTTTTCCGCTCTAGATGTTGATTCAGGACCAACTGAGCTTGGGGCGGACATGGTTATACTACGCCAGTTGGTCCTGCAGAGAACGAGGTTGACGGTGAGAGGCCGGAGATTATCTCACAAATATTTGAGAGCAATTAGATGTTTGCCTGACTGTTACTATGTTTACATGGTTTGCCGTATCTACAGCGACGAGACGTGTTAGTAACTAAGCACGATATGTGCGAGCTTCGCCACGGACTAAGAGAGCACGAGCCACGTCCCGCCGCGCTCTGCGATACTTTCGACGACATTAACATCCGTTCTAACTTCACCAAATGCGTGCAAACGTGATATATCGTTTCACGAATTTCTGCAGAGCACTAAAGCAGACTTGAGAGAAAGTTTCAATTGAACAACGCGCATACTGGAGAACTCGACTAACACTAGATAAACAGATCGAGCTGTATCAGAATCAATTCTGTAAACACGCTCCTGAATGAAGAAACGTTAATTCATCTATAATCGATATCACGTCGGTCTATGTAGTGACAATATTTCTACTATGAGTGCTACGGTATTTACGCACAATTCTGTTTCCAAACAGTGCCTTAGTACTTCCAGTCCGACGCGGATTAAGCTTTCCCTATCCGATCGGCACACGGTTCCCTCTTCCCAACATTTCCTATTCCCATCCGATATCTCCTCACAATCCTTATACCGCGATATTGCCATTTTGATCGACGAGTGAACAAATAAATTTCAACACGATTCAACCTTAATAAGCAGCCTTTTCCAGTGAACTCTCCTGGCCAGACAATCACCGTTATCGTCGCCAGCCAATAACTCCCGTCCACCGCGACCCATCCATCAACCCTGTCACCGATTACTCTAATTCCACCGGTCCCGAGTGTAAAACAACGTATCTGCATTCCGTGAATCGGCAAGTTCATTGCTACCGATGAAATAGGAAAATCATGCGTGGTACGGTACTCTACGAACCTGGATTCGGTTGGCTCTGATAGGAGGGTTTCTTCATCCACTCGTAGGGACTCCTAATCTGCGCTGGTCTCATCGGCGTCGTGTTGTTATTGTTGATACTGTTGTTGTTATTATTATTGCTGGCCGAGGGCGAGGAGGGTGTTCCAGGGCTGCTAATTTCGCTGCCGCTGACAGTAATAGGGGGGCTGGGTTCGCCGGCTCCGACGCCAGGATTTTCATCGGCGCTCCAATCCGACACCGCCGTCATCTGCTGAGGAGGCTGCGCTGCCGCGGCCGCGGCGGCTTGTTGTTGCTGTTGCTGCTGCTGTTGTTGCTGGAAGGCCTGATGATGCTGGTACTGGAGATGCGAATAATGGTGTGCATGGGGATGCGGCGGCCAACCAGGCAACACTTCCGTGTGATCGAGGTATTGCTGTGCTCCAGGATGATGCTGGTGGTGATGAGTGGCGTGAGGATGACCGTGTGGATATCCGTACCAATATTGCTGGCTGCCGTCGCTCGCTGCGGCGGCGGCAGCGGCAGCGGCTGCTGCATGTTGCTGCGCCTGTTGCGCCTGGCCGTGTTGCTGCATCTGCTGCAACGTTTGCTGGCCGGCCGGCTGTTGCTGCTGCCGATACACCGCTAAGGGATTGTAGTACACCATACCGATACTGCTGATATCCGTCATCGCTCCAAAACTCCTTGCTATTCACGTCGCCAATCGACGCGCACTCTCTCCTTCTTCCCCAAAATCTCACCGCTTCCTTTCTGACCGCTAAGATCCTCACCGTTCACGGCTAATAACTCAACTCTTCACACGACCCAGTCAACTCCGACAGCTCAAGCTAATCTCGATTATCCCAGTAATGCTAATGCAACATTCCACGCCCCATAATCAAAGTTGTGAAAAACAATATCTCTCAATAGGTTCTATCACTTGTACCCGGCACTCAACGGCGCTCTCATACCGCGCAAAATACCACTTTGCAAAGTCTCCGATTGATGTCTGCAGGATACGATTCTTCGACACTTGTTCACGATAATAAGAGATCCTCTCTCAAGCGTTGTTGCTGCTGTGGACTTCTGACTTAATATGAGAGGAGCAGAGTTTGACAAGTGCGGTGTGTGTCTCTCTTCTCACTCTACTCCCCGACTTTCTGCACAACTCTGCCTGTCTTTCTCTCCCGATGACGTCTGGAATGTGAACGATGCTGCACTGACGACTGCTCGCTCGCCTTTGAGTGACGAAGGGTGCAACCGTGCCCGACATTGAGTCCGCCCCCAATCTAGTCGGCCCCCTCCACCGCTACCGAGCGCCGACCAATAGGAAGCGGCGTCGCTCTGCACCCACCGTAATGGCGGCCGACGGGCGTCCCGACGAACGAAGATACCGCATCCTGATAAAGAAACAGCCTCGAAATCGGCCTTTCTCTCACGCCCTCCGTCACGTCGGTTCGCGCTCTCCTCGCTTACAACTCACTTTACTAAACCGCTCAAAATCCTCCACCTCTTCTTCCTCTTCTTATTCCTCTTCTTCTTCCTCTCATCTGTTTGCATCCTCCTCACAGCAAGATTTCTCCACCGCATGAGTTTGCATTTAAAGCGGCCGTGTTTGCCAATCTGAATTTGTTTTACCGTCTAAGTATACACCGCTTCACCCGTTTTTCAAGTCACTGCGAAGCCTCTAACTTCCCTTCTAGCAGTATTAATGTTACTAATAAGTAGGTTGAAATATGTAGTTCAATGTCAGCGCAAAGAGAACAGCGACGGAACATTATTTTGCAATTGATTTGATTACGCGTCAAGTAGCAAGGTATAAGCGTGATCCTTTTTAAATTGGGTTTGCAATCGCAAGTGGAATTTATCAGAATATAGAAGATTAAATGCGCTGAAATTCACGAATAAGAAATCTTAGGTTGTTTCGGTAGTATTGGGAGTAATAGCTCAAGAAGATTTTTCATGCTCTATTCTTTCGACTGAAATCTTCGCAAGATCTGAAAAATTCATCCGTAGCGGCTGAGCTTCATTAAACATAAAGCTCGACAATATTTTCATGCGGACATCGAACAAAGATTGCACGAAGAAAACTAGTAAAATTATGAGTATGAAATATGATGAATAGGAAGAGAAGTTGTAGACATGTTAGTTGGCGTCGCGTCGGCAGAATGGGAGCGAGTTGCACTAGCATCGCGTATAACTGAAGCGCGTTAATCTTCAAATCCAATATGACATGGAACTCACGATAAATTGATTCATTCAATGAGTAAGGAACCCGAATTATTACTCTGTCATATCAGCCGTTTGTTCTACTAAAATACGCACACGTTCCAACGTAATGGCAAAAGCGTGGAAGCGCTAGCAGCGATCTGGTGCGTTGCCGCCTGAGCAATCATTCTTCTATAAAGTGGCACGCTCTTTTTTCGATTGCCTGCTGTCGAAATGGATTGCATATTGCATCTCGTAAAGTATCCCATCATCCGGAGCACATCCATCTAACAAGCAAGTGTAATATATTATTTTATTGTCTGGTCATAACGAAACCATACACAATAATCGGCAATGTATAACAATTATAAAGTGTGCCAGCAGTTCATAAATCATTGCTCTCCGCGCGACGATGATTTAGAGGCCGAAAACTGCGGGAGTTTATCGCGCACTCTTGTTTTAAGACCGATGATTGAATTGTTCATTGCATTTGCCCAGGATAATGTGTGGATTTGAATATTGCTCTTACGTCTGTCCCAGATTCTTCCTACGGATATCGATGACTTTATAATACCACTCAAAGCTTATTTGCTGTCTTCTTGTATTTATTTAATAACAAGTGAACGAATGCTCTCTCATGCTACATTGAAGACTCATTCACTTTACGTAATCAAATACTTACCTGGGTTGATTCGAAACCACTTAAACTCGTGTAACTCGGTTCCAAGTATACATTCGTATTGGTACAAGTACAATTAAGTGACTTATACATAGAAATATAAGCGAGAGTTAATGGGCATCATACGCCTGCCGAGATTTGCATGTCACCGAGCCTTTTTGGTAAGGAGAATTCAAGTCAAGTAACCAACTGGTTCTCTTTCTCAAGGCACTTTCGAGTTACTTGACTTCAAGCTTGAAAACATGTAACTCAGCTAATAGAAACAATCGGCATTTTGTTCTAAAGACGTTCGACGAGTTCAATAGCAAAATACAAGAAAAATGAAAATTGAATTTTGATCACAGCTGCAGTAAGGTAGTTGGAAAGAAGAGATTGAAGAAAGGTAACGAGTTTCATAAGCAATGATTGTGATTAAGTGGTGAAGAGCGTGTGCCATGAAAATCAGAGCGACGGAATCGGTGAAATCGCTCATCGCAAGGTCGATTTGTAGTATAAGTGGAAGCCGAAGATAATCTCTGGCTTGGTATAATGGCAGCTGGCTGGTCCCACCGACAGCGACGTGTGTCACAATATTGACTCGCTTGCAGCGAGCACTTGCGGCCCCGAGCACTTAAGCCCCTTTCGTTCGCCGCCGACGTGCGCGCTTAGTAACGCTCCGCCTACGACAGGATTTAACGCTTTCCTTCTACTCCCCCGCTTTTCTATCCCTCTCCCGCCCCCCTCTCACCCTTCATTTTACGCCTCACGCCTCCATAAATCTCTACTCTCGATTCTGCTACTTCTACCCCTTGCATTAATCCGATGACCGGACCATAATTGGACGACTTCGAAATTACCTTGGCCATTTTACTTTGATCAAAGTCAATCTCACCTTGACAGTATTAATTCGAGTAACTTGATTGATCTATGCAAAACTTATTTATGAGTCTGTTACGATGATTTATTAACCGTCCGATCCGCAGATCAGGCGAATTAAATAGAACTCTGAAAGAATTGTTGAATTCGAAAAGAAATTAGTATGACGAAATCCGATCAAGGGAGCTGAGACAAGAATCCAAAAGAAATTCTATGCGGTAAGGATTTGAGTAGCTTGAATACGCTTACATAGCTACCACTAGAAACTAAATAACCCTCTTGAGGGTACATTGTGCCAAAAAGCCACGATGTTGTGACTGGCGCGGCCATTGCCCAAATGATCACGGCAATTTACGCAACGCGGGACGCCGCTTGAATGTCCGGTGATCGATGGTGTAATAACACGACAAAGGTGCCCGTCGTTCTAAGTGCCAATGGCCGTTTAGCTGTGCACTTTGTCAAAGTGTCACCACGACACTTCTTGCTACGAGTCCTTCATCTGTAGTACAGTGTGCCCCGGTGTACTACTCTTGGGTCCACGGCAGCAGAAGCGGTTGCCACTGTAATTACTCGGTTAGTTTGGGCCGAATTAGTCCTCTACCGAGACGAACATCTTGTACCACCGTGACAATGACCAGCGGCTACCAGTGTGTTTCACTAGATACTTCCGAATAAGCTTATGCTTTAGTTTTATTTCATGTAAAACAGAGTGACTCTTGCAGATTTATTTCTCAACCCCAATCATGAGTATTTCATTCCTTTGATATAATTGACATTCATCGAACATGTAAATGTAGAGGGACTTTGAGAAGTAGAATCGAGAGAGATGAGGGGTGCTTATCCCAAATTTGGCAAAGGTTTGCAGGCCCAGGGAAAAAGCATAACAGGCTGCAGTGGCTTTTTCAGGCCTGTCGTCGAGCAGTGTTCCGTTTACGCACGCAACGGCCTGTTTTGCCGAATTTGCCGGACGTTCTCGAAACGCATCATTACAATGAAAGATTTTATGACTTAATTAGTCAACGGGGCCGAGGACAGAATTCCAGAGCGCGGCGAACGCGAGCACCGAAGACAATGGGTGGGGGTATGTACCCTCGGGCCGGAGGAATCATTCCAAGAAACTCGGCATGAGTGGGCACAGAAAGTGGGAGGGGGCCCCGATCGGGTAGGGCGGACAGTGGACGGGGGCCAATAGCCCTAAAACGTTACCGTTTTAATTAAAAAGGGAACGGCCGTGACGCTGCTGGGCGGTGGCTGGGACGAGTTCCCGTCTCCCTTACCTTTTGTACCCTCCGTTCGTCCCTCTGGCCCGGCTAAGCCCCAATCATTGCTCCACATTGTGCTTACCTCTTTAAAAATTTCATACCTAACTGTAGTGAAATTGCCCGCAATAGAACAATTATAAAGACCTGTAAGGGACCGATCGGCACCTCGGCCGTCGCTTCCACCCAACCGGGGATACCTCCGCCGACTCTTTGTCTCTTCTCTTGTTCCTCGACCTTCCCTTTCACCGTCAACGCACCCTTGCCGAATGACCACCATTCTCGCTCAATTCACACTGCGTAATATTCACTAGACTGCCGAAATATGTCACGTTCATTTCGTCACTCTAAAATTAGCGGCTCGTATAAGCGAGAAATCGAGCATGTGAACGGCGACTTCGAAGAAAGAGAGAGAAAGAGAGAATGAGAGTATTAGAAAAAATGAGTAAGGTCCACTGCTATTTGCTGGCCGCCTTAAGTCATTCCATTTAGAGGGCTTTACTTTGTCGCAGATCATCTGGGACGTGTAAATTGCCTCGGTTTATAGTTCTGTTTGCTTGCCGGTCTGTGTGCATAGGAGGATAGTCGACGATCTCCAGATTTTTACGCCTTTCAAAATGCTAAGCGCGCGGGCGCGCGCGCCCGCGCTCCCCGAATACTACTAGATTCGGTTATGGCTGAAGAATTCAAGTTATTTGACAGAGCAGCCATAATGTCTTGCCGGAGACAACCTAATAGAAAAAGTCCGCTAGGCCCGGGACAATGTGCCAGCGGACACATAATCCTTAGTCCCGTTTCACAGTTTATGAAGACTTTTTACCACTCTAAGTACTGCGCCTCTTTCCCCAATTGCCGTCGATTTTCCCCATTACCCTCGCCATTTCTCTCCCCTTCTGCCGCAGCCGCCGCAGCCGCCGTCGCCGCCGCCGCTACCGCTGCACACCTTTCGGAGGCCGGGCCTTCGACAATACCAGGAATCCCTTTACCTAGCATGTTTCGTGCGACGATCTTGTCACGCATCGCTTCGCTTTGTATTGCACTGGCTAGGCGAGCGCGCTCGAAATTAACTTTCCCTGGAAGACCATTCACTCTGCACACGGTCCATCGACCCGCAGGGGCATAATTAATACCTACTCGGATACATGGAACGCATGATGAGCTGCGTATTCGTAAAGGAAGAGTTGCGACGCTGCAGACACAAGAGAGCAATAGAACCTCTCTCGCCTCTGGTCTGTGACTTCCCGAGGCATATTGGATTCCTTGAAAGAATTTCGCGAATACCAGCGGCACAAAGGCTCGGGTTCCATCCTGCGATAATAATGGCATTTTATGATGATAACACAAAAGCTCAGGTCAACCGGCGCGCTGGTACACTGAGCAACGTGTACTAGCACGTAAAAGTAGCGTTCGGTTTTCCCCAATATTGCTTCCTTTTTATTCAGTGCATTGGGGAACAACTGTTTGTGCCGCAGTCCTCCTAAAAATCACTAAGTCAGTAAGTAATATAAACCGTATATCATTGCTTCCTGCTTCCTTCATCCAAGGACCAAGAAATGTAATTGAGCCGATATTAACAGCGCCGTAATGACAGTGGCGCGCGACCGCTTTTTCAGAGGAACTGCATGCCCTTTTATTTTTATGGTTTGAAACTGCGTCTCCTTAAGTCGGAAAAGAGTTGAGTGCAATAGGAAACTGAACATTTATTGACACCTATAAAAAACGTGGGCTCAGTTACGAGCCAACTATTACCTACCGATCATCATCGATTTCTTGTGGAATCCTCTTTTATACAGCATAGTATAATATATAATACTGTAGAGGCCCGACTGCATCGAGTGAATAATGGGCGAAACACGAGAGTACATTTTTGTCTCTGGACTTTAAAGACATTTGTATGGGAACATGTTAACTACATCGAGCTATACTGATCATTAATAATTAGTGTGTGTTTCGGAGAAAAGTTATATGTATAGGATTTATACTTACTGAAAAACTTATTGAAATATGAGGTAAGAAGAATACTGACGATTGGTCTTTCTCCACTTTGCAATTGAACCGCCATAGTTGCGTGTTGGCGCATGCACATTAATCGCCGAACATCTTCGTTTCGTAGCTCAACTCGACTTTAACGACTGGTCCGTAAAAATGTTCTCTATTTTTATTTTTTTATGGCACCATAAACACTTCGCGGATGAAGGCACGCGAGGCGCGATACACATTATTTATACGCCCGACAATCCGTATGCCAACATGCTCTTCCGAATGGATCAATCTTTAGAATTCTTTCCACTTTGACTCTTTTGGCCGCTCAATCCTTTTGATTTTACTCCAAAGAGTGCACTTTCGATAGAACATTTTTCGTAAGAAACTGTGCAACATTACTTCTCAATCCGTTAGATATAACTTTTGTCAAACCGTCGTGGTGGTACATTAACTTTGATCGTAGTAAAGCCATACACTTGCATGAATTCTCACGCACCCGATCGTTCTGAGAAAATAATTGATTGCGTGGTTTATGTTTCCGAGAAGTACATATTGGAAGCTGAGAAAGGTTTCGCAAAAATCACATCTTTCCAGTCGGTGCTTTTATAATTGAAGTATGTAGAAAGGTTGGCATATAATAATGACAAAATTCATGTGCGTGTATTGTAAGTACACGTTTCTTTTAAGGATTCCTGTTGGATGCTTGTGTTTTGCATGGTCGAACATAGATTGGTACATTCAGAGAGTTGGTCATTCAGAATTCCTGGCAGAACATTTAGTTATACTGCAGCAGCGGCGAGCGCTAGTCGCAACCTCTTGATTATAGTACCTGCGGGATACATGATAGCACATCGGGGTGCCGCAACGCCTCATAACTTTACATAAAATTAGTACCTAAAAGCCATTCGCCTTCATGCGTCCTCGTGAAGTGCTCTTCCTTACCCCACTCTCACGCCACTGCGCTCGTATTTAATCCAACGATAATTATTGTACATTCTACTATCAAACTAAAGAATCCCTTTGCAATCGTCGGCAGATTGTGTACAACTTTCATACATTCGCGCGGATAATGAAACACATGATAAACATCCGCCGACTAGATATGAATACGCTATATCGATATTATGTAGTATTCTTTCAAAACTATTAGATCATACGCTGTCAACCAACTGGTTACCCAAGCTATCATAAAATCTTCCGTAGTAATAATAATCAAAATGATATAGAGATAACAGTTCAAGTACGCATTAAATTATGTATGGACAGAGTAATATCAATATTTGCGACACACGTGTAACACGTACATCCGTATCAACTTGAATACTATACTTTTCTTTAATAAAAGCAACCTAAATTGCCGGTAATTGGGTTTGAGTAAAATGAGCTTACTCTTGTAATCCGTCTAGTAAAGCAGATCAATTACACTCCCCCGTAATATGACAGGCAAGTGGGCTGGAAAAGTAAGGACATGAAGGACGGCATGACTCCTAAAGGATTTGTCGCCGTTGTCATGGCTTGACACATTTTGGCCAGGCCAGGCCGAGTTGAGGCGGTGGCGGGTGCATAATCTATCGGTGGGCAAACGCCCGCGGATTATCGAACTCGGGTAAATTTATGGGGCGCGATTAGAGAGTCAGGTAAATGGCCGAATAATTAATCGCACCTACCAAACACACTTACGCTTTTTTCCCTCTATTTACGATGCTCTTGGTTGAAAAGCAGATTAATAGAATCGCTCGAGAGATGAGAAGGCGTTCGTACTCGACGAGCTTCAGGATAGAATGTTACCGTAAAAGAGCGGAGGTGCGAAGAGCCTTCGCTTGATAAGTGCAGGTAGACAAAACTCGAGGAAGATTAGATATATTCGTGGGGAAGGCTCGTAGCGGCGCGTTACCTACAGCTTAAAGATCGTGCCTCCCGCTTGCAAGCCGAGTTGGTGAAAGTAACCAACGGTTAAAAGATTAATCCCCCTTATTCGGGGTCGGCTTAATTCGCCAGGTTTTCCTGCCTCGTCCAGTGCAGCGGAGAACCGAGACAGAGAGAGAAAGAGTCCGCTTCGAGCAAGAGACGCTTTTCAAACCGCATTTAAACAATATTCAGTTTATTGCACGGTAATTTGCGACCCTCTATCCAAACGGCCCTACCCTAGTCGCGTCCTTCCACCCCTCGCCCGCCGCCCGCCGCCCGCCGCCCGCCAACCGTCGCCCCTATTCACTCTCGGCAGGTAGAGTTCCGAAACTTTATGGCTCCTCCTCTTTTCTGCTCCGCGAACGAACCTCTTCGAGCTCGGCCGACGGAGGAAAAAAGCTTCCGTGCTTTCCTTATACCGAAGACCGTCGACGTCACTCGGCGGCCCTCTTTTACTGTACTCTCTAAAGGTATTAGACCCAGAACCGAGCAGCTAAGTACACTCTATTTGCACGGACAAAGCTCCCAACGACTCACCGATAATCCTTTGCGTGAATACATTGACCATTCTGTTGATTGTCGGTGTTGAGTCGCGCCACTCGACCGACTGCAATTACGCGCAGGTGTAACAGACGCGTTATGCTAACTATGCACTATGATAATCTAGTTAAACTTTTCTAACTCGCAAATCTCATTTTCAAACTCCCCTTTCGACCCTCCATAATTTCCATTAGAGAAACTCTGTATACATGCACGCGCAAAATTGAATGCTTGGAAACCCTTTGACTGGTTCAGAAGAAATTTCAAGAGGAATTGCATAATCTCTTCTGATAAGCCTAGTACAGTTGAAAACGTGAGACAATCAAACTACGGCTGTGATCATTTGATTCTGTTACATATTTTCTAATTAATGCAAGCATACAGCTACGAGTGCTTTGATGGCGATGAAATGAGTTTTGGTAAGCCAATGGGCGAACTCAATGGAATGCAATACAAAGTTGTGAGCGCTTAGCTGGAGTGCGGAAAGATAAGACGATATATCCACCGATTAGAAGTGCGCCAATTAATTGAACTAAAGAAGTACTTGTTAGATGTGCGTGCGTCAGTTTAGCCGTATTCGTAATTCTTATCGTTCTGTAATCGCGTTTCTTGCTGCTCAATCTAGTCGTGTGCGGCTCGAGTTACATGTGAAAAGATTCAATCCATTTTATTCCGGTAAGGTCGCTCATTGGTGAAAGAGAACTCGTACGCTCCGCCTATTATACCTGCATGAGTCGAGGCTCGAATATCTTTTCATCCCTTTTATGCGCGTACAGACAGAAAGCTACGGGAATTTCCGTGATGGGCAGTCCTATACTGAGGCCCCTACCCCGCGGCAACCGGTTCGGCCACTCTCTCAAAGTCATTTAAAAGCATTCGTCCCGAAGCCGGCACTCAACGGGCCATTCGACCAGCAGATGCAACCAAATAAAACGATATAAACTCCACAATGGTCCACCAAGACCACGAATCAAATCTCGCATCCAAACGTTCCACGGGAAAATCTCGGCGGCTTGCGAGACTAAGATTTATGCTATGATTCTTCCCTTTAACATGTGTACATTCACATAAAGATCGAGCCTGGGAATGAGATTATGGTGCACATGTTCAAGGTGATGTAGGAACGTATGAGTCATCTACATCGACATTACCCTTTGAAAATTATACTTCCTGCAACTCCCCCATTTCTCATCGAGTAATTATTACAGACGAGCGGTAGCCTCTCTTATGTATTGAGAATCATTAACATAGTTATACACATGTAAATGTAGAGAAAAATCTTCACTCACTCACATGTTATACCAGACACGTATGAAACAGCATACTAGTAAAAATGGACGAATACTATTTCTAAGTGAACTACACAATTAAATGTAACGCGTGTAGAGTTTTCTCTATAATGTCAGCTTTTCTATTTTACAAGCAGATTTGTCATGCGACATAATAGTGTATATTTCATATAATTTCATAAAAATTCAAAGATTAAAAGCTGAGTGCTGCCTTCTTTTAGCAGTCTTCTTAAAATACTGTTATGCGGTGATACTGTTACCAGCATACCCTGCTATGATGTGTTACCACGCACTGGTAAGTAACCCATCGCGATTGGTCCCAGAGCAGGTACCACAGCCTGATATCGTAGAAAGCATATGTAAGAGTACCTGGCGAGCCGCTCATATGTTACGGCAGAGGCCGCCGCCGGCCGCTTCGTCGAGGAAATGAAGCGGCGCATGACCGTCACCATAGAAACAATGAATACTAACATAGCAATTGCAAAGCGACAAAGCACAATCAGCCGACAGTAGGTTGCTCGTTTTTCTAGCGCAGGCTTCTTTCGGAATAGTCAAAAAAGAGTAACGTCTCGTAACCTTGAATTTCGATATGAGTGGCGCTAGCGTCGACTTCGTACGCGGTGCTGGCGACGCGCGAAATAAAGAAAAGCCGGACTTTGGGCTTTGTTACGCATATCCTGAATTAAACGGGAAGGGTGGTGCAAGCTCTGTTTTAACGACCGACACTGTTTGTCCACGCCAAAGGAAAAACGATGAACTCACTGAGGATGGACTTTACGCATCCGACAATATTCTCACGGACAATGCAATCAAACCGCATCATCTAAACGACGTTAAAGCACTAGAATACGAGAGACGAAAGAGATTTTCCGGGGTACTATTAGAGATTGCCGTGCGTAGAGTAAATATCCATCCCCGTAAAGACGATCCGCATCCGGCGATACAAATCTCAGCAGTCTCAATACTCTTCAAGAGAAAGTTGATCTGCAAATCGAGTAGTCCGTTTGACAGGAAATTGTATAGATTACTCGTGCGGAATAGTGAGTGTGACAATCTCTCGATACAAGTTCACACGCAAACTGGACAGTCTAACATACTCCCGCTTCCAATACCAAAACGATGTGTGAAAGATTATAAATTGGATATCGACTTTGCTATATGCAGCAATGCCAGTGCGATATATGAAGGAACGGTCACCTGCACGGTAACCACGAGCAATTTCGGTACTGCTAAAATAGAGTCCAGCAATACTTACACTTACAAGTTAAGCAACGACCCAAATGATCCGCAAAATAATCTCTCCCTATTAAGACCAAGAATCACCAAGAGAAAGGCTCAGGTGGACTACTTCACTTTGGAGCATCCGGCATTGAAGTTCGAAGTCGATGCTGACAGAAAAGTGGCTGAAAGAAAAGAGAGCGAGGGTGCAAAACCACCGGACATAGTCGTCTCAGAGCAACTTGCTTTCTCTTTACTCAACATATCATTTCGAAACATTTTCCAAGCGAAGAGACCATTACGGCCGTCTTCGAGTGTTCGCCGTCATCACACCATCGGAAGAACAGCATTGAACGTCACAATTCTCCGTGGGGTGGAAATCCCTGTGCGAGAAGAATCCGCACAAGTTCAGCCTTTCGTAGAAGTAGAGTGGTGCAATACCGTTTATGCCACGGCGATCTCCGATGGACCAGCACCGATCTGGCAACAAGCAATGAATTTCGAGCTACCAAGGCAGAGTGGGGAATACTGCGTGAAATTGCGATTGTTCGACCAGCATCCTATTTGGGGTGCGCAATGGCTCGGCGAAGCTAGGATACCATTGGAGTATCACAGAAGCTACCAAGAGCTCGAACGCTGGATAGCCCTATCACCTTTGTTCAGCCCTGCTCTACTATTCGGTTACGTACAAGCAAGCCCCGGTCAAAACCATACCAGGATTTATGTTCTCATCAAAATGGAACAGCCTGTAAATACCCCATCGGTGGAGAGTAATAACATGAATACATTTTTAAAAGGCATTCAACGCTGCTTAAGCACACCCTATAAAGTTGATGGCCTCGATAGCCCCGATGAAGCAGCCCGATTAGCAATGTTGTTACTTCCATTGCCTATACATTATGGACCAATTACTCCTCGGCAAGCATTGAGTATTAGGAAGGTAGATCATTACGGAAGAGCTGCTCTTCTTGCCACACTTTTGCAAGGCTTTGGCTTGGAGGCATATGTATTGTTGGGTATATTATTATTGCTAGATGTCAAGGGTGGTGCGAATAAGTGTGGGTTAACTATGTTGAACCAATCTTCAATTTTATAATGTTCTATCTGCTTGATACGATATATCATTAAGCATTAACTGATATTAATTAGAAATCCAAAGTACAGAATGGGTATAAAGCAGACTTTTTTGTGAGTAATATCGACGCTGTCGGCACATACTTATTTCGGTCACCCTGAATATAATCAGTTATTCTGCATGGACAAAATGAGTAAAGAGATTTATTGCCCGTAAAAGGCTGTTCACAGATAAGTAAGTGGACGGCTTTTATTTTAAGTATCGGGGAAGACGGGAAGCGCATGCTATGGGACCCAGAGTTGGGATCTTCCTACAGGCTTGACAACAATCACTGCTCTCTTATGAAAGTATATCGCCTCATTAATGAATCTGGGGTAAGTATCTTGGTCGCTCTTTACCGGTAAGAGATTCATTGATTCTACCTATATTGGATGGCCACAGATCTGGGAGAACTTGCAGAAATCCATCCTTCCTCACAACCTCAAGTATGACACTAAAATCAGCAGCGAGTGGAAACCGATCGGTACTTTTGTCCCATCCAAAAGCCGTTCCGTGCAAAATATCGAGTTGGGCGCGGCCGAGGATAGTAGTACTGAAATTAAAGAGACGACGGCAGAAATCGAGGATTTTTTAAAGGAAAAATTGACGAGTTGGCGAAGTGCGGATGGTCTAACAACTGTGTTCAATCGCCACGCGATTAGCGTTTTGCGGAACTTTCTCGTAAGTTCGGAGGATTTCCCGAAGCAGTCATTAGACAGAAGAGATCTGAAACAGTTATACAGGGCGTATCACACACACGGCTTCGTATTGAACACGCGACAATATAGTGCGGACGAACTCGGCGATTTATTACATGCGACCAAAATTCACCAAATCACTGGCTCCACTGAATTTGCATTGGTGTGTCACATTCAACGTTACATCGGGAAAGTATGCTCGACTTGGATCGCAGCGATAGTACTGAGAAGTCGAAATTAACCGGCTCATTAATAGGATCTAAATTAATAAGGCATTACAAAGCAGAATTCGCAAGGGGACTGCAGCAGAATTATGTATAATTTATTGCGCTTAACATTCTCTTCCTCATAATTGATTTTACATTGACTATGGAACAAGCTGCTCCGCTCATATTTAAAATGTAACATTTTAAATAACATTTGCATGCCCATTGTTGTTTCCGATACCGAGATCTAATTAATGATACATACGGATAAATAATTTCAGACCAAACTAAAATTGACCTGATTACACAACATATTCAAATAAATTCTGGGATGCAATGTCGTTTCGTCAATGAAATTTTAACAGAGTTCTTGCTAGACAAGCTTTGATTTACGAACCCTGCGCAAGATATATCTATTTGCATTATAATTGGTTACAGTGGTTATCAGCATTTGAGGGCTAGCGATGGCTGTACATGCCGGCAGTTGATTTTCACACGTGTAAAAACTATTTGTGCATACATGGCTTGTCTATATAATATGTACATACATCTATTAGTTCCTCTTGTAGTATAAAATGGATTGAAAATGTGTATAACAAATGTTAGCATTAGTCTACCTTAGCCATTGTTTTTGGTGTTGAAATTTTACATTTCTGGCAATATACATCCAAAACACTATTCATAAATATGTATATGTATGCAAACACGATTGTCCACATTTCGATGAACTGCTAGCAGGTTATTGGAAGGGTTACGTGAACGTTAAAACCAGTCAAAATAAAATGCAATGCACACTTCCTGTTTTATCTAGCATTGCGCAGCAATGCTCTTTTTATAACAATTGCAGTAGTTCTCACATTACGGTAGTAATCATAAACATATTAACAGCTCTATATTGTCTCTGTGTACTAAAACTAAAAGTATTTCAAAACAACAAACAGATTTTGTGGACCTCTGGATCACTGTTCCAAAGTTCGATTTGGTGTGCGACTTTGTGCGAAACAAGTGATATTCGGCTTGTGCGTATGCCTACACTGATTTATTGCTTCTTCACTTGTATTTAATTTGTCTGGTACATTATAAACATTCAGAGGGTGTAGAAAATTTGTCTTCTGTATCTATGTAGTCTTCGTGACTTCGACCACTCACTCGGAGTGTACTTGTTGCAAAAAAGTGTCATATCAAAAGTTTCCTATAGTCGACCGACTTACGAAAATTTGCCCGCTTCCGAAAAATAGTCGAAATTGTTCGTTTGACCAACATTTTCCGAGTCCATCTATGAATGGAGCAATTCCTTTGGTGAAAAATAGAGTGGTAGTGAAGAAATAAAAATTCATAATTCATGAAGGAGGACATCCGATGACTTTGGGATTGTATTTTCTCTTGTGTCGCGCACAAATAAACCTAGAGATAAAATTAACAATAAAATACACACAATAGATTACGCGGATGGCGCGCATAGGACTAATTCTTTCCTCCTTAAATAACGAGATTCATTTATAAATAAAGAATAATTTGGCGTGTCCGGTATATTAAGTTTAGGTGAACATTTCGCAGAGACCCATTCTAGGTGGCGACCATCAAAATGCCATAGGTGCACAACAGAGTTAAAGAAACTCATGAGAACAGACAATGTACAACTCAAATCTGATCGTAAATATTCACCGAATCCTGTTGCGCTAGGATTCCATCATTCGCTCGTACCAATTACCACAGACATCTCGATGCTGTGTGGACCAAACATGTAGATGTACTATGCAATACTATTGCTTGACCGCATTGGATCTCCATTGTTCGCCTATTACGCTAACATGCTATGCTCGACTAATTCGTATGTACAGTTTCCAGGGAGCAGCGAGATTCCCAACAGCGCGCCGTTGGCCCCGCGATCGAAGAAATCGCAGGCTGCTTTCATATTTGAGAGTAGGCTCGGCGAGATTCCATTCGAGACAAAGTCACTGACACATCAACCTATTTTCCGAAACCATCCTTTCAGAACAAACATGTCAAGAGTTACGCGATTATTTTTACACCAATTGTGTGTTTGAATTTCTTAAATCGATATAAGCATTGACCATGCGCTTCCTCGTCCGCGAGTTGTGTCGATGCCTCGGTATAAGAACATCGCTTGTAGCAGGCTCATTGAGCTTTCATCTTGGAGGTGCCGTTCGCAACCCCGTTGCTATAACCATTGGCCACCTTTCCATTGTGCAGGCTCTCGATCGAAGTCTTCAGAGCCTCATCGCTGTTTCCTCTCCTTTGCTTCCTTGGACTTCCTCCCCTCTTGCTCTGCGCAAAAACAGAAACGATCATTACGCACCTTGTTTCGGATTCAATCTAGATAGATGTTATCCCACATTGCGTTACTCACCTTTGCGATGTACGCCTTAGCGTAGAAGTTGCCGAAGAGGACGATGAAGGACATCATGTAAACGACGAGAGCGTACTGCATCCAAAGGGGAAATTCGCATCCGGAACGGATACCGTTGATACCAAGAATGAGGGCAGTGGTAAACTGGATGAGCTGAAGGATCGTCAAGTACTTCTTCCACCAAAGGTATTTCGAAACAGCGGGTCCCAGCGCCGAAAGGCCATAGTACGAGTACATGAGAACGTGGATGAAACTATTCACCATGGCTGGCAGGAATGCTAGAAAATATGACAATAAACATCAGATTAAAGGCAAATATATCAAAAGAATGAAAGAAGTATAACGAACACTCACTTGAGCCGCTCGGCACCCATTTAATTCCAATCCACCAGAGGGAGAACATGGTTGAGTGATGGTACACGTGTAGGAAACTCAGCTGATTATCCTTCTTTCGTAAAATGAAGAAGAATGTATCGCAAAATTCGAGCAATTTGCTGAAGTAATACCACCACACAGCATGAGCAATCTGTAGAGCAAAGATTCGCGTGTCATCTATTGTCACTGTATTGTCTGGTTAATTAATATACCCTAACGTTCTCCTATAATTTGTACCTGAAGCTCCTCCGGGCGTGCTATTTGTTTGATCGGCTGGCAGACGTAACTATACCGCAGTTTGGTAGAAGCCACAAATAACTGAAAAGTTAAGGGAGAAAGGTTTACTATTACTTACCAAGGAAAAGTGACCGATGCGAGTTTGAGAAAGCCTAGGAATACTAATAACTTACTTGAATGGCAATATGCGCATTAAGGGCGGCCATCGCCAAATTGTAAGGCACAAGTGCCCACGTGAGTTTGAAGGGTTTTCGGTTCTTCATGGCCTTCGGGCCAGCCCACACGATCATCAAGTAAATAACTGTGTATAACAAAGTAGGCATTGGCGAGTCGACGAGGAGCCATCCTTTCGTTCGTTCATCTGTAACACATTTGCCGCAGTTCAGACCGGTTATCATGTCGACGAAGAAGATTAAAGACGAGTTTGTACTGTTTGCACTTTCTCTACAGTACCTGACAAGGACAGCGTCCACACGTAATAATCATAGGCATCGCTTAGAAGGCTCGCAGAGGAATTGATTAAACCCGCCATTTTCTACAACATAAATCAATCCACTCGTTTAACACCACATACAAAAAAGGAGGTTTTATTTCAATTCGAAACTCCCAATATTTTCATTATTCCGAGAAAAATGGTATGCCTGTGTATAGGATGAGCTGAAAATGAATCCCTGTGTATTAATATAGACTCCATTAACATCTGGTTAGGAAGATAAGCCACTTTCATTGAAACGAAAAGTGGAATGCGTGGTGAAGCGCAACAAGTAAAATCTGGCAAATGCGAGGTTTTATATTGCAAATGGGCATCCAGAACTACTTTCATAATGATCATCATCCGATACGAGGGATACCAGCCATCATAGATAACTTTCACGTCGCTTGAAACCTATTACAGAACTACCATTCGCGGTTCGTGAAAATCACGGCTTTCTAGGCGACTTTTTCTACCAAGCACCGGTTCTGAGCAAGTTCGCGAAAACTATGCTTACTTTCATTTGCTGATAAGTTCCGCCTTGAACTCCTGCGGTGAGTGCAAGTGCAAGTGCAAGTGCCGGCGTAATTGTGTATGTCCGTTAGCGGGAAACGTCTAATTGCCCATTTCCGACAATCACGTCAACGATCACGACTCCTTATCATTAAGCGTTCTTCATACAACTTGGCAAATCGCACGTCAGATATCGAGGATAATTAATATACTTATTGATAAAAATGAGATGATATTCTGATATTATTATTGATATTGGCTTGCTTTGTACGGGAACGGTCACGTACAAAGCTGCAGGCTGATACGGCACGGTACACTTCACGAAAGTCCTTAAAGAGTCACGTATCGGCAATCGGAAATGATACGGTTTCCAGATTCTTCAAAAAATTGATATTGTCATTACATAATTGATAATAGTACAAGTAATAGGATCGCCACATAAAGATTCACGAAGCGGATAAAAGTGCAATATTAATTTTATCGATCCCTGGTAATCTCATTGATTTAACGATTTTTACAAAGGAAGATCATCAATATCGGTACAAAGCAAAGTGAAATTCAAAAAATTCGCTTAACAATATGAAAAATAGAAAGACGTTATGTACAGAATGTATCATAAATGAAATCTGACTAACATAAGCGAACGGTTCTGAAAAAATGATTGCCAATCGGATATTTATAAACTCAGCATCTGGATTGATACAAATATTCGTGACTCTTGAAATTACATCAACGGAGAAACTTAATTCTCATCCAAAATATTGTACATAGTAAACGGGACCGATTATAACCAGCCAATTGAAATAAATGGAACGACTAAGAGTTAGAATATTATTGAAAGAATCAATTCTTGAAAGAGTCTCTGGTATTCTCGGGTAAAGAGAAATATATAGCTTTTACACTCTTACCTTATGCTAGCCAATAGCGAAGTACCGCAAGAGAGAGCGACGCCGGTCCTTCTCCAGGGCGCTGAGAAGAGGAACAATCCCGAGAAAATTCCTTGAGGAGCTCGCGAGGCCGAAAGAAAAGGACTGACTTTGAGAATCACAGTGTGGGCCTGGTATTAAAGTACCATAGCCCGAGGAGCCCGTGGTCGGTGAGAATCTGGATAGGTCAGAGGGCGCGAAAGTGCCGCCGAAAAGTGTCGGGCCTGTCGCGCAAGGAGAGAACCGTGGTACGACGAGGCCGATCGGCAAAGTGGCAGCGCCTCGTGCCAGCTTCACCGGTGTGCTTTATAACTTTGGCCCACGTATCCTCCACCTTTGGGACAAAACGAGGTGGTCGGTGTGTCGAACGGTGGTGGTAAGGAGCGTTCGGAGCTACACGCGTAAACGAGGCCAAAAGAGCTTGGTGGGACCGTCGATCGTGGGGATAGATTGCTCCCTATCGGTCAGCACAACCGAACGAATCATCGATGTGTCTGTCCCGATGCATCCCACCTACCCCGATTTCCCTGCCCCTCTCTCGTCCGCTAAGAGCTCCAGTCAAAAACAAAAATCCTCCCGCTCTCCCTGGCCTTCCCCGAGTCCCGGCTAACGGACGTTGGTCTCTCCTCCTTCTCCACGTCGACAGGACAAACGAACCGGCAACCAAGTGCAACCAGCTGCACGATACCTTCGACGTGGCCTCGTTTCCCTGGCGAGAGTCGAGGCGGTGCGGCGCCCGCCACCAACGCGTACATACCTCAACATCGTAGAGCAGGTACACGCGCACCGACCCTCGCATCACAGCCTACATGCGGTCCAGTCAGCTCCGGAGAAACTCACGCGTACATTCAGCCCAGCTACTACCAATACAAGTTTCTTTCTCAGCTATGGGGGTGGTGCTTTTCTCATTCAAATGTTCCCTCGATGGATAAGTGCTCTTGCACTCCTTCCACCCTGATATCGATCATCTGACCCGCAAGTAACCGAGGATCCAATTCCGTCACTACCAAGCTCCTTCCCTATTCTTCTCGACTCGTTCAATACCATCCTGTATTCTATCGCGGATAATACCATTCTTCGCGGACGAGCAAAAGGAGGCTTAGCGACTCGAAAGTGTTACGGTTTTTATGATAAAAAAAAGAGCACCGACTACAAGGATACCAGGAAAGATTCTGGAGAAAGCGATGCATCGCACGCCACCTTCAGGACGAGCGATCCAAAGGGGTCAACTGTTGGCTGTCCAACTGTAAAGCATGTTTCTAAATATTGCAAGAATTTCTGTCTTCATCGCTTGATATTCATTTATGGAACCGTCCTCGGCGCGAACTTGGCCGCGTGTTGATGGAATAATCACTAAGTATTGACCATCTAACGCTATTGTAATCCACTCTAAGTATCTTGATTAATATGGAAGAAGTCAAACCGTGATTCATCAGATTTTCAAAAGCATCAACAAGTTCATCAGCAGGTTATATATCATAGATTGCAGCGTCGCTGAGACCGTTTCCTTATCCTCTAATTGTATTGCGATGACGTAGAGTGCTCAATATCGAAACATTAACTGCATGTAAATTAGAAAAGCGTCGAGGCGCACAATGTAAATGAAGAATTTAGATATCGTCGGCAAACTTGTATGAAAAAGACAGTTAATTGCGTAACGAAGTGCATGTTGTTGTTCTTAGGTCATCGGGCCATGTTTAAACCAACCATACGATTTACGTTTTAAGTATTTAACCGTAAAGTGCAGACTCAGATATCACTCATGACAACCACTACACACTTATATTTTCTATTCATTTAACAAAGACATTGCAGGATGTCTTGTTACTTGAAAACTTGAAAATACGGTTAATTGGGCGGTGGGGGTAGTGCGAGCGGCGATATGGGACAAGGTCGTAACAGGAGGAACAGGAAGTGTAGATTCTCAAGCACTTATACCATCAGCGGGGCATCGTTTGGCTTTCGGTCTATAAATCACTTCTCACATACTCGAGTGGCTTGCATGCGAAATTTGACAAAAGAATAAGGTAATGCATGTACATTCTGTCGGCAAGTGCATAGGGCGTCGGGTCGAAGGCCTCGGCAGTTGTATGCGTAAGGCAATCAAGAGAGACACGTGCCTGTTAAAAATTCTGACTGTTGGGAGCAGAGAAAAACCTGTTCCGCAGTGATCTCTCGGTCATTTAGTGGGCCAATGAAGCTGGAATACCCGGTGCCTGAGGTGGGGCCGAATAAAGCTGGGTTACTAGGTAATCTCACCATCCATTCCCATTGAAAGATGAAACAACTCGCACTCGCAAGAATTTTATTTCCCCATCGCGAATGCGCCCTTCTTCCCGGGTGCAGACATTTACCTCGGCTCGCGGTAAACAGAAGAAAAAGGTCCTACTGAAATCAGGTTGCAGACGGAGAAAGCTGGCGCGCTTACCCTCTCGTACGCATGTGCGTGTGCTCGAATTCTTTCGTAGGTCGGTTTCCTATCGGACAAACCTGCCCACTTTTAGACATTATGGACCAACAAGAATATAGCTTCACCGTGTTCATCATTCAAAATCCCTCTCTGACATTGACTCGTCACAACAGATGACAGGTCACATCCTCGAGGAATTTAAAAAAAAAACACGTCGAGGCATCTTTACTCCGAGTAGTACCTGGTTTTTGCATAATCTCCTGCACATCATGACTCAACAATACGTAAGATAAATTTGGTAACACAAAACAATACATCGTTGACACGTGATCAGTGGTAGTTCCGGTTCGCTTCTTCTGAGAAGTCGGTGGAAGGAGTGCTACGGGCGGTCTATTGCCAGTTGTAAGTACAGGTTGAGGTAGACGAAGATAAATTCAAATATAGGTGTGACAAGGCACTCGTAACGCGTGGCCATTACCCTTTTTTCCTTTAATACCTTTAATACCACCCACATCTTACGTAATGTCCTATCCCATCGTGGCCCTGATTTTCTATACCGTTAGTATGGCAAAGTATTCGCGCGAATAAAAAGAAGGGAATCAAGGTTCCCCCGAAGCGCACTTTCATCGATTCCTCCTTCCACGTTGCTTATAGTTACTAAGTAAGACCCCGACGCACAAACGGTTCACACATTTTTTCCAATACCTGACATTTATGTGGGATTTCGCATCGATTTGAAATCGAGCGATTGATTAATTGGCTATTCAGACTATCGCATATAAATCTAGGCCATTCAGTCGCGATACTTTAGGCAAATGATAAATGGTGCTTCCTTGAAAAACAGTTAGCCCGCCAGGTGGCTTTGTAGGTATAACATTCATTGTACGGAAACCGCTACATTTTTCACTCTAAATTAGAAGGTGTGCGCAAGAGATGATCTCGTTGCTGCCTAGAAACACGACTAATTGTAAGAGGCAATTGAAGAGAGTAGGAAATGCTTTATTAAAATTTCTAGCGTAACTCGGGTCGAATATTTTCTAGGAATGACATCGCATTCCCGGTAGTCCAGAGGGCTTTGGAAAGTGTCACACTTTGTCACTGGGATAGTCACGCATCATCTTGATAATGAGAGATTCCGCATCCGTCCTGCTCGGACGGACGCCTCAGTACAATCGATAATGTGCGCGCACGTTACCCTCGATGATTCTCCAAAAGTAATAGAATTCCAACAGATTGGTTATCCCACGATTGCGTTATTGTTCCAGTAAACGTGATTTCGCAGCACGGCAAATTCTTATAATTACATTGCTTGGGAATTTGCTGACGGAGCATTTCTGAAGTATTGACCTACTTGTAATGGGACGGGAACCTTCGCAGGTTCTTGGCCGGCGCGGTGTCAGTTATCAAAGTGCAAACAAAATCAGTACATGTCCTATCGCATATTTTTACGCTCCTAAGCACGAAGCTACAGCCCAAGGCAGAAATTAAGATAAAATCTCTGATGAAAGTTCTATCTCAAATACTCGATTGAACATGTAAGGAGGCCGAGAATCCAACGTCCAACCGAAAGTATTTTCCTTTTATTTTTGTGATCTGCAGACTGATTCTGCTCCAGAGCACATCATTGCCAAAAATACGACTATACCTTGAAAATGTAAATACTAAATACAAAATTAAATCTTATTGCTGCATGTTCTTTAGATCTCAGTAGATATTTTCGATGTTGCGTCCCCATACATATCACCTTGCTAAGCACAGTTGCGTCAATCAGTGAATACCTCCTTTTCGACAGAAGAAATAATGCGAGGGATTTTTGAAAAGCCGTGAAATTTGAAACTCCACATATTGCGACACCTCTTTCATCCTACACTAACCCAAAAGCCAATAGCAATCTATTATTAACTACACGATCAACTTCCAAGCTATACAAAATTTACGGTGGTACAAAGACAATGTTGTCATTACAGTATTATTTAGTGTAGTTTCATATAAATGAATGAGGTGCAAATGAGTTCGCAGAAGTTCATTTGGTGGTAGAGGTTACTTTCATTTCATTTAGCGGGTGACACGCACGCTAATTACTGCTTAAAGTAACCGCCGTAATAACGACAGAGTCTTGCAACTTATTAATCATTAATTAGTAAGGTAGAGGAAGAAACTGGAAGAAGCGAGTTCAACAAGGTCTCATTGCATGCTCCTCAGCATATGTAAAAAACGCTTCAATGCGTGAGCAAGTAAGTACCCTCATGAATACACATTTCTTTTTATGCATGTAGTCTACCGTCTTCGTGGGCATCTTTCTCAACTACGGAAAATGTGGAATGGCGCGTGTTGCGCGTCCTCATTCGTGCGGCGAGCAAAACAGCCATCGTGGCGTTTTACAACTGACAAAATAACTGCCGCATGATTGATAGGACGTCCGTATAAACGCCGTGCGCTTTTCAGTGCGGCAATAAGTGCACGAGAAAATATCTTTTGCTTTTATTATCATAGAAGGAGCGAGTTGCTAAAAATTTGACTGGCCCAGTTATCATCGAGATGGGTGTCCGCCAGTGCTAGTGATGGAAAATGAATGGCCGCAAATGTTCGTTACAACAGCGCTCTCAACGAAAATGGTCCGGAGACCCGTTACGAAATAGTCACACCTCCCCAGGAAATGCGGCTCGCTCGTCTATCACGTAACTGTAAAAACCTACTCAGCCATTTTGGAAATGATAATCACGCGCCTTATCTCGGCGACAATTATCATATTCCGAGGCCTGCACATTCTATACGATATTGCTTCGTCGACTTCACGGCACACTTCTCGAGCCTCCAGCCGCGGAAACGAATGTCGCGAAATGTTGGTTAAGCACAAATGTATGAAATAATATTTGGCGTACTGGTCAAACATTTGTCGAGCGTTACGAGCATTCGGCGAACCGATCGCGCCACTTCGCCGGGAAACATCCTTCTTGCACGATCGTCACCTTCGCTCTTCTCCGATATGCAACCACTCTTGCCTTCAAAGAAGAGTATGCGTCTACTGCAAAAAGGGTCACCGTAAAAATGTCGCGCTCAGCGTACGTAATTAATATAAAACAACGCCTTAATTATATGTATATTTAATAATTCAATCATTTTCAATTAAATTTGGCTGAGTGTGTATAAGCAACGATGAGTCAGAAACTAATTTAATTAAAGGATAATAATCAGAGAGATCGACGCAAATGGCTTGAGCCGCGAGAGATTAGAATGCAAAAATTTATCAGTTGATGAATCCTATCCACTCCGCCACCCATTGGGAGAAATTACTTTCGAGTCACATGGCCGTATGATAGGCTCGCTAAGACCTGTCTGAATGAAGGGAAAAGTCGTGTGGTAGAGAGTGGTTATAACTTCCTTTCTCCCAAGATCGACAAGGAAGGATCGTCCTCATCATTATCGCTGGCTTAGATGCATCGGCGTAAGCAACAATCCGTAAGGCGAGAGCTCATCTCAAGTTTCAAATCGCCAGACATTTACTTAGGATTTAGGATGCGCTCTCTTCATCTGTTCGTACTGACTTCAAACATATCGTATGACAAAGATCTTTCGACGAGCAATTCTGATAATGACACCATGACAAATAATCGGGTAAACTGATCGTACAATATATCCGTGTTTAATACTCGAAAATAGTGAATGTCATTGTTAACATGTTAGTAATTCAGCACCTCGCGGCTGTTGCAATCAGCGAAAAGAGCGCAACATATGCCCGGCTCTACATCAACAGTTTCACTGGCAGCAGCAACGCCGGCCTGATACGCTCACATCCAGTTCGATGTCATTAAGTTTCGCTTTCCAAGAGTACAGACGCGGCAAATAATAAGGTTCAGCTTATACCAAGTAACATACTTATTTTCATCATTAATGTACTAACGGATCGGTCACGCTTATTAATCGAAGGGATCTTGTAAATTTGCCCCTATTTTTAGATCCGCTAACTCTTCGGAATACGTAAGGTGTGTGGTGCAAGTATACGTACTATTACAAGAGTCCATAGTGTGTTGAGGACGAATTTTAGCGGAACGAGCGGACGTTCGTAAATTCGAGAGGAACGTGTGTGTAGATACGTGTAGCAGGTAACGGTGTAACCACTCACCACGCTTGTCAAATGAAGTGGGGGGTTTTCGGTGGTGGGGCAATGCTATGCTTATGGGAAGTGTAAGGAAATCCTTACGATTCTGGCAAGCTTGCCACTCACTAGCCGGAGTTTCCTTTAATTAAACGGACTGTATTCATGTAGAGTGGAGGCTGAGCAGCCGCTCGCCCGTACTTTCTTCGATGCCTAAAGCCTGAACCGGCTGTGCTCACCTCGCTTTCGAGGTCAATGTCTAGGCCTGCTACGTACCACTCAGAGACCAGTGCACGACGTGTCGTTCCTTCCACGCAAATTGCGAATAATTAATCGCTAGTTACGCGCACTCGCTTGAAAGTAGTGAGAGTCCTTACCACACATTTCCACAGGGACCTAGAAAATCTTAACGATAGAAAGTCCATTGCTATTGACAAAATTATTTATCATTGCCGAATGTTGGCGCTACTCTGTAGTCTCTCTCGAAGGTCTAACTATGAGAAAACTGTAGAACGGTTGGGTAAAGCACAACGTTGTATTCTCGCTTTCATGATTCAGTCTAGCGGTCTCATTAATAAAATGGGCGTGAACGGAGCGATCAGTTACTTATCCAGGCTAGGCAATAGCGCATGTGATGTCGACGACACATGCACGGCTCAGACTTTCTTCGGCGAGCTTTATTTTATCTTATTCTCACGATCCGAGCGTGTAAAAGTGACTCGTGTATGTCTGCATCCAAGGCAATGAGTATGCCGCCTAGCATGGATGGTTTCCGTTCCGTTTCAGCTTTTCCCAACCTATGCACTGTACACGTACATACACATACACGTCTTATTCCAGCTGATTTCACTCGTTCAGCAAAATGAGCGGTGCACTGGCCGCGCGCCTAGATAGCAATTCAACGATTAGCGAAAGTGAAATCCCATAGGCGCGTATCGCATGAGAAATACGCCGTTATAATTCATAATGAAACAAATCTACTATATACTTTGACTCTCTATAAAACTATTTCCACCAAATAAGTCGATGCGCACTCCTACAAAAAGTCACATTTTCCACCGATGTGCATTTAGTAATAAACATGAAAAGCTCGCATTTATGTACATATATAAATTTTTAATTATTACTGTCAGCTCATACAAATAGTTGCAGAATGGAAAAATTATCGGCAACAGTTAGTTACGAAGCCTGATTTGTGAAATCGGTCTCTCATTGAAACCGTATTAACAAGATGAAATCGAGCAAGCAACTGTAACTGTAAACCGAGAAAGTAGTTTATTAAGTCCAGTTTATAAAAGCAAAGACTGCGAGACTCGACATTGCCCGACATATCTTAATAGAAGTACTTTATACGTCATTTTCACACTATCTGCTATTCTTCGAAGCCAATAATACCATTAATTTCATTACCAACACGAATCTCATGCAATTTACGATATTCTTCCAAAGTTTTCAGTGACCCATTGAGATTTTCGGAATTCGTCTCTATCCGAGAGGTCTGAAACTATATAGACTACTCGGGGCATTGGCCAGACCATTGTACCGTCGACCGTCGACCGTCAGCCGGGCGATAATCCTCGTGTCAAGCAAGTACAAAATGAAGGCGAAAATTTGATAAAAATTGCGATGGTCTGCCAGCAGGAGAACATCGAGAAAAAAGAGATTCACTGTTAGATGTACTCACCAGCGACTCTCAGAACAGTGGGCTAATCATTGCAGAATTTCTAGCGATTGTCATCCATGTCAATGATCCGGGAAGCGTGTCCACCGCCAGCCAAGCATGTCACGGCTCGAACGAAGAACAGGCTGAAATTGTTGTTCCGAGAGAGCGTAGAGGAAGCACAGCAACGGCTGATAAGGAGATCGAGAGGTTCTTCCTAGCGTTGATCAGTTTTCACGTGGAACTCACGAGATCACCCTTTCATGTCGAGATTTCGGGTAAAACACGCCGGTGCAACGTTCTTTCGGCTTCCCCGAGCACGGAGGGTGCAGGCGCCGGCCGGCCGCCATCATAGAAATCAATACGACCCTTGAGGGGTGTTTAGCCCCATGGGGTCCGTTCAACTTTAAACGAATAATGCTCTAGGACCTTCTCTCTTCGCTAACCATTGAAAATTCTCCGATCTTTCAACCTTGAAATCTCTTGGACGCTCCCGCGGCCCAGCATAAATGACACGCGATCTAACCAGATACTCAAGTGTATCAGACTCTACTGCTGTTCATGCTTCCCGCCGAAAGGTCCGTTCCTCATCTCCTTTCCTCTTTATGCCATTACATTCTCGCCTTGTTACACTTGCCAAGGCTACTTATTTCCCTTACTTCCTACTTCGATACTGACACAGTTCTCTTCAGGATTTCCTTTCATTTACCTCGCCGGCGTGCTAATCGATGATGAGCCATCAGTCGTTTGGAATTTAACCTGGTTTAAACAATATGTTCCTCTAAAAGACTCGCCTGTCTGCTGCCTTGCTATTTACCGAATTCCGCTCAACTAAGTCCCTAATACTTCATTGTAAAAAGTATGGTTTGGATCTTCTTGTACATAGCTCTCTGATCATTGCGCCGAGCTACATGTGCAGTATATCTTGTGTGATATTTACGACAGTAAGGTAGAACTATGTTCCCGAGCATGAAACCTCTTTCTGATCCTATGAAAAAGTTTAATTGCTGACAACGAAACCTAATATCATTTTTCAACTTCAATTAAGTGAGGCAGATAATTGCTTGGCGAAAAGGATTCCTCAGTAAGTGTGCCTGAGTACGGTGAACTTGAGAGTCCGGGCACTTGTGGAGTTTCCGGATTCCATCCAATGGTTGCTACGTCTGCATTAGATTTTAAAAAAAAGAGCGTAAATATAAATTGTGTATACTTTATGCCCAACTGCTGTGAGACTTAAATAGGACAGTGGTACTCTAGAGATGAAAAAGATGGCTTTCTACCCATTATTCTGAGCGCACAGCCACTTATAGTTTGCTTATTCGCCTACGCAGCTCCAAACAGATAAAAAGCTTTTTAGCAGCAGAGCACTTGCCGTCGCGCTTCGTGCTACATTTTAATGAAGCGATCGACTTCCTTGAGCGAACCGAAACCCGATATTTACGAATGAAGTAATTATTATATAATTGGTAGAATGGGTGTGTTCCCAATGCGTGACGGAAGGCAAAGACCTTGCCGAAAAGAAAGAGTTGGCTAGTAAGAAGAAATGAAGAGGTTGCATCGTTCGAGGTGTTAGAAAGTAGATTCTTCGGAACTGTTGTTGCAATGAAATTACACTGGTGCTGTGAAGATGAGCGGTCTGTGAGAGCTCGGTCCATTTTGGACCCTTGCCGCGTGGGTCTCCCTTCACGCGCGATGACTCGAATTTCGAACGGTAAAGTCAGCGCACTCCGCTCTTCCCATCGCGGAAGACTCACAAGAGTATTTACGTCCTCGTGGCCATGACCAGGTGACGCGACGGTAGAAAAGGGAAGGAAAGGAAACCTGAAAGAGGAGGATTCATCGAGGCCGACGATCGAGGTCGAGTTTTAGACTCGTATGACGTCTCTAATCGTCCGTACAGCCAGAGACAGAGATGCTGGCTGTCCCGTTGCCCTCGGAGGAGTGCCGAATCCTGAAGGTGGGAGAGTCTAGTAAGAGCATGCACCATCTACACATATCTACTATATGAACAGAGACCGGAATCTCCAACTACTTCGGTCCATGGACCATTTGCCGAGCAACAGAAAGAACGGTCCAACGTATATAATATAACTACCACTCATGCTCCTCGTGTTTTCTTTTCTTTTTACAACTTCTAAAACATAACTGGACCATGCTGCTTCGCATTCTAAACCACAAAGTTGCTTAGTAAGTATTTCCTACACAGCTCTAAAAGATGCTGAGAAAAAATGATGAGGGATATTCGGAAAAATGAAGACCAGGTAACTTATAGTGGATTGAAGATATGCTCCTCGTCGATTGCAGCATTACTATTTCATGCTATGTAGATACACTTGATTGGCAGATTGTTACGCAAGTCTAAAAAAGTAATTAGCGATACGGAGTATAGCTATTGGTATGTGCAATTGATGTGAATTGCACGTAACTGCGAGGTAATAGATTAATTGGAATGCGCTTCCGAGCTGAAAGAAACGCCGCTCAAAAGGCATTGGCAGTTGTCGAAATCTTAGGATGAGGAGCGCAATCCTCCTGATAGTGTTATACTCGCACTTGGGTCCTCTCGCGAAAGCCTGTGCCACAAGGTAAACGGTCCTCTTTGGTACCCGTTATACTTCCTATTTTAATCTATGCAAAAACAAGTACAAGTTCTTCGAGAAATCGGTCTGCGAATTAAGTAATTTAAGTAATTTCTCACCCTCATTGGTGGCAAGCGTAGTACAAGTGTGTTTTTTGTTAGTTCTCCTTACGAAGATGTGAAAAATGGAACTATAAAGTCGAGCATTATATTGCCGGAACATTATGTGAAGGGTTCGTAGCGTGTCTTATCACGGGGTTGTATTGCCCTCTTTCTTAAATGATTGCACGATATATAGAGCCTTCTGCGAGACAGTTCGAGGCATAATAAGAAACCGAGTGTTAATATTTTTAGAAATTAGGCCTCCGTCAAAAGGCGGCAAGCCCGTATTAGTGGATTTCAATATATTTGTGGCTGACATCAATTCCATCAACGTCGAAGATATGGACTTCCGGTTAGTGTAAGCGTTCCCAGGAATTCCATAATATGATGAGAACAAAATATGTTTTTGTTCGGCAATTGAAGGGCAAAAAAAATGTACCTCTTATCTAGAGTGGACATGTTCGTTCGCCAGAGCTGGACCGAACCCCGACTTGAGATGCCCAATGAAATTTTTGAGGAAGGTGACGACTATGTGACTCTTCCGCCAGAATTCTTTGATAGTCTTTGGCAACCGGACCCTTACTTTTTGAATGCTAAAGTTTCAGGTAAACGCAAAGCGTTTCTTTTCATTTGGCCCATTCAACAGGCATATACATATCGATATTGGTCTTTTTAGAAATAGGTGCATTGAATCACAAATTCTCCTCGGTTACGCTGTACAGAAATAAAACGGTCAAATATGCCGCGCGAATGCATGCGATAATTGCTTGCCAAATGGAATTTCAGCTATATCCAATGGACATTCAAATCTGCCCGATTTACATAGAGAGCTGTGAGTACTCAAATAAACTTATCATGCACTCGGAAGTAATAGTAACTATAAAATGATTACTTACTAATACCTCGGTTAATTCTTTCTTCTGTCCAATCTTTTTATCACTTTTCTTTGAGTAGTTTCCTATCACATAAAGAAACTGCGCTTGAAATGGGGAGCAGGTGATGTGACAGTAAATCCAGAATTGAAATTATTGCAATACGACATCGGAAAGCCAACGGTTTCCGAGGACGTCGTTGATTACATGCTTGAAAAGGGTGGTATGTAGGTGCATCGACGAACTGCAATTTCACGAATCTGCGACATTAATATGGCATTATTGTTTAAGGTCATTTTTCCCGATTGGTCGTCTATTTCCGTTTCGAGAGACAGATTGGTCATCATTTGATTCAGACGTTTGCACCATCAACGTTGGTTGTAATGCTTTCATGGTTTAGCTTTTGGCTGGGCTTAGATGCAATCCCTGGAAGAGTTGCTCTTTTAGTGACGAGTATGCTTACTTTAGTTACCATGTTTACCGGCCTTAAAAGTGATATACCTCCGGTTGCCTATATAAAAGTACGGAAATTTCTTATAGTTGCCTTATAAATCGTGTAAGAATTTAAATTATATTCCACTAGAGCTTCTATTCAAAATTCTTCTAGGCTTTGGATGTTTGGATGGCTGGTTGTATGATGTTTGTTTTCGCCGCTCTGGGAGAATTTGTAGTCGTAAAAGTTTTAGACTTACGCTATCAGATGGAAAGCGATATGCAAATATCATCGATATCCCGATACTACACACCGGTTTGTAGATGTTCTTGTAGTATTGTGACTTCTCTCACTATTTTTTGCAATTCTTATTATCAATAGCTTTTATTGATTACATAAACATGCATTTTTGGGTTTCAGCGTTCAACACCAGCGGAGAAGAACCAAAATCTTTGGGATTACGATTTCACATCCACGCCAAAATTAAAGAGAAAGCGGGCTGGCAGTCGGCATCTTTTGCAAGCATCCTGGCTAGATACTGAATCATCCATGATACGGTTAACGAAAACGCGATCACAAAAAATCGATTGCTACAGCAGAATAGTATTTCCCTCTCTCTTTTTACTGTTTATTATATTATACTGGCCAATTGTGTCGCTAAAAAAGTCAGAATAGTTGTAACTATCACCTCATGAATCGTTCACAGCATCCGTCGTGCTGCTAATATATCTACTCATACCCTAAATTTTTCCGTAAGGATTTGCACTAATATAAATTTTTCCCATATGTTTATAAGACGTTAATTGCAAGTAGTAATCAATTGTGTTTACATAAGCCTTAAAGAAATATTATATTGGGCGCGGTAATGACTGAAAGGCAATTTATTAAATAAATGTAAAAAATTTATTCACATTCTTTATTATTCTACAAATCTTGTTCATTCTTGCATGAAGTCATTTCATATTATTCTTCATCCACCTCCATTTCTTCGTCTGACGAATCATTTGATTCCGATTCTTCGACAGTCATTAAAATGCTTTGCTTGTTTTTCTCAGCTTTGAGTTGTCCTATCTTTTTTAAATAACTTATTGTATACTGATTAAAGTCACATCTATAACAACAGAGATTAAAATTAGTTTGTACAGTACAACTAACAGACAGCAAAACAGTTAAATATTTTCTAACATTTTACTGAGATCGTCGTATTTCTTTTGTATATTTTTCTGCAACATTAATAACACCGGCATTTGAATAGCCGTATTCATTGTGGGTCCGTATTTAGTCAATATAGTTTCGACCCATAGTAAATAAAAATGAATATGCCTATTGGATTCTAACTCTGATGCTATAAATTTCAGCGTCCTTTCCACGTAGATATCAGACAGAGTTGACACTGTTAGTTCAACTGCAATAAAAGTTGATTTAAATACCCGTATGTAATATCCAGTTTATACCATACCTCAATACTTACTGTCATTATATGGCACATTTTCTATTACTCGCTTGATTAGGGCTTTTTCGTTCAACCTCAAAGACATCATAAGAGCTAAAATGCCAATTTGCATGAACTTTATACATGCTTATCATCAATTATTACCCTTTATTATGCACATTTAATCACCCAATATTACCTTTAGCATATTCTTTTTCATGCAACGTATGTTTAACAGTTTCTGGAGTTATTCCAAGTTCCAGCTGGAAAGGATCAAAAATGAGGCCAACATCTAATGAATATGTTAGCAATCCTTCTGTTGTAGCTGCGGACCATGCTTGTCCTGAAAAAATTGATGTTAAATAGTTTGTGAAATAAAAATCGTATTTAAAATTTGTTTGTTGAAATGAAGGTGTTATACCTGTCGGTGAGAATTGCAAACTAAAAACTCTAATTTCTGGCTTAAAGTTTCTACTAGCCATATCACCACTCTTGACTCCTGGTAAGCGCAGAGTAACATTACCACCCTCATTTTCCTCCCGAGTTTCCACTAACGCCAAATTTCCGAATTCCGTCAATTTGCGTCTATTGATAAAGTCCTGTTGGTAATGTAATATTTTTAGACAAACTTTTAGACACCGATATAAACTGCTTTGTTTAAGAAAAAGATATGTTGAATACATACATCAACTGCGTCCAAAGATCTGTTTTGTGTAACCACAAACTTTTTTAGGAGTATAGATTCTTTAACATTATAAATGCATACATTCTTAGATTGTCCACCGGCTAGCAAGCACGACCCATCAGCCGAGTAACACAAAGTATTGAACGCCCTAACAAGCATTAATTTCTTCTATTTAATTTGCTTCTTGAAATTGGAAATTGTATTTTGTGTGCAACATGTTTTCCTTACTTTCCCTGGAGACTTTTCTTTGCAGTAATAAGATCAGTTTGAGATCTACCACTGTCTAAATCGTTTCTGCCTTCAATACTTCCTGTTTGCGTTGCAGTTTTACAGTGGAAGAAGGAAATTTGTCCATCAAGGGTCGCAACTGCGACATCCTCCCCATTCGGTTTATAGACAACGCACAGTCCGTCGGCAGTTAATTGTATTGTTTCATGGGCTGAACTATTCTCAATCGCATTCCATATTTTTAAGGTTTTATCCCATGATACGGATGCCAACTCTGTACTGGCAAGATTGGGATTGAATGCCAAACTTGCTACAGGTCCTTCATGACCACTTAAAATCTGAATTAAAAAGTCTTATGAATTTAAAGAGTTTTTCAAGAACAAGCAGAACTCATGCAAGCTGTACTATGGAGCAGTACCTCTAAAAGAGTTCCTAACTTCATGTTCCACAAATAAATATCAAAGAAATCTTGACCCCCGGCCGCAACAAATTCATCACTAGAGTCAATTGCAACACAAGAAAATTGCACAGGTCGTGGTGAAGTGAATGTCCTAAAATTCCTATATCTCGCCAAATCATATGCCCTAACTGTACCATCGAGTGAAGCAGAAATAATAAATTTCCGATTATGACTGAACAATACTCCAGTAATTGTGGATGCATGCTCTTGAAATGTGACTGAACAAAATCCACTCATTGTATTCCATAATTTAACTTTTCCATCATCACCACCCGTGACAATATATTGGCCGTCAGGACTATATGCCAAAGAATTCATATTATTACTATGTCCTTGTTGTTTCATAGCATAAGTTTCACTTTGCCATTCCCAGACTAATAATTGACCAGCCTCAGAACATCCTAAACCTATCCAATCCCCTGTGCAATTAATTGCTATCGACGAAATGCGTTGATTAGAAATACTATAAGGAAAAAGCACGTTAATATAAATATAGCTAGTATCAACTTTTCAAGTGTTTATGCAACGACCAATTCTTTCAAAATTTTCTGAAAGGTTGTAATGTACCTTAGGGAATGAATCATGTTAACCTCAGGCATTTCGTATAAATAAAATGATCCATTACTAAATCCAACTACCAGTATATGCGTATCACGGTGATAGGTAGCTGCTGTGAGCACAGCATCCCTGTCCTGTTTTCGAACATCATCTGCCAAATAATGTCGCGATAACTTTTTATAATGCAATTTTTTAACTTCTGTTTTGCTACTCGTGTTTTCGTCTGGTTCCAATTCTGAAATAAAATAAAGCATCGTTATTATGCTGTTGTAATACAAAAATTGGTTCAAACATTTTGTTAGATTATTACGTTTCTTTTGTAAGGCTCGCTCTGCACTCTTTTGCTGCTTCTCAGTCTTCTCAACAGCTTTTTCAAGATCAACATCATCTTCACTATCACTGTCTGGAACTTTGCACCTTTCCCGCTTAGCACGTGGTTGCCATAGTAATAAATCCTCTGGATCGATATTACATTCCCAAATACACAAATGTCCATTACTAAAAATTGGTTGGTACTTAATTGTTATGCTACAATATTATATATGTAAAATTGACAGTACCTGCTAATAGTATACAAGTCATAATTATTTTTGTCAAAGAAAACACCAACAATTGGTTCAGAATGTCCCCCTAATGAAATTGAATTGAAGTTTGCCCATCTCTGCAAACTGTATATTTTTGTAGAATTATCCTTAGCCCCAACAGCTAATAGTTTCGAGTCATAGGACCACATTAAGCAAGTTGTACCATCACTGGCATTATGGAAAACACGCTCCATTATAAATGGATTGTATTCACCAGTTTGCAAACCAGGTGCATTAAAGACGAAAACTATAAACATTTAACAATTAATTGCATTTCAATCAAATTCCATAAGATGCTCATATAATACTATACGTACCATTGTTTTCTTTACACACAGCAAAGTGCTTACCATCGGGAGAAAATTTAACACACCTTACTTTCCTCTTAAATCTATATTTATGTATTGTCATTTTACTTATTAAGCTAATTATATGTGCATCACCCCCTAAAATGTTAAAGTATAAGAATCATTAAAACTATTGTGTCACACATGTCTTTCTATGTATGTATAAAAACATTACCTTCGTTAATTGCAATAAGTAAAGCACCGTTGGGCGATATATCAAGAGCATTGAAATTAAATTTGCTTTCCACAGGAATTGTGGTTGACTTATTGCTGGAAGTGAATATTTAATCACATGCAATTTATAGAATTACTACTGTGCTACAGTGCTTAATGTAATAGGTGATTTAAGAATGCTTACTTTTTAAGATCATATATTGTGATTCTGTTACCAACAGGACTAATCACTGACGATCCATCTGGGGAAAATATTAAATCTCCTTTCCTATATACAGTGCCCAGCAAATTACTGAACTATAACATAAAGAGTAAATCATGCATACTAATTCTGTACCAAAGTGTGGATTGTCAAATGTTTGAAATATACTATATATCATTCAATTCAACTTTGATTAATTCCTTTGTTTATCGATATTAATATATTTGCTTCTACTTATCATTAGATGGGTGAGAAAAATAAATCCATGTTTCAAGTAGGTTAGAAGAATGATTTTAATCTGGCACATTTATTGAGTCCTCTATGAATATAAACTGTTCCGCGCGTGAATCGTGTTGAAAATATTGTTATTACCTTGTATGCAAACTTCATGATCTCTTATTATTTCTGAAGAAACTTTTGGTTACTAAATATTGATGTTTTGAAGCACGTTTATCCTGACGTTTTAAATCATGTGTACCTCAAGACCCGCAAGAGTTGCAGGCGCTATGTACTTCCGGTCTATTCGGACTCGGGGAGATTCGGGACCGATCACGTGTTTGAATATTAAGGCGTGCCTCTCAAAAAAACTGTGAATTACATGATAGAACATTTCATAAATGGTAGATTTGGACACAAGTATTGCAATATTTCCAATATATATACATTGCAATAATTTAAAATTCTATAGCGACATGTAAAATCGACAATGAAAATTTAACTTGGAAAGAGGATCCTCTTCGATACTCCATACCTAACAAGTATTATATATATATATGGTAGGCTGGGACAGAATGAAATGAGATTTAATGCAATAATTACCAATTTATTAAATTTATCAGTTATAAAATCAAAGATTAATCTATATAGAAACCAATTCTCTGGACTTATGCGGGATTGTTATATAAATAAGAAAAAAATGGGAAATATTTGAGAACATTAATTGTTTTCATTAAATAAGAGGAAATAAGAGAAACCCGCCGATACTAGAGCCTTAGTAATAGCACATGACTTGAGAAGCATTGATATAGTACATTCGATTATTACTTATTGGCGTATCTGTAATGACTAAGGTTTACAGAAGCTTTCAAAATTGTACGTGCGCACTAGTGGCTGCGTTTAAAGTTCAGTCACGTGTTTGAAATACTTTAACCGGTAGAGGCTAAAAACGCGGTTTTCTTTACAAACTACATGTCCGTTCTGCGAACATTAATTTCAAAGAAATAATAATCACATACTCTAGAGAGACAAGACATTAAAAATTGGGATAAAAGGTAAAAATACGTAGGAAATGCATGTCACGCGCTTAGAAAAGCGAAACCTTGCGCATAACCCGTGAGCGAGTTGGGTAGGGAGCCTATGAGGCGGCTTGACGTCAGATATAAAAGATGAGAGACGCTACGTGATTCGCTTTCGTTGTGGGACTTTGTACTCGGCAGCCAATAGCAAGAGCATAGACATTCTCGTATCACGGCGAGTTCTTCTTCTCTCACCCGTCACTTGTCACATGACCCGAACCACTGTACCGTAGGCCATATTTGACAGTGGCACTAGTTTAGCGAAGTGAGTGCGTGAAGATCGCTCTTCATCCGACGTTCGCGTTCCGACAACCTGTAAATACTTGTGTTCAATTCGACCGACAAGTCCATAAAGCATCACAATGAGCGATTCGCAAGAAAGCCCCGTTTACGCGCCCTTCTTTGGAGTTATGGGCGCTGCCTCTGCCATTATATTTTCTGGTAAGTCTGAACACAATGGTAGAAGTTAAATGTTGGATGGACACGAGATTCCAAGAATCGACAAGTTGCGCTTCGCACTTCGAGCTCTGCGAAGGCCACCGCGAGAGAAAGTACTATCAAAAAAGTACAATTATGAGACTTATGGCCAAATTAATGTAGCACGCCATTTTCTTCGGCACAATGGGAGAAAATTTGTGGAATACGACTTAATTTTCAAAATTAAACATTTGTCACGCCTATTGTGCTTTTACAGAGATGTGACTAGACTGAAGGTTGATGCAAATCAACCAGAAAGAATGGCAGCACATAATGCTCAATAAATAGACGAGTAGTTACAGTAATCGTAAAGACCATCATAAATAGTAAAAAACGCGTTGCCACCCGCTTTATCAGGATTGATAACCAGATATGTAGCAGATGTCTGTGTGGCAATGCAATTGTTGTCTAATCTGAGGTACCAAAAATGTCAAGGATACGAATTTAATTTTGAAGCGCCATTTTTCTAGACATGTAGAGACTGAGGTTTCGTAATGTTCCGTAAATGCAGTCCAACGAACTTAATTTTACATTACGAGAGAAACGTATTCGTGGCGTTTGGGCTAGGCCCCGATATTTCGTAATCCTGACCTCGTTGAATGTAGCTCTACTTCGATAACGGCGTACCGTCTTGACGAATAATCAGTATGAGAGCCCTACCGGGGCCTCCATACATTTTCCACGTGATGAATTTGCAGGCCTATATCGATTAGTAATTCATGGCATTCGGATTGACGGAAAATCCTACATACTTTTCTTATTTTAATATGCCGAAGATTGTTCCACAGTTGACTTTCAAGCGTCGGTCCCTATCAGGGAAATCAATACGAATCCCTTTTCCCGTGTGCGCCAGTCTTGAATGGACGACGTGACACGAGGAAAGTTTACCACAAAATATCGGCTTACGGCAACCGCTCGCATCAAAATACTAATATTCGTGCAACAAAGCGTTACTCGTTAAGAAACTTACTAATTTAGATACGCTCGACTGTCATATCTACTCTTCGGCACCTGTTACAAAATACTAATAATATGTTGGAAAAATTCAATTACCCTTGTGACAAAGTAAAAAATTAGAAAAGAAAGTGCACAATTATCCCCGTGCCACGCCCCCTACGCACGGGATGGGACTTACATGATTATCATGTGACTGCCAACGTGAGAATCATGTGACTATGATTTCCCGTATGAGTGGATTATTCCATCCCGGCATGTCTAGGATCAATTCCGGGTTATCCTGACATTTTTTTATAGGCGGCAATTCAAGATTAAAATAATAGAATTTATCGGCCTGTAAAATCGGCTTCCAAATTATAACATTCCTGCGAAAAATCATTATCTATCGCAATTACATATTTCCATTCTCGATAAAACTCCGAAATATGCATACTAAGTGCATAAATGTTCGCACACAAGGCAGTGCAATTCATATATTGATTGTAGAAGAAGTCTATTATAGAGGGACTCCAGAGAGATGCCAAATAAATATTTTATTAGAAACACTTATTGAATTTGGAAAGTAATGCACATGTACGTGAGACACTATAAAGAATAAATCAATACTGACATTTTGTATATCAAAAGTATATAAAATAAGACTTATTCAGGATATAACTATGCAATTCCCTATGTTACTTATAGAATAATTAACTGTGAGGAACTACTAAAAGATTTAAAAGTCTTTTTTAATAGAATATTTCAAGGAAGATATAATGTCAATGCATTGCTCTTGTTGCAGCTCTGGGAGCAGCATATGGCACAGCAAAATCCGGCACAGGAATTGCAGCCATGTCTGTTATGAGGCCAGAACTTATTATGAAATCTATCATTCCTGTTGTCATGGCTGGTATTATTGCCATTTATGGTCTTGTAGTGGCAGTTCTTGTTGCTGGTAATCTTGATGAACCCAGCAAATACTCGTTATATAAGTATGTACTGTTTGAATATGGTTGATTATCATTATTATTATACATATATTATTTAATCCCAAAGAATTATAGTAATACTTGTTCCAATATGATTCAACACTAAGTTTCAATTGATAAGAATTTTGATATTAGCTCTGTATGACAAAGTATTGAGAAACCTTAACAGAAGAATGTGATAATTTTCTCAGGGGTTTCCTTCATCTGGGTGCCGGTTTGGCAGTAGGCTTTTCTGGTTTAGCTGCTGGATTTGCCATTGGTATTGTTGGTGATGCAGGCGTAAGAGGTACTGCCCAACAACCTCGCCTGTTTGTTGGTATGATCTTGATTCTCATCTTTGCGGAAGTATTGGGTCTCTATGGTCTCATCGTTGCCATCTACCTGTACACCAAAAACTAATATGCTAGACAGACATATATATATTACAAATTGTTTCAACATTTACTTAATCACACCTTTCCGAGCATACCCATATCGAATCACTCGAACATCCTTCTGTAATACTCTACGAAGAATGGTATATTAGAATTCAAGCATTTAACGATCACATATCCATCACATAAACAACGCAAACTATTGGAAACATTGGAAAAGAAGGGTGCCAACATCTTTCGATCACTGGGATAACTGGATCAAGCAAAGTATTTTAGACCTGCAAGAAGAGGATAAATGTACAGAAATAAAAGGAACACAGTAACAGGCGACAGGGAGTTACACTGAAGAAAGACCCCATGCCCCATGCCGAACATTTCTCTTTCATTGTATAGTAATCATTTGTAGCGTAGTTTGACATTGAATTATCAATTTAAGATAATCGGCTCTACTGAGTGTGTAAAGGAAAAAATGTTATCGATAAAGAAGTATTTAGCACAATTATATATTAAATACAACTAAAGTGGCAGTATACAGATACGAATGAATGTCTCTGCGGAGAAAGTTTGAGACGATAAAATCGTGTCACCCGTAACAGCCGCATATGATGAACATGAAATATGCGTGACAAACAACGTAATACTACATGGTTGTACAAACGCTAACACAAATGGAAAACTGAGATTGTACAACTAAATATATTGAGACACAAAGAATAGTATGTGGGATGAAGATTTAGAGAAAACTGAGACAGTGATTAGAGAATGGACAGATACATTATAGTATTAAGTCAATTCAGAGGCAGCTGGACGTAGCAGGAGTTTGCAGTTATTGCACGATGAATGAAAACCAACGATATACGGTATATAAAATGGATTGGGTGGTCCCCAAGGCCAGTGGACCACCACCCAAGTATACTTATCACATTCATCTTCACCAATATATGCATGCTGATAAAGCAACCAGTATGAAAAGCATAATATAATTGGCTCCTTACGTACCAGCAAATGTTTGAGAACCTATGGAGTTATGAGATGATAATGGTAAACAAAATAATTTGTACATTCCATAATAAGTTCATTCAGTACAGGCGAGCGGGCGGTCACGCAACTCATTGGGCATAAGAAAGACTTAAGATACACTGAAGATCAGGGATGTCAGACAGTCTTTTTGAGGCAAGTACCCGATTATGCGCTATGGGGAAATCAATAAATAGAATCTGGATTATCCGGGGCTCGTTGTCATGGGAGCTGGCAATTAGCCTCCGATAGATTCATGGCCTCTCCACTCGGCCACCACCCCCCTCACAGACTTGTTACACTTTACATAAACGTTCATTGCGCCCGCTTGCTGTCTTTTATTGACTGCGCAGTATTTTCTACCTAAGAATTGAACTCGATGTGTAGGCGCATTTCTGAGAGAATTCCGAGAGAATAGATCGAGCGTTATGAAAACTGGATGACATAGATTGAGGGTCTAAAGAAAGAATACGGTTTCTGAGCTAAATATCTAACATAATCAGTACTATGCCGACTTAAGTTTCGGCGGAGCAAGTTCACGATGATTTAACTGCAATGACTCTTGGTTGAGGTGCACCTACATGGATCAGAAAACTAAACAGTTACATGAAGAGAACGATAAAACACAACGATTAAGAGAGAATACAACAAATACCGTAACGGGAATAAAAGCACATTGCGAAAAAATAAGAGACTCGCAAGTTCAGTATGATGGACAAATGTAAAACGGAACCGGGGAGCGGTGGTGGTGGTTTTTGTAGCAAGGGAGCGATCTTCATAGACACTCGATATATTAGAACAATACGCACTTAAATCTATTACGCCAACTACCTTCTTCCTCCTCTATATTTGCCCTTTAAAAAATAATTAAAGGCCCTCTGTATTTGATCCTAATTGTGAGCGTGTAATGTATATACCACCAATAACGATGATTTACGCTATATATGGTTAAAGATAGACTAGGACGCAATTGTATACCAAAACTTTGTAGTCGAGCGAGCGTACTCAGGTGTGAAAATGATGCATGTTTGCCCGTGTACTAGAGCGAAAGTGATTTCGCGGATAAGAACAATGGTGCCAGGAGATGAAGAGTGAGCACGGATGTTTATTCGAGCGTTTGTGTGCGAGAAAGATGAAAACAGATATCGGGGAGATTAGTAGACAGTAGAACAACGTGTGTGATAAAGGTGAAAATGAAAAACGCGAAAGAAAGAAAAGCCCTGGCAGGAGGAGAGAGAACACTGTCACCACCGCCGCCCCCACGTACTATCTTCCAGTGTTACTATACAGACTCATTGTTGAGCGCAAAAGTGATACTGATCAATAATTATTTATGTTATGATTCGTCCTCGATGTTACAGAAAATCGTGTTTAATAAAATTTTAATTTGGACAAACAGCATCAGTATTCACTTTACCGTTACAGTTCACCTGAGATTGTGCCGTAAGCAAACATCTTCTTCGAAAGGATGAAAAATGAAATGGAAACCCATTTTCATCACTGCCATTCATTCTCTGAAATAATAAAACACGTTTTTCATCAACTTTACTGGTATAGTCCGCTACAGTACCTATCATTACAGTTTTTTCGTGTTTTTTAAAAATATTTTTCTTAAATAGGAATGAAGAGGGTTTACAAAGTTAAAGATGAGTATAAAGTAATTTTTATGAAACTACCCGACTTTTACGAAAATTGAAGCATGCAAAATAAATTTAATTTATCACTTCCACGTGGAAATACTTGTTTCTTGCTGATGGAATTCATTCGTGGACGTTTTTGTGCGCTGTATACGTGAACATAAATGTGGCTACAATCTTGAGAATTGATTATTGCAACCGCATATTGACAGGCACATACATACATACCTTTGCCTAGTTATACCTTCATACAGGTGTGCGAAGGACTTTGATCCATGAATTCAATTAATTAGTCCAAACATATGTTCAATTACACTTCTCACAACGTAAGTTACTTTTATTTTTGTTCTAGACATTCGTTGTTATTACTATTATTACTCTTGCGTCAAAGTATAGCCAATAATGTTAGCAATTGTTATGAGTAGACTGACCAATATCTAATATGGATTAGACGTGGAGTATACAAGCTCTGTAAATGTTGAAAGAAATATAGAAGATGGTCTGTGATTGTCCTACTTTATATTGTCTTTGTATTTCAGCGATGACTGTTTCTTTATGTGCAACTTATATGCATCTATCTAATATTTTTGTTCCACGATAATGGCATTGAAATTCTCCATATTGCTAAGAGAATATAATTTATACGTGTAAACTTACATATAGTAAAGTCGATCACTAGTATAGAACAATGTGTTATATATATATATTGTGCAAAAGTGGTCGCTTCCATGAATGCTTTCATAATGTTAGAGATTTTAATTATAAATTACCATTTTAGACCAAAGGACCTATGTATAAAAAATTGGAGTTTAAATACCGCATCGAGGTACATTCTCACAGAAGGAATGGCCCATACAAATAACTTATTTAATATTAAATAATATTGACTATACGTTTGCAGCTATTTTTTTTTACGAAACACCCTGTAAATGTTTTGCGCGTATATGTAGTGAGAAAAATTTTAATTAACACACAATGATGAATTGCAACTTTATGTAAAAGCAAGATATAGCATTTCGGAGCACGGTGCATTTAATATGACTACTTAATATACAGAGGCAGCGCACGTTTTTTTTTATGGTGTAATTAGTCACGTACAATAATAAACGATAATAAAGTAGAAAAATTGTTCATAGATCGAATCGCTGAAATACATGAAGGCTTATAGTATTAATAACTAGTTCTTTGTATGTACGCACTGTGATTGAGAAAGGAGGCTCTACGTTTATATCAAATAAACAGTGTATTTCTGAGCCCACATATGCAGTATATAATTCCACTAATAATCAATCGATTTACTTATTGCATTTTACTTTAGATACCTTATCCCATAGCTGTAGTACTTTTAAACTCTTCTATACCCAATAGAACCCAATAGACTAATAGCAGCAAAACGGTAAAAATTGCAAAAGTATACCGTTGTTCCACTTGATTCAACATTAGCAATTATTTTTATAATGTGCGATTGAATTGTATCTAATATATGTACGTACGACTCCATAAAGAACTCGAACCCCATAAAATAGTGAATACAAAACTTTACGCCACTGATTTGTATACAAGTTATAAAAAGCGTGCACGCAGATATTGCATTCAGTCATTAGCACGTTCAGTTTACATATTTAATATACACATACTCGTAATTTTGCTGCAATACATTATGATTTCGAACTTTTGTCAAAACAAAGAAAGACAGTACTGGTATTGGCATAGCAATTACATTGCATTGTATGTAACGTATACAAAGTGCATTGTAGCACTGATAGAATGTACATATATCTAAACGAGATTAATTCATTGCTTTTGTACATTATTCAAGAGCGGCAATCGGGATAAGCGAACGAGAACCTGAGCAATTATTTTAATTTTTGTATACCAATAGCATGATATACATCATGATATTTCGGAACTCTTCACGTAATAATAGCTTATCGTAAAATTTTCTGTTTATATATTTTGCATTTACGACCACGCAGGTACCTATGTAAAAGTGATGTGATTCAAAAGAATGGCACAAATGTTACGATTCGTGGAGGATTTATGTACATACATGTACATGCTATTTGAAAAGTTAGTGAGTGATCAATGGGTTACGAACAAGACTTTAAAAGATGAGAGACATTTTATTTTTCAAAGGATCTCGAATTCGAGTATTATTAGTGAATGAATTTTGCTCCCTCATACGTTTGTGTACAAGAGAGAATAAAATTCATTGTAAATAATAAGTAATACAGTCATAAGAATGATCATCCTAGGAACAAAGTTTATTGATAAAGGCAAAAGGTAGTTTAGCTGTTTAATGTCTATGATCAATTAAAAACGATTATAATGTAGTCCATTATGTGAGAAATAATACTGATGATATTACACATGTTTCATGGGCTTTAATCAAATGTAAGATATGGGAAAAATAAATTAACATAGATATTGCAAGTGACATTCCGTGTAAAATATGGGTCTGGACGTATTCTTATGAGTTTACTACATGGGTAAGTTATTTTTTCGTATTTATCTTTATATTAAGGAAAGAACGAAATATTGAAATATACCACAAATACCCGTTAAATGTTACACTAATGTCACTATAAATGTATTTCACGTACAAGGAATATTATGTTCAAAAGAATTTCAAATATCTGCAATGGGATATGATCCTTACGTTCGAGACTACTATAAAATGAAGGTGTGAATATACATTGGATACACATGATTCAATATTAAATTGTTAAAAGCCATTCACAAGGGTTCACCTTCTACATATTTAAACAAAATTGATATTACTCGTTCCAATCGAACATTTTTACATGAATAATGCGTATCTGATGTAATGTACATTCGGAAAAGTAATTCATCTAAGTGTTTAATCAACACAGTTTGGACTGATGACGCTCTGATTGCAAACCACCTATTAAATGAAAAATGCGCTCTGACTTAACATTCTGCTGGCAACAAAAGTTATGTCAAATCAGTAATATGCGTTGATATGTGCGTGTGTATGTATATATATGTGTATATACATGCTATACACACACACCTTCGGAAACATAGTTACGTATAGACAAAGTATGTCCAAACATTTATTGATATTGCGGGTGTGCTCTCAGTTGCTGCATCGATTGCTATGAAGATGGGAGTATAGAGGCTCGATGGTTTATATTTTTCGCTCTTGAATGAAAACTGCTCCCTCATTGTTCGTGTGAGTGCCGTATTGAACTTTTGTCAAAGGTACAGTACTATATCGGTCAGAAGGTCCCGTACTAAAGTTATACTAATGCATAGCAATTCTAAAGGAAATAATAGGCAGGAAATTAAGGTAAAGGTGACTGGTGATCGATAGAACAACCAGGGGGCCATCTGTAATAAATTACACCAAGGTATGTTTATTTTAAATAAGATTTAGTCGTGTCACTAATTTCTGCTATGTTACGTTACGTGAATGAAATGTTGGCTGCTGGTTGTTAATCAATTGTAATTAGTACTTAATAGACTTATGGAGCAGCAAATAGATTGACAGGTAATTGTTTGGTTGATTGGTGTACGTCCGACTCAGTGTTCACGTACGATATAGAAAGTTACTCCAGCTTGAGTATAGCTGTATTTTCAATGATATTTTTGCATCAGGAAAGTAATTGTATTTAGATTATTGTGATCAGTTATATAATAATAGTAATAATAGTTAATAATAATAGATAATAATCCTTCATAATAAATGTAAAAGCTGGTACGCAGAAATAACAAGCGACTCATTGATGCCGCGGACAAAAAGACTTACAAAACGTGACACATGCACAATACTAGACAAAAACTTGGACAACACAAATCACCAGACTAATTTTCGTGTTTGTTTCTGCACCGATGTTCATACAGTGGCGAATGTCGATATCTGCTGGCCCAATATCATTATAAATTATATCAATATTTAATTATCTAAAACATTCTAAAACTTCTTGTTTATAAAGTCTGCTGCAAACCACTTGCAGGATGCGAACTATCCATTCTTTTTGGACATGATTGTAAAGTCCTCTTCATTGCATGAGGGCTTAACAGACTAACAAGATGTTTGTGGCGTTGGATGGAGACAACTCAATTAGTAGAACTGAAACCTCCTGGCTCAGTAATATAGATATTAAATTCCTATTCGAAATTATAGGTAGTCTGAAGAACGTATTCTTCTCAGAGCTTTTATGTGTAGATCCTGTCATCATCTCTATCGTTGTCGTCATTATCGCCTTCCTCTTCTTCTGTGGATTCGGCAGCTAACCGCATTAACCAACTATTGACCTATACCACCAAATACGCAATAAAAGTTAATATTGTTGTCAATTCCTTATGGGTAATTTCCAAATTTGCATGTATTCAACTGTCTCGCTTAAATGGAACTGGCAAAAATTTGGAAAGATAGATATGTTCGTTAAGCGTACCTGGAATAATGCTTTGCCCTTCCCAGGATAAGCATCGGTGACACACTCCTGCCACTTGAAATAGGCTTGTTCGTCAATCACTTCTAATACATAAAGTGCGTTAAACCAACGCCGCAACATCCCTTTTGGAAAATCGTGCGAGAAGCAAAATACTTGAAGCGCGTGGAGAGCTGTCACTTGAGACTCGCTATCCGTCAGGAATGTGCGCATCAAGCGTGCATATTTCTTCTGCAATTCTTGTTCTTTATCCAGAATTGCTTTGTCTGGCTTGTTTGGATCAACGCCAGGAGCCAGAATTGTTTCCTATCGTAATTAATGACACACAACATTTAGTGAGGAGAATGTTTCGTACGGAAATGCCTAAGGAAATTTAACCACTGAAAACTAGTCGAGTAGCCATTTCATGAAATTGCAACACCACTGTTAGTGGTACATACCTGTGTAATATACTTCAAGAGAACGTTCATTAAAGCATTGATGAATTCAGAATCAGTTTCATGAGATGGCTCCAATTTGTCCTTGATCCATCTGTAGAGAGATTTAGGACTGGGGTCTTGTTCAATTTGACGCCATATATCTCCTTGGATCTTAAGCAACGGGTAAAGGAAAGTCAATTCTCTGTCTTCCAGAATCTCTCCCAATCTTTCTTTTGTTTTGTCAGCTTCTGGGAGTTGGCTTATTAAATTTATCTTGCTCTCGTTAAAAATCTGTGTAAGTCTTGTTTTGCCTTGGCTTTTATGTAATTGTTGAAGTGTGAGTAAAAACAGTGGATGATGTTGGCCGCTTTCTGTCACAGCAGCTAAATCGGTTAATTGGATTAAGTTATCAACGATAGCCTTGGCTGTTAAGAAGGCAACATGAGACGCTACACAAGGCACAGTACTCTCTTTTTCCGGCATATTGGACACCAGTTCTTTCCATCCCTCATGCATTTGCTGTGCAGTAATAAGATCTTGCTTTTTCAGTTCAGCTACAAGTTTTGCGGCAAGGTCACGCTCAGAATCACCACGGTCCAATGTATTAGTATACAATGCACAAGTTGCATGGCGTAAAAATCGTTCCGGTATTTTCAGTTCTTGAAAAGCAGTTACTGCATCTTGTATACTCGCGTGAGACACGAGGTCATCCATTAAGGCGTTCACCTTCTTCATTATTTCTTCTTTAGAAGTACCTTTATCCTTTCTGTCACGGGCTTTTTCTCTTTTATCCACGGGACCTTGTTTTATAACGATTGCAGGTGGCAATTCCTTGTGCAACAGTGGCGAGCTTGGCTTCAATGTGTTAGTACGTGAAAGAGACATCTCAGAAGCTCTCCCTGGGAACATATCTATTATACCGATAATAAGTATATGCCACGACAACAAGTAAAAATCGTATGTAAGTACAATCATATAAATGTTAAAGATACATACCACTGTTGAGAGGAAGGTTGGGATTAATATTGGTTTGCTTAAACATCATTGAATTGGCAGATGGTCTCAAAGACACTTCTTCTGAGTGTCCAATTAACATTTTGGTCTTATTAAAGCGTAATTGTTCTTTATTGCTAGCTGTAATTGAAAAAAAGATAATAGGGCGATGTACACTAGAGCGTCGCAATGCCCATGCTTGAGATAAAAAATAATTAAGTCAAACATACTGTTGTTGAAGTTTTGTGGTGAATTATGCTGTTGTTGATTATGTTTCCCTTGATAGTTATTTTGATGACGAATCTGGTTTTGATAGTAACCTGGCTGGTTACGTTGATTGTGGCGACCATACCCTACCCCTGAGCCTCCTGAGAATCCGTTGGGACTAAATGGAGATGGCATACTGAATGAAGGGGAGGACAGTGGGATGCTACCCATCATATCGACATCTAATCCACCGCGTCCCATCTTTCGTAAAAATTCAGCTCCGAGGCGATCCTCTCTTCTAGGAAAGCCATTACCCCTCGAAGAGTCGTCGTTATCATTGCGGATTTGATTAATTGGCATCGGACCTTCGGTGCTTGTTGCTTTGCGTGGCACCCAGTCATCACGGCGTAATTCAATTATATCACGCAGCATGAATTTGATGCGCGGAGGAAGATGTTTACTCTCTGCTAAGCAGTTCATACGTTTGAAGTATTGATCCATGAGTCCGCGACCCTTATCCGTGTCAAGGATACGACCGCAGGTACGCATGATTTGGCAGAGACACTCGATATCCTCGGCAGTGTACACTCTGTACCCCCCACGCCTTTTCTTCTCCAATAATTCCCGGATGCAGAGATGTAAAATAGATTCTGACGCGATTCCCAACTTTCCGAGTTCTCCGATAAACTTGATATTGCCAAGCATTTTCCGCTTGGCCACCTGCCTGCGCTCTTCTTCTTCAGGGCCAAGGTCATCTTGATTATCGAACGCCTCGCTTGCCTTTGAACGGTTTTCAAACTCATCTCTGCACTTGTTGAGTAGAAGAACTGTGAATGTACTTTGGCCTGCAACGATTGATTTTCGTGGTTCAAAGTTTGCAGCTTCGTCGGACAGCCGTTTGCACAGCTGTGCATACATAGAACTGTACTTGGGTTCATCAAGAGCTTTTTCAAAGATCTGAAACGATAACATTCATTCTCGGTAGTAGACGAAACGCTTGCATATATAGGGTTATAAGATGAAAACATTCATGAAATTAACTATTCCACTACTTACCAAGAAAATGACACCTTTGAGAATCACATCAGAATTAAGCTCGACATTGAGCAGATCATTGCTCAGCTTTCCAAACTTTTCCGGCGTAAGCTTATTAAGAATACCCCGCACCTTTCTAAAGATGAGATCATTTCTGCTTTCTGGGGTGAGTGCATCGCGTCTAACAGTTGAAGGAGGGATCCAGCGTTGCTCAGTGGATAGGGAGCGAATATCGTCCCTGGAAGGCATCGAATTTCTTTAATTTCAGTATTAATACGATGAATGCAGCACAGGGGATTGATCGTGTGTATCAAGTCGCGGCTAGCGTAAGTTTGTTACAGCCAAGGTAACTTTCTAGACCCTGACCTTCCTCCCGAGACACGAGAAGCACCCCCCGATCCTGTGGGGTTGTCCGTTGTTGCGCGTGTTTCGGCCCCTGAGCGATAAATCACAACACACAGATCTTCCTTTAGGAAGCTAAAACATTTCAAAAATATTTCTTGTGAGATCGATATTCCACTTTCACTTGACATTTACAAGTTTTAATCAAGTTCTTTTCATACAATCACGCCATTGATACATTCTTAAAACAAGATAAACAACCACTACATTCCCTACTTTAGTGTTGTTTCCTTTTATACTTGTCTGTTTGTCACGACTCCTCCTTACATTTCTCGGACTTTGTACACTCGGCTTTGCAAAAATAACCATGTAGCAAATGACAACTGTTTGTAAGCCCTATTATTGATATATAACAACTGTGCCCCCGTTTTTAATGGAAAATAGAACAAGTTTCTTATATGACCATTTTGCGACGTTTCGTTTAAAAAATGTAAAACTAAGTATTTTACAGGAAATATCCGTTTTGCTCTAAACCACGGATAATGTACAATAATAGTTTTTTGTGAAAGTATTAAAATTGAAATTAAAATACATGCGGGATTTGGGATAAATCTGTATTATACCCGAAGCTATTGGCCTCTAAGAAGTGTTGTCCAATTAGGTCGGGTAAACATATGATTAAAACAATAATATCATGAGAAACATCATAAAATTAAATTTTGCCAATATCTTTCTTTGCAACGTTTTATGGAAGAAATTCCATTCGACTTCTTAATGCTCTACTGTATTTCAGCAATCGCGATTGTACAGTCTATAGGCAGCATTTAACGCGCAAGCTCGATTTTGCTCACAGGTGAAGGTCTCCTTCGTTCAGGACGAAGAACTTCACAAGTGAAACTGCTCTGTTGGTTGTACCAAGCAAAACGATCAAAAGCTGTGGAGGATGGATACTGAGAGAAGCGTATGTGGGGCGCGGCTCATGGTCAGACGGTCAATGACCCGTTTGTCGTCTCGCCTCGACCGATCTCGGGCTTTATCGTAAACTTGGTCGGGCGACTTCGGTCGAGGTTCGACTGAGGTCGTGTTTGGTTAACTCTGTTCAACGTTCTAAGGCGGCAAGGTTCATACAATACCATTCTTTATCAGGTTTCTTTACTTCATCGTACTAAGGACGAAATAGAAAGGACGAGTTATATTCAATAGAGTGGAATAATTTTTTGTGCATTTAATATTTCGTTTACACTGATTTTTCTTGATTAGCGGGAACTGTCCGAGTTAACAATGCTAGTAACATACTATTTCGTAAGTAGATGTAAGTCCGTATTAACATCTTGAATGCCAAATTTGATGACTGTCAACCTAATTATTTTGTGTGGCATTCATTTTCATTTTGCGGATTTATTACTCGAAGTTTCAACGCGTTCTGTTTAGGAAAGACTATCCATCCAACTGAAAGAATAATATCAAGCGGATCACTTACAATCCTCAAAATTTAAATACTGCTAAACATGGTGGATGGTACGAATTGAGTATAATCTTACGCGTAAAGGAGTAGCCTAAATGGCTGTTGTATGATGGTGATCCATACTTCGCATAAAGCAACTCTTTATTACTGAAGGATCTATAAATGCTTAAACCAAATACTTTTAGCCGTTATTCTTGCAAATATATGCAATCCTAATCGAGTCCCATGCCCAATGCCAGCAATAGTTGTAGATAAAATCCATAGCATTCATAAATTAACTGTATATTCCCGTATATGCAGAACATTATATGTCAAGTACTATGTAGACTAGGAGTTGAGACTGTCCTTCAAATGGAACGAGAAACGATCTTGGCTAGACTTTCAAGACTAGCACCTTGCAATCTTTTTCGCACTGATGAATGTATCAAGTGACGCATATATAATCACTTCATCATTTCAATCATGAAATATACTTTCTACGTCACGATAGCATTATAATTATTACTGTTGTAATCAAAGCCTTGTCAAATAACTCAAAATCAAAATATTTATTTGTAGATTTAATCCGAACTGTTGTGTTCGAGAAATACTTTCTTCGATCTGGATATAAATTGTAGCGTTATAATGATCTCTTGCCATTCATATTATCATGTATGTAAGGTGGGCGCGGATAGCAATAGCGAACAAAGAGATGCAGGTAGAATGACGCAAAATGAGCAGTTTCTATCCTTTCCCGTTTACAGAGAGCGCTCAGTCGCCCTCTGTTACTTCATGACACGTCACAGATGCGCTGTGACGGTTGTTCTCTACTCTACGCGTTCTAACAGGGCTACCAACTTTCGGATAAGATTAGTCAGTGTGTAAAGAAAGATGGTTCAGTCTTGCGAATGAAATGGAAAGAAAACGCATAAAACAACTTGTGCGTTCTTTTCAATGTGGGATAATTGATATTAAATTATATGCGCGCATGTAATTACTAATGGCAACACTAAGCAAAATATTTACACTTGCTTCCGGTGAAGGCTGAATATGCTCAGTTTCGAAAGCACACAATCTACGTTCAACACAACCACAAAAAGTTGTAAATAAAATTTGTTTACACAGAATATTGACATCTGCATTTGTTATCTTATAAATGTATCACGTTGATACGACGTTAAGAGTATGCATGCGAGTATGGCGAAACGGAGTCAGCTGAAAGGAAACCGGTGCACCTATTCATAGTTCGATAAGAGTCAGCAAATACTGCTGCAACAAAGAAGGCTGGATCATACGTTCGGAGCAAGAGCAATCATATGGACGAGAGTCATTTAAAAACGTACACCAAATGCATCTACTAGGAGTATGCCTGCCGTAACGGCATATCTAAACCTTAAGCGTTCCAAGCTTTATTCTTTCGCGTTCTGATCGTGCGTACGCCATACTGAGAACCAGGATCACCACTCTCTGGATAAAATAAATAACTCGTCTTCCAAAATTAGACGCAGCAGACCTATTCTGCACTAGTATTTTGTATTTTCACTTTATAATTAGTTGTTATCCTTTACCAATTGATTATCATGACCTAAATGAGCGTCTTAGAAACATGACATTAGTGACTTCGAATGTAAATTCATATCTTACAGGTTAGGAGTAAGAAGCTCGGCGTGTCGATCGAATTCGACCTGGCTTAGTGCACACAAAGGATGCACGTAAAAAACTAGAATAAGTAAGTAAGCAAAGAAAGTAGAACTGTCGGATGATATGTTCTGTATAAACTGAAAGCAATTGAGATTCTAACACCTCAAGTTTTTGACGAGTGTAACAGAAATGCAAATGTAGATTTCGTTGTCTCTGCAAGAATACATGCACACACTACTAATGCCTCTCGAAACGTCAAGAATATGACAGTACACGCCTGGTTCTGCCGAGTATGAGTGCGTGTGCACATTAATCGATGAATACGTGCGCTTTATGCGTATGAATGTTTACACGAAGTGCTTGTCGAATCTTGATAACAAAAAGTCCTTAATGAACGACCTAATGAGTACCTGATTAAAATATAAGCACCAAATCCGAGGGAGGGATATTATTTGCATGATATTAAAGATGTATCATTAATGTGAAAGTGAGCCTAAGTTGAAATAATCGCAAGATTATAAATGATCGTTAGTAATGGAAAAGGAATGTTTGACGTAAGCAATACGCAATCAAAGATCTGAATAAGCCAAAAAAACCAGAGGAATCACGTTATAATGGGAAATGGCAGGTAGGTGATTAAGCAGAACTGAGGGCATAGGAGAATTTTTGAAATAACGAATATAGCGTCGTAAAGCAAAGGCGACGCGATGTTCACCGCTAGGCTTGTGAAAGCGACATCCTCCATTACCGTGTGAATCGTGAAAAAATCAGTCGGTTTTAAACTATGCTCAACTATAACGAAAAGGGAGAACAAAAGCACGCGAGAAGCCGTAGAACCAACCTACTTCAAAAGTCACTTTGATTAAAATGTCAAAAGCAGAAGTTGTGTAGGTGCTCGCAGCCAACACTTGATTACCACTTGCGTACAAATCGTTTTCCACCGTTTTGGGACAGAGAGTGTGTGAGTAAAGGAAAGAATTGCGAAGAAATTTGAGAGAGAGGCTTGGAACGTGGTAGAAGATCGACAAACGGAAGATGCGTTCCGAGCAGACATGACGCACGACCTACGTACAGCGTTGACTCCACAGCCACCCTCGAGAAAATTCCATCCCATTTCAGTGCCCCCCAAGTATTATCTCAAAGAAAATTCGCCCGCTGTGGTAATCAAGCATTATATTTTACTTTGCGACATAAGCGTAACCCAAGCACCACTATTTTAGCAACTAAAACGATGAGTAATCACAATAGCGTTTACTTACGGCCGACGGTTGTTGTTTCTGAAGGCTTTCGCAATCTGTCGGTCGTACTCGGGAACTTCCGTACAATAGGTCTTGTCAAGCCAGCGTCCGCCATGCGACTAATCTTCGATTGCAGCAGAAGCCACCTCATCAATTGTAGTAAATGTCTGCTAAGAAATACATTGCTTATTTTCTTCAAACCTGGTATAAAACAACGTATAAATTCTGCAAAAATATATATCTTTTTAAACCTTTCACTGAATTTAGCGGTGGCGATATATAAGACGGTGTTTTAGACATATGAGTTAGCAAAAAATTCTCTGCGAGGCTACAGCACTATATTATATGTATTTAAATTACGTATGAATAACATAAAAAAATGATATATATCACCAAGACAAAAGATTTTATAGTGTCGTATGGCATAATGAAAACAGGAACTTGTGACTATGATTTTGACCCTGGCAGTACTGACGGTAGAATAGCCGAATTGCTTAAACGAAGGCAGTTCTTTAATTCAAGCGAGATTCCTATGTAGAATACATAGATGCATAAATCATTTGTAAGAGAAATGCATGATTAGAAAATAATGCATTTCAAGTGGTATCTTTATTTAACCCTAATTATACTCAGAATGAGATAAATATTTAGAAGTAGTAAAAGTCGATAAAATAGTCGTCTATTACATTTACGGTCAGCAACACGAACAGACTATTGTCACATGGCCGGTGCATTAGATCGTTTTCGACAACTGTCAGTTTCTATGATTCGGTACATACATACATAAAAATAGTTCGCTTAATTTTTAAATGTAACTCAATAAAGGAATTTATATTTAGCTATTAAGAACACTTGTGATACAAAAATTCAGGTTTGTAGATCAATAACTATACCTATTATGCAAGACTGTCTGTAAATTTTCATATTCCGTAATTTAACCCTTGGGAGCATTGGGTAGGTGTTTGTCATCCAACGATACTGCAAGATATTCTTAATTTATTTCCACCCAACTGTCAAATCTAGCTTACGGCTAATACTTTATCGTGTCATGTGAGTGTTAACTCTCGTACAATACATGCATTCAAGGTTTAACATCTTCTAGAGTGTTAGGTTTCCTTGTTACCAAACCACATAGATGTGAATCATTTATTACAAGTCGTAATCAGATTTAGCGAGAATGACACATCTTTGTACAAGCGTTAAAAGGTTCTGCAACTTCATATTCTAGATACAGAGGATAAGACTTATATTCCTTTCAATTATTTGAAATTTGGCCTTATTTAATAATAAAGCCAGACTAAACATTTTGTGGAACAAACTCTGTGGATCTTGGTTTTTATATTATATTTTTATATTAAATATTAATATTTAGAATCATAACAATCCATATAATTTTACATATTTATTGTAACACTTTTTAGCAATGGTTATTATAGAAAGTATGCATTATAAAGAGCAAACACATTAACAGGTATTACTAAATAATAAAGCTTTTAATAGTTTAGTATCCTAACTTTTATTATTAACTTATAGAATGGCTCATAGTTCTCAAACATATGGGTCTACAGACCAGAGGACAGATGTACCTGATGTAGGATTTAGTCCCACTGAATTATATAGTCTGAGTGAGAATATTACTACTAATATATATGCTATAAATACAAGTTGGAGAACACTCGAGCGAGCATATAAAAACATTGGATCCAATAAAGATAATCAAAGTTTAAGGGATGAAGTGTAAGTGGGATACATTACTACATGTTTGATGATACTATTAAGAATATCTGCATTATTGATTGTTGATGATCTTTAGACATGTAACACAAATTAGCACAAATCAAGTTGTAAACCAAACCAGTAAGGATATTGCAAGATTAACAGTGTTAATGAGAAGAGGAGATAAACAACAGAAGCTTCAAATTGAGAAACTTACAACAGATTTTAAAGATGCATTGCAAAGATACTCTGATATGCAAAAGGTATATTAGATATGAAAGTGAGATCTGTTCTTAAATACCACCTACTAATGAACTTCAATATTACAGTCAATTGCTGAAAAAATGAAGAGGTATATTTTAACTACAACTAGTATAGAAACTCCACCTGATCCTGATGAAGAGGAACAGCAAAGTTTACTTCAAATACAGGAAGAAGAACATAGAGCCACACTAAAGTAGGTCTATAATATATCCCTGCATAATAAGACTTAACAAAATTGCTAGCATAAGGATGACCTAAAAGATAGACTTTGCTATTTGTTCGATATATAATAAGTAGCTGATTGCATAAGATTAATATTTCATTTATTCACACATACTGCAACTATCAATATTGGGTCCTGTTAGGTAGTCATTTTATGTCCTTTGGAAAAACACAATAATTTTGTGGAATTTATATTATATATATATGATGATAAATTGAAATTGAAGTATCGTTGAAAAGTATAAATAATTCTCATATGTTATAATGTAGAAAAGCTATAAAATACACTTGAATATATTGGTAAGTTTGTATTAACAGATTTGTTGCAAGCTGGGAAAGTATACATGTAAATAACATTTGAATGAAAGCTGTTTTTTCACTTATGTGCATAGGAGCCTTGAGTTCCAACACGGATTGGTGTTAGAAAGGGAGGACAGAATAAAGGTGATTGAAGGTGACATATTGGATGTGAATCAAATTATGCGAGAATTAGCAGCTTTAGTATATCAACAAGGAGATACAATTAGTAAGTACTATATGCTCCCATTTTCTTAAGATTTTTATTCTAATTTTTACTATTTTATTCAAATTCCTCATTGGCCATAATTTTTCTGAAGCCTGAGGCTTGTTCTGAAACTTTTCAAAGTTTAGATTTAATTGTTAATTATTCCTCTGTTGATCTCTGGCAAAGACCACTACATCTACTTTGCATCCTATTAATATTTGAATTAAAGGAAATCAGAAAACTCCACATACAGATCTGTGCTTTTACAGATACCATTGACAACCACATAGAGAATATATATGGGAATGTTGAGTTAGGTGCGCAAGAGTTGGTTAAGGGAAGTAATTACCAAAGCAAATTTCGCCGAAAACTTTACATCTTACTGTTATTGGCAGTCATAGTTGCTGTCATTTTAATAATCATTCTAGTCACTAAGCTAAGTTAGCGCTCTTGATCATGATACACATCATGGACAAATGAAAAGGGTTGTCTCAATCGCTTTTAACACGATATGGAAATTATTTTGAAAGAAAATCGTATTCTAGTTTCGCCACATTGTATATAAAATATGCAAGAATATGGGGAGAGGATAGACTTATTTTGTATTTGTTTGTAACAGGTACAATGTATAGTCAGAGGAAAGATACATATTTTCCATTAGACACTTCATTATATGTAATTTCTGTAGTGCGTTAAACAACATTTCTTGATGAATAATACAAGATGCCAGACTTGACACGGTCAGATTAAGTTCAAGCCCTCGTGCTGCATATCGAGACAAATAGCGTTCGCGTGTTGAGAAAAATTGTGTAAGAATCCATTTTTGCGACCGTGCATTCTCTGCTGGCTTTATAGATTAGAAATACATTGAAGACTAATATATCCTTACCCATTTAATTCTTGCTAAACATATAGTATTGTGGATGCTCAGATGTAATATGAACTCAAAAGAGCTTAATTGAAATTGTTGATGTTGGTTTATAAATGAAAATTTTATTACAGTATATTTAATTTGTTAATGTGTTGAAGCCCTTTCGTTAAAATGCGTGTAAAGAAGACCTGTTAGCGACAGATCTTTAACCATAAGATTGGAAACCTTCCGTTTGCCAGAGCATAATTGGAAATTTTCTGCGGCCACAACAATCCATGACCGCAAATTACTTTACAGATTAAGTGCACGATATATAAATATATATATATGCTTTCAGTTGGCTATTAATAATGCAGAAAACATTCAATATTAATCCATAGCAGCATCGTGCGAAAAAGAATTCGGCGTTAAATCATCTGAAAGATCGAAACAGAGCAATAATAGAGATAAAGGAAAACAATTTATCTACACATATATAACACGTTGGAGTTTTTAAGCTTATACAACCATACTTCAAATGTTTAATAATATTAAGATTTATATAACATGTACATTGTATTTTTACGGTAATCACTCAGGTGAACTAAAGAAACGTTGGATATGTTCAAGAGCATTAAAAATGTTGGTTCACATTTCTATTTGCGGAAAGCTTATTCCTTTAATATTTTTAGCAAATGCCTAGTAGACATTTTTTCAAAGAATAGTAATGCATTATAATATTGTACATTGAATATAACTAGTACATCCTAATTTTCCTTCCGATGCTTTGTTGTAAACATATACATTTTTTATAGCTGTTATAGACCTTCCTTTGCTACAATTGTTATTTCAGTGATGTAGAGATTTCCTATATTAACATTTTAAAAATGTAGACCATTCAGTTCGTGCATTATACTGTTTCAAAATGCCTACAAAAACTTTTGAATTGTATTATAATTACACGATAAAGTCGCCATTGCTCTCGGTAAACGTCATATTGTACCAAGTTAGTTGAACGTATCATCATTTATTTAAATAATGCGCCTAAAAGATTTAAGCATTAGTTTTTTATAGTTTTTCATAACATACTTTTTCTGATTATATAAACGCCTTTTTTTATTAAAAGCATGTGCCTGATCTGGTACTAATGTTCAAAATACCTGTCAAACACCGCCGTTTAGGATTGAGACAGCCACTTTCTACAGACAAACTTGTCTCTTGAACGATATTAGACATTCCAGAATCCAAGAGACCCGTAATTACATTATCATTAAGATTATAACTTCAATATTGTATATACAATTAATCATTGACATTTAAAATAAATCAAACTATATTATCGACGCTTTGCATTTATGTTTATTCAATTGAGATGGACAATAATAATACTGCATTTAACGCTTTAATTATGAAATTTTTTGTATCTGTATAATGATTCACCGACATGTTTTTTTTTATATTTTACTTGGAATACGTTATTTGCAAAAAAATAACCCAAGTTTGCCCTCGATCTATCTCACAAGCATATATTCTTATACAATTTTTTATACGCTCTGTACAATCGCAGAATGCACATTTTTTGTCGAATTTGGCTTTAAACATGTATAATCTGATTATATAATCTGTGCAGACCAATGTATAGACAAGTCACTGTCACATGGTATAGACGCAAACCCCTTCTGAAATGGTTTCTAGGATCTGCAAAGATGCCTGAGCAATCGCGTTCAATTAAAGCACTTCAAGATACTCAAGGACATCATTTAAGTCTAGGTACTGCTGAGGGTCTCACTTAAGATCTCCATCAATGCATATTTTACCCTTGCAAGGAAAACCTCCTTGGAGTCACAGTATTTGCGACGTGTACGTACCCAAGTTATAGAAGAAATAAGAGATACAAGAAATAAGATAACATTAATTCGAAGTTGACTTAGTTAACAGTTGTGTTCTATTATTTTCTTATTAAATGGTCATGCAATAATTTTATATTTGTTATTAACAACAATAGTATATTTACACACTCACATACTTTTCATTTAATACAGCTTCTTATGACGATTTAAATTAGATTCAACAATTACAAGTTGCTATACAATAAGAATAAATGACTTTAGTAGTGCATAGTATACATTTAAACATATATGTCAACTTAAACAATAGAACAGTGTACAGAAGGCGGATTAATGCAAAACCTTGGAAAAGATTGCTATTATTTTTTCATTCAAATAATATGAAGATATTTGAGAACTTATTACGTCTTTGTTATTTAAATAATTTATACTTATTGGTAAAGAATGAAAAGTGTAATATAATGTATAGTATTCAGTCTCAGTCGCTTTACAGTTTACACAGTCATTAGCCTGAAAAAAAGTTGAATCTGATTATCAAACATCTCCGCTGTCGGTCTTTTTACAATGAACCACTGTATACCAGGTTTTATGTTTAAGTCTACGATTTGATCTTATTTTGTTGAGATCGCCTTGCTTTTATACGTGCTTGCAAAGTGAGGAGAAGACCCGCAAGAACATCGTGATTTGGAAGTTTTTTAGCAAAGAGCAATCGTTTAACTGAATCGTCATATGTAAGAAGGGCTACCATATTTTGCAACAGAAATCCTTGGCAGTACTCGAGAAGTTGCGTTGCATTGTATACCTAGGATTAATAATATTTTAAGTTTCAGTCGGTTGGAATTTACGTCTTGGTGACATATTAAAAGACAATTTACCTTAGCATGAATGTACATAGAAACAACATTGTCTAAGTCTACCATCGATGAACACTGCGCTTCGCAGTATCTCAGCAAACCATCTAGTTGGAAAAAGTTCGCTGCAGCCATTAGTTCTAAGACGTCACTTTGATTTATTTTAAGAGTGGCACATCCACCGTGATACAAAAATTCCATCACCATCTGTAAGTTGATTGAAATTCTGTTGCATGTTTCTAGAACGTGTTCCCTTATGTTCTAATAAAGTTACTTTATACCTGGAAGATGTGATACCGAATGTCGTTTATCTGTACAATGGGAGGATTTCCTTCGCATAACTTTGAACTTAACATATTTCTAAATCTTGGCGAGGATGTAACCAAAACAATTTTGTGACCGTAAAATACTCTGCCTTCTACCCTAAATTGGACATCGCTCAACTCTGGATTATTTACAAATTTTGGATCAATTCGTGAACCGCTTGAAAGTGTTGTGTCTCTTATCGGCTTTATCGGTTCCCAACCAAAACATGTACAAAAGATGTCCGCAAGTAGAAGTGTTGTTCCCTCCTTCTAGAACAAAGCGATACTTTATTCATTTATACATTTTCCAATGATTTATGGAAGCCGATTTCAGAACATAAACTGCAGGAATTGATACAAACCTTACTATATCTAAAGATGTTGAATAAAAGGGGAAGACATTCTTGAACAAATTGTGTTGAATAATCATCTGGACAAACTTGGAGGAAGTCTTGTAATAATTGGTCTATGACCGAGTCCAGTCTCATCTCGTGTGCAATTGCAAGACTGTGCATCCAACAGTGTAATGTCCAGCCAACTTTAAGACCTCGAAGTTCCATTGTTATATCTATAATTTTTAAATACACCCTTAAAATTATAACTCAGTGCCTTATAAGTATAGTGAAGAAAATACTCACCCAAATGGTTGCTCTCAGCACTATGATACATTGCTTCTTGCAGAGTTTTGGTTTGCACTTTGTTGAACACTGGTTCCTTACCTTCTCGCCGATTTGCTCTAGTATCGGAGTTCTGCTGCTGAGAATTACTACTGGATGTACCCTCTGCGAGAATCTCTTCTAAAGATAACACTTCCTTTTCACCCCGTTTTGTCGAAAAGTTCAATGGATGAGATAATAATTGATGAAGACAACCTCTCTGGCCGTGAGCTGTGGCCACCGATATAGCGCTGTGGGTGCATTACAAACATTGCAGGTTTCCCATAAAGTAAGGGTAGCTAAGAAATCTGTACCTGTAACATCCTCGTTGTGCGGAACCTGAATATGAAAATGAGTCTTTTATTAAAGTTGATAAAAATGGTTGCGCTCCATGAGCTAAGAGCAATGCAACCATTTCATTATTCCCTGCTGCCGTGGCTGCTTGTAACGGTGTAACTGTACATTTGTCTTCACTTGGTTTTGCACCACCTTCAACAGCAGCACCCCTTTCTAATAATATTCTAGCAATATTGCCATATCCTAGTAAAGCGGTATAAGTTAAAGCTGTCCAGTGTTGTGTTTCCGCATTACATCCATAGTGCGTGCAGCACATATTATTCGTCATACTAGGAGGGATGCTTGGAGAGCTCGAGGTTGCTTGAATACTTGGAACAACCTTGCTTGCAGAGGACATGCCTGATTGTGGAATTAAGCTTCTAACATTCGAACCACTAGATACACTCGACATCTTAGATGGTGTTCCAGCCGATTGTCCACTAGGCGGTGCAGGACTTTCGATGTTTAATTCGGCTCCAGCATCTAACAAGGCAACTACAGCTGCTTCATCACCATTAATGCATGTTATCATTAAGGCAGTTAAGCCACTGTCGTTCACGGTATTAATTTTGGACGATGGTAATAAAGGCATCGCTTGGGCTATTAATTCAGGTCGTCCACTAATTAACATCTTAAACGCCATATCCATTGTCAAAAGACGAACATACTCCGGATCTTCGACCCGTTTCGAGCAAACTGCTATTTCTTCGGAGCTAGTATAGCATTATAAAAAAATATGTAGTATATGTGAAAACCGAATTTATTGTGTTATATTCATTAGTATAGTTCTTACCAAATTGCGCGGACTGGACAGTCGACACCCGGCAAAAGTAATCGAGCAGCTTGATTAATGTCGTCCTGATCTACAACAAGTCCGTGCCTATGTTCTGCGTGAGCAGTAGCAACACGCAACCATTCTACAAGAGGTGGAAGGACGACATAAGCGCGTTCATAGGCAAGTTCTTGTATTCCAGAACCTCTTTCACCATGTTCCAACTAGAAACAAATGATATAAATCAAATTATATGTTCAGTACCATCCATGAGTTATAGGTAGAATTCTAAGGTACCTGAGAACATCGCATGTAATAAAAAAGGGCATGTAACGCTCTGGTCGTTAATGGTATGGGACAACGCCCAGCTTGTGCTACTTTAGAAATTAAGTCTATTAATTCTGACATCGACCCCACGCATGTTGTGAGTAATGAGGGTTCCAAAACAGAGTTTACTACGTCTCTTCCGTTTCGGGACGATGAAGATGAATTTAAAGAACTCACGCTTGCCCAGCGCGGCATCGCCAGAGCACCTAGTACAAAAAATAATGATTGGTATTTCATTTTTGAACGCTGCAGAAAATTTCGTTATGTCATCACCATTTACCTGACGCGGTGCGGCCAGCATTTAGATGAGCATAAGGTTGAAGAAGTCCCCACAGATCTCCGCTGTTTGCTATCGCATGTTCTAACATTGTCGCTGTTAAAGTTGTATGCGGCTCTGTCGGAAGGCATTGCAATAAGATCTCTTCCAAGAGATTCTCTATGCCAGCAGTCAAGTAGACTGCTGCATATTCATGCACCATTTTTCCTAACTGCACGTCTGACATCCAGCGGAAAAACCGACCTACAGGCAGTTGCAAGCCGGATCGGGAAGCTTTCGATTGCTTTAACTGATCGCCGGATACAGCGAACATCGTAGCAGCTCGAAGACATGCCTTTTAAAGTATAAAACATAATAATCTGTAGAAAATCTGGAAACATCTGAGGAACTACAAACAATCTCCCAAATGTATATGTTATCACATGCATACAATGAAATGTCTGTAACATTACCTCCTACGCATCCATTACTGATTATATGTGTAAGAGTAAGAAAAATATAATTAGTATTAGAAAGGGTTAATAGAATTCCACTAATAGTAATAGATCGTTATACCTTCGTGCATGAATCGGCAAGTGCTGGACAAAGTACAATTTTGAAGGCGCTGTAAACTTCGTGCTTGCTGCAAAGACCAATAGGCTTGGCTAGTCTTTGAGTTTCACGACCTATTCGAACTAAAGCCCGTTGCAGTAAGTACGAAAGTCGTGGTATTGTTTCCATCGAGACTTGATCCATGTGTTCCCTGGTGCGACTATTCTGAAGCACACGAAGTACATCGTGATGCGTCCAGGGTAATTGCTGTAATTCCACCAGTCGATTATGAGAGTCCACCCAGACGAACTCGTCTGCGCTGGTTACGTTTGTGTTAATCGTCTCCAGGCTGGAATGTCGCATCAGCCTCCTTACAGCAGGTTCCGAACTCTCGGAGCCGCTTAACGAGGAATAAGTAGACGACGATTTGTGCGAGCGCATCGTAAGCTGCTGAATTGCCAACTTTATATCTTCCAAGCCGGAGCCCGACCACGGCACTTGCAACTGTGATAAAAAAAACAGTACTATTCGAATAGTTCAATGACACCGATTACAATACCATCGTATTGTAAAATATGCGGGAAAAAATTCAGCATGAACCAGGTGGTTAAATTATTTGCCTAGTCGTCAAGCGTGTTATTCTAATACGATCATAAACAAGTATGTCTTATTTTTTCCTTGAAGAATGCCATTCGTTTTGCTATATTTTAAAAGTGAAGTTCCACGGTATACATGATAAACGTAGGCACCTTGGCTGGAGTAGCCCGATGTCTGTTGCGACTTTGCCCTGACTTGCTTCTGCCATTTCTTTGCGTAACCGAAGCTGACAAGCGGTCATCTTCTGGCACAGAATTTAGCTGCTGTGGACTGTGTACCCTGTGGTGGCGATGTGGCGGTGAACTACTGCTTGTATGCCCACCTGTGTCGGACATACTCGCATGTCCGGAAGACCGATTCTCGTCGGATGAACTATTGCCCGTGCACTCTGCTCGCCTCTGCAAGTAACCGATACTTTACAGAGAAAAGGAACCAAGCATCCAAGCTAGTTCGCAATACAATTCTTATTTAGCAGGGTACGTCGTGCCATGCACTACTCATTCAAATCGTTATCGATTGTGACATAATTTGACGATCAGACTTAAGTTGTATTTTATGCTACCTGGAGGGCTCGAATTTCATGGAGACTAAGATGATGATGTTGGGAATAATGTGGATGCTGGGGCGTAGGCGTCGGTGCCACGCTGTCCGTATCTCGTTCAGCCACCATCTGCACCACGTTGTGGACATCGGTTTTCTGCAAGTTTTCCGTGACTTCCTTTGTATAAGGAGAACAGTATATATCTCGTGCTGTTCCTCCTCCGGGCCTGTGCATAACACATCAAATTTCAAAATATATCGGTTCTTCGGTAAAAGGGAACAAGGCATTCGACGTTTATTCCTGGAGTGGATTTCTTAATGTATTTGTAGTTAATATTTTCTACTAGCAATAACAACAAGTTTACCGATTTAATTATTTTTAATCGTTCTTTCTTATCTATTACTATGAACAGTACGCATTTATTGATTTGAAGTTCCATTCTACAAATAAAGTTCGCCTTGCTAAATGTTGGGTTTTATAAAATTCAAATTTTAGACGTAAGTAATGAAAATATCGTCTCCGACGACTGCGAGAATTTAGTGTAATTATACGCTTGTTTAATTGGAAAGGGCGAAGACCGGATACATTAGCCCGTCTGAGATCCGTAGAACTCCGGCGCAAACAGAGAATTGATTCACTCAATCTTAATAAGCATTTCATTCATTGAGTAGTTTTTACAGTCACTAAGAAGCTGGTAACCCCGTACATGTGGCTGCGCTTCTTTTCCCACCGGATGCGCTGCCCATTTTGCGATAAATTGCGTTTTGTCGACATTGATAATCGATAAGGAGGCAACACAATAAATATTGTTTGATATTCCATTGAATCCAAAGTCTGTTTTATGGAATACCATTCACCTCTTTATTGTGATAAGTAATAAAGCCTGGTTCGACACCTTTGTTAGTGCGTTCAGTTGACTTCAGGTGGCAAAGTAATAAATAAGGATCGCGTGGAGCGTTAAAAGTAGAAAATCGAAAACAAAACGCTTTTCGGACGCGGACAAGAATCCGGCCAAAACGATTCACCGGACGGTAACACTCATTTTTCATCGGCACGGTCAACAACACGAGCGTGATTTACCCCCTCAGGCGCCATTGCTGAACGAAGCTCCAGTCTGCCTTGAACCCAGTGGTGTCCCCCGGCAAGGACCAATAATCCTCGACCTGACTTTCGTCCTCCTCGATTCTCAGCACGTCCTCCCTGCAGGGGCTGACATTCACTACAATCTCATGAGTGACCTTGCTATCATTCTCCACCGGATCCGCCGAGTATTCCTGTCTTTCTGATCTCTCTTCAACTCTCTCCGACTGCTTTGGCCCCCTTAAATAATTGCGGACCTCTTGATTGTCTTCTGGATTTACACTGGCCTGCCGAGGGCGAGGGCTTCTACGACCACTCTCACATATTCCGATTATCCACGAGGAATCCTTCTGTTCACTGGCGTCATCAGTTTTATTATTTCTCTGCCTTTGATTGGAATCGCCAAAGTAAATCACCGTTTTGTGAGCGATGTCCCCTGCGGTTTTCCTTCCGCTGAGCGCTGATGTTGCCAAGGATCGTTCGCCTTGCGACATATCCGTTGGCTTGGCAGGGCTCTTCTCCTGGAGAGTTGGGCTCCTTTCATAGTCTCGTAAATCCTCGTTTCTCTCTTGCCAGTCCGTCGGCCTTTTCCCCAAGAGCGATGTCGCCCGACGTAATATGAAATTTGTCTCTTCCTCTGGACCTCGCCGCCTCTCCAACTGGAGGATTGTGCTCATCTTGCAGTCAGTCAGCTCACGACAGAGTACGCACCTGCAATCCTTCTCGGTGCATAATCCCTGCACGCTCGATGGCATATCAAGTGCCGCTAAGCATTTTCACTATAGCACTGTCACTAGTCGCACAAGCAAGGAAATCAAATGACTCAAGGAATGATCTCGCCCGCGATCTAAGCCTTTCCCGTTGCCGCCAGCTACGACGCACAACGAATCGGTTTCACGTTGCTGGACGGAACGGCGATCGGTGCTCCAGATCTACGAGGATCTTCACCGCAAAGTATCCGCCGTCTTCCTCTGCAGTACACTGAACGACGGCTCCCTCACTAATAAGACCCCACTGACATTTCAGACTTTCCTTAGCCATGCATGAATGCCCCGCTGCTCGAACTTGATTGAAAAATCAGCTCTGCCGGCAACTCTAACGAATTAGAGTACGCGAAAATGTCTCAGTCTCGAGCCAGTGAAACCAGTCGAGCACAAATAACAAAGTTCGCTGTTATTCGTACCACAAAGATCTGCATGATCTTGTGATCACTTTCCCGAATGAAATATCATGGTGTATTAATGCGAATCTAGTTGAACGCTAGGATCACTGTTAAACGTTGTCATGTAGATGTTATGTTATACATGTTTGCTCCTCTTGGCCCGTTTGCTTGCCTTGGCGTGCTACCTTCAATGTAAACACACGACTGGAGTACATCACCGCACCGGCTCGCGGTGCATCTTGGCAAGTGGAACGCGTGCACTTCCTCCGCAAACCGCAACCGCCCGGGGAAAAGAAGATGTCTTCGTATCACTTTCCTTTTATTACCCCCCTTTTCTTACTAGTCAGACCTGTGTTGCGTCCGTGAAACAATGATGTCACGAGGGGAGGACGTCTCGGTTCTTTGCACGAAGGGAGCAGCCACTGTTCACTCCATGAGAACTTTTGCTTGGTCAGTCGAGCGGTCAGTACACCACTTACTCACTTTTCGTGTTTCAAAACCTGGGAATGAGTCATGTAAATCTACTGCACTAACATCATATAATCGATTCAAGTCGACGAACGTGTATGCCAGAAAGAAAACTCCGCGAAAGAAAGGCACTTGTCGAAACAGGCTGCAACTAATTGTGCGTTCGTTCCGAAGGCGCGCCGATGCCGGCTTTCAGCAAAACATTTGAGCGGAATGTCCATACGTTCTATTTCAACCGGCAACCAGCAACCGGATATCACTCGGTCTGTGGTGGTTTCGTTACTCCCGTGGGGAAGCTGTAAGTGCCGGCTGTCACTTGCTTACTGTTATGCTCTTTTCACCGAAGGGGCAGGAAGCGGGAGAGTGCAAACGAGTGTGTGCCTTTACAAAACCCCACCATACGATTTGGGGAGAACTTCCGGTAACCATCCTACTTCCTATGACCGTGTGTACTCGAATCGCATTGTACTAAGGCATTGCACGACACGCTCGCGTCTCCCGTTCCTCACTTTCCTCTTTCATTCAAGACCTCCTTTAAATTATAGTGCATATTACAAGGAAGTGGGAGCGCTTCGTAAATCATAATGCATTCAAATCTCTGAGTCCTGAAATTTACTGTTGAGAGTTGAGATCATCATAGGTTCTCAGAAACATTCAATTAGTGAGTGAATTAAAAGTTCCCTTGATTGGTCTACTGGAAAAATGGTGACTGTATGAAATGTGAATAAGCTTAGGAAAGTAAAGGAACAGTAAAGCCAGCTTAATGTTCAGATCCTTTAACGTGCACTTGGACGAGAATGAAAGCTGTCAGCGGCGCTTCTTCCCGCTACTCTCACAATGGTTCACACTCACAGGAGTTTTCTATGCAATTAACATTGAAATTGTTGATTGGACAATGCAGAAATCGCCAGGCAAAGTAGAACGCACTAATACCGCAACTATTGTGTGTTAAAGTTTCTCGTTGTACTATTGGTTTTTAGGAGAAACTTAAAGAAATTTAAGGAGAAAGAATTCCCGCTTGTGTCCTAAGATGAGAAATGATTTTATATAAATTATTGTTATCATAAGACGTGATTTATATCGAAATCGTAACCGGAAGGATTCAATCTATAACATAACGCGGGTATGTGTCTGTATGCTTCAGCGAAAGGCATCGAGGGGAAGAGTTCAAGGCATACATTGTCCGTGTTCATCTGGCGAAACTCCGGTGTCAAGGGCGAAGGAGCTTCCACCCGGGTATTAAATTAATTAGCCAAGCATGACTCTTATCGACTAAGAGACAGCCCACTGAGCAACGTATTCTCGGTCGGCATAGATCATTTATACGCTTTGGAAATTTATGCATCCTCGTCCAACTAGATTATCATCAGGTATAGCTTTTTATTTGCACGTATAATTACACGCATACGCGCTTGTTCCACTTAGGTTTTCTTTTTCCTTCGCTCTAGAAAGTCTAGAATATAAAGCAAATAATATAGAATAACATATAGTGTTGAAGCATAATTGAAACAGCCCAATAATGAAAATTGTAACTATAGGCTGCATTAATTACACATTTCCTTGGACGCATAACGAGCTGACGGAAAACACTGTCAATGTCAATTCATTTTGAAAGCAAGTTCTGACATAGGTGTGACACTAGGTAACTAGTAATCATAGGATACTGGCAGTAAATCTTTAGCAATAACGGTATCCTTAAGCGCGCGATTATTCCAAACAAGTTATGGGTGGTTTAGTTACTCCTGAGCTATCCCGTTGAATCCGGTAATGTCTGAAGTTTTATTTGATTTTACGATTTGGTTTCTAATAGTCGTATTGTTTATTAGAATATCAGTATTTCTTTATTCTGGAAAGAATTGCATCAAAATTTGCAACAAATTCAAGATTGGAAACAATACTAATCATAATAAATTTTGAATGGCAAATTCTACTATATCGCGCGCGACAAATACATAGTACGTGTGAGCACTTTAAACTTGAACCCGAACTTGGGTGTGGGTAACAATAAGTATGTAATAAGCATGTTCCACAGTGTGGTATCCCGAGAATTTCATTAACAGTTATCCCCAGACCTATGAAAGAGTGTAGCAGAGCCTCCTTTCACGTGCACAGACATGATTTCTTGCTTGCGTCTCTTCACCAACAAACACCATCGTAAACATTTCTACTTTATAAGTGTGTCACTGCAATCAGCATTACGGTACTACAATTTTGATCTCTTAAATTTCTTAGCCGGTGGTATTACATTGCTGAGATATTGGCTATCTGCTGAGTAAGTTCGAATATCATGTATCCGAGCATATGAAATAAGGCGAACGAGTGAATGTACGCTGCTCCTGACCTACCGTAAGACGAAAGTATGTATGTAACTAGTACGCTATCCCGCACAGAAGAAAGGAAAAACGATCAAAAGATGAGATATCTCTTCTCGCCTTATAAGGCTTGGAAAATATCATCTTTTTACAATTGTCCAAAATCACGCGTAATAAGCTGTTAGATATTTCTGTCTTACTCTCCGAAAAATATGAACTTGGATCTCCAAAAAAATATATATACATATAGCGGTTGAATTGAGTCCTTTTCGAAGTTTGTGAAAAAAAAGTAAGTGTATAGAAGGTGTAAACGTTTTTGCCTCATGAATTTAAACAGCAATTCTTGAAGTTAATATAAGTACTCTGCTTGTCCGTGGTGATAAATGAAGATTTACGCATTGTATAATATGTGTGATCGATGAGGTATCACAAAAAGAATCTGAAAGACTGGCTAGCCCTGACCTAGCACTCTCAGTAAAAGTTAGTGAGGAACGTTGGTGTATAAAGGGAAAAAGAGGAAGTAAAGGAAGGAGAAGGTCGGTAACCCAAATATCTTTCAGGTCTCCTCTATCGCGATCACCTCGTTCCCAGATAACGTTCCCTCTTCTTTCTGACTTTCTTGTAATTAATTAAACGCATCGCACGACTCACCGACTCTGCTTTCGCACGATCGTGAAATTGCACTGACTGTAAGTCCATAGAGTCAAGCCGCCGACTAATTTCTACTTCATTCTAATTCGCCGCCGGAAAGGAGCTACTATGCCTGCATCTGTGAACGAGGGAACGATCGCGAGCGCGTTCGCGCGATCCTCTACCTTTTGCACCATTGTCCTTTGGGGAGAAAAGTATCCGGTAATCAACCAATGAATAATTTAACGGATGGCAAGGAAATTGAGCGTGAAAGCTGAAAAGTGAGAGCGCCACGGCGAGGCTGTCGTCCAAAATGAATATCTAATATATTTGAATTCACAAAATCCAAATATAATTCCCCTTAAAATCACATATCTTGCAAGCCGATGATATGGCGAATCAAAAATGAATGTACTGATTAATTATACACCCAAAGATAAAAAAGTTCATGACTAATTTGGTGTGTAGAATCGAGCATCACCGGAATACGATCATCTTGGAACGATAGCATTGGGAATCCAAGGATTTTCGTCGGAGCATGCCCAGTAGAATAAAACGAGATTATTCTTTTTCTAAGATTACGCTAGAATTCGCAACGACCTATCAGGATGATGGGATACGATTTAAAGACACTTGGAATGTAATCGCTTTATGTAATGCAGTGTAATGCGGTAGATAAATACATGGATCGTGGGCACGGGGGGTGTTGTTTAATAGAACGGGACTTGAGTGCGGCCGTGATGTAAATCGGACAGTCAGACTTTCTCTTCGATAACCCGCGATAACCCCTTTGAAAGACGAATGCTCATATAGATTTTTGCCATTTCTCTACCTACACATCCGTCGTGCGTACTTATTGTGCATCGTTGGCCTGTGATGGGCGAAACAATGACAGGCAGTACGAGTGATAAGATTAAGAAAATCCAGCGTATAGTTGGCACTCAATCTTGCCACGAGAATCGTCCAAAAAAGCTGATACCGTCTGAAGCCACGTAGATATTTATCGAGGAAGACATTCTTCTCTCGTGTACTCATCCACGGCTCGTGAAGTCGTAATTCAGTAAACCATGTCTGTTCTCCTACGCGACGTACATCATTTCTCACGAGTATCGGACATTCCTTTCTATTATGAACAAGTTTTTTCATGACACACCACCGCCGGACGTGTTTCTTAGGTCGTTGACTCAGTTAATTAACTATGATTCCTGGGCCTGTCGGTCATATTGGTGTCGCTTCCATGAAATATTGTGCATTACAGATGCCATATTACGAAACTCCTAGAACTGTCATCCTTATTATTTCCAATTCCTAATCACCGGATATTTTAAAATCATTCTTAATACTGATTAATGGGCGACATAATCACGAGCTTTAATTACCCTCGTTAACAGATCGTATAGATACTAAGTGGGCTTCACTCGCAATAAATTCGGCAGCCAGTTAACAGGTTGTATTAGCATATAGATTTCAAAGTGAAACCAGTAGCAGTTATTGCTGATTCAATCTGCATTTTGAAAGAGTTGGCGTTCAATCATGCTACTTCTCCATCGGTCATGGTAATACCATAACAAAAATCAGTAGAACATAGGAGCATTACAGTTATACGTAAAGTTACACGCGTCGAAGAAAAAATGTAATTGCATTTATGGATTCTGTTAACGAGGAAGTATCACAGAGCCGAGCGATAAGTCGAACTTTCTGGTGTATCAGTCTTGATTTACCGTATCTAATTACCGCATCCGGAGTTCAATGTACATGAGGAGATACTCGGAAGGCTTTAATCCACCTTATCGAGATTAGTGAATCGAAGAAAGACAGGGCTATTAATCAGATGTTCGTTAAGATCGATATCGATTACGGGGACGGTATCAGGATTGGCAAAGAGGAGGAAGGAACACACTCACCGGCGGGGCTTTGGACGTAGTATCTCGTGGCCGGAATCGGATATGCAAATACTCAGGCTCAATGGTCCTCCATAGTGTTCTGGCGGTGCGCCAGTTTGGGCCGCTTGCTGCTGGGGACTGGAGAGGCCACCAGAAGCGGAAGTACCGTTCAAAAACAGCGGCTGCTGCCCGCAAGCGTCCATCGTTGATCGTTCCACGCTCATTGTCTCGCCGAATGCTGCTCACCCCGGGGGACTCCTAGAATGAATCGTATATCCGGCAATTCAGAAATTCAGCTGCGGCCATGCGACACTGCAAATATTTATCAAACATTTGTTCGCTTAATCCCGAGCGCAGAGAAATCCTCCCTCAGTGAAAAGGGATTACAAGAATTCTTAGGGAAAGTAATTATCTGCGACTTTCCGGAGCAAGAAAGTCACTAACGAAGACAATAAAAGCGTGGCGCAGTGATAATATCGTAACGCGGGAAAATGTTATACATGACGTTATAAGAACCGCTCTTACTGCTATAAATGCCTTCTACCGAAAGTGTTAATGAATAGGCGACTTTCAATCTGTTTTTCCCTCTTGCATATAATTAAGTCTGTAACGAGCTGCTCTTCTAATTTCTCTTTTAAAGTCATGCTAGTTGAACAATAAAGCAGATCAGAAATACAATGGGAAGATAGGAATAGTTGGGAAAGAATTGTACAGTTAATGAGCCTGGCATCAATCGTGTATGGTTTGTTCTCTGAAAGGTGAATGCTTGGGCCGCGGCCGGCTGCTTATAATGGCAATGTAACCTATCACTTGCAAAAGTGAGCACACGCTTACCAAAGGGCCTATAATAACAAGTTAAACCAGGTAGGTTTGCAGTTAGACCAGAAAGTTCATCACGAATCTACGTTATCGGTGCTAATAGTCAATATGGTCCAATTTCTGATTGAAAACCTGTTACGAATTGGAACGATACCCGGAACACGTTCAATATTACGCTCGATCAAAGACGATCGACGTTCTACTTGTAAAAGGAGAGATAGACATGTTGCATGATATCACGTCATCGGTTTGCCTTGCCTTTTTTGCGTCAACATCGCGTACCTCGTAAAGCTACCCTTTGAAAAATCCAACTTACGTATTAAACCTGTCTCGCACGCGCTCGTATTTGTGGTACAATAGAAAAAACCTCCGATTTGGTTTGCCGTCAGTTATAATAGCGGTACGACTTTATAAGTGGAACAATCTAGGAAAAAAGGCGAATAAAGAAGAGTGTTTGCCGCGGTAGTTCTCCCTATGCTCTCTATGTATACACTTGCGGTTAACGTTACACAGTCGATAATATTTTCATCATTTTCGCCAAACTGGCTTGACGTCGAAAACAGTTATGAAAAGTAATGGTACACGGGAGTAGAGTATTGTGACCTTTCAATTAAGGGCGACATACATACATATGCATACAAATATCGCCAACCTTAATTTATAACAATCATAAATACGTAAATAGATTTGATTCTTTTTCAATTGCTAGGCAATACAGTGCATTGTGTATCGAAATGCTATTTCATCCAGATTTCCTGCTACGAGATAATGCGCGTAATATATTATATTGAATTATCTCTTCGATTCGTAATAAAGTTTGCCTGGTACGGTTAAATTCTTACTATATTGGTACACGTTTGCACTTCAACAATGTAGGTTTTCAATTTCATTTTGCTTGATTCTACCTTTCTATCGAACATAACCGGCTATCTTATTTTTTCCGTATTAAACTCCTTACGCCTTGTTCTCGATAGAAATCCGTTGTAGATTTAGTTCTGCTCTGATAGAGTTCCCCGTCAATAGTTCATGATTTTTCAGGGCATTCTTTATTTTCCGTAACTTTTACTGGTGGTTTCCGCCTAGTCTGGCATTTGCAATCCTCTCACCATCTACTAGCATTAACTATGCAGTTCAGGCAAGATTAGAATCCCGCGATAAGTTGCATTGACTTGATATATTTGTATAATTAGGAGCTTATTTAATCAGCACATAGAAGGAACATAATAAGACAGACATACAGGCAACTATTGGCCTTTTGCTAATTCACAGTCTCTACTAATTGGTGATTCTGAAAAGAATATTGGCAATCAGTTTACCATAATCTTCACTTTTTGTAAAACCGTCCTTTCCTTCCACATCTCGTTTATACAAGGAATATTGGAAGCTGCACATGGAGCGACTGTGTCACGATACTTATGAAACAGACGTGGCACTTTGTTGTGGAGAAACGAAATCTTTTACGCATTCCGTTCGATAGGATCGGAAGGAAAGAAGGAACGTCGCTGGCAGTTTGGCGAATGCTGAGTGCCGTTATGTCGCGAGGCAAACTAGGGCCTGGCATCGCCGGCGCCGGGTGAGGCAGTAGGAGAGATTCATTTAAAATGGCATGCTGAAATTGAGGCAGGTTTCGGTTTGCGGAAGACTCCTCGCCATCTGATTACACGCTACGAAATATCGTGTCGGTTTTAATGACTCCGAGCTAAGTTACAATAACGTCGTAGTTACCCGAGAGTTTCTGGTAGAAACCACTGTTGCGGCTTACCAACGACCTAGGTGTACGTTTCAAGCTCAGGTGGCTCCCAGGACCATTTCTTTTGCGGCCGAAGATGGGAAATACGATACGATCGGCAATAGACCGATAAACACTCGATCTCGATGCTATATTAATCGTTCGAGAAAAAGAAGCCTTCAGCGTACCATAGGAGAAATAGTGTAGATTCTAGAGGAGAATTAATATTGTCAGCCAACAATTGTCGTTGCGTAAGATACTTATTGCAAAATTATAAAACCTCCTTTTACGTGGATTTCGTATATAAATCGAGAAACTATCTAGCCGTGCGCAGGAGGGATTTGATATGTCGATTTTCCAAAGGTTCATCTGTCGTGTATCAACAATGGAACCAGGTAAGAAAGGCTTATGGCAGCGAGGCAGTGCTATCCTCCGTTTCGCTACGTGTGACGCGTTCTCGTGGCGAATTGCATGTACCTGCATGTATGGACGCATGGTGGGAGGTGTGATTGAATGCGCGCGCGGAGAAAATTCGTGTCCCACGGAGATAGAGGTGGGCGTAAACAAAAGTACGATTGTGGCCGGGGTGCGGGGGTCGCGGGATGCTGTGGACGCGGGATACTGGGTCCTGTAGGGAAAGGGTAGGCCATCCGTACGGCATTGAGTAGGTACTGTAGAGTAGGTACATGGGTGTACGCTGTACGGGTATATGTATACGGGTTACGGGCGTACGGTTGTCCGGTACCACCGTAGCCGCCGCATTCCAAGGGCTGCCCAAACTAAAACCTATATCGCTTATACCCATCTCAATCGCCTTCCTTCTTTCCTCTGGCCGGCTCCTTTTATCGCCGTCCTTTACTTCATACCCTCACTTCGACCTCCTTGCTTCCCCACCACGGCAACACTCTTCAGCGATCCCTCCATCAGTGTGCTCGGTGTGCTCCTTGCCGCAGGAGAAATGCGGGTTCATGCGTATGTACTTACTTCTTTCTGGTTCTGGTTAGTATCGCTACAACACCTGACACGATCTCGCGACCAATTTCTTGATCAACCGATCGATCCTTCGATCTGTTGCCCCCCTCCGGGACAATCCAGTCGTCATGCATTCGGCAGTGTACCGAACGGACAAAGGAAAGACGACGACGATGACCTCACCCGCGCCCTGCCATCGAGAATCCCACCGGGAACCGATGAGATTTTTTACGGCCGTACACTATGTATGCATCACCTCTTCCCGCATTCGTCATTACTGCCTTATAGGTCTCGCCTCTCCTACCCCAACCTAGTCTAGTTCCCTCTTCCCTCCGACCATCCAGAGGGGACACCAGTTGGAGTGAATTCCCGCAGGTACCCATTAGCCGCATGCCTTACTTTACTTCTCCCTACCTAATACATTTCCACATCGATCTTTCTCGCGATACTCGATACTAGAACTTACGCACCGATCCTATCCAGCCGTAAATTCAACCAATCCATTGTACATTTTCCTATTGATAATAGCTGATCAGGCATTTAGTAAGTGGTATGTCATTTGCATGAAGCACCATACACGCTACTGGCTAGTTGCATTGTTTCCCGCAGCATATTTACACGCTGGGGGTTTCTTTGACTAATTGTAAGTCTAATAATTGCTTGGGTCTGCTGTGAATTATGAGATTTCCCTAAGAGCGTATTGAATGAATGAGAAGAAGGTTCGGTAACAACGCATTTATCGAACAAATTTATAATGCGGGGAATGGAAGTGTGGAGACAGGGTTTATAGTGGTTGGAGAAGTACATTTTGACAGGAAGCCGGACCAATGTCTCCTTGTGCGTCGCTGTCGCTGAACGGGCGAAAGTCCGAGAAGGAGGATCACGATCTATCAGGCGAGTGAGCTCTTGCGAGTGTGCAACCTACGCGGTAACCGGTTAGCTGTAAATCCTCAGCAACGCTCCAAATCGTTCTTTCACAAAACTTAATACGGCATATTATAACTTGAAGTAAGAAAGGCATTATCGAGAACTTTGGAGAAAACGAGCAAGCCGCGAAGCCTGTTGTCTTTAACTCTACACTCTAGGTTGAACCTCGAGGGCTCTCGCGCATTCTTGACGAACCGATTTTTGGGAAACCGGTTTTCAAAGTTGTTAGAACTCGGAGAGTGCAAACTTTTCAAATGGACCGGTTTATAAAGTTATTCAAGCGCTTGAGAGCGTGTCTCTGAGAATAGGGACAATTGCTTCAGGCTGATCGTGTCTACCTGTCTGTCACAGGAATTTTCAGGACTGCTTAACAGTCGCTTCTCACAAAGCGAGTGAATGATGTGTGGCATTCGAGAAATTCGGAAGTGATCCAACCCATTTATTGTGTAAAATTCTTTATAATATGAGATTAGAGATTAGTGGTTAATAGTACGACGATAATTGTTTTCTATTTGCACATTACATAAACAGCATTAATCACCACAGTTATTTTAATAAAACGACCAATCAATTGAAATAGTCTAAATTATTCTGGACTAGTATTCTAAACAATACAAACGTCATCTGATTCGACAAAAGTGCGATTTACAATATGATGCAGCATTGCAAGGAAATTAATCACTGTAGAAAGAAATTAGAGTCCCAAATTACAATATTAAGGCGAAGAGTGTCAATGACGAACTTACAAAAGTTGCTCTAACAGATCAACGGCGAATAGTGCGGATAATGATTCGGCATGATGATTCCTCGAGGTATATCCGAAACACTTCATAACTACGCTCGTACAGTTGAATGCTCAGGTTCGGGCTTCTTCAGACATATTCACCGCTCAAAAATATTGAGAACACGAAATGCACGACACACACGTTCATGACTACGGCGAGATAAACTGCGGAAACGGTGGTGTATCTGGTGGGCCCATAAACATGGGCTGAACTTTTTAAATCGCGTACAAAGCAGGTGACGTGACGGAAGTACGAATACCGAAATCGGGGGGCCCGCTAGACAAGTCGGCGCGTTTCACCCGACTCGCACAAATTTCGAGAACAATTGATAGATCGCACTGCGAGAGCAAGTTATCTTCTAACACGTCCAACGGAGTCACAGCTTTTCGGCAGCTGTCAATTACTGGCAACACGGGCGCCGCGTTTGTGCAGCATCCCAGCAGAACCACTTTCGGTCCAGGCCAAAAAAATAGCCGCAGGGAATAAACGGAGAATACGGTTTCCCTGCCATCTGGTAGTTGTTGACTGACACAAGGAGTCCCGTAGATCCATCGGTAAGGCCTGGTACATCAAAAATGATATATATATTTAATATAAGATATAAAAAGAAAATTCATTAAATATAGTTCACTTCTGACATCTTCACCAAGATTACATTTTGAACTTTTTTCTTTATATAAGTTTACTGCGCTTGGTCAGAAATTTATAAGCTTCATGTATGTACAATGGATATTAGATATCCTCTCTCTTAATACAGTTATGGATTCAGACAGTCAGAATTCATGCTGATTGTTCTTTTTATAGATATGCGGGTACGAAGATATCAATGTAAAAGATACTGTTTGCCAGTGTGTGACAATAGCGTTTTAAAATTCCCACGGCCGTATTACATTCTGCTGCACGAACAGTGTGCGCCATCAGACGAGCTATGCTGGTGAACAGTGGTTGAGGTTGCGTTCGTTTATCCGCTATTAGCCTTTTACCTTACCGTGGATTCTATGTACAGCATCCGACTAAAAAGGTGTCACGTTCTTGAAATTGGCTGCCGATGAAAAACGCGATGTTGAGTAGGTTCGTCTAAGATATCGTGTGGTTCATGGCGATCACGTGGTCCGAAAAGGCGATCGCCTGTCAGCCCGGTAAAGAAATGCACGTATACTGGGTGTGCGTGAGGATATGAAACCGCGAATAGATATGATATCCGAGATTTGTTACGAGTACGAATAACAATGGGATGCAAATACAGGATATGAGTATTTGAGAGTATTTGAGCGAAATAAATTATTTATTAAGGGAAACTGGCAGGCAGCGATAGTTTAATTATATCACCTTATTTAGTTGTCATTATAAAATTGGGCGGCTTCTTTGTCTTTCCTCCTGCTTCGCCACTTTTTTACTCGGGACTTCGCCAATGCGGGCATGATCGCTTTACCGCGCAACCACTTCGATATTTCGTAAAAAACTATCATAAGCATCTGATAAATTTGATACTCTGGATTTAGATGGATTTGATCGGGCATCGCGAACAAACTAACAAGAGATACTATCTAGTTATCTCAAGCACATATTTAAAAAGTGGCGAAGCAGGAGGAAAGGCAAAGAAGCCATTCAATTTTATAACGGCAACTAAATAAGGTCATATAAAGACATCGCTGTCTGCCACTCTCCCTCAATAAATAATTCATTTCGCTCAAATACTCTCAAATACTCATGTCCTGTATTTGCATCCCATTGTTATTCGTACTCGTAACAAATCCCGGATGTCACATCTATCCGCGGCTTCATATCCTTATGCACACCCAGTATACGTGCATTTTTTTAGCGGGCTGACAGGCGATCGCCTTTTCGGACCACGTGACCGCCATGAACCACACGATATCTTAGACAAACCTACTCAACATCGCGTTTCTGATCGGCAGCCAATTTCAAGAACGTGACACCTTTTTAGTCGGATGCTGTAACTCCAACGCTTTTACAGCCGTTTACATATATAACTTCAACGTGTGTATATTGTGTATACTTGGTCGTGGCTCAACTGGAAGTGCCAAATTGTGTTATACTTCAGAGAAATTGCAACAGCAATGCGAAATAGCTACAGTAACCGGGTTGAAGTTGACCGTATCCGTGAAAAGTGAGAGGGTGTGCGCCCCGGTTACTTGGAAACAATTGTGGTTATTATATTTGACAATAAGATTTAATTTGTATTATATGACTTGGAAGTGATACGTTGTCAATATGGGTAGGTGATACTGCGATTTCGTTTTGCTGTGTATGCTTCCTAAACTCCGAACCTGATTCATTGAAAGATAAATACTGCTTGCCAACCAGACGTTCGATGGATATATTAAATTTATATGTAATTCAGCAACCTCATCTTTTTAGGAGGACTACTCAGTTATTTTCGCAATTTGCTCGGAAGTCGTGAGATGCGAATTTTAATACTAGGTTTAGATGGAGCAGGCAAAACCACGATCCTATACAGGTTTGATCTAAAGTGGCAATCTTACGCAAAGTAGTTTTAGAGTTCGTATTTTCATAGGAGATTTGATATAATTATTTAAGCTTATTTACTGTCCGCTTCCGACACCATTTATCTTTCTCATTCAATTAAAGTCTTCATAATTTCCTCTCTACTTGATTAAATGATAATTATTGCAAATTGCTGTTGTGGAAATACAAAAATTACTGACACTACTGCTTAATGTTATTAATAGTAAAATCAAGAGATAGTAACTGATTCTTTTCGTTACACATTTGTTAGATTGCAGGTGGGTGAAGTTGTGACAACAATACCTACAATAGGGTTCAATGTAGAACAGGTTACATATAAGAATTTAAAGTTCCAAGTTTGGGATCTTGGTGGTCAGACTAGTATACGGTACAGTTAACATTTCTTATCGTTGTTCGTTATATCAGTTATTCTAGTGTCACATATTTATATGATACAATTTCTTGTTACAGCCCATATTGGAGGTGTTATTATTCAAACACTGATGCAATAATTTATGTTGTGGATTCTGCAGATAAGGATAGAATAGGCATATCAAAAGAAGAATTAATCAATATGCTGAGAGTGAGTTATTATGACTTTAATAAGAGTGTTACTCGCTTCATACATTTTACAATATTATTGAATCTCAGTAAAGGTACATTAAATTTAAGTATCAGGGTACAGTACAAAAATATAAAAAACTTTCCTTATGAATCTATAGGAGGAAGAATTGCAAGGAGCGATTCTGGTAGTGTTAGCAAACAAGCAAGACATGGCGGGATGTTTAAGCGTTGCTGAAGTCCACCAAGCACTTGGCCTGGATGCACTTAAAAATAGAACTTTCCAAATCTTTAAAACGTCTGCAACAAAAGGTGAAGGTCTTGACCAAGCAATGGATTGGTTGTCCAATGCACTGCAAAGTAGAAAATGATCAACATTACACGACAAGGTTTTTTATTCAAGCCTTTTAAAGAGACTAAGTCATACGACTGTCACTTTAAGCTGCCTGTGAACAACCAGGTCCATCCCTTTGTTTATTTATTATAGCTATATCGCAAATAGGTTTATAATTTGCATTTGCAAACTACTTTGAAACTCCATACCTTTCACAATGTGAACCAAGGAATAAAAGGAGATACATAATTTTATCTTTCTACAGAATTAAAAGTGAATCATTGAATCATTCCTTTATGATCCAAAGCAAGTCTTTGTATTCCACAATTACTATTTAATGTGTGTCGCGTTATATTGTTTTCTTATGAAACACTCAAAATTGATGTATTATTTACTAGTTTGTTATCGTGAATTTAGAATTAAACTCAAGTAAATCTGTAATTGTAGTTATGAAAAACAAGACTCTAAGGAAGGTGATTTGTACATTAATATATACATATATACTATTGTGAATAACAATGAAGCAATGAATTAATTACACCAGTGGTGAAAATATTTTGGAACGTTTAACATTACTACTTCCAGATTTTAATGTTTCGTGTGACTGTTCGTGTACATAAATCGTGATTGAATTGTTTTCAGAGTATTACAATGTTTTTTAAAAAGTTTCCTGGCTTACATAACAACAATTACCAAAAATAAGTTTTAAAGCAGACAACAATGCTCGAGCACAATATTTCCACTACAATTTATAGTTTTGTTACAAAATACTAGCATAAAAGAACTCTTGATGTCGTTGTCATATACTGAAGTTAACATTCTCCACTTTAGATTCAGCCTAGATGTAGTAAATATTTATATATATATATATATACATATATAGATATATGCTTCGCTTTTTATTTAAAGCGAATAAGCTTAGCTATTTCAGTTGTTATGCCAAATAATTAGATGAGGATTGAGTGCACTATTCAGTTGTATGTACTAAACCAATTATTGGGTTTTGATAAAAGTGACTTATGTAAAAGTGACAATGAATGCTGTTTCATAATAAACAATTCAAATAAAGATCTGTATGTATATCAATATCTATTATTTGAAACAATTAAGTTTAGCAAAATATATATTATGTTATTCTAATTCTTTCATAGTGCAGGCTACAAAGCACGTACTTCTTGATTTGCAATTCTAAAGTGGACATTTTTCGGCAATGGAATTTTTTGGTAGTCAATATATTTTCAAACATTTTGTGTAATTTTTGATTTCTTACTATGTATAAAGGATATAACAAATAAGAACTAAGATAAAAATAAGAGATTAACACTGTTATTCAAACTACCTTACATAACGATGCCACTGAACTTTGATGCTGAATAGTGTTTACTACCATTCGGGAATTCCAAATCTTTCGATTCGTTTCGTTTGTGTGTCCAGCTCCATTTGAACTTTTTTTCGCATATAAAAAATTGGGCAATCACGACTGAAATAAAATATAAATATATAATGTCTGTCGATAGAATTTAAACAATTCTGGTAGTTACCTTGTGCACAGTACTTCTTGATGAAGACTTCCTTGACATCTTTGGCATTCTGTCCATAATCTACAGAACTTTTCTTCCAATTTTCGCCCAGCGTATAACTCCGTTTGATAGAATTCCATTTCTCGTGGCTCGCAATACTGGCACAGTGCCATTTTTTCTCTGTCTGGTGTTAAAACTGCTTTACATCCCAAACACACTTCTTTCTTGCGTGTAAAAGCTGATAGAGCACCAACTCTGGAAGTGGCTACAGATTTGGTACGTGTGTGGTCCCCTTTTAATAAGAGAGACTCTGCCTTCTCACCAAGGATGGGTTCGAATATGCGTACAAGGGGCTTTGACAATTGATTTTCTAAGTAATAGTTTGTGTCTATAGGAATGTTATTGTCTAGTACATAAATCGGATCTTCGGCTTTTTGGTAGGCCGGCGCACCCTTGGCAGCAGTTATGAAAACATACGGCACTCTGTCTCCAAGTTTTGGAGCTGTGCCTGCATCTCGTTTCTTCATTTTTGCTGCTAACTCAACATGAGCTTGTTTAGCAGCATAATCAGTCTTTGTTAGTTCCTTTGTTACGACTAGCTGCGATATGTCGACACGATTACACAAAAGATCGCTTATAATTTGTTTTGCGTACTCCAGGGCGCCATTTGGATTTCTAGTGAAAATATCAATTTCATTATAATATTATTTTACGCGTTCGAGTTAACGTTACCTTTCGATTAAGAGCTTCTGTAAACATGTATTCATCATATTCGCCACCAAAGGACAGTTGTCTCGCCGTACAGTTTCCAAGCCTTTGCAATCCATTTTGTCATACTTGTCTGGTCGTGTGAAATAGAGACCAGCATAACGCTTCTTATTTATTAAAAGGTAAGGAAAGTATACTTTTTCAAATTCTAGCTTTATAGGTTTAATAAATTTGGAGGACACATATTCAGCCGCCTCTTTGCCAAGTTCCATAGCTTCTTCTATTGATTTCACGCCAAACTTTACCATTACTGAATCAGTGTCACCGTATATAACCACTGCATCATTTTTATATCCGTTAGATACGCAATACTGCTCTTCAACTTCATGTTTTGTTCGTTCAATCATTGTACGTCCATACGCAGTGACGCTCTGGAAAGTTATATCATGCTTTATAATTCTGTATGCAGTAGTTCAATGTCCATGAATGCTGATGACTCTTACCGCAGAGATTTCTAAACAAGGTAACTTCCCCATTTGCGCCCCGGTAAAGCCGTAAACAGAGTTTGCAGATACTTTCAAAGCATACTGTCTACCATCTAAAACTTTTAGTTTTAATGGATCTGTTTCCTTCTTGAGTTCTGCTTTTGCAGCTTTTCTTGCAGACAGTAAATTTTCTAGAATTTCAGGCAGGAGTCCCTTTCTCACAGTGGATTTAACAAATAATGAGTTACTCGGTGTTTGAGTAATGTCGTCGTCCGATAATTTAAATTTAGTTTTCTTGTCAATAGTAAGAAGTGTTGTATAGCAGATATTGTGAGCCATGATGATACTAGGATATAGAGAACTAAAATCCAATGTAGCGATTGGATCATTATAGTAGCCTCGTTTTGGTTCTATGACTGTCGCCCCCTCAAACTGTTCTTCACTAGGCTGCCCTTGATGTACAGGCATTAAGTAGTTCTTTTCTTTAGTCTATAAAAAATCAAGAAACAACATGATATGTATATTCATCATTATGTAAACAAGTCAACACATGATATGTATATTCATCATTATACTTTTCTTAAAAGTTGGGAAACAACTTTAATTTGTTGTCCCCGTGTAAGCAAACTTGATATTGAGACTCCTGTAACTCTTGCCATTTCCATATAAATAATTATGCACATTAATTTATCCAGCAATCTAAGTGGCAAATATGCATCTTTTAAACAGTATACAGCTAGACGACGACGTGTTTGTGCGTCACCATTTTGCAAGTCTGTGATGATACTGTGGTGAACATCTTCCTTTTGTTCTTGGAGGAAATGATAAGAAACGGCATTCAAAGAATAAGATCTCAGTTTATAATCGCGGACTAATACCTAAAATATACAAAATACTTGAATATTTGATTATAATTATATCATATTACATAATTAATATTAGCTTTAAAAATTTCCTTACTAATAATAAGTCAAAAGGTACTCTTCCTTCGAAATTGATCGATTTGTTTTCTCGTTTGCCCATTTGTTTGCTTTGTAATACTTCAGTCTTTATAACAGATTTTATATTTTTTATTCGCCCAAGATAATTAAAGTTATGAACATTCAGATGTTGAGCACGATTAATTAAATACGGGAAATCAAAATTATTTATATTATACCCGGTAAAAATATCAGGATCTAGCTGCCGAACGAAGTCAGCCCATTTCTATATGGATAAAAAAATACATTTAAGGAAATTTAAAGAATTAAGTGTTTTTTTGTGAACATTAAGTGAATACATACTTCCAGCAATGTGCTTTCTTTATCATAGCTCAAAACTTGAGAACCAACAATTGGAGCACATGTATTAAGTGTAAAGATATTTCTTAGAAATGGTTCAGAGTCTCCTTGTTTTATTACCATATTAGCAATTTGTATAACAGGGTCATGGTTGGGCTCGGGAAAGACACCTATTAAGATGAAACTCAGAAAATACAAGACAGTTTTCACACGTCATTGTATGATATTAAGAGTTCTATTTACCTTTGCGACCAGCACATTCAATGTCAAAGCTAAGAATCCTGAATGGTGCTATTTTTGACCATTCTCCTTCAGGTGCATGTGCAATAAAAGCATCCCATGCTATATCCACTTCTAACTGGCACCGTGTTGTTAGGGGTAAATGATGACCATAATGACCTCGAAACTTCCAAGCACCTGCTGGCAATTCAATCCAGGAACATCCAACTATCGATGTATCTACCATAAATCTACATGCGTACCGTTAAATTTATACCATTCATGAAATTGTAATACAAATATTTGCATTTCTTTCTCTTACCTAATATCAAAGTCAATGTTGCTTTCAAATGCTTTGTAGGTATGATTAAATTCAGGAAAAATGATTTCCCTGTCCAGAAGCCTTTTACATGGTGCTATCAACTTTGGGAGTGCTACTGTGATTTTTAAAAATAATGTTTGTTCACTTCCAGTATATCCATACATTGTTTGTTTATACACTCGTTCGATGGCTAAAACAGCTTCCTGAACATTGTCTGGATTTGATCTCATGTCTTTTAGAACTGCTTTATCTAACGCATCCTGCATAGTATATGTTGTTCTATTAATATATTCTTTTCAAAGAAATTTATATTACAAATATTTCTCTTTATATACTTTAAATGGTTTACAATGATGATCTTTAAATAAAGGTGGAGCAGTGACATACAAATATGGGCTAAAGCCATGTACGTGACAACAAACAGAATTTCCTTGTTCTGTAACTCCGTACATCCTCATTATAGGTACTGGACCTATTTTACTTCCTGGCATTCCAAGTAATGGTTGCCCTATCATAAAATTATTATAACATTGTATTGTAATTTTTATAAGATTGATGGTGTTTACTTTAATTTACTTTAATTTACCTGTATAATGATCTACTTCTATTTGTTGAAAAGTTAATTTATCGTTATTAGGATTTAGTGATGGAGGTGGTGGTCTACTCCATTTACAAGGCGTGTTTTCTTGTTCTGGTCCCTGGCAAAGAAACAGCATATTATAATATAAAGCATCAGAACAGCAATGACAGCATAAATCTGAATTACAATAACTACACAGGATAGTCATCAGCTTTTACTTCCTACAACATAATTGAAACATAAAAACAATGAGTATCTGTGTACGACATAATGCCAGCAATAAATTTCTTGAAGCATGGTGCAACACTTATTAAAAACACAAAATATACACAATAAATACATCTATTGCATATTCAATTTACATTTACAACAAATTACTTCAGTAACTTACTGATTTTATAGCTTCAATTACCTGCTGGTTACTAGCTGGCTAGAATATCAAAAGACTTTTTAAGATGAATGTCTAAGATATGCATATAATATTCAAGCATAGTGAGGATCAAAAATTACCCATTATGATAGTCAATAAAATACTATCATGGGTCGATTGTTAAATCGTTTGTTCACACTATCTTTATAATTTTCTCTACAGATTAACAGAATTAGGAGGTAAATTTCATACTTCTCCTATGATTTGTGAAACATCTCCAAAATCATCATCCATATATTCCATAGTGGCCAGCTCAGCCTCAAATGTTCCTGGTTCTTCATCGTCTTCATCCCTACATATTAAAAGTAATAATATGTAAAGATGCAAGAAAAGCGTTTGAAATAAAATTTCCGAATCGACATTTAAGACATGAATTCTCGAGGATGAATTGGACTACGTCGACAAAACGTTTGCTCGTATTATGCTTAATTGTCGATTTGATAAACATATTTCAATAGACATCTTTAAGTTTATAGTAAACATATCCGGCTTATTATCAGTCATAATAGTAAGGTTAAAAGGAGCTTAACGTGCAATTTTAAAAGACCGTACCTGTATTTGGCTTTCTTGGCCGAAGATGGTGTTGAGAAAGGTTTCTTATTCATTGTTGTATGTTTAACTCTTACTGTCAGAAGACTTAATAAACATACGAAAGCACTTTGTATCACAGTTACAGTTGGTTTTGGCGCTTGTTACATAGCGCTTAAGAATGGCGCGAAAATAATTTTGGTTCGTTAGGGCAATCCTTCCAACGGTCTGCAAACTCTCAAGCGCAAGTGCAGACGCACGCGCATGCGCAATCACTGAACATCGTTCAGTTGTGGCTTCTTAATTGTTACTTATCGCTTTAGAGGTATCCCATTGTGTTAATTACGAGGTAAAATTGAAGAAAAAATCGAAAAAAATATAAAATAAATAATTATTAATTAAGAAACAATCCTAATGTACTACTGTTGAATCAATATGAAAAATGAAAAGAAAGCCTTTTAGAAGCAAATATCTCGCAATAATTCAAACTGTATTAGAAAGATTTGAGCAGTAGCACGGCATTAATGCTGAAGAGTGTAATGGCCGAGAGTAAAATCAGTAATCGATAAGGAGCGTCGATTGAGTGGCAGACTGCGTTGTCGGCGTACATACAAGTCATTCGGCGAAGTCGCCACGCAAGTATCATTTGGCGGTTGTACAAATTACTGCTCCTATGTTATCAAAACATTACTAAGTGCTGCTGCGATTTTGTGGACGAATTATTTACTTCTCATGAACTTTTCACATATAACAACTATGTTATAATAGTCTATGTACAGCCGATTCACGGGTAGGAGAGTAGATGACGAAGTGTCAATATAGCAGCGTGTCGGATTGTTAATGAAAACTCGGAGGGAATTAACGTTTTCGCGTTTTTATTATCATATATAGATCATATATTTTCTGAAAACACTTAATATATTTTACTTAAGGTAGTAGTATTGTAAGTTATTGGACATGCTGGTTGGGTGGTGACACTTTCTGTCATTTGACAGTGGTTCGATTGGAACTTACAGTGTTTATGTTATATATTCTCTACCACGATCGTCCATTCATCCGGTGTTGGGGACGAGGGGGGCGGGGCCGGGGGATACACTTATAAAAATTATTTATGATAATCGTTTGTTTTCAACATCAGTGGGAAAGGGATGAGTACTGTTTGCAGGGTTGATAGGAGCAATTCAATAAAACGGAGCAGGCTCCGTATATATTTAGGTACTAAACCGTCGAATGATTTTCGTCGACCATTGTTATATGAAATATTGACATTAAGTTAATGCGACAAATCTGATACATGTGTCTGTATCTCTCCTTTCGCAGTGATACGCGCTGTATACCTACTCTGGCGACTAGGTGCGTGTATGTGATTGCGTTCAGCTAGCCGAAGACGCCGAATAGCATTCTCGTAGCCGGCGAGATAATCCACACGTACCTGTCTCCATTCTCTCTGCACATATATCCACATTTAATGAGTATATATGTCGTTTCGGTGAATGTGTATAGCTGTGAAGGGCAGGGCTGGGCGCATTTCAGGCAGGTTCCATCCAATTACAGATATATTATATCATAGCAAACATCGTGACTATTTACAATAAATACAGTCAATTAGATTATATAAATAAAATATATCGTATCGTTAGTTTAGGTTTACAGCAACACGTGACAGTAAACAATTATTAGATCAGCGGCAAAGTAGCGTATTCTACCTAGGGTAGTGGTCGAAGTAGCTATAGCGTGACTTCTCCTCGGCTTTCTCTCGCAAGTCTCACCGTTTTTTAGTTTCTTTATCGCTCTCTCTTTCTCTCGCTCTGTCGCTCTCTCTCTCTCTCACTCACTCTCTTCCTCCCGTGCGTTTATCTCTCCTTTTCCTTAATTCCTCATTAATATTTCCCCTCTCTCGATACCCCTGAGGTTCAACCAATTCAGTAAGACTTGGGTAAAAATCGGATTGGTAACCGAACTACTCTACGCCAGTTCTCCGGTGCATTAGATGCGCGACGATTACGTTTCTGAGCTCGCCCTTATAAAATACACGCGATATACTACTGGGCTTCTCGCGATCGGCGCGAGAAACTCACGAAGCTCTCTAAACGAGATGAAACCTCACGGAAGCTTGAGAGTGAAGTAATTTATTTCCTCTTTTCATTTATAGTTTATAATTTGAATAAAGGGGCTTTTTCTCTTCGTAGAGCCGCTAAATTCGCCGCTTGCGAGTGCGAGTGCACGGCCCGTTTAATAATTTGACACTTGATATTTAAAAAATAGTCGATTCTTTGAACGCCATTGCCAATTCAATGGTAATACGGTTAAAGATAAGGAGAACGGGTCGCTATGAGTGTTTAGATGTCCACGAATCGAAGCTGTACTGTTGCGGCCGACAATTCTGGCCAGTACGTGACGCGTTGCCTTTGTCAGGTGGAATCAATGGGCAGTGCCAGGATTCCAAGAGACTTGATCCAACTCTGACATCGGAAGATGATCGATGGGCGTGCGGGCGTTGAAGAAAAAATGTACAAGAAAAGTGTCGTCGCCGTTTCGACTTCGCCCGCGCGGGGGACACGCGTACTACCGATTTGAGTTCGTTTGGACCGCTGTTTAGAATCGGTGTAGGTCTAAACACTCGCTCGAGTCAAAAATACATTACGAAGCTTTTCTATATCTCTATATATTTTTTTTATACACTCAGCATATAGGTAATTTTTGTTCATCTATCCAGACAGTAATGTCGTTGTGCCACTATCTATTTGTAAAGGGCGCCGTCTAAAGCCGTCGCAAAATATTCATGGCAAGTAGAAATGTCCGAAAAATGCGGCGGTATTATACGCCTGATATAGCCTGGGCAGTGGACACGAGCGAAGGGAAAATGAAGAGAGAATGAATCTCAAATCGAATGGAGGAGGGTCAGAGGACCGGATCGGTCAATTGTTTTTCTAGGTGTGGATATGAGTTCTTTTGGCAGTGGGTTGTAGGTGAAAGATACGTGTTAGATTGTGGGGGCGGGGCACGATTAGGGGAGACTGGTGCTAAATAATTTCTTACGTTCGTAGGCGTACGTGGCATTCAGTACACAGCAAAATCATCTGTATCTGACGAGCATTAATTTAGATACACACTTAGTACTCAGTGAAGAAACATAGTTAACGTCTCATATTTATATCCAGCAAGCACAAATATGCATATTGTATACGTATTATTACCGATAGTCAGTTTATCCCTTTGGTTTATTTAAATGGATATCGGCTCGCTCGCCCGAAGCTTCTTTCCTAACCCGTTACAATGACGGGACACTTTTTCTCCATCGATCCCTAACGATACTTTTCTTTCGAGTTATATGTACGTGATGCGACATAAATTCTCGAGGAAGTGGACGTCAACGCTAAGGGATAGGATGGGGGAATAGGACACATCCATGTTAAAAATACATTAGTTTCCCTAATAGTACTCTGAAGTCTCTATGCACGCTCACTGTCAACATTGCACTGATTCTCCTCGCTGGAGAAAGCACCACTTTATAATACAATATCAGCTCTGATTTAGTTGATTAAGTTCATGAAATCAATTCAAAGCGTGACCAACGACCGGAAAACCGGACGGTTATCGATTCAATGTACTTAGTTCATGGCGCCAAAATGGACACTGTACGTGTTAACTTTTCGGCAATACCCTTCTAGTCCTCTTCCATTTACAGGGCCATTCATTGTTGAAATGTACGCGCATCTTTCACGTCCACTTGTAAGCGTACCTATTCGTGTTAATTGGGTTTCACCATAATTTGCAATTTCCTTCCTTTCTCTCGCTAACTAAGTACGATGTTAAAATATTGTGACGGTGAGTGGGCATCTGGATACACACAGTTTCACATTGTACGATAATGATCGCATCTTGTCATTCCTCGTTTTTATCCTACTGGAAAAGTTTATACGTCAATGTAAAGCTATATATTGACTAGTTTCTCTCACTCAATTCGCTTCAACGACGAATGGCCTGCACCCACTGTTTTGGTTTGCTGCTTTTTCAGTGGTTACGAAGTCACCCCGCACTTATGCAGATCTCCACCACAATATTTTATCATAACCATATTTATCATTAATGCCGACTATGTGCACTATGTCGCAGCGGTCTCCCAATCCACTTACTGCGCATTCCACACGTTAATTATTCATATTAACTTCGAGACGAGTTTTCGCTGCGCTTACCTCACGCTAGGAATGCCGACTTTTATATAATCTGACCTTTTCATCACAAAGGGTTGAAAAGACAAGTTTGCTGGAACTTCGTTATTAGAAATGCATTCTTATATCACGGATCGCGATTGCATAGATGTTCCAAGTCGAATACCATGTAGTCCACGCCGTATGATTAATATTCTTAGACACTACACCCTATCACGGTATATATGTATAATCATATAACATTAGTGTTTTTGGCATCCTTGAAATACACAAATAGACTTTGGTATAAAATTTTTTGATAGTGTTCAGTACGTTTATGCGTGCATACGGACACTGTCCGTACTGCTTTACGGTTCGTCACGTGGAACTTTTCTCGCATAATTTCCACTCAAAAGTTTCTATACCCTTTCTTTGGACAATCCTCTCGCTCTGGAGAGGTGGACTGGCTATCTGCGCGTTGATATAATCTAGCATATTTTGTCCAGCCACCAACTTAGTTTACATGGTGGTGCGCCTCTCCTTCTGCGCCTTTTCTTGCTGCTGGGATCCACAGCTTTTTTCACAAATCTTACGTTATAAGGGTCTTCTGCCAATTCTGGATACAATTGTGCATCGTGAATGTATTCGCCCTCGTAATTTGAAGCGAAGCCGACTTTTAGTATCTCGTCTTGCTCCGCAACCATCCACTCGACCACCGTCGGTGTGTTGGCTTTGAGAGCTTCGCGCTCTCTGTGCCAGGCTTTTCGAATGGCAGTAGCCTTAGCATGATGAAGCAGTCTTTGTGTCTCTTTTTCAGCTGTGGTGCCATATCTCAGATTTACAACGTAACTGCTGCCGTGGATTTTTACATCAATGAGCGAATTGCTCCCGCTGCCATTTTCGCTTTCATGGAACGTTGTATTTACTTGCCCACCGAGACGTTTTAATTGGCCGCGGTCCTCGGTAGCCCTCCAAGTTTCTTCTTTCACGAAGTAAAATGCGTCCTGTTGTGCACTATGGACGACAAATGTGAAGGGTAGGAAGTACGAGCGATTAAAAACGGATGTGAAAACATCCCCATAAATTGCATTAGCAGTTGGCACGCTTGACACCACTGCTTGTCCTTCGGAAGTCCTTGACACTAAAATTCCTTTCCCGAACGGAGGGTCAGAAGCTGCTCCAAGACGGCTAGGTATTAGTTCACTTGTATCCTTCTTCAAATCTGAGCCAGGTGGAGCAGATAGACTGACAGCGTCACCTGAGTGCCTTTGTGCGATGTGCGCAAGAAAGCCAGACTGGACACCGAGGTTTCTTGTCCACTTCTTCTTGCCGAATATCGAGGTTCTTGGTCCTAACGCGGGAGGAACGAGTCTGTCTGGAAGTTCCTCGGGGAACAATTGGGGTGCTAAGCTTCGTAGATCGTATCCAAGATGCGATAGCCATGATATGTGATCTAAACAAAAGACTCGTGTAAATTAACCGTTATGTATGGCAGTGTAATGCCTCAAAGAAGTATAGTGATTACCTGTTGGCTGAGTTGGTTTATCAGTGTGTCTTACATCAACCGGGTCATTCCCGTTAAATCTGTATAAGTGTAATTGAGTTGGAGTGTCAACTCTATCCAAAACGTTCTCCCATAATGGAGACATCCATTGTCCTATAAGTGGATCATATACTTTTCCATTCGGCATGTGCACCAAAGATGTGACCTGCATAAAAGTGAACTGTAGTAACGCGCAAATTATAATATTATACATGGAGAGGAATTCTTTAATTTAGGATACCTGATCTAGAAGACCGCCGCAAAAATCAACCGGGAGATATAGGTATGGATTCGAATCATATACAATATGTCCGTAAGGTGAACGCATAATTTCTCTAATGCCTTCACCGTACTGGCTGAAGATCATAATTGGAGTTCCACATTGGTCGGTGGCAATGTAATACTTATGACGATAAACTTGTGCGTAAATTAGATGACCTCTGTCATCGTAAACTAATGACATCAATTTACCATCACGAGGGCTGTATATCTGGCTTACTTCGTGAGGGCGTTTTTGATTATTATAGAAGAATTGTGTGACATTGCCGTAATTATCTTTTCTAGTAGCCAAACGATCGAGGTGGTCGTAATAGTATCGGACGTCAAATCGGCCACGCTTTGTGGCGCGCACGAGTAATCCTTTCGCATTATAATTAAATCTCTCTTCCCTCGCATTCTGCACTACTAAGCCTCTGTTGTCGTATTTGTATACACCTTCACCAAATTTGGCAATGCGATCCATATTATTGTATTCCATTGGTATAGTATTTCCCCTGTATGTTAGAGACAACATGTTCCCGTTTGCATCGTACTTGAAACCCCATGGCTCCTGTGCTTCAACACCTGTTAGCTGCCCATCACAGTCCCAAGTATAGTTCTTTACGTTAGTATATGTATTAACAGCAACATTGCGCGTGTAAGTTCTCGTCTGGTTGATACGGCCGCGAGAATCGTGAGTGAATTCCATTTTAAATACTTCCAGTTGATGAATTGTTACAGTAACTTGCGTTACCAAGAAGCGATTGTCTGTTATTCTTGAGAACAATGCTGTGCCGTCAAAAACAGTTGTTTCGTTTGTTTGTGGCCTTGTTATCTTGAATTGACCAATTTGTTCCAGCATGCCTGTTCTCAGACTGTAAGCCATTGTGTTGGGCGGAAGTGTCTGGCCCCCTATTCTGCCTTGGACGGCAACTAGTCTGAAGTTGGAATCATAATCGAAAGTGAACTTTGCGTTACTCAAGCCGGTTTTAGCTCCAAAATCTATGCGCTCTTCTATCAGTAAACCCGCGCTATATTGATAATCCCATTTGTATTCCACATCCCTCTCGGAATGTATCACTTCAGACGGCAAGCCGCTTTCTGTATATCTAATCTCACTTTTACCATCTCCATGTACAACTTCGGCCAATTGTCCTGAAGTGTGATATCTATAAACAATACGCGCCCCGTCCCCAGGAAACACTGTTTGTAGCAACTTCCCGTTGTGACTATAATGTTGTAGATAAGCCTTGGTGCTTCCTGGTGGAGTATATGTTACACGGAGGAAACCCAGAGATGCTTGACACGAAAACGAGTGCTTAGTTCCCGAAGGAAGTATAATGTGTCTCAATCCTCCGTCATCGTCATACTGCAGAGTAAAGTGTCTGTCACTTGCCAAAGTGATTTTGGAGAGCATATTGAAATCGTTATACGTATAATGTTTTGTTCCATCTTGGCTATTTGTAACTTCGGCAAGTTGGCCATGCCGATCGTATCCATATGATTCATCTGAAGCACCCCATTTCCAACTTTCTATACGATTGAATCTATCGTATGTAATACTCAGGTTGTGCCCTTGTTCATGGGGTTGCCAAGTTAATGGTAATCCAGCAGGATCGAATGTCACCGTCAACAGTGGATTGTGTGCTTTATCATAAAATGTCTCACGCCTAAACGCTTGCTCAAATTCCACACCTATCACCTTGGTGTCGTTTACCCAAATTTCCCTGTTGAGTGTTTGTTGGGAATTTCTTACGTCCCCAACCAGATTATAAGTAGTGGTCATTGTATTCGTCAACTCGCCGAGTGACATAAGCTGGTAGCTCCACATTGGCAACATTTCCGCTTCTATTGGTAGGGCAGCCTCCAGTAATGGATGTTTTGTAGTCGCAGCACTTAGTATTCTCCCTCCGCCAGGGAGTAAAACTACCAAGCTACTATTAGTAAATGCAATTGCTTTTTTAACTTTTGCTCCTATAATAAAAGTTGCATTAATTAGTTAATTTGTGTATTAAATTTTCTTTTGTCGGTATTGAGGGTGCTGATTTTATAGTAAGACATAATGATAACTAGGGTTGAACTTACCGTCGGTAATTGTGAGCACCTTAGATCTTTCACTTTTCATTTTATATTCGGCGAATCGCTGTTTATCACCTTTCGACAATGCTTGAAGTGGAGCATAGACTTTGACTGATAAGCCCTCGTCGTCTGACAAGTCTGAGGATAATTTAAGTTTTTCTCCAGTTGGTAGAATGACGTCAGTCACTCTACCCAATCCATCGTAATTGTAAATGTATGTTTCACCGCCCTGTAAATTTACCATAATATAAATCTATCCGAAAAAAATTTAAGATTCGTTTGAAAGATATGCAATCAAGCGGTAGCTTACCCCTGATCGACTAGTAAGTAAGCCAGTAGAACCATCATAACCAAGAGCAATCTCCGCCCTGCCCCTTTCGGATAATTTTTCTAAGAATCCAACTGCAGAAATTTTGAGCTCAGATTTATGATCCTGTGTGTTCTCAATGGAACTGACGACACCGCTGACATCTCTCAAGAACTGTATCTTATTCCCAGCACTGTCAGTCACAGTTGACAGCTTGCCGAAGCTGGTATTTTTACTGTACAAGAATGAGTATCGTGCCTTCCCTGATGTTAAGTCTTTTGTCGAAATGTGCTGTCCATAGCGATTGAATACATAGACTTCATTTGTTGGGGGGAATGGTATACGAAATTCTCCGTTCTCGTCATGGTTGGGAAGGTATGGCTGAAGTGCAAGAATGTGCAAACTGCCTTGATCCGCTACATGCAATACACCGTCTGGTGAGACTGTGAGAGCTGATATTGCAATGAATTTCGCATTCGAAGACAACAAAGTCTCGGTGCTGCTTGCATCATCTGTGCAAGAACATGTATCCAATTCCTTTGTGCTTGGCGTAGTACTATTACACTCGCATTGTCCACGCAGTCGTTCTTGTTGCTGTCCAGCGAAATGTGACATTTTGCCGGAGGCGTCAACAGTTCTTATAGAATTTACTCTATGCGAGTCACTATCAGCTATGTAAAGCTCTCCCATTGGACTGAAGCCAATAGCTAATACTGATCCAAGTACTTCGTCCGACTTTTTGGGATTGGTTGTAAGTGATGAGTTTACTTTTGCGAGATTACTGTCGTTATTGTTACTATTAGCGTTCGGATTGTTAGTACAGTGGAGCGGGGTTCCAGCAACAACCCGCACTTTCAGATCTCTAGTAAGCTTTAGTACCAGTCTATCGTCGATAAAGTGCAGCGAGCCATCCAAGGGACTCAGAGTCAATCCCGTTGGCCATTGTAGTTGGGCTTGATGTGCGGGTATCGCACCCACGCATGGTGCTGGAGACCAATGATTATGGTGCCCATGATGCCCCACGAGAGTGTGTATAATGCCATGAGGATCGACCGCACGAATGTTTCTACCGTCCGCAATGTACATAGTCTTATCGGCAGCAATAGCAATTCCTGCAAATATAAAAGGGAGTTTACGATTATGATGCCAGAAGTGAACATTGTTTTACCATAACCCGATTTCGGTACATATCAGGAAATATCCTCCTTTGTTAAAGCCACACGATTAAGGTGGTGAGGATGTACCTTTTGGATGGGCCAGTTTCGCATGTATGGCTGCACCTTCGTCCCCACAGTGCCCTTCGTCTCCTGGAATACATCTTTCTCCACTGCCAACAACAGCTTCAATATTGATACTGGGATCTTGTACTTGGTCCAATGAAAGCGCCTTCAATATTTGATGCTTTTCTGGATCGCTTATATAAAGGTGACCGTCAGCGGGCGAAACGCTTAGATAATACTGGTAGGCGACTTGTGTTGCGCTATAAATCGAATATGCGGTCAGGTTAATATTGTGCTTCGAATTTATAACTTTTCTATTAAACGAGGTTTTGCCACATTTTGTACCTTAAAATTAACACAGTATACACATTGCCCTCGGGTGTAATCCTACGGACAAGGTTGAAGTCGCCAACATATATACTTCCATCTGGGCCACTTGTAAGGGCCACTGGTGTCAGGAGCCTTGCATCCTTCGCCAAACCATCGCAGTTTTGGCAAACTAGACTCCTTTGCAGGCCGGTACCCATTACGACCTTTACTGTACGCGGATACTGCTTGAAATGAAGGGTAGTGCCATCGCCTTTCTGAAGGATCCCCTCGTGGAAGTTGTAATGGTGATGGATATCAAGGCCCCAGCCGCCAATATATGAGATATCCACGTCGAATCCGTGCAAAGTGCCTGTTTGGGTTTCCCATATAACGGAGGTACAAGTGGAATGTTGATACCCGATTGAAATCTTCGCCTGTGCTACACCATATACTTTCTGCTTGTAAACATTCCGTTTGTTCCAAGCGAATGTGTGCGTTAGATTTGGATCGGCTTCGTATGTTTTTGTGTGTAAAGATCCTTCAATCTCCACATATACATGTACGTGTGTTAGTGATTTCGGAATAAATGGACCAGTCAGCTGCATCCTCACAGTTGAAAGATATCCAGCTGCTTGACTGCTTTGGTACATCAAGTGGACGTTGGAGCCCGGAATCGGTATGCTCTCCTGAACAATCTGTGAGTGACAAGTTCGCGTTAGTACACTGAAGTGCAGCGATGAATTTCTACCGAGTTACATATCGGCTGAGAAAACTTCTATAAACCCGACGGTAGCCCAACTGATCATACCTGACTTTCGGCGAAAACCAAACTCCTGCCAGGTAAGCCACCCACTTTTTCTGGCATCCATGTGCTGACAATGATAGGTCGCAGCATCTCGTGATCGTGTTCCAAGCATGGACCATGCTCGCTAAATAGTCCCATCGAAATCCCTGGGAAGCCTATTATATTGTATGCCATAAATGGTAAGGAGTTTAAAAACACAAAACACTTAAGGACGGAACAAAGACGGCACACACGTGGCTCGGATTCTGGATGACCCCATTGCGTGATTGGGCGAAGAAGACCGCAATAGTACAACAATTCTATTTCGGTTAATGATGTCAGTAATACATATTATTGCGGTGAAACGAGTTTGAACGGAAGAGCAAATAAACGAAATGATACTATTAACATAATCCCTTTGGAAAATCAACATATAATATTGAGCATACATGGATAAACCAGCTTCACTGGATTTACACATAGCGTTTACATGAAAGCACATTTTGGACGAGTCACACTGCACGATTAATTGTAAATTGGTTTCTGGCAGTATTAGAAAATACAGATTGATCGTAAACGCGATAAAACGTACAACGTAAAGAGAAAAAAGTCTGTATATATATAGTATACTGTTAGGGGGAGGGTAATACTCACCGACAGCTGGGCTCGGAGGTGTATTGGGTTTATATGGCTCTTCTTCCTTGCTAAGGGTCATCACCACGGGTGGTAGGACTATTATTTGATTCCATGGCACGAACACGGTTCTCGTAAGGGGCTTGAATGGACTCCGCTGGAACTGGAGCGTTACAGCACCACCCCCGTTCACGAGGACGTCGAACCTGATTGGAGTGTGCAAATGTACCTCAAATTGCATTGCTTTGCTCTACCTCTAACGAGGAGGACGTATCCACATTTACACTTTGACTTTCGCCTTATTCGATGGCAGTTTACACAAAACAAATCAATTTCACTGCAGTGCGTCTCTAGTGAAACAGATAGCGTACATAGCAGAATGGAACATATTCTACTCGCGCAACTAGATTAATCTGAGAACATGACATTGTTCCAGGATACTGTGGATAAGGCAACAAACGAATAAATGAAATTTCCTCGAACAAAGTTGCGCGTCGATAGTTGACTACATTAGAGCAAAATTCCGATAGCTATCGGAGGACGAGAGGTCCGGCTAATCACGCGGGTTTGCGCGGAGTAATTAGCTAGCTTTCGACATCATTAGCTCGGCTTTGATGTGGTTTACCATCCTAACTCCTCCAGCTCCGTGTTTCAAGATTATACTCGCCAGGATTACTATATACCTGGCTGATATAGCTGTACCCCGCGATCCTCTCCCTTCATTACAATGCAAGTTTGATCCTATTACGTAGGACGTTCAATTCCCGTCTATCTGTTAGATCCCGAGACAGCCCAGTGATAATCTTAGAGAAATTCCTGCATCCCGTTTCGATTGCACAAGTTAGCTTGTAATGATTTCCTTCTCGGTCTCTCTAGAGTCTTTATTATAGTGGAATGTTCCAGTAATGGCAAACCGCGAAGGAGAATGTTAAAGGTGCAATTCTTGAATGGGGGAGCAGTAATTCAATACACATATAACGAGTAGAGTGTGGGTTTTTATGCATTGTGTTGAAATCTGTTTGTTGTAATAAAAGTTGAAGACTTCTTCAATAGAAAGCGCATGATGGACATGAATGTTCAATTTGTTCGTTTCTGTCAAATATTACGGATTTTTCCGAATACATTATACGCCGACTTGCATAAAAACCCGCAGATTATATAGTAATAAGTTGTAGGATAAGTGTATTGTGGCCTTACCATCCGTCAGCTCTGGTCAGAGTAAATCCAAAGCGGGAGTCCCGGTCCACGGCCACTCTGATGCCTAATATGCCGATCCCTTGCTCGGTAACAACTTGGCCTCGCATCACCGCAACCCGACTGTTACAAATTAGAGATATATCGGGGTCTCTCCTAGTTGGATTGCATTGTTGACCCGTTGGCTCGCGGAGCGCTGATTAGCATCATTAATTGGTCGCGTTCAATGATACCCGATACGAGAGAGCATACAATTCAATAATGCATGTACGCTCTTATCTATGTCGGTGAATTTGTTCTCAGGCCTCAAGCATTATGCACGAAACAAGGAAAGAAGGCCGGCCTTTCTGCGGCCCTTTAATTTTCCCGCTGCCGTTAAAAATGTGAGTAGGCAGATGCCGCAGGCGGCATCGACCTCAGAGATAAGCGCGATTGGAAACAATCGATTCTGTCTGTCAAATCAGCTTTCGCGGTCAACGGTTCAATGCGATCCAATATTCTCACTTCGCTGCTCATGCACTCCGCAAAGTCCATTGCAGCTTGCGCGCTGTATCAACGCACAAGAGGTGTGTCGATGGCTCGTATCCAGAGCCGAGAACCAATAGAAATGGACGATTTTACAGATGGTAGGATTAACATGCTCCGGCACAGTTCAAATGGGACTTTGCGGCCGCAGCAGCGAGGTGCGAATACTGATCTTTTTTGATGTTACTGTTCTCTTTGGTCACTAGCATTTTCGAGGGGATTGAAAAATAGTACTTGGTCGCGAGGCAGGTTGAGGGTAGTCTTGTGAGAGTATAGAACGCATGCATCACGTTATAGATATATGTAATAGGCGTGATAGACGTATTTGTGTGTATGTTTGTGTATAAAATAAACTTTCTTTTGGGCTTGTGGGGGGGGGGGTGGAGGGTGGAGGGTGGAGGGTGGGGTGGATGAAAGGGTGGTTGGTGGTGGTGGTGGGTGGATTATCTGCGTTAAAGTTGGAGGATGGTTAAAAGCTGAATATCAGAAGCGATTTGTGTTGTGCTGAATATAATGAGACCAATGTAAGTAACTAGAGATAATGTAGATATATATATAAAATATGTGTATTTGTATAGATATGCGGCATGGCGCATATGCATGCAGCCTGGCGTACACTGCGCTCGTCACTGCATACGTGATGGCGGGCGACAGTTGCATCGTATTCCAATAATTTCACGCTTGTACAACAGACTGCATATTGTTTATGCATTCGGTATGTAAATGTATATTCATCGGTTCCTAAGGGATTGCATTTGTGGCATAATTCGTTCTTGGAGGATCGCACCGCCCCTCCCCTCCCCTCCCCACCCTCCTATACTCTAGGATATATCGAGCGTACGAAGTTGAAGGTTTCTAACGATGTTCTCTTCGCGGTAGATCGGGATCCAAGGGGGTGTATATCTCATAAAATGATTTCGGTAGAAGCTCGTCGAAGCCTATTGATTTAGCGCGACGGTGCCACCGTTCCGGTGACTTGGGGATCAAACGTACAGCGGGGCGCAGCTGATCCTCCAAGTACGAGCACAGCAAGGTGGCAGGCACAGTCGTCACTACTGTAAGTCCAAACTATAGTGAATGGTAAAAGAAAAGAAAACAGATAAATCTCGAACACACCGAGATCTTTGAGGCAGACACCAACCTAGAGAATAATGGAAACCCAAAAAGAAAAGAGAACAGGCGGTGTCTTGTTATACACTAGAGAATCAATCGCGCGTCATAGACAGTATATATCGATGGTATGGCGACTCTGTCTCTTTCTCTCTGCTTTTCCATTTCTTCCATTGCATGGAAAGTCGCGGTCGTCGATCGAACCAATCGGTCTTACTGACTTCACGCTTTCTCTTTGCGTCAGTTTATCTGTTTCTCCTCTTTCTGTCTCTTTCTTTCTCGTTCTCGCGCTTTCTTTCTCTCTGGCTCTCTGTCTCATTTTCCCTCTTCCTCTCAATCTCTCTCACGCTTTCTCTCTCTGTCTTTGTTTCTCTCTATAGCCTCTGCCTCCGTCTCTGTCTTTGTTTGTTTCTTTGAACGACATGCCAGTGAGAGAAAGAGGTTGTCTTGTTACGTGTTCGCAGGATAGTGTAGAGATGCATGGAGACGCGAGAGTATTCACGGCAGGTTTGATATAGTTTGTCTCTCTTATAGTGGCAAGCAGATAGGTCGCGGAAGTAGTCTTTCGTTAGAAGTAGAGACGGATCTTCGTGGACGGATGACCAATCGGATGTCAGGGATTGCTTTGGCATATATCAGTGGGTTGATAATCATCGGATCGGTTGAAGACAGACACAGGGTGATTGGGGGGGGTGGGGGTCGGGGTGGTCGGTGGGTCGATGGGTCGGTGGGGTGGCGGTGGGGTGTCGGTGGCACATTATAGACAGGTGGTATAACAGACGTAGACAAGGGAGAAGGAGGGACACGGTCGATGAGGTGTGCTTCGCTGTAAGCAGCACGACTTTGTTTCGACTGGTAATTCTACTGCCGATCGATCGGTAGATAGAACAAAAAGTGATATATTCGCTTTCTCATAGCCAACTCTCCTTTGTGTTCGTTTTTGTACCAAAGGAACAATGAAAGAAAAGGAACGCAAGATTCTTTGGTACGCAAGGCGCGCGCAGTAAAGTAGTCAGCTTTGTGTAAGATGCTAGGGACGTTCACTAGAGACAATTCGACAGGGTGTTACATAAAATGCAAGCCTGGCAACACAAACAACACAAGACCAGGTATTAAGTACACGATGTCAAGTATACTAGCACGTACATCGGTGGTGAGACTAGCGCACTAAAGGACAGGGAGACAAGACATAACAAAAGGGCCGGGGAAAGACAACAATTCTGGTATGACATATCACAAGTGATATACAGACACAATTCGTACGTCTGTACTTTGATGTACATGTGAACAGTGCGGCCCCCAGGCTGCTGCTCGTTCAATCATTACGCGACCGCCTCAATTTGTCTAGAAAATCCGTTCTTACATCTGCTCGTAGTACAACGTTAAAGTACCGCGCACTGCACCATCACTGCGTCCGACGGTGCGCAATGCTCTTGACACAATTTCCCAATAGAGGCACGTGCTTTCGCATGTGCTCGCTACCACCCTAATTCTATAGTTTACCCCGTGCCAAATCCACGAAACGTTTTCTGCCTCTCATGCTCCGATTCCCAATTCATACGAGCACCGGCACAACGATCGGATGTTACTAGCAGCTCTCGCATTACCGGTGGAAAGATGAAGAGCATCGTGCTTTACGAATCTTCGACGTATTCCCTTTGTGCGTTTAATCGCGTAACAACAGCAAGCGCAGCCGTGGGGCCTCAGAATGACAGACACAGACAGACAAGTCTGCGGGTGAATAAAGGCAGACAGACAGAAAGGAGAAAGAAACCGAGAGACTGCTAGAAAAGAAAGGGCGCACGGGGATGAAAGGAACAAGCGAGACGTATGCTCAGATATTGGCAAACCGAAAAATTCACTTAATCGAACTTAGGGCAGGCTGTTGGGCGAAGGGGAAAAGAAAGAGAGAAAGTAACAGGAGAGAATGTAGAGGCAGGCTAAAGTACAAATACGTATATATGTATTTATATATAGATATATATATACGGGACGTACGAAAAACATGTAAGATGAAAATACGAGCGAAACGAGCAATAGATGGTAGTACTTTTTTTTGGATAAGAACGATTAGCGAGAGCTTGAGCTGCAACTTACCGCGGTGTAAAGGAACTCCAGAACGTACTACGTGTGGGAAAAACCAACGAGAAGAAAGGGCGTTACCACGGTCACAGAACCCGCATTTGCGGGCAAAAACGGATGTGCGAGCGCAACATTGCGCGAGCAATCGTTTCCATGCGCAAGGTATCGCACCGCTAGTATTCGTTTCGTACGTTTTCTTTTTCTAACAATTGAATCTAATCGCGGGTCTGTCTGCAGAGCGCCTCAGTCATAAGATCAAATGCCGGGCTGGTGTAGCCGGCTATGTATTCGATTTGGCTGGGCTCTCGGCCCGGCTTCATTACGAAATCGAGTGCTCCTCGCAATGTTTCGCACGCAGTTACAGAAACAATAGACGTAGACACACACTAATCAAGCGTACCCATCACACACGCACACCCGATCCTTACCAGTCACGCAACATGAACGCAGTCACCCTCAGACTCATTCAACATGGAGTGGTATACACGTGTGACAGACACAAGTTGGAAACTACAGAGAACGCACACACATATGTATGATGATATATAGTTGAGCTGGAGCACGAGTCCGAAGGACTGACCCTATGTTAATGCGCCTGTTAATCCAGTAACTCCGCATCCCATTTGGTCCGTTCTCTCTCACCCCCCCCCCCCCCCCTCCTCCCACCCTCTCCGTTTCTCTCGCGCCCCCCCAACCCTCCTCCCTTACCCACCGTCTCTCTTTCTCGTTCTCTCTCTCTCTCGCTCTCTCCATCTCTTTACGTTCGCGTCTCGAGGACTTGTCAGCCCGAATGGCGACATCCGAGAGAGCTCTTATCGGCTTGGTCTACCGGGGTCGAAGGGAACCCCGGACTGACAAAGGGAAGAGATTCCATCGGGTGCCGAAGCGGGTGCCATGTCGGGAGACGATCTTCGAATATTGATTACGCTGTCCGAGCAATCCCGACGCCAGCCTGAATGTCTGATTCACCGACATGTACTTGTAAAGCGCGCGTCTGACTATTCAAAGTTTCCCTCCTTCGCGCCGACACGGACAATATTTCCCGTCCAACGATAAGGCGGCCCTTCCCCGATCGGAATCTTCCTCTTCTACCATCTTAACTACTCATTTTCCTTTCCCCCGCGGCAGACGACAAGTCGTGCACGACCAACAATATTCTTAGGTGCGCATTGCCGAGCGCTTCTTGGCACTTAACATGCATATTTGGGTGTTAATCACGAGTGTCCTTTAACTTTGCATGTCCCGTAAGGTGCAATACGCCCCTCCTTACCCGCGGCGTATTTCTCCTTTTCTACAAAGCGTTTTACGTAGGGAAAGAAGCGTGCTCCAGGTCCTCTCGTATTGTCGTAATAGGCGTGAAAGCGCTCCAAGCTAGCGGCAGGGATACTCAGAACGATAATCAGTATTGCGACGGCACAAAACAATGGACAACGGACAATAGACAAAGAAATCGCTTCCCGTGAGCAACGACTGCCACTCGATACTAGACAAAGGCTGTGTGTACTTTATACACGATGTATGTAGTGTTCCAGTAAGCCGAGAGGAGGAACAACACACGCAAGATTTCAAACTTGTGTCTACCATTGTTAAAAATACATTTGTGGGCGATCGAGTCTCGACGAGCTGGAAATACGAACTGTCGCAGTCGCGTCTGACTAAACACTGACCAGTACTACTTGCGTCACATGAGAGACATGAGGCGCGACGTAGCACCGCCGATGCTCCATCACCCGTGTACTTTATCTATCAACTCTTTCCTTTGTAAATGCTTAAGAAATGGCCGAGATTGCTGTTACCAGAAGGAAATTTTGAATCTTTTTCTCCATTCTTATAATATGTTATCAGGTATATTGCGTGCTGGTTGACTGCTGTACTCAGTACTATAACGCAGAATGCCTGGAAGTGCACTGTCTTTAACGCGAGAGAACTGAATGAAGTAATAAAAATACATAAAGCAACTCTCTTTGGCAATCCATATATATGTATACATATATATATTTCTATTTCTTTCTCTGTCTTTAAACAGACTCTTGCCGGTCAGTCTGTCCGGGCACGACAGAGCCTCTTTCGGTCTTCGGCTGTAGGGTGAGATTGGTTTTTGGTGGTGGTAGGGGTACACACAGAGGATAAACACTAGACAAAATACACGAATCCCCCGAAATGCATTTGCAGCCTCTTCTGCATTAGGCCGCACGCATCCTCTATACCTTTCCCTCAATGCCGAACAATGGAAACACACGCACACGTGTGTTAGAATTTCCCGTTGCGTCTTTACACTTCTCACTGTGCAGTTCATTTAATTCGCGCCAACTCCTCGAATTTCCGGACGCGGCTGTTTGTCAGGTATTAGGAAGATGAAGTAATTTTGAAAACTTCCATGTTTACCCCCTCCTATTCAGACAAATACCAATATTCGGAGAAAAAGCTAGTTATATAACGAACGGATTATGACGCCAAATAGGTGGCAGCTCTAAGGGGCCGCCAGTCGCAGCGAAACCACGCTTTCTAAAGTTTATAGGGGCTAGGCACTTTAATTACGGCCGACAAATCTACGATTGAAAACGTGAAACTTTTTCTGCTGCTTTCAATTTTCTCTCAGGGTTGACGAGTGAGTACTTGAAATCGTCGAAAAAGTGATTCTCTGGGATGACTTTACAGATTGATCGATATAGTTCCAGTGGTCGACATTGGTCTTTAAGGTGATCACAAATGCGTTTGGCATTCGGGGGAGGAAAGAGGTGAAACACGAGGAAGAGGATAATCAAGGGTTTGGCAGGGCTGTCACCCAGCGGGGGCTCTCTTGATAATTCAACTGTCACGGTTAAACCGCGCACTTTGACAGAACGATACAGGTCAATCTGATTAGACTCTTTATAGCTTAATCAATGCTCACGATGAGGAAAATTTCACTTTACAGGAAATTCGGTTAACTGGCCTTGTAATTTTGCTTCACTGAAAATGTGTCATTTTAGCTTAAACCAAACCATTTTATCTCGCGGCAAAGCACTTTCCTTAATTAACTTTTTACTCGTTGATTTTCCAGCTTCAGCTAAATAAAGAGTTTATTCTTCTTTTTCGCGCACAAAATACATCTACAGGTGATTTTACCATGCATAGCTTGAAGCCTTTATTAAGGGTTTCCCAGTAAATCACGGCAATCTTAAAGAATTTAACATGGTAGATACATTATTTACTCTTTTGAGTGCGTTTTAATTATTTCGAGCATGCTTCTGTGAAGCATTATGGGCGAAGGTTTACCTTTTCATTAGAAAAAGTGCGATTAGTGTAAAGTAAGCAGTGAAATATGAAGGAAATTTCACCTCATCGTGATGCACTTGGCGATGTTTCGCTATACTTTAATCAAAGACTTCCGGTAAATCATAATCAAGTGCAGCGTATATGTACAGCCGCGTGAGAAATTCAGGTGAATTTCTTGTATCTCTTAGAATGATCTTCCTTTTTTTGGCTGCACAGATAGATGAAAAACGACGCAGCGCGTGCCGTGAATAACTGAAATTTCTGAATGAAAGAAATGATTCACGCATCTGTCGCGACTGACGATAAAACACGGGGAAAGCAAATCGCGAGTGAAATGGAAATATCGTAAAAGGCCAAACTATGACACGCTACTATACTATTACTTTCTTTTGTTAGCGATTAAATGTAATATCGTACACCGACCGAGCCAGTTATTACCACACACACGCGCTCCGCTTCTCTCTCGCGTGTAAGAATTTTCATTATCGAGATCATAATTTTCAGTCTCTCTCTCTTTCTCTCTCTCACCGCTCTGTTCCTTTTTCTCCGGCCACGCGATAACCTGGTCAGTAGCGAGTTCTCAGAGTGTCACGCAATAACTTGCTCGATCGCGCCTAAATGTTATTATTTCCTTATACGTTATGAAAATCAGGAACTAAGCGCACTAAATTGAATAATTACTCGTGTAGTAACAAGGCCTGATTGATCTTACCTTTCCGTGTACTCGTCCATGTGGGCGTAGCTTTGTACGCTGTTCTCCTCTACCAGGAACTTGACGCGTTGATAAAAGGAAGCTGTAACGCTCGGCGGTTGTTTGCGGAGCAAGACATCCACAGGATTACTACTAGCAAGGCACATGATATGCTCTGAACAGACTGCTTGAGAGCAGCACTCGCTGTCAGAGCAATCCACCATGCCATCTAAAGAACAGGGTTTCTTAGTATTTCTTAGTTCCGACCCTCAATTATATAGGTTTTACATCTCCATAGACTTTCCAAAGAAACTTGTTCGATACTTTTCTATTCCGTGATCCGTGGTTAGTCATTTACTAGATGCCGTAGTTATGCAAAACGATTATAATTCATAGTGACATGATTTCGACGAGAACTCACCCTGATCATTGTCAATTGAATCGTTACATTCCATTTCAAGGCGGAAACTGCAGTCGCGACCGGCCCAGCCGGTCGAGCATTCGCAACTATATTCGCCATCCTGGAGAGTACAGAGACCATGTCTGCTACATCCATTTTCGCAGCCGGCTGGACAAAAAAAAACAAGTATCTTGGAGTGGCTTGCTTTAAAAATGAAAATCATCTGTTGTTTGTTAACTTACGTAACGTGCAATGTCTTCCATTCCATCCTTGGCTGCAGACGCAAGTACCATTTTTACACTGGCCATGCTCAGCACACCGAGTATCGCATGGCTTCTGATCACACTTCGTTCCAGTCCAGTCGTCATTGCACCTACAGTATAAAACGAGTATTTTTACTTTCCTCCTAAAACGCTCAGTTTTTAACATCAACCGTGCTAATCTTGTGTTTATCATCCGAACATAATGTTGGAAAGGCTGTCATTAAACAGCGAATTCATTTTTAACCGAGTGAATGACAATGCCCTATTACAAGAAGGAAAATCAGTTTTCACGGATCGTAGCAGTTGGATAAAAAATGCGAGTTTAAGCTTACTTTCAAAGTTATCCTGCCGCAAAAAGAACTTTTTGCACTTGGGCCCTCTTTTACGTTAACTCTTCGGATGGAACAAGAAGGAAACGAGAGGCGTCAGCTTTAGAATATGAGAAAGGAGATCCACTCTCGCGTCCTTGATCTCTAACAAAGGAAAGTGGGAAGGGACGATGGTCCTTCCAGTCGTGATAAGTTGGCCCCACCCCAAAAGACAGAGCTCTTTTCTTACAATTTTTCATCGCCTTAGCTACGACTTTCGTCCCTCCAATCCTGAGAGCAATTTACTCATTTCTAGTTCCCTGTTTCGTTACGTTGCCCTTTACGTGTTGCCGTAAACGAAATTCACACATATATATAAGTTTAAAACATGATTGCCCCAATTTTGAATTCATATTGTTTCTACGTAAATATGACAATTTACACGCCTGGGTAGTCTAATAAGAATGTACAAAGGGACTCGCGATTGGGTAATGTTTTCTCGCATGTGCAGTCGCGATTTTTAAAGAGAGTAAATTCACTCGAAGCATTGCGAGTTTTCCCCTTGCTTCTATTTTTCCGGTTTGGGTAAACAAGCTGCCCTTTACCGTGGGCAGCCTCGGAGGAAGTAAATCGTAGGGAAGAGAAATTTCTTTAATCCAAGGGAAAGGAGTAGCGCCACAGCGCCAGTGGGCACACATCACTTCTCCTATTCAATTCGAGGAGAGAGGTGAGGTGCAGAGTGGGGCGGGTGCGCGCGCTCTCGCTTGTATCCAGGTAACCCAATTCCGACGACGCGTTGCAACAGCCACGGAGGGCCCATAAAGGACGACGATACAAAAGGTAAGGTAGATACACGTATACTGACTTGCAAAGGCCCTGCTCGCAGGTTCCATGAGGTCCGCAGTTGAGGCCGCAGCTGGGCTGCGAGCAATCAACCCCGGTCCAATGTCCCTCGCAGATACAGGACGCAGTTTCGAGGTCGTACGTGCCGTGATCCGAACAACGGGGCAAACACTGGTATACTTGCTGGTCGACCTGGTTGCACCTTTCGCCTTGCCAGCCAGCTTTGCAATAGCACTTGCCGGACACGCAGGCGCCATGACCACTGCAGTTCGGATCGGCACAATCGGCTAGGAATCGGAATTGCAATGTCCACGATTAGTTACACCTACTGACTATGATCTGATACTTTCAGCCACCCTCTCCGCGTTAGCAGACCGCCATCGAGGCTGCCTAATGATAACTGCGAAAGTTTTGTTGTCAAAGTGGTGGGACTTGCCACCCACCAACCATTCCTTCACCCTTTTTCTCTTCCTCTTATTCAGAATCTCGCACAAAGTTAACGTCCTCGCGCCACTAACAGCGCTCGGTGCTCTTAACGTTTTAACCGAGCCAGTGTCTCGTCCTTGAACACTCCAGCTGTGTAATCCTGTCACAGCCGGATGCTGCTGATTGCGCAAACCGCGCGAAAGAATGGCCCAACTTTTTAAATTATCGCATCCGAACAATTGCATTAACCATCTCTAGCCGCGCTTCCTACTTGCGAACCTCACGGGGACATTTTGCGACCCTAGTTCGTGACGAGCGCACGCAGTACATTCAGTAGGGTCGATACGAGTGCTGCTGAATATTCTACTTTGCTCCTTCCGCATTTGTCTACTCTGATATACATAAATATCCTGACACCAGTTACATGTAAACTCACTGCACATCATCCCGCCACAAAATCTATATTTCTCTCGTCAAACTGGAAGAAGTTCGGGACGATTTCTATTGCTATTGTCTATGCGCGTCATTAATCAGGCGGAATTAGGGGCACCAAATGCGTTATGAGTTCGTAATTGGGAGCGGGCGACTCTATTTCTGGAATCCTTATTACTTTTAAGCATTCACGAGGTATCCCGGGTCACCTTCTAAATTCGAGAATTATTGAATAAACCGATGAAATTGAAGTCCCTCCTCGCTCGAGTGTATATTGAAATCCTCGAATTTTCATGCTCGTCATTGGCTCGAGGCAAGAACTGTTCTTTAATAGGTCAGCACCGGGAATATATTATACATTGTACTATTTGAAGCTAAAGAGCCATTTGTAAAGCATATCATATCTCTTATTCGGAACGGGTGCGAAAGAATTATAAAATAGCATGTCCGAAAGGAATGGTGAATTGATTTGCATATGTATACAATGCGTGGTGTGTTTTCGTACAAATTGTGGAGCTATACCAGCAGGAATCGTGAGTTAGTAATGCTGTGAATTCAGCGACAGAGAAGGCAAATATACTCGAATTAAGAGAAAATTAATTGGGCCTTCTAGCTAGTATCCAGTAAAGAACTGGATGCAGAGGTAAACGTTCTTGTTGATCCGATTTGTAGCGCGATGTTCATTTTTAAAGGTAAATGCATGTAAAATCTCGCGCATGCTTTTGAGACAGTATCAGAGTTTCACAGTTAACGAGTGTAGCAGAGAGCGAGAGATAGACGAGAATCCACAGAAAAAGAGAGTGGTCGACGCTTATCGGACTTCTAGGCAGGAGTTCGGTATTCGTACTGGTGGCATTAAAAGTTGAAACCCCATTCTTTCCAGGGCTTTCAGTTTGAAATAGTTTCACTTTGTGAAAGCAGTACCGAAGAACAGTACAAACGTAATTAAGCGGCACTTTCTGTTTGACGGTGCGGGAAAGTGCTTTTTTCCAGCGCTGAGCCGCAGGCGGGAGGATGGCAAGCTAACGAAATTTGGAGACTCGTTTGCGACTGCACGATCAACTTACGTTCGTCACAAAAAGCACCCTTCCAGCCTGGATTGCAGACGCACGAGCCACGCACGCATTGCCCATGCTGATTGCAGTCAGGAACCTGGCAGTCACCTAGGGGTATGTCGCATTCGGCACCCTTCCAGCCGTCCTCGCAATGGCACATACCGCCGCCGTATTGTCCGTGAGATGAGCACAATACCGGGCAGACACTCTTGCTGCAATCGGCCCCCTGTAATTTCAACGTACCACCCAAACTCTTTATACTGTCTGTACTATGTTTCACTATGCACCAGTGATTTACGTTTCGTGCGGGAATTGAAGTTCTAACAAAAGAGTTGAGCGGACTGGTTCTCGTTATCATACAAAGAGAGATGATTTCCTGGAAATCGTATGAAAGGGAAGAGAAAGCCTTGCGAATGCTCACCTGATAGCCATCGATGCAGTCGCACTTTCCAAGATAACAGGAGCCACGTCCAGAGCAGTCGTTCGGGCAGGTGGTGGAAACTCCTTCGGCTTCGGTGACGACCAGGGTGACCTTATACGGCTGCAGCTCGTCGTTGTAAACCGAGAGGAACCAATGCCCGGTGTCTACGTATTGCAGTAGGCTGACATTCACCATCATCGGCTCCATGATCGTCCGCTTGATAATTACGTGTTGATACGAGGAGGACGACGGTCTACCGATGCTCCGATGGACATCTTGTGTAACTGCCTTCATGAAACTGACTGCCTCGGAAGTCGCATCTCTCTTTAATCTGTGATCAACCCTGCCGCCTTTGACGAATTCGACGAAGTCATACTGCGTGACACTCGGCGCGACGTTCCGTCTACCGTAAACGGCGAAATTCGCACCCCAGGGTAAGGTGAGGTTCAGCCGCAGGAAAGCTGGCTGCTTGTTGCGAAACTCGGTGTTCCAGAAATGGTAAGGCGGTATGACGGCTGAGTGCGCGACATTATACGCCTGCAGTTCCAGCACCGCCGGCCATTGTTGGGCCGATTGCTGAATCTGTGGATCGCTCTGTTGGTCCCCAGCGCTGTCTGAGGCGCTCGAGTGTTCCGCCGTGCTCGTTGGCAGCGACTCTGTGCAACAAGCAATGCCAAATTATTTCTGCTTCAACTATGAATGCACCCTGCCACTGATACCGGCGACTCGACACTACTCCCACTCTACAAGTTCAAGTGCACTTTTATTCTCCTATTCGAAACTCCTTTACATTTTCTAGACCAAGCATTATCTCGCGTAGCTCCGGACGGATAGCTAGCCCTTTCAGTTTCTATCATTCGAGTATTATTTTCTCTTTCAATCCATGTTATTTTTATTTGATTGAAATTAGTAGTCAACATGTAAATGCTACTTGAACAATTGTAAAAACATATTATTAGTTCCACCAGTATTTTCCGTGACGCAACTCGGATGTAGATTATGTGAAAACCGTGCTCGCGTTAAGTAAACTTTTCGTTTCGATCTTTGCATAGCAGATATTTTTTGAGAACAATGTTTGGCGACGTGTAAACTGCTATTAATCGTATTATGCTCGGCGTACCACTTTATTTATTTCGTACAGAACTGCAAGTAGTCCTTGATTTTTAGGCGTTCAAGCACGGATATACTGTGATGTTGTTCTAGGCTGGCTACATTTGCGTTACGTGCAGCAAGTATAAATTAAACATCAGCTTTGAATATTTACCTTCGGTTGGAATTTGAGTTGATATTGGATCGTGAATGCGTGCGTTTTCATGGGTGACGGCTTTGAAGTCTTGTTCCACAACACAATTTGTGCTGTCTATCGATCGCATCGAGCTCACTGCTGGAAGGAAAAGGTAATCTTTTTTAAAACTCCGGGTAACGATATCGGAAACTTTTCGATTAAAGAGCTTTCGCTGACTATGTTGGAAAATAGAACTTATTTTAATTGCATTTTGTCTGGTATACGCTAAAGTATATGTCTTAGAGGAGAGTGAAAAGTCTCTTTAATGCTAGTTTGCATCTTCTATAAGAAAGCACGGAAGGCGCGAGTTTCTATCTTAACCATTACTGTGAAGAGGCTGTGACAATTGAAATTGTTCGACATTTGATTCCCTACCGAATCAAAGCCTGCGTATCATAATGATCACTGACATTTCATTTAACTCAGACATAGTGATTGTTGATGCACAATAGTAGATGCATTCAACTGTGGCATTACTAGTACTCCTGTGAAGCTCGAGATGAAACAGGAGGTGGTGCGACTCTTTTACGGCACCAGGATTCAAGAACGAGCTTTAGTCGAAGGTCGTGAAGTGTTCTAATGGCTTCATAAATTCGAGCAATAGCTTTCGAATTACAGCGGACATTCGAGAATCTCCGGCGCAGCAGTAGGATACGTAATTCGAATGTTATTTTAAACGAAATACAGTTCAAATATATCACACGGCTTGAAAATTAATTGATAGCTCTTACAAACAATCACTCCGTGCATTCAATTCGTAACTTCGAAGGGAGAATTTAATTACGATCTTGGTGAGCTCGAAGCTTCCTAGGTAACTTCCACAGGTTATGTCTATAAATATCCTGCAGGAGATAAATGTCAGCTCTTCCGACGTAAATAGTATGATGAATCTCGTTACAAAGTCCTTATTTGTTAAAGTTGTCCCGCAATTAAACCGCCTATTCGCTTGGTTATTACGATTCTTTCTAATTAATTAGGTCGATTCAAGAAGTATTATTTTGGAAAATTTATATTCTATATTTCTCGCCGCAGTGCAACACAGGAGCGCTTACGATAATTGCTTTATTAGGCTCTCCAACAAGGTCGCTATCATCCTTGACACAGTCTAGTGAGATAAAAGTGATGTCAGCCTCCTTCGAAAATGAATGTGCGCGTGGCCTGTATGTGTGTAGCCGGGGATAATTTCCATTCGATTTCGCCCCGAGAATGTGAGGATCGAAGTAAAGCGTGCGAATTCATAAGCATGCAGCCCGAGGCAAGAGGCTTATCCGGTAGATTCAAAAATAGTAGGAAAAAGGAAGGACGCTCCTCTTGGGAGGGCGAATGCCCGTTACGCAACGATCGCTAAAATTGAGTTGCACTCAACTGTAAATGACCTTATTTCAAGAGCACAGGGGTGACACCATAGCATCTAGATGGTCCCACATCGCCGGCGGCCTCCTCACTCCCATATCCGAGCTTGTGCACGTATCGTGCTGACAGGAGAGAACGGCATCAGAGCCAGAGAGGAACGAAGTCATTCGGAAATCCAATATTACCGTCGAGCTACGAAGACAGCCGTCGAGTTTTCGGTGATCGTCTTGCGGCCGGAAATTTGAAATGGTCACGGCACCACGAGAATTCCAGCCAAACGACTGCTCGCACCAACACCCTGACCGACTGCTACACCCTTTGATTCCGCTCGACGGGAGAAAGGTGAGCCAGCGATCTCCAAGTTGAGAAGGACAACGGACTTTCCTCGTTTCAGGAAAGCGAGGGAACAACTTTTTCAATTATATTCCAGCGGATCGATAAAGCGATTCATTTCCCAGAATGATTCCCGGATTATCGGGGGATTACCGGAACTTCCGCGGCCCCCGCCGACCGAACATGCCATACTCGCTTCCGTTCTTCCGGTTATAATGAAATATTTACCGTCGATCGTTCCACCTTTTCGCGTTCTCGCTCTCCTGTCGATTCTAGGAAACATTTGAGCAAACCGTTGGCATTACACGTACCATGCCTAGCCGAACCGGATCGATTACCTAAAATGCTGTCAAGCAACTGGAAATGCCGCATCGATTGTCGAAAATGTATACACAACCCACCGAACCTATAGAATTTGCTACTCCAGCTCTGTACATCGCTACATCGTACTTATCCGACTCTACGAAGAGGATGATGTACATTTTCTGCACAGCAACTTGCTACAATTATTTGCACCAAGTTTCTACGCAATTCTCGCTTAACTAAATTCAATTAACACCGTCATGGACTTTCCTTTATTATATGACGCGTAAGACAAACATTCCCCATTATACTTTTGCAATATCGCATCGCACAAAAGTATGGTGCAAATCTAAGTCTGGTGCGAAACAAAGCACTGGAAGAGTACAAGAGTTCCTGGAGACTAAAGGAACAGGTGCGGAAGATTCACGGTAGAACAATGATATATATTCAACGAACCGACAATTACTTTGGCGCTTGTAGATGTTAACATTACTTTGGAGTAACAGGAGGAACATTTAATGAGACATTAGTTCAATTAGCACTCTCAATCACATTGAATCGGTCTCGAGAGGGGAAGTAGCTTTTGCAAGATCCTCGCGATTTACAGGGAAAGGCGTTTCCCCGACGGATTTCGCTGTGAAAGTCTTTCTCGTGCGGTGCACGAAGACACGGCATAAATCAAATCACCGAAAGGGAAGGCGAGGCAGTCACACGCGGGATCCGTGTCCGTACGGATGTTGGGTAGGCAAGAGATAGAGGTTAGTCGGAAGGAGGAGGAGGAGGAAGAAGAGGATGAGGAGGAGAAGCAGTATTCGGGCGGTGCCGTCAGGGAAGTAAGTAGAGTAGACGGAGGTACCCGAGCGAGTGGCGAGTGGCGAGGCGCGGGTGCGCAAAGGGGTAGGTTCGGATGCAGTAGCAAACAGGCAGATTGGTTCCCCGACTCGATTTACTGGAATGCAGAAATAACAACTGGCGGGGTCTTCTCAACGTCCGCCACCGCGCCACGCCGCGCCGCGGCTCTACAGATCCAGCTCCACGCAATCCGCTCCTTTTCTTCCTTCGCCTGCCAGCCTTTCAGACTCAGACAGGGCGACGCGACGGGACGGCGGGGCGGCGGGAGGGAGCCCTGCTGGAGGAGGAAGAGGAATAATATAACTGGTGGGATTCGAGGGACACTTCTGCAAGGGAGCGCCGCCGCTTTTATACATATATATATATATATATGTATATATATATATATTCGCAGGACAATCTGGCCCTTACATCCTCCGTCCCGCTGCGCCGCCGTTCTCTACCCTTCTACTTCTTTCTCTCCTCGCTGCCGTCAAATCCCCTTAGCCTCTGCGCTTCCGAAAGATAAACCTCTAGCCAGCGTTCCTCGGGCCTTGACCATCGTGGCGCGCCTCCGGATTTTCCGGATTTGTCCGACTATACCCCCAATGTAAAAGGACAATTTGGCACCGCGACAACCGTGCGCCGATCCACCGCAGGCTCGTGCCTCTTTGTGTTTGGCGCTGATAACGGGGGAGCGTTAATTTCTCTAATCGGCTCCCACGCCGACTCGCCACCCTAAGGCACCGGCACCGACACCGGCTCAACCCGCCCACCCAATCCCCTTCCTTCCATCCTTGCCATCGTCCCGTCGCTTCAGGGGAAATGCGTTTACATTAGGAATTCAGATAAACCGCATTGCCAAGTTCTTTCCTAACTAGGTTGGTACCGTCGTCTCCGCTGTTTTTCCGAGTTGCCCGCCGTACGGCCGTTCTCCCGTGCCCCGCGAAGCCTTAATTTCGTATAATAAAGAACTCTGTTTACGTTTCTCATTTTGGCTAAATGCAGTGCCGCGGTAGTCAAGGCCCGTCAGGACGAAACGAGTTTCCTCAAGTCACGAGACTGGACAAAAACAATTATGTGTGAATGTATCAGTGTGGCGGATCGCGGTCAGGCTTGAGCACGAGCAGCTTGCTCTCTTTGTTAATTATACGGTGGAGTTTTATGCATCTATCTTGATAGTTGAATGGGTTGCCCTTCCTTCGAAAATGTTGCAAATTCAAAAGAGTTTTGTCGGCGATTATTCTCGAGAATAAAGCCTGACTATTACACGAAAGGAAAATGTGTTTCTTATGGCCGTTCAAGCCGTAGATTAATCCCCCTCGATCCATTCTAAGTTAATGCCCATCGCGAATGGGGGATTTTCTTTGAATTGACTTTCTGTACTAGTGCCAAGGATCCCCAAATTTATTGCCGCTAAAGCCTCGACTCGATTCTATTGTTTCGCCGCTAGTTCTCGACGTTTCAATTTCGGCGACGTCTCGATGTTCCCACATATCTTATTAGTGAATATAGGCGCCCTATTGATTCGCGCAAATATACGGCTTCACCCTTTAACCCTCGCCGGTGAGGTAATGTCTTTGCGCGGAGCATTATGGGGCCGAACACACCCTACGCCTCGGACACAGTTTCCCCGCTATCGGCCCGCAATATTTTTACCTCTCCCCTAACCGGATGGAACCGGCCACTGGGTGCTAAATGAACCATTGCGCTAGTAATGCCATGGTGTAGCTGCACTTCCTACCAAAGATCCGGACTTCCGTCGTTAAACGGTATTTAATATTGTGGTATACGACCTACCGCGCGACTATCTCTCCTTCCCTAGGTCATCCTCCCCAGCATTAATTTCACACGTTTAATCCCGTCGGCGCGTCCATTAAACGCATTAATTCCATCATAAAAATCTATTAGACCAGCGTGCTCGCTATTCTCAACCAACGACGCCAACAATGCGAAACAGTATTATCGAGGATTATCTCTTCCGACTTATCTCGCAAATTTTGCAAGAACAAAACTCTCCCTGTCGGACTTCGCAGTTGAGTCTAGCATTTTTCATGAGACTTTCGTTCGCGCGGATTATCACGTATTGTTGTCTGGCCACGGCTATATTCGGCTTTCTCATGTATAAACTTTAGTCACTGACAACGAAACTATGTAGCTTGTCATTCAAGGATTATTTATTGCGTTGGTCAATAGTATGGACCAATATGCCCGAATGCTTGCTACTCGGTTACATTTTTATTAAGTCGATCGACGTTGTTGATTAATCTGATGCTAATGTTGACACACATGCAGAGGTACATACACAGTTCCATTGGATTTATAAATGGAAGTTGGAGCAACTGAAATCATTGTTCGATTGGACAGCGTTTCGCTCGAGACGAGCTGATGCCAGAAGCAGTAGAGAGAGCAAGCACGCTGGAGCAATAAACGTAAACAAGGTAGGAAGAATAGAGGATTGTTGATGTTTACTTACTTGCGAAGTAAGCGAGCATCGCGGTGAGCGCGACAGTGACGAGGATGAGGGCGATCGAGAAGCATTTCCAGGAACATCTGTGCTGGCAGCGCTTGTCGATATGGAAGCGTGAGGGCGAATAAGGTGAATAATGTGGAACGGCCGCTGCACGAAGTGGAAAGCCCGGCATCACCATGGCCTGGCCCTGTCCGCCGACGGTGCCAGCACCCCCATTTCCAGAGCCAGCGCTTAACCCACCGCCCAGAGAACCGACGGTCGCTTGCTGCTGCGGTGGTAGGAGTCTGCAATTAAAAACACAATGCTCACGTTAGAACGCTGCGCCCGAGACTTACGGCGAATGTACAAGAGCATTTCTCCGAGACCCCATTCCAGACTTGTGAATTGCACCCTACTACATACTCCCTCGCTTTCTCGCTTTTGTTTCACAAAGAACGCGGCACATTTTAAGTTCGGCCAACGTAGACATATTAATTTGTCGACTCCCTTTCTTAGTCGCCACCCGGACCCCCCTTCCGCCTCATCTTCATCCGAGTCTCGCATTTCCTTTATCTATGGAAATGCACGCATCAAAGAGAAGCTGATCTCTCGGGACATCCTGTTTTATTGTGAATGGGCGAGATGTCCATGGATTATTGGCCAGCCGCCCCTTCTACACAGGTGCTACCATTGAGATCCTACCGTCGAACCTACGTCAAGGATTTTATTTTCATCATGAACGATATTTATCTTCATCCCTCGATCGAGAGCAGGGCGTGTCCAGGTGGGACCTCCATTCTGTGAAGGGAGCGTGAAATAGGGATCGATTATGGTGCCCCTGTAAATGCGATTCTATAATCATGCCGACTCATAGCTGGTATTGTATCCTTCACAATGTATCTATGGCTTATTTTATCCTCGCCCGGATCATCCAAATATAGTGTAACTGTATGAATAAATCACTGGCGAAAAAGAAGCGGCGCTTAAGTGAAATAGGGGGAGCCATACGCATATATAGAAAGCTATAGAAACAGTACTTCAGTTGATAACACATGTTCAAGAGTACTCATTGTCAGCTTCTCGTGGAAGAACACTTTACTGACAGTGAGAAATGCACGGTCCTCAGTCTTTCAAAACAATTCCATGCAACCTAGGCAGAAAACTTTTGCGTGAATTGATGAATCTGTTGTGGTTGTTGTTAAGGCAAATGAATTTGCAGAGAACTCGGTTGAAAGTCCTCGGCAATGTCAAAGCGATATCGTATTTCTCCAGTATATTAACTAAATTAAAATACTGCCGCCGAACAGTCAGGGAGATATCTGGCGGGCGAACAGTGGCATAGTCAAACAGCGCACTACTTCATCTCATTCTCAGAGCGAAGCAGCTGAGAAGACGGTTGCGTGCACGGTTCTATTTGTCTTGGGTGTGCCTCATTAAGACATCACCGCCCCACTCGTGTCAAGTATACGTATAAGTTAGTTAACAACGCCCGACAAATACCATAAATAATGGCGGCCCGCCGCCCCGTTACTTTGCGATCCTATAAACGTCCACTCATATTTCCTGAGGCAGGAAGCAATCAGGCACGACGTGAAGAAAAAAATATCGCGCCAGCAGAAATGCCGCTCTCGGTTAATCCGTCTCTTCAAATCCTCTCCCTCGCTCTCTCTCTCTCTCTCTCTCTCTCTCTCTCCCTCTCTTTCTATCTATCCATCCCGACGTCTCCGACCGGCAAAAAAGGACTACGGCGCGGGAATGCCACTCAATAAATATTGCTTTTTCTCGAGGACCATTAAGTTGAGAACGGGGCGCGGCAGAAAATTAATTTACTAAATGTAGCGGGTGGACCGGCCGACTGCCACCCGGCAGAAATGCTAGGGCGAAGAACTTTAATGGCGAAATAATGGGAGTCTTAAAAGTTGGACGATAGCCAGCAGCATCTTATTCGATCTCTGAATCATCTCGCGAGCGCCGAGTCTGCGTGCCTTGTTTGTCCGCGCGGACAGGAAAAATATGATTTAATTAAATTGATTTATTCGCTGGAAAGCCCAGCGCCGGAACCTCGGCAACGATTTGCGCAAGGTTACTCCGCTGTGACTGGAATCTACGAGACAGTGGAGATCATCCCAGAAACATATTTACGCCGCATTCCTCCATTTAGAAAGGACGGGAGAAAATGAAGATTGAGGAGAAGCCTGGCCGAGATAAAGGCGTCCGAGTCTTAATATGCGCAAAGTCCTATTACGCTAGTCAAGGAACGCTGTGTTCCATGCCGATGAAGACAAACGCAGGATTAGTTAAGAGCCTTTGGAGATGGCTGCGCGTTCTTGCCAGTAAGACAACTGGATTCCTGATTGCACCTTACAGACAAATGAAGCAGAGGGGAGTAGCTGAAAACAAGATGAACGACTCAGTAGGGTAGACACAGTAGGCGCTGGCTGGGGTGGCGTGTATTGGAAGAAGAAGGGAGTGAGAGAGAGTGGGAGCCACCAGGAATACTGTGGGCCAACGCGCGCTCTGGCCCTTCCTTCCAGTCCAGTTAATCCATTTGTGCGAGTAAATCAGTTACACGAAATTGGGTTATATTTCCTAATCGATACGCTGGATTAGTTTAGCACGTTTGGCACGACCCGGACTCTACCAGAAAGTGCTATAAAAATATCAGGCGTCTCTTTCACCCTACAGATACGTAATCGGTAGACAGTTGAAATGTTTCCATTGTTTACAAGCTCTTTCTACAATCACTACAAGCGGATCTTTCATAACGGGGAAAAATTAATTGTAGTAGATACTTTCAAACTTGTAATCGCATTCTGTTAAAGCGAAACACTACTAGTTTAGAACAGGGCCGCGGGGCTAGAAAAATCCAGGTTCAGTGATCCAAATTATTCTCGTTTTTTACACCGCGTACGGCATTGTTACACGCGGCTACTGTGGACGCACAACAACAACACCTACACCGATTAAGAAAATTGACCGACTCCCTGATGCATTGGGAGTTAAAAAGGTAATTGCGGGTGGCGTTGCTGCTGTATATTGAGTTGAGTGTCGTCTGAGTGGAAGATTGGACTGCCTCAGCTGCAAGCTGAGGATGGTCTCGAGCGTGTGATCCAATTATGATGTAACGAATGTATTGCCGCTGCAGCGCTCGATAACAACGGTCTTCGTATCCACCTCCTGAACCATGCTAACGCATCAAATATTCTTTTTTCCTTGCTAGATAACGGCTCTTCATTAAGAGGCCGGCTCCAGTTGCTGTAACGTGGATGCTTCGATCTACCCTCTTCACCAGATTCACCTTTTCGAGAAGCAATTTCGTGGGATTAAAACGTGAAACAACTACGAACGCTACACTCACACTCTCTCCCCTTTTTCCTCCTACACCAAATATCAGACTCGAACCTATTTTTATTACCGGAGAAATTCACGACAACAAATAAATTGTTATCAAAGAGTTCACGGGACGCCGACGGACGGAAGGAACTGATGATGTGAAATGCTGAGATTTATTTGAGGAAGGTTATTTAACTTCTATGGCTTGTTTGATCCCGACGAACGCGTCAAATGTACAAAAGGCAGGCAAGCGAAATTGTTACGCCAAGCACCGATAGAAAGGAAAGTCTAGCCGGAAGAATTTTAATAAAAATCTGATATCCTCCCGGTGTAGTTCTTCTGCAAGCTTTCTCCGGAGAAAGGAAAGGCGACACTGCAACGCGTAATTCGAGGCGCGCAATCCAACGGTTGAAATTGAATCTCGCTCGCCGAGAAAAACTACGATCATTACACTCGGAATAATGAGATTCCACAATTCGAGTGCGAACCAGGCGACGGATATTTAATACCCCGAGCCTGATGTTGCATAACGAAATGCAATTAAAAAGTATAAAACAAAGTTAGTTGAATTATCGAGGATGTTTGCTTTTCTGATAGCTTGATAAAAGTGCTTTGGAAAACTGTGTGGATGAAGTTTGCAGGAAGCTTGTACACTGGCTTTATCGTAATTTATTATACATTCATATTGAAATTCATATTCATATAGTTATCAGTCATAAATTTGCTTCCTTGTATAAAAACTATTTGAATTCCAAAAAGAATCAAATTGCACACATACGTCTCAGTAATCCTGAGGAGATTAAGATAAAATTGTGTTGCATGATTATCCGGCAGTGCGAGAATGTAGAGAACAGAAGCTGTTGTTTGGGATGAAATTTACAATACAAATTGAAGTTATGATGGCGCTGCCACACAAAACTTTCTCGACTCCCTCGCCCCTCGATTTACCATTATGTACACGGCGAAAGGGCCCGCTGCATGCTCCGTACTCCATCCCCTTACAAAACGGCCTGATTACGTCGTAATTATAATTTTAGTTGCGTAGTTACCACACTCTGACCGCACAGCGCTCTGTACTTCGAGTCCGTGAACATGACAGTTTTCCGCTTAGCGCTTGCAGCCCTTAAGGGTGCCCTCGCTAATAATAAGTGCGATACCACTGAATATTCAAGCCGTTGCTCCTTTAGTGCCCAGAGGGTGTACGTGTCTCTGTGCGCATCTATGCTATCCTGATTTTAAAAACAGAACAATCTTCACAGCAGCATAAAATGATTGCGTAACTCTGCGTTCATTCGCATCTCTCTGATAAGACCTGCTTTGACCACGCTCGAGGAAAGCGCGTGCTCTTTTTGTATATTCGTTATTCAAACATATGTCAGATTCGAGGGTATGTATACTACGCTAGAATCGGAGCATTATTAACCGCTGCCGGATATAGATCAGGGTATTTAAAGGTACTCAAGAGGGTTTCCCCTTTCAAACGGCACTCTGCACGGAAAGATGAGGCGTTCACCGCCGCGCTTCCTTGAAAGGATCTTTGGCAGTTCTGTGTTGCTCTTTGAAGGCGAGCGATTCTACCTAGGAAGGCTGATGCGTACGGTATTGGTTGGTTGGATCTCTCGCCGCTGGATCGAGAATGCATCTTATTAGCTGGAGCGCGCTCGCTCTACTCCGGTGCGCAGCTTTAAGTGGCTTTTACGCGTTCGCACTTCGCCAGTCGAATACGAGAAGAGGAGGAAGGTGAGAGAGGCGGAGGCTAATGTCAGCCATAGTGCTATAAAATGTGACACCCGGGCAGCTGCTTCACAGCGCATGTAACACAATCCCGTGTAAATCCTGCCTCTTCTTCCACTGCATAGTACACCAGGCCTCGCGTGGTTTATTGCCATCCGGTATCACGTTAAAGGGACAGCAGCCCCAGCCCTGGCTGCACATCGCCACTGGAGAAATCGGAGTCACTGGAGATCTGATAAGGCAGTTGACTCATCCTATTATCCCTGTTCTAACCAACCGCATAAAGTCCATTACGGTTTTGAAAAATGAACATTCCCCGAGGGAAGCCGCAACCACCGAGAGCTCCAACGCCTTTCGAAGTTTTATCCATTAATTGAGCTTTTGTGTTACACCACAGGGCTAATATTTACTGGTAGCTCTACCATCGGGTGCAATGGCAGTGCACAACCTTAGGAAAATGTTTATCTTGATAAATGAAGCCTCACCCCTCCCGCTCGCGCTCACGCTCACGCAATCGAATCTCCGATGCAAATATATGCAAATGCGAAGACGCGACAGCGTCGCTATCGCGACTGATCTCTGAAACTAATGAATCCCAATGTTATACAATCTCGCGATAACTGATAACGAACGCGTTTGTCTCGAATATCATGGGGAGGACTACGCCAAGCTGTTCATCCCGCTGTGCTGTCTCATCTCTGGCAAGCTTCATCCAGTTCGGAATCGTAGCGGAGAACCTGGGGCTACGAAGATGCATTAGCTTTGAAATCACTCCCTCAACGAGCGATCCGTAGCCAGGAACTTCACTGGACGTATCTCCCGCTCGGCAAGATAAAATCGTACGGGACGTGAGAGGAATCGCTTTCGCTCTCGTTCGGCATACTGGCCGTCACACGGCGGACGGACGGACGGCCGGCCAGCCTCGCCAGATTTAATTTTCGGATCTCGTGTCTTCAATGCCTCTCCGTCCGCCGTCCCTTCGAATCCTGTTATTCGCTTCCGGTGGACGCGCGCCGACTTTCTAAGAGAATGTGTGAAAGCAACTGGAAAGCATCAACCCCGGAGGACAAATGCTAGAGATCCATATAAAATACAGAGTAAAACTCTCCACCTGCATATGTCTTGTCAAAGACTATTTCAGTTTTGAGTTGCTTCTCTCTTTCTGCATTACTGACTGACGTACAATCGCTTCAGCGGAGCGAGGACCGGCTGGGAGGCTGTGTGCGACAGCGGGCGCGGAATCCATACGGCGTATCGGAATAGACGTCCATGAAAACCTCCATTCCACCGAGAAAAATATTGCACGTGCTTGCCGGCGCGGATACGGTGAATAGCCGCCCGGCACGTTAGCCGCCGCCTCTTATTCTGTTTCTTTATTGAGGACGATCAGAATTGAATAATGCAATGGACGCGAGTGCCTGCTGGCTGCCGGCCGCGCGGCGCATCGGCAAGTAAAAGCTCCGGATAGCATCTCTTCGTATGTCCATATACCACCTAAAATCCACACGTGTGCCCTGAAAATTTACGCATGAACTATATTGAGATTTGCCTTCCTCTTTGTCCCTGAAGAGATTCCTCGCTTAAACAACGATTATTACGCTTTTATACCAACAATACACGCGGCTCAGTTGCAATCTGTTCGAGCCATTGAGCATCGATATAGGCGATGGAAAAAGCATCATGAGGAATAGAGAGCCTTGCTGAGGGAAATTGAAAGGGTTCAAGAGTTGGTTCATATGTGCTGAGAATCAGTGCAGTTACTCAAAGGACATAGAGAATTGGAATGCAATAAAAATTAGAATCCACTACGTCACAAGATCGCAGTTTAATGACATAAAGTGATTGGTAGGCGAAATGAAAACCTTGCCTGGGTATCGATATATTATTCGAGTGGTGGGAACGCGGGGAAATGAAGTGCCAGAGCGTTATTAAGATTTTTACGTTTTCTTCGACATTGAGATATAATCGATATGTATATTTCCGTGGGGAAATTCGAATGTCACGAAGTGATCTCCAATCCCCTCTGGACTTAATTGCATGCCTTGGCGGTGAAAAAATTGCCGTTTCGGGTTCGAAAGCAGATACGACTGCGATGACAAGCCAGCGGACACGAACGCTCGCTGGCCGTGTGTTCACGGTTCGGTAAAACGAGAGAGGAGACGACGGCTTTTCATTTTGCTGGAATTGCGTAATCTACCAGTCAGCCGGCCAAATCGACTCGACTATTCAGCCACGAAATCTCATCGCTTCTGCCGGCTACATCCCGCTGGTGTTGGAGTGCATCCGAAACTCCAGTTCATCGGGATTAGTAACGTGAATTTAATGCCTGTGTCGATCCCCCAATGCTACAATGCAATCTGAGCGATATGATATCAGAATGCGGCAATATCCGATAGACATAGAGCGGCTGCACTTTCTGTATTCGCGCATCATTCTTTAGAAAGTCGAAATGTCCGGTGCGAGACAGAGCCTCCACCGGCACGAACAATGTAGTGCTATGGTTTTGCAGGAAAAGTTCTCGAGACTATCGGGAAAAACTGGCGGCGAACTATGTTGGTAGCTGGGAAAGCGAGGCTCAATCTTTTTGTATGCAAAGAGCTATGTTAACGAGTGGTGGCCATCCTCTCATTCGGTCGGATGGCGATCGTTGTTCTTGCTGAGAGGAAAGCTTTAAAACTCCTATCAGATATGGGAGAGGGTGGGGGTAGCTATGGCGGAATTATGCACATTGCCGTCGCCGGTGGAAGTATCATTTTTGCAGTCTTCATTAGATAATAATAGCGGGAGTACTTGCAAGTCCGGTCACGTCCGTGACTCCCGTTTGCGGTGACGGGGTAAAGGCGGCGCGTGGAAAAAAAGTGTCATTCTCCGGAAAGTCCTATTATGAGACACGGATGAACGATATCCAGGAAAGAAGGGAAGAGTGAGGGAGCAGGCGGGAAAGAGGGACTGAAAGGGACTGCGAACTACGTGTCGAGGTGAAAGAGCAGGGCGCACGAGTGTGCGGCGAGAACAAAGATGGCAGCTGCGTAACAACGTCTTACAACGCTCAGTCCTTACAAAAGTTTTCGTCTTCGGAGGAATCGAAGAGGGTTCCCAACCAGGAAGGATGGATGTATCATCCTCACAGCGACGTTCTGCAAACTTTGGCAGCATTCGATCATCCCCCTGTCGCTCGGATGAACCGCCTGACGCATTCTAACAACGTGGGGAGGACGAGGCGGAGGAGGAAAGCGATGGTACTCCTTCGAGCTACGAGAGGGATAGGAAGGAGAGGGAAAGAGAGGGAGCTTGCCAGCTCGAGGAAAACCAGGCTCGACGCCAAGATAAGGGGAAGAATATTACACCACGTGTGTTCGTAATAAGACTGCGCACGTGAGGATAATGCAAAAATGGAATGCTGCTTTTCGTCGCGCGCACTTTTCTTTCTGGCTATCGTCTCTTCTTCTTCTTCAGTCGACCGAGCCATCGGCCAAGCCTCACAGTTACCAACACCACTCTCTTCGCCCCTCTATTTTCTATCCCTCATTTTCTTCTCGCGCATCCTGAGCTCCGGCGATTATGAGCTTAGCTGATTATGGCCTTTCGTTCCGCTCGATAGCGACGAAAACTTAGACTTAGTTTTGTGATGATTACTGCCAAATACCCTCCGCAGTATTACACTTTTACTCACTCACACACACATACATCCCTCCCCGTTGTCCTGCACCGAATTCTCGTACAAGAATGTGACGCGAAATCTGATTAAACGTAATGGCACTCGCTCTCTTCTCGTAATTGCACAGGGACGCAAATGTGAAAACTATTATTGCGCGATGTCGGACAAATGAAATTTTCCCAGACCTCTTTGAGAGGACCGCGCAGTCTAGATAAAAGGTTTAAACCGATGTGTATAATTTGGTCCAAATGGGTGTCCAACAAAATAGTTAGAGATTTGCAGAATAGTCATTAAATAGGAGTTGCCAGTTCCCCTTTCAATTCGATCAGTCGTTGTTTGTTTCTTTCTACGATTTCCCACCTATTTCCTGAAGAGAGAGGTCGCGAGGTTCAATTTTGTATGAACCAGGGGTTGGTTTCTAGCGTAACGAAGAAAGATCTTGGTGGGATGGTACGTCTATGGGTCGAACGCGCTGAAGGACATTTCCACGCAAACAGAAACGTAATGACCCGGAGTGGAAAGTACGAGGACGCTGCTAGGAAGGAGCGGTGAAGAGCAGCGAGCCGTGGCGCCGAGACGGGGCTTGTCATTATTTTGAATATGACTTGCCCGCGAATCTGCTCGGCGACGATGGAGGGCGGCGCCGAGCCGACCAACCGAGAGAGATGTTTCTAACGGCTGGTGTTTTCTCTAATGATCGCAATAATGCTGTGTTCGGACGAGTACACCTTTTTCTCTCCCTTTCTCAATCGAGCGTGTCCAGCTCGTCCGTCCCATTTCCGTCGAACAACAAACACACACCGCTCGTTATATCCTACGCAACATTAACGACGACGATTCATCAGCAGCTGACTCTAGTCGCTCGGAAAAGAACACGAGCCCCTGGCGCTAACTTCGAGCTCCGTCTACTTACTTTGGACTTACTAAGAACACTACTTAGTATGCTGACCGTAGCTCCTTCAAACTCGGAAATAACACATGTAATTTCGTCGGGAAGTGTATTTTGATAATTTGGCAATTCAAACCGTTATGGGATGACTGGTACAGTGACTCTTTGGATTCAGTGGCTGCGCGAACATTTGGCCAGTCTGTGGCGGTGCATAAAACAGTAGGAGTGATTCAAAGGTTGTAATCACACGAAAGCTGTCGCAGCATACATACTATTGGCTCTTCATTTGAGCACTGTAGCACTGCCAGTGTAGCACAGTACTGTTGAAAAGGACACTCGCTCTACATTGGCAATGCATTGGCTGGCGTCAAGTATCTCTTGTTAATCGAACTTGCTTCATGAGAGCTATCAGGTCCCATGATGAATTGGCTCACACTATGCTACACTCGACGCTTGTGCCGATAGTTGTTTTTCAGTTCTAAATAGATGGCGTCAAATAAGGAATCCCATTTGCCGTTGTTCCTTTAATTACGATGGATTCTAAGAGGAATTCTGTTGGATTCTGTGAAATCATTATGATGTTGCCTCTCTTTTATCTTGCGGAATAAGGTTGCCTCAAAGTCGACTTTACGCGTGGTTACGCTTTTCTACTACGTCGCCGAACAATCCCCTAGGGAAGTGTAATTAATAAATGGCTATGGTTATGGGCGGGCCATAATTAATCCAGTCAACGAGCACTGTATACCTTTTTTCCCCTGCTATCTCCATGACGCCCGTTCAACGTCCGGGACCTCCTTCCCGCCGCCACGCCGTACTATTATACTTCTCGTGTAATTAATCATAGAACACTACACGTTAATAACTCTGCCCAGAAAATCGATACTACACTCTCCATGCTTCTGAAGCGTATCTTTTCGTGGCGAGAAATGTAAAACCAGGCGTATAATTTTTTACATAAAACCACCGAAAAGTAATGTGTTAGTCGGAGATAGTGGACGGTTTCCGTAGTAGCATATTTAGCGAAATCCAAACCGGAATTCGAGGTTAAATGTTTGCTACTTCGGAGAGTACCAAGGGAAAGTGTCGTGGCGCTTCTACTGTTGAGAGGCCGCGAAAGTGCTGCCTTCGGTCCTGAGTCAACAGAGCACCGGCAAATCTAATTTCAAGGGTCGCGATTGTCCGGTGCATTATATATGTCCTGTTTGCAGGATGCTCTCTCTTGCTTGGTCAGTATTTGGACGAGCCCTTTCTGGGAATTCTCTAGCGAGCGCGAGGACCATTCGGCCACTGCCGTTACACTTTCTTACTTTTAGCCCGGTTACGCGACTCTGGCCAAGTCAGTTATCGGACTGATGGACACGTTTTCCCTCTAGCGGTCGATTCCCGTGCGCCCTACCAACTCCCGCTCGGAATCCTCCTCTCTTTTCTGGTCGAGTGGTATGTGGCTCGGTTTATGTATTTATAACTGAGAGGCGGCCTTTCGCCGCGTGCCACGCGCCATTCATAAGCCGGGACCGGCGGGGCTGAGGCGGGAGGCATCGGCCGATGATAATTTAGACGCTAAAACGCGCAGTCATTATTCAAGTTGTTGGCCTCAGCGGAACACACCGCAGAGCACAATGGCCTCATACGTCGAGGATAGTTCGAGTTGCCACTCGTGCAAAAGTGTGTCACGCCCACAGATGGACTTCATGAAACGGTAATTGTGTCTCCCGCGGTGACACAATCGATAGGTCTGCGTGTTTTCCTGCTGTCCAGGGAAACCGGCAGTGTACATCGATACTATCCATCCTTTCCCCTCTACTCTGTAGAGTGAGAGGAGCATTATTCAACGGGGTTGGTCGATTCTGCGCCTTTTAGGCTTCCGACAACAGCCAGATCTATTTCTTCCCGATCTATTGAAACGTATGAAACGTACGAACAGAAAGTGCGTGTACTCTTGTTTTAAGTATGCGCACTCTCTTTATATTTACTGCCGGTCGAACTGCCCACGTTAAGATTTACGGCAGCCGCGAACTCCGCACGAGCAAATCTATCCACGGCCAATATTTTATATCCTGGCGGCTTCTACTTTACGGCTTTCGCCCAACTTTTCCTCGCAATGCCGTCAAATAAAGTTCTTTCCTGGCTTGGGAAGGATGCCAATTTTCCGAGTATTTACCGAGGAAAAATGTGGAGGCCGGGGTAGTGGGTGGCGGGAGTGGCGGGGGGAGTTAAACATTTCATTGCTACCGGGTTGGCGGGCACTGGGCACACGTTGGGAGTCCGAATCCGGCACGGAAGAGGCTGTCTAGCCAATTTAACTCGAGAGAGACCGAGAGAGGGACAGATAGAGAGTGGTGCGAGAGACATCTCTTATTAGCGGCACGAGAGTACGTATCGCCGGCAAAATAACGAGTTTCGGAGAGCGGTTAGCGATGTCCGCTTACATCCTGCTCAAGGTGTGCACGATGAATATAGTACCAGCGAGTGTATCTAGCGGGCAGAGTGAGAGAGAGAGAGAGAAAGTACGCCAATACGCGTGGAAGAGAAGCGAGCGAAGGGAATTGGCGCTCTCCTCCTGGCGGAAGCACTATTTCAACGTAATTGTCGTTTCATCGTTCCCTCTCGTCCGTGCTGCTGCAGTACCGTATCTAAGCCAGCGAACATAGCCATCGTGTACTCGAGACCACGGCTCTCTTACTCTCTCTCTCTCTCACGCTCTCTTCCACTCCTAACCCGGGTATATACACACTTATGTACGTCCACTAACGGTGTTACTGCATAGTTGCTCTCTGCTGCTAGACATCCGCCCAGACGAAATTAACTTTAACCGTGAACACCGGGCATTGGCATCAGCCGGTTGTCACTCGGCCGCAAACTCTAGCAAGTATTTACCGAACTCTAGAGAGACACGAGAGTGGGAAGTGAAGAACCCTTCAAGTAATTCCAACACTCGATATAATTACTGCCTTTATGCGCTGATTCCATTATGCAGCAGCGGGGGAGTAGTCTTATTCTGGTGGGCAGTCCTTTGACTTGCACGTGACGTTTCGAGCCTTCAAGATTTGCAGCATTAGCCCACCCCAGTGACGGTGAGCCAATTACGACAGGTAACACTCTTCGGCCTACTCTTACCATTGATTAGAGATATATTGTACGTCTATATGCTACGAAGTCAATGTTGGTTTCCTAAAGTAAGTTGAAGTTGAGGGATTTCGATTTGAAAATCATGACGGATAAAGTGTTAAAGAGAAGCTCGGTGCAGCGTACGTTGTAATGTAATAACACAAACCAAACGGTTTATCGGCAAATTGGTGGGCTGGTGGGTTGTGGACGGATATATCTATCGTGAAGTTTGTTAGTCCCTCGCGCCCGATCTGTCACGCATCGCTAGGACGTTGCCATGTGTGCGCTATAACTCTTCGGTCTTATGTACTATACACCTATGTGCACCTTCCCTATATGACTTCCATCCACAGCGGGTAGCTTCTTCTATGCCACCTTTTCTGCTGGCTTTCTATTCGCAGGACTGCTTTCTTCAAGTTTTCGCCCCAGCAGCAGCAGGCGGCGCTGTGTGTGTATCGACACGTGTGTTGTCCTGAGGGTGAGATGGTTGCCGATGGCCCCGAACCGAAGCCGCAGTTGCCCTCTACGCCGTATTTATTTCAAGCCGAGTTCGGAGGGTAACATGCCGAAGTGGAGGAAGCGCCAGCAAGAAAAACACAAGTCCACGGAGAACGGGCGAGCGAGAAAAAGGCTCGGAGGGTCGTTCCTTTCCCGATGAATAAGGGAGTTTCGCTACTGACGGGAGCGACTAGCGGGAATGGGGTTTGGTTGTTACCTAGGTGCTAAATCGGGGTGAAAGAGAGGGAGAGAGAGAGAGAGAGATAAACTCCGAGGAAAGGCAAGGTCACGCGAACGCAAGAAAAAAACAGCAATTGAAGGTGAAGATGCTCGCGCCTTTGTCTTCAGTCTGCTTTTTTCCGTAATTAGGGGTGGAGCAAGTTGTAAACTAGAAAGACCCTTCGAAACAGTTCGAAATCGTGAAAATCGAAGGGTCCTCAAGTTAAGGAAGCTTCGACAGTTCGACGGGAAATCGAATTGAAGGCGTCCCCAGGATCCGAGCATCGTATTAATGAGTACAAGTACATGGCAGTGAGAGACGTGAATACGGGTATGGTATTCGAGCCGATCTGTCAAAGAGGCAATGACTTCTATCGTGCGGGATGTGAATCTCCCGAGAGATTATTATACGCGATGTATTGTATCAGCATCAGCCAGTGCCATACAAAGGTCAGATAGACCGGTTACAAGTGGTGCCAATAGACATTTGAGATAGTAATCTCAATAGAAAGAGCAACAAGATGAATGCCGGATTAGCGAAGAGTCTAATTATAACTTCAATGAAGATCGGCTTCATCGATAAGGACTCCTGTTACGCTATATCACCGAGAGAGAAGGAGACAGATTTGGATAAAATGAGGATACGAGAGGACTCGAACGCCCTGAAAAGTACGAACTTTAAAAACTCTCGGAGAGGCCAAGCAACCTAATTAAGTCCACGAGATGTCTCGTTAAGATCACTGATGAAGATGTTTGTCCGACGCGTTTTAGCTGGAAACTTTCGAGCATCCTACACTCGTGAGAAAGTGTCGCTCACTTCTCAAGTGAACTAACTGAGCTCTGTCGCCTTTGCCAAAAAAAGTTCTAAGCAACTCGTAAGGGGTTCACGCAACGCCAAATACTTCAAACTCTGTCTGGGTTACAATACTTGAAGAATGATAAAGACGAAATATTAGTTCTCAATTTTGTCTGGTAATAAAATCATTTCTTTTTTGATCACTCAATGACCGATGAGACTTTACCAACCTCCATCAAATTTAGTAATCAATTATCTCGCAGTGTCCACGCTCGCATCTTATACTATATTTAGAATAGAAAATCATGGATTTCATCGTGAAAATTCGATCGTCGCAGGAAAGTCGAAATCTTACTATCCTCCCTATTCCCAATTTGCCAGTGGCTTCTGACTTTGAAGGAAAGTGCGACGCCAGTGGAAGTGACAGTTGCGTTTCGTCGATGGCATAAATCTTGGGCGATAGGTTCGAGTTCGTCTGGCTGGTGGGATTGGTGTAAGTGAGCGCAGTTATTTCAGTGCGTTCCAGGCGACGCGACGGGTTGAGGAGGACTGGAGATGCCGGGAATCTCTTCTATACCGGGAATGGGGAGCAGTGGGTGTAGCGCGACTGTATCTCAGGAGATAACAAGGAGACACTCTGATCATTCGTAAAGCTGTCAGTCGGGCAATATATCAGTATCCTTTTTAGTCGTTACGCTGACACACCCTCCTCGAGTGACTGGAGACGCGGGACAAGTAGTCGGGCTTAGGAGAGAAGAGAGAAGAGAGAGAGAGAGAGGCTAGGACACGAGGCGGCAGAGTGAGAGTAGAGCTAGCTCGATGATGCGCTGGGAGAATATACAATACATTCATGGATGGATAGTGGATACATGCATGCCACCCTTAGCGAAGTGTGCCCCTCAGGTATAGCTGGTCATAGAGAGAGAGAACGGAGGCAATATCGAGAGGGCTTTCCAGGAGCAACTGCACGCTCGTTAGTTAGCGGCTATTCATCATCGTATTGTTATCGCTAGCTTTGGTCTTCGCGATTACTCGTACCACCCCGTCGAAATCACAATGTGAGCAGATGCAAGCCCGACTTACCGATAGCCTCTCTTCCATTTCCATCTACGTGATATCGGCCCAACTGCGATCCACACACCCCTTTCCTAGCCGTTGTCTGCGCCAACGAAAGGGACACCACTCGTTGAAAAAAATCAGATCTACCTACTAACTAGCCTCCCCACAGTTCGCCTAACTCGCACAAAACACCTCGTGATCGTGGCTCTTTTGTACCTCGGCCGTGCAAGATTCTCCCACTGGCTTTGCGCGACAATGAGAACTGGGTCAGAGAACTGAACTTAAATCGGTACAGCGTTGTGTTTACCGTACTTCGTCTGAAAATATTCGGTCCTCTGTCCGGAATGGCAGAAACGTACTTGGTGAATACTGAATTTTCTTGGGCAAATTTCACGTTTTAATGATAATAGGCATAGGTTATACTATGTTGTGTATTACTTCCTTTAGAGATAGTCCAACCGGCTCTTTCACGCGGAATTCCTTAAATAAATTCTTGCAACATTTCTTATTTCGTCTCGCTGAATGGGAATTGGAAATGAAGCTTGAAAGGACGCGAGCAGTTAAACCGCGTTATGGATGCCAGTTCTATCACATTGAATCAGTATACTATAAAGTTTTTCTAATTCTTTGAACAAGGCTGCGAAGGTTGTAAAAGCAAGTTGCTTTCATGACGTAAAAAGGATGCTGCTTGCGGCCGTAGACGGTATAGGATATTGCTTTCAACACAAGCTTCTTTATTTCCGAAGAAAATAAATATTTGAGGGAGGTGGATGCCTTTCTTTCAATGGAGTGAGACTTTGTTGAATGGTTTCTTTCATTCTTAACGAGTCCTACCCATCCAGCTGTGCCTTGGGAATACTCTCCTGTTACGACATGGCTCGAGCAATTAATTCGATTTACTACTTCACTGTTCTGTACTTTGGCTTCCTTATTGAGAGGTAGTTTTTGCAACAGAACGTCTCTTGTTATTCTCGTACCAAAATAAAGAAGCTCGTCAATATTAGAGATCACTTTTGGCCTTTCAATACCATTATGGATTTCATACTTTCCTGTACGTACTTTTCATTCACTGTCATGTTCAATGAGACTACAAAGAATTTCATAAGAATTTCCTGATAATTCCAAAAGATTGGCAAATGTCAGCGAAAAGAACGCAAGGATTTGTCAACATGTTTAATTGTACTGTGTCGCACCAAATGTGATGAAGAGTTTTCTACCAAATTTAATTACTTCGAGAAGGGAGTTTCATGTTTTGGTTTTAACAATATGTATAGTAAGTCAGATGTGAGAGATTACTGTATGGAAGAATTCCCGGCAGACATTTATGTGAATCTGAAATATGTGAGATATTCCTCTTGGGCTGGGGCATACGGTATATTCAAAAATATTCCGTCTTCTGGAGTTCAGAGCTGCTTCGCTGGATGTAGGTTCTTTCGTGTGACAAAGACGACTTTCTATATGCTTTGTTTCCTTTTTGTAGTGCTACCGTCGCTTGCGGCATGTTTCGCAAATACGATCTGCGAGCCGAATCGATGCAGCAGCGACCACTCTTTTGAGAATAGTCGTCGAAATTCCATAAAGCTTGCACCTTCGAGTCTCAGAGCGAATTGGGATAAATATTCTCTGTTCGCCTTCGGCGTAGAATTCTCTTACTCTGAAATCGGGTTCGGCCAATCCTCGCTGCCGCTCTATGAAAATATACACATGCGTACCGAATATGCGTGAGAGCATCGTGCATGATTAAAAAGCGGCAAGAAACTTTACGGAGTATCTTAATTTTTCATCGTCTAGAAACGCCGAGACTTTCCCCTAGAAATTTCTCACTGAGAAGCTACTGTTACAGTCGCTGCAATATTCATATTGGCCTCAATGATTCTATATCACCAGATACGATGAATATCTGGGAAGCATGGCTAAAGATGCTCCATATTCTATCTTAATTAGGTAATACCAAGATACGCGAACATTTTTAATTGATTTTCCAATTGAACTTCTGCGAGATTGTAAGTCTGTCGTTAACCAAGCGTAATTTTCCGTTTTTCAGAAACATTGCGAATTGCAATTGACGTAGGTCGGTTGTCGGTAATCTGCGCCGCGAATTTTGGCCTTCCTCTCCCTCCAGCTGTCTGTCCTTCCAGCCGTCAATACACTCAAAGTCAAGTGCGTGCAGCGCAGCGCCACATCGACGTACATAGCCTCGCAGCACTTTCTATGGGATCTAATCGACGAAGTTGTAATTACTTCGCTTCGAGGAGAGACTCGACACAGGCAGAGTGATGGAAGTAAGTCATCCATGGGCGACTGAGCAAGACTAGACGGGGCTGCTTGAAGGAAGGGCAGAGCGATGCAGGGGGAAGGTAAGGGAGTGACAGGGGGAAGAAGGTTGAGAGGTACCTCATCTGAGTTTTATTTTATCACCAAGGGATGGAGATGGAGATATCGACAGATGTAATGCCACCACATAGACTGTCCTTCCAGATTCAGAGCATCGGCCTTACTATACCCCTCACCACTTTCTTTTCGCTTCTCTTTCACTCGCACACTTTGCTACACTCTGCCTATCTCTTCTTTATCCTGGTTCACGTCCACCTCCTCGAAACCTTTCGAAGCTAGGCTCTCTGCGGCTGTGATTATCGAATACCTTCAAAATCCATTACTTTACATATCAGTTTTCCGAAAGCATTTCCAATGGCTACGTCTTGGAAATTCTCCTCAAGGGAACTTCATTGAAGTAACCTAGTTTCTCCACTTTTCTCACAGCGAATGGTGTTATCTTTTGGCGGGTGTATAATTCTTGCATCGCTTCTTTTTGCCATGGTCACAAATTAGAGGTGGAAACGTCTTTCCTGGGCATCGACCCCGCTGTTTCTTATCTTCGTGTCAGCGTCGGATTGGACTCTTTCGATCGTACACTTATAATTGCTCGTGAAAGTTTGAGGGATATAAAAGTGGAACTTCGTGTTTGTGTTGACGTGACCACGGGCGGTGAAAATACTTGGAATGCCGCAAACACATATCGTCAATTGGGAGATAAAAGATCAACTTGAGAATTATGGGTCATTGCCGATTTAAGCAGATTAAGTGGTAAATCATGTGTAAGCCAACGATTTATGAGACCAACTCACTCAAAGTCGGAAAAAATCCTCTTGCAGCGTACAGCAGTTATTCAAAATCGCATACGCCGTCTCTGAAGTAGGGTGAATCAATTTACGCTCCACTTTTCGAACAAGTTGTACGAAATCCCCGTATACATTTCAAACGGATCAAGTTAGGAGAAAAAACTGTGGTATGTCGTATTACCATATATCACTGCCGTACCTTTTCTCTGTACATATATTCTTCAATGCCAAGCGCTCCATCAAAACTGAGCCCCTCTTATCAGGACACAGCCAGTGTACACCCAAGCGTTAATAGTATTTTGCTGAAAAGAGCGCCTCGCTGGTGCCCAAATAAAGACGGATTCAGTTCTCCCATATCGCGCAAGGGGGTAGAGCATGAAATTTTCAAGCGGGAAGAAGCGGGCAGCACTCGGCTTCATATAGCTAGCGTTTCTCATCATTGTTATATCTTTAACGACATCGGCTGCTATGAAACCTAGTCGCTTCCGAGATTCACGTTTAAATTATGAAGCACCGTCTCTCTAGCTCTCCTTCTGCCTTCGAGTTACCCTCTCTCGTCAGGTTCTGTTTCTCAGGGTTCGTGGACCCGACCAGCAGCCAACCAACACCACTACGTCGGCTTGGGGAATCTTTCTAGGATAAAGCGGACAGGCGCTTCTATTAGACGTGCAAACGGGAAAGTGCGCGGTGGACGGGGAAGGGGGAAGGGGGAAGGGAGAAGAAAAATGGGACGAAGGTTATGCGAAGCCAATTAATTATCGGAGCTCTTCCTTTCTCTCTCTCTCTCTCTCTCTCTCTCTCTCCCTCTGTCTCTCTGTCTCTCGTTTGACTGGCGCACGAATCCCGCTCATCCGTAATTACTCCCTCGTTCTCTCTCTTTCTCTTTCCCTCCCTTCTTTCACTCGAAGCTACTCTTCTTCCCTCCAGCAGTCGATATTATTCGAGCTGGTTTGCACTGAATTTGACGCACGCGTGGGGGCATTTCCCTCTTGCTCAGACCTTATTTACGAGACCTAGCAGCAGCGCCACTGTTCCGCCAGTCCCCCTGCTAGATTTTGTATGCCGGAAGAATTCGACAACGCCCTCTTAATGATGGTATTATGCTCGTTCCGTGAGTTCATGAGGTCTTCTGTCCTATTTTACATCCCTTTCCGATCTACTTCTTCCGCTCGATCTTCCATCTTTGTCTCTCCCCCATTCGTCTGCTTTCGTACCCTCTCTTCATTGCCCCCTGCTTTTCGTACGTTCGCCCTAACTACTGAATGCGTTATCCTGCACCCGCTGTGCAGGCAGGATATTCTATGCACGCTGTGGTATTCAGCGCCAGAGGATTTATTTTCAGCCGCTCATACATACAGTATGTGCTAGGCTATCCCGATTTCCCAACTGGCGTTTCTCTTCGTTTAAGGGGAATCACTGTTGTAGCTACCATTAATAGTGTTTCGACTTATATTTAATCGATCACATTTAATTAATTTCACTGTGGCTCGCAAGTTAGTCTAAGAATTTTCCTTGGCCTGTGAATCGCCTGTGAAATTGCAACGGTTAATAAATTCAAGCGAGATCTTAATAGGTAATTCAACTATTGGAGAAATAAATCAATGAAAGCACATAATTAGTGAGCCTGAGAAATACTGTGAGGCAAGTGCTCGCCCACTTCTGCAAGTACCGCTCGCACGAGGAGAGTTGGTGCATCGGTGTCATTTTCAGCCTCAACTAAATCCAGATAGCCTCCCTAGCGGATACTTCCGGCAAAAATATGCTCGCTTGTTTCCGCGGCGACCATGTGTTCCTTTATAATAAAAGTTTTTCTGTCCCCCGCGTAATTCTTGTAATGTACTGAGCCTCCGTTGCAACTCTGCATACGCTTGCGGATTATTAATCCCAAGTGGAATAAGGCTGTCTCGACGACCGATGGAGCTCCAGTTCGTTGCGCGTTAGCCTGTTTTACTTTCGCCACCGTCTAGAACTTGCGTCTCGCTGGTATTCCAATTGACTGAGCGGATACCAAACGACACGCGTAACGACCAACAGAAATCGTCAGTGGCCGCCGCCACCGCCGCTTTGATTAATGCTACGCGAGCAAAAGCGTTTCATAATTGCTTTAATTCTTCTTGATCAATTTCATTGTGCCTGCTTGTTACCCTAATGGAATGTTATTCGAAGGGGAAGAGAGCGAGCGAAAGCGGTAGTTGTTTTATGCTACTAGCCTGACGAGGCCAACCCGAGGAGATCCCAGCTCGTCTGCCCCCAACTGAAATTTCTCCACAGAGCACAAGGGGAAGAGTGGGAGACGTATCAAAATGTAGGGTAAAATATTTCATGTTTAAGCTTCCCTTTATCATTGATTTATGCAGAAACCCGTGCAATAACTCAGGCAACAAGGCGTTTTCGCACTCCCTTCTAGTCGTCTCGCACGGCAGAACATCAAGGAAGCTGTATCAACAAAATGAGCTTGAAAAATGCGAGGATTACCGCGATAGACAATTAAAACTTGTTATAGAGCAGAGTTTCTGGGGCCCGGCGAGCATGCAAACGCACTGTGCACGTTGACGGTCCCGTTGACGCTCTCTGTTAGTCAACATTCGCGAACAACAGTAATTCGAGTGGCGGTAGTTTTGAGTGTTCTAGAGAAATTCTCCTAGTACACACCCCGTAGCTCCCCTAACGAGTCTCCATGACCGGTGTGCTCGTTATTGTCATCGCGCCACTTTTTCGCATCGACTTTCCCCGACGACGGCACTCTCCTTCGAGCCTGGCTTCGCCGCGACGCACGGCTTCATTATTACACGACCATGTACTACCAAACTCTGCACTCCGCAGTGTTATTCAATTACCTCCTCTTTCTCTAACGATCCCCGCCCAGCCGCGCCCCGCCACCTGCCAATGCGGACATCCTCGCCAGCCGGTGACTCAACTGTAATGACACCGGCGCGGTGGGCGCGGCGGGCGCGGCGGGCGCGCTCTTTTGCAACAGCAGCACTTCGGTTTCCTCGCTGTAATGCGTGCGCCAGTGTAATTCTAGCCGGGCAAACTTTGACATAGCCCAAAGTTTGACGCATGAATTGATACTGGTAACGCGGCTCTTACATATATTATATTTTAACGAACGCCCTTAGCAGTGTTTCAATTTGACTGTATTGTCAAATAAGTCTTGTGATATAATTCGCTTGTTGGGGGGCACAGGGTGCACAATGCAACCTAAATATAACCGAGATTCTGGTATTGATTGCACGTTATAATGCAGAGTGCAACGGTGGTGCCGGCCCCGTAAACAAGGACACGGACATGTACATGTGTACGCATGTATATGTGACGACCTGGGCAAAGCCGGCAGTGGTTGCACGTTTAATGACAGAACTACAATTGCCCGAGTCCGTGCCGCGTGAAATTAACTCTTGCCTTAAAATCGGAGCAACTAGCACAGGGTTACCTGCCAAGCTGGGCCTCGATGTGTCTGTCGTGCGAGTGACCGTGGTCTTCCAGCCAGGTGTTTAATGACAGTGTCAAGTCCAGCTATAGGGCTTTCCTACATTCCTAGAACGTACAGTAGGAAGGGTTCTTCCAGGCTAAATTACTAAGAAACAAATGGACTATTTAAATAGGTCACAATTTTTAGAATTATTGAGGAATAAAACTGTAGACATTATTATTACAGTATTGCGTGATGTAAACGAAAGATGTGGGTAGACTGTGTAAAAATAAAACTGTTGGAATTTATTTAGATTTAACGCTTCCTTTATTTAATTGTTAAAATTGTCGAACAACAACGTGAATGTGAACGCCTTTGTCATAATAGACTTATGCTGTTGGTAAATGTCGGAAACGTCAATTTTAACGAAAATCTAAACGGTGTGGAAGAGAAGGCAGCGGGGCAGCCTTTGTTGTAGGTAAAGTATTTGAAGTGTAAAGGGTCAACAATGTCTCTGTGATCTCGTCAGGTAACAATACCATTGTGACAAGTAACGAGCGAAAGGATTTACGCAAAAATACAAGTGAGTTGCATACACTCAATTACAGAGAGTCCCAATAAAATGTGTACACAGTTCATTTCCGTGTAATTTAACGATTGAAACGGACACATATTTGTTTGTTGTGCTGCAGGTTCCCTTACAATTATGACTACTTAAAATGGCTACCATTGGTATCAAAGCATTCTTGGCAAGGCCGTGCGATACAGCTCCAAATTCACTGCACTGCTGCAAACCGTATACCGGCACAAATACTTCCAATTTCCTGTTCATCCTACGTTCTCGGTATATTTGTACTACCCAATATAGCTATACTTGCTACTCTTCCATCATTCCCTCTTAATATTCGTTTACTTTTGCCGCGCTTTATTGGGTGCGCACTTTGCTATAGCGCAACGTCATGTGAAACTGCATGCTCACTCCCGCATGGTACCAAATACTCTAGTATATCGTTCACATACTTGTCAGTGCGATCTAATTAAACTTGATGTTGCGTATATTTATTTCAGTCTGCGACTTACGCTGAATGGCAAAAGCAAGCTTGATCTGCTTTTACAGCTGGAAAGGTGGTGCGCGGCCGAATTTCACGGAAGTTTAAAACTTTCGGCTAACGAGGTTAACAAAAGCAGGAGAGCGTGGTGCGGAGAGGTCAGAGGGGAGGAGGCTACGTCTTTGAATAAATGAGAACGGCCTAGCTGGCATAGCCGCTTGCACGCCACCGGCCTAACGAAGCTACTTACTTGTTCGGGGAACAATGGTTTCAATTATAATAGATGTTATGTACCGAGCGTATTGCAGGACCGCCTTATGTTGTGCACATCCGTATCTTTTACAGTGTAAAATCTACACGCACGCCTGTCTCAACATAAGAGCAAGTTCTTCTTGTAGAAGAGCAACCTTTCAGTGAGTGGAACTAAGAAAAGAATGGAAGCACCCTTTTTTAAACCTCACTTTGGCGCTATACATTGCCGGCCTGTTCATTCGGTAACGAGAAATTATTTTGATCCCGGTGGTGTTCTCGTCGGCCTGCCACTAGTTGAAATAAGGTACGAACGGTAATAATATTGACGTATGCGTTCTGATTTGTTAAGCTAATTTGCTGTGCTTGGTGCTGCTATCACTGCATACCGTGAATAGGGAAAAAGCGCGGGGGATGAAAGAACGACAGTAGTGTCTATAGGTATGTCGTTAAAGTTTAACGTTGTCAGTTTTAGAATCGCTAGGGTTGAGTCACCGTGATATGACAGCGGCAGCTGGTTCCAACTCTATCCCGTTCCTATCCGTTTGCCGCCACCTTCCTTTTCACTCTTTCTATCACGTGCCGGTAATTGCACCGCTTATTTGGAGGCTGCGAACGGTATATTTGGTATGCAGCAGGATCGGGACGAGCTACCAAAATGAGAGACGAATATTGCAAGGCTGTCCAGTGATATACGGAGGTTTGAGCCGGATGGAACTCGGTCGAACTACGTCCAATTAGTTGCTTTTAATGTCGTCGCGCCAATGTCGCATGATCGCACTGTGCTGCAATCACCGAGAGGTCGGCCGATGCTATTGTCAGAAAACCGTTGAACTGACGAACAACTTTCGGGGAGGAAATATAGTTATCATTGATGCGATTCGATCAGTGAATGGATTTCTCAAAGGTATATGAATGTGAGAAAAGTTCTCGGGATCCGTGTGTGAAAGCTCTCCGTCGCGTACTAGAAGAAAATCTGCATGCAGAGTGCTCCGCACTTGCATCAGTTTGATAGGAGCACTTGACCCGAATTGGGTCGCGTGACAAGACTGGAATATCTAATGCCTATATCTAATTGACGGAACATGCGACAGTACAGGAAAAGGCGAATGACCCCCTTCTAGTTTCCGTCCTGTTGTTTCGAGATTGGTTTCGTAACATCATTCCGGAGTTTAGTTGGAGAACGAGTCTGATGTTATTAATGTTTATGAAGACAACGTTATGATTTCGATGTGCACGCCACTCTCCAGCTCTACTACATTTAACCCGAGTTTTCGTACAATATCGAGTTGCCACGCGAACCTCCCATTATTAATCCTCGGATAAGGGAAATCTAGAAATGAGATATTAAGAATTACATTTGAAAATCAAACGCTATTATTAACTTCGAACAGTTTGTAGGCCAGAGAGTATTTGCCATTTAATTAATGACTTCTGTGACAGTGTGTGTGTGTGTGTGTGTGTGTGTGTGTGTGTGTGTGTGTGTGTGTGTGTGTGTGTGTGTGTGTGTGTGTGTGTGTGTGTTATTCCTGGGTATTTGCTCCCCCGAATAATTTCGATATTATATCTCTGAACCAAGGGTTGTTCACCATGCGAACCCCATTAGCTCGAGCTTACTCCCCTCTGCACGTTTCATCGATACGTAATTTATAATATGCACTGTGGACTTTTCCTTGCGTTTAAAACTCAATACGTACCGACCCGCTACGGAAACCAAGGGGGATTCTGAATGCCTACGCATCATTTATAATCGGCACGTGGCAAATTTTATTACTTATTCGGCGTAATCATTTTCACATTAGAAAACACGATGAACTGCCGACGGTAAGATATACCGCATGTACGTATATAAGTACATCCGTTTTCGATCGGCTGACGCCAAACAAATGATAGGTTCTATAGAACGGCAGCCTGTTCCGGTCACATTGGCCTCGACAAGTAGTAGTTTATCGTCTCCATAGAATACTAACTTAGGTCTAATCATCAGATGATCTAGCATATCAAGAGAACCTGTCCGCCTGGCACGTCAGACGTATAGCTTCTACTTTCCTCTCTCCCTCTCTCTGTCACCCTCATGCGCAACCATGCAATATTCATTGGAATCGACGGAAGCAGAAATTCCCCTTAGGATTGGACGCCGTGCTTTTCCAGGCTTGGTATATCACAGAGAAGTGAGTGACAATCCAAGGCATCGTCAGAGATTAGCGTCATTAAGATTTTCCTGTACGGTGAACAGAGGTTTTAGGGGGTGGCGCGCACACGCCTTGCATTTAGAATGCCGGCTGCAGACGTTCATTTGGTGCATTATCTATTTATGTCACACCAACCTCTTGCTCGACCTTATATCCGCGGTCTGTTCCACTTTCGTAGTAACGCGACTTGTGTCTGCGTCGATAGCTCGGTAACAGAATCCCTTTTTTCACCATCTCCTTCACCGCACACTCTTTCTAACAGGCGCTCCTCACACGCCAGGAGTTATGTGGTATCCCGAGAAATTTTCGGATTGTGTTTCCTGTCATTGGGAAATGTCATGCCGGCGAAAGGTTTGCATTAATCAGAGCTGCTCTGAATCTGTACTAGCCGAAAGCTCGCTAGAGCCCTGGCTCCCTGGCGTTCTCGGTGACTGCGACTTCCAGTCGTTTGTCACTCCGCTCCTAAGCGAGCGAGCCCTCCTACGATCTTCTTTGAGCAAACACACTCCGACGGTGAGAGAGAACACGCGACACCGTTCAACCTATTTATGTGCGGTATTTGTATGCCTAAGCCACTCTCTATAGTAGAACCCTTCAACTTGGATTAAGAAAAATATTACCATCGCCTACTACCATTGCGAGCAGGCTAGAGCTCTTTTTCCTCCTGGCTTAGTTAACTTACTGTTGATTGGCCACGTGCATATTTCTGTTTGCACACATATCCATTAATTTATACAATTATTGAAGCAGAAAGGCAGCTCCAGAAGGCTTTCGTATTACTCTGGAGATTTATTCAGATTCGGTTATTTCTTGCTCAATTAGGAAACTTAGGCACGTTAGATTTTGCAACAAGTATTAATAACATTATGCAAACAGTCTAACAGGTGACCCCGATGGACAGGCATACGAGGTTGGTTTACGGTGACGAATACAGGTCGAATACAGGATAAGTATTCGTATTGTTCGGCATAGTGCAATGATCCCCTAGGATTGGGGCGTGCGCCATTCGCCAGCGATTTCTAGTATATGTTCTGCTCCCAAGTGAGAAAGAAAGAAGCAACGCAGTGGATGACGGTGGCATGCAAAATTGATCAGCTGCTGCGCGAGAAGTTACCCAGCGTGGTAGTAGGTACGCGTGGTCAAGAATTTCTTGGCTACGCTGGAGAACTTCGGGCGAGCGGAAAGTTTGGCGTTCGCGAAATTTGATGAAGTGGTCACTGTCGTCTCGTTTACGGTGACTTGTCTGCCCAAAGCTCAAATGTCGTTCCGACGTGCCTTCGTACCTTCTTCCGTCACTTTCCACTCGTGCCATTCCTGTTTTCTATCCCAGCCCCCGATATTGATCCGCACGACGACGTGGCAGTGCTTTCCACTCGCACTCACTCGCTATCTCCCTCCTCTCCTCCCCCCCCAACACCCACACTCTTTCTCTTTCTCTCTCTCTCCCTCTCCCTCTCCCTCTCGTACTTTCTCTCTTTCGGTCATTACTTTGTGTTTGTGTGCTGTCGCTTCCGGTACCCTGCACGTAGCTGCAAAATATTATACGATCCCTGTTTGCATGTGTACTGACTTTTAAGTTGACTATGGATGACCGTGTTTTGCTTGGGAACGTTTTGTATCCATTTGCATAAGGCTCGGTCTCGCGCGCGCGCTCGATCGTCCCGCCATTTTCTTTGAGGCTTACCCTGCGGGGATAACAAGCCCGCGGCGAATAGATATCATCCGGTGAGCAGCGGTATATAATTTTAGTTACTCGAGTGCTGCAGTGAAGAGCCATACATAAACATAAAGAGGCTTTCTACGATTTGTTTTGAGCAAATATGTATACTGTATGTGGACGCATGTCGATAGGAGCTACTTGCCTTCTGAATCTCAGTGTGCGTGTTAATGTCTGATATATTTGTCATTTGCACGTCAAAAGTTAGCATTGTTTCTTTGAAATAATGAAATTGTTTATTCGTGGCTAAGTTCAGATTACCACGTGCATCTACCTTCCCTGGTGCGGACATTGAGCCCGCTATTATTCGGTATCCGGTATCGAAGTTGTGGGAATATCTGTTTGGTATTTTCCGAATTTCGGATGGAGGATGATACTCCGGTGCATTTTCGATTTCGGGGATGATGGTGGGGGAGGGGTGGTGATTCAATTTCAGTTTCGTAGACCGTGACCAGTCGATGCGAGGTCGATGGAGTGGGGTCGATGATGCCGGTTATTGGGGATGAGACACGAAAACTAGGAGGACGATCGAGGTAAAGCATGGTCGAAAATGAAATGCAGGTGGAAAAGGACAGGGAAATGGGAGGAGCTCAGTAGAAGGGATTCAAATGTGAGAGGTTAATTGGAACAGGTAGCCCCGCGTCTGCGTGTGCCAATGTGAACGCCTGCGCGGCACTCTTCTTTTTCCTCTAATTTTCGATTTCCTTGCCATCTCCACATTTATCCGAGTAGCGCTCGCGCTCGCGCTCTCTAGCCTCTGTCTTGCTAGCCAAGCTCGGTCGCATTTTATCCGCCTCTTCCCTTCTTTTTCGTCCCTTCACCGTCCTCTTCTATTTCTCGCTTCCTCTGGTTACCTTAGGTCTCCTGCTTCCTCCAATCAAACCGCCGGACATCCTCTTCGTAAAACATAGGCGGCGCACGCGCGCCATAAGCGCTTCTTCTCTCTTCTATAATGTGGACGGTCCTCCCGTCATTAACGGTTAACGGCCGTCGTACCCGTCGACTAACGTGCATTTATTTACATTGGGAGACATAATGCCGAGGGACCGAGCAAAGAGCGCTTCCACTGCAGAGCAGGAGAGGCCAGCGAGAGAAAAACAAGTCGGGCCAGGGATGAAGCACTGCCAGAAGCAAAGAGACTGCCGCAAATGTCAGCCGAGTTATACCGGTCTCACGTTTGCTGCTATTTACACGGCCCGGCTGCACCAGCTAGGAGGCGATGAATTACTTATAACCTCCTGGATCTTTCCTACCACGGATTCATGTGCGCTTCCTTTCCTACTCTCGAGCTCTTCCTCCAACTCCTACGCCAGCTTCTCCTTTTTCCCTCGGCTTCCTTGCCTTCTTCCGCCGATGCTCTCTCGACTTCTTTTATTCGCTCTTCACATCCGCTCGGGTATCCTCGTGTATTTATAAACTCCTCGATACACATACCAGCCATTTACTCGCTCGCACTGCTAGCATGCGTACTGTACCTACGATTGGGTCCTTGCTCCCCACTTACGCTATCAATTGCTCTTACTTATTTAATGCTCTACCCTCTTCACCACTTGCGTTCGCCCGACACACCGGCACTTGCACGCTGAACGCTTTCGATTTTTCGTTACGGCGGCGCTTCCGGTTCGATCACCGATTCCAAGGACGCCTCTATTCCCGTCTCGTTTAAGATTCCCCCTTGTTTTTACGAGATTGTTATTATGCGTGTCGGATCATATGATAACGCGAGGAAGTATTACGTCTATATAATTAAATTAGTCGCGTGCTGCGTAACATGTCGCGGGGATCACGTGATATTACTGGCGACGTTCCCAAGGAAAATTCTTTGCCACGAGTAATAGCCGGAACGCGGTTTCATCGTTCTTTCCGAGCGACCGAAAATCTACTAGAGATATCTGTACACGGCGCTGATCCTGGAAACGCTCGAAATAATTGAATGCCTCCGAGACGAGTATACTGTTCTGGTAGAATGGAACCATGTCTGGTCAGACCTCGGCTATTATATTTGGCTTTCAAAGTATTAGCCGCAGGATTAATCTAATCCCGCGAAAAACTTCTCGTTCATAGTGAGGCGGTGAACATATTATGGATAATAAAGAAATTATGAAGTCCACTATTGAATAACTCTTAATGACAGTATGACTGTCGAATTTGTTTTACAGTCGATGAATGGTCCATCAGTCTCTTTATATTATATATATAATCTCCCACAACCATCGGCCATTCTTACTGCTACCGTTTCGACGTCCATTCATTGTCTTCCAGCTTCTCGATTGAAATAGAGCTAATCTAGCTAACCGAGCGTGGAGGGTCAAAACTGATAGCTGAAAGTGAAAGGAGCTAGACTAGCCCGCTGGATGCAGGCGATACGAAGCGACGAGTGATTCGACGCTGACGAGATTTATTAAAATTCTTTCTGTACCGATTCCCATGCGGGCTGCAGGTCCCAACATGACAGTGACTCGAACTGTCACAGTCACTGTGAGGGACAACGGCTTTGATGCTAGTTGACGAGTTTCCTTCTCATAACTCTTGTTGCCTATCTTGATATGTATAGTTAGTGAAATATTCGTGTCAAGTGGAGAGCGAGAAGGTAACGGAACCTGCCTCGAAGTTATTGAAACGATGTGTGTAGTTTGAGAGTAGCCGGTGAAGGTTAGTCTGAGGTTTTCTGCGGGGTGTGTCGGGCAGCAGGGCGAAAATGTGGAATCTCGGTGAAAGCACTGTGAAGAGAAAGATACGGAAAGGGCATGTAGTATCTGGAGGCAAAACAAGGAGGATCGCTGGTGCTGTAAAGAATCGGGGTATGGACGTCGATATCCAGGAAGAGACTGCGGTGGTGCGCGAACACCGAGCTGATTCGAGAGCAGTGGTAAAAGTGAGAGGCTGGTATATCCAAGTGGTAGCGAGCCGAAGCACCGACATGTTGAGCTGATGGAAGGAAGCCCAGCTTACACAAAGGATGAACAGGACGAGAAGGAGGCAGAAAAGCGACGAGAGATGCTGGGAGGAGCGGGCGGCGAGCGCCGCTGCGAAACTTCAGCAAAAGAGAAGCAAAGGCGAGAAAAAGCGAGCGGGCTTCCCTTGAAACAAGAGGATGGGCATTGGCAAAGGGGGTGATGGGAAGAACGGCGCGGTGGTGGCGTCGGCATCGGCATCGGCGGCGGCGGGGGTGGCGGCTGTGGTAGGAGAGAACGGTGGAAGGAAGGACGTTTGAAGGCGAAAGATACGAAGCGAAAGGTAGAGGAAGGTTCAAGCTGGAGAGTAGATTTTGCGAAAGTGAAGGCAGCAGGTAGATGTAGAGTAGAGTGAAAGAGCCGTGAGCAACGCCACACTATGCAAACTGATGTCCCTTGAGGTCAGCCTAGCGTGACTACCTATCAATTGCCGGGACTGCGTCTAGCCCGCTTAAGTAACGCGACGGTGTACATACCCACTTCGATATTCTAGAGGTACTCTCGACGTCGATTTTCCGTAAATGCAACGAGATTGCGTTCTCCTTTACATAAGATCTACTCCCTTGATAGTTTGCGTTTACGATCATTATTGCGTCTTATTTCAGACCCATCGTTGCGCATGTTTCGTTTTAATATCGTCGCGCAAGTTCCGCTCATAAAGAAGGAAAGCGACTCCCCTTTTTTATTTGTAAACTTCGTCTACTCAACTATTTGCACCTCTTGCATTTTGTCTTGTTCCTCCCTTTTACTCGAAGGTTTCAGGTCCTATTGTAAGAGACGTCGGAAATTCAGGTGGAATACTTCTGCCAGAGGTCTGGGATTGGCGTGGACGTCCATCAATTTACCTATTTCCCGAGCTCGAATTAGCCCGTAAAAACGTATTACAGGCAAGAGCATCTCGTTTCCATCGTGCGCGCCAGCAGTTTTTCCGGAACAGCCGTTTGACGCCCAAAACCCGTTGCTTCCTTAATGTTGACCATCGTTCGGTCTAACTAAATAACATGCTAGTCCGTCACCATTTACACGCTTACGTCGGAAACGATGACGTTAGGCCGAAAACAGCTGGTCGACATTTCTTTCAGGATTCTCGTGATGCGATAACGTATCTGGCGGAATCAGCAGGTGCGGCTTGTTTTCGCCCTGTCCGCCGAGCTTGCTTACATCGGGGTGGCTTTCCTGGGTCGGGGGGATAACTGACAGCCGTTTTCATAGCACGTGAAAGACTGTGTTAACAAACGTATCACGGCAGCACGATCTTGCTAATTAATCGTGATGATGTCACGCTTTTAAATTTCACGATACGCCCGCGATTTGATGTCCAACACGTAGGTACCTCCCATCAATCGCAGAAACATGTAATGGTGATGCTTGATCATTAATTGGAAAACATATACTACCAGTCGCGTATCACCGAATTAAAATCATCTACAATTACTTTACAACAGATTTGTTCTCCGAGTCGGCTTCACCGATGCAGTTGAATAGAGCGGTTTAATCGACGAGGAAGCAGTAAACCGAGAAATACTAGTTTTTCAAAGAGATACGCTCAATTAAATTTGTATCCATATTTACTTCTTTGTCTGGTATCAAAAGGAGAAACAACTCGATGGAAAAAGTCGTGGCGCTAGGATCGCGGGGTGCATTTGTCGTATCAGGCTGCGAATTTGCTACGGGGAACACTTTAAGCACATGAGCGAGTTCTCGCTTATATGCATGCATGTGGAAAAGTAGCAATGGCTGTACCAATATTCCGGCAAGTGGAGATCGTCGCTGCCAAGGAGGTCATGCCATCGCTCATCCCCGCTGGCATAACATGGAATTTAAAACCCTTATCTTTGCAGAAAGGATTCCTCGTTTCTCAGTTCCTGCCCGAGAACAGCCAGTATTCGCCTTACTCGTTTCTTTCTCTCGGCTAGAACGTATTATCTATCACCTGGCACCACTGACTATTCACGGAATGTGGTACAGTACTCGGCTAATATCGAACGGCCAGAATTCTTCACGGTCTGTCTGCTATGTTTCTATATAAGCCACTGTTCATGCTTCCTCGCCATCCAATATTTTGCTGCATTGTTGCATGAAGTATTACGAATACGCGACTTTGTCATTCTTCAACAATCTTTCTCCCATTCTAAAAATGCTTTCTATTCCGGTGTAACATCTTACTCGTGATATTCCGTTCCGTTCAACCGAAGCCGAAGAGTCGCAAAGAAAAACGGATCCGTCCCACGAGGCATGTGTTTACGAGTACCGAGGAGCGTCCGGCGACTAAAGAAGGCTGCTGTGGTGGCCGCCGACTTGGCAAAAATTCCATGGGAAAAACCGAGCGGCCACTCGTTGATTCGGGCGCGCACAACATATGAGCGGAACAAAGACTTGAAACTCTCGAGAGAAAAGAGTGTATGCTTAGAGAGGGAATGAAAAAAGGATTAGTGAAGGGAGAGTAGGAGTGTGCGAGGGGGCGCGCGCGCACGCGCGCGCAATGCCGGCAGCAGGCTGATATGATAAAGGCAAAAACAACAACAGAAGGTTTAAGGCTGCGAATGAGTGACAAACGGCGAGGTTGCTGCAAGAAATACAGAGGCTCTACAGTCTCTTTGTGGCCAGTGGGATTGCCGCCGAGAAAATGCTTTTAAACGACGTAAATTAAGAGCGCGCGGAGAGTTAAAGTGGAAATAACGGAGCACCGGCGCAAGTGGAGAGCTTTCAACGGCGGGCGGCCGGCCGGCCGGCCAAAACATGCTGAAATTTTGATGAAAAGGATTGAAAAAAATGAAGTGACGAGCCGAGCATGTAGCGGAAGGAGCCAAGAGAAACGCGGAAGGAACGGTGAGTTTGGCCGTGAGAGCGAGCCGGCCCGGAGTGAAAGAGGCTGCCAGAGGGTAGGTTCGCATGGACTAGAGGAAAAGCGGGGTAGTTGTTGGTAGGACAGAGTGATGCATGGCCATGGGGTCGCTTGCTTCACCGCGAAATGTCGGCGCCGTGCAGCCGGCCTGCGGTGCTGCTCTCCGCTACCCTTGCTTTGCCTTGCCCTGCCTTGCCTTCCCTTGCCTTCCCTTGCCTTCATTGCTCGCTCGCCTTTTACATACTTCACGTAGTCCTATTTTCCTTCGCTCTTCTGCTCTGCTCCTCCGCGTATCACTTTGTTTGCCGCTCGCCTCCTCGCCTACCAGCTATTCGTTCATGCTCTGCGTTCCCCCGTGTACCCTTCTGCCGTACCGTACGTACTACTTTCGCAAACTCCTTCTCTCTCTCTCTCTCCTCCTCCTCCTCCTCATCCTCCTCTTTCTCTACCTTTCGCTCCGCGACTGCATATATCGATCGACACTAAGCTTGCAGAGCCCAGGATGCACGCTACTGCACCTTCTTCCGCAGCCAGCCTACCGAGAGAGGAAAAGAGAGGCGGACAGAGAGATAGAAAGAGAGAACGCGCGCGAAAGTGCAGCGGGTGGAAGCTACTGTTTTGAGAATGGTGGATAATGCACAATGCATGACTGCCTAACACTCTAGCATTCAACCATCTATTCTCATAGTTCCGGCAAAAATTAAGGAGTGATTCGGTTGTTTGCACAGAGCAATCAGAATTTCTTATGTATCACTGGACGGAAGAACGAAAGCGAAAGTAGGATCTGTTTGAAATAAACCGCATTGGAATATTGTTTGAAATTAACCACATTGGAACATGGGAATGAAAGCCTTACCACTCACGCTGCGACCGCTCCCTAGCAGCGGACGCGACAAATATTGTCAAAATACTCCACTCCGCTTCCCAATAACTTCTACCTCTCATGGGTCGGTTAATCGAACGGTTCATATTAGTTTACTCGGGCTGGATCAAACAAAAACAAGTTTTCCTCCCATTTTTCGATTCGCTCGATGCAAATTCACCAGACCGTTTCATATGTTCAACGAACCGCAGGAAGCCAATGTCAGATTCTCTAAATTCTCTACCAGTAGTAGCTTTGATACGCCATCTCCCACAGATGTAATATGCAGAAAGATCATAGTTACATGTTCATGTATTACAACTGAGTCACACTTTCTCTAAACTTGATTTTTGTTCGCTTCAATGGTGAGTAATGGAGAGTAGCAATAAACTGATATTCAACCCCACTGCTGTACACCACTTACAGATACAAGTCTCTATCCATCTTAGATCTTGTTTCTACTTCACGTACGCCTGTGTTCCCTGTCAGTCTCTCTATGCACATCGATCATCTTACATCAGCGCAATTCTCGCGTTTCGAATGTGCTATTCTGCGAAACGAAGGTAGCCCAGTAAAAATACGAAAGATTTAACAAATCTGAAAAACGACAGCAGTCTCCTCTGCCATGCAGAATTAACGATACTTCAAGGGAAGAAGGCGGGCGAGTTCTTTGGAGAGCAGCATCGGCTGCATCTACATCGAGGGGCACGAGTGTTGCGCGTATTGGAAAAAGTCGGCAAGATATAAGCAGGGAGCCACAGGAGTGCAAGTAGATGTTGCCCTATCCGATGCACACAGGCGCATTCGCATCCACTGGAATTGCACCACTTTCCTGCGATTCACGCCTGAAGAACGGGGTTAATAACAACTCGTTTCGCGAGCTGCACATTTCGAGATCGAGCTCCGCTCAATGAGCGGGCACACGGTGATTCGCCGCGGAGAACTTGGAAATAGCGCGCGAGTAGCTTGTTCCGAGCCAGCAGCGAGCCAATACCCCTAGTACAATAGCCCTATAATGTCTCGTGTATCGAAGAATAATTTGCTAGTACAGCCAAGCAGCAGACACGGTTTCAGCGGAGGCGAGCAGGGAAACTCGCACTGGAATTAGCTGTCAATTATTTACACCATTCAGCGTCACAGATTGCGTTTCAGTATCGGTCGACAGCTTCGTTACTTCGGGAAAAATGTTATGCCGTGCTTTGGAAAAAAGCACATATGTACTGGGCTTAAATTCATTCTCCCTTCCATTGAAAGTTACAGTGGCAATCTGTGGTTCGCGCGGACCGGATGCCCTTACTAAACCAATTCCCACCTTAGCCTGGCGGGAGGAGTATGCAGAGAACGGGCTTCCTTCGCATGTCAAGTTAGCCGGAGGGGTCGAGTCTTAAAATTGGCGAGACGGTCATTCCAGTCGATTGCTTTCCACGAACCGATTCCCACTTACGCGCTGACCCTCCCAGGCTGTTTGACACACGCTCCCACACAACAACACTCACATACACGCAAACAAACAGGTTGTACATCCCCTCAGCATGCAGGGGAAAAGGATGCAATCTTTTGATATGGCAGGAGAACGTGTTAGGGCCTCTTTCTCTTTCTCTTTCTCTTTCTCTTACCGGACGTGACGTCGTGGCAGCGGTGGTGGGACGGGGCTGTGAAAATTGTCCATGACGGAGTAGGAGTCGTGCTTGCTGGAGGGTTTGTGGTCGAGGCCCTGTAGGTGATCGAGTCGCAGGAGCTCGGATTCACGGGGCGAATGTAGCTCGCAGTGGGCTACGTGGAGCAAAGGTCTCAGACTCGAACCGCCTTCGCATCGCTGTTGCCGCGAAGGCGGCCCCACTGCCACCTGCCGATCTAGACCATCCGCCGCGTGCTGATCTTCGCCCCAGACCTCGAACTCCCCCGCCGCCGAGTAGTCACCGAATCCACCGTTACCCTTCACCGTTGCACACTTTCCCTGACGATCCTCCAGGATCCTGGGGCCCGGCGAGCCCCGCCGTCCGTACTGATCCTGCTCCACCGAGGAGCCGTCGCTCTCCTTTCGCCGATCTTCCTTCTTCCGATACTTGACCAGATACTCCCGACCTCCTAAGAAAGGCAGGCTGCTGCGCCGGCCGGTGGATCGACGGGGTGTCAGATTTCCGCCGGAATGTCCACGATCAGCATCAAAATCCTCCGGCAACACGCGTCCTATATTAGCTCGCTGAGAGTCTCAGGTTTGCATATCACGCGCCGTTAGCGGAAGGCCTCGAAACCGATAAGGTATCGCGCGAGAATGCCCGTTAATTGAACCGGTTAGAGGGTAGCAGGCCGGTTCATTGATCCTCGGGTCTGACAGGCACAAGCACGCCAGCAAGAAACTTGCTGCTTCCTGAAAGATATCTAAGAGTTGCACCCTGCTGCCAACCCACTACTTGGAGAGCACTCTCGGGTTAAACACATTCCACGCCTTCGAAAAAGTCCAAAGTGTAAACTGAACTCGACTCACGCGTACTAGCACTAGCCGCCGGCTGCGAAACGGGCAAACTCGCGTACGCAAACTTTGTTATCGATCTGTCAACGCCAGAGAGAAAACTCGGCCCACGGCCACGAGCGATCCTCTTCAACGAGGACGAAGCGAGCTCCTCTGACTCTGACTTCTTTCTTCACGGTAATCTTTGACCGGTCAACCTCAATCGACCAACACTTGTTATTACGGACTTTGCCTCATTCCACGATATTGAGCAACTCAAAGTCAATAATCGCCCATTGAATCCACGACACACTTCACCAGATAACAACACCGAGTGCAGCACTTCGCGAAAGAAGTCACTAGCTGATTGAGGGATAACTCGATTTCTAATGATTAAGTAGAGCGCACGAAGGAGACGATTGACAGTGTCTCCGTTGCCAAGGCCCGATTTTCTCGATGACCAGTCTCGTTCACAAGACTGTCAGACGTATGTACGATACGTTGTTTCCGATGTAAAAGGGAGAATTTATCGATGGACAAATAAGGGAAATAGTGACAGAAAAGTTCCAGTTGACAATGGGAAGAAAGTTATCAAGAGGTTACCGAAGCGCTCCACCGTTCTGTCTGTCAGTAGTAGGAGCAGTTGTACGAAAACTAATTGGGTCAGGGGACTGAGAACCGCACGCAAATCCTCACCGGTGGAGCGTGAGCGGCTTGCCCCCGAAAATCCCTGGGGTTTCGATGAAAGAGCCGTGTTGAGGATGGCTGGAGTTTGACAGTGCTAAGTTCTATCGGAGTTAGGAACTTTCCTCGCGGCACGTCGATCCGATACAATTAGTTTCGACGACGACGACGACGACGACAAAGTCTGGAATTGGTCCCGTGCCCCTCGACGCTCTCTTCTTCCAGTGTGAGTCGCCCGATGCGAATTCCGGTTCCAACTTCCCCTTTTCAAGCAGCACTCGCTCTCTGCCTCCTGAGGAACTCTCGGCGGTTGCTCGTGCACTCCAATTCCTCGTTGGCTCCGAGCAACTTCACTCGCGCGCGTTGCGATCCTCTGCCAGGATCAGTAGCGAGCCGCTTTGGTGCAGGAGCGCGCCAGTCTCCGAAATTCACATTCAACCCTTAGCGAGCTGCATCGAAAGTCCGCTGATTTGCCCCTAGACCACTTTCGTTTCAAGTGGTTTCTCGTCGTTGGATGTTGGAGTCACTGGCGAACACGCGAGGATATCAGTGCACGATCGCAGCGAGGTCAAGCGCCCTTCTCTCTTTCTCTCGCACGGCTAGCTGGTTAATTTGCGCCCGCTCGCTTTGCTGCCGCCGCCGCTGCTGCTGCTGCTGCTGCTCAAGAGAGAGTACTACGCTCGAGTGATCTCGAGGGTTTACGCACGCACCCACGCTAACTGCGGATCAAAGACTGAGGGGCCACGACGCCGCAACGCCCGGCACCAAGTGACAGTGAACGTCCCCTCCATGGAGCTGAGCTCGACGCCTGCGCCACGCTCGCTCGCTAGCGAGCATTCCCCTCCGAGCAACCCTATTCTCCGTTCCTCAACCCTCGGAAGCCAACGCCACCGTACGGGGGGTGCCCTCAACTATCGAGGCTTGCCCGCAACAACCGTACCCGCCCCGCCCACCTTCCACCTCCTCCAACCACTTCGTCCTCTTTCCCGACGGATGTACGGGGTGTCGATAAATTCAAACTTTACCTATTCCAAACCCATCTTCTCTCCTCGCTCCTTACTGCTTTCAGATGTATTGGGGAATCGGGATCTCTGATAGTAAATTAAATAATAATAGACGATAAGACGAATTCTTTAATATCGCATGAAAGGAACGCGTACACTCTACGGGGTGGCCTTTAAGAAAAGCTTCTAGCGTTCTTTGCAAATGTCACACCTTTCCTCATATATTCCTGGTTATCGAATTGCTTCGCACATCAATCGTTTTGTGTACGTCAATTGGTTTCGGTCGGGCCGACCGTATTTGTAGAATCGTAATTCCACCGCAGTGCCGCGAGATTCACACCTACCCAATGCGTTCTTGAGATTGATTGGAAACCATAACCGCGGTTAGGCACGGCCGCTAATAGTACCACTAATTGATTATAGTTTACATGCCTGAATTCCATTAGCGAAAGTCCAATTGTTTCGGGCGGACATGGCATATCCACGAGCGCACGCACGTAGTAAGGACGCATACGCACCACCACCCTCGGACAAAAGCCTAATTGTGCGCCGCTCCGCTCCGAGAATAGTGGACGCACGCGGCTCACTTTGTGTATTGTACTTAGTAGTGTTGTCGGGCGAAAGAAGCATGAATGAATTTCCGTGGCTATTGCTTCGCTATTAATTAAAATCGAACAATGTCTTGGCTAAATTTTTCAAAACTGTTAAAGGAACGTCAAACTTCTCATAGCGAACGAATTACATTATACGGCAACTGAACAAACGAGTTTTCACATAGAATTTTTTAAAAAACCCAGTACGAGTAATTAACTGGAAAAGCTCAGACTCGTGTTACGTACTCCGAAGATAGTGGTTTTCTGATAATAAATAGAGTGATGTAATGCCTCGTCTGTGGTACACAGATAAGGTTGCAAAGTTTAGAGAGTATCGGTGGTGCTGGTGGGGTAAGCAAGTGCATAGTGGATAAACAACATAGAGTACTATCGAGTCGCTATGAGAAGAGAGTTTGAAGGTGGGGGCATACATTCCTCTTTATCCAACAAGATTTTCTTTTCCTCGCCAACTATTTGTACAATTCTCTCTCTGCTCATTCGCTAAGAATCATATTTCCCAACTCGCCCCGATTGCGAGATCGATTTGTTTTAAATACATTTTTCTATGATAAGTAGAGCCGATTGAAAAATTGAAGTGCACATTGACTGGCCGTGTAATACCTGCAGCATATTATTCATTCAAATTTCGTTAACGATCCATCGTTACGTCCATTTCGTTTGGGCCAACTACAATACAGTGCATATATATGTATATCGTTATAATCCCTGTGGAGATTCGTATTTTAAATCCGGAGCTTATGGCCATTATCAGTTTGGTGGAGATATTTATGATAAAACTCAAGTACGTTATTATTCTCCATCGTTTCTGATGAAACACAGGGGGATTTATAATCAATCAACACAGGGTGCTACTATTGCATGAGAGTCAAAATTTCATTGCATCTGGGAATCCCCAGATAAAGAATGTACAACCTGGTATAAACAGGGAAGAAGATGCAATTTTTCATTAATGAGTACATGTATCAAAGTCGTTAAATCCAATTAATGAAGCATGAAGATTTATGATCTGTATAAATAGATATCTCATTCGATTTCGGGTGAACCGGCAGGCTGGCGCTTCAACATAAATGGCATCTAGCGCCGTTTCAAATTCCTACCATTGTTAGGACACCCTGTATATCTTTGTAATCGGCGGCGGACTCTGAGAAATACCAGCTTTGGGAGGTATTCCAGCGCAGCTCATATGCGGCTCACGATGAGCGAGCTCGCGGGAAGTTTAATTATCTCTTCGGTACATCCTGCCAGTCGTTGATACCGGGGCGAACAATCACGGGCACACACATAGCAGAGGGGGTCGAGCAGACCGTGCCGGGTGCATGCAGTCCAGGCACACGTACGTAACACGCATTTCGTGTCAATGAGCGACTTGCGCGTTCGCAGGGCCCGAAAGTGTGCTGGGCGGGGTGGAAAACGGATGGAGAAGTTGTTTTATCCCTCGTGCATCCCCTAAAATCTACCGCGGTGCCTACAACGTTTACCCTTTTAGCGGAAACGGCCTCGCCGCCACTTGTGCCGCTTACTATTCCTTCCTACAACCAACGAGCTCCACTATTGCCTCTTGGAATTCGTCGGAATGCCACTTTGCGTAGCATCTACATACACACGCGAATAAGTGCGCCTGTACGTGTACGCCTCCGTGTCTCTGTGTGTGCAAGAGGTGATCGATTCATGTGATATTAATTTAAATCCGGGAGAATATCCCCTTTGGGTATCGATTTCATTTGATTTTACCTACCAAGTATTTCTCGTTTTTAATCGGGTACTTTTCATTTAAAAAATAACAGATCTGCCAATTATAAAATTGTTTGCCGCGTATACCAGTATGTATATCGCCAGGAATCACCGATTTAAATTTATAACGCAAGGATATGTTACAGGGTGTATGTACGCTGCATGGAGGCGTAAGTTTGCCGTGAGTGCGTAGCCAAAGGCGGCTTCCACCGGGTGCGCTGCGGTTCCACTCGTGTTGCAACGGCTAGGACATGACTGCAAACGCAAAGGGGAGGAAAATTCACGATGGAACCTTTGATGTCGCTTAAACAGAAGACGTCAACTCCCGCTGTTTTGCGGCACATATTCCTCCTTCCTGCCGTCCTCGCTTCATTCACTGTCAAGCGGATCACTTTTTTGGACATTTGACGGGCTTTTCATGCAAATGGAATATCATGTTCATAACATTCACTTAGGTAGATCATAAATTATGACTTCTCATTATTATTATTAGCCCTAATATTATAAATTCTATTTTTTCAGAGCCAATTTGCATATATGTATGAATTCTTATATCCGATTTTCGAGTATAAGGCAATTTCGTTTTGTATTCATTAACTTCAGGAAAAATTAGGCTTCTTGAAAATATTTCCTTACTTTCTGTCAAGTTAATTTGTGGATCATCACATCGCCTGAGCAGGTAGTGCTGATGATACAGCTTGCATGGCAGAGTCACCCGGTGTATTCCAGGTTTCCCCAATCAGACGGAGTGCAAGGTGCCGTGCTATGGTCAGTCTCAGATGCCACCATCATTAGGTCATTGACCAAGATGTTACAACGGGGTGTTCAAGAAGGTTATTTTAGGTTTCGATATGAGCTCATTCAGGAAAGACTTACTTTGCAAATTGTACATTAATTAAAAATTTTCGAAGCCACAAATGAAGGCTATTTCCGTGGGTTTCCATCAAAATCCATCATATGACTGGTAAAAAGTAATTTACTTGGGGTCGAATGACCCCTTTCCTTCCATTCAACCTTTCTTTCTCCCCTGGTACATGAGTACTTATGTACCTTCTTAGAGTACACCGTTTACTTAACATGCAGCGCGCTATGTCGTCGGCATCGGCTTGGTGTCTTTCAATTTCATTCTTTCTTCATTCCCCAGTGCCACTCTGATATCGCACATCTACTTAGGTCCCCTGATCCTGTCTGCTTTGTGACGCAGCATGACTACCCGGCGCGGCGCGGCGGTCGTCTTGCGACGATAAAGATATCGTTCACCCTCGGTGCCATAAGCACTCATTTGTTCTCCTTATCTGCTGGGATAGGCACTTCTCCGCCTTGAGAATCGCCCCAGCAGTCTCCTTCTGCGATCTCGAGGAGCCGCACTCTCTTCTCCTCGGCGAGGAGCCTTTCTTCCTGGCTGGCCGAGCCTTTTAAATTTGCATCCCTGAATCAATGTCACCTTATGGACGGACAGGGAGAATGTATGGCGAGAGGACTGATCGAGTGGCCGACTATGTACCCTCCGCTGTCTTTTCTTTCGTCCTCGAGGGTAGTACATACTGGGGTTAAGTGAGCGACTTCGATCTCCCACTGAGAAACAATAGTAGCTGCTTCCTGTACGAGTAAGGCTTTCTATCTTGAGACTGAGCTTAAACGAGTTATGGGTCCGAGGGTAATTCGCCAGTTCCAGGGTAATTGATATATCACTTTGATCCTCCCCTACCGACACCCCACCCTTTTGCGCTCATCGATTCACAGGTGGACTAGATTTATCTTTGGCTATGTGGCTACGTCATATCGGGCCATCATGGAGTTAGAAGCTTGGCCACCACCATCGTTGAACTGCTAATGAGCGAGGGAGCTCGAAATGGACGGGCAGATAATCGACGATAAAGTTTAGTCCGGCCGGTGTCTTACACGTAAACAGCGCGCGCTGCAGTTTTTAATTCACCGGGAGAGTTTGAAATTCAATTTCAAACTAATTCGCCTTAAACCGTTTTGTATATGCATGGATATTGTCTACCTCGCAATCTTGGCTAAGTTTTTTAATTTAATTCCAAACTAATTTCCTTAAAGGCTTCGACCTTCACGAGCTGATTGTCCCGGAGTGTTCCAGCTGTGCAGTTACATGCTAGTCTCACGCAGTCTCGCACTGCTTAGTACCGTCATTAGCGTCTAACAAAGAAGAAACAGAACGGAATATGCACTTTCTTCGTAACTTAAAGCCGGTCATGTTGAATTATTCCCTTGTCTCTCATTCAGCCCGCCATAATAGGACGCTACCAGGATGTAATATCTGTCAGATTGTCGGAGATCCTCATTAAAAAAAATCGATAATTGCTGCTGAAAGTTCATAGATATATTATTGCTCTGTAGCGGAATTTTTAATTCGGAGTGAGAACATGTTCAACTTCACCCTGTATTAATTAAATTATAACGAGCATCGTATTTTTAGCGTACGCGCGCGGCCCGTTATCCGGTTAGGATTAACTTTTATTTGCCGCTCCTCTTCTACTTCGCAATTGAGTTTTGGGTATTGCTATAAAATATTATATGTATTTTGACTCACTGTGCAACACGGGTCTGATTTAAATTTACCTCCGCTGTGTTATTCGGTGTACGCGTCACAAGATAATGGCATTCGTATGCTGTCATAACAGTATCCTCCCGTTCAAAACGTAATTCGTAGCGTTGGGCGAACGTTGGTATACACTTTACATTATATCATTATTCACGCGGAAGAGTCGCTCCGGGCTTTCCTTCAACTAAGTCTGCCACTAGTAGCATATTATTCCTAGAGAAATTTCAACATCTCGCTGACAGAAATTTGAATTTTCGATATTACACGCTTCTTTTAGTGAGCGAGAGAGTTACACGTACTGAATGCTCGAAGAGTATAATTTCAGAGCCAAAAATTATCGAAAACATAGACCAGAAGGTGGTTTCTCCGGGGAATATATTCAAAAGAACATCATCCAAAATCCAGAATTCCGCGGAAATCGTGGATGTTTCGTGTACGGATGGGAAAAGTGAGAGAGTGAAAGAGTCGTCGTAGATTCATTAACGCCGAGATGGATCGTCGCGAGAAAGAATCTACGGCCTAGGTTGTGATTAGCGGAACCAATTTTCTACAACGGACACTCGATCTGGAGTGCCCTTAGCAGGATTTGCTATAGTATATACGGTGCGATGATGATCGTGGTTGGGAGGGGGAGAGGGCTCCGCTGGAGCCGGCGGGGAAGTCGTTGGAAGAATGGTTGATTTCATATGAATGCATTCGGTGCAAATGCACGCTAGATAAAGGGAGAGCCTACCGCAGAAAAAGTTTGCCGAGTGAGCGAGCGAGTGAGTCTGCGCGCTGCTGCTTGCAACGTAGAGAGAGGGAGTGAGAGAAAGGGGGAAAAGAGAGTCCGGCACAGCGATGCGGAGATAATTGGGTGCATACATTTGGGCCCTTGGTGAACTACCTATGGATATATATTCTTGAGGAGGGCTTGGACCATTATGCACGCGCTCACGTGGCGTCCCGGCGTTTCTGGCAACCCTCGCTGCCCATAGGTACATGCTATACTCTCTCGAAGCGCCTGTGCAGGAACGCGCGCGTATTCGCCGGCCTATTCGGCCGTGAACCTTTCGAGATGAAACCGGCCTTCCTCTATCGCTACTTGAGAATAGGGGAGAAGGTGCTTGTGATTTAAAGAAGAGAACGACATTAAGGAGAGAGACGGTAGCGTCGAGGAGCGGCTGAACATGAAATCCGCATCCGCGCTCGGCCCATTGTCTGGCGCTCGATTGCCCATTAACTGTGCATACCAGCATTCGCAGAATGACGAATCGGATGCTGCGGAGCAGCCTCGTGCGCGCGCGCCCGCGCTTCCTCTGAGAACGGGAGAGCTTTTGCAGGCCGGCTAACGGTTCGCAAGTAGAGAGCAGAACCCGCGCTTAATATCGCATCCCGCCGGATATTATGATGTCTGCCGAGAGTGGTTACCTTCCTCCGTGGCAGCCAGCGACATAATTCAAATCAGGTTTGGCTATTGCATTCGGCCCGTAGTGCGCTCGGCCATCGCAAGCGCTCCTGGCGATAACGCAGCATTTGGTCGGACGCCAATCGCGCGTCATACTTGTCCGATCCCCTCACGCCGGAGTCGCCTTTGTATTCAACATTTCTCACTTTTCATTCGGTGTCCACCGTCCACCGTCCACCGTCCATTCTGTTGATTTCATCTACTGCTTTTCCTCTCTCTCTCCCTCACTCTCTCCCTTTTTCTCTCTCCGAATTAGAGGATTCTCCGCGAAAGGATGCTCGCCGCTCAGCCCTTTTAACCATTGGGACCTTCGTGCAGTGATACTGGATTGTGCGTAAATACGCTTGGTGCATGGTACACGTACGCAGGCTTAAAGTCTTCCATGCGCGTGTACCTAGGACTTCTGGACACTGCGTCCCACTGATGGCGCAACAGCGCTTAAAAAGCTTAAGCCAAAAGAACGTGCTCGCTCTACATCGATGCGGAACTGACTCGGGCTGCTAAAATTCACCAGTGAGAAAGACTGAGTCTGTGTGTGTTTATGTGCATGCGAGTCGTCGACTTGCTGGAAGTAAAGCTCTGTACTCTATTCACTTGAGACATTGACTACAAGTCACTTGTGCAACCGAGTGCAAGGAATCCATTTGGAGCATACGCGTAGGCGAAAGGAGAAAGAGATGATGCGCATCTCTTTTTTGCTGTCCGTTCGACTATATTTCTTGATTCTTCTCATCGATACGATCGACCTTCGCGACGAGGAGCGGCGGCTTCGGGTCGTTTGAACGGCGCCCGGAGTCCATTGGCATGTCAATGAGTGCGCCTCAAAAGCATCGAGAGGGGTCAGACAAAGTTAAATCTGAATGTTTACTGCGCGGTTGTTTCTTGCCTGAGTATTCGAGGAGGGTTGGGAACTGATGCGGACAGTGGTCCGTCCAGTGGAAGAAAAGCAGTTGGGACCATCTTTATTAGAGGCTGTTATCCGCCCTCGATTAAAAGATTCCACGTCATATAAGGCTCTATTGCGGCGGCTGTCGTTCTTTTTTCGCTACGGCCGACTTATCGCCAACAATAAGAAGAATTACACGGTAGGCAGTATACCTGCTGGTGCCTTCTACGTTGGGAGCCTGGCCGCTGGATATCAACCACTTTCGCACCTTCTAATAAGGTCATGTAGCGTGGAAGCGTTGCGTCGGATTCCATACGTGCTCTTCTCCGACGGCGGTAGAAGTGGCGTTGGGTATGGGGGTAGGGGGTAGTGGGTGGGTGGGAGAGTACGAAGTCGCGGCGGGGGGAGTCGAGTGCAAAGAAAGAGAGTGGAAGCAGTGGAAGGTCTGGCGGAGTGTCTGGCCGCGCAAAGTGTCGGGCACTCGCTCGTCCTGGAACAATTCCGAGGTCTCTGGCATCGGTTGGCTGGCTGGCTGGCTGGCTGGCTCTCGTGCTATCTGCCACCGGAGAGAAATCAGACCTCGCCGGCTTCAGCCCCTATATTCCCCGTGGCGCGCCCGATATTGCTACCATGGGGTGACCGTCGACGTACGATCTCTCGCTCGCGCGCGCGCATTTACGGCCTCATCTATCCTACTCTAGGAAGGCTCGCTCGCCCTCGCCCTCACCCTCGGCCCCTTTGCGAATCCGGCATTCCACAGCCAGGGTTATAAAAATGTTATTGTTCGTCACGCACTATATGTGCGAGCGCGGCCGGTAGGCGCGCGAGACACTGGCCACTCCAGTGTCATTGGGTATCGTAATGTCAGGAGAGGCCACCTTTCATCGCGAATGTAATACTATCCCAGCCCATCGGTGCTCACCAGTTTTATATGCAGGAATACACCTCTCTCGCCATTGACGGCACTTAGCCTCGCTCCCACCTGAAATCGATCCCATCTCATTGTCGCACGTGCCACTTTCGAATTATCCGCCTGGCATAACAGGCCACCGTGTAATTGGACCTTTATTACCACCCTTCTAATAAAACAATGTACGACTTAATGTGTAATTAAGCCCAACTCTGCCGCTTGCACAAGTTTCCGTCGCTATCATACTCCCGAGTAAATACGTCCTGGGTGTCTAGGCCTGAATATTTGAGTGCACCTTAATGCCTCCCTCGATGGCGGCGAGCCGATGCACGAGTTATTATTGGTTTTGTGGTTTATGTAGCATGGTTGAACGTCACGAGCAGCGCCCCTCCATTAAAGATGCATGGGGACTCGACTTCGAAATCGACAGCTCGACACCGACTCTTTACTATTTTATTAGAGGCTCAACATAGCTATGTGTGTGCAAAACACTGCAGGGAAGGGTTAACTTTGTTGTGAGCCGAGTAGTACTGCGGTTGGTGTATTCGGAACGAGTGCTTAACCCTCACGGCCGAGCGAGGAGAGATCGATACTATCTTGCCACGGTCTCATGAATTATAACGGAGGGGACGCAAAGCGAGGTGCCGAGTGGTAAGCAACCGCTGGCCTTTAGCCGGCGAAATCGTCACGATTCTGAGGACGTTGCTATTAAAATTTGTCCAGGAGGCAATACCATAGTTTTTGCGTAGCACGGCAACCACCTCGTGTATTCCTAGAATTTCCGCGTCGAGAAATGTGAGTCGTCTAAGCATGAAAAGCAGCAAACTGTAATACACGAAATGTCCTGTAAAAATAATGACCCGTTCCTTAAGAAGAGCGTCGTTAAGTCACATGCCGCGAAATCTGAGTAAACCGCTGATACCTGTTGTGCGAGATCTTTCCGTGGAGCGAGAAAAGAAAGGGATAAAAAATCGAAGAGGACTTTGTTGCCGAGACGTCTTAACTACTAGGAAGCGAAGTGCTGAGCCTGCCTCCGAGCGCACTGCTGCTTAACGGTTCGGAATAGAAAAGACCATTACGGGGAATCACACGCTCGATGACACTCTTCTACTTAGGAAACCATATTAGGCCGACCGAAGCAGCACTTAAATCACTACGTGATTCCCCAGCGAAGGGGCGATTTAGATTTGTGTTACCCTGCTGTAAAAGCAGTTTAATTCACGTAAGCTTCGTTACTACTGAGACAATTATGTCCTCGCCGAAATAGCACATCTTTTTTAAACTACCGCCTACATAACCGCTGATCCGTGGGTGTCAGGAATAAATCCTTCTTTCCAGACCTGATGTAAAAAATTTGTATAAAGCACTTTATTTTTGGAAATTACCAGATTATTAATTTCAACATTACGATTACCAAATTACGACAAAGAGTTTACGTTCGGGTTCAATATAGGATAGACTAATTATTATCATTTTTCCAATAGGTGATCAGGAATAGAGATTCCGGGAATCTAGCTTTAAATAGGAAGGGTATTTTAACAATGGTTTGATTACCGAGTGAATTCGTTAGAGAGTGGTGCTCGTCCACTGAAGTGTTTCAACGGTCTCAACGGTGTCGTGGCGAAACTGGGATGATTAAGTGGGATCGATATCTCTTAATGAAAAACTTGTAACCTGATACCAGCATTCCGGATACCCCTTTTTTCGGGCATGTTGAATAAGGAGAAATCTTTTGTGTCACGCGCCGTTCATTTATCAACGAGCATAATGCAAAGCACCGATATCGCATGCCGGCATGAATGTCTCGTAATGTTACAAGCGGCGCACTGATCAATCAAATTACTTTCCGCCTGACATACGGTTCATCTTTTCACTAGTCCGTCTCCTACAAACTTCTCTCAACGCTGCTGGTCTCAATAAGCGCACTTGGCGTTTCCAGAACGGACGGGGCGAATTCTCCAGAGCTTACCAAGAGGAAACATCAGCGACGACAGTAAAAAAGCCTGCTTGAAATGGGTATCCTCTTAATTGAATGGAACACTGGTTGCCGGGTCTAGGCATCATCTTAAACATTCAAGCGCCGGGTGAGGTTTATCTAATTACCTGTTATTCATCCTGTGAGCAGTAGCAAGTAAGCATGAAAGCAATCGTTCCGCCGGGGCAGATAGATGAACGAGCGGAGCGGTGAGCTTTTAATCCGTAGGACGGCGTCGTCACCGAATAAGATTCATAATACGTACGGTAAGAGAAGGGGCGGGGTAGAGGGCGACGGCGGCGGCGGTGGCGGCGGCGTTTCTGTTGGCGAGCGAGGGACGATAAACCATGGCGGACTGGTACATATAGAGGAGAGCAGAGCACGCAGGATGCAGATAAAGTTAATGGGATTTTATCGGGGTGCGGTGCAATCTTAGCTTGCTGACCAGGCTGGACGTGGCCGGACACTGCGTTGCTCCGTCTCGGTCCAGCCACCCCTCGGGTGAGAGCCACCCTCAAACCCCCAAGTGGTTTGGGGCGAGCAGACTCTTCCTCCTCCTCTCCTTTGGCTTCAAGCCGGACGCAATTAATAAAAGGGCTCTCTCTTCTTCTCTTATATATTTGCTTCAAGTTCACGGGGCTTGGACTGGTCGGCGAGTGTGTGTGTGCACGTGATAGCCCTTTTACGAGGTAGAAGCGCCGTTGCTAGGTATAGGGTGGCATGGGCGTGCGCGCAGTATTAGTATGTACTGGGAATCAGTGAGCAGAATTTCCTTTTGGGTAGATGCTGAGCAACCGAGGTATTTGATAGCGACGCATCACTAAAATTGCAACTGGCACCACTAACACCAGAAAGGAATCACCTCCGGTTGAGAGGGGCAGCTAGGTGGGTGGGGGGTGGTTCGCGAGGCTGGAGAGACGACGGACGCTTGTGGCTGCGGGGTAATTGATAGGAGAGCGGACGGGAAACGAGAATTGTTTACTCGGGGAAGGATTGACCCGTGTAGGTACGTGAAGGCTCTCAGCCCTCTCAGGCATCGCTCGTTCGTTTCATCGTTCGGATTCGGGCGGAGCAGCCGAGCTGGGAGCTGAGCCATTCGTTCAGGAGCAGGCTGGTGCGTAGAGCGCGCGCGGAGAGCCTGTGCGGCTGTCGCACTGCCGATGGCTCGGAGAGCGTCGCCCTCGCCCACGACAAGTCCGAGGGTCGCGTAATTAATGCTGCTAATATACTCCGGATCTCAAGCCCATTTCGACACGCTCTCACTCTCTTACATACGCGTCCCTCTTCCACCCGCACACAACATTTCGCAATCTCGCTCGATGTTAATTGCATCGAACGCTCGTTTCCTTGATTTTGATTGATCGCCCACTTCTCCCGTATCTTGACAGCGAGACAACAGCCGAGGGAAATACTATCTGCGTTGTGTTATATCAATGTGAGATACATTCCTAGAGATACAATTGTTCCACTCCCATTACGCTGTGGTGGCAGGTATTGTAGCGAGGGGATGCGAGAGAGTGCTATCGGCTAAAATGAGCTCCGAATATTGCCGAATATTGCGTGCTTCGTGCTTCAGATTTGATGCAGTTTACATTGACAGGACGAGATACGGCGATGTTTATCTGCCAGTATGGTCGGAAGTCTGCTGGTGTTACTTGTGGAATTTGTGCGTTAAACTTTATTTGGCATAATAAATTTATGAGAGCGACTGGCGCGCGGCGAGACAGCTCATTTGTTTGTAAAGCCACCGGCAGAGTGCATCAGTTGTTTGCGGAACAATCCCGTTCCATGTGTTTCATTGAGAAAACATATTTATTGTTAGTAATGCATGATTATCGAGAAACGCCCGGCCGGAAATCGATTATGACTTGCTGACAGATTGTCAGCATGGCTGCGTGATCTCCTCAGTCTAGGCTTTTCGCCGAAATCACGTAAACGTTAACATACCCTTTCGTACTCGCGATCGATCATTCAATTGAGGAAATAACAAATCTAGCATGCTGTGCACACACTGCACTTCCTCTTGCAATTATTATAGAATTAATCTTTTCCAATTGCCAGCCACTGCATATTCCATATATTGAAGTCAAACGAATGGATTTGATGGAGTATCGATATTCTTGAATTATGCCGAAGCTCTCTCCTCGAGTGTAGAATACTTCCGCAGAAATGTGTCGATTAAACCCTCTGCCGCTCGTGAGCGTATGTACTTCTGGATATCTGTATTTCTATTACCACTGAAAAAATAGGCCACTCAGTTGTAACATTTGTTTGTGTGGAACCTTCCCCCGATCACGCACATTTTAGCTCCCTGCATTATTAGTAATGCCTCTCCATTTATTTGTTATATCCGGTGAACAATATGTATGTTGCGCGTCTCTTTTTGAGTCGGTGTATTCCAAAGGAATTCTACTTAATTATAATCCATGGTTCAGGTGTTAATGGAGCAAACCAAGTACTCATCGCTCGAGGTGTCATTGACAACGACGAGCTGCATACTGTTTGCCCTTTTGCAAGCTCGCCAGTTCCCCCGCTCAGGTTCTCTGTCCCTTTATTCGTCCGTATCCGAGGTAGGAAACGAGCTAGCGAGGGTGGCAAGCAAAGGTAATGCGAGTTACCCTTACCTGAAACTTGTCCGGGGACATCAAACACTCGCGCGGAAGTTACACTGCGCTCGGCGTGTGTGGCACCCCGCTAGCCCTTTCCGTGCACACATATGTCACTCGGCACATATGTACCATGAATGCGGGCACGCGGTTCAGCATTTACACCCTGTTTCCCGTGCCCCTTCCCTGCTTTGTTTACGTCTCTTGCAGCTATTCTGCCTCGTGCCGAGTACGACCCTGCCAAGAGGAATATGACGCACAATCCTGCCTGCCTGCCTGCCTCCCTGTCTTTCCTCTGCCACTGATGAAGACGATTGTTCTCAAATCGAAGATAAAAAGAATCGACACCAATCCGATCGAACGCTGATTTACCCGTCGTTGCAGTGATGCAACTAAGTACAAGCTGGCTTGTTTTCGCGTCACAGTGTATAACCAATGGCACGTAACTTCGGTGATGAAAACTTCAGGCAGGCCAAACCCGTGAAAACTCGACTTGCCATCATGAGCTTCCGACGCGTTCACGCTTGCCGGAGGGGAATTATTTTGGCCACGCTAAATCAGGACTCCGTCAGGCTGACGGTGGTTTGGAAGTTCGACGCCGGTGGCGATAATTCGTGGACAGACTAACCCCCGCAGGCTCTCCTCTGCCTCGGACGAATCTGCAATGCTACGGATTAGGCACGTCCCGACTAACACGCTGGAACGAGCCGAGTTTTGGGAAGTTCAGGCCCTACCCTGTATCATATTTTACAAGTTAAGCGTAAGGGCCTGACGTATTCCGCTTTCCTGTCATATTTAATATATGTTAGCTGTAAAGTTATTCGCCTCTCGCGACTCAAAGGATTTTCATAATTAATTCTAGACCTTTGCTTGCGAATTTACGATTTATCATCCAACGCTTCATACAAGATTTCGAATTCTTTTTATACTTTCTCCAACTACTTGGGGCGAGCTGCTGTTTGCTTTTAACTCAAGCTCTTCCCCTTAACCAGTACACCTTCTAACTTACAACCCCGAGTCGATTTTACCAGCAGAAGTTAGAATTGCCATTGAGCATTACAGATTTTCTTGGCGAATGAATTAAAACAGCGACTTCGATGTCTTACCCTGAATTATTTACTGCAGTGGAATTTATCGAGCGGTAGTCAATAGAGAGTAGTTCGCCGAGAGCGCCAGAGCAAGTTGGCATTGGTCACGCTATCGCTAGACCGGTACATACCGGAGAGAGGTACCGAGAGAGAGAGAGGGAGAGAGGGAGGGAGGGCGGGTAGGGTGTGCAAGAGGGCGAGGGTATAATAAAGGAGAGATAGCGGAAGGAGGTTACGACGAAATAAAACGCCGTGGATGAAAAAAGTGGGACCGATGAGTGAGGGCGAGCATGGAAGGTGGCGCGAGTGGGCGCACCTACATTTCCAATCCCTTCTTTCGCCGAGCCTTGCGAAGGGTGTATTATGCCAGCAGATCGAATCGTGCCAGCGTAATGCATGACGCAGCTCGGGGGCGTCCCCCTCTGTCTTTCTCTCTCACACTCTCACACTCTCTCACTCTCTCTCTTTCTCTTTCCATTTCTCTCGCTCTCTCAGTCGCGCTGCACCTTGCACCCTGCACCCTACACACGTATTCGATTGGGTGGCTCGCGTCGCAACGCAATAATATCGCAACGATCCATCACACCTTTGCCGTCAATAAAACATCTGGCAGACCCGCTCTGCCACCCTTGCTCACGTACACTCCCGCCCTCGACCACTTTCTCTCCCTCCGGCTCTCTTTGTCTGTCGCTGTTTCTCGCTTTCTCGCTTTCTCGCCTCAGACTACCACTCCCTCCGGCCTATCTAGTTCTGCGCGCCTACGACTCCACTGCTGCCTTTCCCTATCCTCGTGACTCGAATTCTCATTCACAGAGTGCAAAAAGCATCCCTGTCAAGACAGTCCTTCTCTTTCTTCGCCCTTCATTTTCATCCCAGGTATTAATGATCCTGGAGATGTGTCTCTTGGGTGATACCGTTGTGTGTAAATATGGAACTTTGATGAACGTACATCTCCGAGACACGTGCTGGATCTCAGCGTGGAGCAAGAAGGCACGCATTTCTACCCGTAAAGGATCCATGCGGTTCACAAACGTGTACGAGCACGTCGAATTTGGAAGACTGTTTCGAAGCACGCAGCAATGTCCTTTTTTCTTTCAATCTCTTGCTTTTGTAATGTATTTCCTGCGACCCGTCGATATTTTTAGGGCCATGTGGAACAGGGCTGCAACCAAATGCTGATTAACACCAAGGCCAATTCGTGAATTTCACGGTCGAGTTTATGGGATTTTACAGTGGCTCAAAGCCAACTGTGATGTGAAAGAATAGGGGTGCGTTGGAATGTTTTATGCGAAATTTACTCAATTGTATGAACAGACGGGAAAGCCATCAGATCTTTAACAAATAAACAATGTTAAAGGACTTGACTCATTTGTCCAATGTTTCGAATTGTGTATGAAGACTGAAGAGGTGTTTTAGAAAGTTCGATGTGGAACAGATTTTGGGTCAAAGCTACTACATAACATTTTCATTTTCGTAAATTGAGACTTCGGCTACACATTTAAACAGACTGTACAACGATTGTCCAGAAAATTTAAATTTGGTGTGGACGCGCGAACAAGCGTCATTCTATACAAATGGAGGAGGCACTGCGTGTTTTCTTCCGAGCGGCGTGTCTTTCGGAGAACTGTCAGCCAGTGTCGACAAGGAGAGAGAAAGGTAAGGGGCAAAGAGAGAGAGAGAGAGAGAGAGAGAGAGAGGGAAGGTGCGGCGACGACGGCCGGCCCTCCTAAGGATTGGATTCTTTCATTGAATTGCAAAGCAGCGTTCGGCAAATTTAACGCAGCGAATCGCGACGGGGGTTCTTGCTACGGAGTACGCGGAGGTCGCCGTCGCCGTGATAGGCGTCAGCGTCCTCGCACCAACGTTGCACCGGCGGACGCTGCCGTCGAGAAAGTTATATCGTTTTCGTCTCGTACGTTCGAGCGTCGACCCCTCCGCCACCGAATAAATTCGAAGTGAAACTTTCAACTTTAATTGCACAAAATTTAATACTGATGAGTATTCTACTAAAATCTTAGCTAACATCCATTATCTTTACTCTTGATTCACCAGCAGTAAGAGAATGAAACGACGGGAGTGTGTTATACAGTTGCGGAAGTACTAATTGGGAAATACGCTTCGAATGCCAAAGTATCAAGTGGGCTTGCTGTCTAACCTTTCCCTCATCCGAGATCTTGCTTCTACTTCCGTAGAATAAGACACGAGTTGTTACGCAGGCTTCTACTTTTGAGGGGTGGTAGACACAAGCTTGCTTGGATCTCGAATGTCTCTCGTTCAGCTACATCCACTAATAAGACCAGTTCTCAATTGCGAAAAGATCATTTACAGTAATATGAGATGGTGGCTCGTTAGACAGGTAGCTTCGCCAGTTCGGCAAAGGTGTCCTCGCGGGAAAGATGGCAGAGGGAAAGAGAGAGAGAGAGAGAGAGAGAGAGAGAGAGAGAGAGAGAGAGAGAGAGAGAGAGAGAGAGAGGGAGTGAGGGTGGGGTGGGGGAGGTGAGGGTAGATGGCCGAAGGGCTTGGAAAGGGACTCGTGTCTGTTGGAGGGAGCGTCGCCACCGACCTTCAGTAACGATGCAATAACATTACCATTGAGGTTCAAAGCCAAATGAATGGATGTAGTCTACGTGTGCGGGAATCCTGGAAGGCAGAGAGCCGCCAGAAGCGTGGAAAATAAAAGGGTGCCCGCAGCGCGCCGTCGCCCGTCGAAAGAGGCTGCGTAATAGCGTGTGTTACCTGTTCTGCCTCTCTCCACCTTTTCGATCCGGCTTTATGTGCTCCATGTTTTCGATGCCACCCCCGCGGATATGTGGTTCCTCTCGTCCTGCTCGTTCTTCCTGTCTGCCTCGCTGTCGCCCTTCGATTGTCTTTCGCCTGGACTCCTTCCCTCTTTCGTGTTGCCACTGGGCGTTCGCCATTTCGTTACCGTCGGCCTTCGCTTATGCATGACCCTCTGTGTCGACCCTTCGTCACTCACTCCCTCATTCGCTCACTCTTAATCTCTCTCACTCCCTCTCCCTCATGCACAGGCTCATGCATTCACCCACACGGCCCTCTGCTACGGTGGCAGCGTTCCTTTCTATCAATTTCTCTTTTCGTCCTTCTCTCCCTGCCTAGGCCCTCTCACTCGCGCAGCCCAGACACTTTTTCTGTTTCAAAAGGGCTTCCGGCCGAGTGCCACCGAATTGGCGGGAACGCCGATTGAAATTCTTCCCTCCTACAGGGAGAACAATCTTGTGGCGGACAAAGTATGGAGGAGGCTGTCCACCATCATACCAGTAGGCTTTACCCGTCTCTCGCCTGCCTGGATTAGTACTGTACAAGCCAGCATTGCGATGGTTTGACGATCAGGTGTTTCGACAGGGTAAAGGTGTCTCTTTCTCGAGTGTCGACGGTCGCCATTTCACCAGGTAATTTGGCTGGCGTCGATAGGCCGCTGCCGCAATAGACCTCTGCGATCCTCTCTGTCTCTCTCTCTTTCTCTCTCTCTCTCCCTCACTCGCCGAGCGAAAGGTGTCGTATCTGATAGCGGAGTATTTAGCGTGCGTGTGCTATGAACGTTTCCACTTTGTTGGCGAGCACCCCATGCGATCTCACCGCACGGAACAGATATTGCCTACATATGTGTACCATCGGTGTAGTATGTGGCGTGTGCGTTCGTCGGCACCGCGACCAAGCAAGTTTTCACGCCTAGGCGTGACGGCCGCAGTGCCTCGCCACTGAAAATGAAATATTTCACAATAGTCGGGCATATTCTCTGCGGCTATGGAATACTGTGCGGCAAACAGCCGTAATATCATCGCTGCTAGTGAGCGTACGTTATAGTAATTACAAAATGACACTCTGCTGCGGCGACGCCACCTTGTCACGTATTTCCTCGGCATATCTCGTGGCTGCTAATGAATCCCATCGTTTTATTTCCCTCCAAAAGGGGCTTGCCGGATGAACAGTAATACACGTGATGATGAAAAGTCTAATATTCGTCGGTTGCCAACCGAGGTATATGTGTCGGAATGAAAGGTGAGTCCGTGCAGAATTGAGAAACAATCGGACGAAAAAATCCGGTTACGAGAAATCGCATGATAGACAGTGCAGGGGTATATTCTGTGCTCGACGTGTGCATTGTTCGTTCGTGAGCTCCAGGAAAGTGCTTTCGTTTGTAGGAACCATAAGCGCAACGTTAATAACCGGGCACGTGTCGAATCGGCTGTGATCCAGCCGACGACAGGGTTCCTGGCTCGAGACGTATCATTAAAGATTATTCGAAATTCGTTGCGTGCCGAGAGAATTTTGGAGAGGGGGGGACGGCGGTGAGCCAGTCCGACTCGACGTGGCGACCAAGAGAGATACCTGTTGTCTGTGATCAGCAGGGAATGCGATGAATCAGTTCCTCGAAAGCAATCGTACACACTCGCACCTGCAATTCACCTCAGGTCTCTAGCGTTGGTCTCATCGTGTGTCATAATATCACAGATGGCTGCTTCGAACTTTCCGATCAGTTTCAATGGGTCTGAACGAAGCTCTCGTGACGGATTTACATTTCGGCCGGACTGAATATATTAGCGATGGAGTCGCTGCGTGACAACGTACACTCAAGGAATAATAAATTCCGAAGGAAAGATAGACGACTCGCCAAAGTGGTACCTGCGTTCGCCAATAGAGATTCAATTAAGTACGCACTCGTCGCTTTGAGGAACAAGGTGGGTCGAGCAGATCCGGCTTCAATATTCGTATGAATGTCTCGCTTTGATGCGCACAAAATCTCATTGAGAGGTTCGTTCTCCCTTCGAAAGAGAGAGGCCTTGTCGAGCGCATAAGCTGTACTACTTAAGCAGCCAAAGGCTCTCGAAGATTCTCGCGAACAATACTGAAACCTCCTCCAGAATTAATTCCGTTCCTTTTAACGCAAGATTTAATAAACACCCCTCTGCGCAGTATCGTCCTCTCTTTGAATGCGAGCGCACCCCTCCGCTCTCGTTCTTCCGCACCACGATTTCGAGGGGTCCCTCTTAGCCCTGGAGTCTTTTTTGTGGCAACTTTTATGGCGCATGACAGACTGAGCAGCACTACCACTGCTGGACAGGGAGGGATGGAAGATTCCTCTTGGAAGATGGACCATGAAAATGTTACGATTCACTTCCCATTGGGCAATTACATCATTAAAATGATCTCTCCAGGGTGCTTGATAGATGACAAGCGATGAGAATGCTCAGAGCAATTTCTCCCGTACGCACGGAATCCGCCGTGCGGAATTGGTGATATATTCTTAATGTCACTTTGCCACAGTGAATGGTATATTGGATTTACTTCAGGATGAACTGTCGTACAGCATAAATATAAATATGCATTTTTATCACATTTGGAAAGGTCGAATTTTGCATGGGAAAATTACCTTTCCAAGACCATTAAATAATATACATGACCAGTATTATTGGACGTAATAAATAAAAGCACCAAAGTTCTTCATTTGATTGTTTCTTGATATTCATTAAACATTTATAAAAGTAAGCATCCCTTCGCGCGGAGGGAGCGAAATAGATCCGGCTTTTTCGGCAGCACTTTTAAAAGCGGATCGCCGAGCCGAGTCTGTCACGGCTTTTTTCGCGCGGAAATGAAAAACGAGGGAGGAGGTAGAATTGATGGACGGGCGCGTACCCACCTAAAATCGGAGATCCACCTGACGACTCGAACGCCCCGGCTAACGAACTGACGGCCAATAGATTGTAAACGGCATAGGCGCCGCCCGATCACCGCTTAATAATTTCATTACGCTCTTTTTGTGTTACATGCTCTAACACTCTCGCTTGTCCTTTAATTAACTGTCTGAAGTCTGATATGAGAATAAATGTAGGTTTTCACTTGTTTAAAGTGGCAAGTTGTCATGGATGCTCGTACTCACAAATAAGATTAGTAAATTAGTAGATTTTTTCGTGTGGCGCCGGAAATTTGCCCAATAATTTGCGCATGGCATCAACGTGGAGCCATCGGCGCTTGCCCGATAGTTTTCGCATGGCACCAACGTGGTGCCACCGGACGGCATAGTGTTAATAATTATCACTGGCACAGTTTCATAGTGCACCAGTGAAAGTAGTATGGAATAATGAAGAAAATACTGAGATGTTAATGGTTAATTCTATGTAGTTATCGGTGGCATTTTCCCGTCAATTAGACAATACTCGCGCCCTTCGCGATGATCGTCTGTGTAGCAGTCAGGGGCTGGCATCACGTACAGGCTATTAAATTTTTCATTATGAGTGCTAAGTCACGATCATTTCAGTAGTTGTAATGATTCGATGCGTCCTCCGCGTTCTCAGCGAGCGACGATAAAATCCGATGGCCGTCAAGTTTCGCAGCAAAATTAATGCTGTCATTGGGTTTGATTAAAGTTTTTATGAGGTGTCAAGCCCTGGCATCGTATCTCGCGATTAAAACGTTCCGTTAAAGCCGACACCCGTCCATTGAACCTGATCCGCATGATTTTAGAAGCGACCGGAACATTCTCCGTCTTTTTTTTTTCTGAAACCCACCTGACAAACAACTCTAATTTTTCATATTTTCCTAAAAACATGGCCGTTCGAGCACAGGAAGGTTCATTATTCACAGTTTGAGTCCTTCCAACACATTTATTGTGCCTATTCTTGTAACCAGTGTAAATTCAAGAAACACGAATAATATAAGTTGGTCTTAATTGGAGAATAATTAAAGTACCTGTCATCCAATAGATCCGCTACTGGCATCAAAAAAGTGAGAAAGGTTCTCCAGCCGGAAGATCAACGTTTTGTGTGAGCACATAAATAAGCAATAATTGTACTTGCTGCTGTTACAATTATCGTTGGTCGCTAGCCATTACTCTTGCGTTTCACGCAATAACTGGAAAGCCGTCGCCGCGAACTCCTATACATCAAGGCGACGCACAGTGGCTCAGCATCATAAAATACTAGGCATTTGACAGAAAACATTTCTTTTCTTCTTTACTAATGTTACATATATATTAATATAATGATGTAGAACGAGTATATTATTATTATAAGCAGTACGTAAAATTCCTGGATATTTTTTGCGTATTTTCTATGTTTATTATGTTCATTATATTTATAGTAATTATGCTTCCATAGCATATAATGATAGAGAAGTTAAAAAGAGGCGTCTGTCAAAAGCCTAGTATTTTTTCATTTCGGTACTGACTGTGCGACGAGTCAAGTCGGGGTTGTCGTGCACTGCCGAGGAGACCACGCCGGCATCTCCTGAATTCGCAAATTCATGGGGAGTGCTGGATTTTATTGCACGCCAAGACTTTTGCCGAATTCGTACAGAGAAATATATATATGTATATATCCATGGTGCGAGGGAGTGAGATAGAGAAAGAGAGTCCTACGGGAGTTGTGGTTGCCGTTCCCGGTGGCCTGCCAGGACTGTGTGGGCAAAGACGGGAGACACGGCGAACACGGGACCGAGACAACCGGTGTCTGGAAACGTTCGCTCTCCAAAGCGAATACTCAGCAACGCCAGATGCTCCGCAGGCGGTGGCTAAGATTTCACTAGCATCAACAGTCAGTCCGGCGTGCGTTGTTGAATTCACTGCCAAGCCGAGAAAGCAGAGGATGCCCTTCCTTTCTCCTTGCCACGCTCGATCTTCTCTCGTCTTCCAGCGTCTCGTCCTGCCTACAGTCCTGCCAGGATAACTGTCTCGACGCAAATCGAGGCTTTACAGCTTCCTGCTTACTGATCTTCCAGGTTCATTCCCGCCCGCCCGGCGCACTGCCTACCTACCTAACTCTCCCTCTCTGGCTCACGCTTGGTTCTTGGCTCTTTGCAGTTTACACCGCAGTGGGGAGAAGTCGGCCGAGCGAACTTTGTCGGGTGGCGGCTCTCTCGGAAGAGAGGCGCCCAGGCAGCAGCACATCAATGCGCGACACGGTAAACAGAGCCGGATGCAGATTCAAATAGGCGCCACTTGTATGAAGTTGGATGGGCGATGTAGCTATGCCGCCCGCCGCATGTATCCCGACCGAGGGATGCTTCAACTCAAACATCCTCTCTCCGACACGCGCGCACACACGGCTACATGCACTCAGTGCGTATAAGCATCATAAGTGTAGTTACTGCGAGAGGGATGGAGGATGTATGTACCATCATAGGGAGCTTTGCCACGATAGGGAGAGCTATGGCCGCGATTACTGCAGATATACGTAAGAAGGCACTCCGCTCTCCTTGCCAGTCTTTGCTTTCTAGTCCCGTCGTCCACCAGCCCTCCGCGTCCCAGCTAAGGCGAACGACCGAATAAATTCACTGGGTGGCATAACGACGCCGTGCCACCAGACCTCGTAATTCCACCCGGCGAGTCGAGAGTCCGAGGCAGACTTTCGTAACAATCCAGAACGAGCGGGCGGCACTCCATTCCTAAGGATGCGCGTAGGGGCTGCATGATCTCCTTGAGGCAGCCTCCAGAGGGTAAAGCCTCAGCTCTCCTTTGTTTATGATTCCTCACTATCGCTTAATTTAGTAAAGGCCGCGTGCAGCTCCGTGATAAATCATAACTGTCAACGTTTAATGCGCGCTTTTTGCGACCGACAAATGTTGAAAGGACCGTTTCCGTTTTGCCTGTTAATTTAAAGTTACTCAAAAGCCTCGGAGAATTCCCTAAAAGCTCCGCGCATACCGGCTCTCCCTTACTGCTATTCTGCTTTATATTTACCGCTAACGTTCGTTTGCGTTTAATAAGGAGTTCAAGATATAAACCCAGATCAAAGTGCGACGGTCTTTCTTGCCGTTATGAAGCTTGCGCCTTTTAATTTCTACTGGTGGAAAGGCAAGCTAATCTTTCTATCTGGCAAGCGACGTCTCCAAAAGTATGGCGAGCGCCTTCAGCATCTCCGCGCTCTCAGCATCTACTGTTCATTTAACAGGATTTATAATTATCTAAGAGACGAAGGCGAGAGTCGGAGGGAATATAGGGAGGCAGCATGGTCGTTCTTCGAGTTGTTTTGCTTTGAAAACAACAGGCACAGCCTTTTGGTGGACCATGGTCGATGGCCGATGGTACCTGTTAGTCGGTATTCTCCATGCTCGTTAGGAGTCAGCCTTTGTCAGAGAGATGAATGAAGACGCTAATTACAGAGGGGAATACTTCCTGGCTTGCTCTCACTCCTCCTCCTTTCTTGCCTCGCTTGCTCTCGGGGGCCGGCTGCCTTTGGATCGGCCAGGCACAGGACTGTTCGAAGATTGCGATGTTGGAGTGAGGTCGGACGATCACCACCGCAAACCGGCGCGGCGGTGGTCCATATCGTGTGGCCGGATGCCGCGCCGCTCTGTCTCTTGAGTGGGCTTATGCAGCCTTGTACTACATCTTTGTTAACGTTTCCTTGCTTCCTTGCTCGCCCAACTATAAAGTCAAAAAGATCGCCTTCCCCTCATCCAGGCCGCTCCTTACTTTCCGTCGGCCTCGTGTTTCCGCTTCTTTCTCTATTTGTTGTTGCAACTCGCTCTGCCGGTGTGCTCGGTGTCCGCGAGACAATGAGACGCCGACGAGTTTTCTGACTAGCAACTTCTCCGCGACGGGCCACTCCTTTACGTTCTACTTAATGGCCTTATCTTTCTAGTAATTAAACAGTCGCGCGCTGCTTTCTTTGTAATCTCGAGGTAACGACGCGATTTTCAGAATGAAATCCTGCTGGATGATCGTGTATGTATACATACAATGCCATGGCCAGATTTTCGAGCTAGCTAAGGATTGGTTCGCTAAAACAATTGATAGTTAAAAATTTATTCAAGAATTTCAATGTATTTAATTGTTTGACGTGAGGTGTATTAATATTGCAGTAATTTTTAGATGAGATCACTGTGAGAAAGCTCTTTAGTTGGTACACCGAAACATGATTTTATTGTGTTTAATTCAGCTTAATTACCACTCATTAAGTGGGGTGACAGAATATTACGTAGCGCAATTTCTTTAATGCAAGAACAGAGTGAACAAATGGAGAAGTTGGTGGGAATGAAGGGCGCATTTGCTCTGCTTCCCAGATGAAACTTAAGACGGTTTCTTATTTGGAAGTTTTCGAGCGTCGGCAGCAAGGCGCTTTCCGATCGATCATCTAAGGACAACAAATTCTTGTACTCTCTATAATTGTGTATGGCTTCGTTGCGTTCTGTTGTTCCAAAGTCGGTGATTCCAGCTAGCTACCCCTTCATCAGTCTGGCTTCACTTTCTTCCTTCGAGCGAGCACCGTCGAACAGAGAGGTATCCGTTATCCGTGCATGATTACTTATAAATACTTCACCGAACTCCGAAACCTCTGCTCGAAACTTTCTTTATTTATATTAAACAGCACTACTGGGGATGCGAAGGGGCAAAGAATAGCGCTGCAAATAAAACGACGAACCGCCGCCGCTCGTTGTGTTCCATAATTGTTCTCCGTTCCGCCGCCGTCGCCGCCGCCGTCTACTTTGCGAAGTTTAGCACCAACTCCTCGCTTTTCTTCTTCTTTTGGAATGATAAACGGCTTCCCAGCACACCGAGTGGCATAGGGGTATACGTTACGGCCGAGAGCGTGAAGAAGGTCACGAGCGTGAAATGAAAGTCTGAGGTACGCGTGTGTTTCGTTGATTGATATTATCGAGCAGTTAGCCGTATATTGGATGGAGTACATAGCATTGGGTGGGTAGTTGGTAATACTCTCGGCCGTGATCTACACCACCGTGAGAGATAATTTAGGTGACAAGTCTAGAAATAGGTGCCCTTCTTCGAATTACCATGTGTAGGCGAGGATCGGTGTTTCCCTAACCGAGAAATCAAGGTAGAGAGGCGCATTCACAGGAGGAATGGACCGAGGGGCAGAAGACCAGTCGACGTGGAGACGTTGCTGCCCTCCCTTCGGCCTTCACAGCGGGACACGCGCCCGATTTATACAGCGTCGTTCCTCATATTTTTTCTCTCGCTTACAGAAACCCACTCCACGTTGAAGAGACTAGCAGTAGTATAAAATATCTATGGCGAAGACGTACTGGGAAAATGAAATCCCGGCGACTTTTAATACAAGCCTACAATGCTATTGTAGCTTTTGAAAACGGGCTCCGCTTGGGCTCGTCGTCCCGACAGTGCTTCGCTTCGTTGGAATATTTCAATTGCTCGATCAGATGTTAACTTTGATCACCAAGAGAGTCGAGGAAATCCGAAGAATACGATATTTCACTGAGCCTTTTTTCTTTCTTCTTGCAAGGATTAAATTCTACTCGAAGTCTCTTGAAGGTTTATCATTATCAGAAGTTGTTAGGCAACCCGATATTTTTTGAGGGAGCGACTGAATGATTTAAAGGAGATTATTGTCGAGCTTCTAATAAATATTGTAACGAGCTTATGAAATAGGTATTATTTTTCTTGACTGACTGGTAGCTCGAAACGGGAGGCACGAGTTTGGACGGTGACATCGCCGGATGAGATTTAGTCTGCAGGAAAGGCGAGATACAACCACTACGATCTGGCGGAGGGCACACACACCGGCAGAGAGAAGACGTTAGAAACACATCTCACTTGTATTACACATTCCCTCTGCGTGGAACAGATTTTAAAAAAGCTCCTCTGATATGAAGCGGCACGGGGGAATCTTTATTTATGAAGTCAAGTGCAGCCGATGCTTTACCAAATCCGCCGTTCCTTTCGTGTCCTAGCGAGTGTGTCACGTATATACGGGAAAATATGGCGATGGATCTAACTTGAATCCCGCAAGAAAAATCGGAACGCCATCGTTAGGCAGGTCTATATTGATTCTTACTCTTGATTCTATTATCACAAATGTTTCGATATTTCTTCAGCTGGACATCAAAATGATGAAAACTAGACACAAGGAAAATAGGGCTGTTAGCGCTTCTCTTTTTTCTTCAATCACAAGAAACTGGATCAGAAACTCTTGTGTCCAACTTTTCCCTAGACGAAGAGGACCCCGATAAACTCTTTCGGTACTTAATTGCACCTTTCGCCAATAAGTTTCTTAAATCATTTGCACTACAAAGTAGTACCGGCTGCCATTGTACTGGAAGGTGCATGTTGCGGGAATGCTTATGAGTCCGTAGCTCGAAAGAACGTGCGCGGCATTCGAATCGAAATGATTGAGTTTGATCAAATATTTGAGCGGGCTTGTGTGCTGGTAAGTAAATCGGTTGGCCATCGTCGGCAAGATTTATTGCGAAGAATTCTTTTGGGCGGCGTTGGCGGGGGCGTCGGCGGGAGCGTCGGCAGGGCCGGTGGGTTGCCGTAGGTTACCGTGCCACAGCCGCCACAGGACGGCGCGGCGTGGCGGTGGTGCGGCGCACCGGGAGAAAACAACTTCGGTAGAGAGAGCAAAAGTTGCGGACGGGAACGTGATTTCCGAGTTCCAATGGGAGTCGACTCGTTCGCGGAGGAGCATCCCAGGCGCCCCGGAGAATCTCGTATAAATATAAGGAAGCGAACTCTCGTCGGCAGATATGCGCCATCCTACACCGAATATATCGGCACATGCCCTTAGTGTGACCAAAACCAATATCCATTCGCTCTCTATGATTCATCATGTTATTGGCCTTTTCAGTCTCCTCATATCAGCCGCTATAACTGACTGCCGACTGGAATGTTATTAAAAATAGTTGCCCGCTTCTTCCCGATGCCAGTTTACCCTGTTATTTCAATGTTATGAACTTAACACTTCGGGAGCATCAACATCTTCAAAAACCCGGGATGTATTGAATACTTCGGTAAAGAATCAATTTGGCCGAATAATTAATTTTAAGCGAATGTGTGTGCTAGTGACGCAGTAGTTTTACGTAAAAGAATGGAGAGAGTGTGTGGGTGAAATAGGGCTTGTGCACTGTGAAGGTTTTCCCTTATTAAACCCTGAGGGTATGCGTGTTTGATTGGCGTTCGATGTCGTTATTTTTGCCGGATCGACTCGCAGTCGAAGGGTAGGGAAAAAGGGGGCGATGGTTTGAAGAATTGAAGGGGGTGAGAGCTCCTGTCACTGGCACGTGCTAGACGCACCAATGGGATTGGTCATATGACCCTCGTCCAGTGAATCTCTATTTCATTCATCCTATGGTCTCCTTTCGTCATTTTCTCTCATCCCTTAAGTTTCTCCTCGTTTCCCATGCGTAGACATAACCAATAACAAGACCGAAGAATCAACAATCCAGACACGAGTGGTTGCAGATTGCACTTGGTAAGACCACCGCCGGTAACCCAGTTCTGTCCACTGATCGTCTATTTGCGAAATAAACACTTTCCCTCAATCAGTCTAGCATAATAACGTGCCCTTTCTCCGCCGTAGAGTGCACTAGAAAATCCTTAGGGAAGAAGGAAAATATTTTGCCAAAGACATGGTAATGCACGTCCTTCCCACGACTGCGGTAACTACGCTCTTGAATTTATAGGTTTCCGAGTTTCGCTTGCGCCGAGGTTTATACTTGCCATGAACACCGAAGTGTATCCATCAATGGTGAACAATGCGTTCGATATTCCAAAATTCGGCAAGTATGCTAGACAATTCACCCTTCAGTCTTGCCCTGTCAGATGCTCGACAAGTTCGTCTGTCAGTACTATCTTCTATCCTTACGATTCGTCACATTACGATATGCATCGTCAGCTGAAATAATCGGTCGATGTCGTGTGACAGATAACATAGAAAAAAGTAATCCCGTGTGTAGGTAGAGCTGCGAGCGTGCTAGACAGTTCTCTGCGGCATTACGCCATTGTAAATCGTGGGAGAGCACTGGCGGTATCGGACAGCCACGAAAGATAAGTATCAGTGAATCATTTCGGCGCCAAGTCGGCTTCAACGTTTTTTCGACATTAAGCCGTACAAATGCGAGTGGCGCCTTCAGATGGCATCTGCGGGAATGAGATCATTATGGAGATTCGCAAACTAGCGTGCCTCCTGCTTTCTACGCCCGAACTACTATCTTTCCTACACGACGAAGATCGACTCTACTTTCTACTATTAACATGCATAAATTCTATACTCGAGCGAAGAAAAACGTACGCTTGCCTCGCGTAAACGGTGAAGCCTGTGCAGTCTACTCAAAGCGCTTCTTCTTACCCGGACGAGCAACAACGATATCCTGCTGAATCTTGTCCGAGGCTCAGTCGGAAGTCTCGACGGCGGGGGTGGTTTTTGCTCTTGCAGTCGTTAAAGCCAGCCTTGGTGAAAAAAGGGAAGAAGATCGTCCGCTCAAGAGAGCGCCAGGCGGAAAAGCCGGACTCGGACCGCTCTGACTGGGGTGCGGGCATCGTTCTGCCTTTATTTATTCGCAATTATACTCCGGCTGGACTTTATCTCGCGCGACCGTTGTGCCGCGTTTGTTTAGTCTCTCACGGCCACAAGTGCTTTGATTGACATGCATTTTCGCGGAGGAAGCGCGCATATTTGTGTTCACGCGTATCTTCCCCCCGCCCGCCGGCCCGCCCAACGGGGCACGTGTCCAAGTGGCCAGGATACACGCCGGACTTTCTCGAGACGCGTCGAAAAAAAGGAATTGTGTTTGGCGACGCTGAAGAGCTGCCCGACTGCGCGGCAACACGGATGAATCTGTCTCTGCTCACAGTACCACTCTCTCTCTCTCTCTTTCGAGATTACGGAAATCCCGGAGAACCGAGCGCTCTCTACTGTCCTCTCAAAAGGATACTGCAGGCAGCATTGAATCCTCCGCGTCCTCCGTTGTGTTTGCCTATGCCTCCATTTACAACGGCTCCTGTCAACGCGCACGTCTGAGCGAGGATGCTTCAAAACCTTCAGATACGTACTCACCACACGCACACCTCGCCTTTCACGCTCTTTCTTCCTTCCCTCAGAACCTTCATACACTTTTGCCGACTTTTGTTTGCGATGCGCATTGAATATCTTGCCACGCGGCAAAGAATGCATTTTCAGAGATTTATCTTTGCGTTCAAAGTCCACGATATTGCTCCCAGAATGTTTTTGATCAACTGAATGCAAGCAATGCTTGATAGTGGATTAAAAATGTGAATCACTGAACAAAGATTCTGTTAACACAAGACCGTGTTGTAATGGGTTAAAATGAAAGCTACGCGATCACGGAATTATAAAGTGGTGTAGCACTTTTTACATCACATTTTGAGTATAATTTCCATTTGAAAAGGTGCTACTGATGAAGAAGAACATTGTATCTTAATGTGTAAGAGATCTGCGGGAATAGTAGTGACAGGACGCATGCACCATAAGTATCTCTCTGTTCTTTGTGTCGAAAGCTTCTATTGTTATGCTTTTGGGAAAGTTTTCCTATTTCGTTGCTTAGCCAGTACGCACCGCCGGGGATACCGTTAGTATCCTAAAATCTCGGATCGGATCGAGTTGCTTATTTTTTCTTGGAACAAGGCTAACCCGGGTAACTTGATAGCTTCGGGGTGGTTTCGAAGTTTTGTTTTCCACGTGGACCTGCAGGCTTATATAGAGTAGAATTGATTTCTTCCTTGCCAGGTGCCCCGTTCGTCGTCGGGTAATGTGAAGCGAAAGTGATACCTCCAATCAAGCGTGTACTAAACGAAATAACCTTCTCCTTTTCCAAGTCGGTTAAAAAGAGCACTTGGCAAGATGAGGTTGAGTACTCGCTCGGCATGAAAGCATATCAAACGGCCGAGCCACTTTGCGTTCATTGGCAAGTGGAAAATTCAAAATTGCACCGGGGAAATCGTTGCGTGGAGCAGCGAAATCGCGAGCTGCCGCTGCGAACGATTGCTTATTATAGGAATGAACCGTGTCAGGGACGATAAAAAGAAGAATTAAGCGAAAAGATGGGGTAGCGCGCCGAGCACGATCGAGGGAATGAAATTCGAGGGGGTAGATCAAAGGACACCCTTCGCCATGCGATGGGGAGCGGAGAGATTCCGCGAAGAATCTCTTTCGCACATTTCCAACCGACTCAATTCGCGCTCTACTGGATCCTATATTATCGTCGTCTGTCTCCAGGATACCCTTAGCCGGAATCGAAGGGGGAGCTGAGCCGAGCTCGGCATCCTTCGAATTTATTAGCTTTAATTCCTTTCATGTTTTGGTCAACGGTAAACCTCCGACCTACACGCACCACATGCTGTGAAGATACCTCTGATGAGAGTCTATCTATGCGCCGCGTCTCCAAGGAGCGGGAGCTCCTTTTATCGACGATAGCTTCTCGAGAATTATGTAGCTGTCTCTGCACGTGCCTTATTAATGAGTGTTCTATTCAAATGCGTGCTTTCTCAAAAATCTTGGCTCGTGTCGACGCATTTGTGGCTATTAAGTATTGTCTTACCGTGATTCATGATGCTTTCACAAGTCCGTTAACTTATGAATTCCATGTAACAGCATTAACGGGATAACATACCTACAACAGACAAATGATAGTATCCTTAAGAAGGTTGGAAAGACATATGGAACTCAACGAAAAGATGCATCAATCGCATTTCCGATTAAATATAATATACAATGGAGTGCAAATGCACAGACTAATAATATACATATAAATCGGTTCATAAATTATACCATTCGGTAATGACAATGTATAAAGCAAGTAAATTATGCACGAGCAATATCATTCTTTAGATGGCTTTACGCACTCTTTGATGAATTACAAGGGTTTTTACAATTTAATTTTTGCGTAAAACCTGCTTCTCAACGATATGCTAAACAGGATGAGGCAATTTGTCGGAGAATAAAATTGCATGCGCTCCATTGAGTCCCCAATGACAAAGAGGGCAACATAGGCGACAATGCTGGGTGAGGAGTTGCCAGGTGCGGAGTTTATTTCGTCGGGAGAGACGGAATTAGTTTTGTCCGAGAGCGGGGAATACGCACAGGTGTGCGTGCCAGCTTGCCGGCTCTGGCCGCTCTTCTTGAAGGAGAGAGGAACGCACGCCACTGAAAAGTAATCTGCCATGGAAATTGGCAACGACCTCGCCCTATGTCTACTTTGCACGGCTCTCCTTTGCATTCACCCTATGCCGCGAGAGAGAACATACTGTGCCGTGTAGTAGGTACACGTACGATGACGCTGGAGAGGCTGCAAGCCGATTGTCACGCGTTTCACCAAATGGAGGGATACGTCCTCCCCAGTGCAAACCGCCTCGCCTCGCCACGCCACGCCACGCCTCGCCTCGCTACTACCGTTCCCGTTGCCGCTCTGATGCGGAAATCAAGCGGGAATGGGCATGATGCTACCAATGTAACCAGGCAACCTCGTTTCCAGAACGACAGCACGAGGAGCGTGCGTACGTGCGAGCTGGCAGCTACAGTCACAATGAACGCGCTACTGTACTCCGACTACTGGAAAGTCGAAACTATTCATCACGATCGGTTACTATTAGTATTTTACTTTCTTTCTGCGACACTTCTGTGACGAAGGAATAAGTGAACTGCATAAAGAAGAAGGATTCTCTTTGTACACAGTGCACACATACTTTCAGTTTCATTACGCGGAGTAGTTCCGCGAAACCGGTTGAAGTTGAAAGATGGCTTCAACAAGAGCTTGGCAAATATTTTACGTGAACGAGGACTACGAAATCTGCTTTGGTCAAGGAGGTTCGCGTGATACCTCTTTACCTAGAGTGACAGCCATTCGACAGGAGCTTGAATCATAGGGATTACTTTCGGGGACATGCGGTGAACGCCGAAATCCGAGATATATAATCAATGTTGCCAATATTCGTGGAGAAATATATGAGTTTCAGATAGTACTGTTTACAATTAACTGGTAATACGTTAAAGAAGTGCGCAGCTAGGTGAGAAGCTTTCATCGTTTCGTAGGCAAGAAATCGAGCGGAACTACAGATCCCTTTGGGATTCAGCGTGAAAGAGGATTACGAGTTTCACGCGTTTGTTTCATCAGGGGAGTTCCCCTCCTCCTGGTTTTTCTGATCTACGTTCAAGGCAATAACCCTTGCAACCCTTCCTCTGAGATTCTACGCTTCAACTGCTAGATCTCCCCTCTCGGTGGATTAAAACCTCAAGAATCGCGAGTCACTGGCAAAAATTACAGCACATTGATGCCTCTCGGTCAGAGTTTCGCGAGCAGAAGCACCGCGGATTAGAAGCCAGCGTTTCGTGAACTCTGTGTGTGTCAAGAGGCCGCGAGACTTCCTCTCGCAGTACAAAGAACAGTGTGGGGACTTGAGAATGAACCAGTTGAAGAACTGATTTATTGCTCAGGCTCGATCAAGACAGATTCGTAGTGAACGAAGTTTCTGTTTGACATGTCAGGATGGATTATGCGAACAATACAGATCGAGTGAATGGGGTATAGGGTACAGTAACTGATGTGACCCGTGAGCTATTCCTACGCGAGTTCTTTTCTTCTGCAAGACAAATATGTACTCTGCTCTACTGGCTCTACTCCATTTGTAATCATGAAACATCCGCCCATCGATTTGTACTTGTTAACTAACCGGTATCACTGCTTTCCTCCGACTATCAAACGGTCCAACTAATAATTAATGCAATGCTGATAGGTAATAAATAATTAAAAAGTATTTAGCGAGGATACAGAGAAAGTAGAAATGCAGAAAGTGGACTTACCACGAGGAGCGGGAAAGCAGTAAATTTGCAAGGAGCGTTGAAATAGAGGATGAACGGGAGGAGAAGTAAAGCGGATTTGAATCACTTAGCCACTAGCTTATTTATCCCACTGCCCACTTCTCATTTCTTCCGTCTATCTCTTGGTAATGTATACGGGATCTTAACCGAGGTCGGCATTTCATTGCGGTTTGATGTTCATAAGACCCGACAGTGCTCTTCTAATTCATCTTCTACTCATATTTGATAGTATGGCGGCGGCGTTTCGAACATTTTGGGCACCTCCATTCCAGCGACGGCTAATCCAGTAATTTCGTAATGAGTCTGACTTGCCATGCGTTAAGCTTAAGTCGGGTGCAATCGCTATGTAGTATGATGGACCACTGGCGAATATCGCGGTAAGATAAAAACCGTCAGGTGTACGATGGATTTCACCGTAGACAGATATATTATCATCTCGAGAAGATTTAGCCTTGGATTTAATCCGCTATCAAGAATTCTCGTGCCGGGCTTTTCCAAGCTTACATTGCCGAGCTTTGAAGGCTTTGCGTCATAAAGGAGACCGCAAGTTCTTTGCTTCTCGCAACATTTGCCCGACCACGGATTCGCAGGAAATCTATATTTCACAGTTAGTAATTTTATATGCTTCCATGTTTGTTTAGCTGTAATATAAAACCGAGGCCAATTGGAAAGCAAGCAAGCAAGCAAGCTAAGGCAGGGCAGGAAAGCTCGCGGAGAAAATAGGAACCCCTCTTCGCTGGGAAGCGCGCTGATTTAATACAATCGCTGTCCCGGGGGAAGTGGCAGGACCTCTGCGACAATAAGTGCTCGCCGCATCTGACTGCTCTCGAGCGATTCCAGCTCGTTCATTACGACCGGTTTATTTATCTTTCCATCTGTCCCTCCCAGTGATCCTTTAATAATGATTGGGCAGCTCGCCACCCTTTTCGCACCCTCGACAAAAGTGCCCAAGTACCGAACGCGACCCGGGAAACCAGAGGGAGCACTTGTACAAGATGCAGCGCATAACCAGCGCTAGTGAACGCAATGAAAACGGTCCAGACAAGAATTTGGGCGGTGGTTCGGGTCTGTCGGGTCGAGTCGAAGGCTATTTACCGCTGACTCCGTGAATAGGTAGGTGGCAGCTAGCACTTGTGGCCTAGGAGGGATGAAGAAGTGAAGGGTGCGTGGTCGGCACGAGGGAAGAAACCGGCGGTAAAGTTGGCACTGAAATCCAATTAATTCGAGGTCTGCCGAATTAATTAGACAATGCCATCGCCATCTTGATTTGGAAATCTCATTTAGCCGCTCTTTATTTATGATAACGCTTGGTACTCATAGTACGTCCTATCGGTACAAGGGTTCGGTAAAGGATTGAGAATGACGGGCCAGATAGAGAAAGAGAAAGAGAAAGCGAGAGAGACAGGGAAGCTGTCATATTCAGCTTGGGCGACGCGTCGAGTCGAATCGTTTTCCATAGGGTACGATCCTACCTAGTCACGATAATGCCACAGATGCCACTGTGCATCCAGGATTACGCTGGACCTTTCAGAGGATCAAGCTTTGAAGTGAGGTCTTTCGAATAGGCAACGTTCCTGGCGTATAGAATGGACTTTGAAGTACAAAAGATTACGTATTATCAATGTGATATCAACAGCATATACTGTGTTGATCGTTCAAGGGTAGTATTACGAGTACGTACTTGATTATCGGAGTTTAACTACTTTAATCACTTTAGCCTCTTAACTGTGAAAGGCTATCTGCACTATCAATCGAAAGAGGAGAACACTCCCATCATTAAGGTGATTTGGTGTCTATAAATAACTTTGATTGCAGGCACTCTATCTTATTATTATTAATCTATGTACGCCATTTTAGGAGATTAGATTCGAGAAATGATTGAAGATTAGATTCTATTAGGGCAAGGGTTCCATGATCAGACTGAACCATAAGAAACACACATGCATCCTAATCTGCTTGGATAGTAATCCGACAAAGATATTTCTCGGCAATAAATTCGTAGAAAGTTACAAGTTTATCCACTCACTCGCCGAAGGATGAACCAGCACTGCCACGTCATTGTATCGCAGTATTTGTAGCTCTTAAGTACATTTTCACATTTTCCGGGAGTCAATCACGATAATCAACTCTGACTTAATCTGTCATCTGACGGGAGCGCTTTGGAAGGCGATGCTCGTCTTTTGCGCTGCAAGTTTCGCAAGAAGCCCGAACCTATCTGTCGCAGAGGCTGTCCGACAATTTTAATTTCCCCGGGATTAATCATAAAGTCCCTGCAATCTCCGGTAGCAATGCCGGCGGAGCCGCCGCCACCGCCGCCGCCTCGCCAGAAGATGCAAAGGGAAAGGAGAAGAGGCTCTGAAGGTCGCGCTCGCAACGGGGTGGTGGGTGATGGTTGCGGCCATGGTGACAGAAGAACGCTAAGAAAGTGGAGAAGCGCGCCACTGGCAATGCCATGACGCTGGAAGGGAATAGGGGATGCTGTCGAAAGAAGCGGTGGCGAGGGGAAAGAAAGCGGCGGCGGTGCCGGCAGGTTCGCTGGTAGTAGTAGTAGTAGAGTAGAGAGATGGTCGCCGAGGAAGCGAGATGCTTCCGGGAGAGCCAAGAAGTACTTTCAACCACTTGCGTTCAATTACTAGTGCCGAGGTTATGGCGGGCTTCTCGTGTCGAGGCCGCAAGAATGGTCTACTCGCCGCTCCTGCTCATCTCTCTTCGTTCCGCTTGCTCTCGCGTTCCTATTTCAACTGGGAAATCTCCTCCTTCTCTCCTTCCCTCTCTAGCTTTCCTCTTGTCGTCTGACGTCCTTCTCCCGTCCTGCGATGTCCTGTCTCGTCCATTTTATCCACGTTCTATCGGGCCATCGCGTTCGAGTGATATTGTGGTGAGCGCCAGCTAAGTTTACTCGAGACTGAATGCCATTCGAAGCACATCTAATTGACCAGCTCTTGATGAAAATGATCTCTTGGACTACTTTACCGACAACTCCTGTGGTTCCTCTTCCCTTGACTCAGCGATTGTCTCGGACGTTCACCGCTCATGCCCTCAATACTAGTCCACTGGAATGCAGCTATTATTCTGCCTCTCTCTATTTCCCTTTCCTTTGTTATTGTCAGTGTTTTGCTGTGGAACGCAGACCGAATTATCTCGGCAGATGGGTAGAACGGCGGGAAAAGGAGGAGAACTATTTGCTTGCACTATCAGCTCTCCAGACGAACTGTGTACGATTATTAAAGAACAGACAAAGCGAGACTAGGAGACAAGTAAGAATATATAGTCATTTTCAATTAACACGAAGCAATAGCAAAAGCAACGGCTGAAAGTTTCATCTTGCCCGACAGGCTTTCAGGAATTTTCGAATAGGGATTCGCTCGGACTACTTGCAATCCAACACCTCCTTCTGAAAGTCCACACCTCCGCTCGAAGAAATGGTACGAAAACCGAAGGAGTCGAGGGAAATATATGTGCGCTTGAAATTTGAGCACGTCGTTTCCAGGATGACCCGTGGCACGCCTCCTTGGGATTGCCAGGGGAAACCGTATGCCCGAGCGACCAAGCGGAAAACCCCCGGACAATTACAATAATTACGTTCCTAACGTAATAAGTAGCTAGAGGCGGCTCGAATGTCCGAAACAGCTCGCGCACACTTCTAAGATATCTCCAAAGTGACAGCTATAATTTCGGCTGCTTTTCTACGAAGCTCGATTTATAGATGAACAATATAGATAGCGTAAAAACTGGGAGTTCCTTGTCAGAATTGGTTCGGAAGAATAATATAGTGAAACAACGAATTTCATTTTATTTTCCACTACTGGTTTTAGATTGGAAAGAACAAACATAGCAGGCAATCATCTTTCATGATTTGTTAGCGACCCATAGCATGGATGATAACTTGGAGATCCACTGGTTTAAATGAATGACACGGGAACCTTATATATATATACTCGTCGCATTTGCAGTACGACCACTTTGCATCGAACGGAAGCGCGACTGTCCATTAATCAGCTTTAACTTATACTGTTATTGTCACCGAGTTTTTTATAGCCGCACGCCCGTTTTTCCCCGCTTGATTCAGTATCAAAGTGGAAATGAAATGGGCGGTAAATTTCATCGCGTACAGTTGTCGGTTGATCGCCCCGAAACACTCTTTAATTAGAGCCTGGATATTAAGACCTTTAAGAATCAATTGCGCACACGCCAAATCAGCAAGGTTTCGAGGGGTGAAGGTGGGAATGAGTGATGCGCGATCGGGAAAAGGATATAAGCAGGAGAAGAAGAGGGAAAATATATCGGGTAGCAATCACCGGGGCGTAAACTTGTTCCTCCCCTCTGAGCGGCCTGTCCAAGCTGTCATTCATTCAAATTAATCTTCTGAATGTCTGGCCGGACAGCAACAGTACGTGCGATATAAAGCTTGTTATTTTGCAACAACGGCCGAACAATGGGGGGATGCGCCGGCGCCGTTGGCATACACCTGCCTGACAATGAGCCGAGTTCCCCTTACACCTGTCTCTCTGCTTTGACAGTGCCATTGTACCGGGTTTTACTTAAAAGGTGTCACTGGGACATTATGACTAAATCGGCTGGCTCCGAGAACGTGAAATCGAGCGGTAACCTGGACTGCCTGTTGCTAGCAGGACTCTTTTAATTACTACTCATTTTTCTTCCTAGTTGGGAAGGGAGAGCGACACAGATAGACATAACCGCGCGTGGTTCGAGCGACCACTCAAAAAGATCCAATTACTTCGATCGCGCTCCGGCATTATGCAATTAGAGTAACGCGATTACTTAGCCGGAATAAATGGACAATGCGACATCCCTCGCACTCCGAGCAGCCTGTTTGCACTCCTCTTTTATTGTGCGCTGTGAAAATGAATCGGCGTTATTCCAATCGTTCCCTGAAACCGTTGTCATGCCGAGTACCCTCGGCGCCGGCATCGGTGTAGGCGTCGACGTCGTTTCTCTCGGATGGGACTGGAGGTGTTATAAATCAAACACACTGACTTGGCTGCTTTAACCCTCCTTCCGACACCCAATGCATTCCAGGATCACGAGCAGATTCACGTGTAGCTTGAGGGAAGTTGATAATCCAAAGGGAAATAAAGTTTGCGAAATTGAAGAGCACAACAGTCATAAAATGCTTTGAATTCCCAAAGTGCAAACAAAGGATTTGGGACAAAACATGAAGAACGCTTTGTCTTCGTTCCTCGGCACATATGCGGACAACTGCCTCTCGGGAGATGCCAACAAGAGTAATTCTCTCGAAGTAGTGCAACAAAGAGTAGGAGAAAGTATAAGAGAAAGAGGTTTTTTTTGGGCCAAAGATGAAATAACTATAAAAATCGCTGTGACCCAGTTACACTATTGACGGCGGGAACCGACGACGCTTTGTAGGCAAGGTTAACCCGCAAAGCTTTTAAGCCAGTTTCCCCCCGAGGAACTTCTGTCCGGAAGGCTTTTCTCTTTCGGCAGTAACGACTCCAGGAAGAATCCTCGTATTATTGGATTGATGATAGATGAAAATAAAAGTATTCCCGATTTACAGAGCAAGCGAAACAGAGAGAGGGAAAAAATGGAATTGCCCTCGGTATACTCTCGCGCCGCTACGGAGGCTTATTCTTGATATCCGCCGCGATCCAATCCACTTTTCCTCTTGAAACTACCGACATGATTGTATGTGTGAAACCAATATCGCTGTAGAAGTGATTTACAAAAAGTCATCGGGAAATGTAACTCTCTTGACTCCTTTTCGCGCGCGCATAGTGAACAACTCTCACCTACTTTTTGAGCATCGTATGACAATATAAACTTCCATAGCTGGTTCATTTCTACGAGATCGTCAACATTCTCAATACATTTATATTCCATTGATTTCTACCAGTCAGTGAATACTGCTGCTTCTTATTCAAACTTTAAAATCTCTATGGGGGTATAAGTAAACCTCGCAGAGTGAACGACTTTAAAGCGGAACCAGTCTTTCAAGACGGCTGGCGCAGAATGCGCCGCGCTGACCGGAAATCCAAGCGCGAATTTTAATTCTGACAAACTTTGGATAGGTTGGCCGGAAATCCTCACTGAATTAGTTGGTAATGAGTGTCCAGTAAGTTTCTTCCATTAAAAAGCCTCGAAACTACCACACCATCGTGGCCAATCGCACGAAGAGGAATAGTTGTAACGATGTTGATTAACCCATTTCAAGATGCCCGTTAATTGGAAAGTTCCCCTCTCAAAATAAATATGCACTGTTTAGTACTTTCAATGGATTTCTAGGTTCATTTAATAATAATGGGGCCACATTGCTTCACTCTGAACTAAAAAACAAGCCGATGCAAAGAACATTAATTTATAAACATAACTTTCTTTGTTATTTACAAAAATGATGACAAATCTAACCTACCCCTTGGAGTGTGGCTCAACAGCGGAAGAGAAGGTGACTATTCTGTACACATACATTACATCGAGGGGTAGTTTCGAGTACGGGAGTGATATGTCACCGAAAAAAAGGGGGCTGGAGAAACTTGGACCCTCCCTCGCCACTGTTCGAATGAAGTGCACTTACTCCCGGTATTGGTATGAGCATAAGTTTAATTGACACCATCGCACCCTCGCTAACGAGTCACACACATGCTTTCACCGGCATGAGGAAGAGTGACCTGCTACATGCACGATGTGTCTCGCACACATAGGTAGGATAAACGACAGTAGCAGTGGCTGGTAATGCTCTTTGTTCAAAAGCGGCTGCGTAAGGCATTACTGAAGGAAGAGTGGTGGTTGCCAGCTTATGTATGTTCCGGCGGCTGCTGGTGGCGGTGAAAATAGTATCTTCTAAGAACAGGCTTGCTTTGTGAAGGAGAGAATTTGAAGTGCTCCCGTCAGAGGAGCGAGAGCAGATGTTAGGGACACACAAGTGGCATTGAATCATAGATTCCTAGATTACAGGGTGAGCGGAGTGAAGGGGCCGAGCGCGGCCGAGGAGGATCAGTGAGAGAATGGCAGTGAAACGAGGAGGAATCGGACGGAGGGGTCTACTGACGAGCGGCAGAGCAGTATCAGAATCGGGAAGAGGACAGTCAAGATATGAGTAGGAAGGGAAATGGAGAAAAATGGACGTGCGTCGGAAGACCAAGCCAGAGAGAGGTAGAAATCAAGTTGATTTAGCGGAGCCTATTGCTGACGAGTCGAGCCTGAAATTTTGTTACTTTATTTTTCACGGCAAATAAAATAGTGAAACCTAGCTCTGGCGCGTGAAGTCGGAGCATTGCGATGCTGCTCCAGATTTGTTTGACCGATTGCAAATATGTATGGGGTGTTCAGTTGAAGTCTATGGCTAAGGCTACTTTCTTTGCTGTCGCGGTTATAATAACATTTTGGTTACTGTCAGAGGGAATTTGCTCACTTTGATTATTCTCCTTATTCTCTAACCTGATAATTTCGGCTGCGATTTGACAAGGTAATTGTGTTAACTATCTAGTGAAAATATGGGATACTTCCATAAACTTTCCTGCTTGCAGTCGACACTCACGTTCAACTCAATTGATGTTCAGACACTCGGAGTAAGAAACGTTTTCCGTACGAAAACAACATTTTTTCGTGCTGCAATGTATTCGCACGCACGTGCACGCACACAAAGTGAACCGAGGGAATTTTTATTTTATTAATTATCGGAATGCCGGGATAGAGCATGCTCGGCTTTATACGTGGTCGAAGAATTTTCATTAACAGGCTTTTCAATAGCGGGATATGGCACTTTGGTGATTGCGAACGGCCTGCAATGCCGGACTAACGGAAGCTGTACTTTTGTCGCGAATAGGCCGATTTGCCTGTTTCGTTCCTCTACAATCTACAAATCCGCTCAACTATTCTGGCAATAATATTTCATAGATACAAATAATTCTATTGTTATCCTACCATGCACTATGAATACACCTAACACTTTTAGTGCAGGTCGAAATTTGCATCTCATAACAACAATGACATATCGTTGTTTCGCACTATAAGTGTTAAATATCCTTTGGCACCCTCTCGTGAATTTACATTTTCTCTAACTGCAATATAACTCGCTCAATAATATAAGACCTTAATATTTATTGTTCCAGTCACTAGGCGGACGGTAAGCCAATAATAATTCCATTACACTTTCCCTGATATTTATTGGGGCAACCAGTAAATTATTAAAGTACTTCCCATTTCCGACTAGATATTTACTGCTGCTGCTCAAGTGTATCGAGTTCTTCTCACTTCATCGTTCTCTTCCCTCGATGAAATGGAATTTTTCTCGCTGAACATCATCCGTCAAAACAATCCGTATTTCTGTTTGCAAGTTGTGATGTGTCGATAATTGCATGTATATGCGAGAGGCTAAGAATAAATAAAAAAGAGAGGAATGGAAGTCAGCTAAAGCTGACATACGATTCCACAATCACCGAAGCTACGCTCCGTTAAGCAGGACATGTCTCACACTCTCATCTAATTAAAATTTAGCTCCGGCATCAATTCGGCCAAAATCGGATTTCCCATTTCTAGCAGCTCGGCGTTTCATCTGTCATTGGAATTAGCTGGCACTGCCAGTGAATCATAAATAATGTGGAAGAGTCTCGAGTTTCTTTTGCAGGCTGTGCTTGTGCGTGCATGCATAGTAGAAACTCGCTAGGATTGCCGCTGGCGTCACTGATTTTTCGACGCCCTTGCCGCCGCCTCTTATTTTCGGCAGCGCGCGACGATTAATTCTCGGCGGCGAACGAGCCGATGGACGATGGAACGAGCTCGCAGTGTGCCGAGCATACATATCCGGGAGAAGCGGCTTGCCAGAGAGGTGTTCGTTGACAGCAGCACTTTGATGTCACGAAACTCGATTAAAAATCTCTGGCAGGCCCCCTTCAGAACGGATTGCAGTGGTGCACGGTGGAAGGGCGTCGTGCGGATTTTATCCTTCCGTGGAGGGAGCAGAGAGAGACACAGAGAGAGAGAGAGAAAGAGAGAGAGAGGGAGAGAGAGAGAGAGAGAACGAGAGAGAAAGAGGCCAAATCTGTCCATCCCTCACAGCCACTTCAATTTATTACGCTCTTTGTGTTTATTGATAACATACCTATGCTTCTGCGCAGGTTGTATCACGAAATTCTGCTCGTACCAACAACAGCGCATCATCTACAACTACGAGAATCAACGCTCCCATCTCTCATGCAAGATATCTCCTGTCGTATCGTCGATGCTTGATGTTGTAAATTGCCTGGGTTTGAAAAGCCGTTCGATTTAAATCTTGACTGTGCATCGATCCACCGAAAAAGTCCTCGTGTATCTTTCGTAGTAGCTTATTAGATTAATTTGTTAGAAGAGAAAAATATATAATAAGTGCCTCTTAGCTGGCAATGCAGTTTAAAAGTGTCGCACATCGTCCAATTTCCTCACAGCAGTTTACCGATTTTGCTTTTTCTGCGAGTGTACTGCGCACAAGAGAAGAAGTTCGACAAACAGCGAGTACTCTCCGTGATAAACACGAATTCCTTTGGCCGCGTTTAGTATAGGTGCGATAAACAATAATATAACCAGAGCCCGTTTAAAGAATGACGAAGTTAAACCTGCTAACTTCGGTCAATGTTATCTCTCAAAGCTTTATCTCGTTTCTATTCTTCGCCCAAGCTCATTTTCATAATTGCGCTCTATGCATACCGTTTTGCAGTTCTATTTCTGTGCCACCTTTGCACAGTTAGAGCGCTGCCCGCTTGTTCCCGTTAACGCCTCCTGCGCGTCCAACGATGACGAGTGGCGGGATGCACTTCTTTCACAGTATACCAGGACGTAAAGCATTTTTAATTACTTTGAATTTCGGTACAGGCGTTTATTATGGTGCGCGCAAAAGGTTCCGTAATCATGAAGTATGTCATCCTTATGTCGAACGAATTGGCCGGCATCCGGGCGGTTTAAAAATTCAAATGTACTTTGAGTGGCTCATTCATGATGACAATTAGTGCATTAGTCTCTAGAGGAAACTTAACAACAAATGCAATCCCACCAGGAACTACCGCATTACTATCCGTTGGATTTGTGGATATTATACAGATTTAACAAAATGTCTTTGGTGGCCGAGTTTTAGAATACCATTTTTCATCCACCCTATGGAGAGTCTTCTTATGTAAGAACTATATATAAAGTGTATATACATAAACGAATTGAAGCAAATGATTTGCACTGGGCCGAGCATCGGTTGACACGCGAATCGTACATTAGAGCTATGTTTATGTGTAAACAGTAGGGAGTTCGGATCGATGTGGCCGCAGCACGAATGCTGAACTGATTCCTCCTCCCGAATTCAACGGACCACGGGAGACTTACATACACATAGTGCAAGCCCTGAACTACAGATTTCCGAGTACGGTCCGACTGTGTCAACCTACTCCTCCCAGCGAGCCCAACTGCTTTTCAAAAAAGAATCGTTTTTAGCCAGCAAACGCAAACATCATTTCTTGAATGTGAAGTTTACCCTTCAGATATTGAAGTTTTCAAACGTCTGTCCAACGCAGACTCGAACAATCTATGACCTCATCCTCCGGCAAGATTATTCCGATTTGAAACTGATTCTCTTCTTAAGTACACAACAATTTCCAGAGTGGGAAAAGGAAGAAATGAACGTTCGAAAATTACCAATGAAAAAAGCTGCGGCCAGAATGTCGGCGGGTTGAAAATCAGGCATGCCGCAGTAATCGATGGTAGCGAATGATCAAGGGTGAATGAACCATTTACTTGGTGAAGAGAGGACTGAGAAGCGCCGGACCTCTTAAGAGTTTCCGCCCCCTCGGGCTTCCACACTCTTTATCGCTGTCTTTCGCTCCCACTCTCTCTCTCTCCCTCTCCCCCCCCCCCCCCCCCCCCAATCTCTCGGCCCTTCTTCTTTTTCTTCGACGGTTCCGCCGTGGCATCGTCGTTGTCGGACATTTCCCAATTGGAGTTCGGCTGGACGTGAAAATCTCCGCACGGTCAGTTTATTTTAGACGGGCGCACACAGCGCCCCATCGCCGAGGAAGGTGGTCGGGGGGGAGAACGGAGAGTGGGTGCAAAGCGAGTAAACTGACGAAGCGGGATCCAACAGATAGTGGTGCTGGATAGGAGAAGAGAGGCTCTAGGGCAGGAAGTAAGAGAGAGAGAGAGGGAGAGGGAGGGTGCGCGCGCGGGCACGGAGGGTAGCGTGTGTACGGAATGTGGAGGGTAGTCTAGATGAGAGGGCCCGCGGAGGATGAGAGAACGAGCAAGGCTACGAGAGTGCAAGCGATTTTACGGACACAGCCTCCCGACGATTGTAGCAGCTCCGCTGCCAAGCCCCCCACTCCCTCATAGGGATCGAAGAGTGCGGGAAAAGAGTTCCACACAAGCTTCCACCCTAGCAGTACGCACTTACCCAATGCCACTCTATCGACTGCACTCAGCTCTACGCGTGCTGGTGGTGCACTTCTGTTAAATATGTTGCTCGATCTACCATGACGACGATGATCAAAAGTGTCGGCGCTAGAGCGCTGCAATTATTGGGAGGGAAAAATGTTCTCGGAACTCGACGCCTCAGGCACACTCACTCTCCAGGATATAATGCAACTAGTCGAAGCCAGGGGAAACATATCGGGATTTTGGGACTTGGTAGTTAGTCGGGCCACTGTTAAATTAGGACTTTAACTATATGACTGCGGAGTTTCTACTGAGCAAATGGAACATGGCTCACCAGTTGCAATTACTAACTAAGGAACAATAGTCCTGTAGTAAAACTTTGCGAGAAGAACAGTAATGGTGGCGCTCTGGGTACCGGGAAATGTTTTTCTAAGCTGCAAAGTATACTCCACGCTCGCTACATCAACTTGTTTTCATTTGCCCGATGATACGAACTAGTAATGAGTGAGTCGGTTGTACCGCTCGAATATTGAGATTCTGGGCTATGTGTATGTATGTATATGTAATACCCTTCGTAGCGTTTTCAATACCAAGATTATGAGTGGTAGTTTTACACGGACTTATTGTAAAGTGTAATCAGGATTTCCCATCAGGCGGAGAGGGCTGCAATTAAAGAGTGGAAGAGTAAGGGATAAATGGCGGTGCAATACCGGCCGGGCAAATTGAATTCGCTGGCCGAATAGGGTTAGCGCGTTGACGAATAATTGCCAGTGGCGCGCATGGATGCCGTCGTTACTTTTATAGAAATAATGCGGCGCACACTTACGGGTTAATAGGATCATTCACCGCAGCTGTCAGGCGCACAAAACACGCGGGGCTCATGGTGGTTACGTGCACAATGGGCCAAAACGATTGAACACAAGCGATTGTAACAAAAATGATTGGTAGGTTTTGTGTCACACTAATTTCGACGTCAAGAACTGTCCAATTAAACCATCACTTCTGCCTCGTTTCGAGAGCGCCAATGCAAACGTGCTCATGTAATATTTGCTCCAGCGAGTTCTGCCACTCTCGGGGCCGACCTGTCTCTACGTGTACCGACAATAGCGTTTGTCATTGCCGGGGCCGCTGGTGCGATTGCGAGCAGCAATTATTTCCGCATATTTCATTCGAATGAATCGAGCCTCCGTGAAATAAAGTAATCCAATGGCCGATAATGCTTACCTTAATAACAGGGGGTTGATATTAAGGGAACGTTTTATCATTTATCAGAGGGTTGATCGTATTCAAGAGCAATTTGCATAAAGCAGACAGCAAATGATCCGATTTCCTTCCGGCACAGGCCCAAAACATTATTACCGTCCGCAGCATGTACGAGTAGGCCTATAATACGAATAATAAAGTGATAGGACGTGCTCGATTTAAATCCCAAGTCCGCGCATCTCTCGACATTTAATCAAATCCTATTCCGCTCGGGGAGATTCATTTTAAAGCTATAATTGAAAACGAGCTTCGAAATGAATGGAACTCACTGGTAAACAAGTGTTTATACATATACATACTCGCAAACAGTCCGTCGTAAAATGTTATCCATCATTAAGCTTGCGCGGACCAGGTACATTATTAACGTAAATAAGCGATTCCTGTGGGAACAGTACGGAATATATGATGACAATTTGAAGATCAGCTAGGTCATGTAATTATTAGCTAAGCAAAGAGAACTGGCGTGGAAAATAGCATGAAAATGATGGAATAGGGAGGAAGAGTCTAGGGAGGAAGAGGGGCGACCGATGCCAATACGGAGCAAAATGAGAATCAGCTTGTTACCAGCCGCTTCGAATCGATGCGTTTGCCGCTCTCATCTCTTCGACCGAGCTCTCCTATTCGGGGCCTTATTGTGCCGACAGCGCGGTGTAACACAATACACGCGTGAAATATACGAGCGTCGAGGGGACCAATTGCCGACATCTCGTTCGTGCCGCATCCGCCCTTGCGGAGGGGTGCATCTGCAAAACATGTGTGCCGAAGAGGGCTGTGCCCGCGCCGCCGCGCCGCCGCGCCGCTAGAGACGCCCCGGCGTGCGTGCTCTAGAAATTTGTTGCGCCCGGAATTTGTTTTGGATCCCGACGTGCCGATCCTGTTTTTCTCCGAGGGTTGCTGCCGCTACTCGAGTGCTTGCTCACCTATTAAAATCCTCGTGCTTCGGAATCACGGGATTCATCACGGGAAATACGCCGCTCCACACTCCCGCCCTGAGCTCGCATAAGTGTTTTCCTGATCCCTTTTTTGCTAGTGCTGCAAGATTCCGCCAGCCCATCATTATTATTCGTACGCACCAGTGTTTTCTCTATACGCACCGGGATATCTAGCGGATATACTAGGTACACTGTGTTCGCATCTCTTCAACTACGATTTCAAGAGCTTTCTCAACATGCGCCGCTTCTATCAGTCAGCACCCCCAACTTGTCATACCGTATTATTTACTTTAAACATTTTCAGTTTCGACTACTTGAATGTTTCAGGGACTATTTCGTGCGAAAAATAACAGTTCAACCGGGAACTGATGTAATTAAATGAACAATTGTGTAAAATTAATTACAACTTTTCGGGTGTATTTTAACTTAATATTTTAATTTTTTACGTGATTCAAACCCTTTGAAAACGCGCAACTGTTTTGCTTACCAACTTTCGCGTCAAATAGCACTGATTTAAAGCTTTTCACTATTTCCCGACAGTTTTGCTTTTAGTAAAACGATCATTTAGTCGATTGCGAAACGAGAACGAGCGGCAGTGGCTGTGATTTGGGAGAGAACGGATGAAAGGCAAGCTTCGGATACGAGAGTCGTTCGGTGGCAATAGAATCGTTCGGTGGCAATGAACTAGCGTTTGCCCCTTCTCTCACGGGTGACATGCGCCAACTGCTCGCAGACTCGGCGGAGTGCAGCTTCGCTTTCAATTTGCACCAGCACAAACATTTAAAAAAGATAAGAAGAGCAGGAAGCAGAGTGTGCGGGGAAGTAATGGTCGCGCTGTGCCTTGCCAAAGTAATCTCTCCTTATTGCATAATCGCTCTTAGCCATTTATAACTCCCTTGGTGTTACCGCCGCTTGAAAGCTGTCGGAAAATGACAGGGCCACACACAAGGCTACGTGTGTATAATGCAGAGAACAGCACCAGCTAATAGAATTATAGGCTAAAAGCTTCGTCAAATTTCAGAGCCCAGGCATTGACCCATGTCCGCCGTCTTGGAAATGACGTTCCAAAATCAAGTTACCACCTGTTATGAGATTGCTCGGCACTGGCTCGATAATCGCTTATAGTATGTGCACGATGATTCACTTGCCTTTCAATTATTAAATCACTACCGTCGGGTACACGCTACTCTATATAGATATAAAATAATAATCAATAATGGAGTAATTTTAATAATGCAGAAATGTGGTTCAACTTCTCCCGGCATTCTATTTACATATTTTGCATATATGCAATATAGAGAAACGCACTTGTGTGGAGAGAGTGAGAAGGTTTAGAGGGGAAAGAGTGTGTGTGAGAGAGAAAGAGGTTGCGCCCGTAGCCGCAGGAATCGTATCAAAGAATGGACACAATCAATAATACGTTGTTAAGACTATGCGTTCGCCGAACGATTGAGCCACCGGTGAAAATAATAGAATCACTCGAGAGAGGGAAATCTGCGCACAGCTCCGCTGTGAATTGCAAAGCGTAGAATAATATCGATTCAATAATCGCACTTTCGGCAGAAGCCCTCTTGCGCATCGAGTAGTTCCTTTGCGAATTATAACAGGAGGCCGTGCACGCTCGTCGCCTCGCACAATCATTTCGCCAGACGTATGGCCCGCGCGGAGCCAACGGTCCAAGGACTACTCGAAATTGCAAGGCCCCACTGTCGAAGAGAAAAACAAAGCCAGATACACATACGGTGGTGTAACCCTGGCTTTTCCCGCGTGCTCAAGCCTAACCCATGACACGGGAACACGCTGAAATATCCAAGTGGTGCTTGTGCCAGGCGAATGCACAGAGAGGAAAAAAGAGCCGGTCAAAGGGGTGCCTTCGCCAGGAAGAAAGAGAGAGCCGGTGATTCGGGCGGGAGAGACAAGGTAAAAGCAGAGCCGGTAGTGACAAATTGTGTTGGACATTTGCAAAAGAATACGTATGTCGAGCGGGTAAGGTGGAAACGAGAGAAGGAGCTGGTCATTGTAGGTAATGGTGAGCAGTGGAGGGAGAAAAAGGAGAGAAACTACATTTGCAAAAGAATCAAGGACGCGACATGGAGGTAGAGTTAGTATCGTGGAGCAAGTAGGAGCGGGAAGTACGGGAGCGATCGGTAGAGGGAAGGCGAGGAAGAGGGGTCGGTGGGGTGGATGAGTGGTGGGTGCATGATTGGTGTGTTGAAGCGGAACGAAAACAAAGGGTCCATTGGTTCGATGGGTGACGCGATGACGGTGCAGGCACATAATATCGGTGCGGTGCACTCGGCATATGGCTGGCATTTGCAGCGCGCACAAACAAATATGTATACTGCACGCGCTCTACTTGAAGTCTCGCCGGACGGGAGGAAAGCGAGTAGGACCCGCTTTTGCACCTTATGGCGCGGCGGTGGTGGCGGCGGTGGCGGACACGGCCGATCACGGCTCACGATCCGTACTCTCACATTCAATTTCTCCGGGGATCGCGCTCACATCGGTGCCCCGTTATTGTTTGACGGGGTGGCGCGTGAATTAATTCCCGAGTTGGAATCGCAAACAATCGGGCAGTCGGGCCGCGTGCGCACTCGATCTCTGCTGCGCGTATCTCGTTCGGTTACAGCTCGCATGCAGCGACGAGATTGCAGCAGGACAACGGGCTCAGCTTCGGTGTCCTATAGAGCCCGAAAAATCGTACGCGCTATCGTTTCACGCCCTCGACCCGGCCCTCTACACTACGGGCATGCTTCCCGCCCGCTTATCCTCCATTCGCTCCTGGAAATAATAATATCTATAACCTGCAAATATGCCGGGGATAACCGGCCCACTAGCGCCATCCGGCCTCGCTTTTCCTCGCCCGTGCAACTCACTGCACGATTCTTCTATTGCCAGCCGTTCGATCTCGATACACTCGAAACAATAACTGCAAATCCGACCATGCGATTGGAGCGCACCACGGCTTCATCGTCCAATAAGCGGCCCGAATGAATGCACGATCGTATTGGCGGCAGGATGTTTGCCCGATTCCGCGAAGATCTCCGCACAAATTGAGCCGGCAATTTGCACCACTCGATTGCCGACGCGCCTGCCGATCCGTGCTTCCCGATAAGCGTGCGTACTTTCCAGCGTTCATCCACCCATTACTAACAGTCTCGGAGCTTCTTCCTCCCAGAGTGCTCAGCGAATGGATCGCCCGCTATGCTCAATAAATTTAAAATACTGCCTGGCACAATGTCGTGGCTACCCCTCTGGCCGCGCCACACCTAGGCAATACGGTGTGTGCTGCTTTCGGTGGCACGGGGGTCGCTTCCACTGAAACGTGGAACGTCGTGCACGCCCGTGGCGGAAGGGTTGGAGAATCAGCTGGTTGCGTGCCTACCTTTTAAAAACCGTGGCCATGGGGTGCTCGTACATATTGGGTATAACGAGACTTATGGAAGGATTCGGTGCATGCAGACCCTGCAGCTTGCCTGCCCCTCGACAGATATTGAATAAACGTTTGAGGGCTTGTTGCATGTTAGTGGTTTGAGGCGGGAGAGCAATCGAGGTGACGCGAACAAGAGAGAGAGCGCGCGCGCGCAAGAGAAGGAAGGACAGGCAACGAGGGAGAAGGAGAGCAAGACAATAAGTGAGCTGTGGCAAGAGAGAAAGGGGCTACAAAGGATTGGGGTTGGCCTGCTTGTATGTAGGTAGCAGGCTCTGGCCCGGCGGGTAGCGAAAGGTAGGGCGAGCCCATCGTCTACCTAGCTAGTCATCTATTACATCGTCTTTTACGAGCAACAACAACTCCACCAGATTATACATACGAGAGGCGGTCGTTGCACGAATGGGAGAGATTCCGGGTGTCGGGACACGCCTGGAACGGGCCAGGTACGAATAAAATGTTCACGGGACTAAATGCAACGCTTTCAACATTGAACGCCGTAGGAAGACGCGCTTGGGGAGATATTACTCGATCCGAATGCGAGGGAGAAGGGACATGAGTGGCAGAGCGGCCACCAGTGAGAGAGAAGGATAGAAGAGGAAGTGCCGAGCAAGGAAATCGGGATATATGGAGGGAAAATGCCCCTCAAACTGTATAACCACCTAGGCTATATCTCGTTAGTGCTGTCAAACACCCTTCAAATCGATATTACTTTCTATGCGCTGTCGTTTTCTTACAAATAAGCACACATTACGCTCGTTTTCCGCTCTCGCACAGCTCGCACAAAAGCAACGAACGCGCGCTTGGCTATGACTTCTCACTCTACAATAGACCACGACGTGTCATTGAATCCGATTACATGTACGACTCATGTTATCTATATGTTGGGCGCCATGCTTCATAACGCGTACGAGCGTTCAAGGATTAAATGTCATGTGACTGTTTTATTCTCCTCCCTTCTTCGCCGTTAGCCGGTCTTCTTGATATTGCGCATACACAATAGACATGCGAGTAAACTCAGAGAGTGGCAAGGCCAACCAGCGTCCCCTAACAAAAGAGAGAAAACAACTCGAGCAGGATAATTTCATGAAATTCAGGTATAAATTGTCCGACGATTCTACCAAGTTTTGCGACGGTGTAACCCTAATTTAAAAGTCCGCGGTTTCCGGGCAAAGTTTTAACGAATCCGTAGCGGTATATCGATCCCCCATGGAGTGGTTGGCTCAATGATTATGGCAGTATCTGGAGAGGTTCGGTCGCAAACTGCGAGCATATTATGCGAGAGAGAGTAGTTGCACGGTGACTTACGCCGAGTACACGTATACCAAGAGTTAAGGCTCCCTTTGTCTCAACAATTAATGGTGAAACAAGATATGCGGAATTTGCAATAGGTTGCCGTTCTAACTATCTAGAAGGCAATACTAATTTTGCTTCGCTTCAATTAGACACAAGATTCTGCCACTAAATGTCCTCTAGCACACACAACAATTACGTCCTTCAATATATACAAAATTTCATAGTTAATGTAACAAATAGGCAAGTACTATCTCGGTTGGTGCTGCTATACGAACAGATATAATCACGTCAAGGCAAGGATCCTTTAAGGAATCGAATGTGTATCCTTAAAGCTAACTTCTTTTTCTTGCTTGTCCATTGATACAGACACATGAGATACGGCTATGTGATAACGGGTGTAATACAAAATAATGATTAAATTCAGCAGGATATTCTATTCAGACTTCCGAACCCTTCAAGTCACTGAGTGGCTTAATTTACGATGGGAGGTGGAACTTTTGCCAGGACTGACTGGTACTTTCATAATCCGGAAATTGTTACGAGATTTTCGAATCCTCTGGTATATTTACATACGGTGCACTATCATTCTTCGTATGGCAGGTTTAGGTGTACGTTCTTCTGGGCCACTGCTTAACCGCTCCGGTGCAGGAAGGGAAAAAATGTAGGATGACGAATGTAAATTGTCAAGGGGAAAACTTTCTAGGTTGGATTATTTAGGTTGGGCTATGAATTTCGAGGAACCCGGTGCAGAAGCTCGACAATAGGAACAGTTTATAAAAAACATTCGCCATGCGGAATGGCAGATAATATTGATGTACAACCCACGAGGCTTACGGATTGTACCTGTAAGCATATTTGCTGCAAGGATAAGCTCCTTTTTCGTGATTTGTGCAGCGGAAAGCCTGAATTCTGAATTCACTGCGAGTCGGATGACGGAGTACGCACCCGCGGCACCGCAAACGCTCAAATAGCAAACAAAGAAGCTTTAAGAGGTCGGGCCAACATCTGCTACTTGGAGAAATAGAGACGCGGGCGGCGGCATTGTGCTTCTTTTGTCGGGGTACATGTATCAGAAAATCGACGGCCCACCATCGCTTTGGCCTCTGTGGAAAGATGGTTCATTGCACTTTTATTTCCGTGTTACAAACTTCCCTTCCTATCTAATTTCCTATGGCCTTTTCATCAAATTAAATCTATGACCCGTGTTCGACAGCCTTCTTCCTATTATCTTACTCAGTTCGCTCGAATTCCCGTATAAGAACGTCCAAGTTTTACATGGACACCGAGTGTCTTTTAACGCTACTCTTTATTACATTTATTATCTTTGAGAACGGAGGTTTGGCGGGTTTCTGACACCTTGGATTTTTTGTTAAGGGGAGAGGTGCCCTGCAGAGCCTCCAAGAGGCCGGCTTTACACACGCATTTCTATGCCTATTTCTTATTTTCTAACAGCCATCATCCTGTTTCGAAAATCAAAACAAAGATGAAGTGGAGGATAACCGAGTTATGTTACTAACCATCGAAGTCACATTCTCGTTTCCTTTTATTAAACAATCATTTGGCCCTATTTCCAGCTTACATACGAGTTCATATTCCCACTAATCATGCATCGTCGGATTCTGAAAAGATCGCGAGTAAAAGTACGCTTCCCCTCGTTTCGATTTTCACGATATTGCGGATAATCAAGTGACTGTGCTACTACTCGAGACACCCACGGGATTTGCGTGCTTCCTGAGCACCATCTCGTGGCTCCACCGGTCGGACAGGCATTCATATTCTCGATACCTATACAGATATATGTATGTCTGGCGGTGAGGCAAGCCTGAAGATGGATGTACATACATGTGTATGTGTAGTTGTACGCAGTGCGTCGCTTTTCGAAGCCGTTGCGCGTGAAAAGTGATTTGCACGCTTGCGAAAGGACGCTCGGCTTGATGGAACGCTTGTGTTCGTATGTAAGTATATCCGCGGCAAGCATCGGCACATACGCACCTGTATGTGCCGATGCCGTGCAGCCCTGGCTGGACCGTAAATGTACTTCAGCGATAAAATAGAACAAATCGAGTTAATAGAAGAGAGCGCAGGGCGGTGGTGGTGGTGGTGGTGGCGGCGGCGGCAACGGCGACAGCACCGGAGGATGAGGAAGTGGCGGTGAAGCAGGAGGGCAAACCGCGTAGAGATGCCTGAAATCTGACTCTCCACTTGGAATCAAGCATTCAGTTACGTTTCACGCTTGCGGATTTGATTACCACACGGGAGGACGGCAGCGAGCGGAACCTCGTACACCGTAGAGCCGTAGAGCCGTAGAGCCGTAGAGCTACTGGAAGAGGTAGGACGGCCCGGTGAACGAAGTGCGGCCTCTCTACGCCCTTCACTGTAAATGTATTGCCACGAAGTAAAAGGGAAAGCCCCCTGAATTGGATATGAGAAGGGTGGCTATTCCCGCGCCACTCCGCCGCCGAGTCTCGATGCATTAAAATCCTCCAATAATCCAATAATAAGTACTTTCAGTTGAAATGGACCGAGCAATAGCGAGCCTATTGTACTGCTACTCGCCGTGAATTGACTCGCTCCTCTCCCACGAAACTGTCCATCCTACCCGGACGGTGGTGACCGATTTGATTTGCCTATGAATTACACATTGCTTACTGATTGAATTGGCCTCGTTAAGACTATAGTTACTGTTGCTAGGTGGTAGTTTTGCTCGTGGAGGCACACCTATCCCATTAGTTCTCTTCCAAAAGTAGTATTCGTTTGGGTTATCAAATTTATAGATTAGCCGTTTTGGGCTCCACTCGATTCTTAAACTAGATCGACCTTTTCATAGAAATTAACCACCCGCCGCCCCGAAGAAAATAGATCCTTTCTATGGAGTCTGGATATGGATATAATAACAGGATCTAACGAGTAATTCGAGTACGGTTTTGACGGGGGGTCGTGTAAGTGGAGGGCCAGGAATATCGCACCCGTGGGGTGAAATTTCTCATGGTGCTGTGATTGTAATTGATGCCTCCGGATTTGAAGTTCATACGTTCGAGGATCCAGCTGCCACTTTGAATGCTACGTGATTGGGGGAGTAATGAAGCGAATTACCAAGCGAATGTACGTGTGTGTCTGCGAAGTGGGTGTGCTCGCAGTGAGGAAATGGGGAGAAAGTGTCTCGTCGAGTGCGTATAGCGAGTGTCGAGCTCCGATTGGGTACATCGATTTCCCATCCGCCACTTTTTGAGTGGTGTTAATTGCACGGCAGCCTACCATCTTGACATCAGGATCCGCCTGTTTCTAACGTTTCATGAGGTTGGCAAGAAAAATGAGAACCAGCCGCGTACTCCACTATACACTATTCAAAGCTGAGCTACTTAACTTTGCTACTCGCAAGCTTAACTTTCTCTCGTAGCTGTGCAATGAAATTAACTAGAAGCTATTCGCTGCTCGAAACGCGCCAATAGCAGAGCCCCGTACGAGTGCTTAGTACGACGCACGGACTCTATCAAAGCCATTCTATAAGTGCCATTCTATGAATGGAGCAGCGATTTCCTTTTTGTCCTGTGAAAAAAGTGTCCGAGGGAGCGGGCGATCTCTCGAGTGTCGTTGCTTTCAATGTATAGAGAAGCGAGGCCAACAGGCGGCAGCAGGCCGCAACGGGGTGCGCGCCCTACGGAGTGTAGTTCTATTCAGCAGCTGAAAAATCCTCTTTCGTCGCGACACCTTCGTCGGCCCCGTCCTTCGGACGCGTCCTGCCGATCGTAATTGATCGCGGCAGCCTTCGAAATCTTGTCGCTTTGAATGGTATGTGATTGGAGGAGCAATGAGGTGCAAGGCGCGCACCGGTGAGAAGTGTGAGGAGGAGGAGGCTTGGGGCGGCGCGTCAGACGCCAAGAGGACTGGAAGGCGTTAAAAAGGGAGGACCAGAGAGGGTGGAAAGGGTCGGAAGTCGGGAAAACGGCGGGAGAGCATCCCAGCGATGCCTACGGAATTACCGGTGTGCGTGTCTCTCTCTCTATACGGGGTGTTTCATTAGACACGGATTAGGTGGTAATGGGGAAGTTCAACGAACTCACTCCTGCCGCAGGAAGAACACGCCAGACCGAGCACTGCCTCCACTTAAGGCGCTAATTTCACTAGAACTTGTCGTAGCAGATCAGACAATTATCCCCGACAATTGACTGTCACTTTTTCACCCTCCTTCCATGAGGGTTCCTTCGACTTTTTACACCCTCGCCTTCGCGAACACAATTATAGTTAAGCCTGCCTTTTCATCTAAATGCAGCAGTAAATTCATGATAGTCATAGGTCAATTTTACAATTTAGCCGACAAGCGTTGGTTAAGAAGCACTTACGTTTTTCGACAATGTTATGGAGGATACGTATGCTGCGCTTATGTAAATCTTGAGTTATACCGCCAAGTGAATTTTCACGCAAATTACGTCTACAGTGGATCGATCGAGAATACGAACGTATGTACAAGAAATTATAGCTCTTCCTTGAGAATGCGCTACGCCCATATTATCCTGCTATTCTTGTACTCATTGGAGTAGGCGTTCAGAGTCTACTGTAGACGGAATATATAGTGTAATGAGCTAAATCTTCTCCCTTTCAAGGACCACTCATATAGCTTCGAATGATGTGACGTAACAACTCTTATCTTCGACGCATAACATCGTGCTAATTAATCGGGATATCTTCTCCTTAGAACTAATGTTACGTGCAATGGAGCGGAGCCGTTATTGATAGTAGCTTAGCTCGGAATCTGTACATTCGCATGAGTAATCCCCCTTTATACATTCTCAGCGCTAGTGGAATATTCTATACGTATGACGCACGCACACAAACATCCTCTCCTGTGGATGTTGAAAGGGTAGACGTGGAGAGACAGTGTGGAGGAAGCTCACAGTAGCAGTTGCCCAGGTAACCTATGATTCCGTGTGTACCCATGGTAACCGAGCGACCCCGCATCCGATTCCGAGCATCAGCAGGCCTTTTCGCGTTCCAGACCGATCAGCCCGTGTGGAACTTGGCGTTGCTGACTGGAGGACTGGAAGGGCAAGGAGGTAAGGAGGCCTCGCCGAGAAGGCAATCAGGGTAGTCGCGTGCACGCCACGTGATGCGCGCGCTCTCTCTCTCTCACTAGTCCTTGCTCTCTTTCTCGTTTGGTGCCGCTGCTTGCCCTAGAGCTCTATTCCTTCCACGTGAGAAAATTTCGGGTTTCAGCGGGGAAACGGCCACGTGTGCCCTCAAGGTGCCTTCAATATTACCCTTCTCACTCCTTACTCGCTGTTCCGTAAATGTACAACATTACCAATTATCTATCCTTCAACTTTCAAGGAGTAACTGTGAGTTGGTGCTTCATCATATTAATGATGTAAGTTGTGATTTAATAGTTCACGGCATCAGAGATTTTGCATGAGTTACTCTTTTTTGTAGCGAGAAGACACAGAGAACGAAGCAAGGTATATGTATATTGATGTGCTTGGTAGCAGTAGAGGGAGATCAAGGAGAGAAGGTTTCTGGAGGAAATAACGCCGGGGAGTGAACATGATGCTTGTTATCCGGGTTATTCCATCGACAAGATACAATTACGATTGTCATCTTTCTTCTATTAGTATCTGCTCCGTGAATACTCGTCGTGTATATTTGCATGTCATAACGACATCGAGAAGGAAGACTCCATGTCTAGAGTAGGATCGGGTGCTGGTGTCCTTATCGTTATCGTCCTCTCGATCGTATATCGCACAGTCCCTTTGTCCGGCCCATTATACGTAAATGATGAGCGAAGTATAAAGTAGCTCTGCAAAGCGATCCAATCGGAAGCACTATTATGTTGATCGAGCCATTTCACGATTGTTTTCCATTATCGTCGTGAACGTTCGCGGGTCGGCCGGAGCTTTTAACGAAGGAGTGGGACACCGAGTTTCAGAAGACTAGACACAATGGACGCTCGAGATAGCTTGAGCAGAAGAGGTCCTCGGGTAATTGCAACGAGATGTCTGTGGCCCGGCGAGCGTCGAGCCACGAAATCATTTCCTCTCATTAGCGCAACCCAGCCATGGGTAAACAAAGTAAAATATAAATCTCTCCGAGGGCAGTTCGTCCTCCAAGTCAAGAGTACAGATTGATGGAGCAATTATTTTGATATCGGGACCACTCGGCGTCGGCTTGATCTTCCTTTTTGCCGCGCCTCGTTCTTCCTACCGGCGACATTGGCGTTCGTCGTCCGTCCACTCCGGCGGGGCGGCGGCGCGGCATCCCTTCTCGACAAAATCCTGTCCTCAACGATAGCTGCTCTTCCATTGTTATTGCTGTCAGCGGCGCCTATTCTTCGTTAAATCGGCCTTAATTACTTAAATCCCGGCGGGAAATGCTGATGGATCGCCTATAATTAAGAGGATTCTTGCAGGACGATTTTCCCTCTGCTCCCCTTTCCCCATGGCCGACGATAGCACAGCGGCCACGAAATCCTCCCCGGACGGCCACCCTACCTTTCCGAAAACGATCCTTTTTCGCCGGGAGGATAAACGCCGGATTAGCGGCCGCGCGTGTACTCTCGGCTGATTGTATGCTCAGCACCAGGAATCCTGAAATTTCGGACTTCCGCCGCCATCGCCCTGCGCCTCTCACCCTCTGATTCCGCAATTCGACTCTCCGAGATTCCATTTTAGGTGCGCTACTCCCGCCGGCACTGGCAATGCCGAATTTCATTAACTCGACGTTAATTGCAACTTAACATCACGACCGGTGCACGTGTTCTCTTGCCGAAAAAGCAGCGTATAGGGGTATGCGAGGAGGGGGAGTGGGGGGGGGGGGGGGGGGGGGGGGAATGCACGGCGCGCTCGGCAAACCGTTGCCGCCGGATTCATTTCAATTTTGCTTCTCGCTCGAACGCCGGCTGCCGTCGCGCCTCTGTGTTCCCACCATGATCGTAATCGTAAACAGACACGCGTCCAATGCATCTCTCACCCACTGCGGTCCGTGTAAATTGCGTGTAAACAAGAAAATCGACGCCGATCTACTGTAAACTCGACCAGAGCACGTTGCCAATACCGCGGACTCTCTTACAATAATTTCGGCAGATTTACTCTTGCGACGTATTGCTTGCTAGCCTTGATTGTCAGTTTAAGACATCGGAAGTGGGAGGACGGTTTACTGAAACTGGTGGAGAGAGGAAAATGATTTTTCTCCCTGAGGAATGAAATTCTTTGAGTTTCTATCGATGTAGAATTCACTAGGGCAAATGGAGAGGACGAGACGAACAAGAGGCTATAAAGCGGGTGATTAGAAGCGGAAGCCTTGGAACTCAAGCTCCATAATACGATCCCTTTGTTCCCGCAACCTACAACTTGAGGTTACCTTTCTGAATAATAAGCTTTATATAAGATACTACTGCTTATCTGTTTGCATGCTTCAGTTCAAGGGAATTATTGTCTCGAGCTTCACGAATCCTTTACGCGCTGTAATTCTTTGTTCATCGAGTTTGTACGAGTTCAATATATTGGATTACGATATATTTGAATTTATTTACGTCATCTCATAGATAAGTTATTACTAAAGGCATCATCGTTATATTCCTTTGTTCTCTCACTCAGGGTATCGTTAGAGGCTTATTACCATTTTGAGGGCTTCGATATCTGCTTATCTTATTTTCACAGCTCGAGGGGAGAAAATTATAGCATTTAATTATTGGAGTGGTATTCTAGTTAGTAATAGCAAGGTTGCTGGTGTTAGAGGCGAGTATCGGTACTGGTGGTGGAATGAATTATCGGTACGGACGGTCCATCTCGAAGATGATATGCGGAATTGCAGGTGTACTTAGCTCGGCATAGAAGTTATCGTAAGCCCAAGACAGGCTAGTGCTGTTCGTCTAGCTTAGCGTGCAATATTGGTTACTGCCGACGTAATATAACATCTTGTAACGCGAAATGGATCATAATGCTCTCAATGTAATACGGGCCATTTATCTGGATTCAGCGTCTGTGAGCGCCGCGGCGCCGCTTAATTTCGCGGCGAATTGCACTCGCTTTATTCGCCGCCGCCTTTGCTTACTCTCACGTTAATTCGCCGGAAAGCCTGAAACCTCAAGGGTATCGCAATCGACTGGCAACGGAACTCGAAAGGGCTACGCTTGCAAACTCACAGGGAAATTTGCTAATAGGCATATATTTTTGCCCCGCCCTTGCACAGGCGTCCCACTCCTCGAATAGTGTGAATGTAAATGGTATTGCTAGTTTGCTGCAATACACCAAATTGGCTGGCGAACAAAATTCCAAATTGACCACCTCAGTAAACTCCTTCATTCACTCGGATACTTGACATATTCATTTTATACAATTAATTCGCTTTTTGCAAAATAAGTAAATGGAATATTTGTTGCGTGTAAACATTGTAAATTGCCGAACAGTATTATGATCTTGTATTCTGCCGTCCTCTATCAATATATCTGGCCGAACAAATACATCTTTGAGTTTCATTGGTAAGGATTGTTTGTGTAAACATTCATGGATTCGATGATCGTGACGTTGTCGTTTATTCACTTCACGGGAAACATCATGTTTGCCTTGTCGCCCGAGCGCGCCGAAAAATTGCAACGTTTAACAGGAAAAAGAGCTTAACGGCAAATTTGACGCGAATCCCTCGAAAAATATTATTGGCCGTTTGTTAAAAAGTAAATATCAGCGTTTGTAAACATGAGGCGGTGGTTTTCTCTTTGCAGACAGCGCGCTAGACGAGTATGTACCACCACCATCACCTCGTCCCCCTCCGATCTATTATAATATATTCCCTTCGGTCGATCGGTAGAATCCACTGCCATAGAACACAGAGTAAATCCAACGTTATAACGTTTAGCAGAAGGAAATCCCGCCGGGGTTAGTCGGTTTCGACTGGCTTTACATTCGACCGTAAACAGAATGAAAGGGACGCGGGAATCGTTACTAACAACTCGGATCTTTCCATATCCGTTCGTAAATACCTGTTGGGACAGCAAGCAATTGGTGCGAATTTCGACTCTTGTATTGTATAACAGTTTCAGCAATTATAGATTGATTTATTTGATTCCCCCGGCTTACTTGGCACTAGCTTCTGCGCGCCGAGCTTCACCAAACCCGTTGCATTTCTACTTTTCCTAGTTGTTTAAGAGTTAAATAATGCAATGTAAGCCATGTGGACGAATGAAATGTGGGCCCATAAAACGAGTCATAAGTCTCGACCCCTTTGAAGAAAAAGCAAGAAAGCAAAGAGCAAACGAACGTCCTAGAAGTACGAAGGGTCCAACTTTTCTTCAAGTCAATTTGCAAGGCTCTTTCATCGGTCTGGTTGAGCCGCTACGCGAGGCAACGTAACCGCCTAGCTGGTGCTTGAACGGAGAGGGCTCACCTTAATTAGACACGGTAATCAAGAGCCGAAGGGAGCAAATCCAAGTTTGATTTATCATTCACCTGTTTTATCTAGATGCAATTATGCACCCCTCGCTGTGTGTATCGGGGATAGGAATATAGGCGGATTATGCAAAGGCCATTGCTCGTCGACGTTCAAGAGCAAGGGGAGGGAGCCGCGCATACGCCGCACACACATACACACACACACACATGCGCAAAGGCCCACTGACGCAGCCTCGACCAGGCGAGGAGAGGATGCTTTTCGCGTTTTGTAGCGTGCCCCTCTTCGCGCCCCTTGCCCTCGACACAGCTGCATAACTTCATTGTTGTATTGATTGTAGTGTGCGAGACAGGCGAGACGGGCCTTCCAGTTCATCCCTCGAATCGAAGGAGAGGAGAAGAGGCAGGTCGGCGGTGCGACGTCCAAGCGGGATAGCGCGGCGATGTGGTGCAAAGGAGCGAGCTCACTTTAACGAGCTTTCCCAAACTCGATTTCGATGGCAAATGTAAGGGGTGAAGTGACGACTCCCTTTCTCTCTCTCTTTCTCTCTCCCTGATGGCAAACGCAATAAGGAATAAACATTCTCACGCGCACGCCTGCTTAATTCTGTTTGCTTGATCCTGTATTGTATACACCCTCCCGGTAAGCCCGCCTAGATCCTCATTAACTTATAAGTGGATTGTCCATAATAGCGATGAATCCGAGTGCGCGGCTGGCATGATCACCGCTTTTGCCGAGGCAGGCAAATTTTTGCCGTTTCGACCGCTGCTTCGCATTCGCTGGTACGGCTGTCGTTGATTGGGTAAGTTATGTATCCGGATTATTGTTTAACGGTTCTCACCCTCGGACCGCTAACCGCTGACGATCGCAAATGAAATGCTGGCAAAAGTCGGGCTCGCAGCAATTAGCGAGGCGTTTCTGTCTCCGACTAATTGTACACGCGTACCCATTATTCTTCGAAATGTTTTGCTCAACAAGTATTAACAGGAAACAGTTCAGCGGGGGCCAACTCCTCAGACTCATACATTGTGGCTCTACTCGAGCCGTTCGCCGACGTCGGGACGCTTGTACGCGAGCGTCGCCGTGTGCTACTATGTTCTAAATGCGTATGTATTGCAAGCACAAACATTATTCGCGTCACGAGGGGGGAATTATTTTTCACAAGCGTAAACTGGGAATGTTAATGAATGGCCTCGCGTTGTTCTCGTTGAGCCGCTTGTGCTCGTTATCGCGAGGAACTGCTGGAATGTTACGTAATTAAAATAATACATCGGAGCGCGGCAGAGCTAAAACCATTTATGGAAGGATGGACGGCGGTGTGCCCTTCATATTGGAGGACACCGGAAAATCGTGGTGCGCATATACTACCGGATAACAAGTATGGTTATCAGTTACTCTCTTGCCTCGGAGTAATTCTACTTGCGGGCATAGCACCAAACTGGAATTAATTACGGAGTGCCGAAGAAATTTGCGAGAGCAAGAGCACCATCCTTACGATGCTTGTCTTTGACTGGCGTGATTTGCTGGGTTGGATTTTTACGTTCTTTGAAGCTTGCCTAAAAACTGGCAGTCGGGAATAGCACTCTCTACTCGCTGGCTATAGGCTGCGTTCCTCGGTACAGCGTCAAGTGGCATTAGATGGCTCTCTTTGCTCGTTGCAGCGTCGCCGCAAAGACACACTCATTGTTTCGACGTAATTCCTACGTCGTCTAAAAGCGCTGAGGTATAATCAAAGGCCTTTCAACTTTGCTCACATCAATCTGCTGCTTCGTGAATACGGAAAGAGGAAAACTCTGGTCCGGAGCGGGCAGCACTCGTACTTTTCGTGAGAGAGGAGATACCTTTAGCCTACTTCAGTCAACTGGCCTTCGTACTCCGCCCGACCTCGGCGAATCTTGAGGAACGTAAACGTTTTGAGAGAGGCTCGATCTCATCAGGAATGTCCCTGCGCTTCGTTGCCTTTAATTTCGGGGGACATGTCAGCAATATTAAATATAGATCAAATTTTCTTTCGAGTTACTGCACACCCTATCCCAACGAGCCACAGCATCTCGAATTTCGGCTCGTCGCAACGGTGTGCATCGAAGCGTAAACAACATTTACCAATTTTATAATATCATTAACTCTACACCGAAATCATCAACTATATATTTAAAGATTTTTTCCACCCAGTTGCACTCGTTACGCGGCGCGGATATATCCACCCTCAAATATAAATTTGCTTCATAACAGAGCTTACTTGCATGTGTTTAATCGCCATTCTACTGAAATATAAATGGTGGCATGTATAGTATTCTTCCAATAGCAACAAAGATCCAACAGCTCTGCGAGCGCCAAAATCGAAAGCAGCTGTGTTCAAGAACGTATAATTTCCACTCAGAAAACTGAGCCAAACCTGCAGCACTAATGACACGTACAAGATTGTCGACGCAGCCGCAATTTGTAGGAGCTATTATTGCAGAGCGTGGAATTAGTATCGGGATCATCAGTCGCAGGAGGCAGGAAGTAATTTTTAGGAGGAATGCTGCAAGATTGTGGCTGCGCATCGGCGTTTCTCAAATTAGTGAGCACATCTTCCGAAAAGGTCGGAGGACTCTGCCTTCTCTCCTTTATCTCGGAGCGCTCGGGAGACCACTTTGAAATCATTTGGCGGATCTTCGTCTCGCTTTTAATGACTCCCGAGTCAGCCCCTCTGACAGGGCTCTCGTGCGAGTGTTCGGTGGGCGTGTGTCATCCAGATCCTGGCGTGTGTCTTCTGGAATCGGCCTGTTCTTCGACAAAAAAGGCGGAAGTCTCCTCGTGAAGCTTAACGACGTGGCAGCCTGGTGGCTTGGCAAGATGTTGTAAGTTCTTCAAGTGAGTCTGATTTGAATTTGCTTTGGTAAATGGGCTGCGTCGATGTATCTGGTGGCAGAGGCCTGCTGCCACAACTTCCAATGAGATATCCTGCTTTTTTAAGCCTGGTTCCACTTATAGTACATGAACCGGTCTACCCGTCGATGAGGCGGTTCAAATTAGATCCACATTTATTATTTCTACGAGCCGATTGAATTCTGCAAAAGCTCAGAATACATTTTCCAGGATTTAGATTCTTCGTATTATATCCGGATTTCATTGGAATCGATCTGACTATTTTCGAAATTTTGCTGACAGTCCAGTGACAACATCTAACTTGGCTTATAGTCTAGTGATAACATCTGACATGTAAAATGTTGCAAAGTTCATTCTTAATATATGACTTTATTAAGAACGAGACGCAATCTCTATAGTTTTGAAGTTTTAATTCCGTTTCTATTTTACTCTCATTCGAAGAGAATGATATAACTCTTATTCTCGGCGCGGTAAAAAGCTGTCGGGCCGAGTTGCATTGGTAACATATACTGGGTGTTAACGCTAGAGCAGAGGGTATTTAAAAACGAATTATTTGGTCCTGCCTTCACACGATAAAGCTACTTTTCCGCTGCTAACAGCATGCATGCTGTATTCCTACTACGGTAAAGACGAGAACGGTTAATGTTCGGTAAAAGTTGCGAACACCGGAAACCTTGTACTCCTCCAAGAGAAAACGAATGTGGATTCAGAAGAGAATATCGGAATATCGTCTCTCCACGTGAAACCAACAATGTATAACTAACCTAATATGAATTGCGTGTGAACTCCTACTGGAACGGAGATTCAAGCAACTATCTGACATAATATCTTGTTACAGGTTTCCCTCGTATAAATTCATAGCGGTCTGTTCAATCCTTGTGCAACGATCGTTTCATGACGGCGTTGAACTTTTTTTAGCAGCTTTCGACGTAGCCGGATAATCTCTGGAAAAAGGAAGCGAAGGACTGGAGAAATCGGTCGAGGGAAGCGAGGAAGGCAAAAAGTGGGCGATCAAACCTGGGCGTACGGTGATAAGTGAGGAAAAGAAAAAGCTATGTGCGAGAAAGGCAGGGCCCATAGCGGGAAGCCGTCTCGTAGGGCCTCGAACACCATCCAGAGGGGAAGCTCCGCACTAACGGTTAAGAAAAAAGCATAATGTTATAGTGTTCGGTCTAATTAACGAACCAAGCGGCCATCATCGTCTGTCAACGTGCTACCTTATTTCTTATTTTCCTACATCTGTAAGTAATTCTCCCACATTCAAAAGAGTAGGACAAGTAAGTTAATGTGGGTTGACAAATAAATCTAACAAAATCGTAAACTACCTTCTCTTCATAAGCTGCAATTAGAGAGAGTTGTACCGTATTAAACGCGAAAGCAAACAATATGAAATTGAGGGCTGGCGCAAGAAGGGGGAGGCTTCGAATTCTCATTGAACGGATTCTTTACGGATGCTTTCTCCTCACTTCTTTACCTTTATGAGGATTTACAGAGCCCCATATTGGTCATAGTTGGCGTCACAGGCATTATTGGAATGTACCTGGCGCTCTGTATATCGACTTCATTTCTTTTGCCCTCACTCCGCATCTGGTAGAACGATAATATTGACTGCAGAAAGTCTCTGGCATACCACACATGCCCATGCTAGAGCGCGCACTAGCTCTTCTGGTATTTCATATCGGGTTTTGCGAATCTCCTCGTGTGTTTCCTCTTTCCTCTTCCGCCTTGCTCCTGTTTTTTTGAGCCATAACTTTTTCTTGCAGTGGTCGCTCTCTTTCGTGCGCGCACACTCTTTCTCGCTCTCTTTCCGTCCATCTCTGCCGCTCGTTGCACGCTGCTGTAACTTGTACGCTAGCATGGCTCCGCTTTTATTTCACCTCTCAGCTCGGGCGTACTCGTTTCGTTGGATTTACCTGCATGGTGTTAAAAAATTTGCGGTCCGCCTTCGGGAAATGGAGAAACCGGGCTCGTCAACTATAGAGAAAATACTCCCTGCCGTCCATGTTAAAGGTGGTAGAAACTTTTCCATTCGTATATGAAATAGAATGATTATGCGTGTCTTCTCTACAGGACCTGAACATATTCCCTGCTGATATGATATATGAATTGTAACTCCCTGCGATTAATTTGCTTTTTGTTCTTCGTGACGAGCATTATGGAATTCTTAATGACTGTGTCAATCAATGTGCCAAACATTCTACAAATAAACGCAACGAACGAATAATGTCAGGCATTTGTTTCGTGATATTTGTAATATTAGTTTAATTAGCCAGGCTTATTTATTCCCCGATGTTATTCTCCGACAAGAGTATAAGAACATCTGTACTCATGCTCGCAAGGTAGGTACAAACAAACATTCCGTAATCTAATATCATTCCATTAGACTGAGAGACAAAAGAGTCCAGGGATACAATGAAATTGGTACATTGGTTAATTGGAATCGGGCTGCTCAACTTTTATTCCGTATATTAATAGTATTTCGTAACAACCGCGTGTACAATTACAAAACAGGATCACTGTGTTTCACGTTTCACGATGCGCCATGCAATTTTCGCCATTTAAATGACGACGGGAAGCCCTCTCGAGTGGCAAAAAGATGTAACGAATAATGTAAAAATGAATTTGGGAATACGTCCCAAATGAGTGAAAATACGTCATATGTGTGTGCGGATGTGAGTGAATGCAAATCAAATACGGATTCTCGGAACATAAACTTTATTCGTATTCGGGTCAGTATATATACGATGCCAAAGTCACAGATCGAAGAATCAATTACGCAATTTTTTGCGTAAACTGTAAACAACATACGATTAATGACGATATTTTTGAATAGAGTGTTTCTTTCAAACGGCGAATTTTAGATTACTCTAGTAGAGGAACTACTAAGTGGTACATGAAATAAGAAAGTATGTTACGCTCGAAGTGGATGAGAACAACAGGACTTTCTCCTGTAAAATACAGAAGCGGCGATACAGCGGTTGAGCCGCGTATTGGAGATATTTCGTAATAAAGCACGACATGATATATGGGGGATTTCTTTTATAGGCGAAACTTTGATCGTTATAGCAAAACGGTAGATACACTTCGCCAAGACAATGTTAAACTCTTCCGGAGCTCTTGGCGGAAATGTTATCTACAGTGCAGGACACGTTTTGCTGCGGTTTATGGCTCATCCGCATCGGTTACGAGGTTATTACAAGTTCTGCCGAATATAAATCTCCGATCGGAACCCTACCACTTCACCTTCTCTGCGCTCATGGATCTCCGCCAAACTTCTTCTGGCCTATCTTCGTAATTATATGAGATTCTGCAGAAAGTGGCTAATTTCTAGACGCGTGATGTTGCTGCAATCGACAGATTGATGTACGTCTCTGAATTTGGCAAAAAATGTGACATAATACAGTGAATCATTTATTTCTCATTGCCGTACTAGCGTGGTAATAATTTATTTTCCGCACTTGTGCGATAAAGCGATCGATAAAATGAATGAAAATTAAAACGCTTCTATCAGTACGCGGGTAGAAACAAAATGAATATAGATTAGAGTGCGGGAATCAGTCACTTTTTGCACAATACGCAGCCCTCGAAAAGTGAACTTTCGCGCCATCCGTTGCACAAAAACAATTACGGCTGTTTATTGCAACGATATTAAACTGTTCATTTCGAATATCGCTTTTCCCTGCCCTGGGCGAGATGTGCTCGAATGTTTTAAAAGTTTTGTATTCTGAATATCCAACTTTACTTTACGCACGACCGCGTCGTATATTACGTATTTTTCGCCCGTGATTTCCTGGCTCCTTCATTAATTGGCCCCCGCCTGTTGGCTTGGATAATGAAGCAAGAGTAGTCCACAGACAATGAAGTCTTGTGTTCTTTATATTCACAGTGCACAGCAAGCAAGTTCATGGAAATTGTATTTAATAGTGATCTGCTACCAAGTAAAGTTTAAAGTCTGGTTATAGGTCTTCTTCTCACAGGAGGATTCATCTGGGTGGATCACAGACGTCCAAAATCGAAAACATTTTAAAACTCAGAATCTTCATTGAGACTCGAATGCGGAATAACCTATGAGGAAATGTTTAATGGCCGTTCCACACAAATTTACATTACATTGAAGAGAAAGTCAGTTATAGGAAAGAAACTAACACGCAATAGAAGACATTCTTATGATATACATGTAGCGAGAGAAGCTTTCTTACCAAACAAATGTCTAGGCAGAAGTTCGTTTCGCGCAATTTAAAAGTAGAAAACGGGGACTGGGAATTTTAATTAAATCCGCTGAAGCCTGATGGGCACCTTCACTCAACGCAACTGCTGAGCCCCCACGCTGCCGGGTCACGCAATCTTAATGGATTTTTATTAACACACCGTTGTTTGCTCGGGCTTTTCCTGAGGTGGCGCGTTTCTTAACGTGCCGCGTGTGTCCCAAATTAGGATGGTATGTTTCCCGTGGGCTTATCTGACGGCCAATTACCACCTCGGCCGAGTGCACGATAAGGATTCTATCTGGGTGTAGGCTCAAGAGGGGCGAATGTAAAATGTGCGCGCCTTAGGACTGCACGGCTGGTTGCCTTTATATCTCTCTTGCGTGGCACCGTTGCTCACGATTTCAAGCAGTCCTCGCATGTGAAGCGAGAGTTGCTTTCATACTTTAAAACGCATGCCGCCTGTTTTAACGCCAAGAATCTAGCGCGCGATAACGTTCTCAAGGTGTGTGGCCCGTTTCCTCAAAACGGCCACCAGCTCTTTTCACTCGTAAGGCACTCCGTCCATTTTTCATATAAATCCAAATTATTTATTTATATTGCCTATTGTAAATATGCATGTAATAACAAGAACGGCAGCAGTGCTTTCCCAAGAGCAGGGTAGAATTCCCGGTCGGACTTCACCCCTACCGCGACGAAATAAATGTTTTCTCTCTTCATCTCTCCTCCGAGCGTCTCAGGGGTTCTTAATCCATCTTGCTCATGGTAATTACTCGGGGAAGATGTAATAGGATACATCTCACGCGTAAAGGGAAAAAGGGGGGTTTTAACCAGGGGATGGAGCGGGGGCGGCTTCCGGTTTCGCAAAAGGCGCTCAAATAGAAGTGCGGCGGAGACAGCATCCGGGCTCTCCGCTCGGATTGAAACCGAGGAAAGCGAGAACAACGGAGAGAGCGAGTGGGAAAGAGTGGGAGAGAGTTGGAGAGAGAGTGGGAGGAGGGAGAGAGTCGAGTCGCGCAAATTGAACCGGGGATTAAGACGTCTGGCAAGATTAAGGTTTCCATGTTGATTAATTTAAATAGTTCCCCCGCGTCGACTGTGCACAGAGCCGAGCACGAAGACAAAAGCATACTTGTGGTCGCGCGTTCCTGCCGGGACACGGGGAATGCGTGCCTTAAGGATGCGTGGTAAACAACTCACTTTTCACCAGCGGTTGCCGGAATTAAGGGAAGTAATACCGAGTTAAATGAAGTGTGCTTACTGCCGGTTTCCCCGAGTTACAACGTAAATTGCGCGGCCGCGCGCACGATTGCATTGGGCCGCGCACATACTCGTTTCTCACTTCTTCGAGCCGCGCGAGGGAGAGGACACTCGACGAATTGATCGCTGGAGTTTTATCGATTAGCGCGAGTCGGCTGCCGGACTGGTTTCCCTTGGTGTATAGTTCGCCATGTAAACAAACTTATTCTGCTTTGTAAGAAGGAAGCTATCGAGGGCGAGGTTGGAGAATGGTGAGGAGATGGAGGAAGATGGAAGAAGAGTGGAGGGTGTGGGGTATGGCTAGGTTAAATAAAGAGGAAAGTGGGAAAGAAAGGTGGCCTGTTCCGGTGCACCGTTAAACCATAAATCTCCTGGCGGCGTCTTATCGTTGCGGCCCATAATTCTAGCGTCACGAGCATCTCCGTGTAAAACACGACAGTGTGTCTCGTTCTCGATACTTGGGCGGAAGGCGCGGTTCCTCCTTTTTGTTGCCGGATAGTCCTTGCAACACCCATCACTTCCAAGGGACTCTGTTGCATTCGGGCACAATGTTGATATGCGCCCTGCATCCTTGCTCGGACTTCCTGTGCCACGGCCGATAATTCGAGATGGCCCGTTCATCAATTGCAATGATGTATCTCATTTCTCTTCATATGATCGATTTGCTGGTGAGACTACGTGGAACTACTGGGAAATTATGAAGCACATTACCCGCTATGAATGAGCATCGTCTATCGTCGTTCAAACCGAAAACCCGATTTCCATCATCACTACGTTCACGTATTACTCATGATAACTTTTTTCCTGCATTCATGGGCACTCTACCAGTCGAATGGCCACTAAGCTTCACTTTAGTCTATTCCAACACTTTTTTCTTGAGTGCAAGCATTCGTTCTCACTGGCAAGATTACTTGAGCTAAAGCGGCTTGAAGTCCATTAAATCGACAACTATGAGCGACAGTTAAGCGTGGCGTGAAAGTAAGACGAAATGGACGAAAGAGGAGTGAATCATTGGAAATAAGAGATGTGCGGTTTAGTTGGGTGTTTCCGGAAATGAATTGGTTATGTATCCCAAACTTTGCTGACAGAAGTTTCTGGCTTCGCCATTTCTCACGCGTGTGTACGTTAGCTGTGTTGTTTTCGATGAACTCCTAATGGTGAGGAGGTTCAAGGGATGGTATATATTTAAGGAAGTAAGGGTAGATAAGGTGGGGCTATCGGAAAGAGTATAAAAGGCGGATGAAGGAAACTCCTTACTCTCGCTCGAGCGTACTTTTAACTGAATTGGTCCAGTTAATAAGTGATAAATGCCAACGGTGGGTGCTCCTTTTTCTCTTTGTTGACGAAGGTACAGTACACAGACAGTATTGATCTACCAATACTGGGGAAATCCCGGTACGTGTTTTATCGCACACTGTTTTACTAGCCTTTCGGATAACAAGGAGTAACAAAATTCGCGCCGGTAGATTATTTGCGCAAAGGAGATAGCTTTTATAAAAATGAAATTCCACATATTTTTTTCGAATATAAATATTAAACCGCTTTCGTATTCCTTCTACGGGAGAAAAATAAATTGGTCTGTTAGAACCTCCACCATAAATCAAACAAGTTGAAATTGAAATTTCAAAAATAATGTTCAGCGTTTTATTAAAGTACTTTCGAAAAATCTCCTGCACTCTCGGCTTCTTCCAGTACCATCAGCGATGTTTTCGGTGAACTGGGTCGTTAACAATCTCATGGAGAGAGTAAAAAAAGGGAAAGCTTGTGTCTAACGGGGCAAGGAATAGCGAAAGGGAGGATGGATTCGGAAGGCAGCCTCTACTTTCGGGTTGCCGAAGGCCGAGCTTGGTCTTTTAGCTTCGTTGCCTCAGCAACAGAGTACCTTCCGTCTCGCTGACCCGCTGTTTCCGGTAACACGGATGGCCTTTCCTTTCTCCGTCATTCTATTCGGACTGAAACACGCTTTCATGGAGAAAAAATAGCGGATACAGGAGAGAGGGAGAGTTGGTCAAGTGGCGAAGGGTCGCGCCGATCCATTGTCCAGAAATGACCAAACTACAATCCATCGAATAGAAACGAGAAGTCTCTATCCGATATACCCGCCTTGTTCATCCCCCGGGGAAAGCCCAATGTCATCGGAGAAACCGTTTTACGTTGAAATAACACTGCTAAATTATGAAATGTGCAGTCTCATTTTGCTGGGAAATTACCCAATCATGTGCAATGAATTATCATATGGGTAGGAGGCGTTCGAGGAATTGTGGTTATGAGATTCGTGAACTCTCAGTGCGTTAATTGGATCCCATTGTAATATGCTACCTGGGATATATTAATAATGTTGTAATTACGACGCGCTCTTAGCCCAGGATCTATAATCATTAGGGCAGCGGAGAATGTCGGCACCAGATTAAATAATGGGGTCTGCTCCACTGGATTATTGCATTTTCCCATCATTAAAGAGAATTCTCGCATCTCGAAAATATTCCGGTACCAGTTACGTTCAATAAATCAATGAATAACAAGTGAATACAAACCGTATTTATAATTGATTCAATCGACGTAAACAAGGGAAGCGATTCTGTATGAAAATATTTTTGCGATTAACTTTCTATCAATATTAATGGGAAGTCCTACATGCCGAGCACTGATATAATATATGTCCGTTATCATGTCAACGTTACTGTTCGTTCTCGGCATTAAAGCGCCAAGTCTGCACGGGAAAATGGAACTGCATGGTGCCGTTCGGTGATGCGTGTGCCCGAACCTTTAAGCATATTGCGCCTGGTTCACGGATCAAGTAACGACCAGTCAATCGGCGGGAATCGATTGTTTGCCCTCCGGCAGCTTAATTCAACCGTGACAAATCCGGCGAGGCAGGTAAACCGATAAGACTCGCGGATTTGTCACCCGCGCAAGCATGGGCGCGCGCGTGAAAGAGTGCTGAAGAGAAAAATCCGCTTACGTAATCTGGCTTACGTGTAAATCTATGCCAGTGGTGCTTCGGCTCGGAATATGGATGTGTCAGATTTTGAGGGCAAGACTGACAGCCGATCGCAGTAACGCTAGCAGAAAATTGGTGGACAGTCGATGTTCCAACTTACCTGGTCACAGTTGGCGTAGAGGCAACCCCTGGGGAGCGTGCCGGGTAACTTCTGGGACTTCCCGACATCAAGTACTCTGCAACACAGAGAGAAACGTTTGTCCTTAATGCTCGGCTACATAGTACTGCATGAAACAATAGGAGAGCTCATCACTTCCTACCAGTTGCCGCAGTGTCAAGATGTAGCTTCTTGTTGCTTACCCCTAGACAACACCTCGAATATCAACCCTTAACCTCCTCCTAGTCTATTGATACAACTGAGAGAAGAAAGCACTTCACTCTCTCGAAGGCTACTTTATCCAGCCACTTACTTCTAACAAATCCAGTATTCCTAAAGAATTCAATAATGGCTAGCCAGTGATTGTTTCTCGGGAAAATGGCGGCAATTAGAGCGGATGCTCCTAAAGAATGAATTCCGGTCATCGATCCAACAGTCTTATCCAAGTGAATGATTTGGGATCGAAATATGTGGTCTTCTGCAGATAATGGTAATGGAGCATAAAATCGCTTGCAAAATTTTTTCTACGTTAACGACTCCGATAGTAATGGAGAAACTATTAACCATTATAATAGTATTTCAAAAGCTTAAGATGCTAATAGAAAACGATGGCAATAAGTACTGTACTAGGTTTTGGTTGACTAAGAGTAAATAGAAGACGGTAACGTTTTGCTAGATAGATAATCAGGCGTGCGCAGTCTGCCTCCCGCCAGATAGTGTCTCGTTACGTTCGCGAGCGGGAGGCTTAAGGGCAACGAAGGCTTTACTTCTTCTTATCAGAATCTGAGCCGGGATACGCCAGTAGGTAATTGAATTTACTAGGTAGAAGCTGCTCGACTGTGTGGGGAATATTATAATCTCCAGGCGAATGTGCTGCCTCCGCAGAAAATCATTACCACCACGTGGGCAACGTTGCACAAGCTTCAACCACAATTAGTTCTACTTTACTAGCCTTACCAACGGCCTGCCGGTTACAATTATGTTTTTCCCTAATAGTCACAAGGAAAAAGTTAATGAGTTCTCTAATATATACATATGTATATGTACATATATGTACATATCGTTACATTCTTTAGAAGGCAGACACTCGAGATGCGATCGAAATAAGGCGAGGAAAGTCTGCAATCAATAAAATGGCTGGCCCTGGGGCGGTCCATTATGGTAAATATTTGAGCACTTTTTTCAATGGATGATGCATCTCAACTTTGGCTTGATGTAGTGTGCGAGCGCTAGCTTCCACCGATTTGGAACGACATACATATTTTAGCTGGCCGCAGCGTTCGGCCAGACTTAGTTTTACCTCTATAGGTAATGAACTCATTGTTTATGCGCAACGCCACCGACGTTATAACTTCATTCCGTGATCTTGAATTTGATCCCTTGAATGTTTAAGCGGTGAATTTTCTGACCACTGTCTGCTTTTCAAAATAGAGCTCTCAATCCTTAAAACCGGTCCGGGATAGTAAAATTTTAATTGTTTTAAACAATATTCAGGAAAAATCACTTGGACTACTGAGATGGTCTCTTTCCCTCTCTGTACTGATTCACAGATACCAGAAGGGAAAGAAACTTGGTCTTAGTGTAGAGTAAAGTGAAACTCTGTCATTCTGAGTTTTCTATAAACGCGAACGAACTCTCGTAGCAATGAGTTCACTATCTATGCGTTTCAGGATTTTTTCCCAGTTCCCTAAATCCGAAGTGTTATAAACTGTGGCGCCTCCTTTTGTTCTGTAAAATTTCAACGATGTGAGAAACTAAAAATAAATGATATTTCTACAAAGTAAAGTACATAAGTATTTTAATTCTCAAATAATGTATGTATGTATTTTCACAATAATGTATTAACCTATCAGTGTTTTTGTCAAGGAATTAAATTCTCCGTAAATTATTTTCTCTGGAGCGTGTATCGTTTAGCGACCGTTGCAAACCTGACTGACGCTGAGTGTACTATCAAAAACAGAGACCTGCAGAATGGCAAATGGTGAAAATGTCTAACATGAATGGTGGAAAGCTCATGTCACCCTGTAGCATTGGCGCGCACTCCACAGGCTTCAATCAAAATTACAATGCCATCAGGTTCCCTCTGAACTCGTTATCGTTAGCTCGCTAAAAGCAGTTGGCAGCACTTGTGCCTATACATTGGCAATCGATTCAAGCATTGCAAACGCCCACCAGCCCTGTTACGATTTCTTTGTAGTGTCGGCAGCATAAATTGCTGTGCGTCGGACGAGAACAATTCGATTCGATTTAATATACCTCTTCGATTCTACGACATCGGGCAGAGTTGAGCAATGACAACTGCGACGAGCGTGACCGAAGACAGAGAGAATGATCGATAGAAAAAGAAAGATACATTAGAAGCTGCGGTTGGTCACTCTCTCTCCCTCTTTCTCCCTCACTGTTATACAATCGCCGAGGGTAGAAACGATGGTGGTGGACGCGCTGTGCTTGTTTCATAGGGTATCCATGGTGATAATACGAAGAGAGGACGGTAGGGCTGAACGATCAAGGGATTCCGGGATATATATCTCATATTTTTCAGTGGCGAGCCCTCGAGATAAACGGTTTTTCCTCCCAGTTGGCTCGTCCGCCCTTTGACGTAAAATAAAAATACCTTAGGTCAGAGCCGTGCCTACCTTCAACGGAGATGTTTCGTGAAATCAAAGACAGGTGTTCAGAGATTCCCGTCCGCTGTTGACCAATCTTTACAACCAGCCACATTGTTCAGGAGCAGTGCTAGTATGGGTAAGCTGATTGCCCGGGCTTTCTAGAAGTCGTCCAGCTAGAGGATTGCCTCGCTGGAAAGCCATTGCAGGACTGGGCTGTTGGAACGAGTCTTTCAGGAGTGTGCTGATTTCGAGAAAATCGTGCCATCCACTCGAATGTGAGATGTTCACGGGAGAGTGGGCGGAACGATCGACTTCCAACTACGTTGAGCGAGAGAGCGAAGGAGTGAGCCGGAAGTCTGTCTAGCCTTGAAAAAGTATCATTACCTGCTAATGGCTTGGCAACAACTAGGTCGCCGTTCTGGTTAATGACATGGCCCGAACGCTTTGCCGATTTTTCCTGCTCCTCATCCGGACGTCATTCGCGTAATGATCGTCAGCTAATCTATTAGCGATAACGAGTCCTGTCTTGTGACGGGTGAGACTGCTGGATCAGAAGAACTTAAAGTCATAGATGAAGAGCTTTGAAGTGTACTCGATGCGTGCTTCAGAGAATGAAGTGTTTTGCGAGGAACGGTGCATTGTGGTTTACATCCCCTAGGCACAAAGGCTCAAAGTAATTGGTATAGGACCACTGAAGATACAAGAGAGCGTTTACATCGGTTGCATCTGACACACAGTAGATTCTTGGGAGAGCAGAGCAGGGTGTGTAAAGCGAGGGTGAAAGAATTCGCGCGATAGGGGAGGCTCAAGTAGGTGAAACAGGTCGGATGGCAGTGTAAAAAGGGAAGCTAACGAGAAGAGCCACACGCTAAACGAGAGGAACAACGAAAACGATAGCGCAAGGGCGATAGAACGCGTACTCGGGGTGTCACTCGGAGGCTCGATGGTCTGACAACAAGTAAAGGACGGCAGGGTGGCAACCCGACGTTGGAAAAAGAATTTCGGGAGCACCTACTGGAGGTGAGTGAGAGTGAAGTAGCGGAGGGCACCAGGTGAACGAGAGCAGGGGTAAATGTGAAAAACTGGGTGAGAGAGTGCAGAGAAGAGACAGGGAGAAAACGAGGGTGCAGAGGTGAAGCAAGATAGGGGAAAGAGATAGTGGATAGAGTGGATACAGTTGAGTCTGAGGATTCTTTCGTTGTTGGGTGTTTGGCTGTCGGTTAGAGATTCTCTGGAGCAAGACTCTTACCCTTTTTCTTTTCCGCCTGATCTTTTCCCTTTCCCCATTTCTCCACTACTATATCCACGAGCGCAAACCTCTACCTATCAGTACGAGCTATATGCATCCCTTTAGGCACGATATTCTCCTTTTTACTATGATGATTTAACTCTTAATCTATTTTCTATCTATTCCAGCAAATCTTCTAACAATGAAAAATTACCCTTTACATTTTATTCTTCCCGTGCGCTTTCTACGTGACTTTCTGCTAAGACTAGCAAGCCTGAATTCGCCAAGTCAGAGCAGAGAGACTACCACCATCAAGTGATCTTTAGAGCATACTCTCTGCCGGAGTAACGGATCGGACGTGTACCAACGAGTAAAGCGTAACGTCAGTATTACTGTGCAAAGGACGATCGTCTTCGCGAGGATGTCGTAATCCTGGAGTCCTTCGCGGTTTGAACGGTCGGTCGTAAAGCTCGCACAACATATGCGTGCACTCGCTGATACCAGAATGTGTGCACTCCGAATGGTAGCGAGTGCGGGCGACGGCCGTTGGCCGGCGGGTTAAGATTCCGTAAACACAAGCTTGATTAACGATAATGGGCATGTGGGTCAATTCCCAATAGTCTGTCGACTAGGCTGGCTCGATTGGCCAGACTAGGCGAAGGGATCGGGTGATGGGGGGATGGGGTGGGGGGGCCCCCAACGACGGACGAACTGTCGGCACATCATACAACGAAACCTTATCCGTGGAAGAGCCAGGCCAGCCCGTGGGACTCACCGGACTTGCTTGGTAATCCAAAGGACTGCGTGCTCAAGCATTCTGATCAGTGCTTTATCCCTTATTGGTCTACGCGCAGTCTGTTATTATCGTTACCGCTTACGCCATCAACGTTATCCGAACCTGATATGCTGCACATTACACTTGAGTTCCAAGTATCCTGTCTGTGTAATTTTAAGCCAGATACTCATTATAAAGAAGGAGATCGATCAATATCGTATTCACTTAAATTTGAAATTGAAGAGTTCATAGCCACCTGCGTTGTGCCAGTTGAGCGGCAGCTAAGAGCTACTGCAAGCGTGAATCGTTATAATTATAATGAGCATGAGTATGTAATACGATTCGGGCTTCGCCGAAGGTATCGTTTGCCCTTCGACAATCCGAAGGTTCCTGTTAATGCTTGGAGATCCAAGCGAATCCAATATCATTTACTCTCAGTTCATTTTACTCGTTCATATGTATGTATATAGGTTATTCAGCCTACGGCCGTGCTGTTTGTAAAAGAAATGAGAGCTGGACATTGTGTAACACGGCTAGTGGACGAAGAATCAACAAGGGCAGGTGCAGATATAAGTAAACCAATTAAGGCGGCTAAATTAATATCCTGCCGAGAACTTGTTGCCGTTTATCTTTTGTTCAATTAAATTTTCATATTCTCCATGCTCGTGAAAGATTCTTCTGTCAATATTTAATTACCGTCAGAGACTTCACATGGTATAAAATCGCCCAAGTGATTTCCACTAACCTTCAATATTATCGAGTTCGTACGATCATTAATGAGGCGCAAAAATAGACGCATTAGAAGTACAAACTGATATATATATATATATATATTTTACTATTTACTGAGAATTTCGTAACTCGGTAGAGAAATTCATTTCCTATTTTACGAAGAAAATGTACTTTCCAGCTTCTGGGAGAAGCCAAGGCTGATTCGCGATCCCGATACTTGTCATGTCTGGCGGTCGACATATGAGGCGGAAAGTGAAGTATCCTCTCAGTATCGATACACAGAGATATGGTGCGGTCCACTTTGTGCCCTCGTATTTCCGAGCAGGCGACGTCGCAAGGAATATCGCCAGACTGTATCGATTTGCCGGATAATGAAGATACAAAACCATTCGATCGATATGGATTGTACTGATCTCGGAATAGAAAGAGTCGAAAAGAATTGATCTTCGCACGGTACGAGCATCCATGCTTGGATACATTTGTACTTGAAACTCATCGAGGCATCCTCTTATAATTTAGCGTGAAATTAGAGCCAATTTCGCGGCGGGTTTCCGAGCACGAAGCTTGGAATCTGCATGTAAGTATGGCGGGCTACGGGCTGCGCACGGGCTGTGTCGCATCTAGTGTCCGCTATTAGGAACAAACCGGAAATAGAAGTGACTGAACTTTAACTAGCTTCGCGGCGGAACGCTCCCGTTCTCTTCATCAAGTCAAACTGTGGGAATTAGCTTCTGGCCCCCGTCCAGATTATTTCTGTGTACTGGCTTCCCTGCTTCCGGTGCCTAGAGGGAGCCTCAGCTTACCATTTATCTCGCTCGCCTCGAACTTCTTCGTAATATGTTAATTCTCGAAAACGATAAGCATGTAATAATCAGCGGTGGTCGTTTCAAGCGCTCGCGATTGTCAGTAGGAGAGCGACAGACAGAGGACCCGAGGGAAGCGAGAGATCTCCAATCTCCCCAGGACTCGAATGACTTTTGCGGAGATTCCCTTGAGTTGATTGGCCCGCTATCCTTGAGGAAATAGGCGCCGCTTTATCCTCTTTCATGTCGCTCCAAAGATTGTATGCTTGGTGTGTACTTCTTGACTGTTTAATGAAATTGTATTGGACCGCTCTTTTGGTGAGAAATATCAACCCAATCCAGTGGTCCATGCCCGAATGGATTTCTTATTCCCTCGAATATATTTTCCAGACTCGGATTTTCACTTGTTCAATATTTTAAAATTTTCATACACTAATCCATTTAGAAACATGGTTTAACTACCTGAAAGGACAGGCCCAAGGCTACCGAGCAATAAATACAGTAGGTAGACTAAAAACTATCGTTAGAAATTTGAATCATTGATTCTACAGATAATTATTGAATAAATGATGGTAATTAACTACGTACGCACAATACTGATGATTTTCAACTGAAGTACGAAATTCTCCACAAAATGTATCGGGGGTTGAAGCGGTGTGTCAGGAAACTTGAATGAAAGCGAGCTTGCGCCAGCTAGTGATCTCGTTAATGTACTAATGCGACTTTACTATGATAGACACATAGGCGCGCTTACGCACGTGTAGATAGGCGCAGGGCGAATAATTCTCCATTAGATTGATATGCATTTATGCGAAGGACGTAGAGAGGTATAGACCGGGGCTGCACCAACAGCCAGTGGAATTACGATGGAATTGCAGCGAAAGAATTGATACGCGGTCTGTTAAATTCGGTTTCACGGTACCGCCGGTATACATTACAGGAGTGCGTCGAATCGCTGCTGTCTGGTCAAATTCGGGTTGCCGCCGCCGGCGGATAAATTGTAGAGAGCTTTCGACTGCCAGCGCCGCCAGCAGGCCCCGCTGTTACCAGTGAATTGTGCATTTGCGTCACGTAACCTATTTTACGTTAACACTTTCGTCCAGCATGAATCTTATTAGCGCCCGGCCCCCATTTTAAAGGGAATCGAGTTAAATACTGTTTCCGCCAGAAAACAAGTGTGTAATCGCGCGTTAGACAGTTCAATTCACAGATGAGCGCTACTGAAGTGATGAAGCTCGACCAATTCTTAAAAATAGATATTGCAGCTGAATTTATAAAAGATCGGTTTCAGAGGATAGTAGAAACAAATGGAGTACAAAGATTGCAGGAGGAAAGTATATGCTGTTGACTACGAGCTTAGCGCAATGGGATCGTGATTGGATGTAAAATATTCGAAAATGTTAAAACGCTAATTGCGCTCGGCTTGCTTTAACAACATTAATTGCGGAATGTGAATAAAAGTGCGGCTTCCCAGACTCGCAGTTAAACAGATATGGCGCCAGTGCGCTTTACGCGCATATACGTGTACGTACAGGCTTATCAAAACTACCGGACTGACTAAAAGGGAAAGGTTTGTCGGAGGGCCTCTGTGGCAAGAGAATGACAGAGAGCCAGTTCAAAATAAAGCCAGTTTCCCCTGTGGAATGTGAAATCTGACGGCATATTTCAGAAGAATATTACGGTCGGGAAGGCAAGAACGTCCAGATGGAGGCGCTTACGGCGATCGATATGACCTTCGCGGGATACGTTGGTGCGCTGGAAGAGCAGCGGTGTACCCATCGAACAGAATGCCATTAGAAAAAAAACATTAGCTGAAAGAGTTAGATAATTCGCCGGGGATTCGGATGGTATTCGTGGACTTTCCTTTTAAAAGGGAGGGCCGAGAGAAATAGAGAGGGAGAGGACAAAACGGTGCAGCGATGCAGGTGGTGGCAATGTGCCTAAACCCTTTCGACTGCGACGAGAACTCCACTGACAGACAGAGAGTAGGTGCCTCTAGTGACGGTGCTCGGCTTTCGCGCTGATCCATCATGCTTGTTTGTCGAAACGAATGCCGAACAATCAATCGGAAAGTTCTTGTTCGCCGGGGGCTGCCACCCGTCGCCCCCAAGCATTTGCCAATGGTAAGGAGGTTAACCTCGTTTGCAGCACTTGTTCCATTCAACGGTGCAGCTGCAAAACCCTCATATTATAGATGTAGAGACTGTGCGTATACATATACATGTGGGAGGAATGTGTGTACACCAACTGCATAGATATAGGGGCACGTAGGCATATAGGGTAACCAGCGGGCGAACGCTTTCGCTTCGTTCCAGTTTAAATCGGGAAACGTGCCATCCGCGGCGTGAAATTCTAATTGGAATATTTTTAACCCGCTTCATTATGCATAAATTTGTGTCCGTCGGGGAGCGGCTCGCGATAGCGCACGATCAGCAACGATTGTGATAGCAGTCTCAGTTGACTTATCTTTCGGAGAGAAGGGGAGTATAAATAAAAGTGAAATGGAGCGAGGGTGAGCCGGCACATCTGCAATGTATTTACGCAACTAGCACTTTCCAGCGTAATATCATTCGAGATAAAGCCAAACCACTAACGGGCTACCGATTGCGGGCAACCCTTCCCTCTTCCATCCCTTCGCGAAAGACATTTATATTCTCAGCGAGTAATCTTTATTTACGCGCTGACTATCGTCTTCGAGCTTTCGGGCAAACGATTTCCAGATAATAATCGAGCGCAGCCCGCATAAGATTCAGCAGCCTTTATCCTTTGTATTCTCCTTGACACAGTGGCTGTTATTACCCAACATGAAAATCTAATAACCGTCGCATGAGAGTCGGTGAGGAAGAGAGAGAGACGCGGGGCACTACCTGGCACCAATGCACTTACCTCGCCATCCTGGCAAATATACTCTCGAGGAAAACGTGCGTATGTACATACATGCACGCTCGTACTCGCGAGAGAACGAGAGTGCGTCCGTGTTATCACATTAACCGCACAAGTGTTTCGCGCATTACACTTGGTAGCGGCTGCAGTGGCAGCGGCAGCGGCAACGTAAATGCACTCCAATTAAGAACAATCAGGCCCGAGAGATTCCATTATCGCGGTCGGCCTGTCTTCGGGCAGTGCCGAGCCAGAGCCGTAAATATCGCCGCGGAGGATAGGACGCGAGCGTGCATAATCGATTTTCCGGGATTCAATTAGTCGCGGCATATTGCGGTGCTATAACGGAGGCACCGCAAGCCCGCTCGTACGCGCCCTGTCCTCATCTTTCTCCCTCATTCTCACCCCGATAAATACGTGTGTGCGTGCGCGAGTTCCCGTAAAAACGGCTTTACACCGTGAAAAACGCCCGAAGAGTTCGCTCCGCTATTGCTCCGGCCGTCCCGGCGAGTCTCGCGGGGGCGCGTCAGGATTGCATTAATTCCGCACGCGACACGTAACCCTAGCAATAAAGTGCCGTAATTGCCGATGCGCCCGTGTCCTTTCGCGCTCGTTTCGAAGGAGAAAGCTCGCCAGGGCGGACAGAGCGGGACAGAGCGGGAACAGAGAGAGAGAGAGCGCGCGAGAGAGAGAGGGAGAGTGAGGGCGATAGGGTGTATAGGGGAGGAGAAAGCGAGAAATAAAGAGAAGGAGACGGCGTTGGGAAAGGATAAAAGAGAGGGAATCCCATTGGTATAGGGGCACGGGGAGACAGAGCGAGCATCCTGAGCGGACATTCGAGAGGATGGGGTGCCCTTACAAATCCACCCTGGCGCGCGGACCACACCGAAGCAGTAGGCAGCGAGTCGACTTATGCGAGCCACGTGCGCCATTCTAATTTGCTTACGAGCCCGGCCTTAAAGCCCTGAATGCGCTTGCTGGGGTGCACCGGCGTACTCACGTACGTGCATGCACCGGGCTCTTCGCTCTCTCCGGACAATGCTCCCCCGCTCGCATTCTTCTCTTTCGACTCCTTATTGTTTCACGGCCTCGCGCGCTCGCCGTCCACACGTCAACTATCTCACACGATATACGCTCTATGCATGGAAGGGTAGGAATAAAGAATCAAGTGCTGCCGGTCAATTGCGTGGCAGGGACGAGAAATATTTTGGGAAATTTCCACTGATCCCGAAGCGTTGCGCGAGAGAGATCTTGATGATAAAATGTATCGTTAAAAGCGTTAGAACTTACGGACACTCCGCCATTTTCCGGCACGTTAATCTTTATGATCTCCTACAATATTTAGAGATAAGATTCCACTGTAGCCCGACATGGGGCGGATTCTCCTCGTTCGGACAGTTGTTTAGCGAAGGGATACTGTAAATTCTATTTTATTCCTTCATTTCCCCCGTAACACATCCGTGCGCGCGCGTGCACGTCGCCAATTTAAATTCCGGATGAGACTGGGGCGCGGAGCCCGAAGGACCTAATATAATTCTAGGTATAAGGGGGGCAACGGGTACGTTTGGGACCTCGGGCCGCATACATTTCCCTAATAGGTGTGTTAACGCTAAGAATACCACGCGGGAGTTTTTCTAAGAATGCGAAAAACACATACGTGACGGAAATATAAGATCTCGGCATCTCAGTCCTCCCGGGTCAATTTCGTACGTGTAATATTCTTAGAAACGTATTATTGCCTGGGAGAAAAAAGCAATCACCATCGATGCTTTTATCTCTCGTCAAATCTGGTGTTCAGATGATTATCAATAATCAATCGCAATTCACACATACAGCTAAAATATGTATTGCTCAAGCAGGCTGATCCTGTTTCAATTACGACCTTCGAGAGAAAATTGAAAATATCGGCTAATACTAACAGAATCAGATCAATCCGCAGTAACAACGATTCGTGTATTAAGGGAGCCTGGATTCTTTTGATTTATCAATCTCGACATGTGTCAGATTGTATACATTCGATAAACCATTATTGATATACCTTTGCCGAGAATGAACAAAAATTTTACTGGAAGAAGCTGAAAACTATTTTAAGGGGAATTATCATACTTAAACAGAACAGAAAAAATATCACTTTTGATGCATCATAAATTAAAAGGAATATACTTCAACCAAAGATTTGTTGTGCAACGATGTGATCGAAACTAAGCGAAGTATAGTACGAACGTCCGCCATTCGTGGAGTAAAGATGTTGGAAATTTGCCGGATAAAATTTTCGCAGCGACCACTTACCGACGCGATCTATGTCTTCTTGTGTGTAGTAGTGATGCATCGTTACTGCTGGGTTGGCTTGTGGTAGCAATTGAATCACTCGGAGGACAGTTTATGGCCGTACGATGATCATCACGACCAATACAGTGGTCACTTTACTCTGCTATTACTCACTCCCATCTCAAACAGTCACGAGCTCGGCCATTCGCCACTTCCTGCATGCCATTGTTCCTACGATTTCAACCGGACCCAAATCGTTACACACGTTTATCCCGGCGTGCCTCGCTCTGTCTTTAGAACCAGTCCAACCTAAAGCAGCTCGCACAGTCGAAACTGGGTAGCGGGAGACGCAGCCCAGTTCCCTTATAAACTCTGTCTCTCTTTTCACGCGTCTCTCCTCCAAGAACAGGCTTAAGCTAGAACTGCCATGGACCGGAGTACTCTAGATTCTGCCGAGTACTCTTTCAACTGTGACTTCTCGCGTTAGGGGCTGCTGAGTTGGTGACATGCGAAGAAGGGTGAATTAAGGGAATGGGAATTGCATACGGTATAATATTGTCCACGAGATATGTGTCGTTCGGTCACGATGCGTAAGATCGCCGGGAAACGGGAGTCCCCGGTATCGGGTTAGGAGATCATAAACTTTGCAGTGCGCACTACGTACTTAGTGGTGGGAGGAGGAGGAGGTGGAGGAGGGGCAGGGAGTCAAGGGGGAAGGCGCAGGGGGGGAGGAGGGGGAAGGAGGCGCCTGTCTCACTAGCTCGGCTGAGAGGAGAGGCCCACGCGAGGCACACGGGAGCCGGCACTTTCAAAACACGAGCAGACACGCTTTCCTTCACAGTCGATCGCACGTGACACTCGACCAGCAGTCCGCCGGATTATTTTCTCCGTAGACTGTAGAGGTTATACCCGGGCAGGGAGGGATGCTGCGATGTTGCTGTGGAGGCCGCCTCTCGCGCCGCTACCGTCAACGACGCTGCGCTCTGCTTGCGGGGAGGCTCCCTCTTCCTCCTTGCGGACAGTCCTCGATTTTGCAGGGATCGGATGCGGTGTTAATTACGAGAAAAACTTGTACGGGCAAAAGGTGTACGGCGAGATTAAAGAGAATCGAAGCACGGGATAAAACGGCAAGCCCGACAACATTGTGGTAGAACGCTCCTTGACGAGGCGATTCTGCGCAGAGTGGCTGGAGCGCAGGGTGCAGAGGGATGTTGGCGACGGCCACGCTTGGCAGAGGGATGTTGGCAGCGATCGTGGCGCCATTCTAGGTGCCGGGGGGTGGCAGCGGCCCTAGTGAGAGAGTGGAACTCTCACCGCCTACCCCGCGGCTGCCTGCCTGCCTGCCTGCGCCACCATATACCACCCACACCCAACTCACTCCCGGTGACACCCGCGCCCCCCTCGGCGCTCCGCTACCAAGCTGAATACTCTGCGCCTACAACCACCGCCACCACCGCCATCCGCCGACATCCACCGACACCCAGCGTACACCCCCGCGCTTCATCCCGACCACCATCGCCGCCGCTCGCCGCCGCTCGCCGCCGCTTGCCGCTCGCCGCACTATCGATTGGCCCAGTTGTCCCTCCTCTCACCCTCGCGGACCCTCCAACATCCGAACACGACCCTCCGCGCTATATCTATACCACCTCTTCACCCTCTCTTTTACTCGGCTCTGCCTCGCTGTTCTTCTTCCTCATCGACTTCACCTGCCATCTCTTTGCCACCTGCAGCTAGAGGGGTTCGAATGTATTTTAATGTCTGCGCTCGATCTCTTAGATGACTCTTTCTATCCCTCCCGCTCCTTCCCGCTGCTTTCCGCACTCCCGACACCGCTGCATGTTGGGCGGACCGCCGGAGAACGAAGCTCTCGGCGAAGTCAAAGGGAGAAAGTTGGATGGCTTTCAGGGAATGAAGTAGAAATGGATTAGCGGAGTTCGATGAACCAAAGAAATTCTGAATTACTTCCACTTTGCCGGTATTACATGTTCGAGATGATTGCAGGCCGAGCTACCTTAGATGCGAAACAACCAGTTCTGATCTATATCGAGACGGCTGAGTGGAGGAAGGGTGAACTGTCTCCGACATCTCGAGAGTCCTTGAATTACCGATACAGCATTACCAAAAGATCTATTTGAACTGGCGAGCGTAGATAGAGGGAGAATCGTTGACACAATGTGAATGGGGTGTTGGTGAGCTCGGTGAGTTTTCCAAGGTACTCTAATGTCGCGAGGGATGTAGTGTGGGTTACTAATACATTCGGCGATTTAAGAGGGTATTAAAGGCCTATAAGGAAGGAATCGAGTTGCGGAGAAACGCACTGTGAAATGCGGGCTAAGCATAGTTGGGCGCGATCGTGACTAGTAGAACACGTAAAAGAGGGAGGGGGACGGGCGTATAAACGACAAAGGATCCCGTTATTATTATGTGCCGGCGCTGAATACATGACAATGCCAAGCGAGAATTTCCCTCTCCGTCTTCACCCGTCTCGATCTCACCCTCTCGCCCGCCCGCCGGCCTCTCCTCTCTTTCTCTTGTTCTTGTCCAACGCGCCGGTTGGTCCCGTGGGTGCCACTCAAGCACTGCTCTGGGACCATCGCTTCACAATGCTGCGCTAACAAGGTCAGCAATTAATGCATCGTTGGCATCGCGCAGCCGTAAAAATACCGTGAACCTATGGGGACCAATCTATTATTAAGATGATAAACTAAACTATCCTTCAGGATTTTCCTGCACTCCTCCTTTCCCGTTTTTGCCTAGTGCACTCCCCTCAGCCGTTCCTTGTTTCGTTTCCTCCAGCAGCTTGGCTCTGGCAGTTCGCCAGTCAACCGAGCAAGAGCTGCTGGTCCTTTTTCCCAAAAATTTCGTTCACTTTCCGTTATTGCGAAAAGTGAAAAGTTTCGGCGCAGCAGTGTTGTAATACCGTGCAGTTCTTACTCTCCTTCGATATGTATCGATGATGCTAGTGGACCAGACAGGAAACCGCGAAAACCGTTTTGTTGTTTCTTGCTATAGCAACAATTTGTCAGATGTTGCTGCAATATTTGACGAATGCGATGCCTTCGATAGTCATCCGCTTACATTTGCATATGCGAATCGATGCTGCCAATATAATATTACGTGGAAAAAGATAGGGGAAAGGCAGACGATCTCGAAGATGTTTGAATGATGAATTCCAATATCAGGCGAAGCTGCGAAGCGGCAGACGCGAAATACACCCTCGGGACAGAAAACGTTTCCCTAAAACAGACCAATGACCCGCTCCTGCCCCATATACATCAGGGACTTGGGGCCGTAGCATGTGCGCCCGCGCGCGCCGCGCCGTGCCGCGCCACACCGCGCACGCAGCTATGCATCATACGTTACAGATTGGTTTTAGGTAAAAGAACGCAGACAGAGAGGCGGGCACACTACCGAAATAGCATGGACATTTGACGTCAGAGAGAGGGAAATGGTTGGAAAATAACGAAAGTAAAGCGGTCGCCATCCATCGTCGCGTATTGTGTGCTCGATTCGCACGATTTTTTATCGTTCAACCGGTCGCTCGCTCTTACACTTGCGATCTCGTTCAAATCACATGGAAAGCGCCCCGACAGTCCGGTTGCAAGCATTATTCTTCTAAATTGCGAAGCCTATGAAAGAAAGGGCTGCCGCTAACTAGAGTGCTTGCGTGCCCATGTATTTTTCTATATCCGTAGTCGTAAATCTAATACATGAGCGGAAGTGATCGTGTTCAATAATGTTTTCTGATCAAACACTGGCTCCCAATACCCAATAAATTATGTATAATGAAAATAAATATAAGAATATTAAAATTGTCCTATTCACGTTAGTTGTCACTTGGATCGTGTTTCTCCGCGAGCCCACTAGAAGTATGTATTTCTTAAGGAGTAATATCGACATAGCTGACTTATCCACATATATTATATACACGTACACCGAACTCGTAAATAAACTAGCAAGAAACAGTTTGCATAGCTAGAGTCAGTTAAGGTACGGCATATTATAAATTAATGGGCAAGAGTGTATATCACATACTGTCACGCGAGCAGTCCTACACCAATTGATCATCACATTAAGGCTTCGTTATAATGCAGCTATGCCATGCTTCCCAATTAACGAGGACAGCATGGTCGCATTTCGATGGTGGCAAATCAACACGGCGTGCTCGTATGTATGCTGTATATAAGCGTTTATGGTTGTTGTATAAACAAGTATTGCTGGCTATATTACAACCGGCCGATCTCCAACGCGCTTCGTTATTCGACACAGTTCGCAGGTATTATCTCACAGGACTAAGATCGATAAGACCGCGTTAAAAGTTTCCTGAATGTGGGCTCGACACGTTTGTAATTTACATGTACGCGACTACCTTCAGCGCTGTAAATTCTGATCATCACACATTCCTAGTTCGGAGTCTCGCGGCACTCTGAATAATCAGTCGCTTTTTCTTCCTTTCCTTCTCACAGTGCGATTTTAGAAGGAAATCAAAATCACGTAAAGTCGTGCTCGCGCCAATGGGCTTAATTGAATCTATTGATCCTGAGATCGGTCGGGAATAAAGCTCCACCGCGGACATTTAATTTCATGAGCTAGAGCGAAAGGCATTCGTTGATGCAAGCCGCCGCTTCTGCTCGCAACTGGTAAGAAGAGGAGTGACCACTGGTGAAAAGTTCTCTCTGACCAGTGAGCTGATGGCACAGAGGTAGAGACAGGGCCACGCGAAGGGTGAAAGGTTGTCAGAGCGCAAGAGCCGGAAGGGATCGGAAGCGAAGTCGAGAAGACGAGAGAGTGCGCGTAAAAGAGAGAGAGAGAGAGAGATGGTACAAGCGGGAGAAAGCGGAAGAGGGAGCGAGAGGGCGAGGAAGAGAATGACGAGAGCACATCCACCGAATCACAAATGAGTTGCGAGACTCGATTAAGCACCTTCCGGATGCATTATTAAGGGCGGCGACTAAAGGGTGCCTCGAACGAGCGAGCATCGAGCGGGAGATGTGGGGGTGTGGGCGGGAGGGGCGGCAGGCTGGGCAAGTAAGTGGGTACGAACACGCAGGGTGGCAACTAATGGGTTTTAACCAGTGTGTGCACCGGATTATATCCTCTCCCGGTCAAGCCAGCCTGCATGTACTTACTTACATACGGGGAGGCTTGGATGCTGCGGCATCTCGTACGTGGAATATCGAGCCAGGCTGACACGCGCCCGCTTAGTTTGCCGGGGAGTAAAAGTGAGCGTCGGGTGTCGGGCGTCGGGCGTCGGCGCTCGGCACAGCACACATAGAGGAAAAGGAGGCAGACGGAAGTGGCTCAAGCCGAGACTTTATGAATGCCCGACTGCAGCGCTTGGAATTCAGGTAAGATAAGGGCCTTCTCCACCCTCTTTATCTTACTCGGCCTTAGGGGCGAACTGCCGGCTGCTCTCCCTCCCGGCAATCCTCTACCCCCATGTACTACCTATATAGCTTTCCCACCGAAAATGCTACAGCGTCCCCAAATCCGAGCAATGTTTTCCTGAGCACGCAGCTGCCCCCATCCTCCGGAGGTAGCTCCTGCTTCATGCCAGATTTCGCAACTTTCAGGGCGTCGTCGACTAAATCCTCGTTAATATTCGAGCGACAATCTTTCACGCCCCTTCTCCTGCCCCTCGCTGCGCTGGCCGCCAGCCCGAGATATTTTTCCAGGACTTACGCCGCCCCACCCCGCACCGTCAATTGCTGATAGCGTCGGTGGAATTTTAATTACCCGCAATTATGTAGTCGCAGGGTCGACCAATATAGCGCAGAGTACAGATGTAACATAGATTATACTTAAGTATTTAATAAAAGGTTGCTATCGTTATGGGAATATGAATGTAGAAGGGTTCTGCCCAGGGCACGCAATGGACTGCTTTTCCCAAATAATCTCGGAGTTTAGTAGTGTAGAGGCAATTTGAAACTCAATCACTCGTAGATTGTAACACTCATAAGAAGTGGAATATGCTAAAGTAGTGAAAAGTATTTGACAAATGATTAAGATCAGTATAGCAGTGTGATAAAAGTGTGGGTCTCCTGTATTAGCAGTGAGATAGATCCGGCGAGTGCGGGCGATCGGTGGATCGACAATTTCAATGTAGAAAGTTTTCGTAGGATTAGATGGGATTCATGCGAGTCATAAACTCGAATGTAAAAGTGCTCTGGTGAAGTTTGCCGGCCACGCGTCTTGGCGTCTCTTCGTAAACTATAAAAGCGATCTATTGGTTCGTCGGGCGTTTACGGTTAACTATCGCTAAAAGCCGGAGGTCACACACAGCCTGATAAAGTTCCAGTGGTGCCGAAGCAAACGACCGGCACCACGCACGCTTTATGTTCAGGCGAGGGTCGGCTCTATTTCAACATTGTTCTCGTCGCCGGGGAACATAAGCCAGCGACGAGCGTTCGGACGAGTACAGGATAACAGGAGTGAAACGGCTCGTCAAACGTTCGATCCGACTCATTTCCCACACAAGTGCCTATAACTCGCGCGATTGGTCAGCCAAGGATGCGCGAGCATCCAGCAGGAGCGAGAGAGCGGGCTAGAATAGATTTCAATCTCATATTGCACGAGAGTACTTGGCCGAAGCCTCACTCTTTTACACTCGGTCTTAAATGGTGTTAAACGATAAAAGCTTTGCCCGGTGCCTGGTGCCCGGCGGCACTCTGCCAGCTGAGAGTGAGCGCAAGGTATACCTGCACCAAGCGATCCTAGAGGCGCTGCCGAGAAAGCGTTTCTTCAGAAGAGAAGTAGCAGGCAGATGAAAGCGCGCGCTCTGGCCTCGAGTGCGCCACGAAGATGTGGATAAAGCTTGGTGGAGTAACGCATTGCGACTCCAAGCATCAAGCTACTACACCCATCTAGCTCTGGGGTAGCACGGATTACCTAAAGCTCGGTTTAAAACCTGGTAAAGCAAATATTACTTAAATGGTCCAGAGTCGTAACAGGAATATGGCCTGAACGATTACCAGGCGTCTACCCTCTGACTACCCTCTGACTACCCTCTGACTACCCTCTGACTAGCATTAACCATCGTGGCCCGCGACGCCCGCCGAGGCCAGTGTGACCGGACCACCGACACCCAGCCAAACCCGACACTACCATCACTAGTGACACCATCGACGCCGCCACCGCCATCACTATCACTACCTCCACTAGCCAACCACCACACCCCCTCATACTCGTCCTCCACACCACCAAGTCTCCTGTAAACGGCGGATAATCTCTACTGGTAATACTATTCCAGATATACGTGTGTAGTGCAGACCGCAGGGTGTGCTTGCCCACTCGCTCGCTCTCATCGCATTAATATACCGAAGCCGTGGCGGTCGTACTCTGTATATGCGTGCCGCCCTCATATTCGTCCCGCTCCTGCCAGTGCATGCTCCTGCGCTTACGCCTGCCTTGCATCGCTATCTGACGAGCGTGCAAGCGCACAATCGGTTTCCATAAAAAGAGATAGCGGCCGACGGAATATCTGCAAAACATTCTCGGTCTGGCTATCTATTTCTGACTCTCTCTCTTGCTAACGCCTGGCCCTTCACTCCCACCCAACTCTACTGGCAGTATCGTGCGCGCAAAGCAGCAAGTTCCAAGCCTGCTGCTGCTTCTGCTTGCCCGAGTGCTTGCTTATCGCGTGCCCGCTCCGCCACTGCCTTTTGATATCTGTCGGAGGCGCTTGGATGTACCGTGTCATTATAAGGTTGAGTGGTGTGACCTTAGTAGTTGCGCTCGGGCCCTGTGTTTTCAACGCGAAAGATGCTCTCACGATGCTTCCTTTCGCGTCGTCCGACCCTCGCCGCGGGCAACCGCAGCCCTTCCCCCGAGTGCATTCCTCCTACTGGGTGTGAGTCTACACTCTTGCGAAATTCATTTTTTAAACGCTTCGACAGAGAGCGCTCACTGACTAATGGTGCCTTTGTACGTAACATAAAACAGAACGAAGTGATACGTGTCAACCATCTGCGCGAAGCAACTAGACTTCTCTATTTATAGTAGTTTGTACTTTGTGTATACAGAGTGTTCTCAGGCACAGTGTTGTAATTAGTTCCTTCAGATCTTACTGAGGGTATGTTCCAAATCAAAGGAAAGAAACGGATTGGAAGAGCGACCGCGTATACCAGATTCTATCTAGGTATCTACTGTCTAGCGTACCAACGGTATGGCATGTCGGTGCCATAGTTGACTTATACTACTGGCGTTTGTATTAGGAATCGAGACGGCACATGTGACTGGACAGAATCGGCCGCCAATGGAACCGTCCTTCGAAAGCAGTAGTAGTTTGGATGTGGACAGCCGGTTTACCAGGACATTATCTGCTCCTCGCGCGAGAATTACTTTGCGCCTCGGTGGGTCGGTCGGGCGGCTTTTATGCGTCCGTAATATCGGCACGTGTTACGCTGTTCCGACGGTGGCGGCGGCGGCGGCGGCGGAGGCATAGCAGATTGCTATTCGCCGATAACGATATTCCATCGGTGTAGTAACGCACGCCCGGGGTCCTCCGTCCGCCCGAAGGGAGAGGAAGCCGTCACGTGTGCTATTACAAGAGGTAACGCTCGAGGATATGGGGTCGAAATCTTGATCGCGTCACATCGTCGGCATGTCGTGCTGGCCGTTATTCGCTGTGACAGTTATGCAGCCGAGTACCCGTCCGATACCCTCCACCCACCCCCACCCCATCTTCCATCTGCCGTCCCGCCAGCACCGTCGTTACGATACCGCGAGAATAAATCTTTCGATGGAGCGCCAATAGGGCTTCTAGATTTAGATGCTCCACAAAATCTGGCCACACTCGAGCGACCCTGCTCTCTCGCATGAAACAGGAAGCGACACCGAGCACCGTCAACTCCTTTTCTCTCCTAAGAAGTCATCTGCATCTTCGACGGATTTTCCGTCCCTCTCCTTCTACGTCTCTTACACACACATTCGTCTTTCTCTCCAGAAACGGAAAGTGCACTTCGGGAGTCGCGAAACACGATGGAAATTCTGACGTCCCACCAATCTCGCTCATCAGTGGACCGTCAACTTTACACAAGCCGGATTACTTTTAGCACACCTTTTTATTCACGCTCATCCAGTAATAAAGCTTAGAACCAAAAAGTCTTTTATAGTTTGCTTTATCCTGAGTACATTCGAATTGATACTGATACTATAACTGGGTTAAACTACCCGACATTGTTGGTTTGCCTTAAATTTAATAATTTAACTTTAGCTTAAATTTGGCCGGATTGGACAGAGGAGTTAGGAGTATATGTATAAAGAACAGACAGTGAGACGGTTATATTTTACACATATATAGAAATTTGACATATTGGACTAGTAAATTGGCAAAATTCCACAACCCCGCACAAATGTTCGGGTATGTGTAAATTGAGGACGATGCTCTTCGGCAATTTAGACAATAGTGTGTGTGTGCTACTTCATAAGCGGGGCCGAATATATACCGCCGTAACATATGGCAAACTGGCAGTTAAGTTAGGGTGACCCTTCACGGCTGCATTAGATTAAGACAGTATGGGGTCGGACTACGATTTCGCACTATGAATAGAAGAAAAACTGCCATTTATTGGAAGGCTCTCTCATTTTTGCTTAGTAATACTCCGTATCACTGACGCTAGCACTTTCCTAACTTATGTATAAGAGTGGCTGGTAGCCTACACCATTAAATCGTTTCATTTAAAGAGAATTTCGAATAAAACGTTGCTGCTAGTGCGAGGGAATAAAAGTCATAAGCAGATGTAGAATGCTCTCGTTGCCGAGTAAGTCTTCTTACTTTCCGTGGTAGACGTCAAATTAACTTCTCCCACTTACATCGATCGCTGTGCGTTGGAATAGAATCCACACGGATGAAATTACTCTCCTTTTAGCACTGTATATATAATAGTTTGTAAACGGAATTGCATTTCTCTTGGAGAAATACTTTACACAAAAAGCCGACGGGTTGAACGGGACGGAACGAGGTAAGGTAGCTACGAATCAGCAGGTTGTCGAAAGAAGCTTTTGGCAGACGTCTGTTCAATTGAAATTCGTCGACCCGTTTCCAGGAATAGTCGCTGGTTTAAGCGTATCCGAGGGTCTTGCTTTCTTTGTAATTTACGCTGGTTAATTCACGCGATCGCACAGAACGGCAGTGGAATGGCGATGAAATTCTATGTCGCTCGATGCGACAGAGATCGACTTTATGAACGTGGAAGCGATTGTGTGCAACTAGTTGGGACTCGAGCCATCAGCTTTCTCTCCCTCACTCTCTCTTGTGAGTCCTGTGAAGTTGGCTACGTGTGCATAGTACAGTACACTGTTGCTTCGTTTGCGGTTGCTTGCCTGTCAGTTTAAACAACAGACGAGCAGCGATCGTTGTTCTTTGCGAGACAGTTTACTCCTCGAAGCGGTACACGCCGCCAATGGAACTCCGTTTCTTTCCAGCAGGAAGCATCGACCTCCTCGCGTGCCGAACCGTTTGTCACTTGCACCGACGGTACACACTCTGCCGTTCGCTTGCGATAGCTTCGTTTCATTTGCAACCGCATCCATTAATACTGGCTGCTTCGTCCTCTAATTCTTCCGTGCTCCAACGCTCGATCGATGCACACGTCGATTCTACTCCACTGGACGCGTCCCAGACTACTTCCCATTCCATTCTTACCAGTGTTAAGCAAAGCACTGCAGTACCTTTCCTAGTGGCTTTCTTCTCTCATACGCAAATAGCCAGCATTCCAGTGTGACCCGCTAATATATTCGATTTCTAGCTAACTTATTCTCTCAAGAAACGAGCACTTCAATCCGACATCTAAAGCATCGCTAGAGAATTGCCGCGATATCTCGTTACCAATGCTACTTGTTAATAGATTTGTGATATGCCATGGGCCGATGGCATAATTATTATGAAGAGTGGTGCAGTTACGTCCGTCAGATTAACCGCATCAGACACAAATGTATCGAATAATCCATGACATTAATGAATGTTCGGATACGAACATGCGAGTGAAAGAGCGTGTTGCCAGGCGAGTTCATGGAAATTCTTTTGTATGCAATTACGTACTGTTAGAGCACACGCTGTACCGTTAATTGTACCGCCATTCTTTCACTCCATAACAATGCTATGTATTGTTTTCTTCATCTACATGTACGTTTGCCTTTTTCGCTACCATTTGTCACAGCTATCGTCGTTGCGTTGCCTTCGCGCTGGGTTCGTTTCATTTACGACTTGCCGTCATTAATACCGCTCAGGAAGCATTTCCATTCGCAACACTGAGACCGACCAGCGCAACATAGAGTTTTATGCCCTTCTTCTGCGAAACAGTTCGCTAATATAATAAGTAAAAGCATTACTAATCAGTAATCGGATCGGGTCTAATTAGGTATAAGCAGCTCTTTTAATGAGGGTTGTTTAATACTGCTTTGATTTACTGTTTACGAAATTATACTTGTACCATTTCATTTCTCAGTGCAATGTTCCAATTAGAATAGCTTACTTCAGTACCACCTGATTCTAGGATGAAGACATGAAAATTTACATATTTGCAAAGAGAATCTATTCATATTTTCGCTGATGAAAGATACTCGCGCCTCAACGACAAAGGACTTCGCGGAGGCGTAACAGTATGAAGGCTATTGAATGTCAGCTTCCATTTTCATTAGAGACAGTTTCATCGGAACTCATCAAAATTTGTATAGAAAATGTACCTCTTAATGGAAACTACAATTTGAATGGCATTTATTGTCGAAAAGAACATGGCGGGAAAAATAGATGCATATTCACTAGTAAAAGTACTGGAGGTGGGAATAGGAAGAGGTGCGGTTTGCGTATGACATCAAACGTTTCGAATGATGACGTATGGTTTCGCTCTGCATTGAGCAATATTAAGTTCTAATATTGCCTTTTCATAGTGTACAGGATTAAAGCGAACATAAAGGCAAAGCAGCCGCAGCCGTACACCAGGATGCTTTGGCATTTCGAGGCTGTGTGGTCCTGCATGGCTAGAACTTATCGCCGATACGTGAACGCACTACACGCTTTATGCAACTTGGCTGAACCATTGTTGGTGGCAATCCGCATTAATTGAACGTATCAGGCCACGATAATTCTCACCGGGGGAGTGATGGTGTCGGCAATCCGTTCTGATATGTATCAGATTGCGAGAGAGGCGCTTGTCCGTTATAAAATTGTTGAGCCAACAAAAACCGGTCGTAATTATGCAGATTAATGATATTCCTCTAAAATTAGTATTTAACTCTGCCATTAAACGGGGATCGCCGATATAGAAGCAGGAGAGCAGGCGTGGGCTACACTTGATAACTCCGACTGGCTGAACGTTTCCAGCCCATTCGGAAATTCCACAAATAAATTATATCCACGCATTGATCCGTCATTAAGAGTCGCAATGGTCGCGAGAGTCGGCGAGGCGCTACAGGGCCGTTTAACATTTCAAAGTATCGAAATGCATTCGACAATAGGATTATCCGCCTGACCCTACTGTTAATGCTGATATAATTACTGATAACTCGATTTCGTTAATATGTCACGTTAGGCGGCGATGAGGCGCGCGTATCGTAAAATTGTATCGGCCAAATCTGTGGCCAAGATGCAAATGAGCTGGCGGAATGCATTCTGCGGGCATAATGCGCGACTGGATTTCAGCGGGATTGCAGAATCCTACCCATTAAAATCCCTAGATATATTCTTCGCGATTACATGCCCACTGTTAAATGAACAAGCATGCGTGCGCATGAACCGAAACACGATTTGTACCAGTGCTTGTATCGTGCGGGATTCCATCGAATTAGCTCCGGCGCACCGATTGCCGCTATTTTACTATAAAGCTGCAAGGTTATATATCATGCAAAGCAACGTCGAATGCGACCAACGAGGGAAGTACCTGGAGTGCAACAAGAGCTATTCACGTTACAGATACCTACACCAGAACTCCCGTTTAAATAACAAAGAGTACGTGACTGCGAGAAAGCATGTTATTTGAGAGAAGGGCGTGAGTAGTCTCACTATGGTGTGTGTGAATGGTTAGCGTCAGTGTAACATCAACGTATACAATCATCGACAATGAATATCAGTCCTTAACTGCTGATATAGAATTGTCTGGGACAGTGGGCACGGTTTCAAAATGGATCTGCCAAATTCGCTGTAACTTATTCATAAGTGCTGCCTTCGGCAGTCTTGTCGTGTCAGGCGTCGGGATGCCTTATCGACCGCATCAACTCGACGGAAATGGATTTCTATTGTGAGCTACATTATGTATCGATACTCCTCATTCTCCCATTTGCTGGCACTCAAATCCAGAGATAGCTTGCGAGCTTGCGCGCTGGTGTGTGTGTGCGCGCGCGCGCGCGTGTATGTAGGAGAGACAGTGAGAGAGGCCATCAGAAGGGAAGAGAAAGCAGTGATAGAAAAAAAGATATTGAGGATGATCGGGTGGGCGCGCGTGTAGCGGCGCTATCCGAAGATGCGTCGATCCGCGAACTTCTCTCTGGCTCAGTGACTTTCTAAAAACTTTCGTGAAAAAAGGAAGAGGGATCGTCGGAGATGAAAGGCCGCCGTCAGCGAGTTTCCGCCGGATTCGAAAAGTCGGTCGTTCCCCACCACGTAAAACCAGTCGGACAGTTGCGAGTAGTCGTCGATATATCCCTATGTGTAGCACCGAGTATGTACACATAGCCGGAGTCCCGTAGCTCTGGGGGATGGAAATATAGGCGGTCATCCCCTAAACCAAAGTAACGACAGCCGACGCCGGCACCGTCCATACGTCTTCCCTCTAAACTGGCCAATAAATCGAAGAAATCGATAGCTGATTGAATGGAACGAAGTAGATTGCCGATTCACTTTCTCTCTCTTTTCCACGTACCCACTGCCATTTCTTTGCGGCGCAACCTTAATTTCGCATCTTCCTCTCTCTTAGCCCTCCAGGACCACTCCAAGCCAAAATGTGTAAATTCATCTTCTACTCAAGAGGTATCCACTTATCACTTAAATGCTTACGAAACTCGTGCGCTCCCATTAAGGACCATCCTCGAATCCCTGTAAAGCATATCTTATCGATACTTTACATTCCAGCTCGAACGATATTGAGGGTACTACCTTAATTCTCATAGAAATAAGACTCTCTTACTATGAATCCTACCGTAAGCAATTGGCATGGCAATAAATCTTGTAAAAATACATTCTTGTCAAATGAAACAGTCTGTTAAAAGAGAACAATCACATGTATGCGATATCATAAGAAGACAATTACAATAGAGACAAGTTGGTGGATGACGGTAGAAGAGGGACATTCCATTTCTAATATGCAGTCTGACAGCTGGAAAACGGGTCGATTTGCATTTTTCGCTGAACATGGCATATTGTGCCCAAGCGTTCTATCACAACTTAAATAATGCAGGACATGCGAGTAATACGCGAGGGACTGTCAGTGTCAACTTCCCTTGGAATCGAAATTGGGAAGGGTGTTCGAAGCTTCAAGGGGTTGCAGCGAGCACTGATCTTGAAATCGCGTTGTCTATACCAGTGCAGGCAGAAAGGGTACGTGTGCGCGCTGAGAGAAAGAGAGAGAGAAAGGGAGAGAAAGAGAGGAAGAAAGTAAGGGCAACAGGGTGCCTATTTTGAAGGGGTGATTTTATGTGGACCACGGGGGAGTTGCCTCATTTTTGTATCGGATAATGCGACAAAACAGGGTGCAAGGTCCAAGCTATAAAGTTAAGTAACGTTAAAAGTCCCTGGAGCCCCTCGTAGTTTATATGATCGGCCAACCTCGGCGAATAACTTTCACCGGCTGGAAGCATACTAGCGGGGAAATCCGGAATTCCGTAGAGTACAAATGAAATTTTTTAGCTTGCCATTGGCCGGGTACGGCTCGCGAGAGTAATAGGCAGGGTCCAATGGACTATACGTTATGGCCAGGTACAAAGCGCTCTCGCTATAGCGACCTCATCGAGCCCCGGCTGCCACTGCTGTCTGCCATGAATGCCGACGGCGGAGAACTAAGAAGTATTTGACGTGATCATTTTTCGATAGCGATGGAAAAGCGCGTCCCGTCGGCGTCTGCCAATAAGTACAATAGGAGGTAAAGATTACGTTTTCTGTATTCGCCGGGCAGGCCTTCTATCGGCAGTCCCCGCGGCCCGACGTCATATTTCTAAGTTGCAGAAATATATTGCAACAACGACGGAGCCCAGTATCCTATAAACTCGGAGCGACCGATTGGCCAGACCAATGGGAAGAAGGGGTGGGCGGCGGGAAGGAAGGTGAGCGGAGTAAGCCACGAAGTTCCGCGCGCCTGCGGAAGAGGAAGAAGCGTGTGTGCGCGGAGGAATGAGAGAAATGGAGAGATATCGAGTTCAGGTTCGAGACTCGAGCGGCTCGAGTTGGTTGATATTGAGAAGCAAATTGAATCTGAACGCTGTCATAAAAGATGGATATCAGCTAGTACGTGGCCCCGCCGCCCTCAAATATTGTCTACCAATTCGTTACGAACTCTGGCCGGTGGCGGCTGTACCTTCTCCAGCGGGCTTTATCAATCTCACCCAGTCTCCGTCTGGCGCTATCCTGCCAGCTTGCCAGAAGGAACTTTGAATCTCCTTACGAACAAACTATACTTTGCCATTCCTGCTAAGGTCTGGCTGCCAGTCTTCTCCATGACTCTGCTTCTTGGGCTGTCGCGTCAACGTGACTTAGGAATCTCCTGAATGAACCTGATTGTGACAAATTTATTCCGTCGCCCACGAGAAAAAGAGAGCAAGTGCTGTCGGCGCAGCTATTTATCGCACGTGCGCAACTGAAACCTCCTTGCCAGACTATTGTACGCGTAACTATGGCAACGCATTAATACAATGGGCAAGAAAATAGGTAATAGTTCAAAACTGATCTCGTATTTTCCCTCTCTGCTATTCTGCATCCTACTTTCCCGTGTGTGCATACAACGGTGGTAACACGCGCTGGGTGTATTGGCGAATGCGCCTGACGAAGTAGGCGCGGACAACACGTTGCCGTTCGGCCGCTGAAAAAGTGGAGAAAATTAGACTGCCTTTATTACTCACCTCTTGCGTTCGACAAATACGAATGCAAATGTAAAAATGGTCGGACGCAGCCGGACCGGAAACCCGTTTCATTCATATTCATCCTGTGCGCCTGTGCGTGCATTTATGTGTATGTGTCCGAATGCGACATACCTTGCGAAAGTTCCTTTATGGCGGCAGTCACATTCAATCAACAGTCCACCTACGTGAGCCACGGCGCGACCCCTCTGTGAATGTGCATGTCAGAGTGCCAGTTCTCTCCTATATGTACGTCCAGTTTTCCTCCCTTTCCAACCTTAACATCTATATAACGCGTCGGTGGTGTGCGTGTGTGTATGCTCGAACGTTAAATTTCCAGCGGAACAAACTCGCGCGTAACTTTTTACCTCGTCGTGTCTACGGTAACTATAAAATCGCCATCCCTTCCGGATGTTTAGGGAAATATTTCACGCATCAGGGAACTTTTGTAGATTATGTGCTCCGACGGTGACGATGCGGCGTGTACGCACTGCTGTATTGGAGCCATTGCGGTAGCTACAGGGCGCCGGCCGGCGCGGCGCGGCGTGGCATCGCTGCCCAGTCGAGAGGATCACGACGAGCCACGGGACAGTTTTCGAATCGAACGAAAAAGATTATCTTGCCGGGCGTGAAATATTGTGGATGTTAATACGTCAATGCCCATGGAGTCGTTGAATATTTTATAAACATTGCGCGCTGGTCGCTCCGCTGACCGCCCTCGCAGTCGAGCGTAAACATTTATCGTTGAGCCGAGTAGCGGCAAGAACGATGGTTAACGTAATAGCAGCTTGAAACGTAAGGTACTCTGATCGCCTTACCATAAACGACTGATGAGTTATTATAACAATCGGATGTCTGATGTGAGATTAACAGTATCGGAGGGAGAATCAGGAACGTGAAAGTCAGAGGTGGGAGTTCTGCGAGGAAAACTGTAATCTCGTAACAGATTCGCACGTAGCTGGAGGCGCGGGATCGCAGAATACGCAATTGAAGCGGCCGTCCGTTCGGCGAGCGTGTACCTACGAACGTAGCGTTCGGAGCGACCGCGGCCGCACTTCGTCGCCCCCAGGCGGACTAAAAGGGAGTTTCCGTAATTCTCGCTGATCCAATTACGCTAACGCGGAGAATAAGTTAGCGCCGAGCGGGGCTATAAGTGCGCGATTTCTAAACAGAGCACGAACGGGAAGGAGCACAGTCAGGTCTGGCCGTACTTCGTACTATCCATTCTTAAACCGCATCGAGGCAGCTAATTCGAACTCAAATAAAAGAGTTTCGAGAGCGAGAGAGCGGCATTCACTTATACCTTTAGCCCTTCCTAAACTTTCCGCCATTCTTACTTTCACTCCTGCCGCACTTGGAAATGTTAGGTGAGCGTTGCGTAATTTCAGCCCTTACCCTTTGACCGTCAGCAACAATTGTTCAGTATTTCTAATGCTCGAGCCGTTATGTCATTCTGACAATGAAAAGCAATTTTTTTTAAAGGAGTTCTTCATTCTTATTCTAATTCTTATTCCTGTTGTAAACTTTCCATATTATCACCTATTTTCCGAGTTCACGTGAGAATGTTTAATTATGCATTCGAACACCATTTGCAAGTAGGAACAATCTGCAAGCTAAATTATAGCTTACCAGCTATTTTAGGGTACAAGATTTTTTGTCTACATCCAAAGAACGATTAGTGAGGGACACTTAATAATGTAACAGCTAAATAAAACACGACATTCAAGGGCTACGTTAAGGAGTTTCTAGTCCATACGCTCCCATTCTGTTTTGATTCCGATAAACAAATACCCTTCTTTTCGCTTCATATCCTCCATGCGTGCCGAGGTTGCTGCTAGAAGTTCATTGATGTGTGCGCTTGAATATGAACACACCTGTGTGTGCGTGTTGGTCTTTCTACATATTTGGGTAAAATGGAGGTTGGCAGAGAGTGTACGTACAATGAAAGACTCAAGCTCGTTCCGCTTTCGTTAGGTGTCAGATGGTGTGCGAATGTACGTATGAACTTGGACGTGTGCGTGGCCCTCCCGGAGCCCATAAATCCTTATAAACTTTCCACCTCCTTAATCCCCGAGAATTAAAGGGCATATGTCGCCGTAGAACGAATTGTAAAAAATTGTCGAAATCCCTGGTAGCACTCGTGGTACAGCGCCACCAATCCTATCATCCTATGATTGCCCCCTCCTTCCTCCTGTCTGCCTGTTCCAGGCGATCCCTGCATCTAAATTCCAGAGGAAGGACTCCTACCCTACCATCGGCCAATCCTCCCCTATTGTCCTTCTTCAACACTCTCCTCCTCTCCATCGTCATTTTCACGCGGAATCTCTGCACAGCCGCTCTTCTCCGGACCAATCCGTTTTCACGGATCTCTGGCCATCTATGGACCCTTTTAATCGCGAGTACTCGTCCACTTAGAATAAAGTCCGATTCACATTATTGGCATGCTCGCATCACCTTCAATTAATCGGGCATGTCTGATTCCTCCGGAGATATTAGAAATACGAGCGGAGCATGAACGGACTTATCATGTGAATCGAACTTAATGGAAAAGTTTTACAATAGCGCACTTAAGCCTTTCAGTGCAAGTAGCATAGGACTAGCATAAGAAGTAGCATAGGATGAAGGTGAGCGTAGGTATTAACGTAATAGAGACAGAAGTGCTTGGATGCATCAGTAAAATGATGTTGAGGCAGTTCTGGCACGATGCCTGGGATAGCTGTGGGGGGTGGACACTTACTTTTTCGCTTTGGCTCTCCGCTAGAAAAGGTACATGACACGATTTCCATGGGCATTCTAACACAAGCCTACTTCATGCTTTACTCTCCCAACTGTCATGTCAATTAGGCGTTGCCTCCAGAGCGGCCGGAACAGTTTGACGTTCAGCGGTAACGGCCTTAATCCCGCTAATGATGAAGAATATTCGCGCGCACAGTGCGATGTGTGTCCGCTTCAAAATGGGACAGGCGGAGGGCAAGCATGTTGAAGTGTGACCGCACACATGTATACACAGTGTGCGCAGAGCGTTATAAGCATTGCGGCGAGTGATGTTTGTGCTGAAGTGCACCTATCCAATTTTGCGACAGGCGTCGGCCCACTTGACACAATTACAACTTGCATTTGGCCACACGCCCTTCTGATAGAGCTGTTATAGACTTCAATCGCCTACGTTATTTCTTTGAAGGAAAAACAGAAATGGTGTACCCCTTTCGGTAAAATCGGTATCGCTTACCATCATTTTGCACTGATCGTCGGCGAGTTGATTACGAATTAACCTGCTGTTCGCTTGGGACGAAATACAGGCCGGACCTTTTTGCCGAGTCCATAGCTGATGAAAATGCAAGAATTGCCGACACAAGTTGCAACTTCCAAATCTACTTGCAATTTTGTGCAATGAATTACCCAGTTTGCGTAGTCATGTTAAACTCGGTCAAACCTGCTTTTACATACATCGCCTATTTATCTTGAAGGAAAAAGATCGCTCCAATAGATATAATAATAATAGCTAGTTCAAGTATAAGAAAGGTACATGGAATTTTGCGACCACTTGATGGCGAATTGGAGTGGAAGGTACCCAGTTAAAGTTTGATAAGTGTAGCCCGAGTGTACAGAATTAACCGAGGTCAAGATTAATCAATACGAAATCCAATTCCGTCCAAGCGACCGGATATTAATTATAGGCGATTGCCATTTCGATTATGCATAATTAATAAGTATCGCTCATTAATTTCCCATTTTGTGGGATACGTGTATAGACACGGTCTAGGATAACTCGTGTTCATATGTCGTAATTAGACATCTACATCAAACTTGGTAGGCCCACCTGCCATATTTGTATTACGTATCGCAATGATTTTTAAATATAAGTTAAGTATGAGAATATTCGAAATGGAACGTTGAAATTGCGTGAAATCATCAATGCTTTTACGTGGCAGGCAGTTTAATAATGGGCACAAAGTAAATCCGGACTCTATTCATTGGGAAAAGTAATCACCGAGCTCCATATGAGAGTATTAGGTTCCGTAACTCATTGGCTGTATTCAATTACGTTTGCACACCTGTGCGCAGTGCGCGCGCGGCCAGAGAAAAAGGTCGGCGAAATCCAGTGAGTAGCGTGGGAATGTAAATGAGATGATAATAGTGAAACAGTACGAACGGCTGCGCGCCGTGCCACACAAGCGGAAGGTAGGTGAGATTAAAAATTCGCCGCGCCGTTACACCCTGATCCTGAATCTCAATATAGTATAGCAGAATCCACTACAAGCCCAGAGCGAGTCTGCTGGGCAGCGATACGATCGATTGCTGCTGCGAAATCTCCCTGCTATTCGAAAGCGGCAAGTACTATTGTATAATATTGTGTCGAGTGGAACTAATGGTCGGCGGTACCATTTTATTTCGTAGGATTTTTAAATCGATGTTTATAAGTAAAGGCGATACAGAGTATTTTTCATTCCGAGCCAATAATAGTTCTGATTGTGCGTTCGACTATCAACAAAAGGCTTGCTTCAGCCACCTACAAGGACGAATACATTTGCTTTCAACGTAGTTCTCAATTCTCAACCAAGTATCACGCGACAACTTCCGTTTCTTTCTTCGATGCACCTATTTTTCATCATTCGGGCTTCGCAATTCATCGTTTGTTTAATTTCAACGTCGAAAATGCAATCAGGAAAATCATTGCGCTGGTAATGGTCCCTCCCTCATAATTCCCATCACGATACATACATCGAGTATACATGGAGTATTTTAGAGCCCGTGTGGTTCTGGGGATAGACCCCTCTCACTGAAATTCAAGCCGGGGATTCGATGGTGCAGCGTACGCGCTTTCTCTCTCGGTTCGTGCCGACTGGAATCGGGTTCCCGATTCTCCTAGGATTTAGATGATTATCCTTCGACACGAGCTGAGAACACGTCGCAACCAATGGAGAGATCTCGCCGCTGATGATTCAGGATGCTCCTTGCTCTTTGATGCCTGGCAAATCCCCGCGCGAAACGATTAATACTCGGACAACGCCGCCGCGCCGCGCCGCTGCGGATCGGGCTTCGTCTACTTTCGCTGGGGGATGGAAACGGATTTCCAGTCGGTGATCTGATCTAGATTTAGGTAACTTGAGAGCATGCCTCACTCTCATCCTACTCCTTTAGCTACCGCTCTTTCTCGGTTGATCCGACGATAACGTGCTCGCTGATAATATCCCCCTGAGTCAACCCCATGCCTCTCTCACAATTCCTCGACCTGCCTTTAACTTTAACTCTCTCCGTCCATTCCTCCGCGTAAAACGTATGGCTCCTTGCCTTTTTAAACCTTTTAGTCTCAAGAGTCCTACATCCAATTAAATAGAGTTTACTCCTAAAAAAGGAGTATTTCAAACGGTTGGTTTCAAGAGGAAAGACTGCCGTCTTTCTCTACACATAGAAACTGAATGAAAGAGAAATATGAGACATACCTTTATGGAAAAAAATGATTTTGAATCAATGCTCATGTAAGAAAAAACCAACAACCGAGCGGACACAACGAAATCTGTCTGCATTCTTTCCATCGATCAGCCGGGACTTCACTGCCGTACGTGCTAAATAAAAATTGGTCTATACCGAAATAAATATAACTGAGGGATTCCCCCGACGATTTTCGTTGATTTATTCCTGAGCAGATAACATATACATATGTATATGTATTTTCTGCTGAGCGTTTATTCCCGAATAAGTTGTGTCGCGATATTCGGTGATAACGGCGACGAATGAAAAATTTGGAAAACAAAAGCCGCTCGACCGATGATATTTGCATTTCGGCAGTAGCGAGGGATGGGCATCCGTGCGTTCTTGTCGTGTTCGAGAGGACCTGGTGACCGGAGCGACAAAATGTATTTGACACGTGGCCACGCACAAGCTCCGGCTGGCATTAAAATTACATTATATCGCCAGTTTTGGCCGCGGCAGTCGTGGCAACCGTGGCACCCGTTGATTATGGCTTTTAATAAATTTCCACGTGATTATTGTGCAGGAGTCACCAACGCCGGCTCCACGCTGGGAACACGTGGCCCGCTCGAAACCTGGTGCATACGTGTAGATACGCACGTGCATACATAGTACGCACACCCAACTTTTCTCGTTGTGTGTACGTGTGTCTCACCGCGGCGGCTGTTGCCTTCCATTATCACACGATTCTGGCCTACCACACATGCTCGGATCACTGCACACACCTACAGATAATTCGTTAACGCGAGGCTGGTGCGCGGGGATCAGTATAGCGAATAGAGTTGTACCGGGTCGGCCTGACAAATGGACTTGACACGTGCCACACGCCACTAATGCTGCCTGAAAAATTATTTTGCAATATATATCGGTCTCTCTGCCGCGGGGTCTCGCCCACCCTGCGGGCGCGTTAAGCTCTCACTACTTCGCCGATTAAGCAGCAATAAAGCAGCCGGAGTCCTCGGGAGGGTGAAGAAGGGACGAGGTTTCCACCGATTGCTAACCCGACTACTACCCTTCCCTTCCCTTCTTAGGGTTTTAATGATTTTTAGAGATTATCGAAGATTATCGAACCCCGACCAGGCACGCGTTTGCACCCCGCTGGTTGCCTCGCGCTAACTGAACGAAACTTTCATTTGCAACGGCCGTCTCACTACTTTTCATTTAATTAAGTTTCTTTGCGCATCGACTTAACGCCGCCAATGCTATGCGGGATACAAAACTTCATGCGTCATTAAATTGAAACAGCGATTCTAGCGGCTGACGTAAGTATTGTTGGAATACGCAAGCTTTGAAATCCGTGCCTTATCCTATTTGATAGTTACGAGGGGATAAAAATTCGAGAATGTAATAATGCGGTGGGATTTCTGATTCGTAGAGAGAGCGAGTTGGTAGAGAGCTTATAAATATCTTTCATTAGACTTAGCTATTTTTATCAAATTATTAGCAATCCGCAAACTGATATCGTTTGTCACTGGGAAAGCGGCTTTCCGATACGCGTTACGTAAAGAAAGGCTCGTCCTGGTATTTAAGCGCAAGAGTAATTTGTTATCGCCTGTGAGTTTGAAAGCGCGTATTGCGCGAATCAGAACAAACTGTAGCTTAGCGATAACGAGGATCCGAGTAGCGTTTCTGGCGGGAGGATAATGCCGGGGCGCGAGAGGGCTCCCCGAAAAGAAACGAGCTGGCAGATGAGAAAGGAAGACAGAAGGGAGGGAAAGGAAGCAAGGGAGAGAGAGTGGCATTTGTACTGGCTCCCAGCCAAATCCCACCTCATCAAAATGTCGGCAAGACGGGTTGGTACGAGTCTAGGCAACATACTCTGAATGTCACCCCTTGAGGAACTGTCCCTGCTGCTGCTGCTGCTGCTGCTGCTGCTGCTCTTCCTGCGAGAAGCAGCGGGCCGCAAAGGCCCTAGGCGTACGCTTAGTTTGATATTCTTTAACGATATAGAATATGGGATAGGGGACATGGAAAAATCCGGGAGGAAGTGTCCGCCTGATAGTTTCAAAGCAGCAGGGCCGTGCAAGGCTCGCCTTATTTTTATGCGCCGATCAATACTTTCATTCTCCTCGGCAAACAATCTTTCGATTTCCACACGTTTTCTAAAGCGCGACATTTATTTCGGATTTACGCGCACTAACCTACAACGCGATAGACTAATTTCCACACTCTTTTCTGTTATTGACTTCTTCGGGCCCGGAACTGCTTCTTTTCCCGGGAGAACAGGGTGTAGGAGGAATAACGATTAAGACCGCGTGTGCTAAATTCGAAATGCGTGCCTTTAAGTGCTCGTTCCATCCAGCCGCGCCTCCGTTTTCCCTGGAATCGCGACCAATTACGGGTTCCCCTAATTTTTTTACACGCACGAGAAATTCGGCCTAACAACCAGTCATTATTCTGCTCGCGCTCTACTTCGTGGCACGCAACGATGTGTTGATCAACATATTGTGGATCGACTATTTTGAACAAGGACTAATGTCCGTCATGTTATTTAAGTATCGTTTTTAACATTAACCACTTGAATTGCTCACATTGTTTTATATTTTAATAATAGCACAATAATTTAATACAGCAACAAACTACAACTAGTTTGTTGGTGAATCAACAATGTGTCAAGGATGTTCGACAGTAGATTTATCATTCAGGTGGAGTTCTGGGTTTTGTGAAATTTAGCGGAAATTTTTCCAGAGGCTGGTCGTTCAACCTCGCACTGTAACATACGACTATACTATGACCTAGTTAATTAGTAATTAGTTCGCGAGCAGCACGAATAAACCCAACTTTCTCTATAACTAGTCACAGAAATCTGTAGGGAAAAGAAGGGACACACGAGCATGATCCAATTTTCGATGAAATTAGTTGAGGCTCGAGTGTGATCTGGCATAGTTGGCATAGCTGCGGACCGCACATCATTACCATTAGATCAATTTCACAGCTGGGTGAAATTAGGCACAACGTAATTACTCGGCAAAATTCCGAAAACCGCAGCGTGAAATGAAACGCTAGCCAGTGTGCATTGATGAATTCGCACGCAAGCGGATTTGGTTACTTCGTTACGTCGTTTTCAGTGTTACTCCTCGCAATATGCGCGCCGGCGCTGCTTTGTTCCAAGAGATGGCGCGTTTCCTGCGCAAAAGAGCGCCCGGCCCACTAGATAAAAGACCCCAAAAAACCTCTCCGGCAGTTTCGTCCACCCGGAATTTCAACACCTCGTTAACCGGTGTCGGAGAGCGCCATGAAAGTAACTATGTGCGTCTATTTGCAAGACTTCACCAAGCATACCACTGCAAATATTTATTTACTGCTTATTGCAAAAAGTATTTGGTGAACGAATTTTATACATAAAATCGTATAATTCGAAAAATAACGCTTACTGTATCAATACGCATTTGTACATCACGTATATACATATGTATATATTGGCAACAGACAATAAATAAAAAATGACACAGATCGACTGTGACAGATACAGCGCACCTGGCAATATCCACGGGATTACAGGTTGTCCTCCCATGTTATACACTGATGCTCATCGATATGAAAATGAAGAACTATGTGCCGAAGCCTGGGGAGACACGGCTCCCCCAATGCAGGTGAGTTCATTCCTTTCATTGTTCGGTTTGTTTTGTACGCACCCCCATAAAGCTCGAAACGCGATGAGGGGGCAATAATGCGTAGGGAACGATCGAACCAGCTCCATATAATGTTGCATACTCCTCCTATCAGCCACGTGCTGGAGAAATAGTTCAACCCTCACTGACCTCGCAGACTCTATTGCGATCAATCAATGAGCGGGCTATTTTCTTTACAAAATGCATATCTACAGGAACAAGAAATATTATTGCACTCCAAACGGCCAACGTCATAGAAAGGAAAAGTGGTTTCCGCATGACAACCACTTCTTATTGGTAGGAATGCTTTAGTCGGTTATAATGCGAGTTTAACAGGAACGTTTCACCATTGAATGAGGTATGAAGAGGAAACTTCGACTATTAAACTGTTGCGAGACAATGGGACAGTATTTACTATGAATGCCTTCATACTTATAAAGAGCTGGGAGAGGAAACAAATTGTTCAGCATTTGGCAAAGTATCGAGGCATTCGTGCTCTGTGAAATGCTTTGAATAATTAAGTTGGATAATTAGATTTCTAATAAGCGGCAGGTTGCACGACGCAGTTACTTGAAACAGTCGTAGAGTCAAAAGTAGCTTGTTGGATGCAGAGAGTCCGGGGTCGCGTCCCAGATTTAAACCTTTTCGCAATCGTCACTGACAGTCAGCTCAATGTCTGAAGCATTTCCAATGAATTCCTTTAACTCGGGTATCTCGGGACACTTTAATAAATTCTAACCTGTCAATAAAATGTGAAACAGATTTGCATCGAAACGTAATTGCTGTCATAAATAGGTTTGTGCGATCGGAGAGTATTTGCTTAATTTGTTAGGGCTTAATAACGTCGACAGGCTTTTCTAGTAGCTGGCATGGCAAGTGACAGGGTTTCGTAATGGCAGTGGTATTTGCCAGAGTTATGTCTGCTCCCACTTTCTATTTACTGGCATGAATGGGCAGGCGCTTAATCCGGCTATTCTCGAGTTAAATCTTTTTCAAATGCCCCTGACTGAGAGAAATTGAAATCAGAGCTGGTCCCCACAGTGAAAGTCACGTGCAAAGAATCACAGAGGTGAATACTTACGCCCGCCAGTGCTTCGCTCGCCCTTCAATTTTGCTCTGCAAAATCTTCGGGATCGAAGTGAATCGCGGCCGTGCTCCGGAAACTTTCTCATTATGGCTGGTTTACGGGCTACGGAAGGTAAAGCGAAGGAGAGAGACAGGGAAGGGGCGGAAGCGAAGTCGAAAAGAAAGCTCCCAGAAAACTATTTCCACAATATTTCCGGGTACAAACGTTCTCCGGCGGACTAATATTAATTCCAAACTTCTAAAATCCACACAAAGCACGTCAGAGCAATGGAAAAGCCTGCTATCGGTCAATAGTTATTGCCGAGGCCAAGCCGCTTCCATTGACTGGCATAACTTTACAGGACAGACATTTTCCAAATGCCGATAACCCATAACCCCTCGGCCTGTAAACTCCTATTTACGAAAAACGAAGACCTAACTTCAATTAAACTTCAATCCCAAAATTAATTCGATGCCTTTTCAGATTTAATTTAATTCCTGCGATTTGTATTGTATGTTTATTAGTATTTACTGAATCGTTGAATACTGTTTCAGTTGCTTTGATTCGCTGGTTTACTTTATCGTTCGCCAGTATACGCCGAAATAGTCAAAAGAGCTTTTAGGAACAACTGCAAAAGGTTTTCAAAGGATTTCAAATTACAAAGATATTCTGCTCGTTTTAATAGCTCTAATTCAAAAGTTATTTCGTTTCATTATGGAGAACTGCTAGATAATATTGATGATACAGGAGGTTTAAAATCTATACTACGGGAGCTGAGGCTATATAATCTTCATACAGTTTCATCTGAAAAATAATTTAAAAAACACTCCCAATTGATCAAAATGAATCATTCAGTACTTGTAAGCGCAGGTTGGACGGCTGCATTTGCGCTTTCCTGTTATTTTTAACTCGACGTAACTAATTCAGTGTATATTACTGAGTTTTATTACGAAAATAGGAAGGTTTGCAGCTTGTATGTATGCATATATGGAAATTCGTTATGGGTAGAGAGAGGTACGGTACGCTGGGAGCGCGGCGCGCGTCTTGGCCATTAGGCGGTGGTTAAGCCGGCTAATCGATCGGCGGGCAATGGTAACACACGAAGCGCCGCCGCCGTTGGCCGCGGCGCCACGCACTGGCACAGATAAATTAGATGGCCTGCCAATAATGCTCATTAGCGTGCCACGGCGCACGGTGCGGCTGCACGCTAGTACGCGCTGCATGCCGCCAGCAGAGAAAAGCGTTCCGGGCCAATTATAAAGAGCGAACAGCTAGGCTGCCGCGGCCAGCAGTGAAAAGCGCAAAAATGCCGTTACTAGCAAGCGAGGGTAAAAAAAGGCCGGAGCCGCTCAGGGATGGAGAAAAAAGGTGGGCGCGGTGAGAGGGGAAAAGTTCGCTGGCGGTGGTATAACATGGGTGAAATGGATTTGCGGTCTTGGCCCTTCTTGCTCATTGTATGGCCAGCACTTCAGCCCTGGTTGAGTGGCCAAAACGCGTAGCTTCGCGATAAACCATCGAGTGATAGGCAGAGTGGGTGCGAGCGAGAGAAAGAGAGTGTGGAAGGAAAGTGAGCGAGTGTGGCAATACGTTCCATCGCTAGCGTAGCCCGCAACACTCCGGAAAACCACCGTCCCTTTCGCGCCTAATTCGTCCGACCACCGCCACCCAAATCGAATTAATTGTTATTCAGGCTGCGATTTCACGACATTGCTCGGCTTGCTCGGTGACCAGGATTACTAAAAGGCTTGACTACGGCTTTTAGCAACAGCGCATCAGTACCGGTCGATTTTCGGATATACTCGTGAAGTCAGGATATTGGACTCACACTTATTAATGAAGCTAACACATTCACAGTATAGATATAAATAGGACTTGCTTTCTTGATATCCTTTATAATTTGGCCTACCTATCTTTTTTTATTTATCTCAGTTTCTTGACATAATAACAGCGAGAACGCACTATATGGCCGGGGTTGTTGAGCTCTATCTCTACTAGGACTTATTTTTTATTTGAATAGGGCCTCTTCGCCTATAACGTCGCACAAGCAATATATTACGAAACTGTATGTTAATAGTTGGAATTTCAGTAGCATTCTCTGGGTGACTGTGGGCAGAATGTCACCTACATTTCATCAGAACGCATATTTTCTCTTGCTTGTCAGAAAGTACGTCTGTACGGTAATGCCAGACGCAAGTTGTGCAGCGGCAGCAATTTTCGCGAGATTCTGGAAAACGTGCTGGTGACCTGGCGGGCTTAGATGGTGCTGGTAGGAGCAGTGGCACGTTGGAGCAATTAGGAAAAGTCACGGTATCGTCAGGAGGTTGTCAATTTTCGCGGCTGGTTGCCGTGCATGGTTAGGACACATCGCTGCTCCTGTTCATATTTATGCATGGAAATATGAACCGCTCGCGCATATACACCTACATGTAGAGATGCGTGGAGGAGGAGTGTAGGGGTAGCGCGCGCTTATGCTTTAGGTACGCGCATCGGCTCTGAAATTCCTGTGGAATCTCGCGTTAAATTCGCGCGAGCGGCCCCGGCAATCAGTCGCCATTCTCCAGTCGTTGCATCGCTGTTACGTGCCAAGCTTACCTACGTTATTACAGCCGACGTGTGCGTGCGCCCACAGCTTTATTCAGCTCGACCGAGCCTTTCCTCGCCGCTTCAGACAACACGTACGCCTGCAAAACTTGCTTAATTAAGCCTCCACCGGCTTACCGCCAACTGCCCAACGGGATGGCCAGCGAGCCGTCCGTCCTGACATTTTATTTCATACCTCGACCTATCCTGCTTCTATTCGACATGCAAATTAAAAGTTATTTCTCAACGTTCCACCGATGCGCAAATACGAGACGGCCAACTTTTCTGTTGTATAACTCATGCGCAGTTCTTCAGCGAGTATCGTAACACGTGGCTAATTTCGTTTATGGGAAACGTGCCTGAGGATGGCCGCCGAGGTAAGAGTGGCTTTTAAACATTTTACAATAAATAAAATACTTGGCCGTAACTTCTTGCTCGACAGGAAGAGATTTATGGATTGCTGTTTAATATGATTAAAACGAGAATGAAATTGAAAATGCTACGATAGTCTAATAAAAATCGTGCAATTACCTGTTTGTTACATTTGCAATGGGATTCCAGCTACTGCAATGTTCGTCTTAAATTTAGCGTGATTAGTTTTTAACTGAGAAGCGCGAGATCAGGCTACAAAGGGTCGTCGCTGCACGTGCAGATTAAACTTTCACATAAAGTTACATTACATTCGTACTTGTTTAACCTACTTTCATTGGCCACTACGACGCCCTCTGCCCTCGTTGATGTATTTTTCCCCGCTACAGCCTTTTCCCATTTCTAACCTTAATTACTTCGTCTGCACTTTGGTGCAACTGCTGTTTTGACGATGAGACCAACGCCCTTCTGTCTCACTCACCCAACGCCGAAAACTACATCACGGCATTACTCTTAATATTTCTGTCAACGCGGCTTGCGAGTTGCAACTTTGTGCAACAATGAAGCAAAGGTTTATAGTAGACAAGGTCATCCTCATCAGTGGAGTTACAAAGAATTTTGAAATCGTAGTAACCGGAGTCTATTCGTATTCCCAATTTGCGATGTTATTTTTGTGGATGCCTACCGATGCCTTTTCCAATTTCTATTTGTTTATGCACATGCGCAAGATAGACATTGGTGTTTCTTTGATAGGTCGCTCGAATTTACGTTTACGTAGGTTTAGACGTCGCATATAATGATTCACCGATTCACATAAACGCGTATTGACTCGATCCGATCTGCACGATCAATTTGCACATTGTCCAAGTTTGCTCAGTACCCGCATCGCCATATTACATTACCGGAGGCCCATATCATATAGAATCGACAAGATACTCCGTGCCGCTTTCCTATCGGCGCTTATATTAAAGAGATCTTTACAATGCTGCATCGTTTGATCCCATCGGGAATATCGTATTTGATACTCATTATCGATACGCAACCCTTTCCCATAACCACACCCCATACCGGCAACACACCCGCGCGTTATTCATCTCAGACACTGACAAAGCGCAAACACTATTAATCACTTACTTCTCTGTATTACACATGTTGCCGCAGTTACTCGCCGCCGCTGCCACCACTTGATCATTACACGGACATAATTCATGCGCATGTAAATTATTTGATCGTTACTCAGGCACCGGAACATGCCAATGCGGAATGTATATCATATTGGCATGTATCGGACATACCAGCGCAGTGTACAGTATGCTCGAAGACAATCTCGCAGTTTTCATATATCATTTCCTGATCACAAGAAGCAATATTGAAATGAGAAGGTTGAAGGGGGCTGTAAGTTTCCTTTTGCCTTTACCGCCAGGGAAGTCGCTACCAAATCGTATTTTCTGAGTACCGTGCAAACCAAGATGCTACCTTCCTATTTATAAAATCCACGAAGTACCATGTCTCTCACCCCCTACTTGAGTAGGCAGGCACTTGGTCGCTCGCTATTATTGAGGAATATTGCACGGCACGAGTAATAAATAGAACACGACCCTAATTTCATTAGGTTCGAGAGCAAAGCGGTTTTTTAGCTCTGTCGCAAGAAAATATCTTAGGGAAGGTGACTTGAGCTGTGCCCGCCGTCTCCAGCCTCATCATCATGTCGTTATTACACACTGGGATAACGGTAAATCAGACAAATAGGAAGCGACAGCGCTTTGCGTAACCTTACGTAGAAAGATACACTAACTTGCTTGGTACCATCGCATCGGGGCAAATGTGTTTAAGAGCGATTGAATTTTCTTTGGGTCGCATATGTTTTTCTTTTCGTTCGAAAAGCACGCCGGAAAGCTTCTATCATGTGGAAAACAGACGTGCACACTAGGATTCCAATGGATTATAGTTTACCACGGGTAATATAACAGGAGATTATTCTGCTGCGCTCCATCTATAATGAAGCTGATTAGAGGTACTGAATCAGGTCCATTAGAGAATGCGTCAGTGGACCGACAATCGGCGGAAACTCAATGTATATATATATATATACCTACCGTTAATTCGTGGCGATGTACTACATATATGTATATCGCACGATTCATTGGAAGCGAATGCAAGCGGACGAGAAAGCATAGTGGGGCAGTCAATTTTTCCACATGGCATACCATTTTGCAACCGGTTGGAAATCCAGAAGCGCGTCTCGAGCACTCGGATAAAAGCATCGTCGTTGTCGCTGCCGCCGCCGCCGTCGCCGTTGCCGGTGGAGGAGAGGAGAAGCATGCGTGTGTTCCAGGTTCCAGGGAGTGACGTCCCTTCGTTCGACTAGCAGCAAATACCTCTCCACGCGATGTGATCATACGAGCCACGAGCCCGAACATTTACACGCATTTAACCCTTTGACGGGCGGAAGCACGCACGGGAAATCAGCGTCGGCGAACGAGAGGGACTGTGGTGCGTATGTGTGGATGCACGGGGGAAGAAGCAAGGCAGATGGAAAGAGAGAGAGAGGGAGAGGGAGCGGGAGAGACATACTAACGTTGGAAGAGAGCGGTCACACAGCGGGAGAGAGCACATACGCGTGTGCGCGTGTGGCCGTTCGCTGTGCACCTCGCGAGGATTCAATTATCGCAGCTCGCCGACGGTAATTTCGAGCATTCAGATATCATTTCATCCGTCAATGGGAGCTTGATTACCAATTGTATCACTGTTTTTTCTCTACCCAGGCTCGTTGACGTTTCTGTCCGCGGGCGGTTCACCTCATCCTCTCGCTCTTTCTCTCACCCGTTCCCTATCCCTCCCCCTCTACCTTTCACTTTGCCATAGTCACGCTCATTCACTGTTTCTCTATCTATTTGGCTGGTAGCTCTATGTGTACAATAGTCGTTTATGGAGGTAGATTGCGCACGTCAGCGCGAGCGCGCGCGAACGCACACCGCCGCCACCGCACTCCATCTCCGTAATATGCTTCGCCGCTAGTCTGTCAATTTTGCAATTTACACCACTCGTAAACACTCGCGTTCCATACCCAGATAAAACTCCGACTTTTCATGGCTAATGACATGTAAGCTAAAATCCCGGCTTTGCTGTCTCAATATTTGGCACTTGGCGCCATTATGAATTGCATATATTATTTATGTCACTGCTATTACACTCAGGCTCGAGAAGAGATGGATGGGAAGGAGGCTCGATGTATCCGCGCATACATTCATTGACGCGTTTAACACGAATGAGCCCACTCTCTTGCTCTCTTTTTTCTCTCTTACGCACGCACACACACACACAGGCGCACATCCTTTCCCAGTCTGTCTCCCTCTCTCTCTCTCTCTCTCTCTCTCTCTCTCTCTCTCTCTCTCTCTCTCTCTCTCTCTCTCTCTCTCTCTCTCTCTCTCTCTGGGGTATTGTCATCCGCCGCAGCAGCGTGGGCAAAAAAATTCAATATCGCGTGCAGGTACTTGCTGTAAGTTTCAAAGAACGGCTCTGCTTGAAAGGAACAATACGGCCTGAAGTTTGCACCCACTATTGCGCCGCCATGCCAGCCGAATGGCCTTCGCCCGTGGCAAAGCTCCCACCGTCTTATTCCACTGTGATGATAATGCCGCGTTAAATTTGTCAGGGAAACTTTGGCTTAGCGAGCCTTTAGCCGTCCGCGCAACTTGTATTCAATGATTCCGAAAGATGTCGGAATTACTCTCGATAAGATGTCTTGTGTCAATCGGCATATTCCACTTATGAAGCCGAGTTTGTTACCACGAAACTTGAGATTCGAGTAACCAATCCTGAACCGAATTCCAGAGTACTGATCCATGTAAATAATAGAAATGTTTGAAGTGTTTCTGACCTTCGTTGATATAAACGATATGATTATATGCCTCAATCATTTCAACGTTCAATATACATATATATTAAATTTGTATACACTCAGCTATAGATATGATGCCTATGATACCATGTTTGGTGAAATCAATATTGGTTGTTCCGCTGTTAGATAAACTCTGGGTTTAATTAATATTAATATCTCGGTTCGACCAACCCGACATTTTTTGCACCCGGTTTTTTGCCACAACATTTTTATGGTCTCGTGCTGATCTAACAGGGATCGCCCTTGCGATATACTTTATTATTTTACCTCTTGTCGGGGGTTTCTACCTACAGCACGCGCGGACCTTTACAAATTGACCTTTTTCGGGATATTTTCCGGTCATCGTTCAATGTGCTTGAGGACATAATTAGTTAGGGAAGTGGAAAATTAGGTGGTCCCACGTAATTTTAGATCCCCTGGCTCAAGCAGAACCTCGGCGTCCACTATTAACGTAGGAGAGCCGCTCCTCTCCGCCTCTGACGACTAACATTTTCAGGATAGCAGGCAGCTTGGAGTGTCCCTTTTTTGTGAACATACGCCAATTAAAACGTGGATCACCGGGCACGCTATATCATCATATGGTGATTAGTGTTTTAGAGTCACCGACAGACACGTACACGACTTTCCCGCCGTTCATTGCTTTACTACACGTATATGTTCTATTATTCGATGGGAACAAGGCGGGTCAGTGACACGTCGAATCAATAGTAATTTAGCCGTGCACCAGTTCAGTGACCCCCGTCAAGATATGTTGGATGTCACGCTAGAGCTAATAAGAGGATGACGGGTTACAATAATATTGTATTTAGCGATAACCTTGTGCCGTTTTCATGGTTACGAGATGTTCGTTTATGTATGCGACAGCATTGTTCTGGACAGCCATTAGCATCATATGCTCTCTGCTCCTTTTCTTCCGCTGGCTAGTTCCGGATTTAGCTGAGACTTATTTATTTTTGCATTAATTCACTTTCATTTTATTTGCAGCGGGCATTCCTGACTGCTGCCGCGTCGCCGCTAAGCCGGACGGTCCGCCCTCTGTAAACAGGAAAGAGTACGGTGGTGTTGGGTCCAATGCCGTGCTGACCGTACGCAATCCTGTCACGTATGCACGTGGCTACGTGCGGGCACCGCTCATACGCTCGTCCTGGCAAATATGGTAATGCGTTCGCGGCAAAATGTTTTCACGCCGCTTTCTCGAAAGCCGGTTCCGTAGAATCTTTCCAGCAGTTTGCAAGCCCTCGATCAACCCGCCGCCGCGCCGCGCCGCGCCGCCGGGGCGCTTCTATGCTAGATGCCATTGAGACCAAAGTATGAAACCCCTACTACGACTCCCTCAATTTCAGAATAGGGCAGCAGAACTGTAAAGTCAATTTCACGCACCGCGCATGCCCAAGAAAAGGATGACAGAATGAATGTTTTAACGGTGAAATAATTTAGAAATTATTTTCGCAAAAACTTTAATCCGGTTTTATATGAAATTAAATTGACTTAATGACTCAAACGTGAAAAGTCAGATTAAAAGTGATGCTGAATTTACAGAGCATATGATATGTCCATCGCGAGCACATCTAAAGTGTGAATCATATTTAAATTGCAAGAGCGATGCACCACTGGCAGCGTCACTATTAATTTATAAATAAATAATTATAAAATGCTTCCTTTATACCAAAATGTATACATTGACAAATTATTATTATATTGTAACCAAAGTGGGCAAGCTTACGCCCATCTCATTGGCTCCTTATGAATATTCACGTTATCGGGAAAATATAAATATTCCGGTAAGCAGCGGCGTGTGAGAGTGGCGGCTGCACTGCAGAGAGATGCGCACTCCATATTTTCTCAGGGGCTATTTGGCTTGATTCATGCGATTAATAAAGATATCCGGGATTAAGCGATTGGCAGGATGAATAAATGCTTTTCGGATTTTGGGTGACATTAATCTTCGAGCTGGCGCGCGACCCAACAGTAAGTTCAAGCTGGTCAGGGCGCGGGATGCTGCGCGCTCGTAAAGTATCTTTCCTCGAATCGATTGCCACATGCAATTATCCTGCTCGAGCACCATGAAAACAGTGAGTATGCACACGTGATCCGGCGGGTGTTCTCCGTTAGTCACGCATTCGTTACGGCGGCATTCGGGGTTGGCCAATAAACTAATGCCGATATTAGGAGTGCTATTATCTTAGTCGATACGATCGATAATATCAGGCGGAAAGGGCGTTCGTGTGTGGCGGAGAGCATCGTAGCCGTGCGTGTCAAGAGTATCGGTGCATTCATGAGCCACGGGCAGCGATTGCGTGAGAGCGATGAGCCATGCCAAAATAGGCTGGCCTCCAATCAGGTGGAGCGACACGCCGCGCCGCGCCGACGGTCGAGGCAGATGGGTCGGCACGGCCGGCACGCTTGCGAAATCCTTAGGTAATCCTGACCGCGATGCATTTAAGGCTACACTCCGCAAGGATCTTTCGCCGCGCGGCTAATCGGGAATTCATGGGCCATCTGTTGTTGCTATCTACCACGCTCAGCACAGCACCCTCCCCGTCCTAAATGACGCTCCCGCTGGATTTGCAAAGCCACACCGCTCGCTCGCTCGCTGGCTGGCTGGCTGGCTGGCTGGCTGGCTGGCTGCTCCATAAAGAACATTAACGTCAAGAAAGGAGCGTGCGCCATCCTCCTGAGTGATGCATAATGCATCGACGTTACTCGGATCCTCGTCATCCCGATTATAGCGCGACCAGTTTGTCAAGCGCAAAATTCCTGCGATGACCTGCCAGCCATGCGGTGGCCACTGACCGGTGAACGTGGCCTGTGGTAGATTGAATAAAATTGTTATTAGATTCTTGTTGTCCACCCATTGCGTTCATAATAACAATTGCTTGTTATGCATCGTCATGTGGAGCGGCAGTCCCATAGCTCGGCAGTACCAACCAACTGCTTTCATATTTGCTGTTTGGTCGGCCGGCTGGCTTTTGTGCCGTCCGCTGGCAGCGGTGGCGGTCGAATTATTTAACTGACATGTCGCTCCGCTTATTCCTGCTCAGTGCGAGTCGACACGTGCGGTCTTACTATTTACTGATTCGCGAGATTACCGTGTTTCATATATAACAAGATACACTTATTACCGCGTTTATCGGCAAATAATTCAAGCAGCGCGCACACATCACGATGCGAAATTGCGATCGGAAACTCAGAAACTCATTTGACATATTCCTCGCTACATTGAAATAGAGAGAAAGAGAGATCTGTATGGACGCTTTGCGGGAGTGGGAGCATGAGGATTCAAGGAAAAAAGCCTTTCGCTTATCCCTTGGACTTTGATCCCTCGATGGCATGACACTGACAGGTTGTCGGATGTTTGCCCGGGCCGTTTGTCCCGCAGTCTGGTATTTGGTTAATGAGAGAGTTAGTTGTCCACGCTTGTATTCCTGTTACTGTCACTCCATTGACCGCATCCCCTTCTCCCAGTCAACCATTCCGCGCTCCCGTTTCCGAGTGACTGTCGCCGCTTTTTTATCCATTTATTTATTGGTGCGCGCGTTGCATAGCTGCGGCAATAAGCCGCTGCGCTCGAAAAATGCTAGCTCGCCTGGAATCCACCGGGTGGCTGGCTTGATGCACGTGTCCGGGCGTTCATGCGAGCAAAACTTTCCTCCGCAAGGAGACGATATGATCTCTAGTGCACTTGCCGCTCACCCCGCCATTGACGGTAACCCTCCACCACTGCGCGCTCGATTTTCTACTCGAGACTATCAAGAGGGACATTGCAGTCAGCGTTCTTTGCTTTTACTTGCGCCGACGTAAACACACTGCGCTTCAGCCATGGCGCCGGCGTCGGCATTGGCAGCAACAGATCGTCTGCTTTTACTACGCAGCAAAATGATATTTTCACAGGTTCGAGAGGCGATAGAAGCCTCAAGCTCCATTGGCGTTACATGTATACATGTGTATAGAGGTTCACGCCTCGTTTATGTAAAGCAGAAATATGATTGCATTGACTCAAATGAGAACGCTCGCTTTAGTCGCGATACGCACCTGTCACTCAATTGACAATCAGAGAGCTTACCTGAGTACAGGCGAGAGAAAATCACAAGTGGAGAAGGAGTGTGTATGAGTACAGTTATAATGAGAACCACGCTAAATTCCTCTCATCAATCAGATCAAAAGTATTGCTCTTGGGCGACTGATGATCAGTCGAAAAGTGGCTGTGTGCGCGCGCACGACCTTTTCAACGCCGTTTGTAAAAGTCAGTGTATATTCAGACAACCGCACCTCGCATGTCTGGCGAACGATAACTATGGCCGGCTGATGCCGCCATCGCCGTTTTATATTTGCGAGTGGAGGGCTAACGAGACGAAACAAGCGTATGCGTAAAAACATTTCCAGACTTAATTATATCATTCCGCATTTGCACAATGAAAGCCGTAGGCTTTTAACGAATCCAGTGTATCGCGTCCACGTTCCCTTGCACCCCGCTGCGACCCCAGCTTCATTATCAATCTCTTTCCAACAGATTTTAATGTCCAGTAAAAACCACGACACGCTCCGTGTTGCGGAAGATCACTCGAAACATGCAACATCCTAAATCGAATTTGGATAACATAAAATCTCCTGAAACTCTGCTGCGGGATCTGTGCTTCGCTATAATTTAGTCGGTATTAAACCGGCGGACGATATTACGGTAAATGACCCCAGGAGCACCATCGAGATTCATGAAACGACTAATTCATTCAATTCTGGTTTCCACCATAAAGGATGCATCCCAAGTTCTACCTGCCTTTTTGTTCTACTGTTTTTGCGAGGGTTTTTAGAGAAACAGTCAAATATGACAGAGAGTTACCAGACTCGGTCAAATATGGCAATCCAATCTTGTCCTGTAGACCGCGAGCCCTCGGGATATTCATGTATTGAGCTTCGCTTCTCAGGCTGGTCATGGGAGCGAGCTATGTCCTTTTTCAGAAGGCCGGAGTTCCTGTTGCTATAGCTGATGTGTGCGGGCCAAGTTGGCGAGTTTGCGTAGTTAGCGTTACTTGTGCATTAATTGAGGATTAGAACAAGGGCGGGATATGAGGAGGGAGTGAAAGGACGAAGGCGCCGCGCACTGCTAGGAGCATGGAGCCCAGGTAGGATCGCGAAGCTGCCGCCGGAAACAGGGAGACAGACTGTGAGATACTGAGAGATGCAAAGGGGCCGAGTGGTTGCTTGGTTGGAGGCTAAAGGGGTAGCTGGATAGATTCAGGGACAGAACTGGCTCGGAAGGATGGTCGACAAGTCCGGGTACAAGTTCAAGCGCAGGCTTTACTCGGAGAGTCTCAGGCACATGGTAACTTTCCTAATCACCGTAGGAAGCCCTGGGCTAGTCATCCGCTCAGACATCATACCATCTAAATACGCCAGACACGAAAGCTCGATTAGAGACGTCGAAATTGCACAATGTGCAGAATGCATACGTCCGGCTCAGGTGCCTCTGCTACTATTGCTACTGTGTGTAGATACAGACACTGTATGCCGCCCCACGGTTCAAAGTTCAGCCTCTTTGCTATCGAGAGGACACTCTGATGTATGCCATCCTGATTCGACAAAGGGGACCGCTCGAGACGAAAGCTCGCTTGCGTGAGAAAACATCGCTACCGCGCTTTTGTCCGCTTTCCTTGACGCACGATCTGCCTTGTTTTTACTTCTCTTCTCTATTCCGTGATCTGCTTGTGTTACTCACGTACGACATATATAATCAATACACCCACACCACGCTCATGTTTCATTCAAACAAAGTGAGAATAATTGTGTTGGCATCAATGGCTGACGTCAGAGTAAACCTAGAATTAGCAAGGATTTTGATATCCTCATTTCTGTCAAATTAAACAATCAACTATTTGAATTGTTTTGGTAGTTGTACTATGTTCCTGTTACAGGTAATACTTAGAAAGAATCAGATCTGCGTATCCCTGTCGCTAGAATCGGACTTCACCTCCACCTACTTGCCTAATATTTAGTGTGGTCGTTCGGAGCACTAACTGAAGCGACTGTGCGCGTTTCGTAAACTCAATCGAATATTAAACAGAGTACACTGACAAACGCGAGCTTAAATAGGAATGAGGAATTACGTGCCAGGTTTACACGGCTGCTTATCTGCTCGTGTTTCAGTTGCGCCGGATTTTGTTGAGAGACCGGTTCTCTGTGAAATTATAATAAAGCTCGCCTAACGAGCTTTCTTCATTGAGTCTCGCCTGCCGCAACGGAGAACTTGTTCGCCAAAGGTTGAATGTATTATGATCCCCCGTTTCACAGCGTACCTAACTTTAACGAAATATCGCGTTACTCTGTGGAACATGGGATATCCACGGGGAAGAAGAATGCAGTGGTTGCCGACCGTATTGGCCAAGCGAGTTTTGTAAGTTGTAGAGAATTATCCGAGGTACGGTCCAAGTTTTCTAACGATTGGTGCAGACAGAAAGCTTTTGCCGGTGCTGCCCTCACGACTCTATTCCTGAGCCACGTGAATTCCACGAGGCATACTCGGAGTAGTTTGCCCTGATGTGGACGGATGTCTGCGCCCTACAAAGCGACCCTTTGTGTGCGCGAGGGAACTTCTCGTCTCCTTTCCAAGCCGGAACCACCAGTCCCCTCAGACACTTTGCCGAATTTCATTCTTCCGTTTTGGCTAATTCAATGATGTCCTCTCTCTCGTTCGCGCCAACTCTCGAAAGGATCAGTGACCGAGTTCGCAATCCTTTCGCACAAGTAGTTATCTCTCTCGAACATTTACTCTTGAGGCAATCGCACTTGGATTAGTTCGAGAAAATTGCATTACAAAACATTTATAAACGATATAAAATCATCCTTAACTATCCCTCTTGGGATCACGAATGTCTATTTAGCCTACGTACTGTCACGGAAAGCTCTCGAACTTTGGGCACTACATCTCCTGGCAGAGGGATACTTAGCGTCTTTGAATATTTCATATTGGTCCTTAAAACAATTAGGGATGCAAAGCTGGCTAATCACGCCAAGCCTCGCTACCCAAAGCAAGACCTACGACGATGTTTTAAAAATAAGTCGAGACCGCATTGCGGCGGGCTCCAAACTTTGCAGCTTACCCTAGGGTATTTAAGCGATCTACTAGGCTCATATAACTAGTTAAATTCCTCCTCCCTTCCCTTCTCCCTCCTAAACCTTTCAGAAATCCCAGTATCTCCTCGTGATTTCAATTGTAATTCAACAATTAGAAATCTATATGTGATCTACTTTCTACTTTTAGCAGCGTCATTGGTTGAATTTATCTATTTCAGTAAATACTCCGCTCAAACTTGTTCATAGTCAAGATAGTTGTCAGCTGGTATTTGACAAGCAGTAAGGTAATGGGATAAAGCTGGATTCTCTGGCTACGCATGAGACTTTTATCGACTGCTATTTCAGCATAAATTGTCATGGCTCGCGATGGAAATTAGCGAGGCGCGTGATATTTATGTAGGCAATTCATTACGCTGTCTTATAATTCACCGCTCTATTTATACGTCTCCGCGCGGCTGCTCCTATTTGCATACAATTCATCTTGTGTACTGGCTTTAAAATGGACATGTAATGCGCGAGTTAAGCTTGCGAGAGGGTTTCGCAGTAGCGGTGTTGGGGGAAGCGAGGAGGAACGCTTGCTGGGAGAGGAGAACCCTTCGTGCCCGAAAAACTGGGGAAGATTTATGGTGGGAGGAGAGAAATGTATTTTGATCTTCGAAGACAAATTTATCTGACTGATTCTGTCAGATCGCGCGCATTGGCAGCTCACGAACAACTACGGCAAAACTGGATTTCTAGTGATCGATAAATAACAACTGTCCTTTAGAAAACAGTACCATAAGCAGAAAATAAGCCACAAGTAGGCCGCATTAAGAGACCACCATAGACTTGTCTTACAAGTGTTAGGATTGCCTTTGTAAGGAAGCTATATAGATTTATATACTTGAAGGCACAGTTCGTGCAAAAAATCCTTAAACATAAGAGAAGTTCTATTGGTCCATATCAATTTAAAGTTATTACAATCGACAGCAAACAATTAAAGTAAACGAACAGTCCCTCAAGTATCCCCTTGAAATATCTGGATCGGTTGCGATATAGGTAAATCGAGGCTCTCGTGAAAGCGTTATCGTGCAACGATGTATATTACCAGAGTGGCCGCATGTATATGGAAACGCGCAGGTTTGTGTAGGTTATCCGTGGAATAACAATCGGTGGAAACGGAGGCATGCCAGGTGACGTTATCGTCGAAAATCGTTCTATATAAAGAGCGGACTTATCCATTGGTCTGGCTGGGCTGCTCATCCCCTTCTCGATACAGCGTAGCGTAGCCAAGCCGAGATTGACCGGGGTTCACGGGGGTGGTGTGCCAGGCAGCCTGCTGCTCCGTAGGGTTGAACCACCGTGCTCCGGCATATTCATGAGCGCTGAGTGCGCAAGGTTTAAACCAATATACCGTCTCTCTGTTCAGGCTCGTGTACATGTGCGTATGTGCGACCATACGTTCGCATCGCTGTGGGAATGTGAACACACGCGACTCACGAAAACTCGTTGCTGTGTCTCAGTGTTGGTGTATGAGACGCGAGTACGTGGTTCGCCTAGGTTGCCTCTTTGCGCACATGAGTCTGCTCCTCCATGTCGTACAGGTATACAGGCATACGAGCTGGAACGGTTAGTTTGCCGGCGTAAGTAAGGCTGTTCCGTTTATTCAGCAGCTCTCGCGCGATTACGCGACAACTAGCGCGGCGAGTCTGCATGGGCGCTCTTTTGAGATCCAATCTTGGCGGCGCGGCGCCTTACGCAGCCTCGGCGAAGGACCTTATCGGCAGGATTAATTCCAACGATTTAGAAGGGGATTTGTTAAGGGTGCCTATGCAAAAGAGGGCTTGGATTGCCTATTCTTTTGGAAGGCGACACTTTTTTCTGCTGAGATACTTGATAAAGTGTAGGCTTATGGGTATCCTAATGGACGCAGATCGCGAGCCAAATGGCCGCTGCCGGCTCGCCACAGTTTTGTAAACGGGCCTCGATAAAAAAAAGGAATGGAAGTGGAAAGAGCGCACTGGGTGCACTCGTATATCAAATCTGACATTTCGCATTTTACATTCAGCGGTGCGCGGGCGCACTGCTGCGCTGCTAGGATGGTAGAGCGCGTCGCGTCGGCTGCGGCCTATGTAGGTCATTTCCATTCGACGGAAAATCGCTCCAATTACGCCGCTATCGGATATGCAATTACTCAAAAAGAAAGAGAAATATTCATAGATACCTGTCCACCGCTCGACCGTCTGCACCAGACGCCATTCCATATTTCGCGCGGGCATCCCGCGATTCTCGCGAGTTCACTCGCAGGCGGCTTCCTGTGGCCTCCAATCGTTTTTACCGTGTAAACCAAAGCTTCGATTCTAGTTATGCTCATGTTCCAGACAGATTCGTGACGCTCTAGTTGACGGACACGCAAATGAACAAAGAAAATAATGTGAATTGAACTTAATAATGCGTTAGGAAAAAGTAGTGCTATTATTTGCTGGCAATATTAAAGTTCCTGCACGCATTATAGGCACGTTGCCTCTCTACAAAGCGTTGTTTCGTCTGTACATGTAGTTACGATGCGGGAGGCTCGCTTGCTTGTTTGCACTGTCCGCGAACGAGGCAGGGGTGCAAGATAAAAGTGCACGGAACGTCGGAGTCGGGGACCGGCATACCCATTGAAATACTTTAATTAATCCTCGCAGCGTCTCTCTTTACTCCTCGAAGCTTCGCATGCAGTTTGCTTAAAACGCTTTGGCCTGCCGCTACTCGAAACGCACGGCGAAGGGGTAGTCGGTTCACTCGCTTGTGACGAGAGAGCCCACTCAAAGGATGTGCAAATCACTCACTCGCAACTATCCGTGTCCTATCCGTTGCTCGCGCTTACGCTTTCTCTCAACGACAATTCTGGAAAGCGCGTTTTCCTAGTCGTTTGACGGTGCTATCGGCTGGCACACGTATAACAAACAACCCGCCACGTCAGAGTTACTTAACATCGACGATGCAACGATGGGTTTTATGGTGTTTCTATCACCCACGGTATATCCGTCAATATTAAATATCATTGGGAGGCGTGTCCGTATTAACTAATGCCCGACGACGTTAATCCATTTCGGTTAACGGTAGACCGTAACAATCGTAAACCACTTTGCATATGAACCAGGAGAGCGGACGAGCCCACGCTACCGATTATTTCAAAATCGTTTCGTAATTCATAATGCGTGACAGATTCCGAGCCACGCATATCGTGATGTAATTTTCGCCTGAACTCCTGTCGGGTTGGCGGTGATCCATTTCACGTTACTGAATTTCCTTCGCATAACTAGAGCGCCCCTATAGCTCGTTAAGATTTACCTAGCTTCTCCAAAGGTTGTACACTTTCATAGATTAGATGGCAATCTGCTGCTCTTTGGGGGTTTGGTTAATTGTCTATGGTATACGTGTGCGTGAGCCTACCGCTGCTTGAAAATCAAGACAGCAAACATTCCACGTCACTGGAAGAATACACGGGCCAGAATGACAGGGAAACAATTTTTGTTCCGCCTCTGGGCCGGTTCGTTGAACTAACGTCTCGGCGACTAAGTGATTACATCGGTACTTGCGAAACAGAGCAAAAGAGCGGCGGAAGGACGTAGTCAGGGGGAGAATGGAGGAGTCGAGTGTATCAAGCGAAGAAGTTGGAGTCGGAGTTGCAGTCAGAGGTGGCAGGAACGTCCGCAACGAAACAGAGCGGGCATGAGAAAGGAATAAGACGGATAGTGCATGTTCTTTCCTGCATCTACCTACCCTGCCTCTATCAAAGGCACTATCGATCTAAGTCGGGCAAAGTAGAGCGACTTTAATTATCGACTGTGTCTCATACGCATGGCCCAGCAGGAATACACCCACTCTACAGTATTTGGTGTCCTTTGTACAAACTTCCAGCGTGGATACCGGGGATGAACTTTGGTCCAGAGAAGACCAGAGAGCAGGATGAAGCTGGTGCTGAAGTAAAGGTTGAAATTTGAAATGGGGTGAGATCGAAGCTCCAGACTCTCCTACACTCGCCCCAGGAAACAATAATGGGCTTGTCACGGACCGGGCTACCAGCATTACTAATACGTAAACATGAATTAGCATTCCCCGGCCTTTACTGACATAAATCAAACGAATTAATCACGAAGTAGTCCTGCGCGCCGGCATACACGTGGCATCGATCTGTCCTCGGGCAAAGAACGTGGCACCGTCTGATTTGCATGCTGCTCGTTGTAAATACCAATAAATCCCGCCTCGCGTATCCAGATGTATGTGCGGTATATAAATGTATAACTCGACACAACTCTATGCGTATATACGTCATATATACGTTCAAACGTACAAGACGTCCCGCCGATATTTAATGCACTCGTCGAGTTTCTCGGCAGAGCTTTGCCCAATTAGGCGTACGTGCGAGTACGTTCGAGTGGGGTTTTGAAAGAGCGTGGCTCCTGCTGCCGGCGGCGGTACAGCCATTTACACACGATCGACGGAGAATGTAAGAATTGTTCTTTTGATCTCTTTGATGTCTACACTCCGACAAGCACGTTTAATTAGTTCACACGAGGGGTTAAACTTGCATGGGCACATTACCGCCTGAGCAAATAGGGGTTGGAGTGTCATTACGCGCTCATGCCGGGTTCGCCCTCCGATCCGCCTGGCCACGGCTTCCGCTCTGAAACTTACGATAGCACTTGTAGCCTCTTATATACATATATTTTCCACACAGCTCGATGGAGCTGCGTATTCCCCGATCCGATGCTCGCAATGCGTCTCCGTGACGACGGTACGAGTGCTCCGTCAGTGTGTTCTCTACGCCGCGCCAGGTAGAGAAGTGTCTGCATTCTGCGTTTGGAAAGGCTAGGCAGAGGCCGGGGCCGCGCCGCGCCGCGCCGCGCCGGTGAGCTGACACTGTGGCAATACTGGAGTGATCAATGCAAACGGCGAGAACGAGCGCGCGCTATGCACACCGGTTGACATTTTACTATTGATCTTGCCGAGCTGATCGGCCCCGGTTTACCCTCCTAGCTGTAGCTGGGCGCGCTAAACATCATGTACGGAGAACGCTGCAAGCAGGAATGTGCGCGCGCGCTCGCGCGCCTGCGACGATTAATCCCGTAATCGAATGAACAACATAGTGACGGCGCTCATTCACGAAAGCCCCCGTTATCTGTCACGTACAGGTACCAGTAATGCGGCCGGGGGCGCGTGAGAGTGCATTACGCATAGCCAGGGCCCTCTTGCCCCCCCTCGCCTCCCATCCGTCCACCAAGCGTAAACGGCAGCGGAGCCGTTCTAGGAGGAAGCGAATGGAGGATAGGCTTTTCATTACTGTTTGGGATCGTATTTCCAGCCACCCTAACGAGTCGAATGAAGGGTTGTCGTGTCGGTGCGCGAACTAGATGCGGCGAGAGGGGCTGCCGAGAGGGGTTGGCGCGGCGAACGCCCTGCTCGCCGGATGAACGGAGAGCGCTCCGTTCCCGCCTCGGAGTATGAGGTTAAACGGGGACGGACGAGAACTGAGACGGGGCTGTTTGCAGTTTCCCTCTAATTTTGTTGGAAACATCGTTACGCCTAGATCGTATCATCTTGTTTATGGGCTTACACAGAGAAGTCTCTCAATGCCACCACTCGCCCCTCCCTCGCCCTCCACCTGATCCACCTCCATCGAGGTCCTGCCTTTTCGTTCCCGCTATTTTATTATTACAGGGAGACCATGGCCGTTGCATCTCGAATTCCGCCCAAAGAGAATTTGTCTCCAGCGAACACTGTTCATAGGTGTGTACGCGCTGGTGTACACATTGGCGCGGCAACACTCAGTGTTTGTGCATATGTCACTTTCGGAGGAACCCGCGGCCATGGAAGCTTTTGTTTCGGGATCACTGGTAAGTCTAGCATGTGCTTTCAAGGAGAACGCTTTCACGGCCAACGTTTTCATGGTCGATGCTCGGAGAGCCGCGTATTTGTCTGCGTCGAGAATCTGCGCAGATAAATACGCGACGGATGGCTGCGCGAATTACAGTATTCAGTAGGTGGATTCTTAGTGGCGCCGTTCATCGTATCAACAAAGTCAGTCAAGTGATGCGGTATGTATCTGGAAATATAGTATAAGGTCCGTATCAGAGCGGCAAAGGAACTTACCACGGCGGGCTTTCTCTCTCTCTCTCTGTCAGCAAGCTTTCTCTCTCGGAAGTTCGTTGGAACAGTTTCAAACGAGCTGTCTGCTGTATCCGGCTGCGTAAGTATTTGGTGAGAATGAACATTTGCCTAACCACAGGTGTTGACTGCAAGTTTGGTATTCACCGAGTTATAATGCTACTTGAATTATCCTCGGGACAGGAAACTTGGATGGGGACATATCCGAACGAGTAAAATTGAAATATTTTTTATCAGTGAGATAATTTTGTAACGATAACTTTCTCGAACGTTTCTAAAAAATGACTGGCATTGCAGATACAAAGATTATGATTCCCGTAAGTTACTTCAGGTAGACTATTTTGGGAGATTTTGAAGAGCTTCTAATACCACTGGGAATCGGAATCGCCTACTGTGATTTCATGCCACGCACTGCCACCAGCGCATTTATAACAGATCCCACAGACCTATAGGAGTACTTTTTTTTTGCACGAGCGTAACGTGATTCGAATTACATTGACATTGACATGTACGTACTTATGTGCGTTGGCCGAAGCGAAAGTGAAAAACAGTTTAGGTTGACAGCTCGCGCGCTCGTCCAGAGGAGGAACGTGCGTCGAGCGTGTCGCACGGAAGAGCGGGGGCGACAGGAGCGATTCCGCATGTGCGGAAAAATAAATCTTATTGTTTCTGGAATCGAGTTTGTCCGTGGTACAGTCCACCTGTCACGCTCGTCAAGTGGCGGCGGCGGCCTGGCAAAAAGTTTAACGATGTTATCGCGTTGTCCAAACACGGAGAGCTGACTGGCTTGAATGGCTGGGACGGCTGGCACCACGCGGACATCCGAATCTCGGGCAAATGTGCATGGCGCCGAAATGCTCCCGTTCTCCGTGATTTCAAGGTGGGAGTGCCATTTATACGCGTACACTCACATCTAGATACAGCACGCTGTTGTTCTCCGGATGCGCGAGTTGTCGGAAATTAGCAGGGTACGCGGGATATTGCTTGAGTGCACTGGAACTGTTTCTAGAGTACACGGATGTCAATTATGGAGATTCTCGCTCAAATATTTGGCTGCGCTCTCTCGTTTATAACCGTTCAGAGGAATGCGTTGGAAAATATTTTTTTTTTTGCGAATTTCTCCCTCCTTCCTGAACCCAGTGCCAATCAGAACAATATGGATGTGCATGGAAATATTCACAAGCTTTGTGTATACTTTTATGCGAGAGGCCGTACTCGTAGCACACCGTGCTAACAACGTAACTACCCTAAATGAATTTACGCATGCAGATTAGGGATCATGAAACTGTGTGAAAATTACTTGGTCCTGACTCGCTCTCGAATTTCACCCTTTGACATACACTATAATATACTACTCACTCCTTTCAGTCACGCAAAGATTCTGGAACAGCGAATCATATATATGTGAAGCGCAGTCCTGGTTTGAAACTTCTATTTTTGATGGAGGAAGTGATTACGGCAGCTCTTGCTGTCGATCAGTATGGAAATGGGCCGAGCGAAGCTAATCATTCAGGGACCATTACCGAAACTTACACGTCAGTCACTCATCAACAAGCCGAGAAACCGAGGCGAAGGAGCATATGTAATACAATTTGGCTAAATAAATTATTCGCGTTGTCGAAATCTATTTCGCTCAAGTACTGGAATGATATCAAATCCAGACACGTTTGGAAATTTAAATAGATTAATATGAAATACTCGGATTAAGGATAAATGAGATCTTTCTTTTGGTTGAAACTCGAAAGAAATATTGCTTTCTGGATTCAGCTGGCCGCGGTGAATGAAATCGAGAAAGGATCGGGCATGCGAATGCTCGTGTACTGCAAACACGCACAAAGCGAGGAACTGATCGGGCTGCTCGGATCTAATAAAGTGAAGCCCCTCTGAGGATGAGGGCATTATTATTCAGTTACCACACGCTATTCAAAGCAGATCGTAATATAACGTCGACGTCGAAGCCCTTTCGTATTACACGATCTGGATGATGGCTCTTCATTGTCGAATAGTCGTGCAAGCGGCGTTGATAGGCACACTGCTTTAGACGGGCGAACCGAATGTTTGTGTGTATGTGTGTGCGTGTTCGTATACAAGTGAACGAACATGCCCTGGCGTGGCCGCTCCATCCGTTTCCAATTCTCCGATGGCTCACTTCGCACTTGCACACTTGTATTCTCGGCTCCCGTCCGACCATACACGGACTCGTACTACTGCGGCCACTTGTGTGTTGCACTCGCTAGCTCGCTGAATGTTGCGGCATTCGTGTTCCACGTGCAGCACATGCACACATTGTACCAGCAGGTTGCAGACGCATACGATGTAACGTGGGGCATTATATCAAAATATACAGCGCGCACCCGAGCCCGCATTATTCTGTTGTAACGCGAACCCTTGACATTATAGCGACGGTGTGCGTAGACGCGCCCCGAAATTCCGGATAATGTGCTCGGACATTACGTCTCGCATCGCTCGCCCGTTCTACCTAGCATGATGGAGCACCTTATCTCGAATTGATCTTGGAGCTACGTGATCTTCGTCTACTACATTATTCTCGTTTGCCGATGTTATTAGTTGCTTCGCTGTGCATTACGTGATTCAAATTATCAGAGTAGAAATCATCCCTTTTATTTCTTCGTAACGAGATACCACAGGAAGCAGAGCAAATATATCTATATCGTCGGATTTCGCCTTAGGAAGAAGGGGAGCCATGGTGTTAAGCCGGGAGCGCAATTATTATATAACGTTCCTGACAAGAATACAGCTGCTTAACGAACCTATTCAATTTATCATGTCGCTCGGTTCTATTACACGATCCAATTAGTAAGTTCCCAAAGACCGAGGACGCATAACTCTAATTAACTCTCTCACTTGAAGACTCCACTGCTCATTATAGAAACTAATTAATTACAAGGATTTTTCCGTATATTGTTGGTAACGGTCCTTAGAAGCATAAATGAAAATGTCAGCAATCTCTGCCGTTGCTGTTTCCTTCTCTTTTGTATTTAGTTAAGTAAATATCTTTGCTCTAAACAGCGGCGGCAAGGTTGCTCTTCCTCAGCCAACTCATTGCCAAGTTCTATCAAAGCGACATTCCTTTTTAGAACGCCACGAATATGCACTTTACCGACAAATATTCTGCCAGCTACTCCTTCCTTTGACAGGAAATTTCACCGCGATAATAAGGTGTGTGTGCGTATACCATCATAGCACACGTTTATACATACATGAATGCAACCAGCTTTAAAGCTCCTCCCGTCCTGTTGCAAGGAGAAACTCGACACTGCGTACACAGTGTACGGGCATGGGAAAGAAATAGAGGGAGAGAGGGAGAGAGCGGACTTAATGCATGGCAGATCGAAAAGGAAAGTCATGTAAAGTAGCAAGCATACCGTACAACGAGTTGGAGGACGAAAGACTCCGGTACTTCCTGATAGCGCTTCGTATTTTTCTGTCAGGTCACTCCAAAGTGAAATTAACGAATTTCGTGGACGATTAAGCTCCTCATGCTCCGCCTTCTTGCCTTTTCCTTAGTTATACATACACCTTATGTCTTTCTTTGTAACAATCAATCTGACACGCGGCGCATACTTTATTTTGTGTTACATGGTGTCAAATAACTAGCTACATATAATTGATTGTCCATGGACTATTTGTATGGCACCTTCGTAATTTGAAACGGAATCCTTCTCGCCCTTCAAGGCTTAGCTAATAAATTGCTTATTGATCAGACATAGTGAAAATTGCCCGATGTTGTCAGCATACCGTATTGGAATTCGGTCGAACGAATCGCGGGGAGGGAAACAGCTCTGCTTGGCAGGAATGTAATGGATCATTGTAGGCATGCTCAATGAGCAACGCGAGTTAGAATTATACCAGCCATGATGCGACTCTCTCGATTGATGCGCCGCGAATGCATCGTGCGATGCTTACATTAACATCCTGTCGGAGTATCGGTGTACTCATCGACCAATGTCGATACACTCCTGTCAATTAATGTGTCATTTTGATTACTACGATATTCAAGCCAGACAGGGAGATAAACGTAATTGATTGTAGACGAAGAACAGGAGTAAAATTATGTCCCCGTTGGACCTCCAACTACTAGGGAAACTCGAGACTCTGGTTTTGTTCTTCTCGGAGATCTCTATTTTTCAAACGCGCTTTCCTTTTTCCATGTTCTTTCGTGGGCTTTCTGTTACTTTACGGCTTACTCGCTTTTGTTCCTGATGCCGCACACGCTCACTCGACTTTCTTCCTTTCTTTTTCTGCTTGGTGATACTATATCTCTGCACACCTCTCACGTTATTTTACATGCATAGATTGTTTTCGCGCGCACAGATACAGGAGTGCCCTCTTTTCCTCCCCCTGCCGATCTATCTGGTGCTGCTTCGAGCATTCGGGCGAAGTATAGCATTCCGAGACTGCTTGAGCTAGCATGCTCCAATACAGAATATGCATATATATATATATATGGTATACATCCAACCGCAATGACGTCAAGCGAAAAGAATTACCACTGCACGAATTACAATTGTCAATTGAGTTGAAGTCTGACGTAGAGAACACGAGTGTCGCAGTCTTAACTGTAAACTCTCTTTCTCGACAGGCGTTCCACCTGGCAACACTGCCCCTGTCATGCCGCGCTTTCCCTTCTTACCGGCATTCTGCCGCGCGACCCTCTCTTCCAAAAGCAGTTGACAACGTCTTCACGGCCATTAAGATTCCCCCGATAATATTCTGCAGCGTGGCGGACCGCCGGCCACGAGGGTGAGACCACTTGACATAATGAATACAAAGCGTTGACTGCGAGGAAAAAAGAGCGGCAACGCGAGAAAGGGCAAGGGATTCAATTTCCCTCGTAGTACCTAGCACATTTAAGCGGTGGCTTACATTCTTCCAAGGCAAGAGTGCGGAGGAAAGAAAGCTGAGCTAGTGGTGGGAATGATCGAGTGGTAAACTCGAGGGGGAAGTACTGTCCGGGTGTATTGTAAAATGTTGTGACGGCGTGATCGATTTGCGCGCGACGAGCTCCGTTGAGAGAGGAAGTCGCATACTACAGTGCTGCTCGATCGTATGCTTTGCTGGAAAGCAAAGCAGTGAGGTCTGCATTTGAGTAGCCCGGCAGGCTCGTTTAGTTTGTCAACCCTTTTTGGAGTGGGCACGCTTAGCAAATATAGGCAGCAGCCGCGCCGCAAATATCCTAGGGTTAAGCTTAAGCATTGAGCGCGTACGTGGAAGCATGGTGTAATGCGCAGAGTACGCGTAGCCAAGCAAGCTGTTTCCCTGCCAATACTTGTATATCGTAGAAAGCGTCGAAATACCAGTGCATTGAAGCCACTTATGCGGCATTAAACTGAGCCGCCGCCGATCCAGCATCCGTGGTTGGTGGAACACGTACCCTTTTTGCTCCTGACTAGTCCGTGTAGGCCGGCACTAATTTTCATATTTGTCGAATTTCCATTCACGTTCAAGAGGGACGAGTTTCGAGTGTTTTTGCAATAGAATACACCCCCGAGAGTACCACACAGCTCGGCTTTCCCGAATTTGATCTGCTGTAACCAGCGCCCCTCACCATTCAGCCTCGCGCACCTGCAAATGAGCCGCGCCAATGTCGGATAACTGTTGCACTAAGCCCTCTTCTCGCCGATATGTCAATTCACTACGATCCGTGAAAAAACGAGGTATTTCTCGAGGTTATTAGTTTTCTACCTCTTCCCACCTACTCACCAATATTTTGGGAGTTTTATGATGCGTATATGTATAATAGTATACTTGATATTTTTGCGGAATAATTGATACTGCCGAATGTACCATGTTCGGGTTTGCGGTTTTATCGTTATTTTCGAAACAAACGCCTATTCCTCTCCCTACCGTGCATACCCTCTCTGCAGGAGTTTGAATTTTTGACAGCGGAATCCCGTTGTCAGATTGTCATGCATTTTACCCACGAGTTTATAAAATTCCATAGTACATCGTACTACATGTCCCCGGAATGTTCGATGAAACGGTTTCATAATCCGTAATATGTGATTCGCCGCAGCAAGCGAAATTAAACCCTAGGCATTTGTCTGATTTGACTTGAAAGTCCTCCTCAACTGGAATTGCGTGGAATCCTTTGTAAACATGCAGCACGGATGGAAGTATTCCGTACAATTGTAGCATGAAATGTAAACAAACATTGCAAAGGCAGTCGTAAAATAAAAGGGTATCCGAGCAGACAAGATTTCTTAAACGTTAGAAAGTTTGTCGCTGATCATTAATATGCACCGCATTTCATTTGGATAAAATTTGTGTGTCGAATCTAATCGGAGGTGCAGGTGTACGTCGCGTTTTGGGGCAAATTGCCTCCGACCGTTGTAGGCGAAAAAGTTGTGAGCGTGCAGAGCGGGGCGTACAGCAAGAATTGGCAACTATTCCCGGAATGCAATCTCAAAATGCAGAGCTAAAAATGCACCCTCGCAATTTCACACATATTACCGCAAGAATGCCGTCTGCCGGGGAGCGTAGGCTGGCAGCAGGGTCGCATGCGGTCAGGGGGAGCACATGCGTTTTTACGTTGCCCCTTCTCACTGGGCGTTATGCACATCGTAAAAAGCCCCGATATCTTTCTCTTAATATCGCATGGCCCCTACGAATTTTTTCATCTCGCAGTCATCATTTTTATGATTCTCTCTCTGCTACCCCTAACGCTGTCTCTCTAAACGATAGATTCCAATCGAAATGAACAATTTATTATCCCAAAGAACGATGTGCACAGTGTATCAATGTTATTTTAAACATTGTTTTAACGTTTACAACTGTTACTGATAATTGACACCAACTTCAGAATGAATGATTAGAAATGGAATGCTACATTTAAAATATGAACGTTATTTCTTGTTCACTATAATTTGAATAAAAACGAAGAGCGCAAAACTCAAGGACACAATGGAATTCTAAAGATTTCGTGTACGTTTGTTAGTCACGTTCACTATTTTTCGGCGTTTTTCGTCGGAGTCATTGTTACGGAACGCACTGGCTACGGAAGCAGAATGAATTCGATCGATACGCAACGTCCACACGAGCAGCGGAGTCGATTTTTTTGAACAACCGATCGTAACCAACAATAACGCAGTTTCCGTAGATCCATTGAAACGTTACTGCCGAAATGCTTGAATGAAGCCCGGCTGCATTCACAGCCTCGGCGTTATGCATTTACGTGACACGATGATAGAACGTCGTTCGTAGAAGACTGCACCAAATCTAAATTAATTGTATTTCTTGCAGTTTAATGCAATATTTATTGTTGAATTAGTTACTTCCAGATATCTAGGCCCATTGTCCTACTGGCGGGCTCTTGTGTTTCGACATTCAGACAAATGGAATCACTGTTAAAATTTTCCGCGTTTATACACACAAAAAAATACTCACTTATCCAACGGAATCCGATACCAGAAAATTAATAAAATATATCTCTATTCTTTTTAATCATTTGTATACAATACATTTATTTTATGCAGTAAATGTTACACAGTTTATATCCGCAATCATTGTTAGACTATTGTAAAGACTTGTGTGCGTGTGTGCCTGATATGATATCATTTTTTTACGCAGTTTACCCGGCTTTCAATATCCAACAGTGAAAAATTGAGCTCGAATACTTTATTATCGCCAGGTCACGCGTGGACAGCGTTCAAAAAATTGTTTACCAATCTGATTAGTACAATTTTGAATTTCCCCGATAATTGACCGCGGGCTGGCCGAGCCAATTCGATTTCATCGAATATAATAACCCACTCAAGGTTAATCGGCCGGTTAAACTCCACTACTGAATCGAGTGTTAATTATTTAATAGAAGGGCTCAAATATTGGTTGTACAAAATAACAGTTAAAACTGACTCGTTCGGAAAACGAAGCTAAATCGATCAGCAATGATACTGATTTAATTTGCAAAAATTCATCGCAAGGACATAAGAATATATTAATAATTTCTTCAGATTTCTCACAGGAAACACAATTTAATCCCGTGGTGATTATCCTATCAATCATAAATAAGCTGTCTGGCGTTAATGTATTGTACGAATGTATCTTCTTATTTATTTCCAAGTAACACCAATTGGCATTCTCACTTTGCTCGCACCCTCCTTTCCTATTGCTCGCTGTTTCCGCAAGTTTGTGGTAGGCTCTCTCCTTAGCCTTTTATCCTTTCTTTAACCGGCCAGTGATAGATTTAGCGTTGATCGCGATTTGAAGGCGAAATCTGCGTTAGGGAAGGCGAACCCCTGTCTTCGTCAATTATAAGCATCGAAAGCTCGAGATTGGAGGGCCAGGAATGGAAGCAGTTATATAGCAATACATTATCGCTCTTTCAGAAAAAGGATAGAATAACTGGATACGTCATGTGAATTAATCACAATTCGAAGGATTTGTTTTCCGTAATCATCGATATTCTGCCCGCAATACGAGCGGGGAAACACTTGGCGGTCACTATTAATATTGTCGCAGAGACAGTTTATTTAAAGTTCAACAGATATAAACACTAAGTAATGGGAATGCAAATCGATAGCTATACTATTAATAGCTAGGCGAGTAGTACCCTTTAATCGTTTTAGCCATCGTTATGCGCGCTATATTTTCGTCGGCGCCCAGCTGAATTATGATGTGATGTGCTGGTGGTGCGGACTGTGCTTCCGTGGGCCATTGCATTATGCAACCAATCGGCGCCCACCTGACGAATAATGGGAAGGAGAGCCTTCTTACTAATGCATATGCGGCAGAGAAGCATCGGTTTACTTTCATCAGGCCATCAGCGTATGCCTGGCCAACTCTTTCCCCGCTTAATACGCGCAAATTGTCGCCTCTGACCTATTCTCAATGCAAATAGATCTGCCGACTGAAATCGCTCTCATGAATAATTCCCGCTTCATGGTAATCTTAGACCTTTCCTACTCCTATGAATTCTGCTCTTCCAACGGCAGACACTAATTGTCAGTTTAACTATTAAAATCGTCCCCGAATACGGTCGGCTCTTGGCGAGTGGAAATTAGTTTAGATTTGAGTGGCAGCCGCAAGTGAAAATCACTCGGGTACGAATGTGCACATAAAAAGTGGGGGAACATGAAACCCAAGGACTAATCGTGAGTTGTTTCGGAGGACAGTGGGCTTGTGTAACCCCTGGCATGACATGCGGTGCTCCGCTTTGCACCGTTACACAGTCAAGTGCGTCCGGTAACTCGCGATCGTATCTGTACCCTAATTTTAGGTGCTACATCCGTTACTAATCCCCATCAAAATCTTTAGTGACCCCTGCCACTCATCGTCAGAAGTTCATAGCATATTAGGGAGGAACAACGTTCGCGATATGAGCCATGCGAGTATCTTCGACAATATAGATTTGTCATCTGTCACATGTATAATATCTGTGGCAGATAGATAGTTGCCGGAATGAAATGGGAAGAAATCGGAAAACATATAATTAAATAGGGAATCTGGTTTAGTCTTAGTGCTAGTTATATATTTTTCATACTCAAGAGATTTATAGTAGAGGGCCGGACGAGAGTGTTCTCTTCCTTATCCTCATTCCGACCATGCTGCTCTTCCCGACCCTCACACCCGGCCCACTCGTCCCGGCATCTCCTCATCCCTCTCTCGGCCGTTTACGCTTTCATTGTTTTTTCCCCCTCTCGACACATAGGAACGCAACTAGTTATCTCTCGGGTTTCTCGTTCTGTTCCGGCGGCCGTTCACGGAGGCGCAAATGGAAAAAGTGCTTCGTGACAGCAGTGGCGCGTACAGCCGTACACAACGATTCGTCACTCCGCCTTCGGTGCTGGCACGTTAGCTTGGCTAGCTAACGTTCGTCCAGTGATTTTGGAGAGCAACACAGAATTATTTGGGACGGCCTCGCACTCGGAATGCAGCTCGGCACCAACTGCCTTTCAGCCTTTCACCCACACACTACTTGCCGCCCGTTCTTCTGTGACGTCGGGATTTTATTAACTGGCTCACTCTTTGTGTCGTCAAACGCCTCTCCTGAATCAGGTACGCCGGCAATGAAATTTATGGCGAACGATATTGCACTTGCAGATTTCCATTGATCTGAATTCTCCGCGTAATCGAGATTTCTCTGTGGTTCGATAAAGAATGAGATGCTATGATGATGATGATATATTCTAGAATCAATACTTTTCGGATCACTGACCAAAAGTAATGACGGCAGAATTTTGTGAATTAACGTTACAAAATTGAAATTTAGCTTGAAGTTTTGATATCATCTTCAGTTGATGCAATTCTCTTAATGTTGTAGAAAGATGGCCGCTTTGAAAATTTCTTAGACGGATTATGTGCGCGCATACCAACTGACGATCAAGGGAATAAACCGATCAGTTGAACGTTTGAAGGGGGTGAAAGCGCGGAGTGAAATTTATGCCAGCTCATTTTATAGAGCGTAATTTGAAATGGCCTCTATCGGCGGCGTCGGCCGCAGGAGCATTAAATCCGGGACAACCCCTTATTACACAGCACGGTACGTTGTTTTATTAGACGCTCATCGCGCCAAGGGCGCCGTTAATTTAACCATGGCGGTTTTAATTTGTCAGGGGGTTAGACCTCTCCCTCGATCCTGTGCCGTGAGTCATAAGTTGGCGCGCGGATAATAGAATCCAAACTCCGGCCATTAAAATCCTTAGAACGATTATCCGTTGCCATGTCAACATCCTCAACAAAAGCTTTCCTTTCCACGCACATTACTTTTAATAAGATTGTGTGTCGACTGGATATTGGTCAACTTCCTACAAAACCGATTAACAAGTAGCCTGTGATAATAAGTTCTCAGCCGTTTTAAGTACGGCATAATTACTTCGTACAGTTGGTCGTCTACAAATCATAATGTCTCCTCCATTTGTTCCTAAATAAAGGGGTGGGCACGTCGGACGAGACAATAAGAAGCCCTTGTTTACGTGGACATTCTAATTTCACGCTTTTCATTCCAAATTCACTGGGTGTTCTTCCCAGACGCGGCGACCTTGTAATGAAATGGAAAGATTTCCCTGATTGCTATTTCCTCGGTTAGGTACAGGTCGAAAATGGTTGGGAAGGACGCAGTGCTTTTTTCTGGGAGTTTGGTGGCCCTGCCCGGGAGTTTGGCCAGAAGCCCTTCCTGATTTCCTATTAGCACAGATATTGCTTCAGCAAGGACGAAAGTAATAATTTATCCAGGCGTCGGCCCGTGGGGCTGCTGCCACCGTCTATTCCCCTCACCACGGCATGCCCCTCGTCACGCTTTCTCTTTCTTCCTCCTGACAAGTTCATCCCTTGTTTTCCTCGCTCTGTTCTGGCAGAGCTTCCCTCTCTGGCAGCTCTTCGCGCTTCTTCTCCCTCTCAGGGCGGTACCGCTAACCACCCCCAAGCTTAACCCAGCGTCCGCTCGGTTCATTGTAGCGCAAAAATAAGTGAGTGTATGATGCACGGGCGAGGGGAAATTATACGTCCTGTAAGTGGAAAAGGAAAGGGGGTTGCTACGGCTCCAGGGGCCGCGGCCCATAGGGTTCGACCTGAATATTCTCTCTACTCTCTCTCTAGTGTCTCTATTCTTCTCTACCGCAACGCGGGTAAGACAAAATTTCACTATTTCTCATGACTGGCTCATACGAAAGATCAGCCATGCGTTTTGTCTCTCTTTCTCTCTCTTTCTCGTACAGCGAAGCTTGACCTCTTATACTTGTCCTCTGTCCTTCTGCCTACTGTCTCTCATTTCTTCTACCAGGTTATCGCACTGTCCCTCGACACTTCTGACGACTCCCTGCCCGTTTCCGCACTGCACTACTTCTTTGTCGGTTCTCCCCTATTCTCTTGAGTTCGCTAGCTCGATCTCGAGGCCGGCTCTTCCTCCCCCTCGGCCACGGTGCACGCTGGAAAAAGCTTGAGAGAGCCGAACGGACAGACAGACGGAGTTAATCCTTCGTGCGCGCGCGAAAAGCAAAAGGCGGACCACCGCGCCGGCCGGCTCTTCAGTTTCACGGAGCTTTGCCGATTACGCAGAGGCAAAAAAGGGATCATAGTCCGTCGGATAGAGTGAGCAAAGAGCCTTTCCAACTGACTGTTAAATATCCGGACCACGAGTAGCATCAACGCTGAGATACACCTTTGCCAGCTTGCACGCTTCTATGAGCGCGCCGCATGAACGACGAATTGTCACCGCTTCGCTTATGAAGGAACCGAATTTCACAGCATACTTGACGCTACAACTTTTCGACATCGCTTTCTATAATGGACCAGAGAGTTTTCTTTCTTCCTTTTTTGCTATGGCACGTTATTAACCGCATAAGCCTATTACCCAGGTACCTTGTATATAATATTTTTCTTAAACTTCTAGCGCTATTTAAATTTATCGTAGCTGAAGAACAAGAGAGATAATTAAATCAAGAGTTTATTAACATCTTGGGTAGAACGAGCGTAACTCTAGAGCGGCAGAACTCGCCAATTATTGAGATTTTTCTGGGGTAAAAATGAAGATGGAACTCTACGCGAAATATCCGCAATATCTGGTTGCGGTGGACTGCCTTCGTAATTATTATTATTCGGTTTGTCAAAAGACTGGAGACCGACTGGTCCTCTTCATAGTATACCGAGTATTAAGGAGTTTGCTGTTTCACGCTTTCCAGAGGCGTGTCACGGATCCCCTCCGAATGACTGACTAACAGACTTGATCAAGATGTAAATCCCATTTACGAACTTGACGCGACTTCCTGGGCCAAGTGTCTCCACTCCGTCAAGTGCAGAACAGAATTGAGGGAGAGAGAGAGAGTGAGAGAACGATTGCGCCATGGACTGTGAAGATAACAGCTACGGGAATGAACTCCCACTGAGGCCTCGGCTCTTGTTATGCACTCTGGAAAGTTTCCAGTACCTTGTCGCACGCATTCCTTAGATTTGTTTTGCAATCGATGTTTCTAGTACTCGCTGGCAAACTATTTTATGCCACATGTACGGTATGAATGCAGTTTTTCCGTAATGTATGTTGTACAACTACAGTAATATACAGATATAGTTTAATAATTTCTTAACCGCTTGTAGTCATGCAGAATTTCAAATTCGACATTTCATTCGACATTTCATTCGATATCGTGCGCATGCAGAAGGACTAGTTTCTGAAATATTAATTGCGCTCCACATTTAGGGAACGTCGATCGTGTCGTCGAAGTTGAGAAATTTGGATGACAGATATTCTATCTTCCAAGAATACAAAGCAACATACATATAAGATGATGCCAAAAATGTCTCTTGCACCATTCGCCTAGGAAATTCATATTCTTGTTACGTAATTTACCCTTTGACAAGCGTGAATTCACCGCTGGAATTGCTGGATGTGTAATATACCGAGAGCGGGAGCGTAATACCGCGCGCGGTTTATTTGCAGCGCTCGAGTGAAAGTCAATTTTGCCGGGGGAACTAAAGTTTCAGGTGTAGTGCATAAACCATGGCTGTTTATAGTGTCATGGCTGTGTAAGCGGCGCGCCGATGCTGCTCGTAAATATTCAGAAAATGAGAGTTCCACCGCGGCGGCCTGTTGGCGTTAACGCTCCTACGAACGGCGCGTTAGCTAACCTCTCCCGGGACGAGATTCGCCCGAAGATCAACTTCGGAGCGAGCGCGTCAGCACAATGGCTCGTAGCAAGTCGAGAAGCCGATACGTGTCCGCGCAAAATGATGATATATCGCCTCTGTTGACTAATGCTTGCCGGATCAAGCCCCCTTCATACGATTCGTCAACACCAGTAGTAACGGTAGCGCCTTTGAAAACACACTCGCCCAAATAACATTCCTTCGATGAATGATTTCTGTTTTTCGTTCGGATTCGTCGAAACGGTATATGTAATTATGGACTAGGTATATAGTTCAATGGTTGGTGCATCGTTTGGATACAAAGCGTATCCACAAGGCATTCTAGCTACCTCTAGCGGAAAAGGAAAAGCAAAGAAGAGAGCTCGAGGGTGGGTTCGTAGTGTTTCTTAGGTGCATCGGGCGTAAATATTCATTAGATGAGTGGAGTACTGTCGAGTCGTTGATGGTAACGTTAAGGTGATCCCTCGGGGAGAAGCTTTCCTCTCTCATCCAGGGTCCTGGTTGCGGGAAAGTGCCGATACCTTATTCCGCGCGAGCCAGCGAAATAATCTTCTATGCATAGCTCGGCCCCGACGGCAGCCGGTAGCCCTCAGCGCCCTCTTCCAAGCCCCTGGCAATGCCCTTGGCTTTACACGCATTGCCATTATATTTTAACCTATACACCATTTACCACCGACGGCCGACAGTATTACATACGCGAGCCTGTTGGCTGGGGCCTTTGGAACGCGAGCCCCAGTCCTCCCAAGGTCATGAGAGCGACCTACACAAGCGCACTCTCTTTCCTACTTTTATCCTCCGCTTCTGCCGTTCCGCTGGAATCGAACCCACCCCTACTCACACCGACCACACAGACGGGCCTTTCTTCCGCTGTCCCTCCCCGAGCGCTTTTTGATTAAACTATGCATACTTGAAATCGGCCTGGCACGATTGCGCGATCATGAAAATTTCACTGCCTGCTTCGCCGCATCGTTCAAAGCCACGGGAAAGCGGACCGCTTCTTCTTTTTCTCCGACTATCTAGCGACTTTTCAGAATAAAAGCGTTGGAGCTCAAGTATTAATCATGCGGGATACACGAGAACTTCGTTATTTAAATGGTACGTTTAGTTCGATCGATAACTAACTAGTATCAATACCAACATCAGGTAAAAGTTAGGGGCAGACATACAAGAGGTATTAATCAGTTTTCAGATGCATTGTCCTTTAAAAAAGAGTTGCGAAAGCAGTTTTTGCCGCTTCATAATCACCCTTTTAATCAAACACTGTACGCATTTATTCCGGCAAATGAGCGTAATTGGTACAACAAGTACGTATAAAAATGAATTATGAAAGTGACGGCAATAATTGAATGTTCAAAGCTTTGTTGAGTAGAAAAGGCAAACGCACGCGTGATTACAAGCTAATTCACAAATGGAAAATTAATACGTTTAAGCGCCGTGTGTTATTTCCAGAGAAGGCTTTGCAGAAAGAAAAACTGAAGGCAATGACTAGCAGTTAACGTTTCTCGAGTACCGATCGGGAGCCCAGATTCTACGCAAGCAGTACAATATAGTATACGACGAAGCAGCTATATAAATTCCTTCGCGTCTCACCGTGGATTCCGCCACTTGCCGAGCCATATTTTTATTAGAGCGCCGATACCAGAAATGTTTCTGTTAATTATCACTTGCAGCCCGGCCGATAGTGGCCCCAGTGGGCATCGAGGAATCTAGGATGCGGCTTTTATCCCAAGGATGAGGGTGCGCCGCCGGAAGTAATATGAAGAGACAGTGAAAGGGGCGAAAGAGGGGCAGGACGGGAAAAGGTCATCCGGCTGGCACAGCGTGCGAGGGGACAATTTGCTGGGAATTTCAAGAACGCAACAGCCCGATCGGCGCGAAATGAAATAAGCCAACGAATATTAATTCGGGGAACGGTGCTGCCAGGAAGCGGCAGACCTCGCAGCCGTTCGATACAGATTATTTGGCCGGCGGCCCTTTCGATAGGGGAGAACATCCAATTCAACCGGCTTCTTCCCGAGAAAGATCGAACGATCCTGATACCTTTACGAATGCCCCTTATATCTCCACTACTTTAATGTTGCTTGAACCAACAGAACAACCTACATTCTGCACATCATATATTCATGTTCGCAAACACTTGAGCTTTCCATTCGATCCTGATGAACATGAGCCAATGTTCTATTAAAAGATAAAGTAGTTCATGAGCTTTTTACAATCTCTTGGAATTCCTGATCCTGTATGATGAACGTTCGCGCGAGCTAAACATCTTGATATGTATGCAGATACAATTACAACGCGGCGCAGTCACGCCACTGGAATCGAGATTCCGTAGGTCGCGAGCAACTTATGATCGTTACCAACGGAGCATTATGTAACCGGCGATAAGCACGTAATAGTTCATTCTAATCGTTATTTAAAGCGGACCCTTCCTATCGCGCCCCGGCTCCGTTAACTCCCCTGTAATCTACTTGGGCCGCTGCTAATTGTATTAATTCGACTTTGACCCGCGACACCCCAGGGATTTACTTGGCACAGCCGAAAGTATGTTTTACTTACATACATTAATACGCTTACTCGCGCCGACAAAGTTTCCACAGACTCTCCGTCCAACCGAGAACAATTTACGAGTACTCGACTTTCGAGTAAAACTAGGATGCTAAGAAAGTTGTGGCAATCGTTTTGCTCGACCATTGCTATGTTCCTTTAATCTTGTCATATCATATTGAGAATCAAATAATTAGATTGTGGATGTCTATGTAATTTTGTACTACACCGGGATGATACTATATATTATTGTTTAAATCGTTGTTACTTGTGATCAAATGAATGTCAACAGATTGAGAATGGCGTGTGCTGTTCTTGTTTCCAATTTGCTGTTTCACTCTTTAAACTAATATGTACATGTTTAAGGTACTAAAGTTTATGTTCACAATGCAAAGAGCAGCTATTGGTGGTAAAGTGTGTTGCGAAACACTCTTCTTTGTGCTGAGCTGTCGCCCTTTTTGCTGAAAGTACCCTGCTTGCCGATTAATACGTGGGCGATCAGGGAGGCCACAGCTTTGGCTGCTGGTCTAGGTGCTAATCTCAAATTAATTACGTGACAAACACTTTCTTGCCCTTCCCGTGTCGGTGTCTGACATTTTCTTATTACTCCGTCGTTCGTCTCGCCCCTGAATTTCTGTTGCCGTTAAATATGCCAAAGTTGAGCGACAATGGTATGGGTGTATGCTTCGTGACCGACGCGCCGGAATTGTTTTCGTGTCAAACTATTCCCTGCACAATGCTTTGGTTAGCATTGAAAAAATACGTGCCACCATACTTTCGCTAATTTATTGGCAAAAATAATTCGAAAACAAAGCTAACTAATTAAAAATATTTGCAGTTGAATTTGGCTGTGGAGTATACAATTTACGCGTCTGTTCTCTCTCTCTCTCTGTCTTTCCAACTAGCCATTCACTCCGTGTAAACAGTGCGACGGGATACTCGCCAGCGTGGTCAGCTGTCAAGGCTCGCCGATGTTATTGGAATATTGTCGACGCTACAAAAGCAGCGCAAGCCTTTAAGCTGAAAATTATTTTCACTCAAAAGTGAGTGTATTGTCGCACAGTAGTATTTTTCCGCCTAACGAAGTAAATTGGACTTCTGTCGAATGTATGTCCACCGTGTATATGGTAACTCGTACTGATTAAACTCGCAACTTTCTACCCGTTGTTATACCCCTTTATAAACCTTTCACAGAATATGAATCGTTAATCGACCAACTTTCAGCGATACCCGAGGTCCTTGAACTCGATGCTTCTTTGTCGTTCGAGAATGCATAAATTGGGCGCTTGTCAGGAGCGGACAAACGCTCCGTGTGCCGAAAATTGAAAGTTCGTGATAACTGGTACCAAGTAGTGCAAGAGCACTGCTACATGGGGGTTGTTGGAAATGGTGGTGGTTGCCAGTCGTCACAGCTAGCAGCCGGCCAGTCTCGCGAGCGCCTTATAAATTTCCGAACAAGTCGTGACTCGATGAAAGTGTGAGAGAGAAAGAGAGTCGCAGTCGGTATGTGTATGAGAAAGGTGGAGGGGAGGTGGGGTGGGGAGATATTCCAGTTCTCTCGAGCGTCGGCGGCGCTATTGTTGTCCCGGCGATAAGATCTCGCGTTAAATCCAAGCCTCGCTCGCCGCTACGAGGACAGTTTGAGTTATGCCGCCTACTACCACTGCGGAACTCGTTGCAAGTATGCTCGCTTGCTCGCTCCCCCTCCACGAGCAAGCGGGTGCAAAGAGGACAAGGAGGCGGGAGTCAGAGGGTTGAACTGGCGGGTCGAATGCAAGGGAGAAAGAGAGGGAGGCAAGGGTGATGCCCAGGATTTATAGGAAGCAACGCATCACGCGACTCGGAAAGCTCTGTTAGGCCTGTGAGAGGGTTATTCCTGAAATGTGGCTCCTCTTATCCGCGTACTTGTTTTCGGAATATCAATTCAGCCGTGAAATACGGCCGTCAGCGAGCGCGATAGAGCGCTGATTCATTTCCCACGAATTAGCTAAGTAACGAGCGTGTTAACCGACGTCATTCGATCGTGCACACCACCGATACGTATGGGTATTTAGGATAATTTCAATGACCTGTCTAACTTGTCTAAAGTATTGCTTCCTCCAGCGAATAGGAGAGTTGTGTGAAAGAAGCGTTAAAGTTTGGTACATTATTAATTCAAATGCCTGATGCACTAAGCTCAGACCCCTTCGAGTCATGGATTTAATGAAAATAGGTAAATGACTCTCGTGTGACATTTTCTCAAGTAGATTTTCGTAACAAAGGAATCGATAGGGGTCGTTCTGTCTACTAGTGTTGGAGCTTGTAGAATATGCATGCATCCTGCCCTAGTTCACATTCATTAGCGTCGGTAATACTTGGCCGGTCGAGCCGAGGACTGTTTTGAGATGCGAGATTGAAACTTGAAACGAATGCGCGAATTCGACTTTCATATGGAGGAGAGGCATCTGCCTCATTGGCCCGCGAATATACCTCTGTTTAAAGGAGCATAAGCAGAGTACGCCTGACATAACCAGGCTGCTGTACCGCTAGGTAATCAGTGGTGGCACTGGATATGTCGGAGCGACGAAAATCGCTCGAAACTAGAGCAGCCCTACACCAGCGAGATTAGTCAGTCTAATGCCCTCGCAATCCGCGCAGACCCGCTTTCACCAAAGTTTATTTGGATGTTCTAAAATATGAAGTGATTTCTACGCGACCTCTCTCGTAGTTTATTTACACCGCTATGGACTCGTCCTTCCGGCTACGATCAAAGCGGATTGCGTGCATTGCACGACAGCGATATTGGCTTCAGTTTCGCTCAGTTTTGACATACATATGTACACACCCATACAGAGGACGCCCCAATGAACGTTAGATAGTCCAGCGATATTGTCGCGTTTGTTTGTCAATCTAAAGTCGCCTGTAACAAAAATGCAAGCACCGCAAATGCAAGCTTCTAGAAACGCCAAAGACTCTAAGGGACCTGGAACGTAAATTCGTAATGACTGTGCTGCCGCCCTACCCTGAAATAATACATTGGCCACGTCGTCCTCTTCCACAAGGCCGAAGTACCCAACACAACAATAAGTTATTGTATATTTCTTCTACTTGTTAGACCGACAAAAAATAAGTAAACAAACGTGCAAAACGTTCCCTCGATGTTAATATTTTCGGCCTACATTTGTCTACATTTTGCCCTGTGTAACTGAGTTTGGCATTGAAAAATAATGAGGCATTATTAATTCATATGGTATTAGTAACTAGTAGGACTTAGGGCGGGCTTACAGCCCTCGTTATAACGTAATTTCAGCGCAGCAGGGGATTATGGGTAGCATACATTCAAAGATGTGCACGCGCACGTATATGCCGCGAAAGAAATCCAGGATGGGAAAGATTAGCTTCCGTCAGCACACGCGGCTGGTATTAGTTACGCGAGCACGTTATGAAGAGCTCTCGGTATTCAATCAAGTTTAATTCCAACCCTCATAAACTACATGTTAATTTTCCGCAAATGTTAAATTAGTTATGTGATAAATTTCCTCCCCTCCCTTTGCGTTCAGTTTTGGAGCGATTGAATTGAACAGTAAACATGATTGCAGAGTGCACTGGAGGCGAGTAGTCGAGCAATGCTAACGGAAAGTTAGTTTCATTGGCACAGGTCAAAGAGGTCGGATGACAGCAGTGATCAGGCGAGGTCAGCGTGGCCTGGTGGTTGAAAGTCGCGAGGCGTAGCGTCGCATGCGGCCTCTCCCAGGCCTCTAATAAATAGTAATTAGTCAGTCCGTAATTAATACAGAGTGTGGCGTGTGGCAAAGCGGTGGTTGCGAGCATAAAGGGACAGAGAGCCGCGCCTACGATCGCGCTTTCTTCCCTCCGCAACCCGGCACTTCGACCATTATGGCCTCCTTTCCAGTACGCCGGCAAGCAAGCTTGGGGTGCGGACCTCCTTCCAGCCGGTGTGCAATGACCTCGCGCTAATACGACGATTATACTAATAAAATTTCCGTTCGCTTTGTCCGTCCTTTCCCTCCACTCAGATACTGCTGGCCCTCGCTCTTCCTTTCCTGGTAGCGTCATCATCCTCCAGGGCAATGCGCCTCTCCACTCTCGCTGGACAGAGAGGGAGAGAGAAAGCGAGAGAGGGAGGAAAAGAGTTCCGGCCGGATCCAAAAGAAGGCAAACATTTACCGGCCTTTCACCCCGTATAAGCAAACAGCGGCCCGTGCGGATCGAGTTCGTCCTGGCGCGGTGGGTGGTGGTGTGGGTGGCGGGGGTTCGACGGGCGGCGCGGCGGTGGGGTTGAGGAAAGTGTGCTGGAAGGAACTATGTAGGAATTCCTGTTAGAACGTGGAACGCTTAAAGGAACCCTTTGAAGTACTCCACCCCGCCACCCACCACCCACCACCCACCACAGCCGGGAGAAGGACTCTGCCGGGTGCGATAGCATAGCCGGTTGAAAGCCCGTTAAAGTTACTGGAGAACCGTTGCTACAGAAATCCTCCAGGCTAATGAATGCGTCGACTCAATTGAGTATTGGATCCTGTTTATTTTCAGTGTTAACAGGAAAAGCGAATACACATGCGGATAAACGTGACACTCGTGTGTATGTGCGCACATACACACCTCTGCGACAGGGATACGTGAACACTGGCACAGCGTATAGCGTGCTAATTCACCTGATACTGGGTTACTCCCGGAGTTCTTTAATCGCGCTGCTCGAAATTGCCCGTTATCCGATAAATGCTCGGTACACCGAAATTTGCACTCGCCGCTTTTTGACACGTGAGATTTGAGCTCGATTAGCAGCAGAATGGTACCGATGTAGTGCATCAGGCACATTCAATGTAGTGTTGGATTTCCGAAAGCCAATCACCGTGTTTTGTAAGTAATTTGTTAATGAATTAACATATAATGAATAGGTAGGTACTATGGATCTACGATTCCATGTGATCAAAAACTTGCTTCATTATAACTTGTATTCTTATAGATTCAAGAGAAGTTATAGTGCTTACAAACATGCTAAATGCGTCCTTTCTTGCTAACCCCTTGACTAGAACGTACGTCATAACTTTCCTATGTAATTAAAGTCACATTATGTCCGAATAATATTCGGGAGTCTTAAGTATCCACGATAGTTCTGCAAATACAAATGGCTAGAACATCTAGGCTGTCCCTTTGTCACGTTGTGGCATAATGTTTAAGGGTGAAGTGACTGGTGAAAGTCTAAATATGCCCGCATTCATTATGAATATGGTAGTCAAGTGGATAAGTGTAGATGAGAATTACATTCATAATTCTCTTAGTAAGTACCACTTGACGATGAGCTATACTTGTGGACGAGAGTAGTAGAGAGAGAAAGTGACAGTGAAGGTGGTGATGGCGGTGCAAACTGACTCCGAGTGAGAAAATATACAACTATAGACGTACTAAACACGGTTCTATAGCTATGTTGAGTTCATGGAAAAAGAGAAGTAGAAAGAGATCACGCGAGACCTTGCAATTCATATGAACATGTTATGTTTCAGCATCTCTCTGCGTATTTTTTCCACCGTACCACTAAATGATGCCGACTTACTCAATTAACTGAAATTTACTGAAGCCTCCATTCTTTTGTCACTATAACGCCCAGAATTGACTTGAAGTCTGGCGATTTTACCTTAGCGTATATGCGACTCTTGAATGAGACTCTATGCAGAAAGATCCCATTTTGCAAGAGTTTAAAGTGGTGGAATAGGTAGGTTTGGTGCTCCCTATAGTGCAACAATACTTATTCATAATCCCCAGTTATGCAAAAATGCGTAAAGCTAAAGCAGCGAAGATAATAGGCAATATCCGTTTCCGTAGACACTCTCCTGGGTACAGTGAGTTTCCCTACGCGAAATGCTGGCTCGACCGCGAGGTAATTTGCCAGGAACACTGCCAATAAATCGGAAAATATGGTAACCTCTTTCGACCTCGTAATGGGTAATAATACTCGACTAGAACCGAAAGTTCACTCGAGTAGTAGAATAATAAGACGAATAAGTTCCCACCGAATAGCTGCCCTTAATTACTAATAATTGAAAATTAAAATCTGAGTAACCTACTTGCTAGCTTCGAATCCAGCTGCCTCTCGAATAGATTTTCGCTCTATAATAAGATATTTCAACCCTCCAAGTTACAGCCACCTCAATCAAGAGATTTGGGAATTGAGGCCCAACTGGGTTGTACAGGCAGTGAGTACGATTGATAAGTGCTGATAAATGCATTTGTTAATAGGACGTTCGCATTATCGTTGCGGTGGCGGTGTTCATGGTGTGACTTGGATAGAAGAGAAGGGGGCGGATCGAATGTAGCAAATAGTATGCAGATCGCAAGAGTGGGCGGGCGGGGCTGCAGGTAATATTGGTAGGCGCGTGCGAATGGTACATAGAGAAGGTAGCGCCGACAGGGCGTTCGCGCGAGTGCTCCGGTAGAAGCAATTACGAGTGTACCAAGCGATGTTTAGCCACAGCAATATACTAATGGTGTGTACATAGAAATATAGCGAAACGAGTATACGCCCTGGAGTATATTTACAATAAATTAACGGGAGCGTTAATGTTAAATCGGTGGCCCACTCGCCATTAATTTCGGACGCCGGCATCCCTGTGCGGGGACACGCCCAGCTCGCGCGCGAGCGCGCGCGCGCATTTTCTCTCTCTCCTCATTTACATAAGCTGCGATGGGGCCTGCATCAAATTAAACACTTGCTGCTGAAAACTGAATCGCATTATCTAGCAGTATCCGTCGACGATCCGCAGCTGGAAATAGATTGCGCGTTGTTCACGCCCGGTCGCCACGCGTATCGCGCGCATACAGTACGTACAGTACATACAGCCGTGCACACAGTTCCTGGCCCGTCGCTCCTGCGGAACTTTCCATAAACATTCGACGCTATTTGCATTTTATTTGCCATCAAACTGGTGCTCCACTTGACGCGACGAGATAACGAAAGCTCGGCTAGCACATCCGTCCTCTAGCTTCATTGATACCGAGCTTGTCTTTCGTCCTTTAATACTGCTACACGCATGGTACGACACCCGTCAATATCACTGACACCATTTACCCGAGAATTTTGATGATACGATATAGTCAGTAGATCTGACTTTTGCAAGGTTTAAATCTGCACGATGAATGTTGCACAAAATCTGATGATGATTCACACCTTGTATATTGGGAAGGCGTTCATATCGGTTCGCAAGACATTTAATTGTCTTGTTAAATTCAGTTCGACTCCCAAGCTGCATACATATGTAGTATTGAATAACGAGGCATGCAAGGAGTATAGATATTCGGATCTTACCAGAGTAGGTCTCCGTCTGCATCTGATCCGTTGGCACGGCAAAATTTCCTGAAGCGTTGGGCGGGCATCCATTTCGGTTCTGTTGTGTGCGTAGAGTGTGAGTCGCATGCAAAGACGGGCCACGTGGTGGCACCTCTGGCGGTGCCGGTTCCGGGGGTGAGTCCCTTCCTGTATCTGTAAACGAATTCACGTGAATATTTATGTCTATCGAGATGAATTGGATGCACCCTCCCCATCTCTTTTCTAGTTGGTATTGGAAATCCGCACAATACAGCGCGTCCATATCGTTCAGACAAAGTTTGTCATACAGAAAACAGGTACAAGCAAGTCAGAGCGGTTGAGACGAGTGGACGCTGCCTTACAATTATTTCAAAGCTTACGTTCAGCACGAGTTTTCATGGCGCTCCAGCGAATTAAACTGGTTATGCGAAAATAAGTATTCGATACGTTTATTTCCACAACTGCGAATCGTTATTTCGTGCGCCTAGAAACCTTTCTATTTGTTTTCTAAGTTAAGCGCAGAATATAGCGCTGCCGGCATTATGCTTTAATGATGTCGACCAAATAGACACAGTGAATAATTAATCGTTTTCTAATAATATGTTGCCTAATAATACGGGCTCTGTAGCCCTTATATCGCTCACGTTTTCGTCCGACGAATTCGATTAAGTCCGTTACGTGTCCTACCAACATGTAGAAAGGAATACCGAGTAATGGTGAAATAATTTAGTTCATGCATTAACTTTGTATTGTATATCGAACAACATTATACACCAATATGTTGCTGCAGGCGAGCATCATTGACAGAAATCCTTTCTATGTAAGAGTTTCTATATAAGTTAGTGTACGCTTATAGCCACGTGCTGTTACAGTTTGACACTTATATAACGCTCCATTAGATTTAAGCCGGGTCCAGGCGCACAGCTTTTTCTGTCCATTTCTTTGGTCACTTATATATTTCGTGCAGAAGACGTTCTAAACGAGAAATCCTTGTGCTTCCATTAAAACTAAACGAATCTGAAGTGAAAGGTTGTATGATATAAAGAAGAGAGATAAAATGCTGCGATACACTGGACGCTTGGACCGAGCTTTACAGCAATCGAAAATAAGAGCCCCACATTTATGCAATCCAAAAAACTTAAAGAAACGGATACTGCAATCTGCAACGAAGTGCTTGAAAATGAAAGACTCCCGTTCACGTTCTCAATTGACTGTATAAGTAAATTACAATCTTGAAAGTCTTCCGAAAAATGCCCCATTTTCGCAGTACGCCCTCTCTGCCTTTCTCGAGGCAACTGAAACTTGAGGCTTTGTGTTACGAGTATTCCGTAGTCAAGTTACTTATAAAGTTATTCGAACTTGGTGGAAACTTTTCTCCCGATGAATAATTAAAGTTTCCTGAATGTAAAGAGTATAAAAAGACGTCTTCCAGGTACGCCGGAAGCAACAAAAATATCGTTGGTTATATTCACGAGAGAATTCGTGTTGCAAGCCTCAAGGCTAACGAACGTTCCATCGTTTTTTGTTTCCCAAGCAGTAATTCAATATAATTGGAAATCGGGCTGCAGCGTGCTGACTTCGATCACCACTCGCTTAAGGGCATTGGTGCAATCGTGCAATTATTTTTCCTGTCTTAAAAGTCGCCCTGCGTTAACACGAAAATAATTATATCGTAAAACCTATAAGTTAGCTGTTCAACAATGTTGAGAACTTTTTGTTTCATTGGTGTTCACGGAGGTTGCAGGCCTATGAACAGAGCGAATTTGAACGATAAATCGATTGCGTGTTAAACGTATATTCTATAATTAGAGCAATGTGTAACCATTAGCGGTTATTAATGTTACGCGGCGCATTGTGGTAAATCAAAGTTAACGGCGATGTATACACGTATACAGACTGAGCTAGTACTCGGCTGCGATGCATTTTCGGTAAACTCTATGTAACTGCCCCGCTAACTTTGATACAGTCTAACAGAATTTCGATTCCCCGTTTGGATTAAAATCTGTTAGCGAAGGCAATATCCAACGGGTAGGCCGCGCCTAGTGGACGAGGTTAATGGTACAGAGTAATATCTCGACTGCCATAGTGGTCACCGATGACCGACACAGTTCAACTTCTTCACTTTTATGCATTTCCAACTATCGCTGTTATTGTAGACATCTAAACAATCAGTTGAATAAGCTGTGTATAGTTTATATTATAATATATATACATATAATCGTGTTCAAACCTTCGTGTATTATTCATTTAAAGAATATCACATCAAATCTTGCAACACGCCTCTTTTGATTGTAAGATTTGTTGGTAAAAATGAATGACACATACAGATTTGAAGCCTGTGTAAAAAAAATAGAACGTGTTTTGAGAAATGGGCAGCGAAGTATATAAATTTTGTTGAAAGTGAATATGTCAATATTGTATAGGTTGCATGCGAGTACATGGAAAAGTGGCATGCTTAGAATTAAATGTCGGGGTAAGATTGAGTAGCGTGTGCGCGTATCTGCTTGGCGGTGTAACGCTCTAAATAAGGGATGTAGCGCGGGCAATCTTGACTCTCCGTCAACACTATTGTCGCCGCATTTCGCATAAGACAAGAGGGCATGCTCTGTCAAGGGACGAAACAATACAGTCTCGTGTCTGTCTGTGTGCGCGCTTGTGCGTAATCACATTCCGATGTCGGGTTCACCTGAGTACGTACGTACCTGTGAAGTAGATAGGCCTGCGCAGACCTGGGCCGTCAAGAAATACGCAGAGAGAAAAGTGCATTAGTGCGCCGGGATTAGCTGTGCAGAGGTGAATTACGGAGAATTAGTGCTTTAAGCAACTAAGCGATACATGAGGTGAAGTGGTAATGACTATAACACACCCAGTGAGGTAAGCCTTGACGTCAGTACTCTAATGCACTCGCTACCCCTCTCACATTTTCTGCTTCAACCAAAATTTGCCCATGTTGGCATTACCGCTGCAATTGATAGAAGCCTGATGGAAGGACCATGCAAGTTGTTGCCCCGATTAATACAGAATAGCGTATTACACCACTCAGAGCTACATTTCAAGACCAATGTTATTACTATCATTTTCAGACCGATAACTTATTGTGGATTTTTATGGTGAAAAGAATGCGGATTTTATTCCTTGTAAGGAGTTGTTAACGCCAATTGCCGGATTATTCTCGCGCGCTGAGCAGCCCAATATTTTCCGTAATAAACGGCAATAATTGCTTAATTAAACTGGGCGCGTGAAATGTACTATGCGTTCCTGTCAGTAGCAGCTGCCGGCGCCGCGTCCGTCGCATATCTCCGGCAACTTTACCGTCGAAGTGTACATTCGTTGCAGTTATTGAACAATTTTCCAGGCAGTGTTCAAGCGCCAGGAACACCTGTAACCCTCAATTATAAAGTCGATATCGTCCGAACGGCGAGTCAGCGAGAAAAATGTCTCACAACACACTCTCTCACTGCTCTCGTGAATTTGCGATGAGTTATTTTCACGACATACACCTCTCGCGAGGCGGTTTAGTAACAGCTATCGATAATGGTTGAATTTTCTTCGATATACCCAGCTGCCTGAAGCCAATCGTTGATAAAGGCCAGTTTGACAAAAGTTTAGACTGACTTTGCTTTCTAAGTCTTTGCTCACACTTGTTCCTCCTTCATGTGTATGTATACCGATAACAATAGAAACGATAATGATAATCTTAAAAGGTAGTAATGTCCTTCTCTTTCAATGACTTTTCCAAGTACAGAGCTAGACCAAGTTTGACAAAATGTCGACAACGTTCTCGATGCTGTTACAATCTATCAGGCATGTTGTGATTCTCCCTGTATCAGCAGGCTTTGCATGCATTGTTGAACATACTAACAGAAAGTGCGATAGAAAAGAGCGGTTTTGAAACGAACAATGTTTCGATTACCCAGATGCGAATAATATTTGAATATTCTCCCTGCGGCAAATATTGTTCCTCCGTTCAGCCGATAGATTAAACATGAAAAATAATTCTTCCTGGATGAAATTAAATCAAGCAAATGGAAGTCAATAAAAGCTTGCCCGATATTATCCCGGCCCGATGTATCGTCAGTGGAATGCAATCGCATTTTTGAATTCATTGGGTTGTGGTGCAGGGGGGGGGGGGGGGGGGGATGGGTTAAATTAATTTTTGTATCTCTGAACCTATTTTGAATTTTGAATTTCTATCTTAACATGCAGATGACAAAATCTACACGCTTATAATTGTACCGCATAAACCCGGCACTTGGAAAATTGAGAAACAAACGTCTCCCTCTATAGTAAGAAATTTGAAATCTATTAGATAAACCGATACCAGCCGCAAACGCCAGGGAACATCGTCCTCAGCAGGATGGTTAGGAGACTACTAATTCTGAACTATGTCTCTTGCGTGTATATTAAAATTGAATAAATGTCACTCGCATGGTTTCAATCATGAAAGTTTGATGAAGTAAGTCTATAAATATTCATATCGACGCTCAATAGTAAAGCAGTTTCGGTGACAGTGATGAGTAAGGCAGAGTCAGGATCAAGTGTTAGGTATGGATGGTCATAAATAGTTCTCGAAATGGATCGCTAACTGAATAAGAGGGCAGTCTGATATTGATGGTTTGAAGACAGTCGAATTCATCGTTAGTTAAAACTAGTTACTGGAATAGACAGAATCAGTGCAGAGAGTCTGACGGTCTGACACAAAGTGGGATATTCCTCTTACATGGGGAGTACGCGGGTAATTAGTCTGACATTGCAAGGCTATGGAAGATGGCCGTCAGTGAGTTGATGAGGTTAGCAATTTGCGTTGGCAATTCGATTTGATGGTCTAACGCCTCCGTCATGGCGGCGACACTATACATTCATGTAAATAGGAATTATTTCCTGTGCTGGGCGTAGTGGCCTGTTGTAGCGCTGTAGCACTCGGGTCGAGGTCGTCCGTTGACCGATCGTGGACTGCGTGTCTCGGTCTGACTCCTTTCGGATCAAATCACTCAGCAGCAGCGCTCCACCAGTTGCTAGGCAGCCAGCCAGTGGAAGCTGGCTAGCTCCTCTTGCGAGGAGCGGGCTCTCTGATTTAATAATTCACAGCCATGTTTGATAAAGTTTGCGGAGCCCGAACGAATTTCAGGGACGATCCATAAAAGTCTAAGTCTGCTTTGCGAACTTCTGCGGAATCGTTGTTGACTGGCTTACGGCCATAGTGCGGCACTCAGTGCTCTGTGCAACCAAGTTTATTCATGAACTCGAAAGGCAACTCACGTTGATCGGCCCTCTCCATCGATTGCGTGAAATGTAATTGGTTCCAGTACTTGAACTTATTTTAATAATAAGTTTATGTAATCGTGGATGCAGACCTAACAAAAACTGCAGACTACTGGCATAGTTTTTATGTGGCAACATAAACTATTTCTGCTTTCTCATACCTGACACTAATTCTGCGGAAAGGGTTAGAATTCTATTTTAGAAAAGTCTATCAAACGTCACCCGACTATTTTTAATGATCGATCGAAGTTAGCGACATAATAAGTTTCATTAGAATAACTTGGTTAGTAACAGGAAAGAGGTTTTGGGAGTCGTGCAGACGAGAAAATGGGAGGGCTATTTCTGTAACTTTGAAGCGCGGTGGCGGTAACAGCGACAGTCAAGGTGCACCTTGATGTAAATTATACGCATTGCCGTGACGGTTCAGCATAGAGGACCGTCGAGAAGTGGGAAGTGGCCCACTGGCAACTTATCGTAACTATGCCAGGTCCCCAGTGGCCGACAATTCAATAACGTGGTTTTCGACTGGCCTACATTACACTATAGCAATCTAATGTAATATCAATCGTCTTTCCGACAGTGGCGAGCACGGGGTTAACGCGGGTAAGCCCTGACCGTTGGGAACCATTTGCTAATAGATGCCACGGCATGCCTCCATTAGACCACAGGGACATTCCTGCAAGCAATATCCCATCGGAGATTCAGACTCGTACTAATGCTTCACCCGAATATAGCGCAATCGCATAGAGTTCAGTCTTCTTGTATATCTTATTGCAACCGATCCATCATCATGTTTTCGTATTCTCTCTACTTTCTCTCTCCGTTTCTTTTTTATCGATAAACCATTCCTGCTGCCTTACTTTCGCAAATATGAAAATACCGCACGAACGCGGTTACCAGGAGCAGCGCGAGTTCAATGATTCTCGCGAGAGTCAAAAAGAGGCTTTATCGAATCATTCCACGCTTCAAAAATCAATTGAACTAATTAAATGAATTTAATTCTCTCACATCCTTTCCCCTTTCTCAGAATGAACAGAAGTGAAAAGGAGAGGGTAGCACTCGCAAGTATATAATGACATTGAGGCCGAGGAAAGCGTCAGTTGCGTATCACTGATACGTCAGTATCGAGAACTTCCATTTAACAATCCACTTTAAGAGCAGATGCTTTACCAGTCAGCCGGCAGGGGCGGACAAGATTTTGTTATGTATCTATCAAGGAAACCCAAATTTACATTGTACATGGCCCGCACCAGCAGCCAAGAAATATTGGAGCGTGACGAGTGAAGAAGGTCTTAATCCGCGTCCCTAATTTCCAAGGAATTTACGCGTGATACGATCGTATTTCAGCAAGCAGAAGCAAGAGGGAATGGTTCTCGAAGCCGGAAACTCTCTAATATAACCGGAGCTATGGTAGCCGTCGATCTTTGCCTACACTATACGGTATCGAAGTCTACTCTGCTTTCTCCTACGTCATCCATACTCTCGACTACCTGACAAGGTAGCTGCTAGCTGTTTACCCTCCCGGTATACGGTACGATATCCAGCTCGAGCACGGACCATCTAGCTAGCCGGTGTTATCGACTGGCTAATTGGCAGTCGGCTTTACACCGGGAAACGAGATCCGGTGAAATTTCGTTTGAAAGTTTCTATGGTGGTGGGTGGCCCCCGCAGCTCTGCGGGCTACTATCTAGACAGGCTAGGCGGTTCAAAGCCGCAAAGCTACTTTCTCATCCACGTGGTAATGCCAAAATTGCGTTACGCGGCGCACCGAGGCAGCTACTGAATGCACGCTGCCAAGGAAGGCGTCCCTGCTCTACCGACAGGCGACTGCCCGGCCTAAATGCTCTTGGCATTCCAAAACAATATAGTCGGTTAGCTGCGGCTAACTTTCCAGGGTGACCTACGCTCTAACAAGCTCGAGCCCGCTACTAACTGCTAACTCGGTTACACTACCGCGCCTCTCGCCTCCTCACCTACACCTCCTCTCTTTTACGCTCGGCTTTCCCTGCCCTCTTGTACTTTCCAACTCGCCCGAGTGTTCCTTGGACCCTCCCTCCGTTCAATAAGGTAGGAGAGGTGCTAAAGTGCTCTTACGCCACTGGTACAGCTTGATACCAACCCGTCGGGCATACCTATTGCTTTACCCGCTTCTGGATTAGACAACAATGACCATTGCTCTCAAAATAGCCGGGACCCTTGGTTATTTAATGAGCCAACCTAGGTAGTTCGTCGATTATAGCATTGTTCACTTCACTCTAACGCACTGCCAGCGAAACGCTTCTCTTTACTTGTAAAGCGGCAGAGAGAGAGAGAGAAAGAGAGGGAGCAGTCCTTCGCCTTTAGCTGTTATTCAAAGCTCCTCAATTATGAGTAGAATAGACAACGAAGTGGCAGTGCTAGAGCATCGCGCAGGATATCAGTCTTCTTACGTGGTATGCGTCAAGATGTTGCACGTGAATTCAAAATGATATAATGGAGCTTACCTAGCTTTTGCTCATCTTTAAGCCTTGACTAAAGTTCCAATAAATTCAAGCGGTAAATAAATAATTCTCCATATACCCTGCGATATATTCCAACGATATATTCCACATGCGAATTTCGGGAGTGCACGATATGGTTGGCCGATATGGCCGGAAGTGTCGATTGGAAGTTCGGGAATGTTTTTGTTGGAAGTTTCGCGAGAAGTGGAAATATTAAGCTTTTAAAGGGGCCACGCTTACACAGAATCCGATTTAACTCTAGCCGGGGGTTCGATGCCAGCCGGTAATCCTGTTATACGGGGTAATCGCGTTTGAGTCACAGCTCGTTAACTTATTGCTCGGCGAGAAATTTTAAGTTTACGTTTCAAGTTTACGTTGACCTTCAAAACAAGTGGCCAGATTTGCTGCTTTATTTAATAATCACCTAACTATTTAATAGTTGATAGCATGAAATCGAATAGAATAGTGCGGAGACACGATAAGTTGGCATCGGGAGAATGAGCAGCCTCGTATCGATGATGGAGCGAGTCGCATGCGGTGAGGGGCGATGTGAAGGGATGGTCATGCGTGACTAGCGAGCATGGCGGGTGGCAAGAAATTATGCGATGCCTACAAAGAGATTGGCTGGACACTCACCGTTTGTTAAGTGCATACGTGAATGTTCATCGGGGAAGACAGTCTCCGAGCGATCACTTGCGGTCGAGCTGCTGCTTAAGGCGCTTGCGTGACCTCGGCGCGATCGTCGTCCTAAGGTACTGCCGCCGGAGTTCGTCTTTTTCGAGGGCGCCGCATACACTGCCTCGCCTGTTACTAATGCCATACAAAAGGACATTGATTTAAGCATGTGTTCGAACGTCGCTTTCACTCTCACCTTACCAAGAAAATAAATATGCAAAGCTCCTACAATATTGTATATAATTTTGTAATTTTCTAATTGCATATGTTTATGTATGCACTAGTATGATTATAATCATGGCTGGTCAGCCATTTGTTAAAAATGCTGTAAGATGATTGAAAACTAACAAGAAGCTTTTCAAGTAAGTCGAGTTGATTGTTGATTTAAAATATACGAAGCAAGATGTTGAAATGTTACTAGCTTATAAGACGGAGTTACATTATTCCTATGATTCGTTCCAGTATTTCAAAGTTTCATGAAGCTTACAGATTAAGCGGTTCGCCAAGAGGCACTCTAATTAAAAGCGTACCATTACCATTGCGAGATCTGTCGGAAGATACGGCAGCAGTGTAATGATGGCGGCGAGAGTTGGTGCTCTCGAGAGGAAACGGAGAGGCCTGACGATGATTTGGTGTCAAGGTCGGCGGTGGTGTGGGGAATGGCGTTGTCGGATTATCAGTAGCAGCAGCACCCTCAGTGTCCGAGCCAGTACGGTACGATCGGTCGCCAGCACCTGCACATACATCAATTTCCCATGGTATAATCTATCGCTAGAATTTTACAAGTGTTTCTCGGCTAAGCACCCCCGTCGCACGATATTATCCGCGCATACGTGCCATCACTATATTCATACAATTGGTTTCGGACACAAAATGTAGAAATTCTGCTTTGAAAAGACTTTATAGTGACGATAGAGGGCTAGGAATGATCTTTTCGTGTTGGTAGAGCGAGCGAAGGTAAATAAGTGGTAGGGGATAGATTCACCAACCAGAATGAGATTGGGGATCGGACATTCGGTATTTCATTACATTTTCGAGCACTTCGCGCTCACTCAAAGGTCATTCGGTAGGTTGTCGGTTCTAGGTAGTCGACACACATACATATGTAGGTACATTCGTTGGGGCTTGCCAATGCTCGCATCTATTTGCAACCACTAGAACGGTGGGGCATAGAAGCTCCTACACACAGGCTACGCATGTATGTACATCACGTATCACCTGAAGCCATCTCGAGAGTACCATGCTGTCGTGATGCAGCCATCATTTCGTTTTACTGCTCCGTCTCTCTCGCCCTCTCTTTCTCTCTCCCACTCCTTTCGAGTCTATCACCGTCTATCTTTACGCGGATCCTCCCTGTCTCTGCCTCATCTATGTGCCGGTGGTAGTAGGTACTGAGACAGTGGAGGTTGTAGGAGGGTTGGATCTAGAGCCGCGAGTTACCACTACCAACAAACTGCCCACCCAGCGAGCGACGCCTTCTGTCGCTGCTACTACTACTACTGCTGCTGCCGCTGCTGCTGCTGCCGGCTTTCCTTAAGATCCGAGCACTCCGTCGCGCGCCGTTGCTCTGACCTGCATTTGCTTAAGTTGTCGCTCGTCTGAACCCCTTAAAGACGGGCGCGGACGCGCGTTTGCCACCAAAGGACTACCACCGTGAACGAGTCCGCATTACCACGGGGCGTGATAGCAGAACGTAAAAACCAAGGAGAAGAGACTTCCCGCTGAATTGCAGTGCCACCAAGTCGCCTTGGTTCGCCTATGTGCATGTGCAGGAGCTGCTGCCCTTGCGTTTTTAAGCGTGATACAGATTCACGGTGCAACGACTGCATAGTATATAGATACGACGATGAAGCCCAGTTTCATTTGCGCTGAAATGTCAAAAAGGCCGCGGCTGCCGATGCTTAGAAATAGCGCTGAGTGCAGAGTGCATGCGATGCTTTTTAAAAAAATTCCATATTTGGCCGATAACAATGGCTGAAAAGGGAGGAGGTGTGTGACGACTCGTGCGAAGGCCTGGTATTTACGATCGGAATTAATAACGACCGTTTACGTTCTATCGCGTCCAGCAGTGGGACAAAACAATTCCTGGCGACACGTCCTATCGCGGCATTTCGTTCGGTGGCCGCATACTTCGCTTATTGAATCGACTCAAAGGCTTTTCTTCGAAAAGCAGAGGGGATTGTCCTGTCCGAGAAATAGTGCGGACTCACGGCCGCCTGATAACATGACACTGCAGGAAAAGTGTCTCGACGCCCATCTCATTCATTGTCGGATAATTGCTGGCTGTAAGGAAGCGCGTTCTAATTCACTATTAAACTTACTTTCGGCGCACGGGGACGACAAAGGGGTAGAAGCAATGGCAGTGTCAGCGAGTGGGGAACGCTCACGCGCATACTACAGCCGAGAGAGAAAGAGAAGAAAAGTGACTGAGGGGGATTGAATCTTGTCGGTAATTAATGAGGAAAGTTTTACAAATAGCCGAAGGCATGCCCGCTAAATGCCTTAGCGGGGACGACCGTGAATTTCATCCGCAAGCAAAATATCTCACAGAAGTTAGTTTTTAATTGATAATTATCCTTCCGCGTGACCCGGCGATAATTGACGTTTCTATTCTTCTACGGTTGCCGCGGATTTATCAGCGCTACCATTAACATTACCAATTTCCATGTCGACACTCTTGCCATTGATCACTTCCACGCTGTCGCTCCAGACTTTCTCATTCGTGATTGATTGATTTAATCTCCGCGTTCCGCCTTGACCCATTCGAGTGATATCGACTGACTTTTTGCAAAGTAGCAGCGAGAGGCAAGGCAAGCGTAGGTTACGTGGCCGGGAGATTCGTGAAGCAGAATGGGGACCCTTCGACGCACATCAAAGATCCGAAGTGATTTCGGCGGACAGTGTTCCCCGGGCGAGGAGAAGCCACCGGCAAAGCTAGTCTTGCGAGAGCCCACTCACGGTATAAAGAGAGATACGGCCAAGATGGAAACCCTGATAGTCGAGACGCCTGGGACAGGAAGAGAGAGAGAGAGAGAGAGAGTGAGCGGGAGAGGGAGTAGCCGAGGGCAGGGGCAGTAGCGCTGATATTGCTCGCATTAAACTTTCATATTCAATCTTGCCACCCTGCGTTGTTCTCCACCCCCGCTCACTCTTCCTCCCTCCCTCTCCGCCCCTCTCTCTCTCTCTCTCTCTCTCTCTCTCTCTCTCTCTCTCTCTCTCTCGCGCGCGCTCTTTCGGCTTCAAGGGTATGTCTGTCTTGTGCGTCGTCCAACACTGAGAGTGTGTACTCAGGCAAACATCAACCCCATATGTAATTGTGTTATGCTCTCGTCTCTCCCTACCACCCCACTCTCTCCGATTCCTCATGCTGTCCCGTTCTCCGCCACTTTTTCCCGCCGGCTCTTTCACTCTGCTTTCTTGTTCCTCTCATTCATTTTTCTCGTGCTCTTTTGCTTTCGAAAAACCAAAGCTCCCTAACACCTGGTCGGCGTCAGGGTTATTTCCTGCGTTTTCTTCCTCGAAAACAACTTTCCACTCGCTGGGGATCCGCCTGGCAAATCGAGTGCTCCAGAATTTGAAAATTTGCTACATGTGTTACTATATAAATTGTGAAACAAGTATCAGGACGACATGACAAGAGCTGACCTCTCCTTTGTTCGCCATTCGTCAATTCGCGCTGGACTCAATGCTGAGTGAAAACAAATTACTAGGACATTCGACAGCGCGCTTTCTCTCACATTTGCTTTTCCGTGCAGCGCTGTGCAACATGTGCTATCATTCTCTCTCGCACTACTGCTTGCGCGCATCGTTGGCTGCCGCGCGGCGCGGCGCGGCGTGGCGTTTCGCTATTCTTTGTCCGACGGTGTCACGTACATGTATGTGCGACTATTGTCGTATTATTGGTGCAATGCTGGGACGGGTTTTTAGCGTGGGCTCTCCAGTCGTGTCAGCTAATAAAATCGATGGTTTTCCCAGCTTTCACGGCAGTCGATATTCGGTCACCTTCGATTGAAAAGTAAATCGCCAGACTGTCGACTAGTGGCGTAACATGCCTAGGGATCGGTGACTGAAGAAAAATAATAGCGTTTCTCGCTAATATTCAGCGTATACCGCGGCACCGTTGGGACACCTTGATTTTGTGAATTGAACCCACTTTTGTAGTGTTGCGAGGAAAAAACGAGGTTTACTGTGTGCCTGCTCGTTGATTGGCAATATTGGGTTCGTTGTTTGCCTGTATTCCCTGCGCAAAGTATCTTGAAGCAATACCACTGACCTGTGTATTGCGCATTCAAGCCCTCTCAGCAATTTTTCCTACCGCGTACATACCTATCTACCAGCCTGCTTGACTTTCATGCATTTCTGATGATCTCGAGTGACCTTGTTCCCCCGCGGTATTAATCAAGTCACTGTCACGGCCCAGCCATTTACGTCATTTGGATATTACTTCCAAATTATTGCTATTACTTACTCCCTGTCGGTTAATCCTCTCTACCTAATTAGGAAATACATACAGACGGCAGATTGGCCTTAACTGTCACAAGACACCCATTCTCTTCCCAGTTTGCTGAGATTCTCTTTAACATCGGCGTGACCAAGTAAAAGACAATATTTATGTCACGAGATATATTACTGACAAATGAGAGGGCAGATGGGACAGGAAGTTGCGAAAGCCTCTCCGACGAACTGTTTCTCGCGCTTCGCCGGGCATGGCAAAGAGTAGAAGAGAGTGGCAGCAATGCGGTCGGTGGGCTACGCACAAGCCGAAATGCATTCGATAGCTCGGAGGTTGCGAGCGTCAGTTGGCTGCCATGGCAACGATCCCCTACAAATAAAATGCTTGCTGTGCGGGCGCCAGGAGCAGGAGTCCTGTGTGTGGGACTCATCCTTCCTCTCTGAGCTCCGTGTCCTCTCTCGGCCCTGTCTCCCCGCTCCTCCTATCCCTCTGTGCCCACAAGCTGCCACTGTGCTTCTACTCACCACCTCTGCCGAAGGAATTTCTCTCGGGGTGAAGAATACCCAAGGGCGGGCGGGCGGTCGGGCGAGCCAAAATGCGCTACGGCATTCCACGCGTGGTCCACTCAACGCAAGCGGCCGCCGGCCCAAGGTATTTGCCCGCCGCGCCGCTCCGCCCGAAAAGATTTTTCCACTACCCTCTTACTTAAAGGACCTACTTATTTTTTCCTTATTTCCCTCGGCCACGCGCACATGCATTCCAACTGTCGGGCGCATTTTGTCCACCTAAGTACTGCACCGCATTCGACCAACATATTCGACTCACCAATAAATCATATTTAATAATTACTCTTCATGCCTTTACTATGGTTTTGTGACTACTCGCATCCACGCAATGCACTTTAAAAGACATGCATTTGTTATATCGCTCAATTAATACATTATTGACGGGTTCTTTTATGCAACATGTAATACGCGCCGCCGTCCATTTTTTTCATAATTGACGAAAAATACGTAAATTTGAATATATGTCGGCCAGCTTTGTTTTATATATTGTATTTATACGAAGCTATTATAAAGAATACTATGATGACAAGTTGTAAAATATCATAGTTTTGAGAGTTAGATATGTTGGTGAAGAAAATGCGTTAAGTGGTGGCAGGGTGTTCGTGTATAGAGGCAACTTGTTTCCCCTTTTCCCGATCTCTTGGCCACATATCTCTTCGATCTTATTGTTAGTATGAAGTATAAGTGCACTCAAGTACGCGGGGCTCATTCCGCTTGAAATATTTGATTTCCTTTCGAGAGACAAAGCACTCCTTGAAACCGGCTGCTTGAAAAATATAACGTCCTTGCTCCGAAAGTAAGATACGAACGGAATCTGGAGAGCTATTCCGCGAGTTATCGTCGCGCGCGCCCAACGCAGGCATGGCCAACTGGATGGAAGAGAGCAAAAGCTATGGTAGTCATTCAAAAGAGAACATTCCCGCTCGAGAAGGATCGAGGGAAAAGCAGTCGTTCCTGTTAAATGTCATGCACACGGCGAACAACGGCAGCGGGGTGCCGGTGCGTTGACTCGCATTGAAAACCAATTTCCGACACGTCAAGAGGCAGAGAATCAAACGAAGAGTGCCGGGAAGAGAAGCCTGGCGAAATTCTTCCGACAACTCGACAGCACTCGCTGCCAAGCCAGGGGAACACCCGCCGCGTCGCAAGCGAGACTTCAAAAAATAGGCTCGACTGTGCCTCGCATCTTTAGCAGGTGCAACCTGTCTCTTTCACTGAAAGGCCCACTCTCCTGCCTGTCCAAAGCTTTGCAGCGTTACTCTCGCTGCTCGCGTTTTTTTAACAGCCGCACGAGCCTTCAATAAAAGCGCTCGAGGTAGTGAGTGCTCGCGGAGAAAACGAGCTCCCGGCCCTCACCTCGCCATAATCAAGTTAATGCTCGTTTCGTGTCTCCAATATATCGCGTAATTAAACCCGCTCGTTCCACCTATATTTTCCATAAACCATCCTGCAATTTTTAGTCGAACTAAACTATTGAACGCTTCTTACCGTATTCGAGTACGAAATCTTTTTCAGAAGGAAGTATGCTAGTGCATTTATTAGCAGGTCAACTTGCATTAGTATGTTGATTCAAATGAGTTAAAGATGGATAGGGAATGGATGCCTGAATATAAGTGAAATTAAATTTGTCAGGACTTTAGGATCCTTTGATTTATAGGAAAACACGGATAAAGGCGATCGCCACTTGCCCCGTGAGCGTCCTCGGTTCAAAGTGGAGAGGATATTTTTATACATTGCGTAATGTACTGTGAAAAAAATGCGAAGAGCATTGTTTACCTTCGAATTCTTAACGGGGCACAAAAGCGTTTGTGTGTTTGTAAACCATTGGATTTGGAGTTCCGTGGATTCTGTACTTGGCATGCAATCACCATTTTCTCATACACTATGTTCGATTTCCTATTAACCTTTCGACATCTATTATAAAAACACTCGCTGACGATATACTTTGTGAGCATGCGACCATTGGGCACAAAGCAGTACGCAAGTCGCTTTCAAATTAGTTTCACGTCATTGCCAGCCGGCCGCTTTCTCTTCCCCATACATCGCGCGTACCAGCACGATTTCTACTTCCTTAAGGGTGCACGCGTATATCTAGCATATGGCATTTGCATCCTAGTCAAAATAATTGCATCTGGCAAAGGATTATCTGATTTATATATCGATTGACAATTGACAAAACAACTTTTTAATGATCAACTATCCATAAATAACAAATGCGGCGGCGGATTGTGAAGTCTTTTGGAACATGTAATTATACTACCGTGGAGAATGAGGACTGTTCAAGTTAATGGAACACAAACATTTAAAGCGTGTACATGACAGCCATTCTCGGTATTTCCCTTGGACCCGATCGCCAATGTGCTTAAAGAATTATAGGAGCAAAAACATGACTAGTAAGGGATTGAGGGGAGTTCCAGTTCTTGACAGTTTCTGTTTCGTCCCCTCGAAATTATATGTTTCAGCGTAACGGCGTAACGCTCGCCCCGACGACGAGTCGCCTCCTTTCCCGACAGTAATGAATAGGTACGTCCGTTATATGTATGTTTCATGAACGGTATCCGCGAACTTTTCTCATCATCCTTCAAACTACAAATTACATATCGATATGTCCCGCTACTGGTTTCCCCATCCTCCATCTCTATCTTCCTACCTGTGCAACGAAACGGAGCAATGAAAGTTTTAAGTTCATGTCGCATAACTTTTCTTGAATGCGTTATTCCAGCAATACTTTTTCAGCGTCACTGCCGCGCTCTATCGCCAGTGACAAGATCTTCTTGAGTTTATCGAATAGCGATGTATGATAAATTTTATGATACCGAACGAACATCGCGGATCATTTAAGGCCGCCACTTTCAATCCTGTCTGAGTATCAATCCTGAATTACAAGTGGCTAGTATTATTCACGATTTTGAAGTAACGATAAATTATCCATTGCACGTAATAAAACAATTTCATGCCAGAATTATAGTGATTTAAACGCAAATACTTTTCGCGGCGGCGATATAGAATATTGAAAATAGTCAAATATAATACAAGCTCGGGAAATTAAAATTGTTTTCAGAAGTTCTACGTGGCGCGTAACAGTAGACACTCTTTGCGTTGGTGAGGCATGTATCGTTGAAAATTAATCCGGCAGAGGCAGGCATTCGGCCGGGCAGGGCTTATTAAATTAAAGGGAAAGAATGCAGACCGGCATTCGCGTGAAAAGCGTGGCGCGCGAACTCTTTGTTACAAGGAAACAATCTCAGGTATGTGCAGAGCAATGTATCAAACAGAGTAGAAGATCTAAACCACCCAGCATTAAAGCACCGGAAACGCGCCGCTCGTAACGTATTTCAACTGGTTATCGTTTGCAGTGGTACAAGCGCGCGGTGGCGAGATGTGCATTGTTAAAGACCGAACTCGGTAAATTCATTATAACGCAACTGCTTCGAGAAACTGCCGAGCCGTATTCGCCGAGAATCGATTTTACCCTTTTACTTCGAGATCAGAGATGCCGCGGCTTCCTAGAAGTTTCATTGCAACGCCACGCAAAGCGCTGTTGATATCTCTGGGCATAATGACAATTACCAACTTTGTCCATTTGTTTCGCTGAATTCGTTTACCGAAGTGCATGATGAATGACAATACTTCCCTAGTATTGCATGCGACTTCTTTGAACAGTTCAATTGCATCTTAACCCTTTGCACTCTAAGGATGAGTGTTCATTAAATCATTATAAGTAAACGCGCGCACTAGAAGAGCATCGTGAGGCACATTTATATTAACGCTGTCATAGAAAATATGCACGTGAAACTAACAAGTTTGCAACACGCCGAATGTGTCTGACTGTCTGGATAAGCAGGTGTGCAGGATGCAATACATTAATACTCTACAATTAATGTACCTTGACCGTTTAGGCCCTCTCGAGTTTCGCGCGGAAACGTTATCCTTGAAATTATGAGACGCGAAGCGTGAATAATTCCGTCTGGCCGCCATTCATTTCGTGGTCGATATAAATTATTGCCAGAGCCGCATTAATTTCCTTTGCGAATAATTAACAATGTGCCGGACAACGAAACCTCCGCGAGGCCGGCCGGCCGGCAGGCAGACGCTTTTGGAATGGTCAGTGCTAGAGGCGTCAGTACCTTCATGCCCGGTGCGCCTAGAACCGCGCGGCGCGGCTCGACGCGGCGCGGCGGCCTCCTCCTCCTCGAAAGCCCTCACCCTAACTTCCTCCGCTCGACGAGTGAAATATTAATCATGACTTACACATGCTGTGTTCCGGGAGTACGGGCATTCTCTATCTGCATTATTAAGTAAGCCGGCTTGCTGCGTACCGTCCTGCCGGAGTCGCTTGGCCGACCACCCTTTGCCCCTCGCACCTTGCAACTCGCGCCACGAATACGGATATGTGGTCAGCTTTGTTATTATTCTAATATGAAGCACATCGCTGGATCACATGGATCGTGCTGGTGTACTTTTCCCACAGTCGACGGTCGTTCACCCGGAAACTCGTAGAAAAATGAAGATCTCTAACTTAAAAGCATGTAAACGATTCCTCAGCAAATATCCCTTTCAGAACCGCGCGATACGAATCCACGCGCACGTCATCACGTTGATACAATAATTTTCCATTTTTGCCATTACTTCGCTCATCGTCTCGATTTTCATCCGAGCTATCGTTAAAGTTTACGACCATGATCGTTTCTGCGTATCGGACAGTTTTGGGGATACATAAGTACATGGGCATCGAGAAACACGTTTATATACCGCTCGAGTATTTGGAGTTCGGTGTCAGCTAGTGCTTCTACCACCAAAATTCCATATACATAATGTTCCGATAGTGTAATTATTCTACTTCAGCAGTGAGGCGCATACTTGCCCCGATCGAACGTGTATTGCGTACCCCTCGACAACTTTATAAATTAGTTTTGTCCACGAGAAGCAGTCGAATCCGACTCCTTGTAACTGCACAATTTGCAGTTATAAGCACGTTAGAGTGGCAAACAATTTTGCTTGTGTGAGAGTCTGGTACGACGCGACAATCGAGCAATTAACTGATGCCGTAGCACCGCACGAGAATTTCATAGTTTCGAGAGCACAAAGAGCGCAAGCCATTATCAGGCGTGCAGGATCGTGCTCCCGGTATCGTTTGTCTCAACAATTGTCGAGAAATTGTTGATGTATCGCTGGCACGATCCTCGACCTACGATGGAAGAGCCTTAAAAAGAAGGAACTGCGAGGCAGCTCCTCTTGTTTTTCTACGGAGTGCTTGCGATCGATTAGGTTAGCCGGTAATAGCACCAAATAGCATTAAATCCTTTCAACGATGCAACGAAGTTACACCTGCGTGGAGCGCGCGTCTGGGAGTCCTCCTTCCAGCGTGGCAGGAAGGCGGGCAAGTTGGATTCGATCCAGCCAGCCTCCAGATGACGTGGGTAGCTGAGAAGAGGCGCGAGGCGGGAGGGGGTTCTAATAGGAGGCAAGTTTTAAATGCGAGTAATGTAATAACGTGTGCATTAGGAGACTACTATGGCGTCGGCGGCGTCTGCGGCTGGCGACAACGATAGTAGACCCATTCCCCGTAAGGGGTAGTTTGCCTGACAACTCGATTATACGATACTGCTCGGCTGAGTGGCAAGTGGTGATATATGGTGCGCATACACACGCTGCTACCAACCACTGAAGTCACTTAAAATAATGAGAAAGCGGAGAGTATCGGATGGCGTGATGCGCTCTTTTTCATTGCTCCTTTTTCCCTCGCCTTTATTGGTCCTGCTTGGTCACGGATATCGACGCAACAAACCTGGTCCCCGGACACGCCTCTTCGTCAATCACTCCGGCCAATGTTTCCTAGTTGTTTACGCTACCACCACCCAAGTTTATACCTGTTCCGACTCATTTCAAATCTACAAGAACTCAAAACCCTACCGCCTTTGCGGATCCTAATGCCCAGCCAAATATTAGAATGGCAATGTCGAGACAAAGTAAAATTTCCATCATAGAGGTCGCCTTGTAAGACTAGATAATGTCCACTACTTCTTTTCTCGGGACTGGTCTGACTAGTGCTTGATCTACACTACTTATCTCGAGTATAATCGTGCCACTCGGCCCACAGTGACCCTTAACATTATCGACAGGCGATCGCTCTTTATTCCAAGTACAATCATGGTGTAGCCTTGCGTAACGTCGGCCTGCGTCAGCGATTTTCGGGAAGTGCGATTTCCGTATGGCGCCGTTATCATAACCAATAACGCTCTGGGAGACTGGAAAGTGGTAAGACGGTCATTGCTCTGCCGGTGTAGTACTCGAGACATCCTTCTAGCCCGAAGATCCCAACCGGATCATTCGAATGACAAACTTTGGATCGGTGGCAGGAACGTTTACCGTTATTGTATATTGGCTGATGCAACCTAGCGTGAGAAGGATTTGCACGCCGCAATTTATTGCTAATATATACACGGCCCTCCGATCTCCTACATATGTACTGGCACAATGTGCCGGACCGTGTTGTGGTGGCGCCTGCTGCGCGATATAGGGATCGTACCAGAACGCTGGCTGCCTCCTCGAGGTACACAGGCGGCGTGTAACGTGGTGCTTATGGTTATGTAGGCCTACCTTGTGTGTACTGTTCATCTGTTAGGCCACGTCATGTGAATATTACCGAGTGCCTTTGGGTACTGCCACATACATAGAAGACCCAGACTATTCGCAGACTAGCGTTACATCAGAGATTGACGCGTCTCTCGATGTCTTTCACACGGATTCCTTTAAATCCCGATATACCGTCTCAGCTTCCTGTAATATTGATTGGTTGAGATGCTATCTTGTGGAATATCGACATCTCTTCAACGGATAATAGTTCGGATTTAATGAATTTTGGAGTGCTATATTCTGCAGTCAATGAACTTTTACGGCCGAAAGGAGTATGTGCGTTGTAAGAAGATGCATATACATATGTGTATAGTAAATGAGACGAGGATCACACAACTTTATCTGCCAAACACTACGGCTGACTTGGAGAACTTTGACATTCCGCGGTTTGGTTGTAGGCTACACGCTCCCTCTTAACAGTGAGGTACACTTGCCGCACGTAGATATGTGTGGCTTTGAAAATATGAAGCAACGATCGAGGAATTTTCCCTAGGAATCAGAATATAGTACTCTGTTCGGGAAGACTTAACGGAATTCCCTTATTGCAGAGAGGAAAAGGGGCCGCGAGAGTCAGAAAGGCGAGGAGAGAGAAAGAGAGACGGCGAAAAAGAAGTGAATCGGAGGCTTTGGTAAAAATTCGATTCGGTGCATTTTAATGAAGCATTTGTCGGCAATAGAGTGATTTAAATGGATCGACTGTCCGTAACACAATTATTCGATTGATCGGCAGAATAGAGGCTCCCTGTAATTTGACATTCAAAGCGTTTCCCAGACACGTGAATTCCGATCATGCGATCCGACATCCTTAAATTATTCATCCCTTCTAAGAGATAGAACGCTGTTTCCATGTCTCGTTCCCTCCCCTTCCTTCCTTCCACCTATCTATCTTGCAAGAGCGCGCACGAAAGGTTAAGTGGAAACAGCAAACCGTGCTTTCTTTCCACGCCAAACTTTTGTACTACCTTCTAATGATCGCCACCGACGTCTCTTACCTTCGTTGCTTGCGACAACTTCAGATATCTAATCCTGTACCTTAGTGCGCTCGGATTTCCCGACAGGCGCCCACACGTACATCGTTAACTTTAACCTTGAGTTAAGGCTTCCATTAAGTATTTTTTTCCTAATGGAGCGAACGAAACTTCGCGTGGAAAGCGTGCAGCTGACGCCGAAGTATTAGCCGGCAATAGCCTTAAATGACGTACACAGCAATTGCATGACCTTTTGAAAGATATATGGCCGCCGTTCCTCTGCAAGTCGTTTCTCCGTAAAATATTGTCCTCGCCCACGAACACCTCGCTGTGACACATTAACTCACCCTCGAATCAGCCAGCAATCTATGTCAATTGTATATTCGTATTAATTTATAGGTTCGTAAAAATTCTGCAAGATCGCTTGCTGGCATGCATGCGCACTCAGCATAAGCGCAGGTATTGCCGCGTTGAAGTAGCCCAGAAGCTTTACCCCTTTCATTGTTGCCTTGCTGCATAATGAAATCTTGCCCTGCTCACGGATACCGTGGCAATACATCTCTCAAGCTGAGGTTTACCGAGAGCATTGAAAGTTTATCTTCGAATTAATCGTCTTTCAGGATCACCATAGAAACAAGATGCATCAACTCTCGAGTGTGTAATAAGTCATCTTAAACCAGACAATTGCTTATAAGTACCATTAAGTGACTTCATACTCTCCCTTAGACAGCTGTAGAATATTAAGAAAGTACGTATCACGATTACTAAGTATTTCTCATCCGTGCGGCTTGCGATCCCAATGTAAATTTCATCGGAAATAAGACAGTCGACGCGTGTAGTTTGCGGTATGGAATATGTATAGTTCGAGGTGCTGGAAGGGACAGTTGACGCGTGGTTAACACGAAAAATCAACACTTAGACTGCCATGTCTGAGGCAGTAGAATACATGATCGCAGAGTGACTATAGACAAGATGAGGGGCTGTACTAGAGGTCAATATTACCCAGCCGGGGAGCAGTAAAGCGTGACATAAAGCGCCTGTATGTTGGTGTAATGAGCTGACATTATAATGTCCGAGGGTACGATGGACTTGGCAACTTGAAGGCAGGATTCCCCGACTGGACATCAATATATTGATGATCGCGCCGACGGAGATTAAGAGCCGTCATCTGTAGTGACGTGAGGGCTCTCGGGTATCGTGTCACATAGGATGCCATTATTAAAGAGGCTCCACTTTCATCCCCGGGATACGGCAATGCGCCCCGTAAAAGGCACTCACGGCTCTTCTCCTTCCCGTCGATAACATGATTCGGGACAAGAGGACTTTTACGAAAAGATCGGACTCATATCAGGCGGTGGAAGGGAGGGGGGCGGAGGGGTTAACAGTAACAGGGTTGGGAGGGCGCATGCGCCCGATATAGACAAGAGGGAGGCTAGTCTAGAAATACCTAATAAAACGTCATAGGAATATTTTCTGTCCTGACACTCAACTGCCAACAGCCCTAGTACTCTGGTGCTACCTTCCATGCGCATCAGAGGGATGTAATAGAGAATGTGTGTGTGCGAGGGCGGCGACGCGACGTGAGAGGGGCGGGAGGGGATAAAAAACAGACGCGAGGGTCGCCAACGAAATTGAAAAACGAACGAAGGGCAAGGAGGGATGGAGATTATCACTGCGGAAGAGCGGCCATCCGCGCGCGTGACTTCTCGGCGTGCGAAGCCATCGATCGCATCTCCCGTAATCCATCGAAGGTAGAAGACCTTGGCATTCATCAATTATCACTGACAAGAGCCTCAAGTAGCACTAGAAGGCCAGTACCGAATGGTCGGCCATCCACTGGCTGGAGATTAATTAACAAGCTGATTTTAAGGAGACACCATTTGTACAGTGATAGTAGCACATTTCCAGGTGGCCATTGGAACACAGCAGCCCCAGCCCCAGCCCCAGCCCCAGACCCAGACACTCTGTTTCGATGGGTTGCCTGGTAATGCGTGCATAATATCGATTCACAATAAAACGTGCGAGCCCGAACGACTCGGTCGTACATACCAGCAGGAAAGGAAGGGAAGGGCGAAAGGTCGTAGAAGTCTAGTAGAAAAGAGAGCTGAAGAAGTTGAGAGGGAGTACGACGTGTCGTTACGTTTGCGGTACATGGTTTCTTTCGATATACACACAAAGTGTGGTTACGTGACAGTGCGTTCGAGGCGATGGAGCCGGGTCTGGTATGGCTAGACTGTATGTATGGAAGATGCCGTGAGAGGCTGAAGGGATCGCGAAAGGCAGGGGGAGTGGGGCGAGATCAAGGAAAGGGACAGGGATGAAGAGGAAATGGGAGAATAGGGATGAAAATGGGGAGGGAGAGTAGGGTGGGGTGGTAGAGACGCCAGTTGGATTGGGGACGGGCGGGGACGGTAATCGACAGCAAGTGAATTGGAACAAATGCAGACAGACGTGAGGTGGGCTACTGGCTCTCGCTTGATACCGCAACCGAGAGATATAGTATAAACCGAGTACCGGTATTAATTGAGTTCGCCCCTTCCGTCGGCGCGGCGCGGCGCGGCGTACCTACGCCGCTCTCCTTCTCCCAATACAGCCACCCTACTCTCACTACCGCCAGGAGCTCCTGCTCCATTCGGCTGCTCACTTGTCCGGATTGAAGACAAGTCGACGATACGTCCCGCGAAAACGAGAATCCTTGCGGAGGAAGATCATACCGAGGGAAGCGAAGAATAATTACTTTCGAGACGGGAGACAGTGGGTGGCCGCCGCTCGAGAGCCCAGTTGTACAACCTCTCCTGCACAAGACTCAGCTGCTCCCGTGGTTTCGAGAAGTCCTCAAACCATATTGGAGCATCACCATACGCTCGGTTGCCTGACGTATAAATTGCCGAATTAAACCGCAACGAAACGCTATATCCAAAATCCAACAACGGATATTGCACGATATGAGAGAAGGATTTTTATCCCTATTGATATTGACGTTTCGGCAAAGTTTATTGTAGAGCGAGCCGGTATTTGCAAATACGTGTAAATGGCAATAGAAAAATTTGTATACTGCGGTTATCGCTGGTCTCGGAAGTCATATTGGGAGAATTGGTTATCTTTCACTGTGTTCAAACACGGGAGCTTCTCTTGGAACGGTTTTTTTTAATATTAACCAGTATTATTCCATAAAAAAACGCTTCTGTCGACTTTTCATTAGTTTCATATTTTTTCCCTTCGAAATTGATTTGCTTTTTTTAAAAAACATTTTTGTATAAAAATAATATCTCGACAATGCGCTTGTTTGCCCAGCAAAGTCACGGGGTTGCCAAGTGAAATTGGGAACGGCTGCCACGGCGGCGATCTCGATTATGCCGCCGAACTTAATATCCGGTAGTGCTTGTGGAAGACGCGAGGAAGTAAAACTAATTTCGTAAATCCTTTAATCCACGCGTTCCCTCGGCGAAGCCATAAAGAGGGGAGAGAAAGAGAGGGCGGAATAACGAGAGGAAACTGAATGACCGAGCTTCTCCAGTCTTTGATGGAATATGATGAAAGAGCTGCAGTGGAACTTTCTTACTCGCATCTGAACTCACAAACACAAAGAAAAGCACGAAAGTCGAGAAGGGTGTGCATACATTATTAAAAGGCTGCCAGCCGTTACAGTGGCTAAAAATGCCTTAAAGCTCAAAGCAATGCCCTGAAATCTCCTCTGCCGGATTATTCGTGTCAAATCGCATGCTGGGCAGTGGGTCTGCGCTCCCGATTCGAATTCCCAGGATTCGTGCGACGACTCGAAAACTGTTTAACGGTTCTCTCATTAAGTTCAGTGCTCTCCTCGTTAAATTTCCTTCAAATCAAGATTAAGAATAGGCTAACGAAGGGTCATCCAATCAGAATGGCGCCCTAGGAATTGGAGCGTTATATTAATCTCTTTTACTTCGATAAAGCATCATTTAACAGGACACGAAAAGGAGAAGGCGTGGCAGGATGCTCTAATTTAACGAAGTCAATCATTGCACCGAACTCCGCTTACTCCACCTGCTCTTGATTACTTACTGCTTTATTCGCAAAACACTCGCCCCCTATGTAGCATTACTTTAATCGAGCGATGCTTACTATTCCCGCTCAATCAAGGCACTTGATTAACTCTAATTTGAGTCGTGTAACCTTGATAGCCATGCTTGGCCGAAGTTTATACCGTACACCTTAGCCAACTGTAGAAACCGCAGAGATCGAAGCACGATTTTGACTCTCCTTATTAATTAGTTGAGCTGGAGTAGCCGCTATTGACTCGCGTATCGGGTAGTGGAGGGAGCGCGAAACACGAGGCGGGTCTTCGAATAATTGAAGTTACAGAGTTTAGGAGAGGGGTAAACATTGATTAAATCATTACTTACTTCCGTACTGCTGAGCGATGAGGGAAGCGAAGACTTGGCCAGGGCTGCGAGCGCCTCTAGCACCGGAGGATGTTGAGCTCGGGCCGACGGGATGCCGAGTATTGTCTTCCTCGTCGCTACTCGACTGGGCATTTGAACCGTAGCCGCGCCGTTCTCGCCATTCGAGGGACCGTTGACGGCGCAGTCCACGGCCCCCGTTAGCGTGCCCGCGGCCCAATGTCCCCTCGCCCTCCATTACTGCAGCATCTGCAATCATATCATCCAACAAATTAGTATAAACATTCTAGTCGAATGCCCATTCTCACGATACATGCTTATCATTTCTATATCTGCCAGCTTAGTCAACTTTCCTTTAGATTCGTATGTAAAGCTATGGAGGTTAATTCTTAATACATAGTAGATGCATAGAAAATACGAATCATTATTCCTGCGTGTGTTTTTGGTCCATAGCTAAACAAATCTGGAAAAGTTGCGCAAGCTGATTTCGACTCTGTGAATCCATTTTACAAACTATCTTTCAACAGAAATCTTAACGCATAAATGAACCTGTTGTACGTCGCTCTACAAAAACAAAGTCTCGGAGGACAGAGGTCTTCCATATATGTACATGTACGTATGTAGATATAGCATGTTTTCAAAACAAAAATCATAACGATCTTTTCTGTTACGTCTACTTGCAGCGACGGAGAGAAGAAAACACGATCCAGTACGTGTCTTCTTTTCCGTTTCCCTTAGTTTGCGTGTAAGACTCCAAGGTAATGGTTGGGAAATAAAAAATGGTGGAATTCTCAGCGTACGGAGGACTAGGTGCTTTTTTACAATCCGAATGATTCAGGAGCAGCGAAATATAAAATATGAGAGAAGTCGAGTCACGACAAATTTTGTGTCGTTATCGAGCGCACGGCAACCTAGAAACAAACAATATGGGTTTGTATCTCGAATACAGAGATATCCGCATGGAAAGCTGATATAGGAGCTCAATAGCAAATAACAGTCGCTCATTAAGCATTCACAGCTAATAGACTGAGTCAGTCCAAACCGGAGCGAATCGAATTGTATCAAGCTATTTCCGACATTTGCTGATATTGTATACAGATCCTTTCGTGTGCTTCGATCCCATGAATGCTCTTTATGCTCTTGGCTTAGGCTTGTATTCATGTGCAGTACGAGCTATTTCGGCAGGAGTGAAAAAGGTAATCAGTGCTCTTAAAGCTCCCAGTGCACTTGTATTTCCGAAACCGCAGCAGTAAAGCGAAAGCACTACCAGCGCTTGCGGAAGTGGTTTCTGGGAAGTCATGTGTTATCGAGCGTTTCTGATGGATTGCGCCTCTTTGCATCACTTATTATGTATGAACATAAATTACTATCTTTCTTACACCCATACACGAATTATGCGATTTATTCAAGTACTGTAAATAGTGTGAGTGAATAGAGACAAGTAGAATCAAATACTTATAGAAAGTATATTCGTCGTTTGGTAAGATAAATTTGATTGCTTTAATAGTAAAGTGCTACTATACTGATAAATATACGGTTTATCATTAAAGTTATTAAGCAGGTTATCTCATACTGAAACAAGTGTTTCTTTGTCTCATGTAGTTGCCTTTCTTATTGCAGGCGTGTAGCCGACAAAGATCAATAACACGAGAATGTATATGGTAGTAGATAATTGAGTGGATACCACTCGAAATTCCCATGGAGGCGTCCTCCCAGCTAGTAGCTACTCTCCGTTGATTGTAGAGACCGTTGATTGATGCTCCAAGGGAGATTCTAACAGGGCGATTGCTATCTTAAGATCGCTCACTGTTCCTTGGACTATGAAATTTCAGTTTGAAACCTGCCACCAGAAAGGGGAGGATCTTGCTAAAGTTGATTCGCGCTGTACGGCACGGCAGAACACAGGTTTCCAATTGGCCAATAGTAGATGCTTCCATTTGAATGACGAATTAATCTCAAATTTTTCGTCGAAGGTAAAGATAGAAATCTGTAATAGTGTTGTTAATGCGTATCCTTATGCACCAGCAGCAGCGGACAGATCGGGCAAGATTCTTGGGAGCCACTTTTCTTAGTGGACTCGATAGGGTAGCTAACAGGTCGCACCTTTTCCATGAAGCACATGGCTGCTTCACCGCCCGTGTTTTGTTTAGGTGGCACTCGAGAAATCTCTCCTCTTCCTTCTTCTGGTGGGCACCCTGCTTCTGCAAGCTCGTCGTGTGTTCGCGTGCAAGTGGTTGCCGGCTTCAGAAAATGCGGTGGGAGAGCTGTGAAACTGTAAGTGAATCGGAAAACTCGATGCTCACACTCGTCGCTAACGAAGAGCTAGCCTAGCCGCAAACGCACTCGAGAGCGGCACTTCTCAATCGAGTCGTTTCCCAGGGCTCGTTAATGTTGCCCGATCTTATTGTTTGCCCCGCTCCTCCTTTGATCGAATCGTCGCTTCTATTGATTCTCGGCTACGCCGTCAATAAAGAGCCTATAAAGGCTCCCTGTGTTCAACCAGTCACATTCGTTACTACTGAATATTGGAATTCTATCGCTACCGGCGTGTTAACACTGCGCGCGCGGCAAGTTAAACACCCGCAGACAAAAGGGTTTCCAGCGGAAACGAAGTTCGACTGGCGGCTCTCGGTGATATAGTAAAGCAGTTCATAATGACGAATTGCGAGCATCGTACCTTCCCTTTAGTGCGCGGAATGGTACTCCTCACTTTTAATAGAACATTTTTACAAGGAGTCGTAAACGCGAAGTCGACTATCTGCCGCGCCATAGGCATGCCCGCATTCTCGTAACTTACGATATGTGGCATTAACGACTAATAATACTCTGCAGGCTATAAAAAGTGTTGTAATCCGCGCGAGTAGAGGCTAGAAATGTATTAGGTTATTACATAGAAGATGTCGGATTTTAATGATAGTTGACGTAAAAAAATCCGATATTTCTTACGGGACAGTCTACTGCTTTTCTATGTGTTAATACTTGCAATCATAAAAGTAATAATATTAGGAAATGTCTGTCATGTCAATTTAAATGCGAAAGTTGCAAACTTATTAGTCACGTACACGGCCTCTTTGGGGCTGCCCTTCAGCCTCCGGCAATACATAAGTACAGATATCCTGCCTCTTAATTACGTTTCCAACATTTCAAGAGTTTAATTACTTCCCGGCGATACCGGGGATTCCGATTTAACGGTAGATCGAGCGGGACTGCAATATTTTCTAGCGCCGCAAGCGGGAAAGTGCCGTTGGCGATATTACAGAACGAAATGAGTAAAAGTTGTTGACCGAAATCATAATTGAACGTGGGGAGGGGGGAGGGAGGGATGCCATCCGTGCACTAGGGGATGGCGACGACGATCTGTTACCTACACCCGACGTCAAGAGGACACTTGGCGGCAGGGTATTAGGGAAAAAGTCTTCTTATTATTGAAGCTGGTCACACGTGTATATTATTGCCGAGAACTGGTCTTCCTACTGCGGCGATCGGAGGATCGAGACGCGAATGTTTCATCGTCGTTCATACTCGGATGAAAGAATACATCACGCAGTACTTCTAATTTTGTCCAAAACTACTTCTAAGTAATAACAAATAGTTTTATCGCTTTGAGGTTGTTCGCAATGTAGCGTGTCAAAGCTCTATTAAAATAAGGATGGAATTAATGTCAACCAAACTGTTCATCATCGGTCTCCAAGTAGTTATTAATAATTAGTACAATTGGAAGTAGAAAAATCATAGGTAGGCGCCGTATAATTGGTCGATTCTTGGCATGACAACATGAACTTAATCTGGCGAGGATTGCTCAGCATATAGAATGCACGCAGGATTTCATCGTGTGTCTTGGATCTCTAAAGGTTCTGCCATCTGCCTCATAGTAAACATAAATCAGTCTACGAGTAGTGGTGGGTGCCCTCTTAGAAAGGGGTTAAAAAGCTCTGGCGGTACGTGCGTGCATACACTGAGCGCATATAGTACACGGTTGTCTCTCACCCTCCCTCCCTCTCTCTCTCTCTCTCACTCTCTCTCTCTCTCTCGGCCACACGTATCCCGGCAAAAGTCGCCTGGCGCCCTAGGTACATACATACGTATGTACCTTCATAGGGGAATATGTATAGTGGCACTCCGACTTTCCGGCCACGAATTCAGTCTTAGAGAAGCCATACTATAAATGGGCTTTAAGAGTTTCTCCGTGTTCGCGCGAATTGAGACTGGATTTGCATAGCCACGTAGCGGAGTCGCACGCGGCCATGGCCGCGGAGCCGCTGGAAATTTCCATCCCGTGAAATGTGAAGTGAGTTTTTAAACGGCATCTAATGAAGGCAACACCTTTAGGCCACATTGTTCAACTGCTGCTCGGCATACGGCGACGGCGGTGCCCCGCCGCGGCTGTCTACTCTCGGAAAGCGTAAGAAGGGCATCTGAATGCATGAAACATAGACTCCGGCCTCTCTAGGTGGATATGGCTCGAGTTTGACTAGAAGCCAAAGCGAGAGAGGGATTAAGGCAGTGAGAAGGAGAGGGAGAAGAGAACCAGAGAGAAGCATGGAGTTTTGCATATTCATTGGCTTTCGCATGGAACCCCCTCGCTCATCAAGGAGGTACACTTTGGGTCTTAACATTAGACACACCCCTGTGCAGCGCTGCTTGCCGCCTCGCCTCGCCCAGCCTTGCCTCGCCCCGCCAGACCCCATCTCGATATCAGCGTACCGGATAATTATGCGACTTTAATCTTAACGGCATTCCCGAAAGCTTTCGAGCTCCGTGTAAGCGCCCACCCCTGCGATCGTCGATGACGAAGCCTCTCGTGGAAATTTGAATGCGCGTTAATTAGGCTGCAGCTATTTGCGGCGTGCCTTTATGCCCCGCTGGTGTGTATGTTTGAATATGTGAGTGTGTATAGGTTACGAGGCTATTAAGTTCGCCTGGTGCATGATACGCAGATTTTACGGTTACGTTATGCATATATCCCACGATATTTGACGCACGAAGAGTATGTTAATTGAGAATATGTAATAGCGAGGAGGAGAGCTTTGAATCTTAACTGACTCGCAGCGCGATCGAGCTCAACGGAGACCCGTGACGCTTAACTGCGAGTAGAAATTTAGTAGACATATTTTGATAAAAGTATGCAAACTGATTGTGTAAAAGCTAGTGAATTGTTTGAGGCACGCATTCGATTAGTTTAGTAACAACCTGATTACAAGAGACTGCGCTGTGTAAATTATTTTCGAAATCGTGTACGTTTTTGCATGGCAATGGTCTGAGAATGGTGCCAACTGCAGTTCCTTGGTAACAAAGTCAATCAGGGCGCGCTTAAGGGAATTGTAATCGATTCAAAATGGAAAGCTCTACCGTGCTCCCTTAAATCATCGAGGGATCTTGGCGCGACTATCGGTAGGAGCGCCAGGCGTAAATTTCGCTCGATTGGCCATCGAGCACGGGCGCAAATTTCTTTGGCGGCGGGCGATCGCCACCCTCAAATGAGAAAGCGTCCGTCTGAACGGGATGGCTAGATAGATGGGTAGGACAGCACACTGACAGGGCTCCAGGGGGATCAAGAAAATTGCACGGCACCGGGATAGCCAGGCAGCCAGGCAGCCAGGCAGTCAGGCAGCCGCGCTACGAGCGCTTGCGCCGGTATTTTGCGGTGCAGAATGTCAATTAAACGGTGCGCAGCCGATTAACCATAACCGAAACCTCGACAAAGGTCATAGCGTGCAACGGTTTCGTACTCCGGCGGCTTCATCACGTGATAATTTATATGGTAATTCCAGGGACGTAATAAGTCCCCCTCGGCAAACTCTGGCTGCTACTACACACGGGGACGAGATCCAAGGCTCCCACTCGCCCCCTCCTCCTAGTGCATCCCGGATCCCTGCCGGGATGACCCCGGCGTTCCATCGGGAGGACGGCCTGCCATGTACACATCATTACTAAAAGCGGTCATCGATTCATCGGAGTTCGAGGACCGACCACCAGCCCACCAGCCCACCACTCCGTCCCAACGTCATCCTCCTCTTCCACGTTCACCATCTACGCGCACCCACACATACACGCAGCTGCATCCTACACCCTCTCTAGTTGTTCCCTTGTATGTGTACTGAGCACGGGATGGTTGCCTACGCCGCGTCGTACCATTGTCAAATTTTCCCAGCACCCGCAGCAACGGTAAAGCCAGCACCGGTCGCTCTATTCTGTACGCTGGATTTAATTAACGCCATCTCGTTAACTTTTGTTACGTGCAGCGCGACACTGACCACTCTCGGCTGCCAGACAACGGGTCTTAAAGCTCGTGCCCCATCACCCCTCCACCCTTCCGTTCCAGTGTTTCTAGTTCGGACAATGGCAAAAAATAATATCCGCTCCCGTACTGGCCATTTGGAAATAGGTATTCGAAGGTTAACGTGTTCACAGTTCACGGAAACGAGAGCTATCGAATAGTATTTGGGTGTAACTGTTCTTTTGTTCACAAAAGAAAATACCTCGAGGGTTGTAATAGCATAAAAAATTGAGCACTATGGAAAAATCTGGTATGAAGGATATTGTCAAGTTTTATAGAATATGCTGCTTATTGTACAGTATCACACACGGCAAGAGTGTCGATAGTAAAAAAAACAGAATCGATGAGGATTGATCGGTTTCTGGTGGTAGGAAAAAATGATTTTCACGCTAATGTTGTTTATCCGCGCAAAATTCATTCTCGTCGTCTTAAGGTTGCGACAGGGGAAAATTGATATTACCTTGTGCGATAAAACTTAATTACGAGTCTTACAGTTCCATGATGTTTGTCATACTCTTCCCTGACTTTGAAATTGTTGCGACAGAATTGATTGATAGGAATGAAAGTCCCCTTTGTTGGTTCTTTTAAAAGAGAGGGAGTCTTTACTATATGAAACATTCCTGGGAACAATATCGGTCTCTGTGCTACATTTTATAAAGAGCTCCAATTGACAATAGTTCTATTAGGTCTCTCATAGAAGTATCGTCAATTATTATTTAAATATATTTGAATTGACTTGACTATTCGCGTTGTTTGAACGCATGCGGCTGGCAGCCTAGAGAATAACAGCACCGAAGTGATATTCAGTACGTGGGAGAGAGACGGTGAGCGGGTTTTCACATAAAAGTTTTCACGTGAAACTTTATTCGGGTAGACAACGTAGAGAAGGACGAACTTTGGGTTTATTATGTAACTGTACTTGAAACTGGCGCTCTACCCGAAAACAACGATGTTTGCCTGTCGTACACATACATTCACACCTGGGTAAGGAAAGATTCGACACCTTTATTCCAAATTCATTTGACCTACTTTTCAAGAAGCATCCGTTGCAACGCGGTCAGATGATTTTATTATGCCGCGTTGCAATAACTTTTACTAAAGTATTGAGAGTTAGTTGGATGTAGAGTAGCAAGAGCGGAGTAGAGGCGGGTTTGATCGGGATTCCAGAAGTTTCGTGTGACTTAATGAGGTGGATTCCTCGGTAAATTAGGATGCAGCTCAATTCAAATCAAAGGCCGGGGACCTAGTGGTTATCGACTTAGAAGGGATAGATCCAGTGCAGGCCCGAGGCTCGCAAGGGATGCACGGCGATGTCTTGGGGCTGTCAATGGTCGATCGCGGCCTGTGTAATCTACAGGGTAGTTTCGTCTTCATTTGCCAAATGGTCGGTAAATCCATGCAGAAGCGTCGTCGTCCTCCTCCTCTCAGCGTCGTCTCCGAGTGCAGCGCAGAAAGGCGATGGTTTAAGCACAGCAATGGCCTCTCCCCGCGCATCCTACCAGCAGCGTTATTGCGAAACTTAACTGCGATGTAAACCCACTTTGGCTCACTCGAGTGCTCGGAGAGACGGCCACCGCTTCTAACTAACACCAAGTCCCACGAACCATTTAACGATTCTCCCTGGCCGGGATTACGTGCCGCACAATCGCCGCCGCCGCCGCCGCCGCGCAATCCTGATCTGTTTCCGAGGACTTGCAAGTAAGACGGATTTGTTACGGGCCATACCACGAAATACAACTTTCGAGAGAGACAACACTAGCATTCAAACGATACTGATCATATAAAACTTCTACCCCCTGCGATTAAATTAATTAACACCCGAGAGAATAGGGCGATATGTTGACGGTGGGATACAAATTAAGCCCTTGAGTAAACACAATAAAATTAATTCGGTCAACACGCAATATCAAATGGATAAGTTCCTGATTTCCGAACGCTTCGCACCAACGTTTAATTAACTGCAGATTGATACACAGTGCATACCTACACTGGAATTATCCATTTTTGCCAGTGTGTATCTGTTTATATTTTCTCTGTTTACGACTTCCCAATGGAATAATACATTTAATAATTCCACTTACGCAACGATCGAGTGATTTATTTAGCCCGTGTTGATTAAAGTGAGTATTTTCTTTAAGCCGTTGGCGATTGGCTCAAGGGACAGTCATAAAAAGGAGCCGCAGCCAAAAGGTTTTCAAGGAATCGCTTTGAAATCCCCCCGAAAACAATATCGCTGAAACGTAAGGCCGGTCTTAGAAATTGGATTGTCCTTCAAAAGTCTCCGGAGGCTTCCGTAGAAGAATACACGATGATTCACTCAACGAAAGGCCCGCCGATACAATTGCCCGCCTCCTCACTTTCATTCCCAACCATTCCAGCGAGCCACAAATAAATAAAACTTCGATATTAGCCTGCGCAAATGGTATGACGTATGCCTTTATACCTGAAATACAAGCCCCACAAATCAATATTAACCACTTTTAGTGCAAGCTGCATATTCAACGTAATACCCTCTGTTGTAAAGCCCAAGCTAATATGGTATCATGATTGTGCTTTGTGGGAATGTGAGTCATCAGGACTTAACCATCCTAATCCACATTCCAATCACATTTTTTATTTAAAAATGTAGGAAAAGTACAATTTTGGGACAAATGCAATTTTATAGTGTGATTGGGTAATGGTTTGTCAAACTGAGCCAACAACAGACTATCGATAGGAGTTAGAACTGCTGTAAACTCTATGTAGCGTACATCCAACAATCACTACTGCGTACACTCAGAAATTCATTTGAGGGTTGCATACGGTAAAGGCAAGCTTGAGATGAATCTGCAAGTTGAATCAAACGCCTTGAATATTGCAGAGAACAGCCGAGCAATTGTTGAGATGTTCTTGCATTTTGCTTTGTCGTGTCTGTGAATGAGATTGAAGGAGGAGGGGGAAAAGCGGGTGCATCTAGACGGGAGAGTTTCTTGCCGAGCTCGTCGTCTTTCCATTATAACATCCGGCTAAGAGCTATCGTAAAAGACTAGGTGTTGTCTGCAATAAAACCGTGCTACCTCGCCCGGTAAATGTAAAACGGAAACGAAGGTTAAGTAAAGTCTCTACGAGGGGTAGCGTCAACGTTTTACGCGCTCTGCGACGCATAAAGCCTCTTTCGTAGAAGTAAATTGTAAGTCTCTTATAGCCGACTGGTCAGCGCCATAAGCACTTTCGTTCGGCCCGCAAAAACAGCTTGGCTTCGTAAGAAGATTAGAGTCGTTATTGTGCCGACACTGTGAGAAGTGGAAGTTCCAGTCCGGACGGTCGTTCGACCCTCTCATCCACAAACCCCACCAACGTGTTACTGTCGACGTAATTCCAGTAAAATGACTGATAGCTAGATACAAAAGAATCGCCACTATGTCACTTTGAAATATGAATTACAACGAGCTAACACCAATTCCCGTGTGAAAAGGAAAAACAAAAGGCATCAGTATTACCTTGCGAAAGAATTGTTCTAAGTTCTAACACTATTCCGCAGGTTAGTCAGTTGCTGCTAGATTTTTCTCTAATTTTTAACAGGTTATCATACACGACGGCACATATAAGTAATACTATAACAGTAAGCATACGACTTACAATGATGCGTCAGACTGGTGGTCACAATTGACTTGTTAGGCTCCACGAACTCCCCGACACTGAAACAGATAAATTCAGATTTCTCCGTCAGTTGGTGTCTTGCAAGCGCTAGACGTATGTGAATTGCAGATTTAAACGGGAATTTGGAAGAGGGATTAGTTGGCGTAGAGCGCTCCGCTTCTGACAGGCAGATTTGATAACGCTCGTCGTGTACCGGTATTACACGAAAGGATAGAGAGAGCACCAGGAAGACAGCTAATAAAGAATTAATGTCAACTTCGCCTTTACGTAATACTGCTACCGGTACATGGACGAATAACTGCGCCATGGCCCCAGAATTCCTAGGCTTTGCCGGTGGCGGTGGTAGCTGTTTGGTGCCGGAAGTGCTTCGAGCTCCGGACCTACCAACCTCTGGCTGCGGTTTCCGCAACCTCCGTAGGGTCATTAGCCAACCATTCATTATGCAAGTGCGAGGCAGTATTGCGTCAATATGGAGGGAGGCAGGCAGATTGTTGGCCCAATCGATAACAATGCGCCGTGTTTACTGGTCGGATAATCGACGTACGCAGTTTCTGCTACGGCCTCGCCTTCGAAGACTGAGTGCTGCCGGAAAATATTTTACGACCAATCATTTCAGCCACCACGAAAGTGTTATTCCTTTTTTCTTTACTCAACGTTTATCACTCTTCTACGCTACATTTACCCGAAGTATACCATATAATTCTGTGATCAGACACTGAATTCTCGTAATGAAGTTTCGGTCAACCGCAAATCGACAGTACTGTCTTGTATATTGCAATTTGCCAATCTCGTATATATACATATATGTGCATACGGAAATGGAATATCGACAATAGGATTGCGCCAACACGCAAGAGCGACCAGTACAAAAAGCGCCGGAGGAACTCGACGACGCAGAGTGCACAGGCTATAAGACGAATTACAAAGCATGTGTAGGCCGCGCTTTCTTTAGAATGCACTCTAGCAGCGACGAATCCATAATGAGGACGAAAGATTGATCACCACCTTGATATTACGGCGATCGCTTATTACGCTGTGGAAATTAAACGATCTCGGCGTACTATGCTATCGACCAACAGTAATGCATTAGCGGTATCAAAAGGATATACTCGGAGATAGTGCGCGCGACAGACAAAAGAGGCTGGAAAGGGCAAACTGGCAAAGCCCTGGTTAACCAATACTATTCGCTCGATATCAATGGAGAACTATGCACCTGTTAGCCGGTGGAGTAGAGTCAGGTAGATGACAGATCGCTGCGCTCTCGAGTATTAGAACACGCTCGATTACCGGTCAAGGGGACAGGACTCGATATTCAGGAAGCAGTTGAACAGTTCCTAAGTGCGATACGAATACCGGAAGTATGGAACGCGAGGGATGAAAGGGATGGCACGCCTGTCCCGGCGATATTTCGATTGCTGCGGCGGAAAGCCGGGAGAGGTGGGTGGGCGGGGGGGTGGGGAGGGTCGACGCGGCGAGCGGGCGATCTGAGGCGCCTTTGATCTAAGTTTCTGGCAATGCAGGATGAAGGGACACAGCATGCGTAGCTACCGGCCAGGAAGTTGCTAGCAATTTGCTTAGTTGGATTAGATTGTGAATTTTGTACCACTCTGTTTGAACCGTGTCCCACGTACATATACTATATACATATAGTTATGTACTCGCATGTGTATACTTCCAACTTCAACACGATAATTTCAGCGGTTGCCGGTGTGCGACTCATCGGCGCCGTCCCTGCTCCTTCGTTCAACCATCCAGTTTATAATTACTGCTTCATCGTCAGAGAGAAGTTTGCCAATTCGTTGCTCCACGAAAATGTGCACTTTGATCCGCCAAGAACCAGCAGGACCGTGTCGTTCCCGTCGATGTCGAGGAGCCGTGACAGCGCTCTGGTATCGCTGCCACCACCCCTTAGACGGCATCGTCCATGATGATGCTTCACCCATTCTACAGGCCGTGATTCCGCCTGCTTTGATCTGTCCGGCAACCGGGGACGAAAGCCCGGGATCATCTCGAATGAGAAAGCGAGCAATTCGGGGAATAAAATTAATCTGGCGTCGACGGAATACGCGCACGAGAGGATGAGAGAGGAAGAGAGGGAGAGAGAGAGAGAGAGAGAGCGAAGCATCGGGATACATCGTGGGTGGGCTCAGACGGATGCGGCTCGTTGCACGATACCAGGCGGTTTGGATTATTCGCACAGCCAGCAAATAAAAGTAAGCTAAGATCCAGATAAAAAGTTATGGAAATGAAAGGGGTCGGAGAGAGAGAGAGAGAGAGAGAGAGAGAGAGAGAGGGAGAGAGAGAGAGAGAGGCCGGAACAAAGCGTTACATTAAAGTTGGAAAAATGTGCTGGATTCCATCGGCGCTCGCTGAGCGTATTCATCTCGTTAGTGCAAAGTCGGCTTTAATAACCGGGATTCGTATTCCATTACTAACGCAAGTAAGAGCAGGAATGTCCATGTTAAAAATTAAACAGGATATTTGGAATACTTCCGTGCTACTTCAATATAGCTGGCATTATTATATTTTTGTGAAATGCATTTAACTTAAATACGCGCGCAATTGAAGTACCAGGAATTTCAAGAATGGAAAAGAAGATAGCGCGGCGCTAAGTGGTCAGGAATCCGTAGGAGCAGTAGTGAAAAGGTCCTGCTGATTCAATCTGAGCCGTGCACAGAGGAGACTTAATTCCGGCTGAGCCAAGTATATATTAACCCCGAGCGGGCGCACCAGGTCGATCCACGATAAAGTGGTAAAAGTTGGAAAAGGGCGGATAGGACGAGGAGTCGCTTATCCAAGGGAGAACGGTGAAAGGTATTGAGCAAGGGTGGGGGTGTGTATCTGTACTGTGCAGTGGTGTTCTTATCACGGTCGGGGGCGACGATCGAGCCGCACAAAAAAAGTCGAGCGGACGCTGACCCACATTCCATCATCGTCGAATTCTTCGCAAGGACTTCGTGCCTCGCGTGTAGATTGCGATGCCTGGCGCTCGTTCGCTACTGTTACTGTGCCGGTTCGCTTGGATGTGTGCAAGTGAATGCAGCTACACACGAAGGTAGAGGGGTTTCGCACAGGTACACGAGCGGCATGGATATGAGGTGCACGTGTGCTGTGCCGGGGAAGTAGAGGCGCGGACGTCGAATATAATCTTGGGCTGAAACAGTGTGTTCCGTATGCAAGGACAGCCTGTGCATCGGGGTGAGTATACGTGTGTAGGACCAATTCGAAGCAGCAGCATTGGTTCGCCTGGCAGTGAGCTGTATTGCGAATCCTATACAGTGAGCTTCAGGCACGAATGCGGGATCAATGTTTTATCGATATTGCAGCAGACGCAGCACTGATACGTCTCGAGTCGTAGCGGCCCGCATATATAGCGCGTGCTTTCTCCCGTTTGCAAGAGGATTTATGGATTAGCCTTTGTTTATCGCCGCCCTTCCCACCCTCTTTTTCTCTCCACGCAGTCCCTCCAATAGCCCTTCTTTCTTGCCGACCGAGCCCTAAGTGTGCCTTGCATTAGCATGCGCGCGCTCTTATGAAAGCAGAAATGGAAATGTTCACCGAACATACAATACAGACGCGATCACCCGGACATCTACTTCCCTAAACAGACTTGCACTCTTCTCTACATTGCACGATCGGTTTACTTCTGGCCCAAGCTAAACTGACAAACCCTATAAGAAAAATCTTACGAGCTTAATATTGTTGATCAAACGCAAATGTACACGCATCAACTCATGCAATTTCTAAAGAACAAAATGATGTAAGTTGCTATTATAGTGGTGAAGACCTACAGAAACTTGATAAACACGTAATGAAAATCATATTCAAAAAGAGACATCAAAATTTTTTTTAAGTCACAATAGTTGCTATAAAAAGCAGCGGGTCAACAATCTGTCATATCTACAGCGTTCGAGAAACGAAGAAGCTGCTACTTGTGCATTTTTCAAATGTAATCATACTACCGAAATCCGTGATCGGACGCAGGAAACTAGAAGTCAGACCGGATCAAGGAACCAGAGTGCATAGGGAAATGTATTCTCATACGAGGAAACATCGAGGAAGGTAAGGTTCAAAGTGCAGGCAATAGTATGCATGAGCGTACTCTGCTCACAGCTAGAATTCAGCGAGGTCGATAACATAGAGCGTCAACGTACAAATCGCTGACTGGAAGAGGAGGCGCCCGGTGGATTCGCGAGACCAAAGACTGTGAGCGAGACAACCAACAAGCAGAAACGCTTAAGGCCGCGGTCTTAAGGGGTAAAACGAGTGACGACTAGGAGGAGAGGCTGAGAGAGTGAGAGAGAAGGAAGGGAGAACGTTGCTGTGGAAAAGAAACTTTTGTTTAAAATTGGAATTCCTTTGCGGCTCGTTGGTACTAGGAATGCAGATGGGGTAGTAGCGGTGGTTGGCGGTGGCGGCGTTGGCGACGAACAGCGTGAGTGGGCGACGGAAGAAACCTGGGGCCAAGCCACTGGAGGAAACTCAGCGGCAACGCCGCGCCGCCAGAAGTGTAAGAGTTACCCAAAAAAGGCAAGGTTCGATTTTCTCATCATAACGGGGAAAGTTCTTACCCGGCGTGAAATACTTGGGCCTCAAGAAGCATGAACGAATTTTAAACACGTGTCAACGAAACGCTTCTCTTGCGTCAAGAATTCAATGACACGAGAGTGCGACATTGTGATACTCCTACACTCTCGCTCAATCGTATTACTTAGAACGCCAAGAGAAATCGAATTCCGAAAGAACAATGTGCCTGCGCAAGTCGGTCACTTTTTACCACTGCCATACACTGCAAGTAAACGCAAAATTACGGGGAGCTACAAAAAGAAGGCAGTGCATCAATGTCGATATATCGACAAACGCGAAATACTCGGAATTGGAACAGCGGAAACCGCTATGGCAACGGAAGGTACCGAGGACACGCCAGAGATGGCACATATTATTCGGCGTCGCGTACCAGTCCCTTGATTAATTCGCAGGTATCTGTCGCGCGCGCGGATAATCATGTTTCCGGTAGATAGGTGCGCTACGATGGATAAACGCATTAACCTGTAATTATCGAAATTACAGACTCAGGAGGAAGTCAGTTGGAACCTCCCACTCCTTCGGTGTCTCCTAAGATTCTGGTCCCCTCCCGCTCCCGCTGTCATCGGCCTGGCCTACTCCTGGTTACTTAGACAGGTATCCCATCTCGCTAATTATTCTAATGTAACAAGCACGCCTTCCTTCCCCTCTGCCAACCCCCCTCCCTCTCTCTCTCTCTCTCTCTCTCTCCTTACTCTTACCCACCTCTGTATCCGCTCAGCTTGCTCAGGGAACTTACGAAAGCAGATTATGACTGGAACGCACTTTTAAGAAATTGAAAATTGATTGCGTGTGCATTTCGGGCCCCCTCCACCACGCTCTCGGTTCGATCGGTCTACCGGATAATAAAGTCACTTACGACGAAGCCTTGATAAGACCGGCTCTGATAGGGAAGCTGTTTGCCATGGGAGGGCGCGAGAAAAAGCGCAAGAGACAGAGCGATGAGTAGGAGTCCATCGACGAAAGGATCAGCCGGGAGGAGGCGAGAGGATGATAAAGAAGAGGAGGCGGGATGGGCAAGTTCGGGAAACCCTCAAGAGGGAGAAACGAGGCGTAAATTTGATTGGATGTTTTATACAGGAAACGGCATCGCGTGAAGAAAGCCTCTTTAATTTGCAGATAGAAGTCGGCGAACGAACGGCAAGCGAATGAACGCCGGCGGAATCCCGAATCGAGATATCGCGCGATTGGGCCCGTGAAATATCGCCGTCGCCGATGACGTATTTCATTTTGTCCGTCACTTTTCCTGAAGGCAGGTATCACCGATATCGATCGATCAGCCCTCCCTTTCACACGCAGGCATTCAGCGGGTAGGAAATTGGACAGAAAAATGTGCGTCCTGCCAGCTATGCGAATGGAATGCTAGGGCGATCCTGGGAATATTTGATGTAATTAGCACTGGGGTGTTTAAGAACGTACCCACTAAATATGTGTCCTGGAAAGCTGTGTACGACGTTAAAATATATGTGAAGTATAGGTAGCCTGTTGCATATGTCGTGCAACCTGCTCTATTTCCATCAACGGAACGGTCTGACGCGCCGAGCCGCACCGGAAGTCTGTTACTCATATAATATTTTATGCGACTCTATCTGCATTGTATATCCGCGGGCGTGCCCACCTGCGCAAAGTGTTTCCTTGTAAATATCCCGCACCTTATCCTCGCCGTTATTATTTAAAGGCGACGCAACGTGGCAGCAGCACGCGAACCTTATGGATTTACAAAGCATTTTGACGAAACCGCGCTACCTAGCTGGCAATACCTCTCAACATGCAAACGCCTTCTAAAACATTTTAATCTAAACTGAATTCTGCCAGGCAGCCTGTAATTTTATGTGCCACGTAACAAGAGTGCTTTCGGGGTAGAATACAGGCTCAAAGGGATTCCTGGCACAGGCTCCACGTTAGAGCGGTCAGAGGTCATTGTCTCCTGGAGACCAACGCGTAGATTCTTGACGGTGGCCAAATGGGCGGCCGAACGCTTAACAGAGTTAAGATGGTTCTGGGTACGAGGAGACACATTAAACTAGTGCGGCTACCACTTTTACCATTATTGTTTCGCCGACTGGAACTTTTAGCCTGATGAGCTCGGGACGGGTGTGGCTGATCCTGTCAAGGAAATTTAGTGGCGCTTCCCGCGGCCGACGATTAGAGAGAAATTAGTGGGACATAAAATTTATTCTCGGCTAGGGAAAGGAAGCGAGAGGAGAGTAGTTGCATTACGAGCGGGGCTCATCCCGCGAAATAGCGGGGCTTAAGGAAAATGTCTTAATGCCGAACTCATTCGATTCTACTCGAGCAGAGCTCTCAATCTGTGTAGCCGAGCGTTTCTTCGAGACCACCGCGCTCCGGCAACACTCGCTCCCTCAATGACACTGTGGCCTGTGTCGCACAATGAAATTGAACGACTATAATTACAGCGGGAAATAAAGTTAGTACCCTTTACGGGGAAGCCATAGAATGTGTCCCCGATAAAATTAGGCGTTCTAGCGGTGCTGTTACGCCCCTCTGACTTCGAGTACTTCACTGTCAGTCCATAACTCGATTACCGCCGGTGGAGACCAATTACCTTCAAAAGTGACTTCGGTCAGGCTCCACTTGCAGTCTGAGAGGGGCGAAAGAGAGGGAGGGAATTCAGAAGCCGCGAAACTACCTCTGTTATACGAGAGCCAGACATTAGCCACACCACACGCGCAAATTCGCGGCGGATTTGACGCGAGTTTGCCTTAGCGGACTAAGCTTTAGTAGAGGTCTAAGGTGGAACTTTATGGTAATTCAACACAGTCCAGCCCCTGCGCTAATAGAAGTCCGAGCGGAGGGAGCGCTTTCGCAAAATCGTGGCAGCATGTTTCGCGATGGACCATATCTCACAAGCCGCACACACCATCATCAGCAACAGCAGCGACAGCTACTCAAGCCTCCGAAGAGAGAAGACGGAAGGATCAATGATGGAGCGGAGGAGGAGAGAATCGATTATATCAGACCGTCTACGATGAGTCGGGTAATTAAAGCTCGGTCCGGTCGGACGGTCGCGTGCATTATTTGTACACTAATGCCCGGCCCGACAGGAACGATCAAGCTCCAAGCCGACAATAATAACCGGGTAGCGGAGTCTGCTAGCAGCAGATTACACGGAGATGCGAATATGGTATGGTATTCCTATCCCCTTGGACAAGTGGTTGTATCCTGCTGGTAGAACACATAGCCCATAAGCGCATAGGAGAGTACGCGCACACCCGCGCGAGCGAGCCAGCGAGAGAGTGAGAGAGTGAGAGAGTGAGGAGGCGGGGGCCGAAAGGAGAGTGTATAGGTTCTAGGAACCACATACACGCCTGACGAAGGAGAGTTCTGGCCCGGCAACGAAGCCTAGGGTTTGGTTGCTGCCGGCATCACAACTCATCCTAATTACATCTACCCTCGTTTCCGGATTCGGGAGGTTTCCCTTCAAGAGGGTACACTAGCACTTAATTAGTATTGCCAACCGGACTTACCGGCGCAGAGCCTACTGCAATTGAGACATTTAACTATATTTCCGTCTCAGACGAGAATTACCTCTTGATTTACAGTGCGCGTGTCGAGAGTCCCCCGTCGAATTTCTTCTATCCACCCACTAAACTGCCAAGGCTAACTGCGCTCTCATATGCATACGAACTTCTACTTCCACATATAGCATATCGTACTTAAACATATTAGCTAGATTGTTTATGAGAAGCGAATGCTTTTGCATGGCAGAAATCTATTTTGTTCGAGGGACTACTTAAGTCGTTATTGCTTTCGAAATATTCTGCGAAAGATTGCTTCATTTCGAAAGACTAGGAGTAATGAGAGGCGAGTAATAATGTGACGGTAACTGTTGCGCTCACTGAGTGTACGTGACACACCAAGGGAGGAGCTACTCCGGTTTCTCAAATCATTTGTAACCCTGCATTAAAAGAACTTTCACGCTCGTGTAGCGTAAAAAATGGACGGCGGACGAGGCGCGCCTCCACCGGTAACGTTGTCCCAGTGGAGCATTATTCTTAATTACTAGAGATTTATTAAGCTTGCTCTGCACAAAGCGCTTCTTGCGCTGCAGAAGAATGCAGCAATCACCCGTTCCATAAGTTCATGGTCTAAAGTCTAAACACTAAATGCTGATTCTTAAGACGGCTTTATTATTGACTATTCGGTTGCAATTCACAGACCCTTTATCTCGTGAACGGACTGCTTGGTTTTCGAGTCATTGTACACCATATAAACAATTTTTCAATAATACCTCTTAGTGTACATCTGCCGCATGAATGTAAATTCGTAATGGCGTTTTGACGCTGTTTGTTAAGCCATAAGGAAATCGCTCTCGCACACAGTGCGATTTTTTTGGCAGCGGGACAAAATGTCGCACTTCGTTTTCACAAGGAGCGCCAGAGAAAACCTGCTGCATAATAAGTCTGCCGTTACGGAGCTTCAATTATTAAAAAATTACCTGTCAGTCTCACTTGCGCGTTTCATTTCGCGTTTCAACTTATTTCTCATTCGCCCCTCTCATTCCCCCACATCCAAGCCCACCCTCTATCTCACTTACTTTCTTGATCCTCCATTCTTCTTAGATACCTCGATCTTCTAGTGAGCGACCGTACCTTCGGAAGTGACTGATTAAAGAAATCTACGTCAGATGTTCTCATCTCAGGACGAAATGCCTGTCAAAAGGTTACATTAATTGCGCCGCGCTTGATTGATTAAGGTCTGAATGCTATTAATTACTGAGGAGGATTCGCAAAAGAGTCAACGTACTAGAAATAGACTCCTACTACGTAGAAAGTATACTGATCAAAAGTACTTTTACATGAGACTGAAGACTGTCTTCATGAATACAAATACATTGTGTCTTCTCCCTCTATGTATGTATATTTCTTCCAATCTAATATGAACAATGTGCTGCTGCTTAGGATGTTGTTCAAGAATCGCTATTTTGTGTGTCACTAATGTGCGAGTACTATGCATTCTCCTATACGCAATGTTAATTAAAGCTGTACATGAATTAAACAACAAAATTCGATGAAACATAATCAGAAAAGATGAATTATAATTCACCTATACGCGTAAAACTCATTAGCGATAAAAGGCACGTTGCCGTAACAATTAAATTACCATGGAATAATGGGCGGTGTGATCATGGTTCAGTCCAGTCATGACGAGCGACATATTTTGCATAAGAATACAATCAGTGCAATTCAGTGGTCCGAGATGCGAAGCGTATCACTGTGAAATGCGTTCTGTGCATATGTAACGATAAGTCAAATCATGGATTGAGAGCGGCCGAAGCGGACGGTCGAGAGGAACCAGGTTGAATAGAACTAATTTGTACCATGCAAAAGGTTTCGCTCACTAATTATGGTTATTACAGGACTTGGGGACATTGGCAGCGTATACGCCGATTTGAAAGGTTTATCTTTCCTATTATGTGAGTGAGTGGCAGCGACTATCATCTACCATACATATCGAACTTTCTGCAACAACAATTTGGCCAATAGTGTTCTAGTTGTATCCACATAAGAAACTTAATATTTATCTTTCGAAGAAACACACAAAGACCCATCAATGGTTTGAAGTGTGCTCTTGCAATATAGATATATTATGTTGTATTATTGCACAGACCTCTGAATGGAAATTCAAATTTAAACTTTCCTAACTATGTCTTCATTGCTAATGCATGTGCGTATGGTGGTTTCTATCAGGATCGAAGCTCCGTTTCGCTTTTGTCGAATTCAGCTTTTAATACCGGTTACTCCAGCAGTTATACGAATCGATGTTCGAATAATTAAAACTTTTCTCAATCGCAATATCATTCCTCGACTAACTACTCGCTGGGGTCTGCTCTTTTATTGCACCAGCTCGTAGACTCGGGGATTCTGTTTTTATCATTCGTGGCGAAAACTGCGTGCACCACTATCCAACTGAGAATGCCGACTAACTACTGAATAGCGATCTCAGCGGCCACCGGATTTAATTGAATTTCAGCCAGTCGATGATATACTTACTGAAAACAGAAGAGAACTGTACTTAAGAAACCTTAAGAAGAAAAGTATCTATTGGATAAACCGAATATTGAACAGAACTCCATTGACACAACGAAAATGCCTCTGTAATAGAGGGATGTGGCAAGGTGGAAAACATGTCAAAAGCAGGACCAGCGGTTTTAGAGGTATAGTAGACTGCATATGTACATATAGTATATACATATTGTATATACGGTAGCCTAGGCGTCGTGCCACACAATTTCTGTACCTAATCGAACACTTAACCACCGACTCGCTGCTGAATACCCCTGTGCTTTCGCTCACCGCAAATACAACATAGACGCGTAAATAATGTACTTTCCTACAATTCTATGGCTCTCTCGGCGGGAAAACGTAGCTTGTAGCTGAGCCGATCATAAATCCAATTATAGGTGAAACAGTGCGCAATGACGTCACATCCGTCCTTTGGCAACCCTTTCCGTAGCTCTATCGGATAACAATTACCAACCCGTCTATACTCTGATGCCGATCCGCCAATATCTCATCCCCCGTGGCTGGCTTCTCACACTTTTCAGACAGCCCTTCAACGACCTACCGATACCCCGCAATGATTTCCCTCCTTTCACACTTACCAGCTCGCTTCGCTGCCTCTACTCCACACTCCACACTCCACTCACACCACCATTTCCGTAACCCTTCCGCTACCCAAGTATTCTTTTGTCCCCGATACTACACACCAACATACAACTCCTCCCCTCGAAGTAGCCGCTTATCTTGAAGAAGACACCCTAAGAAGTTTAACAGAGATACACTTACCGAACTCGATCAACAAGAATACCAAGGAGATAAGAGGCAGATACAAGTAGAAGAGTCCCTTTTCTATATGAATTGCTATCTTGAAATGCACTAGCCGACAAATAAAGAGCGAATTATAACGATTCCAGAATCAACATCATATGAGTAACAAATGGACATGCCAATTATTAGATCCAACGGTACATACATAGTAGATACGCATATGATTTGTAAGATCTTTGTCATTCACTGATCTCTTATTTCTAGAATGCAATAGAATAGCCCACGACCTTGGCAAGGCATACTATTGCATTCTAGAAATTGGGAATACGAAGTGATAGCTTCAATTGATAATCCGGAAATACGAGCTTGCCAGTATGCGGTCACCAGTACCGAAGTGGCCTTCGGCCGACCTAATTATTCTTCGCGGGTCCAGTCAATATCGACTGACTTATTAAAATTATCGAGGTAATTACCGATGCGCGAGTGCCGGTAATATTGGCGCGGCAACACAGTTAACGCCGCAACAATTATTACAAAGTGGCCCGGCAATAAATCGTCTGGCGAATGCGAATTGAAAAAGAAACGGTTGCTCCCTGCCCCCTAGCCACCACCTCTGCGGCCCTCTGCACCCGGCTGCCGTTCCAGCTCATAATGAAAAAAGCTTCGCCACGCCGATAAACCGCGCGACGTTGCAAATTGGTATTAGCGGGCAATCGAGCATGAAATAAACAATCGCATTTAAGCGCACATCTCTGTCACGGCCTGCCATTGTCCATTTGTCAGGGAATATCACATTTTTCCATTTGGCTTCTCTTGCCGTAGAGTTACGCACTCTGCACGACGGAATTTCGCCGGCTACAATGCATCCAGCATGTATACAGACATATACATGCGCGTACACATTCGTAAAATAAATCGGGCCAAATAAAGAAAGCGGCGAGATACAGTTGGGCCGTTGCATGGTGGTCGTCTCAAGTTATTCGGCCTGCCGTACGGAAAGCCTACCCCTCTCTCTGTCGTGGTGTAAGTAAGGTATGTATGTACTCAAGTACACAGAGTGAGATACTGCGGGACGTCGGTAGCGCGAGAAATGAGACTGAGCTCGTCCTCCCGCTGCCCATGCCTCTTTACTCCTTTACCACCCGGCTCCCCCTCAACCTAGATGGTATTGTACTCTCTTTCGGTATTTCTAATAACTTCTTCCACCTTCTTCTTCGCTCAACCTCTTCCCGCTACTGCTGGCTGCTCCACCGCCTCCGCCGCCTCCGCATCGTCCTGTCTTCCATCTTCAGTCGCTTTTACCCGCTTCGGCATGCTCTCCGCTCCTCGCCAGCCCCTTTCCCTCCTCTTTCTCGTGTCTGGACTTGGCTATACCAGCAATAATCCGACACTATCGGCCCTTCCTATTTCGCCCACGCCCTCCAAGTCCATCCCTTCGTCCCTCTTTCCCTGAGCAGCCAGGCACCTTGACTCCTTGAGCTCAGCCACCCTCGCCTGCTCTTCTCTCACCCTGTTGCCCACGCTTGCCACGGGCTAGCACCGCTTCGCTCCCAACAACAATTACTTCGCCATATTGTTCGCGCTCTCTCCTATCTTGTAAGCGTAAGCCGAGAAGGAGAGACGGAGTGCCGGAGAGCGGGAGAAAGAGTGGGAGTGCGGTTCGAAATGCGAGGTGAGACGAGGTGGAGACCGAGCGAGCGACGGAGGGACAGATAAAGATGGGGCGGCACGACGGCACGGCGGGATCAAGTTTTTAATCACTCTCCAATGTCAGCTGGAAAAAGAAATGCAAGGTGCGCGAGCCTCCGTCGCTGCTCATCCCACCGCGTCCAACCCTCCTTCTCCTCCTCCCTGCACCACCACCCCTTTCCACTTTTTTCGTGTATCACGCCAGACGCAAGGATCAACGCGCATTCTCCACTGTCAAACTTAAGCCATCGATTTTTTCTAGCAGACTTGAATCCTTTCCCCTTATTTCGCTCGAACACTAATGGCATTGTCTGTTGGAATTTGTAATGACTAAAATATGAAATTTTGTAAGATACATTACAGAATTTTTATTGCACTGAATTAACAATCCAATTATCTTGAGTGCTTTACTCAGTCTGAAGAAGTCTTGCATAAAATCACTGGTGAATAATACGTCTATATCAATTGCAATATAGAATCTGACATTGAAGAGTCACTTAAGAAAGCGACCTTGTGAGTGACGATAATTCGGAGCTGATAAATCGTGGTTTGGGAAGAGAGTGTGAACATCCGACGGTTCGCAAGAGGAGAACGGAGGCGGCACGTGCTCGAACCAACCGACTATTTCGGCGTCTGTCTGTCCGTCGCTGTCTGGCAATGTATATGTATATCTATAATTCAGCGAGTGGGTGAAGACAGTGGGATAATGATAACCCAGGGGGTAAGACACAATGGGAAAGCCCTAAGCGTTAAGCTCTGTCTGCTTGATGCGCGCGCACCTTTCAGGAGCATCGGCCATTTTTGTTCTTTTGTCGTGCGGTGTGCTTTCTTATTCCTCGTGCTATCAAAAGTACCAGCGGCAGCGAGCCGCGCGCTCAGCAGTGCGCTTGCACACGCTGCTGCACCGCTCACACAAAAAGAGCATGCCCCGGCGGCCATCACTCTCTGCTGACGTTTGACCCGACCGACACCGACAGTTATCAGTGGCGAAGTAAGGCCAGGCAACAGGAATACCTGCTCGTCGGGATACGCGATGTGAATCGTAGCATTTACCGTGAAACCGAGCTTGCACGGCTTCGTAAGACACGTGCAAGAATATCTGCAGTCGTGAAATCGATACCACGCTACTCCCCCCAAACCCCCTCGCTCACCCACTCATTCTCTCTCTCTCTCTACCTCTCTGCCATGCCACGCGCGCGCACCATTCTATCCTTCTCCCTTTTTAGTGATAAGGATGCACACCAGTTGACATAAACTAAAAAGCGTCCGGCATTCAAACCCATTAGTGCTTACCAATCACCCATTAGCGAGAACTAATTCTTTTGTCGCCAATACCTAGTGATATTAATGGCATTTCCCGATATAGTGACAATTCGAGCGGCAATTACATTCGCGGGTTTCTCGATTAGTACGAATATTTCCAATCCCGTTATTTGTAGGAGAGACTTGCTGGTCACGATACCTGTCTCTACTGTAAATAGCCGCCGACCGAATTATCCTCCAGTAACGATTAATACATCTAGATTGATGAACACAATTTGATCAGAGCTCGATAATTCTGGCAGTTGTAGGGGAAGATGTAATTTTATACATTTGTCGCTCAAACTAGAGCGTTCAGTGAAACCTGGAGAAAGATTATTTTTGGATTTTCGAGGCGCAAGAGAGACACCAAAACGGGCTCTTGTTGCTAGGTAATAGATTAATGTAAATTCAGAGGGAACCGCTTGATAATGGTAGTCGAATCTGACTTATTAGACCACTAACTCCATCGCCGGATGTTGGTGCCATCCCATTCCGACGGCAAGGATCTTGCCTGCTCTCCATCGGCAAGAACCATCCCCTAGCTTATGTTCCTTCCTTCCTTGCCGACAGCATCCTGCACTACTATCCCTGCAGTATCGACATTCACTCGGTAGCAACCCCCGACAAATTTCATCCCCTGTTTTATCGCTTAGCAGCTAGAGGCAACCTTTCCTTTATTGGTATGATTACAGAGCCAGTCAGTGGCAGTTAGAATTTCTGAGAATTATTCATCAAACGTAATCCGCAAGCGCGCGTCATAAAAATTTTCAATTATACGCTTTAGAGATGACGCTTTCGGGGCGATGAGAAAGAACCGGGTGGCTTGGGATTTTTTCATTCGATATAACACGGTAAATGGAATATATAACGTACGAGGATAGCAATAGCCTATCCTTACTGGGGAGGTTTTTAATGGAAACTGCGAAAGCGCATTATTCGGAAAATGAATTATCTTTGTGGAATATGTAGCGCTGGCGTGCGAGAGAGCATTTTGCACTTTCCAGGTCAAGAAAACTCGATGGCGGAGCAGAGTAGCCAATTCCACTGCTGATGAGTTGCTACGTGAGATGGGCCTCTAATACTCCAAATTCCACGAACCTGTCAGATAACCGCGCGCCCTTCTTTTATCGAAGTACCGTTGCCGGTATATAGATACATACATGCATACATACATGCATGCATGCATGTATATACAATATCTTTAAACGGGTGCGCGTTTTTGGTATTCCAAGGTCCCTCCGCGTGAAATATTCTACTCGTCCGCTGTATATATTTTCGGTTCATCAAAATAATATCGATCACGAATAACACGATCTATAAAATTAAACTTGTCTATCGCTTGCATCCTAACACAACTAAGTAAAAGTAAAACTTGAATGGCAGCTGGTGTATAAACATAATTGTGGCAAGCAAATGCAATATTATACCAACGAGATTTGCAAATCGTGCAAATAAAAAGGTTTACTGCGCATAATAGTGCATGCGTATAACGGACAGTTACGATCGGTTAGGGATATAAGGGATAGGAGAGTAGAATGGGCAACAATGAAAAAACGATTTCCCGGCGAGAAGCGAGAGCACGCGACGCGTCGGGCATGAAAAGCGGCCCGAAGGTTTTAGTTCAGAAGCGTCTCTGGTGAGTGTGGAGAACGATTCGATGCTTTTTGAGCACATATTGCGATAATGGGGATGATTTGCATACGGCGCGAGTGGCCCGCTGGATTTACGAGGTACAGCAACGCGGCGTTGTGGGTATTAAAGTGTTATTATCTCTTTTGTAGCGATCACGTGTCGGCCCGCTTGCGATGGCCCATCTTACCACTGCCATGTTATTTGTCACCAAGGTCCCGTCGTGTTTAATATCGTTTCGTGGCAACTAAGATATGCAGGTCAGAATCTGTGCAATAGATTTTCGCGTAGGGAGCGTCGCCCCCTGCCGTTGACATTTGCAGGCGCCCACGCTATAAGGATTGTACGGCAATGTACTGCCATTTGGGGTTCAGAACATAAAATTGTCTAGACTGCAAACGAAACAATAGAGGTGACGCTTAAAATAAAGGCAGAAGTACTGAAATTGTAAGCTGAGCTACAAAAAATCATGTTTCTTGCCCACTGTCTTTATAACGTAATAGTGAACATTGTTCGCGAGAGTTGCCTGTCAGCGGCAATGCCGTAAATAGTAAATATATGTTTCGAGAGACTCCATGGTGGATGCAAAAGTTACCGGCAACCAGCTAGCAGAGGACATTTCTTGTCCGAATTCTTCATGCATATAATGATTACCAAAAACCCCGTAGAACTACGCTACACTCGGAATACACCCACACCGTTATTATTATGCAATTCAATCCAGTCGAGCGAAAGGTTGTGAAAAATGTGAGAGTAAGAGTTGGTGCACAATTCACAGATTCCTGAAAATCGGTCAAAGCGAAAGCGCAAGGGGTTTCCCTCTGGCACGATTCCACTCGCAAGTGCGGATTGTTTTTTCGCGCAGGTGTAAGTGTCGGTGTACGTATGTATGCATGTATAGCTGCTGGGAACAAGAGGTAAGGCAAAAAAATAGGAGCGCGCACTCGGCTGCACGGCGTATTGAAATTTACATAGATACCCGACCGGTAGTGTAAGTAGAGTGGTGGTTCAGGTAGACCGAGACGTGCACGTGCACACTTATGTGCCAGTGTGGAATGGGCAAGGTCTTCGGGGGTCTCTATTGGATTACAGAACAAGCGGCCAGCACTCAAGCCTCCGTAACCCCCGCCTTGCCCTGGGCAAAGTAGTTTAGCTTTGGAGTACAGCCTTACCTATCTAGCCTTAGCTTGCCTGTCCATCCGTTACGTTATGTATCCAGGATCCACCCTCCTCGGCGAGCTCTCCCATTCTTTCTCTCGCCAGCCTCCCCCGACCCCCCAACCCACCCCGAACCAGACTCACCCACCGCCCCTCCTCCTCTCTTTCATCTTGCTTGGCGCGTCTGTCCCCTCGGCCGTGCACGTGCCCGCTTCCAGTAACACGCTAAGGAAAATAAAGGAGCGGTTTCTTCGCCCCAATCTGCACGCCGGCGCCGCGCCGGCATGATTTCAGCGTACGAGTGTACGCTGTACTACATCGGACACGAACGGAAAAGTGTGGGTTTCCCGCAGTCGGTCCTCCTTCCGCCTTTCATTATTGAGGAATCAATTAGGGAGTTCCTTGCTCGCGCTGAATAAGCGAGAACCTCCGCAGTCGACTCCTCCACCGCGTTACCCAACGCTATGGTCTTAATTGTATAATTTTTTAATTCACATCTTCTATACCCGCGTAGCCTATTGCGCGCGCGCGCGCGCGCCATTTTTTATAATGGTGCGGAGGGTGGACTGCGGAGATTAAGCGAGAACTGTAGTCAGTAGTTATTAAAGGTAAACAGGCGCGGAGAAGAAGGCACACCGGCATTCTTGTTATGAGAAAGGCTCCGAAGTAGCTGGCTCGAGTAGAATAGCCTGAAATAGATCTGGCGGGCGGCGCGCGGAAGGAATGCCGGCCCTCCATTCCGTGAAACTGCAAGTCCGCCGAAGCCGTCTCTCTGACTTTCTCTCTTGCTCTTTCTTCTCCCCTCTCTCTCTCTCTCTCTCTCTCTCTCTCTCTCTCTCTCTCTCTCTCTCTCTCTCTCTCTGACCTTCCGCGGCAGACAGAGAGAGAGAGAGAGAAAGAGAGAGACTGGCGAAGATTAGGGCATCGATTTAAGAAGGTGCACCGATTCTTTCCTCAAGACATCTGACTTTTAAATGCTTTTAACTGGAACTCCCAGCGTTATCGTAATCAAGGCAGCACGGCAGCGGTTATTCGCCTGCTTGGAATTCATTGGACACCGATTCGCGAATAACAATCGCTATCCTTTGACCTGAATGGTCTGTGTCAGCGACGAGTAACGATATTCAGAAAATTCTTCATCGACAGTCATTTTAATTACGTGTTTCACGGTTTCTCCGAGTAACCTAGTAAAAGTTGAATTTCCTCGCAAACGTTTAGCAAGACTTCAACGATAGCTTAAACATTGATGTTCTTGCAGAGAGCAATTCTAGACTTTAAACTGTTATCAGCTTTCGAGAAGCAAGGGAGCATGACTTCACAAAACGATGCCGGAACGGAGGCTCGAGTAAAGACTAAGCATCCTGTTACAACGTTAAATTAGCAATGTTACTTTCCGACAGCGCTGCTAGAAACCTCGAACAGAGCGCCAAGCAACCGAGCAACTAACGCTGCTCCGCCAGATTTACATTTTGCAGTTCACGCAGCCGGAAACAGGCTTCTCCTTCGTTCTTGTTCGCCCTCTCTCTACCAGAGAACAATCCACTTGCGCTCTTGCGAGTGCAACACGACCCAAATACTCGAAAATCATTGCTGGCTGTGTGGAGCCGACGGGCATTCGAGCGGCCAGCGGCGCGCGTCGAGCCGAGAAATGGTCGTAGGAATCCTCCCTGTACGAATGTGTTGCCTTACCACCGAACGGTCGGCGCGCATCGAGCCAGTAGTCACGTCACTGGAGCCGTGTGTGTGCGCTCGAGGCATGGCAGAGCTGATGTTATTAAAGTAGTAAATTTCAACCTCGCCGGGGATATGGATTAGTTTTCCCGCGCGCCTCTGTAACCCTGCAGTTGGCCCGCTCGGGCGCCGACGCTGGTCGACCTGAAGAGCACTGGGCCACTTTGCCCACCAATGTAACGCCCCATTGTTTCAAAAAGCAACCAGGATACGATTATGTCCTTTATTATGCAGAAGACTCAACACTGGTTCAGCCCTCGACTAATCTAGAATCCTGAAAATACCTATATTCCGGCACAACGATCCTTCCGTTTCAGCTCATCCCCAATCCCCAATCCCCAATGACTCGTAGAAAAAGCACGTTTTCTTGCATCTCCCGCTCTTACCGTTGACGAAACTTAAGATACGCGACAACAAAGCTTTTTCGGCGCCTCTGTCAGGATGATATTCCATAACAATATATTACCCGCTGCCGCACCAAGTGAAAACAACGAGCTCCATTGAAGTTTCAAGAGAGTACCAAGTTTAAAGCCACTGTATAGTAATCTACATAGCGCACCCAAGGAAGCGTAATCTGGGCTGGGATTTTCGTTTGCCGACCTAGATTTCATGATGCCGATACTTCCTAATACTGTGTGCTCATTCGGAAAGGTGCTCCCTTCTGGAACGGATCCTGCGCCAGCTAATCATAATAAAACAAGTGTACAGTACAGCTAACAATAAATCGGCTATTTGTATTCTGTTCTGTGATTGCGCCTATTATTCACCTGCTAATGAAAGTCTGTGTAGTGCTTCCGCCTAGCAACCATACTAATTCCAATTTCAAAGTGCCGTTAATTAAATACAGACTACTACAAACAGGTTGGGACAGCTATTCTTCTCGGAGGATATGTGCGCTTTTGACAGACTGCAACATATATTCGTCTTTAACGCAAGGATTAAACGTCCCCCGTTCAGCAGAAAGACATAATAGTTTTCATGATCTCCGGCTCTACTGAAATTAAACCATACCATATGATTTTAATACCCCGTTTTAATACCAATCTGACTAAATTGGCGTGCAGGTGAATCGAAGCCATTAGGATTTCCGCTTTCCGTTAATGTCCTATACATGTGCTGTGCATCACGAACAGACGACAGCGCGTGGAACAAATAGACTAGAATTGCAAGTATAGGAAATTCTGAGTGAACAAGATATTGGCGGGGAGCCAACTCATTAAGGTCAACATTATTTTTAACTCAAGCGCGAGAAAGACCATTTTGATTCGATGATTATACATTGATGCACATATTCGACTATTGCCCGCCAGCAATTACTTTGGCCATCATCCGTACTTCAAAAGCGCTTTTCTTAACCACGAAGAGAATCGCGCAATGATAAAATGGAATAAAATGGGGAAAATAGGTAATCGAAATCGACTGCTGGGCTGATTATTTCAACCTAGTTACATCCAAGAAAATCACTCTCTGTTCTTAGCGCTCTAACTGACAATGACGAGAATTACTTCCCTGAAATTAGAAAAGACTACTACGTAAACCAACTCCGAGGGTTATCTGGAAAGTAACTTCCAATAGTATATAGTTGTACTGCAGCGCTACTGTTATCTAATGGCACTTATTTTCCAGATAACCCTCGTAGTTTGCGACAATGCTTTCGTTCTTAGACCGCTCAAATCTTGACCCATTGTACCCAAGTGAATACACGTATTGCTAAAGACTAGGCGCAGACACGGCGGATTTCGCGGCCGATATTCACCCGGACGATGCGACGAAGCACGCGAGAGCATTATAAACGTTTTCAGGGGGAAACAATGGAAAACAGTAACAAAGCTGTAGCATCGAACAGGTACGCGTTCACATGTAACTTCGAATATTCTGAGACGCTACTATCGGCAGACTGTCAATCTGTGTGTTTCGAATTCAACGCTCACAAACTTTGTATTAGAAGTTTATTCCCATGGAATCGAACACCCATTGAATGGAACTACTTCATTCTCAATCATATCCTCCTGCGCATTAGTTAATTCACTTCTCTTCAAGTCCACGCTAAATATCGATCGTGAATTGACTTTGGAAACATTCGAAACCAATTTGCTTGAATACGAAATTCTTGAAAGTTTGACAAATCTCGAGAAAGAGCTACTCGTTGGCTTTGTATTAAAAAAAAGCTGGAATATCAAGAAAAAGCCTAGTGAAGTGGTAGAGATGCGGGCGGAGAGAAGCGCGCATGATTATGACACTATGGGCAAATGAGTTTAACGGTGTGTGGGTTACGCGAAACTTGGGTATCCATAATACAAGGTAATATTATTGGTGCGATGAAGGGTAGACGAGCGGGCAAGCAGCTGCGTAGAGCGTTGGTAGAGTATAGGAGTGGGTCTCAGAATGGAGGCGCGCGCGTTGATCCCGTGAAGCAGATAGAAGCCGACATGCGGGACTAACGGCACTCGGGCATTACTCGTAATTAGAAACTCCCGCATAATTATCCGGCAGGCTGCTTCGCGTCCAGCTAGGCATCCATGCTCGCATTTGCAGTCACCGAGAGACAGTCGTAGTAGAGAACGGACACGCAGAGGGCAGCGGGCAGCGGGCAGAGGGCAGCGGGCAGCGGGCAGTAGAGAGTTTCTCGCGCGGTTGGCAGGTAAATGCCGTCATTAGCATGCCTTGCTCGTCAGCGTGTGAACGATGCTCAAGTATCTTTGCTCCACTTGCCACTTACGCAAAACGCTCGACTATGCATTCGGTCGGAGACCGCCTTTGCGGCGCGCACAGCATAATAGCGCTCCGCGCTAAATCCGATTGCGGTTGTTTCGCCAGATTAAACGCCAGCGGTCGCTCTGGTTGCCAACGCCCACACGCGCTTTCCATTCGCACCCTTCACTTCACCCTCCGCCCCTTAACACCGACCTATTGCAATCAGTGAATTCTTGACACGTACCAGATATCTCTGACCGTCAGGCACTTTTGTCTATTGGTACTACGTACTGGATCGTTTACTGCTGCACTACACCTTTTCTGTTAAATCTCGCCTGGCCACGAGGACAATTCCGATTCTACTAGCCCTCACTTGATCCACCTTTATGCGTGTGTAACTTAATTGTACTAGTAGCGCGGAGATTGCACTTTCAAGTTCCGCACTTGCTACACTTAATCGGGAATTTATTGGTTCACCTGTCGATCGGCATTTCATTTGATTTATAGTAGTTCGAAATCAATTGGTGTCTTTTTATTGAATGGTCACGCATTTCAAACGGGTATTGAGACACTTGGCGTTTGAAACTCGTTGAAAGTGGTTGATGAAATTCCTCGTACCTTTACAGAGTAACATACTATGTGAAGTAAAATAAGTGGCAAGTGGGTACGATGAGCAATAAAATGCGCGATACTCCGCGATGAAATGTTCGACACTTGAATTATATGTATATATATTCGATGAGTAAAACAGTATTTTTCAACAGTCATAGGATGTTCGTCGATGGAATATTTGACAAAACGCCAATTTGCGCTGTCCTATCAATAAAATTGGAGCCGCCTTCTTCTATTCGGAGTACTCTCCGGAGAATAGCCATTGGAGTTTCCGATAGCAGCCATACGGAAGTCCTGATGTTGCTTTACATCAGCTGGAGAATGCGCGCTGGCAAAACGAACGGATGTGCGAGCGTTCTCGCTTTACTTTTGCTGTGAAAGTGGCCCTGACGCGTGTCGAACGTGGAGAATACGAGCGAAATAGCAGTGGATCCTGGCGCGCTGGGTATTTCAACGGGACACAGAGGATGATGACGGTACTCCAATAGCGTTCGTTCAAACATGCTCAAATTCCAGAATTTTCCGGCAAAGTTTCACCCTTCTTCGTTACTTTTGGCTCGATTTCCGAACGATGGAGCATCACTTTGCTGCGGGTTCAAGCCAAAAACTATCTTGCCGCATGTGGCTCGGTAAGATGTTGAACGGAAAAATTCTCCCTATTCTATCTCTTGCCGTCTTTCATTCGTGTTCACTTTCCTTCCTCCCGTATTCTTAGACTTCGGCTCCAGCGCTTTTCGCCAGCCATTAATTCCATTGTCCTCTCGATCGCGGGATCTATAGTGGACCTTTGTTCTGCGTGGGTAGAGCACCTGAAAAACTTGAGAACGAACAATTCGTTCGCGGACGAAGTTTACCGCGGAATGATTAATTGTATCTTCCTGGCCACGTTCTCTCGTCACCTTTATCGGCCCAACGATCCCATCGCCCTCCACCCTGCTAGTATGTATGTATCATGAAAAACAGACTGTTCGAGTCCCTCGACCTTTCCACGGGAACTCTTAAGCACAAGGGATCTCGAGTACAGGATCTTTTGCCCCCGAGATCTCGGCAGTTTTACTTTCCGACTTTCATCCAACCTAGCTGCCAGGGCCGTGCTAGGCCAACTTGGCTTGACTGCCTTTAACTTTTCTCGACTAATGTTATTATGAAAAGCGTGAACGCTCTGTTAAGACGAACTTTATGGAAGTCCTACGTGTACGCGTGTAAAGTCAATTCCCAGCGTTAAAGCGGAACTTGCACTCCTCTTTGGCTGATTCTAAATTATAAAAGACCCGGGCGAGCCGCCATTCGGCCACTCCTACACAAAAGGTCTGGAAGGTTTCCGGAGTAGAATTGCGCTACAACTTATTTCCAGAAGTTTAAGGATACCCCAATTTGCTTCAGCTTAAATGCGCTCAAATTCTTTCAAAAGTAGACGTTATTGTTGATCTACATTTACAATCAGAGGCTATTTAGCTATGATCACGTCCCTCTTAAAGTGATTGTGATTTTAAGTGCAATGTAAACTCGAATCCAAAACCATACTAAGCAAAAGTTAAGTGGTCAGACTGTTGTCCCGATATATTTATCGAAGTTAAATCGGAACGAATTTAAAACGCGAGTTATGTTTTGTTACAACGTTCCTATAGGAAATTGATTCGAAGGCTCCAACATTGTATGCCTAGAGGGAAGAAGCCTAGGCCACAGCAAAGGTGGAATCATGGATATAAGAAAAAAGCACTAAACAAATACTAGCTTTTGAGGGATCAAGGGCGAATAGAAATTGAAATTACGCTACCACTCCAATCTTGCTGTTCCATGCGAAATTAAACGAATGAGCGGCCTACTGCGGGGCTTTCTTCTTTCTTTTTCTCTTTTTATTCCTTCTTCTCCGTGTCGGCTATTGAATACCTTCTCGTGAGAGCGCTCCATATTTGAAATAATGAGTGGTTATGTAAATTGGAACGAGCCGTTGGGCCAGAGTCTTTATAAAGTTTAAATTAAGATAACGCGAAAGTTTTAATCACCCCTCCGACATTTTCGGGTATATAGCAAATTGAATATTTTTTGCTGGATAAAAGACTCTTCCTGGGAAGTTGCAGTGGCTAGGGCGGGTTTCAGACGCTTCGAAAGTTCTGATTATTGGCATAAAACGTTAAACTATCGCCAGACCTGCATCCAATATTGCATGAATTAATGCTGCTTATAGCCGTACTTCCTATACATAGTGGAAAATATCAGTTAATTTGTATAAGTACGCGTCAAACGCAGATTGCAATTCTACTCTGGCAGGTCCAATATGACTAGTCCATATCTGACTAAAGTGTTGCAAATCGCTTTAAACGTCTTTCCAGTCATTGTTACATGATGGGAATATTAATGTCGACTGTGAAACTGGTAGGTATCCACAAATGGGTGACGCTGTCTGCAAGACTAATATTACTACTAGGGTCTACTTTGAGATCGCCAGTGTCTCGTATTACCTGGGCTGTTCAAAGGCAATAATCTTCGAGTTTAAATGATAATTCATCAAAGAGGTTATTAGTTCGAGTCCTCCCCGTCTCGAGACCGTACAATATTCTTTGTCTCTCCGAGCGACAGTTTCGCCGGGTTATCAGAGGAGAAACGTACACAGTAATTGGCGCGTAGAAGAGCGGGAATCCTCGACATGGAAAACATCTATACAAAAGAAAGTGTCCCTTTTTGCGTCTGCCTCTTCCTCTCGGTGGATTTGCCAACAGGCTGGCGGGTCAGGCAGATAGTGAAAGAGAAGTGCTTAGTCGTCGTGATAACGTTAATATCGTGCTCGGTTTTGTTATTGCCAATTATTTCAGCTTGTTCTGCTCTTTGTTCTCGGACGCTCTAGGACCATGTCGACGCCGGCGCAGCCGCTGCTAAACCCTGGTTTGTTGGTTGGCTTGCTCACTGGCTAGGATTTCTCTGAGGAAGAATTCTTCAATGCTGTCGCAGTTGTGCTCTTTATGCGATCGCTTTAGACTAAGTGCCCGTCGAGTCTCACTTGTCCACGGCGGAACTTTGCTTAACGAAGAACCCATGCCGTTTCCACTTCCACCTTGGGGAATACCTGCTTTCGAGTTCCGCTCCGCGTCTCCTAGCCCGTATTACCTTTTCATTGACAAAGCCGCCTTGGTCCACGCGATATCGCGAAACTTTATTCCCCGAGCGAGTAGCCGCACCCTTCCACTGCACTGGCTACGATCCTGCCTCCGACGGCCATAACGGAAGAAGATATCGGTGAACACTGAGCGACGAGAAGAAAATCAAGGGGTCAGAACGAACGTGCGGATAAAGCGAAATGTCATTTACGAGGTTAGATTAAAAGCGATAACACGCCAGCATGATATCTTTCGGTCGGTAGCGACGCACTAAGCCCTGTGCCCTCGGTGATCCCGTTCCAAGCCTCGTTATCCATTTTCCCCAGTAACGTTTAGTGCATTCCCCGGCTACAGTGTGTGCTCGCTTGCGAGTGGTCCACACCACTCGGAAGCACAGCCCCACAAATTTTGCAAAACACCGATATAAATCGCTTGATAACGCGTCTGGCCCTGGGCATCGATATGCATGTTCGTCGAGCAAGTGGGAGGGAAAGGAGGAAAAAAAGGGGCGCGACAAAGTGAGAGAGAGGGAGAGGAGGGGAGAGAGGGAGAGAGAATGCGAGAACGGGCTCGCAGAAATTTGGCGAAACGCCAGCCGGCCCGGACCAAGTTGGGGAAGGTACACATCGGTAGCACCCTCCGATATGCCGCTCGGTCACCCAATGTGTCGGGCTACCGTACCCGATATCGCTAATTGCAAAAACTACCCCCGCACGCACCCTCCGCTATTCTATTCCTCTCGGGCTCTCTGGTGCGCCGGCAACTTTTTAACGCCCTCCTATATCAGTACCGAACCGCACGCGCTGTCACGACAAGAAAAATACCGACTCATCTACCGGGCTGCGCTGGCGACACATATAGCACAGTCATTACAACCATTGTTTATAGGATGAACAGAACATCATACTATTTTCAGGATAAATGTATCTGCGTTAATAAACACGTAAAGCCTGCCCTGTAGAAAATTGGAAATTCCTTTCTTATGATTGATAAGCACATTCTTTCCCGCCGACGATCGCGATCTTGCTTTGTATGGCGCAGTATAACGCTCTCTTGGAGACGAATAAGAGTATAATGCGGGGATTCGTTCGAGGGCACTCGAGAGTTCACTGATAAAGCCGACAGTAAGGGTGAGCCAACAGGAGATATTGTTCAAGATGGAGGATGGGGAAAAAACTGTCTAATTCGTTCGGCGGCGGGGCTATCGATTACTTACAAACAAGTGAATTCGTGCGCTGAATTTTTATCTGGCCGCCGCCGTCGGCTGTGGTAACGGCGGCGCGGCGCGGCGGCACCATGCCCACTTGTAAAGTCGATATCAGCTATTTACTCTTGCAAGCACGGCAAGAGAACAATGAGCGCGAAACAAAATATCCAGAGTGCAATTTGTCCGGTAGAAGGCGCGTGAATCTTTCGCTGAGCCGAGAGTACTTGTAATATTGAAGGATATAATTCTCGCCATGTCTGCAAAACAATCCCTCTTTTTTCCAGGGCATGAATCAAAATCGAGGATGAACTACTTTTGTTCTTTTTCCGCTGTGTCGAAGAAACTCTTTTAAAGGGAGACTAGCGACGCATAACCTTGTGGTAATTACGCATTTCTAGTTACGGCAGATTCGCAAGCTGCTGCTAAAAAGTAAATAAATAAAGAGACGAGCGGATGGTTGAAGCAGCGCAACGCAACGCAACGAAGAGTTTGACTCGGAAAAGTGGGCGGGTAGATGCGTGGTAACTTAGCGTCTCGCCGAGCCGGGACGCGAGGGCTTGTGCAAACACAAAAGCTAGCCGCTGAAGACAAACAGTGCGACGGTAAGCTGCAACATACCTTCGGGCGATGCGGCCTAGCTCACAGTCGCCGACTGAAGAAGGATCCGCGTGAGCTGAAGAGCGAGAGAGAGAGAGAGGGAGAGATACGACTAAAGAGAAAGCTGCAAGCTTCCCGAGAAAGAGGGAGATCAAGGTGTACGACAAAGCACACTATTACCGCGCGAAAAAGAACTCCCTGTACTGTCGACACTTCCAACTGCGCGAAACTGCCGGAGGCACACGCCACCTTCGAAAACAGTCTTGGCAAACTGAGCCTGCTAAATGCCCCCGCACGCGAGGATCACCTATCTGATATGTATCGTGCTCATAGCAAATACTATTTTTCTCTTGACTCTCCACTTTGAAATCGATAGCTCCTTTCGCCGGGATCGGGTGTACTCGGGTGCGCGTGGAATCTGGTTACCATTGAACTGAGCTTTAGAGTCTAGATCGGAGAACGCTCTCCCAAATCGAATGGTAAAATACGTGGAAGTATTCGATACGATATCGAGAGTATTGTGTCCTCTGCTCGATATCAGCTTATTTCTATTTATTGATTTTTGCTATTCTCTATGGCTATGACAAAATCGCACAATTTTTGCCACGTTTTACGCGCCGGTATCATATTTGCATGTGGGTGTTGAGTACCCGGAAGTTTGCCTGAATGCAAAACGCAGCGAAACACCCGCTTTGTGGCCTTAGTCCGAACCAATCACCCCGATCGTTCAGCGCTGATACCAGCAATAGCCGCGATATCAGTACTATTTGATATCTCTGCAACGGGACACTGACTCGTAGTTTGTTCCTAAAGAATAAAGCCTCATTCTTTCGACTCCAGTGTTTTTGTCGGAGCAATACCAGTAAACACATTGACAAATACGTAGATATCAGAATTAGCCCTGCCTCATGGTATTACAACATAGAGCTACAAGTACGAATTAAGTAGGATGGGTTCGTGCACTCTGAAAATCGTGGCTGACTCACCTTTTCTGCTTGTGTTTGGACAAGTCGGCAATTGTTCTGCAACAAGAGGTACAGTTACAATTAGTAAAATACCTTCCATATTTGTCCTTTATGATGTATTTATGTACAGGCTGTGTATGCTCGATAGCAAAATACTAATATAAGGTTTGCATTTCATTTCAATGTTGTTCACAGTAATCTGCTGGCAGTTCAAGGGAAAAGGGAGACCAATTGATACGGCATACCTATCAATTATTAATTGGATGGCTGGAGGGATGATTAACTGTTATTCAAGAAAGTAATCGAAATGCGCAGCTGCTCATTATAGCAAGCTATTAATTAACAGGAAGCTCGAATATTACATGCGTCCATAGTCGTTCCTCTTCGACCCGAAACAGAGGGTCTATCCTAAGATATTTACGAAACTTCCGTTCATCGATTCGCGAGATTAGAATAGTTTAAAGCTGGTCGGAGATAATTTACTGCACCTAATTTGGCTTCATCACTTAACTTGCAACTAGGTTAGTGGACGCGTGCTCATCATCCGTAGCAGTGGTAGTGAGGCCTCTACTTCGCAACTACGTGACATAACTTAATTCTCTGATATTCCCTTCCACTCGACTGGCGACTGTCCTCTCTTGCTCACTCTTGCTCTCCAGATAATTAATGACATTAACGCGTGAACACCCGTATAAAGTGCAATTAATAGCAACAATTAGCAAACTTTTAGCGTGGCACGCTCCGCTTTTTTGTCTGTTTTAAAACGGCTTGGAGGAAGGGTAATTGTGGTGATCATAGTGCTCATGATAGCACTCGAGAGTGTGTGTGAGAGAGAGACCGAGAGAATGGCGGATAATTCGGCGTGGTCATTATTGACCTTCCGAATACTGATTGCGAGCGACTTTATTTATTATATCGAGAAACATGTGTCATGCTGCCTCGTGGAAGAGGGACAGAGAGAGAGAGAGAGAGAGAAAGTGAGAGGCCGGAGAGTGATATAGATGCTAATCAATGCAGGTCGTGATATAAAAGTCCGATAGCCCGGGCGTACTTCTATCACAGATGGCTGATATTATATCCAAATATCCATTGAATTTATCGGCGACATATCTTCGATGGTTAACTGCAGGCGTCAGTGCGGTGGCGCGAAATTTATTGTCACTTCGCGTTCCTAAAAATGCCCTTACTGATTCACTCGCAGACGCATAAAAACCACGCAGTCATACATTACCCTCGCCATCCCTTCCCTTCGTTTACCCATTCCGGCATCTCACTTTTTCTCTCTTCGTCCCTCTCACCAGGCTGCTCCCGTTCCATTTTACGCACACGCAAATAACTGCATCATGCAGTGTGCGCGGGAGTAGGCGCTGCCCTGCCACCTCTCCCCGTATACAATATTTCCCGTCCGTTGTTTCGCGCTTGCGGCGCTTCGCGCGTGAAATAAAAGATAACAGGCTTTGGAAAACTCTATTATCACATTAAATTTATCGCACTGCCCGCCCGGCAACCCGTTCGCCAATTGGCACAGTGGTGATCTCCGTGCGCAGGTGTAAGTACGTAGCGCCGAAAATTGTTGCCCAGCGGAGGCAACAATTTCGCCCGCTTACGCTGATAAATGGAAGAAAACCGTGGGATTTGGAGCGCGGCGAGCCAGCAGGGTCGGAGATTGCTTCAAGCTGCACTCTCGGATCCTTGAAACCGAATGAGTGATGGAAACGTAATATTGGCCCCGCGCTCGGCCCACGTAGACGTAACAACGGGCATACCGACTAACAAAGGTAAAGATACGTGCGAAAGTACTTCCGAAACTCGGAGCACACGGGATATCATCCACTTCGAAGGAAGTCGACGCCAAAAGAAGAAGATAACTTTAAATGAAACTCCAAATTACACGTGCCATGTACATAAGTACTTGCGAGTCTAGCAGCTACATGCTATTCTTGTGCTTTCCTACATTCGTCAATTCCACTGGCTACAAGTAGACATTTCGCAAACGAATTAGAAATCTATTCATTCTATGCTCCTCTATATTTGTTTTATTTAGCTTATAAGCTTGACTGTCGGGTGTTAATAGTAAATTTCCCAACTCATTTGGAAACGCCAAAGTTTGCAGTACACACATATAATTATACCATCACTGCCATTTTCGATATTCACTTTTGAATCATTTCGAATGAGCTTGATTCGCTGTATACAGACTTAAGAGACAGTACTATACGTGGCTCGATCATTTTGTCCTCATCGACAATGTGATACAAATACTTATGTGTCAGTATTGCGCGACAAATCATAGAAATCAGGAAGTGATGGCAGAAGAATCCCCTGGGGTCAATTCTTCCCTGACCCTTATCCATACGGATATAAATTGGACGATCTAGGGTGCGTATAATAGTCTGGTCTTTGTCATGGTAAAATGACTCGCGGGGCCATTCACTAACAAGATGTCAATGCTAGAGATATGGGCTGGTAAATAATGCCGTTGAAAAATCGACACCCTCTGTCGCCGGTCTCGGCTCATCGATATGTAAATATATTTGCCTCTCGCAATGCGCGGAGAGGAAAAATTTCTATTGTTCCCCACTTTCCTTCGAAATGCAATACGCCAAGCAAGTGGTAAAAATAGATTCCGTCAATCGTTTCTTTAATAGGCGATGAGTATAGTTATAGATAAAATCGATAAAACAGGCGGAGAAAGTGGCAGAGAAATGGGGTCACGAAAAATGAATGTTAACTCATACACACACTGTCGTACTCTACCTCTCCCTTTCCCATCACTGTGGAATTTAATGATCTTGACCATGGATATTGAGTCGTGAACTAATCATGTTCTAACGCAACCACAGCTAAGCCTCCCTATAGACGCTAGAAGTGCACGCACCCAATCCGTTTAATCCTGGCACTAATATTCGTGATTTTGGCGCTGCAGTAAGATCAAAGTACTGCTAAATTGCAAATATGCTGATTTCGCCACGTAGGCATAAATTCAAGCTGTCTGACATTCTGACTACCAAACCGAATCTATTGCATATGCCCAGTTGGACTACTAATAAGAAAGTGAGTACTACAGGTCTAATTTAATTCTATGCACTTCATGGATTGCTAAAATACATTGAGTTTTGATTCATGTTGCAGTGAATCCCTAGTACAGTATGTAGTATGTGTTAATTCTTAACAATTAATGGACTGGGAGAGACAATATTTCATATTTTGCACTTCAGAGATGATTAGAGTACAGTGATTTATGCAAGTTTAGGATATGTCTTGCAATAGATCTTTGTAGTATTGCTACTAAGTTACTAGATGGTATACGTATCTATTACTTAAATCTTTCTGCACGACACAGTATTAAGTCTTAGTAAGCATTTCTATTATTTCCCTATTCTCATGACAGACATGTAGGTCTTAAGTGTGCAAGAAAGCTAACTAGGTTGGCACTTTCAATGCAATGCCTCATACAACTTTAAGGTGAATGTAGACATTACACAATTTCTCAAGAATATGCTTTACGTCTACATCAGATTTCATACAGAATATGTGAAGCAATACACTACAGACATACAAATAGGATCAGAAATATGAAAAAATACAATTTGGTATTACATGCGCATAAGCAAGGTCTAAATATTTGCTCAAATACATGTTGTTTTAAGTGTAGAATAAGTTAGTCCTTTAAGATTGCAAGATGGCTGTTAGATCTATTGTACCTATCAGATGTATAGAGAGCAACAGCACCAAATTATCCTTTCAGTGTCATATCAGTTTCACATATTTATGGGGATTGTGTACTTGTTATGAATATTGGCACGATAAGTGAAACCAGCATATATTCTTCTGTATTGACACTGGTCTGTGTACCATGTATTTAAAGGAATATGTGCCAATATGAATTACATGAGTTGGATTCTTTTACTCACTGTATGCATTGGAACATTATTGAAGTCCCACTTGCGCACCAAACCTTGACAGCTCCAAATACTTATTACCAACTACACATATCACAATTCGCTATACTTTTGCAAACTTATGAAACAAACTCCGCACTATTTCTTAAGGAAACTGACTAATATTGTGCGCGCGAAATGTTGCGACGCAGGTAACAATGCCGGGCTTTTATTGCACTTGCGCAGTGTTGCCGCGCCGCGCCGACGCCGCGGCGTGCACGCTGCCACCCTGCAGTACCGACTCTACCAAACACCTGCCGGTCAGTTTTGCACTCTAAGCCCACTACATTATCGATATCAATCCCTCAATTTTCAAACAAAAATCACGATTACAGTTATCATCAAATTAACTGACGTATAAGAAATAGAAGACAAAATGCGAGGAGTATTTGCACCGTGTATATCCATTATTAAACAAAATATAGTGTCAATTGATCCAATTGTTTTTCACCTTCCAACACCAAAACAATTTTAATTTATAATGCTACGCATCGTTAATTGTCGAAGTTTCTAAGCGGCTGATTTAAATGCATTACAAAACACTCGCTCGGTCATTCGCATAATTCATTTTCTCCATCTGCCAACATGGATTTCCTCATTCCCTCTTTTCTCCTGACAAACATGTACACACATTTCATCGTGTGACGTTTGATTGCACTATAGGTTATTGGATATTGGCATTGGACCGAACAAAAGCACGCCAATATCAATCAGCAAGTACTTTTGCCAAGGCATAAACCATCCTGCTAAATTGACTGATATTAATAGAGGAGATACATAAATCGCAATAATATTACACACACTTGAGGCCGTCATTAAATTAAATTAGTCGTACATACATCCACTCGGATACACAAATCTTTTTCCGACTGGTAACAAGGATTTGAGTGAACAGTAAACCCTTCACTAAATTAATATTTTTCACTAACGCAAAAAACGATCAAAATCGAATGATCGTTATGAAACTTCGATGGAAATAAAATCCCAAGCCATACCTATCTCTTCTACCGTTTGTTTTAAATGCTCGGAATGCATTTGTGTGCCATATGGAAAAAAGTAGCTTTCTATTATGTCTCTAAACGAGTGGATTAAGCAGATTGAATAGAGTGATATGAAATACAATTATTCCCGGATAGAGTAGTGTAAATATTATTCGAGCGTGCCACTCAATAACTGATAAAATTGTTCGAGTGTAAAGTGAAATGTAGAACTGCAGGGGAAACAGAAGTAGTTTCCGACTTTCCAACATTCCGTGCAGGATCGGATGTGGGAGAGAGAGATAGTGGGATAGACGATAACATTGTGGAAAGAGAGGGATTCAAATTGAAGTTTTAAAGACTGCTCTTAAGTGCAGGGGGAGGGGAGGGGAGGGGGAGGGGTAGGGTGGGTAACTTGTATGTCGCGCAATCGGTAGGATAGCGAGCTTTCAGGCGGAAGCTCTTATCTCTTGTCCGTTTAAGCGGACGGGTTTCGCCTGGATGTCCGAGAGTTCTGTGGCTAGCGGATTCGCTCGGGTCGGTGGACGGCATCCCTTTAGGCGGCAATAGAACGTGAATGTGCGGCTCCGAGCATGGCAGGATGAAACAACGAAGAAGTGCAGCCAGCGTAAGCAGTGCCGCGGCTCAACAACTTGAGTAACTTTACAATAGGTGAACAGCAGCTTGCCAACGTTCCTGAGTAAGTACGAGCTACCGGCCACGAAATAAACTTGTACACCGAATAACTTTAAAACTCATACTCTCGCCATTTACACATAGATAGATATACACGTATGTACAAATTGTAACCTTTCGTATGCCATTCATTTAAATCAACGATTGTTCGGTAAATTCGTTCTAATTAAAAGGCAGATCTACAGATAGGAAAATTGTATCGGATATTGCTAAGTAAAGAAGACGGCAAAGAACGAGTATCATCGTACGATTCCGCAGTCAGAAATGGATTGGCAAATATATCCTGTCTTTTTATTTAGCTTAACGGATAAACGTGGGCGATTTCCACCAGTGTACCGTAAGCGTGAGAACTTCCAACTGGTGGTTCGTGACGTCTGCACTTTCTTCTCGACGATTGCCAATGATATGCTAACGGGAATCGCACTCAAGGAGTTAGGATGCTCTTACTGGTAAAAACAAGCTGTGCCACGATCGTGAACGCTTGTCCGCAGACTAGTCGACTACCTTCTATCTATAAGCTCCTGTTGAGGACGAGGAAGCTAAGATTCGCCACAGGAAGATTCTGGATCTCTGAAACTCACGGCTGGTTGTTATTCGAATCGAGACCCCTGTGAAATCGCTTGGTTCCCGGTAGCACTCGATCGCTCGAGGCTCAAGGGTTCTTGGCCGCTAGCTCTTGTACTTCGGCATAGAGCTTTCGTAGAATGCTGAAGTACATAGTAAACTCGAGCTTCAACTCGTGAACGAAGCATCATACCGTTAAAATTCGAATTTTGTACATGCAATATTAATTCATCCTTTCATAAACCCTCAATAATTATTTATAACTCTATACAAAGCAGGAAATCTTACTGATAAAGAGCGCATCCCTTCACGATCACCCCTTAACATCCTCCCACTCTTTTCAATAGCATCTTGTATTTTCTCACTTTCTGCACTGCTGAGAATAATAGTTGTTCTTGAATTAGATGAACTTCCCATTGATTACGTATATAAATATAAGTATTTTCACGACGCTGAAAAGATTCGATTAATTATTTATACAAAGAATACCAGCCATCCGTGCATTCATTAATGATAAAAATGCATACAATGCAGCGAGAAGAGAGAATCTCTTGTAAGAACAGTGAAGGTAAAAGATTCTTCTAGTTCGTGTTTGTGCGGGTCTATCCTTTGACGCCGATCCAATAAAAATTCAGTACAGAATTTCTTTATTGTCTACTTGCATATTCCACAGTATTCCTGTTTAGCTAGCACACTTTATAAAAGCTTACGACAACGTCAAAGAAACTTGTGTGAGAGAGAGAGGGAGAGAAAGAGGGGGGAGGGGAGGAGTGAGAAGCTGCCAGATAACGCATTCGATTGCAGGGAGAACATAGTGTGAGTCCGAACTAAATGTGGGTAAGTAAGTCGGTAGTGACTTAAGTTACATAGAACTAAGTAGAGCTCAGTGTACCTCGGTTAAAACTTGTTATTAAGTGTAACGAAGCACAGCCCAACCTTACGCTTCCTCACTCTCTGTGTCCCTGGAACCCTTCTTTCGACCCTCCTGGAACTGGAGTTTAAGCGGTCGCTAGGAGCAGAGGCTTGGCTCCCCGGATTGCGGCTATACATATGTATATCGGAGAACTATAGCCAATCTAGTGAGAGGAGCTCCGTATCCAACACACGCCAGGAGCAAGCTGATCTAGACGGTTTCGCGGACGATCTCGGCTCAGAGTAACAGTTACGACATAGTGTGACGCGCCGCTATTGACAAACATCTTCATTAGCCGGCACTGTTCCACAAGCACTGTCTGACTACAATCGCCATCCTGTCTCACTCTCTGCACATGTAGACGCCCTTTAGGGCCTATATCCACCTGAAATCTATCTGAATTCCTCCGGCACAATATATATATATATATGTATGTGTGTGTAGATGTACATGCTCAAACACGCTCGGTACAATATGCTGAAAGTATTCCTTAATGACCTAAGCCCTCGTGTGAGGGAAAGGGAGTGTAGAGAGACAAATAAATTGACACTCGAAAAAGCATGGCAAAAGTCGCGTTTGATCAATTAAAGCAAGCCACTTCGTGGAAAATCCTTCCATCCGTAACTATTGCTGATTAAATTTAAATATCACACACTTCTCTCAAAGGCGGGCACCAATCGCGTTTATAGCGTTAACCTTTCATTGTAAGCACCGCGATGGTACAGATCAGAGTGGACAATTGTTACTTTGCTCTGTTTGAAAGTTTCAATCAATTCCAGAATGAAATCTCTATTTTCTCTTTAAATATCCTTTCTCGAGAAAAAGAGAGAGAGAACCTAGGAAGCAGCAGCATAGGAAGGGCATTAGTGAAAAAGTATAACATCGTTATCAAAAGAGAAGCAGGCCATGAATATCTAAGTACAAAGGAAAGCTGCGTGGTGGGTAGTTGCGATGCAAGGAGGTAATAGTCATAATCCTGTTAGCAATCCCATTTGTCGAAACAAACGAACACGCGGCGGTACGTGCCACGGTCCGGCATATCTGGCTGCCCATTGTCCCTAATACAGTTGGTGGTCCTTGAATCGGTCCACTTGTATTGTCGACAATTAGGCTACCTAGTTGCTAACAGTATCTATGTTGTAAGCCATCAATATATAGAGCGACTGGAAGGCTAGGCACTCCCCTGAATAAAGGATACTTCAAACAATTCTATCTTAGGGATGCGCTCGCTTCCTTCTCGCGAATCACTCACCGATGGATGAGAGGAGAAATCGATGCGCACTCCTTCAGTACGTATAAGGCACCGCTCTTATTGTGCGCTATTAAGAATTCATTCGAGAAACACGGCAAACTGAAATTGAACTGAAAGTATCGCTCGGCTGCGAGAGGATTGGAAGAGCACATGAGAGGTATTTCGAGTCCCCGGTGTACTGGCAGGTGTGCGCCCGGTAAACTCGAGCAAGATACATCATTGGAGCAGGCGGTAATGCGTTTCGATACGACGTCGTTTCCGGATAGTAAGTCTGAGAGCACGTCGAAAAAGCGATCGACTTAATGCACGATCCATTTCGTAGAAGGGCCGACGAGTATCGCATTGAGCAATGAGCATCGCTAGCTCTAAGTGATAGAGGCCGATCGCAAGCGCAACAAAGCCGGCCGAGAGCGCAGTAGTAAGCCCGTGTGATTCAGCCGACTGAGACTAAATTGGATGCATAGCTTGGTGGTCGGACGAGCGAGCGAAGGGGCGGGTGGACGCGATTGCCGGGCCATTATTTCCGAGAATGGATTCATTTTCAACGCTATTATCCAGAGTATACCTGCAGTGCAGTCTGCCAGATAGACACAATGGTAATGTTTGCAGCGGCGGTGCGCATAGGTAGCCAGCCAGATTAGCCTGATAGGTGGACTGGCCTAGCACTGCCGGGACGCGATATGCTTAGTAGATTGATAGTACCGGCGTATTAGGTATCGAGCGCCCGGCAGGTAAGTAAAATCTATGATAGACGAGCCCCGTCCATTAAAGCCCTACTGCCCACTAGACTACTAGATATAGTAGATATCTCCAATTCTTCATACATAAAGAGATCGGATCCAGAATCCAAAACTTGGTATAGCTTGACCCTCTATTGACTTCTCTTGCGTATCATTTCTCTCTGTCTCCGTGGACCATCGTAACCTGCGTAGCCCTTTCCGAATTGTTAATCTGCAAGCTGGCTCACAAATCTCGGCCTGAAATCGTCCACTCCCCGGAGCACCCTTTGATGGCCGGGAAGCTCCTTTACGCCCTCTGTCACTGTCAGTGCGGCCAGTACGATTTCAAACTGGGTCGACCGACCGAAGCAACCACAGAGCTTTGCGAAAGAGAGGGAAATAGGGATGGGTAGTATAAAAAAAATTGCGACTCTATGCGATAGGAATATCCAAGCGTCAGCGACGTCGGGTTTCCAAGGCCAGAAATGATACTGTTTCATTCGCATCCCGATGCAATACAAATGTCGGCCAAGCTGCCAATGCATTGTAAATCGATTTTATAATAGCGCACCTCTTGTCACTAGAATAATACATGTGTCTGCACCAGTGGTGGAGACATGCAATTATAAGAATATGTCAATTACAAGCCGGATTTTCACAGAATGAGCAAAGAAACAGCAATATCCTTTTATTACCGTGTATTGCGGATCGAGGTATTGGTGCAAAAGATAGTCAGACAATTTTACGGACACTTTGGAAGGGGAATTTGATATTTTTACGGCCGCATGGCGATCTCTCGAGCGCATGGCCATCATACGAGAAATTCCGTCCGACAAGGGTGTTCCGGATACATTTCGAGCATGCTTGACTTGACCATAGATAACCTAACGAACTTTATGACTCAACCTTCGAGTAATGGATTTGCAATATGTTACAAATATAGGGAACCGGGGAGAGAGAGACGTGAGATTGGGAATGGAAGTGACAAGGGCTAACAAGGTGACACCGCGAAAAATGAGACAGCTTGCTAAGTACGAAATTAACACGCTCTAATAAAATATCAGTCAACGCTGGTATGCGAAAGTAATTGCGGATATGATAATTTGCTTAGCCCGATATAAAAGGACGTTATAATAAGCAGAAGCAAGAAAGGGGAGAAATGCCAGCATCAAAACTAGCGCGGCATTAACGGCTTATAAATGAAGAGTAAGTAGACATGTCCTTCAGCGGAGTAGATTGGAGTAGTGGTCGTTACGGGTGTAAGAGGATATCTCGAGGAGAGAATTAATCGGTTGCTTTTGGTACATTGAGATGCCGATATTAATCGAAGGGTCTTCGAACGTGGGGCGCACTCTCACACGGCATTATCGGAGGGAGCGCAAAGCGCTCCGTTCGCGAGAGCGGTATAAATGATCGATTAAATTGATTGATGCCTGGGTAGATTATGTACGCTTTATGTGTTTGTCGCTTTCCAATCCAGGAGATCTCTCGCCGGATACCGTTGCACTGTGAATTGAATCCATCTATCAAGTCCGGCCGCAGCATGATTGGTGCTTAAGGTTAGCTTGTATCCGCGCTTAGAACAAGGTACCCTTGATTGAATGGGGGGTTGATATACGAGCTCCGATATCAAAAAAGTCTCCGGCTCTTCCGCACCGACGAGCCAAACTACCTAACCTAACCTGGCCCGGCAATAAATTGGGAAATAAATAATCTGTAACGAACTGCGCGCATCACGGCGTTCTCGGCTTGCGATTGCTGATTGGTGAAATCATGAAATCTCTAATTCCGCGTACCCGATACGTCCGCTCTTGCAAATTACGAGAAAAATTATTAACCTCGATTCGGAACGCTTTCGCTGGCTCGGCACCAGCGAGGATGTTATTACTGGCAACATCAATACGAGGAATTATGTGCGACGCTGATCTAATTTAATTTGCGTGTTGTGTCTCCGATAGAATGCAGCGGCTGCGAATTGTAACGAGCACCTGGCAGGATCGACGGCGACGGCAAAACGAGCATCGGCTGTCAAAGGCGGACGAAATATGGGGTATTGCAACACTTTAATCAATTTTCTTCAATATTTGCAGCTTCCAGTACGAAATTATCAACCGAACGGTCACAGAATGATCTCATCCCACTAATTCTCCGTAATAAACGTCCGGGTTCGTTCGCAATTAGGCGTTAAAGTTTACATGTGAGGTATTTACCCTAATTATAATATTCCTTTCTTAGTAACTGTTGTGCTACGCCGCAAGTAGCAATAATTCACCCAGCAAGTAATACCCGATAAATGAATATTAAAATACTTTATATATTTCCTTATGGTTCACTATGTTGTATGCAGGAGAAAAGGGAAACTATGAGAATGTATCCAATTAATAACCTTGTAACCAGTAGCGAAAGATCAAAAGCTTCCACCCGAGAGGGCACACTTAGGAAAATGGTATGCTCAAATAGTCGTTTAGCGTAGCATTACGAGGAGCAGGAGAGATCAGTTGTCAAACAAAATTGCAGGGTATTACACGGTTAGACAAACGTCAGCGTGCGTCGTGGCAAGGGGGGGGGGGGGGGGGCAGGAGGGCGACGAGGTAGGTGGAGCTCTCTGGAACTAGTAATTCCTTCTGGCTGAGCCCCTCGGCACGAGGGGTCTCGTTACCAGTGCGAGGAGCATGCATTATCCTTTGTTCCAGGATAGGATATGCACCTCTTGCCCTCCGGCCAGGATGAAGCGGTACATACGTCATTGTCCGACGCGCGTTCTGCGGTGGTAATTGTCATTTGATCCCGCTAACTCCCGCTATATGTTGCACCCGCGGCTCCCGCCCGCCTCGGAGACATTCATCATTTACAGACAATTGCCTCAACTCGCCTTGCACCAGGCATAGGCAGCATCGCACGCTAGCCCTATTGAGACATCCCTCTCCCTACTCTTCGACGCGATACGTATTCTGCACACGAGCGCTAAGTACATCGGACCTCCACTTCTAAGATGGTGTTTCCGTCGACATACTCTCCACCACTACCTTAACTTCCGCTACAAGGTGAAACCAGCTACAGATATCCTTCTTGTCCGTTACAGTATTTATCTTATGTCGAAAGGTATCTTGAAAAAGTCTTCGACAATAATATGCGAATTGTTTCTGAATCTGTAGTTATGACGTAAAAATGTGCCAAGATTTCATATGGATTACTTTTTTCAATCCCTTTCAGGTGAAATGTCATGTCATACTAATTATAGACCACAAGTCTTGTGACACTCCGAAAGTGCGCCGAAAGGGAACATTGAGCTCTTGCGTTAAAGTTTACTTGCCATTTTCAACGTGCCGACTTCGAATCCACTTGTACCCAGTTTTAAGTTTGTTATAAAGTTAATTACAGTTGCTTCAATTCACATTAAAGCCAGTTTCAAACTCCCAGATAAATTACCGTATAACGTGGCGGACTCGCTCCGCCTCGGCATTGGAGACACCCGGTCAGAGGTGCACTGCTATTCCGAAACAGACACGACAACTTCGCTGAAGATTCCCAGGTAAATAAGAGCGAAGTTATATAATATTACATGCACCAGCAGTTTCCAGATACTCTACAAGTTGCGCTAAAGTCTTTCCATCTTCCACTAAGTGATCAGTCGTCCAAATCAGGCCAATTAGACTGAACGCTTTCTAATTGTATGGCATGTTAGAATTGCAGTAGCATTTCATAGATCACGTCGTGCACCGACAGCAAGGACCGTGGAATAAGCAAGTTAATTAATAGCATTAACATCTCAGCATCAATGAATAAATTCAAGGCTGGAGAACTGGCGTAATATGACACTGTTTTGACCGACTACAAAAACTAATTGCAATAATATCTGTTTGTAAGCACGAATGCCACTACAAGGATACGTCGACACGCTAATTTCGTTGTTGGACGAATCTCGCATGGTTAAGTCGGGTTTTGCTATGGCATGGAGAATTTTACCCATCAGAGAGTTCACGGGAAGTATGCGCATTGATGCATTGCTATCTAGTCAGAAGGCAGTCTAGATTCAAAGTAGAGGCACTACGAAGCAAGGTGTTCTAAATCTAGCGCGGGCTGCTGCTCCCTCGTGAATCTTGGAGGCAACATATCAAGAAACTCTCTTTACGGTCGAAGCTTCGAGATCGCGAGGTCCTGGTTTCTCATTTCCTCTTAGCATCGACCTCCCACGCGCGCTAGATGATTTAATGAATTTGCTGTTCCGAGGAGAAGGAGTGTGTGCCCTCCGCTTCAGCATACGTCCCACCGCTCTAGATACACGAGCGCACATTAACTCGAATTATAATTTCGCGCATAAGTACTGCCGCAATTTCTGCATCCATTCATAATTAAATGAATCTCTTCGCGTCGCTGGGTGCCAGTATTGCAAGAACCTCAATGAAATCTTGAAAATGTCAGTCCGTACACTATGAATAATAGTATAACACCTAGCAGGCTCATCACAGTGATTTTAAATGCCAAACACGTATTCGCGTGCAGAATACAATCCTCTTATATGTAGACTAACAGGGTTACAACTACTATACCAAAACCGTTTAACTATTCGCTTGCACGACGCTGGTTTATGCGCTTTACATATCGCGACCGAAAAACAAGTAGGTGTAGGCCAAATGAAGTTACATAGAGTTGCAGTGAAGAAAGATAGGACAAGTTCGGAGATATTTTTCCACAGGCATATACATAGATATACAATGTATAAGCAGCTATGGACACTTTTTATTACATAGATGTACATATGTGTATACTATATAATAATCGCCGCCAGGGCGGTTTCATTTCGCGTTAGAGCGCTTATCGTTTCCTCGGCAATTTGTTGCCCCGGTCCCAGCCACTCTCGGCAGCCCGGTTGCCGTCGGCGCAGCTCGAAATAAATATAAAATTAAATTGGATCGTAATCCTGCCGCAGACGACGAGGATTTCTTGACTCCTCATCATTTCTCGACGCTAGGCCGCGGGCAACGGGATTTTAGTGGGCGATTTGTCGGCACGTCGATAAGCTCACCCTGCTGCGAAATGGGCGAGGAGCAGAGGAGGGAGCATCCTCTCGGCCATCCCGGCTGAACGCTTCTACCTCTTAGATTCATCTTACGAGTATCAGCTGGATTTTTGTTAAAAACATATATACCATCTCTTCCGAAGGCAGCTTACAACACCAAATTATTACAAAGTGATTTCCTTGAAGGAAGAGAGATATAATCGCGAGAAACTTTTGAGAGCTTTGCTATAAGACTTCTTACACCGTGAATAACAGTAAGGGTAAAAATGTGTGTTGCGGTGGCCTTGTAATGAAATATTATCTCTAGTCGTAACAATTATCGTTGGGAATTGGGAAAGCATAACCGGATTTGCATTACGATGGCCAGTAAAATATAAGTTGATGCGCCGTGCAAAAGCTGGAAGCAAGCAAGGAGAAAGAAACTCAGACGTCGATCGGCTTGTTGCACACAGGATCAGGCTCCGCTAGCCTGCGCTCAGTAGTCGACTCTCACCCTCCTCTCTTACTCATATAACTTATAACTCTTCTAGCTGCCGGCCAATCCAAATACATCCGTATCGTCGAATATTTCACGCTGTTGTACAGCGTAGTTTCTGTTTGCAGAACGGTTTGGGTGCCGAAGCATTTCAGCGTGTGACATCCTGAAAAACGAACGGCTTCGACCGCGCAACTCTCAAATGTATAACAGCCAAGAATTCTCGCGTACATCGACCGAGGAACACATTCACCTAACTCTAACTGATCCAGCAAAGATTAATGACGCCCGAGCGTGCCTAGGTGAGTCAGAGTCATTGGCGGCATATGCAACTATAGCAAGGAAGGCCTGTGTGTTGTTTTGTGGTTAATATTTTATTTGCCGGTGGAAAGTATGGCAGTCGAGGAGAGCGTGGCCCGATGCCATGCCGTCACGGCAGGAACGCGTTAGCTCCGCTGCATGAATTACATTACACAGAGGCATCGTGCGAGTCAGCGGGGGAGAATCAAAGAGGGGCGAGAAAATGAGGGGGAGAAAAGGAGAGAAAACGTTTCAAATTCAAATGAGTATTCAGTATAAGTCGGAGACTGTCTCTGCTAGTAGGCCGGTGTTAAATATCCGAGGCCAGCTGATGCAGATAGCTAGCGACGTATATTGTATTCGCACATCGTGACGGTGTATTCAAGAAAAGGAGGAAGAGTAGACGTGCGAGATTGAAAAGGAGCGAGAGCTAAGCTGAAGAAAGCAGAAAGATCAGCCTCTCCTTTCTAGTGAATCTGGTGGGAGCATTGAGCGTCCGTTTTAAAGATACACGGCAGTGCCGTCCCTCAAAAAAGAAAGCTGGTATATCCTTTGTCGGCGGCGACACGACAAAAGACAATAAGAGCCTCCTGTAATTCGACTAACAAGAGCTTGCTCCGGCTGCTTATTTAAAAGCCCATTAAGATAAGGACGCTTGTTAGATTCTCGTAGCCGCGAACAATGCACGCCTAAGCTGACAGTCCTTGGTATAACTGGGCAAACAATGCGTCGCTCCACCTTTGACAAGATTCAGCCAGCTAGTAATTAAAGCAAACCCAAGGAAATTCAAGACACAAGAAGAAAACGGTTTTTCTCTTTGATGTAATTAATTACATCGGTCCAGTCATGGGACCATGAACAGGACAATGACAGTGGCAATCGTACGGAGACTGCAAAGGACTCTGTTTCATCCGCCAATGAGAGAAATAAAATAGGAAACGCACATGTATGTATGTATCTAGTGGATGCGTTGTGTTCCGAATTAATTATAATACTCTCGAAATGAAACAAGACAAGCCGCTTTTGAGAAGCGGCGTTTCGATTCACCATTTGTCCAATCCATATTTCGATCGGTGATGCAGAAAAAATTCCCCCTTTTGTGCTGCAACGTAAAATCGCATTACAAAAGGCGGCTACACTGGCTGCCAGATTATCTGACACGATAATGGCGATCATTAACATAAAGCCCGTGCATGCTCCGGCGCTTGTTACATCGTTATCAGTACAGCGGCGTTTAATACGAATGCAATTCGGTGGGAAAGCGATCGCAAATTTTTCCCGATAGCAGTCGCAATCTTACTAGAGCACCAACCCTTCTCTCTCTTTCTCGCTCTCCCCCTCTCTCTGTTCCATTCCCTTTTTTTCTCGAACACGCTATCTATGCCATCCAAAGTGATAGAGGGAAAGGGGTTGGTTTCTGCCGGGGTCGCCGGCGGTATGAGAAATCGATTATGCTTCAGGGACACTCTGCTGGTCATTTGGAGAGAAACAAAAAAGTCGCTGAAGCGTCGCGATCCCCGGGCCGGAGGTGGGTGGGCCTGTGTCTCTTGATATATGCAAACGTAAGCTTGGCCGAGGAGTGCGTATGCAGGGAAAGGGGAGTGGACGGAGGGCGAGGGGAGAGAAAGAGGGAGAGGGAGAGGGAGAAAGTCCGGTAGATGCTGGATTAGCTCGGCGCGCATCAGACTCGGCGGAGATATAGCGTGTGGTTTCGAAACGGTTCTGCTGTGGAAGAGAGTTCCTCGAGAGTGGAGAGTAGGCAGCTTGGCCGCGGAAGAGCAAGCACGGCATAGGGGAAGAGGACGATCGAATACCGACGAGGAAGAGAGCACTGCCTCGCCCGAATGCATCGATAGCACTGTGCCCCAGTTCTCCTTTCCTGCATTTCCCTCTTTCCCTCTCGTTATGCCCGACCGCCACTACCATTCGGCCCCTTTCTCCACTCTCCCGCGCTCGCGCCCGCGCCCTTGCCCACTTCCTCCCACAAGCAGGCGTGAGCGTGAGCGCGAGCGTGAGCGCGAGAGGAACAGGCGCGCACCTCTCGGTCTTTCCCTTTTCCGCCACGATCCCCAATGGCACCTTCGCCCTATCGCCTCCTACTGTCGCCTTTCCTCTCTCGTCGACTACCTCCTACGGATTTATGGGCGGCCTTATCGCTACATCCGCACCTCGATAGACTTACGATGATATCGTCGCAATTTCCAAAATCCTTGGAAATACAGAGCCCAACTCCGCAGGAAGTCCCCTTCCATCTCGACCTCGGAATTCATTTTCGACTCCGGCTCCTCCGGCTTTCCACCGGCCCTGCTTATTTCCTGCTCTACCGTCTTCACATATGCTGATGCTATATGTGAAAGTCAAATGTTTGTGTGAGTGTGTGAGCCTGTATTGCCCTGTGCCAGTAGTGCCAAGCAGAATTTGGCAGGCTGACCCGTACTCGTTCCATTTGGTTTTAATTGAATTTAACAATTGGCCGCACCTCCGCCGAAACATAATGGAACCGCGCGCTCGTGCTTGACCAGCTGTACAGCGGTTTCAGCGACGTATGCGCCTAGCAGTAGCAGCATTTGCGATTAGAGCCTGGATTATTCTCCTGCCGCAAATGCAGAATTTCTCGTGACTGCAGAACTGACCAACAATTAATTTCTCAGCGTGGCATACAACTCGACGGGAGGGTTCGAGCGAACGGGCGCGCGCGCGCGCGCCCCCGTGCATCCTGTCCTATTCCTGGTGTGGAACACGTCGACGAATATTATCGCACGAGGGACTCGTGTATGGGCCACTATTTCTCTTCCATCAATTATCTTGAGGCGCCGTAATGTTCGAGTGGTTGTTAAACACAGTAATTATCACCGGCTGCTTGATCATATACTCTCGATAATGACTGCTACACGAGTGCCTACATTTCGGCGCGTCCTCTACATTGCCAATTATCGAATGTCCAGTAACAAATACTTGGCATTTTAAATTGGGCGGTTGTCATAGCGTGCTTGACTTATACGTTCATCAATTATAACCGCTTTGTAGTTAAAAGTACCTGAAGCACAGGTGTGTACTGTCATTTCTCCCTGAATAAAGCAAAGTGCCGTGGAGATATTTCGACAAATATTACTGTCGTAATAAAGAGGAGAGTCATCAACATTGAGTCAATAACTTTGTAATTCACATTTTCAAATGTGGAAAAATCTAATTACACAGTAAAAAAATAAACCAACAATCTATGTAACAGGAACAATTGGATGGTACCGATTTGTAACATCGCGAAAGCAATAAAAGTTTTTTCCATTTTTATACTTGTAATGAAAAAATAAAAATATAAAAATACACCGTTATAGTAAAATGTGCAGACGAAATATAAATCATTTGCTTTTTATCTCTGGTTGCAAGATGTTACGTCTATCTACCATTTTTCTCTCATAATAGGTCTTTTTCCTTATCAAAAAGTATTGCAACAATTTTTACCGTTCTGCAGAATTAAATGAAAAAGTTGATGGCATGGGATAGAAAGAGGGTGGTGAGAAATCGCGGCTCAACATTCCGACCACGATAAAAATGTGGAAAAGATAGGACGCTTGGTGTCGATCGATCGCCGACGAGTGCCACGTACGCAGGAACGTCGGGAGCCACCGCATAAGTGATTCACAATTTGCCGGCGATGTTCATTCGTGCACCATTTCCCGATTTACATACATGAATCATATTAGAAAAAGGCGGCGTCCAATGAAAACCCCATGAAATAGCTCTAGAGGCTCCACGCTATTCTTAGCGAAGGATTTGTGCCGCCGCATGATGCGATAAATTCTTACACTTGCATTGTACAACAGGAATTTTGGGCATATTATTATTGTGTTACCATTTCTTCAATTCATTAACAAGCGAAGATAAAAAAACACAATGTCTAGTGTAATTCCATTGGTTTTGCATTTCTGCTCACTTCGGCGAACTTGTGCGAATAATTCCGCACAGCTGCCTAATATACAATGAAAACCTGTCTTGTACGCATCTAAGACACGTACCGCATTCTATTCTACTACGTCCGATCCCATTGTCTCATATCACGTAACGTAACTTCCACTTAATTTGTATTATATCTTCCTGTCGTGCCTGGCGGGACTTTAACCCCGGCTTAAGGAACCATCCTGATCAAGGATTCCGTGTTAGACTAGCGTAACCTATTTCCCAAGGGAAGCCCATGCTCTCTCTCACACACATAACTGTAGTATTGCTTCAGATGTAGTGGCGTATAGACACATGCATATACGTATGCACCTGAAATGCGCGTCAGTGCACATCTACGTGAATTCGTGGGTTGCAGTGACAAGTGGCCTTACCGGGTCGCATCTGTCCTGACGAATGAAGCGTCGCGCACCTACAAATTCTGGGTAGAAGGTGTGCGCACCCAGGCATTAACTGGCGTTTGCCAGCTTTAATAGTTGCACCACTAGTAGCTTCCTCTTTCTGTCCCCCTCTGTCTCTCACAGACACATACATGCCCACTCTTCCTCTCTCGCACTACCGACCGAGTTGAAGAAACGACCCAGTTTACCATAAATTCCAGATAAGCCCAGCTTTACGAGACCCGGCTGCAGTTAAGACATCGCTCGTCGCAAGTGACTTTGCCCTCCACCGCCGCTAGGTCGAAAACAAACACTCCGCCAAACTCTACCGTCTTCGTTTTGCTTGTCAATGTTAGATTGGAAACAAGAAGACCCTCATATATGCGTACGTATATGTATGTGCAAATAACCATCCCGGCGGGATTAATCAAAAATAGCACCAGGTCCATTTTCCCCAAGAGATACTCTTCACGAGTCAATATTCCCTGGTTGACTCGATAAAATACCCACGATGAATCTACTGAATCGGACAATATATAGATACAATCGCTATAGGCAGAGAGGCGCAACATTGATTTCTGCGAATATGGGAGAATCGATTGGCAGCGGGGCTAAGTTTCTGCAACAAGTTTAGTGAATTGATGGGGATTAATAGACGTGCCGACAGTAATATGATCGAATGAAAATAGACCTGTATGTTGCATTCAGCGGGTGCAGCGCTGGAATTCGTTTGTCTGGCTTCACCTTGTTCGAACTTCAATTTTTATGTAATTCTGAGGCTGCGCGTGCTGAAGCACGCTTACGAGGTTCGTTACGCGTCAATTCCCCCGTGGGTTAAATATTACACATGCGTCACGGAGAACTAAAACGCGTGATTTTACGCGCAAATGGAGAGATTGCTGAAAACAGAGAGAACGAGAATAGGAGATACACGAAGCCGAGCGTGTGCGGGATTAGCAGCAGTTTTATTATTGGAAAACTCAGTGATTTCGCGGGCAAGATAAATAAAGTTTTCGCGAAGCATTGAAACTTCGAATCCGGTGGAAGGAGTCGAAATTCGCGACGCCGCGCCGCGCCGGCGGTGATTCATGAATATCTTGTTTAACTTGAGAATTAATCGGATAGCTTCTATTTAATCCGTCATTCCAAAGCTTTCGTTTCGGCGAATGAATTCTATTCCTGGAGCTCAAGAATAGAAGGACAAAGTAAGTGTTAATTAGCAAATTATTTCAGCCAGAGATTCTATATCTAGTGCGTTCCGACGCGGTCGCTTTGTGCATTAAACTCGTAATGTCAATTAAAACGCGCAGGGATTTATTATTTCATTCTGTCAGTCAGGTGTCCGTTTGTTTCAATTAAAAATTGTACGGGCACGTACACCAGACACGCAACGTTTTGATGAATAATGTCAATCCGTTACACGTGTGTACGAACGGTGTCGAAAAAATGAACGGACGGTGAACACGTGCGGCTGGATTCCATATTAGTAATCGACAAAGGCAAACTGGAATCAATTAAACGATACACGTCTCCGTGCTCGCCTTCCACGCACACAAAATGACAAAAATGGGTCATATTATTTAAACAGATGACAGTGTAGAGATTGACTATAAGTAGCAATTACGATTCAATAAATTTCGAAATTGTATTGCTCAGTCAATAATTGGTGGAACAATTCAATTAGCGCGTCCACACTTCACTATTCACCTGAGTTCGCTCAATCGCGTAGGCAGGGATTAACTTTAGGAAGCGGCAGCGTTGCATCTTCTCTGGGCCCGTAGATATAGGTATGCAGAGTCGTTAGAGGAGTGAGCTTTACTTTAGAGAGAGGGCAAGCAACACAGCAGCACCATTGAGACGGGCAATGACCGACCATTTGTCGATTGTACGGAGAAATTCGATGGTAACGTAGTAAAAAAGCGTCCGAAAGGACAGGAGCATGCCATGGGAGAATTGGTTTTTCCGTGTGGAAGCGAACGTCAATAAACGAAGTACCGCACTGAGTCACTCCGTCACCGAGTGAAGTTGACCGAGATTCGGCTGGCAAAGCACAATAACTCGCTACATCAGCTCCCTCTATCTCACCCGCTGCATGCCGAATAACTCGTGTATGTGCAAATACCACACAGCAGCCACCGTGGGCATTTTCACGCTTCGACGGATTCCGCTGTTTCACTGAATCGAGAATGATCTCACGGAGGGGCTGCTCGTACTCCCGTAAACGGTGTAAGCGTAAATGGTCCCTGATGCACCTCGCGATAAGCGAGATGCACATCCGATATTGTTACTTTCGCAATCAGTGATCCTAATAATTTCGAGCAATTATTGAAACGGAAAACAGCAAGTATCAGCGGCTTTTCGTTCCGTTCGGTTGTCTAGTTTCATAGCTAAGGAAAAAGTATTCGGAACATATGCGGCACGCTTCCATCACACACACGTTGGAGCACACGTGGGAAGCCGAGCACATTGTGTTTAGTGTCGCACAGCCAATGAAAGAAATTGGGTAAATTCTCTTGAATAGTGAAGCTATTATTATGTCCCAGGAGTGATGTAGAGGAATCCAATACGGTAATGTTTTCGCCAGGCTGATATTTATAATGGAACAGAAAAAGCGTATTGCCCGAACTGACCACGGCCTAGCAGCGCCATTCCATTAAATTTATCTTTTTTCCCGATGTTATTCGGCCCCCACGATTTCAACTTGTCTCCATTATTATCGCCAGTAAAGCACTGACAATTTTCGGTACAATCCATGTACAGCGACGGGCATTCGCTCGGTTCACTCGGCAGAAGTGCTTGTAATTGCGGGGCGACCAAGCGCATAAACCTGGCTTCTAGCAATGCTTGCACAAGGTTTTCGCGTGACAGCTCGTCCGGAGTGCTTCATACTTTCATCTCGCTCCTAACGGGCGCAGTGCCCCAGTTAGGGCGAAGGGAGGGAAAGAGCGAACCTGCCTTGCATCAATTATGAACTTTGCGGGCCTGAATTCCGCCTGTCGAATCGGATGACAATAACTCCAGCGCACAACCGGTCGGACAATAAATTACACTGGCCCTGCCAGCCGTAAACATCGCTATTAACTTTGTCGTTGGCGCGACAGGTCCGTTTAGCGTCGGCACCGACGCAAACTGAATTAGTAATGACCGAGATTCTGTAACATGGGTTGTTCGTCTCGGCTTACTCGCAAGCAATCCTCTGGACCTACTCTAAACACATTCTCTCATCGACAAACATAAGTTTGCGACGAAAATTGTCGTCCGCATGGTCAAAAACTTTCTGGTTTCAAAAGCGGACAGAGCTTATATCAGCGTGCAATATCGCGTGAATCTATGGATTTATCGAGAACGTCGGCGCTAATCTTGAAGCTAAATAGGAGATATAAATTAGAGCCGTTTAATCATTGCAAAACACCAGCTTTATAATGATCAAATGTGGATATATGCACTCAAATGCGGAATGTGGTTCAGACACATGTTTCGGCCCAGTATAATAATTTCGCTGCAGCCTTGTTTCGTTAGTAGATCAGCCATTAATTATACAATATTAAATATTCAATCATTAGTCGGCACCCGGCTAACCTACACACTAAGGTCTATATGTGCCTTTAATACGGTTTAATGGTCTGAGCCAGCGCAGTGGAAGGCATACATATACTTTTTACCAATGGGATCGGGTGAGCCGGGCATACTATACTATATATCGCGGAGAAAAATGTTCTATTGTCTTCGGCAGAAGGAGATAAAGCAGTAGCCGAAAAGAGAGGATCGATCTGCTGATTCCACTGGGTAGGATAAAATAGAGGTCACCGTTCGATTGCTCTCCCAAGTTGTAAGTGACATATCAGTCCCACTCGGCCGTGCTTATATCTAGAGGAGTAGCCCCGTGCGTAGGTGCACAGGAGAGTTTTAATCGTAAAAGTCAATAAAGCTTAGTGGCCAATCACTTTGGTAGTTGGAAGCATGTAAAATTCATTGGTGCTCGAGCGACAACGTTATGGAGGGCACGGCAAGGATAATGGGAGCAGACGGGTATTATGGGTTTAGAGGTCACCCGTTTCGTTCGTACCTCCATAGGCCTCTTCTCTCCGCGCCACTTCTTTTTTCGTTTGATCTTCATCTCTCTCACTCCTTCTCCATTTCCATCTCTGCCTCTGTTCCGAATACTGCTGCACGTTGCTTTTGTTCTAACATGACTTTTAGTTTCTGTTCGTCCAACTGTGGTCGGTGCTCTCGCCGCTACTCCCACGGCCTGGTACTTCCAGGACCGTTCCTCCGTTTACCTACTGGGAAACCCTGCTTCCGTAGACACACAGTTTTCCAGCAATCGGGATCGGCCGACTCACAGACTGTTAATCAGTATGCGAGTCCCTCTTCCTTATGTATAAAGAAATTCTGTTGGAGTACTCTTAGGAAAGTGCGAAAATTCGTCTAAGAGAGTCGGGAGTTATGTATCTATGTATACCTAAGACATTTACGTACATAGAACGCTTTTCGTCCGACGATTCGCGAGGGCCTGTTCCCTATTTCACTCACTCTGTCTCTCTCTTTCTCTCTCTCTCTGTCTCTGTCTTTCTCTGTCTGTTTCTGTTTGGCTCTCTTATGCCCCCACATCGCCGATCCCGCCCACTCCCTTTTTTATCCATTCTCCAGGAGAAGGGTTGGACTGCACAACTTTGCATGTAATTCGAGCGGAGTGCACTTTAACAGAGCCGCGTGCATCTTCGATCCTGTTTTTCAGAGCGTGACGCAAAACGGCGCCACCGGAAAGATGAGGACGCTACGCAAAGCCTCACAATTTTGATGGCATCAACGATGGCCGCTTCCCTTTCTGCTGTTAACTTTTGGGGAAGTTCAGCATGAATTATTTGTACGGTACATCTCAAAGCTTTTACTACTGCAGTTCCATTCCACTGTTAACGCATTACCCCGGAAGAAGGTAACAAAGAGGTCAAAAGGGCCAAGTACCGCCAAAGAACGCGGCCGAAATTAGAGAACCTCGGGGCCGCATGCTTCAGATGTAACACACGACTAGCGCGTGCGCAAGTCTACACATGCGAGAATAACTCGCGAACTCTGTTTACACGAAGCAAAATAACGACCATAGCTACAGATTCATGGTTATTGGTTGGTTATTTCTGACTTTCGGTCTTTTACCGTTCCAGCGACTATTGTTTCGATCTTCTATGAACACGCGGCCCTTACCGAAAGCTCGCCGATTATATTAATAAAAAAAAAAACGTTCAGCTTGCAGGGAAAAGCCTTTATACGGAACGAAAAAAGCCATTGGAAAGAGTTCTGCTGGCAATAGAAAATCCATCGATTCATTCATGGCAGGATCGAATCAGCGACGGGCGGCGAGGGTGTGCCAATGTTCAGGAAAAACAAATGGGCGTGCCGCTGCACCCTGAAACGAGAGTTAATTGGAGCGATTGCACGGTTTTAATTTCGAGATACACGGGAATTTCGGTGCCGATCGAGCGCACAGGCAAACACTTAATTTCCGGGCACGTGGAAGATCGCGCGGTTAAACGAAACGGCTGGTTACGGGTACGCGAAGCGCCGGCAACGACGGGGGTGTTGGAGCCCCATCGATTCTCCACCTTCCCTGTTTCCCGACAATTTCGACGGCGTGCGCATTACTTCCACAGCGGCTCTCGATGAAAGTGTCTTCGCGAACGACGTTACAGCTTCCCTCTTTTTGGGGAAAGGTATGAGCGCCGCGTGGTGTACCGCACCTAGCAGGGAGCGAGGCGTTTTCAGGAAATTTCCCCGTAGCCCCATGTGCAAATATTTATCGGAAGTATCGGGACTCGTGCAAGCTGCTACGTACCAGGAAGAGCGTAGCTCTGCGATGCAGCACTTACCCACTACCCTCGCACTCGCCATCGCCTAGACATCGGAACGAATACGAGCGCACCGGGAACCACATACCGAGAAAGAGGAAGCGAGTGGTAGAGGGCCGAGCTGGAAAGAGAGCCAGTAGGCGGCGACCACAGCAGTATGCATCGGGGAGCCGTGTGAATACATGCATAAAAATGTCTACTTTCGCATGTCTTTACCCTCGATCTCTCTCATGGCTTAGCCTCCAGCCACACTGGCCCGCTCGCTAGCGATCTCACTCTCCTTCCAGTACCAACCACCATCCTAGACAGCATCGAGTCCACTACCTTAGTCGCAACAGTCTTCCTCTCATTCTTACCTTACCCCTTTTCTCTGGCTCTTGCGACAAGCAGGTATGCACGGCCTGACAATGTCTTTGGATCTAAAACGTGCCAAGCGAATGTTAACCTTTTTGGCACGTCGCTAGATGATTGCGTTCAGAAGCTAGATCGGGGCTGGGTGTGCGCGACCTGCAATCTTGTGCTCACGATGCTTCACGCTACCTCTCCTGGCATTGCCAATCACTGCGGCGACAGTCAGTAGGGAAGAGTTTTGCGTGCACGCGCGATGTAAGAATGGGATGCTTATTCCAGCAGTGCGGAGGCTTCCTCGTGTGCCGGCTGACTGCGAACCAGTCGATAATAGTCGGCCTTCGTCGATATGCCGCACAATGCGCCAGTTTTTCGCTTGGCCTGCAAGGAAACTGGAGAGGGCCGAGAGGAGAAGAGAGATAGGGAGATTTCAGGAATATTTTCCGAATATTGCCAGCAACGAAATCTTTCCTGCGTCCCGTTCCGTTCCTTGGAAAAGCTCGTGCTCGTAAGAGCTTTTCCCCGCTCTTTCGCGCAACTTTCGAAATCGTTCTAGTTTTAAGGGGGACGCGAAGAGGAAGTCAGCAGCTTGATGAGGTAGAAAGAGGAGGAGAAATTTTCTGAGAGCGTTGGACTATGTAGATAAATACTACGTTCGTTCGACGTAATTTGCGAAATTGGTCTTCAGTTCTATTAACGTGGCCGACAGTTATATTAATTGTTGCGGAGCGACTGGCACTGCTTCTTTCACACTTGCAGAGCGACGACTCGCACGAGCACGCCAACGAGCGTGCGTGCGATATCAACAAGTTCCTCGGAAATTGTTTCTTGGCAAGCTACAACCGGCAACGGCGTCAGCATGGGAGAACGATTTTATTGCGTGACTTTTTCCTATCGCGAAACGCCTCGTAATTTCAGTGCCACGTTCAGGAGCGCGCGCGAGCGAGCGAGCTCGCCCTCATCCTTTTTGCACAATTATTTACGTCGAGCGGTGTAAAATCGCGTTTTATCGAAAAATGAGGAGGCGCATGGGCGCGCGCCTACACCCGCAGAAATAATCGTCGGGCCAATATGAGTTTTCCCGCTAATGGAACTACCGGCACATGTGCCGCGCTGAATGAATGCGAACTTATATTGCATGTCGCACTCCCGCCAACCAAGCATATTGATGGTCTGTACAAACACTACAAACGCAAATTATCCCAGCGTAATTCCTCGCTCATGTTATCGAAGATCGTTTTGCATTTCATTGGAGCTAAGAGAATGTCTCAAGAGCCTCAAGCTTCCGAGGTGCAGACAGTGTTTCATACTACACTTTGATACGCACTAATCGCACTTCATCTTGCGAATTCGACTATCGAGCGCTACTTGTGCTGTGGCGCATCTTAAGTACTTCTCATACTCAAGGACATCGATAATAACCTTATTGTCAAGAATCTTCCAACAAGTAGAGTATGCGACCGCCACGTAGTGTTAGTTCCCGATTCATTGAATTCGATCAGATGCAACGAGCCGCTGCGATGCAATTTTCCAGTGGTTACCCCATCGCGATCTGTTAACTCACTTACAATGATTACACTGCAGTCTACATCATTGGAATCCTGTGTCGGGGAATCAGTCACAGGTTCAAAATTAAAACGGCCGTTGTCGTGAGCATACACCATCTACTAACACGAGCAAAACAAAGGATTTTCGCAAGGTCTAATTACGTTGACCGATAGAAGCAGAGGACTGGTCGTCCATCGGAATTGCGCTGGTCATTCGGACTGTATGCACGTGCAGTTCGGAAATCATTTTTTCTCGTTCATTTTGTCCTCGGTACAGGCAGGCTTCCACATTCAATAATTCAAAATTGGGTTGCGCGGTGGATCGCGTAAAATAGTAATGGCCGACATATTGGCAGCGTCCGGTGGCGGAGTTGCATGATATTCGCAGCGACACGCGCTGCAAAGCCCGTAGAAATCGGCTGGCAGCAAACTTCCAAATTGACGCTGCTCCACTGTAATCGGCTCACGCTGTCCCCGAACTTGCATGGTGGCTGCTCTCAGAAGTAGAGTACCAAGCGAATCATCGGGAAACGATTGGATGGCAGGAAAGCGGTCAGTGAGCTTAGCGCACCTATTTGACCCGATTCTCTATATGTGACTCTTGTTCTTGACTCGTTGTGAAATCTGCCCTTGGATGCTTGCTCGCCGTATCACGATGTACGAGGGAGCGAGAAACTTAGTCAATAAACGAGGGCAAATCGCTGATCGGCATAGGCATCCCGGGCAAAGCTGACGTGCGATAGGTGCACGTCCGTGCCTACATTTTACCTTCAGGGCGGCAGGCAGGAAATGAGGCCTCCATGAAAGCTCACTGACGGTTATTAAAAGTTCAATGGCATTTCTCCGATTTCCCTGCGACGCGGAAAAACCTCCGTACCGTGCTTAATTATATCGATCGTGCAGTGCCAATTATGCACACAATTATGACTCCCTTCCTCTCTCTGCATGCTTCGAATACTTGACGCTTCTGGTAATAAATCGCTACAGCTTTATTAGAACTATCACTCTTTTTTGCAGTGCTCTTCATCGGAATGCAGAAATCGTCGGTTAGAAATGAGCTCTAGTACTAGCTGGATGCTAGTGTTGGCCGACGCTGAGGGAACGACGCGTTTTCAATGACACTTGAGCCAAGTAAAGCGAACCCCCGATGCAGCACGTTTCGGAGCCACCGGCTTCTTCCAAGTCCTGAGTTCTGTTTAGTCCCTTGCATCAATCTGTGGAGAGCGCGTCCCACTTCACCTTTGAACTCGTGACATAGTCGTAGTGCGATCGATAACTCCTTAGATTTTACTTGTAAACCGTTGAATTTGCCTCGTTCGCTGATACGCCCGAGAAAATCAAGAGATGGGCTGTGTTTGATGGGTTGGCGGGATGAAGGGATGCTGGGGGCCAGTTATTTATTTCGTCGGAGGCTACCGAAATATTATGAGGAAGCAGGTTCGTTCAACTTATCCCGAGGAATCTGTGCGCAAACGACCGGCCGGGCCAAAAGCACTTCCTCTTAATTAACTCGAGCCGTTAATGAAAGCTCGAAAGCTACCGTTCTAAGTGGCGAGCACACATTTACTAAACTCATCGCGAGCCGGATGGGCGGGCTCTCTTTAAAAGTGGCACTTCAGGATTTGAACCCTGCCCGCTAAGGAAACAGTGAAAATCCGAGACTTGTTTAGCGCAACCCGAACGTGACTGTTGCGTATTAGTGCAGCTAAATAAGAGCTTGCTATAAAGTACAGCTTTACCTTTGGTGATTTGATCTCAATTTTCCAGAAGAAACTGTTTTTGGGCAAGACTATTTATTGCATTAAATATCAAGAAAAAGATACACTCTCGTGCACAGCTTAAATGTTTATTCATTAAATTATCATGTGTACGGCTCAAATACGGCTTTCCATTTATTATCGTCTGTAATCTATGTATTTTTAGCAGCCTTCCTATTGTTCCGGAGTGTGCAAACATCGATAATTCCCATTAGCATTCTTGTAGCTTTCCCTGTCTCTCTTCAGCTCCCCCAGCTAGTTTTTCCTTCTGTTCAGAATCGCCCGCAGTCGCTGTACAATCTTGCTTTTTCTCTGTTGTGTTGGTGCAACAAACGATCTTGAGCACAGATTGACTTTGAATTCGTTTTCTTAGCTCCGTCTATACGCCCATGTGCATTTTCTCTTTTACAAACGAATATGCTTTGTGATTTCTGTTCCTGATCTACTACGTTATACATTGGAACACGTTCACAAGCACATGACACGTGTGCATGTAGGTGAACAAATTGTACGAGGTAGATTGGTGTGTTTTAGGAAGCAAAAGTTATAAGTAATGCGATTGACCGTCTAATATTCTCAAATACAACCAGCGCGCGTGTATCTGTTGCCAACTAAAATAACCATAACTGGCAATGTAAATATTTAACGGGCGATGTACAAGTTTCACTACGACTCTATCTTTTCCTTGTTCTCTTGTACTCACGACTGAATACATATAACTCATTTAGACCTGACCTTTCCAAGTATTAATGATAACCGTTTTATCGACAGACCCTCGTGTACATATTTTCCACGTTGAAGCTAAAATGTTCCCTTTTCCAGAGTTCCAAATTGAACTTCATTATACCCGTGCGGACTCACAATAGAGGAATCGCTGTATGCGTTCTCTCAGCGCTGGTATAAAAATGTACTATTTTATACGCGCCGGAATACAATAGTCGCAATAGTCCTTTTTTGGTCAGCTGGCAGCAGCCAGCTGACCGCATTTGTTCACGGGATACAGTGGATTATCCGCAACAAGATAGAAATTGCATTCCTCGTTACTGCAGACACTACTAATTCCGGCTTTATCAATTTTTCTTTGCCGGTGGACTTAATAGAAACGTAATCCTCACCGTTTCCATTCAATCGTCGATACATAGCGGTGCGTTATCCCTCATATAACATCCTTGCACATTCCTTTCACGGGAATTTCAGGAAATATTTCCTTGGCTAGCGAAACTTCTTAAGATCGAATCATTTCAAACTTATTCTCTGATCAACCAAACGATTGTTACATTCAATATCTCTACTCGAACGGTATTATTCTTGAGGAGAGTAATTTCCGGAATGTTATGAAACTTCCGCATGCAGAATGCATGAATAAATCATCTTGAGAACATTATTGAGTGATGAAATAACTTTCTACGGTGTTTGTTTGCCAACGAAATAGAAAACTCCAAGCGGTATAGTACGGTCTGTTGACTTTGTTCTTCGGCTCTACGCATGCAGGCAGTAAAGTAGGCCACTTCACCAAGATACTATATACTAGATATGCAGATAACCCAATTGATTTGATTGATGGAACCGTGGCAACCAATCCACAAATAATAATCTCGAAATTGCTTCGGCCTCTTCTCCACACTTCAAAAGCAACGGTATCATTATGCATGTTTTATACCAATTTGTCGCAAGTTTTCAGCAGAGTAGCTAATCCCCCGTTAACCAATGAACCCTAGTTTTCCTATAACAGGGTTACAGTTACTTCACTTTAGTACAAGCACATGCGCGTCCAAACGATCAGAGGGCTACTGCTTGTTTGGCCATTAAAGGCCGAATATATATATTGCACATACAACCGGTTTGCTCTGCGGGCGAAGTTTAACAAGATGCACTTCACCTGTTTTACGTGTGAGCTGGATCATACGAACAGGTGCTATTCTTGTGGCAAAACCCCCTCGATATCTATTCGAAGCAGTCCGCGGCTTTAGAAGTATTATGGCCTGGTAATACAAGCTTTTACGTGTTCCGCACTTTCTAGCATCATGTACCACAATTTGTCCAGGATTTACAAGGTTCAACAATGGCATCGACCAGGTGGAGAGAAGGATTTATTTCACCAGTGGTAGTAACGCGTCGAGTGATGCATAACAATCTTTCCCTCTACAGTGTTTGTAATAGTAAATGGAGCATTGTGTTCTTACAAGAAAGCACTGATTCTCTTTCGCTTCAATTAAGGGAAATTCAATGCGATCGAGCAAATTTGACATCCGTGCGCACACATCATTTTTTCACCAGCGAAACGCATTTGCAAGTTGTAAATAATTCGGCTCCTGACAATGTACCGCTTGTCAAAGTTTCAGGAAGGCACTCGGAATGGAATTTTATATATTCAGCTTTCGATCCGCGGAGCAACACAACACAGTTGATATTTTTCTTTCACTATGGAATTTCGCAACCATGCAATATGTTTAATCTGTTTTATGAATATTTCGTAACAGTCATTACAGTTAGTTGTATGTAAATGTATGCGCTAGTTCTTTGCATTTCTCTTTCATCGCATTAAAAGAGTTGGGAATATTAACGAGTGCGTTAAAATTTAAACTCTTTAATATCAACTAATTCCTTTTACTTGCACCTGTTTCTTTCCTAGCGAGTACCTGGTGTGTGTAGTATTTTCTCATGTTTAGCTAAAGTAAATGAAGGCAGGTGCACGGGGAAACTGTGCGAAATTGGTGAAGGGTCGGAACCATAGATAAAAATATCACACTAGTATCCCCGGGGAGTAACTGAAGCTGAAGGCAACTGAGTGAGATGTAGATAGGAGTAAAGAGAAAGTAGTTGGAAGTTGGATCCGCGCATTTTACTCAAGAAAACGGCGCGCGTTATTTGCGTTGGCATTCTCATCGCTATTGCTTCCGACTCTATCCACTTTAGGATTATCTTTGAAGCTCGGTAACTCTGTATTAAGAAAATAATGCCTTTCAGTAAAAAGCAGAGTTCTAGAGAGTTTGACATATAAATTCGCTTGTATAAAAACTTAATTGTTAAAAGTATTCGAAGTTTCTAGCAATTTCTCTCCGGCAGTAACCGTTCGTTCAACTCAATGGGAGGATGCTGTAATTAATATCCGGAATCAACTGTATGATCTTCTAATTATCTAGTTAATTAAACAGCGTCTCATTACGAGATAATATCTGGATTTCATTATGAGGGGAAGGGTGGCGGCAGCAAGCGTCAAAATATGCAATTATTGAGATATCGGCCATCGCCGATAATTGTACTTTGTTAGAGCGTCCTCGTTAGCGACGACTATCTCTCTCGCAGTTTGGTTCTCGGGATTAAAGAGCTTTAGCAGGGCTCTCGAAAGAATTGCTTAGCCTTGCTCCTGGAAGAAGGGGCTTGACTAATATTTCGTGTTAATTTGCTACTGTCTTCAGCCAAACTACCCGAATTTACTTGCATCGACTTCTACCATTATTAAAGTTCACAATGGCCTGAAGTTCACGTTTTCTATTCAACTATAGCTGCTACCGGTGATGTGCGTTACTTTTTGCATAAAATAACTGGGCATCAATATGCTAACACTTTAACGTTTAAACACCGGTAGTTAATTTGCTCGTTTCTCTGTGTCGGTACAACGTTGATTGATGATAAGTTTTCGATTAAATCGACCACTGGAATTACTTTAAGTTTTGGAAGGACTGGTCTTTGAAGTGTTAAGAATTTCCAGAATATTGGAGAGAATACTGAGGTAGGTGGCTACCTGGAGAGCTAAGAGGAAACATGGAGGGGCTCGAGGGCGTGAATGGGGGGTTTAAGTTTAAAATGAAAGAGGCCTTCAGGGAAAATAACGCGATAGAGCTTTCACGAGCAGCCATTCCATGCTTGCTGGGCGTTCAAAGAATGGTGAATCGCGTGTCGGAGGAGGTCAGTTAGCCGGAGTTCGCCAGCAGGGCCTTGCACCATTCGAAACCCCTGGCCAACCGCACCACCTACTAGGAAAGCGGCTGCTATCAGCTGTATTAGCGTTATGAAGGCTGTAGTTACCGATAATATCCGAGGAACTGGATAGCATCAAACACGCTGCTGCTCGAGAGCTTTTCAATTTTTACGCGCATAAAAAATTGAGCGTGACGTTAACTGGAAGGAAAAGCACTCAGTTCGGACTTTCTATAGATATGTTGCGCGAGCTATTAATTTCCTGGCAGCATACGTAAGTACTTTTCGGGTTGCACATTAGCTCACCTGTCCTACGATGAATGTACCAAGAATAAGACACCCGAAAAACCGTTATTGTCTATAAATTATTCTTACTGTCAACAATCCGCAGTGCATTGAAGATCCAGTTCTTAAAAATTCATTCACTTCATTTTGGTATTGCAACTCGTCATAAATACATGTTGGCCCTGAAGGTGGCCTTAATGGATTGTTTTCGAAATCCATGCCACTTACTGAGCCAGTTACACAGCATGTAAAGCGGAGGAGGGGGTGAGGGGCGAGATGGGATGTACGATTCGATAAGTAATTACTGTGACGGGAGAACGGATAATGGACGAGTTCGCAAGGTGCCGGACTATGCGCCTCTTAAACCACTCCCGTCTAATCATGCTTCCTTTGTTGTTGGATGTAAGCCACAACGATTTTTCCTAAGAGTCCGCCTCATTTTCCGGACTTGCATAAGTCTTCCAAGTTCCCTTCAGCCGTTTGAAGTGCGATGTTAATCATTTACTTTCAAGTTTAGTTTGACTTGCGCAGTCTCGACCCTATGGAACATTAAGCGGCTTTGCGTCTATCATGTTCAAGATTGGCCTGACTGCTCATATTTGATGTTGCACCTCTTACTTCTGAATCTCACCTCTAACGTTCTACTGCATAACCGCCACCCCCCACTCACCGCTATCTATTCTTCGATCACGTACCAATGTACCACCGACAGAGTAACACGTGCGTCTAATTGCTGCTGTTTAACGTGACCAACGTTACATGACATAAGCGCACGATAAGTAGAAAAGAACGTCAGACCCCATCTGGGTAAGCAACTTACGTTGGAAATTCCTGTTGGAGTTCACGGAGTCGTCTCTAATGTGAATTATTTCGAGCCACGGCCGCGGTGGTGCAGTAAACAACTAATATTTTATAGTTGCCCTTTGAAAACACTCCTGGCATATTAAATCACAGCTTGGACAAATTTTGCAACCGCCTTGCTATTATCGGCCAGCGGCGGCTAATCTTCTTATCGCAAATCTATTGGACATTGGAGTGTATTTCTCAAATCGTCGCTTCAATGGAACGCTTCAGGAGATCGCATTATCAGATATACTCCGTATCTATGCAACGTATGGACAATAGAGTAAGCCGGATCCTACTAGGATTCACGCTCCGGTACAAATCGAATGTGGCAACCAGAGAAGGAAGGAAGGGGCAAGCTGGAGGGAAGAGGATGCTAATTTAAAAGTGGTTAACGCGTAACACAATAGCCTCATAAATCTAAAGTGCTGGGGATTAATTCATTCCTGAGATTAATTAAATACTTTACCCTACACCAGCGTGCTATTTTAAGCTCAATTCACTCATAACACTTCCAACTGATTTTGCATTGGACATATCAGCTTTTTTCGGAGATTTAACAGGCCTGGCGAACTAATACTATCGTACTAAAGATGGGCGTACGCATTTCCGTATCTCAATGACACATTTCGAGTGTAGAGCAGTCGTTATTCCAACGAACGGTTTGTATTCTTCCGGGTAACGAATGTATCGAGTGTATCAAGGAATGGAATTGTCACATTAAGAGACATAAGTGTGCAAATTAGTAGGACACACAAGCGTGCAGCGACAATCGCACGAGAGTTTGATGGAAGGCGCAGTAGAGATCTCACCTTGAATTAACAATGGCTTGGTCGAGGCTTCTGTGCACTCGTGTGTGTTGTTAGTCCCGTGTGGGCTCGTAGAATGCCGACAAATCTGTGTAGCTCGTCGGTTCACGAAGAAAGAGTACAAGCGATGCTGATTAATGGGCTTCGTGGCTTGTCATGGAAGAAAAACCAAATTTGCCCCACTGAATAGTTACCACATTCGTATCCCATGCGCGCCCGCCAGGATGACTCCGCCGTTGAATAAACTTCCATTGTATATTGCGGCGGCATTCATCTGCCAAGCGATATACGCTCGATGTACGGTTCCCTGCTTGTCCTGCGGCAACAAACGAAAGCCCGTCAAAACGCCTCACAACCCTATGCGGATCCACCGTCGCAGTCGCAGTGCAGCATCGTGTCTCTGAGAGTTTGTGCCGCAGAAATTGTAGGTCGATCCAGGTGCACACGCAATCTACTATATCCCTTTATTGCTGCCGACGACGAGATGATCTTTTGATATACTTCCTCTAGTGCAAAAAACACTCGCTCTTTTATGGCTTCCTTCCTACCCGGCTCGATGCCCAATACATAAAGCAAAGGAATCGATATACCGCGATATCCACACACGTTGTTGATCGGCCACTTTACGCAAAAACTGGCGCATGCCACTGGCAGCTCATAATTCAATGAAAGAATTACCCAATTTAAGTAGATTTCAATTTTCTAAGAAAACAAGGTACCACTTATAGTAACTGATGTGTCTATTTTTCAATGATCGCCCTCTTACAAATAGCAAATGCATTCCGCGCAAGATTAGTAATGTAATTAATAATTTACTTTGATTACTCGTATCTATTAGACCACAGTGCCAGCATATGAAATTCTTTGGATCAGTAAATAATAGTATATTTAATCAGATTTCTTCGACAACTAGGATTTCCAAGTGGCTCCGTCCAACGCAATTCACTTACAGCCTTGCTATATATTTTCGAGCCACTTTAATTATGATCGTAATATTTGCCTGCGCCTCCGAACCCATAAAAAAGGCATTGAATCCCAGCACATCCCTCCTGCCAACGAAACGCGCTGCTGCGAGGCTTTTCGCGAGCTCATAATTACTTAAAGGGAGATAGATACCGCTTCGTGCCTCGAATCTCGAGTGGCTGCAGCTACGGCGAGCAGGGCACGAAGCAGTAGCGTTCGAGCGACCTCTGCTGCCACACTCGGTGACACAAAGGTGCTTTGCGAGCGGTGTCTACATTGCACAGCGAAATGACACAGAGATCGTGGCACGATTCTGGAGTAGGATCGTGCCAGCAGCCAGCAGCCAACAGCCAGCCGCTAGTTCCATTCGCTGCTAGCGCACCAGTGACATATTTTTCAATGTTAACCCCGCGCTTGTTAAACGGCTTGACAGAGAGCGAGGGAGTGTGAGAGCCACACTGACAGACAGGGGAACCGAGAGAGCGTGGAAGTTTAAGGGCGGAGGGTGGAGGGGTGGGAGCGGCGAGGGGGTTGGGGGAGTGGATCACGTTTGACATCGCAGAAAATAGCTGCCAGTAAAGGACTTAACTGGCGAAGAGAATTCCGAGACCATATGGACAGGTCGCTCTCGGGAGGCCATGCTCTTAGCGTGTCACTATTGATTCCGGGGAAAACACAGGGGATGTGGCATGCCGGTGTGAGTGAGCAGCGGGGCTAGTAGCTGGTGTGGAGCGAGCGGCGGCCGCCACACCGCCACACCGCCACCACCGTCGTGCTGACACTGGCACGGACGCAAGAGACAGGGTGTCAGGTGAGGGCGAAACCAAGGAAACAGGTAGAACGACGTGCACCAGGGTACACTAGGCCAGACGTATGCAGCGGTGAGACGCGGCGGAGTGACAAAGGCACACCAGTTCAATAGAGGTGGCTTGGTGAGTGAGGGTGGGACGCGGCGGGGCGCAGGGGTTTAACGGTGGAGAGAAAGGAGAAGCTCGGTCGTCCCAGTTACTGCGGCTAATGTCTCCTCATACTAACTACCTTCTTATCCACCCTCACTTTCCTAGCTGGCTAAGACCCCACTGCTGCTGCCGCTGCTGCCGTCGCCGTCGCCGTCGCTCGCTCGCTCACCGAGCGAACTCCTCTGCTCTGTCGTGCACTGACTCGGCGCACCTGCGGCAGTTAAGATAAAATAGCTGGCAAGTGGACACTTCAGATCCAGTCCAGATTTCTCGTCTCCCCTTTCTCGCCAATAGCCATAACAAACGCTTGGTCGGCGCATTCATAAAGCGATCTTCAGAAACCGGTTGCTGTCTATTAAGGACGATTGTTATGGTTAGTTAATTTCGCGTGAAGATGAAAGACTGTGGGAATAAGGGAGTGAGAGTGAGAGAGAGGGAGACTAGCGATGATATCGACGGAGCGCCGAGATATTTGCTGGAGGCGCGCACTGCGGAATAAGACGGCGCGGCGGCGGGTTCGCGAAAGGGGAAAAACAGCTGCATGATGAAGATTGCTTGGATCCAGATAATCAAGCCAGCCATCGTTCCTTTGCTCCCTCTATACCACCCGCCCATCCGCTATCTCCACCCCCAACCCGCCCCACCACCTCTTTCTCTTTACGCAACGCCAGACACCACCGTAGCTGCAAAGTTACTGGGCTGGCAAATTGTATTGTTTTACCGCGTGGATGATTCTGTAATCTTTGTCGTCGGCGCTCAGATGCCTAGATAATAATACCGGGCCCGGGAGGTCGGCCATTAAAATAGTTCGTTTTTGCGGATACTTGCGCTATTTACGAAAGATCGAATTACAAAGAAAAGCGATAATGACGCTATCGGGGCTCGCGAGGGAAGAGGGTGCTTGGGGGTGCTTGGGGGTGCTGTATGCGGGAACAAGGAAAGTTGTAAGAGCAGAGTTACGGCATTCTTTCTGCGCGACTTAAGTGCACAACTTCCTGGTATAACTCTTTCCCTTTTTACTTTTTCGTCGCCGGGAAGTTAGCTCCTCGCATTCTCTCGTCACCTCTCGCTTAACGCGGCGACGCGTCTGACATATTGCAGGTTTGTACTACTTACTGCTAAGCAGCACTGGAACGCGGCAGCCTTCTCCTTTTCAACATTTCTATTTGATGGAAAATGAAAGATAATCCGTTATGTGTGCGTTATGTAAGCTCACTATGCTTACGTATTTAAGTTAAACGACATCTGTCCATTGTAGTCAAAAGGCCATACATATAAAAAAGCAGTGCGTCCCACGCATCACTTTATTAATAGTAGAAAGTCAGAATAGGCTTTTGCACAAATTGTTGTTTCTTAATTTTCAATAAGAGATGTTGTTTTTTTGAAACTTACTTATCAAGAATCCATATGAAACTCCTATATAAATATCCACCTGGTAATAGCTATCCCATCGAAACTAAATATTAGTTCTAGTTTTCAGTCGTATTTTTCTAGCATTTCGACGTCAATGACAGTTGACAGTTGAAAGAATACCACTAACTTAAGAGGAATGGGTAATCTATTCACGGGAACGTGCTTGCTAATTCGATATGTGTCGTTGAAAGGTATGCCGGCTGCGTAAATGGTCTATTGTGCCTCACCGGTAACTACGCAATTCTGTTTAAGTGCTGAATAATTGATCTCCAGTACGTGGGCTTGCCGCTCCATTGGGATGGCGACCCACTTCCAATGACAGTGTACGATCAAATATTGAAAACAGTACGATTTGGCGCAGCCACTTTACACGGACTCTTGTTCCCGTATTCGGTGTGTGTGCAGGCCCAAAATGTATCTATGGATCTTAATCTCATTTTCCCTACTTTGTTGTTTAACAACGCCAGCCTCCATATCGCAGGACACTCTGAAGAGAAATATGTGCTGATTACATTGCCAAATCTGCACTCCCTTACACATTTGTCAGAGAAAATCGCGAAGAAATTTGATGGAGTTTTTCGAGAAAGTTAAGCAAAGTTGCCGAAGAATAAGAATTTTGTGTTTGAAAAGAGATACATTCCAGTTACATGCAAAGGCATTTGCAGTCCTTCGATGTGAAATTTTCTCGTGAAGTGCAGAGCTATTTGAGAGTACAAAGAGTGTGTAAGGGAAGAGGACATATCGATAGATGGAACATCAGTCTGATACTATGCGAACGGGCTTTCAACGGCATTGCGAGAAGGCGCTTTCTTCCAAAGTGTCCAGCAAACGGAAAACTAGCCGATGGCCGATTTGGTTGGCTGTTCGGACATTGTGCGCGGTTTAAAAAGGGAACACGTCCTAGTCTCAATGAAAGATTGAAACTGGGAAACAGGGACAACTCAGGGCGGAGAATGGAACTTCCCTTTCTCTTTCTCTCTTCCGCTCACTTACTCTCCGCGCCTTCATTTCTCTCAATCGTTAGAGCCAAGCTTTCCAACGGGGAAAGGACGACGAACAATTACCGTTTGAAATTTTCTGGAAATAAGGTCAGCCCTTGCAATATCCTATGTACACTCATCCTTCTTTCCTTTAGAATATTTTCCCTGCAATATTATCAGGGATACACCTCCGCCTACTAAGGCACCGGAAAGATTACACCAGATATTTATTTGCCCCCCTGCGTAGTCCATTACCCGGTGCTTGCAAAACCAGATAGAAACATGCTGGTATTTGTTGTAGTATCCGTTAAAATTGACTACTTCAGAATGAATAGTTTACTTTCGACAGTGTTTTATGACCTTTCATTTATACATATATTGGGGTTTTCGTTACACCAAAGGATTTCTTGAGGTAAGCTTTAATTATAAGACAAATAAGCGCTTTCAATTTAACTTTGCATTTCCGCCAAGAATGTAGTTTCAGTGGCTTTCGATTACCGCATAGTTGATGTTGGTGAAATTTGCCAATTTCAATCGACTATTAAGGAACAAACCAGTTTAATTAGTATGATCAATGCAATTTACATGGTGGTGTTGGAACTAATATTGGGAGCAATAGGACTCGTCGGAACGCACACGGTATAGCAATGTACACGATATTGGGTAGAACCGGAGAGGTACGGGTTCGAGCATGTAGTAATTCTATAATATTGTGGGTGACGGTGGTTAGCCTTAGGGAATGGGCAAACAATGGCGTCCACCCACAACAGCATAGCGGTCCGATTATCACGCCGCGCCGCGTTCACAACTCGAACGGTCACAACGGTGAATTATTTGTTGGCCGTTCTGAGCGCCGTTCAAGCCAACCAATTTATATTGACACTCTAATATTCCAAGCAATTTGCAAACAATAACGTGTAAGTGACATATAGTGAAAAACTGAGAAGGAGTGCGCTCTTTGCATGAAGATGCTAATGAAATTGCTTATTGGGATTCAAATACTGCCTGAACGACGTAGCAATCCGCGTGAATCGCGTTGAAGCGTTATGAAAGTTTCAAATATTATATCTCGTGGAAATCCGCGAGGGAGAACGGTGTAGGGGTTGGGCAGAAGGTAAGCGAACGAAGATAGAAAACTGGCGATTGGCGAAAACCAATACAGATCTCCCCTTGCGCGCGAAAAAATCTGAGAGAGCCGCCCACTGCGTTGTACACACGAAAGAACTCATTCTCTTCCGAGCAGGCTGGCGATTTATTAAAAAAAAAACAAACAACTATGAATTGGATAAGTTTCGTTGAGAGTGCTGCCCGGTCAGATTTAAACGGCCACTGATCGCAGTTTTAATTTCCTCTTCGTACCCAGCGCCTGAGAGTGACGTTTCTATTTTCATTCACGATCTATTAGTGCCGCCACTTTTGCCATGAAGAATTTCGAGTTACAGTATGCATCCACATCAATACCTCGTGCTTTCAAATATCATTTCCGTCCTGTAATTTTCTATACTTACTAGTGACATTTTCTTGGTTGTGCCCTTCAAGTACATGTATTACGAAATAACGGCAGTAGAAATTTCATTTCCATTAAACGTTCCAGAGCAATCTGCGAAAAGGAATTCAATTGTTCGCGCAAGTATTGACCCCACCCTGTTCCACGAGTGATATTCACCGCATTTCTACGACATCAATATTCATTCTGCGGTTAAAGATCAGGGTTAATCCAAAGACGATCGGATGCATTACCTAAGCGAACTCGGTCCGCGTAGCTTCGAAATGTAAACATTTGTTTAAGAGTCCGCAGTGCGCGCGGCGCGGTGCGGCGGAGCACCAGAGCTTGCACGTGCGCGCGTCTCCCGAGTGTTTGGGAGGGTGAATGTCTGAGAGTATGATAACTAATACATAGCGACACCGTCGCCCGATCAGATGAAAGATACACTGAAAGTGCTTTTCCACCGCTTACTCTTCCACCCGTTGCGGATAAGCTCGATGTACCATCCTAAGTATTTATGTAAAAAAACAATGTAGGGTGAATGTTGCGGGGTCGCTCAATCTCCGATTGAAATCGACCGGTATCTTCCCTTCATCTTTCTGTTTTCCCACCGAGTTACACTCTGCCGAGTTCCGGGTTCCACTAAAACCTCCGTTGGAACTTACAACGCCAACTCCACGATCCGGTGGGCAAAATAAACAAACCGGTGGAGATTGTCTTGCACTGCGGAAGAAGCAAATCGATGCCGATATTCCCAAACCATAATCACGCTAAGTGAAGTCCGTTCGACTGATCTTATAACTATTCATTTATATGCGTAGTCAATTCTGCTTTCAACATATTAATCTAATAGCAACTACTGTGGACCGTGTCTCATTAGTAACAGTAATTTTATAAGACAAGCGCGGGTCGAATTGGTGGTGAAAGGTAGGTCGAAATTAAAAAAACAACATCACAATAAAGACGAGAGTTTTGGTGGAAGCTTGAAAAGCCAACGAAGAAATTTTGCGAGGATCAAGCTTTCAACCTTGATGGCTCGGTGATAAGGTTGCGTGCGCGAGGAGCGGCTTCCCTTCAAGCGGAGCAACTACTACGCACGCGCTTCTGTGTATCTCGTTCATTCTGCCTCTACTTGACGCGTATGTATGCCCGTGCGCGCGTCCGCCTTCACTTTGCAAGTAAAAGTTCCCTCTATCCATTCGCTAAAACAAGTGCATAATTTCACCGGGTAAAACTTGCCCTCGCGCCGCTGGAAGTCGTTCGGTGTTATACGAAAAGTTTGCCCACCCGCTGCTCTCCCGACTTGCAGCCCAGTGAGGAACGCCTAGAGAAACAGGGCGAGAGAGAGAGAGAGAGAGAGAGAGAGGGAGAGAGAGGGAGAGAGAGGGAGAACAAGGTAGCACAGTCTCGGCACAAGCTCCAGCTGGCCTGATGCACATTCCCGGTAATAATTCGCATTTCCCTTGATTATTTGCGAACTGTTTACGACATGACTCGACCGCCACCACTACCACCGTGCACGATAACGACGGGAGAGTTTCTCGTGGCGCCTTCGCTATTTGTTACCATTTAGTTCGGTGGCGGCGGTCGGCTTGCATCCTTGTAAATCTCTTCTCTCCCAATATCTGCCACGAGTTGCGGAGAGAGCACCACCTATGCGTTGTGCCTCGAACACAGCCTCTGTAAAAGACCTCGGGAAGATAGCCAAGGATATATATGTATGTACATAAAGATATGCTTCTGTACGCGACAATGAATCTGCAAAATTCTCTCGGCACTACCTTATCGAGGCAAACTGTTGGATCGCAGAATTTTTTATATCTCCCAAAAGAAATCTGAAGAGTAAATATTTCAGATCGCTCAATCTCATTTCACATTGTACGCTCGTCGCTCTTGGCTTTCAAGATTTCAAATGAGAGCAAGTTTACTGTTGCTTGAAAGCTATTATGGCTTCCGCTCGTTGCACGGTATTTTCGTGTATCAAGGCATGACAGCTCGTATGCGTAAATAGATAATATGTTGCACATATTCAATTCGCTTTCTGATAATCAGACCTGCCACTGCGATATGTGTACATACATTCATAATTAATGTATCGCTAATGAGATTTTTTCCAATTATCGACGCATATCGGAGTAAATCGCAGGCCCCGTGTTACTGCAATCGGAGCTTCTCATTGTCACTGTCGCCCTCTGTTCCTCTCATTCGTTTCATATCACTCTGGTAGAAATGTGCATTTCAGCGTTGATATATAGTTTGTTCTGGCTGACAGGCACAGCCAGCGTACTACTTTGTCCGCGTTTCTTCGACAGACTCTCGCCCTGTTTTTCCGGTGTCTTTAATTATTGGTCCCTGTACGCTTGTACGCGTGTCTACACTAACGACGCTGTCGGACGGTATCGGCTTAGATATCCACCTGTCTCGCCTACCGCCTGTCTATTTGCTTGTCTATCTCACCGCTCATCTATCCGCACTTCCCATCTATGCTGCAACACCACTCGGCCTCGATTTCCGTCGCTTCCGACCTACTACCACGCGCGCAGCCTTGTTTCGTTCGCGCGCAAACAACAGAGACTGCGTCGGCCTCTGGCGTGGCCTGGCTTGGCCTGGCTTGGCCTGGTCCACTTGTCGGGGCGCCTCCGCCTTGTTTTCGCTGAATAAATTTAATTTAAATTTTCCTCCCAGAGTGGAGCGTTTACTAAGTAAATATATCATGCGGGACAGTGGTTTATACGCGCGGGCGTTTTCTGTGGCAGCCGTGTTTCAAACAGCCCGAGCACGTATCCCATATCGCATTCCTGCCACCCGTTCAGCCACCCCCACCCCCACCCCCTTACGAAACACGCATTCGATGCCAGGTTGCGGTAACCAAACGTCCCAGGAAACCCCGATACCGTTGATAATTGTTTATTAAGCCCCAAGCCGATTCCCGGTTAGCAACCATCATCGACATATATTATTACCCATCGTCTCAATCCTTTCTCTACCATTGCAAAAAGTTATTGCAAACAACCATTTTGTTCATTTCTATTTTCATTAGTTTATTTTAGAGCACCGCCAATAAAATCACTACTACTAATGAATCCATATAAACAATAGTAGAATCGGTTTGAAACTACTGGCAATTAACGCGTGAATTGGTCTGTTTTTCGCGGGGAATAATTAGTGCGATGAAGAGTCCCGTTTTCAAAGCGACGGAAGCTCAAACGGCGCATTTACTAGAAGGGCGAGTGTGCGCCCTCCGTAGACTGTGCAGCGTGGGTGTCTAGTGGATGCATTGATCTACTATATACGACCAGGTAATACTGACATTAAGCTGTTAGGCGGGGAATCGGGTTCTCCCTGAAACGGCGCATTAGAGAAAAGCAGAGAGAGATATGCAGCCCGGTAGATACACAAAGGCACGGCCTGTCAGAGCGAGAGGTAATATTTGCAGCCATTAGGAAGCAACTATCCAGCTACGCGCGAAGAGCCCTTTCAACCAACTGAGGTGAGGCAAATGCGATACTTACGAATACAACACTCAGCGTAACGTAAATGTGAGCAAAACGCTCCGCTCGCACGTCCCGAAGACAGCGAGCCTCTCCTCCCACCATTAAAATAAACAGGCAATCAATAATTTAAGAGCATCCCAAATAGCAGCATTTATCATAGCATTATATAATAAGAGAAGAGCATAGTATGAAATAAGAGAAGCTCGAATAGCAGGATTTATTATATGAAATGTATTTTACGGAAAAATAGTAATTAGCTGCCAAACCCATTTCCGAGTAGAGGTAGGCGCAATGCAGTGCTCGGGAGCTGAAGCCTTGAATATTTGCAGAAAAAAGCACGCGAACCATTCTTGCTCAATTTTTTGGGCTTCGTGCTCCATAGCATAGTTTTGGCCAGTATCGGTTGCTACCTCACCGGTTTCAGTGACATTTGCCTATTAGAGGGAGCGCGTTGTTCAGCGAATTCTAAAAACCCGGACATTTTTCAAACTTCTTGTGGAAGCGGCGATCGTACAGATTGTACACGCTCTCGTGACGCAACTGCAACTTGCCATTTATCGAATATGCATATTCGTGGGAAAAAAGCATCCGCAAACTTGGGGTTATTGCTGCGCTGATACAGCGAGCAGTATCTATGACAAGAAGGGCTCAAAATTACCTTGTTCAAATTACCACATAATGAGCGAGCCGCTGAAATACGCCTGAGTTGGAATCAGCAGCGGATCGTGGCCAGCCGAGGACGATTAAAGCATCGCGGAATGAATCTCTAACTGCTCGATAGAGAAAAGCGGTTTGGCGGTAGAACGGTGAGCTTTTTGATTTGAATGTAAGAGCGGTCTCCCGTGCGAGGAGCTTAAAAATTTAAAAGACTACCGCATTCCTAGGATTATCAAACGGAGAAAGAAAAGGCAGGCGGATGATACGGGAGGAGAACTAGAACGAGAGCCTAGAGCCTGTACTGAAGGGAGACAGAGTGCATACCGCACACCGCACACCGCACGCCGCACGCCCACGGGAAACTCGAACGAAGAGAGGGATGAAAGGGAGGGGGAGTCAGTAAAGCGTCGTGGAAGAGAAAGGGTAGGAATAACATAATTGCTTTTGCAAAAGGAGGTCGCAAATTTACCGTTCACAGTCGGTCAACGCAACTGAAAGTGTCTTCTCGAGCGTGAGCTTTTTAATACGGATCCGAGAACTACTTCTGGTTTTGAAAGCTCTGAAGGAGGCCCATTCTCTCCCTCTCTTTTGCCGTCTCTTCCGGCGATCTCTCTCCACCCACCCACGTCTTCTCTACGAGCTTCGTCCTTCCATCTCTCCTTCTCTCTCCTTCTCTCTGCCTCTCTGCCACTCTGCAGTTTCTTTCCCTTCTCGGACCAACTTGTCTCTGGCACACGGGGCCGTACCAATCGTTCCTGCACTCGGCCATCGGTTATCGATATTTATTGCTACGCGGTCAGCGTGCCTCACCTATATATTCGACATTAGCCGATCAAATGGTACGATCTATGGTTTTCTAATCGACCCAACCGTTCCACTTAAACTGCAACCGAACCCAGATCTCCACTTACCGGCCACAGCAGTTGGCCTTTACAACAAGAATAGCTATCGAAAACTAGAACCATTCTATTATATTGGCATCGTTTACAAGAGCCCTCGAAACAAACACATGAAATTTATAACATACTAGCAGTATTCTGTTAATAAAGGACACCTGCGCCTTTCCGAGAAACGCAGCGCCAAAAATTTCGCCTTTGGATATCGCGCGTCGTCTGTGAGAATGAAAGCCCTCTTTCATCTACTCTGCTTTGCACGTGAGATGCACGTCGATTTCAGAGATCACTGCTGGCACTCGAATGCTTAACTACCGCGTGATTACACCAGGCTTCTTTATACTCTTGAAACCGATGGAGAAAAAAGGGGCCTCCCACGGAATTTGCAAGGTGAGACGCGCGCACCCTTTTTCATCGATCACCGCAGCAATGTATGTATTTGACGGCGACAGTGCACAGCATCGCCCAAGGAAATATGAATGTTTACGAGGTCACACGTCAGAGGAAGGACAATTTACTAGTTGCGCTTTTGTAAGACGTCGTTGCCGTCTGCGAATGTAAACGATCTCTCTTTTTCACCCTCTGTGTCTCGACCTCCCCGCACCTCCTCGCCCTCTCTCTATCTCTCTCTTTCTCTCTATCTCTCTCTTTCTCTCTCTCTCTCATGCTGCGGCACGCATAGACCGCACTACCGTACATCCTGCATATTCTTGCCGCTCGTAAACGTGGATTCATCGTGAAGTATACGCTTCCATGTATCTCAGGCATGCTTCGCTTTGGCTATCGAATGCCGCAGACGATAATGTTGCGATGGTAATATGTTTGGAAAACGTTTTCCTATCGTTCGCCGGGACCCCGAAGGAGCATTCGCTAGGGACAAGGAACTCTTGGCATTATTTATATCGGCCGCGCGAACCTTCATGTGATATTTCTTCCGCCGATGGAATTCTTCCGCCAGCAATCCAACCAGCGACAGCCTGCTCACTTCTGACACATTATACGCCGGTACTTTTCGACATGTATGCTATACAGATAAATGTCGCTTACTGACAAATGTCTTTTAACTCTTTACTAGAAATATAACACTATATTTATCAGGTGCGAAATATGTAGGTGAGAGTAACACTGTTGCAGATGAATACAGCATCCAGAGGTCGAGATTGCTCGTAGTTTCGACTGGGTTGGGTAATTACAAAAGAAGTGCGATAAAATGCCAACGAATAATTCCAATTTTCGTAAGACGAATTTATGACACCCATGGAGAGTGTTAGAAGGAAACTGGACTAAATTGAGCACCATTCAGTAATGAATAGAAAATGGGATGCTTATGACGCGTCCCAAATTTCACGCAAACCACCTCTACTGAAAAGGGAAGTAAATGCATAGATACTAGATTTTACAAGAGAAACTTAGAACGACAAAGTCCAAAGTGAACATCGATGTGAATGCAGTGCATTGAGCTTCTTATGAAATGTCGTAAATTTCAAGGGAAATCCCTACGGCCGTGGGCAGATATAAATTCAAGGGCTTAGAAAAACGCGGCAACTAATACGCAGTACAATAAAGCGAGCTTTAAATACGTAGGAAACGAGTAGCGCGCAGTCGAAAGTAGCTGTAGGAAGAGAAGCACGGCGATACAAACGGTGAGGGAAAAAGGGGCGCTTTCCACGAGAACTTATGGAGTTCCTTCCTTAAAAGCCGGGGCGCCACGAAGAAATGTAAAAATAACTGCGACATGGCACGAGAGATGCTTTTTTGTTGCGGGAGCGAGGATAAAGGACGGGGCGACATAGAGAGACACCTCATGAAAAACACGACATACGCGATACCGGAACACGAGCCGGCTTTTCTGCAATTTACAGTCGATGTCCATGTCCAGCGATATCTTTCACCGGCTACCGCGGCAGCGACGCACACACCTGGCTAACACTGGTCGGGACGGTAAGTGCGAAAAATATACGCGCTGCCACGTAGGAGAGATAAATTAGGTAGCTTGGAAACGAAGCCCCGGAACCGAAGACAGAGTCAATTATCGAAGAGACCATCGCTCTCATGGGAGTACCCTCCCGTGCAGTCTGCCTTCCAACTTCGATATGGCGTAATCCACGTATCCCCTAAAAGTGAACTGACCGCTAGAAAGAGCCACTGCTAGTCCTGTAGGCTTTCTAAAACCTGAACAAAGCCTTTTTTTATGTCATTTAAGTGGACAGTTTACAGGTGAGGAAGTAGTACTAAGACTCGTGCGATGGTAGAAGGAAAAAAGTTACCGAGAAACGGATAGAATTGGTTAGAGATACTAGGAGCGCAGAGATTATTTGATCGTAGGATATAAGGGCCAGTGCTGAAAGGTTCTTTCAGCTGGGGTTTTTATCGACTTTTATAATCGGATGCTCTCCACTCTGGATGGTCATATGAAAAGGATTCCTTGAAAATATCTTCTTTGAAGAGTATTTTCGTACCCATAGGCACCCCGAGTAGCTGCTTTAGAGCGGAACTGGCGACAATACAGTGGGAAATCCCAATTGAAAGGTTCACGAATCCCGGCGATAAAATCGGAGTTATCTATTCGAGTTCGTTTTCATTGCGGTACTCGTGATCGTAATCCACAGTTTCATTGTAATGGGAGAATTTGCTGATTTATTAAGGCAGTAGCTCGTGAGGAGGCAAAAGGCCGTGAGGTATTTGTAAAATCGATTCAACATCTTTCCTTCGTACGGCGAAAACAACTAAAAACGTAGTAAGGAAAAGGGGTTGCAAGGACTCGTATCATTCGAAACTGGAGCGGCAAAAGAGTGAGATGCGCCTCAAGAAAAAGTGCATGTATAAGTCGCCGAGTTGTGTAAAAATTGCAATTCTATAAAAACGGCTGTTGCACAGACATCCACCCGTTTCTTCCATGGAATTGAAGTCTTTTAGAGTTTAAGCGTTAAAGTTTCAGCGTTCTGTCTTCCTGTGCGAGCAATGTATACATGACTGACAGAATCCAGTTGGGAATGCTGTGCCGTTCTTTCAGAGAATAGTAAGAATTTCGAATCCCCGGCCTTGTTGAGATATGCATAGGAGTACATGAGCGTGATACGCCAAGTCTGGGCGTACTAGTTATTGGGAAGGTCATTTATATGCTAGTATCTTTCAGAGGGAATGGGAAATGCCCCGCAACTTCCGGCGAACAAAGGCCTGCATGCATACGTGTATGTGTGGAAGGTTTAGTCTCGTTATAACACGTGGCCCTGACAGTTTACTCTTGCTCCGGACATTATATATGAAAGGCGCATCTGCTGCTTCCATACAAACAGACTGGCAAAGTAGGACAGCGGTCAAGGCACTTCTTATCTGATTTCCTCAAGGTAACGTTTATTACATGCGCAGCTAGCTTATATGACAATCCCGAAGCTATCAGCGCTGTTATTCCCCTAACGCAAGCGTATTCGCCAAATTTGCCCTGCCTTCCTCCACCTTTATTATGCATTTACAACTTCGTGGACCAGATTTGCCCCAAAAACGATCCCGTCGCTTCTAGCCAAACTTTCACTCAGCCGATTATGTTCCCGGGTTAAGCTTACTGCCAGGGTATACTACAACGTGAATGTACGTCATTGAGTGCCCTCGAACCACACGAGAAGCGAAGCTTTGGTGGCGAAGGAACCCTTGCAAAACTTTTTCAAAGACTTCCAATCGTAAAGCCTACCCCTCACTATTCCAACCACAAGATATACGGCGATAGTGGTTAATACAATAGCAGAAAGTGGTAGCACTTGCAACGGAATCACTCGGTATATTGCGATTTCCGCAATCGTCGATAATCAGGATCAACCTTTGCACTCGAGCTGCGCCCCGTGCTGCAACACGTAAATGCTTCCTCCCTGATAAATTAAATTTACTTTGAGTTAACTCCAGGATTCCCTTTCAATTCAGCAGCACCTATTGACAAACTGCGTAATCCCAGCAACTGGATTCTGCTAATTCAAATGATCTTAACTGTAAGAGGCAGAGTATTAGGCTTTCGCATTTATTTAATGTACCCAATATATATTTATGTATTTTCTTTTACCGGCAAACTCCTACCCTATGTTCCACGATAATCATGGGAAACGATAATATTTCCCTAGCGGACGCATAATTTCAAAATTCGAGCTACGGTCAATACTAATCCTATGAGCTCTTGTTTGCTGTATGTGTAGCAGTGGCATTGTATTATAGTACAAAGGGTTAACTGAAGGGCAGCGCAAATTAGCTGAGAGAGGTTCATTTATTCTCCAACGGGTATTGTTATTCTCACCTTTCGTCATTCATGTCCTTCAAAAATAAGTTTAAACATAAACCTTATTTACTACCTTTGCGCCATTTAGACTCATCCGCAACTCTAAACTGTTATGCGTGATGAAACAAATATTGAGGATACTAGTTTCACATTTGCGTGACATGGTGGACGTAGGTTGCCTCTGACGTGACATAAGACATTCTCAACCTAGTTATGAGCCGTAAACAAATATGACGTCCGTGTGGTTAATTTCCGTTTAGCAGCACTCCCGCGCGCAATTAGCCATGCTCGGTAGCGCACTCCTGAACTCGAGTCTCATGGCGCTAGCAGCTTTCAGCGAGGTTTTGAAAACAGGAAGCATAAACTTTTCATAATAACGCATCCTCTTCGCTAGATAGGGGGACCCAATTGCCGCAGGATGCACACGAGGGTTGGGCTTCGCTGGTTGTAGCCCCGCGGCAAGCACAAAGCTTCCACCTTTTTTCCTTCCGCAACCGCATCTACGCGGAACACCGCACACTCGTACGCGCTCAGTGCAACCCTTTCCCACAAGCGGATAATTTTAGAGATTTCCTCATTCAAAGGACACGCTCAACAGCTTTAGACACTTTTCAGGAGGCATGCGAAAGGGCAATAGCTCGCTACAACTATTGGAAAATAACACGCGTAAAAGCTCCTCTGCTAAAACAACTTCTCTTTCCGCTGTGCAACATCATTAACATATGAAGTGAACTTCTTCCTTTTACATCTGCGTACATGCCATTGCAGCATTTTCTATATCAAAGCTGCAATTCTATTTTGCAGTATAAAGTATTATGAATTGCGTACATCTCTCTCTGCACATCTATTTAATAATAATCAGTATGAAGTATTAATATAAGCAGTTTTTTAATACATGAAAGGCGATTTGTAATATCAATACCAATAACAGCGAACTTAAATTATTATAACCATAATTTTCATTTCATTTTTCTGTACTAATTCATTTTGGCTACCTTCGGCGTCCTCTATTTAAAAGAATTATTGAAGAAGAATTGACTGTGAAATTTGACTGGCGGAGGATAACCGAGCGTTTTTACAAACTACCGGTATATGGAGTGCAAGCTAAACCCCGAGGCGTTATAGTATCCGTCGACTCTGAGAGCAGGGCGTTCGATCTGCATACCCGTAAACGATTAATGACATTGGCCGCATACTGTTCACTGGGCGAGCGGCTAGGGCCGAGGATGTTCGGCCGACGGCCAATGAAAAAGTATTTTTCACTAGCGTGAACGAGTGCGCTTGCAGCAGCGCCGGCAGAAAAATATCGCTATTATTATAAAAGAAACTTCAACATCGAGTCAGCGGCCATCTTGCATTTTGCAACTGCGTAACGAGTATTATTATCAGAGAAAATGATTGAAGCCTTAGTTGGGAGGCGTAAGAAATAACATGAAATCCCAGACGACTATCGAGCGATTTTGCAACGTAAGGAGCAAGCTTCAATTTTGCGTCTCAAATGGGTGGTATTACAGCGCCGATTCACAGGAGAAACGCAGTGCACCAGTTATCAAGCTTTTGGCAGGATTAGTAATGGAAATCATAGAAAGTTTCGTCATCCGGAGGGAAGCCGCAGTAGTGAGAGCAAGCAGCCTTCTCGTATTTGCCAGGCGCGTTATATAAGTCTTACCATTCGTCATCCGTCGCAGAGCAATTCGATCTGTAATTGGAAATATCGAATGATAATCGAAGAGGGGCTGGGAAAAGGATTTCCAATGGGGCGGTTCTGCTGTATTGATCAGCTCGAGATTGTTTGCTCCTCGGCTTCTAGCCTTAAAGTCGAAACGTACATGTATTTGCGCGTTTTTATTTCAACGATAAGCAGTGTGTGTCGTTGTTGCAAGGCTCCTATGAACCTGATTGTTCAGAATACACAATTCTGAATACAAATGCTGATTATTTTTAAAATTGCATTTGAATACAGTGAACAAAGCGGTGTTCAAGGCTCTTTTATGATTGTTATACATGGCGATTGCACGGATTAAATTTCGGCTCTCGCTGGTACTGATCTCAGTAACACCGCGTATGTAATCCGCATATACATATAATATACATGTGTGTACACACACACACACACGTATCGGAAGCTCTCATCTTGAAAATGAGACGGAAGGTATATTCCGAACCTCTTCGGGGAGAAGTCGATGCAGCTGTACAAACAGCTACTCTCAAAACGCACGAAATTCACCTACGACTAATTTATCGAAATATCGGTAAGAACACAGTTGAAGTATTTCACTAGATACCGGTTCAGATTAACAGATTTACAGTAACACTCGAGTAAAAATTAATTCCCTGGCACTCGAAATGTCAAGTGCACTTCCATTTTATATATTTAAGTATTTAGTTGGATTCAGGAGTCTCGTGTGGAGTGGAATGCTTGGTTGAGAGTATAATCTACCCGATTTCACTCAGTTTTGAATTACCAGAACTACAGAACCGAAATCGGTGAAGTGCCGGGGGCGGGCTTCGTTGGATGTCGTGCGGATACTCGCTCGTAGCGTGATGTTTACCCGACGTAACGCTCCACTTGGAGGCGGATGCTTGCCGGGAGAGTGCTGAGAATGGGAGGAAAGGGATTGGAAAATTCTGGTAGAGCAACGGACCAGCTAAGGCCCTGATGCAGTTGGAACTTTTCCGAGTTCTATATTACTGATACGAGGAGGGGTCGAATCAATTCTTCCAGCACACAAACTTCCCCTCATCCCTCTGTGGATTCTCTCCCTCTCTCTCTCTCCTTCACCCCCGCCCCCCTCTCGCTCTCTGCTTATCGTTCCCGTTCTCTCCCGTTAGATTTTCAAGAGTCCTCCTCACCTACCGCCATTCCCGCCAGCTGGCAGATTATGCTGATATCCTGGGAGATGCACGGATTATCAACTCGGAATACCCGTATTCGGAGCAGCATCGGTATCCATGGTACCAGGCGCATTCAAAGGAATTACCCTTCATCGATTCCCCTCCCACCCTCCACTCTCCTACTCTCCTGTTCTACCTATTCCTCAATGGCTGAAGCTAATAATTTTGGTAGCACCCTTGACAGCATAATGATCACGCAACCAGTGGCATTTAGCTGCAACAAGAGCCATTTTAGGGCTAAGATAATGTGGAACTATTTATAAACTAGTTAGTTCACCCTCTGACCCTAATGATCAACGACGGTGCTCAAATGCATTACCTCCTGCCGCGTATAAGAGCATACTAATCATGAACATATATGCATAGACAGTAACAACACAAGGCACAGGCTAGTCTTCAAAATATTATAAAGAATATGAAAACAATTTTCTTGCATCTTTTAAAATGAATAATTTTATTCTTATTCTGATTACCATTTATTCCTTTCGCACTCAATGATTAATGATGAATTATATTGGAGATAATTTGCTATCAAAGATGCCTCGTCTAAAAGAAGATTAAAGACATTTATAATAAAATGTCTGTTTTCCATAATGAAAGCAGATTTGAAGAATGCGCGCTTTTATGCTGCTCCTATACCATCTCATCTAACTATTGGCAGCACAGAGCTCTTGATGCTGGTAAGAGCCATAGAATCACGTATACTGAATAGGGCAATCGGCAGATATGAAAAGGCAGCGTAGGTAGCATGCTTTCAGAAGTATCGACTGATCGGAAGCCATCGCATGGTCAAGTAACGCGGACCTGGGGTAGTCCGCGGATGACATAACGTTTTGTGGAAACGTCCAAACATATCTCTGTGAGAGAGGCCTGGGAAGAAGGAGAACGCGATTTCATTAAACTCATGCGGACAATAATTCACGCTTGGCGAAAGAACAGGGCGTGATCGAGGGTAAAGGGGCGCGCGGGCGGGTGGGGGGTGGTGGGCCTGTAAGATAAGTACATGAAGGGAATCCGCCCTGAGGCTGGCCAGGTTGAAGGAATGGTGCCATGGTGATGACAGGGTGATATGTCAAACCATTGTCCCTCGGGGTCCTCTCGCCACACCAGCCTCACTACCTCCCTCTCATTCCCTCTTTACCCCCGTATCGTTGCGTCCGCTAGCTCTCCCTTGTTTGTTCTCCGTCTCCCTGGATCTCTGAACCCTCTGCACCCCCGATGTTGCCGCGCTCCCTTTGGCACCGTCACTTTTTGTCCGAGGCGTGTGTTTGCGAGCGGCGGCCGATGCATAAAACACGGAGCCAGAGAGCGGGTGCACGCTTTAAAAGGATCTTTAGCGCGAAATCTGCGGGCGGAGATCGTGCTTTAAATCATCGAGCGACGTAAATCTCATGGAAATCGTATGTGGAAATATGGCTTAGTAGAGGAGGGCAGTGCCACGCGTTATAACAAGGAATGGAAAAACAAGTTCACGACTAACACCGTCTGATAAGCCAAGCGCGCAGCAAGAAAGCAAGAATCTACCCTAATGGCGTTCGTTTGATAGCGCGACGCCATGGCGCCTTGTTTCTTCAATATTTCGAGAGGCACGGACACGCCAACCACAACAAGAAGGAACTAGAAAATGCAAAATATTCGCGCCGTCGTCAATATTGAGATGAATAGTTTTTACTGGCATGAAGCACATTGCGTTTATTATTCGTACGGGTATGAAAGGCGAGGGGTTTGGTAGTGACGAATAGTAAGGGATTATGCTGAATCCAGGAAGCAAACATAAAGTGAGCTTTAATATCAATGAACGTCATGCATGTTTTATTAAATTGCAATATAATCTTATCATTTTCAGGAATTTAGCTGACGAACATTGAGGGCTGATAGACGAGTTAAAAAATTCCCAGTATATCCTACCGACTCCTCCCCACTCTGGCCACGCTCTCCCTTCCCATGTAATACATTATGTATTTCCCTCTGGATATTCATGATTTTTACTTGCGAGAGCTTCGTCCGCGGGTTTCAGAGGCGAAATTGGTGTACTCCTGCTTGGGGCCCACTTACGCCTGGGCGTAATTTTGCTTTTACCTCTCAATCTCGAATAATATCCATAACGTCAGTGGCGGTACCTTTCTTCAAGAATCTGTTCATTTACCAAGCAGCTGTATGGATTTTACCTTCTATCTTCTACTTTATTATGTAAGATCTACCTTCCGCGCACCTACTGTCGAGTCTATCGTCTTTGACTTGACGCAACAGCTAATATTTTCCACGTAAAACTTGCTACTTCAACACACCCGAAACTCACGGATAATTTTGAACCATGCTAACTCGAATTTTCTTGCTTTTCCAGAGTGTATCAACAGAGGCTCTTTCCTACGGGAAACATCAGGAGCCAGCGGCTCCGGTAGGGAGAAACTCCCAGGAAAATGCCACGCTTTATTTTTGAGCGGAAAATCGTTCGGGAGGGCGAATTGTGGGAAGGTTCGCCAGGAACAAAGTTCAAAGAACGGAGTTCTCATAAAAGAGTATTCGGACTGCAGGGATTTAGAACGACATACACTTTCTTGACAATAAATAAGGCAAGCAGTTTCACTAGAAATTCATGCTGCGCACCGAAAACTTTCGATGACTTGTACGATGGCTTGGTAGAGCATCGCTAAAGCATTTATCCACCATTTTTTGTGTGCATACTCCATGTCTGTTTACTGTCCACGGTTCATTCTCATTTAAAAGTGAAGTAAGGGATAAATCTTGCAAATAAACCCACGAATGAACATGTATCATTGCGTCCCAAACTATAAGGTGAAATCTGTAATTGAACAAAGAACAATCGGGGCAACAGCGAATATGCAATTTCTTGCAGCAGGTTACTTATTCTCTGTATGAGACTGGAACACATTTCCTATTTCTACTTGATTCATACTCCGCATCTTTTCTTTATGTAAGCTATATACGAAAGTGCAAGCGTGAAGAAGTAATAAAACATCGCCATAATACGTAATGTCATACGTGGGTTTCTATTTATGTTTATACCAGACATTCTCCCTTGCTAGAGAATCAAACACCGCAGGTGCTGCCAGGAGAAAAGTAGGTCAAATCCGAAAGCAATGCAAGCAGAGACTCACACACGAAGCACGGACGTCTCATCCGATTCCCCATTGGCAGAAAAGAAAAGTTGGATCGAACAAAGCAATTATAGTCGAGAAGTTGCTTGGCGCCCCGGTTGAAAGTTCCGGTCGCATCTGGTATTCATCCGAGAGACTGTAATAAAGGAAAAGGCAAGACGATGAGAGAAACGTTCCAAAGAGTCGCGAAACTTTTTGCTCCCGCGGCCGTTTAAAAAGTCACCGAAGGCCGATCGGCGAACGTTCCTCATGTTCTTCGAACTTTCGAAGCCAACCTCGGGGAGCAAGCGCTTCTCACGCATTTATCGAAGCAAGACGTCATCCAGTTCATATATTCACAGTGTTAAACTTGGTGTCAGCCAGTTTATTAAAAGAAGACTATCTACCCGAGTAGAAAGCTACTTTCGAAGTCTAATTAACTATAAATATAAACAATCCCACTGATTCTACAAACCGGTGGAAATTAGTAACTCCACTAGAGCCGGGAGAAAGAGAAAGAAAGAGGGAGAGGAACAGTGCGCCAAGTGAGGAAGACTTTGTTATTCAAGCGTGATGCTAAGAACCCTCGCAATCCACGTCCGCTACAAATTCATGAAGGTACGCTCGCACACTCACGCACACACAGAAAGCGACGTGAGTACAAATGAAGCAGTTGCAACGGGCGGATAAATAAAAAATGTAATTTCACTTCGTGAATCTTGCAAGTGGACTTGGCATGAGCGAGCGAGCTGGCGGTGGCAGCGGTAGCGAGAGAGTCCTGGCTAGAATAGTGCGCAGTGGAGTAAGCTGGAGGAGTATGGGGTGCTTGGTAACTGGAGGGATAAGGGCGGTTGTTTGTTACAGGCAGGGTCAGTTCGCCGCAGGTTTGAGCAGAGAGAAAGGAAGCCGGCAGGCGACCGAGCAACCAGGGCAACCCTTTGCCTCAGACACTTCTTACCACTTACCAGTAGGGTCTCGGCATCCCGAATTCGTCGAGATACGCTCGTCTCCCTCAAACCGAGCGTCTCAAATGGAATCATGCGAAATGGCGGTCGAGTGTTCGCAATATTGCCGTGGATTCTCCAGAAGCTAGGCGTCTCGAGGCAGCAGGCCGCCGCGCCAATTCTGCATGTGATTACTGACGCGCCATTTAAGAGCCCCTCTACGCGAGTACGCACTTTCAGTTAAGCTTAGCCGCATTATACACATACAAATGTAAATGTCTCTTTTTATTAATTCCACCCACTTCATCGCTTCGATGGTATAATTGTTTATTATATACAGAAACAAAACCGGTTCCGTGTATGTGTATGTGTGTGTGCTTGCGGGTGTGATCATAACATTTACGATCCACTTGCGCGCCTCGCATCGCGCGAGTTTCTGAATAATAATCCTTGAATGCTGCACTTACCTCCAAGAGGGCGAGCCCGATGAAGGAGCAACAGTATGTACATGAGTTACGCACATACATATATAAATATTTTGGAAATTTAATTTCCAGGGAATTTGCCTGTATATAGCTCGGCGCAAAATGTATTCACTTGGAATTCGGCTGAGCGAGGGCAGGATCGATAACGAGCGTGGAAAACTGAACTGGCCCGCGGCAAATGGCGTGCTTCTAGTGGTAGTGGTGGTGCTATTGGCCAGCAGAATAGTACGGTAACGTAACAACAAATAATCCATCCGGAGATTAATGTAAAATCAATCGGTAGCGTGAATGCTAATACTGCGGACAAAGCCATCGGAGCGTGCATTTAGAGCGTTGGCAGGAGCAGCACCACTACCAGTCGAGGTAGGAGTGTTAGGGTTGTTGGCCGATCATTGGAATTGACTGGACACTTTCTGATGACGCCAGCACATATATCGGTCCCGACCTCAAAGGACCCGATTGGCTTTGACTTTCGCTCCCGACGGCAAAGCATTCGGAGACAGGATCGTATCTGTCTATATTCATGAGCAATACCTATACCCCGAGCACACGGAGGAAGATGCAAATGCCTTGCCTCTCCGGCCGAAGATCCGGGTACAATTTTCACGGCAACCCAGGGGAGGACATACGTTTCCTTTACTACGTCCGAATATATATTGTAATAGAACGTAAGGAACGACGCCCGGACGCCGTGAATTGCTTTCTTTTCCGAAAATGATATTTTCTCCGATCCTCTCTAAATTCAGCTTACCCGACGTTCTGTCGAACTCTTCGAAACACTCGTTTCCGAAACGAATCATTTTTCCTAAAATCGTCTCAGGAGAGATTCCTACTGTGGGGCTATGCTCGATTTATTTAGGCTAATGCAGATAGTTGTGCATTATACTGTTGTTATTTAAATGATGTGAAGTACGAAAAGTCAGCTGTCGAACTTTTCGTCTTAATGTCATTCTCGAAACATATCAGCCTCTTTCTACATGGAAAAGCTGCCTCTACGAATATCGTCAAGTAACAGCACTGAGCGCCACCAGATATCAGAGTGAGGAACGTATCCAGAGAATATGACGTATGTTTTATTCGATTTAATCCCGAATTTTGCCCCAATGATATCCGGAGCAAAAATAATTTGTTAAAACATTCAACCATGAGATAAATAGCTTCCCATTTAATTTCAATTTATTTGAAGTAATTTAAAACTTCGGTTGCGAAATGTTTGAACATTGATATATATATATATACATATCGCTCTTCAACGCATTGAAAAATAAAAATAAATGGAAATTCAATTGAATACCTCCTCTTTTTCGAAGTCGATAAAAAAATATGGTCGCATTGATTATCGACATTGATCAATGAGAATTAGTTTTTCTTATCAACCCTTCACTCAGCAAACTCATATATCAGAACAACATAAGAAAATGATATTACTCTATCAATAATACCTCTCCCAACTTTTTGCGTGGGGTAGTATAATATTATCTCTAATAGCACGAAAACTGGTAGCCAGTAATCGGGCTAATCTACTTTTCAGAAAATTTATCCGTCACTTCCTCAATTTCCGACTATACCGCTCGTTCTAACTTCGGCTTCGGCTTCGGCTTCGCCATATTCGTGCGATTAATGTCTATACTGTGTACTCCAGTTTCCGAAAATTTACGGTAAGAGAGCGTTGCTGATGCGCTTTACATTTCGTCTCGAGTTCCTATTCGGTGTAACGTCAAGATTAAATTGTAATCGGAAGCGGCTAGAATTCACGTACTTGAAACATGGGCGGAATAGTACTTAACATGCCATTTCAATGCATCAAGTGCTGCGCTGCCGCTATGATGAAAAGTTTAAAACAAGTACTGGTAATGAGATTTCGTGGTTACTCGTGAAGTACAATAATTATTACACGAGAATTGCTATATTGCAATAGTAATGAATGAAGTGAGATAGAAGAAGTGAATCAAGAAAGTCAGTTTACGCAGACGGCATGCAAAACTCCTGTCGTTAAGGAAACATAGAACCGTGTGTTGAAAGCTGCGAAAAGGGTAAGTTTGGATATAAACTTGGTAAAGGAACTCTCCGTTGTTTCGCACTGCTGACACCAGAACTGACTACCGACTACATTTAGACCGATCTTGGTAAAAGCATATTTCATACAGAAGAGGCTGAAGCGTAGTCGTGTCGTGGCCCAGTCTGCGTCAACTACGGAACGGCCATTTCGGTTTTATCTCTTCAAGATATGGTGCAGTTTTAGAAGAAACGTTAAGAGCTTTTGCCAGTCAAAGTAAGGCGGGCGCCTTTACCCGTATCCATCTGACGCCCGCAAGCCCTCTCATTTTACCACCCCTCTCTTTCTCCCACTCAACGAAATACGCCCAAATCTTTAAAGCATAATATTCCGACTGCTAACGAAGTTTCTTAACAACGGACTAATTCTTGAAAAGGTAAGCCCCCCCCCCCCTTCGCCTTCCCCTCCGACCTTTCTTTTTAAAGTACAACCTACTTGTTCATCGATTATACTGGCGCTCCCAATTTTTTAAATTCAAGTTACAGCACACGGCCGATTCAGTCGACATCAGCGTCACGGATCGAGCAGGAGAAATAAAGTCTAGTTGCAGCGCAGCCCACATTGCAGCTACTAAATTTACCTCCATGTAACCAGATAACAATGAAATAACTGTACCAGAATGTCTGAATTAAGAATCCACTCCGAAGCATCCCATTAAAGTGATGCCTTTCCCCGACATGCTGGTCTATTGCAGTAGTTGGATCTCATGCAATTATTCACCTATTAACGCAAAACTGACAATGAATAAAATTTCGTGGTTGGAGTGCGTTCACTATCTTGCAAAGGTAGAGTGCACAGAGTCAAAGTTTTATAAAGTATGGGCTGGCGGTGGGTTCAGAATACAGTCAGTCTTTGTGCGTTTAGGCGGTAGAAGTAGCTTGGTAACAGGCAAGTGGGAAATGGCACCTTGGAAACCCCACGAAGCCATATAGGATAACCGATACTGTGGTATCATAAAGTGGTAGGTGGAGTATGAAGACCGCATTACAGACCGCTCTTATTCGACAGCACACAATGCACAGGTACATTGACAATGTGTACAGGATCCTTATTGGCAGAGGGTTCTCGTCTCGCGTCGCGCGAAACCAAGTAATATCAATTCTTCGAGTGCCAGCGTGAAATACCAGGGAAATTCCTCTCAGCGAGAAACTCGACAGTAGCGGTGGCGAACTTCGCAAGGGAAATGCGAAAGACGCCGGAAAATAATTTCGAGTGCGACTGTCAGCCGGCACGTCGCCGGATGCGAACTAGTTATGGGGAATGCAAGCAAATTTACATGCGCAAACTGATCGCGCGACTTGCTGAATCCCGAAATCAATAGCACCGCGCTGCGGGAATAGCGGTTTCGGGTGAACGCCCCCAATTACTGGATACAATTATACCTTTCGATACCCACGACAAACACGCGCCCCTTTCGTCAGTTTTATAGAGCTACCTACTCCGAACGATGCGAGCCAACATTCAAGGAAAAGCGCTTTAAAGCTTAACCGCCATTTAATTCCACGAAAGATCTTCATCCCCATTTTCCGCTGGTTTTCCTACAAAAAGCCACAGTGACCATGGAAACCCTGTATCCTTTTGGATTTACGTACACAGGTAAACGAGTGGGCATCAAATTCAAGATTCAAAGCTATAATCGTTTGCGAAGTGAATGCGAGCGAAGATGTTGCGTTAGAGGTAGCACTAAATCGCCATTTCGTCACGTGAATAGAGGAGAAAGACGCTGGCTCTATTAAAGATCACCCCATTAACATGATAGCCATGCATTCGAGCGGCACGTGTGCCAAGGTAGATCATTAAGTCCCCCTTGCTCTCCGTCGCTTCGTAATACTTGCGAGTAATACCTGGAGGAGACGGCGCGCGGCGGTAGAGCCAAGGTAAGGTAAGGTAAAGCTCTTCTGGACAGAGGGGGCAAGTCGTTGGAAAAAGCTCGTGCAAAGTAACGGGCGCTGGTCAGCCAAGCCAAGTTCCACAAGTACGTGAGGCGGAGGGGGCGACGGTGGCGGCTGCGACGTGAAGAAAGAAGAGAAGCCAACGAGATGGTTTGATAGCCGCGGTCATTCGTTATGATAGCTACGCTACGTTACATTTTCCGGGGCTGCTTGCTACGCCGTGCCGTGCCAGCGAGGCCAGCCGAGATCTAAGGGGCTGGCAAAGTAGCCAGCTGGAACTTCCACTCTCGGGTGGATCTCCGCCCGTATGCAAGGTGGAACGAGGCAAGAGACGACTACCTAGATTGGTACTGCGATGATGGAGTCGCCGAGAGAACCTCGGGGATACAGAGGGTATGTAAGGGGCAAAGCAGGGGGAAGCCAGATAGGTAGAGCGTGTATGAGAAAGAGAGAGAGAGAGAGAGAGAGAGAGGGAGGGCGGGACGGTGGTGAGGGTGGATGCAGTTTGCATGTGTGCATGCCTGACAGGGATGGAGTGATGCTGAGCAGAGAGGAAGGGAAATGGGCTTACCTGTCACATACACGTACTCCCCGAAGCTGCAAACTGATAGTGGACAGATACTGCGCATTCGTGGCCCACGGTTAGAATTAATTGCCAATGTTTGGCTCGATACGTGGATACTGGGATGAATGTTCGTTAGCGAGAGCACGGCTCCCCCAATGTTGGCCCGGCAAAATGAGTTATCCCGCCAGAGCGACCGTCGGTACTTATGTCAACCTCTAATGCTCGAAAACGAGCATCGTGTACCGCGATAATAGGGCTAACACCATTAATCGCCCGGCAGCTTCGAAAAACGACGAGTCACCCATTGTGCAACGCTCTATCTTGCTATACCTCTCCACTTTTATATCGGCGGTGTCCCTTAAAAAGGCTGAATTTCTCTGACTCCGGCTTGGCCCTGGGTTACCACTTGATAAATCAGGCGTTACGCTAAGGACGAAGTTTTAGTTTTAGTCTCGATTAAAGCAGCCGTAAAAGCGCCCGACTGATCCCCCGGCACCTGTGAACGGGGCCGAGCGGAAGAACTGCAAGTCCGAAATACAAAGCAGGAAAGATTTATCCAGCGCCGGATGAGAGTCAATACTTTTTACCGGGCCGTTCCGCCTCGAAAATTACGATTCCGGATTAGCGAGCGGTAGTACAGGATTAATGCGGTTAAATATTGCCGAGTGGCCGGCGTAAAAAAGCGTTAACGCGCCAAGAGTAACTCGCGACTGATAGCTCGTGAAATTTAGCCGGTTGCTCGTTAACATTACCGCTCACCGTTTTTCTATGTGGCATCGGGACTTGGAGTAGATAACGTTCATCCACCTAGCCCAATTTTCCCCTGCCCTTCGCATCGTCGGATAGGACCCACAGCTAATTTAGAAGCTAACGACTTTGCAGGATACACGAGGATTATGTTAATGTGATGTTTCGGTGGATCGCTTTGAACCAGATAGGCGAACCGGTCTACCTGCCGCTCGTCTGTACACACTAATGCACGATGTATGTATGTTCTCCCTGTGGTTAAGCGTCGCGAACCCCAATTAAATTTAACTCCTTTACCGAGAAAAAAGCCTCCGGGAATATGTTGGCGCGAGGATCTCATCAGAATTCTGTCACATTATGATGTTGACCCAAATTCTGAGATAAACCGTTTTGGATAACGCATATCACCGTGTGATCTGCAGACAATATCGCGCGGTATAAATATTTATTTTTAAACGATTTAAATTTCAATTCTAGAATGGACATTAACAAATATTCCAGACACGTTTAATATAGCAAGTGTTTGGAAAATTCTGGGAATATCAAGTACTAAAGAAATCAAAAGTATGTTCAAGCCAAACTCACCGGAAAAAGGTTTGGTCAGGGAAGGATTAATAAAGTTACGTAAATTTCGTCCGGAGCTTAACCTAATATCAGTAATACATAATTAGCGGTACCGTACACATCGCAAAGCTTTCTAAAAACCGTACAAGAAAGGAGGTAGTGTTTGGTCGTGAATGTGAGTTCCTTCCAAAAACATGCCGGTAAAAAATTGTTCGTGACTTTACCAACGGGGAAGAGATTTCCCTTCGTCCATTTAATTATTCAAGCTAAACGCGCGAGCTTATATTCCTACCAGAGTATTTCGCGCCAAGTCTAGACCGTTTAAGAGTGTCCTGAGCGATAAAGTTTTAGCACTGCGGCGGCGCACCTTCCATTATGCGGTTGGTAACGCGACACTTAATACGCATTTGCCACGATTAAGCTTCGCCAAGTGCAGAAGAAGAAACCGCGGCCACGCCGGCCAGGTGGATGCGCCGAGCGAATGAGCCAACGGGCTGCCAACTAATTGTAAGCAGAATTGGTACACGCCACTCTGTGCGGGACGGCTATCTCACCGAATTCAAGCGGTTTTTTCCCAGAGTGACGCAGCATCCTCTGTCTGCCTGCACTCTGGAAGAATAGCAAGAAAGGTTTCACCGCGTGTGCCCTCCAACGAGTTAACGACATTAAGTCGTAAGCGGGGATTATGTTAATGCGATATATATACATATGTATACATATATATATATATATATATATATATATATATATATATATATATATATATATATATATTAGATTTTGCAGAGGCCCTTTGAAGCGTGTGGGCGCGGGCGGCTGAGTAGAGCTGGCAGGCAACTCGCATAGGTGGCGAAATATAGGAGCGATTCGCGAGACCGCTGGGGTGCAGGGCTAGGGTGCCTTAGACCGAGACATCCAGGCCGCCATAGACCGTGGAAACGATTATTGCGCCGGGGGTATAAAACGTAACTACTTCCTTCCGTGGCGCGGTAAAGTGCGACAGTTTTCTAGTCAGGCTCTCTCGGCCCCTCACGCCCAGTGGGCGCCCTGCGCTCGCTGTCCTGGGGGTAATGGTAAGTGAATGAAGTCCACGCCCAAGTGCTGTGGCTGCTTTTAAATAAAGCACCCTGCTAGCCCGCACACCGCCGGCTAACGTGATTTTTCGTTACGTGATACTCGGGAGAACTCGCCGAATGCCGAGGGAGCTGGTATAGAAGGGGCGCGCGCACCAAAGACCGAGGGCGAAATCTCTCGCTCTCTAGGAGCTCAGCTCAGCTCCTAGAGTTGCGGTCGCAGCCTCCGCCATTCTCCTGCTTTCTCCAGCTCTCCTTCTCTTCCTTTCTCTCTATCTTTCTCTATATCTGTCCCTTCACCTGCCTCTTGCTCGCCCTCGCCCCTTCTGTCTCGCACGTGCCCCTCGCCGGTGCTTGGTAATTGCGCGGTAATCTGCGACGGCCTGTAATAATTGGAGCGCCCTGCGAATAGCCTCGAAAGTCGAATCCGGCGTGCTTCGAATTTCCCACTGCGAGTGCGGAACGCGGCTTACCACCCAAGACGGAATTCTCTAACGAATTCCTGGAGAACGAATGAGGACGCTGTCGTGCTCCGCCGTGGCGCTCCACTCGCATTTTCCGATACCTCGGCGACGTCTACGACAACAACGCGCGATATCCGATCGACACGCGTATCCAATAACGCCGTCGTGATTTACGACCACGGATGAGACCGCGCAGCTTTATTCAATGTTGCCAGTCAGTCAGGGCCTATACTCCCGGAAGCTCGAGTACACCTTTCCACTCCTACAGGCCGGTATTGCGTGCAAACCAAAACGGATTTGAATTTTGTCATGCCAAAAATGTCTAGTGGCGTCTCAAGTATTATATGGCTACGGAAACGCTGTGCCGCTTACCGTCGAATCAATTTGAAATCCATGCAGAATCCGAATAAATCTCCGAGTTAGTACGTACACGGAATATGAGCGGAGGACTCACTCGTATACGTCTCTCATCCTCGAGCGCTTAAGAGTTTGCGCTAATCTCGACCCAGTTGATGGCGGAACTTACCTGAAAAATAAAACACAGCATGGCATTTTTTTATTGCTCTCGCGCTTTTAACTTATTAAAACTTGCTGTGAACTTTAAGAATACGGGCAAAATGTTAAGGGAAGCACAATGAGCCACCGGAAAAGAGGACCGAAGTTACACTATCTAGGTGACATCTCCAATAACTGTCACAGAAAATTATGTTGCCACGTTGTTATCAGTGGCACGTATACACGAGGTTTCCGCGAAAGACAAACGGATAGCCCTGAAACTTTCCTTCCGGTAATCGTGGAAAATAACAATTTTCATCCGCCAACTATCAAGAAGGGCGATCGTTGTAAGAAGAAAAGGAAAAATGTATATTTCGAAGTAACTTCTAATATTTATTTCCGTCGTATGAAATAAAGCAAAGGAATAAAATTATTAATTAATTTATCGACAATAATTCTACATATAATACCATTAACCGATATGAAACGCTGCTATTGTAAGACTAGTGCCCATGTTCTTAAATAGTTTAGTTAACACATTTTTATTTGAAAGTCTTCAAATTATAATATGTATCGATATTTCATAAACGTAACGATAACAACCTTCCGTTTAAAAGGTTGATGATATGAAAAGGCTAGTTTGTTAGTCGATTGCATTACTATTAAAGGTAAGCGTTTGCTGCAGTAAAGATGGGGCGATTGTAGCGGCGCGTGTACCTAACAGTTATACAGCCATCTGGTAACTGTGCAAATGTCCTAGCCAATGTGAGGATGGTGTGCTGACGTGAACTCTGCTTTGTCTGTTGCTAAAAAGGGAGAACGGGGAAAAGAGAGAGGGAAAGGGGAAAGGGCGCGAGGGAGAAGAATACAGGAGCAAAGTTTTGCCTTTGTTGTAAGGATATAATGTCTCGCAACGCTGTTGGAGGTGACTTGTGTCAGGGCATATAATTAACCCGTCAGTTATAGAGAGCCAACGGAATGGAAAAGGGTCGCAAAAGAAACTGAATAAAAAGCATAGGAGTGAATGCTTAATAACGAAATTGAGAAATGCCAGAACTGCCAAGAGTGAACGACGTCCCCAACCGGGATGTTTATACGCCACTCTAATGAATGGAAAGTATGTGAATCCTTCAAAAGAAACGCCCTTGGAATTTCAGTTCCTTACTTCCTTACTGAAAGTACGGTGTACGTATGCTCATGTCAAAGGTTCGAAACAAAGTAGCATAGGAGAACACTTTCTCTTCACTATAACGCCTTCAATCCTACCAGTGGCTGATTGGGAGCCACAGAGTAAATGGAATTCGAGAGGCCGTCAGGGAAGTCTCATTCGAGAATAATGTCGAATAAATATGTGCGTGAGACCCAACACACTTTTTCTACGAGCCCCTTTTGGCTGCTCTGGATATATGCTGCCACGTAAGAAGTGCTCGGGAAATCGTATTGGCCATCCTACGACTACCTCTTTCGGCGACCATTTCTTTTTCCCAGCTCTTTCTCAACGAGTACTCGGAAGGGACCACTTGTCGCGAATGTCTCTAAGGCCTAGTTGGAGGCGACCGTCGCAAATGCCAGTACAACAGGCTTTCGGCATACATTGCCAGAGTGGCGAACACACTCTATATACCTTTAGGGTTTTCTGCCTCGGCTGTCATCAAGTACTTCGGACGCTCGAGCGGCATCGGTCGGTTATTGATTCGGTTAACCTTGTTTGCTTCGCTAATAATGTGGTTCTTGTCTGATAATAGACCGTTCCAATGCCTTGGCACGCTTGCGCGCCTCTTCAACACTCTTCTGTCGCAAAGGATATCCACTATGTACGGAACTACGGAGTACATACGCACATGTATCCATGTAAGTACGTGTGGTGCGCACACACATTTACGACTCGCTGATATTTTTACCTGCAAGTGACATCCGTGAATTACTGAGCACCATTTCATTGCGAAATTGGGAAAACAACTGCCAAACATTCGATGAAATGAAAGAGTACATTTGACGATAGCGAGATTTCCCGCTCCGCTTTACTTTTTACCACCTCTCCCCCGCGCTGTTTACTTCCCGAAAAATGAAACGCTTAATTACTTGAACACATATGTACACACACACACACCTCACGGTGGGTGAAATTTCCGGTAACGGTACTTGACCTCTCATTTGAACATGGTCTGACTTTGGCTCCCATTTCGCTGGCCAAGTACGCTTTAGTTGCTACCGGAAAATAATTAGAAGGTATACGCTGCACTGCCCAACTGCATCTGCTTTTTTTATCGTGAGTTGTAGCAAATGGAGATACAAATTATAATTGTTACCTGTATGAATATGTGTGCTAAAGATCGGAGTACTTGACTGCATCAGTAGTAAGTACGGAAATAGTACCGGTTGACTAACCATGCGAAAGTAATGCTGACAAGTTTTACAATATGTCATTCTCAAATATATTTTTGTCTGTCAGTCTAATTCGATAAAAAAGAGGAGTAGAAAGATATAACATCTCATATTAATCGGCTACTATATATATGTACGATCATTTGTTATAAAACATGATTGGTCTTCTTAAAAATATTAAATGTTTGCGTAATGAACCTACGCGTTCTATATTATGATGAATCGAACATAGAAATACCTAGCTATAACGTGTGTACCATCCACACCATCTACAACTGGAGAGTGCCTATCGGGTTAATGACCTAAAGTATTATTTCAGTCTTAGGTACTAAATACTTGGACGCACCTACACTACTACACTAAACCGGGGACCAACAAAAGGCTCCCTTTCAATTCTCGAAGTTCTACAGCGATATAGAAAATCGATTTCCTAAATTTGTCGCTGAGCAAACAACAGCTCTGCTTGCGAAGAGCAGCCAGCAAACATTCGAGATATAGATATGCAAGCCGGCCATTGTCCAGTTCATGGTCGCATTGGCCGAAATTATTAACAGACTTTTATCCGTTAAACGGCTCCAATGCAATATATCCGGTGAGGCGTTATAAAAAAATCTTTAAGCCGCCCTATGATCGTGTTTGCGTCGCGGCAATTTCCACTTGGCTTCTTTCCACCCTCGACCCACCCATCCCCATTGACCCAAGGGTATTCCCTCCGATGTTACCTCACGCTGACCCACCCGTGCTTTTCTCTATCACCCTCCTTCCTCCTATCTTTCTCTCGCTCTCTCGCTCTGTCTTCCTTTTGCTCTGTGTTCAAGCCGAGCCGAGTTGTGTTAGCCGAATGCCGAGGTTAACCGTGAGGCTAGTGGGGCAAGCGAGAGGGAAAAATCGTCTGACCAAAGCCCAGGATAAAGCGCAAATTCGGAAAAGAATTGGAGGAATCAACGGCGAAATGCCTGTATTGTATGATCGAGAAAGGATCGCCCATCGATACAAAAGACTAAGTACCCCAACAATGCTAAAAATAGCAAAACAAGTTCGAAGTATTAGTTTAGCGGATATTGTTTCGTGTTTTAGGGTACCTGACGAATGAGCGATTGTGAGATCTGTACAGTGGCCGTTTGAGGCACAAGTATTAATTGTACGCGACATCGAAGAGCCGAAGGAGAGAATAGCATTATCGATCGCTCTTCTCTGAACAAACCACTGAAGGATATCGGTGATGTGTCTGATGTTTTAAGTGTATTGTGACTCTGCCTGAATCTCCCGTGAACGACGTTGTTAGTTTTAGTTAGTCGTGGAGCTCTTATTACGCTTTGTTTACTCCATTTTATATCAAGCTCTACTCGAACGTTTATTGGACCGGCCTTAACGAGATTTCAAATTGAAGGTCAACGCAGGGCAAGACTGTGAGACAGACAAACAACAGCTACTCAGATCCCAGCTCGCTTGATGACACTCGTTAGATGACAGTACGATTGATAAAAGCCTAATCATTAGTATGCCAGCGGGTAATCAAAAGAGAGGCAGAGCAAAGTGAAGCGTCGTCGCCGGAACAATTCACAACAAGCTTCTGCGATCTCAATTCTGGCACGGCTCTTTATTTGTGGGACCATGAAAAATACAGACACATGCGTCTCGTCAGTAGCAGGCGGTGGCACGAGATGCTATTTGGCTAAATTCGCATCTATCGACAGATGCGTCGAGCAGCAAAGTTTCTCCTTAGGCAAAACGTGATATTAATTTACTTCTTTGTCTGTTCCCTGTCCTGGACAGCTTGATTCATTGCGCGACACGAAAAAGTGGAAAAGAAGATGAATTACGCACGATTTCCGCGCTGGCTGCGCCTTTTTACGTAGGCGCGCGCACCCTCGCGCGTGTTCGTTAAAGCACCGCGGCGCATAAAAAATCGAATAACGACTCTGAATAAATTTAAATTTTTCGTCGCCAATTCTCGCCACGAGAGGGAGCGCGTGCCTGCACCCGCGCACACCGCCTGTCACACTTTCACCCTGTACTCCTCTCCTCGTCGCCACTCTTCTTCCCATGCTGGTAATTTCTCACCAGCATATCCTTTGCGCTCGCTCGTAAGATCGCGGCCGGGCACACGCCATAATGATATCTCGCCCGAGCTTTTTTGCCCCTGAAATTTATGGTGAGGTAATAGAGGGCAAATTAGAACCACATGACTGGCTGCGCCATCAATCTCTTCGTGGCTGCCTGCCTCTGCCTGCCTCTGCCTGCCTCTGCCTCTGCCTCTGCCCGCTCGCTCGCTCGCTTCCTTGCTTGCTTGCTTGCCCTAGCGTTCACTGGCCCATGTACGCCTTCTTCTCGCTGCTCGAATAAACTCAAGTTGTCGCGTGCCACTGCTGTCTCCCGGCTGAATTCCTCACGACCTCGACACACCAGCGGCGCGGTCGCCAGATTAAAATCTATCTCCTCCCAAACTCCTCTCCATTAAGCTGACGCCTCTCCCTCCGCCTCTATTATTCTCAAGCCGCACCGCCATTTTTTCTATTAATACCATCGCCGAGAATGGAAGCTGCAAACACTTTGAAAGGAAAGCAGCAACAGACGCATTTAACGAGTGAGCGCTGCAAGGACCAATTGAGAAGTCACTCATGCCAAATGAAAAGACGCATTCACTACTGATGATCTATAACCAACCGCCACCAGAATCAGTGTGCTTCACGGATGCATTTGTAGCCGGCGATAATTCATCCTCGTGGCACGCGGGACCTTCTCAGCGGAGGATGAAAAAAATAGTTAACGAGCCATATGGTTCCAGTTGGCCGCGAGAACTCAACGGAACGGCACGGCTCGGCTCGGCATTATATTAAAGCACGAATACGCGAAAGAACGTCGCAGGAGCGGAGAAAGAAATTAGGCAAGAGGGGAGAGAGGTCGAGAAAATAGCCGGGATTCTACAGCCGACTGTGTTTGCATCTTCGAGCTGGGTCGTCGGGGATATTTCGAGCCTGGAAAATTCAAAGCGCCAGGGAAAAATGTGGCGGGGCACCCTGAGAGGAAACACAACAGTTGGAGTAGCCTGCAAAGACCATCGTCGCTAATTAGTAAGATTATAGTGCTGCCCCATTCCTTGGTGGGCATAGCCTTAAGGCCTTTTTTAAATTCCGGGTACACCTGTACGCAATTGTGCAATGTCTAGACCTGCTGCTTCAGGAATTTCGCCGAAACTCACCCGCAAATGAAGGAATTAGACTTGGGTATATTATAATGTGCGGAAAGACGGCAAGTGCAAATTTCTCGCATCCGTTTGCCAATTGAATGTAAGCGATCCTCCTGGCTTTTAACCTACAGTAGTCCTTTTAAATAATTACATACATATAAAGAGTGGCACATCTAGAACGCACGTTTGAATTATTTAATAAATGGTATAATTCATTTTCAAAATGCTTATATTTTTATTTTAAAAAATAATATATGGATCGAATTAAATTTCTTAACCTGATTTATGAAGAATTAAAATCACAGTGTACTATCAGATAAATGACCACCAAAGCTTTGCTAGAGCAATTTCATTCCTTTCATAACTATAATAGTATAATTAGATCGTATAATTTCACAGCCCTGCACATTTTTCGGAAACTCAATGGCAATCTGTATACTGTATAGTTTGTATACTAAATATCAATTGAAAATCATAAGCTCATTTTGCAAAATTGAACTTCGTCTGTTAATTGCACATTCCGAAATAAAAATGTTAGCAATTTTAAAATAAACCATACGTTTTATTAAACAATTAATACCTGCGATCTTTTTGCGACACTCGTTACAAGGAACGCGCATGCCTGTAACGACAGCCGTCGTTTGGCTGCCCAATTGGGCCCCACCATGCGTCGTAATATAAGATGACATCCGCGAAAGCCACTATAATGGTGCATCGTGCCTAACAGGTTAACTAGTCAGAATCCCAACGATTACGTGGCGACTTGGATACATTCGAACTTTCCTCGATAACAGAAACGACAATTACATTTACCGTATCAAATTGCGAAAGCGCAATTCCATATACATTCCACGTATATATATTCAGCACACCAATAACTGTTCCGTGTAGTTTTGTTACTTAACCGAAGGCAAGTTAAATTAACAATAAGAGAATATAGATTGGAGGCTCGCTGGATATGCTAGGCTTGCTGGAATTAAACAGAGCAGCGGTGCTTTAAATTTATTAATGGCGACGGTAGCGGTGCTACTCCCACTATGCTCTATGAATGCAACGTCAGCGAACTGGTGTGGATCATCTCGGGTGGATACGAACCACTCGGGTTTTCTTGTTTCCATTTTCTGAGCCGCTTCGCTTTATCCAAACACTCTGAACTAACAAACTTCGTATGCCGTTGCTGCTCCACAGCTCGACAAAGTCCTGCACGAAAATAACGATACTCTATGCTCTTGAAAAAACATATGCACATGTAGACGTGTTTGACAAGCATCCGAGTGCAACTCGTATACAGGGTGGAACTCTTCATGTGTCAACGGTTCAAGGGGGATAATCTGCATGTTAAGGGGATAAGAAACTTCTAATACAACTTTGAATTTTGGGGTCCCGTTTGTTAGTTATAGCATGTTAAACAATCAGTAGAAAAGGCGCCGTCAGGCGAGTTGGAAGCACTTTTTGACCGGCCGGATAGGCATGGCAAAGAAGGTCACCGTGACCTACACTTAAAATCGGGAGGACATCGGATCCGAACAGATCAGCGTCGATAAGACGGAGTTCCTAGCGCGAGATGTCAGTAGTTAGGAAATGACGAGCTCCGAATCGCAAGCAAAAGACAGTTGAACGCGATTGCACGTCTGGCCGAGGCGGCGATATGTGGGTGGTGATTCCCGTCGACCTCTTTTTGACTTGAACTTGAAATTTCAAAAGAAACCATCTCTTTAATTGAGTGCTACGTAGCAGGACTTCTCTGCTCTTACATGGCGATTACGTTACGAGGAGATCGTCGGAATCACCACCCACATATCGCCGCCTCGGCCAGACATGCCGTTGCATTCAACTGTCTTTCGCTCTCGATTCGGAGCTCGTCATTTCCTAACTACTGACATCTCGCGCTAGGAATTCCGTCTTATCGACGCTGATCTGTTCGGATCCGATGTCCTCCCGATTTTAAGTGTAGGTCACGGTGACCTTCTTTGCCATGCCTATCCGGCCGGTCAAAAAGTGCCTCCAACTCGCCTGACACCGCCTTTTCTACTGATTGTTTAACATGCTATAACTAACAAACGGGACCCCAAAATTCAAAGTTGTATTAGAAGTTTCTTATCCCCTTAACATGCAGATTAACCCCCTTGAACCGTTGACACATGAAGAGTTCCACCCTGTATACGACACTCGCTAGCCAAGTCGGTAGGAAGACAAAAAGAGAGAGTGAACACAGAAAAGGTTGTATGTATTCTCATTCGCCGATAACTTTTATCTGCTAATTACAGGAGGGTAGCACGTTTGCACGCTCTAACACAACCCCTCCAAGATATACATATAGTATAGCATGCCACGCACTACCAATGCCACACTGTAATGAAATATGCTTTCCCGATATTCCAATATTATCGAGGAACAATTTATCTCTTTACAAGCGCACTGCAGCCGCACTAGTATAATACGGTAATGAAAAAATCTTACGGGAACCCCTGATTAATTGCCGAGTATTGTTTTCCATCGGTACAGCTTTCATCGGGCACGCCGTTCGCCAATTGAAAGTATAAGATCAATTTCTCCGATACAAACGTGATCCAGACGAAAGTACTCTTAGCACACTACTCATCGTACGAAGCACAAAGGATACTTAAATGTAAAAGTGTAGCCTATCTCATACGCTACCGCGATTCATCTGCAATTTAACCATCGCGAAGTGGCCTTTATCTCGATGAACTCAAAAGAGTTGGCAACCTTGTTCCGCTCAATGAATCAATTACTCAATTGCTCGAAAGCGCACACTGGCCGCTCGGTTAACCCAAAATGAAATATAATTGTATATAATTAAGCGGAACTCTCCAAGAAGAAGCGGAGGTGGGTCTTCTGTCGATCGATTTCCGAAGTAAATTGGAGAGTTGAGACCATTCGCGATGCAGCCAATATACATATATAAGCATGCAAGGACATGCCAGGGTATGTATAAGCGAAGTAGGTGAGGGGCGTGTTGGGGGGGGGGGGGGGGGGAGGTTAGATATCTAATCGGAGAGAAAGGCCAGCATACAATGAGCTGATCCCAAGCTCGCCGATGAAGATCAACTAAGAGGGGGGCGAACCGGATTTTTCGAGCGCGGACCAGTAAAGGCCGCAAGCCGAGGAAGCCTCCATTCGATTAGAAAAGAAAATTCGCGGAAAATGTTTCGATTTCCGATACTGGGCTCGCCGAAGATAGTAGATATCGGTATCGCCCTTCCACGAGCATGTCAGACGTGCCGTCGTGCCGGACTAAGGATGTTAGAGGGATGTGTCGGGATGTGTGGGATGTGAGGGATGCGAAGGAAGCGGAGGACGGGCAACGAGGATGGCTGGGAAGGCGGGGAACGAGGGAAGAGACGTTTGGAGAAGAGGTAAAGCCGAAGGTATCCAAGACAGAACAGTCGAGCGCACTCAGCGAGGGATACACCGAGCCTCTCTCTGATCTGACACGCTGGGATTACCGGCGAGAGAGGAAAAACGCGTACACCCTTCCAGAAAGGAATGAATGGCAAAAATGGAGCCCGGCCCTTCCTGGACAACTGAAACAAAGGGAGAAAAAACAGTGCGTTTTCTCCCTACCCTGCTGAGCCACTACGTATCAGCATATAGCGAGCAACATACATACAAAAGCGCGACGGCACACCGGAAATATATAGAGGACCATAGGCACAAAGCAAGCACATTTGCCATGTTGAAACACGTCGCGTAATCTTAATTATTTTTTCAACACAAATGGTAACCCGATTACACTTGAATAACTACTGGTACTTAACGACCTATTTATTAACACGAGATACTAAACAAATAAATCTGTTTTGGGAAATGTTCAACTGTATAATTGTCGATTGAAATTCACATACATATTTGCACGCGCGCAGCTGACACGCGGTGCTTCATTTTTCAGGCAAAAGACTCGAAAGAGGCTGTAAAGCATGGCCGCGCGATTCCGGAAGCAGATGAATAAACGCAGAGGGAAACTCCAAGCCAACTATTGAGCTTTGCCACTTTCAAAGCTACCGCCGCGCCGCGCCGCGCCGCTGCCAACGAACCGCGAGAATAGGCGGTTGAGTAATAAATGTGTGCGCGCATGGCGCAACTTCAAATTGAATGAGTTTAATGTGCGCAGCGAATGGAAAACATTTAAAATTTACCACTTTCGCGCGGCCGAGCGAAATTAAGGTGGCACATCGGCCGTGTACGTGTGAATGTATGTACATACATGTGGCCGATCACACATTAAAGCGAAATGCACAATCCGAGTATCCATTAAACGCATTGCCGCTCCGACACGCATTGATTGAGTCAACGTATGTACACCTTTTGTTATGCTGTGCCGGCCAATTGGATGTAGAAGTTGCGCCGGGCGCACAATGCATCGATGAGTATCCTAATTGCATTAGGACGGCGAGGGTGTGGATGCCTGGCAGCAGCTAACGGCGAGGACAGCCATGGTCCAATAACATGCAATGCCGATCGTTAGCGCGTACTACTACAATTCAAGGCTTTATTACCGCCTTTCCTTGATAGGGCCTGTGGGCACTCCATCTCTCTAGTCGAGCTGAATAATAAGTTCATGGCACAAAGCTTTTTCATTGGGCGTAAGCTCTACTCGTGCCTATTATCCTCGGATAGCATGTGATTCGTCCTAAAGAGGAGAGAGAGAATGTACTACACGTTACACGAGAGTCGACTCTTTATTGAAACTGCACGGAACTGCAAACTGTGAGTATACCGTGCGCGCTAGATGCTCCCGCTCTTCATCGTTCCTCCCATTGTACTATGGGAATGATTAATTTGCCGCTACATATTCGAATTGCTAATTCATTAGCGAGCTATCCGCCCGCGATATTTGCACTCTCCGTGGCTGGAGAATCTCCCTGATCAGTATATCGGATAACCGAGAAGGACAGGTGTTTTTCTTTTCAATTTTAGATAAACACACAATAGAACACGCGTTTATTTCACGAGTACATGCAATTGGCGAGAATGCATCTTGCATAAACATACGCTCGGTTGGTTTAACGATTTGAAATCTGCTGGGATAGCTACTAGAACGCCTAGCTGCTTTACTAAATTGCCGGGCACCTTTTGTTACCGAAGCGCTGTTCTCTTTCCGGTGGCTCTGCTCACCGCAACACGGTTTAATCTGCTTAGCCGCATTTAGACTGCGTGGGAAACTGCACTCCGCGTAACTAGATCGTGAAATCTAGCGTGTCCCTAAAATCGAGGCCGTGTTCCTGTCCCAATGAGGTATGGCGCCCTGTCCGCCCACAATGTGCTCGACAAGCGTGTGCTACAGATTTAAATAGGTTCCAGACCTCGTACCACTGCAAGCACTCTCCGTCTTTTTTCACGTGTCAGTTTGTAAACTAACGCCAACTTAATACATATATATGCCGTAATTGGAGAATCGTCTTAAAATATCGTACTTAAACAATTCTTAGTTTTTGACATTTTATGCATGCAGTGGACACATTATGTCGACTCCACATTGTCTTATGTGTTGTACGAATAAACTAAAATCTCAGCAAAGTTTGTCATCTTTAACTTCCACCCGTTCATCAGTCTGATTACACGTACATAGGAGTTTTCTTGTGTTTACGACTCATGCTACATACACGTCTAAAAATGTAATGCCATGATTACCGACGTTGCGAATGGTAGTTCTGATTGGATTTATTACTTTTTCTGTACAAGCAGCGCAGGGTAGTCACGGCTTTATAGAGCCAACTGCAAATGCCAGGCACCAGTTTGTACAACTGAGCCCGTCACGCTGAATGGCCTTAAACAGCAACAATAATCCCTTTGCCGTTCCTTAAATAGGTTGTTTCCAGAACCGGCCTCCTAAAGCCTTATGCACATTAACGTTACAAGAGAAAAAGTTAAAAAGTAATTTAGTTTCCTTTCAAGGAACAACTCGGTGGCGCGCTGAGCGTGAACATGAAAAAGAAAAGAAGAGGGAAGCAAGCTGCATTCACAGAATGAACGGCTGACTTCATCTGTGTGTCGGTTTGCCGCGGTCGCTTGCGAATGTGCCAGTGTTGGTTGGTATACACTGCGCACAAGATTAACGAAACTTTGAGTTTCATCCGAACGCCCAGTGAATTCTGTTGACAGAAGGAGGTCGCACTGATGTGATAGCAGATGTTCCAATACGTATTCAATAAGTACTGCCCGCCCTTCCACAATCTCAAGATCTGTCCAAAAATTCTTCTATTCAAATGATCGGAAAGTCGATCGGAGCTTCGAATAATGTGGATCACAGTCAATAGGAAATCGATCTCAGCTCTGAGTTTTCAAGCTGCTAATATTGGATTGGATAATATGTTCCCCGTGCAAATACACTCGAATATAGACTTTCAACAAACCGAGAATAGTATTTACACTACGTGTTTCAAAATTATATATATTATCAAATAACCCCTAGTTAGCTAGCTGGTCATGCAAAATGTACATTTTGCCGTCTAAAATACATATTATCGTGCCGCGAAAGTTCCTGACAGGGCCTTGCATCTAACTGACGCACAAAAATAAACCAACAGTATTATTTTAGATAGTTGGTCTAGTTTCGTAATTCCTCCTGGAAACTCTGCATGAATTACTCATAACAGACGGATATTTCAAATCGCGGATTGAACGTCGCTGCGCACCGTTAAACATCAAATATGCAAATCTGCAAAACCTATTATTCTCGGGGTGAAATATAGTCGGCAGTCTCGAAATCTATTCTGCCGTCGATCAATCACTCGTGCCTGGTATTAAAAGAGACATTTCTATCAAATCTCTCGATAGACAATGGATTCTCGATATGCATTGTGGGTGCGCAAGTCTTCGTTGGATTCAGACATCAGAACTGTCCCTCGCAAGTGTCTTGTGCAATTGAAGTTTTTTCCAGGTCAAAACTAGGATGGTAGCAGAGCGTAGCGTCGGAAGAGGCTGATAGCGGATGCAGCTTATCCAAATGCTGATAGAGCTCAGGCGAACCCAGCGGTGACGCGGCGTAAGCGCGGCTGTAGTAGGCTTACCGCGGCTCAAGAGCCACTATTCTCTCTCTGTCTTCCACCCTCGCTTACTCCATCTCATCTTCTCCCCTCGCATACCCTCCTGGACTACCCTCGCTTCTTAAAAGAGATATTCCAAGTCAGAAAAATGTTTTGGCAGATTATGAAACAAAACGCTGGCCGTCCCGGGATTCCTTTTGTAATCACTTCCCCTTGCGCCTTCTCCGTATCCTTCCTCGCTGCTCCGACTGCCTGCTACAATTCTCACTCTCTTCCTGTTGCACCTTTCCCCCCTTTTCCACCGATCTCCTTCAGAAAAGACGCTAATCCCAGTTTCCCATCCCGGCTCGAACTGAATCGCAACCTTGGTTCAACGTTTCCACATTTTAATAATCTTGTTACCGGACGTTCAACTGTATCACAGCGCACAAATTACTACACTGCTGGACGCAGGCATAAAATCTTTGACTGACTAATAATAGCCTGGAGCGAGTCTGTATTAAAAAAATGAAAATTTACATTTGTGTAAATATTCGTAGTCTGTTTGTGGAGAATAGGGTATGAGTGAGCGTCGATGTGCACACGGAAGGATTGAGCAATTGGTGATAAAAGTCTAAGCCGGACGGATGAAGAAAATTGCAGACAACCCTGCATATTGTATTTCTTTGTTATCCTTTTAAATCATCCAGATCTCAGTAAAATAAAGAACGTTATTAGCGTTACTAATTCCCACATATGTAATAATCTGTGCAACATTCAATAAGAGTGGTACTACAAGCTATACTATAAAGAAACTTAGGTAAAGTGGAACTTCCGTGCGAGAGAACTACGTATATAGCGTTCATTTGAAAGTATGTAGCGCTCGAGCTTACTAATTTACACTTGCGTTTGCTCACAGTCATTAAGAATCAATTGCGCTCGAGAGGACTGTTCTCGAAAAATAACACCGTAACTCCACAGTATTGCTATTAACTTTGATGCATGGTAATAGGCGACCTCGTTGATTGTATTATACCCCTTTTAAAATGAGAGTCTGTTAGAGAAAGAGAGTATGAAAGGCAAGCAAAAGGTTAAACGCGCATTCATTTGTAGAAGTAAGGGTGTGGTGCATTAAGCGAGTAGAGGGAAGGACCAAAGACGATCATGTAAATATAGTATATAAAATACAAGAATAATAGGTGTGAGTAATTTGGAGGATTGCAGCAGATATATAGTAAAAAATAGATGTATATGGCTGGGCTGTGGTTTGCCGGTTATGGCAAGGTGGTGGAAAAGCCGGCGGGCCGAGAAGATCTGCAATAAGTTTGCGTTGAACGAAGACGTAGGTCAGATATGGGTTGGACGACAAGGATTGCGAAGCGCACACAGTGGAGGCGCAGATTCAGCGCGTCTGAGGCTCGCACGGCCAAGATTAATGACCGGAAGGAATATGGTCCGTGCGAATTCACACTCGATAAAATTTGCAACGCCACCCCCGCTGCTCGAACGCTTCGGCCGTCCGCCATCCCAACAGGCGACACTCCCTGCACGTAGTATCGAGTAGCGGTCCTCTTTGAAAATATAACGCGTCGGGACGGCGGCGGTCTCCCGTAAATGTGTATTGGAAATGTCCTCGGTACATACATATCTACCAGTCGGTCGCCCGTTCCGCTTTAGCCGGAGAATTGCCCGCACGAGTGCGCGCTGGTAACGTTCTTCGCGGAAATCGCAAATTCGACGCCACTTTTCTATCGACACATATGTAGGTGTAGCTGTCCACACGTACGCGTGCAAGCTTGTCTGCACGTTTGCATTCATTCGTTCGTCCAGCCAGCACATACCCACCAGACGGAACACTATTTCTCAGACTTTGTGAAAACAGCTTTCGTGCGCTCGGGGTTAACAGGTATTACCTAGAAATCCACATAGCTACCCAACTACAATTCTCTACAGCTTTAACAATCCACTCAGAAAAGAAGTGGGGCTCCTCATTATGAATATGGCGGCTATGCTCCCCCGATAGTATAACTTGAGCTCTACTCTAACAAGGATATACTGCGTTATAAAATGCCAAGCAGACCTCGGTAAAGAGAAACGTTTTGAAGAGCTAATGAACGCCGCGCCTTCTCATAGTTTCTCCTAACGCCTTATGGAAGAATGCTCTAGCCAATAATTAAGCGTATAATTGGCGCGGTATCTTTGATATGCCTGCCACGTAGGGCTTAATAAGAGCTGGAGGACGTTTGGACTTCCAATGCCGATTAAGTTAATGATCGGATTAATAGTGACAACCGTATTAGGGATAATTGCCAGTGTCAATCTGCGCATAGGAATCCTATACATCATGATCCGGAATAGGTGGCGCAATGGCAGCGCTAGTATTAGTAGTTTGCGAGTAGTAGTAGTAGTAGTAGTAGTAGTATTCGTAGTGGTGGGGCAGGTTGTACGGAGGATAGGATAGAACCTTTAGTATGCGAGCGTATGTTCAAAACTTGGAGCAGTTTGACAAGCTAGTGCATCACAGCTTCGCTGGGATGACTGCTGGATTCAGTTGATCACTCAAACACACCGGAACGGCCTCGGGTTAAATGGCTGGAACGGGAATGTAGTTTACGCCTTATTCGTGCTTGGGTTGTGCCAGCCTCTCTCGCTTCAGCCAAGCCGAGACACATCCTTTCAACTTTTTACTGATCCACATCTCGGGGCAAACTTCCTAACGGCCCCCGAGAAATCCCATACTTCAAGAAGCTTTCGCAGGGAATCTGAAAGTGACATACTTCCCTCGGATCCTTATACATTCGCGGGGATTTATTGACAGAGACGCTGCGCACATATGCGCGCCCCTTCCGCCTTCACTCCATGGCCCATGTAAAATCGTAATGATGCCCCGTTCTCACCACTGGAATTTAGTTATACCTGATCCTCTGCGTACGCCCAACTACTACTTATATCTACCTAGTTATCTTACGTCTGAAAGCGCTGCCATATTTTAAGCAAACATAGGTCAAAACTGAAAGTTATAATCGGTTTTCTAACAACGCACCCGCCGGTAGACTCCTTTGTACAAAGAGCGCGTATTATAAATCCACCCAAGCAGATTAATTATATCAGCAACAAGAGGAACGATCATTTATGAATAAACAAGGAGAAAAAAGAACTTTCTTCCATTAGTCATTGCACAAAGGAACTGGTAAATTCAATGAATACTCAATGAACGGGTCGTAATGTAACCCGCTTTATTTCGTGTGCGACGGTTCGGTTGTAATTATTGGAACAGTCATGCCACCGTATTTCTAGTCAAGGTAGTGTTAAGATTACTGTTACCGTGGAGTGCATTGCAATTCGCAATATGCAAGGTTGTAGTGGAGCAAAAGGATAGCGTAGCCTGCGGCAATGTGAAATCGCGTGATATTTCCTGCGGTACGTAGTAGAGCGGCTTCAAAAGTTTAAATTATTGAGAAGGTATCGTCGGGGCATCCGGCGTCCGGGGAAATATGCTCTATTTACGAAGAAGCCCCAAAACATCCGCCCTGATTTCCTGTTATCGTCAGGAGCTTATCCATCCTCGAATTTATTTCTTCGGAAACGTGCAATTTTTCACGCGACAGCAGAAGTGCATTCACCCATACTTTTCTACTTGTTTTATTCACTTACACAGTAAACATTCGGTGTTATCGCCCATTAATCTGACGAGTATCTTGGGTCGGTAAAATACATCAAGCTGAAGAGTACTATTAGCTGAATACAGAATAGGATATCAGTTAATTGTTAGTGTGATTTAACACGTTCTACTAGACTGGTTAGTGGAGAACCATAAAATATATTTACTCTCGAACCGTATCTGCTCCCAATTTCGTACAATTTAGAGAATCTCAATTAAATGGGGTCAAAATTATGCTTGTCACATTCCTGACTCGTCGTATCGACAAATTCCATCATCAGCTAGAGCCAGAGATTTGCATTGATTATGATGTACAGCTAATTAGAGAATCATATTTGTATTTATTGATAATTAAATGGCACAATTATAAAAAATACAACATATTTCGTGAATGTGTGCATCATGAATACTTTTCAAAATACTGTTTGATTTTAAAGCGAAACTTCAATTTCATCCAGTCGCAGTTAAACTCTGAGGAACGAGAGAAATGAAAAATAATAGCTGCATATACTTAGTTCGCGATAAAGGAAAGTTTGATAATAAATCAGGATTTTCTGTTATCACGTTACTTTCTTTAAAGATAAACAGCAGACTTTAGCACAGACTGCCCGTATATGCATATATCATTTTGAATAAACGCATGCGCCTGACTACCAATCTTGAGAACTAAGAGATTTTATTGTTTTAAAGGGACTGAAACGAAAACAGGCATTTTTCAGAGGTCATAGTAGATTTACGTAAAAAAATTATAATTAACAGTCACAAATACTGAAATCTGGTAACGGAGCTTGACTTCTCTCGACGTAGTCAGCCTTACTTTCTTTAAGGAGAAATATTATTCCGATCCTGATCATGGATGGAGTTATTATCAGTTTACTGTTATCTTCCTCCAAACACCGTTTACTCTTGGATACTAAGTAGGGAGAAAGTTTGTTAATTGATTTTGTTTTTGAATTTCAAAGAGTGTCTGGGGCTGAGGCCTTATGAGAGCGGATGCCAGTGGAAGATATTTGACAAAATTCATGGTACGGCGGCATTCAATCGAAATTCGATTATTCAACTTTTCATCATACTATGCCACCGCCGCCGGAGCCATCGTCGGGCCAGTTTTATAAATGTTTTTCTTTCGACTTGAGGGTATATTCATTTATTCAGAAGTGGAGCCCGATTATACAGCCAACCGTTTAACTACTCCGACGCGATCCCGATTAACCCGGATTATTAAAGTCTCCCAGTGCCACCGTTTTCCTCGGACCATTTTCGCAATTACACCTCACAATCTTATTGGGAAATAAATTGCGCCAACTGTGTCTCCTCGAGGATTCGTTGAAGGATTTCTTCATGGAGGCAGAAATCGCAAAATTTTACCAAGATAGAAACTTATTAATGACTTAACAGAGATTTTCATACGCATTAAATTTTAAGTGGTTAACATAATTGCAGTTTTAAAAAGTTCCATGCAAAGAAATTAAGCTCCCTTGTCTGGCTTTTATGAATCCGGAATTCAGGATTACGCTTTCATTTGTGATATTTGTACGTCCATAATCCATAATCATAATGTGTAAAATGAACCAGTGCTGATTCACAGTGCGAAGTACCCCATTCAAAGGCCCGTTTCCTAATTATGGAAATTTGCTTTCCTACCGGCATGGCGTGCATACACAGGAATCAATTCCTCAGCGGTGGAGAGTACGCTTTCATTGGAGGAACAAGAGAGGAGTGCCACTTTGAAACTTTCAAAGAATCTGCTTAAAGCCGAGGAATATGCAATTCATCGAAGCCACCGATATATTTGCATAGGAATTTACATCTTCTGTCTTTAACCCGGAAAATGTGTATCATTATTTCGTACGCCACTTCGCTATACATCTATGAATCATAATTCCGCCGAAGAAGGAGCAATCATAGAAACGAGAGGCCATTAAGCCAGAGAACAATTGTAAGCAGTCCTCCTGAAATTTATTTGATTTAAAAAAGAATCTTTCTCGTTTGCGATTACATTTAACGTCCGCATCTATTAGTGTAGATTGTACAAGAAGCAAGCATTCATACTCTATTAATACAAACTATCGATTTGCAGGCTGCAACATAACACGATGTATGAAAAGATTCGTCGTTCTCGTATATTAACACTAACAGGATTCTCTTTGAAAGTATCCAATACTATTTCTTACGACATCTACATAAGAAATGAAATCCCAAGCATTTGAGGAAACGACTGGAAAAACGTCATCCAATAGACCATCCCAATAAAACTCCAAATTTCGTTTGCTTAGTACATCTGCCGAAAGGACGACAATACTGTGAGTGTAATTTTGCGCAACTGATGTGGTAGTCACGTTTAAGCAGGAGAGCAATTCAATTTGCAAACATAAGCTGTACTAACCCGCATATTAGGGCTACCAGAGGCTGTCCAATGAACACACGTGCACCATTGGCACAACTCTGTCTGTCAATGATTGATATACATATAGCAATGAGTATGCGCGCTACCCGTTAATACGGCCAATAAGAGCTGGACTGATTCAGGTGTCAATGGAAATAGGTGAATAGCGAATGAAAATTCAATGATACTGAATTTACGCAATAAATGTAGTTGCTCTTTCACAATGGTTCGTAATCAATTGACACGTGCGCATTCAAAACATGAATACCTATATTCATCATATCATGCGTGACTCGCCCATGTGATAAAGACAAGGTCGGCTATTTATTCATGGCTAATATTGCAACGGCGCGTAACAGCAAATGGCACAAGTTTCTAAATGTGGAATGGTGGATATTTCTTTTTCTCAGTTTGGCTAGCATTAAACCGCTCGTTTGGACATTTGTACGAACCCAGTTGAAATAGGTAGACGGGTTGAAAACGTCTCTTAATTATTCGAACTGGTTAAATTCGCCCGGTCTGAAATTATTAATTCGTCGAGTATGTAGCGCTCGAGCGATGTGCGTTTGCGTGGCTAAACAAGCGACACGAATCAAGCTTATCACGCCTGGTAAGCAGGCGAATTAAAGGAGACAGGTCGAGAGAGGATGGCCGTGTGCGGTCCTTGGATAGAAGGCTAGCACAGCTGTACAGCCAGGCTAGAAGTCGTCATGTAATTTGCATAATATTTGAAAGAGCACTCAGGTAACCTCTATTGTTTGCCTTAAAATACACCACGGTCTTGCTCACTCTCGCAATACCGCGAACACTGTTCACCAGTGCTATTGAAATTCTACTTGACACAGGAACGCGCGGATCTTCAAGTGCGAGCTTAGTAGTTCAACTCAAGCACAATGCCGGCTGCCACGTATACATATACTGCTTTAGCTTCTATTAACTATGTGGGAGGTATAAATAATTCTATAATTAAAAGTTGGAGGCTAAAAATTCGCATGGCGGCAAGCATCAAACTTTTATACTGCTAAAAATCTGTTGGATTGAAAAGGACTACAATGGACTCTCTACTTCTATAACACGAGATCAGATTAGAACAAAACATAGAATAGAGAAAGAGAACAATGTGGCTGTTGGATTGTCACAACTGCAGTCACTATGGACTTGACAATTTGCCATGTATCGGTGAATATTGTAAGCATGAATGCCACGCACGTGTCGGATGTCGAAGAGGAAAGTGTCGAAAGAGAAGCCCGGTGGCGTAAAAACGAAATCAAAGAGACGGCTGCCGTCGAAGCGAGAACCATCGCCAACGGATTGACGGCCGCTGCCGTCTCCTTCGTTCCTTGAAGTTCTTCACTTCAAAGGTACTCTTTTTACAGCATTACGAGTCTCAAAGTTTTGCGGGTTCCGCATCATGCATCCCGCCTCTGGACCGCCGTCTGCCGTGCACGCGCGTGAAGTTTTTTTACATAGGGCACACGCAGCTCACGATCTCAATCGGCAAGAGCACTTGTGTCAAGTATTCGCGAGCTTGTTGGTCGTCTTTTCATTTTGGACAGTTTCGTGTGGAGATGGTGGGATGGAGGAAAGAGCAGGTGTGCGGCGCGGCGGTCGAGTACGTGGAAGAAGAAAGCGCGAGGAAAGTGACGGTGGATAGGTAGGTGGTATCAGAGAAAGCCCGTGGGGAAGGCGGTGGCGAAGGTGGAGAAAGACGGAGAAAGAAGATAGAGAGTGAGTATGAAGGTGGGCAGGCCGCGGATTGTTACGAGAGCGGGTTTACGAGGTCCCAGTGGACAGAAAGCCAAGGAAAGGGGGACACGTCGCTCCTCTCCGAAAGGGGAAAAGCGTTATCTTGCCGTGTGTGACTCGAATAACGAGGGCGAGAGCCTTCGTGAAGTCCGCCCGCTCGACATCTTATCGTGGCAACGTTAATGCGATTCCTGTTTCTCTCCACCATTCCAGGGCGCCTTGCTTCTCGATTTTGCCTCCGCCGCCCGCTCGCTAGCCCACTGGGTAGTTCGTTCACGTTTGCACCGATCTGTCGTGAGTTCCAAAGTGATTCTTTACAATGTTTACTACGTCGGCTCGTGAAACTTTCTAATTCCAATTCAGTGAGACTAAGAAACCGCTGCGCCGCCCCGGCTGAAATTTACAGGACGCCTTCATCCATTTGCAGTGCTAGTCGCTTTCCTTTTGGGCTTTCCCCCCGCTACCCATAAAAACATAACGGTCTTCCTTTTTCATTCGTTAAGTTTCGATATCTTCATGCCGGAACGTAAGCACATCCGGGATCCGGCAGCAACCCAAGTATTATAGATTCTTACAGGCGTACACACCAGTTCTACTTAAACTTCGCAGACACAATGCTTGTTGCCGGATGCAGTGCTCACGGAAGAGCGGGCAAAAAAATTCGAGTGCAAAGTAGCCCCAAACAACTTCTCAACCCAACGGCTGGTTTACTTTCCTCATCTCGAGTGAGGATTATTGTTTCAAGATGAAACGAAATCGATGGCCAGAAGGGGAAAGTTTGTCGTCGTCGAAAGGGGCCTTTGTCGCGTACCCGCCATCCACTCGCAACAAGCACGCTGCGGAGAAAGAAGAAGAAGACGATTGTCTCTATGGGCTGAAATTAATTAGAGAGTAATTGGATTAGAAGTGGCGCTATTGGTATTCGAGTGCGCGCGTGTGTGCGGTCGTCGAGCGACGTTGGATGACACCGAGGGCTATCGGGGGAATGTCAGAAATGACAAAGTTTGCCCTCGTAATCTTCGCTGATGCTCGCTGGCTCGTGCGATCCCGATAGCATTATAGTCTGCGCTCGCCAGGCCAGTGGCCATTAATTCAAACTCTGCCGGCGCGACTGGTAGTTTCCATACTTTTACACTGATCCCCCAATTTGGCCAATTGCTTCACACCGCGCACTCGCATTATATTGTAACTCGGTGGGGGATTTCCGGGATACGGGAATTTGTCACTCGCCGCCGTCGGTGGACAGGTCGTTACGACCTATTTTAGCCGAGGGCTTAAAAATCGCCTATACATTATGCGTACTACCACCGCCTACGCAATATTACAAGTAACCCGCACACGTATAACACCACGATACATATGCAACGATTATGGAAAATTTAAAAATGAAACTGCCCCAAGGATAACACAGCCTCGTATCTTAACCACCATCATTGGAATACGTTACGCGGCCTCCTATTTGCGCAAGCCTGCTAAGCGTATTTAATAACAAGCCGGCGATTATGCAGAATTCTTCCGGGACGCTTCCTACAACTCACAGTCTATTACATTTCTGCTGTATAATTAGTACTGCCGCTCCGTTTTCTCCTCGGCGAGACGGTCGATATTTTCGTACCAGATTATTGGCGGAAATATTGAAGAAGAGTTTGCTATGCGATAGCCCGCGATCCTCGATATGCATTCAAATTAATCAGCCACTTCTTCGCAAAGCTCGCCATTCAAGTACTTCTATGAGCCAATGCTTAATAACTACTTAAACATTCGTTGAACAGAATGTAAATTTCATTAATTTCGACATACCTCTGAGAGTGGGAGTGATAAAGCGTATCGAGGCATTTCATAATAGCTGTTGGTAAACATCCAACTACAGCAACGTGCATAACGTTGTACCAACCAAACAGAGCTCATTGTAACTTACGCTCATAGTCGGCTTTCCGAGGCTGTAAGCATTCATGTTGCATATACGAGTATATGAACCATGTCGTACTTCTCCAGAGAGATGTATTATCTTAGCAATGAAGTTCGAGTAGTAGGTTGTTGGTCGCAAGTATTTCAGATAACTCGACTCGTAATGACAGTGGCGTGCCCGGGGCTACATGAGTTAAGGATATAAACGGGATAGAAGGTATAAGAGGCATAAAGTCCAAGTTCCGATATAATGAAAGGATATCTTTATGTCGATCGGATGTCGATCTTCGATACTCATGGAAGGGATGCGTAAGGGCAGGAGCGCCGTAAGGAAGAAACGGAGAATTAAGGACGACTCGGGGAGACGACCTGGCCTAGGAACGATTTCAGTTTTATGGCAAAATGCAAAGCAGTGGAACGGTTTATCGTGCAGCTCTCGGCTTGTAGAGCAATCCATCCGCGAGGAAGTCGAAATATCCCAAGTCACGACGGTGGCCTACATTCTGCATTGCAAGGGAAAGAATGGGGAAGAGAGTTCAGCCGCGCGCGCGCCACCCTACCCTCTCGCCGCCGCCGCCGCCGCCGCCGCCGCCACCGCCGCAGTGACTCGCTGCGGATATGACAGAACCAACAAGAAAATAAGAGAACATCACCCCCATCGCACATTACCACCAGGAATATCGGTGACACAGCAGCGGGCGCTGACAGAAATGAAACAATACTACGTTGGAAGCGCTCTCCAAACTCAAATTTTCCGTATGCCACGACCAATTATACATCACATATATGAGCTTCGGTAGGTTCGAAAAAGGCTAAAATATGACCTTTAGTTTACTGCTCAGTTGTTGTAGTAGAACGAAACGATTTAGAGAACCTTCTAACTAAATCTTTTAAATAAAATCTAAATAAAGTTCACAATGATTAATGGTGACCACCCAAAATATATTAATAACAATTAATTTCATAATGAAGGTGTCAGTGAATTTGTATAATATTCAAAATAAATGTTGTTTAGAAACTGGGACGACTATAAAAGAATTGTCAATGGAAAATGCGATTTATTATTTTTCAAGGAACATAGCATTGTTCGATCGATGAAAACCCAATCTAGAACTTTGCCATTTACGGTGAACGAAAATTCGTGGAATTTCACCAAGAATTGGGAAAAACTACAAATACTCAAAATACAGGCGAAGACAAATTGGCGTACCAAGGATGAATTTCGAAAGAGGTCATATTAAACCACTCCGGCGACACATCGCGGATGCAGCATAGGAAAATGTCAATATTGGATTATGCGTGTGCTTTTAACGACTTGTGAGCACTAATAAGCTCCCTTGGCTCGTAACATGACGGCTTGACGTTTGCACAGGGATATGTACCGATTTTGGATTTCCATTGGCGAATGTGTACTGGCGCACCGCGGCTAATCCGGAAATTGCGCCACATACAATTAATCCCCGGCCTGGCCATGATTGTACTACTCGAGTAGACCCAAATTACCGAGTACGACAGATTGTTCATAGCACAATGAACGTAAGAAATTTATTGTCGGATATGACGATCAATATTACTATTACTTTATTAATCTATTAAACTCAGTGTTCAACTTATATAAATGGAGAACTATTTAATATTTTATAAGCATGATTAAAGGCAGGCAGCAGACGGTCTGTATTCACTCACTATATATTTTTATTGATTTGTAAGGTTCGATCAAACGCTTCTGATTTTTCACGCGGTGATGATGATTCATAAAAAGAACATCTTGAGTACAATGACTGCTGTGAGTGTTGCGGCCATCTAAATATATCATTCGAAGAAGCAACTGTCGTGAAAGTTTGTACTCGCATAAACATGAAGTTCTATTACCAGATAATTTATGATTGATAAAATCCTGCTGTCAGGCTTTATTATTTTCTGTTTTCACGAACGATAGGTTGCGCTATGGGCGGACGATTTTGCCGAGAATTTATATTGTAAGTATGATGGCGCATGCTGATCTCACTCGAAAGCAGTATCGCACTTCCTGACTGCAGCGTGTTCACAAAGATACTGAATACAATGAAGGGCGCCGGAGGAAGAAAGATAGGCTCTAACAAATAACATGTCGCACTTATCTGAGTCATGCACTTTTCAGCGACAAGACTCTATGATATATTGTTCGGTTGCCTGCTACATTGAGTCCAGGATGTGTTGAACTGACCGCGTTCATCATTAAAATTAATGGATATTCAGCAGTTCTACTGTCGGAGGAATAAAGTACCAAAATAGCTTGGAAGCGACGTTGTATACGGCGCAGTCTCTTATACAGAACAATTATTCTGGCAAGCTAAGGTGCAAAATATACTTTTTATATTACACTTTCATTTATTGGCATTTATAGCACTAACTCTTTCTACTTCTCGACCACCATACTAATTTTCTAGCATCCTTCCAGCCTACTAAAATTTTTAATTACGAACTAAACTATACAGATATAGTTATATGCGCACAAAAAGCTGAAACGGCTCGAAATTGCGAGTGAGGCGTAAAAGGAAGATTGAGTTCCTTCCACTCGTGTGTTAGAAAAGCATTTCCGGAAGATTTGTTTTCATAAACGAAGCAAAGTCGGCACAGATCTCCGGACGACTAGATTCAAGTTATAAAGAAGATCGAGCACGTACTCGTAATCCTAGCGTGGTGAAAAATTCTCGGGCGTTCATACACACACCGTTGCCAACTGTGGCAGTAAAAGTGTGTACACATGCGCAAATTCGACCATTTGCGACAGAGAACGCGTGCCTCTCCTCGCCCGTGCCATTTATAGATGTGTGTAGTGTGTATGCATCGGGTGTTTAACCTTCGCTACCATCAGGATTGATGCGGAACCGGGAAGCATTGTGCGCGCCGAGTATACGGGACGTGTTAAACTGGATTTCGGCGGCCATTAAAATGAATGGTTACTAAATAGGAGAGGTGAGGCAGCCCGAGACGAGAGAGGATCTCCATGGAAAACGGAATAAAGTGGTGCACTGCTGACGAAGAAAACTTCGTCAGTCTGTGGTAGTTTAATCGAACATTTTTACGCTCCGGGACAATCCACATATCTATGGATGATTTGTACCGCTACTCTTCATTATCGCAATCCGGGAACTTGTTTTCACAGGGTCCGTGCATAAAACGGCTAGCCGGCTGGAAATAGCAACAACGATAACTGTAATGTCCACATTCAAGTCGCCAAAACTAGAGTTCTGCTGGGATGAAAATTGTCGCATGGAAATTGAGTCAGGAGCCGCACTAGCCATTCATTAATTTCCAAGAATGAGAACCCCGTAACGAGAACCATTTCCCATTTCAATATCAGTGAATACTCATAATGCTGTCTCACTCAGAGAGCAATTGCTTTATAGATCCGGTTTAAGGAGAAAAAATAAGAATAAATCCAAATAGGTCTCAGCTATTTCTCGGCTACTCCTACGAATGGAGTATTTGTTCGTAAGCTTCCAGGAGAAAAGAAATCAATCGACTCTCTTAGATGAACTGGGCCAGTATTTTTATCGTAGTTCATCTAGTCTCGCAGTAAAGCAATAGGGCTCTTATTGAAAGCAGAAATGCAATAAAAGGCTCTCGGAATGGACATGCATAAAGAAATAAGAGTTTGACTTGTTCATGTGTACATAACACGTAAGAGAGGGCGCGCCCATTGAGTGGCAGTATTCGGTCAGCGTATGCATAATACTTACGGTCTACTAGTACTAAGGATGCAAAGGGTGAAAGACGTCCTAGGAGTTTCTTTGTCAATCCTCAACTCAATAGTGGTACAAAGCACACAAACTCTTATGCATGTTCATGGGAATGCGCACATGGATGTCAACTGCTTGGCGATCCGCTAAAGCGTGCTATTCAATATTCGGCGATATGTGAAAAGGAACAGTGCTTGAGTCGACTGAACTGTCAATCGGGAGAAAATCCGATGTATCCTGCTAGCATTAAGAATCCGTGCGGAGAGAGCCGCGGCAGGCCAGGGAAAAGAAATCGGGGCAGGATAACGAAATCTGGTGAGTTGAACATTGTGAAAGAGGATGCTAAGGGTGGCGGTGGCTGCGGAGGTGGCGGTGGAGGTGGCGGCGAGGCCAAAGAGGGAGAAAACAGGGGCGGCAAGGTGAAGAGGCCGTGTGTAGGTAAATCGATCTGTCAGCGCATGTAACGTGCAGTTAAGTAGCGCGTTAAAACCCCGCGAGCGTTCAGACTATGCTTTCAGCATATTTGCATAGGATTCTCTAGGCTTGGAGGGAGAGGCTGTGCTGTTACGTATCGATAGTACATCGGCGGGGTCTACCTGCGGCTGGAGGGGCGGCGGGGATGCTTATGGGACGTGGCCCGGCAAAATGACAACGCGATCAACATGATTCGAACCTGCCCCGGATACTCCAGATACTTAACAATCTCGCATTCGAATGCCGAACTGAAGCAGCGATCTCAAATCTCTACTAAGTCCGAATCCTATCTTCTTCCAATGATAAGGAGACGGTCCAACATCTTACGATCGATCGTCTCTTCATATTCTCGCAATTCACTCCCCAGCCAGATTCCTCTCCAAGTTGCTACTTGTTATCGCGGCCTGCTAGTCAATGATCTTTGAAAGTATTCTAGTATGTATACTTTATGAAAGTATTGCATAATCTAGAATATATTGTAAGAAAGAATTCATGATGAATGTGAGGAAAATGCAAACAAATTCTACTTAAAGTAACTATTGGCTTGGATGTTTATTGTCAAAACGTGTTCTCATCAGAACGTGTACTTAGATGTTTGAGAGGCGCTCGGAGGGTCTGTGAACACCGAAGGGGTTCGGAGTTCAGGCTATTGTAACTCGAGGACACATCCAGAAATATATCATTAGCTAGTATTAATTGGTTCGTCCAACCCCCTGTAGAACGTAATATATCATTTATTTCTACGAAGCACAATGCTGTACAAGTCTTCATTGGAGAGAGGCCTCTCAACGATACGTGCGAGCTTCGAGAACTCAATGCTTCCGCCCATGCCGTTGATAAAGCGAAAGTACACGGTTAGCAAATGACTCGTATCATTCCGGTCAAAGCAAGGTGACCGTTTAATTTGAGTGTACAATTTCTCATTACTCGCTCCCGGCTGTGAAATATTCCACAGTCGATGAATAATACCGCGCGTTCTGTGAATTGCTATCACATTTGTCATTGTCGAGAAGCTTAATATGTATTAAAAGCCATACAGCTATGCGTGACTTCGCATCGGACGAAATGACGATATAATGCGAAAATTATATGTCGTATAATTCGAGTTAATTTGCGTTATTTCAGTGACAAGCACACGTGTCTCTCCTGGTATGTGGACACGCATATGTGCCCGCGCGTGCGTGTGTGCGTACCGTTGGATCGTTTTATCATGCTATACCATCATTTACGTACTTTATTATTGTTGATGTCTGAGTAACCATCCATTTACAGGTACTGTGATAGGGAGACAGAAAGGATCACAGCGTCGAATGCTTTTAAAAAGCACTGTACGCCTCTATTAATCCAATATTAAATCATCCTATATGAGTGCGGAAATATTTTAATAACACAACTTACTAATGCGGGCAATACTCGCATGTTACCGATGCAGTAAGTAATATATCATTTATCATTGTGATTCTCTCAACAAATGTGACTCTCCGACCAACAAAATGTTGCATGCGCTCCTATAACGCTTATTGTTTTTGTTAACCGTATTAGTTATTAGGACGATAACCGTCAAGAAACAATAAGTTCACCGGCAAACAACAGAATCTCGAGCAACACCAACTTATTGGCTTCTACGTTTATTAATCGCGGTCTTTTCAATATTAATCGAAATGTCTAGTACGAAATATTGCAACTGGAACGTGTATACTAATGGAGACGCGAATCAATCATTGAAATTGCAAGTCTATCACTGCGTTATTTACGGTTCGAGCATTTTGCTTACGAGTGAAATATTTAATGCATGAGTTTATGTATACGTGTTTGTATGTGCTGCTATACGCGCATATAGGTTGGCGGCCAAACACGGGAAAATACGTTAAGAGGGAGATCTAAAGCATTCATGAAAGTACTGTAAGCATTCGCAATCTCGTTACCAAAGTTTCCATGAAGGAAAACTTCGGGCCGGATTTTTTCGATACTCCTGACCTACCAAATTAATAAGATTTCAGGTAACAGATCTAGTTGGGATTTCTCTCGATCCCCGAGATATATCCACTTAAAACGGTAATGCTCAACCTCGGCTGAATTAATCAGGCGATTCTAACCAGTAAGCCCTCGAAATTCTATCTATCTTTATCTTGAACCAAATTCACAGTCGACTGTTTAATTAGGTTTTTATAGCATCAGATTCAGCGGAATCAGACAGTGAAATATTAGGATAGTATTGCTCTAATCGCACTGAAGGACACTCGATATAAAAGAAGCCTCAAATAAAATGTACCTAAATTTAAATTACGAATTTGCCCCTATTGCTTGAACACAGTTTGTGTTGTATATCTAACTATACAATCGAATCACAAGAAGTCTTCAAAGTGCTGCTCCTAATCAGCTTCGATATCGTTGTTATTATGCAGATGGTTCGATTGGCAGCAGAGTTTCAATAGTTGTAGCTAACGATTGCCACTCTATTATAAAAAACGAAGCTACGAATGGGAGTGCGGAAGGTGGCTTGTGGCTCGCAATCGCTTAGAATCGATCTGAGTGCACGGCAGCGTGCATATAGGTAGGAAGGAATTGGTGGGCAACTTACCTCAGTTCGATGGCCGGCTGTCGTCGTTCACTAATGCTGACGATCACGTCGCGTGGTTGTGTCGGCTTCTCGCCGTCGCACTTTAAGGAAGTCACCTTGTCACGGGTGGCAATTCAGGCAAAGCCGATCTAAGCCTACTGAACTCGCACGCGCGTAATTTCCGCTCGTAATCGACGGTCCGGTAGCGCGCAACTTTAAAAGTAAACCAAGAGAGCGTGGAACTCAAGAGGCGCGAGATCGGACGGGACGATCGCACGACTCGATTAATCCGGCCGATAGGCGCGCCTTTTGAACTGGAAAGCGCGCGTACTTGCTCGACATCGATGTTGACGAGGGATCGGTCAAGAGACGAGACGAACTGTGAGCACAGTATTCTCTCCGCCTCTGTTTCTCTTTGGTTGTAGGGCACACTCTCTCACGACGGTCAGCAGCCTTCCCTTTCTCGCTCTCTCCTCAGCTGATCTCCTTCCGAATGGTTAATCCTGATCCGCCGATCTTTCCGCTCACTGCTCCCGTTTAGCAAAGGGAGCCAATAGACTACACTATCAACGATGATTAAGTCTCGATTGACAGTCTGGTATTATAAAGCAATACGCACCGAGGTGTTCTTCCCTCAAGAGGAGCACCGATAACAATACGCATGAATCACTATCCCTGTTGGGTGGCGTGCGGCGAACACGGGCGCACGATATCTCTCACCAGTCGCTCGGAAAATCGGGGGATTTCGTCACATTTGTCAGAAGGCAGACCCAATTTCGCGAAGAGCCGCCGAGTCTTCCAGCTGATTTGCGGTTGTAAGTATGAGGGGACAGGTGTAGAGGCCGGAATAAGGGGCAAGTGAGATATAGAGGAGCGAAGGTTGAGCACGTACGGGTAGCCGCCAGCGGCAGCAGCGTATTTGCCCGCGCGACGACGCGACGTAAACACTCCGCACGAAAGCTCTCGACTGGCTCAGCAGGGATGACCGAGCGGCACAGTTCGGTGGTTCGCGCAGAACCCCGGTAACGTGCCGTAACAGTGCGCAAGCTGTGCTTTTCTCTGGCGGATGCTGCTTCCGATAGAGCCAGCAACCCGACACTCGGCAGTCGTGCTCCTTTCTCTCGGGCTATCTACTTTCCTTCTGCTCTCATTCTTCTCCCTCCCTCAGCCATCAACCTCCGCTCTCTATTCCTTTGGCCCTGCCATCGGCAGCGGCTTAAGTGCGAGGCTTCCCCGTCAATCTCAACTTTAACTTTTCCCCCTTCTATCGCTCTGATGATCGTAGAATCAAGCGAGAGCACTGGAGTCTGGTGTGCACCCACTCCGCCTACCTGTGCCGCACCGGAGCGGTCACGGTGGGTCGCGAAAAGTAACTGACGAGTCGAGCGACCTCGATTAGCTCGAGTCTGCGCCCTAGCGACATTTCCAGTACACCGGATATTAAATATATATGTCTCCTGTGTACGTGTGTGGCTACGCGCCACGCTCCCATCCGCTCTCTTCCGTTTCGTCTTCCCGAGCTCTTCGCTCTCCTCGCTTCTCCTTCTTCTCCTTCTTCTCCCCCTTCCCCCTCTTCTTCTTCTTCTTCGCGCACTTTCGGCTGGTGGGTGGCCTGCTCTCTTAGCCTGCCCTTCCTCGGAGTTCGCTTTCGCCACATTCGTTCCGGCTGACTATGCGCGCCACTTTCTACTTAGCTTGGCTCGCGTGCGCTCTCTCACTCACTGGCTCACTAGCAACACCAAGCAGCAATACCCCCAGCCAGCCAACCACCCACTAGCGCTTTCTACACGCAGCTATTCTTTCTCCAGCAATTTCGCAGCGTGCTGCCTCTACCGCAGCGCTGCCTGCCTGCCTGCCTGCCTGCCTGCCGCGCTACTCGCCCTTTCGCTCCTGTGCCGCGCGCACTCCTCACACTGCCCTCATTTCTCTTCTCCCTTCTTGTCCTTACTTCCCGCTCATCATCCGCTGCGCCGCGCCGCGCCGCGCCGCGCCACGCTGCTTTCCTCCCCCGCTCTATTGCAAATCTCTCGCCGTTTACCTCGGATGTTTCGATGTGCTTTCCCAGCAGACTGTCGGCTTCCCATAGTTAAATGATGCACCAGCTCTCATCATCTCAATGCGCTCACATCATGTCATATGCAGGATTGACTCGAAAGAAATTCTATGCACGAAGAACCGTACTATGCTCGATCTGTTGTTGCAATCAGCCGATTATCATGATCTTTGTAAACCAGGACTTTGGAGAATGCATTATCCGCCGGGCATTGCATAATTGTTTTTATTAAATAAAAGCACCGGTACCACCGCGGGCCTCTCTCCACTCGACCTCGAACTGCGCATCGATTTTTCTCAGGGCTCGTGCAATTTAATGGTATCAAAATCATGCATGGACATCGTGATTGATGTGTCTTCGCTGGGAGAAACATTAGCCTGCAATCGATCATTCCCGGAACACTTGTACAATGATCTCGCCGGGATAGGATCACGAAAGTCGCTATAAAATACCCCCGCCCAATATTTCATGTAACCGATAAATGTAGGAAGGTTCTAGTTCCATCATGCCAGTTACTATTACTTCCCCAAGAGCGTCGTCGACAGAATAAAACTTCGCCAACTGACAACAAAGAAGCGCGTGTTCTTATTAGCAACATTTCGACGCAAATTTCTATCGCAAGCTTCATACAGAGCAGTTGATGGTAATTGCTGTAAGCTGGCGGTTTCGCAAAGGAGACCAAATCATTTCTTTATTCGTTTGAGACGGTAGCAAGCCCAAAATCAAGGGCTTACCATTACGAACCGCAGGTTGAAGGTAGGGTCTTAAAATTCGACGTACCTCTGGGTGGTCTAATTACTCATTAGCAACGGCAGGGGGTAATTCGAGCATCGTTCCAGACCTGACCGAAAACTTGGCAATGGCTATTAGCGGCTTGTGCGCCTATTTTCGTGGACACTTCTGCCAAATACAGCGGCAGGATTTCATTGGTTGTTCCATTGACCCTGCCTAATACCCTGCAATCTCTATATGTATGTCAAATTACCAGGCTCTCACCATTGCACCAGCAATGTTGAAAGGCGTAGCGATGGAATGATCCGTTGGATCATTATCTTTCCCTAATGCGCGATATCCATGCAAGATTAATACTGCAAGCAAATTGCCGACATAAGCTACCACTGCCCGAACTATGGTATATGTGTTTTCACCCCTCTCCCATCAAACCTGAACGATTTCCTTGTCTTTTAAACATTAATTGCAACTTATACTCCCTCCGGTCAATTGGAATATTCTCTCATAATCGGAAACTTTATCTACCTGCTGCTATACACCAATATAACGTTACACTAACTAATATTAGGGTTTCTCCTAGAGCTTAGGTTTCTCAGCATAATGAAACCTATTTAGTTGTTGCAACATGATGGAAGTTCGACAGTTCGGCAGCGAAAATGAATCTCTAGTACAATTGATAGCTTGCGGCACATTCTTGCATGTGTGTGCTGCTAGGATAAAGTGGTTAATTAGCAAGGTAGCGGAGGTGCTTCCTTGAAAACGCGAGCGGAGGCATGCGTGATAACGTGAAATTCAGAGAGTACCGCGTTCCCAGAATTTCGCAAGAATTCAATTAACGACGTACCAACTGCATCAAAGAAACGGGCGACAATGTGGATCGCGCATTCTGCGTCAAAATTCGGCAGTGCGTTCCCGTTATTATACAGAGTGCACGTACCACTAGAACGCCGTACAGCTGACGTCGTTTGTACGTGTACGACATGGGTCAATTTCGTAATTGGACATTCTTGTCCAAAAAGCAATATCGAATGACCAAAAATATGAAGTACGTATATACAGACATTGATCCAGTATCTTAGTTTGTTTGCTTGAGACTATCAGCATGGCAAGCGCACGTACCAGGAGGTTTGCAGCTTTAGAGCGTTCCAGCGATTTGCTCCTGGAAACGAGCGTTGCGAACGAGTCATCGAAACGGCGACTCAGAGATCGTCGACGTTCTAATGCATGAACATAGTACATACGTGTCCGGCAGACTTTGTACGTAACGAGGCGGCCGCGTTCATCATGATAACATAGCTCCTAAGCCGAATGGAATTACGTGACAAACTGGCGCTCGACCGAGCGCCTCGACCAATTTCGCATATTAGTAAAAGAAGGCCATTATACACTGTCAGTAAACATCGGGCGATGCCGACATGACTAGTGACTAGGCACGCAGAACAGGACGAGCATGTGATGGATAACCAGCGCGTACATCGAAATAGAGTGATAGAATGGGCGGCGGGCGATGCAGCGCCGGATTTACGGAGCGTGTCATTTTGACATAAGTATATGTTGAGGATTTACAGCGTTCCACCTGCACACGTGACTGCGAGTCTGTATCTGTAGGAAGCGTACATGCCGCCGCTTCGACAACACGTAAACGTGCGGAACGGTCTTGTCGCGTATAAAGGTATAACAGACTTCGCAGCGGACTGGCAGAGTGGATCGGCTTGGAATATTTTTAACGCTCTTTTTATTGCGTTTTTTGCGCTACGCTGACGGTGTTCGTTCGGCAGAGCCCGCACTGCATTTTTCGCTGTGTGTACCTCCTTCCTGCCATTACCGTATATTTCCTTTTTTTCCTTGCCGCGCCAGTAATTCGTCCGCTCGAGCTGCAGCCCATTCGGTAGCGCATCGAATCATCAGCTAGAGTTAACGTGAAATGGCTTGACCATTTACGAGCGTTTTTACGATTACACGATGCGCGCTCGCTGCTCGATGGTGGAGGCGGTGGAGGCGGGTGATGGGGGCCGCTCGATGCAGTTAACAAATTATCTATTCGCGCTCTGCCGACGCCGTTAAGTACTGATGCAACCGACTGAGTTACGAGAAAGATGTAACAGCCCCGACAATTCCACGAGCTCACTGCTTTTATCAGCGACACTATTCCTCAGAGCTGCATACTCCTGTTATTTATGCAAAATTCGTTATTTAAATTAAAACGTTTTCTAAATGGCCGAACAATGATATGACGGATGATAATTTAAGTTTAAAACAGGTGATGACACTATCAATGCACGATCAACTCTACTCTGCTTTATTCCAATGCCTTGTTATAGTAACGCAGAGAAATATTATAGGCATGAAAAAAAATGGCAGGGAAGCCTTTTCAAACTGGAGCATGGTAGTCGTGCTAGGAAAATCTAAGATTCAAACAGTTGCTTTCGGTTTGAAAGCATTGGCAACGAAAGCATTAACATACTCGAAAATACACTACTCGCATGAGCTGCGTCACATGTTACTTATGCAAGATTCAATATCTTAATTAAAGGCTTCCGTGGGGTAGTAGACCACCGATTTTACCGATAACCATCTGATTCCGTGCTCACGCGCATTAGTTCACCGGGCAATTCATGGCCGTGTGTGCGTGCTGCACTCGTGCAAGGAAAAACGCCAGAATCAATTTGTGCGCTGTGGTTAATCAGAAAATCGCCAGGCACCTTTCGAGCGGCTTTTGTAATGCGCACGTTTTGTACTCCGCTGTAAACGGAAAGTGCCGCCGCACGTCTGGCACCCGCTTCCGAGCACGATTGTTCCTCTGCCCTTCGTTAAGCTTTCGCGGCACGTACCGCAAAGCAATGTGTTTATTACATTCGCGAAATAACACCGCACCCAGCCGCTATCTTACACGATAAGAAGCAAGGAGAAAATTGTCGAAATTCCCTTACTAAAAGAATTACAGTCTAGCAGTGGCCAGCGAGTAATGAGATTTGACGTGCATTTTTGAGGCACTGAATAGCCGACAAGTTTCCGAGCCACTTGAAACTCTGTTCGTTATGAATCTTACTTCAACTTCGACTGACTGTTTCCCACAATTGGTTTTTCATAAGAAATGAAAGTCAGTGAAGCAATAGCAGGTGAAGGATTTTGAAGTACTGAAGTTGCAGTGAAGCAATTTCACGTTTAAAATAGTTTCAATCAAATGTGTTTTACTAAGAAAAAAGCACTAAAGCCATCAGTGCTTAACTGAATTTAGTAAAATGCTGTTTCGCTATCATTAATCAACTGGATTTCCTATTAATAACGGATTAATACCACAAGAAGGAAGGATAAAATATGTTTCTCGGTATGGAAGAAAGATAATTCTGATCCTACCAGAAGCAATAACATCCTTTAGACAGCTACTCTACTCCATGGAGTCTATCTAGTCACTTGTTATGCATGATATATCGCAGCATGCTTTCTACACGTCTTCGTTATATGGCTGTTCATATCTCGTCATCTTGCGATACCTGGTTCTATTCCAGGGATTTTCAAAATAACGTGGCAGGCGCACACATGAAATGTGCAACTTTCTGTTATCGCCGTAATTCGTAGCATTTTATGCCTTTAAACTGCACATATGCAAAGGTTTACTCGTGCTTGTAATATTTGTCATGCAAATTCTGTTCCAATTAACGCTCTTAATGTTGACCCACAAATTAAAATCATGTTATAATATTCCATTTAATATGTTCCATTCTTCTACAGCGCAGGAACTTTCATCAACGTATTGCTAGTATTCGTTTATATCGCTCAAAACAATTTAAAGAATCAATATCTGTTTTTGTATCTCCGGCAACCTCGGGAGGCACTGCTTTACTCATTAAAACGCAACATTTCACCAAGTTCCAAGGGTCTTCACCCTCCAGTTCCCACTGGTATTCGAAGTTTATGTTTACCATAACTTCGCCGAAGAATGTATGAAGTGTGTACGATCCGTCTCGAGTGTTTTGCAGTCGCTGCAAATCGTTACTTGCGCAGCTAGTACTCAAATTTTGCTGATTAAAGCCGGAAACTTGTCCCTTCTTACAAACAGCAAAGAATAAATGAAATGTTTTAATAGAAAGTCCGGCTGGCAATGCAAGGCTGGAGTTTGACAACATTTAAACTTGTAGAAGCAAGTACAGATAATTTGTTGGTGTGTTTCTACCTAACCAAATGCATCATGATTAACTTGTTAGTTCAATTTGCGTCTTGAATTATAGCAACACATAAAGCTTTATAATTTGTATTCACATATGCAAGTGTACACAGAAAAAAATTTGGTTCCTGCATAGAACTTTAACTACACCTCAATACGTTTAAGAAAATAGTGAGTCCGATTCGAGCGGGGCAAATTGTTTCAGATATTCTACCCCGCAGACCGCTCCAATGTTGCCGTACAAAGAAACACTAGCATCTGCCAATAACAGGCGTGTGGTAGACGGCGGCTTCTCTTTCGCATTCAATAATAACACGTCAGGCCACACACGCCGCCGCCGGCAAGTTAGAATACTTATATATATAGAAGGAAAGTTAGGGACTTATAAGACGTCAGGCGAAGTTTCTAAAATAATGCAACGAGACAGGAAGGCGGCAAGCCTGCCAATCCGGGAACTGTCACAACTTTATCAATTTGCTCACTATGATTGCGGGAATAAGATGGGAGATGGAAAGTCGATTCAGGGCATTGAGTATTTATCAAAACAGGTACGCGCGGTATCTCGATCGCTCATTCTCTGTGCGGAAGACAGCTGAGACGAATGCCGCAGGTGAGCGAAGAAAAACACCGGATGCCTTGATGAAGGTTTAGCGATAATCCGTGCGCGTCCGTGGTAATATTTCACGAGGACTTCAGCTTCGCTGGCTGCCCGTTGAACTTCAGTGATTTTGCGGCGACAACTATTTAGCCCCGATTAACACGCATTATTCCCGCCACGATGGAAGTTCCAACACACGAGCGTCCCGCCGTCGACGTCGGCATCATTGTTGCAAGCTTTTGCCAGAGTTTCTCTACAGAGAGGGCAACGCGCCTTGTACAAACAATGACGATCCAGGGAGGTGGTTGCAGCGCGTGCATGCATTAGAGAAAGGCTGCGCGAATCCTGGCATCGAGCGGCTCATGATTAATTGGGAGAACAGGCGAAAAGCAGTATGGGCTTCCTATGCCCTGCTACGCTGGTGCGCCTTACCGCGGATGAATGCATAAAGTAACATGGATACGCTATGAAATTTTCATAACTTACGCCACTTACCGTGAATATATGCTCGCGGAGCGATGCCACGCTAGCCGGTATTAAGCGCGCCCCCGGCGCGGCGCGGCGGTTTGCGCGACATTTTATCCAGCATTTATGATCACTATAAGCTAAGATCGTTACCGCACCGGTCGTATTTTTCACCATTATCGACTAATAGGACTATAAGTCTCGCCGCGGCATAAATGAAAAAGTGGTAGTGGCCGCACGCGCGCTGTCAGAATGATTCAGCAATGGCGACAGGGCGCAGAGAAGAAGTCAGCGTAAAATACGACTGAGGAAGATCGATGCGGCAGCCCCATTACTATATCAGTCCCTGTTCCAAGTACCCGAGCACTCGAAAATCTAGTCCGGTGAGAACAAAAAACGCAGGCAGCTTGAGGGTAGCTGAGCCGCTCGAGCGAGCAGCAGCGCTGCTGGAGTAGTCGCAATCACGCGAAGTCTCCGATCCTTTCGAGGATAGTTCGAGCGATCTCAATCTCACGGCGCGTCGAAAGTAACTGCGAAACGAAACGGAGAAGTGCATTGCCGCAATATTCCTAAATTTTCGCGCGGCTAGAAGCAACGGTGGCATCGGTGGTGGTAACAGCGCGTACCATTAGCATATTGTACCACGGTGGTTGGCGCTGAAAACGAAAGAGCCTTAATCTCCGTTAAGTGCTGTGGAGGTTTTCCGTGGGTGTCGATTCGATCGAAATAATGGCGGCGCCAGCACTAGAGGCGCACTTTGTCTTTCGGCTGCGAAACAGTTGGAAAAGGGCCCGCGAAACCCATTGCCACCGGGTGGAACGCGCCTACATACTGTGCTGGGAGCATGGACCGGGCATAAACGGGCGTCGCTTTGACAAGTTTACGACGCTTAACGGGATGCAAATGTCGACGCGACGGGGGCCCCGCTCGACGACAACGAGAGCACGCACGATAAAGAGTGGAAGGGTGGAGGAGCGGCTGGGGGATAAAACGGCCGAGGGAGGCAGGAAAACCAGCGTAATTACACGGCATTGGCGATGGTATCCGCTAATCCTCATATAGCAGCGGCCGCAGTCCCACTGTCGGATCCCAGTTGCACCCTTTTCAGCCGCGTACAACCGCTATGCCGGCTGAAGCTCAACAGAGAAATCGTGTGCTAGCATGTTAGAGCAGTTGTAGTTGTAGATAGTATGCGCGACTGGCCACACGCCAAACACTACCAAGCGTGGATGCTGCGCTCTTGCCAAAGTGTATCGGCGGCCAGCAGCCGCGGATAGCGGATAGCGGATAGCGGATATAGTATACAAGTATACAGTTGCACAGAGTAACAGTGGTAGTAGGAGGCTAGCGCATGCAGACGCGCAAATGCACATGCGAACGTAAGTACTAACGACCACCAGTTGCCGCCTCTTTCCTCCCTGACACATGGTTGCGCGCCCGTCGAATTCTAATACTTGAAACTGTCCGCTTAGATAGGACACCACTCTCCTCCTAGCTCCCCCTTTACACCCTAGTAAAGATTATCTTTCCGCCAAGACTCCTCTTTCACGCTACATTCCGTCGTGCCGTCGCGCGAAATGTTTCATGACATACGTGCTTTGCCAGGATTATGTCGGAATAATCGACTGTACCTCCCCCGGCTCGCTATCTAAACGCTTGTCTTTTACGAGTTGAGCGTGATAAAAAAACTTACTCTGTGCTTTGCGGCCTCGCGTTACTGCCACTCCTACTTTCGGTCTACAACGATTTTATGGTAGTATAATTAAATACTCTCGGTACTGCCATAAGCTGTATTGCCGCTTTAACTTATATCAACGGGGAAAATCTCACTGTAAAGCAGTCGAGATTGTTAAGTATAGTTGGGTTTCCCAAAGAATTTTAAACTCCTTAATTAGACTTCGGTTAGTTCTTAATTTCTCTACACCGAGATTTCTAACTTCATATATTCAGCGATTTGTAGCGTTCCAATATCTCTATGATCAATAGGTCGACAAACTGTGCCCGCCGCTCTTCAACTTCTTGATGCAAAGAAATGCGAGTTATTCAATGACAAGTATATCTATTTACGAAGTTTATGTTTGCCTGAATTGATATTGGAATCGACTTACGTATAGAGCGACAGGAGCTAGGTATTCGTAAATAGAGAGAAGTACAAGTACTTGAGCAACGGAACGGGAAATTTCACTCGGCGACCCAACCTTTACGCACTACGGCAGACCTTAAAACACAAAACGCGACTTGTTTGGGCTACTATATACATATACCCTTTGATGAAACATTCAGGCTGACTCACTTTCGGGGAAAATAGCTAAACTTATTTCCCACTGCTCGTCAGAGGAACCGGCAGATATTGATTACCTGTGTGTGTATGTGTATGTGTATGTGTCTGGGTAGCGTGCAACCCAATTCAATGGCCGATTTTCAACGCGATTATCATTACGAGAAAAGTGGCGTCTCGTATGTGGCGCACAAGGAACGTCACAATTTTCCTTGGACGGTCATCCAGCGTCGGCGTCGGCGTCGGCGTTGGCGTCGGTGGCCAGGCTATTTCGATGTTACTTCAACGGTAGCTCCTAACGAGATATTGATACAGCAACGAGCGTGAGATATAACGTTCCAGCCTCGAGACCCATATACAGGGTGTATTTTACCTGTGCCCATCGAGTACAGAAACGTAATGCAATCGTTCGAAAATAGATGAGCGTCGGCTTATCAGCGAAATTCGCAAATTTGCATTAAATTTTCAATGGTAGAATAAATACGTTCAGTTAGTAAATTCAGTGTGGATTTTGATATCTGTTATTCATAAATGTAATTCAACCCATTCGATTGTATTTAATGATTAGTAATAACACACACTATGTGATTCGGGATTATTATGAGTCGATTGTGGATAGCATTCCGAAGAAAGGCAGGGCTTAGGACTTTGAAGATCTCGTGTGTTCCTTTCGAGGGACCAATTGCAGAGAAAGCAAAGTTCTAATAGTTTAGCTGTTACAAAGCGCTTTCCATTACATTAGCCATTTAGCGGATACAGCACACCCTGTATAGACTCTTCCGCAGTCACTCGTCGTTACTGCGGGGGATGGGCTCGATAAATCCACGTTAGTATGTGCGGAGGGATGTGAAGCCGGGCTGAGTAACCACCACCCTTCTTGTACTCGAGCATCGTCCATAACATCGTTCCAGAGTTCCAAGACGCCACTGGACGACTTGAAAATTTATTACCGAGACACGAGAAAAAGCCGTGGCCACACGTAGAGAACAGGAGTTTCCGACAGCAGCGGCGGAAAGGTGGTCCTGCCCGGCTACCGTGACCTTTAATTCTCCCGAGGGAAACAAGTAGGGCCTTTAAATTACGTATTATCAGCAAATTTGCGGATACCGAGAGGCAGCGCTCCTCAATAATACAATCGACTACTAGCGTCGGTCAGCTAACATCCAGTTACTGGATACGCCAAGTCTAAGTGAACTCATTTAACCTTAACGCTTTTTCTACTATGAGACCCTGAATCCATCTAAAAGGAAAGGTATTTAGCACTGATTGATGTTCCACCATTACGATTTCGTGAAACTTTAGAACGTTTTCAAGATTGACTTTACTGTAGTTTGTGCAGGACAACGAAACTTTTCTAGAATATTAAAGGATGCAGTATGCGTATCTATCTTGCGATATACTTTTGTATAGCGTTGGTATAAAATCGGTCGTAAAATCTCGTTCTTATAGGGAGAATTCGCCGGGAGGGTTCTATGTATACCAGGAAAGTTGTCTTTATGCGCCGCACGCAACGGAGGTCTGAGCCCTCGTGAAGCCGACTTGTATATGTATAGCGTCACTTAAATGTACCGTGAACAGATCATCTATCCTAGAGACGACCGGCCAATATCCATGGATAAAGAATAAAAACGTATTTTCTTCGTTCGGCAACTGAAGCCACTTAAGTCACAGGTAAAGTTTCTTTAGTTCAGCTTTTTGCACTTACAACTGTAAGACTATACGGCGTCTTAAGTTGTGTTGGTGGGCGCGTGAAACAAACATGACACGTCAGGGATTCGATCAAGTAAAATGTAGAGCACAAACATATTCAAATGTCCGCTGATTGAGCACAGTGGTGTCGAAGCCAAAGTCTATCCAAGAGTGATACTCTCGGACATCGCTCGCCGTCAGGTTACCTGTGTCAGCGTGGCCAGTTTGGGGGTTTACGACACCCTGGGTTTTCCCCGAAGGGGAGAGGTACCGAGCAGCACCTCCACGAGGTCTGCTCTACACATGCATTTCCATGCCTACTTCTAATTTTCTAACACAACTTACCTTTGTGGAATTTCATTCTATGCAAATCGTTCTTCTTTCTGTACTCTGTCACAGAACTTCGGTAACATGTATTTGTATAATATGTTAATAAAATTCATTTGTCACACAATATCATATAGTTTGCAGCGATTTGAGTATTCCACGTCGCAATTCTACTGTTTCCTTACATCGTACAATTTCAAAATCGTTAAACGTGCATTCACAATTAGTACCCAAGTGCCGCCCCCAAAACTGTCGAAACATGATCGGATGTATCAGAATGGTAAGATCAGAATTAATTTCGAAGGATAAGAGCATGCCAGTGTTTCAAGCCTGCTGCTGGTAACTTGGGTATTACCAACAGCTAACAATATCGACAGCGACTACACCAGTTCTTGGTCACGCAGACTTTAGCCCCTCGGGGAAGCTACGTTTAATCGTTAAACTAAAACGTCAGAGCTTTCGCTGTGCCACTGGAGATGGCACTTCAACATCCCATAGCGCATTTCCGCGAAATCACACGAAAACCAATAAATACAAATGAAACAAATTTTTTTTTTATACAATTAACAGCAAAAGCATCTAAAGAAAGTGTGATATTAATTTAACGCTCGATACACTAAACAAATATCTGGATGGCATATTGAAAGTCAATAGCCGTATTCATATTGCACAGTTCTCTATATTACACTGAAGTTGCTAGTTATAGATGATCACCCAATGATAGTGTGTCGATGGGTGGACCAATATTAACCCCATATCGTGAACTTTGAAGATTGTAAAAGTGTTAATTGTCGGCAGAATGTTGCGAGTAGATCACGTCTGCGCTATACCTGCCAGGGAACAGGATGTTCGCTTCCTTCCGGGGCGTGGAAAATGCATGCGTATGTGGGATTGTTTCCATCGATCTATAATGGCATCCCAAAGGAATCCCGGTGCTCGGAAATACTTACGTAGCCGCGCATCGATAGTAGCGGAGAAGCGCCGCCACTTGAGGCATTTCAAGCACACTATACATCCCTTCAGTATATTTCGGTATCCTACTATTCTGTAGATTCAATCATTAGTTTGAGGAAGTCAACGCTTCTTGAAACGCATCTGAAACGCTTGTTGCAGATACTTCTGGGAAATAACGATGGTCCTAACACTGACCGCTTTGCTTGTCTATGCCCCGTATCAAGCTGCTTTCGGCATAAGCAGTGGATCTTTATGTTGGGTGGTTTTTCAAAATTTCTTGCTATCCCTTTGCTGTGCGGATGTCGTGATCAATTGCAAGACAGGGTAACATAGTGTAGCTACTATAGGAGATATGATTGTGATCATCAGCCAATATTACAACTCAAGTTGGCTGTTTCTAGATATTTCGACGAGGAACTACGAATTGTTGTGATGGAGCAGAGGAAAATAATAAGCCGGTACGTGATGCGCGGCACGTTTGTGCCCGATTTCATCGGTTCCGTGCCAACGGATCTATTTTATGTAAGCGTTTGGCAGGATTTCGAGGTCGCTCGCGAACTGTCGTCCCTGACATGTTGCTTTCGAGTATTCTCTTTGAGCTCGTACATCTGCAAAATTGCCTATTCTTGGGACACGCCATTGGTATTCTACGAGTTTTTCATCATAATATTCTGGCTAATGATCGTATTGCACTGGCAAGCGTGCCTCTATTGGTTCGTGCCTATAGCCACCGCCTCGTTGCACGACAAGACACGGCCCAGAAACGATTCCTGGCTCCACGCGGCCAACCTTTGGGACACCCCGAAGAGCGAGCAATACGTGTCGTGCGTGTTGCGCGCGATCGCCACCTTTCTCAGATCGGGCTTCCTGCGTACCAATCCAAAGAACGAGGAAGACCTCTACATGATAATACTATTGCAATCGCTGGGCACCATCACCGCGTGGGTCTTGCTGGCGCGTGTCATGCAATTCTTCAAAGGGACGAATAGCTCGCGGCTGAGATATCAGGGCACGGTTGCCCAGCTGCAGAAATATATGCGCCACAAGCAGCTACCGCGACCGACGCAGCGGCGCATCATGGCGTATTACGAGTTTCGCTTCCAGCACCGTTACTTCAGGGAGGTCGAGATCATGAGCACCCTGTCGGCGCAGATGCGCCAAGAGATTCGCATGCACTCCTGCCGCAAGCTCGTCGAGAACGTGACCTTCTTCAAGAATCTACCGCACGCTCTGCTCTCGCGCATTGTCTCCCTCCTCAAGTCCGAGATCTTCCTCACCAACGACGTGATCATGCGCGTCAATCAACCCGGTGAGTGCATGTACTTCATCGCCACCGGCACTGTCGCTATTTACACCATCTCCGGTAAGGAAGTCTGCCACCTCGAGGACGGAGCCCACTTTGGCGAGATCGCATTGGTCATGCCAGAAGACAGAAGGGTCGCCAGTGTTGTCGCCGTCGAAGTCTGCGAGCTCTATCGGCTCGATCGTGCTGATTTCTCGCGTACCATTCACCCCTATCCCATGCTCTGGGACAGAATTAAAAAGATTGCTATCGAGAGGCACGAAAAGACGACAATACTGAATTCGCAATAAGTAGCGCCCACGAGATTCACAGGGAAATCACAACCAAAAAAAGCAGTAAATACTTAGCTATTAGACAATTCACCTCTATACTAACTGTACTCTACACCTTTCTGTAATAGTAGTGCCTACTGTGCATCAAACTACCGTTAGATCGCATCGGATAACACATCCAATACACCGTGGATAATGGCTGGAAAATTGTTAAAGAGTATGTAATTGTTACGTTCCGATAACTGTTTTCCAAACCCGACATCAGTTGCTGCGATTTATTAGTTCAATCGTAATGACTTTAATGGCACGCAATAGAACGCTGCTATTGCAATGTATCCGATCTTGGAAAAAGTATGAAGCTATGTAATTTTCAAGGCAGAGTGAACCGTTAGAGCCAATTATCAAACAATTAAGTGGAGAAGCCTGGTATATGTTTAACCGGTTTCAGAATACTTTGGGCAATTCCACTAAAAGCACGGTATCTCGGTATCAATAATATAGAACTCGCATTGGAATCGGTATATCGGAAACGGCCAACATTTATTTAAGCTATCGACAAGCCACACTGTCCTCTTCATTTAAAATGATTCCTCGAATAATTACGAATATGAAACAAGCTGATTGTATAGCTGAATATCCCATTAAATATTTACAGTCGTGGATGAAATAAAGGAGAAGATATCTGATTTACTTCCCGGCGTTCACTTCTCTCAGGGATTCACATGTCGAGTTATTCCCAACCGGTTCTACTGTGGCAACTACGCCGAGCGATGCAATGATACGTTATCCGTTATTAATGAATACAGTTTCCAGCATAATTGTTTTTGTTGTCCTCTAACGAGATTTCGTTCGCGTTTCAAGCAGCAGCGGCAGAGCTGCGAAGCCGCAGACAAGTCGGGTCTTCGGTAGGAGCGGAAAGAATCTTAGCCGGAACACGTAAATCATTGGAGTATAACCAATGGAATCTTTAATTGGGGGTTCATTATCGGAGGTAGTAGCCGTGTGTCATCGTCAACCTGCACTGATGTATTAACTGTAGGTATCATTAAACGGGGAAACATAATTCAGCAGTTTCTTTCAGAGCGGACATCTCGTTGCATTCCGTTGGAAATAGAGCGTTGAACTTTCGCCAAAAGTTCAGCGGGAAATCGCTGCAAAGCTTTGATCATTCGCAGAAAACGCTATGGAATGCGAAAAGCGTCTGTGTATGGTATACATATAGTACGATATTGTTCGATGGCGTCCTGACACGAAGAGAGCCGCCCATTCTGACAAAACAATGGTTTGTGCGCATCGACGCATGGGCAGAGAGAGAGAGCAGCGATGACAATGAAACGCTTAGGAGGTCTGGCCATTGTAATAGGTCGACGATGCGCCTGCTTGGTAGCTCCGTACCGTACACGCACGTCGTATCCCTACCTCGGCCGCACCGGAGAACAACGTGATACCCTTGTGGTGCGAGGGAGTGCCGTGCGCGGAGCTGCCGAGTATCCAAGAGAGACCGAGAGAGCGAGCGAGCGAGCGCGCGCGCGCGCGTGTTCGAGTGAAAGAGAGAGAGAGGGCGAGCCATTGTTATCAGGAAAGTGGGCGCGGGTGGGATTGGCACGAGAGGGACGCGCTCAGCAGCGCCCAGATTGGCCAGACGAGGAAACACCGAGCGAGTAAAGCGCGCACGACAAAACGCCGGGGAAGAGGTAGCAAAGAGGAGGCGAGATACGTCGGTGGAGTTACGCCGCGCCGAGCGGGACAGAAAGGGCAGATCGTTGCGGCTATGGTTATATGGCCACACCCCGCGGAACCAGCCAACGGGCTCTCTGCCGACAGACGATTCACCTGACCCCACAATGGCCAGATCCTCATAGAAAGTGAGCCCTGCGAGAGCCCATTGTTCCCTCGATGTCGATTTCACTGGCTGCGTGTGCGCGCTTTACTGCCGGAGGGATGAAAACGTGCGGGAAGATGAACGCTGCCCGTAGTTACATACAACATACGCATGGTAGGTATGCACGGACACGCGGCTCCCTCGGCAAGGTGAGGAGAGAAGAGCGTGCGAGGCAGGCCGATACGAAACATGTAGCCGAGGTGGAATGAGTGAGCGGCCACAACGAGAAGCATCATGCGACAACGAGGCTGCAGCAAGGACGAGCAAGGGGGCTCGAGGAGGTGGTGGAGGTGGAGGTGGAGGTGGAAGAGGTGCAGGAGAAGGAGGCGAGTAGGAGATACGGCGGGGGGTGGGGACGAGAGTGCACCGCACGCTACACATTCTCCGTAGGCAAGTCTGGGTCGTTAACGCGTTTAACGGAGCGTAAGTGATACGGAATCGCGATACATCCTCGAGAATACACGGTGAGCGTGTCGTCAGTAATTCGAATTGGTTACATCTCCGTCTCCTGTCTCCGTGCATTGCGCGAGACGTTGCATCTCGCTCAAGGACGAAGGAAAAGCACGGTAGGTGACCTCGCCACGGGGCTAGGTGGGGTGGCTACCCCCTACCACTCTCGGTGATGCAGCAGTAGGTTCGTCGTCCAGGAGCGCCCGGGGAAAATGTAAAGTATCGAGGGGGGTTGGGGTGGCCTGCTGATATCCGGAGTACACAGAAAATGCTAATGTTCGTCAATGGTATTGGTTCAATAATGCTGTTTGCATCTGCCAAGAATATGACAGGGGGTAGTTGCTAGACTGTTCACCCTTAACATTCTGACCTAATCTACGAACTTAATGGAACCCTCCCATTACTCCGAGCTTCTTGAATTGTTTCATACACATAGTAGTAAACAAACAAAGATCTGCACAAATGTTGTGATAGAAGAGAAGACGATGTATACTTGGACTAGTTGGAGCAATTGCATCCTCTATCTTTGGAATAAAAATGGCGGGGATCTATGCAGCCTCCTCCATGGAGGAAGAACCTTCGAACGTCTTGACGCAGGTTCCTTGTAGACAGAAGCGCGCGGCACACCTATAGCAACAAAACCCGGCGACGGCGACCCTAGCTACCTTCTCCTCTACGCTGGGTCGATACTCTGCGGGCCACCACCCTCCCCCGGCCAGCCCCGCGCACTCATGCCTTCTGCCGCTACCTCTGCCTCTGCCACTGCCTCTACCGCTGCCTCTGCCTCTGCCTCTGCCTCTGCCTCATCCTCCCGCCTCCTCCCAGCCAGCGGGTCTCTTTCCCGCCGCGCGAGCCTCTTCTTTTTTCTCTCTGCCGTCGACTCACCCCCATTTTCCGTCTCCTTTCCAACCCTCCGGCATCATGCCTCTCACATGCCCATCTTCACCCACCATCCTCCCCCATATTCTCTCATCCCTTATGCCTCCTTTCCCCTTCCCGGGGTTCCTCCACCTCTTCATCCACCTCTTCCTCTAATCATTCACCTTCTCCCTGCCGCCAACATCGCTGTCGCTGCCGCTGCCACTGCCGTTGCCGCTACCTCTGCCTCGCCGCCACTGGCGCCTCCTTCGCCCTTCCCGCCGCCTGCCCCATGCGTAGGTGTACAGGTTGATTGATCGTTTATCGATACGTCCAGGGATAGATAGAGAGACACAGAGAGAGAGAGGGAGAGAGAGAGAGGGGGAGGGAGGGAGATCGACTTGCCGAGTTGTGGGTACGTCCTATCCTCCCCCCCCCCACCTGACCCTCTTTCAAGCGTACGCATTACACATTTATAAGGGCGTTAAACACGAGCCTCATCGACGGCATAGACTGGTGTACGACGCATATACATCTCGCTTTCCCTCCATCCACGCGCGTACTAGTTCTCCAACAACTCCCCTCCTGGTACCATCGCCTACTACCCCGTTCTCTCGGACCCCCCGACCCCTCCCTCACTCTCTAACTCCCCCGCCCTCTCACTCTCTCCCTCTTACCACCCTCTCTGTCTCTACTTGCCTCATCTCTCTTTCTCGACCCGCTACTCCATCCGCTCCCTCTTCCTCCCTCTCCATCTCCTCCTCCTCACTCTCGCTGTCCCTCTCGGTCTCACCCTTTCGAACCGACCTAGCCATCGGAGCCCTCTGGATTGGTTTTGTGTAGGAAAGGCCATGCTCGATTGGTGTCGGTGTGTTTGTAAGCGCACCGGGCAACATCAATGTTTCGACTCGGGCGTCCGCCTCCATTATTTCACCCCCGGCCACGGAACCGCTGCTACCTCTACTGCTTCCCTATATAAGCTCCCTCGACCACCTCTGTCTGTCTGTCTGCCTGCCTGTCTGTCTGTCTGTCTGTCTGTGGCCTTGCTCCCTCCATTTTCCTCTTTCCATCATTCGCTCACTCCCTCGCGATCTCACACATAGCCGCAGGATCATGTGCGATCTGTCTGCCTTCGACTCCCTGCAAGCCCTTCTCTCACTCCCTCTCTCATTCTCTCTCTGTCTGATGCGCGCGTGGGCGCTCGCCCACCCCGGCCTCCGCTCCCCCAACCCCCTTCTCCTCCTGCTCCACATAGGAATTTCAATGTACAACCGATACTTATTGATATGGGCTTCCGTTTACCGTTGACTACATACGTAACTTAACCGCCGGCCCCGTGCACTTCCGAAACCACTGTATCAATTTTTAACTGCGCGCCGGATTTATCGGGGCTTTATTCCGTTCAGTGTACCGAAGCCCCGCTCGCTACAGGATTGGGGATATTTCGAATTTCCTCCCTTTTTTTCCAGAAATTGCGTTGCTTTAGCCAGAGATTGAACTGATAACTCTCTGGATTATTGCTGTACATTGAATCGCAATATGTCGTTTTGTTAATATTCGAGTGCATTTGTTAGGACGCTTCGGAACACCCTCAGTCTTGTTGAATATGAAAATTGTACAAGTTGTCATAATGACAATGTCATTGTTCTTGGATTTTCGGTAAATAAGTTTAGTACAAATAGAATGTAATTGTCCAAATTATGAAAATGACGATATGTGAGCGTGTTTGCTGAGAGTGAGTTGTTTTAAGTAGAATAAAAAAGACTAGTTTGTGGGAGGAATGGAATCAGTAGTATCGGTGACTTTGGAAAGAATGGGATGACACCGGCCCGATCGAGTGGTGGCCTCCAAGCGTGACGTAGCATTAGGCTGTTGACCGTCCGTCACACATCCCCGAGTCCGAATGGCGGCGTTTATAAGGTAGTGTCAACAACGGTGGGTAATGATGTGCGCTCCTCATGCCCGAGAAGCATAGGAGCTTCCCAGTGGGCGGTCGGGCACCCGCAACGTATCATCCCGTCACGCTACATTGAACCTCATTGTCCGAACTAAAGTCGCCGTTTATCGCTCGACGGGTGACGGCAAGCGAATAGAGAAGCCTCCCGCACACCGCGCATCCTCCGTTTGCCGGCGACGCAAAAAATTGCGCGCCCCAGAGAGAAAGCACAGTTTTCTATTTGACCATAGAAATAGCTGCGCGGCACCTCGATATCAAATATGTTCATATCAAAGACTTTGAACATACACCGATAAAAAGGAGCAAGAATTAAAACGTTTAGCCTGTTTGCTTCAACAAAATGGAACATGTGGATTAGTGATTCAGTTGTAAAATTGAAATTATTATATTACCGACGATTTATTTTCTGATGTATCTGGTGCCGTACTCTGAGAGGTGGTAGCAGAGTATAAGTATACATGTTTCTTAATCGAATTCGAAGGGAGTCCGATGTAAACAAACATGGTTTGTATGTGGGAGCAAAGGCTGCGCCGGTCCCGGAATCACCCTATGCTTGGCAACTGATCTGCATAATTCGACGCTGGCGTTCGTCTTTGCAGTCACCCTTCGCTACTAACGAGACGACCGACGCGACGGGGGGATGTTTCTGCAATTCACCTTCAGTCGACGCTCCACACCCGACACTCGATTATCTCTGCACTGTTAAGGCATTCATTGCAACTGGTGGGTAAAACGGCAGATATGACTGAGGCATGATTTGCAAGAGTTCCGGTAAAGCAGGGCCTATGATCCGCCGAAACTAACTGCGCCGAACAAAGCTATCGGTTATTAATCTACGTCAAAGTACACCCCTCTATGAGACCCCTGACACGACATTTAGAACAGCAAAATGGCAACGTGTCATTTGCTAGTAGCTCACTTGATTTCCCTTAGGGAAAAATCAGATTGGCCAAAAGTACAGCTAATATAAATTCATCTAGTTTACCGAATACTGTACTTAGATTGCTACATGATCAAGGCTGAGGTGAGCGAATACTCGAAAGATGGTTGGCAAGGGATTGAGAAGGTAGGTTGAAACGATAAGTAAAATAAAGTTTGGACCTGGTTAAACACGATTCGCGATAAGAGGCCGGAGTCATCGATTAGTAGCGTTCCTTGTGAGGGGGAGTAAAACGATCTATTAGGGTACATTGAATCCAATCGAAATATAAAATCGCAGCGGACGGAATCATAAATGAAGTCATTTGATGGAAGCGTTTCTTTGCGATTGGCCGCGTCCGCGTCGAGCGACTCTAACGTGGCGAAGAAAGAAAAAGCGTCGCACTGCCTGTCGCCGCTCTGGAGCAACTATTCTCGAGTCTGATTGCTTTCATCTCACGTAGAGATCGTTTCATTGCGAGAGCACGATAGAAATTACTGGCGGTGCTGAGGGCGACGGCGGCGGTGCCACGGAATTTCACGTTTACGTGCTTGGGAGTGTTCAATGGGTGCGAGGCAGGCAGGCAGTCAATCACGCTTGTGTTCGACAAAAGTCATATAAAGACGTTCATATCGGGAGAGGGTGGAGGAGTCGCGTTGCCCTCTATGTACTGGCAAAATTCATAAACTTCAGAACACAGGCGGCAGACATGCCGGCTCTCACCATTACTACCTCCTACTAGCATGTGTACATACACAGAGACCCTTTCTTCGGGAGCGGAGGCAGAAGTCGCGCGCGTTATTGCCGCGCATAATGAAAGCTGTGGACGGATTCCCGCCCGCCTCTTTAGGAACTGTGACTTGCACGAACGAACAAATTCGCCATTACAAACGACCCAAGTTTCGACTGGGAGTGTTCTCCACCTCCTCATTTAGCTCATTATCGGATTCTTAGGAGCGGTGACTTTCTCGACACCGCGCTGCACCCGGCATCCAGCACGGCACCAGCGGATTTCTTGCCACTCGAAAGAATTCTTCCTTTTAGAAAAAAGATGAGGAGAAACTGACCACTCGAGCTAACACATCGATCGGAAAGTTGGAAGCTTGGCTGCAGAATAGAATTTTTCAAGAGTAACAGTAGCCGCTCACTCTCCACTGGAATATCTGGGTGGCTTATTACTTTCATATTTACCTCGCATTTTCAACACACTTATACACCAGAGACTTACTGATTGAAGTTAATAATACATGGTATTCGCTGTTGACATCCGACTGGCCTATAATATTTTATTGGTGCAAATGGCCGCAGGGACTTAATCGGCATAAGTTCTGATAGCGTGTAATATAATACACGTATCCGTGTAGAGTTGAGTCGTTGTTATTTATGGGGTCCCTCTCGGCCGTAGAGGATGTGCGACGAAATTGGAACAGGTGTAGCTGTCGTCCGGTTATATTTTACAGGAATGCACATCAGGGGACGAATACCATCGGCGGCATTACAACGGGCACTTAATTACCTTCGGCTTAGCCAGAGAGGAGAGGAGTGCGCGCGCGCGACTGCTTTCTTTGCCGAGCGGAGTGGCTGTGTGTACGAAGGAAGGGCTTCGGCGGTGCTTCACTCTCATAATTCCTTTCAGCAGTCGCCCCCTTATATCATGTAACTTTATTCCTGGAGCATGCACCGCCGCGGTGTATCATCCGGCGCGGACACCGGGCGGCCGCTGTGTCAATAACGATCCCCCGGGTGAAAAGAAGAGTCAAAACCAAGACAACGTTCACTTCGCGGCTCTTCATTGGCCGGGCGCACGAAATCTGTGGAGGAGCTGGTGCTTGCATCGAGATAACTTCGAAGCAAGCTCTCAGAGTGCAAGCTAGTGGCCGGCGCAGAATCCCACCAGCCGGAGCTCGTGCTTGCTTTAATGAAATCAGGATGCGAGGCCCCTATTCACCAACGGAGGAATATGCGTCTCTCAAAATCACGGTTAATTAAAAATACGTCCTCGCGTCTTTGACGTAGAGCCACCGAGAGTGTTAGCCTTTCCATCATGAAAGAGGAGTAGACTGACACAATTTTCGTTGTGCTTCCATGCCGTTCGTACTTATCTCCTGGGAGTCATTGTACAACGATAGAGACTGCGTACACTCAGGATTGAAGTTAATTTCTGTCACTGAGGAAAGCACAAAGATCGAAAAAGCCTGACCGTTTGTCCGTTGAGGAAAGCTGTTCGCTCGTAACCTCGAGCGACTATGTAAGCAAACTTGTTCCAATGTTATCTATCTCTCCTCGATGCACACTCAAACGAACCTGTTTCCATGCCAGCACGTAACTACCAATTATGAGAAATTATGCTGAATACATATAATAATGAATTTTCTCTTTGACACGCTTTCAGGCACAACGCCGCTTGCCAATTCCTGATGGGTGCGATACTTGTACGCAGCAACACGCGTATATTTTTGCATATTATTGCATTCGATGAATATGCAGATTCTCGAGACTTGGGATCTTACGGCGTGAATTTTTTAATCTCTTGCCTTGAAAAATTCAACGCGTCCTCGTAACCTTCCGCATCTCGGTAGTATGGCGACAGTTCTAATTAGGCGCCCCGGATGTTATGCGCGCCTACTAATTATTTGCATATACATATACAATGTTGCCTTATAAGTGCATTAAGCGTTCTCGTGCTATGCCTCCATTATTTTTTGGTGATCGTGACGGGCGACTCAAACGGCCGTTTCGCGTGGCATCAAAAGAGCTGACAGCTAATTTTCGACAGAAATCAAGGTGTGCACAAGCTGAACGCCTTTCGCCAACAAACCCGTTTTCTCGCATGCAGCGAGAGGAGCGAATTTCCAACAAGTTCCGGCCAACCCTTTGAAAGAAGTGGCAGCTTTAAAGTAGAAGTTGCGTGACGACCCTGCTTTCCTCCATCTTGTTCCTGGCTCCTTCGTTATTCCCTTCTTTCCTCCTTTCTTTCTTTCCCTCGCGTTGTGCGCCCGCGGATAAAAGTGTCTTGCGGTTTGTTCGGGTTCCGTGACAACGCACCGGGGCACTGCGAGGCTGCTGGACCACCCGATGCGTCGGGCATCTGAATTAATTATTTGTTTTAATATAAAATCCACGGGGTGTGATTTAGTTCGCCGCCACAGGGGCGAGTAGTCTCGGTCCGAGAGCATAAACAAGTCGACCGTAGCCCGCTCTCTCCTCGGCCGAATGTGTTCCGCCACGGCAAGGGAGGCACACGTATGTACCTACATACGTGTACGTGCCGCGAACGCGAACGAAAGAAATATTACTGCCAGTTCAATGAAAGAGTAACAAGCACAAAAGGAACCCCATTGCACGGCGCATTATACTTTACGCCGCTGTGTCCCACAATTAAATCCTGCCGTCACGCTGCCATACCATACCCCAGCGAGTACTTCGCCAAAACACCAGAGCAATGCCTCTGCTTCCCAAGATCTAATTTCTCTTCATAAATATAGAAATCCTCGAATCTATTACGCCCAAAGAATATTTCACGATCGACGAAAGTTATTGCACTTGAAAGTTATTCCAAGCCATCCGACAACGTTGAACAAGTCGCGTTTGATATACACGTAATTACGCGGCACAGTATTAATTTCAGCCTCTCGAATAGTGCTTCCTTCTTACAGTATGCTTCGCTTAAGATCCGAACGGTATACTGTCTATGAATTAATTACGCGGGGAGGCCCGCGGCAGATACCTGATGGCAGAAATCGCTAGTAAAGGAGCGACAGAGCTACCGAGGAAAAGAGATTGAGAGAGTGAGAGAGGGAGAGAGAGTGTGTGAGTGTGTGACATTCCTGCGGATGCTGTAAGCTGAAAGGGGAGGGCCTAAAATCCAACTCTACCTTCGCTTGGGAATCTCGTTAATGGAAGGAAGGTCGCGTGTTTAAGAGAGTAGCGCTCGAAGCTCTATTGGTCAGCGTGCGGAGGTCGGCAGCACACTAATCACCACTAATGTTAATATTATGCAGCGACCACAATGCTCTACGTGGAGAGGTCCGATAAACCACGAGTGGTTCGCGAAGAGATGCATGCACCTCTCGCATGCAATCTCCGAACCGAGGCCAGACTACTTTCTGTCTCCCGTTCCTCTCCTGTCTCTACGCTTAACCCGAATCTCCTTCCTTTTTTAAACTTAGAAATGTACAAGCGCTACTTCTATTGTCTCGACAGTTTAATACATTCGGCAAATCAGCTACTTGAAAATTAATAGCCCAGTGAGACCAGTCTATATTTCGTCGTCCATCGATAATTGAAGTACCGCCAGTAAATGTTAATTGGTGTCCACTAACGCTAAGTTGGATTTATCTAAGTACACACTCATCGATTCACAAGCGTCATGTCACTTCTTCAGCGGGTGATCTATCAGCTGGAGCGGCGTCGACGACGACTGACAACGAGTTAATGCTGCCGCATGCTGATACGGACTTACAAGAACTCGGATGATTTTTCCCGCGGGTGGGCAATTAGGTATGCGTATGTGCGTTTGTCGCGGCCATTGACAACGATATGCCGGGGAATGAGTTATCGGAACCGGTCACGCGAATACCGCAGAAACACTGGCTAATAATAGTCCATGGAGATTCATTCGTCGAGCACGGTACACGAATATCTGAGCGTTAATTACAGTGCTCCCCCGAGTAATTAGTCTCGCGCGGGTATTTTTCTCATTCATTATTGGCAAAATACTATATGTATACACCGCTTCCCGATTAACAGTCGTATTTACGGAAAATGCCAAGCACTTTTTCCTTACATTAATTGCATCGTCAAGAAAGAATAGTAGAGGCAAATTTACACCGTTTAGTATGTAGCTTAACAGGTTCGACCTAAATGAAACATATAGTGGTTGTTGAATTCAAAAGGGTTAATTATTTCTGAGCGTTTGACCCTGGCACGTTTACTAAACCAAGTGGCTTTATGTTTCCAATTACATATATCATATATATATCCCATATTCCGATTGGACGAAAGCCCAATATATTCGTGTAATCGGTTGACGGTTATTCTTCGGAGAGCTCTTGGAATGGGGAGCAGATATTAAATGAATAGGCGGAGCAGTGAGTCAGTCCTCCGAATAAACTTAGTGTTATGGGAGGAAGGGAGCACAGTAGGTTGGTCGGGTCACTAGCTACCCTCGTTCTTATAGCGTTGCAAGTTGCTTGGAATAAGATGGGACTCATTTATAAAGGCGATCGAAGCGACATAACGATAAGATAGCTCTCAAAGAGGCCGTTAAGGGGAACGGATTATATGCATGTACATGTGTCTTGTGGCGGGGCGGTATTGATGAAAGGGGGCGGAAGCGCGGACGCCTTGGGGAATTTTGGAATCGGGCTACCTTAATTGGCGACAGAAGAGAGCAGTGACTTGGAAGAAGAGGCGAGCAGGCAGGAGAGGTAGCGCAGCCAAGGCAGGACGTGGCCGGCTTTGTCTGAGGCGCACGCGGTGTCTTTCTGTATTCACGTGATCGGGGCGTGAATTCCGCGTATTTAAGTGTCCGCTGGAGCGTGCTGCTGCCCGCCTTTCTTTATACACGGTAATGATCCCTTTGTCCGGCGAGTAAACGCGAGCTCTAAGTGAAAACGTCCATTCAGCTAACGACAACGAGGCTTTGCGCCCTGAATATATTGCACCGATTGCGAGGGGAAGATAAGTACCGGAGACTGAGGTCCGTCGTCGTTCTCGCAGCTTCCGGCGGCCGAGCGACGGCGAAGATCCGAATGAGAGAGGCGTCTTCCTTTTTTCCTCCCTTTGGAGAAAAGGAGCTTAATGCTTCCTTCCTCCCGGCAAACGCCCGCGCGACTTGCTTCGCTCGACCATGCTCCTCTACCTCGCGCGAGAATGAGGCAATGAAAAAGTCCGACGTCATTCATCGGCTCGACGCCGAGACGTCATAATATGATCTTACTGACAGGGCGCTGTTCAACGGACAAGTAGCTTGCGCACCGTAAGGAAATAAAAGCTCTCGCCCTTATTATGCTACGCTGCCTGCTGAGACCCTCCAATGATGCCCCGACACCTTCCACTACGTACTTCCGATACGCGGCCGAGAAAGCACTCGGAGAAAGGACGGCCCTCGTACAATCGCGCTCCATCTATGACACTAATTGACTATAAACGATGGTATTACTGGCCGAGACAAATCCACCGTCATTTCTCGATGGCGAATGACCGGCGAATTTTCCTGTTTCTGCTAGCGGGGTGGCGAGGGGGCGGGAGAGCGCAGGCGAGGCCGCACAAGAGTGCCAGGCGTGGAGATAGCAATCACAGGACAGTTCCATGTTCCCGGGACGTCGGGATTTATCCTATTAACGTGGGCCAATTAAGCCTTCCCTCCCCACCCGCCACGCAGAACAGCTGATCTTGATCCAGCGGCATGAAAATGCTCCGGAATTTCGCTCTAATTTACTGTGACTTGCTAGGCCGGCTAGACGTAATCCTACGGGTGCATTAATACGACATGCCACCTTTCACGTGCCAGAGCTTTGAGATTGATTCGACGTGTTTACCCGGCATCGCTGAGCGCACTGGCGCACGCTTCGCCGGCGGAAAAATTAATTAACACCTTCGACGGCCGATAAGCCGCTTAGTTCTGATAATATTCATCGGCATGCGTGCAGGACTTGTGGACGAGTTAAGCGAGTAATGTATGCTATCGCGGTCCACGTCGTCCCGGTGTCTCTAGTAGAAGTACTTGCTCGAGAGTAAACGAACGTCTTTCAAGTCGCTCTATTAATAGGATTGCCGGTCAGAGAAAGAGAGAGATTGAGAAGGAGGAGGTACACAAGGGCAGGGAGAAAGAGAGAGCTTATAAGCCGCCGTGGTCTTTTTTTCCAGGACCAGATATCACGCGGTAGTATTGCATCCGTGACGCGCGCGCGCGCGCGCTCTAACGCGGCTTTCAAAGCTAGAGGAGCATGTCGATCCGGGAGCCGATCTCGCTGCGAGATAATAACAGGGAGATCGCCCCGTAGCGTTGCGCCGGAGGTGGTTGAAAGTGCTGGGAGAGATAGTCAACGACCGGGTTCGCCTCAAACGGTCTTGACCTACCGATCTCTCTGCGCATACTCTCCTCCTCGCTTGCTCCCAGCCAACTAAATGCAGTTAATCGTTTCTATGACTCCTTTATCTCCGCTCCTTTCTCACCTTTATCTAGATCAAGATAGCGCAGGCGCGAGTGAGAGAGTGTGAGAATGAGAGAAAGGGCGGCGGGGGTAGGAACGAATTATGCAAATTAAATGGAATCAAGCGGCTCGTTACTACAGCTTGGAGGGGGCTCACTCGCAATGGAATAGGAAAAGAGTTCGGGCGCATATTCAAGAAATAAATAAACGGCCGGATTCCCTTAAATCTCCCAGACTAACACGCTAATCTCTGGAGATCGCCATATGCATATGGGCTCGCTTTTCCAGCATTTCGATAAGAATAGGAGACTGGAAAGGGGAATTGCCAGCACGAATTGAGGCTGACGTGGCTAGAAATTAAGCTGGAGATACGCGTTAATTCACATTTTCATGGCAGCAGTGGTACACGTAACGAAGGCCTATTAATAGAGGATGCCAGGAGGCGAGTGTCCCTCTTTCAGAGGCAGGCCACATCGTGGCCGAGCTCATGCCACTTGCATACTTTGCACGTACTTCAACCTGCAGATGGCCGGGCATAGCTGGCCAGAGTTGATAATTGCAGAACCGTCTCAAAATAATGAAAATCTATTAGTTGCCGCTGCTCACGGTAGCAGGGTTATTCGTTTAAGCTGGCGCACGCTGTTGGCGCACCATGGCGCCTAATGGCTCCCAGCAGCGGTGAAATAATCCCAGAGACTCTTCCTAAAGTAGGAGGGCATTAGCACTATTTTAACCGGTTGCAACTTAAACGAGCCACTACTGCTGAAGTATGCGCATATATCTGTGACGATCGTTTTATCTAATATCCTGCCTTGGTAATCTCATACCATCTCGGCTTTCCTACCAAACTCATGCACCAGGCCATACTACACTCCACGTACGTGCCTTACCGCGATCCATTCGGCTATTTTATCAAAACTGTGCGTATGGGGGTATAAAAGTGGAAGAGAGAACGTGCTAGTTTTATGAACTTGATTGAAATGCAAATTGACTCTGTCTTTCTTTGAATGGTGGCAGGAAAATTTCGTAAGCTTTATTGGATCTTGGCCGTAGCGAGGCCACCGGCGCGGCGCGGCGCGGCGCGGCGGAAGGGTGAATTCCTGAAATGTTGACGAGAGCGCAGTGGCTGGAGGATTAAGAAAAGGGACGCGCTTAAGTTACTCAGTTGACAGAGGGGGGCTGCTAGGGCGAGAGAGCGTGAGGCAGGGGGTTAGATAGGATAGAGGAGGGAATCGAGGAATCAAGCTCACAGCAGCCGCGGTCGGTCGGTCGGTCGGGGTCGCTGACTCGAACGGTCGCCGATCCGTCAGTCGATTACTCCGGGGATCTTACGTGAACATGGAAACAGGTTCTTGGAATCCGGTTCTCGATTCTACATACGACTCTAATCAACGCGGCTAGATTGCTGCATCGTATGTACGCCGCGCGGCGCGGCGCGGCGTACCGGCCCTCCTGCCACGACCGATCCTACGCCACATGCGTTTACTTCGTTACTCGCCTCCCTCTAATGTCCGTTTGTTCGCTCAACTCAGAGCTACGCGCGCCAGCGCATCTCTACCTGCCCCTTGCAACCGAGAGGTGACTGCACCGATCCCGCTTCCTTCCATATTCTTGTACGGGGGGCAACTGTTGGGCAAGATGTCTAAAAATAGTACATTTTGTGTCTCTCTCTACGTAATTGAAAAGTCATCCCCATTCTTCGAGAGGGAAGGAAAACTCCCACGAGAATTTACGATCAACAATCCCTCTTAACAGGGATTACCCGACAGTTCAATTTCAGCTTCCCGGCGTTTCTAAGACTTTAATATGGGAATTATGGGGGTTAATAAAGCTTTACGGTGGGCAGTCTTTTCCACACACTGGAAAAATGACTAATTTGTATTTAATTTCATTCGTTCTGGAATTATTTGCGCGGGCTAGTATATACTTAGTGGACCCCGACGGTGCTGGATTTTATGTGCGGCCGATTTGCCGATGCGGTAGCTGCCAATTATCCTTAATTGAGACCCCGAAACGCAACATTAATGTGGGCAGGTGGCATGGAACGGAAACGATAGTCGGCGCGTTACTTTCTGTATGCACACTTCGCAAGGACGAAAAACTGACTTTGCATCGGGGTACTTCTTGGAATTCCGGATCATCATCGCATAAAGTCTCCAGCTACTCGACGTCATAAACAGTAATTTATACCGATCATAGTTCCGGCTGACAGCATACGACCAAGTGACATAGAAATTAGGAGAATACCCAATAAATCTTAGGGAGAGCTTGGCTGAAGATAATGACTCCAGTTTAATATTTTGTATTTTTAATTATTTCATAATTACATAGGAAATAAAAATGCAGCAAAAGTGGTTCGTGTTTCTCATTGTTTGTTTTCTTTCTTCATATATTTCGACAGCTTATTTGCTTTGCCCGGACCTCCTCTACTTCTCTTTATTCCTAATTAAGACCGTTTTCGAGCAACAGCAGCGCAACTCACTGCATGCGCGACGACGTTAATTGTCCTGGTTAATTAACCGCCGGGCTTTAAGCTTAGCTAGACAAGCCTTTCCTCAAACGAACGAACGTTAAGGTACAGTCTTCATGAAGAATACACCGATCCCACGCTAACGAGGAATACGAATTAAATGTATTCCCTATGAAACTTCACTTCCAAAAATGAGACGACTCCGAAATCCTCCGAATTTTCTCTCCGGATGCTGATTTCGTTGAACGAATTCTCATCTCTTTCATAGACGGTGTAGCTAGCTGAACAAGAATACGATGTGGTACAAAAAAGTAATGGCCGACTTATCGATGTCAATGAGATGCGTTGGGCCAGGGACCTGGCCCAAGGTGGTCCACCTGTCTGCTTATCTATCTCATGCAATCCAATCATTCAATATATCAAACTAGTCCACACCCGTGCATGTTCGCCGTCCTACTATGAATCAATGCACAAGAGACTTCTATCCTATTCCGATACATCCCACTGCCGGCGGGAATGAAGGCATCATTTAGAATGATAATGCAATATTTAAGTCGAACGCGCCTTCACATCACATCCAATATAAAGTGATCATTCCCATTTTACCTCACTAATTAATCCGAATGTGTGTATTCGTGTTTCTTCATCTAAATACTAAAGCAATTCCACCCGTCAAAATGACGGATTTCAGAATTCCTCTTATTTGTGCTGAGATTAAGAATTCGGCTATGTACATGTACGATGTATTATTTATGAATAGCCACTCGCATTTGAAGGCTACATATATGATTGTTGAGTACACAGAATCAATGTTGCTTTTCTAGTGTTATTAACAGGGTAAGTACGTCAAGATTAGGAATTCCCTTATCACTGGCAGAGATCAGTATAGAAGAGGGGCCAATTAAATTTCGCCCGCCTCGAAATCCAGGTTAAAGAAGCTGCCTATTTAAGGCCCCCCTTGAGAATAATGTACTGCATTCCAAATGAGGAGATTTACACAATCCAGCAGAGCAGGCTGGAGGAGCAGCACTGCTCTGCTCCCGACCCTTCTCCATGAAGCAACAAGTCTTTTTGCCGCGCAGCAACAGCGGCAGCGGCGGTTTCGATGATCTTTGTTTCGCTATGGCTTTTCTCTCTGTAATGCGATCTTCTCTCCCCGGCTATTACAAAGAGCTGTGGTTTCCACATCGCGAAACGGCCGCTCGTTTCTTGCCCCCGGGGGAAACGGGGCGAACGGGGCGAACGGGGCGAACGGGGCGAACGGGGAGGGAAGCGGGAGAAACGCGTGCCGCGGCGAACCCCACCGGAAAAAGTGTCGAGCGAATAAGCGTACTAGTCTCGAGCGGCGGTCGGTGAGATATTTCATTGGAAAGTATTACTTGTACGCCATCAATAAGCAACGATAATATACCGGCCCTCGAAAAATCGCCCAGGTACCGTACATCTAATATCATTAGCGCCGCATGCACCGAACAGCTCGCTTCAACTATTTAATGTTGCGTAACCGACGAACAGGTTTCGATGCGATGTCTTCAAAAATCTGGGAACTTCGAATCCCTGACTATCGGTAAAAACCAGATTGTCAGCTTGAGCTATCTTCAAGCTCTTCCACCTGACGATAAGCCCTGACGATCATGTTTATTAACATGACTACGTTGTCGACGATTTTATTTTTGTAACAAGCCACCTCTGCTGCGCGACTAATATAGGTACCGCGAGGGACTGTCAAGTAATTGAACTGGCATATCAGCAGACTTCCCTGCAAGCTCACAGAAGAAGTTGCCACTGTTGAACAAGAATAACCGGTAGGACATTCGCTCGACCCGAAGTGGCAATAGAAATAAGTGTGCATTCCAATTATAAACAGGGAAGCTAATCTTATGTGGAATCTCGTACCGAAGTATAACTCTGCCGACAATCCAGATTCGTACTAACATAGTTCGAAAATAGTATCTGCTACAAGAAATGATACTGGGACTTCGGAATCGTGTTAGATCCGGGCAAATGTATTTACATGGTTCCGCTCATGAAAATCCAAGTGGGAAGTCATTTATCACTGATCCATCAATCTTGCAGTCCGAATGCACTTGCGGAGTGGACTGGCTGATCGTCTATTCTCCTGCTGGGGACATGGGGTCCACGGAATAATGGCATCCAAACAAGTCCAGCGTGAGTATGTGTTCCCGTATGATATACCGTTACCACGCAGAGGCAAGAAAGGCCGCGTGCGTGTAACAAAGCGGGGAGCAACGTGCATTTGCCGCGCTCCGCTAAAGGATCTGTCGATCGGAGAAGAGCAATATGTAAAGGTTGAAGGAAGCACGCGAAGGCAGCTAGAATGCATCAGAATGTATCAGAATGTATCAGAACCGCGAACGGAGATGGGCAAGGACTCCAGAGGTTGACTAGGCTCACCTGAGAGGAACCAGGTGAGTATGAGAGATGGAGCAAAAGCTCACAGGTTGACAGAGCGGTAAAGAGTGAGGGAGATTGAGCGAGAGTGAGTGAGAAAAAGTGAGGGGCAATGGAAAAGGGCTGTGCGGCTGGCTGGACGCGTCGCCAAGGAAGAGGCGGACAATAACAGGCGTTACCGTTGCACCGGTGGATGTTCGGTGCCGAGGGCACGACACGTCTCGCGCACTGTGACCAAAGAGGCAGAGGATCGCGTCTCGGCGCGGTAAGAGGAGAGGAGCGCGACACGGCCGACCGAGAGGAACTCGGAAAGACAAGGGAGAATGGCGATGCGGTGGCGAGGAGAAGGAGAGGGAAGACGAGCGAGGAAGAGCGATAGGTCCGAACTGGTGGGAAAGGAGAGCCCGAACAGGCCCGAAGAGTGGATCGAAGATGTAAAGAGGCCCGTGCATCACCTGTGTCGGCCTGCGGCCTGCGGCCCACGGCCCACGGCTCACGACCCACGGCTATCGCCGCTGGCGGGGCGAAGGAACGCAGAGCGCATCAGAGAGGGAAAGGGAAAGGGAAGCTCGGCGAGAGGGTGGGGATGGCGGGCCTGGCGGGCCTGGCATGAGGCCCCGGAGCCGAAGGGGCTCAAGAGGAGCCGCTGCGTGTGTGACAAGTGAGGCCCCGGGAGGTATCAGCAACCACCACAAGCGCGTGGACGCACATGTGCCTAAGGGACGATGAGCTCTCGGAGCCGCGCGAGTCAGGTGGAGTGAAAGAGAGAAGGGACGAGTACAAGGGGCGAGGTGGATTAAGGCATGAAGAGAGACGGAATGCTGGCACTAGCAGCAGGTTGGTGAAGGGTGAAGAGGGAAGTCTTCTGGAAGCAAGAGAGGAGACGCGCGCGCCGCTGCCCTCCGGCGCTCGTCCGACGGCATTCCTTCCACTGAGCGAGTCGCCTCTTCATTCTTCTTATCGAGACCTTTTTCTTCCCTCTCCTTTGTGTCCGAACCTCTGCTTCTTCGCCACCCTGGCTCTCGTTCAACCGAGTCCCAATTTTAGCTTGGAAAGACCCCTAAACACCGGACTTTGTCACCTGCGACATCTAGCCATCCTTCTCCCCCCGCTCCGGTTGCACCTACTCTCTCTCTCTCTCTCTCTCTCTCTCTCCATCCTCTCGTTTGCTAGTCAACCTGGTCGGCCGCTCGGGTCTACGACCACGCTCGAAGGGAGATCTTTTCTCTCCCTACTACAAACCACACGCCTCAATCGACTGGGATTCCGTTTCTTCCGCCGGCGGCCGGTCTGCTTTATGACGTGGCATACTATTCCTAATTGGTACTGATGCGCACCGCATATAGGCGGCCTACCCAATTAGCGCCATACTTTCAGAGATTTGCATTAGGTAAACATTTTTTTTACATTTTCTGCAACTACTATGGAGAAGTGCAGTCCGCACTAATCAGTTACAAGGAGCGATGTTCTGCTGGTCCTTCGAGTGAGTGGACCGCGGGTGCTTCAATCACCGGTGGACGTATCTCGAAGAACGCTCCGCTGGAAAGAACTAGAGGTAGACTCTAACAAGGTAAAGTCCACGCATGCTACGAGATCATGGAAGAGATAGACAAATTAAAACCGACTGGTAAAGTTTACTGTGCAGGATATACACCTGCCTCTTCGAGAAAGCCAATTGAGATTTGTTAGCGATGTAGGTCGCGGAATAAATTGACGGCAAGATTCTAGTAGCGAGCTACCAAAAACGACCTGGAACGAAAGCATCTCCATAATTACTCGTCACATTTTATTTCAGCGTTCAATCATCGGCGCGAAAAGTCAGCTCGATAAGATCGAATTCGTTCACGCACCACTAATGCTCACGAATTTGCATATCTAAGTATAGATTCTCTCGAAAACATTGGAGAAAATTTGATACGTCGATTATTTCACTTTTCTTCTGGCTAGCGGCGCCTTGTCACATAGTACATACAAAACAAAACTTGAGAGAAACAAATATATTTCCAAACACGGACTGTTGTAACCCGATGTTATTTATTTCTGATGGTCATGAAATACTTGTTCTCCAGCTGCGGCGTTTGCGGCAGTCGGCTCGCGTACAATAATTAACGTGCGATATTAATAACGATAATTCGAGGCTGCGCTCGGCATTCCGCGCTACCGGACGAGCGGTGTACCAGCTTCATTCATCGATCTCGAGAGCACGCTCGCCCGGCTCTCGGAGGGCACTCGTGGCTCGCATTCGGGCCCCGGGAGCGCCGAGAGCGCCGAGAGTTATTCCATACAGTCCTATCTGGCCTGCTCGTTGGAGCACATCGAATATCCGTATTATCTAATCGTACCTGGGATGCCCGAGCTACCACAATTCGTTCATGCCTGTTCGATGTGCCTTCAGCATCCGTTTATACATTGTGCACGTTCGTGTAGGTAGATACTCTCCAATCTATCGGGAGAGTGCCTTGGGGCTGAGAATGCAGGCCCTATACTTTTCATCGATTCACTTATTATCGGAATTGCAGTTTGTCTCTCGTACTAATTGTACAAGATACAAACATACCGCGGACGAACAAAATAATTATTTATCCACCTTGTAATAACGGCATGGATAACTCTTATATGTAGTAGAGTATATCCGTAGATACTCTTGGCTCCGAGTATACACTTCCGACCGTCGTCGTCAGATGTATCGGCCTCATTTCGGTCAGACGGAGACGCACAGCGACACCGGCACTCACACGGGAGCTCCACACTCGGATGCGGACGTGTGGGCGAAGGTAGCGTGCATTTGCTCGCTCGCTCGCTCGCTCGCTCGCTCGCGCCCGGACACGAATCATCCGCCGCAGGTTGTTTCCGCGGCGAAATAATAAATTATCGGACCGACGGTGCGTAATCGGGCCGGGGAATATAATCTGTGCCCGCACGGCCATGGGCAACTGTATCGCGCTGCGGTAGCAGCGGAGGTGCTCCCTCTTAGGCTACAATCTGTCTTACATATTCATTATGGCTGGAGGGTGAGCAGGTATTATCTTAGATGGTCGGTTTGGAACGACGTATAGCTGGTAATTTTAAGGGGGCCCCTTGGACTGCCCTCTCTTCACTCTTCCATGTCCCCGTCATCTTCCCGCTGCTCCTGCGTGTACAGCGGCAACATATCGCAGCCCCCCCCCCCCCCCCCCCCCCGTCCTCCTATCGCTCTACCCTTACTCCTATCCTCCGCCGTGCATCTCATTCTCTACCCGTCGTCAACAATCTTTCTATTCCTGCCCGCTGACCGTTCTACCATCGATGCATTGTACCCCAGAATTGTGCGCGCTCGTTTTCGCCTGAGCCTACTTACCTCTGCACACCTTGTCCCCCGAAACCCTCCTCAATGTCAGCGATTCTAATGACAGTATTCCTTGCTCGCGCCGCCGCTTCTCCTCTCCTCTCTGCCAAGTGATTAACTGATTATTTTGCGTTCCTTGAACACTCCCCTTTCCTCAGCCCAGCCTTCTTGTAGCTGCATGTATGTTCATATGCGTACGCTATCGGCTGATTATACTACGGCACCACCACTCGCCGTAACTACCGGCAGCATAGCCGCGCTGCCCGACAGACGACCGATGGTATTCTCGGAACTCCGTGCGGCGCGGCGCCTTCCACGGGGAGAGCCACTAATTCGCTTCCCAGTCAGCCTGTCGCGTGTACTTGCAAGATGCGTGGATACGAATTTTCCATCAGGTCCGCAGACTAAATCATCTTCCCGAGCGGAGGCTGCCCCGGAAGCGATGCCACGCTGTCTCCATTACACGTTTACTCCTCGAAAGGGTCCAGTTGGAAGTTAGACGAAGATCGAGCTTGTGCGTGCCATATTAAGCTAATGAATTATCAAGGCGCGCTTTGCTATAAGATGAGCTCATGAAAATGCAAGCAGAGGAGAGGCGGGGTTGCTCGTAATCGCCGCGTAATTCAGCTGCGATCCACAGCACACTCGGGAGATGACGATAGATAAGCTGAAATTGCACTGAATTGGCCACGCGCTAACCCCCTCACCCGCGGCCCCCTCCCCTGCTCCCTCGCGGTGTCTCACCGCGCCGTGCCGCGCCGAGGAGATTCTCTCAAGAGAAGATGGCCCCCAGAGATTCTGCGGGTAAAATTACCCTTGAATGTTCAGACTCTGGGTGGCGCATTTTCCTGAACACTGGCGCGCCGCCACTTACGACTGCACAGTGCTTCCACATACTTGGTTACTTAGAGCATATAAGGTTGAGAAGGAAGGCGGGCAGGAGAGAGAGAAAGAGAGAGAAAGAGAGAGAAAGAGAGAGAGAGAGAGAGAGGGAAGGAAAAAATGGGCATAGAAAGATAGAGGGCTTGAGCAGCATGTGAACAGGTGCGACGTGAAGTGAATGACTGACTGTAGAGACGAGATAGCGGCGACGATGCCGATGGAGAAGGGGGGAAGGTTTAGCGAGTAGCGTGAGTGAGGTGTGTAACTCGAGTGAGCGTATAACGCGAGTTTGGTGAATGAGGCGAATGAAGTGAAACGCTCGAAGTCGACGGCGCGTGCAACGAGTGGGTGATACGCTTTCTAATTATCGGGATTAATCCGACGGGAAATAGAGGCGGCCGTGTGCCGGCTTGACGCGCTTTGCCAGCTGCGCGCAGTTCCTTTTTTCCCTTCGGCCACCGGCGGCTTTATATCGCGCCTCTATCGGGATTGACAGTAATTCTTCTATTTTCCAGTATGCATGCGCGAGCGACCACCGCACAAAATCATCTATACCCTGATACCCCCGCGTCGCTGCGCCACAAGCACCAAAGCAGCTCTTCTAAAGTTTGCCGAGTATGCGTGCCATCACACTTTTGTCGCCTGCCTTTCTAAATCCCCTAGCGGTCCACAAGTATTACTCACATTATATATTACTTCATTTCCACTGTATCCAAGAAGAGAAATTCGGAGTTTAAAGGATAATAACAATGAAATGTTTTACGCATGGAATAGTTGAAAACTGTTGTCTTTATGAAATGCTTCCTTCGAGAGTGACTGTATTGATTTTGGAGATCTGGTAAGGAATTTGTGTAGCGAGTGTGTGTAGTTCGGAATTGGAATTGCGAGGTTGGCGCGTCTGAGGGATGTGAGTGGTGGGGCTCTAGCTTGGTGAGACAGAGGTGGCTGCGAAGGAGTCGTAGTAGGAGGGCGGTTGTCTCTTCTCGAGACGGGGTAGGAAATGCACCAGCGCAACAATAATCAATGGAGTTGCTGCATTGGGGTGTGGCGCGCAGTACCGGCGCCTCCTTGCTGTCGGACGTACTTCGATCGTACCCCCTTACAACCCTGGCCCTCCTTCGCTCCTCTCCTTCCTCGGGCTTTCCACCCCTAGCTCTTCCCTCCTCTCTCTTTCTATCCTTCAGCCAGTATCCTTCCTGCTTTCGCGGATATCGACGACCAAGGTTCGCCTCCAGCCCCGGCCCCCTGCACCTACTCGAAGGATGCAGTCCTCGGCATCCTCTCCGCCCGCACTCACAATACATACAGATGACAGAATCCCAGAAAGCCAGGACCGTGCAATCTAATCAGCGAGCAACTTCGTTTCACGAATTTCATTAAGAAGCCAGAGAAATTTCCCGGTCTGTCTCGCAATGTTATGTCGGCCGATCGGTCGTTTCAGCTCAATAATAAGGAAGCAAGGAGGCGCGCTCTACCACCGAGAGACAGCGAGAGAGAGAGGGAGAGAGAGGGAGAGCCTAGACTCGCTGCTCACTTTCTCGGCTCTTCGCCTGCGTGCCTATCGGGTCGAAGTAAAAAAGCTGAGAACACACCGTCGACATGTAGAGGGAGTACCGGTGTATCCGGTTTACATTTCGCGGTTCCACTTCATTTGGCTTAAGCGGCCAATTGATTAAAATCAGCAAATAATTGCAAGCTATCACGCGTCCCTCGCACGCTCGCTCGGAGTAGTAGCGTTGGTGTGTACTTGTCGACTGATTAAGACGGCTAAGTGGTGTGCGCTGCGGTGTTCCCGGGATATCTGTACTGAGAGAGTGCCAAGACAGGGGGGGGAAAGGGAGAGAGAGAGAGAGAGAGAGAGAGGGAGAGCGGCGAGTGCGAGGGATTTCGCGTACGTACACGCGTGTCCGGGACCGAGGCAAAAGTGGGCAGTCGTTCGAGTGGAGCATGCCTTTGGGCCCCGGAACTGGTCTCGCCGGATCATGCTCTCGAGAGAAGGCGCGTGGGTGGAAGAAACCGAGCGACCAGTCGCACGCAGAAGCGCGAGATCACACAGTGCAATGCGGACTGCAGGTGCAGTTGAACCGAGGGCAGCAGTAGCAAAAGAAGTAGCGTTGCGCTGGTCAGCGCCGACACGCCCGGCTGCCCCTGCTTCCTGCCGGCGCCACCATACGCCGCCGCCACCGCCGCCACCGACGCCGCCCTGGAGAGTATACGTGCGTTCAAATGAGACGGCCGACTCCCACCAACCTCGAAATCAGCCCTCTCTTTTCGTAGATTTGCCATCCACCGTATTCCCCAGCGTCCACCGCTCAACGAACGCACTTTCTCCGCCTTCTCGGTCTCACTGCCTGTTCCCGCACCGCTTTGCCGTAAACATCTAGTCACAATCATAGGTTACGCACCTTTATCGCTGATACGCTAATGATCAGGCCGCGCACTATGTTTAATAAGAATCGAATCTCTGCGACTAATTATTCAGCGTACGAAATACGACCAATAAAATAATTAGGTTTGAGAATTCATGAGATACGATATCGAGTGGCGCACCGAATGAATTATAGGGTACTCGATAACGATGATCGGTTGATACGAGCTGGAGCTTGCGTAGGCCTGCATTTACAAGTACGATACGTCTCATTCATTTTGAGTCTTCAAACTGGCGGGTCTCTGCCTACTCATTTCTGCTTCTCTTTTCCCAATTTCATCGTCTCCCTCTCTCTTTCTCTCCTAACTTTGTGTTTCGTCGAAGCTGAATTTCGCGGCTCTTAGTCGAAAACTCGAATTGCAACGTGGAAGATCAAGTTACTGCATAAAGCTTGGTTGGAAATTCCTAAAGCTCTAGTAGCCTCAAGTCCAACTGCGGAGCAACGATGCTGCTGCATTTAATTAACATAAATAATACAAGCACTTCCCGTAGCGCAGGGTACGTCGACGGCATATAATATTGAAACAACACTTTCCATATTAACTGCAATTTATTTGAGATTCAATTACCTCTAAGCCGGGTTATACGTTATTAGAGATAATTGGACACGGGCACCTATCAGACTTGCGTTCGAGCGCTCGCTCTCTGTCCCGCTCGAGCGTCTATTCCACTAATCACTTTAAGCCGGGCCCGGTAATTAGCGGCTACTGCCGCAAACCTGTCCTCGAATAAATATCCATTGTGTCATCCTCTATCAATTTCGTTAAATTTCAACCGATAAACTAGCAGATGACATTATTTTAGACAGGGTGATATTATCAGGAGGGTTAATCGCGCGTATGCGAGGGCGATCGTCAAGACTGCCTTGTCATTTCCCTTTTGACTGCGAACTAAGCTTGACTGAGTGGACCGGCGAAATGCCGAGGGTTGTGCTATTACGATTACTGGCAGAAATCGCTTCTAATCGAGCCACGAGATCCTCACACGAGCGATAACGCGTAAGCAAGTTGCGAGATCGCGCAGTATGCATAATTAATGATACAATGTAACGAGGAGTACGCCAATGCGCAATGAGCAGAAATGACATTTATTTTCGACCGCCGTGAAGCGAGTGCGCCGTACTTAACGCGGATCGATCGGTCGCCAGGGCAAATTGTCCGCGCTTCCACCAACCGGTTGTATTTTAGTTCGTGATCAATTAACAGCCACGAATGGCGTTGGAGCACACTCTCGATAAATAAATATTCCCAGCCTATAATCAAAACTAACATGTATGTATGCAGAAACAGGCATTTCCCGATTCATTTAATTGCTGCATGAAAGCTCGCTATCTTTTTTTCAATGAGAAAATGTATCTTCTGTCCTTGCTCGTACAGGTTGCACGTTCTCACAAGGGGGGAACGTAATAGAAATTGTTTGTGCGTTACCCGATCGCTCGCTTGATTTGTAGCAATGGGGCGAATGGGGTTATATAAATCGCCTTCATTTATTAACAAAATGTTTAGCCTGTCATAAGCAGGTATGTGATAGTCATACAAATTCATTAATTACATTGATCAAAACTCGTAAACTAGCACATAGCACATAAATTTATATATATTGATTTAAATTACACGATTTTTATATCGGGCCTGAAAAATTAACAGGGTAACGGTCCCTTAACGGTGTCCGTGGAGAAAGCACGGAAAGTTGGCAGGAAATGTAGCGCTGTGGAAAGCGTGGAGCTAAGCGAGCGAGCAAGGCAGTGCTCCCTAAGGAGCAGCGAGTTAGAATTGAAAGCGTGCCTCGTTCCCACATGAACTCCGGGGAGTTTTCCCGATTCACGATGAGTCGCAAACCCAAATGTTCAGTAGCCCACAATCGAAGATAGTGTACCGAGCGAAGCCATTGTGTTCGAAGCGCATTGTGTACTCATTGTGCTCCTGAATAAAGAACATTTTTAGATACAGCACTCAGGCTCGAGCCGGGCCAACTCGATGGGGTGATACGCAGGCACCACTCATCCTCTACTCTATAGCCGTACCTTGCTTTTTTCACTCTTACGCACCTTCTGTCCGTTTCCCGGTCTGCTTTTAGTCGAGACGGCACACGCATTCTAAGAATGCGAAACGCCTAAAGGGAATCGTATAAAGATTCTTATCTATCTATTATAGATTCGTGTGTAGAGATTCGAACAAGTATTTTTAAGTTTGTAGAAATAGAGGATACAAGGAATTTTATGTAAACTATATTAAATAAGCGTAATCTGTTGATAGTGATTGAGCTATATAATGTTTAGTGTAAAATTCCTCTTGATTTATTAGACGCTCACTGGGTCTGCGACATTTGAAGTTGTTATTAGGCTGCTACATAGTATGTAATAAAAATTCGGCATTCCATACCTAACAACCTAACATTATGCTTATATTGCTATCAGTTTGAAATACATAATCCAGCCAGGGTTGCAGTATAAGTACTATTCGCGTTATAAGAGGTACCAGGACGATATGAATAATGCATGCCGAAAATTATAGTTCAATTAATAATACGAAACACTGGAGTCAGGAGCCGGGAGGCGTGGGCCATTGTCATGGTAATAGGAACTCCCGGACGAAACGGAGTGCCGGTGGTAAAGCAATTAGAGAACACTTCTGCTTGTTCCAAGCAGGCAGCCGAAGCCTCGTGACTCACACTCTTAATAAATTCGCCCGGCAGCTTTTATTCCGACACTAATCGGTACAAGTATCCAGGGAGTTTAATACAGTCTGCGTAAAAATCGCTCACTCACGTTGCAAATCTCCGTAGCACGGGTACACGCGGTGATTTCATCACATATCCAGAGAGATAATGATCGCCGGCCCATTATCAACGCGCAACAACGGCGACCGCTAGAAATTCGAATTAAGCCACAGGCTCGATCTTTATTATCAGAAAAAGCAGTCACGCGTAACGTCACGATGAAAGCAGAGTCGTTCACGGCCGTGTTGTAATCGAGCGCATTGTAGAATTTCTTATTTAGCACTGCGGTCGTACCCATTGTCCTCCGCGTCCATTATGCAAGGCTAGGTGCACCTAGCCTTCGCACTTTCAATTCAATGCACCGTCAGCAACTTAAGCTTTATACCAGAACCAGACACACCATTACCGCTCTAGCTAGCAGCTACGAAATCTCTTACGCCGATTCAGCCACGCACTTGCTCACACGCTTTCGTGGACACGCTTTCCCCGAGAAGAGCCAGGGCAAGGTTTAAGTCGCCAGGCTATCCCACTTGTACTGGAAGTGCAAGGAAATCGCACGACGACCCCGAGACACGCTGGCAGCGCTTAACTGATCGAGATAGTCACAACGATTGCACTTCGTATATATTTTCACTGTATTGTATCAATATACGAAAATCTACAAGCGCCTCTTTCCTCTGGCCAGGCAGATATGAAACTGTCGAAGATGGATTGTCAATCCTGCAGGCGAATTGCAGGGCATTGTATGAGCGGTGAGCGAAGAGCGAGCGATTTGCTCGATCAGCCGCCGGGTAAAAGTTCGTTTAGCATCGCGCCGGGGTGAAACAAACCGGTCGCATGCGTGTTGCTTGCGTACAAGCCGACGGGCCAGAGGGTCAATCTCCTTCCAGCTTCTTCTTGTTCCTCTTCTTCATCCTCCCTCTTCGCCTTCCACCCTGACCGCTTCCCTTGTCTTCCTTTTCCTCCTCATCACCAGGCGCCCTCCCCTTCTTCCCCTTCACCGAGCCACCTCACCTCCCTTCTTCTTTCTTCATCGGGAACTACCTCTTCTTACCACAGATCCTTCTTACCTTCTCCTTCTTCCCCATCCTCCTGCGGCACAGACGTCGCGCTGCCGTCTCTACACCTGGCTGACAATCTACTACGCACAGCATCATTGTCTTTCTTTTCCCGAAAGGGAAAAGTCCAAGCCGCGCCGTCAGATGTCGAATTATGGTAACAAGTATCACGTTCGCTTGCACTTTCAGCCAGCGGAGGAGGGTGCAAAATTTCGTTTGTTTTCAGTTTAAACGTTTTCTGCCAGTGGTATTTGAATACGAAAAGATTTAGCAATCGAACATCGACTGGTTCCTTATGGCAAGGAATTATAAGGAATTTGTTAACTGCTGGTAACGAACAAGAGGAGGTGCGGATTACAAAATCAGTTATTTTTGCTTCAACAGTTGGTGGATTAAATTAACGGCACGCGAAGGTTTACACCCTGTATACTCTGATCGCCATGCAGGAGCGAATGAAAGGCTCACCTCGCATCTTTTGCATTTCAATGGCTCGAGCGTAACAGAGCGGCCTGCAACTCTCTCGCATGCTGTCCGCTTCTTAGTCCGGAGCGAGCGTAGAGTTGGAAAAATGTCTGCGCAGCTATTCTGCCTTCGGTATATGTATATCGTGAAATTTAGCGTTGCCTGGCGTGTACGCCGTCCATCTTCGAGGCTGGTACTCGGTGGGGCGAGTGAGAGCAGAGAAGGCAGAAAAGAGAGGAGCGGTCAGTATCCAATAGTCAGCCTTGTCTAGACGTTTTATCTGCGCGCACCAAAGGCAACTTAGTGAGGTATTGTGATGCCACAGAAGAATTGCGGCAATCCCCGGTAAATCGACTTATAGGTGACCAGTTGTGTGGAACGGCAGCTCTATAGAACCGGCCGGCGCGACTACTCCTTTTCCCCCTTCCTCATTTGCAATTCTCTTCGAAGGAGAGATCTTCCGGTGGAGAGATAAACCAACGATAGTTCGTATATTATGGAATCTGATCTGTTAGCGCTGTTCTCGCTGATATGTCTGCAACCGGGAGAATCAGTTTCAGGCTCTCCAAATTCTGTTACATCAATGGCGCGGGGTAATAAAAAGTGTAATCGGGCACCGATTAAACATCTATCTGTATTTGTTAGCACGTTACGCAAGTGACTGAGAATCACTTATTAATCAGGATTCGATACCGAGACACGATGGATTCAGCGGACCGCCCGGCGCGTCGCTGGTTCATCCCGAATAAATTATCATCAATCTGCATACGTTGTTGAATTGACTTACGAAATCACTAAAAGAATTATGCCGGTCTGCAGCTTGGACCACCACCGAATGGAAGAATGAATCTTGATTACTTTCTGCTGGCAGCTACGAATCTATGTGCCATGAAAATTAGATTTCACCGTGAAAGAGTACGGCGAAAACGGAGCACCCACCGTGGTTAGAGTCAATCTGCAGGCGAAAATTTCGCAATTCCTGATTTTTTTAGTGATTGCCGTGTGAATCCGGTTAAGCTCGTAAAAGTTAATATCACAGCCAAATTAATCCAAGAGAATCGCTACCGATCTGGAAATATTGTACATATTTCCAAGCAAGACATCGGTCATGCTTACTAGCGCTCGATGGATCGGCCCCCAATTAACTCTGTGAACCGGGAATTATGAGGAGCAAAGCGTGTAAACGGAAACAAGATTTCGTGATTCGCCGGAACTCTCGCGCCTCTCCTTGGCGAAGGGGCGCGTATTATATGCGGCGTTGTGCACGTGAGCCAAAGGAATCGCCGTGAAACGCTAACGTTATAATAACGATCGTAACAACGGCAAGAAGTCGTAATTTAAATTGAGTTTCTCGCTTGTCTGGCCGTAATAGCTCTATTGCACGCTACTTGAACGAGCGCGAGAACGAAGACACGGGAAAGCTGGGTGGCAAGCGAGCGAGCGAGCGAGCGAGCGTGAGCGAGAGCGGGCTGGGGGGAATGAAAAGGTGATATAGAAAGGGCGGGGGGAGCGAGGGATGGGTGGAAGGGGGAATGATAGGATGAGAGAGGAGAAGGGCGACAGAGCGATATCAAGCTCGAGTGGGTGGCTAGGTGTGAGTGATATCTGTACTCCGGTGGCTGGGGTGCGCTGATCTAATTGATGCCACTGCTGGGGACATAGCCAGGATATGACGCGAATCCATTGTGCCCCACATTATTATAATACATGTATACGTATACATATATTATGTAGGTATCCTCTGCCGTTGATATCACAGTGCCAATTACTATAACGCTCGGTCACTGAGAGGAGCGAGAAAGAATGAGATGGGGAGAGTGGTATACGACACCTATAGCGTAACAATCCATCGACATTGTTCGCACCGCCAGTTTGATAGAGCGTAGACGCGAGGACGGCCAGATTGACTGATTTACGCATTGAAAAGAAGAAAAATATTACTTATCTTTGTTTTCTCCTAAATGACGGTAGTCGATAAGTGTTAATTTGTAGTGCTGTTTTGTTTTGTGTAGACTTTTTGCAAAGATTTTCGTAAGACGAGAAGTCTCTTGATAGGAAGTGGATGGTTAGTGTGCACGGTGGACTTGTTATGTTAATCAGTGTGGTGAGAAGTGTGAAGGCGGGAAAAAAGGCAAGTCGAGCCGCGGATAATTCTTCATTCGCTCGCGCTGACCCGAACCGGCAATCTCTGAAGAAGATGAAACGAGCAGGGATAGTGCAGCTCGAGTGAAATCCAAGAGGGTAGGAGCGCTGCACCGCGCCGCGCCGCGGCTGCGTCCCGCCTATCCTCGCAGTCGCTCGCTACATATCTTCAAAGTGGCAACTGACTGCTGATCCCCCGAGCTGGCAATTCGTTAAAAGACATGTCGGTAAGTCGTGCATGCTGTATGAGCGCGAAGTGAAATTGAAGCGCATCCACTCGAAAATGTGAGCGCGTATAGGCGGCTTCTCGCCAGAAGTCTTGCGGCATCCTCGTCTGGAGCCGTCGCCACCGACGACATCGGCCTCCCTCGACGACCCTACCTCCGCTTCACGTCGTCCCCTGTCGTCCCCTGTCGCCCGCAGCGTACAGCGAGCGGCTTGCATCGCTGCAATGAACTCTCGGAAACTTATAATGAAGAAAATCCTCGAGACGATCGAGTACATAGGACTTGCGATATAGAATTACCAAAGCATGGAACCGTGGGCTTACCCGTCCTCCCGCTTGCCTGCGTATTTGCCTGGCTTGGCTGCTTGCTGCCTACTTGCTCAGCCGCCGCATCTCATCTCCCTTCCGTTGTCGTTCCCTACTTATCCCTTGGCCTGACGCGCTGATCAGCCTCTGCTTGAAATTCAAAGTATCCCCGCGGTAGCCGGGTGCTCGTCTTTTTACCCTGCATCCTCCGCACGGCGAACCCCGCGTCTAACGTTTAATTGCATCGGTCCTCGGCAGCCCGGATATAACTCTGCCGCCGGAAATTAACAGGCTTCGGAATATTACCCAAACATCCTAAGTATCCGTAGGAATATATAAGAAGATATAGAACTACTAGTGCTGCGACGACATAGAGTACCCTCGCGTGAGTAAATATTTCACTGCCCCGCGCGACCAGGTGCGAGAGCGTCTAGTTGCACATAAATCATGCTTACACCTGTAAATCAGTATGTACCAAGTATATAGTTTCAAAGTGGATTGCCCTGTTAAGCACCGGCCGTGCGAGGGAAACGGCTCATATCGACGAGCGTGTCCGCCTCTGACGCTTGCTATTAGGAGATCGACCAAAACGTCACGCTGTAATAATTAATAGCTCGACGGCAAGTCGAGGTGCCTCTGAACCGTAATTATAACCGATTGCGTAATGCGTTTCTCAGGCCCCGACCTGGATTCGGTAACTCATTCACCGACACCTGTGTTCAGCAGGAGCGATTCGCGCACATAAATAGTACAACCTTGCCAGAACAAACAGTGCGAGTTTCCCAATTCCTATGTAACTGGAGCTAACAACAAAAAGTAGGGTTGTGGATCTAACGGTTTCTAGGGTTGTACATTTGAAAGTGCAGTATACGTGGAGGGGCTGGCTGGCTCGTACGTCTTCGTGGAGGGCGGCCAAGAAAAATAGCAGGCAGCACCCGTAAATTTCCAAGTTTCAGAAGCGAGGCTAGTACACTCTCGCGTGTCCTCGTGTAAACTCTTCGCAGTCGATCGAAGCCAGAGGAAGAGGGTGAATGTGAGAGTGAGTGAGAGGGCTGGAGAGTTGTATGGGACGTATCGGTATTGGAGATCGGCTGGCGAGGATGTAAGAGCGGTTAACGCCGCGGCGGCAGCGGCAGCGTCCGGCGTATCGCATCTGAGCAGCATGCGGCTGGTGGTGGTCCCGGAGGCTCGGGACCGCGACGAAACAGTTCGAACTTATCGGACACCCGATGGGCGCCGGCGGGGCCCCGAAATAATTGCCCGCAGTGAAATATAAATGATACCAAGATTGTAGAGCGATGAAGGAGGATGGGTGTTTGAGGGAGCGCGACGCTGTAGTCTGGGCCGTGTCCGTGAGTGCTTCCCTGCCCGCGTACACGTGTATACGCAGCGAGGTACGCAGGTATGGGTGAGGTGCGGGCTGGTCCAGCGGCTACTTGGTACGCGAGACGTACGCGCACGTAATTGCATGCCCGTCCTGAAATTATTCATCTCCCCGACCACGGCTGATTCCAGCGAAGCACTGCACCGTCCGAGACCATCCAACCACCACCAAGCCCGGCCCAGCGGTATGATAATGCATAGAAGTGCCAGTCATTATACTTATACGTACACCGGTGTATCCAGTGTGCTCATCCTACCTACTCTTGCTACGTAGATTATACCGACTCCGTGCCCCTCGCCAACCCCTTTTCCTTCCACCTTGCTTCTTCGCCACTTGGCTCATCCTCCCTCTCTATCCTTCCGCTCACCTTACACCGCGCATCTTTGTCACCCGAACACGACTCGCTTGCCTTTAGACCCGTTCCTCTTTACTTGCCTCCTCTTTCCCGCTTCTTCTCCCTACCCTCCCGATCCCGCCAACCCCGCCAACCCCGCCAACCCCCTCCTAATCGTAGCAGCTATGTACACGTATGCGCAAGCATCATGCGTTTTACATGGCTCTCTTGAACGGCGTGGCTGATGCCTCCTCGACTCGGGCGTCTGCGTAAGTAAGACTGGGCGCGAACGCATTTGCCCGTGAACGTGAACATTAAGGGGAGTAGCGGGTAGCCTCTTCGTTGGGAACTCCTGCATCAATTCTACTGGTCGCTTTACCGTCTAGCAATGCCTGACTCTTCTGAATCGAAGGGATCGATTGCTTCTTCTATCAACCTTTGCCCCATCCGAATTCACGATGAGTTTACTCGTTTCTCTTAATCGTCGGTCAGTCGAGGGGAGGATGGTTTTTAAGCCACATTCAATGTGACTAGCCAGATGCCAGAGAATGAACGTTGGCTGCGAAAGAAGGTACTTTTGTTCCGTGCGTATAAAAGTTCCTATGACCTTTTGGTAGTATGACCAAAAAAAATCAGTTAAAATATGATCTTGAGCGTAATGGCCATATTGTGGAGAGGTTTATTAGGCTGATGGGCAATATTTTACCCTTTTCATCTTTCGCAATCGCGCCGACTGTGAGACCTTGGCAACGAGATAGTCGAGCCGGTAGTGTACACGGCTTCTAACTAATCGATGCGATTTTTCATCCTGAACGAGGTATAATACATTGAGATCGATGGCACATCCTCCATCGCCGGACTAAACGTTTCGTGAACTGTTGTTGACGAGTGTGTGATTAACCGAATTCGAGGTAGCTCTCCAGCGAGGCCGCATTCTCAAAGCCGTGGGCAAATATTAAATGTATCCAGAGCGATGCTCTTGTTCTCCAGTCATTAAAACTCACTTAGGATTATATTTCGCCAAGCTCTTTTTGAACTGGAAGCCTTCCCCGGCAATTTGTCTTGTATTTTCGTAAATTTCACTCCAGTAACCCGATATTACCCTCGAATGGACACCAAGATTTCTCCATCCCCGGAGCCCCTTTCGCCCTTCGAGAATGAATAATTTCGACAGGTTCTACCCTTTTTATTAATTCTCACGCTACCGGTCACACCAATTATACACAGAGAAAATAATATCGACATATGTGACTCATACATATCTGCATCACATTTTCCGTATTACGGAGTAAAGGGCGGTGGGGCAACCACCAATACACTATTAGTGAAATCCGCTTAAGAGAGGATTTCAAGGTATACACGATCCAGCTCACTGGTGGGTATATGTGTCTGTATGTGTATGTACGTGTCTTATACGAAGAAGCAACAGCACATAGAAGGAGAATACGGAGAGCAGGAGAATACGCGGGCAGGGTGTGCGGGAGGGCGCCGGGGACAAGGACACGGAGTAAGCTCTAATTGCATTCAATAAAGCAAATAATAGCAAGCTCATTAGAGCAGTGAGAGCGGAGAGGAGTCGGCGTGTTGACCATGGGTCGTATGCCAACCTGCCTACGCTCCGCGCGACAGACGAGGAGGTGCACAGGAGGAGCAGCGGGCGTGCTGGGGGAGAAGAGGAGGATGGGAACGAGTACGACGACGACGACGACAACGACGGCGGCGACGACGGCGACGACGACGACGAGAAGCAGAGGAGGTGGCAGAGATCGGAAGGAAAGAAGAGAGGAGAAACCGGGTAGAAACTGGTGGTCGTATCGTCGCGAGAACTGCGGCCCAATGTCATTTATTGTCCCTGGTGGACGCACCGCTCGGCTGGGCACACCCCTCTGCTGCCCGGGATGCTGCCGGCCTCATATGAATGGCCGATTGCCATGCAACCATTCGCCTCCTTCGTTAGCTATTTATCCACGTTTATTATTATTCCTGCTCGGACCGCCTATATTCGCGATACGCGTTGCTTAGCACACTCCATTATACGGGGAAGGCGAACCTTCCCAGGATTCTCATTGGATTTTATGGACTTTGTTAACGAGTGGGAGACATGGGAGTGTCTGATTCCTAATTGTCATACGGCTGAATTTCAGAATTACAAAGGTGGTACGCAGGAGGCGGAGAAGTGTAATGGTACTTATATGTAAGTACATGTGTTGTACCCATTATGACGATGGGAGGGATATTCAATATTCAATTGATTGATCCGACAGGATGGAGCAACTTCGGTATTTCTCTGTCATATTAATATAGTTGAAAATTATTCTAAGATATTCGGTGCTTGAAGCATCTGCGGGCTCAATGACAAATCTCTTCACTTTACCTGATGATTCATCTTCGTTCCTTGTGTGTTCAAGTAGCCTTGAACATAGAGTAACTGGTAATTATTCGTAATTGTACGTCATAGTGGCCCATGAAAAAGGGGCATGCAAACTGAAATATTTTATCGCAGGCGGGGTTAGAGTGAAGCAATTTCCATGCCTCATTCACCAGCTAGGACACTCTATCCGGATTTAATTTCAGTCTAAGTCTAAAAGGTAGAGTGGAGTACGAAAAGCGTACTCCTTCATAGGGACAAACAATGCACGAATCGAGCAGAGGCAGAGGAAAGCTCGCTCTGAACGAATTGAAGTTGACCTTCGCGCGGGCGCGCGAGAGAGAGAGAGAAGGTGAGAAAGTAAGAAGGTGTGTGCAGACACAACAGATACAGCAGAACAGCCGGAGGACTGGCCGCCCTCGTCGAGGATGCGAGTAAACGTCGGCAAGAATAGCGATTTGGCTAATGTATTCCAGGGCTCCGCGCTCGCGCGCGCGCTCATTATTCAGCGATAATTAATTGGCAGCTATAAATAAGAGCTGGCTGGACCCGGCAGCCGGTTAAATAAATGGTTCGCACGATGCGGAATGGTAATGGTGACTTTGACGGACCGTTTAAACTGGAATAAAGAAAGGAGCAAGCAAATCCCACCCCGTATTCCCCTGAGAGGCATCACTCTGCCCACCTACCGTTGCTCTGCGAATCATCGTTACCACATACAGATATATAACTATACAGAAACTATTTTCAATCGTGGGGATTGCATTCTTCTGTTTCATTTTCCATAAGAAGGATCGCGCCTTGTAGTTGGACTTATCTCTGTCCCTTAGATCAATTCACCAATGCGAACTAAACCTTTCAATTTCAAAGTAAATTCGGTGCACATTACACGAGACTAACTATAAGCATTCAAGAGAGACAATTAAATGAAGATTAGAATCTGCTTGCCTGCGTCCAGTTATATTCGTACATTTCACCTGTACCAGAAGCGCGTTCTATGCACCGTCGGTGAAACTTATGGAGCCCGTTCGCTCGCTCTAGGTTGCGCGTCCGATGCACCAGCTAGAATTTACTTTTGCACCAATCTCTTAAAGATCCACAGCCACCCTCGAGACAGTCAGAGAATACGTATGTACCTTGGCTAGGTGTTCCTCTCGAGATAGTGCCTCGTCGTCATTCTGTCGTCTCGTCTTACACCTTTTCGCGCCCGCTGCCCCGATCACGTTTCCTCGACGGAGTGTCGACAACGAGAGCCAATGTAATTTTCGCCCGTCCGATCCTCGCACCATGATTAGAGCACCGGGAAGATGGGGCCGACAGAGCAAGAGAGCAAGAGAGAGAGAGAGAGCAAGAGAGAGAGAGAGAGAGGGGGAGAGGAAGCCGTTTCCACTGAAGCAACAAGGGATACATTCTATAGGGGATCCATTCCCTGGACTATCAGGGCTCCCACTTCACTGACACTTCGCTATTCTACGGGATACTTGACTTGGATTCCACGTGATCGGGAGAAGCTCGTTGCTGTAAACCACTTGACTGGTCTTAAATGTTTCTTCTATAATAAGGCATTGCGTGCGTAGTTGACAATAATTGGAAAGTACGATAAATGTTTGTATCTCGTTACTACCTGGATTACGATCAAATTCATTAGGGCGTCGAATTTCACTTGTCAATTTGATATATGCGATATGATGATTATTAAGTAGGGCAACCTTGAAGTGAAAGTAGCAAGAATTTGATATGAATTTTATAGAAAGAAAATATATGTAAGCACTCGCATTGAATCGATCCAATCGACGTATCGGGTACATATCATGACAGCAAACTAAGTACTTTGCAGCCGCGTGTAGTCCAAGTATATCATTAAAAGAACTTTTTATCTCCAGGCTGCAAACTGTCACGGAAGTGAAATATCAGCCGGTCCTTCTTCGTTCGATCGGCTTCGAACTTATTAGCGAGACTTTACAGATCGCGATATTCCCGCAAAAAAAGATAACTTCGGCAGCAAGTGCACCGCAAGAGGACGGCAGATGCCAAGCCGAAAAGTAGTACAGTGAATCGTGGTATTATCACAGATGATCTGAGGGCCTGTGGAATCCCGGCCAATAAGGTTTTCGTCGATCGACATTGTTATAGGTTGGTCATTAGAGGGCGCCGAAGCCAAGCCCGACGGCAGCCGCGCAAAAGAACGCAGATCTCCCGCGCGTCGCTTAACGGCCCTTTACGCCCCTGGGTTTCATCGGCGCGCACTTATCTCAAGGGACTCGAAAATCCGGTCGCATTAAGATATCTATCGGAACAACGGATGTGCACCATTAAACTTTTACTTTATTTAGCGTTCGGTGGAGCCACGCCGATTCGAGAGGCCGAAAGTGGGAGTTCAGCTGGCTGATGAAGTAAGGAAGGAAAGAAGGGTTGTAGGAGAAGATGAAAAAGAAGAAGTGAGAAAACGTGTGGAGGAACGAAGTTCCACTTCGAAAAGGGCCGGGATCGAATGACGGGATCGAGCCTCCCAGCCTTCCCGATTGTTCTCCGACGTGTAATTATTATTTACGTTTACTCCTAATGACTGGCTCGACTGCACGATGCCGGATTAGAATTGCTAATGGGGAACCGGCGTCTGTGCCCGTATCCGCCGTCAATAAGCTCGAAAACTCATTACCTATACTCGCCTAACTAATTGGGTACATCTGGTTTGACGGAATGCCCGAGTGACGTTAGTTATTGCGTCGCCCAGCGTGCCACCGCTCCGGCACACCGGGGCAAAAATCATTATGTTAATTGCGTTCAGTCATTAGAGAGAACAAGAGCGAATGCGTTTCAAGGTATCGGCTAGAGGAAGGCGACACACGTGTGCCTACCGTCCGCTCGCTCGAACACGCACCATTCTTATGTGTGCTCCCGTTAGTCTGGCGAAGAACGAGGGCGCTGAAATGAGATGTAAACGATCTAATCTCGAGCTGCTATACTCGTACATCCCGATGCCCTATGACACTGAACGGTAGAGAGCTCTGCTTGCCGCTCAACGTGCTGGTCCTTCATAAACAATTGTCCATCGGTTATCCCCACTACAGTTATAAACCAGGAGGTTTTAGCAGACAAGAGTTACGACTTTGAAGCTCGTTACACATGCATAGGCGTGAGCATAAAACCGGCGGAATTGCGGGCGTTGCTTGGCAACGGGTAGGTAGTCTCATAGATTAGCAAGGTGAAAAAGGGAAACCATATGCTCTTTTGGTGCGCAAGCTGTAGACAATTTTGGAGGAGTGTCACCTTAGCAATGAGGTCGAAGATTTCCTCTTGAAATTAATTGTTTCTCATCGCTTGCTCCTCTTTTTGGTCTCTGCCGTGTACTCAATCACCGAGGATGGAAGCCGTAACTTTTGCTATTCATACAAAACGTAGAATACGTCTTATCTGATTGTTAATACTGTTAATGCAAGTGGTATGAAAGGAATCTTGAAAAAGCATAAGTTTAAGAAGGTCAGTGTCTGGGATAGAAAAGGGGGCCTTGGTAATCAGTGGAAAGGTGGTTCGCCTTCCGGCGATGCGCAGCACGCGCTCTCAAGAAGAATATCGGGCGAGGGCGAGGGCGACGACGGGCGTCGTTACTCGCGCTGATTTAGTTGAAGGCTGCGAATTTACGGATCCACCCTTTTTGCGGACGCGCATGAGCACAGAGGGCCGCTTGGACGGCCTGTGCCGAGCCCTTTCTCGTTAGCCGCCTACATTATATTACCCATCGAGGGGCATACATCATTCCCTCTTTATGTAAGTATCTATAACAGCTCGAGAAACATTTGCAGCTCGCGCGAGCTGCGAGAGACGCAAGCTGCGCCCGAGATCGCGTGGGCAGAGCTGCGCAAAGCTCCGCTTGCAACTCTCGAATTGATGTACTGCGAGCCGCGAACAATACCTCGTGCCAGTGCCAGGCCGATCCCGTATCATGCGGTGCCCACGTCCCACTTTTTCTCCTTTCCCAGGATTAAAAACTCCCAAGTCGCCCGGCAAACTCGCCCTCTTCGGAAAACGCTTTTAATCTGTTCGACGACAGGGAGAAACGCCCGTTTGACATGAAACGCTTATATAATCGGCTGCCGTGATACCATTTCTACCACTGTTTAATCATATAGTTCGCGTAGAATGTCGCGCAGAATTTTTAATAGTCCGGAGATTCAAATTTGTTGTCTCTATCGGATTGTAACATCGAATTAAACTACCGCTAATAGTCGGGAGCATAGCAGTGTACAATACTGGAGCTGAATAAAGCGAACCGCCATTCAATGTGGGCCTTACCTCGATCCTATCGAATGACATTTAGCAACAGTCTCGTCAGGGTAATCAGTTAGAGAAAGGCAGCTGACTGCTCCGCATGCGGTTCCCGTGTTTCACAAATTGTCATTGCTTTCGCGTTTAACTCGTCGGTTTTCTATATACCAGTACCAGTCTTTCTTGTTAGCATTTGGCAAGGAACTCGCAGCTGATGTTTTAGCTTTACTTATGCCATTAAATTAATTCATAAGTTTCAACTCATTTCTGGGAAATTTGAAATCACCAATCCTGCACACGTTTACTGGTAATTAGCAATTAATTTTCTGTATAAATGAAACAGAATTTCTTTTTTTAATAAACTTGTGCTCACTCTAGTCTCTTTCGAAACTTGCACTAAAATGCGGATTTGCACAAGTGCATAAAACCGCTTAGTGCAGGGTGCGTCTTTTCACATGTCAGATCTCTTTGGCGAAGCAGTAACTTCAGGATTTTTTGTGGGTTGCGTTTCAGGTTGCGTTAACGATACTTCTCGGGTATTATATTCGTAGGAGTCCGCGAGGACGTGAGTATTTCCAGATTCATTTCAAACAGGATGAAACATTTACGGTCGCTCGGCAATCGCACAGCGTCTCGCCGTGTGCATTGTTGGGGGCACCACGATCTTATCTGCATCCACATACTGTCGTGAATTGTAATACCTGCCCGCCACTTGGAGATTGCCCAAGCGTGTAATTATTATTGCACTCCACCGGGAAAACGATGATTACAGTAATCGTGTGCTTAATTATGATCTCTGAGTAATATTACGCATAGCGCGATGTGATGTTAATGTTGTAGATATTCCATTATTATAGACTTTCCGTTATTTTATCGAGCTACTTAAACAATTTATCAAGACACTATTTATATGTTAGTGTTAATACACTAGTGCAGCTGACTCGATTAGCAGGCAGCACTACAACTCTACCAACTCTACCAACTCTACCAATTCTAGCAATCTAGATTGTGACGTCTGACCATCGGGCACGGAAATGTACAGTTAAGATGTTGTCTTAAAAATCCCTTTGGTAATTTGAAGGGATTTCTTAATTAACAATAAGTTTAAAGTCGATTAATGCAAAGGGGCGTCTTGATCGTGTCTGGTTGAGTTTTAATTATCGAGGCGGGCTCCCTAGGAAGAGTAGAGTGCGGCCCGGTTTGCGGGGCTACAAAACGTGGAGGATCGGCTTGGTTGGAGAGAGGGAGGAAACATTTACCGGCGTCGCTCTTGCTCGAGAGGCAGAGAGCAAGCAAGTCGGGGCCCGTGTGCAGCGGCACCGTGCATTGTTGCGCCCTGCCTTGATGTTATCTGCATCGGTGACGTTGTCGTGAATTGTAAGACACCGTCCGGCGGCGACGGCGGCGGCGGCGGCGGCGCACCGCTCGCTCTCCGCGGATGGAAACCGAGAGATCGAAGAAACCCACGGGCGCACGTGAATTATACGTCCGCCGCGTTTCCACTCTATCCGGCCGATTATCTCGGCCTCGCTGTCGCTCACGCGGTAATTGTCCCAACCATCGTCCGCCAAACCAACCGAACTCCCTCCGGATTCTTAATGAGACGTACGATTGCTCCCAATTTGGTCTTCGCTCTATCCCTCCCTCCCTTTCTCCGCTAACCAGGAGAGAACCAGCAGAGATCGTGCATGCACTGCTTCAACAGGCTTACTGCGTAAATCTTCATCACGCGACTGTCGAGCACTATTATGTCCTGCAAGAGGCAGCATTGCTATTAAATACCCGGCTGTATGTACTAAGTTCCTACCAGGAGCGTGGGGGTAGCTGCACATCGAGATTATCGTACGCCTCAAGTCATTCTCTGTTTCCTTACTGCGCGCGCGCTTCTGTACTTTCTTGGCGAACCCGATCTCCGAGCGAAATTGTTTAACGATCGGCTCATTAAGCGAGATTATTGAAGTTGAGGAAACGTAATAGCTCGGAGACGCATTATGTTTCGCCGGGTATTTCAGACTGCATAGAAAACCAGAATACGATGAAATATCGAGATTACTCCTGCGAATAAGCCTGTCGCCACTTTATGGGGAGCACAGAGCTTGAAAGTCAGTGGAAGACGAAGCATAGAAGCTCATCTCTTATGATTATCTACACTGAAATACGAATTACAAATCAATATTAACTTGATGATGGCTTGGGAGACTTGGCAGGTTATATCCCGATTGCAATTCTGTTAGAATCAATCGGCAGATACGCGTATCTCCCAGATTCCTATGGGTTGGTGCCGCAAAGTGCCAACCTGAAAGTGTTCAGAGGGACTAATATACACGTGTCCATTCCCAAGGATCGATTCGAGCTGATGTAGGAACTAGTACCTTTCTCGCGTCCCCGACGAAAGGATAGTTGTACTCGTTACTTATCTTATTACACAACACAAATCGAGCCAGCGCTACTACTAAAGTACGCGGGTACGCAGGTACGCGGGGCGATAGGAGCGAAACGCCCTTTAAGTTAAGGCGCAGGAGGTGCAACTCTGACTGGAGCGATCATCGACGAGGCAATGGGAGATAGAGGAAGAGAGAAGGAAGGTGGGATGGCTGTTCCAGCGGTAGAACGAGTTATGGAGGCTCGAATAAATTCCCCGAGCGGCCGTGACTGCGAGGCGATTTTCCCTGAGCCAGGAAGTGCAAATCCGAGGCGGGCAGGCAACCTTCCGCCGTCGCGGCACCGATGAAATTTATCACCGAGCACGGAACGCGTCTTACCGCCGAGGAGTGTACCCGCGCACGACAACAACAAATAGGTACTTAGGCCCCGTAGGTTGTTCCCGCGAGGAACAAGCATGGATTCTACCGGTTCTTAATAATTGTACTCCAGGCATACGTACTTACGGCGGGTGCCCCTCTCAGAATCTACGCGTTTTATCTATCTCTTCACGGTGAAACACTCGAAAAGCCAGTCGGCAACATAGCAATAGCCGGATAATTCTTGCATATCTCAGGACCGATGCAGCCCTGACGCATCTACCTCTAAACGAACCGTCAGAAACTACCACGATGCATTAGCGTTCCCCGAACATCCTCGTTCGGCGCAGAATTCCATCAGCCTTCTTAACTCCGCGCTGCAATCCACTAGCCGGCCTCCACTTGAGGAGGAACACTCCTAAAATGCATCTTTCCTATTATCGTCGATTCCTTTTCTCAGCTGGTACTCTATTGGGAATATCGCGAGGTGTATTGACGACTCTCGATGCCGGAATGGATTGCACCGATATGGTTGTTACTCTGATTTATTGGAGAGGCCCGACGCCATTAAATCATTCAGAGTCAAGCTGCACCGTTCTTACCTGGTAATATATAATCCCACGAAGGGACACAACAGCCTTCTCACTAACTATACTCAAGAAATACAAATGAGAGAATGATTAGTACTTAAGAGACTAATAGTTCTTTCCGGCTCTCGCGCGCGCTTTCCACGATTTTGGCGCCAATATCACTAGTAATGTTCCCATTCCTACCTGTCACATCTATGAGATAATCGCTTACACTTTATTTAAATAATGCATCAGTTGTGGACAAGAAGTAAGAGAGTAAGCGACGAGGGGATCCATGAGGATTGGAGAAAGCCTTATTGGCGGGTCTCTACATTGATCGATATCAAGATTGAATACGAAGAGAGATCTTCCGTCATGTAGATAGCGTGTAACATCGCATCCTCCCGGAGGGAGAAATGGGAGGAGAGAGAGAGAGAGAGAGAGAGAGGGGGGGGGGGGGAGGGAGAGAGATTCATAAGGTGACGCGGAAGAGGAAAGCAGACCAGGGTGGACCGAAGCGGAGAGGGGGGCGAGGCGAGGCGAGGCGGGCCTGGGCCGGGACGGGAGAGACAAGAGACGAGATCGAGCGAAGGAGTTACGAGAGAGCAGAGGCCCAGCTGACAGTGAGGTGTCGGGTGGTCGGGGTCCGGCTTGCTGTCAGCTTGTCAGGCTGTCAGCCCACGCACGTTGGCACCACGGCAGCCAGCCTCGTGTGGATTCACACACCGACCTGCCGCTCCACTCCGCTCCGCACATTTCTGCCAAGCACCACGCATTGTTCCGCGTACTTCTTCGCTCTCCGCGCACTCCCAGCACACCACTACCCACTCGCCACATCTTCCCAATACAAGGGTATGTAGCTACGAATGTGAGTGTAGCGTACGTACTTGGATAAGGAAGGGGTAACCTGGCATCGCGCCGAACCGCGACTCTCATTAGTCTCCGGAAAGGCATGCCTCATCAATTCACGCCACAATCGTTCCCTTTCTGTTTTGGGACTGCAGTCTCCACTTGACAGGCTTAGACCCTTCAATCTTATTAGCCATTATACAACTATCTTAATTTTTAAGTATACCTAAAACCAGTAAAATTAAGTCCATGGAATGTACTACATATTGGACGAATAAGCCAAATAAGAGTACGAACAAGTGGCATAGAATCACCTGAACAGTTCTCAATGGCTGAACGGGCAGTTGTATCATGATTCCACAAGAACATTAATTAAACTGTATAATCACTCGGCCTAGTATTTAGGAGAGGATTCCGCGTGACGCGGCTTTGGTCAGCCCTTGTCCTCGTCGGACTCTCCACTTTACTTTCACCTCGCATAATGAATCACAGGCGTGGAGAAGACAGGGCAAAAAGAGCGGAGCTATTGATAAGCAGAGTTGATGTGCGCGCTGATACATTCGCCGAAGGAATTAATATCGCACTTGCAGCTTCGATAGCAATCGCCGTAGTCGTCCCGCACTCTCTAGGAACGTTGATCATTGTACCGCGATACTAGGAGATAGGAGTTCTTGATCTTTTCCCAGTGACGTCAGTGCTTTGCTTTTTACATTGACCGAGACAACCGGTTTGATTTAAAGGAGTGCGCGAACGAGCGATCCCGGGAAAAATTGGAAGGAAAGAAGTGTGGGAGAACTGACGGGCTCTCTGGCTGTGTTCGCTCGGTGATCGCTCACACTTTCATTACAATTATTCTCGCTCGCTACTACCCGGATAGTTACGCGCTACTGTCTCGTCTCGGTGGCCTATAATTTCTTCTGAGCCTATACGCTCTATCCCCTCGAAGCGAAAAAGCTTGTTTGCCGATGGTAACGAAAGACTATATACTTATGGGTAATGATAAAGGCTCTCCTCAGATTGTTTCAGATAAATGAAAATACCCGGGGGCAGCTGAAATTATCGTGGATGTGCAAAAGTGCTGGATAACCAAGCGGCTCTCTTATCTCGCATCGTCGGGGAAAATAAGTCTGCCAGAGAATAAGGGGGTAACGACAACTCTATATCGTTATATGTTTTCTATCTCGCGATTGCCGCCGTTCAACTTCCGATAGCAAGTACAAAGAAACACGCTTGGCCTTTTCAGAATTGTAGAAAAACGATGCGAACTACGTGTGGAAGCAGAATTCTAAACTCAATCCAAGGCGACCAGCTGTAATATAATTGGAGTACCATGTCAATATAAAAAATAAACATTAAATACTATGTGGTGGATTTTGAGGTAGTAACAGATACAGCTTTTTCTTTCGCAGACATACGTATGTACTGTCGATGGCAGCGAGTACGAGTTTCAGTTGGACTCGGTAATCTTTCAGTGTTCCTTGAAATTATTATCCTTAGCATTATGCCGACCTTCCGCGATGCAATGTTGATGCGAGCGTGCGGAACACATCCCGCGGAACGAAGTTCGCGCAACTCGCCCCCCAAACGTATTATTATCCAGTAACCCATCTTAATTGACCTCACCCCGCTGAGGGTTCGTCGGTAATCGGCGCGATTAAATCGCCTGATCACCAACGCACCGAACGTATATGATAATTCAGTGGGTAACCAAAGTCGGCGGTCAATGGTCGCGCACCTGTTCCCTCTTAGGTTGCCCCTTCTTCCTACCTGCCTTTCCTTCGCGCGAGCTATTCATCTCCTTTCGACTCACCGATCCCTATGGAGAATGGACCCACTCCTTCTCTAAGGGGTAAACGGCCTCCGAACAGCCTAGACGTGCCTTGACCCAACATGCCGAGAAAGAGGGAAAGGGGCAGAGCAAGAGAGAGAGAGAGAGAGAGAGAGGGGGGGGGGAGCAAGTGTTGGAGAGTTAGCCCGGCCATACACAACACACCATTGTACAAGCTACGAGCTTCCCCGGCTGCTGCCTTTACCTATTACCTACATATCTCTAATAATCTCCATTCGTCATCATTCAATGATGGAACTTTACTGCGATCCTTGCTCCTTAAGACCTCGAACATCAGCTATATGTGAGAATGCGGGATATGTATGAACGAACACGATCGACCATTCCTGAAATCTCTTCCTGGGCGCTTGAAGGCTGACGTCACTTCAGACAGATCTTCTGAAGTTTGGGACTTATATGTCGAAGTTTTGTTTTATTTTTAGCTGAGGGTTGCAAATATTTCGTGGTCTATAATTTTCGAATGCCCGGCTGATATCAGACTGCGTGGATTAAATGTGCAATAGCAATTTTGGGCAGTGCCCGAGAGGAAAAATGTATACGAGTCAATATCTTAGGAACGTCACGAATGTTACATACTGGCACAATGCACGTCGGGTTGGCATTAGCATGCTCACTTGCCTGCCGGACGATTACGACGACACGATCAATTATCCTGTCAAAGAGTTTTCACCGATCGTCATCGAACTGTTAAGACTAATTAAGCCGCGGCGAAACCCACCATTCGTCTGTCATTCAAGCATTCCTGCCAGCAAGGTGGTGCGGATATTCCACTTCGTAAGACACGATATACAGTGCGTCTAATCTGACGAAGAGGTGCCTATTACAACGAAGCATCCTCGAATCTCATTTACAAGTAACAGGGTTTGCCCTTTCTTACCGTCAGGCATACTAGTAAAACGCCTATTACGGGATGCAGACAAAGTGCATCGGGAAAGGGTAGGTAAGTGGTGGTGGATACATGGAACATCGGCGATTCGAGAAATTAATACCCGGGAGATGGGTGGCTCGATTGAGGAAGCGGGGTGGGCGAGCGGGCGGGCGGGCGAGCGAGGGTCGATGCGCGTATCAGAACAAAAATGAAATTGCTTTCCACGCTTTATTCAGAAGCCAGCGTGCGGCAGCGGCACATAACCAATTTGTAGATATGCGTGCATGAGTGCGTGAGTGCACGGCCGATTCACGGAGGGTCGCGCGCGCGGCAGAGGTAGGTGCACGCACGCGAGAACACCTACACGAGAATCGCTGGCCCATTCCGGTTGCGGCCACGTACCCCCGAGTAGCCGAGTCCCCGGCACGTCCAGCAGCTTCTCACTCTCTCCCTCTTTCTCACCTTCCCTCGCTGCACCGCTCTCTTCCTCTCTCGCTCTCCCTCGGCTGATCTCCGCGCGGCGCACATGCGTTATAATCCCGATATCCCATATATCCACGTACAAGGCATGCCTCCCATTTTAAATATACCATCGTGTAATTCATAATAAATGACTTATAAATGCAATGTACTTTTTGTGCCGGGGCAGGGAGATCGAGCGGGCGCGCGCCCGTTGTGCTGGGAGAGCAGAGAGCACGGCTGCGGAGGTAGCGATTGGGGCACGCACGCACGCAGGCACGCATTCGCACGCAGAGAGAGCGCAAACGGTTGGTGCCGGTGCCGGTGCGGTGCGGTGCGGTGCGGTGCGGCGACAGTGACGCCGGCACTCGCTTGCACGCACGGGACGCGGAAGATTTGTTTCTCGCTTTATTGCACGCGCGGCATGCATCATGCGAACGACTACCCCCACCGCCCGGTGTTCTCCATGCGTCGGCATCGAAAACGAACCGGCGGCCACGGTGATTTAGACAAATTAAAAGCAGCACTCCTAATGGGCGCGCACCCCATGTGAATCCCTTAACTCACTTGCCGGATTCCCACCTTCTCCAGCCGGAGCGACCCGATGTCGCTGATGATGTTTTACTCCTTCCCCTACACGCCCGATGAATAACGTCCCGCGGCCTTTTATCACTCGGACCAGCCACCTTTACCTTCTCCGTGCTGCAGCGATATACTCGACGCTTGCAAATTAATGCGACCGATCGGCGGGAAGAGGAGCGTGGCGGGGCGGCGCGGAGGGCCGAGCGCGGCAGGATGAATACATTGAGCGGTCGAAGTGGTCCGGAGCAAACAACTACTAATATGGCTAGGGGAATATACATATACATTGAACCCCGAGAGGGATTGTCCCCGGGGAGTATATATCTTGCACTGTTGTCAGGTGATCCGCGAGGGCCTTTATATATTTCTCACGCACATCTTCGATGCACGCACTCCGCGCATCCGCAGGGTGTGTGCACCTTGAACGACGAGGCCTGGATGCGCTCGCGCGCGCGCGTTCGCCCCAGTCTGCAGAAGGAAGGCTGTGCTGCGTGACTGCGTGGCTCCAGTAAAAGACACGCTAAGATTTATCGAAAGCCGATGTGGCAAATGCGCCAATATATGTTGGGTCGCCTCGAAAATGCTCTCGCGGAATCGTCCGATAGGAAAAATAAAGGAGCCCCGTCGCCCTGCTCACCCTGCCTGGTGTTCACGTGTCTGGCGTGCTCTCGGGGATACCGGAGAGAGGCAGATAGTCCGCTTGGAGAGGGCGGGAGGGAGTAAACGGCGTGCGTACCAGCAGGGGTGCGATTAATCGTCGTAAGCAATCGCTTATATTCTGGAATTTTAATTCGCAGTCAGTTAAGAGTGCACGCGCTGCCTGGCAGGCTGGCTGGCTGGCTGCCTGGCTGCCTGGCTGCCTGCAGGTCGAACAAAACGTCCGCATATATTGCGAAAAGCGGGGATTCAAGCAGCGCACTCGTCCCGCCACTACTGCACTCTCTTTCTCTCTCCTCTACTCGCGAATCTAACGACCGTCCTCAAGCCGGATGAACATGCACCTGCATTTCAAATCTTCCGGGAGAGGGAATTACGCTGTATTGTTGTAGTAATGCACCATCTCATGCTTGATATATTTATTAATTAGACTTTGATAATGATGGTCAGTATTGGACTATGTCAGTATTAATTTAAGTTAATCCTACGTTCCGCGGGCTGCCGCTATACGTATATTACGAACTCTCTTCACATTAAGTTTCTCGAAATGTGAATGATATGCACTTTATGCATATGCGCAATAGGTGAAGGAAGGTCTAGGACACGTAAAGTATAAATAAGTACAATCGTTAGCATGCCCGTATCATAAAAGTGCGTGTTTGTGCGTCTCACGCGGCGGGGTGCCACGCTCAATAATGCAATAATACGAGAACTAATGGTAACTTAATTATACTTTATATGCAATTATAATTGGGTTTATACATTACTAGCCTAGACGTTCAGATTATAGATCTCTGTATTTCAGACAAAAAAAGGAAGTAAGTGCATCGCGTTTTTCCTTCTTACAATAATGTATACAATTTTCTCACTTCTCGATCTTTTCGACGGCAAGGAATCCTGTGGGCAGAGAGGAATCCCAGACCCACCAGGAGGGCATTCGGCCTGTAGACTGCGGACTGTACACCCTTTGTGCTACATAATTGCGGCAATTTACGAGGGACACAGTGCTAACCTACATCCAATTCTGTCAGAACATCGATACTGTGACAGGCTAATTGGGTAGACTCGTGAAAGTCTTCAATATGATTTGGCGTGAGGCTACTCTCGCCCCGTCTTTATTTCTCCGCACCAGCCAGCGGTCATACAGGGTGGGTTAGCTTATATGCTTACGAGCACGCGAGGATTGCAGTACTCTGGCCGTATAAGTTCAGCAGCATGGATATATGTGTCATGCAGTGAAACGAGTGGTCGCCCTTCAGGGGTTTGACGGGTTCGCGGGATTTGCCAACGGCTTTCCAGAGTCGGACAGAAAGCGTTCGGTTCGGGTGGGGGGGATTAACTCGAGACACGTTACGGCCACTTGCTAGTGGCAGGGCTCGACTCGGTTATTGTCCATCCTCCCTTGAACACCCATCAATCCCTCTCAGCAATCCCAAAAGATCGCCGACTTGACGAAGGCTTGCACGATCATTTTCGCAAGCGCAACCCTTCGTCTCCTTTTGGTAGCCTCGAGCAACTCTCCGCGTGATGCGCCGGAGGAGTAAAGAAATGTATGTACATATACATATATACGTGTATATATGTATACTGTGTGCTCAACTAAAAAGGCAAAGCTCAAGTTGCGGCGAAACTCAAGTGCATCGGAGTTATCTTCGCCCGGTTTCCTCCGGCCGCCGTCAATTACGACGAGCGCGATCAACATATAACCCCCCGTTATTATCCACGCTTTGTAAACACCGAGCTATTAAAATGCGCGCGCGTGCGCACTGGCCGCCGCATATCCGCCACGGCTGCATTTCGCCAGTGGGGCGAACCCCGGCAACGCAGTCTTATTTTCTTAATAGATTTCAACGGGCTAAGAGACACGTGCGCATGCTGAGCCATACCTGTCAACTAGAGAATATTACCCACCACATACTCATCGTGTCTAATTCTATCGCTCTTTTTCTTAGTACACAACAGAAATCACATGTACGCATGGTCGTGCATCGAGTTTTCACTGGGCGAAATCGGGATTATTTTGTGGACTAGGCGAAGACGTTCTTCTGGTAACGAAGTTGGTAAGAAAATCGAGGATAACAAGACGCGCTGCCCTTGGAAACTTTGACGAGACTGCCAGGTTTCGTGTGCACACGGCACTCCCGGCTCTCGATAAAAAAAAGCCGGTCGGCCAGAAAGCGGACGGGCAAGCGAGCGAGCGAGCGAGCGAGCGAGAGCTCGTGAGGGAACAGGGGCCAGCCTGGTAATTTATAATGTGTAATATGTAAAGTGGTAATGGACGGCCGGTTGTAGTGGTCGCATTCGATGCAACCTGGAACTGCAGGTTGAAAGATAGAGGGAGAGAGAGAAGGGAGAGGTGGGGTGTCGGGGATTCTCGACGGAGCTCGAGGCGGCCGGGCAACTGGGAACGGCGATGTTACGAGGGGGCACCGTGGGGCGAAGTCCGGGGGGACAGCAGGGGCGTCGCATGGGGTACAGACAGTGTGTTCGGGGAGCTGAGCGCCGAGGGATCAGAGAGGACGAAAGAAGCAGCGAAACGAAGACCAAGGGGAAATTGGAAGGGGGGGCCCGTGAGAAGGAGGGAAGGCAGGTGGAGAGAAGGAAAGCAGGTGGGAGCGAGAGAGGTCGCGCGAAAAGAGGATGAGGACGGGAGAGAGGACGGACATCAGCAGCCGCCACTGCTTGCGTGTCGAGCCTTAATGAATGCAAACCACGATCCGGAGGCAGCCCGCTCGACCTGTTGTTTTCCAGTCCAGATAGCCTATAATTTTTATTGTCACGGGAGAAATAGCAGCCTGATGGAGGCACGGCTTATCGCGCTTCTCCTTTTGCATCCCAGCCATGTTCGATGCGTTTTGTTGCCCTCTCTTTAGCCCTCACCGACTCCCCCATGGGACCTTTCTCTTTTCTCGTACGTTCTCACCCTCTTCTACCCACGATCCTACCCCCGCCTTCCACGAATCTCGACTGGCGTCGATCTTCTCTCCGTCTGCCCGTTCATCGAGTTCGATCCAACGCCACTACAGACTCCTTTCTCCCGGACCCTCGGTTTCCTCCTCCCTTCATATGATGCCATTTCCTCCACTCTCGTGTTAAAGGATTCGCGGACAAAATAGCAATTGGATGGTAAAAGAGGTGCATCGAAACAACGAAATCAGCCACTTGCCGCAACAAATAGCACTCGGGAATGTTGAGCAGGTGCAGGTGCAGCTCGCATGGCAATGGTTGAAGATTCAAATTCATAATCGTCTTCGCGGAATCAGATCTGAAAGAAATCGATGAAGACACGTGGTAACGCCGGTAATACTGATCCATAGCATAGTATTCAACAAGGCTTGTTATGCAGTCGATTCGTCCACCTCTTGGGACGTGGGGCGCGAATGGTTTCGTGGAATGGAACGGCGGCCAAGTACCCCGGTAATGATAATGACGAGAACGGGTTGTGGAACCGAGTTATTTGCAAGCACTCTGACTGCCGCATTGTAACAACAACGGGGAGGGTGTAGACGTAGAGGCCCGCCCGGTAATTTCGACTAAACCTGGTAATCCAAAGGACACCTTGCCACTCTGGATTCCTGTGATCGAACTGGAAAGTCTCCCATTCAGTCGCCCCTCCTTTTACACTGGAGGCGATACTTATCTCGAGGTAGCCGTCTTGAAGGAATGATAAAATACATTGAATGGTACAACGTGCGACACTAAATTACGGAATAATAGGAGAATTATAACCTTGTTAAAAAAACTATGAGTCTTTGAGTAAAGCTCGCAATAGTTAGGCGTATGTGCCACGAAGAGGAGCGTGCACTCAGTGTCGGCGTGGGTCGACGTCACCATCATCGTTATCGTCATCATTACCACGCTTTGGTTGTCGCGTGCGCGCGCGCGCGCGTACTCCCGACAGATCTTGCCAGATGAAATTCCAGCGCAGAACGGTACAGTAACCGCAGAGCAATCAGCGTTAACAATGTTTCATTATTACGTCACGGATTGGGTCTGGATAGACGCGCGGGATCAACTGGCGAGTATGCATTGGGTTTAGAATAACGGTTTGCCGTTAAGTCTCGCAGTAGTTCAGTTTCAGTGGCGAAAAGAATCCTAATGAGTTGGATACTTGAGTGTATATTGCGTGCTGTGTCACAGAAACTCGTGTGATGGGACTACAAATGGTAAAACGGGACAGTATACATATAACCGCATCGGCTCCTCATAGTACCTACCAAACACTTCATTAGCACCCAAGTTCTCGCTTCTTTGATTAATCTCTTTCGTACGCATTAGCGGCCAAATATCACCGATAATATTGAAGCGATAGAGATTTTAATTAAAAAATGACGCTTCGTAATGGGTGCAGCGAGCGGTAGAAGTACTTCGTTTGAAGTATCACGACGTCGTGATGGGTTCCTCGTTTCCCTTTAGCACTCTGGCTAATGTATGGCTCCTGTAATGAGCAAAGCAGCGACTACCGTTGGAAAAGGAAGAAAAGCCAAGCGGCCCGTTGTTGAAGGGAGCTAAAGATGTAACGGGAATCCCGATGATCCACGTACTCATCATCGGCGCGACCTTAAGCGAGAAAAAAGTGACAACCAATTTATAAGGGAGATAATTACAGTATGAGGAGGGTGTGCGTTCTCCCTCGCTCTTATTGGACTTTTGTACCATATGCGGGTACATGCTCGATGAGCAATAATGACTGAATTGCGATTGAACCTTTCTATTTGCGGTTTCTAATAGGCCAGCCGAGCAGCCGAGTGAGCGAATGATATCGTTCACTATGTCGAACATTCGCCGTTATCGCGGTCATCACTACGAATTACTGGCAATTTTTTTGACGCTTTTCGACAGGGCGACCGTTATCTCGCCACCTGAATATAAACAACCTGAAGTGTTAAGCGTGTTCGCCGGATATTCCATTAAAAGCGATAAAAGGATCGTAAACCATTGCTGGGTAAAGGTAAACTATAATTCGAAATGGTTATTACCTCTCATGCCGCAGTTATCGATCGCATACTATCAAGATGAAACAATTGTGGCAGGTGTAAAGGACGCACTGGACGGACAAGTGAGTTGCGTACTTGAGAGACACGGCTGAATATCACTCGGTGGAGAACTAATTGACAAACATTGACAAAGTGGTCGTTGTAGCGCAAAGTGGTGCAGTGATGTAGGCCGAAAAGGCCTTTTGTTGACACGGGCTCCTCTACTTCAACAGGGCGGTCACCGGTCAGCACTTGCTGACAAAGCTTCCTCTGGCTTCCAGTCCATTTGTATGTTATTTGTTCCACCGGGACATGCCACACTTCCGAAACCTACCACCTCAGCTGTCAAGAGTAATGAGAGTAGTGGATCAAAGTGTGTACCAGCTCCGTGGAGCGAGATCCTTCGTTGGGAAACTTAGTAAGAGCGACTGGCTCGCATATCCAATGCGAGTACCGAGAGAAGATTCATACATAGCTGTCCGAATGTATGAACGTGTATATTTTACTCGCAACCACTTGTCATGTGGATCGGTGATCACAGCAGCGGCATCTGAAAATAAGTTGGCGTGTACGACCGGTAAGAAATTGGGAGCAGAGCGCCTCCTCAGTGGGGCGAGTTTCTCGCAGTCGCGGGAAGATATTTTATTTGCATTGCCGACAAGTGCCATTAGTAAAGGATTTCGATAATCCCATGCAAATTGTTAAAGTTGAACCATTAGTCCAATACTAATGTCATTTTCCCTTCGGCGCACGGAGAGCCAAGCGAATGTAATATTGATGGGTTTGACATGGGCTTACCATTCGATTGGGGTGATAGAGAGGGTTTCAACCCCTCATTATTTATTAAATCATCGCCGCGGAATTGCAAGCAGGTACATCCTACACAGCGGTACACGCTGCCGGCAGGAGCGCGCGCAGAGAAATTTCATTTGACCAAATGTGCCGTCGCTCCCGAGCTACCGCCACTCGCCTTCCCCCTCTCCCCTCCACGCACCGCCAATATAAAATATACATTATGCAAACTGATAATACCGCGAGAATAACCTATGCCATTTTTGCCGATGGAAGACGCGCAACCATTCGTCCCCGCAGGGCTACCTTCCCGTCCATTTATCCGTTACTCCAATATTCATCGTGCGAAGTAGCTCCGATTTAATTACAACTATTGGTAGAGCATCTCTCATATAGTAAGTCCCAGTGCCGAAGAAGAATTCCGACAGTTTCGAAGGCTGTTTAGTTTGAGAGGCCGAGCGAGAAGATTTAAAAGGAAGGCGGCCATCGATCAACAAGAAAGAATACCTTTGTCAGGTGGGCTCCTGAGCACGGTGTACCGCCGTTCTGTCTAGAACGGCCAGTTTATTTTCACCTACTTCCTATTTCTGCTGGTAGGGACGCAATCCCGTGCGTCATTGCGCGGCTGCTATCAATCATTCGTTTTAATTGCTAGACAAATGGACGTATTAGGTATCACGTTCCGAGAATATAAATAGTCTCTTGGAGCGCGGCGCGCCTAATATTCTATTAGCTTTGCTTTTCTCCCTTCCTCTGTCTCAGCGTTCTTAGTCAGGTGTGTGTGTGTGTGTGTGTGTGTGTGTGTGTGTGTGTGCAGGTAGAGTAGGTATGTACCTCTCCTCTCAGAGTTTGCCAGAGTTAGCTTAGGCTTAGAGATTTCGCTGGCAGCGCGGTAGTCTTGCGCAACTCTCTCGAGTACAATAGCTTCGTTCAGTAAGCCTTTCTCCTCTTTTTTGTAAGGCGCCCTTTCTCTCTTTCGCCTCGCTCCTCGAATCCGGGAATCTTTATGAAAGACATAAACGGCTATCTTCCTTAACGGTATTCTCGAAAATGGTATTCATAATTATATAGTTACGCCATACAGCAGACACGCACACGCATTATTTGTTCGGAATTGTAATGGGGGCCCGAGCGACGGGTTCCTGTTTCCTTGAATGAGCGGCGCTCGACGTAAAACGTTAATCGCCTCTGCCGGAGAAAGATGTCTTTTATGAGCGATTATAAATCGTCGCTCTCTCACTGCGTCGTGATCATTCAGCCGGCCCGAGAATAATGACATTCCGCGATCCAGCAAGATAGTCGGCTCTCCGGCGGGTACTGATTAATTCGAACAAGGGAGAAGAACACGGGTAGGCGTACTTAGCAGTTAGCTGTTCTAGGTGTGTCTCTTTATTATCTGCCGTAGATCATTGTATTTCCCATAAGAATCTATTTGGGTTTGGGAACGTACGACTAACGACTCGTGTTAATCTCAACCTTTACGAACTTACAAATTAGTGGAACACTCTTGATTCAATTCCTTACACTGCCGACCAGTCACTCTTGATGCATTTAAGAATGGAAATAAATTAAGTATACAGTGTGAACATGTTCAGTCATTTTTGCAGTTTAAAGGATTTTACAATCAGCACCTCCACACATAATCATGTAAGCCGTCATATATTAGATTGCTTGATGGTTCTGAATGGAGTATGACGGTATAAAAGGAATAGACAAATAGTGGTTAGTTATCAGGCAAGAAGAAAGAGGGATTGGAGGAAAGGTTAGTAAGGTAGGTTATGTGTGGAAGGAGAGAGGCCAGATCGTACGAGAGGGTGGCTCATAACTCGACACTACGCTGTGACGTAATTAAGTTGTCTGAAACACTCATGTCACGTCACACGGCGCACTACGACGGCGACGGAGATGATGGCGGATGGAGACAGAATGAGCAAAACGCGCTCTGTCGCTGCTGGTTTCTGTCGCCTTACCTTCGCTTTGACTCCTTCGCCATACTATGCTCCCACCACCCATCTATACCGCCCCCCAGGAAACAGCAATTCAGTACAGGCTGACTTTCATCCAGCGCGATTTCTCCTCGCGCACCCGCTAATAATGTCGACAATAATTAGGCCTGCTGTCCCAAATTGCCGGAGACCTAAGCAGACTATTCAGGTACTTGCCGAGCGGGTGGTTTCTTGTATTGCCACGGGACTGAAAGGATCTTTAGAATTTTGTTAGCTTTTCATACGCTGTCCGCTTCCGCTTCCCTACCGCCCTCCGCCCCTGCGCGGGGGTTAGTCGACGAATTGAAAATTGCGTACACCCTTTAAATGGAGGTGACAAAATTCCAAAGCCCCCTTTGCGGTAGGGCCGAGTCTTTTCTTTCAACGATGATTAATAAGTGGCAAACTAATAGAGCACCTCTTTCTTAACTTAATGGAACTGTGCGCCCTGTGAGCCCACGGCGCGGCGCGGCGTTGATTCATCGCACGATGCAACAGAATGTATATATCGGTCGATATGTACCAAGTTTGGTAGTCTGCCGCTCGTGAAGAAGGAGCACAAATGAAGGGTTCGCCTGTTGTTTCTCTTCCTGGCTGGTAATGTAATCACAAGGCCTGTCGCTCCTCGCGCAAATAATACACTTCGCCGGCCTGGAGAATTATGAAACTCTTCTTGGTATTGATAGTATGTAATTGCTCGCAATACTTCTTGCAACAGCCAGTGCACGATACCACAGAAAATATGGGGGGCGTGTCTTGCAGGCTGCTGCGTGTGTCATTCGAAACTACCAACCATCAAAATAAGAAGCGGTATAAAAAACACAATGCATTATTAGTAGAAGGATGTACCGTACAGTTTTGTGCACTTCATAAAACTAGTCTATAGCGAACAATTAACTGCGTGATACATTAATAACCAAGGAGTGACAATAGACAGCAAATTTTATTAATATTTGTATTTAATAGAACCAAGAGACATGATTGAACTTACCACCACCCTATTTAATTCTGTTTCATGCGTACTGAAACAAATGACAAGCTTGCTCCTATTTCTTCACATAAAATTCGATTTATCGATTTTGGTGTGGTGGTTTAAAATTTGAGATATCATCGTTCCCTGGCCCTTAACTCCCCAGAATAGTTTCGCGACTTTAAAAAGCGACTCGTTACGAGGCCCTTTGCGATCCTTATCGGTAACCCCACACGCTCTTCATTCCCTTTTGTCCCAATATCCGGCACAGAGCAGAGAGTGCGCCAGGGTCCCCGGTGCGGATTATTGTTTTATCCGCTATTAGCGCGACTCTCCCACAGTGGCGGTGCGGCGTGTGGTGTGTGCCACGCGTCGAGAGAGTCGAGTGGAGAGATGCCTGAGCTCCATCCCGAAGCAGGGGATGGGAATAGAGGGTGGTCTTGCGCAGCAAGGATTCCATTCGAGCCCGGTTGCTTGTCGATTTGATATTGTTTACTTAACGCAATATCCCAACCGGCGTTACACAATCAAGCGTCATTACGGGAGTCGGCGATGGAAGAGTAGGGGAAAGCAGCCAGGCGTACGGTTCCCGGCCGCACTAATTGTATTTCCATGCTTGGCGGTTCGGCAACTGCCAGCCACTATTTCACTACGCCTACTTCCTTCGCTGACTGACTGACTGACTGACTGAACCGCGATTCACTGTCCCACCAGTGAAGGAGAACACGCGGAACCAGACAATCCCAATAAAGACGCCGGCTACCGTTTCCCTCCCAGCTTCCTCTAGCCCGTCTACTCCTGCCTATTGTTCGGAGTGAGCTAAAAACGCTTCTTCCCATTCCAGCTTTGTGTCGCCCTTACTCCTGCCCTTCCCCCGTATCGGGAGCAGTGTCGGCACGATGCAAACCCCAACTCCAATCCTGCCTTGTTTCACAGCGAAACAATATCCGCACCGCGATTGCACGGCCTCGACAATTCTCGCTTCGGGAAATGCGATTGTTACTTCACCCTCGAAATGTGGTGCCGTTCGGTAGGGTACAACGCGCGCCTAAGGAAGTCACTCACACACTTATGTACACCTATGTTCCACCTCCGGAAGCAGGGGATATAGCCGCTTTATCGAATGATTGTTGCAATTTCGTTTCGGGAAATGGTAGTTGGAATAATAAACCAAAACGACGAAGAAAACAGCTTGGCGAAATAGCCTTGGCAATGAAATCCAACTGCCCTTTCGCTATTCCTCGTCATCGCCGTTTGTCGTTGTGGATTGTCCTGAGTCACCTTTTACTTGTACTTTGCAATCGCGTTTATACGTTATTCCGTGAGTGTTTATCAAGAGCGACAGCCTCCGCGGGTACTGAAAGCAATGTCGACTGAGGAAACATTGGTAAAGGATGCCTTCACCTTGCGGAGACTTGGACAAACAGAAGCGAGACAACGCCACTGGACTCTCTCTGCTTCATCCTGAGAAATGATAAATATTAAGAACTGTTCACCAGGTTACACTCGAGACTCCTACAAACAGGGACTACACTTAAAAGGAACAGTGTGTGCTCACACGTTTGAGGCCGAGTGGAGGCCGCGCGTTTGCCTAGGAATCAGGCCGGACATCAGAGGAATCCTTTGGCAAACCGGTTGATAGAGTCGGCTCGAAGGCTTTAGTTATGCGAGCCACTTGCCAGGTGGCGAAATTCGGCACGACATTCGACGTTGTCTCGCTCGAAAGCCAGGAGAGACGAAAGAAAAGAAGTCAGGGACAGAGTGGGTGTCGCTAGCACTACAATGCCGTGCTGGACGAAGCTCTCTCTGTATTCGGCCAGTAGTGGACACGACTGAAGAAGCTGGGACCTTCGCCGACGACGACGCCAAGTGAGACAATATCGGCGAAATGAATGAATGCTGATGAATGCGCACAATAGTTGCCGGGAGAGCAAAAGAGCCCGGCAACCCCGACTGGCACAATGGGGCGACAAAAACTCGGCCGTTCCCCCTCGCGGCTCGAGTCGCCACGAGTCAAGAGGGCGCCCACGGTAAAGAAGGGACTAAACGCGAGCATCCAAGAGTCGGAAGAGGGCCGGGCAATGAACTGGCGTGTATTCGCGAGCAAAGGGGTGAATACTTGGAGTAAACTCCTTCATTCTGTTGATAGATGACGAAAGCAGACGGAAAATTAAACTGGAAAATAAGGGTAGTTGGCACGCTTCATTTCGACGATGACTAAGGTTCCCCTTGACTCATTTTGACTTGTGTTTTTTCTAACCCTTCCTTAACATTTAAGCTATCGCAGTTTGTCACCGAGTCATCTATACAGTAGTAGAAAGACCCGACGGAGTGATTCCATCGCTATTAGCCCCACTGCGATCGATTACGGGAGGCCTCTGACCGAGTGACTAACGCGAAGGGTAAACTCACGGTGCATGGTGTTAAGTGGCGTGAATGCCGGCCATTCATAATGCGTCTATGATGAAAGTATCTATTTCGCGGCTGGCCGCCCGCAAGCGCCATGCCCTTTCGCCGGACTTTCACTAGTATCTAAGTCGAGCCAAGGGCATTTGCGGTCACGATACACTTAAGTCCGTGCAGCATCGCATTGGCGCGCCGGTTATCTCGCACCAGTATCGGAACACCCCGGGCGCAGCATGGGAAAGTGTGCTTGCCCCCGCATGCCTGATCGTTTAATATCACTATCGCGCACACACTCGCTCACAGAGCCTCCTCTCGTTTAAGGTACGAGCGAGCGTGCCGTGCCAATTAACGCTCCCGACGTTCAACAGATTGCGGGGGAGAAATAGCGTCAGCATAGTCATCCGTTATGATTCTTTTCTCGCCGTTCCAGCCAGACACACTAAACGCCCTTCTTACAGAGAAACGCGCGCACACGCGCGCCTATGTGTATACTTCGCGCTCAGGATTTAGCAATAAATTAGGTTGCTTCTTTTCGTAAACAACGGCTCTGTCTCTCTTTCAACCTCCCACCTTTCTTGATGCCTGATACCTCGTATCTCGCTTTCCCATTCTGTCAGGACTTGACTGGTTCGGCTCGGCACGGCCGGCGCGCCGATAATGCCAACGAGCATAGCCTCTGCGATCCAAAGGGGGATTAATAACAAAGTGGAACGCGACCACGTAATAACCGGCAGGATGAAATGTGGCTTGACACGCTGAAATTGCTCGATCGCGCAAGCGCATCGTGCGGACGCGCCGCGCCGGCGATTGTCAGTGGATCTAGCGGAATACCGCAAGCGAGCAGATAGCCGGCATTTCCTCCTGCCGGTGAACAGCTGAAGCTAACAGCGATGTGTATTAATGAAAACGTAGACGTCCAACTTTCGGCCAAATAAAACTTCATCCTTGCGCGGTAATATAAATGTTCGCCGATTACGCGTACCTGGAAGATTACCCTTCACGAAGGATCGCCTTAAAGGTTAATGACTCGAATGCAGCTGCTCGTAGCTGGATATCAATCACTAAGGTGCAACACATGCGTGCATGACTAGTCGCATAAGTGCCTGAATAAAAGCTCCGTCTTTCAGCCCGTTGATTCCTCAGTAACCAGGCCCATTGCAATTTAATGTGATATACGCACTCAGCCCGATGTCTTGGCTGTTACCTTGGCGCGTTGATGATTGACTAGTCAAGTTAATTGAAATACGACGATGTCATACGACACTCATTCATGCCACGCGTACGTCCAAATATCTCTAGGCTCCGGCATTTCTTTCCAAAGAAAGCAAACTCCAAGATTCTGGATATTACAGTATGAAGGTTCGTCAGCCAAAGCAAGTCGGCAAAAATGCCTAATTAGCTGTGAGCAGTAGTCCGTATATTTTGCTTACTCATGGATAACGATCGTAGCCTCTTATGCAACGCTAATAAGTACAGATACTCGATGGTACTGGCGATGCAATAAAGTAGGAAAAGTGGCAGGAATTACGCTGGAGTTCCTGTTCGGAAGAAGGCAGTTCTCCGCTATAAAATGCGCAGCTAAACTACTACTGATTATAATAAGTACATGACAACGACGCAGATTCATATTTTTCTATACATCGGACGGTTTTCTCCTAATGAATACTAATTGAACTCCGTCAGTGCAACGATTGAAAAAGTGTGCCACTCTATTAAATTAATTGAGAAATATCCCATTGATGTTTTGCGACGCGAATGAATAACTCTAACCAACCGCACTGGTGTTATTCTAATAATTATTACCAGCGTTCATACGAGTTATATTACTCTTTGGAAACATGTTGCCCGCCCTAATCGACTAACTTGTTACCGACAAATCTTATCGAAAGCACACATTTGCGGAAACTATCCAGAAGGAATGCTGTCTAGTGTCAGTGACCGTCGTTTGTATCGGATTAGTTGCATTGGAATTTCCCCCCAACCAAAAGTTGACGATCCATGAATAAAAAGTTAGTCTTGGCATTGTTAGAATAAAGAATCCAATGGCGTAATTGGACTTGCGGCCAAGCAAAACGGCGAAGTTATGTAGGGTGCCAATTAGTTTTTAATTATGTGAACTAAATATGATTGAGCAGATGGAGTAGGCGAGCATAATAAGGGGTGTAAATATACTACTCTGAGGAGCAATCGGGAGCACATACATGCACATGCCAGACAACAATTTCTTACAGCACCTGAGCTCGTCAATTACTAGCGCCCAACCCGTTACCTTGCCCACGCTATTAAAGGTGCGAGGCTGCGTGCGCCTATCGCTGAACAAACAAAACGATGCTTTTCAATTTCAAGATCCCCATTATTACACTTTGCGAGCGCCGGCACTCTTATTACCGTGTGTTTCCTCGTGAAAACTGGCACGCTGCGCCGCACCGCGCCGCGCCGTGTGCTGCATATACGCAACACAGAGCACGTACGCGGATTTTATCTGGCCGAAAGCGGAACAGTCTCGATAAGTTCACGCGGGCCGCGCGCATTAGTTGAGATCGGTGCACCGTAACCAGGCATCGATCGCTGCGGTTGATCGATTGCATCGGCAAACAGCGTGTATGCACGGCGAAGTAAGACGTTTCGGCATATTGATTGAAGCCTTAAAAGCCTCGGAATATGAAGGTGCGAGTCTAGCAGGTTGCGAGATGGCTGTAAGTATGATTAAGGTGCCAGGGTCATCCAAGAGTGATTATGCCATATAGATATTAGAGGCAGGCAAGCAGGCGCCCTCACGTCGCCAGGACATAGCAATCGGCGAGTTTTATCGGGAGGGTGGCACGCCGCCGGGAGGTCTCCGGCCGATTTGCAATCGCTCTGACTCTCCTAAAAAGGAGGAAAGACGGATCGCGGTGCGGTGTGGCCGCGGGTGATGTTCCTACTTGGTACACGTATGCGGGGAGCCGGAGACTGGGTGCCTCGTGATCACGTGCGTGACTTTCCGTGTGTCAGATTCCACAAGATCCAGAAGATCGGTGTGCACGGAATATCATATGTAGCGCCGCGCAAGTCGGCACGGAGACTCTTTCGCTCTATCTCCCTCTTTCTCTCTCGCTGGGCCGATCTCCCGCCGCCGCGCCGCCGGTTCCTGCTACAGCCAGCAAACAACTCGCAAGAAATTGCACGACGGCGCACGCTGCCATTCCTGAATCGGGGCACACGGTAGCCGTCCGTCCCGACAACTTGATTAATAGCCTTAATTAAGATATTTAATTGCTTTCATTTTTATTTTACCCTACCGCAAATAATGGCGGCATCGCGACAGCGACGCGAGTCGAGGGTTGGGTCAACAACGAGTCCACCGCTCGAGAGAGATCCTGAGACGTTCCAGTCCAAAGGAATAGAGAGCTCTTATTTCTGTCTTCCAATCGGGAGAAATATCTCGGAAGGAGATCAAACTTGAACAACTTCAATATACAACTACTTCGCCCTTCTTTTCTTGAGTTTTCTCCAATCATTTACTCAAATAATACGAGGAAATGAACAACTCGGACATTCTTAAGCGGATGTTATTATTCATGAGTACTTAGCACGCATCGTGCACTTATTACTTCGCTAATACAAATCGTTTTTCTCAGGAACTAGGTGATAGGAACAAATAACCCACATGGTGCATAAGATGAATAAGGAAGAATTGAGGAAACGGGAGTGTTCGGTTAACTTCTTCATGATTTTCGCACATGCCGGTACCTATGTGCACGGATAATACACACTTGCGAAGATGGTCATGTCGGCATAGCGTACGGTGCACTACCATTAGGGTAGACTGCTTGCCGTGATGGCGGGGCATCTTGAAAGGGGAGAGTAGCAGCGGCGTCATAAACCACCGCTGGCATTGTTTGGCGGTGGCGGGCGGACAATACGGGCAATCACGTATGAAGGAATCGGTGATTGTTTCGTTTTCGTCTCGCGCGCTGAGCGGCGCGGTGCGGCGCCGTGCCAGGCCGAGTCGAGGAGAGAGGCTTGTTATGTTAGAACAGAGAGTGGTCCGGTAGTGGCAGACGAGAGTGGAAGCTGAAAGGCAAGGGAGAGAGAGAGGGAGAAAGAGGACTCATTCTCCTCGATGTAGCCCGGTCCGTCCCGTTCCACCACATTTGTTCCAGACTATCTCGGCTAGGTAGCTGTGCTCCGTTGTGCTAGAGCAAGAGCAACAGCAGGCACGTACGACGGTGTACATGGAGGGACGCAGGACGGCCAGGGTGGACGGATTCATGGCAGGTCGCCGCGCCGCGTCGCGTCGCGCCACCGGTGTGAGAGGGAGAGAAAGAGGAAGAGAGAGCTTTCGGGATAGATCCAGAGAAGTTGCGGGTGGGTTGGAGTGCGCGCGAGGCATAAACCGCCGGCCTTGGGTACGTGTATGTCTGAAGCATGGAGAAACCGTAGCAGGTCCGAGGTGGAGAGGGAGATGGAGCAGCGCCACTCTCAGAATAGAACAATCAGCCGAGAATCAAGCGACCACTTGTTCTATATGCAGGGATGACGGACGCCGGTCGCTCTCCTCCAAGTGCTCCGCTCGGCCCCCAAGAGGGAACAATGAAGACCACGACAATTATTGTAATTATCGCCGAAACTCTTGGAGTGTGTGCCAAAGAGAGGTGAGGGAGAGAGAGAGAGAGCGAAAGCTAGAGTGACAGTGGCGAGAGAAAGAGAGAGAGAGAGAAAGAGGGAGAGCGAGAGACGGTACTGGCAAGGATATACTAGACATTAAGTCCTGCCATTTCGATGCAAATCCAAGCCAGTGTACCCAGCACCTGGCGAAACACTACATATAGCATCCGGCTTGCCAGGTTTAAGTGAATACGACCAAGCTCTCTCGCCGTCTCAGACTTGTATCCTTTCCAGCTTCTCGGCTAGACCTGAATATTATATCGGTACATTGACCTACAAACTATTCATTATTCCGCACAAGGAAGTGCACTCTCTATAACTAAATTAACACCGATTCTACACACACATAAACACGAACATACATTCTATAATTCGTGTTATTGAGCAGAGGGAGAGAATCTCGTTCTTTCTTTCCTACGTTTGTAAATATGGAATGCGAACCAAGTAGCAGGGACGAATCTAATGTGTCCGCCAAACGAGAGCATGAATAATGCCTTCTCGAGTAGCACAGGTCAATTTGGTAAGAGACAAAGAGAATGGAAGAATCTATTAATGACCAAGATGGAAGAGGAGAGCCGGCCTACGTCGACGATTACGGCGAAGGAGAGCTCTACCATTCGCGGCATTCCTGGAATCCTTTAAGCTGATGCATCGGAACGACGCGACGGATGCGTTTATTGTCATGGTACTCATCGTCAAGAAATAGAGAGGTTGTGTGAAATAGAGAGAGTGAGAGAGGGGGAGAGAGAGAGAGGGTCAAGGGGAAGGCGAGCGAGCTTTTTTCCAGTCTACGGATTATACGCGTCGTCTCGAAATGCCGGTGTACTGGCGCTGCGAACAACTACCACTACGGGCGTCGGAGCGGCAGAGTGTCGAAAGGTTCACGGGGACAAGAAGCACGACGACGACAACGACAACGGCAACGGCGAACGACGAGGAGGAGGTGGAGGAGGATCTCCGGCAGCACGGCAACGGGCAAAAAGAAGAGAAAGGGCAGCGGCGCGGAGACAAAGAAACAAATTTCTAAAGAGAGCGCCCCGTCGTCGTTGGTGGTTCGCGTATAATGTTGTACGCACGCGATCGCGACTAACGATGGTTGGGGGATGATGCTCCCTCTCCGTGCGTCAGAAGAGGAACGGACGAGGAGAAACTCGGGCCTCGGAAGCACCGAGTGAGGGAGATCTTGCCACGAGACCACGAGAGACAGTGCACGAGCTTGCCAGGAATAAGAGAGTAGCGCGAGAAACAAACTGTCGTTGTCGTTGTTAGGGCGCGAGCGAGGGCGCAAGCGGGCGGTTCTGGGCGGAAGAGGGTTGAAAAGAGAGAGGGAGAGAGAGAGGGAGAGAGAAAGAGAGAGACAAATCCGTACAAAAGAGCCTGGGCATGTACATATCCCGGATATAAATGACAATGCTGACTGCCGCTGGAGCTGATGAAGTGTCGTGTCTGTGTTTGCCCTCCGACAACCGACTGCCACGAGGAAGCCCCCTGCCCACCACCCTCCTCAGACTTTGTTCGCTCTAGCCTCTTCTCATCCGTCGCCTCGCCCTCACACCTCAGCGCGCAGAGGGTGCCATCGCACCCTCCACGACGGTTATTGTTGCGGTTAGCAGAGGCCCTCCGACGACGGAGTTAATTGGGCGACGATTGTGAGCCGCCAACGTGGCTGCTGCTGCTGTTGCTGCTGCTGCTGCTGCTGCTGCTGCTGCTTCTCCTCCTGGCTGCTTTGGCTGCCTGCTGTTGCTCTTGCCTGCCCGCCAACCATGCTGCTTTTCTTTCTTTCTATCCGCGATGCACGAGGTCCGCGTGCGAGCGCGCGTTCACCTCTCGGGGTAGGACGACCCTGGCCGTAAAGGGACAAAGGTCGTGAGCGCTCCTCTTGCTCTCTTCGGGAATGGACAGACCTACGCTGCGGGAATACAAGCCGAGGTGCTCGCCCGATGACTGTTCTGGTCACCACGACTCCGCAAAGCCCTCTTGTTCCTCCGGAAATACGAGGAATAAGGACTTCAACCCCCTTTTATTCATTTCACCTCTTATCCCCCAACACCCTCCTATTAGATCGAGGCGACAATCAATATTCACCAGATCTCAAGTTCAGAGTTACTAATTAAAAAATTAAAGTATATTCCGTGTAGTAAGGTTACAACTTATTTTTAAATGTTTTAACCTTATGATTTGCGGCGGCTATGTAATTTTTCCGTAAGTTTAATCCTGATCGTGTGAACATGGAATGTAAGGCAAATATTCAGTTTGGTAGATAACTGAAGATGATTTACACTTAAAACTAATACAACTGTTTTGAAATTGTACGTGTCGATATTCGCTATATATGCGCATACAACAGTGCATACGATGAAACCACGAAGCGTCCAAGTTTTTCGCTGACACGAATACTTGCATCCTACGGATCAATACTTCCGAACGTCGGCACTGATTGGGGGATAATTGCATTTACTTGTGTGTTTTCGCCCAGAAACCCAGTAACATTGACGCCCAGCCTTCGGGCTATTCATCTAGCCCTTGCCCCATTACTGACACCCCGCTCGCTCCGATCAATGGAAACTGACCTTTCTCATGTAGATAACCTTTTGGTACGTTCCAGTGTACCAGAAAGTATGGCGCTCAGAGTGACATCGGAAGGGCTATTCCGTACCGAGCGTTTACTTTATAGATTACCAATAACAAGATTTATTGCTTGGAAATTAGATATCCAGGCATAACTCATTTCCCGCGAATATCCTCTAAAATTCCTCATCACGTATTCTTCCGTCCGGCGGGAAGTAATTTCAATAAAAAAAGGTCGATGCAGCCGACATTACTTTTTAATACCGGAAAAATAATAAAACGCCCCCGGAGCGGTCGAACCGGCAATTGTCTAAAATCGATGGATATTACGTTACCGGCGGCCTCTCCGAACTAAATACGTACTTCAATGTAGTTCCAGCGCTCATAAAAGTAAGTCTAATTGCTGAATGCTACCATCGCATCGGCCAATAATTATTCCCTTCCCAATCAGTCTGCGCCAGTTGTATTTTAATGTCAGAGTGCATGCAAAAAAAGACTGGAGAGAGGGCTCGGAGCGTAACGGGCGATTCCGAGTGAACAGATCTTTAAGATTGGTGCGCGCGAGCACGCGCATACTATACGTTGCATGGACACATGCTCACGCACGGGAGATCGCACACGGCGAGGAGCATAAGACTCCCCTCCCCTCCCCGCCCCGCCCGCCCACCGTAATACTCTTCCGCAGCGTGCGCGAGCACACGGAGAAACGCTTGTCCGAGTGCACATTGTTCTCGAGGGATCTCCAGCTAATTGCACATTGTATACCATTGTTGCTCTCGGCCGGTTAACTCCTATCGACCTGCTATCTTTATATAAAGTAACACAAAACAACGTAATTAATTACCAGTCTACCAGGCATTGTTGGACGATAAATAACGCGGCTCGGGAGCCTACGTCCAATTAAAATATTCAGCGAGACAAACAACAATGGGAGGACCCTCGGCTGCGCACGGCCTTCCGCCGCCACCGTCGTCGTCGTCGTCGTCGTGCTCCTGAAGCTGCAGCGGGTCCTCACTCTCTTCCTACTCCTACCTTCTCTCCAGCCGTCTAAATACTTCTCCGCTCTTACCTGCCGGATAACTCTAGCATACAGGTGAAAGAGTACGAAATGAGAAAATTAGCCTTGCGCATCCCCAAGAAGAAAAATTCTAATAAACCGTTGTACAAGTCTTTATCTATTCCCATAGATAACCGGGATCTGTTTCAAGTGGAAAATCGACGATCATCGAAGGTACGTACGAAACCAATCAGCCGGAAGAGTGTGAAACAGAGTAACTGTTGTGTATGGCTATGTATGCGGAGTGCACGGTGCGCGTGAAGGCATGCATATGCAACAACGTCGATTTCACATGCTTAAAAGTCGGAGGGTCGGCGGCGAGCGAAACCAGTCCCCTCGAAAGGTGCGCACCGATAAACTTCGTTAATCCTGATTTTGAATTGATTATCCCGGCTGATAGGAATAGCGGATCGTACCGAGGTGTAATGATAAATTGGCAGAGGCATGGCTTCGCGTCCAAATGTTCTTGTGGTCATTATAACGAGCGCAACTCCACGTGCATAATAATAAGCGGCCGGTTTACAAGAGAGTCGATTCTCGAACGGCTGGCATACCTCTCGGACAGACTTTTCTTTAGCGCCCGTCGTATCCACCAGGACTTCGCTTGCGCGCGACGCCTGGATGTCTTGATTACAGGTTGCCGGCCAGTGCCGACTTTCTAATGCAGCAATCTGTCTGTTCCTTTTTCCCCCCTGTTTTCGAGGCAGCGCCCGGTGAAACTCAAATCACTGGCGATAACTGTGTGTACGTGTGTGTGTGTGTGTGTGTGCGTGTGTGTGCGCGCGATATATCAGCCGATCGTCGCGTGATTGCATAAGCAGTCCCTACTCTTATTTTGACAAGTGGAATTCCTGCTCGACAATTTCGAATACAAACACCTTCCGTACCCCCTGGCTACCAGCGCTGGAGCTCCGACCGAGACACGCTTCATTCACTTTTGCCAGCGCTCGCTCCCCAGTAGCACCTGCACGTGTTTCCCTCGTGCGCGCTTATTTCTCTATGACGCCATGCCCGACCGCCTCTCCTTACTCTTTTATTACAGAAAGTGTGTAACGCTCGGCCAACTATCTCAAAAACACATCCCTCTGTATCTTAAGAATGCGTCGAATTCGCATTTGCTTGTCCATGTAATAGTCGTTGTCGGTAGCAAACATGAATCCCTGGAACTTTTTTATCTCGCGCCGCATAACACATCCATCCATTCAAACACACTACCTAACGCTCACAGAACTGTGTTTTTGTTGGTTTAGAAACCAAACATTCAGACTCCGAGTCATTGCCCAACAATGCAATATCAGATTAGAGGAAACATTCTGTGTGTCTTCAAGAAATTCCCAGCATCAGTATAAATCACCGTGTGAAATTCGATTCGCTTTAATATCCATCTACTTCACTCCGATCTATGGATCATGCTCGATAAAGTAAGTGTGGTCACCATGAATGGCTGGCGTAGATGATTTCCGCGGCACCCTCCGTGAAGGAAGCGATCTCTCTCTGCTCAGCAAGAGATGGTAAGCCTATAAAGTTTCGTAGGCTCACTGTGTTCTCGCTTTGCCGCAGTACGCGCATACCGGAGACTTATCAGCAAGAAATTGCCTCTGGAAAACAAGGCGTTGCATTCTTGCACGCTCCAACGATATAGGGCATTTTACCTGCGGATGGAGAGCGAGAGAGAGAGAGAGAGAGAGAGAGAGAGAGCGAGAGAAAGAGAGAAGTTTAGCTCCCTGCTGGTTTGCGCGCTTCTCGCACGCCAGATCTGCGAAGGAGTGGCGAACGCTCGAGCAGAGGCGCGTATGTGCACGTACCTCCATCATTACACATTAGATGAACCAGCAAGACGTCCGCATCGCGGTTCCTCGCATAGATGTGTAATGTAAGTCTGCTCGTTTCCAAGCATTGCAGCTTGAGCGCTTGAACGCACTTTCGCTGGATAGGTGAACGCGAACGGGCAGGATTGCAAGCTCCTCGCGTTGCTGCAATGTCAGTCTCCTCTTCATCCGGCGTTTACAGCCCCTCGCACTCGACTAGCCGAGGCTCGCTCCTTCGTCTTCTTTCTTACCGGCTCTCATCTTCCCATTTCTCTTTCCACCACTCCATCTTCTTCTTCTTTCCCAGTTTCGCCCCCCCCCCCTTCTTCTTCACTTTCTTCCTTTGACCCTTGTGTATCTTTTTGCTGGTCCCGTTCCTCTTCCTTCGCTTGCTCTCTACCACCAGCGCACCATCTTCGTTGGTTCACGTTTTACTCGCCTTCTTCCCTACTTCTCGCTCGATCTCTCGCCCCGTTTCCTCTCCGCCGTTCTCGCGCCGCCTGCTCCCTTCTTTCTCTCCCGCTCGCACGCTCTTTCTCTCTCGCGAGCGCGAGCGCGAGCTGCTCGGGCGTGTGTTATTTATTGCCGGCAGCGACGGCCGCAAAACTTAAGGCCCGTACGCGTGTACACTTTCTGCGTATGGTTTTTACACCGTGCATTACAATGCGCGCCCATGTACGCATTATGCTGTCGGCGTGATTCATTACCGGCCGATCCTCCGGCTGCTTAAGAAAATACGGAAACTATAATTGCGCGAGACTTATGACGGCCGGGCTGCACAAGGGCCTTCTCGCTCTCTAGCGCGCCAGGGAAACAGCCGCAGCGATACCGCTTTCATGGATTATTGCCTTTATGATCGTCCTGCCATTTGCATCTAGGTGTGAGTGCCTGCTGAGATCTTATCTTCTTTGAATCTCTTCATCCACCAACCCCGCCACTATCATTCAACCATCGCTCGTCGATGCTAATTGACACAGCGGTTAATTGTTAGATGTTCTACTGGCTCGACGCTCCACACACCTGCCACTTCAATTAGTGATTGTTCTATCATGACTATCAAACCTTCCACAAATCAAACGCGCTTTACTGCCGATGCCCCGTGCAGATTTGTGCGAATTGTATATTGAAGAGCTCTTGTGGATGATTAAGCGGAATATTGTAATAATCGGCCGCTTTAATTAATACTGGCAGTACACCGAGCTGCAATTCCCACGGCATAACCTTACAGCAAGATTCAATTAACTCGATGAGCCTGCGTGGTACGAGCGGCCCAATCGGTTACAACAGACGCTGACTTCCGTTTCGTTAGATTGGCATTTCGAAAAGTCCGATCACCTGTCACTTTCAATCAGCCTTATCTTCGCTTGACTAAACTAGATTTAGGCATAAATGAGTGGTGATCCATATCGTCTGTCGAGTGGACTGTCGGCGGGCCAGCGCGCCAGTAGAATAAGTCACTGCTAGGCAGACGGAGTCAAACTCACGCTGGCACAGGTTGTAGAAGGTCCGTCAAGCATTAACTCTCTTACGAAATAATAGAAAGGACATATGTATATGCTGTTAATATCTAACGTTCTTTTCTTACGCATTATAAAGTATGCAAACTGTCATGCATCGTTAATATGAAGGAACAGTGTTTTGATCTATGATTATTTTGATTATTGTGTATTTCTACCAAAGGGTTTTGCAAGCGATTCGCACTTCCGTGTGTTGGTAGGAACGATGACAGAAAGTTGACAGAGCCGGGAAACAGGAGTAACCGGGCTTCGGTCTTCGGTCCTTTCCGTATACATATGATAATTAAAGCTTGGCCATAACAATTTCCGCGCTAGTTCCCTTTCATCTTGGTTGCAGAGCCGGTAGCGAGAAGAGCGGTAGCAGGAGAACTCCTTTGGGAGTGCAGGAGGCAATGCGAGGCCGAGCGAGCCTCATTCGGGCAGAATCTAGCCTGCGGACAGACGTTAGAGCAGCGCATCCCCCAATCCCCGCATGCTCCCGGTGTGTGTTCCGCGTATGTAGCTACATATGTGTAGGTATATCGAGGCGTGTACATACATAGATAGATAGATATATCCATATACGCGCGGTTGCCGTAGAGGCCGGCGGCTCTATCTTCCTAGCCGGGCCAGTGCCGACTACCTGTCCATCTCATTCTTTCTTTCTCTCGCTAGCAGGCGGCACAGCCGCTCGTAAGTATGTACGTGGGCCCGCGTCTCTGTCTGCTCGGGCCATCAGCATTGCAGTCAGGTGCCGCTACCTACTTGCACAACCCGGCGGATTCCATCTCGGGAGCAGCCAGCAGCCGGACGCACGGCAAAGCAGAGAGCCCGAGGAGCAGGGAGCAGACCGGACAAGAGAGGAGAGCAACACGCAAGAGCTACTATCTTGCGTCCAGGCAATGAACGCCAGCCTCTCACTCCCTCTCCCTCTCTTCCAACCATTTCTATTTTGTACAAGCAAGCGAGCGAGCGAGCGGCCAAGTAGCGAGGAGGAAGGCGGCATTCGCGCGGGGAAGCGATTTCATCGGAGCAGAGTCTTGCCGCATGTCGATTTATAGTATCGAGGCCCATTAGAGATAATTGTTAGCAGCAGTATCCCGGGTGTACCGAGCACGATGTAAGGTCGTTTTTCCCGCGCGAGCCCGGCATCGAGCTAGCAGCGGCAACGCGCTCCGAGCGTGCCGGCCGTAAGTACGCACGTACGCACAGATCGCGTTCTGCTTTATTACGTGCGAAATTTTTCTCCGTATCGCGCGCGACCGCTACTCGCACTCTTTTCCCTCTCGCTCTTTCATCCGTTCTGTCTGCCAGTGGCCACGGCCTTACTCTCTTTACAGCGTGAGTTAGTTTTATAGAGCTCCACGCTTCGACGATTCGAGCGGGCTGCTTAATTGGAATGTCGCCTCCCCTTGATTAAACTATTAAAATAAAATGTTGCCGCGATGGAGCAAGAACCAACCACGTCGCTCGCGAAGCTTCTTTCTCTCTCTCTTTCTCTCGCTCGCTCGCTCGCTTGCTTGCTCGCTCACTCGTTCTCATGCACAGAAACCTATACACAGTGGGCTTTCGTATTGTCCGATTGAGCAGTCCGTTCCCGATGCAGCAGCGCACCGGTGGTATAGGGGAAACACGGAGGATCGGGCGTATAAAAGCGACAGGCGGTCCATGCTGGAGAATGAGCCGGTCGATTCAGGAACCGGCGGAAGTTGAGGGAAAAAATTACGCTGAGTGGGGCATGCAATTAAAAATCTACTTGAAACAGAGACGATGGGGAAGTAGAACTGCGCATGCGCTGGTTTGAAATCCTTGCCTCGAATACCTTTTTAGCGACGGTGCTTTTGGGTGTATCCTCGCGTTCGGGCACACGACTGTCTAATTCCTTGATCGTTTGTATATCCATACCGAGAATATCCCAAATAAACGAAGCGAATAGCTCTCATTAAATTCACGAGGAAATTCGAACCACCTGCTTTTCTCCTCGCTTTCCTTCTCGTTTTTCTCCTTTTTCTACCGCAACCACCGCCCCGCCTCCTCCTCCTCCTCCTCTTGCTTCCAAGACCACACGGCTGTATGCTGGGCAGGACGTTTGACAGGCGGGATCGGTAATCTCTCTGCGCCAGTTACTGTGCTGCGTATTAATCTTACGCAACTCATCTCACCGCGTCTGTCTGGCTTATTAATTCTAGAAACGCCAAGTCGATTCGTTTTTCCAGATTCCTACTACAGAAAAGCGTGTAGCGGGCAGCAGCATGTCGGCCGGATTTCTCCGCACGGAAGGAAACGTTGACGGCACCATTTCTTTTTCCTCGGAATTTTTACCCCGCCCGGCAGTAATATGTGGCGTTCATATGAATTCCTAGTCGTAATCTAGATAATGTTGCCCGGACTTGTAATAAACTAATGTAGAGAAAAGGAACAAAAACATACATTCCGTCGGCGCGTGTGTGCGGCCAAAACAGAAGCCGTCGACTGTCTGGCAGGCAACTGGTGAAGCTGCCGTGTGGCAAAACAAGTTTCATTGAGATTGTAAGTACGCAGGCGGAAAGTTATCCAAAGATCGTAAAATACGATTTTCATAACGGACACTCTTATGTGAGCTTTCGTTTCATAACCATGGCCCAACAATCATTTCAGTACCTAATATGTGTCATCAATATGAGCCAAAGGTATCCAAATATTTCAATTTGTCAGTAATCAACAAAATAACCATACACATCCGATATAAAAGACATCGAAAATTGATTACTTTCTGGTTTGAACAGCAGGAGTAAGTGAAGCGCCTAACGGAATAGCTTCAGGAGTGCACTATTAACAGTGCAAATATGGCTTTCGGTGAATCGATCAACGTAAATTGATGCTAGAGTCAAGGAAAAGATATTTTTCCAGTGTTAATAGTATACTTAAGTCTAATTCGAATTATTATGGATTATAGGAAATATCTACGTAAATAGTGAATTATTTAAAGGATCAAGAATCCACATGAAATAAATAAGACTGACCACACAGATTATAGTTGCGCCATGCACATACACTTGTCATCTTTGCATTCTAATTTGCATAAGGTATGAGAACCCTTGCTGCATAGCAAGAGATTAATTATAGTGAAATTCACAATACACGACAGTCAATCATTACTCACATTTTACTCGATTACCCCGAAGCCTGGAGTAATAATAGTATGTCAAGTAGCGCGATAGAAAGCGCTCGCCGACTATTTCCCCGCGCCGAGCACTTCAAAAGAACGGGCGCGCGCACACACACACACGCACGCTCACTCTCGAGCACACTCTTCCTCTACTCGGCTGGCCATGTGGTGATTTTAGTGTACAACAATTCTCTTAAAGCAGTCGGTTTACGTTTGAGGGCGAGGAACGAGCGGTTGTAAAGGGGCGTCGATTGATTGATATCCGTTCTTCCCCCGCCTTTAGCAGCGCACTCCAACGGGAGCGCGCATCTTTGCAGCATCCTACACTGTCATCCAGCAAGAAAGAGGGCCCGAACAGCCCCGAAATCTGCCCTCTATTCCTGCGATGAGTGATGCACTCCACGCACTTTTTTTTACGTCCCCCAACAGAAAGCCATGTTGTAATGAGACTTCCGCCTTTCTCCCTTTCCCACCCGCTCGCTCTTAAAGTGTTTCGAGCAAGACGGACGAGTCGTCGGGAATTTCTTTTACACGCCCGCCGCCGACAAGGGAAAGTTTCGGATGAATTCTTCTTCTAATCGGGTCAAATATCTTTCAAATGATAGTACGATTTCCTTTCGTAATACATACAAATACTACCAAGTGCTGTATCTGTACTCCGAATAATCATAGCCTGAGTGAGGCAACTGGCAAATAACCGGGAAGTTGCGAATCCATGGTGATTCATCGGTCCTATAGACGCATGTTAGGAGAAAAAAGAGTAGTGATTGGTAGTTTTAGTCGCGTAAAATTAGATTGGTCGTTCCACGCGAGGTTATGTGCGTGCGTGTGTGTGGATGAAGAGGAAAAGAGAGCAAGACGGTAACAGAGATTCACATGCAAGGAACAGTGTTGCATCACTGGACTCGCCACAGCCTTATATGTTTCTTTACTTCCACTGGCTTCCTACATCGTCGTGATAACGTGCTTATAAGGCTCGATCTGCGAGAAATCCGGTCGAACTCACTGCCGGCATTGCGAGCACACGCTCGCGCGCGCAAATTCACGGTAATACGTGCACATCGGTCGGATTGTTACAGCTGTAATTTTCAATTTCCTCCTGCCTATCGGCCCTCAAGTCGTGATTTACGCAAATTGCCACGGCGCGTAAATATATAATTCCGGCCGAGACGACGTCCGCGGCTATAGACGCACACGCGATGATATCTGCCACTCGGAATTACCAAGTATAAATACTACAGCCGCTTTTCTCTTGCTGGTACTACTGCAACAGCAGCAGCAGCAGCAGCTACTGTGCGTACGCGCGTATTTATATGGAAGGAGATAAAGAGGAACAGGGCCACACGATTTCATGGGAAAGAGGACCCAGCAGCCTGGCAAGTGAGTCCTGCTGCCGGGGAGCTTTTCCCTCTGGCATCGTCGAGTTATTCCGATGACTCGGTGAAGGAGTGGTAAGAGAGGCGCGAAGGATATCTGGCAGATACATTTCTAAGCGAGCGAGGCACTAAAGGGGCGCGCACCCGTTAACAGTGGCCCAGCCAAAGTAGATGTTACAACAAACACGGCGAGCAGAGCCTCCGACGCCCCGCTATTTAACATTATTTAGTTTGCTTTGTGGACGTTTAAACACTGGCTCTGCCTACTTTTTCTATGGACATTTGATGTCCACGCCGGCCGCTCCGCTTCCATCCACTGTGTGTATACATACGTACACACATAAACGTGGATGAGCGCTGTTTGTTTTCTAGGAGGCATTCCCCGAGCGCTCATAGACCAATCGTTCTCTGTACGCGCATTTCCCACTGACCGTTGCCTGTCTATTCATGAAGCTTTATGCCCACCACCACCCTTCTACTACCGCCATGTGTCAAATAGTATTCGGGTAATTCGAGTTCGAGCCAAATGAAAGATATGATCCCGTACGGCAGCGGACATTTCGGACTTCAAAGGGTACATCTCAAAGCTGGCTAAAACCATTTTCGCTCTTGCATGAGCGCCTGTAAACACACAGGAATCTGCGTGCGTTGTGTCGTGCCGATCTCCAATACGAAAGAAGAGCGGTGGACGCTACAATGAGAGATAAAGCTAGCAAACCTGATGAGGCAGGTATCGGAAGTAAGAGGAAATGTGGCTGACAGTGAGAGAATGTAAACATGTTCACAAGATTTGTACATATCGCGGTCAAGTGCGAGTAAACAAGATTGGAGCTTGAAACTAGGTGATGGGGAGGCTGCAAACAGAATCAAAGTAAGGTCTCGTGAAACAGAATCTCGTACTACAGAAAGCGGATAAGGCAAGCTTGACTAAATCAGATTGGAAGTGGAAGTTGGATAAAAGGGGGAAGTCGGTGTAATTGAAGGTCGGAGAGTTGAAGATTACGCGTTTGTTTCAGAGAGGAAGGTACCGTAGGAAGGCAGGGGGTGTACAATGGAGGAATAAAACGGGAGGAGAATCCCCTTGGGAAAGTAGCGGCTCATCCGATTTCGGCCGATAGCGATATATATTTTTCTGTGAGGATGGAAAGGAGAGGCGGGAACCGAGTTGGCCGGCAGCACAGGTCGGCTGGCGGGCAGCGGTCAAGATTTACGCGCGTATTAAATTACAGGCGACTTCGTGACACGCAAAGGAACCATTTCTGGGTGGAGGGCGCCGGTATGCGCCGCGCACGACAAGGTGTGCAAGGAACTCGCGAGGAGTCGCCTTGTCCGAGCATAGAAATCAAGATAGAAAGCTCGTATACCTGGGACGATCCTGGAGACAAATGGTTGTGACGTGCGGCGCGGATTCCCCCTTGTTCCGCTCCTCTCTCCCTCTCTTGCACGCGCGCCCCTTCTCACTCTAGCAACATTCTTCCCGCTTAAATCACACCCGGAATATTTACGATACAGCGTATCACGTTTCAATATATCTTATTGTGGCCAACGCGACCCGCATCCCCGTAATGAATACGCGTTTATGTAACGCGAGGCACGTCATATCCCGTGGATTCCTGCCGTGCCAAATGGACGGTGATTCGTGCTAAAATAATTATAATGGTAGCCTGACAACCAAGTCTCCCATTAACGCCCAAATCTTTTAAACTTTGTGAGCGGGACATAATGCTGGACTGCTTAAAACTCGATTCGGCAATCGCATTCCCTATTTTCGCCAGTTTCCGCTCGTTTCTCACACTCCAGGATTAACTTCGTCTGTGCTCCTGGGGAAATCGAAGTTACATCAGTGGGATTGTTCGATCATAAAAAATGGGTGAATTGATTCTGGCAAGGGGGCTGAAAGCGTATACGTAATCGGAGAAGTTCGCGGAAGAGGCCGGAGTCGAGTCAGTGTAGATTGAGGTGCGCGCGGAAGCAATACCAATCGAATTGGGACTGGTAGGGCAGCGTAAAAAAGGCCGAGTGATCATTAGGAGGCAAGAGAGAGCATCGTGAAAGGAGGCGACGTCTTCACAACGGTTGGCAACACTTGGAAATGCAGACTGAGAAAGGAAGCGTACGTCACCGGTCCTTTACGATCAGCGTTATGCCGTGCTACCGTAACGGGGTGCAGGCGAGCACATTTTCTCGTTACGCAAAGCCTCATTAGACATCCTATTCTCGGCCTCAGGTTTTAATCGAGCCGCGCTCGTTTGCCGGGCGGGCACGCAAGGTGCAACGTCCTTTAGGCCGGCGACGGACACTTGGTACGTAGGTCTGCGCCGTCTGTGGGCAAGTTGTAGCGAGAGCTATGTGTTCTCAGTGGCAGCCGAGCACTCGTGTGGATTCACGTGTCCGGCCGTATGCCGAACCGGGCCCAGTTTGCTTGCTGCCCTGGCACAGACCGAGCGAGAAGGAGGAATAAAACGAGAGAGAGAGAGAAAGAGAGAGAGAGAGCCAAGAGAGAGAATGGACCTACTTTCTATCGTAGTTAGCCTACTGCTGGAGCAACGAAGAGCAGCGGCGAGCATCCGGTAGAGCCCAAGGCGGTCCAGCACTCTCGCTAGCCCGTGACGAGCTCCTGGATGCTGCCCGCTCCATCCTCACGCTCTATTGTCCGCAGCATCCACCTTATACGTTTTCTACGGTATGCGTGCGTGCTACGCACACCATCAGAGCCTGTACTCTATAGTAACAGTGTCCATCTCTGCCACCGGTACTTGCCTCCGAAGTCGAGGATGGATCTCTGACGAAGATTACGCTCGAGTAGCCTCGTGGAGTCCGGCGGCGCGGCGCGGCGCGGCGGTCAGCCACGCGTTGGTATTCTCGATTTACGGTACGCCTGCCGGCCTGGAGAGGAGAGTGGTGTCAGATGGTCATAGTGACACTGTACCAGGATGCGAGATACCTTGTGTAATAGCCGGAATCCACGTGGCAGAGAGATCTTTGTCTGTCGCGTGCTCTTCGGCACACTGATGCACAGACGCTCACCTGATATGCGCCAAACCAGACAGTGCGCTGGAAAGGCTATCGCGAGGCCCACTTGCCTCCCTAAGACGCTAGGGACAACTTCCTGATGGAGAGTGTAAAGTGTCCTTTCTGCACACGATAGACCAGCACGCCATTTCAAATATACTACACACACGTGTACCTGGTCGCCCTTGGAGACCATCTACAAGAATTGTCAGTCAGAATTGGAAAGAACCGATCTGGAAAATTCCAAGTCAGTTCGCGACTCGATTTAACTGACAGCTGTCGCATTACAACCCGATCCCGCTCGCAATCTACTTCACGAAACCCGATCTCCGTCGTTCCAGTTAAGCGGGGCGCGATAGCGCGCGAACACCGACAATCGATTTCAGCAATATGTCCGCGAATTTCAGAATCGACGATCTGATTTCAACGCTGCAACTACTACCTGTTTTTCTAGTTCACGGCATACGAGTGGTGGCACATGCGCGATGCACTGTCAGTAAGTAACTGCCCGTAGGAGAGTGTAGTGGATCAGTGGCCAGATGGGAAAAGTAACACAAAATAAACATCTTAAATTCTCTCTCTGAAGAGAGAGAGAGAGAGAGAGAGAGAGGGGGGGGGGAGGAATATTGTGTTATATAATTAATTACATACAGTTTTCAGGGTAAGTCAAATTAAAACCAATCGCAAACTGCTTGCTACAAATTCCTTCGAGGTAATATAGAAATTAATTTTGTTAAAATAATATGTATTTAAAAATTATCGACCTGCCCCAGTTTTCGTACGGAGCTGCGACACATATAATACGCTAGCGTATAGCATACTTCGTACGAAAGTACCTTCTTAATAAATCGATTAATGAAATTTGGAAAATCTCCTTGCAGTGGATATTCCAGAGGGTAATATCCAGTTAGCTGCTAACCCGTATATGCGCATCTGCATCGCGCTCTATTTGCAAAGCACAGATAAGCAATGGTACCAGAGAAATTTACCAAGTATAAAGTAGCAACGTTCGTAGGCGGTTACTTTAACTACAAGAACCAGGTAGTTGTGCACGTGTGCACACGCTTGAACAAACACATATCCACCGATAATGGCTAGAATAGTGAGATCTCCACGTTGGGTTTGTATACATAGTGTGGTTCATATGTACGGGACGGCTGACATGATGCTGCCCGGTTGTTGGCTTAAGCATCAATGTTAATCGTGTTCGGTTGATGGAAAACCGTCAGTATGCTTGGCAGGCCACAAAAGCCATTTCAGCGACCACAATGCTCACTGAAATCACGCATGCTGGATACGCGTATCCGTGGTCGTTTAGAAGCACGCAATATGTACACTTATCTGCTAGCTCCCTCATCCCCTCCCCACCTCGGCCCCCTCGGCCCCCCTCGCCCCCTCGCCGCCCTCGAGCGTACAGCCGCAGATTCCGGAAAAATGCGAGAAAAGTACCCGCGTAACCGCACTTATTAAGACGAGCCGTTGGCTCGCCGGAATTTCGAGTGCTTGCCTTAACCGTGCGGCGCACGAGCACGAGCGGATGACATCGGGCACGTACATCTTCCTCTCGTACTTAACTTAGATCCTAATTTCGAGAAATTGGTCAAACGCCCAACCGGATATTACAACTGCTTATATCGTTGGTGGTGCGCGCTTCCGTAATAAGGCTTCTGGTGGAAATCTTATTTCTTAGGAAACAACCACCGAGCGCATGCTTTAATAAAAATAATTCTTCAATTATTCTCCGAGCACATTTCCAATGACTTACTTCTTAACTATGATGGAATACATTTAACCTCATACATACATATAATATGTAATTTGTATACAGATAAGATACACCAGCCCTTTCTTTGTATTAAATACCTATAATCATAAGATATATATGAAGACAACACATCTAGGATGTGGGCAATACAGGAAAAAGCGGGGAAAGAAACACAATTTCCCTTGTCTCTGATAACAAGAACATTGGCGGCGATGGTATATACAGTAGAGGCTACAAGGCTTGCGTGTGATCTTTCAACCGGCTAGAGAGCAGTTCCACAAACGATCTTCATAGGTAGAAAAGAGGCTGTATGGTGGTGGATATGGGAGAAAGGTCAACGAGGCTAGCCGCTCATCCCTGGTGTATGGCGGTGCAGATCTGCGGATCTGCGGAGATTCGGAGGTAGCTGGACCGTCGCGGGAGAGGAAGGAAGAAGGGTGAAAGGCTCTGGTCATAGGTGAGTATAGTGCGGTCTCGCTATGTCTCGGTTCGCATTGCCGCAGGGTGGGGGCTTTGGACGAAGGTGGAAAAGAGGACGCGAGGAAAGCAAAAGGGATTTGCTATCTCCCGGAAAGGGTGAAGGAGGAGAGACAGAGGGAGGAAAGAGGGAGAGGGGGTGGGTGGGAGCGAGCGAGCGAGCGGGGAAAGTGGGGGGGGAGGGGGCAGAGAGGTGGTGAGGGGTAAGGGTAACTGCGTGGGTGAAGGAGAGCGAGAAACGCAAAGAGAAACGACGCACCAGCGAAAGAGGGAACGGGATTCGGGTCTGGGGAAGGAGGGGGAATGAAGTTCGAAAGCGCGCGCACTACGGTAGCTCACATCAAAGAGTCGTCTTAATAGAAAGCCTTAGAGGCGTTTGTTCGAGTCTCCTCATCTGACTAAATATTCCCGGCTGACTGTGGAGATATCGGCGGGCCAAGATACACAGCACTGTGCAGATCTTACGTATAGAACAAACAGGCCGGGCTCCGGGATTACGCTTCCGTTTCGTGCCTCCTGGGTAACGACCGCCTCTCCCCCCCGCCCGCCCGCCCGCCCGCCTCATCAGCCCCATAAGTTTCTCCGAGTTTCTGCAATCTCTGGTCTGGGTATGCGCGCGTGTGTGTATGGGTGTGTATACATATCGGGTGGCTGGCTTCGACGAAATTTCCGATAGCCACGTTCTGCCACTGCGAAACGTCTGAACTCGAGACCACCAGTTCTCTCAACGAATCATGCCTCGCGCCAAGTGCATGGAAACTCGCGTTTGAAGAATCGAGCGTCGAAGTTTCACCCATCAAAAGCGAGCCGGCGCGCTTGCGGATTCGCCTAATTAATATTCCTGTTGATATTCGATGAAAACTTGGGGAGTCGGTGAACGATGTCCCGCCAGATTATATCACACGCGAGTTTATCTCTTCCCGCTACTCGATCTCCGCTTGCTATCGCTTGACAAAATTTCCACCGGCTCGAATCAGATCGCTGTCGCTCTCCCGGAGGAGTGAAAAATGCAAACTATTCAAATTATTACAGAAACTCTTCGACACATTTGTACATTCTCTAATTGAAATAAATCCGTCCCTTTAATGTTAGTAATAAGCCAGGCTATGAAATCCTCGCACACACTAAATAGAAGCCAGGCTCATTAACAGCATTAATAGACTGGACGATGGGAGGAGAGGTCTACTTCATCCCTGCCGTACGGCGGCGGCGGCGGCGGCGGAAGGCGGATCTACGGGGTGATACGGACTTCACAGATTTGTAGCTGAGCAGTGTGCTCTCGCTTGCATATTATCGAGTAATACCTGTGGATATTCGGGCGTCAGGACGAACGCGCGCCCGTGTTTGATTGATCTAAATAGCAGCCCTTATCCTCTGACAGATATAAATGAATCGGATGCGCCCGTTACTAAGCGGCATACAGATGTAATCCTTTAAAGGGATGTTCGGCCTGTGTTTCGCTTCGGTTAAGCTGTACAAATAGACGTGGGATGTTCGCAATCAGTGTTGGTCTCTGTGGCAGAGCCGGCGCTGGGGTGGGTCCCGGCTATTTATAAATGAATCGTTACATGGAACACACCCCTAGGCGAGTACTATCCGCCCTCTTATCATACTCATGTGGACCCAGTCAAAATTGCAGTTTTTCCTCTTCCTTTGCGGTTATTCCATGCGGTACACATCGCTTCACATGTTTACTGGCTTGTAAAACAGAAACACGGCCAGTCTAACGTATTAATCTATTAATACGCGAATATAGTTGCAGTCGGTTACGAAAGATAAAGAATTTCACGGCGAGGTAGTTCCGGAAATTAACAGAATTTATTTGTAGTATGCGCCTCGGTACCCAATTACACCGTCTTCGCGTTATCCGAACGGAGACCTCTCTTAAGAAGATCTTACTGCGAATCATCGTTGCAAACGACCTCGGTAACGATGAAGCTTTCGCCGCTTGTTTGTACGCTTACTTTGCCCTTCCTGTCCCACTCCACTAGTGTTTTGACTCCCTCAGTCTTCTCATCACCGATGCGCGCGCTTGTTCTCACCCTCGCCCCTCTCCCGAGGCAACCAGGCCTTCCCTCATTTACCCGTCTCCAGTCCCGAATCCTCCGCCATTGTTTAAATACAATTTTGTCGTTTACTAATTAATGCGCTCTACATCAAAGAAGATGTTTATTGGTTCATGTGATACTAAAGAGACGGTAACGAAGAGGTAACTCGCTAAGGGAGAGAACGGTTCGAGGCGGAAGGAGAACCTGGCCACGGTGATTCAAGCGGGGTAGAAGCGGCGGCGGCGGGGGCGGCGGCGGCCAAGGGGTAGAGAAGCAGGATGAGGGGGGAGTGGCGGTGCGCTGAATGCCCATGGAAATATATCTGAGTGCTGGCAAAAGTGCTGTCTCCTCCTTCTGGCCTTCCTTGTCTCGATCCCGTGTTGCTTCTGCCTCCTTGCTCTCGATCTCTCCCGCCTTCTCGGCCTGCTAGTGCTCCCTTTATCGCCAACAAACGGCTGGCCAACTACCCGCAGACTCATCAGCTAACTTTGTTTTCGAGTTACAGGACTTCCCCTCCTTTCCCGCCTCTTTTTCTCCCCTCTTCGATCTCTCCGAGAGTGTTTATGTGTGGGAGCGCGTCTGCTGCTCTGCGATCTCCGCCCGGTATCGCCACGCCGACTCAGCCGTAGTTACCTACCGCGTAGTTCTCCCATCGTCAAACGGAAGGCGCGTCGCGGGTACAAACATCATCAGAGACAGCGACGGCTACGGCTACGGCGACGGCAGGCGTCGGGAGTTCCAGGCACCACTCTCAGTCAGGATAAGCAGGCTTTTGGGCCAACCGTGAAAGCCAACCAACTTGTTCGGCTGTGTAATCCAGGCGGGACGTTCCCCTCGTCGGATTCGATAATTTCTCTGTTTAAGGCTACTTTATGTAGGAGTTCGCCGACTACACTTGCGCATGGGACCGCTCAAAGCACCTACGACTACGTTTTCCACTGGTTCTCGACATTTTCAACTTTGCATCGTTTGCGTTGATCACATACATTTACTCGAATTACAGAGTATGTACTTTTGCTAATTATATAAGAGGCATTAATGATATCAAAATTCGAAAAGTTCGATAATTCGATCGTCTAATAACAGATTCATACTAGGTCGCTACTTTTTAGGAGTCTCAGGAAATACAGTACAGGTAGATGAAAAAACAAAATACGCTCTTCAGTCTATTATTACCTCCAGCTATTATCATGCTTTTTCTATTTATGATGATAATTCTTTTGAGCGGATGGGCACGCATTCCGCGATGCCAACCACAATGGATAACACCTTTTTTGACGGGGGCACAAGGGTGGATTAGAAAATGCAATCTTTCCTAATGGGTGAGAACGGAAGAGAGTAAAAGCGACGGAGGGTGCGGGGCGAGGGTGCGGGGCGAGAGGAGCATAATGAATGCAGGATCATAGTGGTGGTAACGTAACGATACAAAGGAGGCTTAGAAAGCCCGGTGGAATAAAAGCGTGCCGTGATTGATCAGGGCTCTAGATGCAGCCTGTTGATATTGCCGCTCCAACCGATCCATATAACTCACTAGTTAAACGGGAACTGATGAGAGATCGGCGGACAGACGGCGCACACTGGACACACACTCACACGGCTATATGGAAGAGAAACAGAAGCGAGAGCCAGACACAAAAGGACCGCTACGGAAAATTAAAATAATATTTCCCAATGTTTCGAAAGAGCCCGCACACATGGGGATACTCTCAATGGCGAGCCCTTCAAGAGTAATATCGGTCTTTCATAAGTTCACTCTTTATAAAATGCAAGGTGATTTCAAACCCCACAGAGATCGCTTTTCAATCTCATAGTCTGTTTAATATATTTCTGTTGTTAGATCTGTTTATAACAAAACGAAATTATCTTAATAAATCTTATCAAATAAAAATAAATAAGACTTAGTAATTGGACGCGTCGAATGAAAAATTGGAAAAGTTATTTGTCACAGTGAAGAACAACTGTTTATGTATAAGTAAATTTGGAGCTAAGAATACTTTGGAAAGTGGTCGGCCAGTCTAATACAGTGAAACAGTACTGGAAGGAGTATGAAGAAGCCTAACGAGGAAGAATGGTCATTTGGAAGGCGAAGAGTTAAAGTGGCCTGGAAAAAGGGATGTTCAATGAACAGTGGGGGTTATGTGATTCCCGTGTGGATCCTTGCAATGATGTGCTCCGCCGACCGAATGAGAAACGGGAGGCCCGCGCAGGGGATCGGCGTGGAGGACCTGTATTATAGGCTGGCGTACGAGGAGATGCGAGCACTGCCCGCTTCGTGCCCTTCCTGTGTCAATAGGCTCGATTTCCCTTTCAAGTTGTCAACTCTTTTTGTGTGCTCGGCAAATTGTCGTCGCCGGAACGGGGCCGACCAAGCAAGAGTAAGAGTGGACTCGCCGGCGAGTAGGGGTGGGGTGGGGTTGGGCTGGGCTGGGCTGGATTCGGGGGGGTTAAATTAACATTATTGTTGTGACAAAGAGCGGGGGAGCCCGGCCCACCCAGAATCTCCTGCACCCCGCGGGACTCGTAGCTAGGTAAACAATTCCACTTGATGATCGGCTCGTTTGATGTCGCCCGATTACCCTCGACAAATAATCACTGATTCTCCGCGAAAAGCAAGGATACCGGCGTTCATCTGACGACGCTTCGATTTCGGCGCCAACTGTTCAATGGCATACGCACATCCCAGCTCTGCGTCCTTTCAAATGTTAGGTAAAAGCTGGCCGCGTAGTATAGACTTTCTGTCGATTGACGGTTTAGTTAATTTGACCAGCCTCCTCTTTTCATTCGATGCCACAAAGCCAAAGAGCACCTGTTGACCAGTCAATGAACAGTTAAATGTTTGTTCATCGTTAACAGAAATCGTACAATGTGCGTAGTTAGTTATCATTATTTTGTTTCAGCGATTTAAACTGAGAAATAGAGGCATACCATTACCATATGTGTATAAATATTGGTCAAAACGTATCTTTGACTATATACGCGATGGTCATAATATGAAATTCGAAATCTCAAATAGAACGATGGTTCAATGTTTGACATCACTGTCGTCTGGCACACGAATATTACAGATTTTCATGTCGATCTACAGTCCAATGGTAGACATAACGTACATAAATCCGGCTTGGATTTGTCGATGGCATACTCATCGAGCTTCAGGCAAAGGGTTGACAGAAAATCTCTAGGAGTTAGTTATGTTGATGCCATCGGTTACGTTGTAAAGATCCGCGCATCTAAATCGTAAACAAGTGAAATCTTGTCTGCACGGCGCGTGTGTCGCGGCGTTCCTTCGTTAATTAGAGCCTGACGATTAGGGAAATCCGTTTAACGCGTGGTACCAGACTGGTAAGCTGTAGGTTACGCGTATGGTAAGGTACGCGGGACACGTAAGGACGGATTACGCGCATTTTCGCCATATCCGGAGTCCTCGGACGTGTTTATTAAACTCAAATAAGGCCGATCGAGCCATACCAAGCGGTCCGAAAGCATGTGTGTGCTTGTCGGTCGGCTTTCGATTCACAGTCGCTCGGGTTTAGTTACAAGCGCGCGCGCGCGCGCGTGCACGCTCGATACCAAGTTCTCGTCGGGACATACATTTCGACATACGGAAAGAAGCACATACCGATGAGACGTGCACTGACGTGGAGCCGCTTTCAGAAGTAACGCTCCACATACTTTGCCTAGCGCACCACCTTCAAAGTATATCAATGTTTCCGTGCTGATACATCCTTATGTCGTTGATCAATCTTATTAATTAACACTGAAACGTCTGAAACCATCGTATTCATGGACGTTGAAGTACGGCTACCAAGGGAATTCCAGGGGTTTGCGGCGTGGGTATCAGACGGAAAAGGCACGTGGCCGATTTTTCCGCGCGCTCCATACTGTTCTCACTGAGAGAGGGAGGGGGTGCCGAAGGGAAGCAAATACAGGAGAACGGAAGGGCCTTCGATGTCAATGGGGAAAGAAGGCGGAAGCGGAAGGACGCCAAGGGTACCCAGTGTACTTTACCTACGTGGCCCTCTACTCTTTCGCCTTTAGTCGCAGCCACGAGCCTCTCCTTAATTAGTCTGGCGGTGGCCGTCCGGGCTCCGCTGGCAAGCCTGGACGTTTGCCCCTTATGCCAGCAGCGTGACAGTGCTCGCGCCCTTTCACGCACTGGTCGGCGATGGCCAATCATAAAGAGATTCGCCGGTTTTGCGCGAGGCTCGCGCATCCTGAATAAACTACACGATCGAATCGATAGATAAAGGACAATGCTCTTTTCAGCTTTGCCGCGGTGGCGGCGGGCGGCAGCGGCGGGCGGCGGGTGGAAAGAGAGCGCCATGCCGCGCGGCGTCGGCGTCGGTAGATCGAGACATGGAGGAGTAGAGCGGAGAACAGAGCGAAGAAACTGGAAAAAGGGAGGAGGGAGAGAGGCGCACCAGGAGCAAGTGAGGAGCGCAGCCCGGGCAGACTCTCTCTCCGGGCAAGTCGACAAAGAGGCTCCTTCTATGCAAATTAAATGCTGTTTCCATAACCATTCGTCCGTTCCATTGAGTGAGGTTCGGCTCGCTCGTTCGTTCGCCCGGTTCTTTGTCATCAAGGTAAAGGGAACTTTCGCAAGGGGCCGCGTGTTCGCTCGCTCGCCCGCTTGTTCGCTCGAACACAAGCAGCTAGCTACCAACCGCGGCCACCACCACCACCCATCTCACCAACTCCCACCCTCCATTTCAATAACCGAAAGCACATCAAGCTCGCCTCTATATGCTATTAATCAAAGGGCTTTCCCTCCGAGCTCGCGCATTTCTACACCCTGACTTTCCTCTTGGCTTCCCTCCCGTCTGCTCGCAGGCCTTGCCCTTCTCTCGCCACGGAGACAAACTTTTTTCAAACCTACATTCGTCCCGTTTACACGTTTCTACACCTTTATCCTACTATGCCCACCTTTTTGACTTTTTGGTGGCATATAACTCTTAACCACACTCCTCTTCTTTTTTTCATTCTATTTCCTGAATTCTGTTATTATGCAATCGTGAATGGGAGGTAAACTCCGTGGACTTCTCACGCATAAGTATTTCCGTACGATTTAGTGATCAAGGAACTTTATGACTTTATGACTTTGCAATCGAGTGTATTATCGTAAACGTGAACGTTCCGCGCAAAGTAAAAATTCTTCAAGGATGGAACTTCCAGCACATTATCCTCAAACTGTTAAATTCTAGATCGAAACATACAGTGGCATAATAATGTGGTTAGCCGTGCGAGATATCGTTATTATAGAACGGGCAATGTTTCTCATTACGATTCTTGGGTGTGCATGTGTACGCATCTCGGGTTTTACGATTGCAATGGCCTTAAACCGCATATATTATATTATTAATCTCTAATGTCTCTATGAAATCGAGACATTATCATTCAGCGTCCACCTGCCCCGAACGCGCAATAACTCATGCAGGGCACTCGCAACTAATAAATCCTGTCTCAACACCGCCACCGCCACCGCCACCGCCGTCGCGACGGTATGCGTGCGCGGTGCAATACATACCCAACAGCTTGTCAAATTCATATAACGGAAGTTCACGAAAGCGTGAAATGACATTTCAGTCGACTGCTCGTTCTCCGAAAGCCTGCGGCCGGCTAACGAGAGCGAGTGCGAAACTCTCGATTTTCCCCGGTGACACGCATACCTTACCACCAAGAACCTCATCGACACGATATCGATTAAAGTCGCTCGTGTATATCAATCAAAAGTTTGATGCGAGATCTTTTAGCGGATTTCAAGTTACAGAAATCCTTCAATTTCATTTTAAAGTTCTCTATATGAAATCTCTCTCTGAGAAGATGAAATTAATACCGATGATTATATCAGTCAGAAGTTTATAATTTAAACCATAATATAAACAAATAGCTACCGAATTCTTATCACAGAGGAATCTATCAACAACTTAAATTTCAAAAGCGTTATCGGCAGCATGTAAACACGGGTGTCCAGAAAGGTTTTCCATGGCTGGAAGATGGAGAGTAAAGTGAACCGCGAGAAGAGTCGCGCGGCCGATTTCGCCTTGTTGTTGACTGGCAGTCCGATGGATATCTGTGTAGTATGTGCGTAGAGAGCTCGCGCCGGGATCTCAGAGGGAATGAGAGGGAGCAATGAAATTACGCGCCCAGTACAAAGAGCACCGCGGGCGCTGAGCGTCTCGGTCCCGGATAATGATGCAGCGCGTTTACGTTAAGAGCACACCGGTTGCCTCCGAACAGAAGCGAGCTCCTCTTACAGCTCATCGACTTGCCTGGATGCATCTGATGCATCCAGTCTCTCCCTCTCACTTACCTCTCTCTGTATATGTGCGTATCCCGAATGCCGCTGTGTAACGGTCTTACACATGTATGCCTGTTACACTGATAGAGGAACGAGTGTACAAGGCAGTGGCCGGCGCGTAGGGAAGGCAGCATCCTCGCCCGGCGACTCTCCCGGCCGATGATTGTAAAGAAAGCTATGCGCGCCTCCAACTATCGAGCCAGGCTAATAATAATACACAACGGTAGTCCCAAAGAGAAAAGAAAAGCAGCCGGCGGAGGGGGGGAAGGGCCTCTGTCCCCCCTCGATTATTCGTGCTCGGCCTTCCTCGGCGCCTGGGCGCGTTCGAGTTCGATTAGGATGGTGTAATTAATGGTCTATGTGTGATTATGAAGATATCTGAAGCGCGGGACTAACTCGTGGATGAGGAAGCCTGCCTGCCTGCCTGCCAGGTGAACGAATCCCAGTGAGCTCGTTAAGTTTCTATTACTCGACGGCTGAGAGATTGGTAGACAAAGGTCTCGGCAGCCTGCTGGGGAAAGTTTCTTCTTTTTCTCCCGGGGAACTACGGAAGCTTTTAACTCTTTGTTTACCTTTGAGTGAAGTCATTGTTTACATTCCTCGTTTTTGGATTTATTTTAATATACTAAGGTGAACGAAAAAAATGGCAATTGAGGAAAGATTGGGGGCAGTGAGTCTTCTAAGAAGACCATCGCATTAAAATCCTGGAAATAAGCTTGAAAAATACGACTTTAATTCGAAAGGTTGAACCCTTTTCATCAGGCAGTCCTGATGGCCTGCTTCGTATAATATATGTCCTGTCTGCCGTGCACTTTACATGTGATGCTGTAAGTCGATGATGACACGAGGGACTAGCCTGTAATTGGCAGCTACTGTCAGTGAAAATAATTTGTACTGCATTCCGGCGGGCTTGCTTCGAAGGAAAGTAGTTCGAAGGTGGTAGGAAGGTGGTCGGCCGGGTGCATTAAATCAGGCAGGCCGCAGTGTGGAACACTGGCACGAGGAAATTGAAGGAAATTACAGAAGCCGGTTGACCACGTATGATTTATATTCGCGCATTCCTTCGATAAACGCAGGCGGCTTGTTGCGTCGCTGGTGCACCCGCCCGTCCCGCCCGTCCCGCGCTCCAGCGGTTAGCCACAGTCATGTCTGCACGTATCCCTTATGTCTTACCTGAAGAGGTTATTAGGCACGCGGCGAGAATATACTCGTCAAATCATGGTTCAACTACCCGCCGACTGTAAACTTCGGCGGTAATAACGTTGCAGCCACTTGACTGAAATATCGGGTGCGTTACCACTCACCTCCACTCGTAAATAATCCTAACGCAAGCAGTCTCTTTCTTACCTTCACAATACACATAAGTCGCACTAAGAGTGACTGCGTTTCACTTTAACAATGTATTCCACAAGAATCTAATACAAGTCATATGATATTTCTGTCGAAGATATACCATTTACAGAAGTATTATCAATGAAGCAGCGCTTGCAATTGAATCACCGTGGTGGGAGTATACGATCGCTATTACAAGCAACGGTTTCATGATTCAGCGAAAGATCGGTCATCAAGAACCGCCGCAAGGAAATCCGGGCCCTTGAGCCCTCCCCTTTTTCTGCGCATACCTGCCAGAGAGAAGACGGTCCAGAGCTCATTGAGCAGACGCATCGTACAAATCTCAGGGGGCTAAGTGCGAGGAGTGGCAGACTAATCCCAGCCGTTGCAAAAAGAGCCATAACAATATCCGCGCGAAGGTAGATACGTACGACGAGAGTGAGGCTAGTTAGCAAGGCGTTTCATTAGGCAGATAAGGCAATCAAGCGACTGGTCATCTCGTCCACTGAATTGTGCGAAGGCACATCTCGCTGGACATCTACTCGCACACATGTATGTACCAGGCGGTAACAGGCGAGCCCTTACGTATTTATTTCAACCGAATGAGTAGTTAAGTTGCACGAACGCGAGGGCAGCCTGGCACTGGCAGAATATGTGCTACCCTAATAAGCTCGGTCGGTGGATTTCACGGAATGTAGCAGTATATGAAGCGACCGCGATGCCAAAGAGAAACATCGGACTCATCACCGGATGCTATACGCCTCCTCATTTGAGGAAGACGACATTTTCTCCGTGTTTAATATAATTTCATCTTCCCGGCACAAATCGAGAGATTTTGCTTCTCCCTTGATAAATCATGTATGTTTGAATTGGTGAAGGAAGGAAGACTCTTTCTTCGAGCTTCCCGTTACTGGGGAAATAAGCCGATTTTTACACGCTGTTCGAGCTCTCTTGGGCTAATAAGGCGGCGCAAGATAAAGCTGTCAGTGCAGCAGTGTATCGCCGGAGAATTGGTGACCACGTGGGTTATCCCGGAGTGGCCAGCGGCATCCCGAGCACTCAGGATTCTCGCCGATATCTCCACGACAACCTACGTACGCTCGCTCGAGAAAGCCTCGGAAAGTTCAGCCGCGCGTTACGCAGATCGTTCGGCCTGTCCAGCTTCTCAGCACGCATCCGGCGAATATGCGCTCGTATCTCTTCTGCGTCCTACACGAACTCCAACAGACCGAGGTAATTTACAAGTCGCACTTGCCTGCCACCGGAATCGGGCGCGTGAAAACGGAAGCCCGAACACGCAGATATCCCTTCCCAATCGAACCGCTTTCCTTTTTTTTATTCTTGATCCGACGATATACCAGATTTATCACTTCGCTCAACTTAATGAAGAAAGCTTGAATATTGTGAACTATTGGTTATGACTCTATGACAAAAGTTCAAGTCCACCCAGATGTAATATGCATTGAATGTAAACGTTTAAACTTTAAAGTGGCAATGCAACGATGTTCATACCACAGCGTATAAGATGTAACAAGTATTCGAATCCTATTTGTAGTTAAACGTGCAACTTTTCTTTCTTTACTCTCATATGAGTGCTTCAGTTGTCGTCGGTCATTTCGCAAACAGTTCAACTAAATAGCAGTGAGAACGTTGTAAAGTTCAGACTTTATGTCGGATTAAAGCGAGCGAGGAATGCAGTCCAGCATTGCTGGCGATGACACCTTACGATTCGCGGCACATTTGTATTCAGGCAAGCAATCATTCACCACTTTTCGGCAAAGCGGCAGAAGAAGAGCCGCGCTTCCACCATTTTTTTTACGCCGAGCACCGATGATATCTGTGCTTGATGATCGCCGATATCGCGGCGATCTTACGTAATTAAAGTCGGCGCGAGGTGCAAAGGCACGTAGATTACCTGCTGGCGAAGAAAGGAGGCGCGCGGTGTCGCTTCAGAAAGCTCTGAAATTCGTGCGAGCGATCTCTGAAAGAGTCGCTCGACGCTGCGCATGCAAAGCTCCTGCCTCTAGTGATTAATGAATCTCTCAACAGGCCGAAGTGGCGAATGAAAGTTAAACGCGCTGCATTCTTGACTGTCGAGACTCCGGATAATCCACCATCCAACTAGACACTCACTCTACTAATCTGGTTACTTGCCGAGCGGAATAAAACTCCACTTGGGATAAGTAGTGCAACCTTATTATAATTTCGCAAGATCAAGTCAAATTCGACGTGCTAACACTATCGTAAACAACTCAATTGTAGATAAGACCGAGTGGACTTGCGTGTTCAGTAAGCGCGATCCGTTTAAAAAGTAATTAGACTGCCTTCGCATAGATCCTTAATTGACGATTTAATGACTGTTCAAGAATAAATATCCCCTAACGCACCGAAAAGCATACACGTAGCTGTAGCATTAGCGGAAAGAATTAGAACGAGCGCCGCCGCACCGCTGACAGCAATCCGGGCAAGTCTAACTGACGAAACGATGGTAGGCTGCAAATTTCACAATTGTTTCACTGCACGCCGATAGAATCCGATCGAAACAAACTGTGTGTGTTGACTTGATGAATGATCCTCGCGTAAGAGATCCTTTCTCAGCGCATTCTTTTCGCACCTGATGGCGAGGATCGCGAGCGAACGGGGCTCGGTAAATCACGCCTTGCCGTCGACAGGGGGACGTGGGCAATTAACGTGTATCCACGGACGATTAGGTGCGTTAAGGATTGGACGGGCGCCTCCGATCGAACGTTTTCTCGAAGCAGCCCGCCTGGCTGTCGTTCTCGATCGAGGTGCGTGGGTGTGTAGGCGAACACAAGGAGCGAGTCCGGCCGTGCACCGTGGACGACGAGGCGGAAAAACCTGTCGAATACCGACATACATCATTGCCCTATCGGCGAGAAATAAATCATACCCCTCTTTATCAGCGGCGCAATGTGTGAAAATGGACCACATCGCGTCAAGACTATTACGAAAAGTCGATAAGGCCCAGCGCCCGCGCGCGCCCACCAAGTAACGACAAAGTGAATGCGGGGAAGAGACAGAAAGAGGGAGAGAGGGAGAGAAAGAGAACGTTAAGAGCGCGCAAGGAGTTAAGTACCGTTCGTTGTAACACGCAGCATCCGATCGCAATCCCTGCGCAAGAGAACCACGGGGTAAGGCAATTTCTCAGGCCGTTGCATTATATTGCCGGGCATTTCTCAATCGTGCCTTCTTAGAAAAGTAATGGCTCGCTGCGAGCGCTCCTCGGAATAAAAAAAGGATTTCAGTCTCATTAGAAAAGTAAATACACAGGTATGTAGGTATGTATAGTGATGTGTGCGTGCGCGCGGAGAGGCGAGAGCCATCTCGTCGGTCGAGGCGGCGCGTAACGAGCCGGCGAATGAACGACTACGGCCACGGCCGCGGCCAGCGGCCAGCGGCTCGGTGGCGCGCGTCGATATCTTTTATATCTTCTCGCGCATTCCGCAGTGCCACATTTCGCTTAACCATCCGAGACACACGCTGCTTTCGTATATCCAAGAATCTCATTCCGGCGATTCCTCCTTCCTCGGCTGGCTCGCCGGCCGGCCGGCGTGCGCGACAGCACAAAGTAAGCGTGCATAAAAGCGCGACCTTCCTCTAGGCTTCTTCCTCGGCGAAGGGGCTGGCTGGCTGGCTGGCTGGTTTTGCTTGTGCCAGCTCCCCCCGCTCCGGCTCTATAGGTATATAGCCAGCCGGCACATATATTTTCTCCTGATCTGGAAAACAATACGCTAAGCGTGGATTTATATGCACCGCGGCCACGGGCAATAACTTACAGCGCGAAACACTGCCTCTTCTTTGGCGTTTCCTTGCCTCGCCAGCCCGGACGTGTCCCTCTCCTAAATAAGGACACGACGGAAATGGCTTCCCATCTCGCTTCTTTTCTTCTCTATGCTGGGCGCGAGCGTGAGCACGCGCGCGCGCTCGCCTCCGATTCACCTCTCCCCTGCTCGACTCACCGATAATCCACTGTTCACTCTCAACCGAACTGAGCTTCTGGCACATTACGGGTTTTCAGAGATCAGCCCTTTAAAGCAGTCGCGGCTTACCCTGCCCTATCAGGCCGGCTTTTGTACTTGAAATAGTGCCGAGCCCCGTGAACCTCGCCTCTTTCAGATTGTCTGTTTCAGATTATCGAGACAATAGCTTCCTCCATTCGGCCGCGTGTCGCCGATCGAGCTCGGTTTATATTGCAATATCAATACGTATTTCCGAAGGACTATCTGCTATGCATCATGCGTGGCAGACGTAGAGGCGCACTTCCTGCACGGATGCGCAGTTTTCAGCATAAATTCGAATTATTGGCGATGTTTATGTCGGCGATAGGTCGGGGAGAACCGACGGGCGATAAATCGAGCCGGCCGTTCATACCTACGTTCCGACCTTGAAGAATGGAGTTTCCCGACAAGCGTCGATTTGTCAAGAAGGGCTTCCAATGCCTCTCAATGGCAACAAGCGGAAAGCTCGGCCACCCTTGCCCTATTCCGGAGGCACAATGCCTCCAATGTGCTCTTTATCCTCGACCGGCGGAGAAATGGACAACGGGCCAAGAAAGCAAGTGGTGAGGGGAGTGGGAGAGTCAAGTAAGAGAGAAAGAGAGACTGAGCGAGAGGAAGTATGAATTCGAGAACCCCCCCGTTTTCATCCCGATCAGAGGAAGCCTGCGGGATTTACTTACCCCTCGACCTTCACGCCTTTTTCTCCCATCGGCCTATTCACCGCGAATAACCCTATTACTCTTTTCTGCTGTTGGTACTCGCTTGATCGTATTTGCCAGGTATTACCAGATTCTGCGTGCCCCTCGGAAGAAATCTCCATTTGCATCTTCACGGTTGTCGGCAATAGAAAGGAGAGTGTGGCGCGATATGTGTTGTAAAGAAACTTCATCTAACTCAATTGCATTCTCACTTATAGACAGCAGTCGCTTCATTAACTAGTAGCTCTCTTCGCAGAGTAAAGTAGTTTTTCGTGTTGGGATTAGTGATCGAACAAGCGTGTAATACGGCAGCGCGAGTCCCCAGAGCTTTCCTAACGCGCATCTACCGCTCAAGGGCGCACTGTGATAGCAGAGGAGCGTAGAGAGTTATCGACTATTAATTGCACGTCTATCCGACACGATATTATCCTGGAAAGCGATCGGCGGCAGCACGCTCGCACGGGTCATCGCTGCTTTGGAAGGAACTAACTTTAATTAACCAATATTTCCTCGGTATGCTTCATCTACCACAGAGCTTATTTAACAGTTTTACCGGAAGCACTTGACGCCGGAGTAGTTTGTCAATTGACGAATGATTTAGTCCTGATCGATTAAAGGGTTTCAAAGTGTATGTACGGGGAAAATCAGATATTCCATTTTATATAGACAGATGGATCCATTGCGAGAGGCTGCATTGTCTAACTCAATAGCCATCGTTGCTGATCGGATTTCCGCATCGATCTTGGCGTGTCGATCGACGCGGCAAAACGCGCGTCGAGCATAAATTCCCCTAAAGATTTATCATGCGCGGCAATCGCGGTATAATAGGTTGAACGACCTCGACTTTATCTTGAGTCTTGAACCTCAGACGCAGCTCTCGAACAATCGATCTCTCGGCGATCTCTTCTACGTGGCCGGTTGGACGGCCAGCCAGCGAGCCAGCCAGCCAGCCAGCCAGCCAACCATCCAGCCAACCAGCCAACCAGCCAAGGAGCGAGTCAGCCGGCAGAAGGACGAGGGCCCATTATAGTCGGCGCGGCGGATTCCCGTGCGTGCGAAAGGTCATGACTGCAGTCGCTTGGCGATCGGCACTTTTTCACTTTCTAATGCCTCGCGTCTCTCGCTGCTCTCTCGCTGTACGGGGCTAACGATAACCACGATTCCTCTCTCGAGTCTCTCTCTCTCGATTTCTCCTTATTTTCCTTCTCCCCATCTACCTCGGCACTCGGCGCTCGGCGCTCGGCGCTCGTCGCGGTACAGCGCCGCTGTTCCGCGCTCTCCTACTCGAGTCAATTACCTTAGAGCGGATCGAAACTGCTCTCGATATACCGTTCGTCGCGCCCGCACTCATTTTTGCGATCGGCGCCACTCGCTGCTCCTGCTATTGCTCCTGCTGGTGCTGGTGCTGGTGCTGTGCGCTCCGCCGGATCCCGCTCAAAGGAGAATTGCGATTACGCCGGCAGATAGACGCGACTCCCTTCAAAAAGAGAACTAATTAATTACGTAACGTCATAGAGCCAACTTCGATTGCCGACGTCCGGGAGTGATCTCGAACCCCGCGTTACCACACGGTACACACGTACACGTATAGCGCTGTATGTATGTGGTATGGGTTCGTCTCGCGAGACAAAAGTGAGCGGCGAAAGCGTCGCCGTGCACATAGGCATAACGCCGGTAGCGAGATTCCGGAGACTTTAATCCCTTTGTAAAACGTTAACAAGCAGCGACAATTTAATGGTGTAACGTCGTTACGCTCTCAGGGAGGCGTTACACCGCGATAGAGATATAATGGGACTGGCGCTAATTAATAATTAATAACCCGGATCCAAATTAAATGGCTTTAAGGGTCGAGGGTGGCCGCACTGATACGGAGCAATGAATGCCGCGACGCTTGGTATATCGGAAAGGGTATAGGGTTCCTGCAAAAGGTAGTAGAAGGGTGGGCGAGCGAGAGAATGAAAGGCCGGAAGGGAAAGAGGAGAAAGAGAGAGGGAGACACCAGCCTCGGAAACTCGACGGTGCCGAGGGTGGCCTCGTGAACTTACGATGCTTGTATGAGGGGTGTTGCATTATTTATGGCAGCCATCGATCATCGTCCGGCAAGCACGGACCACCACGAACACCCCACTAATCGCCATATGACAACCGTATTTATTTTAAAGTCGCCCTGGTAGCCCTGCTCGCCCTGCTCGCCCTGCTCGCTCTGGTCGCTGGGCCGTGGGATGCATTAATTCTAATTGTTTGATCCCGTGCTCGTGCCTTCCTCGCTCGACCTTCTGTCGCTTACCCTCGCCGGGCATTCTCTGACAGTGTCACAACACGAATACATCAAACTCCCACTCAATATTTTACTCCTCGGGACAAATTTAATTAGACCGACAAAGTGAAGCAGGATGTCCCTTTCACCCTTCATACGCGCAGCGGAGAAATTCGGCTACATAGATTTTTAAGTGCAAATTTGTATCGAAGCAGCATACATTTATGCATTCAACTATTTATCGTGCGCAGTCATTTTTCCGATTATTGCAAAATAAAATAGTATATGTTACCCTTGCATTGTTATTAACATTTAGTTAAAAAAGACGTTTTAAAACTTGAATTGGCACGATACGCTTTTGACTTTTGGGAGAAGCAGGTGGTCGATAGTGCACCACGAAATTCAAACCAAAAAAACCTTTGCATTCGATTGCATACCATCATTAATAGCACTGCTACTTCATTAAACGTTGACATGCACAAAGTTATAGTAAAACGACGAAGTCAAAATATCAATGCTGCGACACACCCACGGCAGAAAGTGCTAGATGAAGTATGAAGGATACATAAAGAAGATAGAGGAGGAGAGGGTTGGGTGGAGCTGGCACGAAGAGAGAACGAAAGAGGATGGGGTCGTTGGGGCAGTGAAGTACGGAGTTGGGTAGGCGAGAGGGCGGACAAGGAGTTGCGCTGCATTCGAATCTGGAAAGTACCGACGAACAAGACAGAAAGACAGCACTGCACCTCGGCAAAGATCGGCTCCTAGAATATATCTACAAGGAAGGGAGGCTGCGGATATGCAAGAGGATAGGACACTTGGCTGACTGTGATAGTTGCACGTATATCCGTGTGGGTAAGAAAGAGAAGAAAGTAGAAAGCTGCGAGATGGCCCGACATCGCATCTCTACGCAGCCTCCCTTACTCGGTGACGCTGGAGGGTCGTCCGTTGACCTCGCGGGGTTCACCATTGCTTAAGCTTCAAGGCGAACTATTATCTCGACATGGCGCAGCGTGCGTGAACTTACGCGTGTATGCGGATGACCCCCGGTCTCTGCCCTCAGGCCGCAGCTCAATTCTGATTTATGACGCTAATGCAGCCTTCACCTCCAAATTACAAGCACACCTGATTAATGAGACTAATGCTCAAATGATACCATTATCAATATCCGATCTCGAAATTCAAAGAAGTCAATACAATGGGGCTAATCATTGTCAACTGATTGTGAAATAATAGTGATTCCAGTGCTAAATTACAAGTGTCGAGAATGATGCACTCAACATAATGATGTCATTGAGATGTACGACGGTAAATTTAATTTGTCTCAAGCATCAATAAGCCGAGTTTGAGAATGTCACTCAGCCACAGTAGAATTATCGAGCTGGCCGGAGTCATTAAACGGCAGTTGGACGCACTTAGAAAACCAGCAATTTACCGCTCAGCCAGCCAGGGGGCACGGAGGACTCTTCTCTACCTGCTCCTTGAGCGCACGTGACCCTCCGACGACGATGTTTACTCCTGGCCAGTAGAAAAGGACAGCCTACCGCCTACTGGCCAGAAGGAAGTACAGCGCCCTCGGTGCAGCTGGTTCTCTGGGATCGATCGATCCACCGGCAGCGGTGCACAGGTACAAGGAACGAATTCGCAGGAGCCGCGGGAGCGTGCAGGCGGCAGGCGGCAGGCAGCGCGTCCTGGGACGAATCGAAGGAATCGAGAGAAATCGGTGAGCGACGAGGTTGGAGCCGTGCGGTGCGGTGCGGTGCGGTGCGGTGCGGTGCGGTGCGGTGATGCCGGAGCATGAGCATATAGCCGAGGGAAGTTAACGGCGGGCAACGGTGGGGCGCGCGCGAGGACCCGGACCGGCATAACTTGTTCGACACGTTCCCGGCGCGCGCGATGGGGTCACCGGTGAGCAAGAGATGCATCTGGCCGCATCGGGGTCGCCATGGGGTTGCGAGTGCGCGGCCTGCACACGTGGCAGCCTGTCGCCGCCGGCAATTCTCTTGCCCTTGTCAATAATAAGGCCGGCCCGAGCTACTCGTGCCGGCATGTGTCTGTCTTCGCTCTCCACCTATTCCCGCACTACCTATCTCCCTTCTTAGTTCTTACCCTATAAATCAGAAGAGATAATCGCACTCATGCCCGTTTAATCGTCGATGTGTATCGGCGCCGGTCTATTCGCTGGTAAACCTGGATTCTAACCGGACGTGAAACGTCTCAGCCACTTTGGCGCATCTTAGGTTCAAAGAAACTTCTAATGCTCCCGCTAAATACAGACTCACTGTATTGAAGAACAATAACTAATACTCAAAGTTCTTAAGGTAATGTTGGTATCCAGGTAGGGAACACTTGATCAACGGCAGAAGTACTTCTGATGTGCCACTTGTTTTCTTAAGGGAACAAAAGCGGTACTTAGGGCATCTCAAAGGTCCCAGCTGAGGGCGGCATCGTAAGAAGAGGGTAGAAAGAGAGGTATATAGTGATGGGGCGGGGGATGAAAGGTGGAAGAAAGCACGAAGACGTAGAGGTGTCGCGATAATTGAGTTTTTGAAGTTGCTACTTCAAGAAAGAGATTCTTTCTAATTTGCTGCTATACGCTCCCTTTCTCCTTCTTTCTCTCCCTTTCTCACTTTCTCTCCCAGCCTCCCTCGCCCTCTTTTTCTTGCTGTCTGCCTGGCTGTCTTTCTCTATTCCACCCCTACAAATCCGGATAATATGAGAGCGCTCGAACCGGAGGGCGGCTGCCTCCGTTACTTTTCTAATGACAACGGCGCCAATCGGGGCGACCCGCGACAAAAGCAGGGTAATGAGAGCAGAAGTAAATCATCGGCCATTGTGAGGTAATCTCCGGGTATTGTCTGACGGTACGCGCGTGATGTATTATGGTATTGGGGCTGGCGAGCATGCCCGTCAAAGAGACGCCACACTCTTTTCCATTCCCTGCTTCTTTCGGACAGGATTCTTCCGCCGCGCATCTGAGGCAAGGCTTCGCAATTCCTCTCAATACTCTCCCATTTCTCGAAGATTACTTACACAGTTATTCAATGGTAACTTTCCTATCTGATTTCTTTTTGAACTGTGTGCTACAAGCTCGCAACTTCGATTGGCAATCAAGCAGTCCTAATGTTATATCTTTACATAATTATCTACTAGTTGACATGATACATCAACGAACTTAGGCACTTGTTAAGTATACAGGGAGGTAAATTTATCATTGCAATATCTTTTACTGTAATTTTATATTTACAATAAAAGTAGTTTCATTGTAGTTCTTGCATAAAATAGACGGTCAACAATTTAAATATTGACAAGTACCTAGAGACCTCGACCACACTAAGGTGTGGAATCCAGTAGGCGAGGACATAGTAGGAAATGAGTTCACCGGATTGTCACTGCCGACGGACAATAGTCGATATTCAAGATCGCCGATCTCAATACACTGCAAGTGACTATGTTGCCGGAAGTCGTAGAATGCGCATAGCAAAGTAGCACGTGGACTCTGGACTCTAGACAGAGATTTTCAGGGTTCCGATGCTATCGTGCGAGGCAAACACGTCGCGAAACTTGACCCCACGGAAGCTCAGTCCGCTCGTTCGACACCTACGCAATCCGGAGTCGGGTTCGCAAATGGGCCCCGTATTTACCGCGAACGAGCGAGAAGCACTTCCGTGTCGTTTTATATCAGCCAGTGAATTGTGGCAGGAGAGCGCGTTCGGGCTGCCTAATCTCCCATTATCGCATGAACGCTCCTTTCTTTCTCTCGATGTCTTTCCCGATGTTGGCCCATCACGTACTACTCTCACGCGCATGTACATATGAATGTACACTCGAGGCTAGCAGCCGGCGAAAAGTGAAGCGAACCATTTCGAATGCGCATTCCAGGTGTGAGGCGAGCGCGCGTACACACTTGTAAACGTGTGGAAGTGTAAGCGGAAAACGAGATCGGCGTAGCCACGAATTAGCAGCGTAATGGCAGGGCGTCGGCGTGGGGGTCTTTCTCGCATTGCGCCTGACAGCAGGCTAACATGTTAATCGCGGGGCAATTTTTTCCAATTGCATAGCCGCGCTACTCTGCCGACGGCGCGCCAATCGATACCGAGAAAGGCGAGCGTCATTATGAGATAGCTGAAGGTGCACGCGTTCCATGCGGATGTGTGCCTAGCCACTACACGCTCCCAGCTCTCCCTAACAATTGACATATCGGGGCCAGTACCGTTATCTCCAATTCACTTGATGTGCAAGTATGTATTATATGTGATCCCTAACGACCGTAGATAACGATGCGCGATATAACGACCTGCGTTTGGATGCTGCCCGGCCAACAGGAAGAATGCAGCGTTACCCGGGATACCGTTACTGTCCAGGGATCCCAGTTTTCTCAAACGGTGATCGGGCCGCTTTCTCTGTCTCTCCCATACGCATAGAATATACCGATTTTCTTTCTGATACGAAAGGACGGTTGCGCTACTCAGGTGGGTGGGTGCAATCGCTACGAGACAGTGGTTGCGAGGATCGTTCACTCATAAGTAAAGCATCCTTCCACATTCTTATCGCTCAGCAGGGCTTATGAGTACTCTCAAATCTGTCGCGTCAGTTTCTTATATGGAAGAAACTGGGACATGGGAGATATGTTTACACAGGGAAGCAATGAAATCTGCACGGTTTCTTCTCTTTCATAGACATCAATTCATACTAGCTGGCTTTCAGAATTCAGAATGAACCAACACACTTGAGCCATAATGCGAATAATTCAGTAAGCAGAAGCAAGTACATCAATGTAATAAAGCAGCAATAGCATTCGACATACTGAGACAAGTACTCACCCCATCCACCATCATCTTGATCGGAAGCTGCTGCAGTCCGCACCTAATCCCACAACGCCCACACTCCCCGCACACAAATACACCGTTGCACTATTTAAGTCAATTCGAGATACGTTTCTTAGATGCACGAAACGAAGGCAAAAATCGGACCAACGTACGCACAACACGTTACACCCGCCGCGATCCCGAGGCCATATTGGATCCTGTGACGAAATACGTTAACAATCGATATTGTCGTGGATGGGTTGTGCAATCCGCTGGACAGGTGCGTCGGTATTGTAGAACGACACCGGCACGCCGCCGTGCGGCTAATTGCACAGGCGCATCAAAAGACTGACAATGCCACTGCGTAACCTAATTTCACCACTGCGAAGTTTGTGAATTCTTCTGCGAGAAGGTGCGAAGTTTGTTTAAAAAGTTTGTAAAAGAGTATCCAATTCTGCTGGAAATCGTTGGTAATGAATATACCTTCTTACAATTAACATTCCTCCCGAAGTGAAGAGAACACGAAACCTCTGATCTAACGGAAGAAAACGAAATATGTCGGGAGCTTTTAAGAGCATAGTATCACGATATTCGTGTTTCAGCAGTCAGAGAACTGAGAAGATAGTCAGGCATCGAAGAGGAACAATCTCCTTAGGCCGTAATACGATGTAAATAGGTCGGTTCTCCTAACCAGTAGGGACCTTTGCACCTGCCAGTGTCTAATCGCCAGGGTGCCTAACAAGCCACGACGTTGTTTCGCGTCTGGTGAAATGAGATTCGAATCTCGTCGAGTGATACGGCCGGAGAAACAGTAGTCGAAAACAGGATGAGAATACTGTCACCGATCGTACTCAACGGAGGGCAATTGACACTTCGCTAAAGGTACGTTGCAGATCTCGTTCTACTTTTCACTTTCCTTCCTCTATGTTGCTCGTTTCGCAAAAGCTCTAGTAACTCCCATTGCGACTTACTAGAATAAACATATCTACGTATGAATGAGACAGCCCGAGCATTACACTTTCTGTCGTGGACGCGATGTATCCACTTGTCAAGAATGAGGACGACATATGCGAATTTCACTTCTGTTTCAAGGTAATCTCTATTCTCGACTTGCTAGGCAGACGGGAATGCAAAAAGTGCCGATACCGTTTGGCCTTTCCCACGTGCAAATGTAGCTCGCCGGCAATCGACATCGGCACTTTACAGCCCAGGCGGGGCGAGATTCAAGTTCTCCGCCAAAGGGTACTGCTTGGATAGGGGACGCTCGAACTGTGCTCCAATATAAACCGGTATCAAACCGATATCGGCCGTTAAGCCCGCACGCTTCCTCATTCAATTCCCCGCTCTATTACGAACACAAACACAAAGTCGAGGGACATAATATTTTTCGGATACATAAACGTGTTGGCAAGCCGTAGTATGACTACTACTCGCGTGTAGGTAGCTGTTGGCCCGCCAACAACTGAAAATGGTAGCGTGTTGCACGGAACTCGCAGCTCGCAACACTGGATATCCCGTTCAATGTAATTCTCCACTCAGCGTAAAACGGAATACTCCAAAAACGTCAGTCAAGAGGGAATTAGGATATAAAATGGAACAAATACTTCTACCATGTAATTTGAACGAATTAATTAAGCTGCAATTTTATTTTTCCAACAGACACTGCATTATTACAGAAATTAGAGAAAAACGATATTGTGTGCTTAACAGGTTTGTTTTGCCTGGCTGTCCTTTTTATTCTTCAAAGACTAACATCGACATAATTGACTCGTATGAATCTGTACCATTGTGCAAACATGCATGCACGTCCATGATCCCCCGAGAATAACATCGCGTCGCGCAGAATGGTAGCGGGCCATCGCATATCAACACTCGCCCGCCACAAGTACCTTTTTTCGTTCGGGCGTGCCCCGTTATCGTGTCTCAATTCCATCGAGCAGTAGTGCTCCAATTTGTCATTCGGGGAGCCGAGCCCGACTCACCCATTTGCTGGCCGGGCGCACCGCTCTGTATACACGCACCAGTAGCAGCATGAACTTCCACGGCACACAGCGCTTGTTTATCAGCGCGCATGTGGCTGTGGTCGTTGGCGCGGAGAACACTTTATAAATCGTGCCACCGGTGTGTCTACTCGCCGCTAGCCGGGCCGAATCGAGATTACGTGAAATATGAGTCTCTGGCACAATGACATTTTTCGGTGTAACGTAGCGCGCTAATGTTGCTGTCGCAGTCCTCTCGTAAGTAAGCACTGATCCATGAACACCGTGGAAGTAGCCTTCAATTTTCAGCCCAATGGATTAGTGTTAAGTCAGATTCACATTACAAGTATCCCCGCGCACTACATTCAATTTACAACAACAACTCTGTACACTGTGTACCCAGAATGTGAATCGGACTTTACGGTCTCGCCAGACCAATCCAGAGTCGCGTCGAACCGTGCACGCATACGGGAGCCTCGGGATCGTAGTACGCTCTAATCGATTCGTTCATCGATAGCACCCTTGTCCAGACTGTCAGGCGACGGTATGTTTACGGGCGGGACAGCCGATCCTCGTATTCGAAAACGAATGCTGGGGGGCAAAAGGCGCGTGTCACCGCATCGCATGCAGTAAAACGGACTTATCTACCGGCGCTCTTAATGAGCACATGGGGGGACCAGACAGAGAGACAGATATACACTCTTGACAAATCAGTGCCGATCGTTCAAGGTTGCCACAGTGAGCGAGAGAGCAAAGGATGAAAAATGGAGAGCGGGAGGAGATTTCGGTGGCAGCCGTGAATGAGTGCCGACAGGGTATGCAAGTATGGACAGTAGTTGGAGGAGCGAGCGATTGGTGTGGAGAGGACGGGGGCGATGCGGGTGGGTGGATGGGCGAGGAGGGCGCAGGGTGCGGACACAGAGGTGGTGGCTGAGGTGGTAGCGAGCATGGAGAGTAGAAGGTAACAGAAGGAGGCTGAGGTGGATGCAGCAAAAGTGGTAGGAGGGAGGAGGGTTATCGGGGGGGTGGAGGGGCGCTCTGGTTCGCAAACGGCCAGGAATACGGCTGAGAGGGCAGAGGCAGGTCGGCAGTCAGGCAGAGGCAGGGCAGACTCGTAACGCGGGCTAAACTACATAGCCTCGGCGGGTATAAGTCGGGCTATGCGCTGAGAGCCCTCCGCTTTCATCCGCTAATGGGCAGCTCTCCGCCCGTCTGCTCCTTTACTGCGTCATTAATACAAGTTGCACATGTCGAGAGCCAGTGCGCTACAATAATTTACATGAATGGAATTGAAAATTTTCTACTCCGCGGAGGAGAAAAAAGAAACGAAGAGAGCGCGAGAGCCGGAGTGCGGGGAGAAGGAACACGGACGAATGCCAGAGCGTTGCGCGCGGTCTTCCGATGCGATAGAGTGAAGAGAGGAGAGGCTGAGGGAGGAAGAGCGAGTGATTGTGGGAGGGGTAAGTTTCCTGAGAGAGAGAAGGAGAGGGCGAGAGAAAGAAAAAAGTGAGAAAGTGATCAAGCGTCGTGTTTTGCGGTGAGGGGTGAGCGGAAGCGAGGGAGGGAAAATCTTCTGACATTTTATGTCAGTAATTACATGAAAGATGGTATAACCTATACGATCGGCCGACCGGCCGGTATGCCTTCCTCTCTTCGTTCAAAACCAACCAACCAAGTCAACACGCAACCTCCTCTTTTAGTCTCTGGAGCGAACCCCCTACAGCCCCCGTAATTCATCTCTCCGCGTCGTTTTTCTGCTCCTCCGAGCCCGAGGCAGCCGTATCGCAGAAGGGGCTTTTTATGCTTTAATTTGTACATGAAGTGTGTCCAGCTCAGCGACGAGGATTTACCTCCTCTCTGCGTCTGAATCCTCTCTTATGCAACCCATCGGTTGCTAGCGTTTTCACCTCGACTGATTTTAGCGTGCTAGTCCACCATTGGAGGCGCGAGTCTGCTAAATGGGTCTCTACTGTGGGACCACAGCGCATCTCGAGGACCCCGGGCGACGATCCGTGGAGGTTCTCACCTATCGCTGACCCCCGCCACTTTATTATACGTGACAGCATGAGTTAGTGCGAATGAGACCATTGTAAAGTAATCGCAAGCTCTGCCATCCCCCACACCTATATTTCTGCAGTTGGTTTTCCTCGTGAAGGGTGCGGGCGACTGCACTGGCCTAAGCTCAGCGCCGAAGATCTACGCACGCTCGTAACTATCGTCTAGATGCGTGCGTACTTGGGTACGCAATGCGCGCACCGCACACCCGGTAAATTAACAAGCCTGGCCAAGCACCTTGAAATAAATTCGATTGCCTAAAGAAGGGGAAGGCTTTCGCAAAGCAGCCCACAACTCTTACGGGGCGACGACGCAAGTCATTCTCATCGAGAGTTCAATATGACCTCCATCGCTCGGCCTGCCTGGCCCAACTGAGAAAAATAACTCCTGTTGCCTGCTAAATCTTCCATTGTATGCGTAAGTCAGAAATGCTTGGAAGGAAAGTGTCCAGGGAAATCGTACGGTTTTACGGACGCCGATTTACCTGGTGCTATCCGATTATCTATGGGTGATAGTGTGTGATCGGGCACACCTTATGTGACGCAGTTGACGCACTCCACGCTCTTAGTGTGTCGCGCAGAGCCGCGCATAGAGATAATCCGCTACCTTATTTAACAGGGAAAATACCTCAGCGTTAAACTATCGCGTCATCGAACCTCGTCTGACCTGCGCATCGTAACTTTCGCGTTTCTCGAGTCCAACGTGTCCTGGGATTCTCCGAGGATAACGGGACCCTTTATTCTATTCGCGCGCTAGAAGCTCCCACTTAAGCCTCTCAAACGTAGGTAATCCAATGGACAATCACCGTATGTAAAATAAATTGTTTCCATGTTCTCTTTGGCCAACCAAGGCAAAAAATATCCAAAAAAACGTTAAATCATTTTTCCGGTATATTTATTTCGTACATGTCGGAAAAGATTTTATAAAAAAAATCCTGTAAAATACCAAGTTAATGCATGTCTCTAAATATCACCATTAATTGCGTTTGTACCAGCTTGGGAACTGTTTTATTATTAGAGTCAAAACAGGGTATTTAATTGTAGTCATTCATAATTTAAACGATCGAACTTTCGTTTCCTGGTACTTAAAGTCAAACCGGATTCGAAAATCTAAAGCACTCGCTGGGGGGGAAAAAGTTCTAGAAAGGAAGTTGTTCAAAATCAATATTCCATTAGAGTGCCACGACGAATTTCTTGTATGTGCGGAGAATTATTTTAAAACGTTGAAAAGCAATTTAGCAATACAACGCCGTGTAGTTTAAGCTAGTTACCATATGAAGAACAAATTTATCAATCAATGGATCACTTCTGGCGTGACAATCCACCTGAAATCGCCAGCAGTGTATGTTCACATTGTAGGCTTAATATTATTATATATATGAACATAGAGCGAGAGATTCAAGAAATGCGAATACGTAGTAAAGTACGGGGGGCCAGTAATTAAGCTTTTATTTAATTTGCTCTCGCTCGGCGAGATCTTGAAATAGTCGGGCGTATTTCGTACCCCCCATGTATATGTAAAGGCAGTTGGCAAGTTCCTCGCTGACATCGGCCCCGGGGTCCTCGGTGGCTGTGCCGGCCATACGTCAACGTCCATTACACTTCTACCCCGCTGCTGGCTTTAATGTTTTCGACTCAGGCACTCTTTATCCCACCTTGCAGCTAATTAGCAAGCCGGATACCGGACACGCGCTCCCGGTGCCCCCATCCCATCGAGGCGTACGTACCACCAGACGCCCACCCCCTATCCACAAAGTCAGAGTCCGCTGCTATGCACACACTCATAGCTACACGCGCGCGCATACTGCTCACTCTCTCTCTCTCTTCCTCAGGCTGGCCTCTCGCTTTCTCGAGTTGTCTCCTTTCCTCATCTCTTTCCGCAAACTGCGCTGTCCCTCGGCTTCCTTCTTGCTCATGGCCGCGCGTCGGACTTCCATTCTCTCTCGACGAAGTGCTGCGCTCCGTGTGTCTGTGTACGCTGCTTGCGCTCACTCCCTCCTTCTCTCCCTCTCTCCGTGCCTCTCTTTTTCCATCTCTTCCGGCCTTTGCCGGCGAACCGGCATCGCAGTCGGGCACGGCAATTATTCCAAACTCATTTTAACTCATTACGCGCCGGGTCCACAGGTCTCCTCAGAATAGCGACCCCCAACACACAAGTACGCGCGCTCTACGCGGAACACGCGCCGCGCGCTGTCGGTGCTACAAAAAACCGAGTGCAAAACCGGAAATTCGCATTAGAACGCACGCTCGTCGTCGTCATTTTTTCCCAACTCTTTTCCACCTTCGCCGCCCCCCTCCCGGCCCCTTTTCCTTTCCCTCCGTTGAACTACCACGTCAATGCTAAGCCCGATTAATTTTTGGCAAAAATGACTACGCAGCATCGAGTAACGCTCGCTGCCTCGCAATACCCCACTTTACTGTGATGGCGGCAAAAGGGGGGCAGGTGGAGGGTGAGGGGGATGGGAGTAATCTCATAATCAAAGCTGTACAGGGAACTGTTATCCAATAAAACGCGACTCTCCCTGCCTCTCCCACAGTTTCTCTTATACTCTGAATTTATTAAATCGTGCAATATATAAATATATAATTATATGTTTGTATACGTATATTCTCGAAAATAGTGTACAGCCGTCTGGACAGTTCCAGCATGTTTAACTATGCCACTGGTTGGTACTGAGGATTGCGATTACTAGTATTTGCTGGAGCGGCAGGTAGCAAGAGAGAGAAAGGAGAGAAAGAGTACGTCCCTCTGACTTCTGGCTGGTCTGTCTATGTGTGTGTATTCGCTCAGCAACGGGATAAGTTTCGAGCTGATCATTAGGTAAGTTTAGAAAAAGGGCCAATCGGAGGAGGTTTCATTAGGAAATGGATGAAACAGTGGATATACGAGGATTGGATAGGAGGCGGTTCTGTGTGGAAAGGGTACGGGTAGAGCTTTGAAGCTCGCGATGACTCGAACTGATAATCCATTAGGATCCGTCTACTTAGAGTATAACATCTATTTGAATGCAAATCAATAGGGAATGGGAGAGGACGGTAGCCAGTAATTGGTCCGGCTTTATTGAAGCTCTCAGTGTCTCAAAGAGCATCTCGTTCGGTCGTCTCTGGCTCCGCTTGCACCCCCCCCCCCCCCCCCCCCCAGCTCCCCCAGCTCCCCCATCTTCCCTTCCTCCTAGCCGACCGCTCTCTTTCTCTTTACTTCTCCCCACAACTGGCCTCTCCTCTTCGCTCCAACTTGCCTAGAGAGAGTCTGGCCCCGCGCTCGGGCTTCGCTCTCCATCAGCAAAATATATATGTAAGACTCCGCAGTAATTAACCAAGACCTTGTCCCGCCCGTACACTTCAGCCATGATGCATACGAACTACTCGAAGATACCGAAACGAAAGATTGACCAATGCTGACCGCAGCTTCTTCTTCTCCGCCTGGCATCATTTAAGTACTAGCATTAAAATTCCCTTGATCTCTCTTTGATATCAGGCAAGCAACTACACTGACAGGTAGATAGGCGCGTACCGATCGTTGGATAATACCGCGTTCTAATGTCGCAATAAAGCCCAGACTGGGAAAAAGTGGTACTTGCGGAACAATCGGGCCGCAAGGGAACGGTCGGGGGAGAAGTGACGGCACGAGATGCGCGCCTTCTGCCTCGCCAGTAGTAATGACTCTCTTCTAAGCAGGTGCAGAGCGATTCATTCGTCGTCATTGCGCGAGTGCTAACAGGCACGCCGAGAGATGAAATTAATTCCAGCCACGTCCGCAGCCACTCAATGGCTTCTTACTTTCCGTCGTCCTGCGATCCTGCATAAGTACAGCAGCCGCTCTCCGTCGCTCTCCGCCGCTCTCCGCCGCTCTCCGCCGCTCGGTAATGGCTTGTAAGAGGAAACGGCGAAGATTTATTGGCTCGCCCTTACCACGGGAATGTATGTGAGTCAACAATGCGTCGATACAATATCGCGCGACAGGGGCGCGGGACGTGTATCGCCTTCTCTCCTCTAGTAGTACGATCGTCCGGGCTTCGACAAAGAAAAAAGGAGCTGGCTGCGCGTACAATCATGCTCTGCGATTTCCAATGGAATTCTGCTTCTCTGCCTCCTTTTTTCACCGCGGGGCAACATGATTAACGATTGAACGCACTCGACTTCCGATCGAGGAGAGCAGCCGAGGTTTCCGAGCCGTGCGGTAAGGAGCACTCGCTAAGAAGCAACCCCGATCGTATTCGCCTTTTTACTCCCTCTTTCTCTACCTCGCTAGCCGCCTGCTTTCTTCCTTTCCACCTTGCCACATTTCGCACTCCCATACCTATTGATTTATAGCCGGCAACTTTCGAGGTCTCTTCTTCCCGAAATCCAGAACCGAGCTATATATTGACCAAGTTGCATTTCAAAGATTTCACATTTACTCCAAACTAAATAGAGGAATATTCCGTCGTTAGCATTTTTGTTCTTTTTTGTAACGAGGGAGTGTGAAGGTGAAGAAAGTGTCGGCCTGATTTATCGCGGACCTCTTAAAGTTATCTTTTCCGCTCTTTTCTTGCACCAAGACTGTTGAATATTGTTTAAAATATATTAGTTATAACTTATTAACAATTTCAGTGACATCGGCGCTCAGATAAAATGAATAATCATTTCCCACGGCACGTGGATATAGGAGTGGCCGGTTTACAATCTTGCGCGTACGTCTTCTGCATAATCGCTTTCGAGTAGAGCCAGAAGAGAGAGCACGTTCGGCCAGCACTCTACTGGCGTACTGGCAATTTCAGCATCCCTGCCCGATCAGACAATCCAGCCCCCCGTTAGGGCTTATTTATGATTATACCGTAAGCTGTACCCTCGCATCCGATGAAATGTATCACGAGTTGTAAATCTCTACGTGCTCTACTCGCAAAAATACACTCGCCGAGTAGAGAGTCTACAATGCTCGCCGGTGAATTTCACAGTTGTACACGAGGCAGACGTGCGTATGCGATGCACCGGAAAATCACGCGAATTTTCTACATGTATTACTTCCACTAGGAAATTATAGGATAAATTCAAAGTAGGCATTCGCTAAAATTGAAATTGGCCGGAAGGGGGTTCAAAAATCCAAGCAAACACAATTAGGAGAGATGTATTATGCGAATGACGGATCGAGTGCAGTCCATAGCCTTGTCGCTGTATTGAATTTGTTGAGATAGCATGCGCGCTCTTCACGCGTACGCGTTATTCACATTTACATGACTATGTGTACATTTTATCAAGAGCAATTCGGTATTCACCAGCCCGATTGATGGGAGAGGAAAGCGCGTCAATAATATTTCCATTGGCGTGTAACTCACAGGCTGTATCCACTCATGTTTTCAGTGTATCTGGAACAGGGTTTTTACCAGTGTCATTGCGCTCGCCACATTTAGACATTCAGTAGCCGCGTATTGTGAAAATGTTACAGAGCAGGAGTGCAATGGTAGGTCAAAACTATTTACAGAGATTAATTGGAAGCTCCGCTGATTCACAATAACATTACCGATAAAGCAGATAGAATGGACGCGATTCAGGCTGCTCAAATTCAAAGAGTACCAATGGCGTTTCAGTATTCGCATGAAGAATTACTTTCGTCAGACGCTTTTACCATTACCACCTGCGAGATTTAATACTCCATGCGCTATTCGATAATCATCGAAACTGCGCCTGTGTATATAATTTATCCATTCTGAAATTATCCGCCATTTATTCTTCGGCCGAGGAGAACTCAGGAAACATAAAACGGATGTGCAATGGCGGTTTCTAGAAGCGCTTGTAATTCTACGATCATTGCCTCCTTAGTACATATTCATAAATCCAAGTATTAATACCTGTGCCATTCGAACCCTAGCCACTAAAGTGAAGAACGTTTTGCCATGAGTTTTATGTGCCGGCCCTTTGCTGAATCTACAACGGGTTGAGTTACATGGTTTTAACATAGGTCTACAATTATAGATGAATGTCTTATAACAGACACAATCATGGGAAAATAGAAGCATTCTTCTTTTCTTCTTATCGAGTCCAGTAAGATATCAGGTTTTTCACTGCGCCTTTGATTTCTCTTATTGACCATTACTTCAGCAATGTTACCTCACGTTGGATTAATGCCAAACCACTTAACAGTGCTAATAAAAAGAGGTACAATTTCGGGTTTTCCATTCGTTTTCTCCGAGGTTTTTCCATTTGTATTCGATAGGAATTCAATAGTTGCAACGAGTGCGGTAACTTCAGCGACCCTCGAGTGAAAGTTCACTCTCGGCTGCATCAGGCCATTCTTTTACCAATTGTGTCTCGTCAGCGTGGTCGCTTGCCGCTTGCCGCGGTAGGAGGTACAGGGTTCGCGGTTCACCGAGCGAAGGGACATACGTGCTGAGGAAGTCGGGCCAATCGGCAGAGATCTATTAGGCGCGCGCGAGCGCGGGCGCGCCGCGGGCCGAGACAAATTCTCACGGCTCGCGCGTCCGATACACGCAGCGCACCCAGACATTCATGTCGCAGAGCTACATGTAGGAGCGCGTTAAGCGAAAGCAGTGAGTGAGCGCCGGGCACAGGTTAATAACGCGGCCGTAGTCCGGGCTGTTTGGCGCGCCGTGTAAATTAATGTGCACGCCAGGTAAACGATCCCCGAGAGAGTGGCCTGCTGCTCCCGCGCGCTCCAGACCCGCGCGTCTCCCGTTTCTCGCGCAACTTTTCACGCAATCGTTCGCTCGCTCACTCGCTCGCTAGCTAGCGCGCGCCCGCCCGCCTCGTCGTCGTTTTACTTTCACGAGGAAGAGCGAGCAAGCGCGCGCCCCAAAAGAAAGAGAAGGGCCGCCAGTCGGAGTCGATCGATCCAGTTCGAAAGATAGTCGGAGCGCAATCAAGGATGTCGAGCGAGCCGTTCGTTATCAGGCTACTGGCAATCATTCAGGAAACGCATCGAGCTCTTTCTCGCGCCCTGCCTGATATGATCGCTCCTTGGGATCGCATCTCCTATGGGAATATCGAGTCTCGCGAGCAATCCACAGACTACCAACTTCCGTGGACGCGATGCGAGAGAAGGTATCTTAACCGGGACCGGATGAAGCGCCTTGCCAGGAACCGAGGTCTTGTCTTGAGGTCTTGAGGGTAGGACGCATAGGACGCATAGGACGCATGGTCCTATAGACTCGCGGTTCTTGCGTGCTTTCTAATGCAAAGTATGTACTCGGTTAATGGCTCCGCGGGATTGACCGGCAGATATTGCATCGAAAGGAGAGAAAGGAGGGGGAGAGAGCGAGCGTGAGAGTGGGGCGACGGCCCGGGAGAAAGAGCAGGGTTCTGATGCTGCTGTAGCAAGGTGCCACGGCAGGCAATTAATTCCTCCTTCCAGACTTCCGTATCGGAAAGAGATAAAGGCTGGAGGCTCTCTCGGTCGGGCCCTCACGATCGTATATTACACGGTGATTTTGCGAGGACTTTTTCCAACCGTAGGGGCAATGAGCCGCCTGTCTGTGTGTGTGTATGTATGTGCGTGCACGTGTGTATGTGTGTGGTGGGCCGAGTCGTTCTGCCGAGTTTCGAAAGGGAGCTACGAATCCTGCAGGTCGCCTGGTGGTGCAGGTCGTAGTGGCATGTTTGCCCTCTCCCTTCGTGGCGAGCTATAGTGTCTCCTCGGGTGCTAGGCTTGCAGAACGAGCGGACTGGCGCCAAGAAGATGTCGTCGGTACCTAGTTGGCCACACAAGGACAATCCATAGCCATGCGCGCACACACACGCGCGCGCGCGCGCGTACAGATCGACATAGGCACACACCTGAGCCACACGTACACTCGCCGCGTGCCCTGGCGGCGTCCGTGGTCGAACCTCCCTGACATCGGATGCCACAGATTCCGCGCAGCTAATTAACTCTACGTTATGCTAAATCTCGCTAAATTTAACCGGATCCCGGCAAACGTGCGCGGCAAGCGTTAACCTGCCGTCCATTAATTACGGACCATCCTAAACCAGATGCAAGAGTGTGTGTGTGCGCGCATGTTTGAGCGCGTGCGGTGTGGCGGAAAAATCTCCGGAACTCTTCAGAAGCTGCACCGACTGCAGCGTAATTGCTCCGTTCCGTTCCCGTAATGTCTTACTCGTCAGTGATCTGAATTACTAATCGTACCACTGATCCTTGGAGCGCCTCACTCGCGATGACTACGTATGTGCCGCTTAAGGAATTCGCGAATCATTCGATGATGATGAGGACGACGATGATGACATGACGAATGGGACGGAACGATGTCTGGCACTTGATCATTAAAACTCAGGTGCATACCTTCTCACTGCTTGTACCAGAAACCTATTCATGCACATGGCTGTGGCTTTGGTATGGAGGCAACGTTTCCCTTAACACGTTCGCGTACACCGCACTGAAATAGATCTCGAGCTACATTTGGTATCGATAGATGAATGTTTATAATAAGTTGACTGTAGGCTAGGCATATTAAATAAAAGTCAAGGGGGAAAGCCTTATAGAGAGCAAACAGATCAATAATGTAATATCTTTATTTGTAGGAGAAATGTCAATACCATCATCCTGGATTAAGTATCGGGGAAGTTGGTTACTTTAATTGAAATACTGCCGAGTACGATAAGCAGTTTCTAATGAATCATGACAGTTTCACTGACTCATAACGTGACAGCAACAACCGGTAAGTCAATTTCGGTAAAGCCCAATATTGTATAAAAGAAATCGGTCAAATGTATTTATCGTCCTTACACGGCGAAAAACTAACGTTATAGAACTGAATTCGCTTTCTTACATTACAATATTGAAACGCACTCGGACTTCCCACCTGGAAATGATAAAATGTTCAAGTCATGTGAAATTGATCGTTTTGCGGCAAGAAATAAAATCGGCTTTTATTGGCCGAAGTAGAATAAGTAGCATGGGCCGTACGTGGTCGGATGTACTCATGGGTTCAGTATGCACCTGCCTGAGAGAGTGCGGAACGACGATAACATGGGATTCAGATCCGCTGCCGGCGCGGCGACCGGCAGTATCTTTCTCCCTTTGGTTGGTTTGAGCCGATCGAGGGAACATAATGCCGTGTAGAGGAGGAACTCATAACACCCGGTGAATCCGTTGAGATATAGCCGGGCTAGTGTTTCAATTGCTAAGGAACGAAGTCTATGTCCCGACAATGATAGGCGCGCGTATGCAGAACCTATTACAATATTGCACGGTTAGGCTATGCATCACGATAGTCGAAATAAATCAACAGCGAACAAGTATCCGAATGGCCAAGAGGGGGTCTTAAATAATTTACCAATTTTTCAACGGCTCGACCTTAAGGTCGCCAGGTTCCGAGTAGTACCCCGTAAATCCCCCTTTGCCATGCCTCGCTCGCTCTCGCAAGCCCTCTCCCGCCGTGAGCATTTCGCGCCGTTGGAAACCGAGGCAAATCGCGCGTCTTCTGTCTCTAGAAAAATCCTTCAAACCCCCAAGCCTCCACTACGCGACGCTTCCGCAAAGCGAGCAACTAAACAACACCTCCCTGCTTGCACGGCCCAAGAATTGCAATAACGGGAAAAATCCTTTCACTTATAACCACCCTCTGAGAGCGGACTCGCAATGCAGCTACGTAAATCATATCGGCAAAGGTCCAAACGGTCCTTCGTTTAGTCCGGGGAGAAGGTAAAAATAAAGATAGGCATTGCGTTCAGTAACTTAATATGCGAGTGAGTAGAACACTTTTCTCGGTACATTAGGCTGAAAAAATCACGGTGTTCCCTGCGAGAGACAATAGTACTTGATCCCTTGACCAACGGTAGTGTGAGTGCTCAGGCAGCCTCCGCTTCAATGCGCTGTCAGGTTGCGGTGCGCGGTTGCCTCCGTCTCCTTCTCGCCATAATGGAGGGACACATAATAAAGAGGGCAAGCCCGGAGTACGCGATATGTGGGGCGTTTAACAATGGAGCACACCTGAGCACGGGCCGGTACGTTTGAACTGGTTAGGCTATGGTAGAAGGCAAGAGAGGGAAGGGCCGGAGGAGCAGGTAGCGCGCATGGTGCGGAGAGCGCGCGGTATGAAATGTGGAGGACGAAAAACGAGTGGTACGCGGGCGACGGACTGAAGGGACGAGAACAATGCTTTCAGCCTCTTCTTTCTCGTCTTGATCCCGGCGGGCCAGCCCCTCGTTGCCGTTTGCCGTTGCTCTTGCCGCGCACGCGGACAGTAGACTCCTCGCCGGCGCGGCGCGGCGCGGCGGACTGGGTGCCAGCAGTCTGCTCTCCCATTTGTTCACGAAACACCGAACACAAGCAGTCACCTCCTATGTACACCACCCGTACACGCGGCGTCCCAGCGCGGCAACTCGCATTGTCCGCAAACAGTGCGCTCCGCTCCGCTCGCCTGCGAACAACCGAGCAAGCAAGCCCACCCTACACCCAGAACAGACTCACGCACGCCCAAATCTCTCGGACCTGTTACCATCTTGCTTTCAGCTGCAACACACACTCCACAAGTTTGGCTGCGATTTAGCCAGCTGCTCCAATTGTCGTCTCATTGCGAGGCACGAGCCAATTTCCCCCGGCAGCCGAAAGCAGCATAAATATAGCTTACACGCAAAGCTTTGCCGCTTAATGGGAAATGTGCACATTAACCGTGTACGATCTTTAATGGACCTGCTGACTTTTCTCGCCGAGGGGATAATTAATGGCGGATATCGCAAGTACTCCCGACGAATATTGGCTAATTCAGTTCTGTCGTACGATTCTATGCCGGAAGTCATACCCGTACATACGTACTTGTCGACGGCAGTATAGGTGTGTCTGCGCTATGGTTGAGAACATCGTGGGGGGAGCATTAAATGTATAAAGGTGCAGTACACTCTTTGATCTGGGCCGGACCACTTTCGACGTTAAGTTTTTACAGCGTCACTGGGAGGGAGAGATCATTAACCACCGTCAACCAGCGGCAGCACACTCGGCATTAGAATTTAAATCGTCGCTGATATAATTACATCGCGAAATCCACGGCTCGCTTTCTAAAGGAATTATGGTCATTCGCCGTCACCGGATTGCGAAAGATTAATAACACCGTCCACTTGCCTGCATGCCTCTGCCGGTTACACTGCTCGCCAACTTCGATAAATATTCGACTGGACAATTATTTTTATGGCTCGCCGCTATTATAATCGAGAACTTAGCCGGTTCAAGGCGCACAACGAAGGACATTTACATATCATTGAACTTCGACGCTTTGATTTGGAATTCTTGATTACTTGACTATGCCACGATGACGCGATTAGTGTTGTCCTAGCACAAGAATAATATTCAGGTTAGGCACTCACACGTGATAAACACATAATCTTCGTTATGTGTATGCTGCGGGCGCGCCGGTTTGAAAAGTGAATGGGGAACTGGGTTACTGGCAATTATAAGTGAAATTCAAACAAGTGTAGAGACGTGGAACAATAACGAATGTGATACTGGATTTGGTGATACTGGAAACCGAACGGTATAGGCATGGTTTCCTAGCGTTTGGTCGATATAGAGACCCAATTCGACTGCGTCCTGGATAAAGGCTTCATTAAAAGTGGAAATGATCAGCCTGGCTGTTGGAGAGGCAACGGGACGACGCAATGACGATGGGAGCACAAATAAATATACTCGATTCCTCGCGAGGAATGTTAATAAGTATATCGACGAACATCTGGGAGCCATCTTCTCGGTCCAACTATCGAGTGCACTTAATCCTCGCAAATTCTGCTCCTCTCAGCCAGCTTCCCGCGCGTACCGCTCAACTTCTTACCGTAAATGAAAATTATCCAGTCTGGAATGCTATAAAATAAGCACCACTAGGCACCATAAGAAATCCCAAGATCTTTGAGTATGTACAACTGGAGTGCCGACTAAGCACCGAATCCGCCATGTCGGAACATGTCTAGTCTAACACGTACATAGGCGAAACATCTTTCTTCCCAAGCGATTCTGCTAATGAGAGATTTCTGTCATTCGCAGAAAAACAGAGCTCCACCGATCTGACATTCTCACCTCTACAATGGATCTCGTAAAATGCTTGGCTTCGAAAAATTCTTCAGCAAGGTATCTTTCACATTTTAGTTGATAATCGTCGAGCGGCCTTACTCAGCCGTAGAAAGAGAGAGGCTAAGAAAGAGGGTGAGAGGAAAGGAGAGGGATAACTGGAGGATATCTTTATCGAATTCCTAGTGGGGGAGACGATCGACCTTTAAGTACCGCTCCCTCATTTTTCCGGTGGCAGAGCGAACTCACACTCATTCACGGATCGGAATGCAGCGCCGCTTCTCTCGTAATCGGAAGATGAGTTTAATGGCCTGCTGTATGCATCGTACTATGATCGTTCAAGGCCACAACGCGCGAGGTGAACGGATGAATGGATTTATCAGATAAATGCTGCGGGGATAGGGGCTTCTTCTTCCAATTACTGGCCAAGAGTGTGGGTAGCAGCGAGTTTCTCCCTAGTACCAAATCACCGAGCCTCTTTCTTTCGATCGGTCGTCCCCGTCGACGTATCCTCGTCTACCTTCGGGACCACTTAGGGCCGCCAGACAGAAGGCAGGTTAGAGGGGCCTGAGTCGGGAGTATATCGGATGCTGCGTCGATGAGCTATAAGAAAAAGACCCCAGGCGGCCAAGCGGCCAAGCGGCCAGGCGATCAGGTCCAGGGGTCGTGGGTCACGAATCAACTGCCTCGCACCTGTACTGCATCCAGCAACCTCACCATCGCGTAACGGTGTTGGTTAAAAGGATTTTCAATCTAGCCAATGCTGCTTACGACGATCCCCCGCCACTCTCCTGCTACCCTGCTCCCACAACGTCCTCTTGTTGGAACCTTCGAAGTGCATATATGCATGCCTGGTCGCACATGTAGATTAGAGGGAAAAGTTAATCTCAACCTGGACTAAGATTAATCTATTGGCCGGGTGCTTTCACGCGAGAGACCAAAAAACTGGCGGAATTCATTATAGCTCGCCGTCGACTGCTCGAGAGAATAAGCGAGCGGCCTCCGAGTTAGCTGAGATAAGAGTGCGAGGTGGATTTTCCCAAGGAAATCGAACTACGTTGGAAAGAGCGGGAACAGGCTGCTGGTATGCGGAGATCTGGCTGGGCTAAAGGGGGCCGCACCTGTCGCATGGACTTACACACAATTCGCTTCGGCGAGCGATAAACACACCGAGGCGAGGGACAATGGTCGAGATATAGGGACTTTACACGTCAGGTTGTCGGGGCCCGATAGTGGAAATCGAAGGAACCTGATCCGAGGGACCAAGGGCCCAAGTGCCGCGCGTCCGCCGCGCGGTCCTTTCCTTGCATAATGGGTCCCCTCTGCTAACAATCGCGTAGAAAGACGCGTCGGCCCGTTCTAGATTGAGGAATATTGGAGCATTGTGTCGGGGACAAGTGCGCCTGTGTGCGCGCGCATCTGTGTATCTGTGCATACGTGCGTTAACAATGGGAAGCCCAGTGGGTGCGTTAATCCGGCATGTAAGGCCGCGGCCTGTGGGAATATTTCGAGAAGGGAGCAAAGGGATGGAGCGAGAGAGAGAGAGAGAGGGTGGGCGCAAGAGGGGCGGAGGGAAGGATCCGGGGAATCGCTCGGGCCCGAGTGAGGGACTCGGTTGCCTCTATTGTTGCATCGCGGTGATATTATCTCCGGTACACGCGATGCCTCTGTCGGCGCACCGACCGACGGAGGAGTTGACTCGTGCTTAAAGCACTCGTACGTACGTCCGTTCCTCGAAGAAGCTTCCTCGTAATTGCCGCGCGAACCGATCAACCGCCGAAGCAATCGGCACGGACAGATCTTTCCCTATCTAGTTGCCGCTGCACTGTGATTTAGACCCGCTCTTCACTACGCACCGATTCTTCCAGTAGATCAACCCTTTCCTCGCAATTCTTTCTTGCTTTTCCCACACGAAGCCTTTCCTAGTAAAAATACACTCTGTTTGAAGTCGGCGTTGACTGTTTCTACTCAACTTATCCCTATCAAGCAATCAATCGTTGCATTACTGTCAGTTCTAGTTCTGAATCGATTTTTGTACGGCTTCCCAATCATTCCCTTTTCTTCCTCGATTAATTATCTGCAAATATGCAGCACTTAAAACTAGCATTATCCCGTCGGGAGAAATCGAAATCATTAGAAGATCCTGCAGAAAAAAATTATGGCGCAAGGGCTAATCTTGAAGGAAAAAGAGAGGAAAGTGTAAGTCGCTCAGTGGATGGTGAGGATGGAGCGCTATTTCCGAAGCAGCGTTGCTGTTAATAGAGGGCGAATATACAGTGCAGGCTTAATCGTGCAGTCGTGCAAATATCCAGTTGGACAAGAGTGAGTAGGAAAGAGGGTGAGGAAAGTGCGATCAGTTTAAGAAAAGCCCGGGAGACGTAAGTGAGTACGTGTCTCTTGTTATGCGGCGCTAGGCTCCCCGGTGGCAATTTCTACCTTCTTGTCCGGTCCAGCGAGTCCCCTATCTCGCCTGCAATTTCATCCTTTCAGTCGAGTGGTTTCGAAATTCCAGCTGTGTGACGGGCGAACGAGGAGCGAGGAGCGAGGTGCGACGACGCCGGCTAGAGCGGTACGCGTACGGCGTTGGGTGCTCCGGCTGCTGGGGCCGTTAAGAGTCCCGGCTCTAATCTCAAGAGCGGATATCGAGCCGGTGTACGGTGTCGCCAGTGATCGGTCGGAGGATCGCTCTCTCGGAAAAGTGGCCGGGCACTTTTGTAGCCGCTGAACGTGGGAATGATTTTGAGAGGGACGAGGACGAGGAAGAGCAGCGGGATCAAGAATCGTGGTGGTAGAGCGTGGTGCCGCCGCCGCCGCCACCGCCGCCACCGCTCCCTTCCCGCGACGCGGCGGTGCCAGTGCTGCTGAAAAGAGAAGGAACGAGAGAATGGTGGTAAAGGTAAAGGAGGCAAACGGGTGCGTGCGAGAGAGAGAGAGAGAGAGAGAGAGAGAGAGAGAGAGAGAGAGAGAGAGAGAGAGAGAGAGAGAGAGAGAGGGGAAGAGAGAGAAGGATGATGACGGAGTGACGGAGGGAGGAGCTGGACGCCTCTTCGAGCCAGTTTGTGGCATCTCGGTACTCTCACGCATGCACCCACACGCCGCCGCCTCGGGTGCAACACGCGTGTCGCCTCGTATATGCGCGTTCATGCAGTTTGTAACGCGCGGAACAGGTATTCCCCCATTGAAATAAGGTAACGTCGCGAATATGAAATATACCCCCTTGTACAACTTGATAATCCGTGGTTACCATAAATCCTGAGTGATTATCCGCGTGTCTATTTATAAGCCTCGCAGCATCGCTCTCGCTCCTACCCGAGAGATCCTCGCCCTCTCTCGCTCCTTCAGTTCGGCTCTGCGGGCCCTTCGCCGCATCCCCTCTGCGCTGGCCCACTCCTCTTCCTCCTCCTCCTCCTCCTCCTCCTTGCATGCATGTATACCAGCGCTCCTTCTCTCTCTTGCCTCTTTGTTTGGCTATTCTGCCGCTGTATTCTTCCTCTCTGCGTCTCGGGGAGGATGAGCGCGCCCAAAGGGCCCCCACGTTCGCGTTATACCTTTCCACCTATACTATGCGTGTCACGGTCTTCCATCCTCTCCTCTGCAACCGGGCCCTCCGGAGATACGCCCGATAGGATTAATCCGCTTACCAAGACGTCTTCCCTCTCTCTTTCTCAGCCTTCCTTAGTCCCTCGCAACGAGATTTCTTAGCCCAGCGAGAACTGAAAATGATTTGTTGTTGAATGTCTGCACCTGCGACAAAAATGGAGTTCACCTTGTCGGATCAATAAGCCACGAACAAAAAGCACCCCGCCAAAGCGAATTTAGATATGTCGGCTTTCCCTTGAAGTCCATTACATGAAGCAAGATTATACCAATATAGAAGATTAGTTACGATAATATGTTGTATGATAGAATCGACATTCCTTATTGTTTGCGCGATGAGTTGGACTCATTGTCGAGATCTAAACGTCCAGTTTGTTCCCAATCAACCGGTTCGCAAGTACGAGACCTATCTATACCAGCAATACTGAATGCTTTTACTTTTTCAGCTTATTTTCTCTGGCGCAGTGATATAGATATACATTCGGAAGATAAATGCGAGGGCGCAGCGGGGCGGACATTTTGGTCTTACTGTTCTTATTACAATCGCAAATGCGAAATTAAAACCAGTCCCATGAAAGCGGTGTCGCCGAGGGCATTACCGTTTTTAAGCGTGTAAGACATGTTAATGGCGCTACGACCGGACAGTCACATATGCCTGACATACACATATACGACTGGGTATGTGTGTCGCGTTGCATTCGCAATTGCGCAAACGCCGGTACAATGAGAAATGTTATTAAGCTTCTCGGCTAGCTGTCGATACCGTTACTGCACGTGGCGGTAAGAATTATGTAGAAATGGGAAAGTAAGGAATACAGCTTTAGCGTTCGAGCCACCCAAAAGCACGATTCTACTGGAAACATACTCGAAAGGACGAGATTCGTTATACCATTCGGATATTTTCTATGCCGGTACTGGCACCGGAGAGAAAAATTTAGCTGGCGTGTGCGTGTCGCCAGAGAGGCTTGGGATCAGGTTTTCATAATCTCCGGTATAGTCCGCTCGAGCGCGTTTTCATACCGTCTCAGTATCAAAGCAGGAATCGCTCTACATCGCATTACGTTTACGTGAGCAGGTGTGCGTATCCATTTTCAGTGATAACAAACGCTCTTCCCGTTGCAACAACCGGAAATATATCTATCTGATAGATATAGGTCAGTGGCCTTTAATAATTTCGCGTCGAGGCAAGAAAAAGAGAAACACGGGCACGTAGCGTCTCGGCTTCGGCGGGCAGGAAATACTTTTCTCTCCTGGTCAGCTTTACACTTGGTCCCATGGATCTAATCTCTGCATCGTGTCTGTAATTCATCATATGGGACGGACCAGCGTCCTTATGTAATTCCGGATTTCTTACTGTCAAATCGTCTAGCCGTGAAACCAGAAGTGATTTTGACGGGCTAATACGCTTTTCCGTGGAGCCGTCACGCGAGACTTTTACTTCTCGGTGTGCATTGATCCGTATCTATTGATCTAAAAAGGAAAGTATGCGCTCGGAGGAAACAGTCGATTGAAAGGAAACGACTGAGATACTCTTTGGAAGTTCGTTGCTCCTTTTCACACCCGGTCTAATTTGCATAAGCACCGTCTCTATTTCCATATTGAAAGTGTTCCAATTGAACTTCAATGTTGAGACTTAGAGCAACTCGATGTGACAACATTCCGAGAATTCACAAGACTAGCAATTAGTAATAGTGCAGTGGTGTATTTGACAGTCGGATTCTGTACATGTGGAAGGAAGCGGGGAATCTATCGTGCACAAAACGTCAGAAGCGCTGCCGGAGGCGCTGCGGTAAGCTATTAAAAACCTCGAGTTATGAATGAAAGCCGAGCTGAAATAGAATGGCACGTCGTGCTCCGCCCCCACAAGAACAGGTACAAACACCAGGACAGGATAAGCCTAGCTCTCAAGTCCAATGTCAAAAGACGCCCTAAAGGCCGACAATGATTTGCGAGCACCGTTTCGGTCGGAATTTCAAAAAGCAGGCCGTACACTACTAACAAAAACCCCGGGATTTCATCCCACAAAGCTCTTACAATCTCTTCTCCATTTCACATTAATTTCAAGATTACTCTCTTCAGGGACACCGTCATGTCTTATCATTGGACTGTAGGAGTTTATGCAAAATAATGCATGCTTATATGCATTACGCATACCAGCAATTATTCACGATGCATTCCATATATCGCCTACGTGTGAAAAATAAAACGTATTCGCTGGGAACTGTGCCCACCAATCTTTAGTCTAAGAGATAAATGAAAATCTAACTTTTCGTAAAGATCCACGCTACTTATCATTATTCATTATCAGTCGCGACTTGTCAAACGATTGACTAATTAATTTGAATGCGAGCTGAATAAAGAAGGATTGGAGCCAATTATTCGGGAGTAGCAGGGTCGTGCTACCATTTACGGAGGAGGGTTGTTAGGTGTCCGGTGGCCGACACTGATTGCCTTCTACTAAATCACTGTCGCCTAATTTTGCGCGTTACGTGGAAGCCGGCTCGCCAAAACGATAGGTAATATATCCAGCGGGCAACTCGGTTCCCCAGAAGTTCGACGCGAAGGGTTTCAAGAAAGGGCACGGCGCCTGACTATCTGTCACATTCTTGATGTCAGTATCCGAGAGAAGGGCCGGTAGTCGAGGGTCCTGACGATTCAATTAGGATTCAGGCATCCAGTAGAGGTCCCGATCTCTCTTCGCCTGGCCCTCCCGCCCCACCCTCCCACCGGCCCTTACAAGCTTTCTTTCCAGGCCCTCCTTCGGTATAATCGATTGCCGATTTTACGAGAGATCCGTCCCAATACATTCGCACGTGTCCTGACATTCGAACATTAAAAATTAAGTCTCGATCTGTTCCATGGAACCGTAATTGCGAGTTCAACATTGCAAAGGAAATCTGGTAACGGTTTTCTTGAAATGATAAGGCGAGCGGGCTAGAGATTAAATGGATAGACGAATTCAGAGTGTGTTGCATCGAAATATCGTTATAATCGTACCGAGAAACGAGCAAGTGGTAAAGCTAAGGACGAGGAGGTAAAGCGCCGAACCAAGGGGTTGAAAGCTTCGAGGAGGCCATCAGCGAGAAGCGTCGCTGGACAATGGAGCAATCAATAGGGTAATGTGAGGACACTTTATCGAATTATCGATGCGGTCGACACTGGCGTAGCTACGGTCAATGGACACGGGTAGCCTGCTTTTCGAAGCGAACCCTTCCTCGCCTCTTCGTCTCTTTCGGCCGAGCGACCGTCCGCAGTTCTCCTTTGGAGGTCGTTCCTTCTCTCTCTCTCTCTCTCTTTCTCTCTGTAAGTCACTCTCAGGCCGCTTTCTATCTAGCTATACATCTCTCTTTCTCACGGTTTCCCGTCAATGCTCGTCGACTGATAGAGCGAAGCATCGCTGCCGTAACAAGCTCAGTCGCCCTTGACACTTTGGCCAGTTAATGTCCAAGACGCACGCGATAAATCGGCCCGCGAGACTACACTCAGCTTCTTTCGGCTCTTTCTCTCCTCTCGGATCTGTGTCCCGTCTGCGCCAACGACAACACGCGACTCTTCGTCCTTCGCGCACCAAGATCAATTACCTTTGGTGCGGCTCTGTGTCCTTTCCATCTGTCTGCGGATCTCCCGAGACACATGCGAATTCGTACCACCATCGCATAATTAGTCGGCTCTCCTGCGACCTCCAGGATTTAGGGTACGCCTCCGCCTCTGCTCCACGCTTGTCGTCCCCAAAACTTTCTCGGAAAATGCAGTATGGTAAGGCTACCCATCGTCCCTTTGCAATGTATGTATATACATTCAGTTCAATTGATGTCTGTTACATATGGTATTAAGCAACAATGGGATATTTCGTTTCTGGGGTCTTCCCCATGTGAATCAGTAACAATTTCGGTATCCTTATTACTAGTAATTCGCAGAAATAGTACAGGATTCGATTTACTGCTTCGATTTATATATCCGCCCTATGAATTTATATTTTACGAGTACTCTAAACATTCATCTAGATTTCGGTAATAAGTGGGGCAAGGATCTCCCATGAACTAGTCCAACTACCAGTCAACAAATGAAACATACTGCTTTAGCGTTGTTCAGGGAGCAAATAGAGAATAAGCGGTAGGTAATATTAGATGGCGGAAAAAAGGCGATCGCGAGTGGGTATCGCTCCGTAAAGGGCGATCGTCGGAGACGATGGTGGGCCGGGAATTTTACAAAGACGCTGTCACATATTTCATGTCAGTTTGACGATGAATTTTCTCGTCCTGGCTTTGTATTGAGTATCGTTTACATAGTGTACAATGAGCACGGTATGACTGGCAATGGTGGTGCTGTGGCTGTGTGTGCGCGCGCGCGCCCGTAATTGCTGAAGCGGGTCTTCGTTGGCTTCTTATCTGGTGCTCTGGTCTTCGCTACCAAGTCGAGCCTTGCGTCGCGTCGCGTCGCGTCGTGTTGGGGGCCTCCTCGTGAAGCTTGTCCGATTGACCGCGTGTGAGAATACGATATCGCACGAATGAGTTATGATCCCTATTCGCGGATTTGCATACCGATTCATTATACACTCGGTCGAAGTCAAAATTGGAACGCGACGTGGCGCAAGCTTCATCTCTTTCGCGAATGCGCAACTCCCTCTCTCTCTCTCTCTCTCTCTTTCTCTCTTTCTTACACGCACGCATGCACACAGACACACACGCATACACATATTCATTCTCTTTCTCTCCTCTCTTGGAGAGCGAGTGCGCGCCGAACGCGGTAAGAAGAGAACGATAAATCAACACAGGACTCCTCTCGGTGCGTGCTCCGATTCTTTATTTTGTGCGCGGCGCTCGCCCGTGTGTATATGCATATCCGTTCGCCGGCCGGGTGAAGATGGACGGGTCCGGAACGAGAGAGCAGCCTGAGAACGAAGTAGCAAACTCTCAAGTCTGCTAAGTCTTCTCTTTTCCTTTGGCCTTTCGGCCACCGTCTTCTACCAGCGTTCGCCGATGACACGTACGAGGTCTATTTAAAAATTAAAGAGAGTGGTTCCGAAAAAAGCATTTATCGACGAGATAGTTATTAATCAGTTATAGCCACTTCAAAAGAGTTTCCTTGAGAAGTCATATAATTACTGAGATTTTTTTTCTTACTCTAGGAACCACCGCTGCAAACCCCCAACGGGTACTGCCATCAAGCGGTCGGTTCGACTTTTCAAATGCTCTCAATTGCCCCGGAATGGGAATTACGGATTTCAGTTTTAGTTATTGAAAAGTAAAATGACTGTAATGCTACTATAATATTCCCTTTGGAGAGAAGCACAAGCATTTTGTAGAACTTAGATCGTAGCTGGATGCTGTATTCTTTTATAGAGATCTGCCAGATCTTGAGGAAAGAAATGTGCCTCATTACTTTTTGAAGCGAGCCACGCACTTGCCTACATAGACGAATCGACCGGCGAAGGTCGAAAGAGCGAGTGCGTACCTGTGCGCGCAGATGTTCTAAATCGCATGCAAACAAATCACTTTGGCAACACCATATCGCAAATACAGTTGCGTAATGAGACGAACTCGCCAGGTGAATTCGATTTATGTAACTATGCGGCGCTTAACGCTATTGTCAGCGGGTTCGAGAATTTCTCTTGCTAATTCCATAAATTCCCTTAAGTCCAAGGATCGTCGATGGCAGTTTCGATATCAGCGATATCCCGAAAACTTCGTTTCAATATACTGAAGAAGCGATATCATCGATTACCACTGGGCGGTTACGCAAGTGAGCTCTCAATTAATTTTATGGGTCGTCTTCGGACAGAGCGCGCTGTTCAATAGGCAGGTATATGTGTATGTATGTATATTGAGAATCGAGATAGGCGGAGAGCAAGTGAGCACGGAGGCTGAGCGCTCACTGGGAAAAAAGGGAGCAACAGTGAAATAAGAGCAGCGCGAGTTGTCGAAGAAACGGCCGAGCGACGGAGAATACCCCGAGAGACGGATGAACGGATTGTCCGAGATAAGAAGAGATGACAGGTGATTCGGTCGGTGGAAGCGTGACAAGGGGCTATAGCGGTCCAAATGTGCTCGCCACGAGCACGACGATAATCCGCCTACCACACGTCTTTATTCATGCGCCCGCTCGCCTCGGTTTCACCTATTTTTCACGATGATAATCTTTGTCAACCGAGCCCCGCCGGTTATTCAACTCGCACTCACGAATGCGCGAACCTGATCGACAACCTGTGGAAAGCAGACGATAAGACCTTACGGAATGTCTTGGCTCCCCCCCCCCCCCCCCCCCCACTCCTCCGAGAGCCTTCACCATTCTTCGGCTCAGATTAGTCGAAAGGGGGCATTATGAATACATGGAAAAACGAGCGATCGAAAAAGCACCTGCGTCGCGTCGCGCCGCCTCGTGACACGTCTACCTGCGTGCTTTCGGCCCCTATACAAACTCCAAATATTCGGCATGCCAATCCCACCAATTCCTCACGAGGGATATTGCTCTCGGAGGCTGCTTTGTTACCCGCGCACCGCTGAATTAACTATACAACATACATTGGCACCAGTACAAGAGACAACCAGGAGTTGTCGAAGGAGCAACACCAGCATCACTAACGAAAACCCCCTCCACGAAGTCGTAGCATTTCTCCTCTCGTCTCATCGGTCCACTCGCCCTCTTGTCTTACCTCTTGTTGTCCCTGTGCCCTCTTCCCTCCCTCCCCCCTTCTCTCGATAGCCCCTTTGCCAGTGAGGATCTCACTCTCTTCCAGTGGCTCATATCGATACACGCGGCCCTCTCCCTCTCTCACCTTCTCCTGTTCTCTCGCACTTCGTGCCGTGTCTCGCTCCCGTACCTTCTCTCCTCGAGTCTCTTTAGTTTTGTGCGCTACCTGCCTGCCTGCCTGTCTGCCTGCCAGCCAGCCTGCCCGCTCGGCTGGGCCAGCAGGCTGGCTGCTGCTGGCTTGTGGCTCGCTCGCTCGTATCGTATCGTATGTAAGTGAGACGAGGTGCCGGCCGTGCCGTGGCGGGACGAAGCGAGTCCTCAGCCTGATGGTGGATATGTGCTTGTGTGCGACGCGGTGCCCCGTTGTCTCCTTACCTGTAGCCACTCCGCTCGTCATCTCTCTCTCTCTCTCTCTCTCTCTCCCCCTCTCTCGCTCTCCTTCTCTTTCTTGCTCGCTCGCTCGCTCGCTCGCTCACTCATCGTCAGCAGCACGCACTCTCTCGCAACCGCGAACGCACATGCCGTGCCAAAGAAGAAGGGAGCGAGCGAGAAAGGAGGAGATCGGTGAGTCTGTGGTCCATGCCGGTGAACGCACATGGAGGCGAAGGAGACAAGGAAACGTTGGTGGTGCCGGCGCATACACGTACGGCCACCACCATGATCGGCGAGGTATTCTCCGGCACACATGCAAGCGTAGAGAGAGACTCTCTCTAGGCCGCGGCGAGAGCTCTCCCGATTCCACGCGATCCCGTGCTCGCTCGCTCCGTCTCTCTGCGTAGATGTGTGGGTGCGTGTGTGTAGGAGGGCAGCGTACGTGTGGTGGCGCGAACTCACAGGAGTGTGGAAGCCGGGCGAGCACACACGGACGATTGTGTGTGGCCGGTGCACAAGAGCGTGGCTCCCCTACCTCTGGAGCCACACTCCACCTCCTCCTACCTCTCGGCTTCTACCTCCTTCTTCTACCTGCCGGCCCGACCGACACACATGTGTATGTGTACCTTGGTCTTCAGTGTAAGATCTGAACCAGCGGAGAACGCACGCTATTGTTATATCATTATCATTGTCATCGTCCGTGGCCGTTCGCGCCTGTCCTCTGCGCCACACGCTGTCCTCTCCTGCAAGCAGCTACGCCTTGGCTCGCCTTGCCACGCGAACACCCCCTCGGATCGGATACGGTGAGCTCTAGCTGGGAAATCGGCTGCGGGATACACGTGCCCTCCTCCTCTCTGGCGGACTGGCCAGGCGTCGACACGCCGGCCGATCGACGTGAGAAACGATCGCCACGGATATATCGTCATCCTGGCGCGGATGGCGTGGCGTGGCGTGCCGCGAAACCGGTGCAGTTAGCCGGTGCATCTTGCTCCCGGTGAGAGCGCTCATCTGGCACGCGGGGTCCAACGATGACGGGGTACGTGCCTCTTTCACCGCGCCCTCTGACAGCACGCCGCGCACGGGCCAGCCCCCACTGACCACGTGGGAAATCGCTACCACGCTCCTCACGCTCACCTGCCATCTGCCCCAGTATCCACCCTCTGGACCAGTCTTGAGCCGGCCTGACAAAGCCATTCCGATAACCTGCGCCTCGCTCACCTGCCACTTTTCCAACTTTCCACCCTCCCTCCTTTCCTTTCCTCGGGCAAACAGTTTCTCTGAAAGCACAAGTCGAGTGCTCCTCGGGTTATCGACACCTTGGGATATATCATCCCCAGTGGAGATTCGTCGGAGAGCAAACGCCGGGAGTGATTGAATATTTGTGAGTGAGTTCAATGTGCAGCAGGTTGGTGGAAGTTTGAGCGTTAGAGTGGGTTGCCCGGCCGTAATCGGCTGCGGCGGCGGTGGCGGCGGCGGCGGCGGTGGCTGGTGCGGCGGTGAGGTCGTTTGGAGGAAGAACGAAGAAGACGTGGATTCGACGATCAGGATCAAGGGAACCCGGTGACTGATCGAGAGAGATGGAGGCCCCGAGATTCTCGATAAAAGGGAAGGGCAGGATTGATCGGAAGGAGGCTACGGTGACGCCTAATTAAATCGATTAGACTTTGGAGTTAATTGTTCTGGAACGCCAGCTCGCTTATGCGGTCCGGTCGGCGCGCTACCGTTGTCGCTTGCTGTTGTCGTTGACATCGTGCCCGTCCAACTCGCCCCGCTGAACACTCCAAGACTGAGAGGCGCGGATGATCCACGAGTCTGCCGGTCCGACTGGATGAACAGTGACCCCTCATCCGCTCCCAGCCAAATCAAAGCTGCTCCGTTATAGCCGGTTAATCGGTGAACGGAAAATTTCGGTTCCCCGAGTAAAATGGTGTCGCGCAGTTCCCGCTCGAGCCTTCGAACCACCAAGGCAATTTCCTCTCCGCGTCGGGTGAATAACCAGTGTCACCTCTTCTTCATCGCAGCCTTTGCAGTGCTACCTCCTTCCTCGTTTTTGCCCTCCTCAACGCCGTCACCCAGCTCTCCATTCTTTTATTCTCTCTGCTCATCCTCGCCACTCTGTCTCCACCTTGCGCGAGTCTCTTGATCGGATTGAACCATCCACGTCGCGCACTCGTGTCATCCTTCTGCCCCACCTTCGCCACTGTGAATAGAAGTGAAAAATCGGTGCCCATTGTCCTGGTTTGCGAGCAGTGCCGCTGCTACACCAGGCTCCATTCAAGGCGATTTCCTCATTTGAATATCGCGGCGAGCAGAGCTTTTCGTCGATAGACGCCGAGCTACTCTCTTCCACACCATCTACGTACGGCATCGTCTACAGCAACCAGCTCTTTCGACGTTGTAGTGATGATAAAAAGCATCTCGGCCGAACCGGCTCTCGCGCTGTGAAGCAAAGTCAGTCGCCTGGGATCTCGATGATTGCTCAATTAGTTTTAAGACGTGCTTACAGAGTGCGAGGTGCAACAAGGATTCGCATCGATTAGTCTTTGGCGCGTGTTCGGTGCGTGAAGGGCATCCTCGAATTGCCGTAGCCGACGAGCGGCCGTAGCACTTTTGTCAGTGAGAGAGTGATAGTCCTTCGTACCACCAACCTATATCTGCCGCGCCGACAGTGAGGAACCGATTATGTGGCCGGCGCACAATGACGAGTGACTCGCATCTTGGTCGATCATCAAGCGCGGGAGCTACCGGTTGTAACTGACGGTAAGTCCTCCTTTTTCTTTCTCGCTGAGACGAGTTCGCTCGTCTCTTCTCCTCCAAGAGTACCTATGTAACTGGTGGATGGAGCGACGCTCTCCTCTCTGATGGACTCGAGGGGACAAGTTTCCTAGATCGGCGTCGATCCTTTGCCGTCCAGGCGCTTTGTTGGCCTGGCCGCGCAGGCGGTATTCTAACGAGCTCTCTCCGCTCCGCTCTTCGGCTGTTTGGAGCGCAGCCATTCCGATCGGAGGGAATAAATAAATGTTCAATGAAGAAAGGCGATAAGTAATGCAGACCGAAAGGAATCGGCGTGCGTGGACTGCCGGCTCGCAAGAGCAAGAGTTGGAGCCGGTGAGCGAGCAGAATACGGCTTTTCGTGGAAGTTGAGGACGTGTAAGGAGTTCCTGTCTCTCGCCGGCAGCTCTACGACGAAAGAAAGTCGTGTGCGCGATCGGCCAGGATCGCGAATTCGAGCGCGAGAGTGCGCGCCGCCGTCATCGCCGCTGCTGCTGCTGCTGCTGCCGCTGCCGCCGTCGCCGCCACGGCAAATGGAACGATAAATCCTTCGATTGTCGAACGTCGATAATCGTTGGGCGCTCGGCGGTATGCCCCGTTGTAGACACGGCAGAACAAACATTGTCGGGCCCGACCTCTTATCAGACGCACGTGATCGCGAAGGCCCGGCTTCATTTCTGCTGCTACCCACGGAAAGGTGGAGGGAAAGAGTGAGAGAGGAAGAGATGTGAAAATATTGGCCGCGCCATGCCGCCGCGACTGTTCAGTCACGTTTATAATGTAACACGTCGATCGAGCATCGCCACAGTCCCTAGAAATTTTCTATCTTCTCGGATTCGGTGAAAGCTCACGGAGGATCTAGCCGAATTATCGGCACAGGCAAAAGATTCCATGCACTGGCCGCACAAGCGCTGGTTCTCACAGAAACAATGTGATTATAGTTGTGATTTCGTTCCCCAGAACGTCAGGTCATTTTAGCCAACAGTTCTCCATGGAATTCTCAATGAAACTCGCAGTGCAAAAAGACCGAAACAAATGACTTGTGTTCAATAAATAGCCGTAACTGAGATTACGAGCATTCGACGCGATTGGCTGTTGACGGAATTCATTGCCGAGTATCTAAGTGAGTGCTGGATTTGATGCAGTTATACCTCTCGCAATCAAGAGGTTTTCACCGCTATCTCGAGCGGTACGCTTGGACAGTCAAGTCGATAGATGAATGAGAGTTCTTTAACCTAATAGAGTCCAATAAAGCCGAGAACGATATGAGAAAGCGCCGCTGCTATTGACGGCGAGCAATTGCACTCTGTGAACCCGCGGCTATAAATTATTAATCAAAATAGTTAATTATACGTTCCTAATGCTGGCAGAAATTCCACGGGATTCCTTGTAACGGTCAGTGGAAGTGATGTATGCGCGCACGGCGCGGCGCGGCGCGGCGCTGCCGGTGGAGGCACGAGGATCTTCCATTGCCGCAATCAATGCTCGCCGCTTGTTGCTTGTACAAGTCCTAGCATAAATCCCCACCTTGTTCTTCTTGAGACCCTGCTTCACGTATAGGCGTGTTAACAAAAGTACCTTGAGAAAAGCATAAAACTTAACATGATCTTTCCACGCGCTGGGGAAATTTATACACCTGTCCGAGGTGCCGCCACGGCGACGACGAGGATCTGGAGAAGAAAGTGCCAAAGCACGTGTGTCTGCTTGAGAGAAGCGAGCAATACCACCTTTCTTTCTTCCGCTGTTACCCTTGCACGGCGGTAGCTGAACGATAAAATAAATGTGTCAGTTGACTTAATGGCAACCAACACCTGCTGAAACCTTCCTCGAAATCCAGCGACTAATACAAGCTGGTACAGTGACATAAGACATAAGGTGGTACCCTCCGCCATCGATGAATGTGCTCACTTCCTTCCTACTGGGGCGCGCGCGCGGTAATAGTGGTTGCGATCTTTAGAGGCCATATTTCCACCTTAAAAGGAGTAGCTGTCAACAGTGATTTGGGATGGCGAGCGAAATGCCGCTTTTATAGTGCGCACGGGAGGAGACAGTCCAATTAAGGGCACATTTGTATACTTAAGTGCAGCCATATCGCTGCATAAATCGGTCCAGCCTTTACGATTTATGGCTCCGCCGAATGTCGTAAAGCGTTCACCGGCCGATACCAACGCCGGCAAGGAATCGGCCCCCCGCTTTCTTAGAAGCTGAATCAACGTAATCCTTTGGCAGCAAGTGCACATGCCAGATCCGCCTGCGCTCTTTCCTTCTTCCCTCTGCCAATTGTTGAGGCTTATCTTTCAAGCGTGAGCACAGTGTATCCTTGTTAACCGGTAGTCGTCAGGGCGAAAAGCACGCGCAACGAGTAAAAGTCACGGCTGGGTTTTCACGCCATACTTCGCGTACATTGAGTGCTAAATTCCCCACTTTCTTAGAGTTTCCTTGAGCGACCGTTGCTGCTGCTGTCGCTGCTACCGCTGGCTACCGCTCGAGGTATTATTTTAATTATGGCGAATGACGAGGTGGCATTATCGCGCACCGACCTCGGTTCGCGAATTAACGTAATGCACGCGCGCTCCTTTTCCCCGCGCTTTTTTCGCACACTCTCCTGAGCTCGCGTTTTCACGCATCCCTGACTATTCTAGAGGAGCCAGTCCCGTGATTACGGGGAGATATACGCTAATGAGTTTCAGGCCATTCACAGAACCCGAAAAAATTCAAGATTATTTTAAGCCGAACGTAAAATGATCGCATGCGTTTTCTTAACGGCAACATTTACTTAAGATCCCTCGCTTTCTAAACCATACTTGTAGTATATTTGATCTACGCTGAGATCCGCACAAAGCTTTCCAAGCAAAGTGTCCTCGAAATCCGAGGCAAATGGTCGGCCACGCAATATGAAATATACAGCGCGCGGGCTAAGTCGAGTCGTGAGTCGGCCATGATTTTGTGCGATTGCTGCCCTGCAGAGTTATTTCTGCCCAGCAAGAAAGAAGCGAGTAATAGAAGAAGAAAGACGCTCCGCGGCATCATCCATTCCGCGGCGAATCTCAAGCGGCTGCTCGGCTAAAAGCTGCCAAGAAAGCATCTCTCCGGCTGGGATTTTATCCCGCCGGTGGAGGAGGGCCCTGCCGGTGCGACCCCCCGAGCACACAGAGGGTTAAACCCTTTACGCGCTACGTCACAAAGGAGAGCGAGTTTGCAGCCCCTTGTAACACGAGTTGCACCCTTCTCTCATTCTTCTGTGACGGAACGCGCCCGCGCCCGCGCGAGCACCCACAGACACAGATAGACGGAGAGACCGGAGGCGAAAGATATACATATACATATTTCCCTTGTCGTAAATCTTCTTCGCTTGTTTCTCGCGAGCACTTCAGCGATCTCCGTTGAATTACGTTCCTCGGCCTGGCAGAATATCTCGTCTCGGGCTGCGGCGATGCGGCGTACCGCACCGCACATCGCGTAGCTCGCTCGTTCGCTCCAACGATGTGTTAGCGACTCGTAAACGCTCAAAATGAGATCTTTTAAAGTGCGGTATATTCATACCGGCCGGCGCCCAGTTACATTTGCATGCAAATCACGCACACACACACACACAATGCACGCGCGTGCACACACGCCTTTTTGTGTGTCAAGATCGAAACGCGCTCCTTGCCCAATGATAATTAATAGCTCAAATAGTGCAAAATGTGACACGAATGTCACCGAGACATCTTTGCGGCAGATCTGAATTTTTGTCTAAACTTCTCGACTACCTTTCTCTTTCTCTCTCTCGCTCTTTCTCTTTCGCCGCCGAATGCAACCAGTAATTATTTTAGATGCTATCGGCTATCTGATAACGATCGCTTAATATCGACTAGCTTGGCTCGCAGGACTCTATACTTAATCCGATAATCAGATCGCATCTAACGATTGGCTTTCCAGCGAGACAACAGCGTGTTTCCCGTGTGCATGTAACTGCCGGTTGTCGGGCATGCGAATTTGAATATGTTTACATTCATGTTTTGTTTTTATCGAGCCACGATCGCTAAAACGTACTGCTGCCGGTTCTGAGCGCAGCAGCAGCAGCAGCAGCAGCAGCAACAGTGCAATGGTAGTATGTCTGCCTATGTACGCGCGACGGAATCCGACGACTTTTGCGAAACAGGTGCGCTCGCTTTATCCGCGCGAGAGCGCACGACTCGATCGAACCGCACAATGAGATGTAGTATCTCTTTCTGGAGCATAATCCATCGTGGAGGCTGGCCGATCCAGTTCGCCTTGGCATGGAAAATGCGCCTCGTCTTATACGAAACACTCTATTGTTACCGGCAGGCATTTCAAGTAGAACAATGCCGACTCTGAACGGATATCTGTTCATCCCTCTCCCTCTCCCTCTCCCTCTACCTCTCTCTCTATCGCGCGCGCTCACACACACACATCCATTCGCACTCCGCTCTATCGGCTTTGATATCAACGAGCAATGGTAACCGCGCTTGCGATCCAAGAATCTGACCGAGATGCAGATCGATCTAACGCACCTGTATTATTCAGGATCTGCGCTTGCTCGCTTTGTAACTCACCGCCCCTTCCCAACCAACCATCCGCGCACTCCTGAGCTCACTCACGCACCGAGCGCTGATAATTTCATGACACTCGTTCACCGGGTGAACAAACTAGTTGTCTTTCTGTCAGAACTAGCTTCATTACCGCATGGTGAAACTGGCACAGAAATACATACAACTGGCGACCAGTCCACCCACCTGAATTCTCTGGGGGCTCGATTCCACGGAACAGACATAAAACATCAAAGTCGGTTAACTTTGATAGCGGACTGGTCCAGCTGTAAAGGAGTTAATAGCCCGAGACGGAAAAATATAAACAGTTCTTGTGCTTGCAAAAACAGAGCGGGCAAGGAGAGATGAAGTCCGCGGACCAAGGAGAGCAACGCCTTAAGGAGGAGGAGGAGGTTCGAGACGCTTTGATCGGCGTGAATTCTCTGCCGGCTGAACGAATTATCATGTTGCATAGTGGCGGGCCGCGCGAAGAGGGATTACTCCGGAGTCTCGGCTAGGAGGGAACACATAAAGCACATTATTAAGTTATGCGCGGCGAGCAATAGCAGTTGATTTATTGTACTGACCTGAGCTACTGGCGCGCCGGCTATTCGAAACTCAAAACCCCCGGGATACCTTTAGCTCGTTTGGAGGCCCTCCGAATTTCTGACTAAAAGCAGAGGGTTCACACAGATACACCCACGTATACATACGTGTATACTTACCTGGATTCTAAGCCGAATCGTTACCTGCAGCTGTTTACACTGTCAATGAATCGGTCGTTGACCCGGGCGAAACACTTTCGACTTTCGAGCCGGGAATTCCAGGCCGAAACCCTTTCGGGTCTAGGACGCGTCTACGAAATTCCCAAGTTGTGGCGATGCAGCGCGCTGTGCTCGCCTTCGTGTCGGTCCCAGGAGAAATCGTTTGGCTGGGTGGGTCAGGTGTGCACGGTTTGTGTATCCCTTGTTCGGGATGCTGGGTCCTAACTGCAGCGACTCGACTCCTCGAATTCCAAGGCATTTATCAATGGAATTAATACCGGTAAACGAGCGAGTAAGGGAGTGAGGAAAGGTAGGAGGGGACTGACGTTATCGTTTCCCGTAACCGAGAACGGGCCCCTCTTTCGCCATGTATTATCGGCCCTCTTTCTCGCCCAGTGCTCCTCCCGCAGGATCACCCTTCGCTCCAACGCACGTACTCAGGTAGACATACACACACGCGGGCGCACACACACACACAGATTCGGCTCGGCGACAGACAAACAGCGAGATTTTTGGAGGAAGAGGAACCGGAGATCTAAATGGGTGGGAGGTCGGGATATCATCCGAAGAAGGGTGAGAATGCCCGGTGGAATCGAGGAGAAAAGCAGAGGACTGTTGGGAGGAAGAGAGCGAGAGGACTAGTGAGCAAGTAAATGAGAAGAAAGGGGCAGGGCGGCGGTGGGCCTAATTAGTCAGGGATATATCTGGAATCTCATGGAGGCCGAGTTTCGTAGGCCTCCTTCAGTTTTATGTACGCAGGCGGATTTCTCTTGTGGATTAGCATACAAATCGATTTAAACTCGAGATAAATAGCCACTCAAAGGCTCCTCACACGGAGCCGACTTCGGGCATTATCTTGTCCACCGGTAAGATTAACGCTTAATGCTTTATACTTTACAGCCGCTTGCTCTCCCCGCGCTGCCTCCCGCAGCTATCCACTATATGTATAAGCTTAAGTACGTACCTGCGTTTTGTCGTGACATCCCGAAGAGGCTTTTATCACCCTCTCCCCCTTTCTACGACTGCCTTATTCCTCGGGTACTGTCTTCCATTCCAGCCGGACGAGAGAGCCAGCCCCGCACTCCCTCTCTCTCTCCCTCTCTCTCTCTCTCTCTCTCTGCGCTCCCCTCGCTCGCGTACGCGGGACTCCGTTTCCGATTAATCGAAATGGCAGGTTATCGTTCGCGCAATATCGGAGCCAGTCGATGCACCGGGATCGTTTACACTTTACACCCCCGATGGATTTCACGGGAGTATGTAGTAGATACATACGTAGCTATACCTGCAACCGACAAGCTCGCCGTCACTCGCCCGAGAAAACTGGTAAACTGAGCCCGATAATATCACCGGACTACGCACACGCTTCTACCTTCCTACCGAGCTCACTGACACCACGCTCACTCTCCTCGATGATTCCGGCCCGATCCTCCACTCAAATGCCACGATTAATAGCGGAATTCGTTTTGCAAGTCTTCCTTCCTCTCGCCAGATGTTAACACTACTCAAAGAGAGAAAGACCGTACATGTTGATGGTCGGACAGATTTTCTGGAAATACGTTCATTAGCTGTTACGGCGATGGTCCTCTTCTCGCGTCTCACATTACCGTCTTCCTAGTCGCACCCGATAGTCACATCACTCGCGACTACACACGTACTCTCCGCTGGGTATGCCTGGCATTAATGGAGAGTTATTGTTCTTGGATTTCGAGAGAAAGTACGGATCGAGATTGTGATAACGGTCCCTTCTCCATCCCAACGGCTTGTTCGGTAGTAGCTGGCGGGTTAGTAGCACCGAGGACGAGATAATACCTAATTAAGGAAGGCATTTCTACGGCGCTAGAGGGATGTCGTCCCAGATTTAGTGTACTTCTTTATTCTTTATGATTGGCCCGTCAGAAGTTCGAAAGCTATCGGCGCGATACACGGAGTATGGATTTATGGTAGATCCATTGTATTTACGACAAAGCATAGGAAGTCACGCTGGGTTTACGGCTGTCTTAGGTCGGTTAATTCAGTTTTTTCTCTCTCACCAACTTAGTTCTCCGTTTCCCCTTACCTCGAGCTATTATATTCGGGTGAGGCATGGATCGTTCCGAGAAGAACGAGTCCCTCTGATTCTTCGGCGAGGCGCGCCGCAATACGCCGATCTTGTATCCGAATCTTTTGTATATTCATGATTGCTCAAGGTTTGTGAATGGTGATCGGATTGTCTCTCTCGGCTCCTCCCCCGTCGAGAGAAAGAGAACGACGAGCGGAGAAAGAGAGATTCGCCAATGGTTTTTGATGCTCGTTAATCCTCACAGTTTTCTACTAATTCATCCCGTTATCTTTCCCATGGAGGCCGCGCGTCCCCCTTAATTGGCTCTTACGCAAAGTTATAAATTAGGCGTATTAAGCAACACTTTTTAACTCAGCTTTGTTCAATCATCGATCAATTGCGAGTGCCGTCAGCCTCGGACAACTGCGACCCCGAATTATAATCATCCCGAGCCAGAAACGAGTCTATCAGCATCCTTATGAAATAAAGCCTCCACATTATTACTTAATTATTTTTGATTTAACGAGCAACAGAGGCTTCTCCACGCGTGACGTATCTCTTCTACTATCTATTAACACACTGTTGAATATCAATATCTTCATAAAAACGTGAATCTTCATAAATGAACTGTATACAGTCATAGTGCCTGCCTTTTGAATACTGATGACGAAATGAAAAAAGTTCATAACCAATTCGTTAACACATTATTGGTTAGCTACTTAACTAAAAAATTAATAATTTTCGCTGGTTAGTTTCACCATAACATTCGAAAATATCCAAATCCAAGAAGAGCAACAATTTGACTGAATAATTGTTGTGCGTTGTTGACCGACAATAATGGGATGCGAACACGTCGCCGATTATATGTGTCACGAGAATTGACGTGGCGCCAACAAACACATGTTCAGCTTCGCAGGTGAGGCATGACATGCCAGTCGTGCAACGAGTGAACGGCGGAGGGGCCCTAGCTGTCGTAAAGTGAGCCATTTAGGTCTGTTAGGATGATCTGCGGCTGGAAGTGCCCAACACTGCTCCGTTTCTTCCACAGCAATTAGCATAATTTAGTTAATCAAGGAAGCGCGCTATCAGGAACTGGCAAACCGCCCAGCCCAAAGGGTATCGCTTGCACGCGAGATCCTATCATGCTACCATGCTTATCCGGTGTAACGAAGCTGGAGTACTATTAAGTAGTTATCACTTTAATTGCGTGCATGTTCAGCAAAAGGGAATTTTCATTATACGATGGATGCAGACGCACCGTTGTAAGCGTTCGAAGTCGGCAAGCTGCATACATATACGCAAGCAACGCTCTTTGCTTATTCAATTTGATGACTTTTTCTTATATTTAATAAGAGGGGCTACAATACAGTGTCTCGCATTATGCAACCAATTATCACGGCGAGTGGTATCACTAGGCATTTTCTCATACCACAAAAAGCAGGTGCATTTTATACGCATAGGAAGGTATCCAAGTGCTATGTGACTGTGGAAAGTCCAAGAAAAATTCGAACTGTTAATAACATTTCATCAAAAGTTTGGTGATAGTCTGCACTTGCACCGCTACTGCTGATCTGATAAGTTGGACTACCGAAGGAACACCAACGATAAGGGGTGGAGAGGAGAAAAAGCTTTCCTTAGTTTTACTTCCCTTCTACGCAACTGTCAAGGAAAGTAGCGGTCACTACACTTGGAAAATGGAAATGTCCACTTCGACCTCACAGTTCCTGCCGTTACTGCAAACATATGTACGCGTGAATTCACTCGGATCATCGTGATCAAATGGAGTCCGTGCTAAAAGAAACAGTTAGTGTGTTGCTGGCCAAATAAAGCAATAAAGTCAATGGTTGTCTCGCATTGGCAGACGGCAGAGAAGCTTGCGTGCTGGAAAGCGGTGCAAGTGGGTCACCCTGAAAACACGAGGAGCAGGTGAGTGTGTGTAAATCAGGATGAAGCAGAGGCCGAAGGAAGACGCCCTGGGAACACAACAAGTGGCAAGGAAAGGCGAGCTGTGAGGGCTCGAGGAGAATCACTAGGGAAAGATCGAGGATGAAAAGGTGTACACGCAAGGGCAAAGGAAAGCGAAGGAACTCGAGGATGGGAGCGGCGGCGCGGCGCGGCGCGGCGCGGCGCGGCGTGGATGAAGAGATGGAGAGGCAATGGGGAATCGAGTGAGAAGGCTACTTAAAAAGTAGACCGACGTACCATCGGAATTCGATGCCGGCTTGAGAGACCAGCTGTTCTCGTCGACCTGTTCCTCTGATTATTACGGGAAACCACCATAAACAGCTCAACGAACGCAAACAAGTTTTCCGAAGTACCTGTAATTGAAAAGCCGCTAAAGGCTCTTTCCCTGCGAAGGCAGCCTTTTCCAAATAAATTCTTGAAAATGCGTAATACTTTCGGTTTAAATAGTCAAGAGAACTATGTGTAAAATGGCGTAGCTAACCCCTCATATGTCATTAATCCAAAAAGCACATATACTGCGAAATCCTACGAGATGGTGTAGAATTCTGGTGCCGTAGAGGCATACATGCTGAGTAGACCTCGCCTCGATGATTAAATCAAGAGTTTACTCCGTACATTCTCTGACACTTTCTTACTCCATTCAAATGCATGCGCAGCGCTTCCTGCCAGTGTGGAACAGTGCTACCATTGTCTTACAATTTCCCGCAGTTTTCGTTATTATCATACATAACGTATTAGACATTCATCATCGTCTGAGTCAGCCATTCTATTATGAGTCGTGTAATTAATGTCATGGCGACCGGCTTTTCCGAAGTGTAAAAGGCAGTTATAGACTGGGTGGGAAAAAATACAATAATTTGATTAGGATTTTCGATACCGAACAATACAAGTTGGTTTGTGAGTTTTAAAACGCTTCTGTCAAGCTAAGTGGTCGTTTCAGGCTCTAACTTTGGCTTTTCAAGCAATTTCGTACGCAACTGCAGCGCGCCATTCACTCATCAGCAACGTTGATACGCCACTGATAAGGCATTGTGCAGAACTGTCATTCACAGTATTGTTTGCATTAAGTGTAATAAGTTATAAATGAAATCGTAAATAGAGTCGGTAATCTAGTGATAGCGGAGAGTGTGAATGTTGAAATAGGAAATAGTTGGCTTTAAAGCGAAAATACATAGCTTTAGGAGGGCATGAGTTGGGGCGGAAGAATGTCCTGGCAGATAGGCGGAAGACTGCTCTCGAGTGTAATACAGTGGCATCTCGCCGAAATATATCTGCTTGGTTATTTAAACCTCGATCGGATGATTCCGCTGGCTCGAGGCCCAAACAGGTTGTAACATGACCACAGGTACGAGCGGCAGGTATATCCAAGCACTTGATATCAATGCCGGCCGCACAAAAGCCGGCAGCCTAGCCACTCGAACCGCTCTCTCAAATCGAAGAAATTAAAAAAGGCCATCTCGCCGTTGTGAGCCCGGATGCTTGCTTGCTTGCTTGCTTGTTTGCTTGCTTGCTTGGGGAGGACGACGGCAAATTTATGCATCGTAAGGAAAGAAGTGCTCGCAAGAAGGGTCGGTCAAAGGGAGGCTGGCTCTCTTCGCGGCGATCTCATATTCGATGCCGTCCCTCTCCTTCTCTCGCCACCAGAGTCCTCTTTTTGCCTGATGAAACTTAATTTTAGAATCCTCGCGTCTTCCGTGGCTGGGTATGCGAGTGTGTGCACTCGCGTATGGCCAAATGCCTGAGACTGTCGGATCTTGGATACGCGGCAAGGTGTTGAAGCTAAAGGCTCGTATTTTTGTCGCGCTGGAGCTCGTCGGCACAAGCAGGACCCTTTCGGCCACGGTGGCGATAAATCCGTATCTTTATGAAACGAGGGCCAGGCTTCCTTGACTATAGGGGCTCCTTTTGTTCGCTTAAACGTCCGTAACTCCATGCTCCAGTCTGTCTGCGCGCTGGCCTCCTTCTCTCCCTCCCAGCTCCCTCTCTCCCTCTCTCCCTCTATTTCTCGCTCACTCTCTGCCTCCATCTCATGAGCGCAAGCGTTCACATTGTACTGTCAATGGGATCAACGATACCAAAGAAAGAGCACACGATTTGCCGCCCAGTGTATAGACTGTAAAATTGAATTACGCACCTAACGCGCAAAGACACCGTCGCGTCGGCACAATGGCCCGGCGCGGCGTGCCAGAACCTCGGACAATCGCCGCGTTTTGACACGAGAATTACAGTATTCGCGCGCACTCGCGGCCGCAACCTATATCATTGCTCGGGCTCCCAGGGAATCTGCGCTCCCAGAATTAATTACGAGGACTTTCTGTCTACATCCTTGATAGATATATGTATACACATAAGACCCGACTTACTTTGGAGCCGGTGATATTGCTTCGGCAGTAAATCGAATTTCACGATATGTGGTGAGAGGTCGATTCCGTCCGGTAACACAGGACTCTAGCCCTTTTGTCAGAGAACTGTTATCCGGCGTACTTAGGTATCTGGCGTATCCGTGTAAAGGCCCCTGACGATCCAATCTTATCGTGACGAAGGGCCCGAAGTGGCCTCTCGGCTCCGTATAAATTATCGCCACGAATTTCGAAATGCTCTACCTTCTCGGCCTTCTTCTCCCCCCCCCCCCCCCCCCCCCCCCCCCAACCCTCCCTCCCCGCCCCGACGCTCTCTCCTACTCTCTTTCTCAGTGTCTTTCTTTCCTTCGTTTCACTCCGGTTTCGCGGCTCATTCTCCGTATCCCCTTAAAAGTCTATAGGTAGGAATCCAACGGGGCATTGTGGCTAATCGTGGCCGCCGGAGAGTGAGTGGAGCCGAAGGGAGGAACGAGGGAGAGACGTGAGCGTTCCTAATCAGAGAGCGCTGGTAATCGCCGAAAGTAATGACCCAACATTTCGTAGAGCTCTCTCGAGGCCTTACGTGGATAGGTGTAGTTCGTAAGCCTGTCGTGTGTATATGTAGCTAGACGTGCTCCGGCTTGTGCAACTAGCAGCGAGCGATGGGCAATAAATTGCTCGCACCTACGCGCGAAACTCCTCTTCTTGCCTCCTTTCTTTCTCCGCTTCTTACCGGGTGGCGAGAGCGGCAATAGCCATTCATACTCATACTCGACCCTCGCTCTTTCCCTCTCAAAGGGCCCACCTCGCTCTCCCCCCCTCCTCTCCCACCGTTCGATCACGTTCAAGGCACTTTAAGACAATAATAAGAGACATAATTCTCAACTCGCTGCCTTTTCATCGGCCAGGCGTCTAACCTTTTCAGTCGTGATCAATGTCAATATGCCGGCATGTAATGATCGAGCGAGCCGCGAAATCGCCGTGTTGCTCGTAGTAAATGACAGCGCTACGATAAGGCACTCGGCGATCACCAGGCACTCTCTACCATCGGCGAGGTTGCGAGGAAGTTACGTTAATGTCATGAATGAAGCTCGTGCCGAGCGAGAGTGAATGTGCGTGGTATGAAATTCGTTTTTCCGCGACAAAATAGTGCACGTGCTTGCCAGCCGCATTGAATGATAGCCTAGCCGGACGAGCACCTTTTCCACCTGAATAATGCACCGTCCTGCAGCACCGCATTTCTACGAGCGGTGCAAGCGTAACATAGAATTTCGTAGCATGTCAGATATGAAATGACGAATTTTTTCACGTTTGTTATTGTGAAAAATTCAATATTTCACATGGAGCAATGTGATACAATACAATTGTCTAAAAAGAAAGGCAGCACCGAGCGGTTAGAATGAGCTTTAAGCAGGCCTTTAGGCCTTTGTAAATCGAAATCTGAATATGAATCGCACCTACCGAGCAGCAAGAAGCCTATTTGTAACTGTCACCGAGTGCCTATACCATTTTCGGCGCTAGTTACTCAAACGTGGTTTCAGAGGATTTCGTCGAAAAATTCCATTGATTTGCATGTCCCACTTTCGAAAATGTAGCCCGAACGGCAAAGGCGTCGAGCATCTGACAAGCGTAAGCCAGTAGCGCGCACTATTCATGATTATTTCTTAGCAAAGATTGACCCTGTATTGTCACTTTAAAGGTACAACAATTAATTAAAAAGCTTCTATCGTGGAGATAAATCTAAAGAAGGAATTCTTACAGCACGGGTTGAATATCGGGCATGCGCAATAATTCACGTCGATCTGGCAAGATCGATGGAAGAATTGGCAAAGCAACGATGAGTGAACGAGAAGACTGATTGAGAAAGCTGAGAGATTGTGAACGAGAGAGGCGAGTGAAATGCGAGCGATACCGTTAGCGCTACCTGTAATAAAGTAAATAAAGAGCTCGTTTGACAACTCGATTCCCCGTTGACTCGGGAGGCACTTTTGTTTCCTTCCGTTCGAGCCGAATCGAAAGACTGAGAAACGGAGAACCGAGTGAGAGAGGCAGCCGGAAAAAACAGGGTGATGACGCAGCCCGGGACCAGTTTGGAGTCAGTGCACCATACGTGCCTGGACCCACTTCACTGCTCCTCTTCGCTCGCTTTCTGCATTATCATGGCCGATATCATTTTTCGATTACATAATGGACACTCGCCAATAAGAAAGTAGACCCATACGGATTCAACATCACCTGCCGATTCCCCCTCAATGCTTCCCGTCAACCCATCTTTGAGCGCTCTCGTCCTTTTGCGTCCAGCAAATGCATCTGCCAACCGGCCACTTACCAATTCCCGATAAGATTTAGACCCATCTCTTTCTCTCACGCGTCTCCACCCCCCTCCACTCTCCCCCGAAATGTTTTTCCTTTCTTCATTGTTGCGCAAAACGATCGTCCGATGGATTACGACGACCTGATGGTAATTTCAGCTAAAACATCGGTACTCGCCAAGCAAGTTGCGGTGTCATTAAAATCTGACATTAAATTAGCATAAATTTAAAGTTTCTTTCACTTGGGCTATATGCGTAGTCGAGTGAGAGTTGTTTATACGCACTCGCACGAGACACATTCGATGATCATGACAGCGCGATCAATTGTTCTCACGCTCTGTCACTTGTTATATCGCATGCTAGCGGTTACACAGACACAGGCACCCAACTAATAAAGTACTTGCAGCACCACTTCTCGCCCTCACTTCGTCAGTTTCTTTACCCGGTAGCGGACTTAATGGCCGAAATGAAAAGGCCAACGAAGAAAACAAGTGTACATATGGCTGTTTGTTATAGATTCGGCGATAGACTATTCCGAACCGAAGAGCGTAAGGAATGGTCACTGGGTTCGCTTTCCAGGCGAATAAGTCATTGTCGTAAATGTTGTTCGTTGGTGGTTAACAGGCAAGCCTATATTGCCACTTACTTAGGATATGTAGCGCTTAGTTTTAACCACTAATGAAGGCCAGCCTGATTGCAAGTAATTGGGAGCAGCTGTGCCATATAATCTGCCTGTTTTATCCGGCTGGCATTAAAGATACAGAGTATTGAGCCCCCGAACGAACTAGATTTGAGTCTAGTTGCTTACGAGTGCACATACGCATGCAAGCGTAGACTGGCGTAAGCTGAGCGGCTCTTGTTTAATTGCAATTAGTTTGTTATTCAGAAAGTATCTCCAATTGGCAGAGTCGTAGGAAAGTCGAGCGGCGACCGCGAAAGCATAGATTATCCTTAGATAATAACGGATATTCTACTGGTGCAGCTACTGCTTCCGTTCGAGCCTCTAATTCCCCAAGAAAAGGAGGATTGGTGTGCGCGCATAGCCAGAGTATACCGCAAATATTTTCTCCGATCTGATAACTCCAATGCACTTGATGTTTCCGGTGAAAATGGCCGATGGGAGGAACGGTTATTGCTAATGGAAAGAGTCGGCACAGGAGGCATCTCCTCGGGCAAAAAAAGACTCGACGCAAAATTCCGCCGTCTAACATGGTCAGCTTTTCACTCAATTGTCGAGGATTTATAGCACGCGATGCATAGGCCGATTAAAAGCTGCTCGCCGAAGCGCAATGCCTTCTCGATAATCACTCTTTTAATTATGGCACTTTGATCGCACGCGTACCGCCAATTACGATGTTCAACGTGACATGCTGCTGATCCTGCATGCGTACGAGCACGCACGCACGCACGCACGCACGCACGCACGCACGTACACAAGCGCGTACTTTTTCTATTTGGTCCTGTCGGCGAATACATACATCGAATTCCGCTCTAATTAGCATTAAAGGGTAGCACCTGCATTGGGGCCGGTGCCATGTAAAAAGTCACCCTGTCAATATGAACAACGTTGCTCGCCGGACAAACATTGTTCTTGTAAGTCGCTTAAATAGTGCTCGATAGTCAGCCCTATTTAAGCCCTCGACGATAATCAGCAGGTCCGCTAGTGAGTTCTGTGTATCTATAGAAGCAGTGGCTACTGGCCGGCCAGTGACAACGGCTAAAGGAGGAATCACTCCGTAAATGTAAAGTTGAACGGGCAGGGCGCAAAAAGGTTCGCGAGAGTTGCGAGCGTCGGACGAGAGGGCCGTTTGTTTGGCCAGGGGCCGGAACGAACGGAGCCTTATTCCAACGTGCCTGCAACCCTATTCCGTTCCCGTCTGCTCTTCTCCGCATTTGCTACTCGCACCACAGCCACCGTGCACACATCTTCTTCCCCCCTTCGGCCCGCGCTTCCTCATCTTCATTCGGTTCACGCCTTCTCTTCTTTTTCTCTTGGCCGCGCCCGCCTCTACTATTCCGGAAAACGGCCAGCTAGACGCACACTCTCGAGCGGTGTGAGCTTCAAACAAGAGCCATTATCCGCGAACATCCTCCTCCCAGACATGACTTCAATGCACCTCACCAGAGGAAAGCAGCCGACAAATTCTGCCACCGGAAACGATCAGTCTCTCTGGCCTCTCTTGATGCCTGCCCAACCCACATTTCTTCTTCTAACTTTTTCTTTTTCCATTATTAGCGTTTCGTATTATGTAGGTGGTAGTGTAAGAAGTGAGAGCTTTTGAAGTTTGCACAACACGAACAGTGTAAGAGTATGTAGTAGAGAGAGAGGCCCTTAAATAGGTAAGCTAGGAAATAATATAATACTTGCCCGGGTGATGCGCATAATTCCACCGATTAACACAACTATTTTCAGTAGCAATAACAAAAAGTTTGTAACATGCAGTTAAGTTGGCCAGAGTAATTGTATCATTTGGAACATAAGGGATTTGGGCGTGCAGCGAAATGTTTGCCTTCGTCATTTTGTGCACTAGAAGTTAACGCGAGGACTGAGCATAAGACGAAAAAGTTGTTGGCACGGTGATGGAGACTGGAGCCAGGTTTCTGGTCGCCGAATCGCTAAACACGCGTGAATAATTACATTGGATAAGGAGGAGCCCTGTTACCGAGCTTTTCTCTTCGCACACTTTATTAACTCTCCGGCCTGGACGTGTGAATGATTCGAACAGAAGAGTCATTGTACTTGGCGTGTAACGTGCGTGTTTCGCTTACCGCTCCCCGCATGACCGGCCCCACCGCTCGCACTGGTAATGCAAGCGTAAATATAGCGTATATATGCCTGCTCGTGTCGGGGGATGAAAGGGGCAGCGGCTCGATGTGTTATCCCCGTGTCAGAGAATAAGAGCATGTTGACAAATCCCTTGTGATCCAAGCTGGGATTGATTCGGCGCATGCAGGCCGACTCCAAAGCCACTTGGGTGTTACTTGGTCGGACTAATCGGCCGCTCCCTTAATTACACCGCAGCAGTTCGTACACGCTTCGGCGCAGCGATCTCTTGTTGCAAGTGGGCTTGCCTACTGAAAGGTACTCCCGTCAATGACGAGGATCATTACGCGAACTGCCGGCAATTTTCCCTAGTCTGCCTGGAATCAGAGAAAGACAGAGATTTGTGCTTGTTCGCCTGCGCAAGCATGCGAGCGACCGAGCGAGCCGCCACTAATCCAGAAAAACTCTCGTCAGCCCCAACAAACGGAACGTCTGAATGACATGCATTTAAAAGCCAACAGGGTTTACTTAATTTCATGCCCCTCGGAGCACAGTAGTTAGCGGGCGTGCGCACTGTGTTACGACTAAAAATGCTAATTTTTCAAGCTGCTAGCTTGAAAATGCGTCGGCGCATACCTGATACACGTAGACTAGCGGGCATCAGAGAGGGAGAGGGCCCATTTACTGGGAGCGAACCAAGCCACGTAAAGAAGCTGAATCCGGCGTCGACCAGGCGTCGCCGCCGCCGCCGCCGTCGTCGTGCGGTCGCTGCCACATCCCATCAGTGAATTCTTCCTCTTTGTTGCGCGATTCGCGCTCCAGACGCGAATGATCCTCTGTCGAGGTAAGCGAGAGAGAGAAAGGCAGAGAAGCAGCGACGCAGAGAGTGAGACAGAGAGGGAGGACTCTCAGCAAAAGGCGATGCGATGCGCGCGATCCCGCTCGAAGAGAGCGGCGGAGGAGGACGAAGCATTCGGTGAATTGAATTATTTAAAGCCCGCGCAAGAACAGGCGCCTTTTATGAGTGTCCCACACAATGGTGGCTTTGTGCCTCGCGGATACACGTGTTGCCCGTACACGCGCGCTCTCCCGCCTATAGGAGAGGACGAAAGAGCGCGCGCGCGTGCACGCCCGCCCGCCCGCGTTCGCTCTTGGTGAATGTGCTAATAATGAAGGTAAATTTGTTCCGAGGAGTCATTAATTAAAGTATTTTGTAACAAGACGGCAATGCCGGCTCAGAATGGTGGAGCGCACCATAGCCCGGCGTCTCTGTGTGCCCGGGCTTTCCTTCCACCCTGTGCCGCCGCGACGCGCCGCGCCGCGCCGGGTGCACCCACATTGACATGCACGTAAGTCGAACGCAGCTAGTCAGCGGCACGTAGTGTCGTCGCGTGTATTCCGAACCACCACCAGATACCACCGGCAAAGCGTTCATACTTATATGGGATGCATACACGTGTGTATATAGGCATTACGCTGGCAGATCGTCTCTATAGGCGCGTAGGGAGACACGAATCGCGCTGGCGTATCGTCTCCTCTATAGTATACGCGTAGGGAAACACGAAGAGGCTGCGTGTACTCCGTATAAATAAAGGTGGCAATCATAGAATTGCTAATGTTTCAAAGAGAGATGTTATTCTTTTCAGAAGATGACAGAGACACACGCCACTCTGGTTCTATCCCAGCCTCGCTTTATCTCGCTCTCTCTCTCTCTCTCTTTCTCTGTCCCTCGTGGCGCGAGAGCTTTCAGAAGGGTCGAAGTCGGTAGAGGGTTATACCGGCGCGTTCTCGCGAAAAGGACACAAGTCACGGGGACAGGAGTCGTACACGCCGCGGTGGTTGATGGTTGTCGCCCGGCCCGCTCCGCTACAGAGTGTGCGAGCGAGCTTGTGTATGTACTTACGTCGATCTCGCCACTGCCTTTTCTGTGAACTGACTTCCCCGGATTCGTGTGTATTGCTCCATGGAAGCGGACCCGGCTCTCGCCATACTTATATTACTCGCTGAGACGCGCTCGCTCGCTTCTCTCGTGCCTATATTATACGGGGTGTATCGTTAGCGAGAATCGCGCGAGTACCTTCACACATACAGAAAAGGGGCAAGGGAGTGGGGAAGAGAGAGAGAAAAGGCGAGATGTTCCGTGCGCGATCTTCGTTCTTCGTGAATGCGTGTACATTATGTGTCTATACAAAACAAGCAGCAGCCACCAGTAATTCAAAGAGCCCATTCATGGCTCCATCTCTCTATTCTTGCATCCGCATTTGTAAACCGTTTCGTTTGCCCCCTCGCTCGAGTAAGTATACTAATAACTAATAAGGAACGACTCGGACCTTTAGCAGTAGTCCTCCCGGCCGGCGCCCGGAGAACGCTGCACTGCCGGCTCGGCTCGGCTCGGCGCGCCTTCATTACCGGGAAAACACGAACATGGAAAATAACGGCTTTGATATTGTCTCGACTCGGTACCGGAGTAATGGACAATGAAGATCGTATAAAGCGATTCAAAGGGCAATGCGATCCGGCTGCTGCTGCTGCTGCTGCTGCTGCTACTGCGTCGTCGTCGTCGTCGTCGTCGCCGTCGTCTATCTAATGCGCAGCATCCCGCTTTCAGTCGGTCCGAGACTAATAAGAGTTGCAGAGAAAAGCGAGGCAATGTTGCCCGAGTGAATTAATCGTTATCTCAAGCCGGATGGCCGTACAACTTTGTTCGAACACAGAGGCTTCCGCGAAGCGCGTAAAGCGGGCTTATGTCTCTTTACTGCAATACAATTTACTTTGTCCTCGTACTAGCGGTTACCCTTTAATTACTCTTACTTGCAACGGGGCTTGATAATCGCTTGGATGCAAATGCATCTCGGCTTTCCAGGGGAAGGTGCCGCATGAGAAATTATTGTACAGCTTCCCGCGAGCATTCCCTGACTTTGTGCTTTGACACTGCTACTCGACATAGGAAGGATTCCCTTTGACAAAAGGATAAGACGTGGGATATCCCATTAACGCGACACTTCAAATCTTAGCTTCACTCCACCACTTAACCGAAACTTTCGCAATCGAAAGAAAATAGGTTAGACTAAATAAACTTTCTTATTGCTTTGTCGATTCGCCAGAAAATACTTAATAAGGATACTAAAGCGTCTCGTTAGTTCCGATCAAGAATGGCGTGGCGCGAACAAAAAGGCTAGCGCGGGCGCGCGTATGCGACCCAGTTTTTTTTTTCCAGGACGGACCACCGAACATTCGTGAGTAAGGCGAGCGAGAGACAGATTCGTCGACGGGTGCAAAAAATTAACGTGTAATTAGAGCAGGGATTAATCATGGAGCGGAAGGCTTACGGGTTCAGTTGTGAGATAGTATCATCACGAAAATTAATGAGTGCGGGTCATGCATTATCAGAGGTCGCATCGTTATCCGGGAGAACGATCGTCTTTTCCGCGCTTAGCACTTAGAGACTGAGAGTCCAAGTAGAAGAAGAGGAGGAGGAAGAAGAAGAAGAAGAAGTAAGGAATTGTTGGCGCGTAACCAGTTACATCACCTGCGAAGAGGCTTTCGGACGAGACAAGACGAGACGCGGCGTCCTTGGTGGACACCTGTCGAGGGGCCCCGTCGCCAGCCAACGATTACGGAATGACGAGTCGCTCGTTCTCTCCAACACTCTGTGATTCCTTGCATCGCTTCGTGAGACACAGTAGAAGTAGCAAGAGAAACTGAGAGGGAGGGTGTGAGTGAGTGAGGTAGGATGCGGGGCGTCGAGAGTGCGAGAGCAATTGGGGGAATCACCCTCTGTGGCAGCATCGAAGGTCGATGGAATTTCAGGCCCGATCGAGAGAAGATCGTCGATCAAATTGGCGAAGGGCGAGCACGCCGGAGGCGGCTCCTCTATCTCGTCCCCTTTAACACCGTCGGGAGAATGAGATTCCAACGGGACTGCAGTATGCCGTGCGAGATTCGACGTCAGACAGAGGAAACGCTGCCACGATCTACTGATTGTCATTTTCCGGCTGGTATCCGGGCCACACTTGCTTTTTCTCCACTCGCGCCTCCTTCTCCTGCTTCCTCCTGTCGACTCGCAATTATTTTTTCCACCTCTGTAAGTACACCGACAGGACAGGCCACCGGGTTTTTTGTGACGCCGCTGATTGCACCCTTCTTCCTCGGGCTTCCAACTAGCCTCGACCATCTCGAGCAACTTGCTCCCGATCGCCGTCCCGGAAACCTAGTAATTTGCAGTTCGCTCAATGCACTGACCCGCGGGAAAGAGCGTTGTCTCGAGAAGACAGGAGGATGCGGTATAAGTTGACTATGAGTTGAAACTTCGGCTCGTTTGAAAATTCTTGGTAATAGGTCGAATAGATCGAGGATAATGGGAAGAACGAGGATAATTAAAACTTTATTTACCTGATATACATTTATTTTGTTCAAATGAACAGAGATGAAAAATCCTTTAAGCTGCTAGGAAGATGGTTTCAACACACCCAGGAAGTTTGATAAACGAGGTTCTTTCAGACGTCCATTATAATTAGGCGGGGCACCGTTTCGTTGTTCGGCGAGCAATCCCAATGGAGAGATTGGCTCCGTAAGGAACTCTCGAAACAAGAACTAGCTCCCCTCTCGTCCGGCTCATTGTAAATTAATTACCTGAAAATGAGAAATCTCCGGTGTATACGTTCGCCAGTAGAACCAGCTGCATTCAATAGGCTGGCAAAAAGTGTTCCTCCGGCTTGGCTGGCGATGCTCCTCCGCTCGATTGTCTTCCGGGTTCTCGTGCTCGAGTCGCCTTTTCATCGGGCGCTGTCTTATTTTTCGTGTCCGGCATCGACTTACCGGCGAGCTTCTCCTCTCGCCGCGAATATCAGACAGAATTCCAGGCCATTGAGAGATACATCGCGCAACTATTGATGCTGCCGCTTCGGTCAATACGAATCCTCAAACTTGATTCCGGTTGCCGCCGATATCCGCAGACCATTCGAAGCAAAGTAAGCGTGTCCTCTTGTCCGAGCAACTATTCGCCGGTGTATTGAGCGTCGACAGAAGAACGCGCGCGCGCTCGGAAGAGTGAAAAGCCGGGACACACATGGCACATTATGTACGTACACATCTCCGTTCACTCTCTCGGGGAGTCGCCGGCGCGGCGACACGGTCAATCGGTCGTGCGCCTGTAAACCTGGCAGGAGTGAAAATGACCGTATGATGACTGGAAAGGAAAGGGGCGGCTGAGGTGTGTCGTCCAGCAATGGCACGGAGAGTCACCGAGCCGTGCCAAAAGAGGCCGAAAATTCGCGAGGCTCGTCTAATTGAATTAGAAAACAATTGCCAGGCATTGCGCGCTGTAAGACAAGCACACATTATGGTTCGTCAGGTGTGTTTGCGTGTATGTGTGAGCGCGCGCGCGCGCGCGCTGCTGCGTGACACGGGGGGTGTCCTGTAGATAGAAGGAGAGGCTAAGCACATCTCACTTATACCAGTGACGCCTACGCAACTCTCTGGCCGCCGGCGTGGCCATGGTAGAATTTTCACCTGCTCAAACAGAGCCCGGACCTTCGGGTCCGTCGTGTCATTGTGTTTGCATTATTATGTTAATCACGAACCGCGCGGAGTAACAATGCGTCAACCTCGATTTAGGAAGCGACTCGAAAAGGAACATATAGCTGAACAAATATTAACTAAGCAAATCATTAGGTTGCCTCCTCGCTTACCCTGCTCCGCTCGCTCTCGCGTAGTTGCCGCGCAAGGAGACTTTGCAATCTAGGCGGACAGGTAAATTGCCGCTCTTCTCTCTGTATGAGCACAATACGTAACTCTCTCGCTCTCTCTTTTGAGACGTGACAGTGGCAACTTGCAAATTGCGTCTGCCTACTTGCGAGCACTCGAATGGAACATCTCGCGACACTTAACCCCTAAGTGTTAAAGGCATGGCCCGGCGAGCACCACTCCAGACAAGAAGTTCATTTCATTCTTTTAATTCCTTGTTATTCGTACTTGTGTCGCTAACAATACAAAGAGAAAAGAAAGTAATGTGAATAAAAGGGGGCAATAAAAGTGAGTCAGAAGTCATAGAGTATAATGAGTAGCTAAAGCTCGTGTATCCGTTGAATCAAGACAGAGTTCGCCGTTCCTGACTTATCATTTCTTTGCTTCTCGGATCGGCAATCGCGATAAACGCACTCTTGTCAAAGAAATTGTTAGTAGCGCCAGAAAGGATTGACGACGACGGTGACAGCGATGGCTGGGACGCGGCACGCCGGTCCAATTCAAGCTGGTTTTTAAAGAGACACGACACACGACAAAAGCCTAATTCGCGTGGAGCACGTCGAAAACCGTACTCGAGGCAGGGCTCGTGGCACTAATAATGTTAGCGTAGCGCCGCTAGTCGAGTGGCTGGCATCGAGGATCCCGAAAGTGCTCGGCTGAAGGCTCTCGTCCGAGCGTGCCGAACCTACCCCTAATATACAAAGTCAGCCACGAGTCCCATGTCCTCATGATCGTCATACCTCATCAACGTGCGTGGTTCCCATCGGCTTCTACGCCCGAGCCTCATCCAACACTCGTTCATCCCTACGAAGCTTCCCCCTCTTTTCAGCGCCCCACTCATTCCTCACTAGGCCTGCTCGGCCAACACTCTCTGCGACTCGCTCTTACGCTCTCCTTGCTCCTCCGGCGACGTGTAACGCAATTACGATTGTTGTTTGAATGAACAATCAAGCACCCTCGAGGCTTGCGCTCCCAATCATTCAATTTCTGTTCAATCGACTTCGGCCCCAGCCGCCGCTGCCGCTGCCGCCTCCGCCGCCGCCGCCGCCAGTGTCTCGCCCGCCCCTCTCCGCCGCCCACCCTTCGCCGTTCCTTTCTCCTGAGAACTGATGTCGCCCTGGGTAAGGAAGGCGAGCCCACGACTCTCAGGCCAAGCGTGCCACTGACTGGCCCACAGAAAGACCTACCCAAGCACGAGAAAAGCAAGTCAAGCTCACAGGGAGATTGTGCCGAATCTGTTCTCCCGCTGATTATTGTTACCCCCGAACCAGCTGACGAAGTACGGAATGCTTCTTATTTCCTGGTGCTGACAGGGCACATATTACAGGAAAGGAAGCTAATAATAGCAGCCGGCGACTATTTGCCGGGCTACCTGCTTTGACACGCGTCGCTGCCGCAACCACCGGCGCATATTTGTATGTATACGTAGTTAGGTGCGTACATACATAGAGATCGCTGGGCTCCGATGGCTCTGAAAATCTTGACGTCCCTGCTAAAGGCCAGACAGTGCAGGCGGCCCGTCGCCGGTGCTGGCGTCGCGTGCAACGGGCACCCTTGCGAAACCCGGTTATTAGTTCCCTGCGGGTGGCCGAGCCCCTTCTCCCATTCTTTTTCCGCAACTCTCGGCGCTCTGCTCCCGTGAGCAGCCACACAGGGCCCCTCGAGTGCCACTGCCACATAAAGAAGCGCAAGCATGCCTCTTACTCTCCGATTCTGACGTCACATCCACTCATTTCCTCGAGCTAAAACAATCGATTCGCACGTTCTCGCTCTTCTTTGCGCCATATTGTACACACCAGTTCTAGCTGATCATCATCGCTGTCCTTGATCGTACTTTACACGAATCTCTTTTGTTTTAACTCCTGCTAACACCTGAGAAAAAGACACGGCAGTGTTTACTCGTTGGTATGAAAAGTAATAATTGCGACTAGCAAATCACTGATTAAATGCAGCAGCTCACAGAAAATCAGTCGGAGCAACCAACGTCGGCGAGAAGAATCGTGTTAGATCTTCTAGGACTCCCCACGAGTTTTAATATCTAACCCGGCAACTGGTGAGGTGGTACTGGAGACGTGTTATATGTTTCGTCGCAATGATCACAGGCAAGAAAACATCCTCGGAATGTTTATAAATGGTGCTCGTTGCCGCGGTGTCTTACTCTCACGGTGTCTTCCTGGGAAGGTCGCGGGATAACGACTGGTTCAGTGATACGAACAAATTATCGAACATTACATTAGCCACCAGGCAGTCCTGTGTTCCGGAATCTAGGATTTATGTGCGGGGCGCCTGCAAGGATCGTTAGCGTGCTGGCCAGTAAATCAGAGATAAGTAGAATAGGCAAATTTCAATGTCGAGCCGGCAAGCCCATTCTCACCCGGAGTACATCAGGTTTCTAACGGCGTTCGGCTGAACTTTATACCCAAGACAGCCAGGCAGGAAAGCAGGTAAGCAAGCGTTATGTTGCGCGGTTAAATTCTTTGTCGGGTATACCTGTCGCGTAACAGACTCGTCCGGCTAGAATTTGTCCAAATACGATCCCAATTAATTGACACTTCGATCTCCTGGGATCAGCTAATCACGGCGGCATCTCTCTCGAGCAGAAGCACTTACGAGGGTCGGGCCTCGCCGTCCGACTCCGATCATTATAAAGCCGCTTTATCGGGAGAGTGCGCATTATCCGGGAAAAGAGTTGCCCCCCGGCACAAAGAGCAAAGTGTAAGGGGCCAATTATCGTGTTTACATGCGCGCAGTACAGTCCGGCAGCGGCGGCGGCGGCGGCGGCGGTGGCGGCGGTGGCAGCGATTCCCGGGAGTACAAATACCGGTAACTTAGTTAAGACGGTGCCGCTCCTCGGATCTAGAAGGGGGTACGGACGGCGACGAGGAGGGCGACGAGGACGACGAGCGGGGCCCGAACGAGCAGGACAAGAAGGAGCCGAGTAGTAAGTGTGAGCGCGCGCGCGCGCGCGCGCGGGGCAAGTGGAAGAGCCAGCTGTACCGACAGCAGCCGCGACTACACAGGCATACGTATACACGCCAATACAGTGACAGGCGGTCCCGCAGGCTCGCGCGCGCGCGCGCGCTCCTTCGGCAAGACCGGTGAAGAGGAGAGTGACCGGGAGGGATGTGGATTTGCGCGCGAGATGAAGAGAGATCGCTGCCAAGGAGGATAGGACGGATAGAGAGAATGGGAGGGCGCGGGGTGGAACGGGAGACACACGGGTGAACGGGTGAACGGCCTGCCGCGTCCTTGCGAGCCACCTGACCACACTGGCCGTGCCGCCACCACTCGGCCTCTCCAGCATCCTTCCAGCGGTCCGGACTCGCCTTCCAACCGGCAGACTTGTCTACCGGGCTCCTACCTGACCGATCAGACCTCTGCCCAGGCCGATTTTCGTCGCTTATATTTAATTATAATGCTCCCCCAATCGCTCGAGGATAATGCTCCATGTTGCCGTTACGCCGGCCACTTGACGCTGACAGGGTCAAGTCAGCCGCATCTACCACTTCCTTGGTCTGGCGCACGCTGTCCCATTCTACTTGAGCAATCATACGCTAACATGAGACTAGGAATGATGCTAGGAAAGTAACGCTAGCGTGATAGAAAGAAATTCGGACTCTCCTACGAATGACTGTAAAGTTGCCAAGCCTGAGAAGGAGAACCGGCGTTTGAGCTGTCGATTACGGCAATAATCCGGTGTTGGAGTATGGCGCGCTCGCAATGGACTGCCTCGGTGCCGGTCGCCGCGCTTGGCTACGACTAGTCGTCCGTTTGTTGCGCGAAGCGAGGCCAAACCTGGCCGGTTGTCCACTTACTGTATGCTTCCTTATTTCTTAAGAACGCCCACGTGCCATTAGCATGTTATCGTGATAGCAGAAACTGGCAGCAGCTTTTGCCTTTTTGGAAGACGCGAATAGGCGCGTTCCCCGCTCTCTCTCAAGCGAGACAAGTGGAACGGGATATTCTCTATCTCAACGGGCGGTCGGAAAAATTCCTATGACATTTACCAAGTATGTAGCGTACACTGGCGTTATCGCGGTGTGAAACTCCGCCGATCACCCACGTTAGAAGCACGATCCTGCCTGCTCCAAATATACATGGCCGGATTAACTCTGCCCTCTGCGAGGAAGCTCGCGCCACCGTCAATTCGCGGCCAATTCTCCTTGGTTTTATGCACTCGTATAAGCCGCTCTCTCCGCTGCGCGCTTCACTTGAGATCTTCTGCCCTCGGGCCAATGCTCCGCCAGCACTTTCTTCTCCGCTCGAAAGTGGCTATTTAGCGCCTTTGTGACTCCCTTGCCACCTAGATACCTGCGTGCGCCCCACGGCACTCTTGCTTGCGGAGCCACCAATTTATCAACCGCTCTATTAATACGGCAGCCGGGCTCATATTTTCCCAGGTAATGAAGCCAGCCTCGCCTCTCCTCGCCTCGCCTCAACAACATACGTATATACATATCTACGTACTGTTTCGTTCAAAGTACATTGCGACTGTAGAATGTCAGAAATTCTAGCCTCGCGAATATACTATACGAAACTTACGAGACGCTTATGGTGATAATATTCTCTCTATGCTGAATTTCTTGTTCGTCTGAGTTCTAATCTTCATCCCATTTTGTCTGATTTTAGCAACAAAATAAATTTAGTATTAAAAGGTCCGAAACCAATCAGAGGAGTAAACGTTTTAAATTTCCGTATACCACTAATATGTGCCAGTAGTTCACGATTCGTAAGTAATGTACCACAAAATTTTCTACCGTTTATTAGTTTATGATGAGTCATAAACTTGAGGAAAATGGAAGGTTGATCGAAAAATGTGTGGCACTGTAAATTTTGATTGATTCCTGAACGATGACACGAAAGTATGTACTTTGCACATCCTCGTCATTATCTACCAGTTATTTGTGTCCTGTGCACATTTGTACAATGTATACAGGAAGAAGGTATTACACATTGGCTTTACCGCTACTGTTACTAGCAGCTCGCATCGTATTCCGTACAACCTACTGGCCGAGCAGCCCTACTGATACACCTCGCGTGATGTACCCTTTTAATCTCCGTAATCAGGGAAAAACCGTTGGATGATTCAGAGGTAGCGCGGCAAGCCTATGATGGGAAGAACATCAAGCCCGCCAAAGGATTTTTCGAGCTGCGAAAAGAGTGTGCGTGCAACAGAGAGCTTGTGTCACTCGGATGCGAGTTCAAGAGTTCATTCGGTTAATGCAAGAGTCGCACGCGCGGAAGTTGGGAAAGTCGGTGGTAATCGGTCATCTCCTTAATCCGAAATCCGTGGAAGATATTTAACAACTTTCAAGCTTGGCAAGAGCTGGCGAGTTACGCCCACGTACCGGAGCTATCCCACCTCCGCACCTGCGGATTGATCAGCCGCTCTATTAATAGAGCAAGGGCTACCTGCTGCCTTTTCGAGCAACAAACTGAGCATGCCGGCTGGCAACCCTTTACGGCTTTAGTCTTTCAGCTCCGTGGAACAAAGACCTGCCTAATTGTTCCGAGCGGTGGATTACATGAGCCACGATAGATTTTCAACTCAAGCGTAAGCATAGATCGAATTTTCTGTTGATTCAACGGAAAGCATCGCATTTACGTTTTTAACCGATTCTGAAGTAATCGAAGCAAGTCAACCTTGTGCCTGATGAGAAATGTGTCTGTGTGATTAAGCTGCGAATAATTCGACAACTTAAAGGGAATATAAGCGTTTCATTTAAGAATATTTTCAATTACCTCAGAAGGTCTTCAAGAAATCAATCTGATGTCCGTTCAAACAGTCTTTAAACAGCAGTAGTCGGCATTGATTGATCGATGCGAGAGATTACTGCCGCGGAGAGTAGTTATAATGCAGTATAATTCAGAAGGAAAGTCGCTTCTCGACGGACATTATATTTCGTGAGGACGGTTCATTTAACATCGGGGAATTCTTTCGGGCATAAAGAATGCCGGTGAGGTCTCGAGCTGAAAACGCTAAAACGTAGGATGGTACGCGTGCAAGCGAATCCTACCAAAGGCAGAGAAGAAAAAGACAGTGACGTAGTACCCACCTTCGTAGGAATCTCGTGTCATCTACCAGGTACTTCTCTCCTACTACCTCTGAATCATCGTGGCCTTTGTCTTCTACCAGGATCCTTCGCATCCGCCTGTCCCGCCGTGAAACTCTCCCCGGAGCGAAATCCTCCAGCAATGTCCCGCTCCTATCTCGCCGCATTATCGCTTGGAATTAATTCACATCAAAAGAAGAAATTAAATCAAAATCCTATACTACCAATAGTAATTACGTTCTCTCTGCCCAAAATTAAAGCTCTAATCAATGCCATCTAAACAAATTCGTGCATAATTACTATAAATAAATGCAATCAAATTCCTAGAAAACGAATAATAATGTTGGACGTTGGTCCACTTTAAAATCAGCACAAGCTGCAAAATCATTCTGTACTACCATAATAATAATAGTAATGGTAAACCCTTGAATAAATTGATGTCCGAAAATTAGAGGCCAGTTTTTATAGCGTATAAGAAGGATGTATGCATCGAAAGCACGAAGAAATAATGTTGGAAAACAAAGTACTAAAGAAGCAAGAGCAAAAAAGGAGGCAAAGTCTCTAGCGCATAATAGGAAGGCGGGATCCATGGCACACCTTGACGAACAAGGACTCACCTATTCCTGTTGTTTTGTTTGCAGAAGGGTGTGCTTCCTGATGTTCGCCGTAATTGTTGGACGGTGGATGGGGTCGTCACGGCCGTAAGCACGATCAGCTGGAAGAAGATTCGAAGCCGGTAAGTTCAGAGGCACCTGTGCTTATTCTGCTTATTCATTCAAGGTGCGGGGCACTGATATGTCCTCGCCTCTCAATGAGCGGAGCGAAACCTTCCGTAATTGGGCTTAAAGCCACCGATTATTTCTTTGTACTGGTCAGATGGCATCGCGATGCAGCATCTTCCCGCGAGGAAAAATCGCGACTATGCTCGCGTTCCCGTGATCGCGAGTAAGAAGCAGTCTGACCATATGCGATCTATCAACACGATTATCTCCGACAAGATCGGTAACAAATCTATTACGTCGTTCGTGCCGCGTTACCCTTTACGAGAGATCTTTACAAACCCCCAAACATCCCATCCCCGACGATTCTCGAGGCATCTTCTTCCAAAATATGCAAACATTTGACGAAACATAATATAAAACACAACGCGACCCCAAATGAACTCTTAATTTACCGCGAATCTTCTTGAAGGCATGCGGCGCCGTCCAATCTAATAGTAAACGAGTAGAGTGGCCACTGCCGAAAAATTGCTGATCGAATTATAGAATGAAGCGGCAGGAACCGCGGCAGTGGCAGATCGAAGGCACGTGCGCTCCCCGACAATTAGAGCTGTGCGGCGGCGGCATCGGGCACGATTTTCCAATAACTCAATTGATTTCCGAGCGAGCGGCGTAAGAACGCGCTGCTGGCTGGTAAAAAGGCGAGGCTGGATATAGTTATTGCGGCTGCACACGTGAACAGGTCAGTCCGGTCGGCGTGCGGCGTGCGGCGTGCGGCGCGAGGCGCGCGGCGGGCCGATAGGGGACCGGAAGAGAGAGCGAGGAGCGAGCGGTCGCGAGAGAGGAGGCCACGCGGAACCCACAGGTGGTGAAAGAAAGAAAGGAGACCCACTGCCTCGAGAAGAGAAGAGCTGTATGACAGGCTCATAAGCGTGGTCCGCGAGAGGGGAAGAGAGCCTGAGAGAGAGCGGGAGAGGAAAGAGCGAGAGAGGGAGAGATGGCGGCGTGTGAATGCCAGGAAAGAGAGTGAGGGGCCCTAAAGAGGGGGGAGTGGGCCGCGGAGGGCCGCGGAGGGCCGGGGGAGCCTGGCAATACAATAATCGGTCGCGTTCACAGTGCAGCATTCACGGTGTTTGCAAGAGTCGATATCTAATCGGCGAAATGCTCGTCGAAAAGTAAACCTGAGAACAGGGTGGAGCACCGGACAGGCATGCACCATCTCCCTTAGTCGTCTTGCCGGTCTCTCGTCGTGGCTGCTCCTTTGCGCTAAGACCTATGCGAGAGGGGACGAGTTGGCTTATACACGCACGGCAGAGATCCTCTCCGCGGGAATACCTGCCAGTGCACCACTCCGCGCTCCGTTCGTTCCTTGGTTCGTTCGTTCGTTCCTTCGCTGGAGCCCGTCGACGTGTGTATACGCGTACACGCACGCAGGCACGCACGCACGAACGCACGCGGCTGCTGTACACTGACAAGCGAGCACTCGCGTCCACTCTTGGCTACGTACGTACTCAGGGCTCGGTTGGCTTGGTGTGCACCAGCACTGGTATTGTATAATGCAGCCATTGATAGCCGTCCTCTCTTTCACGCACGCGATCTGTTGCAGTCGCTGCAACCCGTGTCCGGTGACAGCGTCCAGTGTCCAGTCTCCCTCCCGGTGAGTGTCCACAAGATTTATTTTCCCAGGCGATATACGGGGTGGCACCGCGAAAACTGGACATTGCCGGGCGATACCGCCGACGCCGACGCCGACGCTGCCTTCTTTTTACCGCCTCGTGCTTGAGGGACTTTTAATGAAAAGCGGCTTCGTGTCCACGATAATCCGAGTGCCGTCGTCTAACCCCCCCGGTGACCACCGTGTTTCGGTTTCGGAAGTACGCGCGTTCACCTTCCGCCAAGTTCTTCCCACTGCTACCAATCCTTCTCCGTCTTCCTCTCTCGTTCTCTCGCTCCTCGCTGCTGGCTCCACTACACGCAAGACGGATTTATACGTCAGGAAAGGGACACGAAGGATTCTGCGAGGTGACACCGCCGACAGGATACTCCCGGACGATTCCCCCACGCAGATTTATACTGCCAGCTGCGCCCGAATGGATTCCAACGGGTACGTAAACCCTCAGGATCGTCTTAATGATCGTACATCACGTTCGATCGTTCACTCTCACGGCATGCAATGCAACTACCTGGGACAAGTATTCGCCGAGCATTCCCGCGAGCGTTCTTCACTCAAGTATATACAGGAATGCTCGTTCCTGAGTTCGGACAAAACGTACTTGATGATGCCAATGAGTTCCGTCGTTAATTAGAGATGCGTCGCCTTCCATCCTCGTTCTCTCGATCTGATGACCGATCTCGCCGGCGGATCACTTTCCAACACTGTCTTTCTCGAGTCCGTCGCGATACCTCCTTAACGAGCGGATCGCTTTCAGAGACGGAAAGGTGGTCGTGATCAGTTTACAAGTGTCCCACTGGCGAAGTGGCGCAAGTTACGAATCGTCCCTCTTTTCCGAGTCATTCGCGGGAGTTAACCCATTGTTCTTCGGTCATGAGAACATTCTTTTTGTGTCCTCGTGATGACAAGTGTTGTCGACCGGCTACCAACTTATTCAATTAAGAACCTAACCGATGATACATAATAGCTTTTGAATGAAGTAGCCAAAGACCAATGCGTTATTGAGCTATACTGACGAAAATCGGAGCAATCCAACTTTTAACACGACATCTTTGTCATGGAACACCCGGTGCGTCGAAACGTCGTTCGTTTCGGTGAAGCCGCGCAGTCATTTTCACCGACTGCGAATGCGAAACCGCGATTGGACGAAATTGCGTAAAGAGAATCGAATTACCGGCGTTCGCGAGATTCGCGGCTCTACCTTCAATTATTTAGAGAACCAACGGGATAACCTCCGGCCGGCCGGCCGCCCAATGCTATACCTTCGCGCGAACATCCATAACTCAGAATTGCAGGTTTATCGGATGTAATAATCGGAAATCGATCGTCAATCAACCTAATGGCAGGTTCCAATTTCCAACTGACAAATTCGATAGATCGAGTCGGTCGAATCTACTCATCTGTGTGGAATGAAATTTTGTAAAATTTCCCCGAAGAAATTGTGTGGTTGGTACTGATCGACCAGAAATTCGAGTTCTCTCAGAACTGGATCTAGTAATGAACGCGCTTGCACTGCCTGAATGAATTTATTGTTTAAACCATTGATATTTCCATGCGGTTCGTTTGGCACTCGATTTTTGAGAAAATATCTTAACATTGACCAATCGATTAAGCCGATATAAGTTCACGAATAATATGTTTCTTGCCCCGCCTACCGGAAGTTTCGGCGAAAGGCGATGATGTAATGCGAATTGGCGCGAGTTTACACGATTTATCGCGTCTCATTGAAACGCGGATATTACATTCGCGAAGATATTGATACGAAGCTACCAAGGGTACGCTGTGCAAACAGGCGTTAGGCAGCAAGTATCATCGGAGCGTCCCTTACATGTCAATAAAGCTTCATCACGTATCTCCCCGAAGCGATGATAAAATGCTACGGTGTACGTAGTATACGCCGTAAAATTTTCGACTCGCAACGAAAGATTGTTGTCTTAATCTTATCCATTCCCTGTAGAAATTCTATAATAATGCTGGTGAGAATGTTTGCCAGGAGCTTCCCTGCACACTTTATCCTTGGTAGCAACAGAACGCTTTGTGACGGCATGCCAGCCGAAAATACAAAATAATTTGCGCATCAGGCTGAAAGCAAGCGCCACAAAGAAGTTATCCTGTCGCCATCGCATAAACTATCCGAAGAATGCTATTTTTCTCGACATTTGTTCGTCATAATTTTTGAAAACTCGTCCTCCCACCACACTCTCTTCGGCCTGACGTTATACAGACGGCGCGCAGCGCGCCTGCCACTCACGAACGCGAAACAGGTGCTTCGTAATGATCTATTCTTCTATTTTCTCACCGACGCCGACGAAAGAATATCGCCGGCATACCCTCTATCGCCTTTTGAGCTTTCTGGCGAAAGGATCCCACTAGAGAGCGAGCTGCACTAAAAATCGCAACTTTATTACGCCCGTGTCTCGTGATTCTCGGCATGGCAGAAGCTCGGTTTAAGCTGAGAACTTATTGTTGGCTTAATAGACACCGCTGGCGGTTATTAAACTCTCGATGGTACTAACTCGGAATGCTTTAACGGAGTGGTGGTCTTGCGCGCGCGCGTTCCAGCGGTAGGGAGGGAGAAAGAGATCAGAAGGGAGAAAGCGATACATCAAGCGAAGTCCGTAAGAAATCGGGTTGCAAGACTACTGGGCTTCAGCGAGGGAACGAAGCAGCAAAGAGGAGCGTACGCGCGCGCGCTCACTCTTTTGTCGGTAGGTCATTACGACATCCGGTGAGCATGTGGTCGTTAAGTGACGCGAGTGGTATTTCAAAAATATATCATATAAAATATGAGCACCGGCTTGAAAATACTCGCCGGGACAGACGCAGGGTTTTGTTACCGCGTGGCCGTGATGCCGCTCGACGATGATCCACATATCTCATCTTCCGCGCGAGATATTGGCCTATAATGTTATTTTTACGCCTCGCTACTTGGCCTGACAGCTTTGACGGGCACAAAGGGGCGCGCGTTGCCACGTTTATGTCGAGATCGGAAAGCTCGCCCATCGCAATTCCATAATCAAGCGGGACAGTTTCTTTATGATAATCCTGCTTTACAGCGCATAATGTATTCGCCCATTAGCGTGTTTGATCGGGCGGTCAGATACCTCCGGATACCGAACGATTAATTCTCAAAAGGCGAAGTGGCCGCCGCCGGTCGGGATTCCTTCTCGGTGAAAGGCGAGCATTGTCGTTTTTCATTAATAATGCGAACGCACCGAGGGCCACTAATTATCCGTGATATCCGCTGGTACTCGAGCATTCGGATTTGCGTATCGCAATGCTCGCCTGCACAGCTTTAATTTGCCTATTTCGTTCGAAGATACCGCGATTTATGTGAAATTCTCCACGCGATTTGCCCTCTGGTAGTGGTACAATCGACTGCCTCACTTTTGACAGACAAACACGTATAGCATACACACATAAAGAGGCACGTTCATGTGAGTAGCGCGTCGATCGTAAATCTACCGTTGACACACGAAGCTCCGCTTCAGGAGGAAAGAAAAAAAGGAAGCACTCATGCATAATCGTAAAGTACGAATGTTATTCTCCGGGCGATCAACGAACCCACGAGATACATTGGTGGAGAAGAAAGAGAAAGGAGGATAAAGGGAGGTGACACGGTCACCAACTGCGCATCAATTTCATCGACGTGGCAGCCAATACAGGGTGTGAACCTATGTGTAATTTCTTAATTAATTATTGAAATGTTTCACTTTCAACGTTTCATAAAACGTTACGAATATAACGCTTGTAAGTTAGGTATTAATAAAAGAAAGTACAAGTAGAATTGAGGAACGAGAGAAAAGTAAAAGTGCTGATAGACTTATGAAACTATCATTTTCTTAAATACACAGTACTTCGTTGTTTCCACGGATTTCGAAAAATGTTGTACAAACCGAATGAAAAAACTAATTTGACTTCATTCTCCCCGACTGGTTCTTATCGAAAAAGTACGATCGACAACTTGATATACGAGAGGTTACTCGGGTGTACGTGCTTTCTCATACTGAACTCGAATAAAATGTCAGAGGCTGTGTAGTGGCGGTAAGTTAATTGCACCATTAATAGTTGTCGATCGAGCGGCGCGGCGTTGGCAGGTCCCTGCCGGCCGGCAATTGGAATAGCAACGAAGTGGATGAATATCTCAGGCCACATGTAAAAAGTGTCGGCAGTGCTTCGAGGCCGGAGCTCAGAGGGTGCTTTTCTCATTGGGAACTTGGGTCTTCCTTTCGGGCCGGGCTTTTGTCTCCGATGCACGCCACTTGGAGAAACTGAAAGGGCGTATAAAGATCGACGAAGCCCTCGCCGCCGTCGATATTTAGCCGCCGCGGCGGATTCTGTCGGGTGCAGCAATCGTGAATGATCGACGAAGAGGAAAGCCCGGCAAAGTGGGTGGGGGGTGGGGTGGGTAGGGTCGAGGGGGGCGAGAAAGAGGACGGAGAAATTCGGTGGCCCGAACTTGCACAAGCGGATTATACGTTTTCCTTCGCATTAAAATACGGCAGGTCTCAAAGGGAAAATAATGTCACCCTGATTACTCGCTTCGATTCAAGTCGCTACCCTCCCGATCTCCGCTGTTGCTCCCTTTCTCTCTTACACTATTCCGCCCGCCCCCTCCCCCCTCTCTCTCTCTCTCTCTCTCGCTCTGTCTCTCTCTTCCTCTTCCTCTGTCTCTCTTTCACACACACCCGGCCGCTGCGCCTCCGCCACCCTCGTTTCGCCTCCTCTCTCGCTCGAGATGAAGCCTCTTTCCCCTCGCTCTTTCTCTTTCTGCGTCTGGCAAGCACAAGCATGCTACTGGGAGTCTCTTCTCCTTGTGAAAGCGCGCGCGGCTCTTCGTCGGTCGGTCTATCTGGAGGCGGCTGTTCCGCCGGAACGGGGATTAAAATGATGTTTGCGTGAAAGCCAAAAGCATTACCAACTTTATCTTCTGAAGCGCGGCGTATTACTCTCCCTTTTATCTGTCATCGCTTCCACGATATTTGTTTTCTTAATTTCCACCGGGGCATCGGCCGCCTGGCGAACTTTTATTTTCCTCCCCGTGTCCCCCTTCCTCTAGCTTCGCTTCCTTTTTTCTTTCGACCGCTCCTTTTCTCTACACCGGATGCATATTAATACAGCTGCAGAAAATTATCACTAACCACCATCATTTTTCCGCTTCCGATTCCTTTAGTGACAAAAAAGTATCAATTCCGATACTTATTCCAATTTTTATCAAAGACAATTCCGTTTGTTAATTAGTCGCTCTGGCAAAACAGGACTAACACACACCACTATTCGGACGCGATTACGTTTTCCACCCTGATTATCAGCTCCACTAAGATACTCGGTGATAATAACGCGCGGCAAAAATTCGATCACTGTTCGAAGAATGATCCAGTGCGCGCGAGTGTTCAGTAATGACAAACCGGTCGTCCCTCAGCGTGTGCCTCCCGCCGTTACTTTCTAAAAAGCGATCCCGTGAAAAAGGAGACCACCTTATTTATGGACCTTGCAATTCGGTTTGATACAACTGGTTATCAGTGAACCACCTCGCACTGGCGCTCACCGATAGATCGTTGCCTCGCATGGACGCTATTATCTTATAAATTAATTGCTAACGGCTTGTCGAACACAGGTGATTTAACTTAGCCCTCGAACGTTCGTTCGTGTTCGTTACATACACGCAGCTTGCAAAAATCCGTTCATGGACATTCTGCGTTGAAGTTGGCAAGACTTTCCTATCTCGAGGAGAGAAGAGAAAATGTAGGAGCAGTTGAAAAAGAGTAAGGTGTAAGAGTAAGAGGTGTCGGTTCAGTGAGACAAGGCTACTCTTGGCGAGAAGTCTCCTTCATAATATATGATGGTGGCGCGCGAGCATAAAATTCTCCAATTGCAAAATTGATGCGGCTTATGTTACCCCGTCTTCCTGGAGGCCTCAATGCCCCTATCCGCGCGGCTACATCTGTATCTCGGCGTGTCCGATCGTTGCCGTCCCGTGAGCAAGGGGGGTAGAGTGTGTAGAGGGAAGCAGCATCGGTCTCGCGGGTCCCCCGGCTCGTTTTACTGTAAAGCAACTCCTCATATTGTACAGGGAGGCGTAATTCATTTTTTACCGGACTCAGCTCAATTATTTATAAATTGCTGCTCCCTCGGGTCGGACAGAGCGAAGCTGTCATCCCGCCCGACACCGTCCTGCTTCCCTCCCGATAGCACTGCGAGAATTCTCTCTGATGCCTGATGCTGCGCACTACCTCTCCTCCGCACTGCTACATCGAATAAGAAGGAGAGACAGAAAGGGAAAGCATCACCGAATGATACGAAAGAATGAACGACCGAGCGAGAGAAGGAAGACTCCGCGAGGAAAGAAGAGATAGTAAATGCTGTGGAAGCTCGCAAGGGAAATGCAGACTCCGCCGCTAGTACACAAACCACTTTGGCCCGATCGAAGCAAAGCCGAACAATTTTGCCTGATTCCCTTGCTTTGTTTATTTTGTTACTGCGCTAATGGAATCGTTAAGATTCTCGCCAAGGCGTCGCCGCTTCTTTTCCGTTTCTTTCTCTCTTCTTCCTTAGCAGCGTCCCTTGCCAGGAAACTCGACTTCCGATCGAGTAAATTATTAAAAATATATCTGAAGATAGCGAGTGCGTCGGCGAGAGCTACATCCAACTCGCTATACCAGTCCTCATCTCGAGTCTAACGTTCAATTACTATTATCGGGGCTTGTTCGTTAATTGGAGAAATGGGACTCTTTAATTAAGAGATAACCTGGAATATCCAGCACTTGATTTACGGTAGTCATTTGTTGCTTATGGTATTCTTCGGCACTTTATCAAGTTAAACCATAGCTGCTCTAGCGTTGTTTCGATAAAATCGACAGTGCTAGTTATTAGGATTACAGGCGAGCGACCAATGTTGAGAAACATCAACTTGTTTGATGATCGGATCGTAGGCAGAAGGGCGGCGTCACTTTGACTACTCCCCAGAGAACAGAATTTCCCTTTCCGCTCTTGTCTCGACGTTCCGCCCTTTCTCCGATTCTCTCACTCTCTCTTTCTCTCGCTTTCTCACTCGCTTTGTCTCTCCCTCTCGCATTTATCCTCATAATTCCCCTTCCTCATGAACCGCTACCGCCCGCCAATATACGGCCTTGTTTGCAAATCGGCCAAAAGAACGTTCACCTTTTTCCGAGCGAACCATACGCTTTTTAATTAAGCCTCTGTCTCTAACTCTTTCCCTAGAGCTCCAAACCAACAGATAGCGGAAAGTGGCCGTTCTATCCCCTTCTTTTTTCAAACGAATGTCCTTTTGAAAAGAGGATCAACATAAAATCTCTAGCGCGATAAAGCATGATCGCCTAGTGGACGTTGTAATAGCCATTACAACGTCGGTGCAAGTCAATAACTCTGAACGCGGTGGGCGAAGATCAGTGTCAAAGAGTGTCACGCGAGACAGCGGTCGCCTCCGAAAATAGTATCTGTGACTGACGCGCCAACTCTTTGTCCTTTGATCAACATGCGCGATTGAGTGTACATTCGACAACAATTCGAGTTTATCCGAGAAATTAACACTTTTCTCCTGGTTCTTTCTTAATGGATCCGTGTAAGGGCCTTCCATTAGTAGTAAGCGCGGCTGCAGGTGAACGTCCCACCATCTCAACAACATTGAAACATGCAAGATATTATCCGAGTGTGTCGGAATTGACGCGTAGCCGAGGCACGCGGAGAGTTAGCAAGCGGTGGTTGCTCATTCAATCTTGCAAGTGTGCGGGGCGGGCGCGAGGAGTAGCGGAGCGGTCCGACGTGGGCTACCCTTCAAATAACCTTGATATTAACCAGTTGTGGAGGAGCCATTGTCGGACCGGGACTATGGACATTGTGCTCTTTGAGCGTGCCACAAAGAGAGGAGGCGCAGCAGCTCGGCTCTCGCACGCTCGGTGTGCGTGCGGTATTCAGGCAACGGGCCGCGCGCCCGGCTATCTCACCAACCGGTGCGGCGCGATGCGGCGCGGCGGCCGCGCGCCGCACTTTGCCACACATAGACAGCATAGAGCGCCGTTAGATTGCTGCTAAAGCGCACCGTCCTCCATCCTAGCTCCATTGTGTCTCTACGATACCGTACATCCACGGACCAACATCTGAGAGACCTGTGCTGCTCACTTCCCCAAATCATTACGGCTAAACTGCCCTCTCGAGACAAGGAAAGACTCAATACAGCCCTGGCAAAGAGTTGAGACCGAAAAATTATACCAGTTTTTTCTACCGTTGATTTATATTTCTTACCGTAGATACCACAATTGACCTTAAACTGTCATCTATGTCTAGAATTGCTGGTACTTTGAAATATAAATGATAATTCGGTCGACTTGAATATCGCATTCGATGCAATCGCAATGCTATTCGAACTGCCAGCAACCCTACTAATTTGATAGTGAGCTTCTCACGTTGCTATAGATAGACGAATAGACTCAATTGGATTTCGATTCGTCTACAGTCTCGCGTTTGACACCATCAGAAGTAGGGCATTCCCTTTTGCTAAAAATATACAGCACTGTCTATTAAAGTCTACTGTCTATTAAGAGTTCTGTAACAAGCGTAGATTATACTATACATATACATTTATCCGTGGAATTAGAGTAAAGCTAGAGAATATGAAGAACGAGCAAGTGCCAGGCAATTTTTGCTTCCGAAAAGCGTAGAATGCTTCGAGCAGCGTTTCCAAGCGCACAGGTACCAAGCAGCCCACGGTTGCAAGTCAGGAGAACTTAGAATGGATTTCTCGGGCTAGAAGGTGCGAAGAAGTATTTCCTGTAGGAGAGATTAATTGGTCCTGAGGTGGCAGGCAGTGACCACGGTGCTGCTCTGAATTCGAAATCGGAGGCGGTCTCAAGAAGGCAAGGGAGGCTCGTGCTCTCTGTTAGGATGGTGCGCTGATGGTGGTAGCCGTGGTGCGTGCAATAGTACGGGTCGTTTGCTCTCTGGGTGGAGGCGTATGTATAGAGAGTTCGCCGAGGGAAGAAAAGCCGGTACGAAAGAAGCGAGTGGAGAACGATGTCCGAGCGGTTCGCACGAAGCCTCGCTTTTAATGCCTTAAGCTCCTTGTCGGAGCACGCGGGCATGCATGCGTGCCGCGGACTATAACGCGTCCATCCCACCAGTACAATCCCGTTGCCGTGGCCCCGATGAATGTGAGCATTAAACGATTATAGTCAAGGATTTGTACGAACAAATGGATGACAATGCCAACCACCACGATAGCCATGGCCTCTCCTTCGCCGCACGCCGCACGCCACTCGAGAACTCGACTCCTCCTGCCCGCTTTGTCCTTCCTTCCGTTGTATTCAATCCTACACAGCTAATTAGTCGCTGGACCTCACGTTTGCCTCTCCAGCCACACTTCTTTACGAGACATCAAGCCCGCCTGGCAATCGTTTAAGCCAAATTCATTAATATTGCGAACGACACATACCAATTAGAAGAAGCCACTCGGTCGAAGAAAGAGTTTGCATCAATGATCTTACCTTTCGTTTTAGACGTTCAACGAATCAATTGGAAAACGATGAAGACGTTAGTCTAGCAACTGTGAGTAGAAGGAGACATAGGCGATAAATATCGGCGAATGCTCCCGCCACACATGTCTAGCAGAAGGTCTCCCTCGCTCTCCCTCTTTCCTTTCACCCAACCCCTATACATACACCCTTCACTTTCCAACACTCTCTCTCTTTCTCGACTAATAAACAAGCTCACCGAAGGCAACGGAACTGAATCCCAAGAGAGCCTCGCGTCTAGTTACCATGATAATCAGAGGAGTCTGTGCGCATCCATGCACCCGACATCGGGAAACAACCTTTTCCCTTGGCGCTTTTTCCGCGAATAAGTGCGACGATAACGACTGGACGCGCTTGCAAACGAGAGGAGTAAAAGAAGTTGGGAGCGTTCGAAGAAAGAGCGGACGGTGGATGGAATCGGTCGCTCGGCCGGGACCATCTATCATGCAGCTGTTGCTTCCATTGTGTTGTTAGTCTTACGTTACGAGTCGCGCGAGAAGGAGAGGGTGAGTGCGAGGGAGCAGGGCGGAGGGAAGAGCGCGGACGAAACGGTCGAGAGAAGCGGCGGCGGTGGCGGCGGTGGCGGCAGCATCCGAGAGAGGAGATTCAAGAAGCGAAGAAGCCAGCAGCTTACCTAACAACGAGCGAGTGTGCAACATGTGTTTGTCCCCTGCCGCCTTCCTTCCTCCTTTCTCGCTGAGCTCCATTCTTCTCTCGCGGTAACAGCTTTCGCCCAGTGTTATAGTAATGTTATTCTTCGGACTAAGCGGCTAAGAATACGCCGGCGAAGGACGCTGAAACTCTGATACAATGCCTTTCTCAGCTTCGTATTGCTGGCCGCGAGAATTCGCCAACGCCTACCGAATCACCTTTATTCCGTTCTGATATAGCTCGACTCGGTCCGCAGCTAGTCGATATTCCCTCAATTTTCTAAGGGTTTTTATCCGGTCGGCCTTCTCTGTTGTCTCTTTCTCTCGCTTTGCCAAACGAGATACGGCGAAAGAGCGATTTTCGTAGCAAGTTCACAGATCCACATCACGATATTATTTCAGTGAGATCACCTTCGGGGTACACATCGACCGGTAGCCTTCTCTCCTCAATAAGCGCGCCTTTTCAATCGGCCGTATTATTTGCCCTGCCAATGGAGAGCGGCGGACTCCGATACACTGCTGCTCTGTAATCTCGGTCGCATGGAAGTACACGAAGTAATTTACAAATGGTCAGTTCTGAGAAGGCCAAAGCCGCCGCCGCCGCCGCCGCGCCGCTCGACAAGAGAGAGTGAATCGAAGACACAGAGAGGAAGATGAGTCACACGAGCGAGGGAGGATGCGCCGAGAAGGCAAAGGCAGAGATTGCGGGATAGAGAGAAACGGATCGGGCAAAGGTAGACTGGCTCGAGGGGGTTGCGAAAGGGAGGGAGGGAAAGAGGAGGAGGAGGAGGAGAAAGCGAAACAGGGAGAAAGATAAGTCTTTGATGTCTACCAGAGATATGATGATAATCACGATGTAGGCTTGCTTCCGCTTGCATGGTACAGCGAAATCCGCGCTTGCCGCACTGCTCAAGCCTGCTTCCCATCAACATCGTTCGCCCGCTTCTCCTACTATATCAGCTATTTTGTAAATCCCTCCAATCAATACAACCGCTGTCTGCTCCCGTATACTTAAACATATTGTTCACCGCTCGATCCACGTAAAAACTAGCGCCCGTGTCACGGACCCTCTTCCCAAACGAATACACGAAATATATTCAACCAGGGCTACTGGCTCCATCTTGATAAGCTTGCGCCGATTCAATTTGTCAGGTGCGAGTTACGATGCTTGTATAGGTATAACATCTACGCATTCGGCCGAAACTTTTCCATTCGAGTGGGGAATAGTAAGTGGGGTGACAGTAAGCAGAGCGTATTCTTCACGTCATCGTGATTCGGTTTTTACAATCTAGATAGATTAATGCGAGGTAAGAAGAGCGTAAGAACAGTTTTCGGAAGACGGACCGTGTAAACTGAGCGAGTAGACTGGAAGCGAAGAAGCAGCAAGACAGTGGAGGCTGCGGAGTTGGCAGTATAATACCGAAGGAGATACTACCGGGAGTCTGCTATCGCGGGCAATAAATTGCACTGTTCTTTTTCTCATCCCCTTCGGGCTACTTTTTGCCCCCCGGTTGTTGTAATGTCGTCGTTGGTCACTGCTCCCTCTCTTCTCTTCAAACACACAGAGGCACTCTCCTTCTCTTTCTCTCTGCTGCTGGTGTGTCACGAGAGAAAGAGCACAATTACATCGGTAGAGGCGGCACGGCAGCGGCACGGCACGGCATGGCAAGGCTTACGCATCCGGTTGCATCGGTAGCTCCGGGCTACCGGTGTGTGTCCAGGTCCAGGCTCGTCGGTATCGAAGGTGACCGAGCCGAGAGCCCAGAGAGGACGGGACACGAAGACGGGAAATACAATAAACACGATGGCTCGTTGCAAGTAGGTGCCCGAGCGAGCGAGCGAGCGCGCGCGGGGCCTCTCTATACAAGAAGTGCGTCCTGCTTTCACGACAATCCAATGCGGGCACGAGAAAGTAGTCGCTGGTCCATCCGCCTTTATACATACCAATGGAATAGAAAGCCAGATAAGTTTTATAGTCGCTCGAAATCGTAAAACGGCCGGACGATGAAGTTTTAACGATCCCATCGCATACATAGCTACGATCAGCGTCGAATTCTCCTTGGTCAACACCTACCTGCGGTGGCACTTGCTTCCCCGACCGATCTACGAATTACGATGCCCGATGTGACGCGTGAGAACGACGTGGCACCTTTCCAGACAGACACACAGAAACGGAGAGAGAGAGAGAGAGAGAGGGGGGGAGAAGCGATCAGCAGCTCTTTGACTACGTGTCGATAATGACTTCCCAATAATATCGTCCATTACTGTAGCGCTCGTAAAGTCGCGCCTATTCGTTTTTCAACGGGTTCGAAATGGCTGGCTGTAGCAGTCTGGATGGCCCTACATGTGTACTTCGATCGATCCTCCTTAGCAATGCAATAACGATGCTGGTGCTTAACGAATCACACCTTTCAAGTGCACTTTCAGCCTGCCGTTATCCATTTGCATATCTCTCGCCTAATGGATGTTTTGTGATCGAAGGTTTACTGAAACTTCCTCGCTCCTGCCAGTAGTCGATGCATCTCTACTTGTTAATACATTTGTGCGCGCGCTAGGCCCGAGGAGTATCCATGTCAGGAATAATTTCAACGCTATAAAAGACGTAAAGACGGTGCAGGCTTGTTTCCCTCTGGCATAACGTGTCGAACCGAACAAATTGTAGAAAGCACGCGATGGCGCGTGTTCGCCGAGAGACCGAGACGATCAATGGGAATCACTCGATTAAGTGGAAATGAAGTTTCTCATCTGTCCTTTCTGCGCGCGGTTCTCGCTTTCTCCTCAGCGATGGTAGCAGGACAAATTCATCCTAAGATTCGTCGTAAAAGGCCGGCGGCCAATATAACCGGGAGAGAAAAAACATGTGAGCCACTGGTTGGCCGTACGCGAGGGTATTCGGCTTGAAATTTTATACCGATGGGGCAGGGTGACTCTTCCCCGCCAGTGCCACTACCACCATCACAGGCTAGTGGCACTCGCACGTGCGCCGGACGTCCTGACTTAAACATTAGGACGCAGGAACAAATGGCAGCAATAATCCTCCGTGGCCAGGACCGATTGTCGAGTCAAAATTGGCAGCGTATCCTCCCAGAGCTCTCTGCCTCCTCTTTTTTATCTTGCCCGACACCATAAGTGATCGCCTCCTCTTTCTTGGCCGCGCGCGCGCGCGCGCTTATACTCTGCGGACCGATAAATACGGGTTCGCGCCGATAGAGAGAAAGCAGGAGAGAGATAGAGGGGAGCAGGAGAGACTCGGCCAGGAATTATAGGCGTTTTAAAAATATTGTTCCATCACTTATTCAGGAGGCCGGCTAAAGTATCGCTTTCCAATAGTATCCTTCGATCACAATTTCCCGCCGCCTGTATTATTGAAGCTCGGCCCCGAAACTCGGGCAGAGGCTAGACGCCCGCTGAATCGTCTATTCGGTGGGCACCGGGGAAGGATAAACGATATGCCATGAAATATCGCTATCGGGAAATGCGGAAGCCGCCAGCGCGCATGTGCCTCGGCAATTGTATGTGCCCCTTTTATTTTCCCTTCTGGAACTCTTGCAGGGCCACGCTATTTACACGAGAGTGCATTTAAAGTTCTGCACTTTGCGAGATTACTTAGGCGGAGAGCGTGGAGAAGCCGCTCGCTCGATCGCACTTTGAGCAGGGCACGATAATACATAGGGCTCTATTACGCCAAGGCCAACCGAGCGAGAGAGAAACTCGAATGTAATCTTTTGCAGGCATAAAGTTACTCTCGGCAAGTACGATCTTCCGGCAGAGCGCCCCGAGTAGAAGGCTCGAGAGAGCCTTATTACACCCGGGATTTGCCGAGTGTTCTGCTTGCGACGGGGATTATCTACTTCTAATCTCTCACGAAACCCAAGTTTTGATGATTTCATCAGAACTTCAGGATCCTCTAAATGCCGCGCCGTTCCTCGCTTATATTCCGTTACAACATGCGTCGTATATTCGCGGCACTTCTTGGAAGTTGAAATCCAGAGCCGAAGCGGATGCCCGTCATTCCATGACTTACAACTTACAGTAATCCTTAACCAAGTCTAACATACTAGCTAGTCACTCGTAACAATGTTAGTTGTGCCCGATTCACATTACGACACTGGCGCGAAGCTTGGCAAAGGAGACGCTTTAAATTTCAAATCAACGGCAAACCTTGAGGATTAACATACTTTTTCGAGCGACGAATTAAGTAGAAGCCCTGGCTCTCGGAAACACGCGCACATACATAACTACATTCAGTCATTATTTGTTGTCGGGAGTACGCACGAGGGAGGACGGACCACCTGATCCTCATAGCAGAGGTAGAAGCAGTAGTGGCGTGCGATCGAAGAAAGGGTGGATTATCGGGCATCGGAAACCCATAGCGGCGGCTTGCTTTTATTTGCGCGCCTAAAGAGCACCGATGCAGGCCGAAGGACAAAACATGAGGTCTATATTCGCGTGCCCTTTCGAGAGGCTCGACACTCAGCAATCTCTACGGGCGAGGACCGGTCCACTCCAGCCACCAATACAGAGTGTCTTGCGTGAAGATGTGAGGAGCGGATGGTCGGTGCGCAAGTCAGTGTGCGGAGTCGGGATCGGGCGTTAATGAGGAGAGACGGTCGGGCGCAGCATTACGCATACATTAGGAAGCGGCGATCACGGTGTCAGTGATCCGATCGTGGTGCAAATCCCTTCTTGTTCGGCTGGGTCCGAGCAATGCCGAGAGTGGCCAAAGGCCGTCGGACAGAGAATGGCATGGAGGATGCGCGACTCCGCGCCGAGCAGAGCCGCGCCGCGCCGCTCCATTCTCCAAGGGAGTCGATGGAAAGTGGCCCGGTAGCCAAGGTGGTGCGCTGCGCTCGAACTGCGGAACCCGCCAGTCAGGGCATACACACAGCAGGAGAGTGAAACCAAATGAGAGAGGCCGCATCTGGTAGGAGAGGAGAACGAGCGGTAGAGCGGTAGAGCGGTAGCAATAGCCTTGCGAGTGGTAGCAACCGAGCCGCCGGGAATGGGAATGAGAAGCTCAAGCGGCGCTTTCAATTATTCCCTTCGAACAATCCCGCCGCTTGTTCCCTTCGGCGATTACATCTTCGAGTATTTATTCCCTGCCTCCCATAGTCGGGCTGCGTTCCACACCTCTTTTCCTCCTGCATCCTTTCCCGCTCGCCCTCTCCGCCACGTCTATCTCCTCTCACAGCCTCTTTCCATGCCTGGACCGGAGTGGCGCGGCGCGGCGCGTTCATCTCTTGCTCCTCGCTGCCTATGTGCCTGCGCTGCACTGCGCTTCCTCCACGATCACCGGCCCTCCGGACTGGAGACCACTCCGCTTCGGCCGAGTCAGTGATCCTTGGGCGCGCGCGCGCGCCGCTCTACCCACGGAACAGGCATCGCACGAGTAATCTATCTAATCGCCTCGGAGGTAGCCAGCGGTTTCACCGGATGCTGAGTGGAATGCGCGACCGGTAGCATGGCCCGCCGATTTAACTGGATAACCGCCAGTTCAATCTGCCTGTCCTCGCCAGAAGCGATCGTGGCGGGACTCGTTTTTCCAAGAGGCGAGTAGCTGCATCCCTTGGATCCTTTAATGGCAGGAACGAGCTTATCTTGGTCGGACGAGATTCGCGGGTGTTGCTCTTGCAGCGAGGCCAAAAGGTGCTCGAATGGGCCAGCGAGCTCTCCGGGAGAGCTCGCTAATAAATAATCGGATTTGCTGGGGCGCCCGGAGACGCCGCGCGATTTATGGGCTCGTTACGCTGGATTTACGAGAGCTAGTAACAATGAGATGTAAGCAATAATCGTCGAGCTCCGCCGCCGGATGCCAGCCAAGCAAGCAGCCAACCAGGTTGGCGTGGAAGCCCGGCGCTAATGAACTATCCCCAAGGATTTTTCCGCGATCGAGCAAGTCGATCTCTCGTTGAACACGCGCTCGATATGCGGCCACGCGAGGACATATTGTAGTACTCTTGATTTTCAATGCGATCGTTATTCTTAAACGCGACTCATTAACGAATTAGCTTGTGTTCCTCTCTGGTTCTCCTGCAGGGGTTCGGCGCGCGCGCGCGCGCGCACGCCCCTTCTCAATTACTACCTTGGCTGTGTAACCTGCAGGCCTGCCTGGCAGGCTCCCGGCGGGGCCCATCGGCCCCGCAACAGAGCGAGATGCGTCCAGCCGATAAGAGCCGCACACGAATTGTCAAGAGTTAATTGTAAACTTAATTAAAGGTCGACGGGAATGCCGTAGTCGCGCGGGACAAAGCGCGCGTCCTACAGCCAACACGTGGGACTTGTGTCTGTTCGGCTGGCAAGAAAGAGGCGAGGACTTGTCTTTCGGGACAAAGCATAGCCGAGCCATCTTTACTAAATATGGCATAGACGGCCGAAGGAAATATAACTGGAGAAGAAAAGGGTTGGAAGAGGCCTGAAAGAGTAGCAGGGAGCGCGCGCGAGTGCAGACACTGAGCGGTGCAATCTTGATTTTTTTCTCCATTCATCTCGATCGAAGACTAAGCGTTCCTGAGACGGACGGTAAGCTCGGCCCTGAAGGGAACGGTAGCTCGCCGCTCTGCTGGCCCCCGTTGCGCCTATCTATCCTCGGTTTCAGTTCGCGAGCACGTATGGTCCACACGTGTCTAAATTATTATTGTCTGAAATATACTCGAGCGAGAGCGGCCGCGCGGCCGCGCGCACCAGCGCCCATCTGTCTGCGTATGGGTGGGTAGACGTGTAGCACAGCGCGTGTTGGTGTCGAACGCCGCGCCGTTTAGAACTGGTTGCCGTCCTTCGCAGTAGCCATCCATCCCGCGGTCCTACAACGGTGTTCCATTAAATTATGACGTCCTCGATTTATATTTCGCGCGAAGAACAGCGGCTGTGCGTCGCCAACAGCATGGAAGTGGCATCCGCCACCGGCAGCCTCTCCCTGCGGATATAGCCTATCAAGAATCGCTCGTATGCAAGTTCATTAGCCCTGCGCAGAATCATTTTTCCTCTAACGATTAAAGTATTTTTAATATTGCATTGCACGATTTCTTATCCTTCGGCAGAATGACTGATGGAGATTCGATTAATAATTGGAGAGAAGTCGGAAGTCGAGAAGTTAATTTGCATGAAAATGTATAATAATCATATTTCATCGTCATATAGCATGATCCCGCGTGCAATTGTGCCTGAAATGATGAATGGTCCGGTTTCATCAATCGCTGATAGAATATCTTCAAGTTCTGCGGAGGTAATGGCCCTGACCTAGCTTAACCCGCGGAGCCCGGTGCTTTCTTGAGCTTCTAATTTCAAACGGGTCACATCCTTTGCTGGAAATAGCACACGTGTAGAGCCTACCGAAAGACGGCAGGCTGCTGCGGGCCTCTGTCATCGTGCCGCGCGTGGCCCCATAATAATTAGGAGCGAGTGCGCCGGATGTTGACTTTTCATTGAGAATGCCCTGCATGAGTGCATTCAATGGCCAACAAAAGGAATGCTGCAAAATTGGATGCGTTGTTATTATACTGCTTTGTTGTAAAAGCCGATCACAAAAATTAGTTCTTGTATAACATAGCGCATTGTAAAATGCGATTTTATCTACTGAGTAAAATTCAAATTACGCAGGAATAATGAAAAATGCAAATTATTTATTATGTTGCATTTAAATGCTTGACGGCAATTGGTTACGAGACACCGAAATGCACAGTACGATTTATACCGTCTTATCGTGACTCGTAGATCAAGTATTGACCGTCTGACGAGCCGACCTATTCCACTGGGTTCGTACTACTTGTATACAAACATATACTTGGCAATGCCAATGAACGTACTTATTCACAGCTTAAGCGCTTTGCAGTATAATTATTACGCAGATCGTATCATTGGCATATTACTTCTTTTGGGGCAGCTCTTATTTGTTTTTCAAGTAATACACCGCGAGAGCTCGGTAAATCGATACTTCATTCACGACAGCCGCGTGAAAGTACAGTATTACTTGGTGCGATAAAGACCGCGTGTGCTTTCCAATACAGGTGGTCTTTGCGCTGGAGGTGCACAGCATAATACACGCAAAGATCATCAGAGATGCATTTGATGCAAGCAATTCTCACAGAGGCGTGCGCGCCTTGGATGGATTGGCATGGAGAGCCAAAGCCATCAATTTTATCGGCGCCCGTTACGCGTAATGAATAACTCAAATTGCTGCGGTTATGTATCATCATTATTGAGCTTTGCATATTCATCGTATCGGCAGATACGTGCGCGGCCGTGCGCGCGCTTCTGTATCTTTACCAACGGCGCTTTCCTGCCATGTAATTTCCACGCGTTCCAATATTATACAGACTTTCCTGCTCTCAGTAGAAAAGTCATTTTTCTAAAGGGGAGTAGCCACACAGGTTCAATGCACCACTCGAGTCTGAAAGCAGTGGAATATTCTATCTTGTCAACAACTCGATCCTAACCAATTACATAATTTTATTGTGGTCAAAACCTGCACTTAAACTAATGATTATACAACCGTCACTCCTGTTAACGTTATAAAGTCAAAACTTAACTTAAAAATTGAAGTAGATCTTGGTATAGGAACGCACCTTTATTTCTTTCAAAAACACATCATAGATTTTCCTGTATTGCGAGATGAATTCTTGGCGGTGGAGCATTTGCAGGGGATTGCAATGTGGACAACAATTACCTGTACGGCGAGTGGGCATGCTTTTTACCGTTATCAACGAAGCGCGTAGCTAAAGACCGTTAAGTATTTCGATCGCTCGCTTGACCGCGTCAATTTGCGCGTTCCAGCATTACGCCTATCGAACAACGGTATATTCAGCACCAGCAGCAATGAGGAAACATCTTCGGAAGACTCGCCAGAGCGCCTATTCCACTATTACAGCGCGAGCTCCGGTCAAAGTAATGATATCCGTCAGTATAGGCCTTGATGTTCTCACCGAAAGAAAGTTGTACATATCTACGTAAGTATGCGCTTGGTTAACTCACGACATGGCATATCACCAACGTCCCACTGCTCTCTCAAACTCGCGCTGCCTTCCTGGTTCTCTCACTCTTGACCAATTGTACGCAAATTGCGGGGGTAAATGACTGCCAACCCGCATCGACAATCGATCGATAAGAAAAAAGCACCAACGACGTTAACACGCTTATTAATTTTATAGAATCGAATCGTTCACCGCATCGTTCGATTAAGACCTCGTATCAAGCTGAGGTATAAGCCGTGTGTTCCTGATCATTTGATTGGTCTCTAATGAGACTCTGTCATCGCCTAATAGAGCATTATGTTCGCATTCTTTACGGTGCTGGCAGTATAATGAAGGACGTGCGCAAAATACGTCAAATGAAAATGTGTCTTCGTCTGACACTGTGCGAAGAAAAGCTTTAGAATCAATAGGTTCATCGAACTCTCAGTGCAAATCTGATAGGTGATAGAATTCAATGTCCTATCTTAACTGGCTATCGAGTCAATGAGCTATTGTCGAATTAAATTAAACGATACGCCGTCGTCGGAAACGTCACCAAACGTCAACTGATTGTCAATCGCGGCGCATTCAGCGTGATACCTTGATGCTTGATACACACGTGTAGAGTGTCATATCGGCGACGCTCAATTAATGATGACTTGTAAGAGTGTCTTGTCGAAGTGCATCGCTTTCGTGCTTCGACCACAACTCGCACACCACTCCCATATCATGTTAAAGTCTCGCTTTCTGAAGATTGGTTTCCGAAATGTCAGAGTTGAGCGTGAAACTTTCGAATTCATCTTTGACACCGTTTATCATTAAAAATTCCACGCTTCATATGGCAAAGTATAGGATGGAACATCTCTAATTCCATAATCGACTTCCATCGCAATAGAACTCGCAGTGCTGACCACTGTGAAATTATTATCCGCGCGAGATAAATTAAAAGATTCGATTGGTGATTGACGATAGATTAGAGAAGCGAGAGGGATGATGGGCTGTTAAAGACGGAGACTGTTGCGGCTTGGCTGCGGTGGCAATTAATAGTAGATTACCGGGTTGGTAGGTGGCAGAAGAGCGGCGAACGAGTGGTGGACAACGGGATGGCAAAGGGACGGGATGAGTGGAGTGCGTAAGGGGTGGCGGCTAGGTAAATCAGTTGAGACGAGAAGGAGCGAATAAGCGGGCGGGCGGGCGCGCGAGAACAACTCGGGGGTTGGCTGAGAGGGGAGTCGCGTTCAAGGGCAGCGGGACTCGTACAGAGAGAGAGAGAGAGCGAAAGAGAAAGAGAGGGAGGGAGGGAGGCTGGGAGAGCAAATCGGAGACGCGTTCAGTGGGAGAGTTAGAGGGGCAGGAGATTACACACGCCGCCTCGGGGATTACCGCACTCTGATTCTCCGATAAGAATGTCAAAATAAGCTGCCTCTCGCTACGCCACGTGTAATCTTCCAAGCACGAACACCCCCGGCTCTTCCTCACTCCCCGATCACCCACCCTCTCCTTCTTCATGGAGCTTTGGCTTCACTCACCAGCCGAGTAATTACATTGTGACGATTCCGACGACTGCTCGTCTGATCCGTCGAAACGATCGCTCCAACGATGTCATCATCACCGATCTGTCCTCTCCCGCGCCACCACCACTCTAATGTACGAGGAATGACTCGAACTCTTCTTTCGGTATCGTATAGTAAAGCTCGCACGCTCATTCGACATATGCACCCTATGAACCTGGATTAAAGCGGTTGTAGCATCGCCGCAAATTACTTTCGCTGTCTCTGATACTAGCTGACACAAGTCGTACAAATTAAGTTAGGCTTCTGATGTGCCTCACGCGCACGGAATTCTGAAGTGTTCGCTCGTCACCCAATGTCGAAGCGACGATGTATATGTGTTGTAGAATGTGCCCTGTGTTCCCTGAGAGATTGACTTGAAACCTTCGAACACTCATCTTCGATAAATCCCGATTGTCATTGCGAATATTCACTAGTTTCAATCCTGTTAAACTTTTACGTAGTCTAAGTTATAGAAAATTTGTTAGGAAGGAGCGTGGTGGTGAAATATTGAAATTATCAATTTTATTATAGAAGTTCAATAGTTTGATATAATAATCACATAGGAGTTATTGTTTGGTCTTGCTACGAGATGTAAGAGAAATTTGTTTGATATTACGCGGTTTATAAGGCGAGTAATCGCAATGAATACTCATAACAGAGGACATGTGTATACATACCTTATGAGAGCATGGTGATCCTAACCCCGAGTCCGCTCGAGGGTTATACAGGGAAACGATACAATGGTTAGAGAATAGCGATTATTCAGGTTGGGGTGGATTATGGGACGCTTATTGAGGCTAGCTGCTGGCCCCAATGGATCTCTCTCACACACGCGCTTCTCGACCGTACATATCCCTGATACGGGCGAACGAGGGCACGTTCGCGCACTGGCGAGAGGAGCGGGGGCCTGTTGACATTAGTAGATCTGCTCATGGATTAAAGCTTTGTGTCGCACAAAGCGGCCACACAATGGCCTGTGTACGCTACCTTCTGCACTTCAGCGACGCAACACCCCGAGCCCCGAGCCCCGTCGACATAACAACTCTGTCCATTTCGTATTAAGGATTCAGACTCCCAAGCCTCTGACAGATAACTATCATCCGGACCCTCGTCCATCGACTACTATCCAATCTCCAGTCTGCCTCGACCCAACAATTCCTATTCTCATGATTCCGCACGCCTAATTGTCATCAGAGAAAACGCGTCCACTAATCTTCCAGCGGCCAGTTAATTCAGTCTTATAGTCATCGAAAAACGAGGTTCAATCATAAAATATTCGTCTATTCTAGCGTGAAATAATCAAAATATTGAGTTAGTAATGCACGCTTTGTTCGATGGACTCAAGCATTGGAACTATTCCGGCAAATGTAGTGAGTTGGAAAAATAGAACTTCATACTGGTCTCCTATCTATCTCTGATGGAGAAGTGTCAAAGTACTAGCGGACAGATATCCGCGCGTCTTAGCTTTGATATCAGAGCCGACCCTTTCTATACGAGATCCCTAATACCCAAGACCTTGGTACCGCAATGGCCGTCCTTCCCCCTCCCCTTCTACGTCCTGTGTTTTTAGTGTCCGCCGAAATGAAGTTGCGAAAAGTCAGTCGGTCTCTCATCTCTATATAAGAGGTGGCGAAAGGTTAGGGGAGACGACGAGGATGCCAGTAGCAATGGGAGAAGACGCTAGGTAATATCTCCGTAAGCTTCGCCTTTTATGACAGGAGTAGAGCGCCTCTCAAGGATATTGGTAATCTTCCGGCTGGCTGTAATATTGGTGGCGCAGTGATCTCTCGCTTTGAATCCCTTGGTCACCACCCACCCACCCCAGCCCCCCAACTACTCCCTTCTACCGGTGATGCCCGCCCCCACCCCCAACCCCTACTTCCTTCTCCAGCCAACTCTATCGCTCTGTTCTCCGATCTATTACTTGCCTTCCCATCAGGACTTGTATAGCCCTTTCCTCTTAGTTACTCCTAACTTGGTGTAAGCATCTTTAAAGAGAATTACAAGTTTTACTACCCCTCTCTTGATTCAATGAATAATCAAAGTATAGTTTCTCCAAGGTATTCTCGTGCAAGGATACAGTTGCAGTTTGCTGCACAGAAAGTTGACGCTATATTAGCACACGACAATAGCAATAGTCACAAAAAAGGAGGTAGTGAAGTCTTATCGCATAATAGTTTAATGATTGAAAAAATATCATTTCTTGACCGCTACAATCGCTTTTTGCATATATCAGAATCATTGAATCCCAATGAAAGCATATTTCGTGTTTTTATTGCAGCCAATCAGACGCAATGACTTTCGGTAGACTTCCTACTTTCCAGGGGAAACGGCACTAGTACGGGGTTCAGCGCGCACCAGATAATGACACAGTGATATACATCTAGGCAGGTAGACCCGACGAGAAATGAAGTAGCAATACTGTGCACGCAAAGCGAAGTGAAAGTAAATTGGCATATCGCGCGAAACCTGCGCATTGTCTTGGTGGGGTCGTTTATTCGAGACCGGTCAAAATAAATATGGTAGCCGGTGATCAATGTTGTAGTGTAGTGGTGCGGCGCTGTTGTGCTCGAAGAAGAAATAGCGGAGAACGCTTTCTAATCGTAGCGAGGGCGCCCTGCGTAAGGGCTGGCCCATAGAACGCATATGTGCATACACCAATACGCGGGACGATTCATTTGAACAGGCCTCATTGCAAGCAAGAGTTATGACTCCGACGTAACGAGGCGTCTATCGCTTCGTTACGTGACTAGCGAGGTGCTGAAGATAATTGGGCGGTGCAGCAGCGCAGCACTCGTGCTCGTCAGTAACAATGGCGGCGGAAGTGGGAGGCTAAATCGCACTCTTACGCCTTTATTGCGCTTAACGTCGGCAGCGTGAAATGAATGCCGAGATAAGGTCTTACTTTTACAGGCGGCGCGGCGGTGGCGTGCCTCGGGGTTCAATTAACGCCACGGATATCGCCGTACAAATTGATTATAAGTGTTTAGAGCTCATTAAAATGCTGCGCGGCAAAGTGCTGCTGTCAGCTTTGAATTGCACGAAACCGGGCGAAATCATCAGGCCTTACAGAAGGAAAAGGTGGGAGAGAAAAGTGCGAAAGGGGAATAAGCGGAACGCGGAGAGCGAGAGAGAAGGAGACTATCCTCGCAACACGTATCAGGTGGGACCTGAATATTTATTTAGTCCGCCTTCGTTAAGGCTCTACCCTGGCTGGTTTATTCGAATTAGCAGCGTCTCTCTTCGTGAGACGAGTTATTGCTGTTATTATTTACGACGCAACTCAACAAACAAGCGACTCTTCTCTTTCTTTTCCCAACCGTGGAGCATCCGCAGCGACCCCCTTCTTCATCAGGCGAGCGCGTACTGAGAGGCAGACAGAGAGGGTGGGAGGACGAGAGAGCCCGGCCAGTGCGGCGCTTAATTGCAAAAATTAACGCCGCGTCAGTACGACCACTGCGCGCTTCTCCCGGCCGATTGTTGAAAACTAATTAGGGCCGAGATTTTATTACGCGGGAGCATATAATGCGCGTGTTCTTCGTTTGATAGCCGCGCACGCTCCATAAAGGTTCGCGTTGACTCCCTCCTCCGCCGCCTCCGCCGCCGCCGCCTCCTCCTCCACCTCCACCTCGTGCACCTGCTCCTCTATCTCTTCTCGGCTGCTGCTGCTGCTGCTGCTGCTGCTCTTTTCTGGACCCGCGCACCCTTGGCCGTCCGCGAGCGCCCGCTCTTATACGGGCGACACTGTATTAAGCCATTATAAGCCTCACACTGACACGTACATATATACGTATATGTATATCTAGACGTACATAAGAGCGCACATAGTGGCTGTAGCGGGCGGGTATGTGTGCGCGGGCGCGAGATTAACGCGAGAGAGTAAAATAAAGGCTATTGAATCCCCCATGGCTCTCTGAACAAAAATAGCCGCCAATGAGAAAAGGAACCTTACAGTTTCCTTTCAGAGCTGCTTTCATAAAAATTTCTGAAAACTAATTTTCCTCTTATATGGCGCACCGGAGCAGCGGGGTGCTACGCTACTCTGTATAAGGAAAAGACGCAGTCTTCGCCTCGTTCTCTCAACCTCACCCCTCGCCCAACCCACCACATCTCCGCGGCTCCCCGACCACCCGGATCACACCCCTCCGCTGCTTCGTTTCGTTTCTTCCGTCCTTCCTTCCTTCCTTCCTTCCTTCCTTCTTCACTTCCTGTCTGACTGCCTGCTTGCTTGCATGATGGCCCGCACGCCTTGCCTTACCTTGCCTTGCTTTCCTTCTTCTCGTCACTGAGTCCTTACTTCTTCCACGGCTTTCTCTCGGGCGCGATTTTGTTCTCCCCCTGACCAGTCAACCAATCCACCCTGCAGCCAGCTCGATCTGCGTCAGTCTCCTCTCACACCCCGCCCCCGACACCCGCGTCTCGCAACGTCTCCCCCGAGCTTCATTCCCACTACAGCACTTTTATACGAGGTGCTAATCTTCCAGACAAGCTCGCAACATCCCCCACCTACACATCCAATGTGCCACCGAGCCTTTCGACAGCCTTGCTCTCCTCTCTCTCTCTCGTTTGCTGCCACTTCTAGCAGCTTTTACAGACGGCAAGCCCCAACCCATGCCCTTCGCGTCCAAGTCACGCTCCGGATTATAATATAATATTGTGCCTGTGCCTGCAAGGGGTGAATCCAGTGGGCGAAGCCCGAGGCACTCGCCGCGCCGCCACGCAGCACCGCTCTCTTCTCCTCTCTACTCGGTGGCGCGACTGTATTAGCAATCTGTCGATTGTATTCACTCGCCAACCCTGCCACGCTTTCTCTCCTTTTCATTTTGCTTGTGCTTTTCTTCGCCACAACCTTAATTGCTCTTTTCCAGTACGGTCTTCGCACTGCAGATAATGCACGCTTCCCTGTCCGCCTGGCACTGTGCTTGTTCAAGGATAATGTGACGCTATCTTCGTGTAAAGTGGATGGCATTACGCATTCAACAGGCGTGCATGATTTCTAAGGAACGGGCGGAAATGTGTTTAAGTTTAAAGTGGTGGGAAGACAAACGCTGGCGCATCGAGGGGCTGCTTTGCCTTTGGTACATGGCGCGAGGAAGTAGTAGCTGGCAGGGGTCTGTGTTCGTCCGGTTGCTTCCACTCGGCATGGCGTGACGCTATTTCGCCCTTTATTATCACTCGGGTCACATAACTCGTCATCTGATCGGTCGTCCTAGGAGGCCCGAGGGAGTTGTCGGGATACGCGGCAGCAGTAACCTCCACGGGAACAATGTGGCCGCCTCCTGAATTATTCCCTTTGATTGCTCGCTTTCGTCTCGCATCGCTCGCTGCACGCTACACGCTGTTGCCGCTGCTGTTGCGAGAGACTGGTCGAATCGAGTGGCCGAGCTCCCCCGAGCAGTAAAGAGTTTTGGGCGATCCTCTCGCCCCTCGATGCTCTCGTCGCTTCGACAGTCCTCCTAACAGGCGGCGGCTCCACAGAGCGAGAGCGGCCGGCCGGTGGCATACGATGCATACCGCCTGTGACACCGATTACGACTTTCCCGTGATCGAGAGGACAGCCGGCGGCAGGTTGGGCCTCCACCGGATAGACGAATGGACAGGCTCGGATAGATGGATGGCGCCGGGCACGGCAATCAAACTCCCGTTAATATGTCTAAGTGAACACGAATCTGCATGCACCGCCGCACGATTCAATGTAGCTCTGCATTTCCGCTCTCTGAGCCTCCTCTCGCTATCCCTGTCCCTCTGTCCTAATGCCCCCCCATCCCGGATCCCGATCCTTTTGCCCTCTACCGTTACCGTCGTCCTCCCCTGCCAACCCTCCCGCCCGACCTACCCGCCGCGCGCCGCCTGTCGCTACCCGCTTCCTTCTCTTTTTTATTCTTTCGCATTCCCTTTCTCCTCGGGCACTCTCTTTCACGTGTACGTATTTGCTGCCGTCCACTTGTCTTTGATACGGGCTCTTTGATGTCGCGACGCGGGCGAACCAAATTTTCAGCATTTCAAACGCCGGCCTCTCCGCGCCGCGCCACGGATAAACAGCTCGATTCGGCCAAATTAAACACTGCCCACCGAAAAAGAGCCGCAATTAATACGATCACTCCATGAAGAATGGAGGGCCACTTCGGTCAAGATGATACATGCCTGAACGTTGCTAATCCCAGCAGCCGGCAATTAGCAGGATCGATTAGTCTCGCGCGAGACCCTCTGTCTCCTTTGGTCTTGCGGCTGTGTGTGAAATTTGTGAGCGCAATGCTGGAACCGCCAATCGTGACGGCAAGCCACTCTGTCATAGCGAGCACAAAAAGAGCTTTATTGGCTGACACTAGACCTATTATATTGGACATTCCCGTGATCCATCTACCGAGGACACCTTGACAATGGCTCGATAGCCGCTTTAACGTTCCTCGTATAACCTATTTCTTACACTCGCCGGAATTGACGCTAAAGCAAAAGGCGAGCACGGCGATAGCATTATTTGCCATCTTGGGTTTAGCCGGGCTTTTTAATGCGCACGATCTTCTCGTAAAGGAAAGTGAGAGGCGAAAATCACGCGGCAAGCGGGAGCCGCTGATTGAAGACTCTCGGCCAGATAAGAATGTAATAAATAATAGCGGCGTGAGTAAGCTGAAACGTGCGGGAATGACGTAGCTTTTCAGCAGCTTACACAGGTCACCGCGTCACCCGTGACGAGCCTGCCCTCCCTTGTTTGCACTCGCTAATAAGGAATCGCATGGATTTCGACCATCCGAGATGTCCGTCACCACAAAAGGAGAAACAGGCTTTCTACCAGTTTGTCGTGAAGTGAACTTAAGCCCGATTAAAATTATAAATGCAGTTACACCACGCCCTCGCATAACTCTCGTGCAAGAAACAACATTACATCGACTTAAACGAGAACGTTGACATTAGAGCGTTCGATAGAACGACAGAACAATACAAAGGTCTCATCACATTAGCGACGCCAACTAACATGGTACTAACAAGAGCGCACATTTCACGATCTCTCTCAGAGAATGAATTTATCATACTTTATTAAATAAAAACTGCAATATTACAACGAGGAAATTCTGCACAGCAGGAATTCACGGTATTTCTTAGTAGTGGCTATCGAATATCCGCTGGCTGTCCGATTTCCCCAATTCAATTGAGGATGTCAAGGGTCCATTGGCGGAGGTGTTGCGTGCGACATTTATCGACTGTTATTGCCAAAGGCGCCGGTAACAGTTGCTGAATGGGGAATGAAGCTCCCGTCAAGCGGGCGAAAGATAAAGGTGGTGGGGAGGAATGGGTCGGAGCGGCGCGCCAGCGGAGTAAAAAGAGGGTGAGAACTTGGGAATAGAAGGGCAGGTTAGAGGCAGAAGCGGGTGAGAAGAGAATAGAGTTTGACGCTAGGAGAAAGAGTCGTGGGTTCGTTGGGGGTCGGTGGGGGTCGCTGGGGCGTAAGGAGGGGGTTGCTGGCGTGGAAGCAGGGCCCCGGGGCCCGGGGTCGGGGTCGTTGTCGGGGCTGGCAAGCAAGAGGAGTGCGATGAAAGCGCAGCGCCCGGGTAAAGCGCGAATAGACGAATCAATCATCCTGCGACTCATTAGCCCCGTTGATATACTCTCTTCCCGCACACTCTCTCGCACCACCACCGCTGCGGCGCGGCGCGGCGCGGCGCGGCGCTCGGTTGGCCCTACTCGACGCTCTATGCCGGGCTCCTTGCATCCTCCCTTTTTCAGCTTCTAACCAACCACTCTCTTCCTCTCCCTCGCTCTCCTTTACGAACTCTCCCGATCTGCGCCCGGATCTCTCCTGTATCTCGTCGACACTCCCGTTAGTAGAAAGGCGAGCGCTACTCATTGTGAGCGGTCAGGTCGGGGCTGCTCTCCTCCTCCTCCTCCTCCTCCTACTCTCCCTCCGCCTCCACCTCCACCTCCACCTACCGCTGCTGGCCGTTCACAATGCAGGAGAGTATACTTTCAGAGTGCCGCACCCGACAACAAAGAGGCACTGCCTACTTCTCTGGGTAGTAGCTCGCCAGGAAAATCAGGGCTCGCTCGCTACGAAAGAGCAGCGAGAGAAAGGCGGCAAGGCAGGAACGGGGAATCCTGGGCCTCCAACCCTCAAGGGGGCAAACCAGCATTCTTCCATTCATGCGCGCGAGTAACCGTTGTCTGCTATTGGATTATTAAAGCGTTAATTAAGGGAAGAGAGCGCTGGAGTGACCTTCGATACTGTGCAATTACAATTACGGTATCTTGGTATATTGTGGGCTCGGGCCAGCCGGTTCGGCAAAAGGAGGCTTTCGGATCCTATGGAGCGAAGGAGCGTAGAACCCTGACAGGTGATTATACCTGCGTTACATAACGCTCGGTCCCGAGCCGTTACTTCCCGGTGATTTGATCAAGCGTCGCGTTGATCACGAAACCGGTAATCCCTCCCTCTTTCTATTGCTCAGCACACTCCTCTTTTCTTTCCTTTTCCATTGGCTGCCAGTTTTTTCCGTTATCTGTATTAGTAATCAGCACGTCCCGCTAGTTTGTTAAGCCTTATAACATCGAGTGACACTCGTGATGCACTACAGAATTTCAATTTTGATAATGCGAGTGAATCTCACCGTATTTTATCATTTACACGAAAAACTTTATATTCGCGTGATTAAAGTAAACAGACAAAATGTGTATTTGCATAAGCACTCGTAGCCAATGCATAAATCGCCGATATGGTAAAAATCAATAGATTATTAAATGTAAGGCAGATTTTTTGGAATATGTCTATTGAAATTCTGCTTTGTCCAAGCAGCCAATCATTTTAGCTGTATACACCAAATCTGGATAACAAGCTATCAACAATGATAGCCGCGTCGTCTGATTGCATAATAGATCATGGGTACGTGGCGCGCGATAGAACATTCCTCGTCAGGTCGAAGTTTCTCCATAGCATACAGGGACCGGACCCATTAGCAGGATATATCAAGTCCCGTAGGATTAGCCTGGTTGGCCCGCAGCGGCTGCCCTACCAACTCAAAGGACAAACATAACTACTTTAGTCCCGACCGCAAACTCAAGGGTTAAGCGAGCCTCCGTTCCGCTTTACGTGAATCCTCACGCACCCACCCCTTAAGACACGAAATCCTCAAGCAACCTTCTCTGGCGTGCGTGCTTGCTGGCCTCACTCACACGCTCCCACGCTGACGCTCCTTCCAATCCCCAAGTCCATCCAGGACACTGTACAGAGTTAGGATTGATTCCAGCTGAATATTTCATAGCGACCCGGGACCCGAACTTGTTGCCCCCTCGCAGTTCATTACGGTCATTATTGTCTGATGAATTTATCGTACATCCACTGGCCTCCCTTTCGATCTCCAATGCCGGCCATATGGACTTGCCAGACTTAACGAGCGATTACTCGCCGTCATTGATGATCATTCACTTCACGATTAGGTTGAAGTCGGACCGTCGACATCCGCCGACCGCTTACCGCTCATTGAGAATAGTCCGATTTTTTTCTTTCTTACCTGCGCTAAAGAAAGCTATTCCAATTTAAGGCTTACTTGCTTAAGGAGCTTCTTGACTCGAGTGCTCCGAAACAGTCGTCGTCCGCTTGAATGGAAATTCGGCCCTCTCTACTATTATATCCGGCGCAATGCTGTCGTTATTGCCGCATCTCGCCCAATTTGGAACCTCGTGAATTCTTCATCAGGGATCCTTAAGTAGGCACGGGCACCTTGTATTATGTATTCATGGAGCCATCTTACGTCGCATTAAGCATTACACTGGCAGCTGCGCGCGCCAATTACACCACTCGCTTACTCGCTCTCTTCCTTGATCCGGTGATAGATATGAACGCGGCTGAAAATCAATTGGACAATATTGATCAGCAATGTTACCATTTATTCTCACCGCTCCACCGCGCCCATTTCGTCAAAGAAAGAGATATGAAAACAGAACCGAAAACTCTGAATAGAACCTACCTGGCTGGTGTTCATTATTCACAGAATATAAAGCTAACGAACAAACGGCCAACGCGTATAATGGGATCCGCTAATTACAGGGCTCGTTATTGATTTTGCACGCAATGAGCATGCACCAGCACTGCTGATATGCATAGGGCACAGGAAAACCCAAGTGAGATATAATTAAAGTATGAAGCCGGACTGGAATGCAATGGGACGTAATGGAAAGCGGCCTACCCCGCCGCTGGTGGGTGCACGCGGTGGCGATTATTCGATATCCAGTAAGCCGATCGAAGCATCCTCGTTACGGTCTAATCAATAGGGCAGATGGTTGCTAGGGCAATCCGAGTCGGCTCTCTCGCTGTAATGTCGTAATTATAATTATTAGCTAAACGCAGAGCAGCGTGGCTGTGGGACACGGTGGTAGGTGTATACAAGTATCCTATAGATGTGTGGATACACGCCACGCACGCGTGGCCCCCTTCAACGCGCCCGCTCACAGTTAGCGCTGTTTCGCCGGTGCACACAGTGTGCGACTGCGATATATCCTAGTTATGCATTATGCACGGTATCCTCTCATTGGCTCATACCGGCGCAGTCGATACTCTGCATTCAATGGGTATCTATAGAGAGAGGCCGGCGGCCGCCCGGCCTCGTATGCGCTCTCCGCCCCACTCTCTCACCCTTTCTCGCCCTCTCTTCCTTCCTTCCTTTCCTCCTCTATCTCTCTTCCTCTCCCTCTCGCACGCGCACACACACTCTGTGTATGTTGCGTTTGTTGCGATCGATTAAGCGGAAATATCCAGTCTCAATGAGAGACTCAACCGCGTGTCGAGCATGAGCCGAGACCGTACTCGTGCAATTTGGAAAAAAATCTATCCATTGAAACCTCGCTCCTCCCCCCGCGCTGCCAGGTGGAGTCGGGCCTCCAGTAGAATTACCTCGTGTTCCTCTTGATTTTCTATCAGCATCAATGTATATATGTACATGCCTGCCGATATTCGACGATTGATTAGCTCCCCCGACACGCATAGAGCAGGTGTCATCTCGTTCTATGCCACAATCGGGGGTAGCATGCAGGTCTGATGGAGTTCCGCTCTTGAGCGAGACGATCGGCTTTTCGATCGGCACTAAAAATTGCCGGCGAACCGCTCGTCGTGTAGGAATGGCGAATTTCTCATTCCCGGGCGGAACGGGACCGGTGTAGAGCTCGAGGAACGAGGAACGAGGGAGAGAGAGAGGGAGGACCTGGCGTTTCTTCAGGAACGTCGTTAAACTTGCGGCGTACTCAATTTCGACGTAACCAATGGGAGCGAACGGATGTTTCCTGTATGTATCGAAGCTCTCGTTCGATTCTTGTCGGAATTGCTCCCGGCTAAATGGCCGTGCTGCTGCCCACCCTCTCAACGTCGGCGGCAGAGGGGCGGAGGGGCGGAGGGGAGGGGGACGGCAGGCCGCAGCAGCGGGCGGTGGTTGCGTTTCTCATTAACTTTTTATTTTGAAAGTACCAAAAGTCGCTCCGGCGAATGAACTTCATCGGGGATCGCAGCGTCTCTTCCACGCTTTCCCGCACCCCTTTTTCTCTCTTGCTTTCTTCATCCCTCTCACCCAAATCGACCCATCCCCCCCCCCCATTACCCCCGCTCCCACTCCCTCACGCTCTCTCTCTCTCTCTCTCTCTGTCCGCCTCATTTTAGATCCAACGGACTCTGTCGTTAACCTCTTGAAAAATTCTCGAGTAACGTCCGGACATCTCCGGGAGCACGCAGGGAAACAAATGTGCCTGCCGGGGACATCAAAGTGCGCTCCCGGAGCTCATTGGACGGGAGGCTGATTATTTTTATGGCGTTATAACGGCGCTGTCTCGAAGATGAGATGCCTCATCCCACCACAGCTAACAAGGCTAAGGTAGACTTTGCCGAGAGCACCCTTGGCTACTCTCTTTCTCTCTTTCTCTCATTGCTAGCTTGCGCGAGTGAAAGCTAGGACACCACCAACTTCTGGCCACATGACCGGAATATCTTGGCTCGTCCTCCTCGCCGGACCGGCTCGCTTTTCCTTCGCGTCTTTCTTACGTTATTACCGGCGGCGATGATAGCTATCTGATGAATTAATGGACATCGACAGAGAGGTCGCCGCGGGGCGGCAAGGGGAGCACGCCCGGAAAGAAAGGGGGCGAAAAGACTTTGGCCTTACGCGCGGGATCAAAGGGACATCCAGCCTCAGTGCCGGCCGACTTAATAAATCGACTCCACCAATTTCGTGAAGAGACTCGAGATTGTTCTTCCCTTGTACCATCAAGTCCAAGATAAATTATAACACTGCCCAACAGTAAAATCGCATAATAATAACTAAGCAACAAAAGTTTCCGCGAAATAAAGTGTGCCTGTCTACATAGCACTTTGCAGTAGATTAATGAAAATCCATATTTACTCAGACACATGGTAGCTAGCGGTGTTGAAAGTATTAGTTATGCCCAAGGAAACATTTTACCGTAAAGGAGTGAAAAAGAATAAAGGAAAAGCATGCATTTCTCAAAGTGTCAGGACGGTGCCGATATGGCAGCGGTTTCGTTACATAATAATGGCTTCCTGCAATCGACCGAAAAGAGTCGGCGGACACGAGTGACGATGGAAAAAAAACGAAAAGAGCCGCGCGTATTAGCGTGCAAGCTGGCGCGCGACAGATTGACGATAGTATTCTTAGGCAAATGAGAGGAGTCGACGCGCTCTGTGAAGCATGCCGTGCGGCTGCGGGGAGAGCGTCCCGTCTGACCGGTGTAAGTACCTACAGCTATATGGATCCTCTTACAATTAGTGAGGCGCCGAGCAACCACTTCTCCAAGTTGCGCTATGTTGTAACCGGCTAGAATAGCATTACGCTTACGGCCGATTTGTCCCGAACAAAAAGCGGAAGCTTTTTCAGGAGTGTCCTGGCCACCGCGCCGCTGCCACATGGGACAAGGCAAAAATTAAGCGAACAGCCCATTACCATAGTCGGGCATTCGTCACCCCTTAAACTAACAGGCTAAGAACTTTTCGCGGCCGTCTTTGTCGGCAAAGATTCATTGGCGGAAGGTCCAGCAGCGATGCTGACACCCAGGAACTCGCACAAAGCCAAGAAAAAACGTGGGAGGCATCGCCAACGCTCGAGATGCTACTTGCGCAATCGACTATTATTCTCTTTGTGACGCGCGAATCACACACTCGACTACCTCCGTGTTTCACGAGAGATCTGAAATTACTCGCGCCCAAATCCCTACGGAACTCGACAATTACAAAACATACAATGTTTCGGCCACCTCGAGTTCGCACATAAAATCGAACCTTTTGCCGCGTTGACTGATGTCGATCGCCGATGCATAAATTAGGAAGTATTAATATTTCAGCAGATATTTTTGCTCCCCTTTCGTAGCACCACATGCATCTCTGCATATAGTGGCCGATAAAACAGGAGTGCAATGGAGTACCCTCGCTACATAATATTCAATCTAACTATTTGTCAATCGAAAACACTTGGTACATTTAGTAGTGGTTTATTTTGGCATAAAAATTTCGAATGCAGATAGGCGACGAATGCGCGTGCATGCATACCCAATGCATCAAACGGCAAGCAGCTGCGAGAAAGAGGTAGAACAGAATACAAACGAAACATGAACATGTGACGCTCGCTCTCGCATCCCTTGAAACGTTTAAACTCATTTATTTCCCGCAAGCGCGCATGCATATCACTAGGGAGCAAGTGAACTCGCTTATTGGACTGGTAATGAAATGTTTGGCTGAAACCGTAAAACGGTACACGCGTACACTTGAGAGCATATGCACATACGCAGCGAAGCATGATTTCGACACGCCTGTTTTCGCCTGCCCACCACCCGACAGGATTCGCCTTTCGTCGATAACCACCTATTACTACAGTTCTTACCGGACTAATATCACATTATCTCGGTAATGGCTTATAATTTACCCTAATTTTCAAGTTGTCCAACACTCCTACTTCCTACCTCCTTCTTGTCCAAGTAATTGCCGTCGAATTTGTAAACTACATTTCACCCCTCGTTACCGATTAGCATTGCCAAACATGCTTCCAATATCGATAACAAACTTGCAGGACGCACTCGTTGATCTAGTGTTAGTATTCGACGAATGTATTCGATTAGAAAAGGGGTGTTATTAGTGGGTATTGAAGAAAATATCGCAATTTATCAAAAATGAATGTTCTGCATGCCTTATTATACATGCATAGGTATGACCTAAATTAGGAAACACATTATTGTATTAAAATTCAACTGAGTCATTTTTATCGCAACATTAATCACGAATTTGTCGGTGTTCAGGTAGATAACAGAAATAGTCAATAGTTATTCTGAAACCTTTTGTTGGAATCACAGTGTTCTATACAGAAATGATGTAGGTACATCATTGAGACTTTAGCGATCCTAACGATTACTAAAGAACACGCGCGGGGAGTTTAAAGTTTGTGAAATCGTCCTGGCTCAGCATCGTATGTGTTAGTGGAGAGTTGTAGTACGCATAAGCATTAAGAAATGAAGGAGTCCCGGTTCGTTTGGCTGACACTTATCAGGGATCAGTATTCGCCGACGGAGAAAATGATGCATGCAGAAATCGTAGCCGAGATAATTGAGCTTGGTCACTCGAGTCGATCTGACTGGGCACTTGAGTCCTCTTCCGCCTCTAGGAGGGAGCCCGGCTCCACCATTATTCACCGATCCCGCTAATATGGCTCACGTGTTTTGAATAGCGAAACTAGAAGACGAAGCCCGGTCGCCGGCGAAAGGGGATGCTCGAGAGTCGCGCGGTTCAACGGCTCGAAGCAGCACGTGCAATTCTCCACTCTTCTCCTGCAGAACTCCGTGCCGAGGACTCCTCCGCATCTTCCTCCCTATTGCGGTCATACTTTTTTGTTTCGGTCATACCACCTCGGTCCGAGCATGTCGGCCTTTTCACGTCGCCCACTTTACAACAGTCTCATTGCGGCCATCTTCAATTTGCACATCCACTTGCCCAGTGATCCACGCGTAAGGTACACGTGCGCAACAATCAATTTCAATACATAGGTACCTACTTCGTGCCTCTGATCACCAGGCTCGTCGATTTCCAAGTCAATTCTCACATTACATCGAGTGGAAGTCCATGTTTCCTCTTCTATGTTAAACTTCTTGGTCCTATTGAAATACGAAGAGAAGAAGCATTCGGAAGCAGTTCGGAGTATTTCAGACTACTAAAATAATTTGCTTATTAATTTGTCCACACGTGTTGGGATCACTATTTGTAATCTCGGTGTACAAATAAGAGATAAAAATGGCATCGCACTTCAGTAGTTCCGTCATACAGCAGGCTCTAACAGAGTGAACTGGGTTAAGTGAATAAAGGATACAGTAGCAGTCCGACAATTGGCCACGTTCCACTTCTGATTGATGAATTGAGGCTTTAAGGAAGCCGATTAAAAGGGGGCGGACAACGTCGACGCTGTAACATCCAAGGTATTCGACGATTCCGTGAAAGAGGGTGGAAAGGGGGTGCGGTAGGGTTTACATTCGTCATTCAAGCCGGGAATGGACTCGACCTTTACCTACGAAAAGTCGAAGACAGATATAAAGGGGAGAGAAATCATTCCTATAGAAACGTTAATAATAATAATCATAATAATTCCCTTCTCTTTTCACGATGTCTGTTCGACGCGGCCTTTTCATCGGAGCATGAATGGGTCGAACGAGTTGAGCCACATCCTCTTCGAGCTCCCTTTTTCCTACCTCCACCAACGCGCTACCACCACCACCACCACCACCACCACCCACGTCCTTCAACCCCCATCCCCTCCGACCTTCTGACAAGGAATATCTGGCAGGAGACTGCTGGACCGATTGTACACTCACTAGACCTATCTAGGAATTCACGTATGAAAGGAGCCAACCTCCTTCGCTGCTCCTCTTAAGTGGCTCCTGCCTTTCTCGAGAATGCACGTTAAGACCAACTTCCACTCTACGTTCTACCATCGGCTCAGACGTATGATATCACGTGCACGACTATCACGTCCGACTGAAATAAATCTAGATAGTATGTCGTCCAATTCTTTCGTCAACTCGGCTCTTTCGGCGGAAAAGCAACTGGGGAAATGATATTAAGTTCATAATTGAATTAGCAAGTAACAGAGAGTTACCGTGAAAAGCCAGCAGCAATGGTCCATTGGTGAGCGAGCGAATGCCGGGAAGAAAAAACCTTGGCATTAAGCCACTCTCGGAAGTCAAAAGTCCGGGGAGGCAGCCGAGGGAGGAGAGGACGACGGAAGAAGGCGCGGGCCAAGGGGATCAATCGAATAGTAATAACGTCACCGACGAATGAAATCCGTGGCATGGTGTGGCATATTCTGGCGTATGCACGGGCCCTGGCTTCGGTGCAGGAGGGTGCAAGCCGGGGAAAGAGCGTCGAAAAGGTACATAAGAGGCATCGGTGCGAGAAGGAGTACGAGCGGCAGGGAACCACCGGCTGTACGTAGGTACTTCCATAGAAGGAAGCGTCGCAGAGAGGGAGAGAAAAAGGAGAGGCACAGAGAGAAGAGCATAAAAAGACTGGCTTCTCGAATCTGGCATCCCTCCGCCTAACGTTCCTGCCCGCAGCCTGCTCACCCTGCTCACCCTGCGCTCTTCCCCGTTTCTGTCGCGCGTGTATGAAGGACGAAGGGCCGGAGGACGGACTATAGGTGTGGCTGCGGAGCTCGATTGCCCGCACGGTCCGCACTACCTACCTCTGGAACACGCGTGTTCGTGCCGTGGCGAAATGTCGGCACGCACACACGCAACAGGACTCGCTCCGTGCCTCGACTCTGTGTGCAGCTATGTATGCATGCGCGTCTCTTCGCGTATACCGAGATGCCTTGGCAATATAGGCTTGGCTGCGGGGGGCGGTAGGGGGTTGGAGGGGGTGGGAGGGTGCGATATTGTGGAGTATTATATCGGAGAAGCGGAGTCTATAGGCGACGGCCTCACGGGAATGGGCGGCGGCGGTAGCATTGCTATAACGCATAACGTAATCCGATCAAATGGCAAAGTGGATCGCAACAAAAAAAGACGATGATCTCTATCGCTGGCCCGTCGAATTTCAATATGGGCCGGTATGCCCGGATAACTACCTATCCCGCGTAGGTATTCGTACGTTTTGTATGAACGCCAGCAGCAGCAGCAGCGGCTGCGGCAGCGGCAGCAGCAGCAGCAGCCGAGATATCCTTTGCGCCACCGAGACGAGAGCGATGTGAATGCCGAGCGCCCGCGCGCGCCGCACCGCCCACCACACCAGCCGTACACCTGATCCAGTCCCGCTCTCGAATCGGTCTGCTCGTTCTCCAAGTACCAACCACCCTGCCTCTCTATTGCGATCGCAACATCGATGCGAATAATTATACGCCACGCACCAGCCTGCCTTATTAATATTGTATCGTGTGCGCGCGCGCGCGCGCGCAAACCTGCCCACAGAGCCGATAAGCGGCATTTCCGCAACTATGTATCCCTCCTTGCCCCCGATGTGTGTGACAGACACTGAGGGAAAGTGGAACGGAATTACACCTGCTAATAAACTTCTCGTGCGCTCGAACCAGTCCTTGCACCAGTGACCCGCCCGATAATCGGCATTGCCTACAACATGTTCCTAGAAGTTCGTTATAACCAAGAAATAATTCTTCCATCATAAACAAACAAATTGCACGATAATAGGAAGAATTAAAGTCAGAATGATTAACGCGATTTTGTTATTGTAACATCAAATGGAATATCTCTCGGAGCATGGATTAAACCTGATTTGACGCAGTTAACTGCTGTCAGCCTTGGTATTAATAGGTTGGACAACAAGCGTAATTGGCACCGGCATTGACAGCTTCAATTATCTTAGTTTTTCATAGAACAATGTAAGGAATACGTAGATTGCTTCATATATCCCTGTCACTGGTCGGAGTAACAGAGTGTTCTAGTTTTGTTCTATTGCACTATTCTGATCCACGGTTCAACGGGGAAAATCATAGCAAAAGGTCAGTTCGTTTAATTAATACCTGCTCGTGTGCTGATCTCTAGTGGGAGCCTTTGAAAACACGGTATATTTACGTTTCCGGCCGAACCGAGTTGTATTTCACTATCTTACTCTCTGTCTCTCTCTATCTTTCTTTCTCTTTGCGAGGCTTTCTTTACTATTCCAAGCGTTCCTTTATTAATCCAAGCAAATGTCAATCCGTGCACCTGTTACGAAAGGAACGGCCCGTTGGCTTCGCTAATCGCTCAATAATTCTCCGCCGACAGTGAGCCGCTACGCTTTAGAATCGCTAGATGCTGCGAAGCTCGTTTCCCAGCACGCGTGCCTCCTCTCACCAGTCCGTTCGCATCCATCGCGTAAGGTCTCGGCGATCGCAATCATTTATAACCAGGCGCGCGACGTGCATTATGTTATTAAGCCGTCGTGCGAATCGTTAGTCAGCTAACACTCAATCGCACGCTTTCGTCTATATCTTGTTGCAGGAGTGTGCGACGATATCTCCGCCTTCTCGCCGAGAGGATGGAGGCAGGAGCGGAGCGCGCGCGCGATTGACATTTGAAATACTGTTTGATGAAACCTTGCTCGGCCTGGCGAGCTGAGAATAGGAATTCCTATCTCGCGAGACGTGACCGCCTACAGAGGAGAGCGCGCCTTTCTGATTTGGCAGCTCGGTCTGATATACACACGCGGTATTAGCATGACAAAGTCACCCTTCGGTTGACACGCGATCTGCATACTCAGCCAGCCAGATTGATCGACGATACCCGCCGCTTCTTTGATGCCTCCTCGAATCGTCTCCATCGAAATCCTTGAAAGACGACAATCTCCGTTTGACAACATGTTGCTGATAACACTAACTGGATTTTTCTAAACGAGCCTCAACCACTAAAGCAGCATCCCTTTCCTCATTCTCCGAATCCTCGATTCACGTGAGAGTCAGAAACAGGCACGAGAACCTAGCAGACGAAGCTCCCTCGACATTCGGAAACTAGAGAGTCATCTATTTCGCAGGGACAACTATGTCCAACGATTCGCAGGTTGTTCGGTCGACTGATGAGAAAGCGGAGAAGGTGACAGCCAGAAAAAGAAATGCTGGCGTTCAGCAAAAACTAAAAAGAGAGTGAGAGAGTGAGTGAGAGGGAAGGAAGAGGGGGATGAAATGGGAGAGTGGCAGATACCACCACGTAGGCGAGATGGCAAAGATGCGTTTTTGTCGAACACACTCGAGAAGGGTGAGAAGGCTGTTTCCTGTTTTCTCTGGTGGTGTGGCGGGCGGCGTGGCGCGGCGCGGCGCGTCCAAGGAGGAGGAAGTCCACCCTCCGCAGCGAGCTTTTCGATCTCCCGGGTCGCATCGCTTCCCTTTCATCGCGGCCGCACACTGGTCTCCGACTGCCTTCGTCGCTAAGACTGGCAGGAAGAGGAGCGCTCAGTAAACAGCTCGACCAGGGTGATGGCAGAGAGCGAGCGCGCTATGAGGAGCGCGATGGCCCAGATGGAGGGCGCGCGTTCGTGGATGTGGATGAGAAACGTGTTTGTCAATAGCCTGTTAATGCGCTAAGCCATTAATCATTGCGAGCGCCCGCTCCTGTCACCGCTAACCCGAACCATATCCCCGGGGCCGCCGCCACCGCCGCCACTGTGCGCTCGAGGAAAGGCCAGGAACTGGGGGGTGTGGGCGGACGGGGTGGCTTTACCCTGTGGTGGAAGCGACAAGCTCTCGACGTGTTCTTTCTCGGCGCACTAGCAGCAGCCCCCCAGCCGGGCTTACTTCCAACCGTCTTCCACCGCTGTTGACAGCCGATGCCAGTGAAACACATCCCTCCTCCGCCTCCTCCGCCTCCACCGTCCCCACCGATCAAGCCTCGCGCGCTACTAACCCACCCGACCGAAACCGACGCGACCTCCCCCCAACCCCACGATTAACAACATCCCCTTACCGCCTCACGCCCGCCCCCGATCTATAATTGGTTATTATCCATATCTCCGGAGTAATAGATATCCTCCAATTGTTGGCGCGGATCACACGAAGCTTCCGGTTTAATGGATCACCGCTATCCGACGACGGCGACGTCTAAAGAGATACAGTGGCGGCTTACGTGTTTTGCAGGGTAGGATAAGCGCTGGTAGGGGTATCGGCGAGAGTTATTCAATGCACTCGCAGCATTTAAAGACTGTTGCACGGGCATAGATAGGATGGGGACCAGCTGTAATGCGTCTACCGGCCCCCCGAGAATCGCATTCTTGAGCGATAATAAACGTGAAATCCAATAAGCCCTGGCGCACTCGGCGCGGTACCTGGGGTTAATTAAATCTCGCAAGGCCGCGGGCTTTCTCGTTCAAGGAACTTCCTCCGCAATCTTCTCTCATCAATCGCATCGCTGCTGCACGTTCTCTCTTCCTTTTCTCTCTGCCTCTCTCTCCCTCTCTCTTTGGCTCGATCACTTTGGACTCCGGTGGCTCGCGCGGGGGCACGGCCTCATAATAATATCCCGCGACGGAGAGGGTGAGAGGGAGAGTGGGAGGGGGAAGGGGGAAGGGGTGGCAAGGAGAGAAAGAGAGGAAGCAGGGAGATTCATTCTCTAAAATAACCGTGCGTTTGCGGGCGGCATGCGCACCCGGCCAATCGCTGAGCCCGTGGACAACTCTGATTGCAGTGGCGGGAGGAAGCATATAGATTATAATACAGTTCCTCCTACTGGTTTGATATTAATAATGTTGATGAGATAATCTGTCATCTCTTTCTGGATCGGAGAGTTGGCAGTGGCGGTAGGAGATGCGAGAAGAGGATGGAGGATAGAGGATAGAGGCGGAGTGGCTTGGTGAACGGGGAGAAACAGAGCCGCGGAATGAGAGAGGATCCCTCGCCTATTTATAGAGCTCTATTCGTTTCGGATGGCTTTGCGTATATACTGCAGCGAGCTGCCGTGGTGGAAGGCATTATTATGGTAAACCGAGCGGCCGTGCTGCCCCGGCGCTTCGTTTATTATCCTCCGGTTTATTGTGCTTCCGCGGCCGATTAACTCGTCTAGTCTCGCGAGATCGCTGCTCAACAACTAGCTCCTCCCGCGCTTTCCACAAATCAACTCTCCACTCCTAAGTGCTAAATCCACTCTCCCACCTGACAGTTATAGCTTGTCACACACGCACAGACGGCATTGTACCACGCAGATACTCCTCACTCCCGTGGCTGGCTTTTCTTCAGAGGGATTCTACTCCGAAAGTTTTAACTCGATTTTGGAACATCGTTAGTCAGAAGGGAACAGCAAAAACATTGTCGGGGAATTCTTTATAAAATGATGCATCTGAAATTGTCGAATGGCCATTACTTTCCGGTGGAGAACACCAGCGGAAAGAGGATTTTGACACTGTGCTCTTATTCGCCGAGTGCTCTGGTAGCCGGCCAATTTAAACATCAACGTCCACAACAAAGCGCGGGATTCACCGGATTCCGTTCTCTCGTGCAGCCCCTAACTCCCTCACCAAGCTTCCACTCTCAGCAATCGTACTTCTTTCCCATAAATCATATCGCGACCTTTGTGAGCCAGCACTGCGTTCCAGTAGTTATCGCGCCTCAATTATACCTTGCTAATGAAAGTACTACGTGTCTGTTAACAATATAACTCTGCCAGTATCTGCAACTCGTTAATTCGATGCAGATAGAAAATCCACAAGATTCACGGACGAAGGACTCCCTGCCAATTACAATAATAAGGTAGCCGTCGCCGGAAATGGTATATAGCGAGTCTTGCGGATCGGCACGAGAACATCAAGTGATTCCCGTGAAGCATTCGATTATCCCATGAGATAGCGTGGTATTTTTTTGAAAATTTATGCAGTCAAACAAGAATTCGTCTCCCCTAACCATTTGGCAATTATAATGAAATGTACTATACAAATAAGTCTAACGAATTACTTTATAGTAACAAGGCACACTTGTATTTATTATTTTGGAATGAGACACCACACGAGGAGGGAGATTCGGTAGCGTAAGGCAAGGGGCCAATTCAAAAACTATTTTCCAGCATTACGCACTCTGCATCGATATTTATAGAGGCTGGCTACCTGGGGGCATTTCGTCGGAATAATGCATCATTTCCGAGAGAGTGGAGAATATCGCGTTACTTGCGGGGCGACCCCGTGCAAACCGTTTATTGTTTTTGATGGTACACGGGCTGGCTTCCGAGCGCGCTGCAGCAGAAACCACGAACAAGAGGAAGAGCAGGAGTGGAGGGGTGAGGGAGTAAGGGCAGAACGCATCGGAGGCGATAATAATAGCCGTGGCACACGCGTGTACACGCATGTGTACATGCATACATATACGCGCGTAAACCTAAGTGCTCTCGCTCTCGTGCAGGCCGTCCTACTCACCAGGCCGTCGTTTTCTCGCTTCAGCTTTATGAAATATCCTCGCGCCATTCTTTCCAGCCTGACTCACGCGCACCGCCGGCTTCATTCATGAACGCAGCCCTGCTCGGCCACTGGGAACAGTGATACGCACTGTGCACCAGGGCTTGCTGTCCGCTTTAATTATGCCTGTGTGCTTCGCTCCGGACACGCGTGTAAGTAACAGATAGCCGCCCCTTCTTCTCCACGCACTGCTCTTTTATGCCTTCTCTACTCTTCATCGTAATTCTCGCCAAAATTCGCAATATCTATCTACGAATCCCACCACATTGCACCTTCTTCGCTCCACTCGTCGTAAGCTCTCCCTCTCGCTCACCTGCACTCTGTCACCTGAATCTCAGCTGAGCATCACTTATAATGTGAATGAAACTCTTTCTCTACAAGATCTCTCCACCCACATAACAGTCAATGCTTTCTTTTATCATTGGCTCTCAACACTTGGCGCAGCTGCAATTACTGCAACAAGTAGAAGTTCATCATTTATGGAATCAGAATAAGAGAGTCACCACCTCAAATTGTAAAAATAGCATTTGCATTGGGTCTCTTTGTAGAATCGTTTTACATCCATTAGTGCACCGAATACCCGAACACTTAAATGGAAATTGGCAAACCAAGTAAGCAGTCAAATCAATCGTATGCAATGATAGAAAGTGTTCTCAAGAATCGGAAAGATCCTACAATAGTGAACTTGTTTACATTGCTTAATTTAGCATTTGAATTGCATAAGTCGAACAAGTACTTGATCCAGTGAGAATTCATTGTTTCCCCAGCGCCTCAAGCGTGCATAATGCTTTGATACTGGCTCCACGCACACTTCGCACCACATTGTGGTTCACGTGATTAGAATCCATGTATTCGCATTGCGAGGAATGTTGACTGTTGTGGGGGAGGGAGAAAGAGCAAGCACGAGATAATTGGATGGTCGACTAACGCGAGCCTCGCTCCATGAGAACGGATGCCGATGCAGAAATAACAGAGCAGTTTCTTTCCAAGTTGGAGGTGAGTCCAGTGCTTGTAAGCATTATGGATTATTGGGGGACGAGTAATTTCTATGTTGTGCTTTAAGTCCGGCGTTAACGGTACGATCGGGCGCAACATCTAAATTGGGATCGGCCGGATACGGCCGATACAATCTTGGACTCGTACACCAAGTGCGAACGCTCTTCCCTCGCGCCTTCTTCGAGTCGTTATGGATTCCCTTATACACGCGCTCTCCCTCGGCCTCCTCAGTCTCTCTATCTAGTCGCACAGCTACTCCAGGTACCCAGGACTAAACATTTTTTGCAGTCGGTTCACTTCCATTTAATTCATTCTGCTCCAGATTCCGGCGGCCGGCGCGGCGCGGCGCGTAAACACTCTCGCGTGGCCGATGCCGTTGCGAAATGTCCGATCGTAATTAATTCGCGAGTGCGAGCACCGCCGCCAGGTCGAATTAAAATTTATAGGCTGCTCGGACGCTCGGAGGCTCGGCCGGCTGGCCGGCCGGCTGGCATCCGATCGATCATCAACCGCGGACGAATTACTGATAGCTTTCTGCCCATCCGTCTCACTCGGCCACCGGTGTACATTCGCACGTTTCCTGCATTCCTGCCCTTCGTTGCCCGTAGCCGAGCGGCTTTCAACCCAAGGCGTGCGATCGCCCGCTTCTCGAATTTCGCTAGTCTCCTACAGTCGGACAATGTGTGCGGTCGAGGGCCGACGCGGCGCGGCACGGCGCGGCGCTGCCCGTTATTCCGCGCGCATAACTCACGCCCACGCGAGACTGCACCGCTGGCTACAGGCAGAAATATGCGCCCGGCATGCTCTGCTCTTCTCTCCTTCTCGCTACGTGTTAAGCGCTAAGCGTCGACCCGCACCGAAGAGGCCAGTCTTTACTCTGCGCAGAGTGCGCGCTTGCCTTTTAATTATTCTCCGGGCTCGGACACCTGTCAGCCGTGTACTATTGGCTTGCGATCGGTCAGTGGCGATAGTGCGGTGGCAGGCGGTGCGCGCGCGTACGCAGCTCCTATTTATACGATCGTTCACTGGTGACCGAGGCTACGCGCGCTTCTATGTACGCTGCTCTCGGTCATACACACATAGCACCCTGGCAGTGCCGAGTGGCAGCGCGAGCCAGAACAAACGCACGAGAGGAAGAGGGTCTCTCTCTCTCTCTCGGCGGGGCGCGGAGACTCTCGTGAGAAAGAGAGGAGCGGCGCGGCGTTACGCGGCGCGCACACCAAAGCGAGAGGCCGCGTGAACACGCACGCGACACTCGGACGCAAGGCACGCGCCTGCCTTCCCCTCTCCTTCTCTGCCCCGTACCGGCATCGCTTGCTTGCTTGCTTGCTTGCTTGCTTCTCCTCCCTCTCGCTCTACCTACCACCTCCTCACTCGCTCGCTCCTTCCCTCTCAAGCTCCTCACCTTTGCTTCTCACGCCGGCGTTGCTTCGTCCCACTGGCGATTCTACGCCTCTGACTCTTGCCTCTCGGCCTGACACTTTCCTTACTCCCTTGACCCCTTCACCTCTCCTCTCCTCTCCTCTCCTCTCCCGCTTGCCTGTCGCTGCCTCTGCCCATGCCGCCTTCTGCCTATCCCTTGCTCGCCGCAAGAGATCGTGTTTGGGATTCCTCGCGATCGCTAGACGACAGCTACGGCAAATTGGCCAAGAGCGCACCAACCGACAACTACACCTCTCTTCAATCCAATTCTTTACCCTGACGTAAATCCAATTACCCACAAATCACCTGCGATTCGCAGAGAGACAGCCTCCTTAAGACTACATCGTCCTTGACTGTTTTTGGGGAGTAACATGTTTAGGATAACTAATTGAATATAGCGAAACTGTCGTTCGAAAGGAGAATAATTGAGTTTGAGATTATTAGTTACAAATTAGTATTAGTAATATTAGTTGAAAATGTATGATCCTTCTGCTGCATCCTTATTCTGCATGCGAGTGATAATTTGCGTATACGAGATTTGGTAAGGATTTAATTGCATTCATAAAATCGTAGAAGCCCAACTACCTCTGACTTAATTTATCAACGTCCATTTCATTCTGTCCCATTGATACATTCCTCCTAGTACTAGTGCAAGGCAGCATCGAGGATAGTGGAACATGGTGTCGCCACTAAATCAGTGGATTCTCGGGAACGCGGTGACAGCTGAACGAAGAATTATCTGGCATGGATAAGTCGCGAAGTGGCGGACGATTAAAAAAAGCTAGCTGGATACGTGTCAGGTAATGGTAATAGTGGTGTGTCGGTGGGCCGGAGCGTTCTGGGGTAGTAACAGTCGCGATGAGACGGTGGCAGAGAAGTCTAATGAAAAGCATCCGACAAAGACTACTATTTATAATCAGAGCGATGCATACCGGTAGTGGTGGAAGACGCGGGGGTGAAGTGCGCGATGGAAGAAGTGAGGAGATGCGAGGAGAACGGACACAGACATGCACCGGCACATCACGCGAAGAAAGCGACTAAGGTGCGGTGATTCGAAGATGCGAAGGAGCGGGCGGGTCACGCGCTACTGCCACGCTGATATATTAATAATGCAAGCAACAAAGCGGCCAGGAGGAAGAATAAGGAAGACAACGAGTAAAAAAAAGCAGTGGAAGAAGAGGAGGAGGAGGTGGAGGCTCTTTCAGAGGATGCAAAAGCACTATCTCCATCGGTGCGTCTTCCTTCGTTCGCCGGAGCAGCCTCTCTCGCTTGGTTCCTGTTCTAAATTGGTCGCAGGCCTCGTTGCAACCGTTTGGCTTAAGGCTAACGGTCCGTCCGGTCTTTCGCTCTCCCTCGCCTTCATTCTCTTTCTCGAAAATGCCCGGAGCATCCGTTCATGCCGCATATACTAAGAGAAGCTCGGCGCACTACCGCTGCCGCTGATGCTCCTTGCCCTTTTTCTCTCGTTGCGATCGCCTCTCGGAGGAAGGCGACTCGGCGCTTGCCGCTCATTCACAAGAGGAGACGCGGAGAGGATGCTGCTAGAGGAGAGAGTGGAGCGGAGAGCTCAGTGGCCGGGCTGAAACTGGCGAAGGGACAGAGGATAGAAGATCGGCCGAGGAAGGGTGGGGTGAACGGTGAACGAAGAGGGCGAGAGACAGAAACGGAGTGCCGTGAGGACGAGCGAAAGGGAGCGCCGGAAATGCTCGCGAGCCAATGTTCATTCACAAGCGGGGAGCGCGCGCTGCCACGACCGCGTTTTCTTGCTCGTCGTCGTCGTCTTCTTCTTCTTCGTCTTCTTCGTCTTCTTCTTCTTCTTCTGCTAGTTCTGGCGCTGCCCCCGGCTCTCTCTTTCCCTCTGCGACCGTTCAGGCCGTCATCCTCCTCGTCCAACGACAACATGTTCCTCGCCGCCGTGTCGTTGTCGACGTCCGGAGCAAAACGTCCCGACGCCACCGCCGCCCGCAGCCGCGCTCGTCGAGTTCGTCGTACATAAATCTGGCCTCTCACTCTTGCCGCCAGTTTCGGATCTCCTCTCGCTCGTACACCCACTACAGAGAGCGAAGCAAAGCCCCCTGCCATCCACCCTACGGAGGAGGATGCAACGGGAGCAATCCGTGAGACGCCGTACAACACTCATTGTTCTTGTCTGCTCCCTCGCCCAGAGAGTCCGCTACCAGAATAGAATGGTATCTCCTAAGCCAGCGGAGTAATACGCTCTTTCTCTCCCACACGTGCAACGCCGCGCACAACGCTCGCACATCTTCTCACTGAAAGCAGCTCAACTTTCGCTCGCTCTGCCCCAACCTACCAGCGCACTCTGCGCCCACCAACTCCTACCCACCTCCACCGGACAAAAGCCCCAAGAAAAAACTTCCCTCGCTACTTTCCACTGATCCACAGCTTGACAAGCGCAGATCACCAGATTTTATTCAGAGTTACCATCAACTTTACAGGCCACACACCGTAAACTTACAGGGCATTCACATGAAATAGAATGTTTTGCCCATTTCCAACTAATGACTGAAATACCGTTAAGCGAAATAACATCCATCGTTTATTCATTTACGTTTGTTTGCTGGCAAGCACTATTTGCGAAATGTTATAAAAACAAGTTATATAGAAATACTTGGAAAATCAACGCGGTTTCACTGTAGTTTGAACAACATTACGAATGTAGAAGATACATTGGTACGGATTTAATCGATAATATCGGTTTATGTAACGCTTCACGCACAGCGTCAAGCATTGGCCACTCCAAATCCCTCCCCCCTCCCCCCGCACTACGTTTGGGGACATGATGAAATATTCATTTTGTGCAAAAGCCTTGCAACAATTGTACACCCCGCCATTCCTACGGAATGGATAACGTCGGGATGAAGCACGTGGTGGGTTCGATGTCAAAGGCGGGCATTGATATACAACATACGCTAACCGTGCAATCGCCGATTAAAAAAGGGCCTTCCCCCCTCCGCAGTACAGAATACAGTGTGGCCCACTGTAAAAGCGCAGATTAATCTGTCGCTTCATTGTGCCCGATTCTATGCTAGCTGGAATCCGGCTACCTCATTCCCCTGGTAGTTAAAACGGAAAGCAGCGTGGCTCGTAGCTCCGGACGAGTCGGTGCTGTCAATACTCGCATTGAGAAAAAGCCTATTTCATAGGGGATTTGCCACCGACTGGAAAGAAGCAGCGCTGTGCAACGTAGCGCCCGGTTGCCTGACTGCCCCTTTAAGAAAAAGCTCATCGGGGCATTTCGTGGCCAGCAATAAAAAGGAGCATTCCCGAGTGGACGTGGCTTGCAGTGTGATCTGCTTAGCGAAGTCGAGATAGGCACGAGAGGAAAGGACGGCGAGGGGGTAGGGAGGGAGAACGGGCAGGGGTAGGAGGGCAGGAGAGAGAGAGAGAGAGAGAGAGAGAGAGAGAGAGAGAGAGAGAGAGAGAGAGAGAGAGAGAGAGAGAGAGAGAGAGAGAGAGAGAGAGAGAGAAAGGGAGAAAGAGGGTGGGGGGCGGAAGGAGGGAGAGAATGTGCAGCAGGAAGTCAAGGGTGCACTGGTGCGGAGGACGAGCAGCAGCCAAGAGGAGGCGGCAGAGGTGGGGTAAAGGAGATGGAGGGAATGGGCTTTGCGGAGGACATGAAAGGGATGCGCGCCGACGCCATTCTCGTCCATTTCTCTCTCCGTGGAGGTGGTAGGAGCTTGCCGAGGGTGGTAAGGGGCACCCCCTTCCCCCCTTCCCCTTCCCCTCCCTCTACGAGCAAGCGTGCACATACACCGTGTACCTGTGGCAGCGGCGCGCGCGATGCTCAGACGAGACAGGATATTCTATTTGACGGCCGCGGCGCGGCGCGGCGCGGCGCGGGAGGAAAGGCGCAAGAATCGGGGGGAGGCGCAGCAGGAAAGACGGCGTCAAGCAAAGACCACTTCTGAACCTCGAGAGGAACTGGCATGAACTCTCGCCCATAATGCTTCCATTTTATCCTCGAGGGTATTCTCGGAATGCATAATTCGATAATGAATAGATAGATTCATACGTCTGCGCCTGTCAGTCATTGTAATTGCGTACTATGTAAGTAGACGGGCAGTAATGTGCGGGATACTCGGTGTCAGGGTGTGTTTAGTATGGTTGGTCTTGGCGCGAGTAGTCGATTCAGTTGAATCATGATTATCGTGCCGCTTTGCCATTGAAATGCGAGTGAAAAGTGGAATTTGGTAATCGGGCTCGATCTCAGTGGTATTAAGAGAAACGGGGTCGGTCCGTCTGACTTTAGGCGGGCCTGTTCCACTTGCCGGCAGTAGTACGAGTTGGTTGGCGGATGGCGGTGGCGGCGCGGCGCGGCGCGGCGCGGCTCAACACGGCGAGCACCTGCAGAGAGACTTCTACCTGAACGAGCGCGCCGCAGGGAGCGCCGCAGGAGGAGGTGGAAGAAGCGGCACGGTGTGGGCGTACTGCTCGGCGACAACAATAAGCATTGTGATTTGCGCGAGACTGCCTCGCTTCCCATTGGTCGAACTTCCACCACCTCGGCGATAGCGCCGTGGGGCCGCCGCCGTTGCTGCCGCCACTGCCGGGGGTTGCGCCGCAACTACCGCCTCCGTTCCGAAACAATAGACAATGCGCAATGTGCTACCATCGCTGCACTTGCTCCAACGCGATTCGATCAAAGCGCATGCTGCGCCCACGCACCAGCCACTCCACACTGCCGGCTTGCCTTGCCCCACGTATTGCCGCCCGCCGGACTTCCCCACGATTAATACACACACGCGCAAACTTACGCCTCGCTCCCCAAGATGCACTCCGGTTATGCCGCACGAATGCACTTTATTTTTCTATGCATCTTTATAGTTTGATACTTCAAACATAGAGAACAAGTTGTTTTTTTAATATAACAAGACCACATTGAGAGACAGGACTAAATATTTACATACTTTCATATCAATGCACACATCTGATTTGATGAGCGAACCCCGAAGTGTACAGTGTAACATGAAGGATATACATATAAATACTTATCTGTAGTGGGTAGAAACTCAACTGGCGCATCGAAGTTATGCATTCAATTAAACACGAAAATAGCGTGCAGCTTTTGGATCAAACTTAACTCATTCCCACCAGGTTTCGTGATAGACGAACAATTATTAAATTAAAAGGACTTACATATGTACATGTAGACGTACGTACTCTCAAATTATTGCAATCTCCAAGTTTTATAATGACCGATCGATCGTCTTATTCAGCAAATAAGTAAAACAGAACGGAATTAAGCTACACTCTTGAGTAGTTCAATGATCCCTTACCCGATACATCATTCTACCATTAATAATCTAAGTTATCCGTTACGCCCGAAGGTATGGTGGTACGAGATTAGTTGGAGAAGCTGGGAATCTGCAACATGGTGCTACTAGTATGTGTATCGGCCTGTCAGCGATCTGAGTAGAGCCTGGCGGGTTGAGAAAGAGGGTTAGTTTGAGATAAGAGAGGAGAATATGAGCGGGCGTAGTCGGTGGCCATTGCATACATTGGGACGATCAGTGGTACCGGTTGGTGCGCAGGGTTGAGTATCGATGAGTAAACTGGGTGGCGGGAAGAGGAGTAGCAGTGGTAGTGGTTAGCAGTGGTAGTAGTCGCGTTGTGGTAGCGGGCAGTGGCGAGGTGCGGACTGCGAGGACGCGGAGACGAAGACGCGGGCAAGAAGGTGCAGGAGGACGTGGACGAGGACACCCGATAACATTGGCGGCACCGGTAGCGTTGGTGGTGGTGGTGGTGGTGGTGGTGGCGGCGGCGTCGGCGTCGGCGGCGGACACAGGTCGTAGCGGCAGCGGCGGTGGCGGCGGCGGCGAAAGCGCGCGCCTTGACGTAGGTGTCAGAGGAAGAAGGCGGGTACTACGCTGGGAAAGGGGCGTGGCGGCCGGTAGAACACGCCGCCAACCTACGACAAACGAAGTGCCTACGGCGACCTGGGGGAACAAAGAAGCCGAGCAGGCTACCGCGAGAGAACAAGAGACCAGTTGAGAGAGCGAAGAAGCGAGAGGGAAGAAGCCGAGAGCGGCGGCCCCGTGCACTCGGAAGACAGAGAAGGCGGGGGCGCGGGCGCGCGCCGAACGTAGCCGGTGACGGCGGGCGTCGGCGAGGGACGCTGCTCCGCTGGGGAGGGCGGAGAGAGCGGCCGCAACCGCAGGAGCAACGAAGAGACGCGTAACGCTAGTGGAGCGGGTGGTCGGGTGAGCGAGCGAGAGGCGGCGAGAGTGAGGGAATGACAGGGCAGAGCGAATGTGGGGAAGAGAGAAGGAGGATCGCCGGCAACAAAAGCAAAAGGGAGAGGCACGAGGCGACTGAGAGAAAAGCTAAGAGCGAGAAAGAACAGTAGCGGGAGGCAGAGCGAGAGTGGTGCAGCGCGGGCGCCGAAGCGCCGCGCCGTACCGCGCCGCGCCGCGCCGCGCCGGCCGCCAGGCAGCGCCGCCGAATCTCATCCCGTTTGGTCCTCGGGGGCTTCAGTCAGTCAGTCGACGCTCCGAGACGCGGTGATTATTTCCATTGTATGCCCGCGCTCTCTCTCGCCGTTGGGGGGGACTTCCACCACTTACGTTCGCGCGCGACGTCCCGCTCCCGCTCCTGCTCTGCTCAGCTCCGTTCTGCTCCGTTCTGCTCTGCTCTGCTCCGCTCCCTCTTCCTCGAGGCCCGGTTCCCAGCAGCGCCGGCTCCTTTTCCGCTGCCTGCTGCCTGCTGCCTGCTCTCTCGACCTCGCCTCGGGCCGCTCTTCCGCCACCTCCGACTACTCACTGTCAACATATAGGAGGCGGCTCGTCGCCCGTGCTAGTGTTACGCGAAACGGAGCGTCGGTATCTCGTAACAGGTATCGCGCCCCGTCCACGCTCGTGCGTTCCAGCGCGCAAGGGATAATCGCTTGAGCTCTCGATCGCCAGCAGAGATCGTGCGGCGGTATCATCTCTTCTCACGCCGCCGGAGTCCACGCGCTCTCCCTCGTTCGTCCTCGGCGCAGTGAGTGAAAGATCGGCGAGCGGAGTCGAGTGCTTAGGTCTGCCGATGTCATGACTTAGGAGAACGACAGAGACACCCTTGCTCCGACCGGCGCGGCGGTCTCGAACACGCGCCCGACGACCGATCTCAACGCAACTTCTTCGAGAGCGCGCCAGTGCTCACAGCCGCATTCTCCCCGGCAGTGCTTATTAGAAGAGAGATCTCCTTTGGAAGTTGATGCTGAGGCTCGCACACGTCGGCTACGCTTTCATCCGATTCCTCAGTGACCAATTCTGTGCGGGGGTGTATTTTCTCTTGTACGTGTTGTCAGTGCTACACTTGCCCACTCAGCCGAGAGGGTAGTCCACGCTACCAACAACGCGCGAGCAGGATGATATGAGCACGCTTGGCAGGTGAGTAAAAGCTATCAGAGCACGTGGCCACTACTGTCAAGGTACAACATACTCGCTCCTGTCCTACCGTTGCTAACCATTTAAACCGTGCCTTCCGCTCCTCTTGATTACTCAATGAAATTCCAATGATGCAGTCAAGCAATCATTAGTAACTAGATTAGGAATACCGAATGACAGTCCTTTCAGTGATTAGTGTTAGGAGAAACTAAATCGGTGCATAGTTCTTCTCGGTTAACTGCGCGAAGGTGTGTGGAGGAGGGAGAACGATATTAGATAGGGCAAGGGAGAAGAGTATGTGTATAGTTGGCGACTGGTAGCCAGGCATGGAGACTCGGGGGGCCATGTGTTCCGGGAGGATGCAGGCATCCAGAGAAATCGAGCGAGAAACAGATGGAAGAGGAGGCGAGAAATCGGGAGAGACGGGAGAATTAGTGCAAGAGGAAAAGGAGTTTGATGTAATGGGGAAGGGTTGCAGAGAGCTGGAGAGGGAGCACGCAATGCATCTGACCTAGTGACCCTCCCTGCTCACGCGCTCGCCTTTCCTCTTGGTTTCCTCCTCGTGACTCCCTCTCGCAAGATTCATTCTATTCCAATGATTCTCTCTCGCTCTTCCTGTGCCTTTCCTACGGCACCCTCTCGCCAATGCCGAATTCCTCCTCTCGCTCCTGCCACGCTCCAGTGTAACACGTAACACAACCACTTGACTCGGCCTAGCTCGATTCCCTATCGCGCGCGCACCGCACCTACCCTTTGTCGAAACCCTCGATTCACGGAAAGGGTACTTTCGCAAGGGTGCAATCCCAACCGCTTACAGAGAAATAATAGCTCTTGCTGAGAGAAATGTCCGATCTCCGGGAGGTTAATTCAAATTGTAGTTTCAATATTTCCCCGGGGGAAATTAGTGTATGTGATTGCTGCTTAGAAACAATGGAGATGGAAATTGGATCGCAATAATTATGAGGAGAACGAGAGGTGTGCTTGAGCAGCGATACATTGATACTCAAGGCAGGAATAATGTGATCTCCGCGAATGCCGAGGGGAGCCCACTCGACGCACCGGCTCAGAGCACCAACTCTTATTTTAATCCGACTTCAAAGGATTAAGGCCTCTCTTGTTTGCCTGTTACCGTGGTTAGATCGCGGCCGGAATGCCGACGAGAGGAGAGGAGAGAAGTGGCGGATATTCGCCTCGCACTCGAGTGTCATAAGAGGAATAAATCTTTCATTGTGGCTGCAATTAAAATCGGGCCGGGGCTGTACTTTCAGTTTTCTTGTCGCCGCGGGGACAAAATATCTGGGTCTATTACTAACTTCGCGGACATTAAATTATTATGACAGTAGGCTGGCTGGCTGGCTCCAAGTGCGAGCAGCCTACTCTCAAGCAGATTTGTAACTATGGGCGAGCATGCATCAATCGCCGAGCCGTTGTGACTCTTACCGATATAGATCGACCGATCATCCGACATATTAGGTGGCCCGGCCTCACACTACATTCGAATCCTCGTTCTGCCCAATGAACAGTTCAGCCAGTTAATCCGAAACATCTTATTAATTACTGACTGACGTTTCCGGGCCGAGTGTGGTTTGCCCCGAAATAATCTGGGACGCGCCGCTGTTGCTTCGCTTCTTGCGAGTGGGTACATGCCGCCGCTTCTTCGCGCCAGAAATACCGCAATAATCCCGAAGAACGATAATAGGAGGGCAAGGCAGTGCACCGTTTCGCGAAGCACTGCTACCCTAATAAGCCCATGTATTGATAGTGATTTCGAAATTCATGCTTGTCTCAGAATTGACAGGAGTGCAGGTCGAATTCTCCTCGGGGTGGAAATCGATTGGGCTAAATTACATTTCATTAGAGCCCGTAGGGTTCCTATCTCGAGGAATTGCTTGAAGAATTGCTCGGCGCATACACGCCAATTTGAATAATACTCCAACCCAATTGGGTCAACCGAGCGTTCTCCATTATGACTAGAACTATCTATAGATTCAAATTCTTTCTCCAAGACTCCCAATTATTCCGAGAAGTGGAATTATGCAGACGACTTTAGCTTAGCAAGAAAGAAATTTACTGTTACTTAATAGTCGGAAGACTCCTTAGTAGAGTTGGAGGTTGGAAGGTACGAGTCGGTTTCATTCGGGGTCCTGCTCCGTTCCCTTTTATCCGCGATGCAAGAAAATGTTGCAACGTAACTCAAAATGGACTGATTGTACCACTGGTTATATTCATTAGTTTTCCGTTCCATTTAAGGAATAATTGAGCGGGTATGCGTAATTTGTAAAAAAGCGGTGGCAGTGCGCGGCGTGCCCCTTCATTCCATAGCAGGTCCATAGCAGGACGAGGAGCACGTACACCACCTGGCACCCATTACCCCGGCAAGATGCATTCATCCTCATTCAATTTTCTCCGGTGAAAAGTCGCAATTTACAAAGACGACAAAGGCTATTATACACGGCATTGCGCCTTTTGCAGCCGATGGTGAAAATGACGTGTTCCTTAAGGGTCTTAAGAGAAGCGCAGCGGAGAATTACATCTTCCAGTGGCGGAAAGATCGCCGTGGCTGGAAAAAGGCTTGATGCGCATGAACTGAAACAGTGGCCCGCTTTCTTTATGTCAATTCAAGCCGTGGTAAGACGTAAGACGGCAGCTCGCCTAAGGAGCATCCTCCCCCATTAGAGACGATACTGAGTTGTCGGTGTGCCGGAGCGCGCACGCCACCGTCTCCCGTTATGTTCCTCCGACGCTTGATTGCTTATTTAAGCGCGAATCTCATCGATCGCGAATGCAAGCAGGGTATTAGTAGAGCGACTACTACTCGAAATACCGTGGTGGCTCCGCTGACCTCGCTCTTCTCAGATATGTAGGCACGCAATTCTATAATTACGGCTGACACTTGGGTGTACAAATGATTTCGGCGGCGCTACTCGCCGAGAGGAGGCAGAGCAGAGCCTCCTTCTCTTCCTCTTCCTCGGCACGACAATAGCGGCCGGTTACTGGGTACAGATCGCGATTGCATCACTCCCACTCGCGAAAGACAAAGCACCACTAGCGGCTACACTACATTTACGTGTACTCGCTCGAAAGGCTGGCCGGTGATGCGCATACGAGTTACGCTCGATGAATGACAGAAAAAGCTCCTAATAGCGTAAGCCAAGTGAGAAAGCGAGACACTGTCGGAGAATTCCACGAGTAAAAAGAAACTGAATAATCGCCGATCTTGCGCAACGCTGGTGTAACAATATAAACAATACCGATAAAATATCAGCATCACATTATGTCACTCGGTGGCGCGCACCCCGCGATTTAAACACGTGACACGCGTGAAACCTGATGCACACGCACATATGCTTATAGCAGGAGAAACACTGACACACCGGCACGGTTTGGCTTGGCTGGCGAAAAAAACACTCAGCGCTTGTAATGGCACGCTTTGAGGGGCCCCGTAGCAGGGTAAATAATTTATTCTGCGGGCACCTGCGGGACAAACGGCGTGGCAAAGGTGCAAGCGCGCCAGTCCAGGGAACATGTGCGCTGCTATTGCGTGGAGAGCCTACCTGTTTATGAATTTACCGGCTTCAATCACTTTAGCGCTAAATTATGCGGAATTTTAATATCCGTTTATTGATCCTCACCTTCGCGCGCTGAATAGTTCGGTACACGATCGACCAATGCAATTACATTGAGAGAGTGGACGGGAGAGGATTGTGGAGGAGATATGTCAAGTTCGCGCCGAAATTCCTGCAAAAATCACGACACGCGCAATAAAGAGAGTGAGAGAGTAAAGAGAAAAATCGCTTCGGTAGGTCAATGACGTCCGATCTATTGGTGCATCTCGCAATCCATTCCAATATCGCATTTGACTTTGACCGATCTAGAAGAACAGCTAGCTCTTCGGCCAGCTGGCGAGCATGCTAGCATAGATAGTGCTCGTTGACGCCGCGTCACTCGACTCTCTCGGAATGTAACACGCGCGCGCGAGTTGCCGCCCCGATGGAAAAAAGGCGTCTCGCTAATCAGCAGGATCGCCTATCGCAAGGTCATGGTCGCCACGAACAAACCATTTGCATGATAATCTGCCAGCAACGGGCGTATGTCTACGACAACGAGAACACACGCTTAATCGTCTCTCCAGTCTTCCACTCTATTCTTTAGCTCTCCTCCTTATATTAATACATGCTTCGTCATTCACACGATTCAAAGAAAGTGTTACATATTATGCAACTTTACCAGCGGCTAAAAACAATTCTTTGAATTTAAAATGACCAACAGAAACGCGATTTGTATTTAATTATCTTTTAAAGCTGCTCCGGCACGCTTTTTGCGCTTTAATGAATCATTACGGCGAAGTTTGATTTACGAAGTTTGTGTAACTGAAGATTTTAGACAAGAACAGAATAATGCTTATGACAGGCTTGATGCATGGCAGATCGCAATGCGTCGCTTTTATTAGACAGCATCATTCTCAGCATTGACAAAAATCTTCGAAGTACGGCACATTTGATTGATTTCCAGTCTCGAAAATGAGTGAGTGAGAAGAAGATAAAGAGAGTGGATAATAAAATTCTCTGCTATTCTAACTTCAGTAGTTGCCAAAGTAACAATTCTTACCGCGGCAGAGATGGACGCATCGTCGCAAAAGCCAAACGAGGAACATCGGGTCAAACGCCGGCGATGCAACAAATCAGAAACTGCATTGCCATTTCTTAGATTTTTTCTTAGATCTACTGCGTATCTTTCTGATGATACGGCGATAGGGTGTGCGCGGCAAAGAGTTCGGCAAACAATCCGCGCGCGACCAACGCCGCTGCCGCCACCGCCGGGCCGGTTTCGTCACGCACAATCTCATCTAGGATTACAACAACAAAGTAAGACTGGCAACTGATAACTCGAGCCGAGTGAGAAGTCATGGGTGAAACAGTTCGGACAATCATACTGAAAGATACAATCAGGCACTGTCTCTCGCCCGGACGTGTAAAAAGCATATGCCTTATTCTCGGAACGTAACGATGTCCAGACAAGCCAGGCCATTGCGGACAATCGTTTCGCTCGTTCCTGTCTGTAGCCGATATGCCAGCAGAGCACACACTCTCTGTGCCAAGTTTTATCCTATCGTGAACGGGGAAATTGGACCGCCGCGCCGCACGCCGGCGGGAAGTGCTCAATGAAACATGCTTTTTACTTGACTTCCCTACCACACTCATAATGCCGAGGTATGTGTGGGAGATAGATAGTGAGAGAGAAAAAGGGAGCGAGGAGTGGGAGAGCGAGATAAAGAAGGGGATTACAAATGCAACGAGTAGAGGCGTACTCATACGTATATCTCTCTATACATATGTGCAGATGTCGATTGGCGTTCTACATGCATATCCATATGGCATTGATCGCGACACACAATTTTCGATTTAGTTGCACGTAAGCGGCTCGTTCGCGCGGTTGGGCAATCTTTGAAAAGAGCCGCCAGCAGAAGGGATTCAACGCTCCCTTGGTACAACGCCATTAATTAACTACGATTCGTTTAAGCTTCGACTCGCAATCGATCCTCGAGTGCTCGTCGGTGATTAATCGCGTTAGCGGCCGCGCGCGCGAGACTGATTGGCGGCGGAGAGGAGAGAGAAAGGAATCGGAAGTGCGGCCGAGAACAAGCGGAAGAGCGGAGTGTTCGCTCTCTCCGGCTCCTCTTTCCTCTCTGTCTCCCCTGTTTCCCGGCGGCTATTACTCCGAAATCTCTCGGTGCGGCTCTGCTCTACCCCAGCTATGCAACGATAGAGGAAGGGGGTGGATAGTCCGATGCGAACGGTGGCCATGAGGACGTATGAATAGCGGCACAGATAGCCGGAGTGGCCAGCTGCTGCCGGTGCTGTTTCGTCGCCGGATGGATGCGTACGCAGAGCCGGCTCGCTTTGTTCTTGATGTATATGGACCGGTTACGCATTCGGTGGCTCGTTCCGCTGGCCCGTCTAGTTGAGATACCAGCATCACTGCTCCATTCTTCACTATGTGCTCTACATGCCTTCGAAACACGTGCACAACCTTCCTACAACTCCACGCAATCTCCTATCTCTTCTCCCCCACCCCTTCGGCCTCTCTCTCTCTCTCTCCATCAGGCTCAGTCGCTTTCCCCCGACACTCTAGTCGAATTCGCGTCTTCTTCGCGCTTGTACACTCGAAATGTAGGAGATGCATGCATAGAGAGATACATGGGTCCAGAGAATGGAGCGTGGACGGGATGAGGGAGGCTCGGAACACTAACGCGTTCCAGATGCTAGTCGCTTTGTTCCCATGGTTGATGTCCTCTCTCCGGCACTCTCGAAATCCCTTGACACAGGCCACCCTACACTTTTCTCGTTTATAGTATGCACTCTTTATGTCGGCATCGTCGATTTGCCTCTTTCCGCCTACGCCTCGCTTTACGGGACTCTCTTGCATTTGGCAATCATCACGCATGCTTGCTTTCATGTACTGCTGTTTTCACTTCTCCGACCTTGCGATGGATTTGCTTGGAAAGCTTGAAGGGTCTCGGTGTGCACACTGTTCCCACGATGGAAAAGGCCTGGCTGAGTACAGTTTTCCTGTTGCTTTTTTTTGGATTTTGTCTTCGTAGCAGTTTACGTTTCAGGCCTCTCGAGTACATTTGTCACGAAAGACAAAGTAGTACGGGAGGGCTTGGCCGAGCGAGTATGCTGGCGTAGTGTAGTGGCTGCCAGCTCGAACATATGTATATTTCGTAGGATTTCTTTCTTGTACCGAAGGATATGCCAAATGCCTAAAGAAGAGGATGAAAAGGACGAGGCTGCCCTGGGCAAGGAGGGCCGGACGAACAGTCCAAGATTCGAGCAACTTGACACTAAACACATGGCCCCACTTCTTAAAGCCACACTCCACCAGAAGACCCTCCACCTCTACTTGCCCTTCTTTTCCTCTCTCTGCCGTTCCTCCTTTTCTTTTAACTTTGACTGGCTTTGCTGCCTCCGCTTAACTCCACTGTCTCTCTTACTACGGAATTACGTTTGCGACTATTCATCGAAGCAGCAAACCTACTAGTTCCGATCAAAGATTAAACGTGATGAACGCGGAGCAGACATAAACCGAATGTAAGGGAATTTCTGAAAAGTCTATTCCGTTCCGCTTACGGCTGTTTGCCTTTGATTCGCCGATTATTGTACACTGTTTATAAGATGGTCTGGACGTCATCGGTAGCCCATAAAAATTTTTATTGCTTTCTTGAGTGATCGTCTCTTACCTAGATAAGTACAAACAAGCAGCAAGGATCTGACGTCACTGACTGTCAGCGGGTGGATTGTTCGATTCTTCGTTCGATCCTCCCTCATTGCAAACAGATGGGTGATACTTTCACATTGTAGACGCGTCTCATGACAAACGAGAATGGCTTTCCTTTCACATTTATTTACAATCAAAGTAGAGTGTTCCTTAGCATGTGTTTAGAATAAATCTAGATAAGGTTCCATTCATCAGACCTTTTGGCCGGGGGTCGTTTCAGAATGACCCTTTGGAATCCGGCATAATCCCTTCCGGAGATATTTCACATGCGAATTCAGCCAGGAAAAGTTAGACCGTAATGCAGGAGTGCGAGAACGCGCAAACGAAGTACATACCTTCGCCCGAGCAAAAAGAAACGCTTCCAGTGCAGGTGTGCAAAGAATACGGGAGATTCAGCGCTTTGGGAAGCGAACTATTCTGCGGTAGGTGAGAGAGAGCGGGAGAGTGCGGTAATCCAACGAATTTTCAAAACAGCGGGGGCCGCGCTTGTTTCTCGTTTTCTGTTCTGACGTATGTGTCAGCATAGAAATAAGGAGATTCAGTGGCGGCGGGGGAAGGTGGGGCGCCCAGCAGTGAGAAGGAAAAGCTGGAGATAGGGAGAGTTGTGTGTGGCGTCCGAGGCGAGGCGAGGCAGAGGGCCCCGTGGAAAAAGGCAGAAGGGCGCTAAAGGTAGAGCCCGCGCGGTGCCGGTCCGCTGATAACGTATTCTCATTTGAAGGAAGAAGACTGACGGAAGATTGCTTTTACAGCGAGCCGACACAGCGCAACGGCCTCGCGTTGTGTAGCCTTCTAGTGAATGTGTGTTCTTCTTCGCCTCACCCCACAACATCGCCCCGCCTCCCCCTCTCCTCTTTCTCTCTATCTCTATGTTTCGCGCGCGGACTCTCGCACCCATTTTCCTCCCTAGAGTCGGGAGCCCTCTGATTTTCTCGTGGCCTCGTGAAAACCCGAGCCCTGGACGTCCAACTTAGGTGTAGGATGACGAGCACCACGGGAGCGACGGCATTCGGTCGGCCTTCCCGGGATCGGAGCGCGCGCTCCAGCACTCTGATGCTGCTGTCTCGGTCCTCTCGGCGATGGGATACCCGACTCTCTCCGCCACAGCTAACCCAAGACAAGAGAGCGAGCGAGAAAGGGAGGGTTGGGGGGAGCGAGAGAGAGAAAGAGAGAGAAATGTGGCCGTGTGTGGGTGTGGTCCGCACCCGCTCATACATAAACAAGAGATCGGTCGACGCGGCTTCAAAAGAAGAGACGCAAGCAGGGACTCCATTATGTAGAGCATATCCCACGGCGCTCCTATAAAGAATACTAACGATATGGCTTTCTCTCCTTGCCCAGGGTGGTGTGCTCTCCTTTCCCGACGACTTTGCCCCGGTTCCGCCGCGCCTCGGATGAGAATCTCTGCCCCCCACCGATCTTCTCGACGACAAGTCTTCTCGCGTCGCTTGATGTCTTCTTGCTGACATTGGCAACCTCTTTTTCGTCGTTATACCTTCACCGCGGAATGTTTCTTCCGTTCTGCGATGACGAGCGAGGGGTTCCGCCCATCCTTCTTCTTCCTGGTTTTTACACCCTCTTTTTTTCTCAGCTCTCGCGCAACCCTGGTGTAGGAATATTGTCACCTCCGATCTTCGTTATTGTATTATCCCCACAAAGTTTTTATTAGCAGGGCCTCGTTCTGCCGGCTCTTACAATTAGGCACTCAGCCCTTTCCTCCCTCAATTCTGGTCATAAGAGTTCGTGTGTACTTGTGTAAGGAGCTGTATGAGGCGATACTATGTACTGGTTTCCGCGCGCACTCCGAGCGGCAAGTCAAAAGAGATAATTGAAATAATGAGAAGGAAAGTGTAGGAAAGTGAATTAATGATCCCTCCTGCATTGTGTGGATGGTACGCGCCTCGGCTTCGTCGAGGACCCCCGGACGCGCTGGCTCGCCAGTCGGAAATTAGTCAATAGTGCGTGCCCCCTTTCTTCTTGCCAACACATAATCAGTTGGTTAACTTAATTACAAAGCGCTCGGTGTTGATCTTCCCGGATTTGAAGAATGCGTCTCGATCTCGACGGCGCATCCAGTATAATAGAACCTTCTGCCTCCGCGGATATCTTCAGAGAGATGAAAAGGTGATCCTTTCTTATATTTAATTTAATCCCGCATCTCGTAATAAGCAGCGGGGAGAAAACAAAACCAGAATTATTGCTCGAAATAACAATGGTACTTCCAACTTCTTATTGTACAATTATTCTTGATATTTTGAACCTATGTTTCTAAAATATTGAAATGACATTTCGGTTTCTTTTTTAGATTTATTGTAATAAGCAATTATCACTGATACGAGAAAATCCTGGCGAAATAATTTAGTTCGAGCTTCGATTTGTAAAACTTGCTTTCGTTAAATAAAATAATTGCTCGCCAAATTTGCATCGCAATCTAGTTCTGTCTGCTTGTAATTGATGTTCTTAGTGCGCTATAAATATTGATATTAGGTCGTCATTGAAGAAGCAAACAATTTCCGCATCCTCCGAGTTTGAATACGGAAGGGAAGGAACTAGTTTTAATCATCGACATCGACGCGCCACTGGTATTCGAGCATTCAGTTTAATGTGTGCATTCTGTGACCTGCATTTTGGTGAGTGTTTCCGCATTAGGGGATGGAGCGGCTCGTTCACACGGTGGAACATCCGCTCCGAGGGATTCTTGACATGTTCAGCCCACTTTCCAGACGCGCGTTCTGCCATTTCTCTTATTGGGAGGGTTTAAAAAGAGAGGGATCTTGTATGCATGCCGCAGCTCGTAAACGCTGTACCGCTGCTCACTCAGTGGCGGAAGTCGACTTGAATCACGTAGCTTCGACGGCGTCGGCGGCGTCGGCGGCGGCGGCGGGCCGGGCTCCCCTTGGTCCTGAAACGTCACCGACGCAGCCACCCCTGCAGTGCTACTTGAGCCCGAACAGATGCTGCACCCCCAAAAAACCACGTTCCCATTGTGCCACTAATAGAAAGTCAAGCGTCGGCTTACACACGCCACTACTACCACTGCTGTATTAACACGCCAGCAACGACCGCCTTCTTTCTCTTCCTACATCCGAATACTTAAAATCCCTGCCTTTAATTGGCCGCTCCAGCACGTCCTTTGCCCGAGCAATTAGACACCTCCGCTGAAATCGGACTCCAAAATTGTTTTCTGAAGCACCAACCAACAGCTGGAACACATCCCCGAGGCAGAAGTACGAAATGACCGTGGGCCCAAACTTATTTCCCGTATTCAACTGCCGCCGAAAATTGTCCCTGACCATTTTTCTTTTTTCTTTTTTTTTATTAATTTATTCTTAACCTCTACAGAAGTTCCGTTCTTCTTACATCCTTCAAAAAACCATAGATACATTTGCAGGCGCCGATATTTTTTTCGACTTTTCATTAGTTTTTCTGTTTGAATACCACATTATTTGCGCTGCCAAATCACATGGTAAAAATACTCGGTGCCGTGATTGCATTTTCAGTTTGAGTTTTTTGTAATATTGACGCGAGTAAAAGAGTCGGCCAAGTTGTAGTGATTGGCTATAATCTGAGTAATTGTGGTTACCAAATCTCTCGAGAGATTCTTTCGAGAATGGCAGGTTTGCCGCTGTTGTTATGAATGTCCCTGACAATTTAGTACTTATTTTAAATATACTGGCGGGCTATCATTTATAGATACAGTGGCAGCACTCGTTTCAATGATACTTTATCTATCGTGTAAGTGTAACTGGGATGTTCGACCTTTCTCGATAAGTCCAACATTGCCTTCGGTCATACACCAGCATGCCCGGCAGATAATGCCGCGCGAGCGTTTCGCCAGTTTACTACATGTCTAGAATGGGATAATTTCATAATGACTTACTTACGATAGTCGTAATAAGAACAAGCGGTCAGCGATAAAGGCGTAGCAGCATATTAGTCTAGAAAGGCGAATGTATTTTCATTGTCTCTCCCTACGCTTCGTCGAAGAGAACAGGGGCTGCGGCGTTGTTCCAGTTTCTCATTTCATTCAGTTTCATTTATGTGATAGTTGAATCGATTACGATATCCGATAGATGATGTTTGAAATCTACTGCATTCGTCCCGAAAAGAGAGGACTGGCCAACTCGGAGGAAGCAGGAGAATATTAAGGTTAATAGTAAGAAAGCCATGCCGATATTCCAAATATGCTATTCAACTTGTCAAAATTGTCTGAAATAAATCAAAATAAGTTTGGTGCAAAGACTCGGAAGGTTTTTCGTAAAGTACAAGAAGAAAGTTGTCGATTCATCTTTTGGTTTGATATAACCGCTTTATCGCATAATACAGAAGATTCGCTTGTTCGGGCAGCAGAACTTTGATCCGTCATCATGGCCCGGTCCATTTTTGGCATGCTGATTTCATTTCAACTTTACTAACAGTGGAATACCATTCTCATAATCTATCTTTGTAGCAGCCCCGAAAACAGCAGGCGAAGATTGTTGAGCATATCTCTGACATTAGGATTTATTTGGCTTCTGGTTTTATCTGGCGGAATGGTTCGCCACAGCCACCAATTGGTCCATTGTCAGTAAGCTCCGTGGTCTTGCCGTGTGATTTCAGTCACCAGTCCCCGATGGCATCTGGTGGTTAAAAATATTTTTTCCGGCTTCCCTCTGTTTTCGTTCGGGCGCTCGTAGTCGAGCGAAACGCGCTCCCGCTCGTTTTGCGAAATGTTCGTAATCACACAGAGCACAAGTTTTCCCTGGGCAAATAATATTTTACCTGTCACCAGCAATTAAAGAAACAGGACAGCTTTAAGCAAGTTCATACGTAGGGTAAAAACGTTTTGTTTTTCTGTGAGAGATACATGTGGACACTTCTGATTCGTGGCAGTGTAATTCACTTTTTGCATGGAATTAATTAAGAGTGATTAGCTCTTGCTATTCTACATAATCCGATTGAAGATAGGACTGGGTTTGATTTTCTATAAACTTGCGATCATAGGCTTTAATCACAATTTCAATCAGAGTAAGACAAACACATATTATGAAAAATTATTGTATTTCGAACAGATTTACTTATACTACAACGAATCCCTAAAGCCTTGCGTAATTTATACACATACACTTGTCTACCTTGCCCTACCTACATCTACGCACAAATATATCAAGTATCCTTATATTACAAGTGTTGACTTGAAAACTTGCTTGAAGGCGTACGTACGTACTTCCAGAAGAATATCCGGGAGAATCGGATCGAGTATTTCACCGATTACAAGTGAAATTCGCTGGAAGGCCGGCATTATCGCTTATTGGAGGGTCATTCGATGAATGATGGCTTTGGGCTAATCGCGGCCGACCCGGCTTCCCCGAGGGAAGCACTATACGTTCGGTTCGGGAGAGTCGGGCCGCGTGGTGTCGAGTCATCGCCGAAAGCAATTGGAATCTGTATCGGCGCGGCTCTCGCTCCAGCAGAGAACGGGCATGGCATGTTGTACGCCCGGCACATGCGTTCGTAGTAAGCACGTGCTCAGTGCGCGCCAATTCGCCAGCGAGTTCCCTGCGCCTCCGCGCTCTCTCGGCCAGGCTTTGCCTATGTGCTCGCTCGCCCGCTCCTACCTACATGTATAGGCGACTACATACGCCACGCCGAGCGCTCTCCTGCCCTCTCCCGCACTGCGCGCGACCGCGCGCCCTCCTGCACGTGCATGCGCCCACACATTGCATTGCCGCGAGTGCCACTGCTCGCAGCGCGGCGCGGCGCGGCGCGGCGCCTCCGCAATCTCGGCTCGTCGGAGAAAAAACTGGTCGCGCGTGCACTGCGATCATTATTTGTCGATTAAGATCGTACCAGCTCCTACTACATTGTATGTGTCCGCAGGCGCGCGACTGCCTTTCCGCCCGACCTTTGCGACGCATTGATAGAGCGCACGGCTTGCGAAGAGCTTGCACTTCCTGCTCCGCGCTTATTTCGTAACGAGCAAAGAGTACTTGTTAGCCGGATCGCAGTGGTGAGAGGCATTGTTTTATTATCGCTACTGCTAACGGAATGAGAAATCGGTGCGCTTCTGACGCATTATTCTACGCACGTGAATCCCCCGGATAGCACGGCGAGCTCTATTCTTGCGATATTGAAATTTTCATTAAGAATAATTGTCGCAGTCCTTGGCAACACTCGCGCGCGCGTGCACGCGGTGCCCGGCGAACAATGGATTAGGTGTCCGCCGGGAGTGCGCAGTTATCTCGAATCTCGGCGGGGTCGACCTTCATTCTCCCTCAAGAACAATGCATGAGAAATCCTCATTTTAAGAAGGCCTCGCGCGCGTTATGAGCGACGCACAATACCTTACGTAATGATAGCCTTTCATGGGGGAGTTCAGGTACACAGCAAGTTTATCGCTCGATCGCACTCGTCTGGCAAGAACACGACCTTCGAAAGAGACGAGGAGACGAACTTGTCATTCGGCTGCTGATGATTTCTCGAGGACACTTTCGAACAACTGGCGCGGCAATTCGAGCTTCGGTAGTTTCTGACCCCGCAACCTCGCTTCCTAACCCTGCTCAGCTTCGCCAGCGGAAGATAATCGGCCACGTAGTCCCACATATGTACATGTAGATAGATGTAGACAGTCACTCTGTGAACCCGGTGTGTCTGGCGTCCCGCCTGCCCGCTGCCCGAGTCTTCTCCTCAGTCCGATTGATGGAAAGATCGTTACGACACGCGCGCACAATAATTTACACTCGATAATCGCGCTTCCAATATTGCGCCTCACATTCGATTACATAATCCGCTGCCCGCCGGGATTCCTTTAGATATCCACCGAGTGGGACGCCGGCGCTCCGCTCCGGCTCCGCTCGAAGCCAGTAAATCCGCTGGTGCGATTTAGATTTAGATTTGGTAATTTGTAGGCGGAAATGAGTGAAGGAGGCTGGGGCCGAAGCTAGGGGGCAAATTAACGCTACGATAGATAGATGCCTTGATCGTAGCTTAAACCTCTTGCCCACCCACTCCCGAAACTACATCGACCAGCTATTGCTAGTCCAATGTAAGAAGAGCTAGACCGTCCCATCGATTCGCCGTGCCGGTTGGACATCTATTTCTCCGTAACTGGGAGCAGCCCGAGAGGGCATGTTGCGCTCCTCGATTATAGATTATACAACATATAAATTACAAATCAAGTAGACGCAAGGAAAAAGCAAGCACTTGCAGCTTGAGGAATCTAAGACATTTAAATTAGGGATACATAAAACGCTTAAAATCTAAGTAGATATGTAAATATACGAAGATGAAATCAGTGCTCTGGCCAGTATACTTAATATATATTAAGATGGCGCATGTACGCATATAAAGAAGCGATTTGTAGGTCGCACTGGCAAATTATAGCATCCTTGTAGAATCTAGAAGATAGATGAAGGGGAGAGTGACTGACTGGTGTGATGCGATTGTGTTGCAGACTGAGGATGTCCTCAAAGAGGAAATCACCACCAACAAAGCTATCGGAGGGCGGGGGAGGCACGGGTACAGTGGCAGGCGCCAACGAGGAGGAGGAAGAGACGACCTCGTCGGTGAGCGGTGCGCCCGGTGGCGAGGTAGCCGTCGTCGTCGGGGAGGAGGGTGCCGCGACACCGGTGGACATTGAGGAGTGTTATCCCCACCAGAGGGGTGGTGATTGCGAGTCGTCCGGCTGTTCGTCGCCGGCGACGACCAGCGAGCCGGATCTACGGGATTCACCGTCACCCTCGTCGAATTCACTGAGAGCCGCCAAGAGGCAGAGGCTCCTCTTTCTCTCGAGCCAGGAGACCCTCGCGCCTTACCACCACCCCCACCACCATCACCACCATCACCATCATCATCATCACCTCACGAATACCTCCTCTTCCTCGGGTGGTGCCCTCGAACCCGCGAGCTCCTCCGAGTGTGGATCGCCACCGACTCTTCTAGCCGCCGATCCATCATACTACGCCCACCACCCCCATCACAACAACAACAACAACACCGTCACCCAGAACAATAACAATAATAATAACGGCGGCATCACTGCCACTGCAGGCACCAAGAGGTCCATGGACGACGTCCTCAAGAGGCTAACCTTCAAGATGAACAGCGAGTCCCCGACAATCCAGGACGACACCAACAATACCATGCGGACCACACCGCCACCCACCTCCACGCCGTCCAGCCACAACGCACATAGGTTAGTGCAGGTGATACCAATCTCTTACATCACCGAGAAATCCCTTCTTTATTGACCAATACCGGCTTTCGTTATAAAGCGAAACACCTGTACTAGGAATAACGCGCTTCTTTTCTGCATGAAGAATTAAGGAATGATTTTGTCAGGTGTTAGGTATTTTAACAATCACTTTTGAGAAATGTATTGTTCCTGGTGGGCACTAATTTTTAGATGGATGCTTCGAATTACACTATTCTCAGGGTTGGAAATGATTTTGCATTGCTGCGAGAATCTTTAACTAGATATTTCTTGCTATGCAAAACTGTAGGGAAAAGCCTTTTATGCTGCACGGCTGTATATGGAATTGGGGGTGATTTCATGGCTAGTTCGGTAGAACATATGTGTGTAGTGAGTGCTGGGTCGGTGAATTTCAGTTGGCCGATAGCATTAGTCGGGCCAGGAAACACTTACTCAGCGAGAGAGGAAATGAGGGCGAGGCTGGTGAGCGCAAATTTCTTCCTGTTTCCCAGATTCGCTGTACCGCACGCGGGATTATCCAGCAAACTCGAATTAGCGCGAATGACAAGCGGCGTAGATTCGTTACGTAACTGATATCTGCCTTCAATTATTCGATATTGTACAACCACCGCGTTAAGAGCGTACGTTGTGCTACAGTGTTGCAACTTTTTATCATCGTGGCCTCGCATTGTCGCTCTCAAAAAAACGAATCGGTTAACTTAGCCGGTTTCGTCCACTTGCAATAATCGCTCGTCACGTAACTGATTCGGAAAACATATCGCGTAATTTTAAACGTTCCTCCGCGACAAAGTTGCAAGGCAAAGTTGACGTAATTAATATTGATACATTAAAAAGGGGAAATGTAAATGGCACGTCGGAGATATATAATTAGTTCTTCTAGAGCAGAAACACGGGTAGTAGGAGCGAAAGTTCTAGCGAGTGGGCCCAGGCAGAAAAAGAGCAGCTCTCCCGAGCATCGCGATGAGGGAACTCTAAAGGGAAGCATTGTATTCTTCGGCGGAGGGAAGGAGATCCATAGATGCGAAGCTCAGACTGTTTCCTCGTCACGCTAGCCTCCGTCGATGCGAGCCAGATGAACGCAGAAGAACATAAAGTCACTCTCAGATGGCGGGAATTCGTGTGACAAAAAACGCCTCGCTAGGGTTTAACGGCGAAAGGGAGCGAGTGAGTGAGAGAGAGTGAGTGAGAAATGAAAGACAGAGAGACAAAGAGTGAAGCGTGTTCCAAAAGTAGGCATATGATTTCAGTCGAGTGACAGCATAGCTCTGCTCTTTTCCTTGGGAGAGATAAGATGCGCGCTCCGATCTGTCCTCCGAATCCTCGCTCTTACTTTGACTCCATGTAATCTGGATACGTGGGCGGCGCGATAAAGAGAACGAAAGAGAGAGAATTATCGGCGTCTGGCTCCTCCTTATATCTTTGCTCTCATTGTGCGTGGCCCAAAATTCGACTCGCACGCTCGTCCGCGCTCGTAAAAAAGTTCCTATTATTCGAAGATGCGTGTGTTGGACGCGCCTGAGATGTCAGCTTTTTTATATGCTCCGAGCGTGATAAGGGCTGATGGTAACGTGGCAGTCAGTGAGTGAAAGAGAGAGAACACCGAGCGAGAGAGAGAGAGAGAGGGAGAATGAAATGGCACATGTATCACGAAGTCACGATACATGCCAGAGGAGAGTCGTAATGAGGTCTCAGACGAGATTGATTAGCCTGTGTTCCTCGGTGATAACCGCGGCGGGCGCGATCACGTAATAATAATTGTTCGAGGTAATCGGCTCGAGTACTGAATCGATTCTTTGTACACATCGGCACGATGGAAATCCCAAGAGGTTTCTGCCGCCAGTTGCTCGAGATCGTTCCATCGTATAATGTAGGAACAGAAGAACATAGTTGAATAGAGCTTATTACGGAGGCGCTCATTGGCCTTGTAAAAAGAGAACCGAGTCAGCAATCTTTGTTGCCAAGTTCATTAAAGGTTTCTCGTTTCTATGGCGTTTAATCGGATCAGCTATTTTATCTTCTGAAATAGTGTTTACTGTTAATAGCGACAAAAAGTTTATTCGATTCAATTGTATAAACATGGGCGTTTTTGCGATCTGTACGTATATGCAGTTAGACCATGGGGAGATGTTGGTCACAGTATGAGGAGTCTGAATTCACACATGTGTTTTTTCTGTTAATTGATTATGCTTGGCTGGGAAAGAGATTCTAATAATTAATCGGCTTTGAATTCTTTATTTTGCCTTCTGTCTGGCATGGGATTTTTTTACACATTGTGTCTCGATTGATTGGTTTAGCTTCGGTTAAGTCATGACCTGTAGTAATTTGAATAACTAGTAGTTCGAAAGTATTAGCAAAAAAACTTGTGAATATACAAGCGCTGACAATGATACGATAATCAGCGTCGCAGAAAAGTCATCAGGTTTGTTAGCGCGGCACAGAAAAGGCGTTAATTTGTAGTGTAATTCAATGTAACTTGATGGAATTGGCAAGGTGGATAAGCTGCCAGAACTGTGCCAGTGCTCTTCACACGTGGTAGCGTGGCGCGGCCAAAATTCTTCCAAAGTTTAGCTGGGAGTGCGCCTGAGGGCTTACGTCGGGCTTAAGCTTTTTTTTGGAATACATTCAATATCCCCGTTTGACTTCACGCATCTAAATAACACGGACTCACACCGAATATCATTCTTATTAGAGCGACGACTGCTATCATTTACTTGAATCCAGTCTGTATGTGTGCCTACGGGATTACGTATATATAAAGTGCAAATCGGTGTCTGTCTTGTGCGCGCATCTAACGTTCAGCGATACCGTTTATATTTAACATTTACTTGGCGAGACATAATTGTTTCGTAAAGTGAGATGTATAATGTAGTAAATAGGATCTACGATATCTGGCAGGTAAAGCTCTTCGAATGGACAGCTGCTGCGTGATATTGGCAAGTGAATGTCTAGCTACGTCGATCAAATGTCTCGAAGCTGTCTCGAGTTTCGACTTGATGATTTTATTACTCATTTCTTCCGTGTACTCTACTAATTGTGTACGTCGCTCGTCGCGTCATTAAAAATTAGCTTGAGCAGCCACATATTATTTATAGTACGATTTCATGTCGACTCATTTTCCTCGTAGTCAAGTACGTATTCCTAAAAGTACGTACGCGAATAAGTCTGTTTAATTCCAAGCACTGCGTGAGCCACGCTTTCCTATGTCAAACGGCTATGTCAAGCACGTACTGTTCAGGCGAATCTAAACTCTGCGTTAAAAAAAAGGTGCTGTGAGAAAGTTTGCGAGTGCAAAGGGCAAAGAGCGAGCTGTGACGTTTACGAAAATCAGTTCAGCAAAGGTGTTGTACATGGCAAGATTCTACTAATAGAATGAGCCTTTTGTTGACCGATACTGAGGTCAGCGGGCTCGAATAGAGCTTTATATCTAACAAGCGGGCGGTATTATCGGCTCGAAGAAAGCCAGGCACAGCAAGCTCCTTTCACAAGAGAGCGAGGGTAAAAGGTATATACACCTCGATGAAGACCGGTTACACGCTACGCTAGATTCATTCGCAGCGAGAACAGCCCAAGAAGCAGAAGGTATGACAGTCGCGGGAGTAGCTTTGACGAGCGGCTCTTCTAGTAATCCGCTTGCTCTCTTCTCTCTCTTAGTTTCTCTCTTATCGATCGAAGACCAACAGATTAGGGATTTAGGGAGGGCCCGAGTGTACCAAGACCTCGCGTCTTGTTGGCCTGTCGGAGAGAGCTTTAACACGTGGCTTTAACATTGACCCAGTGTATGCCATAAGAAACCGTGCGAGAACCCCCGCAAGAACGCGAAATGGCCCAGATATCAAAAGGCGGCCGCCTTTTCAGCAGTTCGCTCAGGAGGCTTGTCCTTATCCTCGCGCGCTTCGTCCTTTTCAACTGGATCGCTCCTCCTTCTTGCACTCTTCCCTTGGGCTGACGCGACCCTCTGCTAGTAGTGTGCGGAGCGGACCGCGAGTAGAGTCGCCGGGAAGCGTGACAGGCCGCAACCGCACAATAGCTCGGTGTATCACTTATTCGTGATCCATTTTCCCGGACATAAAAGAGAAACGAGAGCTCCGGGCGGCTTCCAGGAGGCGGGTTGCTTCTCTAGGTGGTGGAAAGCAAAGGGGGGTGGGTGCATACACAGTGTGTGTGTGTGTGTGTTGTGCCTGATATGGGCAGGAGTCGAGCGAGAGTGAGAGGTGGAGAGGACGGAGAGAGAAGGAAAGGTAGAAGTGTAGAAAGAGAGCACCCCATCACGGAGGCAAACACTCGGGTCGGCGTGATTGCGCGGCCGCGACCCTATCTATTATTCACCTGGATCCCGAGCCCCACTAGTCTACGCAGACCAGCATCCCGTCCCAGCTTGCATCTCTAGTCAGAACACTCGGATCTTTTCCTCCCGCATAAAGCCGTCTCTATGCGCATCTCCTCGAGCCTAGATACCTCTGTCTTCCCTTGCATTGCCGTCCCTCAACCATCCGAATCGCCTTCCTCACTTTTACTCCCTTCTCTCTCTTTCTCTCTCTCTCTCCTCCGGCAAGTCTCCCGAAGCCTAGCCCCCAGTTTCCGGCGAGCAGCGGCGCTCTCTTCCTGATCCCCGGTGTGTGTATAAATTGGCGGGCATTGGGGGCTATCAACCCCTCGTTTGCGAAGCGGGCCCACCGGCAGCAACACCGATCAAATTGACCGTGGCTTAATGGTGTGCATTACAGCGGCGGCATCGTCACCGGAGCGAACAACCTGGCACCCTCACCCCCTGGATCCAATAGGATACAACAGAACACCACGGAAAGCCAGGCACAACAGGACGGAGCTGCGGCATTGCACAGGGTCCTTTGCGCCGGAAGCTTCGCCGAGAAAGAAAGAAGACTCTCCGAGATGATCCTACAACTGCAAGTGCTCAGGGAACAACTGCTGCAACAACAGGATCAGGCGAAGGTAAGCAACTTTTCATAATCTCGAAGCTCTCCGTGCCTCGACAATGCTATGCTTCTCGGTTACCTCCCTGGGAAAGTTCGGCGTACGCGAGAGATGTCTTCGGTTCATTCTAGATCGAACTATTTCTAATATGTGGGAAAGTTGTATATTTGACATATTTCACGTCTCACTAGTAGTTGAACCCTGTTTTTGTGCTAAACATATATTTATCCACGAAGAGGGAGTGAATGTCGTGCCCAATTGCCCTGATTCTCTCATTAAATTATACGCAATCAAAGTTACAAAAATCTACTTAGATTTGGAGACTCTTTTCATTAATGTATGTGTTAAGACACGTGAGATCATCCGGATGTTTATCTTATCGCGCATGAATAATCTTGCGGCCTAAATTCGCGAAGCCCGGGCTATGAAATTCGTGTCCCAAACATCCGTGCGACGTCGAACAAATCTAATAGCGCGCCATAGACGTTTATTGATCCGCGAGACGATCCAAATTTACAAGCTGCCAAATCTCAGCGACACCCGGACAGCTGAATAGCATTCTATTAATAGGAAATAATTTATGGCGCAACATTGTGTTGTCCTTTCATAGTATGAAACTCAATGTCTGATACACGGGGATAAGCGCGAATGGATCCAGGCTCACTTTTAACACGATGACCTTTGTCCGTATTCTCTTCCTTATAATGTATGGTTAATTCATAGAGGTTTGCGCACCACTGCTGCTGGCGCGCAAGATTTAAGCGGACGATAAGTACGATATCATGCAGTCTCTATTCAGAAATCAAGCGCGAAATGCGCTTGCGAAATGTTGGATCATCCACGGCATCGAGTCAAAAGTAGCTCATGAAAAATCTGTCATTATAAGCGCGGATACGTCCGCATCCCTATAGCTCGCCCGATGTATCAACATCACCAGGTTAATTACTGCATTTTTTATTTCGAATTATTTTATATTTATTCTCGGCGCATCGTTGAATGAGTGATGATACACGCATTTATGCATACGTGTTTTTCGAAATATAACAATATTTCGGTCCTCTTTCGCGGGGAAAATTTTTACGCGCTTCTGCGAAAATATACACATGCCAGTTGGTAGTTGGTATCGATGCAAGTGGCGCATGAACCATTCGTCGCCGATACGACACGGCGATGATTCCACAGAGTTTTCTCGAGTTACGCGAACCTCATTTATTCTTATGCCAGCCTGTCGGTTTTACGCTTTTATGCGTGTGTGCGTGTATGTACCATCGAGATCATACTCATCAAACTGTCACGCATCAAATTCTCGACAGCAGTACACGCTTAGGCAAGAGGATCCAGTTTAGGGGAAGGTGAACTGTTAGACCGACCAGTATACATGCTCCATAAAACAGCAGGTGCATAATTGTGTTTGCGGAACTTGCCCATTTAATTTATATGGACCAGTAACATTACTTATGTTCGAGGCGGCGACACGCGATTTACGCTGCTCGCGAAATAACTCGATAAGTCGTACTGCATTTGCCTGTCACGCTCTACTATACGAATTGCCATTTAGTTGGCATTGATTGCCGTTGCGAAAGTGGATCGATCTGCGCACAATTTTAGTACCGCTTTGACAGTCCCCTGACCGGTACAGAGTAGATTACGCAGTAGCGACAAAAATCATGTGGTGTGCCCGACAACCAGTATTTTCTTCTTCTCACTGAAAGCAATAAAGCTGTAAATTGAAGACTTATGAACGATGGACACAACGGGACCGTACACATTCTTAATGCCCAGCTTACTCTTCTAATTCTAGCACTGCTTACTAGGAAATCCCAAGACTCGTTGAATGATATGTGAAGCGGTGACATGAACGCGAAAGAGCATGCTAGATACAAAGAATGCAAACCTTCATGTATAACAAACACGAGTAGTATAAAATTCTCATGATAACTCTCAAACTGAGAGGGAGATGCTGATTACAAAATCTTGTATACTTACTTTCCAATGAGCTCCGAAGGATCGTTAGTTTAAATGAAGAGACACAAGGGTTGTTGTACCTTGTAGATTCCAAGGATTCCACGAGTCAATGGTAAGCTGTGTTTGGTGTCGGTATTCTTGGTGGGAAGGAGGAGAGAGGATCGCGATTCTTCCGGGAAGGATTCGCGTACGAAAACCCTTTCTAATCCAAGTGCGGCTGGATGAGAGGCAGCAGTTGGCGGGACAATAAGATTCTGCATTGACGATTCGAATCAGTGTGTACCGCTCGAACGGTATTATCGTTAGTATCACGATGACTGGCCGCTTCCCCGTGACCTCAAAAAGTGAGGGTCATTGTGCGCAAGGGAGAAGAAGAGAGGAGAGGAAAGCATGCTGCGGCTGTGTCCTGCAGAAATAGCCGGGGACTCGCGAAACCTGTCTACCCGCAAAAATGCGGCTGCGTGCAGATAATGCCCCCACGTGTATTACCGTTATTATGCCAGTCATTTACGTGCGCCGCAGAAACGATCTTTCCTCTTCGAAGTATGCGTTACTCACTATTACACACACAAATCTAGCCCGGCCGCCGACTAATCGAGCAGCGCGCCGATGAAATTCTGCAACATAAGAATCCATGCTTTCGACCCAACATGTACTATGTCTAACCTGAATACTTTCACATTTGGCACTGGCCGATCCTAACAGCACGCAACCCAGACACTCGTACTTCTCGCATATCCGCTAACTCGTGCAAATATGAGAAATCATTTAACGAGATTTTACGCCTGACACACCCTCCAACGTATTCCCCGACGACCGAATAATTAGTCCAACTGCAATGCCACCGATGACCAGCCGATTAAACCAACAACCCGTTTTCTCAGCGACCAGTGCACTATCGGGCCATGAAATCAATCCGACTGAATCTACTGGCTCATGAATGACGCTTCAGTGGAATAGCGTTTAACAGCTGAGGCACCAAGTGCACCGTCTCTCTGCTCAGTGCTTCGGTGTCGCATTCGCATGCCGGTGCCGGCGAGGAACACGATGCAAGCAAGCTTGACAAAGCGGGTTTGCGTGTGTCAGCCTCGGAGAGACACAGTGGTTGCGGTAGGGGGCGGGGGTTGCCGGCCTCTCCGAGGCCGGCTTTCAAGGATCGAGAACATTTTCTCGTCGGCCATTTCATCGGCAGCGGCAGCCGCTCGAAAATGCATTTGTTGGCGGCGGCGGCGGCGGCGTTTGCGCGGCAGCGCCTGCTTCCAACCGTGTACAGTGTGTATGTGCGCTGCGAGATGGAGAGGGAAAGAGTTAGCTGTTGTTAAAACGGAAGTGCAAGTACGCAGGAGGAAAGGGGTGTCCGGATAGGGATAGAATAGAGCGCGGACGAAGGAAGCCCGACAGGAGAAGGAAGAGCAGAAGGAACCAGTCGGGGGAGAGAGGAGAGCGAGAGAGAGAGAGAGCCGGGGGAGGGGGGAGAGAGAGAGAATGGCAGAAGAGAGAACGTAGGAGGAAGGCGGTAGTCTGAACGTTCTCCTCCTCTCGGATCTCGGAGGGCGTATAGTAATGTTCGAGTTGGCAGGCTCGGAGACTCGAGTGGGAGTCTCCCTCTCCTCCGCTGGCTTCTCTTACTCTCTCCCTCACCTTCTCGGCCCCTATCGCCGCCTTGTCTCTCGTCCTTTGCCCTCTTTTCCTCCTTCACCTTTCCACCTGTTATGCGACGCTATGCCATGCTGCATTGGCACAGGTGTGCGCTTCCGTGCCCACTCGAACGCACACACTTCTCTCCGCTTTAGGGCTTCCAGCTAAAGCCGTCGCACACCCGGCCGCCGCCGCCGCGCCGCCGCTCGCCTCTTCTACCTGTCCTCGCGCTCGCCCTCCGCCTCCGCCTCTCCCCTCTCTCTCTCTTTCTACCTCGGTGCGCGCGCGCGCGCGCGCCTGCTCCTCTTTCACTCGTGCACACTCACCGCCCGCACGACGAATCCCCGCTTGCTCGCTCGCTCGCCGCTCTTTCGCCGCTCTCTTCCTTCCTTTTTCCTTTCCTACCTTTCTTCCTGGCGCATGCTGTCCTGCTCCGCCACGACAAACGAGCCTGCCTGCCTGCCTGCCTGCCGATCGCGTGGGCGGCCGAGATATCGCCTTCTCCTCTTTCCTCGAGGCGCCACGGCGCACCTATACCTCTGCCTCCGGGTGCACCTGTGCACCGGCATATTGTCACGCCCAGTGGCCCGAGCGTGCCAACCTGCTACGCCACCGCTGCCCGCAAGGTCGCTCCCGATTCACCTACGCTCTACAGCTCGTATTACACACACCCCCCCTCTTTCTTTCTTTCTTTCTTTCTCTTTCGTTCTCTTTTCCTCTTTCCTGATACCGCGCATCTAAAGTCTATCTACACATCGAAGAATTGGATAGTATGAAGAGTTATTGAGCGATTTTTTCACGTGCTAGAATTAGGGCGAAAGTAGGTAGAAACGGAACGAAGTATGTGTGTGTAGTTACATAGTAGAGGCGTTTCTGACGAGTGTTCGGAAACGAAGGACTAATTACAGAGATGGGTAAAGCAATGGACCGTAATATATGTAATGTCAGGTATGCCACTCTTGGAGCAGGTCGGGTTGCGTGTCAGCTTGACTGCTGAAATTAGTAGGAGGACCACCTCTAGAGTTAGTGGTGCCGAGTGCCAACTAGTGCTTGGCATCCTGGAAATCGGTTCTTCAGCCGAGGGAGAGAAAGAGGGCGCTCGGGCGGGCCTCAGTCGAGTGTGCAAAACGGCGTCCTTGACAGTCTACACTGGCAAGAGAACTCTTGACGTACGGAGTATGTACTTTCATTCATTAACCGTCATTCAGTTGCGACGCGACCTTCCTTCTTACCTGGCGAGGACGCGTGCGTCCTTCTCGCTAGATACACGACGATCGCTCCCACCAAATTCTCACACGCGTACTCTGTTCTTTAGACTTCAGACGCTACCACCTTGCGTTGATTTTACTCACACGCCCAAATATTTGAATTAATATTCACTCATTAACTCTGGGGGGTTTGTGTTAGAGTTAGGGAAGATGTTCCGAGCAATTAATGAAACTCGTACACTTGGATCGATTTACATATAACTCACACCTTTATTATCTCTCGCCATGCTGGCGCCGGAAGTTCACATTGAGTAGAAGTGAACAATCGAGGATGGAATGTACATCCGTTACACATATACTATACGCGAAAAGAGATCCGGAACTCCGATTAATGGAACTTAAGCGCACGCTTCTATATTAATCTGAACTATATGAAGATGGATAGATTTGTTTTGCATCTGCAACAGTTTCAACTATCTTTATGCTCTCTTCGATTCTTAACTTTACATTTATTTATTACAGTTTTCAACAAACAGTTTTACCCTTTTACATGATGTGATCTTGCTCAATATTAATCAGTCATAATTAGTGACGGCACATTTTTATTCAAACGTTATGCAAAGAGTATTTGACTTTTAAATGCACAGACACTATATGATCGACGATTTGATAGACAACCCAAAATTACATGAAATCAGATGGCACCACGCAACCCAGCAACTGTTGCTCTCCTCACAAAAACAGCCTCTTCGTGTTTTCCGGGCGCAAATTTTCCAGCCTCTTATCCTACAAAGAACAAGACATCGAAGGGATGCGAAAAAGATAGACGGACACTTGTATACTTTCTCCAATATATTACAAGTGTTTGGAAGATTGAGCGAGGTGGTAGCATCGCTCTCGGTGAGCGTGGGGTGGTTGGCTCAACGAGAGTTGTATTTCCGGGCGGCTGTATCGTTATTACACGGTGGTGTAATCCAGAAAGGCGGGGCCGCCGGCGGTGGTGTGGTGCAGGCGATATCTGCCAGCGGCGAATACACAGAGCGTAGGGAAAGAGAAAAGGGTATGTCGGGAGATTTCGCAGGAGGGTGGTAGTGGCGCGTTGCGCAATGTATAGCGTGTGCGGTCGGTCGGTCGGTCGGTGTGTTTCGCTGACGAGGGAGTGAGATGCCCGGGGACGTTTGTACGTATGCCCGTACATTTGTCCATTTGCGTATCGGTCGGCGCTTTATGGGAATTAGCGGTGTATTGTGGGCCGCTGGTGGGCGGTCTGTGTGCACCGGTGCACGAGAAGCGGCCACGGGAACGCCGGCCACCACCACCACCACCACACTCACTCACTCACTCACTCACTCACTCCCGCCGCCCTCCGCCACCCCGCCGAATTTACTACGTTGGACTTGCACGGGTTTGTAGCGTCGAGGGTGGTCCCTTGGCCATAGCAGTACCAGTAGCAACGTGTCCGGAGGGCAATAGGAGGATGAGTGCGGAGGAAATCCACCGGCTCACTCCTCCCTCCCCACCCTCTCTCTCTCTCCCTCTCTGCCCAGTGGAAAGCAGTAAGAGATGCGCGCAGAGAAACGAAGACGGTGAAACGAACCACCGGTAACGCTATAACGGGGATGATTCCTCCCTCTTTCTCTCTTCCTACCCACCGTCCCTCCCTCTCTCCCGCATACTCACTCACTCACACGTGCAAATCCTCTTTGTCTACACGCGCGCGTTCCGCTCTCACCCCCTCCTCCCACCTCCCCACCCCCTGTGCCCTCCCTCACCTGACCGCGCCTGTTCTGTTTGTCAATATGCGAACGATATGATCACGGTGCATGTATGTACACAATGACCGACGGACCGGGAAGCGCGTCGAGCTCTCTGTCAATAGAATGGTACTTTGTGACTCCGCCGCCGCCCCCTCCCTCCATTCCCTCCCTTCTCGCTCTCTCGCTCTCTCTAGCCCACTGCGGTCCAGTTGGAACCGCTTATACTATATTGTATCAAACGTATCTGCGCGCCCGCCCTCCCTGGAGAACGCTGCCGCTCATGAAATCCGTATCGACCGACAGGCTACCCCCGCCCGCCGCCCCCCCGCGTCTGCATAGCCGTACGGAGGAGGCCGTATGTACACAGAAAAATGCCCTTGTATCGCGGTGATATCAGGACAAAACCTCGCGTTCGCTTTTAACGATGCTACCATGCATCCCCAGCCTCTCTCTCTGCCCCCGCCGCCCCCGTCGTCACGGGGCCATCTTTTTATTTCTCCGTTTTCCTCTTTTGTCCCATCCCGCGGTGGCGCGCCTGCCCTTGTTCGACCGGGGGCGTCGAAACCGCTCATAAACACAAGACTTTGCCCGTTGCGTTCGAATGTGCCCAGACAAAAAGATCATCTCGCGCTCGGCCTGATCACAACATCCGCCGTGTACACGTGCATTGTTGGCGAGCAAGCCGCCGCGCTCCCCGCTCATCCCCGGGACTCTCGCTCGTTGATTGGCGGTAATTACCGGCCGATTAGCAATAATCCGCAGCACTCGTTTAGCTCGCGGATCATATCCGCTTGAATGCCACGGCTCCGTAATTGGGCCACACAGAGTCTTTCCTTAGGTAATTTCCACCGTGTTTCCGAGATGCACGGCTATCGATTCTGTGTCTGTTGTGCATCTCTGCTTCGCGCGTCTTTCTCATTGAAATTAAGGATATGCGACGCCCAATGGACTACGTGATTGCATATTGTCCTTTGGATATCTGTACGGAGAGAGGCGTAATGTTTCTATCGAGCGCTGCACGAGGCGCTTTCAGCACGCTGAAGAAGTCGTTGAGCGAAATTACCAACAGTCGTCCCGTGGCGACAATGTTCGCACACCGTTCCCGCTCGGATTCGTCGAGCGAGATTCTCCGCACGTACCTACTGCGAGGTTCGCGCGGCGGAGCCGTTAATGAAAATCGAATCGGTCCTTCGGGATTGATGCTAGTTCCCCCGAGTACGGCTGTATCAAATTCCTTGGATGAGAAGCGTTCGCCGCGTACGTACGTGCAGAGCCAGTGCCAGCCGAACCATTTGAAGCAGACACACACACACACGCACGCACACACCTACACGTAGACAGTCAGTCAGTCATACGCCGGCTAGGTACACTGCTAAACGGAAGCTAAATGAACGCGCCCCTTCCGTGTTTTTTCTTTCCTACATTACCCTCCCTCTTTTTCTCTCTCTCTGCCTGCCTTCCCTGCTTTTTCCAGCAGCGCGGAGCATCAACCTGCACACAAGCAGGGCTTATACGAACCAACCAGCCTAGCGGCCCGAGTTTTCCCCCGTAGCGCGTCGTAGGTAGGACAGCCGGGTGGAAAGCTAGCGCGCGCCTTGCAAAGGGGTCGAAGGGTGTGGCTGCTCGTTGGTGTATCTTTTCGAGCGATCAAAGAATTATCGCAGTCGAGCGGCAGGCCGACGAGCTGTTTGTCGTTTGATCGCGGAGCAACGATGCGTACGACTTCGCGGCGCGCGCGCACATACCTGCGAGCGGCGGCGGCAACTTCCGCCGCGCACAAGTCTCGCTCTCTGTCGTTCTTTGCCTGCTCTACCCGCCACCAATTTGCTCGGTGCGTTCCTTCTCTCCTCGACTCGCTTCATCTCCGCCCTGCTTTCGTCATAGCTATTACGCCAGCCAGCGCACCTCTCTCCCCTAGCTGTCCAACTAGTGTATGTAGCTGCTGCACGTCCTAGTCAACCACTGTGCCACAGCATTGCCAACATGTTACATGTCAAGAGAATTTAATCTTTATCCCAACGTTTCACTTGCTCCTTTCTCGTTCTCCTGTTTCCTCTTCCTCGCTGATCCTAATTCCGCTTGTCTTTTTCTTCCAGCACTCAGCCCCTTCCCAGTATTGGACGCCTTTCGCTCGATTGAAGCTCACCCGCTACTCCGCTTTCTACCTTGATTTCTACCCCTTTTTATATGCTATTTCATCGTTGTCCTTCATGGCCGACATGATACGTAGCATCATGTCGATCTCTTCCCTCTTTTCCACGCCGGAGCCGCTGCCCGCTGCTTTACAAGGCTGGCGCATCGAATACCTCTTGGAAGCGAGGAGCGCTCTGTGACGGCGACGCGGTCTCCGCCCTCGACATGTTGTACTAATGCATGTAATTGCAGCTAACCTCATTAAAGCCATCGCCCGATGCCACTCGCTCAAATTGCGTCCACCGACCCCGACTTCGCTTCACTACTGCCTCTTCCTTCAGTCTACCTTTCTTTATTTGCCTTCTGCTACTTCGACGATCAACATCACACCCCCCTCCAGCCCCGAGTTTTGTCCTTTTGCTCTCACATCCGTTTCTCTCTTTGCCCCCCTTGCTCCAGGTTTGACCTGTCTCTTCTTTGATTTCTCGGTATCGGACTCGACTCCTGATTAGACTCCGTTTCGAGGGGTAGTCGAATTTTTATCGGTAAAACTTTCCTTTTACTGAGAGGTCCTTGCTCCGTCGTCCTACAGTGCACCGGAGACTTTCAGGCTGCTCGATGAGAATTTGTAGACAGTTGAAAAGCGGGTATTTCAGGAGAGTAATGTTAATTGTTTATTGTAGATATACTATATCCGGGTTTCCTCTGGAAATAGCATTTTTTTATTGAGTGTATGAATGAAAAATATAGAAGGAGAGTACCAGAACTTCATTTTTCGATCGGTAATATATCTATTTTGTCATTGTGATTCAGAATTGATAGAGGTGGGAAAACGACGACTTGAATAAATGATGCGGTAATAGACAAGTGGATGAACTAACTGGCGTGGCAGGAGCGCTTGTGGCGGGCCAATCAACATTCTGGACCCATCGATATCTATATTAACTGATGTATCCTCATTTTAACGTGGAATTGAGTTCATTTTTGAAAAGCTTCCATTTCTGTACATCCTGTTTCACTGTCCCTGTTTTCCTGTTTCGGCGGATTGAATATTACGTACAATATTGAAAACGTAACATCGAAAAAACCTCTTGTCAATAGCTCCACCCCTGCCAAATGCTAAAATACCCGACATAGTGAGTCATTCATCGGATGCAAATTGAACTACTATTAGCCACCATAATCCGTGTAACCAAATTAATCGCGGAGACTCTGAATGCTGCCATCCAATGGAAATGCTTGCATTCATTGAATTTATTACACGCTTTCTATTCGAAAAATGTTATTTGAATGCGTGGATGAGCCATGTGCCTTGTGGAAATTTCTTCGCTGAATTAATTTTTGACTTTCACGAAGTTTCTCATTGTAACATTTGGTCGATGTAATTAATATTATTGAAATATCAAATCACATGAGGAGAATGTGTAGGCAGCATTGAGCTTGACGGGTAGTTACCCCTTTAAAAGAGTAATTGTCCCAGCTGACCCCCATTGTGTTTTTCGGATGAGCGCGTACAATCGGCAGCTCGCCGAAGGAAATAACATGCACGCAGCGTTAATTACGGAACACTTAAGCCGCTGTTCGGGCAGAACGAGAGCGTCTTAGCAGTTCGCGCTCAGAGGTCCGCTTGAGTTAAGTTAAGGGGGTGAAGGCGTCGCCAGTAATGCATACACGACGACGTCTGGACCACTTGGCACTCATATTACCGACCCCTTTCTACTTGGTACTCTTCCTTCTTCTACGTAGCACCTTCATCCTCTTTCTCTCCCTCTCTCTTCCTCCTTTACCCTTCTCGCGCGCCTCGACCGCATCCGATTTTCTGACGGAAGAAAATGAACTCTCATATAATTATTTTCCTCATTAACATTGTAGCCCATTGTTCGCACCGAGAGAAGTATAGTCTTACCACAGCGATATTTTAATTACATTCTCCTATGTGCAACGAGGCTTCAACTCAAAGAAGTATGATCGCCGTCCTCCCCCTTCTGCCCACTTCTTCGCCCTCGGCCTCCTCCCTCCCCGCCTCCTCCACAAGCAGAATAGAATCAGCCGATAATAATTTTTTGTACTTCTCATAAAGAACTCCCTAGCCAGTCATAATTGCGGCAAATTGGGTTAAGTGTTTCCCTCGCTGCGTTCTTATTATTATTATTATTTGATCAAACTGATTAAACGGCTGCTCTTGCGCGCAGCTTGCTCCATGACAGTTGGTTCGCGTGTCAATGTCAACTTAGATATCGTCACTCGCCTCGAAGTAGCGAGTGAACATTCAAGAGTCATATACCACGGTGCGGAGTACCTATGTACATGAGTTGCGCCGTTCGTCGCCATCCGAGATTTGATCTCGGTCGAGGTGCTCGTAAATGCACTCAATTAGAGAAAGGGAGAGGGAGGCTGAGAGTTGTAAATGCACGCTGTTCGTTTGATACGTGTGGGAAGTTGAAACGTATGAAATTTAATGCCAACTTACCTGTCGCCCGGAAGCCGAAGCTGCGAACACCTTAATTGTTTCTAACATACATACAGCAAATAGTGCGCTTTCCCATCACATTCGTGAGCAGACACTGACAGTTTTCAAAAGCGAAGCAATCTCAGCCCGTTCATTCCTTGACCAATTCAATTGTCCCTGAAACTTAACAAGAGCGACGACTTTCCCCGATTTGAACGGGAAACTCGAGGAGGACTTGAGCTGCAGATCGATTGCTGATCGCGTTTTACTGAATTGATCTGAGCGAGAGGGACCGCGAAGAATGGCGCTAGAGCGAGGAGAGAAATGAAACTGATACGCTGCGCGCTTTCTCATCCTCGACTGCTGCTGCTGCTGCTGCTGCTGCTGCGGCTCGAACTGTGCATGCTATTATTTCATCCCGGAGAACGAATTTTTTCCATCCAATGGAAAAGAAAAGGTTCGAAGAGGACCTGCCGGCACGAGTGCCTCAGCTCGGAGCATCATCTCTCTCAGCGTTCTTATCTAACGGCGCCCTCATGTTCGCTGCGCGCGGATTGTTAACTCAACCCGGGAGCTGGCATTGTTTCTGCATCGAGAGAGAGGGAGAGAGAGAACGATCGAGAGCGAGAGAGATAGAAAGGATACCGGATGGAACAGTGCTCCATTGTATTCTCGGTTGCGTTCATTCAAGTTTTTTCTTCGGCTCCGCTCGTTCGTATTTCGCCGCATCTCTCCGATCCGTCACCAAGTCGACTCGACCCCCGGCCCCATTGTCAGCCCACGAACGGCTTCCGACTCTCGCTTCGCCACTCGAGACCAGATACGTAAAGTGTATTCCTACCTTCAACTTTCCCTCTCCTTTTCTCTTGTCTCTCTGCATCCTTCTTTACCTGAGAAAATAGGTATACGCCCTGATATTCCCGGGCTGCGTAAACCTCTTTCACCAGAAGTTCAGCCTCGCCATGTCGAAGTCGGCGATTACAACTGGTTCGGTGTAATTAAATAGGACGATTCTCGCGTACTTAAACGATGAGATGTTTCATGCGGCATAAATCCTGCATGATTGATAGGGTGGGGAGCGGCGTGGTAGGGGTGGTTCAGGGTGGCCCCTCACCCTGTCTGCGTGCGTGCGTGAGCTCCTTCTCCGCTCGACTTTGCCCCTAGCAGCTCCCGACTTTTTTACGCATACCACGCGCGCCACTTCCAATGCACTTCTTGCTCTGCATACACGTGATTCGTGCGCGCATATCCACCTTCGATGAAATGGAACATTGAGATGCAATGAGATCGCGTCCGACGCTCTGCCGGCGGATGCGACGGATATCGCGGCTTTCGGCGTCGCGCCCACTCGCTCGCTCGCTCACTCGCTCGCCGAGAATAGTTCAAAGTAAATGCCGTGCCGTGAGTGGTGCTCTCTAATCTTCCTCTCCTTGCTCTGCGAAGGATAGTCTGATTGCATTATGAGTAGGCGCGCTTGCTCGCCACAGATAGCACCGCTCAAAAGGCAGCGGTAGCACGCATTCACGTTGCTGCTGTAACAGCACGCATCCTTCCACTTCCACTTCTAGCCAGAGAACCAGAAAGAGAGAGAAAGAGAGAGAGGCTCCTGTGTTCAACTAAGCCCGAAAGGACTACGGCGATGCGTAAATACCCCAGTCATTCCCTTGGTAAAACATCCTTGCTAGGAACTTCGAAAATACTCCTATATTTTTCTATGCACCGTTTTTCTCAATGCGATTATAAGTAGATGTCGATTCGCATCTTTCACCGCTTACTACGTAGATAATTACACGCAAATTAGATACCTCTCTCCCTCTCTCTTTCTCTCTGTGTCCCTCTCTGTTTTCCTTGCAAGTACCAGCGAGAAATATCCTCTAATTAATGTCATATATATTCAGTCACTTAATCGTCTGATTTTTTTCTCCCCTTTTCCCCTATTTTTTGCGACCGCCGATAACTGCAGGCTGACGCGTACTATTAACGGGAGTGTCGAGCTACGAACACACCTTAATTATCGAGAGTGCGAACAAGCCTGTTTGAACACTCGTATTGCCAAAGGTGCGTGCACGCCCAAAGCGCGAGAGGGACAGAGAGAGAATGAGAGGAGCGAGGGAGGCTGGGAGGGGGAGAGTGCGACACATTCATCCGGGCGACACACGCATGTGCTCCAGAATGAAATGGGAGTAGGTATACTGAGGCCGGGCATTGAGTTCTGTGGTTATACTTGTAGCTTGGACAGCGACCCCAAGAGAAACCGCGAGTGCGGTGTAGTAAGAATTCCACTGTGCGCGCGGATGTGAATGAGACCCGCAGCTGCTACATTCCTCTGTGCCATCACTGGCATTTTCTTTCATTTTCTTTATACTTCCCCCCCCCCCCCCCCCCCACCACCACCACCACCACCACCAACCCACCTTTCCTTCTTTTTTTATCACTCGTAATGTTTTCATTTAATCGCGGAATTGCGGATGCTGGATTTTTCTTCTATTCGCAATGTTCCCCTCCCACGGCTATTCTGAACCCAGAGCATTTTAATGCTCCACTTAAAATTCACATTAAAATTTCAGTTCAAGTGGCAAAGACGACAGTTAGAGGCATTACGTAAATTTCATCGAGCCGCATCGCCTGTGTCTGATCATTTCTATGGGAAAGTGGGTTTGATATTTTTATTTATAGGGTGGTTATAGAAGGGAAAGTGAAGGGATCGTATTAGATGAAGTCTTGTTCTCGAAGTGATAAAGTTTCATAATTCTGTATAGTAATTAATGACGGCAGTAGGAGATCGAGCAGCTGTTGTGCCGGGCCACTTCCTTAGAGTGCAAGTTTCGATGCACGCGTATTTCTGGTTGAGCCCGGTCCGGCGCGTGTCGCCGGAGACTCTTTATTTCGGTTCTCGCATTTCGGCTGTGTGTGCATATGCAGGGAGGAGGGCGCGAGGGCGCGGAGGAGAGAAGAAGAGTGGAGACTGCGAGTGCGAATACAGGCGGGTGTGCCGAAATAAATATTGCATACTTCTGTCGTACACGTAGAGCCAAAAGCAAGCTCGTATCAGCTTTCGATAGAGCGAGGTGCACTGTTTTACGCTTCTAAACACAATTCTCCGAGCGAATCTTTCTCCCGATCATATTGCTCGACAGGTAAACGGATATATCTAGCCGCGTAAAAGATCGCAAATCCTCCACTCGGACATATTCTCGCACACGAGAAGCCTTACATTCATCTGCTACTGTCATGTGCAGCGTCGCACAAGATCTCACGTATGCACAATTTTCTTGGATCTGCGGTATACCTGCGGCTACTACACCTGGAAGTTTCGCATTCCCCGTCCAGGATACATCAGCCTCTTGCACTCCGGGTAGACTTTTTGCGCTGCCGGCAGAGAAAACGCGCTTCCTCGTACATGCACGGAAGCCACCACCGGCACACCACCGAGAGGAGGAAGTACGTAATGGATAGCCCAATCGGTCACGCACCATTCTGCGATAGATAGGAAGCGACGTGTCGCTGTAGAAGAAAAGGATCGTCCATCCAAGCAGCATCCACCGAGAAATCACTCCTCCTTTTCTTTCGTTGCTATCCTCTCCTTGTTTCTGAACGGCCGCGTGCGCAACTATGAATTAGAATGGCAGTTACGCGAGAATGAGACGGCGGAGAAGGGTCGACGGGAGGAGGGAAAGACGAGGGGAGGTTGGTGTCGGATGTGTGTGTGTGTGTGTGCCACGTGCATCGAGTGCATTATTCTGATCGTCGAGTGGTGGTAGCCGGAGCAGCTCCTCGCTCGAGTTCCGCGTGTCAAGGGAGCCACCGGTTCCCAACGAGGAGGACGAAACCGAAGCAAACGAGAATACGGAGAAGAAAAGAAAGAGAGATCACCGGCGTGAAAGAGAGATCGGCGGAGCAGCGGGGTCTGAAGGAGGCAGGTGGACTTGAACCGCACTGATTTCATTCTCGCGGCCGCGTGGCCGCCCGCAACACATATAAAATTAATTAAAGTCGGTGGAATCCAGGGGTGCGCCTGTTTATTGTACCTCCCCACCCAGAGGCTAAGAGGCATCCAACGGGGCTATAGGCTGCTTCCTCGCTAGCTGCATTGTAGTGGTTTTCATCAGCTCGCTTCCACTGCTCCCGCGGCCTCCCCGACACGTCGCGTCGCGTCGGCTCTTTCTGCCCTTGCCACTTCGTCGCGTCGCTCCTTCATCCCATTTCGATCTTGCCGACTCCAGTCCCACTGCTCCTCCATGCATACCGAGAGCGAACACCGACAGGGAGTGCGTCGCTATAGCTCGCTCGAGTGTACCGAGGAAATCTCGCCTTGTTAGGAATTAATCACTCTCTATGGCGCCCGGCGAGTCTTGCAACCGGTTCGAACCAAGATCAGCCCGCTTTAGTTTTAATTATAACCGAATTACACCGTTCTAATAGCCTTTATTCCCTCACGACCTATCAATTCGGATATCCTTTTCTCATCGATACATCTGATTATTCATCCTTTTATGACGCCTCTCTCAATCAGACCTCTAACACGTAACATGCGAATTCCAAGAGCGACTCATCGCGTATAAATACCTCGCGAATATTTGTTCAATTATACAAGCGTATCCAAGTAGTTTCTCTGCGCATTGTGTGATTAATGTTGCCATTGTGTACATCGGTTTAGAGTTGCGGAATGGCCGGTGGATCCATTAGCACGTCTCGCTTGCATCTCATAAAAATATCATTTATCTCTTCTCTCCTGCTATCATCGTCCAGGAAAGCGGTGATTTACCTCACCGTTCCGTTGAACCGCTGATTAACACCGGATAATTTCGACCGCAGCACTGCCGGCCGGCTGACAATTGTGTAGCCGAAGCATGAACGTTTGTCATTGCCGTCAGTTTGCGCTGCACACCGCCAGTCCGTCGAGGCATAAAAAATCGCCGGGAAAAACGTAATTACGTACACGTGTCTGGGGAGAGTGGTGACATCGAGAGAATTTCCAGGAGGTGGTAGCTAAGCGCGTTGACGTAGCCCGGTGTGCTGGCGGCGATCAGGAGGCGCCGAAGTGTTACGGTGACAGTGGGTATATTTGACGAAGGTGACTGGGAGGGAAGTGGCGAGGCAGAGTTCAGAGCAGCACATCGCTGTCGGAGGAGACGGAGGAGACGGAGGAGACGGAGGAGATCCTCTTGAGAGGTCGACTCGGCGTTGATGGGAGAGCGCTCTGCCGCTGCGCTCTGACGATAGGAACAAAGATGAGAAAAAGGAGGATAACACTGTGTGTGTGTCGGCAGCGGGGGGCTAAAGCGGGTGCTGGAGTCGCGGAGAACTGGTGATGGTGGTGGTGGTGGTGACCGGAGAAAAGAGTCTCGAGTAATACGCGTCTGAAATGGATCGCCGCATCCGCGAAGAACGTGATGATGAGGAAGGAAGAGCGCGGAGACCGAGGAGATTTCGTGAGAGATGAACGACGCACGGCGGAGGAGGAAAAGAAAGAGGAACTGCCGCGGGAAAAGGAGAATGCATGAGAGAGGAGAAAAGAAAAAGGGCGATGAGAAGAAGAAGGAAGGTTGGCTCCTCGGCTCGTTGAGAGAGATGCTGCTCGGTTACTTGGTTGCCTCAAGGTGACAGGGTTGCTTTAGTTGCGAGTCGACGTCCCCCCGGTCCCAAGGGAAGTGCGCCCGTCGTTTCACGTACGATCTTCCTCGCAGAAAGAGAACGAGTCCCCGCCGGAGATAAGAAGCCGAAGACAATAATCCCACTGACAGTCGGCTCATCGTCGCGGCTTATATCTCCGGGCGGCATTGAGCTTTGAGCCTTTGAGAGGGGACACATAGTCCTGCAGGCAATGCTCCATGCGGACAGCACACGCGTACCGTCGAGCATGCTATCGCGCTTAATGCCATTAATGCCTGCACAAGCCGATATACACCGGGTCAATGCGATTCAGTGGAGAGCACGCGAGACAAAACGTAAAGTCTCCGCTGTCCGGTGAAAGACAGCCTCTCCAAGAAACCCCAGCCCGTCCCCAGAAAGCCCAATGAGACCCAACCAGACTTTCTTCATATAAGAAACTTTCTTCATCGCACCGCTAATGAAAATGTAAAAGCTGCTTTCAAATGTGCTTGAAATGCATCCCTACATAAATACTATCGGCGTAGAATTACCCGTCTTCCCCTCGCGCACTTCGGAAGCCCATACGGACATGGTTTGTTCCGCTTACAGTGGGAACGGCGATGATGCAGCTACTGACAAAATATTGTAAGAGTAATGTTTTACATGCAATGCTGATTTCGAAGCCGCCTGTTGTCGCCTACAGTATTCATGTCAGCTAGCGCGGGCGAAGACCGTATGGAGGAGGATTCTAAAAGATAAGAGACAGGCAGAGAACGAACGTAAAACCGCCCGCTGAATTCGGCGCTGAATAAAACGGCGCGCGCTTTAAGCTCGATGAAATGTGCTCTTATAAAGTATTTCCGACGGTGTTACGTCTTTGTGTATGTTTCCCATGCAATTCAGCATATAATAACTCCATTTGCACTCAGCGCAGCTACTCGCAACACTAACAAATATAAGCTTTGTAAAGTAAAGTTTATATGGCGCGTGTCTTTTTGTCTTTCTCTTTCAGACTTATCAATAATTAGATTTAGCTCGATATTTGCCATGTTGTGTGTAGAGTTTCATTATATGAACTCGTTTTCCACACAAGTATCTTTCAACTTTTCTATTCTCTTCCTTAAAGGATGTTCTCATAATATCCGCAAGAAATCTCAAAGATTCTTCTAGAATTTCGTCACTCCAACGAACGGAGAGTTGAATTCTGCGTCTAGAATACAGATTCCACATACTCAGTGAATTATATCGGGAAGGGATAGCGCATGAGCCTCGCCAGAAACAAAGTAAGCTTTGTAACGAACGTGCCCTTCAAAGTCGATTGATATGTGCTCGATCTGCATAGGCGCATTCATTCGAAGGAGAAAAATTGTATTTGATTTCTGAGCGTGTAAAGAGAATTATCATTAATATTAGCGCTTTCGCGAAACTGGCTCGCCGTTCCAGTGGAGTTCGAGTCGGTCGATGTTTATTCGGCGATGGAGGAATATCAAAAGGATTAGAGCCAACGGATAGATAATAAACAACGGCCAATAAAGATAGCCGAAAATATCTTGGCTGCAATATGTCCGGAGTTGTGTGTATCCACGTATTCCCACGTTTTCTGTGATCTATGATTATGCATTGGACGACATCGATAGCAAATGTCTGGCTTTCTCAGGCGGTTGCTATTCGTACGTGGTTCTGCCTGCTGCGTTTCGAGGAAGAAGCAGTCGAGAGCAATGTTGCGAAAGCGTATCCGACATTCTATGACACAGGACCTCACTAATCCTGATCCCCTCTGGCTACTTTCTTCAAGTCTCTTGATACGAGTTGAGTCGATGTGCCCACCACGAGCTTAAAGCTCCATTTATAACGTTGCATAAACTTAATCATAAGATGCTCGAATGAATGAATTAATGCCGCGGCAGAAGTAATTGCTCGCGGAGAAAAAGGAAACAAAGGGCTCTCCCCTTCCTGAATACCTTTGGCGAATCAATCAAGCGCGCTCGAAAGGAGAGCGTGCTGCTGCTCTTCATGATTTATTTATCTCGAGGAACAGTACGATCCTCGGAAGCAGCGGGTTGAGGAATCGGGCAGAGCGTATCCTGGCGAGATGTTTTATCGTCGTCTCGTCTTCATCCTCCAAAAAAAACACGCCTTCCACTTCTCCTTGTTCCTCTTCATGCTCTTACAGTGGAAAAGTGGCGCCACGAAAATACCGCTTCCGGTTGGCCCAGATTCCGCATTCAGAAGTTTCATTGCGGCCGGGCCGCGCTCGGTGCACCACTGAATCCCCGTTCAAAGCGCCTCCATGATTTATGTATCGCACACTGGCCACCCCTGGCTGTCCGGCTGCGAGGCTGCCGGGCCGAATTCCGCTCTCCACTCTTTTAAAATTCCATTAGCAGTGCTGCTTCGCGGCCCTTTGTCTCTCTGGATCCTTGTTGTGTTTCACTCCCGTGACGGCGCGGCGCGGCGCGGCGCAGCGCGGCGGCGACCTGCCACCAGCCACCAAGCCAGCCCTGTCCCAGCCCTGCCCCAGCCCGCTTCTATCCCGCATAGCCCTACGAACCGAGCACCACTTTCATTCACGTTGCAGTCTAGCGATTCACACACTCACTCACTCACTCACTCAACAATACCGCTTGCTTAGCCTAGCAGAGCTTTGCGATCGATCAAAACACTATAGCTCGAAACAGTGTCTCCGTTGTTGTAGCAGCCGGCTCTTTTCCTCAGCTTCAGCACTGGCCGCTCTGCCGCTGCTCTCTCGCTTGCTACATTAAAGTCACTGTCGGCCGCTCGGTCGTAATTTTAGACAGTAGCACAGTGACAGTCTTTATAACGCACGTGAAGTATGAACCACTTCCGGTGGATCTACGTCATCCCCCGCGCCTCTCCGCTCGCGCTCCAGTGGCTGCGCTCCCATTCTAAATCTGGATTTAAATCCCGCGGCCTTTACCCGCCGCCGGCCGGGCGGGCTTCTTTCCTCGCCCGGTATCCCAGCATCTCCCATTGATGATACAGGAACCGCCCGATGCCTCTTAAAAATCCCACTTTCGCTTCTATCCCTCACTTATTCCGTCCGTCCGTCCGTCCGTCCTAGGAAATCGGACAACTTAAAGCGTCCCTCTGAGTACGCCTCACCTTGCTGGCTTAGCCCTAAAACACACACACGCACGCCCTTCCTTTTTCAAACGCCGTTAATGATACTAGAAAAGTGTTGCTTTCAATCGCCGTACTCTGAATAGCGAGTCAATCATCAATGAACGTGTGAATTCTGCATCGAAATTCCACTATCACTGAAAATTATTTTGCTTCACTCTAGTTACGAAATGAAAGAAAAAACTAGACTAAGGATGATGCCGGACGCTCACGAAATTGTGTAAATTATTACGAGAGAATATATTAGCGATCTGTCATCTATATTAGGATGGTCACGTGGGTAGCAAATTTAATGAATGATATCATTACAAAAATAGTACAATTTTATTCGAGCCGACAAAACATGTCGATTTAGTTGTACTTGCAGAAGAGCTTTTCGGTTGTGTGGAGGGCGATTGTTATATTCGACTGGAAATTGTGGAGAAGCTCTCGGAGAGGGAGAGAGGGCGATTATGGGGATAGGTATGTTGCAGTAATTGCACGGCTAAGTTTAGGCGGGCGCAGTTGGCGTCAATGCTTGCGGATGCATATTCAGAACGGGGCTCCTCATATTCTTATGCTCACTTACTAAGCCGCTGCGCGGCGTCGCCTGTGGATGTGAATGTGAATGGAACTCGCTGGCACCCCGCCTGTTTATATTTAGCCACTGTGGGCGGTATAGCTGTCACGGATACGTATCATCGGCATAACTGAACTTTCCAAATGAATAATGAAGTTCCAGTCACCCCGACTTCCATCCCGCAACCCTCCGCGCAAACCACTCCCCCCGCAAGCTCTTCTCTCAAATTGCCCGATCACTCGAATGAGCGACAGAAAGTTTCTCAGCTCTTCTACAATGTAGAAGCTGATACATATGTATACTATTTCACTCGCCTTTCAAGGACACACCATTTTCAAGTGAACCCGAGAACTAACATTTAGAAGGAAAAGTTGCAGTGATACGTATGCAACAGTGTTGCATTTACTTTTAACATACTTCCTGTAATTTATAGCATTCAAAATTATTCGCCCGACTAGAAATGTATATTCATTGGAGTCTCTATTTGCAACCTTGCCAGGGGGTCATATTGGCCGCGAGGGTCGCATGTATTTCACCCTGCGTCCCTGTATCGTTCGATTAATTCAGCAATTACTGAACAGGTGACACCGCATAGCGAGGGTCAGTCAGCGATTTAATACAGCGGATAATTCCATCACGTTACATTCTAATAATCTTGCCGTAATATTCATCTTTGGAGAAATAGAAAGCAATAGGTCCACGCACCGCTAAAGTCGTATTTATTAACAATAATTAAGAGTTCGTGAGAATGGTGGGTTTGTCGAAAGTAAAGAGGACAAATCCATGTGGGCGCTGTTGGAAGTCGTTCATCAACTATGTGACAGGATATCCCATCAAGTATGAGGGGTTAATTATCGCACAAAGTAGAAGGTGAATCGACGCGGGGAATGAAGGCTTAATACACGAATGCATCTAATATCGTGGACGCGCGTGACGCCTCAGCTGGTGCCTAGCCTGGATGAATAAACGTCTTCCTTATCGTCGAAAATAGACTTTAAACTTCAAGTATATCTGGATCGCAGCCAGGTCGTAGGGGAAATACAATGATATTAGATATACACACACACACACCGGATTGTTGCGGGATTTACCTTGCAGAAACCACGTGCGCTCGTCCGGAAAAGCCACTTGATTGAATTAATCGAACGATCAGTCAGCACTTATGGGAAACGGATTATTCTAAAAAAAAGAGTCATTAGCAATGTTGAATGAATCAGGCAACAAAATATTATCTGCTGCTTCTCGTTTAAGTTTACGTAGTTTTCATATAAATAATTATTTTACTTTGCCAATACGTGATTAAACTTTACTGTGATAGTTTGTTACTATTCGAACAGCAGACTACTACATTTTAATGATGCGAGTTACATCTTCGTCTCTGGATTATTAATTTAAAAAAAAACTTATATGTAATAAAAAGTACCATCCGGGATGTTGCGATAACAGTATTACCACACGCGCGGATTAGCACGAGAGCTTAACGATTAGGAAGCAAAGCAATGAAATATCAACAAGCAACACATATTGGAATGAACTGAAGTAGAATGCGCAGGTCAACTCTGGAAGGAAGGTATGCGTAGAGTTGGGCGGAAAGAAAGGGTTACGTTTATCGTTAATGAAAAGGGACAGAGACTCGCGTTGGCAATAATTCTGCGCAGAGAGAAATGGAAATATGTATGTCGACGGGAAAAGGGATGGAAAAGGGGAGGAAAAGGGGTCGCAAGTATAGGATATGGAGGTGGTTCCGAGCGACATAGCATTGCGATGGAGCATATGCATTCAGAGTGTACCGACAAAGTATCATTATCCCGACGTGTCCAAGACCTGGCATCCTTTTAATTAGTCGTCCGTGGCTTTGCAGTCGTATCCCGGTCACATAAGCGTATACTCGGAGAAGCAAATCGAGTTACGGCGGCTGCAAACGCAGCACTTGAAGCGGCAGCAAGAGCACATCATGCAGCACAACATCCAGGAGCTCCAGGCTCAAATGACAAAGTGCCAGCTGAGCATGTCGGGGCCGCAGTCGTTGATGTTCCTACCGTTTTTCGAGCAGCTCCGGGGCTTGCCAGTGCAATCGCCTATGCCACCTCCGCCGGCTACGTCTACGGCCTCCACTGGCAACAAGCATATCAACTCCATTGCTAACGTACGTAAAACTTATACCCACACACCCACACACACGCGCGCACACACACGTACACACAGAGACGTACAGATGCACATTGCATGGGCCGGCGCGCGCGCGCAAACCAGTATGCATCTCCTACTACATGATCCACGACTGGTTCAGAGCGGCTACCTTTTCATATGGCCAATGCAAGCCGAGATGCGAGGAGATGGCCTGATCTCACCCGATAATAGTCATAACGGTTCTGAAGGGGATCCCTGTTCTGTTGCATTAGAGAGGATCGTAGAGCCGCTCATATAGAAACTATGAACCCTACTCTCTGTCGATGTTCAACTGCATTTGCGCGATGCGCCACTTTTAAGACACGCGAACTGCAACAATAAGACATATCAGTCTCCTTTGGCTAACACTAGCTTTTGTACATACGTCTCACGAGACTGCTTTCGGCAGTAACTAGAGATTTCAGGGCTTCCACTTGACGCGTCTCTCAACCTGTTCAGTCGTCACTTGCTTGCTTATTGAAAGACGTATTCATAATGGCTTAACTCTTTGTCTGCCGGTGGCTTGAGACTGAAACTACCTTTGCAATAGTTGCGTTAGAGCTGTTTATATGCGTCTTGCTTTGAAAGTCTGGGAAACAAAGGGTTAGGCAAGACTATGTCGATTGGTGATATGAATGCGGCGATGGAGTCGGAAAGTGTAAAGGTGATGTTTGTGATGTTACAGATGATTAGCAGCCATCAGGAAGGTCCGAGTTGGGCGACAGCACACCTCGCGCAAATGACCACGCAGATGGAGAAGGAATCGTCGCCGACGCCGATCTCGTCGGCGGTCGCACCGACAGCGCCGCCGCTCCAGGATCTCGACGCGCCACTCAATCTTAGCAAGCCGAAGTCCTCGTCCTCCGGAGCAACGGCGTCCTCCTCATCGCCCGGAAGTGATTCGCACTCGACCGGCGCCGGAAGCAGTGGACAGCAGGAGCAGCCGCTCGCCGCAACCGCGCCGAAGCTCTTCCCGCCGGGATTACCAATCCCACGGAATTATTTGCCGAGCCTCCCTTACGCCGGTCTACCGCCGCATCTTAGCACCCTCTCTTCGTCTAGTAAGTACAACAGCACTTGCTACGTCCACGAAAACCACTCGCTCTTGCATTAATCGGAGGGTGTAAATAAAGGCGCGATCGCCCCGTGAATTGATAAATATCGAGGCCCTCGATGTAACAGACTCGATTCTCTTGTAATTTACACACATAACCGATTGCCTGGATCGACTTGCTTCCATGGAAAACCCGTTTCCCTTGTCAAGTAGTTTTTACCCGCATCTTTAAAATAGTCCAGCCAACAACGCGTAACGCGATTCCACCGTAAGACCGTGATTATCTGTGTTCATTCGAAAGAAACCGGAATCCTCGTGGAATACTTGGGATCCGCCTTTTGTAAGATTGGAAGAGGCGATCTCGCCCGATTATCGGAGCGTGTCACTTGCTCGCGCGGTCGAAGAACACATTGTGTCCTTTCGAATCTCGGCTCATTTCTCTGGTGGTATTTTCGTCCTTCATTATCGAGACTGTGCATGATCGTTGCAGTGGGCAAGGTAATGGCCAAAGAGGAAGCCAATGCAGCGGGTGGTTCTGCGGCCGCTGCCGCAGTCGCAGCTGTGGAGAAGCACTTTGCGTTGCACGGAATCTACAGTCTCCCGCCGAATTCAGGCGCGATGCCACCGTCGCCTCAGTCTCAGCGGCCGATGAAGCATTCTGCTCCACGAGAGGAACCCACGCAGGAAGAGCAGGATTACCTCTCAGCGTCGCACAGTACGTGCACATTTCCTTTGGTTTAGATCAGATCTTACTCTTTTCGTACCAATGACCCATTTCTCGGTCAAAATGCATTTCAATCCTTTGTCGTTATATTAACACGCGAGAATCATTCATTTTCTAATTTAGTTCTCCTAATAACAATATGTTATTATTTCTTAATATTACAGTGTGGCGAGATCCAGGATACAAAGTACCGGAAGACATAACGGAAAAGGGTAAGCAGATTTTCAAGATACCTAAGCTAGTGTTACGTATTTGTTTTGAGAGCGACAGGTGATGATACTCTCGAAATCAGATTCGTTTCTCACGTGGATATTGTTGCACTGTGACATCCAATGCGTCTTCTCTCTGTTCAGCTAAAATGGTGAGACAGCAGAAAAGGGAGGGTGAGAACAAGCCACATATCAAGCGGCCCATGAACGCGTTTATGGTGTGGGCCAAGGACGAGCGAAGGAAAATCTTGAAAGCCTGCCCAGACATGCACAACTCGAACATATCCAAAATACTCGGTAAGAAAGTGTTTAGTTCGCCATGTATACGTAGTCGAAGCCCGCGACAAGTTAACGATTGGGTGATGACATCTACCATTAGTCTTATACTTCCGGGCAACCAGCTAAGAACACATTGGTACTGAATACGAATGACGAAACTCTACACACATGGAACCTTGTGGTCAATTTACAGGAGCACGGTGGAAGTCGATGTCGAATTCAGAGAAGCAACCGTATTACGAAGAACAGTCGCGGCTATCGAAACTTCACATGGAGAAGCACCCCGACTACAGGTATAGGCCGAGACCGAAACGCACGTGTATCGTTGACGGCAAGAAAATGCGTATTTCCGAATACAAGTCCCTGATGCGACAACGGCGTCAGGAAATGCGACAGCTCTGGTGTCGGGACACTGGTCCGGAGATGGGTTTCCTCTCACCGGTCGGTTCTGAAATGGGCGCGCAACACCATCCCGGCACGGGGGCCGGACCGTCAGCAAGGCCGTCCGTGTCGCCGCCGGCTAGCATGATGAATGGAGGTGCCGCTGGTCCCAGCTCCGATCATCCCTCGTTTTACTATCCGCAAGATAGTCTCTCGCCTACGGATATGATGAACTTTTCTCCGGAGAACTCGGGCTCGATCGGTGGATACGACGCCAGTCCCCGGCATCACGACGAGGATTGAACCGCAGCTCCGGGTCAGCCTGTATGGTCACCCGGAGCTTCATCGACAGCAGCTGCAGCAGCAACTACAGCAGCATCTACTGGGCCCAGAATGGGCCACGAGATGTTCTGGTAACCAAAATTGCTCTTGACTCGGAGAGCACTTGCTACCGGGCTTCCGCGCGGTTTTTCGCGTCCTCGACGTTGAGCGACAGCGAAAACAGTCGCCATAGTGGAATACTCTTGGACAAGGGGTAACCGGGCGTTTCGGGGCCTCGTTCGAGGTTGTGATATAACGATTCATCTCTGTGCCATCGTACGTCACGTAAAGACTCTCCATTGAATTAGGCTGGAAGGGTCTCTTTCCTGATATCCGCCGTCGTGGCATCAAGCACCTGACGTGGTACTAGCAGAACTGCTGGCTTCAGTGGTATCTCACTTAGCACATTATTTAGGACAATCCGACTCGTGTTGCCCGAAAACCCGCACGAGATCGAATATTCACGGGAAGCACGCCTGGACGGCGAAGTTCACTTCTACTGACGCGCAATTCCCATCCAGCATACTTCCGGATTGCGAGTCAGACGGGATTACTCTATCTTAGTGCAATCGTTTGGCTAAATGTGACGGTAAAACTAGACACGTCCCAGATCTACATATGTCCCACGATCGAAACACGGCGGCGGCAACAGGATGCGGCGTAATCTCTGCATGTAATCAAAACCCGCAACTAAGATGAAACTTGCAAGTGATAAGGTCTGATCATCATTAGCTTATGTATAGGTACGAAATAAATGGGAGTGCCGAAATTTGCGTCGCTTCCATGGCGCATATCGAGAAGGTATCGGTGCACGTCTATTGCGGATGTTTTCCAAGTGGAGCGCACGACAAGAGCGATGCACCACTGATAAATATACGTGGAAGTACGCATATGCGTACGCGCGTATACGCACTTGCGTGCACGTATACGTATATGCATACTTGATCTTTTGTAAGACTGCCATATGTTACGTGCGCGCGGAAACGATCATTGCCGTGGTGATATCCGCTAACGCTCGATCGAAGCTCCGTTGTCGCGTTTGGACCGCGCTCTAGCCTAGCCGGTTCTCACAGATTCGTGCGATACGACGGTGTACGGCCAAAACGTCTTGTTCCTATTCCTTCTAGTATGTGTGTCTAGCGATATGCCATTCTGATCGGCCGTATGACAAAAGTATACTGATTAGTTATCACATTTCTAAGTATCGCGCGTTTATCAGCATACGCAGCAACGGATATAACGTCCACTTGTAGAATGGGCGATTCTCCCTTAGAGTAAATCGGATATCGGATTGCCATATTGGATATTCGCATAAGCCTCGGGACAAAGTGGAAGTTAAAGTGGAATTCATCAGGCGGTTTACCTATCCGTACAGCTAACACACGACTTCATTTGATATAAATATCTAGTACTTATAGCATTTTCATCATTAATTTATTGACCGTAGTGTAACGATGATAGACAAGATAAGGATAAATGGTGACATGAAGTTAGAGGAGAGCGAGAGTGATAGAGGAGGGCGGTAGAGGCGGGTAGGAAAGCAGGCGCGCGGCATCAATTTTAGTACAATGTTATTGTAAAATTGCGACGTAATTAGTGTTATTTATTGAGTGATATACGAATGAACGATCAAATTATAATGCGACGTTGTGTTTGTTTTTGATGTCTGAGACACAGTGTTACGTTTTTCCATTGTCCAGTTCCGTTCATGAAGGTATTGAAGGAGTCGAGAGAAATGTATTTGCTCTCAGCACGGTCAAGGAAGAAGTAAGCCGGCCGGCCGAGATCAATGCAGTGGCTAGTATCGATATCGTACCAGACAATGAAGATCGAGAGCTCGATGTGATAATATTTATGTGCCAAATAGCGTTCTCGCGGGCTGGAGGCAAAGGGTCCCTCCGGTTCTGTGTCGCCTCGTTGGCTCGACGTGAAACTCGATAATTTTTACGTCTCATTTTTCACCTTTTGTTATTTATAATCAGTGCAATTATATACAAGGTACCTAATATAATTTTATAAAGAGAGCCAGTATCCTCGGTATATCTGCGCCCGTGTAGTTGGGGTTGACTACGGCAGGAGACAGATAGGATAGCTTAATGTTGATAATAATTTATTTTATGTATATAATGAAGTTGTATAATGTATCGGCAGCGTTCATTGATCAGGTAGACCGATGCAAGCGTCAACATTATTAATGTACAGTGTAATTATATTGTGATGTATCTGCGTAGCTACACGTATATGTAATTATTCGAAGCAGGTAGATTAACGATATTAAATGCGATGCATATTCGTATTTTCACGGTCATTGCTATACCTATTATTCTTAATATTATTATTGTCATCAGTTTTATTTAGTACTATTACTATTTTTAAGTGATTTTAGGCGTAGCACTAGAGGTTGTATGTGCCAGTTCAAACAACAACTATGAGAACGGCGACACGAAGTACGTTGATCGTTATTCACTGAATACTCAGAAAATCGTTCGGATTCCATTGCTTTCGCAATTGGCGCCTTCCGCCTTTGTTACAATCTTGTTGTATCCGGCTTTTCCAGAAACTAGTTATTCACTTCCATAGCAGACTTTCATCGCTTCTACATTCAGCCGACACTCTCTTTTTCCCGCCAGTTTGTTTTCCAAAGATAAACACGTAGAGGAGCATTATTCGATACTATCTTCGACATATCGTATGTACGCGCGCAAAGGTAAAGGTATAACTTGTCTTGCATTTCATTAACTATGGTGCCATATTCTCCTAATTTCTGAAAACACATCATTTGTTGCGTAGTGCAATTGCCACAAGATCTTGTAACTTTGCCAGCAAGAACTTGATTCGTGTCCCCTTCGTTAAACTTACTACCCTCTCAAGAGTGAACCAGTGTTTCTTTTACGATTATGAATTGATATAGAAATTGACAAATGCAAAATGCTTTCGTGCAAAATCTTAGGCAAGTTTTTAACAACTCCGTTTCTTCTGACATTAATTTCATCGGGTTTTAATGCAACCAGTGCGAATGCAAACTGTATGAATAGTAAATTGTAAAACGAATACATTACTAATATTATAGTAGATTTAACGTAAAAAAGTGAACACTAACATCCAGTCTCAATATTCCAAGAATTCACTTCATTTACATGTACGTTGTTGTTAATGGTATGAAAAATATAATAAAATAACGCTTTACCGAAACTCGATCTTAGTTTTAGGTATACGACGTTATTTCTAGAAAAAGAAAACTCGTATGTACGAGCAGTGTACATAGTTATGCAGTATCATGCAAACGAGAGGAGTGAAACAGAGAGTGGGAGAGAAAAAGAGGGAGAGAGAGAGAGAGCGAGAGAGTATAAAACAGTCAAATGCATGCCTGAATGCGAACACATTCTCGCGATCATCTTAACACTACTCATGATACGATCGTAGTATAGACTATTAATTGGTATCAATAGCGTACAATCAAAAATTACGTAACATGTATAAATATGTATGTAAGATGATGGATAAACCTCTATCGCTAACACTATATGCATTAAATTCTCATGATTAGTACATACCCGTAACAGTATAGTCTGTTTTCATTGCAGCAGTGTTAAGATGAACGTAAAAATTACATAATTAGAACAAAGGGAAAAGCACACTTGGAAAATAACATATTGTCACTTTGGTTCACTCAAAATCATCCTCGCGAACAGTTCTTCACGATGCGTAAACAGTTTCAGTTGCTTCAGTAAGTTTGAACGTTCAGTCCATCAGTATACTCAGAATGTATTGTCACTTACATATCAGTTCTATACGCACCACGAGCCGGCTGTGATTCACACATAAACCTTACAAGTTTTGCCCTCACCTAGACGACAGAATTCAAACAATCGTTGTTTCCATAATTTCCATAATTATTCGTCAGTAAGTGTGCATTTCCAAGGTGATATTCCCTGGTAAATAGTGACATCAAATGCACTGTATCACATAGAGAACAGCACTATTATAAACATAGATATATGATTATATTTATTATAATAATTTGAAAGTTAGGTATTCTTTGTTGTTTGTATTTTACAAGCGTAATCATTATTATACATAAATAAATAACTGTATAAACGAAAGAGCTGCGTGTTGTCCTTCTTTCAATTTCCTTAAACTTTGATTTCGAGCAATTAAAGTTGATTACAAAAATTTGTTTTTTATTCACTTATACCGCAAGTACATGGTTAGCAATGATAAGGTATCATCAATTTGCAGTTCCGTGACTCCCAGCTTCTTAATAGTATTCTGCACCTTTTCCAATTGTTGCTTTTCAGATGGTGTCATCATCTCCTCAATCTGAAAAAGTAGTTTTTGAGTAGAAAACTGGGTTACTTTATTCTCTTACACATTTAGAAAAATCACCTCAGCCAATTGTTCTTCTGAAGCACCATGTTCTTTTAAATTACTTGCAAGCGTTTGCATTCGCAATTGCTTGTCGATCATTCGTTTGTTAGTATTTAATTCGTGCTCCCGCCTTTGCATGATATTATACAGTGCATGATAGCAATGTTCTACTTCCATCCGAACTACCAGATTTAAGTCAATGTGAAACAAGAAAAATGTCTTGATCGGTGCGGCCGAAACACCAGCTTTTTTAATTTCCTGTATCTGCAGATAATTCTCTTGTAGCAATGTGTATGTTAAATGTTTAGCTTCCTTTGCAGGAATCATTGCTAATTGTTGAATTTGCTCCTGTTCAATAAACTTTTTGTTCCTCACTAACCTGTGTAGAACAGTTTTTAGGCATGTGATTTATTTTGGCCAATACACAGACAACTTACAACCTACCTAAATATCCGTGCTGCTTTTGAACCGAATCTCTCCATGACAACATTTTCAAGAGTTGCCCATGCAAGTTGTGTGAAAGCTTCTTTCATATTTACACAATATTGGCCTCCACCAGAATCACCGACTCGTCTGATAAAATTACTACTGTCTTCCTCTATAAACATGTATGTGTTTAGGCATGTCGCACAAATATTATAACTCTAGTATATACAATCAACATACCAATGAGACGTAGATATTGATCAAGGTATTGTGCTAGATTAGGGTAATTAAGCTTCTTAACAGCATCTTTTATCTCCGTAAGTGGTATTGGATTAGAAGTGTTTTCCCAAGATGCTGTCCTCACATACATAAGGTACAACAGTCGTCTCATTAATTGAGCTGCATTATCATCCAGCCTTGTCTCCATTGCTGATATTATAATTTGATCCCTATACATTACATGGCAAATTTCCATAGATCTTGCATATTTTGTGATCATAAGCACGGCTTACCTAAGATCTTGAGTAAACCTATCAAAATTTACTTTCCAATATATTTTATCATTGGTAGGATCTTCTTCTTGATTCTCTATTAACTTAGTGATCCCACCAACATCAATAATTGGAAGACTAAAATCTGGCTTTTCATTAAGAGCTTCCTGAACTGTCTCATGATGAATACTTCGCATTAAAAACTGATTTTGTACTAGCAATTCAAATTTTTGATGTAGTAAAGGAACTGATGTTTCTAACTGTAATTGTTGCATTTTCTTATATGTTTTTACTATTATTTCAGTTGCTGTCAGATAACCATGCTTTAAAACTTCCTCCAACATCACCTCAGCTTCGTCTCCAGAACATGTTTTTGTAAAGAGCATGTACCTGAAAGCACCAAATCATGTACATTTTTCCAAAACATCTTTATTTCTACCACAAAGCACATATCAAGTGAAATACTTGAACTTACTTTGAGTAACGAAGAATCATTAAAATTCTATCAGGCTGCAGAGTATATTCTATGCCTCTTTCGCTTTGGCTGGGAATAACAAAGCCATGCTTGATGAGAACACATAATGCCTCTTTTATCTAAAGAGAATAGATTTCGAAAAGATTATTGTCGTGCCAGTTAGCATAATCTTTGTTTTCCTCAGAAAAAGACCTACCTTCGCTAGAGGAAGTTTAGTAGTCATACGGATTAATCCCAGCGGTTTCGCACCATATTGAAACAAATCGCTGCCGACACATTGAACAATTTGTCCGAAATGCTCCGTTAATAGTGCAGAACACAGCTTGCCGCACGTCAATGACATGTTTGCACAGTTTTTATAATTGGTTTTACTATACAACTACACGTTGATGTGTGAAGTGGTGGTATTGTGATAAAAGTAACCAATATACCGTGTTTTGGATCACAGTTGAGAGTGCTACCTTCGGTTTCATTAACTCTCTTTATAAAAATTCAAATTTCTTAACCTCATTTTGGCAGAACCACGTTACACACCACATGTTACGCTCACCACACACTATCGCACGTCAAACTGTTTTCCACACATATACGTCTGTTATGGGCCGCGGTATCTATTTTAATCTTGCGGAAATTGATCGCCCCGCCAACGTCACGCTATATATATCTGCAACAGCTCCCTCCACCATAAATCTCGCAAATTGTACAATTCACATCACAGAGGATGATTAATGTAATAATACATGAATTTGTTGCTATTCTTCTATGTCTAACGACTTGCCAGTGCTCTAAGTTTCTGTAGAAAAAGCAAATTATGTTGTAATATATATTTATATATATTTTAAAACCCAATCTGAAATCATATACGAAGAGGACGAAAGATTTTCTTGGCAGTGCTGGAACCGCAGGGAATTGTATGAATTAATATCAATAATTATGTGGGTATCACAATATAAATAAAATATATATGACTTTTCTATGCAAGTCCAGTCTCTTCGATTGAAAGAGTGCGGCGCCGTGAACGAAGAACTTCCGGCGGAACAGCATTGTCCCAGATGATCACGTGATCGAAGATCGACTTCTTCGTTTGTGGCCACGAGGTTTTGTGGTGAAAATTAAGTTTACCGGGTGGAAAAGGCCCTCTATTTTTGTATTTATACAAAAATGCCCTCCAGCAATCCTTTGCCACCCAAAGAAAATGCCTTGTTTAAGCGAATTCTGGTGAGTAAGATGATACCAAAATACTCTGTTTTGGACCCCACTCTCTGGCTAATAAGAGTACTCATCATGCTCTAATGATGCAGCACTCTTCGAAAAACACGAAATAAATTATTGCCACTGATAGTTCCGAGGACCGTCTGCACTATTGTGAATGAAAAGATAATGATTTCAGTGATTTTCAGCGACTATGGAGCTTGCCAGTCCCGACCCAGCTCGCCTACATATCACCTATGATAACTCCTAAAATTGCAATTTCTTTCTTTCAGAGATGTTATGAACACAAACAATATAAAAATGGGATAAAGTTCGCAAAACAAATTCTGTCGAATCCTAAGTTCAGTGAGCATGGGGAGACTTTGGCTATGAAAGGTTTGACTCTGAACTGCTTAGGCCGTAAAGAAGAAGCTTATGATCATGTACGCCGTGGCCTCAGGAATGACTTACAGTCTCATGTTTGTTGGCATGTTTATGGACTTTTGCAACGCTCGGACAAGAAATATGATGAAGCAATTAAGTGTTATCGAAATGCTCTCAAGTGGGACAAGGATAATATACAAATCCTCAGAGACTTATCTCTCCTTCAAATACAGATGAGAGATCTGGAAGGTTATAAGGTAAGTTATCTTGTTATTGTTTTAGTATGTACAACAGTAGTTGACATTGCTATTGTTACTAATAGGATACCAGATACCAGCTGTTTATGCTACGTCCTACTCAAAGAGCATCATGGATCGGTTTTGCAATTTCATATCATTTACTTAAGGACTATGAAATGGCCCTTAAGATTTTAGACACTTTCAGAAATTCTCAAATGGTATGGAGCAAAATCTTGCATTATTTGTTTGTTTTTTAAGTGTTATCAAGTTTATAGTGAAGTTACATCAACATTTATATAACCTGCAGATATGTTATAATTATGAACACAGCGAGTTACTATTGTACCAAAATCTGGTGATTCAAGAATCAGGAGAAGCTGAAACGGCATTAAAACATCTTGATAAATATAGTGATCAAATTTGTGATAAAATAACTGTGAAAGAGACATATGGTAATTATATTATACTATTTGTGCACGGAACTAATGAGTTATATAGCCTTACTTTAATAGACTGCCAACAGTAAAATATTGCTGATAAATAAGATTAATTATTCCTTTCAGGTAAATTAAGATTACAGTTAAAACAATACGCAGAGGCAGCACAAGTATACAAGGATCTCTTGAATATAAATCCTGAAAACACAAACTACTATTCAAGGCTAGCAGAAGCTGAGAGACATGCCACTTCACAAGATACTTTAGAGATGCTCCAAAGATATGAAGAACTCTTTCCACGAGCCTTAGCACCACGTCGTCTTCAGCTAAACTATGCAGTAGAAGATCAATTTAAAACATTAGTTGATCAGTACTTACGAAAAGGTTTGCTGTTATATGTTTTACTAGATATATGTAATATGACTTCACCCGAAATTGCACTTAGCAAACATAAACATACTAAAGGCTAATTAAAGGTTACATTTTGCAGGTCTTCACAAAGGGGTTCCACCACTCTTTGTAAACCTACGATCATTGTATACTGATCAGCAAAAAGTTGAAACTATACAATCACTAGTTGTTCAATACAAGGAAGCACTTAAGGCACATGGTCATTTCAGTGATGAAGAGAAGGAAAATCCAAAGGAACCAGCATCTGCACTTTTATGGACTTACTATTATTTAGCACAACATTACGACTTCCTCGGTCTCACAGAGAAAGCACTAAACGAAATTGATGCTGCCATAGATCATACTCCTACACTTATAGAACTTTTCGTTACCAAAGGCCGTATTTACAAGGTACGATTAATATCTGTGGCTTATCTTTATTGTTTTGATCTTCACAAGTCCTCGAAATACGGCTTATGTGTGATCATTTTTATTTATAGCATGCCGGGAATGTTCAAGAAGCGTATAAATGGCTAGACGAAGCACAAGGTTTGGATACGGCAGATCGATACATAAATTCCAAATGTGCCAAGTACATGCTCCGTGCGAATTTAATTAAAGAAGCAGAAGAGACATGCGGAAAGTTCACAAGAGAGGGAGTTCTAGCTATGGAAAATTTAAATGAAATGCAATGTATGTGGATACAGACTGAAGCAGCAAATGCTTATAACCGTCTTGGAAAATATGGAGAGGCATTGAAGAAATGTCATGAAGTCGATAGGGTGAGTCACATAACATAATTCATGGATTATACATATCATACAGTGAGATACTGATGTAAAAGCCTGCAGTCTTTTACATGCTGAATCGGACAAAAATGCTGACCCATCCAATACTAATTGTTAATGAAGGAACATTATGTTGGTTACAGCATTTTTCTGAGATTATAGACGACCAGTTTGATTTTCACACCTACTGCATGAGAAAGATGACGTTACGGTCTTACTTGGGTCTCCTGAGGTTTGAAGACGTGTTACGGGCACATCCATTCTACTTCAAAGCAGCAAAATGTGCAGTGGAAGTGTACTTACGATTACACGATCATCCGTTACCGGACCCTACGCAGACGCAAGAAATCGACACTGGTAAGTCATCTTTTTACAGTACCACTCACGATGCTTTGTTTCTTGTTCTTTTGTTTCCATTCTCACGAATAGTCGGATTAAAACATTAAATCCTTTACTACTGAAAGGCTGAACGCTTATGAACGCAATATTCAAATAGTAGAAGCCTCTCGTAATTACTTCGGGGTATGATTTTATTTGTTTAAATTGCTGAGTCGCTTACATTATATTACATTGAAAGGCTCCATACGTACATATACAATAAATTATTCGATCACGCATTCCTAAATATGTATACAAGTATAATAATTTTATAACCGCTTTATTTGATATTAAACAGCCACCGACTTCATACTAAGAGTCATAATAATAATTAGAAATGGTCGTATAATTAAAATACTCTCGGTAATACTAGCTTTGCCTTATAAATAATACCTTAAAGTATTAACATTTCACTTGGCAAAAAATAGTCATTCCTTTAAGGCCTGTAAAAAAGAGTGTAAGTCTTAAGCTCGCAAAATATATGGTAATGGATAGTCTCATCAGACCGGTCGAGTGTTGCTCTTTAGGCAAGATCTTCCGAAAACTAATAGCGCTCGCAATGGTCACTCGGTGCTATTCGTCATAGCTATTTACACGTAGGTCTATGTTGCAATCGTTAATCACAGACAATGCGCGATTCAACGACGATTGGTTATAGCGGTGCACTTACCGTCGTCGCACGCGAACAATATCGCATATCCGCATCAGACTAATGCCGAATCGTTATCCCGCCATGAATAAAGCATCATACCATTAGTGAGATAGCGATGTTTAACTTAGTCGTTATAGGTATATACAGGGGACAATAAATATCGTAACGGCACATTTCTTTAGCCGGCGTATATCAGCGCTTGCACTTATATGACACACTTATGTATCTCGTATTGGACTGTCCACGATTTATGGCATCACGAGACCGCTGGACAGTAGGAGCACGTATTAGACAATTCACGAACGTCGCTGGCGTAACCCTCGGGGCAAAAACTCGTCCCGGTACCTCCATTTCGGGTAACGGCTGCTACGGCTTTGCTCCGGGCTCGGCGTGATTGCCCGTGGTGTTAGGAAGTAAAAGTGGCCACTGTCTCCCGGTAATTTGTAAGCAATGTAAGAGTTCGGTTTCTCCGTGTGCCTGCCGCGAACGGGCTCGATGAATTCGGCGTCGGGGTTTATGGTGGGCCGGGGATCACGGTAGTTGACGTCGATGTCGTGCTCAAGGGAGTACGGTTGTGAGGGATAGGATTCGTCTATTTCCTCGGGAGAGCTCTCACCAGGCCCATAGCTCGGCTGGCCATTCTCATGCTGGTGCGGCAAAGGCTGCCTTAGCTTGGCAAGTATGTCATTTATCAGCGTGTACGGTCTCGGTGTTTTGGGGTCAACTATTGTGATGAATTCGCTGTCGGGATTGATAGGCGGCAATGGTTGTCTATAATTCACGAGGGTGTCACCTTTTAGAGAATACAGCGGCGGCGATTTCTGGTCGGCTTTTGTGATGAATTCGCTGTCGGGGTTGATTGGCGGCAGTGGCTGCTTGTAATTCACGAGGGTGTCGTCCTTCAATGAATACGGCCGTTGCGACTGATCGCCATAGTGCACCTTGACGTTCGGCGTTTTATAAATAGGCGCCTCTGCGGTATTATAATTATTCTGCACGTATGAATTCACACTATAGTCCGGCCTTTCCGTGACGCTGCTCGACTTCCCGTAAATCGGAGTAGTGCTTGGCAAGCCTCTGCTGCCGGATATCTTTTTACCAAATATCGTGAAGTATTCTTTCGTGACATCGTCCAATAACTTCTCATCCTGTTGAGTGAAATAGGCGTGCTGCGGATTTGGCGTTGTATCTATTACACTATGCTCCGTCGTGAAAGGATAAAGTGGTCTCTGCTGTGTCCCGTACGTTTCACTCTCTGGCCTGTATTGCTCGGGCGTTGGCGTACTCTCTTCGTAAACGTACTGATGCCTATTGCTTTTCAGATCTTGATAATCATTGTATACAGTACTTTGCTCCGGTGGGTTATACGAGTATTTCTGGCTGCCACCGCGTTTCGTGTAATCCGTCGCTTGGAAGCTATACTGATAGATTGGCTTGGGTTTGGGCTCTTGCCTGTATCGGTTCACAGGCTTTGGAGTTGTAGGATTCGAGTAATAAGGCTGTGTTTCAGGACTAGGCCTCGCAGGTATACTTGGATAGTAAATTTCTGTATTCTCGGGGAGCATTCGTTGGTTCTGGGCCCGAGTCCCTATGCTCTCGAACTTCGATGAAGTTTGAACAGCACCTGGTTCATTATACTGCACTACTTGGCTGTTCTTAACGAGCGAGTCGATGAACTTAATATTATAATCCTTTGCGGTCTGCTGCGAAGGTACTGTCTCCACACTGTAGTACTCCTTCCTCGCTTGCTCATCTCGTGAAGGAGTTTTGTAGTATGGTGGAGATTCCGTTGTGGTTTGGAATCTGAGGGGTGTTGGGGTTGGAGTGACGCCGGCGTTCTCGTTATTGGATTCTTCATAGAAATAGTACGACGCTTGATTCGGCGATCTATCCGGACTGCTTGTCGTAATAATATTCGTTATCGAGGCAGGTGTAACTTCAATCGGCCTCTCGATAGTGGATGCCGTAGTCGAAGGATAATAAGTCAGTGCTGGTATCGTCTTGCTGGTCACCATCTCCGTCCAAGTGCCACTCTTTCCTTTCAGATTCGTATGAGAAACTTGGTTCCCGACTACCGGACTGGCAGTGTAAAATTCGGTCGTGTCGACGGTTGTCGGTTTGTCAGGCATGATCGTGCTAACTTCGACGTAAGGTCTCACTGTCTTTACAATATTCGGCGTGACCGTACGTGATATATTCTTGTACGTTGGCCGCCTGTACAATTTGGTTGTGGTTGATGGACCAACTCTCACCTTCGTTGTCACACTCGATACGGTCGATGTCTTGGATTGCTTGGTGGTAAGTTTCCTCGGCGGCAAATACGTCGGTCTTGGTCGTGGTGGCGGAGTGGTACTAGGACGCTTTGAGTATTTCTTGGTAGTAGTGGGCTTTTTCTCTTCGAGAGACGAGAAGAAATCTGGCGGCGGCGGAAGTATGATTCCAGGCACTAAAGGTCCCGGTGGTACAGCTGTGGTGTTATCTTGGTGATACTTGAAACTATAGGGCGGTGGATAGTATATCGATTGATCCTCGTCATCGTAATCCGAGAGATTAGTCGGCGGGGCAACGAATACCGCGCCAGGCGGTATAGCGTGGTAGAAAGTAGGTGGTCCATTTAAAGACGGTGGACCAGGCCTCGTCCGTTTTTCTTCGTCGCTCAAACTCTGCGGAAGACCATCGCCGGTCAAATTTCTAATATCGCCGAAATTAGGGCTGACTAGGGTTCCGTTTGATATGATCGCGAGAAGTGGTCCTTCCTCTTGTAGAAATTCTTTTGAATAGAACGTATCTTTCTTGTAATCGATGGTGCCGTTCTCAATTTCCTTGCTACCATTTAACCCAATGATCTGTATGGGACCGCCGTCCGTGAGTTGTACCGGGAAGGGTGGTGGTACTTTTGGCCTTGCGGGTATCTTGACTTGTCTTCTCGGGGCCTTGTAATCATCAATCGGAGGCCACACTGATGTACCGTCCCCGCTTCCTTGTGTAGTATCGCTCGCGGGAAACTTACCGCCTCTCAACACGAGCACGTGATTCTCGGCCAACCAGATCTCATCCTCGTCGAGACCACCGAGGTTCTTGATAGTATCTTTCGGTACTTCAGGATTACCGAGGTAACTGATGATACCCGGCCTCTTCGGCGGATCTTTGTAAAGTTCGTTCTGTATTAGTCCATACTTGCCCTCCTTGACCTGTTGGGAGAGGGTCTTCTTCTCTTCGTCATCCTCACCGCGGCTGTTCTTTCCTCCTTCTTTTCCATTTCCAGCGGACGACATGAGAATCCCATCGTCCCACAGTGACTCCTCCCTCTCCTCCTTTGTATCGACTTTCAGGTGTCCCCCTATCAACCTGTGCGACACTTTCCTTCCGGGTTCCGTGGTTATCGCGTTGTTTTTGTTACTCGACAACTTGAGACTCCGACTTGCCGCGGTCTCTATCCTCGCCGGTCGATGACTAGATTCTTCGATTCCAATCCTCCGCCTTTCTCTGCTTGTCGACAATGCCAGAATTGTCGTGCAAGTCGTTAAGAGTATCAGGCCCACTAAGAGCTTTTGCCAGTAGGACGCGATCTGATTCATCTGCAACAAGATAAAAGAATATGTCTTATACTTGTAACTCTCATGATTTTTGAGCAACTCCTCACTTCGCCCGCTACGCCCCTAGTTAAGTCAGACAAAGGAATGCCATTCGTGTTGCTCCCGATATCTGCGCCAGTCTGCTAAAGCCTTTCGATTTGACCCGCTGACTTTTCTTAATCGACCAACCCAAAGATTTCCAAGTTAATCGAATGCAAGTCAGCTTAATTTAATATCCGACGAAGTTAACGTTCCCATAGTGCACGGTCGACAATCACGAGGGAAATGGCTGGTCGTAGTGAGTGAATTTCGCGAATTTGCCAAGTCCATTGAGTCGAATGGCAATAATACGGGAATGCGGGACCGGAGGGTGCCACGCCTTTCCCTCCCGAGCAACTGGTGAACGGTCGACAAACATTCACGGGTCACTGGAGTACCAACTCGTAATGACTTGCAACTGAGTAAGAGAGCTAAGCGCAGCACGAGCGCACGTTTCTACACTAGCTCTCACTCTCAGGATGCATTGAGCTCTCTCGTGCACCTCCTACGTATGCTTTGCGGAAGTAACGCCAGCTTGAAGAACGGGATATCCTCCGCTTCCGGCTGAAGAGGTCTTCGGGCCTTCGAGATTTCCAGACTACTTTTGCCACCTCTTCGCTTTTCCCTCGACGGGTGCTGCCGTATCGCCCATTGCAAATATGACATTTAAGTAGAATTCAACCGCGTAACCTTAGATATCGATACGGATTATGTTTCAATGCTAGAGAGTACAGTGTCGCGACCCACTTAACCATTTTCACGGCATCCAATTTTTTAACTCTTTATCACCCCATCTGTCAATTTGCCACGAGAGCAAAGTGGTTTGCTCTCGTTTATTTATAATAACGAGTATGCACATACTACTTTTTCGGGTGTATCAATAATTCTAAATCTTCATCTATTGTTAAATTACTATGAGAATCTCCCATTTAGACATTTGCAGTGTAATAATTTATTTGTAATCGCGGAGTTGAGTTTCACTCTAAATCTCCCCTACGTCGAAACGAATATAATTCTTTAAACGTCCGAGCACATGAATAATGACACGCGCGGTATAATGGAGTACCTTTTCCCCGATGAGTTCCGGAGTTCTTGCGATTCTGGACGGCGGTCGCTCACTGAGGTTTCTCGTGCGCCACTGAATTGCTGTAATTGAACTGGCACGAGCAAGAACGCGCTTCTTCCGAGATGCCGGGCTCTTTTAAAGGATTTCGCATGCCGATAGAGCCAACCAAATGCAGTCTGCGTGAGTGCACTCGAGTTCTCAAGTCAGCGGGGATCTTCTATCTAGCGGTACGTGATCCGAGACAGAAATTCCACGGTCGAGACATCAATGGTGTACGTAGTGATCTCTCGCTATTGGCATTCAACCGTTTCATTATCGCACTGCTAGTATTTGCAGTGATAGAATTTAATTGTAATTAATCTCGATTTTCATACACGTTACGTCAGTGGTCGGCTCTTCGATCAAGAAAGGTATCACACTTTTCTTGGATATAATAGTCACCTCATGCGCACCTTATAAGTGACGCACGTCGAGAGTCAACTGGAAAAAATGATGTGTTCTATTTCACATTGCAAACACAGAACATACACATCTCGTTGCGCACCAGATAAGTACTACATGAACGCAGGTAATTCCAGGGCGTGTAAAAGTGTTTTACACGCGAATTAGTGCTGACCTTTTGAAAGTGGCATTACACGCTCCATTATAGAATCACATTGTCAGATGTTTCTAAAGGGGGCATGGAATTCGTGGGTAATTCGACTGGGCGCGTCATGCGACAGTCCAGCGGAGGAATTAGTTTAACACAGCGAGATTCACTTGTGAATGTTTCTTCGAGTTGGAAACTATGCTGGATTGATTTGGCAGGTGAACACGTGACCGGCGACTTTTCAAAGGAAAGCAGTTGGTGCCGCTTGCGGCCGAAGGATAAAATCGCGGAACACGACCATTCGCACTGGCTGGGTACACGTGACTGGCCGGTTTTCATCACCTTTCTCAGTGCACCAGGTCTACCAAGGACGTTTCGTTCGGAAAGGTGGAGCCATTTCCAGGCGGTAGCGCGCTATGTCGATCGCCGCGCGCGCGCTCGAAAGGAGGAAGTTGTTGCTGAATACGCTCGCGCGAGCAACTCGAATCGCGATCAGAATCTCTCTCTCTTCTATCGAGTATCTCGCTTCGATAGGGGATTCTTTATCCGCTGTTCCTTTCCGTGCTGTTCAAACCGCACATAATGCTATTATTTGGAGAGACGTTTCCTCCATGCTGGAAGGAGCGAAGCAAAAGGATTTTGAAACGAAAACTTTCACTTGCCAGCCTAGATCGCACAGATAGAGACTTTGTGTCTGCCCGATAAGAAATTTCTATATCGGGGAAGGACCAGAGAAAGGGAGAAGAGCGAGCGAGCGAGCGAGCGCACGCTCTCTTTTGCCTTTCTGCATTCAAGCCGATCCTCTTTACAAAGGAACCACTGATTTCTTTATACCACTGCGACAATAGTTCTCCCATCCGACTAACAGGCCAGTGTGGTTTTTCTTTCTTGCGGATTTCTTTTTCATTCTGAAGAGAATGAAAGAAATCGAGCCGTGTAAGATTTCGCATAACAGCCGATTCAATGCTCGACCCATAGCTATTTCATTCTCGGATTGTTGCAATTTCTTTTGGCTCACCTCTCAGTGTGTACAAGCTCCTTTCGGGTTATAAATTCGGTTCGCATGGCTGAACCGCTGGTGTGGCTTCGCTTCGAGTGCGACGTGCAAAGTGCGCTCCCAGCCCGAGTTAGGGCGGAGGCCGATCGAGCCACGATTGCAAAATTCCCTACTAACATCGCCCGGTATTTCTGTCGGCAGCGCACCATAAGACGAAAGTCTCAGGAGCGCTGCTGATTTTTTGAGACCTGATGCAACACGCCTGATTCCCCTGGTTTTGCAGGTGCCGTTATGCTACCGTTCCTAGACACTTGCCGTAATCTTTCAATCAGTCCTGCGAGCAGGGTGCGATTTTGCGGTCATGCCCGCCCAGCTAATACGTCAAACCGATTATATCCACTGAAATGGAAAGACTCGCGCTGCTACTCGACAACTACGAGCTTATCTCTCTCTCTTTCTCTTTCTCTTTCTCTCTGATACTTCCTGGGGGACACTGTCAAAAGTACGCTTGGTCGGGGAGCAACGACACCGTAATGCCATTTAGGTATCAAGCTGGTAGTGAACTTCGTGAGGAGTGTAAACCAGTATGCGCGCCTTCAATTATTATTGGTTCCGGCAACGCGATTTACGGGGGTACCGGCCACTAATTAGAAATCGGCGAAGAACTGGTTTAACCGAGCGCACGCACACGAGAGATCAAGCTATTCATGAGAGTGGTTGTGCGAGGCGTGAGTGTATGTGCGTGTGTGCGCGCGTGGCAGTGGATAGCCTCTTGTTCTAATTGTCCCTTCAGAGTTCCCTTTGGCTTGTGATCTCGGCCTTGAATGCAGGCCATCAAAGGCGTTCCTTGCTTGCAATAAGATGGCATTGAGCCATCGAGGGGACGGGTTAAACAGAGTGAAAGGCTGGATTGTTGGCCCAGGACCTGTGCGCGCAGGGGGTTTCAACACCAGCTTCATTGCTCGGATATCATTCGTTTTGTCGGAGTCGATCGAACTTAGAACTAGGATTTACGGCACTCTATCAGAGCGGCGTACCCCGCCCCCTTTCGCCAACACTAGCAAGAGCATATTGCACCACTGGCACGGACCTCAACTCCACGTAAGACCCTCTCGATCTACCGTTATCCAATTGAGTTTACGCTTTCAGTTACTTTCCTTTTTGTTTCGCTCGTTGTGCTCGCTGAGCACCAGAACGCTCATTCCTTAACGCGCTCACGATAATGCCTACCCGGGGAACCCTCGCTGAATCGCTGCTCACCTATAATACTCTTTTCTCCTTCAACGATTTCACGCATATTTTGGAGACTTTCGATGATCCCTCGCATTATTCCTTTCCCTACCAAGCCACTGACTTTGATTCTGTAAATGAATTCCTTGTACTTCCCCTTTTGGTACTTTTCAATTTGGCTACTCTGCCACCCGATTTCATTGGCTATCAGTAACCTCGCTCTGATAATCTTGATAAAATCCAGTAATTATGTAAAAATAGCAAACGGTTGGTCATTGCGCAAAGGCGTCGAGAGCTACTTCGGCATTTACGCCAGTGTAAAATTATGTTTACGTAAAACTGAATCGCGTGGAGAAAGCTAGGCGAACACGCTGGACGCGTCTGCTTCTTCGTATGAGTTACTTTGTCTAAAAGATGCGCGCGCTTGTCGCGAACTGATTGTTCATGTATCCGTAGTATTTCGTTAATGAGGGTCATGTTGAAAACGTGATGCCCGACACCCTTCAACATGACGCATGATTTCAAGGTGGCGTACAAATGCGTGCAGATCGTGTGGTTCGTTGAAAGAATAATTTGCATGCGGAGGAATGCGTTGATCATCAATTCCGAGCTTATCAAGGCGAATCCCTTGATTCGAGGATGGCTATCGGAGGATGCGATTGCCGGCGTTGGGCGTGAAGAAGAGAAGCGGCGGGCATACTGGAACACCTTGGCATTGACCGGCTTGCTTTGCCGAGGTAACTCGGCTTGCATAATATGCTCGTCTCGTTCATCCCAAGATTCTCCTGGATTATCCAGCTTCACTGCCGCCGCCACCGCCGACAATTAGCACTCCGTGTCTTTCTATCGCGCGCAAAAACAAGTCGCGCCTAGCACTTACTCAGCCGACGAAAGAAAACTAGCGATGTGAGACGCGCGCGCCTGCTCTGCTCTTATGCAACCGACACACAGTAAAGAACACACTCTCCCCGCTAATCTGGATGATCGTGGAGCATCGATTCTCACAGGGTAACGTCAAAATCGCTTGGCTCAATATTGTAGGAGCGCCGGCACCCGAGATAAACAGAGCCGAATACCGGTTTACATTTTTGCTCGCGCCTCGACGATTTACCGTAAAGGCTGCACCGCTCCTCAGACAAGGTTAACGGCCCAATTTTTCATCACCAATGACTTTCATCCTTCGTACGATTTTTTCTTCTACCTCAACCTGCTCCGCGAATGACCGCCAATCAGCCGTGTATACTTTCGTTCTTCTCGCGCCAAAACATCGAGCATTTTTTTCCCGCCAAGGTTCACTGCGTGATTCTGTTTCTTGCCGGACGAGTATCAGCGAAGCATGCACGAAATGAGAGCTTTAGAGTTGCTGGGCTCTTTAGTGGGAGTCGCTTGTTCCCGCTTGTTCGCGCTTTCGCGGCACGATGAGGTAAAAGAGTGAAGAAATGGGACACACCGCAACTTGTTGAGTTGCTTATATGAGCGTGTAGCCGCAGACCTTCGCGGTATAGTAATTCGTACAATAAATACGTGCCCGCTAATCTTATCAGCGTCTCAGCGTCTCAGCGGTCCACTTTCCTTCGTACTCATTTACACTCCTTCGGCTCAACGACAAACAAAGCCTCTTTTACCACTTCGATCATACCCATTAAATTGGTCACTTGCTATTCTAATTGAGCTTGAACGCCAGTACAATGAACGTGTGTGTCGGCCGTTCGTCAAGCGGTCGAAGTTCGTCGAATAAATTGAATTGAATGGCTGCTCGGAGGGGAACGGCCATTTGCTTCGCGATTACTGGATCGGACGGTCGCTTGGTAGCTCGACTGTGCTTTCTTCTAAAGGAATTCCGTTGATTAAGTTGTGGCCCAATCAGAGTCACTCACACTTGACGATCGCTTGCCGAAAAATCGCCTCGGTCTTTCCCGGATCTGGCAGTTCTTGCGGCGACTTGTCTGCCGGATGCTTGACGTATCAACGCAACAAAACATCTGACGAGAAATCCGGGTATTTAATGAGCTTGAGCTATTTCCTCTGGCACACGGCATTCCTGTTTCTTTGATTGCCACAGTCCAGTCGGCAGTCGGGTGTATTTAGAGATGAATTCTTAATTGAACTGCTCTGAATTTCCTGATGAATCACGATACAGCTACTAGCGGTGAACCGGATCGACGTCAATGTTAGTAGTATGGAGTTTTATTGATTCCACGCCTACCTCACTATTTCGCTTTCGATCGTTCCCACGGTGTAACGAGCCATTTTCTTGGCATCTATCTGTCGGATAAGCGCAATTAGGTGCGTGTCTAGATGTTCGACGAGAGGGAAAGCCCGGTGATGCGAGGGTTACGTCAAGGCTCACCGGTCTTTTCATTGTCGCACTTTTCTTACTCGCCTCGCATTTCAGCTGTTTGACCGTGAATCTTAAAATGGACAACATTCACCTCGCACTGGCAAAACAAAGTTTTTTCGGACCCCTTTATTGCTATCATCATCCAGGTACTAATTATTGTATTCAAAATTTCAGAGTCATCATTACTATTTTGTCTAAACACAGCAGCACGCTTTCTCCGGCAGGCTATTACATTTTTTCCCCCTTCAAGCACCCGTTACGTAAACTGATAAACGATCGCGATTCCTCTGTTCTAATTAACACGAATCCAACCACCAGCATCACCATTTGCGACTCCGAAATTTATTCGCGTAAGCTCTCATTCGTTTCTTTCCTCTTAAGTGGTATGTGACAGCAGTTCCGGGATTTTAATGCCAATCATAAGAGATTAGCTTGTCAGCTTTTACAGCTTTGCAGGCAACACTATAACTTGCTCCATTGATAAATACGAAGTATTATAAATTCAATCTACCATACATAAGTGTTCATTCCGCTGGACGTACGTATTTAACATCTTGTTGACCAATCGCATATACTCGTGTTTGCACATCCACCACCTTGTGCAATTATTAAAGCTCAACATTGTGCAAAATGTTGCTACATCCTTGTTTATTGTATCCGGCAATGTTTGCTGAATTATCGAAATTGGTCTGCATTTGGGCATTTTGATGCAAGCATGAAAGTGAGAGTTTGAAAATTTGCTGAGTTTTCTATTGGACTTTGCGGGGAGAAATATTGGCACCGCGTGCCAGGAATTGAAGAGTGCAGTGCACCAAGCAGACACTCAATCTCAGGAAGTGATAGTTTCGGCATTAATCGGAGCGGTGCGCGTGTCCAGATTTAATAGACTTTGCCCACTTGAATGGCCATTAACTCAGCGCTTCCGACTGCGCGCTTGTAGATTCACCTGTCCGATAAACTTCTTCCATCCATTGAGAGATCCTTATCCAAAGTGGCGACTGGAAGAAGTATTTGCGCGCGCGCGTTCCTTTTGGTCGCGCTTCTTTTTTTCGTCGTTATAGTTATGTCAAAGTGAAAGTACAAGCTGGCCAATGCGAGGGCAAAAGCAAGTATGGCTCATTAATTGAGAAGCAAGACGCCAGTAATTAAGCAGATAAACCATGGAGGAGGTGTATCGACAGAGAGAAAGAGAGAGAGAGAGATACTAGTGTCGATATACCGGATATCTCGACTTTCGCAAAGGCAGAACCCTACCGGATGCATTAGGCGGTCTTTCAGCATGCAAGGACAATGATTATCGACGCTTGAATTAAATCTTTTTACTACCGCCGTCGCCGCCGCCGTTTATTTCCGATCTCCGCACCGCTCTTCCTACACACACGCGTCGTAGGGATCAGAGAAACACTTCCCCTGCGGCCTCTGACTCGCAATCTCTATACTCCGTACGTGCCATAATCATTCACATCCTCTCTGTGACACTTTCAAATATTATAATCGATGTTTCACGGAACTCGTATTTAATTCCCACGTGAGGCGTACAAGGGAAGTACTTGCATCACACACAGTGAATACGCACTCGCAGGAAAGATGTCGAAGCCCATTTGCCAGGGTTTTTCTTTTCAAATCGCTTTAACGATCACCGTGCCATTCATTGGGAACGCCGCGCCGGCTGAAACTCTCAGCTCGCATCAGTCAAACTGGTAGCTCAGTGAAAAATCTCGGAGAACTCGTTTCCAAGAGTGCACGCTGCACTGCACGTGGAGTAGCATCGGGTGAAAATGACTCACGAGGAGAATTCTATTAGAAAACATCCGGTACAAGATTTCCGCGTGTCGCCTATACGGAAGGACAACATTATTAGAATAAGCGAATGGCATTCCTTCAGCCGATCCAATTTCTCATTTAAAAGCGGCGGATTATTCGCACGCATCACACTATAATCTCCAGAGTTGGATCAGGTGTTCAGTAAGGAAACTCACGATGCTTTGAGTCGCAGTTTCCTTTCCACGTGGAAGAAGCTGGTGTCCCTCTTCTGACGCTGGAACACGTACGCTCGCCACCTACACCGAAAGCCGAATCCTGGCTGTCGATCACAACTGCTTGCACCAAAAGTCGTTCATGGATGCTAGTTGATCAGGGTTACTCCTTGTTAAAGAAAAATTCGCGCCTCCGATCGTGTCAACTACACAACTCTGTCAACAAGCGTGTTAATTAACCGGCTAGATTCCTAACAACACGGAAGAGTTGGTTGGAGGCACGCGTTCGCGCGTGCGACAAGTTGGCCGGATGCACTCTCACTGCACTTGGAGTGGCGATATGCGAAAGAGTAGCCTTCTGCTCCGGGTGACCGGGCTTCTTTATATCCTCGGATCTTACTGGCCCTGCGCCAGTGCCAGTGTCCCACTCTCGTACTCTCCTCCGTCGCCGCGTCGTCCGTCCGGTGGCTCGCGGAGAGAACCCGCCAGATCGGAAGCCTCTCTACGAATTCTCCACGTATCCCACGTACTCTCCTGAGAGAAGTGGTGCCGCGATCGAGAGCAGTGGTGTCAGCGGGCGCGCGTCAATCGACACGGAACCGCACCCGTCTCTATGTCCCCGGTTCTATGACTTTCCTCCGACTGGCTCGCCGCGCGCAAAACACACTGCCTCCTCGCTTCGCTCGTACCTCTCAACCTCTCTGCTACCCTACCTTTTTCCCGCCGATATACTGCCATACACACCATACCTCTCCTTCCCTCCCCGGGCTGCCCCTTTCCCGATTCTCGCCTCAAACTCACCTGGTTCATGATCGTAGGGAAAGTGCCCCGAATTCCCCAACCCCACCTTCCCACCTGCTAGCTCCGCGCCATCACAGACCCTGAAAGACACATGTCTTCTTTTAACCAGTACCTCTTCTACCTCAGTTTTATCAGATATGTATATGATTATTATACTGGGTGTATCATGCTTGCAGTAGAATATTATATTATATATAAAATTAAAGAAGATTCGTGTATAAATGAAATTCTAAATAATTTATAATGATTTATATATATTTCAGCCGGCAAAAGAACAGTTTCTTCTTATAGGATTCTCATTTATGTTTTTATTTGTCTAACTGCACTGTAATAACCGCGCGTGCACTTTATCTGATTGGTGGCTAGTAAATGTATCAGGTTTGTCGGTTAGGAATCCTGAAGTTTTGGATGGTAATCGTCTTGGGAATAAAGGCACATATATAATAAGCGAAGGGTGGCGAGAGCGCACGCGGATCCTCTCCTCCGATTATGGTGTGACGCGTTGCCGGTCTGTCTGTGACGATGATGCGCCAGCGTCGCGACGTTTTCGTTGTGCAAAGACAGAATCTCTATTTCGGCCCGCTGACCCGGTCCATAAATGTGTATCCAGAATTTATTGCTCCGGCACTGGATCTATAAAAACCAAGGACCGAGCTCGTAGCAGTGGTGCGATCGCAGCCAGAAAGACGCGTGCTGTTGTTTTGACGGCGAACTGAATCGATGCAAAGATTTCGAACGCTCTTCAATCCGATGAGAGAAATCTCGCGCGCCACGCTCCTTTGATCACGCTAGGCGGAAATAGAGTTGGGAAAACCTAGTTTGTGCCTGCTGACTGGGAAGAATCGTAGGTGAAAAAACGCATTTGTAATCTGTCTTCCTTTGGATGCTTAGTGCGGCAATAATATTGCCCTCTGCAGCAGGCTTCGTTTCTCGGCCTTTATTTATAGCTTGCAGATTCATCCTTCTGTTATATCATAGAGCACTTCACAGCGTGCACTTTTTTTTCCTCACACCGGCGTATATTTTATTATAGGATGTACGCGGGCCCCTTAATACCACCGTTAATAGCCTCATAAGATTTTGAATGGATCACCGTCATAAATTACTGAATGGCTCGTGATATATTCGGACGGATATCTGTCCGTCAAAGGCGGCACGTGCGCGCGCGCGCGCGCCCGCCACTGTGCGTAAACACCCAAGTGGGCCCGAAGATAGTAATCGCGTATGAAAACAGTAACATCGATCTTTCAAGATGTTCCTGTCAGTTCCTCCTCAGCAAAATCGTCTTTCAGGAATGCGCCATATCGAGTTGTTGCAATTATACATTTATTCCACCTACGAAAATTCTTCGGTCACGATATCACTCGCTCTCGGCTCGTTGCATACCTCAGCTCGACAAAAATACCGCATCTTTCCTTTGTTATTCGGATAGTTAACGCATTTTTTGTTCAATATCCATTCATATTTCAATAGGGGAATATAATCCTAGATTGTTCTCCGTCTGGACTTGCATATAGATGAATCTAGAGTTGGTAAGCTGCAAAAGAAAGATCGGGCACGTGTAATCGAGGGTGACGCTCACACGCATAATCCAGGATGGAGATTCGAATGGTTTATACATCTCCATAGAAATCTGCTAAGGCCTCAAGAGTTTCCCGTTTGACCTCTATACTCAGATACAATCATGGGCACTCTACTGGCCTCACTCTTCGACATTCTTCTCACGTGCGAGGGATAACGCGTGCGGAAGTTTGGCCCACTTCTCGGAGGCATGACCACATTGTCCACATTGTCCAGACGAAATTTTCTTTTTACCTGCGACTAAACGAGCAGACGCGCCCACGCGCCGTCGTAGAATGACGGAGACAGAATCAATCGTGCATATGCTGAGGTAAATTTCCCTGGCACGCGCTTACTAGCTTGGCAGAAAGATTTAACATCGGCGAACCGATCAAAGTTTTTCCTCATAGAAGCAAGTGTCGGAGCAGTCAGTTTCTACAATCTCTTATTTGCACTCAAGAAGGATCTCGACGAATAAAAGGTGCGCCTGCCATTTCCATGTTGCGTAGAATGTTGCGCTGCGTTCGAGCAGTTTGATCGATCTTCCTGATGCGTGTTCGAACGTGTTGTGCGTGCTATCCCTGCGATGCAAACACGCAGCTATCGCCAGAGATTAATCTCGCTCATCCATGCCAGGACCATATTTGGAGATCGGGCGAGCGTCGCGAGAGCGAGATAGCTTCCGATTCCGGCAGCACCCTATTGTATTCTCGGTCTCTGACGACACTGTCGGGGACCACGAAGTCCGACGGTCGCCGCCGTCGCCGCCGATGCCGCCGCCGCCGCCTGCCGTGACGCACGTCTGTCGATTCCCGGCGAAGCGTGAACGCCACGAAGGTATTTTTAAGGTACGTTCATTCATCCGCGTTTTTCCCGGGATCCTCCTGAGTCAGCGGCAGAGGTCATCCAAGACACGTTCCTCGCGAGAGTTCACCCTGTCGGATCACTTCGTGGAAGGATTCTCTTACTCGAGCATGCATGTCTTTCGGTGAGTGCCAAGATCCTCCTGGCAGAAGGACGCTTGTTTATTTCGGAGTGTGCCCGTCGACCAGGTGGGCTGACTCATCGCACGAGATTCCTGAGTTGCTATCAAGGTCGCCGATGCTCGACCCTTGCGCGAGCTACCGATTTTCAGGCGCCTACCATGTCCTCGCCACAAGTCTCTTCGTGCCTGGCTTGGCGCCACGGCGATTAATGCATTTGCCTCTCTCGCCAATTAGTCAGGCCCTCCGAGACTCCATTCAATCGAAGCGTGCTCAGCGCCAACTATGTATATCTACTAATCGCCGGAAGAAACGTATTTCTTGATGCGTCGGTGTCATTTCACCTTAAATTACCTTGAATTTCTCCGCTAGGCAATCTAGCCAATCTTTTTCTCTTCTGTCATTTCCCAATGAATTTCTTAATTATGTGCGCGTGAAAGGCTGGAACTCATGAGAGAATGGTGCTGGCTTTCCTAATTTTGTTCGTGTAGAGCCAGATAGTAAAGAACATCAAAGAATCGGGACACTTTTCTACGTGAGAAGTTGACAAGAGTCGTGCATCATTGTGCCGAACCACGCGACGCTTTCTTTCTATCTAGATCGTGTTAACACCAAGCGTACCGGCGCCGATACGCTCAAATGATCGGTTGCAAAGTTTCATTTGAAATTTTACATTCGTTATTATTTTTTCTCTTCATCCAAACTTAAGTAAATTCTTATATTATCTGATTAATTAATTTGACGATTTTTAAGTTTTTCTTGCTTGTTTCTTTTACTAAGAAATATTCATCACCTGGTTTACCGCGACCTGTCACTTGACCGCTCGACAAATTTACATCTTTTTCTAAAGTCCAAGAGAAGAAAAAAAGTTGTAATAGTAAGTTCGAAGCATAAATAAAATACTTGATACAATTACGATTAAATAACCGGTTGCGATATGGCTATGTGAAGCGTACAGTTAATGTTAAACTACTTTAGCAAGATAGTTCCATTTTTATAGTTCTGTCATAAATTTGCATAGGCTTGTCTGGTTATGACCTCCTTGCTCGTATCGAACTCATAACACCCTTTAACAATTGTGAAGTTCAGTCGGACGTGTTGTGCGAAACATGTAGCACCTACTTTATTCCAACTCTGGCCGCTTGAACTTTTCTACCTACGCTGCGTTGGCGAGCCATTGTCATAGCGCGCGCACGCACGCACGCACGCGTGTGCACACTCAAACCAGATTTCCCGTCATTTCGTCCGACACGAGAGTGGGAACGCAGTTTCACAGGCTTTATCTACATCGCTGTATCTTAAGAAAGTGGGTCGCACTAGTTAATTTCAAGATCAAGGTGAAAAGGTTGCGATTTGCAGTCATCTGCCGTCCTCTTCATAAGGCATGCGGAAACTTCTGGTAAAACTCTGCCTCCTTTTACGCGACTGATACCTACTTTTTATTGTATGGCCGATTTAACAACTGACATGCGTTTCTGCATTTCCTCTTCCAGAATTCCGGTTATCCTTGCCGTCAATCCGACCAAATTTATTGGCGGTCATATAGATCGTTCTTTACTTGCCATGATATTTTGCTATATGAAATCCTTAAAGTTTGAACGTTACAAAACTATAGGATAACAATAGCATGACTGTGTCCGTTGAAAATATTTCTTCCGTTTATATTGCTTAAATCATCTTTCGAGGAAATTAACTGTCGCGGACAACGAGTATTCAATCAGTATCGAGAATTCTGCGTTGATGATCAGGTAATTACAAGCAGCCCATTCAAGTTCCGCGTAACTGATACGCGTAGGAGTAACGTTTATGTAATTGCCGTCATAACATGGTAGACCGCAGTACGAATCTACCCGTCTCATTGTGAACAATCAATCCTCTAATGAATTGATTGATTTATTATTGTCGCATTCTAGAAAACCATTTCATTTGAATAAATCGTAATAGTAATAAAAAGCCGAAAGAGTTTGAGCTTGTTAGCAACTATTAGTCGAGTTGAGTTTAAAAAGGGACGAGCGTGCGATTCACCTTCTTTCTTGGTGGAACTTTCCTTCGAGCGATTTCCCTTTCGCTCGCTGGCGGAATTAGAAATTCAAGTTAAGCACATCGGCTGGTGGTGTGTGCGCTCCTGTTCCGCTTGTTATTACGAATTCCGAACACGCGCCGTCTGTATTTTTACACGTTCAATGACCTTCTATAGGGAGAAGAGCACCCAGGGAAAGTGTCATTGCGCACCGGCTGCATATTGTTCCTATACGCGTCCGGTACTTTCCCTCGGATTTCTTCGTGACACTCTTTTTTCCCTTTCCACGATTTTTCATACAAACTCATCTTGCCTTGCTTCGTTTATGGCTAGAAATTAGAAACGCGTACTGCTCGCTGTATTTCATTAAGACGATAGTCCAACTCTTGTACGGCCATGATCCTTTAGCATTCGATTTCTAATTGAACACCTTACCAAGCTATATCGAATTCTTGGTATTGTTGTTCGATAATTAGGCTCATCGATGTTCTCTTTTCATTTCTAGACAATATCCTCTTTAGTACGACGCTCCCTCGTTATATGGAAGCCGGCTGATATAATCACTTCCATCCTGGAATTCCCACAGTGCGCCTTTATAAATTCTCGATTATATTGTATGAACCGAACATGCGCGTACATGCCGTGTCCCGTTTCCATTCAATCATCATCCCTATATGAAGTGTTTGTTAACTCGTGTGCCCTTCCTGTCTCACCATAGCCAGCCGACACTCAAAGACATAGCTACATTTTAGTGTACATTTGTTAGAGCACTGTCCACTCTATTAGGTAATCCCGTTACACTCTCGCAATAATGCTTTGCTATTCTTTTCGTGTCTATCATAAAAGCTAAAAAGGAGCCAAGTAGATGCATTCGCAACGTGTTTCTCTGGATAAAGTTCGTGTTCTCCTTTGAATCTCAATATTTCCCTTTTGTTCTTACGCGCGCACAAATACCACCGCTATCAAGGATTAATGGAAAGCAATTAATTAAACACTTATATGACGAAATCCTCCCAACGATCATCAACCGGTATTTCCACCCAACTATAATTCAACCTGTCGATTCCCCGGATTTCGCTCTCGATCAACGGTAAGTCTCGCCGCAATTCCTCTAAATGCACGGATGTTATTATAGGCAGAATTTCACGCGAAGCCAATGAATGTACGCCGGGAAATTAGCATTCGTAGAAGAGCAAAAAGTTGGATGCACGTTACGTACAATAAAATCGGAAGTGTAAAAAGCTGATGCGTGCATCGCGTTAATGGATGCGAAAAGCGTGATGAGAAAAGGAGGCGGCAGGCAGGTGTTACGAGGGTTTACCGAAAGTATGTATGTTTTGGCGGTTATATGAGATTGGCAAGTAAATCTCGAGCTTGCGAATGAGAAACTGGGGATTGGGTCGCGGGCGGCTTCTTTGTTCGAATGGAACTGGGCGAAAGTTGGCATTTCTTTGGGGGGCGAGGACTGCTCGAACCTTACCATGGGAAGTTAACATTCCGGTGGCGTCGCGCACTCCAACTCTAATCTAAAGCCTTTCCAGTCCATCGATAGAGCCATGGGTACACGCTGCTTCGTTCCCTTTCTTATTTCTCCTAGGAGCCACGCCTAGATAGCACTTGCTGCCCCCCGTGAAACCGTTCGCGCACCCTTCACCACATATATAACAGGATCGCAACACACATACACACTCCTCGCGAACGTAGGCGAGTCTTCACAGTGAATTGTATCCACTCGGCTCTACCTTTGATCCGATGATATCCTTTACCTTTTAGATAACGGGGCCTGCCCCTCAACACACATTCTAAATCATAGCTCTTCGTAAGACCCTACCCATGCAAACTATTTAAAGATTGCCCCTCCTATCTTCACCCTGCCAACACATGTTCCACGAATACTAATCTCTCGTATATTCTCTGATGCAATTGTTAATATAACCAATTCTTTGAACTCCTCACTGTTGTACTGCCAAATCGAATAAGTAATGTAAAGAAATTTTGGAGAAAAGGATCTTTGGAAATTGATTGAAATATTTTCGTATTCGATTCTGAGAATATTTGATAAGGTTCATTAGTTTTTGCATCAGATAAACGGAGTAGAATGTGTTTATGCCATTTCACTTGCCAGATAGGCATTATCCGGCTGCGAGAAAATGTTGAATACTCGTTGGCTCTATCGTGCTCTAATATCATAGACAGATGGCACCGTTAATCACCGGGGATAAGGAGTTCCCGGTAAAGTGCGCTTTCCGGAAGGCCTATTGCAAAAGCACATCCTTAGCGTGTATTTAGGGCGGCTGATGCAAGCTTCCAGTGGGCCAGAAGTTTAAAATACATTTTTCGGGGGAAAGAGGCGCGCTGTTGGCGCCGATGCAGCGTGTGTGTCTGTATGATTCAGTAGGAACGAAAGGTTGCGGATGTCTGATCAATCTTTCAATACCCACCGCGTGCCTCTAGCCGACGTGATCGCTCTTTTTTTGCAGCAGCAGCAGCCTCAATTCGTCGAATTAATCTTCCTTCGGCGTGCGATCGTGTAACCACGCGCATCTCGTGTAGCTTTTTTTCACTTCGATCTTCGTGAGAACAACACTGCGAGGATGAGAGTCTGCGCACGTAATATTGACGTGTTACGGTTCACGCGAAGGGCACACTCTCTTCGGGGAATCATTAGTCATTGCTGCACTCATCCAAAAGTTAAGTTTAGCGCATGATTTGCCGATTCTTCGCTGAATGAAAATGAACCCCCAAGAACTCTGTTCCTTAATTTAGTTCAGCATAACGACCGTTAACCCAACACACATCTCTATTGGCCATTCGATGTGGAATTCTTGGAGTTCAAAATATTCCAGCTCAACCTTATTAATATTCATAGCGTTTTGAGTCACGGCTAATCATATGTAAATCCGACGAAGAATCCGAACTTACAATTTACCCTAAAACACACCTATCAACGAAGAAGTAACCATTTAAGAAGCTACTTCGAACGACACACTCGATTAGCATCGATTCTCTGGCAAATGCAGTCGCGCGGCAATATTTGAATTATGCTAATTCCTGTGCTGTCTACGAATGCGCAGACTAGCACAAATAGCAGGGACATTTTTCGAATCACCGATTCACGAAGTAACTGTAAATATCGATTGAATTCTAATAATCTGCATACAATGAGCAGCTCGAGCGAGACACAAGCGGTCGACAGTGGCGATGCTAGTTGGTATCTGGGAACGTGGATCAACTTTGGTATTTAATCTTCCGTGGATGGAGAACCATAAGCGTCCGCTGTCCGCAGCTCTAATCGAGCAAGAAAATTACGTCGTCAGCTCCGGATTATGAAGAAAGCATCGCTTGTGCAGAACTCCGGACTTCCGAACAGGCTTAATCGTAAGCGGAGTGTATAAAGTAATCTAATCTCGACTGGCGAGTCTTGCAACTGTAAATATTAAGTGAACGTTCCATAAAGGATACACTGTATTAGAAGTGTGATCTTCCTTGCAATAGGCCAAGCAAATACTCTCCCCCAAGCAAAGTGCTTCGTGTTGGCTTTAATAACTTAATAAAATCGCGGCATTGATTGGCGAGCGCGCGAATATGTCAGCCTCGTGCGACTCGAATCGGCTCGATGACGCAAGAGATGTTAACGAGGCCGCAAGCGCTCGAGGCTGATTATCGAAATAATCGAAGCGTCCCATCGCTCGCTCGCTCGCTCGCTACCGTTTCGTCTCGTTGGACACGGGTAACGCATCACTGGGCAAATCGTCTCCTAGGGAAATTCAATCACTTGCCATCATTATGAGCCGGACACCCCGGAAAACTTTGATGTCTTTTCAATCATTTTCTATGCAATGAAATGTAATAATCGCACTTCTTGGAACTTGACAGGGAAATAGCAGCGATATAGGAAAGGCAGCGTTATCGTGATTACCCTAATTCCGATGGGGGAACACTGTTGCCTGTATTATATACCTGCTATGTTACCGCAAACTCGTCATAGCGTGCCGCGGTATTTCTCTAATTGACTATTGCCGCATCGTCCATTAATATTGCCAGGGGGATTTATATGTAGTTAACATTTCGATAGAAATGAATCGTGCAACAACTATCATATCCTCGGCCACTTTTTTTCTTAATTACTTGATTAGTAGGATGAGTCGAAAGAATGGCAATTCATAGAAAAGTCTTGCGGATCTCCTGTCTATTAACGAGGGAATGAACGCGGAACCTAGCAGGTGAATCAGTGTACGAGAGGTTGCGAAAACGATTTTCTCGGATTCCCAGATTGGACTTCTGTCTGCGAGCTTCCATGAATCGAGACCGCCAACAAACGTAATGTTACGTGTACTCTGTTTCTTAATCGTGAACGCGCGTACTTGAACTTCCGCTTATTCAGCCTCCAAAGTCGTCGGCGTAAGGTGCTGGTCGCATTGCGTCGACAACTTTTGCAATACAACGTTTACGTTTGTAATTTAAGCTTTACTAATAATACTAGGAAGCCGTGACGGTATGCAACATATAAATAAATAACCCTAAACATTTCGTCGATAATATTGTTCGCAATGCCAAAATTTCTACCGGGTTATTGTAAAACTATCGAGCGTTTCGAGTTGGTGTATGGGTGCTCGAAAAAAATGTGACACGTTTGAAATTCGAGTAACAAGATGTGAAACGCGAGAATATTGGAGTCTCAAGTGAGTATGTTTGGGCGGTTTATGACAGGGCGGGATTTCCTTGAAGAAGAGAGGTGTTCCTCCCACAATCTCCACGTGGCTCCACACGAGCACTCTCATGCTTATTTCTGATTTTCCAACATTATTGTTTCTATCGCGGATGAGAGAGTAGCAAGAAACATATTGTAATACAATCGAAACTATTTTCTCGTTAAGGATACACTTCAGTATGTCAATCTCATTATCTATCCAACCGGGCATGCACACTACTCATTGCGAGCTATTGTATTGTCGTGACGACAGTTGCTGCCACGGTACTATAATGTTTCAATTATCATTGAATGTGTAATTATCGTCTCGATGTATTACACCGTCTGTGAGAATGCGGTACTCGGGCAATTCCGGATCCTTAAGGGAATGATTCATTTGCGTTGGGAGACGCGAAGAAAACTGGGCTAATACAACCCTCCATCAAACGCCTCGGGACAAGAGCGTGGCAAATTTCAGAGCACGCGCGCGCGCGCGAGCCCAGTCCGTCTTTCTTGGTAGACCATTACAGGCTAACAAGCGAGCGTTACTAAAGGTGTCATTTGAGCATTTTCATTCCCGCTCTCTTTCCCTAGCTCTGTCTAATGACGAGTTTTCGAGAGGGGATTCTTTTTACGTGCGCCGGCCTTGCCGCCCCCATAATTTCCACGAGCGCACAGGCGCCTCTTACCTAATGCCAATTATTTCAGCTAGTACATCTAAGTTTGTTGCACACGTCGAGGGAGCAGCCCAGTGCACTTTTATGCAAACCACTGACCTCGGCACGCAAATCCTATTTCCGAACAAGCCACGCCGACTTTGTCTACGCCTTCAACTTGAATAGTCAAGCGAAGACGCAGCTTCGCGACCGGAGCTCGCCGTCTCAGTGAACCTTGGTGGTTCTCTTCATATTCCAGATGGTACAGCATCCAATAAAGTAGTTGTCACAATCTGAAACATAGCCGTTGGAGAGAACGTGAAGTTTGGTAGCATATGTATGAGTAACTTTTAAAAACGCGGCCTTTTAAAAAATCACGCATACTGAGTATGCGCGCTACCAAAGTTCACTTTCTATCCGGTGACCATTTTGCTGATTGTCACAACTATTTTGTCGGATGCTGTACAATACATGTGGGAAATGAGTTTGCGAGTTTGCATTATAAAAATCTTAAATGGAAGAGACAAGCTAAGAAAGTGTGATCCTGATCCCCAAGCGAATAAGCATCGTACCAATGCTGCCATGTGTTTTAATACATATTACCTCACGGTTTGCAAATCCTACGATGACAAAGTACTAATTTCCCTGAGATGCTTTGTCCGCGGGCGTTAGCGGGAAGCTCGCGTAGGCGCACTACCGTCGGATCTCAAGAACAACAACAGAACAGTCAGGATAACGGTGTCTGTCTGGTTGAACTAAGGTGCGGTAACGGGCGGCGAATGCCACGATGTCGGAAACGATTTCATTTCACATTATTATCTTCGCACAGAGTATATAACTCTCATTGTCGAAGAGTGAAAACGTAATGATGTATTGTTACTTAAAAGATTTGACTCAAAGTTCAATTCTGCCGGTAAAACGCCGATTGTTTTTTAGTTAATGAAAACCTCCTTTAGATACAAGTATCATTGGCAATCTTGAAACTAGGAAAATTGTGAGAACTTTCTTCTACATAGAAATAAATCATTCAATATTGCAAATGAGAGTATAAGTAAATACACATAAGTGAATAACAGTTGGAGTGTTATAAAATCACTATTACCACTCGATGGGAATGATTTCGATAGCACAGAAATGGTATATCCTTTAACCGAACTTGCATGCACACGATCTCACTAGAAATTGTTCGGCTGTGAACGAGTCTAAACAGAGAATTTGCATAAGAATGCCATGCCCCGCTGTTGCCAGGGTGTACATTCATATGTGCATCGTCTAGCCAGGCTTTCGCAAGCGAAGGGAGATCGTTTGATCCGATCGAATTTTCAAGCGATTATTTCGCAGGACGAAAGCAGCCAGTGGGATCAGCGTGACTAACTCGATCTACGGAAATTAACAGAAATAGTCACACACGGTTCTTGAAAGATGCGATTTGCATAAATGTTGCGTGCCGGTACCGCCTGTTGCTCTACATTCTCGAGCGGACCCGTAATGCGCGCAAGGTCTTCCTTTGTCAAGGATGAAAAATCCTTCGCCAGTAGGCGCACACCGTCTCTCCCAATTATACTTCAGCTTTTCCCTCCGATACTCGCGCAAGCGAAACGAACGGAAGGCATTGATGCATTCCGGAAATCGATTAGTCAACCAATTGAAATCGGGGAGAATACGTGGATTCCCGTTCTAGTATGCTTGGGTATGGGGAAAGGTTGGTCCAAGATATACTATGACTGTCACAAGAATACTTCTCCTTCTTATTGAAGGCTGCTATGAAATATATGAAATTTTCATGTTCTTTACAATTCCTATACATTATCCACCTGCGAATGTGCATTGCGCGATACCCGCAACTAAAGCATTGTAATAGCGAATCCATTATTCCTTACATAACTGAGAAGCGCGCACGCGTGCCTAGTTTTCGTGCAATTACACGGAATTAATAAAAGCGTAATTAAGATTTTAGTGCCCACTGAGCAGAGTAAAGTATGCGCGGGTTCGAACTTTCGTTGAAATAAGGCCGGGCATTCATTCGCGATTACGTGTGTATAACTGGATCTAGAAATTATTACTTCAGTCTTTCTTAATCCACTTCATTGATATTTTAACAACTGCTATTTTTATAATCTTGATCTATGCAATAGTGTAATTTTCCTAACACGATGAATTCCTTCTTTAATCCGTTAGAGGGATGGATGGGAAGAAGATATCGATGAGAAGATGATGTTCTATAAGGAGCATATAAGAGAATAGTTTTGGTACTCGAAGCGGTAAATGATCGCGCAATTACTGCCACTTTCATCGTTATCTTTGTGCCTCAGATACTATTGCGGCCACAAGAGCAGGTTACATTTTCTAGTTCTGTCCCGTCTCACGGTGCAGCCGTGCCTGCACGTGACTAAGGAGCACGCGAGGCACGTGCACGCGCAGGCTAGACCCAGTAACTGACTGTCAGTATGTCTGCCTGCCGTCACACATGCAAGGAAAAGTTAGACAAGACTTTGCGAAACCATTGGAATTGCTTTTACTGTCGCTCCTGGAATATGGCTTGACCTTGCCAGATACGTTTCAGCCGGTAAAAGTCTCCTTTCATGTTGAAAGACTCCAGCGACAATCATAGCACTCTTCTAACCGCTGGCCCGCAACCGGAGAGATTTTCCACACTGTTATTGACATTCTAAGTTAACTATGTGCTGAATAACGCCCTATCTCCCTGCGGATTCATTACTATTTGTCATTGCACTCGTATAGGCGGATGCTGACAGAATTGCTAGTAAAAATAAGATTCCTCTGGAGTTTGGTAAATCGTAGAGTTTTCTGCCTGCAGGAGACCTAGCACCATCCGAACTGAAAAAGCTGAGAAACAAGCAAAGGAGGCAACGTAGGAAGGCGGAGCTCGTACGGCAACAAGCGGCTCAAGCGCAGGAAAAGAGAGAACAGCACAACAAATCACGGCAACAGAATGATCCCGATTTGGAACAACCGACGCTTGATGAACTTATACCAGAAAAGTTGGAAAGGGTTCGTGCACATTTATACTTGATTTTTAGCGTAAAATCGAAACTATTGCTTGTGCAACTCCACTCTATTGTATGTTTAGGCGGAGGATCCCTTGGAACAGGCAATAAAGTTTCTACAACCACTGCGAGATTTGGCAGCAAATAGAATAGAGACGCATCTTATGGCTTTCGAAATCTATATTCGCAAAGGTAGCGTGTGTTTTATCTATGCACGATCAACAATGCACCGAATGAAAATGCAAAATTGAATATGGGAAATATTGTTTCAGGTCGAACCCTTTTAATGTTACGGTCGATAAAACGCGCGCACGGGTTGGACTCGAACAATCCAGAGCTTCACTCGTGCCTGGTGCGCTTCCTGCTGCACACAAAGAAATCGCAGTTGGAAGGAGCAGTTGGTGAAGTCGTTACACGGCAGACTGCTGGAATATTTGACAATCCGGCGGCATCCGAGTTGAATGCAGAATACTTAAAGAAGAACAAAAATTCACTGCCGCATTTACTTCAGGGTGCAAGAATGCTCTACCTCTTGGATCCTTCTGCGCAAACGAAAGCTCTCTCCCTTGTTACGGAAATCGAGGATCTTGAAGGTGTGACGCTGCCGAACTGCACAAAGGCATTGGAAGCACTAAAGAATGGTGATTTTGGCGAGTGTGAATCAACGATAGCAGATTACATAGCGAAATGTCATAAACGCTTTCCATATGCCACTGCTTTCCGACCGCCAGAATCGAAACCCACAGCCAATCATCAAGATAAAGAGAACTCGATCAAGAACTGATCCAGACACGTATTATCCAGTGTCATTGAATTACTACGTAGATAGACGAGGCAATAGAGGGAAGTGTGGAGCGTTTAGATCTACATCGAGAACTCGCTCAATAACACCTAGGCGTCATGGCTAACGAAAGCGAAATTGGCAAATATCTATTAATAATGTATTATATACAAAAACTGTTCCTGGAAGGTTTCATACGGTGTGTGCAGTGCTCCGGCAGTGCTGGATGATAAACAATCTTAATAAATTATAACACAACGTGGTGCGAGTGGCGTCTCCCACACGGTCCCGAATTTTGTGTACCCGGCAATGGGACAGCGTAGCTAATGTTAATTAACAATTGGAACCAATTGATTTCATGCTCTGCCGGGAACGGCGTCACTAAACTCGAGATTGGCAAAGAGTGAGTTGTTTTAGTGTACGGACGGCCGAGCGATCGGTTTTCTGGTAAATCGCTCTGACGCAAAAATCAAAGGAGAGTGGTTGACGAAACAATAACGAAAGAGCCAAGATGGAGAGGGGTGCTGTGTATAAAATAAAAGTGCGAGAGACTAACACATTGGTACAAAAAAATAAGACTTGTATACATTCATATGCGCGCTCTATGAATATTTCTACTCGGTGTTAAGGTGTACTGTCTTCAGCAATGCCTACATAATACTCTACTGTGTAGAGTCCGCAAACGTCAAACGATCATCGAGCACCGACTTTGTACCATGCATGTTCGTCGCTGCATTTGAACAGACCTTGTTCCAAATCATAAACTAATTTCTGGTTCGCCTCATTCGCGAACTGTTAACTCAGATGAACATATGATCTAGCGATCTCCTTCTAGAATCATATTTTATTTCTGTGTATAAGCAGGGTAATAATCTACGGTTAGATTGGAGCCCTGGTATTCCATCGAGCAGTCAATACGGAAGTAGTGTCCATTTGTGAAAGTCTCTGTAAAAGTTACTATAAGAACAATAAGCTGCGTATTGTGTACGCAAATTACCAAAGTATACCATACATTCAAACCAGTATGTGTCGATATCGTACATCTGTATGTCAGCAGATTGCGGAAATTTTAATAAAAGGCAGTGCAACAGCCTACCGGTATAAGTCGAAGGATGTCATGATTACCTCATTTATTTCAGACTTAGCGGTACATATCTATAAGTTGTGAATTTTTCTAAAAGATCTTCAGTAAGGAACAATGCAGATACTGCAAAATAGTAGTAATATTTGTACATATTTCAGCTATACTTTAGCAATATATATACATATACGAATAGATACACACGCCTCCTATCTTATTTAAGTGATGCAACATAATTTTTGCGATCAATCTTTATTCACCCGACGTCTTATTCAAAATGAACTTAACGGTAATCATAAACTAAGATAATTGCATTACATCGTATTCATAACGACAAATATTTAACTTCCCGGCTGAATTTCATAATACGAGTGCGGGTGGATCGATGCAATAATGACTACCAAACTCGCATAAATAATTCATGACAAACAAATAAAGAAAGTATCTCCTGTAAATACATGGGACAATTCTCAGGATTGTACAATTGATATCATAGTCTGAGTAAAAAAGGATCAATTTTTTATTAATGACACATGATTCGATTGTGATACGCCAGATGAATGTCGCACCATCAAAAAAGCAACAACCACATGCGCGTATATCCGCGGATATGATCGCATTCTCGAATATCATTAAAAGCATAAATCGAAGTAGATCGTTCTCTGTATATCAATGCATCGTCGCCATGCATCTATTCACATGCACGAGTTTGAGATCTTTTCATTTTTATACGTTTCCAAACTTTGACGTGCCTAATATATACTTTGAAATTACTTTTACATATTAGTTGCTCCAATCTTCATCGGAGGTTGTTACCACGATTGAAAATATGCATCATAGACACGAACAAATACGGACCCTGAGAATAGATTAATTAAAAGCGGAGCTTATCGCAAGCTAAACCCGTTTTTGTCTTCATGCCCCGTCTTAAAATATGCATAGTACATGTACGCGAGTTGCAATTGTACCCTCTTCCATCACCTCATGTAACTGAATTCGTCACATACCTAATGCATCGATAATTAAGTAGGTTCTAAATGTTACTTGCACACTGGAGTGTTTAAAGGATACTCCATTTTTTAATTGTCGATCCTACCTGTTCATGCATACTGTGCGGTTCTAAGCACTACAAAAGATCTTCTTGAATTACAAGCAATATTTTGGTATGTGATGATTTCAGACAATACGCAAGTGGCTGTTTCGTTCATGTAATTTTCGCCATTATATTTGATCTAATGGGATAAGTGAAACGTCATTTTAAAGACAGAAAACGAAGTATGTATAGTATGTACATATACATATTAACATATATATTGAAACTCCTTACGTTCAACTGCTTTTCGTTGTTATATCAATAATGAATTAACATAAACATAATACGTCATATATGAGCAATTACCCTTCCTCTAGAAGTTCGACCAACCAATGAAATACTATACAATATTTCAAATATGCCATACACCATTGAATCATTTGTACAGAAAACTGTTCGCAACTCCCGCTGTGTCATATATTGTCTCGATACTTATTACGATACTTGTGTTATTGCCAAATTGTTTAGTTTTCTGTATATTATTTTTATTTATTTCTTCGCGCGTATAACGCTTAATGTTAAAAGTATCCGAATTTATAAAGGTATTAGGAGAGAAAGGGTACCTTATTTGCTTGTGCACCAATCTTTTAATTAACGAAATTCTTCATGTAAATAGTAACATTCAATCTTCTGATCATGCCAATATCTAGCAATATCATATTTTTATGCGCTAGAAAGTGTTTAATGTTAATTGAAAAACTCAACCTACAAAATGTCAGGTCAAGAATTAAATAAATGAGAAGTACATGTACAGGGGAACTTTTTATTATAATTGCTCTACTTCTCACTGCTGCATCGGGTCAAACATTTCTTTTTACAGGGGTCGGTGGCAATTGTGTCATTTCATTCCAATTGATTTCACTGAAATCTATGACAATTTTCGAATGGTTTGGAATATATTGCCTACAATAATTTATTGCACTCTTACATGTGGAACTAATAGAAATAAATTTTTGAGCCTTCCCTTGTTAATTACTTTGCATTGACATCCCTATAGGCATTTATCTTTATACAAAATTCTGAGCTACAGCTTCATTTAAATAATTAACAAGGGAATTACTCTTTGCAAAGATATGAAAGCACATAATGAATTTATGTTGTTTTACCTATACTGAATGCCAGCAGCATCAAACATCTTTTTAGCTGCTATAGTTTCCACTTTGTGGGCATGCTTATCAGACATATATACAACATGTTTTACTCCAGACTGTATTATCACTTTGGCACACTCATTGCATGGAAAAAGAGCTACATACATTGTACAATTCTTTACATCGCTTGAGTTTTTGTTTAAAATAGCATTAACTTCTGCATGGCATACTGCAAAATGTTACACTATTTTCAGGCTTAGGATGTATCCATTTCATTTGTTTCATCATATCAAAAGTCACAGGTATAGTAAGTCTGGTAATTTTCCAGTATCAAATTATATTTCTCTTCCATTCAAAATTGAAATACTCAATCTGATAATTTTCTTTTATAAACTTTGGTGAAACTCTAATAGATTACATTACTTCAGTAATTTCTTACTGAGAATTGAGTCATTGGAGAATCTCTTGTATTAGAATTGGAAAAGTATATACGTTTTGTCCTCCTTAGTAGTTAAAACCTTTGATGTACATACGCATGTGATACGTAGGGTAACTACAAAGGAAACCTACCATAGAGATACTTTGTATCCAATGGGTTAGAATTATCCTTTCTCCAAGGGAACTCATCATCATTACATCCTGTGGGCATCCCATTATATCCGATACCAACAATTCTCTTCTCATCATTCACTATACAGGCGCCCACCTGAGTGCAAGGATCTTTACTGCGCTTCGCGGACAAAAAAGCCATTGCCATAAAATACTCATCCCAATCGATGTACGTGTTTCTTTTCGTGTTAATATCACTGGAGAATATTATTCATTGCGTCATTTATACAATATTTTATGCCTGTTTCATAAAACGCTATAATTAAAAGTTATCTTGCCCATTTACCGTTCATTCGCACTCAGTAATAATTCAGTCATGGCACGATGGTCTCATATAATTGACGTACAATGAGAATTACAAATTCGAGGACTAGTCAGTTTGATCTTATCTATCTATCTTTCGAGTGTTTAGAATGGTATCAGTCAGTAGTGGTCAGTAGTAGTTAGTACTTTGAGGTGTGACCGGTTGTACTGGACTGCACCTGCACAGCATGCACAGCATGCTTTGACGGTTTGAGCAGGTTCGGCGTGTGGCCGCTATCTTGGTATTTATAAGAGCGTTCGGAACAGCCGCGTGAGCTGTTGCGTAACCCGACCTCTTGTCTACTGAATTTAGCTTCTAGTCGACAACGCCGAGGTTCTTTAACGGCGCCAATGTTGTTCAAATTAAATTAAAGCATACACGTATATGCTCCAAGACTAGATAGCCGATCCCAAAATTGAGAATGAACGTCACTTCTAGTCGAGCAGTCTAGCGATTTTATTTTCAATATATTCATTCGGATCTTCCTAAAGTTACAAACTTTCTATATTTCGATTTTTTCCCTTAAAAGCGAGCAGGATGCTCAGTGGTGCCCCACGGGCACACTTACCTATGTTCAAGCTAGTTAAAGATATAGCTTCACGTAACAATATAATGCATAGAATCAGAACTCACATTGACCGCATTCTAGCCACAAATCATTTTTCATTTTCTATAAAAAAGAATGAAATGTTTATATGAACAACTTCTAGTGATTCTACCTATAGTACACGATACTTAAAAAACAAATGCAAATCTATAATTATATGGTAGAACGAACAATATGTTCTAAACGTTCCAGTCCATGTAATAATAGATATTAGTAGGAAATAAATTAATTTGGCCATCAAATAGTACTAATAAGGATATTTTAAAACGTTTTGCCTGTCTCTTTACAGGAAAAACCAAGTCGCATTAAGTTATATTAGATTGATTGTTTATCAATCCATTGATTTTGTATCTGCATGTTGTTATGTAATATTTTACATAGCGAACTTTACACCCATTCTTACTCTTATTACAAAATATTGCAAAGTGAGATCTATCGCATATAACGCCTGGCCTTAAACTTTTGTAAATTGACAACCACGCTTTAAATTCCCTATGACTGGCACTTTAACAAATTTTAATAGAAATTGTAATATTAAGTCGTTTCATTATTCCAGACAGAAAATGTTATAAATCTAGTGAATAAGTTATCATTAACCTTGGTAACATTAATGCTTGAATCTATTGGATTTTTGGCAAGCATTGAACTTATGGATCCTTAGTGAAACTGTTTGCCATAAATGACAAATATAATGTCAACGAGATCTAGCAAAATAGAAGAACATAATTGTTATAAATTTGAACTCTGGATAAAGACGACGTTAATTTCTCACTGTTACAGTAAAGGTTCATTTACACATGTCGGCGATATATCTCAAACTAACTGTATGAGATGGACACTCCAATGATGCGTATGATTAAACCTTAATTTGCCGCACCTGAGCTGAATTTTTTATTGTAACAATTTTACTTATTCAAGTCCCAAGCCCCAAATAATACATTGAACAAGAGATAGAATTAATGGTTGCCAAGCAACTAACCACCTAATTACATCTAATAATTGTCCATATAAAACATGTGGTCGTTCCCATCTGATAAAAGGTGTTAAGACAAATACATATTGCAGAGTTGTAGTCTAAGCAATTCAAATCACTTTATATTTGAAATTTGAATATGCTGCATGCAAAAAAGGATACGGATTGCGGAACATTTTCTGCAAGTCAACTTTTTCCTTACAATAAGGACAAGTTTGCTTTTTTCCTACAATGCACCAACCCCTGATGCAAAATTCGTGGAACACATGTTGACATGAGAGTTTGTATGTATTTTCAATAATACCCTCCTCATGTTCAGACACTAAAAGCTTATTTCCACACACTGCACATACACCCTGTTCTAAAGTTCTTGTAGGCATACTGCCCGGAGCATAATACTGTAAGTCAATTGTAATGTTACAAATCTTTAATAAATTCTATTTCCATCGTAGTAGATCTTTACGTACCCCAATATGGGATGCCATCTTATCTGCACATATTTCAGCTACGTCTCTTCCTAATACGCCAAAGTAGAGACCATAAAATAAGAAGAGGACTCCATAATCCATCCAAACATGAGGCTTCACTTCAAATACTAGGTTTAAGCCAAAAAATGTGGCTAACATTATAATATAGGAAATGGTACCTATCAAACAGCTAACCTGATGAATAAAATAAAACCATTTGTATACTAATCTGCAATAAAAGTAAATAAGATTTTAATCACAACATACACCGTAGACAAGTTTTATAAGAAATTGATTCACTTACCTTGGTGTAGTTCCTTGTATTGGTTTTTGAACAGCTTTCCTTACTACTAATCCCGTAATACAGGAAGTTAATAACCAAATAAATATAAATCTCCACCAGTGATTTGTTAAACTAATGCCAAATGGAATCACCCACATAGCCATTAAAGTCACAAGCTACAACAATGTTAATACCACAGTGTTATTTCATTAAAAAAATACTATGCAATTTAGACTAAAAGATCATATTGGATCTTACCTGATAGGACTTGTAATGTCTTTTCTTCCATTCTACCAGGACAACTTGTGCTAATATTAATGTTAAGAATAAAATAAGTAGCATTTCTGCATGCATGGATTCATGGCCCCTGTGTTGCTCATGCATTTTTATATGTTCCACCCTAAAAATGTCAGTAATGCATAAGAGTCCAAATCACTCCCTAATACTTTGCCTCTTGAGAGGTAAGTTTCATAAGCAAAGTGTTATTCAGAAGAAATGCAATTATACAATAATTACCTCCATTTCTCTTCAGGTGTCAAGTCAGCTTGACTCTATTGGAAAAACATAATAAATACATTAAAAATAATACTCCTTTATTTTGTAAGTAGTCATTTAGCATATTGGTACTCAAAGAAGCGAATGACAACTTGTTGCAAATTGACATATTGATTATGCCGCAAATTTTATTCGTGTACTTGAGGGTTACATTGTCAATTCTACACGTCACAAAAATATTGTTGCCAACAAAGCTTTCATTGGGGTAGATAATGAGTCCTTTGTTGTTGATACCTTATTTAATAATATATGTGCATCCATATTTAATGATTTTTATACGAAATACTTGAAAAACAGATTTCAAGAAACCGACATAGTGCAATCGACGCTTTTTACACCATCCATACACATGCAGCACAGCAACATTCACAACTATGCATACTACACGCCAATCAGAAATGCTCGATAGTTTGGTTGGTTAAAGGCATTTTCAATATGTCAGAACGCGCGAATCGCAGATGCTAAACTGTACGTTTGTACACAATAGCTTTCACTGTAAGTTTGTATACTTGTATTTTTAATTGTAGGCTTTTAAAGCATATATCAAAAGTAATAAGCAGACTTTATCTCGTGGTTAACAGTCTAAATTTTATAAAAATGGAAACTCCACGTGAGTGGAGTCTACTGGACTCCACTTGAGCACGTGGTTACATTGATGGCGTTGTTATATTGTCCGTCAATTAAATAATATAAGTAAGTCAAATAATTGTAATACGCGGATCACAATTACATATACATACACTATACTATAGTATTCAATACATATTCAATACTATATAGTAAGATACTTTACTAGTATTGAATAAAAAATAAAATATGCATAGAGTATAACATTTGTACGTTTTATTTGTTCCTTTAAAAAGTGTTACATATATATATAATATAAATATATGCATAATGTGGTTTTCTGTAAATATTATAATCACCGGATCTTTCATATATAATAAATTATACTTCCTCTAGAAATAGAATAGAAGGCAGGTCTGAAAAAGCAATATGTTCAAAAAAACATCATTGTCCTGCACCAAACTACCCTCCAATATTACTGTACTTACTGAATTATTTATCAAAGGAGAGAGTATGTAACCGACATCTATGTTAAATTTCGCGCGCGTTCGAGATTGGATCAGAATCAGCGGCATCGGTGTGAACCTAGTTTCCCGTGGACCAATGAAAGATATTCGGTTATCCTCGTGAGCACTCGAACATCAACGTTATTAAACCACGCCCATCGCAGCTAGTCAGAGAGGGAAGTTGGTAATTCACTCCGGGAAGCACAGCAATATGAGCGTTTCTACCGTTTCTTGAGAAAAGGCGCGACGTGACAAAATTTCCGAGGCGTAAATTCGCGCGTCGAAAGTGTCATCGGACCGCGCGTCATTCGCGGCGTCCGTGAATGGTTCAGTGTCGTGATTGGTTTCGCATCGTACACGTGGATTGGATTTTTGGTTAGTTTCTCCACTTTGGAAGGATATCGCCGCTCCTCGGATCGTCTGCCTCGAGGAATTGCTTTCGGTGAGTCAGAACCAGCCTCGCCGAGACCAGCGGAACCCCCGCACTTTTTCCTTCCCGGCGACATACACCACATACTGCCGACAGATTGTGGTCAGGCCTGTCGCCAATGTTCTCACATGTCACGTCTTTGACAGGCAAAAAATCGGCCCTAGACGCCAGCCAGCCTTCGCATTCACGCGTACCGCGTACCAGTACTACCCAACAGTCCTAGTGGAACTTTCAGAATCCTAGGAATGTATTACATAGCGAGCGCTCCTCCTTCCTTCTCGGCCAATCCCAACCGATTTTCTTACACTTATGTCATTCTCCATATCTATTATCCTATTCTCTACTTAGGCCTCTTCGTTCTCCACTGGCACGGCATGATCTGATCCGGTTTCTGTTTTCGCACAACTCGATTTCCAAGATAAGATTGGCCTGAAAGTAGTACCAATCGTTGCGCCGTGTCATTCAATCGTAACGTGTACTCGTGATTCAGTAGGCGTGCTTCCACTTCGATCACTTTAATAGGTACTCTAGAAGTACTCTAGCTAGACGGCCGCGCGAACAAGTTTTGTCTATTGCAGGTATCTGTAATAGTCGAGACGCACGCTGCTGCTTTAGGGGAAACCGAGCTCGATTCGGACAATTCTTTCCGCTTTGCCTGCATTCGGATGTTAAAGCAAAAATTCAATTGGAATCGCGAATCACACACGTATTTTGCGTACTACCTAGAATTTATCAATGAAAATGAGTGCTCACGCTCTACGTGCTTTCTCGACAAGTATACTTATATTTCTTATGGCCCATGCGCCTTTCTTACTGTGATCTAGATTGCATCGGACTGCTTGTGGATCCTGACGTTGTGATTCTCTGAACGAATGTCGGCAAAGTTTATCATACTGGAGGAGCATTTACTCCGATGCCTTTCGCACAAGTCAAAGAACCCAAAAGATGCCGAGTCCTAGAAAGCGGGCAGTTCGGATGTTGCGCGAATTGGCGAGTGTCCAGGTTTCTCTACTCTCACCGGGTTCACCTCCAAGTGCTGATATCGCATTCCTTGTCAGCGTAAGCACACATATAGATGCGTATATGTGTGCCTCCTCTGCTCGCTTGTCTGTGTCTTCTTCTGGCAAGTAAATATTGAAGAGTTTCGTGTAAACAGACAAAAAGTTCGGCCATATTAGTGTACCTGTTGACACATATGAATAACTACCGCAGACATAATGAGATCAGAATCTAATAGTTCAATTGAAATCGGACATTTATCTTTAACAGTAACCGGCTTACGTTTTCACTGAATTTTCACACTCAATTTGCTTGAGATATTGTTCCTAAGATGTAGCTCCTTCTTATGGCTACGGACCATTAGCCATTTCGGACAGCGGGGGAATTTCCCTATGATAATCTCTATAGAGTGATTCACGTTTGACTCATCTGCAACAGCATTTCACTAAGAGCTTAGAATTTTCATATGGTCAAAGAATTTCTCCAGCAATACAGGATAAAACAATAAGCACCTACTAAAAGGCATCGACGAGAAATGTAAGCAAGTCTTAAGAGATACGCTCGATAATTTTAGCGTTATCAATTTCTGATTATCGTGACTATTATCGTGCAACTTTACGATATAGACCTTTACGTCGAGGAATTCTCCTGCTGATAATTCAAGCAGAAACTAGTGGCCGTGTTTTTTTCTTTCCTTTGGATTCTCATAGAAGAATTTCGATCTGATAAATCTTGACGATAACTCAAACTAGATAGCGAAGGGATTGCACCACTATAGCTCATCGGTATTTTACAAGATCGGAGTACCGTTGTATCGAACCAACCTATCTCCTATATTTATCCAGGCGCTTTTTCGAAATGGGCCACTAACACTTGCGCCTGCCTAACTATGCGGCTGATTAAAGTGATCAAGAGGAATAGTCCAATACGCGAAGCCTATTGAATCAAGAAGTTTTTTGCTAATCGAAAAATGGAAAGTGGAAAGCGATCGCCGTCGCTGCGAAAGTGAACGGTGCGACGAGTTACGAGAAATTCTATGTTCGACGATCTCACATGCTTATGCCCGATAATAACAGGCTCTTGCGATCTACAGAATCTCGAATTAAAATCTACACTATCTCTCGGGGATAAGTATGCATTAAATTTGGCTGGTAGACGTGAGAAGTCGTGGTTCGTTAAGCAAAAGTGTTCCCCGGCAGGAAATCGTTCCATTGAATATAAGTATTTACCGCTATAAGACTACCATAGGATCAGTTAGTTTGGGGAATAGTCTTATTCTGCACTCGTACTATTTATCCCCAGCGGAGCAGTTCATCTCGCTCGCCCTCACATAACTCAGTCATCCCACCTGTTGAAGGGCTGCGCTCCTTCTCCAATATCTAATGTGGAGTTTTCCAAACCTCGAATCTCTCGAGAACATAACCGCTGTAAGCGAACAATTGCTTGTCCTTCGGGAACTCCATAAAATATTATCAGCCACGGCAAATCATTAACGCGCGTACAATCGATAGATCAAATGGATTGGCACGCTATTTTCAAGTATTTCATGCTGGTTACAGTCATGTAGCAAGAATTTCTTTATCTTCTATGTAAGGGATGGTCATAGAAAAAGAGATACTGATTACTTTATTAATGTATATTCTCGCTCTCCGCTCACTGTTTGCTCATTGTTTGCTCACACTCTCAACCCCAAACTCGTCTCAGAGACTGACACTTTTCGCAACCGAAACAAACGCATCACGCGCCTTAACACGCGATCCCCATTTCACAGCCACCAATACATGGCGCGTGCATGCTAGCACCACATATACAACCTGAGTCACAGCTGATCTCGCCACACACATACAAGGTTCACACGCATTCTGAATGGATCACACCTACAGTCATGATCCACGAATATTATGATAACCTGTGCTTCACAAGCGGTTGAATGGATTTGGTTATGATTTATTTGGCAGACTGGCAATGCGTACAATAGTAGCACGATATGAATACCAGTATAAGATCGGAAATAGCCGCCGGCGAATCAGGAGCACCGTCTGCATTTTGCCTGCCAGACATATTTATTTGATCACAATAAAAACGGCATCCCGTTCGGGTAGCTCGTAATAATGACCGCCAGTGCCATTGAGTTATTGAATTGTTGAGTTATTGACCGCGCCTCATCATAATACTTCTTTTAGCCCTGCGATAATTGATGCTCCAAGAATATGCTTCATTCAAGTTATATTTTTGAAATTACGTCGAAGTTGTTTACAATGGTTGCAAACGAAGCCGTTTGCTAAGCAATTCCCACGTATGCATCAATTATATCGACATTACTCTCTCAAGTAATAACAAAAATACATTCCCGGCAGAGTCTGCATTTTTCATGCACAAGTAGTTTAGTATGATCTTCATTTATCCTTTGTAGCAAGTACAATATGGTAAAGTGAAAAAAGTTAGCTATGTATTTACGTAGAACGTACAGTCGACTTAAGGCGGGACGTCTACTTAGAAGCCTTAGAAACAAACGCATTTTTAAGATTTTTTCCCCAAAATCTTCGAAGGCTTCTTTTGTCTAGCTTTTTGCAATCTTTTAATTCCTATATAATTCAAGTTGTAAGTACTATTAATTAATTTATTTGCTATTAATCGCTTACTTACAATTTTAATTGTACAGGAATGAAAAAATTGCTAAAAGTTAGGCAGAAGAAGTCTCTTGCAATAAAGAAATATTAATGAAACTCGTAGCTAAGATTTTTGGAGAGAGAAAGACTGAAAAATCCATCTGTTTTTAAGCTTTCTAGGTAGGCGTTCTGCTTTAACTGACTCATAGGAATCCGTAACATTCTATACATACATTTCTTAGTCTGATGCGTGTGTGTAGCCGTGTGTCCTAGAGGTGCGCAGAACGCTCATTGAATCTATGTAAAAGGACGTTACGTGGGCAATATGGAGCGCGACAGTGAATGGAACTGCTGGTGGCTGGCGGCTGGTATGCAGAGAGCCGTTGTTCGTTTCTATTTACATCGGCTCCAGCTCCCACGGAATTCTCCCATATATGATTGACTGCTGAAACTGAGTCATATCAATGACGATCCAAAAAACTGCTCCATGCTATGAGAATTTCAGAACCCCTTAATAACTACTTTCAATTTCCCATGAGACCGGCAAAGAGCTATTGCACTTTAGATTATTAGAATCTTTGGTATAAATTGATATTGTAATTATAATGAAAGGTATCGATTGGTAGTGAACTTATTCGATGATAGAGGCAGAAGTCATTTTGGTGTCTGTAATCGTACTCGCCTCGTTTGTCCTCTCGAACACATGACATACCAATCTCTACATACATACCACCGTCATCAGATAATATCATTTAATAACGATAGAGATAACAGCGTTGATAAGAGAACTGGTTCGGCGACACGTCCTCGCTTCGGCAAGACTTTGAATTCTATTTTCACCCAACTCTTCTGCTCGGAATCGTCCGAATAGAGGCGACCACTCGTATTTTCTTCAAAAGTGCGCCTCAAGCGAGTTTTGCAGATAGTTAGGTATTTGCGAGAGAAGTTGACTACCGTGTGGTAGGTGATTGCAATGTGTCAGTGCGAAATGCAGTGGAAGAATGTCGCGGGTCAGCCCACATAAGGGAGCCGGCCGGCCAACTATTTCCTAGGATTAAACAGCTAGGCACTGGTGTCGCGAGTTTCACTAGTTAAAGCCAGCTACGCACACAGTTGCAGTTTAGAGTCTGCAACTTGCAACTGTTATCTTGCCGTTGCTCGGCCGAATACTAGATTGCGTATATATAAATCGAGAATGCCTGACAAGCAAGCCACTATCTTGTCTACCATCGAGTCTGCCGATTTCCCCGCTTTTCATAGCAAGGCTTGTTGATTCGCCAAATCAAAGAAGAACTAAAAGATCCAAAAAGACGTAGGTCGAGTGTGGTTTACGTAAATTTCGATGGTGTTATCGTACCACTTATAGTTTAACAAGTAGAAAAAGAGTTATGACACTATAATTGCCGCGAGACCTTACTTTTTCATTGGCTCCGCGAAGATAACCAGCAAACGCTTGAAAAGACATTGAACGGCGTAGGATAGTCGATGAACTGCATGTCAGCTGAAAAGGGGACAGCATGTTTAAAGAAAGATGCTCGCCGGATGCCGATACAAGAAAGTGGGTTATCTGGATGGAACTGCCAGGCACAGGTATTCGATTTTCTCTGCCAGTTCTTCACGCTAATTCATTGCACTCTCTCCCTAAAACAAATACTATCCCAGTATTCGGAGCTGATGCGTAAAATTGCATCTTCTGAGAAACTTGCCCTCGTCAACCACTGGTTGAATTTAGGTGAATGCCGGCCAGTCTTCCTTTCTCCGCTCACCCAAGTCCAAAGAGCCTGCTTTCTTTAATATTAAAAATGATATTAACTAATTCGTATCAACGCCCTACAATTTCCTGATCACGTGGAAATTTGTGGCCGAGAGAGACCTTGCCAAGAATGGCTAATAGACAGGCTTCAATAGACACGCGGAATTGGACGCCTATCAGTTGAACTGCATAATCGTATTCATTAATGAATATGTAACTCCAACGACAACGCGTGAAAGTGAATAATTCGTAGCATTCAAGCGGATTCATTTTTCGAACGCGATGTTTTGTCCACAATTGGCATCGGAAATTGTTTATTGAGATAAACTGCATTGTTACAAAACTTTGCATTATTCAGTACATCGTAGGTCATTATCGCTAATAGGACGCTATAATGGATAAGACCATGATTTTTTTTTCCGCTTTAGCGGAGTTTAGTACTTGCTAAGTCAGCGAGCTTTTACCTTCTATCGACCTATCTACCATACTTGTATTTTGTATTGTTTCCTGAAGAAACCGGGACAGTTCGGTTTATTTTTCATTGGTAGGAGATCCTCGTTAGCCGATGGAAAACCTCGGCCCGTGGAGGCGGGAAACGCGACAACTAGTAAAGCAGAGGCGAAGTCTAGGAAAATCTGTTAAGCACTCTGGTGACACTAGGTACGCAATTTAATATTTATGAGGGGGCGCCGCACACTAGCAGTGGCCTGCTTCCTCGGCTTAACTTCCATCGTGTTCCTCTTCGCATAAGCTCCTCAGCTTGGTACGTCAGGAGAACCTGCCATAATCCGCGCGGCCAATGCCTGTTGTATAAGTAATTATCGTGGCCATGCAGCAGCTCCTTCTTCGTGCCCGGGACACATCCCATAGCAGCTCATTTGCATTCAGGGGCCTTGATTACGTGCATCGTAGCGAATTTAACGTTTCTTCTTAGACGATTAGCTCTCTTATGAATAATGCTGAAAATAGCGCGCACTCACCCGATGAGAGACGCCAGGCCTCTTGAAAACTTCAGCTTTCAATTGAACTTTATTCCGAGTCATTCTAGATTTGTTAAAACAGCTAGCACCAAAGTTCATGCAGTTATCATTTCAACAAGGTGAGGCTATTACTGTACAAGAACGTTCAATGACAGGAACGAAGGTGCAAGCGCCTCAAGGAGTTCTCGGTTCTCGGGCAGATGCTTGGAAGCGTGACGGGAACATGGTACATCCCGGTGATAGTATGTTTCAGGGTCCAATCTTTCAGAGAGACTCGTCATTCGCGCAACCGACACTCCACCATGATTGGATGCATTGCTTCTTTCTCTCGCATAGTATGTAAATGCTGATTACAGTACCGCACAAGCTAGACCGTTGAAATTCCATACTTCATATCGGTAACTTCAAACAGCTCGATACGATCAGCCGACCTATGGAAAGTACGGCTCGGCATTCCCCACGTAATTTCCAGTGATCGATCTCCTGCAACCGAGTTGCCTTCTAGTTGCCTTCAAGTTGCGTCGATTTGCGCTTTCGAAATTGTTTGGTAACAATCTCCAGTAATGGGTTAACTAGTATTTCGGATATTGTTGACTTGTTGGCAAGTAATACTAGACTCGAAAGCATCAGCTCGTCTAGCAGGCAAGAACCATCCAAGTTAAAGGCTCTGCTCGAACGTAAGTGAAAGGATCCCTTGGCGCAGCTTTTCTATACAACCTTCGAACCTGCCGTTAAGACCGTAGCCGGCATTTCCTGTTTCAGGTGTATTCGTTGTCTCTGCTCTTTACCCTTTCCCGTACACAGCTACTTCTCAAGTTCCTGTCTATGTGGAATACTTGCACATATAATGGAATTTACTTTTCGACTCTGTAATTTACGAATGCGTGTTCCATGGAAATTCGCCGGTGATAAAATGTATACATGTGCAAGATATGTTTTGCAGGAAGAATTTTCCCATGAAAATATTTTAAAGTTAGCCGTAATTAATTTCAAATTTTGCACCTTCATTTTATGCGAATATTAAATATGTGTGCATCAGAAGTTGATTAAGCATTGCTCGGAAGTTTAGTTCGACTGGAAGAGTTATTATTCCGTGCTCGTACATTCGATTTGCAGGGATCTACGCATCGTTAAGTTTTGCCGGCAAGTGCAACGAACGTTTATCTCGCTTCTCTTTCTTCCAGTGGGTGCACACAATTTTAGTATTATATGTACATCAGAAGATCCAATCTGCAGACTTCCGAAGGCGGCAGCAGTGTTGCGTCACTTGCATTAATTTATTGAATTAACGTTGGCGCTAGCAAAAGAAAAAACGAAAGATAAATTGCACTTGGCCGAGCACAACACTCACACGATTTCGATAATGTTCGCATACTTTGTGGCAAGTATTGGAAGTTGTAAAAGGAAAGAGTAATAAGAGCGGTGCGTTACGGCGAAAAATCGCGACAGCATAGATCCTTTAGCGAGTGAATATGTAACCGAGAACTTCATGAAAGTGGCCGGATGATCCATGGAGTGCAACGAACCATCAAGAACCGAAGCCTGAAGCGAATGGGAGCATATCTCTCGGTAACAGCGAAAACAGATACTTGCATATTAGAAAAAATAAGCACTTATTATTAGACAATTACAATACCGAACTACTCAAGGGGAATAAGTACGATCTGGGTCAAACCAAGTTCGGTACAAATTATTTCAATTTTTCAATATCAAATTAATTGATACAATATTCGTACAAGGCCCGGTATGACGTCATATAAACGGCAATAATAACTTTTTAAGTATTAAAGAGTAAAAGGAAATGACTAGTCACATTGTTAGTACAAGGTCGTACATCGTGTAAGCTCACGAGGCGTAAAATATGCACCCAAGGCAATCATCCAGGCGGTCTAATTAATTAGGAGTCCGGATTTAGAACTGGAGGCTCAATCGGTGTTAATTAGGACGGCGATAACGTCGAGAGAAAGACATAATAGATCAGATGCAAGATTAGGCAATGATCGTGCATCCTGCCGAGCGGAGAACAATTCGCTAACTATAAGAAAGAACTCTCTGCCAGCTTAACGGGTTCTCTTTTCACCTTCGACCTTCGGACGCGTTCGGCACCAATCGCGCAACTTACTTAGAGGTCCCCATTGAACTTGTCCCAAATTCCTTAACGCTCACCACTCTCTTACCGCAAGCATAATTGTCCCTTTCGATCTTCCGTTGGGAAGCGCGATCGCTCGGAAAGCACCTTCGGAGTCAATGACTCGTAAAGGTAACTGATGACTCTTTAAAAATATTGTCACTGTTCCAATTGCCGGTTGCAACTCTAGTCGATAGATCTCGCTCTACCGTTAAATTGGAACGTAATTGTACGTCATCCGGCAATGTTTTACGGCTTCACTGAATTATTGGAGAAATTACCTAACGCAACTGACGCACACAACTACTGCAATAAGGCGGAGAGTTACTCTCTGCAGATGACGGCTGATAGCCGAGTTGTCATCTTAATTGCTGCTCGCCGTCATTTGTGCAATATAGTTGGCGTAAAGCTTAAGTGGTACGTGTTTTAGATTTTCCACGGCTTATATTAACAGAATTACATAAGGCATACATGCTTATCGGTTTAAATTTGTTGGCTGTCCGCGTACTATTCTTACAGATCGATTGTGCACTGCGTCGGATTCAGTTAGTGAGAATGCAGTTGTAATGTTAAGAGTAATATAATGTTTCATACGAATTCACACTAGGACGAACATCTTGAACATCTCACTGACTGTCAAGATTTACGTTGGATAAAATCTCGATTTGCATCGACTTGTTGACGTGCAGGCATCAGCAAGTTTCGATTAAAAGTTTGGGAATAAGGCACACGCCTATCATATATCGTGCACCCTCTATCGAAGGGTTCCGTTTTCCGAGGAGATATTTCAGTTGTGGCCTTGCAAAAAAATCAATATCACACGCTATATCAAGACTTTTGTAAAACTCGAGAGTCGCGAATGAATACGTCGAAACCACCCACTCCGGATGCCCTCCCCCCCTCCTTCTTCCTTCCGACGATTCTAGTCCTCTTCGCAGAACACCGCCGCCTTTCCTGCCACGCCAGTCTTCTTTCCGCATCCTCGCACTCCGAGTCTCTCAGAGAGACAGAAATGTCATATCCCGACGTAAACGAGTCCGCGAAGAAAGTTCGCAGAAATTTGATTCGACCCGATGATACGCTCGCTTCATGCATTTCTCATGATGTCTCCATTTAATTAGGGATTCAGTGAAACCTACTAAAATCCTGTAGAATCGATATCCTCGCAGCAGGCCTGCTGAACTTTGCTTTTTACTCTATGCGAAATGTTAACTGAAGATCTGAATTTTATTGGCGGATCTCGAGTTTTGATTTCGTTCTTATAAAAATCCTGACTCAGAACGGCTCAAGTATTTCGATTTATATTGCGAGTATGAATTCTTGTTGGCTCGGTTTAAAAGAGGTTTTAAGTGAGTGGAGTGGCCACTGAGTCAGATGCCGATAACCGATCTGTGTGTTGACGAGGGCCGAATTGCGCACCCGAGTGTAGATAGGACTGACTCATTCGATGACTACTAATGCTGCCAGAAGATATCGGCGTGTGCGCATCCCATGCATAACAACGAGTAAGCGCAAGATACGTGTATGCATAGGCGTGCGAGACTCGGAAATCTGTCGCGTGCACTATAACCACCTCTTCTCTCGAAAGCGAACTCGTCGTCTGGTCGTGCGCGACCCCCTTTAAGACACCGTGGAACTTTCGTCCAAATGATTTCTCTCCACGTGCGCCGCGGAAAAGTTTCCAGCAGTTCTCTCTTCCGTCCGCTCTCCAGTCTCGCTGAATCAATAACACAAGGACACACTCGTACTACCGTGTTTTTCCCCTTGAGGAAAGTAGAGCTATACATACTCTCTATGCTCGACTCTCTTTCTTCAACATATTCTACACCACTTACAATAGATCTTTTCCTGGGACTCGAGAATCCCTCTCTTTCCAGCCACGAGCATGCCATGCCTTTCGATCTTCCAATACACCCACTTCAATTCGATTGATTAACGCGTCTTCCAACTAGTCTGCCATTCAGCACGAGCAACCGCCGCGCACTTCCCTCGAATTTAGATTAAGTTTTCTACCGGCTCTAGCATTCAGCGAAGTAGCACTCTCGTTACTTTCATCGAGAAACCTCGCAGTCCCTGCGAGGACGATCTTATAATTGACTTGTTCTTTCTACTTTCCTCGCTCCTTGAATTTCCCCTTGCAATATGGATGAGAGTTCTCCAATTTTCAGATCAAACAACTTTGCGTCCCTAAGAGATGAGTAAAAGGACGAATGTTTGAAAGTGTATTGGAATATTTGACGAAAGTCTTAAAGTACTCTGATGTGGAATAAGTGTTCCTCCAAGTTCTCTGTGCTCGGAGCTGAAGGGTTGAGGGTGGTTGCCTGCTCCGACATACTTGTATTTAAAGGACTGTGCTCGAGTATCTTTCACCCTTTACCTTGACTCTTGACTTTAACGAATGTGCATAAACTGCTACGACGTCTCGCTGCTCCCGCTAATTACAGCCTCGAAAGAACTCACGACTGCCGGCGGAATTTCTGAAAGAATCTCTCCCGAGTGTCGTTATCTTGCACGAGCAACGTTAATGCTCGTGGCACAATATTTTCTTTGTACCTACAATTAAAGTTGCAAGTGTTGTTTACGGGAGTGTTTAATTTTCCTTGGGAATATTTTAAATCTGTCGCGTTTCGTCGCACCCGACATTTTTGACATTCCTCGGGGGTCATATGTTCACGAAAGATTTCAAGCTACGCTTTCCGCGGAATATGAAATCTGGAAAGAAATGACGGGCTTTCTCTAATGAGATTTGGATCTTGGTCAGATGTCAGCGGTCAGAAAATCAATAGCATTCGGTGGTGAGTGGAGCGTGTGGCACAGCTGCTTAGATAATACCTTACACGCTCTGTCCTCAATACGTTCCCATTACTCACTTGGCTTCCTGCTCCAAATATCTGACATTCGGCAGAAAGTGACGTAAAAGGACGCACCATCAATTCAAACTAACCGGGCCCGATCAAATCACTCATTTCGAAGTTTCATTTAAAATTGTATATTCGTTGTAAATTCGAAGCATAAATGTGTAAAAATTGACAATAATAGTAAGTGAATACCTGAAACAATCGCGTCATATAATAAAGGAAATTCGAAGTTGATGTGATTAATCAGATAGCGAGAAAACACAGCGTCAAATCCGAATGCAAAACAAACATGCTGTTACATGTACAAATGGAAATATGTGATTGATGATTTTATTACACTAAATTAATATTTCATATAATACATTAACAATTCCTTTCATAAAAACAACGTCTATTTCGTAACCGATTAAATGACCGTATGGTCCTGGTATGGTTAGGTATATGTGAAGTGCCGATACGGCTAATGTTAAGTGAATAGCGTGGGATCAGTATCTTTCAAAGTTCTTGATTACCAACTTTTATTCCCCACTTATTTTTTTAAGGCAAAACTCGTAGGAATCGAGTTTCTTCTTAAATGTCAATCGAACATAAAATGTGAGACATTTATAGGAATATCACACTATTCTGTGAGACAGGCTCGTCGGAATTTCAGCAGTGATGGTTGTAGAGTATACCTGTGGTATCATGCACATACACGAGCAAAACGGATTATGCAATGCATGCGCCGCCGGTGGAAGTAGCACTTGAGATATCGAGCAAGGCTAACCCCGATTTTGGAATGCCAATTTCGACCGAGGCAGGTCAATTATCGACTATACCCGGCTGACCATTCTCCACAGAAAATCCATCTAATAATAATCGATGATTAATTGTACGCGTAATGTCTATCGGGTATTATCGACACGATAACCAGTACGATCAGCGCATTAATGACTGGAGAATACACTGCTATTATGAGTCAGATTCTCCATTAAAAGGAGAAAGCCAGTCATAAAGGATTGATACGTTTTATTAGCACGAGATTACTCTTTTGAAAGCCCCTATTTATCGGACGGCAGGAACTACCGATGTACCCTTAGCTCAAGGGAAAAGACCTCACTCGAGTGCTTTCTGACCTATAAGAAGCCAATTACGCGAAGAATGAGATAGCCAACGCCAAGCAGGCTAGATATTTTTGCACTCGCCTATCGCAACTATCAAATGATATTTTATCAACATGCAACGCGTCAAACTATTCTCAGCGACGAAGTCAGAATGAAAAGCTGTCTGTGCCGGGTGCCAGGACATCTGCGATAATTTCTTAAGAGGAACAAAAAGGAAGCATTAAGGGCATATGAATCAACCGCTTGGACGGCCAGACAGTATGAATGTAGAATGTAGAGCCTAAACCTTTTATAGGGACAATTAAGCCAGCAGACGTTAGTGGGATCACACTCAACAATTTCATCCAATTAATGCTTCTGTCTGCCGTGCGTTAGTAGCACTGCGGTCGGTATCACTTTCATCCGCTGCCGCGGCGGATCTTCTATGTATTCCCTGTGTTACGAGACATAGGGCATTTTTCATAGTGCGGGCCGATCAGAGCCGATAGCGGATCGAGTCGTAACACGATAAAGCCAAGATAGGGCCTATTGTGGTTCTTCGAAGGAGACTAACCTGGATAATCCAGTAAAAAGATTATCAGGGTAAGGTACACGTAGTGGTAAGTCAATTGGCTTATCAGGTACAGCATTGTACAGGTTCTCGGCGCTGCGCGGCGCGGCGTGGTGCGGCGCGGCAAGAACATTAGCGAGCCGGGGGCAAATGTATCGGGTATCCTCACACAATCGAAGCATGTATATTACCTGCTCAAGGAAGACGATCCTACCGATCCAGATGTCTCGATCGCGCTCGATCCGTTTTATTTAGGTCTCTGAACTCTCCTCTCAGAGCGCAGGAAACCCCCGCGGGGCCTCTTACGTTAGTCCAAGAACCGGTCCCGACTTCTACCTGTACCCCCCGATATACATATATACCGATATCAACCTGTGCGTAAACACATACTGCACTGCGCAAGCGCCAAGCCACGCTCTTCGCCGCGCCGCGCCGCGCCGCGCCGTCGGCTCCCTCAGATTCTCAGATACTTTCTTTTCTTATCCCCGACGGCACACTTCACTGCCCCCTGTGGGAATCAGTCCCACTCACCGACACACTCCTAGTCTCACTATCATTCATCCCACCATTTCCCACACCTGTGCATCACCGAATTCCACACTTTTTCTACCCCACCAATATCTTACGCTAATACTTACAAGCTTCAACCTTGAGTTATTTAAGGTAGTTGGCCTATAAAGTCATTTTCTTAAGATTTTCTTCAAACTTTGACAGATCTATTTTACAAATCCCAGAATTTGTACTTTATGCTTTTTCCTAAGAGCTTGAAGCTCGGGAAATTTAAGATTTTTCTGGATATTCGTGACACTGTGGGAAATTACTATCTCGCTTAAGAAACAGATCTGTGGTCGATATCAGATAATTTGTACTTTACGCTTTTCCCAAGAGCCTGTCTTATATGTTACGTTCTTTAAATATAACTTGATTTTTTGCTCGTTGAATTTCATTTGAAACCCCGTGCTCGATAGGAAAGTTTCCATCGGCCTCTCTGATTGCGGAACTTCCTTCGGGCCGAATACTGAAGGATGTACTTTCGGATGTAGTCTGTGAGCCTTCCGTCAGCGTGCTCCTTTTACGGCTGCTATTTGCAACTCTTAGTTCTTTTGCACTTTCTGCTATTTTCTAGAGTATCATTCTGTAGACTGTGGCTTTTTGCAGAGCGTGGATAATGACAGTGTTAAGATGTCTGTGGAGTTCCTTTGATTGACATAATTACAGAACACATCGTGGCAAAGTTCACGGTGTACGCGCATGTATCATAAGGGTATGCTGTTTCGAATCGTCAACATAAATCATCGCAATTCACGTCGTATCAGTTACATGCCAGAGGTAATTCCATTCGAGCGAATGCATCTTGGCTCTGTTTCCATCTCACACTTCTACCTTACGGTCCACTTTCCCTTGCAATAGAAATCTCTGTCTCTTTCTCCAAGACATACAGTTTAAAGAGGCTTCATCCGCAGGTGCTCGCACGCATTCTATCTTTCATTTCATAATGCTCGTTTTTAGACAGAAGAATTCGCAGGTAACACAAGCGTCTGCTTTTTCTTCTTTCGTTACTCCTCACGAAATAAATTCGAGCTACTTTCCGTTACAACGAGAGAAACATCGAAACTCTTGTTTTCTCTTTTTTCACCTGCCTTTTCTTCTTTCTCTCTCAAGTTGTTCATTGTCTTGTCGGTTCCTCTTTAATATTAGAGGTGCCATTGAAAGTGTTTCACGCAGTTCTGATTCCGCAACGCGTCTTTCGCTCCCAAGGCCGGCCATCACTGTAATATTGCTGAGAACACAGATCTCGAGAATATGGATCGCTCCTTATCGCGTACGAAACCCACAGTCCTCGACAGAATTTACACTGGATCGAAAGAAACCCGGGATACGAGAGTGGAGATTGCAATATCGAGTGAGGGGCTTGATAATTTCTGTTCAAATCAAGTGTATCTTTCAGCTCGGCTTGTTGCACACGCTCTCCACTATAATAGAATTTCAAGGATGAGGTGTGAGGCGTTGAAGATGAGGGACCCGCCCGAGCATGCTTATAAGATACGAGAAGGATTATTTTCGGCTAACTCAACGATAAGAGCTTTACTGCTCTTCCACGAGACAGTTTGTCAGCGTGTAATCATGCGCACGCATACATCACGTGGCTCATTCGAGTTCAATAGATTAACTGCTCGATAGTTTATAGTACAGTATGTTTACTTATGTATTTCCTGGTTAATTCTCAGGGTAAAGGGTGGCGCGGGGCGCCGATGGCCCAGTTTTACACTTATCCACCTTTGTAATCCGCTGGTTTTAAAGCCAGCTCGGGAATGTAAGCGGCACGCAATAATTTCAATGTTATCGTCCTATGCCGATCAAACAAGGCAATGTAGTACAGGATCGCTTTCACCAACCTGTCTATCGCGCAACCGGACTGACTTCCGGAGTGGAACACACACGCCTTCTTGAAATTGCGCTCCACCTTCCCTAAAGAGGCTGCGCGAGTGCACCTCACTCGCGCAACGAAATTATCTTTGATTAATAGAGCGCTGCACGCGCCAGATGCAGAGATTGTTTAATTGTCCTAATACCCGGATTACGCCTTCCCAGTAGCACGGAAAGCGTTTTATCTGATGATTTCACGGCGATCTTCGCCGTACATGGGTATCGAGGAGTGCCATAAACCACTCGGCTATTTTCCATTGGGACGAACCTAGTCTAACTCACAATGGACTATAAGTAACACTTGTGACAATCAAATCGTTCAAGTGTCGAGCAGTTAGAGACAGCTTCTGATCGTCTCTAGAAAATAACCCTATATCATACAAAATCTACTGCTTCCGTGCCGAGTGAAGTCAATGCTTGCTCGCGCTTGAATATTTCAAGTTATCTGAATTATAGACGATATTACCGTCTTACAAGGAATAAGCTCGGCATTGCTTGACATGGGAAAGATTTTTGTTTGTACGCTGATTTGATGAGAGGACGGCCCCGAACGTTATTGTATTGTTCACTGGGCCAACGCACATATAATTTGCACCAGCTATTCAAACGGGGTACATCCTCATTAAGTCAATCAGACTGAGTTTGCATGCATTACCTATACAAACGCTGCGGGAGACTCGCTTCGCGGGATACTAAGCCCTCTCGTGGAATTCCTGAATGGTCGGACAGACACTCGAATAATAAACTCCGAAACTGATGCAAGCATAGACTAGTTGTGCCGTCGTGCTCTCTATGATAAGCGTAACTCTGTTCATTCATTCAAATTTCCAATTCACTTTGATAGTTTCTCCGATTGCCATATGCGGTCACTCTCAGTCCATGGAATGGCACCTGTAGTTCTCTTCAGTAGAATCAGTATCTTCCCAATCGAATCTGACAAAATTATACTCTTTCGACAATTATTCTTAATCGCTAATTTGTCGCTATTTTATTGTTAATTGTTAACGGGAATTAAATCGAGGTATCTTTGAATGAAAGCTTGGCTTTCTTGTTACATCTTAATTTTGTGGGGCAATCAAACTGCTACCTTGGCGCAGTTTTTTTTTACATTTCACTATTTTTTGACAGATTATACTTTTTCGAAAATGTCTTGTAACACGTAAAGTTGGCGTGTTTGGAATCTGCGAAAAGGTATGCTTAGCCATCGTCGGATTTATAAGAGCATTGGACACAAATACGGCCTCCCAGCCCATTAAACCCTACTGGTTGAGGAAGCCCATCCCTTTACACACTCGAATGGCAGCTTAATCAATAAAGGCAAGAAACGCGATGTACCACCCCTGACAAATCCCCTCTGTCTAGCTTTATAAATACGTGGGCTTTGAACGTAGGTCACGATGCTACTATATTATGCCAGCGATCGTCAAAATACAAGCTCTCTCGACTTACCACTGTTTGTAAAGGGCACTCGCAAATGTAACACTATAAATGGACATTTCCTTGGCAAGGAACTCCTCTGCAATTGCGGCGACACCATCCGCCTGGCCGAGATTCTTTGCACGCGAGCTATCGCTAAATCGACTTGCCGCAATGAAAAGTCAATGCGGCGAATTCTAGGCATCCGGTGGAGAAAAAACAACAACAGAGAATGCGAATAGTACCACCTCCGCGTCGAACAAGCTTTGCAACTGCTTATGGTAACGAGCTTACTTGGCTTCGGATAAACTGACCAACATAGCTGCCGTTATGGAGCACACCAGAGTCGATTCCGGTTCAGTAACTGACTTTTACATCATAGCTGACAGCGCCAGATTATACTCCGAACAAAAAGTGCAATCTTGACAAGGGAACTATTTGGCGCGCTAGAAATATAACGAAAGCGTTAGTCACCGACAGCAATTACCATTGCGACTTTTACATCGATCTTCACAGTGGCTCCTATGTATAATACAAAAACGGGGTTATCGCACATGTAAATTGACATTTCTCTTTTATCCACGGCCAAATGCATCTCGATATCCTCGGGCTCGCAAAGTATTCCGCATCAATTGAAGCAATTGAATGACGGTCTGTTATCGTATCGTCGGATGTAGGGCACGACAGGTCCTCTCAGCCGGTGGTGGTATGAAAGATTCTCAAAAACCATTGACCTTGGCCGAGTTGGATGCGCAAGTACTGGAGTATTGGTTCACGGAACATCGAGGCGTAATTAGTGCTATATGTAAATAAGATTTTACACCGAGCGAATAGCTCTTACGTAAGCTTGTTGGTTGGTCATCGATTAGCGGTCGCGCGAGCTCCGCTTCGTCCTTCTGGCATGTTTGGTACGTACACCTGAACTGTATCGATTTCCAGCCGCTTTCGATAGCTCTACCTGTGCCAAACTCTCACCATTTTTGTGGAATTATTTTCCAAGACTGGCGGCAATTAGTGCACTTCACCGAGTTTACAGGCTTCGCTCTTATTTCTGTGTAAATAGTCGGGCCCAACATACAGAATTCCCCTAATTAACATTACGATGTTTGCCTTGTCATTCTTTAAAAATAAACCCGATATACGACGTACTAAATGGAATGATTATGGACAGTATGTTGGGTAAAATTATTTCGAGGCGGCAATGCGAGCAAAAATATGACCGTTTTAACCACATCGAAAGCCGATTCGTGTTAGCCGCTGCGGGAGGATTCCATTATTGAGTATACAGGGACATGTGGTGGTGCGAGCACGAACGTGAAAATATTGCGTACTCAAGCGTTTAATACCCGTCAATTCGTGAATTTACGATGTTACATAACCGAGATGCGTAAAATAGCGTTTTCAAGAAATTCCATCCGTTTTTGATCTGATATCAGCAAATCTTTTGCTAGATTTCGATATTTCGATGTCAAATACCTTATTAAAAATGTCACTTTTCAAAATGCATACTCTGTTAGTGAAGAATTGTGCGAACAAGTCCGGTCGGTGCTAGTATTCACAGTCGTCTACCGAGATCAAGTGGATCGTGCTAAACGCGGCTAACGCGCCTGCTAATTAACGGGAATGCGGAGCGCACAAGTTGTGACGCGCGTCAGGTTTCAAAAGGATGAATTTATCCGGTCTAGCGGATTCATTAATTTTATTGGCTAATGAGTTGCTGTGCCTAGATAGAAACGGCCACCGGAAAATTGTTCTCAACTACGTCGCGTTGCCATACGGACAAGTTTTCGAAGCGCGCATGTTGTGAGTAATGTTTCAACAAGCACATTGTATTTCTATGTGCTTATTATATCTGAATTTATTTTTGAATCTAAACTCTGTTTATACATTCAAGCCGCCGCGCCGGCTGTTTGTTAACTGCTTTAATATATTAATAATCGTAACTAATAGTGATCTGCAATCTTTTATTATATCAACTGCACTGAACTCTAATTATGGTTGAGGAAGAGATTGGTTTGTTTCTGCTGCTCTATATTCTCAGACTCCGATAACTTTGAGAGGAAGTATGTGGAGTATTGGAGCGTGAATCAGAATTAGCCGAATATTGCGTGACAAGGAGTGGTCATGGCAAATTTCGAGAGCCCCCATCGATCGCCCGCGGCTTACTGTACTCGGGAATTTGCGGCTTTCGCACTGGCTGCATCCTCGTCATTATTGCCACGAGCCTCGCGTTCTTCTCCCCACATTGCAACAATCCTTCCCTATACAGTCACACGCAACGCTGAGAATCCGCTAAGTCGACGAACTCACTCATACGAATTCTAGATCCTTTGTACTACAAAGTTAACTTATATCTTAAAGTTGAATTTGCTTCTTCGCGCAGAATTAACACAAAGTTCATGGGATCCGTCATTTTTATAACTTTTCGGACTTGATGGACAAAATTACAAAAGCAATTTGTAGTAATTTTTGTCCAATTTATGCGGACAATTATTGGCATAGTGAGACGAATATAATATCCAAATTCATTTCCCCCGTCGGCCATGTAATTCTAGAATTAATTATTCATTTTATAAGCGATTTATTACGATTAATTATGAAAGTAGCTTACCCGTCATGTTAACGGATATCCATAGAAATAGGTATACATCATAAAGAATTCTGAAATTACCTGGCGGAATAAATGTATGAACAGTAAAAGTTTGCACAAGTTTGTGATTATTTCTACAATCCTAACAGATTTAATTAACTTACATTATGTCGGTTAAGATTGTAATTATGTTGAAATTACATGAATCGTTTTTCAAAGAAAATCCGTGGTTTCCTTTAGCCGTGATTAATTTGGTGAGTGAATGGAAAAATGAAACACTCCTACAGGTATACGTTAAATGGAATTCTAAAAATAGAAAAGCATGGGGAGCCGCGTTATATCCGAGCTTATGCAAGGTTCAAGGCTGAAAATAGTTTTGAGAAAGATTGCGAGGGGTAACATGTAAATGAGGAGAAGAGAGTCGGAGGGTCCTTTGAGGGAGAGAAGACCCTCTTCTTGGCTCGGCCTAGCAATTCAACTGCGTGAGAACGAGAACGCGGCGAAATCATCTGGTGCGACTACGAAGCATCGAATTCTCAAGTGGCTGTCTAGATGCGGAGTGAGTCAAGGGCACGCTCCGCTGAATGCGTGCGTCGTTACCTGTATGTACCTACATACACGCATACGTATGTATGTATGTACATATGCGGCTGTGCCCCCCGCAAAAATACACATAGATGGCCGAGGATGCATGACGCCGAGAGATCCATACGGTACATTTTCCCAGTGTATAATAAAACCGGAATTTTGATCGAATCACTTTCGTAATCCATAACGAGTGCTAATGAAAATAACAGGCTTCCAACGCCAATTGTCTTCCCTTTCGTCTGGTTGAATCACGAAATTTCTTACGTTCAACCAATGATGTTACACGTGTTTTCTAATTTCTGCAGCATTTTTAAATTGAACCCTGGAACTCGCTTAATTAGGGAAGAGTGGAACGTTCTCGATGTGTCTCGTACGAAACGGAAGTGAATTACCGAAGGAACGTAGAGAAAAATGCGTATCCCGAAGAGAGACGCGAGACAACGCACGGGAAGGTATTAACTTGCGCTCGGAATATGCTCGTACACGTGTGAACGTGTGTTGCTGATACGCTCCGCTGCACTACACCTACACCTACAGCCAAGATCACTCGCCCTCTTTCAGACGCACCCATTCTGCAGCCACAGAAAGTTATTCTACTTTATTGAAGGTCTGAAAATCGGGGAAATCGTTAGTTCCGGCAGCACTCCCTCATCCACACGCTTTCAATAAATCTAACCCATACAAGTGTCTGCTATTCAATCATTGTTTCTGCTTACGACTCGTAATATCGGAGACCAATTCAAATATATCTTCAGCTTTACACTAATTTAAATCTATGTTTCAATCTTCATCTAAATGTTGTTGTCAAAATACGCTTTCTAAAAAACAATCTCGAAAACTATAAAATCTGGTACGCTGAAATTTGGGAGGCAATCAGTTTTTACCCCAAAGCTTTGCATGGTAAGCTTGGAGGGATTTGGAGTTTTAGCCAAGGGTTGTACTACCCCCTGATTCTCCTCTTTTTCATCCACCTCTGATATTTCAACAGAATACCAACTAGTGTCTTAATATTCCTCTGCTAAGAGATGCGAACTAAATTGAAACAGCAGTCGTTTGCGATTTGGGTCACTATAGTTCCCTTTAATCGATCCCTCGCAGTACCGTAACACTTAGCCATCATTAACCTTGGCTCTGCTTGACTGAACTCATCTGATGAGGCTAATTCGATCAACGTTCATGAAATAATGTCCCTGCGCGTCGAGGGTCTGTACGTGCCTTTGGGATAGGGGAGGATAATCACAAGTGTCCATGCGTATCGTACACCTACCAAGCACCATATTTTACGACGAATCTCAATAAAGATAGGTAATTTAACGATCTCTCGTTAATTAAGGTGATTTAGCGGAAGAATATTATGGGGAATGGGGTTTTCCTGTCCTGAAATATTTAAATCAAACCCATTTTTGAAACAAAAATTTGCCAAGAGTAATTTTCTTAATGGCTGACGTGACCCAACTTGACGATCGTCGGATTGCTGTGTACGTCGTAGAAACTAAAATGTACTCGCTCCGACAAGCTGCCTGTCTGCTCGAGACTGAAATTTGTCGGATTCTTTATGCTCTGAATATTCCAGCTCTTTTCACGTGTCACTCTTGTCAGTAGGAAATTTGAAAAACTAGAGGAAACATCGGAGATGGCGAATTCTCTCCTAATTATAGCCGATGCACTTCCTGATACTTATTTACACCGCACAACTCGAACCACTAATAATCAAATTGCTAATTATTAAAGATACATCCTGTGATAATAAGAGTTCGGTGTTAAGTATTCACTCTAGTGTCCCAGATTGAACCCTCGCATACTTTGACGTGGCTGTGAAAGCTTGCAGAGGCGGAAATCCACAACAGTACATAATCCATAAAGTATGTCGAACATTAGAAAAAGCAAAAAGCTTCCAAGTACAATCTTGAAAGAGAAGCGAGGGAACACGAATGGAAGCAGAGAGATGGCAAAGTACGCGGTAGAATGAGTTCGCCGGCGAGAGAAAGAGAGAGATGGATCTGGATCAATGCTGAAACAGCTCTGTTAGGAAAGGCTTTTGTTCCCCCAAAATGAGCTTCCCCAATTGGACTCTTTCACGGTTACAGCACCCTCTGATCATTTCCGAACAGTACTTTTACATGGGCAATTATAATACTTTTGCGCCTACATATACACATGTACTCACGATTTGTAAATTCAATACGCGCCGAATCTCAACGAATGAGCAAAGTTTCATTCATTAAATTATTCAATAGTGACTAATCTGCTCTCGTGATGATGAAAATGGAAGATTCAATAAGTGAAATCTTAAGTGATTGTTTCGTGACGTGCTCTACCACCGTTTGTGACTCGAAAGCGAAGCTTTTCTCAGGACATTAAATCCTTCCTGTACGGAAGCTCTTAATCCAAATCAACTACAATTGTTCATTTTCTTTATATGTACAGGTGTACACTTTTCTGTCCGCGTATATGTCGAAACGAACCTATAATTATTTAGCCGGCTATGTCAGCACGGAAGTTATACCGTAAACTACCCGGAATCATAGCAACTGGAATCTAAGTAACGCCAACAAGGATTCTTGATCCTGAAAAACCGGCTGCGCCGACTCTGCCACCGTTGCAAGAGCTGAATTCACTTATTCGGTAACTTGTACGAATTAATATCCATTAATTAACATTGGAGTGATTTTCCTCGCAGTATTTCGCCAAGCATGAAACACTGCTCGACGATGAAATATGTGATTTCTATTTCGTAATCTGTAGAATGCCAAGGTGGCTGATCACGAATTAAGAATTTTACCTATAAGCGGCTGAGAGAATAATCATCAGAAAATAAATGCACATTCGCTTTTCTTTTATGTTGAATTCTATGGAAAGCTCCGTTTCAAGTATAATACACGCGCAGCATGTACCCGAATACGGAGCATAAATTTGCTGGTTTATAGTGAGGAGTGGTCAACGTGAGGAGTGTCAAGCCTCGGGACGCTATTTCAGCCTGAACATTGCATTGTAGCTGACAAGCTACCACCACAATAGTTCACTGTCACGTTCAGAGTATGTGTTTCCTCAGCCATGATTGTTATTACAACTTTCTTCTCGAAGACTTCAAGTTTAATTATATGTATCAGAAATGACCCATGCTGTCCGGTGAAATGTACGGAATCCGACGAAATAGTTATCACAAACTGCAAAATAGCCATCGGACAGAAAGTGAAATTTGATAGCATGTACACCCGGTATGCAAGACTGTTTTAAGGGGCTGCGAGCGGGGTCCCCTCCCCTAAAAGGGGCCTTTTAAAAAGTCGTACGTACCGGGTGTACGTGCTATGAAATTTCACTTTCCGGCTACGGTTTTGCAGATTGTGACAACTATTTTGTCGGATGTTGCATGTCATCATCATTCCCATCCCCTGAAATGTAAAGCGATGATAGTCTCAAAACATGTTTGAAGTCTACACTATTTCCGGGATACCTTCGAAGGCCAGCCAGTCGACTTAACAGGATGCAGATGACACCAGACTTCGCGTATGCAAAACGGTTAACTCGTCTGTGAGCGAACTATACAATAAATAACTAAAGCGAGTGGCAGATGAACATGATAATTCATGATGTGATGAAGGATGAAAATGTATCTAATTCAAGATGAAATTGGACATGGTTCTTCCTGTAGTAGTGGACTCAGTCTATTGACCTGTTAGTGCCCGGTTCAAAGACACCATCGATGCAGCAAGAAAGCACGATCGCATAAAGGCCACACCTGGTATGTGAACATACTCTCGCTCTCAGAGCTATTGAAAACGTGAATTGCATACTGCTTGGTACAAAAAATACCTCATTTCCTTGAACAATCATAGCCCCCGGACTCTCTTTCAAACACCGTGGGGAGCTACGTTGACGAACCAGTTGAGAACCCCCAAGGGAAACTAGTTCATCGCATAGTCTCGTGAAAGAAGACTTGTTTTTCAAATCGCCATTACTGCTCCCGTTAGAAGTGACATTCACCTTTGCCTCACTTTATCCAAAATAGTCGATATTTTTTATTACCGCTTCATTAACGAACGCTCAATCGCATATCTTTGATGGACTCGTGATTATGCAGTTGACATCCATAATTACTACGATCACAAGCAACTCTGAGAAGGAGAACAATAGATCTCGATCGACGTCAAGAAAAAGGACTTATATTCCGTGACATTATTTTCAAAGTTTTTCTACTACTTGCGAAAGTCCATTCATCGATTCGCATCAAAGTAGGCCGCGAATGTCTGTCATGATCGTTCTCGAAGATGAAGATGGCGATCCATGTCGATCCCGGCGTGGTTTCTCGCACATATAAATCCAGTCGATCCTTCGCTGGAAGCCACCATAAACGATAACGATTCCCTTGCTTAACGCACTGCGGCTTTGCCTTTCCGACTCTCCATTTCCCTAACCGTCGATTTCTCAGCATTGTCTCAAAGCCAAGAGGCGTCCCAAGAATCGTAATCCTTTAAAGTCAACTCCATTCGAACCATCAATCTCCCCGCCAAGTTTCTATCACTATTTTTCAAGAATCCACTATCTACTTGAAAGATTCAGTGTCCTCACTTATCTTTTTTCCACTGACTTCTTATTAAATCAAGGACGTGGACTGTTTTGCGCGTACAAGGAAAAGCTGAGGACAGCTGGTTCTGCGTTTGTATTGATACCGATGACCTCAAGAATCGAGGCCCATCGGGAACGATGAAGCGATGACTGAAGCTGGTCGGATTACCTCAACTCCCTCGTCATCCAATGATTCGACTGCTATTTAAAGACTCGTGCGATATCATCAATATTTTTTTCTCTAACTCTGCAAAATTGCTTAAGGTTCATTGATTCGGTTCATCGAGTTTGTGTAATCTGTCGATCCTTACATTTGCGTTGCCATTAATGTTTCTAGTATTTATGTACAATTATATTGTATTATTACACCTTTAAGCTCCGAAGCAGTGTTAGAGTAGATAATAAGGTACTACTTGATATGAAAATCGCTGATCATTAATACCGCTAATCCAATCATGTATTCACATTGTGTAATTTGCACGCGGCAAATGTAGAAGGAATGTCAATATATCACGTAAAGCAATGCATATGCGAGGCCGTATGATCATATTAGTAGCACAGCAATAAAAGAGAAGGTTGCATCACAAACTTGACGTTTCCAAATTTGACTTTGACTTCGCCAATTCGGGTGTATTGCACTCACTTGTTATGAATTATAAAATGATTCGTCGTGAAATCCAGCAAGTTTGACCTTCCTCGATTTTTCTTTCGAAGGATGTTGATGTCGCAGGTAAAAGCTTTGGTTTAATGGGAGGTGCTTTGATGCTGAAGCTAAGAAAGTAGCATAGCTCGGAATGGTCGCAGCGCAAAAAGAACAGGGCAGGAATGTATTACGGTAACACCGTCTCCGTTAGACCCTTCTTACGTTATAGGCGTCTTTGCGTGTCTGTATGCGTGTTACGTGGCACGTCAGTCTAGAATGCCAAATGTGGTCGCGGCACTAAACTCTCCGAAAGCGAAACCACCATTAATATTGCCACATTTCTTTGACCGGTCTTGTGAAATTATGCGTCTACTTTCATTGTGTCTGGCTAGGTCATTGATAGCGAAACAGACTTAACAGAAGGATTATTTATAGGACTGGCGTATAAATAAGTAATGTTTAAAAATACCCGCCGCGTCAAAGGGTGCTCCACTAGCCGCATTATTTTTACTACCGCGTGAAAGTTCATCCGTCTTTTCAATTAGCTCAGCCGATTACACTCTGCCGTCATCGTTGCCCGAGTATTAGTCACATTTATTTACAACAACCGTTATCTTATCGGGAGTTTTTCCGCGCGATCTAAACATCGAACGCGCCAACATTTGGCCGAAGCCTAGTAATCTTGGTATCAGTGATAATGAAGAGTACGCAGACCGGAGAGTATCGAACTTGAATACAATCAATCAACAATCCGACATTCTCCACTTTTCTTATAACGAAGCGAAATGATTTGTGTCTTGGGGTGATTTTTTTCCACCGCGAAATGCCATTGGAGTTACTTGGCGCGCATTGACTATAGTGCACACTGACAGGCGATAGTGATGACATAATGATTATAAGAGACGCCGGTGATGAGTCAGTCAGAATAAACCATTTGCTTCTCTCCGTAAGGCGCCGCTTCTACATACATTAAAATGAGTACAGAGTAAATATGTAGAGTACAGAGAAATAAAAGCAGCGCTGAATAGCATTGCCAGATATTCTATCGGCGCACCCACTTCGATTAATACGTCTGTGTGTGTGTGTGTGTGTGCTTCAATTGTCGCTACACGTGTTTCCCGTTCAAACAAACCTGAATCCGGAATACTGGCAGGGAAGCGTCCGACATGAGTGGATGGGTACTCTTAGCGACTGAACGCCTTGAAATAACAGAAAGCAACGCGACGTTGACGTTCTTATACTCCGCTAAAATTACCTTCACCCGAAATACACTACTGAGACGCACTTCTTCGATCTAATACTAGCTTTACGGACATTTTTTTATAGCTATCTTTGCCGACATCCGTCAAAACGACGGTAAAAGGAAACTACGTATATTCTTTTTTTTTAAAAAGCGATTAATTTAATTGAAACATAGTTCCAATCTTAACAGATACAATATAAATTAATTAAATCTGTTAAGATGGTATAAGTAATCACGAAACTTTTACTGTTTATACATTTATTCCGCTATTTCATACAATACCCAAATAAATTTGGGTATTGTATTCGTCTCATGGCATCAATAATTGTCAGGAAAAATTCGAGGAAAGTAATAGTAATTGTTTGTATAATTTCGCTCACGATATTGGAAATCCGTGAAAATGGTAGGTTCGGTAAAGCCAATGTTAAGGACGGCTGATAAAGGTGTTAGCAGTCGCGGACAGTTCACTTGTTCGATAATAGGATCGAAATCGAAGGATCAACTGGCGCCTACCCGAGCAGCGCCCGCCAAGCGTTCTTATCTACCTGTCGAGTAACATTCCGCGCTGCCAGAATGACGTTGTCCGTCCTATCAGCTGACGTGTATTAGAAAGAAAGTCGGAGGGAGGGGCTACGTACACTGGCTCGGTGTGGTTGGCACGCGGCTTCAACTTGCCCGTGAACATGAGAGTTGCAGCAGGAAATCGTTCTCCGTCCACCTGCTCCCCAGGATACCGAAAATCGACCCACCGCAGGGAACCTTGATCCGACCTTCTCCTCGATGTTGAACATTGACCGTCCTCGGCCGGCCTGGCAGCATTCCTCGGCCCACGCTCCTCTTCTCTTCGTTCCTCCTTCCGTTACACACGCTCTTCTCTACTCCTCTCCTCTTTTACCTTCGCGCCCACCGAAGTCACGCTGATTACGCACCTTCACGCTTTTTCCCTTTGCCCTTGAAAGCCCCTCAGCCCCTCAGCCCCCCACCTCGCGCTCTAATGCGATCTGTCAACAGAAGATTTCTCCATCACCGCGTATGTACCTTTCAGGAGGCTCCTGCCAATAATCAAAACAATCAGATCGAATTGCAATTTGCACAGAATGATAATCAATGGAAACTGCAGCTCTCTTCAAAATTTCAACCAGAGATTACTATTTATGACTTAGTAATATGTGATACAATAATGACAGATGTCAATGAGGCTCAGTTTCAAAAGCTTCGTCTGCCCGGTTGAAGAGTATTTGAGCAGAGGGTGAAAAGGAAACGGTTTCATTTGTAGAAATAACATTACTAAAAAGAGTAACTTATACAAGCAGGTGTGACATAACAGAAACTTAATTGGAAATTGAATGTACCTACTCACAAATTGATTTTAGTATAATTTGAAAAGGCTCGTGTCAGCGTTTGCATGTTCCCCTTTTACCGCCACGCCAAATGACGGCACCAACTCTATGCGAACATTCTTCAGCATTCCGTAGATAGTATAACTCGAAGCCATTTGGAAGACGCGTCGAATTGCCGTGGAGTGCAGGAGGGCGCGTTGCACAACTGACGAGACAATTTGCATGCGCACAAGGAGCCAGATGATACGGAATAGCGTCGCACTGTCAATTGAAACGTGTGGGCGATCGTACTCGAGAAACACTTGTTACTGGATCTGTTGGATCTGCAAATGCTCTTCTTCAAGGATCTTCGAATTTCCTGATGTGCGAGCATAACACCGTTAAAAAGCGCGACACTAATTAAGATGTAATCTTATGCGAAGATCTTGTATTTAGACCACATTCTTGAAACTCCCGAGGAATTTTCTATGCAACCGGTTTCCTGTGAATTGCGTCGCAAAGCTATCGGACGCATTCTCCTCGTAGCACGTACACAAACGTATCGGGATTGTACCGGCTTCGCAAATTGAGGCTATCGATAATCCGAACCGAGCAGTAATCTAATAAACGTCAGAATGCAACCCAGAAAAGATTCGATAGACCAACAATTCGATGTGAAATGCAACTCTCCTGTTTTGCATTCGTCAATCGAGATCTTGGCAAGCAAGAAAATATAAGTAAAATTGACGGCTTTAAGATCGAATTTATTTCTGCTCCAATTACGCTACGATTCAACCTGTACCTTATTATCACTGTAATAATATCGCAGTAAAATATCAGTGAATAGGTTTCAAAGATAATTAGGAAGAGAGAATAATAATGCGTTTGGTGATATGAACATTGCCACTAATCGAAGTAAGAAGGGATTAAAGAAATCAGCAGAATTGATTGACCTGACCCTTTGCTATCCTGTTTCAAGTTGGCCTTTCTCTTTTTTTTAATCTGACACTTTCTTTGCCTCTGTGGTTACAGGTGAAAGGAATTTCTCGACCTAGGCTAAGATGTCACATCACAGCGACGATAACATGTTGATAGCGACCTCGGACTCATTCTGGGAGCCGGGGAATTACAAGAGGACAACAAAGAGAATCGAAGACGGCCACAAGCTTTGCGACAGCTTGATAGCTCTGGTGCAAGAGAGGGCGGAGATCGAGAAAAGTTACGCGAAAGCTTTAAAAAGTTGGTCGAAAAATTGGAACGACAAGATTGAGAAGGGGCCGGAGTATGGTACGACCGAGGCTGCTTGGAAAGGAGTCCTCGTAGAATCTGACAGGCTCTGCGATCTTCATCTCAGGGTCAAAGAGAATCTCTGTAATGAGATTGTCCTGCAAGTCAAAACGTGGCAGAAGGATACTTACCATAAGGCAAGCCTGCAACATCTTTTTCTTTTCTGCAAGACTGGATTGACGCGAATCAAGTTAACCAGAAGTTTTTTTTACGACAAGTCAGACATCTCAGTAAAAGTTGAAGCGCATCTTTTCTTTTCTTTCCCCACTTCACAACAGTCGAAACTTTCTTGTTCGAGTAACTTTCAGTACGAAGACCGCATAAATAGAGCAAAGTGGATTTGATTATTGAAATTCAAATTTAACTCAACCGGTAGAAAACATAGCTTGAGTATATTGGATAGACTATGACGCGGAAGACATGACTTCTTTTTCTGGTGTAGGTTGTAATAGTCGCTAATATTCCACGGATGTGATTGCATTGCAGTCGATGATGACCCTTAAAGAACGCAAGGAGATGGAAGACGCCTTCAAAAAAGCACAGAAGCCTTGGTCAAAACTTCTGCAGAAAGTCGAGAAAGCCAAGTCGGAGTACCACAATAGCTGTAAAACTGAACGAACTGCAGCGAATATGGAGAGGAACGCCTCGGCCGACAGTTCACTCTCACCAGACCAGGTAACACGATAATCGCCTTTACACCGATACTGCCGCACATATCTACATCAGAACCCATACCCATACCAAGACGTCTCTTCTACGCGTCTTAGTTTTCCTTAATCTCACTAACGATCGCTCAGACACAGATAAGAATTGAAATAAATACTTAAAATATACATTTTCTCCTATCTCAAGAAATCGTGGAAATAATTACAATACTGCTGGCAGAATAGTAATAGATCAAATTTGATGCCAATCCACAACGTTATACCAATAATCGACTACTTAAGGTCGATAAAGCTTTAGTATCGCAAAGTGTCGCAAGTATCCGTACCCAAGAGAAATATGCACAAAGCGTGTATTGCACACGTATTTACCACTGCTCATTGTAGTGTGGATCTTCCGATCACGTATTCGTGATTCTCCAGTAGATACAGTTGTTCTTTAGCAAGTATTGTTTTCAGGCGGCCCGAGGCTCGGAAAACGTATGTTGAGATTCCGTGTTATCTTAAATAAACTTGCATGCTGCCACCTTATTCTTTATTCTTGCCTTCGTTTTTACTATCTGGAGGTGTCCTTTCAAGTTTACTATATTTTCTAAAGATTGCTGTGTTGTTGCACATTCGTGATCACATTGTTGGTGATCAGGGTCAAGCAGTTCGATTATTGCCGTGTGCAAAGAAAAGGTGGTGCCTCGCACATTATTCTTGAGATTCAAATGGGATATTTTAATGGGAAATCTTTGTTGCTAAGGTTCACCTTAAATTTCCTGGGGATAAAACTTTTTGTATAATATACTAAGTGTCTTTCCATTTAACGTGCATGCCTGCGTATGTATGTGTAGTTGGAGATGAAAGTATTAAACATAATTAATTCTCCTTGAAAATGGCACGGAAACATAATAAGAAATAGATACATTTAGATTTTTCGGTGTAAGAGCTAAGTCCATAAAAGACAAAGGGTAACACGATTTTTAGATGACTGAGTGTGGATGTGGTGCATGGGACCTCAAAATACCAAAACCCTTTAGGAATTCTAAAATAGGCGACGTTCAGCTTGTATGTATATTACGTTGCATGTAGCATGATTATTAATTGACATTCTTTAATTTTCTCTCATTGCAGAAAGCTCTGCTGGTAAGCAAAACTCTGTGTCATGCATTTCAGTGATAGCTTTTTACAGGCATTGGAACCACTAGCGTATTTTCAATATTTGGAGTTGATAGCGATCATTGGCAATTCACAGAAAAGATTCAGAATAGTTTGGAGATTTCGTTCAGATTTTTTGTTATCATTCCTCATTCGAACAATTCTTCTGTTCAATTCCTTATTAATAGAAACACCTATCAATTTCTTCACCTTGATTCCGTATTTATTATTTAATTATTCCTTTTCGCGTATTACGAATTTTGAACATTATTCTATGATTTATCATTTTATTAATCATTTCTTCGTTTACCTAATGTAGCCATATAGACATCAAGAGTTTCTTCAAGTCAGTCTTTTAATTTTCTTTTTTTCGATATGAGGCAGTATCTGGGAAAATGGAATTAATGTTACTGGAATTAGTAAAGCGATATAAACCAACTTAACTTAATTTGATGTGATTCTGTAGAACAACATTTGATTGAGATACATATAAAACGAATACTCTGAAGGGTTGAAGAATCATGTATGCTGAGGCAGCAAGGAAAACGAGTGTAGTTTTCTGTTACAGCCTCATATATATGTAATAGTGTGTAGTGTTATGCAAAAAAAAAACATTATTGCAGAAAAATTTTAGAGTGTAAACTCGATATTAGTTCAAAGAGTTCCCATTTTGCATACTATTACGCAGCAAAAATGTGCAATTATTTATGTGTTCATATCCAGCAGCTTTATAGTTCATGTATTTAGCAAATAAGGCGCACGCTTTCTTCTTCCGGAGGTATACCTTGCAATCTTACTGACTGAGCTAAACGTGCTTGAGGGTAAAGAATTGGAATTTCCATTGCTATAGTTTTGCGTTACTACTATTTCAAAGATAATCATCTCCTGAAAAACTAAGAATATATAACACGATTAGTTTTTGAAAAATCTCGCTAGTTGGTTTAAGATATTTATAACGATGTCTGCACCAAGATCTTTACCTTCAATATGTACCATACATTATAAAGCAGCCCTGATGTATGTATATTGATTTCTTGACCTATATTTCGCAGGTGAAAAAAATGCAAGATAGGGTACAGAAAACGAAGGAGGAGGTTCAAAAAGCAAAAGAAAAATATGAAGCAGCACTTCAAGAAATCAATCAGTATAACCCGAAGTACATGGAAGATATGACCCAAGTCTTCGAGAAGTGTCAAGAAATGGAAGCGCAACGACTTCAGTTCTTCAAAGAAGTACTTTTTGGCATACACAAATGCCTAAATATTTCACAAGACCCAGTGTAATTATGAATTTTCTTAACTTATCTTCAAACAACCACAAATTCCAACACAGTCTGTTGTATATTTCACAGGCTTCCGCAAATATACGAAGAGTTTTATCACACTATCAACAATGCAGATCACGAGAAAGACCTTAAGTGGTGGTCAAACAATCACGGCGTAAATATGGCAATGAATTGGCCGCAATTTGAGGTAAGATGATTTAAATCAATCAAGTAAATGCTCTTGTTCTGTTGCATGTCAACCCTTGCTCGTGGTTGCAAATCTATCGTTAGAAGATATAGTCGTAGCAAAGGTTGAACATTTTTCTTGGTCCTTTTCTTTTATAACTGTCATACTATAAATTGTCTTATACTACTTATTACTCTTATCTCCCACCAAACGGGCAATGTTTTATAAAATATGCATTAACCGTTCAGATTGTATAATTACAATTTATTTTAAATTACAACACTTAAGATCATTACGAATTATGAAGGTCATAACAAATGGTCCTTTTCTAAAAGTACAAATGTACGCAGCACTCAAAGGTACAGTGCAAATTATACCAATCAATGGTTGTAACCTGTATTTGTTTTCATTTGATGTATACGTACAATACATATGTATATTTGTGCGCTTAATTGCAGAATTAATTTATGCAGTTTTTTGCTTATAAAAACGTTTGTCCATTTGTGCTGTGAGACCGCAAATATTCAACCGGTATAATGAACTTTCTAAAGCAAAACTTTTTCGTTATCTGAATAAACAAATTTTAGACCTACTAACGAAGCATGACTTGCTATTGGTATTGAGTATAGGTATAATTCATTATACCGGTTAAAGGAATTCGGTAGTCTTAACAAACGGTTTGATTTAAGTCCTGTTTACCAGTCCTACACGCCAAAATATGGGTTTGTTTAAATTCAAGTCAGAATAAAATGGGAGATTACAGCAATCATAATGTCCGCCCGATAAGCCTTTAGATAATAGCTCCAAGCTAAACTATCCGGAATGCATGCATGTGATTGTTTTTGGGCATTGCTATTTATGCAGGACTACACAGAGGAGTTTCGCGACATCACCAAGGGATCGAAGTCAAAGGAGGCACTACCAGCAGGCTCCATCACGCTCATCAATCAACGCCCAGTCGGCGAGGATCTGCATGTAAAGTTTTGTTATGTTATTGCGATCAATTTTCTCGTTTTGCCACCCGTTCATCAAACACTGCGCTCATGGTCTTCTTCCCTTGCCTTTAATACAAAAGCAAAGCTTTTTAGTGGGTGATCTAGGCTGTAAGTTTGCAACACTATTGTCGCGAGCAGAGTTACTGACAATGGGTTTCCTTTTTCAGCTTCTAGCTCGCTAACTGAATTAACCCTATCCGCTACGTACTTAGCTTTACAACTAAAAAAACTCGAGCCTGTTATTTCAGTATATCAAGCATGTCTCACAAACACAGGTAACCTGACGGATTCATTATCACATAAAGAACATGCAACAATCAATTCAATTCTTAATATTATTTTATTGGTTTGTATATAGCGCAAATATGTGGTCATCAATAAATCCCCACTCACCAACTTCCTTGTGGTTAAACTCATATTACATATTCATCTTGATCAATGGATTTTAATCCGCCTTTATCGAGAACATTATATCTCTTGCGTATACGTACATTGTATATGCATACACATGCGTGTGTGGTTTTTGCTTTAATTAAGGTTCGTTTTGCTAGAATTAAGGTTCAAAATTGGTAATGAACAAACCATCATTAACTATGCTTGCAACTGTAAAACAAAAAATTTTCGCACATTGCACTTGGACTGCAAAGCATGAGAAAATAACTTAAATAACATCAGTCATTTTTGTAAGGATTGAAAAACATTTTCTCTTCCTCGAAATCATTTGAATGCACGCGTTTTTAATTGTTAAAAACATGTAAAAGTTCTATGTAGTATAATATAAATACGATGATGGAATTCGCTTTTCTGTCAATAAACACTACCTTATTCAATCACATTAATGCAAAACCATACTTATTAATGCAGGAGCTCCCACCAGTCAGTAACAAATCGAAATCGAAGCCCAGTAGCCGAGTGATATCAGCCGATGGAAATCATGGAGATAGTAAAGCTGATAGGATTAGTTCAAACAAACAATCGTCAGAAAAAAATAATCATGAAAGCACCGCAGTTAATAGGACATCTACGATCACGTAAGTTAGACAAAATTTAAGCTCAGAATTAAAGAACAAAATATAATGTTTTCAAATCTCACGATAGCTCTAATAATCTTGTAGATGTATTTCTATTAAAAAAGGATCTATTTTCATAATTCATTACATTTTCTAGTAATGGAACGAACGCTAAGCAAGAGTCGAATCCGTTTGAAGAAGAGGAATGGGATGAAGACGGAGGAGAACCACTGGTAGACAATGGAGAACCAGGTGTACCTGTGCGTGCTCTATACGATTACGAAGGCGCCGAGGCAGATGAACTCAGTTTTAAACAAGGTATTCGCTGGAAACACGTCACTTGACTACTTTACCGTGGAAGCATATCAATATGCAAATATTTTCAGGAGATATATTTGAAAAATTGGAAGACGAAGACGAACAAGGATGGTGCAAAGGAAGAAAGGACGGTAGGGTAGGACTTTACCCTGCAAATTACGTGGACTTAGTGGCTCAGTAAAACTCCAGTCTTTAAGCCAAATGTGCAACCATTTTTAGTTACTTAATATGCAAATCGTAAACGGGATAAAATTTTTTATTCCATTTTATTGTTTCCATCTGAGGCATCATCTTCATTGGACTCAATACACTCATGTAGTTGAAAATTGAGTGGGACACTATACTATTTAGGGATCTTCTGTTATATGTGATGAGCGAAGGTATTTGAAATTTAAATAGTACAAGGAATACTTTGACGAACCAAACTCCCAATGAATGATTTAACACTGAAATTTGTTTGTTCCTCTGTTTTTGGTTACAAATAGCTCAAGGAAAAAACTCGTTGGATGAGATTTACTCTCAAAGGTAATGGATTTCTTTAGATAGCTAAGGTATATATCCATCTAGGTAACTAGTATTAGACAATAAGATGGATAACGCATATGTCACATGTATACAAAGTTTAGATTTTGAGGTAATGTACAATCATGCATTTCATGATCCATTACTACCATTGTTGCGACTAAAACTTTTTCGGTGACAAGAATATATTTAATTTATTGTTATTAAAATGAGATACCATTAAAATCTATTGTCTGTCTGAATGATGTCGTTGTATATAATAGGATTAAGGATATAGCAGTATGTAAAGTTGCTACTGTTGTTCAAAAGGTTGGAAATTAGAAATTTTTGAAGTAGCATTTGTGCATAAACACACACGTGTGTTTGAAGTGCGATACTTTAAGGGAAATATCTGCGACTTACTGTTATAGAGTCTTTCTTTTTTAAACGAATGGTCAATGTCTTCAGCGTTAGTCAAAAATAAATTTGCTGCGGTTTTACCGAAAATCAGATTTTTGATTACGAAGTGTACTTCACGCGCTAAGTGCAGGAAAAATAAGTACATACATTCTCCGAGACAGTTATGCGAAGCTCTAATGTTATTCAACACTGTACGTTATGTATATATTATATATCGCATGTCGGAGAGATTTCAGTGTTGTTTACAAAAATCAAATATTTGTTTGGTCAAAATACATTTTTTGTATGAAAGTAAATATAAATAATTCAATTTATTTACAATTTTCATTCTATGCTTGTTACTTCCGTTTTCGGCAGGAGATATCTTATAACACAGGAAGTAAAAACGCAGTATATTTTACATACTGAAGCATTAAAGTTAAAACGTAAACTTTATTTATTCTACAGTATGATACTTAATTATTATTTCTTTTATGTAAAATTTTAATTCTGCTCAGTACTTCCGCAGTTTTGTTTTCATCTTGAAAAAAATGGAATGCCAACTTCCATAAGAGACTGTAAGGATAAGGCACTAAATATATAGTAGGTTCTACAACAGTACCAATTTGAATAGTACCTTATTACGGACGTACACTAATTTTTGAAGGACACCACTGTTTATCCATGTCCAGCACCTGTCTATATCATAATATGTAGCGACAAGGTAGCTGGTTTTAAATAACGAATTGTATGTTGTTCTTATACAAACGATTATGTAAATATTATGGAAAATAATAAGATTTACAACACAATGAGCAAGCAGTTTTGTAATTATTCATATTCTTTAAACAGATTTACACTCAAAGTAACTATTTTATTTCCAATTTCTGTATGAAGTTTATTATAAACGTCAAATAAATAATCCATACAGATTATTCCTATGTAATTACAGGACTTAACTAAAAATAATGATAACATCCTAAAATTGTATCAAACAGTATAACTAAAATCTGATCATTTTCAGATTGTCGTACAAATACTATTACCTGTCATAGTCAACAAAGAAGAAGTGTTAATGGTATTAACTAAATATTTTTAAAAAATCTCATGGAAGTCTGCATTTTAGTAATCTGCTGTGACTACTATGATGAACACGCATTCGGTTGCCTGTATGTACAGTCATTTATTTGTGATGCATCAGATGTATTTCAATGAGTGATAAATGATTACCTTTATACGACACCCATTTTATCACATACAGTATAGAGACCGGTATCAATAGAGCGATGGAATTATCTGTAATGTAACCTGTGGTCGATCGCAACAACTACTCAACTTACTCTTTATTGGGTAGTTCTTATTCCTACTCATAAAATTGGTGTCGTAAAATTCTTAGTAAATATATTCACAGAATAAGTGTGGATGATTTTAACTTTAAAACAAATTAGGTACATCAGTCAGAGAAATATCTCAATATATGATACAAAATCTCTGTCATGATGCACGCAACACAGCATTGCAAAATTCGAAATCCTTAATGAATAGTTCCGCTTTAACAGTTATGTTACACTTTATACAACTTACTAGTAAATCGCATTGCGTTACACGTTAATGCGTCGCCACATGTCTTTGCAGCTCTTCTAGGGTTGTAAATGGTTTTTCACATAATTGACAGGCATGAGCATTTCCATTATGAATATCCAAATGGTCAGACAACTCTACTTCTGCATCAAAAAGCTCATCACATATCATACATCGAAATTCATGAGTCTTTATCTCTTGCCTTTCCCACTCAGCTATTGCTGCTTCTTCTTCGTGTGCCTGCATATGCATTTCCAACAACATTTCTGAATTAAATGTTTCTGCGCATTGCAAGCACTGATAGCCGTTGACGCCGGGCTTTTCGTTTTCACTAGGTATACTTATAAGATTAGGATTATCGTCTTCTTCATCAAATAAATGCTTCTCAACGTGCGCTTCGAGAGCATCTTCGGAACTCATCGAGTCTCCACAAATTGCACACTGATACAGCTCCTTAGACTGCTCGCTTTCACTTATGTCATCACAGTGCTTTTGTAAATGATCTTTCAGCTCTTCTTCATCAGTAAATACTTTATCACATACAAAGCAAATATAAGTTTCTTTTAGCGTGTCAGTATTATTTGAACACTCCAGTTTATCACCTGTAGTACAGGCTACTCTTTCTGTTTGTGGTTTATTCAGATGGTTTGTATTAGAATTATTGGAATTTTGTTGCACACCGTAAATCTTATTGATCTCAGTGCGTGCTTCCGAAGTTTCAGCATCTGTCGCAACCTCAGGTTTTTTATATTGGCCCTTAGTTATATTCTCTATATTAAACTCAGACTGATCATGACCTTCTAAGTGTCGAATAAGTAGTTTCTCTGTACGAAATGTTGAGTTACAAACATAACACTTATGAATTTGTTTGCATACGTGAGCTTTAACAAATCTTGCTTCAACTATTTCATGGCATCTTTTACAACGCATTACTTTATGTTTATTATTACGCGCTGACGAGCTATCTAGTTTATGCGTGCGGAAATGTTTGGTGACATCTTCACGGGTGTTAAATGCTTTCCCACAAACACCACACACATGCGTTTCTTGAATAGCATTACTAATTTTTGCATATGTACCTTCGGTCCCTTTTTCTTGTCCACTCTTTGTGGAACTTGTTATTGTATCGATAAATTCTGTAGATTTTGTGGGTCCACAATGACTGTTAATTGATTGTAGCTGCTTTGGTGTCTTAATTTCACATTTTTTGATATTGTGCATAGATCCTGCTGTTGCTACCTCACAGTCTAAAACTTCTGGAGATACACTGGATTCACCAGAGTCTACAGTCGATGTATTATAATCATTATACTTAATAGGAAGAATGGTTTGGCGCTTTTGGGGCACCGTACTAGCATCAACTTTGTTCATCATTGTGCAATCGTTAGCTGTATATACATTATTAATCTTGCAGTGTTTGCTTTCATGCGTAACGTCCAAACGTTTCACTATGACTTGTGGTTGATATTTCTTACATGTTTCTGCTGCTTTCGCAGAAGTGGGTGAAACAGAGCATGCTACTTTAGAGTCTCCATGTTGGTCATTTCCTGAGCACTTCAGAGTAGATGATTCAAAATTTTTCTTTATTGCTTTCTCCACTATACCCTTTAATTGTTGATCTAATGTTTGATAACTATTTTGAGAAATGCCTTTCAGCTTACCATTCTGTCCACCCGTTCCATTAATTCCACACAACCTATGCTTCATTTCCTTTTCAACAAAACGTGCTAACTCTACTTGAACACACTTTAAAGCGTCTAATTCGGTACCCTCAATTTCAATATTCAAACACCGTTCGCAACTTTTCTTTTCATTTGTATCATTCAAAATTGGATTAACTCTACGTAATTGCACTGCATCAATTATATCTGTATTCTTTTCTTGAGAATTTTGGTCAGAGACACTGCTTCTCAATTCCTTTGTTAAGTTTGTCAAACTATTCTCACTTAAATAATGTGGTTCTGACAAAATTAATGTAGATGTAATAACATATGTGGCATTCCCAAGTTCCAATTCTGATCTGACTAAATGTGGTGCAAATGTTTTTTCATTAACTTGTTCCTCAGAGGGTTCTGTTGTATCATTTTGCATGTCGCATTGCAATGGCGCAGATAAAGTATCTTTTTCATGAATATTTTCTTTGACCTCAGTTGATTCTTTATCAGTGTTGACTTTGATATTTGCCTCAGCAGTCAAAGTTTTCGAATTGAAGTCTGTTTGTGATCTCGTTTTTCGAACATCAGAATCACTGTCAGCACATCCAAAATTATCACTATCGTACTTGGTGATATATTCCTCACTAATGGTAGCACCCAATTTCTTCAGTTCCCTTGCCACTCTCTTTTGTCTGAGATTTTCTTTATCTATAATATTTCTTACCCTTGCTTTCTGTACAGGCGATAGCTGTGCATCATCAGAGCCCATCGAATCAGTATCTGAAGCACTTTTTCCCGTTGCTGCTAAAAGTGCTTTTTTCCGTGCTACCCATCTCTTTGTAGATGCTCTTCTACTTTCATTGGTTTTACCTCTTTTTCCTGTTAAATTCTTTACTCTCATAGGCACTAGGGATGGTTTTTCTTCAGTGTTCGTTTGCTTTACTACCTGTGCGGTACTATCCTCTTCACCATTAGAATCCTTATTTGTTTTTTGTGATGTTTCTTTGAACGATGTTGCTTCATCATCAGATACGCATATTGTGTCATCTAATGGTAATAACGAAGGTAACCCAGTTTTAATTTTCTTCTAAAATGAAAATATAACAGGCTGCATAAATGATATTCAATGTGCTTATTTTGTTTACCCAAAAATTGTTGATTTTACCTGTGAGGAAACATCAGACAAACTATCTTCACTGCTATACTGCATGTCAGAATGCGTTCTCTTAGCCTATAACATGCAAGCCAAGTATAAAAATTTAGTTAACATTATTTCCACATCTAGCGAATAGTAACTTTAAAAACTATATTGTAATATTTTGTTTAGTCTAACCGTGCCATCTGTTGATTTAGCTATCCCTAATTGGTTTGTAAGCAGTTTATGTGACTGCTCAAATTGTTTCTTAAATTCATCCCACATATCAAGTTTATAAAGGCAAACGTGACAAATAATATCCGGTAAAGTAGCGTCATTTTCAATCTATGGATAATAATAAAATACTTTGAGATGAAGAAAGAAATGTTACGTTACACTAACATTACATACATATATATATATATGCAATAGCTTCTATAAAGAAATATAAATAATTTACCTTGACTGAGGTAGACAGAATCAGATCTTTGATCTTCGTAAAAACCGATTTCTCAAACAGATTTGTCATACTTCCTTGCTTCACTAAGCAAATACGGCATCTATCTTTTACATTTGATAATTTTCGTTTCTTCAACATGATCACAGTTTTGTATAAACCGTATAAGTAGAATTATGCGTCTACCTCTGTGTACTCCGCAGATATCGTTCTCTGTTACTGCAAAATGCTTTTGGCCGCTTATACCAACTTATTATACTGAAGTGTGCAGCGGACCACGGCGGATAACATGTGCTGAAAAGTGGCGGGACCAAGTTCTATATAGTATCTGCAGATACCTTCACTTGAATCACTCATTCGCAATTCCCATATCGTGATAAATATATGCCCACAAATGTAATATTAATGTTAAACGTAAACGTGTGCGTATGTACTCTATCCAAAATATGTATCAAAAAAACACGATATCAAACAAAGCGTGTATCTGCATTTCCATATCATCGAGAAGTTGCCTCTAATCGCGATTCGACATTATTGAACTCAAACGGGAGTTCAAAAGCCTCGATGCGAATACTGTAGAATACGCCCACAAAGCAGGCTGTTGATGACGAACGAGTGTCCCCCCGCGAATAATTAAGAGTAAGGATTAGTTTCGCATGTTCTGGCATGCTTTTCGTTTAAGGCTCGTGTTAAAATTAAAACCTTCAACTGCGCGTTCCATTGGGAAAACCCGCCACTTACAAGCAGACTTCTTCGTACTTCGCGGGCACACGTACCCATCTTCGCGTTATAAGCTACGGACGGACACGGAACAATTATGTCACATACTATACTTGTTACTTTTCTTTTACCCTGCTTTACCCTACCCCACTTTAACCAACCTTATCTTAGCGGTCAGCACCGTCAGCACTGTGATGCAGTGTGATGTTTCTCGAAACATTAACGAAAACTAGTATTTAGAGCAATTTCGAGCACGTGAATCCTCTTTTACTTACAGGAAAAATATTTAATACATCCAGAAATATTACGAAATTTGATTGCAAAATTTGAAAGTGAGCGCGTAAAATATCCGGCTTTTCCTTTTAGTTGTATACAATGCACATTTTTTAAACACTTCTCCGAAACTATCAGAAGCATACAAATTTTTGTTTTAGAATGGCAGTGGATATTAGTCCGAAAGCGGATGGTGGAGTACTTAAGGAGATTCTCAAAGAAGGTGTTGGAGAAGAGACTCCCGGAGTCGGGAATAAAGTGTCAGTTCATTACACCGGCTATTTATTAGATGGAACAAAGTTTGATTCCAGCAGAGATCGTGATGAACCTTTCTCATTTGAATTACAACGATCGGGTGTAATTAAAGCATGGGACATTGGTGTGGCTACTATGAAAAAAGGAGAAATTGCTACCTTGACGTGTGCACCAGAATATGCCTATGGAAAAGGTGGCTTCCCTCCTTCCATTCCACCAGATGCACACTTGAAGTTTGAGGTGATAAATTGTTTACCACTCAAACTATGACCTTATCATTATATTCCATTAGTTAATTTGTCTATGTATGTTCTTTCCAGATTGAAATGCTTGGTTGGGAAGGAGTAGACTTAAGTCCAAATAGAGATGGAAGTATCACAAAGAGCCAGATTATTGCTGGCAAAGGCTATGCTCACCCAAACAATGGATCTTTAGTAAACAGTAAACATTATTTAACGTTATTATTCTTGGGTGTGTTAATTGTTGTATAATTATAAAATCTATCGTTTTCTAGTACACTTGACTGGATCATATAATGGTAATGTATTTGAAGATAGAGATGTTCAGTTTACAATAGGGGAAGGGGAAGAGGCTGGTATAGTAGAGGGTGTAGAAAAAGCTTTACAAAGTTTTGCAAAAGGAGAAAAGTCGAAATTAACAATTAAAAGTAAATATGCATTTGGAAAGCAAGGAAAGCCAGAATTCAATATTCCTGAAGATGCAACTGTAGAATATGAAGTTGAATTGAAGACATTTGAAAAGGTAATTGGATGTTTAAGATTTTACTGAATGAATTGCGTTATTTGTATAAGGTAGATTAAATAGTGTGTGAATTTCTATCTTAGGGCGCTGACCTCTTTGCAATGCAGCCGTCTGAAAAAATTGAACTGGCTAAAATGTACAAAGAAAAAGGAACCAATTATTTTAAATCTAATAAGTACAAGTTAGCTATTACAATGTACAAGAAAATGGATTCGCCTTTAAAATCTGAGAACTATGAGGGTGATCTTAAGAAAGATGCTGATAGTCTTATGTTGTCTTTACATTTAAATCTTGCTTTATGTTATTTAAAAATTGATCAAAGCGCGGAAGCTAGAGATCAATGTAACGCAGCTTTAAAATTAGATCCTGAAAATGAGAAAGCTTTATTCAGAAGAGGCCAAGCATATCTTGCATTAGCATCTCCAGATCTTGCTATAAAAGACTTCCAAGAAGTATTAAGGATTGAGCCAAAAAATACTGCAGCCTTAAAACAAGTTGCAGTTTGTAATAATCTTATTAAGAAGCAGATAGAAAAGGACAAAAGGCTTTATGCCAATATGTTCGATAAATTTGCGCAAGAAGATAGACAGGTTTGTTAAAATGATCACTTTTATTTTCTTATTTGAATGACTTGTTTTGTTGCTAATATATATAATTATTCTAGTTATGCATCTAGATTAGCTGTGCATCTCATTCTTGTCAATATACTTTTCAATGAACAGTTGTTGTCTTGATGATTATGAAATAAGTGCTTAAGCCACATTTTGTTGAATTTTTATGTGTTACATTTCATGATAAATTGTTAGTAATGTCGCAGAAGGAAGAGGAGAAGCTGAAACAAGATCCAGATGTAATGAGAGGAGCACTGGGTGTGTGGGGACATGAAGAACGAGCTGGTGGAAGAGATGCAACTGCATTTGAAAAAGAAAACCCTAACATACTCATGCTCAATGCTGACACCACTGGCGAATTTCAAAATATGTAGAGAATCTAACATCCTATCCTATTGCCCTGTTTAACTACTGATTCAAATAGAGTTTCCACATGAATGTTATTCTCTGGTGCCTTCCTATTGATACTATTTTGTACACAAAATAGTGTGTTTACGGCCTCCAGATCCTCTTTATGAGTTCCATTGTTGTACTTACCAATGTAATGTACTACCTAGTCTATGAATTTCTCCAATCAGAATGTATACACAAAGCCAAACTTTTGTGTAATTTCACTAATAATTAGGAAATTCTGCATCAAAGTTCAAACTGTTCATTTAATCAAATTATTTACCTATCTTTTTCAATTTTAATTACTGTCATGAATACATTGTATTATTAATCTCATTGCATAAAGATATATTGGAATAATTGATTTGCAATATGAATGCATTGTGACATATTCAGTGGGATCAAGACAGTTTTTTACAAACATTTGAGATCGAAAACACAGTTTGCCGATTAAGTAGTGTCAGAATACGTGCAAGGAGTAAAGTGTACACAATTTTTTGACGTAGTATAATATAATACATTTTTCAAATAAATTTGAACCTTCGATATAATTTTTTTTATCACATGAATTATTGTGGTAAAAAAATAGAATTCTTGAACTGAATATACAACTTAGTTCTTTTGAAATTCGAATCAGTCTTCAGGAATTTTATTTTTAACCCTTTCCGTCATCCTCACGAGCAGGGTGCTCAGCATTCCACGAGCACCCTTGCCCGTATTCAGGTCAGTCAAGCCCCTGAAACGTAACAAACGTGAACTTTCCGCTAACAATAAGGTAACTTCAATCGTCTGAACGAACACACAACCGATACAACAAACGTTTTCGAATATCGAATATATATATATATATAATACATAATACAATCTACAGATCTACACACACGTGCAACTACTTTTGACATTACATGACAACTTATTTGTAAATGCATGTGGTCGGTATTTAAAAATTTTACAGAAGATGTCTCTTTGTTTAAATATCTGCAAAATTCCATTTTGATCCCCGGTTATACCGGTCATACGTTGTGAAACTAAATGTGTAATATTACTTAAGACTATGGAAATGAATAAAAATCAAGAACTACCATCGAAAGGCAGTATGAGTAATTTGTCAGCAAACCATTCAACAATCAATAATGGTATGTGTAATATGTAACTTTGTTGTGTATATATATGGATAATAATAATATTTACTATATTTCAGATTTTGCAAATATACTTTTACATCTACAAGACGATACATATTCAAACCTAACAGTTGGTTCATTCTTTGAATTCATGAAAACAGCATATCAAGTTACTAATAGTTTTGACAACTTTACAACATTTCCAAGGGCACATAATAGCATTAATTGGGATATGCTTGCAAAGATTAATTTAAACCTAGACACATATGCCTGTAATGTTCTACCCAATGACAAAGATACTTATAAGGAAACAGACTACAGCAATTCAACTATACAGATGGACAAGAAAAGACTTGAACAAATTCAAATCTGTGAAAATGTGCAGAATATTGAAGTTCATAATGATTTAATGGGAATAATAGCATCACCGAATGTAGAAAACCATAGTCAAAGTGAGGATATCAACTGCTTTACTTCAAAACAGGATTTTAATGGTAGTAGCATGCCATTAACAAACTTAAGTACCCTACAAGATTCTAATCAATTATGTGAGTTAAACACTCATGGGTCTCATATTAGAGATTCTGACCAACAGCCGGAAACAATTGAAACTAAGGAATATGGTATTGATAAAGATGAATGTATTCTAACTACGGTAATGAAGAAGAATTTAAGTGACATTTTGCACGAAGGTTTATTGGATTCAGTATTACCATATATGATTCCAAAACAAACTTTGTCACAACCTACTATTAAGAAAGCAACAATCAACACGGATTTAAAAAAACCAGCTACTATAACAGCAAATACACAAATCAAATCTTGTCTAAATCTTAGCACTCATAAGGAAAAGGATAAGGAAAAGGAGAAAATTAAGTCACAAAAAAAACTGCCAGAGTAAGAACTCCAGTACTTGGAGTCTTGTACATGATATATTTGCATAGCACTCCTTATATGCAAATTAATGCTTTAAAATATTCTTCAGTACAGAGGTGGAAATTCATGTTTGTGATGAAGACAAGAATATTAAAAAGAATTTCCGATGCCCTCAAAAGCTACTTATTCAAAAAATGTGTTACTTTGCTGAAGTGACAGTTGGGCAAAAATTGGAGGAAATAGATATCTCAGTACACTGTGATGTTGCGATATTTGATTGGCTTATGAGATGGGTAAAGAAGGATATTACTAAGAAAACTGAGTGGCCAGTTCTGGAAGCCAATAATGTTATTCCGATAATGGTGTCAGCATCTTTTTTGCAAATGGACCCATTGTTAGAAAGCTGTATAGAATATTGCCATGAGAATATGACAGAGATTTTGAAAACACCAACAGTCCTAACATGCCTTGATGATAATCTACTCACAAGGTCTGATATATGTGGACACAAACACAGCTTAACTATAAGCCTGATCAGAATTCTACTAGTATGATCTTTAGAATATCACCCAGAATCATTAGTTTATGTTATGTTGCTTTAAGCACAATGAAATAAATATATTGTAGACTGGCCCTATACACGGCATAAAGCACAAAACTCTAAACAAAAAAAGCACAATGCACAGTAGGTTCTTGCGCAAATACTATACACTTAGAGTAAGTAATAAATGATTGTTTGTATTTTCTATTTTTTTGCACTAATGCCTGAAAAGAATAAAATCATTAAGTGCGATTGTTAGATAGTAACTGGCAGGGCAATATTACAATAATTTGAACGTTTCATCCTTTCTGTTCAGTTTAGCAGAAAGATACAGCAACCAAGATGTGGAAGCATTGAAAGATAAGAAAGATAAAATACAGAGCAAATTATTTTGCAAATTGATTCAGTCGCTTGCGGAGTCCGCACCCGATCATAAAAAGGGACATTATAGCTCATTGTCTACTCTGTTTAAGTGTGCGAAGTGTGGGAAAAAAATAATCCAATCAGTTTCCACCCGCGTGCCTTGTGTTGCAAACGCAATGCGAATTGACACTCGCGGCAATATACATAATAAACATCTCAGGTACTTTGAAAGTCTTTTTTACTATATATTCAACTTGCAATATACAATATATACGTGAAATTAATTTTTCAGGGACTTAACGTGGACATTAAGCGATTATATACTTAATCTACGAGCCGAATTGCGTTCTTGGCGCAAAGTTTATTGGCAACTATGGGGCGACTGTCACTTTTTATTTTGTCAACAATGTAACACATATTTTCCCATTAATCATATTGATTGGTGCTACTATCATCCAGAACTTCCGCAATTTTTTGTAAACGACCAACAACGATCAATACCATACCCCATAGGTCGTTATCCATGTTGTAGTCAAAGGGCTTACCGTTTTGAAGGACTACCAAATCATGAAGGCTGCAGATATAAAGTTAATATAATGCATCTACGTATTAGCAAGTGCTATTAAGATCGTAATAAAAAATAGTGATTCAGTGTTTCCATTTATCTTTAACAGGGTCACATACCAGAAATTAGAAGTCAGATGGATGCAAATATGTTATACATATTCTCAACTCACAAAGATGTGATTGCGGTGGAACCACCACAATTATTCTTCCCTGAAAAAATTACCCGACTTGTAGCTCGTGATTCATTGGCACAATCAGGAAAGTTGATTTGTAGGGATACAATGTGGTGGAATGGAATCGAACTTGTACCATCAAGGCCAAAGTTTGGCCTTCTGGGTAAAATAATGAATATTTATGCTAAGTTGGGCTAATTTATACTAGTTCTCGCTATATTATACTTAATATAATCATTGGAACGTAAACTTATGCGACATCTAAATAACAATAAACTTAAATTAAATATTTACAAAAAGTAGTTGATGTTAAAATGTATTCATAAATTGTCGCACTAACATATATTGATACTGTGTAGGTAAAGTTTGGAGTGGCGGTGGACATAAACATCATACTCACCAAGACACACAACGAATATCACAGAAGTTGCAACAACATACATCAACAACAACAGACATTACGTCGCCAATATCATCTAGTAGTGAGAGTGATGAGAATGATGTAGGCACTATTTATGATGCCAGTACCGTCGACGATGCATCTCATTCCAGCGAAGAATCAAATATGTGGCTTGGAACGGATTCAACGCATAAAATAAAGAAACAATTGAAGAATCAGTTTCTAAAAACGTAACGAAGCTTGTTTATCAGTTTCTAAATCACGGCATTACTATAGAATAATTTTTGTTTAGTGGGAACACAAGATACTGGAGTGGAAATTTAAGTATCAGGCATAATCAGGATAACCAAAGGGACTTTGAAGAAAAAGCTGCAATTCAAATGGTCACATTACTAACGAAAAGAATAGCTGCAACATCATCTTTATTACAAAAACCATCAAATAAACAAAGTGGAAAAAGGGCTCATCCCATTGGTATAATGAAATCTATATTATTAAACTTAGGAGTCTTTGTCTCTGTTTATGTCCTATATTTCTAACTACATGGATTGCATACGCGTATTGTTCGAAAAATATATTTAAATATTGAATATGCTTTGCATAGGTGGAACCTATATAAAACTTGAAGCACAGTTTCGGGAAGAAATAGCACAACCTTGCAAATACAGGAATATAACAGGAAAAACTTCTGTACGTTTGAAACCAAAATAAAGCAAGTACAGTCGTCTTCCCGCTATTGCAAGTTTTTACAATTTTTATACACTACATTTTAACGAATATTTCACGTAAACTAGCAAGTTTACTGGCATCGATTTGGTACTTTCGAAAAATCTGTAGTATATCTTTTGTAGTCAATAATCAATACTAATAAAAAATATTCACTAACGATATTTCACTCAAGAAAGTTGAGAGTTTTGTACTACACGTTGGATAATTAACAAAATATAGGCATACATCGATTAATAAACACACTGAACTATATTTGACGGAATGCAAATGCCCTAATCAGATAAATAACTTCAGATTTACTTTGTGTTACAAATTTCTCCTCATTGGTATAAAAATATAACTAGACTAATTCTAATGTAACCAAAGTAACAACACAAAAATAAATAAACATGTAATAATACTTTGAGGACCTTATAATCTATTAAATGGCACTTTTAATAATACGTTATGCAGTGTTTCCAAAAGCATTCTTTAAATCGCTTCTGTCTAGCAGCTTATTGAGTTCATCTTCTGTAAAAACTGAAAAGCAATGTTTCATTACTAATTATCTGGATGTAAATGTAAATACAACATTTTTTCCTTTACTTACCGTCATTTTCTGATGTTACAACTTGATAATCTTTAGCTTCTAATAACTGTTTGAGTTCCAACAATGTCTCCTCCGAATTCACGTTCAATGATCGACCTTTTTTCGAAATGACTGCTTTTTCTAATACACGTTTAGCATTAGCTCGGGTAATAATTCTTTCATCTATCGTGCCTTTCGTACATAGTCTATAAATAACTACTGGACGAGTCTGGCCTATTCTATGACAACGTGCCATGGCTTGAATATCTACTTGCGGATTCTGCAAATAATACTTGTTAGTATCGTAATAGAGGAATTTGCGATTGCTAATATATAATTCAGCATGATATTAATTACCCAATCGCTATCATAGATAATGACAGTATCTGCACCAATTAGATTTAAGCCGACACCACCAGCTTTGGTAGATATAAGGAATAAAAACATATCAGGATCCTCATTGAATATTTTAATATAATCCTTTCTATCTTCGATTTTGGTACTCCCATCTAATCTAACATAGCGATAGGTCCGCATGGATAGAAAATCCTCAACTATATCTAGTATCATGGTCATGGTGGAGAACAGGAGAACTTTGTGCCCCTGTTGTTTTAATTTTGCAAGCATGGCATCCAGTACTAAAAGTTTTCCGGAAGCTTTGACTAAATCTTCGTCAACTTTAGGGAGACCATCCGAAGCAAGCGGGCAATGAACCAAATATGGATGGTTTACAACTTTTTTATACAGTATACCTAAAAAAAACTCATTCAGTCTTCTGCAACAATAGCAATAATAATTTTTAGAAACGTACCTCTGTGCCCTGTGCTCATACGGATGAAAAATTCAAAATTACGTTCTGTGATGTTGCTATATTGCTTCCACATGTTTACATCATCATAGTTTATTAATTTCTCAGTCTTCCATGTCTCACTTTCAAAGCTGTCGTTACTTGTTTCATGATTTGAATCAGTCGAGAAGGTGTCAATATCACGTGTATTGGAATTTGGCGTACCATACGGATGATTAAGCGTACATTTTCTCTTTGCTCTCTTCCCATCTTTACTTTCAATAACTAATGGTTCTTCCTGAATTTTTGTGAGCATTTCTAAGTCTCGATTTAATATTGCTTTATACAGATCGTACTGAAGCTCTGTGAGTGGTGCATATACAACTAATTCTTTTTTTTCGGATATCTTTATATTTACATCAGACTTTTCACGCCTCAACATGAATGGTTTCAAGATTTCTCGCAGCGAGGATATCACACGTTTTTCTTCTTCCTGTTTCAATATTTTCTCTGCTCCTTCAACTTGTTGCATTTCAGTTATATCAAACCATGTCTTAAATACTCCCAAATCATCAAAAATTTCTGGTAGCAAAAAATGCAAAAGTGACCATAACTCAGCAAGGTTGTTTTGTAATGGGGTACCAGTGAGTAGTAATCGATTTAGTGATGGAAGACTCTGCAGAACTCTGGAAGCATTATAACAATATACTTACAATACTTAAATAATTTGAATTATATGGTATACATTGAAAGATACTTACTGCGTTAAACGAGCTTCATGATTCTTTATCCTATGCCCCTCATCAACTATTATATAACGCCAGCGTTCTTTAGCCAAAATATTTTGATCCCTTATAGGAGTATCAAAGCTAGTAATTACAACTGGACGTGTTGTAAAATTATTTCCAATTGAATACCGCTGTTTTATTTGATCATATATTTCCTTTCGTTCTGCTGCCGGGGCATGCAATAATATAACAGGTATTTGTGGAGCAAATCTCTCAAACTCCATCATCCAATTAGGCAAAGTTGAAAGAGGAGCTACTATCAGGTATGGTCCAGGCTGTTTCTTTTCTAATAGATGGCACAGTAATACTATCACTTGCACAGTTTTCCCAAGACCCATTTCATCAGCTAAAATTCCATTTAAACCATTTTCATACAGGACTTTCAACCAGTGAAAACCTTGTTTTTGATAGTCATATAATTGACCATTGAAGTATATTGGAATATCATTAGGAACATTAGATGATTGAGATTCTGTTGGATTTATATCAGAACTATCGGCTAATTCTGCCCCAATTTCTTCATCACTTAACTTGCGCTTCTGTGTACGCAATTTCTTCTCTACCTGAATATTTGAAAGAATAAATGAATTTTTACAAATTCAACATATAATCTACAGCATACTCGAAATATTCTACATATATATTAAGAAACAAATAAGCAATGATACTACGTACATCTGGTGATATATAATCCCTTATGTCATATTTCTGACCTGGCTTATGTTTTTTGGTTTTATTCTTGTGTGGTGGGGTATTTTCATTTTTCTGTTGGGTTTTTGTTTTTATTTTATTTGTTGTACTTGCTGTTGTTTCCTTATTAATCTTGTTCACAATAAAGTCAGAGTAAAACTTGCTTTTATTCAATAAATGCATCAGTAATTTGTATCTTTGTTCACGTATTTCTTCATTATATTGCTCTTTTTCAAGTTTTTTTTTCAAATATGCTTCACTATTTCTTTTCCTCTTTTTTTCTTCAACAGTATATTCTAAAGGTTCATTCTTGAACTTTACACTATCAGCAATTGTTTTCAGAGAATCTGGATAAAACCCAAAAGACAACAATTAAATTATCTTCATGTATATACACGTTCATTTCTTTGAGTGCAAATAAATTTTCAACAAAAGTTTCCATGCACATTCCAAATATGTGTATACTTATAATACTAATAATGATTTACATTAGAACAAGGAGCAACATGATCACTTCCAGTAGAGCATGGAAAAAGAAAAACAGTTTTAATGTAATACATTTTCCTAAACACACTCTATTATAATATTTTCGTTACAGTTTAAAAGCTGAGAAACATACGTTATGAATATCTTTGTGTTTATACATACATTGTATACTACTGGTCAATTACTTTACTATGGTTAGCAACATTGAATTATTAAGTAATCTCGATCACCCTTAGATAGCATGGATAGCAATACCTGTAGTTACGCCGGAGATTTCAGTGTTAGACGTTTTATCAAGCATATTATTGTTGTCCAATTTAATCTGGAGTGGCGATTTTCCTATTAACGTTTCCATGGTCGCAACGAACTCCTTTCTGAAATAATATCATGCGAATAAAGTGATAAAGATACGGACTTGATAGAATCACATGTCGTAAGAAAAGATGTGTTAGGAAAGAGGACGAGTCGTTGGAAAATGTCATGATTCTTACGCCACTCAATAACTGGTTTCCTAACGTTCCCGCTGATACCTATACTGGTGGTTCCCGCGTCAACTGCTATTTGATGTGATCGCGGTAATCAAAGCAGATCGGAGCGGGAAAAGAAATATTTTGGCATACTACATTGATGTGATGGGAAACTAGACTAGACCCAGGAACACCTTAGTTTGCGCCACCTATGATGTATTAAGTTGTACTAATTCAGACAATCAGACCAAATCAGACCAAATCAGACCACCTCAGCACATCTCAGTGCTTCTCAGCTATTTCAGCTGACCTAGACCGCTCGTGGACCACTCAGTCTGCTCAGCAATTATCAGTGGCCGAAACAGCCGGCATCGCCGGTTTTGAGTTGTCCAGTGTTGACCAGGTGTTGACGGTGTTGACTGGCATTGACTGTTGGCGGCACAGTATAAGTGTTGACGTGTAATTCGATACAAGCCATTATAAACAAATAGATGGTAGAACGAGTAAAAAGTGTTTCGAGTTACAAGCATCAGCTCCCAAACTGTAACATTGACAATCCGCATGGGTGCTCTGGTATATAAATAGAGCACGTGCCTTAAAATATTATAGTGTGCCTGGAAACGATCTAATGGCTACGCGTGACGAGCTACGAGGGAATGCCAGTTCTTCAAAAGTATTGAAAAAGCGTATGAAGGATTGGTATAAAAGCTATCTAGATTGGAAAATATGGATGTCCTTATTGACGGATCAGAAGAAGTTTCTCATTACTGCGAAAATTATCATCGTTCTGGAGATAATTCTCAACGTACTCATCATCGAGAAAGTGCCATACACCGAAATCGACTGGAAGGCATATATGCAAGAAGTCGAAGGATTTTTGAATGGCACATTCGATTATTCTAAGCTGAAGGGTGATACTGGACCATTGGTTTACCCAGCTGGATTTGTCTACATATTCTCCGGCCTATATTACTTGACTGGGCATGGCACGAATATAAGAATAGCACAGTACTTCTTTGCAGCTGTTTACATTGTTCTACTTGCACTTGTTTTTCGGATTTATGCAAAAACCAAGACACCACCCTATGTCTTAATTCTTATGTGTTGTACATCTTATAGAGTACATTCTATATTTGTCCTAAGACTTTTTAATGATCCAATTGCTATGGTCCTCTTATTCGCTAGTATAAATGCATTTCTCAATGATAAATGGTATATAGGTAGTGCACTTTATAGCTGTGCAGTTTCTATAAAAATGAATATTCTATTATTTGCTCCAGCATTGTTCATAGGATATTTGTGCAATTTAGGAAAAATAAAAACAGTAGTCCATTTGTCAATCTGTGCCTTGATACAGTTAATCTTGGGTCTACCTTTTCTACTTGAGAATCCACTAGCATATATTAAAGGAGCATTTAACTTTGGAAGAGTTTTTGAATTCAAGTGGACTGTGAATTGGAGGTTCCTCCCAGAAGAAATATTTGTAAATCCATACTTTCATACAATATTGCTACTATGCCACATATTGACTTTAATATATTGTGCTTCTCACTGGGTAAATTATATGAAGGTCTATGCAATGTATATACAGTCAGTGAAGAGCATAAAGTCAGGATCATACCAGAAGAATAAGAAAAATATGCCAACCCTTGACACACTGTTTATTCTTCCATTATTTGCTGCCAACTTTATTGGAATGACATTCAGCAGATCACTACATTATCAATTTTACATCTGGTACTACCATACTCTTCCCCTTATTGCATGGTGTACTGATTACAAGACTATTACAAAACTCGCAATATTGGGGGTAATAGAGCTATGTTGGAATATATATCCAAGTACAATTTACAGTAGTGCTGCGTTACATGTCTGCCATCTATTGTTACTGTTTGGGCTGTTAAGAGGAAAACGTTTATACATAAGCAAATAAACTTGTTTTTACAAACATGTAAATAACTGACAACGCAATATAACATCTACTTTTGTCCTACTTTTCTTCATCTCTCATTATCATCCAATAGAAAATATGAGTGAGGATCAATTCATCATACAATAAACCATGTAAAAATTTAAATATTTCTTCTTTTGGATCGAATTCTAATGGCAATTTATTAGTAACTATGAAACGAAGATTAAATATTATATTATTATCTACTCGGAAGTAATATGGTTAGAAGCGGTTAGAGCAGTTGCTTTAAACTGCTGAGAGTCTCTAAACGCTCTAAACTGAAGCAGCTTTAGAGACTAAAGTGTTCGATTTGGATCTGATATCAACATACTATTTTGTATGCCCTAGTAAATCCATTAAGATAAAAACTCTGGACAAAATTCAAATTGTTTCAAATTAAAACTGATTAAAACCAATTAAAACATTTCGTATTGCGGAGTAAATCAAGTGGAGTAAATGGAGTAAATATTTGAATAATAGATGCAAGTATAGATAATCTAGATACTTTTTCGTTTGATAGATAGGAACTTTTTCTGTCTTCTTGTAAGTGTGGCTACGCTTCATTCATACCGACAATTTGACAGGTACAGAGTACACACTATATGCAAGTGTATGTAGTATGGCCTATATTGGTCTATATCAGTGTATATTGCAATGGTTGAAATGAAAAAAACAGTGTGGGCGTACAATTGATAATAGGTTTTCAAAATTTGATGCTTTTAAAGAACTTTCACTTATGGGCGGGATAGCAGCGATCTTCTTCGCTTTCTCCATGTCGCCTAAGTAATCACTGTTTCGATTTAAAACAGAGGTGAGGCCAGATACGCCTTCCGCTCGCGCTTATACGACGATAAAACTGCCATGCAGTAGTAATCTGTCTTTAGAAAGCGTTTGCAGCGTTATAGGATTTTTTTCTCAACCATGGGTGAGTTTGTAATACGTACAAGTTCATTGAGAGGAAAATCACGTAATGTTTGTCTTAAGAGGATTCCATGGAGGCACAGAAGTGGCAACAGCACTTAGCCTTACTGCGAGAGCAGTATGTCAACTTGTATGCCGCAAACACTGAATTGCAACGAAAATATGCTATTGCAACTGTAGATAAACATGAATCCGGCTTCATAGCACGACTTTTGGCGACAATTGCATCTTTATATGGCCAGGAACGCTATAGGTGCTTACGGTTATTCTCTTACTTTCATTCAAAAAATGAGTTTCAACATTGAAGATTGTTTTGATATTGTTACAGTGATGTTGTTATCAAGCTGGCAGATCAAGAAATACCGGCACACAAGTTTATTCTATCTGCCAGAAGTGATTATTTTAATGACACTGCATTAATTGAAGCAACTAAATTAGGTAATCTTTCAATATCTTCTGAGTGTTTTTGTCTAGTAAAATCATTCAAGATAATCAACATTTCTCATTCCATTGTAGATTGGAGCCACCTTGATTCTAATGTTGTCTTGGTGATTCTAAAATGGATTTATACTGGAAGCGTTACCCAGGATAATTTAACCTTGGAATTAATGAAGGTTGCATCCCGATTTGAGTTATCTGAGCTAGTTGATATGTGTGAGGAATATCTAATTGGGATTGTCGGTTTGCAAGATTGCGTCCAACTGTATGCTGCTGCTGAGGAATTAGCAGCAGAGAAATTAAAAGAACATTGCAGTTCGTTAATTTCTGCGCATTGGGTGAGTAATAATATAGTTTCAACATTCTTTGGGTATACTGAGCATTCTGTAATCTGTATACATATATATGTATTTATTATTGTAATATTTTACTGTTATTTATAGGAAGATCTGACGGGCGAGGATTTTAAAGAAATGCCAGGCTCCTTGTTATACAAATTACTGCAAACCAAGAGTAAATATCCCCTTCATGCTGCTGTTCGATTGATGCGCGAGGATGTTGTCTTTCTGTATTTAGTAAAACATAACTCAGAGGTAAGTTTTTGTCTATCTCCATTATACTCTCTTCAGCTTTTAATGCCAAATTATTTTACAACATGTGTTTATTTGTGTGCTAATTCAATACGACTATTATTCAAACATTATATATGCTTTTAACAAAAGTTTCATACACTAACATATCACAGGAATTATTATACTTCTCTTTAATTATAATAATACATTCCTCTAGTTATTGTTGTATTGTATTGATAACATGAAATAAGTTATCACAGCCTTTGCTTTAAAATATACGGTTGATATTAGAAAAAACGGTATGTTTAGGAGACCACTTCAGTATTAGTGAATAACAAAAGTTTATCACAGTTACATAATTCCAATATGAGTTGGGTAGTGAAGATATAAGTACATTTATCACAAATATATGTAGATTATAAAATACATAAAGTTCTTCAATAAATACAGATCTATAAGTATCGAGTGTCATGATACGTAAAAGAAATATGAATTTATAAATTAGAAAGAAGAGATTACAAGTTTGAAATGTTTTAGCTATTAAATATTCTCTGAAGTGACTACTATATGTAGGAGTATATTTCCTTAAATCACTATTACTATATTATCACTTTTGTCAATAAAATATTAGAGTTTTTAAAATTCAGGAAAATAAAATTAGATTGAGAGTTAGAACTAATATCAATAGGTATTTGAAATTCAGATTTACATATTTAACTGATTCTGTAGAATTACAGAGATGATAACTGCAGAAACAGTATTCAGGTGGGTCTGATCCTCTAACTTCGCCCGTAAAACAACGTTCTTCATATGCTGTTTTAACAATTTCCTCTTCTGTATACCATTTTCTATCGTCTTCATTATAAGTCGGTGCTGTACGTTTTTGAGGTGCACAGTCTCGGATTACTGCCGTTGTTACAGATGCTGTTCAAATTAATGTTGTAATGTGTTGTAATTGCATCAATATACCCTCGGTTAAACTAAAGATTATATATAAAACAAATATTCATACTTTGAGTTCTATAGTACACAGTTTTCTTCATACACAGAGTTGATGAAGGACATTGTACTTGAAATCTTTGACTTCCATCAAATTGAGAACACAGTAAATCAGTTTCTTTATATGCAGGTTGTGATGCATAACATTTATAACAAGTTATACCATCGGCTCTTGTTTGTAAACAAGAAAATACTGAAACAAGAATATGTTTTACTTTTCTAACATAATTATATCCTGATTAAGGCTCCACTTGATAATTAAATACACTTTTTTATCTGTTTATACATACACAAATTTAGTATAACGGCTAAAATTCCAATAATTGAACTAAAACGTGCCATTTTGTATTTGCAGCAATACAATTACAAAAAACATCTAAAAACTATTTAATAGTCTGTATCATGCCATACATTCACCAATTATGGCCGCTGTGTTTACATACACACAATATTATTAAATTTTATTTAATTAAATGCCAATCCTGTTACTACTCTCTTGTTACCCTGAAATGATAGAAAGAACCAAATAAAATAATAATTTTTTTGCCAACAAAGTATAAAATGAATTATATCAAGTTACTTACAGAAAGGTGACTTTGGTAACAAAATTTTCTAAGCTGGTAAATTTGGACGTTTGAATGGTCACTTTTAGCATATTTATACTAACAGTTCGAAACTGTCATCTTGACGCAGATGTCGCATACTGCATTGTCGATGGAAATATTTTCACTATTTATTATTAATTATACGATTAGTATTCGTGGGACCACGTATCATAATAATGCAATTCCGAGCTCGTCACTTCTGGCAGTGTGCATCATAAAATGCGCTGTGCCGGTCCGCTCGGAAGCTGATTGTGGTTAGATGACTGTATCTTGCGCCACGTCATGTCCTCTTTTTATTCGTTCTAGCATTCTATAGGCCTTGTATCTTGCTTGTATCAGAATGTAATCTTCATGCTCTCACCAACTCTCACATATGCTTTTTTAATACGTACTACGCAATGTTACGCATACGCAGTCGCTACCCTATGTAGGCCATAGTAGGAAGTGTGTATGTATATACAGGGTGGGACAAAATGCAGTAGTCCTCTTGGCTTTGCTTCCAATCTTGAATACAACAGTTATTTTTGCCCCACCCTATAAATCGTGGGGGTCGTCATGCGCTATGTGCACACAAATATATATGTATGCCATTGAAAAGCTCCGAACTGCTCCGAACTACAGACGAACTGCAGACGAACTGCACTCTTACACATGGAAGTCTGTTTATACGATACACTGATGGTGCGACGATCGCATCAAAACTTGAATGAAGTCGCTTATAATTTCACATGTTAAATACTTGTATTTTTTAAATCAAAATCGAAAATACTATTGAGTTCTTTTGTAATTATTTATATCACGTCTTTCTATGAGTGGGTAATTTTTCATTCGAATTCTACCAGTATATAGAACACTAAAATTTAGCGTTATAAATGCATTATGCCTAATATTAGCGATACTTACAAAAAGTGCTGATTTCGACGGTGATTATTTCACGTTTGGAATGCAGGATTTTTTTTAAGTTGCGCAAGTTTTTAGATATGGCTTGTAAATATATGTAGCCTGAATTTTAAATAATTCTTGGTTTTTCCAAGTTTCAAAAATTTCAGTCTGTTTATAAAGGGCAGTAAGAAATTTTTAAAGTTAAAACTTGCCTTTTTGTATTCAACTTACAGTTACAAAAGGCTGTTAATACCGTGGACCAAAAGGGAGAAACTCCGTTACAAGTCGCACTAAAAACGCGACAACCATCGTTAGCACGAACATTGGTTGAGCACGGAGCTGATTTGAATGCCCGAGATTCGAGGGGCCTTTCGATACTTCACGCAGCTATTTTAAAAGGGGATTCATACTCTGCTGAATTTATAATCGACCAATTACAATGCAATGGTCTATCACAGAAACTGTTTGAAGCAGTGGATCTTACAAAAAACGTAAAGAATTCAGTGGAATTAGAAAATCTGGAAGGGTGCTCCGCTTTACATTTGATCGCAAAGCATAAGTCGGACAACATTATCAGCCTTGGTTCGAGGTTGCTTCAAGCCGGAATTGATCCTAATTTGCAAGATCATAGAGGATGGTATTATTAAAAAAGTTTCTTGAAATTATCATATGAGACCATAGTACTTACTATTTCTCTTTTACTATCTTTTTGTACAATTAACATTTATGTTTTCAGGACTGCGTTACATGTGTGCGTTGCAGAGGAAAATGAGAAATTCTTCAATGTTTTGGTAAATTGTAATGACATAGATTTTGATAAGACGAATAATAATTTCGATACACCGCTATGTATAGCGATGAAAGCCACACCGTTTAATGAAGGCTTTGCCATAGAGTTATTATCGAAGGGTGCAAACGCCAATCCAGTGTACAAAGAGACGGGTGATACACTTCTACATATACTTACAAGAGAAGGGAGGGAAAGTGCAGCACTATTTTTATTGGAACATTGTAAAGATAATTTAACAAAAACGAATAATGATGGTTACTCGGTATTGCACGAGGCATGTCAAGCTGGTTTAAAGGATTTGACGAAAGCTCTATTAAAACATGGTTTACCAATCGATGCAGTCACAATATCCACAGGCGATGCCCCCATACATTTCGCAATATCGAACCAATACTACGATGTTGTAATGGAATTATTAAATGCTTCTCATTCGAATTTACAACTAAATATAAAGAACTATTCAAAGGAGACACCCTTGAGTTTAGCTATCAATGTACCCTTCAAAAAGGGTCGAGACATAGTATTAGCTTTAATAAAAGCGGGTGTAGACGTTAATCAAACTAACGAAGAGGGAATGGCATTGCTGCATCAGGCGATACTAAAAGAAGACTCAGCAACAGCTATTTTTCTTCTAGAAAATGGTGCGGATATGAATAAAAGGTAGTTTATTATTAAATTACAAATTTATGGCGGTATTACCATAAGTTGACTACATACAAATGTATACATTTCTGTAGGACAATGAACGGCGACACACCGCTCCAATTGTCTGTACATTGTCGACTCGGCGAAGTTGTAGAAGCACTATGCAAAAGAGGTGTCGATACTTCTTTTGGCTGTCCTCTCTGGGATGCTTTAGATTCTGATCAAGAAGACATAGCATCAATTCTAGTTAAATATGGTGCTGACACAGATTGCTGGGGACCAGGACCAGACGGCTGCCAACAGTCCTTACTACATAAAGCAATTGATGATAACAAAGAGGATATAGCACAATTTCTTATAAGAAGGTTAACTAGAATATATACACATAGTTAGGAATGTACAGCATCCGACAGAATAGTTGTCGCGATCTGCAAAACTGCCGGCGGATAGAAAGTCAAATTTGGTAGGATGTGACTCGGTACGCAAGACTTTTTTAAGGGGCAACACAGGAGGAAAGCCTCCCCTAAAATGGAGCTTTTCGAAACTCATCGTACTGGGTGTACATGCTATCAAATTTGACTTTTTGTTCGCCGGCCATTTCGCAGACTGTGACAACTATTTTGTCGCATGCTGTACATATATACGTTTATATATGCAAATATATGATATTTAATATTTCCTACAGTGGATGTGACTTAAACGCTCCGAGAAGGCCTGGGACTGATGGATTAGGAGGAGATGAAGCAAAAGATCTGCGCACTCCATTACACTTATGTTGTGAGTGGGGTTTGGAGCAAGTAGTGCAAACCCTGATTGAACATGGTGCAGATGTAAATGCACGTGATGCAGAGGGGAAAACACCAATTCACATTGCAATAGAACACCAGCATTTGCAAATTATGTCCTTATTGCTCTGCCACCCTAATATAGATTTAAATAAGAGGGATAAGAAGAGTATGACTCCTTTTGCTACAGCAGTTACATTCCGAAATAATCAAGCTGCGCAAGCAATACTGGAGAGACTACCAAAAGCTGCAGAACAATATGACAAGAAAGGCAGGAATCTTTTACATACTGCCATTCAAAAAGTCGATATGGAAAGTATTTTGTTCTTATTGTCTATACAGGTAAATGTTAACGATATCATAATATTAAAATTAATATTTATGAAAGAAGCAAACTGATAAATGATAAATTTGTAACATTCAGATAGATGTAAACTCAAGAGTACATGACGTTACTCAAACACCAGCTTTACATCTCGCAGCGGTCACAGGTAACGAATTACTTGTTAGAAGCTTAATTTTAGCTGGTGCCCGCGTTAACGATACAGACGCAAATCGCAATACAGCATTACATGCTGCTGCAAAATCAGGACATGCTGCAGTTGTTTCAGCCTTACTACAGGTAACGTGAATTTGTTTTCTGACTCTACTTGTGCTACACTTGTACTACCTTGTCCATTATCCTGTATGGTTCATATATCATTGACAGCATAAAAACAACTGTTTCAGAATAACATTAATTTTGATGCAGTCAATGCAGATGGTGATAATGCATTACATGTTGCTGTAAGAGAAGGCCATATATCTGTGGTGAGAGCGTTACTGACTGAGTGTACATTGGATGCAGAGGCAGTTAATCTCAAAGGCAGAAATCCATTGCATGAACTGGCAAGGTGTGGCAAGGACAATGCAGCCACAATATGTGAATTATTCTTAGAATGCATGGCGCGGTATCCAGTGAATAACGCAGGTCAGAGAGCAACCGTCAATATGATACATAGACAAAGTTTGTATAGTTAGCTTATAATTTAATATACAAAAAATATAACTGTGAAAAGTATTTCAGACTTGGATGGTAACACACCTTTACTCATTGCATACATGAAGGGCAATGGAAATCTTTGTCGCACCTTGGTAAAGTCTGGCGCATGTCTCGGTTCTATGAACAAAGATGGTATAACAATATTCAATTATCAAGTGGTAACGAAAAAGTTACTTAAGAGTTTATTAGATTCTTTAACCCAAGAAGCACCATGGGCTGAGAAAGATCTGTGTTTAGAATGTGGTACAAAATTTTCATTAACAATGCGGAAACACCATTGGTATGCATCATTTAATTCTAAAGAATATATAGGAAAACTCTGCCTGCGATTAAACACTTCTCCCGTATTTTAGTCGGCACTGTGGAAGAATTTTATGCAACAAGTGCTCTGGTCAAGATGTTCCAATTTTGAAATTTGGTTTGAACAAACCTGTACGCGTATGTGCTGTATGCTTTGATGTCTTGCAAGTTGGAGCAGAATGAGCATAACATCTTGGAGACAAAAATCTTTCAGAAAATAAAAACAAGTACCATTCCATGTTTTTGCGATGAACATACACTAAAAATCTGTATAATTCTACGTCATAAATACTCTGTATTTTATTGTACTATACATTATTCCTGTTGAAGGTTTGTTAAATTTGTAGTTCTTGGATTTTAAATACAGATAAAAGAAACAGATTTATTACAATAATGCTTTTTTTTATAATTCTTTGTTTATTCCTATTATTTGATCATGTATATACAATGCGTTGATTTATTTTTATTCTATAACATTCAATTATGTTTGTAACTACTGATTTTCTTTACTTGAGCTTATTAAATAATGTTTTTGCCACACAATGATCCACACATTCTACATAATCAATTAATTCCTCCAAACAAGTTTCTTGTGTGTTACTCCTTGAGTTTACACGATCATTGCATGTGGAAAGCTTGGTCTGCAAAGCAGAACAATCTGATTTCTGCGCACAGACTTCCTGCAAGCAGAATAGCCATCAGTTTAAAATTTGTATACACTGAACAAACATATACATTAGTCTTGGTGAAGCTGCTTAACCGAGTTTTAAAATTTCTCTATAATCATATATAATCATCAGGGTGCTATGTTTATACTAAATTATACTACATATAAAAAATAATTAATTGCACAATATCAGATTAATTGAAATCCTTGATAAACAAATTAATTAAGTACACATTCTATATACATTGCACTTTTATTGTCAGCACATATGATCATTGCTAACATCATAAACATTGATTACTGATTTCTTATTTCATGGATTGGACAAATCATTTTGTATTCTAACAGGCTTATTTATTGATATTGTAGAAAATATTTACTGTAGTATGTAAAGGATCTTTCATAGAATTTTGCTATGTTCCAGTAAACAACTTTGTACTGTTCACTTTTGTCACTTTGGGTACAGTTTATGATAATTCAAGTGTCAAAAGCCAGAATTCAGCAACAGTATATTCAGACTATTTAAACCAATCAGCCAAGTCAATAATTTTATTTAAAGAAATTTCTAATGTTTAGCTCTCATAGGAATGCTTACAGGGAATATAGAAATGATGAACTAAGTACCCTAACTTATAAACTTGATCGAATGTTCTATGCATTTAAACGAGAAGTTCAGCAAAGGAAATTAGGTGGTCAATTACAAGATACCCAAAACTATACGATAGTATTGGAAATCTAAACATCAGCGACAAAATATTTAAACAAAAATATTATGTAATAGTTTTTACTTACTCGGAGTACTTTTTGGGGATCGACCAACTCGTCATCGTCGTCGTCTGCTTTGACGACGGGCACGTTACGCTTGAAGAAACTTTGGAAGAATGACATTTTAACACGTTACTTAGCCGTTGATAGTCCAATTAATATGTACCGGTCGACACTCCTTCGATGCTATGGCAAAATTATCCGTTTAATTAATAGAAATCGTCGTTTTTGTAGGTTTGACCAGCTTTGACTTACTTGTGAATTGCTGAACAAGCTACCAGCAGGTTGCGTTCTGAAGTCAGCCACGATAAAGCATCATATAGCGCGACGGATCTAAATACTTCTGGTAAACTGTACATGCTAAGTGAATGAAGTCTTCTTTGGATTGCTTTGGATTTAAATACGCACAAACCGAAAAAGATAATGTTGCGGTGAAATTCCAATATCAACAATACAAAGCACTAAGTAAATACATTTACAATAATAAAAGAAATGGTCAAATAATTTCAGGAAATAAATATCATAAGAACTACAACACAGATATAAGATATTCTAGATGGATAATCTTAAGTGAATTCACTTAAATTTATGGCGAATTTTCATTGGAAGCCCCACTGTGGATATCTACTGAACTAAGGTTAATAGATATAAGATGACCCTGATATAAAAGCATTCATCAAGCTAAAAATGTTAAAAATTGTATAGATATAGTATGATATAGTACGCGTAGTATAATTTATATAAATATCCTTTTGTATTTTTTAATACGGTATATCCCTTTTTACCAAGTAAAATATATTTATATATTTTAAAAAATAGAAAATAATTAAAAAAGAATTGCTGTATTATTAATATTTATCAAAATTAGGTTGTCTGCAAGCATATATTTAGTTGATATTTAAGTATATTACAAGAGATTTTTTGTCATTTTACAATTAAAGAGCAGCATATATAATAATCTGCTTTTAGAGAAATTTTATTCTTGTTTTTATAATATTATAGAGAAAGAGAGGGCATATTTATTAATTAATTAACAAATCAATATATCGATTTCGATGTGTCAAGATTTATAAACTGCATATAAATACATACAAAAATCAGTTCGGTTATGTTCCAAACAATTATTATATAGTCTATCTGCCTTGCAAAAAGTGGGCAAAGTGTACAACAATTATAATAAAATTATAATATTTTAATTGTTATGTTAATTCCGCGATTAATAAAAGATAACATATAGACATGAAGAGCTTTTTATTATATATAGATTGAAAAATATAAGCATTGCGAAACTTAAATCCCATATTTTATGCCCATTTTAGTATTCATCAACGAATAATATAAGTAAAAAAGTTTAAAATAGCGTAAAATACTTTAACATTATTTGTATAATATAATAGAGATGCCGTATCTAAGTCAAAATATTAATAAATAACTCGAAATAATACCCTTTACCTTATTTTTTGTCTAATCGTCAAAGATTTATATACTGAGGATGGATTAAAACCGCGAGTTTTATTATGCAGTATGTATAGTGTTAGAGCCGCGCACAATAATGCGCAACTTTCTTCAAAGAAGACGGGTGAACTTACGGATCGCTCGGTCAAATGTTCTTCTAGATCGGGATTGACCAATGCACGAATTAAGAGGCATTCGTCATATATACGTAAGAGGAAGATACCCGGCAATTATTTGTCGCTCGGATAATTAAGTTTATGCAGGCAGAGATAGCCGCGTGATTGATAAAGACATAATGCCAGCAATAGACGGAATTTCCAAGTATCCACACGACGAATCGAAAATGCGTGAGTCAAGACCGATCGAGAAACTGTTGAGAAAAAAAACTGTCGCCGCTGTTGGGTATTTGGCCCAAACAACGGGTACTGGAGTTTTCCTTTGTACAACATCATCGTAACAATATTGCCATGCTAATATCACAGGAGACTTGGTACTCGAGGGGCGAAATAATTCGCGCGGGGCTTGTTAAATTTTTCGTATCACCCGAAGACCATCGACCATGAGGATCGTCATGGTCTTTATAACAAGGATGGCGTCATTTGAGAGTGGTCCGCGATCAGTTTTATCAAAACCATGAGCACGCCAATGTCGGTTGTTCGCACTCATCGCGAAAAGTAGACGCAAAGAGATAACAGTAGTTTCTACCTCGACCTGCCGTACTCACTATTGCGAGTATAATGTCCAACAAAAATTAGGGAAATCCAGGGCGCAGTGCGTCGTGCGAGCAGTCAAACACTCGGGTAGTTTTGCGCTGCTGTGTCTGAAAGGTAGAACGAGTAAACCTATACGTTTCTCGAGAAAAACGAGTAACGCTTGTAAGAAGACTTAAAGTACTCACATCGCAATTAAAATGATCTGGACCTAATTTGCGCTGGCTTATATTCATGAGTCGAAGCGCTACAAGGTTTTGAAAAAACCGGAACGTATCCAAATAAGATATTTAAGAAGGTTGTGGTTGGCACAAGATATTCTACTACTTGGTTGAATTTGTGTGGATATATACGATATAAAGGAACTACACGGGGAATTCATTTTACGAAATGATTGCCAGATTGTACCCACAAATGAAAATCCAACCTATAAAGTATCAAACGTTTAAGGTTATGTGCTATTAAGATATTCATTTCTTCCTTAAAGACGCAACTACTCAAGGAAGTATACAAAAATTAAATGTAAGTTGAAAATAACAGTTGCTTAATTATACATCTTACTTAACAAAGTTCTATGTAATGAAAGGAATGATTTATACAAAGTTGAGTCTATCACAAACTCATTTGGAAGAAGATTGAGATACCTTGCCCTCCCTGTCAACAAACTAGTTATTGTATTGATATGCTTACAAAGTCTGTATTTTCCTAGTATTGCACTTATCATACATAGCATTATGGTATAAATATTGAGCATTTTTAAAAACCAGAAAACTTTCTTCTTTTGTAGCTTATTCAAAGTAATTTTTGTTAAGTATTTGTGCTCCAAAATCAATTACCTTGTTTAGTATTGTAAAAGTGATAATGACAGTTGTAACAGAAGTGTGACTATAATTATAGTTTCTTGTTTATATGAGTATTATTTATTTGTACATTCTGTTAGTCAACACGGATGGATAATGCTTGGAGGCAATGAACGGAATGGAGAGACATGGACATGGACATGGACATTCACACACGCATTCGCACCGTCATCGGCATTCCCATGGAACTTCTCAAAATGCATCACAAACCTCCAATCAACCGTCAAAGCATGCTCACAGTCATACATCACACTCGCAGAAGGAAGTTCCAGCTGCACAACCACCACAAAAGCCCAGAAATTACAAGCTACTTGTGGATCCATTTTTAGTTAAAGGGGCTACAAAGTTGTATAGATATGATGGGGTAGTTCCGGGAGATCCCACATATCCAGAAGTTCAGCCACGAGATCCAAGATCACAATTAACAAGAATTTGGACTCGACTAGAACAACTTGACTTACCTGTACCTAGGTTTAAAATTGATTCTAATTACTGCGGTGAACCTCCTCCACTTGAAGTTACATTTTGCCATTTAAATGACAATATTGATAAAACATTTCTAATGGATATGGTTCAAAAGTTCGGGGCTGTGGAAGAATTAACAATTTATTATCATCCAGTGACAAACAAGCATCTTGGGATAGCTAGAGTGGTATTTGAAACGACCAAAGCTTCTAAAGCATGTGTAGAGAAATTAAACAACACGTCTGTGATGGGCAGAGTTCTGAGAGTGTTTCTTGATGCGTTTGGAGAGGAATGTAAAAAAATCTATGATGAGTTAACGACAGAGAAAAAGCCAGAGAAAAAAGTTGAGAAAGAAGTGAAGCCTGAAAGCGAACAGGGTAAACAGACACCTATTGAAAAAATAATCATTGAAGAAAGAGATGAATTTCGAGGAAGCAAGAAGGCCATCGCAAACATTGATAAAACGAGGGATACTTATACTGAAAATTCAAGATATAGTAAATACAGGGACTACCCTACTCCTAGTGGTAGTACAGGAAGTGATTTGGGATATGGTACTGCACAGAGTGAATTGAATTATTCAAGCAATTATTCTCAAAATTCCACACCTGCCACAAATTATGACTTCTACTACAATAGTTATCATCATCAACCTCCTAATAGTTACATGACAAACATGCCACAAAGTGTTTCACAAAATTTATCTATCCAACAAAACTCAAATATATGGTGGGGTAACAGTACTGGAACTGCAGGCTATCCCTCATCGTCTGTGTGGTCCACACAGCATGGTACAAACTTAGATCATGGTAATTCGAGTGTGCAAATCGCGAAGCCATCGAGTACAAAATCTCATCATACTCCTAAAAAGGAAAAGGAAAATCAATTCACCACAAAAAGTTCTTCCCGGGACTCACCTGTGGAAACTCGGAAAACTTTAGACTTGGATACCAGAATTGCTATGCTTCTCAAGGATAAAGCAGGTGGCATGGCACCACCTTTTTTACAATTTGGCAGTGATTCTGAAGATGATAAAAAGTCTGCTAATGGTGACAATGAAATGCTTTCCGAACCACCAAGCCCCTTTTTGTCACATGAAACCTACAAATCATGCTTTGAAAAAATGGTTGAAAAGAACAGGGAACGGTGGAAAGCACACGAAAATAATATTAACCAATTTTCTGTTGACGAGGAGTTGGGCAGTGTTATAAGTTCTAGTGAAGATGAAGCACTTCTAGGAAGTTATAGTCCTGCTCCAGATGACATTGAGCCAGAACCACCAAAAGAACCACCACCTCCTCCACCGCCTGACGACGATCGAATGTCGCTGAGCCCTTTGAGCTCTGGCGATGAAAAAATTGAGGAGGTAAATAATGTAAAGAATTTAAATAATTAAGTTTATTAAGATTCTTTTACTGTTTGTATATTTATTTGTCATTCTTTAAACTTTGAAGCCCAAGTACAATACAAAACGAGAATCTGGTACTTGGCATTGAAAATGTAATATATTTTTAACATATATCATCTCAGATATTTTACCTTCCACAATCTCTTTAATTAGGTGATAGCTCAAACAGAACCATCGAATCAGTTATATCCAGGAGCTGGTTATCCTGGACACTTAACTCATTACCCTTCTGGTGATGTATACCATTGGCCCAGGCCAGCGCAGTACCCATATCCGTATGGAGCAACATATTTGCAAAGTCACTATCAGCCTACAACTGCCTCATTCTCAGGGACAGTTGGTAGTCATCAGGGTGCAAATTATTATTCTTCCTTTCAATCAAGACTTCAAGCCATGGCTAATCAAAATATTACGAAAGATAATCCTCAGGTGCGTGAATATTATTAAAGCATTCATATCCATGCAAGTAGTATATGCTCTTGCTCCAAATATATTACAAATATATTGTGTTTTAATCAGGGTCCTACTATAAATGGTGTATTGACCAGAGTAGTCAACGAACTAAAACAAATATTAAAGAAGGATTTTAACAAAAAAATGATTGAAAGTACAGCATTCAAACTTTTTGAAGTTTGGTGGGATGAGAAGAAGTTAGAAAAAAGTCAAAATCAAGGTGAAGATAATATCACTGTGAATAGTAACAAAGAAGAAAGCACAAAACCAGAAGGATTATCAATGCTTTTGGAACAATCAACACCTCTTGGGCTGAATTATGATGGATTTGGTCTTGGAATTAGGGCCAGTATGCCAAAGATGCCTTCTTTCAGGGTAAATTTATATTACATTAACATCAATCAACATAATGTGATCTTAAAATAATGGATAACATCTAGATAGAAATGCTCATTGATTACTTGTTCCTGCACGAAATGCATATTTTGAAAAGAGTATCTTGGGTACAAGACAATTTGAGATCACTAAACACTTATGCATACTTACAGCGAAAAATTAAAGCACCGAGTCCGATTCCACAAGATGAGGATAGTCGCCAGTCTGATCGCGTTGATACCGAAATTATAGAAAGTGATAGCGACTTAGACTTGAGACCAGTTCAGAAGGTTAAAAGGCTACAAACTTCTCTTCCGAGTGTTTCTTCATCTTCTTCATCGTCGACAAGTGATAGTAGTAGTGAAGATATAAGTTCTAGTGAATCTTCCAGTAGTTCAAGTGATAGTTCGGATGAAGAGGCAGGTTCAGGAAACTTTGAAGATGAGGTAAATTATCTTCCAGAAATAGGAGATGCAGAGTAGTATTATTGTATTTATTATTGATATTAATGATTTATAATTCTCTTTTAGCAAGATACTGATAGCCGCATGTCAGAAAATCGACTTCTGGCATGTAACAGCGAAGATCCTGATATTTTGATGGAGCTTGCAATTCAACGATCGCTAGATTGTCGAACGCCAACAGGCAGAGAAACGCCTATACCTGATGTCAAAATACATGATCAAAACTCAGACGAATTTCCAGAAATTGTCAATGAAGTTAGTCCGATTGGATCTCCATTGGGTCACGAGAACGATAAAGATGAAAATGAAAAAATAAATGTAAATGAAAGAATAGTTGAATCCGTTATGAAAGTGGACAGTGATAAGGTCGTGGTAGATCAAGTTAATTCAGATAATGAAATGCTGCAAAAATTGAAGCCGTTGCATCCCGTACCTTCGCCGAAACCTCAGGATACACAGCATGATATGCAAAATATGGAGTGCTCAGCAGCGGAAGCGTTAATAACATTAGCTGGCCAAGATAACATTATCAGGCACAAAAGTCCTGGCCAAGTGCAGCCGAATATCATTAGAGCTCTTCAAAGCATGTCTACAAAATATATTAATGATGATCCTATACTGAAGGAATCAGAGAAGATTGAAATGTTTAGCGAAATTCCTACAACAGATTCTGAGGAAGAAAGCTTAGAAATCCGAAGGTTAAGGTACATACTTTACGCAACTACATTAATTTGATTTAGTGAGATCAACGATAACACGTTTTTTTCTGGTTAATAGATATCAAGCCGAAGCAGATCTTCGATTAAATGGTCAGCGGAGTCCAAGTACACCTGGTTCACAAGCTTCGCAGGTCTTCATGGAACATTCTTATTCGTTGCCACCATCGCAACCCGAGGTTATTGAATCTATCACTTGCCCACCGCCTCCACCTATAAAATCGGTAAAAGTGAAACCACCAAAGACGGTAAAGTTAGCGAAACCTAAAGACAAAATACATAAGGTGGAAAAGCGGAAATTGAACAAACATACGGCAGTACATAGTCATCCTAATCATGATGGAGAAAAGGAGAACATTCAGAATGATTTTGCCTATGAAAAATATCCGAAGAAAGTGGAGGATTCACCAGTGATATATAAAGAACGTGATCTTATGTCGGAAATGGCAATTCTATACGAATTCTTGACACGAGGTATAGATGCAGAAGACGTTGAATATTTGAGGCGGAGTTATGAAGCTTTATTAGCTGACGATAGTCAAGGCTACTGGTTAAATGACACCCATTGGGTTGATCATCCAGCTACTGATATTCCAAGTCCAGCAAAACGAAGAAAACGTGATGAAATTCGATTGCATGCAACTGGTAGTGCAAGGACTGAGGGGTATTATAAAGTTGACATTCGAGAGAAAGCGAAACACAAAGTAAGTTTTCGATTCTACATTAAAGATGTCATTGTTTATGATGCGCAAATGTGTTTAACCTCTTAAAATCATTCTTAATAATTAGCAATTTTATTTAGTAAAAGTCTTGCGCGTTCTGCTCGATTTATATTAATATTATTATAATATTTTCAGCACCATTATGCACAAAGTATACAACGTAGTAATGACATCGAAGATAATAATGGGCAATATGCTGGAGGTGATGGTATGACAAATGGTCCAAAGAACAATACTAAAGCTCTAACTGGTAAAATGCAAGCCCTATCCCGAGAAGCTCGTAGTAATCAGCGACGATTGTTAACGGCCTTCGGCATTGACACTGACAGTGATCTGCTCAAATTTAACCAGTTGAAGGTAAGATCTTTCCAAATATTGATATCATGCTTATTGTGTTTTATGAGTGTTATTTATACGAACTTCAAATATTATGTTTCCAACAGTTCCGAAAGAAACAACTGAAATTTGCGAAATCTGGTATCCACGACTGGGGTTTATTCGCTATGGAACCGATTGCTGCTGACGAAATGGTTATTGAATATGTTGGTCAAATGGTCAGACCTGTTGTTGCTGACTTAAGAGAAGCCCAATACGAAGCCACTGGCATTGGTAGCTCTTACCTGTTCCGTATAGATCTTGACACAATCATTGATGCGACTAAATGCGGCAACCTAGCTCGGTTTATTAACCATAGTTGCAATGTAAGTAATAAGTTTTGAATATTTCTAATTGGATTGTCATCATGTTATTTGTTGACTTTAATGGATATAAAGTTGCATATGGCTTAAATTACTTATCAATATCAGTTTGCTATTCTATGAAAGATGAAAATTCAAGTGTTTAAAAAACATAACTATCGTTATTCGAATAATTAAGCTTCCAAAGATAACAATGATTAATTTTGGATTTAAATTGTTTGCTTTCTTTTCAGCCGAATTGTTATGCAAAGGTCATCACAATTGAAAGCCAAAAGAAGATTGTTATTTATAGTAAACAACCCATAGGAGTTAATGAAGAAATTACTTATGACTACAAATTTCCCTTGGAGGATGAGAAAATTCCTTGCCTATGTGGAGCTCCACAGTGTCGCGGTACACTCAACTGAATCGTTCATGAAGTTACATTGTTCATCCCTTTCTCCTGTCGTCTACACTTCATCATACTCATATTTTTGTAAATATTTCCCCATGTAAACATTTTATAAAATGCAGTGGAAAATACTAAATTATGTTAATATCGTCTTTATTTTTTATTCTACACTCCATTTTTCACTCCTTTATATTCTTTCAAAGTGTGCATACGGTATTATTCGTCATAATAATGTATATACGTGCAATTAAGTGTTCCCGTCATAGCAAATTAATTGATATTAGGGAAGTTGTGATGGACTGAAATGAAAAGAAATTTTGTAACATGTGTATTAAAGGTTTCGTTCCTACCTTTCTTAATTTTGCGGTTTGCAGCTTCTTCTACTTATCTGTATGCACGTAAGAATGCGGAGAAATGCGTACATAATCATAAGTATATTTTGATTAGCTGGTTCTATATTTTGCAAACATGAACAAGGAACTTATTGTTTATGCGTAATGCGCAAGTTACGCTTGCTTATTTATATGTGTTCATATGTGGGTAGTTTTATTTGAGCATGACGCTGTTTCCTAGCAACGAAACACGTCAAGCGCAGGAGGCGCAGAATTTGACAGTACCTGATTTAAATGCAGCCATAGCGATTGGTTCATTCGCATCACCGCCGTAGTTATACTGGGTTATATTCACGCCGCGGTTGCGTTTCTTTTCGCTTGAAGTTTCAATACGTGGAATCATTTCAATATAAGCACTAGTTTATATGGAGAGTTTTAGTTTCATACTGAATAAGAACGAACCACTAAATAATTGATAATTTCAACATTTTAAACCTGTTGGTCCTTTTGGTTATCCGCCGAAACCAACGCAACTCTCCTATATTTTTTTAATACATTTATGTAAATATTCATTTTGGAATAGCTGACATTCTTCGTGATAAACATTATTATTTAATGAAGTATGAGAATACAAGCCAATCGAAAAAGATTGGAGAAGATTGTAAGTTCCAAATACGCTAGAAGGCACAAGAAGCAAGTAGTGCCAAAGAAGTGTTACACACTAGCAGTTTTATAAGTTATACGATAAATATATTTAAGCCGCATTGCAGGAAGCTCAATAAAGGGGAAAATTAACTAATGCGTTGTCTACCTTAATAAGAGACAGGTTTTCAATGTAATAAAGATTTATTCCTAGTAAAGAGGTTATAACCCAACATTATGGCTGACCGTTTAACTCAATTACAGGACACTATAAATCAAGTAAAACTATATATTTAATAGTTATTAAAAGTCTAAAGAAATTATTACTATAAATATATTCATCATATTGTAGCAAGCCGAGCATTTCTGTAACAGTGTTGGTATATTACAACAGTATTCAACTCCCAGCAAGTTTCCTAGTTTTGATCGCATTGGTACACCTCAACCGCATCAGCCACAAGAAGGTCAGAATAAGTCTTTATGCAGCAATTTATGTTGCTTTACAGGGATGTGCACGTTTGAGAAGTTTTAGTTTTGACAAAACGATTCATAGAAAATAAGTAACATACTGAAGTAAAAACGTTTCTCTTAGATTATGCAGCACTGTTTGCTACATTGATAGCAAGATGTGCCAAAGATATAGACACTTTAATTGAGAGTCTTCCAAGTGAGGAGTCATCGCAAGAACTACAAGTAGCAAGTCTTAGTCGATTAGAACAAGAGAATCAAGAAGCAGGTGAACAACTGGAAGAAGTTGTAAGGCAAGGAGAAGCACTTCTTCAAAGAATTCAAGCCGCTCTTCAAGACATCGCACAGAGTCAGCTAGACATGCAAGATCCAGATTCCACAAACGTATTCAATATTAACTTTAACATTGGTTCAACGTTTAAGCAAGAATGCATTAGTTCTATGAATGCAAATTCAAATGCTGTACACCAAATTTCTGATCCACCACAAAATTCTATAAATCAGTGATATATTCATCAAGACCAAAAACCTTTTACAGATTCCTAAGAAACTTTCTTTCATGGAACACTATACAATTCAGTAAGGTAATTAATAAATACTACAAGAAAGTGTTGGATTTTACACTCATAAATAAGTTCACTTTTACTCTACAATTATGGTTAGGTCGATAATAAAGAATGGGTAACGCTAATGTAAGCTTTGTTATTAAAGATATTTATTTACGATCTTTTAAGAATCTTTATAAATGTTTCTTGAGGTATCTGAATTTTTCCGTAAGTTCGCATTTTTTTCTTGCCCTCTGCTTGTTGTGCTAATAACTTCTTTCTTCTTGTGACATCACCACCATACTACAAAATTTTTCTTCATTATGCTCAATATATGCATTTTAAACTTAAAACTCCTTACCAGTTTTGCTGTTACATCTTTTCTGTAGGCTTTCAGATTTTCTCTTGCGAGTATTTTACTTCCTGCCACTATTTGTATCGCTATTTCAAACAATTGCCGTGGAAGAGTTTCTTTCAACTTTGCGCATAACTTTTTGGCTATTGCAGAAGCTTTACTGACGTGCACAATTGTACTGAACTCGTCAATTGAATAGCCATTTAATAAGACATCCAACTATGAACATTTTAGTACAATATAAATTTTGTAAAAAAGTTTAATCGAGTGACAATTCAGTAAAAAACGTTTATGAAATGCATATAAGTCCTGGAATGTTTTTAATAGAAGGTGGCATTTTTCCTTACCCTTACTATCTTAGAGGGTTCGTAACCATGTTCTTCGTATTCAAAACTGGCATAGCCGGATGAAATACATTTTAGTTCATCATGAAAGTCTGTTACAATTTCATTTAATGGTAACAAGTATTGACACATATACCGGCCGTTTCCGATCTCTTTCTGCTCCAATTGTTCTCCTCGTTTTTCACTGCACAGGTCCATTGTAAGTTGAAGAAACTCGCCTATATTTTTATCATATCCACAAACGTTTAATAATATATCGAATATAAATCATTTTGCTTCATGCAGATACGTACTCGAAACTATAATTGTTCCACGAACCAACGGTTCATAGAACTCCTTAACAATTTGGCGTTCGGGCATATGCACAGGATTGTTGAAATATACTATCTCTCCGTGATACTTTTTTATGTTTTTACCGCCGAAGATTTTTGCTTTGTATGTTACACTCGGCATGGTAACAATTGGTTCAGCATTATATTCATGCTGGAGACGTTGAATGAAAACTTCCATATGTAACAATCCTAAAAATCCTACTCTCCAACCTCTTCCTAAAGCTACACTATATCCAACAATATCTTCAGTAAGTAACGTAAGGTCATCTTAGGAATTACAAAGGCATAATGATCTTTTACAAACCTGGACTCAAAATTGATTGTCACACTGCTGTCATTTAACATTAGTTTTTCTATGGCGGATTGTAAATGAGTAAAATCTCCTTGATTAACAGGATATACTCCAGAAAAGACCATAGGTTTGGGTGGTTGAAAACCAATTAAAGGACTGAGGGAATTATCGTTCTTCAAATGAATAGTATCACCAACATTAGCTTCATTTGATGACTTCATACCACATGTCATACAACCTATTTGTCCTGTATGTCTGAAATGCAAACATCCTATGATTTTGCAATGTGTTTGTGTACTGTATTATTAGCCAAAGTCAGTGCAGCTAAAGATATAATATTTACAGATGCGTTACATTTTCCGGTTTAGGTCGTAGTAGAGAAAGTGTTTTTACTTCGTAATTCTTTTTTGTATGCATCAAACTGATATTCTGGTTGACCTTTAGAGAACCATCTTTCACATAAATTAACGAGATTGCTCCTTTATATTTATCAAACCAACTGTCAAATATCAGTGCTCTCATTGGACTGTCTTTTGACCCATCTGGTGGTGGTATTTTCTCTACTACATTATTCAGAACATCGGATATGCCAATTCCAAGTTTCGCAGATATCTTCAAAATATCTGTCTCAGGTATATTAAAAAGTGAATTCAACTGTTGTACTACTCTATCAGGATTTGCATTCTTTAAGTCTATCTTATTAATGACAGGTATTACAGTTAGATTCCTTTCTTTTGCCAGATGATAGTTTGCTACTGTCTGTGCTTGCACACCGTCATTTGCATCTACTACTAGGATAACACCATGGCAGGGTGCTAATGAACGATGCACTTCTGCACAAAAGTCTACATGACCTGGCGTGTCTATTAAATTCAGGAGGTATTGCGACCCTTTGTATGTATAATTTAAAGATGCTGTCTGGGCTTTAACTGTGATACCACGATCCTTCTCCACTTGCAGTGTATCTAACACTTGTTTCCCAGTATTCACTCTTATTGCACCTGTTATTTCCAATATTCTATCAGCAAGGGTACTTTTACCATGATCAACATGTGCTATTATACTAAAGTTACGAATTCTTTCCAATGGCACCTCGCACTGTGTTGACTTAGTGCAGTATTTACTAGAGTGGTAAAGCACATTTCTGCAAAATAGGAGTAGTCGGTCATAGAAATAAAATAGGAAGGCTAGAGGCAAATAAATCGGTGATGATAGAGATTAATTTCACACTCAAAACACTGACCTTCCAAAAATAGTTTGTTTGTATAAATTCGAAAAAACTTGTACTCCTTGTGAAGTGCATGTGTAATAGACAAACCTATGTGTTAACATGTTCAACTTTCAACAACCTTTAACAATTCAATTTGTTAACTATTAACATAGTAACATAAACTGCAAGTTTATATTTCTTAATATTTTTCGGATAACCAAATCACATTCTGGTGACACATTTATCGTAATAGTTTAACATGTGATAGAACCGGCCGGAGTAAAGCTTATAAGCACAACTTGGAAAAAAGGCTGCGTCCAATGACTTGCGTGCATGTGTGGGTGTTTTGGTGTTCCCGTTCCGTGTTTCCACGTGCAGTTTGGTATTAGCGATAGTGTATGGGTGATAGTGTATGGTGTGGTGTGTTGGTAGGCATAACCAAGTATAACTTGTTAAGTGTAGTCTCACAGTACATAAAGAATTGACAGCTCTCTAACAAGGCTGATATAGTTCGACAGCATTTTCATAAACATGCCGCTACCAGAAACTGTACAGGTAATAACCATTTTATGAATGAAAACTAACATAAACTTTTGGGTCCTCTAACCTATTTGCGACCGTATATTTATGTGCGTACGATTAGGCTACAGAGATATTATTTATACAAAAACATGCCTTTAGTTTAAACATTGCTTTTGAAGCTTCTGTGTGCCAGTTGTTTAATATTTAGCACTTATATTTTACTGCTATGCTTTTAAATCTACACAATCTTTAATGCAACCAAACTAATGGATTAAGGAGGAACCTGACTGTACCTTAAACACTACACAACGTTAGTGAAGATTGATAATATTTAAATTCTTAGCGATTGTATTATATACCGAAACCTTCACGTTGGTCACGTGGAATTGGAGCTGCGTTACCAGAGGCATATAAGAAATTTTGGAAAGAATGGAAGCAAACAACTCCAGAGGCTGTTCATTACATAAAAAAAGAAGGGTCTTATGAGAGGCATGAAAGTGGTACTGTGTAAGGAATTGAAAGAATGGATTATTCTATTTGATTCATAATAACTGCATATACAACACCGTATTTTCTATACAAACAAATATTTTACAAGAATAACTATTCACAGGATACCAGTGCAGAACGTGCCAATACCCTTAATTTATCCAAAACAATTACAACAAACAATATTAGGTGGGGAAGGAATTATACAAGGTTATTTGAAAAAAGGCGAACGAGTACCTCGCGTTCCTCATTTTTGGTTCCCTACACTCAAACAGTCTGTATTATATAGTGAAGTATTAGATAAATACATGAAGACTGTTGTCACAAAGAGAACAATTGATTTAATAAATAAACATTACGGATTTGACCACTACTTATTACAGGTAAAGTTTGTTTAATTACTAAGATTAACAGCTTGTAATGGTATTTAGAATGGTATAGAATTAATCCTTTGCACTCAATTGGTGCCTCTGAGTCACCAAAATAAACGGAAAATGGGAAATCTTGAGTGCAAAGGGTTAATACCTTGGATTAGGAAGTAAAAAAATAAAATCGTGTTATTTTTAATAGACTCCGGCGTGTGACTTGAAATCAGAATTAGCAGTGGGATTAAAACGGAGAATACTGCTAGCATTGGCAGATAAAACATTGTACCCCAATGAACCTGAAGTTCGAGAGGAAGTTTACAATAAGTACAAGAATTATTTAGAAGCGGTAATATTTTATCTTATAGTGCTGCTTTTGCACATTATAAATGAATAAGATGCAACTGAACGGTTTATACAACCACATGTAACAAGTGTGTTTAAACTTGTTTCAGTACACACGTGAAGAAATTGAATGGTATGGTCTAACATATAAAGAAGCATGTAAAAAATTGATAAAAATGGAGAATGAAAAGAAGAAAATTGAGCCATTAAAAATAGAATATAGAGCTAAGTTAATTGAAGCATTGAAACTATTACAAAAAAGTGGTTATCGTATTGATGCACAGACTCCTGTGAGAGAACTTGCAGCGTAAGTACTTCAGTGTGCTTGGGAAATATTGTATTTAATAAGTATGAGATTAAACCATTACAATTTCAGAGCTGCATTGGAGGATATAAAATGAAGATATGGATAACTATAAGTATTTATAGAAATTTCTGATATATCTCAAGATATGTTAATTTATCATAAAGAATGTACTACCAGGCAAGAACTTTTAAGAGAATGTTTCTAATACTATGTTGTAAAGAGTATTCATCAGAAGAATTAAAGGAAAGTAAATGTAAATTTATTATGCGTGATCAATTTATGTAAAATGCTTTATTTCTCGCATTTACATTGAATGCTAATTGCTTTAAGCCTACCTTGCGGCAACTTGTACCGTTGTGCTTTAAAACCTGTAAGAGCATTGACAGCTATAAACATAGGCACAGTGCTAATTTGAACATTCACTCATTACTGTTTCCTTGGATTACAAACAATGTCAAATTCAAGAGCATCACTAAAATTTATGATATTGTACATTCTATATCGCCATCCTTTGGCAAGCAAGTTAGAAGCGAAGCTATAGCTCTTGTAATATACGTCATTGTTCCGTAACTGCCACTTGGTGCACTGTCGTAAAAATGTTGACAAACGTATGCTGCTCCCCCACAAAGGAGATTCCCCATTGCAGTTGTTTCACGTTGCTCTTTAGCCTTCGCACAGCACAATGTGGCATCGCCATCAATTTTTATCTATCACCGTAAATATTCATTACTATACAGTTCTCACGTATAATCAATTTAAAAGTGAGGATACTAGTATAAATGCATTATAAAGCTAATATACCTGATCCTCCAAGAAGATGGCATTAGCTTTGTGCACCAAATGTTCAACGGCGATCAGTCCACCCAAGGATGGCACAACGTTATATTCTGTTACTAATGTCAGTACCATTAGAGCTTCCACAACAAGCTGTCGATATTCTGGCTGAGGAATCGTATTGAGAACGGTTTCTACTGCCAATGCAAACTTCAATTCTCCAGATGTCATTTCTTGTGTCAGATTTTGTGGTAGTACTCTGCCTTCAATCGCTAGGCCTTGGCACTGAGGGTTAATGTCAGAATTATAAATGGGTTGAAAATAGTAAAATTTGATAAATGCTAGTATGGACTTGGACATACCCTTTCAAGCACTTGCCACACTCGTGGATAAAAATCTCTGGGTACTCTATTTAACGCACCATCTAGTCTTCTACGTCGCAACCACTGACCTTGTCTGTCTGGCTCTGTATCGCTCACTTCATTTTGATCGGCAGTTAGGAAACCACCAATTTGTGACTTCTATAGTAAAAAGAGCCATTGTTTTATATATTAGATAATTAGTGGAAAATCGAATTGTTGGTTATCTTAGTTACATTACCTTGCTGACTTTACTCGATTTACAACTAATTACAGAAAAGTTGCCTCTACCAACTGAAAATAGAGAAGGAACCATTTAATTTTCTAAATAGATTTATAGGAGTAGATGTTAAAAATGAGACTGACCGCTACTAATTACAAATTCTTTTCCACTCATGATATGATGTAACAGATTTTTCATTTCAAATGGTGATAGATTGAGTAGATGTTCCGATGCCTCTTCGCCAGTACACATCAAAGTCCTAGATAATTCAGTGGCCATAACTTGAATTATTAAGCCAACTCTCAATCTGAGCATTTCATGGAACAGTTGGGGTTCAGTTCTGATGAACATGGCCAAATAAACAAGTAACTCTTGTGTAAGCATTGCGGTAGATTCGTCGTCACCATATGCTTGATGAATGAGAGAACGTAATTCGTTTTCAGGCAATGGGGCAACAATAGTATGTTCGTTGCTTGGTGGCATTCCTACAGTCACTTGTTTTTGTCGTACTAACAGATCTGTAACCGCTTTCGCTAAATCTTCAACTCGTTTTCCGAGCATACCAGCTGTGTGCCGTACGATTCCCCACATTTTCTGTTGGCATGCTTTCTCATATAGATCTTTCAATAAATCTTTTACTAAAACTGGATGACCATCTTCCACCATGTCAGTATTGAAGTACAGACCTTGTGAATCAACCTGTCGATATGAATGAATACATATATTTTTCTTATACATTGAATATAAATATGTAAGGCTACATATCTGAAACTGACAAGATATTGTAATATGTCCCCTTGTTCTTCTAAACTTTCTGTTTCCCTTAGCATGGCCAATAGCTCCTCGACTTCTGTATCAGCATATTGACCTTCGGATACAGCCCTGTGTCTATGACTTTTTAGAGGATTTGTCCATGGTAACATATCCTCTGTGGGTGATGGTGTTCGATCGATCGGAAGAGACTGCGTAGCGTTAGAAGTTAGAGTTGTATCTGTCACTTCAATGAATGGATTGGTGTTTAAAACTGCTGAAGGCCTACGGTCTTCCCCAGCCATCCCAAGAATTTCAGCTACAAGAACCGATAAAATAATTATAGTGCTTTCATGATTATAAATACCTGAATAGGCCTAGACTCATGTGAGTGATATTGTTACTGATAACAACAATGTTATTTCGTAGCTGCAATTACAGTATGATAATTACATAATACACTGTTAGTACACTTACATTCTTTGAGGATGGTGGGGACCGCGGCTACAGGAATGTGTGATGACGTGAAAACATTTAAGGAGGAACTTTAGTTTACATGCACTCACACTATGTAAGAGTTAAAAATATTTTCATTTCCAATACTGTAGAATAAGGAATGAACTTACGTTCTATAGCAATCGATCTTGTTTTTTTAATGGCACCTTTCACAGACATTCTTCGTTTTAAATTCTTCCCAGAGCGGGTTGTTGTTCGATTTAAGAGACCTGTGCGATGCGGGAATGCACGTACTAAGTGTTCTTCTAGATATTGTTGCACCTGATACAATGTATAATCTTGTGATGAAAATGTTCACGTATCTGTTCATTAAAATTGTAATTACATTCTAAGTACCTGAGGATTCAACTTATCAGGACGACCATCTTCGGCACTGCCAAGAAAGCTTAAATTCGTAATACAGGAAGTACTTAAAAAGTCGTTTAAGTTCCCTAAAGATACTCTTGTTCCATTAATATAACCACTTTTTAGTTTTTTCATTGTTGTAATCATTGCCAACGGGATCTTTCCTTGATCTGAAACAGTAATAGAATTCTCTAGAAGTAATCAAATGGGACATAATGAAAAAGTGGGTACTTGTTTATTGATAAGGCGGAAGCGATGCGTTGTATGTTGGTCCTACGTCATGGTTGCGTCTATGTCGAAACAATTCTTTCTTTTTTTTTGAGTTTCTCAATAGTAATTGACTACACCTTTATCAACTATAATGACATAAATTTAGATTCTAAAAGGCGCCTATGGCATACCTAGGTGATTATGAGTAGCAACAAGTGTTACAGTCGGCCTGCCGAGCATTTTCTTCCAGTTGATGGTGAGGAAGGCCAAATTCGTTGTGAAAGTATCGGTTAAGAGGGCTGCGTCATTTGTCGTGTAGTACTCCTCCCCATCAAAGTTCTAAGACATGCAACAAATGCGCACACCACGGAACACATAAGCTGTTTCCCAAGAAGGCTTGGTCATAAAGCAGTATATCGTCGCTCTCGTTATTGTAGTCAAGTTGTCTACATCGTCTTGTTTAAAAATTATAGATTTTGTCCGATTTAGTTCAAGCTACGTTTCCAATGTCGTGTGAAAAAATTAGTACCAATGTTATAATAACTAATTAACTAATCGAGTTGTTATAATGATTTCCCAAGCCACTAACTAAAATTGCAACACGAACAATTGCACACATGCAGGCAGACATGTTAGATGTTTTTTGGATAGTGGTCCTGCATAAATTGAAACATTTCACAGGGATAACCTTTTGCTTAAAAATCATACATTTGATTTCTGTTAATAGGCACCACCTCATATTATATATTATTATCTATTTCAAATCAACAAACAGAAACAACAGAGATAAAAATTACGATTTTTAAGCACTGCATTACTGTACCTAGATGAATGTTCTTGAGGGGCATGACCACAAGAGGTCGGCCCAACATGTTCTGCCAACTAGACTTCAAGAAATTAATTTCGCCTTTGAATATGTCAATCATGAGTTCATAGTCCGATGCGATGTAGAAGCGGGTCATGTCTGTCAACTAACGTTTGGTACAAGAACAAGAGGCAACATAAGATCAGGAATTGGAATGTAGAGAGGAAAAATCGCCCATATGCAGGTACTTACCTGTGGCGTAAACGCAAATATTTTATCGTTCAACGAATAGAGTTTACTGGTGCTCAAAATTCCGACATCTCTTGATTTTCGTCCAGATAGCCCTAACTTCTTATTTCTTCCTGAAATAATCTCTTCTTTATTAATGAATAAACAACAAAATATCATGACGGTTTTCATGAAGATTTATCTTAAGTTACCTAAATATGTATACAAATGACTTAGAACTTTAGCAGGCTGCACTTCAACTGGTGCAACTTCTGCAATGGTTTGTACATGAATATCATGTTGTGCTATTTTCTCTCGTATTTCTGCATCTTCTGCTAGAATGACAACTTGTACCACAACATCTGGCTTTTTTTCACTACACAAACGTCTGTTTAATGGGTCCAACTCTCCAACTGCAAGAAATCCCTGTTGCATGCATTAGTATCAATCTGTTTCAATGTGCTATTTCTTCCTCGAATTTAAATGCCTTCGCAACCAACCTCTTGCAGCAATTTTCCTAATATATAAAGAGACTGTGCCCACATAAAAGGGCACCTGCCTAATGCTATACGATTTTGGCTACCAGGTTCAGCATATTCTGCAGCTACATGTTCAGGAGATACCGAGTACAATTCAGGAACTAACTTCATTCCATCGTTTGCTTTAATTGTTATATCTTCTAATTGTTTTGTGTACTCTGCTACTGCTTCTTTATTTCCTTGAAAGCAGTAGTCTAATATTAAATAACAAAAAAATAACGGCCACTCGCACTCTATATTTTCAAACATGCGTAATTCCCATGGTTCATAGTACAACCTGTCAAAGATTTCTATTATTTAACAGCCATTGATTAATATTAAACCCTTTATAATGCACATTAATAATTTGGTATTCTGTACCTATTAGCATCCTCCTTAGGTGTTCTGTATCCATCTCTTAAAAAGCGCTTACAACCATAGCGACCTTGCAACTTCTTAACAACAGCTTCTCTAGTTATTTGAATAAGATGTGGCTCATCAACTGCGAATGCCGGGAAGCTTATGACAGCCAATAATCCACTATCGAGTTCTTTAGAGTTTGATTCTCTAGGTAACATAGATTGTAATACAGCTTGACATTTTTGCGCTTCATCTGCTAAGACATGGATTACTGATGTGGGGCCTCCTCTTGCACCAAAGAGATCCAACTCATTCATTGCCTCTAATGCTGCTTTAGCCATTCCAATACTGCTGGCATTTAATTCTGGCAATCCATGATTTGTTTTATCTCCTCTTTCCCAAATCCCATAATCAGGAGTGCAGTATGCTGATTCTATATAAAAAACTAAATTTTGAATGAAAGCAACCTGCAACAAAATCCACATACAGAGAATGATTTGTGTATTGGAAAGAAGCAATATTTTTTCTATTAAACTCTACATGTTGTTACCTCATCTAAGTTAAAAATGATTTGTAGCCCAGATGCTGTCATTTGAGCCAAAATTAAGAGATACAGGGAAATGGCATCTATTTGAAGGTGACCCCATTCAGCATCTCCAACTACTGTTTGGCCATTTTTAGAGCTATACTTTGCATGGAGAGAATCGTGTGGATTCTGACTAGACTTAAATCTCTCAACTTTATCCTTTTGCATCATCATGGCCATCAGTAGACCCCGCATTAGTTTGACACAACTTTGCTCGAGTTCATAGGTTTTTGCTCTATCTTCATCAGCATCTGCTATTTTTTTGTATGCCATTGAAAGCCCCCATACTGCAAGAATGCAGTAAACATTGTCACGAACCCACGCATGATCATTGTCTGGACTAGCAGGAAATAGACCAGTGACTGCATTCTGATGCTTCATAATAATTTTATGAACAATTCGTTGATAATAATCGAGTCGAACACCAGAATTGCTTCTACTTCGCATTTTGAATTACTTTGTAAACAAATTCTGAAATCAAAACAAAACTGTCTTTCGTATCGGAGTAGTATGACAATAACGCGAATAGTCTCCTTCGCTGTCAATTTTTAGAATATTGCACATACGCACGTCCATACATACATAGAACTAGAAATCTTATGCGCTTGTCGCATTCATTGGAGGTTAACACTTGTTTCCGTAGATTTTCGCTGTGAATCTCAACCAATAATTACAAGACGTACGGAAGTATTAGAGAACCAGCTTTTTCCAATAACACTGTCATACACGAAACAGTGAACACTTTAGAAAACGCATTGTTTCGACGTTTCTTCTCCACGAATAATTATTTAAGCAAGCACATATCGATATATCAAAATCGAATGTATCGAAGGCAATGTGAAACGAATGTCAACTATTCCGTACCCCGCGAATCAAATACGGGAGAAATTAGAAGCAACTTCCAAGGTGGTGTGTAACTGCTTATTAGCACACAGTCAAATAAAGTATATACATGTATACATATATAAGCGCTCTGTCGGTACCATCGCGTCAGTTACTACAATAAATGCCAAAGCACATGCGCATATCCGTTTTGATGTGGTTTCACCTCATCCAGTAATCTGTTGGTATTTATGACAGTTGGTGCAAACTGGCGACTGCAATGGAATAATAAACTGTGCAGTGGTTGAGGCCACTTGTTTTTTTTAGTTTACTATATGTTTATGAGTTTTATTGAGTATTACAAAAGCAATAAGAGTAGTGGTGATCGAATCTAATAGTATTAATTATGAGCTCAACCGCGACATCGAATTTTTACATGTTATTGCTTGCGCTTTGGATCGCATCAGTCTTAACCTCATCTGTCAACAATGGATTGAAAACAGATGGTGCAGCAATATCTATTGGGAATGTCAATACTTCTACTACATCTTCGACGAACGATACAGGTCCAGAGCTTTCGACGGCTATACATGAAATCAGCAATGTGACAAACACAACAAATGTAAGAAGTTTACTTTTCTATGTGATAGAATCAAAGGGTTTGAAAGAAATATTAAATAATCTTGTTAATTTAATTATTGCGTGCCATTTCATTCTAATCCTTTGCTGCCGGTTGTTGTGTATACAAACATACATACATGTTTATTACATAATAGTTAACAAAGTTTAAGAAACCTGTTTTATAATGACACTTAACATCCTAATTGGCTTTAGTTTTCTCATTACCAAACATCCGATCTCAGCTTAACTTGTAATGCTATAAACACCATTATGTATAATAAGAATCTCTTTTACGTAAAATTATAGGTATCCCCTCCTGGGCCACCATTTATGGGAGAAGGTGGGCCCATATCTATTTCACCAAGTAGAGAGCAGTTGTCCCACAGCGGCTCACAATTGAAAAATCAATCCAATGCCTTAACATCCAAAGAGAATATTTTGCAACAAACAGGTGATTATAGTTCAGGCAGAAACAACACAACATCCAAGATTGTTCCACGTAAAGGGGCGGGCCTGGATAACACGATTTTTCTAAATAAGACCCTGCTGGCTAATAATACTCGACCTGTTACGGAAGAGTTGGCTACCGTAGAATCAAGTCATATCAATCAGCAACAAACCACAGAAGCAACTATCTCACATGCAACTATTACTGTTAAAAATTCAAACAACACAGTAAATACAACTGGGAGTGGTACTACATCAAATACAAGTACATCTCAAGAGAATGGTATAGAAAGCAACATCTCTAAAACTTCCACTACGCTAAAAATGCATAAACCAAAACCAACTGCAACAATTGCGGGTAGTGAAGTAGATCGGCCTATGCCAGTTTCATCAAAAAGCTCTCCGTTTGGAATGCCAAGGAAAATTGATTATATTGTGCCAGTTATTATTACTATAGTAGCTTTGCCATTAATGGGGGCAGCAACTTATATTGTATATAGACGAGGCAGAGACTGTTGGGATAAAAGGCACTATCGCAGGATGGACTTCTTAATAGATGGAATGTACAACTATGACTAATATCATTTTGCACGTACATTTGCACCAAGGTATATCACAGTTCATTTACTTTTCTGTTTACAAAACTTCTCATTTTTGTTGCATTTCTTACATTTCCAAATTATTATGTCATAATTTCTATGTCTTAAATTGGTCTGATACTCCATATTGTAGTCTTCTTTGTATGCATTATATTGTAGGGCATTTTCACAGATGCAGGGTCGAAACTATTATTATAGAAGCATAGGGAACCGATGCTATGAAATTGTTGGAAAGTATTTGTAACTTCCTCTTGTTTGCTGTGCCTGAATGAAAGAGTCTGTCATTTCTATAAGTTGTTTCAAATTTATTTTTTGCATCATGTACACTATGCGTATTGACTAAAATTATAAGGATCACTTTTATTTACTGCATTAATACATTACTTTGGTGCTGTAAATATGACATGTGGAATATCAAAGGACAAGAAAAATGCTTTCCAAATAAAATTGACTTGACTCCGTTTGGTCATGCTAAACTGTAAATAATTTTTACAGTTGACCAAAAGGGAGTCAAAATATTTTCTAAACGTTGCATTTGCATTAATTATAATTCAATTGATGTTACTATCATCACTGCAATTTGTATTTTTTTGGAACATATCAAATCTTGGTATAAATTGAGGCTTAACACCGCGTCACCAAAGAATTTCTAATTTTGTTATTTTTCAATACATGCATTTCGTCTCCATCCAATAACTATTCTCAATTTATTTGAGTGATCCATGGAGTTCACTTTCGCAATAACGATTAATAATCGCAATATAATAGCATTTTAAGAGGGTTTGTAAAGACGGTGCAATGCAAACTGGTCATAATTTTTAAAATGACTTTTTAGACTGTTTTATAAGACATGAGATTGGAACTTTGAGGGCGGAGTTGGATTATGAAATTCTCGTTCTGTTTTGCATCCTTAGAATCTATATTACATGAAAATATAGTAGAGCAATATTAATAGTTATTTTTATACATACATGTAAAAATGATAAATATTGTTATAAAATATAAATATTTGAAAATCAGTATGTATTAATGTGTATTCACCCAATTATTAATCTAAATTGTTATTTTTCAGTTTTATTAATAAGTTTATTTTATATCTACAGAAAGTCAGTGATATTTATTACTTTTAGTTGCTGTTACATACTGTATTTATATTTAACAGTAAGAAAGATGGATAATTCTGCTTGAAAAGCAATTTACAGAGTAAATAATACACCGTAGGTTTACTTTATATGTACATTATTTTGATTGTACATTTTTTGTATGTGTCACAAACCAAAAATTTTGTGCTTAGCGGTATGCCAAATGTTACTTTGAAAAATATTTCGTAATTACACGTGAAGGAAAGAAGGATAGGCCTCAATTCCGTAATTACATCTTGTCACATATGGCTGAACATCAACGCTATAGTACTAGTCTCCCATTTACATTTATTTTCCAAATGTAAAGCTTTGAAGTGCAGATTTGTTTCATTAGTTTTAGCAGTCTAGTACATTTAATTCTATTTTCTCGTACCGGGGCTATAATGTTAGCATTGTTAGGCTAAATACAATGAAGTTATTAGGTTTTTTACCCAACTTAATAAAAAAATAGGTATTATGGTAAATTAAAAGTCCGAATTGTGATAATAACGCAATTTAGCTGTTCTGAACTTTCCAATATTATTATAACATTTTGTAACAAGATTGCACATACTTTCGTGTCAAAACATTAGATTTTTTTGTGCTCTTCGAACTGTTGTGACTGAAGTTCTTTATTCGTTCAAAGTAGATCATGTAGTAATTTCTTGGTGTTTCTTTTCAAAAAGTATACAATTTTAGTAGTATGTGGTATAACAATGTTAATGTTTTTATACAGTGAAAATAATAGTTCATATTTTGCTAATAATAAGGTAGAATATCAGTCCAAATTATTGTGCTTAAGAGTATACATACTTTAAAAGACGCCTTAATAAAAAAAAAATGTATCTATTCTCTTGTACGGAAAGACCTAGAAATTTTTACAACTATTCATCCACTGTTTCCATACTCTTGCTGGTATTATCAGCAGTCTTACTCTTATAATGTTCACATAAATCAATGTTAAAAGATTTAAAAAATAGATACATATCAATATGCTTAGAAAGAATGCACGTATTCTCGGTTTGGATAAATATTCCTCTTGACCGTCTTGACAGGTAGCTGAGTGAAGATTTATTTTATTAATATCTGATTGCGCTTTGTTGGTCAACTGTGTTCGATCAAAGAGATGTCGATACTTTGCATGATTAAAGTACCGTATCCTGTATTATATATTACAAGGAATTTTCTGGACATTTGAACTCTCCATTCATGACACACTGTTTATATGAATTATCTATTTTGATTTATATTTGACTTCTTCTGGAAAGGCCTCCCGTGGAGGAACTAAACTGAGCATCATTAGATGACGGTGATAAGCCCTCGAATTACGAAACTGTATATCTGTGCCATGTATACGATCCAAGACTCCAAGTACGCCAAAGCATTGGTTAAACCTATAAGAAAACCGAATCATCAATGGAAATGTAGAAATATATAGAGAAATGCAAGACTTAGTGCAGGTATTTTCGCAGGATTTTTATCTTACAGAGAAAGTCCCACGAATGGCCCAGTTATTAAAGTTTTTGAATTTATTTATTAATATTAATCATTACTAGTACAAAAAACATATTGTTTGTTGACTTTATCTACGTTTCTAATAACTTTTGCATTTTGTAGTGAACATTTCCACGGTGGTCCCGCTTCCAAAAATATTGGAATTTGTTTATTTAAATGAATATCTTAATTAACAAATACGGGACACCATGCAGGGCCTTTCACGTTTTATAAATACGCAAATTAATAATCAATATGAACTATCGAATCGTAAAGAAGGAAGACATGAGAACTTACTTTAGGTGATGGAAATCGTGTGCTTCTGGAGAAGGAAAGAATGGTAGGTGATATCCGGAGTGAGCATTCAATGTAGAAAGAATTGCAAGCGAAAACCAAAGCCAACTAGTTGCTACGTGGGAGCCCATAAGAAATACACCCAAAAATGGTGGGAGCAAATTTGAGCCAATATGTTCCAGTGGATGACAATAGATCGCAGTAATTGCAATTGGGGCAGTCCACTCATGGTGTTGTTTATGTATATATTTATAAATGGAACGCCTGTGAAGAAGCCTGTAAGAAAAAATGTTTTTCATTGTAGTTTTATATATCGGTGGTATGCAATACTTTTCTGTATACATATGTAATATAAAATTTAGTAAATGGCAACAATTATTTTATAAACATAGCAAGTTGATTAAATTGAATACCTGTGCGAGTAATAGAATCCAATTTCTTCACATAATATATGGACAGCAATTTCAACAAGCACCCAATGGAAAGTAGGCAATTCGCGGATAGGTGGATAGCCCCGCCATTCTACGAGGCTATAACTCATATACGCTATAGGAACTGCGACAACAGTTTGGTTGAACATTACTTGGGCGACTACTTTACATAATTCTCTCTTGTCCACTGGTTCATTTGTACCAGGCTGTATCTTGTATTTTCGCAAGACTGCCGGTCGGTTGGTAATATCAAGTAACATATAAATACCACCGACAACCCAGTAAACAATGAACGTTAGCCCCATCGAACCTGTAAGGTATATACCTCATTAAATTTAAGTAGTAAAAATTCATATATTTGCTAAGAAAATGTTACATTCTCATTTATGGAATTGCTCTTACGGTAGATTTCATTTTTTTGTACACGAACTTACGAAAGGTGCGATATTAATAGTGAAAAGCGATTTTTTATACATCAATAATAACTTTAAAAAATCACGGGTGTTTTCAAACTCTTGGAAGTTTGGATTGACAACCGAATCCAATTGTTTATTTTATCGCTACTACAGCCATGCGAGTGTAAGAAGGATAAAAACTACCATTCTGTTGCAGTTGTTTTTTGCACTCACCATAAATCCATAGTGTTTTTGGATCATCACCTAGAACGTCTAATATTTTTACCCACTGCGCCTGCCAGAAGTCTCCGGATGCACCCCAAAATCTCTGCAGATGCCTAAAAGCAGAAGATACTTTTTGTTCCGAATCTACGCATTCTGTATTTTGATTAAAAAATATGTTCAGTTAGTAAAAGTCAATATTTTAAATTACAATACATTTTTTAAATCAAATTGATAGTTTACCATGTCAAAGAATTGCAAACTGCAGCAAGTCCAATTAATACAGTGCCGATAACAAAAAGGACACTTCTGAGACTTGAAAGAAGTGTTGGTGGAGTCTGATTTTTGCCCCTCTCTCCCGCTGTGCCAGTCCCTAAAGCAAATCAAACGATCATATACATTGTATCATGCTTTGTTTACTGATAATATCAGATTATGTTTCATTCTGAAATGTGAAGTTCAACTTTTTTGCACATATGCATGTAAGTAAAAACCATCGAGCTGTTGTTTTTCCACATATATGCTTATTAATTAAAGTCATACACTTTTAGCAATGATTAGTAATTTTTCATTGAAATGCAATCAATGAAAAAAGTGTTGATATCTGACAATCAAGTTTGAAGCAGCAGTGTTCATCGATCTATTCGTCTACTCAACGGTCTAAAATAACAAGTGCAAGAGCACACACAAAGTGCCCAGACACAGACACTATTTTTATGGTTTCCTGATCCCCTGATCTTCTTTGACATCTGCTTATTGTTTGTCTGAACACCCGATAAAGCCGCAACGACTTCCCCTCGATAGGCCTATATTTCCCTACGATTTCTTCAGCCGCGGAATTGTAATCATTTTAATTACGCAAGCATACAACCTCATGATTGCGCAAAATATTTATAATATTACCCATTCAAAAACAATACAATGTATTTAAGAAAATAAGAAATCTTGTAAATAAATAGCAACTTACAGTCATAATAATATTTATCAAAGAAATAAAACCATTTTACGAAATATAAATAATATGGTTCCTGCAGTCTGAAGTAGTGAGTGAGATAGAAATGGAGGAAGATTAAATATCGACCGCGATGAAAACGTGTAAGTTTGATTAATTCAAAATAGTACCGTTTTTAGGCGTTCGATGTACCCGGTAAGTGGTAATGATACATTTGTAATTTTAGTGTCAAAATGGATCTTATGCCTCAGATGGAAAATGCAGGATTATATAGAAGAATTTGATATGAAAATTAGGAAAAACGCAGGAAGCTATGGAGCGTTTTGTTAAAAAGAAATTGCAGTGCTAGAATCATTACCGCGTATTTAATCTATATTGGAATGAGTATCTCGTGATTTGTGAAGCTTCTAAGTTTAACGATCCAGGATGTCCAAGCGGTATGAAGAGTTTTTAGTACGATAAGTGTCTTAAAGAGCACTTTTTTCCTTCTGCACGTGCCATAATATTGCGCATAATCATCTCCAGTAAAGTAATGCAAATTGAGGGTCAGAACCCGTCTGCGTAATAACAAATGTTCGCAGCAAAACCGACACGATACGCATGCGATATATAATTACGTAATATTTCTGTGATACTATTCCAACGGTTTAGTGCAAATGTTACAGAAGTTCAATATTCCAATTATAACTTTAAATCATACCATCATTGAACTAATTGCGCAAGCCCAGATTATGTTATTGCTGATTATACAACATTTTATCGCTAGTTCTGTGAATAAGAATGCTAGTGTTTCTTTATACATTTTCCTTATACCGAAGTCCGATGTGTACAATTGTGCGTGAAGCGTATTTAAGGGTCTTACGTTTTATTTCTAATCCAAAAGAGTGTGCGTACGACTGTTTTTGCGTATACTTCGCAGGTATTCTTATTTTATATTTATTATTATGCTACTTTTAATTATCATGATTTATTGTTACTTTTTTCCCGAATCATTGTACACACACACACATATGTTAAAGATTTTAAAACTATATAGCTATTTGATGCTATATTCTGCTACTCCGACTACTACTATTGGGTTCTTTTCCATTAAGTTACAAATTGATGACGTTACATAAACGTCAGTACAAATTGATGTCCTTCACTGTGCTGCGTATCGGTGAGTGGAGAAGAGCAAGCTGAAATTTGAAGCGGATTAATCTCAATAAAGTGCTAAAAATATAGTCCCGGTGAAGAAGTAGTATATAGAGAGAGACCGGTAGGTTTGAAAAGAGCGATAGGGGTCGCTCACCATATGTATGTACATTTTCTTTGTTCGTAAAGCACTAGTTATATTAGAGTCTTCTAGTCCGGTCAATGAATACGCAATATGAAATTGCACTAAATCGCTCTACCTCTCGTTATTCATCTCCTCTCTTGTATCAAAGTCCATACATGGCTAGGTTTAACTTATACAACTGTAAAAGGATTATTCCTGAATTCTACCCTTCACGACTTTTTCTTTGTAGCGACACTATCATCCCCCTCTCCCAGACACATTCACACACATAATTTGAAATGTACCTAAAGCCTTATTGGATGGTACACAAGTGATGGCTCAAGTGCCAAGTGGAGGACTCGATGTTAGAGTATGCCGTTCCACATAGTATATGAAAGTAGCAAGAAATAACAATATTTCGCATTAACACAAAAGACACAACACGATTGCGTACAATGGATGGTCATTTATTGAGTACTCGACTCACACTTCAGCGTCTTGTAAGTTTTCCTCTGCAAGAAGTTGATAATCCTTTGCAGCATCTTGACGCGCGATTCCGCGAGTATCACGCTTGAAACTGGTTTCAGCTTTCGGCCTGCCACCTTCCGTGCAACAAACAGGCTTGTGTGTTTGTGCTCGCTGTGATTCCCGCCTGACCGTTCGCGGACGGTGTCACATCGTTAAATGAAACGCAACTGGCTTTGCTGGCTAGAAGCGTATCATCACAACCGCAGTTCGGACAATGGACCTCTCCCACCATCCACCTTTTCGTTACATTCGCGTGACCTTGCTCCCCAGATTACTTATTACGTCCGAGTTTTTTAACAAGGTTTTACGCCCTAATCATCCCATTGTCTTCCAATCAGAGTAAAACGAATTGTGTGCTTGTCAGTTTTTATTTAACACTATCATTTCATAAAAGTGTTTTGTTTTACATCATGTAAATTGCCGGCAGACCTTATAAATAGTGTGGATTTAATCAGTTAAACATAATACGTAACAGTAGTGCTAGGTGTTCGATTGACAGTCAGGCTGTTATCTTTGCTCTAGTTTCTAACTGCTGTGTTAACCGTTAATTAGCATGCCAAGCAGATTTGTAATTATCGCAGATATGTATGACATATATAATTTTTGCACAACGGTTCCTTACAATTGTAAGATGGTTTAAAAGATTTATAAGCACCCCGTCCGCCGCGCAACTCTGGCACGCGTCTTTCTGGGTTCTGTAATTATTTACTTGCAAATAGGAGACGGGTATCCACATATTCAGACAATCGTAAGATGTAGCATAGAATTAGTTTCTTCGGTGACAAAAAAGGAAATAACCTTGTATATCCAAAATCGTGAAAAATGATTCGCTAGAAACTCAGAATATTTTGACTTCGAAGATGTATTTCTCGTGTGTCATGTTATAAAACTTTTCCTTCAATTATGGCTGTATCATTGTTGCACAAGAATCAGGTTTTTAAGACTGAGGATACGCAATTAGTTATAAATGCTTTCATCAATTCACAATCTTATATTTTATTTTATACCACATTTTACCTGATATGGCGTGTAGGCTATTTACGGAGTCAATTCGCATTTTTTTCATTAGTTCCTTCGTTACGTGGAACATGCATTCTTTTTCGTGAACAGGAAAAACCGGTCTACTACCACGTTTATTCATTTGGAGAAATGGTATAAAACCAATAAAAGGATCAAATTCGCAGTTTATTTTGCCTTTTTGGCACTCGGAAGCCTAGCATATACACCACTGGGCTTTTCGCTCGCCATAACTAACAAAGGTTTTTTATTCAACACAATATAAATACCAATTCTACGCAATGCAATATGCTTTTTTTTACTGCATTGTGAACGTATGTACATCGAAACTGATGTTGCATAAAAACAAAAAAAATCGGCAGCTGTAAAACTAGAGAACAAACAAAAAAAGAAGGCAAGACTGATCGAGGACAAGACTTAACAATAAGTGAGAAATGTATAAGCTCCCGTGTAACAATAATACCCTAATGATCTTAAAGCAAGTAGGAGTGCAGTGCCTGAGCCCTAAGAAAATCAATTATGGGGAGCTGTTGTTAAGTATATTGTACATGAATCCCCTTTGCATATTTATTTAAAGGCGCTTATCGTAAGCGGAACGGCGCGATTAAACATAGGAGAAACGAACGTTATCACCAACCCAAAATAGAGCACTCACCGTACTAAATGTTATTTAGCTAAGAAGACACATGTAGTTTTGATGATAATACGGACGCCGGTCAGTGAACTCTCAACTTACTTTTAAAATGTATGTAGTACTGTAATACATGTGTGTACCGAAAATAAATTTGTTTTCACGGATTCGCTTATGCCAGCTTTCTTTTTAACAAAAAATCGAGATTAAGACTGTCATGACGTGTAAAGTGGCGTAGAATGTTTTGACTACTTGGCGCGAGACTCTACCGAGCCTCCTGATATACAAAATTGTGAATTCTACCAATTTGTTTTATCGGGTTGTTATCGTGGAATTTGATTGTGAGAGAGAGAGAGATAGAGAAGTGCAAGTGTCGTTGGAAAGTTGGTCCATGCTGTTATTATGTCAACATACATTATTGTATGTACCATCATTTAGAAAAAGGTACGAAATCCTAGAACGTTCAGTGGAACAATTCATTGTATAATTGCAAATAGGAAATTCCGAAACTCGGAGAAAGGTTTGTGTCTACTAACTGCGTAGCATTTGACAGTCATCAATTGGAGTAAGCCCGATCATTTCTGATAAGACACTCCTTTGTTCCTGTACGCGGATCGGAAATCACGAGGAAGAGGACTATTAACATATATTTACAAATTAGTCTACACAGAATTTGCATAGTTAGAATTTGTAAAATGCGGCATTTCATTCGATTTGTTTGTACATGTGCGAATGGAGCCGAACTCGAGAAATTCACGAATTGATTCGTAGGTATGATTTATGGCTACGAAATTCCAATGTAACAAGTAATTAACGGATATGTTGTGCCATAGTACGCGCATGTAACACGCATACTGCATATACAGTGAATATCGCATTCCGCAATGCCTTTTATCAATTACTGGAATTTCGATTCGAAAATATTGATGTACACATGTGTCTACGTTACTGTTACCGCTATGCATATAGCCATCGGAATTGTTTGAGCTTCCGAGTTCTCTAATAGGGATGTCATTTATGCAGGAAACTACGGGGGTTGACAGTCATGCAGGACTTGAAAAACAGGTTGAAAAATAAAGTCAAATCCTTGTCAAAGAGATTGTCACGTTAGACAGTTACAAGTATATCATACATATTTTGATATGGTAACTGCATCGTGTTGCAATTCTTAAAAAATGTCATGTTGCATTCCCGCGTTATTTTACATATCATATACTATTCCCATATTTTATAGCAGCTTGAGCTCATTATTACTTTCGAACACATACATTTTTCGATCTAAAAGTAAAATAATTATAAATAATACTAGTAATAAATTCTAATATTTTAATAGTTCGAGAGGATTCACAGTATAGAATCACGCAAATAAATCCGAAAGTACACCCCTTCATTCATTAAGAAACAATCGTTAAGTACTATAAACAATAGAGGAATATTTCTGCTTTCATTGGGCAACACTCTTTGAGAAGATAAAGTCTCGAGATTAATTGATTTCTCTTTAGCTCCGCGATAAACATTGAATACAAAAAAGCATGCGTCAACAAAGGAGAGAAATTGCGATACAGCAGTGATGTAAATACGCGGTCTGTCAATACCGGAGTGTGCCCGTATGCTGCGCCGATATATCTATGCACATAAATGAGTAGGGAAAAAGTTAGAAATGAGAGAAAGAAAGGCAATAACCTTCATAAGCAGAACAGCAGTTTTTCACGGGAGAACACTTCTGAGAAAGTGCCAGAAATGATCTGGTAAGGTTTGTGCATGATTACCAGGTGCCTTTTGCAGTTCAACCCCCTCCAGCGACCTTTATACTTTGGTGCATCATACGACCAGTGATTTCGTGCTCTTTCGTACCTTTGCACTGCCTCTGCACATCCATTATGGTGTTCGAGCCGCAATGTTTATTACGAGAGTCCACGAAAGTTTCTGCTTTTCTGCCGAGCGGATTGCATTTGCTATGACGATACGCACAGTAGTCAATAGACGCGGGGAGCCAACACTGGCAACTGGCATTGCAAGTGCGCCGTAGCGTCGAGCGCGTTCCCCGTTCGTCAACGAACGTATATGTATGCGATATCTTGTCACTTCTATAGTGTGTATAATGCAACCTGTACAGTTTGCGTTACCTTATTCATCGTTCTTTCCAGAGCCTGCTATTGAAGTGGAGAAATGCTTGTTGCAAGGAATATCGACGTTGGAATGTGTAGTATGTATCTATCGGTCAACACGTTATACTATAGAAATCAGCTGTTGTCACCTGTTGTACGATTTCACGAACATGTGTGTGTTGCGCACCTATTAAGCTGGCTGTATGCACACACACACTGACGTGCCACACAAATGCAGCGCGTACCATTATAGATGTGGCAAATAAAATTTGGTAGCGAATTATTATGCATGTACTATACATCAAAAGTATAAATAATAACTAAAGTTAAATGACTTTCAAGCCCCTACACACAATACATGTATGTACAAAAAAGGTTATTTTAAAAAAATGTGTTATTAAAGTTATTAAGAAACGTAGTAATTTATTACTCAAAATTGATATATATATATATATATATATATATATATATATATATGATCAAAGAATAACAACAATGTATAAAATAATATCAATATTATGTCGTCAGTCTAATTTATTGTTAATCAGTTCATAAAGGCGCGCCTCGAGCAACTTTGTGTAAAAAGTATAGTTTTGAATTCATGAAAATTCATTTGCTTTCAGTGCGTCAGAGCACCGTTGTGCGGCAGCATATGTTTCTTCCTAACCGTGTCCACGTCCACTATGTTTCATCCCCAATATGTCGAATCCTGTCTAACTTGGTCTAACCTGCACCAGGTCTAACTTGGTCCTATTCTTCCAACTGTTTCCGGCTGCGGTCTGTTTTTGGAGTGTGTGATGTAAAGTGTGTGATTGTGATTAGAGTTACAGGATATTTGCACATGGTTTATACAGACATCTCTGTACACAGTTAAAAGTTGCGTGGATGCGTCTGGTGTGGCTTAGTTCCCGATGACACGAATAAGTGAATCGTGATAGAGGACGAGCGAGTTATGTCCACGATTAATGACGTATTTCCATCTTGATACCTCAAGTAATATAAACAAGGGTGAGTAAGTCTAAAAAAAATAATGTTTCTCTCTGTTTCGTTTGACATGCTTCTGTAATGTCAGTTTCGTTGACTATGTAGTAGTCTGCTCCGTTCTCGTATGCGCACCTTCGTACAATATCGGAATACATCATCACGTCATTTGAAACATTTTCACAATTATTTTGTAATGTTGTGTATCAACCGGCAGAATTTAAGACATGAACGCAATATTCCAATCGATTACAATTAACTAGCTTTATATGTCACCTGTAGCTTAGTCAGATCACTGCTCATTAAGCAGTGTAATAATTGTTATTAATAACATCTTTTTTTTAACCTTTAAATATTACTGTATAAGTTCTGGATCTGATTCTGTTTTTATTTTGATGTATCCTTATTCTAGTTCAATTGCTACTGAAAAAAATTCTTACTCTATTTTGTATTGTTGTTGACAAAATATATTAAAAGAAGCAAGTTTGTTTTCTATAATATACATAGCGCCTATGTTGTTTTTGTCTGCAACTATTATTTAAAAAGTTGTTGCATTAAACCTCTTCGAATAAGGATGATCAGATTGGAGACAATCAATGTTGCTTCGAAGCTTTCAACCTTTAAACTAAGGTGATTAAGTAAACTAGTTTATACACAAAGCTGCAAGGTCTTACCTTATAGATATATAGACTTAACTGCATTGTAAGGTTAACCACAAACTTGTCTATCTATTGCTATGTATACACTAGATAATATAATTAGTTTACCCCAGTTGAGCTTTTATCCAATTAGTTCATGAAAATGAGAGCAGTGGGTGACACAGTGTCTACTCACTTGATACAAACTTTCACTGCCATTGACTTCATTACGTATAAGAAGTTCTGGTTTTCATCTAAAAAGGCACTATGAAGTGGTTTCTATTGTTTTTGTGTGTACAGTTTGTAATGTGGAGTTCACCAGAGGAGCCGCCGGGAACAATGGAAGAAGGACCACCAGAACCGGTGTCACAAGCTACAGATAAATGCGAGCAGAATAAAAGTCAGCTTGAATCTTTCAAGGAGATTATGTTGAGAAATCAACAAAGTTTAAAGAAGAAAGAAGAAGAAGTGCAAGTGAGAATAAAATGAATATTTTTCATTATCTACAGATATTGCACAAAGTCTTATGAAGTCTGAATTATATACATTTTTACCTTTTTGGTAAAACTTCAATACAAACTTGATTTTTGTTATATTTAGGAATATGGAAGAAGGCTTTCAAAAATTAAGTCAAGGACAAAGTTGTCACGCCGAAGTAAAGAACCTGGTGCTTCTCCAAAAGACCCTGTGCCTAAAGATGAGCCCACACTACCAGACATGCTTGATCAAGCAGTTGATGATATTAGTCAAGCTAAAACTCCAAAAGCAAAATCCACATTATTACAAAAAAAGTTAGCAGAAAATAGGAAAGCCTTTGAACAACGTAGCAAGGAGATAACAGAGTCAAAACGAGCAGTTGAAGAGAAAGTGGAAGCCATTAGACAACAATTACACGAAACAGATGCAGGCACCATGGGATACAAAGAGCAGTTACCTGTAACACCAATCAAGTCTCTTGCAGTGACATCAGATGTTAGTGACTTTCTACTCATATTTTCGTCTTGAAAAAGATCGTAACTCAGATTTAATTAAATTTTTTTGTATGGTGAATACTATGTGTTTTAAAATCCATAAAGGAACATAATAAAATTTGGTTTATAGATTCAGTCACCACAACAAATTGTAGTGGCACAAGAAAAGGACACTAAAATTATTGAACTCAGTAATAGAATTTTGGAATTGGAAGCAACTCTTCTTGATCTTCAAGAAAATTTGAAGGAGAAAGATTCCGTCATTAATGCGAAAACTATGGCTGTCACTCTCATGTCTGCGGACCTTTCTAAGAAAGGGAAAACAACGTTAGATGCACTTGAAGAAACAAAGGATGAAATGCGTACAATGCAAGAACACTTTATCCTTTTGGAAACTTCGCTAAAGGATAAAAATGAAAATCTTCTGGAGCAGTTGAAAGAGAGAGATGATAAAATTGCAACATTAGAAGAAACTGTTGTGCAGTAAGTAAATTGTGGTTTCCATTTATATGGTTTGGAGTGTGGATCTTTGAATTTATTCATCTTCAAGTCCGTATGTATCTTTGTATCGTTAATACAATGTAAAGACTTTGTGGTTTTAACTGCAGCTATTATTTTAAGTTTCCTTATAAAAATTTGTAATTAATTTCGAATTTCTGTATTCAGATTTGAACAACAGATAAACGAGCAAGAAAAATCGGCATCAGCTACTGTTGATTTTTCCCGATCAACAATGGACACATTGGTAGAAACTAAGGATGCTATGAAGTCGATGCAAGAGAATTTTGTACTTATAGAATCTTCTTTGAAAGCGAAGAATGATAATCTCTTACAACAATTGGAGGCCTATGAAATAAAGGTTGCAGAAGCTAATGAGCGAATATTCCAACTAGAATCGGGTATGGGCATTGTTAAGGATCCGTCCATAGATGACTTACAATTCAAAATCGGCAAACTTGAGTTAAGGAACAAACAGTTAGAAGACGAGAAATACGAGTTGCAGAAAAGCGTTGCTGAAATGCAAAATACTATTGTCAATCGATCTATTCCCACTGATGGAGCATTAATAGAAAAGGATAATAGAATAGCAGAACTTGAGAATCTGGTAATAGAATTAAAACAATCCAATAAGTTCCTTGAGGAAGAATCTAAGGCAGAATTACAGAAACAATTAGCAGATGTTATATTAAAGAATGAACAATATTTTGAAAAGATCAATGATCTTGAAAAGACTGTTAATGATCTAGAAATCGAGAGAAGTAACTTGATTGCAAGGTTGCCAGATGAAAATTCTGCAGTAAAAGAAGATGAAAAAATAGTACAACTCACTAAAGAGCTTGAAGAACTAAATAAGACTATGATAAAAATAAAGGCACAACACAGAAGTAAAGTGAAAAACTTGCAAAAACAATTGGAAAACTTCAAAGGGGTAAGATTATTCACAGTTCTACAATAAAATTTTCCTAAATTGACAAAGTTCGTAAAATGATTGTATTGTGCTTGTTTGTTCCGGGTTTGTTTGAACTAGGTATCCGATGCAAATGCTGAGCTTGTCCGACTGGGAAATCAAGTGGCATTGCTAGAGGAGGAGAAAGGTAACCTTCAGCTGAGTCTGGTAGACTTTGACGAGCTTAAAGGTAGGAACCAGGACAGAAGTTCTGTTGTCGCTGTTTCCATTGTCCCAGTTTTTTTTGTTTTTTTTTTACCAAATGTACGTGCAATGCATTGTCCAATTGTTAAAAGAATTTATAATCCATTGTCCTATTTTCCTTGCTATAGAGAAATTGATTATCATACTTGTATATATATATATTATTACATATTACGACAAAAAATATGTAGTTTCGATTATTGCTACAAAATGGGGAATGTATTTTCACATTTGAAGCTTAAGTCTTTAATTCTTAAGAAGGACATTCAAAAAGTGCTCGGATTACGCTAACTTTGGTGATGGATTCCTTGTATTGAATTAGTTAGGTATATGCAGAAATATGAGAAAATATTTGATAAGGATACTAATAAGTTCCATTGTACCAAGTATCTTTTACTATTTTCATGTAATGTGGTACCTACTTTACTTGTCAAAGTTTGCTACTCTCTGATTTTTAGAGGTAGACTTATTCCTTACAGTATAATGTTAACACTTTATTTTATAATCGCTATTTAACGTAATAATAGGTTTTATTGCATGAGTGATGTAAAAAAAAGACACATTGAGAGTAAAATATTTTTGTAAACATAATTAACATTGGAAGGTCCTTTTGAATTCTTTGTGGAATAAGCTTACAAAAAAACTATTGACAATAAAATGCTTTATTTCTTTTTGTGCTTGTGTGCGGTGCGAATAATAGACGCAGTGTGAGTGATAGTTATGTAAACATTCTGCTATCTCTTTATTTCCTGACTTAAATGATCTTAATCTGCAAGTTGCATGCTTTATCTATACTATGAAATATAATGTACATTATTGGGATATTATATCATCTGCACAGCTTCAACAGGAGATTTGCAAGAATATGTTGCTGATTTGGAAGCTAAGGTTTCTGCACAAACAAAAGAAATACAGACGCATATAGAAGCTATAGCTATATTAGAGAACCAAAAATTAGATTTGACCCAAGGTAATTAATTATTTAATATTATTAGTTAAATGTGGATCACTAAAGATATAGAAGACACTTACTTTGTACATCTTGCAGAATTACATTTGACAAAACAAGAGATTTCAGCACTGGAAGCAGAAAATGCAGAATCGGAAAATTTGAGGGTAACTGCAGAAATGAAAGTAGTTGACTTAGAAGAACAATTGGACTCTTTTCACAAACTACAAAAGGAGGGTACCAATAATTCATTCTCTGTGTCACAGCCGGATGAGTTCCTTAAAAAGATTGCGGACTTAACACATGAGAACAACGTATTATACAATAAGTTGTCTAAATTGGAAGAAAAAGTTGCTTCTGATAGTGGGTCAACGGAGTCATTTGAAGCCATACAAGAATTAGACAAGATTGATCTGCTAAAGAAAGTTGAAGACTTAATGCAAAGAAACAGTGAATTAACGGAGAAATTAAACAAGTTGGAGGAAAAGAGTAATTCACACGGCGGTTCTACCGATTCATTTGAAGCGATTAGTGATGGCGATAAGACTACATTATTAAGAAAGATTGATCAACTGACCCAAGAAAATTCAGATCTAATGATGAAGTTAAGTAGAATTGAAGAGAAAGGATCTTCAGATACGGGTTCTACGGAATCCTTCGAACGCATTCCCGAGCATAGTGAAAGTACTAATAAGATTGAATTCCTTACACAAGAAAATCATGAGTTACTGGAGAAACTTGCTAAATTAGAAGAGCAGATGGAGCATTTGCAGATTTGCCAAGATAATAATGCGAAGTTCGAATCAGTAGAAAAAGCTCAGTTAGATACTGTACTTCAAGAGAAAGATCTTGAGTCAGAAGAAATGCAAATGCTTAAAGAAAAAATAATTAGTCTTTCTGACGAAATCGTAAATTTGGAAGCACGTGTAGAAGCTTTAGTTGCTGAAAATACTAAGTTAATCTCGCTGCAAGCCCCACACGAAGACAGTACTCTGGGAGAAACTGTTGCTACAGTACGGAAAAGATCAACATCGGATCTAAGTGAAAGTGAGGATGTTGACATCCTTCTACGTGAAAAGAGCCTTCTGGAAAAACAAGTAAAGGAATTACGCAATGCTATTGAACAGTCCAGTAAGACATCATCTGACGAAACGGATGCCAGTTCTGCACAAATACAAGTAGAAACATTAACAGAAGAAAATATGCGTGTGCTGAAGAAAGTCGACGAACTAGAATATTTAAACAAGAATCTGAAAGATGAACTTAATGATGTAACGCGTGAAAAAGATGAACTATTAAGAAAAATTAACATGATGACACTTGATACCTTTGTCGATGAAAGGCGTGAATTAATCGATAAGTTAGAAAAATTAAATGTGGAGAAGGAAAATGTAGCACGGGAAAGACAAGATTTGCAGGAACAAATCAACGCATATTTACATAAGCCTAATGAAGAATCACTTGAAGTGCACAGTATGGATGATGCTTCACAAAATATGGAAGCGACAATTGTAGCTTCATTAGAAAAGGAGATTGAAGACAGTAAAAAATTAATAGCAGAACAAGCAGATCTCATTGATGAAATGAAATTAAAACTTTCCAATAAGGAGATGGAGCTTGATAAAAAACGGGAAATAATCGAAGAGTACGAATCATCGGGAAAGAAAACAGAAAGTTTAGAACAAGACTTAAAAGAAATGTTGAACACAGTAGAAGAATGGAAATATAAATGTTATGATATGGAGAGTAAAATGAACATTTTGGAAGCAGCAAAGGCGTCTATTGAAGAGGGCTTGCACATTTTACAAAGGGAGCATGACAGCTTGTTAGAAGAGACAAAGGAGAAAGAAGCTTCTAGTAGTTTGATGAAAGAAGAATTGCAAAGTACAATAGATGTTCTAGAAAAAAGAGTACAGGAGATGACCACTGAAGTTTCTGCCAAAGAACAGGAAGTTGCAAGTCTGAAGGAGGCAATTGAAAGTAAAAATGAGGAGTTGGATAAAAAATATGCGCAGTTGCAAACAGAAATGATAACTGTTGATAATCTTCAGGATGAAGTAACTTACTGCACAGCATTGATGCAAGAAAAACAAAATGCAATAAGTTCGTTGAAAACTGAACTTGAGGAGCTCAAGGAAATGTTAAGAAATAGAGATGACGAGATATATTCTTTAAGAAGGGAAGTCGCAGGTTTGCATGAAAAATTACAAAATTCTAAATCTCTAGAAGAATATAATTCCTTAGCACAAGCTTATGAAAAGAAGGAATCGATGCTTTATGAAATGGAATGTGAATTTAACGAGTATAAAAGAGAAGGAAGTGAAGTATCAATGAAGTTGCAAAGATTATTGATGGAAAAGGATGATTTAGAAACCCAGATTAGTAAAAAAGAGCACGAATACGTAGATATAGTGAAAGAGAAGGAAGATCTCGAAGGCAAAATTGCAGAACTTCAAACAGAAAAAAGTACTGCCGAAAGGCGCGTTTACGAAATGCAAACTATTTTAGACAATAATGCGAAATTCGTTGACGACTTACAACAAGAGCTAAAGGACGCATATAAACAGATAGAGCAACTGAAGCTGAAACATACAGAAGATATGGAAATGCAAAATCAGAGATTGGAACTCGTAATTGAGGAATTAAGTACCAAGACGCGAGAAAATGATATTATGAAAGTAGAGTTAGAAGAAAAAGAACGCCTGGTAGGCCAAAATGTTACAGAAGAAAGTAAGATCGCTCTCGAAGCGCAAGTAAGATCTTTGGAAGAAAAATTAGCAGCATCGGAAGATAAAATACAAGCACAAATCGAAAAAATGAAAAAAATTGCAGCAAATCTAAAAAGGAAAACAAATCTCTGTCAAGAGCTTGAGGCACGCATAACTGAATTGGAAGAAAAATTAACATCAGAAAAAGATGAAAAGGAGGCTAAAAATAAACAAATTCAAGATGTCGAAATCATAATGCGAGACAAGGACAATAGAATAAGTGATTTACATGACCAACTGGCATTAGCACGAGCAGATGCTTCCGAAACTGCAATAAATTTGGAGAAAGTAAACGAAGAATTGACCAATGCCAAAGAAAAGATGTTATTGGTCACAGAGCAAATTGCTGAAATGGGCGAAGAAGTCACTAAGTTGCGTACTGAAGTTGATGTAAGAACAGCAGAATATATAGCAGAAAAAGATGCCAAGGAAGCTGTACAAAAGGCTTTCGAAGCATATAGGCAGGAGATACTGGAAGAGAACCAACGGAAGGAATTGAAATTGGAAGAGGTGACAGAAACTGCGCGTGAACTTAGAGTACGAATGGATGTAATGGAACAGGAATACGTGGAACATCTTTCACTTATCAGTAATCTTAAAACCGAAAATGGCTTTTTGTTATCGAAACAAGCTCAGATTAACGAGAAATTAGAAAATGTCGAAAAGGAATCAGATGAACGGAGGATTCTCATTGAACAGCTACAAGCGAGAATTGTCAATACTGTGGACGTTAGTATACAAGCTTTTGAGGATCATACAAATGAAAGTGAATCGGAAGTATCTGGTATGCAGCATTATAATAATTATGAAGAGTGCCAAGCATTAATTTCTGTTTTGGAAGCTAAGGTGCAAGATCGTGATGCTGAGTTGAAGAACTTGGGCAATAGATTAGCAAACGCAATCAACAAACTTGTGGAAATACCCGATTTATCCGAAATGCATGACGCATCGCACGAAATTGATGTCAGAAATAGAACCCTCATTGAAAAAGTAGAAGAACTTGTAAACCAATATAAAGCTCTCGAACAATTCAATGAAGAGGCCAAGGTAAAGTGGACTGATGCAGTGACAGAGACCAATCGATTGAGAGCTGACATTCAAACACTTCAATCTTTAAATGATACATTAGAAGAGAAATTGAAAGCGTTACAAGAGGAACTCAGTACTGAAAGAGCAAGTGTTAATATCGTAGAAACTATGGAACCAACAAAAGCAGAAATGTACGACAAACAATTATTGAGCTTGCAAGAGAAATTAGAAGTTGACAGAATGCAGGCAGATCAATTACATCAAGAACTAAATTTGCAAATAGAACAACTACAAAGTGAGAAACAACAGTTATCAGAAAGGGAGGAGTCATTGCGTCACATGCAAGCGAGTTTAGAGGATGAAGTTAAGAATTTAAAAATTGATAAATCTGCGATTTCTGAAAAAATGTCAGGTTTAAAGACTGAGTTAGAACGGTATAAGCGAGAAAATCAACAATCTGAAGAGCCAAGTGCAGTAAGTCTGTTTGCACCTGCACTTGAGGGAGCAATAGATGATCAAGGCAATGTTCCTCAGTTATTTGATGCATCTAAAATTTTTGGATCATCCTATGCTTCAGAGCCAGATATATTAACAAGCAATGAGATGGCAAAGTTGCAGAATGAATTGCGAGAGAGAGAAAGTTATTGTTCAAACCTCACAAAAGAGGTCGACAACTTAAAGAAACAGATTGCTGAAGAAAGGTTGCAATTAATACAAGATTGTAACCGATGTTCTGATGAGCTGCGGGTAACACAAGATCGTTTGAGTACTGCACAGGCAGATGTGGAAAGACTTGAGAAGCTTATAACTGAGAAAAATGTACAAATAGATTCCCTCAATTCTGAGCTTAGCAATGTTGACATGCAAATAATGGCGCAGTGCAACCAGCCAGACGAGTCAGATACTAAATTGGAAGAGCTTGTATCTTTGAAAGATAATCAGATTAATGAACTAAAAGCTGAGTTAACTTCTACAACTGAGATATTAGAGGTTTTAACAGCAGAACGCGATCAGCAAGTTCGCCAGTCGGAGTCAAGTAGAGTTCAAATTGCTAATTTGGAAGCTGAATTAAGAAATTCAAATGATACTGAACTTATCCAAGAATTGGAAAAGAAAATCTCAGATACCCTCAAAGAGAGAGATTTATTGCAGTTGCAGGTAAATGACTTGACAAGGTCTATGGAAGAGTTACAAAATACCATTGAAAGTCAACGGAATTTACAAATGGAGATTGAAACTACGCTTCGAGAAAAAGCGGAGGCTAAAGAAATGGTCGCTAACTTGATGCGTGCTTTAGAAGAAGTCCAGAAAGGTTCTGCTGGACTAAACTCACAAGAAGAACCTGCAACACAAGAGCCAATAACAGAACTCTTGGTAGCAAGTCCATATAGAGCTCCGGAACAAAGCACGGGAGTTGAACCCTTAAATCCGAGCGGAGGAGCATCTGAAGAGGTAATTGATTTGGATGCAGGGTCAGCATTTAATGCTGACGAGGAGATGTGGGACTGGAATGCTGACGTGATTCAATTGGTTGACCAGGAACATGTAACTCCGTTAATACCAAGTGAAGAAGCAAAACTACGCGCGCAAGTTGGTGATCTCGAAGACAGAATCAAGGAACTTGAACTTGAAAAAGAGAGAATTGTGGAAGAGAGTAAAGCTGCACAAGTTCGGAGTGGGAAGTTGGTAAAAAAACTTAAAGAATATAAAGTGCAAGTAGATAATTTGCAACAACAATTAAAAATACAGAAGTCAGCAAGTGAGTTTTATGAGTTGGACTCTGCAATTGAAGAAGAGTTGAAGGCACAAATTAGTAAATTGGAGAAAGCATTAAATGACAGCAAAGAGAATCAAAAGGGTATTATAGCAGAAAAAGAGGCTTTGCTTAAACGTTTGGATGTTCTAACTTCTGCAAATGAACGGTACTTAGATCTAAAAGAAAAACAGGACCTAGAAATGGAAGTTCTGCGAATCCAAAATAAAGAACTGACCAACAAGATGAATGCACTAGACTTACGACTACAAGATAGTAATGGAAGTACTGAAGCACAAGTGTTTGAATCAAAAGACCAAGTTACAGGCCTAATGCAAGAATCTGTTTCATCAAAACCAGATAATCAGCTTCATAAACGATCTGTAGAAGAACATAGCGAGTTGGCAGTATTATATAAGAAATCTAAAGATGAGTTAGAAGACCTGAAAGATCAAATGGAAGCGCTTGCCATCGAGAATGAACAACTGCAACAAACATTAGAAAACCTGAAGGATACGCAGGATCAACAGCAGGCCACTGAAAAGAATTCCAGTGAGATCATTCGGGAGTTAAAGAATCAATGCAGTCAATTAGAAGATGCTCTTGATCAGTCAGGAAAACAGTATGAAAAATTGCAGGAACAATACGAACAATGTGTGTTGAACGCAAATGATCGAGTAGCCATTGTGCAGCAGAATGCTGACACATTACGATTGGAGACGCAGGACCAGATAAACAAGTTGAACGCTGAAATATTAAACTTACAGGAAAAATGGAAAGAGTCTAATGAAAGAGCTGACATATTACAAACAAATCTTGAGAATTCCGTGCAAGAAAAATCAAAATTAGAGGAAAAAGTGTCTCAACTATCAGTTACTGAAGAGGGGCTTGCTGTAGCTAATTCATCATTAGCTGAAGTTACGGATCTTTTGAATGCGCGAATTCAAGAGGTGGCAGACTTGAAACAGGAACTACAAAAACAATATATTGACTGGGAAGATCGTGAACTCAAATTGCAAAGTACTGTAGAGTTAATTACGTTGGAGCTCAATGAAAAGCGGCAAGAGTTGGACAGTCTTCGGCGATCTTTGAATGATAAAGAGAATGAATTAGTTCAGCAGCAGGGTGTGGAGACTGTTAGCGCCATTGTAAGTCAGGCAACTCAAGAATTAATGCAAAAGCATGCAATTGAAATTGAAGAAAAGGACAACGAAATCCGATCCCTTCGAGAGAAAGTAGCAACACTTCAAATAGCAGTAGACGAATATTCTCTGGATATGCAAAGCAATATTGCAAAGTTAGAAACTCAACAGCAAGAATTCGATCTTATGAAGCAGAATATATTACAAAAAGATTCACAGTTATTATCCATTCAAAATGATTTGCAGTCAGCAAAAACCATGGCAATGCAGACTGAGATGGAATTATCCAAACAAGTGAATACTTCGCAAGTACTTACATCAGAAAAGGAACAGCTTTTACAAAAAATTGATGATTTAGAAGTTCAATTGAATGAAGCGAAAACTACAGTTAATGTTGAAGAATATCAGTTACATGTTGATAATCTCAAATTACAGTTGCAGAATTTAACATCTGTTTTAGCAGAGAAGCAGCTAATTATAGAAAAGTATGAGCTTGACCTTAAAGAATTTGCATCTGCACAGGAAGTACGTGACAATGAAATGAAACAGTTACAAGAGGAAATTGGTATCTTAAAGAATGGTATGAGAAATAAAACTGAAGAAATAAACAATCTAAAGTCTGAGCTTGATGTCGCGCGTGAAGCCCACGATGGAGCAAAAAGAAGTTTGGAAGAAAAGTCTGCCTTATTAGAGAAAGCTAATCAATCGCTGAAAGATAAACAATTGGAATTTAATAGTTCATTCAGTAATCTCCAAAGTGAATTAAGTTCGTCCAACATTGTGGATGGTTTGCCATTATTCCGAATGGGAGACAATGAATCAGAAAAACTCCAGAGTATTATTGATGCCTTACGGTCTGAGCTGCAAGAAAAGCTGGAAGAAATAGAACACTTGAAATATATATTAAGTGAGAATACATACCCTAGTATTCTTCAAGAACTTCAAGAAAGAATAAATGTTTTATACAACGAAAAAGCAGCTTTGGAATCTTCCCTTGAAGTTGCTACACATACCATAGCTGACAAAGAAAAGACTTTGAGTGATTTAAGACAACGCATAGAGATACAGAGCCAGGAGTTTATATCTAAAGAAGAGGCTGTTGCACTTTCAAGGGACCCGCGATCTATCAAGGACCAAGAAGAGATCGTGAGGTTACAAAATGAGTTGCATGTTAAAGAGCAATCAATTAATGATCTGAAGTACATTATCTCTGTAAAAGACGACCAATTATCTTTTCAAGCGAGTATGGAACCACAATCAGACGATTACGAGTTAGGAGAGATAAAACAAAGATTATACATTCAAGAGCAAGAGATTGAACATTTGAAACGAACGATTGTTGACTTGCAGACAGAAATTTCCCGATTGGCAGAGTTCGAAACACTCTCAGCTGAATACAGGATTGCTATAGAGAAACTATCTGCGGAAAAAGAATATATTCGAATAGAAGGGGAAGAATTTTTGGAGAAGAAATTAAAAGAAAAAGAATTAGAAATAGATGAAATAAAACAGAAACTAGTTATTGAAAATCAAAAAATCTTGGAGCAATTGCAACTGCGAGAGAAGGATTTAGAGAACTTCAAATTGCAGTTAGAGGAATCATTAATCACGGCGAACAAATTAAATGGGAATTTGCAACAGAAAGAGCAAGAGTTGATACAGGTACATACCGAACTTGCAGAGAAAGAGCGAAGACTTGCAGAATTAAGTATCACAAAGGATGCAGAACTTCACAATCTAAAGGTGCAAATACAAGAAAAAGAAGTACGCATAGAAGAACTTGCGGCCTTATCTGAAGAGGAAGAAAAGCAATTACTAGAATTACGAAGCAGTTTGGATGCCCGCGAAATAGAAATAAATGCTCTAAAGAAATTATTAGAAGACAAGGTGAAAGAATACGAGCTAATACAGCATGCTCTCAAGAAAGATGTGCCTATTATGGGAGCATTATCGACTTACGATTCAGCATCGGATAGTGCATCCGGTGAAGCCAAAGAGTTCAAATCTCACGAACTTGATGTCGCCTTATATATGCTTCATCAACGAGATGTTAGATGTGAGGAACTCACTCATGAATTAATGCAACTTCTTGAGGAGCGCGATACCCTTCAGCTGCGTTTGTCAAATGCTATTAGAGTCAATGAAGAATTAAGAAGAGTAGATGGAACTGACACAAGTCTGAAAGTCGATGCTCCTTCAACTTCCAGTTCTGAAGATTTACTTGTAGAACATCCGTCACCCTCGAAATCTGAAGGGCCAGTTGAAATTGCAAAGGAAGCGATCGACGCACCAATTGGAGAAGATAAAGAGGCTCTAGCTCTGAAGTATGTATTCCAATTATTTCCAAAACTTTTAACATATAGACTGATTTCGTAATGTACAGTAAAATATTTTAGATATACATATAGGACATTTGCAATATATACGTTGGAATTTATTTTAAATTTTATAATATTTATTTTGCAGTATTAAATTTATAATATGTAGTTTTTTTTAAAGTAAAATTAATGCTTCCGTTATGCATTTTATAATATGGATTTTGAAAGATTTGGAAAAATTCATTGTGTACATGGTAATTTTGTAGACATTTTTCGCCATTTTATTTTATGTGTATATTATAATTGGCCCATTTCATTTGGTACTTGGCCTTGTTTTATTCACTCCAGTGAGTAATCGGTATGCATAGTATTTGATACTGTGCGTAAGCTTCTTGTTCCTCGGTATAAGCTAGTGTTCCCTTTAGATTGTCGCAGTTACATACCGTGAGCCATGCAAAAGATGTGCGGCTGAGAGATGAACGGGAGTTGAGGCACACACAACAAATGTCTCTATTGGCACACAAAGATGCTCTAAGCACACTACCTCCTGAAGCAGCTGCTCGACTCGTCAATGCGAATTATACGCTCTGTACGTATCATTCACTAGTAGGATCGCTACATCATATAGCTAGTTCGCAGTACTGAGGAATGACCTGCTTAAATTCAAAATTAATTAGCAGAAATTCGATTAGATTGGTCAAAATATTATTAATTTTGTTGCCAGTGTGTAGAGTTGGTTTATTTTCTGAAACTGACGTTGCTAATGGGATCCATAAATACTTTGAAACTATATGAAACTAATATTTTTGGAAACATACTTTATAGCACGAGACGTTCACAGTCAATCGAGCGTTCTACTGAATTGGCTCTGGGGGAAGAGGTAATATATTCACATTTCTTCTTTTATTTCAACAGAAATAAATATAGTAAGCGGGGGGGAAATTGAAATATATAATATGACGCAAATCAGCCGTACACATTCATGATTTAATCAAATGTTATTTTATATCATTTTATTTTAGCACCCCGAAAGTAGTCCATATGTGATGAACGAATAATGGATTGTCTGAACAGTAATTCCTGTGTTGGGGATACATTCTTGCCAAGTGTTAACTGCCAAACTGTCCGTGCGGTAACGTGTATGTAGGCAGTGGATGCAAATCCTAAACAAGGGATGTATTTGTACAGTTGTCGTGGCATTCTTACCATCAAGTTTGCAGCTATTCACTTGCGCCCTGAGTGATTAAGCAGGAGCCATAATTTTAAAAGTATCATAATGTAATGTGCATTTAAGAAAAAAAGAAGTCTCTCCTCTTCAGGCTTTGGAAGAGAGGTAGAGGAGTTGACTTAGTTGTATTATAAATATTGTACAGCCATTGAGCATGGGTACGATAAAATGTGAAATATTGCCTTGGGTCGAAACAAATAAATTGTATATTTCAGTTATGTTACATAAGACATAAGAAAGTTGTTAATAGCGCTGGATGCTTGTCTAATATCGATAGATATTTGTGCTAAGCGTATGTCTGTTCGAAAAGCCATTCTGTTATTTTAACAGTCTGTTAATATGAATACTGTGTATCGTTCATGTGAGTTATTTGTCATTTATATCAAACTGTTCCGCCAAGGGGGAATACTTGGAATTGGAATAGGAAACACAGTATGAACTGTTAGCGTTTATAAGTAAGCAGAATTTAAATTCTTCGTCGACAAATTTCGGGCTAAACTATTACAAAATTTTAACTTTATCCTCTTAACACTTGCAATGCGAAAACTTTTGACTTGTTTGTCGCATATTTGCTGACGATTTCTATAAAATTTTGTACAGAATAAAGCTTTCAATGAATAAATAAATGATAAATGGAAATATTTATTCAGACCAATTTTTATATCTAATTCTTCTATCATATTTCTTTCACTGCGGGTAATACATGTACTTGATATATTTCCAGGTTCCGTCATAGAAGTCTACATGAAGGAAAAGATAACAACAACTTTTCAATTTTTATTAGTCAGTATATAAACTTATTTTACAGCCTTGTATTTACTACACCGAACATCGTCCTTAGTGCAGGCTAATCTGGTATAAATTTTTGTCAACATTTATCTTGTAAGTACAAAAGAAGAACATTGAATAGATTAGCACATATAATTACTAGTGTAGTGCGAAAAATATTGAACTGTCAGCGGATAATACGTTTCCAAGGGGCCATAAAAGTTAAGTGGAATGTACTTCTCGTGAGCGAATTTAGTTCAAGTTATTCACGTCTAAGCAACGCTGCTACTAAATATCAGGTGATAATGATAAGTTGCGACCAAATTTTGCAACTAGTTTTTCGACTCCACAGTTTTGTGTTCGACAGTGTTCAATTATTTATTGCGGTGGTTTGGTAAACACACTGGAATCACCGGAAATTCCATCCTGTGGTGTGATTATGATCTCTCTGACCTGAAACAGATATTTTATTTAGTTTGATACTTTTGTTTATCATTACTTATGTGATCGTTTTCATTTTGCCCAAAGCGGTATCCTAATGTATCGATAAAAGTCTGAAGTTATGTTTGTGATTCTGAATAAAACTGTATGTATGTTTTAACTTTTACTACGCGTTATTGAAATGCTCGTATCTGAAAATTCATCGAGCTTCTTTTCACATGTAGTGTACGTTGCACTATTTATTTAAAAACTTGCCTGTGTTCCTGGCGGGGTTGCCAATGCGTACGTAACGGCGTCCGCAATTTGCTTGGGCGACAGTTTTGGTAATTGTTTCAAAGTCGCTTCTGGTATACCCGAAGATTGAATCATTTCCGTATCCACTGCACCTGGGCTGATACTCTGAAAAAGAAATTAATAATTTGAAGTTACTATTAAAATTGGAGGCAAAAATTGTAATTTATTGCTGCGACACTTCATAGAATACTTTGATTCCCACAATTGCTATGTCCGCTACTTCAAAGTGAATCACAGAATAATGATCTTACGCAAGCATACTCTTTGTTATTTTAAACAATTGTCGGCTTATATGACGAAGTTTATCATTTTCAACATTAACAGCCTTGTTCAATTTTAATAATTTTTCAAGTTTAACATGAAAGAATTCCTTAAAGGTTCTTGAAATTCCATTAATTTCATAATAAGCTAAATGGTATCGATTGAATATGACTGGTGTACTTTACCGTCACTTTAATGTTGAGTTTTGCTTGGGCTAATTCGTTGGAGACAGCCATGCACATAGCAGTAAGAGCACATTTGCTGGCGGGATAGAGATTTATTGGAAGCTGGATCATTATTGGGTAATGCCCCGCAATGCTGTAAAAGAGTGAAAAATTGAATTAGAATTCGGCTTCAATCGCACAACGCATAATGATGTTCACAATTTAATTTTGGCAGATAATTCATTCGGAATTTAATTGATAATTCATACTGATTGATTTGGAATGTTAAATTGTACAAAATACATACATCTAAAAATAGGTTTACCTGTTGATATTTATAATGTGTCCTGGAGTCTTCCGCTTCTTGAGTGAGCGCACGGATTCTCTTATACAGATTGCTGGCGCAATGACGTTTATATCGAGAATTTTGCGATACGATTCAGTGGTTGCATCTGTAACATAAAGAATTAATACTTCTTTCGTAAAATAAGAAACTCAATCTGAATTTATTAGTTAACCAGAAAGGGTCAGGTAATTTGACAAAACGTGAGAAAATTTGAAAAAACTGTTTGAAAAACCATGCATACAAAACAAATTTGTATGCATGGAATTGATGATCCTGTATAATCCGACGTATATTCAATGACTTTCTTTTGCCATTATTCGTTAGATAGCAAAATAAGAGATTTTACTAAAGTGGAAGATTTTGGAGAACCAGTTAGAACTAGTTCCGATCCCCTCGAGTACGTACTTTCAATTTAAAATGACATTTCTCTTGAACTTCAAAGTCCCGTTAGCGAGTTTCATCCCGTGCACTTTTTTGAAGGCCAACAGGATACGTGTTCTGCTGACCTTCACCGAGGCCATTGACTGTGTGCATCGTGCAGCTTCGGCACTGATGCAACGAATATGATGCGGCATATTTAGAAAGGTGTACTGTTTTATGACCGTTACTTTGAACGGGAACGATAACGATGCTAATTTCCTCGCGCAAAACAGTACGTTTAAGTTGACAGAAGAATTTATTAACATTCTTTATAATTGCTTTGGTTGTTAATACGCGTAGCGCGATAAAGCACTTTCTTTTATCACTCAATAAACACAATGTGCAAATGCTACCCTAACATTACGTTGTTCAAGTCTGCGATCATTCGGAATCGCTGATATCGAAATGTCATCGGGTTCTACATCAGCTCGTAAATAGATCTTTAACGGGAAAACGAGTGGTTTAAATTGAAAGCATTGGAATGGACGCAATTGGAAATTGGCGACGGTAAGTAAATGGTAGAAGTTGTGGAAGCAGTACGCCGCGCCGGCTACTCAACAGCTGCGTTTGTGCAGAGAGGGTGAAGGTCAGGGGAAAAGTTCGGGCTCTTACCAGTAATCGATCCGGGCTCAGCTACTCCTGCATTGTTCACGAGTACGTCCACGCCGCCTAATTCTTTCTCGGTCCACTCGAATACCTTCAGTATGTCGTCCTCCTTCCTGAGGTCGCATCTCATCGGATAAAGCTTGCCCTTTTGGCCCTTCAGTTGACCAGCGAGCTCGTCGAGGATCTCACGTCGCCTCGCGACAGCAACCACTTTCATCCCATGCTGGACCAATGCTTTGGTAATCGCCACGCCAATCCCGCCGCTTGCTCCCGTTACAATTGCCACTTTTCCAGCCCATCGATCCATTCTGCCTGATGTCTTCCCCGAGACTGTGCCCCAAACAGGACGCTGCGTTTCTATAAACCTCCCATTGGTCCTACCCCCCATCCTCATTCCCACCGCACTTCCCCATTAGAAGTGGGGAATGATAAAGGACATTTTAAAATATGAAGACTCATTCTCTTTAATCGTTCCCGCTCTCCTGCTAATACAGGTGTTCGATAACTAAAGCTAACTCATTGTTGATAAGAGTCTTTTCACTTTGGTCTGATAGTAATACGCAAAAAAGAAGTTTATCCTAAGGTATCTTTATAGCACACGTTTTTCGTGCAAAACGAGACAAGTGAGTGACAATGCTGTACGAAGAGAAGCATCGTATAAAGATATTCGCAGTAATATTCCTGTTCGTAAAGATTTGTTGGGTGTACGGATCAAACATTATTTGTCGAGTTGATAATATTATTAGCATTGAGAGAGTTGAGAGCCTTAATTTAATATATTAATATAAATGGGCTCCGCGATTACCTAGGATTGGTAATGTTATAATCAATCTTCCGTAAACTGTCATGATGAAGTTTGAGAAAGATATGATGCGCTAAGACATGACGGTACAATAATCCAAGTGCCTCAAGTTAACTATCTTACAAAGTTCTTCTGTCAAAACGTCGCGGAAAAATTGCATGTCACTGTGGCAAAAGCGTAACCGAGAAGATTAAGAATCTCACCTAGGATCTGCATTTTCATCATGTGGGTTAATGTTTGATATGTTTCAGATTTGTGGAGTTGAATTACATGATGTTTCAAGGTTGCAGGCAGCTCGAAAGTGAGTCTCAGAGACAGTTCGTCATTGGCTCATCTCCGCGAGAATGATTAAGCATGAGATGCTATTTTGCCACTGGGTTTTCCCTGAATCGAAATGGCTTCTTGCGTAATCTCTATGTTGCACTGAGCACACATTCCTATGCCTATTTGAGATTTTTTAACACCATTTCTTTTGCTTCTCATCTTTCCATTCATACCCGACAATCACCTGTTTTTCACATCTTCGATTCTTGCTGGTTCTGTTATTTACAACAGTCGCCGTGATGTGTATGAACGGTAATCTAATATCGTACGAGTAAAAAAGTTGAAAGGAAACGTGACTTTGCAAGAGATATTTATAATGGAATATTAGAAAGAGATTTTCAAGGTATAGGTATTTCGCGCTCATCTCATGGAACAGTATCTTATTTTCCTCGGAACTTCCGCTCGAACATGTAATCACTGTTCCCTGCTATAATTACATTGGCATTTCGTAATGGCAATTTGATAGAATCTATATTTGTCCTTGCAATAACTCGTGTAATGATAGATACAAATCCGTTCCGATTCGATGTTCATTTACTCCTCGATATGGATCTAGATCTTTATGCAGATCATTCTGGACTCAGGAGACTCGGTAGAGTCTCGCGCCAAGTAGTTGTATATATAGGACGGCGCGAGACTACCGAGGATACTTATCCCGAAGTGGTGCGGTTGTCGTCTGCTAGAAAACTTTCACCTCGATTTATAGAATTTTCCTACCGTTAGATGTTCCGGAGTACTTTATGGAGATTTAAAGTATATTAAGATTAGAAAGCAACTTGCGATAAGTGGCACCTTTACTTCCACTTTTTTGAAGACTCTAATAACCCATGTAGATAGTTATACAGCGGCAATTCAAATTAGTTTGTTTTAGGATAGGCTCGACTTGTCTAAACAAATAATTCCTTATTTTTATAATAACACTTTCAGTTTATTTGGTTTGATTATAGTCAGGACTTCTTATATTGTGAGTCTTACTTGATCGCAATTTATCAGGTCCGATTGAATTACAGAAAACAAACTACAAATGCACTACTTTATTGGCGTTTATAGAAAGATCTAAGGCGACAGGAATGTAAGTAAATGTGGGATTTAAGACACAATTATAAGGCACGATAAATATACGTCGGAACTCTAAAGAAAAAACTGTATGTATGAATTTAATAATGAAAAAAAGTTGACACGACAAATTTTCGACTGGTCAGCTCGGCTCGTCAACATATAAAACGTTTCGTTGACAAGTTTTGGGCTAAACTACTACAAAATTGTAACTTATCCTCTTAACACTTTCAACGCGATTTGCTTGTCGCCCATTTGTTGACGATTTTTATAAAAATTTGTACAGATTAAAGCGTTCAATGAATAAATAAATGATAGATGGTTATATTTATTCAGACCGACTTTTATACTTTATTCCCCTATCATATTTATTTCATTGTGGGTAAGACATGTACTTGACATGTTTCCAAGTTCCGTTACGAAGTTTACATGAAGGGAAAGATAACAGTAACTTTTTCTCTTTATTAGTCTTTATATAAATTTATTTTACATTTATCTTATAAGTAGAAACGCAAAGCATTAAACAGATTGGTACATATAATTACTGGTATAATGCGAGAAATGTTGAACTGTCAGCGGATAATACATTTTCAAAAGGCCGTCAAAATGACGCAGAATGTACTTCCCGTAAGCGAGTTTTGGTTCAAGTTATTCACCTCTAAGCAACGTTCCTGCTAGATATCAGGTGATAAAGATAAGTTGCAGCCAAATATTTCAACAAGTTTTTCGACTCCACAGTTTTGTGTTCGACAGTGTTCAATTATTTATTTCGGTGGGTTGGTCCACGCACTTGAATCACCGGAAATTCCCTCCTGTGGTGTGATTATGATTTCTCTGACCTGAAACAGATATGTTATTTATGTTTCCATGTTTTCCAAAGCGGTATCCTAATGTGTCGATGAAAGTTTGAAGTTATGTTTGTGAATCTGAATAGAAGTTTATGTTTTAGTTTTTACTACGCGTTATTGAACTACTCGCTCATCTGGCTCAAAAGAAGAAAAAGAGACTATGATTTTTGGATACGAGTAAATGTATCTGAAAATTCATCGAGCTTCTTTTCACATGTAGTGTATGTTGCACTATTTATTTAAAAACTTACCTGCGTTCCTGGCGGGGTTGCCAATGCGTACGTAACGGCTTCCGCAATTTGCTTAGGCGTTAGTTTAGGTAATTGTTTCAGGGCCGCGTCTGGTATACCCGCAGATAGAATCATTTCCGTGTCTACTGCACCTGGGCTGATACTCTGAAAAAGAAATGAATAATTTGAAGTTACTATTAAAGTTGGCGGCGAAAATTGCGATTTGTTGCTGCGACACTTTATAGAATACTTTGATGCGCACAACCGGTATGTCCGGTACTTCCAAGTGAGTCATAGAATAATCATCTTACGTAAGTATACTCTTTGTTATTTTTAGCAATTGTCGGCTTATATAACGAAGTTTATCATTTTTAAGAATAGTACAGTCAATTCTTTACGTAATTGTACTTTAATCGAGTGTAATTATAGCCGTAGCACCATTGGTGTATGACATTTATTCTAGATTTTATTATAATATTATTAGAAAATGTTGAAACGTTGGAAGACAAGTGTTCGCAATTTAAGTGAACACTTAATAGCCTTGTGAAACTTTAAATAAAGTTCAATTTTACCATGAGAGGAATTCCGCAAAAGTGTCCATTAATTTCACAATAAGCTAAATGGTCTCAATTGAATATGGCTAGTATACTTTACCGTCACTTTAATGTCGAGCTTTGCTTGGGCTAATTCGTTGGAGACAGCCACGCACATAGCAGTAAGAGCACATTTGCTGGCGGGATAGAGATTTATTGGAAGCTGGATCATCATTGGGAAATGTCCCGCAATGCTGTAAGAAAGCGAGAAATTCAACTAGAACTCGGCTTCAATCACACAACGCATAATGACGATGTTTACAATTTAATTTTGGCAGATAATTCCTAATTGATAATTCATACTGCCTTTACGCGTGCAAACATACCGATTGTTCTATATTTACGCAGTTTGCACGTGTGCAGAGAGCTAGTAGAAAGTATAGACGAGTATGAAGATAATAAATATTGTGTTTGTAAATGCCCTAATATCACGCTGACATTTTATTACTATGTCTGTATTGTGACATACGATTTATGTTGTAAGAATTGATTTGTAATGTTAAATTACGTACGTTAAAGTATGTACGTATAAAATAGATACATCTAAAAATGGGTTTACCTGTTGATATTAATAATGTGTCCTGGAGTCTTCCGCTTCTTCAGCGAGCGGACGGCTTCTCTTATACAGATTGCTGGCGCAATGACGTTTACATCGAGAATTTTGCGATACGATTCGGTGGTTGCATCTGTAACATAAAGAATTAATGCTTCTTTCGTAAACTGAGAAACTCAATCTGAATGTATTAGTTAACCAGAAGGGGTCAGGTAATTTAACTGTTGACAAATTTGTATGCATGGAATTGGTGATCCTGTATAATCCAAAGTGTCTGAATGAATTTCTTTTGACATTATTCTTTAGGTAGCAGTACAAAGCTTCGTGGTTTTTTTATACAGGGGTCTTTGAATAACGAAGTGGGGCTGATGAAAAGCTTATTTCACCTCGTTCTAACAAAACTTCTCTTTGACCCTTTGAGTGTCAGTCGAACGCTTGTGCGTGAGTAACTCGAGTTCACGAACAGAATAACAAAAATGGTGCGCAAAAGGAAAATAAACAGGTGTAACTTAATAATAAATGTCGCGAAATTCTTAAAATTACATTATATGAAACATGTCTTGTTTATCTTCTATTATTGTCGAGGTATGTGTTTGGCAGTGATTTGTTTACTTGTTACTATTTCGTCCAAAGGAAGAACTTTCACTTCAGGGACAATAAACACTGTGTCAGTGGGTCTGCTACATCTTATCTGTCGGAAGTGTCCATTGTATATAGTAATTCTGACCAATCTAGCACTTATGACTCGTTAAAACGAAAAAGTGCACGGTCACTATTCATAGGCGTAGCTAAGATTCGGGCTAAAGAGCAAGCAAACTCCCTTTTCAGGTCAAATTTGTTGCGTTTGGAAAAGAGGCTTTTAAATTTCATTGTATAGAATATTTCACAGACAATTTATATTCTAGTTGGTTGCTATGTCTATGTTACTGAGGGTCTATGAATGATTTTACTATTTCTTCGCTTTCACAGTGGAGTGACAATGACTCCTTCGGCCTTCACTATTTTGAAGTTGGATACGCCGACGCCATTGGCACTTTATTAAGAGATTCATTCGAGTAGCCATTAGGAAGACATGCGGTAACTCGCACAGTATCAGAGATATACCTATCATTTATCTCTCGTATGTGTATGTACGTATAGGCTTAGTAGTAAAAATAAATGTGGAGTTTCGCAGTGATAACCGATTACCTTGCAAACTTGCTTAAATGCCCATAACAAACTACCAAATTTTCGTCAATCTCAAGCTATCCAATAAAATATTTTTGTTGTTTAACATTATTTGAAGGACTTTGAATCGATCATTAAAATGTCTTATTGCATGGACTATATTGTATAAGTATCTCACTGTATGAAGCATGAAGAACGTCGACTAGCAAAATAAGAGATTTTACTAAAATGGAAGATTTTCTATTTTGCATTCCAAAGTCATACCGGTTAGAAGTAGTCCCGATATCCTTGACTATGTACTTTCAATTTAAAATGACATTTCTCTTGAACTTCAGAGTCCCGTTAGCGAGTTTCATCCCGAGTGAATTTTTGAAGGCCAACAAGATACGTGTTCCACTGACCTTCACCGAGGCCATTGACTGTGTGCATCGCGCAGCTTCGCCACTGATGCAACGAATATCATGCGGCGTATTTAGAAAGGTGTACTGTTTTATGACCGTTACTTTCTACGGGAACGGTAACGATGCTAATTTCCTCGCGCAAAACAATACGTTCAAGTACTGTTTTAAGGTGACAAAAGAATTTATTAACATTTTTTAGAATTGCTTTATAAAGCACTATCTTTTATCACTCAATAAGCAGAATGTGCGAATGTTACTCTAAGATTACGTTGTTTAAGTCTGCGATCGTTGGTAAACGCTGACATCGAAATGTCATCGAGCTCTACATCAGCTCGTAAATAGACCTTTAACGGGCAAACGTGTGGTTTAAATTGAAAGGATTGGAATGGACGCAATTGGAAATTGGCAACGGTAAGTATACGGTAGAAGTTGTGGGAGCAGCACGCCGCGCCGGCTACTCAACAGCTGCGTTTGTGGAAAGAGGGTGAAGGTCAGGAGAAAAGTTCGGGCTCTTACCAGTAATCGATCCGGACTCAAGTACTCCTGCATTGTTCACGAGTACGTCCACGCCGCCTAATTCTTTCTCGGTCCACTCGAATACCTTCAGTATGTCGTCCTCCTTCCTGAGGTCGCATCTCATCGGATAAAGTTTGCCCTTTTGGCCCTTCAGCTGACCAGCGAGCTCGTCGAGGATCTCACGTCGCCTCGCGACAGCAACCACTTTCATCCCATCCTGGACCAATGCTTTGGTAATCTCCACGCCAATCCCGGCACTTGCTCCCGTTACAATTGCCACTTTTCCAGCCCAACGATCCATTCTGTCTGATGTCTTCCGAGAGACTGTCTCTCAAACAGGACGCTCCCTTTCTATAAACCTCCGATTGGTCCCACCACGCATCCTCATTCCCGCCGAACTTCCGCCTCAGAAGTGGGGGATGTGTAAGCACATTTTCAAAGATGAAGACTCATTCCCTTTAATCGTTCCCGTTATCCTGCTAACACAAGTGCTCGATAACTAGAGCTAACTCATTGTTGATAAGAGTCTTTTCATTTTGATTCGATAGTAATACCCAAAAAGAAGTCTATCCAAACGTATCTCTAGACAACACGTTTTTTCGTGGAAAATGAAAAGAAACATTGTATAAAGATATCCGTAGTAATATTCTTGTTTGTAAGGATTTTTTGAATGTACAGATTAAACATAAATTTTCGAGTTTATAATATTATTGGCATTGAAAGAGTTGAGAGCCCTAATTTAATATATTGACATAAGTGGACTTAGCGATTACTTAGAGTCGAAAATGTTCTAAGCAATGATCTCTAAACTGTCATGATGAAATTTGAGAAAGATATGATGCGATAAGGTATGACGAAGCAATATTCCAAGTGCCTTAAGTTTTGTTACGAAGTTTTTCTGTCAAAGTATTGGAAATAAGTTGCTAGAAAAGTTGCAATTTCAACGTGGCAAACAGCGTAACGTAAGAATCTCACCTAGAATCTGCATTTTCATGATGTCGGTTAAACTATTATAGGAGTATCCGAATACTGAGAATTGGGCAATTTGGGAATCAGGAATGTGGGCACAGTGAAATAATCAGAATACGTAAAACTTCAGGAATCGGAGTAGCGATATGTTTCAGCTTCGCGGAGTTGAATTACATGATGTTTCAAGGTTGCAGGCAGCTCAAAAGTGATAGTCTCGGAGGCAGTTTGTCATTGGGTCATCTCCGTCAGAATGATCAAGCATGAGATGGTGTTTTGGTACTAGGTCTTCTCTGAAACGAAATGGTTCTTGCGCAATCTCCATGATGCACCGTGCACACGTTCCTATATTTATTTTAGATTTTATAACACCATTTAATTTTGCATTTTCTTATCTTTCAATTCATAATCGACAATCACCTGTTTTTCCCCTCTCCGATTCTTACTGTTTCTGTTATTTACACCAGTTGCCTTGAACTGCGTGACCAGTAATCCAATAGTCGTAAGAGTAAAAAAATTCAAAAGAAAAATGACTTTTGCGAGAGATATTTATAACGAAATATCAGAAAGAGAATTTCAGGGTACAGGTATTCCACACTCATCACACTGGAACAGTATCTTATTTTCCTCGGAACTTCCGCTTGAACATGTAATCACCGTTCATTCGACATAAAACATAGCAAAATTGCCGATCAACAATGCATTAAAAATAGAAAGCAACCTGCAATAAGTAGGACCTTTACTTCCAGTTTTTTTTAAGACTCTAACGAGCCATGAGAAATGCAAACAAGAAATAATTCTTTATCTTTATCATAACAGTTTCCATTTATTCGGTTTGGTTGTAGTCAGGGCGTCTTACATTGTAAGTCTTACTTCATCGTAATTTATCAGTTCCGCTTGAATTAGAGAAAAGAAACTCCAACTGTGCTAGTTTATTGACGTTTATAGATAGATCTGACAGGCTACAGGAATTTGAGTGAGTGTGGGATGCACGCGTCTGCACTTGATTGCTCTTGGAGATCAAAAGGCCAAGCTAAGTAACAGTACTCATAAGCTTTTAAGACACACTTGTAAGATACGATAAATATACGAGGGTATTCTAAAGGACAAACTTTATGTCTGAATTTAGTAATGAAAAAATGTTCACAGTCGACCAATTTTCGGTTGACCAGCTCGGCTCGTAATGACAACAAGAAAAGCACATTTTGCACATTTCGACTTTTCGATATTACCAATTAAGACATGATTGGAGGAGCCGAATTAAAGGAACATTCGTGTAATGCCGTTATAGCCAGTTCCGTTACCTGCAAAGGAAAACAAGGAAAAACATTCAGTCGGAAGTCTTCTTTGTTATATTCACACAAAATCTAAACTTCACTCCATTTACCACAAGTGCGAGTATTTAATTACCCGATCATTCTCCAAAGACTTGAAATAAGAAACACGCACTTCAATTAAATTTAACCGTATTGCGATCGACGAGCCATACACGTAACGTATCAGTGCCCGTCCAGATTTAAATACACGTATTTACACACGGATACCGAATGCATATGTATTACCATAGCGCGTCATGTTCACTAATGGTTGTAATTGGACCTTTCTACTCTTGGCTTTCAATTCTTGTCTTACACGCTTGGAGAATTACGGCTAAATAAATCGGATTTGCGGAGGTCTCAAGTGTGAAACCCGGCAACTAAAACGCAGTAGTAATGTGTCTATATGTATAGGTAGCATGCGTTCGCCTTGTTCGGATCCTTTCGAGGCGAATCAGTTTTTACCGCCGATATAAAGTTGATGGACAACATTCATCTCGAACATCACAGTATCTTTACTTTTATTGTGTTTAGAGAACGCCGTGCCAAAATCACTCTTGGTAGTACAACTCTCGATTTTGTTGAAAGTACAATCTACTCCAAGTTACACACTGTTTCACGCTATGTAATCACAGTTTATGCACACACTTTAACTGACTGTTTTCATCAGACAGGGTTTCCTTCATTTTCAAAGTTTACTTGCTTTGGAGTTAAATTTATAAAAATGTTGTTACAGAAAAGATGACGATCTTTTTATCAGCCATTGCGCATTGAATATGTTGATATGGTGTAAAGCGGAATTCTTTGTCAAATCTTGTGTCAAAAATTGCTAGACTTACTTGAACTTGTGGCGGAGTGCCTAGAGTGTATAACACTGCATCTACTACATCTTTGATTTGCAGGTGCGGTAGTGCGTCGAAAATTGCCTCGCCGCCTGCAGCTTCTATGATCGGCATTTGGGTTTTCACCAATCCTGGTGCTAAGTTCTGTAAAACAATGCCTTCACTTGTAAAATATCTTTCATTTGTTGCTGTGTTGCTGTTGACGTACGATGTAGAAACATTGTACTCTCGTAATATTCAAATTAATTAATTATGAGTTGAAGTTAAAGTAACTTAAATTCGTTTTCACAATGGGATCCCCTCTATTATGATTCTTCATTTCAAGGTCATAATATTATAATACAGAAGTTGGAATTCCGATAAGCATATTTAATGTATTACGTATACTCTGATGCACATACTGTCACTTTGATGGGAGCTCTTGTCAGGCAAATCTCATTTCTGATCACTTCGGACATTGCAGACAACGCACATTTCGTCGTTTGATAAAGCAATAGTGGCGCATTACTTTTAGAGACGTTTTGGCCGAGTATGCTATGAAAAAGAGAGATCCAATTTATTTACACCAGAGTTGAGTTGCGAGTCTGCACTTTGCAACAGGTCGCATCACCAAATAAGCGAATTGGTTTAGTCGTTCAGGAGTTATGAATAGCGCGCTTCAGTCGTGGCATTCTTTATGGTGTGGTATTTTTGGTTATTGCGAGAGAAACAAGAAATTACGGTCACCAGATAATAAAGTTGGCATTAAGTTCAAAATACTTTCCTATTACTTTCTTTACCTCGCAATAAAGTGCACATGACAATTTTTTCACTGTTAAAACTACAAGTTCAAGGTATCATCTGATCAGATTTCGGCGATAGAAATAAATTCTTGCGAGGAACATAAATAATCCCAAACTTAACACTTTGACGGCCGCACGTTTCGGAAGAAGAATTGCATCTGCCGCCGGAGCATTTTGTCAGTTTTGTGTCAAATTGGCAGGCTTTTGAAGAAGGCATGCTGGCGATATACTGTCACATAATTCATCGATTAACAGTATTTAATAACAAAAATCATATACTTGTGATATAATAAACTGAAATATAATAATAATGTACTATACTATATAAATATACAAAATATAATAACTAAATATAAAAATAAAAAAAATAAAAATATAATCATATAATAATTACTCGGCGTACTGGTTTTTAAACAATTAGTTTAAAAACTTTTACTCATTTTTGAGGATTGAATATTTATATGAATATAGATAGATAGATAGATGGATACATAAACAGATAGATGTATTATAGTAGATATAGTAACCACCAGTAGACAAACAATTGATAAACAATAGACACACAATGGATGAACAATAAGCAACTGACGCTTTGCAAATATTTGAATACATGAACTCAGCCGGTAACTGGCGATTGCGCGAAGTCACGTGTACGTGACTTCGGCCGATAATCGCTGGCTCGTGAACTCACGTATACGTGACTTTGGCCGTCAAAGTGTTAAGTATCATTCTAAATGATTGATTACCTGCTCATATTAATAATATGACCTTGTGATTTCCGTTTCCTCATTGACTTCACAGCCTCGCGGCTACAAATCGCCGCGGCTAGCAAGTTCACGTCTAGCATGTTCTGAAGATGTTCCGTTTTGCCATCTAAATTGTGTTAACGAAACTGCTAAAACGTTACTCTTTCCTTTACAGCATAGGCTTTCAATATAAGTTTCAATTATCAAGACTATAACAAAAGCTTTTAATATGGCTACTATGAATAATTAAGTAAGAATTTCCTTAAGGTGCCATTAAAATTTCAGGTAATTTATCATACAAGTGACTGAAGAATATTACTAAATTTCGATGAATATCTTCACCTATTATATATTCAGGAAAAGCGAGGCCAGCGTTGTTCACAAGGATGTCAACACCGCCTAATGTTTCTGCAAATTTGAAGGCCTCCAGGATATTTTTCTCCTTGGTAACGTCGCACTGTACCGGATGAAAACTTCCGGAGTCACTTTTTAGTTCTTCTGCGATTTTTTCCATATTGTTGAGCCGCCTGGCTAGGCCAACTACTTTTATGCCATGAGCCACGAGACTCTTGGAGATTGCTTCTCCTAAACCGGAGCTGGCACCTGTTACAACCGCCACTTTCCTCAGCCAACGATCCATTCTTCTTCGTTTATAATAACTTACTGATAAGTTTCTACGCTTCAGACGGTGTTTGCCATACTTTTCGATGTCTCCGTGTCGCCGATGTGTCGATCATTATCGTAACCCGCTCGACCTTTTTATACGCTTCATTTACTTTTCCATATGCTTGATTGAGTGTCTGCTGATAGATGTGACCGAATTAATTAGCGAGACGATTTAGTAAGGCTGTGTAATGGTTCGATGGGAGAGATACACTATCACTTACTTTCGAAAACACCTTCAATCGGAGTGACTTATAGCCAGAACTTAAAGTCATATTGATGGTAACGCTGTTTTATTCAAATTTGTTACTAATTAGTTCAACCAGCGTGTCGGTCAGTAGCAATTATTCCATAATTAACACTTTCATTTGCTCTTCGCGAAATGTTCCTCACGTACCACTGGCGAGTAAAGTCGCTTGCTAGGCATTCCTGTAGCATGCCACCTGATTCTGCAAGATCGGCAAGCTAGCGATAACGAGGGAATTAAATGATCTATCTCCAAAAAAATTCACCCGACTCTTGAAAATGATAGTTTCATCGAATTTCTTTCGCACACCTGTCGGGAGTTTAAGAAATATTTGTACAAGAAATAGTATACGTTCAATACATGCATTCATATACATAAACAAAAGGGTAAAATGGAATAACGGTGAATTAAAGAAACGATAAATATGTGTCATCCATTATTTTGTGAAATGCGTTACAGTACATATGTATTTCTTCTTAAATGAGTATTTTGTAAATTTGTGGAGGATAGTGATCATTCATGTTTTCGACGTTTTTTGTGATTGTGATGAGACGTTTTGCCGCGTGGAACGCCAACATAATATTGCCAAGCTAATAACTAAATTAACCTTTTCACTCTGACACACTTGTATGCATTTATCTTTGAAGATTAGGTTCTTCCGTTACACTTAAAATTAGTTCTACTTAGGATTGGGGTCTTCTAAATACTAAGTAAGCCTAGATTTTGCAACTTGTTAGTTCCGGCCGAGTTGGAAAGATTAAGGACAAGAATGCCAGGTTTGTAAGATTTGTTTTACACTAGCGCACGCTGTGTATTGACTACCCCGCACGTTCGTCCGTGTAATCTGGTAATCTAGACCGAGGGATAACTGTTACGTATTACCGTAATTACTGCAACTGGATGTGCTGAGGTCTAATAACCGAAGACATTGTAGACAATGCACGTTTCGTCGTTTAGTAAAATAGCGGCACTTTACTTGTAGAGACGTTTTTCTCAAGTGTGTTATGAAACACAGGAATCAAATTTATTTATAACAGAGTTGAGATGCGCGTTTGCATTTTGTAACAGGTCGCATCACGAAAGCGAATTGGTTTATTGCGGTTTACTTTTATGTGTTACCATAATTACTGAATTTCTGATGACAGAAGTGATCGGACAACTATCTTTCCGAGAGTATTAAGTGTTCAAAGGAAATAGTTGCCTGTTCTAACGTTGGCTAATGAATTTCCCAAGAGCGACTAGGTCGACTAGCATTTTACAATAATTATATAATTTTTTATTTGTAATTATAGAAACAAGAAAGCATACACTTATTGTTTAAGACTAAAAGAGCGTATCTCAAAAGGTAGTGTTTGCTTATTTTTGCCTTATACGCAAATCGTTGATAAAAACAGGTACACATGCATATTTCTTAAGTACACGAACTTTGAGATGCGACCATAAATCGACACAGCTACATTGTCACTGTGTCTTCAAGTGTTGATAAGCGTATCAGAAAGGCAAATTCTCTCTCCACGAGCCAAAAAAGTTACAGTTCTTTTGGAATATTTTCTTTGTTAGTAACATTACAGTATTACAGTGAAGAATCCTTGGTTTATATTATTAAAAGTCCTCAGTTATTTATATCTAACTTTTTATGGCTGAGCATTCAATGTATTTACTTCTAAATTAATATTGTTATGAAACGAAATATTAGCAAAACAGTTATGGCTATGTAAAAATCTATCTAAAATTTATGAACAATTACCGATTGTTCTATAATTATCTTTACACATATGTACGTATCATAATTAACGTTTGTTCTTCCGGAAACCCAGGCGAGCATATTCATTCCCAAAAGAGTTTGAGACTTATAGATTGTTACACACATAACAACAATCTTTTTTACCCAAATAAAAAATCTCATATGTAGAATATTACCCCATTTTAGAATTCAAAATATACAATTATTGTTTAACATATGGTTAATCAAAATTATCGAGATGTAAGATAGTGTTCATCGGAATTTGTGTTTTATTACAATTTGTTTGACTTAACAAGTATACATTGTTCTTGATGTTCGCATGCTCTAAATTGACCAGTATCAAAAGGGTTATAATGATCTTGTGCTAGGGGTGGCATGATCTTCTCCAAGAGATTACCAAACTTGTAATCTCAGCGAAGTTCCATGAGACAGCCAGTCAACTTGGGTTACCATCTAACTATGTACTGTCAAAGGCACCTGTCGTTATCAGGAAACTGCAAATCTGCTGTCCGTTATCTACCAGCTTAGCAATATTTCTTGATCCAACGAATCATGCAACACTGTTGTCTAGTAAACACAACCTGTCTGCTTTGCCGGAAAAGCTGCTATGAGTGGTTGAGTAATGAGAATAAGTAGACAATTACCTGCATTTTGCAATTATGACGAAGTTAAGAAACAGGCAAAGTCACCCGAAGTAATAGTTCCACATTGATAACTATGTACTTCTCTCCATAAAATGGAAGGAATTGAAGATGAAAGTATTTTCTTTCCTTTGTAATTGACAGATCTGAGGAATTTTCAAATTGGAGTAAGTGAAGGTAAATGCATTTGCAAAAACAGTTGGTTAAACCGGCGAAACTTGCTGTTGCTGTTGTCGATGATAAATGGTTCTCGGGGGCTAGCAATTTTTGACGTCAATCGCGCCGCGCCATGTGAATTAATTGCGTGTCAATCTTTCGTGACTAAGGACCCTGCACATACACGAGCGAGATTGCGATTGGAAAACCACGTGTGCGTCATACACATACACCAATATGCCGTTAATAATCCATGGTATCGCTGGTTCAATCCGATGCAATTAAAGCTGTCTATTCGCCGGATTTCTCACAAAACCACTTGAAAAGCTACCGGTTTCGCTATCGTTATTGCAGCGATAGAATGAGTACCTATACAATTGCTTGGTTAAGTGGTTCGCACCTCTATTATACCATAATACAGCTTATTCGAGGGCAGTCGAAATTTGTTTACATCTTAATTAGATCAATGTACAAGTATTCATTACAAAATACCAAACATGTTCTTTCCTGAGATTGTCATGACTATTTTACTTTGGATTTTTCATACATCCACAACTTATTTTTTCCGTCTGATTGAATATAATGCCTTCGCAGATGAGAAGCAGGAGTTTTAATTGAAATATGCATTTATCAATAAAACTGCGAAACTTTGACTGATGACATGATGAGATTTTATATATAACGTAAATGGAATACTTAGTAGTAGTAATTATATGGGCGAAGACTAGTAAATGATTTATGTGGCAAGCCTCGAGTTAGCAAGCCAAATGTGTTAATCCTCGTGTTTCCCGCTGAACATTTTTGCAAAATTGCAATCACGATATTTCCTAGCCGGAATCAAATCCGACGGCCATTGAAATGCGATTACACGCCGGAGATTGTGAGCAATTGGGAAAGTCAGTGGCCATATGGGTTAGGAAATTAGCCCGATAACTCAAGATCGAAAATACCACATGTTAATGCGGTAGGCGTGGACATTCTGTTCCAATTATAGAATCGAATATTCCGCTAGTGCCGCTGCACGTATAATAATAAACGACACCCGCTGAAAACCTCATAGAATTACGTAAGCAGAAATGTGAGGAATCTTGTAATATTTGTAATAAAAGGGGCTACAAAGGTAGATGTTTGAAAAACTATGACGTTATTTAAAAAATAACGTTGCCTGCGCCTTTGCATTTTCATGCTTTCATGCAGGATCAAACTTTCTCTATTTTTGTCTAGATTGCGTTGATTAGAATGAATGTGAATGAATGTAAAGGTTTAGAATCGAAGGAATTTGACTAGTTAGAAACGGATGAGTCTTCAAGTCTAAACTTGGCGAGAGTAAATAAAGCGATTTGTCGAGATGAATCGTAGCAATTCCTTCTGAGAGGGAGCCGCTTCAGATAGTAGAGCTCCGAAACGAGGACGAGGAGGGAACGCATCGGCGCAATTCTTGGAAGGGGCCATTGACATTTTTACACGTGTAAAACGAGGCTCCTCTTGGACCGTTGCCAAAAGGACTAAAATCGTTCCGATGAAAATCGAGTTGGAGAACTCGACGAAACCCTCCACCGTCGGCAATGACGTTTTCCATCAGAGCTCCTCCTCGCCGGGACTGCGCGCAATTTCCGTACACCGGAAAGGATACTTTCACATGTACACGTGAAAGTATATATATTCTAAAATACTCTTCGAGACTTTGACACATAATAAAAAATAGAGTTTTGATTAACTTTGCCCTGTACAAGGGAAGTTCGAGTTTTAAGTTTAGCTTGAAGATTAAATGTTCAGATTCGCAAGTGTATAATCGAATCACCGATTGTATCACTAGTGATAATTCTCTATCAATAGTGATATTACTTGTATTTTAACATTCCCTTGACTTATTGAAAAATTTATAATAGCTATTGCGTATCAGATGGCCATGCCAAGAAATATTGATGACTAAACATTTTTATAGTATTAATTTTTCTTAATTTTTCTTCATTTTTTTCTTCACCTTGTTCCTTGTCCGTGCAAGTATAATACATGTCTCGTGCGGTAATAATTATTATACTTCATTGCAGAGAATTCCTGGAGTATGTACACTTTTTGCCTACATTTTTTTTCATTCCATGTGCAGTTTTTCTTGATTTCCGCTTTTCCTTGACCCTGTTTTGCAAGACAAAAAGTATGTTCTAGCATATAAACTTCTATCAAACTATCTTTTTGTATCGAATAGTGACGAGGGTTTTCCGGCCCGTTATTCTCGAATGAAATTGTCGTTGGCCGATTCGGCGGGCCAAACTTTCGCGCCTCAGGAATTCGCTCGACGAATTGCATCGCTTTCAGAAACTTTGATGTATTCCTTCGAGTTTAAGTTATCGCGAACTTCGACGTGGACAGTGGCAATCTCAGGATACGGTATGATAATCTATCAATAGAAAGTGTGAGCCGTTGCCTCGAGACTTAATATTTTCAGTATGAATTCGTATCATATCTTCATCGCCAAGAAGACAAACCGGGCCACACTGATTTTTCAGATATTCATACATACATGGCAATGATTGAAATAAGTTCAAGCGTACAAAGCCCTGCGAAATATTTCATTACTATTACAATTATACCTGTAAATAGGTCTTCGAGTATTTGTCAACAAAGGATATATACTTCTATTTACCAGGATGGCATTGGCAATATGCAATGTACAAGTTGATTATTGCCTATTGCAAATATTTACGGCAGCTACTCTGTTTAAAAATATTATAAGAATAACTTCACATCAAAGAGAATATTTGGATAACAAGAAATTACATTTGGAAAAGATGTTAGAAAACTGTTACACTTGTTCCTCTTTTGAAACCATATTTTTGTTAAATATACATCGCGTGCATACCTGACTCGAAAACTTGCTGTTAGAGTTATTAAAGCAGTAGGTGGTTAACCGGGCGATGACCAGGCGCTTAAAAAGGCGTTGATTTTATAGGCAACTTTGAGAATTGCGAAAAGTGTAAAAAACAAAAATAGAATAAATCCTGTTTCGTTTATCGCTGAGGTTCCTTAGTTGCAGCGGCGAATGTAGGTTATTGGGGGACGTAAGACGAGCGCAGCGGAGCCTGCGGTGGCTGTCGAATCTCAAAGGGCTAGAGCATCTTGTGGACGAGCGATGACACGAACGGGAGAGAGATGGCTGCGACAAAGAAGCTTCTAAATATTGCTGATGGTGCCAGTTTTGAGGACCCTCGAACGCCAACTGTCTCTGTTTAGCTTGGCGCCCTCTTTTCATCCCTTTGCCTTGCGTGCGCCGAGCTGCATCCTCCAGTGATGCTACGCGATAATTAGACGATTGTTTTCGTATCAGCGAGGCCACGCTTATTCTCGAATCAGAGCCGGTGGAAATACGTTCCGGTTTTACCCTCTCACTACCATCTTCTCGAGTCAAATGCCCATTATCTGACAACAAGACCATGTAAAATATCCAGTATTATTATTTCGTTTGCTGAAGAGTGTAAGAAATATCTCGGCCTCCCTCTCACTCCTATGGTATAGTTGAAAGCATCAAGAACCACAAAAGCAAATTGAAAAAGAGGCAAATAATATATGGTAATTTCTTTAGCTGTGTTGATGTGCTCCTGCTGTAAGGATAAACAATTATTAACGATTCAAGTGTACTCTCGCGATAAGTTAAAACTGATTCCATGAATAAAATAATCAGGACAGATGTAATTACATTTTTTCACGTTCTCAAAGCAGTAAGCTTGAGTCGCGCTGAAGGAGAGTCGAAGTGTTAAAAAGCGAAGAAATGTTTTTCTCGACTTGAGACGAGGTAAAGTGTCGCTTTAACGGCAATAATTCCGGCCTCGCTAGCTTAACCCGCTGGGCACGCAAGTGGAGTCAGTCTTGCGTTTAACGCGGAGACTTCGCTCGCAATTTACGTCTCGAAATTTGTAGACTTAAATATTCAGGAGCGTTGCGGGCAATCGTAATAGACGACTGCTATCTAAAAACGATTAATGGTTTGATTATTCAAAACTAGTTTTTTGGCATTCTTTCTTCCTTCGATGCTCGTTTATTCCCTTGCCAAATTCCGCGGAGAATTCACCGCTTTACAATAGTTTTGCATCGATTTATGTGATCTTGTTAGTAAATGAAAGATATAACGCGTGACTCGAGAAGAATAGAAACCTAAGAAATAACATGCTTGGGCAAACGAGTTTAGAACGCTTTGAACTAAAGGAATAATCTACCCACTTGATTACACTGAAGTTGAAGTGAAAGGAAGACTGTAAAGTTTTCGTGCATCGTGGAGTTTGCAAACTGGCGTTGGATATTTTAATTAAAAGCGGGCCAAAGATTCGGTCACAAAGTGGCGCAGCAAGTGTAGCCGTGTAAGAGGAAGTACAAGAAGGATATCGCTGATCTTGATCGCCGATAATAATATCCTTCTCGGTGAAGAGCCAGCAGTGAGACCCGCACTTTAGTCTCCTCATTTAGCTTTAAAGCGCCTCTAAGAAAACTTAGGTAATATGTTCTCTAAGCTCGCGATTTTTATCTGCTCCCGCATATCATACTTTCGTACCATTACCGTCGTTCTCTTTTATGTAACCTAGTCATTACGCGGTCATTTTCTTGTTACAGCAACTTGCAAGGCACTTGACATTTAAATGTTGTCACAATTAAAGAACTGTAATTCGTTTTAAAGAAACTGCATAACGAGGCCTCGTAATGGTTATAAAGAAATACCTGCCGTGATTTCGACTATAATTATAAGATATTTATTTTAATTAATTTTATTATGAAATATTTAAAATAGCTAAAATGTATTTGTTATATTTAACTGAATGGTATTTGCCTAATTATATTGGGTGCAAATTTTACAATTTACACCCAATATTTGTACAGATATATATATATATATATTGATATTTTTTCAATATAAACCAATGTTTGTTATTTTAGCAAAGCTAGCTTACGTAAAATGCGACCATTAATTGAATTTTATATACTCTTGTGGTATTGGTAGAAGTAAGTCATAATTGGAGAGATGCAGTTGGCTAGATGAATGTAACATTTCAGCTGTTCTTACATTTTTAATAAATACTCTGTTTTTGCATGAACTAGAAATTCATTTGCCGTATAATCCCACAGAACGTATCACAGTGCAAAAAACCTCAGTATCATTAATAACAACAGCGTATTTCTGTTAATTGTCGAACGATTTGAATAAAGTTTTTCTTATAAAGCTGGCGTATGTTTTAGTGCTTCCTTTCTAACGATGTGCGATTCTAGTCGAGTGCCGTATGGACGTGACCTACATTAATGGAATTAGTCTGGCCGAAGAATGAAATGCGAAATGATGATGGTGCACGTTGGAGGCATGAATAATGATTGAAAGTGAGTAGGGAAATCAGGTGGTATAGGTTGCGTCTCTGATTCTTCTTAGTTCTAATTCTCTTGGAGCGGCGCAGGGTTTACCGATATTTTAATAACTTCCGTTCACCGTCTGATATCGATAATCCCATTCCCGGGAGGGCTTGGAGAAAACTCGGCAGATTGAATGGAGTGGCAAAGAACGGTAGAACCACGGGAGACTACTAATGCACTGTCAACAAAGGATTTCTCAGTGAGAAATCTCTGCTTCCTGCGGAGAGTACGACCCCTGCCAACACGATAGAGTCAGATCATTTCGAAAAGCTCTCGGAGAATCTCAGACCACTTCTTCCACGGTTTAACGTGCGACCCTCGCTGTGCCCTTAATGATCTGCCGCGGACATCGCCTTTATTTGACCCTCTCCCCAACTAACTAATCCTACCAACCACCGGATGAATAACACTTTTCCTCTTTTTAATCATAAACATTCCGCAGCTCATATCGCTTCTACGAATTTCATACTCTTAATGCTTTCCCTCCTGAATATCGATCTTCTTTTTCATTTTATCGTTCTTGTACCTTTCAATATCTTTTAAAAGGTTTCTTGTAGTAGAATTCCTTGGAGAGTAATGACAAGTCCAAAGTTCTAAACTTAGCATTCAAATGATTTTGTTATTATTGACATAATATGCGTCATTGTAAGTAGGACGTGTAGAATGCAATGATTTGCATGGAAAAATTTATACCTTTGTTTTTAGAATTCGACTGTTATTAGTTAGAGAGCCACTTCCGCTTCGCTAACAGATAGGAATGGCATTGAAGTGACTCAATAGCTCAAGTAGCAAACTATGTATATCTATTTGAATCTGTTTGACGAGGACAGTTATCTCGATATTTGTCCTTGAAGGAGAAATGACGGTAAATGTGCGTGATGGTAAAAGCGAGACCGTAGAAAGGAAGGTGTGGATTCTCATTTTGTGATGAATCCATATTTGCAATTATTTTACTACCCGGACAGTAGGGCACCTTTTTCCCTCGAGAGGTGTTAGACAAAGAGTCTGTTATATAAACGGTCCTAGCGTCATATGCGTATGTCGGTTAGTATATCGAGACCATCGATCTCTTGAAGAAGAGGAGACTGAGCCTCTGAACGTCAAAGATATACCACCGTACATAGAAAGTTATAGCTTTCGCGTAAGCACAACATGCGGAACACAGCATCATCTGGTCGTGAGGGTGCCTCCCAAAAGTTGGCACTGCCGACGTCGCGATTTTTCAGCAGACAATGTTTCATCTTCTTGACTTTTCATGCCCTGCTTGAAAAACTCGGACTCGTAAATTATAGCTTTACTGAAATCCTATTAGACCATTTACAAGCAGCATTTATCGATTGTAAATTTTACCTCATAATTGTTAGCGTAAAACTCCGATACTTCGTTTGCTGAACATGAAAAGAAGAAATGAATGGAAAATGTCATCTTTATTATTGATTGATGTTCTTCAATTTGTGAACTTAGTAAAAGATTGCAGTTTGCAATACTTGCTTCTTATAATTTATATAATGCTTGTCGTAGCATGGACACAGCCAGTTGTTAACTACGTCCATGAACTCCTCATTTCTTTGGATCTGTTGACTTGTCAGACTTTCATCTTGCTGACAAAACGATACTCGCTCGATATCAAAGCCGTCCTGCAGTTTTACTTGACCAAGCAAGTCATTTCAAACACTTTAGAGCCAGCGACACTGGCGATAATAGAGCCGTAATATTTATTTCATTATCACTGATAAACGTTTACAAACAACACATAACGGATTGATGTTTAGCCAGATAATAAGTAATTATTGACACCAACACTATGCCATGTCATTGAGACAGCCCATATTTTCTGACCAATCAATCACAAGTCGATTTTGAACCAGCGTTCTTTTAATAATTTCACTTCCATATCATCTGCACACGCATATTTATCATAACGAAAATAACGTTAATGATTATTTTTATCGAAGTATAGCGGAATAGTTGAATATCCCTAAACTTGTCGGGCAACGTGCTAATAGACCAGCATAGTTGAATGAATCTGAACAGTGGTTTACTCACTTTAATTGGACCTGGTGACAAAGAGTTGATTGGAGTTATCAGGTGTTTGAAGTTCAAATACTTCAATTGAAAGTAGAAGCGTGACACAGTGCTTTTCCTTTTGCAGGTGCGATGCGAGTGGAACCATCAAAAGCTTGAAAACGTCCTTTGTCGAGTATGTGTCGGAGAGTAAACAACAAACGCTCGTAGCGAGTCTTCTTGAAAGCTTTCACGCTTGTTAAGATGTGAATTTACGAAACAATAGGTGCATGACATAAATATTTAAGTGGTAGTCGCAGTACTTTAGTTATCAATGATACTTGTCATTGACATATTCTATAATCAATTCTCAATTAATCAATTGCCTATTGAATATCAACGCTACCATCAATAACTAGGAAGGTATTGTTACGCCTTGTCACGTGCAATCGCTTCACGCTCGCCGCTTTTCCTGGCTACAGCGATGAAAACTGAACAAGCGACAATAATAACGGTCTACAGTTTTTCATGGCTCATAGTAATCGCTTTTTAAGTTTAACCTCTTTAATATCTCGTGGATGTATTCCCGGAGAGTATGAAAGCGAATCCTACCGCTTTTATATGCTGCATGCTTTTTTAATGACTTTGCATCCTCACATCCTAATCGTCAAGTGGCGCAAAAAAATATGGCAACCACATATCGGGTCGTAGGCATATACCTTCCGAAAGCAAACCGAACCACGGCAGTAATGATCCTTGAAACTTTGAAGTTTCCGTAGGACGAAGCGTTAATTAGCCTTGATGTTCGGAAGGTATATAAAACTGCATACGTCAACTCTTCAAAATAGCGAGATATTAACGATGCGCCAGGCAACTTCAGATACAAGCACGAACTCACCATAAAATATTGCAAGAGCAAAGAGATGCATCCTCATCAGCCTTTGAAAAAGCTACACAGGTCGGAAATTGCCTGGTACCTGCTCGAAGTTGATTGCTTGCTTTAGTAAATCAAGAGCAACCGAGCGACAACAATAGTAATCATAGTTTGTAATTGAATCGCGAGGAGAGTTACGCACAGCGAGTGTCATCTCCAATCATGAAGATCTACTTAACGTACATACCTTTTTGTACAAAGCACAAAGCTAGCGTTCGACTGCCTTTCCACAGTGCTCCTCTTACTGATTTGAACTATAACATTTACGACAAAAAGTGTAATATTATTGAATACTTTCCAAACTAATTACTTCTCTCTTTCCACACTTTTATATTGTGCATAATAAATTCTCTATCATAGTCATACTTTTGCATCAATATATGCAATTCTATCATACTAATTTCACGTTAGGAAACAGGCATATTTCCCATTTGATCCTACTCCCCATTATTTCAAAGCAACTCTGCTCTTCAATGCTAACATGAAAGCAGTCAAAGTGCAACAGGACTTTTACGTGTCCAACACGGACAAGGCCTAAACTATGCCGGGCTTAACACTTGCGGAAACGAGTTGGTCAGTTTCAGAGAGATGAGAGAAGGGTGCACAAAACACGAGAGACACATGCATACCTTTGGATTTCGGCGAGACATATTAGGATATTAGTGAGCTAACTCGGCGAGGGTGCGACTTGAAAGCCGATAAGGGATGATGAGTGAGGATCGACGTGGTGGGTGGAACTGTGTAAATGAATACATCAAGATAGCTGAAGGGAATCTGAAAGGGAGGAGGAGGAGAGAAAGAGGGATACGCGGTACTGGCGAAGCGATATAGAGGAGGGTGCGAGAGGTTTCATTGGAAAAGAGAGGGAAAGGCAGAGAGGGATGTAGAGGACCGTGCGAGAGAGCGAGAGAATGAAAGGGTGAGAGGGAGAGAGAGGCAGAGAGAACAAGAGGGTGGAGGGTGGAAAGCGCGGAGTTTCCACCCTTCGTCAGCTGTCGCCGACGAAGCCAGCCAGTACGCGTCGTGGCTTCGCCACGTGCTTCTCGTGGTCTTTGGACAGCTTGCGTAAGCTATCGCGACACGCTCGAGCAATGTCCACGTGACAATGTATCGTACTTTGAAAACAACCTGGTGAGAAATCTTCCGAAATAGATGCACTCTCTTTATTCAGTTATTTCGATATCTTACCTCGAATTTAATACTTTGCGTGGTGTTTTCTGATTTGTGCCCTTAATTACGTTGATGAGACAACTCGAGGGGACAACGACGTCGACCAGGAAGATCTGTGATCGGCTTGATATCGCCGGTGAGTGTTTATAAATATGGTATGTTTCTCCTGATGGATTGCTTTCTCCGATTGGTATGAAATGTAGGTTGAGTGTATTGTGGCTTAGGAGAATTTTTAGTGAATTCGTTGTGAGAAGAACCGCTTTTCCATCGGTGTTTTCTTAAGTAGGTGTCTTCTAAATCTGTGAAGAATGATTCATGCAGGGCATGCGAAATCTTATAATGAACGTTTAAGCTTTCTCGCGGACAAGATTCTTGCGTGAGTTGTGCGATGTTTCGTTTACATTCAGTTGTTCTAGAAGAACATAGAACTTATTTTATGACAGAGTGAAAACTAATTGGATTTAAAAATATGTGAAAATAGTCTGCGAATCTCTGTTTTGCAGGCCGATGGGTTGCAAAATTAGAAATAGATATTCCCCGTCCCCATTGTTTGCATATGAATAATCGTTAGTCTACTTTTCTATACACCGCAAGACTTAAAATTCTATTTTGTTTCATGTGTCATCGCGTATAGATAAATATGCCATTTGATTTGTGGGTGCAGAACATGTCGCGATATTGATAAAATGCCGAATACATAATGAGATGTCAGGTGTTATGTAACTCTATCAAGGCTTTGAGTTGAAGAGACAAAATTAAGGCTTTTATGAATGGAATCGTAATGAATGTTCCTACTAACACTTAACGACCATTTGGAGCGCATTGATTTTTACACTTATCTATTGCGTGTGAGAAAGTATTAAGCGTAATATTGTTTAAGCTTTTACTATCTAAACTGTCTCATTTCATTTAAGAGTTCCACATGTAATGTGGAGTGAAATAGGAAGAAATAATTATAAATAATTAGAATTTGTGGTTCGGTACATTTTGGTTAGTAAGCTGGAGGATATTAAAGGCGTGAAATAAGGAAGAGTCTCCTTCTTTCTTTGCTTCTTATATTAAAAGCGGTAGGAAAGAAGGTATCCTATGTGACGATTTATTACCCGAAACGATTGCTCCTTAGCGAGCCGATTGAAGGACGAAACAGGAATGAAAAATCAAGGCAATGTACGTCAAAAGGATAGGTCTAATCACGAAAGTGTTAGATTTCCCTTAACAACGCAGATTTATAGTCCCAAGAGAAATGGTATTTCGACGTGAAGAAAAAGTGGTTAGCAGCGATGTGCCGACGGAGAAGTTTCCCTGACCGATATTTCCCAATGCGATTATCATAACTGAGAGAAACTAAATTATCCCATTGATTTCATATCGACTTGCGAAATGAAAAGAAGGCAAATTTAATATACTCGTCCCTGAAAATATTAATTCCAATTACACTATCGCTAAAAGTATTTGTTCATTCACGTTTTCTTTTTCTTCGACAAGTAATTCTTTTCTGTTTCATTCTCATTTACAAGGAGAATTAAAGACAATTTTTTATTGAGATCATTTAAAAATTTGTATTTTGCAATAGCATTTGTGTAACTTCGAATTTCTGAAACTTGAAAATAGAATTTATGCGATAACCGGCATTATTATAAAAATGGCTAATAACGATGATACTTACGGAGAAGGAATTGAAGGTTTATTAAAGCTTTGCTTCAGCATTTCCTGAAATGGGAGAATTATCTACTTTTATTCCAAGCAAGGCGTGTGTATTACGTGCGAATGTGCTAAGATCTGAGATTACCACTCTCACCCGCCAATAAGTAATTAAAAATGGTTTCTACCAACACACTTCCATCTCAACGATGTGTAATTAAAAGTACTTTTGCATATAGGGCGCAACAACGTTCAATATTAATTTATGTTTGAAATACCTCTGGAATAAGTGCACCGATTCCCACACTGTATCTCCTATAATTAAAATCCTATTTCACTGATTTCGTTGCATGGAAAAACATGTGAATCTTGTATTCGACATTGGAATTACAAGTTTCGCAGAAGATTCCGCTAAGAATAATCTTATGTTAGGATCAAAGGAATATAAAGTATTTATTTTTTTACAACATTTTTATGTATATAGTCTGAAACAATCAAAAAGTAAATACATACTTTCCTTGAGCAGGAAGGCCAGCTTACTCCCTTTTTCCTTCATGCTGCAGAGGTCACTTTGTTTCGACTTCAAGTAGTCATGCGATGCTTTATGGTTCAGGAGCTCTCTTTACATTGATAAGAAGCGGAGCAGTCTAACAGTTCGAAACACCGATTCCCGATTCTTCGGCGGTAAAGAAGAGAAAGTGATTTTGACCTACAGCTGTCGAATCTAAAGGGAGATATCTCTATTCCAACGCCGTCTCGCATACATGAAGCGGGTAACAGGTGCCACGAAATTGCACGCCCCGCTTTTTTTCTATCACAATAGACTCCCACATTCTGCCCTCTTTCTTTCTTTCTTTCTTTCTTTCTTTCTCACTAGAAGACCGAGACGGTACAAACTTTTATAGTTATAGCGTGTATGTTGAACAGTTGAGAAATAATGTGACTCTGTACTCAGAACAGAACACATGCTTAGTGATTCATACTCATTGAATATTTGTACGGTAATTTATACTGTGAAATACGTCCACCGACGAGTCTTGTTAACCTAGTTAAGTAAATCACAAAAAGTATATTAAGAAATAAAGGGACGTAATTTCTCTAATGTTGAAATCTACTAAATAGTTACTGGAACGCTGTTTAGTTAGACGGAAAGAGCGTTTATCATTTTCTCATGGTGGCCTGAGGAGAAGGGAGGTCACAGGTACAATGGAACCGAAGTTCTGGAATTGTGTGGGTTTGCAAAACTGGCCATTTTTCACGAGCGACTTCCGGGAAGCCAGGAAACCGATTTCTCGCGCGTTAGCTGCTTTTGCGCGGGTGTTGGTGGGACGGTGGACAGGCCTCCAATCCGAAACAGATCAACTTCACACTCGAAAAACTCATTACTCCCGCTTCTTGTTAACCTCCTTTCCTTTTAATTCCTAGCCGGCAATTTACAGTTGCTCGGCGTGAAGCAATTTGTGGGGGTTACGGGCTTCCACTGAAGGGGAATAATTGGCGACGGTAAAACGCTGCTCGCCCATCGTACGCGTCCCTTACGCCTGCTCCTTTTTTCTATCATCTACTTTTCCACTGATGTGAGTGGTGAAAAAAGTTGCTAGCGAGCGGTACTTATACTCCTTTCACCAGAAATATGACAAGTCTAGTGAAACCATTAGTTTCAATACGTGAAACGCATTCTAACAGTCAAAAGTGCTCGAAGAAAGTCCATATATCGTTGGGGATTTCTTACTATGAAACATTAGACTTTACTATTTAGATTACCGCTCTTCAAAACCTCTTATTAACACCTCACTATTAGCATTAATTCTTCGTTGCCATTAATACGAAGTGTAAAGCATAATTGTGTAGTCCAAGTAAAGTAAGTACGCTACGTGTACTTGATGAATTAGAAGGACAGGCTTTTCTAGTCGGAGAAGTAGAAATGGCTCTTACTTCACTTCCAGTATCACACTTTCTAGCCACACATGTTGGGCTTTTGGTTGTTGAAGCAACTATTGTCAATTTCATTTCAAAATTCAATATCCATCTGTCGTCGTTTCTCTATTGTAACATTCTCCAATGATCTTACAAGAATAAAAGTCGATTTCCTCTGCCATGAGCTCGCCTGTTGGTTGTCTGACAGGTATATATAGATATTTTCCGATCTCTTCCAATCCACAGAGCAAATACTAGATAGTCTTCCATAAGTCGTATCAAGTCATACTTGAATGTACCAAATCAATCCTGATGAGAGAATCGGAAGGGGGCACGTTTTGTTATTACGTAGGTCATCAGCAATAATCCTGCTGGTAGAGTGTTGATGAAAAAGTGGAACTAGTGTGGTTTGGGGATGGTGTTATTGCCTATACCGATAAACAGCAGATAGCTTTAACCAACCAAGCACCTTGAAATATGAGTCCCATTGTTGCCTTCCCTGTTGACGGAATTCTCTAAAGAATGGAGCCAGCGACGATATGATTCTTACGTTGTGAAGAAATATGTTACAACCTCGTTTGATTCCTTCCTTTCCCGGCGCGTATCGAGATCAACAATCCTGTCGCTTTTCCGCCTTAAGGCTATTTATATACATTTATCCTTCATGGCCTCTACCCTGCTAGCAGTAAACAAGATTTACACCGATTCTTCTTATGTATCGGCCAATTGTATTTCGAGACGCTCGCAACGACAGGCTACATGCTGCAAATAAACTATCAAATTTCTCTACTTTCTTCTCTCTTCTTCAGCTCAATTCATAATATACATATGAGTTGTGATGACTTCATTGAAGTCGTATTAATCACTAACTACGATATGTGAACATTTATTCATAATCGAGTCTTTATCTTATGCCAAGCTTCAGCGATAAAGGAGCTTGTTGAACTTCTAAAAGCAATTCTTCATTAATAGACGACGTATCTAATGAAAACGAATATGTTGACAAAAAGCTTCCAAAAGGCTAGTAGACAAGTTTATTATATATTATAAAGTACCTTTGAAATTTTATACACATGACAGGACCATACTTTCTGACGATGATGTGACAATAGACAAATTTCACATAATATAGGAGATAATAATGATGACAGCATAACAAGACGTAATTACAATGTACTGCCACTTTCGCTATGTTTTGATCGAAAATCTTCCTCGATATCCTCGAGTGATGTGTTGTTGTTATTGATTGTGAGACGCTCCTCAGATACCCTCTGTTCCAGTATATTACTTGCTGAATATTTCGGCTCTAATAGTAGGTGTGGTTGTGATTCTGCTGAGTCCACTGGTCGCACTTCATGAATCGGCCTTCGGAGGGTCGAAGTCACCTTTGATGTCAACTGGAATTCTCGACTTCTGGCTCGAGTTAGTACGGGAGTCTCTCTGCCTGTGAAAAGCGATCTTTTATTCCGTTTGCTCGCTTTTATTCTTCCCTCCATTTCAATAAATGCGAGTAAACAGATATTATTAATTGTTTCCTTTATGGCGAGCCTGGGGAAAAGTGGACCGTCTCTGCCTTTTCTTTGGAATTTCATTAGCATTTCCACTATCATTTTATTCGGCCACTTTGTCTGTGTATGTTTTATATTATCAACAGTGTCGAATGAAAATATTGCATATTGTCGAAAGTATACATTTTCTCGGCGTCGAAACAGGATAGGATCAATCATTGTACAGGGGTAATTACTGTCCTATTGTTCGGGTCTAAAATTTCTAATTTAACATTTACAAAAGATTAATTCGTGATATACCTTTCTTACTTGACAGTTTCTGGCTGTAATCATTATCTACCGTTTCCTGGGAGAAGGAGGAATGTTGCTGGTGTTCTTGTGGATCTCTACTCTTGCTGTTATTAATCTTCTTAGTACGCTGTTTCTTTCTCCACTTCCAAACATCGACGCCCGAATGGCGCGCGACCTGATTCTTCTCCTTACTCTCCTTTGACTTCCGTTGCGTATGTTTAATTGGTTCGGTTTGCAGCCCCTTCTTAGTCCTTTGCTTGCTGTGGTTTCGTTTAACGCTCGCATCCCGATCTTGTTTACTGCTACACAACAAAGGGAATTCATCGCAAAGGTAAAATATAAGTATCAAGTGGGATCGCGATTCGGTAACAATGTTCAGCTTGTTTCTTCCTTATACTTATACACAGAGATATGTCGAAACTGTTATAAAATGATTTTGGTTTAAAAGAAAAGCTGATAATACGATAATCATTCGGGATCAGCAAATACTGAATGTAGTCGGTACGAACACTTGCTTCTTCCTTTGTCGGGCGGATTTTACGTTGGTACTTGCTTTTCCATCAGACTTAACTACACCGTTCTGTGATCGGTTCGCTGCCGATTTCGAATCATTATTTTTCGGGGAATCCGCTTTTAATGGTGCTGGATTTAATTTGCAGAGTAGTTTGTACCTCCCACTTTGATGTCGCAGAATTCCAGCCTTAACAGCATGATTCAGAGCTCTCTGTACCTGGATGATTTCATTGCGAAACAGACGCTTACCATTGGAAATCTTTGTAAAGGACAATGAAGAGATGGAAAAACATTGAACTTTTTAAGACAGTACGAACACTGATCATCATTACAAACTACTGTAATTTTTTTTAAAGATGGCATTAAATGTTCATAAGTTCAAATTGTAAATGCTGAAGGCATATGGTTGGTTTCTATTCACCTGCATCGTTAAGGTTCGCGGGGCACTTGAGTAAGAGCTTCGAAGGTTTGAGAGTATATCACGAACGAACGAGCCTTTCTCATTTTGGAGAGTACTTATTGCGTCCAAAATTCGTGTCATAAGTCTTGGATTCGATGGGGGAACCATTATCAAGCAACACCTCTCTTCCTCGCCACTCACAATACCAAAAGCTCCAACTTCCGGACCGATATACAAATTAGTGGATAAAAAACTGTGCATACTTCGATTTTATACAAATAAAGCAAAACGAACTTAATTTAAAACCTATATCCAACAAATTGAAATTGTCTTCTTTTCGAAGCCGGTTAAATATTGATTGAGCCTTGCAGCCCAAGATGTACCAGATGTGTTTTGAGCAAGAGGATTCGTTAAGTGCTAGCGCTCTGAAAAGTTCCAATGAAAATCCAACGTTTTTAATTAGAGTTTCATTCATGTCTGAATAAAATTTCTGTTTCATATTATATTTACCTAAGAGCCGATGTGTACCTACGTCACCTGCACGTCTTTGATGGTTAAGAGTGCGTATTTATTTCATTATCGATTTCATTAGCCGGAGGATGAGAGCCAGAAGTGTCACCTCTCACCGACGGAAGGCAGCGCACAGAATACGAGCACGATAAATTTGATGAAAGCATCGGGAATGCAACTGAAAGTGACGGCAAGCTGCCATATATTTTCGCTGTTATGTAATAACCTTCTACTGTTCTCCAGCGCAACTTTTTTCCCTGAGAGAGCTGAGCATATACCGCATGAAAGTTATAACTTCAGGGGCTTTCCTTTGTCACTCCTCTTCCCGTCACTCACAGTTAGTTTTCCCGAGCTCGGAAAAAGGCAGATATTAGATGCTACTTATTCGCCAAGAAAAAGATCATTATTCTTGTAGACTAAACAACTCAATGAATTAAATAGATTCTTTCGAATCAGTGGCAATCTGATTCACTTAACTTTAATACATTTAATAAGTAATGTAATTTGATAATTAAATGCAATCTTTTATGACATAATGACAGCGCGTCAGTATCGTAGAATAAGTCATTAATTTTCAATAATACAAACATTTAACAGTTTAATGCCTTGTTTGTGTGCCGTAATTATTTGACAGGTATTTATATTTACTTAGCTGTGGGATATTAATTCCATTATTTATCATACTAATCCCCAATACAAGACTTCTCTTTGAAAATATATAATATAAACATCGAAATCTTTATGAAAAAGCACTTTCGAACCCTAAAACTGCTTATATTGTTTTAAAGCAGCAACATATCAATTAGGAAAGAGAGAATTCAGGCACGCATTGAATTTCGCTTGGCGTTCGCATTTCGAAATGCACGCACATTCCGTTGGAAGTCCCGTGAGAGGCACTCGACTGCCATCAGCATGTCATTCATAAAGTCGTTAACAAACTTTCAGCTCTACGCTTCGATCTGATCAGGCTCGGCCTTCTTTTTTTCCCGCGTGGCCTCTTCATCAGTGACGCATAGTACATGCGCCGTTGAATGCAATTAAGCCGAAACAGTTTTGCATCCAACTCAATTGTCACTCGTCAGTGTTAATTGTCATCGTAACATCGCTCGGCGAGTGTGCTTCCGATATCAATTCCCATATGGCAGCGGGAAATAAGGCTGAATTTCCGAGTGCTCGCCGCACTGCCGGCCGCACTAGCCTTTCGAGCCTTTTTACTCCCATTGCTACTTTAATACTTACTTACAATCAACGCTGACAATATTCCGCTTCAATTGTAAATTTCGATTTAACCACTTTGCCACATTACTGCCTTTCGCAAATTTGCATTCTCCTGCTCTCGGCGTTAATGTTTGTTGCAAATAGTAAATTCATGATTCGCGTAACGAATTTAAACTGTGTGCGTTTGATAGGTCAATGACAAAATCTCTTGACCCAAAAGGGTTAAATTATTCTGTATTATTTCGGAGTCTCATATTTCCATAAGTAGTAGTTGTGAGAATATGTAACAAACAGTTTGAAAATCGGGAATATGAACAAGTATTAATTGTGTTAAGAGAATATATTGTTTCCTCATAATTACTGTAAGCGTTAAATATTACTGAGGAAGAAAGAGATTAAAATTCACATAATTACATTAAGATGTTATTATTATTCTAGGAACAAGACGTAAGCAGCACGGCGTCTAAATTGATGATGAACCAGGATTGTCCGGTGCGGAGAATCACATCAGTCCCAGGGCATCATGAAGCAACCAGTCCTATTGGCCCTTGCTAATCTAATCACGTCTTACGTGTCCTTCTTGTAAGTAAAGAAAATTCTCTGCCTTATTAACAATCTAGCCGTTCAATTCAATTCCATAAATCGCATGTATTGATATTTGTGCCAAATAATTGTTGAGATCTGATTTGAATTGGTGAATCTCTGATTTGTTAATTGTGATGTTAATATTTTTAAATTCTATTTCCAACACCACTTACTTTTTACGCAGACTAAAATCACCAGTGCTTTAAGAATATTTAAACACTGTGTTTTTCTTATATCCAATATTGAGTAGTATCTTATATATATAGTAATATATTGTACTATATTGAGATGAGGCTTTCTGTCAAATACCAAAGCGCGCATCTAGCTTTGACGACGAGCAGATGAGGAAGATAACAGCTGTCCGAAACACTGACAGTCCTCTCTGCGATATGTTAACAATACTGCTTAAGTCATAGTGCATGTCACCACGTGCGACTGAATTGCTTACGTGCTTACACACTAACAAATCGTATCCGAAAGTAACTCCATTTCAACCCAATATTACCCTGCTAGGACGTGATCAGAAAGCACAGCGAGTTATTACAGTCTCTCATAATACTATACACAATCTTCTATATAAAGAATATTTTGTATACTAGCAAAGACTCGACATTTATTCTTCGGTCTCTCAGCAGGAATAAAGATACATGATAGATTGATAGTGTTTCAGTGAATCCTGCCAATTTTTTCACGAGTTATTACAGTCTCTCATAATACTATACACAATCTTCTATATAAAGAATATTTTGTATAGTAGCAAAGACTCGACATTTATTCTTCGGTCTCTCAGCAGGAATAAAGATACATGATAGATTGATAGTGTTTCAGTGAATCCTCTCAATTTTTTCACGAGTTATTACAGTCTCTCATAATACTGTACACAATCTTCTATACAAAGAATATTTTGTATAGTAGCAAAGACTCGACATTAATTCTTCGGTCTCTCAGCAGGAATAAAGATACATGATAGATTGATAGTGTTTCAGTGAATCCTGCCAATTTTTTCAGGTACAAAAGTGGCATGTTTGCATAACGATTGGCGGGCGGTCTAGTTGAAAGAATCATGCTATCAATCTAGTCTAGAGCACACAATCGTGATATAGGAAGTGTAGGGTGAATAAAAACTGTGAGGTCTACGAGAAAAAGGCTGTGTCCTTGCCGAGGGAATAGAAAAAAAAAGGGGCGGGTCGAGGCCTCATGCATGGATTCTAGTGAAATACACCTCGGAGGTGGAGGAAGGGAGTGCGAAGCCCGAGGGTATTCGGCCCGCCCGACTGCCTACTCTCTCAAGCGAAACGGTAGAATACCATGAGGACACAACCGTACCCCCTAGGGCTTTTGGACTTCAACTGACCAGAAAAGCACGAATTGTCCTTTTGCGTTCGCCCGGATAAAACGCTTTGCAATCACTACGATCTGGCATATACCCACACGCGCAAAGCACATTCGGACGCTGAAAACCTAGCCCTCTCCAATGTTATCACATCTTTTTCCCCATTCACATTTATTTGCCAAGTGTTCCATTTCCATATACAATAATTATCCGGACTGATTGTATTCATCTAAATGTGAATATCGTTTAGCATGAATAGGGAAATTGTCTTATCCATAACTATTTGTTTCGACACTATGCACTGGATGTTTATAAATCAACGATTATTTGGTGAAATAATAGGAATTTTAAAAAACCAGTTTTAATTGTAAGTGTACCCACAATTGTGTGTATTATGTCGAAATCAGATGTATCTTAAGAGAATGTTATACTAACGTAGTATTCCTATTCAAATATCTGGTCGGTCTGGAAAAAACAAAACATAGCACTTTTGAATATTCAACTCTCCTTTCAATTTGTTTTCTTTGCGTGACGTAACATTTTCGAACGATGTTTTCGCTCTTTGAGTATCCTGGTATGTTTACACTTAGCAACAAAAATATTGAAACACTAATGTATGGCTATTGTTATGACTCGATATCTTTGTTGTTCATAAAGCAACTGACTTGGCTGTTTCTTTAATAATAACTGATTCATCATTATTAGCAAAGGTACATAATTTATTAAAAAATACGCGAGCGTTATATGATAACAATTGGTTATTGAAATAATGCCTGTGTTTAAATGAAGAAACAGAGGGTATTCGGCAATTACAAACATTTGCCAAAAATCGATTGACTGACCTAGCAGAATAATGTATTCAGATTGATAATGGGAAGCGTAGCAAATTTGTAGGCTCGCACGAATTTGGGAAAGCGGGCTGGTGAGCCTATAGGTCGATCAGGTGGTGAGGGTGAGTATTTTAACTAGGCAATCGGAATCGGACTTGTGGCCTCGGGTGTGTTCCGAATGCTCGCAACTCCGTACGCAAACCGAACTTTGAAGCGGAACGTCAGAATCTATTTCATTCGAAACCTCTCGTCGAACGATTAACCCAATTTGACTTCGTACTCGAATCCTGCCCACTATTACCTTCTTATCCATTTTTCTCTCTCTCCCTCTCTCTCTCTCTCTTCGAAATTGTGCATTCTCGCGTTCTACACTTGGAACATTCAAAGATAATCTAAGCGTTAAAAGCATTGAAGTTTTAAAAAGAAGACTAAGTATGTACTGACATAACAAGTGATAGTGTTCCAATGCTAGTATAACAAGTGCGATGCAGTTACAACCTTCGTTCTATTTTAGCTTTAAGCATTTTACTCTTCCTTCATACAAGAAGTATATTGTTGGCTCCTTCTTGAATGTCGCAATAGGAAGTGAGTAGAAATGCATATAACAGTAAATCATAGGAACACTTATAATAACGTTTTAAATATTTGCCCGGCATTTCAAATTGCACTAAAGACTTGCCAATTGAAGTATGAAGAAAAGGTTCGTTTTTAAATCACCACTTGAAGATATACGCTTGCATGAGTCAACTTTGACTGACTCATTTCCCGTAAGGTGACAGTTAGCCAGTCATTTGTAACGATTGCAAATTATTGGATACGTTATTTCGAAATATCGACGATCGACCGTTGAATGTAATTGGGTTGCAAGTAAACAGTGGGACACGCAATCGCTAAAATTTGCCTTTAAACCTCTAATGAAGCCAATGCTTGTGATCCGAGAATTCTTCTCAATTCGTGCGGTGCAAGATGTCGATTGACCCAATTCTGCTTTTCCTCGATCGTTAAGTCTTCTCCTCCTTATTCGTGGGCACTTACCTACTTCGTCTTTCGAGATATTTTGGTTGAAATTACGTATGACGTACAACGACCAGCAATTTTTCAAGCAATCGCCCATTCAAGCAACGCAAAACTAGTACCAGCACATAAGTGTTTAATTTCTCGCATTGTTATTAACACTTAGTATAAGACACATTGATAGGAATGAATTGGTTTAGCGATTTTTTCTTTAAGAATGTACAATTGTTTCAAACCAGTGGATAATGAACAACCTTAATACACCAATAAATATTTACAATTCACTTTTATACATACCTCGGAAAATCATTAATAGGTGAGAAAATATTACTTCCGTGTCAAAGATTACGCAAGCATGGAATGACAAACCTGGAAAAGAAGTATTGCTCGAGAAAAGTTTAAGCTGTAAAAAGAATTTTGTGAACATACAGAATAGTTGAGGTCATTATTTAATTTATCAACATTTTCTTCGGCACAGGCTTTCGAATAAGTAAGCGATGTATCTTTTGGTGATTTGATTTGACTACCATGTGGAATCGTGTTATCTCTCAGAGCTGCAATGGGTGCGAAGACTTCGGCGAGGCAAAGGACTCAAAGCAACAACCACAGCAACATCAGTGAGCTGCTGGATAATCTACTTCGCGGCTACGACAACAGCGTGCGACCGGACTTCGGTGGTCCACCGGCTACGGTTGAAGTTGATATCATGGTGCGCAGTATGGGTCCAATCTCCGAAGTTGATATGGTTCGTTACAACTGCAATTTATATCTACAGGGCGATTCACTTGCCTTTGTATCAGAACTCTAGTACTGCATTTTTTACTACACATCTATTAATTATATCATATATTCTCTATTTAACAATAGACTCTATTAAATTATGCAGTCTGTTGGAGCGAACCTTTTACGAAGTTTTAGCATCGTCTTCCTTTGAATGGGCAGCAGCGTATTGGAAACAATATTTTACTATATTAATATATATTTACAGTGGAATATTGTATATAACTGGCTTCTTCAGGGTGAAACTTCATGTGCGAGTTAACATAACTCAAACATGTAAAAGTCTAAATGCATAAAATGCAGATAAATATTTGCGCAACAGTTGAGTGTAATTTAAATGTCGAAGGTATTTATAACGATTTTATATGGAACAGTGTATGCTCGAAAGTGGTGATTCAAAGGCAAGTGACTCACCCTGTACACTTGTTCGAAGTAAGAAACATTTCATGTAAAGTTCTATACTTGGCAAGAGAAAATAGACTCACTTATCATTATATTTAAATCAAATAGTTCAGAATTGTTCTAGACAATCAAGAAACTTAGACTTACGGTGATTCATGCTTCATCAGAAAATCATTCTAAACCATTGTTTTGTTAAAGGAACTCAACTCGAATATGTGTAAATGTAAAAGTTTTTAACTCGTGTTCCTCAATTCCACCGTTTAATATTATAAAAAGAAAACGTTTCTAAATTTTGCATTCGTGTTTTTAAATTGCACCATGTAAACTAGGACTGAGTGTTTCAGATGATTAGTTTTCATTAACGGAGACAAATTTATTAACCCTTGATATTAATCAAAGAATTCATTATTATAATCGATTATAATAATCTTCTTCCTTTGAAGATCACTCTGAGGCGGCAGATTGTAAGAAATGATGCAACTCGAGGAAAAACTTTTCTGCGCAGACTTATTCGATGGACTGTTACTTCCGGCAATCCTGGGTGGATCGACGCTTGGCCTTTAAAGGAGGCAAGGAGACACTCGCACTAAGCATATCGATGCTCGCCCGAATCTGGAAACCTGACACGTACTTTTACAACGGCAAGCAAAGTTACTTGCACACAATCACCAGTCCCAACAAGTTCGTGAGGCTCTATCAGGATGGTCGAGTATTGTACAGCTCCAGGTAAACTTTGCTACGATGATTTCATTATACACGCTTTACATAACTATGCTTGCTGCAAATTATTTTGCAAAAGTATTTTATCCCCTAAGATTGAAAGCAAATAATACAAGAATTTAAAGCTGCGATCTACTAGAACAACACATAGCAACAAGTGTTTAATTGTTCCTATAAAACGGTATTTTTGTAATTCATTAAATAACTGACGCGTTCATTTTTTCATAATTCACACTATTTTTGGTGAGGAAAATAATAAAATGTCATTGCAATGAGGAAACATCAGGAAAACATCATTTTAAAAATGGAAATTCATGGCAATACTTTTCAGCCGGTATAAAAATGTGTCACTAGTTTTATTAACCAATTTGTACGGTTAATGGCACACATTTTTTCGAGGATACGTTTGGTATTTGAAGTAACAGAGAGCTCTATGTCAGTGCGGACAAAATGGTAATACATAAACCGATGGGACGTGGACGGTTGAAAGGGAGCGGTGAATTAAGTATGCGGTTACAGCTTCTGTTCGCCGCAATCCATTATAATGGTATCATCGTGTATTCAACAGAAGCCCGAAACTGCCGTGAAAAGTTTATTGCCCAACGATGAAGCGAATCTGCGCTGGAGGAAGCGCCGTTTTAGCAAACTTTCTCAGAAAACGGGGGGACAGCCAGTGCTCTATTTAGGCAGCTCTTCGAAGTCACATTGCAATTGCCGGTATAAGTAATAAAGTAGCCTGTAAATAATTCATAGACTGGTGTCAAACAAAGCCATGACTTCGTTTAATCTTTCCAGCCCCTCTTAGAAAGTATAATCTAATGAACAACTTAGTCTGTTTTTCTTGCTGGCGTTTTAGGTGTCGCGTATATATTGGTTACGATTATTATTATGATTAAACTGACAGTAATTGGGAATATTTAATTCATTTTCTAAGCAATTTTACCTTGCAAATAATATTGTAAGTCGTGCATCGAAATAGGAATATTTTTTTAGAGATTATTCATTTTTGCGATGAGTAACTCTTGCCGCCTTAATATTCCATCAACATTTCACGAAATAGTGAACGTGTCAGAGGCATTCCTTTTATATTATTCAAGAGCATTTCCATAATGCGCAAAGCTATCCTCTATCAATCAAATATTACATTTGTATTATGAATATGCCGGGCATTGGAAAGGAGCTTTAGAAATTCGATACGTCGATAACAATTGCGTCATCTGTCGATTTCAGAGGAAATGGCTGGCTATTAGCACGTGAATTTTGAATTCATTCAATATTGACTAATCGAACCGCGACAATCGGCTCGCTCAGTCAAATAATACGTCGCCCGAGCAAAAAGTTGACGATTAATTTCTATCAATTGTGAGAATCCAATTTATAATTGACAATATTAACGGATGTTTAATCCTTCGGTCTATTAGAACCGCGTAAATGCAATACCTAATCGGCAAACCACAGAGGCTGCTTAGTGCATTATTGCATGGGGCAGTGATCATCATTAAAACCCGCTCTGTTAATTGAATCTATTCATGCGAAGACAATATCATCACCGTTGCATATCGTGAGATACAACAATGCTACTACTTGCACAGTATAATAGCAAATAACTTATATATTTGCACTGCAAATGCTTGTGCATTGATAATAGCTAGTTAAACGATGTCAAATTGAGTGTAAAATGAAACTAAGAAATTATTTCTGATAAAATAACGGCGAGACTGATGTAGAAATAGTATTTTATGTTTTATAATATCAACGCTTTAGATATGTTAAGATTTTTTTAAAAAACATATCATACGCTCGGAGAATTCACGTTAATACTCAGGGCGGAGTTCCTATGATTTTGTTCTATTTCCTATACTCGAGAATTTGTTAGAGAAGACCCGTTTCGAGTTTGTTGATGCGGTAAAGGAAACGTCGTACGTACCGAAAGCGTTGACACAAGATGAACTCCAGCGATGCTGCAACCAATAGAAGATGCAAATGCAACGATGTGTACAAATAGAAAGAGTTTACATCAAAAGAGATAAGAAGTAAATTTTTTTTCGCGAATACATTGTTGCGCTTCAAGCATAGATTCTTGTGCATTTGCAAAGAAGTGAAAATAGCTTTATTGATTCATGTAAACTTCAAATAAACTTTTTCAACTATTCTGTCACTGCCGAGTAAAGGATCAACATTTATCAGTCAAATTTGGTTCCTAACTGCAGAGAGGGTAGCTTTACTGCCGCATTTTCTACAGCCAAGAGTGAAAGAGAAAGAGAGAAGAGAGACGAGGGTAGAGGAGTCTGACCCAGAAGTAGAGATTTTAATCCGCCATGGAATTTACATATAAATTAATATAATACCGGCAAATTGCTTAACGCGTACCTACAGAAATCTGATCTTCTCATACGTTCGCTGCAGAATGAGATTTCTTTCGGGCTTCCTTGACGGAATCGAATTAATTATACTAATAAAACGTAAACGCTGAATAAAAGAAGAGTCAACTGAAAAACTCTCGGTGGTGATTCGTTTTAAATACAAGTAAGAAAGAAATCAAGATTCAGTTAGAGGGAAAATTGGTGGAACGATTCGGGGATCGAGCCGCAAAATATTTGGGAATGCGTTCCAAGCGATTTAGCAGACACACGTCAAGTACTAAGCTAGCAATCCCGACGAACATCCCCTTACAAATTGCGTTAGGACGCGATGCGAAGCACGCTTGCGAGTTACCGTAGATCCGTTTGAGGGCTTCTTTACGACCCCCTGCTATTTCCTCCTCCCTAGCAACATCCGGCCATTCCCGAGGAAACGAACCTAAATATTATTTGTCAGGGTTAATTTCGTGATCCACCCGGTAGGCTTTTGCGGCCTCCGTCCAAAGAAGCGGAGTCTGAAATCCGGAAAGTTGGAAGTAAATCCAACTTACCCGTTACAAGAAAACGACGAATTCGTCGGCTCGTAATTCTGGCACGCCACGCTTCCAGACCGATCAAATGCGTTATTTTCATGCAAACGAAATAGACGGAGCAAGCAGTTATGATGGTTTGTTTTCTGCTGAGTCGTCAAATCGGCCGTTTTCCCTCGCTTTTCCTCTGAGGAAACTCCCTTTCTCGAAATCCTTCGTCCCGCAGACACACCGCGGACAGCCAACCACGAATTCTAAACGGATGCTTGCATTTCACCGGGAATAACTGGAAATTTAATTCCCTTCTATGTTACATGGTTAAACCGCGCAACTGTGACGTCTCGACTGACACGAGAAGATATTACAATCTCGGAATAAAATTAAATCCGTCCCACTGGAAGGTAATGCTTGCCATTTAGCGTACCACCGACGAAATTCCTTTGAAAAGAAATACGGAATCGTGCTCGCGCATGCATTTATCTGCATTGAAAGTCTCACAATTGAATGCTTTGCACGGAGATTTATACTATCATTAATTATATACTTTCATACTTTAGCGTAAGAAAGAAAATGAATATGACAACGTGTTAGATGAAAATGAATAATTGACATTAAACTAGTAAGTACGTGAGATATGGAATATAGTCTAAAATATTTCGGATAGCCGAAAATAGATTGCGGTTCTATATATCGATGAAATGCGGTGGGATAAGTATACTACAGATAGATAGTAAGAGGCTGATCTGAAGGCCTCTTACGTGAATAAGTCACCTTTGGCAATCGGAATCGAGGAGGACAGGCTCGAAATGATATTGAGTGCTTTGCAAATATGAAACTATGCATTCTAATAGAAAGGAGGGATCAGATAGCGGAGGCCGGCGGTTGGGAAATGCAAAATTCGGGCCAAGTGGAACTCTGTGAGTGAAGCAAAGCCAGCGATATTTCCGAGTATCCTGGGGAGGAAGGAAGCCGCCGCGCCGCGGCGCCAACGCCGCGATTCCATTGGGCCTTTCCTGCTCGCGTACGTGTGTACACTTCACGCTCGACATGAATTTCTAGCTCCTTGGACGGGATAGCAAATCCTGGAGAGCCGAAGATTCAACCCTCCTTCCCTACATCTGTCCTTCCATGCGTGCGCGTCTCGAATTCTCCCGGTTTGCGAGAACGGTTTCCGATATCTCTAACTGCATTCGACTCCTGAACTCTCCCGTCGCATCTCCCTATCTCACCGATCACCGATTACTCACGTCAGACGAATCATGCCGGCCAATTGTCCGATGAAAGCCTCATCCTTAATCAACTCGGTTTCCTCGAGAATCAGACAATCCGCCACTCCTCTATGCTACGCGCCCTACAAAGCCATTTTCCACAGAATTACTTCCATTTCTACCTTCAGAAGCTCTATCATCGAACTTACAATTAGTGAGAATATGCAAATATTCTCAATTCGTGTAAATGCAATTCATATACAAAATTGAATGATTTGTTTATTATACTCGGAATATACGTCGATCTTGTTGTCTTCATAATTAATATATTACAATGATATTCCGAAAAATTGGCATTCTCAAAAGGATTGCGATTATTACAGACATGATATATGTACAAATATACATACAAATGTTATAGAAATAAATATGCATCTGTATAAACTAATAGCAGTGAAAGTATGAGGCTGCTTTTCAATTCTTCCTGATTGAGTCCTTCTTCTTTTTCAACGAGAAGAAACCTGCTGCGAAGGAGGCTAACAGTTTTTACTTTAAGTGAAGCGAGTGAAAGAGAAGACGCGCGGATATACGGCGAGCTGGATTTTCCTGAATAGATCCATTTTCCTGCAATCTGTAATTCCCCGAGAAATGATTGAATTTCCAATAGATACTAGGGCTTTCAAAGTTTCAGCATATGCTTGCTTAATATATTTGTTTCCAAGGAATCCATCTCTGTCGGATGTGGGCGGCCCGCTCATATCAATCGTACAGACTTCCGTTTCAGTTTCCGGGAGAGAAAACTTGAAAAAGTGTGAGAGACAGGACTCGCTGAACTCTCGAATACCGTGTGCATATAATTCAGGTCTCTTCATTTAAATATGCTCTTCTCGAGTTGCGTCAACTGGCACTGGCTGGGCTTTTCACTTCTGCAAGACCCATTCAACTCTGACCAAGCAACGACTTATTTTTCCTACTTCCCTCAAAAGGTCACCGAAACGCCTTTTTGCTTCTTGCACTTTTTTGCACACAACTTATGCGAAATACAGCTGTTTATTCACACTCGATTAGCAACTTGAAAATGTGTCACTTTGTGTCACAGGTTCTCGTTTAGGGGAAAAACTCAATTGCAATTTGCATGATTTAAACTTAAATATAACAATTGGAATCTCTTCTCGGCAAAGTAGAAAAGATTGATGTGTTTATAGTCCTATTTTTAGCGATACCCAGAATTAGAAGTATTTCTAATATGCAACGTTGCGAAATGTGGAAGACAACTGGAAATTGTGTATCAGATATTCCTCCAGTTGCATTCGTCGCGGCAAACTCAATTTTCAGCCTCAGTGGAGCCCGTATTCATCTAGTTAATTAGTTGTATTATTAAGTTATTCGGGAAAGACTATGTGTGTTACAGGCATTAAATTTAGCACTGACTCGTGGGATTCTGATACATATTCAAACTTGTACTCTACCTAGTTCCAAGCCCATTCGTGGCAGCGTGATTTGGCAGAGAGCCAGTATTTCTGTTTTAACAATTGTCTCTGCAGAGTGTACACATTTTCCTCGAAACGATATTTTCAGATATTCACTGCTGGCCGAAAGAGCTTATTGTGCCGCGCAAGCGAAGTTCGACCATATAGCTAGCCATCCAGGGAGAAAAGCAGTATTAAAAGGCCGAATGATTTTCCTGATAGGAACTTTCAACGGCTTTAGGGATCCAGGACAAAAAAAGTTCAACTTTCATATTCACACAACCACCACTATAAGGAACAAAAGTTAAACAAAACCTTCTTCTCTTTCCTTTTTATATAATTTTAGTACAAAAACCAACGTGTAATTTCAATCTAATGTTTTGGAGTTTAATATGGTGTTTTTAAATATAAATGTGTGAATGAATCCTCGACAAACATATGTATATATGTGTGTGTGTGTATGTTCTCTAAAAGCATAAATAAGGTCGACGAAATACCACGTGCTCATGCACGTTCTACAGAAGTTAAATATTATAGGAATTGTGATTGCCCAATAGCATTGTTCCAAACAATCATACATTGACAAAGTGAATTCGTGCTTATTTCAGACGAATTTCTAAGTTTCATGCAATTATTTGCCCCAATAGATATTGGTATATGAGGTCATGGGAAAGCTTTATTTTAAAGAAGGAATTAAGGCCGTTAAGCGGTAAAACGTGATTGCAGGAGGGTTCCATGAGAAAAATCTCAAAGACGAGCTGGTGCTTGTTCTCGAAACTCGATGAGTCTAGTCGTCGAGGTTCTTTTGATCTTTGAATGAGGCCCTTTCAAGCCTAAAAGGTTTCCGACTTCCGAGCTGGCAATTAGGGTGAAACTTCGCCACCTTAAATGCCCTGTAATCTCTCATTGGAGCCTGGCAAATACGTCTTCCAAGCGATACACTCTCACAACTACCAGATGGTGAGAGACTACATATCGTTCAAGTTTCCCACCGAACAACATATTCGCATATGAAGTTCAGAAACTAGTTTAGAATCGACCCGACTACATTAACGAAGAATACTATACTCAAAGCCACCTTATTGCATTTATGACATTTTCAAGTGACGAATATAGATATATCTCGGGCTTGTAAAGACAAACTGTAATCTGCAACAATTGTCATAATTTATCTTAATCTTAATTTGCCTTTGTAGTGTATTATCTTTAATTTTCCAAAAGTTAGATGTATTTCGCAGTAAGGCGAAAATATTTCGGCTGAAAAAAATTCGGCTTGAACTTTTGCCTGAAGAGGAGTGTGATAGTAAAAGCGGACTTTTTGATATCGGATGGCCGATTATCGGAATAGAGGGTCTAGGATGGGGCGAATCAGAATGCGTCCTCCACGATCAGGGAACGGTTCACACAACTGCCGGAATAGTAATCGAAAATTGCCCTGCCGGATTGCCAGCAACTTCACCACTGGTTGAGGGTACTCGAACCTGATCGAAGAAGCTGACGAATAATATCTGACGGAAAGCTTTCTTCGAATAAAGATTTACTTCGGCTCACGAATGCAGTTAATACATTCGAAATCGGAGCAATAATTCCTTTTGGCTCTCATTGATGTACGAGAAGCGTGGAGAAATGAAGATTAAATAGAAACACAAAGCGCAAACAGTCGAGTCATACAAAAACGAACTCTCTCAGATTCCTATGAATCAGAAATACTTGTTATATACTCAATATTCGATCGGTAAATGATTTATATTGCTATATTTCCCGAGAGCAACAGTGATTTAAATAGTTCATTGCCATTCTCAATCATAAATCTATGACTTGTTATCACCTGGCGTAAAATCGTAGAAATTAATGAACGCTAATGTTGTTTCTTTGCTTCTTAATTCCACAGATCCGATAAGCATCGTCGTTTGTAACATCAAATTCGTATTACAACAAATTCCAATCAAGAATTGACACCTCATTTGTGGACTTTGCTATTTTTCAGACTCACGATTAAAGCTGGCTGTCCAATGAACCTTGAAGATTTCCCCATGGATACTCAGCGGTGTCCGCTTCAGTTTGGCAGCTGTAAGTGTGCTTGTAATCATTAAGTAAAATGAGAAATATTGCTTTTTCTCGAGTAAAAAGAACTGTTAATATATAAAAGTACCAGAAACCAATTTTAAGAAAACTATTATCAATTCTATGAAAAAATATCGAAAAATTTTGTTCAAACTTATCAACCGCTTAATTAGACAATGGTTTTGTATGTTTCTTTATGAACTACTATATGTAGATTAATTGAGGAAGAATGGACAATGTAAGCAGTGGTGATAAAAATAGGTTTACTTACTAAAATGAGTTCTAATTTGCCGTAAAGCTGGGGACTTGAATTTTACCAAATTAAAGCCAAGCCGCACTTCAATATTCCAGTAGAAATCTGAAAATCCTACAAACTTACTTGAACAGCTCCTTGATTCAACGTGATTTAAGTTAATTTGACTGTAATTATTAGAAGTGCTCGGGCAGCCGTGGAGAATTGGAGCAGTTCCTTGCTGAGAAAAGAATATTTTCTTAATTGCAGTCGGCTACACCACGCGCGATGTGATCTACAAGTGGAACAGTGCGAGACAAGTGGCAATCGCGGAGGACATGAAATTGTCGCAATTCGATTTGGTCGCGAATCCGACTGCGAATCATTCGACTTCACCGTCGACGTCGCTTTCTCACGGTGAGTTAATCCGCTCGCTTGAAAAGTCCCCGTCTCAATTGTCGTGCGCCCTTCGTTAAATTTATTACTGGCCATGCGTCTCTGATTTACCCAAAGCTCTCCTGTTTCCGGTACATGAGGTCTTGAAGGAAGTACCCCTCATTTCTCCTAACAATACACCAAACAACCGAAACTTCTACTTGCATTGTTCGCCCCTGTACACCTATTACGATAACAAGACCAGCCAGCCCATTGTTACCCTTTTTACCCTTTTCCTAAAATCAACAAGGGGAATTGCAAAAACTCGAAACTTAAGTCAGGAAAGTTTGAATGCTTCGAGAACTTCTTGGGGTCGAAATTTCAAGGATGCATCAATTAGCTCTTTTAAGATGCGAGAAAGAACGAGGAAGATTGTTAAAAATGAATAGGAATATATGAAAGAAGTGAAATTGAGAGAACAACATTTTCCAAAACATAAAAATAATAGCAAGTTAATAATTCCAAGTGATGGATTAATCTATTGGCTCTGTCCTTTATCTGCTCCTTCCATTCAATTATTTCACTTTCCGCGATGTTTGTAAACTGCATTTGCTGCCGGACGCGCCCAAGCTAAGCGGATTACTTTTATTGGAATGAAATAGCAAGTTATCGTAGAAATCAAATATCTACTGTAAGCTGTTTCCCACCGAACAAGTCGGAAAACATTTCCTTCGTACCAATGCGTTTAGAACGATAATTGGCAACCAGTGTCATTTTAAATAAATACTACAACGTACTTATTCCATTTTACATAATACACAGCTCATTTATAGGCGCGTTACAATAAATACTACATTTTGTCTTAACTGACTGAGATTATTCTAATAGTTTGTCTAATATTGCGCTGATTAAAAGATAAACATCAGGATTTGAAATCTCGATGATTACAATGGAGCCTTCCTGATTACTTATTTCAATATGAAAAATAATGAATAACCGAAGTAACTATACAAGTCATTATTGCCCGACGATTACTGTCGCTCGGGCGGAATCGTAAAAAAGGACAGAACTCCCAACAGACGGAGAGGTAGAAAAGAGAGTAAGAGAGGCGGAGGAAAAAAGGTTTCATTGGTGTCGCTGCCGCACGAAAAGAGTCCTCTATCTTCACAGGAACAAATCAGAGAGGTACGTGAGAAGAGTCTCAATGTCGAGTAAAAATCTCCGTGTCACTCTAGCGACTTAGAAGACGCTTTATTACTGAGCTCCTTGAAATGCTTGTTCATCCAACCAGATAAGAGCTTCACCACTTGCTGTTTATTACTCCTAACTTAGCGAAACGAAATTATCGCCAAAGCTATTGGGACAGCAAAGTCTCAACCATCATTTGGAAAAGACAACAAGGATTCCAATGACAGCACATAAAAAAAGAAAAACTATAACATATAACACAGGTCTTAATATGAAACGTCAAGACTTCCAAACTCCAAATGGTCGAGAAAAACCTGTGAAATTGAGAATAAAAACGTTACAAAAATGTGCTTTTTAGTGAAACAAACATTACAGTGAACGCGTCATTTGTGGAAGTTAGTGGAACATTCTTCAACTTTTACTTTTCGCTTATAACTAATGTACAGTTATACTGTATTAGCAAACCGGTGTCCATTAAAAGCTTTGGAAAACATCGTTGGAAGGGCGTTAAAATTGGCAAACAATCGATTAGACGGTGTTACAATGAGTGATCAGGTGGCGGCGTTTATGCAAATCTAACAAGTTACACGTGAGCGGCGCGCGGCGTGGCGCAAGGGTAGGAAGAGGAAGAGGAAGAGCGGAGAGAGTGCGTGAAAGGAGGAAAGAGTGGTGTGGGATCTGTTGGAGAGGTGGAGCAGCAGCTGGTGCAAATTGAACGGAGTTACTCGGCCCACGGCTACAAATCGCCGAGCGAAAACACGCTGAAAAGTTAGCCGAAGGGAAATGCAACGTCTAATTGGAGCAGGCTGAACTCGACGCGTTCAGTCGACGGCGAGGCGCGGTGCGGCGTCGTTTCGTCTCCGTGGCGCGTTGTCGCGCCTTTCCACTGGGAGCATCAGCAGAGTTCCCCGGCAGGCAACTGCGAATTCTAATTGGATTAGCATCGATTACTCGGAAGGCGTACATCGCCGCGCTATCACGAATCCCCGTAATTGCGCTCTGTCACGCCCGTCAAGCATACCCAGCGGAGCGGCTCCCTCGAGCAGTCGAGTAGAAATCGATATAGTATTGAAACGATTTGTCAATCTAACTCTAAAGAAGTACACTCGCACTCTACCTATCAGCACTGAACTACAATTAGTGCGATCGAACCTCTCTCATTTGAATATTCCACTATCCAACACCCTTTAACATTATTCCAATGATTTTCCCTAATGTTTTATACACTCCGAGAAAAGCAATTAAAATAATATAACACAAGGGATTTAACGCCGAATGAAATTTGATCGCATTAATATCAAGCAAGATCTAAATATTTCTATTTATATCACATACATATAAATACATGTCTTTATACATTAAAGATGTCCAAAAATTAGAGACTTACAAACGTTCTGCCGATAGTCTTTGTGTTACTAGCACTTTGATAATCATTGGTATTCTTCCCCGAATCGCGAATTCACATAAATTTGAATTAATACTATCCACGGAGAATACAGTAAAAGGCGAGCCGGAAATGTATCACCGCTCACATACTTTGTATCCCGGAATCACTTAATTCCACTATGGGGATGCGAGGTGTTATGCATATACATGCGGCTAGATGTACCATATATATATATATATATATATATATACAGACACATAACCATTATGTATGCTGACACGTCTTGCATACATATGGCCCGGAACGTACCACTCCAGAATCACAGAGTGAATGTTCCAAGATACATCTGCACTCGATATAAATTATGCCTGCACACGTACAACTTATCGCCAAGTGGTTTAAAAATGCCAGCAAAGTGGGAGCGTTTTCCATAAGGAAATCCTTGCGCGTACGCTATCAAATGATGTAATAGTGGCGAAACAGCATTTCATGCCAGCCTGATCTGAATACAATGACAACTAATCACATTGACAATATATACAGAGTGATGGACTTGTGTTGTGTGCCGCTGAACGCTACATTGAGTGAATCACAACAGATATCGGCGCGTTATTGATTAATTAGCAAATATTACATTAATAATAGATCTATCCCTCCCTTTTTCTTTTTCTACTTGGCAAAAATTGCACACGATTTTTATACAATTTTAAAAATTAAACGCCAATATAACAGTATGCTGTTTTGTATCTGTATAAAATTGGAAGCAATATTACACCCTCTCGATATTAAAACACTTCGAAATCAACGCCAAATTACGATTCGAGTAAACATAATCTGGCTTTTTAATGGCTTACTTTTAATTAGTTTTACGTAAGAGGAAACTTTTGAAATGCTATGTCTGCAAACGAGAGCGAAAGATCTTTGGAAAGATCCTTTGACATCCGCGTAAATTACCCAAGGCAATCCGAGAAAAACCTCGTTTAAAATTAGCGGAGCGTATTAACGCGCTATCTCTAATCGGCATTGCGGAATAGAGTTATATTCCTGTTAAAGAGGAACGTATGAGCTACACACTGTTTTTAAACGATGGCGAGCATCAAAACCCTTATTTAGAGTATGTCGCGCGCGCGCGCGCGCAGTGCATGATTTAGATTGTGTATACTGTAAGCCTAGCAGCAGAATGCATTGAAAGCTGCTTAAATGAAATCATTATTACTGATTCTGAGCATATACGCGAACATAAAATTCCACACAGCTACAATGTATGTCGCGTAACACGTCACTGCGGATTTCAGGAAAATCGGGTGAACTGCATACAAATGACTGCAATCCATAGTTACTAATGTATACTTTCATAGAACGGTTTCCATAATTCCCCTTTATTTTTTAATCGATTTATTTCAGAATGAAAATTTATTCGAAATATCCAAGATCGCTTGTAACACTCAGCCATTTATAGAAAGATAAATTAGCTATTTTTGATTTTCACAGATCACATTCAAGTGTAAGTTTAATTACACAATACCCATTACATCTATCCTAACAGATAATTGAGTCACATTGAATTTAATACTTATTCATTTACTTGATCTGACCTTTGTTACAGAATATTCCATGCTGTTGGTATACTTTCATTTGCAAAGACATATGGGCAATTTCTTAATTCAAGTTTACGGGCCATGTGTTTTGCTCGTCGTTCTATCATGGGTCTCCTTTTGGTTAAATCGAGAAGCAACCGCCGATCGTGTATCGCTTGGTAAGTTGACATTGATTTTCGACTTCTTCTCTACTTATGTTAACTTTGCCACGATTTGCCTCAATAAAGCCTATCTATATAGGCTACGTATATATATAGTTCTAAAATTACATATTTTATATTCTTCGTCATATTTAACGACTTCTACATTCATTTCTTTTTTATTCAAGCACAGTCGAAATTCTAGAAACCAATATTTTCTATTCGGATTTTTCAGTAGCCTTTTTATTTTTACTTGACTGGTAAAGTTCCGTCTGGGGTTTCAAGAAATTTCGAAATCTACACCAGCACATAAAAGCAAGCCAGTATATATGTATGGGTTCTTTCAGGCATAACGACGGTATTAACAATGACCTTTCTGGGACTGGAAGCGAGGACTGATTTGCCAAAAGTTCCCTATCCAACTGCCTTGGACTTCTTTGTTTTCCTCTCGTTCGCGTTCATTTTCGCGACCATTATACAGTTCGCCGTTGTTCACTATTTCACCAAGTATGGCTCTGGCGAGTGCTATTTCAGTTCGGACTTCAGCGATGCGGATAGTTCCAGCGAGGAGGAACAACCGCCTACAAGGACACTCAGCAAGGAATTGGTAATCAAGCTACTCCACTGAGATAGCATAAATTTCATTATAATTCTAGCAAGAGTTATCCACGAGACTCCCTTTGATTATTAATTTTCTTATTTTCAATGGGAAATATAATTGTTACTAAATTTACAAGAAGCTTTCCAAGTGAAGTTCTCTTAACTTTTCATTTGCATAATACAATTAACCTTCGCTCTTCCAAATATTTTCTCCCTTTCACACTGGCATTTTTCCATCCCGTTATCGTCGCGTACCTTTTGTTACTTCTGTGAAATTTAAAATTACCTTTTCCAAATCTGCATAAACATGAGTGAGATTTCAAGTATTACCAGTGTTACGTTGCTATTTCATATCTCCATTCCCTAGATTTTACTTGCGAATATTTCTAGGAAATGTAGGTTGTTAAATACTTGTGACACATTGCCTTGAAAGAATGTGTGTACATATTACAATGTATTACATAGTACATAAACCTATTTTACATTACTCGATGTTATACTATCATTGTCTTCCTATTTCTGTATTCATATCCTTCGATCAAAGTATTTAAAGCGATCGAGTTTTTACGTTCACCAATATGTCAGATTTTCATTTACGCAACTATAAAGAGATGAAATTCGACATAGCTAAAATGCATTCCATTCCGTTCATTCGGCGACAACGAAGCACTTAATCTTGCAAATTAGCAGGAAAACAAACCTGAGAGCGGAATATCATGCCAAATCGCACGTTTAAGATATTGCGAACCTCTTGACACGATCTTTTTGCATCTTTCGTTCCTTATTTCGTCGCACGACCTAAATTATCGTTTTGAACCACTGCCAGCCGAGTGCTGTCTCGATTTGTTGCTTTACGTTCCTCCAATAAATTATTCGCTTTCGTGGAAAGATCAGGAAATACATATGAATTTTCAATTCTAGCGAAACTGACTTGCTTGCCAACTGTTGTATAATAACAACAAAAACTTAGCCAGTGGAAAGGTTGGAAGAGTGAACTTCCGCTCATACGAAACTCATCGATTATCAAAAACTATAGAATTTACGAATTCGATTCCTTTATTAAAATTAGAGTCGTGCGTATTTCGCAAATATTGTAAACCACCTTGAAGTAAGAAGGCACACAGACATACAGAAAAGACATCATACAATAACAAAAGTGAGAAAATATTTTACAAAATTCGAATCGAATGAAAATAATTATTGACTCCAAGGGAAACATGATCTAAATTCTAAATCCTTAACGATTACGTTACACGGGGAATGTGAAGAGGTTCGTAGGAAAGAGAGAGATTGGCGAGAGTTGATTGGTGAAATGTTTGCAGCCAGAGAAGAAGACAAGCGGAAGTGGTGGTGGTGGTGGTGGTGGACGGGTCCATCCGAGTAGGAGTAGTACAATGAAGAGCGAGGGAATAATTGAGGTCATACCCTTATCGGCAATACCGGAACCGACACGGGATCCAAGTGCGGGTCACTGGCAAATGTCCTGCGTGTCTTGCAGTCCACCGCCCCGGCCACCCCCTCCACCGCGCAGGACCTCTACCAGAAGAAGACGGAAGCGGGTGCCTAGATACAACTCCGTCTCAAAGATTGATCGCGCCAGTCGTGTTGTATTCCCACTCTTTTTCCTTGCGATTAATCTCTTCTATTGGTACGCCTATCTCTCGCGCAGTGAGCGCATTAATTATCACAACGCGAATGTCAGCGGCACGTGAAAGTTAGGGCCTAACTAGCTCGGTAAATGTCCTGCCAGGGAGAGGCTCTCCCCTCAGTTCGATGGTGCGCCCTTCTACACATCCGTTACGTATCATTAGTGTCATCTTCGACTGGTGAGAACGAGTGAAAAGAGCCACATTGAAGAATGGGAAGTCGAATACTGATACGTCATAGATATGTCTAACTAGACCTTAAGTCGCATCTCTCTCGTCGAGTGTACCCTCCCCTTAAACTATGAGCTTCAATGATGTTTAGTATATTTAGATAGAATAAGATGAAGTATTTTTCGCAGTGAGTATAATTGACCTTGATGCGTAAGCTTGTCACGGTACTCTTTTTAACACAGATCTTATCGAACGATCGATTTTATTCAGTTGCCTAGACTTCACCGTATGTTTTGGGTAAGGTTTGTCAATATTAGATGCTCGTTTATGGATATTAAGCCAGGCATGAAATTCGAAATATGTAAATCGAAAGGAAGACAGGAAATCTTGGATGGGCTTGAGTTATTGGAACGTTAAGAGTACTATTAATCTAATACGAATGATAGAAATCAGCTCAATTCCGCGACTTTTAGTAAAAGCGACAAGTGGTATACTACTTTTAAACAATAGGATATCTACTTCCAATTGTAGAAACGGCACGAAACACATTCTGGCACAAACTTCGTTTTGTTGTTCCAATAGATTACAAATACAAGATTGGTATTCATTTGTTGTCGTGTCAATTGTTACTTTTTAATGGAACAGGACAACTTTTCCATTGCTGTAGCCAATGTTTAGCTAGCTTGATTTGTATATCCTGTATAAAAAGAAATCAATCACTTATATACACATGTAAAATATTTTCGTCAATAAATGTATCGTGCATCGTATGTTTGCAGAGAATCATGTTAATGTTTTAACAATGTTTCTAGGTATTCCACCTCGGGATTCTTAGTTCTTAACATTGTCGATACTTCAGCAAATTATCACACGTTAAACTAGACAAGTCTTCCTGTTTGTTGGGCACCTCGCGTATTAATACATGCAGTAGAATGAAAGTTCCTAAATTCACAAAGGAATAATTGAATGTAAGTTAATAGTTAAGCAGTTCCTTTGTCCAACGACGAAAGGTAGATAACCATCAGGATGCCGGGACCGCAAAGGATGGCTAGGAAGGAATCGATCACGATTCAACTCAAGTGGGTTAGGCCAATACTTTTCAGTTATTCTCCTGCACTCAAAAAACCACAAAAGATACGGGATAAGATGAGATACAATATGTGCTATATCTAAAAAAAATTGTACAAGTTTAGTTTAAATGTTATTATATTTCGCATTATTTATTATCACTTCACATATTACAACGCATAATGCGTAACGTTGAATTGAAGAACAAATACTAGTCAGAGCAACTACACCAAATTCATTATTGCACTCTTTTTCATCGTAGTAGAATATCTTCCTAAAAAACATTTCGCTTTAGTAATATTTTCTACAGTCTTATGCCGTAATTAATTATACCTTGATTGTTGTCTCCCTGGCTTGTTCCTTGTTACCGAGATATACCAGTACTTCGATCAAAAATATCACCACGGACAAAAGAATGCCGCAACACAATATTATAAAGATTAAATGTACTTGGTCAATGTCAATAGTTTGAAAAGAATTAGTCTTTAAAATCCTATCCTGACTCAATCCCAAATATCGGTCCGTGAGTGTATCGAGAATGCCGTATTCCCAAAATTTCATAATCCTACAGAAGAAAAATATGTTCTGTACAAAATCCAGTTAGATTTCTTCAGGTAAAATAATCCTCCTTTGCCAATTTGAGAATAATTCGATTAAAATTCCAGCAGCGTAAACCAATGCCGTTCTAAACTAAAGCATTAAAAGTATACTCTACATTTGTCCATTAATTATAAAGTATCGAATATCACAATTTATTGTACCAATAATCTCCAGTTTTATACTTATTAATAGTTAAAAAAAAGACAAGAGGAAAATAATCTGCTCTCAATTCGGAAATCATTAATATTTACAAAAGACATAGATCAAATCTTACGATTCGTTAAAGAGTTTCTTGTATCGGAAGCCTTTTCCCACAGCTAGGACTGCCCAAGAATCAAAATAAGACCGGCCGACTTCCATTAGCGAACAACCAAATCTTCCATTCGCCAAGTATCGATCGTTTACTTCGAACATGGCATATCGCTTTTTTGAGAAGCATGCTCTTCTGTACATTTCCGCGGGCATTTTGGCATAACGAAGCCGATCCTCAATGCGTACTATACCGGTATCGATAGCTGCGGCCGCAACAGATTTCTGAAAGATTGAACCAGATTCTTCATCATTTTTCGAAGGTTTATTACCGCATCAACCGCTAATGGATTTTTGATCATTCTTTAAGCATATTCAAAACCGTAAAGAATATTTTTAGACTTTTATCTACCATATCTTCGACGCGATCTTCTGAAACTGTCGGTAGTTTATATTATAAGATACGAATTAGCACGCTTTTATAATTAACAGAATTTTGGCGTAACCATTAAAAATAACTACCTGAAAAATATCGGAAACCATTGAACCTTTAAAACTCAATAGTAAGTAATCGGTACTATTGAAAAGAGTCTGGAAATCTGTGAAGGGCGGACTGAGCGTTCTATTTGTCATCCTATATATGAGATGTGAGGAGAACGCTATTAATATAAACCAGCAAAAAATAGTTTTTGTAAGCGATAATAGCTTCAGCCTGTTATAAAACGCTGACGGTATGTATCCTGAAAATCATATATATTACAATTAGATGTGCATAACTAAGACGCACGTATGCATTAATAATGAAAGCAACTGGTGAGCATTAAATAAAATAATAGAGCAAAATAAATTTTCGAAATTCATTTTAGAAATGTGAAAAGAACATCCGAGGAATGACTGATTCATATATGTAATCTGGGGACGGTACATAATAAAAAAATAACATTAAAATCGATTAAGTCATTTCGAAATTTATTGCGGATATTTGGAAAGATAGATACCCAAATCGTTTATATTTCAAATCGAACAAAGAACAAATGAGAACAAATCGAACTTAGTATTTCCTTTGCTCCTGAAGAATCTCATGCATTCGATAATGTTACGCTTAGAATATTTATTGCTTGAGTACGTACCTTGCGCGCACATTAAAGAGAATGTGTAGAACATGTGTTCGAGGAGAGAGAACTCCTGCTGTTCATCAGCCTTTGCAGGCTTATGATAAATGCTTTGAATATACTGCAAAATATATCCAACGAGGCTGAGGAGGACGAAAAAGCAGAAAATACAATACCATGTACTGGGTGCCATTAATGTGAGGATCCACTTGTTATCCACCTTATATTGTGGCCGAATGTAAAATCTGTATCTGGAGCATTCATGAGATTTTATTCTGATTCACAGAGCTTGATTTCTTAAAACAAAATTCTACTCCAATATGATATTTGATTGAAAAATTAATCTATTATTTTAGTCTGCAGCTAAGTATAGTTGAAGTTGTTCAAGTTGGAAAAATGTTTCAAAAGCTCAATGTCCGTTCTGCGAAGCATCGGGGCGTGCGCTATGGGCGGCCGGGTGGTAATAAGATTCAAATCAATTACTTACACGCGGTGCAACATAATATTGAAAAAGTTAACAGACATTAAAAAATACCTATTTCTCCAAACCGGCACTGTGTAATCCAACATATCCATTTGGAAAAGGTATGAATTAGATCTCGCGATCGCATGGATTTTCGCATCTTGAATAAGACCCATTAGGCCAGTGTAGGTTCCGTTGCACAAGCGCACTCCGACATTGTGACCTTCTTGCTTCACTGGCACCAACCTAAAACTCTAATTAATTGTTAAATCCGTACTCAAGAAAAGTTATTATTACAGAGCCGATAGTATGTCATAATATAAATTTAAAGAAATCTTTCGAACTTATAAAATTGGTTACGTACGTGAAATTCAAGTGACTAGCAAGTAGATTCCAAATGTCGCCAAAGATCCCAGAGACTTTTGTATCGTTATCTTGAAAGTTGATCATGTTTGCATCCTAGATTTAAAACAGCCAGAATACAAATATTACCGACTATACATATCTACATGTATTATACATGGGATTGTTTACCAGATATTTCAAGTAATCGCTCATACTTGTATAAACAATATAAAAATGTCAACAGTACCTGATAGTACCCAACTCGTATTTCTTCACCATTACAGCTCTCAATAAAAGCGTCCGACGACGAGAGAAAGTCATTTCGCAATTCCGCGTACCAAGGCAACGAGTATAAATTAATAAATTCCTGGTGACTTTTACTCCAAATCAAGCCATTCGTCACATAACACCATGCGCACGGGCAAACAAATATGATATTAAGAAAAAGTAAATGGAACACAGACAGTAACAGATTCAACATTCTTGTAAAAAGCACGAAAGTAACACTGTGACGGAAAGCCTAGGATTGCCGCAGTGCTGAAATTACACTGAACAAAATCTGGACTGTTAAGCGTATAGAATGTCGCAAGTATAGAACTAAAACCCCGATAAATCTCATCCCGATTCTACAGTTCGATAGGTGCAAATAGCACAATGTCTCCTATCAGCACTTTTCCTATCTCTCTTGCATCTTCGGTACAAATGTTCCAACACTTACAGTACGCAATTTTCTGTCACGATTATTGATGTTTCCGAAGCTAATGGATGTAGGAAATGAGCTCGTTTTTATTTATAAATGTTCATTTTCGTGTTCATATAATAAATATTCTTTTTCTTGACGGCATTTCAAGGTAGACTTGTGTAATTGTCATATGTTCTACCCATTTAATTGCTTCAAAACAATAATCAAACTAATTTACAATAGGCACATATATTTATTAATATCAGGGAAAGCTTCGTAGTGCAATAAGTGTCTGATTAGGTGGATACTTAGAAATTTCTATTACTATCGCAGAAGACTATACTGTGTCAATTCATTTTAATTGTTAAACGTTAATAATGTTTGTATGAATTATGTTCCATGTACTATGCAATTTATTGTATAGTTATTGATTGAATTTTTCTAACATACAACTGAGTATACAGCTCTATTAGCATTACAACTAAATAAGTTCATATACCCTTTGTACAGGGTGATTCACTTGCCTTTGAATCAGAACTCTCCTAGCCCTTATTTTTTTGGTGGACTTCCCGACCTTCTCCGGGACTGAAATTTGATGGGTAATATTTTTTTGCATCAAGGAAGATACCATAAAAATTCCAGAGCCTTAGCTCAAAATTTTTTTTTCGGCAAATTTTTTAAGGCATACCCCTTCAAAAATTTTCGATTTTTCGAAGGTTCTAGGACCGGGACGAACGCTTGATTTTTCGATTGTCCGTGTGTCAAAACGGAAACAAAAACATAAATGTTGTGGGGGAAATGCCGGAATTCTGCCTAAAACATGTGGAAAACCAATCTTGAAAAATTGATTTCGATGGTTTTCCCCGTGTTTTTGGTACTTCCCGACCTTTCCCGGGGCTGAAATTTGGTAGGTAATGTTTTTTTGCGCCAAGGAAGATACTATAAAAATTCCAGAGCCCTAGCTCAACATTTTTTTTCCCCATATTTTTGGCCACCGAAAATATCCCATTTTTGGTGGTGATTCAAAGGCAAGTGACTCACCCTGTACAGTTCTACATAGAGCGAGTTGACTTTTAATGGAGATGGAAATATAAGGGAAATGCGTTATAAAAATTAGCGCGACTGAACTCCTGTAACAGTATTCCAGCTGCAATTTGTACACCCAACACAAATTCATCCTTTTAAACATCCCGCTTCTTCTTCTATTGCAGCGCTCTTTGGGGCAAAAGCTCAAATAACTTAACGATACCTGCCATACCTGCCGAATGTTTGGATATCGTTCAAATGTACCAATGGCGGTAATAACCTAAGATTCAACAGCCGAAACCGCAACCTACCAGTATTTTAATAGACTTTCTACTAATTAATCGTAGAGCTAAAATGTCAGGAAGTATACGCCAATTGGAAGAGCGGCAGCTGCCTGCCGTAGTGACGAAAATGCAGTGGTCACCAAAAATGGATTTATTAGCAATCGCAAATGTCAAAGGTTCCGTACCGGTAACTAGAAAAATATAACAAACAATGCAAGATACTATGCGGCATTCTTCGTCAATATTTTCATTTTTGTAAATTGTAGTATTTGCTGTGAAATATTCATCATGCCTGTGTGATTTACTAACAACAATTGTTTATTATTTTATTGTGAATACTAAGGATTATTGTATTCCATTATAAAATCGTTTGTTGCCAGTTACAGAAAATATTATGAATGATATTTATTATAGGTGAAGTGGCCCTTCATAGGCTGACATGGCAACGCGTATGGCTATTGAGTCCTCAAGAAGAATCAGACACATCTGTAAACTTAGCATGGAGGCCTGATGGCAAACTTTTGGCAGTTTGTTATGAAACATCGAAATTACTGTGTCTAGTAGATATTGAGAATAAGAATTTCATCCATAAAACTAAGCTGTCAACATGTAGTACCATTACATGTATGACATGGCTATCATTAACAAATTCAAAAATTGAAACCTCTTCAAAGACGAAGACAAATACGTTACCAACTGGAGAATTTTTACCACCACTACCTAGTTTAAACAGAAGCTTTGGACAAGAACCAGAACGAAAGGAGTTTATATCCCAGACATTAGATATACTATTTGTAAGTAATATTTATAGTTATATTATCCCTATTGATTACAGATAATGCAATCTCTTGCATAGAACATGAATGAAATTTAGAATGTCTTTGTAATCATTTAGCTCGGTCAGGAACATGGAAACGTTGAGATGTATGTGTTTGGAATGTTCTATTGTGGATCGATATCGATAGGCCAAGGCCAAATACTACAAATAAGTGGTGGTCCTGAGGGGCCAATGTGGGTCACTTGGAAAGATAATACAGGAATTAAAGTGAATAAATTATCATGTTCATTGCTGGAACGCAGCACTTCATTTTTAAAGGTTTCTTGCGTACTTATCATCTATGCTTCTAAAGAGAACAGATGTGAAATTACAAAAACTTGGGTTTTAATTCTGAGGTAGCACAAGCACAAGCAAACATAGAATACCTAATGGATTACCTTTCTCGAACTTTAATGGCAATCTCAGAAGCATGGGAAACAATTCTACTGGAAATGGATGAAAAACTTACACGCTATGCAGAAACAAACCCACCAGGTGGAGTAGCAGCAGATTTTCTGGAATTGTTGATGATTGGCATACCTTCCCAAAATCTTGAAAATTTTCTGCTAAGGGACTTAACAGAAAAGGGATTGAAAAAGCTGGGACATAGTATTGAAATGTGTTACAGTAATATTCAGGTATAATTAATAATCATACACAGAACACTGTGAGTTGATATAGAAAAAATTACACACACCGCAATTCTGATTTTTAGAAATTAGTTTTGAAAAATTTAACAAGTGTGGGAATGGCATTGATTTATCAACTGGCAGAAATGAAAGGAATGGTAAGACTGGGTGGACCTTATGAACTATTGGGTCTCAATAACGAAAATCTCGTTACAAACGCTCTGCATGCGGCAGAAGCTTTTTTGGCGAAATCTTCTGAAATTCAACAAGTCATAGATCATAGCATGCGTGATTATAAAGCATTCTTTCGGTGAGTCACAAAACGGATATGTATCATGTATAATAATAATGCGGGGCGAATTGCGAGGTGTCATAATGTTTCTGCTCTGTTTAAGATGGTTATATGTAGTGATTTCAAGATTGACGGATGAAAGAATACCTCCCGAAGTTAGTCGAGTCAGTCAACAAGAGTTAACATTTATCGCTGAGTTCTTACGTGGTTTTGATAAAACTGAGCTGAATGAGGGCAGCAGGAAGGGTGTAAATTTGGAAAAGTTGGGGCAATATTTACGGCGAGAAACTTTACAAACATGTTTAACGCCAGAAGGAAGTGAATGGGCGTCGATGCTTGGTGAAAACCATTGCCTTCGGGATCATCCATTAATAATCAAGCAGGATCTGAACTTTTCATTACTGCAATCTCATGCAAAATTAATTACGGCCATCCAGAATGTCTTTAGCGAAGCTTACCAGGGATTAGTTGATCATTTCAATAGTTCGCACATCTCACTGTCCCCGTCAATATCACTCATTTTGTCGCAAATTGTAGCAAGCGACGGTACCTTGCTAGTAGCTACCACTGATACTGATCACAAATTGCTGAAGCTTTTTAAAGTTGAATGCATATGTGCTGAACGATCAACACTCTGCTTTAAACCGTGTACCATCGATATGGAAAGTATGCAAGGTTTGTTGTTCAATACTATCTAGATATATATGATTTTTAAAAGACCTTTTCTTATGTTAGTTTTTCTAATACTAGGTTCAAATGCAAAAACTTTTCCTGAAAGCAGCATAACAGATCTACAATTTTATTCGCAAGAGTATCTCAGTATACTACTACTAAATAAACAAAGCCATGCATCAGTTCTCATTCAGATGCCAATAAACAATATCCGAAACATCGAAAGTCATGATGGTGGACCTATAAGTTTGGGTGATATTGTGGGTAATGCCGTACCTCGTCCATTTCAAGGTATATCAGCGCGAAAACTAGCAGTTAGTGGTGCTCGTAAGGTGGCCGCAATTTTGAGTGAAAGCAGTAGGAAGATTAGACTCTTAGAAACAGAAGTTGAACCTGAAGATGAGGAAGAGGAGGATGAGGAGGAATGTACTGATGATAACATGTTAGATACTACCGACAATACAAATCCGAATCGTTCTCAGTAACATTAAACGATTGCATGTAAAATAAGCAAATTGTACAGGAATTTAAATCAAGCAACACTTACATTAATTAATATTTACATGGAAAGCATTTTCCTTTATGTTTTAATGAAACTCATGTGCATCTTGTAAATAATATATTCATTTCATGAAAAAATTAAAAATATTTCACAATATAATTAAATTTGAATTTATTATAAAATCCACGTTATAGTTTCCAATGAATTTTCCAAAATAGTATGTAATATCACATTGCGTTTACCAGAATGTTTGCGTCGTGGGAAACAATTATTATACTCATTCAAATAATGAGTGTAAATTTATAATATATGTACATTTCACCTCGAGTATATTTTCCTCTAAAAAAAGGTCAAATCTAACTAACATTAGGCAATTCTCTGCGTACATTCCCAATAGAAACAAAGTGTGTTGTACGTTCCTACGGTCGGGAAGCTTTAAAATAGTACATAGACATATTTCCTTGCTTGTAAGTTACTTTTGCATTTGCTTAAAGACTTTTGGAAAATCTATGTCAAGAGCAGCATTATCGATTCCGCCCTCCTCTACTGTTGGCGTAGGTGCTGTTGCTGTGGATGCCACATTTCCTCTATATTTTTCAGGTGAATTTTCCCTCGATTCCTCTAGATCTATAACCAGCCTTTTATTAATTTCGGCCATGTATAGCGGCCAGTTTAAAAAACAATATTTGATTCTACCTACCAAAAAACCTTTGACTTCTCCTCTTTTTCATTGTGATAATTAAGAGTACTACTGCAATGCCAACCACTAGTACCATCGTAGCAGCCATTCCCCTCAAAAGATTAGTCTAAACAAATCAAAGAACAATATATACTCCTTCACTCTTGTAACATTATCATACTGTTAATGTGAAAATTGTAACATCTATTAAAATCCTATCACTCACCTCAAAATCATTTTCCCAAACATCTTCCCAATCTTTCTTCACTACTAACTCAACAACGTGAATATTGATAGCTGAGTGATCGTGAATACCTCTTGACACGCACTTATAAAATCCAGACTCCGCAGTAGATACTCCCTTTGATTCAAATATTGCATTAAATAAAGCAAAGTACTTACGCATAATTGTTTTACTTTTAAACATACCCTTATATAAAGTTTGCCTGTCAGGACTTCATAATTGTATTTATTTTCATCCAATGGATTGCCAGGACCAATAATATTTCTGTCATCGGTGAGTTGCCAGAACATAAAACGATGATGATCATCACTGCTTAAACATGGTAATTCAGCTAAATGCCCAGCTGCAACCTCAGCCACTGTAACTGCACATGCAGTCTGGCTTTGTAATAATAACAATGCCCAACACCAAAACAGAAGTCTTAGCATTTTTGCCTGCACATAAAAGTATATGAAATATTTAATTGTAATTAAGAGTCAATATCACTTCAAAAATATAATTTTCCAATAACGCAAATAAAAATCCACCTTCATAGTTCACACTCATGTTTTATTTACTTGTTAATAGTGTGTGAATACATTGAAACCATATTAAAAAACAGTTAAAAAGCAAACTGAATGGTCCATGAGAAATAATAAATGTTACCAAATTTTTTAACAGTATTTAGAAATTTAATTTATAAAATGTATATTCATTCAATCAACATTAGTATTCTATTCAGTGTAATTACTGTAAAGAGTGGGCACTAGTGATGCTGAAGTTAATTGGTGTGACACCTCAAACCTACATACAAAATAGAAAAGTACTATAGAATTAACAGATAAAAGTGTATTTAACAAAATTTTTTGTATGCTATGAACAAAGCCTGTGGATTTTGGGTCCTCTAAGAAGCACTAAGAACACATTGAACACACCTTACCCCTTGAGAAGCCTCAGAGAAGAACTACTGCATATACTCAAGATGCCTTGCCTGCCTCAGTAATTAGATTCTAATTACATTGATCACTTCTATTGTTGGAACTTCAGCACTATGAAACCAGTTTGCAAAAGGCAAATGTTTTGAATTACAAGTGCTTCATACATAATAGAAAGGCGAAAAACACTTGTCAGTTGATAGATATTGTGTAATAGCAAGGTAACTGTCCCTTTCAATGTATTATTCCACTTTAATATTCAAGACAGCAAGAGATATGATGCTTAGAAGCTCATAAGAGATGAAAGTCGCATGCACTAATGAGGAAAGTTCCAATAAAGCTGTTTTAGAATCCTACTTATTTATATCCCTGTGGCATGCATCCTTGTGCAATGGAGAGTATTTATAGTAAGTTAGTCTAGCATCTTGTGACTACTGTACCATCTGAACATGCACTATATGCAATACTGTCTTAGAGATTTAAGAAATATTATTGCTTAAGATTATACAAATGGCAAAGGGACCTTTTTATATAGATTAAGTGTATCATTTTGTGATATAGCAGACTTGAGCATAACAAGTCTATTCGCAAATTTTGTGTACATGGTTCATATAAAAGAATTATGCCAATACACATAAGTTAATATTGTTCCCATATAATAAAACCTAGCTAGTGACTAGACTAATGTAACAAATTTTTGTTTCCTAATTCTGAAACAATAAACTACAATATAATTATAGTATAAGCATACTTTTTATTGTGAAAAATAAGAAACTGGTAGTACAATTGGAAATATTAGTGATACAACATTATGCATCTATTTACACATAAATAGCCACCTAAAGCATAGCATACACATGTAAAATAAAATATTTGGATATACAAGGCCAGGTGAATCATATTTATCAAAAAATTTCTATTGAAAAATGGAAAAACTGTTGAGAGTAGGAATGAAATATACAAATATCAATTTGCCTTTTAAAGGATTTAGCTTGCTAGTTCAATAAAATCAAAAAGCAGAATTTGTATTGCATACTTTTCTATAAATACCTCTGTATCAAAAACGTTATGGTGATTGTCAGTATCTGGAATATCTTATGAGATGTATAAAGACATCAACTGCCAAAGCTGGCAAAAGCAGCCAAAAAGGAACAAGCACCGCACTCGCTGGTAGGTACCAGTGGGGTGCTTCCACTTTCAGGCATATCAGAATCTGAGCATTTAGTTTCATAAAAACAGCAGTCATATACCATGCCTGGAAAGAATTTCATAATTTAGATGCAAATTGTTTGACTTGTGTTCAACCAATGAATATACAACAAAGTTGGGCCATCTTTAGCCGGCTAATTCTGACATTTCGATGTTTCCTACGCATTAATTTGGCTTGACTTACTTCCCGGCGTAGATTACTCATGCGGCTGTGCTTGCAATGCGAGATCATTTTGAACACAATATAAATGATGAGTATACTGTCATATAACCACATCGGGATGAATACAATGAACCAGTTCCATTGTATCCGTAAGTCGAGCCGCAGTACGAGTAGTATTAGGAAGATTAGGAGATTGAACCATGTGAACAGCGCGCGATGTAAAACCGTCATTGAACCATCGAATTATTAAACTCGTCAAATTTATATATATTCGAGTCGAGTGACTCCTGTTTATATTTCTTTGTAGCCGTTTGCTCCAGCTTTCGAAGTACCTAACCTCAGTCTATTACAATTGTGTACTAAAACGTAATGACAAGAATGACAACTGGTGACACCAATCTTCACTCTTCTGCACTGCATTGCACTGCACTCAACTACATTTGCCAACGAAATTACAAGATGGCACTCCATGCATCTTATGCACATGTGGATAACAGCTGATGACCTAAGACCACACCAGACCACACTGGACCACACCAATCCAGCACTACTTACATCATACATATGATATAATAAGTATATCCATCAAGCTAAGTCATTGAAAATACAGAGATGTTATTTTCACTTTGAATCCGAAGTATTAGATCATCAAAATTATCACAAAGTACAAATTATAAAACAGATTATTAACTGATTTGTGTAACCTTTTGCTTTACATTTGAATTTTCCACTAAGGAAAAATAGAATTGCATTGCATTCATGCACTTATTCGCAAATCTTATTATTATATGATACTTCTTTCTATTGTATTTAATTCTTTTCTCATTTATTGTTTACTAACTAAAGGCTCATATTTAATATATACTATTCAATATAAACCAACGACATTTCCACTCGCATGGCTGCTGCGATAGAAAATTCAGAAAAAAACTCACGAATATGTATATCTGCAGTTACGAAACCGCAACGATAATGATTATCGTTTATATACTCAGAAGTCCAGAAAAATAAATGCGCCCTATAAATGTGCCCATAATGTACACCATAAAGTATAATTATGCGTATACAACTGTCTAGATAGACACACATATGGTAGCTTTGGTCCTGCGGTTCTTTACATAAATTTGCCGGAATACACGCGTACGTTTCCTTGTATGCAAAAGAACTTTGACCAAGGAGCATTATAATCCCATGATATGCGTTTTCGTCAGGGTCAAACAAAAGAGTAGGAAAATAAAAATGAAGACAAATGACAACGCATACAATACATATGTACACATGCATTTGTTAACAAAGTAAAATATGCTAATAACGTGGAACGTACTGTAATACATAATTCTATTATTGCGTACTATATGTACGATACAAATGGGCAGAAGATCATTCCTTATCTGCAAGTAGTCTATTCCAGTCTGTTGTACTGATATAACTTGTTGATCACCCGGTAGAAAAAACGTATCAACATGATCAACTTCTATGGACGTCCAGTTAAATACGAACCGTCCAAGGCAGTGCGAAATAGCCTGTAGGGCAAGTATTTTTCTCGTGGTATTGCCGATTCTCCGTGCTCGACGGCAAAAACTAGCAAACCGCAACATTAGTTCTTAATAGTGAAATATTAAGCTAAGAGTGAAGAAGTACATAATAGTATCTACGTTAGTGGATTAGAGAAGTACATACATGCACAACAGGTGGTTGTGAGAGAAGCCGGTAGACACGAAAGGATCATATTCAGCGAACTTAGACACTGATAGCTATATTTGTCACTGAAAAGGATGAAGGACATGAACCAAAATTCATCACAGGTAATATAAGTAATCAGTTTATCTATACATCACGTACATACATACGCATATAGGTCGCTATGTGCATAGTATGTATTCTGTTAATTAATGGAAGACTTAAAAAATATTATGGCCTAATCATACTAAAATAAACATTGAATAGAACTTGGAGTGTGCGTGATTTTCTATGGCGAAGGACACTTGTGTATATTAATGTTTAATACGTACTGATTTGCCCCGAGATACGGTTAGCTATTTATCGCTATGTATATGTTGAGATGTCAAAAAAAGCTGTTATCAGATAGCGGCGACATCGATGATTCTAAATCTGCGCAATATATGCAATTGCGATTAATCGCCAAATGTGCTAACATGTAGCATGTTTTTGTTATTGTGTTTCGATATTGATCGAAAGAATTTCTAATGAAACTTTTTTCCCAATTCTAATTCGCACATTCAATGAGCTTGTAGAAGATTAATATACATTTCATCCATATTCGATGAGTAAGCTAATTTTAAATATTCACACAAGAGGTAGTACATTGTGTGTAAAATCTGGCAATCATTCGTATTAATTGGCCTTCATGAATTGTAAAGTACTAATTGAAATTGAACCAGCAAATTAACTGCCACCCGGCGGAATTCTATCAGTCGACTTTAAAAGTCAAAAAATTGTATATTTTATTAAGATGAAACGAGTCCTATATGGATATTAAAGGTATGAAATAATCTTGAATGTTCATATCATTATAATGTGTATAATGCTGTTAAAATGAAAGGGAAATATAATATTCAATTGTTTTTTCGGTTTGACTTACTTTAACCTTAAGAACTATTAATAACTATGACGGCGCAATATGTAAGTAGTTACATATGCACATTGTTGCCATTACATAATATATTTCTAGGGCGGAAACGTGTTGAGAAGGATAGCTTTTAATTCACTCTGATTTTACAATTACGTTTGCAAATGCGCGTACTATTCAATTGTGTCATCGTTTTAAGATAAAAGAGGAGTCTCGCCGAATGCATGTTACACTGTCGCTGTAATATGACTATAAATACTTTCGAGTGGTTCTACCGTTCTTAGACTGAGGGAAGAGAGATCTATTTTAAAGGGTAGCGTTCACCACGTCCACCGTCTGACCCCGTGTAGAAGCCGGCCGGATTTCGGCGAGCTGTGTCACGCGCTTTAAATTTCACCCAAGCCGGCCTCAAATTTTCCTCACATTACCATTGCGTGATCGATCTTCTTATCAAAGTTCTCGTTCCTTCCAAGTTCACCATTCGTTACACAAGCTCTGCCTCCTACCTATCTTTTTCCTTTCTCCTCATCTCAGTTTCTCTTAACTTCCTTCTCACGGGCTGAGTTGCGCTGACCTTAGCCCAGTTGCCGGTACGGCATTCTTTCGCCGCGATCCTAACCACGTGTAATGTGAATCACGATGCCAAACACGCGGATATTGGTAAGTGTCTTAGCGAGGAAATCTTCCATTTATTAAGACTTCGGATTTTCCTTCACTCCACAAATGTCTTACAGTTCTCTTACCATCGTAAGACTAACCTTAGCACCGTTCAAAGATCGCTGTATATGAATTTATTATGTCCGAGTGTATACATGGTTTATTCGTTCTCGACGTACTGATAGCTATTACGTTTTACTTGCCACAAGAAATTTCCGTCATTCACTTTAATCGCTGACATTTACATACGACTACTAGATATATGATTGTTGGTGCAATCATGTAACAATAAAAACAATCAGGTTGGAAAAACTGTTAAGTTAGCCACATCGAAGTATCACTCAGATTACGATACTTCATTGTTTGCATAACACAATATCGTAATGAGCCTGGTGAATAGAACAGTCAATAATATGTAAAGTGTATTATTATTCAAAAGTATAATTATTTACAATGTTGCAGGTTGTTCCTGTGCTAGCTGCTGTAGGAGCAATAGCAGTAGTAGCAATAGGAATTAAGCTTTACCAATCATGGAGCAAGGAACAAAAAAAGAAGAAACCACCTATTCTAATGGTTGACCCAGCTGTGAAATATAGTCTACCACTCGTTAAGAAAGATGTTATAAGTCATGACACAAGGAAATTCCGATTTGCGTTGCCAACACCTGAGCATGTGCTTGGCTTGCCAATTGGTCAACATGTACATTTAACAGCAAAAATTTCAGACGATGTTGTTATACGTTCTTATACACCTGTTTCAAGTGATGATGATCGTGGATATGTAGATCTTGTTATTAAGGTATGATAATAATTGAAAGTAGGCAGTTACATACTATTTATGTTACATAATATTTCACTGTATCAAAAATCCTTTAATATATTTTTAGGTGTACTTTAAAAATGTACATCCAAAATTTCCTGAAGGAGGAAAGTTGTCTCAGTATTTAGAAAATCTGAAAATAGGAGACACAGTTGATTTTAGAGGGCCAGCAGGTCGTCTAACGTACAAGGGGCATGGGAAATTTTCTATAAAAATTTTACGAAAAGATCCACCAGTAGAATATGATGTGAAGAAGGTGAGTAGTGTTGCCAATGGCAATGACCCATTGGTTTTGCTTTTGTGTACCTATGAAATATGAATGTATATATATCCATGTTTTGTATAAATGTAGGTGATCATGTTGGCTGGAGGCACTGGCATCACACCAATGCTCCAATTAATCCGTGCTATAGTCAAGGATCCCACGGATGAAACGCAAACATGCCTTCTTTATGCTAACCAAACTGAAAAAGACATACTACTTAGAGAAGAATTAGATGAGGTAGCGAAGAACCATCCAGACAAATTGAAAGTCTGGTACACAGTGGATACCAGCAGTGATAATTGGCCCTACAGTACAGGATTTATAAATGCAGATATGATAAAAGAGCATATGTTCCCTCCATCACCTGATACAATTGTACTTATGTGTGGACCACCGCCAATGATTAATTTTGCATGCAACCCAAATCTTGACAAACTTGGCTATGATCCAAAATTACGTTTTGCCTACTAAGCCAATGAATATATCTTTTTGTCACCAATTGTAGACTGCATTTAGCAATTGCTTGCGTGCTTGTTAATACACGTGTTTTTCATAAAGCGAGGGCCAACAAGTCACGATATATTCCAAATGCCAAGAAAAGCTGTTTTTTGCAGCCATATTCTAACAGTAAAAACAAACTGTTTTAAATTCGTTTTAAATTATACTTCTATATGGTCCATATGAGTTTCAAGATGAAAACTTCTATGTTACTTAGAGTGGTATGTAGAAGGATGTCCCAAACAGTATTCATGTAGTTAATGTCACACATGATACTAAAGAACCATGAGTCTATGACTGTTCGAAAAACTATTGCTTATGATTATGCAAAGTAGTTATCGTGGAGGAAAAATAGAAATAGTTTCGCTGTTGTTAGGGTGTTCATATTTTGTTAAACTATACAATCAATTCCATATTTGTTATGAAACTGGGCGTTATTGCGTCTTTATTAACCCTTTCAATCCCACTGAAATACAAATACGTCCAAATAAATTTGTTCCGCAAAAGTGCTACTGACAGTGTTTGTTTCAAGAATTTTTTTAATGTCTACTACCTGTATTGTTATAGTAATATAAACTTTTTTCATTTTTTTTATGTATCAGTTCTATACTTCTAAGATTTCTGTACATACTATGTGTAGGAGAGACATGCTGTTTCACAATTGAAAGCCGGGATTTAAAGGGTTAAAATCGTCCGCTGCGTACACATAAAACAGATGTTATTGATTTAAGAAATGAAAGAAGACAAGTATACAGTGTTGAAGCATTTATTGATGTTAAGCTTATTGTGTTATAAAAAATGATGACCACGAGTTCTTTGTTTTTTATCACTATCCTTCCTTTTGAATTCCAGTTTAGAAATGTGCAGTATAAAACGGCGGCTTACAAATGTATGGTTTTCAATACGGACATTAGTATAATGACTTCAAAACATTTATAATGAAATACTACGTTAACTCAATGCGTGAATAATACGTAAATGCAAGATTTTTACTCGGTTCAACCGTAATTCATGTGCCGCGAGTAAGCAAAATAACAGAATTAAAATATTGGCCGAATAATTCGGGCGATTAGCAACGTCCACGATCCCTAACACGCTTTCGGGGAGCTGCTCGTAGAATATCGTCCACGCGTAGAATCATCTCCGCTGCCTCTGCTGCACTTAACAACACTTGCCTTTTAACAGCCCAGGATTCAGTAATACCCAATTTCTTCATGCAACCTATTTTGCCTTGGTCCATATCTGTAAAACAAAGTTATGTCAATGCTACAAACACTTGTTCTATCGGTGTGTTACAATAGATATTTCAACACCATGTGCAAACACCAATCTATCACATAACAGAGAAATTAGAGAAGGTAAGTGTCTTTTAATCCAGTTTCCCTAAATGTCTCAAAATGTTACATGTTGTCGCATTTATTACTTTTCTTACTAGAAACTTGTTGATCATAAGTGAATTGCAAAATATGAGAAGACAAAGTTTTTGTGACTTACCAAGACCCATGGTGTTAGCGCCAGAATTGTGAGCAGCTCTCAACTCACTAACCAGTTGAGCGGAGTCGTAACCCGCATTATCAGCAATAACTGTTGGTAATTGTTGCAATGCACGGGCAAACGCCTCCATTGCAACCGATTCTTTACCCGGTGTTCCTACTGCTGCCTTCATGACCGCACAAGCCATTGCCATTTCACTGCATCCACCACCGTATACAATCCTTGATTCGCGTACAGTAGCCGATAATACACAAAGAGCATCATGCAAAGATCGCTCAGCTTCGTCAAGAATTTGCTGGGTTGCTCCCCGTATTATGACAGTACATGCCTCTCCCAAAGGAACTCCAGAGAATTTTAGCAAGATATCTTCGCCGATCATTATCTAAAAAGAATTTATGATTCAGTTAATGAAATAGTTACCGCGATTCAATATGGCTAAACCTATTATATCTATGTTTTCGTAGAGTAATTGTTAGAAATACATACCTGTTCAATAAGATCACACTTGCCAAGTTTCACCAAGTCAGGATTGTCAAAAGTACTAACAATTTCTCCTCCAGTGACAAGGGCCAGCCTTTCGATTCCATCAAAATCAGCATGCTCAATAGCCATGATGCCATGATCAGCAAATAATTGTTCAGGGTAATTATAAATTAATTGCCTATTGATAAATACATTGCAACCATGCTTCACAATTTTCTCTACCTTATCCTATTTGTAAAAGAAAAGTGAGATTAGGTAACATTTTTGCTGCTTGATAATACATTTGCGTATTACGAATAAGATTATAAAATTACCTTCATTTTTTCCTTTTCAGCTGCTTCCAAGTCTGCAATTTTTGCCATGGAATCCACACGCACTCTAGAGCCAAATACCTGAAGATAAATGGTATTAATACTTTTATACTGATTCCTAAATATGTTGTAAAACCCTTATGATAGAGAAGATTAATATACCTTTATTTTGTCTGTGTCCATAGGAGTATTAGCTATCAAAATACGAGCGTCAGTCACTCTCTGTGGCTGGTGAACGCCAGGCTTCTTATCAAGCAAGAAACCACTATCAAGGAAAGAATCAGTGAGTGTTCCTCCACGTTTCTTAATTATTTGAATAGCTGACAAGTTTCCAGATCCCTGGAGACGAAGTACAGCATCCACAGCCAACTTGCTGAAGTGCTCTTTGTGTTGGGACAAAATTTTAGAGCTCAGTGTTGTGCGAGCAATGTTCAACAAGTCTTCTTTGAAACGCTCAGGATCAGCTGAGTTATCAGTGGCCTCATTCTTAAGAGCTTCTCTTGCCACAGTTGTTGCTGTCCTCCATCCAGCAATGATCGTTTGAGGATGAATTTTCTGGTCAATCAACTTTTCTGCTTCCTTCAATAGCTCAGCAGCTATGGAAAAATATTTAATTAAGTATACCATTCAATATTAAGACAAAGCTAAAATAGACCCATCCGTAATAAGTACTGGTACGAATAAGATACATACCAAGAACTGTAACAGAAGTAGTACCATCTCCAACTTCATCATCTTGAACGCGAGACATATCTACCAAGATCTTAGCAGCAGGGTTGTCTACACCCACATTTTTAAGGATAGTTGCTCCATCATTAGTGACCTCCACTTGGCCTGCAGATCTTCCATGGGCTACCAAGATTTTATCCATTCCCTTTGGGCCCAAAGTAGACTTGACTAAATCGCCAATAGCAATGGCTCCTACAAACAAGCTCAACCTGGCAATTTCTGCCTTTTCCTCCTCTGCCTCATGCTTCAGGATCCTTAAAGGATTCAAGGAGACCTGAAAAAGTTATTAATTAAGTACGCGAGTCCTAACAGTGGATGAACATGTTAAAATCCCTTTATAATTTCATATTATGCCATTTATACATAATAATTGGGGCGTCTAATTTTTTATGCCATTTCTTCGCGACACGCACGTAACCTAGAAAAGACAACCGGCTACACCCTATGTCACATGTAGGACTGGGGGAATAATTGGAGTAATCCGTCTCTATTGTCAAATAGCAATTAGAAATTATTATTTTTTTTTATCATTGACACACGTGCGCCATTTGTCACACCTTTTGCGCAAAAAACCGGGCATCGAAAATTAATTGGATTATTTCTGCGATAGTCCACGAAAGCACAGGGATATATCGCCGCGATAAGTATTGTTATTGTAGAAGTGGTTTATTACCATTGTGGATCTCTGTGGGGATGATAGATCCTAATATATTTTCAGATAATTGTCTCTCGAAATCCACCGAAAAAGAAGGATCAGCGACAAAGACTCATCGGCGTAGATAGATGTCCTCGCAGTTACAGTGTTCGCGGATGTTCTCCTCTCTCTCGGCACATATATAGCTCTTTTGTACAAGCAACGATTATTGGTTGAAGCTCACGGAATAAACCAATGATAAAGCATTATTTCTTTCGAGAAGTTTGGTGGACCACTGATGGTACAGATCCACGGGAAAGAATCGAGAGCTTTCTCTCTTTAGTACTGAATGCTAGATGTCGCGTCCGTCGTCTGAACAATCGTGAGTCCCAATTTAATTCCTTTTAAGGTCTGTATCAGTTTGTATGAGCTACGCTGGAAGTTCATTCAGACCTTCCCAATCTTTCCAAAGATATATTTTTAATAAAAATGTACCTATGTTATATATGCAAGGAACTTTAGCCTTTATTGTATCAGGGTGAAAGTCCTACGTTTGACAATTAGTATATTACGATGCTATTAGGGGAGGATGAGCTAACTGCGAATCTTTATCATTAATCTTTATTATAATCTTATTTAACGCCACTTTATAACAATATAGTTCTTTACAGTGTATTTTCGTGTTTGTTTGACAAAAATATGTAAACGGCATTTAAGTGAATAAAAGATTAAATATTTATTTTAAATTTAGAATTCTAATATTTCTTGTGATTATTCGATAATAATTAATACACCACTTGTGTACAAGGTTTCTTCAGGTAAGAATGGATTGATTCATTCTGCACTTGGAAGAACATTACAAAGCACATTGTAATGTGAAGAATTTTTAGGAGCATTATCAGTAGAAAGTAGTCTCAGCGGTGCCCCAGCAACCGGCCGCATTTTATTGTGTGGAACTTCCCATTCAGCTCATTTCAATTTCCAGACCCCATTCTTTTCCCCAATTAGGCATGCAATAAATACTATTCACTGTCTGCCACGCAGTCCTACTGTCGATTGGATGGTGTTCGTATTGCAGTCAAAGCAGACCACGACTCAAATTTCCCAGTGTAGTAGTGTTTAATATTGACTATAAATATAATTAATAATATTAAATTATTCGGATATGCAATAAAAATGACAAGGGTTTTTCCTTCATACTTTCTGTTATTCATCCAGCATTTAGAGACATATCTCGCATTATAACTAGGTGTATTATTTATTCGTTTGTCCACGAAGCTCTTAATAGATCCACCAACTGATGTACCGATAATAATAAATAAAGTGAATCAGTGACAATGAGATCCACTTAAAAACGGGCTTGGGTGAGAATAGTGTATCCTAACATAATCTTCTGAAATGCATCTCAAAGTATTCTATTCGAACTGTTCTACTTCGGGCTAGTACATAGATAAGCGCGAGTCTAAGAAAGAACTTGTGCATTCAAACTGACAATAGGAGTTACGAAATGAAAACGCAGAGCAAAGTGGTGCACGCTAGAAATTTAAAGTCCATGGTGGAACGTGATTGGGCGTATGTGAGCGCCGGCATGTTGGTGCGTCGAAATAACGGTCTTGGGCCAGCTGTCCCCCATTTCGCTCGGATCTCTCGTACAATAGGGGTCGTGCGGACCCCTTGGCGCTTTCATGCGACATAACATAGCTTCTGCAAACGCTCCTCAGCGCACAGAAGTCCGTGTGCCTACGTGTGCGTACACATACGGCATTTCGAGACAATGGGCTCAAGTACCGGTCGTTGCGAGACACAGGGAATCCGGATTTTCCAATAGCGACTGAGTCTATCGATTATAACGTCCTTTTGACATTTCATTGAACCTCATTCTCTTGTCCCATGGACATAGCTGGACTTGCACATGTATAGGTGGCGACGACTTTGTTTAAGAACTTGCTGGCAAGTTTTTGTTACTTTTTCCCCTTTATTTCTCCTAGTGTCTCGTATTTAGTCACCTCCCTTTTGTTACCTTGGTGCACATGCCGCTAATCTGCGGGCGCTGGACATATCAATGGGTTATTAGCATTTTCTTTTGCCAGCCGTACAACTCTTGCCCGCAGCTTTCTAAGTAGTTTCCAACTTAGGGAAGAAAGCAAACGACTACTTGCATCACTCTTATTGTAATATAACAATGCTCGAGTAAGGGTATGATGAAGCTCTGTAGTTACTAATTGAGGCACTCGAGATTAGTACAGTATTCGGCAGTATGCTACGATTCTAGCCGTAGACGAAGAAAATCAGGAAGCTCGACTGACTACCGAAATATCATTCCGATTATATAAAATCGTATTTGCATGAAAAATATTCATTTTCTCCCGTTTACTTTTAGCCATCGAACCGCGCAACTCTCTAGCTTTTAGTTTTATGAATTTAAAGGAGGAAGCATTCTGTCTTAAGAATATTTACTTTCTCTTAAGAGGGGAACTATCTTCCTTTAGAGAATTCGTCTTTTCCTAAAAAAAAGAAACTTTCTTCTGTTTCCAGTTTCCAGTGGCTGTTTCTGTTCTGAAACCAGTGGTTGATTTGCATAAGCACATACTACAATTTCAATTGGATTGGAGTAATTTATATACTGTTGGCGGAAGATGCAAGCCAAAAGATTGAAGAAGCATTAAAGTCGAAAGTGGGGGAAAGGCAGGCAGGGATCAGAGGTATTGGCGCACGCTCGATTATTTAAAGAGGTGGAAAGTGAGGGTGTCGTGGAAGTATGTAAGTGTGCGGGTGAGTCATTCGAGCGTACAAGTTGTGTGTGCTAGATGGGAAGGCGGCAGTCATCACTATGGGCATTCCAGGCAGATGTTTCTAGCGGCGCGTGCCCCTCGCTCCGATGGTGGTGGAAATCGTCGTTTCACAGGGGCACGACGCCCGGCGTCCGTGCCTCGACCCCCCCGCATATGCTCACACGCGTTCCTCTGCCGAAGCAGCGCCGCGCCGCTCACACCTGGCCTTTAAAAATAGCACCGGCGTGATTTGGACGCGCCCAGGAACTCATACGCATTGCCGACACTCTGCCCTAATTATTTTTCTAATTACTGCAATTGTGCAAATAGACGATCCATTAACTAGGATGTATTGTTAAATAATAATATTCAATTCGACCTGGTTTGCTTGAATGAAAAAGATGTTTTTAGGACACCTAAATATTTATTAGCGAATTTTAAATAAGAAATATAAAATATACTTTGTATTGTGAGGCATAGTTATGACAGTGATAATAGGGAATAAAGAATTTGCGTGGACTCATTGTACCCTCCGATTTCTCAAATCAATTAAATTGAATTATTATACACAATTTTGTCATGTGTTTTCTTGCTGCATTAAGAGGAATGCGTCTTCATGATACTCATTAATTTAGAATATCATATATTCCGATCGACCAATTTGCAAATTCTTTCAGACATTTCCTTCGCGGAAACAAAGATTCTGTGAACTCTGACTGATCTTTAAAAGAACTTTTCGAAAGAACGATTTTATAATTCTCAGTTTGCCGACGTACCAGATGCTTTGTGTTACAGAATCATGGATGTTCGATGTACAGGGTGATTCACTCGCCTTCGAATCATCGCTGTCGAACATACTACAAAAAATGATTATAAATAACCGAGAAATTCAAATTATACTCAAATGTTTCCCGACATTTGTCTGCGTTTATACATTTAGACTTTTACATGTTTCACATATGTTAACTTGCACATGAAATTTCACCCTGAAGAAGCCAGTTATATATAATATTCCACTGTAAATATAATACAATAAAATATTTTGCTCCTTACGTTGCTAGCCACTCAAAGCAAATCGATTTAAAACTTCGTAAAATATTCGCTCGAGCAGACTACAGAATTTACTGGAGTCCATCGTTAAATAGAGAATATATAGTATAATTAAATAGATATCTAGTAAAAGTGCAGATTCAAATGCAAGTGAATCAGCCTGTACGCTCCAATTAAAATAGATCTGTAGATGGAGAATGCATCTAGTTACGGTTAGGCGGTTACAGATGGGAAGCATATGCCGGTATAGACGGGAGGGGTAGGTGTGGATAGGTGGGCACCCTATGTACGCGACAAAGCCGAAGGGGAGGAGCTGGATTTTCATACGAGTTGGCTTTGGAGTCTCGAGAGGCGGAGGGGGAGCACGACTTATGGGAGGAAGTCGGAAGCGACTGGAGACCCGATCCGAGTCAGTCGTCCACCGGGCATCAATACGTTTAGATCGATCGACACGACTACTTTTCATTGATAACCATTCGCAAAGCTTCGAAAATAATCTACCCACTCTTGACGCGTGAATAGCGGATTTTTAATAGCAGCCTGTGCAAAAGCATAACGAGACTCGTTCAAGTTATCGAACTTAGTTCCGACTGAGATAGTGTTACTGCAAGAGGATTGAAAAAGATGCGAGGATGAAAAGAGCAAACCGATAGAATTGTAGAGGAAAGAATTGCACTTTACGTGGCAAATAAGAAAGTTTCATAATCGAAGAAGTTGTGTGATAAGTGGGAGTGTGTTTTGATGAGCTTGCGGCGCGGCGCGTGCGGCCTTCCAATTAAATTCTCTCTCCATGGGGGTTGAGATGGACACCATAAGGTCTTACGGGCACGCGACCTGAGGGAGGGTCGTTCTGCTCTACTGAATCGTGAAACCAGCCCAGCGTAGAGCGTGGAATTATTCCGGGGAACATCTTCGCGACAGAAGGCAATTCCGGAGATACCTTTGGACTTACCTGGGCCGAGAACGTTGGCTAGTTCTTTCAAAAAGGTCTAAAACACGAGGGAACCATGAGTGCATTCAAGAGGCATCAAAGCAAAGTATTCTGGAATCAAATGGCTGCCCACGATCTGGGAAGAGATTCCTTTCCCGGACGAGCTAATCCTTTCGGTTCTCGGGATACTCTGCCAAGAATTAAACGGCAGATCTACGAATTCCCGGAGGAGGACGCCGAAGATAGATCCTCCAGTATCAACGAAAACGACACCACCGACGGTTGTGATATCACAGCGATTCACGTTGGTCAAAATAAGAACGAGTTACAGAATACGAAGACTCCGACATCGATCAGCGAGAGTATGAAAATAGAAAGGTACGCAATGTTTTTCTATCTTATTTATAATCCTCTTCTCCACTTCTTACTTACTAATCGGCTTAATTAAAGAAGATCCAGTTCCATTTAAAAATAGTTAGAGCCCGGCTAATCCTATCTAATCTTGACAGATGCGTTCAAACGTGCCGCTGATAAAGTTTCGTGTGATTGGCTCTTAACTACATAATACAATGATTCATAGTTACCCGTGATTAATCTTTGACTTTGTAATGCATGCTCATCTACAGGAAAAATCCTAAAGAAGCTATAGCAGCAGTCAACGCATCGAAGGAAGAAAGAAAGAGTGCTGGTGCCGGGAACAGATCGTCTAGTCCTCTAAGCCACGATCTTAAAAGTCTCGATTCAGGATTTTCTGATTCCGAGAGATCCAATTGCTCGGAAACCTACGAGAATGAGACACCAAGGCGGAAGCATCGACGGAAGAAGATGAAAGATCGACAACATAGAAATCACATCAAACTCGGCGCCCTTTCGTTAGAAGATGAAGCTCTGCCAAATCCAACATTTACTTCGACACCCAAGGACTCGAAAACCTCTTCTCGCACTGTCTCTCATTTGCAACTTCGATTACAAAGAAACCTCAGAACACAAGGGTAAGTTTTTTCGTGTATTAATAGTAAAAGACTGACAAAAAAATGCAAAAAATGCCTACGCACTTTTTCTGTATTTGAATCGTAATTTTGAATAGTCCGTTTTGTGGAATCGATTATTGTCACTGCTTGCATGAATCGAAGTGTCGAGAGCAACGAACGCCTTTGATTATGGTAAATTATGTCGATTTCATCGTGAATGCTTGATCAGACATACATACACAAATCTGGACTGATCCGCAGCATATTTCAGCCTGACTAACAATGTGCGACTGCATTACTTCGAAATGTTACACAACACGTGACTCACCGTGATCGAATACGAAATATTTGCAATTGAAATATCGCTGACAGTGAGAAACAGGAATTTAAATAAAGTTAAAACAGTATTATGCGCAGTGTGAATTTTCCAAAACGGTCAATGACACCGTACGCCTCTTGAAAAGGCCGAGTGGCATTAAGTAAGATTATTTTCGAATCTGGGCCGCACCTTGTGCGGTGCGATAAGCTTGGAGAAATGTAAGTTTTCAGAACATGAATCGTCACGATAATATTTCCCCCGCAGTGAGACAGACGATAGGAATGCAACGCGCGTCCTATGTTGTTCGTTTGGTGTTCCGTAACTTCTCGTTCGCCCCTATGAGTCCCCCAACACAGACTCCCACCATTACAAGTATGCCAGTATCTAAGTACATACGTGGAGACTAAAAGCCCAGGTGCATTAAAACTAACACAAAACGACTAAGCGCTTTTCACATGCCTGTCACGCGTAAATCCCATACTAGCAGAGTCATCGGAATTCGACAAATGTTGGAACGATGAATCATTCCTGAATAGTTTCACTGGTCCGTCGAAGGGTGCATTAATCGAATGCGTTCTTGGGACATGCGGCATTTGTTTGGCATGCTTCATTCGTTTCACTTTTTTCTGTCTTTTGAAATGAGAATGTCGGTGAGGAGTCGAGTTTAATTTTCTCGAAAATAAAATTGATTTCCACTGGCTAAGAGAGAGTTTCTTACCTGGTTTGCAGTTCAGCTTTTACAAAAAAGGAAAACGAAAGTGATGACTAAATCGTAGATATTTTACATTCAAATTAGACCTACGCATGCTGCCCAAAACAGACAGCTTACCGAAAAGGACTATTAAACTATTTATTTTCATGCGAAGTCGTAGACAGACCATCTTGTATAGTGCTATTGGTTTGACACATTAAGTAATTCTATTTTTAATTGCCAACACTAAATAAATCATGAAATTTAATTTTCTCTTAATTATCTATGATTACCTGTAATAGTTAGTAACCACTTTTAGAATATTTCATATAATATGTTGTAAAATAGCATATTCTTAATTGCCTTTGGCGGCGCTGACAAAATAATTTGAAACTGTGCAAATAAACTTCATAGAGAAATCTTGTGAAAAATAGAGGCTGAAACAAATAGACGTTTAAATGTTTATAAAAATCGTAGCATTTTTGGTTAACGATGATCATTTGAATGCTAAAGAAAAAAACGGCTCTTTTCTGCATGTAACAAGGCGTGATGAGACTACCATCGAAGAAGACCTAGACTTTTATGGTGTAGTAGGCAGCTCAGAAAATTAACATTCTGAACAGTCAATCAAAATTGATATGTGCGCCACATTGGCGATCTGTCTATCAAGACATTCAACCTTTGCACACTTTGAATACAGAACAATTCCGACAATGTAAGAACGATGAACTGTTAGAAGAAACACCTTACACACATGAAAATCTATTAAATGAACGTGTCAGGCGATGTTGTTGATGCATATCATGTGAGAATGATATTTCAGATGCTAATTGCCGTTAAATGAGTTTGCGTGCGTGCAAACACTACGTCAGTAATCACTGCTGCAGAAACAATGTTACCACGCGGATGCAAAATCCGTTGATCTTCCCATCTTTCTTCTTGATATGAAATGCCGAAGAGTATAATTTGGCATTAGGTTCATTTATAGCATTTCTCATGGCAAAGCATTTCGTAACTTTCTTTAAATGTCTTCATAAGAGAACTGCATGGACAAGCAGATTCTAACTCCTGACAAGAGAATGCACAGTTTGACACTAATTGATAGCAAGTTAACGGTAGCGTGATTAGTAATCTGACGAGGAGAATTTTCTACGAGACGAGGCGGGGATCGACAGAAATCTTTATCCGCATTGTTCTGCTTGAATTGGATGGAGAATCTACCGGGTGTCTGAGGGAATCTCGTATAGCGAGGGAAACATATATCCTCGAAGAGGTTGGAGGGAATTGTTGGTTGGCGCGGAGCACCACGTACGTAGATACGTAGCATTGGCTGGTACGTGATTCAATGCAATGCGCTGCCAGAGGAATACGTAAATAACGGAGCCGTGGTGGTTTGTGTCAAGCGACGACGACAGCGAAGCCACGAAGAATTTGAGGTAGCAGTGTGCCGGGCGTTGCAGGTGATCGCGTCGAGCTTAGCGCGCTCGAAGAAATCCAGTGGCTTAGTCATCGTGTCCATGAGAGAACTCTCCTAGTTCCGGAGGCAGCCGATTAGTCAGACTCTGAGTCGCTATCGTTCCTGAACGTCCGCACATTACTCCGGAAGGGAATTTACGTTCGAGCGCACCTGGCACTCTCCAATGGGCGAAAGTAAATCGGTAATCTTGGGGTTGGCGCGGCCTCAATCGCGCAGTAGTAAGGCTTTAACTATACCGCGCCGGCAGCGCCGGCAGTAGTCGAGATCTCTGCCAGGCTTTGTCATGGCTCGTTTAAGGTAGGCTTGTGCACTAGCCAGGCTACTGTTGACACAAAAGAAGCTTGCTTGCCGTAGCTTGACTGCTAATGCCATTACGCGAGTACAGATCTGAATATATCGTACGGTTCTTGCACGGCGATTATCACGAGCCACTTTCCCATGATAAAGTATATAAACTCGGGAACAATGGAAAGTCCGGCTTGCCTTACAAGGCTTATGCAGTCGTTGTAACGATTGTCTAGGTCTAATGAGAAACGTTCATTCCCAGTATAATGATTGAGTTGAAGGACATAGCTTGGATGCCCTGCTGGTAATTGCCGGCAATAATTCACATGCTAGGAAATAAGCAAGTTTTTCTTCCTTTCAGAGCGACGAAAGCCGTAACCGATGCGTCAGCGATAGCCTCATCTTCGTCAATGGGAGATGAATGTATGGGCGATTTCTTGTACGCGAGCGAGCCACCGGAAGATCCGATCGAGCCGAGAAATAGCTCATTGGCTACCAGCACATTCTCAGAGGCGAATTCTGCTTGCCAATCGAGCTTCGGTTCGAGAAGTTACAGGCAGTCGTCGTCGATTCGAGCCTGGTTGAACGATCTCGCGATGGACACTGAAAGCGAATGTGGTAGCGCTCTTCAAAGTAAGAGTCTCCCGCGCCGGAAGCAACGCGAGTTTTTCTCCCAGAAGGACGAGACCAAAGACTTAAAAGCCTTGTCCTCGATGGCCACTGCTGCCGCCAGCAAATTACTTGTTCGGGCGGAGCGCTTTGATCGCCACTATCAGTACATTTATGAGTAAGCGCACCTTCTACTGATCCTGCCGAATAAATCATTTCAAGACTTACTAACGAAAATAAATATTGCAGCAAGGTGTCGCATCTCGAGGGAGGTAAATCCGAACGGGAACTCATCCGCGCTATCGAGGATGATGCTTTCTCTGTTCTCTCGGAACTAGGCGCACCACCTCCACGCCGTATCCACCAGAGCAGCTTGAGAGGCATATTATCAGAATTAGAAGCAATGAAAAATTATATCGATGCCGCTCTAAACACCCGCTTAGATTTCTATATTGAGGTACGTCAATTTTATAAGCACGAGTTTCATTACGCGTATTCTAAATGCTAATGATTTGGGAAGTTTCAATTAATGTAATTTCGCGCAATTTTCAATTCCCTAGCCTTGATTAATAATATTAATGTGAACATTGTTTATTTTCAGCGAGTGGTTAGGGGTTTGGAAGAAGCACCCAATGATGATATTACAGTAGCGCGAGGAGCATTGGCAGCCCTGACAGCACTGGGTTTAGCGGGATCTCGTGCGGGTAGCAGTATCGCCAGGTGTTCAGGAATCAGGGCTCTCTTAACATCCTTGATTACTATTGGTAGAACATCTACAGACTTCGTCGCTAGTTCGTTGCGCGCCTTGGCTAGTGTTTGTTCCTCTGCGATAGCGATAGACCGGTTTGCCAAAGACGGTGGACCAGAGATCGTAACGGATCTCCTGGTATCAGAAAATGCATCGGAGAAGGAGAAAATGGAAGCGACGGCACTTGTTGTACAGATAACAGCGACATGGAGTGGCGCGCGTGGTCTTCCTTATCTCGAACCCTTCGCAAATATCCTAATCCCCTCGTTGAATAAGCTGGCTGAAAGTACCAGTTGCGGGCAAACGTTGCTCTTGGTTGCAGCTGCTTTCAACAACTTGTCAAAGTCTCGAGCATGTGCTGGTATTATAATACAGCATGACACAGTCCGTAGGCTTTTGAAAAGTGTGAAAAAATCGACGGGCAGAAATGTCTGGTTGATGGAGCAGGTGGCTGCACTTATTAGCGAATTAGCACGTATTCCTGAGGCTCGCCGCCACCTGGCTAAAGCTCGTGCCTCTGTCGCCCTGGTTTCATTTCTGAGAATGCGACCGCCCGGTTTGGAAGCGGCCTACAACCGATTGGAAATCACTGCTGCGGCTGCCTTAACAAGACTTTGCGTAGATCCGGAAATAGCCAGTCAAGTTGTTGCAGTCGGTGGTGCCGATTGTCTTCCGTCTTATAATGTGGATGATTTGTTGACTGAGGATGAAGATCAGGTCGAAGCAGGACTTTTGAAGTACACAAAATCGTTGAGACGAGCGTGCAAAAGTGCTGCGAAACAGATTGACATTGCGAAAGCTTGCGATTATAGTACACTGACTTAAAATTCCAAAAAGTAGAGAGCAATATATCCGCGCTAGTTTATCGTCATTTCTGGTATAATCAAAGAAAATATTTTATAGGAACATATACGTACACGACAAAAAAAAGTGCCACTTTATACTGATAAAATAATTTATTTTATTGTCCTTATATAAGTATTTTATGTACAGTAAAAATGTAAATAGAATTGACTTCATAACGTTGTCATATGTCGCGACTATTGTACATATGAAATTGTGTATACGATGATATTCTGTAACGAATAGATACGATGATTTTCATAATTTCGGCGTCTTATGTCCTGTCATCTTTTAGGTGGCTCTTGTGAAAAATGTCGACTGTCGTTTCCAAGCAAGGCCGTAACTCCATATCACACACTCCCAACACAAATTTTCCACTCGGTGCTTTAAAATAATCTAAACCGCGTCCTATTTTTATTACCCAGCCGTTGCTCAAGCTAAAAGGAAATGGCAAAATACATAAAGTAAGCAAATCTTTCATGTAGACAGTGATATCCCGATGGACCGTATATTATTGATCTTACGTTATTTGTCTATCGTGTAAGGTGTCGGAGAATGTGACATCGAAGGACACAAAATGTGCGGTTAAACTTTGTTTCAGTTCTTCGAACCTAGTGCTTTGACTTTTTTTGTCTTCCGTGTCTGATGTTGTGACCAACGATATCTTCTTGAGCGCCTGACACTTTCTCACAGCCAATTCGCACAATCGAACCAAATTTTGACACTGTAATGCAATCATCAAATAAAAATACTTATATAACATTAAGGATGAAACTTTCATTCAATTGCAATTTAATCATTTCAAACTGTCATAATAGTTGTATGAAAAAAGAGTATTCGCGAACGCTTCCGTTTCTATCGATTCATTTATGAGGCCAAAAAATGGATTTTTCCATTAAATAATAAATGGAATTGCTTGTAATATATTTAAAACCATAACCATTGAGAATACGAACGGTTAAAATCACAAAAGGATGCGATGCATGTTAATCATACGTTAATTGAAACACGAATAACACTACCTGATGGAAAGCACGAATGTATGGGTCTTCTATACGGATATGCGTTACGGTTGGATCCAAAAACCTGCCGAAGACAGACTCATAACCATGGCCTTTGGAGCCATCCTCAATTTTAGTTAGTTCCCTGTAATTACCGGCACTTTTCCGGTTATTAATAAGTGCTTTCACTTTCTCAGCCCGATGCAAATATTCTGACGCTTTTGCCGTAAAGTGTTTTTGTTTAGCGGGCTCAGTAGTCTCTGTATGATACCAAAATTCATCAGCAATGCAGTATATACATATATATTTATAGACCTTTAAGTGTCAATATCAATCTAAATTTCGGTAAATAATTCGTCCCATATAAATAAACTACTCATTCCATGTACCTTTTATTGTATCAAGAAGTATTTGGACTCCTTCTTGATACAGCACTAGCGCCATAGTATATTGTTCACTCTTATCCATCTCCACAGCCCGCTTGAGAATCGTAGCCGCTGCATTCTCCATCGTTTCTTACCAAAGTTCGCAAGCGATATTATTTAGACTTTCATGATTTCTGTGCGCGAGTATTGCGGCCTAATGTCTATAATTATGGAATGTTATGTCAAAGAGCGGCACGTTGCGCAGAGAGGGCGTCCATTATGATTTAATATAAACGATCCTTCAGCACATGGTATCAGTATCACCGTATCGTGATATGCTCGGTAAACTTCTTGCAGTGTCAGTGATAAAGAACTACTGCAATGTCAGTTCGGAATTAAACATACAGTTTCGAAACGCCAGAATATTAGGAAACGAATAATTTGTATATCTTAAACAAACTTGTGAACAGTGTAAAAACACTATCTATATGTTTATTGAGATAACAATACCAGAATTAAATTTAATAACACTTGATTTTCAAATTTTGTGGCTATGAGTATAACTCCAATAATGGGTTGCACTATAAGAAATCCATGTGTGATATCTTCAATAAGTATTAATTGTCTTATATTATTGATAAATCTTCTAACTTGATTAAGGCGGCAGATTTCTGGCGGATTCGATTTCAATTCAATTTACTATCGATTATCGAAAACGTCGAGATCCGAAGTGACAGTGTGTTTTGGTGTGTATGAAGCAGGCAGATGGTCTGTACTACAACGCTGTGGTCGGCTGTGATACTACAATGGCATTAAGCTGGTTTGCGTTCTTAACCTCTTCAATTCCGCTTCCGTTGCATCCTCGAAAAATGAATATTCGCAAAATAATGGAACACTGATACTAACTTGAGTGAACGTTATCTCATGTGTAGCTTGCGTACGATATGGCTTATAGAGTGAAACAAGACTCGGCCCGCGCACAACTGTCGGTCACTGGTATCACGAACACATACCGATGACAGTGACGTTACTGTTTTGCAACACGCAAACATGTGTCCATGCGTGTGCCTGTGAATACGTGTGTGCAAACGCGCGCGGGTATTTCCAATCATCTGTGTTTCTAATACAAAAATACCGTAACAACCTTTACATTTGAATACCTAGGGTAACGTTTTTCTGTTACGGATAATGAGATTATACCAAGCACGGTTACATATTGTATAAATACGAATATATATATACGTAGGTGTGTAATATACATTTAATGACAAAATAGCTGCTTGGATCTGACTATGTATACATATGAAGATTATGAAAATAATAAGAATTATTAATTTATCAATTCTACAGCGTATTGCTCTTATTAATAAAACAGATATACATCAACTATAGGCCTTACCATGAAGACGAGTAAACATACAAGTACTAGTGGTCTATGGGGTGAATTACCTGCAAGGGAGACTCTAAAGCAAGAAGTTATAACTCCAGATATCATTGAAAATGTCTGGAGACAAGTTATGGATGAATCCAACAATGCTGACTGTGATTATCAACTCGATAGCCAACCTGAATATTTACAGTATGTTTAATTATCATTTTAACGGCTTTCAGTAAATATGAGTAAATACATTCAACATATTAAACATTTACAGGTTACCAATGGGCAATATACATGTTTTAAATACCATTAACTTCCATCAACAACTAAGAATGATGGTACATACACATATATATTTATGTTTCTGGGCTTTTCTATTTTTTCATATAATAGCAGATGTTTGCTTGAACTTTAATACTTATTATATTCCAGGACGAAGGAATGGTTCTTGGAAATCTAACCACAGTTGATGCGCAAGACGTGGAAGAAATAAAAGAGCTTCAAACATCATTCCACTTTTTACCTTTAGAGAAAAAAAGGTACTGCCATATTATTAGAATCTTTCATTGTTCTATTGGAGCATTCATATTAATATATACTTTGTTAGAAGTGCATTTAAAGATTCTTCCGCAATACACCACCTAACATCAGAGACAGCACATCATCTACTAAGACATGCTGTGGTTGTTTTACTGGCCCATATTGGGTTTGAAAAATCATCAGATATTGCCATAGAAACACTGACTGACGTTGTAGACCATTTTCTCAGAAGAATGACACTTTTAATGAAAGTTGCATATGAACAGAAGGACCATGGATTCCCTGTAAGATATTTCATATCAGACCTTGTTTTGATCATTTTTATTTATACGTGAATAGTTTCTGCAGTAGTCAGAAGGTTAATCTCAAAATTTATTATTCATTCCTTTAAGAATAGTATTCCTATACTGCACTGTTAGCTTTTGCAAAGGAAAAATCCATATCGGTAAATTCTACAATACATTTATATGGACTTCCATAAAATTGTTTAGGATAATGTTGAGAGAGTTTTAATGGAAACGGGGGTAGGCGGTGTGGCTGCCCTACACGATTACTATCAAGAGTATATTCTTAAATATGAACAGAAAATGAAGAAGAAAGTCGTGACCATGATAGAAAAGCAAAGGTAAAGTAAGTCAATGATTATGCTCCTTACATAAGTCTGATGTATAAAATTAAACTATCTTTATCTGCTTCAGAATGGTTTTAGACGAGGCAGCCAGAAAGCTACAATTCGAAGAGTTGGACGAATTCGGAAATGTTTATCGTGAAGTACCAACGCTTCAGTTATTGGACCCAGAAATGGGATTTCCTCCTAGTCTCGATGCCGGTTTTCAGATGTTATATAGCCTTGAACAAGACGAGTGAGTTGCTGAAATTTACCATTTTTTAGCGCTGCCATGCAAATTGGTAAAATTACAGGTTAAACAGTTTGGAAATTGAAGAAGAAGAAGTAAACGTAAGTGATTCGCCAAGCACTGGGCAGCGTTCAGACGCGACTACAGATAAAAGAAGAATATGACCCACATAGTAATATAGTTCTGTACAAATGCAATAATTCATCTTCCTCCTTTCTTGTAAAATATATTTTTAATAAACCTCTAAGTTGTGTTCAGATAAATTAAACTGTCCTTAAAGAATAGAAAGTAGCTTAATAACAATCAACTTCAGTACCGTACCAATTACACCTCATTTTATTAGTTCTTTATTGTTAATTAGTTTCCCTTACGCTGTATTAAAAAATGTGTATGCCATCAAGATAAAGGGGGTTTTAAATTGTAAACAAGCGACCTCTGAAGGGAAAATATCGGTCGTCGCCACGCGTCCCAGAATACTGTGCGACGCCGTTGACAACACGTCAAAAATGGCAGAGACTGCACCTAGCAAGAGTGATATTGAAGAAATTTTTAAAAGATTGCGGACTATTCCTACAAATAAGGTTTACATATTGTTATAGAAGTTTTCTAGAAACCCTTGAATATAATGTTGCATTAGAATGAATGAAAAACGTTGCCGTAACGTCTTGGAGTGCTACGTCATAATCTCGTCTCCATCCTGTGACTTTCCTAGCAATTTTCCTTTCGAACTTGCCGTTCGACTAACGTATTTAGAGTTAGTATCGTAACTCTAAAGACTTTTATGAAAGTCTTTTACCTGGTATTGGCGGAATTTAAAAAAGAATTATCATTATTTCAACAATATCACAATGTAGTCAAGTTACATATTTCAGGACATAGCAATGTGCAGAAGTATAGTAAACATTTGCTTTTGTTTTTGTTCCAGACATGCTTCGATTGCAACGCGAAAAATCCAGCATGGGCCAGTGTAACATACGGAATCTTCCTTTGCATCGATTGCTCTGCTGTGCATCGTGGCCTAGGAGTACATTTAACATTCGTGCGCTCGACTCAACTTGATACTTATTGGACCTGGTTGCAACTGAGAAACATGCAACTGGGTGGTAATGCTAATGCTGTTAGTATCATCGATCAATTTATTTTAGCCCTATAAGTGAATATAGAGGTTTTTCAAAATCCACTCCGATAATTGCTATATATTCTTTCTAATTGTTTCTAGAGAAAATTCTTCGCACAACATAATTGTACAACAACTGATGCGCAGCAGAAATATAACTCGCGCACTGCTATGCTATATAGGGAAAAGTTGCTCCAGGCATCAACACAAGCTATGCGTTGTTATGGGACAAAGGTAAGAACAATGACATTTTGATTATTATCTTCTATTTATGATGTGCACATACTCGTACAAGCGTAGCTTTATAAATGATAATTATAGGTTATTCTTCCTCCAACAAAAAATAAGGCAGTGGTGAGCCGTGAAAAGTTATATACACAATGCAATTTTTTTAGTTCACTAATCTGTGCTTAATGTTCGCTTTTGAATCTCTCTTGCGCAACACCATATGACTTAAACCATATTACATCAATGTAATCAGACGCCATCCATTTTACTTACAAGAAAGTGTTCGTTTTTGACATTCCTTTTTAAAGTGTTATTTGAATGCTACTCACATTGTATGTGTGTCTTTAATAAAAGAAAAAGAGAGAGTTGATCACTAAGCCTATTGTTGTTATGTACACCAAATCGATAAGAAAAACTGAGATAATTCTTCTCTTTTTAGTTGCATTTAGATGAAAATACTGTCTCAGCACCTGAAGAACACAATGAGGAAGTAGACTTTTTCAAGGAACATGAAAATTTTGATATCCTTCAAGATGAAGGAGCTTCCGTGGGTGATAATGGTGCAGCTCAAACACCCAATGTGCTCATAAAAAATGATATCGTTGAAAAGAGTAAAGATAAGCCTGTTATTGATGGTCCAACCAATACTTTAGGACCCACTGTTAAACTATATGATTCCACCATGAATATCACAACAGAACGAAAATCAACAATAGGAGTTAGAAAAGTTCAATCCAAACGAGCTGGTGTAAGATTCTTGAAGTGATTATAGTACTCACATTTATTAACAGTATTACAAACATATCTCCACGCAAAATTGATTCTAATAATGTATATAAGCAAATAATTAAGTCTTATATAGTAGTAGTATAATATACTAATGTGTTGCTGCATATATGAATTGAAGTATATCCTCTTAGCTAGGAAAGAAGACCAGCGGCTTAGGAGCTCAAAGAGTCAAAACCAATTTTGATGAATTGGAAAAGAGTGTAGCTTTGGAAAAGGAAACAGAAGAAAAGGAACAGAAAGAAAGCACAAAAGAAGAGCAGGAGGAAATTGCTACACGACTCGCTTATAAATACGAGCAAAACTTGAGTCAGCAAGCTAAAAAACTGGAAGAACGAGCTAAGCAATTAGATCCACTTAAAGCAGGCCAGGCTGAGCGACTTGGAATGGGATTCAACACACGCAGGTAACATGAAATATTTTTTATGTCAACTAGTTTATTGTTGCGTAAACTGCGTTCGCCCTGTACGAACTTATAAAAGCGCTTAGCAAGTAAAGTTTAAATTCATATAACAATAACAGGAAATAAAATTAACTGTAATAATTTAATGATAATACTTTAAATAAAAACACGAAAATATATTTTACAGCGGTGCGAGTCATTCTGCACTTGGTGATATGCAAACAATAACTCAGGAGGCATCATCAAAAACAATAACTGCTTCGGAGCCTAGATCAAGAGATGGGGATATGGATCGTGATGTGTTGATCAGTCTAGATGAACTGTACGCATTCTTGTCAACACCACATAGCAACAGTTCAAAGGATACGTCTCGTGGTGAAGAAGTTGTAGTCATCGCAGAGCCAGAACCGCCAAAACGATTAGCCCCGATGAGTCGGCCAAATAATAACAAAACTGATCCTAAAATGAATGCAACGGGCGAAGGTGAAGCCCAAAAGAAATTCGGTAGTGCTAAGGCCATCAGTTCAGACCAATATTTTCATGACAGTAAATCTGATGACTCAGTAAGTGAACTTGAACTCTGATTTAGTGTATCATTAACCTTGTTTCACATATAACTACTTGAATTACAGTGGGAAAGAAAGAGCAATTTGAGACGATTCGAAGGCTCTTCGAGTATCTCGTCAGCTGACTACTTTGGCACTGGGAACTCCACACCAACATCACCCACGTCTTCATTGTCAATGCGTCTCAGCGGCGGCAGGGCGGGCGTTGTGGACTTGGAGGACGTTCGAGAAAGTGTTCGTCAAGGAGTGAATAAGGTTGCAGGCAGACTTAGTTCTCTTGCTAATGCTGCTGTTTCCTCCATACAAGATCGATATGGACTTTGAATAAGAATCTAATGCATTTTACTAAAGTTGTTAATTACTAACGTCTGGATACTTCTTGTCCATTGTTCGAAATTGTAAATAAAAGCTTATAATTCAGCTTACACAGAATACGCTATCGGAGATTGTAACTAAAACGCAATTGCGATGATACGTATGGGTCATTAGGGGACGATTGGCAAGCACTACCATCAGACTTAATTTTCATTAAAAGACAACAATTTTTATAAAAATGAGCACTCTACTTCAGAATCATTCAGTTGAGTTAAAAGACGATATAATGATAGTAAAAAACTGGTGCATCAGCACCGCATTCAAATCAGATATAATTTGGAGCACGTTCGAAATAAAATGTCACTAATTGAGACAGTTACGGATTTGTACTAACAGGTTCTTGGCAGCGTGATATTAAATAAGAATATTCTTTGCCGTGAAGGAAGCAAACCAGTACCACTGTCATGTTGTCACAACCAGTACCCATTAGTGCATCTGGAGCAAGACAATGCTTCATGAGCTCTTCACATATTTCCTCAGGATCCATTGTCCCAATCGTCTGACCAGATTCACTTTTAGTCTGCGTTAAACTTGTCCGTACAAAGTTTACCACCTCGGTATTTGTCATTACATCCCAAATTCCATCGCAGGCTAAGATCACGAATTCCCAGTCTTCTGTTAGCTCAAATTCTTGAACCTCGGGAAATGCTGCACAACATATAATTGCAGTTTAACAGGTTGTGGTTTTAGATTTAAGGTAAAGGCTATTCATCATGTCTATGTAGTACCAGTAACGATCTGTTCCTCTGGCGACTTCTGTTTATTTTGTTTGAACATAAAGTCTCCCAATGCACGAGACAGTGCAAGTTGACCATTAACTCTGTTAAATTCCACTCGACCACCAGCAGCCATAATGCGATTGCTTTCGTCTTTTAAGGTTGGCTTATGATCACGACTAAGTGGAACCGCACGCCCATTAATACTTGCCACTGCTCTACTGTCACCCGCATTTGCCTGTAGCAAAATATTGATACAAGCTATCATACATGTTCAATTCAGGAACAGTATTGGTGTTATGTAAAGAAAAGTATTAAGTATTTTGTAGAAAACTAGAAATTATCTGTACCAATTTCTTAAGAGAATTATAACTGTTAGGATGTTCTAGGTATAATTCAGAGATATAATTATTCATTCCAAATCATAAAAATGTGCAAAAGAATGTTGATGATTATACAATACAAGATGCTTACTACATACACTGTATATAACATTATCTTTGATCAGCAAAGCTATAACTGTGGTACCAGCTTGTTCGTGTTTCAGTACTTCATCATGCTGCATTGCAGAATCAATCTCCAAGAATCCTTGCTGTATAGCATCCACAATTTTTCCTTCCTTATACTCACTTCGCTTTGTTATATATTCATGTAAGTGTTTTCCTGCATATTGCGCCATTGCTTCACCTACCAATGGCAAGAATTCTTTGATTTATGTACACTGTGTGTGGATCTTAATCTTATTCACAATGGTTGCAGTATTATTTCCCTCTTCTATTGTAAGATCCTACCTCCATGACCATCGTATACAGCAAAGAATGCGGTACCAGGATCGTCAGGTAACGAGAGTATATGGACATGACAGTCTTCCATCTTTGTACGCCACCCCTGCATACAAGAACTGCCGACACGGTAGTTTGAATTTCGGCAACATGCCGATTTCTTGGTTGTTACTGGCTCACTGAGTGTTTGGCCCATTATTGTTTCCTAGATACTGACACAAATATATCATTCAGAATGTTAAATCCTTCAAGATACTATTCATTTCAATTATATGTTTTAACATTACAAGTCTGTCATGTGAATGTTTGTATTTTGGAATAGAAACATTAAATTTGACAAGTGCAATGTGGCACGAATGTATTATAATAAGAATTTTGTAATTTTTATATTGGACCATTAAACACTTTGAAACAAAGTCGCAATGAGGAGTTTAGTACTTTGTACTAGTATAATTAATATAGGAAATTATATCTACCAGGTATGCATATACAAAACTTTGTTTTGAACTTGTACCAAATGCAACATGCTAGCACGAGAAAAAATGACACAAACTATGAAAGAATATGATATCTGTGTAACACTTAATTTGTCCATATATATATGCATGCTATACAGATTTACTTGAGATTAACTGACAGTGGCTGGCATCTGTAGCACATAGAGTCTAATACTAAAAAACGTCTAACCTTTTATTAAACTGTACGAGATATCCTGCGCATTGCACATACAGAGTACCTAAATGTTGTTTGAAAGCGGTCTTCGTACTTTCTGCATTGCATGTACTATGGTTTTATCTGTTGATCTATTTAGGCGACTTTAATTTTAGCATTTCATAAGACCCTCATATGCAATCAAGAGTGCGTAAACTGGGCTAACCCTCTAGAATATTACTCCACTTTTATGAAACTCTTCGAAACGCTCGACCTTGCAGGAATCCAGTAGTAGCGCATTTGTATATTCTTGAAAGTTATTTTTAGTCATGCAGATGCCAACTGTGCGATTACAAGATAAGAACACGATTCCTAGATCATTTGGCTGACGGAAACACCCACTCGCATAGCTATTATGCACATCGAGGAAAGTGTCAACACTATCGGCGCCCGCGAACGTAATCTATTTATTTACATCGCACTCTACACGTCCACTATGTATGATGGTTCAATGGTCGGGCACTAGAATCGAAAGGAAAAAAAGACACTCACGCTCCACCGAACAGCTGATTTCCACCATATTCATTCTCAGTAGCGAATGTGTATGTGAGTACGTTGTCTCGAGGCAAATTTAAATAGATACTGATCCCTCAGAAATCTTACGATTAAAAACTGAGTGATTTTAAATAAGTTATTGTTTGCCAAATAAAATTATATGGTGGAAATATTCAATGGACGTGGGATTTATCGAAATTCTTTATCTAGTTCATATAATTGCGGAAACATTTCTTGTGCTAAAAAGTAGGTGTGCTCCGTGTGTTCCTATTGGTTATCAGTAACAGACATTTCCTGTCTACGGCGTTCATATTGGCAACGTTGATAATTTTCCAGGGCTAAATTGCGATATAGATACATACGTAATGCACTCGAAGTAACCGGCTAGTGGGGATCGGGGGGATCGAGACTACACATATAGAAACTATATCAGCACATAAGAAAACTGTAAATCCCGAATGATATTTTCTTGTCTGACAGGAACAGTGTGCGAAGTCGTCTGCTAGTGATTGCTTGCGTTTTGTAAAAATCGTCTGCTAAGATGCCGAACATTATAAATGACGTTAAACTAGATTTTAAAGATGTTTTATTACGTCCAAAGAGGAGTATCTTGAAAAGTCGATCCGATGTAAGTAGCAATACTGATAAAAATTTCGATGTTCAAGTCAAAGTCTACAACAGCTTAATGTACTTTTACAATTACATATAGCATTTTTTTTAAAGATAATTATCACAAATCGGTAATGGATTTTAATAGTCAATAGTAAACAATTATTTTGCCTTTAAATGCCCAATTTACGTACTCTAGCATGATTCGAAATGAATCTTGGTAGTGTCAACTCATTCTTTATTATTAAAAATATTTTTCTATAATTATCTCAGAGAACATGATCCACTACTTATTTCATAGACTGCATAAATTCCAACAGATATTTATCATTATGTATGGGGTATATAGAGATATACTTTAAACAATTCATTAAAATATGGTTTTATAGGTGGACCTTTATAGGGAGATTACATTTCGTAATTCTAAGCAAACTTACAAAGGTATACCTGTAATGGCTTCTAATATGGATACAGTTGGAACCTTTGAGATGGCAAAAGCACTGTCAAAAGTATTTTTTCATTACTTATGCATAAAAATGATTCATATGTTTCAAATATCAAACTTATCATTAAAGTCCTCAGATATTAGTTGTGCACTCATTTTTTTCAGCATGGCCTCTTTACGACTATTCATAAGTATTATACAGCAGAAGATTGGAAAGAATTTGCTATTGAAAACCCTGAATGCCTTAAAAATATTGCTGCCAGTTCTGGTACAGGGAAGGAAGACTTTGAAAGACTTCAAAGCATTTTAGCTGCTGTTCCAGAACTTTCTTTTATTTGCTTAGATGTAGCAAATGGTTACTCTCAACATTTCGTTGAGTACGTTAGGAAAGTGAGAGCGGAGTATCCAACGCATACTATTATTGTAAATAATTTTGAAATTTTATGTCAAACTCTCTCTAGTATGTCAAAGAAAAAACCTGGATATTGTTGCTTTAGGCTGGAAATGTGGTAACTGGGGAAATGGTAGAAGAGTTAATACTCTCTGGCGCTGATGTAATAAAAGTAGGCATTGGTCCAGGTTCTGTATGTACCACACGCATGAAAACAGGTGTAGGCTATCCACAACTAAGTGCTGTCATAGAATGCGCCGATGCTGCTCATGGATTAAAGGGTCACATAATATCTGTAAGGGACTATCTTTTTTTACTTATAAATATATATTATTTTGCATACTGCTTTCTATGGTAGAATATTTGCTTTAAGGATGGGGGTTGCTCGTGCCCTGGTGATTTGGCAAAAGCATTCGGTGCTGGGGCAGACTTTGTAATGGCAGGTGGAATGTTTGCGGGCCACGATGAATGTAGTGGGGAAATGATAGAAAAAAATGGGAAGAAGTTTAAGTTGTTTTATGGCATGGCATCCAGTACAGCGATGAAAAAACATGCTGGAGGAGTGGCTGAATATAGGTAAGTGTTGCAAAAAATTCTTGATTTCCATACATTATCATACACGCTTAGGAATTTTATCTTATACCATGTACTTTACACTTTCAGATCATCTGAAGGTAAAACTGTAGAAGTGCCTTATAAGGGTCCTGTTGAGAATACAGTATTGGATATGTTAGGTGGATTACGTTCAGCATGCACTTATACAGGGGCGCAGCGATTACGTGAGTTACCGAAACGCGCTACGTTTATTCGATGTACGCAACAATTAAATCCTATGTATGGTCCGCCACCCGAAGTGTGAAATTATCATCATTATTGAAGCAGTAGTAACGTCTTAGTTGAAAAAATTCGTCAACGATGTTCAATTACAATGTATTATTTGCGGGCGAATAATATTTGTGTATACGCACAAAGAGAATTATACATAATAGGATTGCGATTAAATTTTAATTTTTGCTGAGGGGAACGAAGTATCTAGTGCTTCTCTTAATGAATCTTTGATTCATATTTTATACCATTCATACATCTATGCAATAATTTTGATGTATTTTACTACACAAAGTTCTAAAGGTTTTCTTTTAGATTTAACACTACATGTGCAAGTGTATGTTGATTGATGTTGATAATGTGTCAGTCATTTGGAAACAGATTCCATAATTCTGAGAAGTGTTATTTCATAAATGATAAATGCAGGCTTGCAATCCAAATGATGTGCTATTGATGATGCAAAACAGTAAAGTTTACATCATGTATACATTACAATCATATTACCAATGCAGATAGATTGTGAATTGCAAATGTTAAATTTAAATTTGATCAGACCATTGCCATATTACTACAATGTATAGTAACCCTCAAATAAATCATTCATTAGTCATGACCGGGAATAATACTTCTTCTCGAGAACAATTTCTCCAAACTGAAATATTTGTTCAGAGGTTACTGAAACATCAAAAATCAGCAAACAAATTGCTACAGTTGTGTTTAGTCAACACAAAAAGTAACCACATTTACAAACCTATTTCCTTAACCCATATCATTCTTATAGAAGTGATCGTATGGCCTGCATTTGTTAAATTTAGCATCAGCTGATGTTGCTTCGAGCTAGAAGCATCTATATAAAATAAAGGTGCCACAACAGTGCCTGAAAGTATTTTTACTCGTTTCGTATGATAATAGTGGATGGTTTCGCATAAAGCTGTCTAGCACAAACTGCGATTGTCAAAGCGCGAAATATAATATAACTTTTATTCTGCAACAACTAAATATTACATTTACATAAATATATGTATACACTTCAGCAGAACAGTATTGAAAATAAAGTCATAGAATTTTGTCTTATGGGCATATCACTTGTATTTACTTACGTCCGTTATTGCTAGATCCTTCCGGTTTCTCGAAATTTCAAATCAAATATTCATTCTAAAAGAGTTTATTAGCTTATGTTTTAGTTCTTTCCGTATTCTCTGTTGGCACAGTTTCATTAATTATGCCATTTTTAAAATTTGTACTTCATATTTGTGATCTTTTATGTTATACTTTATTATTGAAAAATATAAAAGCCACTTTCCAAGGTATTTTTTTAATCTTCAACAAAATGCCTTCGTAGTTAATTTTGCGTGTAAGAATTAATCATTTCTAGACAACAGGTAGAGTGGAAAACTCTTTCTCTTCACTATACCCTGGTGATTTTTCTGCTTGATACATGCAGCAAATATATCCTATACTGTTTGCGAAACTGAATAAAATATACAATTGATAAATAATAGTGTAATAAAAACGTGCAGTATTATTCATTTATATCCGGTATCTAATTGAGTGGGTTTAAAATACCAAAAGAACTTCATTAAGTACATTGAAGTTATTATGTTGATAGAAGATGCTTATTGACTGACGTTAATAATGCTATATGTTGAATTTTCATATTCCAATGTGCCACCCAATATTGATATAGTGTATATACAATAATATTTGGAAACTTTTGTTTCATGGGTGTGAACAATATAAAACCAAAATATTTTTCTAAGTGACCAATGTTTCTCATCATATCACGTCTTACTGTAGATACATGGTATATACATTTATATAAAATTCGGGACGAATAATACAAGATGGTAATTATTTCATAACTCGAGAAAAACTTATTTATGATTACATGTGTAAATAGTGCACATTTTATGAGAGTGGATTACTACCAGCAAGTGTTCCGTCCATACACTCCAATGGTAGAGCTGTTGAATTCCTCAAACCGAAATACACATAATCCTGAATGATAGAGTGACAAAATCGGAATTTCACGCTATATGAAATCGAAGAACAGCAAAGCATCTCTAAACTTGGCCGCTCCAAAGATCTAGAAAGTTACTGGTACTTGACGAGAAAAGGAGAGGAACTAAGATAAAATTATATTTTGCACAGATATAATAGCATGTAGATATTATATATAAGTATATGTATAGGTCATCATAAGTGTATCGCTTCTTGTATACATAAACAATAAAACAAATTTTGTATGCAATGAAAATAGGTTGCAGCTGTTCTTTAACAGCTTTTCTTTATCATAGATGAACACTTAATAAAAACGATATATCATGGATGAACCAGTGACACATAAATAATGACATATTGTAGTGGACGTCTAGACTTTTTTCTTATCAGTATATTCATAAGGATGAGATTTAGAATCTATAATGGTAAACAGGAAGCAATAGTACGAATAATGTCGTAGATCCCTCCTCCCTGTTTGTGATCTGCTGCTTCACCTGTCAGTTTCAATTTGTGTTACAATAATGGATTATACAACAGAAATACATAGAGTAGTATAAGAAGATGGGTAAACATCCTAATGACACTTTTTCTACCTTACGAATTTTGAATATTTGACCGCTAACGGAGCTTAAAATTAAAAGGCGTATCATAAACATGTATACATTTACGTACATAAAAATCATAAAGTATTAAAGTATAAATAAAATGTAATTCACTTTAGAGGCATCTTTGAAAGTGTATGGGTATTGTGAAGCGATCAACTATCATTATTTATTGTAAACAGTGTATGAAGAAGATACAGCAGCCAATAACCGCATCCCGATGGAAAGCTATCTGAAAACTATCTGAAATAAACAAATAATCATAGTAAGGCATACGAATTATGGCGGAATGTAAAGAATGTACTTTCAAAGGTGTAAAATACAATTATTCTCCAAGAGGTAAGATAACATGTTAGGCATACAATTTTTTGTTTGCGCAATCAGAACTCCCTGAAAGTATCAACAGTTATCCACGGATACATCCTTAGTAGTCTTATTCTTACACCATTGATTTTGATAGTACACAATAGTGCATATCAAGTCAATATAAACGTAAGTGGTTAAATTGCAACATGAAAATGAGTCAAGTATAATCTTAATTTACACCATGTTATAAATAGTTATTCCCTATTGTCCCCAGGCTATATTAAAATGAACTTCAAGTATAAAGTTCTTAAACACAGAATTGCCATGTGATAGAATATACAAATTTTTTTTTATAATCAAATAGAGGAAGAACTTCAAATACAAATTTTGCAAATGCGATGCCGGGCACAAGTTTTTAGTAATAACTTTCAGAAAAAAATGTGTATTTCTAAATTTCGGTATATTGTAAATATAGAAATGATACCACTATTGTACTTATTATAGAAATTACATCGTAATGTTACTGATTTATACATATAGAATATATAGATCCACCATTCTTCATGTTATCGCGCAGCTATACAAGGTTATTTATGCGGAGCAACAGTAAACATCTGTTTGTCCGCATAACACAATAAGCATAGTTGACTTGATGTGACAAACCTCTGGCGGGACATGGGGTCTTGCTGCACTCGACTTTACATTGACTTAATATAAAAACATATGCATTCCAGGAAATTGCATGATGAATTAACGTATCGAGTTATGTATAGCGCATTCAAAGAGTGATATAAATGTGTACGATTATGGAAATATTTATATAAGAATATTGCATGTATGCATCGTCGTATCATACAACTTTCCATGTACGAAATTACACGCACTGTCATATATGAAGAAAATCAATACTTACAGCTTAGTTCTTTGTTTCGTGGAAGTCTAATTGTCAGAGTTCGTTTGTGTATAAGGGTAATTTTGATAGCCCGTTGGGAAGGCTGCCGTTTGCTGTCCAGCTTGTGGTTGCGGAGCTGATCCCGTCCCTGCTGCATAATAACCTGCTGGCGCCGATCCAGTATTCATTGCTGGATAATTACCGTAGGCTTGTGGAAATGCATTTGGTGTACCACCGGGGGGTCCCGATTGACCTTGCATAGCTGGTTGCATTTGTTGTGGAGCCATTTGATTACCCTGTAAACCCAACAGTGCTCATTATCTATAATACATTTTTCATTGTAGGCTGTAGTATTACATATATATTAATACTATTTTTAACATACCTTTCCTGCTTTCATTTGTGCCTCTATAGCTTCTGCTTCTTTAATTTTCCCGATACTTCTGTAATATTCTGCCCATTGGGCACTGTAATCAGCTTGACCACCATTTTGTGTAGCCCCTGTTGGTTGTTGCGGTTGCGGTTGCTGCTGTGGTGCTGGGCCAGGATTATTTGATGGTGTAGCGTTAGATTGGTTCGGTGTGCTCCCTGCGATGCGATGTTTTAAAGCGATTTCATATAATAATGTTGCCTTACAATTATAGAGTAATCACTTTTGACTGTTCTCACCTGATGGTTGACCATGCTCCTGTTTTCCTTGTTTAGCTTGCTGTTCGATCATATCTGCTTCTCGATGCATACCAAGTGATCGATAATATTCAGCCCATTGTGCACTATAATCTGGTTGCCCTGTTTGGGGATTAACTTGAACTGGAGCTTGATTGGCAGCTGCAGTGTCACCTGCTTGTGGCTGACTTGGCCAAGCTTGATATCCTGCTCCTGCATTCCAAGTTGGATTGTAACCAATTGCACCTTGTGCACCAGTAAATGATGTATTAGCAGGGCCCTATAAATCATATGAAAAATGTGTAAGAAAATGGGTAAAAAAATATCTACCATTTGTACTCAGCATCTTGACCACGTGTGTACTTACCATCCCTAATTTTTCACTGAATATTCTTTTTGCATGTTCTACTTGTTCAGGGTTCCCCCGAATGATGAAGATTTTTTCATTTTCATTACTCTGATTTCTTCTATCCAATTCACAATGAGCTCCCGTCTGCTGGTTTATCTGTTTTATAGTTTCACCGCCTATAACGTCATAAAGACGATGTTAGTGAACTAAACTAACTAAATAAACTAATCAGACCAACGGAATTATATGACAGTTTGATGAAGAAAAGCGTTATTACCTTTTCCAATGATAATTCCACATTTCGACGATGGAACTGTGAAAGTAGTTTCAATTTTGTCCTGCATTGGTCCTGCTTGGCGTCGATCCCATCCCCCATATTCATTTGGATTTCGATTAGCACCGAAGCCATTTCCTCGCGGCCCACCGCGGTTCCCCATATTATTTCTACCATCGTCCCTCCTCTATTGTTATCAAAATATCGAACATTAATAAGTCATGGAGAATTGTATGAGTTGTGTTTTTTGGTAAATATAGAATACAGCCTCAGCCATACCATTACACTATCAATAAGCTCCTGAATTCGTTGACGAACTTGTTCAACAGCTTGGTGTTTCCCTGATAATAGACATTTTCGATCTCCCGGGCCATCCTCTCTCCCTTGTTGAAATTGAACTCTCGCGCCAGTTTCAGCCTGAATTTTTTTAATCATGTCACCACCTTTTCCAATGACAACTCCAACTGCTGCTCTTGGAACTAATACCTAATTAACAGATGTGTGTTTTTAAACCCGAAACAACAATTCTGCTGTGGTACTGATTGCTCAGACTACACTAATGTACTTGTATGCATACCTCTACTCCATCTGTAGTTCCCGAACCATGATTGAAACCATTGTCATTAGAATAGCTTCCACCTCTCTCATTGCCCCTGGCTCCCCTATGGAACATTTGCATTTCTTTTTCTGCTATTAACTCATAGACTAATTGTTTAGCATATTCCACTTTTTGAGGATCACCAGTTATCCTGCATACCAAAATTAATATAGTCATTAAAATATTTAGTCCTATTATAAAATTGTAGTATTAAAGGAATGACTGATATTATTGCCCACCTGAGTGGTTTTTCTTGCTCTTGAGATGGCCCTTCTTGGATGACTACCATTTTTGCCCCTGATTTCTCTTGAAGTTGTTTTATTGTTTCACCCCCTTTGCCAATAATAAGGCCAACTTTAGGTCCAGGTATCATAATTTCAACGAATCCTGGATGCCCCATCATGCTACCACTATTGCCACTCATATTTATGTCACCAATTCCTTCGCTTCTACTTCGCTGGTTAACGATTGATAGAACCAGTTCTTTCGCCCGACTGAAACATACATCATTTACCGTTCAAATAAAATGATGCAATAATGTTAAAAGAAAAAAAATATAATTTGTCACTGTATAATAACATGATGTGTCCGCAACACATAAGAAATGTCTACTGTGTGCCAAAATACAATACATTGGTTATATTATTTTGTGCCTGACAGGGAGTTCATCTTTCATGAAATGTACTATAAAATGAAATTTCATATTAAATGTCATGGGCTTAATCACAAGCAGATTCAAAATAAATAAAAGTCAATATTCTTCCTGTCGTGAATATATGTTCCCATGCATATTCTATCCTCCTTTCCTCCTTCTTTCACTCCACATCCTATTGAAAGCAAAAAAACTATTAGTAAATACAAAATTATGAAATCAAAGCCACAACTTATTGATAAAATTTTATGAGAAAGTAGTTTGAAGCATATATATCGAGTATGTGCCCGCTATTCACATCCAGGAGCTAAATAAACATTCTGTAAAACACTTAATGATTTTGATATGCAAAAGCGTATATCCTACATTCATGAAATGCATGTTAATATGGAATGATAGCATATGGAATATTCTAAACACACGCAGTCTATATATCACCAGTTCTATCTGTGCTGAAAGCACATAGTCTATCAGGTGGTTTGAAAATATGAAGCATTGTAATATTCATATATATCACTATGTCACAATATATTCTCCTTGAAGAATTTGTTATATTAAGTGGTTGATACTTTCAGGTGTTCTAGGAGGAATAACAGTGGGTCTAGGCATAGAATTTGTTACTTAAATAAATTAAGAACTAGTAGATTTTCTATATAACAAATATAAGGAGGATAGCAGATTTTTTGCCTAGATTAATACCTACAAACACATATATATGTACATCTATACTTGATTGTATATATGTGTACATACATAAATATCATTTCATGTTGACGTACGTAGAGGTATGCGCAGGTTTTAAATGCATAGAATTGTGAATTTTTACACATTAAAATCGCATTTTAGGTAATATACAGTAGCCCTTATAGACAAGACTTATAACATGGAGACTGTTTTGCGTACAAAATAGTGTAAATTAACAAAATAAGAAAGGGAAAAACAAGTTACTTGACAGCTTCTCTTGAGCCAGTTAGTGTGCAAACACGTTCAGGAAGCCCACCACTTTCTGGTGCCATTTGTATTTTACAGCCTGTTTCACTTTGCAATCTTGTTATTTGTTCGCCTCCTCTGCCAATTACTGTGAACACATTAGTAGTAATTATTCAACAAACAATCGTGACAAAACTTTGGCTTTCATATACAGTATAAACATTTTCTTGTGTAGTGAAATAAGTACAACATGGTATTGTTATTAACGTAAACGTATGAGAAATTTTATGCAAGTGCTAATTTATTGTCACCTTATGACTACTAAATTTATATAGAATTGATAGGACTTGTTCAATCAACAACTGAAATAGGAGTAACAGTAAATATCCATAGCTTTTATATTATGATATACACTTCCCTAACCAGTTATACTTACTTAATCCCACCATTTTATCTGGAACTCTGATATCCTCATTACAAATACCTCCCACACCACCCATTGGACCGGATGAACCTCCTGTTGGCCCCATACCTCTTCCTCCGCTTTGACTGGATGACTCCCCCAAAGAATTATTGCTTGGACCACCTCGTAGTCCAATTAAAGGATCAGCTACCAGCGATGCCATTTTCTTTGCTTCGGGTTCTGTCGAGGATTCAATCAAGAAATGATATAAGAACAGGTTTTGCTTTTTTTCAACAGCTTAGCTATTTCAGTTACTTATATCAGCACTAGGAGGTGATTATACCTGAACTATCTTCCAGCGGACGTTTTAGCTTTGAATCTTGACTATTCTGCGCACCACCAGGGTTAATCTTTGCTGCTATCTGTTAGAAAGATGGGTATTGATTGATATTTCATTAAATATTAGTTAAATACACACCGGCCATTGTTGGTTATACATTCTTTGCACTGTGTCAACAAACTAAATAAGAATTATACCTTTATTGCAACTAAGAATATACTTAAATAAATTTAATCGTACAGTTCTTAAGATCAATGATAGATATTTACTATTGTTCGCTATGGCTCAATGTGAAAGTTATAGTGGTAGGATGCATCATTGAAAATTGGTCCATTTATACAGAAAAGCTTGACGCGGGAAGTGAAACAATTAGCTTACCTGTTTCGCGCGTTGCAAAGCTGCCGCAAAAGCGGAGCTTTGATTGAAATTTGGAGGCGGAGCAACCGCTGAGTAATCACTCATGGTGGAGCATGAAGTTTCGAACAGTAAATACGACTCTGTTGTGCTCTAAGTAATCCGTAGAATGTAACTGTAAGTTATTCACACGCACATCTAGTACACACTAGGTATTTGGCGATAAGTATTGATATTCCAAATTGTCTTTGATGGTATACAACCGTACACAATTGGTACAAAGCAAGGGTTTACGAGTGAAGGAACAGTAGTGCTTATGGCTTTCACGGAGAACACAGCGCAAGCGTCAGTCATGGAGTCTCTGATCTAACTGAGATAGAAAATCCTCTTACAAATGGATACCGAAATGTGCTTTCTGGCCCCCTTCTTTGTTGCGGAAGAAACTCTGTGAACACAGCTTTAAAAGGAGTAGATGGTGTAGATGAGTAGATATCTATAGATGGATATCTATCTAACCTAGATACTAGAGTCACACGTCACGTCACGTCACATGGAAGTTTTTTTTGTGTGTACGTAAATATACACATAGATAGATGCATATATATATATATATATAAATACTACACCACTACACAACTGCGGATATGTCATAATATCTGAATTGCTGTAAATCTAAGACTCATGCTGTGTTATCACACAGATGAATAGCTGGCACGCAATCGCCAATACGCCCATTTAGTATTTAGAACTAGCTTTAGTATCGTTGACGTTAATACAAATCTAGCAATTCTATTTTTCTATAAATTCTTAAATTGTACAATGGAAACGTGTCGATTGCCGCCTTGTATTAAGCTAACATGTCAGGGAGAAGAGTTGGACGAAATTATAAACAAAGCAAAGGATTGGGCGCTTATGCATGGTAAACTTTTATAACGTTTCGAGTACATTATCTGCCATAATAAAACATAATTCTATATCGTTCAATTTACTATATCTTAGGTATAAGTATGAGGTCAAAGACATCATTTAGCAGGAATCAAGTACAAATCTTGCCATTCACACTATTACCATCTAGTTTTCCACGAAAAAACTTCGAGAAAGCTAAGAACATTCAAACACTACTGAATGAGCTTATGCACAAAGTTGCACATGATGAAAACTTTATAGTGACTAGTTTAAAAAGGTAACAATATTTGTTTACTGCCTTCATATGCGATTTTTGTACTTATATAAAATAACTTGAAATACCCTTTCCAGCACAATTCAAGCTGATCCTTTTACAGCTAAGTTATTTAACATATTTGAAACTGTACATAAAGAAGGAATTAGTCAGGTCATAATATCTTCTATGTTCTTTTACTTTTTTATCTTAGTTCTCTATAACTCAATGATACTTAAAGCTTTGTTTTTAAAATTCAGGTGCTTAGTCTTGGTTTACTAAGATCAGACTATATGTTACATGAAAGTTTAGGGACTAAGATTAAACAAATTGAGTTGAACACAATAGCAAGCAGTTTTGGTGGTATAGCTCCCATCACTAGTCACTATCACAAGTAAGCGGCAATTGTTAAAGTAACATGGACCCTTTACACATTCCATCATATTATAATATATTTGAAATCTTTTGTAGATATATTTTATCAGAATTAGGTCACAAGGATAAGCTTAAGAATGTGAGAAATGTTTTATATTCAATGTTATTATATTGCATTTTAAAATATTTGTGTACTAGTAATTTGTTTTTAGCTTCCAGAAAATAACAGCATAACTGGTCTTTGCAAAGGTTTAATACATGCATGGTCACTCTATGGTGATAAAAAGTAAGTAATTTGGTATTGAGAATAAAATTGGAAAATAAAAATTGTCAAATTTTTCTAGGGCTGTGATATTGTTTGTCGTTGAAGAGATAACTTATAATATATGTGATCAGAGATTTCATGAATTTGAAATTAGGAAACTCAATTCAGATATTAAAGTAATTAGAAAAAGTTTAAAGAGTTTAGCATTGAGTGCTAAACTCGGGCCAAATAAAGAACTTTTGGTGTAAGTTTTAAGTTGAATATTATATACTTCTGTTAACAAGATGTTGACACTCTCAACTATACATATATTTATATCTATATATTGAAATACTTAAATTATAAAGGCATTATATATTACTTTTAGCGATAATATATTAGTATCTGTGGTCTATTTTCGGTCTGGTTATGAGGTTGATGCTTACCCGACTGAACAAGAATGGGCAGTTAGATTATTAATAGAAAAATCCCGTGCAATAAAATGCCCTTCAATTCAGTACCACTTGGCTGGTACAAAGAAGGTATAACTATTCAATGGATTAGTGTATTTTCAAAAAAATTCAATTTATTATTTTATTCACAGATACAAGAGTCTTTGGCCCAGCCTGGTGCTTTGAAACGATTTTTTAAAGATGAAAGTAAGATAAAACAAATCGAGGAAGTATTTGCTGGTTTGTACTCACTGGAATTTGTAAGTTATTATATTCATTGTTCTTCTTATATTTTCGAGGTAATATCAAATGTAAGAAATATTTGTTCACGGCAACAGAATCAGAAAGGTGACGAAATAATTAAGAAAGCTATATCGAACCCAAAAAATTATGTTCTAAAACCTCAACGAGAAGGGGGAGGAAATAATGTTTATGATGATGATATAAAGACATATTTAAATGCAATGGGCAAATCAGAGGAGAGAACTGCATGGATTCTAATGGATCGGATACGCCCTCCGATGCAAACAAATTATATAATACGAACTGTGAATGAAGAACAACCCGAAGGGTTTAACCCATACCTGTCAGATGTTGTGTCTGAATTAGGAGTGTATGGAGTGGTCATAGGGTAAATTTCTTACACACATAAAATGTTTCTTGGTTCTGGAAACGACAGTATGGGTTTTCATACTCTCCCATTAATATTTAACTGGAATGCTATCTTTTACAGCAATCATGATGCTATAGTTTACAACGAAGAAGTGGGCCATATTTTAAGAACAAAACCAGCATGTGAAAACGAGGGTGGAATTGCAGCAGGAATTGGTGCTTTAGACAGTCCTTACCTGATTAGTTAACATCCACACAGGGTAGATGTACACAATACTACACCCAAAGTAATATAAATTATATTTTTAGTATTAATACACTGAATATCTACGGGACACTTTATCGGATATTTTATTCTGGACTTATATGTATTTATTTCATGGAAACACTGTTGATGGTATACGCACTTTGAATGGCTTCTTGATTATGTTTGGTTAAAATTTCCTCTCCTTTTGTTGCAGCTTTCTTCCAGTTTTTTTTTTATTATCAAAAACCATTTGGATATTGTTATTTCTATAGCACAACAAATTTGTTTTAAACTCTCGTAAGGTAGTACGTTATGTTTTGGTGTCCACATAAACCAAATCTATATGGGATTATCGTATATATAGTAGGAAATTTGAGGGTGAAATATGATCCAGTATCTATTTAACAATTGACTTTTATTTGTCGATAAAAGTGATTAAGTGTCTTGCCGTCTTTAGCAATTTCTTATATAAATTGCTATATACAATTTCATATTTATGTTACAATTTATACTGTTCGTAAGCGCTAGTTCAAGTTCAATAACTACAGTATTTTCTTACACTATACATTATTCTTATGCTTCTTGAGTAATAACATTTTTGAAGTAGGAATAATGGTATTCACGCCAGATGTTTTTTTGTTTGACATCTTTAATTTTAGAGTATCAGCTGCGTATTTTGCTTGCACATGGAGTCGGATTCACCATCCGACTCGTCATCGCAGAGAGAATCTCCTTTCTTTTTGTTATTTCCGCATTTTTGGATCTGTGGTTCAATGTTTCATTAGCTATAAATTTATTGATTTGTACATCACTGTGGCTGGGTCATTCCACGCCAAGTGAGAAGCTGGATTTTGGTGATGTCGGGGATTTTGCTGAAAATTCAGCATGTTGTTCCTGAGATGAGATAAGGGGGGGGTCCGCCTCATCGTTTTCCAAAATTCGTATTTCTTTGGGAAATACAGACCGCCAAAGTCGACGTTTTCGCGCATCGGCGAAAATAGACCATTGCGGGGGAATTTTTTCTGTAAAAGCTATTGGTCGTATCGATATAATTAATATTTGGTTTTACTTGGGAAAGGCCGATCTATGTAACCATGTTTTTTTAATGATTCGCAGATTAATTGTTCAATGCAAAAAATTAGTATAAACTTTTGACTTTTAAATAAAGTATCGAAGGCAACGATCGTCCAATCTGAAATGTATATCAATATGTACCTTGGAGCTTTGTCTATTGAAAACTGTTTTCTCCGGAATGGAGAAAATGGTCCAGGTATCGGAAAAACACAATTAACCAGAAAACCGACCCGCCGGGACCATAGTAGACCATTGCGGGAGAATTTTTTCTGTAAAAACTACTGATCGTATCGATATGATTAACATTTGGTTTTACTTGGGAAAGGCAGATTTATGTAACCATGTTTTTTTAATGATTCGCAGATTAATTGTTCAATGCAAAAATTAACATAAACTTTTGACTTTTAAGTAAAGTATCGAAGGCAACGATCGCCCAATCTGAAATGTATATCAATATGTACCTTGGAGCTTTGTCTATTGAAAACTGTTTTCTCCGGAATGGAGAAAATGGTCCTGATACTCGATAAAGACAATTAACCAGGGACAGGCACCCGATCGGTCGGGCGCGTCACCGCTCGGCCAGCGTCGTGGCCTACGCGGTACTTGCTCACCTATTCAAGAGACGGTTTCTTTGGGATTACCTGCAGTAATCATTGAACACGTGGATGGTAAAGTTAATCTTGAACCTCGAATTGACTGTAAAGTCATAAACAAGATCGCCCGCCCGACCGATCGGGTGCCTGTCCCTGGTTAATTGTCTTTATCGAGTATCAGGACCATTTTCTCCATTCCGGAGAAAACAGTTTTCAATAGACAAAGCTCCAAGGTACATATTGATATACATTTCAGATTGGGCGATCGTTGCCTTCGATACTTTATTTAAAAGTCAAAAGTTTATGTTAATTTTTGCATTGAACAATTAATCTGCGAATCATTAAAAAAACATGGTTACATAAATCTGCCTTTCCCAAGTAAAACCAAATGTTAATCATATCGATACGATCAGTAGTTTTTACAGAAAAAATTCTCCCGCAATGGTCTACTATGGTCCCGGCGGGTCGGTTTTCTGGTTAATTGTGTTTTTCCGATACCTGGACCATTTTCTCCATTCCGGAGAAAACAGTTTTCAATAGACAAAGCTCCAAGGTACATATTGATATACATTTCAGATTGGACGATCGTTGCCTTCGATACTTTATTTAAAAGTCAAAAGTTTATGCTAATTTTTTGCATTGAACAATTAATCTGCGAATCATTAAAAAAACATGGTTACATAGATCGGCCTTTCCCAAGTAAAACCAAATGTTAATTATATCGATACGACCAATAGCTTTTACAGAAAAAATTCCCCCGCAATGGTCTATTTTCGCCGATGCGCGAAAACGTCGACTTTGGCGGTCTGTATTTCCCAAAGAAATACGAATTTTGGAAAACGATGAGGCGGACCCCCCCCTTATCTCATCTCAGGAACAACATGCTGAATTTTCAGCAAAATCCCCGACATCACCAAAATCCAGCTTCTCACTTGGCGTGGAATGACCCGGCTGTGATTGTTACCTTTGAAATGTTAATGATGGGATTTGAATACTCGTGTTCTCCCGGTGGTAAGCTTGACATACAGTTGAGTGGGGTAATGACGTCATTCTTTCTGTCATACGTTGGATTTTGAAAACGAATACTGAAGAGAAGAATGCATTTAATTGAAGTGACGAGTTCGTACTTAGATTTCCTATATAACAGAAGACGCTATTTTATTACCTCAGGTCATTTTTCTTAGTCAAAGTTGGCTTGACTCTTTGATAATAACAGTATGCTGACAAAGCTACGATGCAAACTATTACTGTAACAACTACACCTATTACTGTGCCACTTTCCTGATGAATGTGGGCAGCTTTTTGGTGTGCTGTGCCCGATGCGAATTTTACGCTTGAATTTGATGTCTGAGCGCATCTATTCTCAGAATTATCCGGGTATCCGTTTTCGCATATGCAAACAGGAGTATTGTTCCGAGAAATGCACATATACTCACAAATGTAACCCTCGCATACATTTTGCACTGATACAAAATAATAAACGTGTAAATCTTAACAAGCGCAATTATGAGAAAAAAATGAAGGTATACTAATATTACTCACCCGCGGGTTGCGTCGCCGGATGTAATACTACAAAATGCCTATCTATATTTGTTATGCCGATTGAAATGGTCGTGCACAATTTGTTTCCGTGGATGTTACATTTTTGTAATTTGCCGCTGTTTCCCATTAACCAGTATAACGAATCTTCGAAGAAGTTTATGCTGAGTGGCTGATGCTACCGGCAGAAAGTAGATTAGAAAGTATTAGGTTTCGTGTATTTCCATTCTTTAATAAAAGAAGAATATTTACGTCTAGAATCATAAACGTTTTTCGATTTGAGCCATCAAAGTCGGTAACTTCGATTGATTTCCGGAATGAATCAGACCAATACAACCGCGATCGTATATGATCAATCGTTAGTCCACTGACAACTCCCACATGTTTATAAGCTATTGTTGTCATATTTGCACCTAACAAATCCGTACGATATACTTCACTTGAAGAATCATCGTACACTGACCAACTGGTTTGGCTCCAAAACAGCCATCTGTAATGCGTTTACACACTTATGAGTCGATATTTCACATTTCTTTGTGTAGCTGTATAATATCTGCAGCGTTTGAAACGCACCCATGTTTTGGATCTACAGCAATGGACACTGGTTTCATTGTACCTTGTAAAGTGAACAACTTTGCGCATTTTTTCTGTTCAAGATTACAAACCTGCGTGGAACACATATCTTGTTACTAAAATTGTAGTTACAGCTTATTTTGTTATTCAAATAAATCCCGTGACACGATTGTTCATTACCTTAATACCAGGAAGCGAGTTATCATTGAAGTATACATTATTCGTACTCCAGTCGACAGCGAGCGCATACGGACTTCCAATTCCGGTAACTATTTCTTTTGTTTTCGTATTAAGATTCATTTTAGTTATCATTCCCAATTCATCTGCGAAGGAAACTTCTTAGAATCGTAATCTTCATGAGAATAAAAAGTAAATATTGTTAGTATAATTCATAATGGTACCATTACTCCAAAAAATCGTGTTCTCACGCGCGTTTACATCAACACCGGATACGTCGAAATTGAAGTCATCGAGCACAACCTCTATCTTACTCAAAGTAGGCGTTAGCCTTCTAATGCTATTCTTTATAACCGTTATCAGTTCCATTTGTTGCCCTGCAATGTATTACAGTTCTTAATCGCATTATCTTTATTTGAATTTTATTATCAATTAGTAGAAATCGATAGCAAGCTTTTTTACCAATTGCTTTACATGTAGTCTTATCTTTCGTTAAAGCATATCCTTCGTAACAAGTACAGACGAAGGATCCAACAGTATTCTGGCAGATCTGGGAGCAAGGGTGAGTATTACATTCATCAACATCTTCGCACGATTTTCTGTCATCACTTAGATGAAAACCAGATTGGCATCCACAGACTGGACCATTAGGGGTTTTATAGCATTTACTTTGGCAGGGATTATCTTTTACACAAGCGGTAGCTGAAGAAATAATGCTATCGTTATCAAAATATACATATCCCGCTCGTAATGGCCGCTTATTTTTTTACCCGCGGCACATTGAGTAATGAAGCTAACTTACCACATTTTCCCCGTTCATCACTTTCATCTTTGCAATTCGGTCTTCCGTCGCATACCATACTGAAGGCGATGCACTCTCCGGTATCACATCGGAATTCTTCGCATGCGAACCAAGTATCAATATGGTTCCTCCTGGTATTATCCCCCGCACAATCCTTTTCATCAGAGCCGTCGCCACAATCGTCGGACATGTCGCAAATCCAACTTTGCGTTATACAATTGCCATTATTACAGGCGAATTCATCGCTATAGCAAGGGTGACAGTTATGCTCGTCATCGTTTCTTGGGCAATCTTGGACGCCGTTGCATCTAAGAGAATTGTATTTGTATTAGCTGATATTTTTGATATTACCGTAGGTACGTTTGATTATTGCAAAATCGTTACTTGGATCTTAGGGAAACGCAGATCATAGTATTATAGCAATTATACTGATCCGCGGTACAATTTGCAGAATGTCCGTTGCGATGTTCGAAACACTGCTCTTCGTCACTGCCGTCTCCGCAGTCGTTTGCACCGTTGCACTTCAAAGTTGGATCTAAGCAGTTTCCATTTGAGCAAGTGAACATTTCTGATGGGCAGCGGCTTTTTTGACAATGTTCCCCCTCATCGGAACCGTCCGTACAATCGTTCTGGATGGTCAAATAATATCAATATCACTCAGCATCAGGGTACATTAGATTAATAACGAGATCGTACCTCTCCGTCGCACTTCCAAGTCATAGGTATACACATCTTGTTATCGCAAGTATAATCGGACTCTTTGCAGGTGTATGTGTCGCAGTTCATTTCGTCGGAAAAATCGAAACAGTCTGCATGCCCGTTGCATACGGAATATTGCGATATGCAATTTCCATCGTGACATTGAAATTCATCTGAAAGTCATTGGTAGTACATATTAAATCACTTTATTCTAGACAAGCGTGTAAAAACTTTTTATTCGGCCAACACGGTATAAAATATTGCTTTGCAACTGAGACGGTCGACGCTAAGCTCGCGTTGTCAGATATTATCAAGCGCGATTCATAGCACTTTTATAAAGATTTTCATGAGCTTAGGCTTGGTATCGTATCCGCTCGTAACAAGGATTTACTACAATTTTGAAAATCATCATTTTGTTTATTGGATGGAGTGGCGTCTTCTCTGTGCGACTGAGATGACTGCCATCATTTTTCATCGCGCAATCTTTCAATCTATACATTATACAAATTGTGCACTTATGTAAGGTTTGCGTAGCAGTATAAAGGCGGCTGCATTGTAACATTAACATTAGACAGTTTTGTTGCCGTTGACCAGGAAGACGTTATAAATAATAGTTAGGAAATTCTTTGATTTACTAGTTTCGCATTCTTTTTTTTGACAGCCCTCCTCGTCCGATCGGTCCGTGCAATCGTAGAGAGAATTGCACTGCTTCTTTAAGCTGATGCAATCGCCGTTTCTACAGCGAAATTCATCTTTTCCACAGGAATGAAGATATCCGCAATGAACCTCTTCATCTTCTCCATTAGGACAATCCGCGATACCGTCGCATCTGTTAATCAGAGAAAAGTTGCAATTATTCTGTTTCATTTCCCCATTAAGTTAAACTGAAGAATGTTACGTACATTTGATTTCGTTTTACACATGCATTTTGTGCTCCGCATTTCACCTCACCGGGTGCACAAGTGACTTCGGTGCTGCAGGTGCGGTTGTCCGCAGTTAGCATCATATTTGGTGGACACTCGCAAATCTACGAAGATATAAAGGGCAGTTTTAGTAGAAGTATCGTTGACTAACCAGACTTTATACTGTGAAAGCATCCGCAACATACGTGGAAATTAAGATTTGACACTAGGCACACATGGGAACAGTTTCCATTATTCCGGCGACACGCATGATCTTGTGTGACATATGCACCGTGGATTGCCACCAACTGCATTGTAGTTACGTCCTCCGGCACGTTAGCTAATGTCAATACAGAAATCAAATTTGTACCTCTCTGTCAACACTTTATGCCGGCGAAATATAATTGTCAGACTTACGAAGCACAACTCGCTTTTGGAATTGATAGGTGTTGTTTTTATTAGTCCAGTACAAATGATTCGATTTGAATTGTGTCCAAAAAATCCGCTCTCTCAGCACCATCAGATCCACCGGAGCATTTAACCCAGTGCGGTGCAAATATTTGTCGGTACCTTGGAAGAAGGAAATACTTGTTTAAAATTGCAGTCTAATTGATATTTAGTTATTCAAAGTAATTATTACCATCGAGGGAGACGCTTTCAATGCTGCCTGTTCCTTGATCACTCCAGAATATTCTCTCAGTATCTCTATCATAACAGAGCGATATTTTCGGCCCAGTTAGAGTCGGCGCTATTATTGTAGAGACGGCGCCAAGGCCGTTCATTTGCATTTTCATTATGCCATAATTCCCCTCTGTGTAAAAAACGACGAACATCAATCTGCAAAATGGAAGCGTTGATATTTATATCAAGTGATTCTCACTTTACGGATAACTTTGGTTCTAAATGGTTGAAAACTTGGAAGGTACAGTACCCTTTATAGGGAACGAGTGCGATATCGTGTGGTTGGACTTGTAAGAAAAACACAGTTTTCTCACTCGTGCTTAAACTGTGCACTTCGATAGTTTTGCCTACTATATCAGTCAAATACAAGTTGTTGCCGATGTAATCGAAGTCCATTCCGCCTAGGGCTTCGTTTCTTAATGATATGAGACTTTTTGTGTTGCCATTCTTTGGGTCATAATGGAAAATTTTATCGGCCAATTGATCACTTGCGAATATAGATCCTACGGAAAACACCATTAGACCGAGACATTTACACAACTTTTTACCTAGATAAAGTTTCATCTTATGCCAATAGAAAGCAGACGTTTACTGGTACCTGTGAGAGAGTCGTAAGTCATTGCAGTTACGTGTCTCATTAAAGTGCTGTCTGTCATTTTCGGCGTTCCTAATAATTCATGGTAATAATCGATGATTTTGCTTCCAGCTGCTATAAGGATGTGCTCCTTCTTCTCGAGAACTAAAGTTCAAACATATCCATTAGAAACAGTATGATAACAATAGAAAAGTTGCAATGACAGATAGATTATGTTTACGCAAACCTTACCGCGACATGTACGTTGATCCGAAGATAATTCTCTATCTAAACTGCATGCGCAAGTATAACCATTACTACGATTGAGTAGACATAACTGCGAACAGGGTTGATCGCTGCAGGGATTGCGTATCTGAAATCCAATCGTTCCTTAAAATTCGAAATATGACTGTTACAAAATACCAAATATTCCATCCGTACTACCTTCGGTTTTAAGACTGAATGGTAAATGTGAATTCCATAGACCGTGCTATTTTGTCGAACCAAAATGTTCCAATCTTTTCCGGTGTTCTTGTCACAATACATTATCAGGTCAGATGTCCAATCGCTCCAATAGAGTTTATTCTCGAAAATAGCCAGAGAGAAAGGATGTTTCGCTGTATCACTTAATACAATCTAGAATGATTAATGTCATTTTATTTGTATTTGCTGACATTTATAGTTCATGTAGCACCGAAGGACACTCACCCTACGATCGGTGCCGTCTAGGAGGACCGACTCAATTATCCTAGACCTGCCATCTGCCCAATACAACCTTTCGTTCGCATAGTCAATCGTTAACTCATTGGGCCAGCCCAAATTAGAAGTAATAAAGGGTACGATATCTTTCCCATCCATGCCAGCCATGGAAATATGCGATCCACGAAATAAATCCCATTCGGCCCAGTATAATATTCTGAGGAGGATTACAAGAGTTCAATTAATAGTCGACGACAAGCACAGAAGGTATTTTTGAAGGAATTCATACCCATTAGAAGGCAACAAAGCAAGACCTCTTGGATTGCCACTTTGAGCTTTGATAATAACAGTACAGTAAGATCCATTGTTCGTGCAAACTCCAATATGCTGATGTATACCGTCTGCGAAATATATGTTACCCGTAACCCAATCGACAGCAAGATTTTCAGGTTTCCCTAATCCTTTTGAAAATAAAAGAAGATGAGTAAAATCATAACAATATTCAAGTAGTTATCGGACTATTCACTGTCTGGAGCATACGTACCAGAACTAAGAATAACTTTACGGTCTGAACCATCTTCCCGACTTCTAAATATTGCTTCGGTCTCATCTTCGTTATCGGCCCAATACACGTAATTAGCGTCCAAGGAGACAGTTGTAGCGCGTTGTAAGTTCCTCACTATCGGATAATACATTTTCGAATTGAGATAATACCCTCGAATTTCCGACTTTGTTGAGAATACCATTAATGCCTCTCCGCCTGAAAATTCGCGGAAGTTGCAATCGCTGGAATAGAACCGTCTGGTATAATGAAACATTGACTCGATTTACCCTCGACTTTGCATGTTTTCTTATCTTCTTGCAGAGTGTATCCCGTTCTGCATGTGCACGCGTACGATCCGTCATTATTAATACATTGTTGATCACATGTACCGTAAATTTGGCATTCATTCAAGTCTGTAACAGGCCGGAAACTCTTAGCGAATATCAGTTTAATACATAATAATTTCTCTCAATGAGATATACCTTTGCAAGTTTCGTTAGTGACCAACTTGTATCCCGGTTGGCAAGAACACGCTGCACCTGTTGGTGTTCTTCTACAAATTTGATTGCATCTGGCCGTTTTTGTGCATTCTTCCTCGGCTGTAATGACACAGGCAGTGAGAAAATGAAGGTGATGATTAAATTTATGGTCGACAATATTTTCATTTCATCGTAACAGCATCCGTACCTTTGGCGCATCCACTAGCATTTTCGTCGGACCAGTCGCCGCAATCATCTTTCTTATTGCAAGTTGCACCTAGGAAGATACATCTTTGATTCGCGCAGAGAAATCGATCATTTATGCTGTTACATTCTTCCGTGGGTATTACTTTCGTCTCTGCAATCAATAATACCGATGTGTTATCACCGTAGAAGGTTCATATTGCAGTATGAAACTATTAGAATTCAATGAGGGTTGTTTACCGCATTTGGTTTCATCACTTTTATCGGCGCAATCTGCTATTCCATCGCATACCCATTCTTTTCTCAGGCAGTGTCCATCGTTGCATCGAAAGCCCGAGCAGTTCAGCTACCGAAATAAAGTGTTAAACCAGCATTGGTCTGTTTGTTTACTGTGAAGGCAAATCTTTATGGAAAAAACTGATCTCTATACCTTTTGCACGCAACCGTCATACTCATCGCTTGAGTCGGGGCAATCTTTGATGTTATCGCAAAACTTTTCTGCGGGGATGCAAGCACGATCGCGGCACTGGAATTCGTCTTTGGCGCAAGGTGGAACGACGAAACTCAGCTTGAGAATGCGAAATACAGTTGAAAAGAGAAGTCAAAGGAGTTCTAACAGACTTTTCCGTGTAATACATACAGTAAAATTTGTACAGTTCTTCTCGTCCGTCAAATCGCCACAATCATCTTCGCCGTCGCACTCGAATAGCGAGGATATGCAGTTACCATTCTCGCAACGAATAGAACTCGGCCGGGTACAACTTATCGCTGTACGACAAAAATAGCATGTCAACAACACATTAGGCATTGATTCAATAAAATCGGACATCCAACTTACGTGAGCCATTTGCACTAATACATAGCGCGCCGAGTATTATGAGAGAGTAGAAGTTACGACTCATGACCTGTAAAGTGGATAAAGTACAATTTGCCGGCGGATTATAAAAAGACTTATGACAGATTTCATTTGTAAAGTGCAAGTAGAGCTTTGTCGACTGAATTTCATGCTGTAATCAATAGCAGTTGATAATTAAGTAAAAGGACTGTTGCAAAGGTCGTTGACATCTACATCCTTTGATACTATTGCTTGGTATGGGCGTGTTTCGCGCACGACTATGCACATTACGCTCCCAGTCGAATTATTTGGAATATTTGAATTGCAATTGATTATTGGTTATTCCAAGTTGGAAAGCTATTACGTACTGGAATATTGAAAGCAAACATAATCGAAATAATAATCCTAATTTGAAAAAAGCGTAGAGGAAACTATACTTACAGAAATTTATATGCGCCAGCGCATTTGAAATGAATTCTACTGATTGACGAATTATAGTTTAAATAATACTAAAGATAAGAAAACGTGAAAGATGATAGTGCGCTGAACTTAAGTTTGAGGATCCTTGTTGTCAGCGCGACGGTTATCGGGATACTACACTCGGTTACCAACAGCCTACCACAATTGCACGAGAAGGAAGTTTATATCGGACTAAAGATCTATTGTCCTGGGATAAACACAAAATTCTTCCTATTAGCAGTTATATATGTATAGCGAATAAGCATAGCAATTCCTGTGACTCGAGATCAATTTCAATCTCTGCTAGAAATTCGAGAATGTGTTAATATCAAAATTAAAGACGAACAACAAATTGGAAAAGATTTATTGTTTAGAGTACAATTATCGTTATAAAGTCATAGTAGTGGATAATAAATTGGGATTGACCGTTTGCGAGTCCAAAGGTATACAAGCGGCTTCTCGTCTAACAACGGTCCAATTACAAAGGATCTATTGTAAGAAGTGTATACAAACCACGGCGTATTTCTATAAATCTGATGACTTGTGAGATAACATTATTTAGGATTTCAATCTGATCTTCCTACAGTTCCGATCAGAGTTATTGTCACTTTCAAAATTTGCCGATTTCATTGGTAGCATAGAATTGTGCAAGGAATATTGAAGAAAGACATTGTAGTACTGATTCGCACGGTGGTTTTCTAGACTTTTACAAAATAAGATGTCATAAATCCTGAATCTCGAAGAATTTATCTTGCCCGCTTCCCAGTAGGCTGATTGTCCGCTTTCATAGTACTGAGCAAGAAACAAAAGCCGGCTGCCCTTACGACAGTGGTTGGCCATTTTGCTAGACAGAGTAGCAGTACGTTGGATTCGTTAGAATTACTTTTCGTATAATATTCGCTTTGATTATTTGGCCGAAATATGCCCCGCTGCTTAATTAAATCAATGGCCAGGTACCAGAAGAATAATGCGGCTTGCGAAGGTAAGTGGTAGTCTGAGATGAGCGCGAGCCAATAAACTAAAGTGCTGCGGGACGTGCTAGTAAAAAGTTCTCGTATGTGGTTATGAAAAGTTAGTCGGATTCTTTCGCTCGGTTATTGTTGACACTGGTTAGGCTATCAGTACTCCCGCTGGGCATTGGAATTTTAATAATCTTCCTTAACAATCTGCCCTAATTGATCTCGGCTTCATTGATTTGTCCTTCGATATACAGAAACGGAGCTAGCTTGGGTCCCGCCACCGAGTAATTCTAAACGAAAGCATCAGCCGAAAGAGAATGCGCCGAAGTCGAGCAACATATGGTCTTGTTCGAAATTACCTATCGTCACACGCTACGGTTTCAAAAAGGAAAACGGCATATTTTTCGGAACTGACACGGCTAGCAATGTCGAATTCAATACTACTTGGCATCCAGAAACGAAGGCCACTGTAGCGAGTATTGCGACGAATGATTCTAACGAGGAGAAAGCGATTGTAACGAAAGATAGTCATGAACCGGTGCAAAAGCTTCCGTTTTCAGCCGTTACCGGGGTTAAGTGTCTAGCAACCTCAGCAGCTACTCAAGAGAGCAAAGATGCTGTTAATATAAATGGTAGTCTCGCTAATCAAGAATCGCAATTATCGCCTCATACTTTCTATCTGGCACCGAGCCAGCCGCAAATCGGCACATCCCGATGTTACAAGGATTCTAAATCATCGGAGGTCGAAAGTAATCCTAATTGGAAGAGGAATAAAACCATGCATTACTGTCCGTATTGCCGAAAGAGTTTCGATCGTCCCTGGGTACTAAAAGGCCATCTGCGACTTCACACTGGCGAGCGACCGTTCGAGTGCCCAGTCTGCCATAAATCTTTCGCCGACCGGTATTCTTGCGCAAAAATCTACACTTATACTTGAAATTAATTGAGATTGAATCAGCATATAATAATGCTCGGTTCTTTTCGCAATGTCCCTTTGCATTGTTTAAATAACTACTCTTAATTTGCAGCTCTAATTTACGAGCGCATCAGCGGACGCGAAATCATCATCAATGGCAGTGGCGGTGCGGTGTATGTTTCAAAGCCTTCTCGCAACGGCGTTACTTGGAGCGTCATTGTCCAGAGGCTTGCAGAAAGTACAGAATATCTCAGAAGAGGGAACAAAACTGCAGCTAGAACATTATACTTCTGCTGTTCCCAAATAAACGTTATAATTTATATTGATGCAATTATGTATGGCACATCCTTTGGCAGTCGTACTATATTATTGCATATAAACTATTGATGTAACCAAAATGTACTGTATGATTTAGCAGCTGGTTGTACCTTAAACAAAAGTACTGAATCGCTGCATATATACTAATCTATGTTAACTTCTACTTGAAATTACAATTAATAAGTTTAGTGCTTTTGGAATCGCTTATGATAATTAAGATTGTCCCTCCCCCTGTCTGGCTTTGCAATGAATAGTCAACGTGTCATGAGGCATCAAAGTTGGTCAAGTAGATGTGTACGAAGGAAATGGGAGGTGACGACCCCAATACGCCTTTCAGGTGCTTTGTTTCTTTTGTTCAGAATTCGGAACCTATTGCAGTTTCCAATTGTGCGATTCGTCGTTTCATAGAAACTGACATAAGAGAGGAAAACGCGCATTATTTTATTGTTCATTTTTGGAATTTTTCGAGGCCGATTTCAATCAACGTATCAGAATTAATACTGATTATCAAGTGAAAATGATATCTGATTCTGTAAAAATTGTTGTCTTATATTATAAATTTTAGAACTTTTCTGCTCTTATGCCTCAAATTTAATCTTTCGGACAGATTAATGCTATAAGAAGTGTATATATTTTACATGGAAATTATTTTCTGTCAAATATATTGAATTCTATTGTTAGTTACATAAACGCCATAAACGCTACCGAAAATGACTACGAGAATTTTGAACGCGACGTTCGCCTTCATGAGAACTAGCTTTAAAGTCGACATCGAACGGCAGAGTGCGCGCGGCGACGGTCTAACGGTTTCAGATCTGAATATTCTTATTCTTTCATGTCGCACGTCGTGTACATTCAACGAGTAATAATTGTCGCTCGCATTTGACGCTGTGCGTTAGTCCGAAATTACAAACTGAAAAAGAACGTAATATAGTGTTGCATATTACGCGATAGACTTTCCAAGCAAGTAGACCGTGCCAGTGCTCCGTGGAAAAGAACGCGGCGGTAAAGCACTGCAAAGACTGTTGAAACTTGACATTGGAACGGCCATTTTGGCGTGTTGTTTCCTAATCGAGTGCTCAGCCCAGCATCGATATCCATCCATTTCAAGGTAAGAAATCTTGTAGCTGCAAAAACTTTGGACAAGCTTCGAGTATGCATGTAAACTCTTTTTCGCTTCCGATTATACCAACGGCGCGCAGCTGAAGGTTTTTGGTACTAAAATAGGGAAAGGAACACGGACTTCGTACAGATTCTGTTTTCCATCTATTCGGAGTAATAGTGGTGAGTTGTGGCGGTAGCTCCACGATGCTTTAACATTCACCAGCAGTGGCCTTTTCGCTGGTCACAGCATACTTCTTTCCTATGCAACCAGTCGATTTCCTCCGGCTACTGTACTTTTGCATTTATTTCTTTTGAATTCGTACGTGCAAAAGGGTATTAACTGAACTTTCCAGATAAGCTGGATATATATCTGCTTATTGTAAATATGGTATGCCTGAATTCATTTTGGCTCACGGCCTTTTTCGGAGAGCGGAACACTTTTTCTTTTCTATCAAATATGGATTTATTCGGATCGTGTAGACAAATTTGAAACTCTCGCATATTCCACTTTTTAAAATATTGCCGCATGCTTCGCAATTTTGGGCGGCGATTACGTTATTTACTTCTTGGTCACAATTGCATTTCGTTTAAACATGGTGTCATAGCATTCGTCGAATTAAATTCTTCTCCATGTCCCTACTTCTGAATATATATTTCATAATGGGAATAGATCATTCTTTAATAGTTGTTGATTTCAAAAATTATTTTGAATTTTAGTCTTCTAATATGTTCAATAACAAATTTTCATGTAACGGCATTTGGGATTCAAATTTTTTCTGTAGGTACGGCCTATATCCATTGCTAACGTATTACTTCCATACATATCCAAACAAGCAAAAACAATGAGTCTATGCGAATCAGCCTATCAACTGTGTTTACATACTCCTATAATGTTTCCAATAGGTCACTTCTAACTGACATCACTCTTTGTTCACTTCGATCGTTCCTTCAGTGGTTCAGTATAACTATCTTATATTTCTATACATATTTTTTAATTTTCTATTACAAATATTAATATCATTTACTGTTTACTCTAAACTTTTTTGATTGTAAAAATTAAACTAAATGTTACGCAAATCTTTATCTTAGTCCGTTTGAATGGAAAAATCTCTATGATTGGGATAATTTATCTATGTTTTCTATTTTGTTTCAGGAAATAGGCATACTGTACTACTTCCAATATGATGACTGAAACACATATAAATTCTAACCACATGTTAACCTCTGGTTTAAATACTAAATCAGAGTTAGAGAAAATGGACGATGTAGGTTGGAAAGCCAAATTAAAAATTCCACCAAAGGATAAGCGAATTAAGACTAGTGTAAGTATGCTTGGTAATAAAATTTATTGTAGTTGCATTGTGCAGTTCCAAATTGATATGCATTGAGGATGTTCATTCTTAATATACGATTGTGGTTTATAGGATGTCACTGATACACGAGGTAATGAGTTTGAAGAGTTTTGCTTAAAACGAGAGCTGTTGATGGGAATTTTTGAGAAAGGCTGGGAAAAGCCTTCTCCTATTCAGGAGGCGAGTATCCCTATTGCTTTGTCCGGTAAAGATATTCTTGCCCGTGCAAAAAATGGAACAGGCAAGACAGGCGCCTATTCAATTCCAGTGCTAGAACAGGTATTTTTGTTGTTGTTGAAAATACATATTGCTATTAAAGTCCTAACTTTCATTTGTTTGTAATGATATATATAAATTACTTTTACTAGGTTGATCCAAGAAAGGATGTGATTCAAGCATTGGTTATTGTGCCTACCAGAGAGTTAGCTCTCCAGACATCACAAATTTGTATTCAACTTGCAAAGCACATGGACATAAAAGTGATGGTAACTACTGGAGGAACTAACTTGCGTGAAGACATTATGAGGATTTACCAGAAAGGTATATAGCATGAGTATCTGAGTACATACAATATTTGTGATTTATGTGTGGTTAGCCGCATATGTATATGTAATTGAAACTATTTCTCTTCTGTTTATAGTACAAGTAATAATAGCGACCCCAGGAAGAATTCTTGATCTTATGGACAAGAATGTCGCGAACATGGATCATTGTAAAATTCTAGTCTTGGATGAGGCAGATAAACTTTTGTCTCAAGACTTTAAAGGAATGCTTGATCATGTAATTTCTAGGTAAACATTTGAAATTCATATTATTGTGTATATTTATTGTGTATTAAAATATGCTGTGTATCAGATTAATTTGTCAGTGGTATTTAATATATACTTGCTATTTGCAGATTACCACATGAACGTCAGATTCTGCTCTATTCTGCGACATTTCCTCTAACAGTAAAGCAGTTTATGGAGAAGCATTTAAGAGATCCATATGAGATAAATCTAATGGAAGAACTTACATTAAAAGGTGTGACACAATACTATGCCTTTGTACAGGAACGACAGAAAGTTCACTGCCTTAACACGCTGTTTTCAAAGGTAAAGATTTTCGTATTTGAATCCTATTCTTATTGTGGCATATATATAATATGCATGACGGAGCGGAAACAACGTTAGATTTTTCGAGTACTCACTATGTACATTTTCATGGAAACTGACGTAGATTTTGTTTGTTCTAGCTCCAAATAACACAGAGTATAATATTCTGTAATTCAACGCAACGCGTCGAATTACTAGCCAAGAAAATAACAGATCTTGGATACTGCTGTTATTACATTCACGCTAAAATGGCGCAGAAGCACCGAAATCGTGTATTTCACGATTTCCGGGCAGGAGTTTGCCGAAATCTGGTAATCATCCAATTTAATAATACTTTTAGCATTAACCGAATGAAAATATTTTCAATTGAATTTTATTTTACGTTTTATTCTACCGACTATAATTTTTAAGTGAATTTTCCTTGTGATTATACATACCTTGTATTTATAGCAAACATAATTTGTGTTATCTCCAGGTGAGCAGTGATCTGTTTACTCGTGGTATTGACGTACAAGCTGTGAACGTCGTGATCAATTTCGACTTCCCCAAAATGGCAGAGACCTATTTGCATCGCATAGGCCGATCAGGTCGGTTCGGCCATTTAGGTATAGCAATCAACCTAATTACGTATGAAGACCGATTTAACTTGCACCGTATCGAACAAGAGCTTGGAACAGAAATAAAACCCATTCCAAAGGTGATAGATCCAAGTTTGTACGTGGCAAAACCAGAAGACAATAACAGTATGGAAGAGGGTAATGTGTCCAAGTAGTTTCGATACGCTATTACAATGAAGCTATATATGCGCTCAAAGAGTATAAAGTGTGAAATGGTGATTGTGACTCGTACACATAGGGCATACATTGCTGTGCTTTGAACTCAGAGAGTGAAATGTTACTTAAGTCTAAAAAGATTTGTCAGGTGTATTTAAACAGTGTATAAAGACAAAACAGTGCTACAAACATTTAGATAAAAAAGTGGTCTATATAGAAAAAAATTGAAAATTTCAATTATCGTCATACTAAGCTGCGGAAAAATGAATCACTTGTAAATAAGGCATACCGAGAATGAGATAGTGAGCTCGATGAATGGAGTGATGTGAATGCCGGTGCGAGTCATTCTTTGTACATAAATACATTTAAATGTACATAATCTAAAGTGCGTCAGAGTCAAGCCATTATCAAGAGCACAATATGTAAGTGAATACATGAATAACATAATAATCATTACATTTTACCATGATTGTAAATATTACACCAGAATATCTGACATCATTTTACTAGAAAATTTTTGTGCAACGGCTTCACACTTCCAATATTATCTTACATTCAGTTGTTCAATGTGGAGAATGTGGCATGTGGAATTTGAGCAGTAAACAACAGCCATTAGAGTGCGCCGCACATGTCTGATCGCTGTTTGTCGATATACAGAATCCTACACAGTAATCCATGTGCCCGTTACAACTGCACGATCATACATACTTACAAATTGCCCTTAGATGTACACTCGCAAATTCTAAGTGGTATCGATCATAATATTTGATCATGGCTTGATTTTGCTACCTGTCAATGCTGTCATACAACTCTGAAATTCAAATCACTGTTCAAAGAAATTAATTTTTTTCATTCTATCAAGCAAGCAAGAGTTTTTTTTAACTTAATCGGGATCTTTTATGATGTGATTGGGGGTCAGAGGTTGTAAAATTGACTAGTTTTATAAAATTATTTTTTATAAATAACTGGCTGGTGGCATCTCTGTCAATTGGGGATTCTTTGTATGGTTTCGGTATGTCCGTGACACGTTCTCGGTGTCAACATATCGGCAAACCTAGAAGGGGAATTGGCTAAGGTGCTTCTAGATATTTGCAACCAATTACAAATAGTAAAAATACGTTCCATCGGTTTGCAGTGCATTGAATGAAACTTGCAAGATAAATATACCATTTTTGACGAGATGAAAGGTAACTGCCAAAATGTAATGGTAATCATCTTAGAATCCCCATCAATTTATTCTAAGTTTCTCCTTCTATTTCTCTTTGATGTTAGCATACGTCAATCCTGCTGGGAGAATAAGAATCTTTAGAAGATTATGGTTTTCCGTATAACGTATTTATCGTTAACGTCCGCTAATAACCGAAATGTGGACCGCCAGCCACAGTGACCTAGGTTTATAAAACGAAATTCGTATACATTAGTAGGCAATAGAAGAATATTTCATATTTGAAGCAAAAGAGTTCAATGAGGCGTATGAGTAGGGAAGGTGAAAAACGGTTTTCAATGCATTTAGTGTTATAATATGGGCTTTGACGGATATTTTGCTTTGATAGAGACAATAAGAGAGATATCCTAAAGTGGGTAGAACTGACCATAGAAGTTATAAACGTGTACTAAAGATATAACTTTTCAGCTTCTCGCTGCAGATGAAGTGCGACATTCTTACAAATATTTTTGGAATTATTTAAGCATGATGTCATCTTAAATGAACCGTGACAGTTTAATTCTTTGGTGAAATGTATGTTTTACTTTTCTTTCTGCAGAGTATTCGAGCTTCTTTGTTCAGAAAATATGCAAGGCTATGATGATGAATACTAATGATTGAGACGAGAGTCCTATATACCGATTTTGATGCATATCAAACATGATAGGAGGTTTTGCGTTCATCATCGTACTGATAGAAGATGTTCGAAAAATTAAAAAATAATGAAGTTGTTCTACCAATATTTTAAATCACAATCGTGAAACAGCATGCTGTGCCATGAAACTATTTATCACTGACGTGTAAATGTCTCTCTGTCGCCATCTGAGCAACGACGCTGTGATTTACGCTTATAACATTAAAAGCATCGAAAGCCGTTTTTACCGTAAAGAAGAATTATAATTTGATACGTGCAACGTTTCAGGATCAGAAATACGTTTACTACCCATACAACAGAATGAAAGGCATTATTGGTCGATTTACACCCTTTTGCCACTTAATGAATGTGATTTGAAGAGTTTGTTGATACAAAATTTCAACAATTGATAGTAGGTAATGCGAGCATCGTAATATCGCAAGAGTCCTTAGATATTGCGATATTGGGTATATCAGAAGAAGCGAAGATTAATGATAGAGGGTGTTTCGCAAAATGTCCCCCCCCGCTTGGGGTTGGCCGTTATAAAGTGGAGCAGGTTGTCACAAAAATTGGCAGCGATTATATTAAAACGATTACACACTCGTTGTAATTTACAACGTGATTTGAAGAAACACAACGCAATGTTTCTCTCGCGTCTCCGTCTTTTACTGATCATTATGTTTGCCTTCTATGCGATGTTACTCATTCCAAATCTTGTCATCCAGAATGCATCTATTTGGGAAATGTCGCATATTGTTCTGCTGTAATGTTACGATATCATTTCTGTCATGTTGTATTATTCCTTTGATACGTAAACAATTAATTGGACAGATCAGTCAGTATTTCCAATATGCCAACGCTGATATAATACTCTTCTGTATACATACTGCAAGGTTTTACGTATTACATTATGCGTTCCGGAAGTCTGTTTCAGTCTTACTTTCGCAAATTTAATCGGACCGTAGGTGTAACATTCTTGGTTGTACCAAGATATGATTTAAAATACTGTTAGACCCATTATGGAATCTATTTTGTAAAATGTATTTTACTCAGTCTTTGAAAGAGTCAAGAGTATACTACAAAGGAGTGGGGGAGAAAGAGAGAGAGAGAGAGAGCGAGAGCGAGCGTGGGTGGGAGGGAGGGAGTGAGAGAAAGAGAGAGGAAGCAAACGTATAATGACTAATTCAAATGGGTTCATTTTTACGACAAACATAGAAAAGCAGACAAGCATTCTTTCTACAAAACTCTTCAATACTGCTATTACACTTTTGAAAATGCTATTGCAATGTTTACCTTGACTCTTTGTAAAGAATGATGTGCATCCGAGATAAAACAAATTGCTGGTAAATGCTTGGCGATGAATACTGCGAAAATAAATACTATGCGTAGGCTAATAAGTAACATATCGATGCGTGTTTCTTCCAGCAGTTAGAGAGGTATCCCACTTCTCATTCAAAAGTTTCGCTGCGTTTCGTGGAGCAATTCGAGTTTGAGTTGAAGTATACAATAGCGGGCTCTGTACTTCAGCTTTAACGGGCATCACAAGAAACGTTGCGTGGCGTGCTGCGAAGATACACTTGTTGTCGAAACTTTCGCAATCGTTACTTCAAGCCTGACGCATAGTCGCGTTCCCAGATGATGTTCCTAAACCTCATCTAGGATTACAAGGGTAGCCTTGGTTAAGGAAGGAGTTGGTGTGATCTCTTACAACGTAAGAGTGCAATGTTTTATGTAGTTGGTTAACATCTGGTGTTGAGAAATTTCAGTGAACCCCTTTAAGTCATCAGAAAGGGTTGCACTGTATTTGTCTTTAAATTACATACGATCTCTTAAATCGTGTGTGTGTGTGTGTGAAGGAGGAACATCGACATACGGGATCAAAAATTTGACATCATTGATCTCGTGCCTTCACAAAACAGAGCATTGGCTCATGTCAGTGCGACGAGCTGCGCGCGAAAAGAACACATTCCCATCAAGGAAACAATTTCCTACAACAGACAAACTAAAATCAAATACAGCTCAAATCGTATGCAGCTCGTCTACAACATTGAAGATAAATTTTCGATACCTGTGTATCGAAGTTTAAAAAAATAGAAAAAAGAAAAAAAATGCAATTCACTCGTATGCAAATTTTGCTGTTTCCTTTGTAACCGCTACTTGGTCATGCATTTTCGTCTGTTCCTTTATGATTCTCTAAATTAGCAGATATATTGTGGTGATCCCGTAAAACTAAGGAATATGTTCTCAAGCATGCGGCGTTTTGGTTACAACCGAATGTTTTTATGATTCTCGAGCCATGGTAAAACTTATTTAAGTCACAAGAAACATCAGTTTACTCCCGTGACATCGTTATTAAAATAATGTAAATGCAAGTCAAATGTTACTGAGGATTGCTTATAGTATTTGTGCGTCGTTAGACTCACGACAAGATAACGAAAGATAAGACATCTCTAAGTGCAATGCGAGGCCGTGCAATTACGCAGTTTTATTTGACTTGTATATAGTTGGAACAAAATCCGTATGATGATCTGTTTGCGGAGAATTATTCGTACGACAGTTTATTTTTAAAGACATCCGATGCGAAAGTTTCCCTTATTATACACTCACCGCTTTCAAAAATGGGAAATTACTGCTAGAAAAATGATTACATTGGAATTGTCAATTGTTTCGGAAACATAAATGTTTATTTGTCAATTGTAAAAATAGGTTGGGCACACTTCGCAAAACGAAACCATTTTTATTTCTTTTTGATTTCTTTAAGCACAGCCTGAAATAGAAAGGCGCATGTCATGGATTTGTTTTCACGGGGAACAAAGTAGCAAAGCATTTGGTCCTTAATAAAATTTCCGGTTCAGTGCAATTTGAGTTTGTGTAATAATCCTATGTTCATATCCTGAATTTCCCTGATGCTGTTCCTGCGACCTACCATCGTAAACTAAAACTATTACTATCGGAGATATTTGCGAGTACCCCGCACTTAAATCATGAATACAATACATAATTGATTCTCTGTCACAGTAAAAAGAAGCCAGGGCTCGTCCGACAGTTAGTATCTCGCAGTTGCTAAATCTTCAAAAAGCTGTAATTCTGGGTCGATACTGTAATAATATTTTCCGATACTATCTTCGTAAAACTGCTTTATCTATCACTTGGTATGATATTCCAATTGTTAACCGATAAAGTATTTGTTATCGGGAGTAGAATCAGGGCAAAACAATGTAAAAAGTCGTGAGAATTATAGCATCGGTCTGTTGGTGCGGTATAAAGGACGCTGGCTATTGATTTTAAGTAATCGCTTAAATAGCGTCAGTGGTCCGTGCAACGGCGCCATTAGATGCAGCCGACGAAGATGCGTGAAAGTCGGTGCTGCCAGAACTTTAAGCTTAGGAGCCCCTCAGTCCTTGCAACCCCCGCCTCTTTGATTCTTCGGTGTCGTCTGCCACCCCTTGCCCTTTCGCTCTCGCTCTTTCTCTCCCTCTTTTTCTCTTTCTCTATCCCCCCCTTCTCTCGCCTATGACATTCCCCTGCAGCACTACTCTGTAATTCGTTGCTATAGCAAATCGATAAGTACTCTGAAGCATATCGCTATGGAGTGCCGGAATGGAAATCTACAAGCTGCGGAATAATGTATCTCGTTTGGGGATAGGCGCGCAAGTCCTTTTCACAATATCCGAGACGTATCGACATCCCAAAGAAATTCTACCGTGGAGACTGGGGCGCACAAGCGATGTTCCCGTCAACGGTACAATCTACAATAACATTGGAAGGCTGGTGCTATGACTACAAGCCAATGTAAATGTAGATGGGTTCGCCTGTGCGAGCGAGTACGGCCGCCGAACAATCGAACGGCACAACATGCGAGAGCGGCGCGGCGCGGCGCGGCGGTACATAAATTGGTTTTACACGTCTGGTTTAGAGCGGCGTGAGCGATATCGATTTAGACGACCAATTAGGGCTAAAAGGTCCTTTAGGGAGAATTTCTGCAGAGGTCCTAGGGGTGCTCCGTCTGCTGACAGAGTGTGCTACCCTTGTCCTCGCTCCATAGCCAGACACCCCCACCACACTCAGCCCGAGCAGATTCAACTCTTCTCGGCAGAGCTCTTCCATTTTCCGTGTAATTTCCACGAGATGACAGGCGCAAGGCCAGGAGAGAAAGAAGAAGGAGGTCGCCCGAGGGGGTAGAGAGGGCCAAAGCTAAGGAGAAAGGAGAAAGTATGCGCCCCTTCGAAACGTAAACGCGAGAGCAATGGGTGTGTAAGAAAGAGATAAAAAGAAATAGGCTTTTCTAGGCTCGGTCGCTGTGAGAGAGAGAGAGAGAGAGGCAGGGGCAGGGGCCGGGAGTGGGCCGCGGGGGGATGTCGGCAGGAGGTTTTTGGTGGGCGGACGGGCGGCGGGGATCTCTGGCAGGCAGTGCTGGCCGATAGACGATATCGTAGTCGCTGCCACTGCCACCGACGTTGCCACCCCTCATCCAACCTTCCCGTAATCTGGCAGTGCATTTAACCACTTTGTGAAATGGCCCTATATCCCGCCGCTGTGACGTAGCATTCGATACGTCGGTAAGAGAGGAGGACAGTGAGAAGGGCTTTCGGATGGAATGGGACGGCTGTAAGAGGTAAAGATGTGCGGTTGGTGGTACTACGGGATTGAGGGGAGGGATGGATGGACGATCGCCGGTGGAAGTGTGTGTTTGTATGTGCGCGCGCTTTCATGCGCGCGCTGCCGGTCTAGCCATCGGGAGGGGGTGAAAGCACCGGCAAGAAGGAGGGGTCCCTCGCCGCCGCTGCCGCCGCCGCCGCCGCCGCCACCGTCGGCGCCGTTTCGCAGGAGTGGAAAGCTTCCCTTCTAGCTGTAGCGCGCGGTTGCGTGGAAAGCACACGAGTCGTCTAGCCGGGGGCGGCGAGGGCGAGGAGGGTAAAGTCGGATTTGGGAAGGGCGAAAGGGTGGAAGGGGTGGTGGGATGCGATGGAGGCTCAGCAGGGTGTAACAGTGGGCTGAGGGGATAGGCGGCGAGGGCGGCGAGGGAGGCGAGGGGGGCTGGCGAGTGGTGGCGAGGCGAGGGTTGTTCCGAATCACGGTGGTGGTGTGTACACCCGGTATATAGCCTTCCACCCGGAGTGGAAGAAGGGTGCGCCCTACTTCGCGTCGGCGTTTTCCCTCTTGGTAGTGTGCAACGAACGACATACCGAGAAAAAGCAAGGCGGCCGCCGGGGGAGGGCGGTGGATATCACTCTGGTTCAGTGCCGGGCTTTTCACAGTCTCTCATTTCACTAGGAGCGGCCGCGCCACCGGCTCCGCCGTTTTTCTCAATTACACAAATAAAAAGGGGCACGGAATTGGCTAGGTGGACGCAAGCCCACGGACAGAGAACGCGCCGCGTCGCGTCGCCAGCCTGGATGAAGCTGCCGTTTCCCCGAAATTCGGCTGCTCGCGCATCCCGACCGACGCCACGGCGAGCGTCGGTACTCTCCCGTGAAGGCAGCTCACCTCGGCTGGCCGAAATCGCGAGCGCAAAAAGTGCTGCGCGTCGCCCTACTCGTTCCCGCAACTACGGCCAGTCCGAGTCCGAGAGCAGTGAAGGAATAGTTGGGGGTGTTTTGGTCGGTGCACGCGTGTGCTTGAGTGGCAAGTAGCAAGGATTATATAGAAGCGGTGGTGAATAGGGGCGAAATCGGCTCGGGGAGCCTTTATCGTATCGCGAGTCGAGGAAGAGAGGCGGACGCGCCGACCTGGCTCGAGGGTAGACTAATTCCTGAGAGTGGAGCCAACGGAGCCAACGGAGCAGGATTTACGAATGGGCGGACACGAAGCGCTTGATCCGTGCGAGCGTATTTGCATAATTAGCTGGGGCACGGTGTCGAAGTGAGTACGGGTTCGGGGTAGGGAAGGCTGTCGTGAACTTTAGTGCGAGGGCTAAGGCAAGGCGAGACTCGTGGCGATCGCGAACGAAGAAGAAGTCGGGAAGAGGTCAACGACGCAAGTGTGGGAGGAAAGGGTGTTGGGAAGAGAGCTGTCTCCAGTATTTGGAGAAATCGTCGAGGCGATCCGAGAGGGGGTGAAGATGGACGTAACGGGACTGCAGGGAAGTTTGCTGGAGAGGCTGAAAGTGTTGGCCAGCCATTGACGCATCGTGCGAGGAGGTGCGGGCTGTGTTCAACGCGCGAGATTGGAGGAAAGTTGAGCGTGCCGAAAGGAGCGCGCTCGCGAGGACCATCGTTCGACAATAACAAGCGTCCGCCATGGAGATGTGGGTCTTTTTACTGTACGCGACAGGATTGCTCGGGGTTGTAACGAGCGACAAGTGCGCCGATGAGTGTACCTGCAAGTGGAAGAGCGGGAAGCGTACGGTGGAGTGCATAGACCGTGCTCTGACCAGCATACCGGAGTCGATTGATCCGGAGACCCAAGTACTCGATACCAGTGGCAACGACATTCGTGTCTTACCGAGCAACATCTTCGCACGAGTACGTTTAACGAATCTACAACGTCTCTACCTACGCGAGTGCCATATCACCCGAATCGATAGCGAGGCGCTGGCGGGTCTTACGAATCTTGTCGAGCTCGACCTCAGTCAGAATCTTTTGACTGCAGTGCCGAGCACCAGTTTCTCTGATACCCCCTTTCTCAGAGATCTGGTCCTCTCGAACAATCCCCTCGAGAGAATCCATTCGCACGCGTTCAAGAGCACGCCGAATTTGGTCAAGTTGGATCTCTCTTACACGCAGCTCGTGGAGATCGGGACGGAGGGCTTTCAGAGCCTCGAATTACTGGAGAGTCTCAAGCTAAACAACAATCGGCTCTCCACTCTCCATCCTGGCACATTCAATCCGTTGAACAAGCTGACCAGTATCGAGCTCCACGATAATCCTTGGATTTGCGATTGCCATTTGCGCGAGATGAAGATGTGGCTGGTTAAGCACAATCTACCGACCCTCGTAGCTCCGGTTTGCCACGGACCTGAGCAATTAGTGAGCCGTGCCTTCACGGACTTGGGTATAGATGATTTCGCCTGCCGGCCGATCCTACTGATAGCCAGTCGCTATGCCGAAGCGACCATAGGCGAGAATGCCAGTATCGTTTGTCGTGTTAGCGCTATACCGCCGGCCAAAGTCAAATGGTATTGGAATGGAAGATTGCTGACTAATCACTCGGCCTTCAGTAGCTACCAGAAGATCTTAATCTTCGAGGAGGGTCAGTTTAGGAAGCGGAGCACTCTAGTTCTCACGAACGCTCAGGAGGCGGACTCGAGCGAGTTTTATTGCGTTGCCGAGAACCGGGCGGGTAGTGTCGAGGCGAATTTCACCTTGCACGTGTCATTACGGACTGCTGGTATATCGACCCTCGGCTCGGGACAAATCGCGGGGATATCGGCCGCTCTCGTCGTCCTAATACTCTTTATTCTCCTCATTATCCTCGTGCTATTTATTCGGCTGCGCCGGATGCCTTTCAAGGACGTGAAAACATCGAGTCCGGTGGAAAACGCGTCGGGCGATGCCAGCGGGACAACCACCGAGAATCCACCCTCGGCGACCTCGACTGCTCGCAGAAAGCAAGAGGAAATCGAGACGACGTCATTCGGCGTGGAGTCGAAGCTGCCGGTCTCTCTCAATCTAAGTTACGTTCAAAGGCCGCATACTGGAACGCTGCAGCCGGAGAACGAGTACGGCTCGATCAGCCGATTCGATGATCATAGCCATTCATCGGTGATGGTTGCGCCGTCGGCATGCTTCTCCTCGACGACATCGCTGATGCCGATCGAGAATCCCGATCTGATCCGGGACACGCATCGTGAATCGGCGGAGGACATAACCCCGTACGGCGGCGCCGATTACACTCGCATGGAGATGGTCGACGAGGGCAAACTCCTTTACTCGAGCTGTCTCTGGGAAGCAAGGGACACGTGCAGAGCATCGGTGACAGTGAGCACGTATCCGTCGAAGGAAGCCCTGGCTGTGGTAGCACCAGCGGCTGAACAGTTTCCGCCCGGCGCCAAACAGATGAGAGTTTGGCAGAAGGGGGTGCCGGTCTTGCCGCCGGTCTCTGCGTTGAAGCGCGTCCTCGGCTCGACGCGCAGCTCACCTGACGAGGGCTATCAGGAAGGCACTGGTACCGACGTCTAGGTACCGCTGCTTCATTACTGCGACGCCCGGCACCGTTACCTGGAGCTTCGTAGACGCCACCAGGATGACACCGACTGCTGAGATACGTCCTGTCCAGTGCCGGACGGGTGGTAGTGAACGACGCTTAAAAAAGGATCATCAATCTCGAATTCCCCACATTCTCTCAAGTGGAAATGATCGTTGACCTGTCGCGGGGATTGGGTATATCTATATATATATATATAATATATATATGTATATCTATATATATGTATATGAATGTATAGTGATCGATGAAATGGTTGGAAATGCTCCGCGCGTATGGTACACGTAAGGAGCAGGGAGAGAGACGGGCGACGTGGTCGAGTAGGCAGGCATCAAACGAACGTTTACTCTGTCGCTGAGTTTGCGAACAGTGGTCGATGAGACATTCTATAGTATCCCGAAAGCACAAGCGAGGGAGCACGGTAAATGAAGAATCCGGCGTGAATCGATCGGTGAAAGCGTATCGAAGCCATCATTTCCCCTCTTCGGGGAAAGCACAGTCGGAGATTGCTCGGAGTGTATCCCGACTGTTGTGCGCAAACAGCATAATACAACGAGGACGAGGACTATCAGACGCCAAAGGTCCATCGGGAATTTCGTCGCTCGTTGTTCGGTGGTTTCTCTCACACAGCACAATATTGACGGGTAATACTTTCTATAAAAGGGCTAAGCCAAAGGTGGGCGAGGAGGTAACGTTAAAGATATGTTAGCTGATTTCTTAAGGTAAAGAACACGAAGACTGCAAGTGTATGTTCCGAAGGATGTGTAGATAGAGTAAAGCGAGATAATTGTTTCTATCGTCGGACCGGCCGCCGTATTGCACGTGGGGTTTTCTAGTCAATTCGAATACAATGTCCCTAGATGATGAGAGCAGAACGGTTTGCGAGTAATGCCGCTCGGATCGCCGAGCCGCGATCCAAGCGCACCAAAATACCGCACCGATTCCTGTCGCCCATAATCACTAATGCGGTATACCTTTTCATTTCACGCGAGACTATGGATTGCACACTTGTGCACCTCGAGCTGCGATCGCAATGGAGAGCCGATCAAGCAGTCGACGATAACGAGCGAGAGCAGCAGTCAACGCGACAACATTGGTTTTTGAGTGTTTATTGATATTCGTGTTCGCGCTGGCGCTTCGCAGCCTCCCCAGAGCGCAAAAGCAGACGCGCCGGCTACATCTTTGGGATCATTGTGATTACTGGACCAAAACCCGACATGCCTCTCTTTCTCTCCCCCCTCCACCCCTCTCAACACGTGTTGCCAGAGCCTTTGCCAACGTATACTGGCATGGACACACGCTGTCTTATCTGCTAGAGCTTTAATTTCGAAACAGTCGGGTCTACACTGCCGCGTCATTTCTTGCACATAACCAAAACACCATTTGCCACAAGAGCCGCGCCTGGGACGCCCAAAATCTCCGGTCCCCTGATCCCGAGATGTGTTCGTCGCCTCTGCTCGTCTTTGACCCGTTGACGACGCTCAGCCGCAGAATCGATAGAATCAATAGAATCAATTACATAAGACTGTATGATAAGCATTGGAAGTCCGGGCAACAATTGCGAGTGCAGGTAAAACTATTGCTCAATCAGTGGGAAAGAGGGATATATTCGCGATTGGTCAGCCGGCTTATGCCTCGAGTGTCTTACGTAAGTGAGTCTGTGTTGATGTCTATGTAGAGACTAGGCGGTGAGCGGTAAGCCGCAACAACAATTGCTCTACCAGGTTAGGTGACGGAGAGCAGCGCCGGTGTGTGCGTGCCCGTGTGTTTCGTGTGTTGGTGTGTGAATGCGTATTCTCGTAGAGCTGCATGACTGCGCCTCATGCTCGCTCGTGCCCCTGCGTCGGGGGTCTATGGTCACTTTGTACGCGAATCCATCGATAACTTGGCAGTCGTGTGTGCCAGCCTTTAGGATAACAGCAGGCACGCGCTAATGCCAGCAGAATAGAAAAGCGAGACTCAGAAACAGACAGGCAGTAATGCTAGCAATGACGGAGACTGAGAGAGATAGTGTAAAGTGGTGGGAGCGCCAATTGACTGGACATGTCTACTTCGCTCAATGATCCTAGAATCGTTCGACTGATCCGCGATGTCCTGGAGAGCAGCCAATCCCAGCCGATTGTTGGTTGGAATTTTGAACGGCGCCATTTGATTGCGCCGCTAATTTATCTTAAGCGGAAAGAGCAAGATTTCATATCAAGAACTAGGTATACCGATTGGTCTGTTGCAAATCCCTGATTGTTTTATTACTGTTTTGGAGAAAGACAAGCTGGGACTTTGGGACAGCGTAGTTGGGAGGGAAAGAAGTACTTTAAACCGTCTCGACCATAGGAACGCGATATACATGTTCATTTTCATTGCGGCAATATATTTCGTCCAAGAATTTCCCCGCAGCGTAGGTGTGTACTGTGGTAATTCTATTGTGCTTGCTGTTCTTGGCGATTGACTAGTTTTGCGTGAACTATTAAAATAGCCGACAGGATAAACCGATTGAATGGTACAGAGAAAATCTATAGATTTCTATTTCGTTTTAATCTCGTCTTTGACCGGGTTCAAGCTGATTTTTACTGCTCGACTTGATGCATAGAATTGTCAAAACGAGCGTTCAATATTGAAATGGTATATTTTCCTAGTGTGCGGCTAGAATCTTGCGCAAAAGTGCGGCCTTTCGAGATTTTGCTCCCCGTTCCATAGGTGGTACAATAATATTATCGGCAGTTCGTTAAAAATTTTCTACCTCAAATATCGTTCCGAAGAATTCGCGTAGCCGGTGTTCTCTTGCATGCTGTTGTTCTCGATATTCAGGTTTTTCGGAAAGAGATCGCCAGAAATTGATTGGCTTTTGCCGATTTCTGGGTTCTGGGACTCATATTCTTCAGGCATTTGCAGCCGAATTCCGTTGTCTCACGTGCATGATCTGTTTAATGTTAGTCAGATATGTATGTACGTACCAAAACACTGAAATACGGATTGCTTGAGCCTATTTTCGATTCTCTTTTGGGCTCTACTCTTCTCACTGCCGACACATCCCCGATGAATTCTGTGTTCTCGGGCGCAAAGGAGCAAATCGTCAAAAATACTTTGCCTGGCTATATTAAACCTCTTACGGTGCGAAATCGATCCGTGTGTGTCCGCCTTTTATCGTATGGAGCGAACGCCGTTCTTTCTTACACCCTAGCACGTGAATATCTCGCGCCAAATATTAGCCTAAACTTGGAGATCTCCTTTCAATGCCAATGAGAAAGCACCCATCACATGTATCTACGTACGATGCCAAGAGTGACCGCATTAATTCGTTATTGATCGTCGATATCTCTCAGCATAGTAGGTGGAATGTGACCTTTCTCCGAAATCTAGTTCTCGTAGCCTGAAGACGCGCTGCATTAATCAGAGATGTAAAGTATTTTCCGAGGCATAGTTAACAATGGTATACTTGTACGAAGCATTCCCTCGCATAGTTCATATGCAACGGTGCAAGTTACTCGACAAGTTAGTGAGAACGAATTAAAAAGGAGGCGTTCCCGATGTATATGCATTGGAAAGGATTCTAATAGTACTTTGATGCGCGTGATTGCTTTCGGTGAAATTTATTCAAGCGAGCCAATCGTTTCTTTAGGATTATACTTCCTAGCGAACCGCATCATATCTGCCCTCTTCATCGTTCAGTCTCTATTTTGCAGTGAAATTTCGAGTTTCATTGGAGGAAGTAATATCGCAAAATTACTCGTCTGTATGGTTCAAGGGGTAAAAGGGAGGTGTGGCGAATGGATAGAGGTGAGAACGGAAATGGACGATATTGTACCAATGATAAAATACTGCCCGTTACATACTTACTTTTTATATACGTTTTATACCGGCGGCGCTATTTACCCCGAGAAAATATTGAAATCAATGAAATATAACGAGTGCGCGTTAATTACAGCTGAGTTTCACGATAAAAATTGTTGTCGTATTCGATTGATGAGGGGACGATAACGATTACCATGTATGTTCCAGAATTTCCTGGTAAATTAATAACGTTCAATGCCCGCGGAAAACTCGGCTGATTGAAATCGGCGTGATTTCGATTGTACTAATAACGTTTTCCAATATGACCCTATCTTTCGATGGCATCGCATTTTCAAAACTATTACGTAAACCGTGTCAGTAATAGTAATAGGTAGCAGCAAGGACGGAGAACCTTAAGTAGAACGAGTCTCCGCGAGCAAGTTCCAGGTCGTCTGGCAAAGTGGAGAGAATCGAGAGAAGGCTTCCGTCGCATTCTTCAGTAAATATTGACGCGCAAAATGTGTGGCTTGAAAACAATGGAGTACAATGAAAGCTGACAGTGTGAATGTTAATTTCATCAGTGGCAGTATTGGATGTCATATCATTTCCCTCTAGTACGTATCAGCAGTTCTCGCCGCTCAATTTCAAGATAGTCGTCATTGACTTGGTCGAATCAACTCTCGATGAATAAGCATGAAATCTTCATTCGTCAGTTTGGAAGGATCTTTCGCTAAGATATCCGAGGTACGGGAGAGGGGAAAAGCACATACATACATATATTTGAAAGATTGAAGCAGCGCTGTTCCATTTTACATTGTGTTTCCATGCTGGAAGATATTACTACGCCTCGGCAAACATATCAGGTTCAATTTATAGGAATATATGCTTGGGTGAAGATCTTGGCGAAGTTACTATTCCTCAGTCTCGCAGTTTCCTTGAGAGTTGGTACTTCGCTTTAATCGTTTGCCTCGCGTGTTCAGCACTCTGCAGGGAGGCTAACAAGAAAGTGTGCCGCCGCTCTAGCTCGAGCTTTTCCTAGGCCACAGCAGTACCGCGTACACGGCACAAATAATTGTATTAACCACTGACACCCGAAGATTTGTAAAGCGCGTCTGGTGCGTATATCATGCAGCTGCGTTACAGCGGCTCCCTTAATTGCATGACATCTCCCTCGCCGCATTATTCCAGCATTCTCCGTAGCGGTAGCAGCGCGACGGCGGCGCCTGCACCTAGGTCAGGCGTAAATTCAATAAATTTAATTAGTCCTCGGCTGCGCAGTCAGTGGCCGGCCTGATATTTTACCAGCAATTTCGCCTCACTGAGTAACCCGTGTACGATAACGCCGCCGGCATGCCTACGTAACCTACAGCCTCGGGTGAATGCGATTATGCCAAGTATACCACGCGCGCCCGCGCGCCCGCGCGCATGCATATAGTTCACGCGACGTTTTCCTTTCTTCAAACAAGTAATTCAGCTTCTCGAGATCTCGTTGCTTTCAACCAACGAAAGTTCCTCGCTTTAATTTCCTCTGAACATATTATCGCTCTCTTGCTTCTTCATTATTGGTAAAACAATATTAATTATCATCGGCAGTATTGTAATTTGAAACAAACACATGTCGGAAATGGAGATACGGTGAGATTCGTAGAATTGCTAAAAAGATCATGTAGCTTTGATATTTCTTTCGGGGGTCTATCAGCTTTTTGTAAGTTTGTTGGTCTTTCGAAAGACAGCATTTGATTAAATCTCACTAATTAGTTCATGCGAGCTGAAATGAAACTGCGGGAGGTTTCAAAGAATGTTTTGAAGGGTCCGGTATCCCGCGGAGAAACTGGAAATGGTACTCGATGTCACACATCCGTGTCACCAGTCGGTTTGTAGGAGAAAATCATTTCTTGCCCGTACTAACGCGATCCTTCTTACGACGAGCGATGTGTATGTGGACTCATGCTGTTTCTTTGAGCGGCAAACAATGCTTTACTTACGGTAAGCGAGGAGAAAAGAAGGGACAGGGCTTTCGAGTTCACTCGTATATCTGCGAGACGAGGGGGACACACGTAACACAGCAGACATACATGTACTATAGTACGTATATAGCTAGCTAGAGATATGTCCGTTAACTTGAATCGCTGCCAAAGCGATCACTAACGACGAAGAAACTACAATTGTCGCCAGACAAGACACCAGCTTTCCTTTTTTATTAGAGAACTTTGTTGCTCCTCGAAGGAGGCCGATGTGGCTTCCAATCCTCTCGCGGACTTCAATCTCAGTCTCGTTACACAGTTGCTTGGTTGTCCGATTGTCTGAGATCTCTTCACGATGATGAAGTAATTGTCATCTTTCCTGACAACTTTTATAATTTCTTTCCCTTTCCCCTCATACATTGACATAACCTACCTTCGATCATCCATTGGCGAAGACATATTAAGAAGTGTGTGAAAGAGAGGTGGAAAAGCGCAGCCCCTTAATCGGCGGAGTTGTGGCTGCTGGTGTGCCTTCGAAGGGCGCAAGAAGCTGCAACTGGCAGAGATAAATATTGCTCTCGGCACTTTTTTCCTCGGCAACTTTCGCATATATGTATAATATTTTATCGGGGCGAGCCTTGCGGGCATTGGTAGAGATGCGCGTGCGGAGAAACGGCACGGCGCGGCGCAGCGCAGAGAAGCAAAATGATAGTGAAGGCTAAGAAGGCTGGCTCCGATAAAACTAACGTACGACCATAACGCACATATAAATCTGCCAACTACAGTGGACGATTCCATAGGCGCGTTCTCCTCCTTTCTCTCTCTTTCTCCGCCTCCGCCTCCACCTCTCTGTCTCTCTCTTTCTTCTCCAGCGGCCCCGGGAATTATTCGTTGAGCCGGCCGAACGTGTAAAATTAACCGTTCCATTCACAGTTATATATGCACATATCTACTTACTCCTTTGAAACGCGGAAAGCTCCGATTAATTTCGCAGAATTTATTGAGGTAGAATCGAGCGGGAGTACGTTTCTGCCAAGCCGTTGTCCTTATTCCTCGTTGGAACTCGGCCATCTATATATCATCCTACTCTCTCACTCCCTCAGCCCCTCTCTACTCTCTTTCACTCTCTCTCTCTTTCTCTCTTGAGTTCCTTTGACTCCGAAGACGTCGTACTTACGTCAGTTATAATACCTGCCACCACTAGCGTTCTCCCCTCCAGTTCATTTTAGCCCCCTACTTATCAAACCATCGGCAAGTACATCTGGGATTGGTGGCGACGATTCTAGTTTCTTGGATGTACCGAATTTGAAGAAGGAACGATTCACTTAATATAATTAATGGATCACTCCGGTGTACTATGATCTGTGTCACGCGATTGATTAGACTGAAAAGTGAATTGATGAGGGAGGGAAGCAGTGATTTCTGGGAGGTCCAAAGGGTGGAAAGTATAGTGGATTAACTGGTGCATAGGATAGGGGAGGAAGTGAGCAGAGATTGGATGGTGGTACTTGACCGAGGAGCATGAATCCCTATTGAAGGAGGATCGATCATCATTTCGTTCGTTTACCGTGCTGTTTGACCGGATCAATTTCTCATTGCGAGTGTTCGAGATGCAACCGCGCTGATGACCCCGATAATAATAATAACCAGTGGCTCTTTTTCCTGTCGGTATCCGACATATCGCGAATCGCTTGCTGTTGCTTGCTACGGATTGTCATTGTTTATGAATCCATCGCATCATCGATCCACGACATACTTCGCCAACCAACGACTTCATATTTCACCGACTGAATCTCTCTCTGTTGCATTGACGATAGCTTTCCTCTCAAGGAACAGACGAGATTCTCTCCCTTGAATTATTCCTGTCGCTAGTTAATTGGGTTTCAATAATTTCAGCTGTCCCTGAATTGGATCCTCTTGAAAGTGATTGATCTCTCTTCGATTCTGAGTGTGAGCTAGGCTTTGAGATGTGCAGGTGTGCTCGGAGGAGTCTCATAAAAATGAGTTCACTGGTTTTTGCATGAAACGGCAGCGAGGATTTTGCTTTCGACCTTAATCATGTGTAGGTTTCTAGGCTCCGGCTCGTCTTTAATCCCTCCCAACAGTTGCCGAACTATACATATTCACTGGTGCATATCATTGCGGCATGCATATCGGGTATGATGTCTGAGTACGTTGGAATGGTTGCGGGCTAATTCCCCAGGAGATTACGACTACGACACCCCACACTAATAAGCGCGAGCGTGAACGGGCAATGTCAACTACGTGTGTGCGACTGGAAAAGGAATCCGTGCGAGTGTCCGCGCGCCTGTGTACTTCCGTGTGTGCGTGCGTGCGTGCGTGTGCGTGGGTGCATGTATATGTGTGTGTGTGTGTATGTCGAAGGGAAGCGGAAACCGTAAGAAATGTACGTGTGCGTGGATATGTGGGTTTGCGTGCGTACCTTATAAAGGATTCGTAATTAGTTTGTAATGTTTAAGAGGAACCTGCAAAGCCATCAGAGAAAGAGAGAGAGAGAGAGAGAGTGAGGAGAAAACCACTTTTAAGGATGTTAACGATGTACAAATGTGTAATTTAGTGTTACAGGGAAATCCGTCTGCGGCGCGGTACACCATAGCAGAAAAGAATATTACTTTTATTTTGCGAGTGAAGAGACGATGTGCGCGCGGTGAATCGTTTAGAAGACCTAGGCGTACCTATATTTCCAATGATTACACACTTTTTTGAACGTATACATGATAGACGACAGATTATGTACCACGGGCGATCGAGGGCGAGTGAGATGTGCGAAGGCTCTCTCACACACTCACACGTACGATAAAAACATATACTATAATGACAGTTGTCGAAATAAAATTTTTTTCGATCAAATCACGCTGTTTTCTTGTTTGGCTCCTCAATGATATCTTACGTTTTACATGACCGTACGAGGAAGATGTCTCTTCTGGTGTTTTAATTATGATTTTCACACACGTCTACAGTTTGGGCATACATGGTATAAATAGAGAGCATCGAATGAAAAGGAGCACATGGAAAATACCTGCAATAAACTCTTCATCGCGAGTGGTTAGGGCTGTCAGGCTTTTTGTGTCCATGTGAATTCAACCTGTCACATTCGTTAAAGTGAGAAATTACGTTGAATTTCAAATGCGTTCTACAGGAGAGCTGAATAAAAATTCAAATCCGTGGTAGTTTGCAAAGGGTCTGGTATCACCAATGCATGAGATACGGTGCTTCAAGCTGTTTTGAGTATCGAGGGGGATAAACGACGAAGAGCAACGATCCTGCCTTTCCAAAGCATTCGGGACTTACATCATAAGTTTTGTATCGCAGAAGAGCAGAGCTGCTATTGCAGGCTTTTCCATTGTCGCGTCTATTTGTGTAGTAGGATGGCGGCAGTCAGCTTATAAATTCAAAGTGACGGCAAGGTAGTCCAAATGCGAGTACAACGTCGATGTATTACGAAAGTGTAGCTGTTGCGTTCCTATCAATCTTTGGTTAGAAAGGACCAACAGCAATCTGTCAGCCGTAACCCAATTTTCGAGTAATTTAATTCAACATAGCCGTACAATGTCGATCACTGTCTTTACTAACAGTGTTAAATTGCCATTGATGTAGACGACTATAATAATAGATTCAGATACTCTTTAAGCGACTAGAACGGTGGGAGCAGGAGGTTCAAGAAATTTAAATAACCTTGACCCGAATTCTTTAATAATAGCCAGCGTGGGAGCGTAGACGGAGCTTTCGATATCGATGTAATCCAAGGGAGATTTATGTGGTCCGTGAAAAATCGCAAGGCAATTGTAGCACATCCGTTACTGCAACCGCATGGATGACAGCACGAAGGCTACTCGCTATTGGCTGGAACTGAACGGTGAGTTGACAAACTTCATAATTAACAATCGCGTTATCACAACAATACGTTGCTTCCTATTATTCTACGTGGCTCGTCACTCCAAACAGCAAGTACAGCTTCGGCTGAAAAATTTATCAACGCTGAATATTGCGTTCAGTACCGACGAGTTCCATAGAATTCCATGGATTTATAGCCATAGAATGTTCCATTCATCGGGATCCCCATATGGCAAAAAGTTTCGCCAGTAAAAATTCACTTTGGCCTGGCAAGCATGTTCCTGAAATTCCGTTTAATTCCCACAGTAACCGCATGCTCGTCTCTGGCACCGCTGCTGATATTTCATTGCCTCCGAATCGCGTACCGCTTGTCGAACTACACCACTGAAATTGAACAAACTCCTGGCGTGCTTGAGGCAAGATTTATTATAGTTCTATTTCCCATTACTATTAATGCTAAATAATACATCGCTTTGATTCTACGAGCATGAAATACGTGTAGAAACAAGATGTCTCTCTGTCCTTTTCCGATAGGCTGCACGATTAGCCTTCAAGATCAGCAGCCTATTACAGGTATGTGAAGATTTTCTGAGAAATTGGTGAAAGGATGTGCCATCGGTTTTCGTGTTTATCGAGAAGCTGAGCGGAGTTTGTGCCGGTTCGAAGTTGCAGAAGTTCTCGGCTGAATTTTCCCTAGGCGCGTGTCCTCGCCGGTTGTATCCTCCAAGCAATCTCGAGACACGTGTAACTTGAAGTAGGCGACTTGACCGCTGCGAGTCCACTTCTCAACTCTCCCTCAAGGCCCGCTTTTTTTCACTCGACCTTCCAATCTCTCGGAACGTCGACGCGCCACCCTTGCCAGTGTTAATGAAGCAGGCGCGAACGGACCTTTCTCTTTCTCCTACCCTTTTTTCACGGCCTCGCTGGACCCAGCCACCCCTCGCTCACCCCCGACACCTCTGCTTCCCTTCCTACTATTCTCTCTCGCTCAGCAGTTTTCCTCCCGAGGGCAGCAATCCACGCCAGCCTTGTAATTCGTATCTCATATAGCTGTCCTGATGGACCCTCAACTTACTCCATCCAAAACTATCTTGACATATCGAGGCACTCGTGTATCTTCGAGCATTAAGAGCTACGCAGATTTGTGTCGCTTACATGTACAACGGACTATCCGAGGGATAGGTAGCTTGTTAGAAAAGCAGTCTGGAATGTCTGGATAAAGAGAGGATAATAACCAATGCACGCACAGCACGCATACATTGCAAGAGAGCCTGTGCAGAACAAACTGATGGTGACAGGAATGGAGAAGATGCGCGTGGCTTGCCAGCAGGCTGGAAAGCTCCCATCATTTTTCACTAGGAAAAATGCAGATTCAGCCGCGGCTTGAAAATTCACATCGAGCCTTCATAATACACCCGGACTGTTATCACACAGCTGACAGTTATCTTGATCTCCTTCTCTTCCGCTTTCTCCTCCATTGCTTTTCCGTGCTCTTTCTCTCTGCTATTAGTGTCCTCCAAACAGGTGCTAGGATCATCAAGCCTTCCTATTGTAAGGCTTGCTGTAGCCTGCTGCGTCCTTGTCATTTAACAAATGGTTACCTCTCACGAATTATAAGGACACTTCGGATATTGCACTTTGTCAGTTGAGTGTGATCTATGATGTGATCTCTGATGCGAGGAATCCTGATGTAGTCACTGTTTTCTTGTACGGTTACTGGTTTGAAATAGTCGGCTGTCAGACCTATCATTTATCATGATGCAAAGTTATCCTAAAGCAACTTTTCTCTTATCAATTTGCATGTATTATTCACATCTCCTTTTTGACATTATGACTGTCAAATGGCGACTTTAATTATGTGTAGTATTTCTTCTTTCGTCTAGTAGAAGAACTACTTGGACTCAAAAGCATTGCTAGGTCCTTAATGGGTTGACTATTAGTATGATAAATCGTTTTAGAAAGAGGGCAGCAGCTATTTCATAAATGCAACGATTATTGTTGTTTATTCGTGGCGGGTATTTTTGGTCGTCGAGAGAGCAGCGGTATGGCGATGCTTGTAGGAATTTACGTCAGTGGTGGTGCGCCAAACTTCTCGGCACGTTTCTTTTTAATCTCACCGCAGTGGCCGGAACACTGTCCTCTGGGATGCGGTACTCTCTTTCCCTCTCTCCCTCTCTCGTGGAAATGCTCGGCATGCTCACGGAAAATTAATTCTCTGAGATCTCAGTATTCTTGATCGTAGGCCGTCAGCAATGTTATTGTTAGTTGCTGGAGCGGAGGGCGACTGGATGCAGACCTTTCCGTTTACAATTATACAGAGCGGCTTGCGGCTTCCCCCTCAGTTAAATAGTAGCTGGCAGACGGCTGCTAATGGGATTTGCCTGTGGAACAGTGAACAGCTTCTATTAGAGAGCCGGTATATTCCGTAAATGAATGAGTACACAGTAATAATGATGCTTCTCTGTCCTACATTTGACGGCGGACTACAGAGCATCATGTTTTGCTCTGCAACGTCTAACACGCTTTTAAGAATATTTCAAGCTTTCTTTCATCCCCGAGCAAGGCGAACAGGCACTTGGAACTTTCTTATTAAGGCCTCTTAGATTACTTCTTACACTTTTTCCCGTCACGCTGTACATCTATCTGCAGCCGCGACCCGACAAATTCAAAGTCATTATTGCGACTCTCCTTCTTCCAGCAATACAATATCCATGCGGAAAAATAGAGGGAATCTCATATTGCTAGATACAAATTTAAGGAAGTCTTAAATATTTCTCGTTTCGTTAGACAAGCATCATTTCATATTCTGAATCGTGTAGAATCGTGGGTGTAGCATTTCATTATGATTTCATATACCGCTCAAAGATGTTCCGAATATTCTCGCAGCGCACACTGGAACTGACTTGAATCAATAGTCCTGCCGCGACAAAGACAACGTACAAGCTTGTAAACGTGAAGGTATTGATAAATGGAAACGACAAGTATGTCAGAAATATGCTTCTACTTGGCGAATCATATTACTTCTCAATTAATCCTGGTACAATCTTATATTAAACATTCTTATTTTACCTGTTATATTACATATTCCAATAGCAGATTGAAATTCTCTCTGGTTCTAATTTCACGTATTTACTAAAATCCACCGCTTGGAAGTTTCATGGCAAGTGGTATTCTGGTGCGCTTGATGGGAAATTGCCGGAGGTCGTCTTTAAGAAATATGATTAAGGCGGTGCTGGCCGCGAGAGGTCGTGCGGATTGATAACAGATGTAAATCACAAGGAGGACACGCTGGCTAAGTAAGATCCCCGGTGACTCGTGTGACAACCTCTTGACCCGGAACCGGTAATAGAATTGCGTCCCTGCCTCTGCAAGTTTAATCCTTTGGTTTCGCCTTCATTCTTTACACATCGTTAATCCTAGAAAAGACGCCGAGCTCGGAGGTGAGCCGGGCGAATAATTCCTTTAATAATTCCAGCTTTAGACCCAGTTGACGTGTCTTTGCCGCTGATATGTCGGCTTTCTCCAGCAGCCTTTCTTCTTCTTCTATCTCTCTCTCTCACACACACGCTCGTAATCACTGACACATGTAGACGCACAGATATGTGCGTACATAAATAACGAAGTACGATCGCAATTCATCGGCTGGAAAATATCTGGATGAATAAGCTTCGCGTTTCACGAGAATACGAAAGGCAGTCGAATGCACCGATTGCAGAGCGGCATGGCAGCGCGGCATTAACGCACGCGGTGTCTGTTGGCAGTGCGATAAGTGAATGTAGTGAGAGCGCAGAGAATGAGTTCCCGTGAGTTATATACTCTGATCGAAGATTCACTCGAGTGAAACTTCGGTTGCTTTACACTTTGCACACGTTGATACATTTGCCTTGGTATTAACGATGTTCGTATTTGAATTATATTTTATAAATATCCTAGCAATAGAAATTTGAGGAAACAATAAGACCACCGATAGTAATAAACGCGAGAAAATTGTTTGATTTCGCAATATTTATAATAGGTGAAAATACTTTCTAATTTTGGGTCGGACGCGTGTGTCTAGTTCTCGTTGAAGGTAGCGTTACCTTGGGGACGGCGCGACACTGGCAAAAGGATTTTAAGTCTCCTTGGTTGGAGTATGATTTGGAGAGGCACTTCTCCACTGGTGGCAAGAAGTTTATTTTCACTGCGGTAGACGGTCCTCGTTCCAGCCGTGGCTGGTGATGAATCTCGAACTAGGTTCTTATTTTCGAGAATGGTAAATTAAACACAGCGGTGTAATAGAAGATTCCATTATTCATTTCGATCTTCGTAGAACCTTCTTGGATTACGGTGCCTTCGCTAGAGAGTTTTCAAATCTCTCCTCATTCGACTGTCAACCTCGGTTTCATTGAATTCCCGGCTGAACTAAGTAATCGTATCAGGCTGTGCATATATCCGACGGCGATACGTTGAACTAATGAGAACTGACATGCAATCGGAGTACATCGCATAGTTCGGTACATTTAATTGGCCTGGTGATATTGAACGCCAGCTGCGGTCAGATATTTCGATTGATATTAGAAGTACTTGTTCATACGTTGAGATTGGACAGTGGCTCACAGAATTGTATGAAATTTCGTCGAAACTAAAATGACACTGGTGGTCGATACTGCAATTGAAACATTGTCTATTCTTTGAAAGGAATTACTGTTCAGACAAAGCAAACTAGTACACAAGCAAGTCATTTATCAGAATAGCACAAATTATATTTCTTTAACGGCGACTCGTGAAGAAACGGTAACTGGATTACAGGTCTGGCAGATATTCCCTCTTAAAATAACGTCTGGCTCGTCTTCGTTTACGTTCCATCGATCTTCCGGCGTCCAAAATCGCATTATCGCGCATACACCACGAGAGTCAATCCTCAGCCTACCTTTTCTAAGAGATTCTATCTTGATACGCGCGATTAGTCACCTGAAATCTAGCGAACAGCATCGCGAAGGGTAGCGACGACTTCGAGTCAGTAACGGAGACAAAAAAGTCTACGTCCACAAGGTGCTCCTATTATCATGCGCATACATAGAAAGAAAGAGAGATAGATAGAGAGAGAGAGAGAAGATGCTTTGTAGTTTTTATCAGAGAAAGAGCCGTATGCAATCAAACTCAGCAATTCCAATACAAAGGGCTGGCATTCCTGTTTCAAGCGTATTCTATAGAAACTTAAATTCAATCAATTTACGTTGTCGAAGGTAAATATAACCGGTGTAAGTAATAAAATCCGGAAAGGCATCTTGAAACGCGATTCAATTCAACGAACCAATGCAAAGGATAGAATTGCAAAATTGCAACGAACCGAAATCAACAATGCATTCTCGGAAATTGAATGTCCTGAAAGGGTCTGAGTGTAGAGGAGATCGGCGGTGTGTCGATATTTAATGGAAGTTTCGCGAGTTTGGGTAGAACTAGATAGCGTTCGGCAATTGGAGGTTGGTGTGCGTAGGGGAGGTTGAGGGGAGCGCTCGAAAAAGCGCAGAGGCAACTAACGCAGGCTAATACAGACGTATGAATTACTGTCACGTACCTCGAAGGTTTTCTGAACTGGATGCGTAATTTGTACTGGCGCTGGCTGTGCTGTCGTGAGGTGAATAAATCATCTCTCACTTATCACGCGAGAAACTTTCGAACGCCAGCACCGAAAGCCCTCGGTAAGCACGCCACTCGCAATCCCTTATACCTTTATGCGCAATACAATAGTTCAGTTTAAGCAGCGCACCCTCCTTATTCCCAGAGTGATCCTCCTACCCTGGTGACATTGCTCTTATTCATCTGAGTGCTTCAGCCTTCCTCGAAACGGCACGTGAATGCGATTTATGCCCGCCGAATGACAGCGGCTCATTCAACGATATCACTGAATGAGCCACATTTCGTATGCATTGTGAATATTTTTCAAGCTTTGAAACTTCAAAAAGCGAAGTGGTCACTTACAATGGCAGTTCTAGTTTTTTCAAAGCTTTAACCTACTTATCAAGTATATGACAAACTTAAGATTGTTTAACCCGAACTAAATAAACAGGGCAAGTGATCGCGAATCGTGCTCCCCGATGAAAAGCAATAATAATTGTGGGATTTCTACAACGTTCTGTCGGACATACCAGCGATAATTGCCAGTGTCTGGGGCTGCTTAATTAAAAATAATTAATATCAAGATGCCTTAATAAATATCTTGGAGCCCGCCGTTCCTACAACTTTATGGTTGGCGAAGCCACTGAAACGATGAGGGAGTCACTGGGAAAGTCTCAATTAGATCTCGGAGAAATAATGTTTACTCGGAAACACGACGCGATGGAATTTCTCCTTTCTTAGCAGAAGACTTTGTAAGTCTGCTCTGCAGCGGCACTGCTGGTCCATTACGCACTGAAATTTTCTTGTTTGCAACCACTTTGTTCCATTGCGCGAAAACGCTCAACGAAGAGTTGCACAGAATCATATTTTGCTTTCTGAAAATTAGCCTGGCCCAAATGCATAATTAGCTCGAGAAGATCAAAGCATGCTAAGTTGCAATTGTAAACATCACGCTAGAAAAGGATCCAATTAACTATTGCACTACATACAAATAAGAAATCAAAATGTAATTACAAGCAACACTTTCTTATTTATGTTTCGTCTGAAAGCACTTATTCTCCATTAAGAATAGCGGCAACTTGTGCTCGAAGGATCTGCGAGCATCAGTCATCTATATCAACGGATTGTTTTCATTTGCACACGTGCAACAGCACTCAAGGGGATCGAGAGTGAAATGTTTGTGCGTCTACGATACGAAAGGGGTACTGCACGAGGGAGCTCCTTGATTCACACTTGAGTCCGTCTGAAAGGAGTGTGGGAAGGGTGGCCAATTGGGCCAGTCGATCAGTTCAGCAGTGTTACGAACAAATCCATGATTGGTTTAGCGAGGTGTGCGCTGTTATAGAACAATCGAGTCTACTGGGACGAAGAGGAGAGCAGTAACGGGAGTCTCAAGTTGGCCATTCGAATGGAATCAAAGCGGTGCCATTAATAATTGCTCATTTGAGAAAGGGCTTTGCCACTCGGTGATCCATGGGGTGGCATGGTGCTACGTGGCCTGGACGCTATTCTCCGAAATAGCGGCGATTCTCGAGCTCCTTTGTCCGATGAGAAAGTGAAACGGCAAATGTCCATCGCACGTGGTGCAAGATACTCCGTGACAGACGTAAATCACGGGCCGCTGGGGGAGTTTCGTAAGTTCGACTGTCCTGCGAGTTGCGGGGGGGCAAGAGATGGACGACGACGATATAGGGGGAGGGTGTTGGGTGGGTGGTTGCCTGGAGGAGAAGGAGGGTGGGAGAGAGGTGGGGTGATGATGGTGGGCGCGGACGTGGTGATAGGGGGATACAGTCGAGGAGAGGAAGCCAGGATGAAAGGAGAAAGAGAGGGATGAAGAAAACGGAAAGAAGGTAAAAAGAGAATGTGCAGCACACGTGTGGCCCATTCGTTTCGAAAGCTCTCCTCCGCGGCGCCGGTTGGCCTCGAAGGGAGGTCCAAAAAAAAAGGAACGGTTGCGAGGAGGGTAGTCACGCTTCTGGGGCATTTTTCAGAAGCTACTTGTCGGCCGGCGTGTCCTGCCACCCTGTTATCCCTTCGGCTCACCTCCGTTCCTCGGGATTCCGCAGCCGCCGAAAAAGTCGATAGTTGCGTGGGAGAGAAAGCGTGCGAGGCCTGGAAGCTTATCGTCACCAGTCCGCTCTCGATTTTTCAGCCCTTCCTTTGCCTCCGCCAATATTACACAGGGATTTTCTGCTCCTCTTTCAAGCGGCCTCAATTCATCAAGACAGCCAACGAATAGCTCTTCGGGCAACGATACAATTGCGTGAGATACGTTGCTCCGTTGCTGCTCTGAAATCAATGCCAGTATTTCCGCAGCTTTGCTCGCATCTCCCTTGAATTTTCCGATGGACCGATCGATTTTCGTGTAGCGGCGATGATCCTTCACGAGCGCTTGTTACGTTGCCATCAATACGAGTGTCCTTGTCGATGTCCATAAGTGTCATTGGCACCGAGGCACTATTGGATTAGCAGGGAGCTGTAAAATTCTGGCCCTCCTACCGGATATATCTCGGCGAGTGTGTACAGGTGTGCAAGGGCCATTCGCTTTACTCGAAGCGCAAAGGAATAGGTTCTTCGAATTTTTATGGGAGACCGACTAGCAGTGAGGGATACCACTTTACTGCCTTTCCAAGTAAGATATTTATCAAATCAAAGTTTCGCCTTGCTTCATAGCGTCCTTTCCGCCGGAGAGAAATTGATTTGGCGTGCAGGTGCGGAAACGGCGATCGCGGCTGAAAGATTTTCGAGGCTGGCTCGAACCGAGACATTTCTCAAAGGGGAGGGACTGATCGCTTTGGAAACAGCGTGCATTCGCTCGGGCCTACTTGGTTATTGCAAAATCGATATTGAAATTCGTCGCCGCTCTCTCATCCCCATCGCAGCGGGGCTTCTATATTCCACCGCGTCAAGAGTGACGTTTATCAAATCTGGCTGCTCTGCCGGAAGCCTCGATGCAATTGCTTGTCACTTAGGCATCCATCGTGGCCCACCGCCCAATTGCTTCTATAGAACTGTCATGCAGCTATATGTGAATTCGATAGCTCAATAGCTCATACTACTTATTTCTTGCATCGCTGCAGTACAAACCGTATAGTAGACAGGTAATACGTCTCTGCTATTAAAGTTTCAGAAGGGCGTATGATAGTGCAGACATAATCTACATGAGCCGGTACCTCCATTGATTTCTCATCGGTGATTCAGGGAAACTGCAGTATTTACGCGTAATTGTCAATACAAGGAACGGACAATATAATTTATAAGGGTGTCATGCGGCTGGTTGAACCGATCGCGGAGCAACGGGAACCTATAGAATTCCATGAGGGACGACTGCCCTACCGAGTATACCGTCACTTATAAATGCTGTTAGCTAGAGCGGTTGTAGCCGCCGTGCTCACGATAAAAGTTACGTCCCCTCGAGACTAAACTCGCCGCCTTACTTTCTACCTAAGCATACACACACGGCTTTCTACGTCGCGGGCTTGAAAAAGGAAGAATCGCTCTTCAGCGATTCCAGCGGAAGAGTCCCCGAGAGATTGAATAGAGGAATCAACTTCTTCCACGCTCTCCCTAACTTCCAATCTCTCCTTTCATTATTGAAAGTTCATCATCTCGACGGAGAAAAAGCAGGTCCCATTGATAGTGATTCGGCAGAGAAGCTTTCCAGGGTCCATCGATTTAATAGTTGTGTTGGTCCAATCTCTCTCCTCTTACGATCGATCACTCTTATTTGGGCGTATCGATGCAGAGCCGCATACTTGAAGCGGAATTTCCTGGGATTTTGTGGAGCGTAGACTTCGATGCAGCGAGCGTGAGCTGAAGAGCCGAGGGCATGGCGCATGTCGATAAACAAGGCAGAGCCAATGGACTGGTTGAAATATTAAACGAGAGCAAAGACCCTCTGTCGTTCATTTCTTCCCTGCTTTCCCTCACGCTCGCTCGTTCTCCCTCCCTCTCTCTCCCTCTCTTTCTTTCTTTCAGTAGCGTACATAGAGAGTCGTTCAATTCCTGCAGCAATGTGACCACGAGAAAACGTGAGGACAGCCAAGGGAAATGGAGGAGGTTCTGGGGTGGGTTGAGGGTTGAGGGTGTCGCCGGCGAGTGGAGAGTAGAGCCAGAGCGACACCTACACCTATCTTGTTGGTGTGACCGGGAGTAGATAGGGGAAGAAAGGAGCACGTCATACCCGCACCCATCCTACTTCCACCGTTCAGGGACCCGTAGCTTCCAAGTTGAGGGCTACTGTTCCCTAGTTGCAGCCTCGTAGTTCTACTCCGGGTGGAAATGCCCGGAGAGTTCAGGGCTTGAGGGTGTTGGGGGTGTTGGGGGTTGCCGGGCGGCGGCGCGTGCGTACCACGAAGAATCTCGGCTAACATTCGCCTCAGATGGGAAAACAGGACCTTTCACGCATTTCCTACTCAAAGGTGGGAGGCAGCGCGAATTTATACTATGGTTAGTTTAATAAGCTGCTTGATGGAACGCAATTATGTTTCAAGTAATCCAACGAGATGGTGCGCGAGTCTGCAAATTTTATGCCTGAGAGTAATTAGCCCTCTATGAGGGATCATGCTTGGAAATAAAAGGGATCGAGCCTCTCAGAATACTAGGAAGCACTTTGGTTTTGAACTCATTTAGCTTATACTCCGTTATATATACATACTTAGTACTTAGTATAAATGCAGAAGGGTTCTTCGTATTGGATAGATGAATGGTACAAAAGAATCCATCAGACGGAGTGAAGAGTGGAAAGCGAGCACTGATCTGCATTGCAAAATAATGGAGAATGTGATACCATTCGTTAAAAGTAATTGCGAGAGGTTTCGGATGACATCTTGAGTTCCGTGTTAAACACACCGCTGATAGATTAACTTCATGTTCAAGCTATCCGCGATTCGTTTATTAACAGTTATCAATCTGTAATTGATCGAAGTCAATATTAAATTGGCTTGCGTGACATTTATGTTTCCCAGCTAACCTTTACAAGTGTTGAAATGTGGTATTCCCTTCGCTTTGCAAGTATTAATAATTCGAATCGATAGTGCCAATTAGATTAATCGGTTGCGAGCGCACATTACGAATCCGGCTTTTAATTATTTGAATTATACCTCCATTTTTAACGTTGATTGCATGACAAGTGGTTGACAATTTAATGAATGTCACGGTAACATGGGTGACGTCACATTTACATAAACATGAGGGGCGGAGTAGCATTCGAATATCACGTTTCCAAACTTCCCGAACAATTGTCGGGCAACCTCATCTCCCAAAATCGCAGCCATGGCAAATGCAATATCTGTGAACTTAGCAGATAACGAGATGGATTTTTACTGGCGCTTAAAAAAAAATAGAACGGGAATCGATATCGGCGGGGGATCAGATGTGTCCTGAATATCTGAAAGAGTCGGGCAACCGGAGTGGCGGAAGTACACAATTTATGCTGGCTACGAGGTCGGTGGGCCGCAACAGTCTCACATATATTGTGCCATCTTAATCAATTTTTGAATTCTGCATTCTCTATTCATAGCGTTCGTTGACACAGACTGACTGAGTGAGTGGCATGAGTCGCGCATAAACCACTAATCCGATTTGTCTAACACATTTGATGGGATTCGTCGCCGAGCGGAACCAAAAGTTGGTTCAGTTCGATGCTGTAATGGCTGCGTAGCCGGGTTATTGTTGGCGCGTTACCCTCCGGCTGTTGTTCCATTGTTTCTATTATTACACACGTCGCAGGCGTGCGAATGAATTGTGCAGGCTGCTTGGCACGAAAGTTGATTTGCGGAGATAACAATGCGCGCGCGTGCGGCCGAACGCCAGGCGAAAGCATTGCCGGAGGAGAGCATGCGTTGTCGGTGCAATGGTGTTTCTTTGTTTAACACCTTTGAATACTTGGACTGAATTATGCTAGTGATACGCGGCTGCCGGATGCCCGGTTTCGGCATTTCCGCGTTAATCGGATGACAATAGGATTTCGGTGATTCCCTCGGCCACTGCTCGTCCGGCATCTGAAACACACATAGCCAACATACGTAGCATGGAACACAATACGATCTTTACACTCCATTGGTCTACGACCTTTGCGAGAATCATTGAGCGCTCGTAAACCTTTTCTCACGCTGGTGACGCCACTACGCGCCCTTTCTATTTTCATGTCTCTGGCTTTACACTGCTTTTGCAATCCCAAGGATTGCCGTAATCGAGCTGAATCTACTGACACGGCTTTACAGCATTCGCGTTCGATACTTCGCCGACTGAAACAGTCTCTGTAGAGGCTGATGTAGCTATGTACGAGGATATGAGACAGATATGTCGATATTCGCCTTTGCGTACATTAATTTCTGTCTCCGCATGTGATTCTTCTGATCTATGTCTCATTTAATACAAGAGAAAAACTGCAGAGTCGGGAATAAAGCAATTAATGAAAAGCGCAGAACCAGTCGGAAGAATGTAATATCGACGTACGCGTGTCACATATTTCTGTAGTACTTCCAGTCACCACATCCTGCCAATTTGATTGGGACACATAACAAGGCTTGTTCATAAAAAGAGCGATTATTACTCTGAAAAATCCTTTGTTCCGTTCTTAAATAACTTCGTTTAATTAACGCTGTATTTAAAGCACCAACGGCGAGTGTCAATTTAAGGTATCCCGTGCATATATGTATTGCGTCTTTTATTCCTGTACTGTTTCGTTAAATATTTTACAGCTAGCTTTGCGATACTCTTTAGCACTGCTCGAGAATATATTTAATGCAAGTATAATGCGATCGAGTAGAAATATAGAAGTCTTGAAATAATATCTCTTAAGAAGAGTATTCGACTCGCAATTCGACCTGAAAAGAATACGGATTGGATAGCCCCAATTATAGAATTATGCCAAGGGTTTTCGATATCGGTTTCTGTTATTATCGATTATAGATTTCAGAGGATGTTATCTTTACGTGAACGTATGTGTTATCCTGAGAAGTCAATGTCCGGATGTGATGACTTCTAGTACGAGAATGAACTAATTGCCAATGCAATCCTTCCGCGAGTAGTAGTATAATTGTTACAGAGTTTTAGAGTATCAGGTTGCCATTAATTAATGATTCATAGTATTATTACCGAATATAATCATGCTACTATTCTTTTAATTAGGCAACTAGAATATACTGCGGTAATCAACCATCAGTTATCAGTTTCGAATATTAATAGAGTGCGTTAATATTAGTTGGAATTTATCTAGAATTCTATACATATTCATACCTACTTTCTAGTGTATAACAGAAGGGACGAGTTGCGTAATTCGAAGCTCCAATAGAGACGTTCACGATCTTCCCTTGGAACACCTTTCCTCCTCGCTCAACAATTTATTGATGCAGCTGATTTTGCTGTTGAGTATTTCGAGCTCGAGATGTTCTTTGCGCAACTACCGATAGGAGATCAGCGAGGGAGGGAATTTATCGAGACGAGGTGGTAAAAAGCAAAAGCAGCAGGAGAGAAAGAGCATTCGAGTGGGAGCTCACCATTCTTCCCGTCTTCGTCTGGAACACGTTGGTCTGCTGGAGCTGGAAAATCAGAAAACGATTTAGCCTTCGTTCTAACTGAATTGTGGGTGTTGGGGTCGCGTGCCATTCACACGAATTCAAAGAGTACGACGAAATGCACTTCTCTCTCGGCGCCAGTGCTAAAGGCCCGTCGCGACGCCCAGACGTGGAAAGCGGAGCTTACGTGTTTATGAATGCAGTTGTACGCTGGCTTGATGCTGGCGATGCTTTTTTTCCGTGGCACGTTCTGCAAATTAAAGGCAAGCCCGATAAAATTACCGCTCCACTGTCCGATCCAGAAGCCATATCATTTTCCATAAGCGTGCCGTACCTTCTCCACCCCTTCTTGGAGAGCTTGGAAAGTTTTCTCGTCGGATTTCACTCGGCCCAGGATCTAATGAATACGCATGAGTGTCCAACTCTTATTAATACGTGCGTTATACAGTTTTCAGAAATATCTCGCTAGTGTTACTTGCACAAATACTTCATAAGAACTGCTTGGAGTTACTAGGTTATTGAACTCATTAGACATTTATCTCATAGAAAATATAGCTTTACAATTACTTTTCTTCCAAGATTTACAAGAATCGCCAAATAGTTTAACAGATAGCGTCTAATAGGCATTTAACTGGCATGGACTCACCAGAAACGAGCAGAGGGCAACTATCGCGAGAAAAAGGGTTGTTAGGAAAGACGCGACACCGCAATAGGGACCCAATCTGAAGATTTTCCTGAGCTTGCTGTCGAGAACAAGGAAGCTGTGTATCTGGATAAGATGGGTTAACAGTGTTGAAATAAGGATGAAAGGTGCTTTGACATTGTAACCTTTAAAAGGATCTTCTAACCAGCGAGTAGAGGCCGGGTCGATGGTACTTGTACAGTCGGATCTCATCCATAGCTAGGTTCGGCGGACTCTATAATTTTTTGACTGGCGTCGCATCAATTTAGGGCCGGCGGACCATGTGAAAGGAGGATTGATAGTTTTACCGGGATATTTGACAAGGGAATGGCAGGCTGCTCTGCCACTCTGGTGGCCCCTCGACCCTCCCGCCGCCGCGCGATCCTCTCCTCGCCGCGCCGCGCCGCGCCGTGCCGTGGCGATTGGTCTCTTTTGAGCTGGTCGCACGCGCCCCGCATCCCTCGTCCTGATCGATCGGGAGGAAAGTGGCGACGGTAAACAGCGAGCCTACTACAAATTGGTGTGTATGTACTGGACGGCGTAGTTGTAGTCAAACAACGTCGGTCCCGGTGATGATAATCCGACTGGTCCTCGCTCTCATAAGAACGGACCCACGTGTCACGACATTATCTTTTCCAATAATCGTGTTTCCCGAATGGCAGCAGGCGCGCACGGCTTCTTCCCATATCGCGCGAAATCGATCCAGTTTGCCGGTCTGCCCCCGCCCGCTCTGTCAGTTCCCATTTCTCTTCCGTATTTGCGCGCCCGTCGAACCTTTACCACCAAACCACCCGCCCCTTACTCCTACACCACCCAATCCCACCCCTAACATTCTTTACAGCCCTATCCTTTACATCCTCCTGCAATAATCGCCGAGCATTTCCTTCATTCCCAACGTCTATTTACTTTCGTTCGATTTGTCGACGCGAAACTTGCCTCGAAAGCCTCGCTTTAAATGGAAGTATCCTCCCATCTGCCATGATACTAGATAGCCCATCCCAGCAGTATTTCCAAGAGCCACGCGGCGCCGCGCCGGCGTCTCTCGTGATTTTGGCAACCCGCGAATTCCAGCCAACTGATGACACGCACCTTCCCTACTCCCGCTCGTTTACTCTGTCTTGTCTCGAATGGTAATTCCAGCCGATTTCAAGCCATTGATGAGATTTTCGGTGGGAATTGCCAATGTTCTCGGCAGAATGGTGCATTCTGCGGGGAGTAAAGCAAACCGTTCGAGACTGGAGAATGCAGAAAGAGAAGCGTGATTTTCCATCGATAAATAACAAAGGAAGCCGTGGAAAATTCGTTATCTGCGTTTTCCTCGATTGTTGCATCCTCTGAATCGTCATGTGTGATGGAGTTTGATTAGCACTGGGCTTTGATGGATGTAATAGAGCGCTCGAGGGATCCCCAGTGTAATAATGCGCTGAGGTTAATTAGAACTGATCCGAGTGATGCTCGTAGGCGTATAATTTATAATTGATAATGAGGTTGTACCCGGATTTATTGATTTCTCTTAATGATGAAATATGCCGAAATAAAGTCGTAATAGGTGTCGATTACAGATATTATCAAACAAAAAGAACGCGGTTTATAATTGGGTACGCGAAATTCGACGTACAGTACAATAACATGAATTATACGGGGTGCGAAATGCTGGGAGGGAAAAGGTGGAAATTCGGGTTGAGTCAGTATTAATTGCCTGTTTATTAAGCATTAATGGTTTAGCCGGTTGACAAGGGAGGCAATGGAACTCTGAAATAGCCGTTCGAAAGGGAGCGCTGGAAGTCGCTTTAATTTAAACAGAACGGATTTTTCTGTCACGAAAATATCTTGTCCGAATAGCGAGCGGGTAGCATATAATATTTTTGCGCGAGAGTGTTAGTGTCGGAAGCGTGGTACGACTGCACTCGCGCGCGGACCGTCGACATGCCGATGTCGGAAGCCCAGGCCGTAGCTCAAATTTCCAAACGAATGCAGCGAGCTGCCATGAATAAAAGAGAACGCCTCTATCTAAAATACTTCGGCGAACTCCGAGTTAATTGGAATTAATTCCGATTATTCGCGCATTATGACCAAATTCAGTACGATTCTGTTTAAGAGGAATGTGGGTGAAGAATTTGAACTTTGAGTATTGTCATAGAAGGAAAGTGTTTTCACGAAATGCATTGCGGACCGAGTGAGACCGAAGAACACAATATATATTACATAAAAGATAACGTTATTATTCGGATAACAATGTTAATTAGAAAGGCGTGCAGTGTCGGATTTCGCGAGCGTAATGTCAAAGAGAATATCGGATTGAACCGGTAGCGCTTGCGACTGGGTTCGGGGAGTACGAGCTGCTATTAACCATTTGTCGGTGGAAGGGGCCTTCCCAAAAGTTGAGGGTGCATTATCTGCGCGAGGTGAATGCCCGATGGGGGAGGGTTAGCGGAGAGGGGTGGAAACAGTGCGCCGTACGATTACCAAATGCCGGAGCGCTTGTTTCCCTACGCCAAAAATTCCAAGTCCCGAATATTTTTACGACACGCCGCCGCGTCGCGCCGCTGCCTCGTCGCGCCGTCGTCGTCTCCTAGCAGTAAAAGCGGATTTTCGCAATGACACGGCGACGACAACGGCGTCGCCGTCGAGTCGGATATGCTGAGCTTGCAGCGGCGAGCGCCGTCGGTCAAAATTCAGAATATTCACGTCGCAGTCGTGTAGGACCCTTCTGGTGCACGGCGGGCCTCGAGAGGGGTGGGCAAAAAAAAAATGTGTAATTAAAACCCGACGCTCCGGGGGATGCTCCTCGAGCGTCAGTGGAAGGAGACGGCGCGAGACGGCTCCCTTCGGTGGGAAAGAGAGGAGGAGACGCGTGAGTGAGGGCTGCGGGGCGAGAGGGTTGACGGAAGAGGGGGTTAGAAAAAGAGTGCGAGGAGAGAGGGACGGAGAGGGAGATGCTGGCATAGCACGATAGAGGAAGCAGGGATAGGTTAAAGGTGTAGCATAAAGGAGTCGAGCGTCTCTACGATCCAAGAGAAACGAAGGAAAAAAGAAGAAATTAGCGAGGAAGAAGGAAGAGTACACCGACTAGAGGTGGAAAGGGAATTGAAGGGTACTCGTAAAGGAAAATGTGCGACAAGCAAATCTGCGCCTGTCGGGCGAAAGCGGCGGCAGCAGCAACCGCTCGTACGAAGATAGAGGTTGAGAAGCTGAGGAAGCTCGAGGAGGCTTACTCGAAGTTCGCGGAGATCGATAGCAGGTCTATGTTGAAGAAACACCTAACAGCGGAACTCTTCCAGAAACTAAAGACGCGCACAACCACCAATGGCTCCACCCTCATGGATGTGATCCAGTCGGGTTTGACCAATCTTGATTCCAATGTAGGCATTTACGCGCCCGATCAAGAAGCCTACACAGTTTTCGCCGAGCTATTCGATCCTGTAATCGAGCAGTATCATGGTAATTTCACCGCCAAGTCAACTCATCCGAATCTTAATTGGGGGAAGCCGGAGGAGCTTGGCAATCTCGATCCTGAGGGGAAATACGTGATCTCTACAAGGATTCGTTGCGCGAGGTCGATCGAAGGATATCCATTGAATCCGACGATGAATGAGTGTCACTATCGTGACCTCGAGGAAAAGGTATGTCAGAATTGGCGGCGGCATGCCGCCTCCGAGACGTGCTTCGGATGACGTTGCCATTTCTGGTGCGACTTAGAGCTCGGCCGCATTAAAGGCTGGTGCATAGTGTACTTGCATTTGCGCTAGCTTTCCTTCGCGGAACTTTCCAACACAATTACAGCGACACTCTAAAAATAGCGCGAGGACCGGCGCAAACAAAAGCCTAGTTTCGCTATAGTGGTGCACGCCCCACGCCCCACGCCCTTGCTTCTATTGCCAGTGGCGAGCGGCGACGGAAGAGAAAAGGCCGCAATTGATTTAAACTAACTTAAAGGCGAATTCTCTCTCGTTCGTTCCTCTCCCTTCAATAGTCCTCTATATTTATGCATGTCTACAGAATCGTAAGCATCTAAACCTTTGTAGAATGCTGCACGTCTATTCTGTTTGCCGCGCGCGCGGGATTGTCTTTGAGATGGGAGGATGGCCCACCTCTAAGTTGCCACAACTTGTTAAAATACTTATTCCTCACGGTTAATGTAGAAACGATTTTCACGTGCCTTCTCAGGTATGCGAGGCTTTAACGTCATTAACGGACGAGCTCAAAGGAACTTATCATACGCTCGGTGCATTGGACAAAGAGACGCGCCAGCAACTCATAGACGACCATTTTCTCTTCAAGGAGGGTGACAGATTTCTCGAGGCTGCCAACGCCAACCGACATTGGCCTGTTGGTTAGTAATCACTCGAGTTTGCTGGATTTCACGAACATTCCCTTTAGTCACTCTGCCAATCTCCCCTGACAAAGCCGTCGCGAAACTTGCAGCTCATATAACTCGCAACTTCCGCTTTGTCTTTCCTCAGCAAAAACCTCCAGTGTTTCAAGGAAAATCCTGTTTCCCACGCTTAAGGCCGACGCGAGCTCTCTGCAACTATGAATTTTAAACACTCTGCTGTCCGTTCTTTCTGCTTTTAATACAGTTTAAACTTATAATTGGTTTGGAACATTACCGAGCAAGGACCCCGAGTGCTTCTGGTACTTCGAATTGATGTAAATTCAGCTTGCGCGGCGATCGATCCAGCTCCATACATATACATATAAATAGATAGAAGTGAAGAGTGTTTACTTGGAGCGCAGGATGCATCAGAGACTGCCTCGCCACTCGCCGAGAGTTTTGGGGTGGCGGGGAGGCAGGAAAATCAACACGGGTCAGTTCACTTTGAAGCGAGCTTGCTCTTAAAACTTCCTTACTTTTGTTAAAACATTCAATTGGAATGTCTTAAGGTTATCCTGGCGCGCTTGAAAACATTAATCCGTGGTAAGCCTCACGCCCGAAATTCAGGGTTGAAGTTTAAGCGAAGATTAAGCTGACAGTCTCTAGGATTAGTGGGAAGTTCAGCATGAAGCGGGTTAGTGAAATAGAGGGTTGCAGCGCCACCACCAGCATTCCAAGCGCACCCTTTCTGGTGGGTGGGCATTTTTAAAAAAGCGTTGCTCTCGCCTCGCCTCCAGGCTCTGTGTATCACATCTACCTGAGCTGGGGACTCTTCATGCGGCCTTTGATCGTCCACGTAGATTTCTATGAAGCGGAACGACGCCGAGCCAGCACCCTCACAAGCACACATATCAGCGCGCGGACCGCGCGCACTTCCCTGCCTCTCTCGGAAAATGCCTCGAGGGCTCACTAATTAAATGAATTTGCATTAACGGTTTTCATCACGACGCGTCACCATGGAAATCTCCTTTTGCTACTGCGACTAAAGGGTTTAAAGGGACGCGGGCGACATTAAGGAACTTATATGTGACGTATCAAGGGAAACAAATGAGTCAAAGGAACTCCTCAGATGTACATTCGTACATTCGCAATCCAATGACCCTTTGACCATGTCACCATCAGTGTGTCATTACTTTTGTGTCAAATCTCGTTCAATGAAACTCGCGAAAGCAGGCGAAAAGTCGCAAGATTTAAAAAGTATTTCTCATTTCCAATTTTGAAGATTATTAGTTTATTTAATTTGGACTTTTCATCGTTTTCTGCCGCTTTTATGAAATGTATACTGTTGATACAGTATATTGGAAGGTTTGCTAGAATAGTAGTAACAATTCGAATAAACAGTAGCGGAACTATGTCTAGCGTGTATCGCTCACTCGATCGAGTTGATTGTATTTCAGATAAAGAATTTGTCGTAGCGATGCGTTCGATTTCCACTCGGCGCGGCGCGGCGCGGCGGCCCTTTTCGCCAGCCACCGCTGGTGAGAAAATTTACCGTCGAGTCGTCAATCCCAATAGGTTCTTCGTTCGCCTGTGGCCCCATTCCAGCGATGCCTGTCTCTCATCACTTTTGTCTCCCTACTCGCTAATACGAGAATTAAACACTTTTTTCGTAGAAACACTTCCGAAAACAGATATCGCTTTCCAATTATCTGCTTCAGCCGCGGCTTCCATCCACTTTCCTCTGTTTGCTTAGAAGTAGAAAGACGTACAACGAAAGTTAAATTCCATGGTTGCATGTCAGGGACCAACGACAACTTTCAAACTTCATTTTTCTTCTCTAACTTGAAGCAAGTCATTACTTCTTCACTCATCCACTCTGGGTATTTTTTCAAGCATCAAAGCTTACCGGAAGGCAGGATGGCCTTTCTTAATTGAATGGAAACCTTCCGGATAATTGGCAAAATTGTACCCTTCATCTTTGCGCGAGACGAGTTCTAATTGGCCCATTCCTCGTTTGCATTTAATCCAGGTGTCTTTAATAAGGATAATGGAATTTAGTTCGTAATGCTTCTTCGTTATTTAACATGCGAGTATTCTCGTTCAATTTCGTTTACAATGGATGAATGTTTGTAAGCAGTTCTATCAATTTAGAATAACCGGGTGAGGGACCGGGAGGAGCGAAATAAAGTTTTAACGAATACACAAGCCACGGAAGTAATGAGTTCTATTTTGAGGTAACTTATAGGACTGAACTTCACTCTTTCCGATATTGGCGTTACTAAGAGCCTCCGGCAATTAATGCACCGACTCCAGAATAACTTAAATGAAAAATTCATATTAAAATTATTGAACTGGAAATATCTCTCATATTATGACGGTCTCGATTTAGATTTGCTTGATTTATTGGTGAGCTTGGCTATCATAACACAAGATGTGTTCACACAGCGGTTTTATCCGATATAAACTTTAGAAATTGGATCCGCTACTATGATGTAGTTTGAGGAAAGGGACAAAAAGGGGAACAACAGTTGTGGCAGTTCTATGTAAACTCGTAATGGCTGGATCGCGCACCAAAACAATTTCCAACTATTCGCTTATGAGGGCTGATACACGTGTAGTGTTTCCGATGACACGCTTAAGTTTCCGGTTGCCAGGCTGGCTCGCTGGGGCGTAAAATCTGTTAGTGGGTATAAGAAAACCAGTAATAAAAAGTAGCGCGACAGCAGCAACAATCGGTGGGGCAAAAACGTGGTGCAATGCACGGTAACGATGGGAGGGCGGAACATTTAAGCACAATGCAACCACCGCCGCGATAGATCCCTAGAAAGTTGAATGAGTCCTGGTAACCGAGACGTATACCGGATTTCCAGGGAGAGGGATATTTTTTAACGAGGCGAAAACTTTCCTTGTCTGGTGCAACGAGGAGGATCACATGCGTCTGATATCGATGGAAAAAGGCGGGAATCTGGCAGGCGTATACGAGAGGCTTGTTAAGGCGGTCACGAAAATTGGAGAGACGCTGGAATTCTCGCGACATCGAAGACTCGGCTTCCTCACCTTTTGCCCTACGAACCTCGGTACCACCATCAGAGCCTCGGTGCACGTTCGCCTGCCGAAATTGAGCGCGGATTATCCGAGATTCGAAGAAATCGCTGGCATCTACAATCTCCAGGTAAGAGAGGCAGCTTCGCGAGCGGTGAAATTCTCTCTGCAGGACGCCTGAAAACTTTTCGATCGCTCGATTTACATCGAGCCCGAGCTAGAGTGTCTTTCGAATTCTCCGCTTCGTACTTTTTTCTCGTAAATAAGAGCATGCGCCTCATGTTCTATGCGATTCGAGAGAGTTCTCGTAAGAAATTTCGTTATGGAACACTAGTATATTGTGATACAAGTGCGGAAAGTGAGCAATTTCCGGATGCGTCAAGTTGTTGCATCAGCCGAAGGCGTAGCGGCATTCACAGGAGGACGAGTGTACGCCAAGGCGAATCATGTAAATTCACCCGTTTCGAGATTGGCTGCTGCGTTACGCACTAGTAGAACACTAGATTTTATGCAATGAATGCTGCGAAACTTCACTTTGAGTGAATCGACTAAATACATACAATGTTAGTGCTCGTTTCATCGACTGATTGATATACTGAATTTGCCAGAAATTGTCACATAATACCGTTAATCATATGTTTCTCATAATTGCATTAGCGCCGTAAAGCGATCGATAAAATGAAATCACATGTTACTTTCAGCAGGCGTGCAGTAACAGAATGAATATAAATTAGAGCGCGTGAATCAGTCATTTTCTGCATAATATCATAGGAAACCCCCAAGAGTGAACTTTCGCAGTACGCGTTGTATAAAGTTTATTACAGTGACAGTGATATTGTTTTATGGTATTGTTACTCGCGGTTATTACGGCATTCATTGGTTCAGATCCGAGGAACTCGAGGCGAGCATACCGAAAGTGAGGAAGGCGTTTATGATATCAGCAATAAACGGCGGTTGGGTCTGACGGAAGCCGAGGCAATCTTTGAAATGAGGAATGGCATACTTGCCTTACTCGATGAGGAAAAGCGGCTTGAAGGATTATAAGATGACGACGGCAATGCCTTCCAGTCTTCGATATCTCCGCGGACGCTAATCCGCATAAACCAATCCCTGTGGTTTTTCCGATCGTTACCTGGTCTGGATTTCTCGCGATTTCCATTGAAAATTCTTCCTCATTGGTGCTTGTATTATTCTTTATTGCTGAATAAATCGCGTATTGCATATTTACTGCAAACGTGTCTGTCCTTTTATATTTCCGACTAATAACTCTATTATTTAATGCTGTATTATCTTGTATAAGGGACATTCGTATCAGAACTCATATAGGATTCTCATTTTATCTAGGTACGGGAAATAATCTTGTTAGCTTGGTTGGAATGATCCAAGAAATCCTGGTCGTTTAATTATGCCCTGTTTACGACATATCTTACTCCTTACAGGGAAGTTTTACGGCAAAGCGGATCTTACGAATACTCTTTCCTTCCTTTTCTTCTTCACTGTTGGGAAGTAGTGTTCTGGGCTGAGCTCTCTCCGAAAACTTCAATATTTATTTAACGCCGCGGGACGCGAGTTCTGAATGTTCGAAAATCATTAGAAATTTATAAAGAGCACTAATAATGTATAATCAGGGAACATCTGGATGTGCAAGTTTGGCTGAAAGCGAATCCCCAACTACTTTTCACCACCGTGGACGCCCAAACTTTCTACACGCGCCACTGATATCCTTGGTATTTGGTATAAATTTACTGGTTTCATGTTCCTCTCCCATTCCGTGCGCCACGCTTCCAGCACGCATTACTTTTGATTTTCCAAGTGGCGAGCAGCTGCTGCAATTATAAGCCATTTACTGCCCCTCGTCTTTTTCCATCTCGTTTTTCCTCAATCTACTCGACAAGTACCAATTCCATAAAGGACTCCGACTACTTTACTACGATTTAATTAACCGGACAAAGTGCTTCGTGTGGATTGGGGTTAGTTCAGATTGCCTATCTTTATTGGGTGTCGCTGATGATTAACTTAATCTCCAAGCGTATTACTACGTGTACTAAAAAGCGACGTAGAGAGTAACTCGGATCGCTCAATCAGTCAATTATGTTGAAACCATTTCGCCTGCATAATTGTCTTGCTTGTCTCTGCTATCACTTGGAAATCGTTTAATGCAAAAGATAAACTACATCGCTCATGATAAATCAGTCAACGAAAAATCTAGCATGAAGGGAAAATTTATTTCCCACAGAATAATGTAGACAGAGCTGATTGATATGTATTTGCGCTACGCTGTACATACATGGAACATCAGTCATGCTCGACGGAAAGGAGGGTGTATCGATTGCGACACGTATCCAAATGGCTGAGAGTCGAGCCTTACTTAGAACGAGTTGATTCTAAAACCGAAATCGAGAACAGGAACGGCTGTCGGCCAGCCCGCTAAATCATTTCACGGTTCCTGTCAGGCAATCATCATAATTTACTGGTGCCATGCAGGGAATCTTCCCCTCGATCTAGCGCGGTATAATATCAGTGGAAATTTCGAGAGAGATACTCTGCGAGCCACGAAAGACAATACACGGATTATCCGTAATCGTGTTTACCTTTAGGCCTTCCCTGGAATGTTGATTAAGGATTTGATTGATGTACATATTTAGCCGCGCGTAAAGGAAATATACACCTGGCTCGACGATAATAACACCGAAAGTATAGAACATATATTGGTAATGTACTTTAGAGAAAAAGTACAATGAAAACAGTTGGTGAAGTTGGTTGTAATTCGGCTTGTCGCAGTTTTAAAGTACTTGTCAGGGAGGAAAGCTATTCCAGCGCGCTAATGAAATCTCTACGGGCGGTCGACGCAAACTCTTTTGCCGAGTGTTAGAAACACGGTATTTCCGTCGGGAATTAATTATCCTTTTTTCATAATGGCGAGCTGGATGGAATTCGATGGCAGGTAAAATGTGAGCTTTGAAGGAGATTTACGCGCCAACTCGGTTACACTGCTTCAGGCTGAGGAAGGGAATGTCGCGGTAACGATGAAGCACTGCCCCCTCAGCGTATTCCGTGCACCTGTTTCCTCGTACATCAAGAGACGTGCGCGCCTCTAGCCAGCCATGTGGAAAGGACGTTCTGTGAATTGCACGAGCTTTTCTATCACTAAAAGCACACCGGCCATTGATACCCTCGATGAAAGCCGAAGCGGACAGCGGCTGACACTAGAGAGCATTATTTGATGCCGCTCGCCTAGAGCTGCCTCTCTCTTTAACCAACAGAAACGAAACGAGGAAATAAAATCTCGAAACTATTGTTTCGAGCAGGCAAACGCTTGACTCCTAAGAATCCAATGCTAGCGCGCATTTCGTTTCTACGCTTTGGCACGCATCCTTCCTTCCCCCGCTTGTCGAAATGCTCGCCTTCCGAGGACACTTGGCACGCCCCGCCACACCCGCTTTCCACCTCTTTGTCTTTTTTAATTATCGCCCGTGCACCGCGACGCGACGCGCTTTTTGCATGGCGCACTTTGTCACGGCCGCTTAATTGCACGGCGAACTCCTTAGAGACAACAAGAAGTAATGGTCCGGCAAATTGGCCGAATAGAAATCGATGTTACGCCGGCACGCGTTTTGCCGCACTCTCATCGGCATCGTTTATAGGCAGTCGTGACCGGCTAGTAATTAAGTCGAGCTCTGGAACGATTAATTATCACACTAGCCTGATAATTGAGTAGAAACTGAACACGAATATCACGGATTAGCTCTCGTTTACCAGGCCTTCCAATGAGATCGCGCGAATTCGCCGGGAAGAGTATACGACAGCTTGTAATTGCGGCGATATACCGCAATTTCGTTTATATTAGTAACGCGTTTGCTTCCATATTTACAATTTACTCGCTGGTAAATGTCTTTCACTTCGTAAAGTATGTTGGGAATTAAGTGCCTGCATACCGCAGCTACTGCAATGGCACCAAGACGCACGATAAAAGAGAATTCTTAAAGTCTAGGGTCTTAAAGCATCCAAGTATTTAAGCGTGCTAAACTACTAAAGCGGATAAGTCGAACAGATTATATTAATTCGTTGTGAAACCGCAGGAATATCAATTGCAAATTAAATCTAATTGTAAATCTGAATTCCTAAACTGCAAAGAATTAATATTTGAGAAATAGCAAGTATATTGATGGAATACTCGAGGGCAGTGCTTTATTGCCAATGTTGGATAAATTATGGTCGGAGATCGGAGGCTGGGTCAATAGTAACATCGGAGCGATATAAAAAGCAGATGCAATCTCGGAGCTTTTTTGCGCTTGTGTTTCTCTTTGTGTTTTCGATTGCATCTTTCGTCGCGGGAGCGCGGCCGAACGGAGCTGAAACTTTTCTAATAGAACTCATTTTTTTCTTGCCCTAACGGGACGCATCTCGTGGGAAAGTTTAAAGCGCGTCCACGTTATCCTTGTTATATCTCGTGCTAACTTCTCCCTCTGGAGCAAATTGGAAGGATAACAAAAATCCATGAGCAATCTCCGCGTTTTATATTAATAGGCTGCTGGCCGAGAAACACGAAACTAGGATGGCGTGCCTGTCGCCACACAAACCTTGAGGATATCTTGAATTCACTATGAATTTGTGGAAATTCGTATTATAGTTAGTTAGAAGCAGCTTGAAATGCGATTGAGACATCTCGGTGACGTCTAAATCTGTCAACGATTTTCGGAGCGGGGTTTCAGGAGGGTCCGATAAGGTCTCGCAAGCAAAATTAAATCATCCATCATCCATGCGCCATTTCCTTAATGTTTCCAGGAACACGAAGCGTTGGCAACCTTCAAATTATATCAATCCTGCAGATGGAGATCTATCTTTGCTTCGGCATTAGTCAATTAATATCGCGCGTCATTAACCACAAGTGGTTCGCTTGGCTATGAGGGAGGAGCTTATCGCGAAACATTCATCCACCAAACATGGATTTCCCATTATTCCCTGTGCTTTGTAAAAACCACCATCCACGCATGTTCGATGGTCATATAAATATTACGAAGGACTTGAAAAACTCATCTTCAAAAAGTTCTCGCTCCGTCTCATAATTCACCAGCACATAATACGGCGATTTAAACTTTCCGGCCAACGGGGAGTCAAGTTCCTCCCTGTGAAATCGGTACGATGATGTAATGAAGCACAGGTGTATGCGTAGTTTTAGTTTGAGGTAAACGATCCTTGCTCTTTTCCCGAACCTACCATGCACTCAACTGCACTTAGCGATGCATCGGTACATAATTCCATGAGGGAGAATTGTGCGAGCCCTTTCACTCTAATTCCTACGAATACATCTTCTACTAATTACTATTATCACATAGAATAGAGAATAGAGATTGCCTAGGGTTGTGCGTTGGGCAAGTTTAAAAGGCATAGATCAGAGGGTGTGCTTTGACAAGGTAGGTAGCAGAAAACGCAGGGGTTTAATGTATGTGGCGAGGCGTCCGCAGTGGCGTACAGCAAAGGCGGTTAGTTGCAGTAAAGCGCGTCGGTGCTAACTAGTGCGAGTATCGAGGAAGTGGTAACGGCCGTGGCAAGGAAGTGCAGAGTGAGAGAGAGGGATGATGGGGATGCACTTAGGTCGGAGTCGGAGAGCGCAGAGCGCACTCTATAATGCGTCTGGAGGTCTCGAGGCATCCTCCCTCGTGGACAAAGGCCTCGGAGCTCCGCTCTCCCCGAGTTCCGGAGTCTTTCGATCGAGGAGACCGTAATTGCACTATTGCACACGGAGCTTTGCTTGCTTCGGCCAAGAGCTCGATTTTCGAATCTGCCCAACCAGACGACCCACTACTTCCCAGTCGTCCGGTCGAAAGCCGCCGCCGCCGCCTTCTGGCTGCACGCATAAATTACATGGCGGCAGTCGACGTACCTAATCGCCGCCGAGGCAAACCCTATGTAACTACGCGACGAATCCCTCCACACGGCTAAGTTTACTAGTTTCTGCGAGGAGATATTACGCGATTAAAGTTAGCAGAGAGCGTATAGCGAGGAGATTGACTCAGCACAGTTTTCCTTTTCTTTTCGCTTTCTCTCTTTCTCGCTGCACTGGAGAAGCAAAGTAGTACAATGTTATGGGAAAAGTGTCCTTAAGGAAGAAAACTCTTCTCTCCAAATAGAAATACGTTTTCTTGAGCAAGAGAGGGCGCCTCTCCCAAGATAAATTAATTCTTTTGAAGGAGATGCTTTTCGTTTTTACGCTTTTATTGGGTGTACCAATACTTTTTGTAGCCACTCTCTGTTCTCTCTATTCATATCTCCGTCACTCTCCGAATTTACCAATTCTGACTGTAGCGACGTATATGGTGTATATAACATTGGCGAACGAGTGTAGGGTTGCATCGCTAATAGAAACGCTGAGAGGCCTGGATGTGTGTGTGCGAGCGTGCGCAGCTATAAACTAGTATGTGTGGCTGGGGCCTGCAGGATTCTTTTCAGTAGGAGCCTGCTTCCCACTGTGGCCTGGGTATACAGCTGTTTTGGCCCAGTTTTATTGCAATGCAGTTTTCAAGCATACGCCGGTATTGGCACAGCCATTTCACCGTGGCCACCAATTACGTAGACGCGCGCTCTTAACGATATCCGGCGAACTATGCTTCGAGAAAGGAACAGGATCATTAAGTTCTTCCTGTCCACTTTATTCTGTCTACTTATAGCTAGTCAGTCCTACTTGCATTCGAATAAAAGCGGATTAGAACTCTTACTAAAATTCTGGCACCGATCAGGCGGAAGATCGTAAAAGGTTAATTGTGGCCGGTGAAGTATATTCCGGCGGCAGCGGTGCCACAAAATTATTGAATACTTAGCTGACACGTAATAATAGCAGATGCCCGTTGTCTTAAATTCCCCGAGAGAACTTGCTTGGCACCAAATTACTATTTTTCGAAGGGGTAAAATAATCGATTCAGGAATAAATTCTGAACGAATAGAAGGCGACACATCAGGGAAAATAAGGGGAAAGCATAATTGGTTCAAAAGTAGCAATGTATCAATACTATATCACACTATGCCATTACAAAGTAAACAGTCAGAGTATAAAAGGCATGAAAAGGACTTGAATAGCCTGCCCGTCAGAGGCCATATTTACATCTCGCCTATTTGCCTGCGTTCATGATTCTCCATAGCTAGTACATAGTATGCGTACATATGTACAAAAGTATATTGGATACCATGTATTTGCATGCCAACACCCCACTCGTCTACTGGTATTTATTAGCTATTCACATACATGACCCGCGATGTATATGTACATGAATAGGTTGCTTGTTAATACGCGCTTAGTGCTAGAAAAAGTATAGGAGGTGCAAGTAGCTTGAATAGATCGAACTGCGCACACGCAGCGACGTAGTATGAAAGCTCGAATATCGAAGATTTCTCAATAGGATCACTACAGGTGGGACTGTTTTCATTGTTTTCTCCGGCGACTAAGGAGTGGCTCGGCATAAGTGAAGTCAGTAAGTATCACTTCACCGGCTCGGGTCGTGAACTTTCAGCTTTCCAATATTCCTTTCTTCTTTGGTCGATTCATTCCCGTTGCATGATTTCAGCCAGCACGGTTCTACTTGCGGTTGCAATGTGACGCATTTGCAGTGCTTTTCGATCGTATTACGTAGTTGCAATATGGGAAGGTCAGTTTCAGAGCGGGTGCGCAGTAGTCCCAGTACGCATTGACAACTGTGCACTCCACTGGCTATGAAAATGAATCTGTGAAATCGTTGAAACCATACGCCCCCATCTATTCCTATCTCTTTAGGGTTTTCGTGTAGCTATGTGACATTGTTCCAATTACGAAAGCTCAAAGCACACGGCTTTTCGGAGTGAAGTGTAGTGCTTGTAAAGATATTGCAATCATAAAATGCGTATACTTTTCGTAAGAAGCTTTAGTTTTTTTGTCCATCATAGTGACAGATTATGTTCCGCGCAATGGACATAACAATTAATTAGGATAAGTGAAAATGCAGGTTTTCAAATGCAGATGTACAATGAGCTGAAAGTCATGGAAAGTAGCAGTAATACTAGTGGAATTACGATTTCAAGAACCCCCTTGATGCACTTGAAATACGGGAAAACGCAATCAATACTTCGAGTGCATCCAAATCCCAGGAAATTACTCTCGAAATGAAATGGAAAAAATCGATTTTTGCAGCCACCAGATCCCAAGTGTGATTAACAACAGTAAACACCGAATATTTCGCACTAATTAATACCACTCGGGCAATTGTTCACCAGCTGGGAAATCGTAGCTAGCCGAAAGCCTAGAGCTAGTCGAGCTAATTGTCTTGCCAAACGGTAGGCAATCCAGCGCCGCGATTATCACCAGTAAACACAGTTGATAGTTACTAGTACAACAAAAGTGAGTTTAATTTAAAGAAATTCTGAAAGAGTCAATTAAAACTTTGTCCACTGGGAATTGGGGATGAACGTGCTGAGTGACGCAACCACGTTGCGCACTGTCGAGCGAGTGTGTACACTGTCAGGCAGGGTTGCCCAACTTTGTGGAAGTCACGGACCACTTGACAAACTTTCGCAACGCAACGCGCTTTACATTACAGACCTTTTTTCCCCGCCTCGGTGAAATGAAAATTTGACTTCAACGAGCAATGACGCATTTGGTAGGAAAGATTGAAAAGAAGCTTTATGAGTCCGAGGAATGGAGGGATGCGGAGGTTGATTGGAACTAGAAAGAAGACATCAGGGGTTGCAGGTGGTTGGTGAGTTGTTGGTTGAGGATCCCTCTCGTAGGGCAGCGAAGCAGAGTGCGAGTGTTGGTACTGTTTCGTCGAAACTGGTTTGGTATGGCGCGAAAGCGAGATAGATCGAGAAAAATGGGATCGGGGAAAAAAAGGGGCAGCTACCTGGAGAGCGTAGAGCGTCGCCACTGCCAAGGGGCGTTACCCTCCGAACAATCTCGCAAGCGTTCAAACGTATACGCTGGATATTGAAAAATGATAGGAACCAATGGCGCAAGTGAAAAATGGACTATATCCGCGGGAGTTACTTGCCGACGCCTCGCCGGAGATCGGTCTCTCGAGGAACTGTTACAGCCTCCAGCAGCATCCTCCAGTGAGCGACTTCTTCTCGCCGTATGAACAAATTCCATCTTCCAGATATGTCGGAACGTACATATCTATATATGTACAACGATTCTTGGACCTGGACTCTACCTAACGATTAACTGTCGGTCTCCGGAAATTGCTATATTTGGATAACTGGCGGCACCGGCTCCGCCATACGATGTATCTGTCAATATATTCAAAAACCAATTTTCTCCTCAGTTTGCTCTCCAAATACGTAATATTCAATATCTCAGCTATTTCTTTCAGTTTTTAAATTACTATAGTATTATTCATCAATACATGCCGAAGGAAGACAGTACACTGTAAAAAATGCAACGGCGTTCTCATTTAATACAACAGGAACCAGAGGAAGTTTCCCTATTGGTAATTGTGCAACAAAGAGCGAGCTAGATAATTAAGCCGAGAGCATGTATATGTACGTATATTGCATCCTACTTAGACAAATAATACGGAAGAGCCGGCTTCGCCGGCGGACCGTTGAAAATCGAATCACGACTGATGAAACTTTCCTGACATTTGCATCATGTGTCTCTAAGCCAGATAATCACATAGCTTAGTTCCCACTGATTTTGCCGCTCCTACTGTTTTCCCTACTGTCTCGCACAGCATTGTCGCGATCGACCATCCTGCTAACATCCTTTTGACTATGCTCATATTTCGCTTGTATTTGTATTCTTTGTCGTAACGCAACTCGATCCAGCAGGGATTCTCCCCACTGGTGGAAAGGGTGGAGAAAATTAAAAATGTCAAAATTGCTGTGTGGTCCATCTGCCGCGTTATCACGCGTCCCTCGAAATTCCCAATAAAAGTGGTGTCACGGCTGATAGTACGATAATCCGCGATTTATTTCTGTCGCTGTGTTATTTGTTCATCCAATTGATATTAAACAGAATTTACTTAAACCGGTCGGTTAATGAATATAAATGCATGTTTTCCATTTCAGAGCCAGTGGACGCGTGAGCCTGCAGCTCTCTTTTATTCGTTTTATTTATTTGTCTCGCAATCCGCTTTCTTTAATTAGAATACTCTGGTCTAGATTGCATTATGTTTGTATAGGCTTTCTAAAGTTTCGAAACTTCAGAATGACAGTCTTCGAGCAGAAAGATATTTCTGTAACTTGGTTCAATTGACATGAACGCGCCTCTTACTTTTGAATCGTACTGAAACACGTCTAAATTTAGACTTCGAAGTAGAGATTAACGCATAAAAAGCATTCAGGTGGGCACGATATTTCATAACAGAAATATTCATAGAAAGTAGCACGCAGTTAGAAATAGCTTTTTATCCTGTAAACGGCTGACTTGCAGTTGCAAGCCTGGTTAAATAACAGTTTTCTATTCACGACAACAGCTAGAATTAAGTGGAAATTAGCCAAAGCGATAGGGGTCAATCGATTTAATAGTATTTGCTTGAAGTTCATGTTTTCCTAGCTCGTGCGGCCTCTCACATTCCAATTGGTCGCGTGTTGAATCGTCGACTATTATCGATCACGCAATCAGAGTGTTTCTTTCACCGAGTCTTGTTGTGCCCTTTCAACTTGCGCCCATGATTCTCTAGACAGAACACAAACATCATTCATAAAAGTCTCCTGGTAACGTAGATCTCCGCCCATTTTCTACCCTTCTCTTTGCCTTTATATTGCAATCAGTGACAATTTTCAAGGACTTTACAGTAAAACGCAATCCTGAAATGTTAGAGGCGAGAGTCGGATTAAAAAAAAGCACGATCAAACGACAGAATTCAAATGCGCATATGGAAAACGTTTGCTCCGAAATTACATGTTTTCCTGAAATTGACTTCAGAATTAGCATAGAGACACGCGGCGCACTGCAATGTCCGACGCATCTGGGCTTGGTCAGATTTATTGCCGCGCGATCCCAAATACATCTTTTCATTTACCAGGGAGGCTAATGATAAGCGCTAGAAATATGAATAAAAATATCAAATGGATGACGTATGTGTGTTACTGGGAGACTGCATTACTGATACGCTAAGTCGTCTTTTACACACAGATCCGATGCTTCGTTGCGCTTTGATATGTTCAATTGGTACGCAATAAGGTCTCCATAATACATATCTAGTTTTTCAGTGATCCACACGTGAAATTGAACAAGCTTGTCTCTGGAGACCAACTTAATATTTGAATAAAATTTGCTAGGGAAAATTAATACAGTGGAATTGCATAGAGCACCGCTGACAGAATCAGGAAGTTGTAATTGGAATATTATATAGACACAAGTAATTACCGCTGGGATTTATTTGCATGACGATCTATGATAGTACGAGATATCCACGGACACAGTTTGCTCGTCGTATTTTAGCCCATTTACTTTCTTGTACTTTGACGAAAGTAAACACGCGTGACCATTTGTAGGAATCGAGGGGATAATTTTGCTGCAACAAGAGTATAAAAGCGATGCCGATGTAAGTCATTAACATTCATACCAGATCAAATATATTTCGGTTGCAATGCGCTTCATTAAGTACTGGATTTCATGGCATATTTTGCAATATCCAAACCTATGTATTATTTTACAAATACATATTCCTAAGGTAAAACGATATTTCAAGGCAAGCGAATGAAATTTTAATGAATGGCGTTATAATGCCGACTTTCGCGTTCCGTATCATTACCCCGATATTATTTGAACGTATTTTCTCTCACTCTTCAAATCTGATTCATCCGTATTTATTGGCTATCTCTGAATGTTGATACCATGCGGTGTACGACGAATAATTAAATTCATCCGTCATAATCCAGGAAGATCAAAGAGTAGTATGTGCAGAGAGGGAGCGAACGAGCGGTCAAAAAGTAGCTGCCGGTGAGAACTTAATTTTCGCAGGGTACTTGACTCGAGTGTTTGTGTGCTTCTATCATTCCCTGCAAAGCGACTCCATCGTCCTACATTCATACACACAGAGTTTTGACATGATCCCTTACGCGGATTAAAGTTCCATTTCTACGCGCACGGAAAAAACCTGGGGAGCGCGATGTACTTACTTGGATGTTTACGGTCGAGCGCTACCTCGAATTAGCCAGCTTAAATCATAAAACATGACAAGGCGACGACACAAGATATTAAAAGATGGAAATGCAAACGAGAAAACTCAACGATAGCCCAAAGGAATGAGTGAGAGGCCTCTGACAATATTTCTACAGAAGCACTGATACCTTTACTCTGTGCAATCCATGCCCCTTTTTCCCAGGTGACATAAACTCTTTGTCGACTTTTGATTCAAGTAATCATAGAATGAATTTCAGAGGATGGAATCGAAATGATTTCAACCGCGTTGGAAGATGATATGAATTCATATCGGGTGAGTAGACTTTGGACTTTGATGCAAGTTTGCAGACTGTTTCGAGCACTTGAGGCTGTATTATTCTCAGAAATTGTGGCGAGCGATGTAATTTTGATTGTTGCCAATGGCAAACTCTCAGCAGGACTGAACTCGTTCCCAGCGCGGAGATGTTATAAGGTGTAAAGGTGTAAATGAGGTTGCCAGTTTGGGCAAGTTGGTCGGCTTTCCTCGAGCATTCAGCACGTGTTTTCATTTCGTTGTCCTGGGATCGGTGTTAGCGGCGGCCTCTCTCTCTCTTCTCATATCATTACTGTTTCAATACGCATGGGGGGTGGAAACTTTCCGCGCTACCCTGCTTCAAGTACATTTCCTACCCCTTTCGGCCGCCCCTTTCCCACCCCTGCCAGCACATACCCATACTCAACTGCGTCTCCCGCTCGTGTATTTACAGCTTTTACTGAATAGAAAGCAGTAGAAATCACTGGGACCACCAGGGACGCTCCTGCAAAGCTCGCTCTTCACAATATGTTCAACATATTATCTCGACCCACTTCATCTGCATTTTTCCAGATAAATGCTCCAAATTTCATGGAGAATGTCGGAGCGTATTTGAGAAGAGGAATTAGGAAACTTGACTAGTGGAAAAATAATTTAGTCTCTGCTCCGGCGCGAATCAGTTTACAAGCTTACCATGCTGGAAAATGAAATTAGTGAGTAGATGCTATGCGCGATTTAATCATATGTACTTCAGGCACTTCTCATTCTTCACCCTCTCTCCACTTTAATGGCTTTTAACGTTACAGTGCTTTTGTTAAAATAAAATTTGGGGAAATTGGCAGATGGGATTGGTTAGCAAATAAAATTCCCAAACTTGCGCACTCATTTTTTGTGTATATGTATAAGAATTTTTTCAATATATTTCGGATAGATGTGGTCGTTTATTGAATTCCTGTGAAAAAAATATCATGTTCGAGCACTGGTAACTAAATTCTATAGGAGTTACAGTCTCTCTAGTCTCTCGTTTTGCAAAACACTTAATTAAAAAATATTGTACATGAAACTCTGGAAATGAGTGGAAAGGTATGAATTTCTTATATACTATATTTTAAAACCTCAAATATATATGGCATATAATGAAAAATTAATTAAAATTCAGCACGTAAAAAGTGGTGTACCGCAGCGTACCTTGTTAACTGATTTGTGTAGCGACTGGGGATGTAATCTGCTTTCCGTTTTGTCGCGACAAATGCAACTTGCACCACACTCGCTGACGCATGCGTAATTCTCACGTGCGCCCTTAATTGGCGAATACTGCGAATGTGGCGCGAAATCATACTTCAAGATGGAAGTGTCATTGAAGCTCTTACAATAACGACAATAGCAACCTACCAACTGTTTCCCGAAAAGAGCGTAGCTTAGTAAAAGGCGTCATTTCCTAATTAAGTTTAATTAATGGTATAATGCGAAATACACATTACAAGTGCTTTTACCGATAAGCATACATTGTGTGTATGGTACAATGCGGATGAAATCTCTTGGTCCCTCAAAGAATAGCATTCGCTTCGTTTCCAATAAATGATCTTCCAAGAATAGAATTAGAATCTTAATACATATAAGATTGACAATTCGGTTTATTGACCGTAACAAAACTGAAGCCAAGTTCAACATGAATGCTTAAATAGTTTTTCTCAATCGTATACATACATACATACGTTTTAAACAATCATTCGAATTTAAAGGGTTTTGTACATGAACCGGAGATGGCCTTATGAAACACATTGAAGGGGATAGTCAGGAAGGAGTCACTCGCTCCGCGCAGATGTAATATATATTCATTTGACGCGTCCAATGAGCTTAACAAGGCAAAAATTTCGCTCGGAACTATAACTTCTTCTTTAGCATAGAACCTACGTAAATTCTGTTGGCTGGGTGCACGCTCGATGGGGATAACATGGTTCATAATATTGTAAAGTTTCGTTAAGAACTGTCCGGGTCCGGTGTAGTTTCCTTCCAGGCCAATATGGCGTTCATGTCCTTAATGCCACGTGTGCTCCACGGCTCGAGAGGATCCGTTGGGGACGCCGGTCTTGGTGGTGAAATCGCCTTACTACGTTCGATCGATTCACCTCTCCTCCCTCCAGCTTCTTCCATTTCCTTCGGTGATACCCTGCGTACACACAATGTGCAAGAACAAAGTCATCTCAATTTTAATTAGCAGCGCCATATTGTACGAGTCTCTTGGTACATTTAAGATTAAATGGTATGCACAATTTCTAAAGACAAAGGACAAAGGGATGTGTTTTATATTTGGAGGCGTCGCTCTTTACATGCAGTGTTAAGAACTCTAATTGTAAAAGTTAGTTTACAGTCTTCTCTCTGGTAATAGTATTTTCCACAAGTTTAGTAGACTGCAACATTTTTGTTGAGAATACTTTGTCCCTGATGACAAGACATGACAAAGATTTCAATCCAATTACAAAGCATTACCTTAACACTTTATAACAAATATGCGCAGCTGCGTTGAAATGGGCTGCGGACGTTTTCTCATCGTTTTATTAATTTTTATGACTGCCCTCGTGTTTGCATATTCGTGAGGAAACGAGGGATTTATTAAAGTATAAAACTGTATCGCTTGTCACGAATTTCTTATGGTTTATAGTAAAATTTCACTATGTTAACTACTTTGAATTTAAGTACAACAACTATTATTATCAAAATAATCGGTTGAAATCATTCATTTAGAATAGCAATCCGTACATTACTTATGATGTACCCGATAGGAATAGCGAAATCTGGTTATACTGACTTGAAGTCCTTGTCGCCCTGATCTAATTGGATTTGCCTGGTCGTTCCCTACCAGTAAACCGGGATTGCCCGACACATTCATTACCAGGATAGCTATAACTGTTCCAGCGGAATTGAAAATGTTAAGATCATACACCGTGATTTATGTTACACTTTTCGTGTGAAATTCGTCATTTTATTGGACGTTCCATCACCTTCGAAGCGAATCTCCAGAGGGAAATAGGTGAAGGAATAGTAAGCATGTGTATTATAGATAATACATACCAGTTGTTGATGTTTACCAGTTATTGAGGTTGAGGATTTAAATTTCAGAGTTTAATTACTCTCCCCTCCCCTTTCGCAATTATCTCGTACCAGTGTATTATTGATGTTATATTATAGTGATAAAATGACCTTAAATTCCCAGTAGAATTCAGATGCGTATTTATCGTCGGTAAATACTTCTTATTTAATGACGTATTTATCGTCGATAAGCGTTCTCTCGCTTAGTTGTCAAATTATAAGCTCAATATTTAAGTTGAAATAGAATTGGAACATTGAAAAATACATGTCACAGTGTCGAGTCGTTCTTGCCTCCATTAACTCAAAGGTATACTCATTATGGCTCAAACATATTTTCTTGTAACATTGTAAAAACGATGAATTTAGTTCCAACGATCAAACGGTTTAATTAAGGCACGTGTTTTAACATGCTCTTATAATTGCCGAATACTTGCGGAAGACATGAAATTATTAGTACCTGTTCTTAGCTGTTTTCGGGCGTCGTTTTTGCCCTTTGATCGACGACGAATTACAATTCCCATTTGGTTTGTCCTTTGCTTTAATCGAATCAATGGGTTCTTTGACGAACGCGTTCTGACGGTTTGAAGAATTGTCTTCTGGGTCGTTGAATAGCGGCCGATATCGAGAATTTCTATCAACAGACGTAGAAGAGGAAGATGACAACCTGTCATCGTCCTCTTGTTGGGAGCGTCTCCGTGACATGATAAACCTGTTGTTTGCCGATCTTATTCTTCGCAGGCGTGCTTCCGAGCCGAGCAAACCGTCCCCTGCAAGAAAAGACTTTCCTTTCTTAGCTTCATAAACGCTGCGCCAAACACAATTTTCAAGAAAGACGTGGTCTCCGGAAGTTATTAAAATCATGTCAACGTTAGAAGGGGAGTGATTAATTATCTCGAGAATCATATCGCTTTACCTCCGATATCGTTATCGCTTGACTCGATAAAGTACTGCTTCTTCTTAAGAACTTCCTGCTCCTCCACATCTATTTTCGTGTTAGTGAATTGCTCGAGAATCTGCAGATTCATATTACTTGTCGGTACGGCTTCTGTAATCGTAGCAGCAGACTTAGCAATTTTCAGTAGTTCATCGCAGTTGTTTGTCCTCTCGGATGCAATTACTAACTCGAAGAGTGGGTCTTCCGCTTTATCGATTGAGATGGAGTCTGCAGTGCAAGAAGAGGTCTGCATCAATATCTTGTCGAACACTTCTTTAAATCTAGTACTCACGTTGCATATTTTTAAGATTCATTTGCTCAATGTTTTCCGAAATAGTGGGTTTCGATTCTGCAATACTAGTACAAGGTTTGCTGGTGACATCGACTGGACCACTGGCCTGTGCCTGACTAGGCGCTGACTTGTTCTCCTGACTATTGGAGGTCGGTTTAACTTGATCGTTCATACTCGTTTTAGCGCAAAGTTTTGCTTGTTTCGTTTCCATATTGGTGGGTATGAGTTCCGTAGCAGCGGATATATCCAAGTCATGAGCAAACGCCATTACATCGAGGGCTGCTGTTAAAGCATCACCGAAACCAGCTGTCACCGCCGAAACCGGTTCGTCTAATTTGGGACTGGCCGTAGACAGACAACTCTGTTAGATATTTCAACATTGCTTACATACAGAGCGTGAGTATTCTCACATTAATTATTATTTATTCAGTGATTCTGCAATCCCGTAGCGTCAAAATTAGCTACAGTAACTAGTAATAGGTTTAAATGAGTAACGCAGCAAATTCACACCCAATACGCGCGGAAAGTGCATCAATTTTTCAAAGTAGAAGTACCACTCGACAATTGTCAAGTAAAGAATTCAGTGATGAGTCCTACTTAAAATCGGTGATTTTCAAAGCGACCGCGCGTGACGCTAAAGGCATTCCGGCTAATCGCTGTGATTGTGCAAATGTCAAGCAAGCTTTTGACCCAATTATATGGTGAGAAAAAGCATTATTCTCGCGAGCTCTAAACCAGTGACGCAAAACGACAAGTCGACAATTGGAAATTTATATCTGCGAATGAGCGCCATAAGTCTCCTACGAATTGAATGGTGTTTTTTGCATTTCGGATTTGCAGCGGGCATCAAAGTGGACTGCAGGAAGCAAAATTTGTTGTCGATGCACATGTTATTCGTGGAAAATGCATGGTGAGAATGCGAGCCAGTAACCAATACTGTAGGATTGGCGGATCACCAATAACATAGGTATTAAACACTCGAGCAGTTGGTCGCTTAATCACTAGCACGTTACAATCATGTGAATCACTGGAAAATTCGGTAAAAATTGAGAGCCCTAAAAACGCACAACCAACACAGATAGGTGCAAGAATGTGATTGCAGTTGTAAAGTAATATGGGAAGTGTAATGTGACACTGTAAAGTGATACACATGCAGTGCAGCTGAGTCCTACAAGTTTACCTCATCCTAACAGGGGTGGAAAAGGACGCACGACCCCACATTATCCGTCGCAACTCCTCGCCAGTCATTCCTCGCTTCCTTAGTTCATTTATCGTGACTTTACCAACTCTCTAGAAATTCGGAGTCAATTATATAATATCAACAAATTCAAGCATAGCCAACAGTGTTTGTTAACATTGGGTTTCCGGGTCTAAATTGTGCGATTGCATTATATTCAGGATCCGTAAAATTTATCAGGTTTAGAATATATTTTGCTGCTTTGGGACAAACGATAACAATCTCGAGGAAAGTGATGATTAATTCATAAAAATAAACTTGCGCATTGATTGGAGTGCTATTAAAATTGAAAGAAACGCTTCCAGTTGGAAATGGAATATTTTTTCCGCGTAGATACTTTTAGAGATGAGAAAAGTGTAACAGGCCATTAATATTTATTGTGAGGTAAACAGAGGATGTTGAAGTATCCAATAACTTTATAGTGCATCAAAACCAAAGTTATTGTTTAAATTAATTAAACAGAAACCCTTGAAATAGTGATGCCGGAGGCTATGAGTTTCCATGAAAACGAATCGTTCAGCACAAATTAACTGAGAACAGTGACGGTGAATCTATGAGTGATCCAAGGTACAAGCAAAGAAATCACCTTCCAATTAGTTACAGCACCCTTGCGTTGTTTCGCCTTTGTTTTCGATTTACTTTTGATGACGAGAACGCCTCGTTGCTCGGAGGCCGGATTGTTCGGGTCATCGCCGGGTCCTAATTTGATGCTATACTCTTGCAAATAATTGTGGGCATCCTTTTGCGATACCGCGCGCTCCAGAGAGACCACGATTTTCGCCCACTGCGAAGGAGTAAAAACAATTTTACTCTCAGCCAAATGGAAAACGAATAAACTTTTGAAGATTGACGCATAAGTCGGTCACTAAGTAGAAAATCGATTTCACCCGGCGAAAACGTTAAAAGCCACCTAATGAATCTATTCGCCGTTATTTTTGAACAAATCGTGCGCGCGATGTGTTCAGTGAGGTGCAAAGTTAAACAAACAAAGGTGCAGGCATCGATTTGCCGGCTATCTCGAGAGGGTAAACATTTACTTGCTTCACCCATTCCTTCTCACTCTGCTCGATCACGTGAGCGTAAGTGTTGCCCATCATAGCGATCAACATGTTGAGCAGGAGAATAGGCACGAGCACCATGAAGATTGCAAAGACCGTCTTCGTCAAGTTGGGATAAGTGGTATTACCCAGTTCGGAGTACTGCGAATAAAAGCGACCGGTATTTGTCGATATACATAGTTTTCCGAGTTGTAAAGCGACAATGAGTGCAGATGGCTGAATCGCGTGCGCTGTTCAGTGGGCATGGAGTGTGCGTCGGCAGTGCTTGGAACGTAAACTCTCATTTTCCGACGTACACCATTTTTAATTCAGTGCGTCGCGTTAATCGCTATACTGGCCGTGAGTCGCAGCAATGATTTTTACTGGACAGGCAGTATTTTATGAATCCGGCGGCCGGTGCGCCGGTGTCAGTACGGACGGACGCGTCCACGACTTCCGCGAATATTTAATCTCTCCTCCCCGCTTCGCTGAAACAATACACTCGCTGGCGTCAACATTTTGCGTACGGCGAAATAGTTTGTGATTGAAATTTAAGATTCATACACGCGAATAAAAACAAACCCAGAGAAAGAAGACAGATGCCACCGGTATTCTGGTGTTATCATCAGTCTCCAAAAAATATAATGGAAATGTAATAAAGCTCGGCTGTCTTTCGCTCGCTTACTGTTCCCTGGCAAACTAAAATTCCCTCTGCTCGTATTCTACATATATGTATGATCTACTTCTACTTGTATTTAATAAAAATAGCCCCCCATAAATTTTCAACGCATCTTATATTCTTAGTATTTGCACATAGCACACGACTGCATTCATATCTTTCGACGTCAACAGAGTCCTTGTTCATTACTGCTTACAGACGTCAGCGGCGGTAATTAAGCGGTGCTGGATTTGGAATCTAGTTTCTATGGGAATAGACACGAGAATATTATCAATGTCCAGTAAATCTTCTAGCAGACAAACAAAAACTGATACTGCACATTGGATAGCTAAAAATGTTGGTGGAATCGAGTAGGAATCGTGAGTACTGCTTCTAAACCCATCCCACCTGAAATGGTTAGAATCCACAAAAGTAATCGAACTTTTGCGGAGAAATGAATATCAGCATATCGCGGTCAACGCTCTTCGAACCACGAAAGCGCTTTTTTCGAGCGGCCGCGCGCGCATTGAACTCGTCGATCGACGCAATTTCCGGGACGCCTTCGTGCGGTTTCCCATTAGGAAGGGAACAAAAAACAACAATCCTCACAGTCTGCTCGAAGCCAAATCGGTTGATATACAACGTCCTTGTTCGACTTCCGATAAATCGGTGGTGGCGCGAAAAAAGGAGTGAAAAATAAAGGGAGCACGCGGAGAGGCGGGCCTTCTGAATGACGGTTGTAGCGGAGAGGGAATAGTAGGAGCATACATGCAAGGGTACGCGCACAGAGAGATGATAAGGGTGGAGGAGGGTGGAGGAGGGTGGTGGAGGCGGTCGTGCAACAATAAAACAGTGATTTATGGTGAGCTTACGTTATAATCGCCGAGGGTTATCTGAAACAACGCCATCCAGGTCGAGTGATAGGAGTTATAGAGGGATGATTTCACCCCAGGAAAGCCTTTATATAGAAAGTAGAACGATTGGGAAAAGCCGAAGAGTACCACCGTGTAGATGATGCCGAAGGTCAACATATCGCCTGTTATCATGCTGTAGACCATAGTGACGAATGGTCCGGTCAGACGGATGGCCCTGTTAAAACAATTAGCGGACAGTGATCTTCGATCTCCGAGGGGACACTATTATGATCTATCGTACCGATGGATCACTGAGTTTGTTCATCCAGCCAAAAGCACAATATAACATCGCTACGATCCCTGCAATGTTTTGAGGAGTGAGAGAATTTAAGTCGCGTCATGGCTATTCAATGGCCGTATCCTTTTGCAGAAGGCCGATATCGGGGATTCGATGCGATTGGAAAAGCACTTGGAGTGCTCATACAATATACTATTCTCCGTTATGTAAAGTGTTCCATTCATTGCGCTGTTGCAGTTTGAGACACGAACATATTGGAGCTCGGCGTGCGCGATATTTCGAAATAAACTGTAAAGCCTGTCACTTGTACTCCCTGCTACCGAACCACTTGCGTAAAACATTGAATTTTATGGTAACTTGCAGCATTTACTGCTCCCGTCCCAGCCACAATCACACGGGAATGCCACTGGCAGTCCGACATCGGCGAAGCATCGTGTTCCTTTCATTTCAATGATACTCGCACTCCGTTCTCTCTGTCTATTGTTGTTCCTCTCTGCATTTACTAGCTTCGGGCCACAGGTGTGTATCATCGCATGCACATGTGTGGTAGCCTCACGCATAATATCAGCGCGCATCGGCCGATCTACACTAACTGCTCCAGTCCACCAAACTTGGGCTTGATATCGTCCAACTTTTGGTCGTGTTTGTTCCCTGAGATTGCCAGCTCTCGTAAAAAGCTCAATTATAGCGGACACGTTCGCGCGTGTTTTTCCCACTGAAAAATCCTTCCGCCACAAATCCTGACTTAGCGAACTAAAGTGCTGCGAGGTTTAGTGGGCGAACTTCGACTCGTATCACTTCGGGAAACTTACACGAGAAAAAGGCACTGCTATAACTGTATAATACAGAGCTGAAATGCTTGACATGACTTTTATGAAAGATCGCCTCGGCTCGTCGGACACCGTTCCAGCCTGTACCAACTAGCACTTTCATTTTTGATGAACGCAAACAGCGTCGCTCTGACATCGAAGGTCAATGTAGCGTTAGTTATCGAGTTACAGAACATCCCTACCACCCCCTCTCAACCGATCGAACGGGTCAGAAAGCAAGTCAGGAAGATAAAGTTACCAGCATTATGAACCGACCACCGAAGTGTCTACCGTCTCCCCAACCCTCTTCCTCTACTCCATATACCACGATAATAGTCGTGCGACGACTATCCGATTAACACCGATCGATAAACTGCACCGATTGCTGAGATGCTCCTGCCAATTCGAGAACCCATCGCAATTAGAGTGTCGTTTAATCAAATCTGTTACTTTTTGCGTCTTTAAAAGGTTAAAATTCCACTCCACAAATACATTTCCACTACATAAGTAACAGCTAAAATCTCGTTAGTTGGAATTAGCGATCTCCATTAGGTCTCGTCATAGTTGAAGGGATAAAGGTCTACCGGCAGTAGTCCATTAATGGTGCAGCGATCAGGATGAAGTTTAATAACGAGGACGAATATGATAGGCGGTAATCATCTCGAAGAGATAAATGGTCCCGTCGATTACCGAGATATTCTTATCCAAAATCAAAAGAACCCCTTAATCGGAGAACCCATAGGAATTAACGTGACCTTTCATTTTTGTGCTGCTATTGGCGCTTTGAAGCATTCTAAAATTCCGCTCGAAAAACACATAGCGCCTATATCGTATGTTGCAGCTAAAAATTAATGTTCTGCACTAGATTTCGCGATAGTGAAAGTGTTAAAGGTGTACCGGTGGCAGTCCATTGATGGTGGTGCGATCAGGATGAAGCTTAATAGAGAGGAGGACGAATATGATAGGCGGTAATCGTCTCGAAGAGATAAATGGTTGCGCCGCTCGGCGAGATTGATCCGAAGGATTGAAGCGGCATAAAACCAATCGGAGTGCAATACATAGGGGGCGAGGCGTGGGGTGCGTGGCTGGGATCGATCGGCCACTGCCATTAGATGAAGCGATAGCTTCTCGGGCTGCTCTCTCTTCCGTTAATCGATGGGTGACCTTATCTTGTCAAGGGCTGCCGGCAGCCATAAATCTTCGGTTTCTTTCACCGACGTGCAGCAGTAAGTTCAAGGGAGGATGGCAAGCGAAGCGTCGCGCCGCGCTCCTGCCGATGGAAAGCCGTTGCGCCGTTTCTCTCCCTTGGCATTCGATACAGAGCAGAGCGGGGATACACGATACTCGCTTGACGAATACCCTGCTTCCGCCCTGCCTCACTCCTCCCCTTACTTCTTAGGGACGGCTGCCTTTGCAGCGCGCCTACGAATCTGCCAGCGTCGAAAGTACCTTTCTATGTTCGCCCGGATCGAATTTTTACGGGGTTGCTGCATCGGGCGAGCACTCGAACGCCTAGAGAAGCCCTCGTCGTTGCGGATATTTAATACCGCTTAAACCAACCATACAAGCTAAACGCTTTATCTCTCTCTCTCTTTCTCTCTCCGTCTCTGTTACCTATTTAACCGCCCCGAGCACAATTAATTACGCGAAAGAATAGCAAATTCCTGTGTGTTGTGCTTCTGTCGAGTATTACCTTTTCTAGCGCGCGTGTCAGCTGTGTTTTGATATCTTTTCCTTCGCTTTCTGTTTGTTGATACCGCTGGATTAACAATTGTAATCAAGAGATATTCGATCGGTTATTTAATGCAAAACGTAACGCGCACAGACTATCTTCAGAATTGAACATGAGTTAATGCTTTCCTTTATATTTGCCTTGCACGCACTTTACACCGATTTGTGGTTGTAGGTTCATCTATTCATGTGTGGATAGCATGTGCTCGCAGGAACGTTATTATGGGAACGCGGGACAACAAAACGGTTCCATTTGTACAAGTTCTAAAAGTTTAGCCAGTCGGAGAACGGTTGGAATCGACGAACATTTTCTCGTTGCATTTACAGTCCGTTAGGATCCGCTCTCAGTGGCGTCGCATGGTGTATGTGGTGCTGCTTAGCGATACTTCAAAGGGCTTCGAACACTCGGCAGCAGTTGGTTTCTTGTTCTCCGTCAGTGCTGCCTTCGACTTGGCAATAAGCCACCGTCACGAGCGAGATTAATTTCACACGAAATCTAAAGACGGAGTTTCGATGCAGCCGAGGCCCGGTAAGTGTTTTAGTGTGTAGCATTCGCTCTTAGAATTTCCTAGTTCATGTTTATTTATGCGGCCACCGACCTCATTCATGCATCCACTGGCGATCCCGGTAAGAACCACTCGGCGGCGATCCGCTCTCAATTCCATCGCTCGAGAAACTTTCGCTATTTAATCGTGTATGTGTAAATGGAAATTCACCATAAGAATGACTCCCTCTTTATTTGGAGGTTAGGATTGTGCTCGTTATCAATGAGAATTGGGTGGCAAAATGTTTTCCGCGTTACCCTTTACGCTTTACTTAGTTAGACGGCTGTAAGCAGAGTTAATCCGCGGAAAATGCTAACAAGCACTCCAATCCAGATTGCGGTGACTAATAAGGAATGATCTTCCGGGAGCGAGCTTAACTCCAAGGCTCTGCTCAATAACCTAATTCAAGCTTAGTAGCCTGTAAGTTTAAGGTAAGCCGTGTCCAGTAATTGTTAGGTATAAACTGGTTCGCGTAGTCCTGATCGAACTCGCCCAACTCCTAATCCAATTTGTGGCCCTGACTTAACAATTATATTAGCGTTTCGCATTAGTTCCGCCGGCACAGCTCGATGTTCCTACCGATTTCTCGTCAGTTATAATAATCTCTTTGGGAGGAATATTCTAAATAGAACTGTGCGTGTACAATTTCATTCAACTCATTGGTGCGATGGTATGCGATCCCAGTTTAATTTCATTCAATTTAATGTAATTTAATTTGACTTAGTTTCCCTTTATTTCCTTCCAATTTGCCTAATTTTATTTACTTTGATTGAATTTTACTTGATTTAATTTCATTTTATACACGACATTGCAAATTTCATCAAACCACTTGTGAAACACATTCCTGACCCAAGAAGACGCTGCAAGTACCACAACAGAATTTCCATTATATTCCTTGCAGGCACTGTTAAATTCGTTAGACTTTGAGATGCGAGGATGGTCCACGGCAACAATGTAATACTCCGCGTGATTGAAAATAATCAGAACAGTCTGCATTGTCCAAGAGCGAATGGAGAGGGGTGGGAAGAAGTAAAAAAGTGACAATTCCTGATACAAGTTTTTGTTGGATTTCTGTAAATTCTCCCCCCCCCCCCCCCCTCTCTCTCTCTCTCTCTCTCTCTCTCTCACATACACAAGCTCGACGAGCAACGTGGGGAAAGATAAATTGAAAAATAATCGTCGTCGCTCGTGCACTGTGAATTCCATGTACTCTCAACCCTATCTAACTGGAGAGAGGGCGGTGAGTTGGTGCAGCGAGCCCCACGTCGCGTCGCGTCGCCAGTTGTAGAGAGCCGAGGCGGTATTTGGGAATCCGGCATTCCGGGCTGGAAAAATGAAATAAAATGTTCGTTCCCGGCCGAATTGTAGAGCGCGGGGATGACCCTCCATCCCGAGACGGGTGCTTTACCCTCGGAAATGAGCCCAGACTTTTTCCCCGGCGCGGCGCGGCGCGGCGTGCAGCGCTCGGCGTCTCCCTCCTGGCCATCCGTCTCTGTCTCGGGGCTGGCCACCCTCTCGGCGCTCCCGCTACCCTCCCAGTTTCCTTAGCTCTTTCTCTCGGACCATCCCCTTTTCGCTCGATAGCTATCCCCATTGCCACGTCGTCGTCTCGCTCACTACTGTTTTCGCGGTGCCCGCGCGATCCTCGACCCCGCCAAAGTGGAAATTACGTACACGCATGCTTGTCAGAGAGCAGCGGTGCACGAGGAGAGAAAGCCCGAGAGAAAGCCGGAGAGAAAAGGTCGGAAGCGCTGAATACCACTTAGGGCACTCGTCTGACATCTCTCCGCATTTGCATCCGCGGGCGTAGACGCCATCCTACCAGCCAAGTGAAAAAAAAAACAGGCGCACGCACACGCGCCCACACGTGTCTCGGCAGGCACGTGACTATGAGAGCAGACTACGTGACTGTCAACGAGTGTCTCATCATAGAACTCTGGCAGACACTGGCGCACCACCACCACCCACCTCCCCCATTCATTGTCGCGGCATGACAATGCGACTCCGCTGGCATCAATTAGATCTGCATCAGCTAATCCCGCCGGCGAATTATGCTCCTGTGCAGGAAGCCGCGCAGCCACTTCTCGGCTCACCGGCAAACCAGCTCCTTTCCTTTCCGCCGGATTATATTTAAGCGAGCACCGCCACTTGCCATGGAGCACAGACGTTCATCCAAGTGTCGTTAAGACCGAGAGAGGCAGAGACTCGCTGCTCCACCTTCCTCTCGGCGAGTAGAGAGAGAAAAATGCGAGCAGCAGAAAAGTGCGAGGGGGAACGAGCTGGAAAATGGAAAGGGGTGGATCCCAAGGAAAGTCTGCTGGTGCCACTCTCGAAAAAGTCCGCGCCAAGTGTACGTTCAGCGGAGAAAAACGATTGTCAGCAGGCTTGTATATGGTAATACGAAATAGCCTGGATTAGCCCGCCATGAATCATCCGGGCGAACCCTACAATCCAAAGGCCTTCCCTCCTGCCTTTTCATTTACTACGAAACCCCTTTCCCCACTCCATTTCTCCAACTTTCTTTCTACTATGAGAAAGACAAATTTTCCCTCACATATTATGAGATTTCTGGCCCTGATTATGAACCATTTAACATAGTGTAGAACGTCAGTAAACAACAGTGTATGTCTGTCATCTCCTTTAGCCTACAGGCTAGTTGTAAGAAGATTGTTGGCTTTTGTAATGCGGATGATGCAAATACCGCGTGGTATCATAACAACACCGCAAAAATGCTATGCTGCATAAAACGCGTGTTACACTTATATAGTTGCTGCTAGTGGAAGCAGTCTGCAAATAAATTCTCAAATAAAGTTCCCTTTCTTTGGTACACGTGGTGCTTCGCCGGGTACGTGTAAGTTGGCGCTGCTGAGAGGAATTACATTTTTTTACACTGACTTAACAAACGCTCAACAAAATTGGTAAGTCAGGAAGTGGTAGTATTAAAAAGTGTTGGTGGGATGCGTGTGCCAGCCGTGGTGTTCCAGCTATCATGTATTTTCTGGGCGACTCACTTCGGCCAGGCAGAGTCGCAAGAGTCTGTGTACTCTGTACACAGAGTACATAGCCGCCAGCATTCTTATAGCCCGAGCTGTGCTACCGTAATGCTGCCTTAACGAAGAAGGAAAAACGAGAGGACCAGCGGAGTCTGCTATTCAGAGAATAGAGTATAATTTTATCTCCCTTAGTTTTTGGCGTCCCTCGAGCTCCGGGAACTCTCGACATCAGCTCAGTTCATATAATACATAGAAGCAATAGTAGGAACGCCAGAATGGCTGAGAATACGTCATCGCCAACGAACAAACCTCTGTTATACGATCTGTCAAAATATAAATGATTCATCTCTTCCAGCAAACCTCCCCTTAATCAAATTTACACTGTTACCTGAATTACATATGGCAAGCGACGAGTCTATTAATATCACTAGAGACTAGAAATAAAACTCACCCGGCAAAGAACATCAGTAGAAACCAAGAGCCAGGAACGGCGACCACTAATATTGCATCTTCAGCGTCTCGATTATTAGCAAGTCGACAGGGTATGCACGCGAGAATCAGCAGATTACTGATCACGAATATAAACTTGGCTGGCTCATGAGTCTGAAATTCCAAATTACCTTGATAAATTATTCTGTTATTAGATATATCGAGCGCCACACAAATTGCAAATTTCCATCCGCCATCGATTTGGATGCATTTGTATTAGATGAACATAGCGACGGTAATATCCGGTTGTTAGTCGGTTAATAATAATGAAGGAAGCAATCTGAATGGTTGGGCAGGTGTCTGCTCCCACGCATGCCACTTAGAGGACAGTGATATCCTAATTGTATCAGCCACTCGATGTCTGCGCTATTGATCGGCGAAGGCCAATTACGAGTGGTGTATCCCCTCTCAAATGACAATGTCCCATTAGCCCAGCGACGCCGACGCCCGAGAGGGATTTCTCTTCTCTTATAATAGAAAATCACCACTGCTCTATTTAATAGCTAATAACTTCCAAGTAATTATTCAGTCAGGTGCTGGATTCTCACTTGTCAGGCTGTTCGCGCGAGTAGTTATATCGATGTTACCATTCAAATGACCAATTATTTCCCTTACTTCGGCAAATACGACAATTAATGGAAATACATATACAGTAGGCCAATAAAACTACGTTCTTATCATATACTTTAAAAGCAACCCAGTCAAGTACTCTTATTGCTCCCAAATGTGCATCTATAGACGATTGTCCGAGTATCGTACTAGCATCTGACATTCTTACAATGAGTTAACATAGAAAGGCTTTATAAGTTGTATTGGAGCACCCTGTATGCAGCTAGCCACAATAGCTCGTCCGATTCGGTTTTCAGTTGTAATGGGTGTAACGGTAGCACGCGGATCGTGTGCCAAGTGGGCAGGTTCACCGGGGTAACAATAAACACCACTTAAGAACAGATATCCCGGCGGTTCTCCGCTCCCCTCCCGCCCCCCCCTGCGATCCAGTAGGCTCGTATTTGCCCAATCCCCGATGCATACAGCACGATTGGAAGCCGGCGAAATTGCAGACCACCGGACCACATCGATGCAGCTGATATTTCGTGCTCCATGCGAAATATCGAGGATATATCTCGATCGAAAGAAACGCCCGGAGCGATGCTGTCTTTCTACGGGAGCAGAGTACGAAAGGAAAAATGGAAGAGCTTCCGTTGGAAGTTGGAGGGAGAAAAAGAAAGACGTTGATCGCATACCCACCAGCTGTTTGAGGAATGAAAAGAAGCCGATGTTGATAATTTCGCCGCCCAGCTGGACTAGAATGTAGCCGAGCACGCCCACCACCGTGATACACTCGGCTATGATGCGACCGGCCTCCGTTATTTCCTCCGGCCATTTCAGCAGAGCAGTTTCGACATCCGCTGGGCGCAAATACACCGCCAGGGACAACGAAGTCAGATGAAACACCAGGATGATCAGTCGCTTGAGAAACTGCAACTTTTCCACGGAGGAAGTCTGTCAGTGTGACGCGCTCCAGTTCGAGCTCTATTAGATTTTGATCAATGGCTTTTGAGGCAGAGCCAACGACTGCGCGTTATTGAATAAAGCAGATTATTAACATAGAATAATCCGATACGAACGAATACATTAACGACGCGTGAACCTGCGTACCGCGATGCGCAGCCGGTTGAAGCGGTGGTCGTGTTGCGTATTTTAACAACGTGCCAGTTTCAAATTAGTGCCGACAATCAATTACACCTTGATCATATTAATCGGTGCAGGCACGCGCTCTTTATGGAACCGCGTAATAGCTCATTTGACGTTTATATGTGGCGGGAGTAGTGCGGCTGATTAGTTGCGTAACTGGGTCGCGTTACAGAGATTGGCGCGGTGTTCGCATAATTACACAGAGGGCCGTGGCTTTCGGGAAACGAAAAGTTGTCGGCATTGAGCCTCGACCGTTCCAATCAATTCGAGCGAGCTTCGCTTCTCGATAACAATCGTTCGAAAATCAAGAGCCACCGCGGCACTCGCTCGCACCCTGCGCAAACTGACTTGATATGAAGCACTGCATCCAATTATTAAACGTCACTCGAGTCGACCGTCGCTCGATGTCACTCGACTATTCGGCGGAGTAGGACGATAATCGTCCGGACTCACTTCAGATCAACTCAACGTCACTCGAGAATCGCGTCGGGGGAGAAATTCTAGTGGCGTTTGTACATACAACGCGTGAACGATGAAAGCTCACCGGCGCGGCGCGGCGCGGCGGCGCACCTTCCTCGACACCTTCACTTTCTAAGTATCGCTCGAAAGACAGACAACACGAAGATCGCATCACAGCCAATTGCTCTTTAGAAATGTTCAGTCAAACTATAAATGTGTATATAAGAATAATGTTGGTTGAGATCTCGAAGCTGAGAATTCAAGCCTGAGCATTTGCATTACAAGACGCCGAGGATGAAACGTGGATGCACCGGAGCGGCATTTCCGCTCCGGAGTAAAATCCATGCCAGTATGTGCGCCCGATCAGATTTCGAGTTAGATCCACTTTAGATGAAGTTGGCAGGTAACTAAGAAAAGTTGGCAGAGCGAAGGGCCGCGCAAACTCCGTCGGTGGCAGTGGCGGCAGTGGCGGCACCGGCGTGGAAACTATTATTCCGCCGAAATATTACTATCCCAGGGGAAACGGGCGAGAACATTGTCACGTGGGCGCACTTACCCGCGCAAAGGTCTTCCATTTTTCCTCGAGTAATCGCTGAATAATACCACCGTCCAGCATGTCCAAGTGCTCCTCCTTCGTGCCGTTCAGAATGATAAATAGGGCGGAGTTCCAGTCTGAAATAGAAATTCGGAGAAGGCCATTTGCGGTTAATGGAACATCGCTTTAGGACTCCTGCCGCGATAATTATGAGTTTCTCATTAGCGAGCCTGACTGTCCCAGTGTGTGTGTGTGTGAAGCAGCGCGCCCACCTACACTTACACTTACGATTAGGTGGATACACTTGGGTGAATGTGTGTATCCACCTCAGTCTACGTGTCGTCCATATATTATTCCCGGCCACTTGTTTAATTACACATGCACTTTTTCCCGCTGGGATATTCCGCTTCTTTGCAATCCTGGCACGTTTCGTCCCAGGGTTTTCTGGTTTGCCAAGCTAGAACTTATGCACCTCAGAATCCAAAGAATTCGCGAAATCGTTGATCTACTATCCGAACTCACTGCAGTCCTTGTAGAATTTCGCATAAATGCTAATCCAACATGAAGTCGGAGTTTATTATATGAATTCTACAATACTCATGGAAATCGCAAAAAAAGGCGCATTCATAATTTTTGCCTTCGGTTGAACATTAAGTAAATCATTATTTACAAGGAGAGACTAATTCTTAGACAGAGCTTAAACAGGTCCAGTAATTTTGATAGGATTGGTGCAAATTTCGCCAATACTTGTCGTCCAATGGCTTGCGCTGGAAGATTACGGAGGTGAAATTTCACTGAGATGTTAAATTACGCACATTCAGAGACGCCTCAGCAGCTGGCAGGGTCTAACGACCTCTGTTTTAATGATTAATGAGCTTTAGTTGAGTGAACTGGCCGTAAAGTATCAAGTGTTCGTCTAAATTCTGAAAAGACTCAAATCATTCATTGCTTCCCCGAGCATTTGCTCACCGGAAAGATCCGAACAAATCGCATCGCAACCTTGGGACTCCTTAATCACTCATCGACCTAAGTAAAGCCGCTTTCCCAGGGAGCATAAGTCCACCTTAAGTTTTCAATTCAATCGGAGAACTCGAAGGAAGCGTACTTTTGCGACGTACGCTCCCTGTCGATCCCTATTCTTGCCGGTGCTCTTGCTCCGCCACTATTGATGAGAACTTCGGCTCGACAGGTCTCAGCTTAGGAAATTGAATTTCAGATCTGCAAGCAAAATTGCTAGGAACAAGCCCCACCCAGCGGAGAGGAACTTTCCTCCGATTCTATGCTGCGCGCCGATTCCATTATTTACGGCAAAACTTTCTAGAATAGAGGCGCCTACTATCGGCGAGTACTTCATGTCCGCGCGAAGTGCCCTCAAGCTGTCATTAGCAAATTATCATCAGGGATTAGCTGACTCTGCTGGCAAAGGAGAGTTGTCGGCTGCAATTTTATTGAGCATCTCATGTGGAGCGCGAGCTTTCGCTGTCACAATTTCACGCGTGCAGTGAGGTGCAGAAGTGCGATCGCTTAAATTCGGGCAAATTGAATTTCAGCATTCGACGCGCCGTCAAAGCCGGATTTTATTCATTTAGCAGCGTGGAGCAGCGAGTGTTTACGAGCGGTAATAGCGATGCCTGATGCTGGAAGCTGGAAGCTGGCTCGCACGCAGGACTGCAGTGACACACGAGTGGACACGGCATCAGGATAATACGACGTCTCGAAACTTCGATCCTCCCATCCTGAATTCAGCATGATAAACTATTCGGACAGACCACAACCTGACACTCGAGCAAGTTTTCCAACCAACGGAGTTACTAACGCGCGCCTGTTAGCTCTCATCAGTGCGTAATTATATATAACACCAAAGCTAATATCACTTGAATTCTTTCCAAGAGAGATTCCGATAGTTGTTGATGTATTCGCCCTAGCATGCGATCTCAGCACAAGCCTCCAATTCAACGTTCCACCTTTCCACACAAGCACAACGTACTTTTGTAACAGCGCGCCTCTCGCAATCACTCGTGATTCTCTTCAAGTGCTGCGCTCGCATAATTGCGAGGATTCTCGAAGCCCCGGGCCTCATGCATATTCATCCCTTAATTGGCTCGCACCGGCGTGCCTTTGGCGGAGCAAGCTCGAAAGATCGAAGCTCGCATTTTGGAAGGCTTGGCATTCGCCATCAAAGATCAATGTTCATTTGAAACACCGGCTACGCCTTCCATTAACAATAGAATAACGCATGCTTTCATCAGCCTCCATCGTCTACGACGGTCGTCTACCGGTAGTACGTGGAGAAAGATTATCTTGGCAAACTCTCCAATGCCGTTCGAGTCTACCAGGAAAGAAAAGAAGGGAAAGGTGGTACGAAAGAAAGGCAGAGGTATTCTAACAATCGTCCCACTGCTTGGTACCTGCGAGGAAGAATGACTGAATGCGGCAGACGATGGAAATATCAAAAGATCTAGCGAGAGGGATTCTGTTGTGTTTCGTAGTGTGCTGAATCTTCTCTGCCAGGGAGAGTGGGTCTCTCCGGCATCCCGCAACTTTCCTCATGGAGAAGGCAAAGAAGCGATGAAAGGCGACAACGGCGGCGCAGCCTGAAAAGAGGAAGGAGCAAGAGAAAAGTGAGAAAAGCGGGAGAAAGGGAGGCCAGCAAGCTAGGTTCGGACGGTTGGCTGGCGTGGCTGGCCTTGGCTTGGAGTAATTAAGCGTACTAGTAGGAAAGAGCAAGCCGAAAGTTCATTCCCTTGGTAGAGAGTCGATGTGGTAGTGGTTGCGGTAGTGGTAGTGCTGCTGGCGTGGATACTTCTAGGCGAAAGGCCATGCTTGGCGAGTGGCGAACCCATCGGGTGACATCCGCACCATGGCACACTCTCGGAAGCGGTGAGAGAGAGAGAGAGAGCGGCCGATGGGGGGCGAAGCTGAGCGAAGGGATAATGGATTCCGAAACTAAATGAAACGCGAGCAGCAGCAGCCGGCTCCCGCGTCCGCGGCTAATCTCGAAACTTCGTTAAATGGCCGTAATTGCATCCTGCGACAACCCGCCCTCATCCCCTCCTGCTTGCCAGGCGTGCTTCTCCCTTTGTCTTCCTTCACACTCGAGCTACGTCACGCTTCCTCCTCCAGACAGTCTTCGAGGCAGCATCCTTGGCTTTGCTCGAACGAGCTCGTCCCTCCGCGCTTCCGGATGCCCAGAAAACTCGAGGGCCCCTCTGCTGCTACTGCTGCTGCCGCTGCCGCTGCTGCGGTTGCTGCGGCTACATCCACTTTACACGAGTGGCCCACGAAACTGGCGGGCAACTTCGATACAATTTGGCAGAAGTTCGATCGGCAGCCTCTTTAAATGCTGATCGTGATGGGCCTTGCGCATACCTCGCGCAATTGTGAAGGCAAGCCGAATTCTCCGCCTCGAAGTTGCCCGACAGAATTAATTGCACTCTTTCAACGCGCCCCTGGAAAATATGGTCTCGCTCGAGGATGAGAGGAGGCCGCTCCGCGCCGCGCCGCCGGCGACGGCGACGGTAGACGGCACAAAGAAGACGGGGATAATTCGCAAGCATTAAGTCCTCTATCCCCGATGCGCTGGCAGAGTCGCTGCCGACACTTTTATCCCACTTTTACTCTCTGAAAGATCACTGTCAACCTCGCTTTATGCGGAGCTTTCTGCAATCTAAGCGCAACGCTCATCCTTGATAAGGGACGCTCTCTTCTAAGTAATACTCGGTAAAGTACGTGCAATATGCCATTCGTGCATTCTTAAACCTCGTACGGGGCATTAATTGTTGAATAATTTGTAAGTGCTTGTTCAGCAATGTTAAGATTATAATTAAAAATTGAAAAGTTGCAATATAAGTTGAATGATCGAGTGGAGCGTTTCTTGGCGACGTCTCTTCGATGTGGCTTTGATTAGCGACAATTATAGGAGAGGGCGTTGTAAAATAAGAAGGCACTCGAGAGAAGAGGGCCATGAACAGTGTGTCATGGATGCCGGGTTTTCGAAGCCGTGTAATTCGATGAACTTTATGACGTACTTGTCCTGCCGTCGGGCAGTAGCGTGTCGAGTGCGTTGAGGGGATATGCCGAGCAGGTGATATTACTGTAGCGCCAGAACTCTCGTGCAGACAGTTCCAGCATCTCCCGAAAGACCTCGGCACGTCCCAGCTGGCAAGCGAGCGTCAGTGGAGTCAGTCCGGCGGCATTCACAATTCCATTGCGAGCAGGAAGCTTTGGATGACGCAGAGCATACCCGAACATGTCCTGTGGCAGAACATTCTACACTTGCATAGACTGGCTCGGAGAGTTCCTGCCAGGCTTAAAGTTACCATTAAGACGGCTAACGCTGCATGCGTCAAGAACCGGACGAGAAAGGAGGAACAGAACGAGGAGACGGAAGCAGAAAGAGCGAGTGAGGTGGATAGAGAGAGAGAGAGAGAGAGAGAGAGAGAGAGTTTCTATCCGCGGCGAATATCACGGGTCAAACTAGTTTCCCGAATATATTATTAACTGGAAATTGCACAGCCTGTAAGTGATTAAATTCAACAGTCTGAATAGATTAATTGAAATTTCGTTACCAGTAAATTTCAGCGAGCCAAATTAATTCAACCATTATGGCACGTTGGCGGTTTGCTTACTCAAACACGCAATGCGGATTGCAGATTGAATTGACACATTCAAGTGAGTTGGGGCAAACGCTGTATTACGATTGCTTAATCTATTGGAAGGCTACTTTTTCACGTCAATGACGGCGACCACATTTCGCCCGGTGTTTCAGCGCCAGCATTTGAAAATTAGTCCGATGTGTAAACATACTGGCCTGCCATACATGTTTATATAGAGGAAAGCAAGACCCTTTAAGTTCGTGCGTGCGCGCATTACCGAGTCACCTCTTCGTGTCACTGCGCCAAGTAGAATAAGTCCCTCTATAGTCAGACCGAGCAGCAGAGGCGCGGACTTAATAAGAACCGAGGACTACACATGTGTGCAACAGCCGAGCCACTGTTGCAGCTTCCGACGAAACACCGGCGGATTTTTTGCCAAGTCTTACAAAGTGGAGTTTATAGTGTTAATTTGAGACTAAACGTACCATGCCCGGAAAAATAATCTGTTTCACAATTCTGTTCATTTATGCATTTGGTTTTTTGCTCTTATTAAAATAGAAATTAAATTAATACCTTCATTTTAAGAAATATAACCCTTGTTTTATAACGAACAGTGGGAAAAGGTGTACATAAAGTGAGGATACGTTTAGTATCAAATATCACTTTTCTGTTGAAATAATAATTCAATGGCAGGTTTGTTCAGAACACACAAGTTACAATAATAACGCGAATAAGTCTGTCGTGCCTCGATCGAATCCACTCGCAACTGAACTGCAACGTAGACAATTCCAGAAACTGTCAGGCGCAAGCTGAAGAATGGGAATTGTGGCAAAGCAGTTAAATTTTACGTGCAAGCAATGCTGAACGCATTGGATTTACTACTAAACAGAGCTAAGTTAAAATTTGCAGCAACATACCAGCTTGTCACAAACGACCACCATGTGCAGTATCATGTTCCCAAAGGAATCCTGCTCGTCTGGATCAGCGCCCGAGTCGAGTAACAAATTATAAACGCTCTCATTAGCGCAGCATGCAGCCCAGGCAAGGGGATATTCGCCCAAGTAAGCCAGTCCCTCGTAGTCCGTGTTTTTCGCCGGATTCATTCTCTGCTGGTCACGCGGTAGAAAGAAGCTACCAACAGCCCGTTGAGAAATGATGGCACCCGCCTCCACAAGATCCTGCACCAGCTCATTATTATTGTAAGCAATTGCCAAATGAAGCGCACTGGCACCAAGGTATTCCTCTCCTTCTACGACGTCGATGGCCAATCGAGGGAAGCACTTGAGGAGAATTCGAGCGAGTCTGGTGTGCATTCTCGAATCGCATATAATGAGAACGTGAAGGAGGGTTTCGCCAAGGGAGCCCCTATACTGCATTTGCCAGCAAGCCTCGTGATCGTTCCAAAGGCCGAGGGGGTCGAAGCGCGACAGAGATGCTTCTATCGGTAACACGACCTGTTCGAGGTCGCGAAACTTCCATCGCAAGTACTCCGCACGATTGATCACCTGGCCCTTCCCGCCAGCGTACATCAGGATACCGAACTGTTCCCTGATCAATTTCTCGACCTCCGGCTGCCCACCGAGATTGTACGCGTCTATCAACTCGCCGCCCTTCTTGTAATTGGCCAGACGATAGAGAAGGCACTGATCCTCGTTGCTTGCCTGGCTGATCACCCGATCAAGGATCGAACCGGCATTGACCTGGCTGTCGCGGCCGCGGCACGAACACACACCACCCATTCAGACATCCCTCTTCCAGCTCTCGCGCACCCCTAAAATCTGCCTCCTCTTCTCGATCCCTCTCCACAACTCTCCACAAATCTCCACAAGCGGAGAAAACGCGGGACTGCTTGGCTTGGCCCTGTGCTTATCAGTCGACAACTGAGTAAGATCGCTCTCGAGTGGCCTCAGCTCCTCTCAAGGTCGAGAGGCCCATCCCACTCATTTTTCGAGGTCCACCAGGTAAAGAAGACACTCTCCCCCACGAGCACTCACCATCGACTCCATTGATGCAGCAGGCCCTCCGGATAGCGAACCTGCCCTGCCGCCCGCCACAGTCGGCACACAGGTGGAAAATCGTTTTTGCACTATAGCAACCGCGCCGACTACGCCAAGTAATCTATAATAGGTACCAGGCTCCACCAGACACTGTAGGGTCACTGGGTGACGGCTACACCTCTTGCACCCAACGCGATAAGCATATCTTACCAATGCACCTTGCCAAGCCACCTTCCGCCCAGAGCCTCTAGCCATTCTTTCACTGATCTCAGTTATATTAAATCGAGAGAGTATCTTCGAGCGCTCCAATACGATTCCTGCCGATGCCGATAACTCCTGATCCTTTAACCGATTTCACCAGTCCACGTTAGCCCGAGAAATAACGAGCCGATGACTGCTCCAGCTCCCGTTCTACCGACCTTAACACAGTTTATGGCAGTCGTGCACAAGCAGCAGCGATTTTCGAGGCTTATTGGGAGCCCCCTTGATGTATAGTGCGAAAATGCATGGCCAAATGCTCTAAGGTCTTAAACACACCTACTGCCAATGTACTGGTAAAATAGTATAAGGCTATTCGGGACGCTTTGAGATATCGAAGAGATTCCTTTCTCTTGTAAGGGGATTTTGTAATAATAACGTCAAAGTGTGATGGTCAGAATTAATTAAATTTTTTTCTGTCCTAAACGTTTGTCATAGGCATTGATGGTCTTCTAGAATTAATACAGAATGTTCCAGGTAATCTGGAATCGCTCTTTGATTTCGATGGTAGCCGAAGTCTGGGCAAAGCTAAAATCCCGGCAGAGCCGATAACTGATATGAAAATCCACAATAATAAAATAACTGATACAATGCGTTAACATATCCGCATTGTCCAGGTTTCCCTTACATTTCCCGTGAGCTGTACTAGAATAACGTAATTAGTGGAATTCGCATCGGAACATGTGTATAAATGAAACCCGAAGTCGATAAATAATGAGCGCTTCAACTCTCGTACGCGTCATTCAATGTTGCAATATGTCGGAACGGAACGAGTTGTAAATCAATACGCAGTCTTTCATTGAACAGCCAAGCAATCGATAACCAAAAGCTTTGAAATCAAAATCCTCGAGATGAGAGCAGAGCATGCATTATGAGGCTCGGGTAGCTGGGTGAAGTACACGCGCACGATACTCATAATACAACGCGAATTCTTGATTGACGCAGGAATATCAAGCGCACACATATGCGCCTCGTGAAGCATGCTACACGCATTCAAGCGGAATGATTTTATTTAATTTATTCGATGTAGTTCAATCGCAATCAAGTATAATTCCAATGATTTTTGTTGCGAAATACACTCAATTTAATTCGTCGCCTAAAATAAAGGCATGTATTAAGAGGAATTAGTATATCAATCTCAACCAACAGTTGTACCACAAGATTTACGCGATCCTTAATTTCCCTGTACTTTTAACAACGAACAATAACTTTTAAAATGTTCAAAATTCGAAATAGCCTTCCTTACTTTCGAGTGATTAAAATTAGAATGCGGAAAGTACATACGCATTGTGAAGAAGTGAGAGGCTAAAAACTAGGTATTGAGGGAAGAAGTTCATGCTCGCAAATTGATAAAGTTTTTCCGTTAGCTGTAAGTTTCTCTACTATTTATCAATGGCGGCGAACCGCGGTTAATTCAGCATCATTGAATAATCCAATGGTTCGGCTGGAAGTAATTAAGGTAACGTTCGTGTTATCAGAATTTGGTCGCGTTGGTAATATTGGCTTTATAAGAACGCTACTAGATAGGCGAAACATGTGTGTGTGTGTGTATGTAGCACACGTGGAAAGGTCAACCCTCTGCCGGAGATCGAACATCGACGAGTCACGTCCGTTAATCACCGTCTGTTTATTGTACGTGTGCAGAGCATTTAATCTGAGATGGTTATTTTTTCCCCGATTGATACTTTGCTCCAATCGAGTGATACGTGGCCTCCAATAAAACAGCACCGGACGGAAGGAAAGACTGTCTGGGAAGCTGAAGCTTCATTCACATTACGAGTTCACTCAAACTCCTTTCACCATTTCTAACCACGCCTGGAACCCTTCAGTTGCACGTGAGCTCAGCATCACCTCTACAACCAACGAAATGCTCTCCTTTAAGTTTATGTGACCGCTTTCCTCTCTTCTTCAACGTAAGCGTATCGTTAATGTGAATCGAGCTTTACTTCACTCTCGAGTGACGTCTTACTTGTAGACGCGTCGTGTTAGATGGAACGGGAGAAAGGAAACGAAATTCCGGCTGCAGCTACAGTTAATCCTTTCGGTCCCGGAATTTCTTCAATTCGCGTAAATGAGCTTTATTCTGCACAAAGTGAAAAAAAAAGGGAGAAGCATAAGTTTGATGTTACAGAGTTCACAATTTATCTAAGAATAAACTCTATCCAATTACATGTAAGCATCTTTCTGGATCTATGAAGGTTAAATTTGCGACGAGCACTACTATTTCTACGTACTAGTGCAAATATTGAAATTGGCAAAATTCTAGCTGCTCTCTAGCATGACTGGCATTTTGTAGCGCGGTAAAATATATTTAAATAGATAAAGTTGATAATGCCTACCTTTAGCATCACGATGAAAAGAAGCGTGCAATTAAGGTAAAAGCACCAGTAGTTGACCGGTGAAGAGATTTTTTTCTGTGTAAGTAGTACTAGCTGCTTATATTTTTATCGGATTGAGAGTCTCTGTGGTTGGAGATGCTCTCTGAACTTCCTATATTATATAACAGCGTATTATTTTGTCAAAAGTTATATTACGCAAATTTAATAAATATTTATAAGAATTCAATAATGGCGTTAGAAGGCGACCGTTTTCGAATATGAGAGAACTATTAATAGACCATGTATTAATTAGTAGTGGACCACTTATACTAGAACCAGAATCAATAAAGGCACTCACTTTAACATCGTTTATTTGCACCAATTAGAAGAAATAACGAGTAAAAGGGCAAATAGAAATAGAAGGAAGTTAATTTCTGAAAGTTAATAAAAAATAAAGTTACTTACAGTTTGAGTTCGAAGGTGCGCGTCCATTAATCTTATGTCCGCGGAAGGAAAAAAAGGTCTAGCACGCGGATGTATGTATTTGTAAAGGTGGTCGACTTTTCCGCGTGGAGTAGCTGGTTTTCGTGCCAGAATAAAGCCATCTTACGGCTAAACTTCGCAAATCAAGAGCCGCCTTTTCCTACCAGGGTTTTATGCAGTTTTATGCGGAAACTTGTTGGGAGGATGGCCGATGGGCGCACTATCCGCCACTCGGCACTGCTGCTCCTCTTGTTCACAAAGCGCAACTGGGAGAACTGCCAATTGGCATGTGTATGTCTCGTTGTTTTCTTCTCGCCGCAGGATTAGCCACGCCAGCATATACAGCCCATAAAAAAAAGTACTTGCACATTCAGTGTTTCTCAAGTAAATTCTGTTAAAGACAAGAAAACTTTTCTTCTTAAAAAGATATTCCTGCTTTAAGGAAACAGTTTTCTTTTTAAAGCCAATTGTATTGCAAAGCTTCAAGGGGTGCGAATCTTTCTTTTATTCGCTGTAGATAGATTCGTATACGCTCACTACCCTATCAAACTCCGCTCCGATACTCCGCCCTTTGAAACTGAGAAGCTGGATCCGTTCTAATCTGAAGCTCAATTGACGTCGTATCGACTGATATTAATAATATACTGGGCGATCTCCAAAGTCACGGAATCTCGAACCACTCTCATTACTGCGCATCAGTCAAACATTGCTAGCCTTGATGGCTAATTATTGGAAGCTCACACATTTGCGCATTTGAGAATTACGTTGATGAGACCTTAAGAATGGTTTTCTCTCATCGTAGAACAGAAACGTTTCATCAATTATCGGGCTTGAAATTCCGATATGTGAATCATTTAGAACACAGACTTTGCTAATTGGCCTCAAGAACTCCTTCGCTCTCGTAGAAAATATTTTAGGCAAATTCCTATTCATCCCGATTTAATTTCCGCTATTTCACGGAAGGGCTTTGCAACATTCGAGCAATTCCTAACACGCATGGAAATATTTTCGGAGTAGCGCTCGATATTTGTTGCCCGGATTTTTAGAAAATTGCGACCGTTGCGTCGATTCGCATACACACAAGTGTGCACTTATTGAAGGTTTCGAGTGAATCAGGATTCAAATATTACAAATACGCAATCGAATACCCATCGTTTGAAAATGCTGTGACGTAATCCTCTTGAGTATTTTGCAATGGGATGTTATCGCACAGCCAGGTCAATGTAGTGGTCGTAACTTAAAAACCTATTGCATTTTCGCTCCTGCTTAACTAGCTTTCGAATGCGTTATAACACTTCATATAATTCCGGGCAATTACAAGTTTCAGCGGGAAAGAGCCTATTCTCCTCTTTAGTGGGCTTCGCGGTGGAACATTACTTCAACGTCTGTCGGAGCATTGTAAGTGAAATGAAAAAAATCAACCGCTAGCAAGTTGCTAGAATTTTAATTACAGGCCAGGTGTACATTTTGCATTCCACCGGCTGGCGGCGGGAAATAATAATTGCTCTCGCTTAAGTGGAATTAATTCATGCAGGGTCGTTAATAATATATGGCTATGCATTCTCTCTAACCTCATTCGAAAAAATGCAGGAAGAATTTTTAAAAATATTGCTTTCGTCAGAACAGCAGCGGTGATTCTCATATTCCAGGGGCGCTCAAGTGCCGGTGGCATCGCGTTCGTTCCGAGAACGAGCATTTCACACACGATGTACTGAAGGCTTACATTAAAATGCAATAACAATCAAAGGTCCTTGACACATAACACTTAATTGCAGAACGTAGTACAACAAGAGATTAATTGCTTCCGTAGAGAAGCGAATGCTAATTAGTTCATTCAGGGTATCAAGCTTTGGGCTAATAGTGTGCTTTTCCTTCAACTCGCTCGATCGCAATTCTGCGGTTCAAGCTGTTCCTGCATTCATCGATGCAATCTTTAAGAATTCATTAATGTGTGATAAAGCATTATGGTGAATGGCTTACGTTTCCCCATAATCTATTTCGTGACTTAGTACTTAGCTGGCTGTTTCACGGTAACGGTGCCCTTAAGGCTTCGTACTAACGTAGCTGCAACTGCATGCTAACCTTGCAAGCGCAGACAATGTTCAAACCCGGCTCTACTGAGATTGGAGAGATCGTTTAACTTCTCGGAAGCCCTTGCCTTAAACCGAACTGGATCGATCTTGATGCAGCTTATTAGGCCGTGAGTAATGCAAACGAGAAATTGGCTAAGGATAATGACTAGTTACACATTATGGCTGATAGCGTTTAATGTTTTATACAACGGCTATCTATAAAAAAGCTGATGAATAAGTGGCCCGATGTGTTACGCATAATTCATGAGTGAGAAAAGGAATAAATGTTATTTTGCATAAATTTCTAGTTTATTAGCTATCCAAAACAATCAAATCGTGAGAAAAACTAGGAGGAAGGCAAGAAATTAATAACCACCCCTCGAATATTCCAAGCTATTTCCGACAGGCTTTTTACGGCGCACTGAGCATGACTTCCAAACTGCCTGAAATTCTGTTTTTGCCCTCGGTGCGGAGCGTGTGTTTGCGCGTACATAATATTCATAAATAAAGCGGCGACGCCTTCACGTCTCTGTTTTCACGCCTGTTCTGACTTTTCTCCGTTTGCATGTACTAGTTGCTGCTCTTTTTCCCTGTAGAATGGCTGGGCATATGGAGAAATGCGCAGCGTGTATTTAAGTATGTGCGCAGCGAGGAGCAGAGCGCAAAGTGCAAGCTACGGATTATGGCTAACTGGTATTATTTTCCTGTCGCGAGCAGTCTACCGGTCGGTTGACATAGTGTTGGGCTTTGCCTTGAGTGGCACTGGCAGCGTACAATATGCAGCCATTTGGTATGCCAGCTAGGTCGTCGTACTGCCGCCCAACGAGTCATTTCAAGTGAAAAAGGGAGCAAGAGGATGCACTTTGCGCTCCCGGTGGTGCTCCTTTCACCCGAGCACTGATCGTTGCGCATCCTATTTGCCCATTCCCATCCTCATCCTTCTAAAATACCCTGCACTCTCTCTCTCTCTCTCTCTCTTTCTCCAACGCTTCCTCTTCCAGACAGAGTTTATTACGCAATGATCGCCGATATCAAGCGCGGCCGACTTTATGATTATGGGATCTTTACTACGCTGATACTCGCTGACTAACTGTACGATAAGGCGCTTGTATGTCTTGACCCGGCTTACCACGCCGGCCTTCCGCAACCCTGCACCTTGGGATTACCCTTTGTCTTAAGCCGCTCATGAACTTGATTTGCCACTTCTTATACCGTGCGCGTCCAATGGATGGCTGTATGTACATATATGTAGTACGCGCGCCGCCGTAGCCGTCGCCGTCGCCGTCACACCGCTGCCCTAGCCAGCGTCAAAAGTGCGCGACATTCCCAAGAGTGTTTATCGAGTCTTCCGGAATTCACACTGGCGGAAAGTGCAGCTGAGAATGGGAAGAAGAAGCTCAGTTCACTCGTCGATGAACACGAGATATTTGTAGTCGAGAGTCAGTTGTGCATCGCAACTTATCTGCTGTTCCAGATAACTTGCGATGTATCGCCGAAGACAGCACGTCGCAATTCAACTTCCGTTCTATCCTGCACTCGCACGAAACTTGCATCTCACGAACAGGTTGTCGGGAGTGCATTCCTCGAGATTGGCGAGTGCCGACTTAAGCGACGTTCACTGGACATCGGTAGGAAGAAAACTTGTCCAAGTGCGAGAACTACTAGTCGCGCGATGACATTCCGATTTCTCGGCTTCGAGAAGGGCAAGATTCTGTAGAACAAGTGGGACTTTTTCCAAAACTATTAAGAATTCCAAGAGGTCGATTATGCGGCGGCAGACGAGCTGCAATAGAGCTCCTATAAAAAGAAGTTTAAGTACGGGTGACGTTAAGTGCACTATTGAGGGAAAGGGTTTAACGCCTAGCTCCGAGCATGCATTGTCATTATCGGTCCATCCTGTAAAAAAGTATTACGGAAGCGCTGGGTCAGCGGACAGACAATCCAATTATCGGGGAGTCGTGAAGCCATAAACCTCGACTCTCGTGGTAGCCAACTATCGACTAATTATGAATAGTCGGCTGCATATCGCACGTGGACATCGGAATTGAATCGGCCACGTGGAAATTCATTTGCAACCAATCACAAATGTTGCTTTTCCTGAAGCTCCACCCTCTCTCTCCCTCTCTCTCCCTCTCTCATTCTATTCTCATTTCGTTCCAACTGAACCGTGCGCATACTCTTGACTCGCGGAAATCCACGAAATGAATTTCGTTTAACTGTTTTATTTTGAAATGAAAGAACTGTCGGCATGCAGTAAATATTAACGCTTGAGCGACAAAATGATCGCAACTAGATAGCTAAAAATGTATAATTTTAATTGCCAGGAGTAGTCGATTCACAATGTTTGTACACACAGTACTTAATTCGATGAGCTCTTACTTAAATCTGTTCCGAGTTCAGAGGCTAGTAAACGTAAACATTCCCTCGTCATTCATGTTCATTGGCCGAACCACCGACTATATTACATCCTACTTTCTCTCTCCCTTTTAGTATTGAGCCGTGCACATTTGCGGCTCTCCAGTGCCATGTCTACCTGCTCTGTTTGGTCCAATCGATTCTACCTGTGAAGAGAGAGAGGGAGAGGGAGATGGAGGAGGAGAGAGAAAGCATGGGCGTGCAGCTTCCATGAATGTAGATTGGCAGGTGGAACGAACGAAACGTGCTATTATCGAGCGGTGCTCGATACGAGCAGTATTCCTTCGGAGGAGCGGGTGACCGTAACTCCATTCGGTAGATTCCTAGTATCCATGCAGCCTTTGTTCGCCTCTTTCACGAATTTCAAGTCTGACCTTTGCCGATACTCCCATCACGCACCAGCCACTACGGCTTTAATGCGCACGAGAAAAAAAAGGTGCTAGCCGATAGCGTCGATATTCTGAATGGCTTTCAATCAAGTAAATATTCGAATGCCAGGACTCAAGTATTTAATCAAGCTGGCGAGGAAGTTCTTCAAGAGCAACTAGATCAGGCAATTCTCAAGCCAGTGGTTGCATCCGTCTATGCTGCGTCCCTTTCCAACCGAGCCATTCAACATATCTCGAGTTCGTCGTCGCCGGGTTTAAATCGCATTCTCTAACTTCCGAAGGCTACCAAGAGACGCTCGTCCATAACGGCGATCCTATCGTAGCCAAGTTTTTCTAGCGTACACTTCTCTAAGCGAGATTGGTTGCTCTCGCCGGAGCGCGAGTTAATTAACCTGAGAAATGCCCCGCTGACCAGGCACTTCCAATTATTCCGGAAGCAGCATACACGCCGGAGTGTGTACTCTATCGTAGTATACAATATCGTAGCTCGGACTTTCAGGAAACGTTAGGCGGCTCTTCGAGCATCACTACACTGATCAATGAGTATACACCATCGAATTAGTCATATGAGCCGTTTATTTTGAAAGTGGCCTAAGTCCATTTATCTTCAAATCGAGATATTTAAGGGGTTGCGTTGAATTAAATTTAAAAATATGGGTAAGGAATAACATAGTGGAATAATGTTTTTGGGTTTCTAAGGGTGTTAAATGTATCATCCCAATTAGCATAATATTAAGATTATTTAAGAAATAACAAGTTTTTGATTCCTATGAATGGACTTACGCCACTTTCAAAATCAACTTTTTGATCATTTCATTAACCAACTAATTTTCGTGTTACAAAATGTTAATGATTTTAAATACATTGGTAACAATTTGCTTCAAAATGAAAAGATCATCTAAAAATGCATCTGTTGAGGCGGTTAACTCGATTTTTTTGGAAAATGGACTTAGGCCACTTTCAAAATAAACGGCTCATATGGTTCTTTGATGTGCAATTACATCAGTCGAATCAAATGAAACGCGCTCCTCGCCGAAAGGAGTACAGCATCCGACAAAATAGTTTTCACAAACTGCAAAACAGCCGGCGCGGCGGCCGGACAGAAAGTGAAATTTGGCATGCACACCCGTTATGCAAAACTTTTTTAGTTGGCTGCGACAGGAGGCGTCCTACCACCCCTAAAATGAAGCTTTTTAAAAGCCATGCATACCGGCTGTACGTGCTACCAAATTTCACTTTCTCTTCGGCAGCCGTTTTGCAGTTTGTGACAACTATTTCGTCAGATCTTGTAGAAACTTCAAAAGTTAATGAGTCATTAGTTCTTGCTGTTTAGGAAATATGTTGGATCGTGGATGGCATCGGGTGACGGCAGGGGTGAATAGTAGTTCGTTGTACCCGAGACCCCATTACAGACCTCTGCAGTGAGCGTATGTTTGGAGAAAAGCATGACGCGGCGTAGGACAGCTTACATTCCAGGATGAGACTTGGCAGAGGCAAAAAACTGGAACGCATCCCAATTACCAGCAACCGGCAACGACACTGAATTCAAGGGGTTCGTTGCGGGGCTGGAAGAAAATCATCTAAACGATCGGGCGATATTCTTTCAGCGCGGCTGTGTTACACGTTCGACGAGATTTGTAGAGATTGATTATATATATATACTATCTGTGTGTGTGCGCTTGAGTCTGCAGTTGTATGCAGCAAGCATGCTTCCTTCGGTTGGCAAGGATAACGAGCGTAACGAGCATGTCCCATGTATCTTCGTTCTCTATTCTACTATATATTATTGTCCTCGTATATCTGTCTGTTATCTCTATCGGTGAGTCAGCATCTATGGATTATACTTCATCCAGCCTTCCTTCCTTACCTCTTAAATATTTATATGATCCTCGCACATGCCACGGAAAATGCGCTTCATTACGATAATCCTTCTTTATTTCACGCCAAGCCCCGACGAAATGCAATATGCATGAAGCGTTGTGCGCGCTCTAGAAATATATACGTATTATATGCCAAGGCAGAAAGCGTCGAGGCTGTTGTTACAGGAGCTTTCAAACTCATCTAAACGCACTTCGCCTTCTCCTCTGACTTCATGACGAGTATTCTGTTATCGCCGAGAGATTGTCTTCTGATTCGAGAGAAAATCTCGTCTATTTCACTGTCTGCCAGGAGAAACGAAGCACCTCAGACTAGCAACTACTGCGATTCCTTGGCCATCATTGACACAGATCGAGCAATGATTGCCATGTCTGTTGAGTGCAAGTATTCTGTATAAGTGGAGCTGTGCCGTGCCAATTCGACGCATAGTCTCGGATTTTCAGTATCTCGTAAGCCGAGTCGCGCTGACGGGAAATGCCCCTCGCCAACTAAGCCAATATGTACACGCACGTGCGGCCGTTTAAGTGTCGCCAGGGATGAATGTCCATGTGTGAACACCGTTCCTCGAGTATACCAGCGAGAGAGCGAGAGAGGGAGGGAGAGGGCGCACGCGCGCTAAGATGACGCATTCAACACTATAAGTACTTCCAAGTTATTACGCCTTTAACATCAAGTACATATGTACTCGTGGTGTGTGTTCTCGCGCTCTATTTCGATTGCAAGTTTCATACTTCTCAGGGGTGCGCCACTGCACTCGCCACCCTCTTATCTTCTCACCCCTCGGTTGCTTTCCCTGCTTATGCCAGCCCCTCCCTTCTCTCCCCTTCTCTTCTCTATTTATCTTTCTCTCCCCCTATTTCTCTCTTGCTTACAATCCACCTGGACCAAGTCTGATGAGAAATTCACAGCGTATCGCTCGTATTCAACCTAGCGCCGAGAATTCGTCGATTCACGCCTTTGTTCTGCCTCCGTGGCGCGTCGCCCGCCCGAATATCTCCGCATACACCACCAGCAAGTATTGTGAAATCAAAGAACGCCTCGTATTGGAATCACTAGGAGTACGTATTATTGTTAGCCGAACATGCAAAAGCTTGGACGCGCCACGTTATTGGTCAACTGATTTACACAAAAAGGTCATATGCATTGTGCATTATAAGTTTGAGACGAATGCAGGAAACTTATTTTGTTTTTCGTTGATTTGAAATACTTCCAGCCAAACTTGTCTTTATCTATTTGGGACCTGGGAAATCAATGATGAATTGTCTGCACAGTTTTGGGCTCTGCGTCTCCCGGCTGTTTAACTTCGACTTTCCAGCTCTTTCATGATTCAGTATCTACCTAAGCAGACGTTGAGATTCAGAATTATTTTATAAAGATATACCGTCGAACGGGCAAATCCTTTTCCTACTTCGTCAATTCTTTAGTGGACGGGATGGAATGGCTGCTGTATTGTTCGAGCTTAATCCCGATTTTTTTCTGGCAGTGTAAATGTTTAATGTGGGTATTCCGAGTCCAAGCACGAGGCGAGTAGTTTCTGCCTTAGTTAGAATACGCGCGCATAATTCGCATTCATCCTCATATAGTAAATCATGTACTTTGCGTGCATTAAAAGTATTCGCCTGTCCTTGTAGGGACGCGAGTCTGGCGCCCACTTTTCTAAAGCCCGCAGTAGATACAGTTAGAGGATGTACTTTTCTAGTACATAGAAAGAACCACACATATTTGACTACACTCGTCAAAGCTCAAAGAATTCAAAATATTTTTTAAAAAAGGGGTCAGGAAGCTTATGTAACGGCGCATCGCATTTTCTCTCCGAAGTTTGATGTGCTTTAACAGTAGCGATAGTAGTGGTTTGGATTGCTATGAAGTTTATGAAAAGTGCAATGAACGAACAAGATATTGGCTGATAAGTTTCGAATAATTAACAATAGAAAACTGATTAACTGCCATTGAAACATAACTTTCTGTTATTAGCATCAATACAGTATGACTTGTCAATAAAACTAGAATAACAGCAGTGAATATCCACAGGATATCCAATAACCTGCTTGCAGATATCTGGCTTCCTTGCAAATTAATATTTTGCAAAAAAATCATGTTAAAACACGAGTTATATTATACCCGAAAATTCTGAACAAAGTTTATGTTTCATTGCGGAAGTAGTTGAGTAATTCGGTTCTAAAACAAATACGAAAATCTCCCTTCCATTCCATATGAGTTTCTGTAAAAATGAGCGCGAAATGTTTGTCATTATATCTCTCGTGTTTTTCTTCTATAATCTGCACAGTTTCTTGACATTGCTCAACCGCGACACGGTTTAGCATATAACCAATCACAGCAAGCAAAGAATAAGTAATGTATTTTGTCGCATGTAATGAGCACAATCTACCACTGCTATGACATCGTAACGCATTTTTGCACGACGAGGAATATCTTTTCAAATATAGGATGAAATGTGAATATCAGATGGAGCCGTCGACGAGATCACTGGGAATAAGCAAAATCCAAATGGGTAAACGCAAATAAGGATCAACTTCTTGAAACGCGACGCTAGTTTGCTGGCAGAATGAAATCTTTTACAAACGTATAATAAATTTGCGAGAATAATTGTCTGTGGCTTATTTCTTGCAATTAATCAAAATTGCAGGAACAAGAGTTCTGCCAATCAAAGCATATACCCAGAATAGCTCGCCTAATATTAGCGGATTGTCACCGGCTTCCTAGGTGGAGAATGTCCGAGCAGCTCTATCGATATATCTCCTTGTCGATTGTCCATATCCTACCAAAACCTCAATGTCCATTAGCAGTGCATACCGGATGCGACTGTCGATGTCGAAGCGACAGCTCAAACCGTGCATGCGCGAATCGACGCCTTTAGCATCACACATAGCCATGAAGCAGTGACGCTCGGATTTGTGTTCGCCGCGATAGACAAATACTAAAGCATTGCCTTCGAAATATTTCGGGCGGCTAGAAGGCGTTGCCGTTACAATAAATCGAATAAATGTCGACGGGGCGGAGTTCTGCGCGCGAGTTGGAACAATCGGGAGATAAATGATAGGAGTTATCAGAAGCGAATCGGTCCATCCAAGTCGTCTGAGTCGCGCTAGCACAATCAACGAGGCATGATTGCCTGACGTATGAAATGTGCAAAGGAATCTTATTCGGCAATAAATCGCGTGGTACGCACTTTTTATCCAATCTCAAACACTGGCTCTGACGCAATATATACCAATAGCTGTCAGTTCCTATTGACCGAGAGAGAGAAAGAGAGTGTCAGGAACAAAAATTAGTTTTTGTTCGTGGCAGGAGGGCTTATGAAAAAGAAAAATGGAATTTTGCCAAAGCCCGGGGAAGATGGCGTGCAACTAGAAATGCCACCGTCTATTTTATTCTGCAGTCAATGGCACTCGGCAGCTACTTACCGGTTGGCTCTACACGGTGTTTCCCTTTTTGCCAGCATCGCATTAAACCTGCCTAATGCCACTCGAGTAAGAGAGTGGAGAAGAGCGGGGGGAGGCAGGCGAGGGGCAGGCGAATGGGGTGGCTGGCTGGCAGTGAAAAAAAGTAGCGGGGCCGATAAATCGATTCAGCTCAAATTTCTCAAGGGAACAACCATGTGCTTGCTTGTGTACATTCACCACCATCATCGCCATAGCCCGCACCCCATGTGCCACACGCCGCACTGCTTCGAGCCAGGAGCAAAGAACGCAAGGAAAAAAGTTCCAAGAAAAAGGAAGCGAACAAACAAGCTTCAACGTCCATCTCCGTATTTTAGCCAAGCCTTAATACTGCCTCGAGATTATGCCATTTTCAAGCAAGTATCGAATATCTCAATGTATCGAGATTATGTAAAGGAACGAGGATTATGTAGCAAACCATTTACCGCCATGAATCACTTCGATCAGTTATCGGTTCTTATCGGAATAATGCTATTCTGACGTTACCCTTTTAATAACACTACCGAATGACATTCCGAAAGATAGCACAACATGATACTTTCTATATTCCAGTATATTAGCTTTATCCAATGGAATCTAATCGTTTAAACGCTGTGAGTCATATTTCGTCCGACGTTGAGTTTAGAGCATTCAGAGCAGCCAGCCAAGAAGATTCCGTTTCTCCAGAAATTCCAGAGACGCTCGAGCGCTAGCTATAAACAATGTAGGAAGGATCGATGCGAATTTTTAACTCACTCCCCCACCGGCATTCAGTTCTCCATCATGGCAGAAAATGGATTTTTCATACCCTTCTGATCCACTTTTAACAGCGTTTGGGATCTTATCGTAGTTTGTATAAAGCGCATTACACTTGCAAGCAGCAGCTGCTATAGAAGAAAATGGCGAGCAGTTCCAACACTAACTCTAAAACAGGACTAACTAGAGCTAAGCTTCATCTAATCAGATCCAAAGTGGGCACAATTCAATCCTAATCAGCTTCTGATTCCTATCTAAGCGGCTACAGCGCAAACTTAATCGACTAAACAGTTTCAACTATTGTTACCACAAATCCAAGGTAAGCAGGATGCAGATTACGCGTGCTGAATGTTAAAGGAAAAATGGTGAATCGATGCGCGCCCTCGTACCTTCCTCGGGGGCTGTTTGGTTTGCCTTCATTTGGATTCAGCTCACGTCGCCACGTTAGTATCACAATTAATAGCACGCGGCGCCATGAAATTAAGAGTCGCAGGCGAGCCTAATGTGTAATCGTCCGAAATGATCCAGAGAAATCCTTTAAGTAAATAAGGAATGCTAGGTGTTAAGTAGTCTGTAAGAATGAGACATATATTTCAGTGTTGGAGATGTCTCCTCTTACTAGACACTTAAAGTTCGTAGCGGCGCACATCTGTGGAACTTTGCTTTCCGAATTTCGCGTGTTAATGTGCTCCAAGCTGGTAATGAGGAAAGTTAGGTCTCATAGAACTCGTGCCCGATGGTGGCATCTCTTCCCTCGACTATATGTATAGAATGACCTTGACCGATTTGAAGAACATTCATTTATATCATGTACAATAGGGTTTGTAGTTAGTATATGGTACGCGAGATTCGAAACGCAGTTCTATCCTATTTGTGCGTTGAGTTGAATGGGTCATAAGTAGATTATCATTGGAAGAAGCAAGAGAAAGTGAAATTGCCGGGGCGAAAAGAGGTCCCGACTTGTGGGAGCGTTCGAAATACAAAGCGTCCCTTATACAGCGGTGCCGATCGATCACTCCCAAACGACAGCACAGAGTCGTCGAGCCTTAGTCGTACGCCAATATCCCGACATTTTGCAAATGAGACATCACGCAGCTACTTTTTAATCCTTCCCACCGGTTCTTATCGATTCCCGATTGAAGTCGTTCGAACGTGTCAGTTTCGCGTGAGCGCCCTAAAGTGCCCTGCTTTTTTTCTTTTTTTTGTTTTTTAATGCGAGAACGATATTAGTGCCAAATGTCCAAGGTGCGGCGAAAATGAAGGCTCAATACAGCCTTTTAGTGAAAACTTCGCTAAACTTAAAGAGTCACATAACTCTTCAATGCAGATATTAAAATACCTCCTTGCTAATATAAATACCACGCAATTGGGAGTCGCATTCCTATCAGAATAAAGTGTCTCTCACTCGAACTTTGACGTACTTCACTGTTTCTCGTGAAGATTTCATTTGCCAGCGGAATTTGGTCCAGTTTCAACTCTCGTGAAATGTCTACTCGACTGTATCTTCAGACCATTCACTTATGAAAAGGACTGTGATATCTATTATACGCAGAAGCATTTGTCTGCTTGATACACGTAAAAGGAGGCTACAAAGAATGAAGTACAAGTATTTATCTTATAGAAGGCTATACTTTTTTCTAGCCGGGATAAATGTCTCGTCACTAAACTTTTCTTTAATCGTAGCTTCTGCAATTGAAAAGTCAACCGAAGGCAAGAGACTTTTTCTTACCGGGTTGTAACTGTTTCGGATTGGATAGCTTGGCTATACAATTCGCTGGAAATAGGACCCTTGAATGGCTTCCCGGCTAGCATGGAAAGTTGGTGAAACCAATAATTCTTCGTGTTTAGGCATTAGACCGGATGCACGCCAATAGGATTTTGTGAGAATTACAACTCTTCAGTGGCGATACGTTCGCAAATTTTCAAGAAACGATGAATCACTCGCAACTCATTTACAGGCCAAGTAGTTCGTTTAATAAGTTCGTTTTTGAAATCACTTTTTCCTACTTTTTTATTCCTTAGTATACGCGTCACAAAATTCCAACATTTTTTAGTACTTTTCTTGTCATCAGCGAAGCCAATAAATTTTCTACTGCCATTTTATACTTGCCTTATTCCAATTACTATTCTATAAAAACACTATTATTCATATCACAAAAACTTCTGTTGGGAAGCGAGCTTGCACTTTCCGGTACGAGCGAAGTGCAACATAAACCGACAAGAACAAAGGAAGCCCCATTTCTATTTTTTCTCGGTGTAATAAGAAAGAAGCTTGGCAAAAACTTGAACGCCCAATGATTAGAAATTGATAACAATTCAAAATTATCTCCGCGAATAAGTCAAATAATCTTAATATCTGATAGGCTCATTGCAAAGACAATGCTGGCTAGTATTCCAATTTTTGACATTGCTATTCACGTAAACAGTGCATTAACAGTATCTGTATTCGAATGGCAGATTTCAATCTAACAACACTATCGGCTAATACACTACTACTGTATCACTAAATTCACAGACCGCAAACATACTGATTATATGCTATGTCTATACACCCAATCATGGGCGAATAATCTCTGAAACAAGCCGTAAATTAACGCGTAGTACACACTAAACACATATTACGTATTTGATGAAGTATATAAGTATGAATTCATTTTCCAATGCCGTTATAAACTTGCTCGCTAATTCCAATAATGAAAATGAGCATTAGATCAGCAAACAATGCTATAACAGCCATTGTGCATTTATGCAACCATGAAACGGATGAATTATAAGAGTTTTGCATTCGATCTCGGAAGAGCCAGGCCGGTTTTTGCCGCACTAAGGTACACGCGATTCTTGCTCGTCCTGTTGTCCGATCGAGTTTGCGGGCAATGAATTAAAATCATTTATGTTCTCCCGAGCTACGCAACGCTGCGATTCTTCTTCATCCAATTTTCAAAGCGGCACGTTTCTGTACTCGAAAATACATACTCGAGAGCCAATAGACGTAAGGCTACCACGCACAGGCAATTAAATGCACTTCCTCCGGAGTCGCACAAATGGAATTCAGCTCGGCCACTCGCCACAAACACACACACGCGCGCGCGCGCGCGCGATCGCGTACCATGAAGCTTGAATATACGAACAGACGGGAAGGTATGTATGTTTGTAGAATAGTAGAATAGAATAGCAGCGTGTAAAGCCGGCACTCTGCCGTGGCGCGTACACCCGGTTTGCGGAGCATAACTTCCGGTATCGTATGCCTCCTATATTCCCCGGTACAATCAATATGTGTATGGCGCGCCGATTATCGTTTTGCACTGCTGGCATTGCATGTGCCTTATGCTGTTTGCAAAAGGCATCGAGCGACAACCTTAACAATATGTGGCCCACCAATGCTTCCCGCTTCCAATAACTGTATCAGACTGCCGGCGATACCGCCACTACTTGGAAGAGTTACATTTTTCGACGGAGCATTGCGACCCACTTCCTCTCAACCCAAATCTGTCCGGTCCAGCTAAACTCACTCAGAACTTGATACTACATCGAAATTCGAGGACTAGGTTTAGTTGCGTGGCTTGAAATGCGGCACTTTTCGGTTTGGTTTATGTTCCATCGTTCAAATTCACAATTGGAGTTGGTATCGAAAGGGGATAAGACACAGTACATAGTCGTCTTTGTCTATGGTCTTCTTCTTTTCTTTACTGTACACTGTGCTATCATCCGTGAGTGTCGTTGGTTGAAATTTTATTCGAAGAAAGACTATGAATACGTATTCGAACTGTGAACTTGCTGGGCATGCTCGACAGTCTTCCTTATTTCTTTTGAAACTCCAACTGTGATCTCGAAAACGATTCAGTTTGTATGCAAAAGTCCAGATTGCTCGGTTGTACCGCAGTCGAACGTGAAAATAGGAAAGCGCTCGGAGCACCTTGCTGCGATAGTCAGTTGTTCGGCTGGCTCGATTTTTTCAAGGGTAAAACGCGCTGATTGTTCTAGCAGCATCTGTATTATTCGAGAGATTTACGGTTGCGTTCACCGCTCTACGAGTATCGGGAACGGCGCGGCGCGGCGCGGCGTGGCATCCCCACGATTTGAGGGCTCGGCTTGTCAAAAGTTTCCTCTAAATCACTTTTGAACGGCCCGTTCGATGGTGAAGCGCAACAGTCGCCGCCGCGCCGGTCGAAGTACGCATGTGCTTGAGCGAGAAACATTGACGGGCGTCCGGCGTGTAGCCGATGTTGTCAAAATCCCACTCAGCCCTCCGACAAACTAGTAGCTGTATTCTACAGATCTACACAGATATACACAGTTACTATCTCGCAGATGTTTTCCATTGGCCGGCGTACGTCATTCGTCATACAACACGCGATAGCTATCGGCAATTGTAATTCTGTCTATGTTAAGCTTGCAAGTATTTGCCTGGGAACACGATCTGTACCACCACTTATCCGCTTTGTTAGCATTAGCAGTCGCTTGGATCCCCGCGCATCAGGATGCATCCTCTTATTCCCATTACCAGCAATTCACCCAGCGAACGAGCCAGCTCGAAAGCTATTAGTCAGACACGCGTACAGTAGTACATAACATACACACACCGCGGCACTCCTGTTTTCAGAGTATGTTACGTTGTATCATGCGAGCAGATTTGAGTTCTCGATGACTGCGAATGTCGTTGCCACCGCGTTTCTATCCAATCCTGGAAAACTATTCTGGAAAAACGTTTTCATGGCCTAGTGTGGCCAATGACGTTCACTGGGCTACTTCGATTTGCTTCGGACGGCAAATACAAATATATATACTTCAGTGAAGAGATATTTATTGTCACGATTTTTCCAATCGCCCGCACTTCCACTTCAACTGAATCTATGAGAGTCGCTTATGTCTCAATCAGTTATCGAGGCTGAGTTCGAAGAAAACCGATTTATCTTTATTCGCTTACTTTCTCAAGACGAACGCACATTTCGAGGAAGTTCTCGGAAACGGTTACTAGAATTTTTACCACATTTTTGCTAATTCTTCTTCGGACATAAGAATTAGTCAATATTAAATGCGCGGCATTCTTCGATTTCTCGAAGCACAGAGTAGCAGAAAAAGAATCGGGACACTGATCGTGACTACAAGCGGCCCAGTTTGTACCTATTAAGGTCGGCACATCGATATTCGCGCGATATCTATCGAAAAAATTATGAGGTCGGCTCAAGTGGTATATAATTCCAACTGGTAGCGGGCTAGCTAGGAAAAGCGAGAATTTCACTAAACAACAATAATTGATATTCACGCGGTGCTTTATCACGCTAACTCGATGCAATAAGTATATAACATCGAAATCGAGAGCGGTGCGGAGCGTGGTAGGGCATCGATTGGCTTGTTATAAGTTACGAGTATCGTTGATTTATCTAATTAGCGCTAGCGGCCGTATGGTTATAAACATTTCGCCGTTAATCACTATCATTATATACAGAATCAGTCCACTGGTGAAGAAGGCCGTCGTCCCTATTATACTAATGGAAGCACTTAGCAGAGATTCTCGCTCTAATTAGGTAGCCGTGATTAGTAGTATTGCGACAACATCCAAATCGAAAGTCTCCTTCCTCTCTTTCCCAGCATTCGCCGCGCTCAAGAGGGAATTGATTTTTGTAGCTGTGTGCGAGTCACCCATCCACGAGCGAATCCCTTTCCGGTTCCACGCACTCGCAAGCTCTTCAATGAATACATCTGCATAACTTCGGGGTGTGGCGCGTCGAAGAAAAAGCCCGAAGAAGACGGCGGCGACTGACGTCGTCCGCAAGATTGACGGTATTATCGCGTGGAATTGGCAATCGGGCAGGAGCTTACATAGAGCATTATTCCACTTGAGTATACCAAAAATGGACTTTAACTGGTCTGATGGACGGAAATGCAGGAAAACCAAATTGATCAGGCGTATTTTAATCTCTGCTAGACACGGGAAATAGGAATAACTCATGGACGCTAGATTGATAAGATCACAGTAAATGGTCCACATTCATATGAATCTTCGAAAAATGGGTAAAAGTTATATATAGAGAGAGAGAGTGGGAAATGGGAGAGTTAAATATAGAGAAATTTCTCAGGTGGTAATTAATTCATACCGTTTTAGAACGGAGTATTAACGAGAACGAAAACGTTTTATTTCTAAAGTCACTCCGTACGAAGGAGTTTGAAGTTCAGGATAAATATACACGCTGGTCATTTCCGTGAACGAGATACCTCGAATGCTTTATCGACATTACTTGAAGGACGATCTCTCAAGCATCTGGCGTGAGAGATGGCGATAATTACGAAAAGGCGGGAATGACACGAAAGGCACATTATTACTTGACAGATGGTGCCTCGTTAGCAGGGCGTGCTGAAGCTGAAAGCAGAGTGAATGAGTGAATGGACGGTAATTTTCAGTAAGCAGTGATCGCACGGCTCCGGGAATTTTTATTCAAATCCGCATGAAATGATGTGCTCGTCGGCAGTCCAGTAGAAGCTGCGTGGCCGAGGACTGAGAGAGCACCGACAGCAAGAGTTCCCATCGACAGACGCAAAAGTGGCGAAAGGGATTGCCGTGGTAAAACAAGCCGAGAGAGAATTTCCCCGTTGAAAGAGGAGCCTCGATGGTAGAGAAACTCTACTGGAAGCGGGAAAAAGGGGCGAGAGAATGACAACGGGAATGACAGTGAAAGCGGGATTGCGTGCAGAATGAAACAAGGGAACTGGCCGATGGCTACAAAGCAGAGTAATCAACGGGGAATGATGAAAAATACAAATAAAAAGCACTGCGGAAGCACTTGCAGGCGGAAAGGCCTTGGCATAAAGTCATTCAGTGGATTGAGTAAATTTTTAGTCATATCTCGAATAAATGAATAATCCCAGCCACCGAAAAAGCTGGAAAGCTCGACTTGTATGACATTACAATGACAGCCAGCGCGTTTACAACCACAGTTCGTACAGGCGACACTTCACGTGTGAGTTTCGCTGCGCCATTGCACAGGTTCTACCACCGGTATCACTGACAAACATCAGCATTTCATTAGCAAGACTGATAGACGGACAGAAGGGTGTTTGTCACGTCGCGTCGACGGGATTGCGTCCCTCACAAGAGCAAGAGCGCTAAATTTGTTCGGCCAAGCAACAAAGACCACTGAATCGGCCCGATCACTGACACGAATAATTCGTTCGTATTGAATCCTGGCTTCTAGCGAGTTTTGGGCGTCCAACAGTTCAGTGGGAACACTCGATTAAACGCATCCGATATCCGGCTTGATCCGTGTTTTTGTCAGATCCGTATAGACTCATTGTCAGCGTCGTGTACGCTCTCTGTCCAATTTGATAAATCGCAACGAATAGCACAATTCGGGCAACAACACGGGAATAAAATCTAATTATTAATACTGTTGTCAAAATAAATTGCAACCTAAAAAAAGCGTAACCAATCCGGGCGGATTTGGTTAGATGAAGGCGAGCGGGCCCTCACTCAGAACAAGCCCTTCGGTTTACTCTCACTGCACAAAACCCGCCAACCCAACCAGATAAATCTAACAGCTAGAGTGTATTTACACCATAACTAATATATGGACTGCTATCCTAAACGAACGAGTTTCATTCAAAATAGTTAACACATTGAGAGTGCACTATCAAGAATAACAAATAACACTTTTATGAGAAGCGAAACAGTTTTGCACTTTAACAAATCCATCATTTATTTATGTATGTCCAAAAACGAGCACATTCGTAAAAATCAATAAAATAATGGAGTAATGTAATTTTCACAGCAAGAGATAAATCCGTAAATCATGATCCGTGTAATTATTGATCGAGTAATCAGCACCGTAGAACATCAAGCTAGGATAGCGACACAACATGATGCGAGAACAATTACTGCAAAAGGTATCTTGGAGATTATTAACGAACATCCTTCTGAAATCACCCTCACGCCAGACCTAAAAACCCAAGGTAGGAAACTTTGTTAAGTGACGTTGAATCACCTGCGCCATGCAATCTGAATATTGTGTCTAAATTTCATTAACCATCAGTATCTTACGCATGCAACAGCCGGGTCATTTGTCATAGTGAAGCTGGGCTTTGACAAGGCTTCAATCTCCCTGATACTTAAGTGATGAAGTAAATACCACGGCGTACCAAAGGGATCTAATTAGAAAATTACTTGATAAAGAAGGACGTGCAAACTCGAGTGCGTGCCTCAGGCTCTCTGAATTAAGTGCAGTTGGATTTATATCGAGCACTCCGGCATTACGATTCTGTACCGAGGAGGAATAGCACCATTCATGCGATCCGTCAGCCAACTGGCAATGAAGAAACCAAGCAGGCGGCCGTTAATTAACAGTTCATTCGAGAAGGTTGCACGAAGGCTTCCACAATGGGAAGCAAGCAAATACACACGTGCTGACAGTTCTGTATAGCTTTGCCAGACACGATGTATGAACTCCGGAGGAAAGAGGATCACTGAACTTTATGCCGCTCAATGTCTATTTTATAGATTTTCGTCTGCAAACGAGGCCGCGCTAGAATAATAGCGATCGCGGCGGGGCGTATAGTCTATCCTCGTTGGGATTCTACGTGGCAATAATCGGTCGGCTACAGACACCCCTTTTGTCGAGAAAGCTGCATTCTAAAGCTAATAAAATGTGCAGAATTTATCAGCGTGGCTCTGTCATACATCAGCGCATCCATGCGTCCGGAACGCCACGTGTATTACTACATTTTTCGGCCAGCTGGCTCCTCCATGAAATATCCCTCTTTTTATAATGCATCCACGATATAACGTGCAACCCTCCAGTGCAAGAAAACTGATCCATATTTACTTTTCATCGCTGTATAAGCGCACGAGGTGGTATAAGCGGCTTAGCGCTTCCGCCTTCAAAGATGTTGCGGATCATACATATGCGAATGTAGTAATAGAAATAGTTTTGACAGACGCACCTTTAAACAGTTCCATTGCTCCTCAACACTTTGCCCTCCTGAACTCTTGTTATTATGTGTCTCGACGTTTCTAGTGGTGCATGTAGATTGCAACTAAATAAATTAAGATCTCAATTGTTCCACTTTTGGGAAAAACGTATTATTTTCGGCAAAATGTGGCAGACTTGATAAATATCGGATATCGCTGGGCATAAAACGTTCTACTCGCTATTTAAATATTTATTAATTCGATACTGTTTCCGAAGCAAGCACTCAAGAATAACAAATACAGTGCACGTATATACATACATTTATATACGATTGGGGATATATCGGAGAATGAATTCATTGTCCCTTGATCATTATCTTAAACCGGCCTTTCGGAATCGCCTTTCTCGTACTTTTACAGGGATTACTTCGCAGAGAAAGCCTCAGCAACCACTTACCTTTTTTCCCATTTTGATTTTCTTTTCTCTATTTGAGTGCTTTACTTTTAGCACTATTATAAAGATCCGACCGCGAATATTCCATACTCCTGAGCCATCTTATAGGAAACACGAAATCCGGTTATTGTATCAATCTCTGAGATTTCATCGCAATGTATCATCGATACGGTATGAATTGTAACGCTGGTGTTTTGTAAGTTAATCTGAGAAAGGTTCGAAAACCAAAGCTCAAACAGAAGTCAGCTGGAAAGAAGTTTGCGAATTCCACTCATTTAATTGAGAAATGTGTCATATATAGGAATTTGAAGCCACCAGTTAATTTTAGAATATTATCTCAGCAATTCAAATGTCAATGTTGCAAGTGCAACAGGAAGTGAGCCTCGGTGATACTGGATACTTGAAGGTTAAGCTACATGCATATTGATATAAAACATATTTGTACAGGGTGATTCACTTGCCTTTGAATCAGAACTCTCCTAGCCCTTATTTTTTTGGTGGACTTCCCCACCTTCTCCGGGACTGAAATTTGGTGGGTAATATTTTTTTGCATCAAGAAAGATACCATACAAATTCCAGAGCCCTAGTCCAAAATTCATTTTTTCGCAAATTTTTTAAGGCATACCCCTTCAAAAATTTTTGATTTTTCGAAGGTTCTGGGACCAGGACGAATGCTTGATATTTCGATTGTCCGTGTCTCAAAACGGAAAAAAAACATAAATGTTGTGGGGGAAATGCCGGAATTCTGCCTAAAACATGTGGAAAACCGATCTTGAAAATTGATTTCGATGGTTTTCCCCGTGTTTTTGGTACTTCCCAACCTTTCCCGGGGCTGAAATTTGGTAGGTAATGTTTTTTTGCGCCAAGGAAGATACCATAAAAATTCCAGAGCCCTAGCTCAAAATTTTTTTTTTCCCCATATTTTTGATCACCGAAAATATCCCATTTTTGGTGGTGATTCAAAGGCAAGTGACGCACCCTGTACATATTATAAGGAATTAGCATTAATACAACTGTTCAAGATCGTAGAGAGCGCACTGAGCCAAATCAATTGAGGATGAGAGCTATGCACCATCTTGAGAGCCATTGCTGCAAATTATGTGCATAATTCATCGACTCGATCGTCAGTCATAGCGGAAACGGCGTTTATCGGCAAACTAAAGAAACCTTGCGGATCGGCAGTTCACTCGTAACTTAGTGATGGGATTTACAAGATGGTCTGAATGCTAAAAATACCCCTACTCTACAAAAATTATATGGCGCACCATCGTATCTACCGAAAACAAGATTGCTGAATGGTGCAGTCGCGTCATTCAGTATTATAAAACGATCCTAGTGATTAAAAAATTCATTTCGAGTCACTGAATTTACCAATTTCGCAGTGTGTGCATACATCTTATATGCAAATGGCAAAAATAGCCTTAATGATGCATCAAGCCAGGAAAGGAGAGTGTGGAGTACAAAGAGAAAGCGTGTATGCCGGGGCTGAGATATCAAGTGACAGTGCAGTGGGGAGGATCCTTGAATGCAGTACATACGGGGCCAGCACTTTGTCCCCCCAAGATTATAAAGCCATTATCTTCGGAACGGGAAAGCACTTAAGAGTGATTTTCACCGTCTGTTGTGTAGAAGCATTGTGGGCGATTATTTTTGCTCCAGCTTCCTGGGAGCGTGGTGGCCTTAATGCACACGCGCATCGTAAAATCCATCTTGCCCTATGCGCTCTTCTACTCAACCTGTTGCCCGCTGGATGTATCCCCCGATACATGTGTTTTTTCAGCCAGTCCAACCTTCCAATGGGTACAAACAGAAGATTTCCCAATCGAGGTAGAAACGCAAGGTCAATTACATCTGTATCAACCTACTCCAGAAACGTTGTAGGCAAGTGTCTGCGAAGTATGTATGTGTATATGTGTATGTGAGAGAGGGAGAGGGGGGGGAGGGGGGGGGGGAGTGGCAGAGTGAGGGGCCTGACATATTGCGGCAATGGTGACCTGTTTTCGTAGTGCTACAACCCTCCGCGCGGATTAGGAGCCGAACTAATAAATCGTGGATTAAAGACACAAAAGGCGATTTCGCGATCGCTAAAATCGTACGAGTTGCGCCGCTTCAAGGCCTCCGGCCAACAGCGTCGCGGGACACAATCGAATACAAAATCCAATCCGATTGCAACCATTCTTATAGGATTGTTGCGTGTTTATTTTTTCATCCACTCGATTCCTCTCTCGTTGATTCGTTTGCATGTCCGACGGTTATCCAGTTAAAGAAAAAAATAAAAGTTAAATCGTCTCCTTTCTCCCCCGGCAAACCGAACGCGCTGTTGATGCAATAACTGGTGGGAGAAAAGCGCGCGGTGCCGATCGACCGTGTTTCGACAATATCGGAAGAGGGGGAGCAGCTCTCTGTTGTAAACATACATCGGGGTACTACGCAAACGATAGGCGCATGCTGCACAAATGTTAAAACAGCCAAGTAAATTTGCCACAGTAAATCCGATTAATGCCGCAACAGTTTTTGTCCACTCTTGAAGTAAACAAGTTCAACTGCTAATAAATCCTCATGATATCCACCGGCCAAGCCTACTGCTATCTCCATTGGTGCTGCGAGCGAAAATCTCGTTTCCCTTTTTTCAGTCGAATATTCATTGCAATTGAATTGACGCTCAGCGAAATAATCAAAAACGCTCACAGCCACCAATAGATATGCAATATGATTTCCCCGCTCTAATCTAGAACGGATATATAATTAAATGTTCTTTTACCAGAATTGCGTGCGTTTTAATCATCCTCGTCACTTCCAATTTCTCGGTGGAAAAAATGATTGACGCAAGGTGCGCGTCCTCTCACTTTTACAGTTTGCTTTCAATTTCTCTCGACACGATGTCAAAAGCTCCCACGGTACTGCAGCAATTATACTATACTATATCATTTAACATGGGAATAAGCACTTTCATCTTGGCCAAAACTTTTTATTTAATATTAAATATTTAATATTTACTTTGTAAGTGTACGTTTGTTTAATTTCACATTGCCTAGACAGGCATCTCGGACTTAAATACGTGCATCACACCGGCGAAGCACGTTCTTACGTTTATGCAATTAAACGTTCTAAATAGAGGAAGGTAATTCAGGCAATTTCACTCTGACTCTTTGCGCACCTATAATATATACGTCCGCGGTAGATTGCATTCTCCAAACAAGTGTTGGTGGAACCTGGGTTTGCCTCTTATCGTACAATACAACTCAATGTATCGGGCTACCTTTGAACGTGTTTCCCGTTACGAGTTTCCTCGATTAAAAAAAAACATAGCCAATAGAAATGACCACAACGAGTGTGTGGATACTCTAATTGGATCAGAGCAACACTGAAACAATATTAGAAAATAAATAAAACAGTCCATTTTACACTCGTTACCGGGGAAAAACCATTTGCGCCAGGCAAACTAAAGCCAATGCGCGTTCAATTATCAAACTTGTTAAATTATACGCAAGTTGTAAGTGAGTTTACGTCTTAGCTGTGCATTATGAGATTATATTGTCGCAAAGTTCCGCTCTGGTGGCCTGCATCCCTCTATGCAACCACCAGTGCACCACTCATATGAGATTAAACGTGTGTACTGCGCATAATGCAATCGGCATGCATACATATAAGCACAGACTCCTCTGCCACACAAATGAACGTACTCTAGAAATCTACACTTCAGCTATCCAATTGTTACCGATAAGCTTCTTGTATAATATCTATAAATGTGTGAGTATAATAACTATAAATATACTAGAACACATCCAACGGCAAAATTTAGTCATGAATATTTGTTAAATTAGAGCAGATGGAGATAAGTGTTATTTACATAAATGTTTCTTCTCTTTTTGGTTTCTTAAGCATTACTTTCGTTTAAAAACTACATCCATAAAAAGTAAACAGTAACTGTTCATCGCAAAAGTATGAGAACTAGCAGGAAAAGATATTAACAGAGCGTATTTATTTTGAACTTACGGTGACCCTTGACTAGTTGAATCACATGGAACCTCAAGTAACAGCATCATGCAAGTCGCGATGTGGAGCTTTTGTCAATTTCAAGAAAAAGAGCACAAGTTACAGAAGATGGCAATGATTGTCCGATTCGACGATAATTACACGTACAACCACGTGAACAATATCAATATAAAGTAAACCAGGTGAGTGGATGACATACTTTGCTAAAATTCCAAGACAGATACAAAATGAATTTTATCGCACGAGAGAACTACTGCGGCGGATACATAGGCAGCGCCGCCCCGCGGTGTCACCTCTTACTATTTCATTCAAATCTTCCGGAAACAGACTGGCACGCTAGAAGGAGCCGGGCATCGTAGCAAACCTCAGGGATAGCATCTATGTGGCCGATATGGTGGCCGAACTGTCATGTGGGTTGATGTGGACGTGTCCCATTCATTCAATCTGTTAATGTGTGACTCGGTGTAATAGAGAATCGTGACGAAGAGAAAGGCATTCAGTCGCAATCGAGAAACGGGTGGACGCGCAGAAGAGGTGAGCATGCGATGCCAGCACGTAGACGACACGTTGGCTTGGAGGTAGAGCATGATTTCGTGATCTCAACCTCAAATGGTGCCTGGCGAGGCAGCGGTGCTGGACAACGATATTACAATGACAGCCAGGAGCACGATTTGAAGGATACCGAGAGGAAGCAACGGGACGCACCGTTGGTCACGATGACGTCGCGAGACAGGACCAACGAATTCGTGAATGCGATTCGCACGATGCAAAGCAGGACCGTCGCACGGGCAGCGGTCATGCAGAATCCGCATCGTGCCCGACAGATACAGAGCTATTCGAATTTCATGATGATAGCCAAAAGCATTGGGAAGAACATAGCGAGCACGTATACCAAGCTAGAAAAGCTTGCTCTATGTAAGATCGACATGCACTAATAGTATTGTCTCTTAAAGTACTGAGCAGCTGTGTTACTCGCCTATTGTGCGTGAATCACAGCCGTGCGAAAGATTAAGATCGCAGAGGAAATGTCGAATAATTGCAGGCAAAGAATTGTATGATATCCACTTGATTATATTTACACTTTTATTTCATGTATCGCGTGACACATGAATTCAGATACTTGTGTTGTTTGAGAATTAAGAGTAATATAATCTCAAATGAAAGTACTTCAGTCAAGCGAATTTTTTCTGCGTTATTTTTCTATCGCGTCCTTCAGTACATTTGTCGAGATTCGGATAACGTTGATCACAACATTAACAGATATCTGAGTCTTGGCTTCCAACAGCATACTGATCAGTTGCAAATTGTTTCAGTGGCGAAAAGGAAATCGATATTTAATGATAAACAAATTGAAATAGAAGAGCTCACAAATATTATTAAGACAGACCTAAAGAGCCTAAATCATCAAATTGGAAAATTGCAAGAACTGAGTAAAAAGCAAAGGGAAACGCATGGTTCTTCGCAAACTCACCATATAGCATCCCATTCTTCTTCCATAGTGATGGCCTTACAATCCAAACTTGCCAATATGTCGAATCACTTCAAAAGTGTATTAGAAGTTCGCTCTGAGGTATATGCTCTATTTTCAAGAATATTAATAAGAAACTATTGCAGTGCTCATTATTCATTCACATATGATGCATATATGAATATGGAATGACTTATGTACATATTATTATGAAACTAGAATATGAGAGAGGAACAGAGTAGAAGGCAACAGTTTAGTCAAGGATCTGTATCCACTATGCTCCCACCCAGTGTTGTTTCTGGCAAGCAAGGCTCTTTGTTATTACAAGAAAATGACTCTGGTGCTGCTGTTGCAATTGACCTTGAACCAGCGATGGGTCAATTAACCATGCAACAAGCAATTCACGATGATACTGTAAGATTCATTTTGATCACTGGAACAATTTAATTGAAACTGGCCATCATTTAATTGTACCTTATGCAGGATGCCTATGTTCAATCAAGAGCAGAAGCAATGCAAAGTATAGAATCGACTATAGTTGAACTTGGTGGCATTTTTCAACAATTAGCACACATGGTAAAGGAACAAGAAGAAATGGTAGAAAGGTAAGAGTTGCTTTCTAATTGGAACTTTTATCTAGCAGAAATGATGACACAAAATGCTGAAGTATTATTGAACTTTCAGGATAGATAGCAATATAGAAGATACAGAATTAAATGTGGAAGCAGCACATGCTGAAATCTTAAAATATTTCCAATCTGTAACAAATAATAGGTGGTTAATGATAAAAATATTTGGTGTCCTTATATTTTTCTTCATATTTTTTGTAGTATTCTTGGTGTAAGATCATTGTTATTATTAAGACTTATTCACACTCAACATAAAAGTTAGCTCACCATTCATATCTATCACTTGTGATATATAATAATAATACTATGAAGGGTAAACCAAATTTTTATAAAAGTATGACTCGTTAAACGTAAGGTGATAATACGTTTATTGCATTCCTCTACCCTCTGCTAAGGTGTGAATAGTGTAAGTATACCACGAAAATTACGTTGATGTATATAAAGATTATATTACCGCCTGAAAAATGTAAAAACTAATTGCCTGAATAATAAATATATAATTTTCAATCGTAACATTACTAATTCGCAATTTGTATCTTCCCCAGGAGATGTATTATACTCATTCCCTGTCAGAATCAGAACTTAGCATTCATATATTAAGTTGAAGACACATATTTATGGGAAATTGTACATAAGAAATCATTTAAGATGCAGTTTAAAAACGCACGATTGTAAAAAGTAAATTGAATGCAAACTTATAATAAATTACGTTTTATTTCAAATTCTGGAAACCTTGTGTAACAACCGCACTTTAATTTCCATCCACATTACAATCCAATGCCAGTTTGAAATGCTAAAGCCTCCTACCTTTGACAGATTTATTTGGATGATTACGAATAACTATATGAACATGTGTTTTATACAATTGCTGTCAACATTGTCTTAACAAAAGGGATAGAACTGATTTAGTAATATCTTAATTCCGTAAAACAATAACCATACACATATATACAGACTTCTTCAGTAACCTTGGTGTTGCTTGTACATTTATCGCAGTAGATAGAATTTATCACATTTGACAATAGTTATGGAAATATGCTCACAAATGATCCTGAGCATGCCAGATAACACATGTAAATGCTTAAGTGACAATGTCAGTGTGTGAAACTTTCTGTCACTCAAAAGTGTTTATTAGGAAGAATTACAGAAACGTCCTCTCATCATGAGAACCATAATTTTGTAGCCTATAAGTACGTTTCATAACAAAATAAAAAATTTAGACCTTGCTGTTATGGTGGGATCTGTCCAAGGATTCTCCAGAGGAGTGCAAGGAACCTGAAAGTAATAAAGACATTAAATTTCTTTGAACAACACGCAATGTTTGTGAACTATGCCTTCTAGTTATTCTTGTTGCAATGATTAAAGAAACAAATCAGTACAAAGCATTTGATGATAATAATGTGAATAATAATCTGAGGGCTATGTATCTGGAATCACCCAAAAGCAACATAATATATTAAACAAGTGGGAACAAAACTGGGGACTGGCAAAGAAATTTTTGGATCGTGTACCATGACACAGGACTTATTTGGCGGTATTTCCCTCCAAGGTGCTCCAAAATTGTCTCACTTTCGAAAATCGTTTGCGTCCTTGCATGCACAAAAAAGTCAACGAATGGTAATAACGAAATTTAAATGATTCATTACAACGGAATGATAACCGTCCAAAGTGCGAATGACAGTCGCGATGGTTTTTCAATGCTACATTTGTCATGACATACACAAACCTTTATGATTTCGTACTCGTTGGTCTCGTTGGTGCGGATGGAAGCTGGAGTTGCGCAAGGGCGGCAGTGTTTCTTCGCCCCACGAATGTGTTGATCCGAGGGGTGGTGGTAATAGTGAGCCAGGTGGAAGTGGATGAAGATGATCATTGCCGAAAGGAGGTGGAGGTGATCTGTGGTTGTATGGGGGAAGTAGATGGGGAGACATAGGTGGGGGAGAGGCCGCGTTGTCGTATCTGCTCGAAGCAGATCCGGGCATGGGTATCGGTGGAGGTGAAGATAATCGACCCCCCAAAGGTGGTGGTCGCTGACCGACCTCAAATGGCGGTACACCGCCGGAATGAATTGGAGGTGGCATATACGGAGGAAAAATAGAATGATGCATATAAGAAGGTGGAGGTGGTGGTGGTAGGACACCCGAAGGACCGCTAAACATTATGGGGGAACTGGATGAATCAGGTCCTATGAATAATGGAGGTGGTGATGTTGCTGTATCTCCGTTTGCTTCCAAACCTGTTCAAAAATTAATTTAACGAAACTCATTCCTCAAGATTAATGATACTTTAACGCTTTTCCTGCCAGGGTTGAAGATATACCAAGAAGACCTATTTTCGTTGAATTTGTTAAATATACCAAATTGAATAACTACTACTCTACAACAACAAATTATATATTCTACGGAAGAGCTATTTTATCGTTCCAATTCTAATGTTATAGGTATATGTATATACAATTACTAGTTAATGTGACTTGACTAACAGAACTACGATATGAACCTCATAAAATACACTATTTATATCTGGTAAGCAAATATAGTTTTAGAAAGTATGAATTATGATTCAGTAATACTGAATCAAGTTCTGGCTCATTTCCTTAAAGATACTTATAAAATAATGACGTGGCAACATGACGACTTACGATGTAATTTTGATTCAGGATCAGTATCGTTAATATTTTTCTCTATAAGAGTCAGACGATTACGCAACTGCCCCGCTTCCACTTTGGATTCTTCCAGCCGTCGTTCAACTTGGCGTGCAACAACCTTTAAAATTCGTCCAGTTATTAGCTGTTCAAGATTGTTAAATGTTATATTACAAAGTCCATGATATATTCACCCATTGTTCATGCGCTTTGGTCTCAAGAAGGGATATCTGACTCTTATATTCTCTCTCTTGATCCAATATTTCACGTTTTAGCATCTCTATTTGCTGCCTAAAATTAACCATTTAATTACTCGAATGTCAAGAGCGATGTAGATAAATAAAATAAAATAGTAATTCTTACTTGTAATTTTCAATTTCTTTCTGCATTGATTGGATTCTCTCAACAGTCGATACGACCTCACCTTGTTTCTGCAGCCAAATGGCTTCTTCCCTGAAATAGGTTTCGAATGTTAGGCAACAGACATCAATTGCATTACTATACAACACATAGTATGACAAAGAAACTTTTACTTTTGCCGCTGAGTCTCTTTCTCGTTAAAGAAATTAGTCAATACTTCCAATCGTGTTTCAGCATCTTTTTTCTCCTTTTCGGCTATTTTACATTGTTCGCTTAGAGAAGATATTTCTTCTCTAACGAGCTTCATATGTTCTGTAGTCCAACAATAAAATACATGTACATTTCATATTCATACTTACGCCTAAGGTTAATGAACTATATGTTATCCGTAAAAGTTACCAACCCATACCTTCTAATAAATTATGAGCCCCTTCCACCTCACTTAAACGAATTCTCAATTCGTCTCTCTCTTCAAGAAGCGCTGTTGCCTCTGCCTTAATACGCGAAACATCATACAACTTATCCAAATCTAAATTGTTGCAATTCAGTTGCGTCACAACTTCACCTAGATCTTTCAGTTCTACCTCTCTACTCTTTAATTCTTTCTGTAACATTGCCTTTTGGGTAGAAATCTGTAAATGGGTAGACCATACATGCATACACGTTATATAGGCATAACCATATTACATAACTATATTTTGCCGCATATTCATCGGCTTTCACATACTTCTTTAAGTTGCATTTCTAATCGTTGAACCTTATCATTCAGAGTTCGTTCCATACCATTCTTTGCTTCTAATTCCTCTTTCAAACTAACAGTAATTTCTTTAGACTCGTTTTCGAATTCTTCAAGTGTTTTTTTCACATTGGCTAAATCTAGCTGCAACGTTTCGTTCTGGAAATTGAATAAGAAAATATATCTTTTGAATCTAAATCTAATTAAATCTTGAAATATATATTGCAAAAGATGTACTTCTCGAATTTTTATATTTAGGGCACTCATCAAAGACTCGTTCTCAGCCCGCTGTGCATTAAGTCGCCCTTGCAAATCTTCGACGGATTCCGCAAGGGGATTGACCTCGTTATTCGATGAAAGAACTTCACGCAACATGCGCTCTAATTCTAAGCCTGCTTCAGTTGCACTTTCCAAGTCTTTTTCGAGCATAGTTATTTGGTCCTCCAATTCTGCCTTCACATTCTATGAATAATGAATAATGCGACTTGAATTCATGTGAATTGAATCTGAATTCAATTGAATTCGGATTCATTATTATTTATTCTTCACGACTATTCAATCAATTGCAGAATCTCACCTGTGACGCATCCAAATCAGCTTTCAGGGAGAGGACCATTTCATTAGACCCGAAAGATTCATCCTCAATGCAAGTTAACTAAAATAAATGCCTATGTATAAACAACGATTTTCCTTAAAATTTAATATTCTGTACATCAGCATATATTTAACTGACCTTTTCTTTCGTGAGGGTCAAATTCTCAGTTAACACTGTACATTCCTTAGTAGTGATCAATAGATCTTTTTCGAGTTTGTTAATTTTTGCAATAAGTTGGCTATCCCTTCTCATATTCTGCAGAGGTGTATAGAATGTGAAATTCGTTGTATCATTTTATATGATTTTTGGAATTACTTCAGTCTTACCTCGATATAATAGTAACCCAAACAGAAGACCAACACTGTTACCGCCGTCGTACTAACGTACATAAGTGTTAACCAGTAATTCTGCTCCATACTTATTCTAGTCATTATAGCATTGTCTTCAGTTTGAAATGTGTGATCCTATCGCAGTGCAAAATTGCAAAAAAAAAAGAAAACTGTAATAAATAACTCTTGTATGTACTAAATGAAATAGTACCAAATATAGCTCACATCACTTTCCGGTTGCTGTACAGTATCATAAGTATTCATACAGTCATCATGCTCAGCTACGCAAACATCAGGAGATGAAACTGTTAAAAACATATAGTAAAAATTAATCCCAATACAATAAAATTTATCCCAATATCACATTAACTGAGAAGTAATTATTCACGTACTCTGTGCTTCAAGGGCAATGCTACTTAGCGCGTCGGCCATAGGCATTGTTGTATCATCCACACTATCTTCATCATCTCCAGATTCAGGTAAAGTTTCACCCACAAGATGATGAGTGTTTTCTTTAAACACGTTTTCTAGGTAATAGAAACAAAAATTATATAAACAAAATCAGATATTTCCGTGTAATTTACGTGTGAAAATTGCCAAAGCAAATAACATACTTACCATTATTATATTGCTCGTCTTCTCCTGCATTCAATAAATTTCGATTACGAAACTCATTGAAGCCAGTACCGTGTTCTGAGATTAAATTTGCTTGACTAGAATGTAAAGAGTCCTCTGAGTGTTCTAAGTTTAATATTTCATCGTTAGTTAACGATGATTTTTCTTCGACAGACTCGGAATCATTCAGGAAAGTGTGTTCTGCCTTCATTATAGTGCCCTCACCAGCATCACTTGCTTTTCCATCTGTTTCATGAGAGTCAGATTCAACAGGTTTCTCAAATAAATTGCCATGACTTAAATTCCCAACATCAGGCATTGCTGTATTTACTTCCTCAATAGTTGTAGCATCCTGAGACACTATATTATTCGTTTGGCTTTCCCCGAATTCTGTAGATGCATTCTCTATACTAGATTCGTTTGTGTTTAACTGAAGAACATCCACAACTTCCAAAGATTCTTGTATTAAATCGCTTTGTACAAACGCTGTTTTAGATTCTAATCGATTACTCTCTTGAATTGGAACTTGCTTAGTTTCTTCTGCATTATTAACATTTGTATTAACCTCGGTTGCTACATTTTCCAATGTTCCTTTAATTACCAATTCTTCAGGAGCACTCTGATTTTCAAGCTGAGTTACTATATCATCAGGTTGACTTATCACATTTTCTTTTGACAGGGGAACATCTGTGGAAACGCCCTGGAGCTCTAGAGATTCTGTGATTATATCTTGCTTTTGCCTGTTTTCAAGTTGAATAGTTTCATTTTCTACTTCTTGTCCCATATTGTTAATGCCATTCTCTGGTTGGGTTGTACTTTCTTTTGATAGGGGTTCATCAATAGAAACAGTCTTGTGTTCAAGACGTTGTGTAATTATATCTTGCTTTTGCGTTTCTTCAAGTTGAATGCCTTCATTTTTTATTTCTTGTACCACGTTATTCATATCATTGTGAGGTTGTTTTATTACATTTTCATTTACGAAAGGAACATCAGTAAGATTGGTTTGGTATGTTAGGGGTTCTGTATGTTGAATAGTTTCATTTTTTAATTCTTGTTGGGAATATGTATCATTTTCTGCCAATATATGTGTACTAGAATCGAATGCTGATTCTGATGCAGTAGTAGCATTTATAATCTCCGATTCATTCTTCTGAAGACTATCTTGATAATCTTTCTTTATATTAGACTCTTGCTGTACAATATTTTCTGATTCTTCTTTACTTAAAACCTCACCCTGGCTAGATTTATTTTCAAGCAAACTGTCTTCATCGTCTGGTTGAGATATTGGAACTTCATTTGGCAACTCAATCTTATTTACAGTGGAAAACTCTGGGGAACTATCATTCTGTTGTGAAACCTGTGCTTCCAGATTTTGATATTCTTGATGAGTATTTTCTCCCTGCTCAGTGGTTTCATTCTGTCCTGTGTTCTTTGAATCAATATCGTTTTGTTTTTCAATAACATTACTTATAGTCACGGGAATGTCAGTTGGAATTCCTGATAAATCTGATTCATCAACCTCTACCTTGGAGCTGTGTAATAAAGGTTTAGTTTCTGTATTCGCAGAGAAGCCATTTTCTTTCTCTTCAACATTTTGTTGTGTATCTACACTCGCTTTCTCATCTGTTTTAATAAAAATAGTTTCATTACTTTCTGCATGAAAAGTATCTACACCTGGAATATCATTCTGTTCTCCACTGGCCACAGTTATTGATTCAACACCTTCTGTCACAAAACTCGGTTGCACAGATGGTTTAAGAAACGCATTTATAGTGGTTCCATCTAAAACTTCATATGCAGGCGTTGCTCCGTTTAAATTATCTTTCTCACCGTTATTTTCCTTATGAGTTTCGTCAGATGTGACAGCTGATGTATGAATTTCTGCATTCTTCTCGCTAGTTTCAGATTTTTTTACATTATGCTTAATATTATCATTGGGACGTGGTATAGGCACTTCATACTTTAAATCTTTCTTGATGATTTTATACTCCCTTAGGAAAGTCTTGGGTGCAAAACCACGTTTACCATTAATCTAAAAGAAGAGTGTAATTCTTGAATACAAAGTATACGTAACAACTATTACTTTTGATTTTCACATTGATTTTCCAATAAGTTATGAAGCCATAAAGAACTTTATTTGTAGAAACATCGGAAATAGTAATATATACCTCTACACCCCACAAGTCCGTTCTCTTTCCTGCTCCTTTGCTATAAACTTTGGCATTTACATTAGCGTTAAAGGATAGTATACCTGGTTCACTTGGAGTATACTTTAGTGTCGTCTTCGCCAGTGAAACGGGCTCTACAGAAAAATATAATTAAATAGTGGGTTACATGTGCACGACAATGAATTACGTAGAAAATATTGTGAATTAACGAGGTGATAAAAGTATGGCTTCAATTACCAGAACACTCAGGGTCAGAACACAATTGCTTATCTGGTATAAAACCCGAACATCCTGATATTGCACACAATACTATTGCAATAGGTAGAAATATATTGTTCATAAACAAAATTTTTTTCGTCATATTTCCACTATTGCAAAGTTCCACATCACTACTAAGATACAGTGACACAGCCTTCGACGCGCATCTTGCTTACGAGCCACACGAACTAATCGGTAAAATGGGCTGACTCGTGCTCGGACGGTACAAATTCCAATATAGCCTGCTGATATAGACGATTACGGGTGTCATAATATCGAATCCAATGGTGCTTGTGATTTTCAACATTGATATGACAGTATTTATCTTACGTATTTGTTAATGACTTTGAGTATAGTATTACATATCTTAAAACAGCGGATTTAAGTGAGAAAGATAACTAATCAACATCAAAGAGCTACGATGAGTTCTTATTTTATATTCAAAACTGTTCAAGTAATCTTCATAGTTAAAACTTGCCAGAGTTTTTATTGGTTTATTCAACTTTTATATTAGCATCAAATAGTAAAAACTAGTCGGATTTAAAGTACTTTAGTGTCGATTTGCTGTAAATATTTAAACATCGACAATACTTCATGCGTCTTATAAAATTGTTGTAAAACAAGATTTGTGCTACTCTAAAATTTCTGGAAGGTGCAATTAGGTCTGAGGAATTATATAAACTACGACAAATGTTGTGGAAAGATAATTTTTATTGAGCCCCTTGATGCAACAATTTAAATTACAAGAACAGGTTAGTAGTGGCATCTTCGTATGCAGCTTCTTATACGCTGCTGCCATCTATATAACATACTACATTACCTACTGATCCAACCTTCATCTAATTTGACCATCACAAAAACTTACATTTCAATAATGCAATACTTTTCAACACGGTCGTTTTGTTATTGTATCAAGTTTGGTAATACTATTAGTCCCGCATTTATAGATATGCCATGTATCAGTCGCAACGGGGCTTTAACCACATTCCAGTACATGTTAATTTTTATAAGTCATCAATTATGTTATTGAGGCCAAGGTAAACGGGTCTTAGTTTAGCTAGTCGCTTGACACCGAAGGATTAGTATCTATATCCGCATATGTAAAGGACAATGAAACTGGTCAGTGAAACCCGAGGCAGTATTAAAGACTAGTCGCTAGCCATCACCAAACTGTAACCGAATAAACACGAAATCAAGTTTTTTAATAGTACGAGTGCCACTCGGCGGATGACACCTGAATTTCGTTATTCTTAAATTGCGCGGGTCAGTGATTCGGGTTTTTCGGAGACATAGGAGGATCTTCCTTTTCGGTAAGAACATTACCATTAAATGTAGTTAGAAACAAAGTTAGAAATCGTATATTACATAAAAATAATTTGCACTACCAATTCTGGAAAATTCATCCAGAGGTTTTGTACGATTATTGAGTGTAATAATAATATCCTTTTTTTTTATTATAACATGCTCAACTACAAAAGTTGCAACTATCGTAATAATCCACAGAGCTATCAAAAACTGTGTATATCGCAAATGAAGGTTACGCTCAGCAATAGTTTTGTAATAAAAACATTTTTCTTGGTTTAAAGCGAGTGTGAACAAAAGCATCAGAAAAATATTCGGCATGGTGGAACTATCAACGCTACCCCTCGACATCGTCGTTCCACTCAAGGTCCTTACACGGCGAGGTGGAGTTACCAGCATTTCTGAGTACTTCGTAACGACTCCTCTTCAGGTAAAGACAATAAAACAACAATATTCGCAAGCTTTCAACGTAAAGCATATTACAACTCATGTCATCTACTCGCTAATTCCTTTGTCACAATTATTCCCTCCCACTCCCTACTAACTAGGAGTAGGAGGTTATAATCTATCTCTGTGAAGTGGCAAGCGTGCAACTATTAGCATTTCTAATGAGTCAGGTAACATACCGGCGCAAGCCTTTTTACGGACTTGCAGTTATTTTCTCAGAGATATCTTCTATTTATCTAGCTCAACTTGAATATCATTCCACGCTAATTGCTAGCACTCGTACGTGTGGTACTGCATTGGCATTTGCGCTTCAGGTATAGGTAAAATGCTCTTGGTGTTTGCAATTAGGATTGCGCTTTCTCAAAAGTGTAATTGAATAGGATCGTTGTTACCTTTAACAGGCACTTCAATTGGTACAGTTCGGGGTACTTAAATCATTGTTATTATTGAATGCGCTTCGTGCTCCACAAACATTCATTGCACCAGTAGTACGCAAGGATTAGCGAATTAAGATAGAAAGGAAGGAAATCGGAAGTAAGGAGTGACAAATCTGTTATATCGAGGAGACGGTTTGCTTCGGGTGCGTGGAGACTGGATCGATACTGCAATGCAAGCTACTCCTTCGGCCATGATATGCCCCTTCGAATAGCTAGCGGCCACACGCGATTGTGCTAAAATTAAATGACGAAGCTTCCTCTCCCACATTCAACCACCCTTTTACCACATCCGGTCTTCGCTCGTTCTGTTCCTTGCTCATCTCATCTTATTCTGATTCTTCAACGTATTCAAACTTCGTGTCTCGTGGCCTGCATCGGCCTTTCGTTCTATCCGCTTATCGGCGACGTTGCACCGAATATACTACTTACCTACAACTTTATGTGAACATGACGGTCTTTATGAGCGCACAATGCCAGTAATGAGGCTGCGAAATTGACGCTCGGGAATCGCATTAAGTCTGTCAGCAGATAACATTACTGGCATGACTTTGGCTCGGTCGTAAACTCGATTGCTCGAGCGAAGTAAAAATCGAATTACTCAATTTATTTGCATTGTAATTTGGGTCTTGCACACAAGAAACCTTATTCCGAGATACACCGGCAGGTTACAAAGTACAGTGGAGAAATTGGGATCTTAACCAGCGATTCTCGAATAAATGAGGCGATATTATTGTGAGTGCGTCGACGTAGCAGTGAGACGGTGCGTCTGAAACAAAGGGTGGAAAAGATGTTGGTTAATTGGTTTTGCTGCAGACCAGACGGATTGGTGATTAGGAAGCTTTTCGACTGGCTAGGTGAATTGGAAAAGTTTGTGGTTTCTGTTGAGCAGGGCGTCAAGCCACCCGTCTGAGTCTACCCCCCTGGACTCAATGATCCTCGCAGGCGCCTTGAGCCTCATTGATCTCTGGAAGCGCGGTTGTGCGCGCGATGGCCGGCAGACGGCAGTGGCACCGATCCCGACCAATCACCACTCCCGATCCCTTTGGTATACGCTGTATACGGTTGAGTCTCGTGGTCCTTAGCCCGCCGGTGAGCACCCGCTGTTTTCCATCGTGGCTCGGTTTAACCCGTTTAGCCTCAGCCTGTGCTTTCCTCGCGCGGATTATCGCCACCGTCTGCCACGCCGACGACGCGGTGAACCTGCAGCACCACCCCGACGCTCCCGACGAAGGGCAGCACGTAGAATTCAGCGTCGTCGACGCTCGCGACGACCAGCGGCGTCACCGTGCTGTACCAGCAGGCTCGAACGGATCGGACGCCCCCTTACTGCCGACGCCGTCACCATGATACCGTACTCCACGTGCTTGTCTTTTGGGGGTCGTCGCGACGCTCGCCGCTGGGTGGTCCTTCACGGCGAGTCCTCTCCCTACCCGGTGAGTCGCACCACCAGCACACATCACAACCTTCCCGACTTCTACTTGCACGCACGCACGCACGCACGGCGGACAGAAAGAGGGAAGTTTCTTTCCCTCGAATCAGCTGGGAAACACCGTCCATCCCATAGGAGCGTCCTCCAGCCGCACTCTCCGATATGCGCTATCAGCCCCTTCTGTCCGTCGCGTGCGCAAGCGACTGGCATGCGTCCCGGCATTTCAGATGCGCTCTGGATTACTCGAGAACCCCCTTCCCCGAGCGCGATGTACCGGCGATCGGTGGTTCCCGCGAATGGCAATCGCCCTTCCAGCCTCCTTCTACATACACCAGTCGGTCTGCAATTCCGCTCTGCAAATCGATACACTACTCTCGACTTCGTCTGCGTACACTTACCTCTTGAAATATTTGCACCGTATATTCGCTACTATTTTCTCTTGATGAGTATATCTCATCTCATTTTATTGAGAACTCTGCCCTGTTAAAGTTATTTATACATGGACCATGTCTGGCTATGAGGCTTATCGGATGCGTCAATTCCCTAAATACAAGAAGCAGTATTACCTGCAGATGCATCTATCTTACATATTATAATGCTTACTGGTGATGGTATTACATGGGCTTATCAATGAAGCATCCCTCCGAAGACAGACTTTAGCTCTCTTAAACCGCTGCTACAGCAGACACATTATATCTTTGTTACTTTGGCCTGACAATTCCCACGAGATAGACGTTCAACTCGAGGGAATTTCATTCCTGAAGTTCTCGAGCAACTGGTTAGAAAGTCATGCATTTGTATACTGTAAAGTCGCATAGAAGTGTATCAGAGAAGGAAGTTGAAAAGAGAGTATGAAAAGTACAGCGGTAGGTGGATGACAGTGAGAGAGAGAGAGAGAGAGAAAGAGAGGTGGGAGAGGGGCTTTGAAGTATTATCAGAGGAGCAAGGAGTGAGATAAGCTCATCCGGATGCATATCGCCGCACTGAGCTCTATTACTGTGGGTTATCGAAAAATCGAACTTGTGCCAGCCGGAGAATTTCGTAGATAAACTTCATTATGACTTTCCGAATTTCATTGGAAACGTTGTCCTTGCAAATATTAGGAGTTCAATTCCGAAACAGACACAATAGTTTGCTGGCTTCTAAGAGCTCGAGCGAATCTTGGTAGAGTAGCATTGTTTCGAACAGTGTTTGCCGTAGCTGGTGAAGTTGGAAATAATACCTCCATATTGTTTGTCTCTATCCGCTAGAGTTTCTTGTTGTTACACTGCAGTGCTGTATTATTGCAGGGCATATCTCACTGGCCCAGCGATTCCCTTTCAGTTTCTTTTTCCCTCGGCGGTACAGGGCTCCGATCAATACGTTTTATTGTCCCGCTTTATTTCAATAATGTGAAAGCGGCGGAATCCGATTCGACAGCGACACTCTTTTCTCTACAAATTCCTTCGGGCCGTTCTGTACCGTCGCTCTCTTGCAACTTTATCGGTTACTCAGTTTCAGACACAGGAACAACTTGTCACATGTACCAGCAAATATTGCTCGTGTAATTATTCTCCATATACATGCTCAACGAATTCATTGAATTTGTGTTGTATACCATCAATTTGTTTGCCCGGCAAGTAGTGTGGAGATTGAAATTAATTTACTGTGGGAATAGCAATCAAAAGAAAATTGCGCTGCACCGCTAATCAAATATCTTGATTAATTGCAGCGAGTATTCATTACGAAAGTGAGTAAAATAGAGTAACGCCAGTCTGGACAATAGAGAAGCTCAGTTCGAGGCAACAATAGCATTAAATGCATCATAATAAAATGGCTTATCAAAATTGCCTTCGAAAATTCGGTGTGCTAATGAAACCGAAACATACAATTGAAGATAAATTCATGTAGTACAAACTCGTTTAGTTTAAAACTAGAATCTACAGTTATCTGCATATTGGAGTGTATACTCAATTTTTAGGATGATATATCCATAAGGAATGCTCTTCTTCTATGATTATACATAGCATGATATCAGACGTTTGACGCAATCCGCTCCCAAAACGTCTGAAGCTTCCTAATCACTCGGTTGATTGATATTTCCCTAATTAGTAATATTAGCTTACTTAATCAAAAGTGATAGTTGCGTGTCAAGTAACTACACTCTGGCCAGTCAGGATTAATTTCCCAGGCGTAATTGGTTACTTGGAAGCACAGGAATAGTTGGATTACTGTTCGATTAAAACAGGCCGGGGTGCGCTCCACTCCAAGTTGGTGTACACGAAATTCCGAGAAACCTTAGCAATCTCGACGGGCGGCTTTGTCGCGTTCATTAATCACAGACTAACCAGAATATCGAGATCAAAGGGAGTCGGCGGGTTCTGCCGATCTCTGGCCAGATCTATCGACAAGAGGTAACTCAATCAGTCTGTGAGCTATGCTTTCGTGACGCCATATTGGTCAAAGACACGCTGCGTTTCGATAAAGCGCTTAGTAATTACGAATTGTTGTACCAGTTACTGATTGGCTTGGAATATTATTGAATTGCCATTAGGACAAGAAGAGTTGGCTTGAGCGTGCTAGACAAATTGGGCAATGCCCAATGCATCCAGTGTTGGTTACGGAATGTTGTACGACTATTATAGGTTTTCTTCTTAATGATGGCATCGATTTTCCAAAGCCTGGAGAGACTGAAATACCCTATTATTAATGCTTCCTTTGGCTTTATTAACCCTTCAACCGCGCCCCAGGCTTGCGTGAATACACGTTTCTAGGCTAAGAGGATCTCGACATCCGGCTAAATCGAAACTAACTCCTCTATCTATAGCAATGGACTCGACTCGGTATGCTTTCAGGGGTGAAGCGCATAATCGAGAGAGAGAGAGAGAGAGAGAGAGATAGTGTTGCGATTTTTCCATAACTTCTATTAAATAATATCGAGAGCTACGTGCTGAGAAAAATGGCGGTTTCGCCCAAGGATATGTGTAAATTGAAAGTTTTATTATCAGGTGGGATTTGCACCTCGCTTTAATCGAAACGAGTCCAACGACTAAAAGCTCTGGCAGGGGCTGGCATCTGCTCGCTCTGATATCTCAGTATTGCGCTTGCAATCTTATATGTATAGAAGGTCCGCTATTGAAGTTGCCGAACGAGACTTTTTCCCATTTTTCGTGTCGCAGAATCTCTTTCAAGTGCTTCGATTTGATTCCCCTCGCCAATAGACCGCAGGCTAACGGCTAATTCGAGCTTCACTTCCATTTCGTCTACTTATTGAACGCGTTATATTTGCCAGATGGTAGTAGTATTAAGATTTTCAAGGATTGGTATATGACTCTCAGAAAAGGCAAATTTCTCTCACTCCCGATATTGGATCATAAAATTACATCGAGCACTTTACTAAACTTTTTACTAGCACTTTGAAAAATCATAGCTGTAGTAGTGTTTCTTTAAAACTTTATCAGACATCCAAGAAAAATCAAACTACTTTTTTCTTTTTTATTAATGTTAAAGGTTATCGAGAAATATTGAAAGAAGGCTCCCGTTTAAATAGCTTTAGAATTCTTTAATCAAGATCTAAAGAAAGTAGGCTAAGGACGAGGCTGGGGGGAAATATCCTCACGTCGAAGGACTTGACTTTAATTTCACTGGGATGCCTCTCTTAAGGATGTCGTTCCCCCTCCTCCTTTGGGGAATGCTCGGTAGGGTGATTAAAAATGAAGCTAATAAATTGGTTTAAAGTACTTTCAAGATGGCGCCTCTGATGGAAACTCGTAAGGCGGAGGAAGTGGCGGTGTACTATCCTTCGATCGTGAAATGTCCTGACAGCCTCCGAACTTCGAGGATCGGTGCGCTGTTTATCAGTCGGCCAATAGCAGCCCTCTGCTATTAAAACTATCAATCGAAAAGCACCAGACTCCTTTCCAATACTAACAATAAGAGTTCGAACGTAATTCTGGTTACAATTATTGATCGATCAGTAATATGAATATATAATGCTTTTTCTCGCTGCATTAATTAAATGAACTTATTAATCAAGTAAAATTCATAGGTTTAACAGGTTATGTCTGCCGTCGAGTTTTTAGAGATACTAAAAATCGAATAAGCGCCGGTAGCTTTTTAATAGGAGCAAGATGTGCAGAGTACATTGTAGTCAGCCGACAATCGGAGGAAATGTGCTCCATTTCCGTGCCACCTGCGGCCGTACTACTCACTCCAAGACATCATCGCTCATTCTATGTATGTAGGTGTTTCGCGCGAGTTCACGTGAAGGTGCCATTTGCGGTTAATGCGTTGGTACACGTAGCGGCGGGCCGAGCCGCAAAGAAACCATGGGAGGTGGTGTGCCACTCGGATGCAGAGAAGGCCTCCTTCTGAGGACGGAGAGACAGAGAAAGTGTGGGATCCGATAGAAGAACGTAGCAAAGTCAGAGGGAGAAAGAAGTCGGAGGCAAAGGAAATCCATGGGGGGTGCCACTTGCGTTGCTGATCGACGCCCTCGTTCTCCTCACCGCCGTGCCGCGCCGCGCCGCGCCGCCGCCCTCATACCCTCAAGCTTCTTTCCTCCGGACGCACAGTCAAAGTGCTCAAGACGATCACTTACGTCATTGCTCTCGTGATCTACGCATTACGCCGCACAAAAATCTTGCGCTACTTAATCGATGCATGTCAAAAATGTTCAGTGGATTCTTGTTCAAGGATTCTACGATTACAGCTTTCCTTTCGGTGATACTGACGAATAATTATCATCTGGTTGGTGGTAGAACCTTCACGGCAATACGCCATTAGGTGTATAGCGTGCAGTTTCTCACCGATTTTTTTGAAAGAACTTGTAGTCGAATTTGCCAGTAAGCTGGTGGGCTTCCCGCGAGCGGTATAAGTGAGCGGCTGACCTTTCGTAAGTCACAACGTGATAAACCAGAAAGTGCAATGCCCCGCTTCAAAGAATCCGACTTTCACACCTTTAATGTAACAGGTTTGCCGGCTTCTGCCTGGCAGTCTATTTCTATATTTGCAAACACACTATTTACGTTACGCGCGTACTGTGGAACAAAGGGAAACATTATCGAAAAGGCACGTATGCCAGATGAACATAGCGAACGTTTTCAAAAAGACATATTTGTGGCTAGTTGCGCGAGGACAGTATTGTTTGGCTACCCCTTTCCAAGTGAGCTCTGACGGGGCGAGGCAAGGCTAGGGCGAAGCGTTCGAGGAGGTAAACTGGTGTGGGTACTACATACATACATACATACTTCGCTTATTCGCCTCGTGAACTTTATGAGGAACTCTAGTAGATATCCTAGCGGCGTTGCCGTAAAATTGAATCGCTCGCTATAAGTTGGAGAACCGGCAGTGACATTATAAGGGCTCGACGTTTGATGAGCGCCTTGCAGAATCTCGGGCGTTACTTAAGAAAACTTATTCCATTAATGCTTCTACTGTACATGAAAGCATCGCCGAGACCACGCGCCTCAGGCTCAACCAACTTTCAAAGGGAGCAGAAAAGCGACTTTCCACTCGAACGGAAAGTAGATGGAAGAACTTAGTGCGCCGATCAATTTACGTATGAGAAAGACTTGCGTTTCGATATTTATTGAGAGACCGAGTGATCAGATGCAATGGGGAATGATGGAGCCACGATGCATACTTCCATTCAGTTGAAAGGGATTTCACGGAAAGTTTTAAAGAAGATTGGAGCTCGAGGTAGCGTAGGGACTTTGAAGTCCTTGGGAATTTTGATGGAAGGCTTGGATAAATTAGGTCGAGCACTAGAAATCGAAGAGTGGGCCGATATAAAATCTGGAGAAGGATAGGTCGCGCGTCAAAAGACCGAGCAAAACACTTGTGCGATCGCCAGGACTCGGAAAATCCAAGAAAGCGTGCGCGGGTAATTTAGTTGATGGCGCTGCGCCCTCGGTTCGACGTGGCACCCTCAGGGCCGGCTTGTCGGGTCCTCGGAGACCTCGAGCCTCGCCACTGCCTGTTAGTAAATATTACTTAACATTATTACCTGCGAACCGATGACGTACCGCAGACGGATTAATAAACGAGCACATTCACACTCAGCGACGCGCGCACATTTCTAGATATTCATATATACATACAAGCCATAAGAGCAACCACGGTAGTTTCAAAAATCTTTTAGAACACGATAATTACTCGTGTATACCATTTCTCTCTTTTTGAGGCTATCACTTGCATTATTAAACATTCGTCAAAATTAATTTCGGATGGCGATCGAAGCACAAACGGGTAGCCTGTTTTGAAAGTTAGACGTTAGTCGGGAAAACTAACTAGTCCCCAGTTAGAGCGGTGATGGTGTTTTAGCGAGCACTTGATGAGACAATCTGGACGAGGACGGTATCTCCCGCCACGCTCCTCCTCGATGAGCGTGTTGCTTTTAAAGACAACCATTTTATTGAGTCCTTTTTCGAGCGCGTGGGAAAATATCACAATTAATCCGGCCAGTGCGCACGCAAACTACTATCACTCCCCGCTCGTTCTATAATTATTCGAATAGGCGTGATCGCTTTAATGTCAGCGCGTGCTTTACTGTAGCAATGGGGAGGTTGTATAAACAATAGGCTAGACTAAATGACAGAGTCAGGCCAATGTTTACTATGCGGTTTGAAGTAGCTGAACGGCATTGCGCGCGGCCAAAGCGCGCTCATTCACAGCGCTGTTTTTCAAGACGGATAAGTGGAATTACAAATTCGTTTTCAGAAACCCACTCATTACAGGTGATATATGTCATACGTGGCTGTTGAATATGCGCAATCCGATATTAAAGAGGTTGGCGCTGTCATTTGGTGCGGCGGCGGTAAGAGGGGAACATGTGACCTTTGACGCAGAATTCTGAGGCCTTTTCAAACGACAATAAAACTCATTTTGCGTGGCAAAAATTCAAATTGCAATAAGACGCATCCTATGCTCCACCCTTTTTTTATAAGTTTTATATCTGTACTACGATCTTTATCATGTTATTTCTGCAAATGAAACCATTTCCCTTTTACTTTTGGTTCAAATTCCCTCGGACCGCACAGACGAAGCTTTTAAAACTATTAGTCTGATTGTTCGTAAATGTCTCATTTATCACACGTAACGTTTTGTTATTCACGCGTCATTATCATATCACATATTTTTAAGTCATAAACTTGAAATTTTGAAGCGAGGTGCCCTGACTATTGACTACCATTCTGTGTAAAGTTCAGTCCGATTTGATTATTTTCGTTTTCGACATCAACTTCCTTAATGACGGGTAAGAATTCTCTTGTTTTCCAGCGTGGTGCGAGCGTGACACATACTCGCGTGGACTTGGGCGCGTTTGTTCGGAAAACAACCTATGTTTAGCGCAGTCATCCAAATGCGTCCAGTGTTGTGGATGGCCAACGACTATTTTCGATCCGTTTTAGCAGCGCGTTGTATCGGCTGCAGGCCATTATACGTTGCTCTCTGTTTCCTCTTCGCTGACGCTAGCCACGCCGACCTTTAAACTGATTTTCGCTTGTCCTCTCCTCGGCTAATTACATTGGCTTTCGAGCCGGCTGTCAAGAGCAAATGCAGCTCGCAGCTCGAGTTTTCCTAACGGGATAAACGCAAAGCAACAGCATTACTCTGTTGCATCTGGCGGTAGCGAATTTTGACCTAGTGCGGAAACAGAGAGAGGGCTTTAGTAATACCGTCAAACTCAGGAGGCAGCCAGCCGCAGTCATGCCTGTTGATGTGTTGAGAGAATGGAAGCTTTCGCGGATATCCCAAGTATTGAACAATCCGAGTATCGCATTGCACTCTAATAAATCCGATCTAGCAAATCCACGAAATGTGTAAGCAAACATATAAACGTTAGTTATTTTGTCTCTGCCTGTTGAAAGTCTGTCTCATCGCTGGCATACCTTCCACTTGGCAGAGCACGCACCACTCTCAAGGATCAGTATGATTGATATTGAGCAAAAAGTCGGAGCCGGTCACGCGTCCCTCGTGGAATAACACTCGTATGTCACCTCCTTGAATTTCACGCTACTTACTCTCACCAACCTGCGCGACATCTGCTTCCAATATTAGGATCGCAACATCACCAATCACTGTCGCACTTCATATGCATTAAAGCAAACGCAACGTGAGATCCATATATTGCGCAGTTGAATGGCTCGCAGCATGCACCGAGGAATTAAGCTCTTCGAACGGCTTTTTCGAAAATAGCCAGCAAAGAATTCGTCCTGCATAAGATATGATGGTTCCAGGAACGCGTCACATCTTTCATCTTTCTGGAAAGGGAATATGTAACAGAGGCAAATCTTCGACTGTTTCCTTTCGATCAAAAATCAGTCGGAAGCGATAAAACAGAGAATTTGAGTTGTTTTGCAGATTTAGCAAAAACTTGGATATATCTTTGTTCCTATTAATTTAGAGATTTTAAATCAATCGAGTCTGGAAGGAAACATTCCTTTACCCGGCAGAGGTATTCCAACAGCTTTTCTTATTTCGATCGCTGACCTGGCACTTCGGCATTCAACATCCTAAAATCGATATGATCATTATAAGAGTAACGCTTCGCTTGATAATAGTAGCATAATAGTGAGAAGGAAATAAGTGTGAGAGAAGGCAGAGAGGCAAGGTAAAGGTAAAGGCCGATGTCAGGGGAAGGCCGGGGCAAAGGTAATGCAGGTGGGTCAGGGTAAAGTGTGCCTGTAAAAGGAAGATCACAGACTCTGCTATTGGCATTCTCCGTCTAAATGTTCCTTTAAGTATCTGCGTGTCAATTATATAAATTGATCTTCAATGTGTCACCGAGCCATTATATAAGTTCTGATCGAGTTCCCCGATTGTTTCGACACTGCCTTTCGTATTGTATATGGAAATGAACGGATTTAGCAAGATACGTTGGAAGAAGCATAAGAGTAGGAGAAGGAAACATAGTGACCCTCGATTTGAGGAAAAGGCATCTTTTTCAACGACCTCTGCCAAGAAGTGAAACTTTCTTCTACAATTTCAGATTGACTTTCTCAAGAAAAAGAGAATTGAAAACAATTCTTCGGTACAAGCTCTTAAAATTCAGAGAATACTTGTAAACTTGATCTTATTTGAAAGAAGAAGTCATTATTATATAAAAATCTTGTGTAGTACTATTCGATTCGCTTGAGGGCAAAGTAATGTCGAAGGAGCTTTCGTTTTCTTTGACAGTCAAATTCAATGGAAACTCACGCGGTTGTGCTCAGCATGTGAAATCTTGCGTGCCGTTTGAATAATACATCGGTGGAATAAACGATGGGAGAAATAACATGCTCCTCTCAGTGGAACTTGGACCATGCGCATCTGGGTTGGTCGGGTCGGCGTTAATCATTATGGGATCCACATGCACATGGGCAAAGAGATAAGAGAGAGAGAGGGAGAGAGGGAGAGAGGGAGAGGGAGGGAGGAGGGCATGTGCTGAGGGTAAGGCAAAGTAGTGGCACGCGTGGAATATGTGGCGCATCAGAGTCAGGATGAGAGCAATCAGGTGTACATGAACCTGTACTATAAGGTTTGTAGTGTAAGGCTTGTAAGGCTGGATGAATCCCGGGCTTAAAGCCACTGCGCTGGAACGAATGAGTCGTTCTGCGCGCGCATCTTCCGGAACTGCTCTCTTCCACTTCCACCCATTTTGCGAATCAGGCCCGACCATCCTAAACCTGTTCCAATTCCGTCATCCACCTGAAAATCTCGCCGCGCTGCATTCGCTCGTCCCAGCTATACTCGAGCTTTTTTTTACGCGCCACTTTTTCCCATGAGAATTTATCAGACTGTAAGGGTAAGGTGTATAAGCTCTCAGGATCCTTTTTGCGTAGCAAGCGTAGGTGTCACTGCGAAGGGAGAAGCGTGCAAGGATGGGAAAGTAGGCGACCGCACCGATCATTTACCCTCCACTGATGGTTATTATTAGTCATTGTTATCGGTTTAAGGAATAGCGCTTTTAAAGATCCCGGTGCTCGCCGGGTATTGATCGCACTTGGGGAGGGGGGGGATTTAAATTTATATTCATAAAATGCACAAGGGAGCAGCCTCTTAGGCCACTGAATTCCCAGTACCGTTCTCTCACTCTCTATCTCTTCTCCTTTTAGTTTAATCCTAGCAAGCTTGGGTCGCTTCCAGTTGCAGTACATTTTCTACTGGTCCCTCAAGGCTCGCGGTTGTCCTCAGTCGCCTCTATTGAACATACATAATATAATAATAACGTTGAAAGGAAAATATGATATTTGGATCGAAGTGGTTGCGGAGGGGGTTGGTCAAGAAATCCTGGAGAATACGGTCACTTATTCTCGAAGCCCTGCTCTTACCTTCCATTTTTCCAACCTTACCAGACACCTCCTCAGCCCACTCTTCATCACGTACATATATTTTACCAGCGATTCGCGGGATCCTCGATTCTCCGATTTAACAACCCTTCGCTTAGGGAAATACTTTGATCCCCTCTGTGGCTCTTCTCCGATATTCATGTCTCACGTTGCAACAGCGAACGATACCTTTGACAGATAACAGGCGAACGTCTTGGAAACAAGAAAATCTCTCTTCTGTCCAAACAAGAATAATGGTGCATTAGTTGAAACATGTGTTTCGTTCGATCTGCCCTTATTCAACTATCGAACACTTGCGCCCGAGCTTGAGCGCTTGAGCGCTTGAGTGCACCGTAAATCTTCGAGCAATCAGATGTCACAGTAAATGTTTGCACGATGCGATCGCCACTTTTCCTGCGAATGCAGAGTGTGCATCGAACAGCCGATTTTTAGCGTGTTACGTTCAAGCCGATCGTCAAACATGTTACTCCTAGCGGGAATTGAATTTAGAATTGGCTGTGTGTGAATCCGACTAATTAGACCGTAGACCGTAGACCGTCTTCCTTATTTCCTTCAGTAACATTTTTGAGAAAAACGAAACATTGTGCAAAGAGAGAGAGTTTCTCCCGAGACAAAAAGCGCCTCTTCTGCTTGAGATATCAAGCGCGCAATAATATCTGCAAGCTCTCCCAAGGGAGTATACCAAGAACGGGAAAATACTGACAATACTGATAATACTGAAGACTGAAAAGCTGCACAAAGAGAAACACAGACAACGCCAGTCATTAGCAACTAAGTAACAAACACCCCAATATGTATCGCCTATTAGACAATAATAGCTGAAAGCTTTCCATTTCTATTTCAAGTTCTGGCACTATTAAAGTACGAGCAAGTAAAGTACATATAATAAACATTGAAGCACAGTAGTTGGAGCGATCAATGTCCCTAAATGTCCAATGAGGGTGGTCCTTCCACTCTGAAGACACTAATAGGAAGACGGATGAGACACGGGAAGCGAAGAGAGTCATCGGCTGACGGGGAAGAGGAGTGATAGATAAGGAAACAGAAGAGCGAGTGTAAGATAGAGCGCGAGCGGTGTCACAGCCGCTAGAGCTCGGGAGACTGAGTCTGAAATGGGGTGGTTGCAGTTGGCGAGGTCAATGCCCGACAAGCCCCGTTAGAGTCTACCTATCAAACGACAGAGGTTCTCAGCTCCCCAATTTCCCCTTTCCTCCTTCAAATTTGAATCTACCATTAGCATTATCCGATCCTCTTGCTAATTACTACAAGGATTTCATTGGACTTTCCATACAAGTGCGCTACGGCATTCTACGGCTGATCATTTCTTCCCTTATGATTACTGCCTGCCTCCTCTACAATTTCTGCGATATATTAAACTATTGAGCGATGCAAAAGAGGAACGGGATATATTGAGAGTTCGATAAGACGTCTGTACAGTTCGGGGTTTCGAGATCGACTATTTTGAGAAAAGCGGTCGAAAAGGCTGATTTTCAAATGAGTATCGAGATGAACTTCAGGGATGATGTAAGAAAAGAGCTGGCCATTAGAGCCGTAACACTATTAATAGAATTAAAATGCATTGTAAATAAACTATAATATCAGGTATATGTAGAAACATACGCGTGGTGTTAAAAGCTTAGCGATTGCGCAAGCCCCACGTTCGGGACTCGGATGCACCTGCTGGGATGGATGTGTTTCGGATACCTGTAGAACATGCTACCTTATTATGTGTAATGTCGCTCGTTAATTGCACGAGAGTGTTACGCTCCGAATAACCTGACGTATCGCACTAATCCCTGGCTTTGAGCTGATTATGAGGACGAGGCATTTCGATAATTGCAATCGATGATTCACTTATATCTGTAGTGATACGGTATGCTCATTGGGATGCCGATTGGGATGCCTGTTTTGCCATGGTCGGATGCGCTTGGGGGTGGGCGCACTAAAAGAATGAACGGGAAGAGAAGTTTGAATAGCGCGGTTGGAGCCTAACACCAAGGAGAATACGGGTCAAGTCTTTTTATAGCAAGGCAAGGGCAATCCTGTGATAATCCAGGCCGATTGTCGCCCTTCAGGATTGCCTCCATACACGCAGGGGAATGCGTATACCTCCGCAGCGAAGAGGCGATCGGGGAAGCAGGGAGGAAGAGCGAGGGTGCGAGAGTGTGTTGAAAACACGTTGTTATTTTTTCTACACACGACTGCCACGCTGGGGAACCTCACCTTGCTCTCTCACGCATTCCTCTCGAAGCGTATTTTCAGGGTCGGCTTCATGATAGCAGCTACGCTTCTTTTTGACATTGGCAAAATAAGAGAGTAAATAAATAGTATCCTAGAATCACTTAACTGTCAACGTCCTTGCGAAGATTGCGAGGTAACGATAATAATCCCTTGCGGCTCCAGTAAATTGCAAGTGAGTTTTCATGAAATCTGGTGAACCTAACTTAACTGACCAACTGACCATTCTATGATTTCCTAATAAGAACCGCCACAAATAACAGTACACACGATCGAACAAAATCTACGTCGAATATTTACCCATGCGACAGCGAACAATACGGATGCGTGCCTGACTCAGTTTTATCCTGCATTCATACATGTGCAATGAATGCATCGCATTATCGTGGTGACGACGCAACCAAGTTGAGAATGGGGTGAATAATTCGTTCAGTTTCATGTTTAATCAGTTATAGCTCAGCCGACGGCATAATCTATGTCGTATGCGGTGCATATTAGCCGTGAGAAAGCGAGTAGTTTGGGAACATTAGGCTTAATTGGGACTTGGATATCCCGTAGGCAGTTCGGTAGGAGAATCAGCGGGCGTGATATCTCGGAGGGATCAATGAGAAAGCTTATCTGGCCTCCTAGGGTTTATGAAGGAGAAATCGCAGTGGCGGAGTGGTTTTCAGCCCTTCGTGGTGGAAGGCAAGCCGCCACCGCCGTCGTCATCGCCGTCGTCGTCGCCGCCGCCGACGCCGCAGCCACACGAGGTTCTGCGTGTGCAACTGCGTGCGTATACGGCGCTAGTCGGAGTGGCGTGGCGGCTGGGAAGGACGGGAGGGATCTGTTATTGATCTCCTCTCTTCGCGTACGGAGTTTTCCCTCTCTCCATGGAAGAGAGAGGAAACGAGTCGGCTAGAGCTGGCGAGCGGGTGGGCAGGAGTGAGTGAAGTAGAGAGTGGGAGGGAACGAGAAGGAGAAAGAGCGGAGCTCTTGTCGGGCACTCGCATTGGGCGCTCGCGTGGAGAGCGCCGCGCTCAGTGCGAGAGCAGCCCGTACATTGTCATAGAGTAGAGGTAGAGGTAGAGGTAGAGGAAGTAGTGGAGGCTCGCAGTGCAGAGCCGTGGGAGCCGTGGGAGGCTGTCCGGGAAGAGCGGAGCGTGGCCCGGTGCCGAGTGTCGAGCGTACCGAGTAGCACCGAACTCCCGACGGAGCTCGCCGATACTGGCCGAAGCTCGGGGATCGCTCGACTTCTGCGCCCTCGGATCCAGTGGCAGCTCAGTGCGTGCACAGCGGCCGGCCGGCGTGCATAACACCTGATAAGAACGACGGTGCGCGCTCTCAAGCGCGACAGCTCTCGCTTTTGCGCGGGGTTACCTTCTGCACCGAAGGTCGGCACCTTCCCCGCCCCTCTTACGGCCCTACACAGAGAGAAAGAAGTTGATTATTCTGTGCTCACGTTCGCGTCGGCACCGGGCCTCTCCTCCGGCCCGGGCTCTCCCTCGACTGCTCTCCCCGAACCCATTGAAAGCGCGTGCTTATGCTTCCTTCCCCCGGCGGCCTCTCGCTTCTCGCTTCTCGCTTCCGAGAGCTCGAGCTCGAGCCCGAGTCCGAGTCCCTTGCCCTCCTCCACCTTTCTTCCGCACTCCTGTCCTCCCTCTCACTCCCATCGCCCACCCAACTCCCCCCCCACGGACCTCCCGCTCTTCTCCTATCTCGCCGTCCTCCGCTCCGCCGAACGAGTTGCGATCGGTGCGCGGGCGTTACCGCCACGGAGTACTCGGCTTTCTCTCCTCGCTCCTCGATCTCCGCTAGATAGTTATCAGCGAGCGTGCGAGCGGCCCCTGCTCCTTGCTCGGGCCTCAGACAAGGTAGACTCGACCCCAGCGTTGTCGTAACGCGAACCTTCGCCAAGATTTTCCTCAACCCGGAGAAAACCGAGACTTGTCAACCTCGATAGTCGCCGGAATTCACTCCGCTCGAATCTTGTCAACCCGATACTAGCGGCCTTACTACCAAACCAAATGACCGATACTACTAGCCTGATCAAGCTCCGATTTAGACTTTTCTTTTTCCACTCTCGCGATGATGCCTGAATGGGAAGAGCAGTAGATTCGCAGCGGGCTGACGCGATGTCCGCGCGACCAACCGCTTCTATTATTGTCCCACTAACACTATCTAATGCGCGCTGGTACTTTTGGTGCAGGAATAATGTCGATCGGCCTTTAGCCGACGAGTAAAACTTAGCAGTGAGAAGCGAGAGGATGAGAATGAATAGGCACCTTCGAAATTGTAGGTTCCCCATCGCGAAACGGTAGAGTCCGAATATCGCGATGAGATTTATCAATGCGGTCCAGAGTTAGCTTCGAATTAACGGGCGTCGAACTAAAACTAAAGGATCACGGCACGAGAGGCAGTGACAGCATTATTGAATCGTGTTTGCTCGGTAAGTGAATTATCACTGGCGGCCAATCTGAATCCACTCGGCTTAAATCGAAATGCGAGAGAGAACTGCCTAGTCTAGTTTCTACTACGAACTGGATAGTTACAATCAATGACTGATTCGTAAGAGGTGAGGGCTCTGTCCGGTAATTAACGTCGGGACGTTAAAGAGAACAAACAGTCCCTTTCTGATTTGTCTTTCTCTTGGTAAGCGCGCATTCATAGCACGCTCTGTCGTATCTTATCGAGGAGCGAGAGGCGAGAGGCGAGAATCTCATTGTTTACCTGGTGTGCGAGAGGCCTCGTGTCGTTCACGTTGCTGCACGGGAAGTCGACGGCGTACATACCTATCGTGTATCCAGCCGTGGAAAGAGTCATAGCCGTTAATGCGATTCCGCCTTGACAGTGCGAGACACGTGCTGACACTGTCGCCATGATTCACCCGGAATCCAACATTCTCACCGCGTGAATGCAAGCTCGAATCGCGCGTCCTTGCCACCCTTACAACTTACCACGACAGTCTTACTATCTCACTCTTCATCGTAGGCGCGGGAGCAATCTCCTCTAAATACAGGCCGATCCAAAGGAAGTCGTTTTGTCCTCAGAGTCATTATAATTTCTGGGGGTTAAGAAGCCTCGAAACCGTTCGTTCGCACCATTACAATTCTACGCGTCGCGTAGAACGTGTAAGCTGCCTTTCCACGTGATTCGACTGGACGGTTGGTAATGTCCAGCGCGTTCGGTCATCGCGTCAGACTCGTTGTGGTGCAGCAGCAGGCGGAAGCAGCGTGTTCTTTAGGCGAATGCGCCTCTTTCCGAGCTTGGTTGCCGTCGGCAGAGCTCCTTGGCGCGGTCGGATAGTATCGGGCGAGAGAGCTCCCTGCGAATCGATAGTCGTCTCCGAGACAGAGAGTAAATGTGCTCCTCCCTGGAGGCAGGGCTCCATCCCGCTCTACATACGTCTACCTACGCAGGCTTCTCCTGATCGTCCCTTTTCCGTCCTTCGGTGCACAGGTGACATGCAGCGGTGTAGAGGAAGTCGCCCGGCTAGTTTGAATCGTGCGCCGCGTGGAAGCTGCTATCCGCCGCGACGGCAGGGCGCCGAGCAAGCCGGGAAAGCTAAAGCAAGTGTGGAAGGAGCGGGCGGAGCACGAGGTGGCTGGGCAAAGTGAGAGAAGCAATTGGATTGTCTGACGTAGAACTGGAGAAGGGACTAGCTGAGAGTGCTGAGAAGAGAAAGGAATAGAATCAGGAGTATCGGGAAAGGAGGGCGAGGAGTAGGAGTGGATAGGGTGCAAGGGTGAGAGGGTGAGAGGGTGAGAAAGGAGAGGAGAGGAGGCCAAGGGGCAAATGTGAACACGCAAACGAGAAGAAAACGAAAAGCTGGCGACCCAGACACGTGACGGCGGTTCCCGCGGGACTCGGACCCGTCGACGGACCAATGGCTCCTTGTCCAGCAGGAGCAATGCGACGGGCATGCAGTGCGGCCTCTGTGCCGTCGTCGCCGGGCTCTTTCGCAGAGCCATGTGCATCGCAGGCAGCAGGCGAGGTTCCGGGGAGTCCTGCTACCAGGAACTCGCCACTGAGACTCAGTACTGCCTGAGTTCTCAGCTCATATCAGCCGAGCCCGAGCAGAACGCGCCTGAGACCCAGGAGCTCGTCAAGCAACCGCTAGAAAGCCAAGAGGTGGGATTCTCCTTATCGTATCTCCTTTCCCGATTAGACTTACGTGCGCGTCTTTAACCTTGTTAGTATCCTTGGCTTCAAGTCCTCATTTATTGACTAAACACAACCATGAACTCTTTATGAGTTTCTAACTTATATGACCTTTATCCATTTTCAATCTCTGCAAATTGTGTTCCTACTAAATTCGTAATAAGTTCGTAATTGTTGGAAAAACATGGTTATCAAATGGATTTCGAGTTGATGTGATTCGGTGATTGGTGTTCTGTTCCGCTGAGATTGGAACTGATCGCCGAGCCAATTTTGAATATCGCTTACCTCTGTATAATTTGTATCTACTTCCCCCGAGGATAGCAGATGTACGAATTGTCCAAATTTTTATAAGTGCCACACGCACACGTCCTCCCTGCGTCACAGATTACTGGCCGCTGTACTTAAAATTAGACATAAGGTCAGGTGCTGCTAGCTGGCGTCATTGTTGTTCCTGACCTAGACTCGCACCACTATAAACTCCGTAACATGAGTGGCAGAGAAGCAGATAGCTTCGAATTGTGAGTCGGATAAGGTACAGATTACATAGAGTCGACGAGAACTAAACTTCGGGTAGATGCCCTTTCACGATTCCAAAGCCGGCAGAAGCCTCTACAAGCCCGCACTCTATTAAAGGGTTATTATCTTATTTTCATTTCGAGTTTGCATAATGATGGCGATTATACTCTTAGTACGTCAAGTATATAGTGGCATATACAAGGAAGTGGCATATGTAGAGAACGCGAAGGTTCTTTAGAGATCTAGGTCGGACTTGGACCTTCTATTTAATTACGTCCAAACTCTGAAACTGCGCATTTCTCCGTGAAAACTGAGTTATTCGCTATTTATTACGTTCGTTTGACTAATTGTTCTATTAGAGTATGGGCCAATCTTTCTAGTAGCGGGTAATGTGAATAGATGTTAAGTCCATAAAGGTACAGTAGGCCAGTCGAGGCGAGCAATAAAGCAATCTCTTAAGACATTTCCTCGTTTAATACATAGCCGGTCCCTTTGCGGCGGGAGCAGTTTTCCAACTTTTATTATCCAGTAGTTCCCTCGTTACGATCGACATAACTTTTGAAGCGCCACTGTCACCGCCGTCGAACATACAATGCACAGAGCACTGTAAGCGTCGCTCGGCCAGTAACGCTGCTATCGTTCTCCTATCTCCATCTTCTCCAGGGTAATTTCCTAAATGTATGCAATAAGTTCACACGTTGCGCAGTGGCAGAGTTTTTCCACGGGGATTTCGTTACTTGGAAGCGAGCATTTTCAATGAGAGCGTGGTTACCGCTATACTTAGCAGAGTATACGTATTGTTAGAGTTCTATCCCCTTTTGTGGGTCAGCCTGTACGAGACTGTTAAGGCTCGTGTGTTCGTAAACTACACCAAATGAGTTTATGAGGCGCGATGATAATGCGGTTATCGCAATTTCCGTGCCCGACCTGGGCAAGAAAATAATGCAATTGTAGCATTATTTCTAACCACTGGTGTGGACGGGCGAGAAAAGTTAAGAAAACGTGTTTATGCCGCTTTACAAGTTTAGAGTTCTCTTATGTTTCGATTAACCTTCGCAATAATGCTGTAGATTCGTTCAATCAAGAAGTAGAATAGAAACAGTTACAAAGAAAGCCTTATAAAATGTTCTATAATAAATATGACAGGCGAGAATGGTATAAAGTTTTATTCTCCAAAAATAAGTTTGAGTAATAACTAATCTTAATTCCGGTATTGATTACGTGTCATTTCGGAGTTCTCGATCTATTTTTATTGGTTAGATCTGGGTTACTTGGTTATCGCGAACTGTTGAAAATTTGATAGCATATTCGGAGCGATGAAATTTAATAATATAAATCGGCCGCGAAAGATTGAGAAAGAAAGGTTCTATTAGGGCAGAATTGGGTCATGAGTCAAATGCGGAGAGGATCGGGAATAATCGGATACCTTTATAAAATTGATGCGCGAGCATGTTTGACGCGTGAAGAGCAAAGTTGTACGGAGTTAGGAAAGAGAATGCGGGACTTGTTCCGGTTTTCTTTATCACGAGGGAAATTCAGGCCAGCCTCGTCCCGGTTTGATGCACTTGCTAGAACACGCGCACGTGAAAGACACGTTCTGTCACTGGTATGGCACAGTCTTCGTCGTCCGCAACACTCACGTATGAAGTTAGAACTAGCGTCAATGCTGGATCGCGTTACTTTCCCTCGAAACCACATGATTGTCCGCTCGGTTTGTCAGGGTCGAAAATCTTTCGACATTGCGCGAATCAAAGCGTAAGAGATGATCCCAAGGAGACGATGGGTGCCTAACAACACTAATTCCAATATAAACGACGACTTCCCTATTACACTCGAGCAGATGTTCCTCCTCTTCCTTCACGTAGTAACTGGAGCACTCTTCTCCGAGACTTGCTCGTAAACGAAACGGCCAATCCCAATTACAATACATTAAGACAGCACGTTCCATGTCGACTTAAATGGATCGCGTATACATAAAATACACATATTCCGAAAAAAGACCCATATTTATTTTGATTCGGGCCACTTCAACCCTCCTCGAACATTGGAGTCTTTTGCACATATTCAGAAAAACGCTTTTTGCCTGCACATCGCTTTATTCTATGTATGTTAGAAATGGGCTCAGACAATATTTGATCATTTTCGCTCCATTATGGTTTACACTTAGCCATTTATTTTGTACTATTATTAAGTAGATATTTCCAGAATGTCCCCTTACTTTCATATGGATAGCTAAAACAGAAAACAAAATACTATTTTGCAAGCCAATTCCAATGGCATTGCTTGGAAGGGAGGGATAAAGGTTCGGGATGATAGGTACAATAATTCTTTTTTAATAAGCTCGCATGTGAAAATATGTGAGTGACATTCATTCACACTTTCTGGACGATATAAGTATTAGGTATAAAAATGATGAATGGAGGATCCTGATCTATATATGCATAGATCTAGGTGGTCCGGTTGTCCGCATAGTTTGAAAACGGGATAAACGCCCCTCGCGTTTCGACGCCACGCGACGCTATATCATTGCGGGAGATTTCTATTTTAGGTCGACGACATTTCTCCCATTAGTTTCGTGTAAAGGGAGCGTATGAATATTCACTTCCTGCTTCGCCATCCTTATCGGTGAATCTCTCACTCGACAACATGAAACGATCCGCCGCATACGTCAAGCATGCCTGGAACAACGTTGCAGGCAGGCGTGTGTAGATGTGCGAAAATCCTACGTAATATGTGTGACAAAATGCTGTGGCGTAGAAAGTGATTGCTATCTGGCAGCTAGGCTAGACTGTGCGGCGGTGTTGTATAGTTCGAACGTCACTAGATTTACATGTGAAATCGAAACGGGCCATGCTTATCAGCCGACCGCTGAAAAAAGCCCGAGACTTTCCAGCTAATCTTTTACCTCGCGATACAATAGTTTGTTATCTGGCGACATCTCGGAAATAGTGTGAAAAAGGCAGACAGAGAGAGAGAGAGAGAGGAGGAAGGAAAGTTACAAGCCCGAAAAGAGCACTAATGACGTCGTAGCCGTTGTAAAAATTGGGTCGATCAACTTATTGAATCTATCGAACGTGCTTTGACTATAGAATAAAGGAACTCTTGCGCCCGAGAGCCTGCTATACTCGCCTTCCGGTGGAATCAACGACATCGCATAAGCAAATAGGTTGTTCACTTGGGTTGATCTCTGCGTAATAGAGGAACGGGTTCGTATGGGGACTTATTGAGTAAGTCTGTCGCCTTGAACGCCACCGGTTTCGTATACCATTGGCAATGACAATATTTTACTGTATCAAATTGCTCGGAATCGCTTATAGGTTGGCCTGGTGCTCGTATAACAACTACCACATTCGCTTCCCACTCTAAGCCAGTTTATTTCAGGAGGAGCGCACACGAGTTCTCGGTGCTCTCAACAAAAATATCGCGCGTTCGTGGCAGAGCGAAAGAGAGAGAGAGAGAGAGGGGGAAAGGCGAGTTTGGGAAGCAAACGCGAGCAATATTAATTAGAAATGATTGAAGCGCCTCTCTGTGGAGAAAAACAAGCGGAGTGAAATACACAGAGAGAGAGAGAGAAAGAGAGAGAGGCCAAGCAGGGGCCAAGCGAACGCTCCCGGGCGTCCATTAATCCGACGACTACTTTCGAAATAGTGGAGAAACTCGGACGTGCCGCTAGGGAATTTCAATCGGGCCGTGTTTGTATTCAAGGTATGACGCTGATAGTGACTGAAGCTGCTTATCGATTCCCAACCTGCAAAAGCCACTGCACGGGAAAAAAATACACCTCCCGTTCTCTTCAACACTCGTAGCTCCCGGCGATATAGGAAATATTGCATGCATTCGTGCGCATCTGGAGAGTGAACGGAAGCGTGGCGAGGAATTGGCCGCGCAATCTGTGCCGAGGCAAGTTTCCCCTGCATAAAGGGAGCCGGGCGTAAAGTTTTGATATTGGGCACACCAGTCGCAGCGCTCTTCTCTACGTCTGTGTTTCCTTGTGGGCGGAAGTCAACGTAAAAATATCCGAGTTTACCGTCAAAATTGCCGCGTACAACAGCCAGGCAAATGGCAATTTATGAAGGATGTAAACCCCATGATTTACTAGTTAGGATGCCAAAATCAACGCGCACCGAACTCTGTTAGCCCATGCCACACTCATTCTTTTAATAGTGTATCCACGCGTTCGGCAATCTCGCTGAAATCACCAAACCGACCCTCCATCTCATGAATTTTTACCTCCACTCGCTTCCAACTTCCAATAGAATCCAGCCAACGGAAAACAATGAACACGGAGGCTTGGAAACGTTTGGTGCGCTTAAACGTAGACACAAAAATTATGATTACTCTCATTAGTCAGGATTCAACTGCGGCTAGTTCAATTCTATTTTGAGAATACTTTAAATTCGTCCTTAAAAGTATTCAAAGACATCGATCTTTGTCATTCACCAATTCAACACGTTTGCATATAGTATACATCGACAACATATACTAATCCGCGCAAAAATGTGACACACTGCCAGTTGAAGAGAATAATTGGATAGACTCAAAATTAGACGGCATTCGTACTAGGTCGAACAATCGTGCTGGTATTTAAGAGAGCCGTAATATCTTCAGCGCCACGTGAATAAGTATTATAAATCGGGGATGGTGCTAGTTTTATCACAAGATTGATGTCTGTTGGATCCGGAGTGACGCGCGCGTGGCAGTTCTGCAATTAGACAGTCGGTTAGCCGTGCATCATCGTACGCTTTGACAGTCCTATCTAGCTGCAGCAGACAGCGGATGCTCAGAAAGGACGGAAGGAGGTTGGAACTCGGACAAGCAAACTCATTGTCAGGCACGCACAGTCTTCGAATAACATGTACATATAAACATACATGGCCTTATTACCATATTTCAACAAGCCACTTGATCCAACGTTATTCATTCTTGCGTTGATTATCTCAAATAACAAACGTCTAAAATCGAAATCACTGGCATTAGTGCACTACTGATAATATCGTGTGAGAGAGTGACGTGGACATAAATTATTTCTAACGAGTCGACAGCGTAGACATTTTTAATATGACCCTTCTGGCGCTGCACTATTCCCGATATTCTTGAGTACGGAGTATAGATTTCTTAAATTACACCAGAGCTTTAAAAGTCTGCTGGTGTTAAATTGGGAGATGGGGCTGATTTAACAAGGTCGCCTAATGTTCCCAGTGCCGCTCTGTCGTAATAGTTATTTGCGATATTAACATGCGAAGGAAGCGCATACATTTTATTCGGCGAGGCTCTGCAGATGCATACAGATGTCGTGGCGTGCGATTCAAGATAGTCGTGCTTGGGTGATTCTTGGTGGACGTTTGCCAGTAGGAGTTAAGAACGGTGCCAGCCTATAGCTGTGCCCCGAAGCGCCGCGCCGCGCCGCGTCGCGCCGCGTCGTTGTAGATGATAGCATCTCGATAAAATGCAACTGGAAATGGAGGAAAGACTCGGCTGGGAGGAAAAGGCAGCGTAGCGTTCCATCTTCTCGACTGCCATATTTATATCCTGTGGAGGAGCGAGCCAGCAAGCAAACAAGCCAACGCTTTCGGGCTGCACTCACTATTTCTTGCAAGCCCACCGGCTGGCTGTTGGCTGGCTGGCTGATTTCTCGTGCATGCACAGCGACTCGGCAATTCCGCTCCCAATACGTCTGTCTGTCTGTCTCTGATGTTGGCGGACGTTGTCGCATCGTGCCGAGTGCCAGCCAAGAGCGGACTATGCCTCAGAGCCGGAGACAGCCGAGCAAACGTCCTGCACATACATTCTCCCGCCGGCCATTTACCAACTCGGCACTCATTCTTCTCCGCTAGCACTCAACTCTGTTTCTTTAACTAGAATCGGCCAACAGCCGACTCTCCTACACTCCGCTCCACTCCGCTCCGCTCGGCTCGGCTCGGCTCGCCCTCGTCCAGTGCCGATTTAGAATAGACCGGACTACTCCCTTCCTCTCGCTACTTACCTCGCTCAAGGATGTGTATTTGTGGCGAGTGGCGCTAAAATGGTTCGCACGCGATTTCCACGATCGTGGGGAGCATGGTTCGATGACTCCACGAAAGAGCCATTCTTACCATCGCCGGCCCACCCCACCACGCCGCGCCGCGCCGCGCCACACTCACTCACTTACATACTTCTTAGTTCCAAGTGGACGCGATAGCGTGCTATCCTCGCATCCTAATCCTTTACATTGGAAATCCGCAGATTTCCTTACTCCTCCCGATAGTTAGCACTCCTTCGCGCAATAAGTGCACGCTCTTTTTCCCCTTCTTCTTCCCGCCTCGATTCTGTTGCTTTCCTGAATCAAGTCGAAGTTCAGTGATTTATTAATGCTTGAACGCTAAGAGTCTTGGATGTGTAATAATGATTGGTTCATTTTGTCGTCATAATACAAAGGGTGTATTCTTCTTTGGTTCCGCGAGACCAGATATAAACGATCTATTATCGCACACGTTGCTGATATTAAAGTCCTGCTATTGCAAACTGGTATTGTTCGTCTTTCGCTCTTCGCCATTATCAACTATTTTTATCCCGGCGCTTCATTTAGTGGATGATTACGCGCACATTTGCCCGCTGCAGTTCTTCAGAGACACGCTCTCGGTTAACGGTTATCCAAACACGGAAACTTCCCCGTTGCCCCAACAAGTCAGCTGCAAAATTCCCGGCCTTTCAATGTCGTGCGAGAGCAGCTCTGATACGGTACCTGTCGCACGTGACACTCGCCTTCAGTTGAAACTGACTCGCAGAGTTGTGAGGGTGACGGCCAGCTGACAAATTCCGAAGAATTGATGTCTAACACTTTGCCTCTCTTGGCATTGAACTTCCTCCATTGGTGGAGCTTGTTATTAAAAACTTGCCCCTGATTTATAACCAAATTTCGGATGTCAAATTTCAATCACGCTGCAGTGAATGCGATTTATAAAATGCCGTTATTTATTTATAAAATACCATGAATCTTGCGATAGCAACAAATTTATCAAGGCAATCATTGATATTTTACGACTTCTAATTTGCTTCTTGTTGCATTTCTAGCTGCAGTTAACAATAAGTTCGTTAAAACTGCATATGTTAAATACCGCTGACTTCGACAAATATTCGCAATGATTTCTAGCGTACGCCTACAATGTGCATGTTTTTCATGATCCCACCGGAATACGGTACATTTATATATTGGCATATTGGTACATTGAGAGAGATTTTGCGAATTCATCCTTTGGAAAGTTCACAAATGTTTGAACGTAATCGGAAACGAAAGAGCGAGAGAAATGAGGGAGGACGGGCTGGGAAGAGAGAGAAGTGAAATGATGTTTTTAGCCAGGCAGACTTTCCGCGTATAATATCGTAAAATGTAGCAAAGCATAAATCTGTAGGTAGGATTTTAGTCAATTTCAGCAGAATATTACTGCAAGCTGAATATGGAATGAAAGCAGTTAATAGCCTCCTTGTTATCAAGCATTTGATGGATATCCGCTGAATTGCAGAATCGCCAATGCGCGGATTACTGACTAATTGGCAAATGGACACAAAAATCAAACAAGCTTCGCCCTCATCTGTTTTCCCTTCGATAGAAATCCCTGGAATTCTGTTTACAGAACTGTCGTTGGAAGATTAAACGCTTCCACCGTTATAGCGCCTTTCGCTTATGACGTTTATGGCAAATACATTTTAATTAATATATTATTTTATATAAGCTTAAATATTTTTCACTTTTTATTATTCACTTTAGCTTTTGCGTGTGCAAATACCCATACAACTCATACTGAAGTTTCAATGTTTGCTTCAATATATTGAGCTAGAATTATATTAAATTAGGGAATTTATGACGAATGTTGCTTTATCAACAAAATCCATCAGTTTGTTAACTGAAATGTATTGTTTACGTAAATGTAACTGTATGGTATTCGCTGGGCTCTGGCAGGCTGGTCTTGAATTTTTCAAATAACTACAGCGCGGCGCGCAGGGCTGCCCGCTATTTTACGTAGGACGTAATAAATCGCATTGTTGAATCCATGGTCTGGTTGTTGCATCAAGCCTCGGTAAAATTAGCGCGAGCCTTGCATAATTTGCGTCGTGAAAAACGATCGGCGTGTACAATCTTGCTCAACTGGGTGGCAGTCGGTGCATTTGATCAACTATGTATGTTCGAAAGGGGGGAAGATCGGCGGTGTCGATTGCCAGGAGTAGCTAATTGCGTCTTGGCATCACAACAAAATCACTTAATCGAAATTGTTTAGGATGCGGCGATGCATCGGCGAGCGCGTCCATCAGCGAGTGGTCGACAGAATTAATATTACATTAGCCGTCATCGAACGATTTCCAAGCGCGCTACAAGACAAGTCAAGCGACCATACTATAAGCAGCAATGCTCGAAAGTCAGGAGCGCGTCCCGATAACAACATTATCACACGTACGGTGTGAGTGGCGCGACCTAATTACATTTGGCCAACCTCGTTCCTTGTAAAATGGGATCGTTTCTCGGAGCTATTGTTGCCGGTGTAGTGGTTGGTCCCATTCATGTTTGAACAATATTCCAAGTCATCGTGGTTTGCACGCGCGGTGGTAATCATACTGGGATCGGGAGACCATGAAATTTTTTCCTCCCTCGGTAACATCTGGGTCGGCGTGCGTCTTTGTCTTCATCATCCCTGAGAATCGATTTCCCCCCAGGCAGTGCTGCGCGTCTCCGCGCCGTATTGGCATGCTGGCGCAGTACACACACCAGCAATTACCCCTGAATTCATTATCTCCACCTCGCCGGCATCATCCCCCGTTCTTTAAAAGACCTATTTAGAGGCGGCCGAGGAGAGAGAGGCTCATACTGTATGTATGTATGTACATACGTCCAGAAAGGGTCGCCTCACCGATTCTCAACCTTCTCTCACCCTCGCCCCACCGACCCCCACCGACCCCCACCGACCCCAGCCATGCCAAACTCACAAGAAAGTTAAACGTCCAATAGGCAACCGATCCTGCTCTCCACTTCCAATCTCCCGATTCCTCCTGCGCTTTAAACCTTACTTACCTTATCGTTCCATCTATATATCAACAGATATATGTACACACATGTGCACTCGAAAGACTCCTCGAGCGATGGATCCACAGTTCTCGAGAAACAGATTTCAGAAATTAGAGTGCGCCAAGAAAGACACGAAACGTTTCACACCTCATCGGTGTATGTATATGTATATGCATATATATATATATTTGAAGTGGCAAGTAAAGAAACACTAAGAATGCTGGGAGTAGAGTGTGAGAGGTGTTGGGAGCGAAGAAAAGTGCTCGTGCAGCAGGGGAAGAGGGACGAGGGGATGAAGCGACCTGATTTTCAACGGTCGACCCGACTCCATGACGTCAGGGATCCGAGGTCTCTTGCCCTTCGCGTTCTCTCTGCCCGAAAGTAGACATTCACAGTCATAAATGAATGGAACGCACAATTGTTCCGGGGGTTAGTTCGGAAAGTAAGAAAAAGGAGCAGGTCGATCGAAGCCGGCGAATATTGAGACGTGGGAGAGGTCGGATGCAGCAGTCCTCGCTCGGAAGTGGGAAGTGGGAAGTGGGTAGGGCTGCTCGAAAGTTCGACTCGAAACTCTCGAAAAGCTCGCAGCAATCGTGTTAAGTAGGTGGGACTGTCGTACTACGAACTAACGGTACTCGACGTCCCGGTATACCTCAGTACCAGTGTTTGAATGACAGCGTTTTTCGAAAAAGCAATCACCTTCCTTCTCTTTCATAATATTGTTCTAATCTATAAATCTCCGTTTGTATTGTTTTAGTTTATAAAAGTTGATTATGAAATTCTAATAGATGAACTTGCCTTATAACCTTAAGAGTTGGTGGAATCGTTTTTGTTTTGTAATTTGCTTATAAAAGTCTGATGCACTTACAATGCAATCTTTGCTCTACTTTCATAACATTGTTGTAACTATCAAGCAAACTTTTGCATTGCTTCAGTTTATAAAATTCTGGTAGATACCCTTGCCCTATAGGTTTAATTAACGGTGTACCAAGTTTTATGCTCTGTATAATACTTTCTGCAGTAGAATGGGGTCAATGTGTAAGTAGACACTGGTAGATCATAGAAGATGGCGCGGTTTAATAACAATATTGCGAAACAATGCAGTTGCAAGATGGTTTTCCAGTATAATCAAATGAAGCATCAGAGTGTATCAATTATGGAGCTTGCACACTGAGGTACTCGGTAATTAATTGACAAGAGTAATGCTTCTGACAAGGGCATCCTCTCAGCAAACGGAACTAATTCTAATGAAGTTGGATCCTGCGAAACAACAATATTTTCGAGTGACCCGTCGGCAAAGCCTCAGCCGGAATTAACGGGGGCTCAGTCGATGGACGTCATCGGTCTCAGGTTGATAAAGATCTAGGTTAAACCTCAATTCATCGAGACTCGGTCAACGAGTGATGGAAAATACAGTTTCCGTCCGACGCGACGTTCAATTTCACTTCAGTGCGGATAGTCAAGTGCGTTGCGCAAGCGCTCACCTTTTCATCGAGGTATTCGATAACCCTAAAGCCATTTCACTGATAGTATAAGGGTTTGTGTGATGAAGTAGACGAGGAATCATAGCAGATTCCATCAACATGTTTTTCTACTCCTAATATAAGAAATATAAGTGGATACTTAATCCGTTCATGAATGTCACACGAAAACTGCACGTCATCGTTGATTCCCTGTCTTAATACACAATGACGATGTTACAGGGAATATTGAATCATTGTACTTCTCATTCATTAGCGTGAATTCCGAAACTAATTGTTGACTTTGTTGAATATCATGCGGAACTACAATGCATCATAATCAGACTTTTTGTCAATTGTCCCTGCTTTTATTGGGATTGAACGATAAGATTACCTTTAAGAAATATAAACTTATCCTTCCCCCTTTTCTCTTATCAGAATAGTAGTGAAACGAATCGTTTTTACGACTGACTAATCCTAACAAGTAACAAGGTCATAAAACGGATGACATCTTCTTCCGATGTTCTTGCTTCTTCCTGACCAATAGCACGTGCCTTCTTGAATAAACTGGCGTGTGCTTTCCTGTCATCGGCAAACTCACACTTCAATAAAAGTGGGTATGCGCGTCGCATTAATCAAACGTCTCTGCAACGTGTTTGAGGGAATGCTGAAGTGTATACTAGTGGCGCACGAAGATGCGAACAGCAAATTACTTTATTAATGGGCTTTGAGAGCAGAGCGAAGCCCGCAAATTTAGTTTACCGAATAAGTTCGTGTTCAATTTGACATATTACGGAAAGTTCGCTGCCGATAGACGGTAAAGGAAAGTCAATGATCGACGTGTCTTCCGTGATATGGTTGCGAGGCTGTTTTATATTTGGGCCGCATCAGCGGCGATATCGATAAATCAGTCCTGATTAACTGCTCTCGCTGGCAGGTACATTCTTTCCTCCAGACGACCGAGTCGTCTTTGATGGTCGTCTTCCGGTTTCATAGCTATGCGCGGCGCCGAAAGTTAATCTTGGCGACTTTACAGTCCCGCGATCCGCGATTTACAAGCCGCAACGTGCCACCAGGTTCGTTGCTGCTCTGATCGTTTTACGAGCGCTTCGCAGATTGCGCATTCGCAAAATAGACACCGGTGATTATTGGTTTCTATCGTTCCAGGCTAGTTCCTTCCTCTGTCACGGCAATATCGCTCTCCGTTTCTTCAGCCAGTTAAGATCGGAACATTAAATCTTTCCTCGCCACAAGTTTTGCTGATGTTTTTATTAGCAAGAAGTTAGCATCTTGTCTGCGTGTATATGTATAACTTCTCTCAGTTCACCATATATAAATAATTCAATTGTAAAAGGACTCTTGGTCACTGTACATTTTAACGGCGGCATTCCAGTCCAAGAGCTTAACATTCCAACGTGTGCTTCGCACCGTTCGAGCGGCAGGCTGATCCATTCCGTGTATTCCGCATATTTAAAAAGTGCTATTGACAGTAGAATTGTATCTGAATATTCCGGTATGAGTTAAAAACAACTTCTGTCTGTATCGGTTTCCAAGATATGTGCATATTTGCTCATCGATTCAAACTCCACCGCCAAATATAGACATGGAACTGTTTACATGAAATAACAAGGAGGATTTGCGCGTTCGCCGCGAAAGTTGATTTTATAATCGGCCGATTGGGGAAACGCATACTTGAATACGCTTTGATTACATCCGTTTACACACATCCGCCGAGCGATTCAATGATGGAGCCGCGTCTAGTCTATCTCTAGCCGTTATCACTGCACACATTTATCGAGCGAAGCCTTTGCCACGATGGCCCAGTAAGAATCCACTTGCATCCATTTGTCAATGTCGTGAGTGGCGCGTGACAACTTTAACTTAAACTGGACCGAGCGGACTTGACACGGACATTGTCCTTTCTCATTCTGACATGTAACTTGAGCATCGCCGTTCGTACGTATTTGTTAGTCAGCGAAGGCGGAATAATGAATCTTGAATAAATGTAACTCGTCACAGCAAGAAACTACATTCACGATCTACTTTTTTGAAATACTTCTTGCAAGTATAAATTATTGCATGAAGGCGTAGGTCCTTTACTGCCGTCATTACTAGCTGCACTCTGATGTTAAGTAACACAATTAACCGGCGGAGTTCCGACTACTTGTCGTTTTAGTCCGGAAATGCGACTTGGGTCGAATGTAATTGTAGTACGTTCTGCACAAAATTACTCATAATTACATGATTGCTCGTAAGTACTCGAACAATTTGTTGAAACCTTAATATTCAAAAGCTTGATTAAAGTCGTCTACGATTATGCATATTGGAACATGTACGAAGTAAAATTTCATAAAGCTAGCCAGAAGGGAACATTGGTAAAGGGTAAAGTCTCTGATGTGGTTGAACCTTTGAGTAAACATTGTTCTTTTGCACGAGGCAAGTAATTGACAGCTTAGAGTTTTAGTTATCCAAAACCGCAGGCAAAGCTGAGTTCTGAGAAAACGTAGGGCTGTTGGAATTACCTGCCAAATTGACGGACAATCGAACAGCGTAGCGTAATGCACTTTTATAGGAGAAACGCCCAATTAATCGGAGGAAATAGACGTTTTGCGGTGCATGAAATTGGAAAATGCATTTTCCACCTAACAGAATTGGCCGGCCGCTGCGGGAAAAAGGGAGTTCTTAACAATGACAAAGTTGCCTCCCATTCTCTTTGACCTGCTTTCGCCGCCAATGCCTGCACTGCAAATGGAAAACTGTCGAACGCTTTAACACGCTGCGCCGTATAGCACACTCAGTCTTAGCCGCGACTCAAATCTCCTATTACCGTTATCTACTTTTTCGGGTTTCTACAATTTTCCGCGATTATTGCTACCCAGCGGACAGTGAATATCTACGTACCACGTAATTTTGTCTCTTCCCGTGCTTTACTGCTCCGAACCAATTTGAGTTGGCCGGAAGTTTTGTGTACATATACTTTTTTTTACTCGCGGTTGCGACCGTGCTCGGATCGTAAAAATATGGAAGTCGCGAGAAGAGCGTAGCGCATTACTGGAAAAAATCGAGGCTCCAAAAACGTCTGAGTAGCGTAACAAGGTTCTTCAGAGAGGGAAATTCATTATAAAGTTTTCTCTTTCAGAGTACTTTATGAATCTTAAGAAGTGCGTTCACGACTTCATTGTGTTAAAATTCCGTGGAGCCGGAACCCATTTATACGCCTACAGTAACGAGGAAATCTTTAATCTTGTTTTATCCAAAGCGAGTTTACATTGATAGTATTTAAACCAATAATAAAGTATGCAATTTCAATTGAAATGTTTGCGTCTATCAAATGTTCTCACTTCATAATCAATCTGCTTTCTTCATCTACCGCAAACTATATAGTCAGTCGCTTGAAGTCTTGTAATACAGTTCGAAGCGCGTGATGTATCCTAATACCATAAGTCCAAAGAGAAAATGATAACAATGATGCGAAATACGCCGGCAATTCATCGTCGAGTCTCGTAATGACGGTTTAACCCAATTTTCGACGCGAGCAGCGTGAAGCACTATTGAACTGTCATGCTCCCATTTTTCACAAAAGTACAAGCGCTCTTCGGAATCGTAATGCTTACTGAACCTTCGTATGATATCGTGCTGTTACACCTCATCAAAAACAATAATTTCGTTTCTGAAATTCTGTTGCAATGATCGATAAAAGAAATTACAAACAAGTTATTCTTGGATCAATTCTTGCTGTGTTCCTAATTATAATATGCTTTTAACTTGCATAATCTGCACAATATTCTCATAAGTTAGATGTTCATGGGTAATATAATCTAGTACATTTCCTCCTACAAAATTTGTGCGCCACAGGTGTTGTTTTTGGTTTGCATCGGAGCACGGAAAATCATATCTTCCGGAAGAGGGAGCACCGGCTTTGCATATATTAAATAGAGAATTATCTCGAAATACAAAGGCGCCTGAATTTTTCATTTTTTCATATATGAAGTACTTTAATTCAGAAGGGATTAGGTAATACTCGCTTAAATTGAAAGAATCTTTCCGAACGGATGAATTTGCTCGAATCAAAGACGATTTTTTTTCTTTTATCCTTTAAAGTCAGTAGACACCTCATGCTCTTTATTTTTCGACACATTCCTTTGTGTCTACGTGGGGTGTTGAAGAAATTGGATGACGCTGGATAGCTCGTAATATCGGCCTGTACTCAACGTGACGAATAATATTGGAATTATAAATGACCACCGGAAAAAGGGCTGATGTGTCTTAAAATATTTCGAGTTTCCTTCGTCCTCGTACATTTATTGTACATACTTCTGGTGGGACTGTAAGAGCTCAGGAAGGAATGCAAGAGAAACGATCCGCGAATTCTTCACCCTAGTATTGCGGGAGCGTTCGCATCTGGCATATTCGACAAACTCCCAAAGGAAATTTCCAACGGCTTACTGCAAACTCTGCGAAAATAAAATATCATATTTTTGAACTAAAGAAATCACAGAGAGCAGGTGTACATATATTTGATGTAAAATATTGCAAGTTCTCGTATTAGAAAGGAATATTCTGTTTGGTCTAGAAGCGTCGATGTTTGGGGGACAAAAGCGGCACGTTTCAGTTGTTTTCCAGCGGGCTTTTTCCCAAGCGATATCCACATTTTCCATTGATTTTCGAATATCTCTGGAAAGCTCTTTCAGCCCTAACACGGAACAAGTGCTCGTTCGTACATCACGGCGACACTAGGGGACCGCAGAGCGAATCCAAATCTAGGTCGCCCCATTTTGCAATTGGCAATTGGCCTGACCTGCCAGTGAAAAGCCTGCCAGCGAGTCCTCGTTGTCGAGCATTACGGGAGAGCGGCATCGGCTCACAGGTTGCATTCGGATAGAGCTTGCGTAATTCTCCTTTTCCCTTTCGCCAGATCCCTTTTGCATCCCAGCTCCATTTTTCTCCACTGTTAACACGATACTGACCGCATGTTCAAACCCTTGATTTTCCAGAGAAAAAGAGATGAAATTTTTTTTGCGGTTAGAGGGCTGAGGATTGGAAAGAATTAATTTTCAAAAAAGAACAGCTCTGGTCAGAGCTTGATTTCGTAGCTAGGTCCTTTTAGGCCCATGATGGAATCGCGAGGTAATACTTTCGTTGAAGCAGTGTCTTATTGCTAGCGGGAGTGCACTTTTCACTACTCAATCACATATTTCTATGACCAGTGATATTCATTCATTGTGACAATAAGGTAGAAAGCGGAATTTGATCGATCGCTTATCATTGCAGAGGCGGGCTGCCGAGATAACGGTGGACAGTGAAGAGCAGAATGCTGTATTCGTCCGTATTTCCGGTGAGTAAAGCACCCCTCGCACGAAATCCAATCCGAGTATTTAGTCGCACCTATTTTCCCCCGCTCCCCCCACCGAATTATGTATATCCGGTGTGTCTCTCGGCAAACATGTAACACTCACTTGGATTCTGGAGGCGACGCGATGAATGCCAGACTGTTGTTCAGGCTGTTCCCGTAAATCAGACTTGTCGCAAGCGCGCAAATATTAACAGGCGGCTGCACCGAGCTAGAAACCCGCCACTTTCCAATGCTAATCCCGTTCAAAGTTTGTTAGTGTGAAGCGCGCTATCGCTAGTCCAACGAGGAAGGAGAGGGCCGAATCTGCAGTGTGCCAGAGTGTGCGCTGGAAAATTTTCCAACTGCTCATTAGAACCGGTGGGAACAACCCAATTTTACGATGTTATCGTGACCCAACATCGCCGACTTTCTGTGTGTATTAACCCCGGTGATATCTGCCGCTGCTCGCCTCCACTTCCAACTAGGAAAGCAATATCGGCAAGGTATTACCGCGGATTGCGCATTGTTCGAGTAATCCTACTTACGGCGCAGCTAATACCGCTCGCTGCCATTCACTGCTTCAACATCACCGACTATTAAATCGACCTAATGACTTTTATTTATTTGCGTGTTTTCATGTGGAAGCTTTATTCATTCGTTTCCTGTCATTCATTACTTCCGTTCGCGGTAGCCATATGTCATTCAATTTCCACTTGAAATAGCACGAACGAGTCCTGAAATTTTTCTCTAGGTTTCTTAGAAGCATTTTTACAGGGCATTATATTTTACTTAAAAATAGAAATCGCATCAGTTCTGTACTGTCGAAGTTGTCCCCAAGATAGTTTCGAGTGAATGGACGAATTAAGACCTTTTGAGGTTTAGAAGAAACCTTGGAAGGGTATTTCAAGTGAAGAAGATAACGGCAAAGTGCTTTCTGGTGGTTTGAAGGGTCTTGACTAATGCGAATAAAGCATTGGACGAAGTCGAAAATAAATTTGAAAGATCGGTGCTCCTGATGAGGAGGCTCACAATAAGTGGTTTCCGTGAGTCCGATTACGAGTGTGCATTTCAGCTCTGACGATACGGGCGACGATAAATGATAAAGAAAAAAGGGCCGGACCCTCGCATTCGCCGTATTTATCACCGCGACAGAAAACTTCCCAGCCACCGGATTGCTATCGAACGTGGCCGTGTGTTTACTAGCGCTGTGCTCTGCTGTGCTCTGCTGTGCTGGACCAGGGCATCGGCCATGCGTGCACTAAGATCGTCAAATTCTAGAACGAGCCAGGAAAAATGTCCTTCGCTCCAAAATCTCGAAAATCACGGCGTTCTTTTTACGACGTAACGATATCGCCCTCTACGGTAGAACCTCTCTTATGCGAATCACGTTATCCCAATTTTCTACCATCCGAACACCCTCTTACGTTATCTTTACGATTCTCCTTGAAATATGCTAGGTCTAACATCGAGGAATCTATAAAAATAGTATATCAGGATATTCCAATAGTAGAAAATTTGAAGAATGTCATTCGAATAAGCGTAACTCCATTTTGCATATATGTATGAATTGATGCTGCATGTCCTCTCGCTCCCTCTCTTTTACCCAGTCTTCCTGCAGATCCTGGCCAAATGTAGATCGGTACTCGCCGAGCGAGACGAATTTTCTCGAGTAGCACTCGAATATCGTTGCAATACTGTGCTCGGAACTACCTCGCTCCGTGGAATTCATCGAGCGGATAAAGCTACTTCATACAAACCGAAGATACGCTTGGTCAACGTATTCACTACGAACGGAATGTCAGTCTAATGTGCACCCAGAGAATCACGATGGCCTTTTTTTGTGCGACTGTCTTTTTGCGATTGAACTCAATACAAACGCGAATCAGTATTAATGTACAAGACGATACTGAGTCTTTATGTGTGGAGGAATGACAAATGGTTGGTGATCAGGCAAGAAAGATCGGACTTTTTGTCAGCCGGTCGCTCATACTCCACTCGATACGTGACGGTGCTACCGTTTTCCCGCTTAACATAAATTGCTAAATCAATACAGGCGATAGAAAAACTCGCCTCGGCGCCTCTCCCCATCATGTTATGATCGAATAAATTCATCCGGCGACTTCTTCGCCAGTCTATTCATTATTAACGCTGATCTAGAGCAGAATGCCACTAAATACTGGCGAGTAAGAAGCAAGTCAGTTATTTTAGACGGTAAAACATTAAGTATCTCCACATCACCGAGGATTAATGCTTCGATCTCCAAAGTATTTGCAGTGCGGTGGACTATTACCGTCAAATTCATTTCCGTTTCGGTATTTTGACCATCCATGCAATATAATACTGCTTAGTAACAGTCGGCCAATATTTTCTGAAGAGTCAAATTATTCAAAATACGTAACAGCATGAAAAGAATTGCATAGCAAAGTGTGACTCTTTCCTTCGAATTTTCATAATATTAGCAGACTTGTTTCTTCCGATTGTGTCCCGTTTGGACTTAACGTGTCTGCGTCAAGTAGCGCGTGAACTATCATAGTTAAATGCGCAGGTGTCGGAGTGTGTCTGGCCGGCCGGCCGGCCGGCGGGCAGTGGGAGCCGAGTTTGTCAGTTGATTAGGTCCCGGCTGGTGTTATATGTTTGCGAGGTGGGGAAAGATAACGCTCGAAGAAGGAAGCGGAACGATAACCCCGATGAAATTCATGCGCCGCCAAGTCTGCCGTTTCTTTTGTTTGATAACACTTATGCTCGTAATTAGGCTAATTAACTGTCGGCGAGGCGGCACAAGCGTGGCTGGCGTTGTAGCGCGCCGCCGGGGAGCCATTCATGCTGTACACACACTGATTACGCTTTCATGTGTTTGCACTTAGGTACTACACACACTTGAGCGTGGCCTTTCGAAATAGCGAGAGATATAGCGCTTACTCTCCCTCTCTCCCTCTCTCGCTCTCTCTCGCTCGCCCGATCTTCATCGACACTTCGTCACCCGTGCAATCTCTAATTGCCGCTTTTGATCTTAATGGACACAGCTACTGCTATCTAACTGTCTCGATCGGAATGGGACCGAGGAAAAACTTGATGGAACGACTAGTCCGAACATACGCGCTTGGCCCCCGCAGTTTATTACCGCAATTGCAAGCCTCCCACGCTGCCAACATCTTCAAATAAATCCTGTAAAAGTACTTGCTTGCCTTCTCGCTCAGTATGTCATTGCCTCTGAAAAACTATTAAGCTCGCATGGTAAGAAAAGTGTTCTGAGCACGACATTTGTCTGGCTAGCATTGAAAGAAGCAGAGGAACGGCACGCTTGTCGGCCGAAAGATGCATCGGGAAATGTCACGTTTGCTTATGTCTGTTAAGCACGGTCGAAGTAGGTTTATGATGATCTGTCAGGTGTAATAGTGCCTCCTCGGTCTCGCATATGTTTCATTGTCAGACTGCTCCGCCGCAATATAGATTGCAGATGTTCTGCGGTTTTTGCCTCCAACTACTATGAGATATCTATGTCACACACTACTATGAGAGCGGATCATCTTTCGTAATTACTCACGTCTACATTCCGTGGAAATGCCAGTACTCGCACGCATCCTACTCGTCATCATTACGAGACTGAAAATTTGCGGATGCAGTAATTGATTCTTATCGAGTAATATTCCTTTGTCAAGGCACATACTGTGATTAATATAATTGCAAAGAGATGCGCTGTTATCTTTTAGAAAAGAAGGATGATACGAGTGACTGCGACTTATGAGATATTTCTTGTCCACGTGTACGAAATCTTTGCGCTCGAATATACGTAGAGTTTGCAATGCCAACGGATGTGCGCGCGAGGAGATGGGTGCGCGATTCGTTCTCACCTCTAATTAGACATTAGACGATGGCATATTACTCAACTAGCAGCTTGCAGACCACAGGGACAAATGCCGCCTTCCAATCGCTTGCCAACGAAGACGATACGTTATTATTACCGTTGTTGTTGTTTATTCGGAAGAGCAATTATTGCCGATCGAAGCAGTCACGCTGCGATTACGAACGCGCTAAAATTACAAGGCGGCCGCCTGCTGCAAACTGGCACATCCATCCATTTGTACGTGCGCTTCCGCCTGTATTTGGCGACGGCCAAACGGATAGTGGACATGGACTCGCGCGCGGCCCTTGTATTTACATGCGAAGGCCAGGAATGCACACACTGACGCACACCCGCCACTCCGATGCAACGTCTGCTTGTTCGCGGCAATGGCCTCGTTAATGCGAGACAAGTGCCAGCAGTCACGTAACTGTAACACTTCTTGATCTAGCCAGTCCCGATGTCAACCGCCCAGCATAATTCTAGACGACATAATATGTCTCATCCATGTCATTGCTTCCAGTTTATTTTCACGGCATTCTGACCTTCCGGCCGAAACTTGTAATGGTGCGTTTAGACGATCCCTCTTTTCTTGCCAAATTGCATACAATTTGCGGCTCAGACAGTGTTATGTATCTTGGATTTGTCAGTCGCATGCCTCGCATTACACGAAAACAGGAGCTGTCTAAACACACCTTACGACTAAGTATCTAGTAACAGAGTTGCTCTGCCTGCTGGAGCGATAGTTCATTTGTTCGTTAGGAGTGGAAAGACCTGTTTCTCGATTAGGAATGTGTACTCGCGCGTACTGGAATTCTCTTTTAGGGCTCGCCACGCATTCTTAAAGGCAATTTAGGTCAGCCTCGTAAGAAAGGGTGAACAAGCTGCACTGCAAAGTACAATAGAATTCCCCGCTTGCATCTCGAGTATTCCCTACTTACGTAATAATAGTATTCTGCGAGACCAATTTCGAACATCACCATCGTCTCTCCGTGACTGAATATACGTGTTCAGATTAAAGCCCAATTTGGGAACTTATTTGGAACTTCACTTATCCGCATAATCGGCTTAACGCATCATAACACTAACAGCTAATACCGTTCGAATTTCTCTTCGACAGAGGATGCTGCACTGCCCAGCGTTGATACACAAGCAACGTTACCGCAGATTCGAGATGAGCCTCCAGTTGAAAGTACGATCCGGCGATTATCCGACGTGGACCGAGTACTGCTGGAGAACTTGGATGGCAGTAGGAACATACCTAGGCACACAGGCCGATTTCTGACGATGCACAAGCGTCGCCGTAAGAAGCTTACCACGAGATCCTTGAATCAGGAAGCCGGTATACTGGATGATATTTTCCATGGATTAGTCCAGGTAAACCTCGAATCCTTTGTGAGCTTACGCGTGCACAATAACGGATCTCTTCTTTGTAAAGTTCCCGATATAACTTGCTGACTACGCAATAATGGTGAAATATTGTTAATTTCCCTCGAAGAAAGCCCGGAAGCATTAAAGCTGCTACTTGAAATGTACACATAAATTCCATGTGTATGTTATTGTTTTAATACTGTATTATAGTACATTGCAGAAGCTTACATGTAATATGATAGACCAACATAAACGTTTCTCCTCTTGCAGAATACCACTTTCATAACGACTACCTTACGTAGAATTTTAAGCGGAAAAATGGAACGAATTAGAATACCTTATTACTAACGGAAATTGTACAGAACTCGAAAGTTTCATTCACGGCTTAACGACCCAAGAGCAATCTCGAAGCAGTTCTATTGGACTTTCAATTAGTTCACATTTACGAAGTTAATAATGACGGCAGCTTAATGCTGTATAATTTCATCGCAGCCTTGTTGGACTTCGAAAGCCACACACACTTTGACCGGTGTTATTTCTTAGACACATCGTAGAAAGCTTTGCTAATACCTAACAGCAACGTAAAAGAGGTCCAATATGAAAGATCTATTTAATCAAATTAAAAATTCGAAAAATGTTATACGTAAAAGAAATTGTTCTATATCAATCGGGATATTCCATTTCAAACGATGACATCTCATCAATACGTCGATATGAATATCACAATTAATCAAGCAGTATGCGTAACATTAATTCAACTGAATGACAGAACAAATTACACTTAAGTACGTGTCAATGAAAGCTAATCTCATTGTAGATATAGTATTGTGTTTGCATAACTACCATGGGAACCTATCCATTTCTAATGATACCAATCTGTCGCTACACTTTGCATTTCGCTCACTACTATGACTGCGTACAATAGCATAGTATTTTGCATTGGCAGTTATTCAGTAACTACATGAAAGGGATTAAACTGTGTTCTCGTTTAAAAACCACAGTCTTTTTTGGATTATCTCGTAGTAGGAACATATGCGCCGTTGACACCTGTGCCCTTTTAATCTGTTGCAGTGCGTATTACAAAGAGCTGGAAACTGGCGATTCAATGCTTTCACCCTAGAGACTGTGACAGGAGGTAAAAGACATTAAAAAATCTACTCTTATCGGGATAGAAGGGCAAAGCCTTTTCTAAAACTAGTTGAATAGTTGACATCTTTCATAAAATCATTCTCGAACTGTTGGCTCAGTCACGGGGCTACAAAATAGTGTAATGGGTTTCTAAATCAGGAACACGTGTATTTAAATGTCGAGATGTGAATGTGAAATAGTGATATAACTTTTAAATTTCACGAGATTTTGTATCAGGTATATCGTGCATATCTAGATGCATGGAGAGCATTGACAGTATGGGAGACAGAAAAACAAGTATGAATGGACTCCCACTGCCGAGGCTGCATTCCGTTTCTCTTTGTCGTGGCCTGTGACTGGGTTCATATTACCATTATGCCGTCTTGACTACTTAAGCTTTCTGATATGCTTACTGGGCTTATACTTGTGCGTCCGCCTCCAGCGCTGCTTCCTTCATATTGCATTTGATTTCCAGGGCGTTCGCTTCCAGTATTATGTGTCCATCTCTTTCATTGGTATGGACTTCTGCAGCACTTCAACTTGGATGTTGTCACTGTTTGGAAATTGTTCGGTAAGAGTGCATTATTGACAATTACTGCGCGTGTTTTAAATTATTACCAATATTATTAGCCTTCTCCCGTAAATGCTAACAAAGCATACGGTAACGTTTACAATTAATTGCTCTTAAAAGTATATCTCCGTATTGCACAGACAGCCTGGTATTTAATTTATTAAATAACTAAAACAGTTGAACGTCTTTTGAAACATATGAAATTGAAGTATAGGATTATAGTACTATCTCTGTGGTTAACAATGGTAGAAACGACAAAGTATACATTAGTCTAACAGTAGTTTCTAACATTTGCAAAGATATAAATATTTATTAGCTGTGTAAATGTTTGATTCAAGCCTTTATCGAGGAGGGTTATCACAGCACAAATCCTTACCACAACAGTATACATGCCACAGACGTAACTCAGGCAATGCATTGTTTCCTCCAAGAGGAAAAGGTAGGTACTAGTTTTCAATCCCTATCATTTATTCCATCTTATGCACGCATACCAAAGGTCTTTTATTAAAAATTTACAGATTAGGGCGCACTTAACCAATCTAGAAATTATGGCTTCCTTGATAGCCGCGGTGACGCACGATCTGGACCACCCTGGCGTCAATCAGCCGTTCCTCGTGGCCACAAGTAATCATTTGGCAGCTCTGTATCAGGTAAATGGGATATACCATATTGAAGCCAATTCTAATCTCACTACACTCCTGGGGTAATTAAAACGTTATTGGAACTCAATATGCTAAGTGCATACGTAATATAAATTATGTTTAGAATACTTCGGTCCTGGAAAATCATCATTGGAGATCAGCTATAGGATGCCTCTTAGAAAGCGGTGTTTCGGACCAACTATCGCCGGAAGTAAGACCAGAACTGCAACGGTATATCAGCTCACTCATTTTGGCCACAGATATTACAAGACAACAAGAATTTCTAACACGCTTCAAGGTATGCTTTGCCTGTACTTAAATAGTTATTATTGACAGTATAAAGTAAATAGCAAAAACTTTTTCTACTTATTTAAACATTGTTTTACCAATTTCAGCACTACTTAGATGAGAATCTCTTAGAGATGGAACGTGCAGACGATCGGCATTTCGTGTTACAAATTGCTTTGAAATGTGCCGATATTTCTAATCCATGTAGACCTTGGGATATTTCAAGGAAGTGGTCATATAAAGTATGTGAAGAGTTCTTTCGCCAAGGTGACTATGAGCGCCGATTAAATCTCCCAGTAACTCCGTTATGTGATCGGCACACCACTAGCATACCTAAGATACAAGCTGGTTTCTTCAAATTCGTTGTTACGCCTCTCTACGAAGAGTGGCATCGATTCTTAGGTGATGGCTTAAGTGTTAAATTAATGGAGCATCTACGTGCCAACCAGAAGAAGTGGGAAACTCTTATCGTTCAAGAAACAGCCGAAGAAACAGAGACAGAAATTTCCGAATTAGATGAAATCGGAGATGGCATAAGCTCAGCCGATGAAATCGGCGAAGATGAGGATGCTAAAAGTATGGACCTGCTGATACCAGCCGCATGTATTCAGTCCTCGCGAATGCAAAGTTTACCTGGAAGGGTTGGCCTCGAGCCTGCCGGAAGACGTCACTCTGTGCCACTGAGCATTTCAAAGCCTTTAACGTTCCTTACACGTAGTACTGCTAGGCGAGAAAGCCTGCCTGTTGGACAGAGCAAAACGAAGAACTTGCTACTAAAACTTGAAAATCAAAGTCTATTGGAACCTCGTTCGTTCTCTTTGGTTTCATCAAGGAGCAGTATACAAGATTCTTCGCTGAATGGTATTTCAACAGAAAGACCAGTTAGTGCGGAAAATCTTTTGCCAGAAACAAGTATTGCTAGTATCACAAGCAGTGCAGAAGCATCCAGACTAAGCTCAGTGCTCCAAACGGACAGCCAAAAGTCTGGCACGCAAGTGAAGCAGTTGACAAGACAACAAACCTTCCCGCCAGTGTTACCATATGCCAGAAAGAGATACTTATCTACAACTGCAGAAATGTCTCAGTGCTACTCTCAAGTACTGATGGAAGTTGATAGTTCGAGTTCTCCCTCATATTCGCCAAAAGAAAGGTCTTGCTCCGATGGAAAATGCGGTACTCCACCAGCAGCCGACTTCGGTTTCTCACAAGAAAGAAAGTCAAACGTCATAAAGATGATGAGGGAGCCTTTACCTGTGGATGTTCCTTCAAAAAGACGAGCTTCAGCAGCTACGGAACTTTTCAGGCAGAAAGTTGACTCCGGTTGTAGTGAATATCCTCGACGTCATTCTGTGCAAACTATTCGTGTGGACGATTTGAACTTTAAAAACCGTAATAAACGACCATCCTCTGCTCAAGATACAGATTCAACACAAATCTTTTATGCATCGTTAACTGGTTCGCATAGTGACAAGGATGCGCGCTCTTTTGAATCAGAGGCACAAACCGAAAAGCTTCCTAGTCCTGATTATAAGTGTGAAAGTGTAAAATCAATTCGCGAAGAGCTACGGACCACATTCTCGTTAAATAAATCAGGTCAGTGTACTTCGATGTCAGTTATGAAAATTAAATGTGCCGAACCAGAGTTACGAAGATACTCAACACCTGTGCCAGAAAGTAAGACAATAACTGATACCAGTGGTAGACGATTTACCGCAATACCAGTGTCTTCTGAACTAGGCACTCACAAAGTGTTCTTTATCGGTAGTCCACCTGATTCTCCACCTCGTAATAAGAGCGTATCTTCTTCAAGTGATAGTGGTAGTGAAAGAAGAAAAAGTACTGATGACACGAACAATGAAACAGTTTCCACAACTACTAAACGAGATGCCGATTGCACAAAAGAGAAAAGCACTAAATTTGCCAAACTTAGTCTGGATATTCAAATGAAAGAGAACGTCGATCCGCGAGTAAATGAAGACTCGGCCAAAGCCCTTGCATTATCCCGAAGAGGTAGTCAGGTACGCAGAACAATATCTTCTTGTGTCTCAACATAATCCAACTTAAAATCATATATGTTTTATCAGCACATTACATAGTGTTATATAGATTATAATCTGATTCTCTAGTCATGGGCAAAAAGACGTGGATCTGCTCCAGTTGGACTTTTGTCAAGACTAGATGATATCACAGTGCCTGCGATATCAAGGGTCGATCATAATTCCAGACGAGGATCAGTTCCAACTGATATTACGCGACATCAAGGTGCTTCTGCTGTTACTGTTACAAGAATATTCGTAAAATTCATTAAATGCTGTTAGCAAAATGCTAACGCAATCCTTATCATTATATTATAGTTTCCTTAGGTGGAGGAACAAATCGATTGACTTTAGGACTGCGCGGTGAAAATATTAGTGCACCGAGAAGAGCAAGTCTTCCTCAAGAAACTACTCTTAGAAATCTACTTGGCAACATTTTATCTCTAACCAGTACGTAGAAGCTTTATACACCAATCAACATTATTAGACCATGTGTTGTATTCTATTCACCGTCTCCTTCGAATACTTCAGGCGAGCGTGAGAATTTTCCAATAAATAACAACAACAATAATAATAATACTGGAACTAGCAACAATAATGGAATAACAAGAATAATCGATGGCGCCGGACCAGGAATGCCATCGCCAAGGCGCGGTTCGGTACCAGCAGACATATCTGAATTACGACGAGACTTGTTTAATAGGAGTAGTATAAATGGTAAGCCTCGTAATCGGAAAAAGGTTTTGAAGAGGCGGAGTTCTGGAGGGCCAGAAATGTTTTCTGGAGGATCCGCAGATGGAAACGATACTAGCACATCGCTTAAGTGGAATAGAGATCTAGGAAAAAAGGACACTATCCCGGAGCCGATGGTGAAACGAAGAGGTTCTCTACCCATTGAGATGGTGCCCGTTTCTCATGCTGGTCGGTACAATCATAGATAAAGGAGGATGTCGTAAACCAACCCGGTACCATATTGCGTTTTCCACTTACTCTTGTACGGCCAACTACGAATATACGGCCAATAGTAACTTCGCTTAATAGCAAGTAGATTTCTTCAAGCTATTTGTTTCGATATGTGTTCTCAAAGTCTAGTTGCAATGCCTACTTAAATGACTACTCATTGATAGCCTAATTCGAAATGGTACGTTGATTATCGCATGACTTTGACGACATTTCTATGTATGTCTTGCAGGAGCTGCGTCTGGAGCCCGAAGATCCAGCTTGTGGAGGCTTTAGCATGCTACAGAAGGCACACGACCGTCCATGCAAAGCCGTGGTTAACATTACATCGATGACTGGCACCGCAAAGATAGTCTTTCCACGAAATATTAAGAGCAACAGCGATGATTGACTCCCAAAACCTTGGGATTACCAAAGTTCCGAACTCTTCTTGTCAACCACCAAAAGTGGGCAAGTGAAGATCACTATACATTGGCCAAATCTCTAATACGTCGAATACTATATATCAAGATGTCGAAAAAACGATGACAGTATCTACATGAAAGTTAATGGTTAACAAATTTTTTTTACACGACATATTTTATTCTGTGATGTGATAATTTCATGGTCGAATAGTAAACATTCGACCTTATAGATTTGCATTATTATCTTTCGTTCAAATCTAACATAGATTTTTTGATGGCTGAATATTACACCAAAGGAACAATTACAGCAATTTATTTATAATCGCTTGTTGTATGGATAATCTTATGATTATGAATGAATCTGTTGGGAAAGAGTTATAAAATTAAAGGATAAATACTAAGGAGAAATAGCTCGATATGGATACTCCAGTATATCCGGTTTTTAAATATCGACAAGACAAAAGACGAACATGACGAGTTTAAAGGGTCTTCCTCGCCCTTTGCGTGGGAAAGAAAACGCATATTAGTTGTGTGGTCTTTGTATCCACTTGTGCCATACACAGTTGTTGTCAAAGATAACAAAGTAAAGATTCTTAATAATTATGACTCAATGTAAGTGCAGTTGTTCAGTTAACTAAGGCATAAAATCACAAAACAGTCATACACAGGGTTCAATATCACGATTATAATAATTAAAATGTGTAGATGTGGAGAAGGAAAAAAGACTGGTAGAAGACACTCACGTTGTAGTTCTATACACATTAACGAGGCATGTGGCTTGATTGAAGCGAAGCAACATTTGCTCATAGTTAGGAAAGTTTCAATTTCGTAACCAGTCGAAGCAGAATCATACTTAGTTTCTAATTTGTCATTTATAACGCGTAAGAATGTGTAAAAGATCCAGTAATGTATCTGCAGCGAAATGTTCATTTTATTCTTGAACCCAGTATGATAATTTGAAATGAGCATGGTTACGATAGAAAAATATACTCAGTGTCAAATGTAGTTTCCTTTGAAATCAGATTGAAGAAAATGAAGATAGACATTCCAACAAAACAACTAGTGTACAAGAAGTAAAGTAAGACCGAACATTACATAAATAACTGCTAATAATAACTGCTATTAGCATCATCTTCTCATCACGGAGATTATCATTGTCATCATCGTTGTTGTTATAGTTGTAAGAGAAATCTTAATGATGTTCAAATAGATCAACATATTAAACATAAGCCATAATATGTGCGTTTAATCTGAACGTTAATTAGTTAGCAAATTCCGTTATGTAATTATAGCCATAATTATTTGTTATGGATTAATGCAAAAGACAGCCTTGATGCGGATTTGTAGTACGTGAATGAAGTTTTAATGATAAATCTTTAATTGTCTTTTGAATAAGATATCTTGAATTTATGATTCAAAATATTGTAGTACAAATACTTTTGAAACTGATTTAATGAAAACTTTTTTCTTTAATGGAAATGTCTTATCGTTTTAACAGTTATAAAGCACATATAATACTTTCATACCAAAATTTAAATCTTTGAAATTAATATCACGTACTACTTATCCTGTCTTTCATTTGACTGTCGGAAAGTAATGGAATAATGTGTATTAGTGCATAAGTCTCCGCAGCTCAGTACCAAGGTATACAAATTATAACTTTATGACTAATCAAAGTAATAACTGATATCGATATCGACGTAATATAGGTAGATTACAATTTCCCGAACAAAATGTTTCAAAATATAGCGAACTTCCTGCAATGCAGTTTTCCGAATTTTTCAATGCTGGGGCTGCCAGAGCTTAATGTGTGTATTTCACTTCATGACCAGACGTCAATAGTAGCCCAACATATTATCGCTTTAACAGGTTGAAATATGTTTCAAACCTTGAATATAACAAATAACAATGATGTTCAGTTTTACAACCATAATACAAGCACAGTTTTAAATCCGCCGTTTATGGCATAAGTGTATATGTTAATAACTAAGTTAGCATAAAGCAACTAGTCTTTCGAATTCGTAATGTAATTTGTACATATATATCATTTAGTTAAAATTTGTGGACAATGTTAAGCAGGACATACACCGCAGACTCAAAGGACGTTAACTTGCATAATTTATTTATTTATCATTTTCAAAGCACGTACCTTTACAGACAGACCAATAAAATGGGACTAAACACAAACTCTTTTTAAAAATGGTAATTGACTAAGCTTCTCTGAAGTATACACGAATTCAACACTTCTATATGCGACCACTCTGTCCAACTACTTTTCGAGAAATTTATGGCACCTAGAATATATAAATGTCATCTGTAAGAATATGGAAAGTTCATTTACTTCCGCAGTATGCAACTAATGTTCTGTTTTTGGAAATCTTTTGAGTATCCGTTTTGTTAAACTGTATTTATATCATATCATTTTTGAATGCACTATTGAAGTTTCGTACAAACATGTGCTGTACAAGTTTTGCAGCATTTGGATATATTTTGATGTATCATATGAGGAGAGAATGATAATTATACGACCTTCCAAACAAACTTTTATTCATATGTATAATAATTTTCTAAATGTGTTACATCAGACAAATTATTTTAGCTTTCCTAAAAAGACAGAAGATGAATTGTGTTATTCAATCTTGAAACATGTATGCAGATGTAATGCATAGTACTTGCCAATTAGGCCTCACCAGCATATTTTGCGCAATAACTTTGCAGATTTCTCATTTGAGAATATAAGATGAAGAAAATATTATGTTCCCTAAACATTATTGACATTTTTCTATTTAGAGAATGAAAGAAGAGGTCCAGAAGTGTGAACAGCTAATTGACAAGTAACGACCTATGAGTTTGGATTTCATCATTAAACTAGAAAGACTGGTTATTGAGTCTAAAAAAATGGACCAGATGTTCTTCTTTCAACACAATGTGTCACTCGTAGGTGAAACTAATTATAGTTTTCATCAAATTTCGTAATATTTTACGTAGCTTTATTTGGATTTGTATAATATTTGATGCGGCGTTTCGGCATAAAAGCGTAAAATTTATGTGCAATTTGCAGTATTGGAAAAGTCAATTAACATGTTACAATTCGTATGTAATTGGTCTGATCGACAGTAAAAAAGTCGTTCTGTATTTTCTATAATGTTAATGGTAGACAGCTACTGCGTTAGATGCAATTAAACGATGTGTTCTTATCATTATATTCGTATTTACATAATAATGTTACTATAAATGCAAAACGCGCGGTAACTTATTGTAAGCATCTGCACGAATGGCCGCGAAAAGGAATGCGAGTAAAAGTGTAAACTACATGATTGTCATGGCGAGTGTATGAATGATATAACGATATATGTGTGTACGTATATGTGGTGGCTCTAAATGGCCTACTATTCATATATTATTCATTAGAACGCAACTACTACAGGTAACTGGTAGCCATAGCACTCGAAATTTCAATCATTTCTTTTGGTTGTGCCGATCCTTATTTATTTCGAGAGTGTATGTGATTTTACCAGCCGTCATACGCAGAACTCTCACGTATTATATTCGAAATCAATCGGAACGAAACCCGATATGTAAGACCCGTTTTCTCTATTAAAAAATGATTTACGAAACCGGAGTATAATTTACTGGCTTATGAGATAACTGCATTCTAGGTGCCTTCAGTAATCACAAACTTATCCCGCATCAGAGTTGCTCTCGTCCAACTACTGCGCACTGCAAGGGACATCGGTTGCTTGCAAAACAGGCGGGCTCAGAAGCGCCAGGCATCAAATATTAGCGGCATGCATACAGTTAGCACGGCTGCCAACCTAAAATACGAGACAGACGTTGCGTCATATTGCGCACTGTGGCTCGGCTCGTGTCGCGAATCTCGTTTTCGAAAGGGCACTCACACACATGCCGCGTCGTGTAATCAAATCGTCAGCCCGGGAAGCGAGAGTGCAGCAAACGCGCCTTAGAATTGCTGGTGTGCCGTGGATGCATTTGGCTTCGACGTGTTCGTCCGTTTACATACTGTGTCACTGTCGATTCGCGTATCCGTGCCCGCTCGGTAGGTCAAAATGGCGTGAACCGACTGTACGATTTTAGGTTATCTTCGCTCGTGGCGAATTACGGCCGCGCCAGAAGCGGAACCGCGCAAAGCCTGACTGTAATTCGTAGCTCTTCCTCTCGGATGCGTGCCGCGTTCATCCACGTGCGTTTTCGTGCCCTCGTTACATGAGTTATGAGGACGGAATGCCCGCAGGCGGTAACAGTCGTTTCCGCGGTTACCCAGCGCGGATGTCCGAGCGACAACAGCTTGCGCTCCTTTTGCAAATGACCTCTCAGGAAATGGTATCAGGTGAGGACGAGTACAAGCACTGGCTCAACTGTTTCTGGAAAACCAGCCCAATTAGGCCTCGTCATTTCTAAGCCCTAAACGCGCAGTCGTCCTTCAACAGCAGCGCCCACTTAACGCCCAACTGTTTGCGATTACTTCAAACGTCTCTCACACGTTCTCACTTAATATTTATATGGTGCCCATTCATAGCGAACAATTTAGCTAACAAAAGGCGCATTTGATGTGCAACGACCTTCCTCATATCACGTATGTTAGTGCAAAGAAATTTACGAGAATCCCAGCACCTCATCTATTCCTCGACATGCCCCTTATGCATTTCTTCGTCATTGGATAGTATTTGCCTAACAACTATGCTGCGATTCTCCCCGCAATCGCGTAGTACTCCGTTCTGTACGAATAATTGGTCGAAATTAGCTGAAAATGATGCTGGAACTAGTTATTTCATTCGAATGAGCTTTGCCCGCCTGAAAGTTTTTCGCATGCCTACCAACCGCACGGGTTTCTGACAACCAGTTTCCCGCGTTCGTGCGTTAATCGGCAGCGCCATAGATACTACCCGAAACCGGAAGCAAAATACCTGTTTGAAATATAATATATAGTAAGAGTGCAATTCAATTTCTGCACCGTATTCCCTACGTTGACATATTTTAGCATCGATTGCCGTTATAACTACTGGTGGTGCTAATAAGATTATTCTCGATTTCCAGTTTTTATACAAATAGTACAAACTTTATTTCCGTGACATTGACATTTCAGTATTCAATAATATTGTTACACCGCACCTGGAACTATAGGATTCTTATCATTTATACGTAAGAGCATAATGAGAATATCAGTAGATTCATTTTATCGGAATTTTAGAATAGTCTTCAATCGAAACTTAGTTGAGATCTCTATCATACATACAATTTATCCCTAATAATTGAACATTTGAATGCATAGGTGGTAATCGTTCGGAAAACACAAGTGCTTCGAACACCACATCTAGATCGTCATCGCTGCACCAACAACGAGGGTCAAAGAGCCGCTGGACTAATAAAAATGGGGAGTCCGCTGTGCAAGCATCTATCAATCGCAAAGAAGACCTTCGCGTACGGCAGATGCTTGTAAATGGTTACGATATCAACACTAAGGAATCGACCGGTGAGTTCAACGCATTTCATTAAAATTTATACTATCATCGATACACAAGCGACAATAAGATCCGCCTATTCCCTCTAAGGTCCCAAACTAATCTTCCCTTGAGAACAGCTTCTGCAATATACATTAGGATAATCTAATTATAAATAAGCGCAGGATCAAGTTGACGCGCTTTTTGTAGATGTCGTTTATACATATTCGTTAATGTGGCGCTTTCTGGATAATGTGTATCAGAAAGCAACATTCCTGGAGGTCGGTCACCCTTGTCTCGCACGAAGCAGACGCACTCGCTGATAAATGAAAGCAACGGTGCACGACCTTCCTAGACACAGGAAGTCGCCGACTACGATTCATTCATACACAATCTGCCTCCATCGCTAATACTCTCGCTTGTATATCGTTCCTTTTTCATTCCCTTAAAAATTTATAACTTTGAATGACTGTTCCAAAGTCGATATCGTTTGGGCAACAATTGCTTGGTACAGCAATTGTGCTTCCACACTATTCACGTCTTACAATGACAGCGGAATTTCTGTTCGTTACTGTGACTTAATTCCGATGAACGAATGAAAGATGCAAGGTATCGTGTCATACTCACTTGTGCAGACATGCGACCCAACTTTACCTGTAACCTCATTTCTTTTATACTCTTAAATTCTGTTTTGGGTGTTCCGTTGTTCCATTTGTTTAATGATTGAAAGATTACTGCGAACATAGTTATTATTGCACATGCAGTGGCGATGGCTAGTGAAATTACGATTGGTCTCTCTGAATTTATGGTGTCATTCGATCGAAAATTCTACTCCAATGATATTTTCGGTATGGCTAGTAGGTGCTGTGTTTAATAGGGTATTCACCGATATACTAGTCACAGGTGCATGACATCCTTGTTGTTCACGTGCTGTGAAGGGATGAAACATCTACCGTTGGTCTCGGGAGGGGTGCAGACAACTCGTACAGATCAATACTCGCGGCAGGGCCGCACTGTTCCATATGGTTTTTGAGTAGCTTACAGCATTAAATGGTTAGTCATGTGATTGATTATCGGCAATCGTACAAAACATATACTGCAACGACTGTGATAACAACTACAAACGACAACATTGTAAATATCGGCTACTTGAAAATGTAGTGCGCAGTAATTCATGAAGCGTTTCCAATGGATGTTCACTATAAAGATTACTTGCGTTAAATTTCATATAACCATGATGCAGCACCTGCATTGTGCCCATTTGTATTGATTAATTATATTCATCATTGAAACGAAGTCCAAACAAAGCACGTAAACGGTATGTAGTAATTTCCCAGGTACTTTTGTCGTGTAGTTCATCCCTGGACTACCTAGCAGGCGGCACAAATGACAAATCCAGTGTTTCTACCGAGAATTTCAAGCTTGGGACTTAAAGCTGAGAACATCGTTGGGTCCATAACTTTTAGAAAGATATCCTTTCTCTTTTGGATACTAGCTTCTATTTGCTCTTGCAGATATCGTGTCAGCCTTTCTATAAATAAAGGTTATGATACACTGTTTCTCCAAATAGCACCTTTGTTCGTGCTTAACAGTATCATTCGTATAACTTCCTTTTCATTATTAAACAATCTCTATTGTTTCATACGAGAGGAATATTAAATGTGAGCACAGATTATCATACGCTCGACATAACAATTGGTAAATGCTATTTGCGCTACAATTTCGGATAGTTCATCCAAACAATAGGAAGATTCTGTTACTGATGATCCCTATAGCATATTCCAAACGGTTGGAGTGATAATCACTCTTAGTTTCAAACTAAAATGCACCTTGCAATCCTGTGTTTAAAGCGAGTGAAGTTTTCGGGGAGATGGCAGAAAGAGGAGCGAGCAGCGATGTCGGGCGCCGCCCGCATCCTTAAAGGCGATAGAACACGTTCAGAATAGCATGTCACATCTGTTTGATAACGAGATTCCAACCGTTTATGTCGAATCACTGTAATACCTTGCTTTGAAGCAATTCCTTGCGAAACCAATTTGAATGTCTTTCATATCTTTTAACTCCACCAATGTGGAAATATGCGCGTTTCAAATTGATGGAGCGACCTTGTTACTTTCCTGCATATTCAGAATTAGTAGCTGCTGCAAGTTCAACGCAGGCAGGAGTCGCTTGAGAAAAAGTGTGAACCTTCACCGCGAGCAATGATTTCCTCTTGATAGTAACTGCTCAAGGACTTTATCCACAGCCTATCGTTGCACTGTCTATTATGATTTACATAATCGGCGAGCAAGTCTAATCTTCTTTTTCTCTATAAGAAAATGTTTTACGCTTTATTATTGAGATAGATAGATCGTACCATGCAAATAGATCGATGCATGTATTAATAGCTGCTTCCGTAATTCTACATATTGATAATGCCAGGAAATTTCTTATCAATAAAATGTGGTATTAATCATCGCAGTATTGAACTCCTACGTAATTCCACACACTTTATATTTCTAAAGTGTTGGGTCACACCACTATGCAAATGTGGTTGGATAAATACATATTTATACTTGTTACGGCTATCTGAAGAAATCAATATTGCTCAACATCGAGCGGAAACTAACGATAACAATCCAACGCTAGATTTTAGGAATCAGGTACGATTTCGAAGGCTGGCAGAGTGGAAATATTCGTTTGAACATTCAGCATTAACTTCCAAAATTTAAAAAATATTCGCTATGCCTTTTTGCTCTTTTCATCGTGTTTTATGCATGGTCGCTTTTAATTGAAATGGATTCGCAGAATGGTCGTTGCATGATAATTGTATGAGAAGAAAGAGAAAAAGAAGAGCGGTGAGATTTACTATTGCGGACAAATATCTTTCCCGAAAACGTCGATATGTCTGTTTCTCGTAATGCATTTTGATAATATAAAAGGATAGTCGACACTAAAGTTGATGGGAATAGCTGATTTCCTGGGAAAATGAGACGGATCCGGGAGTCATACCAGTCCATCTCCTTTAAAGCTAACGCTGCTTTTCACGTGTGTAAATACACTAAGAACGCGTCGTGTCTCTCTTCCACCTAGTACGAAGCTACACGTTGAGCAAGTAGCGGAGGCTTCTTTACACACTAGACGATTCGACATTTCGCAGAATTGTATTTTCGCTTTTTTTTACTCTTTCATCTTCGCATTTCTTCTCCTCCACCAATCCTATCTGTAGTACCAGTCAAACTCTACTGCCTTTTCCATATTAGCTATCAGCAGCATCCTAGTATGTCTGCTACCATTTTTGGGAAATGGAAATTTCCTACAGTTGACACCACTTTTCTTTCGAACTGTCATACCAATCAGGGTTTACGTGCGCGGCCATTTTGATGTACTGTAGTCGACGTACCGTGTCAACTTGTACATATAGTATAGATTCTATACATATGCTTTGTATGACGGTATTCAGTTTTCACGGAAAGAAACTTAGATTTTAATGCTAAACATGAATCCAGAAAGCACTGGATTCTATGTTTAAATATTTGCTTGAGCACAATAATATCATGGACCAATCCACAAGACATTCAACGCTTATTTTCCATGCTGCAAATAATGATGCAGTTGCTTCGCGTTGAAAAAAGCTTTCAATAGTAGTTTCCAATAATTGTACAGTCCGAAACGACATGAGAGAAATATGAAATCAGAAGCGAAAACAGCTAACTATCAGAAAGAGGATATTTCGCACCCTTCCAGTGGTGCGAAAGTGAAGCTGCAAACGGCTCCATTCAATTAATCAATAGCGGGAAACGGCTTGAAATTCTCGAAATATTTCTTGTCTATTTAGCCACTCGAATGCAAGATAATTAGGCAAAGATAGATAGGTATAGATAAGATTGTCCAGCATAGCATACTGTGCTTTGCAACTACAAACGAGATCGCGTCTTCGCAATTATTGTCAGGCTAAAAGTGAACTATACAGTTCTTTATAAACATGGAAACTTATATGCGACATCCATAGCGCACGTTCCTCTGATCGAGGCCTCCCATCGATGAAGGAGCGCTGGCGCAGCCGTGCGAAGGAGTTCAGTGGAGCTCCGAGGCAGCTTCCTGTTACATGAGCGGGAGGACAGTGCCTTCTACGGCTCTATTTGGCAGAGAGTGCACGGACGCGCTCGAAAAGTAAGCGACAATGCGACTGGTCTGCTCGGCGCAGGAGCGGCACGTGAGGAAATGCCTCCGCCGATACACGTAGGCGCACATATTCGTAGCAAGCAGAGGATAGGAGAAGGGAGTGAGAGAGTGAATGAGTGAGAGTGAGAGAGTGAGTGAGAAAGGGCGGGGGTGCGGAGAGAGAGAGAGAGAGAGTGCGCGCGTCTCCATCCATCGGCTTGCACGCACGGCACATATCGTGCGCATCGACGAAATAAAGATATGCAGGTTTGGCTTGGTGTGCGCTCACGAACACCATAACGGAGCGGCTTGCACGGCGCGCCTCCGCCGATGTCGAGATCAGCGGTTGGGATTGGCGAAAAAGATCAGCCGTAGCTTTCTGCTCGGTGGGATGCAGTGGGGAGAGGCGGGGCCAATTGTCGACATAGCGACGCAACATGGCCTCTAGTTCGCGAGGGGCCGCGTTCGCGTGCACGTCGAGTACGTTCGCGTATGAACTTTCCCCCGGCGGACCGGCAGATGTCGCCCTAGAAATTTTGAATCGTCAAATTGAGATCGCCGAAAGAGACAATTGGGCCTGCCAAGGAAGAGGAAACGGGTCACGCGTCACGCTCGTTCCTTCCAAATTATTCTCGGACCTTGGTGTGAACGGCAAATATGCGAGTGAAATAAGCGAGCGGAGGGGAAGATTCGTCACTGCCACAAGAATTACTTCCACACGAGAGCAATGAAACAATGATGATTCATGAGTTGCATTCCGGGCTCTTATCCGAATTGTTGATACTCACTAGCAACACAGTGCGCTTCGGAAAATCGTGCTCTTATTATTCAGTAGTCAATTGCTTAGCAGCATAGCGGCACTGCTTTATTACCAAGAAGATAAACGACCGAGAATTCACTAGACTGCAAACTGTAATCACAGATCCTAAGAGCACTAGTCAACTATCCTAGGGAACAGAGTGAATACTGTGCTGTTTTGTCGCTAATCTAAACGCTCGCATCACTTCCACGAAAAGTCCTATACTATTTCTAGCCTATAGATACAGGAATATCGTATCGGAGCAAATTTCACAGTCTAATAAACAAAGTTCTGCTCTATCACTGACAAGTGAGTGACATATTTGCGAGTGGGCAAATGAGACGGAGCACGTATGATTGAATGTTTGTCTGGTGTGCCAACCTTGCATTGCCGTATATCGAATTGATCCACGATCGGGAGTCATACTTTCATCTGATCGTGAGAATTCCTGAAGGACGCATTTAAAACTTTCGATTGTCGTTCGCGTGGGCAGACATTGCAGGTGCGAATTCACCTGAAGAAAGTACAACAGTTGCTCCTGGCAGCCCACGCTTTCCGGTAGAAACGAGCACAGCAGCACCGTCCACCGAACAACAAGAGCAAGAGCAGCAATCCTACCCGCACCACCATTCTCAGTGCCAACAACAGCAGCAACGCACAGCCGGAAGTGCGCCAGCCGCTGCACCGCACGTTGCCGAGGAAAGTGGAGCCCCCTGTGAGATGCGGAGAACACCACCGCAAAATAAAGGTGAGTCCACCTCAAGGCGCATTGTCCTTTAAAGAGACTACCAACTGGAGTTTAGAAGCTCGAAGACATACTGACTCAACATACAGCACACAATTCTAAGCTGACAATCCATTGCAACCAAACACTTGCTCAAACTCACAACTTCCTGACTTATGTTGTTAATAAAGACATGAGACACCCGGTCGCCTTAAATATCTAATTTGTTTTCCAATGTACTCAAGTATAACTAATCCTTACTAAGAGATCCTACAATTATCCGTTTCTGTTGAACATGAACGGCTAGTAACTCATTTCATTGATTTTGAATTTTACATCGAAATATTTATATTTAAACGGAACACACAGCATATAGGTTTGATGTGAATTAAAAGTTAATAAACGGACCTAATGTAATTGAGTCGAGCATAACTTTTAGTTTCGTGCGTAAACAACGGAATTGGTAGTGACAGGCTACCAAACGAGTGGAAATTAATTAAACACCCGCAACTGTCTAATCAGTGCTAGACTGGTATTTCCGTGGAGCGCCATACTACAGCTGCCACACGTTGACCTAGGTAAAGCAGCGGCGACACAGTCGCATAAGCCGGTTCCCCTCTTTCTTTCGCTGCCGCTGTCTTTTGTCTGGCGTTGTGTGTGGGAGCAGTACGCGCGACAGTGGTGTATCTCGTGTGTATGGCCAGCCGTTGCAGCTGCTGAACTTCTCTCGTCTTCCTCGTGATCGTCACGACTGCCGGGGCGCATATACTGCCACCGTCCTCATTGCCTTTGACTCCCTCTCGTTTTCTTGCGCTCTCCTACACCTCATCACTCTTGCTTACCTTCTCGGCACACTGTCTCCGCGATACGCGCTCTGTTGCGCCTGCATCTCGAATTCTCGGTGTACTCCCCTAGCAGTTCGTTCAGTCAGGTATGCATTCGAGGATACTGACTGACCGTTCGTTTGCCCTCGGCTCCCTCTGCCTCCTACCGAGTGACCGAAAAGTACCGGTACTCTCGAGCATCACAGACCACGTGGTCCGACGCGTGTTTCGATGCTTTTAACCTGCCTATGCGGGATAAGCGATTTATTCCGTTTCTATTGATTAGCCCAACGTCAAAAGGCGTCACAACAAAACCTTGGAGCACACCTTTTGTTCTTCGTCGATCACGAGGAAGGAGAAAGACAGACTTTTGAGAGGTGAGGCAGTAAGATTGATCGTGCTGGAGTGAGACAGAGTAGTAGCGTGTGCGGGAAGATGGTGATAGTGAGATGACCGAGAACCTGGGTGGGGGAAGAGATAGATAGACAGAAGATGTGTTGCGAGACTGGCAAGTAGAACACGGGACGCGTTTGCGCCCGCGGGCTGCGTTCATCGACACCAATAGGATGTTCGACACCTCTTAAAGGGAACTCTGTTGCACTCGTCATTCCAACGCACCATTTTGTGTTTACACGCGAACGTACTTATTCGGTCACTTCTAATTCATTATCCAGCTCTATATCTATCGCGTCCATGACTGGCATCCAGTTTCTGCACAAGGAACTATGTAAATCGTTCGTAGTTGAAAGGGACTTCGGAGTCAATCTTGACAGAATTATTTGCCGAATATGTCAAACTTCGTTTACGAAAGTTCTATAGCTTGCATTACTATGCGCGTAATATAATGTCTGAAGGAACATATTTTTCAAAGAGCACTTAAATTCAGGGTAAATCGCGCTTGGAAAATTTGTGCATTTTTTGCTCGGATAGATATGCTTATCTCCTTCGACGATATGAACCCCGTGGACCATACAAGGAAACGGTACCGGTTTAGGAAGAGGTATCTGAGCTGACCCTGAATCTCATTGTAGTGAGTTTCGTCATCGTCCCGATTGACGGCTAGTATTAATCCACTCTCTAGTTGATAACGCGAAATCGCCAGATATTGTTCGTGCGACAACTTTCAGTTGACTTTTCACAAAACTGCAATTGACACACTGTGAACCGACTACAAATCACAGATAATAGTATTAATTCGGGCAATTTATCCCAATGGAAGCTATTTGCTGTTGCAATGTTGGGAATAGAATATGGAAGGCAAGGTTGTCTTGTTAATTGCAATCAGCTTCCAACTTCATTATGGAGTGCTGGTATATACATGAAGCCTTCATCCGAGCTCCGAACTAATCGGTACGTGTTTATGCTGGCAGCCATCAAAAAGATTATCTGTATCGTTCTGGGGTTGAGTTAATGAACTTTTCTTATAAACAGACTCCGACAATATACTTATCAGTCGGAAACAACGCTGCCTATACGCTTTAATTCATTGATAATTTAGCTATTTGGAACAAGCGTTCTCTCATCGGGAAATCGAATTGTATTTCTCTCGTCGCATCTTTTAATTCAGTAGCTGATAGTCGATGGAGGAAAAGCTGCAGTGTGTATGCTGCAATCCTGTTCAGCTTAATCGTATTTCAAACGGCCGTGGAATGGTTTCGTATACGGGAAGTGGGAGGATAGAATGTTCTGTGAAATAATACACCTGTGTAAGATGCATTCCCGAGAATGCACCAGCATTAGCTGTTCATATTTATTATTGGCGTTTATGCAGTTTCTTGATAAATGTGCTTTGCATAGCAGTTTTCAATACGGACTTATTTTTACAACTGTTAATTGTTTTCGTATGTTGAAAATTATATTCTCAGTTTTGTTTAATGGTACAATAAATGATAAAGATCGTGACTTCGTTGACTAGAGCATTGATTTATTTCGGAACATACTATTCGTGAGCGCCAAACCTTATTGGCACGATTCCCTGTTACAAGAGGGTCACTATTCGCGTGAATGCAGCCTATACAGATCAGTTGAAACATTAATGCTTCAACAATTTCTCAATCAGATTGCACTTAAGTCAACACGCATATCGAGTGTTGTAACGTTCAAACATTCTATTTTTGATATTACAATAAATCTACTTCCACTTGAATAAAGTTCACACTACAATAACTTCTACCAACAACACTGGAATTCTAGGGAACATATTCCTCGTGGGAAAGTATCTCTAAGGAGTCTTAAGTCGATTATGACAGGTTCTCGATGTGAGCTGATAAACGTCCCGTAAATGGCTTGGCCGTACATGATCGTCGCAGCAGAATCATTGGAATAAAGAGTTTAATAGCACGCCTTTGTGTAATGCGATCGTCCGGTAAAAGGCCCCTAATGAATCGATTGCAGATCGGAGGCCCCTACCTTTCTCGAGGAACTTGTTCCCCCAGAGGGACCGTGATTAACGGCCGTGCGCCGAATGATTGCGGCTGCGGCTCATTCCCTTGGAATCTTTACCGTCTCTCTTCCGCACTATCCCCCTTTGCCTCCGTAACTTGGTGCCTTCCTACCTCTCCCACCCTCTCATTTGACCCCCTTCCCTTCGGTACTGATCTCCAGATATCCTCTTTCTCTCTTGTACTCCCTCGACCGTACGCCTGCATTTGGAGGTGTACTGGTTTCGTGGAAACTCGTTCCCTGGCATTCCGTCGTTGTTCTCGCAATTAACCGGCGTTTTGTTCTCCGCAGTCGACAGATCGGCAACCGGGCAGTCTGGAAGTTCGCCGAGAGTGACGCTCCGGCTCAACCAGGTGCGAGGAGCGAGGGATGAGAAGAAAGGAGGGGGCGCCACTAACTCCCGTCAGGGCGGCATAAACGCACAGGTATGAGCTTGCTAATGAGCTCCTTGCTCTTTTAAGACTTGCTCCTCATACGCATCGCAGACGCAGTGTTGATGATTTCCACAATAAAAGCCTTCTTTTTCCTTTGCTCTACTCATTTGCACTACGATTGCAAAATAATAGAGCACAAGTCGTGTGAATGTTGAGCAATTTCAAATGCAATGAGTAAGGTGAAAACCTCTAACACTGGCTGTTTGTCGAGCTAGAATGTGTTACCGCGATGATAATGTACTAGAGGTACGACCTGATTACGAAGTAGTGCCGGAGTCATACTTATAAAGTATAGACGCAAAGTATCTTCAAGTGCGTAACAATGCTAAATATATTCAGGCAAAAAGCCTCATAAAAATTGATATAATATTTTTAACATCAAATCATGAGTCATTGCATTATATTATGTAATTGTGTAAATATACTACTTTTTCTATTATTTTTTCAATCGAATAAAGCAGAGAAAACGTCCATTTGTTAAATTTACTGATTTTTGGATTTCCATCGCTGATTATTTAGAAATAATACCGCGTTTTGGTTCAAAAGTTCACTTAACATTTCACATGGTACAATGTGTGCAGAGTCAAAGTCAAATGGAAACTTCGTCGAATGCCGCCACGGGTGCCGGTGCTTCTGGAAACACCTCGTCAACTGCTGATAATGCCGATGTTTACGAGTTTAAGAGCTCGAAAGAGGCTACGCCTGTACGAGGCGCGAGTTCCTCACCTAATCCGAATCCTGAGAAGGACAAGGATGGCACTAAGGCATCCAGTGGACAGGGTAGTCAGGCCAATAATAGTAATGTATCTGCTACGAGTGGTTCAGCAACTTCCTGCGAAGGAGCAACGTCGTCTTCAAATACCGACGAAGTACCTACAGTTTCTGCCTCACCTTCGTCGAAGCGCGCTTTTGAGAGTGACAACATAGAAGAGCAAGATGAAGAGAATCGCCGTAAGAAACGAAAGGATACAGAAACTGCAAAAGAAAACTTGAAAGGAACAGCTACAGGACGACAGAGTACGGGTAGAAATGTTGCTAACACTGGGGAGAAAGTGAGTACTGTTTTCACATGTAAATGCCAGAGTAAAACTGCTTGCATAACGCGTGGCCTTCCAACGGTGGCCTCTAAAATACGGGTTCTTCTGTTTAATACAGTGCGCGAAGTCAGGAAAACAAAGTTCCGGTGCAAATTCTGGGAAAGGAAATCAGAATTCTACATCTACTACTGCAGATAGGAAAAGTCCTAGCAACTCTATGGCCAGTAGTCCAAAACCCTCAAATACACCTGGTTCTGCGACAAATGCAAAAGCAGTAGCACCGGCCCTTCCTGAGTCAGATGGTGAAGATGACCGTTCCAAGGGGACAGATTCCAGTTCGGCTCCAAAAGTTCCGCCTTTGAAAATTGTTATCCCTCAAAGTAACACGTCCGAACAAGAACAGGGCAACAGAAATGGGAAAAGTACATCCAATAGGAGTCATCAGCTGCCGTATGTGGTTGCTAGTTCTAACAGTAACGATTCTGCAGACAAAGATCAAAATCAATCTGCAAGTGGTACAACTAGTCCCACTGAAAATAGTAACACGACGAAGAATGAAGAAAAGAAAGATTTTTCCGGTTCTGTACATGGAGAAGAAAGATCAACGCACCATCAACGAGTGCTTCGAAGCTCCCACAGGTACATAAACACACAATCATTGTATTGGAATGTTACTATGAAATAATACTTGCGTATAAATTTAAATTTGAATTTTTCTTTCTCTTTTTGCATTTTTAGATCCGGAAATGGTAGCAATGGGTCAGCTGCATCTAAAGAATCCTCATCTGGGGGCAACTCTAGTTATTCTAATTCATCACCATTGCCAGCTGCTACATCAACGGATCGTTCTAACAATTCATCACCTCAACAACGACACCATTCCCCGATACCCGAAACAGTTAACTCTGACTCTAGTAAAACTGCTAACACAGAACCTGCAAACAGTACAAACTCTTCGAAGTCAAGCGCAGCTACCGAAAAGACGGAAAAGAATAGTGAAAGTGCTGGGAAAAATCAAAAAGACGGTGGAGGAGAGACTCAAGAGAATACTTCAACAACAACCTCATCAACGTCCTCTAATAATAACACACCTGCACCACCGGTTGAGTTACATCCTAGAAAAAGGAAAATGAAACCTAGTAAAGAAGCTCAACAAGCTGCAACTGCTGTATCTAATGAAACGTCGGAAGCTACTAGCACTGGACCGGAAATTCACCCACACGACCAACCAATTACTAATTGTTATCAATTATTTTTGAATATTAGAAAGCAGGTAATGTTTTTTTTTCCTGGTACTGCTATATCCAATTTCATACACATTATACGGATTAATAAGAAAAGTTTAATTTTGTGATAGATTGAGCGGCGAAGGAAAGGTCTTTTCCCAGTTCAACCGAAACCTCCTCAGGGCTTTAAAGATTACCTAATGAATCGTTGTACATACGTATTAGCTGGAAACGCGAATAAGGAGCCAAACGTCAATCCGCCAGTAGCGTTACAAGGGTCCATGAAAGATCTGTATATCGAACAAGAAAAGGAACGATACCGTCTTAGAATGCAACATGTTGTCGAAAAAGAAAAACTTGTTCTATCAGTTGAACAAGAAATTCTTAGGGTACACGGAAGAGCTGCGAGAGCACTGGCTAATCAGTCTTTACCCTTTTCTGTGTGCACGATACTAAAAGATGAGGAAGTCTATAATGTAATTACACCGGAACAAGAAGAAAAAGATAGAAATGCTAGGAGCAGATATAATGGCAGGTTATTCTTGAGCTGGCTACAAGACGTAGACGACAAGTGGGAGAAGATTAAGGTATGCACTAGTTTGCGTAATTTTTGTTCATACCTGAACAACTATAGGGACAAACACTTTTTCTATTCTGCCCCATTCTTAAGTATTCAGGTTATATTAACAGTACTGTGTTAAAAACAACTACTGAGTGTTTCTTTGCCCGGCAGTTTAAAAGTACACAGTACAACTTTGCTTATATGTTTTATCAAAATATATACCACTTGTGGATGAGTGTTTCTTAGGCCACATTGTAAAGTTTGTTTTTTAAACTTGTTGCAGGAGGCAATGTTGTTACGACATCACAACGAAGCCGAATCCTTACATGCTGTACAAAGAATGGATTGGGAGTGGAAATTGAAAGAGGTGGGAATTTGCGAATTTAAGGCGACCCCGCAAATAGAAGACATTCATGTACCGGTAGTACACGTCTCTGACGATTTCGATCTGCTACCTGCTTAGTGGACAATAATGATGCACCTAAAGTGGTACACTTGTTTTTTGCATACCTTTAAAACAAAGGTAGCAGTTATAATCTGTGATCTCTTTAGAGGTATATTACTGTATGTGTACAGTTACCAAGTTATGCCACAATTTTCTACAAAAGGAACAATCTTTGGAGGCTAGTTGTGCACTTGTACCATAAAACTCATTTGCGGCAGAGTATATTTTTTTTAAAGTTAGGGAAAAACATTTTGCAAATAAATCTGTTCTCAATACTAAAACATTTCTATTCTTTCTCGAAAAATAGAGCCTCCTAACTACAATAGTTGACTAAAAAGAAATTGAAAGAAATACAACTTTCATGTGATGTGATCAAAACAAAAGATTCATAATTCGTTCATTGCTGTAATTTTATTCCTTAGTCACTAATTCATGTGTACATATTTTGTATCTATTACTCATAGCATTACTCTTAACTGATGTATACAAAATTTAGATTAAGTTCACAGTTGTGTAGTAAATAAAGATATTTCAATCCATGTGAATAATCTTTAATTGCGCTTTTGTTTTCGAACATGTAAAGTATCTGCACTAGATGTTTCAGTACTTTGAAGGTCTTCATTCAATGGTTGAACGTCACATCCATCCAGATTAACAGGGAACACTTTATCAAATTCAAAACCCATCATTTTATCATAATCTTGAGGGTTTTGAAAAGCAGACCTATCTACGAATAGCGGCGTGCCTCTTACTTCGCACGATGTAAACATTCCACTAAGTTCTTGTGGCTTTACATCCTTCGGTTGGAACTTGATCTAGAATAGTGGTTGGTTCTCTTTATATAATACATATCATAGATGAATTCTATAGTCATTGTATGTTAGATCATTACGATAAATACCTCTTTTCTCCGAAGGAAAAAAGACATTGTCCGAGCAATGTACTCATTCTTCTTTTCATCATAATATAAGTGTGTCACGTATCTTTTAGTTAACATATGAATTAATATTGGATTGGCTATCGTGAATATAAGGAAAATAAATGAAACACCTAGGATGCCAAACATATCATTATTTTCAACTGCCGAATTAATGAGGTAAGGTTGTATCATAAAACCCCCTGCTGATGTTGACAGAGAAAATATCTTCACCATGCGCATTTTCTTGCTTAGAGCACCTTCATATATTAACAGTTGTCCTTCTGGAGTTTTTGAGTCTTTTGACAACCTGAGAGTTGTGCAAAATCTGTGTGCTTGTATTAACGATTGTGGCTGTAACAAAAGTAATAGAAGCAAAAATTGTTTGTCAGTGATATTAGTTTTAAAATCTTAGTCACTCCTGGTAATTCTATTAACATGCCAAATGTACCCGACTGATTAAATGTCACATTTAATTACGTCGAAAATCATTTGGTTAGTTTAAATTAATTGCCAAAAAGATATTCTAACCTCAATGTGCCTGTGAATATGCTGATAACTGGGGACATTACACTTGATTGAGGATATTTTCGTGGCGCACCGAATTGCACGGTGCATTAGACACGATTTCATTAATAAAGCCATAATTTAATCGTTGCGTTCTGTCCGTTTACGCTATTTATGCAATTTCAACGAGTCGTGCACATAATCAAAACTGTCGGCATATATACAACTATACCTTCAAAGCGTTGCCAACTTTTATCATGTGAATTTATCTCGTTTCTGCCCAGCTTTATCGTACAATCGATATGAGACATCGATTTATCGAACATGCGTTAAATATATATTTATATCTATAGATATATGTTTATGTAAGTATATATAGAGATTAAATAGAAGAAGCGGGCGATTTAAAATACAATGCGGAGGAAGGCGTGTGGCGCAGAGATTCCAGACGAAAGAGCGGCTTAAATGTTTACAGTGGAGTCGAAATGTTACGTGGCAGATAGCGGACAGTTACGGGGGTTTCTTCATGGCTGAGAATAGCATGGAGTGGTGGAGATCGCGTTTCCTTAGTAGTCGCTGCGGTGTTGGGAAGCAGCCAGTAAAGAGCCGAGCTAGAAACGGGACGATAGCCAACGGCACCAAGCAATTATAGAATTAGATTGGATCGAGGAGTTCGGGGAGGACCGCCACGCCGATTTCGTTTTATTTTAGCTTAACGTTCGAAGGCATCCGGTTGTGCATTCCCACCGCGGAGCATTGCTGCGATCACAGTGAGTTTTGGCCCCTTTCCGCAACGCCGCTTTCTTTTGGTCCTTTCGTACACTCGCCGGTCTGTCGAGCGATTTTCACGGGAATTTCGAATTCTCAGCAAGAGAGCGCGACGCCCGACTCCCGACGCCCGACGCTCCACAGCTAATATTACTGCGCCCATTTCAAACGCGACCGTGTAAGTACAGCTCGTGTTGGAAGTGCGAAGGTGTCTTCTTCATTCGCAGCACTTCTGAAAACGAGACTCGGCTTTTACGCGCCACTACCACTTTTCCTGAAGAGATAAGAGCGCGGCTCTTCTCTCAAACTTCTTGTTACCCCGAACGTGTTCGTTGAAGCTCGAGAGCGTCGCAAAGTATAAAGTGTGTCGGATCGTCATGAACTCGGAGAGAGGGAGAGAGAGTTTGTTAAAGTTGACATGTTCTTCTCGCAGATCCGGAGGGCCGAACGATACTTCTTTTCTTGAGAAGAACGGCAAAGAGCATCCCTCATCATGGAGGCGATCAAGAAGAAAATCGCGGCGTTGAAGATGGAGATGGACGCCGCGAATGAAAAGGTGGAGACCAATGAAACTAAGGCCAAGCAGGAAAATATGCGAGCGGACAAGCTGAACGATGATCTGAGGGACTTGGAGAAGCGATTCATACAACTTGAGAAGGATTACACTATCACGAAGGACCAATTAGAACAGTCCACCGCTGATTTGGAGCAATGTGAAAAAGCCTGGACGAAAGTACGTTATGTACTGCTCTTGTATGACCCGATCCCCAAGCCAATTTCATATGAGTAATCTCGAAGTTTATCAAACCAATACGAGAAAGACGTTTGCTTTTACTAGGCGGAGCAAGACCGCACCACCTTAACGAAACGAGTGCAGGAAATCGAGGCGACACTCACCAAGAAAGAAGAATTGCGCGAAACCGCCCAAGTAAAACTAGGACGCGCCTCCGAACTCGCTGATGATGCCAAAAGGTGACCGTGGTTCCATGTTTGCCTTCTTTCTTTCAAGCGTTTCTCCCAATTACGCTTAATTCTATAATAATTATTGTAGAATGTGCAAAGTACTCGAGGACAGAAGCAGACTCGACGAGGAGCGCACCGAAAAGTTGATGCAGGAGTTGAAGGATGCGCGCTTAATTGCCGAAGACGCTGACGCGAAATCGGACGAGATTTCTAAGAAGTTGGCCCTTGTTGAGGAAGAATTGGAAGGCGCCGAGGAGAGAGTCAAGAGCAGTGAAGCGTTAGTATTCTCATGTTCATCATAATTTCAACTACCATATTTCGTATGGAGAGTCACGCATACTGACACATTAACAGGAAAATCATTGAACGCGAGGACGAGCTTTTCATCGTGCAAAATATTGTCAAGTCCTTGGAAGTATCCGAGGAGAAGGTATAAACGGAATATTTTGTTAAATAAAATAGTGTCGGAAGATACTGGAGATCACTTTGTAAGGTTTCTGTGTCAGGCCAACCAACGAGTAGAAGATTTTAAGCTCCAATTGAAGGAACTCAAGAAGAAACTAAAAGAGGCGGAGAAGCGTGCTATTATGGCTGAGCGAACAGTGAAGAAACTACTGAAGGACGTAGATATGAAGGAAGGTGAGTCTCTTCAAATTCACTTGATGCATTGTCGTCGACGTATTCTTTAACAGAATCATGCTTGATGCACGCGACTCTCTTATTTCAGACGAGTTGAGAGAAGAAAAGGAGAAATACAAGGCAGTCTGCGACGATATGGATGCCACGTTTGCCGAGATGACAGGATACTAAGCTCTCCTAGACAGGCCAAAATTTTTTTCTATTCCTACGCTACTGCTTCATTCGCTAAATCTAATATTGAGATAAGAGATTGGCTTCGAGCTGCTGCGCTCACTTGCACTGATTCGCATCGTTAGAGTGTGCTCTGGCATAGCGTTAAAGTTGCTTCGCATATAACAATCGCTTTGCAACAATCGACTGATGGACAAGGAATGCCCATTACTAATTCGCCACCGTAACCGCTACGCTTCGCCTAACTCTTGCCAAGTGTGGTGGGTTAGTGATAACTGGGACACGGTCGCTTGTCAAGTGTCAACCTCTTTTCAATGGAATTCATGGTTTTGCCTCTTCCCTTCCAGAGATCGCGAGGACAGAGAAGTTGACGGCCGTGATTCGTGGCAGTGAGCGTGATACTGCGCCCCATTTTTATCATTGTATGCAGGATTTTGAATTTTCAATAAATGGTATCGAGAACATTGTTGTCATATGCTACCAGTCCTCCTCTATTGCTCCCACACACTCCGCACCAACCATCAGACTATAATGAAGGCTTACATGATGACAAGTTAGTGTAATATTACTTTGATCAACTTCAGAAGTTTTTTATTTAGAAAAGTTGTAGTAGTCTGCTTATTATCTGTTATCTCAGACTCGAATGTTCATTCATCGACATGTTAGAAACTCAGCTAAATTCGAAATATAGAAATTAATTCTCGCGTGAGACAATTGTTCAATAATTTCCAGTTCTTGATAATTGCCATATACGCGCTTATCATTCGAGAAATCTGGCTTAAATGCATTTTTCAATGGCGTAGTTCTCAGTAGCTATAGAACCTGGACGACTTTAGCGACGGGGAAGGCAGACGCTCAGAAAAGACGGGGCATCCGTTTGGGTCTAACTAAAGAAGCGCTCTATTAGCTCGTTTTGCATTTCTTTCGGTCTATAAAACATTGTTCTGGCCGGTCACGGAGTACAGTAACCTACCGGCTCTGCGATTGAAACTCCGAATGTCTAAGTCGCTGAGGATCTTCTTTTCCCAAAATTAATCTACGAGAGCCAACTTTTATACTGTTTGCACTTACTCTCGGTGACGAGGAGGTGGTCTTCTGAAGTGTAGTGCTTCATTCATGCGATTACTGGAAGTGCTTTATTAAAATATCCTCTAGGCAGTTATAATAATTTTACTATTTATAGGGTGCAATTTTACTAGACTCCTGATTCTGCCCTCTCAGGGAAACTAATAATTCATTAATCTCGAGTGTTGCTTATCGCGTGCATCGACTGCCTTCTCGTTACGAAGCTCACTGAAAAGACTGTTTTCCTTTCCTTAAATCTAGTCGCCGATTTCATTGTGCAATACCATGAACGCGATCAAGAAGCGTTTGCAAGCGCTGAAGGTGGAGAAAGAGCTGGCGATAGACCGGGCGGACATGTGTGATCAGCAAGCGAAGGAAGCCGCTCGGAAGGAGGAAAAGCTCAAGGATGAAGTCCGCGAGTTGAGGAAGAAGCTAATCCAAATGGAGCGGGATTTGATTACGAGCAAGTCTCAGCTGGAAAAGTCTAACAAGGATCTCGAGGAGAAAGAGAGGGTGTACATTGTGGTTGGTGACGCTTAAGAGTTTCCTTGGACAGTTACTTAGGTCGGCGAGCCTCGAAAGCAATAGTTCGACTCTTGAAAATGCGTAGACACAATCGGAGCTGGCGATACTCAATCGAAAGATGCAGCAGTGCATGGAGAACCTGGAGAAGTCGGAGGAACGTCGACTGGCGGCTCAAGCGAAGCTGGCACAGGCGTTGCAGAGTGCCGAGGATGCGAAACGGTATGCCGGCTAGCAATAATTTACAAAGCTTTGTCGTCGCGAGGATTCCTCATCCTTAAAATCAAGCCAATTTTCCCTAGCATTTGCAAAGTGCTAGAAAACAGAAGCAAACTGGACCAAGAGCGGATGGATCAGTTGACAGAGCAGCTGAAGGATGCACGATTGATCGCTGAGGACGCGGACACGAAATCCGACGAGATCTCTAGGAAATTGGCTTTTGTCGAGGACGAATTAGAAGCAGCCGAGGATAGGGTTAAATCGAGCGAAGCGTACGTACAGATATTCTTCTTCATTCTCCGACGCAATGCCGATCGATATGTAATTATATTGTTGGCACTATACTTACCGTAATTAGGAAGATCATCGAAAGAGAAGACGAGCTATTTATAGTTGGCAATATACTCAAGTCTTTGGAGGTTTCCGAGGAGAAGGTAATTAGACTGGCGCACTGTCCAATTGAAAAAATTAATATACATCATGATATCTCGACGCACACAGGCTAATCAAAGGGTGGAGGAATTTAAGAAGCAATTGGTAGAATTGAAATGGAAATTAAAGACCGCCGAGAAGAGAGCTATGTTTGCTGAAAAAATGGTTAAGGTATTCTCAAAAGAGATGGACGCCAGAGAAGGTAAGTGTGGTGGCATCCTTTTTCCTTCCGTTACATTCTTGGCCAAGTCTATCTTTGAACTGTCTTCAAACTCATCGCACACCACCGAATTAATGCTGCATCGGTTGCAAAACTTCTTCCAGATTATTTGCGTAAGGAAAAGGAGAAGTACAAATACATCTGTAATGATTTGGATTCGACTTTTGCTGAACTCACTGGATTCTAGGGGAACATTGTTGTTTAAGTGCTTGTCATTATGCTCCTAAAATAACGTCACTCTCATGAGTCAGAATGCGTTAATGTTACACTTTTTCTAATAAAATTGATCGTTGCAATTATTACTTTTCCCGAGCTTGAATTCTCACTTTTCCTCAGACACACTGGCACTCTACGTCGCCGAGTACTTCGATGGCGATGAATTCGATGAATTCGATGAATTCGATCGGGATCTTGGGATGAATATTTGCGAACAGTGTGTCGTGCCACTATTTATATTTTACAGGATATCAATTTATTTGATCGATTCTACGATCGACACAATGCTTCGAAACGCCATACCACTGACTGAATACAGGTCCAAGTTGACAAGTGGTGAGCCGGCCACGTCGCTTATACTTACTTCATAATCGTACAACATCCTGAATTGCGCAGAACGGAGCGAGAGAAAGGAGAAATGAAAAGAGTTGCTCTTCTTGTGGAATCGAGAGAACGACGAGCAAGCATCTCGATGGATTCTCGATGCCGGTTCTTCGGACGCTCGACGGCCAAGTAGAGCCTTCCACGCAAACACACAATCCACATTCACACCTCCATCCCATCCTTCGCATTCTAGTATTTTTTTACAGTGACGCTAATAATAGTTTACCATTAATAATTGTCCGTTTGATTTGCTCACTCCCTACGTCGTCGTTCCTTGAAAGCCGCTGTCCTGGCAAAGCGGAAGATGCGACTCTCCCTCGCAGGCTGCTGACGGAAAGGAAGAATCGCACCGGGAGATTCTAAGGTGATCGCAGTGTAGGATTCCGCCCGAGAAAGGTCTCGCCGAGAAAATTCAAGTGCGTATGGGGTATACGTGGACACGGCCCCGTAGTTTCGCTAGTACGTATATACTCGTGAAGCGTTAAGATTATTTCGAGGTCTATCGAGTTACGTCACCACTTTAATTAAAACGTACCATTCGTAGCATCGTGAGATCCGATCGCGCTCTATCGAACGAACGCAGTGAACGCGGACAAACTTACTGGCAGTGGAGTCCCGCTCGCCCGAAACTTTCTGGCTCTGGAGTATCGTTGCTTCTCGATAGTATAGTCTGCCGTTGGAACAATCAGGACAGTTAGAGGCCCGAACATCGAGACAATAGAACATCACGGAATAACTAGAAATCGATATAATTAGGCAGTGGATAGCTTGGCTCTTAAGCGAACGATCTTTAGACTTGGCCATTCTTCTCGAGAGCCACAAACCTTCGGACTTTAATTGAAAAGTAATAATCGTACTCCGAGAGGATCCGGATAAAGTATGCACACTCAATCTCAACGCTACGGATCCTGAGTCGGCTTGGCGAACAAGGATAGAATGTACAAAAGTCACACCGGTAAAAACAGGCCGGCGTTCGATATACATAGTATAATCGCAATAAAGGATACCCGCATCGCGAGAGGAAGATCTAACAAATTATGCGAACTCTACATGTTTGATTCACATGCTTCTTTTATGTACATTCATGTATGTGTTCATACGTATTCGCATCTACATATGAGCAATTAAGTACATGTATATTCATATATGTATATACGTATACCTTCTTCCTCGTCTTCGTATTGTCGCGCACACACTCAATACTGGTGCACTTGTCCTCGACTTTCTAGTATTGTATCCCGTGAACGCTCAACAAATCTCAGGAAGCAGGTGCTTGCTTGGAAGACTCGGATTCTAGGTATTAATAAAAGGCCTGTAAATCAGTCATCCCCTTGAAATCATAGAAAATAATGGACATTAGAATAAAGTCGAGTCAGAATGGAAATTGTCTGGGAAAGTAACCGGAGAATACGAAAGATGCGACTGCAGAGTGTTAGACGTATATCGTGTCCTAATCCTAGACGCGACCTTACTCTCGTACTGATTTAAAGAAATGCTTCGATTCGTTGACAGCTGCTCTATTGCATCATAAAAAAGCGTGTATGTACGTTAACTATATTCGAGGTATTTTTTCTGTAAAAATGACTTCGGCACTTGTGACCGAAGTGTTCTGCGTGGGTGGTAAAAGAATCCAAAGTACCGGATGATCGGTACATTCCTCCTTGAAGATCGGAGGCTTCAGTAGTGCATAGAAATCGTAAATGCGATTTCAGACGTAGAAAAATACTAAAATCGATTGGTACTCCGTACTCCCAGGTATCCTGATATGGGTGCAATTCTCGCAGTACGATAATGTTATGTTAGTGTGCAGCTCGAGCAAGCGTTTCTCCGGTATGGTAGGTTGGCGTGCGCGACATTCGAAGAGAGTGGTCGGTTTCGAACGGTCAAGCTGGCGTCAATGGACACCGCCGAGTTCGTGTCTGGCTCTGACCAGGCAGTAGTTCGGGGGGAGTAGAAATTTACAGAGCGGGAGGCGGGAATCCATGGCCGAATAGTGCTGGGGCCACTTATCCCGGAAATAATGTCTCACTTAGAAGTTTTAGGATTATAACGGACTTAAAGTAATCAACGCTGTTAGACGTACGTATAAACTTTACAATGCAAACAGATTCCAACCAAGTCGACGATCCGTCTTGGAGACGCGGTCGTCGATCCCTATTCTTCTCTTAACGCGTTTCGCAAACTCTAGTTTCTCGCCTCAGTTCGGCCCACATCTTCGTTCCGATCGTCATACCACACGTGCGTACCGGGCACAGGTGAGCTGTTGGGCGGCAGGTCAGCGAAAATGATCAATTTGCGCGGTCGAACACGGATATAAGAAAATCAGTCTTGTCAATTGGACGGAGTAATCGCGACTCCTTTCGAGTATTACCGGCCAGCCGAGCGCTCTAACTAGAGGAAAATTCCACTTATAAATCGTGGCTCCAACTTCGCCGTGCTCTTCTAGACAAGTGCCAGAAGCGATCAAGTGGAAGGGACGTCTGCACATGGCGATACGTGCCCGATAAGTAGAAAGAATCCGCGGGCAAAAAACTGGTCGGGCGCAACTGCGTAATCGTTGCAGAACATTTTTGACGTAAATAAGTGGCCGGCAGAAAAAAGAAGTCGGGCTCGATTCAGGTAGCCGGCGTGCAATAAATAACGAAAGCCACGCCACGATTTGAAGAGCGCTCCAAGTAGTTCAGCAAGTCACGGTGTGACTAAAATAAATGCACCGTGCGTGCAGTCTCTTGTCCCATTGCGATCACTTACGTAAGGCGAAATTTCGCCGTGAGCAAGCCGCCAGTGCCTTCCGGCCAATTCTCTCGAGCGATCATAAATTCAACGCTAATTGAAGAGTGGCCTTCCTGTTCATCAATCAGGCTCTCGAAGCTCTCCCGGCATTAATAACAAGCGGCGCGGCGTAAGTTAGACGGGCCGGTAAGATTGAGAAGAGGGGCGAGTGCTCGATCCAATTTCAACGTGATATTTCCTTCGAGATCGCATTCAGTCGTATCGCTTGTCGCGTTGCCGCTGCGCGCTTAAAAGGGACTTTCCCGTGCTCTGCCGGTACGATTTTAAGTCTTTGGTCTCGAATGGGTCGCCCGCCGGAAAACGAGTCGCAGCGGTATGAGCAAATTGTCGTTTGGCACGCACTCCCACACGCGATTAACTCATTCAATCCCGTTATCACACAATCGTCGCGCAAACGTCCGCGACAATAGAATACCATGTAGCGCCATAGATAATGAGGAAGAGGGAAACCCGCTCATCAGGGAAGATCGCGAATATGTTTTACTTTTGGGAGACTTCGCGTCGATTTCTCGTTGGCAATACTTTCGAGGAAGACGCGCCTAAATCGCCGAATTACTTAAACGTTCGAGTTAAAGGCGAGGTGTATTGTCCCCCTCGCTATCTATGAGCGGAGCCTCCTGCCAACCGCTAGCAATACACAGAATGAATAGCCTATCATCGACAGAGAGATGAAAGAGGCGTGTGCTCGCGGCGGCAGATCGGTTTCTTAGTTTAATCACGTGGGACACTTTTCGACGAGACACGAAAGAGGGATTAATTTAGCTAAATCTTGGGGCCGCCGGCTGGCCAGGGGGTAAGGAAGATGAAGGTGGTCTACCGAGGGTATATCGACAGTGCAAGAGGCACGTGGGGGAAGAGAGGAGTTAGACGGCGATGGAGTAGTCAGAAGGATTGTTCTGGGTACTCGGCCTCGACCAAAGGGAACTCTTTAGACCGAGTTTCAGCTTCTTTAGGGAATCGATGTCGCATTCAGCCTCGCTCAGCTCCGGTCGCTCGCCGCTACCTGGCACCAAGCTACCCTGGTTCCCTGATACGAATGCCGTTTCCGCAATCGATATCGGCGGCAAAAGTGTGCGCAGCGTACTCTTGCTTGGAGCATGCCATCTTATGAAACAGAGAATGATGGACTTACTTAGGACTAGCATTTATTAGTACATTCTATTAAGTTAGTGCGTCGGGAGCTCACCTAGATCGTCCTCTTCGGGGTAGTGACTTCTGCTCTGACATGGGTGAAATATCCGAGGAAGTGCTCGACGTACCGTGGTAAATGAAATCCGAAACGGCTCGAACTGCAAAGTTACAAATAGCTTTAACGTACAGTACGAATGTTTACGCAAATCTAAACATTTATTTATCCAACAAAGATTTGTACGAGGACGGATTTAGTGTATATGTTTAGTTTTCTTCAGATATATAACGCTTCGAAAACTTCCTACTAATGAGTACTTATGAGACATACTGTGCTTGAGTTTGCCAGCGTCGAGCTGGTTGGAAGACTCCGTGCGTGAGCTGGTCAACTGGTCCGGGTCAGACTCGCTCTCGTCGCTCTCGACGTCGCCCGGCGTGTGCTGCTTTCTCTGCTGTCGTCTCCGTGACGAAACGGTTTTCATACTCTGCGATAAATAGTTACAAGCATAAGTCTCTTATTGTGGATTGAGTTGAAATATTTCTATTGGTGGAAGGAAGGCTAGAAGATGAAATTTTCATAGGGTTTACCGCCGCGGCAGGAGGAGGACTTGCGCAGCCCTCGGTCATTGCGTGTTCGTGATACATAAAGGTGTGCAGAAGAGTGTTGTTCGGGTGAAGACCGGCCGCTGATGCTTCCGCTGCGCCTCCCAGTCCTCCCAAGCCGCCCAACCCTGCCAGGCTTCCCCCGCCACCCTCCGAAAGCTGGAACGTAGCGTACGGCGAGATGTCCTCCGCTGTCTCTGTAACCCATCAGAGGCATTGCCTACCTTTCAAATCGCGTCAGACTAACTTTTCCGGAACAATCTGCCCGCTCAGGACAACTCTTGCACCGGGGAATCCCACAACAGTCAAGAATACTATCCACATTTCAGTATAGCGACTACAATCTCTAAGAAAGCAGTCTACTAATCTATATCACTGTTGCACAGCCTTTACCGACCTATTCTACTGAATGGAAGGCGCATGAAAGATACTCCTTATACTTCTAATTGTATGTTTTACTCTTTCTCGATGAGATCAGAGCATGGTACCGCACGAATCTCGTGCGCTCTGAGTCTAGAATGACGAGGTACTCGATGCACGTGCTCTCGAAGATGATAAAAATGTCATAAAGAAGGTTTGCTTTCGCAGATGAATGAAGATATAGGAATGAAGTTGGTGTTGCGTGATGAGTTGCAGTAATGAATCGATAGCGATGATCGGCGGTGTTCGATCGGCCCTACACGTGCGACTGTTACCTCGTGTATGTATATAGTACCAAACCTGGATATCGTCCGTATCGTAAGAAAGATTCACCTGGAATCTTGTCGGGCCCAGTGCCCGTATTCGCCGCTTGTTGAAGAGCTACTTTGTGAATGGTCGCGTAATAGCGCTCCCTCTGCGTCTCCGCGTTTTGCTGATTTTCTTGGGATTCCTTCATCGGCCGCTGCACTTGGTCGCCCAGGTATCCTGAGCGAAGGAAGGCCTTGTCAAAAGTCCGTGTAATGCATAGCACTCTTTGCGCCACTGCGTTCAAAATATCAGAACCTCTCGCCGCCGCGCCGCCGCGCCGCCGGCAGTTACGAGGCGCTCCCACCTATCTTGAACGCAGTGCGACTAATCGTACACGGCTGAGGAACGTTGGGAGCGGCAACTTACTATTTCGCCAGCGAAGCGCCAGGATGACCATCGCCGAGATCAGAGCGATCGCTGCTACCAATAATGGTAGCATTACCTTCACGTCCGCGTAGAATGGAATTGCAGAGGAGATGCCGCGCTTTGAGAGTTCTGGAGGTGGAGTTTCTGTAAGGTTTCAGGCACACAGTGCTTTTGGATAGAATTCGGGCAGCATAGAAACGGTCAGCGGTCTCGAGAGACTCGGCTCTCGCTCGCGATGCCCGCGACGCACTCTACGTCTACAACGTGATTCATTCGAATATTAAACCACCATACTTACCACCTTCCTTCGTCAGTGTGACAAAGGTAAACTCGGCTTGATTGCTGCCGGCTACGTTGTGCGCCTCGACTTTTAATTGGTAGACCGAACTCGGTTGTAAGTTCGTCACGACGAATCTTCGTTGCATCTTCACGCTGTTGGAGACAAGAGTCCAGTGGAACTCGTTGATGGGCCTGTATTGAATGATGAAGTAGTGTATGGGACATCCATTATCCGGCCAAACGTGCAGTCGTAATACGAGGGTTGTTGAATTCGGGTTGAGGAAAGCTGCTGCGGGCGGTATACCCGGTGGCTGACCCTGTGTGCGTACAGAAAGTACCGGCGACGACGGACTGCTGCCAATTCTATTGTGCGATGTCAAGTAAAGCTGATAAGTGTTGCCGCACAGGAGCCCCTGAAGATAAAGAATCATTTGGAAGATGCATCTTTCAACATGTTTGCTTTAAAGATTAAGTGTAACGGAAGGGCGACTAGTACGTACTTTTAGTTCGTGGCTGGTGGCATGACGCGACAATTGCAGTTCGTCCAAAGCGCCGTGGGCAGTGCGGTAATGCAAAGTATAACCAGTCAAAGGTGCGCCGCCATTATGGCCCGCTTTCCAATGCAATAAAATACTATTGGACGTGGAGCTCGTTACGTAGAGGACTGGCGCACTCGGGGGAACTGCGGCACGTAGAATTGCATAGTAATAAAAATGGAGCAGCCACTTGGCGTAAAACTAATCCGACTTCCTTTCCCCGACTCACCTTGAACTGTGAGGGTATAATGTAGTTTGTCGCTCCCTTGGGAGTTCTCCACTTGGCAAGTATAGTTGTCGCCGTCCTGCGACTGCAAGTTTGAGAGGACTAATTCCCCCGATGGTAAGATCTGCACGTTGCGGGCAGAGTCCGGTCGAATTTGCTCGCTCGATCCTTTGTACCACTCTCTTGTGGAATCGCCGACAGCATTACACGCCAAGGTAGCAGAGCCTCTCCACGGTCGTATAACGTGACCACCGAAAGATGTTATCCTGGCAGGAACTCGATTGGTTGGTACTTGTGCGGCAACCCTCGAACTTTGTCCTTCGCCCATCCGAGTACTGCCCGTAACCCAGAACTGATATTCCACATGCTGCTGCAAGTCTGTTGCTTCGAAATATGTATTTGTAGCTGGCAGGGTTTTCTTGCCATGATTAAGCTCCTCCCGACCGTCCACAACTCTGAAACGAATCCTTCTGCGTGACCGTTCAGGACTAGATAATTAGCCGTCGTATGATTAAAAATCTATTAATAATTACCGCGTGTAAAGATTATATTTGGTTATAATGCCATTTGGTTCAAGTGGTGGAAGCCAGGAGATGAAGAGAGCTTGCGGTGAACTGACTACCACTTTTATGTCTGCAGGACTTCCGGGTACTGTAAAACAAAGAGATTGCTTGTTTATTATTGAGCGAATTACGCGCTTACGAGTTTTATATGTAAAAATATATGTAAAAATTACCATCCTCTTCCGTTTGGCAGTATATCACTGTAGTTGGCACCCCATCGCCAACTCGGGTGAATGACAATACTTGTATAGTATAATTGGTGTACTTTCTCAGGCCGGTGAGTACGGTCGTCAAAGCACTAGTTTTTCGTACCTGTGCAATTGCAGTTTATTATTTGCGGCCTTAAAATATCCTATTAAAATACTCACTTCCATTTGGTCCACACCGCGCCATTGATCCGCCACGATTGGTTCGTAATTGAGTTTGTATCCTTGTATGATGCCATTGCTATGCGTGCTGGGTGGGGGTTGCCAAGAGACTTGAAGGGATTGCGATGTCAACGCGGCGCATCTTACGTCTTCCGGCGGCATGCTGGGAACTGCATAGCAAGAGTGATGAATTAAGAAATATAATGAAGTGGAAATCGATTGCTTGAATCTAGCGTCTCACCGTCCTCCAACGTTTGAGTGACTAAAGGTTCGGAGAGTGGGCCGGAGCCCACTTGATTGTACGCCTGAACGACTAAAGTGTATTTCGTGTAAGCTCGAAGACCCGTCAATCGAAGTTCCGCGCCTCCTTCCTCACCGTCACCCGAGACTGAGCTAAAGTTGTACGATGGATTTCCGGAACTGCAAGGATAGGTTGTTCGCCGGTTATAACCATCGAAACATTTCGTCCGTACATCCATTAATAACAAGTTCTTTGTTTGTACCTAGTCTCCCTATAGCCGACATTGAATCCTTGTATATCGCCATGTCGAAGTTCTGGTAGTGGTGGCGACCAGGTGATTAGAATCTCAGAAGAGGAGAGTGCTCTTGCTGCAAGATTAATGGGCGGTCCAGCTGGCCTCTGCGGTTCGGTCCGTACAACCAACTCTGCCGAAGGTACTGATCTGCCGGCTGGTCCTTCGGCTATCACCCGAATCGCATATCTCGTCGCGGGCTTTAACTCATCTATCAAGGCAGCATACGGAAGTGGTGGTCCGCTGAATTCTTGCTGCTGCCAGATACCAGCTGCATCAATCGAAATATCCGGTGGTTAATCAGTTGGAACTTCACTCATTTTCCACTCAATCTATTTTTCTTCGTGATTTCTCGCCGAGTCTTACCATCGCCTTCCTTGTATTGAAGAATATACTTAGTTACTTCGCTGGTATCCTGCGACTTATGTTGCCACTTTACGTTTATGCTCCGACTAGCTACCATTGCGGTCTCGAGAGCATTCGGTGGCTGCGGTGGCTCTGCGAGCGAAAGATTTTCTTTTATTTGATTCCTCTGTGTTTTAGTGGCGTACTTTACTCTGCCGTTTCCTACCTTGGACGAGGAGTTGCACCAATTGTTGGTCGCGTCCGTAAAGATTCGACGCCTGGCAGAAGTACGCACCACTATCGGACGCCTCCGCCGAGGAGATTTGCAACTGGGCGACTACACCGTCCGGTGTCACTTCTTGTTTTACCGTGACCCTTAGGGTCCAAGCAGTACGGCTATGAATTATCTTGTTCAAAAGTATTTACTACCCTACTTAAATTCAGAGGAAATTCAATTCCATGGGGCTGATAAAAAAATATTCAAGAGACTCTCATATTTCTCTCCAAGTGTTCTACAAGGCTGTAAAGTTTTCTCTCGTGATGCTTACGGTATATGTACAGTAGATAAGAAAAACTATTTGCATACACGCTTTTTCTTTGAGAAAATTCTGATGTACGAGCAAGTTGTTCAGTGAAAGAAAACCGAATTTTCCGAAAGATTATTACCGATAATTCGATGAAGAAAAACTGATCCCATTCTATCTGTTACGCCCTGACTTCAGAAAATCTGGGCGGGCGAACAGTTTCTTTTTACATACTGTACAATACTTGTAAAGTTTAGCGCAGTTTTACCGATAGTTTGTGGAGGGATTTAATTCAATCTTGCCGCCCTTCAGCCAAGTGACAGTGACGGGTTTGTCTCCGTGTACTTCGCAGTGCAGTGTCGCAGTGTCACCCTTTTTAACCGTCACGAGTCTTGATGGAGCCGCGAAATATGGGGAAGCTGATTCCGAGAAAAGGAAAATAGACTAAGCATTGAATTCGCAATTGCAGGGCTACATTTTAAAAGAAACATGTCAAGAACTACTGGCGGTATAGAAAGGCGCCCGTTCGGACCACGAATATATGCACTTGACACTTACAATTTACTTTCAATTGAACCACCTTGCCGATACCGCTGCCAATGCCGTTACTCGCTTGACAAAGGTAGAACCCTTCTCTGTCCTCTTTCACGTGTTGCAGTAGCAAGGTGCCGTTATTAAGGATTTTCGTGTAAGCTCTTTCTCGCAACTCCTCGTATTCACCGGATTTGCCTCCTGTTTGGGTGCGAAGGGAGACTTTTAGAAGCTTATAAATCCATTGGGGCAAAAGGTGAGAGTCGTACCGGTAGCTTTCTTCCAGACAATAGTCGGTGTTGGTACACCCTGGGCTTGGCAGTGCAAGGCAACGTGTTTGTTCCTTTCAACACTCACATCGGTCGGTTCGACGATCCAACGGGGCGGAACTGCAAATCAGGAGACAAAGTTCTAGCCGGGTCTGATCTCCAAGTACACCGTACTTCTGAGTTTTGTCATCGTTCTGTTTCTTTTGACTGGTCGTTAGCGATTTAGAGACAGGTACATCATTAGAGAGTCGAGATATACTCGCGGTCAAAGAAGTTCGAGCTCGTCGACGGAGCGGTGTAACGTCGTCTGATCAAAAGTTTCTAGTATTTCCTTAAACACGACAGACTGTACATGAGGGAGTAATATGTATATATGTATATATATACAGAAAGAGAGTGTGAGAGAGAGAGAGAAAGAGAGGAAGAGCATTATACAGATAGATAGAGAGAAAGAGAGTGGTAGGAAATGGAAAGACAGACAACGTCTCCGTTGACGAGGATCCATCATTCGGTTGGAAAATGTTTCTAGCCGCACGCGGCTTCTGCTCGAGTACTGTACACGCGAGATCGAACTTCGACTCTTGTTTCTTGTCATTCGTAGAGTTTCCGGAGTTGGCGCGGTGAATGGCAATTCATGAAGAAGTGGTAGATATTAAGAGATAAAGTGAATGAGGTTTCGCAGGTAGGATAAAGTGGAGATATATCGGGTATATGGGTCGATGCGAGGCGTCCGAATGAATCAAGAGTCGGGTCGCAAAAGGAATTTCCAATTTCTATCGAATGCGCCGCACCGCGCTTGCAAGCAGTTCGCTGATGCACTGACACACATGTACCTCTAGGGAAAATCATCTGCTGCCTACCTACGAAATCAAAGAGTGCGAGAGCCGCGCTGGGTGAGATCGGCCATGATGCAATCGAGCGGTGTGATTGTCACTTTGCGAAGTTCAAACGCAAAAAGAACAGACCAGAGACTAAAGATAGGTGGTGGGGGGGCGGGGGGTGGTTTCGAATGTCGGACAAGAGGTGACCCATATCTACTGACGCCGCGCATCGTTATGTCGAGAGTTTGAGAGGCTTGTCTTTGGGTGTACTGTTTAGCGGGTTCTACTTCTTACGGTGGTGAAAAACGCTGCACAAGCGAGATACTGTGAGTGGGAGTTCCAACGTTTTACAAGACGGCAAAATATCGGCCACGCATTGACGCGTGCGACAATATAATATATATAAATATATATATATATGTGTGTGTGTGTGTGTGTGGGTGTATGTAAGTTTACGTCATGTGAGATATATGTCTATAGAGAAATATGTATATATACTTCGTCCAATGGTGGCGTGAAACAAGTAGAACTCTCGGGAGTAAGGCGCAACGGGGCAGGAAGTGTCGGGTTCCAAGGGGTGAGAGCATAGTATTATAGGCAGAGGATCGTAAGATACCGTGGATAGGCGAATAATAATATATATATGAATATATATAGAGAGATATATATAGTATATATAAAAGTACCCGCTTCTAACGACTAGTTCGATAAATACGAATTAATTAATAATGTATACGTACTACTGGCCTACATTACAAATTCGCCGCGAAGCCTCGGGCGTCCTAGTCAGAGCTTACCCGCCAAACTTTCCCAATTCCTCTGCCAATTAGAAAACTATCATCGGCGTCTGAACATTCTGCATTCGCGTGGGATACTCGGCCGGCATGTTGAAACAATTCCTATCTGATTAGGCGGCGGGTGCTCCAACACTCGTTACCCTCGCGCTTCGTGACGATCAAGGAAAGATAAAGAGTGTGACAGATAGAAAGACAGTGATAAAGCATGCCAGAGTGTAATAAAGGGTTGCTCTCCAACGAGCTCGAAGGGCCAGCCAGCCAGCGCATAGGTCGATCGTGAGCGTTGAGGCACGTGCTGGCACTCAGGGTGATCAGGGAACACTTAACTAATATAATATAATTAAACATCTCGTATGTACACACACACGCACCCGCGCACACGTTCACGTACGGTATATGCAGACGAAAGTGCTAAAAGAGAGATTCAGAGAGAGAGAGAAAGAGAGTTAGAGAGAGAGAGAGAGAGAGATCATGCGGATAAAGTGTTATGCTCACATACACGCACGCACGGCAGGCCAGAAGAGAAGAGAGAAGAGAGAAAGAGAGAGAAAGAGAGAGAGAGTTCGGTTGGCTTGTTGTTTAAAACGAGTAAAAATAAGGAAAGGTGCAAACTGTTACCTTTATTATTCGGTCAAGTCAAGCAAACCTCGGGGGTCCACGAGATACCGACGCATTCCCAGAGAGCCAAAGCAACGTAAATGTAATACACATTGTGTCTGGGATAATGAGGACTCTCGGCCGGATTCTGTAGGACTCGGGTCGATCGATGGTCGGGCGGATATATAATGATGTATGCGTGATCTCGCGAGGAATCGGTGAAATTGCATGGCAAGAGTATCATTGGCAGTAACTAATCTCTTCTAAATGTAAGCAAGGTACTTTCAGCTCTTATCCAGGCGAGAACACTATTCTGATTAAATGACGATGAAGCGGGAACCGAGTCAGTAAGCGTAATGGTCTTGTAAATGATACTGGGTAACGTTGGAGAAACTTGGTGTTCTGGGTCCTGTCGGAGATAGAATTTGCTCGGAGGTGTCTTTAAAAGGATGTCTTCGACCCCGACGCCGTTCAGATGATTCTCGCGTTACGATATAATCAACCTACGCGATTCGATTACATTTCGACCCTGAGCGATCTTAAGTCGTCCGATTTTGGAAACGGGAGATCTCTCCTGTCGCGTCGAAACTAAAATAGTACGATCAATAGGGTCGAATCTCGCAGCACTAAGAAACTTGCCAGCTCTAAATAGCCAGTGCAGTAATAAGTTATGGCGGGAAGAAAAACGCGTGCTGGTCACAGGTTCGGTCGAAACTACTGAGAAAGGTGAAACGGACTTTTGGCGAAATCGATCTAGCTCGACTGGCAGTAAAGGACGTCCTTGGAAGGAGAAGTTGGCGGCGTATACGTCGAGGTCGATTACGAAGGAGGAGGTACGGTTGCAAGTGGACGTGGGAGTGGTTGAATTGGGACGAGGGTGGAAATGGGTCGCCGATCATCTAGTTACCTTTTACCTGTAGCTTGGCCGTGTACCTGACCTCGGCGGCGGGGTTCGCGGCGACACAGGTATAGTCGCCGGAGTGCTCGGCCGCGAGGTTCGTTATACTGAGGAGGCTCGAGTAAGGATCCAGTTGGGAGACGTTTGCGGCGGAGGCCAGATTCGGCGGCAAGGGAAAGGGACTTTGGCCATCTTTCAGCCAGGATATGGTTAGGGGTGGGTCACCCGCCGCGACCCCGCACACCGTCCGCGTCCGCATCCCCTCGGATAGTCCCTCTTGGAACGTAAATGGCTCAATAATAGGGGGTACTGGAAAAGGTCAAGAGAGAAGAGAGAACCATACGTGAGAGCGAGAAAGAGATGGCACCAAAAAAACGCAAGAACCTTTGTTCCAGGTACATGTGTTTTTATATATATATGTTGTAAATATATATATATATGGTTTATAGTTGCGGTATATATATATGGTATATGTATATTATATAGACAGTAGTACGTCCATGTATATGTATAGATATATATAGAATATAATATGTATATATATATGTAGAATATGTACAATAGAGGCAGTATAGTAACGTAGCAATGTAGAGGAGAGAGAGGGTGGCCCCGCCGCGGACCTGCCCCTGCCGCCCTTTTAACATCTTATACACATAATTTGGCATCGCACGCTCGCGCAACATACACTCCTTTTCAACGCAAGAGCCAACACCACTCGTCACCTTTCCGAGCTCCACCACGATTCTTATTGTCGACCATGTTCCTCTTTCGCGATTCAATCAAATCCGTTCGCGCGATAAGTCATCCGCGTTGTCGTACAATTTTCGGCAGTCTAAGCTTCGGTTGATTATACGCACGGTAAGACACTTGCGAGGACGAAACAGGCTTGTTAGAATCGTGGCTTATCGAAAAGTCGTAACGTGGGTGAACGGAAGGGAGGTGGGGAGTGATTGTGGCAGGTCTCGTGCAGGAGGAGGAGTCACGCTAAGCGTGATCCGTCATTGAAATACACATCACCAGGTCTCTACGTTCCTAGGTGACTTGAGAGAGGCATTGAAGTAGAAATCGCTTCTCCTCGAACGAGCGCGTGGGAGCAAAACGGTGCGCGGCAAAAGAACTTCCCGTACATTGCTCGTCCCACCGGTAAAAGCTATTTACAGCGCGGATGGATACGTATCAACACCAAACACACATGTCGCCCGCCGGAACGAGTGTGACAGAGAGAGATCAAGTGAGATCGAGACAGAGAAAGATAGATGGGTAAAGAGAGAGAGAGAGAGAAAGACTGAGAGAGAAGGAGAGAAAGTGAGAGTGAGAGAGAAAGAGGGAGGGAGGGAGAGTCTCGATCCAATAAGATGAAGAATTTAGCACCGATGTATTCTGTACAAGTATGTACATATGTATATGTATATAATAAGACGGTCAAGCACTTTAAGGTCCTCACGCGCTCCATTCTCGAGTTGGTTTGGGGAAACCGGGTGCGCACTCATACAGTAGCAGTCGCTCAGTTTTCGGGCGGTCAGGCGGTCGTCGGGCAAAAGCGAAGGGGGCCTAGAGGAGGATTACCATGAACCACAAGCCGCTGCGTGTGCGATACCTCTGCGGCCAGATTACGGGCCACGCACGAGTAGTTGCCGTTGTGATCTGGAGATAAACTTTCAATCATCAGTATGCTATTGTACTGATCCATATTGGTGACAGTGACTCGCTCGGAGGGGCCCAGCGAGCGTCCGTCTTTCAGCCAGGAGATCGTTAGCGGCTGATCGCCCCTCGTCACCGAACATGTTAGGGTGGTGCGCTCGCCGAGGTGCAGGTCGCGATCTGCCGTGAATGGGCTAATTTTGGGAGGAACTGGAATAATAAACAATAACGACAGCTCGTGAGCGCGTTAACCATGTACGAAGCTACGTGTCAGCCAGCTAGTCTTCTGCCACGTGGGATTCCTACAAAATTACGTCCAACCCCTCAAACCCGCTTGCTCCGCTTTCAACCTCCAGTCTCATACTGGAAACCTCTTCTTCTATCCGTTACGTCTGCTTCTTAAAGTCCAGTGTCGGCCTTTTTGCTTGATTTTCTCCTGGCAATCTGTAACACTCGTAATGAGGAAAGTCGAATGTTCTTTCTTACCTATTACTGTTACGTCTCCGGATCGCCTCGCACTGTGTCCTTGCTTGTTGCGTGCCCAGCAGGTGTACACGCCCGCGTCACCTTTCTTCTGGACGCTTGTGATTACGAGTGTGCCGTCCGACAAGACTTTCTGACGCAGGTCATCTGGTAACTCCCTGTTTGCTCGCTCCCACTTGATCTCTTCGATGGGGTATCCAGCCACCGGACACTTCAGCCGCAGAGTTTCACCCGCGACAGCTGTTACTTTCGGTATCAGTCGAATGTACGGGAGACCTGTTAACATTAACAAAATACTCTTTACAAGTGGAATGCATATTTTGTTTATTGTACACCTCGGATTTCCCATGTAATTAAAAAGAAGTGCAATGAGATCTGTCGCGGAAAGCCTTCATTGCCGGATGGACGTGTTGCGTCTGACCATATAGAGAGCTCTACTACTGTGGATCTTGTAAGCGGCTTTCTCGATAATAAAGTACAAGTTTAAAAACATACACAAGTCGGTCTAGTACAAATATGATGAAAATTGCGTTCTGTGGAATGCTCGCCGGAAGAATAATAGCAATGTTTAATAATTACCACATTCCGTGTAAACGTGAAAGTAAAATATTTACCGTAAACGTTGAGGCGTGCAGCATGTGTAACTCTTCCTGCTCGGTTTTCGGCGGTGCAGGAGTATTCGCCACCGTCTTCGACCATCACGTGGCTGATATTAACGTGCGATATAACGTCACCGTGGACCGTGACATATTGACCTATGACGAATCTACAGATGCAAGAAATAAATTCCGTTTTTAATAGTGACTGTAAATTTGCTCTTGTCCGTGCTGGAAAGGTAGAAATGCGGCTGGGCGCCGCTTCAAAATTGCGATGCTGATGAAATATTGCATACGTTCCCCGGTGATGGTGCACCTTCAAAGCAGACCGCGCGCACGTCTATGTAACGCGTGCACTCCGTTGCAAAAAATTCCAATGGAAATTCCGCTCGGATTAAAATGCGAATTCGCGCGAGGCTGCTCTTGCGCCACGCACGGCGTGCTCTGTTCAGTTCGCTTAGATGTGTTTTTCTATGAGTTAGAATATTCAGGCATGCCCTGCCGGAATAAGGACAGCTGTAATAATTCAAGAAGCTTTCCCGCGCCTTTGCCAGTTCACCCTCTCATTCAACGAACACGTACATACTCTCCAAATGTATATTATTTTTGTTTTTATCTCGACTCAAAATTATTGCCACCGGATAAATTCTCTGGCAATTGGAAAGTGGTTGGTGCACATATTGCATGCGACCGTTTTACAATTTTCACGATGAAACTACTGCCATCCGTATTGTCGGCCGTTCCCTTTTCGGCGACGGTATTGATTTTACCGTCACCGTTGAACGTTCTCGGATGTTGGCTAGCAGCTTTGCGGCTCCATTATCAGAAATTAAAGTGGACTCACCTGCCGTTCGTTGGTAATGGAAAACCATCCAAGGCCCAGGAGACTTGGGGGGTTGGGTTTCCAGCCGCGGAGCATTTTAAGGAGACTGCTGGCCCGGGTTGAAGTGTCTGCTCGATGAACGAGTACAGTAGAACTGGCGGCGCGTCTGCAACATGTACCAACAATAGCCGAGTCTTACTATCGCGTCTTCTCTCACCCTTTACATACCATACAGAAGTCCTCTACTACTGCAGCTACATTTATCAAGGTATGTTTCACTCTGCATTCGCCCGTTACTTCAAATAAATCGAGATATGAAGAAAATGTTCAAATGCATTCGAGGAATCTAACGATTCCTCATTACTATTCTTTAGTCAGATTGAACAAAATGCAACATAGTTCAATTAATACAAAAGACAGATTATACTAATGATACGACGAAGGCTTCCGTTTTGTGGAAGCGGTACGTATGTGTTTTAATTCGCAGAGAGGACGATATATAGCGCGGAGCAATCAACTCCGAGTTTTGCGGAGGTGGTTTGTGAAAAAGCTCGACCAAGGAAGATTGTTGACGGGGAAAAGAATCGGGAGGGAACGCGTCCCCAAAGAAAGCCTCCGTCTACGGTGAAAGATAGACGGATAGCGAGATCCCGCCGAGTGTGGATAGAGTTTACGCATCACTGGAACTTTAATCATTCGAGTTGACGCTCCGATCACTGCTAAAGATGAGATGCGCTAGCCAGCCGTGTCCCCGTGATAAAGTACATCTAATGGGATCGAAGGCATCGCGCTAGAAGTAATTTGCAGTGGGCTCGCCCCGAGAGTGGAAAGGCGCGCATAGATAGCATGTCAGGTTGGTGGGGGGGGTGGGGGGTGGCCGGGGGAGAATATTAACGAAAGTAGGATCCACTGTTTCAAAGAAGGAAGCACGAAGACGAAGCGGGGAGAACTAAAGGCGGAGGGATTCTCGATTCTGAAAAGCATCATGCCCGCCGAGCGTATCGCGGCAGAAAACTAAAGACAATGGGGCTGCTCCAACGGAAGGACGGTGAATATTTTCTCTCCCGATGTTTCTATCTCGTCGGCGTGCAGCCGCCCGCTGCCGGTGGAAGGGAGGAGAGGCACATAATGGCGAGCGAGGCGGAGGCAGGAAGAAAGGGAAAAGTTAAAACGGCTGGAGTGATAAAGGGAGGTTGAGGGGCCGAGGGAACGCCAGCCGGGGAAAAGTACGAGATCGAACGAACCCACAGCTTCCCCGCGACGACGTTCTCTGAGAGTCTGCAACTCCGCGAGCGAGACTTTTTATAATTAAAAGTGTCGATTTCGTCGTCATTAAAAAGGCTCGGCCGCCAGTCACGGTACAAAGAAGAGTTCCGTTCAGTGCGGATAAAAAGTGGGCGGCGAGAGCCGGGGGAAGTGGAAGGGAGAAGAAACCAAGTTTCGCCTAGCTGAGTGCAAAGACTCCGTAGACCGTAGACGGTGCCCGTCGATCCATGCTAAAATTGATGAGTCGCCTCTTGATGCCTTCGAGCGATCGTCGATGCGCTCAAGCGCAGATCTTCCGCCTGTCCCCGATGAAATGGACTTTCCTTCCTTGCTCCGCTTTTTAGCCATTTCATCCAGGCCACAATTGTTGGACACCGCTTAAACCCGAATACCACCCAGTCTAACTTCAACAGTCGCAGTCAACGAATATACATAGCTCCAGCAGGACAAGAAGTAGTCCCGACATTTTCCAGTTAGTTTCTCTCATTAGGGATATTGTACCCTCTGAGCACAAGGTCAATGAGTCGTAGGAAGTTTCGGTGGGGTTTGCTTCGAAAAGTCCTAAAGTTGGCTGATCAGGAGGGAACTCGATGCTAGTAGCAATTCATTTGCAGCGATTTGGCAGTGCTCGTCGGTCTTTAGCTCGTCAAGGAAATGACTTTTTCGTTAGAGACGCAGCCCCCACCCCCCCACCCTCCCGTCCGCGCCCTCCTTGCCCACTCTTTACCCCTGGCAACTTTCTGTCGTCGTTCTCTTCGGTCCAGGCCTCTTCGCTCCCTTTAGCCGCGCTCCACTGAAATTGTAGCGGTCCGCTCGTCTCATCTCTCATTCGGCCTCTATCTCTCGCTCCCGCTCTGCGCAACAGAGTAGTGTATGTACCCGGCACTGTACCGCGCGCGCTCGCTCGCTCGCTCGAATTCCCTTTGACGTAAATTCCGTGCATTACCGACGCTGACGAACGAGAGACGCTAACTTCATTGTTGTTTCAAAGGCCCTCCTCCAGCTGCTTGCACCAGCCGAGCGTCCCTCAGTACCAGGGCTTTCCTCTTTCATGCCGCCAACCTCTTCTCGCCGCCCGCCCGCCCGCCCGCCCCTCTCTCATCCCCGGCCAGCATGTGGAGACTGCTGGTCCAGATATAGGGCAAACGGCCGAGAGAGGTGTGTGCCTCCCGATGCTTACCAAAGAGGACGTATGCTTGAGCGGAGGGATGCTGCTGCTGCTGCTGCTGCTGCCACGAGAGAAACAGGGAGAGGGAGAGGATGTCTGTCTCTGTGTGTATGTGCTGTCTGTGTGCGATAGAGTGATAAAGGGTCGGAGAAGGAGGCAAAGCGTTGTAAAAGAAGCCTTCTCCACTTCAAAGTGGAGCTCTTCTCTCGAGGCAACGGGCCACCACACGCTCGCCTTGCTCTTTCTCTGGTAATGGTGTTCTTTCTTCTTTAATTTGATCGACAACGCTCATTGCCAATCGCAACCTCTCCCTTCGTGTCATTTATCTCACCTTGGCAGACAGATGCCATCGCTTACTCTATGCATCAACGTGGAGTCAAGATATTTCTGGCCTCTTTGCATTAATGTAAACGTGTGAAGTGTGTCTAACTAGCTTCTGTCGCTCGAAGAAAGTAGACGGCTCTTTAATTGGTAGCATAATTTAAGGCCGGGTGTTAAAGAGACTCACATCCATAGTAGATGAGTGCGTGGCATTACGAATTAAAACGAAGTGGCAAGTAGAGTTTGGTAAGACTTGTGTCTTCGATTCAGTTGATAATGAGAAATGCTTTTATGCGTGATGGTGACTTCGTCGGGAAGGAAACTTGAAAGGTATTGCAGACGGCACTCGTAGGAAGGATGTCCAGCTGCCGTATCAAAAGACCCAGCACATTCAGAGACGGTTTTAAGGTGCTCTCGAATGGGGGACTTTTAATTTGACTTACTTGCACCAGAGTGAATTCAAGGAGTGGGTAATTTCATTCATTAGCTTCCCCGGAGAAGCTCCAGTTAATAAGAGGTGTTACGGTTTACATCTCTTTCGAAATATAGAAAGGAGCCACGAATGACATTTTGTTCGCAGTAAAAGTAAGCTTCTTTAACTGAAAGTCCTCTAATCAGTTCTTCGTTATATAACTTATAATCGGCTTTATCAACAAGCACTGCGAGAACTTGCCGCACTTTAGTACGATAAGATGGAAACATAATTAAAATTCTAAATACGAACGATTACGACATTACTATTTCTACGAAAGCGGACAATTAGTAGCTTTGACCAATTGGACAGTTTGGATGTTAATTACTATCGATGTGATGGATGCTTTCGGTAAAGTGTAAAGTGTTTCTCGTACCGCCTAATTGGAGTTCCGCCGAAGCCTGAGCGGTGTCGCCTTCTGAACGTCGGACGACGCACTGGTACATCCCCCGATCCTCCCTACCGATTCCATTCAATCTCAATAGTTCTGATTGCCTGCCCGTTCCCGGAAGTTGTCGGCCGTCCTTGTACCAGGTAACGAAGTGCGGTCCAGCTTGCGGGTGCGTGGCCACTTCGCATCTGAATTCGGCATTACCACCCAAATGCACACTTAACAGGGGCGGCGTCACCTCCACGTGCAGCGGTGCAGTTACTATCAACCTGTTAACAAGTACCGGATGACATTCAATTGACACGTTAATACTACAGCAATTTTATCACAGATTGCTACATGAAAGTTTCACCAAAAATGTTTAATCCCTCATACGCAGATGAAATGTTTCGGCCAATTAGTCCCACGAGCGTTGCATACGATGTATCATTGAGAACGCGGCTATATTTTGCATTAACTTCCTCCATCGCTTTGGGAAAGTTGTTCATTTGAAATACAGTTGAAATAGAATTTGTTGGTGTACCATGGTAAATCCTGACAGGTATACCGACATTGAATGAAGCTGTTATACTTTGCTCGACATTACCTAATCTCTGCGCTGGCCTCACCGCCGGGATTGGATGCAGAGCAACGGTAGATGCCGCTGTCTTCTAGTGTAACAGCCTCGAGAGCCAACACTGAGCCCAGCAGCCGCGTTCTTGGCCCTGACAGCACCAACATCGGCTCCGCACCAGTCTGGGCATACCACCTACGAACATATTTCAGTTCCATTTAAACAGATGATGGAAGAAACATTTACCAAATCTCCTGTTTTTCAAAGTCAGTTCAACATTGACTTCAGCGAAAGAATGACGTGGATATGTATACTATTTTTGACATTGATGAGACTTTAATGAACATCAATCGATTTTGATTAACTTTTGCGGGAAGCCGTGGGAAGCCTTCTGCTTGTGTATAATAGCGGCATCGAAATTTACTCTTGATCGGCCTCGGCTTTCCTCCTCACAGTAGCCCATTTTTCTCGAGGACGAAAAAAGCGGCTCTCTCCTCCTCTCTGAAAAACGGCTCTTCGTGTGCTGATGCAATTTCATCCCCAACAGGGCTGTGACAGTATAGGGAACACTTCTGAACGTGACACAGAGTGCCTTTAGAGTTAACGTAGTTTGTGCGATGGCAAGTTGATGCCTCGATGTACTTGTTTTTCGTTGAGGTCGCCGAGCGGCCGCGTCGTGGACACGATATACTTCGAAACACGCTCCCTTTTTCACGTGACGAGGATGAGAGAGGGATGCCCCGAGGAGAGAGAGAAAGAGAGAGAGAGAGAAAGAGTGCAAGCTCTTTGTCTGGGCAGTGAATAATTTTTCATCGAAAGGCAAAGCAATCTGTGGAGTAAAGAAGGAGGGTGCGAGGTAACGGGTGGGCTTCAATTTCGCTGGCTTTCGCGTACGGTGACCCAGAAATGACATAGAGGGTGTAGCATTCTCGCGCATTTATCCCCTGGACTCTTCGCTACCTTTCGGCCTCGAAGTTGCTTTCCGACAGACTTCGATCGGTCCGACCGTCTTCCCTATCATCACGATTTTCTTCCCCTTGGACTACGTTCTTCTTCAAGCTGCCTCTTCTCCGTCCTCTTCCATTTATCCCCGCTCGCCTTCGTCACCCAAGAGTTTCTTCCTCGTAATGGAGCCCGATCCCTCAGGGGATTTCACTTGGCGCTGCCTAAGTTCGAGGCGAAAAGTTAACTCATCGCGCGGTTGCTCGTCGCCTTCAAGCGTTTCGCTCTTCTTCGCCTTTGATGGAAAATAATATTCGCTCGAGGGCTGTAATTCACCGAAGCCGAGTTCGGTCTCTGAAGGTGTTAAATCCCATTTATACGAAGACTGATATAATTGAAGAACTACTTGGTATTACGCGGCCGGTGATTACATGATGAAGTTATGAAGTATTAAATCTTCATAATGAGACTGTACGATTAGGTAAGAATCGACTGAAATTATTCATCGGAGACTCGTTAAATTGTTACAGATAATTAAGCGGTACTTGTATATCGGTGGAAAGTCGAAGGCGGCGCGGCGACGCGTATCGATAGATTCTTGAAAGTCTCGGTTCGGTATGAGCGAGCATTTTTTTGATTTCACCAAGTACTCTTCGATCGATAAAACCTGAGAGCGGTAAAGGGAACGAGTGGGGGAAAGCGTGCATGCTAGCAAAAGAGATCCGGAAATTCCGAGGAGGAAGACGCCTTTGGAGTAGAAGCGTTCCCAGACCTCAAGCGACATGGAGAGTTTCCGATTGTGGCTCGCCGGTGAGCCTTCACGATCGAGTGAGAGCTCCCACTTTCCCTCGATCAAAGTCGTCGTACGTAGACCTCATCCTTTTATTGACTGACTCGAATCTCTCTCCCTCTTGGGCATTCCCACCGTTTTGTATCTTCTTTTCCTACCTTCCCGCTATCGAGCTTTGCCCGAAGGTATCTCTTCTCACTTTTTCGGCGGCCTCCTCGCCTATCGAATCCATCGGAATTCCTGGTAGAAAATAGCGCCGGATTAAAGTGAAGAAACGAGGGATTCTTTTCGCGGAAGGGATAGCCTTCCGCTATCCCAGCCGGGTCTTTTGCGTCTGCATGTGTCTGCTGTTGGAGGGTGCTTCCCAAGTACCGGCAGCCGATTCGAAAGCGCATCTCGCGTAGACATATGAAGTGGCAGAGGCTCTAGCCGCATTCAGTTTCGAGTCAATATACTGGCGGGGCTGGTGTGGCTCTGCCGGGAGGAAAGCCAATGGCGGGGAATGCAGTTTCAAGGAGGAACAAATCAGTCGGTAGGATTCCACGAGCCGACGGTGTCAGGCTAACGAGCGTTCATTGCTCACAACAACTGGCGGGCTCTATCCCCCCCGTCCGTCTTTTCATGTTGCTGCCCCCCGACCACTACACAGTTGCGTGAAAGAACCTCGATATTAATGGCGTCGGAGAGAGGAATATTGCGCGACCATTGGCACATGCTATCTAAATAGACTGTTTGGCTAGTTTCCCTCTCTGGAATAGTGGAATTTCGCTATTTGCGGCAACTAGTTCCAGCTCCGAGCGGTGGCAAAGGAGGATTGCTTTAATTAATCCGTAGAATAGAAACTCACCGATATTCCGGGGCAGGGCAGGCCTGCGCTACGCACACTAATGAAGTTGATTCGTCTTGGGCGACGTGGATGACCCCGGAATTCTCAAGTATCACCGGCGGCATAACACCTCTGTGATCTGCAAAAAGTATGTTCACTTTATATGCAAATGACTGCGATTTCTGTGATGAAAAAGTTGCTGTGCTGCTTGGTTCATTTGTGCAGGAATGAACCCCGGAGGAAGAGGCTTACCAGCTATGCGAATGTTCGCCACAGAACTCACGACAACTTGTCTTGTGAGCCGATGCATTGTTCGACATCTGTAGCCGTGTATTTGATCACTAAATTCGAGGCTATGCACTAGTAACTCGCCCGTCGGTAATAGATGAAATTTCCCATCTGCAACATTAATGCAGGGAATAAGAGCATTTGGGAAAGGGCACATTAAATTCATGATCGCCATTCATCGCGTTCTCACAATCCATTGGAATAATCATGGGTTTACACTACGAAATTCAATAGTTCAGATTAATCCTCTTCATTAATCGTTGCGTGTAATTGTTGTAATCAAATTCTGGTATTTTCAATTAGGAATTTTAGAGTATCGTAGTGATATTACCGGTATTGTAATTTATCAGGCTTTGCTATTAACTAATTAAGCAATCCGTGATTCCAGTACTTTTCCTAGGCAAACCTAGCGTAAAATTACAGATAGTCTCGGCATTTCCGGTGAAATATTCGTGAGTATCCTCGATATTCTCATTTGGATTGTATTGCTCTTACCGACCAGTTGAAATCAGTGTTGCACACTTGAATGGAATGTCATTGTAGGTATGAATGTGCTGAAGGACATTAGTGCAACTAAGACCAGTCGAGATAAGCGACCCTACTAAATAGCAATTGTCGGGTAAGTTAGCCAGCTCGAATGGGCTATGTAGCTTTGGCATTACACATCATGCGTACTGGCCGCATGCATCCGTTCGAGCTAGATAGGACGTCTATGTGCCTTATACGTATGTACATTTACTATTCACACACGGAGGATTCAACGATAGCGATGTCAAATTACTGTCTCCCGAATGTGATGCTATTATTTATTAAATTGAACATTCACTATCACAAAAAGGTTGTCACATTCTCAAAGGAGAATAGGAAGTTGCAGTTTCCTGTGAAAATTCCTGAAGTATGAAGATTTCGGTAAAGAAGTTGTACTTTTCTAGGCGACATTTCACGAGACGTATCTCAAGGCGAACTCGAACATTTCTCGAAATTGTTTTCGATATTTCGTGTCTTCGGTGAAATCTGCAATTTCAATTTTTATCTATTTTTAGCGAACTTGGGAGACAAACAAAGCGACTGGGTCTTTCACGAAGCGCAATGGATGTAATAGAAAACGTGTGTTCTCTATTGTGTAACAAGAGGAGCGGATCGCGTACTTCAATATCCAAGCGACGGAAAGAAACCTTTTTTGCAACGTTGTGTAAAACTAACGCCGGCCAATCGGCTTCTCGTGGAAAAGCTAGTAACAATGGTGTTGTTGGAAACGATCCAATCCTTTTCAACGTTCTCTCTCCAATTCTCAATATCCCTAAAACAGCATCCATTGGCGGATGAAGCCTAAATAATATCCTAAGGTTCCGAGTAATACTATCCAAGACCGGAAATAAATTGTAATGATACACGTCTCGATAATTGCGAATCCCAATAATGACATCTCTCTAAAAAGTCTTGAGTTCTGAATCAAATTACTTGGCTGATGAAGGTTATGCGATGCGTATTTCTTGAGAAATGGCATCGCTAAGGTAAATTGCTTTTACGAAGCGGCAATCAAGATGCGAAAGCTCGCGGTTGCAAATGGTAACGATTTCATGTTACCTCTAATTAAACGAACTAGTAATTAATTCCAGCAATTAATGACAGGGCGCGGCAGAATATCACGTTTTAATTATATCAGACATCATTACACATTTGGAGCTCGTGAAAGCAAGCCAATACTCTCCCGCCCTTTTATTTCATTTCTTTTTGGGACTATTTTCATTCTGTATACCTTTAACGGGCACAAGGTTTTACGTAATATCAAGAGTGACATATGCATAATTTGTAAATTACATAATCAACACATTTATTTACCTGTTGTATGAGATTGAAAAGGAAAAGGAAGAACATCTTATCATAAAATGGATTATTTGGGAAGCATTCAAAATATAAGTTAAATCAGAGCTAACTAAATATTGCTTGCTACCAATTTTTTCGAAGCAGTGCAGACATTAATTTACTTAACGCAGTATGCAGTTGAAAAATGTCAAGTTGTCCCACTTGCCTCCTTGGAGTGATGGATAAATGTAGAACGATGGCTCTTGCAGCCAGGAAACTACTCGAACCAAATCCTTTACGAAACTAGGAACGACACATCGCAGTACTGCTGTGCATCCTCTCGACGCACCGCCGATCACCTCGACGTCGACTTTATAAGCTTGAGCGACAACTGTGAACAGAGAGGCAGTTTCCTATTATTTCGGTTGCCATTGCAAAAAGTTCTGTTGCGTCCATCTAGAGCGTCATATGTGGGCTTCATTGCAAGCCAACGATGCAAATGTGCTCTTTATTTGAAATAAAATATTCTAGCGTAAAAAGTACCCATTCTCATCGGCGTAATGGGCTTTTTTGTTCCATGGCACCTCGTGAAAGAGGCACTGTAGGCAGCAACATAATAGATTATTCGCCAGTATCTCCGTTGCATTATATTAATTTGAACTTTCAGCCCAGTAACACGATGCGAGCGGTGTACTCCGGAACAATAGTTCAAAACGACAGCTGTGCGTCTGGCAATTAAAGCCTTTAATACGTATCCCCAATGCATAGCGAACTCTCCTGAATCGCACGTACGCACACCGATTCGAGTATAAAGCCTCCCACGCGAGTATATAGAATATGTCAATACTGTGTCAGCTTGGCTCCGCTTTACGAGAGTGTGGAGAGAGGGAAATTCGACTCTGCAAAGACTTGGAAGTAAATAAACAGGGCAGGAGTAATTAACACGTATGGCAAACAATCAAAAGGTTACTCGGTGGAGCAGTATCTATTGATTGTTGGCGAACGAAATCGAAACGAGAGAACGGATGAGATAAAGAAAGAGTGGCAGGAGAAGTACGCGTACCGGGGGACGCGGAGAGGCGAGATGTCTGTGCGGGGTGGTGGTGTTGGGCATGTGTAGGGGTGTCACGTCGTTACTCGAGAACCGGGTGAATCTCGACGTCGCGCGTCGGCGTCACTGAAGCAGCGAGGCGTGAGGCGCGGCGAGGCGAAGTGAGAGGAAGATCGCCTCTCGTTCTCTCGACGTCTGCCACTAGCTAGCTAGCTAGCTAGCTAGCTCGCTGCCTGGCAAACTCCACCTAACTCGCTCGCTTTTTCCTTCCGTTCCTTTTCTTGTTTCCATGCTCGCCCGTGCGCCTGAGAGGCACTGTACTCTTCCGGAGATTTTATTTACGGAAATTCCAAGGGCGACGGCCAGCTGCCACCGACGGGCACACTCTAACACGACGAGACGGTGTTACGCGACGACGACGACGACGACGACGACGCCCTTCCTGGTTGCGATGCCGCATTCCTTCTTGTCTGGGCGTCGAGCCCGTTCCCGTAGCCGTACTCCCTGTCACCCACCGACCACCCCATCCACTACCGACCAGTTTCCCTTCCAACCTTTCTTATATCTCGCCTATGTTTTTCTTTCTTCCATTCGGAATCCTTCGTAACCTTTAGCCCCCTCACCCACGTACTCTTTCACTCTCTAGATATGTATCTTCCTATAGAGGGAGGATTCCGAGGACGTCCATCTTACAGACACTTCGCGCTCGGCTTCCTTTCAATCGCGGCGAGAGATTCTCCTGCACGCCCAAGTAATGCGCCGAGTAGTTCGCGATACTCCGTCCGTGCATAATGTAATGCCGCTTCAGGTTACATCTCCCACACTGATTCACGCTTGAGGTCTCAATACTAGAGTTTATGGACTTCTCACGATCGAATCCTACTTTATATCTGATGGATTCTCAATAATGAACACTATGAACTGGAGTTCTCCAGTTGACTGTTGACTGTTCAAAGAAAAAATATAATCGATACCAACAGGATCTCGAACGGAAAGTCATATAGCTAAAAGAAACAGAATATATTGATTCATAAAATTAATTTTTGTCTAATATTGTTTTTGTCCAATTATGTCTAATATTGTCCCAATTCAATCTGAAGAGGAAACTCTGCCATCCGAGCACTCTGTCGCAGTATTTTAATCACTTTATTTTATGCCAGTCTGCATGTATTTCAAAAGCAAAAAATAATATAACATCGCTCGGATAATAAAAAATAAGGAAAACGTAATCTGGATGAGTGAGGTTCTACTCTACATGCAAATGCTAGACTGCATCCGCACCTGGTTAGAGAAAAGTTACACTTAAAATATGCTCAGATGGTCTCTTTAGTTATCAAGAATAATCCAATCTACGTGTATCGGTAGTAGGAAGCGAGTTCGTTACTGGGCTCGTTAGTCGTTTCCGTTTCATGAAACGGATATCAGTAAAAGCTCGAAAGTGCAGAAATATCAACGGGTTTCCAATTCGTTAGACCCTTCTTATTTCCGTGCAGGGGTTAAGCCCGGGCTAGCCTCGCTAAAACTTCCCCGGGTCTGTACGTGCAAGTACCGAAAACTCGAGCTTCAGCCTTCCATTCAACGATGGGGAATTCTTTCGTTAAACTGAAACCAGGAAGTAAAGTTTTAATTAACGACCACACGTCCGTGAGGAGAAGTTTATGGTCGGGCGCGGGGATATAGCCGGCAATCCGGGAAGCGTCCGGGTGCGGACTCGCACCTGCTACGGATTTGCATTCAGATTGCATTTTTTTAAAGAGGTAATTACAGCTTCCGTGCCGTGCGTGCTATCTCGCCGAACCTTTGTACTCTGTCGAGAAATCCCGCGGGCTCTATGCGTGTATCTCATCTGTACTGGCCTTTCACCCAAGTATCGCTTGACTTCACTTTGCGCCTATCCAGTACTTCCTTTTCGATGCGTACGTGTACACGGTATAATTACTGTTGGTTTCCCTCAAATATTGCCGATGTGTTCACGTTTTGTGCAAGATTTGAAGTTTACTTATGTGAAAATAGCAATCCTGATGCTTGGCAAAGTCAATTTTTCTACACAAGTTTACGGGCAAATATAACATCGTGAAGCTCATGTTATTTCGTAATCAAGTCGTTATTCTGTACTGATATATCCGCTGAACATCCCAAAGGAGCCGGTATTACCACTAACTGCTTGCATTTGCAAAGTACAAGGAAAACGTTCAAGTTATTTTAACTTTGAGGTAATTTTCATCTACTTTAGAATACTCTTTTTAAATTCTCTACTTCTTTGTGATATTCTGCTGTAAAAGCAGAAGCTTTTTCAGAGGGAAATTATTAGGATGAAGAATAAGTAGTTAGAATGTAATTTTTGTAAGATTGCGTCTTGTTGCGTACCTGCTCGAACTTGTACGTCGCGGCTGAGCACTTTGCCGACGGAATTGCTTGCGACACATCTGTACGCTGCGCTATGCACGTCTTGTCGAAATGCGGCAGCCGGAAACGGCAGGAGGACCAGTGTGCCGTTCCTGAGGACCCTTCGTACGCCGGGTACGTCGTTCACAGGATGTCCATCTGCGGTGGACCAGTCGATGTTGGGCGGTGGACTTCCGGACGCACTGCAATCCAGCCATGCACCACTGGAATTTGAAAATTCCACTCTCGGCGGCGGCTCCATCATGAAACTTGGTCCACGCAAGTGTGCGTCGAAACCATGGCCGCCGGCGGACGTCACTGCTGCAGCTGCACCTGCAAAAAGACGGAATCAAACTTTTCAGTACCAGTGCATAATCGATCACGAAACGAGTCCAATGCTTTATAACTTGCTACCAATTCTGCCCGGCTGTGTTTTTTGCCCAGGTGGCGTAATATTTTTTAAACTTTGATTGGCCGTCCTTTTTAAACGGATAGCTGAAGGGAACTACATTTTTTTGAAACTTTCTCGCTTTGAAAGGAAACCTTTTTAACAATGTGTAACTCGATATGTCATTTCATTTGAAATATTGCAGATACTTTTGGAATATCCTGCGTAAATAGTAAAAATTGCAACATTTTACAGCTTATAATTTGCCTGGAAAAAACGTGTATAAGAGAAACTACCACATTACGATTAGTTAAAGCTTTTTAAAATTTATTGCAGATATGCAGATTACAGGAATATATGGAGACAGGCAGCTAAACTGTTTACCCTTTATAATATAAGTAAAGAAGAGAAAAGAAGATAGAGAAGAGGCGACGAGGTGATGATGCATCGTTACCGTACAGTATGCGATCAAATCTATCCTTACAGTATGTTTCCCTAATCCATTCTCTCTGCATTGGCATCAATAGATTTCAGGCGGTTTATTGAACGCAATAGGAGCTGGCAGGAGATTAGGGAAGTGTCATTCAAAGTGTGATCGATCAGGATGTTACGCATTGAACCGTCCAGTGTCTATATCTGTATTTCGGATAATCGAATTAGTTTGAAGGAAACTATAAGCATTTCAGAAAGCCTGTTACCAAGGCTATCGGGAAGGGCGAGCAAATCGTGTTTCGAACTGTCCATTCGATCGAAAGCAGCTCGACAACGCCTCGACAACGCTGCAATGTCAGAGAAGCTGTCAGGGCTTATCGCAAAACTCAATTGCGCGATCGAACCCTAACAAGCCGAGTAGCTAATAGATAACTAACTTACTTCACACCAACTTTCTGAAACATATGTCTCGACGAGGCGTACCTTTCTTAGATCCAAGGAGCTAACGCACGAATCTACATGTCGGACATTTGGCTTTTCGTATATTTCTATGGTTTCTTCAATATTAGAAAACATTTCATTGCTAAAAGCGAGATCCACTCTCTTTTAAGGTATACGTATCTTATTTGTAGATAAATTCGTGCGAATTTGCAGGAATATTTCATGCACATCGGTATTTATTGATGCGCATGAAAATACTCGAGCGAACAACCTCCTTTCGCAACTTTTTACTGTAATACGGAGACAGTCGTAAATCTAATTTTGGTTTGCTCGTTCTACTTTCACGTAGAGCAACGCGGTTAGATAGGAGCCGAATTTATGTCTTTCCTGATATATTTAGTCTAACGACTGTACACCTGTACATTGCTGAACGCATATGTACATGGCCGCAGCGTGCAAAGCCCGCTTGTCCAATAACCATAGTAATCGTTCGCTCGGAATTTGTGGCAGTGATAAATCTGTCTTAAGAGCGCCAGCTGTCTGGCTCTCGGGCATTGAACTCTAATAAACTACCAACCTTCAACAGTGTAATTGCATTATCGTTACTAAACAGTCATTGGATTATATGTAGTATATTAGTAGTTTTGATATTCCATTTTAGATATTTAGGTTCATGCATTCGGAATGTATTGTGATTAGCGTCAGAGTGATTGGTACTATTGGATTTCGATTGTATGATAGAATTGGGTCAAAAAGGTAGAGTGGCGTACGCTTGAGGGTGGAAGTGACAAAATTGCGCTTGACTTTGCGAGGAGTGGGAAATGACAAGGATTCAGGGAATTGGCAGACAGGAGAAGAGACAGTGGACGATATTGCATATATCTCTGGCGTTGGCTATAACGGAAGTGCAGGGAACAGTACTGTGAAACGTGAAACTCATAACGGCGAGTCCAAGTGAGAGGGAGGATGGATTTAACTCGTTTATAGCGACGTTCGGGAGGGAAATTCGTGTCGTGAACGAATTCCGTAATGCCGTCGGATTGTGCGCGCGCCGCGCATACAAAACACAAAGTATGCAAATCCCCGGAATGGCAGAATTGAAATGCCCCCGGTGTCCGGCAATTACAGGACTGTCACGCTGCCCTGCTCCCGGAATTGTCTCGAGCACTTAATTACTAATTCAGCGCAAGTATTTTGCTCCGAGGATTCAGGCTGAATTTCATGCATCGCACCTTTCCTTGCCGTGGCATCATTCTGCAAGCGCGCGGGCGCGCATACCTGCTACGACCAGTGGATTTTGTATTCCTTGAAATTCACTGCGAACGTTCAAACTCTCTGCTTTGAAATTGCGATCTCTGAACTTCAAGAAGACATCGATGAAAATTACGGTCCAGCTGCCACCATCGAATATGCCGAGAGCAAATTAATTATTTAACGAGACCTTACGAAATTCCTAGTGTTGTTGCCTTCTTTCACGCGAACATTCGACCTAAAGCTCGTTGGCGCGAGCACGTTACTGGATAACGTATGCATGCAAGCATGGGGAGAGTAATTTACATGAGAATCAACTGAACCCGATGCTCCAATGCCGGCATCCTCGTCAACTTTCCTATACACCGTTTTCCTGGAAAAACGAGCAGCTGAATTTCGAGAAGCTTCGATCGAACTTTCATACTTTATAAGAGAAAATTCGTCAAAACAATTCTATATAAGTTTAATCTATCTGAAATGCGATTACTTTGTTAAATATACACGAGCGAAGTTATGCGTCGGTAGTTTCCCGCAAACAACATTCCATTTACTGCACTATACAAACTGAGAGATAGAGTAAAGCAGTGGAGCCAGGGAAGAGGAGCGAGGTCGGCTTATTCTTGGGAGTGTTTGAAGTGCATACGACAGTTGAGCAACCTGCGGCAAAATAGGGAGTTCTTTAAACCTTTAAGATGACATATTACACGAAGGACAAACATGTACAAAATATTGACTGTAATAGGAAGACTACATTTGCGATTCTGTTTCGCTGGCTGATTTCCCTCGCTCGGCAGTCTTTCAGATTGCTCTTACTCGGGGATCTGGATATCTGGAAACGCTTGCCAGGCTCGACGGATGGATTCGATTCGACGATCCGTCTTCGCGAAGCGTTCCGGAACGCATTAACTTGCCGATGCGGAAAATCGAGCCGGATCGAAGAGGTGATAGGAAGCGTCAGGAAAGTCGGATGCCCGGATCGACTCGAAGAGCGCCGAGTGACCGACAACGGTGACGCGACTTGATAAAGAGGGAAAGACAAATGGATCGAAGGTGTGCAGAGGAGAGAGGGGGCTCGTAGGGATGCAGAGAAGGGAAGAGAAGGGTTGTGAGGTGGGTGGGCGGGTGTGAAGGACAGCTAAACAGATGGTTCAGAGGTCGAGGATGCTGGCTGAGAAAGATGGAGATAGCGCGCAATTGAGGGCATTGCGGCCGAGGGGGTGAGTGAAAGGCAGCAGGGAATGCAAGTGGGACGGTGTGAGCGAGCGCACACGCTGGGTAATAGCTCCCAATTACCATAACGCTTGGCTAGGCCGACTAATCGGTTCCGCTTATGCCGACCGGCAAATTATTATTAATCGCATTGCACGTGGATTACCGTTTATGCGCATCCATACCGGTGGCATTTGCCCTCCCCACGTCTTCGACTGACCATGAGCGCAATACTCTGCATTTCGAAATCTCCCTTTGATCTCTGCGGTAGTAGCGCTCGGTGTCCGGCAGAGTCTGTTTAGCTGATGGCGAAGGCACTCAGGCAGGCATTAGGGACCTGCCCAGCAAGGAAATTGCGATTCCGACATGGCGACGTAACACGAAGACCATCCATTAAGGGGAAAGGAAATTCACCGACTATTTTCACCAAGTTTTTCCCCCACTTCGCCCTGTTAACTCAACGAAGTTAACCACTTTATTGACATAGGCTCGCTAGTGCGATCAATAGACCGAGAGATCGATTTAGAGCGTCTGCGGCAAGAGCTTCTCTCAGAGAAGAGACTAGTAGTTGGCTGGGCAAAAATTGGGCTGCATCCAAAATCTGACCTTTGTCGAGGTTTGCCTAGCCGGGAAGTAGAGTCGGTGTTCTTTTGAAGGGTGATCCAACGCGAGTGGAGCGGCGCGGCGGCCCTATGACCCCAGAATCAATAGGCGGAACAAACTGTATAGGTGGGTGTAAAGGTCGCCTGTAAGATTGAATTTGCAGAGTACGCCGCTCTCAAGCAGGAGCGACGTGAAATGGAGAGGACAGGGAAGAGGAAGTCGGGGAGGAAATCCAGAGCGGATAAAAGTCTATGGTGTCTGTCTTCTGATGGCGCTCCCTCTCCAAGTATTCTGGCCCCGCTCTTCCCCACCACTCATCCAACCAACTTCTCCCTGTGTTTGCGCTACCGATCAAGATAGCAATTATTTGCGTCTTCAAGAGCCCACCCCGCGACCGCTCTCTCATCGCAAAGTATTTTACCTGCCATAGTAGCCTGACTCACCCTCCCTTGCCCTTGATCCTGAATCTTATATCTGAGCCTTCCCATTATGCTACATAAGAAGATCGCAAATATCAAACGATTCTTATGGAGATTCGGCCTCCTTTCTTATTTAAATCCTCCGGCCATTAGAATGTCTCAAGTGCCGCGGGCTTTCTTGAGAAGCGTCGCCGTAAATTATGACAAAGTAATCATGGAAAACTTTATCTTCCCTTGGAATTACTAGGCTCTCGCGATCCTTCAAATAGTTTTATGCCGCATTAATGAATCTTTCTGAAAGTATAGACGAAAAACTTATTTTTATGAACGCTTGCGGTACTTAAAGACCTTTCTTCATCAATTCATTCTCCGGTCTACAGCTAGTAACACATAAAGGTGACATAGCGGAAGTGTGCAAATGAGGCGAATCGTGTGGAAAGGTAAGAGTGTTGCTATCCTCGAGCTTTGAACTTATTACATGTCGAAACCGATCTCAATGAATCTCATTAATTTCGTACCTTCGATCGTGCTTGTCGAGTAGTATTCCGCGGGGTGGGGTTTAGGGTGGTGTTGGGGGAGAATGAGAGAGTTTGGACGGTAAATTCTGTGTATTTCGGCGTGCAAAACCACTAGCCGGTTCAGCGGCGTATTTTAGGGGACACTCGAGTCATCTGAAATATTCACTTGGTTACGGTGGGTGGGCTCGTCTGCTTCTCTCCTTCCCTCTCGGGGATATTGGGTTTAAAGTTTAAGGAGATCTACTTCGCGTCGCACAGCTTCCCTGTGGCTGCGTTACGAGGTCGCCCAGGTCGATGCAGCTTCCTCGTCTCCTTCTGCTTCGACAACGTTTCAACTCCCCGTAGAATCGAGTACGCCGTTCCACAACTTTCAATCAAGAGGTCCCGAAGTGTTCGCCCACCGCCTTGGAATGTAAACATCCTATTTATTTACTTGCTTAGAGTCCAAGGAAGATTCGTGACCTCGAGAAAGCATTTCCTGGCTAACCATCATCCATGCATCCACTACCGAGAAACTATCCGCTAAGTGGAAAGTTTAATAGAGAATGGAAGTCACGTCTTGCCTTAACCGACCCGGCAACGAATGGATTATACATAACACGAGAACTTCATCGTCCAAGAGGTCAATCTCTTGGCGTAGAAGAATAAGAGTAAGATGGCGTTCACTGCTTGTATATGGAAGAATCTCGAAAATACTCGAAGAACTAAGATGAGTACGGTATGGGATCTGCCAATTTCATGATGAAGAACCAATCTGAAAAGGGAAGACGAAGGGGCTGACTTTACGAGTCCCTGCCAGGGTTTCTTTCCCCGGGTGACAGAGTCAAGGCAACAAGTTGCGAAAGCTGTTTGGACGGCTTGAAATTGGTGGAAGGAACTCGATGGTGGTTGCCGAAAAAGGTAGAGCCATGTGGGGGACTCGGCCACTTCCACATCACAAAGTGTGCGCGCGAGGAAGACGAGAAAGAAAGAAAGTTTCCGCGGGCGGCAACAAGTTGGAAAAGTTTCGTTATGGTCGTAACGTCGTCCCTGGAATTGCTTGGCCTGACGTCTCAAAAAGTGTCAAACGACTAATCTTACAGTCTGGCTTGGTGTGCGTACGTGCGATATGGAAGTTGGGGCCGGTCTCGGTGATATGAAAGTTTCTGCCATGCAATCAGAAGTTCCAAGTTCATCGGATAACACTCTTGGACGGGTTTAGTATCTCAGAAGCGGGCGATCATCTTATTCTTATTGTTCTCCGCTATCGCACCGTACGTCCCCGAGTTCCACCCTCGAGGAATATTCGTGCGCCTCGGAGTTTTGCTTCTTCCGCAGTGAATACACCTTCATTTCCAATTCCCCGGAGGAAGATCTACATCTGAGTGCGCCTTAAGAATTTATGGAAGTTTTCTCGTTAGGTACAATGTAAGTATCGTACTCCTCTTATTATCCCTCGGTACTTTCCTTGTTTCCTTTTTACATACACCGATGCAGTTATCTCCGGAAACGAGCAACCTTCTGTTTGTTCGCCTGTTATAACTTTCAGATCAGATGGTGTTTGACTTCGATTAGATCGCACGGTATATTCTAGGATTTCAGTGGAAAGTGCATTTCTTTGCTGGGAAAAAGCAGGTGACTCTTTCTTGCTGTTTCGAGGCGAGCTCACTGCCTTCTCTGCGTGTGCTGTGTATTTGTCGGGGCGTTGGCTGTTTCAATTTCCTGAAGCTCGAGCGTGGACCAGTGCGAGGCATGGCAAAGAGGTGAGAGAGAGAGAGAGTTCCCGTGGTGATTGTTAGAAATATGAGAAGAAACTTTCAATCCCCATTTCCGCCTCCGCTCGGCCAGAATCTCCACTGCTAAGGCGACTTCTTCTCTTTCACCCTCTTCTACTCTGCCTTTTTAGCCATCGCATTCGTGGCACGCAGCCTTCATACTTCCAGTCTCTTTTTTTACAATCCCCCCAATCCTCGCTTTCCCACTCGCTTGAGGAAGCTCTCACAGCTTTTCGTAACATATCGCGAGTGCATCCTGACCTAACCTTTTCCGTCACCGCTTGAAAGTAGAGCTTGGAATCTCTCGATGAACCTCCTCGACAAAAGCTGCTTTTCCTACGTTACTTTTTGACTCCTGCATCCTCCTCCGATTCATCATAGTCCGTAACGTCGTTCTTGGTATAATAATGGTGCTTTGAAGTCGTCTTGTCGACCAAGTCGAGCATTTCTATATGAAAAAGCATCGGATTCACAAAACCAAACGTCCAATTTATTACAAGAGTGGAACAATTTCTCTGAATATTATTATTCTGCCTGATAAAAAGATTCGCTCGGCAGCAGAGATGGCGAAATTCCCACTTTCTCGAGTGTTCAAAGACACATCTATTACGATCCTCCCATAATTCCAAGAGTCAGCAACACACCGAGAGTGAAATGCACGATGAAAAGTAGAAATTCATGGAACTGTGGTGGTTGATGGGACTGATTGTTTCATTCTTTCTCGCTGGCGTGCGCTATAACGGTGCGTGTGCCGAGAGCGAAGCAGAAAGCGGGTTTCCACCAATTTGCTTCTGTCGCCATTCAGAATGGTGGCCGTAAGTGCAGGAATACAGGTTTTTCGAGAACAATGAGAGCAATGAATGCGTCGTAGTTGCAATACGTTTTCGGCGTCAATGCCACGCGCGGTATACGCGCCATTGGCCTATTGGCCCCGATTGCCCTTTGTGCACCAAAGAGGAGGCGAACTCTGGCGAGTGGGGCTGCTGCTGGTCGATTGCGATGGAAGTGGATACACAGATTGCGCTAGCCCGACATACCCAACTCTTGCTGTTGTGTGACAAGGAGGGGGAGAGGGAGAGGCAGGCAGGCAGACAGACAGACAGGCAGACAGACAGATAGGCAGACAGATAGACAGATAGAGGCACGCGGAGGAGGACACCAAAATCATCGCACGGTTGAAGCGAGGGAATCAAATGCGTGAAAGCGTAGGGAGGGGGCTCGGTCAGGCACAAAGCGCTAAACGAAATGAGACAATGAAACGGGTTACGAGGGGAAACGAGGAGTAGGGAAGAGGGAGAGGGAGAGGGAGAAGGGAAGCTAACGGGGAAAGCACAGCGGGATGCATGGTGAACGGGAGGGATCGGGAAAGAGCGACGAAGGATGGAGCAGTAGGGCGAATGCATCAGGGTTAGCTCTCTACGTTATATAGGTCGAATTCCTGCCGAATACCCTCAGTTCCGACAGGCCCGCTCCAGAACTGACCAGCGCACCGACCAATTTCCAGAGGTTATTCTGTTATTCTCTCGCTCTGTCCTTCTCCACCACCTTACGTTCCAGTGGTCTGGACGCATTCACGCAGACAATTTTCCTAATCGAGTTAGATACATACGTGTTGGGCCTCGCACGATTGGATCGATTATATCGCACGGGTTCGCACGCCGCTCCGCCGGATGTTGATCAATTATTAATGTAAACGGCCGGCTCGGAAACGCAGACGTTCCTCGTAATAGCGGATCCTGCTATTGTCCATTGACTGATTGAACGAGAGAATTGAACGATTGCCTGGATTTATTTCAGTCACTTTTATCATAACTAAATATTAGTTCTGAGAATACGTTATCGTAGTTTTATGTTTCCTTGATTCGTTCACAAAATTTTCGCTTGAAAGATTGCGCGCAAAGCGGAACGTTGTCAATAATAGCACAATTTTCTCCTGCAAAAAGAATATAGGAAGTTGATGAGTTTCGTCGAGTATGCGTTTGTCGCCACTGCCAAATAATGGGGCACGCTTTCTTGCTGAGTGTTCGAGAGAATCTCCTGCGGGTCGACGACCCTGCAGTATTGATCGATAAATGCAACTGGCTTGCTTCTAATTGTCGATAATGTCCGCAGTTATAATAACCATTTCTTAAGCACTCGGCATCGATGCCGAACTTTGCAAGCGGTAGAGTTCAATTTTCATTCCACGCGAGCAACTAAATATATCGGCGGCAAATTGGTTTAAATCATGGAGATACTGGTAGTATCATACTAGTGATATTTTACTGTGCCATGCAATGATACACAGTCTGAGCCTCACCAACATTTATCTCGACCTGTCCTATTCTCCAGCAGTGCAACGAATTTATCTGTATCGAGGGGGTGTCGCGCTAAATACAACTGGTCTATATTAACCGGAAAGACGTGATTACGCGATAGGTAAGCGTGATCGCCGCTTCATCTATATCATCCTGACAGTAAAGTCAAATGTCAGTTAACGGTAAAGTTAAATGGTGCCATTGTTCTCACACCCACCTTGTGTATCCTTCCAATTCGTCATTTTCTGACGAGTTATTATGTGACCGCTCGAAAAAAGACACGAATAAATTGCGTCACCGCACTTTCCCGTGTAGAAGTGATTTCCTGGGAGCCATAAAACCGGATGAAAAGCTCGGTGAAAGCCCTCTTGAAATTTATTTGGCAGGCATCATCTTGGAGATGGACCGCAGGGGGTGGGAGGGTGCGCAGAGGGCTTTGCAACGCGTTAACGAGGATAGATTGCCCGCCGGGAGGTTTATCGTTTTCGACATGTTCAAGGAGGTAACGGAGATGCTTGTCGCAGAGTATTATGGCAGGACTCTTTTGCAAGAGGATAAGGCTGAGCGGTGAGCTACGACATCGAAGGAAGCTGGACTGCAAGGGAAAGATGGGTACGGACACCGATGATTTCCCTAGGGGGAGCGTCTACTGCTTCCCATCCTCCTCCATTCAACCCTCTTCTTCCTCTTCGACCCAAGTTTCTCCTCTTTCGCTCGCACTATCCTTGCATCTTGACAGTGTGCCTTACGCCTAACCAGGCATACCTCTTATTTTGTCTATCTCGTTGCACACTATTCGTCTCGACCGAGGAGAGCAGCCAGCCGGGCAAATTTCAATATTGTTTCGCTCGCCCGTGAAATTTCGCTGCGACTGCTTGGAGAGAGCGGATGCTTCCTTTTTGATGACACGCCAGCTCGAAATTGCCCGCTCCAGTAAATATCCACTTTTGTTCAACTTCCATCACGCGATGCCTTGAAGTGCAAATGTACCCTTAGCGTGTTTCGTTTTATTTAAATCTGTACTTTTTTTCGAAAATATATTACTCATATACCGATATATTTCGAGCATGGAATTATTGAATTTTACTCTCTGTATCTATTTGACGAGCATTCTTGATGAAACTCCGTCGTACTAATGGCAGTGTCCAGTGGACATTGTGTCCACAGTCTGTCCGCCTGATAAAATTTCCAGGATCGTTTTCACTTTAGCTTTTACGCTTTCATCGTGGTATTATAATTTTAGATAAAGAGCCACGAGTTCGTCCCATTGAAAATGAAAGACAGTCGCACAATATCAATGTCCCTCCTCATTTTCTGTAGTCGCTCATTTCACCTGTAGACGGTCTTATCTCGGAGTCTCAGGCACACCTTGGTCACCGACCTCACTCAACTTTCATGGGGTCGCACACAATGGAATCGTATTTCCCAAGAAAAACTCCGGTCGTCTTCGTTATTTCTGCGCTCGCCATTTCCCTCTAAATTATACATAGACTTACTGCTTAGCGCGAGTGGCGCGGCCGCTCTCTATTCTTATGTTTAATTCCTCCAAGCCAACTCTCGAGGACACAAAAGGATAATTTGGCCTGGCAGAACGCGCCGCGCCGCGCCGCGCCGCGCCGTTTCATTCGAACCAATTCAGCACTGAATATATCAATTATTGATGCTCAAATTCACGATTATTTCGGACAGCCTCTGCCCCTCGATTTCGTTCGGGACATTGTTATTCCGAGCGATCAACAAACCCAGTGGTCCGACGCGCGCATTCCGCCACGAAAATCCGATCGCGCGGGAATATTTTTCTGGCTCGATATGGCGATTCCTGGGGGAAAGCGTTTATCCGCATGCTCCTAGCCCATTGAATGCAGCCGAGCTTAAGAGGAGGAGGATGCGACTCCCCGAGGATTTTTCTGCCACCAAGTATCCTTTCCCATGTGCTCTCGAAAGCTGGTCACTATCACAGTGACACACCTTTCCCTTTGCCAGTGTGCACTCTAGCAAGCTCTATTAACTCGATGTTCACGAGGATCTCCAAGCGCATTTTCGTTTTGCGCGCTTCCGACATCTTGCGACAGCGAGATTGCCGCTTATCTGGCAACTCCAGGCGGAGACGAGGCGCTCTTGCCGAACTCTAATTCTCCGAGGCCTCGCACGAATTCGCAAGCCAATCGAGCGCATCGTCTAACTCAGAGGAAGGTGGTTGCTAGCCTTTAACCGGTTGGTGCGTCTCCATAATTCAAGGGGTAATGGTGCGCAGGTGTAGCGCAACGAGACGTGTAGTCGTCTTGATTGCGCGTCGCTTCCTCTCCACAGGGACTCCCGAAACCCTACGACATTATTGGACACGCTCAAGTGTAGCACGGCCTGTCGGCTGGCCATGAGAGATCGCTTTGTGGTGTGACACTTTTGTTAATGGCCCCCCTTGATTGCAACAGGGCTTTCTCCCATCCCTCGGGGATTACTCTTGCTCCCTGTGGATTCATGAATGCGCCTCGAATTGTTAAACGCGAACTATACCACTTTCTATGTTCTCATAGAACGAATGCCAATTCATTTATATTTTTATAGATTATTTTATCTGTGTCTAGTTTTATTAAGTGCTACTTTGGACATAGTCTTGTAATTGGATCGTATATCAGGTATGGTATTATGATATGATCGTTCATATCATATAATATTACAAAGCGAGAGGTTTGTACTCCATATTTATATGATTCGATATTCGATACGATTTTCATTACAATCGATGTGAGTTATACATATGTAGATTACAGTGTTCCAATCGGAAGTGTCTGTCTTTCGGATTTCGGTTAACGCTCAATTTCGTTTATATCGCAGACACCCTTGATCGTAGACAAGAGCGGGTAATCTAAATAATCTTCTTACCTTCGAGTTCGAATTGTTAATGACAATAAGACGGCAGAGAATGCAGTTGCGAGAACAGAGTATGAATGCAGCCAGTTATCCTCTGCGGCTTGGAGTAAAATTGGCGGCGTCTCCCGGTGTCAAGGAGGAATATAAACGCGCGCAAGGGGTTACTGTCGTAGTGGTAGGTAGATGGTTCACCATGATAGTCTCGGTTTAACGACGGCGACCCTTGGTAATAAGGCGCGCTGGGTAACTGCAGTCACTGGCAGGAACAGCTCGAACCGACGCTTGCCTGCGTCTTATCGGGCCAGTTTATCTGCCTCGCTTTTGCAACCACACAAACCGAGCATAGCCTTACTCCGATTTAGAAGGGGTTGCCGCGCCAAAATGAGAATTCAGAGAGAATTTTTGAGGCTCAATGTCACCAACGGCGGCGAGTCTCCCGTATGGGTTCATGTCGTTACTTCTCGTAAACTCGAAATGGCTTCGGGGGGGTGGGTTTGCTAGTTCGGATGTCTACACTTGTACTGGTTGTAGAATCACGCAAGCCCTGCTTCTGTCAGGAGGCGCCATAAATCATAAACTGGCCCGTGGCATCGGAACCGGCGCCACGTGCTATATCGGCGCCACCGGTTACATTAATTGTGAGCCGCTCGGCTGGAAGGATACGATATACTGAAACGAGAGAATCGAATTGAAACAATCTCGGATCGTCCGTCAAAAATACGAGCGTGATATAAAGTTACAGCGGAAGCTCATACTGGCGTATATTGCAAAGCGATACGTAGACGGAATACGGTAAATGCAGGGTGGAGTAAAAGAGGGTGGGGCAATTTCAAACCCGGTCATTCCTCCCTTACGAATTAGCCTGCGCCGGCTAGCTGGTTTTTGATTACTCGACGCAACATTGTCTCTATTGCAGCCTTCAATGCGCTAGTCCCGAAAAAAGGCTCTCCCCGTCCTGAAAGCACTGCGTTTCCCTGCGAATATAATGGAGCCCGGTGTGCGGTTCTTTCTCACCGTAGGAAAAGCGTTGATTGCCGGGAGGATAGGGGGGCCCGGGAAAATGAGGAAAAAGGGAGTGAGACAGAGATAGAGGAGCGTTAGGAATAAAGCGAGCGCAGGGCTGGAGGGAAATCCATCTATTAATATCAAATATTTAGCGACAATGTTCGAAGCAGCGTTCCATGCGAACAAGCGAGGGTGCAGCGTGCAGGGCACATACTGTACAACTCGATTGCAGGTGGCCATCTACTGTTGGCATTGCCGGTTCCGCCGTCGCCGCCGGAATTTTGCTCCATTGGAAATAGTCAGGAATTTTGGCGAGCGATTTGCGGGTGTCTGGGAAATGGGCTGAACACATAGAGGAATTGCGTTTCGTTCACGTGCCGGGCTGAATTCCACCGGCTTGCAAAAGTTTCGTGAAAGCGCCGGCAGGCTCATGGCTGCTTGTGTTGCAAGTTACAACAAGGGAGGCTCAGCCAAGTGGTATGAGGCGAAACTATCGAAAAGGAGATAGCTCGAACAATCGGAGTATCGCCAAGCACATCGTCGATTGTAAATTGTCGACTGAGAACTTCATCTGCGTAACGATTATGGGACGACGACATCGAGCCACAGCAATATGTAAATCGTTGGTTCGCTTCCCAATCAAAGTCGGCATCCGCATCTCGGGATTCGAGTCTCTCTAACGACGCAATCTAAATTCCAGTGGCAGGTTCATCTAAGTGCGTCGTGCCGGGCGTAGATACCTATCGTCGTAGTCCGATGGAAAATCCGATAACTATCCTGGTAGGACGCGTAAGTTCAGCACGTCGAGCGACCCTGCATTACAATGCCGACTAAATTGCCTGGAAGAGTCGTACTTTACCAACTCCTGCCAATTTGTACTGCCACTTTTAAAATTCCATCGTTCTCCTATTATCGCATTAAGAAGGAAACGCACCCCATAGAAACATACATCTTCCTGATTCTCCGAAAAGAAGAATTTTCACTTTTTTCATGCTACTGTATGTGATACAATTTTGATTCTGAAAAATCGTGTTCTGGTAAACATTCTGTTAAATTAGTCGGGTAATTTTGAAATTCAGCACTGCCGAGCACTCGTCGCTTTCAGTAATAGAAATCCTGTTGTATACATTGAGATTCGCACAAGTTTCTGCGGTTGAAGTGGCGTATTTAGTGGATTCCCTTGAATCCCGTGACACGAATATAATTGAGCCCGAGTAAGATAGGAAGCGAGTATATAGCAGGGGGTGAAAATATGTACGGTTTAGCGCCTCAGTGTAAACGAAGCCGGACGGGAGACTTCTTCTCATTTGGCGGTTCTTTCTTCGGCAAGTTGAGATCTGAATATCCGAGGGAGGGTTAAAAAGAGGCAGACGCCGCGCCGCGCCGCGCCGCGCCGCGCTGTGCCGGATGGTTCGGCGCTGAAGTATCGGCATATAAAGGCAGTAACGTTCATACGACGTCTGAAATTACCACCCTCGTGCAACGCGGAGTCAAGGGACTACTGACAAACGACGAAAAATTTAGCGGTAATCTCGAGACCGTCCGGACGAGGCAATTCCCTTGGTGACCCTCATACTCCTCTCTCTGCCTCGCATCCTCAACCTTCCGCTACACCCGTAGACGTTGCTCGCTTTATGTGAGCGCCTCTTTGACTCGCGTACCAACAACCTTCCACCCTCTCTGCTGCCTCCTTCCTTTTCCCTTCTTCCTTCTCGCGCTCACCCTCGTCGGGCGCCCGCGCGCGCATCTTATCTTCCTCTCTTCCAGAGTTCCTGCTCCAACGAAATTGCCAGCAACGCCATCACCGGAGCACAAGTACCGGCAGTACCATCACCTGCACGAACCAAAGCAAGCAAGGAACCAAGCGAGCACAAGCCAGTCAACCAGTCAACCCTTCGAGCTGCCTGCTTTCCCGACGAACCCACTACCGCTTCCTCGTCCTTTCATCTTGTCCCTCATCTTTCCCGTCTGGCCTTCTTCCGCTCAGGATACTGCCAGGGCGAACAGTCTCTGGCGTACAAACGCCGTGGAAAGTCCGCTGTTAAATTCTCGCTCTTGTTCGATTTGTCCGACAGTAACGAAAGAAGAGGAAGGCATAACCATCAGTTCGTTGACTGATAAGAGCGGATATCGGCAGTAGCCGATTTCCCGAAGTAATAGTGATATTTTTCATCTCTTCTTTCACCTCGTTGCCCCGTTCAAAGCATCATTGAAGCATTAACTGACCAACCATGGTTATAATTGCCGATTGCCAGGAGCTCGTGTCACCGGTAAATAGGTGAAAATTGGGGTTAATGATTCACTGGATGGGCGCTTCCGGTGTGACGCGTGATCTCATTAATGCGACGCGTGATGCCGGACACGCTCGGAAATTCAAGTTATTTATCTCCTCTGATTGAAATCGCTACGCCGCGCTGCCCTTTTCGCCTGGCAAGGTTCGCCGCACATCGCACCAGTCGAAATCGTTTGCCGCCAGTTACCTTGCGAAAAAGATGTGGAAAATCAAATATTTTGATTGATCCTCTCAACTCAAAAAACCCAGTGAGAAAGAAAACGCGTGGAATACTCTCGTTTCTTTTCCATCCAGAGTTACCCGTCTTCTTTATAATTCACTGCATAAATACTTGTTCAAGATTGTAAATGGAGAAATGGGAGCATATTTACTCTTTCATTAGCAGACCTGATTCCATTCAAGCCAAATGTAAACTTAGTTGGGGGGAGACTGGAAGTGGTCTCAGAGATCACTTGTTACATTCAAACAAATTCACGTCTTTATACATTGGTGTAGGAAAAAGATTGATTGCACCAACGATGTTAAAATCAGGATTAATCATAATTTCATCTAGCTTTGCCTGGTCGTATTGAAGTACGCATTCCAACCAAAAGCAATTAAATAACTGCGTGCGTCAGACAAATATTTGTGTAATTCATTTCGATGATTTGAATAGTTATCGCATCATGAGGCGTCTTCCCGCCTTCTGAGAATAGGATGGAATCGCCTAGTATTGCATGTCAGAATTTCTCGGAACTGCGGTATCCGAGAAGTTCTGGTAGTATACGCATTAGAAATACGCGAGCCGGTCGCAGTTACGCAAGGGTGAGTGGAGGGCAAAAGTCGACGTGGCAGAGAGCAGCGGATGACGGAAGAAAAATAGTAGACGTGTAAAAGAAATGGTAAAAGCGTGGAGATGCAGGTGAATGGGTGATAGGGGGGATGCGGGTGGTCCAGAAAGATCGTAGAAAAACGGGGGGATGCGTGCGGCGAAGAGGAGAGTGAGGTGAGTTGGCGCGCTGCTCGCTCGTACCGATGTTGCGCAGGAGAGCCATAGTTCGCCAGAGGGGGTGGGATGTTTTTGCAGTATTGAGCTGCGCTCTACGCCGAGGACTTTGTATACCTATCCACGCAAGAACCCATTCTGGCGTTCGCCGACTGAAAAACGGCAAGGCTGATGCGCTAACTGCGCGACGAGCCAGCCAGCCGCTGCACTCTGCTCTTCCTCGCAGAGTAGATGCTATCACATGGGGGCTTTCCCTGCCGCGCCTCTCTCTAATTTATTTTCGAGTGGATAGCTTTGTGCCGCGGCGGCGATGATGTTGCCAAATCAAAGTTGCTTGATGAAATCCGAGAATAGTACATAGGACGAGAACAATTCCCGGCCGTATGAGAATCATTTGCCCTGCGGACTCTTCCGCTTTCTCTCTCTCCCTCTCTCTCGTCCCACTCTAGCATTTTTCCTCACGGTCAACAAGAATATGAGCGACGCTCGAATGAAATACCTTTCACTGACATCCACATGACAATACGCTCAACATATTAGCCCAGAATTTTATTGCAGGATGGCTCTTCACGTCAGATTAAACTTCATTTGTAAAATGGCAGAGTAGTTACGCGCCTGCCGAATTAAATATAAAAGGGGCTGCAAAAATTCGTCAGATTGTACGTTGGGGATTGCGCTCGCCCGACTTTGGTATGCAATGTAGCTACGTTGAAAATAACGGAGCCATACGTGCATAAAATCGCAATACAATTCCACGTGGAAATGAATATATTTGAATTTTGTAGCTGGCGCAAAATTTGACGCAAGCATGCTAAATGCAGGCCAAATGCCATTCAAAACTAACAAAACGCGTCTCGTTGCGAGTGTCACGTGTGGCTTCGTTTGTAACGTTGGATGGAAGCCATTTAAAAAGGACTATAAAAAAATAGAAAGAAAAAGGACTATAGAAAAGACGATGTTTTCACTGCAGCGTTAGGTTATCATCGTTTCGGAAGCCAATTGAATTCTTCCTCAAATACGATCTCTGGTATCTCGTTTCTTTGGTGTAATTCCTGTGTGGTTTATCCGCGAAAAACACAAGAAATTCTCTCTGTTGAATCTTCCCAAACTTTCAGAAGCTTTGTGCAAATGTGAAGGTCTATATGCTTTATCGTGCTGTGAAAGAATACATAGTACGTGGTTGTTGATTCACAGACACACACACGCACAGACTCGTACTCAAAGAATATTTAATTAAAAGTTGCACAAGAAACTTTGAACTTCCAATTCGCAATGCTTTCTCTCGTAACAGCAGAATTTTTTAGTACCCTTTTTGGAACGTGGTATGTTCTGTGAAACAGAATCCGATGCAGGGCAGCCTGCGGGGGAAGTTTTTAATTTCGAAAACTTCGCCGTGACTGTATGTATACAGCGCCAATAAATTGATATGAGGATATCAGGAGATGACTGATCGGCAAGTGCCGATTAATTATAATTAATAATTTTCATGCGTAGCATTTAAATTGGAGTTTCTCTCGGCATCTCTTTAAATATGAACAAGGTTCTCCTGAATAATAGAGAAAGCAAAGCATCGATTAAAACTTTCATTGCTACAAGTATCAGAAAAGATACGACAAAGTCATCTTTATTCTTGACTAAAAATCTTTATGAAATGCAAAACGGGGTGAACGCACCTTGCGTCGATCCATAGTGTTCCCTCTGTCGGCTGTGCCATCAGGGCCTCGTTTATCTCCCCACGGATTTCGTGTTTGCCCGCACTTGTCTCATTAAAAGCAGGGAGGTGTACGAGGTTACACGGTTTTAACGAGTAATGAACGAATGGGGAAGGTCAGTAAAGGTAATCCAAAATATATTATCGGAGCTTTGTACCTTTGTACTCGCACCATTCCCAACCTACCCTTCTGCGATTCGCGTTCGTTAGTACTGTTACACGCATCCACCCCCAAACCCATTTTTACTAGTTCCTTCCTTCTCATCATCCCCGGGTGTTCGCCCTTCCGATGCAGACGTGCCCTCGGGCTTACCCTCTTTCTCACGTTGTTTGCTTCTCCCTGTATTCTCGCTTTCTTCTCTGTTTTCTGTGGCTTATTCACCCCCTCCTCCTCCTCCTCCCACCACCACTCTTCGCCCGCCACTACTTTGCCCGTAGTCCTTTTACTCGGGAATTATTAGCGCACCGGTAACGCGAACTGCATAGCACGTGCGCGTAGATAACGACGCGGCCGTCCATGAGCTGAATTCGAAACGGGCAGGACTTAAAAGCCGGATTTAAAAGCGGACGCGCTGTCCTCCTCGACCAAGCGCCATGTGCAAGCGAGCGCAACACACACACAGAGCTCTGTGTATGTAGCTGCGTACACACGTATATGTGTACGTAGCCCGGGCGAGCAGCAATGCCTGCGGACTTTCGCGAGAATTCTGTGCAGCACGATTTTTTATCACCACGCCCACCCACCTATCGTGTGGGCAACGGACAATCGATATAGCATGCGAGATTTATTCTCAGCAACGATTCTATCGAGGATGCTAGTGGTGCAGCTGGTGCTGCTGGTGCTGCTGCTGGAGCACACCCCTTCCTTACAGCTTTACAACTATCCAGCGGCTCAGGAAATTACAGACCGCTGGCCCAGCATAGATAACGTGGGAATAATGCTCTCGAGCCTCCCTGCTAGCTTCTTTTCCTCAAAGCACTCTCTTTTTATGATTCCCCGCTGGCGAGCTGCGCGCGCGCGCGCTCGCCGCCGAACGAGGAAACTGTAATCCGCTGCGGTTCAAGCTTTTTGCTACGCTCCATTGTTGGCTCTAGATTTGATTTTATCCGCATCCAACGACAGTTTTGCCACAAATTTAACGTTTGGTTGATAAACCACATCCGCCAATATTTTTTGCACACTGAAGCCATACGCGAAGTAGTATTGTTCCATGGAGAGCTTTTAAATGTTCAATACGCAAACGTCAATTGAACTTTGTAGAGAATGAACGAATATTCTAATACTGCAAAAACGTTGCAAGACTCATCAGTCATATCAACGGGATATTGGCGATAGTAATTCTCTCGCGACCAATTGGAATCGAGCAAGAGAGTAGGGTGGAATAAAACTGCTAGTCGGGTGGATCGCAGCATCCACATATATGCATATCCGAGAAATTATTCCCTTAGGAGGACAGGCGCGCAGTGAACTTTTCCAGTCATATATTTCCTGTCAGAAACATTTATTTTTCGAACGATTTGCCGAGCCAAGCGGTGATGATACGAGCGGGGTTTTTCTCTCGCAGGCTGGCGCGGCCGTGCTTCCAACGAGAAAGTGCACATGTGTCGGTAGCACACATTCTGCGAATAATATATCTATATCGGGCAGAGGGTGGGATGAAAATTTACTGCTAATTACTTTTCCCTGACGGTTCGGGTGCTGGTCGGAGCCAGCCAATAGATCGCGAGGCACGAGTGCACGCGGCTGCTACTGAAACAAGCGATAATATCGAAATTCATTAAACTAATATCGTACTGCAGCGATCCTGTCAGCCCCTGCATATGTTTATAGACGTTACCATCAAAAAGTGCCTCTGCGCCTTGAAACTTCACTGAAGTTCGCCCCAAGCTTTTGCTTCGATCTTCTATCTCGATCTTTTCACAAGAAGTATTCCATGTCCACAGAGACTGATTCGAAGTGTGCTGCTTATAGTTTACAACGCTCTACTCTCGATATTGTTGAAGTAATCTATCCTCTTGATACGCGATCTGCACTGGTATTCTAGTCTCCCTGTATGGACCAGATTTCCGCTGCGAATGACTGGATGAATTAATCAGCGGCTTTTGCCGCCCAATTATGTATTTTTGAACGTTAGCCGTTGCCCGTCGAGCGGTGGCTATTTGAATTCAAGCATGCTTCTGCTTCCATCGTTTTTGTACGGCCCATTTTTGGACGAGGCAGGGAAAAATTGGCTGTTAACAAACCAGAGCTTACCGAGTGAATTAGTACCAACCGACATGTAGGAAATAATACCACGCAGACAAAGTCAGATTAAAATCTGGTTCTATTAACTATGGTCTTAAAATAATTCCCACTTTCTAAACTCATAAGAGAAATACTTTTGCAACTTATACAAAAACCAAAATACGTCTACTTCTGTTGCTACTGATACGTTCAAACGGCCGCTTACCAATACGAATCGATAGCGTTTCGACTGTCGCTTCGAATGTCGTTCAAATTTCGAACTGGGTAATGTTTAATTAAAGACCCTCAATATTGATCAATTACGGCATGCTTCAATCGTCCGCCGATAATTCCGGGTCAAATGCTTGAGCGTTAATGTCTTCAAACCCTTTGTAAATGAAGTGTAATAAAGATGGCTATGGTAGCGCTCAGCCGCGCAATTTATGCAGTCCGATACGCACGTAGAGTGATAATGCTTGCCTGCCCTCGGGTTACGAATAATGTTCTGCCGCACAGCAATTGGCCGAGATAATCGTGTTTCACAGAGATTCTCCAGACTTCGATTCCTCGAGGCACTATTGCCTCAAACGGTCACATCATATCACGCATCACCCTTCACCACTTCCACGTAGGCAACATTAGACATTTATACACACGCTCCCGACACATTTCCAATTTATGTCAACGAAACCTTCGGCTTACTTGAAAAACTTGATCAGATAAATGTATTTCTGCCGAATACCAGTCGAACCTACGATGCGAAAATGTCGAAGTGAAGCAGCTACGTCATTAGGAGGATTAATTAGGGAATTAACATCGGCGGATGTTGGAAGTGGAAGCAATTAGTAGACTGCGAGGATAACGTTGTTCATTCGAAACTGCTAATCACTATTTTGCCAGCTCGTTCAAACGGGCGTTTTTTTTATTCCTTCCACTGTATCACCCCTCCCTCTTTCCTGCCGACTATTCCCTCAGACGAGAGCATGCCCATCCTTTTCCCCGTTGTGCTTCTTTCTCTGCACAGTGTCGTGATATATTTCCTCGAGTGAATACTCCTGGCCATGTCGAGATCTTTGTGACGCCGGTAAACACCGAGCCTTCGACATCAAAGAATGTCGTCCGCACTTTCTCTCTTTTCTCACAGCGTACCTGTCACTATACCATCCGCACCATGCACATTGCGCCCATGGGCTACTTCCGTCCGCCGATCTCTTTCCCTCTCGCCCTCTCACACACACACACGCACTCGCACTTTGTCGTTTTTCCCTTTTTACCGGGGAATGTTTCAAGCCGAAAGAAAGGGGGCCCCCTGCTGCGGCCGCCCGATAGGGGTCGACATTATCGATACCGTTTGCTCATACCTACGCCAGAGGAGTGAATCTGCCGGGAGCTACAGCCCTTTTCGAAATAATAGATCAGCCACATGGGGAAGGTGAGAGAGAAGCGATATATTTTTATCGGGCGATCGAGGTATTCCATCGATTTGTTACAACTGCCGCTCGCTAAAGCCTCAAACAGAGAGAGAGTTGGATGAACGATTGAGGGAAATAGCAGGTGATATATATATATAGAGAGAGAAAAAGAGAGCGCATGTGTGTGGAAGTGAGTGCAGTGCAGATGTATATGAAGAGTGCGGCGAGAAAGAGAGAGAGCAGTATGTTTCGGAGGGTGAAGAGACCGAGAGAGGTTTGAGAGAAACGGGGAGACAGAGAGAGATTGCGCGAAAGCGCTTCGACTACACCATCCATGGTAATTATCGAAGGCGAGGTTATCGACCCCTTTTACTGCTGTGCTCGCGAGCGGATTTTTACCGATGGCTGCCTCGAGGATAGCGTCACTCTCAAAGAAAGAGAGAGAGAAAGAGTCGTGCGCACTCAGGAACTATCAGAGACAGTCTGCTATCACACAGGCTTTGCCACCCTCTGCTCGCCGCGCAATATCCGACTGCAGTAGGACTCGATGTCATAAAACCCAGTGGGACGGCGCGGCGCGGAGCGGCGCGGCGCTCCCCTTCCGCCAAAATGAAACAATATCCGAAAATTCGAGTCTCTATCTTCGCCAAAGAATGGGGTCTTTAAAAAGTTATAGCGCGCCCAAGTTAGTACCATGATAACAATGGTAATAGAGCTGATCATCTCTCTCTTATTCCTTTATCATTCACTGCCGCTCAATCAATCGGGCCAATTCGAATCGCTAATTGTCCAACAGGAATTTCGTATGGAAAAACCGGCGGCATTAGTACATACGGAATGGGAATTAAATCTCGTTCCTGAAGTTCTCTATAACCAATGGCAAACGGTAGGGAAAGGCAAATAAATCCAGGCGGAGCTTCCCGGTAAAGGAGGCCAGCAAATAGAATTGAAAAAGTTACGCGCTTATTGCTCTGTGCGTCATTGGATGTATAGTACGTGCTGTCACTCGACACCACTACTTTCGAAGGTAATTAATTGCTTTGGAATTTCGAAGTCATAGTAGTCGCGCGCGCACACACACGTGTGCCTCACTGATATTAACGTATTTCATTCAATCGGATTCAGACAATAACTCAAATTAGCTACCCACAACCTATTTCCGATTGCAGCGTGAGCGCGTTGCATCCTTTCGACCAACTAGCGTGTATGCCGTCCAGGCCAGTGAGAGAAAATCGTTTCATGCCCACTGATGTTAATGATTCGTTGCGCGACTCGCAATAAACGTGCCGCAAGAATAAAGCCTTTTTCATATTATTCGAAATCCTTGAATTCAAGCAACTTGAAAGCACACGGCTGAGAGGAGCTTGGTGTTTACTTGTCTTGAAGTATTCGGTTTGTGGATTAGCATGGCATCGAAAGTATCCCAGCGTCTTTAAAGAATTGTCGATTTCAAAGTTTTCCTGTAGACTTGCGAGATGAAGACGTCCGTTCTGTTGCGGCGAAACAAAGCGAAACACAGAGTGATGTATGTATACATACTATGTCATGCTTGAATTTCGAAGACAGTAAGAACAGCAGAAGGTAGGGCTGATAAACTCGACTTCTTCGTGCCTTTCCATCGATTCTACTAACTACTAACGAGTCGAAAGTTCTCCCTTCTGTCTGTCGAACTGGAGCATTCTTCCCTCTTGCCTCTCTACCTCTCGCGCCTCATCTCACCGACCCATCCCTCTCTACGCTTATTCCTTCTCACCGATTCCTCTGTGTCTCTCACGCCTGATTGCAGGAAGTTTTTTAATGACGGCAGAGAAAAAGAGACGGAGAGGAAGAGAGATCGAGAAAGAAAGAGCAGGGGGAGTTTCAGGAACTCTATCACAGTTAGACGAGATGAATCAATTTTTCATTGCTTTTGGTTACTCTATTGAGAGGATGATAATGGAGTGTGAGGAGGGTAAAGAGAGGGAGAGAGAGAAAGAGTATACAGGTGGGAAGTCGAAGAAGCCACTTTTCATTTTCCGATCAATATTTATTTACAAGAAAAGTTCGACTTTCGCGAATATTCGCTCCTGTATACCCGCCAGTTAGCAGGGCTGCTACGCGTGTCTTTTTTCAGTAATGTGAGATGAGTGCATTTGCTTGGGAAAACATTTGTCGTCAATATTATGACTGACCGGCACTTTTCTCTCCTAGTGTGATGCGAGCCAAGGTAACAGAGCTTATCTCGAGATAGAATATGTGCAGGGTTTCACTTAAACCAGCATCAAAACGAAGACCTTCATCGAATGTCGAGGTATAATACAGGAAAATCTAAAATAAAAGTCACGAGATGCAAACACCACTTCGCAAACGATCATTGCGCGTGATTCGATGACAATGGGACATGATTAAGATCCATTTATACATATCAGTAAACGTTACGAGTCAAATCATGTCAATGCATGTGCAATCCCTATATATGCGAGTAGATATACTGAAAAACAATAGAAATTGCCATATACAGGTCTATGTCCGAGGTATGTGGCAGCCAACTTTTAGACGGAAATATGTGGGCGTGGGCAGCTCGGTCAAAGTATCTTCAATACCTGTAGAAAGTCAGTCCACAGACTGGACTGAATCCCGGATGTTTAATAACATCCTCAGAATAGCTAGAAATGGCTAGTACCCCAACTCCAGAATTCTCTCCATGTATACATACGCATACATAACCTCCAAGCAGGTGATAAGTCATTCGAGTTAAGAATAGTTTCACGAGCAGCGCTGGAGCATTCCAAGCTAGGCAATGATAGTCGCCGGCATACTTCCACTTGAGGCAATTTATTCTTGGAGATATTACGGTGGACTTTTTGCGAGGCGGTATGGTGGCTGGCCGGTCGCTAGTTCCGGCTAAACGATCGAGGACGGAAAATGCCGAGTCGCCGCGTCGAGGTTGGGATGGCCGACAAAAATGCGAGCTGGAGCCGGTGAAAAATAGGGAAAAAGTGGTGGTGGGCGCTCGCTCTGCGTGGAGCAGGCGTGGAGGGTGGAGGGTGGAGGGTGGAGGATTGGTTGGCCGGGGTAGAGTAGTGGCTTCTAGAGAGAAAGAGCCTCGACAGGGGTGGAATGAGGCAGGTGCGTCGGGACAATATCGATTCTCTCTGTCTTGCTCGGCTCGTTCGTCTCGGATTTACGCTAATAGTTGTCGTACGAGCCACTCGGGACACCGTAAGATCGCATTACGCGCTCGGATAGCAAGAAGCCACTAGCCATCCCCATCCCTATCCCGTCTCCCAACTCCCAACCTTCGCCCGGCAGAGACCACCCTTAAATTTCCGGAATTCCCGCAGCCGCCATTCCCAACGAAATAGGAAAAAACTGGCGAATCGTACTTCGAACAACGCAGGTTGATGTGCGCGTGGCTTGCTCGGGATCTATGTACGCTGTTACATCCTGACAGGACACGCGCCCCACTAGCTGGCACTGGGGCCGAGCGAGCCTATGATTTATGTAGGCCGTGCGGCTACAATTTGTATCGTGTCAGTTTTTGCGAAGCGAACCCCAGCCAGCACGGCTTGCTGAGTTATTGCCCAGCCTGGAGATGTTGAGGTGATTCTCCAGCGGATAGAGTGGCAACATTGCTCCGAAAACCAGCGGCCGATTCTCGCTACAGAATCACCGATCTGCCTTATATTCTTTCCGGTTATTAGTACATTTCAATATGACAATCTAGGAGACCTTGAAAGATGTACTCTTTGTATCTTGTCGCCTGTACCGAAGGATTAAATGTGACTTTATATCTACAGTGATATTCATTAAGTCTAAAGTAAACTTTGCCGAAGGTGTTTTTAAGGAAGGATCCAGCCGCAGGAATGATCCGATTAAAAGCATCCGGCAAGATCAGGCGAGGATTGAAATGGGCGAATTCAGGCGCTAACAGAGAGTATTGGAAAAATGCTGTGGTGGAGGAGGACGCACTGGTGCTGAGTAGTCGGGAAATTGGTGCGCACGCAGCAGGATCAGTGCAGTGGTAGAGAACCTTTTGCGTTGAGAAACATGATATTTGGCATTAGAATGGAAGGTACGCTTGCTGAGGGTACGCGATATCGTGCAAATTCATTTTCCCTGAGGTCTGCCTATCTTGGATTTAACCGGGCGCCGTGACGCGAATGTCGAGTTTTACGGGGGATCTCCGAGTGAGCAAGAGCTCGCTCCGCACCGCTTGCTCGGATGGGATAGGCGGTTTTGGCCTGGAGCCCGTTGTTTAAAGGAGGCGAAGTGGTTGAAACAGGACCCTACCACCGCCGCGCCGCGCCGCGCCGCGCCGCTTCGGTCGGACAATATTACTTCTCATCGAGTCGAGCACTTGCCGCAGTAACGTCGCGCTAATTCGCAGACTCCCTCGTCGCTGAAAACGGAATATTACTGTCTGTCGGATGCTTCTGGCAGTGTTTGAATCCAGGCATTTTCCCTCTATCCTCCTCCTCTTCTTCTTCCTCCTCCCCCCTACCTCGCCCTTACCCGCGCTACCACTACTCGCGTCCCAATTGTCTCTACGCTTATCTCAAGACGTACGAAAAACGGCTGCCTCTTTTTGCGCGCGTCCTCCTTTCCGTCATTAGAAGCTCGCCCGCACAAAAAGCACCCTGGACTACACCGAATTTGTTCAGCCTGTCTTAGACATTTTTACGTAGACACATACCCGGAAGTCCACGATGGCATTGCACTTGACCTAGATGATGGTAATCTTGCACTGAAACCTGATGGAGATCGGCAATTCAAGAAATATGATATTTAGCCGGTGTGTATGTTATCGCTCAATTATAGCAGTGTCTGTAAGGGGCGTTTTGTCTCGTCGCCATGATATCGTATAGTATATAACATATACTATCTCGTGTTGGGTCCGGTTGAATTGTGGAGAGAGTGGCAGTTCGGCTCAGGGTATTCATTCAATGTAACAGAGCATATCGCGTGCAACCAAAATGAAATCAACTGCTCGAATATCTCTCCTCGCGTGCTCTCTCTTTCCCGCGCTACACATTGAGTCCTTTAGGGTGATAAGAGGCATGAATGCCAGCGTATAAAGTTGCCCCCCATGCGTCGCACCGAAGCATAGTTATACAATTCAGCGTGCACGCAACAGCGAAATTGCGGAATGCGAAGCGCTCCGTTTTCACCGTTTCAATAGAGAGAATCAAATGAGGGGAAAAAAGGCATCGCGTTGAAAGCAACGTTCCAACAACGCCCGTAGACTTGGCTTCATTTTGAACATTTTTAATCGATGCTACAGCGAAAGGGGTAGACGGCTTAGCCTTCGGTTTTTCGTACTTTTTATTCACCAGTCCGGTACTGGTACGCCGCTGCGGCCGCTTCCCGTTTTTGTTGCATTGAAATATTACGAGATCGACGTGAAGCACCTCTCTTGCTGCCCCCGTCCCCCTCTCTCTCACTCTATATCTCTCGGAGGTTGGCAAGAAATAGACGTGGATATAATTAAAGCCGAGAGGAGAGGAGATAGGGATGTTAACGGTGCTTCAAGATGAATTGAAATCATAGAGAAAGAGGAAGAAAACGAGTGGAAGGGAGGAAAATTGCAGACTGAGAGGGCGCCCGGCTGCCAATGGACGCCAATGGCATTTGCGGAGTTGCGGGCTTGGGGGCGGCAGGGCTACTTCCTTCTAGGGAAATAAGGATGCGGAGAAGAGGTCAATGACTATGTGCTAGCAGGACAAAAGCATCTCTTGCGAGGCGAAGGCTCGAGTTCGAGGTTCGAGGGGCTGCCGGAGAGTTTACAATGTGGCGCAACGTGACAGGGCTCGCTAGCGATCGGACAATGACATCTTCCAGGACAATTCATTGTTCCAACCTTCCAAGGAATCTCATGGGCCGTTCGAACGAGATATTCCTTGGTGGTGGTGGTAGTGGTAGTAGTGGAAGGATGGTCGCCGAGTGGAAAGGGACAGTGGGACTGGGAACACGCCGATGTGGTGGCGGTGTGGTAAACGTCCCTGATGCTGGCTTGCGCGCATCTCTTCCTCCATTTCTCGGTGTCCTTCTCGCCGGTGCCTGCCTGCCTGCCTGGCTGCCATCTAACCCCTCGTGGTTCGTTCGTTGCCGCGGGCCGTCTCATTGAATACAAGAACGGGAACAATGTAACCTGCACAATACCGATGTCAGCCGGAAATGACACCACAGGGAAGAGCCCTGCGGTGGGTGAGGACTGCGTATAGCCGGGGCGCACGAATTCCCACTACCCATCCCCTTGGCCAGTTACACTCATACGCGCGCCTACCTTCGCTCGCTAACGCACAATTGGCCGTACAGCTTGGACCACACACTCGGTTTGTTACGGTTCTTAGCTCTCTCTCTCTCTCTCTCTCTCCCCCTCTCTTTACCCCCCTCCGACTATGAGAGCTTTTGGCACGCAATATTCCGATAAGACATACGTTCGCAGTCCTTTTCATTTGCTCTGCTACACAGTCGCTCTCGTGTCAGTAATAATGCCGCACGATCGACCAGTACCTGCTCGCTGGATTTGGCCGAGCTAGACGAATACCACTACTTTTGTACCACTTCTGTAAAGTACCGTCTAATTCCTTTTATGCAACACATCGTGCGAAAGTTCACTTTTCGAGGGCTGCGTATTGTGCAGAAAATGACTGACTCCTGCACTCTACTCTGTGTTCATTCTGTTACTGCACGCGTTCGGAAACTAGCATTTTGTTTGATTTTATCGGTCGATTTATCGCACTATTGGCGTCGACAGGAGGACTCGTGTGATTATCGCACCCGTTTGTGACTCGTGTTACAACTTCCACACTTGTTCTCCTGCCAATGCCGCTACGCCTTCGGCTCATGCAGCAACTTCTGGAAATTGGCCACTCCTCGCACTTGTATCGTAGTATGCATACTATTCAGAAGACAAAAATAGGAATAAGAATTCGAGTGAAATATACGTGAGGTCGAATATCCGTGAAATAAAATGATAGTGAAAAAGGTTGAAGTAGGATTTATTAGTCGCGTCGGTTATTTATACAGAGTTATTCAATATTTCGATAATGATGTTATGACAGTCCGCCCTTTTTGTATTATGCATGTTGTTGCTTGTTAGTTCAACACAATATATAAGGTAACATGATATGTCTGTGGTGTATAAATCTTTAATTCGACATCGGAGTCTACGCAAGGTTCTCGGCGTGTTTGAAATACGCCTGGGAAATCTGTGCTCTCATTGATCAGTGCCCCCGAGTGCAGGTGTATAGAAGAGACGCGACCTTCCCGTGCGAAAGAGACGTCGAATCTAGGTCAACATTGGAGGCCGCCCTAAAATGAAATGTAGCCGAAGCGATATTTATGGGTCCATTTAGTCTTCTTAGCCCGAGGCTGAAAACTAGAGAGGAGTTCTCTCATACGTAGTCTAGTCCCATTGTTTCTTCAGCTCGTTCGACAAGCGACGAACCCGCCGTCGACGTCGCCGACGCCTCTGCTCTAAATTCACGACTGCTTCGAGTTGCTCGAGGCTTCGGCGGTGCGGAAAATCGCTGAGCCGCTTTCACCGGCGCTACCAGCATGTTTTTGTCCTGGGCGAAACGAGGACAATGATATCGGCAGTGCGCCTAGTGCGCCAAGTTTTTTAATTAGCATGCCCGCGAAATAAATTATAATTAGCAGCGTGAAGTTTTGAAAGTTGTCGCTGTCACTCATTAAATGGCTGTCCGTCTGCTTCACCGCAGGATGGTATTATGCTTTGAAGAGGATTATCTCCTAGGAAAAATGAACTTCTTAACTCGGCAAAGATAATGCCTCGCTGATTCTCCCTCTGTACTCTCCTTTTATATCACCCGTACCTTTTGCCGGACATTCCAACCGGAATCAGGCTCCTTTTACCAAAGTACATTGGATTGACCTCGGGCCAAGTGAGACGCGCTCCCTGGGATCAAGGTTTAAAGGACGAGTGTAGCTCCTAGAACTAGGACAGGAAAACAAGTAGCGCTCTCGTGCTTTCTTGATCTTCTCGTGGCAAACTGTTGCTGTACACGCAGCGGTATTACGACTTTCTCTTTGCATACTCAATTTACCAGAGACACATGACAGGAATCACTCGAGTCGTATTAGAGCGATATATAAAAGAAGGATCAGCGATGTCAGCGCAGAATCTCCTCTGATTTACAGGCGTGCTGCGTTTTGTTTGAGAGGGAAAAATAAGGGCCAGAAAGAGGGAGGCTCAAAGGGAGAACAGAGGATAAGATGGCGAGTACGGGGGAACTGACGTCCCTCTTGGGAGGTGAACGGATGTCTGGAAGAGAACGATATTGCTCTACGTTGTAGGTCGAGGTACTTCGAGAGGATGCGACCTCGCTGTACGATCGCTAACCCCTTCCTTTCTTCCTGCTCGGCCAGCTACGCCAGGAAAACGGATAAAAAGATTATGGGGCAAATACTCGACAGGGACGCTACCGCCGACCTATCCAATGGACCACCGAGAACAGATAGAAATCTTTTGTCTCACTCTTCTCTATATGGCAAACACCCAGCATAATCCGCAATCTTCACGGAAAGGCGATCTGCTAATTTTCTTAGTCCGATGGCGGAACGGAACGGGCGCAGGATTTGGAAGCAACCGATTTAAAAGCTTCGACGAACCCCAGCAGTTTTAAAGGCAGCGCCAACTTGCGAGAAAGTTGTTTCTCGAAGGATTCCAGAACCGCCGGTTGAAAGGGTTTAAATGAATACAGTTAATTAATGTCGCTAGGTCCTCGGTTTCGCTTGCTCTCTGGCAATTCAATTAAATGAATTCTATTTAAACCCGAGCTTACTCCTTTTACATGGTTATGTAGAGACGAATGGATGAAGATACATTTTGCCACCTGACGATTTTCTTTTGAATAAATCTTGCAATGGTATTTTCAGGTTGAATGACACTGGTTGTTCAGTCGCGTTTAGGATGAAATGTCGTCGACATGATATCCGATCGGCTCCCCTTCCGCTCGGCTCCTTGACATCCCACGAGTTTCTATGGATCTGGAGTCGAGTATCGTTTTAGACAGCACGTTTATCGTCTCGTGCTTTGGTATTGTACATAGCCGTATGAACATCTCGTCGAGGAGGCGCCTTTTTGATCCAGCCCCCCCAGTACTCTTGAAGCGACAAAAAAGAGGACAGGATGACGAACAGGCAGCGTCCTTTGCACGCTCGACGCCGACGTGCCTAATACGCGCACGAGACATGCCGCTTTTCAGCAAGGACGAACCAGGGGGAAAAGCGGAAATATTGCGAGAGCTCGAGTCAACGACCGAACAAGTCGCCTCTCAGTTGTGCGAGAACTGTTTCTAAGACCGACTGGAGTGCCGACTGTTTTTTAGAACGTCCTTTCTTACCGTTGCGTGAATGATCCAGGTAGGGTGAAGTGCGACCAAGCATAAGAATAAGTATACGGATGGTGTAACATCAACTGCGAGTAAGACAGCAACAATCTCATGAAACCTCCTCATTTGTACATTTGTACATTTATATACCTCACACATGGTACACAAATACACGACATTCGAAAAGCATGAATGTAGTGAAAAAGATAAACAGAGTTAACCAAAACAAACAGAAAAGAGGATTATTGAAAGTAACAGCCCGGTTGTTGTATCATATTTAAATATTCAGTTACCGGTACATTCTACAACTCGGTTTATCTTATGTTTACTTGCCCCACAACTTTCAAGAATAAACAATTTGAATTGCGTGGAGCTTAAACCCAACTTCGGTGTTGATGAAACTCATTTTAGGACTAGCATTTGGCGTATTTGTCAGGCAATGGCGCAGTTTCGCGAATGTTTCCTCGAGAAATATCCGGAAATCCTTTAAAACAGAATCCTTTAAAAGTACGATTGCCGTCATATTGAAGGAATATACTGGGAAGCGGCAAAGTTTTTTGGTATAATTATACTTCACATTTGAACCATACAACTAATGTAAATAACCAAATGCTTCACTGTCCTCTGGTGAAATTCCCCATTGAAAAGTTGCCGGCGCACCACTCGAGAACTTGCCGGATCGGTTTATACCGGTTCTAGTGGTATTCGGGAAAGGTAAGCCTTGCCAAAATTACATCGGCTGCATTTTTCTTAAACTTGAAGTTCGGCAAGGTATTACGTGGACGTGCATGTCAGCGATTCTGCAAGGGCTGTTTACATTGTGCCGCTGGTAACATCCGTCGCAACTGTCACCTTACACTTAAGCTGTCAGCTCGTAGCAAAAGTCAAGTGGATAGGCAGGCAGGGGTGAGACAGTTGATAAGGGGATTGGGAGTAACTCAGCAAGGGAGTCAGGGGCTTACATGCAGTTGGAGGGTGCAGAAGAGGATCCGGCCGCCTCGGGAGAGAGAAGAAGAGGCGCAACTGAAGAATGCCGTAAAGATTGTAGAGGGCTGGGTACAAAAAGGCTTAAGGAAAGGGAGAAAGTAAAGTAGAAGACGTCGAACGAGTCGAGGGGCGACGAGGGTGGTGGTGGTGGTGGTGGTGGTGGTGGGGGGTACTCCCAGGTGCAATCGCGCTGCATCTTGCCGTCGACATTCACATCAGTTCGACTAGAGCCGAGATATTTCGAATTGAGTTTGTGTTGTATTTGAAAGTGGAAACTGAGGTGTCGCTCGATTCCGCCTCCCATCCGCAGTATCTACGCAACGCGCGACACCCTTATCTTCTCGGTTGTCATAGCGAGTTTCACTTCACCCTAAATCGAGAGAGTTTGACAGTTTTTTCGAAACCGGGTAATCAGAGAAATCCCCCGCGCAAGGATGAACTGCCAGATGTCACGCAACTGGATTACAAGTAGCGAGCGTGCTGCATGAACCCTATAAATCAATACCGATCTCTGATAGTGCTCGATCTTCCGGAAAGCCTGGCCGAATCTCTTTTCTACGACGCTTGTACTAGCCGAGGGGTGGACTGCCCGATACAAGAAGAATTAATATCTCCCCGGGTAATACAGCCAACCGTACAAAATGCTGCTTCCTCCATCGGAATTTACGGCTGGAGGATATTAATATCTCATCGGGCGGCACTCAGATGGCCGGGCCTTGCGAAAGAGGTGGAAAGTGTATCGGCGATAATTACGGGCGCCGGGCAACACCACTCATTACCTTCCCATCAACAATAAACTCTACACAAGCCGAGCCTGATACAGGCACGGGCGGGCGAGCGCCTTTCGCCGGTGTACAATGTGTACACTCACAGATGCACGCACACAGACACAAATCGATCGCTTCTCTCAAGAACGGCAGTCAACACGTTTTCCCTCGCAGCACGCATCGCTATCCCACATCCCACTCGACAGGCGGCAGGTGAGGCCACCCCGTGTCACGATCGCGGTTGCCTCTGAATTTAAAGTTACGCTACTGTGAGCTCCTCGGCGTGGCTGTCGTCGTTCGTCGTCGCTGTCGTGCAACGGAGACCGGAAGCGAGCTGGTGAAAGAGAAAGAGAGCCAAAGAGAGAGAGAGAGAGAGAGAGCGAGCGAGCGGCAGAGAGTGAGAGAGAGCGAGAGGGAGCGAGAGGTGGAGGGTGGTAGAACGGTGGAGGAGGTAAGCCGGGTAGAGTGGCAGGGGTTGCTGGTGGCCGAAGAACGGCTGGGAAGAGAGGTAATGAGAGAGAGGCAGGGAGAGGGAGCGACAGGAAAGGGGTGGGTGGTTCGAGAGGGCAAGGCGAAACCATGAGGCATCGACCCGAGACCCCGGGTTCGAGCTCGTTATATTCTCCCGCAGGATGTATCCACATCTCCCTTGCACCACGTCTCTTTTTCTCCCTCTCGCGACTGCGCGCTCTCTCTCTTTCTCTCTCACTGTCCCTCATTCTCACGCACACACAGCCGCACACGCTCTTGGCATCTCTATGCAATTGCATGAAACCAGAGCCAGCGGAAAGGGTTGGTCAGATTCAATGCGTGGCACAGTCACCCTCCACCGTCCTTGGCGTACTATGCTACATACTATGTACTATCATCCGGCAGATGACCAGTAGTACCTGGCGAACTTGTCACAATTATGGCCCGGCGTATTTACGACTTTAATACTATGCATATTGCTGCTCGTGTTTTAACAATGAATCTCACTAACTCGCAAGGTGAAAGGATTCGTCGCATTAATTTTCATCGGATTTCTGGTTTTGAAGCCTGGCTAGGCTGCGCCAGGCTTTTGTCGGCTTTTGTAAAAACGTCGCCCGTTTCGCTGCGTCGAGCTGCCACACGGAAAATTGGTGAAAGCTTCGGCCGTTTTAGACAGCCTGTGAATAATCGATATGATTGCTCGCGAGAGCGTACTATCTCACGCAGCTTTCCGCTTTGGACGAGCCACTCATTATTTGGAGCTGTTGGTCCCCTTTTAATGATTTCTGTTTCCATGTATCTACTTTCAGCTGGTTCAGCTTCCTTCCGAAAGCTTCTGCTTTTGTCTGATACACTGTACGCTTTAAGTTTCACTTTTTCAGCGCTTCTGAAATCCTGTGTTCGTTCGTGTTCTCGGGGAAAATAGCATCCCAGAGAAAACCTAGTGTGGGTTTGGTCCTCGAGGGCAGCATTGTCCTCGCGGATGCAGGCTTAACGAGTCCAAAATGTGCTTTCCCATTTTATCAAGAGCAACAGTAGCATCATTCATTTTTAAAGCCAGCCGAGAGCGCGGAGTAAGATCTCGGGCACGGAGAAGCCGCTCTAGGCGCGTTATGAATATTAAATGTGCGATGCCAGCAGCACCGAGCTAAGGATGCACGGTAAGAAGCGCAAGAAAGAGAAGTTCACCACCGGCGGCGAAGAAAAAGCTGTGCGCTCGACGGCAAAGTGCGCGCACCCCTACTACTCTCTGCTCGCGTCTCTCATGCTTCGAACCTCGGCGGGCTGATATAACGATAAAAATCAACGAGCCAGAGTTCCACAGTTAACGAACGAGACGGCCACCGTTATGTCCTACGGGATATAAATTATTCCTGTCTTTTGGAACGGAAGAAGTTAGAAATACATCGAAGCGATCTTCGAAACGAGCGGCGTGAGGCAGCTAATGGATATCGAGCGAGTCACGGCGAGTCGTACCTCGAACTATCCGCTTTCATTCTCCCCGCCCTTTTCCTACCCTCTCGCTCTCCCTCCCCCCCACTCTCTGTCAGTAACCGGGTTGGTTGACGAGCTCTTTGAAAAGTATGAGAGAACGATGGTTTGCTTATAGCGATTGCGCTTATCGAGAGCCCGGGCACTTCGGCGCGGAATGCTGCCGATCACTGCTTCGCCGAGATAAGGAGAAGCGGAGAAGCTGTCCGGCGCATAGTACTTCGAGCCTGCCTTGAATACCTTATCGTTCACGTGACGCGTTATCGTTTTACCCTCTCTTCTCTATCTCTACAATCTCCCTTTTCCCCCTTCTACTCTGACGTAACCCACTATAGGCGACGCATCAAGGGCATGCAACTTATAGAATGTCACGTACATTCGAGAGGGTAACACCCTGCTTACGGGGGAAGTGCCTCCGACGACTTTGAAGTGCTTGCTCCGTTATCTATTAGTTGTTAGACTATGCATAGTTGGGTGATATCCTAGATAATGTTGCGAACGAGAGTCGGTATTATCTTTCTTTGAGGCAAGCATCCCAAGCACTGTGTACAGCTTACATGACACAGGAGGTTTACCTGGTCTTGTAAATAAGAGATTTCGCTTTGCGGATCGCAGAAACGTCGGCTCCAAACGCTGGACTGGTACCGCGTTGCATTTTGATCACAGAGTGCACTCGTTAAAATATCCAGGCGTGTGTCTGAATTATGCAGAAATAATTCCTGGTGCAGTCTTCAGCGGTACCTGTTTCTGAATTATTGGCGACATTCGCGTTCCTGGCAAACCTTGTTTTTCGCCGAATGAGCAAGCAGACTGATGAATTATTTGTGAGCACCGAGCGAGTACGCGGATGGTAATAATTTATTTGGAATATTTTGGGCGGTTGGTGCGAAGGGAAAGTTTCATATTTTCTAGTAACTTCCATTAACTCGGACGAACTGATTGCGGTGAGAACGTCAATCCAAGTGGACCTGGGATTACTTATCGCCGCGGCATGGTCGAACAGTTTATTAGGTAGAAATGGTATGGATGGATTTATTGAAAATGAATTTGTGGTAGAATATACAAAGTACGAAAGGCGACGAAGTACGCTCGAACATAATGGAATTGCATAATGTTATTCGAGTTATGTTACTCGATCCCACCCCTCCTTACCCGCTTATCTAAAGTATATTATTGCGTGCCGTTAATTATAATTTCTCATACGGTAGGAAGATTGAAGTACTCAATTTTCCCATCGGTAAACTTTCACATCAATTTTCATTATATGTTTCACGGATGCGCAAGTATTGCCTGGCGAGGTAAACAGTGTCTGTGAGCAGCTTCATTTTCGAGAGGCTTTTACCTTTCCTTGGGTGTCATCGATCCCTCCAACTAAAACCCGCCTTTACCGTGTAGCCGGTCAACCACCGATGAATATGCGATTTCACTATTACAACGCTCGCATCCTTCCAGAAAGGCAGGATTAATTCACGTACAACTCGTTCGCCCCTATCACATTCCACCGTCGTTCAAGTGCCGTAATCTTCGCGTTCCTGCCTCCGAAGCACGTTTGTTTTCCGTCGATATCTTTCTGCAATTCAAATTAACGTAAACAAGACGCTATCCCAATATTGATGTAATTCCAATCGGTGTGAGTCTTTATTTTCCTGGTGGACCAATTTCAACCCCATTACTTCCAGAAATTACTTCGGCTGGAAAGTAGGCTAGTTCTATTGCGGCCAATCTTTCAGGCTTTGTTTCTTCCTCCGCCCACTTAAGAAGAGAATAGCTAGATAATATTTTCGCTGTACTTGTAGCAAAGTCACTGCAGCAGATATATTAATGTTCGTCATTAACCTCTTGTTGTACCATTAGTTCGACGAAATCGGTAACACAGATCAGAATCACCCTCAACAACATACTTAATCCTCAAAATATCCAAAAAACAATGTAATAATGTTCGCTCAATTTTCATTCCACGAGTCTCCCTCGTGGAATGAAAATTCACTTTTGATATAAAATTTATATCACGAGTTCGGCTCGTCAAAATACGACAAGGGGTTAATGCAAACGGTTTTTTGTGGGTCACGATATATAATGTATTGGATTAGCAAAAGTACTTCCAATTCTATATTCGATTACGTGGAATAGAACGGCACAGAGCTATTTGCCGTAACGATTAAAGTAGCCCTGCAGCGTTTACTGAGTAATTAGAGGAATGCAAGCAAATTTATTGTGGAATAATTCAGCATCTACTGGCGTTACAGTACCGCCCTTGCCACCCGTTACACGAGGACCACTAAAGCGTCGCTAAAGTGATATTTAGCTCGTGTACATAGAGAGTCGTAGCAACGCATTTAACAAAGATTGGTTCGTAAACCACTCGGTCATTTTATCAAAATTAGACCAAGCGCTGCTCCAAGTCCTCCACCTCGCCGAATCAGTCTTCAACTTTTCCAAAATTAGTACAAGGACTTGTTTGCAAAGCAATTTTTAATAACTTATCCGACGAAGTTTCGGAAGTATTGTGGCATCTGTAAGCCAACAATCTCCATTGCATAAGAACTTCAACTTTACGAAGCGAAGACGGCAGATACGAAAACATCTTGACGATTAATATAGTTAAGGAGCGCCATCTAAATTACTCGAAAGACGCCGGAAGGATAACGAGGTCATTAGCCCGGAGAATTAGCTCACGATTGCCAGGCCGGCAGGGCAAGCGTGTGAGGCGCGTGTAGAGATCGGACCTCTCATCGAGAAGGTCATCAAGGAGCCCTCGAGCTCTCTTTTGATAGGCGGTGTGCTGGCAGTGGACTTCTAACGAAGCGTGAATTAAATATACTCGTGTATGTACGCAGACGCGCACGTTGCAGGACCCTTTCTGCGAAGGGACTCGGCCGTGGAAGGAGCCCGCGTCTTTTGTTCTATCCGCGCGGCACTCAAAAGCGCCGATGAAAAGCAATCCCGGCCAAAGGAAATACACACATTCATAGAGAAACGGGACGCGTCGGAGCCACTCGACACGAGCCAACTGGCACTGGGTGCGTGTTGCCATTGAGAGTTCAAAGAGGGTGGATCGCCACCCCCGGAGGAAGGAGGCTGAGCCGGGCGTACGAGCTGCTTGGAATACGGGCAGTTGAGCTCGAGGGCGAGACGGCTCTGGCCTCGAGTACTACGAGCTGGCATTTCGTCCCCGGCTGATCAGGAAATTGGCCCTCCTTTCGCCGTTTTATCGCGCGTAAAACTGCCAACACCTTCGCTCGCCCAGTTTAATTCACTACTAGCATACCATGCACCACACCGGACCCCGAGAACTCCACTCAACCCCCGACTCACCACCCTGCTGCCACATCCCTCTGCCCGACTTTATGCAGAGATTTTATTTTCGGACAATGCCTCGCCCATTTCAAATCTGTTGCGATATCGTCCTCCACAGTCCTTGTATTATAGCAGTTTTACGCGCCATGAATTGAATGCGCCCATAGAGGAAGACCCTTTCGGCTGAATAGTTTCATAAGTCTTCTTGGCACTGATTCCTGAGGTTCGCGCGAATGTCCCGACGCCTTTCCACTCGCATAAAATAGTAAATGTCCTTCCAAGTACACGGAAAATGAGAAACGTTAAATGATGGCTGATATATTGGACCCAAAAAGAAACGTCGCCTATAACAAATAGACAAACTTTGGAATTCGATTGATTTTCACGTGGACAGGAATATCTATCGATGTGATGTTGTCTTTCGACATCCTCGCATAACATAGAGGTTTCGTTTGTGAAAAGTGAAACCTATTACCGGCCCGGCAAGTGTACGAATCTGCTCTATATTCATAACGAGTAAATAATTCAGAAGGATAGTAGTGTCGCCCATTGGTTTGCTTTCACAAGGCTGTCGCGTTGTTTGGCATTAACGTGCAGAATCGAGGATAGGGAGAGTGTCATGTCGTCTCTGCTGTCAGTGCCACTACTACTGCGAGCACAAACTACTGAGCTATACTACTTACGATACAGACTCCCTCTCTATCTCAAGTTCTCACTGCCACACACACTCCCGCTCTTTACGTCTAAGTTGCCCCTCGGACTCGCATCCAAATCTCTAGATGTCTAAATCTAGGAATCCACCAGCAGTTTAGGGCCTCCGGTACTATTGTGATAATTTTCGGAATAACTGACAGCTCTTCCAGTCTCCTGACGGCTCTACACCGATTTCCCCCGCGTCTGTTTCCTGCGAGGCTGCTGCACTATCCGAGATAAAACTTCTACTGGACACTCTTTTGACAGGTGGCTTTCGCATGACATACGATATCGTGGCGCATCATCGGCACTCGCTTTACTTTTCCGACGGTCGACAAACTTGCTTTTAAACTCGGTTCGATTACAGTTTCGTGTTTGAAATTTTATCTCTTTCTCTCTCTCCCTCTCTCTCATTCTCTTTTAATGCGAGTGTCAGTCACACGCGGCAGGCACAGATTTCGTGAATTTAAATTAATAACTACTGTTTCATTCGTGTATTACTGAGTTTGGGCGTTCTAATCCTGAAAGGTTCCAAAAAGTTAAAGATATAACGTTTGCACGCATTTCTGCAAAATGTTGTTTAGTTTTCCCGCAAGTCATAAATCGACGAGTTAGGCATACGTGAAATTACTAGTGAACGGACTGGTGTAAACATTTCGGATTTTTGGGACGAATTCTCTATCACTCATCAAATTAGAGATGCTAAAAGATTCTTATCTGGTTCATTCTCTTTCGTAAAAGGTAATGATTTATTTAGCCATTAAAATATTCCATTAGCGTTGGGAGCTCTGCGTAGAGAGGCTGACGAGTTAAATCGGAGATGGGAAAGTCGACTAGAGAAGGGACTAGCCAGGGGGATTGGAGAAGAGCGGAGAGAAGAGGAATCAGTCGAGGCAAAAAGCAAGGTCGTCGGCCGACGTAGTCTTATTAAGAGTGTCTCTTCCATCCCCCAGACAGTTAGATTTCTAAATGTCGCTCTACGAAGCGCGCCGACATCGTTAAGGCTCCGCTGTTGAGATTAAAGGCTTTTGAGATTCGAGAGATTTCAAGTTGAAAATTGTTCGCAATTAGTGCCGAGCGCAGCGTGCTGCGGAGACGGGTCATCGCGATGGAATGAGATGGGCCAAGGAACACCTTCAGGAAACTGCAGAGAGAAGCGAAAGAATCTTGGGATGGTGCCTTGAAAATGTTAACGAGAAATAGACAGAGAGAAAGAGAGAGAGAGAGACAGTGGCGATTATAAGATACATTGAGGTCATTATCGATGTACTTTACATTGTATTAGTCACGTCACTCACTTCAACTCTGTATAAAGAAACGCATTGTTCCCGATAACGTAGAATATGACGCTTTCTCTTTTATTGAGAAATCTGGAAATATGAATTTGTGCATTTAGAGTTACGAATTCGTTTGTAATTTGGAGTTCGATTTTCCTTTCGGAGGGATGCGTGATGAATAGAAATCCGAGTTAAATCCAGACTTCGTTTCCCTAAACGGTATAATAGCATTATGCAAATTCGAAAGACTCCCTAGGTGCGCAGTATGAAGAGGTAGCTCCATTTAGAGAAGAAACTCTCTCTTTCTCTCTCTTCCCATCATTTTCTCCTGGACTACGGAAAATTAGATTGACCTCGCGAAGGTATCAGAGCGTTGTCGCAAGAAAACTTACGGAGATGGGGTAAGTGTCAAGTTATTAGGTTAAATTATGCATTAAATAACATTATGCGAAAATGTATAGCAGAAACTTACAAGCGCGATTCAAGAAACGTCGGAGAAACGTAAAGAACTTCCGAGTGGAGAAATCTGCACCATTTTGATTCTTAACCCAAATAAATTTTAATTGATAACAAATTCGTTACGATATTGCCGCATGCGAAATTCATTGGCGTGAATTTGCGTGTCATGGGGTAGTAAAATATATTTACATTTTACTGCTTTTCATTTGCAAATATAGTCACTGAATTCGGTACTCGCATACCCGGTGTGTTGACAACAAACGTAATTGTACATACATATAGTCTGCTTTGTACATTTAATCATCTGCCGGGAAAAGAACAAGTTTCATACTGGAATCTCACAAATTATATTGGCACGGTAGTCACGTGCTTCCTGTTTCGTTTGCTTGTGCAAGGGCGAACCTTTGTAAGCACGCACGCACATCCTCCGCCGGGGTGTGTACACTACCGACCGTGCACAAGATGTTGATCAAGGGAAACTGTTACCTCTACAAGTAGTTCAGTCATTTTTCTATACCGAAAGAAGCCGGCAATTACCAATAAACTGCCTTCGATTATTATTCCAACTATCCGTACGTTGAAACTACATTTCTAAGCCTTGCTTGTCAATGCAGATATTCATGTTGAATGGGAAAGAATTCGAAATCAACGTCATCGTATCTCTAAGTATTAAATGGAGTACGCAATTGATATTTCCCAGCCGTGGTGCGGTTAGTTTTCAATTAGTATCATAACTTTCATTGATGCTCGCGCTCACGTTTCTGGCAGAGTAGCAAAACTCCTTGAAGAGGAGGAAGGAGGAGGAGGTGGTGGTAGTAGCTGGCCGGTTGGCCGGTGGAACACAGACATAAGATAGAAAGACGCTCGACTTACCCACGAATATTAGGCAGCGGGCCAGCATCCTTGGATTCTGTCCTTGGACCTCGGTCAACCTTGCACTCTGCGCGGCTTCCCCGGAGGAGAACGTGGGGCCCGGTAACGTCACCGGAACAGCGAACGCGTCGTCCTCGGTCACGCTTCGCGGTACTGCTTGTCGGCGCGGTGTTCCTCGCCGGCACGGGGAACGGGGACACGCGTTACCGAGAGCGGTTTATCGCCCGGCGAGCGGAGTCTCGTTCCCGGTCGGTCGAGGATGCCGATGACGCGAGGAGCCGGGAAGACGCACCTGTGCCGGTGCAGGGTCATACGTGCGCGGCCAGACGTGTCCCGAAGTGTGAGTTGCGCGGCCCCGAAGAGGAAGAGGGGAGAGACAGGTAGTCACTGGAGAAGAGGCCCGGTAGAAAACGCGCCGCGCGCGTCCACCCTCGCGGAAGTCTTTGGCCTCCGGCGACGCTGGCCACGACTGATCGCGCCAGGCAACCCCCGCGAGTACCTCTGCGCATGCGGCCCACAATCTCTCTCTCTCACCCTCGCCCACCCTCGCTCACCCTCGCCCACCCTACCACCTCCTCGGCAACCCTCCGCCGATTCACCGCCACCCGCAACCCCAATGCTACCTGCTGCCTCTTCGACCCCTCTCGGCCCCACCACCATCGGCGCGCTCCCCCCTCTGCCCCACCGCCGAGCCGAGCCGAGCGGAGCGGTGCCGCTCGGGGGGTTAGCTGCATGCTAGATAGCTGCAGGTGCCACAAAGTATGAAAGGGAGGACGTGAACTGCGCGCGCTCGCACCACGCATCCGGCTTTCACGGAGTACCTACGCGATGATCCGCCGGATTTTTTGCCGCTCCTCCTCCCTCGCTAGGCTTCGCTGCCGCTTCCACCACCGCCGCTGCTGCCGCTGCCGCTGCCGCCGTCGCCGCCAACGCCGGCCTCACCACTTCACCGGCAAAGCTACGTGTGATTCGATCATCAAGGAGAAGCACTCCGCTCGCTCTAGCCGCTATCCGACACTCCTCGGCGTACAGTTATTTTTGATAAGGCGCTTCCCTTCCCACCGCTCGCCCCTGTACCTGCTACCCTTCCTTCCTTCCTTTTGCGAAAGAAGACTCGCAGCATTCGTCGAAAGTGGATAGGTTGCCGCTTGTCGCACCCGCTCGCCCGCTCTGTGTTTCAGAGTCTCCTCCCTCTGGGCTGCCTCCTCGCTCTACGCTCACCCTAATGTCGACTATATCCTGTACCCCTCCACCCCCCACACACCTCCCCCTCCCCTCCCCTCTCCACCCACCCCCCGTGGGGGGGGGGGGGGCTTCTCTCTTGCCTCTTCCCTCCTCTCACCACCCTCCCGGCTCCTCATCTGCAAGCGAGAGGGTAGTTTGCAGGTGCAGCAAAGACCGAAAGACAGCCTCGCACCCTGCGCCCCGCGACTACAATTCCATGCGTCGAGCGCTTTCGGGGCTTGCGATTGAAAGTGCCCGCGCGCACAAACGCGCGTCTTTCCCCCGACGGAGACTGGAATGGTAGTTCTATCGGGGCGCGTGCTCCAGTAAGAAAAATTAACGCTCTATAAGGCAGCCTTCCGACGAGATCACTCTGCTTTTAGTCAGTGGTGCGAGTATCTGCAACATATCGCATCTCTGCTGCTCACTGATCCTTTCTCCCTGAGCTTCGCTCGAGTGACATTGCATCTTGCTTCTAGTCATGCATCTCACCCGAGCCTCCCCTTCAACGATGCGCGTCGATCTCTTTCTTGTCCCGGCGAGCATCCGGCTCTCTCAGCAGCGTCAGCTGCCGGCTGGGTAATATGTATGTGTAATATGTATCTAGCTTCTTCAAAGAATCTCCAAAGGCAAACATACTCCGTGCAAGCCTCCGTGCGTGCATGTCAAACTTTTGGAAACTTTTTCCGCAGTCGACGCCCCCATATTACGCGTATGCATGTTGATCATAGATGAAACCTTTCGCCAGCGTGGCGTATTTGCTTTCGGAAGAAGTCGAGTTTCGGGTGGAAAAAGATTTCACACGTAGAGCGAGGTGTTCTTAACAGTAATCGTGTGTTGCTATATTTTTTGCTTGGGTTTGCAAGAAGTGTCTTTTAATAATAGTGGTTATTCGTCTTGAAATCACTGTGAACACTAGCTTTTTGATATGTCGCTTCTTCGGCCGGTGTACGTGTCTGTGAACGCGCGTATGTGTAAGCGGAGTGCTGTGAATAATAGAAGAAGGATCGCTCTTGCCGTCGTAGTAGCGTTTCGAAACTTCATAATGCGCCGTTATGCTTGCAGGAAGCCGACGTAAGGTATGGGTGGGAACCTTTGGTCACGTGGATGCAAGAAAATATATTCACCATTTGTCAGGAGAAAATCTTCCTTTGAGTAATGAAACGGTCTCGAAAGACACGTAAAAACATCACCCTTGGGTGCATTCCGGAGCGGAAAGGGATGAGTCGAGATAGGCTGATCTGCGATATTACAAAGGGCATTCCCAGGGTCGCGCCAAGTGGCCCTGTAATATCTCATGCTTTCTCTTCCGCAAAGTCCAAGTGCTGTAAGTTTATAATGTTAGTTTCATTTCAATCGGGCAACTCGCTTTCTCACTTTGCGTCTAGCGCCGCTACCTTCGCCGGAGTTGTAAATCTCGGAGGAAAGTACAGACGTGTGCAGGTCCAATGCGAGACGCAAGTGAGAAACGTAAACCGTGCGGCCATTATACTCGGCTTTTCGAGACTCGTTGAAGTACATCGTTCACGTGCATTCAGCCCCGGATTCACTCCGGCACCGGAAGACCTAATCTTTTTTCTATTCACCGCCCGAGTACTTGGCTATTCGATACTAATGACTCGCTCCACATACTTGGTCCAGTTATATACCTTCGAAATGCGACGTATTCAAGGGGCTTGCATGAAAGTGATTTAATATGCTAATTTAGTGTAGTGCCAGCCGGGGTACTCGCGACTTTTCATCTCTCAGCGTACATACCCGTACGGTCCTCGAGCGACGTCAGTCGAGCATTTCCTCATCTCATTACATCCAAACACGAGCGGGATCTTTTCAGGAAGAGGTAGGGTAACCCTCTGGCCTGATGTAGTTGGACACCCAGTAGATGGGAGGATGTGCTCATTGGCTGAGGAAAGGGGTGCGCAGACATGAGGGGCTCCGAAAGTTTTGACGTTAAACGCCGGCTAGGGCCGCGCTTGCATCCCGAGTATTCGGTCCTATGAAAGGCAAGGGCGGCGGCGCGCACAGATTCAACGCGGAGTAACTGTCAAAGACAGAGAACTGTAATGAGCGAGAAGAATAGAGTTTACGACATAGGAAAGGGTGGCGACGCTCCTGGCGGAGTACACAGCGTAGCATGGGGATTCAAATCCGACAGAGAGAGGAAAAGAGGCACAGTGCGCACCGGGGGTGAGCGTGGGAGAGGCGGGGGTGGGGGTGCGAGAGAGCGAGAGAGAGAGAGAGAGAGAGTGAGGTAGGATGTATATCAGTAAGAACGATGAAAGGACTGAGAAAGTGAAGCAGGGGGTAAGTACTGGAGGTAGGAGCGAGAGGAGAGGGTGAGGAGGAGTATCGGCGTACTTGCAGGGGTGGCAGCTCGATGCATCCCAGTTGCAATATGCACGAAAACGGCACGCAAGTGCGAGCGAGAGGTAGAAAGAGAGGGGGTGGTAGCCAGTCAGGCTTGCCAGTAGAGTAAGTGGAGCGAGCGAAAGGAATAGAAGTGAAATGAGTAAGCCTGACATATAGCTATCCCAGGCAGAGAAAGAGAGAGACAGTTGTGTCCGAGCACGTCGTTAAAACCCGACCTGGGGCTACGGATTCCGAGTCGTCGTCTTCTAGCGGGTAGCGTAGACCCTCTTCGGCATCCTCAACACCCATGCCACCCTTCAGCAGAGCGGCACGACGACGCGGCGCGGCGCGGCGCGGCGCGGCGCTCTATCGCCTGGCACTCGTTCGACTATTGTTTCGTCAAGTGCGACATAAAAGACTGGAAGATCCGCCCATTGTATCGGCTATTAAGGCTGTTGTCTTGGTAGACTCACTCTTTCTATTCCTCTCTCTCTTCCACTTCGGGAAGGATATAGCGCGCGGCTGGCCTACCAACCGGGAACAGTTTGGTTCAATTCAAATTTGTCCCCGGGTCACGTAGCACGGCCTCGGCGAATTAAAACGTGTCTACACGCGGCATCCCAGCCACCCGCCACGCGCTTCTACTTAATCCTCCCATTTCCTCTAGCGGAGCTGCGTCCAACGCTCCGCTCTCTCTGCTTACGTGTTTTCGACGCGACCGCCGGCTCCAACTACCGCGCACTCTCGTCTCAACATCTAATAATGCTCCAACAAAAATGCTAGCCGCTGATATTAACCCATTTGGATCCACCATTTGGCGCCACTGCGCTTCCAAAGCGGAAGGTAACAGGCGTTCTTGGGCTGCTCGGAATGAAGAAACAATTGAAATCCTATGATACTTGGAGTTAGTATACGCATTTCTCTGGCGAATAATGATTAATTGTAATCAATTGTAAACATCATTTGTAAAGCGAGAGAAAAGGAAACCTTGGAGGTGTAAATGATTAGGACTTCACAGCAGCAGGATATCTGGGCTATCGACATTTAATGTGTATGTATTTTCTCGGCTGACGGCATCGGTAAATTAAACGTCAGGGAAGCCACATTATTAGTAATTATTCGGTGCGCTAATTAAATTATCGTTGAAGCTAATATAGCCGGGATACTAGTGGATTCGGACTATAATGTATATATATTGAATCTTCTTGCGGTGATGCAGATTATTTTGGCGCGCAATAATTCGATATTGCGCGCTCGAAGTCTACTGCAGCGCTCATTTTCGTCTAACCGTATTTCAATTATAGCGCGCGCTGGCATTATAACATTTACTATCCTTCTCACGTGCATCTAATTGCGAGCTGAGACTCGCAAACAACTGTATACGTACGTGTGCTGAAAATTACGCGGCGCTCGTTCTGTGCTAGTTACCTCTTTTCTCCGCGTTTCACCGAGCATTTTGTGCCCCGCCTTTCAGTCTTCTCTCTTTACCTTGCCCGGCCTTTCTCGTTTTGTAATATCTAGGCGCAAATTGCACTTGGCGACAGTGCAATTGTTCTTCTTTATTTCCTTTGTGATGCGCCGAGAGCGCGAAATTGGCATAAACTATGGCTTTATCCTCGTCGCTTGCCCGCTCCGCTTTTGCCCTTCTCTTCTGATTCTCCATCCGCCATTGCCACTGCGCTGGCGCGTTCACCCTAATAACGGCAAATGACCTATTAAAGCGACGGTCAAGAAGCTCATTGAAAACCACCCGTTCTGCCGTCCTACGTTGCTTTTCGTCCAACTACCGGAATATTGAAGGCTTCCTTCGACACGAGGTGTGGCGTAGCATCATCTCTGCGAACAGCAGCGCGTGTTTACACTTCATAATCAACTCCCATTGACGCGATGTAACAGAGTGCGCTCGTAAGATTTCTCCTGGCAAACTCAAGGAAACCATTGCGAAACCCGAGACTGAGGAGGTATATCGGGCCTGGTTTTGGGGGCTGCTAGATAGGTGGATGGAGAGAGAAGCTAGTCGCAAATTGGTTGGATAATCGATGCCAGTCTTGGGATTCCATACTGAGATCAGATGGTTGTTCTGTTTAATTAGAATGTGCTCCTCGGCTCTGTTAAATACTGGGACAGGCATTCAACTATTCAGCAGCATCTGCATGCAGGCATTAAGAGCGTTTTAAAGAGATTTTCACGGGTTCTCGTATTTTCAATTTGTGCGTCCGCCGGACAGTCCGAATGACGCAGACACGTACACGCATGTTTAACTGTTTAGTTAAAGCTGTTCTCTTGGAAAAGAATTAGGAAGTATAGAGCATACAAATTTTCAAAGTCCCGCATAAATGCATACCGACCAGAGCGAATGAGTCCTACTTTCAACCGCCTTTCAAATAAATGTGTGTGCCGGCAGCGGGGAATCTAGGTCGAAAGTCCTTATCGACAATACGTTTTTATCTTTTAAAATAGACGGAACAATATTATACCCTATGAAAGCAATGAATAGTTCACTTTTCCCTTTATTTCGTCCGCGGCTTGTTGAAAAAGATACACGAGACTTTAACGAACGTGTTGCACAATGGATAATGCGATCCGCAAAAGATTGGTAACCAGCGGGGAACAGTACGCCGCGCCGCGCCGTGCGGTAACGTAATGGGCATCGAGATAATGTGGGTCCACGTGGGAGCTCGGCCCGGGGATTACAAGGGGCTACACGCCCAGCTGGGATTCAACCATCGATTACTGCACATTACTCTGTTAATTACATTATTCACTCGATGGGCATTAATAAAGAAAGAATGTTAATATTGATTTCGAAGATATAGCGTGAAGTGCATTTAGAAAGCCCCTGACGAAGCGCGTGCTCGAAGCAAGGAGTACACAAAGAGAAAGCAAGAACAAAATGCACGTAGACTGATAAGGACAAAGCTCCTTTAATTCCATTTTTCCAAGAAAATATTCTGCTTTCTGTTTGAAAGGCGGCGAGCTTTGAAAGCAGAAGACTCGGTCGTCTGAGGAAACAAGAGATTTTAACGAATCCCCCTTCCCCACCGCTTTTACCAACCTAACCAAGAGATTGACGGTCTGTGGGAAGAAAGGCAATAGGACGATTAAATGCTTTTTAGAATTCAGTTAATGTGTGTTGGGACAGCGAGGATAGTGGAGGTGGTTTGCGAGCTCGGGAAGGGCAAAGAGGAGAGATTGAAGGGAAGGTGGCACTTAACGCGTCTTATAAGATGCGAGAGAGAGATAGGCCACGAATCAGAGGGGTAGTGAGCGAGGGGTGTCTGCAGAAACGGCTACGTGAAGGGTCATAATTAAATTCAGATTTCGCGCGGGTGCCGCCCGATGAGAAAAGACGTAGAAGAGGGGGAAAAAACGGGAGCAGCAGCATCAGCGGGAAGAGAGATCGACCAGGGCGGAGAGGAAGTGAAATAGGATGAGGAGGAAGCTCCGCCAGGAAAATCCGGGGACATGCAAAAGTTTCGCCAGCCGTACGCACCACCCCCCACCGTAATTGAATTAAAATTTAAATCGTCCTCATGAAGACGAGAGCCTTAAACGCCGAGAAGATGAGACTGCGCGGGCTGCTGGATGCTGGGCCGAGAGTACGCGAAGAACGAAATCGAAAAAATAATTATCATTTATTGAAGTACATCTTCAAAAGCCAAGAAACTTATTTAACATTGGTAGGTCATTAAAAGGGAATTTCGTAATTTAATATTAATCATCCATGTATTAATCGTTCGTATAACATCGTTTGTAATAAAGTTTCACTCTGCGTGGTGAGCCTGGCGAGTTATATCTGGGTTATTTACATTTGGGGACAGACTATAAAGATATGATCTGCCCCCGGAGAAGGTCGTCTTGACGATGTATCGTGTTACGTGTCGCTGAAATATGTAACGAGTAAGCAGGAACGTCGTACGAGGAGGAAAGCGCACGTAGCAGGCATCCGAAAAGCAGTCGGTCGAAGAGAGATCTTTGCAAGCTGCATTTAAAGAGCGATGGCCGCAGAAGGACGGAAACTCTTGCCTTTCAAGTCGGACTTGGAGCCGAGTTAAGAGCTCCCCTCCTCGCTCCTTTGCGAAGCAACCCCCTCGCCCAAACCGCGCTTTCCCCTTGCCTTCATTCCTTCTCTCACTCGCCTCTTCGGATCTTCCTTCTCTCGCCCAGTTCCAGCATCTCCTTTCCTTCGTCTGGACTTCCTAGTCAAGCGACACAAATGCCACTGTGCTCTCTTCCCACTTCGTCACGTTCTGGCCGTTCTACTGTGCAAAGGCGAGTGTTCCAAAGTCGATCACTTACTTACCATTTCCAGGCAATCGGGCAAATTGTACAAAGCCACTGATCATTCGGCCAGCTGGAATCGCGTTAACTGGTACAAAGCCGCTCGGTGTCCTGTAGACCGCGTGATGCTCCATCCCTCCGTTTCCCATAATGTCGCTGACCGACGATTAACACGCGCTTTTGACAGAGCTTTTTCGGCCGCAGTACATTTTTTGCTCCCTTGAAATATCCAGTGAGCTCGTTCGAAGTTGCTGGAAAAGCGCTCCCATTTTTTCGTGGAAAATTTGGGGACATGTGCGAGCGAGGTAGTTGCGCTTCCAGTGGGTCTCATTAATCCCCATCTCCCGAATTTTAATATAAAATGTTGAATAGCTAAAACCACACAATAAAAGAATACATGGCGGAACAATGTAAATTGGCGATGGCCCGCGGTCAATATTCAGCAGCCATACGCTCTCGGTTTTCGGTGCCAGAATTTGCTGGTAATCACAGTCACAGCTGAAGATTGATTTCCAGAATGCCATTTACCAAACGATTGGTGCCTACAAAGGTCATTTAGTCGATGCACAACATCACTTTGATTGCGCGATGATCAGGAGCAGTGTCGTCCGTTGGTACATATTAAAACAGTGCTCAGAATTAATTAGCTTCATTACCGTTCACCGTGTCAGTTTACAAATCGGGCGTAGGCGTCGAATCAGGCTACTGTTACTATTTGCCGAGGGATCACTGACAACGAGTATAGGGACTGAAGTTCGATTACCTAATTCAACTTTGTTCTAGATTCGAGCCAGTCTTCATTGCTATACTTGCCACAGGAATTCCAACGTAAGCTGTATGCATCAGGCATGACTAGAGTCATATATCATAAAATATACCTATTGCCGACGAAGTAGTTCCGCTTTCCAGCTTTTATTTAGCAATTTTACTTTATTTAATAGACTCAAGATCGTAAGCTTACGACCGCAAAGGGTTAAGACATGCTAATATTTACCTTAATAGTAATATTACTACTTAAGGAAACTCTTGCTCACGAAAGATCCCTCTTAATACTTGGAACTGATAGTAATACTTACTGTAATCCTAATTTCTGGCCTGGCTTATCCTTGGATTAGCTACTTTATATTGCATCAGTTTAATATAACGAACCCCTCCGGCTACAATGTATTCGCGCACTCAACACGCAACACCACTCGTCCCCCACCTAGGAATATTCCAGTTCCTATCCGGCGAACCCGGCCGGCCTTTCTTACACTTCCTTTTTTGCTCCTTAACAGTTTCCTTGATTCAACCGCTTGACTCATGAATGTTTTTCTACCCTCATGCAAGAAACCCCTGTCAGGTACAAGTATGTAGGTTAAGTAGTTAAGGAATCAAGGAATGATTCCTGTCAGGATGATCTATGCGTACTTGTGCATAGTAAAGGCTTTGGCAACTTAATAGTCCAGAAATCGTAAGGAAACATTGTTTCGCCACTAGGAGTGCAGCCGACATTTAATTAAACAAGCAGCAAGTAGCTTTGATGAGTGAGGAGGAAAATTGCGAGCAACTTGTACTAATAGAAAGGCAGAAACTGAGGGCAAGTCGATGCCCCCGGATATATGTTGAAACTTTGAGCGGATAGCGGGATATGGCGGCTGCGTAGAGGGTGAAAGTTTTCTTAATGCGAACCTGCGGGGCTGAATTGTAATCTGCAATTTCAATCTGCTCGGCTCCCTTCATTCGCCTCCTCCTCCTCCTGCTGCTTCTCGTTCTCCCGACGTTGGAATGGAAGGTGCAGTTCCGAGTGTGAAAAAGAGGAAGCGTGGCCGACGTGGAAGCATAGGGAAAAGGTTGCTGCAAACTTGGGAGATACAAGCCATGAATCAACGGGCGATTCACGGCTGGGACTCATTTCGCGCCTTTCTTTTATTCCTCAGACTTGTGGATTGATGGTATCACCCGCAGATGGAAATGCGTGTAATTTTTATAACGCCAGCCAGCCTTAGGATCGTGTCTGCTTGTGCGCCAGCGTGCTTCTCGATTTTCTAAAGAGCTTCGCCCGTACAGACAACCTCGTCGGACGGAGCCAGTACTTTAAGAGTCCGCGCGACGCCGACAGGTTTCATATATAATTAAGTGCACCCGACTCACCCTCGCTCGCGCTTTCCTCGCGTCCGCTTTCTTTCCCATCTCCGCGTGGACCAGTTGGACTGGTAATTCCTTTAAATTTTCAACAAGTTTTGAATAGTTCGTAGCTTCATGGCTAACAGGCAATGCGAAGCACTTTCGGTGAGATTGTATGCTGTCCGATCTAGCTGCTAATGGGGCGCTACTAATATTCAATTATAATTCGAGGTGAAGGTAATAAGGGTGTCGCAACCTGTTTCGAATTTTGGGCTTTAAGTTAGAAGGGCGTGGGAAGAGACGGGTCGGATAACGAAGTTCTGGATCGATCGTGCCCCTAAGCGACTAAGCATTCCGAAATTGTTGGCGATGGCTATCTAACTCGAAATCATTCATACGGAAAGCGGAATCAGGCGATTTTATCGGGTACCAGTAGGCGAGTGTCACTTTTACCATTCCAGTTGAATCCTCCGATTCTGCCACCCTCCACGCCCACACCCGTGGCTTATTTGCATCCACCCGTCTCACCTCACCCCCCTCGCCCGCCAACGGGCCCCGCAGCCTTCCGTCGGTCAATACGACAAATCCGGCGGCAATAAAACACTGACACGCGCGCTCCCGTTTCACCTTTTTTGGCATTTTCCCCATCCTTTGTCTCGGTTCCTCTTTTTTGGCCGCTGCGGAACGGAGCCGCGCGCTCTCTTTCTCTGGCTAGCGACGAGCACGGCCGCCCGCACCGGCTAGTACACGTATGTGTATGCGAGGCCACACTCTGTATGGATCGGGCTGCTAACCCAACGGCGAATAATAAATTATCGTCGCCAGTATAGCGCTCGTGCTTCCGTATTTTCCGGCTGCCCGTTTGCTCGCTCTGCGATCGTGCAGCCGGCCTCTCTCGTCTTTCTCTCTTCATGGCCCGAACTTCGGCCCGGCTCGAACTTGCAGCCGTGGCGGCGCGCTCCTGCAAAATACCGCAGCGAGTAATTCCTGCGAATGTAAAAAAAAATATTGAAAGCCGCTGGGGCCCCTCTCGATTGAATGGGGCTCGCGCGCCCCCCAAAACGTACAAAAAGTCGCATTTTCGGTTAAGCGCATATTCGCCCTCTGCGCCTCCTTTTTCCCATTAATGCTACCTCCCCAAATATAGAACGGCCGTAGTGGCGCCGCGCCGCCGTGGTATGTAGATCCATGCATACCAGCACACTGATAGCCGGCCTTCCTATACCTCGATCCCTCTCCTTTGAGCTCAGTCTCAATGGGATATGGATAGCCCTCACTGCACCTGTTTTCTCTAAAGAATTCTTTGCGTAATCGATAGGTCACTGAGAGCGTGTTACATACCTCGTTCCCTCGATTTCTGCATCCACTTGTCCTAGCTGTCTTTACAACCGGTGCATGTATGCCGCGTGATTTTCGTCTTCAATCTGGACGCGGCGGTCCAACAATGATGACTTCGTATTCCTATATCGCTCCTACTGATTAAACCCACACGCCATTCGATATTCCACATCAATTCCCAAGGAAGCTGCAAATTCACTGAGTGTACTCGCACCTCTCAGCACGGACTCAGCTTCATATTGGGAGATTCCGCACGGGGTACGTTTAATTGGTCAGAGTTGTAATCGAGCACGCTAACTGATTGTGAGTGTCAGATCGATTCGAGCCGGGAATTGCGAAGAGGGCTAGTGGCCCGTGCGTCGCTAACACCGAAATATATATCGGTGAGAGATGCTGGGATGAGGGAATTGTGTGACGCCGAGTTCCAGAACGAGATAAACGCTCGGGCAGAATTCGAAAGGGCTGAACTTGGCGTGAAGGAGAGAGAAAGAGAGAGGTTAAGGGAGGACGAACGAGAAAGAGAAGGACATGCACAGGGTCAATTCAATTACCAAAAACAGAGAGCACTTGGATTCATGGCAGTGCGAATGGCAGATGAATACCGACTAGCTTTTACCGGAGAATCAGGTGAAAGCAATGGAGAAATAGAACACAGTTAACGCGTTAAAATGGAGAAAGAGTGTGTGTATTGGGAGAGAGAAAGAAGAACAAAGTGATCGGAACGTATATACTGTGAAAGCAGGAGCGAGGATCGAGGATAGGGAGGGGGAGAAAGAGTGAGTGAGAGAGAGAGAGAGAGAGGGAGGGGTGGCAATTGCACCTGGTGCACAGATGTGCTTGATACATCGTGCCAATGGCCGGCCTACCCCAAATCTATACCCACATCCTCTTCTACTAGGGAGAGTCCTGCTCTTCCGGCTGCCGGTGTCCCCGATATCTCGCACATGCTACGCTCCGTATTTTGTAATTCGCACTAATTTAATTACCCACCATCATCGATGACCATTAACCGAAATAGGATTGCCAGGTTATCACGGTGAGTATCTAAAAGGATATGTAACGCCCACTATTTTTGGCCATTCTCTGTCAGCTAGAAAGGTAAGTGATATTTCGTAGGTACGAAGTGCGATTGAAAGTTTGAGTTTCTTTTTATTAACTTCCACTCGTATGTGCCTTTAATTCGTACCGCATTAATCATTGGTTGTCAAGTCAAGTTCCATAATGTAAAGTGGCAAAAAACGTGGCAGGTGAAAGTTCGAGTATACGTAAGTTTGCAGTACTTCTCAGACATAATGCATGAAATACTGGTAATTTCATCGGAACATTTGTCTGGGAGGGGAGCGTGGCGGAATGAGGAATGTTGGGGAGGGATTTCCCAGCCGTTCGCATCATCGGATGCGACTGTTTCTGGTGTCAACTTGACGTGCGTTCCACCACCATTATTATTGAGCGTGGGAATTGGTGTCAGTCGGGTGAGCGCGTGAACGCGAGTGGGTGTGAAGCCATCAATGTCCAATAAATTAATGTGCCAATTGATGTTACTGGTTCGCTAGCCGGCGGCGCGGTGGCGCGCCGGTCGAAAGCTCTTCGCTAGCAATCTAATTGGCTTCGCTGGGCACAATGTGCGTCGGATATGTCATTAATCCAAACAGAGTGGAAGGTGCCTGGCTAATAGCGCAGCGGCAACTTGTGTCTTTCGCATTTGCGATATTCCCGAGCTCTGTTTACCGATGTTATACATGTGTGTGCTTGTATTAGCAAACATAATGGGCCGCCGGAGACACTCACTGCTTCAGTGTTTCCCAGCTGCCGGGCACGTTTAGGAGCGTTTGCTTTGAAGGGCAAAGTGGGTAATCAGTAAATATTGCGCCGCCCAGCACTGTTTGTTAAAACCCATTTCGCACTCTACGCGCATGTATGCAAATACATACATGCACAAGTGTCTGCGGATATATTCCGCCCTGTTGTAAACTTCCTCCCGAGCTTGAAATTTACTGGCAGCTTCAGCATTCGGTTTACAATCCAGGAGACTTTCCTCTTAGCAGTAGCTCACTTTTGACTCTATGACGAACTCTTGGTAGGACACAATGCCGCCCGGCCCATACTCGAGAGCGTTGCACGCTGCAATCCAGCGTTTTGTCGGGGGAACTAAATACATATCAGCTCGCGAGATATATGAAACACCAGCGGCTGGAACACTCATGATTCGGGCGAACAATGCCAAGATAGACGGTTGCAATTAGTCAAAGAAGAGATTTGAAGGATCTAATTAGCGGCGGGACAAACCCGAGAGTAGCGCGCAGCGAGTTCTGCAAATTGGCTGCGTTAACAATAAACGAAAGTGCTGGGAGAGTGGAGATGAAAGACATTTTCAAATGCAATCTATATAGTCTCCTGATTGATTGATCACTCCATTGTGACAGCTTAATCGCGGTGCCATTGTCAAACGTTACAGGGAGAGTTGTGTTGTTCGAATTTCAAATCCCTGATAGAATTTTTGTGAATATCCTCCACTCACGGTGATCCTAGTAACCTGGCAAAAATCGATAGGAATATGTATGACAAGGCTTTCTAGAGGATGGGAACTATTCGTGAAACGAGGCAGAAACTATACAGTTTTCTAGAGAGATTTTATTCTTTTAAACAAATTAATTCAATTTATAATTGTCCTACAAAAAGTTTGTTATGCGTGTACGAAAGCTACTGTTTCTCCATCGTTGGTCGTGTTTGGAAAACAAAGAACTATACGGCTTATTTATGTGCCTATTGATAATTCTGTTCATTTTAAAATTCCTACTGCAAACCATAAAGACTTATCATTAATGATGATAAAGAAAAGTGTAGATCTTAATTGTATATAACAATCTATTATAGTATCTATAAGCATGTAAGGCTGAGACTTGCAATAGTTGGGCAACTTATAATTAGTATGTTACTAGTTGAATAGCTATTACCGCTAAGTTAAAACATGGTTGTATAAGCAGCCTATTGTGCGCGAGTGTTGTACAAGCGGGACGTTAAGGCTCTTAAACTTCGCACTCTCAGCGCGAGACTGGCACGAAGTAATTATCTCATTGTTGTACTGAGTTTGTAATTAGTAATGTAATATTCAGTATAGCACACGAGCACTTAGTAAAAGTGTTAATCGCAGGGAATTCTTCTGAACTTTTCTTTTCGTCTGAGTGGAAGGAAGATCGAGTGATTCTAAGGAATGTTGCATGAATACCTTATTACCGGCTATTAGTTATGAGTTAATGTCGTATTATTCATAACATTCTCCTTGAACTCGAAAGGGAACGGAGGAGTCCGGCGCTATTAATTACGATCGATCGACAGACGGTAATAGAATAATGACTCTTCTTACGAAATGGTGTGTAATCGCATCTACTGGAAAGGCTATTTTCATTTGATATTTTCTAACGAAGCCTGTTACTCGAACCAGTGACGAGGACTGAACAATCGATCTCGCTCTCCAACAACTCTCGAAAGGCACAGGTGGGATTTCGTTACAGTATAGGCCACTTCTTTCTGAGAAGCAATGAACTCGAGGTTGTAAGTGAAGAAAGATTGCTAATTGATATGTATCATCTGCTAATTAATATCTCACTATTTCTGCTTACCGTGGGACTTCGTATCATTTATCGCGTAGAAAGCGCATAATAAGAATCTTCACCCTATTCATATTTGGCGATTCAGTGGGTCAGGTTTCCGCAACTGCCCAATTATCTTCTGTATAATCTGAAGCGCGAACAATTCGGATTACCAAAGAGGATGGCAGCCGCTTGCGAAATCTGCCGCTGTGATTACTGAATACACATGCCGGGCTCGCGTCCGAAATTATCCCGCCGGCTATGCGCGCACTTTCACTCGCTTTAATCGGGACCGATTATCCTTCGCATCTCGCATCCACATGAACTCAAGTCCCCGCAAAAAATTCGCGTAGCCTTAATATACTTACACATTCTAACCAAATAGTTGTCAAGTTCTGGTTAGTGGCTGCCGGGCGGCCGCGTGAACTTTGGTAGCATGCTCACCCGGTATGCATGACCTTTTTAGGGGGCTGCGATAGTGGGCCCCCTTTCCGACCACGTGACTAACACACACTACACCATAGTCTAGACAAACGTAATCCATTTTTAAATTTACGCCGGAAAGCCATTATTCGAACATTGACCACCATTTTGTCGGACGCTGTATATCTGTAAATAGTTCTCACAGAGTCACTAATCAAACTTCCTAACACCCTTTTGTAGACACGTAAAGTCTGAGCAACTGGTTGGACAAGCTTCACATCCGACGGTAGAATCCTCTGAACTCATTACCGGGGTTGCTGTCGGAGTTAACTCGCCGGGACGACTGTAGGACTCCATTAGGACCGAGCAAGTTAATAGTAATTCTCCCCATGGCTCGTTACGGAAAGTCAAGTACAGTGTGATCTAATTTCCGCAAATAAGATCAGGAACTGGCCCGACACAGCCTCCTCTCCAAGTAGGTACTTTTTCTGATTAAAAGGGCAGTGCATCAGTGGAGCGGCATAGCGCGCGACTCCACGCAGACCGCTCTCTCTCTCACCGTGGCATTTGTAATAACGCATAATTATCGCAAGAAAGTATGTACTGGCTCGGGCGGGCGCGTCATGGTAACTTACGGCCGCAAGATACTGCATAAAACGCATCGCGCACATTCATAACAGCCGGTCGGGGGAAGGGGTGGAGTGGCGGAGTGGCGGGAGGGGGTGGTATGGAGAAAATATGCTGGCAGCCCGGGAAGGTTGTACGCTGAGCTCGCTGGCGTAAATATTAATACAATTTGTTGTTCGCCTATCATAATTCAAGGCGTCGCGGACGCTCGCTCGCCGACTAACACACCTATCTCCACATAAATATACGCCTAGCCATGAATATACCTGATTTGCATGGACAAATGGGGTTCATTGTCAGCGGCTATCGCGCCGCGCCGCGCTGCGCCGCGAGAGTTTTAGAGTCCATCTTTTTAGGGATGTATTACTGCCGCTATTTATGTTGCGGTGGCAATATCGCAACGAGGGATGTGCCATTGCCGAGTGCATGCAGCGATAGTAAATTCGTTCGTTCGGCAATATCGCGTCCGCGCCACGCCCCCTTCGGCGAGCATTTACGATTTTAATTTCACACGCCCCACCGTGCCGCGCTGCACCGCGCTGCACCGCGCCGGTCAAGATTGGCGTCGATCCATAAATCGAACAGCGGATCGCCAGCCGATTCGGTAGCGGTTGAGCGTCCATTTAATTCTCTGATAATATATCTCGATGGCGAGATACCTAGGTATTAATTGATCATGTGGGTAGGGTTCGTCCAATGAAATAGGTACACACACACATATATATATAAATTCACTTCTGTGTCTGTTGGATTTAATTGTGTTACACCTCATTGTTTCCATGCCAGTTACAAAAATATACATGAACTCGTGCATCACGTTGTGGCACACGCGGCATAATGTGATCGGCAGAGGCTGATAGCCCAACTTACCGAAGAACTGTATCACAAATGCTTTCCTGTCGCTCGAATATCTGGTAGACGTATGTGCATGTGTATGTTGTGTGCGTGATCGATCCCTCGAGTGCTAATTCGAAGAGCACCTCACTCTTCTCCGCCCAAGAGTAACTTTGGACACAATTCAAGAGAAGTTGGAAAAGGGGATGTGACTTATTGTAGCGGAGCAGATCTCCACTGGTAGTGAGGGTGCGCGAGAATTTTAGGAGTTTCGACAGTAAGGAGTGCGGGAGGTCCAGGGAAAAGGTCACTGTACTCCAAGAATGCAGGGGCGGGCGGGTGGAGAATCGCCGGAAGTGCATTGACGGTGGCGAGCATCACTTCCAAGTCTTCTCGTAATGTTAGCGAGCACCGCGCCGCTTCCCCGAAGAAAGGATCTCGAAAATGCCATTTCGTACGTCTGCAGCGGTGCAACTGTTGTTCTTCTCTTTCTCTGTGTTTAGCCAGCGGAACAGGCTGCCGAGGCTGATGTTGAATTCCGGTGCAGTGGCAGGGACTTCTTTATATTCGTGGCGAGATAGCCTCTTAAGGGGTAGAGAGGGTGGTGTCGGTGGTCCGTGGTGTCCGGGGGGGTAGGTAGGGTCAGGTCCTCTTCTTAACCGGCGAAGGTGTAATTACAGCCGAGATATGTATTGGTGATTGGTGAGCAAATTTCCTTTCAATTATTTGCGGATCCAGCGCCCGGGTACCTCTTACCACCAGCCTAGAAAGAATTGTTCGTGCGTTAAGAGGGGGGGATGGGTGATGGTAGGTGGGTACTCTTTCATTTCGATGGAGCGACCACGCTTTTGTCGCGATTCTTTGTTACAGGATGTCGGGTTGAGACATTGGCCACCATTGTTGCTTGCACCCAGTTAGAGAAAGTACTGGCTCCATTATGACCGTTAATTGTAGCAACGCTCGCCTCAGTTATTCCCCTTTCAAACACAATTTCTAGTTATTCCGCCTGCATTGACTGTCCGAGCCCAGCTTTTCTCCTGTTGTTAGTACCGTGACATTCTTCCTTTCAGGAAATATTGGAAGCATGTCGTACGTCAGAACTCGGTAATCGGCCAGGCAACACTATTTCATTGGAATTCATTTGAGTATGTCCGAAAGCAAACAGCAGGCGTACGCGGAAAATTTATGGCCCTGGTTTCTCGCCAATTAAAGGCAATGCTATTTTTCCATCATATGGCAATGGAAAATCTGTTAGCAGCAAAGATTTATATGTTTTCGCGAAGTCTCCCATCCAGCGATCGAGTACAATTACACGAATTAAACAGTTGATGTGTTATTGCCATATATAACAAGCTTTCCTGGTGATCCCGAAGGGTATATACGAAATATCCATGTTGTTTGTGAGATGCGTGTAAATCCACGGGAGATCGGCCAAATCAAATGCATACAAGTTTGCTGGGATTTTCCCTGGGAAAAGTTTTATGAGATCGCGGAGAACGTGTATAGGCGGAGATACTCCGGGAATGGCAAGATTCGAATAAGGCAGGCGAGAGATGGAGAAAGAGGAAGAGAGAGTTTCACTTACCACCGCCGCCGCCGCCGCCCGACTTCCATCCACCTCCACCGCCGCCGCCGCCGCCGCCGCCGTATTTCCATCCACTGCCGCCGCTAGGCCATCCACCTCCACCACCGCCGAGTTTCCATCCACCGCCGCCACCGCTGGGCCAGCCGCCGCCTCCTCCACTCACAGTGATGACCTTGATGATCTTTCCGCCACCTCCACCGCCGCCGCCAGACCAGCCGCCACCACCACCGCCCAGCTTCCATCCACCGCCACCACCTCCGCCGGACCATCCACCGCCGCCTCCGGACCAGCCACCGCCGCCTCCGGACCAGCCTCCGCCACCACCGGACCAGCCACTGCCGCCGCCGCCGCTGCCGCCTGACCAGCCGCTGCTTATGTAACCGCCTGAAAGGCACACAACACTCGCGAAACTCGCTCTGACTCTGACTTTCTTGCCGCTGACGGAGCCCACTTTCGGTTCGGATGGGCACGCCGTCACTAATTCCACAATCTCCCGTTGCGCCACTCCAACTCTCTCGCTAACAGTCGCCCGAGGACGGCTGCCATACCCGAACCATAATTGATCGGAATATTACGGGGGATAATGGGGATTGACTGGAGAGAAGTGAGTGGAACAGGCTTTCTTCGCACGAACGAAGCCAAGTGCGCTCACCGTTGAATACATCGGAAGATAAAGTTTGTCATGATTCCTTAAGGGAATCTGAATAAGTTTTCTGAGTAGAACTCTCCGCCAAGCGGCAAGAATGGATTTCGTGCTCCAGTGTGGAAAGATAATAGGCTTTGTTCTGGAATAGAACATTAGGTGAAGGAGGATGGGTGCGCGAGAGATCGTCCCCATCGATCGTCTCGTTAAGGCAGTCGAGATCCGAGATATTGTTTAGCCGTCGCGATTTAACGAGGGCTCGTTCCGCCCCCGTGAGCTTCACTCGCCCGGACTTCCGCCGTGCACACTTCACTTATAGAGGTTTTTTCCGTACCGCGGGGGTGGCATTGATTGCGAAAAATTGCGGGAAATGAGGATTAATCGTCTTCGTACTCACCATAAGCGGTGGCAGCGAGCGCCAGCACCAGGGTAACTACGAACACCTAGAACGAACAGAGAGAGATAGAGATAGAGAGTTCCGCGTTGGACTTGCCGAGAACGAAATCGAGCGGACGACGCGAATGACCATGCATTCGCGGTCCTCACTACGTACCTTCATGTCTAGGTGTTTGATGCCCATCGTCCTCACCGCTGCCGCTTTTATAGGTCCTGCCTTTCTTCGAGGAACCCCCTCCGCCCTTCTCGCGCTCTTGGCACCGTCTTCTTCCTCTGCTTCATAAAACAACCAACTTTCGTACCACCACCATTGCCACGAAAAACCCCCACCATCCAGACCTCTTGCACTTCGGATTGCTACCTCCCACCCTCCTCAAAAACATGTAATAGCACATGCTGAGTGAGTAATCTTCCGATCGAATCACTCCTTGAACGGCTGACCTCTCGGTTACAGGGTCAGCGCATCCTAGCCTCCTGCGAGCATACGACGATCGCTTGTCAAATTCGGAGATCATGTGGAAATTCGACGACCCCGTTCGCAGGAAGTGGCATGATCCATTGGGAAGATAATCTTCGTACCCATCGAGCAGTTGTTCGTCGGAGTCTGGTCCAAGGAAATGATCCTCCGGCGATCTTGCCTGATAAGTTGCTTGGGAATCGGAACGTCTGAATCCTCGTTACCATCGCAGAGTAGTTTTCGAAATGAGCGACGAACATTGCTTATTGTTAGCGCGTTAAGGTCTTTTCATGGTAAAAGAGTAGCACTCGTGCCACGGAGAAAGTAGCGAAATTGTAAGACAGCGGCGAGTTAAAGGGTAAAAAGTAAAAATACGGCACCCTTTCATTTACTTCCGCGACGCTCTCTGTGCAAGATTGTATAAGGCTCCTTCTTATGCCGCGTGAAAAGGAGGAGCGTGGAAATCGGACTATTTAATTCCCTGCGATTTCTTGCTTTTGCAAAGAGAGATTACAAAAGCACGCCGCGCGTGTTACTTCAATGATCGGTTATCGGTATACAGTAGCATCGACGATTACGTCATACGGCCACTTTGCAATAGTCATAAATTATCTCGTCCTTCGGAGTCCATCAGAAACTATGGCATGGACTACCAAAGATCCCAATCTTTCTTAATACAAAGACGGCGAAAAACTGACTCGCAGAAGCGGCAACGTTTTCCCAGCAAAGTTGCGCTAATTGGGGGCATTTGCCGAAGCAATAATGTGTGGGGTAGCAATGGTGGAGTTGAATATCGCACTGCAGACTTCTTCTACTATCTGTGGGATCTGTTGGCACTGTCTAGCAGGTAGACAGACAGCGGTCGGGCTGCGCAACTCTCGAGGTAATGAAAATCATTTGTTATGCTGGCCATATGATTCTCCGGGACGCATTCGAGTCTCGCGGCTGTTCGCTCCCGCCGTCATTCACCAGCCGAAGCTCCTTAACGTTCGGCCGTCCGCTCAGGAGTCCAGACAATCGTGCGCGTCTAACTTCTTAATCGTTGCCTTCGGAAACAATGGATCGGTGATAATGGCTGCGCTGGGTAGCGCCTAACAATTCATTTCCAGTAATGCGTTGGCGGGCGCGATACGCGCACCGACGATACTCATGGAAGAGCGTTGCGGCGCGGCGCGGCGCGGCGCAAACTATCAGATCGCGTGTGTGCGTGCGTTCCTAAAGCTCTCCTCAGGCTCTCGATCGCTTGGCGCAAAAAGAGTAGCGTCGAGATTGGGAGGGTCGAATGGGTATCTTTCTCTCCTTTCACCGTGCGCGCGTCGGCTTATACTCCAGCCGACCTGGCCGCTTCACTCTATCGACTGGCCCCTCGAAATACCATAGACTCCATTCCCCCGATGCAATGCTCTTTCATTGCCGATTATAATGATGCGCGATCGATCCGCCTTGCGGTCCTCCAGTTCACTCGAAAGTCAGTGCCACAGACCCGCTCGATAGAGGAAGAGAGAGAGAGAGAGAGAGAGCCAGAGAGAGGGAGAAAGCGAGGGAGATTATACTCGGTTCAGTGTGTGGCACACATCGGCTACCAATGACAATAATGACCCTTCGATGTCCAGCGGATTGTTACCATGAGTGCGATGTGCTCACGTGGCGCCCCTACTCGATCCTCCTCTTGAGAGCCACGGGAATGAACCAATGAACCGACCTATCCAGATTGATCGCGCACCACTTGAACGGTGAAAGTTGCTGTATCTTCGTCTAGGCCTTACAAATGCTTGTCTGGATGAACCGAGTATATACGGATGGATAGCTTCGCTTCTGCTAAGTTGATTCCGCGCTGTCTCTGATATTCGAAGAAAACTTTCATTCACCGTTCTCGACAAAGCTTATCCCACCTACGATTCTGCAAGCTTTCACTTGTGCAAGTTAACAGGGCTCCGCTCGAAGATATTTAAAGATGGCTGGGATTACTGATTGTCATATTACAGGTGTCATGTGCCGGGAGCGACAGCGCTCTGATGCTAGTAGTCACTGATAATTATAGTCATGCTTGACTCCACTTAGCCTGAAAGCTAAGTAATACTTTATTATACACTTGTGCAAGAGAGCCATATAATCTCGACGTATACGAAATGGTAAAGTGGTGTGGAGTAAAAAGTATCGCATTCATTCATACAGTTTTCCAGCAATACCAACGATATTGGGAGAGGACAGTGTATTTGAGGTGGTGAAAGTCAGCAGAATCCTGGGAGTGTGCGAGCGCAGGGGGCATCGGAGCCCGCGGCGCGGCGCGGCGTGGCGCGGCGTGGCGCGAAGGGGCAAGCGGGACGAAGAGTGCATTACACACGAATGCCGGAGGGGCGACAACTTGCTCGTTAAATGGGATTTGCAGGATCACCGATAATTTGCAAAGCGGCCGCACACGAATCCTCCATTTTATCGGATCGGATACGATAAAACGAGCTAACGCGCTTGTCATTTTAGCCTCACGGCCTCTTTCTCCGTTGTTTTGCCGCCAGGAGCTTCGTTATCCGTAGCATTAGAATTCGTTACTCGCTGTCAGATTGCACGCCACTCTACTGCCACTCGTGCTTTACATTGTAACAACTGCATCAATCCACTAATCCTTAATTATTATGCAACGCGCCTATCAATTACGCCGGCAACGAGCCTGGCACCGTTTTGAGTAATGGATATTATGAATTCGCACCCGATTTCTCTCTCTCGCTCTTTCTCTTTCTCATCCCCCCACCCCACCCCACCCGCCCCTCCTCACACTCTGCCTTTCTCGTAAGCGCACATACAGTATGGTAATTAAGGATAATCACAGAAGCAGATGGCAAATTTCTTGCAGCGTTCCCGCGGTTCTTCATTGTCGGCGCTCGATAGAGATCGGTGACGCAGGAACCAAGTGCCTGAGACTTCCACACTCTTGCTTGAATGGAGCGAAGCCAGTGACGTTTCCACCTTTCTTATGGTAACGCGATAGCACCGCCGTGTAATTCATGGATGTAGGCTACAACAATTTTCAAGCTGGAAGCTAAGGCGAAAGGTGGTAGACGCCTTCAGTTATTATGATGGATAGATCGGGAGTACGTGGATCGCTTCAAGTATACCAATTAACATGACCGGGGGAATGTCATTAAAAGTGCTAGTGCTCGTAAAAGTAGGATAGGTGCATGGTCGGACTTGCGCGGATTGCGAAATCGATGGCCTCATAAGCCTTTCTCAGGATCGAAAGGGCAAGGGAATCTGCCTTGGTGCGAGATGCTTCAAGTACGTGATGTAATACTACGTGCCTCACGGTCAAGAGGTGAAAACTGGTCGAACCTGCTGCTGGCGCGCGGAGAAATTTTCCCGCCAGAAAAACCTACGTGCCGATTCGCTTGTAGGTCGAATCGAACGATCATTTCCTTCTTACCACACTTCTGCCACGTTTCCCTGTAAGTCGAGCCTCTCCAACTTCGTAAAGGAGCACTTTAAAGATTTCTAGCGCGGTCGGAAGTAGCAGTGAAATTTAGAAATCCTCTGTAATCCTGTAGAGTGGGCGATAACTTGTACTTTGTTAAGTTTATTAACCCAGACTGTTATTTTAATAAAGAAGTTGTTATGGAAACTAGCAACTATGATTCAGGCGGATGAACTTCTTTCACTTTTGAGCTAGTGGTATAACTTCAACACGAACTGCCATCAGTATTTCGTAGTTCGTTGCAGTATGTACAGACACGCCTGCTCGTACACCGAGTTTTCATTTTAGTCAAAGCACATTTCCTCTCATACCGAACTGGGATTTAATTTTCATGAATCCTCAATTATTTTCATGAACTCCACACAGGGTTAGTTGAGCTCTTGGTACGTGACAATTCCACTACGTCAAATACCAAAATTAAGTAATATATTCGCGCATGAGTACTAATAATGAACATGCGTGTTTCTGACTTTGTTCTAAGTAGAGCTTTTACTAATGGATGCTGGAGCACGTTCACCACTGAAATTATTACGGTGCGCGGCAACGCAAATTGCTATGCAATTGACATCAATTCGAGCGGCCGAGTAGTTCTCATCATGGCGATATTATTTTCTCGCGAGGAAATTATTAGGTTACCACGGCGATGAGAATCGCTACTTGCAACTCGTGACGAGTGGCCGAGAGCTTCGATGCCGCTGCTAATGAGCGGCATTGTTAGAACGGCAGATGCCGCACCCGCTGCTGTGTTTTCATTTCTCCTTTCTTCCGAGAATGCGCTGTTAACTATTAAGGGCACCACTTCGCGATTCTTAGCGCCGGAACGAAGCTGGAAAATAATCGGCAATTTCTCAAGGATTACAAACAATACCGTAGAGACTGCGCTGCTTTCATTGGATACCTTCAGCGACCCTTCCAAGAACGCCCTCGCCTTCTTGGAAGGATGAATCTTCCTCCTCTCCAAATGAGACAATCACACTGCACAGATGTAGAATGTGCATGTACTATGTACAACTGTATCCACGAGCAGCAAGCAACTTTTATTGCGTCCGTGTTGCGCAATCATCGCGAAGAAGAGGGTGCGCTCGTAAAATCGAGAGCCGAGAAATAGGAGAGGCTCGGGCTCGCTCACTCGCCTGTTGGCTCCCGGGAAAAAATGAAACTGGCCTGTCAGCAATAATGTTATTACAGCAGCGGTGGTGCGTCCGATCGATCTCGAGTGTGATTGATTCGAGCAGACGCGTTAACAAAGTATCGTCAGTGACAGGGCGAAATTGGAGCGAGCTCTATTGCGAAGAACAGGACCATTGCGGATTTGTGTGGTGCGCGCTCTCACCTCTTGAAATATTTGTCATTTGTAAAGCGTCGCGACGAAAGTGTGTTCCGAGAATCAGCGCGGTGAGAGCGCACCGTTCCGGGCGACGGATCCTCCAAAGCATGTAATTAGAGGAGGCTAGCCTAATTAGGAGTGGAGAACTCCGAAAAGGCGGAAGTTCTCATTTTGACAAGTATTGCGTATATAATGGAAGGAGAGAGTGCTTGCCATTCCTAATAAACTCCGTACATATATGTATGTAGGAAGCACAGGAATACTGTAATAACTACAACTTATAAAACTTCACGTATTATTAATTTAAATTAACTATTTTCCAAGCCGTACTTATTATAGCCAGAAGAATCTAACTTGAATTAATGACGCATGAAGGATTGCATTGTGGATTTCGATTGGAGTGCGAAGGATTCCACGTCGAACGGGTGACGAAAGGATCTCTTTGTTACATGAAACATTATTCCCTTACGCTTGGTAGAGCAACACGCCTAATGGACTATTGAGTATTGCTCTGGTTATTCTATTTCAGATTGCCCAGAGATCCATGGAATCGCGACGAAACAAATAGGCGTGTTCGCTCGGCAGAGAGAACAAAAGCAGAAGAAGAGGAAAGGGGAGAAGAAGCTCTCACGTTTGGGACTTGAAAAGCACAGCATAGCACGGAGAGACTCGTATTAACATACTGGTGGGAACTTTTGCGCCTTAATTATTCATATGCGGGAGAGCATCGCTTCTCGGTAAAGGGATAACCGCCGCTGGAGAAGAGAGGGAATATCGCCCGGGATGAATACTCGTGATGACCTCCTCCAGTCTGGCAGACAAATGCCGGAAAAGAGCTTTAAAAGCCGACTGAGACAAGGATCCGGCGCAGACAAAGGATGCAAATGCAGCCTATGAAGCGCACGCGTAAATACGTATAAGAGCCGAGTAATTGACGCGAATGGATGGATATACAAATATGCGGAGGGATTCAGGGTGCGCGCCTAGGGAGTGTGTGACTAACTACGCACACTCATACACTCGCGGCCGCCCTCCTCCGTCTATCCCCAGCGGCTCCGGGCGACCTTTGGATGGCAAAGTCGAACTTTTCAGCTCATCCCCCAAGTTTCAGCGCGCTGAATTAAATTTGGCGTCTGAAGGGATTCTTAGCTGTAATCAGTTCAAGTGGATTAAAGCGTAAACCTCGAGGCGGCCGCGTATCTACTCGGCGATACGAGGGCTTTGGCGAAGATTGGTCCGAAGTAACTCGCCGAGGAAAATACTTTGCTCATCTATTTTTCCAGTAGCAGCATACTATAATTGAGATTTGCGGGTCCAAATTGCGTTTTATTAATGAAATTGATATTGCTTGTTTGTTAGCACACTGCTGATTGAAACAAATCTTATTAATCACTGAGAATGACGTATTGGATAGTTATTGGTACACCAACCAGAGTAAATTGGCTAATTGCTCGTGATAAGACTTGGCCATTTAATATTAGCTCGGTGACCATCTGTAATATGTATAAGTAGTTGGGGGCGAGTAAAAGCAAGAGGGTCGCAGTGACACGGAAGGTAGACAGTGGTATAATTAAGGGGTGGTAAAGCATAGCGCTATTAAAATCTAAGAGGGGAAAGGAGAGCAAGTGGTTGCAGGGTCGGCGGGCGAGTGGAGGTATTGGTGGTGGTGCTGGGGTCCAGATGGCTGGGACAGGCTCGAGTAGCCAGGGCCCTTAACCCTATAGACGAGAATTATGGATCGCAGGAGATTCAAAGGGAAAGGGAGCTTGGCACAAAATGAAACCTAGCCACCGACGATTACGAGACACGGGGGACGGAAGAGCGTGACCGCTTCGGACAAATTGCCTCTCGATTTATGGCGACAGCCTCGAGAACTGCTTCTCTACTCTGCACCGTTTCGTTCGCACGATTTGCGAGTACAGCATCGAGGCAACGCTGCAATGGCTTGCAAAAATGCAAGCCAATTGAAGAAGAAAGAGCTCGGAGATCTTAGTACACAGCAACTGGCATTCCAATATATCATGAAACTAATTTATACGATCCAGCATGCTCGCAACAGCTTCAGCTTGCCAAAAAGGCAAGAAAAAAAGCGGCAGTTTGTCTACGCGTAATTAAAGTTGCAGGTACCCGTGACCAATTAGCACTTTTATCGTGCATCGCGATGTTTCAGTAAGGCAGTGTATCCTTACTGCGTTCAAACAAGTAGCTACAAGTTTGCAGTAACGAAGTAAGATCTAACACTCACACAGTAACACAGTCGAATTCCGATCGGTGAGTTCAATCGGTCGCCTGTAAGCCATTTCCGTAGAAATTCGAAGCGTGTTACTTTGATTTCTCACTTGGATTGAGTTTCCATCGGAAGCAAGTAGCAGAGAGAGTCATTAGAGATTCCTGAGATTTCGCCGGGAGTCGGGCATAATTTTAAGGACGCCGTTGGGGGCTTCTAATGAATTCGATTATCGACAATAACGATTTAAGTGGTAACGCTCTCTCCCCATCGAGTCTTGGATGTCGTTGGGTTCCGTCATGCTTCGGTGGTGGCACGTTATTGCCGTAAATCAGTGCGCGCGTCTATCAAGAAATCGATTCGGCCTCGCCGCGCCGGGTGCGGGCACTTTAGCAAGGGCTTCCTTGATGGCCAGAACTTACCAGCCCTCTTATCTGCAACTTAACCCGTTCCCCATAAACGTCTTTACACGTGCGCTCAAGCTTTGAAACTCCTCGCCGTTCGAGTTGCCCAACCGAAATGCTCTTCGAATTGGCGTTCAACGACGAACGCGTATGCTTTGGAGGCTTCGATCAAATAGTATTGAACGAGTTCAATCTGCCGCTTGACTAAACTGCCTTGCAAGAAGTTTGTTTGCTATTCGAAATATGGGCCACTATATATATATATATATACACTAGGTAAATGGCGTAGACGACGCAAAGGGTGATCCAAGTGTTTCTATACCCAAGCGTTACCGGCCAAGCCGAGCGACTAAATGTTTGACAGACCATTTAGTAAATTTGACGAAACTTTAATTAAGTCTGGAATAGTTTGCGAATACCTTGTAGCTAACTGGTATATAGTAGTGTTTAGTTTAAAAGTCGTATTACTCTCGTGTCGTAGTAAGCTCGGCCAAGATTTTCATTGGGAAGCGCGACCAACGGGAAGAGCTAAGGCAATGTGTTGGAAATTCACCGAACTATGAGTACCGAAGCTCCTAGTTTATGCATACTTCACTCCTGCAGGAAACTCTGCCGCGCAGTACTTATTTCATTTAATCCTTTGGGATTTCGAGGCCATACTTTTTTTACCCGGACAGATCAGCCGCGTGATATGTGCACCCTAGCAGGGAGAAATGTTTGCCGATACTTGGTATTACCGGCGATACAGGGGTACTTCATTTCCCGAGTTCCCGATAATTTCACGTGGCCGCAGTTGATTACGGTCGGAAAGGGAAATTTTTCATTTTGCCCGGCTTGCATTCATAATTGCAGACGGAAGAAATTTCAAATGAATGAAAAAGTCGGCGGTGAAATAAAGACTACGGGAGAGAGCTTACGGAGAGAATTTCAGTTTTTGAAGAGTGGATTCAACAAGAGATATAATTGAACGAAGTTACGTACCGAGAGTAAGTTCTACAATGTACTCAGTATATAGAAAAGGTTTATTCTAGAAATTCAGCCTAACGCTTTTGTTTCAGCATGACTTCCGTTGGGAATCTTTCGTGTTAGGTTAAGAGAACGGTCTATCCGGCGTAAAGGAAGAAGTTAGAGGAGTTTAAGGGCCTATCACGCCGTCAACTTTGAGAATCGACAGCGAATGTAGGGTCTCTCCCGTGTCAAACGAGGTGTAAGCATTGAGGGGTGTTCGCGCGAATTATCGAGCAAGCTGCGGTCCAGGCTTTCCAGGAATTGATTTTCCACCAGCGCCACTTCCTCCGTCTTCTCTCGAGCCACACTTACACGGCCTCGCTTGGCTCTCGCCAATTTATACCCCATCGCCGTCGTCTGTCGCTCGCCAAACTACATTTTCGACGAGTAAATTACATCGCGTTTGCCTCCCTTTTGAGGGCAGGCAGCGCGTGCGCTTTAGCATGACAAAGCTCGTGGGGGAAACGCTTTAACCGCCGATTGCCTTCAAAGCTTCCCTCTCTTCCGTCAGACACTAATGCTCGGAATATGCAAATTATATACTTAACAAATAGTGGCAATGTAAAGAGGAAGATTCATTCTTCGTATAGTACAGGAATTGAAGAATTCAAGCAAATATCGAGCCCTGACTATGTTCGTAATGATAATCCTGTATTCTTCCCTCTGTTGGGCAAACTTTGGCTATTTAAAGTTCCATAAACTAGAAGAGCGCACTGGGGATGAGGCGAGTCGGATAAATTTAACTCGCTTGTTTTTAAATGAACCATTGACCCCGGATCCCTCTGAATATGAATACTCAGCAATCGATATCGCGCAATCGATGGGTGTGCGCATACCTTTTGTCAAACACGCCGATTTTTCAAAACGAAACGTGTTTGCGTTACAAGATATTGTTCACGAACAGTTAAAAAGGCTTGGAGGGATATAGCTGACAATCTATTGGAGGAATCGGACAACAGACGGCCAGTGGACGACTGCCAATCGTGTGTCGCAATTCCAACTGCTCGTCGACACGTTGGAATTCCACTCGAGGAATCACGCGAGAACTCTGTCGCGCGGGAATTCAACCGCTCTTTCTCTCTGCCATCTCCTCTTCCGATTTTCAAACTCTTTCTCTGGTATGCTGCGTACGCCTGGCACGTCCCTCCGCGCTCGATACCGATCTTCCACCTATCACCATTGGCTCTCCCCTTCGAATCAAAGTCCGACGAGTACCACCAAATTTTATCTATCATTTCTTTTTGCACGAAATCTTCTCAAATATCTAGTTCAACCGGCGATGGTAGATGCGTCGCTCGCCATGCCCACTCCAATGTGCGATCGAGCGAGTCTCTCTAATTACTCCCGCTGCGAATTATATTCCATCAAATATTCCGCAGTGCGAAGTTCGTACGATTTTCCTGGAAGACTGTTTGCCGGCCGAATTAGTACAAATCGAGCGTGGTATTTTCAAAGAAATGTCTGTGTTTTAATATGAATTTTGTAACGCTAAAATGCAAAGGCTTTTTTACGTGCTCGAAATAAGCGAATAATGTATGGTTATACTTGTAATGTTATTACAAGTGATCCATCGTGATTGCTTACTAAATTCGAATCGAAATGTGCAAGGTCGTACTTTCACAAAATTTTGTAGATTCGGTTTTGCTCCTCCAGAATATAACGTGGGAAATGTTTCGAAAGCTTTACCGTTTAAAGAGTCAATCTAAGAATTCTCTTGCTCGATGGCTTTTCTTTCGGACATTTAGGCTAGTCTTTTTGGGTGAAGAGGAACCTGTAAAACTTGGTTGGGAATTTGATTTCATGCTAGAAAACTTATCGGCGCTGTGATCGATCGGACGGTAGGAAGGAAGCATCGTTTCTCATCGGCCTCTCCCTTGTCGTTCTCCGTGCTCGGGGCAATTCCTCCTCGGCGTAGCAGCGCTGCCGAAGCACAGCCGACGTCGTTCGCCAGGCAGAAATAGATTTGTGTAGATTTCCCTGAAATCGATTCGCTCCCTCTTTCGGAACATTTTTCACGCACCTACGAGCGCTTTGCGGTTCGCCCGCTCCGCGTTTATCTCTGGGCGCGCCGCTGCAAGTGTAAAAATGCGCGCGCCATTTACGAAGCCGGCGTCGCCGCGCCGTAGTGCCGTTCACTCTCGGAGACATGAACGCTATTCCTTTGGATGTTGAAAACGTCCTGGTACACTCTGCCTTCGCGATACAACCCCCACTAAGAATTGAATAACCCTTTTGAAATCAGAAATTCAAATGCTTACTTGTAGGGGAAATTTCGAATTTTTCCTATTTTTACCGGTGGATAGTTTGCAAGTGGTTGCACATCGAAGTACCATGAATTCTAATGTCAGGAGAAGAATGGCCAATAAATATTCTATTGCAATTGTCCCCCTTACGATGTCTTCAAGTTGGACTAGTGATACACAACAATGTTGGCAACTCGAACAGTGAGAAATTGACTGGTGAGAGTTCGCTGTTCCCTCTATGATAGATTGTATCATATGCAAATGCTTATCAGAATCAGGAGTTGCTCTCTCAGTTAGAGAAGAATTAGTTGCTCGCGAGAGTTTCAAGGGATTCTATAAATTCGGCCGCCTACATCGTGTTTTCGTTTCGTCGAGCGTGAGTCATCATCATCCATCTCCGGGCGAAGGAGATGCGTCCGGGTGGCAGAGTCGGCTTGCGAGATCGTACATCTTGCTTTCCAGATTCGTGGGCAGCATCCAAGGTTGCCGGCGCGCCATTGGGGCCATGGGAATTAGCATGAGAACGAGATCAAAAGTATAGGAAGAGGAATAACGCAGAGTGCTAGCTCCTGCTTTTCGAGTGATTGCGACACATTCTGCTGGTAGAGAAAAAAAGCTAAGATAGCCTTAAAGACGATTCGTCCTTGTTCGAGTCCTGTATTGTGACTGCCATAACTTCCGTGGTATTTAATCACCGAGTCTTCCTTGTTTCACTGACTGGTTATAGTGCGGGGCCACACTTACACGTGTTCAGTTGATACTAAGGATACTTGTTAACTCTGCACACTTCATTATGTAAGATGGGCTTATAGGAATTCATCTGGAAGGTCGCGTATGCTTACAAAAATGTCGCCATTAATCTTGACCCACACCAAACTGCACGACAAGGATTTTCGGCTTCGGGTTTGCTCTTTATCTTGAACCATCGCTAAGAGAAAGGAAGAGCGAGCTGTGTTTGCGAGAATATCGTTTTGTGCCTTATTCGTGCACAACCCGTTATTTAATGGGTTTATCCTGCTCATCATCGTTGATGAGTCTCATTCTGGAAGTTTCTCGGACAGATCTTTTCTTCCTTAATTGCAAGGAATTCAGTCTTAATCGCCATTTAGACTCATTGGTTTCGCCTTCCTAAATGATTTCTTAAGCCGCCGGCAGACATAAAACGACAGTCGATGGGGGAAAAAAATTTCATGCTATTCCTCTGCGATGCGCTTTACAGCGCGCTACATCTACTTTAACTTCTAATTACGAAGGTCCGTGGTGTGCAAGCTCTTGCTGATTCGGGCGCAAGTCAATTGCACGCAAATCCATTGTATGCAAAACCACTAATAGCCCGATTGGGCCCTGCCACCCTCCTCGTCCAGACTCGCCGAGCCCTAGCTGCAGTTTTACCCATAATTCCATTCTGCCAACGGTGATCTCATCTCCGTTCGTGCCCATATTACCCAACGTCCGATGGCATTTGCTTTGTATTAGCTTAGTACAATAAAAATGCTAGCGGTCAGCAAACACTAGTAATTCGATGGTCAACAAAACATTGGCGATTTAGCAGTACGGGCTTTTTTAAACAATAAACAATACCCATTAACGTAAAACGTACAGGAACAAGGAGCACAAAGAATAGAGAATTAGTGACACAATTCTATTGCACGGATTTGTCAAAAGCAGCGTGTTTGCCTTCGTCCGAATGCAATTCCATGTTGAAAAGCTTGTAACCATTCTTCTTTTGTGCAACTCGTAGCCAAACACTCGGATCATCGGCGTACGTTAATAGTTTAACTGCGTCAATTTGCCAGCATTTGCATTGAATTCTATTTGCTCCAAAGTTTGGGTATTTTCCTTTTGTATTCAGGATCTCACCATGTCTCGCACTGATATCCTCGAACATTATTAAGCAATATGAGATATTTTTCTCTCTTAGAATTCTTCTTTCAAAAAAGTACTAATTATATCATACGGCACTGTTGCCAGTTCAATTAACTACGATGATATATGACACCCATATGCAATCACGGGGATGCAATAACAATTATCGGTAATATTTATTACGCAATAACCTAGTACCAATTCATAAAACAGTGATAGTTGAAGAGAACCGTTGACACCGAATGCTCATCACCAATGACCGGTGAGCAATAAAGGAATGCCACAGCTAATTTTTCTAGATTGCCAAAGCATTGCGCGCACCTACATACCTGGAAGTTAGCCTCGTATGAAGTATTAATTTGAATTGCCCAGTGAGCGATATGAAATTTCGTGCGGCGGCGTTCCAATTTCCGAAAAGAGGAATATGAAATGTTTGGTATGCCATAGTAAAATGTGTTTTGAAAGAACAGACATTCCGAGAGAAACTATGGAACAATGGGAAAACGTGTTAATTAAAATGTATATATTAAAAAGCCCAGCGTTTTTTCAACCAAATAGCATCATGAGCATTTCCTACAAACGTCTAAAGTTTAACAATCTCGTTACTGAGAACTTCTCTTGAATTATGATGCCTTGTGAAAGTAATTTCTGCGATGAAGGTCTGTCCGCCTTGATTATCGGTGGCCGAGCCGCCAATCTATTGATCAATCGACTATCAATGGCTCATCAGTCATTCGCCGCGAGGGGCGAATTGGAGGTTGCGAGAGGAGCGCGTAGATGGTCCGACAATCGCACGATTTCGCGCGAGAGTATGGCAAATGGAGGCGGACTAATTTGCAAAAGTAGGCCGAGCACATTACGGCTAATCGGGCGTCGAGCGGGTGCGTAACGAGCGAGTAGTAGCAGGAGGAGGAGCAGGAGGGCGCAAGAGGAAGCAGAAGCGTTCCGGAATGAAATTGTCGCGCAGCTGGTTAAAGGGCCGCAGAACTGGACAGAGGAGAACAGTTGTGGAGGCAGCAGTTAGCAGCCGCGAGACTCGGCAGGTCTAACCGAAACGAATCGGGAGCATCACTTGCTCGTAATTAAGGGTACTCGCTCGAGCGCACAACGAGTGCTCGAGGCGGCAAGAGAGAAAAAGTCATTTGGCGCCAAACGGAAGGTAGAAAGCCGTAAAGTCGAGCGTCTGACACATTGCAAGTGAAAGAAATTGTCGGGCGAAATAATAAAACGGGCCGTCTTTTACGATAGCCTCTAAGGTGACGCGTCACTCCCTCTCGCCGCAATTGGAAGATGTATAATCTAGCGGTTAACCGCGGGACACTTTGGAAGTACTTCTTGCTCCGAGTCAATCAGCCAATCCTGCTTCCCTTAAGCGTCCTTTTAAGACGCAGAAGGATTTGGAATTGGTGGAATTCGAGTGGCGCGCGCCGCTCGCTTTAGAACAAATCAAGAAGAATGTGGGAATGCGAACCGGCTGGTTGAGCAAGAGTCCGATTACTGGTGCAATCTCTACCTTGACTCTATGAAGCCCACCCATCTCACCGGTGCCCCGGCATGCTTGGAACAGTGCAAGTGCCGCGTTAACCAGGGGGAAAGTGCTCGTAACTTCGGTTACAGCAGCGCTCTCGTAAGGATTAAGCGGCATCGCCACTGATATTACGCAAGTTTGCAATAAGAGCGCAATGCCACTCGCCTACGTGTCCGTCCAACTTGCCCCCTTACTTCGCATACATAAGCTATATTTAGGAAGGATACACATTTCAGCTTGAATCCTGACTTTCACATCAGTCTGAAAGAACCGACGCTCGCTCAACCTCTTCGGGAATGAGTATTTTACGTTAGAAAGAAAATATTTCAAGGACTATTTGATGATAAATTCGCGTTCACTCGACGCGACGGGACAAACATGCAGTGAATTAAAGGAAAACTCGTATTCCAGATATGTTGCTTGATTTGGAAAAAGAATAAAGGTACACAGATGTGTCAGTCTTCTTGAAGAGATTAAAGGATTTGGGTAGGGCAAGCCCATATCGAGATGTGACTGCAGGAGTAGTCGAAAATCGATCCGCTACCAGCACCAGTAATAGCACGCTTCGGTTGCCCTGGATGTTCAATTGCATGCCCTCTAGGGATAGAGAGTCCCTCGAAAAGGAAGAAGCGAGAGCCGATTTGCGGGAGCATTAGACTGCCTGTTTGAGAAAAAGGGAATAACAGGAGGAGAGAACCAACACGATGAATTTCCCCACGTGAATCGTTTTAGTCGAGCTGCGATGCGGCAGATAGTATGCGTGCATACTTGGTTTTCAGTAGGGCGATAATGGCCAGTTCTTGTTGCGCTCTACTGGTTGCCACGAAACCCTTGCTTTAGTTTAAACAAATGTTCCATCGATTAGTTGACTCTCTAATGCTACCACCAAATCCCAAACCGCCACCGGTTCTCTTTTATTTGTGTTCCCACGCGCGTCCTCACCGCTTATTAACGCTACGTGTAAACAATTCGATGGCGTTGAGCACACATTAAGCGCAGGAATACCCAGAAACTAGGCAACCATCACCGTTTTTCGCAACAAAGAAGTCCTACTTCAACATCAATTAACACCCAACGGGAATAAATCGATTTTTGTCATAATTATCCTCGTAACTTGGAGTGAGGTGTAATTAAGCAGCGGCGATATTTAGAGATAACAATTAAGTTCAAGAACGTCACCGATTGCTGAAAGGTAATTAACACCGCAGAAGTCACTCATGTGTCTTTCGGCCTGAAGGATTCGTCCTTCAAAGTCATGCGCAATCATACACCGCAATCACTTGTAAATCGATTTTACCGGAGGCGAGCGGTTAATCAGAAAGGAGGTCATCCTTTCGACGATAAGAATAATTGGGGCCGAAATTAAAGTGTGCTAATTTGGAAGGAGAGATCGTCCGGTGCTAAAATACACATTGAAAGGGCATGCTATCCTACAAGTATTTGCATTCAGAGAAGGTACTAAGACATGTACTAAGACATCTTGTGCGATGGAACATGTCGAGTGACCATAACTACTAGCCATCGAGCGTTCTCCTTTCCATCGGCGATGCCACTTGGCATCTGCCAGTTTCTCTTTCCAGCACACGAACATCCTTTCGTCTGCAACCTCGAGTGCATCGTGTCAAGGCTACTGGAGGCCGACGACACGACACGCCGCGCCGCGCCGCGTCGTTCCACTATCGCCGCAGCCACCACACTTCGATCGTTTATCGTCTCTCGCCTCCTACTTTTGTGGTTCCTCAGCGGTTTGCTCCAGAAGAACATCCAGTAAGAATGCCTCGCTCCAGGCCACATCAGATACTTTGAACTTATCGCACGGGACACTGCGTTGGACTCGTTGTTTTCACTTCGATATCCCCCACCTTCACCGCAATCGACTTCAGCTTGCCAGATGCACGCTAGCACTGCACTGCTATGCAATAACTCTTCTTGAATAATAGATACATACCTGTTGGCTGAAGAGACATTCTTATGCGTCGAGTGTGCCCATTTTCAGACGGGAACCCAACCGGGGGACGTGTAGGGGCCAGATTCGGGCCCGGTTTCGTTCATCTTATTACTGGAGACTCTGCAGTAGCGCTGTCGGCGTCAGAAATGTGAAAGGGACATTCAAACAATTACCAGAAGAATTATAGAGAATAATTAAGAAAATAACAAAACAAATTTATATCTCCTGAAATGCGAAAGTCGTAAATAAATCCAGGAACTTTTGCAGAAATCAAGATGAAAGTTCGATATCGATCGAAAACCGGTATACTTCGGGAGAAGTATCCTCAGCTGTCGCTCACTGTATTGTACATACTACATACATCCTGATCTGCACTCCAGCAGACCCGGCATTCGCGTGGCCCGCTCGAATATTCAAGTACAGGGTTTTATGATTTATCATGAGTGGAGGATTATGTTGGCCCAGCAGTGAAAACGGCATGCGAAGCAGTCGAGAACTCAGGATAGAAAAGTCCGACATCCTTTCGTAAGCTTATAATGAGCTATTATGCATCGCGAATGAGACAAAACGGCGGGGTACTTGTGCAGAGAAGCTTAAGCCTTTATTAGCTGGCTTTCCAGAGGTTTGATATAAACAGCCCTTATTATTGTAAGCCGATTTCGAATAAACCTCGATTTTGCGCGAATGAGGGTTGCTCTTTTCATGAAAATCACTACACCCAATTCCCGATGCTATCGTCACGTTAACGTGTAAGTTTGACGTACGCCATCGATCGAACTGTCCAGTTATAATCTTCGACGCTCCCCAAAAGAGTTCCCTTCCCCTTAAGGATTCCGCATAATTAATCAACGCTCCATCTCAGTACTCCGCTTACTATGAAGTACGTCATTAACTGGGTACGGGATTTCCATTTAATGTGGCGTAGATTTTATCGCAAGGAAATCACGGAATGGTTTGATAAGTGTTTCGATCTCTTCACTGAACCACTTGCGATTGAGCAATCTGCCGGTTTAAAAATTTCGTTCATCGACCTTTGATTCGTGAAATAAGACAGACAGACTGTCATTAATAATACGGCTCGGAGGCCGTATCTAGCTGGTTTGCGAAATTTCATTAGTGCCGCTTGCACCTTCAACTAATAACCACCGTGGCAATTATGAGTCATGGCAAGTAGTTCGGTCAAGATAAATTTTGCTTAGTTCTGGTATGATTCACTAGCACTACGCAGTAGATGGGAAACCCATCGACATTTTCGGATTACGGAATCCTCCGGGAGAGTGTGGCCTTTTACGTGGTGTGAGTGTATCGAGAGCGAAGGAACGCTTAGTTTGAGCTCAGCGAAGCGAGGAAATCTGACATTTAAGACAACCAGTATAACAGAGTACCGTCAGCAGCACTCTGTAGGGAGTTGTTGTACACGTATTAGCAAAGCTAGAAACAACCGTAGATTACACGAAGTGTACTGATAGAAAAATAAGACTCTCCACGTAATAGGGAAGACTATAAGTATTATTAATAGCATCATTGGGATTGGTCGATGGATAAAAGCCTGGAATACAATGATCGTGGCTCACTCGATCGGGGCAGGCCATTAATCAATCACTCGAACTTCCACATAAACCCATCGAACGCCGACCGATTGAAGAGGACTACAACCACGCCGAGCTGCTCTCTACCATCAAATACTAGTAGCCATTGACCGAATATCATTCTCGACATGAATTGATTCGCCGAAGGATTCGCCGGCGGATTGGTAAAGTACATAGGACGTTCCCGGCCAGTTTCGATTTCACTTATCCTACAGCGAGGAACGTCACATCCTTCGAGATTCCGATTACCAGCTTACTCTCACCTTTTCTCGCAAGAATCGGACTACGGTTCAGCTCTGCTAGAGCTCGGCATTACTTTAAATAAAGTGCCCTATTCATCAGCACAATGGGAAGAGAAAGTGCTTGATATTACCTCGTCCGAACCATCGAGTCAGGAAGCACAAATACGAGCATCAAAAGGTATATTTTGCAATTAGTCTTGAAAGTACAGATTGGCCAAGCTAGTGTTAGCGTTACGGTAAAATGGCAAATTATAAAGCGCGTTGGAAGCTAGTACTATCTGCATACGGCTGGGAATTAAGAACAGCGGATGTGAGGCCGGATAGGAGACAGGACGCTGGGATGAGCAGAATATGGACCCTCAAGGAAGATGCGAGATAACTTGGCCACCTTTCACCTTTCGCGAGGTGTATGGATAGTTGGCTAACACCAAGACAGGATGTGTGGTAAGGATCTTGCGAGAACCTCTTTCCCACGAGCATGGCTACTCGAATAAAGAATAGTCTATCTTGGTCACACTGACGCGGTAATTAATTATTATTATAAATCGATGCAGCTGTCAATACAAACTTACAAGAAAGACACGATCAGCAATCATAATAATGTAATGGCAAATGTCACTTTTACAATTAACTAGCAGTAATGCATCCTGTCTAAATGCAGCTACTTAATTGCTATTCTATGTGATTATTTAATTTTGCGGTGGTGCTAATTGAAAGTCGCGGCTTGATAGAAATCTAAGTAAAAAATGGAATTTCGCAATTAAACAGAAACTGCGTGTGTACAGTCTGTAAAGAATGATGGCGGTTTAAGGGAATCGACTGTTTCGAATGATTCTAGAAGAGACGACGTCTCTCTCCCATGAGAACAAAGTTTCAAATGATGTGCCACAATGTGTGTATGCGCATGCAAGTAGGAATGGGAGAAAACTGTCGGGGGAGGTATGTCGCGCACTTGCACTTCGTCGATAAAGCGTAGAGAACGGTGGATACGTAATGACGATAATAACCGAGCTCGTTGTCTGAAAGCAGCGCTGAGAGTGGAAACACATTACTGCGGATTACCATTAGCACTTGGCAGCGATCGTGGTGATTATTTTTTACCGTTGCCAGAATCCTAAAGAGCACAGCCAAAGATCTGCGTTTGATTAAGCGCGTGAGAATTACATTGAAATGAAGAATCTCTGATAATTCATGTAGAGAAACTAAGCGAATTAAGGAAATTAATATATTGGGTAGCATATTTCCAAGAATATGGCGATCGAAAAATATTATAAATCAAAACTGATATCTTAGACCTTCGAAATGAAACGATGCCTTTAAAAATGGTACGATGAGAATGATTATCCAGTGGACAATAATGGGCAAACAGAGGTATGTCTTAGAACAGGTTCGATAAATAGGTTTCCTTTCTATATTCGTTGAGATGAGAAGTGGCTTGCCCACTATGGTTTGATCCGGGTGCGCGGTGTACATCCTGATTGACGTCGACTTAAACCAGACCTCGCGGCTGAGGTCAAGCCCCGAGGCGCGGTGCCTATCTTGAGGACTATACCTTGTCGAGTTGAAACTGTGCTGAGTTTGCATGAGCTGCAATGAACCGTGAACTATGATTAGAATGGATGCAAAACAGAGGAAGTTCGAGTGAGGCGGAAGAAGCTTTGAGAGGTTCGTGCAGGATGACCATAGAGTACTATGCAATTCGATGTTGTCAAACCTGCTTTGAATCTACTATACCATGCATATATTGCTACCAAGTTTAAACCGCTAACCAGACTCTCAGTGAGGTAGGCAACTCTACTTATTGCAGAACTTGCGTACTTCGTTTAGCTGCTTTAGGTGGAGATACGCGGCGCACCGGCCCAGCACCAAGATTTCTTTCGGTGGGAAAAAGTTTATCGCTACTTCCGTATTATCGGGAGGGTAACTCTCATTGATCCTACTCGTCGAACGTGCCGTCCGCTTAATTGCAGAGGATTTGCGGATAAAGCAACCGCCCCCTAGGAGCGGCTTGCGCGAGCCTCTAAAAAACAGGCCGGCCATTCAGAAGCTTTATGCAGGATAACGTTGTAAAACTTTGTTACCGAGATCGGCATAAGCTTCTATTACGTGATCTTGGCCGCTCCCAGTGGAGCGTAATGAGCGTTGAGTACGACCATATTACCCACGGCGATATGCCCGCAGAAATTTACATTTCCATGCAACGTAACGCGCGCGTACTACTTTCTATTTTCAGATTTATCACCACAGTTTATTACTTGACAAATACTGGAGTCAGTAGTCTTGTTCCTGGCAGCGATAGAACACAATCTCCTGTCCCCGCCGGCTTCTGGCCAGTCTGACAGTGATATCATAGTAGTCATAAGGAATGACAGCGATCACTCGAAAGAAGGGTGAGAGGGCCAGTTGGGACCGTTGAAAGAGATGGACTCAATCTTGGTATTTGTCCGTAAAATGGCGAGGCCGACGTTTTTTTCCCCCTCGGCGCGCTTAGTTAGAGCAAGGAACGGAATGATTGATGATGATCCCCTTGAGTGCTGGGAATTTCTCGAGGAAAGCGCGGCATCTGCATAAAAAAGGAGGCAGCCGCTCGCGCGCGCGCGCGCACGGAAGTTCCCCCGAGCACGGATAATTAATTCAGTTCATCATTTTCCACGTGCAATTAACGATTTTCCGCGGTGGCCATTCTCAACCGGCTGCTCAGATTTAAAATCACGCTGACCTCACGAGAGACGGCGATTCCGTCTCGGTTATTAAATTGAAAACACATAAAATAATGATTGTATGACAATAATGATCTCTGAAACATGAAAGCCGGGGAAACTGATTGTTACAGCGCAATTACTCTCCAGATCGATCGTTTATAATTAATACCGATAAATAATCTTGATAAACAGCCCTCCAAGATGTAGAAATCAGACACTTCCTTTCTCTTCTAAGAAATGTATTCCATTCTTTCTTCATCGAAGAAATTGTGCAATATATTGACCAATTGGAAACGCATCTGAATTATTACGCGCATACTGTTCACCGTAGAGCCACTGCCCAGAGATAGCCTGCATTTTGCACTTTCTTTTAAGTGAACGGTAACGGTCTCTTGAAATAAATGGAAGTTTCATGATATCTTACTTTCAATTTGAGTATACTCAACAAAGAGATAGAGGGAGCGTCGATTCTACAAGTGTGTCGATATTATTGCGATATACTCAACAGCACGCGGAGCCAGCAAAGTGGACATAAAAAGCATTTACCTCGCGGGCACAAATAACCTCCCAATAAGATTTCAGTTATCTGGCGGATCGGGAAAAGGATCGCCAGCTGGAATAGGTAGCGCGGCGAGAGCGGTCGCGTGCAGCAGCCAGGACAGATTTCGCTTTCGATGGCTGAGCTTGTATCGTTTGCAGCTCACGCCCAACTACCTGACTTGGATGCCAGATGATCTTTATGGTCAGAGCTTACCACGATAAGGAAGTATTCCCTGAGCAAAGTGGAGTTTAAGTGTACGTGAAGGGAGGTTCCAGCAGGTCTACAACGTGCCCGCGCGCGCGGTACGTGGATCGGCAACCTCTTCCAGTGCTTGTTCGAGTGAGAGAACGGTGGACCAATTTCGCGATAGGATGTCCACTTCTCGAGCGAAACCAGGCAAATGTCGCAGTCGCCCCACCTTTCACGAAGAAAGGGATCCGCTTTTACTTTGGGGTTTCCTTGCACCGTCGTCCTCGAGCCCGCTTCGATCTCACTTCTAATAAAGCTAATTGCAACTCGCTCGCTCGACACCCTACGAGCCACCCTCTTCTTCCTTTCCCCCGAGTTGCCAACTCTTCCAGCTGCCGCACCCTTCTGCACCTCTGACTTCCCTCCTTTCGAACTCGACACCTGCCCTCCTGCTTGCCCACTCCACACTAATCGTACCTATTAAGCAACGCCTCTCCGCTTCGAGCGACTCATCGTCACCCAAACGAGCCAACCTGCTTCCAAGTCCGATAGAAATTCGGCCTGCTCAACCGCCTTGCGAGCACGACAGAACGCTGAACACGAGTACCGTGTGCTAAACAGCCGTTCCATTGATTCCAGAGTGTGCCAAGTTTCTGCTGAACTTGCTGATTCACTTCCGCCAAAGAAACCTCCCTGTTTATGAACTTCTTGAAATGTCTAGATTAGTTGAAGCAGTAGCTTTGCAAGTTTAGAATTGATAGAATTGCAGAACATATGTTATTTTGAACGCGGTGCCAATTAATGTAATAGTAGTAGGAATAGTTGGCAAAGCGTAAACCGTCAGTTCCGTGCGCCGCCGTCGAGATGAGACTTGGATGCCTCCTAATTTAATAGAATCAATAATCTGACTAGCATTCATCTTAAGTATTTAATCAACTCATAAAAGATCCGGTGAATCAAGCTATTATTAAGATCGGCAATCGAATTCAGTCGTATTCATCAGTCGCTTCTTCTCCATTTAGCTGGATTGAGAGGCAAGAGTGGTATGAAGGTACAAGTACTTCATCTCCTCTTCTTCCTTCCGTCATTACTTCGCCTTCTGTCGGCGTTGGCGTATCTCCCACGCCTGTCATTTTTCATCCACCGTCAAGAATATCTCCAAAGAGCCATTACTCTAAGAAAAAAGCTTGAAAAGCCGATAGCATGACATAATGTCACTTAAAAAAGTCGCTCGATCTGAAAGTTGTAAGACCGACAGAATCACCCACTTCTACGAATTTTAGGTCAGTCAATGTTAGAGAGAACCCTTTCTTCATCAATTCTATCCAGCTTTTACGAAAATCGCAGGTCTTTGTAAATTAAACATAGAACCTTTGTGATACGAGCAGTTTTTCAGCTTTGAGACGAAAGTTGATTAGAAGCATAAAAGAAACTTTTAACCAATTTTAATGTAAAGAAATAAATGAAAACGCCCTTAGTATTTACCTGCTTTGTGCAGAGTCCTGAACCCGTGAGCTACGTCATATGTTTGAAAATTAAAAGCGGAAACTGTTGGTGAGTTACCTTTAACGTTAGTTCCCCTGTCGCAATTCCCATAGGAAAAAATTCGCCCTTAACGAATCGATATTTGGAAAGCATGACGAATTAGAACTAACATCGGTGTAGGTTCAAAGACTATCTCAAGCAATCCCAGGCGTTATATCAAAATCATTGATCCCGTCGTTAGTCATGAGGAAGCTTCTAGTACCGATCAGGGGGTGTTATCGGCGTGATCGATCACACAGTATAACGAGCACGCCCTCCTTTCGCCGAATGAAAAAGCTCGATTTTTCATCGGCTCCTTTTAGCCGCAATCGTGTATCCACCTTGCGAGTGGATTGGCGCAATAAAATTTATCGCTCGTCTCCGAAAATATCAAGTCGCTATTTCATTTTTCCTCTTACTGGACCATATCAGTGGAATAGCACGAATATACGGAATTAAAGTTGGAGGTCTATGACTTCGTATTCTGCAAAGCGCAAGTGACTTCAAATATAAATCTGGCGAGTCCCCTCTTACACTCGCGTTACTGCTGGCGAGCCAGACTTTCTCTGCTTCCTTTCTTAAATACGAATTCGAACTCCTTCAACTTTCCTCTATTCACGCGCACACTATGAAATGTTCTGGCAAAGATACGTACCTTCATGCTTCGTGTAGTTTATGAAATATCGAGGAGATTCGTGCTGAAGTGCTCATCAGGAATGAAACTTTCGCGAACCTACCGATAGCCAATTGCAAAAGCTATTCAACCAGGATTGAATACACCACTGACGCACGCATGAAAAAGGGGATGATGCTGATACAAGCCAACACGATTGAGCTCGCATGGAATTTAAGTAGCCGAGGAAGCTTTGTCGCACGCATAAAGGTGGCAAAATTTACTAAACTTTGTTTCGCAAGGAAGCAATATGAGCTCCAGGAATTCGTAACTCTGTATTTCACGTGCTGCTCGTTGCCACTCTGGTAAACTTTCAGACATAAAGAACGAAATTTCCCAGCGTATTCTCTTCTATAAAGCTTATACATATATATGTATACGTATGAGCGACGCATTTCGCAGTGGCATATAAGCAAGGCGTCGGACTTGTCACGTTGGCCTCGTTCTTACGTACCAAGGTGGAAAGGACATCGTTTTCTTTTGGCGAGCGACTGTTTGACTATTCACCTCCGCTCTTATAATCCGTCAATCCACAGAAATAAATTCTCTAGTCGAGGGTAGGAACACCGGCGAAAAAGTATGTTTTCGAAAGCCTTGCTACCATGCAGAATTTTGTATTTACAGCTGGGACGGATTAGATGCTCTTGTTTACGAGAGAGTAAGCTCAAGCGTCGTTTCCTGCCTGTCTGATAGCTTTCACGATAACAGCGACATCTCACGATCGAATAATCCAAGCTTTCCCGAAACTGTCTAGCGTATATATAGAAGAAACCCGAGTACAAGAAAGCGGCAGGCTTGTTCCATTAGCCAATCCAATACGAGCGTAACACAAAAAGAAGAGGTTGTACGGGACAAAGTAAATCGGTGCAAGAAAAAAAGTCGCTTGCCGCGAATAGAAACAGAATTAGAGCATTCTGTAGGGTGGTTACGTGCGAGTCCTGCCAAGACGATTCCACAGCGAAGCACAAAGAGTAAACTCGATTCAACGGCGTGTTACTCTTCCAGCGCGTGTTTGCAGGAGGTCATCGGGAAAAATGTGGTTGTGACTTCCTTTCCACTGGGGGGCAATGTGACACCGGAGCGCAACAATCTTCTGCTAAATAAAGCGAAATTCGGCACTTGATCACTTAAGCGACCTGACCAAGCGCACGCCACTTTTCCAAACGAGGGGAAACGAGAGTGTATACTGGGAGGGGTGGGGAGGAGGGAAAGGGGTTGTGTCTGGCACACATTCTCTCTCACTCAGGCTGGCTGTATGATGCGGAGCTTTCGATCATGCCTCGGGCTGCCCGGCATACGTGTGAGACTCGGCAAACTCGTCACGCTCAATTTGCCGTATCGATCCTGCTGGAGCGCTCGTAAAGTCGAGGACCGATATTCGGTAACGCGCTATCGCGAGCAGTTTCAGTAGCAGCGCAACGGGCGAAGCTGTAAGTTATGGTGGCGTAGCAACAATACGACCGGCAATCTCCTCTCCCCTCTACACTTACTCTCTACGTACCGTCATATCCAGCCAGACAGCAAAGTCGACAACGCCTACCCTTCGTGAATCTTGCTCTCTTTGAAGAAGCTCAAGCTCCAGAAGCTGCCTGTCAGCAAGAGCTCCGCATTTTTTCCCTTTACTGTTGCGTGCCAGCCTTTGTTAGACGCTCTTTTCCAGTTCCAGCTATTCTACATCCGCTTAAAACTCACTTACTTGCTAGAACGAGTGCGCGCTTCCGTCCATACTAAATAAGGAATGATCCTGTTACGGAACCTGGCGGAGTGAGTTCTCAGTTGTAAGTATCATTTCGCGGTAGTTAAAACAACTTTGAGTGATGAGTAATGAAGTTCGACAGTTGGTAGTTTGAAATTCGATCGATCCTATCTACGTTTCGTGTCTCAAAGAGCATGATGTTTAAAGGTTGATTCTTCGAGGAAATGCGGACTTCTGGCCCGTTGAATCTGTCGCCCTATTCCTCCACCTTTTCTCCCTTCGTGCAATACAAGCTCCCGGGCGAAAAACTTTCCCACTTGGCGTGCTTTTTTGGTATTTCCTCTTACGCCGACAGCTCGGCACTAACTTGGTAACTCGTGCTTGCTGCCCCGCTTTCGGGGAAAGGGTTAACTGATTCTCAACTCTGCCCTTCGTGCGACATTTCTGCAGTGGGCGTCATCGTCGATGAAATGTAGCGTTAATAATTCTAGATGAACGTGAGTTCAGCCAGTATTATTTGTTCAAAGCGAGGTAGTCGCGCATGAAATTTAGCCATCGAGAAATTACTCTGCCAAATGACTTCTCTATTTTCAGCAGCCGAGCTAATTCCGCAAGCTGCTGCGCTTCCTTTCCTTTTGCTTTGACAACAAAGAGGTCTTTATAAAGGAAACATCTAATCAAAACATGGAAAATGTAAAGCAAATCTGAAATACGCGATGAATTTTCTTCTCATTTATCGTGGCGCTTTCCAATTAAGAGAGTAGGAAAGATCCCTTTCACGGTGAACGCTTTCCTGCTTGCTATCATGGCAAAGGCAGGCAGGTATCAGGATCCTGGAAGAGCAAGAGTTTCCAGTCGCCTTTCCCAGGATTGAGCTTGGCCAGCCTGTTAAAACTCGACAGCGAAGAGTACTGTTATAACAATGTATTGCATAAGAATGGACGGATCGAAGGCATCGATCCTGGGTTAATCGGATCTCCGATAACTGGGTACTCGATAATAATCTGCAATCAGAGTGGCAGGTTGATGCGAAATGGTGCTCCGCTTGATCGCAGCTTGGCACTTCCTTCTTGTGGAAAGCGTGCAAGTGCGGACAGTGCACTCACCGAGGATAGAGTAGGGCGGTGGATGGGAGGTGGCGGGGTAGGGCAGGAGCAGTTAAGAGAAAGGAATGAGCGTGCCGCCAACGCAAATCCAGCCGGAAGACGGCTCCCTAATCAAGGCGACATTGTTGCAGGACGAACAATATCCAACCCCGACGTGTACACATGCTGGCTGGGCTCCCCTCACGTAGCTCTACTCACACGCAGACAGGCCGAGCGAGCTAGAATAAAAGTGTACAGCGTGTAATGCGCGTGCAGAGGAGAGAAGCCGGCATTAGTGCGAGGGGGAATGCCAGGCTACAGAGCTATTTCCTTTTCTCTGCTCTTCTTCTCCAGCGCGTTCTCTCACTCTCGCTCATTTCTTCCTCTCGCCGCTCTCTACTCTACCTCTATCTCCCACCGTTTCACCATCCCATTCCCCCCGCCTCTCCTCCGCCCCGCAGACCGCCACCGCCAGCTTCTCTTTCACGGTACTCAGTTTTTCTCTCTTCCCTCATTTTTCCGCGCTTGCGTCAGAGCCGAGACTCCAAGGAGGGTCTCGTTAACGCATAAAGGGACGCGTTACTCCTACTACTAATGGGAGCGAGCCCGAAGGAGGAACCACCAACACCGCTTCATCCTCCACCTTGCTCCGTTTTCGTCGCTCCCTCTCCTCAAATCTTGCAGCCGCGCCTGTCCGAGGACTGCCATGCCATCCTTTCCTCATAAAAGAACGCTTTTGTTCTCGTTTCCTTGTGCAGCGGTGTCTTCACGCTGACATCGACTGGACCCCCGTCGCAGTAGAATAGGGAAGGCGAGATCGGAATCGAGCCAGAGGAATAAGATGGAGGAATGGGATGGGAGAGACACTCACTTCTGAAAGCGTACCGATGCTGAATTACTACTTAGCTACCCAAGGTAAAAGACACTTCGGGCTTCCCCTCGATTCCCTGGTAATCGAGGCGACTTACTTCAAAGAAGCTCTAAGTAGGACTGTATCGTGAAGTAGTCTGGACAACTCCGATACACCGACGACCGTGGTGGATCCATGCCTGAGAACACGCCGAAGCTTCCTCGGAAATTCTTTTCCCGTCCATTTTAATGACAAGATGAATTCGACCAGCAATTTTACTTTCCCCCCTTTCCACCCCCGGCTAAACGCCCTTATTATTGCCAATCCCTCGATCGCAAATGTAGATTAGGTTTTATACTGCGACTCTCCCAAACTTGTGAATGCGATTGTTTATGAACACGCAGAAAACTAGCGCACTGTGTTTACCAAAATAGCATTATTGTTGGTGTGCGCTAAAGCTAATTATAATTTCTGAAGTTGCACAACTACATGCTCGGTTTTTGAACGACGGTGAACGGTGGAAGGCGAACTTTTTCGTCAGCCGCTTCAATCGGCCCGCGCGTATGCCACTCGAATGCCCGGGTGAAATCCGCTAAAGCATAATTAGTGCTGTACGACAACGACGCCCCGGCGACAGTTTTTTCAGCAGTATCGATGTTGCCCGAACCTTTCCACCGAACTCTTCGTCGAGAAAGCTTTATTAAGGATAATTCGGAAAGTTTTCCTGTCAGAACGTTTAGAGGGTTTTTAGTCGAATTCACTGAATCAAGGTAATAAGGAAGCAAAGTCTCTGTACTCCTTGACGTAATTCAATTAATGCTTCAGCTGTCAAGCTATACTTAGCAAGTGACTACTTCATTTCGTCCGCCTCTTTCAAACTCATTCCAAATGTTCCCGCTCCATCCTATGGGGAAGCAAAAATTGCGTGAGGAAGGAAATTACTATTTGCATTTTGTGCCACACCGTCGTACGATCGCGGTATTGTTTGCCAAACAAACGTTAATTACTTTGAAGCCGTAAAGAAAGAGACTTATTAAAGAAAGTTTCAAGCTTTTAAGATCTCCGATAACGAAGGTTTTCCCGGGGGAAGCCCTCTTACATAATATCTGGTTTAACAGATTGCTGCATCTGGAATGTGAACGAGCACAAAAGACTCGCACTAATTGGCACGTCGATGCAAATACTAATTACTTTCCAGTGAAATATTAATCTCTTATTCACTCATCTCTCTTTATTTACCTCTGGGCCATCTCAAGCAGTCGGGTTCAGTGATTTGGTCGAATCGCCACCCAACGGAAACCTTTGATGCGATTATTCACTTCTCAGACGCGTTTACAAGAAATTCCCAAGATTTCTTGGATGGAAGAATATTGCACCTGTGAAAGATGCTTATTGACGATATTGCTTCCGGAAAATTCCAGCTCGGAGCAGAACTATTTACACGATTAACTTCGATGGATTATTTATTTCCACTGGAAATAAAATCAGGAAATGTTGAGGCTTATTTGATAAAGCAATTACGATTCATTAGAGAAATTCCTAACACTCGCAACGCGATCGATGCATTCACTATTTTTATTGGATAGTCGAAAGAGCTTTACGGGAATACAACGAAATCAGAAAATAGATGATACGATGTTGGCGGCACTTCAATCCGTTAATGGATGGCCTAATTAAAACCCACATTACATTCCTCCACGAATTTTGCAACTGGAATAATACGTCGCCGAGATGCAAAAATCGATTATGAAAGTACGGACTACGATCTTTCAGTAATTACATTAACTAAGTTACTTTCCATTAAATGTTACAAGCGCAATGCAAATGCCGGCTTATTAGATGTTACAAACGCATAAAGCCGGCTTTTTGGGCGATTCTGCGTATATATAGAATTCCAAGTTCTAAGTTCCAAGTACTCTGTGCGAGTGTGACTGCGTGTCCGGACAAACGAGCACTCTCGTTTACCAAAGTGCTCGGAGCACGTTGCCGGAGGAGATTTGCTCGATAGTTATTTTATCGATTACCGGGTCCGGAATCTTTTAAATGCGTCGAGACGCTCGTAAAAGGCAATCGCATAGATATAATGATCGCCGGCGCGCACAGAAGCGCGCGAATCGATATAACCGTAAAGCAGACGAATTCCCTCTCGTAGCCCGCAGATCGAGCCGGTGGATAAGCGGCAGCTACAATAACGCGCGCCACCCTAGTCGCCGATATAAAATTCCGCCCAGATAAGGAATTCGTCGAGCGACATAAAATCTCGCGCAAAACCCTTTCACGAGCTTACAGTCGATAACGGCACACCAGATTCTCCGATTGTTGAGAGACGCATCTTTTTCGGAATGTATAGAATCTTGTTTTCGATCACGAAGCATCGACTGATACTTGGAATGAAATCATTCCTGATGGAAGGGCGTTCGAGGAATGTCATATTCATCGGCGATTATTGCGAGGGAAATGTTTTTCACAATAATAGAATCTTCTTTTCGATCACGGAGCATCGAATGGTATTTGAAATAAAGTCATTCCGAATGGAAGAGCGCCTGAAGTTTTGCCATACTTATCGACACTTATGCCGAAGGCAATGTCTTGTATAATAATGAGAGAGCACCCGGTATGCAGGAAGGACTTAACAGTCCCTGTATAATAGGGCCGAGATTGTGGTTAATCTCTGGAGGCAGATAGTCACGACTGGACGGATCGCAGCGGATTTTAATTAGAGGGACCACCGTTCTGATATTTCCTTGTCGAGCACACTGTCCTACCTTGGAGTGATCATGAAGTATAATTCTTTAAAGCATTCGTGTGCTAATATCTGATTTCATTGGAAATCCCTGGGCCATCGCTGCTTTTCACTCAGATTCCGATCCAATCCCATTCTACAAAGGCAGGAAAATTGCTCTCTGTAATAATAGCCGCACAGGAATATCCATGATAGCATGAAGTATGCATCAGAAATTTCATGCACGCAGTAAAATATAGAATTACTTGAAGAGTTGGTGAAGTTGTACGTATTCTGCCCGTTATATACGTTGTTTCTATATTATATTAGGGTAGGGTCGAATCATTCCGAAGGAAGTTTCCACGGAAGTAGTGAGACACTGTAGTCTCTTCTAAGTCATCATGATCTGCAGGATAAAAGTAACCCCTTCACTAACGATATCGGCTAACATTCAAGTTGCCTGTCTCTCTCCTTTTTCCTCTGTATGAGCAGGAGCTTGCTGGCCGAAGACAGTGAGAGTAGTGTGTGTGTGTGTGTGTGCGAGCGGAGTATCTCTTTGCGTTCCAGCAGCGAGAAAAAAAGTCCTCTCCTCTCGGCGAGAAGGAGGTGTGCGCGGAGCGCGGCGTTGACAAGAAGCATAGGAGCGGGAGGACGTGGCGCGGTGGCCCTCCTGGCACAGCCTCCCGGTGAAAGGAGCCGTCGCCGAGTCGAGGGGGATGAAAATTTTGAAATAAAACGATAACGAGGGCGCAGAGCGCGCTCCGCTCCGTGCACTGCAGTTCGTCGAGCAGCCCCGCTGCTAGAGACCGTCTGCTGCTTATTACGTCACGTTGAACGTAGTTACTAATTAGTTACATTCAAAGCGGGGAGCCGGCCACCGAGGGGCTCGGCGAACGCTTGCCGCTACCGGGGCTGGTGCACGCGCTCGCTTCAGGTGCTGATAGAGAGAGGCTGTCGATGCTGCGCTTTAAGAGTGGTAGTGTGCTGCAGGAGCCGACGAGCGGCGAGCCACTGTTACTGTTCTGAGTAGTGTTGGTGCCGATGGCGGAGTCGGTGGAGGAGGCGGTGGGAGCGGTCTGGTGGTGCGGTGGCGGCGTCGGCGGTGGTTCGGCGATACCAAGTGGAAGAGGTAAGCGCGAGCGTGGAGCGGCGCGGCGCGGCGCGGCGGAGCCACCGACTCCAGTAGTAGTGGTCGACGCCGGTGCTGGCCGCGCCGCTAGTATCTTGTCATGTCAGCGCTGCCAGTGTGGTGGTGCCCGCACCGCCGGCGGCGCGCCCGCACCCGCGCCAAGCCAATGATAGTGGCGGGGCATCGGTGTTAGTGAGCTGGTACACACAGCCACTGCACACCGAACTAAAATTTGTTTTCCTGCCGCTACTAGAAATGGAGAAAGCAGGCGGAAAAGAGAGGAGGATAGGAAGGGTCCGGAGCGACCGTGCGCTGCCGTCCTCCCCCTGTAGCAGGGTAATTGAAAAAGAGGCACAACTCGTCCGCGACTTTTCTCCTCCTTCTCTTCTCTCCTCCTCCCTTGCTCCTTTCTCCCTCCGGCGCTACCACTCACTCACTCTCTCTCTCTCTCTCTCTCTGTCTTTCTCTGATCCCCTCCATCCATCCTCCTTCCTTTCTTTCTTCCTTCCTTTCTGTCTATCTTTCTTCCGCGCTCTCTCATTCACTCAGGCTTCTCTCTCTCCCCCTCTCTCTTTCTCCCTCTCTCAGTCTCTCGCTTGCGCCCGCAGATTCACTTTACCTTCTGCACGGCCCTCTTCTCTTCTCTTCTCCCGCTCTGCTCCATTCGGGCCCAGCTCTCACAACCCTTTTATTTCGCGATCTCGTTCCCGCGGGAGCGTTCCTTTTTTTCTCCCTTTTTATCCTCCGCCGCTTCTTTACCCCGCCACCGTCGGTTCACCTCCGCAACGGCCCCCGCCCTTCGTGTTCTTCCGCTGCTTCACGGCCTTCTCTTTTACCCGAAGCTGCCTGCCTGCCTGCCTGCCTGCCTGCCTGCCTGCCTGCCTGCCTGTTTGCCTGCCCGCCTGCCCGCCAACCTGTCCGCCAACCTTGCTACCTCTTTGCGTATCCACGACGAAATCGATCGACCGAAACCGGTCGGGAGAGCAGAGGGCGACTGGATGTACATCCTGAGGGAGAGAGAGGGTTCGGCACTCTAGTGACCGAGGCCAAAAGAGAGGAGGTGCAAAATTCATAGGGCGATTTGGGCCAAAGTGAAGCAAGAAAGCGGCACAACACACGGCTGCTTTCGTTGCCGTTCGATATAGATTTTTGTCCATTTCCGATATATCGCCAATTACTTATTGAGAAACGATAGCCATTCACTTTTGGATTTGTCTTTCCCAAAGCTTTCCGACTGCCATCGACCAATCATTTGTAATAGTTTAATCAATTGTGACAAATATGATTTGCGCTGATTTTATCATCTGGATATCAAATGCGTGATTAATTGATCTTGGAGAGCGCTCACCTAACACAGTAATTAATATCCATTGCTTTACAATGTGTAATATGTCAAGTAATGTTTACGAAGCGCTTAAGAGAAAGTGCAAAGGACGCTGTGGACCATTTGGCTGGTATACATATAGAGGTGTGCAGACCGGAGGCTGGTTGCCTCAAAGCCGCGTTGCCTTCCTCCTTCGCTTCCTCTATTTCGTGATCTCGTTACCGTAAATCTCCGCCCCATACCCGGCGAACTCGGTAAACCGATAGAATCGAATTATTCGTTTCCCCTTTCGAGTGCGAGCGAAGAATACAGATGAAGTTAGTATGAGGAGAGCTCCTTCAATGTGATAAATCACCTCCGAAATGTCGGCTTCCTACTAATTTCGTTCAACAATGAAATAATTTCCGCAAAGTGAGCCTCTCGCGATTCGCTGAATTTACCCACTCACCGGCTGCCTTTAACAATTCCTTTGAGAAGGTGCATCGACATACTTGCTCTTAGTTACAGGCAGAGAATTTGTCTGCAAAATATCATTTAGTAAATAAATGTCTGGAATATAAATGTATATGGATACTATGCGTTTTAATTGCTCGACTGCAGGAATAAAATTATCCGCCCTTAGGCGGATATAAGCTTGCCAACTTTCATTGCTGATTAACTGTTGAAAAAGCATGAGTTCAAATAAAAACGCAGTGGAATTCTTCGCTTTATTTATTTGCACTTTTAATATTATGCTCTTTGTGGAATATCCTTTTTAATAGAGCACGAACTCATCATCGCATGGCAATGCAATCAGTAGCGGAATTTATGTGCGGATGCAAAGAAGCTGTCGTATTCTCGTTGCCCTCAATTCTAATTGGTGTGGTATGCATATTGCTCGTATGGATCGAGAAAATAATTTCTGCCGGTAGAATACGCCTAGCCGAACAGGTGTAAAAATTGGATAATGCAACTAAATTGATTAGCCGTATAAAATGGGCAATCGAGCGAGCCAGGTGGACCGAGTGTGCCGGTTAACTGGTAATCGGTTAACCGCGCAACGTAATTTTATTGCTAGCCTATCTCACCGAGCCAATGAATGGAATATCAATTGTGGCCAAGCAGTCGCTGGATTATCCCGACTTGCTCTGTCACGTGGTAAACCGGCCGAGGGCGCACTCACCCGTCAAATAAATCTATTATCCTGCTACATGATTAATACTGCCCGCCAATCGAGCGGCCCGATCGTATTGTTATGCAAAAAAGAAGAGAACAAACGGAATTGCCTGGTGTAGATTGCGCGCTACATATTGGCAATTGGGTATTCGCGCGGCCACGGATATGTGACTCGATAAAAGGGAACTCCTGCCTGTTGAACAGTCGAGGACAATCCTTTTAAGAGGTATTCTCCCGCTACGTCACATCCGCTAATCCTCTCGCTCTCCACTCTTCACAAACCCCAAAGTCATTTTACTGTACTATTGAGTTAGAAAAAGGAAAATTGAGCTTTAGCTCCTTTCCGACCACCAAGTACGCTAGGGACCTCGTTAATATTCAGTTACCATAATGCATGAATGTCAAAGGGTTTACTTCTTACAGGGAGCCGGAGAAAGAGCGAGTGAGAACGACAGTGAAAAACTGTGAATGCATACAAAAATTGCCGAAGCTAATTAATTAATTACAAGCCCACCAATGCATATCACATTGCATACTACATTGTCTTTAAATATTTATAAAGTATCTGCAGTGTTCAGTCCTCTGTCTAATCGTATTAAATATTTGGTCGTGCTAGATACACATCGGTCTCCATAATCGTGACCATTCTCTCAAACTTATTTATTCATGACGTAACCCCAATAGGGAAAGTACGGTACCTTTCTAATACCAGGGGAAAGGCTCGTAATACTACCATCCACACAAATATACACTCCAACTTCACTTTCTTGATAACTTCCTCAAATATTGCAACTCGTTCTAAATTCTATACGAGTTAATTTGGTGAATTGAGTTCTACTTTAACATCCCTGTCAACGGATTTAAAATAGATCTCCTTTAGGATTTTATTTTTATTTATTATTTATTTACTGCGAGTTTCGAATTAGAAACATAATGTTGAAAAAGCGTTACCGAACAAGGCACGTGTGAGTATGGAGTGACTACGTTACGAGGTAATTATCGATCGGAGCCAAATAAACTCATTACTGTTTATGAAATCTTTAAGCCGATAAGCGGATATTCACTCGTGTTTCCCAATCCCTTCATCTGATTCTACATAGTCGTACCAATAATCATTGATAGTGTTACCGAATTTGAACGCGTCGCTCTCTTTGATCATTTTATCCTTGACACTCACCCTTCAACAAGCTGATTCTGTTGATATTACGGCATCAACTTTGATGCATGAATATCGAACTTGACATCGTTAGAAGGCTAATGTTACGACTAGTTGAATGAAGTGACTCGGTGCACGTGTAGCGCGAGTAGAATTCATACCCAATATGGATGGGCAAACGAGCAAACGAGTAAACGCGATCTCCTGGAATGAGCCTAATAGAAGACGAGGTGTATGCCAGTCGAATTGCATCTCACCTTTGATTTGCAGAATCTGAGTTTATCCAATGAGAGACACGTGACTCTGCTGTTCACGGTGTAGGATTGCTGGTTAAACGGGGCAGAAGGAGAGAGTACCAACTATCAATACGGAAAAGACGATTGCCCAGGTTGGAATGCCTTCGGATCAGTAGGAATACCATCGCCTGGTAGTACGTGCTGCGCAAGGTTAATGCGAGAGCAGCAGATTGATTGAACAAGCCCTGCTACCAAACCCTCATATAATCCTTGTAACAGGACTATACGTGCACGATACTCAGAAGCGCAGCCCCTACTGTCAGATCGAAACATACCACCATCCAAGTGGCTGACAAAAGATACCTTTGATCAACGATCGCCGGCATTCCGTTAGCGAAATGACACCACAGTGCCAGTTTGCTAAACTTGTTAATCCATTAAACCGATTAATGCTTGAAAAATAAGAGCATATGTCATATTATAATATATATAGATGGATATAGTTGTTGCTTGAGCTCTCAGGCAAAGCTGATTACTCCCTCAGCGATGGTATCGCATCGCCCGGATATATCCTGTCAAGCAGCTTATCGTCCTCATAGAGGAGCAATACGCTGCGGGATGAGAACTGTCAGTCGATGGATGTCTCGAGCGGCAAAATAGAAAGTCTCGCGTATCACCGAAGGAAAGTGGCTCACTCTTTACAAAAAGCTTCGCATAGAATACTGCTAGAAAGCCTAGGAATTCTTGTGAAGTACTGCGCTTCACCCTTTTGCACTTCAAAGGTTCTACCAGTATCTTGTGTGGTAGATTGTTTAGATTTGTATTGGAATTGGTATTCCTAGTATTTTCCAACCAATTACTATGGCAGTCGTGTCTGTGGAGTGTGCACTTTAAGACATCAATCGATAGTGCTTCAATACTTGGATTCTTTAATGGCTGTTTCTGTTCGAAGAGCTGTTGGTGACTGTATGTCGGATTACTGGAGAGACATCCCTACTTCGCAAAGTGTTAAAAACTGCCTCCAAGCCAAACAATAATAACGGCAGTGGCTTAAAAATACAAGTGTTTCGATTGAGTTGGGTAAAAGGCTTCGCTGGCAGAACTAATGGAGCAAACTAGCAGTATTAGAAAGAAGCGAGTGCATGGTGTAAGAGTACTTACGCCTGTCTATAAAATAGGACAGAACGAGTTTCCGGTTTCGAAATAACGTTGGGTACGCGGCAGAGTACAGGTAACTCCAGCCGGGCCGCGAATTAACGCTCGCAAAATCCGATTATATTGTGAGCTGCGACCACCGCCTGTCTGCTAATTCCAGCATTAGCCGCCCTTCGAGCAAATTGCGTTTGTCCCGGCGAAAACGAGGCAATCGGCTTGTCGCGAACAGTTTGCCGGGCTAAATTGACTACTCCCCACCTCAGCGCACAGATCGTTGCTCACGAAAAAACAAGTGATTATGTTTTCATGTCCTCCGAATTTGAGAGTTTAAGACTGAAGAGGTCACAGCGGGTTTCAAATCGGGATTTAGGAGAATAAGCTGGTACTACAATGCTGTCTCAATTGAAAGGGCAATTTAAAATTCCAGCCAGAAATTTCTTCGAATAATATGTTTGTGCAAAAATCTACCGACGCATCCCAATGTGTTTGGATTAATGAATTGATAGAATGAAATGTACACATTTTACTTGCACGTCTGTCGTCCGTCAAATAACAACGTGTCTGGTATGCATTTTATCGCAATGTATGCACTTATATACTAAGTAAGAATTGCGACGATAAGTAATGACGCATAAGTCATGTGACCGAGTTCCGTCTACTGGACTTTCCCGCTTATTATATGCTGTCCTTTTGCAACTATAAGACGATTGATATCTTTGACAGCTATCATTACAAGTTTCTATTTATTATTTATGATTGGAAATGTAATACTGATGAGTAATAAGGTAATTAAGTTTGAATAAGCAAAATAGTTTGCTAATATAAATGCCCGGTACATAATACATTCAGTTTAGAAAAATTGGCCAGCCCTATTCTAAACCACTTCGATCCAATTTGGTAAATGGTTTCTCTCATTTCCCCCAATTCCAAAGATTCGTCCAGTATTTGTGAACTTATATTTATTTAATCAAACATTATATTAAATTTGCATTCCGATAATTGGTTGTGGGTGATACGCATAAACATCATTTCAGAAATTGCTTTGCACGCATTCGCATTTGAATCGGTCCCAGGCATTCCGAGTAAAGAGTATTACTTCACGGTGCCGATTAATTAACTATATTTAAAACCGTTGAAGGATTAATTAATACTAACTCATAACGCAAGATTGAAATGAGTAATTATTTCTGTTTAAACGATGATCGCCTTGTATCGTAAACCTATTGAATTATTCGGCTTATTTCTCCATTCCAATCCGATCGTTTGAGATTGAATAGCTTCTGTGCAAACCGCTGGAATATGTGCAACGAATTGAGAATACTTTTTTTTTAAAGTATTTAACGGACTTGTCTGTACCCGACACACCCTTTCCTATAAGTATGTGTGAAATTCGTACGCGACGAAGCTAATTAAATAATCGTGGTAAAAGGGGTGGAGGGATTTTAACAGAGATGTGACGATCTGCTGGTGGAAGTGTGTTACATCGGGAGTATGCGGCATTAACCGTAACTTTCTCGGACTTCCCGGATAGAGTGTCGGCAACATCTCGGCTTCATTTCCGGCCTGTCTGCTTGTAACAAGTTTTCCGGCGCGATGTTAACACCAGCAGCCGGGCGGAAGTGGTAGAGCCGCGTTAATGGTTGCCCTTCAGTCTGACAAGAAGCAGCGACTCTTTTCTGAAATCAACGCGAGATGAAAGCTTGCGCGCCGCCCGACTCTCGCGACACGATATAGTCCATTCACCTTCCGATCCATTAAATCAGCGAAGCATAAAAATCCAGGCTCAATATATTCCAAGTGTCGGTGGAAACGCGATGCCAGCAGTGGCAGCTTGCGCGTGAAAGTATAGAAATCGCAGCCAGCGCCGATTTCCGGTGCCGATACACCCCCGATACGTTCTCGCAAACACAGTGAAGCCGAGGCAGTTTTTTAATGGGAATTCGCACCGCCAAATCCAGACGACCGATTCGCCGCCGAGGACGGAATTTGTTAAAGCCGTTGCTCCCGGTTCTCACATCTTTTCCCACTGAAATATCAGTTTCCATTCGTGCGAAATTCACATCAAATCCGACACACCGTTTGAATTGAATCTCTGCCGGTAATAATGATTACGAAATAGCTGCGCCTTCCCGGCTCTGTGATAATGAAACTTACCGAAACAATTCTGACACCCTGCGAAAATCTGTTTAAAATAAAAGGCAGCTGCTCTGTCGTGTACCTCTTTTGCCACCCATGGTAGCATTATATCAGGATTGCAGGTGTTCAACTTGCTCAAAGTCATTGTCTCGGAGCAGTTGACAGTAATAAGAAAATGCTGACGGCGCCGGCGGGCGAGAAGAATTCAATAGAATCGAGTGATTTCTCGATCGGCTTTGCGCAGGCAGTTAAACTCCGATTTGTAAGGGACGAATTGCTTCTCCCTCTTTAAATCGATAGCTGTCTTTAACTGATCTTGTTATGTTAACGGAGTCTATTGGGGCCTTGGAGTTCCCTCTCGGCGGCGGCGGCGGCAGTGCAGCAAACGCGAGACAAACGTTTTGCAAGCGCGACCAGGCAGACGTCCCTATCCGCAATTCCGCCGGTGGTATTCGCTTTCTACAACAGTCGAAAATCCTGAAATGCTCAGCTGGAATGGCGGCGGAAATTATTTTCAGCGGAACGAGCGAGGACCGAGCCGCGAACAAAGATGAAAAGCCAGACACGAATATGACTGGCATTGAGGTACACGCGGAGAGATCTGGCCAGAGAAAAGTGGCGAAAAGAGACGGAGAAAGAGATAGAGTCGGGAGATAGCCGGGCATAGAAAGGGCTGGCCAGCGCGTAGGACACGTCAAGGGAGAAGGATGAAATACGGAAGAGTGGAGTATGCCGGATACGGTATGAGCCGGTTTAGTAGAGTCCAATTTTTAATGAAAGCGCGGAAAGACCCATAAGTGCTCATGGTGGGCTGCATTTGTCCGCCCCTCAAGGACTCTTCTACCTCGAGAGTCCTGCGGGACCAGCATCCTCACTCTACTTCGAACAGTCTACCCTGTTCACTCTTGTACTATGCCTCGCCACAAGGGAAAAGGAATTCCAATAATTGCTGGTCAAAAAATATCGACAGTAAACTCTCTCGACCCCTCTAATTGCGCGCCCAAGTACCTACAAGGCATATTGGATTTCCGTAGGCTCCCTCTTTCAGTAATCGCTCACCAGCAGCTCTCCTCCTTCTCCTCCTCCTCCTCCTCTCTACTAGTCGCACATTCTCGCAGTTTTCTCTTACACACCCCTATGGTTTCATTCGATCTTCTACGGCACCGTATCGGGCTACGCAAGATACACTTCGCGTTACCTTTTCCTTGTAGATACCAAAGGAACGCTGTAACTCTAAGGTTTCCAAGACTCAACTGGACTCAGCTTGCGCGCCACTCTCATTCGGGTAAGGTACGCGAGGTATTCGCATTATTGCATTGGTATTTCTTACCGGAGAACACTTATTATCGAAACGAGGCCACGGGATAACCCCAAGAATGATATTAATAATCCCTGACAAGAAAGTCAAAAGTCCCCGCGTCTCTTAATTGCTAGCTACCAATTTTACTACCGGAAATTCAACACTGGGGTTTAACTTAGCGCACGAGGCGAAACAGTCTTTACTTTGTTCTGTCGCGTCAAGTAGTCCGAGCGAGGACTTGCCCAGCTTTGAATAGTCGAGGGGGATTGTGCAGGGAGAAAAAGGGTAGACTTTCTTAGAGCACGGTAAACCTTCAGGCGTATTATGTGTCGTGGAGTCAGTACAAAGCGGCTGACATGAAATCGACTGAGTGGCCCATTGTCAACGTTTCAGCGCACAAAATGTTTCCTTTCAACGTATTGTACAGCGTACTGCACACCCATCATTCGTGTAATTCGGACTTGGCTTCAGAAATCATATCACATTCCAATCCTCTTGCGCTCTCTAGTCGAACACACTAAATCGTTTGGTCTATCTTGCCAGAAATGGATGTAGCTCGTACCTTTGTAGATTAATTCGACTCCCTTGTGTACTACGCCTAATTAGAAAATCAGTATCATTGAGTTGTGCGAGCGGTAAGCTCTTTAAAGCCGGCTTGTGTGTCAATGTACTTAGTAACATTGCTAATGGAACTAGCTGATTGCAAGAGAGGCCAACATTAATGGCTAAAGATGATTAAACTGAGTTACTCGATCAAAAATTGAAATATAATGACAGTGAAATTTTCTCGGATAGAAGTGGAATAGTGAAAAACGAAGAGATTGAGTGTCGAAGTTTCATTAACTCAAAGATTTAGATTTAACTGAAAGATTTTGATTAATTGCGACTGCAAGATTTGGTAACTAATGGCGATTTAATAAATAGCGTTATGTCTCGCATAGCATTTCTCCTAATCTTTAACTACTTGAAGGGGTATTAAAGTTCCGAGAAATAACACGCTGTTATCACGTAATATCGTTAGCGATGATATTACCTGTTTACGAGGCAGGAGAATATTTCATCAAAGTCAAAGGAGCTTGCATATTCCGCAAAGTCCGCGTTATCACGTCGAAAGTAGTGCAGGGATTTTGATTTTCCATAAGATGCGTATAATATAAATACATTTAAATAATACAAAACTTATTATAACTTAATAATTAGATTTTAAGAATAGATGCAATAACGATAATGATAATAGGTTCAAGATTGATGCGGTATTCAGGATAACAGTTCCTTCAGCAGTTTAACCGAAACGCCTGTCCCAGAGCTCTTTGAAGGTGGTCCTGGAAGAAAGACACAAATCATTTAATTAATACTACTAGCGATACCAAACTCGACAGTGAATTACTACGAGCAGAATAGAAGGATAAGACGACACAAGTAGCAGCCGTTAGAAAGTTCTATTTCGTTAATGTGGAGTAGTTGAATAAAAAGTGGAAAGTTGAAGAAGGAGTGGCGCGTAATAATTAAAAGGGTCCCTTACTTGCGGCAGAGGCAGATACCGTTTTCGCAACGGCCTCCGGCTTTACCCATGGAGAGACAGTTGGCGGCGCAGGCACTGTGTTCCGCTATTCCCTTGAAAGACAGTAGGTCACAGGTCACTCTTCTCTGTCTGTCGGCACGTCCTTCCTCGACCTCCTCAAGGGCCTCATACTCCTCCGGGGCTGCAAAGAATTAGACGCGAATATGATAGGGCTCCCTAGCGCGACTCAATTAGAAAGTTCCCCGGAAAATCTTTTGTCCCCGGCGTATGACGTCTATCTCTTTTGGCGGGGTTTGCTTGCGACAATGACACAATGCCCAGATGAAAGAAAGGTAGAAACGAGGCCCAATGTGCCCATAATTACTTGTACTTGGCGAGTATTGTACTAGAGAGCTCGACTAGCGAGCGACCAGAGAACAGATGAATTAACGGACAAACCTGCTGGAGCGGCGGAGACGGCTGCGAGAGCAACTAGAAGGAGGGCGGCGAGCAAGTAGAACTTCATCTTGGCGAATACTTTGGCACAGTCCGGTTTGATGAATGAACTGATGACTTCGGCTTTGGAAGCACATTTATATACACGCCCGGCAAGTAGAATCCCCTGCGCGTGTTAACAGACAGGAAAGTACGCGTCTGTTTAATCAAAGAAGACGGTACTTCCCCGCAATCCGTACGCAGCAACGGTTTTCCCGTGCTCATATACACAAATATTTCATTGGCACACTCATCTCTTTATGCCCGGCACAACGCGATAAAGTGTAACTTTATCGCATTGAATCATTTTTTCATGAGAGCGAGCTCGTGTTTGTAATATCCTACGGTCCAGTATCTTTATCAATTCACATTGAAGACAGATTACAACCTACAGAAGAAGAACGCCGAAAGAAAGTGAACGTACTTTCTGTTAAAAACTAGAAATCCTACGATGTTAGTGGTGTTAAGTGTGTAGTGTTAATTGGTGAGTTTCATTAGTAGGTAAGAATCGAAAATATCGATCAAATGCCACGAACAGTTTGACTAAGTATGTTCCGTCAACAGGAACCAGAATGTGTTTAACCCTTTGAGTACGAAATGTGTATATATAGCCCTCACAAGTCTTTCAATACATACAAATGGCGTAAATATACGCCCTGCATTTAATAATATCCTCTAATTTAAATATACGCTGCGCAGCAACTCGCGGCGCAGTCAAAGGGTTAACAAGATTTTCGAAGATATTTTATTGCCATGCCATTCGGGTCTAGATCAATCTTACGAGGTCTACAGCCGTTTCCGGTGCTTCGTCTATATTCGTACTTACCTAGATCATTCTGAATAAGTAATAAGTATCAGATAAGACGACCGTGATAGTTTCGATTAAACACAAATATCGTGCAAATGGTAGAGTTCATTTCTGTTATTAACTTAAACTATTTTCATTAGTTACGAGGAACATCGTGAATTCTAGCTATTGGCAAATGAAAGGGGGGTAATCCCCGATACGATCGAAGATGCGATACATTTGCGTGCGTGCATTCTATTGTTCAGGAAGAAATGTATTGTTCAATATAATCATCATCAGTTTACAGCGAATGTCTAATAGGACCAAAGGGCCTCTTTAATTTTCGTAACCCGGATTTATTAAAGTACTCTGCTGTCGATTCCGCAAACTAGTTTGGCTTGCGTATTATTGCTCGAAAGTAATAAATACTGATCAGAAGATAAAACAACATGCGCTAATTAACCGCAGGTAATCGCTTGTCAGACGGCACGTGTGCGTTACCAATCGCTTCCAAAACGCACACATATCTGGTGTGTGCATCATCAATATTTGCAGTTCAGCGAAGGTTAAAATCAGATTACACGTGGATCGGAGATCGAATTTGGCTAGGTGTACGCTGAATATAGGTAGTGCTACATCGATATCGGACAACTTACTGGTATTCAATAGGACATTGTTAGTTGAAATGGTAAAGGAAACTTTTTCCCTCCAAGGATTATATTCCCGAGAGGGAACGTAGTTGCTCCACAAACCATAGATATTCCACCCTCCCATATTCCTTGGAATTGGAAGTTATTTATGGTAAGCCGATTTTCCTTCCTTATAACTTGCAAGCACAATCCATTTGACTTGACGTTGCAATAGCACGCCATTTATTGCAAACAGTAATCATATTTTTTACGAAGCCAGAAACGAAATTGCCGGGTTAATTCGATTCAACAGACTATTTACAATAGAATAGTAAATTTTACATATTTGAAGACTGTGTACGCCGTGTCTATTCAATGTAGCTATAGGAATCCTCGAAATCTCGTTAAATAGTGTTGCCGGAAAACAATAAAATTGTTTTCGCGTTCGAAACTCATCCAGGAAAACAAACATTCGAGCGGATTCGTTGTAACGTGAGTTATCACGACAATCCGAACACTGCTCGGAGCAACAATTTTTCCTGTGAAGCCGAAAGAACATTCGACAGCGTGATCTACGTACACACTACTATGAATAACGACCATTGTTTACTATTACGTCGGCTTAATAAATCACACGTCAAGTCAGACAATAGCACCAGTGGCACTGGATTTTCATTTGACAGTATTTTTCTTCCCCAATTAATTGGATGCAATACATCTTCCTTTCGAATTCCTCGTGTTTTCTAAAACACTATCTAAAACTGAATTTGTAAACATTAACACAGCCCGTAAACTGCTTTGCCTGGCATTTTCCGCATCTGAATGTTTATATAAAAGATTTATAGAAAACTGCCAGTTCTGCAATTGTGCATACAGTCGCGTCACAGTTTGACGTGCATTGAAATTTGCTGGATGCTAAAGCGCACGCAGCAATAAAGCTGCTTGTTAAAAGTCAATGACACCAGGCATTTTGTTATGTGCCTATTACTAAAGTGCTGCTGACAAGCAATGCTTGCCACTCGCAGTTTGTGTGCAAATCGAATATCGATTGCACTTGGTCCTCAACGTTACTGCAGTGGAGCCCCTCAGGGCAATAACGTGCCTGTTAGTTTTAAAAAAAATGGAAACAAAAATGAAATCGATTATTTCATTTCCTAACTCTTGGCGAATTCGTGATACGGGAACTAGCAATAACAGTAATATTAAACCGTAAGGTTTCAAACTTCGCCTATCAAATTTACTATCCATACGAGTTGAACGCAAAAAACCTTGTGTAATCTTTATCTGGCCGGGAAAATTTAACTATATAAATATTCAACACAGCAAGGTATTATCTTTCATAATATGCAAATTTTAGCAATTCAGGCTCAAGCGCCGGTGCGCTTTCGATGTAGCAGATAGGACCAAAATACAGTTCCACGCCGAATATTAAGATCGGCAAACTATAATAAGTACAAATCATTTTTTAGCATTTCGTTCTGCAATATATGCTTTTTAGCTTCCTCATTATAGCTTTGCATGATGAATGTTTTCTCCCATTAATTCTTAGAAACTAAAGCTAATACAATTCTTGTATTACAAGTCTGCCACATGTATATTATATAATTTGTTTTCCAAGTGATTTTGATACATTCATTAGAATATAATAGAGTTTCTGATGTGTTTCCTCGCATGATTGCCTCATAAGTAACATTTGAAAAGTACCACTGACGCATTTTTCACATCCTCTACTTGTATTACCTGTACTCATGTTGTAGTGGCGTACTGTAGTTGCGCGCTTCAGGATAGTAGTAAGCTCTTACCTGCTACATGCCCGTCGGTTTCGAGATGAGTGCAGCAATCTCAGCAGATTTAGTTTTGGTGACACTTCCTACCTCAGCAGGTAGTACTGCTACGTAATACCGTAATCGTAAATTGTTAAATGGAAAAGCGAAACTAATTACGCCCTTAATGACGATCACACAGACAAAAGGCAAGTATATCTTCAATGCCGCTAGGCTAATCTGGAATTGCCCTCCTATGTTTATGTTAATCTACCAACTCTATCTCTTTCATATTGTCAATGCTATAACGACAGGCATATAATATTTATATAATTGGGTGAACGTGAACATCTGATAATTTAACGATAACACATTTGAAATCAATACTGCAGGTTGAATATGCGTTTTTGCATCTATCAATATATGTGTTGTCATCATGTAATATTTCCATCCACACATGGAAAAATAAATCAATATCATCCGGCAAACAATATTCCTGCTTGTTTGATCACTTCTTTTTACGTTGGTACATACATACACAACCGTATCGCTAACTGTCCTCCATTCTTTTCCCATCAATTGCAAAAAAACACGCTTTCAAACACGAACAATTTATCGATCGTTCTTTTATCTCTCACGCCATCTAAGCGAGAAAACGCGTTGTCCTCGTATTTACATAGTTCTTTATTCAAATACAGATATGGTACTCTGTCTACATTCAGCTAAATTGATTTAAATAGAAACACGAAGTTGACGGGATTTGAGAAGTACAATAAACATTTGCGAAAGTTATGGGAAAATTTCAAACATTAATTGAAGAACATTTTCAAATGGTAAGAGCTTTTAATGTAACACATAGATCTGAGTAAACAACTAGACTGACCTTAGATGTTTTAATCTATATAAATACATATGCATACTGGATTATACAAAGAGTTTAAATAATTTCAAGGAAAGGCTCCGCGGCAGAAAATGTGGAATTTTCACCAGGACAAAAACCCGGCTTAATGCATAAAAAGTGCTTATTAAACAATTGAAACGTGGCCCGTCATATTGATTCATTGTTTAGCATGCCATACTTTCCGCCGCCTGAACTCCATTTATTTATACAGTTAAAAGTGGGTAGCTTTACTTTTTAATTCGCATGAATGCAAAGATAGCACGAATCTCTCGACAGTTCTCGGAATAAAACCCCAAGCTTTGTAAAGAAAATACGAATATATTTGTGCTCGTGCAGTTACAACTATTACAAATATAAAAAGTACACATACGGAGAGCGATACGTAATTACAGAACAAGGACAGTCATGTGCGAAGTAGTGTTCTACAAATTGGCGGACTTAGCACAAACGCTGATGTTCATACCAGCTTTACGAAGGCCTTCCGTAAGTCTCTTTCCAAGTTCAGCATCAACATGAGTAAAGTTCTTCACCGCCCTCTCGGCGATAAACGTTGAAGCGTTGCGCAGACTGGATACCATATTATCCACCAACCTGGTCTTTGCGTTCGCGTCGAGCACTTGCCTCCAGAAGGTAGTAGCTTGACCGAAATCGTCTTCGTTCACTGGATCGTAACGATCGACATTTCCACTGGTAGAGAAGCTCGGCGGCTTTACCGCTGGACATTCTTCCGGTCCGCCGAAACTGTTGGGGAAGTAATTTGGTGCATCTGCCTGATTGTGTACATTCATTAATCCATCACGCTGGTAATTTAGTGCGGAAATTGCCTAAAAACACAACAATCACGATAATTTCTACTTGAAAAGAATTGAATCAATAAAGATGAAAACAAGGAAAGTACCTTGTATGGGCAGTTGACTGGTAATTGAAGATGATTTGGACCAAGGCGGTGCCTATGAGTGTCGCCGTAAGCGAAGAGCCGACCCTGGAGCATCTTATCAGGGCTTGGCTCAATACCAGGAACCATGTGAGCTGGATCAAAGGCTGCTTGTTCCACATCAGAAAAGTAATTTGTGGGATTTCTGTCCAGTACCATTTTACCAACGGGAATCAGTGGGTATTCCTTGTGTGGCCAGACCTATATAATTATTAACGTCACGTTAGAGGCTCTTGATTCTGGAAGTTTTATGTTTACCCAGTGTTTACCCAGTAACAATGAGTCTTTTCATACTTTTCTAAACGAGAAAGTCATTTTCGGTTGAGCTCATACTGGAGAAGAGTTCTTACCTTTGTCAAATCAAAGGGATTCCATCTGAAAGTTTTAGCTTGTTCTTGAGTCATTACTTGAATGTAGAATGTCCATGATGGATACTGCTTTTTAGCGATAGCGTTATAAAGATCTCTGATAGAATAGTCGGGGTCAGACGCGCTCAACTGCGATGCTTTTTCGGCAAGGAGATTTTTAATTCCTTGATCGGTCTGAAAATATGAAATTCAAACTACTTGAGCCAAGCTGTTTAACTTTAAATTTCAAACACCAATTAGATGAAAGACTTATGCCCTATAAATTAGTTTGGGAAACAAGGAAATACTATCTCTCCAGAGGATGATAATAACCATTTCCAGTTATCTGATGGGAGAAAGCGTACCTTGTAATGGAATTTACAGTAGACCATTTCATTGTGGGCATTCAGGAGCTTAAATGTATGAGAGCCATAGCCATTCATATGGCGATAGCCGTCAGGAATACCACGGTCTCCAAATAAGAACATGACCTGGTGTGTCGTCTCTGGCCTCAGAGAAATGAAGTCCCAGAACATGTCCGCATCCTGCGCAAAATGTAACACTCGGTATGAACATTTATGAAATATACGTTAATTAAATTTGTTCGTCATCCAAAATTAGTTAGCACTGTTTCTCATTACATCATGGCAGCTAATAGCCCTAATACCAAGTAAATTGCTCCGTGCACCACATATTATAAATGGCCTAATATCTGGCCTGTAATGTACAAATTGCATGATAACGAACCTTCAAATGTGTGGCTGGATTTCTCTTTTGAGTGTGAATAAAACTTGGGAAGAAAAGTGGGTCCTTAATGAAAAAGATTGGTGTATTGTTACCGACCAAGTCCCAGATACCTTCTTCAGTATAGAATTTTACTGCAAATCCACGAGGATCTCTGTAAATAATGGAATATCATATACTGGTTTTAGAAGAGTATTAAATCCAGGAAAAAGTGAAGAATGTTATAAACTTCTATTATTTTCCCTCTACGACCAGATTCCACTTGTTCAAAATAATTACCTACTTCATATGTGCACTCTAATTAACTTCTAAATATATACAAAAGTTTCCACAGGAAATGCATTTACATATCCGCATGCATTTCTAAGCGACATGGATATTCTCGAAGCCAATCACCATGCAATTGAGCATCGTTTTTAGTTCTTTTAAATTTCCTTCAGTTCTAATTGAATACTACAAAAGAGACGTGATGAATTTACCTAACAGTATCGGCAGATCCACTTTCACCACCGACCGTGGAGCATCGTATAGCGATAGGCGTACGTTTTCCGATTCCGGCAAAGACTTTTGCTTTGCAGTATTTTGAAATATCATGCGTTACCTCAAAGTAACCGAAAGCACCTGTAATAATGAACACCTTCCGTTACGGTAATTGCAAAAATTATGATTCTAAAAGGGATTATTATTATGATTGTTGCAATAATTAGGGAAATGTAGAAAAAACTAGGCAGCTTCATAATAAAGGTTTGAACCTACGATTTTTAATTATTTATCGATTTGCTGACAATCAAAAAATTGCGAGGGTACTACATATATGTGGTATGTGTGATTGGCAGTTATAAACGATAAACTGAACACCTCTGATGTGATATGCAACCTTGTTTCAAGGACTAACTCTGTTGATAACACCGCACTATTTTTTTGGAATTTTTTTCCAAAACACATTGATAAAAGTACGTACAATGCACTTAAGCTTGCTTATCTGTAGATTATTCCATAGTTTCCACAGGAACGGACAAAGTAGAAACAGATAAGAAAGTTTAAACATTTGTCTTAATTTTTGATAAGGAGTTGGAAGCATGCAGGGAAAACAAGTATGGATAGAATGATTACCAGCTCCTTTCGCGTGGACTACACGCTCAGGTATTCTTTCACGGGTAAAGTGAGACATTTCATCCAGATACACAAAATCCTGGATGAGCATGGGACCCCGAGGTCCAACGGTAAGACTGGCCTTCTTGTCGGCGATAGGTGCTCCATTTCCTGTTAATAATACGGGTGGATCGCCCTATAAAATGAATAAAGTCTATAGTTACATGTGCAATCAATCAATTATGATGATTCTTTGGAATGAATGAATAAGAAGAGAGCCGTTGAGGAAGCATAATTTCAGCGCGAACAATTAAAAACCAGCACGTATTAAAAGTCCTGGTATAATTTGGCGAATTTAACAAAGTCACTTGTACCTATTATTGCGCAAGAAATGAATCACGATAGACTTCATAGATCATCATAATTACCCACACTCACGCATCAAACATTTCCACCTCATTACAGTCTTGCATGTAACAGATCGCAACGATCATTAAAAGTTGCATTATAAGAAAAAACTGCTGCGTGTGAGTTCATATCCTGCCTATGCAATCATACAAAACCTGATTTAGAAGATAATGGTCAAATTACTCTAGAATAGTTTCCCTTTAGTCGTGTTGTTAAATTGTTAGAATGTTCCTTGATGCGGGAAATGTTGTATTTCTATGTTCCGCTGTGCATTAACTTCTATCCATTTATGGTTTTCCATCCAATGAACTTAATTATGAACTTAATTACTATATACTATACTATGTCTCATAATTGCTCTTCGAATCAGACAGTGGAATATCTGGTAATGGATCAAGTGCTTCGGAATCTTAGTCACATTTAATCCCAAATGTTTGATAATTTACTTCTTCTCCATATAGGAAACCATCTACCACAACGGGAACATGTATCGATATGTAATCAAACGTCCAATATTTGCTGCTGCGCAAAATATGTCAGCATTCTAAAAAAGTCTTATCGTTTGTTTACTTTATCGTGGAATGTCACTTGAGTAAGTGAAGGGTTTTGCAATACATCGATGTATTCTACGTTTCTCAGGAGAATTGTGTTAAGTGTCTGCAAGCCATTCCTAGAGTGAAATTACCATGGATATTGGCTTATAGCCAGAAAAAGCATAACGAGGGCTAAAGAACAGTGGGATTGCGCAGGTTTGCAAAAGCGTAAGTATGCCATGGCGTAAATCGCATGGGAACTTTCCTGGAAGCATGACGCGGCATTCATTGTTTTTAAATTGACCATATCGGATGCCCCCTGCCTCGTTAGTGAAATCCATAAATATGTTATGTGTCCTTTTTGCTCATGATCAGATACACATCTATGCATTTCAAAATCCAACTGCTTTATCACTACGAGATTCATACCGAGTAGCTAAGCCTTTAAATTCCACTAAGAAAATTTTTTATTTTATCAGATAAATGTCATCCAAAGGTTGTGAACTATGGGATAACGACGTTCTAGCAGAATCCGGCGAGAACAGATGCGATAAGTAAGTGAGAAATCAGAGAGTGAATAGGTAATGTTATCTTCTGATAATGGCAATACATGGATGCAACTGTGTATGGTAAGAGGGATGTTTATGTAGCACACTTCCTTATCGCTGTTCTAAATATTACACCCCACATTCCCGAAGTTCATCAATTTAGATTTGCAGTTTCGTTATTTTGAATGCAATCAGCCTTCGTTCGAGGAATATTGTACTCCAGTTTAAATTCGTCAAGCTGACTTTCAAATAATACTATAAATCCAAAAATCAATCCTGTCCCTGTCGCCTCATAAACATACAGCTAGATCATACAGCAATCAAAATGTAGCATTATCATTGACACATATTCAAAGCTTGCTGGCCTCTAGGCGACTATTATTTGCATCATTAAGATTCGACCAATTTCCTCATGCATACGCACGCAATTTCCGATAACATCAAAACAGGTCATTGTGTCTGTTAAGTGCAAATTCTGATTCTAATAACGATACACAGAGCAGAACATTAGTTATAGAACGAGAAATCCGACTGCCTACGCAGAGCCTTAACGATCTTTTGCTTGATGTAATATATGATTACGTAGTGCACATGAATACTACGTACGATATCGAACACTGTCATAACGCTTAGTGTGATTAGAAATCGCAGAGCTTCCAATGTGGATTAAGGTGAACCAAAAATCCCGAAATCAACTTGAACTATTTATTTATAAGTGGAGTTATACTGAAGTACTTAGTGGTCTACGGATCAAGGGTCAAAGGTCAAAGATAAACCTTAACTGGTCAACATCATCTTAGCATCTACTGCGATGTAACAGGACTCTGAAGTAAGTGGTCTTTGATTTTTGACTGATGTTAAAAAAATGTAGAGTGAGCGGCATTCTACGGCGTCGCACACTGCGCAGAAAAGTGCCGCATTCACCTGACCGGAATAAGCTAACATTGGTCGATATTATGTGCATACTGTAGCTCTCAACGCCGGCTGCGACGAGCAAATATTGACAACACATTAATCGCGAACTCGGGTACCGGCATTCGAAGAGATTGCTTTGGAAGCCTACCTTCATGTTTTTCTTGTAGTTATTGAGCTGCTCGGAAGCTGGATCTCTTTTATGGGAGGCCATTTCTGTCGGTTCTGCTGGTTCCTTCCTAGAGCAGCAATATGTACGAGTGATCTGTTGCGGTAGGAGAGCGGTGAAGAAGCGTTCCGTTGAGAGTGGACACGATCGCGTGCCGAGTCCAGCAGAGTAACTAGACAGCCGCGATGACAACGGACTTTTATCAGCGTCGAGCAGCAACGTCACTTGCCGCGAGTGAGAATGAGAGCGTGGCAAACCATGGATCATAAGCAGCAGTGGGGCTGCCTCCGCACGAAACACTCCTCCAAAGCCTTTTCCGATCCACATTCTTTTAGAGCACCGCACCGGCACCACTGTGGTTTGCACGCTTTTTCTCTATTATACAGAGTAAATTGAGCTTAGTATCACGCTTCATAGCCATCGTACTGCAGTGGGAATCCGATCAAATGTCTTTTTCTACGAGACATTTAGAGACGCCACGGTAGTTGCGGTTTAGAGATGCACGGTGCCTTATAACCTGTTGCAAGTCAGAGATCTATCGCGATCAATTTGCGGGACGATGCACTGTGAAGTCTCTTGGTGAAAGACGATCTAAAATTGCAATTACAATGGGCTTCTTCAAGCGTGAGAGCAGTCTTGAAGGGAACAAATGTTCTTCAAAACGACTTCGTCGTAGGGATTCGAATCAGTATAATTTAGACATTCCAAATTATTGCTTGTCACGCCACATAAGATTACAATACTGACTTTTGGTAAAAGAAAAAAATAATTTGAAAGAGCTGGTGAAGTACGCGTACGGGAAGCACCGAACGAGACTTTGTAAAACGTTCGCCTGTCCTCGAATTAAAGTTTTACATATAAAATCCTCGCATTTGCACATAATAGTCCTGATTGGCGAGACGCGATTTCTCAGTTCTTCGATACGCACTCCTATTTCATACTACTTTTTTTTAAAGTCTCACCTTTAATCTTAAAAAACCAATGTATTGTATATCAAAAAGTTGACTTTTATCAAGTGAGCAATAAGGTTGAAATAAAAAGAATTGCGATAATATTCAGTGTAGTATTCAGCTTATAGCTATAAGTAAAGTTACACTTATCACTGCCTTGGCATACGAGAGTACAATAAAAAATATCTGGAAAGAATGCATATACCTAGTTCTATGTACTTACATTCATTCATACATACCTTTGTACTATGTAGCCTACTACAAACAAGTATTGTCGGCTTTAAATACGAATCAGGGAGTGCTGAGACCCTTCAGTAACCTTAGTTAAATAGATCGATGCAATGGAGTGTACTCGCTGATCTGTTAACCGCATGTTACTTCACATGATAGAAATAGTATATGTACATAGGTTATTCACAGAATTTCTATGCCAATTTTGTTGCAGCTAGCCATAGCTACATTTAGCCGCGGAAACCTGCCACTACTACGCAAAAGCGTAGCAGAAACGCGTTATGGTAGGTATAGAAAATCTTGCATAATTGAGTACAGATTCACGATAAACGTTTACGGTCAAGTAATTCTGCGCAGCACTTGCAACTAAGAAAAGAGACACAGCTTTCCTGTTTCGGAACTTTCTTTATTAACGCCATTGCAGTTTCATCTGAGCCAGGTACAATTCCGAGCTCGACATCAAAAGCGAGCTCACACACTATTATGCAGCACTTATCATACGCGCGTTGATTTACGCGATGTCGCTTAAAAGATATTTATAAAACTCCATTTTTGGGACAATGGATGATTCGTTCATACTCCAGACACGAGAAATTTCGGCAGACTGGCTCTTTCGGCTATTGTAGTCTACGAGTTTAAATAACAGTAGTCCCAAATCGTGTTCAGCTTATGACAAGTTCATACTTTGTCTTTGGCAGAATATTGAAGGTAAAATGAAATCGCAGGAATTGTGTAAAAGACATTAATCTATTAAAGCGCTTTCTTAGATTCCTTGCAGACTGTGAACTAAATTAAAACCCTACATGACTGTATAGACACATAGCGATATTTACATTAAATTGCATCACTTTCCAGAATTATTATTCTACACGGGATACCGTCAAATGTAATTGGACGTGATCTCAATTAAGGTGACGGGGCGCAAAACAAAAATATATTACAATCTCTATTAGTGTAACGCGAAATAAGTTACTAAACAATATACATCAGAATAAAAATAGTAAAGTGTGTTCAAATCTTATTTGCTTGAAACCTTTTACCTTCCGCATATATGTATGTATAAACGTCTGGCTATTAATTGATCTTAATATAGTGCGATACCTATGCGCAACATTTGAACGAAAATTGTTACAACTAAGTAGCAATTATAGCGGCAGGTGTAAAACTCATTTTCCCATATCTTTTATGAGTTATCACAATATTTGGTGGAAATATTCACTATTTCCGAATAATGTTCAATTGGCTTGTGCCAACGAATTTGCAAGCATTTGCATATAGATTTAGAGCATTGTACATACATATGTAAAAAAAAATCGCACTTTTATAATTGTAATTAGTTGAAAGTTAGATATTAAAGTATATGAGACTTCTCTCGAGTGTGTTAACATAATTGGTTTGAAAGAACATATTGTGAAGTAGTTCTTAGGAGTGAGACTTAATTAGACTCATAAAGTTATAGGCATGACGTCAAGAAATTCTATTTATAATGTTAAATTTACAAAATTGATTCACTGCATACGAAATCCCAAGAATACTTTACTTACGAATATCGTTCTTTATGCACCGAGGAAATCTAATGCGTATGAATATTTGTCAGGGAATGCTGCAATTAACGATTTCCAGCAATTCGGTTGAAAAATTGAATGGTGTCTTTACATATCACTAATATGAAATACCAGTTTTTGCAGTATCGTTGGCATATTTGCTACTGTTATTATATTTATATACTTGGATAGGTAGTGCATTACACCGGCATAAGAAAACTCACTCGACCGGCAGGTTTAGTTATTTCTTGACATTTTCGATTACTCGAGTACGCTGCAGTTAGAATGGCTGTTTATACAATTACGATCAACCTAAACATTTTATTGTGGTCGAAACGCTTCTAAATTCGCTTAACCATTCATTTACGAAGATACGGGACATTGTACTTGCCACACAATCAAATGACTTTGCTCTCCATGTTCTTCAGCATTAGCAGCAACAGCTGTGTTAGAACGCTCTATACTCTCTTCAGTTTCTTCTCCATCACCTAGAAATGTAAGTTGTTTTGTTATTCAATTTTTGTGTGTATTAGTCCTAGGAAAATAAGTGCAATTCACAGTTATTGCTTTACATCACGATGCATGTCAGCTGGAAATGCCCAACCCCCAGAGAAGGAAAGAAGCATATAATTAAAATTTTGTATTATTTAAACACGGAAGTGCAACTATTTGTCAATATGCGTAGAAACTATTTGTGCTATACAGATTTTTCATGAAGGTTAAATTCCGAAATTGAAACATATTATTTACATGGCTGATTCTATTAAATTCCGAGAGAAAGAATGGATGAATCGCAATTCTTACATATCAATCGTGTTAGAAGTGACTGAATGTTTGCGGATTCTGTTAGTTAATTTAACGATGTCGTGCAACAGAGAAGACCATTATGCTGTTAGAGAATTTCGCTTCTTTCTGGGGGCATACCTGACCAACTGCCATACAATTAGATGTGTTTCCATGTCGCTCTCGTCCTCTGCCTCATCCACTAGAAGCAGTGCACGAACGATCATTATTGTAGCATTACTAATATCTACCAAGTACTTACCCACTCTGAAGTCTATGTAACCCTCTCCACCCGATAGCACAAGCATTGCAGGTTGCGAACCGTCCGATATTGCGCTCACACCTCCATGACCTACACCCATTATTCGGTTTCATAATAAATGCTATAATTTGTCAAATATCCGTACTGCATTATCAGTGCAGTCACTTTACGTATAATTACCTGGTACAGCAACAAACATCTTCACTGCATCTCGATGTCCATGAAAGCTAAGTTGGGCGTGAGCCATACTACAGTAAGGAATGAAACTTCCAGGTGTAACTCCTCGGTCAGAAGCGAATATTCTGACTCCAACTCCAGGTGCATCTGTTTTACTACTAGCCACTTGCACTCTGGAAACTGCCATAGATCCACCTGCGCCTACAAACAGGACTTATCAGTGGCTGTTCTTTTCATGAACAATTTTGTATTGTGCCCTCAAAATAATCGGTGGAACGTACTTTCAGAAAGTGGAACGGATATAATCACCCCATTTCCAGTTCCAATCCAAAGTCTGTTGGATGATATGAGTAGTGCAGTAATTCTCACAAAGGAGAAACCAAGCTTGCCAGTTCCGAGCATTTTACTAACATAAGGTTCGATATCAACATCTTGTAGATGCTGATAAGTGAGTGCATGATAGAGTCTTAGTGTAGAATCCAGTCTGATGCTAACCCAGACTCCTTCTCCCAACCAGGCCAATTGCCTCACTTGCGATTCTCTTCGAGGATGCGCATCAACAGTGCACTAAAAGATTTATGTTTGTACCATGCACTTCTCCAGTTAGAAAGCCAACTGTTTGCTAATTCAACATGTCCTTATTTACTTACCTCAAGAGTCATAGTAACAGGATCGATAATATGAATCTTATTTCTATACCCGCACCATACAGTTTTACCCAAAACTGCGGTCATGCACCTTATTGAATGCTGTGGACTGCCTAAAGTGATTACATGATATTGGGAAAGGTCCCACTGTCCATCCGCACCTCTTCGAAATATTGCTACTGTCCCATCGGCTAGAGCTACAAGGACCCGACCTTGCACGTGCCTAAAGCAAGTCGTTTTAATTATCAAATAACCATTCTGTATATGTTTATACTGTTACATATAATTTATGTTACATACACAATAGCCAGTGCCGCGTCCTTTAGTGTTACTGAATGTAAACAGATCGACCATTTGGCAACAGCCGAGTGAACGAATACTGCACCATTTTGAGCTCCCAACCACATTGTGGGTTGAATTGAAGACATTTTTTCAATAGTAGAATCATCTTCAATTTCATTAGCTTCTCCTTCTTCACTCAACCCATCTTTACCATTTATCCGCGAATTTAATGCTTCCACATTGGTCTTCACAAAATGCACTTTGCCGAAATTCATTGATTCATTATCTATGCTTTCTAAACTCTGTGGCTCTGTGGTTACATTTTGATCTGTATCCTCCGATTTTTCTGGACTCCCATTACTCTGACTGTCAGAAACATGATCCTGATCACCTGTTTCGGAACGAACAAGAGCATCCTTCCGATTCTTTGTATTTTTCTGTTCCACGTTCGTATTAGTTGGCATATCTGACGATGTATTGTCTTCGCTATCAGTTGTTCCATTCGAATTTCGCACTGCATCCTCGATAGTTGCTTGAGCATAATCACTCTCTTTGGCTCCAGGTACACTTGCAATACATAATAAATGTCCTTGACAAACATTAAAAACCTCCAAAATATCCGCTGGATTATTAGCATCTATCACAGTCACTTTTGACATTTTCTGTGTAGACGTACAAATCCACACAAGAGAACTTAATTGCTGTTCCAAGCGTTCAGCTTCCAAGCGTTGTTGCTCATGTTCTTGAAGTTCTATATCCAAATGTTTAACGGCATCTTCAGCTTCATTTTTCAAGCTAGGTGGTACTTCTTGTGCTTCAGCAGCATAAAACACGCTTCCTCCAATCATAGAACCGCCGTCACGTGTTTTTCCGCCACTAAGATTTACCCCAGCACCGCACCAAATCTAAAACAAAAGATTTAATAAAAACAAATTATGACTGACTATTAGCATTATGAGCATACCTTCATGCCAGGTTCTGTTTCTTGCAATGGTCTACAATAGACTGGCACTGGTACAGGTTGCCGTACTGGAGCACTTGGCTTTCCTGGTAAACTCCAACCGTAAGCGTGTAACCGGCCATCCTCCCTTTTAACGTGAGCGCGGACCTGGCGATATTGCTCCCTTCGCTCATTTGCCCGCCTGGCTACCAGTTTTTCGGAGGATCTGTAATAATATTTAAACAAAAATTAAAAACAGAATAATAATTGTTAATAAAAAACTCATCAAATTAATGAATTTTCTATAAGTATTGTAGTCCATGGAACTGCTATGTTGTTGATGCTTTTGGATGAATAGTGGTGAAATAACACCCATACAGAATAAACATCACCCTTTACGTAAAACAACACCCACATCCGGTCTTTGCGCCAAATTAACGTTTAGAATAGCAATAGAATTTTTCAGAAAATAATGCCAGAGTGGAAAGACTTGAGAATTATAAACTCATTGTCAGCAAAACAAGTTTACCTGATTTTCAATAAGCACGCCACCGAAAGCCAGTAAACCAGGTATATATCTTGATAACATCAGAAGGAAGAGGCAAGGATGAGACTCAACCGAAAAGTGAGAAGCGCAGTAATAACAGTGAAATAAAAGCCAAGTTGACAACGTACTCAAAACTTCATTTATTTAGTGATCAATAGTGATCATATATTGTTAACTATTCAAAAAATGTACAAACTTTTATTTACAAAACTATTGCTTTTCAAGCATGACTTCGAAAATATAGCAGATAATTTGCTTGACTATAGACTGTGGTTACCTTCCTCAAATAAGTAACCACATGTGCACGTAGGAAATGGGATGGATTATCACGTAATACACAATTATCCGGTAGAATTCGATAGACGTAATACATAATGATCATTACTTATGAGAAAACAGTATAGTGAGATGTATAGACAAGAAAATAAACTATCTGTAAGATAATTTGTTATATTTCATATGACATATGAAAACTCTGCTTTGGTCTCTTATCACACACATTTACCCACACAGTTCCAGTATACTTTAATGAAGTAAGTTCAATGGATGGTGGAAGACAATACGGTGAACAAAATTTGGTAAAAGCCATTAATTTTATAAACCGTGTAACAGACTAAATTATTTACAAAAGACTCACGTCTCATAGATCAATCGAGACCTATGCAAGAGTCGAGACAATGGATTATGGATCCCAACTGACCAAAGAGGACTCTAATCTGTAAATACGAGACCGATTCAGGCCAGCCATATGTGTAAAGGAAATAATTCGTCGATGTTGTGCCTCTCACAGGATAAAAAAATATTGTCATTTTGTTTCCTAAAGCATTTATACCAGCTTCGCGATTGTACTACAGCAATAAAGTTTATTGCAGAGAGATCATAGAAGTGGTGTTATTAGAAGAGCTCAGTGTCAAAGAAACAATTGTCTATCTAAAGAATATAGATAAAAATTAGGCAAGCTTCAACGTCAAATTGACACAGTGGTCTACGTGCGTTTAGAAAATTTAATTGATTTCTCACATGGTGTCTCCCTGGTCGAGAAAGTCGTGGCGGTTTTTGAACGTACGTCTACGCGCAGCGTCTGAATGTGTAGCTGGCACAACTTGGTTGGTTGGAGCACTATATCGAACATGAGGTAGCGTATGCGCTCCACGCACTAGAGCCCCTCGCTCTGCAGTTCCGGCGAAAAGACTACTAAAACTACAAGTGCAATCAATTAGAAAACCGTTGGCAAATACTTTTTTGAGTATGCCAAATTGAAACAATGCTTACAATTTCCATACTGAACCCTTTCCTCCCGCCAGACTGGAGGGATCGTTTTTGCTTGCTCTAATCATTTCACTCCATCTTACAGCTTCTTGAAGCTCCATAAAGCGCTCCTTATACTGATTTCTTTCCATAAGCACCCTCGCCATTTCGAGTCTAGTGAACCTCTTTCGTTGTGCTAACGGTACATCTTCCTCGTCATCACTTTTCGTTGTCTTTGCTGCAGCTTCTGCTTCTTCCTTCACCTTCTTTAATTCTTCTTCTAGGGCGGCCACCTTTTGTCGCAAGCGATCACGTGCTTGTTGCAAACATCTAACTTCTTCGCGTAAAATTTCCTGCTCACTGAAAAGCATACGAAAATGCAATAACAATCATAATTAGAATCATTATACTAGTTTAGGATTCTTCTTTTACCTGGTGAGTTCGTCAACTTTGACTATTAAATCGTCCTTAACAACATTAAGTGCGTTCCTGAAAAATAAATAAATTTATGAAATAGTTGTTGGTAAAGCCCAGTAAGAATTATTGAAAATTTATTCATTTTGATAGACAACTTACTTTGTGGCTAATAATTCATTGTTTTCCATAATAAGATTTTCCACCTCTTTGCCCATTCCTGCAAAAACATGAATTAAAAGTCAGGAACTTTGCGAATTCCTTAAGGGATTGAAAATAGTTTTATAAAATATTTTATTAAGAGTAACAGAGTTTTTTATGAGTAGCAGGCTTACCAAAGAAGTTGTCATTGACTGCATGATATATTATGCGTTTCATGCGATTATTTATTGAACATGGAAGCCCAGTCAGTGTGGATGAAAGGGGAAACAATGAAACAAAAATACAGATATATACAAATTAGTATGTAATTATTAGCTCCTTATCGAATTATTTTTAATCATTAAACCTGAGAGTTCTGCAGCTTAAGCAAATAATAAATTTGGATCATAGCTGACTACCAGGGAGTATTTGTATTGCAACATGCATTTCATGAGAAATATGATTGCCTTATATTTGTGGCAATTCCTGTATACGGTTACTCATGAGTTATAGAAAGGAGTTAGAACTCAAAGGATTATTAGGCATAAAGATATTGGCATTAACTTTTAGTAAAATTATGACACATACCGGATGATGCATATTCTCCAGGATGAACCCAACTCCCTAAGATTTCAAGTTATATTTTTAGTTACCAAAACACAGTAAAGTTCATTAGATTTCTTAACTGAATTAAATTACCAGTGATGTCTGCCCCTTCATCCATTTCTCCTAAAGCATCAGCATCTTGAAAACTGAGTTCTTGATATAATGTATTACTATTACTACTTCTTTGTTCCAATTCTGTTCTGCTTCTTCCACTTGCAGGTGCTGCTAGTTTTTCTGTTACAGTTGGTGATGTTGGTGTGACTAATGGTGGAGGCAATTCTGTTTCTGGGCTTTCATCTATTAATATTAGCATAATAAATATATAAGCTAATTTAAATGTGTTAAAACTGCTTTTCTAAAAGAAAGAACACATATTTTATGCCATCTACGTACGTCGGGATATAGTAGTTGTTTTGTTTTCTTGTGAAGGCTGGTCTGTCAATTGACTCTTGTCAGAGGTCTCTACTGCAGCTTCACTGCTATTGTCCAACATTTCTATTCTCAAGTTAGAAGCAGTTGGTGGACTTTCTTCTAGATTGTCTTCAGCATTCATGCTCGCTTCTAAGCTCTGAAAGCCATAACTTAGTGGTCCTGAACTCCTTGACATGTGAGCCATTCCCAAAGATGGTAATCGCGATGGCCCTCGACCACCAGTTGTATTTTCCAGCCTGTCTGTATTACCGACCAACATTTTTGTTCTCTCCATATAATCCACATGCGTTTTAAACAATTCTGTGTATCTATCATGCAGCCTGGTGTATTCCCGCTTAAGTTCAGCTTCCTTCTCTTCAAGTCGAACCACTGAAAAAACAAAGTTGATATGTGAAAAATTGTATTAAAGAATAATAAAACATCAACATACAAACATACACACAACACTGAAGAAAATACATTACTGTCACTGGTACGCATAAATAAATTGTGTAGTCACCACCCATATTAGAAGTTCTTGATAAACAAAATTACAATAAACAAACAAGCAGGCACCACTAAAATCCCAGTAAAGATATCAAGTATGATAAAAATATATAACCATATTGAATGCATGCAAATAATTCAAATATCCAAAAAGTAGAATTCAGGCATAGCAACCTCCCAATGTAGAACTGGCCCAATAAACAATAAGTATGTTGTTGATATAAAACAAAAAAACAAAATATTCTACTCTACTGTAAAGAGATGAACTTGGGGGGCCATTGGCATTTGTACCGTGATCGTGTGAGTTTTTAGTCTTCAGCTCCAACATCCTTACAATTGATTCCAAACTATCAATTTTAGACAAAAGCTCTTTTCTTTCATCTTCTGCTATGTCTTCAAGCTCAAGCAATTTCTAATGGGAAAAAATATAGTCACATTACTGATCTAGAAATTAGTCAATGTTTCACTGGCATTGACTTATTAAATGGACAGTGGGCTCACCTGATCAGATGTTTTCCTAAGCTGCTTTTCCCTTTCATACTGAGTAACTAATTGCTCATTGTCTTCCCTTAATAATTCTAACTCAACTTCCCGCTCTTGATTTTCTGTGTAAGATATGTCCAGGCATTCTAAAACATTGACTAGGAGGGGCATTAGGTCTTTGACTACATCTTCATCATAGCGAGCAATCATCTTTTCGAATTCTTGATAAATGCTCCCTGCCAGAGACTGCACTTTCTCTGACATGACCACATGGCTGTCTTCATGTGTACCATATACCGTTTCTTGATCCATTTCTACTTTACTCATTTTTATACCTGCAATTTATAGATAGAAACTTAATTTATATTTTTGTCAATTTTCAACCTTCAATTGTCTCAGTACTTCAAACATTATATAAATTATTTTGATATATTTTCTAACATTTACGACTAAATTAGAACGCAGATTGGGCATGCTGCCAAATAGGGATTAATATTGTTTAAAAAACACAATTTATTGTACATTGCACAACAGCAGGAAAAAGGGGAAGCTTATCTAGTCAAACTCGACTAATGGATAGCTAAACATTATATTATATAGTATAACGATTTCGTTCAATTGCTACACGTTAATAATATATTGGAAATACTGGAAAAAGAACGGAGTAGGGATACCGTTGTAACGCACAAAGTGTACACTCTCTACGCAAATAAGAATTAATTGGAGCTGCTTATCGTACTATTTTCAGATAGGAGCAAATGATTCGCCTGCACGAGCATTCATGCATGATCGAAGTGTCAGATGCATCTGCGTAGCCTGGAGTTAGCAGACGATGCAGTACCGACGTCCTAACAGATAGTAAATCGCGGTGAGATTAAATCAGGTCATCACGACTTCAGCGCGCTAAACTGCTCTGCTTTTGTGCCCAGGCAGTTCGTTGCATTATCACTATTTTTGCTGATTAACTGGCAAGTAGCCCCAAATGAGGTGGAACGTCTTGCCTTTAGGTGGCTCGCCCTGTCTTAGCTCTTGACGTTTCGCAAGTGCTGAATCGCCTGGATCCTTTTTTCCCTGCTGCTTTCCACTCGATTGAACGCTTTCGTTGAAGCGCTCCGTTGGATCATACGCAACGCATCACAGCATCCCGGACTAGAGAGAACATGTTTTGTGCATCACGTCACAATTCTTGACATTTGCTAGTTTCACGTAAACTGTCAACCCCGTTGACAATTGTTTTTACGCGCAGGTCTTCGCCATTTTTCGCACTCCACATTTACCGACTACATACAACATATGTGCTTTCGATAGGGTCGACTCAGTTGGCTCTACTGTGTTCACAAATAAATCCATAAAGCGACTTCTGGCATACTTTCGCTGATTTTGGCCCCGAAAACGTGACTGTTCCTTTTTCCAGATTTTTATCTACCTTTCAGTAGATGACTTCGAAGTTTTCTCTCCTTCTCTCCCTCTCTTTGTAATTCCTTTCGTGGTGTATATCGTATATGGCGGTAAAAATTAAATCATCTTCACAATAAGAAAAGATAAATAATGATTATAACATAGTCAGCATGAAATTGTTACTGCAGAAATGACCGTTTCTAAAAATATGTAGTATATTATTTTATTAACAATCACCCTGCATCAGTATCATAAAAAGTTGGTCGAGCCTGAAATTTAGTAAAGAGCCCTGCTTAAAGAAGGGTCATATGCGCATGCTCAAAAGTGATGCTATGCGATCTAATGCGTTCCACTACTACCTCCCAAAATGGCGGTTGCGGTAGAAATGTCAAAGCGAGTATAACAATCTACGTAGCATCCCATAGTCTCAGTCTGTCACGTGAGTCGTACCAACTGACAATCTTGCATTTTTCGAAATAAATAATACTTGATCTTTAAAAATAATTGTGAGTGATAGTGAATTATTAGTTCCGGGTTAATTTTAAGATAGTAGTTCGATTCGAGTCTTGCAACATGGAAAGGCAGAAACATGTAATGTGAGTATAGCATGCTTTTATTAGTGCGATGTTGGATTGAACACCATTTAAGCTTTCAATAAACAATATGCCTGAAACTTTCCCCGGTTAAGAGGGAAATGGTTGCTAGCTTCTGAAGAATTAACCGAGAGTGACTTCGGTTTGCCATGTAAGTCTGCAGTGTACACTCCGCGGGCTTATTCACTTTTGGTCATAAAAATGGAATTTTAGTATGCAATATGCAATAAATTTAAATTAGAATGCATAAATTTCAGTACGCGATAAATTTGGTATGCATGATGAACCTAAGAGGTTTTCACTCATCAGCGTATACTTCTATTATATCGTTATATTCGCCTTCCTGTATTTGGTTCAATAAGCATTTTCCGAAAGGGGAAAGATGTGCATGAATAAGCGTAAGTCGGCATAGGAACTGCAGACAGAGTATGAAAGTGAAGATCTCCCACTCTTCTTTGTCCAACAGTTGGAAACATCGGCCCCTTCATGATAAAGTAATATTACAGACCAGATTATAAGACCGGGAACGTATTTTTTATTTTTACCATCGAATTATCAGTAATACCGGCAAACGTAGTTGTTTTATTAGCCGCATAATGTCGCCTGTATCGTGTGCTTTGAAATTTCTCGTTACTTAAGCAGGTGAAGAAATATTTTAATATTAGCAATGAACTTATCCCACAATTACTCGGTGCCTATCGACGTTCTCCACAACCCACTCGATTTAAAGCTATCTTTTTTTTAGCAGACAAACGTTTAAACCGCATTTATGAACATTTTATTATGTGACGTGAGTCGATAATGTGCACCACGAGACGAGTTCATGACTAATAACAATATGCTATTTGGTGGCCTTTTTGAATTGTGCAAAATAGAAAAAAATGCTGGTCATTCGGAATCGAAGGGAGACGATAAGATTGTAAATTCAGCGTCTTACCACAATGACTACTTTTGTTACTGAAAATATATTAATTTCTTAAACTAGTAAGTTTACAGGAGGTAAGTTAATATAGTAACTATATAATTCAGAATTAAGAATAATTGTTTATTTGTGCAAGGAAACTATATGTATATTTGTATTTCCATACTGTTTGCTATTATTATTGAATAAAGAAGTTTGGGATTGTCGGTAATACGGAGCATGACACTGAAAAGGTAATAGGGAAGTACTAGGACTCCATCGCCGGGGCTACTCGAATGCCCAGCTTGTCCAGTCTATGCTGTACGTGATCCGTGGTAATATGTTTGTTGGACATTGTCGGTTGCTCAGCATTTTGCAGTGCGCGATCATTTTTTGGGATGCCGCGACTGATAACTATCTGCAGTCAAGGCATTTACGATATGAATAACCGGTGGTGAAATGGAGTATGAAATCCTTTGAATCGTCCTTCAACTCGCGCAGAGCTACCTTCGTGCGCGCAATCTTCATTGCGAACCATTGCCAGGCCAAGCTGCTGCGACGTATCGTCGAAATTTATGACTCCTTATCTCGAGTATCCCCTTTCCAAGATGTCACTGCGCACAACGCTCTCTCCCCTATCGAAAGTCTCGTGACTACTTTTCTTTCTCAACATCCTAAAAAGAATGGACCGCATTGCGATGCGGAGAGGAAGTTTTCGTTGGATGGTAGATTTTGGGGCGTAAGAATAAATAATCTTCACACAGTCATAATGCAGATATATGACGACGTGGTCGCATAATATAAAAAACCCTTTGACTCTATTTCAGTCACTCAATGGTGGCATGCAGATTTTTTTGCAAATGAGGTCTCGCTGAAAGTGAAATAATGGATGTGTTAATTAATGAAAAACGTTGAATGAAATAATATTTCAAATTCCAAAGTTCTTTGGTAAAGATAATTGTAAAGTTCAACGTTTAACTAAATAGAGGGAGAGGGAAAATATAACGTAAAGGCCTGAACGGGACGAGGTCGCGCGGGTATGTGCGTTCAGTCTGTTCGTTTAATACGACTCGCTTGTCTCCCTACTCAACCAGTGATAAAAGACCCGATGATTCGACTGGGCCGCGTTGCTAAATGACTCGTACTGGAATGTATTACATGGCACTCCGAGCATATCGTTCTTCGCAGAGTTTAATGAGGCCCATTCAATCTTTTGATGCCTGGCCAATAAATTTGAATACGATATGCGCACGAAGCCGCAGGCCGATACGTCGTACAGGAAAAATTCAAAATTGTTGCACGTGCTTACCGATCGATAGTGACCCCCGGAAACTATTAAAATCTGCTGCCCAATATTATTATGCACTCGTCGTCCTCAGCGAACTCGACGTGTGAATATCTGTATTCGAAGTTGGGGAATAATTCAGTAGCACAATATCGTAGTATTGGGTAGTGAGTGGGGTCAACGTCAACGAAGACTTTAAATTAGAAGCGGTGATCACTGTGAAGTAATAATTGATCCCAGCGAAATAAAAGAAAGTCGAAGAAAGCGGTTGAACAGATGGAATCAATAGGGGAAGCAGTGGAGAAAGTTATGAGGAAAAGCGGCGCAGTTGTAATTAGGAAATTGATATCAGTTGGTGGCAATTGAGGTGTGTAGGATTTAAAGGGCACACGATCACTGCGTCGACTCAAGTGGCTCCCCAGTAACTTAGGAGTAACCAATAACTTGCGTGTGATTGATGTGCCCGGCCTTCGCCGCGTCCTTGATTGGAATGTAGCCTAGGTCAGCAGCGAAAGAGGGAACTGGACCAGTAGGCCAAAGCTGGTAGGAGCGGACGTGTTGCTGGTGCTCAGCGATCCTCAATATTTTAATTAATTCACATTCTCGTATAGGATATGTGCGCTTAGATAGCCTACGACTCAGATGATATAGGTGAAGGTTCGGGTCTGACAAATTAAGGGTGGATCCATATTTCCACCCCAGTAGATAAAATTAACTCTTCGATACCGTTTATAGATTAATATTACGAGCCTATGAAAGGGGCCGCTTGTCGCAGCTGCCGGAGCAAAGTTGGGTTTAATAGATAAGTTATTTATATTTGACCAGTGATTTAATATCCTGTCAGCTATTTTTCATTTTCAAACGATACGATAGAAGTTTGCCATAAAATGAATATTCCCGGGCGTCCGGTCATAATTATTAAGTAGAAACACGTTACGTAAATGGGAGCGAAACTCTAGATTTTTCTCGGTAGCAAAGAGGTTCTAGGAATTTATCTTATAACTTATGTGAACCCTTCACACATTTCAAAATTCATTACGGGGCACTATTTCCTAGGCAATAATTTTTAAGTCACGTGAGTCATGCGACGGTTAGTAGAAGTTCACGCTACGGATAAGAAATTCTTGATCGGCTTTCGATTAATTATTAAACTATGGTGGCGCGCGTTCTCTCTGGATTATCAAAGTGTTCGGGGAAGCTGACAGCATTCAGGCAGACATCCTTCGGAAAAGAGACCATCTCATTTTAGTTCTATTTACAGTCGATTCGTGGATTTTCATCTCGTGTTCCACTTTCATTCTAAAGCATTTTTCCATCAGAGTGCTGATAATTTCTGCAAGATTATCTGAATTTAATCATAGCACGATCGTCTTTCGACGATCGACGACGCCTGAAGTACTAGATTATGAGCTTCAGTAGGATCTTTTTCCTTCGATCACTGCAATCCGAAGGATGAATGACCGGGTAACTGTCGCGCGTGTCTTCGTGAGAAAAGGGGAATCTGATGTTCTCTCTGCTCTGCAGCACTTCTACTACTCGATAACAGTATTTCCAGAGTTGTCGTTGTGAGGAAATCTAACTTGTTCGAAAGGATGCCAGTATTCCAGTAGAATGTGCTAATAGCAACTACTTTTTATTAATCTGGTATCGATGAATGATATGAAACAAAGTACGCACGCCGGATGGAATTAACAGACTAGGAACTAGAGAAGGTGAAGAGGTAGGCTTATGAGTAGGCAAAAAGTAAGCACTCGTAGTGGCAAGAAGCTCTGGAAATACGTCAGTAAGGGCTCACGATGACCTCTTCATTTCAGCCTCTCACTCAGTGCATGTCTTTTCGCATGGGCAAGAAGGACCGACTCTTTTTTCTACTTACTTAGCGTAACGATCTTTCTTCATTCTTGCTATCTCTCTAATAAGCTGGCAAATAGTGGAGTCAATGGAGCTGATAAATTTCTCTGAGATGGGGGCGGCCTGTGCTTCAAGACTTCATTGTTATCTGTCTGAAACCGGTAGATGCGACCCTGCTCTCTTACTGAGGGACTTTTGTCTGGGGAGGAAAAGCCCGTACTTCTTTACCTTCTTTACTCGCACTGTTTGAACGAGCTTCCGATAATCCGACAACTTCAAGAAGTAGCGGTGGTTTCGAGGTGCAACCTTTTAAAGAAGTAATTAAAGTATTAGTAGTTTCTATATAACTTCCCCGAGGAAAGCACAAGACGCAAGATTGTTGCGCACAAAGTTTTCGGTAAATATCGGCGAACCAATTGTATGAAAATTGTTCTTATGGCGTGAGCGACGATTCTCTCCGATATCGATCAAGAACGATTCTCTTTAGTCTCTCTAAAAATAAAGCCTCCTCGTACCCGAGGCACATTGTCAATTAGATCACCAAGGGGGACGTTCTAAGTGGGCGATACTATAATGTTATTAATTGCGGTAGATCCAATAATGCCTAATAGTTGGGAAAACCATCGCCGTGGAGTATCTCTAGGAAGAAGGCAGCAGAGAAATTGCCGCTCTTGCGCGTAATCAATGGAGTGGAAGTATCGGTGATGCGATCGAGAAAACGGGCGGTGATTGGCGCGCCAAGCTAATGACAAATACAGTGATTTAAGTGTTTTTGACATCGATCGCCAGGGGGTGATACTGATCATAAAAATGTGAGTGGTACTTCCCCTCTAGATGTGGCCGATAAAATTATTGGGCTATAGCGAACGCATACTTTTGCCTACGCAACATCCCCGTGGGTGGATATTGAATCCTGAATTAGAATATATGGTACCATTGCTGGCATTGTGTCCTGCCATAGAAGCTCTACGTCTTTCCCACCCAATAGGGATAAGTCCAATCATTTCAGTGCACGAAGTACAAAGCATAGCCCAGACTGGGACGCTCCGCTAAGGGAAATGTTTTCCATTCCTTCAGCTTTTGAGTGAAAGAGAATTCCCATGTACCTACCAGCTGATCGTACACAATACCTCCTATAAATATCGAGATCGTATAAGCATTTTTTCTTTCGCATCTCCTATTATTAATAATGTCCGGGAGTTATCAGTATTACTACTATATTATTAGAATATCCATTATTAGAATAACCGTTCTAATCTCGTCGCAAACATCAGCATCCACCGTAGAACCTCTCATTAAGCATCTATTGAATTTAATTTTAATGTGTTGTCCTCCGCGATTTTGTAAACAACCTTGGAGTTGATTATGACAGGTGGCGGACGCTGATTTCGGCGAAATGCGATTAAGCTTCGCGAAACTTTATCAAGTCGGGTAATTGTTGGGAATTTTTTGTCTGCTGAGTGCACCGGTGGAATGGAGAGGAAGAGGATGAGGGGAGCTGGGAGCGTAGGGAGAAATGCTGGCATTTTTCGTTTTGTCAGTTGCCGCATCGCGAGGTAAATGGCTGCAAGTACTGAGTCATCACTAGAGTAAAAGAAATAACTGGGAAACACGGTGGGATGTAAATGCTAAGTGGCAAGAAATCGTGGATTTTATCATCAGCAACAGAGCGTCGCAAGCTTTTGTTCCCGGTGTTATCTTGCGCTTGAAACTGTGGACGATTCTTAACTTCTGCAAGAAGAGTTTTGTACAATTCCAACGGTTAGTTCTATTAAGCGTCAAAGTGTGATGCCGCTTGGAGAAGAAGGAGCAAAATCGATTGGAAATCGACTGGCAGGCTGCCAATAGTCTAGCAATGAATGACTGCCAGAGGTAAGAGGGAGAAGGTACGAAGGGTTTCTAAGCAATGAAGAAATATTCTGGAGTCCCCATTGTGGTGTGTAAAAACAGCGGATCTTCACTTGAGCGGGTTCTAGGTGGACTCGAGATGGAGACCGGGAGAGAGAATGGAATCAGGGTCGAGGATGGTATCCCTAAGAGGGCGCAAGAGTACAGTCAAGTTTGTTGCCCTCGGAGGACCGCTCTAATCATATTCCCCGAGCTCTACCAAGACCTGCCATAATATGTTGCTAAATGAAATGAAAAATTCTAATCGCGAAATGCACGGCGCGCATACATCTATCGGCAGTAGCAATGTTCCTAAAAACTTAAAAATTACATTTTTGAAATACTTCATGGAAATCGATTAAACCTCGGCTAACTTTCCAACTGCGCGAACATATCTAGAAGGTCGTACTGCTAGTCTAGCAAGGTATAAACAAACAAACAAAAAAGTCATGACCCAACAGGGACAAAAAGGATCAACTCTTGCAGGATTTATTTTCATTCAAAACCAACATTTTAATTGCGCCGAATACTAATATTCATAACTAAGGTCAGGCTATCCGTATTTCCATTTATCTGGTAGAAAGCCGATACGCAGCGCAGCATTTTTCGTTTACCTTTCACTTGGTCCTCCTGGTTAGCAGCGGCGAGCACGATTGTGTTCCTGTACATATATGTATGTCGATCATCGAGCAGACCTTAGAAACAATGGAATTAAGAGAACGGGGCCGACTTCAGCGGGACACGAGCATCGGCCGCGAAAGGCTGAAATCAGGGTCGAAGGAAGTAGCTCGGGCGGAAAAGCGTGCGGGGGCGGTCCAGTTGGAGTAGGCAGGGAAGCAAGCAAGCTAGCAGGCAGGCGTGCAAGAGCGACGGTCGGTGGCAGTGAGCGGCAGTGCCAGGGTGTCCGGGGTGGTGTTCGGGGGTGTTTCGGTGTGTGGGACTCGGGCGGCTCGATTAAGGGGGTTGGGTGGTTGCGTGGGGGAGGCAGGGGCGACGGGGCGAGGGTGGAGGAGGGAAGGTGGCGCGGTATGGCGGGCGTTCGTTGTTCGTGTAGGGGTTGCTCGGCCGAGCCGAGGGAAATGGTAAGGGTGGTGGAGGCGCTTCTGATGCTGGTGGTGCGCGAGGGTGGCGACGGTGGTCGCTGCTACTGGAAAGCGGGAAAGCTCCGAGAATCGGTGAGCGAGCGAGCGGCTACAGTTCACTCCGGCCTGGCAAGCCGAATCCACCAGCAGAGGAGTGTCGCGACGTCGCGTCGTTCAAGACTCATGGCTGCTCACCCCGTTCTTACTCCGGCGCGTCTTTCACAGGCAAGCGCGCCGCTCTTCCCCATCACCATGTAAACAAAGCAACCACCTCGGTATGGTTTACCGTCGATGGAAGATATATCGTTGCACAACCTCTCCCATAGGAACACGTGGTCATTTTGGTGATATTCTCTAGCGATCGGTCTCGCGAGATGACCCGCTACTGTGAAACTGCGGAATCGTGCTTGGCTTGCTAAGCTTCCGATTGTGCTCCGAAGAAAATTCATAAGGCGACGTGAGATCGATCACTAGCCGGAGCTGACATTACTTCCATGTGATTCAAGCAAATTATCGCTTAACGATTTTTCGTATTGGGGCCACTGAACGGAAGATCTGTGATTTGATGGATGATACTTATTTGTCGATCATCACAGTGGTCCCATCCTGGTGGAATATGGGCTTCTTTGTGTGATCTCACTGGATTTTATTAATGAGATTTAAGCCTCGGAATATCCGCGAAGCCACTGCTGGAAAGCAAAGAAGATTTTCGGAAGAAGTACAAAATCACATAGGACACTTGTTTCTTTTTAAGTCAACTGTGAGAGTGGTGGTTGTTTGAAACATATCGATCTCGGGAGTGAAACTCGTTTCAGCTAATCTAATTATTAGTGATCTAGTACCTGAATTGTTAATGAAAGCAAGTGAGGGTCGAACGATAAAAGGGTGAATGTGCGAGGGATAATCACGTTGGAATTGAGGGGTAGGTGTTGGAACTGGGTGGATTGTTCGAATTAATGTAAGCAACTTATCACGACCATCTCGGTGATTAAATCTCGTCGGAGATAACGACCTTGCAGCTGCTATTCATTAGGATAATAAAGCCACAATTAAATGGTTCCTGGGCGTCCCTAGTGCTAAGAACGTGTCTCCTATCAAATTGACGCTTACAATTATGACAGAAAATTGCAAAAAGTGTGTCGACGTCAATTGTGGGACTAAAAGTACGACGGCGATAAACGGCGGACTGAATTTGTAACAATCACAGAAGAGTATGGAGGTTTCGTGCCAAGTATAATAACGGCTCAGTAGGAATTAGATCAACAGTCGTTCATCCGGGACTACCGGATCTGCGGAACTTCTTGGTAAGTTATCCGCCCTTACACCATACTCCTCCAATTTACACAATCTTGTACAACTACTATTTTTGTGTAACTTCAGCTATGTTGTTTTTGAACTTTGGTCATCTGTTGCTAGTTGATAGTCAATTTTTGGACTTCCAGCATTGAGTGATAACGTTGTCCTCAGTAATCCGCGCGTCTAGTTCGGTTCACTTAATCCTGACCCACATATCCGCGCCAGTTACCAGTCACACATCCTCCTTTCGTGGGAGAAATATCTTTATTTCGCAGCGCTCTTATCTCGGCCTCAAAACAGCGAAATCGTAACACGAATCTCCAGGATGTGTAATGCGACGTCACCACCGAGCTCTGCATAAAACCGCTGTACCCATAAAAGGGGGATCATCGTGGTATTCTGAACCCCAAGGGGAAAAGTATGTTACCGAGGAGAATATCCAATGAAACGCGCAATCCATACCGAGTGTCATTCATATTTCCAAATAAAAGATCAGTAAGTTATTTATGTCTGCTGAGTGATAGTATTCTGTGACGTGCAGTTTTAGAAGTGAATGAAAGTCAGAGTGAGCTTGTCTGGTCAGAATCGACGGATGGAAATCGGCGAGAATTCACGAGAGAATTCACAGGTGTGTGACCTCACGCAAATAGAGTACTGAGCCCAGATTCTATCATGCCTTAAAGTCGACCGTGAAATTGAAAACGACGAGTGCACACAACAATTCCTCTGTATCTGGTATGTCTGAATCCATAGAATGTTTCGCAGCCGACACGATTTCAGAGCGTCGGCCAATAATCCCCGTCACCGGCGGTATCGCCTGCTTTACGATGTCAGTCGCGGCACCCATTCGATACCTGAGCTTCATTCCGACCTTAGTCACTCCAATCGGGTGGAAGGCACTGAATTTCTAGAAACTTACCACGCATCCTGAGATGCGACTTAATGAAATCCTATTGTGACATTTGACCTCAGACGCATGTAATGCTGGTTTCAATGAAGTCGTAGAAATTAATAAATATATTTTAATCGATTAATATATGAAATAATGAAATGCCGAAGAATCTGTGCCAAATGCCTCCCGTTTGTTTTCTTAAGGTTTGACTCTAAGTAGTACGACTCCGCGCCTAGTCAGACGCAGTGTAGAGTGGGAAGGAGAAGCGCTGCGATAACGTTGGCATAACTTACACTTTACCGTCCAATTTTAATTAACGTTCTCTTCTTACCCTAAGGCTATTGTTATTACACTGGGTGTCCGCGTTACCCAGTTTCTCTGTGCACCCGAGGGGATGCTCTAATCCCCATGACCTTTGACTCCGCCGGTTTTATTACATTTTGTGTGGTGGCTGGAAGTCATGGCCACGCCATCGTTTATTAATGTCAGTTTTGTGAGGCTCGTATCAGTTCTTGGACAGATTTCATTTCTAAATGTGAGGTTGTGTTACTTGTAAGTTTCACAAATTGCTGGCTTCTTAGAAGCTCGTAAACACGAAATGAGTACAGGTAAACCGCAAAAACAAATTTATTGGAGTTCGACTCCGATAACGAATCATCGCATTAGCTCCAATAACTATTTCAAAGCGGTATCCACCCTTTCTCCGTCGGATACTTTAAACTCCCGCGTACTTCGAATGGTAGTAATTAAAGGTAACTCTGCGAGATTGAATTATCGGAAGACATTCCCACGATTTCCAAGTAATTCAGTTCGAACGTGGTGTCTTAAAATGAAGCGGCAATTAAATTTTATCGTCTCTGCTATCTGATACTGTGTGATGCAGCAGAAATGTCCAAGCAAACTTTTTTCATTACGCAGGTACACATAGCCGATGAAAGTAATTACTGGACTTGTTAAGATTGAATTTTTATAAAGATATCTTAACGGTAAAATCAAGTGATCTAAGGGGAAACTCATAGAAAACTCATTCTCATAAAATGGTTGAAAAACTGTAACACCTCGGATATTTAATGCACACAGTCCAAAAGCCGGTATTTCCGCAGCGGTTATTGAAGGAACGCGTCTTTTCGTCCTCGCCGGGAGCATCCGGCTTCTTTTATATTCATGGCACAATTGGACCGAAGAAAAGGCGATATATTTCTCCTGGTGCGCGCGTCTCTCCTGCCACGCCTTTTCATCAAGTGTCATTATAACCCGGCTCTATGCATACTGAGATATTATAACGCAGTGGTCATAAATAGAGTCAGGGTGGCGAGCGTGTGTGTGCGCGCAAGTGAATCTATTTCGAAGTTCTTATTGGATTTGCAGCCTCGTTTATTTGCTTGGTAGCTATTAAAGCTATATCGAATGTTACAGCTAACTCTTCCACCTGGAAATACGTCTGATGTAAACAAAAGACTGTATATTTACGCATATCGTAGTACAACACTTTATTCCCTTGTCAGGTTTTAGACAAGTATTCAATTTCCAGACTTAACCCGCAGTTTCTTTTCGTTCTTTCTAGTCCTGTCGTTTTTGTTCACTGGCTGGTTGCCGGCAGACTTTTTCCTCACACAGGATACATGTACTATGCCGGCGCATTACGTCCGGTTTCGCACCGCCGACCTGCTGACACGGTTTCGAATACACCGTCGTTTTTGCAAAGCTCGTTTAATATCACATGGAAAATTGGCGGACGTGTAGTGTGAAGCATTGTTGTTTCCCCGTCGCGATCGATCTGCGTCGACGGGATGATGAGGATCACGCATGATCCGACTCTGCGTCTGACGTTTCGTCTGATTTATCCCTGATGTATCTTTCTGAAATGTCATCCGGTTGCGGTTTATATTCTCCCCCTCTTGTTCCCAAGGGCATGCCGTCCACGCGGCTATATTTGTTTTCCATCTCGAATTCCATTATTTAATTTCATTGCAATTATTCGTACAACATGCCGACGAGGCGCAACTGGTTGGAATGTGACATTTACCCTTCCTCATCTATTTATCCACGCGTAGCGCAGAGAGGCGTCGCACCTTTCGCCGAGAGAGCGATTCATTATTCGGAACGTCGGGCAATATTTAATCGGGAGGCACTCAGCCACGTCGTATTATTATTAACTCCAGCTGCGTAATTGGGATCGGCTGTAGCCGGCGCATGATGGTCTCCCTTAGCGAGCGACTTCATCAGCCTGATATTCAGGACGCACGGGAACCTGAGCGCATCAGACAGTAGTACATTCCAGGGAGTAGATAATTGCGCCTGAATGTATATGTAATGCATATTCCTTGTTGCTCCGTGGAATTGGAGGTGTCTGAGATTCGCTAATATTCCTTCATTAAGGATGAATTATGCAGCTCGTTGTTATTGCTGCAGTCTCAGCTAATGAAATATTTTACGACACTGCTAACAAAGCATAAATTGCTGTACGCTACCGAAAATATGGATCATCCGAATTTTAATTGCACCTGGATTTCCCGATAAGTAGAGGGACTTAGTTAAATGCATCGTTCGTATTTTTGTACCACGCATTGAATAATTCTCTTGGCTGGCTTCTATTAAGCTGAAAGCAATTGGCCGTTATGAATAATTGGATCGAAACCACCGTGGTACTGGAAATTCGCTTCTGTAATATTCATTATTAGAAATTCACTTCTGGCACCTGTACGGATACATTCCGTTCATTCACACACCAGCCAGCCAATATTTTAAATAGGGAAAGCTTAATCGGGAGAAGTTAATTATGTTATTTTCTTTGGTACGATATATTCATCGTTGTCAGGAGTAACTGGAGAAAGATAGAAAACAGTTTCGTTCCATAGTACTCGACCCGGATACATCAGGTGGCTCGCCATATTTCCACACGACAGTTTCTGTATCCTCGCTCTGTATCCTCGCACTCCAGCCAGTCTAACACGAACACTTCTCCTTTTTCATTTCAGACCACGACTCTATCTCGACGAGAAGAGTACCGGGCGCACTCGCTGGGTGAGAAATGGAACGAGATGGATTAGAGCCCCATTATCCCTGTCTCTACATCACGAGGAGTGCTCGCAGGATACGGCGATTTACCGATGCAATTATGTAGATCGGCAATCGTTAAGATAATTCTGCGGAACATCTTCTCTGCAACTGAATACCAAGGGGAGCCTGACTTGAGATGCCCCTAGTAAAGATGCTGTCAGTGGTGCAGTCATGGTGTTCCCAGGCTTCAGTACCTCGTCCCTTCTCAGCCGGAATTTACGGGCATTTCGGTAAATCTGGAGCATCGAGAGAGACGCATCATCTTATGTACTTTGGGACTGAAGAAAATCAAGAGCTTTAATGAATTGGTACGATTTCCTGAACGGCTGGGGTGGTCCGGACGAAGAGGAGATGGCCGAGAGGTAAAGATCTGATCGACACACACAGCATCTCATCAAGAGAAAGCGAGCTAGGATGGAGTTCAACGAGACGATAAAAGAAGATCTAATGAACGGGACGGACCTACCGCACGTGCGTGAAGTTCTCCTGGACACCGGTCAATCGAATGAGAACGGGAGCGTGTACGATCAGGAGAAGGCGCACGACATTGAGAACATCTTGATCCTGACGGCGAAGGCTTCCGCCATGGGCTTCATCATACTTTGCGCCCTGTTCGGCAATCTCCTGGTGATAGTCTCTGTGATGCGCCATCGGAAACTTCGCGTGATCACCAATTACTTCGTGGTGTCGCTAGCTCTAGCCGATATGTTGGTAGCCATCTTTGCAATGACGTTCAACGCCTCGGTCGAACTGTCCGGCCGTTGGCTCTTCGGTTACTTTATGTGCGATGTGTGGAACTCTCTCGACGTCTTCTTCAGCACGGTTTCGATCCTCCATTTGTGCTGCATCAGCGTCGATCGCTACTACGCAATCGTTCAGCCGCTTGATTACCCGCTGATCATGACGAACCTTCGGCTGGGCACGATGCTGAGCCTGGTCTGGTGCTCGCCAACGATCATGAGCTTCCTGCCGATATTCGCCGGCTGGTACACCACCAAGGAACACCTTCAGTTCAGGAGGAATTATCCGGATGTCTGCGTGTTCCAAGTCAATAAATTGTACGCCGTGATCAGCTCGAGTGTCAGCTTCTGGGTACCCGGCATCATTATGATCGCCATGTACTACAAGATTTATCGAGAGGCCGATCGACAGGAACGCATGTTATACCGGTGAGTGACTGGCTCCGTTTTTTCTCGTCGTATCCACTACTCAGATGTTTTTTCCACACGGTTTTGGAAGACCGCAGCTGGCTTTTTTCACCGCCTCCGCAAACAATACTCGATTGCACTCTCCCGTTAAGAGGCGTTCGTTGTTTTCATTGTTCCACGTGTGACGATTCATACACACAATTGCTTCAATTCTTTTCATTTCCATCACGCAATGCGTTACTGGTTTTTTTCATTGTCCGCTGGTACACTTTCTACCAATTCAATACGGACTAGTCTTGGAGTTTCAATTGCCTTAGCGCTCCTGAATGTGTGTTTTGGATATTCGCTCGAACGAAAGCATTGCCCGTCCATTTCCGTTGAGCCTGTTACAACGCAATTTCATTCAAGTTGTTCGGGTCAAAGAGAAAATGAGCCGGTGAAATCTGGAAATAAATTGGGAAAAATGTTGGAAAACCAATTTGGAGGGATCGCGCAAAGTAGGATGAGAACAATTTCACAAATTCCGTTAAATTTCTAGTGCCGCCACAAGTCGAGGTACTCTAAAATCGGTTAACGTACCGAAAAGATTGCCGAGTTGTTAGCTCGGATATAGTGCGCTATGCGCCTTGCCGTTCAATCTTCCGAAACCCGTTCGTGAGTTTCAAAGCACCCGCTATTATCTTGGTGAAACAACCCTTGCCGAGGAGCGAGTTCGAGGTCTTCCCCCGTTTTTGAACATCCAATTAGGGTGAGCAACCAGAAAGCCAGGCCTGCTGGTATACTTGTGGAGTAAATTTCTCTTCCTCGACGGATTCCTTAAAGAAGTAAAGTGCGAAAATATGTAGGGCCACGAGTTTCGGAAAAATATGGGTCGCACATTGAAAGCTAACGAAGTTCTTCTTTTATGGTCTAGCCGTGTCAATAATCCTCTTGATTTTACTTGGGTTGCATCTGCGCCAATAGGAGTTGGTTTCTCAGTGCAATACATATATACTTGTTATTCCGACAGAAATTGAACTAGTTCCGTGTGATTCGGAGCAGAAGTTCTTCAGAGTATCACCTACTCACGATCCAAAGTCGATTTTTGAAGAGTTGTAACCAAGTTTCGTATGCTTTTCGAACATCTGAATTTTTCGCTTATCGCTAATGGATTTTTCGATCCTTTTCCATTTCAACTTTCGACTTGCTACGGACAATTTTCTTATAATTCGCATTCGATTAACGTTTCAGACATTCTTCGAAACTTTTACTTCGACATGTCACCCCGAGTGCTGGTTCTCATAGTATACCTGCAGATTTAATTGAGTTTTAGCGGTTTTCAATCGCTTTCATTATGCTCGAAGTTGATTTAGCCTTACGAAGGATTTGCCACACAAGTCAGACCTTCTGCATAACTTTCTGGCACTTCTGTGAGTTCATTGTCAGTGCGGTATTTTCCGCAGCTGTGCTTGACTCTAACAGCTGCTGGTTTCCCAAGTAGTATAAGTCAGTTCTCGATCAGACACGCTTCGCGTTCAAGTAAGCACTTACTAATAGAAGAATTTCATTCATTAAGTTTTACTAGATCCTTATGAGATCTTCAGAATATTATCAAGAACTAAAAACGAATTATTAGCCTGAGAGTTTTGCAGTCGAACTTTCTTTTCTCTGTAGGCCGTGTGATTTATTTGTGCAGAAGGTCGAATTGATATGAGAGCTTTTTCCTACAGTTTTATTGCTCAGATTTATTCGCCATTTCTTCGTGAGATCGCCATGAGAAACCGCCGGCTTCTTCTCACAAAGTGTTTTCGTCCAAGCTTGGAGTAGTAAATGGAAGAAAGAAGATTCGTTTCAAGGAAGCGGAATGACAGGGATATTTCGTAGGTAGCGGACGCAGTGGGAGTCAATGGTCCTCCGAGATGTGTACAGCACTACTGTGGGATGGATTAGGGATCGATCTGAAACCCTGGAAGACTACGAGAGAATACTGTTCCTCCATTTCTTCCAACAAGCAGATTCGGCGTGATTGAGCTTGATGCGCCTGACACACGCGATACACTCGAAACCTCTTTCCGTACACTTTTCAGAGCCCGCCATTCTCTGTTTCCGTTTATGTGCTGATAGAATTGAAAGATTGTCTGTCCATCAAAGTACGAAGCTAAATAAGTGAAATCTTTATATATCGGCGACTTATGTGGTAGTAAGAAATTCCCGACGAAATGCTGCATAGCAGTCGTTGATTAGGGACGAGTGAAGGGCTCGCTTATAAATTGGGGGAAGCAGCTTTGCGAGTCCGATACCCGAGACATCGACAAACTAGCAATTAACTAGCAATTTACCGTGGCAATTTCACCGCTCCTGCTTTCTCCTCATTCCATCTCGAGGGCGAGGAACTGCTCCTCTTGGGATGCTACGCGCCAGCTACTTAAGTAGCTGTTGCCGCCACCGACGTTTCACACGCTTCAACATGCTTGGAAAACATTCCATTACTGCATCTACTTCTCTCAGTGAGAGGGAGAGAGAAGAAGCGAGAAAGGAACAGACCGAAAACACTTACGCTTGGCTTCGTACAAGCTATTGCCAATGTGAAGGAAAGTGTTGTCCAATTACGCGGGAATGTACTACCTAAATAATTTACCAGCACAAGAGCTATGTACTGGATCGATGCGACTACTTAAACTTATAAGTAGATTCCTTGAGGAGCAAGGAATCTCCTTTACCCAAAAGTTGCTATTCTACAAATTACTCTCTGCGCTGTTCACTTGGAGATTTGTCATTTATCCTTGACGACTCAAAGATGCGCACAGCGAGATACTTGTCGTAAATTCACGCTGTTTACCAAGAAGAGAAAGATTCCTCTAGGAGGAATTTAGTCGACGAGGAGTTGCCGTAAGGTGTTTTAGATTCCGTGTCGGACAACATCCCAGAGTAGCATAGCTTTTCGCGATCCTCGCTTTGCTCTTGCCTCATCTGGTAGAGTTAGAAGAGACACTAGGCGGTCAAGTGTATATGAATGGGAAGGGCAGGGTGATATAGAAGGGGTCGTTTGTAAAAGCGTAGAAAGAGAAAGCGAAGGAAATCAGTGTGGTAAATATAGCAGCGAGCTATTCTGGATAGTCGCTAATGCCAGTGGAAAGAGACTGTCTACAACAGGTGCACATAGGTAGTAGTGGGCGAAGCCTCGGATTATACAGGCGGTGGTTCGCACGTTCCAGCGCAAGACCTATGCACGCCTACTGGCTTCATCTCTCTTTCACTGCATATGACCGGCATTTTACCCCTTGACGACCTTGATGTCAGCAATTTTCGAGACAATTTTAACTCCACGTGCGTCCCGCATACAACGTGCTTCCCTGCCTTTCAATTGAGAATGTACGAAAGAGAAAACCGATACGAGACTGCAATTGGCCCGAGCAAGCGAGCCACACTGAATGACTAGTCGAATCCGCGTCATTGCATTTATCACTATAAATAGCTAGCGCCGTTTATAGACAATTGATTCTTTTTGACACGCTATTCCCTTGGGCCAGCTTGTCTGTAAATACCACCCTGCCTGACGCACAAGAGAAAGCAGTGCTTCAATGGCATACCAACATAATAAGGGTAAAAGTTCCCAAGAGAATCTTATATTGTCGAGTGTAAGAGTGATTTCGGCGGACAGAATAAATGAACGGTATCAAAGGAAATTGGTATAGGCATAAAAAGACTCGAACGATCATAGTGATAGGCTGCCGGCGACAGTTGTAAAGGGAGGTCCTAGGAGCGAAAGGGTCAAACGGCTTCTTAAAAATACTGCAGTCAGAGTCGCAAGTTACGAGACCCTTTTAAATGACGGGGCTGACAAGATTGACACAATTAAATCCATTCGAAATAATTTCCTTCACATTTCTCTTTATTACGCAACAGCCAACGAGGCCTGGTTCCTTCGCCGCTTCTATTCTTCTTTCCCCGGTTTCAAGTCTGCGGGTCTTCCTTTTTTTGCCGACGGAACAGACGAGGTGGGCGTATCTGCGTGCCTGTGGGTCAGTCGTAAAAATAAAATGCCTCGAGATTTTTATTACACTCCTGCTGCGGTATGCGACTGTTAGGCGGGACTATACCCCCAACGAGCCCTACCCTCATCGCGGACTTTGCCGCTTTTCGCACGTAATGCTTTACTGCTCTCTGCTTTTCTTGAATAATCTGAGGTTTCCCTGTGCGCGTATTCCATTTTAGTCAGTCTTGAATTAACCGCCGCTATACCATCGCAATTAAAGTCATTTGACAGTACAACAAGCGCTTATCTCACCATTAAGTCAAATATTATCAACTGCCATCCAAACTCGTAACTCTGCGTTATTTCTTCTCTTATATGTGCATCTGGTTCAGTTTGACAGTAGCGAACTGTGAAAACACAAATACCGGTTGACCACGGGGAATTAGGAACGTTAGTGGTGATTACCTCTCCGGCCAAATATTTGCCCTCTGAATTTACAATCCCTCTACTTCCTTTCGCACCACTGCATCCAATTTCTCGCGAGTTTGCAAGGTAAATTTGCATGTTAGGCAAAAATGAAAACTCGCATCGTACATTTAACGTTATCGTGTTTAAGTTTTATTCACAGGCGTTCTCGCGCGGCAATTCACTCGAGACTAATTTCAGGTGCTTGTTCTGAAGTGTTAGAATTGTTGGCTTGCGTCGGAATCGATTCACGTATCGATAGTAGCCGGAAGCGACCTAATTTTATCAGACACTGTCAAGGGGGTCACAGTCATTTCCGGCGGCAGCCGACCATTGGTTCGATTTTCAATAGCGATGCAATCGAATCGAGAAGAACAGGCACGCTATCCGAGTGGAGAGTATAGTATTTCACAATCAGTGATCGCCGAAGGTACTCTGGTGAAAGTTAAAGCGGAATGCCAGATAGAAAAATAGATCGGTGCCGTACTTTGGATTTGAATTTTGTATGAAGACGAGCGGAGCAATTCCATCAAGTTACGTTACCTCCTCTAACATCGGTCTGGCTTGCAATCGATATTTATTCGATTTTCCTAGTACATATTCCTTTTTACTGCAAAAGGCACCGCCGAGAAATAAATCTATAAAGAAATACTTCCACATGCAATGGTTCTTGTGCATATACACGTGAGCTAGTTGTCTCTAATTAAGTGTCTTCGGGATAAGGAACAATAGGAGCACTAATTGGAGCCATCGGCATCCCACTCGCAAATCAATAGTGGTATCTCCACTCGTATCGGAGAAAAAAGTGGCCGGTTAATAACCGTTATTAATCACTCGACGAGGAAAATAGCGGCGCAGTTGTGTTCGGTTGCAGGCTACCCACGCGTAAGGATTTAATTACGGTAGCCTTTGCTCATTCGAAATCCATTCTCTCTCCTTAGCATAAAAAGCCTTGCCAGAGAAAAACACGGACCACAAAGATTGTCGGCGTTTCCTCAGCCGAAAGGGTTAGTGAAAAGGCATCCAGTGGTAATTAAAGAACATCACTTGTCACCGGTAGGAAGAAGGCGAAAGTGGTGAGTGCGCAATGGAGACGCTTTGTTGCGAAAGGGTTGCACGGATCAGAGGACAGAAGCCGCAGCTTTTGCTGTTAGACCGCATTTACGCTAAAATGGTGCTAGTCATTCAACTGGCTTTCTGTGCGTAATAATATGTAGCGTTCCGTCAAGAGCAGACCATAGCTGACTATGGTGCAAAAGTGCAAAGCTCATCCTTTGAACTTGTGCGAGCTTCTTCGCTACGTACACATACATTGAAAATTATTCAAGCCTTATCACAGGGTGGCTTTGTGGTTCGAGGTGCGCTCTCGCCGTTTAATAGGAAACAACGTGTGCAACATATGCGTAACGTCAGTCTCTTGATCTGCCAACATGCACCTTGCGTGTTTACCTATCCATTCAACGCTGTCATGCGATACAGGCTTGACTGATCTTTGAAAGAGAAACGTAATCATACAATGTAAATGTTATCTCCGACTGATTGGACACTCGATCGTCCCGATTTGCCGCTTTTTCACACGGTTAACGATCATATCTTGATCGGCGATTTCCGAGTTTCATGGGAAATAGATGTATGTATGTAGGTGCATTGAACTGAAATCGATACCTGCGGTTTCGTTAATCTGGCTGCAAGCTCAACTTCGACCTGTCCGCCGACGGGTTATTAATATTCGCACCTCGTGCTTTCGAGTACATGTTGGCACATGTAAATCTGACGGAGACTGCTTGAGTTGCTGAGCTTGCATCTTCCGAAAGCGTCTGCACACAATTCTGTTAAAGCACACTTTTTCAGTGGCCCTGACAAGTACTGGTTCATAGGGGCGGTCATAAAACTGAATTAGGGAAATCTAGCTTTAGTTGAGGGGACTGTGCGAATGAGTTGTACTGGCACGGCTTGGTAATTTAAAGTTGGCGTGTGACTTTAATCAAGAGCCAGCGAACGACAGTTCCAATGGGGACTTTAAAGCATCGAAATTTAACGATCGATTTCACACGAAATGGTGGTTTGACAAAAGATTCGCACTCTTCAAGTGCGAACGAATCCTTTACTATCCGCTAGAAAGAGAACCACGACGTCAATCAATCGGCAAAAAATCGAATTGGGCTCAATTTACCCTAATTGAAGTTACGACGGTGCAGCGCAATCAGTCGATGTCAAACAGTGACAGAGCAATCATTCGCCGGGCGATCAAATTGTTCCGTTCACAAGAATGTTTGCCTTCCAATCCGATTGACCTCTTCAACTTCCGCTATATTATAGTTTTATTCTCAATCCCATGAAATGTAGAAGAAACGATATTAGAAACAAGGTTTGCAAGTGTGATGTATATTCTATTTAAAATTCACGGCGAACTCGCAGTTTCATTGAAAGGCAGCGGAAAGTCAATCGAACTGGTTCAGCGAGCAGCGTAATTTTCTAGGCTAGTATTTGCGAGCGCATTGTTAGTAATTGCGGAGCGTTCACCGCAGAGAACGTGATCGGAACGCGCTTTCCGAAAGCATGGAGAAGTCCGGGAATGTAGATGACGGCGATTTTTCAGCGCAACCGAATCCGATAAATATTTATACGGAGCACGAACGGACGCCATCGCCGCCAGGATAGAGACGGCCAGTATTCTCCATGGAAATCGTGAATATTGGAATATGAATACCAGGAAAGGCGGTATCCACAGCCACTGAAAGAAAAATGGGATGTCGGAGTATAAATAATCCTCCCGATTAGAATTCGCCCCCTGTCCCACCAGGCATATTGCTTCCCCCAATCCTCTCCTCCTCCTGCCGCCGCGCCGCCTTTTCACTCCTGCGTGCGGACTCTTTATGGAAACATGCTTGAAAATCAACTGGCTTACATAAACGCTAATAGCGGGCCGCTTATACTGACAAGCCATGGTCAAGCCACGGTCAAGCCACGGTCTATCGGTTATTGGCTTTGTGATGCACGCGGAAGAAGGAGTTTACGCGGTCAGACATCAAAGTGTTCGATGCATCGTCTTATAGGTGGACCACTTTTCCTCCTTTGACGGACGCCATCGGCTTCATATTAAAGTCAAGCCCAACACGATGCATTATTGCATAGGGGGAAGGGCCGGGAACGTGAAAGGACCGCTACGAAACATTCTATTGTGCCAGTAAGCCAGGCCTTATAACATCCCGAGAACAATTGTAAACATGCTCGGCCGACCATTCAATGCTGCTGCTTTCTCCGTTTCCTACATCCGACTCCTCTCCTGTCTTATTTTCATTCTGGCTCTCCTACTGTGCACAAGGATTTGCCTCGTCTACCAAAATGTCTCTAGTCACGTGCTGCCTATAGTTTCATTCCATTCATAATGGATGAGATACCATGGGGAGGGAGCTGCTCTTTAAAGAGTCGCATGCGCTTCTTTCGAACGGTGCCAAGGGATTTCAGTAGGATTTTCGAGATCTTTCCAGTTGCGAAGCTGCTGTCTCCTTTTATCCGGATTTCTCTTACGTAATCTGTTGTTAGGCTGAAACCTTCGTGAGTGGTTAGCTTGAAAGAGACCGCATAGATAATGTGGGCCAAACTTCCTACTCGAATTCTTTTTTTTTTACAAAGAAGCTAGTATCGTGAAATGTAGCACTTGATTCAGACTCAGACTGGCACAGTTCTCGTTTGACAAGCGCAATCCAAATAAGTGAAAAAAGAATCAGCAGTGAGGTGTGGTAACCGGCGTATTTCCTCGACGCTCTGCTGATTAATGCGGAAAGTATGGGGCGGGCGAGTACGTTCCGCAGGTACCGAGGAGAATGAAGATAATCCAGGAGCGGCAGACTTCTTGGAGTATAAGTAACGCCTAAGAGGAGGAGGAAGTAGGCGGAGAAGAGGCCCGTGGAGATTAGCCGGCTAATAATGTGGGAGCCCAGCATGATAAACGGCGAAACAAGTTACGCTTGGCGGGTGTCCGGAGTACTGTTAAAAATCTGTCTCTTAAATATGTATAGGATCACTGTCGTGGAACCGGCAGCTGAGAAATGAAAGAAACTCCCGGGCAATCGATCGGTGGGCTTCACTCACGATAAGTGCTTTTCCATTGTATTTTATCGATCCCATCCCTCGCGGGCGACGGCTGCATTTTTTTGCTAGTCTTTTGTGCCCCACTTCGACTCACATTCCCTTTTCGTCCACTGATCGTTATCTGTTACACGCCTCCGTTAAATGCTGTCCCATCTCCCCTCCACTGCCAACCATCCGCAATCTCCCCTATCTTCCGTTGTCGCCCTTTCAATCCAGCATTACCAATATATGGCAATAGCGTGGCTCGGCCAGCGATGCCCAAACAGACCGAATTTGCACCCAATCGGACACGCATTCATTGCCGAACTCGCTGAAATGGGAACAGACGACATGCACCCCTTGCCACTCCTCAGTCTATGCACAATTGGTGATTGGTGGTATACGTGGTCTCTTCGCCCGATATTCTAGATTGGCCTTTCAAAGTGAAATCAGCGATGAAACTGACAAGTGTTTACGTCTCAGCGCAGCTTGTGCAAGTATCGATCGCTCTAGGAGCGAGAGGGTTTCGTTGATCAGGTGTATCGAACGACATCATTCCACAATGTGCTCCAGCTCCGCTCTCCCACTCGGTGGTGAAGGAGCAGCAGGAGCAGCGGCAGCAGCAGCACGAGATTAATGAATTCAGCATCGTTGCAGTGGGAAGTAGAAGGCGGCATCTCTTATTCAGCTGCGGTTCGACCCGATAAATTTACCGTGGTAACCCGGCAGCTGAGCTGCTCTGGGGCTGGCTTTCCGAATGGAATTTAAAGTGTGGTCCATCGATGCCGGCAGGATACAGCTAGCAGAACGTCTTCCAGCCCGTTTACACTTTACATTTTGAAGTGGCGAACTTCTTCAGCGACAGCTGCCGGAGCACTCGGCCTCAGAGAAAGTCCGGTAAAGGGATTTTACGGATTCTTTCCCGGGAGAGTGACACCAACTTTTATTAGTGCTGTCGATGATAAATTGCTATCCGTCGAGCGGCTTTCCGACTTTACAGCTTTATGCGTGTCATCTCGCAAGATGACATGTCCACTCTCGTAGCTCTCCCGCTCTTCGTCTACGTTTCATTAATCCTATACACGTGTGTTTCCCAGCTTCCTGGAATTTTAATGCAACGAGTCCTGCTAGAATATGAAACTATGTTGTGTCCCTTGGCAAGCAACCACTATGCTCTTGGAATTGCAGAATGCTCTTTGGAATTTTAAAGCAAGCTTCCTCAACATTCGTGACCACAATCAGTTGATTGTTATGATTTCGTTTAGTTAATCTTTAATGTAATTCTGAGAATAGGATCCTTTAGTTTTTATTCGTCGTGTTTCTAGCTGAATCGTTGATCGGAACAAATATAGTGCGTGTGTTTGAGGATCGCGGCATTACTAATGGCTAGGGTATTATTTCCACGGGTGAAACGCTGTTTCACTATATCGTGATCGTCTAGCCATAAACCTGGGGTGCACGCTATACGATTCTCGTGAAAAGACTTCTGCGAAAGATTTTATCTGCACGGCTTGTGCTGAACACATCTTGGCGAGCGCCGCGTGAATGGAACTCGGACAAGAGTTTAATTTGCCCGCCGGGAATGATTTGGGTCCTGGGTGGCAAGGCCGCAAATCCTTTCCGTCGCAAGTCTGCTTTTTGCTGAATTGGACGCATCGCCTGTGGCACATCGAAGTATCAGTCGGTTTATGCGCGTCTCGGTAACGTGAAAGGATTTTACGTGCCGCCAGATTCCACTCGGATGAATCGTCCTTCTTGGACAAGATCAGGATAATTCTCTGAAACGAGAAAATTCTGGCGCGAGGTGATAGAACGCGAAACAATTCAAAAGGTCATCAATTAAGGATCAAGTGGCGACCATCGAGCGTCTGGAAACGTGAAATAAAAAATGTAAACCTACACTTTATCTGCTTGACAAAGGTCAGCTGAGAGTTTTATTAGATATGCTTGAGAGCTGGTTAAAGTCCTTACTGCGACTTTCAGTTTGCACCTTTATGTTGTTACTGGGCTTGTGTGTTTTCTCTGTTACGTAAACTTAAAATTGCTACTTCGACGCTACGTGTATCTTCGCTTAGTGTTACTTCACTGGACGAAGTATCGTGATCGTAACACATTGCGTGTCTCTTTCTCGAATTGTCGAGTTTAAGGATGGCATAAGCGCATGAAAGTAGTTTCTGCGGCATTTCAGATTAGAATAAAACGAAGTAAGCTGATACGGTGCCGTATAAAATTCTCATATAACATACGTAGGGAAAATAACGAATTGCAATGTAAGAGGATAATATGATTGCAAGCGAAGCACTCGCTGTTGTCTTTGACACTGTTTGTCTAAGCCCATTGTTATGTGTCCGTTTTGATCTTGTTTCAGCTCTGCGTGCAGTTCCAGTTATCGCAATTCGAACGTTCAGGATGAGTAAGATGGAAACTTAGTGCTCGAATGCTCTACGCAAAGTGCACAATGTATTGCTAAAGGTCACAGCCTCCAACTGAATGATTATTTTACTATCTAATCACACTTCACATTGCATCGGCTTGTACACGTTCGTCAACTTAAAATACTACTCGATCATGGAGAGGAATTCAAGAAGTTTCATTTAACATTTTCTCGTCGGCATACCGAGAATAGTCTGCTCCGCGTGAAAGCAGTGCGATATGCAGCTAAATATAGCGCGGGCTTACGAAGAAACCTTATTAAGGGGTGAAACACAAGAACGTCGTGCCAGTTGAGAAAGATCTAATAAGGCTTAATATCTGTGCAGATTATATGGAAACCCTATAAAAGTATAGCGCAACCTTCGCACCTCAGCGAGTTAGAATTCTCCTTTCCGATTTAGTAGAAGGCAATATTTACAATCGAAGCACTCTCGCACAATAAAATTCTACCGGTAAAGGCATAAACTGTCCTGATCACATGCTGGTACTCGTTTTCCGGAAGATTTAACACCGATTCGTTATTCGTTCCTACTATAGCAGGCGGTTCTATTTCTGCCAGTTTTTCTCGGCACTCTTGTATCCGATCAGTTGGCATGCGCTATAATACTGACACATGTCTCACTGTACTCGATATACCCTTTGTGTGTGATTCAATACTTTCAAGGGGAATTGTTTATGGGTAATCCCTTCGGTATCAGCACAGAGTGGTATTGTTGCCTGCCAGTGGTACGGTCAGACGTCTGACCTTTCCTTTACTTGTTCTACTTACAAACCAGTTCTTTGATTTGTAAGTGAATGCTGGATGCCTGCATCTGAGTATAGCGTTGTTTCAATTAGTATGAAGGATCCTACATTAAAAGAAAATATGCTATGTTCTAAGCAATTCGCTTTAAAAGAGAGCAACTTTGCATTCATGGAATTCGGCGAGAAAGGAGACTAAACGTTTTACGACTAAAAGCCAATTGATTTAACAAGAGCTGAGTGTGTAAGAGTGGAAAGCTTTGGAGAAATTTCAAAGTCAATCATCCTGTGTTATCATGAGATCAGCCATGGGAGAGAAGGGACGGTCTCCAGAGCTTTCGGAGCTCTGGACGTGCCGCATTTAAGCTGGATCCCTTTTGTGTCGGATCAGTACACTTCTAAAACAATTCCTGGGAGCCAGCTCGTCCATGCTTTGAATTCGCGTGCGAGAACTATCCACAATGATTGGATAAAGGAATGCAATACATATGAGAATTATTTAGAATGAGACCGATTTATATTTGCTTCCTCTTTCTTTAACAAGTCAAACACACGCCCATAACGAATTTCCAATCGTAACATCATTTCAACTGTCACTAACCACCACACGTTTACACTGCTTTATTAATTCATCATCTTTGTACTTTGTGGTGCCGTCATTGGCCCGCATGAAATTAATATCTCGCCCTGTTAATCAACAAATTTCATTTGCAGGCGGAACGTGTGATATCGCTTCACGCAATTACGCACGCCGTAATAGTAAACCATTTAAGTTTATCACGCATAAACTCTGTCAATGTTCGTTCCATAACTTCTGCTAGCTTTGGTCGTATGATAAATAGAATTATCGTCATGATGAAATTGGAATGTATGACTTTCCCGAAATAATTCGGTGCAGCTTTTGTATTCAGTGATAGTAGATTTATTTGAGGCGTAATTTTCTTGGATGGCATTAGGGTTGCATTGGTTTCTTCTTGTTCCATATTTGTAGTCAGACTCCTCTTTAATTGGCAGCGGCAGTAGGGTCACGTACACGAGCAATTGGGCAAATTCGCAGTGCAGTTGCCTAGCGATGGTAGAGCGAGGTCGCTGGCGAAAAACAGGAGTGGGATTTGGAATACGAGTGGGAGAGATTTCAACGTGACATCGTCGAGGGTATACGTGCAGTAGCGCAACAGTTTGCTATCGATTCGCATAATAGCTTGAAGATTCGTTTGGCGAAATGCCAGTCTGTTCGGACGTATGTAGCTTAAGTCTACCTCGTATCTCAAGCCGATCGACTGCCAGTACTAGAACGCCGGTTGCTAGACCCTCGCGTGCTCGTTAAACATGCTAATGTTACTTCGGTTCAAACTAATCACTTTAATAGAATAGAATTCCGGCTTTTTGCGGGCCAAGCCCATCTTGGCTTCGGCTCCGTATCGGACTAATGAAGTTTGTGGTGCGGAGATTGGTGCGATTATTGCGGGGGCGATCTTCGCGCAGGCTTGAAATGTAATATCCCGCAGGATCCTCAGATCCATTTTCCCTTTCATGAACGCCAGCACTAAGCAATTATCTGGGGGCGAGCTAGAATTTCGAACGAGACTTGGAAACTAGTCCCATCGTCCAATGTGTGTTCACGTTTGTGGAAGTGTTGAGCTCAGGCATTTTGGGAGTTTCGGCAATCGAAGAGAATCGCCCTTTCCAACATTTTCAGCCTCCGTCGGGTCCCCGAAACTGCAGTTAAATTGCTTTAAATGCCAAAGAAGCAATGTCAGCCAACAGAATCCAGAGCTGCTCTGAGTTCCAACGAATTCGGTCGAACTTGTATCGAGTCGCAGTTGAAACCTCGATTGGAGCGCATCGAATCCCTTCTTCGCAAATACATGACAATCTTTCCTTTTCCCAAAGACGGTCCCACAGGAACTGGAAGTTTTCGTGATTAAGTACACTTTGTAGCATTGGTATATTTAACAAATTGTTTTTTCCTTAATATAAGATCAGACATTTTTTGACAGATCCTTATTGCACACTTAAAGCAAAGGCTATCGTGCATTTATATAATCTATGACGGCCAAATCTCTGTTTACTTATTGATCAAGCGGCCACAGTATGCTGCAGCACGTCCTGCATTACATATGTATTTTTCCATTACGCGTTTGTTTACAATCCTGCTCTTGTATGGCAAAACAGGGCGCAGGGCGGTGAGCGCCGAAAATCCATTATTCAGGGATGTAAATGAAAATCTAATAACACTACTGCCTCTATCACGAAATGAAATCATCCGATGGAATCGGATGTTCGCCAATTTGTATACAAATCGAGAAAACAAACATTCACAGTAAATAATCTATGTAGGATGTGATTCGGTGGTGGCGAATGTTACACCCTGCTGGGCAAAGTTAACTTTTGATATTTACATTTGCATGGATATCCTTTGTCAGAGAAGATGTGAAGATTCTTTAAACACGTGCATCCGAGACATAATCTTTTTACCAACTGATATGTCACTGCATTAGTCAACGCTTCTTTTTAAACCTTTCAACCATTTTTAATGGTAACCGGTGGTTCGCACGCAAACAAGCGATTCAAAGGATCTGCCATGTTGACAAAGCGCTTTCGCCTGTGTGCAACCAAGTTTGTCGTGTTTTATACCTATCAGGGGAGCCCCACTGTACTCGGAAAGTTGACGTGCCATCGTCGCTTTTGTGAATACACGAACACGTTGTGTGTACAGATAAGTAGACACTCGCCATAGTTTCCCGTCCTTACAAAATGGCACCCTACTGATGAAGTTCCAGATTCGTTTAAGGTACTTCATTTTATGAAGGACGTGCTCGGCATTTGTGAACACGTTCGGCAAATGACCTTGAACGTTTAATCCTGAGAGCTTCCGTCATCGGACGCAGAACTATTAGTCATCCGTTTTATAGTTCGCCGAGGAACGAAGCCGGTGGATATCTGTCGAGAATAGAAAGGAACATCCACCGACGATTTCATTAAAAGTTCAGAATAATGTGACTGCTGGCGTGATATATTTTGCCGCCTCTTGACATCGCCGAAAAAGACATCCGTCATTGGATTGTCAGTGATTTTAATTGCATCCCACTATAGTCCGAGCATGGCACGCTTAAGCTCCATAAATGTCGCTTTCACCATCTTTTGCGAAGGACGAAAATCACAGCAAACTTCTCTCGAGCTCAGCTAACAAGAGAGAAGTCCTTCTATTTCCCCGCTAGTACCGAATAATTGGTTTCATTTGTCGGTTTTCACCTCCCTTTCCCAACAATTCCACTTTTACCGCTGCGAATGTAACAATGTAGGTCTGCAGGAAAAGCGTGAAAATATGATGACGCGTCGTAGTATATAACAAATGTTTTAATTGCTATTGAGAGATGTAAGTGCGTGCTCGTCTATATGAGAGAAACAAGCTAATTAAAATTGTTGATGCCACTCTTAACGAAAATCGCATTAACAGTTGTCTCGAAAGCTGCACACTGACCGTATTGTTCCATATTAATGGGTGTTTTATTACCGATGCGTTTCACTGTATAATGAGACTGAGCGCGTGGATGAGGGGAGATGAATATGTGCTTCATATATGAATGATCTAGTCCCAACGAGATGAGCTGTTGAAATCGAAAAAGCTCCTATTAACTTCCTGCAGGCATCGCTTGCCTGAAGGTAATTGCTCTAATTAGCTGGTTGGAATTCAAAAATCTTGATCGCCATCGAACTCGCTTATGCTGCTTGTCCCTTGGGGGATCATCCATTAAGTCGTTAAGTCTCGAGTACGTGAGTCACTGATGCCGGCAGTGCACCATCAATCTTCGACGTTGCCGCGTGAATAGAATGTGTGAATGGCGATCTAATTGCTGTCAATAAATCCTTCTAGGCCAAGTGTCCGCCTATTTCTCTAGATGTGTGCGTCATGATATCTTCGTTCCTCTCTTCTCTCGGTTCGCAGGAACTCATTGTTCCGGGATCTTCGATCCGCTTCTACATCTTCTGGTTCTCGTGGAAGCTCTCGCACGGTCAGTGTGGAAAAACCGGAACGACCGTAAGGAGGATAATGAAATATCTTCGGCGTCCCTCTCACGTACTTGGCTCTATTGCCTGCGAGAATGTCATTGGATTCTTCCGACGGTGCTGGCGATCGCAAGTTAAGGCGACGATATGATATAGAAAATAATCTGAAATTCTTTTGCGTTACTGGCACTATTTATATCCAATGAAATTGTGAAGTCGACACAAAAGGTGTTTGCACGAAAACAGCACCGCGAATTGTTGACTGTTATTCGGCGACATTTCCCAAGACGAAATACTCAGTGTCACTTGTCAGAGTCGAGAAGTCGGTTGACATCCTTTATCCCATTTATCTGAGGACGACCGGACTCCAAGAGCGAGTGAAACCTCGAGTTGCAGAGGGGATCATATTAATGTCGGAAAGAGGAAGCCTCCCGCGAGGGCGAAACTAAATTAACAGTTGACATCTACCCAAAGATAGAACGCACTTTCTTGGAACAAGCGACATCCCGTGACATGACTGTGAGACCCTAATTTAATAAGCGTGAGATCTCGGCCATATAAATTCGGGTAGAGTGATACAGTCGCAATTTTAATGGAATCCCTTGCTGCCTGCTGGTGCCTTGTAGTTCCAGCCGAAAGGAGCCGATATTCTGAAAGGCTTTACAGGGCGCGTAATCCTCTTCGCACCGGGCGCTGGGAAATATGTGGATTTGGGAGTTAGTAGACAGGAACTAACACCTGATTCTATCTGCTTTCGATTGCTTCGCTTCGATATACAGATTTTACTTCTCTATATAGAAACACGTATCCAATGAATTTGTATATTATTTGATATCGCTCGCCGCCGAGTGCGATCTGCAATGAACTTGTTATAAGCAATCTAACCGGGTGACATGCTACCATTAATTCTCGGGAAGCCGATGGAGGGCGTGGATTTCAGGAGCAGAGACTCACGAGCGTCCATTCTTCACGTTGATTCATGGACGCCAGCGACGAAAATGAGAATCCATGGAGGCATGACTGTCGACCGTTCTCGCGGCTCTCTGCATCACCTTTCACTTGCCGCAAATCGACTCTAGACGTCCTCGAGAATTGAAGTTCCACTCTTGAATGTTAGAGTACTTCACTCGACATCACTAAGGCTCGAAGTTTAACATCTCGGATCAAGGGAATTCCTGTTGACCCAGTCAGCGTTTCGGTCTAACGAGGCTTAAGCAAAGGAGATAATTTCCTCTTACTACGCAGTTTACACCTATGAGCTGGCCCCTACACTTAGAATCACTCGAGCAGCTCAGTCTAACTGAGGCAAACAGGTAAATGTTACCATGGCATACATGCTCGCATTCGGAGTTTATTCTTCTCTTATCTCTTGAACAAAAAAGATCTGTTGAATAGTGGTAGTTACTTTAAAGACATATAGTTCAGTAAGTCTCTTAAAGACTCTGAACATCGCATTTCTTAGTGGCGGTACGGCTCACGTAATAGATGAGCTAATTTAACCGACTGGCCGTGTCTTGTTAAAGAGGGGATGCTCGAGTAGTACTCCCAGCGTCGTATCAGCCCATTTATATCAGATAACTGGCCTCGCTGATATTTCATTGGCAGAGCACTGACTAGCTCTTCCCCTGAATTTTCCGTGGTAGTAATTACATCTTAGCATCCAGTTTCCTCCATTAACCTGGGAAAAGCTTTCCATGCTGCTCTTAGGTTGCTAACCGCAGCATTTCGGCGATGCGGCTAGTGTCTGTGAATAGTGCTTCGTTCATCACTTGATGAAGAATTATCGAATGTCATTAGGAGTGATTCAACCCGGCCAGATGAAGTATTATGTCACGTATGTTAATGACTGCCACTACTATTTCTCCGATTTTATGATGAGCTGCGTTAATTGGACTTGCATACGTAAGTTGCTTCCCAGGGTATGTGCCACAGAGCTTTCGAAATAATCGCACTGATGCATTTAATGAAGCACGCTAATGCATCGCGTCACTGCTGACTTATTTGAGCTGATTTACCTCCTCCTCGTTCGCCAATACTGTGATAATTAGCCATCTATGAACTAAGTGAAGAACCACTCCACCGTAAAGCATCGTGAATGAATTTTCCCTCGAACATTATACATCTGCAAATATATATAATTCGTAGAACAACGTATTACAAAATAAATCACTAAATTTAATTTAACTCCGGCTGGTTCACGGCGAGTTAAATTGGCACGGGTGGAACTTCCCTTTGCATTTGAAGGTCGTCCACTGCTTCCACATGCAGCGACCACAAATATTATTGGATGCAATTTCTGCTCCCGGTAGCGTTCTTCCGAGCTTAACTTTCCAGAGCTTTGTTTCCAAATATCAAAGTCACTCACGGTCAACTTATGCCGCCGGTTACATATACCGGATTCTAGTCTGGAAATTATTCTGGCGTAACGGGAGGTAGACGCGCGTAAGCGCAAAACTCGCTCCACTGGCCCGAACTGTTGGTGACATTCGTTTGGTCGCCGCACGATTTGTGCACATGGAACAAGAGCCGTGATCGTGTTCCTTCCCCGCAGACAATTTGATTAAAGCGCCGAATTCCTGCTTGTAATATCGAATTATATGATGGCGACGGCTCCCCTCTTCCACTTCTTCTCACCCTCTCTCATTTCCTCATATTTCTGCTTCTTCTCCCCACTCTTCCCCTAACTAGTGTCATCGCCAGTGCCATACCGGAACATAATTTGCATTTGTGCATGGGTGATCGGGAGCCGGCACGCCACACTGCACTCGCATTTACACATATCCGGTGTGTCTGGCCAGAAGCACTGATATGTGAGATCATTCGATTAATACTTGCCTCAGCAGGTCATAATTAATATCATATTCGAGCATCGTCCTTATTTGAAGGGAATACTTGTTAGCTGGATCTCAAATTATCGAGAATACTATACATATATGTATGTGGGTCGAGATGCGAGTCACTTGTCTCCGAAGGAAATTCTCCGCTTGCTTCCTCTTTAATCAGACACAATCATCGATCGAGAGCACTTCGCACCTCTACGTCTCCCAGTCTTTTAATAATGTCAAGGTATTCCTCTAATAATAAATCCCTAATTTGGAATTCGGCGTGAACGAAACCTTAAACGAACTAATAATACAAGAGCCAGCTAAAAGTAGAAGGTTCTCGCGGTTATTAGGGTCTGACAGAAGACGAACGCCAATCTTAGAAGGCTAACTTTCGCTTCGATTCCGCTGGAGAAGTCTTTGATAAGAAGAAGAGCTTTAGGAGGGTGGGTGGGACTGTATATTAGGCTATTGTCTCCAGCGCAACTTGTTTTTCAACATCCTTAACGCTTTCGTGCTCTCACTCCCCCGTAAGAGAGCTTGCTCGTTACAAAGTTTAAACTGTTTCGGCCTCGCTCTTCATGCTAAGCAGCCAGCCAATGAAAATTTCAAGGGCTTTTAAACTTCAGCGATAACATTCGACCACGTGTACGCTATTTGTCATGGCGACGACGAGGCTGCCTCTCACACATTGGAAAACAATATATTCCTCTTATTTTGACAAAGAAACGATGAAGCGTATCATTTACTATACTCACCTGCACGAAAAAGCGACACGACAGCCAAGAGTCTCAACGTCTATATTTAACTTTGAACCAAAGTTATCGAGTTGCGGCGCAGTTTTACCTTCCGGTTGGACGAAAACCACGTAATGGCTTTTGCAACCTCGAAAGGGCAGGCAGGAAAGAAAGCCCGTTATTTGTGGACCATAGTTTGTGCACCGATATTCTTTCTGGCCAGATACCGGCGCTGCCATGAAAATTTCACGCTTCTGCATGTTGTATGAGTGAACACACGCGGCGGGAAGCCACGACGACTTTATTGATAGTTTGCTACGTCAATCGCATGTCCTTGCTATTGACGACATTAATTACGAGCAGTTGTCGCGTCCGCCTGTTCGATCACGTTCATGATGATTGCAACGATTACGAGCTCCCGCTCGATACAGCACTGATGCACCCGACATAACGCGATCTCTTACGCTCCACATGCTATTAGAACGGCTTTCCCATATTCCAGTCTATTTCCAAGTTTAAGTGGCGCGCACGAATTCAGTTCTATTTCGATCGCTCGACTTTAATTCTGCGTCCTCCGAGGAAGTCATACACCCAGATGCCGAAGAAACAAGGGGATTTTCTTCAGAAAAAGTTGGGAGACCTCGACGTGCCCGGCACTCGGGCTAGATAAACTTGGAGAGCTCGAACTTTCGGAGGCCCCGACTTACTTCACCACTGAATCTCCCCAAAATCATGGCTTCACCTTATGGCGTTTGTCCCACGAGCATCTGGAGGCAACAGCAATTACAGTAGGAAAGTTTTGGCAATCCGGAATCTGCTGATCTCGTGTTCCAGTGGTGAGAAAAGGGTGAAGGGTGTAATTTGGTGCAGACCGTGCGATTGTGTGCGTAGGTTCACGAAAAAATGCGTTCTTCAGACGACTGGATAATGAGCAAGTTCGAGACCACATAATGACTGGTCGATATGTAGGTTAATTAGGCAGTGCGCTGACATTTATCCAACTCCAATTTGGCAGTATGAGGGTCAATGGGAAGCAAACGACCTTCCGGGAAAGTAACTCCTTCCATGGCGGCCGCTAGCCACGAATCTTTTGCCTTTCTTTCCTACCAGTAATTAGGACTCGAATTATTGGCCGGAGTGTAATTGTCTTTCCAGCAGACTAAAAGCGTGAGAAATACTAAAGCTCGAATCTGCTGGTACGCAGAGTCATTTGTACGAGCTTTCGTGGGAAATATGTAAAACCGAGGAGCGTATACGGTCTGAACAATGGAGTGGTGGCGACGCGGTATTATCGAAGGGTTTAATCGTATTATCGTCTGCTCGATTTGCCGCGATTACCACGCAAATACGCCTCGCTTTCGCACAAGGAATCAGATGGCATTATTATTATTCCCGTGGGTTTCACCACCCTCTCGCAACCTGAAGGCGAAATCGAAGTAGAATTCATGCGAGTTCGCAATTTATTCATGACATTCATCGTTCTCATAATATCATTAATACGCGACATTCGATGAGCGCGTACGAATAGGAGAATGTACAATGCGCGTTATTCAGCCTTTGCAATGGAATCGTGTTGTATTGTGAAGTCTCTACTTCAAGCCATTACTTTTTCCCGTGCATTTCAATAGCACGTGGTACGCCTGAGGAGAGCATTTCATGAAAAAGGTTTCGCGCATTGTTAGATATTATGTTGTGTGCCACCCACTGTAACTTGTATCCCGACTCAGTTGGCCGGCCTTATGAAAAATTCACCGAAAGCAGTGTGCCTGGTAAACTAATGGACGTTGGGTGACACGGAACACCGGTGCACACGGCCTGCATGTATAATGCATTTCACATTATCCTTAACGCTCGGCAATGCGAAAAGGATGATCAGCGTGGAGTAATGGGCTGAGATAACTCAGCTTTATCGACAGATATGTCACTGAACAGCTGGAGAATTATCGCTACGTTCATATGTATTATGCAAGGCACCCAGCATCCCCTTTCCCTCTCTTCCGCCCTTTCGCTTGGAACGCCACCACGGAATGCAGAAGTGGACCTTGAAATTCTATGCTCCGTTCTATTCTTACAGTTACGGGATCGTTTCCGCGGGAGCCTTTCACGTAGCGCAATTGCCTTCCTCAAGGATCGTGCACATCTTGCGGCGAGTCCGGAACTTCGTATTCTCCAGTCTTCCGAGCGGTTTTCTCTCTGGGACAAGCCTTTTAAAAGTTGAGTGGCCCCCACGTAGCATTTGAGACGGGTGGGCATAATCGCTGTGGTATCGGCCGGTACAATTAGACATCGGTGTCATCCGGCTGAGTTTCGTCGCAGAATGCGCAGTCCTTGAGACAAGTCATTTAGCAGCAGAAATTGAACTCGGGTTATCCGGCTCTGGCCTTAATCTAAAGGATTAATACTTACTCCTTTCTCTCTTTTATCTCTCTTTACCCCCGGGCGCCTGCCACCTCCAACCTTCCCCGGATCTCGCCCGCTTACCGCCCCTTTCCCTCTGTCTTCCTCTCCTTCATTACTCCGCTTTTCTTCGATCGCCGCCAGCAGTAGCAGCGCAAGCCTCTCGCAAAATTGGAAATATAAGCGTCGATCCAGAATTAGATTAGCTTCAAATCTCCATTTACGTCGGTCGCACAAATCTCTGGCTACTCCCTTTAATTTTGCAGCACCGCCACCAACGAGACACATCGATTTCTGACCTTCACTCTATAAATGTAGAAAGCTTCCCTCTTCATTCCTGGGAATAGGCTTTATTAGTGAATAGCCTGAACTATTCTATAGAAGAGTACAGCGTAAACCCTCTTTACGAAAATCTTAAGTCCACTCGGTATCAGGACTGGAATGGCTGCATTTATATGGTGGCATTTAATTTGGGTGATGGGCTTTTCAAAGCGAACGGTATATGTAGTAAGCCTCCACTTTCAGTGCTTCGGAACTGTAGTCTCTCGGGAACTATAATTGTGTTATGGTTAGTGTAAACGCGTATGGTGTGATGATGCACGGAGGACAATCGACTTCAGCTCACGGCAATCCCAGGGCTCGTGTAAAGTCGTAACAATATCATCTTTAGAGGAGAGCTATTGCGTCGCTGACTAAGATTGCCGAGGTAGTTCAGTCAAATACTTCTGAACAATCCAGAGAGTCGGTCTGCGCATGAATCGTAACCAGAATTCTTCTAAAGGATTACTTTCGAGCTACCTTTACGACGCTCTGAAACTTCTCGAATTAAGTTTGCCCTTATGGTATCCAGTAAACCCTTTAAATAGGATTCGTACCATAACTAAGCTCCACTTTGAGCGATTGGGTTTTGTACTAGCAGACTACTCTTCTACCTTTAATTTTTCACGTACCATAACGTCAACTAAAAACGACCTGCAATGGATCGTTTGAATTTAAGGAAGCGTTTTCGGATAAAACTTGGAAAAATATATGAGTATCGTAGGAATGCCGGGAGATCTGGCGGTAGGAACTGGTAGGGTTTGAGAGGGTGGTGACGGGTCGTTTGTTAGTAGGAGTTGGAGTGGGTGGTGCACGAACTTGCTCAAATAGTAGTATAATTCAAGGACCAACTGACGTACGTGACTAGGATGCAGGGCCCTTTTTCAAAAAGCGTGGGACTGGAAATTGTGCGAGGAATTTGAAAGGGATAACCCCTGGTAAATGGTATTTCACTAGTGACCCTCTTCTTGCTAAAATGGGGCAATGTAATTCACCAGACTTACCATCTTCACATTTTATTTTCATATTACGTTCTCAGCTTTTCATCATTTAGGTTAGGTTCTCTGTTAGTCTCATATCCTCCTAATACTTTCGTAGCCAATTCAAAACACTGTGGGTCGAACAATTTAGGGTCGTACGAGGGTCGCTTCAAGAGTTTGTGTCGAATATGCGCAAGGAATAGTGATTTTCTGGTGCAATCAAGGTTGTTCTATATGTATAACGGCATAGACTCACCATTTGTACGATACTTGAAAACACTTCAGTAAAATGATCGTCTCGGTATATGAATACCGCGATCAATGCGGTTACGTATGTCGGTGATGCTCTATTCGTGACTAGTTCGGAGGTATTCTCTCGCCCGTAAATATTCGATGGAATCGATGAACTTCAAAATTCATGTTACATCGAACATTACTTAAACCCCCCCGCCCGCCCTCTTCCTTCCTCGCGGTTTGACAATCTTGGAATTCTCGCACGTTCTCAGCTGCCACGGCTTCCGGCTAGGTTGCACTCTGAAAGTTTTAAGCTCCCTCCATTTACAAGCCCTCCTAAGCACCGCATTCCCCATGTGTGCCTTATCACGCTTCGATATTTTAGAGCAATTCCGTAGATTCTGGGCCACGAACTGGGTCTTATAATGATGAGTAGGTTCGATTTATTTTTATCTCCGTTAAAGCAAACGTAAAGGTCTCGATCGCATCTTCTACGAACGAACGATGCGATTAACTTTTGGCAGGAAATCTTCAAACTTCGAATGATCAATCCAGTATTCTGCTTTATTGCGGGACACGAATGTATTTTTTATACCGCACACGGAAGTCCAACATTCTTGCGAGACATTGCTACTTCGGTAAGAAAGTTTCCTCAGTCGCTGGTTCATTGGTTTTAAAATGTAATAGCGGTTTGTGAGATGAAACCATTATGCTCTCCTTACATTTTCTCCTTTGATATTTAGCATAAATTTCACATGGCTATGATCACTCTATCTAGACGAGGATTGAAACTGATTTATTTTAGAAGACGCATAGCGTTAGAGATAGGCGGCGCAACGTCAAGTAAGCATTTAATTAATTCAATGTGTTAATTGCACGATCTTGGTGCTATTTAGCGTAATCCGTTAGAGGGATATTGCATAATGGAAATTACCTATGCCAAGCAGGATGAGAGGTAGAGCGGATGATACTAAATATTACTTCCTCGTAGAAGGAAAAGTGTACTTTCGTCAATTTATTACTAGCGGACTTGAAGGGTAAAGGGATACGACGGCGGGCTAATCAGACACAGTTTCATTCCCAATCAGCGTTGCACTTTCTAACAGTTGAAAAAGGAAACGAGCTTTCTTTGAGGTTGTTTGGAAATGCCCAGGCACCGTGAAAGCGATTTCGCAGATTTAATTTCTCTACTGAGAGATACCAGCTGAGGAAAAATAGTTGAATGTCAGGTGCATCGGGAGGATTTCGATCCGATAAGGCTTTCAAAGAGAAAATCAAGGACTAATCAAGAAGATAGTCCTTCGTGAGCAAGTGCAGAAAGAGATTCGAATTACTAAGACTCTGAGAGCCATGCAATCGGCAGAGATTCCCTAAGACATATTTCTCGATTTCAGTTTCTCAGGGGCTTCTCCATCCGATTTCTCGATTAAGCGGTCTGACAGCTCCTCAGCTTCCACAATTTCAGCCCAATTAACCAGCCGTTCTCCGTTATCCATAATTCAACAGCAATTACTTTGCCACAAAAGCTATCCTTCTAACTAATCCCTGTTACTCCAACCGAAATGCCTGCTAATTTATCGGAAAGAGTATCTTATTGTTATGTCGTAGATGGAACAGTTGAGAGTAACACTTCAAGTCTTCTTTTACACTTAGCTTTCCATTATGAGAGCCTATAAGATTTTACACAGTATCAGTCGAGTATCGTGTCTTAGTTGTTTAAAAGTGGAGTGTTTTGGTATAGTTTCGGGTGGAATCTTATAATATCGGTTTGGATCTTATGACTATTGTATCAGTTTGCGAAGGGATGTGTGAAAGCTATTTACGTATTTTTGACTACAGATGTGAAAGAAATTTAGGACTAATAGTGCCGCCTAATGAATAATTTAACTAAATAGCACGACGTATAACAATATATTTCAAATATCTTTTATTTACATGCACATCGCATCAATATTCGCAGTATGATTTTAACGAAATTGGGCAAGCGTTTATAATCACTCTGCCAGACATCAAATAATTACTCGAATGCCTGGACTCAGTCTGTACATGATTCATTTGTACCAGATATTATTGGTAGCGATAAATCCGAATGGTAGAAATTACGGCGATTCAATTCGCTTCACAGGCAAACTGTTCCAATTTGTTCCAATCTGATGTTATTCCCTTTAGCAGGCGTGTCGCGTTTCGGTCTTCCCGCGTGATCTCATTACTCGAAGGCGCATCCCCGCTGTTCTTCCACTGAGAATGGCCATCGACACTCTGGAACAATGATTTTTCATCATTCACCATCAAGTGGGCGACCCAGCAGTCGACGGTCCACGTTGAACAAAGCGTGGAGGCCAAAAGCCTGGCTTCTAGACTCACTTATTCAGCTTGGCTTTGTTCCGCTCGGACTACGTGACGGTGAACTTGCCTGGCTTCGACACCAACGGTCTTGCAATTTTGTGAAGCAGTTAACTTTTTTGTCACGAATTTTTCTAGTACTCGGTATTCCGCGTTGACCTTTTCACCCAGGCTTCCGCGTCCTCCGCAATACGTGACACGACCGCGATCGCGCTTCTAATTTAGAAGATGCAATTTCCCATGTGTCTCTTACTGATCTACTTCCTTTCTACATTGATTGGCTCCTCTTGATTTTCCACTCTCTTCAATAATAATTTTCTTTCTTATTGCTGTTTCTTGGAGGAAGGAATTTCTTGACTCTTTCTTGGGCTCCGATTAAAGAGATTTCTGCTCTTTTTCTTTTTCACCACCAATTCACACTCGAAACGTGAAGATACATCGCATATATGTGCAGGGCGACGCAGGTGCCAGGAAATAGCGTCGCGATAAAAGACGGATACAACTTCCATTCCTTTCCGATACTCGGAGCCTGGAAATTGCCTTAGAAACGAAATTTCTTGGCTGACCTCGAATGGCATTCCAATAGTTTCGTGATGTAGGAATTATGTTGTGTCCAGCCGCAAGGAATTAGAGGTTCTACCGAGGTGCGGAGATACCTATTCGATATAAGGAAGCAGTAAGAGAATGGCAGAGAAAATTTGATCAACATTACTATTGAATTGGTACATATTGATGTTGTTCGACGTTAAGTAAACGAATCTTATTGGATGTTCCGTTTGCGAGTCGTTCAGTCGTCGAATCTCTTTTATTCTTCCTGTTTACGTTATTGCAGATTGAGTCTCCGTCTTGCTTCGAACATGAACGACTTGCGGCAATAGCTATACAAAGTGATTGAAAAGAGCGTCACTATCGTATTTTCGTTCGCCGCCGGATATTCGTCAAGTGGCAAATCAACTGACAGTGGTGTGTGTAGATGTCTATGAATTGCAGACCTAATTTACTAGTCTCCGAATACCTGTGCCGTCGTACTGTTATTATCGGTAAAAATGAAACGGTCACCCATATCCTACTTGTCGTGGTAAAACTATGTTCACACGTAAGACATATTGTTGCCTGTAGCGGTGCATGAATTCACTCACACGCATACATAATACATGGGTCGGTGTCCATAGTAAGTACATAGTATATGGCGTACAGTGGCGCACGAGTGTTTGCCCGTCCTAAAAGAGAGGGGAAAGGGAAAGGGGAGAGAATGCAATAATGATTCGCCCGGCTGCTGGATTTCCGTAATGAAAGGTCGTGCAAGAATCAATCGGGGGTAGTATAATGCCGATAAGAAAATCTGGGTCAGCACGACGCTGACGAAAACTCTCCGGGATGAATGAAGTTGGTGTGCACTGGAAAGGGGTTTCCTCGGATATTCGACTTTTAATGAGTGAACTCCGATCTAAGCGCTATCACGATAATCATTTGTTGGCGCGTCCATTCGCACGTCACCGTTCCGTATTTCAGGGGATAACGATGAAATTTCACCGCAAGTCCTTCCCTTCATAATGAATCGTAGATCCGCAGGATGTTACATTTTCCGACTGAAATGAGAAACTCGGAAACTGCTGCGTCCGACCAAATGCGACATTCTGTATTATGTAGTGACATCTTTCTACTCAGATTCAAGATTCTACCGAATTCTTTCTCTGCTTGGGACTCTGCATTTTCTTTCCATCGACTCCAGTGACGCATACGACTACGGTTGAAGATGAGGTAGCCTTGTCGTCGAAACTGTCAGGTCCAGCACTGATCTAGATCAAAGCGTCGGATGTTCACATTGAAACTTCGGAGACTCCTCTCCGAACTTCTCCGTGGGATCTAATAAAACTTTGCTCGTTCACCTTTTCCACGCCCCATCCCATTTCCGTCCTGCTCGTTGCTCGAGAGGGCAGTACTTGCTAGTAAACAAGATGCTAATACTCGTTCGTAATGACTAGACCATGCCACTTACTGTCCTACAGAATGATCGTACATCCATGGGCAGTTTGTAAAATGGAATCGTTTTGTCTTCGGGCAGTGTATAATTTTTCGATTCTCATACCATTATACTTCCTTAATAACGTATCCGTACGATATCAGAACTATCATCGGAACTCCGAATGTATTTCGTCTTCGCTCTTGTATTGACGCATCTGTCTATTTCTGGCAATAATATGCGCAACTTCATCAAATATTCTCTCCCCAACTTTGTAGAAAATGCAGCCAGCCGGTGTTTATTAAATACTTTTTCCCTTCCTCCATATTATTGGCTCTCGATAAATTTGAAGCAGAAGGGAAGCCGTCGCTTTTGCTTCTCTAGCGCGAAAGTTTATACGCTGATATTACATTACATCAGCAACGACGCATTTCAAAAGCAGAGGCGCGTTAGTTTCCCCATTTCGCTGTAAAATTTATACGTACACGAATCAAGGACTCCTAATTGATTTCGCCGGACTTTAATAATCTGATTCCATGGAGTAACAGTAATTCAGGGTAGATTGCAGCTTCTTTCGTGTTTAATTGAAGGTGATATGAAACTTTCGCAGGGCAAATATTATTTTACGACGCTAGTAATTATTACGCTGGTCATTTCAGCTGCCGGTTATTATCACAATCGATTCGCGTATTTAGCTTATACTGAGGGATGGCTTTAACATCCTGAAAATAAATGCAGCGCATGAGTCTCCAATGGAACTTCACATCCATCACTCAACTATAATACTTATTTGGATAATCTACGCTTGGGAGACGCACGACTCTGATACCGCTATGTATAGCAAATGATGTAAAGAAAGGATCAGTGTTGGGTGCGAATGATCCGGTTTAAAATAACCGTTGGCCTAATATCCTTGGCTTTGGTGTGTTAGTATAGCGAACAAAGCACCTCGCCGCGCCGGCGACTACACACATAATTTTACTGCCCGTTATAGTGCATCCACAGAGGGTCATACTTCAATAAAATATTGCTGACCCACATTCATGGTGTCGGCGAGACAATCTTGCCGGTTTTATATTGTTCGTGTATATGTATGTAACTTGTATAGGACATGAGAATGAATCGCCTCATGCTTGCAATCTTTCACAGTTTCAGACGGGTAATTAATTCATTTGTAATTGATCGCACCGCGCAAAGTTCGACTTGGTCTATTGAATAAGTCAGTAGATGACGATTCGCCTCCATCCTGAACTTTACTCCTCTATTTTGTTTCGATCGATCTCGGATGCATTTGGTATTTCAGTGATATTTACTCTCGCTTGTTTTAATAAAGTGCCTAGTCCAATAAAATGTATACCGTCGAGTCCAGGGTTTAATCAGCATTCAAGAAGAAAGCTAATGAATTTCAGTAGGCCAGGCGCTCATCGGTTGCTGTTAAAATCACATTGAATAGGGAGTCAAGTATCGTTGGGAATCAAATATCGTCGGTGGAAAAGAATGTCATTAAATATGAGTCGGTGGAAATGAATCAAAGCAATGGGGCCGTCGGGAAATGGTGCAAATGGAATTATAATTTCCGTCCTCGAGGCTCTCAACTCAACGAACTTGCATTGCAGTTTTCAAGCGAGGCTCGAGTGCGTCATTAATAACAAGCAGGGGCGTTCCTACTTGGGCCCATATGCACTATGCACCCTTTATGGGACACTGCCAGAGCAATTCACTTTGCTTTTTCAAGTATCTGCTTTCGCGTTTCTCTCGAGAAGTCCATTTTTGTGCACCGCTCTTTCTGCCATTGAACTTCAATAAACAGTTAACGATGCCAATGGAAATAATGGTTGGCAGACCATTTATGAGACTTGGTTGTCTATTGTTATAGGAGCAAGGTAGCGGCGGCCTTGTTGAATAAGCATCTGCAAATCAACGGGATTTCAGCCGGGCTGACATCTCTCCCGACGGTGGACCAGTCATCTCCGGAGCCACAGCCAGAGGAGCCGCCTATCACAAGCAGCAGCAAGATGAAGAGGGAACGGAAGGCTGCCAGGACGCTCGGCATCATTATGTCCGCCTTTCTCGCCTGCTGGCTTCCCTTCTTCCTCTGGTAGGTCCACCACCAATGGATCGTTACAAATGCCTTCATGTATTCCATTCGGCAAATCCTCACTCGAATGTCATCCACATGCCAATCATCCAATAGACAAGTAAGATAAAAATAGACATATTAATAACGAAAAAGTAACAATCTTTTAAAAACTGTAAACTGACTTCGAAAATGGGTAACATGAAAATGCATTAAAAAGTACAAAATATTTTCTCCTTTATTTATATTTATTAAATATCCTTATTTGCGGTGATGGCGCAAGCTGAGGATTTTTATTTTAATATTAATGCGCTCCTTCATAAGATCGAAAACCCATTCATTCGTCAGAAAAATATTGCCGGATAAATATTAGAAAAACATATATACGCAATCGATTGAGAACCTCCTCCTTTTCGAAGTTGGTTAGAAATGGCGGCATTCAACTTGTTCTATTTGCACAGAACCAATACTAACCGTGTAGTGGACGGCTATTCACGTCAGTGGCAGGATAAGTATTGAAAAAACGAAAATTCGTGTGCTGTATAAGCGCGGCCACAACATGAAAAAATGCATCGTTATCATTATTTGAATATTTTCGCTGTGACTTGCATATTTTTAGTACTCCGACAGTTTTGGGAGATCAAAAATCCGGGGAGATACACAAAAAGACTACTTTTGATTCGGCTGCGACAGGACTACATTAAGCTCCTCGGAGAGCTTTCGTAGCCAGCTTGTGTAACATCAGCTATTTTCTTCGCTGAAACCTGTCCCGACCGTATAACCGTTGCCCGTTGTTCATGAACTTTTATGGTCCTGATCTCTCCCAAACGAGGTGGAATAAACGCTGTTTATATTTAAATTTGCCTCTGACGACTTCTCCCTCGTGAGTAATTCAATTGCTCGTTTTCTTATTTACTTGCCAACGGCATGCAAATTGAAATTGTAGAATAAATACATTCGAAGGTGTAAAAATACATTTTGTAGCATATATGTATACCCTACTGGGTGTACATATTTGCTCAACCCTATATTAAGTCCTTCTATTGGACAGTTTCAATTATCTTCTGTGAGGAAGAAACAAAAGTAAAAACACCGTTTCCTCTACAAATAGTTCGTCAAATACACTCCGTTTGTGATTTTTTGTATGATACTAGTAGTTCCATGATTATACAGCACAGCAAAACGCTCAAAATCAGATTTACAACATTTAATAAAAATTTCATGTCAGACGAGGAAAGGCAGTATGTGGCATGCCTGATTTTGTTTCTTTGAAGCAGAATGTGATAGGTCAAATCAATATTAGACTATTTCATCTATAAGAACTCTCCACTAATGGAATAATGCTCTAAATAAGAAACAACTTTGTAAGAGTATTTGCAATTATTTCCGGGGAAAATGATTTCATACAGAACATTTCACACGACTATCTTATATTATCAACCTGCATGACATTCTAAGTATTTTAACTTATCAGTTTAAATGATATTTCAAAGTAAGTAGGTGGGTGCTAGGCTCGATAAAATCTTGAGTGGAAATCAGGCATTTGGACCAAGTCCAGAAAGTAATGCGAGTGGCTCATTAATTAATTAATCAACCAGCAGGCTATTAAGGCCCTCGGCAGCACCTCGCACTACCAGGAGTCTTGAAGTAGGCTATTGAAGGTGCCACCAAGAATTCCGGAAATGAGTGCAGAAGAGAAGTAGATCCTCCGCGGTACAGAAGGAGGATAGAGGAGATAGAGGCCGGAGAGAGGTAAAGTTTCGATAGCCGGACGAGAGTGCTCGATAACTCGCGCGCAGCTACGACGACGTTCCAGATATTGGTCTTCATTCTGCATTCCCTGCACTGAAATACTTAAGAGCTCGGCACGGCGATGCAATCAGAAAGCCGGTAAGGTCAAGACTATCATCGGCCCCTCATTGAAAAAGCAACGAGACCTATTGGCTGCGGACCTTCTACTGAATAGATGAGGGAAATCAATTTCTATACCTCGTTTCTTTCACTTCCATTCACAATTCCTCCGAATATTGCATAGAAATAAGAGTTGTGAGTTTTCTCTTCGGATTCGCTCTCTTCTGTTTCTGCCAACTCGAGTTGTCGGTCCGTATCAAAGCCGGCTCGCATCACCTGTCATGAAACGAGGACACGATTCTGCCCCGAGTGGTGTCGTTGACTGAAAGAGCTATGCGCAGCAGGATGTACGCAGAATTCGAAACACAACGGTAATCACTTGTCCCGCTGTCAGCCATGATTTCTACTGGATGCATACCAACGATGCACAGTCACAGTTCCTCACTCTGCTCGTGGCATCCTAGTGATCCACTGAAGCGTCATTCCAAATTTGACAAATGTATTCTGCACTCTCTCATTTTCTTTTCCCTTACTGGTCCGTAACTGCCTAGGACAGCAGTCAGCTACTCATCACTTCAGTACCCACCCAATCATGTTTACAGTTCGCAGGTATTACAAGTTTTTGTTTGTTTTCAAAGGCTCAAAGGCATTCGTTTGCGGGAAAACAATCGAACTGTATGGCTCGTATGAGAATCTTCTAATCAGACTCAGGAAAACAGATCTCGTTCCAACTTTTCGTGGAGAAAGAAATCTGGGTCTCTGTGGACGACGTGAGAATCGAAGTCTCGGAAAGAAGAAGCGAGGTTCGAACAAACAGCGAGTGGCACTTTTAAAAAGACGATTTGATTACGGTAACGAACAGTGTCGATAGAATTAAGGAAGTTTCTTTAATTGGGAAGGTTGGTAGAGGGTATCCTCCAATGGGAGGGTTGTTCTGTTCGTCAAGCTCTTCCGAGCAAAACCCGTTGTTAGTTCCGGTTCAGCCTCGAGGGAACCTTGGGCGTTCCTTTCGATCTGCAACATCACATTCCTATGCTCCTATACTTCTTGGCTCGTTCGTGTGAAGCCGTCGGTACATCCGCCTCCCAGTTTCACCGACATCGCTGGCTTGGTAGATATCAATCGTGTCTAGCTGGTCGCGGCTGTGGCGCAGCGCCTAAGGCAATATCCACTGACCAAGGAATTGCGATAGGCGAGCTCTTTCAAACCTATATCAGTGTGCCAGGGGTTTCATGAAATCCTCATCGTAAGATCACTCGAAGGAGGTATTGTATTAGTTCGCAACATATGAGACCTCGAGTTCTTCAACGTCATCCTCTATATCTAACAGCCAAGAATTTCGGATTGGTAAAGGAATGCTTTTCCAATATTTCGATTTTCGACTAAACACAGACTTTGCTGGCTGAACCAAAATCTCTTCTGTCGATTCATTTCGTTTTCCGCCCGACCCGACATTCCGCAGTTTAGATATAGTATATTCGACGGAACATCGATAGGTATATCGTGTGATTGCGTTGGGTGTCCGACTCGATTGGCTTCCGCTCAGACATCCAGTAGGGCATCTTAGGATCCAGCAGCTCGCCGGTTATGCGAACGGGTCACGAGGTTAATCCTATCGATACCGAGGCGATGGAGTGATGGTCCGCATAAGATGGTGTGGGACGAAGCTTCCTTCCATCATCGAGCGCCACCTCCTTCGATAAGTACCTGCCCATTCAACCTTCTGCTACCTATCTGCCCCGATGAACCTGCTAAGTCGTAATTCGATAATTGCCTCCTCCACCAACCTGTGCGTTCGTGATTAACCAAGACAATAGTCCGCTATAAGCCCGCGTGGTAGTGTGAAATTTGCACTAATTGATGCTCTTGATAAATATCGGGGATCTGGCGGAGACGGTCTAATTAAAAATGCTAAATTATGTCGATGCAATAGGTAAAAGCATGTGGCCTCATCGGGCTAACGAGATTCATCTATACCAGATAATTACGTGAAACTCCCCCGTAATTTCATTAAGAATTAATGCGGCCCAGCTTATCAGATCTTGTGTGTATAACGCCAGTATCATTTACCAGTCTTCCCCCGCGACTTTCTTTCCTAATGGATTTATTTTTAACGCTCCCTCTATCATTCATGTTATTCCTCCGAAGCTTGCCGTCCGATTTTCATAATTCCAGTTAGCTCGCTTATTTTTACGTACTCTTATTTCCTCCCGTTAACGATCCACGCTTATAACGGATTGATTAAGCTTACTTGCCACCAGACTTCTTAATGTCAGACGCCTCTGATTCCTAGTGAACGTTTATCGGAAACGGTTAATCAGTGCAGATTGCAGCTTCCAAGTAAAAAGATTGCAGTCAGAAGCGAGAATCGTTACGGCAGCGATACTCCTGCAATGTTATTGTCAATCTATTGGATCGTAGAACTGGACGCAAGTAATTGCAATTCGCCCGTATATTTCTAACGGCAGTTTCCGTTTATTCTAGTGGAAGTATGCTTCATAACACTGCAGGTAGAGAATCTCAATTCACCAGAGATTCGCCAGAGGCATATTCAACGTGATGATTCGGAGCGGATTTATACGACGATCGAGGAGAGAAGTGTTTTTTCAGAGAAACCATTGATTTCCCCGATGCATTCGATCGTTTCTTGCGAGACAGATCATCGGCAGATGGTTGTCTTTCATTCTGCACTTTCCACGTCCAGTCCTTTAAGTTTTCTCTTGCCACCGTCGGAATTTTATTTTTGTCAGTTTGACGTCCACCGCACGTGCTCCAAGATATTCTTGGAAGGTTGTTTCTTTAAGAGTTAGGGAAAGAAAAAGAAGAGAGAGAAAGGTATTACTGTCACTTGCGTTTCCGGATGGTTCAAGGACGGAATAAATCAGTCCATTTTGGTAATGCGCGATAAATAAGTAAAGAGTAAGAATGCTCGTGTTCCATTCGAAGGTGAGAAAATGTGATAATTAATACTACCCAATAATCGAGTAATTCAAGGAGAATTACATTAAGTGGAGCCGTTCCTTTCGCCGGCGCCGCTATGTAAAAGCTCCCGAAGAGAAAAGTAGACCTGTCAAGGGAACCATCGTCCCAAATTCGCCTGCTCTTTTCTTTCAGCGAGCTCGCTCGCACTTTCCCTCCGCTATTTCACCTTGCAAGAGTACGCGGACTTTTCTCGTGCGTCTTCCGCTCGGGGCTTCGGGCAACGCCAACGAGAGGGAGATTTATTCGTCAGCGGTATTCACGAAGGTGTACGCGTGGGGTGTTGGCTCACCGCAGCCAGGCTTTCACATACTTACACTTCATCACGTGTTGTCCTCGCTGGCATTCTCGATGTTGGTATTCGTGAGACGAAGCCTTCAGACAAAATAATTTGTTGAGCCGCCGAGTAATTGAAAGAGAGAAAGAGACGGAGAAAGAAGAGAGGGGCTGGCAGAGAGGCTTGTAGCGGCGGATTGGGGAAGATGGAATGAAGAGGGTAAAGCGTTCAAAGGAAGTTCACCGACGGGAGGAGAGCGCCGTGCCGGGGAACTGGGTCGATGGGAATATGGCACGCTCACGTGGCTGCCCGTTCGTGTACATTTCGGTTTATTAAGTTTTCTTTTTTTTCCTCCCGTCGCTTGACACCCGCGCAAGAAGCCGACTTCCTTTTGCCTCGAGTCGTTCATGCCGTTTTGATCCAACGAGAACGCCACTGCCGCCGACTTTCAGCTCTCGGAAGTACGTTGTACTCTGCCGGGTATCGTGCCGGATTACCACTGATCCTCGGTCGCCCCTGTCTCTGAATCCTCTGCTTTCTTTAACAACCAGTCCGTACTGCGAGCGTCCTCTCAAACGATAATGGAACTCCGATTCAATCCTTATGCCAGGGTTAGGTTACTATGATCGCGGCTTTCTACTCGCGAGCGAAACACCATTATGTGACTGATAAGTCAATACCATTCAATACCTTATCGAGCATATGAACAGAGGCTTGGGTTGTTTTGTTTTGCGTAAAGTTCCCTTGCGGCATAGTACAGCTCTCTGCACTCTATCCGACGAGAATCGAAATGCTGGCGATTGGGAGATAACGAGGCTGCTGCATCTTTGCCATATAGCCAACAGGGTATTCTCCCGCGGGAAGGAAGCATCCTCCATTATCAGGGACCAGTGAAGGACAGTTACACCATACAATTTCCAAGTTGTCCGCGTTCCAGGGAGATCGATCGGTCGAGCCGACGGCCCCTTGCGCGCAGCTGCCTCTTTCACTTCCCATCCCGTTCCGACTCGTCAGTAAACTCGAAATTCTAGTTTCAACTTGGACGGAATTTCTGCTGGAGTCTCGAATTTCTTTGCTCCCCTTGGTACGCAGTGCCAAAGCGATATCAAATGGAATATATCAATTTTCTGTATCTTTTATCTGTATAACATTTCCTCCTCGCTCGGAGATAGCAAGAAGGTTAGTATCAGATGGACCGTTTGTTTTCTTAGATTCATTTTATTAGATCCTTTGCCTCACCATTATCTGATCGAGCAACTGCTATCGATTTCCGCATTCCAGGCAAAGGATCCTTCGATTTATCTTCCTTCGTTCTCCAGAGTTCTTCGATTGCTTTACATAGTCCCTGCATACTGGCGGCTGCCTAGGCACTGCCATTTTATCTACACCTAACCGATGAATCGTTCTACCCTTTAGAAGGCTTCTCGGCTATCTTTCCTGACCATCTTTTCCTTTATCATACTTGAATGTGTAGATTATGGTTCGAGATAATTCGCAAACAGTCATTGCCTTTGTTATTATATTATTTGACATAATGAAATATTTTGTTCAATGCTCCGCATTCATCGCTTGATGAAAGGATAATTCTAGATTTAATCAATGCGACGCGACGCTAGCACGATTGATCAAGGTGTGAAATAATTTTATACTTAAACCAAGAAATTAGTACTACCGATAACGAAGAGATTTCCATAATCTAGTTAATATCGAGGCAATAAACTTCATGGTGTATACAAACTCTGAAGCATTCACATTATTGAACAGTTCTAGAATATACTTCTATGGAAACTATTCACTCATCGCGGTGGGGCCGGGGGTGCGCAATTCATAAGGATTTACTTGGCACATTTAAGTTAATTAGTCTGCTGGAATACTCTGAAATCAAATTACTATAATTTGATCAATGCTGGAAGGATTTCATTTGGAATGCAAAGGATCGTCGCTGTTTATTCCCTTTAATGGCAGGATATTTTCTGGGAAATGAGTACTTTGTAAATTTGTTGTTTTCTTGCACATACAGGATTGCAATTCTGCTTTAGCCACTGGAGTGAAAATTACATTGTAAAATTTAATTTCGTTTGCTTGCATATTTTCGGATGAATTCTGTTGTACGTATTGAAACTAGAATTAGCAGGAGCGAAGATTAATCCGTTTCAGAAACGGTTAAGCGAAATTTCTCTTTTGCTCGTCCCTCGTTAATTAAAACTGCAACGCGGTAGAGCCTTTGTGGGCAGTGGAAGCTCGGAATGCCCGGTAATTAATGTGGAACTTGTCACTTAAAGAGCGGAGCCGAAACTCTATGACAGTGTTGCGCGGACGGTAAAGCCCTTGCAGTCGCTCATCATTCCCATCCACAATCAGTCAAAACCTGCTGGCCGCGCACGATCAAATCAGGCCAGTGGCGGAGATCCAACTTTCTCGTTGGAAAGCAGAAAAAAAATACGCGCCGAGATCGCCTAGTACCGAGTGATGGATGCTGCATGGATCCTCCATTTAATCAGGCACAGATCTGGACCTGGGTACACGTGCGAGATGAACGGATTGCCGGATTCTCGTTCCAAAGAGGGTTTCCACTCACTACACCGAGCTGACTTGGCAAATGTGATGAGAGCAGCAGAAGGTGGGGAGGAAAATGCGTCGCCTTATCACGGATATATTCAGGAAGCTTTTCTTCATGGAATCGAGTCCCGATAATGTTACAGCACCGTTGCCGCAAACATTTAAGCTTTGAATACTCCTTCGAAAAGATGTGACCAGTGAGGGGTGGCTGAGAGAAATCATACAAAGTATAGGATTGCAGAGAGATCGGCGCTTAAAAGCACCAATATTCGAAAGCATTCGATGTATTTGTCCATCAACAATGGGAGTCATTTAAAACCTGGCATATGTAGGTCGGCCGAGCTGTACCAACAAAACTTGGAGACTCTGGATTCGTCGTAACATACTTCTCATACATGCCTAAGTAGCTTATACGATATTTATAGCATCAGCTGCCAGCTCGATTTATGTGCGACGTTCGAAGGCTTCCGGCCAGCAAGTTCAAGGGGTTTAAAGGTTACCGTTGGTTGTAAACACGTCTTCGACCTCTTCGCTGAATAAGTAAAGCACAAAACAAGAAAACACCGAATGATTTTCGTACAGGTCGGCCTGACGCGGACGAACAGTGAATGCCATGTGGTGTCTTTGTAAAAGGGAATAGGTTAGTTTGAAATGCATCTGTTTAGTTCCACCGTATAGTCGAGGCAAATGTAAATTGCATAAACTTTGTTCGACGTACTTGTGCAAGGCGCCAGTTAATTATAAGTAAACAGTGGGGCCACGCCTCTCCAACCTACCTACACACCCCTAAAATGTTTTTGGCATCTGTCGGCAAATAAATTAAATTCGAGCAACATTCTTCATTTACCGCTACTAATGCACGTGCAGTAATGCGTTGGACACACTGCTAACCAAGCTCTGTCTGAACTTTATACGAAATTATTCCAGAATTCACTAAAAATTCCAGGTGAATTGTTCGGGCACAGGAATCTAGTCTCGATTTTCATACAATTAATGGAAATGTGTTGTACCTCAGTCGTACATTATAATGTTTCATTTTCATTCTTTGTATTGTTTCGAGTAACAATATCCATGTTCATTCAACGTCTGAATTGGTAAGATTTTTGCGAACTAAATCGCAATACAAATACTAACCATTGAATATGCATCCTCCAGTATCATTGTTGTAATAATAAAGGTTGAATCACTCTGAAAATTGCACGAATATTGTGTGAAAATTGGTTCGAACGATCGATATTTCTGTTACAGGTATATCATCACGTCCCTCTGTGATTCTTGCGAGAGCAGTGACATGGTGGTGGCAGTGGTATTCTGGGTTGGTTACTTCAACAGCGCTCTCAATCCATTGATCTACGCTTACTTCAACCGTGAATTCCGTGGAGCTTTCAAGAAGACGTTGGAGAGCTGCTGCGTCGCCTTCGGACCAGTTCGGGACCTAAGGCAGGTGCACAGGAAGCAAGATCTCGTGCATAGCAACGCTTCCTCCGAACTTCATGTTAACAATCAGCTGAGGGCTAGCGAAATGACAAATGTTCATATTGAGGCTTGTATTTGAATGAAATCGGGCCATTGATTCCACCGCTCGGAGCTCCAATTACATGCTCGGTGCGATATATAATACATGTGTATGTATATCAACGGAAATCTTCTATATAAAACTATGACACAGACAGTCCGAATGCCGAAGCACACCTTCAAAATTTAGTAAATTGAGCACATAAAGAAACTCCTACTCAATTAATTGTGCTTCAAGTATATTTTATTATCAGCCTAGGGGTGGAGAAGTTTGTACGAAGCGAACTATTTTATACAGCTCAAGGCTTATGGTTCTTGTTTATATTCCGGCCGATTCTGTTCCGGTCGTTTTCATACGGCCAGCCCTTAAGACTGAACATTGGACAAGTGAACTCATTACGGAATGGCTAACCCTCACGGTTGTGAAAAAAAACCTGCTTCAGGGGCAGTAAATCATAGTAGTGGCAATATCAACACTGCAACGAGAGTTTCGATTTCCGGCTAGATCTAGTTCAGAATTGAAACTCCTCCGAGATGTCAATTACCGATCTAGTTCTCTTGCAGCGTTTTATTAAGCCTGTAATTCCTGATGCATCATTGCAACTGCGTTGGATTAAACTTCCGCAAATGTTACTTCAAAAGTAGCGGCTGTCCGCCGAATCAGCGAGCTATTCATACAGCTGATGAAACCGGGGTTTATTTAATTCTAGCGGCAGCGACATAAAAATTCGAAAGCCCTCATGTTTTTCTGAAGCAGCTTGATTAAAAAATTTGATTTCTTCATTGCCTTCCTATCTCTTGAAAGTGCACTGAGTCGTTGCTGTGTTTTGTCGCTGTTGCCAGGGAAAAGTGAGCAGACGATCGTAAACGAGGTGGAGAGATCACGTTATCTGCTTGGTACTGAGTGGCTTGCGTGCGTCAAAGAGAGTGACTGACAGGCTTGTGTAACGAGGGAGAGTAGTTTAGTAAAAGACGCTGGATTCACTTCGTTGGCACGTATTGTCGAGGATATGAGAAGACTTCACGTTCCAGGGGTACGCACAACCCACTAGAATCCCTGATGCGTGATTCGCATATAGGAAAGGAGGATCCGTTTGTGCCGATCCAGAGACGCCCGTAGTGCACTGACACAGTTTCGTTCGATGGCGAATTTCCTCGTTAATGAATTCATGCTGGTTAGCTACGAACATCGTCTAAAGTAATTGAAGTTTACCTCTTCAGCTTTCAATCTAACGTCCTCGATTCATCGGAGGATGTATAAAGGGAAAAAGTGAGGTCATTAATAGAGGGGGGTGTTTTGTTTATCGGGACGACCACGCAAGAATCGTCGAGTCTTGAGAGCATTATGAACAGCCGGTGAGAGCCTGAGTATGTCTGATGTGTCATCGAATCAGGAGATTGTGACAACCACGTCACGTGTAATTCGAAATCAACTTTGATCCAATCCCGTCTTGTTCGATGGATCCGTCGATCATATCTTTGCAAAAAATCTGTCTTACATAGAAATGTAATCATCCGTTTAGTAATTCTTCTTTGCCTACTTTGAAAAGGAGGAGGTACTCAATTAGACCGTTATAATTTCTTTTTTTACCATTCGAGACGCTTCTTAATTCTTTGACAGTTTATGAATTCTTGCTAGGTTTATAAAAAGTAAGACCTTAATTGGGATCTTCTGGCGGCATTTTTTGTAACGGATGGGTGCTAGATTCTCTAAACATCACGCAGATGCTTTGAAATATTCAAGAACTCAGAGTACATGCAGCATTCCGGTATTTATGTATGTGAACACGCCAAGATTTACAGGCCATGCTTTTATAATGTACCAGCGCCTACGCGAGTGTACATTTTCTGTTCCCGGAAAACTTAGAGCAACCGCTCGAAAGCAGCTGCCAGCAGCTGGCCGGTGCACTGCTACTTTAACAGTTTGCATAAAGAATACCGCTTTCATAAAGGATAACGCTTAGACTTTCCGAGGAGTTCGTGTTGCCATGCCAGGTTGTGGCTGAAATCATGCAGCGTCTACCGGGTAACAGTACTAGCATGAAAATAACGAATACAAGAACAGTTTCCCAAAGTTCGAGTATCGCGAACGGAAGAAAATTTCCCTTGATAATTAGCTAATCTATTAGATTTAATTGAATTACAATGTCGAACTTCTTGCTCGCCTACGGGCATGGTGAACTTCAAGTATTTCGAAATGTTAGTAATTCGAGTTGAGCGTACTTTCAGTGGATGCGGTTCGGCATACGGCAGACTCTCTACAAACTCACAAAGGCGACCGAAACATAATTCACTCCTATAACGACAATTAAAAGACGTGTATCATATGTATGTAATTAAGTGCTAAACGAAAAAGACTAAATGATTGACTTAAGCTCACTGAAAAAGTGAGCGTGACAGGAATTGGGATGCGCGAGAGGCTCGATGTGTAGACTGCGGCTTGTACATATGGCTATTCTCAATCGGATACAATCAAAGGAGTTGTAAATCTAATTTAGAACTAAGGTGTCGTTGTATTCATATATCACACTGTATATAAAGAAACCCATTCCATCTGACTTAATTAAGTGTCGCGATTAACACAGCCTCATGTATAAATGTCCCCTGCCACTCTCCTGTCATTCTTCCACTTGCATCTTGTCAAATTAAATGAACTCGTCATTCGACTATCATGAGCGTCTAAAGAACTCTTTTCCATTGGGTGAGAATCCCGAAAATCTGTAATTATACCATTTGTGTATAGCAATAAATTAATTAGTATCGTAATGACTGTTTCCCAAGCTCATCGAAAGACTCGTCACGATTCCGAGTATGATCTCGACAAGTTTCCAGTGGACGCAAGACGATGATTCATTTTCATAAGCAATGCCTAATTTATACTTGACCTTTCTTCATTCGGAGATTCAAGCTCGAGGTCGGTCTGATTTGTCTTGGGTGTGGAAGTTCCATGAGTTCTGCCGCGGCAAATTGCCGAGACCGCTGTGCAACTGTACAATCAGGAAAGTTACTTTCGGCCGGGTTTTTCGAATGCAAAGAACCTCGTTCAATTTGAGAAGTGAATGGAAGTTGGAGTCATGCACCAGTCGCCCGTTCGCTGATTATTACTGCTGTATTCGATCACCCTCACACAGCGTAAAATAAACAATAGGGAAATGTCATCGCGTGTACCGTGGATCGGAGTATCCAATGAGATGGGAGTACTGCTGAACAATCATTAGTGTAAGGCCGACGGAGTACGAATCACGATCGACTGATTTTTCTCATCGCCCTCGAGGAGCGCCTCGAGCCAACCTATGTAAATAATGGCAAGCTTGTAAATCAAGTCTAAGCCTAGATCTCCATGGTGAATTCGAGAACTATTCTCTTAGACTACTGAGTGTCCAAAATCGAGTCAATGTGTATTAGTAACAGAATTTCTCGGACGATGTGCTACAAACTTGTCCAGAAGCTTCGTTAAAACGCAATCGGTCGTCACGAAGAAAACCTATCGCCATTCGCCGGTGAAAAGTAGGATTACGTAGGTGTATATCGAAAAATCGATTTTGTTAATGGCATTGTTGTCCGCCGCCGATAGAATGCACGGATTAAAACTGAGCCGCGACACAAAAGACATCGATGCTCGGAGCGACGCGTGAAATTCCCAGGAAACTCCAATTTAAGGGACAATAGTGCGGGGACACGTGCCACTTTGGCAGTTAACGTTAGCTGTGTATCAATTGTAATTAGCGGCTAATTGGTTACTAATCGAGACCAGTGATCCCTCTGGGTTCTCACTTGCGAAGCTTAGGTGGAAGAATGAGATTACGACTGCGTGCGGGCATATTTGGAGTGGCGCACCTCCCATTACAACTACGTGTGTTACATGTATGTACAAGAGAACAATCTCTAAATATATAAAAATATAAATAAACATTATACGCGCAGAGGTATGAATATAGAGAGAAAAATGCATATATCATTAGAAGATTTAAAGGTGTACGTAAGCGGGTAGAAGAGTTAATAAAGACCTTTTAAAGAACTGGCGTGTAACTTTATTCCTTCTATCCTTCTACACGATATTTGAGCCACTATTGCCCTGTGTTATTAAGCCATGGATGGTCCTCCCATATCAAAGGGAATCACGCTCTTTCACAATTAATAGCACTTGCCGGTTTAGCTGTTCGCGCCGTATTTCGAGTCCCGGCGTAACTCAGGCTTTCGGTTATATAGGACACGTGGAAGCTTTGCGTCGAGTATAAGCCAACCGGCTCCCGCAGCATGTGCTCTCACATATTAGTTAGTGCGTGGTGATATAATTCTCTGTTTACTCAGCCTCCTTTCTCCATGGCAACAGTTCCAGCCTTAGGTTGCTCCCATTGTTCCTCACAGCCTACTAATACTTGACACTCTCTGTCTTTCCCTCTCCTTTAGACACCATTTTACCGGCAATACCTGGGAAATCCAAGACATCAGCATCAAGGCTAGCAAGAGAGTGTGCATTCTCACATCGGCCTCGTTTTTGCAGCTGTAAGTTTTTCAATAGGCTGATGTGTAATACAGGTGATGCCCTTGCCTTCCAGAATCAATGCAACTGCACTCGACACTCTGCGCCGGGGAAGCTACGCAAACAGGGTCACAGATTCCAGGCTTCTTTGTCTGGTTATAAACGATGCCTCGGCTAAGATTCCATCAAATATATCTTAATTTAATCGATGACCACGAGGTTCTCGGGTACATTCACTCGACACCTAATTAGATTTGATTGTAGAGCGACGTTTATTCGCGATATGCCGGGGGCGCTGCAGACCGAGACGGCATTAACCCAGTTCCGATTTAACAGAAAAAGTGAGCGGGTGAGTGTTGAAATTGATTCGCCGTTCTCGATACTAGAGAGAGCAGTTGGGGAGAAAAGGAGAACGGTCGGGCTGGGATTATGATAAAGATGGTAATAGGTAGGAAAGGAGTTGCCGGTGAATTATTTCGAAGGGTAGAAGCGGGCTGAAGTGAGGCACTCTGTCTGCGCGAGTGCATCGGTGCATCGGTGCATCGTGTAACATCGAGCGCACTCCTGTGTCGACTACACAGCAAGCTCTCTGAACATCTTTCGAGCTTTTGCATCGCACACAGCAGAGCCACGGCCACAGAGAATCAGTGAGGCTGTCTCCGGGAATCTAGGCCACGCACCCCGAGTCATTGTGCTCCACTCCGCTCCGCTCCCCTCTATCTTATACCCGTTTCACTCTCCTTGTCCCCCAAGCCTACTCCCCTCCTCTTCAGTTATCAGCCGGCAGCTCGAATTTATGATATATGAATACGTCGATCGCTAACCCAAGATCACCCAGTCACCCGCATTCTTCGATCCCAACTGTCAGAGGAAAATCTAGGTTTTGTCAAACGACGTTTGAAGATTCTACAAGTTAAACGGACCTTCATGCTTAGAACCATCCAAGCGAATAACGGAATTAGGATTGTTGGAGTAATATAACATTTGCGTTATCTCTCTAGGTCTAGAATATGGAGATGGGACTGTGCTCTCATAATAAGTGGAGTTATTAATGGTGGTATTAATCTCAGCAGACCCTAGTTCCGCAGTTGATACAGTTGGCCGTTACTCATTACCGGGATGTTTTGATCCGTTGATGCTTTAAGCACTATAATTAATCAGAATAGTTTTCGCTTTACGGCACATACTAAGGTAACTAACGGCCGGAGGCTTTCATTACTTTCTCGATATTTCAAGAAAAACTTTGCTTATTCTCATTGTATCGCGAATACCTGTTTGCAGTTTCTGCCCCAGATTTGCAAAGGTTGCGTCATTGAGAATTATAATTTTCGTTCTCAGCACTCAAAGCTGTTTACGGACGCGGTAGACAGGTCAGGTCACAAAGGTTTGCAGATAAATCCCAGCTGGCTCTCGTAATAAGTTTGTAATTTACCCGCGTGTTGACGATCCTGGATATTTTCTGAAAACAGTTTATTTCAACCTGGTTGAAGGTAACTAGTTCTCGAAAAGCTGACAGCGCGTGTGAGAAACACTGTCGTCATAGTGGAATATCATATTGAAAGAATCCAATCCAAGTGCGACCTGAGTTCGCGAAATCAACATTTTCACCGTCAAATTTCTACGATGTTAGATTTCATCTCATCGGTGAGAGTAGGATTTTTACGTCGAGGTATTATCACGAAATCATGATGGACGTGCGGTCTACACTGACGCGATGAAGCTCTGTTAACTCGATCAGCGTTGTCGAGAATTCCGAGGACCGTGGGGTATCCGATAGAAAATTGGTAATTGCTTGAGTTAATTACTAACTGGCGGAGCCATCAAATGACAGATCTTAACTGAATTTACTTCAGATACTAAACTGTAACGTACCGTGTTAATGGCATTCGGAAATTCAACAATTCTACTCTTAGATTCATAATTTATGTTCCGTGCCACTGTTTTATTGCTACTGTTGTTCCCATATTTATATAAAGGCGGTACATAATTCTCATATTCCAGGAAGGATTACATGGGACTTACATGGGCCAGGATCAAACTGCCGGCGAATATTAGAAAAACATTGAGAAATAATAGTAGGAGACTGGCTGACCAAAAATATTTGTCTTGCCCATTTATTCTCAGCCGCGTAGATCGATGTACCTTGTGTTCTGTATAAAGCTTACAGCACATTACTTCTGCAATATGCAATTAAATCTTTCAAATGAAAAATAGAATTGAATATAATTCTATAACTATAAATTGAATAGAATTCAACTTCAACTGCGCAATGTTTATAATATAAGAGTGTACTTCATCGTACGTTAAACTACTATTTCCATACACGTACACACGGTAAGAACAGGAAAAAGTTGTGATTAACATGTAATCAAATTCATAAAGTTAATGCAATGGACCTAACTTAAGTGCGTTATGGCATATTAAACTCGGCGGAGGAGAATCAACACACGTGCGAGAGCATAAGTAGAGGCGATATGCTAACACGCCTTAATCTGACGAGGTAAACTTGCTCTCGTCAGCCGGCGTGTTGTCCATCCAGGAAAACGGCCGGTGGTTAATCGAGTCAGACGGAGTTGATTCAGGCTGATCCCTCTGTTTGTTACTTGACTATTCGCACACATCGGCCACGCGTTGCATCCTGACTACTACAGAGTCCAGTGTCAATTGGAATTACCTGGATTTGTCAACGGTTTCAACATAACATTTTCATTGCTAATTTTTGGTTGTTCTTGAAGTACGAAATCCGTTTCAATTATCGTTTCTGTGGGTTTCGCTTCGAGTTGGAATAAAAAATGTGATAAAGAAGTATTTTTTTTAAGGTAACTGCGATTATTTGGCATCGCAGTACCCTATTACTGTTTTCGGGTGTTACTTATAGGGAATCAACTATTGATCGTGGGAAATGAGCGAGCTAACTAAGGTGGCACCGGAGTGAATTTTTTATAGCGCATTGTTCTGCTCGAGGGGAAGAGAGTCTGATATGAATGCAAAAAGAATAGAATATCTGCCGGTCGATCGAGTGGGTTAACTGAATCTGCGACTGGGTTAACGAGGTCGTGACCCAGATATTCCGGAGCCGATGCTCTAGTAAACTAAAGCAATTATTGTCTGATCATATTTGTCGGAGAGCCGTTAGCATTCTGAGACACGGGAATTTTCTTTAATGGTATCGTCAAACCAATATGCGCCATCTTAATCAACGATAATAACAGCATTTATGATTTGTCGTTATATTTTTATTTAGCGCGCTTCGAGGATACGTAGAATGTTAAGAGAAGTAGAGGAAAAAGTGTAGAAATGCAAAACACGCATGGTGCAGCATAATTGGCTGAGTACATACATACACAGCGCGACGGCATCTGTGTTTCCGGCAAGCAAATGGTGGCTCCGAGAGAATTTAACGGAAGAATCACAAACTGCTACTCTGCTACATGCCTTGCTAGTGGCTGAGGTCGTGACCCAAATTATGCCCACAGACCCATTTAGAATTAACGTCGTTCCGTAGTCGCATAACAGCAAGTTGTGCAGTCACGAACATGCCAGCGAATACCGGATTCCCATTCGAACGAGTGATTTGCAAGTCACAGATTGGATCATTAAATTAGATGTTACATCGGCTACTATTTTCCACCGGCATTGTCGAGGCACACTTTCCGATTCAGCTTCCCCTTTAAGCAAATAATTCCTCGTGAAATTGGAGAAATTCTCCTTCATTTAAGTGAAGTTAACTCACTGGATTTATCTTTGTTCCCTCGAATGGACTATTAAGCTTACAACTGTCAATTAAGAAGATAACAGTCGGCTCTGCGATGGAAAACGAGAGAGATGTGCATAAAACCAAACTTATCTCGAAGGTAAACACCCATTATTTTTAGAAGTTTATGCTGCACTCGTTAAGGTATAGGTCAGTCGGCCATGATCTAGTCTTATTGTTAGCATTCCAAGGCAATATCCAAATTAAGGATTGATATGTATACTCTACACTGCATGTGTAGATCTTAAGAGGAATGTTGCATGACCCAACGAGTCCAGAGTTGAAAATTGTGCGGTCATAAGAATTTCTATGACCCCCACGATGCAAATTACGATGGACTTCAACAAAAATCTACATTGATTTCATAACTCGAAATACAATATTTCTCTTATTGTATTATCCTTCGAGATGAAATTGACACCAGTCTCAAACACAAAACGGCAATGGGTAGAGAACTTGCGGAATCCTCGATGGCTTCTCCACAGTGGATAAGTTAGATTTAATATTTACAATACTAACGAGTGGCAAAGTTGCAATTTGGAACTTTAATTCTCAGTAAGTACTGCGCCGTTTCGCTTTATTCTCCGCAGATACTGTACATTTACAAGTTAACATCTGATGATGTTACCATTGGTCGTGAACTGCAGGCAGATATCGATGAGTATAAGGGAGCTTTTCAGCCTGTGTCGGTATAACCCAGGAATATCTTCTACAGAATTCAGCGCTAACGTTCACGGAAATACCAGCTAGCAATAAAATCAATTGCTGTGCTATCAAATCGATACAAATCTTGCTGATTCAAGTGTTCAAACTCACTCCAGACTAATATGACTTACGTAACTTCAGGTGTTATGATCTATTGAGATCTGCATCATCATATAATTACATACACCGAAGTTATTTTAAGGTGAGAATAACATTGCAGTCCTTTCTGCTATCCTAACCTTTAGCACGGAACGAATACTAATGGAAACCACGCCAGATATTTCCCGGAGGTATTTGGAAATGCGATTCTCAAAAACTGTAGAAGGCCTGGAACAGCTTTCACGGTGCACGCGAGGCTTGCACGATCAATCTCAATCAGTGGTTCGCATGCTTGCCCGTGGAGGCTCTGCTCACAAGGGATGAAGTGAAACGGAGAGAGGAAGGCACGAAGTTTCCGAGAGGGAAAAGGGTCAGACTCGGTGGATTGGTGGGGTGCATGCGCTTTTGGAAGCGGCTCCTCGGCGGGCGTTTTTCAAGCCCAGTTGACAAGGTCAGGCATAGCAGGGGTGGTGGTAGTGGTAGTGGTAGTAGCACGTGGTTGTACGTTATTACCAAGTGTTGGGAGGGCTGGCTGCGTGGACTGACGCATCGATTATGCACGTGTGACCCTCATTCCGTTACAAGCGGTCTAGCGTTGACTTTGCCAATGATTACGAGGCTATACATACCACCGCTGCATTACTTGCAAGTCTTCTCTACACCCACATCAGACACTCTTCAAACTTTCATCCCGCTTGTTCGAGCACCATTAACTTCCACTCTTGCTACTTCATCTTTGATGTCCAGTGACTCTCAAGGCCGCATACTCCAGTTCATAAATTTTGGCTGGATTCGAGTTTGTCTCGGCATGTGCTCACTAGTCGATTTTTATCTTCATTAAGAACTCGCTAACGAACGAGGATACTGCAGTTATTTGTCAAACGCGTGCGTGGGCATGGAAGAGGATTCGATCGAGGAATATAAGAAAACAAAGCTGATGCTAATAGTGACACTGTTATTTCTACTTAGGAAGAAATCAAATGTAAATTGATGCTTCCGCAATCTACCTACGTAGGTTTTAATAGAGAGTTGACGTAGCGGGCTGCCTTCGCATCTTAAAGCGCGACTGAATATCAAGTGGAGGTGTTAAGAAAGTGGTTCGAGGTGCCGAAAGGTTCGATTTCAATGGGACGTCTTGCAACCGGCAACACATACGTTTTGCTAGGCCATTAGCACAATATCTCCGAGAGAGTAGAAATGTTCGAGCTCTCGCGATGAATACAAGAACATCTGGAAATCCATACGCCTTGCCGGTTTACTTGTCTGCCGCTGCGCAGTACTAACCGTCGAAGCCCGACGCCGAAATTGCAGTAGAGCGAACCGCCAATGGTAGATGAAAAACTTTCTAAAGTCTAGATAGCACTGTGCTCAAGTGGCGAAGAGAGAAATGTTGCCTTGGTTGTCTAAGAAGAAGTTTATGAGGCTCTGCGGAAAGATAACTCTCTCGGGAGCACTGCGGCAATAAACTGCAACCACGGTGTAAATGGCTTTCACTTTGTGACACAAACTGGGCGACAGGAGTGAATCAGTCACTCGTGGTCGCATGACCTTCCACGACTCATATTCACGTATTTGCTGATAGTGCTCGTGCCCCTTTAGTCTCCTTCTATATTCGATCCGACGCTAACCTTCGAAATCAATAAAAAAATGCCTCCGAGTGTATCCGAACGAAACTTGGTCATATCCACAAAAATTCTTTCATTCAACGTTATTGTCCCGGCAAAATATTAATATATATGACTCTTAATTGCAATCAATTGTGGTGAAATAGTTTAATATGTCAATTGGATGTCAATTATGTCAAGAATGCTCGTCAACTTCGCTTTATAATACGGCGACAGCGCGTAAGTAGTATAAGTCAATATATAGTCAGCCATGTCTCTTGAATCTTGATATTCGGGACACTCTAAAACCAATATCCAATTATTACTAATGAACCGATACAGTTAAGAAAATGTAATTATTTTTTGGCTAAATTCTGTATTATCTGTGGAATTCAAAGATTTATAGTAGAAATCAATGACCATTGTCGACATATGTTGTGTATGCTCGACGGTCACCATCATCATCAGGTTCTAGTCGTTAACAACCACATCCGAATTTCCCCGGAGAACGATATCACGTGATGCATGCCTATTCGTATCAACCATTGCCTCTGGTACACATAAACATTGTAATCATCAAATTATGAGTGTGCATCTGCCTCTTCGTGAAAAATTAATTTGTACCTCGTTCAATGATATAGCGTTCGTTGGAGTGCTTAACATGCTGTTTTTGGAATTAATTCGTAGAAGAACAAGTACATTTGCCAATTCAATCGTTTCCGATGAAAATTATAAGCATTTCAAGGATAGTTTATTTTAATTACTTAATATCATGAATCGTGTTTTAAAGCGCGTGCTGCGGTACTGCACGCTAGATTCGTGACATACAATTGCCGCCGCTGTTTTTTCAGGGTTTCTTCGAGTTGCTTTCTAAGAAGACTTTATTAGCTTTATTAGCTACAGTTTCGCAAAGAATACAAAAGAAATGAATGCTCAAAGGATTCCTTGGGATGTGGTGGCGTGCTCAGAGTACTTGGACTGGTTGCCAGCACGGAGCGTTACTTCGGCTGAACGTTCCGGGTGAAAAACCTGGTGACCAATCCAAAGTCAAAGAAGAGTCGGAAGCGTAGAGTGCTGCCGGTTCCAGAAGTAGAGAGGAAATTTACAACCGGGTCAGAGGCTTGCCAGCAGCTCGCAAAATGTGCACGCCCTTCCTCTTTGAAATTACGTGGCTCCAGTTGGCAAGAGTCCTCGTGTCGTGTCTCGAGCCGGTGTATTTTAAGTGTTCCCTCGCCATTCACTGCGAGTTCCAAGTTTTCTTTCAAGTTCAGTTCCAAGTTTAGCAGATCACTCTGCTAAATCTAGCTTCCCATTAGACGGTTCTCTATTGAGATTGGTTTGTCCTTCGTTTGAAGGAGGGGTGAAACTCCTTGGGAAGATCGTATGAGATCCCATCGACAACAGCGGGCTGCGATGGTGCAACGCACCTGGCGCGCGTCGACTCCTGTAGCTGAGGGGGTAGCTCGCGGGGGTTGTTTTCACCGGCGGTGGCGCCGTCGACGGCTGTCGGGGAAAGTCCTGGCCGTCTCGCGCAAAACGGACAGTGCGCCCTGACCCGCGGTACCGGCTGAAGTATCACCTGATATTGCGCTCCGCCGTGACTCGCGATTACCCCATACACACAGACGCACACGCCGTGTTATCGTGCTTACGATGAATGAAAATGACCGTCATCGCGCTCAATACCACTCTATCTTAGACTTGTTTTACCTACCCGACAACCACCGATCGAAATCCACGAGATCTGCCTGAGAAAAGGTAGACTTGAAAAGTGTCGCAACCTGACTTCCGGTAGAATGCCTTTCATCGCCGTGGGATAGGCCGTGCTGCGGTTATCCCGAGATCTACGTGAAAAAAGGTAGACTTGAAAAGTGTTAGAATTTAACTTCCGGTAGAATGTCATTCATCGCTGTGGGATAGATCGTGCTGCGATCACCAAGTTCCGTGTTTACGTCTGGCAGCAATCGGTCGTAAGTGGAGGCGATACGTATTCGGCTAATTCATGGATGAGATGAACAGGCTGGAAGTGCTAGCTGAACGATGGTGTCAGTGATGGTTAATGCTAGACTTATTAGCATCTCGATTAAGTGGCTTCGTACCAAGAATCACATGGCTCTCTTTCTCTATTAGATTTTATGTTTTCATACATGTAGTATGCTACATATTTCAAGAGATGATTATCCGAAACAAGGAAATTTAATATCGATAATACTCGAAATAATTCCTCGTTTTATAGGAGTTTCCTATTTCGAAGGTTACATGCAATGAAGTAACTGATAGTTACGATATAACGAACATTTTTGATCAGTCGCATTTGCGATTTCATCAACATGAAACTTACTCGCTCGGTATCGATACGAATCTTGATTTCCTTGCGCAGGACAAGAGGTCAAAGAGCGAGCTCTTTGCTGATTGTCCTTCTCATTCTCGCTGGCAACTGCATTTTCTGCTTCCGTCGGCGAAGTGATATCGCACATTTATTCGGTCTTTCTTTTGTGTGTCGAGAGGAGTGCAAGCAGAGCCTAGTGCGGAGATTGAAGCGCGAGTTCATCCGCAAGGGTAGATGCACCACGAGTGACAATCGAGCTTACAGTACACTACTGGCATTGCAAGCGCAGCGTTCAGATTCGAATCAATTACTTAATACTAGACAAATTTGCAGAAAATATATATTTCGTCTATCTTAAACCTGCAAAACGGAAGTTTGTCCACTATGAATCTATTGAACAAGTCGAGAGTGTAATGAAAGAATGCTGTCATGCGGATCGGTAATTGTGTTGGCTCATTTTATATTTGGAAACTGTCATATGAGCGTTCGGTGTACTATTTGGCAGTAAATGTGTCAATTACCCTCGGTAATTAGTCTTGAATTGTAAACAGAATGCGAACCACTCCACGCACTGCACTTTCCATTTTTCAGCAAGCTAACCCGATTTTGGATATTTAAAATTATTGGCATAACACTGACACACCAGGTATCATTTGGAAGTAATTCATGACCAAGTATGTACAATTGGAACCCATTGGAACTTAATGATTCCCAGATGATATCATCACAGGAAAAAGTAGGAACTCTAGCTTTCCCACTTTAATTGTAAAATAGTGTGAGAGCCTCGTTGGCGAGCTGCCAGCCACTCCCGACCAATCGCATTGCTATTTTATTTTCCACGTGCACATCTCCAAATGGGTCAATCGTCTTTCGTAGGCGTATCCCGTACGAAATCGCCCGGTTTAATCTCAACTATTTATAGTATGCATCAAGATTTAGTCCATTCTCTCAGCCTATTGTTCATATTCGTAAAAAAGAATGGTTCTTTCGATGCCGATTCTGGTGAAATATCTCTTAAAGATCTAGTAACCTGGGTATCTGTGAACAATAAATTCTTGTCGGTTTCTGGTGAGCTCGATATGCCTGGACCCCAATCTTCAGGCAAGATAACGTATGCACAAGTTTTTGAAGGTTCGCCGGTTGACCTTGTCGTCTTTCGAAGGCCGCAATCATATTTCCAATAAAAAGGGAGGGACTGTAATCGTGCAATGATTTCTCTTGGAGGGAAGGCGTCGGTGGCAGCAAATCACGTAATAAATTATACGTATCTCGTGTCTTGAGTGAGTTAGGAGTCGAATACCCATATTTTTCCTTATAGGATTCACTCTTTCATAACTTTGCTTGTATCCACACTATCATAGCTTAAAGTTCGGGCGACACTTCTTGTTCCAAGGGGTTTCGACCCTTCTGGATGTTACTTGTCGGCTCCATTTTTCAAGAAGAAATGGAAAAAAGTATTTTATAGGCTCCGCGAAAGAGATAGGATTGCAAACACTTCATAAAGACGAAACGCGTTTTGAGAAATTGCGTTACGTTTCTCAAAGTAAACCGCTTACACTTCCGCTGCCACACATGTAACAGGTATTTACCCCTGTGCGGTGGAGCATAATTTATTTTCAGATTATCCCACGAGCTTCTGCCCCGTTTTTTTCTCTTTCGTCCGCTTGCAAATCATCCCAGGCGTAGTAAAAGTATTACATGCTCGGCTCGTATTTCATGTTTCTGGGAATATTGTGGAACACTGCTCTCGACAAGGAAACGCATTTAAATGGGTGTGTAACATGGCGTGTTTTAGTTGACGAGACAAATATGGAAGATTCCTGAGAATTATCCTCGCGACAGCAATTTAAAGCTATGTTTTTTTCTATTTTCAAAGATGTACGTTTTCTTGCTCGACGCGTTTCACGGTCGAATTAATGTGCGTAATAGGCCGTGAAACATAAGCATTTAAGCAAGATTTAAAACACGGTTTTGAACGTAATTTCTTGATCCGGGAGCCGGGTGAGAAAACGAAGCTTCCGGTAGCATCCACCTTCGCACCTTCTTATGTCCTGAATAATGTCTATCGATTGACATAGATATCTCGGTCTCTTCCTTCTCCGTCTTGTCGTACGGTCGCTTGAACCCGTGCATTCGTCCATTTTATTTGCTCGTTGTTCCTCTCAGTTCTAACGATTCTTTTTTAAGGGAGCGCTGCAGCTTTTCTAAGGGCTCACTTATTAATGGCGGCAGAGCGCGACAGCATTGATTCGGACTTTTCTTCCGTTACCGTACAAAGAGAGGCACCCATTGTCGGCGGATTAATTGCTTTCACTCGGGGAACAAGGCATCCGAGGACAGAGATGGCCGCTGAGGGTTCAATTTCTGGATGATAATTATTCCGAGAGTTGGGGAGGACAGATTTACGATCGAGCTCGACCATCCTCGTGCAATCCAAGCTGACTCTTGAACTGTCGCCTTCTTTCAATGGCAGAATCTCTTGTTAACGTAACAACATGCCAGTGCTCAAGTGGATTGTCCATCGGGCACTGCGGTTATAGCCCTTTCGTCAGCAGATTTTCGTAATGTTCCAATGAGAGCCTATTGTCTACAAACCTCACTGCAGCCAACTTGTCAGCTTCGTTCAGCATCGTTAGGACTATTGCAGCAGGGCGGCGTGACTTGCTTTCGATTTTCTGCTTCGGTAGTCGCATCGCTTGCGGCTCACTCATGATTTACTGGAAAGTCGATTTCAAAAGTTCGTACCCTGCTTTATGAGAGGAATTCCATGATGTGATAATTCAATAGCAGTATAGTACATTCTGAACAATGAAAATGACTGTTTCAATCTGGGATCGTAGTAGAAATGGACTCGTTGTAGGCAGACATATAAAAGTCCTAATGAAGTTGCTCTTGCTACTCCGCTAAAGGTTTGCATCCTTTATGCATGGACTAGAAGTTTTGGCGCACAAACTCGGTAGAAAATCGTGGCATACGGAGGATTGTAATGTAACCAATCTAAATATTCGTTGGATTGCTTTCGGGATGGTATTAACTCCTTTTTGCACTGTAGAAATCCACTCGTAATTTCACGAGGAAGGCAGTGCAAGGAGGGGAATGTTGTAATTAAAGGTTGTCCTAGGTCATACAGTGGAGCTCTGGAATCCGTCAGACTCTTTCATTATACCGGGCAACATGCAACCCAGCGGCCGCTTCGTTTGAGTGTCGCGACGGAAATCCAGCCTCTCGGAATGAGAAAAACTGTCTGCAGTAGAGGCGAAGAAAAGTATCTCGCTCCTGCCCTGGATTCAGCTTCCGCCTTGCATTTCCAACTTGATAAATAGTTTCATTTTCGTGCCGAACTCACCCCCGTTTATTAACCAATCCCACAGGAGTATTACTGACCAGCCATGCACACCAATTCCAACATGCTCTGATATATTGCACTTCCTTCTGCACGATAATTCTGTTCACTTGATTCTTAAAAGTGAACAGCGAATATATTTTCCGTCGTTGTTAGGCGTATTTGTGTTAATGGGATGCTTCACCTTTGATATTCCCGGGAGTGATTATTTCTTGACTGCCTGCTCTCCTGTACACCTTCATAAAGGATTTCCTAACCGTCAGTTATCCCTTGTTGGTTATACGGGTTATCAGATGACTGAAAGGCTGCTTTCGTTTGTCTCCATTCTACATATCGAGTTACAGAGGTATCCTTATAACGGATGGACCACTGCATCGATACAGCTCATGAAATGGATCATGCATGGTGGTTGTCACCATGTATCCTATTATAGGCGTGTCATTTGCCAAGTCGAGTAATTTCAATTTGTGTTAAGAGCTTTCCAGTGTCCTCCAGTAAATATTACACAGTTAATCGGAGTTTCTCAATAAAAAGCACCGCCTCCGCTTCGACTGGTTGAAAAAGTACACTTTCTGCTTGTTAACAGTGAGCGGAGACGTCCGAGTACTGATTTTCGATGCTGCGCGTAGTGGGAACTGATCATTAATCACTCGAGACAAGTGACTGTAACATCACAGTCGAACGATCTCCAATGAATGCATTCGTTAAAAGAACCTTCTTAACGCAGGCGTATGAAAAGATCTCGAATAGACGCGGGTGCCACTGAATCCGGAGAAAATGGACAGACAAAGAAGAATCTTAAGCAGTTTCAAAGAACCAGGAACACCGGCAAAGCAGCCGAGTCAGCCCTGCGAACTGACGACATCCCTCAAATTCCAAAAGGTCTGCCGGTTACGGGCGAATGCACAGCCCGAGAATCCCGATCTTCCTACCATCGAGCAATGCATCCAGCAAGTGGAGATTGCGTATCGGCTTCATTCTAATTCTAATGGAAGTGGTTTCGAGAAGCTCGATCTGCCTTGGCGGATACGAGGATATTAAGTCAACATTATCCAAGAGGAGTAGCCCCGAAACTTGCCGGACCAAGTGGACTTGAGTGCCCTGTGTTAAAGGGATCGCCAGGAGCAGAAGCGGTTCAGGGTGTAGAGGAAGCAAAGTTAGGAGTGAGCTAACTAGAATGAAGATGTTGGAGGGCTACCGATCGTTGTCGGCCAGGATGAGCGGCTAGGAAGCTGCGAGCTTGGTCGGACAAGGTAATCTCAGGTTCAGTATGTTGAACGTAATGGCAGCGGTGACGACGAGCCTGCCGACAAGAGTGGAGCCAACGGCGAGCCTGAGTAACGAGAGCACCGTCACGAGCTCCGGCATACCGACGAGCAATGTGACCTCGGTGCCAGTGGAGAATCCTACCGTGGAGAACCTGCCGGAGAACGTTAACATCTTCGTCGTCGTAATCAAGGGCATCATAATGGGAAGTATCATCACTACTGCTGTCCTAGGGAATGCTCTGGTGATAGCAAGTGTGCGCCGGCACCGAAGGCTGCGGGTTGTTACGAACTGTTACGTGGTCAGCTTAGCTGCTGCCGACCTCCTAGTGGCCATGTGTGCAATGACCTTTAATGCCTCGGTCGAGCTCTCCGGCGGCAAGTGGCTCTTTGGAAGGTTCATGTGCGACGTCTGGAACTCCCTCGATGTTTACTTCTCGACTGCGTCCATCCTCCACCTTTGCTGTATCAGCGTTGACCGCTACTACGCGATTGTCAGCCCGCTCGAGTATTCGGTCATCATGCGACAGGGCACGGTCAGCTGCATGCTCGGCAGTGCTTGGCTCTTACCAGCTCTCATCAGCTTCATTCCGATCTTCATGGGCTGGTACACCACGCAGGAACATCTCGAGTTCATGGTCAAAAATCCAGAGGTAGGTTCAGCCTTCATTTAATGCGCTAGATCCAAGTTTCAGTGATTCTTTTTTGCCAGATCTTCTATTTGTTTTCATCTTCGGCTAAAATAACAAATAACATCCCCTTATAATGGCGACTGTGTCGGAAATATTATTTGTTCTTATCATTCGGGCTAATCTAGTTAATCACTTACTAATGAGAGCTTGGAACATCAGCAATTAGCGTACATACGTTCGCACAGCCAATAAAATCCGGGTCACTCGCTCTGAGGAAGCTTCACTCAATAGTTGAATCTAATTTCAGCGTCGATTTAGTGTCGCGTTTAGCGCATCAATCCGCAGTAATGCTCTATTATAGCGGCATAGTGTAGAAGAGTCGGTAACACACGGTAATACAAGAGATTGCAGAGTTACATAACGTTTACGTGACATTGAAGAGCTCAATGCCTTTCGACGTGGTTCATGATTAAGCAGCTTTAGCATGGTAAGGATCAATAGACATGAAATTAAAATCATGCTTACTGGCCATTCTACTTTGAATTACACCGATCAGAAGTGTTAGACAAAAAAAGGCGAAGGTTTACCAATACTCATAATAAAACATGTCTTATATTTGACGCCTCAGATTAGTTGTTCTCATTGAGAATACAATGCGAATATATATGTTTGCAAAAGCTAATAATCATGAAATAAGGTTTACGTAACCCGCATCAGAGGGTTTCATCCTGTTAGGCAAACGACTTCGTCGGAATAATGCGAAGCCGAGGGAAATTTCGCTAGTGTACACTAATTACAAGAAAGCTGGGCTGCCTTTGATAGGTAAAAGGTTAATGACGCAGTACAAACCTCGCTCTATTTTAATGGACCGGATAGCAAATATGCCTCTAGATCTATGGAAAGCAGAGTCATTAGCGAATAACGTATTTTATTTCGAGAGCAGCGTGTGTCATCCAATTATTTTATTTAACTATCGAAACGTGTTGCTCTGCTTCAGGTCTGCACATTCCTAGTGAATCGACCGTACGCCGTGATCAGCTCGTGTGTCTCCTTCTGGATTCCGGGTTTGGTAATGATAGTGATGTACTTGAAAATCTACAAGGAGGCGGTGAGGCAGAGGAAAGCCCTCAGTAGAACGTCGAGCAACATTGTCCTGAATAGCGTCCACCACCACAGGTCATCGACCAGGCAACATCATCATCAGCAGATGCTCCTGCAAGCGGCTGCAGAAACTGGTGAGTCTGTTGCTCCAATTATCGATGACGCTCGCAGGCCAGCGTAGCAATCCCGAATCTGCCACAATTCGATGATTCCCCCTTGAGTCCTTACCCATCTCCGCACTACGGATAAATCTGGACGAAACAGGAAATATCTCGATAGAAGACTGCGCGCACTGTATTGCCAAATATAGAGCAATTGCGATGTGCAATCAGTATCGCAGATTGATGCTGGAGGCTAAAGGCCTGCGCCGATTCAATTGGATTTTGCGGTTTCGTAATAAAATCGTGGCATTTGCTCGTTTTCGTCCGACGCGTTGCTAAGCGAGACCACATATACCGCGCAATAAGCGCTATTGTTCCGGTCTCCTGCGAGGACAGTAATGCAGTAATGCGTAAGGTATACATTCGATAGGAATAAGTTGGTAAACTCACTTTATATTTATCAGCGAATTGTATACGCTTTCATTATTAAATCGATTGATGTATACACTTGGAGTACTAAATTTTCATACCGCAAGTAGATTAAAGAGAGGAATTCGATGTTGGTAGTGGTGCAAAATTTTGCACACTAGCAGTGTCTGTGATCACGAGTAACGAGATCGGAGAAATAGAGTGGAACTTAATCGAATCTCCTCATCCACCTTGAATAGGGGACGCTCTCTTTTGAAGAGCGCCGTTTCTTTTTATCCCGGAATACAGAGGGCCCAGGACTCTCGGGACCAAGAGCTCGGTAACGGGAGCATGAAGGGGCTGGGTTGAGAGAGATAGCTAAGATCAAGAGAAAATACAGGTGAAACGTGAACCTCCGTAGAATTAGAACGGAAGGTGCCGCACGCCGCGCCGTTGCGGTAGAATATATTCCACGGGGAGTAATTGGGTTATTTGCATATCAGCGGCCCGTTTCATTGCCGCGCTTTTATTAGTAGATTTTTTCTGCACCCCTCGTGTCGAAGGTGAAATGCGCTGCAAATGCGAAATTCAATTTCAAGCTTGCACCACCCATTCGTATTATCTTGCCACCTGAACTGCCAGAAAAAAGAGAACAGCCTGTTAATAAGGTGTTCATTTATGGACGACAGCTAGTTGAAATGGAAATACATGCTATCTGAAATAAGGGCTTGCGCTGCATATAAATTCGATCTTGCACTCGCTATCCTACAAAATAGGCTACGGCTCTACCTATTTACAGAGTTCAAGGCTTGTCCCGTCAGGGAGCGATGTTCTTTACAAGTTAATGAAGGTCACTCCAGTCTAAAGTCTTATTTTAAACTTTAAAGTTCTATTCAACTCGCAAGTAGCCTTGTACAGTTGAAGAAGAAGTGAACTATTGTATTTTAGGATTACGCTACAGACCAAGTATGATTACCAATCGGGCGTTTCGATATCCTCTATAGCATTACCTTGTAATTTCTTTAAGATAGTAATTAGAGTAATTAGATTGGGGAATCGCAATTCCTTGTTCCACTTTATGAGTTTCGAGGTCATTTTCTTGCTGGCAGTAGCCACCGAACGGGGCTGTTGGTAACATGGAAAGCGCATTAGTCGTGGCGTATGCTGCAGCATTGTGTTTTTCGGCATTTGTCTCGAGGGTAATAATCCATTAATAGTCTTATAAATCACGGGAGCGGTGTCGACGTGTTTACACAATTGAATTGTTCCCCTTTAGAGGAACGCAAAAGGGAACGAGGGAGGAAGGGGGAGCTGCAATGCTCTAAAATCTAGAACAAACGCACACAGTAAAACACACTCCATTCTGTTGGTGATTTAACGAGCGGGTCGTGGGCCGCGTTTGTGGCTAAAATGTTCATTCATGAAAGGAGAGGATGTCGTTATAAGAAAACAGTTATCTAAACGCACGCCATTACTTTCATAGCTGCGTTCGAGAGTAATAATCCAGAGAATTAACTTAGAATGGCTCTAGATTTAGATTGGCTTCATTATATTCAACACAAGAACTCTCCAATTAGAGCTTTGGCCAGGAAATAATTATACAGAGATTAATCTGAAGCGAGCAGCGGCGAGTAATCGGTGACAAAGTTTGGACAATAGTAGCAAATTGACAGAGTTAATATTGTTTAATATTGTGATGGAGTGGCTGCAAGTTGGGTGAGCGATTTGGGGAATAGGGAGGGTCTAGTGCAGTATGAGGGATTCGATCGAGAAGGGTGTTCCACTGATTTCATGGTTACGTGGAGGCTGACATTGACGAGAGGGCGGGGACCTTGACCTCAGCAACATTCGGATGATCGTCGGGAGGTTTATTCCGTCGGGCGGGGACGGCGGAGAATTAAAGAAGCTGCGGCTGGTAAGGATAATGGGAAGGGGAAGGGAAAGGGGAAGGGGAAGGAGTCATGAGTTTGGGGTGCGCGCCGAGGATGGAGGAGCGCCCGCCAGTCGCGCGCTCGGTAATTGCACAGTATGGATCAGCCATAAGATTTCCTGTGTCTCGACTGCTGTCCTTGACCTCGCCACATCATCGCCGGCATTCTGTCTCGCTGTAGCAGCTCAGCTTGCTGGCGGCTTCGTCGAGAATGAGGGTGGCTGCCCGTGGATTGTCACCGTGACACAGAGCCACAGACAAGCGCACACCGACGCTAATCTTAAGGTCGATTTGCTCACACTTCCAACTTTCACCTTTAAGAATTCATCGCCCGTCTCCCGGCCTCTTTTTCGACTTTCTTTTTGCCGCAAACCTTTGCAATTCAGTGTCAAGCCGCATCCTAAGGAGATTCGGGGACTTCTTCATCCTTAAGCTCCCTGCTAGTACTAAGATCGACCTCTAACTTAAAGCAGATAAAGTGCAGAATATAAAAACGCTTGAATGCATCGAGTGGCTTGTTGTTGTGAATGGCCGATGGTGCTAGTTAGCTCTTAGTCTTGAAAATGATAGAGAGGCTCCTTAAACCACTACTGGAATGAAAAATGGAGGGAGCCTAGAATCGAAAAATTCTGGATCCTGCGATAATTAGCCGGCTCTCCAAATGCTGGACCTCGATGAGTCGTTACGCTTAGCGACAAACTGCAAGTGAGGAAACAAAATGCCTGCCGCATTATTCATACATTTTGATGACCAATTGAATACCTTCGCGATACTTGTCATTGATTAACGTCAACAGCGACACAGAAGTGGAAAATCCTTGTTCCTATTATCCTACAAGCTTTTCTTAATACCCACAGAATATAAGGATGCTACTCAGCATCGAACAAGTCACGTATTATTCAGTTGCAGATATACACATTCCGAGTATTATTCAAAAGTGTACCAAGTATCTCTTTAAGGGTAATTCCGGTATCTCGTACAGTTCTACAAAAAGCTTTAATTCTGTTTCCATTTATCGGATCAAGTCTCGAGGGAAGAAGTGACATTGTGTTACCATTATGACAAATAAAGGGTCTGGATTCAGAGGATCGGATACAAAACACGCTTCAAGTAGAGCTGGCTTTGTCACCTCTATGGTAATTTTCATTGTAATCGCACATAACGATGTACTGACAATGCGGTACTAGTCAACACGAAGGATAGCCGATATTTATGGCACTGTTTTTCCAAATATACGAATGTACATATATCGCTTTATACTCGAATTGATAAGTGGGACGATCGATATTCGGCTCTGCTGTTGGCGGTAAAAGCCAGCCTCTTGCCCAGTTTCTCGCTCACTCTCTCTCTCTCTCTCGCTCTGTTTTGCTCTTCCCACTCGCTGGCTCCAGCGCCTTTTCCGTGGGAGCACCCTCGAATCCCCAACCCTGACAGCTAGGTACACCTCGCTGGCCTCGAAATTAAATGGAACTAAGAGCTCGCAGACGAATAAATTAGCAGCGATTTTCGGTTGACGCGCTCCTGGGCGTCCATCGATTCTTCACTGATGACACTCCACCTTGCCGATTTGTCTTGCGGATTCTCACCCTTCCCAATAGTCGTTACTCTTGAGCCGAATAGTCTCCAATCACGGAGGAACGAAAAGTGCCATTTTTCGTAGCATCTCCCCTTTGTTTCAAATGGTTGATCCGCAGCATTGACTCATTGGCATCGAGATTTCCAATATTACGTGCATGGCAGGTAATCGCCTGCCTTTCTGACGACATATGTCTCGACACTTCCAACATCAATATTTACGGTCGCGTGCATGGTCGACTTGGAATCAACGCCATTGATTACAAGCAAACAGAAGTGCGCCCCGGCAATCTGCATCAATGCTTACAGATTACACGCTAAAGACATTACCCCGATCAACTTTAGTCCTTTTTCTTTATACTGGAGTTTGCCCAAGCTTTTTTTTCCCTCGCTGCCATCGTTACCTTATTGATTGTGCATTAATTCATCGGGAATTAATCAGCAATTTATTGTATATTTATTGGCAGAAGATTAGAAGAAAAATTATTGCAATTGGACAGTAGAGTGTTGGTAAAATACATTTAATAGTAGAGCGTTCGTGGGATCAGGGATAACCGACAGCAGTGACACAGAGTCATCAACTATTAGGCCGACTGTCCATCACGTGTTAGGCCGCTCGGGCGAGTACATATCCCCAGACGTGTCTCCATAACTCGGTTCCCGTTCCCGTTTTCGAGGACGTGTTCCGGTTGGTCACTACATTTTGTGATCAATATGTATCGGGAGTGAGTACGAAGAGTCGTAAGTTTCCGATGACACTTTAATTTCCCGCGGAATTTATCTGTCGGACCAATCTGTCCGATGGGAAGAGATCGGATAGCTGTCCGATTGGCTACGCTCCGCGTTGTTAGTTCTTTAATGGAAAAAGAAGTAATTACACGAGAAAAGCAGGTGATGCGAGTGCTGTAAGGGAAGCTAAGAGGAAGGAGAGGTGGGAGGGAGAGCGAGAATATGGGCGAAAAAAAGGAGGAAAAGCGCGAGATAATCGACAGGTCTCGCTTTTATAAGGACGTGCGGAGTCCCTGAGCTTAAATCAAGTCTCGAGTTAGTTCTCGAGTAAGACTGCATCAGCATTGGCAGAAGAATGGGGGCGGGGAGAAGCGGCCGAGGTCTCGGTCGCGGACGTATTCGAGCTCATTAGACTTACAAGCACAGAAGCACAGAAGCACCCACACACCGGCAAGTAGACATGCCCGTGTACCGAGAATAGTGAAGGGCTGGGCCGTGCACGTGGCACACGAATGCATGCACCTTGGACCTTGCTACCACTTTTGCCAGCGGCTTTTAGATGCCTATCTTAACTACCCTTTTTACAAGCATGCAACGTTGCCCTTAAGCTTGGGGTTACGGCGGTTCGATCCGTTAGATTGTAAATTTTCTCCTTTTGCCACCTGGTCAGTCTGGCACTCACCACTTCTTATTCGCGCTCTTGCACACTTATTCTCTCCACGACTTTATATAAGCTCGTCTTCATTAATCTCCGAATATATTTGTCCCGTGACTTGTTGCTACAGTTTATGAGGAAGAAACTGGAATTAGAAGATATTGGTGCTTCCAAGGTTGTAAGAGTAATGAAATGTCCGGCATGTGTCTGCTGAGACTGATTCAGTCTTCATGAAAGTCATTCATCGCAGGTTTAAGGACTGTGCTCGTCAAGTCTTGTATTAGGAAGGGAGCGTGGCTGAAAATAGCAAGTACATAGCATATCTTGATTGCGATAGAAGCTGGTGACCCGGCTGAGAAACAGGTGGTGATTTATAGCGTCATCCATCAGGCTTAGTACCTTGAAGCCTCTGCCAGGAAGAATAAACCTCTTAAACAATCTCGCTAAATATTGATCATCTAAACGTTTATTAAACAGATCCCTTTTCGGTAAATAGCTATTTCATCTTTAGAGCTGAATATTACGCATTTTATTACAAGGTCAATTCTTCCTATTCGCTCTCGCAGTAACCATTTCGGCCGCGAGCAAAAACTACTAATCCCAGCTTTGGCGAAAACCCTCCACAGCTAAAAACGGTTTCCGGCTAAATCTGGCGCACCCGCCGAATTAAAAGCTCATCTCGAAAAATGAGCTAGCTTTTCCACGGATATGTCCAATAATCTGGTGGAATTCGTCCTTAATTCTTCATTGAGATCAATCGGGTTTCACAGATTTCCAGGAACACAGGATTACGTCGCCAATAAATCACTCGTGTCGATTAATTAATCATTTCATCATTCTTCGGAAACGCTATTTCCCGCATTTTCTTAGAATATAAAATCCCAAAGCTCCAGCTGCACAACGAGTAATATGGAGAGGAAAACTTTGAACTTGTGTTCCTCTCAACTTTCTCTAACTTTCAGTTGCGAGTCACTTTTTGTTGTTGACATTGCGTGTCTCTTATAAAGGGAGAAAACCAAGTTGCATTATGTCGCGGGAGCGCTTTACGTAATGCCGTTACATACTAGGCTAGGATTTAGTGGAGGGTGGCAGCTGGTCGAAGCGTGATTGGTGGCAAAGGCCTCCTTACGTGTTGCAGTAGTAGGAAATCTCAGGAATCTAAACTCTGTATTAGTAATCTTCCTTGGAAAATGCCACATCTACACGAATATTAACCAGCTTGACTGACTCTCTCGCTTTCTCTCTCTCTCTCTCTCTCTCCCCTTGGTGAGGCGTGTGAGTGTGTGCAGCTCGGTAGCTTTGTGATTCCGCGATCGATACTCTTCCAGGCAGTGAGCCCCCACGGAGCACGTGATGGCATCTATGTATGCAGATGCATACGTGCGAGCGTGCCGAAGAGCCGTTCCGACTGAACGACTGAAAATTGGAAGAGCTACGCGAGAGAGCGCCCTGCTGAGTCAGAGGCTACGATTTCGTGGCACCGGATCCACCCGGAATCCTGCCATCAACCTCAAGGCAGACGCCGATCACAGATTTCCACTCGGGATTGAGGCCAAGCCGGCTCTAAATCTTTCCTAGAACGCTAACAGATGCCATTAAGATCGATTATTCTATATTATATCATTCTCTGAATAAAATGAAAGATTACATACTGTGACGTCATTAGAAGATCAATTGTTACTATGTTTCTCTGAGATAATAAGCTAAGTTTACTTAAGAATGTGGAAGTAACAGTTCTTCAACGGGTTTTGCCGGGTTTCGATCTACTGATGGGAGAACCCTGTTAGCACTGATTTCATTCTCTCAATGCCCGATGCTGGGGAAACTCGACTCTCTTTAATGGCAATCTTTCGATCGCTGCTGTTTACAGCTACGAATGTAAAATTAAGGAAACATTACGTCTTTCAGTTGGTTACAATCTTTGGAAAAGTACATCTTATTCTCTTCGCAAGCATAACATTGTCCCAAGAATTTTTTCATCGGAACTTCCGTCGTTATCCTTCTTCTCTCTATTCGCTGTCTAATAAGTGAGAGACTTGAGCAGAACGAGCTTTCAAAAAATAGGAGAAATCCAGCTCTATTGCGAATAAGTAGAGTTAGACGAGTCACAATCAGTGAAAAGAAGTTTCGTCCTTCGTTGAATCGCTTTAGGAAAGAGAGTGAAGCGGTGAATAGGGACCTGATCAGGAGAGTTTCTTCCGAAGCCTATAACTTTATTCAGGGGTTCGCCAAGTCCGCGCACTCCTTTCGGACGACAAACGGGATTGATTTCGATAGGGCGGGAGATGCGCCAGTTTGCAGAGGTCGAGTTCTTCATGGGGGAAATTGCATTCGAGGGTACCCATCACTCCATTATTGACGCTGTAGTGATAGAAGGCATTCTTTGAAAGCCAGCTGATCCATCCAATCTTACCATTTCAATTGGCATGCCTAAACTCATTTTACTAGCATGCTATCCTAGCTTGTATTCATCATAATCGTAATTCGTTCAAATTGCTGATCTATTTTAAACATTGAACTAAGCTAATGAATGATTTTCACGCCTATCAGTACAATTTTCGTGTAACGAAAAGTAGAATATCAATAATGGATCTCCCAGTTGTGTCCGCTAAAAGCCAAAAAGTACCATTCACCTCAAGTTATCTGTCTTCAACAAATAAACAAAGTGAATCGGAGGCAAATCAATCATGAGAGTTTATAAAAGGCGAAAGTAGTAGCGCCCGAAATGGCGAAGTGTGTATGTATTTACTGTTTCTCGCCGTGTTTAATCATTTACGGGCTGCATTATATTCTCTTTGTGTTGCTTATATTAAATGGGCCAATATTAGTTTAATTCATTATTGGGTCCCGCTACCAGTAATTAAGCGAGAATCATTGGCAACCGGAAAAACGAGCTGCTGAATACGTCGGGTTTTGCAAGCGTAATGCAATTTTTTAGTCGCGTGGTTTCAGTCGCGTAAATACTTAATCCAATTTCGTACGGAATTGTCTACAGAATGGCGAGTTCTTACATACATTTAGGGAGCATTATTGACCTCATATTTTCTCAAGCAGTGACATTTTTCTTCCCGCGAGGCAGGAAATAAAGAAGTTTCCAGGTCATATTTTCCTACAGGTAGTGTTGCGTTTCGCCTGATAGAAGATAAATGGCAGTGCAAGTGCTGTTTCCTGTCGAGCAGTAAATGTTTAAATGAAAACAGATTAGATAAAACCGGCTCTTCTTTCAAAGAACACTTGGCATTCCACTTAGAATCTAATTGCGATTTTCACTGAGACCAGTTAATTTGTACATTCTCAATGCTATTTCGTCAGCAACAAGAAAATGCAGAAAGGAGATCCCGTTCATATACGAACATCAGTGCTGCCTGGTGGGAAAAATCTGAAATAGGTGACGCGTCCACAGGGAAATTCCTCTAACCAATTTCGGTCATACTTTCTTGGTGGATGCGCGCTCCTATGTCACTCTACAGTCGTCTATGTTTCCGGAGAGTAGGTAGCTTCGAATATTTTTTTCCCAGGATTAACTATGTAGACATTATCGAGCTTCTGGTACATATAGAATATAGCCAGCAAAATGGATGAATAAGTGATTTTATTAATTATTCCGATGTTCGCGCATGCATGCCTGCTGAACACTCTCTGCCATCGTCGGCAGAGGAGAGGCCGAAACACTTTCTGTTGTGCGAATTCGCTGGCTCTACTGTACTAATAGTAACTCTGCTTCAACGCTATTTTCTACTGAATTACAGCCATTACCCTGTCCGAATTGTGGGTTAGAATTATTCTGCCGTTAATAACGGCAATGAGTTTTCGCAGCTTACTACATTATTCTTGGCGGGTGCACTTCTCCCATGCAGGAATGTATTTTTCGACTGGTTTTAATTACCTGCAAAAAGTTTTGCGAGAGTGCGGCAAGCTAAAATTTGTGCAGTTTCGTGCAATGGTAATTGTATGTATCCAATAACAGTATCTCTCAAAAAACTTTACCAGCGTTGCCGCAAAATCATAGAAAATTGTCTATGGGGTTGAAATCGAAAGTGAATACTTAAACAGTACAATCCAGTGCGACATGTACGATTGAATATGCGATTCTGTGCTTGCCGGGAAATCGACTCGAATGGTCAAGTGTCTGATTAATTGGTCGAGCGAGCGGAGTGTTGAACAGGAAGAATATACTATCGCACCGGAAAAATAATTGAACAACGAAGATTGGTCTGCCACTCGCTCGACATCGGGTACCCTGATTTGCGACAGTATTCTTCAGGAGTTTTAACATAGTTGTCATTGAAAAGGACGAAAAGCCAGCTAGGAGATGGTAAACAGGGATGTGGAAAGGCAATAACAATAAATTTGGTTCCGCAAGGAGATATTTGGGGATACGACTTGTGGGTGGTCGCTCTTTCTCTCTCTTTGCCAGCATTTACTGCGAAATGATCGGAAGGAGGGATAGCAGTACCGTGGGCGAAGGTTAAGGCCATCGAGAGCGCGAGCCAATTTTTACAACTTGGCTGACCGCTCTGGCAGAGCACATCGCATCGCCCAATTGAACTTGACACCGGCGTTCACCGAGAACTGCTCGTCTTCTCCTTATAGCACCGTAATTCTATCCCCCTCTTTCTTTATTCCCCTGTAAATGGATACAGATCTCATTCATCCCGGCGGCGCCGCCGCCGCGCACCCTGCAATCCAACCGTTTCCAAGTTCACAAGGATACTTGTATAAATCGCCGATTAAGAACACCAAAAGCTCCCATATTTCCATTGGTGTCCTTCCGTCGAATTTCCGAGCATTTTTTCTCTGATCGAGCCGCTCGTTTATTCGCACGTTTATTGATGTATTTCATGGGAGACTGAACTCCGATATTCTGCGAGAGACGAAGTTACAGAAATGCCTGTCTTTTGCAATGAGACTTTATGCGTCGCGGGAGCTGAATCGATATAAGAGTCGCGAGCAATTATCGCTAACGACACTTTCATTTTACAAAGGTAGCCTTAGCACCGCGGACTGCGTGTTTTTATCGCCTTTTGATTAAGTAGCAAAATTCGAGATGGGATTCAAGTTAATCAAGATATAAATTCCTATTGGCAAGAATGCCTTTTAAGCGAAAATCGATACTGAACTAGCTCGCCTCTCTCCTGATCTTCACACCTCTTCGCCATTGCAATTTCTAAATTTAAGCAGCACACGCTGCACCCGATGATAGTCGCAATTGCGAAGATGAGTATAAATAACTTCATTCCAAATAATTGTATGGTTAGTTCCAGAGAATACCACGCAGAGTGTGTTTTAACCAACAGTTTTAATCGAAGATACACGATGGATACATCACGTTGAAAGCGATAGCTCGGTGTTCAATCAAACTCACACGGCGCTGTTTGTTCGAATTATACCATTAATCAGAATTTTATATTTACAATTCGGAGTATCGAATATATAAAATTTCACTGAATCGGCATATTGCTATTCGCATTCGATTTTCAATACTTTGTTTTCATCCGTTCCACGACGGAAGCAGTTATGATCGCAATTTATTTGAATTAGAACGTGTAGCCGAGTTGTTTTAATTGCTCCGATTAAATTTTCGGGTTATTGGAGCTTGGTATGAAGATGCTATGGTACTTTGCTACTGGATCTTCGGCAAACTTGAAGCGGCCCAAACTCGCAAGTAGCCCGATGATTAAGTGGCTCCCGAAGCACCCCAAGGATTCCTTATGCACGGCATATTAGCATTTGCCAGTCGTGGATTAATTCCCATCTCCGAAGTATTTTAATTAAACTCAATTACACACCCCGCTAATCATCTGAATGTTGCACCTCACATCTTCCCGTTCGACCTAAATCGACACATTATATTTATGCGACTGGTTTTCCCTCTTTCTGCCTTGTTAGCGACTTTCTTGCGGGTAATTGAAATTAAATTCGCCTACTATTTCTAAATAAATACTGCGCCTGCAGCTTAATTAACGATCCCTGTTAATTAGTCTGTTTCTACTCGTCAGCCTTCAAGGAGACTGGAGTTCCACTTAATAGTCTCTTGATGTAGATACTTCAGCATTCAGCCTCGAAAAAGTGTCTCTTATCATTCGCACATCCTCCACTAAAAGAGGAAAGGCAGCAAGTGATGAACCGTAAGCCTCGAACAGTCACACTCGCCTTTTGCCGAATCGGGCGAAAGAAGCCCGCATTACATTCGTAATCGGACGCCACAGAGCCGCTCTTTACGTGACGAAGGCGATTTTTTTGCGCTCCCAGGCAATAACAGGCGATACGTGGCGCAATCTCGTTTCCCCGGGAAGACTTATGCCGAAGCCGGGACTCGGCATACGTGAGTACTGATTTCTGACTCTCTCTCCCGCTCCCTCGCGTTCTCATTCCAGTTGGCGTCTGAAAAAGAATGACCGATGTGAATTTCGGTCGTGCACCCATAATACTCTCCGCTTTATCTCGCTCGCGCTGTCCCCCTCTTTCTTCCTCTCTCTATACCGCGCGAGCTAACTTAAACGAATAACACCATCGACAATGGTGAATTGTACTCTAACTGGCTTATCGTATCTTCGGGTTCCTCTAGTTACCCGACACCGATCCCGACAATTCGATTTCTCCCTCCATTTATCCGGATTACGAGAAGCTAATGGTACCATTCGTCTGTTTTGCGGCCGCTAAACTGCACAGGCGCTCTTGCCGTATCTAACCCTTGTTACCTACCATTCTACCTAACACTTCCAGAATATATCACTAGCACCATCGAACCTAGGAGACAATGGACCACTTACACCCTCGCACAAGTGTACAACTATAGTGTGCAATTAATATTCCCAGCAAGTACTCGTAGCAAGGCATTTCATTTCTTCGGCTTGCTCATCTGTCTCTTTTATGTTGTCCATCCCTTCTGTTTCTCTCGCGTCGAGCACAAGTGGGACACGGTCCAAAAATATCGATGATTCTTAATTTTGCAGGCTGAAAAGACCTCGCGTGGCAAGTCTACACTCTTTTTCTCGTGTGCTAAAAGCTTTCAGGGCTTACAGCGGTAGTCAGCAGCAGCAGCAAATTATTCGTCCTTGACTGGATCGAGCTTCCCTCGCTCTTTCCCTTTTTTTCTCGCGCTTTGCCTCTGTTCAAGGCCAAAGATCGCCGACTTTTTAAATAAAGAGAGAGAGAAAGAGAGAAAAAATAGGGGAGGAATGCAAGCATATGAGAATCGCCGAGAGAAATTTGTAATCAGTATGGAATTGTAGACGAGGCTGTCGCGTTGCCAGGCATCACACATCTTGATCGCGCTGCGCCGCCGATTGCTTTACACGCGTTGTCGATCATGACAAATGGAAAGCCCGTGTCCCGTCTGTCATTGGGAACCACATGGGAGTCACTTCCGCTTGCTAGTCATACCGAGCCTTCCTATGTGTGAAAAGACACTGCATGCTATCGGAGTCCGATGGGCCAGGCGAGCGTGAAATTTGCTGTTGGCATTCATATCGATAAATGATCGCGCACTGCGTCACTCCACTCGTGGCAGTTCCATTTTCATTGGAAGATGTAATCGCGCCTTCTTTCTCAAACCAAAGCGAAAGGGAGGAGAAGAAGAAGAAGCTTTTAAAGGTCTTCTCAATCGTGGCCAATTCGATACGATTCAGAGTCGAATCGCGGAGATCTCGTTTCGCGACTGATATCGACAGTTCTGCACAGAGAGTTGGAGACGTCACAATTGGCGGAGAGAGAGAGAGAGACAGAGGATGATTCTGGGACAAAGAAGAAACGGATGGTCTGCAGTGATCTTCGGAGAGGATTGCGCTCTCATCGGCGGTTCTTCAATACGAATCATGCGGCCAATTTCTGGACTTCCTTTGTCATCCGTTTATATCCTTTAATGTTCTTTTGAGTCTGACAAGAAGGAGTTAAGTTAACTCCGAATATCTTGGCAGTGCAATTCAAGTGGCAAACAACAAGAGCTGCCCGTCTAGAATGAATTAGTGAGACATTCCGGTACTGTCGGCTAAATGCAACTGGCGAAACGGTGGTCTTCAATAAAGTTATCTGCGAACACTCGTAATTCGATACAACCTCCACTTTATATTTAGCTCTCATTTCCAGGATAACCAAACGGGATTTTACATTCCCCAGTGTATTCTTGGTCCTGCTTTAAAATGTCTTGAGAGAAGTCACGTATATATGCAGTATACCTTACATGTACTGTTATTATTTTCATGACATTTCAAGCATTTACATTTCCATACTTGATCCTATTCGGGATAATACTAGAAGCACTGTTATCCAAGACTGGAAACAATAATATCCGCTGAAATCCGTCAAAATAGGATCTCTTTCGATTATTAAAAATACCAGACAGAAATATGGGTGAATTTTTGCAATTCGCAGGAAATATTTGATCTCTTCAGTTGGCAGTTGAAAGTAAATGCATTCGTCCGACTAAGCAGCATTCCATCCCATTAGTATTCACTAATCAAGAGGTCTGTATTTTTTGCGATCTCCAGCTGGAATTCTTCGACGTGACACTTTTTGCTGGATTTTTTCGAAGGTATTTGTCCACCTAGGAAGTTCGTACATGCCGGAGGCAAGAAAGAACGGGGCAAGCGGAAAATATTGATTTCAGGCGTGAGCAGACTGCAATTAAATCAGATGAGATGGAGCGGGTATTTGCATCAGGAGCAGAATATACTGCAGTATTAAATTGCCTGTGTAATAAAGAATCAGGAAAAGTGTGACGGCGAGATTGATGCTGGTTTTCGGTTTAACGATGCCATTTTAAAATTCTCCAGAAATAACAGTTTCCAACAGAAACTTATTCCGATTTCAGGGTGATTGTGGATCATCTTTCGCAAAGTGTATTAAGTATAATAAATCAATCAACTTTATTGATAATCTACTGTGATGTTAAATCCAATAACAATTGCAGTCTCATCTTCTTCTTAAATTAGGATTCTCTGATATTATATTCTTCCTCTGAAAAGTAAAGTAGTTCGATTACTTGACATCTGGGAGATGAGGGTTGAACTCGAAGCCGGTAAAGGCAAAGGAGCAGCGTATCCCATGCGATTATTGAACGGCCGGCTGTAATCTGTAAGTATAACAGGGTCATTGGCGAGGCTCCAAAGTCTACGGACGCATTCCAATGCCAAGCGGGTAGAGCAGGGCTAAGCTGGGCAAGGCAAGGCAAGGCAGGGCAGGGTAGAGCAGGACAAGCGGACAAGCCTCTGAGTCCAGAGTTGGTCGGGTCGACGACGATACGGTGCGCTGGCCTAGAGGCGTTTCGTCAATGACGGTTTGTGGTTGTCCGGAGCAGAGGTAGGCGCTCCCCGAAATTGGGTCGAATGCAGTTCCACGTTTACTCTTCGGTCCAGAGAGCAATATAACGCGTGGCCACCGAACAGCCGTGCGGCTCGCCCAACCCGATTCCATCGGTATTCTTGCAGACAACCACCAATGCCGCTTGATGTAATCCGTAATAGCACGGGATGCGCATTAGATCGTTTGCTCTGTGTTGTCGGCGTGTCCACCTCGAAAGTACTGCTAGCCTCCTGCAACATAACGGAAAGTGTTGTCGTTTCTGTACGTAATTGATTTGCAGAGTTTACCGAATTTTTGCAACACGCGCAATAATCCGTATTCGTTGAACGGGCGTGAATGTGTACGGCGTTTATTGGATTTTTGTCCGCGAAAAACCACCGATACCGCGGATAAAGAGAGGATACATTTAACACACGTTCATTCCTGATATTTGAGTGAGCAATTGATTCTGTCTGTCTTCACCTGTGTATGAAATAACGAAAGTGGACAGAATCAGTTGAGTCTGCGTACATGAATATGGACTAAAGTTTTGCTTCCACCAACTTAATCCGATTGTGTGGCGTCCCTCCTGATGGTGGTGCGCAGTGCTAGTAGCCCCGAGGGCGCTCAAATGGGCGAAGCAGTGATAAAAGTAGCAAGCGCAATTGGTAGCAAACGCCAGAGAAGAGAGTGCGGGCAAGTGTACGGAGTTCGGGAGAGTGTTGCGTGATGTTTTGTTTGGTGGTGAAGGAAGATGTTGGTGGAAAAGCATCGGAGCAGCTCGAGGCTGTGAGAATACATTCTGTTTCTCCGGTCCAAGTAGACTGACACGGCGCAAAAAAACGAAGAATAAAATACAACAGAACAGTCTGTTGGAATATAAAGTGTGAGCGGGACGTCGTCATTTTATAGTGAATACGAAATTCCCGTTCTTGCATTCGTTTTGCAGCCGGTCGTCTCGATTGCTCTAACGCGGTACACCACTGTGGAATTCCCTCATAAATGGTATTTTTGCACGGGCTTGATTTTAATTGAGCGCCATATAAACACGTGATGAAATTTAAGAGAGTATTTGACAAGAGCTTTTTATAAAGCCTGCAAGGGAATAGTCCGAAATACTGGTGATTTAATTAAGAGTACGGTACCGCATATAAATTTCGAAGAATCACCACCGGTACCGTGTGGCAATACTGCCATTTCAATAACAGTTATTTGGGGAAATTATTCTGCTACTGGCACCGACCACATGACAATCATCAAAATTATTCGGTAGTTTAATGTGCTCTAGAAGACCGCTCCTAGTCTGCTTGCTATTTAATAATGAAGCAAATTATAATAGTGTCCATTGTGCACTGAAACACGTTTGAACCATAGCTGCATAGTATGTTCATAGTGAAAGCCTCCCCCGGAATTCTCTGCGTCCTATGAAATCCTTTGCCATTCTGGCCTCTAATTAAAATTGGGGTTAGTTGCATATACATATACATATATACATATATTGTCATTAAACGGGTGTCTAGCACCTATCACGTATGTACACTTTCATTTGGCAGATATTGCCGTTGTCGGTGGGACAACTAGCCATCATTTTACGAGCAAATAAAACCTTTCCTGGCTGATCCGCAGGGTGTCCTGTCGGGAGTAAACTGCGAATTGTGGCATTGTTGGACTGACCACTTACTCCCTGTCCTCGACACACTAACGAACCCCAGCCATTTCCCTACTAGCCTACACTAAATCGATTACTCGCTCATCGCCGGCACAAACACTTCCCATTATCTAACTCTGAAACATAGATATTTTTTACAGACGGTAAACGCTTCTAGCAAGAGCTTCCGCGCTCAGCACAGCTAAAGCTCCACCCTGCGTAAATGTATTTATAATAAATGCCATAGTGATTTAGATGATCGTCGGCGAATCGTTTACCTCCCGAGGGACTCCAATGTCATAATCAATGGGAAAAGTCAGACAGTGGGGTGAAAAACCCGGCCAAAGTAATTGCGAGCGACAGGAATAAGCAAGAGCAATTGCACGGTCCCGAGCTACCCTAATCTCATACGGCTGGCCCTTTTAATGACAGCAATTAGAAGGCTTAATAATCGCCCCAAGAATCTTGTAACGCGTAAGAGGCGGCCGAGGAGAATTGGAAAGTCTAATTGAGAAAGTTGTCGCTGTCCAGCCTGTTTTTTAATGGGCTTTAATGCCCGCGGGGAGTTAAAGAGTGGCTGGCGGCTGGCGGCGAGCGGGCACGAAAGTCATTTCGCACGGAGTTTCGCGCGCCCTCGTTGTCGCGCCGTTTGTTGCTCATTGTTGTGCCCGCATAACAAACGATCAGAGAAAGCCGAGGCTTGGAAATATGAAACGGCTCAACGAGCACGCGCTCTTATCACGCCCGAGTATCTACGACGATTATTTATCGTTATTACCACAGTTTTGCTGGCGCGGAACGTTCTGTCGCTTTGACCCCCTTGGACTTGCTTTGACTCTGCCTGTCTCTCCCTCCCTCTCTCTCTCTCTCTCTCTCTCACTCTCTCGGAGTCAAGTGAATTCACGGACTTGCTAGGGCGATCGAAGCTGCGACCTTAACCTTGGACCGTGGAAACGACGAGTGTTCTGTTCTCCACTTGGATGGTCGAGGCTAGTGTAACGATTTCATAGACTACGCTTAATACACACCAAGCATGTCGATAAATGACTCGCAAACGTACCTTAACATTTTCCCTTACAGTTTCATGATAAAGTTTTACTTAGAAATTGAATACATTTGAAATGTAAGATCAATGCGAATCAGATATGCTCGAGAGCATGAGCCTTGGCACTCTCAACGAAAAGAGCTTTTCTGTGTATCAGCGTCCGTTTACCATTCCCGAGCTAATTCGGTAGCTCGAGAAAGAATTAAATTGGAGCCTGCTAATGAGAGGACGAGGACTGGGCGAGAGAGAGAGAGGGAGAGACAGGCTGTGGAGAGATAGAGAGCACTTGTAATGGATACAGGCTCGGAACGGATCTCGGAGGCGGAATCTGATATTCCGCATTGGCGTAAAGCTCGCCACGACGCCGGTCTAAAATAAGTGAGAGCTCGTTCTTGTTGGCTGGCTGGTCGCTAGCACGCTTTCAGTGGGAAAGTTCTCGCTCCCCCCTTTCAATTCGTTTCTTTCTTTCTTTCCTCTCTTCGGGCTGAGCAACATCGAGAGAGCACCGCAGGAAAGTCGATAGTCTCTCTCTCTCTCTCTCTCTCGAACGACTCGCGACCAGAGGAACGAAATTTCTTTAATTAGCAGTCTCAGATCTACGAGACTTCATAATGGAATCAGAAGGTGATTGGAGATTAAAGTGGCCCTCCCACTAAAAAGGTAACTACATTCTAAACTAAAACGGTTGGTCACTTCAATGAGACAGCTCGGATGGAAATAGACTATTCTTATGTATGACTATGACTATGACTATTCTCAACATGCAGTTGATACATCTTATGTAAGAAGAACACAAAATCTAAAATGGGAAACCGAAGTTCGTTAGCCTATTCCATTCATATTGAGGACATAACCCTCATTTGGTCATCGCACCTCTAAGTTGACGTGAAGTAGAAACAGCCTGTGGGCACCAGACGCGCCGGTGGAAGTCTAGAGCCAATGTATTTCCCAGACGAGGAACAAGAAGAAATGTCATTGTCAAGAAAAAGGATCAGAGGAAAGTTGGAATAGGATTGTAGGATATATTCCGCAGTGGCGCAAAGTCCGCGTCGCATAGAAAGAGCGTCGCTGCGCGACGGCGGTGCTGGCTCTCTCTGCCGTTGCGGGGGCGAGCTGCTTTCTCCCCAGCTGAAACCCGCTGCTCTCTGGAGCTGAGCCAGAAGTAACTTTTCTGCTTTGCTCTCATCATGATCCCGCGAACGGCAAATGCCGGTGGCACGTATTTACATTGGCCGATATCTTCGTTGCCCGAAGAAGCGCGAGGAAAAAGCTCGCCAAGTGCCCGGTAAAGAAGGATATGCAATTCGAAACTCATCGGTGAACCGGTTAGCAACGCTGTCATCACTCACTCAGCTGCCGATTTAATCGCTTTTGAGACAGAAATACTAAATCATAGGTGTGCAAGTTGTCCATCGCGCACCAAGTTCTCAGCATTGGTTTATATCAATTCGAACGGACTTGCGCCGACATGTTTTTCCGCAAAAGCGCGTGGGCCCCGCTTGTACATTCTGTACGCCTAATATATCGGGCAGCAAACACAACTGTGAAATATTTCGTGTTAGCTTGAGAGAAGAACTGGGAATGTAGTAGGTCGCCTCGTCAACTTTGATTGCTTGCACCACGGTACTTTATGACTCCTACAATAAGCGACGCCCCCGCATTTATTTAAACGAACGAAAGCGTCGAATATTTTATAGAAGCATTTTCTGATTTTCAACACAATCCTATCACGGTTAGAACCAGTGAAAAATCTCGTGCGAACGTAGTGAGTGAGTGACGTGCTATTTTCTCATCGGTATGGACACAAGTGGAAAACAAGTTTCGCTATTTTTTATAGGATCACCCACGCATTTTTTGGACCATTTTATTTAGGATTTATTTCCTAAGCTGTCTGTCACTCCTGTGATCTGAACGAGTTTTATTACTTTTTCATAGAAGGAGGAAATGCATATATAACATGTTAATAAACATACCCTGCAATATCTTACAAACAATTTGCAGTCTTACGAGAAGATAATCTGCCGGAAAAGGGGGCATATGCGATCGCTCGTCTTTGCGTCAGGTTCTAATGGATCTCGAAACGGTCTGTGTCCGGGCGGTCCAGAGGCCGAGTGGGCGGGTTAATATGCTCTGGTGGAGTAGAGCCAAAGTTTCGTAATGCCTCCCCTTTGTCATCGGTCATTCTATGAAGAACAAGAGTGCGCACGCCTGGCACTGGTGTTGTCGCGAAGCTTTTTATATTGAAGAGCGTAGCCTCTACTTCGAATTGTAGCGTGGCCGGCTTAATTAGTCGGGCATTAGAGTATCGTTCAATCGAATGTACAATGCACACAAGCAGCACCCAATTTGTCTTGCTGACATGGTTCAACATTCGTGTACACATGTATACATATATATTTGCAAAGGCACTCGAGCTAAGCTCCTTTTGTTCGGATTCTGAAATCCCTTGTCTCACCGGCGAACCTGCTCGGGAAATACGTACAACAAAAGATAAATAGTGCGAAGGTCGGAACTTTCCAAACAAATGCAACGAGAAGCCCCCCCCTACTTTTTTCCTCCGCCCTCGGCCCTTCAATTCAAGCGTGACGCAAATCCCGTTCCAGCTGACTCCCCGTGACAGTTTAAGCTTCGTTGGCAGCGGTATAGCTGCCGGATCTATATTCCATTGGGTATCGGCTTGCGATGCTAATGACGGCATGTCTCGGGAGCAATACGAAGTCCTGGAAATAGGAGGGTTGTGCGGTCAACTGCAACCGAGACGCTATCAGAAGTGGCAATCGAACCCATGAACCTCCCAGCACTTGTCGAAGCCAGCTTTCAATTTGCAGATTTGCAGATCAAACTGATAGGTTGCCCGCATACTGATAATGAAATTATTCGGATAAGCTGTCACGTGGGATAGCAAAGCCCGAGTATTGAAGTACTTCAAGCGTTCACCCAGACCGATTGCCTCTGTGAACACTCTGTTCTATGGCAATACGCAATTACGAAATTTGTCTTGCGTAATGATCTGATTGGTAACATTCAAATATTCCAACGTGAGGCTTTGTGAAACAATTGTGAGTGAAAAAACTGCTGATTCTTCATTGATGTAGTTGCAGTGGTAAGACACGTTTGCTTACTACTATACGTAGAATAATTTCTCGAAGCAAATCGGAGAGCAGGTGTGTATTTGTTTGCGATACATTAACATTGGAGGAATCCCGGATTAAGTAACGCGGTAATTGTAATGCTTGTCCCTGCGGAGTCGAGAGTTACCAGCGCGTGTAATGAAGGTAACCTTTTCAAAAAGGAAACTGCGACCTGTGGTAGCCCGTATATCTCTCGTTCATTGTTCAATCTAAGAGGATTAAGAAGGGATCAAGCCCCGTAAAATCCGCTCTCGCGCACGCGGCCTGTTCCGATTAAAGGGAAGTAATTTAAAGTTGAAGCGTTGCACAGTTGCACCTCTGCCAATTTTGCTGGCAGTTGGTTCGTTCACTCGCTCAGGGGGCGTCGAGTGGGTTGCGTTACCTAGCGCACCAACTCTTTCAGGTGCTCTCGCGCTATGGAAATTGTCAGGCAAGTTACTGTCATATTGCACAAATTCGTGAGATTGGAAGACGGGCAAAAAAAATGTTGATCGTTGGTAAGGTTGGAGTAGCTTGTGCCAAGCAGCAGGTGAAATTGCACATTAGAAATGGGTCTCGCGTACCAAAGTAACTGGCTCGGGAACGAGATGTCCTCTCTACCCGTTGCACCGGCATCACAAGCGCTCGCATCGCGTAATTTTATTCGCGCAGACTCGCGTCCAACGGGGGCTCCGCCATTAATCCCGGAATTAACAAGTTACGATCCCGCCCGTAATCGAAGCAGCGAACGTAAACTCGAACCTGGCAAACAGTGTGGGCCAACCCTCGTCCTCTCTTTTTCATCCGGTCACCGCCAGAGATGGAAAGAGTCTTCCACAAACGGCGTGATGGAGGCAAGCCACTTAAAACTTCTCGTCACTCGATCGCTCTCCAGATCTCACCTTCTTTTCAACTCCTACGCCGGCAATCTTGCTAAGTTGTTTTATGAAATTTCATTAAAGAGCTGCAAAGAAATCAGCTCTTTTGATCTCTGCTTCCAGCCGCACACTGCCATTCTTGTTAAGTTCTTCCGCCATAAACTCTAGAAAAAGATTGAGAAGAGATTCGAACTCGTTGCTTCCGGACAATATTACGGATCTTGTAGGTTGGTGTTTCGTTAATGCGCAAAGTCGACATAACTCCTTCCATAGAGTTTTCATGAAACCTAGGAGAACCCTTCTAGTTTGCGAAGGCATTCAAAGATTGCGTCTGGTGGTCTTAGAGAAAGAAGCAAGAAGGACGTTCGTGTAAGGCAGGCTTTTAGACTTTAATGAATCACAGGAACAATGTTGGAACTTTGCCTGGCAAGCGTGTCGCTGAAGTTTCGCGGAATGAACGGAATAGGATAGAAATGAAACGTCAGGTTAACACTGTGTAATCAGGCTGTCCCGTGTCTCTGCTGGCTTTGTGACCTCTTTATTTCCTGCTACGCGATTCTATCTATAGTTCCCTGGCTGACTGGTAAGTGTAATAGCCCAAGAAATTTCATTGATGCTTGCGCCTATAAAATCGGAATCCGAAGTACCTTCCTTCTACATTTTTCGTGTCCTTTTCTTTCTCATTAACTGCATTATCGGCATTCTTTCCAAGCCGGGAAAACTTTTCGAACAAATCACGTTCTTCACGTGCCACCACATTATGGTCTTATTCGAATGTTGAAAAGTTTTCACCAAGATTTTGGCTATTTTTCTCTTAAAAGTATGCGAGAAGGAATTTCTTTCGGAGGTTAGCTTTGAGAAGTTCCACCACCAAATCGGAATGCCTTTGTCCCTGGCATTCATCCCTTCCGGCGCTCGGAATTCTGCATTATTGCTTCTTTGACATTCCAAATCTGTGTGAAATAATATGCAATCCTAATGAGAACTGTAAGTACGTGTATGAAACCGTAGCACAGCGTCCCCCAGGATTTCCCACTGGTGGCGAGGTGACGTTTTCGCAATTGCTGTCAGGGACATTTTCCTTTCTTCCCTATCGATTTGCTAAGTACCTCGTAAGAAAGAGTAAAATAATCTTTAAATCTTTAAAGGCGCGCGTCCAATGTTGCTAAACCATTCACCTGTGTAAAGAGCGCCCAAGTCATTACCATCCACTTGTTCCAACAGGAGCGAAACTCCTTTCCGATTATTATTAGCAAGTCAGGCCCCAACTCATATTTCCATTTTTGCAAGCTACTTCCTTACAAAACTATATAATTACAAAATCGAAATAGTTCCTAGCTATTGACATAGCTCATCTTTAATATTCAAAAACTTTGAGGCACGTCATTGGAAATGAGTTAATTTTCTACTTTATATTTCCAATTAACTAAACTTCTTATGTTTTATTCATTTAATACTCCTCTAGTAACCCATAAACTATTGGGTTTCAAGTATTGAAAGATCAGGAAGAGGGAGAGGATATATAGAATTTGCGAGAGCGAGCAAGTATCACCAGTATAATCCAGTTGCGCATCCGCCAAATCCTTTTGCCGCTCGCTCTCTGCTCGCTTGTGCTTTTAAACTTTCATCCCGATGCGATCAGCATTGCGAAACTTTGCCGTCCCTTTTGTGAACCTAGCCTATGTCCTATATCGTAGGTAGAGTCGTCGGGAATAGGGGCCAGAGATTTTCCTCGAGAGGGAAGTGCACTTTTCCTACCTTGTTCCGAGGAAACAGCTGGATCTGTTGTACAGCCGAACCAGTTCCAGTTTCTCGCATTCGTCCCTGCAATCCTTATAAGAAATTAAACCCACTGCACTTGCTCCCCGTAAAGAGTCTTTAATAAAACGACCTCTTGTTCTTTAATGGGCCAACGCTGGCTGTATTCCTATGCCCAGCCAGACACACCAACTTTTTTATTGCGCGCATTCTCTGCTTCTGTTTGTCCACCGGGGATGAACTTTCGCAGGGTTCTTGGACTGCCCAACCGAGGATGTACATATTGTACGCACTCTGAAATGACACCCTGCGCCTTGCTTTTTTCATTACCGAGCAATAATGAAAACTTGCTGGAAACTTTTCATAGTGAAACCTGAAGAAAAGTGGTAGCTGCGACGGTATTGTCGCAGAGGTTGAAGGTAGTCTTAGCGTTCTTAGAGCTTTGTCTGATGAATTAGTGAAAATAAGACAGTGTCCCCAAGCGCTTTACTTACGACTGTAATTAAAATTGGCTGAAGGATTTCACGTTTCCCTTGTAATTTTACACTAGGTTAAGTTTCCACTGTTTATATAGTTTCTGAAGTCATTCTATATTGTGAGAAAGTCATCGTTTCGTATTCTCCTGATTTGCATTTCTGCTTGGGGAATACCAGATTGACGGTGTACACGTGTGTGGAGTCATTCGAAACTACGGCCGTTCAGTATCCTCGTGGGTACAATTTGCATGCCGCCGGAAGTTTCGCAATCGCTTAATTGGGAGGGCGTTAAATGGGCTAGTTGATCACATTTGGGGAATTATGCTATCGGGAAATTTGCTCATGATTAAAGCGATATCTTCCACGTCATCGCTGGGCAAAGGGAAGTTCACGCAATGTGAGCTTGGACACGCCTCTGGGCAAATTCTTTCCTTTTTCCTACACATACACCAAATTCAGTTGGAAAATTTGCTCCAACATTATTCCAGCAAAGGGGAATATGTTACTCGAACTTATACTTTCTATTTTCACAGACAGACCGACAGTTTCATATCCACCATCTGTCAAGTACTTTGTTGTTGAGATGTAGATTCACGCTGATAGAACTGCCACGCTCTCATGTGACTTTCCACTGCGTACACACTGCGAGGCTTTTCTTCGTCCTTTTGTTTTTCTTCTTACCAAGCCATCTGGTCCATTTTTCTCCTCGCTCTCATATCGATTCGGAGAGATGAACTTCAGGAACACTGGACCATCTCCGATATACCGGCGAATAAAAACCTCCGTCCGCAGATACGCAAACATTGAATTCCATATTCAATAGGAGCCTGGTGAGATTGCGCGGTGATATGATCCGAAGCTTTATCCTTACTTTGCAATTGCTGGCTCGATTTCTTGGTCTCTCTCAATTTTCTGCGAGCCAAAAATGTTAATTTCATATACTTCTGAGTGATATTCTCACCACAAATATGTTTCTAATACTCGTGCAAACTTGTCCCTTCGTCGGCGTAATAATGAAGTTTACTAAGCTAACGTTTTCCATACATATTCTAGGGTCAATCTAGCAAGAGTTGGCAAGAGTGCTGCCGCTTTAATGTTTAAAAGCCACCCTTTTAATTAAGAAGCTTGTCCCACGCTAAATTTTATTAGAAATTCATTATCGGCCAGCGTAATGGCAAAAGAGTACTTCCATGCTCGGCTTGCGTATCATATTAATTTTCACTATCTCAGGGACGCACGCTGCACTTCCTGCGTATCGAATTTCCATTTTTAAATACGATAAGTGCACTTGATGTTCGGGGGAAATTGAAAGCTGGTTAAGCGGTGCGTTACATTAACATAAAGCACAAGTAGGACAGTTTCGAGATAAGTAAAGTTTCCTTAGCGAGTTTGTTGACTTTGAAAGCTTAACAGTAATCTAAGTGACATTTAAGCTTGGATTCACATCACGACTTTGTAGTTCATTGCTTGTACGTGGAACATTTTTTTTCCTCCTATTACTTGTCCAGAGGAACTTTTCTCCATTTTTTAACTTAAAATAAAATATTCGGGCACCCTTCAATGGTGGATCATTGGATTTTCTTGTGCTCGAAAGTGGACGTGATTCAAGGAATTAACGGCTGTGAGACGTGAGTAGCGTGGACACGTGTCCGACCGCAATTGAAACAAGAGATTCGTCAGAGCAGCCATCTCGTTTGTAATCCTTTCGGAACTTCGTGTAAAGAATAAATGTCAGCAACTGAGAGAGCACGGCAGGGTTGACAGGGCCATAATTGCGATCCCTCGCTTGCCGGAATTTTCGAAGAAATTTACCAGCCGAACTGTGTACGTGCAGCTCTTGTTGAAAATGAATCTGCCTCGGCTGAGCGGCTGGTGCAACGCTCGGCCTGGATTAAAATATGCCTGGTGTCGCAATTTCGCAGATGAATCACAGTAATTAGAGCCGCAACTGCGCCGAACGGACTGCGGCCGATTATGACACGTTTTTGCCCTTTCGGCCGAGTGACATTCGCACATTTCGCAAATCTCCTGCTTTGCCAGTATACTACGATAAATCCCTCGGAACCCTCACACTCCCCTTTAACATACCGTTGCCCATTGTTGTTTTAGATTAAAACATAGTTTCACTAGGAATATTTCCAAACCCATTACTGAAATTTCTCGCGTAATATTAGTACACCATCTCCCAATTATAACGGGAATACTGTCGACGCAGCGGCAGCTTTTCATGAGAATATGTAACTCGGTCCCGGGCAAGGTACAGCGTCACAGGTAATATCTAGATTACACAGTCGCCGTCGGATGTTGCGCCATCGTCATTATCGGATGATCTTCCGTGCGAATATAGGCTTCCATACGCATTACTGTATCCAGCAAGCCCGTAGCACGCAATCGGTGGAGCACGCAGAAACCACACGCAGCCTGGGGACATTTTCGAACGAGAACTCTCATCAAACAGAAATGAAGCAAATGAAAGGTGGCCACTGGCGTTCGGTAATCGATTCCGCTCGTCATCTATGGAATCCCGAAACGGGATAGCATCCAGTCACCGGAGTGGAACACGGATATCTTTTTACTGCTTCGTCTTTTATTGGACAGTGGCAACTCGATTCTCGGCAACGTCCCGTTCGGAGATACACTAACATTCTACGGAATGCAATTCCAACGACACGGTAATAGAAAGCGATTTTCTGTATCCGATATTATTATCCCATCGTTGGAATCTCACTCCAGAAGATGTTCTCGGAAAGCTCCCCATTAAAATCTCGCTGTTCCTTCCGCTCCGAGCAGGAGTAACGAGTTGAAACAGTAAGCTCGACGTCACCTCCCTCGTTAGCGAGAATAAGAAGCAGACAGCAAGCAGAAGAAGTAATTTCCAAGAACGTCCAAGTACGAGAAAATAGATAAATGATTGGTGGGTGATTCGCTGGTATTAGAGCGAGTCAACAGTTCTGCCTTGCTGTATTATTAGTAATACTGGTTAGTGAGAGTTGTCGGAACGTGGATTTCACATGTACACGGATGTAATAATGAGGAGCGTGAGTGAAAGAGAAAGAGAGATGCAGGAAAAAAGTTAGAGGAGCCAAAGTATTCTACATAATATATATGAAGGTGGTGTCGGAGGGTGTAAGGGCGAGGGAGCGGGGGTGGGAGGGGGCCAGCGGACAAAACAAGTGCTCGCGAGGTATCGATTGACATCCAGACGAACTTGACACAACACGCTACAGAGGCACGTGGGTGGTCTTTGGAGAGGAAAGCGTGTGTATATCTGTGTGTGTGTGGGTGGCCGAGAAAGAAAGGGGGTAGCACTGAGAGAAAAAGATGGTAGGAGCACGCCATCTAGCCCGCGTGCAGCTCGATTCGCTTCCCGGTTCGCGAGACTTCGCCCCTTTCTATGCAACCCTCCGCCCAGCATTTACACACCAGCGCCCACTACCACCGATTCCTACCAGGCTCAGTTTCCACGACTTGAAGAATACCAACTTGACCGACTTTGACTGCGCCCTTTCTCTTGACCCGAGACTCCTACCGAAGACCGTCTTCCTAATACCCTTGGCGCACGTAATCGCGGATTATACAATGAGCTTGATGTCCCGATCGAAACTTTAGTCTAGCACTTTCACGCCGAATTTTTGGTCCTCTCACAATGGAACATTCTTCTCGGGATTGTTCCAATTAGTTATATTACATCGGAAACCTTGGCCTGATTAAGACATTCTATGTTTGAATCTTTCGTTCAACAGAAGCGATTTTATATGCCGAGCCTCGAGGCTCTGTTCACTAGTAGCAATATGTATCGCGCATATCTTTGGATCAAGAATTTTGGAGAAAAAGTCTAAATAGATTTCGGTGACGTTTTGCCCATTAGGGATGATAGATCACCCGTCATCACTTACGAAGAAAGGTTAGCACTCGCGCACGGCGTATAGTTTATTACCGCTGCTCGTGGCAGACGTTCCCTCTCGAATACTGATGAGGCAAGCTCGTTTTCTCGCACACGCAAATCTCAACTTACCCGCACCCTCGAAATTGACATTTTGACTATGGTTGCTTGAAATGAAAAAAATAGTACGTTACAAGTAGATCTTGCTGTTGGTGAAAAGCCGCTCGGTTCTCGAAACTCGAACATGGGAATGTTTCATGAAATCCTCGAGCGAATTTGGTAGGTAAACGTTGAGGTAGAACTGGCTAAAAAAATCTCAGACATTTCCTAGACCAAAATATGTAATATATATTTGTCAAAGTAATGTGCACGGGGTCGACTAACTAACGTAATTTTCACTCCATACTTTCTTGCCACCACCTCTTTAATGGGATAAATTCACCGCACTTGGACGACTGCGGTATCTTGCCTTATCAGTTTCAAGTTCATTCGCTTCAACGTTATAACTGTCCGCAAACGCACCTCGAACATGGAGATCCCTAGGCGCGCGCGGATGGCGGAAAATTTGATGGATGCACTAACACTAAATCCGAAAGTGCAAGTCATGATTTATTGCGGCCGGTAAATCGCAGCCATTTTGCGCAGTTGGAGGCCGGGGAATTGTTAGAAGAGAGGCATGGGATTGTGCGAGGTGTGCTGAAATAGCTGAGCTTTCTATAATTCACATCCACTTTGGGTCGGACCCTTCTTATTGAGAAAGTTTCTATGGACTCCTTAAAAGATTCTCTTCAGTCGATTTCGCTTCTCTCTTTTTAATGACTTCGAGTCCACAAACTTAATCCGAGAACGAATAAAATCATATCTTTCCTTGGACGAGCATACATGCGCAAAGCCATTTTGCCTAGGAAATTTATTGCTTCCTCGTACGAACAATATTCGGACAAGAGTTCGCTCCCGTTAACGCACCGTGGCAACTCTCGATAACCCATAACTTTTTTCACGGAGCTTGTTCACTTAGATAGTTTTTCGATCCGGAAGCGTGAATAACTCAACGAACTCTCGTCCTATTTTATAAGGACACATTTATCCTGGCGGGATATTGAATTTCGCGTGATAGATATTCCTCTTGGGCAAAGGGCCACCCACCCTCTACCGGCAAGCTGTGCGTCTCAGTGAGCCTTGATATTCCTCAGCGCATTTCCCCATCTGACGGCTGTTCACCCTTGAGCCCATATGTGGCATCACAAATTTACCCTCCGATCTTTCGCTTGCGCATTCCAAGACATCTCGCTTCTCCCATCAACCCCTATTCCAAGTGCTTTCCACATTCCGCGAAAGATACAGCCGCATAACATTTCCGGTTCTACTGAACCTATCAGCACAGCTATCTTTGAGATTCCCTTATTTCCGCATACGCCATTTACATGAGAGAGCATCGTCGTCGACTTTATTTTGTGTTTCCGCCTTACCACTGCATCTGGCACCTCATTTCTTTTCATCTTTCATCACTGAATATTCTACGCTGAGTGAAATACAGATCTCTGAGGGAACGGGTTCGAATTGAAAATATCCAGTTTCGGTTGCTTCCATTTCTACGTGGCTGGTTAGAAATGTTCAGCTTGGACAATTGTATTCTCCTGTCGAGCAGAAATATATTCCTCCGATCGCAGGTGCGGTATATCGTGGTTACGGTGGTGGCGACAGAGATCGGATGCCCTAATCTCGGATGCAATCAGTGGTGTCATCCCCAGGTTCTATTTGGTTCGTCGAATTGCAATCCGTTCCGTATAATATTACCCAATTTTCTTCAATGATTGCTCGCAACCACAATTGTGTAACAATATGTTACTGCCAGCCTGTGGTGTTTTCTTCTTCGTCAATTTTTTTTCCACGCGGATTATTCTCTCTGCCACCATCTCCTTTCATTCTCTCTGTTATGTAACGTAAATAATACTCATTAATATTGCGTAGTCTCATTCTTCGTAGTGCGCCAACTCTCTCTGGAATTAATGCTTTGTCAGGATCCAAAACATTGTTCCATTTATAATTACTGATTAAGTATATTTGGTGGTGAGCTCGAAGTTCCAGCTGTTCTTCGAATTTAGTTTAATCCCGAAGTGCACTGGTGACATTAGTTAGAGTGGAGTTTCAAGAAGCACTCTACTCCTACCTTCCTCCCACCTCTCTCGACCAAAGCCAATATAATACCATTCATTGTTAGGATCCAGTGAAGCTCCACTCGAAGTTCGTGCGCCGAATTCTAGTCCATCTTCGATAGCACAGTAGGCAGTTCGTGACGATCTTTGATACTGCAAAGATTTACCGTTCGAATTAACCAGCAGCTTCATTTATTGATATAAAGCACTTATATTGTCCTTCCATCGCTAGTTCGAGACTGGAAATTGAAAGCGCCGGAGCCGGGAAGGGAATATATCGAGTTACACGAAGATTGAGTGGGGATGAATGTCGTTTCCCAAGTCCAAGACACAGGAGTTTTGCGGCGATAGGAGTTCTTTGCCGGTATTACGTCCGATCGAATCGCTGTCGGCTTCCTTTCCCGGGGAAAAGAAAGTCTCTCCGCACAAGCCGCGGAGTCGAAGGGACAACATTCATCAATAGCGTTCACGTCACCGGTTACAGCTTAGGAGAAGCCTTCCCCTCTTTTCTTGCCAGTCACCAGTTATTTCAGACACCGCAGGAAACAAGGGAAAGCTAGATTTACCGCTGTCTCATCGGGGACGAATATCTTCCGCCACATTCGCCGAGGACACAATTTTCCTTTCGTTGTTAGTACCGCAACGATCCTTCAAGAGTCTGCTTCGTGACTTTGCCAGACTTTTGGTAAGTCATGCGAATTTGAATCAACAAGCGCCACTTGAGCTAGCCAAGCATGATTGGGTCATGGTAATAAGCGTGAAATCCTCGATGCTCGAAGAGAGACATCCGGAAAATGAATGTAGATTCGCCCGCCAGTTGGTCGTCGTCGTTGTCGCCGTCGTTGTCGCCGTCGAAAGTGTTTCAAGTTCAGTTCAAGGGAAATCTGGAAGAGTTGGCGAAGGCCACTAGTAATCTTAGCAACAAGAGCCCAGCTCACACACACACACACACACACACACACACACACACGCGCGCGCGCGCGCGTACACGTGAGAGCAATCTGTTACACGATTTATCAGAGCTCCGCTTCTTCGGGATTTCAACGTTTGTCTTACTCATCTGATATGAAAAAGATAAGAATCCCTTTCGGCGGATTTCACGATGAATTCCACTGATTTAAGCGATCAGCTTCTGATAGGGTGTCGAGATCTTATTGAATTAAGAGTGAACGTCGCCGTTCAAGTTTAAACCTCATCAATCTATTCGACACATTTATAGTTCAACTCATCAGCTCAGCACGGCAGAAGATTAGATTGACAAATATTGAATTAGATGAGAAAACGAGTGCAATTCCGCAGGACAGATAATTTGCAATGAAATTCATTTTTCTTGTTTAATAAAGCTATACAAAATTGTTATAACGCTTCTCCATTCTACCGAGGCCTTTGGAAATATTAAGCTTACAATGGGAATTGACCTGTAGATACAGCAACTGCTCTTTCAATGCTTAATGGCCAACCCTATCGGAGTGCTTAATACTGGCAGCCTGTATTTCGAACTGCACCTCTTGTTGATTGTGGCTTCATTTAAAGCCACTCGCGTGAGAAGTCATTAACGGGCGGGCAAAAAATTCGCCCACCCATCGTACAAGTCCATTGTGCTTAAAGCTGGCGTTAATGTCGATCGATCGACTAGGTCCTGTTATGCAGAGAAAACATCGGAGTGTGTTCAGTCTTCCCATTGTAAGTTGGAAGGATAACCGTCTTCCAGAAGTTTGGCAAATTGAAGGGGTGTGAGGTGGGTCCGCTCCGATAGAAATAGTCGGTCGTATTATCATAGAGAGACCCTGGGATTTCCTATGAGCGAGAAAGGAAATGCATCCAATCTCCTTTAACGACACTTTGACGATCGTTTGAGGGTAGTTTACTTTGTGCCACACAGATTCGCCTAGAACAGTTTTGGTCGGACTGCGTTTCGTCCAACTAAGAAGACATAGCGTGTTTTAAGCACACTTTTCTCTACTTTACGCAATTTTTGCAATCGTTCGTGCCAAGGAGATGGTGACATAGCGGAATCCGGTGTCCTTCCCTCCTTGCAACACCCGTTTACATTGTCATTCATAGATGCTTGTCGCAATCGTCCCCCGCTCATATGTATAACGATTCTCAAACAAGTGGAAGCTCGGAGACGCGACGTATACATGTGCATGCGTGTGCGTCAAGTGCTTTCCACTGGTACCATTTTGCTATTGCATCGCTGACGTAGTGTAGCGCGCCTCGAATTCGTTGAGATAGGAAGGCAGACTCTTTAGAATAACCTTTCGAGTAGACCCTTTCTAACATTCCAAAGAAGTTCTGCCGCCGGTAAAGCTGCTGCTGGTTGCGAAAAACAATTTTTTACAACGCAGGTATCCATCTCGATCTGAAAGGGAGGTCGGTTTCTGAGCTTCTAAGTACATACCAAGATAGCCATACAATCAAACTGTGTCATCGTAGGATGCATGCTTCGTATATCGATGTAAATGCCGTCTTCCTTTCGCGAGATATCATGATTCGTGGAGAAAACAATGTCTCGCCGCTGGTAGACTCTATGGAGGAATCGATAGTGCAGGTGAACAATGCCTTTTTCACTGCGGCATGCGGAAGCGTTCTAATGCAACCAAACGATCCGGCACGACCGTAAATACTTCGAGCTTGGCAGAAACGTAGATCCTCTCTTAAATTCGCGCTTCCATTCTCCGTGAATAGTCTCGATCCGGTATGCCATGTCGAGTATAGATTGAAAATTGCACCGCTCTTTCTCTTCGTTTGTTTAAGAATTCTAGGTGAATTCAATTAACCAATTATATATTAATACTTATTTTACAAAACCATTTACTTTACTTATTCGCTGAGGAATCTTTTCGTGACGCCTAACAGTGTTCCTCGTCTTGTAAGTGACTGGGATGTTTCGAAGAGGAGAGCTTTAAATCGCATTACTCTATAATTACAAGCCTGACGTAACACAATCGCCCATTCTGCGATTGCTCTTTCGCCTCTCGTGGTTGGTGTCACAAGAAATCCGGAGGAAACTCCACCCCTGAATGCACAGGAGCAGAAATTGGATCGGAACTTGCCACGTTTGTGCTATCTTCGAGTCATGGCAAATAATGGAAACCTGTAAAAACCACGGCAAACCCAACAATTTTCTCCTAAGTAGCTGTATGGGCGGAACAATTTTATGTTTTATTTAAGACCCTAAAGGGTAGTATATTAGCGTGTAATGCTTACGAGAATATTCTACCTTCGGAGGCATTACTTAAACCATTACCAGCTCTAATGATGTTAAGGTATTTCACATTTTCCATGCGAGACAGGCTCGTCCTCCTGTTGGCATATAGCATAGTTATTTTTGGCCTGAAACCTGAACAGCACGACCACTTTGGCCAACACTCGCAACCACTTTGGTCGCAAGAGGAAGAAGCTTTACCTAAAATGGAAGGTTTGCGTGCGCTGACTTTGTTAAGGTCAGAGGATGTCGAGAAAGGATATACAAGCAAGGATAGGTGATAGGTTGCACGCCGGGTTAGTAATAGGTTTGAATGAAAGCATCGATAAGGACCATTGCTGAATGAATGGGGGATGATTCAGCAAAGCATATTGTATTTAACGAAGAGTTACTTCGATCGTATCTCAAATAACAACCCTAACCGCTCCTTCTCCCACTCTCATTCACTCTTTTCCTTTCGCCCTCTGTTTTTGCCAGTCCCCTCTCAGAGAGCAAAAGTGGGCTAGACAAATATCGCCGATTGCAATCGCAGCGTTTAATTTGGCCGAGCTTTTTACGAAGTGTGGATGGGTTTGGTTGGGACACATTTCGCACCAAATTCACTGACACTTCTCTATTCGTTAGTGAACTCAACGTTAGATCTAACATAAAATCATTAATTCGACTCGCACTACCTAGTTCAAATGTATTACGGCGTTTGAAGAGCAAATGTACTTACTTGAGTGAAGAGTAACCCACAGAAATCGAAAGCATCGCGTGTTCAAGATCATTTGGAGTGACCCTTGAGTTTCTCATTCTCGGCATGCAAGGAAGTAAACCTTTTCCGAAAAGAGGTTCGCATAAATAACTCAGAGCGACACATTACTAACTGCTCGAGTGCGTTGTAACGCCGAGAGATTATCCGTGGTACGCTGTTCCAAGGAGAAAAGAGGAAAGTGATCTTCTTGCCTTCCGAGAGTGAGCTGATTTTTACACAGATGCTTGTCTAGCTTTATTCGCTCAAGAAATTTTTCTCTTTTTAGGTCCAATTGAAGCATTTTTTTGAATTATTTTCTTAAGGGTATGGCTTGTGAAAGAAGAAAGACATTCTTCTGAATTCAACTATTGCAACGCATGAGCAGTCTCGAAATTTTCGTGCATGAATTGTGGCTAAACCGCCCGAAGAATTGCTTCGGTGGAAAATCGGTGGAGAAATATCAGTAGCCTCTCGCTGGTAAATGCGAAGGTCGCCCGTCATTACACACGCCGCTGAATCGATCAACTATCCTCTCGTACTACATGCTTTCTCTCCCTCCCTCGTTCCTTCTATCCTCTTCTTTCGTATTCACTTTCCTCTGGTTTCTCCTATCTGGCCTTGTTCCCAGGAACACAGGAGCAAAAACGGATTGTCGAAAATCGAGTAGCTACACGCCGCTTACTTCATTACGACAACTTCGTTCGCTCGATACTGGATTAGAGTAATTGGCACGATATTACTGAGTTCCTCCTGCCAGCGATAGTTGGGTAGAGGAAAGCGAGATGGGATATTGGGTTTCTCATCGGCTCCATTAAACACCAAGTGAGGTGTATGGCGGGGGTCACTTGGTCGCATTGTGCATTAAGCCAGGGCTCATCACGTTTCCTATATGCGAGAGGAAAAACTGCCAGCGAGACAGAGAAAATTTATTGGCGCCATATCGCCGATGAGAGGCCGAGCAACCGGCCCGAATGGATGGATTAAAATTCAGAACAGAAAGCACCACTTCGTTATTTCTTCAATGTTTATTTCCTCAAACAGCGATTAATGTTTTTCTAGTTTTCTGGCGTTGGCCGAAATATAAATGGTGTCTTAAGGAAAATCTTAAGGAAGTTTAGTGAACAGTTACCAATAGCAATATAAAACCCCATTGAAAATTAAGGATCCCATTTAATTGCCATGCTCCCATAGCAAACATAAATATAGAAAATCGTAAATACTCGATTGTGCCAAAGCGGATCACGAGTCGAGTTCTATTTTCTCCGAAGAATGGAAAGCGTTTCTTATTCTATTCTACGCAACTGCGCACGTGGAATGTAATACGAGTGCAGCCGATCGACCGGAATAGCGTGACATCTGCGCGAAAACGCCGGGGGCGGAGAATAATGGAAAATTCAAGGGTCACACGTGTTTGTTGGTTATGGAGAAGTAGCAAATCCTTGAGAAGCTTCTGACTTCCATTCGTCAAGTGCCAAATAGGATCTACAAGAGCTTCTACCACTGCAGTACAATTTGCTGCGAATTTTCCTAGTCATGACGTAGTAAAATGCGATTCTCCTCTTTCAGTTTTGATGTGGCATTCTGCGTGAATATTTTATTACACAAATTAGTACATCTCAGCAATTTTAAATTATGTATCCGCTTCACCATTCCCACTCTTCTTCCAATCTATGTATGTGCACAATTCGATATCCTTCACGACATTGCCCGTCCGGAAGTTCATCTACACTTACGGGCTACTCCATCGGAAGGCTGCCGGGATTGAACCGGATAACGAGAAATGGGAAAAGTCCAAAAGAAAAAGAGGATACGTGGAAAAGCGATAAGCGACGCCAATACGAAGCTATAGCCTTCGCGGCATGCATGTCTCGCGCATTATGAATGGATCGCGGAATACCTCGCGTGTCGCAAGTCAGACATCAAACTATAGGAAAGTTTAATTCTATTAATAACATCTATGACTATACCGGCTGTCCTTATATGCCGTGCAATCCAACTTCCGGCTGCATTTTGACGATTACCAAGAGAACTTCTTTACTTTCTTCGTTTCATATTGTACATAGATACGTAAACACAATAAAAGCTACCTATTAACCTACTTCTTACGGATTTTGAAGTTCGTTTAAAGTCACACATGATATTGACTGATCACACTTCATTGGAACGCGGTTACCTGTCTAGACGTGGCAACGCGACGGTTCTCCGAGTGGCATACCGGAAAAGATCATTTGGAAGCTAGAGTTAGACTCATGTTTCGCAGAAAACTTGTTCACTCCAAAGTAGTATTTAGCACATTGAATAAGAACAGGTTGCAATAGCAATCTGAAGGTTTAATTTAGTCCGACTAATCGAATTGATAGATTGCTTTAAAAATTAACTATTCCGAATTAAGTCTTGACCGATGAAAGGGTTTGGGGGTGTACAGGGACATTTGACTAGCGACAGACGTAATTAATGACTTGAAGAAGGAAAGAAAGATTGGTGTAAAGAGTAGTTAAGTACGTAGAGCAGCAACCCCTGTTGGCTCCGTCATTCGTTGGTCGAGCACATGAACACAGAAAGAGACGCGCGAGCAGGAAAAGCTGGCGTTCCACTTGGCGAAAGGAGTTGAGGGAGACTTGGAAAGACGGGAGGGCGGGTGGGCGGGTGGGGCGAGGGGGAGGCGAGCGATCTCGACTCGGGGAATAGCAGTCCGAGAAAGCGAGTGGTTGCGTGTGGCGAGCGAGAACACACACGAAGCGTATGTGTCGGGGGAGAGAAACCACGGCGCCGTGGCACGTCGCGACGCTCAGTCTACCGGCGTCCCTCGTGCTTGTTGTACGATCTGCCGACGCGCGTTACCTCGCCAACTGAAATCGCTCGAAAGTATTCCGGCGCGTCTCCATTTCGTTACTTTTCCCTCCCTTAACAAGCGACGCCGGCAACTCACCTCCCGTCGGACTCCACGCGTCAAAACACCTGGGCGTGTGTAAAGAGCCCGGCACGCCGAGCTTTGTGAGGGATCTCCGTTGTTCTAACAAAGTGTAATTGTGCAAATAGGTAGTGTTGAATGAGCAAATGAATCGGTGCATTGACTAGAGCTGTGATTAATAGGTAGTCTGTTCCATGTGTCTGACACTGGTGCGCCAGGCCGATTCCACTTGCCGATCTTTGCGACGAGGCACGCTTTGTGCCTCGTCGTCAGTTGGAGATATCGTCGGCAAGTGGAATAAGTCGAGCGAGTTAAGCCTCCAATTATCCCGCTTCCCAAATACATGCGGGATTACCGCAATGCTTATCCACACCCCCAACATTTTCGAGGCTGACTCGTGAGGGTAACATTTTCCACGGCAGAGCGCCCTTCCCTGGCAAGAAAGTATGAAACCGAGGGGAAGGAATGCCGGCTCGTACAATCGCAGTGAGACGAAACGCGGGCAAAATCTTACCGACCTTTTGCCCGAGATAATCTGCTCGAGCGAGGTCGAATCTCTTCAAGTTCGCCGTGATTCTTCGTGCAGTTTTCCATTTACCCCACTTGAGCTGGAGCTACCTAATAATTCATTCGCTCGCAGTTCGATTCTGTGCCGGGCGAAACGTTTGAGCTTACAGTGAGAATTGCTTATGAAAGTTTTGTAGACGCCTCCGGCATGCGGGGATGCCGACGATAGTAAACGGCGGAGGAGCAAGCGGAACTTTTTCAATTTTTTTCTACAGGCCAGCTGGCGAGAGTCCTCTTGATTTTTAACGTCGGCTTCCTGTTAGCATTTGCCGGGCAACTAAGGGCGACTACGCCATAATGAAAAGGTTCCTTTGATGCCCGTGAGCTATCACGCTTTAGCTCTCAAAAGCGGAATGCAAATCGCCGCCCATAAATCGTTCGCGGCACAAAAAGCGACAACCCCCTCAAAGAAGGCTATTTTCCTTCAAGTCGAAGAGCACACTGTTTCATGACGGTAGGGGTTCATAAGGAGAAGAAGGCAACTGAAATGAGAAGTGGAAAAATTCCAATTGGCAGCAAGGATTGTCCAAGTGCTCCGGCCACCCTCGGCCTTTGCTTATGAAAATCAACTACGCTAATCTTATATGTAAACGATGTCATTTTGTTCGTGATAAGGTGGCATATTGATCATACGATCCATAAGTCGTTAGATTTTGGACGGTCAGCAAGTACTCATACAACTAGAGACTTTTCAAGGATTTCATTCAAGGATCCTAGATTACGTGTACCGCGATACTTAAGCCCGTGCTTCCAGGGAGCACGTGGCAAAGAGCAGTTCCTCTTTCTCTCTCGCTCTCGGTTTCATGGCGCTCTTGCATTTTGCAGCTACGGGAGACGCTATCTTTGCCGCGAGCGTAATGCGTCACGCGAAAACGAGCCAGGCAAATAATGTCCGCTCTAGCTTTCCTTGGCGTCAAGTTCACGATTTGATCGTCGACAAGGTCGTTTACATTGCAATCCAGTAGTACGATGAGCAGTGCAGTTAAGTGCTACACATACGTAAAACTGCGTAGCGAGAGCTCCATCGGGGGAAATAGATGCCCCGACAGCATGCACGCTGACCTTTCAATTAACGATCAGCCTCGCATTGATTCGATCTTCTCTCGGCTCCACGTGAACACGCTTGATTAAATGAATGCTCGTGTGAGACTTCCTCTGAAAATAGGCCTCTTAGCTCTGGGGTAAAGAATACCCTCTTATATCCACTTACCTCTATTTCCAGAATTATGTAGTCTTACGCAAACTTTATTACAGGGCCTGATTATAACTCGCGATGTTTACAATTTCGCATACGTGCCAGCAACACTTTCCGCTCGCAAACGAAACCGTTCGAGCCCAAGTTACGGAGACTACCTCTGCATGGATTAGTGAAATCCAATCCCGACTAATTGTCTAGGATGCAGAGATTCTCTCTGGTGAAAACGTGGGACCGCGGACTTTGTTACCTGGTGCGCGGAAGTTTTCCAGTCGCAATTGTGAAGCACGTGTGGCTCCTTGGCCACTATGAATATTGCAGTATGTAAATCCAGCCCTCTTGAACCTGCTCCAGTGTCGGCGCGCATTATCCCCAACCCCCTTTTCTACGAGGACGCGCAACCGTTAGCTGTATGCGTCGTCAAAACTTTATGTGCCAGCGAAGGTCGAACCGAGCGTTTATAATGGGTAGGTCTCCTCGTGGAGTAAGGACAGTTTCATGGACGAAGGATGTCGTCCATTCTGGACAGTTGAATTTGCCCGATTCGAGATGTCCGTTTCAAACTTACTGAAATTAGCACTTAGAAGTGGGAATGTCTCGTCCTTCGGAGAACGTCGGAGTTTGCCAGGATCCGCCAATGTCTCCAACTGAAACAATTCCTTCTTTCCCCCCTTGTTTGTCTCTCCGCTCTACTTTTTTTATCCTTGCCGAATCATCCAGGGCACTTTATCGAGCGACGAAATTTTGCGTGTTTTCACGTATGCATCGGAATGTAATCATTGGAGAGACAGAGCCGCATCGGCTAATTAATCGTCCATATAAGTACCTGGTCGAGTTCACGCACGGCTTCGGTATTCAGTTCGAATGATATAGCTCTTGTTTTTACGATGATCCGGAGCCTCGCCGCTTCCCAATACTGAAGCACACTTTGATATTGGCACCATGTAAATCGACCGATATTTCTCACAACTCGCATGCCCAAAGGAATAATCGGAATTCCTAAGCAATCTGGCAAAGTAAGGTCGCGTTTGAGTGTCAATTGAAATCAGAGAAATTCTTTTTATGAGTCGAGAGATCTGTCTTTCAACCGCAATCGCTATTCGGGACCACCTCAATTACGAGAAAGAAGCACCCGCTCGCCTGCTAGCACTCGGAATAATTCTCAATTTAGTGCCCGAAATAAGTGGACCATTCGGTATAAACCTTCGACGCCCTGTGACAAAAAAAAAACTTAATTAATGATCCATACCAATCAAGCATTTCTTCTCTTTCTTGAATTCTCAACAATTCCTGAAGAACTATACCAGCATGCATTATTGATTACCTTTTGCAATCAGACCAAGTGTTCCTGGTAGAATTGTAGAAGGAAGTAGGATATTTCTACCTTGAGTTGCACATACTTCGTTGCACAATGTGGAATCGATAGTTTATGATTGAGTGACGGCGGAAAAAGGTATCGAAATCCTAAAGAGTAGACCAGGAATGTAAAGCAGAAAAGAATTTGCCCGAGAACAGAAGCATACATGTTAGTGGAATCAACGAATACGTAGTTATCTACGAAACACTAGTTCTCATTGTCAGAAGTCGACCTCTCCTTGCCCCTATCTCAACAGGCCTATTATTAGTTACAACGACAGTGATAGTCATAGACCAGAAGCACTAGCTATAATCGACAGTGTGAGTAGCGCGACTCATCCAACGGCAATCAGACATCCGTTAGCAACGATCGACGCGTGAAAGAGTCATGGCAAAACACGTGTATGCGTGAAATATGCAAGCGTGTGACGACGCATTGTTAAGCGATCGGTCACGGTCACACGGCGTGCAGGAAATTTGAGGGCAACAACTTCGTGCCATCTTCGAAAGGAGAGCGGAAAATTACTCCTCCGTCCCGGATGAAATTACTCGAAGTTGGCGGCATCTCATAGGCGAATTCTACCATGGAGAGAGAGTCTGTATACTTTGGCCGAAGAACATTCGGGAACAAGTTGTTAATTGGCCATGGCCGGAGAAGTGGCTACCTTTTTGTTCCGGGAGCGAATTGGGTTGGAACGCTCAGGAATTTCGTGAGCTTATTCGAGAAGTCGGTCTCTTTGTTGCGCATGTGGACCGCATAAATGGACATTTCGGCTTGCTTTTAATACGTAACTCCACGAAATACCAGTTATAACCAGCGATGTTTCTCTTTTTCGTGAGGAAAAGCCGGTGGGGACGAGTCGCGAAAAGCTTGGCAGAATGACATTAGCATACGGTTCGCATCAACCTCACGTAATGCTTACTTGTGACAGCGCCAGTTTGTTTCGGACATGCGATAGCGATTTACGAGCAGCGAACTCTCAAAAAGGCCTCCTTTAATCCACTACCCAACCCAACAGTCTCCATCGCATCTTTTCCGTCTGTCCGTCTCTCTGCTTCTCTCCATTCGGCCTGGTTTTCGCTATTGGTTTTCGTAGCAATTCGTGGAACCAGCAAGTTACTGGCCTCCCCTTTGACCCGTGGAAGCGAGCGCCTCACGACACGGAACTAATTAGGCAAAGAAATTGGCGTACAAGTGGGCCGGCTGCAGCTGATTGCTATGCAAATTGGAAGGGGGGGAAATGAGTGCGCGAAACGATCGACTTTGGATTTGGATTCGCTTTTCCGTCTGCGTCATTAGTATGACAAATTAGCATCGTGCACTTGTGCTATGCCGCATGCATACTTGGACCGACTATTCTACGGTGACTGGCTAGATTGGGACGTTGAACTCCCCCTCCCCCTCCCCTCCCTCTCTGTCTCTGCCCTCTCTTAGCTGCACGCGGGGTCATGAACGTCAGTCGGAGGTTTCTCGAGGACAGGAAAATTCGAGAGAGCGCCAGATCTTCCAAGGTCCATAACACTCTCTGTCCCGACCTGATAGAGTCCGGCGCGGCGCGGCGGGCCTGAGCGTCTACTCGAGGCTCCTTGACCGTCCCAAGTCATCAATCATAATATCCAGTCTCGACACGACTCCTCGGCGTCTCCGTCATGGTTGGCCGATGCACGCGACATTGGAACGCTTGCCAAAAGTCAGCTCTCCGCGGTACACGCCAGCTTATTAATAATGTACACGACTAACAAGCGGATGGATGTTGGCATGAAGTCGAGTGCGTGCGCCGGCAGGAAACCGGCGATAATAGGGCAACACGCCTCACGAATCGCTGCTGGCCTACGCTCGTATGCAGTGCACTCGTGTAATCGGCGCGAACCGAGTTTCTCACCGAGTGCACATACCTACTCATTTTGGGGATAACCGGCCGGGTAAGTTGGTAGCTTGACCCAATTGCTACCGAAGTGCCAGTTGCCTGTAATACGTCGGTTCTTCGCGATAGTTTGTTACGTGCGCGCACGCTCGTCTACCCGGAGAAAACGGATCGCCGTAATCAGTCGCATGAGCTTCAGCCTGACGAGATAGAGATAGAAAGCTAGAAAAGGGAGAAACAGCACCCGCTTGTTTTCAATTGTGGAAGCGGATGAATGAATTGTGCGACACGTGGACGAGCTAGGCGCATTTGTTCCAGCTCCGCTATTGTAATGAGTGTTTGCGCGCGCGCGCGCGGCAAATATAGAATGACCGATTTGTGCAGCCTCGCATAGGATATTCCGGATTAGTCAGTCAAAGAGAGATATTAATAAAATCGGGCATCGAGCTCGAGAGGGATGAATACGTACGCGAATCATTGATGCGGACTATCAGCGTATTCCAGACTTTATGGAACATTCACGATCAGTTGCCCCCTTGATCCTGATTTATCCTGTTACCTTCAATTCAAGAGCAATTGTACCGACGAGCCTCGAGCCAGGAGCAATTTGCAGAAGGTATTTTCTTGCCAGGGAGCCGAATCTCCTAATTACGTGGGCTCGGTGTATAGACGGTATTATGGAGCAGGTGTTCCAACGGACTTAACCCTTTCGCACCCCAGACTTATATCCCCAGTGACCCTTTTTCCCCTTACTTATCCTAGTTTTCTCCCCTTTATTAGCACGAACACAGTCCCCTTCTAAGTTTTCGCGAAATTAACATGTCTGGACCTAATCTTTAATCCAGACAAACTAAACCTTTGGAGTGCCCAAAATCATTCTTCATTCTTCCAATTTATTTTCAGAGAATTTCTCCATTAGCGCAATCCCTCCTTTTAACTTCCTCATTTTCGCTAATGCAGGTGGTTCTATTAGTTTGAAGTTCGAGTCAATGCACGTACTTGGGAACTCATTATCGCAGCCTGAGACGGCTTTAACTCAGAATGTAACGTTCGGCAGTCACACTTCAGTGCTATTTTCTACCCTAAAGCTATCGAAATGCTAGTAGCGCCAAGGGAATGGAGTATTTGCCTCGAATGGATTTAATACGATTTGAGATATTATATGTAGACATATAAGACGTTAAAAATAGGTTCCAGCACCGTACGATTCTTATTAGCAATGCAAACTTTCTCGACAACCAGTGCGTGTGCGCAAAATTTATTCAAACATCTCGATTTGGCGAATTGGAAGTTGCCAGGCGCATCTGCGCGCCGCGCGCGGTACGCCCTTGCCAATGGATTTGCAATGTTCATCGGGTATTTCTAGCAATGACGCGTTGCCCTCAAAGCATTGCCGGATGGCACTGCGGATCAGCCTGTTCGTCAATTTAAACAGCAGTGGGAATCCATCCACGCCGTATTACTAGAACGGGACTGTTAGCACTGGAATTCGATCAAGTAAGAGAATCGAAAGAAGTTGGATGGGAAGGAAAATCCTGTCAAGACAGTGGAATGGATCGAACGAGCTCGAGGTACGATTTCCCGATGGCGGTTGGGAGTTGTGGCAGCTCTAGAGAGGACTTTCGAACCCAGTGGACTTGAAGTGTCGCGTTCGGCTGGTGGTGGTCCAGCAGCGATCAGTTAAGATGCGCGCGGCAATCTGGCATGGAAGTCAGTGAGCGAGGACGCGAGGAGGACGCGGAGCCAAGCATCGGCAGGATATCTTCTAGCCAAGAAATCGTTGGTATCGCGGAATCGATCAGTACCACTGCTCTCAGTGATCTTAGTGAGGTGGCCAGCGTGTCGACTTACCATCCGAGCAATGTGCTGTTAACGGTGATCAAGGGTGTCGTGATGGTCGGTATCATTGTCACCGCCCTGGTAGGCAATGCCCTGGTCATCGCGAGCGTACGTCGCCACCGGAAGCTCCGCGTGCCTACCAACCGATATGTCGTAAGCCTCGCGGCTGCCGACTTCCTTGTGGCCGTCTGTGCGATGAGCTTCAATGCCTCGGTCGAACTCACTGGCCGCTGGATATTCGGTCGTGTGATGTGTGACGTGTGGAACTCGCTCGATGTCTACTTTTCCACAGCTTCGATACTTCATTTGTGTTGCATCAGTGTGGACAGGTACTATGCGATCGTAAGGCCGCTCGAATACCCGGCCATCATGAGGCGTCTTACGGTCACCTGTATGCTTGGCAGCGCTTGGATCCTGCCTGCCCTTATTAGCTTTACTCCCATTTTCCTCGGGTGGTACACCACTCAGGAACACTTGGACTTCCTCGACAGGAATCCGCAGGTAGACTGGAGAAAGAACTCCCATACTTTTCACATGATCCGCATTCATTCTAACAATGGCCCCGGCTTTTACATTGTCTGCACTTTCCTTACCAACTACAAGTACATTCAGCTTTCTATTGAAATAATCACCGAAATATATGGTTTCGTACAGTTCAAACCAAAGAATAAGGACGACAAATGCAGAAATAGAGTTACACAACTTTTCATTCTCTCGTCGTTTTTTATTCTTTCGATCGAATTCCTGGTAGCTTGTGGGTTTGCTTTTTGGAATATACCATCAGAAAGTTCATTACAGAAAGTCTATTCCAAAGTTCATAACGCATGCACGCAGTCGTATGAAATTTCTGCGAGAACAAGTCGCCTATTGTCGGGCGCGTTATTCACAGGGGAATAAATAGCGAGCTGCCTGCTGAAAAACAGAGCTACGCGCAAGTTCAGTTGTAATCGACATTCATTTCGACATGTCATTTTCACACGGGCGCGACACAACTCCACGCTTTTTGCGAAACAGCCCGATGACATCTCACTTACCTGGCAACTGATTTTGCAACATTATTTCGAGCATTGAAAATGTGAATGTTATATTTCGGCTAGCTTTAAACTCACCTATAAATAATCTTCAGGGGTAACACGCATCATTTGTGTTTTACCTCAGAATATAGAATTTAAGTCATCACACGGCACCCACGACTTTCTATCATGGCCGTTTCCTTTTCCGTTTACTCACCATTATTTGTCTGCTTTCACCAAAACTGATGGCAACCATTTCGATCTCCACACGGAGCCACTAACTCTCCGGAAAATATTTGTAATTCGAACGGAAATATTGACAAAGTGATTTGGCGTCGGTTGACAGGGCAAATAAGAAAGCAATTTCCCCTCAGAGTAAGATCTGCTCTCTTCGCGTATGAAGCAGAGAGCCTAGCATTCCTTCAACCACTGTCCAAACAGGTGAGTTTGAATTCACAAGAAAGAGATCACCCATATCTCAGACTGACTTCTCCACCATCCCTTATTCTACCAGTTTCTTCATCTGATAAGTGGCCTGCTGGTTCCCCCTGGTAAATATACAGGGCAAAAGCAACTTTCGCTCCCCCTCAGCTGATTTTTCAGCCCATAACTTATGTGTTCTCCCCGCGAGAGTTATCTCGCAATGGGTGCTTTCGATAGCTCGACATCTCACCGGGGGATATCGACTTGATCCGCTTTATCGAATTTGTCCTGATCCTTAGAAAACCAAGTATTGATGTCTGCGTATCGGGCTATTTTCCAGGATCATGTGAGAAAGTATGGGTAATGAAGCGGTATAAGTTTTCATTGCTAAATCATTGAGTTTTGGGCCTGGTATTCGGACAGGTCTGTGTATTCGTGGTGAATCGTCCATACGCCGCGGTAAGTTCGGCTATATCCTTTTGGATTCCGGGCCTCGTGATGATTGTCATGTACTGCAAGATCTACAAGGAAGCTGTGCGACAACGGGAAGCCCTCAGCAGGGCGTCCAGTAATACCGTGTTGAATAGTGGTCATCTGCGTCGCGCCTCCACCACCAGAAATCATTCCAGGACGTCTAATCAGCTGCTGTTGCATCCTAGCGATGCCAGTGACTTTGGCCGCCCAGTCAGCTATAAGTCAGCCGCCGAGCTCAATATAGAGAATGGTGAGTGCGTGCAAATGAAACTAGCAGAAAGTAATCTCCTTCGAGAAATCACTACAGACGCAATCTAATTTAACAAATTAATAGTCATTTGAGAAGCAATACATACAATTTAATAGTATTGCCAATTGTTTATCAATATGTATTTGTTCTATATGCTTAAAATAAATGGCCAATTTAACAACAACTTTCGCTGATATCGAACAGGAAGGTTAATTTCTGGAACAGCGCAATCGTGACAAATATTACATCATCGAATAAATCCTGGAGTGAAAATGGTTTATTCCGCTAATTATTATCGAGAATGTAGTTATTAATGTACACAGGTATGAGTTACAAACACTTATTATTACACGTTCCAGTTTATGAACATCCGTTTGGTTATTATCAGATAGATAGAAAATCCATGCGGAAGCTACGATCTGCAATACACTGAATATAACGGGACACAGTTCTTCGTGATAATATCATACACGATTTACGATGAAAACATACGATGTAACGAAGGCTGAACTAATTAATGTCAGCGACAAATAAATTGAGCTTTCAAAGGCCGTGAATCCCATTGTTGGGGCATTTATCGACCGGTAGTATTGTAGTATTGTGAATGTTAAACAGGTATTTCTCGCGTATTCATTTCTCTTTCCCTTTGTGAGAGAAAGAGGTAGAATAAGAGAGAAAGGGTGCGGTTGCCCATTTGAAGATAAAATTGTAAAAAAACGCAAAGTAAATTTTTATTAGCGGGATGTTAAATAGTTGAGCTCTGCAGAGGAAGATCAAGAAATAACTTATCGAGCAGGTATCGCATTGCGTTTTGAACTTTTAATGTATTTAAATGAGTAATATTACACGACCACTTGGTTAATGACAAGAGTCCGAAGAAATTTGTTCGAGTTACTTAATTTATACCCTCGTGCTTGAAATTACGATCGTTTGCCGCTCATCGTGCAATTTTAATCGCGGCCCTTCATGAATACCAGCAAACTTAACCAGTGAAGCTCCTGGTCCGAGTTAACGGGCGGAGCTCTTGACGAGCAGCAATTTTCGCATACTTTCTATTAGCACGTACTTATAAGATGCTGCGTTAAAATCACTCAGAAATATTCCAATATAACCTCCACTACGGCCAGAAGCATGTCGTGCTTCGATAGAAAGATGGTAGAATGAACTTTGACAAGTTTGCAATTTTGTAGGCTCATACAAAACTCCCTCAAAGATTCCGTCCAAAGATTCGAACTTTCCTAGTTCATGGCTTTATCGAAACGTCCGCCCACATAAGACGTTCTCTCGATATTTGTGGTAGAAGGAAAACAGCGCGTCGTCGTTGTCGTCTGTTGATAAATTGGTTTGAAACATCTATTGGACATTGACAAATTTAAGTAATCGGAGCGATAATTCCTCGTGTTTGGCTCCGTCAGTTCTTCGGTTTCGCAATTAGAATAAATGGTGCAGTCGATTTCGTTGCCAGTATTGGAAGAGTACTGCTCGCCTATTGCCAATTCTCAGCTGATATCGGTCATTCTTTCGCATTCGAGTAATTCTTTGCGTGCCAAGATTGCGTTATGGAAAAGAGTGCCCGACGGATGCAGGCACACAAGTCCGTCCTGTAATTTCCAGGCCGGCCCTTTTTCATGGCACGATGCAGCAATATCGGTCCATTAACGATGCCTACCGGCCGCAAAGTGCTCTCCTCTGGCAATTTAGCCGAGCCATCAGACACATATAGAAATGCACCTCGCCGTCAAGGGTGTGTGTATGATGGGGTATTCAAGGAGAAATTTCAACTCTACCGGTACACCAGCTGCTGCTACGAAGCAACCTGCGCACTCTCCAAGGTGGTGCTGATTATTATGCCGGAGGATTAATGCTCCGGTTTGGAGAGTGTGTATGCGAATACTGAGTTAACGACAGGGCCACGCTATCCACACTAATGCACATCTTGATAGCCTTTCCGATGTGATGCAATGTTTCGTATGAGCTCGTATTTTAATACTGTCATCGCTGGAGCAGTTCAAAGATCTACTAAAGCCGTTATTTAATAGAAGCTTGCTCTTAATTCACTTCACCTTCTCTATTCTCACACAAGCCTGTGGATTTTACTTAAAATTACATAGTACGATTCAAATTGAACAATCAAAACTTGTCCGAGACTATTCCGGAATAGTATTTGATTCACGCCACTATGGTATCGAACGCCATCAATCTCCTCGAAGGGTTCTTTTCCCGAATACCGATTGGCCCCAATTCTTTATATACTTATTCGAACATCCGAGTACGGCGGCTTATTCTACTTAGAGAGATTGGATGGTCAGAAGTTTTTGGGCGGCTGCGCTTTTCACAATATTTCAAAGAGCTGGGAGAAGGGAGAGAGGGCAACCGGGATCGAAAGGGTATAAATATTGTAGCTGATTAGAGTAGAGGAGATAGATCCAGCGGGCACAGTATGTGGAGATGAGCCAGAATGAAGTGCTTGCCAAAAATTTAGTTGCACGAACTTGGCATTCCACAATCATATTGCCTGCAACTTCGATCGCTCGCCTTATTCTACCTACCATCTATTCTGCGACATTCCAAAACTTAAGCTTTCGAGATCCTGCATCATGTGCCATTCTATGTAGTTACTGCTAGTTTTTGCAATTTCGCCCTCTGCCGAGGAATGGTGTCACTGTGTGGACCAGAAAGTACGCGATTTGCCATAGCAAACAAACACCAGGAATGAATGTTATTGTAAGATGTGCAAAACTTAATAGTCTATGTTACACCGTCATGGAAAATAGTATTCTCATTTCTAACGAACAGAAAACATACCTTCTTTTATTCTAATCGTATTACCATTAATTTGCTTAGGTACTCATTTTATCCTTGTTTTTTTGCATTAGCATCTCATACTGCCAGTTTCAGAATTTTTCCATAGAGCACCGAGTTTTTTGAGATCATTCGATTACAAGGAAACCGAGGGTGTTCGTGAAATACGCCTCACTCAGCTTGACAGGATTTTCAGAGGAATTAAATTACTCAGAGTTTAACGAACGCCGACCTAACAGGAGTCGCTTTTGACGGTAGAACGTTGGACCCTATAAAGTGTTCCTATTTTTTGTTGCGCCTGTTCCCTACATTCCTACGTCTAACTGCTTTGAGGTGTATGCGCGCAAAGGCGACCGGGCTCGATCATTCCCAGAATATAATTGCACAAGTGCTCTGTAACACAAGGGCTTGACGTGTCACGCAAAGCGTGCGCGATTGTCATGTCTTTGATCAAAGCCACCCCTATTCAATTGAGTTACAACCCGGCAACGAGAATTTTAATTGGATGAGCCCGCAATTAGTAAAATTGCTTAGTCTTGGAATAGAAGTATATCGTCTCAAGCCGCTTTTAAATGCAATAAAGAATTGGGAAGGAAATATAGCTGGGGTTAGTGGAATACACGTCGATGTATGCTATTTAAGAATACCTGGAACCTCCAAGTAACCACTCTAGTAATAAAAGAGATGCAGAGTAGAATTAGCTTACCAACGCAACAAACCACTCCGGGTAAACTAGAGAATTATTTTACATCTACGGTGGGACGTACGAGACTCAAACAGTGCAAAGCTAAAAAAATCTTTGTGAATTAGAACGGCGGACGAACTTTTCTCTCTCTCTCCATTTTCCAACATATTCCAGATATAAAACTCTGCTTCTGTTCAGCGAAAAAAATGCACAATTTCGGCTCAACTGGTTTTGCTGATTTAATCAGGCTGATATATTCTTTTTTCGGGCGGATCAGTGAGGATGGTGGCCAAGTATTCGTAGTTTTCCCTTTGCGAGAAAGCAGCGAGATGGGCGTATTAATTCCATGAATATTTCAGTTAAATAACAAGGACCCGTTCGCTTGAATTCTGCTGCTAAAACGACACTCCCGCTGAAAACGGATTTCGAAAACCATGATCCACGACTATTTTGATACTTTGACAGGCAAACTAAAAAATGCATGCATCTGCTAAAATATCTGTTAAATACATTTCGTACTGCAATCATTTATTACAGTCATCGATTCTTATATCCTCTTATAGTATTCTGGCTATTATTACGCTTCTATTATTACGATCTATAATATTTAGATGGGAGAAAGTTGAGGTTTCTGAAATAGAATCTCAAGACTTGCAGATTGAGTCAGAAGGAGAAGTACAGAATAGTGACAGTCTCAGTCGTAGGCTTACGCCGTTTCATGGAAACAGTATTTCTAGCGCGACCTACACCTTCAAGCATGAGGATTCATCGCTTGAAAATGTCTGACACATAATGTTCAAGGCAGCAGAGCAATCTTCGCATTGATGTTCCGCCAGTAAACACGTTTATTGCAACATGTAGTGCTGACAATAAGGATAACTTCTAGACTAACAGAAGGTGTGATCTTTGTCACTTAGAATTGCATGGCGTGCTTATTGTTTCCTGTCTTGAGACGTCCACTCCTTAAGAGAAGCACGTGTCTTCGGATGGCATGATTTACATCGTCAGCCGAGTCACCGTGACTTCTGTTTGCCATCCAGTTCACGCGCAAGCGTTGCCAAGTGTGAACTATCAACCATACCCCGAAATACCTATCATATGGTGAATAATATTGTGTCACAGTTACCTTTAACTCCATAAATTCCAATAGAAATATTGCGATATGAGACATTTTCATTTGTACCTTTAATGGAACTATTTATCGAATAAATCGTTTTCAAGCTCTCTTTGAACAGCAAACGAAAAATTGTACACAGTAAGGGATAAGAAATTTTCATTCCTATGTACTTCATGATTATTTCAAAGAAATATCGGCCTACATTATGACTGGTCATTAATCAGATCTTATTAAGTTCTAGAACACTTTTTATCGGTTACTTTGTCTATCGGCACGTGCTCACAATCTATTTCTCTCAGCCGGTCCTCGGGACAATCTATTTATCATCCAACCTCGTTTACACTTCCAACTTTTTTTTGTTCACCTTTCATTTCCAGTTCTTTTTGCTAGAATCCAATTGAACTTGCAGCGGGCACCCCTTTGAGATTTATGAACAATACCAAAACTTGGTGAAAGTAAACACATTGCTTACCCTCGCTCTCGTCAATTCGTATTGGCGCGGATTTCAAAGTTTTTACATTAATTCTGCCTGTCAAAGGGCGCCGCTCTCTCTCCCTTTCCAATCAGAAAGGCTTTGCTTCGGATGGGTTGTATTTTCACTGCATTTTGCTTCGAGCGTAGGTCACTCGAAAGGCAGAATGAGACAAACCAAACTAAACTTGATGTTTTGTTCGGCACAATCGATACTTTCTGATCGCTTTTACTCAATTAACCTAGTACTATTCATCCATTAGGTACTGTCAAATTTAATGAAAAGCTCTGGTATTGAAAGTAAATGGTTTTTGTGAAGTGAAATACGATTGTTTTTATCTTGCTCAACACGCCACGGACAGAATCGACTTTCGACCAAAAAGTTATAGTTGCTCACGATCTGTTGATTCGATGACGCACCCATCTATCACTGAATCCATCCGGCGACAGCATTTTCGCCCGACATTCAGAAACTTCCTCGCCCCAGACATTTATCATTTGCGCGACATTCTTATTTCCTGAGTAACTTCACTAATGTCAAATTAGCGGCCGAGTGGCATTCTCGTGAATCGCGAGACATTATTTGCAATGTGGAAATAAACTTTCAGTCGGCATAAAATTATTTATCGGATACTAAATGGTGACAATTATATTCTCTCATTTATACTAAAATTAGATAAAACGATTGTATAAAATACCCAAAAAGAATGGGAAACTACACAGAGTAATTTTTGTCGCTTTTGTCTTCTATACATGTACATTGTGCTTAAGAAGCGCTCACACATTCTAACAGAGACCGCATTAAAGAATTGAATTAAAAATATATAAAAGAAACATGGCAGGATGCCATGTCATCACTAAATCCGTATGTTTTGCTTCTTCCTCTCCTGTGACCCCGTTCTATGTCGCGATAGTGTAGGTCTCGAAAGAGAATATTCGATTTCAGATCCAATTGCGCTCCACAGACTAGTTCTAAGTCGTCGGAACAAATAAAAAGACTTATATGATCCGATGTTTGTCGGCGGTAATCTCCTCGCCGTTGAATTATTCCTCGAATGCAGATTAGATTCGGCGAATTAAATGTCGAACAGTCACGAAGAGTAAAAAGTTGTCCGGTGGAAAGTTCGAATGAGGTCAGGCGGATCCACAACGTAAAATGAACTCTTCCTATCGCGCCTTTCAAGAGATGAAACTGAGTACTCGAATCTGAGTAGGTAAAGTGGAAGAAAATTCCAAATTCAAAGGAAAATACCATGGAAAGCTGAGAAAGAAAAGGTGGGATCGAGTAGATTCTGAGGCAATGAAGCCGGCGACAGGCTGATAAAAGAAGGGGAGGAAAGAGGAAAGATTCCTGGAGGTTTGATCTCAGAAGCCAGGCTACGGTAAGTAGTGGGGTAGGTCAGTGAACGCGCTGTTCCAGCGAGCTTCAACTGGAACACCCCGGGAGCCCCGCTTCCCGCTTCTGCCCGCCTCTTGCTCGCTCGATATCTGGAAACGGTGGTGGCTGCAGCCGGCGGAGCCTATATGGATGCATGGAAAAGGAGAGCGGATGCGCCGGAAGCAAAATCCCGCGGGAGAATCCTAAACGGGGAATTCCCGAGCATTTGCTTCCAAGGCTGCCATAATACCTGAGGCAACAGCCAGACGCACACTCCTCCCAAGGCCCCTTGCAATCCGTCAATCAAAATCACAGCATCGCAGGATAATCCCTGACTATTATTGTGAAATATTACCACCGGATGCGTAGGGATCGCAGTTGAGAATGAGGAATAATTAAACGGACTTTGGCAAGTTACTAGTTATTCATTTGGCGCAGAGGGTAATGAGATGGGAAAGAGGGCAACATGTTAGTCCCTTGAGAGGAGGCAAGAGTATCCAGACAGAGAAACGGCGCCGTCTAAATGCGGCCGAGTCTTGAAGCTCGAAGCTAGTTTATCACTTTGCGGTGCTCTTTTCACGCAGACCGACAGACAAGCAGATGCTTGCTCTACTGCGGGCTTGGCAAGAGGGACAAGAGGAAGAAATTCCAGCTTCCTCGGGTGAAGCCAGACCGGGAGCGGGGCGAGTACTGCGCCAGAGGGAAAGCGAGGGTTCTTTGCACGAATTCGATCGAGCCCGGTGCCTGCTGGGAAATGAGAAAGTACAGGGTAAAGTGAGCCGCTCCACAGATGCTGATAAATGAGGAAAAGGTATTAGGTCGCCGGAAGAATGTGAACGGTGTACGATACCCTTCTCTCTCTCTCTCTCACACACACACACACGCTCTCCCTTGCCCTCTCTCAACCCACCTCCTCTCTCTTTCTTTCTCTGCCGAAGAAGATGCGTACCAATTGCAGAAACTTGTAGAATGATATCGCTGCTTCCGCAAGGTTTCACAGTCCGTATAGGGATTTTCACTTCTTTAATCCTGTGGCTACTATTTACGCCTTCAGGTGCTCCAAAAATGCATTAGGATTGCATTTGCCAAAGCTAAAATCGCTTCGGTTTGGAATTAGCGTTTACCATTAAATCGCTTGGTAGTCAAAGGGTGAACACCCGCTCCCGCAGCAGCAAGTCTTCCGTCTTGTGCGCATTCTGAAGAAATACTGGTTTCCCGGTTGGAGAAACAGTGATTTCTTCAACCGCGAAAGATTTGAGATTCCTGCTCACCCTCGATCCAGACACGAATTCCTGGAGCTAAGGCGGATATAATTTAAACCCCATTCATATTCATCAGACTACATTGGGATGCGAGAGCAACATCCATAGGAAGCGACTCCGTCACTTTAACTAGAGGGAACCTTTTATTATTTGGGAGAAATTGTCATTGGCCCGTATCGCAAGTAAACAATGCAGGGAGAAATTGAGTTGGCACGAAAGGCTAATATGAAATTTTCGAGACGGGCGAACGTAATCGAAATCTATTATGCGGACATAATGGCGGGGATAGGAAAGATTATTATACTTGTACGTCAATCACATAACAAACTCGTAGCTATTTACTGGCAAATTGTTACGAGCTGCTAACTAATCATTTTATTCTCGCCGTTATTATAGTTTGCGTGGTTATTTTATCGCCGTCGTAGGCGTCGTTTTGGTACACCTGTTATTCGACCTAGCTGGCAAATGAAGTATACTTTCCAGCGTAACTTTCAAAGCTTTCTTTTTCTATTTATTGAATATTCTTGATGGTTAATTGTGCCAGCAAATTGTTACGCTCTTTTTCTACCACGATGGCCTTTGCAGGCACCCAGAAGATTAGCGATCGTGTCTAGCCAGCCCTCGTAAGAATCTCGTAGCGACAAAATGTCATTCTCGGCCTGGCATTTATCCCTTACCGCAAAGGAAAGCAGTTTCTTTCCCTGGAGATGACAAGTGCTACCTTCCGTACATTTCACTCTGCCCTTCTTCTGCTATAAATAGCTTTGGCGATAGATTCTGAGCGACGACAATCATCCCTGCGATACTTTCGGAGAATAGTCACTTGTGCCGATCACCACTTCGATCTTGATCAAAATAAACCCTCGCTTTTCTTCCTTATGGGAAAGAGAATGGGTGTCTTTCGGGATTGGAGATTTATCTAGGTCCAGCCGGAGGCAAGGCCGTCCGAAAATTACCAGTATTTCCGCTTGATGAGAATGTCGCTTGTCTCTCCCTCCTACCCTATCGGATAAGGAATCTCACTACACAGCATCCAAGACAGGCACTTTCCGTGTTGCCGTCATGCTCCAAAGTGCTACCCTGATCCGGATTCCTCTCGATCCCCACTGAAAATGCTGATGTTGTCATCACCCCGTGACTCCTCTTTGACACGACACTTTCAGTCTATGATAAATGTAGTTTCCCTAAAGTTATTTCACTGCATTCAATAAAATTCCTGTAATGCTTGTAAAACATTTACAGAAACTCGTTTAAAAATTAGTCACTGAAGAAGTGTGGAATCAGATTGGAATTTGGTTACTTAAAAATTACATTTGCTTGACCAACATTGGGAAGCCCGAGAAGTCTAGAAATCTCTCACGACCTTAGCATACTTTGCCTGGTCTTTCCCTAGATCACGAAGTGAACACAGATTCAACACGCAAATCCCTCTCCAGTTAAATATTAGTTTTGTTGGAGAAATTCTTTTTTGTTAGTTGTACTAATTGTCACGAATATGTATGAAAAGGATATAAAGAGGAAGTAGAAGGAAATTTAAATTGGGAATCCAGTTCGTAGTTAACCAGCAAGGGTTGCACACAAACTAAATAACAAAAAGCGTCGAGCTACTTAATTACACTTAGGAGGATATTGGAGCGTAATTTGCCTACTCGCAGTTGTATTAATGGCGGATTCATTCTACGTAGGTCGAATCGATAGGAGACTCGACAGTTATGTAAAAGACCAAACCAATGGATACCATTGATACTTATCCCTGCTAGCAATCGCTTCTTTAATAATGCAGAGTGACAGTAGGCTGAGGTGGTGACAAGTGAAGGACAGAAAGGGAGAAAGCCCGAGAGAAAAGTGGCTAATGCCGTTAATAATACAATTTACCTGAGACGACTAACAATTTAGTGTTTCAAGGCCTAGCACTTATTGATTAGCAGGGAAATTGATGGAACGGTGATGCAAGCGCACGTGCGGCTGAAGCAGAAACAGCCTTTTACAGAATTAAATTTCCCCGGTACTTTTAGTGGAAGCCCCTGCAAGATCGTCCGGTCGTTTCCGTGATAAAGTATTATTCGAGACTTTCATCGGACAACATCCGGTACAAGCTTTTTTCCGTGCTAAAGACTGGCCAGGTGCGCTCGAGATTGTTTGTTCGCCTAGTTTCCATTACCCATTACTTCGTGGAGGCTTGCCGGTCTTACGCGCATACTTGCGCCTCGAGTGACTGGCCCAGTTTTCCTAATGCTTGTTGGAAGTATACCAGGTACTACGGAACTCTATGATGATCTTGAAGGTAATGTCAAGTGGATGCAGGTCTGGAATACATATGCGTGCACTTCAAACAGTCTGTTAGTCAACCCGACGCCAAGCGTGCACGTGTCTTCTTCGTGCAATTTTTTCTTTACTTCATTTGGCATTCCAAACTGAGGAAAATGGAGAATTCGGAACTCCTCGAAATTATAACTAGTTACGAATAGAAATGATCTTCATTGTTCATTTAATAACAATTGGATTAATTACATAGTTTTCGCGTTCTATATTTGACAAGATTCTTCTTGATCTAAACTGGTGTTTACAATGAGATCAGAGCAGTTGTCTTTGTCGAAGTTCCATAGCTTAAAATTTGGAAGCGGGAACGACGCAGTGTATATCGGAGAGTTAGCTCTCCAGGCGGTTCAGATTAATCGGGAAGTCCATTCAATCATCCCAGTGATATAACATCAATTGACTTCTTATCCATGAGCTCATCTGAACTAACAACTAAATTGATCGGAGGACAGACTTGCAGTCTATACACATAGTTCTGGTATAGCGGTATAAATGCATCATTCTTGTAAGATAACTCCAGTCGAAAGACCTCCTTAAAGAGCGGCACAGTAGGGCAGAGAGCCCGGAGCTACATTTGGGGTAATTGGGGAAGCATAAAACATTCAAGGCGATCCTAAAAGATGCACAGAAGATCCAAAATCCCAATGGGAGTCGTAGGTGAAAGAGCAAACACGTCTATTCTCTCAGAGCCACCCTCGTGAAACTTTGCGGTACTTTCACATTCTTGTAGTCCTTCGGGAGTTGTTTTTTTTTGGAACTCCAAGCAATGCTTGGCTGGACGTGGTAGAACTTCCAGTGAAACAAGCTGCTCGCTAACTTTTTAATGGTGTCAGCAAGTCTTTGATCAGCATAACAATATAACACATCTACGAACATTCTATGCTTCTCTATAGGAAAAAGAAGGTTGTCCACATCCTCTTACGGTGACCGACCCTTGCGAGGAGGCAATCGGTCCGGCATTAAGTGGAATGCATAGTAAATTTTGTTACGGAAACCACTTGACGGTCCGATCGTTCAATTGACGGGTTTTCCCGATCGCATTAAAGGAAACGGGAGAAAGCCCAGTGGTAGCTCGATAGGAAGTATCGTGCATAGGGTTGGGTTTGAATTTCTTGAAAGGGCGCGCCCATGCACTCACCACGCGACAGTAAGTCTCTCATTGATTAGGCTCTGCAATAAATAGCGGTCAATTTCGATTCTACGAAATGGACGACACCAGAAGCATTCTACTTAATCCACAATCAGGATTAGGAAAATGAAATTCGGCCAATTGTATTGCCGGAGACAGCCGGTCATTCTACGTGCAATACCATTTCCGCTGACTTGTCTGTAAGCTGCTAGAGCCGGTATTTGAAACAGGAACCGCGTACCTGACGGATCAAAAGGGCGAACTATTCTAGTGGGAAGAGGCCTTTAGGTCGAGTTTCGTGAATGGAATAGGGTCAGGATCGTTCTGCACTTCTGATTGTCTCGTGCCGACAGAGAGACTGATGGGTAAACGTCGGCAAGCTAGCGGAGAGTGCCGATCCTGGTTGTGTAGGTGCGCTAGGACTTCCACATATCTTGATGGATGAACGCATCGAGCGCAGCAGGCGGAGGAACCTCTGAGCATCGACCAGCCAACCTAAATCTGCCTGAGTGCATTCGAGCACGCAAACACCTTCGGGCCCCATACTCGAGTGACTGCCTCGGCAGTCAAGCCGCCCTTCGCCCATTATCTAAACAGAAGCCACGGATCTCACTCGGCCGACCAAATGAATTCGCTATCTGCCACTGTGAACGGGCAGAGCATGCCCGTCTTGAGCCGGCTTCGAGACCAGTCCTGATGAAGTTCTCTCAACCCCCTTGCACTTTAGTGATGGGCAGATATCGGCCGTGCCACTTTGCTTTCACACACACACACACATATGTCTTCTGTATATATATGGATGAATCTATACTAAGTTTCTAATCGTTTTGGTATGCTATCACTTGGAAGTTCCTCACAGTTACTCAAGCATCGCGCATTAATCGATTTCGTTATCGGTATTTCTTTTATATCCACACTTTCTATAATGTTGATTATTAAGACATTTTAATTGTATTACGAAAACTACGTGACCGAAATTAACCGTTTATCGCGAGGGTTCCTTAATGCGAAGAAAATGGCACGGAAGGAGAAGAAGCAATATGAGAAGATTGGTCCACCTTGCGTGACGATCAAAGGAAGTTCCTGCTCATCTAATGAGCACCGAGAATGCTTCTTGCTAAAGTTCAGAAATGTGGTGCACGTGAAACAGCTTGGATCTACTTAGCTTGACACTAATGATAATTTACGGTATGCTCGTACTTCGTTTACTTTGCCATCCGAAACATCTGAAGTTTAGAGCAGCCTCGTAATACATTGGAAACTATGGAGATACATTTGACTGGTTTTTGATAGTTTGGTGAAAACTAAAGTGAAAGTAATGGATGCCGAGAATTGTGAACCAAAGCGATGATTAAAGAAGTCCAAATGAGTGGAAATCTCGGTAAAAGTTACTCGGAACTCCAACTGATTCGTTCGGAAATTGAACTGGGACAACAATTTCCGAACTCCACTAGCCATAACTGGTTCTGATACTCCAAGGTTGTTCCTGGAGCAGCTAATTTCTCGTACGATTCGCCACTAAAACCCTTTAAAAACCACCAATTAATTATATATGTTTCGTAAAGATCTATCAACGAGTACTTGGCAACGTTGCCGATAGTCCCTGACAAACCAGTTATTGAAATGGAAGCTGGGAGTAATGCTATTTGGCCAATCAATGCTTGGTTATTCCGTCTGCAATTATCATTAGGACGAGGCTCCGCCAAACCGTATTTGAGTTTAAAACAGCGCTGCAGAGCCGCATAAAAGTCCACATGGGCTTGTCAAGTCTTTGACAGCCGTCTCATTCAACTGAGAGCTAATTATTACAATTAATCAATGCGGCTTACTCTTCCCGGCAAGCAATATAGTTAACGAAGTGTAAAATTTGCCGAGATGAATCAATCGATATTAATTAAATTACTACAAAGAACTCCTATTAATGCACAATAATTTTAATTCTGTTTTCCCAGGTACCTCGATACGGCAGCAAACCAAGAGCTGGAGAGCCGAGCACAAAGCTGCGAGGACGCTCGGTATAATCATGGGCGCTTTTCTTCTCTGTTGGCTACCGTTTTTCCTCTGGTAAGTCAGAACTTGAGCTCACATCATACGAGGATCATCGTATCGCATTTTTCTCTCTCAAGAAGCCTAAATCTTTTAATTCTTCCTTTCATTTAACTTATCCCTCTGCGTCTATCCAGTTTCCTTCTCTTACCTTCTCTCCGTCTATGCAAGAGTCTACCAAAGAGTCAGTTCGCACTTTGCAAACAATGCGACTTGATAAGACCGGAGGAAACTTGTCGAACGTTTGTCATAGCTCATTTATACGTACATGACGGGGAAGCCTGTTCTTACCAGGCTTTGGTTTCGATGGAAAATGGGCCATCATCGAGTTCTGTTCGTCGTTGTAACCGAAATCCAAAGATGTCGGATTCCATCGAAAGCTAGAACGGAAAAGTTTCAACAAGGTGTGCAGTTTCGCCGCATTCTGGGAGCAAAAAGAATGAAAGAAAGGCGGTAAGGCAGAACGAAAAAGGAAGTGGTAGAGAAAATATTCCGTTGGAAGAAGCCAACGTTCAAAAGCTGCGGAAGAGAAGCAAAGCTGTTTTATTAATTCAAACGTCGCCAAGTGCATCCTTACCAGTTTACTCCAGTCCTATTCCATCCTTCTCTCTTCCCCTCGCACACACACACACACACACACACACACACACACGCGCGCGCGCGCGCAAGACTCTCTTTCTCAAAGTTTGCGAGGCGACTGCGATTGTTTGCTTAGCGTAGCCCTAAGGCTTCTACCAGAGCTTCTCTCCTTTCGGAGAAATAACATTATGAACAGCCTTCCATGAGGAAAGGCTGTTATTCAATCAATTACCTCCTGGAGCCTTCATCGATGGGCTGCACACGCTATTACGTGACATTTGGATATGTCGACCGCAAATACCGCTGTAACCGGGGCACAGGTTGACAGCGATATTGACTGATTAATAGACAAAGGCGGCGACTACACTTCCGGAATGCGGACGGTGTAGGTAGACCAACCAATGATTATGGTCGGAATATTGCACGATCACTACGTCATCACTTCGCGCTCGAACTTTGTTGCAACTCGACACAAGATTCTCCCAAGTTTCCTTGTATTATTGCGCATACAATCGCTCGGCAGATTTCACATAATTACGGTGGAGTTGCGCATGCGGTTGAATAGTGTATTCTCCACTCTTGGCTAAGGGCTACTACACACTTACCGGTTGCTTGGCCTACATTTTATGGATACGCTCTGGGAGACAGAAGAATGATGGCGAGATGTGGCGGGGACAAGTTGCGTCAACAGAGTCGCTTTAACTAAGGGTGCAAATTCATTTATGGATGAAGCTATTCGCCCCCGAGAAGCCCACCTGCATCTCATCTTTGCAGAGCTCGTTTCCACTTCCCTTTCTATTTCTTATCTTTAGAACGCGTTATCGCAGTCGACTTCGCAAACTTAGCACCCTTAATGCTAAGGCAGTCTTATTAGTACAGCGATAATTCACTTTCTATTAAAAGCGTTCACTTTTTACTGCTGAGACTCAATGAGAAGCTTGAATGTCGAGTGGCAGTTATGTATATATAGTTCTTTCGAAGGTCAGATTACCTTTGAGAAGATCCTTTGTGCCATCTGGCCGAAATGCTAGACGTTTACTGGTCTTCCGTAGAAATTCCAAATTGTTTTGACGTGTAGTGTGCGGCTTGCAGTTGGTATTAGCTCGGCTCTACGCATTCCTAACGTGATTCCGCTGTTCTTTCCTCCGGTTATCGCGGACAAGTAAATTTGATAACTGTGGAAGCACGAAAATAATATGGAAATTGTGTAATGGCGCTGCGTCCTCCGCGAGATGCTAGTTCCCGTAAATCACTATGCAAAGAGGTTGCAGACAAATTTCCTGTAATAAACTACCATTTCCATGAGCGATAATGTCTTCCTTCGGGCTACTGGCGATTTTCAGCAGCAGTCGATCAAAGGTCACTTCTATATCGGGCTTCATTTTCTCCCGGAAATAACAATCTGCTTCTCCATTTTAGAAAAGTAAATCTTTTCCACTCCCTCGTTATTTTTCATATGTCTCATACAATGTATTTGGTTAAAATAAAATGGCAATACAAAAACTCTCACTACAACAGAAGAGTTACCAATGAAATTTTTACACGATTTTTTATTCATTACACACTTGCTACGTAATTAAAATATTTTCACATATATGCATTGCCCATGCGATGCTTTTGTAAAAGATTGATGTTACTGCGTTTTATATGCATTGGCAATATTGAACATATTAAGCTCGAGAGTTGAAGAGTTATCAATTTCAATGAGATTTGCTTTGACTACTTACTAAAGAATTTTCATTTCAGGTACCTAACAACGTCGCTTTGCGGCGAGTCTTGCTATTGTCCCGACACGGTGGTATCCGTCCTCTTCTGGATCGGGTACTTCAACAGCGCGTTGAACCCCTTGATCTATGCGTACTTCAATCGAGACTTCCGTGAAGCCTTCAAGGACACCCTGAAGAGCGCTCTGCCCTGCTGCTCATCCTGCTGGAAGACACCCTCGCAGTTCGTGTAGCGATCCGCAGCGCCGCCATGAGCCTACGAGCTTGTGCCCCTGAAACCCAGCGAACACAGCGAAATGTGATGCGCCAAGTGCGAGCAGCCCTTTTCACTTTTCAAGATTCCGCCGTATTTTTTCTAGCATTCTAACTGCTAGCGCGGTATTGACAGAGGAAGAGAAAGGGAGAGCTGCGCCCGGTTAGGCAAAGTGGAAAGAACGCGATTGGGAGATCGCGTCACTCAAACATCTATTTTCGAAAAGCTTTATCAAGTAGCGAGGCGTTTTAAAGCATACCAAGAGCTACAAAGCTAAGCCTAACGTTTCGACTGCTCTCGATGTGAAACGCGAGATTGAAAGGGCTGATTACACACATCGCTGGTTCTTGTCGGCGGAGCGAAGTCACAATTGGTCCGGTGCACGTCCGGTAAAGTTCGAGACATACGGAAAACCTCAGATGTCAGTGTTAATTCGTCCACTTTCAGGTAAAAGTCGGGCGGATGTTAGGTAAGCATTCAATGAAGAAATTGCGTCGTTCGTGTGGCATAGTTGGAAAAACGAAGTCATATCCGGATACTCGACATTTAACCTCCCAGATCGCCACTGCGATGCCAGCATTTGCGACTGGCATTCCTGGAATTGGTGTTTCCAAGCTTGGTTATTGGCGGCCTTTACCCATTGGAGGGCTCCGCTTACTGATCCCTGAAAAAGCGCGAACTCCAATACTCGATCTCGATTGTGACGTTTCATTTCGTGCGATTTTTCAAATTGTCTCCCGCTTAAAGAGACCCTCACCAATGAAACTTGTCATGGCTCTGTCCCCGTTTACAGGGATCTAAATATTGGGATAGGCAAATACCTAGCAGATGTTCTACAAACATCAACGTGTTACCGAGTATACAACACTTAACTCTAGCAACACTCCTTGTTTATTATCCGCTAGGCGATGCAGAAAACGGGAGCACTCGAAATTTTGTCGCTGGCATATTCCGAATGCTCGCTTAATCCAACGTAATTAACTTCGTCCCTCTTTCTAAGAACGGGTGATACACACTGCTAAATGAGACTTCAAGCTGACTCTTGCCTACGTATTTCTCGAGGCGTGTTGAGAGATTTCTCTTGGATGTTGTTGCCGGCCCCCGGGAGGACCGTTTACATCGTGCGTTCAAGCCATGAACCTATTATTACAGCATTATCTCGTGTGAAGGATAGATGATCCGAGCGATATAGAAAAAGATAACATGAAAAGGTAACGATCGCATATTTTCTTAACAGCGGCGCGCCGGCGCGGCGCGGCGCGGCGCGTTCCCACTTGGCTCTTGTCTTGCGCGAGGAGAAGCCGAGATTATTCGCTTAGCCGCAGGTGATTAATTTTTTATTTAACGAAGTATGATGAGTCACGCAAGGGTCCGGAAGCCCTCCAAGGGAGTAGGCGATGATCTGTACGTGCGCCGGCCCGAAGAATCGTGTTCTTGGTGTCGGAAGCAGAGAGTGATTAGTAGATATACGTCGCTCCAAAAGACAGAACAGACACGCGCGACGAGCTCGCTCGCTCATTGGCACGTGCGTTGCAATTGAGAACAAGACATCGGCTCCACTCATGTACATATGTTTTAAGAAGTGTATAACGCATAGGGTAATAGGCACCCAGGCAAGCTGCGCTACTTAGATATAACTAGTCGAGAGGAAGTCGTCACGCTGTAACTATGTGTAAACCCAATACAATACACTTGGACGTTCCGGCGCGGCTTGTTCCCGAGCGCTTCTTTCCCGCTGGAAGAGTGTTCGACATTCAAACATATACGGTGAGTATTAATAACCGTAGCCGTTTAAGGCGACCATGAAATTGGCCCTTAAACTGTTCAAAATCACGTTAAGGAGGAGTAAAAGGATTCTTCCACTAGGTGGACGAGAAACAGCGAAGGAGAAATAATTGTGCGGACCAACGGAATTCCCTTTTGTCACGACAATGTTACAAAATAATTGGAATTGAAATATTGCAATGTTGGCACGTAACGGATTATTTAAGTGACGAATTCTCTTCCCGAATGGATAGCGCTGCCTTTTTCTCCACTGTCCACGGGAACGCTCTCGGCTGCCAGCCCCTTCGTCGATTGACACACATATGCTTCAATTCATTCGTACGAGCTATTGTACGCGACTAGACTGTATAAATGTACCATACCAATAATCACTGGATTCTGTAAATACAAGTTACATATACCAAGATTGTGAGTGAGGGCACGCGACGGACACGGCAAAGGATGGCCGAGCGGATGGTTGGACTAATGTTTGAATGAGTATACGTCTTTGTTTGGCTAAGTAACCGACACTGTGGCGTTGCTGTATTACAAATGCCATAGAAAATTGCTGTCATCGTCATTATGATTGTTACCATTATTATGACCGTCCTTATCGTTGTTCCCCAGCACAGCTCGCTCAAAGCCGCCTCGCATTGATAACTTTGCAAAGTTTAGCCCCCTGGACGTGATGATTGCAATAGGAAAAGCCATTCATACCGTTAGGTAATGCGGGCACCGCGCCGCGCCGCGCCGCGCCGTTGGTCCTCATCTCACAGGGGTGATTGAATGAGAAAGGAAATCCCGGACTTTTCGATACTACGTAATCCGCGGTACCTGGCGGGTACTATAGTGCTCAAGTACCGGTTAAACCTCTCATCGACAAGTATTCCACCTTTTGAACAAAACTTTGTAAGAGCCGACCGACCACCGGTTTCAAACTCATTCAAGACAAAGCACTTCAGTAAAATCGAGCGAACTACTTTTCATGCAGTTACATGTAGCCAGAAATATTCAGTGCAAACATTTTGATTTTCAATGCTTCAAATGACTCTATCTTCGGTGTTGTCTCCAGCAAAACGTCATCGTTCATCAGGCAGTCGTTCGAAAGGCCAATTAATCCGGTTGGCTGCTATCGATTCGTCCACGATAATGACGTAAGTATTATTAACAGAAAATGATGTCAGCAACTAGATCGGTCGTACTTCATATCGGCAGACCAAAGAACCTCCGCCGATTTTGTACCGTCGGATAATCGTACGGTCTCTGAAAGTCCTTTAATGAGCTACCAGCCGAGTGGTCTTTGCCTTCAACTGCGGATTTTGCCGGAATTCCTGCAGTCTCAGTTTCTCGAGCAGCTTTCCACTTTTCTGTCAGCAGTCCGCATTCTTCTGATTAATAATCAGGGTTATTCGAGTATGGTAGGGCGGAGCCTGCTAATTATCTTCCATGGGGCTATGCAACAAAGTCTACGCAGCATTTCCTGCGGCATTGCGCTAAACAGCTTTAGAATGGCAGCTCAAACGGAACTCTAATTTTCAGGCTGTGTCGGGGTGAGAGGGTGAAAGAGAGAGAGAAGAGCGAAAGATGAAAAGAGTGCAAACACACACCGAAACGCACACATTGTGTAACTGACTGTCTCAGTGGTAGGATGCAACGTAGCGAACAAATATGTATATGTGTCAGGGAAAACAGAGGAATACAGAAGCGAGAAAAGATAAAGTATACCATACTCTAACAGGAGTTTAGCGCCAGAAGACTAGAATCAGTGGGAGGTTTTATTTTTCTAAACGGAAGTGTTCCTTTCGATGCGTCGTCGGCGTGAACTTTATTTTTCTATCTCGAAGGTGTGTATTGTATACCGCGAACGCGTGTTAGATTTCGTCGTGGTGTTTAGATATTTTCCATTGGGCTTCCCTTTCAATCCTGGTGAAGATCGCGGCGGAAAAGACCGATCCGGGATTCAGCTGTGTGCGGTGAAATCGGAAAGTAGAATCTGTCAATTCTCAAGCTATCCGTGCGTATCCCGGATTGTAGGTAGATTCGTTTTTTACAGCGCGTAGTTCCTCTCGACGCCGGCTTTCTCTGTCTTAAAGAACCCTTGGAGAACGTTCCAGTGAAATGCAGAGCATTGAGCTGACGTTGATAGTAAGCCGTTGTACTCCAAGACTGTGCACCACTAGTTGTATTCTCGAGGGATTGTAGAGTCCAAATTCAACAACAGAGAACATTATGAACACGTGAGTTGTCACTTGAAAGTCTCATCGGCAGTGTCGCTAGGAAGTTAAGTGTGACAAAGAGCTGTTCATTGGAGGCTAGAGCTTAATCTGTCAATATGCGCAAACCAGTTCAGTCTCTCTTAAGATGCACTTTCCGATTTATACGTAAGTTTCCGCAGGGATCTTCGTCGTACGAACTCCGCTCGCCAGTGGATAATAGCGTAATGAACACACATCAGATTATAAGAATTCTTGATGCATTGCAGTTCTGATTTGAGATTAAGTGACTGACGAAAGCTTAGGGAAAGCCAAGAACTTTGGTACTTCATATGCCGGTACTGACTTCTCAGCAGGAAACTGTGAAAGCGTGCAGGTGATTGAGAGTGGAAGGATATGCCTGCATCGCAAGAATTCCTCGATCGAGAGATCGTAGGACTCGAAAGAAAATTATCGAACCGTCTTCATATCATAGAAATATGATTCGCCGTAATGAGCGGATCGCCCTTAGTGATTCTCAAAATTTCGACCAGCAAGATCCCTGTACATATAGATTGTGTCGTTTAGGAAAACTCACGCGTTGGAATCGCGACCAGAAATCGCTCAAGTTTTTTCGATCTTTTTCTGATCGCTCTACCAATGCCAACGGAATGTCCTGTACATTTACATATGTACACTACGTACATGCAGTCCACGAGTACATATTAAACCTGTACATGCTTGCTCGTGCAACGCGTTCAATCTGACAATCCCGAAATTGTGTCATTATCGTGAGATTACAACTGATATATCGTTGTTACATGTGAAATTGTCGATCTACCCATTGCCCTTTGCCTGCTCCCCCTCACACCCGAGAATCCCATCATTTTCAAATACGGAGATACCATAAATTGCCGGCAATTTCATGTGTATTGATCTGTCACTCTAGAGATCGAATTACTGGAGCAGCTTTTAATAAAAAAAAAGAAAAAGACCTACTTCAAAGATTACGGGCGTGAGATTTTAATTCCTGTCTGGGTGAGATTAAAGGTGCGTCTATCGACGAGAGCACTACAGCGACGAGTTGCGCATGAAATCTTGCAAGTAATAAGCCCCAGTAAATCGATCTCCCGTTACGTTACAAGTACGTGAACTCCTACGAGTTGGAGTGCAGAATTGAGCGATCTCGCACTCTAATTAGATCGTGCTGTACACAGGGCCTATTGGTAGGACACAAGACTCAGGCTAGTATCGTTGCCTAGAAACGGCATAGACAACCATGACATTAAAAACAGAGCGTAAGCAGGTACGCGCAGTTAGAGAATTAAAAGGACTCTGCAAGCGAGTTCATGAGAAAGACATACATCCGTGAAGCGAGACAGCTGTTTAAATGAGAGCATGGTGTGTACGACGTTTGTCCGCGAGAGCGAACAAAAAGGCTGGCTGCCCGCCGTAGTCTCAAACGTAATAAAAGTGGCCAACCACCCTCTGCGGTCGTCTCACTATTCAAACACCTCGATTTGTTGCCGGCCAATTTTATCGTACTTGAGAATTACTGGGAGAAGGAGAAATTCGTGATGTAATAAAGATGAGATTATAAGAGGAACCGATACGAATCCCTTATTCAACATTCCTCCATCTCCTTTCGTTCAAGGAATTTCATTCGTAATCTCAACTTGATCTGTGTAGTTCACAGGGAAATCAATGAGGGAGTCGGAAAACAGCATTTTCAGGCAACTCGTACGAGTCTATGTTTCCAAATGGTAAGCGCACACAGCGAAAACTAGTTCGGGCTAGTTGGTTATATCGAACTGTATATTGCAGCGTCTGAAAGTTTTGATGCCTGCCGATACGGAATGCTAATATAGAACAATTCTTGCTCCCTAAACCATTTTGAATTAGTGACGAGCAATATCTTATTCCTTCGCAGCAGAGAAGGTGGGTGTTGGAAATACCAGTGAAAGACCGATATCCAATTAAACTGCAATTCCATCGATTCGCACGTTCAGCGGAGGTTCTCAAGGGTTCGTCGAACTCTCTCTTTCTCTGAGATACACGGAAGTTGAAGAACGAGGATGCTTCTGCCAGGTAAGCTACCTCTCGATGGAGAAGCGCTCAGGTTTTTAGGGTCAACGAGACGATGGGGTGGATTAATTTAAAGCCGAGAGAATGATGGGTAAGCCAGCACTGTTTACCCGCTAGGTACGACGTGAAAGAAAGTGATTGATCGACAGTCTACCGACCCTGACCGTTCGCGGCCACCGACCCCCATTCTCCAAGACACATCCACCAGTTTGCCCTCTACTCACTATATACCACAATTACACATCGGACTTTCACAGAATAAATATGGATACGCCAGCACGCCCCCACTTTCCTAAGGCAATCGATTCGCCCGCAAATATTAACACTTCAATTCCTTCTTCCGTAGTTACAGCAGAGAACAATTAACGATTTCTTAAGCTTCTCGGGAAAAATTCCACTGTTCGGTTATCTTTCAACTCAGAGTGGCAGGGTTCCTTATTAATTATATTTTCTAATTGTACCATGTAAAAGACACAATCATTTACAAAGAGTGCTGTGGAGATAATAATTGAAATACTATATTTTGAAATATGAACCTTCGGTATTGGAAAAGTAATACGGGTAACTCGCTTCAGAGATCTTGACATTTCGCCAATCATTTGAATAAAAATGTAGAAATCGATACAAGAAACATAAAACGGACTACTATCAATCGTTCGTTTTCGATTGGTAAATGTAATCTTGTAAAATCAAGGAAAGATATACCGAAGAATTAAGATCTCTGACGAAATCACCACCTGGTTTATCAGGCAACACGCCAGCAAAGCACAGGGAAGACACGTTGGAGCCGGCAGAATGGTCCTCCCGGGACTTATATCACGTTTTCATATTCACTTCGATTTCGAATTGATATTAATGACCCTCCAAGAACATTTACTAGTACTCAGAATTTCAAAGTAGACTCTGAATTCATTGGTGATCTCAATTTCAATTTCCTCTCAACGCCAACATAACATCGTGTTATTCGTTCCGCCTCCACACTGAAGGCAATGCGCCAACTGCTTTCTTGTTGTGACGCTCGAAGAAGGAACCTCGAAAAGTTGTTAGCTGTTGGTTAAACTTTCGGGCGTTGCTAGAAGGCAAATAATCAGTTAACCGTAAGTTTCCCTGGCATTAGGTGCGTTACAGCTTTAATTCCTGTTGCGTGTTTACGTTGCTTCCTCATAGTGCAATAGTCACTGATGTTTCTAACGGGAAGCCTTGAATTCTTACGTCCGCGCCACGTGTTGCTCCCATAAACGAGTGGACCGAGAGTAAAGCAAGTATTTGTGGACCATTATCTTTGTTATTATAGTTATTCTCTTCTAATAGTAAAGCGTAATGGCGTAGATGTACTTTCCGATGATATGAAACGCGGCTTGTTATTATGCTTTCTCTTTACTAAAGTTCCGCACCTGATGCATCCCAGCAGATTTACTACTTTAATCTAGCTTCGTAATACGGCGCCAGAAGAAATCCAAAGGACGCGAACCATAAATCGCCGGCATGATTAGTAGAATCAGAGAAGTGTGATAAATAGACGTTATTCCAAAAGCGGTGCGTGAAATTGCGAGGAGGATAAATCGCACTGGTGCGATTCCATTCTCGCTTGGGGCAATCTGGCAAGGATACTCGCGACGATTCACGACGAACACAGACCAAAGTGGCAGGATCGGGGCCAATGAAAGCTGCCCAACCAGAAGAGAAATGAGTAGATGAATGGGACAAATGTAACCCAGTGCGCCAACGCGAGCAAGTAGAATAGCGAACAGAATTACGCGAGACATCTGCAATACCTTCTGAATGAACAGAAAGCTCTCTACTCTCTCATTTTCCCATCTTACTATCTTAAAACCTCACGACCAAACATTCGTCATTTCATGAGAATCGTTATTCTTTTGTCTCCGTTGGAACAGCGTAGGTAGCCTCCCTTTACATTTTTATTTCAAATCCCATGCATTTCCGGGGAAACTCATTGTTATCATATGACTATTACATCAGCTAATTCTTTTGAATTCTCGAGCGGGTACAGTTGGAAGAATCGAAGGAAATTATAGTACGCAACGCAGTTTGTACTTGAAGCGTGCAAAGTGTAGTTTAAGCTCCAGCAAACACCAAGGAAAAATTCGCAAGATATCAGTAGGAGTCTCGTCGAACATTCTTAAAGTACTGCAAGTAATAATTTGCCATGGAGGGATTTGAGCGTGGCGAAGAAGCTCACTTTCCACTGTATCTGGCGCTCGGCCGCTAATTTTATGATACGAGGAAACTTTCGATGGATGATCCAAGTTTCCAGACTGAAACTTCCTGGATCAAAGTTTCAAACGAAAGGTAGATATAGGTGGAAGAAAATCGGCGCTCATCTTCAACAGCTTCCGGAGATAGTTATTCGGGATCGCGGGCTTCTAAGAGACTTCTCCATTCGAAACTTCACTCGGAATGGCAAATATCTTCCCGAAAGAAGTTCTTAATTTGCGAGAATCAGCATAAGCAGACCCGCCATACTATTATAGTTTCCAATCCGCGGTACTTTTGTTCCGAAAATAGAGGTTTCAAGTTTCAATTGTCTGGAAGTTGAAGCACTTTACTGATATAATTGTACTTAAATCACAGATAAATGCAAACAAAAAAAATTGCCGGACGATCGTACACATCACAGTACACAAGAAACACTGTGTACAGCCCCAGCATTCAACTTCGAAACTAACTTTCTTACGCTGGCTTTAAGGACTTTAGCGAACAGTAAGTAACCATGAGGTAAAAAACACTCTCTTGTCTCGTAATCCAATCGACTTAATTAAGTCCTGATGCCACTTGCGCTCGGCGAACGTGCCTACGGCGTTTCAACGCGTAAATCCGAAGCAACTGGTAATAAATCACAGTGCTTTCAAAGGTTCGAACCTCGGCAATCTTTACTTTCGCTAGGTTCTTTCCATCATCTTTCACAATCAGGTAATTTTGTACACAGCATTTGTTGCGCACACGTTGCGAGTGGCAGCTGCCCAGGATATTTCACACTCGTATAACTTGGCATACTGGCGGAAACAATCCAACATGTTTCGCCAGAGTACCAAAACTAGAAATTGCAAGAATTTCGTGAGAAGGCCGCTGGAAAGGCTGAGAAGTGGCTAGGCAATGCAGCCATCATTTTCGGAGTCGCGTATGCTGGCCAGTATTGGCAAATAAATTTTCCGGTCACGCTATCGATTTCCGCTTTCCACCCCGGGAATTGGGACAATCGAGTGCACACCACTTAAGCGACCTTACGGCCAGACCACGTTCACGACCCACACGGCCCAGCTTACACCCGAGGCTCTTTCTATCTATCTGTTACATCCAATCAGAAATCCAAACTTCGAGTTCCATCCTCTTATGTGTCGCTCATACTTATTCACATTAGTACAATTGGAAAATATGATTCGTAGCACCACCGAAACATTGTACTTCTCCCTGAAGGAGCAAGGGTAGACATTCCTCGATTTCATACTTTTATGGCACATTTATTCTACCGAACAAGCGTGCAAATCCCTTAAGAATTATGAGGACGCATCGCTCTACACTTTACACTTGGGACACCCTGTTCAGATTAAAAAATTGCCTCCGCTTTCATCCCTACAACTTCCCAGGAACGCGGCTTGTGGTGTTAGCGGCGATCCTCAAGAGTATTGTACATTTTAATCCACGCAAACTCACGTAACACTGAGCAGGACACTATGATTAAATCTTCAGTTTCGACCTCACGTTGCGGATATGCCGAATCCGGTACACGTAAAATGAGACTGTCAGCGAATGACGGGTTCGTAATAAGCAGGATGCAGAAGTGAACGGGTCTTCTCGCAAATTCAAACTTCACTCGCGCATCGCATGCATTCATATCGGGGAGCTATTTATTTATTAAGATATGCGAAATGAGGGAATATAAAGATTAATGGAAATATAAATTATATGTTATATAAAGAATATGTAAATTAATGCAGTAACACTACGAATTTTCACATGTTGTATTAGTTTAGAGGCGTAAAATTTAAAGTAAATAAGTATGTGAACGAGAAAAAGAAGTGATTGAATAAAATATATAATCTGAGAAGCGAGAGAATGTGGAGCAATTTGGGAGAATGCACGTGGAGCGATTGATCAGCGTATGTGTGACTTTGTGTATGATAGAGCGAGGATGCTGTGTAGTTTAGGTGAAAGGACAGGGTGGCTGAAGCAGTGAGATTCAAAGAGCGACTGGTACGACGAACCCATGCGATATCGAGTGGCAGTTATTGAATGAGAATGGTGCGACTGTTCCTGAGAATGATTGTACACACACAAAGTGGTGCGAGAGTGAGGAATGAAAGAAGTGTGAATCTGTGTGTGTGTGTGATATGATGTCGCCGATCACGGGCGATGAAGATACAGCAGAGCTAAAAGTGATATTATGAAAATAAAGAGTGGAAAAGTATTCAATGAACTATAAATAAAGAGAAGTTTATTATCAATTAAGAGAAAGTATTCTTCGCACAAGCACTCCCACATCCAATAATTCCTATATTAGCTGCCGGCAGAAAAATTTGCTTCCCACGGCAATCTCTGTTCGAGCAATCACTCTTGCAAAGTTATGACAGGGTGGTTGAGTGTTCTGACTTTATTAAGAAAGTAATAAAGCTGCCCGAAAGTCCCTTATTAATTCACAATATTTAGGCAAACGAATTTGAAACAGTAAGCAAATACACTGCGTACCTCTTCGGTCATGTTATTAAATTCTGTTCTTCGATAAGAACGGGAGAGAGAACGAGGAGGAAGCATTAAGAGAATAATATTTTATATAGCTTATACAATTGGAGCAATACAAGATTTGACTCGTCAGCAAAATAGTGCTGACGTTTCACAGTAGTAAGCAGAACTTCTGTTCCAGGAATTAGCGCTACACTGGCTGGTCAAAATCGAATTTTGCCACTTTCTTTAATTAAACTATGACAGTCAAAGAACACTAAAGCCACCCCGGTAAATACTCGGTGCGATATTAAACGCCGGGCTTGTTTCACCAAAGTACTAATTAGACTTTCGGCTAAAGTCGGTCATTATTACTTGATTTTCATCACATTATCGCCCACTGCGGTTAAATTGGCGGGGCGACTTCAGCGCAAAGTCCGGGGCATGCTTATAATTCGAGAAACCTTTCTCCATTAGCGCGATATTCAACTTTCCAAGGAATCCTGGTGAATAAAATACTCCGAATCATTAATCCTGTGTAAAATTTTCCTCGCAATCGTAATACGAGTGGCTAATAAAGGAGAGAATGGAAATTTCATTAGGAATTCCTGTACTCACATAACTCGATTATTGTACGAACTTTATTAAAGTCTGTCCGGCATGGGCTGTCAGGAACTTATAAAGGGACGGAGTAATGACATTTCCGTTTCTGTGGCCGAAACGTATTTTGAATGGTAGGGCTGCCGGGACTTGCACAGTGTTAAACTTGTTAAAGTCACAAGTGCACGTAACGAAAGCGGTTGCAGCACTCCACGTTCCCACGTAAATCTAATGTTAAACATCTGATCAGTCGGTGAGCCGACGCGACGTAAACAGTTTACGTAGACTTTAGCCGGTGCCTGCAAGGCTTTCGGAAGCTGACAAGCATCGCTTTGGTAATAATTGAGTGCACACAAGTAAACTAATATGCATGCTAGACATTATGACGCTGTTTCTAACACCTTGTATTTCCCTCGCCAGGAACCTTCGGCGGTGGAGTGCTGATTTAAAATTGATTTTTCATCAATATTTCCAATAGACTTGCAATTAGAACACACTGAAGGATATATTCTCCGGCCTCGTTCCCCGCGCTTTCTTCGTAGGAAGGTGCTGTAAATATCAGGCATCCAGAATAATCGATAAAATACAATATCACTGGGTGTTCCCGGAGATTACCTTAATCTCTTTAGAACGAATTCTAAAGCCCTCGTTAAATCAGCTGATCGCCATTCAAGCGGGATATAAATTTCCATGCGGAGGCCAATATAGAGCTTCCTCCGAGAAGACAAGTGATGTAATTGACATCAAATCAAAGTGGCGTATGCCAAAAATAAAGAAGCTTCTACATCGATTTACATATTTCCCTACAAGCTTGTCGACAAGTAGCCATGGCATACCTTCACTGATTATTAAACAAAATTCAAGTAATTTGGGCCAAGGCCACTATTTGGTGTATCACTTCGCTAATCAATCAATTGTATCATTTTCAGAATAGAAAAATCGGAAGTTCTTTCATTTCATCCTTAGGAATAGCGAGTTAGCCATCGTATAGATACGTAGGTCAACCATATCCAAGTGAGTATTTACGTAACATGCTGTAATCAGGGAGTAGCTGATGTAGAAGTACAATTAATTTGTCAGAAGGTAAGCGTTCAGTGAATGTGGAGTAGACGCGGGTTCGATTGGTGGAGAATGTCGGCTGCCAGTTTTCCAGTGGCAGTTCGTAATTGCAGGAGTTCGGAGCGCACAATGGCCAGATTAATGCATCACACGGCTCGATGGGCGCAGAGTCGCCGCCTCGGAAAACTGACCTTGGCACTGTCTACTCTCGCCATCCCACCCTCCACCTCTCGCTCTCTGTCTCTGACTGTGTCTGTGTGCGTGTGCGTCCGGAGATTTCACGGGTGTCCCTGTCCCTGACGGTCTTTATTAATGGTGCGCCACGATTCTGTCGGCGCACCCTGTTATCGCCCGGCATGAATCAAACCGTTACACCCCGCTAAATCAAATCGTATCATCCATCCACACCGATTATCGTCTTATCGGCTGCATTTCTCTCTAAACCCGAGAGTATCACACGTACAGAAGATCAGTCAGCCAGTTCGAACTATCCTTCTCTCTTTCTCTCCGATAATAGCTTCATCCAAAACAATTCTAAGGCAAGCATGCTTGATACAGTTGTCTCTTCCGATTTGTTTCACAATTTTTCATCGTTATGATTCATTTTCTAATGTATTTTCATTTCATTTTCATCTTTGATTGTATTTTACGAAGCAACTCACTGTGGATCACTAGTAACAAAAGGTATGATTGAAGAAATGCACGCGTATGCCTCCCAGAACGAGAAATCGAACTCAATGATCTGGAGAGAGTCACCGCGCTACTGCAGTGGTATCGCGTGTGCACGAGCTGTTTGCAGGATCGAATGCGATTCGGGAAGTTCCGCGCTTCCATAGTAAACTCAACAATTGGAAAGTAGAAATATTGTGCTTCGTCAGATCTTTTCAATATCTAATTATTTCCTTCGGCTATTTTTAGTACCGAAAACCATGCACCTTTTTTGTGGTTATCACATAGTGATGTTAAATGGCATTGATAACGGAGCTTTCCACTTTCATTTGGAGAGTTGCAAGCACTTAGGAAGAATAATAACACCCTTAAATTTACTTATGTTTACAACTGTTCGATAATTTGAAGATTAATAATCTATTGTTCAGTGCAAAAGCACAGTGCAAGGTAATCAATAACTTGTTTGTTGGTAGCTTGCAGAGACTTACCTTAGTAGGATACACACCACGAGAAATCGATAACTTACAAGCAGTTGACAATATCAAGTTTTACCGCTACAGGGTGATGCACTAAGCAGAGAATCAGCTTTTTACCATCGAATTATCGGTAATACCGACATTGCGTAATTGTTCTGGTAGCCATGTAATGTCATTGTGTCGTAAAAAGCTGATTCCAGAGCTAGTGCAATAGCCTGTTGTCGGATGTTGGTACGTTACCATGCTGATAGTAAAATCGATGAACGTTAACGAAGGTTTTCAAGAATTCCTTCTCGTATCGATTGTTGCTAAACTCTAAATCCATATTATTCTAGTTTGCTATGATAATCCTTTTGCGGTATGCATTCGAGTCAAATCTTTCTGAAAACTGATTGTTTGTGATAATGCAATGACAAACTATCAAGCTACTTAGGGGGCATTCGGATAAATGTACATAGTAGGATTTGGAATCAGGTAAGTAGGATTGGAATTGGCGTCTTACCACCGAATTATCTTAAATAACACCATTTGCATATTTATTTTATTATACATGTGTCATATGTCACTGAACACTAGACGCAGTGAATCATAATAGATACTGGGGGGTCTACCGATTTAAAGTTACTCATGCACTTCGATGAAACTGTTTCAGTTTGAATTCTGAATTAATGGCAATTATATTAAGTCTTATTTCATACTAAACTTCTGTGAGACCAACCCAAAGTGTAGAGACGATAATGGACTGCTACTATCATCTTTGTGGTGGTATTCGTCAAAACGTCTACGATATTCCTGATCTATCCTTGGGGAATTGGTTAAGCTAGGAAAGACATTTTGAGGTTTGCTGTCTATATTATACAGGGTCTTCTTTTTTATGAACAAAACCATATGACTGCCACTCTGCCGTGGTGGTGTCCGTGCCGAAGAAACTCACCCTCAGTGCGGCCCATGATACTCCGCTCTGACGAGGGCCCTTGTCGTTGGCTATTTTTGATAATTCAATGGAAAAAAAGTTCATACCAATCCTACTGACTAATTCCCATGCAAACGAGCCTTGTACAACAATTGGCACTGAGATCAACGTTAAATCAAGCAGACGACAATCTATGATTAACAGGAGAGGGCGACTTGGCTGAGCGGGGTGCAGGATTCTATTCGACAGATTGTAATTGCATTATCCCATCTGCCATTCGGCCAGCAACGAAATTGGGTCGTACGCGAACGCAGCAATTGGATAGATATTCGATTAGATATTTACCAAGTTGGCTAACCTGCCACGCGTATTCGTAATAATTGTCATTTCCATCGTTCCGCCATCTTTCTTCTGCACTAGTAAAAAGATGACGGTCCTACATCAGATTTCTTAGCACTGCTGGCCACTCGAGTATTGGACGGATAGAAAGCAATAATCCAGGAAAATGGAGACCAATTGGGTCTGCGTCCTGATTTTATTATCAAGAACAAGAACCCTCGGATTACCTAAGGTAATTCGAAACTACAATACAACGTAACTCGGAACTATTCGATACTGGAAACTGTACTAGGTGGTAAATTAATTCACTAGGTATGAAGGATACCAAAAATACACAATGAATAGATCCACGTGAGGTGTACCTTGATTTGTGGATTCATCAAGGTGAGGTAAATGAAATGAAAAAATGGCGGAAAAAAACTGACAGCTGACATGAAATCCATTCTCTCTACTTTATAACATCTCGAAATGGACTGAAACAGATCCGAGTACACGATCATAACTGTTCTAATCGTACTGTTTGAAAGGCAAGGTGAATAGAGGCGTTGTGTCCCCTCCGCTAATTCTCTTAGCGATGACGAATCCAGTGCAGTGAAAACGAGATGCAAGATGAGGGGAATAATTAAATCATAAGACCTCCATTGCGCAGTAATAGACTATTCATTGACGAAGATCGTCAGATAAGATGACATTCATACCGAGCAGCAATATTGCTTTGAAAGGTTCGAGAAGACCAATCTCTCGATCATAGCAGAGATCAGAGGAACAAGTGAGCATAATATTGGAAGTGCCGTGGGAGCAAAATTTATTATTCCACCCAGAAACGCAATCTGACGCGTTTCACTGGAGAACGTGAAAAATGCGATGCAGGAAAATAAAATCTAAAGAGCATTGTAATGCGAGTGCAGGCAAAGTGGAAGAGTCAAAGAGGAGAAGGAAAGTCCGTGGGATCGTGGATATAGAATCAAGAGGCGAGAAAGCGAAGGTGATAAAGCAATCAAAGGGCTTGCGGCATAAAAGCCTGATTGCTTTCTTGTTAACTCAGGATTAATGTGCTTACGGTGCGCAGCCGTCGTGCACGCCCTATATTTCACTCGCTTTTTCCTCGCAATTTCAAAACACAAGCGAACCTACGCGAAATAGGCATGCAACGGAACAGCATGAAGCACTCTCAAGAGAAGTGCTCCGAACTTCCAAGCATCGCTCTAAGAAACTAGCCGCGTGCGAGACTAGGTTCCAGGCCTGCTCTTCAAAAGTCCTCGTTACAGCCGAATATTTCCGAGGCTCGGCCCGGCAACACTCACTCCGAAAGGTAAAGAAACCGGGCCAAAGAGACTGGAGAACTCTATGCTCGTGCAATGTAGCCAAGTTGAAATGAAAGACGAAGAGGAAGCTAATGAAAAGGAAGCAGCACTTACTTACTACCGATCGCTCTAGAGCCCTGAAGAATCCAAGAACGAAACAAGAAAGTTCGATACTAATGGCAGAGCTCTAAAATCGAGAGTCCGATAAGCTGATGGCGAGGGTGGATAAAAATCTTCAGTCGTATCCGTTGCATTGCGACTCGTTCCTCTTAGAAGAAATGAAGCAGTCTTTCTCCCTGGTTCTCTTGCCCGCCTTAGACAGGTTCAGCTACCCCTTTATAGGTCTGCTTCTACCCTTCACCCTTTAACGACCTACCCCAACCTAGAACAGCGAAGGACTATGTCTGCGCCGAAATCAAACGTAGCGCACCGATCCTTCGACTGAAGGTCCTCCATCTCCGTAAATTTTTATCCCTCCTCCTGGGATCTGCCCCACGTTCCACCCACCGGCTCTTCCGGCACTTAAACTCGACCCTGTTTCCGAAGGATTTTCGGCTGCGACGTTTTCACGCCCTTCTTTATGTGCCCGGGATTTTTCTCTCCCTCAGACAGCTCGATATCGTGCAGGCGCTACCTGCTTTCTTCTCCGTACCGGAGAAACAGCGAAGACTTGGTGGCTCGGTGTTTATTTAAGATTGCGTGTTCGGTACCGTCAATTACAGGGAGCAGGTAATAGTGAGGGAGACACGTGTAGTTCGCCGGGAAAAAAGTGTTTCTGCGATAGAAAGTTGATTATGAATGTCTCGAGCGGTCTGGGCCGCAAGGGCAGAAGGAGGGGACGCGAGAAGGGGTGGTTTTGCATGCGCTTAATCTGTCTGAGGAATCAAGCTTGTCTCCCTCACTCTCCCTCTCTCTCCCTCTCTCTCTCCGGCGCTCCTGCCCCAAGGCCACATTCTTCAAGTACCCTCATCAGCTATATGCCAGCATAAATGGGTTCCTTACTTAAGCACTTCGACTTTTCGAGAGCCGCTATCTCGTCTACATCGATCGGCTCGTCCTCAGCTTAGCCAGCCCTCCGCCGCCGCCAATATCATCCGCACCATTTAATTGGAATTCGGTCTAGAGGTGCCAGCAAAAACTCTCGATCACCGAAAAACTAGTTAGAGCTATCTCTTGGGTACCGTTTCGCCTCCATGCGATCGCATTCGTCGAGCTCATCTCCTTGGGCACGTACTATCATTGCCTATTACCTTTGGTATTAATTAGCTCTTTTCTCATCCACCATTGGTCATTCCCAAGACGGAAAAAGTGGCAGCTGTCTATCTGGTAATGTCTGAAATTTTTCTAGACGCCCCCGCCCATCGGCAATGTCTGCTCTCAACTTCTAAACTCTTTTTAAAAATGAACTCCACCTTTTTCCACGCGATAATTAGACGTAACCCTTTCACCCGCATGTTATGGACTGGACGTTCTGCTTGTAATGTACGAAATATGGAATTCAAGCTAAGACTGAATAGTTACAGAATAAAAGAGGCTTGAAAAATTACGACTCGTGCATGTACGGAAATGGAAATCAGAATAGGAGGCTGTTGCAGCATTGTAATGGTACATCAGCAGCGCAGTACATACCAGTTGCAGGTACGTGCGGCCCCAGGCAAGCGTCTGTATTGGAGTTGCTGCAATGCGCAACGGCTTCTCGCCGAGACCGCGTAATTTTACCGTCGCATTCAGGAACACAGCTCTACTCGGAAGAATATTTACAAAATCAAATAGTAATCACTGATCTCCAACGCTCGACGAAATTCAACATAATTCAAGAGAGTGGGGGAAGAAATTTTACAAGGTAGTTCAAAAAACAATCTTTATTTCGATCGATCTTTGTTAAATAAGTCATAACAAAACGAAATGGTGGACATTTAAAATACAATCGCATAGTTCTCGACTACCAGGTGGTACCAAGTGGTATCGCTGTACAGTCATGATGTATCGTACACTTACTATTTACAGAGACATCTATTACTCGGTAATCGCTTTATTAGAGTTCTCATTTGTAACGTAGAACGCGTTCACGCCCATCTGTGTGTGTCTGTGTGTCTGTGCGTGTGTGTATCATTATGCCTGGTTAAAATTATTATGTGTAATCAGCATTCACTGGCGCATGTTTCACGCATGAATGCAATCGTTCGATGACCCTGGCGGAATTCCATTCATACGCCGTTTGCTCGACGACATTGAATCGCGCGCCTTTTGATTGTCTCTACATTGTGCATTAGTACGTACGATTCTTTGTATTGATGGGCTATAAATATATGATAGACGAGAAGTGTAAAGCAGTTCCCATGAATTCGCAAGGCGCATGTCAAACCACATATATCCGTCTCACTGGCTTCTTAACATCGAGTACTTGGAATCCTGCAACTAATCAATCGGCGCTCCGAGCTAGTTGACATCGCGACTAGATAGTAGTGTTCTTGCCATTTACCGAGTTCAATATCAACGAAGCGGAAGAGAGAGACATAAATGAGGAGGATCGCCCCAAACATCGGGGGGATAAGCTTGCCAAGCAGGAGGAGGTGAAGGCCGAATTAATCGATTAGTCGCAGGGCTCCGTCACGAACAAGAATCTTCCATTATCCGCGGCTACGAGGAGAGATCCGCATGTGGAATGAACATAGCTCTACTTGCGTGTTTCCTTCAAAGAACGAGAGAGAAGGACGCCTCATCTGTTTCTGCCAAGACAGCTATTTCCAATGGGGGTGCAGTGACCTATAACCGGCAGCCCTTGGGAGGAAGTCTGCATTCGACTCGGCAAAACCGGCCAATATCTGCCTGATTCGCCGCACTCCTTTTTCCAACCACGTCTCGAGCTCATTTTTAAGAAGTTTTTCCCCAGCGAGGGGGAAGCGGATATGCCGAGATATCGCAGGGGTGCGAGAGACGTACTTCTCCCGTGGGGAAGATGCTGAGATGGGAAAAGCAGGAGACGCATATTTCGCTCGGCGTTATCGGCGGCTACACTCGATGTTTCTCGATTGGTTTCTCGGCTCTCCTATTCATTCGGTTAGTTGGCCCGATGTTTAAGGAAAGATACGGCATCGTCCCGCCAGCTTTCACCTCTTATCAATATACGTATTGGCGATACCATGCTAAATCATCACAGTACATTATGTAACGTGTCTCATATTATTTTATAACTCGGGCAATCCTGCATGAACCCAAAAGGAATTTCGAGGGTCGTTAGACGATGCCCTAGGGCATCTATCAAATTCATTTTGACAACATAAAAGTATGGCTATTGGAGATATTTAAAAATGAATCGTATATATCAGAATTAAGTATTATTATTTGGGCAATTATTATATTCCTCGAATATCTTTTTCTTGAAAGTTTGATACTCTTTAAACAATATGCCATTTTATGCTTGTCGATAACTTTCATAGTATTTTTCAAAGAAAGGTAATTTAGGAGGATTTCAGAGAAACTGTGTAGATGAACTGTAATGATTTAACATTGAATCGAGGGTATGCGTGAGCGGTATCTGAGAATATCTGACGGAATCTCGTAACTACCAATTAAATCCGGAAACCACCCTCGTTCCGAACTTCCTCAACACGTTTCGCCCGCAAAGCCCAACCTGGCTAGCATGCTGCTTTTTCATCCTTTGTGAATTATTGCAGAGTTATGCGATGGTATTTAGCCTTTCAAGTAGCGTGGCAGCGGCTCCGGCGGTGGCAGTGCGTGTATTATCAACTATTATAGCTATTTTGTCGAAGCTCGTAGTAGTAGGCCGCGTGGGATTAACGCCGGTTCTTTGGGGGTTCAACAGCTACACATATTGTAGACACACACACTCTAGTGCCATTGTACCATTAATAGAACAAGCTTGAGTAAGAGACAACAATGTAGTACTGCGAGTTCTCGACATTCGCATAAGTGTATTGCACATATTATTAAGCTCATATTGCTCAAGTTTAAGCCTATCGATCGCGGCTTATTAACACAATGTTGATCAGCTTACGCGCAATTATACGTAACTGCAACAAATAGCAGTGGTGTAGTGGAAACTCGCGCAATTTTGTGCGCGAATAAGTGCATGGATTGGCGCGAGTGCATTTGCGACTGTTCAACAATGTGTTAATCGAGCGGTAATTATACTTAACTTACATTCAAGCCGGACTCAAACATCCTGCCACCGCCCGTCCGTGTTGCTGCAAGCTAGCCAATTTCGTCCGGAAGAAATACAAACACTGACATATTGACAAGTACTTGCCATGGAAGAGAGGGACCGCTAAACAAAGGTACTACAGTTCGCTGGATTCCTGCGAAGTTAATCTCGTCTCTTGTCGATTTACCCCAGCGATACCAACATTCCCACCTGTGTTTCGAGGAGATCAGTTAATCGATGAGTATCACTTGGCTCGTAATCAATGCAGGTAGGTTTACAGAGGGCCGATGATGCACGTGTTCCCGTAGAGTTCGAATTTCGCTGGCGCGCGTGCTTTGACGAGTGGCTTCTGGTCGCTCTTGTGGCTTTGGAATACGAGCCTCCCTCTGCCCATTATGATTACTAGTGGCTAGTTCCCATTATCCGCATCATTTACCGCTTCATTCTTTCTTTACTCGCCCTTAACCACAAAACAACAAATATCCTACTTTCTCCCTCCTACTCTCTCTGACGACCGATATACAACATCTTGACAGCCACGTTCTTGCTCCCTCGCTTTCTATCGCTCGCATTCTTATCAGTAAGACTTAACAGCGTGTATACGAGGCCATCATTACGCAATGATATGTCATCCTGCTTTTTGCAATCGCGGCACAGTTTCACACTGAAGACGAATCTTCCCGCCACTATTCATGGGAATGAATGAAAACTGCTCGCTTCTCTAACACACACTCGCACACACGCGCAATCTCTTTGCTAATCATGTGACACCTATAATCTCTTAACGCTAGGTCGCTCCTCAACGGAATTAGAGGACGTACAGCAATATCATCGAATCTCGAGAGTCAGTCATCAACGAGTTATGACTTATGACTAACTTTGACTGACTCCGGAGAAATTGAGTGGGCGCTGCTGCTTGCAGCTACCAGAGTGGAAAGATGCTTGTTGATGATTGCTTTCTTTTGATGCACAGCTCTTTCGGGATGATTATGAATGCACAGCGAGGAGAAATGACGAATTGAATTACTAAGTATATTCGATAAGCACGTTCAACATCGAATTTCCTTCACCGAAAGAAACCGCCTGGTATTTCGGTAATAGGAGTTATGCGCGCGCTATGGAATTCCAGAGTAGAATATACGATCTTCAGATTCGACGAGCTATTAAATTATTACCGCCCCACTCATCGCGCGTTACAACCCTATGCTCTCGAAGCTTTCGACTGGACTTCATTCGGAGGGCAGCTGCGCTTGGAATTCCGCTAATGAGAATTTATCAATACGCCCGCAACCCTCGAAATTCCGTTACCTCAGTAATCCGTGCATTAGATTATAGCTCTACTTCTATGACCACGAACCAACTTCGCGATAATGGAAGCCTGTCATCCGGAAATTATTAACACATTTTTGAACAACCACAGACATTCTCGTGCTTGCAGATGTATATTAATTTGTGAAGTTATTGCATGTACGTATACAGCGCAATGCACAAGGTAATATGAATTTAAGTTACGATACATATGGAAGTATTCGATACATTCATTTTCCTGTAAAGCATTCAGTCAACAGTTTGTCAATATTCTTGTTCCAAGGTTGTTTGTATTTCTGCCATATCGCTAAAGCAACAGAACCTGTCACGAAGACCTCGATTTCTATGTTGGAGTATTTTTGCTTCATCTTCAATCGCGAGGAAAAATCTTTGGCTTCGGGAAAGAACATAATAAGGGGTTGGTAGCATAATTTGCAGTATGTCCAATGGTAAATGCGATACTTTCGAAAGGATATATTTCACGATTTCGACGAATTTTCGTATAGAACTCACTGCTCGAGTAACATTGCGAAAGGTACACGTCGGAGGAGCCACGTGCAATAACTAATGCAAATCCGTTCTCGTAAAGAGCTCGTAAAACTCACGCTGCTCCCCTCCTGACGTTCCTTTACGAGTGCAACAGCCGACAAACTTGACTACGCGCACGATCCTATGCTCACGCAAGCACGTGCTTTACACAGAAACAAACAGGATTGCAGTTTTCCCCCTTTTCGCATCAGCACACTCCCACTTTTCGCATTCATAGGACGGCAGAAATGTATCGTCTAATAGCTTTCACGTACCCTTTGATATTCTACATCGTTTAATTTAGGACAATAATAATGAAAATGTGACCCTCAGCGCAAACGCCTCCCATTAGGCCGTATTTCACTCATGAAAAATCTGTCGATAAACTGACGCGAAAGTGTCGATACTCTCCCTAACAACAACCTTTACCACTCGTCATTAGGGGAAAACTGTAAAGAAACTCACTGCGAAGCATTGATCAGGCTGAGAATCGTTAATACTGTGGCGCTGGAAGTGAAATTAAATTAGAATCAATAAAACGGTTTCTTAATTCGTGTATATTTATAATATAAAATACAAATAAATAAGGATGACATCACAAATTCGAAAGACAGATTTCCCCTCTCCTTGTGTCTTTCTCCCTTTCTTTCTTTCACACTCGCACTGTTGCTCTCGCTCTTCCTCTTTCTCACTATAATGGTGGGGTGGACTGTCGCTAAATGAATGAGATCATGAAATGTCAAGACGGTAGGAGAGGGCGCGAAGCGAGTGGGAGAACGAAGACTTAGTTTTACGACGACAAACGACGACGACGACGAAAACGACAATCCGTTGACTTTGACATTAACTGTCAGCTACCTAATTACGTTTTGCTACCGCACCATATATATTGCAATTTTGATTGTTAATACGCATGGGTTACGTGGTTAAAACTAGCACGGTTTTCGTCACTTCGTCGATAACTCGAGATCGGGATACTGCGCCGCTCAGTTTTCGGAGTCCTTTATTGCTCGGCCGACTGGCCCGTTCTCCTCGGCTCTCGATTTCTCCTCTCTCTCTCTCTCGTCGCATGCTTCACTTTTCTCTTCGTTTTCGTGCGTTCTCATGCTGCGCGAACAATGATACAGAGTATTTACAAGACTATGTACAAAGCGGCGAATTTTGATTCAGGCGGACAAAACATCGTCCCTTTACGCCTCTATCACAGAGAAACGTTAAGTTATACATATAGAAGAGAGTCCGGCACTGCGCTCGCCACCGGTAATAGCAGCGTCTGCGATTTCTCTAGAACAGTTGTATATGCTTTGTGACATGCAGTGTCACCGGGACATAGTTTGCCACATGAGACACTGTACTATCTATCGCGTAATGATATGGAGCTGTCCGTGCTAAAATAAATACAGCGATGTCCAATTGCGCTACAGTGATTAACAGTAAAATCTCTTAGTCGACAATAGTTACATTATTACATCGTTGTCGAATCGATCACACGGTCATCGAATCGCCTTGGCGCATCTTGCCCCATCACTTACACTTACAATTTGTACTAACGAATAAAGCTTTTAATCGAAAGCCCTCGAAGGTAATCCGAAATTAGAGTCCTATCGCATTGAATAGTTACCAATAATGCTAATATCAATCGATCAGTCTACGTGTCGAGGACAACGAGGACGTCGAGATTGTACGAATTAGGAGGACAGCGCAGTTGGGGGTTCCTACCGAGGAACTAGCGTCGCAATTGTATCACAATTTCTGGAATGGAATTTGGAGGGCCCAGCCGATCGTCTCGAAGACTGGATTCGATGACCGTACGATTAAACTCATTGGTTCACGGGTTTCCGTACATATGTGACTAGAATCTAAGCGGGAGTTTCGTGAGACACCTGCGAATGCTCATTCAGTGATTTAGCAGCGCGATGGCAACAACAACGCGAAGGAACATCAAACGAGATTTTTCATGGTGCTTGCTTCCTTCTTGATAATAGTGGAAGCGAAAACTTAGGCCACAAATCGCAACAAATAGTCCATGTTGCGAGGTGAAACTTGCTTTGTTCGAGAGGCTTCGCTCCATCAGATCTACCTTCTAATACTGTCTACTTGAAACATCGAGATCGCGAATGATAAAAAAGAGACAGTTGCGTCACGCAGTTTAGACGCGAGAATCTGCACAGCCAAGAAGGAGACATCGATACATCTCTTTTGCAACCTAATTTCAATCTAGAGTGACAGGTCGGAAGCACACCGATCAAGGTTAAACTTGTATCAACAAATATTGGCGAGAGCCCGGCGATACCTTACCAGGCAAACCACCAACGATAAAATAAATACGCGCTCAACAAATAAATAAGACGGGATTTCAATCGGATTGATTTGATACATCTAACAACGATTAATAGCCCGATTCATCCACGAGTAAAGTGAGCAGGAACTAGTTTCGATCGGGAGCCAATAAACCATAGCCGAGGTGCTCCTCGATTTCCACTTCTTATTGCTGTCGCACTTAAGCGACACTGAATTCCTTCCGTATACCATCGTTATAACAATCTTCAAACAAATAACAGGACAACAGGCGCGTCTAAAGCTTTTACGTGTTCACGTAATTCAAAAGTTACGGAGCTCCGTAACTTTTCGGTGATCCAGGCATAATCCAGGAAAAGAGCTCAGCTTGATCAGTGCCAACTTACAAATCTCTTGTAGATCCAGCCTACATCCTGTCGAGCTTGTTTAATTTCGACCTCCTCCAAACTGGCTGCTTCCTGAATACACCTTCCTGTTCGCCGATTATTGCCGTTGTGGGATCGTTCTTGAGACCGGAAGCAGGTTCACTGACCAGTAGTGAGTGAGGCTGGCCGGCCGGCCGGCCGTCGGAAGTCCGGCTGATGAGTACCGAGAGGGCTTACCTAACGATCCTAACTTTGGCAATATACCATCTCTCCTCAGTATACCTTCTCTTCTCAATATACCTCTCCTCTCTGTGTACTCGTGTGCAATCCATCTTTCACCGAGCGCGACTACTGCTCGCCACTCTCCTCTCTTCATCTCTGCCGGTGGCCTGTTTATATGTGTTTACGCGAGTGTGGCTGTGTGCGCGTGTCAAATGGAAGGAAGGTGGCGGTGTTATCATTGACTTTTGGCAATGCGAGGGTGAATCCCTCCTGGCAGGTTGGATTAATGCGTGGCTCAGCGTAAGTGTGCGGTGTGCACCACTGTTGCGTGGTTTCCTTGCCTGTCGACTCCCACACTCGCGATCCTGTGTATGTACATGCATGCCCGCGTGTATGTTGACTCCAGTGTTCTCCGTGTTGCGTGTCTATGCGATTATGCCGATCTTAATAGAGATGCGCGGACACCGCTTCATCTCAAAGGCTGCTGCCGAACTCGCTCGATCTCCGCCGGTCAATGTGCTTGATGTACGTCTCGGAGTATATGCTCTTCGTGCGGTCGTCGTACCTGCAACATCAGACAGACTTGTTCCAATTACTGCTCCGGCAAATAGCGCCCCTAGAGCCATCTATCCTATGCTAGTCCTCAAATCAGTTTGAGTTTAGCTTTAGACATGCTACGTATATACTACTACTACGTCTATAACGAGTAATTGCAGGCTTCTCTGCAGTGTCAAGAAAGAGATTCATGCGAACGGGACATAGAAGTGGAACTAGGATTCAAGCGACGAGAAGCTTGGAACTTAAGAAGTCATTACCAATCATTGGAATGAAAATAACGCAATCAAGATTGGAAGCAAACGGGCATGCGGTTAACTCAGAGGTTTTTTGCGCGAAGTTCTCAAGGCAGCGAATGAATTGTGAACTATGCGTCGTTAGTTGTAGAGGGGAAACGAAAGAAGAAGCGATAGATTGCAATGCGTACCTCGACGTATCAGACCAGATCGTACCTTAGGGAGGGCCGACGGAAGTCGAGGGCTTCGAGATCGGACGGCTCCCGCCTGCAGAGTGAGCAGAACGCGCACTGGAGCGTGTTCTTGAAAGCCTCCCGGAAGTCGCGATTGAAATACGCATAGATCAGTGGGTTCAGGGCTGAATTCGCGTAACCAATCCAGAATAGGATGGCGATCACGATGTCCGGGCACGGACAAGATTCGCCGCAAAGCGTTGTGATGACATACCTGTCGGCGAGACAGAAGAAACGCTCTATTTAATCCTGAGACTCGCAAGAGACGTTCGATGAAATTAGATCTTCCGGGATTTTTCGAGGAAGATTGCATTTCATATTCTGGAGAACTGAGAGATTTGGATGAAGCTACACAAGAGTGAAACCTACCAAAGGAAGAATGGTAGCCAGCAAAGTATGAACGTGCCCATGATGATGCCTAACGTCCTCGCGGCCTTGTGCTCCCTTTTCATCTTCATCATATTCTTATCCTTGGTGGGCGTGTGCATGTGCTCGGTGCTGATCTCGTTGAGAGTCAGCGTTTTCGAGGAGCCAGCGCTGTTCAACTCGCCGTTCAGATTGTTCAGATCCTTGCTCGGCCTGTGACTAAGCAACATCGCGTTCCCCATTCTACTGTGCATCTGCTTCTCTTGTTTGTTGGCCTCCTTGAATATCGCGAAGTACGTCAGTGTCATTATCGTGCAGGGTATCCAGAAGGAGATGCTCGAGGAGAGTATAGCGTATCCCTTGTTAACCTTGAACTGGCAGAGCTCGGGGTGGTTGCGCCTATAGACGCTGTTCTCCTCGGTAGTGTACCAGCCGTTGAAGATCGGCACGAACGAGATGATGGCCGGCGAGAGCCAGCAAGCCATCAGCATGTAGGCGGCTACCCTCTTGGTCATGTTGATCGGATACTTAAGCGGCTTTACAATCGCGTAATACCGATCAACCGAGATGCACATCAGATGCAAGATCGAACTTGTGCTGAAGTAGACGTCCAGGGAGTTCCAGACGTCGCACATAAAGTAGCCGAACAACCATCTGCCGGTCACCTGGACGCTCGCGTTGAAGGTCATAGCAAACATTGCCACTAGCATGTCAGCCAGCGCCAACGAGACTACAAAATAGTTGGTGATGATGCGTAGCTTGCGATGCCGCATCACAGAGACCATAACCAGCAGGTTACCGAAAACTGCGGCGACAATGATGAAGCCGAGGACGCAGCCTTTGAGGATGGCCAACGGGACATCCGGCCAGTCGAGTATCTCGGTGGGGAAAGTGCCATTGACGAAGGGGTCCTCCTCGGTCGAGGTGACATCCAGGAGAGGCGTCACTTCGACCGAGGAGTACTCTGTAGGCTCGGACGTCGAGGTGCTGGTGCTGGTGATCGTCGGCATTCCTTGCTTCCCCGGGAGGAATGCCGGTCGGCACTGTCTTCTCTTCTCTCTCTCTCTCTCTCTTCTTCTTCTCACTTTATCGCACTCTCTCACTCCTTCTCCTCCTCCTCCTTCTCCCTTTTTCCTTGGCCTTGCTACTCCTCTTCGAGCGGAAGAGAGCTTCGAGAGGCTGGCCTTAAGTCACGGACGTGCCGACGAGCCGACGTACCAGGCTGGCCTTCATCTTCGGCAGCTAAAGGGCGTTGCCTCTTGCCAAGTTTCTCCCCTTCGTCTCTCACCCTCTCCCCCTTCCTTTCGTTTGACCCGCCACCTGGGACACTTGCCAGAGCAGTCCTCGATACCCAAATTGCACAGTCGCGCTACCTTCCACTAATTTCCACCGCTTACTCGGCACAACTCTTCTCCCTATTCGCCTCGGGGGACTCGCTCGCTCATTCTCTCCCGCGTTCACCTGCAACCCAGGAAGACAGACTTGCTAACAATGACAATAACCAGTTCCATCGATCCTATCTATCTTAAACATTAGTTGGATGCATTGATTCGCACCGTTCCGGTTAGACTCGCGTTACTCTAGAGAAAGGCTGACAATGCCGGACTTCATCCACTGGGACTACTTGAGTACGCCTGGATGGATATCTGAACTAGTCGGATACAGGCGTATCCACCATCTAATCCAGTTGATTGAATCTAGGCTAGTGGTTAGTCGTCGGCCGGGTGGATTTATTGCTCGCTTTTGCCGCCGCTCGACAGACACATTACAAATATCCGACCCAGTTCTGCGCGCGACTTTTCGCAGAGTCCGGCGGGCAGCGGACTGTTCACCTTGAAAGCTTAACAATCCCTCAGTGCTCCGGCGGCGGGGCGCGGCAGCAGGAACGGGCTTTTAACTTTGGAAATGCTTTCGGCATTATGCGCTAGCGGCTATATTATAGGGTAAACAAAGGCTCGGGTGGAGAATGGTTGTGGGTGGTGGGGGATTGGGCGAAGGGGGTGCGGTAAGGCTTGTAATGTAACAGGCCTCGGAGGATCTCCAAGTGATCCAATGACTCGGCGTGGCGCGCGCCTGGCGTTTCTCCGATTGTCACCACTCGAAACGAGGCCGCGCCGGAAGAACGGACAGCCTTGAATGGAACGCTCTCTTTCCCTCGCAGGCCGACTTCGTGCCTGTTCGCTCTAGCCAGCAGCGTCTCGGGTACGTGCGAGTGTCGGCACTGTCGGCACTGTCGGCAGTTGGGCCGCGACAGGGCCGTGTCAAGTACACTCGCGTCCCGGCCGGCGTCGTATAATTTATGATCCGCTATTTTTGCGACGCATTTGGGTCAATTATAGTGGGCGACGCTGCGCGCTCCTGGTCAATGGAGTGCCAGCCGCCCGCCACCGAGACTACTACTCCAGAGCGAGAGCCGGAGCAACCCTTCACCCACACGTAATACTATTCCACCGGTCTGATTGCCGCCACAGGCATTCCCAACGATCGTGACACATCAGGACACCAAAGATGCTGGCTACTGCCGCATAACCCAAGTAATCTGGCTCGACTCTGTCAGCTTTAAGTCTGAGCCCGACGGCTGATTCAATTCCACGGGAGCCTCGAGAGCGCTCTCGGATATTTGATGGAAGAAGGAGCAATGCCAACCCGTCTGGAACGTCGAGAGACCTCCTCGTTCTGACTGCGAGAACCGCCAAGAAGTTATGACCGATAAATAACGCCAGTGCTAAATAGTACTTAACACCTCGCACTCGACGGCCCCACGACATCGGCGCCGCCGGGCAATAAAGCTTTAAGATATTCATTAAAACGAACCAGCGCTCTTCCCAGGAATGAGAAAGAGAGAGTGAGAGGGATGTGTATGTGTACTGTATGTGGGTCGTATGCACGGACAGTAATGTGCATTAGCCCGAGGCGTCGGTCGGCCAGGGTTGTCCTTCGCGTCGACCAAGACTATTAGGACATGGACAGGCTGGAAAAACGAAAAGTCTCGATGCTCGAGGGTACTGGCTTTGTTCTCCCTGTGAAAACGGCTATGGCACCGAGGACGGAGATAGGCCTCGTTTCCAAAGATTAAAAGAGTGCAAGGTCAAGATTGGCTCTACCTTCGATTCAGCCACTCGGCGAGGTTTAGGGCGGCCTCCCTCGGGTCCGATGTCACCCTTTCGACCTTGATCCCCGTGGAATCTGTTGATGTTATGAATAACCGGGGGTGTAACCCTTGAAATAGATAGTCCCTCGACTCAACAAGATAAGACCAGTGCTACCGAGAATCTTGCAAAGAAACTATGTATTCATATTGCAACCTTCGGAATTCATGGTACACGTAAGAGCCTCGCTACTTCCGTTCGATACCTATTTATGAAACGCTCCGAGTAGCTGGATGAACTTGATTCAAACAATTAAGTAAAATGCCTGTAGATAGTAATAGACAGGATTAACGCACAATCTCTTTATTGGTCGTCTATTGATTTTGATTTAAAACCTACAGGCGATGATCAATTCCTACCAACGAGATGCAATAGGACCAATGGCGGCAATGCTATTTATGGAGCGGGATTTGCGATGCTTCATTTTTCACAGTGGCAAACCTTGACTTTCTCGACTGAATAATGGACTTCGGGAAAACAGAGCATGCTCCGCCGCATTAAAGTGGCGCGGTCCACAGTCGATCTAACATATCCAAATCACCCGGCGATATGTAACGCTCTAGGTTAATGGTATCTAATTGAAAATGTCTAAACGTCGCCATGAGACAAATATTTGTATATATTAATCCTTTTTTTATTTGTGTTAGCAATATTCCTTATTATTCGCCTCGCGTTTGCTTTCGAAAATGCAGCTTTAGTACATCACAGTAACACTTCGACGAACTGAACAAACAGGCAGAGACGACAGTTGCTTTCCTCCACAAACGGAGGTGAGGAAGACGCATCAAAATTTGGGAGGATTTTTCATCCAGCTTTAATAAAATTCAACCTACCCGCCAACTGAAAGTGGGTGTACGAAGACAATTGAACAAGTTTCTTACAACTCTATCGGAATTATTCGTAACATAAAGCCAGGCATACACGTACACTTTTATAACGTGTTTCGATATACTCGGAAACGATAGCAAATTGGGGAGCGAGGGTAAATACAATTTCGAACTAGCGCCGATATACATCTTGACGATCTTGCATCGCATGTGTTTACTCCCATCTCGAACTTGCGATTTATCGTTTTATGTATAGCGAGACATCATATTTTCCGTCGCAGGGCTTGCACGGGATACTGTTTACACTATGCTGTTCTATATTCCGCAATTTTACCCTTACTATATCGGCTAATAAATCTCAAGGTAGGCGATTTCTTGCCTCGAGCCACATATATTGTCTCTTTGTCATTCGTTCAGTCACAACGCTGACACGCCGTGTAGTATATTGAACGGATCGTATTTCTCAAGCACAATCGACTGCGAGTTGCTCACCATTTGATAAGACGAAAGATATCTCCGCATAAGGCCGTGCGATGTTTGCGCCGAGATACCCTCGAAATGAATGACTGCGGTTAAGATGACTATTTCTGGATTATCAGTGCACTTTCACACTAATAGAAATAAATGTCAAGATTAGCACGGTGCTGTATTTTAAATTAATTAGAAAAGATTCTTATTAAATACAGGGTGGCGCGGCAGCGAAAACATCCCTTGGAACGCCTTCAGACCATTTCGACGGCCGCGGTTTAATCTTACAAAGCTATATATATAAAATATTGTGGAAATAAGTTGTTAGGTAGTTAATGGAATAAAATTGCACGCTGGTCATTTAAAGAAATGCTGCGTAAATCATAAGATTTGAGCGAGGCCGAGTGAAGTATATATATGTAGATAATAAAGTTCCCGGCCCTGAAGCAAGGACGGGCCACAGGGCCTCGCAGAATCCACAAGATCAATGGCGCCAGAGAGTTTCCGTAATGAGAATTTCTCGCATTTGCAAGCAACACCGACCGCGGCAATCTGCCAGGCTGTACTGCGGCGGCCTTTGTATCGACGCTAATTCGTCATTCCATAACGCACATACCGGCCGAATTGCAAATACCGCGTAAGCGCATATGAACATTGGCAGAAAAATCGGTTAGATTCCGTAGCACGTATGTGAAGGTTTAAACCAGTAGAATATAATATTTTTCACCTGCCAACAGACCATTCCCGCCAATGCAAAAGCGCCGTTGCTGAATGTGAACCAGGTAATTAAAGATTGCTGTGTAAATTATCTGCAGAGAACTGCGTTAATGTGACAATTGCATCAAGAATATTGGCACGGCATTGATTAGGCAATCGCAGGTTCCTGATGGTCGAGTTTGCTCAATTCTTTAAAGTTCCCGTATTCCCTATTTATTGAGTTGAGAGGGAAGCTAGTTATGTTTAATAAATGTGTTCTTGATGAACGCAATCCACATGAATATGATACACCCGTCAACTGCATCGGCATGCATTAATAATAATTGTCCACGCAGTTTTTCGCGTGAGTTATCGCAGCGTTCCAACTACATTTATCTTGAAAGGTTTGTCCGAACTCACAGCAGTGTGTACGAAAACAAACTGTGCACGGTTTCTTGCAGCAAGAGGAAATAGTTTTACGGGAAGGGGCCATGTTTACACGGTATCACTTACTCAGTGTACACTACCAAAACAAGGGAAGGAAAAAAGCAAGCCTTTGAGAAAAAGAGGCGACACCGAGTTCTTGTCGTATCGCAGCTTACTACAGAGAAGAATCTCAGTGTCAGCACCAGCGATGAGATACATCCTCGCCAAACGGATGTTTGGAAGCCCGATTTGCAGTTTCGCCATTTTTCAGGGCGCTTCGACGCTGCTTTAGGGTGTGCGATACGCAAATTCGGAGTTTGATAGGCGACTCACGCCGCTGGGCTTGGAACTCTTCCACGCGAACAGCATACATAAGTCATCCGACAATAAGGGAGGGTCTTGCTTTCAGAATTTCTTCAGCAACGAAGCCCAACCTCCCATTATTCTCACCCGGCGTAGCACGAACTCAAAAGGTAGCCAGACCGACTCCTTATTTATTTTTTCACTATTACATTTATTTAGAGACTATTGATCGCACGGGCCACCATGTCAGATTGCTTAAGGTCTCCAATCTTCCGTAAGCTCCACTTTATTCTTTACGAGATGAGATCGACTAGCGTCACAATTTTCTCGGTGCGCTCTCGGCTATTTTGATCAAAAATCTCAACCCTTGGGAACAGCACCGTCGACATACCCTTACCAGCGAGCAATGGATTCCACCTTTTATCCTAGACGTGGAGATTAAGAAAAGGAATGATTTATTGCTGCTCCGTCGTTGGTAAGCTGGTCGAACTAGAGTTCCTCGCCAGGGTTTTCTTTCCTTCCTGAACTCTCCGCGCAAATGAGCCAAGGAGAAAAGCGCATCGATAAAAAGGGACTACTGGTCTCGCCAAATTGAATTTTCTCCCGATTATAAATTGCTGCACTCTCTTTTACGTGAATGCACATCTACAGTGAAAATGTATTGATAAAGCCCGCATCGCAGAGAATAAAGCCCGCAATTATGAAGATCGACAATATCAGGGGATTTCAAACAATGGTCGCTCTGCGAGAATCGGCTTATAACAATATATCGATCAGTCATCTGTTTCTTCACTCCAAAGGGGGATACTTTTGAAACAGAAAGTTCTCACCAGGTTGCCGAGAAATTGGCTGACAGTGGCGTTCGATAATTCTCATGGAATCGAGGAATAGTATCCGATCAGATAGAAGCTAAAATGGGGCGGGGAAGGTTGGTTAGAAAGAAGCTTCGCTTTCCTTGTAATCCCAGGTGATCCCGAATGATTCTTCTTTCACGGTCAACGCTCGTCGATAGAAGGCCGACTACTCGTTGATAAGGGCATGATAAATCGTCTACTACCTTCTCTATCGATGAAACAAACACCAATCTTCTCATGCCACAGCTGCTTAAAAGCCTGCGTGCTATTCGTGAGTGCAAAACGAGGGCGAGGAAAATCTGGGAATTCCTATTTTACCGAAAGAAATATTGGAAGGATATTTTAGTCAAGTATTGAAATCTGGCGGGCGGCAAAGGGGATACGAATTTTGTCAAATAGCCTTTATTCGTAGTATTTATTGCTACAGGAATCGTCAACTATTAAAAGTATCCAATTCCAATGTCATGCTATAAAAATACTTTTTTATAATCGTGAGATGGACCATTGCTGGCGGTTTATAGAAAATATTTATTTCGATACCAAACAACCCTCACGCTGGGGAAATTAACGAGACGATGTCCGCGCGGACACGCATTGGCTGCCAATAAAGGGGTTTCCGCGATATCGTGGGAAAGGTGCTGGCCAACTTCTACAGCGCATTTATAATCAACGTATCCTGGTGAAGAGTGATTAATGGTGTATTATAGTGCGACCGCCAACGCCTCCCTTATCGAGATCCGCAGAATCACCGGGGTTATTATGCGCCGTACGTATATTTGAACGCATGGTAAATCAGGATAAATACTCCAGAAAGCGAGGAGAGAGATAGAGGAGACTGGGTAATAACTGTGGAGTATCATCGGTCACCTCTTATTAATACTTTGATTGCCTGCGCAACAATGGAGGTCGATTGTCAGTGGCATTCGCTTTACAATTTTATTCTTTTCTACCAATAATAAATTGGATTGGTAATTCTCTGTTTTAAACTTTCAAGGTAATAATAACATAGCTTCGATAGTACTAGTCGAAGAGCTCTGTCAGTGAGTTCAACCCCAAATGCCGCGAAGTGATTATGATTCAAGGCTGACCAACTTCGAATTATGTCATAAAGGTGGTTCTCTGTATAGGTTATATGTATCGGCTTGCACACTCACCGGCAACGGTCGAAAATTAATCGAAACGCCTTGATTAAGGCTTCGGCGAGTGCCGCGCTGATTGAGTTTCACCTTCACGATGTAATATTCGCCTAAGTCATTAATTACGGAAGCCGCTGGCGTGCGTCAATTTACGATAAAGCAAATATTAATTGAGCCATTCTTGGATCGGGTCACTTTGAGGTATGAATTTTCGTACAAACTCTCTCCTCGCACATCACCACCGTCAGGAGTTGCTCACTTTTTTTTATTGTAACTCCAATACTTTTGGAGTTTTAAAGTCGTAAATGTGGATTTCGAGGGGTGATGTATCGAAAATGGCCAGCACTTCCCACTGATCCTGGGGGAAGGATAGGGAGCGAGATTACTTTCGAGTTTTGACAGCATGATCCGTAAGAAAGCTCGAGTAGTGAGTGAGATCCCTTGAGAGCACGGTAATCATGAAAGTCTGCCATTTTTGGTGACGGTGTGCCACACTTTACGAAATAGAGAGCGTAAATGAAGGTGGTGTGAACTCGGCGTACTTGCGTGGAGAGTAACCCATTCAGCGGTCCCATTACTCCAAAATACAAAGAAGTAGCAGCACTTAGTCGAGTTCCCCCACTCTCGTTCCACGTATTAACCGGAGTTCCTGATGCGTCGTGCCTTTCTCCATCCACTTCTTAATCTCAATTTATATCGAGCATCCACTTTCAAATAACAGCTACTGCTGGGTACAACTGAGAGCCAGAGATATACTTGTTTGCGTATTCTTTCCGCGTAAGGGTGAGAGAAAGAGCGGTGAAGAGAGAGTTGAGAGATGCGTCTGGCAGTTGAGAAAGATGTTGTATGTGTGCACATCACGACCATCCGCTGGGTTGGGTGTAGACATGTTTGCAACTACATATTTTCTCCCAACGACTTTGGAAATCTTACTTCGTACGCTCATACAGACATCACGTACGTTTAAGTATATACCGCGGAGGGATGTTCCCTTGGTGAGAGGGTGAAACGAAAATACTAGAGATGTACTTCTTCTTTGGCAAATATTCCCATGTAAATAGAGTACGGTAGAGGGATTCCACAAACATCCGATATAACGTCGTACCGTTTTTCGAGCATCCTATAACACCGTCTGCTTCAGAATTCGAAATGTAAATTGTACCCAAGCGATACGAGTCTACAGTCATTCAATCACCCCACAAATACACCTACCGAGTTTCCGATTTGGACATGCAAATGCCCAGAGAACTTATCTTTCATCCGAGTGCATAACTTTCCCTTTTCGATCGCGAGTATACATATTTGACTTTCATAATCACCGGAAAACCGGCAATGAGACCACTTCTCGCCGTCTTCCACGAACATCTCGTCCTCTCACCACTAACAATTTATTGACTTTCGAAAGTTCCTCCATTCGACAGACACAAATTTGCCAGACATGCACTTCCCTCGTAACTTTGGAGACTGTGTGCTCAGTTCAGGAGAAAAATTGGAACGCACGGGGATGGTCATTTATAATTTCTTGGTTCTTCGTAAATTTATTTAGTTGAATTTATGAGATGAAACAAGATGTCCATACTATCTATGAAAAGCTTGTGCACGTACAAAGTATGGCAACAAGTTCAAGAAGTTGGACGATCAAGCACTAAGAAAGAAGCTATCGAAATGGGACTGCGATGACTGCAGTATAAAATATAAACGCGCCCTGAACGTGGAAACTTGGGTTGCACATTGCCAGAAAGCTAATGAACATCGGACGAGCTAAAAAGAAGGTCTATTGGATCATTGGAGAAACAACACTTAATCCTCAAGAAAGGTGACTTTTGCTTCCAACTCTCTAATGCGAACTTTTGTATCTTCCATCCGCGTTTCTTCTTGTACGCGCGAGGCTAAAGGAACCCACGCCTCAAGTTGAAAAACCAGTACTCCGAAGTTCCATGCAAGGTAAAGTAAGTACACGAGAAACCTCTTCATCACATCTCCGAGGTGTCTTTTCTTCGGCAGCCGGGTCTCCGTCTTCCTAATAACGAACGAAAAGCCGTTGCTCTAGAAAAATCTTGCTCTAACGCGAAAATGTTCGTCCAAGAAAAATTCACTTACAACATTCCAATCGCGATTGGAATGAAAATTTTAAACAAGCACAACACTCGTTCGATCGTTCGTATATTCCATAAGACTAGGATCGTATTGACAAAATTTTCTTATCAGTCTTTATTGCCTCTATTAAGAACAAGTGCCTACAGGTTAAAGGACTACAATTTATCGTTTGAATCGATAGTGTTTATTGGTTAGCGGTTGTTAGTTGTAGAGAAGTGGACTCGCGCATCGAGTGCGTCAATCCACGATATCATTAATTTAACGAGGAACCAAGTAATTGCCTAATGACGCCAGTACGCAGACTGGCGATTTCCAATGCATTTACTCAGTAATTCAGCATTCCAGGATCAAAGAATGTAAATCTCTATAAAACTGTAAAATCGTATCGGGTAAATGTCGAGTCTGTAACAGGTCTTCCCTTTGCATGCTTCGATGCTCGATCATTCCAGCGTGATTGTGACACAAATACTCAGTCGAACGACAGATTTCCTTGGAGAGTAGCGCGGAAACCCGAAAGCTCTAGAAGAGGGACGGTTTTGGGGCATAAGGGTTGTTAGGTCACGGCTCGGCTAGAAAAAGTATTGCATGCTTGACGGAGCGAACAGCACTCTCCGATAAAACTGACTGACATAGCCCTTCTTCCGATTACAGGCCGACGATCCTAGCAGCCAAGACTGTTTCACCATTCTCTCTTTTCCTTTTGTACCACGCATCCTTTGATCGCCGATGCTTACCACTTTCCCGAAACCCTTCCACCCGACTTCAAATATTTTTACCATGAGAAATCAATACTGCTAGAGATCATTGATGCTATTGAAGTAATACGTAGAGGGCCGATTATTAGATTAACTGTTTCCATCAGGGAAATTGTTGGAAATCTGTAGAGGCAACAGCCATCCGCGGATAATGATAAGTGGTTTCCGAGGGCTCATTCCTCGTAATTACAATCAGGTGCAATTTAATGGAGTTTAAAAGTATTGTTGGCGGCCGACCAAAAGGAGAATTATCAAATAGAGAGATTGGAGTCGGTATAAAAGGTCGGAAGTAGGAAACTGAACCCATAGGAAAGCATTCCTCTTCTACCCACCACAATTTATCATATTTCTGTGTTGAATTCTCTCTTGCAAGTTGGACCACTTGCATTACGCGCCCGTAAAATTCCAAATCTAGCCTCCACGTAATGAGTTCCGAGGTCAAATAATAATGGCTCTAATGAGCAAGACGCGCCCACATTTAGTATTCACTCGGGAAACCGTCAGTGGAAATAACTGGTGATAAAGACAAATTATTCCAGCCCGTCCGTAGTGAAACCGACTTCTTCCTCTCGCATATCTCCACTTTGAATGTCCTAGAAATAGGTTGGGAATACCGCTCTGAAGCTGCTAGGCCCACACTCGACTTTAAATTTCCTTCTCGAACAGGAAGTACTACATGATAATGCTAGTATTTCAGAAACGCGCGCATTAATTCTTCCGCTGTCATAGAAGTATGAACACCTTCGCATGCAAAAGTATTTAGCACTGAAATGCCTCAATATTGTAAATACTACCACAATTCGGCGAAAGTTTATTACGCTTTATTATACTGAAAATTGACTGCACACTAGTTTTAATCGAAAATTTCAAGGAACTGTAGCTCAAGCATTTACTACTGAAACTGTCAATTGCCCCTCGGGAGTTGTTTTTTATTGGGTGATTTGCATTGCTATTTCGTGTGAAGCTGGTTTTTACACCTGTGGAATATCCTCTTTAATAGAGTGAAGAGCGACCATAAAATTTCAGCTGGAAAAGGGTTTTCCGCGCAGACGAGAAATATTGAGAATGCGCTTTTGCAAGACACCTACCGGATACCAGACAATGCCCGGCGGCTGTTCATCCGATAATTCTCCGGCCACGCAACAGGGAAAACATACGGCTGCATTTCGACTATGGAAGCAGGGTTGCTGGGAAATAAATATTGAAGCGCATTTCCTGCTTATATCGGAAAGTCATCGGGAGACCAGTCCCTTGCATTATGCAATATGTACGGACGAATACCAGCGAACTTTCTACTAGTAAGTTCGCCGCCCACTTTTCCAGCTTGCATAGTTTTATCGTAATTATGCCGGCTGTACAGAATATATGAAATAGAAATGAGTGCTGGAGCCAGCCAGTTGCCGTGCTGACAAAAATCTCGACTACGCTTCTGTTCGAGTCTGCCGCAGCGTTTCATTTTCCCAACAAGGCAACCATTCGTCAGAAAGAATTAGCAAAAGTGTTCACCCGCACTCGTGTATATTCCTGTTGCCAGCATATAATGCGACACGAATTATTACGCTCTCCGTGTTATTTCACTCAGCGGACACTAATTAACGCCCGGTTTTCCAGGAATACCTGCTATAATTGTACTTCTCACGCGCTCACGTGCGCTTGTAATTGTCAAGTCGATTATTGTTTTTCTGCTGGCTACGCGCTATACAAGGTCCGCAGCGCAGTATAGCAGCGCAAAATCGGTTCGGTGAGTGAAAACACGCCGCGCCGCGCCGCGCCGCACCGGTCGAAAGCCACACTGGGTTGGCTGCCGGGCCGAGAAATGTAACAAGTAAATGTTCTCCCCGAATATTCATGGATTCCAACTGTTCATTTGCTTCGCCAGGAGCGTCGCGCCTTACTAAAGTTCTCCGCAACATCCAAGTTATAATGTAACTTTAATATTAGTTTGCATTAGTAGCCAGCTGGTAAATTGGACCAGAACGCGAGCACCATGCTGCGAAACAGGAAAAGGGCTCCGGCTGTGTGGGAAAGTTTTGTTCTACTCGGTGAATTGAGAGGCGCATTCGTTTTCCTAGTCGACCCACTTCGTGTTGAACAGTGTCAAGCAAGGCTTTCCACGCGGTAATTTCTAGAGTGCCGAATTCAAAAATGCATTGTTATAGGTTACACGGAGAGAGCATATCAAATACACAATCACTATTATGCGTAATTCTCCCTCTCTTCTCTAACGAACCTGGTCTTGTAGAATATATGAAAAGCAAATGAACTCTAGCTGAGGGAATGATACGCTACGGAAATGCCCGATTGTTGTCCGGTTTCCCCGGCTCTTACACAGGAGGACAGCTCTTGCATACTGAAAGTGTGACAAACACATTGGTGACGTAGCCTTCAGCCAGATTCAATCGACACTCGCAGTAATAAGCAGCCGGGTGCAAGTCCATCATTATTATCCGTCGGACAAAATGAAGCCGTCCTTTCATTGCAAAGGTTGTGCAACACTCGGCAGACTGCCTCATCATGCTCCGAAATTGGGACAAAAAATTGTTGTACCCAATCTCGGCGAGCGTCCCATAAAGGACAAGCGGTTTAATAAAGCGGGTGTCGCCGATTCGTCCAAAGTAATGTGAACGAGCCAAGTTCTTGGGCAATCAGGTTACGTGCGCTGGACGAATATTTCCAGCATCCGGATGTTTCATATGCCCTCTCCAACGATTTCTCAAACGATTTCTCGCGGCGGATATAACCGGACCAGAAGATATGAAGTTTGCCACGGACACTCGCTGGCCGATATTATTCTTCGGGGAATTTCAAGAGCGTCACCGCAATATCTCTTTGGAAGCGAGAGAGAATGGAATGAAGGCTAGAGTTTAGCGTCCGGATGCTAAAACACGTCGAGTCTCTCGAAAGATATGCGTGTCCGAGACAATTTCGCTGAGATATAGATAGGGAAGAGCTAAGCGGATAATTCTCGTCTAATTCAAGCCCGAGTATTTTGGTAATGCGAGCCCGGATGGATTAATGTTCCTTTCTCCGCTGGCGAATGAACGGAAGACCGCAAAGTTGTTAATGCCCGCCCCCATTAGAGAGGCTTAATTGTAGCCGATGATGGGCCTACAGGCTGATTCCCACGCAACCACAACTTATACACTCGCGCGCCTAAATTAAATGACTCGAGCTCCTGCTTGATCTCCACCTAGCCGTAATCATTAATGGTGATTACATACTCACGCTATGGGAGTCTACATTAAACCGATCATTACGACTAGGTGGAGACTCACTATCTACCCTGGCAGGATGTTCTTTGTTAGCTATAAATGCGTCGACTAGCCAGCACTACTCTCTGCGTTTCGCGCCGAGTAATGTCACGGCAGAGCGCGTCAGGATTTATCGAAAGCCGGCAAAACGTGCCGGGCGCAGAATGACGCCACGTACGCAGCCCTCGGAAATACGCCGTAGCATGCAGGCCGTTGACCAGCCGTCAGTCCTCGCGTGCTCAATTCGATCATCCAAAGATACCTGGCAAATTGTCAAAAGCCCAATTCCCCGCCAGTCAACAAGCCCTTTCTACATTCCAAATACGCGAATCTCGTTACATTTACTCCTCGTGATTTCTTAATGACATGGAAACCCCGGCAAGTTTACTGCTCCTGCCTTAGTTTCCAGTCTTGGTAATTCAGCTATTTCAAATAAAGCGGTTTCTTTTTACTCAGAAAAACGGGAAGATGCAACTGGAGTATAAAAAAGACTAGAGCTTCTGCACTAGTTTCATTCGTAGCTTCCTTCTGCAGAAACGCGATTGCAGAAGATGCGGGATGCTCCAGATTACAATAATGTACAGGGTGATACACTTGCCTTTGAATCAGAACTCTCCTAGCCCACTTTTACTAGACATCTATTTAATTATACTAGATATTCTCTAGTTAACAATAGACTGTATTAAATTATGTGGTCTGCTCGAAGGAATATTTTACCAAGTTTTAACATCCAGTTCCTTTGAACGGAGCTAGCAGCGTAAGGAGAAAATATTTTATTATAATACATTTATAGGGGAGAATATTATATATAACTGGCTTCTTCAGGGTGAAATTTCATGTGCAAGTTAACATAACTCAAACATGTAATAGTATAAATGCATAAAATGCAGACAAATATGGAGAAACATTTGAGTATAATTTAAATGCCTAAGTTATTTATAATGATTTTATATGGAACGGTGTATGCTCGAGAGTGGCGATTCAAAGGCAAGTGAATCACTCTGTACGATTTGGATCGTTCAGGGTCCTTTTCACTCCGACTCTCGGGAACTTTCCCCAAGATTCCCGAATATATTACAGAGATAGCGTGATGTCGAAACGCCTGGCTAGCTAAGGGTAAGGCCAACTGTATATTGTTGAAGTCAGCTAGCATCTGTTACACAAGCAGCGCAAGATTACGAATGTTAAGATGTGACAGTTGATATCTAGCGCGCAAGAGCGCAATCCGAGGCGGTGCAATTAAATGTTACTTAGTCGAATCACGCAGGGTCAAAGTCGAAATGGAGGGAGTATTACAATCGGCTAATTGTCACAGCTCAAGGCGAGCGCAACGATGATTAGGCGCATACCAAACCTGTTTACCAGTAGATCAGGTTAGGCAGTTCCCACCTATTCCAAGACGAGTCGATAGTCGAATCCGTGAGGCCACTGTTCGGCCACCTCCACCACCCCACCGCGGCTCTCCGCGACTCTCCGCGATCGATCCCAAACAAAAAGACCGTATAAACGAGATTGTGCTTTTGCAGCCGGAGTTAACCAGGCGGAAAGCACCGATTGTGTAGCAGCGTGAGATGGCTACGTCGCGTTACGCCCAGATAAACCGAGAAACTGAACCTAATCATTCGAAGCCTGGCGCGCTTTAATGTCTGTCATTGAGGAGGCATCGCGCAAAGCGGCCGGATTGGATTTTGAGTCAGCTGGCACATTCAACGTCGCACCACACAATGTGTGGATAACATTGAGGCACCGAAATATCTTTCAAGAACGAACTTTGTCGCCCATATTCTCGAAGTCACCAATGCGAGAAGTGCGTCCTCCTGAAAATCCGTGGAATTCCCTTCGCGATATGAAGACTTCCAGAGCGATAAAATTTCCCAGCACGGTATTCGCAGAAGCAGATGCGAACTGTGACAGAAACGGGCGAACCGGTGAATTTCAAAAGAAGGAAAAACTGTAACGCTCGCCACGCGAGATCTCATACGGGAATCACCAGGTCATTCAAGATAATGATGAAAACAGTCTCAAGTTCGTGCTGGGTGCAATAAAGCCTTGGCAGCGGAGACAAATATTCTCCCGGGGCAGTTGACAGGGTGGGTAATGAGCGTGAAAGTTGCCAAATGGGAAACCCAAAGTGCTTGGACTACCCTTCAGAGTAACTTAACAGTCAAGTAGAGTTTGAACTAGAACTAGAAATTAACCCAATCGGATGTGGAAATGTAAGATCCTCTAGCTCAATCACACACATCGCGAGGTCAGCTAATACAGAATGATGAGCAAGCTTGAAGAACAAATCGCGTTTTTTTGAAACATCATCGAGCAATTAAAGAGGAACTCAGACGTAATCAGAGTGCACAGTCAATTAAACAGGGTTCAAGATTGCTTTTCAAGGACAGCTTGGAGGAAGCGAGTTAAACACCGGGATAAATAGATCCGTCAGCGAGCTGCCTCAGCGCGCGAATCTCTTTTTATACCCTCTTACTTAATCCCATTGACGTCCTAGCCCCACTCGATAGAAATATATTTAGATAGTCAGAAACTTTAAGGATGCCGCAAACGTTCATTCGGAATTCGCGAGTACTGCATATGCGCCCGATTAGAGATGTCGGACCAACCAGGTGTCCCATGCAATCATCAAGAATAGCATCCCAATCATTTCAAAGTCGACCACGCCGCTGCTGCTGGCAATTGCAATTTCACTAATTACCGAACCATCGTTTCCGTTGTAAGTCCAGGAGCAATTCAATTGCATTTCAATTGCATTTCAATTGATCCTGAGCGGAGTGTACGGCAGGAGTTAGGGTAACTCTCGGGGCAGACGATTGCACTCGAAAGCCGAAACGCTCGGCATTACACAATTACGATTCAGCTTCATGAACCCTCTCAGCGGGATCTAAACTTCGAGAGGCATTTGCATGGGAGAAGAGGCAGTTTGAGGGGAAGCGCATCGGCAAACAGTCTTGACAGTGTACTTCATAGATGCGCGCAGCTCACGGACACCTCGCTGCGGTGCAACGTCGCATAATGCCTACATATATGTGTAGCTATCTGGATGAATGTGTGCAGTCGGACTTGTGCATGCGTGGATCGCCTTGGACGAATGCCAGTGCAAAACGAGACGACGAGACAGTGCCGCCAGAGTCACCCGATGGAATTATACCGTTTCGTTGAGACGCTGCTTAATGAAATGGCATTAAGATGTATTTTTATTCCACTGGAAAAGTTGCTCGACCATTTATAAATGAGGGATTCATCGATGCTCTCTGAAACAGCACAACAAAATAGTGGTGTGGATGATACAGCGGATATTGTCGCGATGTTTTTATTGTCAGCAAGTCGAAATTGTATATAATAGTGATTGCAACATTACTAGAACAAATGGAATAGATTTTCCGTATTTTGTCAATGAGAGGTTGCAATTCTGTTTTATATATTTGATGTTTCCTTCTTCCTTCGGATTCCAGTTATAATAATTTTTCAAACTTCACTTGAACTAGATGGAAATAAATTCAAAATTGCTTTTGTAAAATTGTAAATTAAATACATTGTTTATTTTGAATTGCATTGAATTCTTCAAATCGCATTCCAATGTTATCTATTATTTCAAGTGGTAACGTAGAAAACGAATTAAATTCTATACTCGCGGATAAAATGTATCAATAATTCTCAATTTTCTTAATTGATATGTTTCCATCGATAGTGATGAAGAATCAGTGAAATAATTGAACATCGGCGATATATTGTTTAATTAAAACATGCGGAAATTGGAAATTGAGGCAGTAGTCATGTCCGCCTCTCTGATAACTGCAATGCAGCTCCCGGCGGCAAATGTATAGAGTAGTGGCCCGGCGATCGATGTAATTCGCGCGATGCATCCCGCATTCGTGGCCAGCGGGAAGAACCCACTCTTCAGATATCCACTCTGAATAACTTTCGGCTACTTATCGTTCGACTGGCAGCCTCGCATCGGAAAATCCCAAGTATTTCATACTTCCACGTAAATTGTGTACGTTGGCAAAACCCAATTTCAAAACGACTAAATCGATTCCAATTTGAAAGATGGGACCACCACTTATCGCTTCGTACTCCACGTACAAATAACTGCAATGACTTTTGAATTAAAGACCTCACGATGCAAATGCATTTCCGATTGAGAGTATTTCCAGTGAAACTCTCCTTGGGAATTTCGACGTTCAGTTTCATCGGGGCAATATCGTAGCAGCTTTTCATTAGTCTCGAATATCTGGCAACAAATACAGTAATAAAAGCGGCAGCGCTCTCGAACGAATCTTGAAAGGCCACTCGTGGTTTAAGCGCGTCTTTCGGCAGTCGAGGCGTTCTGCGCAAGGAAATAATTAGTGGGGGTTGAGTCACGCCAATTACGGGATTTCCGAATTGCAGCGAGCATTTCTGCTCGCTGCTTCTAATGAGAGGGAAGCGGGGGCTGGCACGTTTAATATCTCTGAGCACTCCCTGGATGCAACGTGGAAGCCTTGAGACGTTACAATTGAATAACGCCGGCTGCGCGTTACGCAAGGCCTACCGGAAAGATCATTATTCCGGTGAGTGCCATTCCGAGCGCGATTCCCTCTTACCACTTTGGACCACACGCCAACCTGCCAGCCAGCCAGCCAGCCCGCCAGCCAGCCAGTCTCTATCAATGACAGGTTTCCTACCTACGATTTACTCTCGTGATTACGCTCCTCGTCTGTGTACGACTGTGTGAGTACCGGCTCTCTGTATCTGTGTCTGTGTTGTTTCCTGCACGCTTTACCATCGTACTCGAGTTACTTCAGCGAGATGATACTTAACGCTATGCGTCCATTCGACTCCCAATCGAGCAAAGGGGATGATACCGTTGCCTCTGTTAAGTTCAAAGACCAATGCGAACGCAATACAGATTAATTACTACTGTGATAATTACTACTGTCATAGTAAAGTACTCTTTCTCCATTTTATACGGAGAAAGAATTTCATTACCAAGACGGCACTTTCGTATTAGAACGCCGATCTTTTCAATAAACCTCAGCGCAATTGAAAAAAACGCGCTCTTTTAATTGACTGCTGTTGTGCGAGTTGCAGGGCTTATTCCCTGAATGGTTTTCCGCTCGGAAATAGGTTTAGTCGGATGTCGGTGTGATCCATTCATACTCATCCTTTTTATGCGATAGTGCAGCGAAACCATTACGAGAGTCGTGCGACAAGCACTCACTATTCTTCTTTTATTGCAGTTTATGCTTCGATCATGCCGCGGCGGTGACGCTCGACTACTCGAGAATTTCATCGGGAATGTTTTATACGCACTTACTTTCGCAACGAAATTCGTAACTATTTCGGATTGGCCCTCTTCCTCTGAATACTCTCTTTCTTCCTTTCTTTTTTCTGGGGCCGCTCGTTATATTTTCTACGGAAACGTTGCAGGGGATTGTTGACTCTAAAGGACTCCGGGACTTCTGTATTTGATAATTAATATTCTGACGTCAAAGTTGAAAGTTACAAAAGGCACTGGAATTTACAACGAACGAAATACGTATAATAAAGGGAAAAAGTAAGTTTGTAAGTTTATAACGTCATTCACAACTGTTCATCCGGCACGCGATCATAATGTCCTCAAATTGACTGGTAATGCTGCTAGAATGGCCATATTCGAAAATACGCGTAGCCCATTCGACAAATTGTTCACTCCAACAGCCATTCCCGGCTGATTTCGCGAGTTGCGCAAACTTTCATTGAATTCTCACGCGCTCCACGGTGATGATGAATGGAAGTCAAACAAGCATTAATTAACTGCCGAGCGGATCACACAAATGTTCCGATCAATTTCCGCTTATACGAGGGCACTTCCAAATGAGACAGTACGAAGAACGAATTTCGTTCGGAAATCGGCAACAAACGCACTAATTTGTCAAACAGTTCATTTCAGAATCGTATTGATATCAAAGTGAACGTTTACGCTTTTATAGATGTCCAATTGTCTCTTTTTCTGACACACTTCTGCAGAGGGAGGATCATGTTAGTGAGCACGCGTTTACAGTCTAAAATACAATATCGATTGATAAGAATCGTTAACACATCTTCAATTGCGTCCTCAATTCATTTGACAGTAGAATTGCTGTCAATCGAGACATTCCAAATGAGACAATGCAAAGGACGAAATTCGTTCGATAATTGGCAGCCGCGCGCATTAATTTGTTAAATAGTTTATTTTAAGACGGTATTGATACCGAAGTACACTTTACGCTTTTAGTCGGTTCCCAGTTGTGTCTTTTGTGACAGCCTTCTGCAGAGGGAGTATCGTGTTAGTGAGCAGGAGGTTACAGTCTATAAGACTGATACAGATCCTCGTTAATACATATATGCAGGTAGTTGGGCGGGCTAAAGCCAGGCCAGAAGGGGTTCCCCTGGGATAATACTTGGCGGAAACTGGAGGCGCCCTATCTCGGTGAAGGCTTCCATCCTGGAAGTAGTTTCCTAGGGAACAGCTATAAAATCTCAGCCGAGAGCAGCTGCACCAAATACTCCTTGTCTACGGGTAGAAGCTATCCTACCGAAAGCTCCTCCGCATGCATCCCCCATTTCTTCTTAAACTTCGTGCTCCAGTATCGCACAAGCCGGAACTCTCAGGCGAGCGGCGCGACGTCACGCACAAAATTCACCTGCATGATTGCACAGGATGAGCCGCAAAGGAATTCGTTCGAAATCGAATTGCTTCTGGAACGTTGCCACTTGTGGAGAATTAATGAAAATATGATGAATCGTATTCGATTTGGAATAACAGAGAATGAATTATAATTATTCTGGTGCTATTCGTATTGATGAATAGTTGATCGACAGCGGTATTGAGAAAGAGCTGGGATAAATTGAGAGTACGCGATCGTATATCCTGTGGTTTTCCGTGAACAAAGGCACAAAGTGATTATCATTCTAGTCATAACAGGCTCATTATCGCAAGAGCGCTCGAATCGAATTCTTCCTGCGATTGGATCGCTCTTCCTTTTTTATCAAAGCAACTAGCCGGATTTTAGAATGCTCTTAACGACATCGACGAGCATTCAGAATTATCGAGAAAGACTGTCCCTTGAGAGGAGCTTTGAATCGAATGGACTTCATCCAATTCGGCCGGTTTTAACAAATTGGTCCAGACCCTAGGGAACTCCAATACTCCGGATCGTTTGGACTTCCTTTCATCTTGGGTCACGCGGCCAATTTCCAGGCCACCGGAACAATGAGCCACTCGGAATGGGTTCTTCCTTAATGAGCACACACTTTCGCAATGTCTTGGCCGATTCAAGTTCCCGAACAAAAAGCTTAAGATTGGGATACGGAAGCGTATCTATTGGTCAAACTGCACGATCGATGCAAAGCCGGGAAGATTGAGACAACGCAATTGGCAAGGATTACATCGTTCCTTCCTTGTAATAATTACGCACGATCCGCCATCGTAGCAGTTCTTAATTAACAAAAAACGGGGTAGCAATATATGTCAACAGGAACACTTTGCAAGTGCTCACTCGCTTAATTCGTATTTATTAGAGATGAACGGCGTGACTGCCGTTTCAGAATAATGGAGAATTCATTGTTTGCAATCGATTAATATTCAAACGCGGCGAGCAATATTCAAATGCCCTCGGCACTGAATGCTAATTGTCGATAAGAATGGTCGGTGCTCTATTATAATTGGAAAATGCGTTTCAAAGGCATGCAATTATCCTCTAACCACTCGTCTCGATAATCATTATGGTGCGCTCATACAATCCGAAGCATGACAAAATCATTGCACATTTCATCGCAACTTGAGGACAAGGACTGGCGGATTGAGCGATGGAACTAGGCGAAGCAGAAAGGGAAGTTGGAGGGTCGGGCATAGTTTTCTCAGGAAGGGAGAATGATGTGGGAAATAATGGGGAAAGATGGGAGTAGGTCTGGCCGAGCAGTCTACATCTGTCAGGTGCCGAAAGTGTGCCGGTACGATGATTCATTTACAGAGGGCGAGTACCGATCCCCAAAATAGCATCAAGCCGCATCGACACGCAGAAAATTCACTTAGTGAGAAGTGTGCTTCTTCTCTTTCTAACTTTTCCCCACGCTGAAAACGTAAGCTGAGCCGAAGCTAGAAGGAGAAAGTTTCATCGTCGGACAGCCAATTACAAGCACGTATCAGAGAAGAGGCAATCGCCTGGACAAAGGCGGGAGGATGGGATTTTGAAAGAAGAGAGCCGGGGTGAGAACTAGTGAGGGTAGAAGTTTTTCCTCTGGGTGCGTGGCCGCCGAGGGTAATTGTAGAGGGGCGCCCGGAGGGGCAGGAGGGCCTCTGTAACCTGGGTTCGCGTGCAAGTATCCCAGTTGAGGGGCAAGGTGACCCGCCACATCCGCGTAATCGATGTCGTCGACAGAGCCAGAAAAAGAAAGAGACAGCCAGAGAGAGAGAGAGAGAGAGAAAGCTCGGCCGCAAAAAAGCCACGCCAGCACAAAGTCGAGAGCCTCATTCTTTCCCCTTGGCAGCGGCGCGGCGCGGCGGCGGCGGCGGCGGCGGCGGCGGCGGCGTTTCCCGAGGAAAAGATCGATTGCGCGGGGACCTAAAGAGAAAGAAAGGGAAAATGGGAAGGTAGGCCTTTGGGATATGGATCTGCATGCGTGGCCGCACGCAAATAATCCCGACGGTCAGGAACAATGTTTACACGCGATCCAACCATCGGAAGAGCAGATTTGCATGTCAGCGGGACGAGGAAAATGCGGCATTTCTCAGGGCCCATTAGCAAGGTGTTACCGCATAAAACGATGCTGCCCCGCGACCTTCCTCAGACACCTGTTGTCACCCTGGCGTACACCGGTTTTTCCTCTCTCGCTTTCCTTCCTCTTAATGGTCACCGGCCCTGCTCACGGAGACGAAACTTTCCCTCGGTGAAAAGTGTGCAGCCGGCGATTACCAGTTTCCCGCAGAACACATCGTAGCTCTCCAAGGCCTCATCAACGCAGGTTTCACTTGTATTATTAAGCGGCTTCTCCGTTCCCTTGGCTCTCCTGCGCGCACCACATCCTCTCACACATCCGTTTGACGCCCTCGGATTATGCAAAAGCTGTGTTCGTTGATGTTTTTATTTACTAATCGCGTGCAACTGAGCTAGCCGACAATACAATGGTATTGTTTGATTAAATGTAAATAAGGCGTACATGCCCTGCGAATTGATAAATGTGAAAATGTTCGCCATGGTTGATGTGTCTCGAAACAGGTATCGGAGACACGATAAATTTATAACATGGAAGGTTTTAAGTATGATCAACGCGTTGAACTGATAAATTAATTTTACATTAATCAGTGCGTCTCACTGATTCTGTTGCACTCGATCGGAGTAAATATTAATTTGTTAAATTAATGGAATATCGGGACATATTATGGCTAGAAATTTGCGAACGAAGTTGCAGCCACTTACGTTACTTTAATTGGTCGTAAAGTGAGTAAATTAGCGCCGTGTGAAATTGCCCAAGGCTCATGTGCCGGAGGCCAATGAAATTCCAGCAAGTAGGTGAATGTAATTTCCTTTAATTAAGACCACCCGCACTATCGAACGTATCTTTATCCAAGGAATGCGGCAATTGCTACCTTATTTATTTCTGCTTTGGAAAGTAGGTTGATTTAGCAGAACGCTCGTTCGTCCAAGGTGATCACTGTTTACTCTCTATTCAAGCTCCCTTTCCTGCCATCCGTTTGATTTACTGTATGTTGTTTCATGCTCTCCCGTCTAGACCGATGTGTTTACGAAATTCTGACTGATGCCAAGTACCAGAAGCATCTCTTCACCTGGAAATGACTATTTACGATTCTCTATAGATACGAGATTCGACTACCTGCTTATCCAGTCAGCATCCCATTCGCTAATTAATATTAATTCCTGGCGGACTTACAATTTCAATTTAAGATGGAGTTGGAATCTCTCACTTGAATTAAACTTAACAGTACTGCGCTGCTGGTATGTTTCTAGCTCTAGAACTACGGGCTTCCACAATAGTGAAATTCAACATTGTTACAAAAGGTTTCCTGAGATTCCACATCGTTTCATTTCGTTCCGGATCTTTTGAATCTCGGTCTCCCCGCTCCCGCTCAACCCTGTCAATGTCCAGCGATCTCACAGTATTAGAATTGCTGACGTCTCTTGCTTTGTAGGGAAAATTCCAATCGCTCGAATCAAATTCGTCCAATATTCCAGACTTTCGAGTATGCTCTCGAACTCTTTGTAGGAGTATGTCACCGGTTCGTATACCGCCTTATTTCACTTCTCAATTCATATTCTAGTAGAAAATATCGATCGAACGATGATTAGCTGTCAAAATACCGGCAATATTCACTCAGACAGGAATATCAGAAAGGCAAGAAAGGATGCCGCGAAATCAGCGAGTAAACCGTAAAACGACCACGCCATCTCTAGGAAGTAAAAGCCGCTGCTCCGCTCCCAAGAGTGAAACTAGAATCCTTGCTCCATCCGTGTACGTATGCACCTTCGCATAAAATACAACTAGTGACTCGCAGCTGGGCTTTACAGAACATACATTTCCACCAAGATTGGAGTTGGCGTCACCTTCTGAGGGTTGGAAAAGTTCCTCATTCAGACAAGCCGACATTCAACTGACTCGACAGGGTCGAAAAGGTGTTCTTCAGAATGAATAATAAATGCTCATATAGTCGCGGATCATAATATAGCAAATAGTCCGTCATGGTCGAGATTTTAGTGCAGCAATTATTTGAGTGAATGCGTTTCGCACGAGTGCGTGGGTCTCATAAAGTTTTGCGAATAGCTCACTTAGGGAAGCGTTTATAGGCTTAAAATTGCTAGTCTCCATTGGAAACGGGACTCTAATGTTCCCGTGAATGCGGCACTGAAGCACTGCCAAGACTATCGCACCGCTCTATCAATTTGTCAGTTTGCTTTCGTAATATAAGCGGCTTAGGAATTCGAAGCCCTCAGTGAAGAAGACAGTTTTTCCATTTTCGAGGTTCTCAGTTGAGGAGGGCAACGCGGCGATTCTGTTGCCGATTGCTGCGCAAATCCCGACGTACACTTGAATAACAAAGGCTTCATTAACCAGCTGAAGTATAGAAGAGAAGAAAAACCAGCAGGGGCGTCTGTTGTTGCAGAAAAACCGAACGAAATGCTCGGAGGCAGAATCTGGAAATCGCACTCGCTCTTCCTCTTGCCCCTGTTCTCTCTCCATTTGTCTCCCTCTCTCTCCCTCTCTGTGGCATTACCGTCTGGTATTCGAATTGTATGCACGGCACAATACTATTGTTAATTGCCTGCTCGACTATCCTGTGCACCGGGCATGCATACGCACACGCTCACGCGCACACTGCGCCCCTCCTCTTCTACTCACTCATACATCGGCGAGATTAATCGCGGCGATCCATTACGCTGGCGTGCACTTGCCAATCGGGGCGGCTTTTGTTGCTGTTATGGTTAAAACGGGTGACATTAAAAGATCCGTTAAATAGGTCGCAACGTATGCGATATTTGCAAGGGACTCTCGTACCTCGCTTGATTCATATAGCAGAATTGGTATTCCAATTATATTTAATACGATTCTACACGAATTCAATCATCTCCCAACGACAATGGAAAATTAATGTAAAAGCATGCCACTCCCAACGGTATAGTCTCGTAACATGCATTATTTAACGCGAACAAGCAGGCCAGATTTGCCAAGCTTATTCTGATTTACTAACGCACCGAGCACAAATCAAATCCCCGTATACTTAGCACTTACGCTCGGTACACGCTTCCGCGACCCCCGCAAGCGGCGGTCATCTGTTAAATCGATTGTTACAACCGATAATTTATGAGTATTTGTTGAGCAAAGAAGCTCTTGCATCTCCTTGCACCGCACGTCGGTACACAGCTGTTGCCGGCAGAAATCGTCGTGAGAAAATGCAATTTTCTTTGCAGCACCTGGTCTTCTGTGGTATTCTGTGGAGAAGGTGCACACGTGTATAAGTTACAGGAGGCGCAACGGCCAATGCGAAAAGTGTATTTTCGGTGGTGCTCTAAACACCGATAACTTTTGGACGCGGTCCACGCATCATTTTAATGATAGCTGCGTCTCTCAGCGCAGCCACTGCGTTTTAATACGATTTTGGCAGCGCGCTCTTGCACACGCGGAAACGACGGCTTTTCATTTCGTGAGAGATAAATTGTCCGTGCGAACGAATGAAAGTATGCATATGTGGCTGCGTAACCATGTCATCGTAGCACATATTATCGATATATTGTATAAGTGACTCTTTATTGGACCTCAAGGACAAGGCGACAGTTCGAAAGTCCACACGAAAAATTATTCAAATTACCCACTCGTCAGTGGGTTAATTATTGTACATCAAATGCAGTAAGTAATGCTTGCAGTAGACGAAAGCATAAATGATGCAAAAAAGTTGTATAGTTACGATGGTCAAAAATAGTATCCATAAATTATGCATGCATAATTCATATGATTATTTGGAATATCAGGGGAAAGATAAACTCGCCTCTGTATGTCAACGCGCAAAAGTCAAGGCATATGAAAATTTAGCTCTTTGCGCGCCACATAATTCATTGTTGACACGTTTATTTGTAACACATGAACAAGTTTACCTAAATAAAATATATTACAAGCAAACATTTTTAGAAAGAAATAGCGAATCTGCTTAACATAACAAAAACCTGAAAATCCACATCCCATAGCACAATTATTTAATTTAACATACTATATTAAGTTAAATAGAAATAGTTTAAAAGGTCGATGGCATATCAGTAGAATAAGGGTAGTTGCTCCAAATTCATTTAATCGGTTCAACCATTTGGACAATTGAATCGGCATGACTTCGCAGTGGAAGTTTTTATCTCCAGGACACAGTGCCAAATAGTCAAGTGTCGCAAGATCGGCTGGCAGAGGTAGCATGCCAAAGTCACGGTCGATTGTCAATAATATGTAAGTCTGTATGTCGTAGAATTTTTCACTTAGTCTTCCTCCTCGCTTTCCGTTAAATCCAACCAGAATGACAAATACCCTAAATTCCTACATGAAAGCTATTTTTAACTGTTCCAAATGGAAGTGATACGCGTGTCTCTTGAGTGCGGAGCTTCCATGTACACGTGCGAGGGAAACCAGACCGTCGCGCCGCGCCGCGCCGCGCCGCCGTGCTTTCAATTTCAGAATCATCCGAGGGCGAAAGTAATAACGTTGTTGAGTCAGGTGGCTGGGCAAATCGGCCGGAATTGAATTTCACGGGCTCGAGAATGACAAGGGGCACTGTCGAGGGCGACGAAGCAGCAGAGCTAGTGTATCTCCGGCTGCTAACACGCCAACCTGAAGGCGGAAAGCGAGCAAGTTTTCCGGGTAGCTGCAGGCGGCTGCAATGCCATTACGAAAACCTCTCTACGATAACGGTGCCAACGGCATAAGAAAAACGTCGTTATGCACTCCTCCATAAATACTCGAGGAGTACTGTCGTCGTGCATTGTTTGCTCGGCTATTCGCCGCCCTGAGCACCGATTTCAGACTATTTCCTGCACTAAGAAACAAGAACAGCATCCTCAAAGAAAGGAGTGGGAGTGAGACTCGGCGGGCAGGGGAACAAACAGGGGGGGGGAAGGGGGGGGGGGAGATTGCGAGAGTAACTTCTTGTGACAAGAACCAGGTCTCTTGGCAGGTGTCAAAGAAGTGTGGGACGCACGCACCGGAGAAGGCGAAGGAGAGGATAATGTGATTACAGTCATCGATCAATGTGATTCATCTTTTCGTCGCGTGCCGTAGTTTTCACACGTCTCCCATGCCCGAGAGAGGACAACAGAATAAGGCGGAAATGTAAAATCTCTCACAGTGCTTCCTCCCTTTCAACGCCTACAACGATGGTAGCACTTTTTACTCCGAGAGTCGGAAGCGACACTAAAAGTCCGGGGCGGAACATCGATTTAAATGCAAATGTTGCGCGTAACTACGTTGCGTGATGGGACGAATTTCACAAAAGGGACTCGAGAGAATGGTGTTTCTCAATTACTGGCCCGACATTAGAGTCGTAGGAGGACGCGAGTCCGGCTCAGTGGTAATCGTAAGTGAAACGAGTAGTAGTCCTATAAAACATCATTTGGATTTATTGGCAGAACGTGCAACATATGGCGTACAACGCACAGGTAGTCCCTGACAAGTTTTGCATTTGGAGCACTCTGCTCTTCACGACGAAAACTCGCGCACACATTCTCAAAAACCTATTACCCTCTTTGCCCGCCCTGCACACCGCTTGTATTATGCGAATGCAACTCAACTCACTCTTAGAGAGAGCCTTCGACTTTTTCCTGCAGTATGTGACACTGAATAATCGTCCCGCTGCTATTTTTCTTCCCGCTTAGTACGTACCTTCTCTCTCTCACACACACACACTCTCTATCTCTCTGAAGCGTGCAGTTCCCAGCAGCAGCACGTGCCTTCCGGAAATTGAATTTTGGTGCGACGCTAAATTGGCTTGCTCTCGCACGTTAAACTCGACATGGACTGATCGAACTTTTCGAAGATAACTCGCGGAGGATATCTGACCATTTCAAAAGCCGAATTTCCACCCTTCCTGTCGCTCCATCAAAACGTTACGGGTGTTAAATGTTAAAGGATTAAAATTAAATATCGAAATGGAAGCAACTTTAGATGTGGAGTTTTGTACTGCAGATGTTGACGTTACTTTCCAATTGCGAATAAATTACCAGTCGATACATGACTTGGAAAGCCGTTTCAGTAGAAAATATTTCTTAGCTCACTTTTACTGCGCATCATTGACTTCTCACTGTGAGACAGGGTCTCTACCAGTAAAATAAAATAGTATTCTGATCTAAGAAAAATTCTATGAACAGGACATGCACGGATCATCCATGTGAAGCTCGCGCGCAGTAAAGTTCTCACTGAATGTACGTATTCTCGGTAGGCGCCCCTCTTTACAGCCCTCTCATTCGAGGCAAGTTACGATACGACTATTTCAACAGGCGGTGCTGGTATAATATTTCTTTATCACCGCCACCGAGCCATTAAAAAACTTCGTGCTCCGTTTGCACTTGCACGTCGAGCAATGTATTTCTGAAACGCGCCACTGCTATGTCCATGATCATCTGTCAGCTACAATTTCCCTATCACTCCGACTTCTGTTGGCTTTTCAACGCCACCGGCTAATGACAACTAATACGAAGGAGAAAAGTTGGATATATCGAAACTTTTCACACTGTAAATATAGTCTCTTCTACAAGCAAATCTCGCGTGCCGGCTCTTATCTCTGCCGGGATATCCTTAAGTCAGCGGCAAACAGGTTTCCACTAGTGGTTAGCGCTAAGCATTGCGGAACTCTAGCACTTAACACACGCTAATTCATATATAAACGGAAAAACAATATATCAGTAAATGACCGTTTGACAGTTTCCAGCACGAATAGGCATTGCGGAAGTCTCGTATATGCTGACCATAGTGTTCTTGTGCTCCGACAACGCACGGATACGCATATACACGCTTTACTCACTTGTCACTCATGTAGGATGTGTACATGGACATGTGCACTTAGAGATGCGGTCAGCAGCGAGAGACTCTGTAATTTATCACTTAAACATCAAAGTAGGAAGATCACTCCCCGGAGAGAATCCCTTCACCATACTCTCACTGTTCGCAACAGAGAGTATTTGCATTAGTAGCTTCAAAATTGATCCTGGCGATCCTAATTCCATTGCGGCAAAAGGAACACGAAGTATATAAGCCACCATTAGCTAAATTGGACAATAAATGAGTATCCCATTCCAGAACTCAATAGAAAATAATGAATAAAAAGAACATCAATGATCATAATGGAAACCCGAATAAGATATCCCCCATTAAGCAAATTAAATTAACTACCAAATTAGTTTGAGTAGATTTTAGATTTTAATGTTACCATAAATATTTCTATATCTATTAATGCTGAAGAGCGAATCCATGATCGGAGGCTCAAATATACGTGATTTCTTGGCGAGTATAATATTCAGTGGCAGATGATGCGACATGCACGCTCAATAAAAAGAAAATAACTAGTAACAGGAGCAGCCATATAGAAAAACACGCGTCAGCTGCAGCGAAGAGCACAAGTTCGACGATTAAGCGCACATGTTAGGCGCGGAAAGGCGAATTTCATCGATGCGACGGTGGCGCACTGCTAATAAGAGCGGCGTAATGGATAAAATCTTGGATTGCGTAGCCCGTGTCGAAAGAGTACTGCAATTAACAAGCATCGCTCTATATATCGTGTTAAATGACGGCGCAGTTCACTGCATCTGGCGTTCAACGCGCTGTCTACCAGACAACATTCACTTCCTGTCGCTCCTCTTTTTGCCGACTTTCACGCTGGATTAATCCTTTCGTTATGTCAGCTTAAGCGCCACTAGCATAACGAATTCCTGCACTCCGAACCTTTACATTGCCAGTGTACTAACACTGACGAAGTGCCAACCCGCCCAATCATCTCTTTCTCCACGGAGTTTGTCACCAGTATTAGTGTCCTCGTAAATTTAACATGTTGTTGAAACAATCTTTATCGAAGTTATTATAGTCAAAGTTCATTGCTGGGACATTTTAATTAGAGTAAGCAACTTGGGCTAAGTAGGGACATATTAGTAGGCGGACTCTTAAAATCTTGGGCTGCTTCGAAGTAGCCGACAGTTATCTAGCAATAATAGTTCCAGCGAGGTAAAAGTGGCTTATTACCTTTTATGGCAGTTAGAATATGGCGAGCCTCTCATGTGGCATACATCTTGAATTATTAATCGGAATTTATTCCACGTAAACGTCGTCTGTACGTCGCTAGAAAAAACTAATTCCAGCGGTGGTCATCGACTTATCACGAAAACATGTGTTGACATGGGACATAAGTTTCCTTTCTAGGGATATTTGGATGGCTCAGTAACTCTCATCCAAGTCGGTAGCCCGGATAGAAGGCTTACCGAGAATTAAAGTTGTGATACACACTGTGTTTATTGATAGCAGTCAGCCGGTTTTGTTTTGGCACAGAGACACTAGTAGCCCCTGAGAACGACACTTCTCACGGCTGCTTCTGTCGTCATTGGCATTATTGTTATTTTGAGCATGGCCGAAGGCTGTACCGGAAGAGCAGCTTTGAAATCAGCATTGAATCGCTTCGATTTGCAATGAAAGTACACGGTTATACGTGCTGTAACTCGAAACGGCCGGGAACAGATAGCTCGGACCATAAGCAAACGTTAATTGCCACCCTGTTCGGAGTAAACTGTAATAGAGTGCGGCTGGTCATAGTTAGATAACAATTCAAAGATTTTTTAATGCTGCAAACATCGTTCTAATAGGAAACCATTTAAATCAATATGACTTTTATGCGCGTGCGTACATATTTGAAAGCCTGAAAGTTCCTTTGTCTACCAAAACCCTCCATTTCTACATTTAATTAGAAGAATAGTCGCATAATTCTATAGCTCGGCTTTATTATAAAACAGTGCTGCAATTAAGTCCGGTATTGAAAACAATTAAAAATTTTGAAGGGCGAAGCATTCAATTTTAGGAAAAGTTATATCGCATTTTATTTAATATACAACAATGCCCACTCGACTTCATCGCTCGTAGCAGTAGACATATTCATTGCGCACTGAACCGAGTGAAATTAATATTATGAATAAGTCAGCTATTTTTCTCGCCAGGAAGGAAATTCAATATCGCAGAAAAAATTACTTAGCAAAATCGTCGGAAATAATTGTAAATGAAGCGTTACGTTAACGCAACATTGGAAAATAATGGATTAGTAAATACGCGAAAATAATTAGTTTTCCTCGGAAGCGACTTAGCTTCGCAATTATTAGCTATTAATAAACATTATCTTTTAATCAGACATGGTGAATGGGAATCTCCGGATGCATCGTGTTCGAGCACTCTTTCGCGCATCATACTCGATGCATATCATCCCGGGAGGTGAGAGTCTCCGGTCTTTAATCCATCAGAATCAAAGACGCGTAAGCATGCAGTGTCTTATTAAGATCTGGTAATGAATCAGCGTCGTTAACTGTATCCTCGCGCCGGACAAGCTGCAATTTTTTTTCTTTTCTCGGAAAATAACTTGCGCTCCCTTGTGATCATGCGAGCGTGTATTTGTGCCTCCATGCACACAGATTCCACGGTAATAACTCACCATGCGGGAGGTATGATACGGGCCAGGGAGGAAGATAATAATTTTCACAGAAACTGCAGATTTGATTCAGTGCTTCAAGGATGATCATTAATAATTACAATGCGCGCAAACACATTTCCCGGCGACCAACAATTCGTCGTAGTAAACGATAATTGGAACTTCATTCGCTTGTAAATTAGAGGAGCAGACACAATAGTCTCGTATTGGTGAAGTGTCCACTTCATTAGCAATATATTAAGTCTTTGGATTTGTTTCTCCGTTTCGCTATAATCGGGTTAAATTGATATGGATAATTACTTAATGCGAGAAAAAGCTTATTAAAATGGCATCGAACATTGGCACTGAGCCGCGTTTGCGGGTTATCCCGCTACCCGTAGCGAACATTTCCCATTTCCGACGGCCAGGGTCGATTAATCGAGTTCGGCCAATCGTCAGCATGTAATTTATTGGGAATTGCCGCACGGCGTGATGATCCCTTATGTGTTAGGTGAGTAGGCCGATATTCATGCAAAATCACATCATGTGCTTGTCTGCGAGCTTAGATGACTTTGTAACTAGCCAGACTTCTCAATAGCCTTTAGTCAGCCGCCGCGCCGGTATCTTTCAATTCCGTCTTATCTCTGATTTAAAGGCCACTCTGCCAGGAAAATGACCGCACTAATTTTCACTCATCACTTCACTTTTATTTTTACTGAAAAACTTCTACAACTTTCATTAATTTATTACGTTTGACTTCTTCCAATCCAATTGTTTTCTTGATTTCAGTTTTTCATATCATTAATAATTCATTTTCACTATTTCTTCGTTAGTTATTTTAGGATGCATTTATGTTCTAATGGGTTGATCTCACTGGTAGATCAACTATCACTTAGACAACTTTATGTATTTATCCATATTAATAAGGTTTTCACGTTGCCATAATCTTTAATGTGATTCTCCGACGGTAGTAGTAAATTGGTCGCTGTTTAGGCAAGTACAATACTATTTTGTGGGAATTGAAAAGGCAATGTTCCTAATAAAGCTGTTGAAATTTTAAATCCATTAATTATTTGACGAGTTTCAGAATACACGAGAAGTCAACGCGTTCTATTTAATTTAATAGGATTCTGCTCGAAATAATGTGCGCCTATTTCCCTTTCAGCGGTTCAATTCAGCCAGTAATTGTACTGGAAGCACGCGAACAACATGCGAAATTCCCGGATAACTTATCGCTCGCTATTTTCTAGTAGCGTTCGACAGTGCGAAATAAATTGTTATTTCACCGACAATTAATTCCAATTGCCGCTCAAACCCCAACTCGTTCTGTATGGAGATCGGACGATTCAATCGTACGCTGGTAACTTTTCAGTGGTCAGCTTGCAGTGCTTCATTTCAAAATTGTCAATTTCTAAATATTAACTCATAGCTACTCGGAGAAAGAATTTTTGCCTGCCGAAGTTCACATTGAGAAATTTTCCACTCATGCCTCTTTAACATTTCTAGCGCTAAAAGTTTGAGAGCCTTTTTAAAATATAATAATCTTCAAGTAATAAGTTCGGCATATTAATTATGTGTGAACTGTAATATTCCTTGAAAGAAAAATCTAAGAACCGTATCGAGCAAAACGTGATCACTGAACTTGCTGATTCCGCACACACCTTTCTCGCCACCTTTCCCGACGACCCACGAGATAATCACCCTCGAGACAAAAGATGTGCATTATTTTTGCCGAAGTCGATACTCCGTAATGCAAAGGTGGCGAGGGTAATTTCAAGTGGATCACTGAATTTATTAATTACTAATACGTTTCTTTTATTGACTCCTGTAACTTTACACATTGGACAGGCACACTTTTGGACTCAGTATTATTCTCTTGTATCTGTCCCGTAAAGAAAGTCAAGCGCCTCGCATTGAGATTAGATGCTGCACTGCAATAATAATCAACGAGTTGTCAGTGTGCCAAAAACAGTAGGCGATAATTAGAGTGAGTGGACAGCGCGCAATTAGCCATGACAGCAGGTGTTAATTACAGGAAAAATCAGAACGAATCATCGCCCGCAAAGTGGTCAGCGGCAGCCAGCGCGGCGAGGGAAATATAGAGCGAGGCGAACAAATAGCCAGGAACACACTTATTCGTGCAGTCACGCGAAACGATACCGTGCGCGACCTGATAGAATCTCATTTGCTAAAGATAATTCTTTCCCTCGCATGGCAGACGCACAGGTGCAAACACTCTACGTGTGCACTAAAGGAGTAAACAAAATCGCTCTATTCGCAAGGTATAACAATAATACCGACACCCCCACCCACCTCCCACATACATGAAATTGGAATTCGCTGGTAGATCAGCCGCATTGCGGCTCCCTTTGTTTTTCGTTTTCGAGCTCACTGTTACAATGGAAAATCCAAGAATTACCGCACGTCGGCAAATTGATAGGTTGTATGCAATTGTATTGAATCACTGGAGTGTGTCGAACATTCTGCACGCCGTTCAAGTTTTCTCCACTTACAACTATACACACAATAGATATGTATGTATATTGCATTTAGAATGGTGAGTTCGAAATATGGAGATCGATTCATCCGACTTTTATTAAGCTTAGCCAGAGGTATTAATGTCAGATAAATTGAAATTCAAGCGGTAGCGAGACTCATTCGGAAAGTGTGCGACTAGTGAATTGGTCATTGGGAATTGTTGTAGAGTGCCTGGTGACTTACGGGTTAAATCGAAGTGCCGAGCGAGTACTCCTTTCCCGATGTTAGGCGGCAAAAGTGACTTCTGCGAGATTGGCCGTAGAGGAGGGACGCGCCCGTCAGATGTAAACAGCGCGCGAGCACTTCTTCCGATGTGGAGCCGACGTTGCCTATCTATGAGTCGGTCTCGCTCGGGCATAAGCACGCACGCACCGTTTGCGATTTCTATTATCCTGGAGCGTCGAGTCACGATCGTGCCATTATCGTGTTAGAGAGGCGGTGCTCGTGTCTCGCGTGGCATCGACGCTGTCTTGCCGCCGGCTTTCCACGAGCGGCCGCCTTCGAAAAACTGACACACCGAGCAGCGAGTATACTCGAGGGCTGCGAGCATCCGCCACTTCACCAAGCAACCCCGAGATTTTGCGGGCAGCTCTTCACCAGATCAACAGCCATTCCACTGGAATACCTCCGAATGTCAAGCGGATGATGTTGAGGGGGCCGAGGGCCGAGAGCGCGATGATACCCTCTGCCCGACCAACGCGTACCCTTTCCACTTGCGTCCGACTTGCTTTCGCAATAACGACGATTTGCCGACACCACTGCTTCATTCATGAATATCATCCTTCACTGCTCGGCGAAAGCGAGTCCGTGCCGTTGGAGGATCCATCGAGTTCACGGACATCATCAGTCACCACTGATAACCTGGACGCACTTAGAAGCAGTTTTCCCAGCGCTCGGAACGATCACTCTTGAAATCCTAGCTAGCCAGAATGCGCGCACTCACTCGTTCGATTTCGAATATCATGGATTCTAGCGCATCCCCGGTATCCCGGCGGTATTCACCAGCTCCGCTTTTCTAGTGCTCGAGCGAGCCAGCGTGTGCCAGGGAGAGAAGTCCGGAGATGCAGTAGAAAAAATTCGGTGCAGTCAGCCTTTTGTCTGGCGGAAGGCCAGCGAGAGTGTGAGACTCTCCGTCTCTCTCTCTCTCTCACTCTCTCACTCTCTGGTGGTAGAGAAAGAGAGGGGCGAGAGTGGAGAGGGATGAGAGGGATGAGAGGCTTGCAGCACGAAGCAGCGCGGCGCGGCGAGTGAGCTCGGGAGGGAAACTGCGATCTTGGGGAAGCCGCGTACACGGAGGAAAGCTCGCAGCGTGGCGGGTCGGCCGCAACTGAATCGAGCAGACTCGAGTCGACTCAGAGCGCGTCGAGCTTGAATGGGCGAGAGCGTGGCTGCTGGCTGCGCGAGGGAGAAACCGCCAGCGGCCGTCGATCAGGCCCACCTCCCACAGCCAAACCGAGAGGAGGACAGCTACACTGCCAGTCCGATCAAACAGACAAAGATCGAACAATAACGCAAGCTTTAGTAACGAAAGGGACGACGAGCGTGGAGCCGAGCGGGAAAATGAGCTTAAGCCAGGCCTGATACCGTCCACCAACTTCCCGCAGGCTTCTTCTCGCAGGGCTTCAGTCCCCCAAGACTCCCTTCAAGTGGCCCGTTTGCTTGATCTCCCCCGGATAGCAGCCACTCTTTCCCCTCCCTTTCCTCCAAACCCCCTCCCACTCTCTATCCCTCTCGCTCCCTCCTCCGACACCTTTAACTCTCACACTTAAAGGATTCTACTACCACTCGCCTCAAGCACTCTCTCATTTAGATAGCTGGTAGATAAAGCGGCCGACGCTCGGACAGTGAATTGCCGGCTCTGCCAGCCGCTTGCAACGAGGTGCGAACTCTCTTCCCCTGCTATACAACTACTGGAAATTCGATTTGGCCAGGTGTTTTCGGTAACTCTGGCAGTGCCGAGCTCTAACTTTTACCGGCGATGCTGAAACTATCCTCGAACCACTCGCGGTACTAGCGATAAGTGGCGCGAGCACATGTATTCTCGTAACTGATATCACGAGTGAATTTCTCATAGTTTCCTGGATGGGTACTGCGAGAGACTGGCATTAATCGCGAGGCAAGTGGAAACGATACGGTGATTACATGCGTAGGAGTGACAGATCACTGGTAATTTCCCCGGAGGAGAGAGAGAGAGAGAGAGAGAGAGAAGTGCTGCTTCCTTATTTAACTTGAAATTGTCATGTTCCTTGATCGGAGATACCAGCGCTATGCCGAGGAACCCTCTTCCCAGTGCCCGCGGCGGCTCAAGAAGCAAATTTATCGCTGATCGAACATTAAGATTATTCGGGAATTTAGGCAAATCAGGATAAAAACAGCCGCGAGAGATAAACGGTATTTAAGGCCGGCGATACATTAGGATTGCCATTCTTCGCCGTTCGCGGCTCTCGATGTGATCTTGATAGCCGCTGGCTACTTTCCTACGCTGAGCAGGCGTCTACACTGGCGCTCTTGAGATTACATAATCGTAACACGGCGTATACTAAGTGTGCTAACTAAGAAAGAAGGAGAAAGAGAACGTCTAATGGATAGTGCGCGTCGCTCGGTCTATAGTTTTACATAGTCAATAGCTTTTTGCGCGTGCCTCGTTTCATGCTCCGTCAGTAATTATCAGAATAATATGTCTAAATATAGCACTGTCGTTTACTAAACCATGGAAATGAGTAATGGCTCTGATCGAGCTGCTCCTCGATGCATTGTTTCTCCAGAGTGTTAGATTTATTCTTCAGAGTACTGCAATTATACCTGGCCGGAGATTTCCTATTGGAAAGCGTCATTGATACTGCTTCTTATTAAAAAGAAAAGCTCAGGCATAAAGATTCGCGTCCCATTTACTGTTTTATGCGCGTTCCCTCTCTCGAAAGAAAATAAAATCCTAAAGCTACCTTTTCGAATGGCGGCGCGTCTTTTATGGTACAGTTAACACGAAGTCACTGTGAGTTTCGCCGCCGGTGATGTAGAGAGACACGTCTCACTAGTATTTACGAACTTAAGCTCCCACCCTTCGATACTCGCCGAGCTTCCAAAGACTCGAGACTCTGTCCCTCAGGAACCCGGAACAAGTCCTTAATGGGCCCCTTAATTGCTTCGTTTTGTCGTTCTTAAGTGGCCTGGAATAATTCAAGGGTTTCGCCAAGCACGCTTTGAAATCTGCACTATTCTGGGACTGCGCTCGCTGGGCCAGCTGTCCTTTAAATAGACTGTCTATCATTTAGCAGGAATTTCAGCTCTTGGTTTTTTTACTTTTGACTAATTACTATCAATAATTAAGTACTCGCATAGGATGTGATCATACGTTATTATTCGTTACGTCAAAGGTGCTACGGTTCGTCGTTCTTGAAGTATTCCTCGAATTCATTAATTAACTGGAGTGTCATTTTTCCAGTAAATTGATGAAAGAATATTCCAGCGTTAATTAGCCTACGCGAATGAATTGAACGACCATCGAGCGGTTGGCGGACGATGAACGCAAGTACCGCTTGTTCATCTTGCGAATATCTATCGGCGAATAGTAATTAAGTTTTGCATAATCATATTGGCGGCGTGTACCTTCGCCAGATAGTCGGAGCATGGATATCGATAGCTCACTATACTAATTGCCTGCTTCCGTTCGGCAAACTTCGCTCTAATCGCAACCGGCGCGGCGGCACTGTTACACGCTGACCTCGTAATGGTCTTTTCCTACTTTCCTACTGGCACGTAGTCAGAAACTCATGACTCCAAAACCAGGCGTCGCTTTACGAAATCAACATACATGTAGAATTCTATCTTAAAACATTGAATAGTCTACCGCTGTGGAATCGGAGCGCAAACCCTTAGAATGGAATTCTTGAAGAAGCCACCCATGCAAAATAGAACTGGTGTATTCAACAACAATTGAAATATATTATTCCATTTGTTACATGGGTAACTTTGCCAAACTCGCCACAACAAAATTCCAATGTTACTGACTTTCTTGGACGTAAGTTAATTGGAAGCGAACGTAACGGTTACAATCGGAAACGAAAACACAGATTCTTGCTGTGTTTCTGCTGATCGATATACAGTTTGTACAAGTAGCATTGGAAAGAAGCACGATATTAATTGAAATCGGCCCACCAATCCACCGGCATACAGGTCATTAATCACATTTCAGTTAACTCTTCCGCATGCGATACTAGCAATGCATCGAAGAGTCTAGCAGCGGGTCCCTCGGCTTACGTAATTTCCGGCTCGGCAAATTTCGAGCGGTGAGATAATGTGCGCGCGGGGGAATCGCACGGAAAGAGCGAGAACGAGATGGTAGCGGAACACGCTCGTATTTCCGATCAATATATCCGAGAGACCGCGAATTATTTTGGCACGGGGAGACGGCCAATTGCCAACTGGGGCCAGAAACTTTTACATTAGCATCCCTCAACTCCGTTCAATATCTGTGTGCGTGTACGTAGAAACCTATTGACACCTAACAGGTAAGCTACTTAAACTTGGAGTTGACGTCCAATTCCATTTGGAATCAGGAGAGGATAGCCAGAAAGGACAGCGTGGCCCCATTTTTAAACCAGTCTAAAGGAAACTCTTCCAGCTTTTACGAACCAGCTGTTAGTAAGCTTAAGGCCATTAAGTAGTATGGGACGGTAGTCAGACAGTTTTTAGTTTCTGTAGCTCCTAGCAAGGGACTAATGATTCATAATTATTGATCAGTCACGCTACAGTCAAAATGCTGTAGTTTAAATTACCACGTTTATACAAATGCTTTCATTTAAACTAGAATAATACTGTTTTACAGAATTATAGACATTTCTTGTATAAAAACGTCGAATTTGTTAAACTTTGAAAATTTTATTCTGATAAGACATCTAAAAGATCTCTGGCTTGAAATAAGACGGTGTAGTACTTGTGCGAAAATGGAAATTATGGAACATAGAGCCGCTGTGTTCGCCTTTGGCCCGCAGGTATGCTATCAGTACTAGCATAACCTGTTTGGCTTACTTCGAAACATACACTGCATAAATCAAGCGCGACACTCGAGGCAACACACACACACACACACACACACTCGATGCACCATTGTACTCGGTGCACGAAGGTTGAGAGCCACCTGAAACAGAGACTGCCGCAATGATATTCTGCGCTGCAGGAGAATGCATGTAGATCTAATGCCTTGATAAACGAATCGCGACATTATCTCTCTGACGTTGGAAGTCGCCGGAAAGTTAGATGAACCGCCTTGCAGTAAACTTTGGCAATTTATTGTATAATCTCCAACAGTCGGCACCAAGGCAAGAAGTCTTAAAGTATGTGCATATATTAGCGGGAGCGCGTCAGACATGCAGCAGTGTTAGTTTAGAGTTTTTGTTACATTTCTTCGCCGATTGACGCTGACAGCCGTCTTCCAGGATACAGTTTGACCGATAAAGGTGCATTAACGTATCAGTAACCAAGTGGTTGACCTTACTTTTATGTAATCTACAACGAGACAACCGTCATCCTCTAACTATTTCCGTATTGTTTGAAACACTCCAATTATGTCAGACGCCAACAATTTGTCTACTTTTAGTCAGCTTGTCGCGATGGCAGCAGAGTGTCTTTCGAAACTCCGACGTTTCGCAGAGACACTCCAGTTCCAATTAGCTTTTGGTATACTAGACCGTGAAATTTGTCACGCAATTTCTAATGGATGGAGGAATTGAGTGGCCGGACCTTGTTTATTTTCTGGCTAGCCAGTGGGCTCCTCTCGATTTTAATGATATTTACCCAAAATTTAGCTCTCACAAAACCATTTGACACGTTTTTTTTTAGCTCACTAATTTCACTTCACAGAGGTGAAGTGAAAACTGAGGTTAAAGTTGAGGTGACATATTTATATATTCCAAATTTATGAAAATACGTACGCGCGCCTGTGAGAGATCAACGTGTACACATGGATTTTTGCAATAGTTATTAGTTTTCGACTGTATCGCGATTTGTAATGCATGATAATTTCTTGAAATTATTAAAAAGCAGAAGCAAATCAATTTCATACGCGTATGGCATATATATATATACTGGATATTTTTCAAATCCTTTTTAAAATAAACAACATAATTATTAAATTTATACGTATCGTTCGAATCCAAATGAGAATCTTATTTTTTGAACAGTGTTAATCATTCAGACAATGGTAATATTGAATAATACTGTTGGGATTATCTCCCATAAAGTATCGAAGTCAATACTCCCTGGTGGAAATTCATTTCAAGTCCGATTTCGGATTCCCGCAGCGGAATTTATTTTCCTCTGCGGATTTTTTTCCACTGGGAATTTATTTTCCTCTCCGAAATCAATTTCCACCAAGGAGTATTGAGCCCGATACTTTATGGGTGATAGTCATAAACCTGTCGTTCTACAATCCTATTGTCTATTTATTTCAATACAATTGTCTTTAAAGTGAAATTGAGAAACTAAAAAACACACGTGTCGAATGATTTTTCGAGAACTTTATTTTGAGCAAATTTCATTAAAGTCAGACTGGGACCACTGGATAGCCTTCCTTCTGAGTGAAAAATTAGGTTGCATAAACTCGTTTGACATCTAGTAAATCGCGAATTGCGGTTGTCTGGTAGTTCGACAGATACCGGAATTTCAGAAACCGTTTTATTGACAGCAACATCCATCTTCAGGAAATACTTCTGCCAGAGTTTATAATCAGTGATCGAGAGCGAGTGGACGGCGCAAATAAGCGGTCAGTGAACCGAATGTACGTGTTGATCTGCATACGATGCGCAGAATGAGACCGGTCGTAACAAAAGCATCGATAAAATCGGCGCGCGAAATTACACTTTTGTTGCTTAAAAACCGACGATACAATCAGAGAAGGATAGGAGCGACGTGGTGCTGACTCGATTCCACCACTAGCACCTCCTGTACCAGCCGATATTGAATTTCAATGGGTTCGTTTCATAAACTCCCTGCCATCCATGCTTGCGAATGGGTAAACGAGCACGCTACATTTAAGGTTACCGCACACTGGATCGAAACTGAATGGAACGCTCGAAACAGAACAAACCGAAATTTTTCGACAACAGGCATTGCAATGGAAGTCCACACTCTGGTGCAGATCCAGGCAGAAATGTTCCGTTCTGCCGGAAGAGAGCAGGTCCGTTAGCTATACAGACAATGTTTTGACTGATTCCAATACTCATTCGAAGTTTTATCATGTTTTCTTTTATTTGATTTCTCTAGCACTTATAATTCGCAGCTTTTCGTAGCTCAGGCAAAACTACTTGAAAACTTGTTATTCGCTCGTACTAAATGTCGGAATTAATGTCTAGTATTCCCCCATTATTTCTCTCGTTGAATTTATGACATCAACTCACATTTTTTTACAAGAACTTCTTCGTGCTCGCCATTGGTCTCAAGACAGAAAAGAGTCATCATCAGTCCCTCTTCACTGCTACTATGACTGATATTCTAAAAAATATAAATATTACAAAAAGACAATGTTCAATGCCTATTGCTGCCTTTCGTCAAAATTTCGACCGCTATTTCTGGCACAATGTGCAGTGCTTCACCCATAGCGTGACTGGTATTGTTCAGCCCCGGAACAAAGTATAATCGCCCAATCAGTCAAAGGCCCATTTCCCATTGTCAAGCTATCATTGCCCACCACATCACAGTTTAACATTTTCTATCGACCAATCGTGTATTTTCTCTTTCATGGCTTCTCTGAAAAGTACGAGTTTAATAAATGCCTGACTAACTCGAAATTCCGAAAATAAAACGTGATGCACCGACCAATTGATCGACCCAGTTATTACTATTCTCACTGGCAATGCAAAATATTTAACCTTTGCAATTTAAAGAGTTTGTGATTTCAGGCGAAAAGGGAGAAGGAAGAGGGTTTATTAATTAAATTGGCCCGTGATTTCCGCTCCCTCCGTCGAAAGCTGAGGCTGCTGTTATGGCGCAATATTTGTCAAAAGCGCCTCTGTCTGCAATTCGTCCTCGCCGAAAAGGACCTTCAATTTAATAAAATAGCAGATCATCGTCTAATGAAGCTACGTGTAAATCATTCATATTTCGTTGACCTACCTCGACAATGGCGTTTTCCGTTTCGTCGGAGAACTTCATTTTTCGCCTATTCGTGTTTATAATCGTGTCTATTCTGTCAAGGCAGCAATGTCTTTTTACAATGGGCAGAGCAGTGCAGGGCAGAAATGTCAGATGACAGGCACACACGATTGAACGCGCGAATTGTCAAAGCTGGAGAGTGAACGAGGCAGCGAACGAACCTCTGACACAGAGGAGACTGGCAAATCACAGCGTGAAGCATTCAGTATCCATCCCCGTCCATATATCTCCTATTCCACCCCCCGTTCCTGCCATATGACAAATTTCTCACGCACGTATAAAATTAATTTCTAGTTCCTGCAGTGCGCATGGATACTAGCGCGAGCGCGAGTGCAAGGATGCGAGAGTTAAAAGTCTTTTAGCAAAATCAACAGGCTAAATTCAAGAACTGCTGCTTTTACTCACTTGGTAAACGAGCGTCGGACACTTTTAGCACAAAGGATCCCGAAATTCACGCTTGACCTAATAATTTCCTATTTTCATAAAATCCGTCCGTTTAACTGGAATCCCCGGGCAGCCGGAGGCAGTGGCAAGTGCGGTAACTTTTGAGCCGAAAAAACCTCTAATTGGAATTTGTCCAACCAGCGTTTCCCGGTTATTTGCGGACCACCCTGCTGTCGGTGGCTATCGTGTGAGCATTGCACTTTCCAGCAAGCGCATATCCCTTCTCCGACTGCGGCTGCTATATACATACATACGTATACTATGTATACAATATGAGGCGAGCCCGGCCGCCTTTAGAAGCGGACGTATCCTCGTATACTTTAAGTCTATCGGGCACACAAATTTCAACGCGGAATGTAAATATCGCTTGAAACAGAGACGAACCGAGAGAGCGAAAGAGAGGCTAAAGACGCTACTCGGTATGCGAGCAAGTGAGATCAGAAGGAAGGAGGTCACCGTACTACTGCAAATTGCAAATCGCAGAGACGAGCGAGACGAAACCCCTCAAGACGCGAAAAGCGACCGAAACAGAGAGGGAACGAGTGAGAAATGAAAGAGAGGAAAGCTCGAAATTCAGTCAGCCATTTTACGGGAATCTCGTATTTCCCCCGCTCGCCGGGAATGAATTATCGCGCTTTTGCGGGATTTTTCATAGGCAAGCTTTATCGATAAGCTCGAAGCGAGTAGAGCTTTTAACGCGCTCGCCGATAAGAAGAGCTAACGGGATGAAGTATTTTATGGGCCGTGTAACGAACCTTCGTCGCCGGTGGTGCAACTAGTACTGCTAGTTGCCAGTGGCGTTAGTGTTGGTGTGGCTTAAATTCAGAGTGGCGGCTCGCCCAGCACGCTTCGCGTAATCTAAAGTTGCGCTGGAGTATATAAGCGGGCAGGAAGAAATTTCGCGAGTGTTCGTATGGCTTCTCGCAACAGGATACGCAAGCCTGGGTTACCGGTACATCGGTGCTGCTGCGGAGATTGTGAAAATTTAATCCAGCCTTTCAATGTGGTAGCACGGCGATATGAGAGTTAATTACAGCTGCCTGTGGCTAGCTACTTGTCGGTTACAGGACGATGAGAGTGCAGCGCAGATGCACTGCAGCCGCACGCCTAACCAGCCGTGATACCGAGTGGCCGTGATGGGGAAAATAATGAATGCGCAAACTTGCGCGCCTCGTTGCTAATCGAATTTGTCTAACCGAAACATTTACTCGAGTTCTGGCAAAAGTCTGTTCAGAGCAAAATCACGATCAAAGGTCACACATCAGGCGAGCGTACAAGTTGACAGCACCAGGCGCGACTTTCTCACCGATAGACCCCTCCCTCTAATGAACATTATAAGGTAAAAGAGCTTTCGTCGCTACGTAATCCACATGAACGTAATAACCACCTTTGATCATCAGCGTCGACAAACCGCTCTCAAGGAAGCAGGGGGATGAGGGAAACATGTTAACCCCCGGCATTATCCCACCAAGGTTTTAATGAGTTTTACAAATTCCACTTTTCCTCGGATATCTTGCTGCATACGCACACAGATAATGCATTTTTTCCCCCTCTGTTTCGTAAGCATAAACGTCCGCTTCAGCAAAATCATGATTTTTTTTAGCAATTAGCGTGGCGCGGCTTAGCGACAGTTTGTTTTATACTTCAAGAAAAACTGGTATCGATCGCTACACACGGTTAATATCATTAGCGATCTTCGCGCGATCACTGGTATTTCCTGGTAACACCCGCGGCACTACACTCATTAGCAGAGGCATGAATGGATCAGCGGCTCAATTCTCCTAATTAATATCATTCCCGATACTCCAAATCCCGATTCAACCGCAAGGTTTCATGTAAATGGATCATGAATCTTGTATGATTATATCCTCCGAATTTCCCGTGATCCTCTTCTCTTCTTTGAATAACAGTATCGAGTGGGTTAAAAAAAAGTATCTACCGGTGGGTTGAAAAGTAGTTCTATGTCGAACTATCTATACGTTTTTCAAGCGGAAGCAGAAGAAGCAGGTCGATCCGGATCGAAATTGCCGGACATCCGGCCTAAGATTGGCCCCCTAGCACCATCTTCAAGTGGGATTGATGCGAAAATTGGTTGTGTCGACGAAGGGCTTTTGCTCGCAGGATCGAAAGGAAACTATACATATGATACACGTTCACACGAACTGGCTTAGAGCTTGGCACGATAAAAGGATCGCAGCTCGCCAAGCGATAGTACGCTTCATCGGCTCGATCTACAAGAATCGATCCATTTCTCCAGAAAATGACCGACCGTATAATCGTACTAGTGACGACAATAATGCGCTTCCTCTGTCGAGCATGATCTATAAGATAAACTTAGCCTGTGAACCGCCTGCTCTATTAAGTCAGGAATTGTGTGGCACCTGTCTTTATAGCGAGCGTTCTACGATCAACAAGAAAATTACTTCCTGTATCGGACCCGCGCGAATCTATTACATAAATTGTAAGGTTTAAAACCAGTTCACAACTCTGGACTTCATCAACATCGACCTAATACAACCGACATTGAAATCTTAATTGTATCGATATTCAAGTTACCCTTTATTACAGAGCAGGAACAATTAAGTTTGATGCTCATTGTTTAATTTGCAATTAACTTTACCGCCCTCGAGCAGGATTCAAGCGACTAACAGAGTCCATGCTTGAAAAGCACATCCCGGATAAATGGTGGTTAATTAAGGACTTGCGCGCACGGTCTCCCATCCCATTTAATTGCTTCGAAATTGTAAGTCAACACTTGCGCATCCCGGATTATCGGTGGTAATCGGATCGATTAATAAACAGATCGGTGTTAAGAGCAATTAGCTGTATGCATTCAGAGTGAGATGGATGAAGATGCATGGCACCTCAGTGGATTATTCAAAACTGTATGTACGGATATGATTGGCCAGTAACACTGGTCTCGGAAATTAACCTCACCAAACTCGAGCTATCCTTTACTCTTCGCGCGTTATTAAAACAAGCTAATAAGTCTGATAGAGCCAATTTATATCTCACACCAAAATTCCGCTTGGGATTCTCGAGATAATAGAGCAACGGCCTGTTAATGAAGCGGCTCGAGTAAATACCGGCTTGCATGCGTATATTATCCAGTAACTACATAGGTACAATACACAGATAGGAAGTACTAGATAGGCGAGCAGGTATGCGAGCTCGATAAATCAGGAACAAAAGTACGCCGGCATATACCGGCCGGTGTTGTTTGGCAAAACAAAAGACGGCCGCGATCGATTTCGATATGAAAAGTCGATATCGCAGTCGAACCTACTACGCTGCTGCCAGAAGGAACGGTTGAAGCGTTACGGAAGTGAGAAAGGAAAGAGGAGAACTGAACCAGTCACACGTGTGAGCTTCGTCGCCGCGGCCGCCTGATTTGCGGAGGTAACGCGGCACTGCAGGAACGATAAAAGGGTGACAATGAAATTAGGACGATCTTCTCGACAGTAGCCAAAGACAGGACGCGATGACCTCGGCTCCAGTCAACGACGCCGCTGGCATTCGGGTTAAAAGGTTAAATCAACACTTCGGTCCACTGGTTGGTAAGCCACCACCCTTCGATACTATCTCCGATATTCGTTTGCGCTTTTTAAACTTGCCGTGCGCAGCAGAGTTTTTCCGCTAGAAATACGGCAATCGTAGCCTCGGATTACTCCAACCGAAGCGAAAGCCTGTACATTGAGAGCGATAGTTCGGTGGATCAATTCGGTGGGAAATAGTCGAGGAGATGTATTGCGGAGGATTACAGTAGAGACCATCTTTGCTTGTACTTTATTTTTTATCCTCGCACTGTCACTCTCGAGCTTTTCTAACCGGCTCCTTGCTCGATCGTATAATTTCATATGACCAAATTATCCTTTCAGTGAAATTGGATTGAATTTACAGCGGCAGTGTGCGAATCCACTCTCGCCACTTCAATTCCAGTTTACACGCACCAGCCCTTTTCTTCAGCTCGAATACACTGTTGGTAGACGCGTCTTTTTCCCCCAGCAAGCAAGACCAGTTACTCGCGTCTCAAGACAAGCGTCTTTCGCATCGTTAAACAGTCTGGCCTGAGAATTAATACACCGCTGCTTTGAAAAAAGTCCCAGAGTGCCTGTGCAGTCTTTCTTGTCGAATTTGTCACGACCAGTACTTTCCTTAAAAGCCGATAAATATACCTCGGATAAACATCGAAGCCCAAGAACAAGCTAGTCGTCCAACCATTCGCATAAACTGGGTTCGTAAAAAGGATTTGGTTTTGGACGCTGAAAGTAAAATACAATACCTATCGAGAAAACGGCCTTTATAATTAGAGCTTCGTATTCATCAGAGTACAAAAGTGACAAAGATTTGCATGGAAACTAGCCGGAGAAAACTTGTGGTAAGGCCGAGTTCACTGGCGATGGAAAGGCTTGGTAGGGCAGAGACCGCGAGCTCTTGGAAAGTAAGTTTTCCTGTTGCAATGGGTCAGCACCGGAAGCGTCCCCAGCGAAACAGCGAACACTTCCAGCAATTTAATCTTACATCGGCAGTCTACCAGTTGGCATGAGTGGCGGTACAAGCTCCGCAGTGCACAATGCGCCCTTTGTACTCGAAATAAAAAGCAGCCCGGTTTTCTGACTAGCATTATACCGTTGTGGCTCGTGGATAAAAGGAGGAAGTGGGAAAGTTTTGTAATGGGAGCCGAGTGAGAACTTTTCTACCAATTTTCAGCCTCCTTGGGCGGCTTTGCTTTCGGCGTCTCACTTGCCTGGAATTCCCTGGCCGTCGAGGTTTTTCGTAAAAACCTCGATGCAACCGCCACTGAAATTGGACTCGTCGGTGCTATTTTAAATTGTGGGGCTTCGATAGGCGCATTCCTCGTGCCTTTCGGTATCCGATATATCAGGCATATATCCCTCATGGCTCTCACTCTGCCAGTGCTTTTCTTGGGATGGATGTTCATCTGTCTCAGTGGTCAAAAAGTACGATTTCTTATCCCACAGCCCAGCACTTTAAGCTATTGACTTATTCGGTAATCGAACCGAGCACCCCATCCATGTTTCTAGGTAGCAAGTTTAATAATCGGCCGAGCATTCTGTGGAATTTCGATCGGTGCCACCTGTATTCTCGCTCCAACCTTCATCGCAGAGGTAGTCGATAAGAAAAAACGCGAACAAGTACTGGCGTACTTCCAGCTTCTTATCAATTGCGGTGTCATGTACGCCTTTGTCGTTGCGCACTTCACTAATTTACCGAAGACAATATGGAGGTATCCTCTCTGCTTAATTTCCATTTTCTATTACATCTTATTACTCCGGAGCAAATTTCGTCGAGCAGTATGTCGTAATGCCCAAAAGGTACAGCCTCCTCTGCATGGTACCGTGTTTCACCATCCAACTAATCTACTTGCTACCGGAAAGTCCTCTGGTCTACTTGGGAAAGGACGAGCGGAATAATGCGATGGAATCGTTGAAGTGGTACCGTGGCGTTAGCCAGAAGATCGAAGAGGAACTCACCGAATTGGAGCGGCTAGTGCTCGCGGTTCGTTCGCAAAAGGTGAGCAGCTGATAAACTTTATCGCCGATTAGACTAACGACGCGTGCGTCCGGCAATAAGACGGGGCGGGAAGGGGTGGAGCCGGCGATACCGTCCAAGAATCGCATATTAACGGCTCCGTAAAGCTCGGCTATATCAGGTTCTGTATAAACTAGGGAAAAGCCGCCACTTCGAAACCAGTGGCACAATGGTTCAGATCTCCCCCACCCACCACCCACTTGAATCCACCACGGTTTTCCCAATGCCAGACCCTACTACTTTACCATAGTATACACAATAATTCTGAACCATTGTACTCTTTGTGTTCCCTGAATGCCATCCTCATCCGCGTTACAGGAACTATATATTCAACCCCCTATTAAGAATAGACTCCATAGTCTCGTTAATATCGTACTGCACCTGTGTCCTACAATGTATCTTCCTTAACACCAAACTAAATTAAAGTTCAGTGGCGCAAAATTTAGTCGGGCACTTTTGTGATATTTACTAACGTCATAACAGTATTGTCATTCATTTATGTTCGACTATAATACAGATAGTTAAATGTAAAAGGTTCCGTGGCTATGCACACGTATGTACATTGTCGTGTAATTTGCATGAGAATACAGTTCTGTTCGATGCGCCAGATAAATCTTCAGAGGTATACATCTCCTTTAACTGGTTTTGCAATGGAAAGCCTGATGCGGAGGGATGTACGAGCGGCCGAGTAATTTGCATTTCATTCGGACAGATCTCGTGGCAGCTGCTACGAAATTCAAGAGTGATAAGAGCCTGCCTGTCCTGCCTCGTTGTAATACTGATCCAACACCTATGCGGCATCAACGCAATGATTTTCTTTGCACGCTCGCTCTTTGAGATGGCTGGCTCCGGAGAATTGAGCGTGAGTGAACTGACGCTGGTCGTTGCAGCCGTACAAATACTGGCCTGCCTTCTGGCGAGCGTCCTTCTCAGGGTGGTGAGCCGTCGAATATTGCTGACGGCATCCTGCTCGCTTATGGGATTGTTCCTGATATCGTTAGGTAAACGGCAAACCGTGCCTCCACACTACCAGTTTCCAACTAGCCCGGAAAATCCGGCTAATTCGTCTATAACACCTTAACCGCCTGGTTTCTCGGGTTACTATCGCTCATTTCGCTAATGCGAGCAAATGTGATTACCTCTCATTCGGCCAGCCACTTTCCACTGTAAATCCTCCTTTCAACAAACACTTTCTCTAGTGGCTTAGTGTATCAAGGATACAACTATCAGGAATAATCGCTTCGTTCGAGCGAAGTCACGCTATTTTTTTTTTCCATCCACTTGCCACTGTTCTATACTAAACCTTTTGCTAGTCTGGTTGGTAAGGTTTGAATGGGCAATCGGGTTAAAGTAATCCGAGCAGGTGAACGACTGTCGTTAATCCTGGTAAGAGAAAGTGCGACATATATCGCAGCGCTAGGGCTAGGGTGGGATACACGCTGGAAAGCGACACTTATCTCTCACGACATTAACAACCGCTCTGTCTTACCGCCCGTTCGTTCACTTTACGCGAGTCAGTGATTCGAGGAACGCCTATATGTTTCACCAGAAGCAAACAAGGTATATTTCATTCTGCTCTCAGCGAGTCATGTGTGAGTTGATTTATAACCCGAAGTTGCTGCGATCCTCGAAGCAACGAGATCGCGCTAATGTGTGCAATATCGAAGCCGTCTTTGCGAACGTGTGAAGATTGCCGTTCGGAATTATTGTTCGTTTTGGTTGCAGGTTGGTTTTTCCATCTTCGGCAAATGGATCCTGAGTACGACGATATTTATGCTTGGATGCCCCCAACGTGGATCAGCCTATTTTTTGCAGCTTATAACATTGGTGTCGGACCAATCTCCTGGTCGATACTCGGCGACACACTACCAATGGAAATGCGGATACAAACAGCGGCCAGCATCGTCAGTATCTGCTGGCTGATTGCCTTCGTCGTGAATCTCCATTTCGTACAGATAGTTATGGCAATTGGTATTCCGAAACTCATGTGTCTCAACGCTGGACTCTGCTGGATCGCTGGCATCTGTTCTCTCTTCATCACCATGGATAATAAAGGAAAGAGTCTCATGGAGATTCAAGAGAGATTTCATACCGCTATGGACCAGACAGATGATGTGATCGAAGCGTGAACAATAAAAAGAGAGTTTTCTAGCAAGGGATTAATCATGGCTTTTTAACTTTCCCATGTCGGTTTCCAATGTCGGATTTGAGCTGAATTTAACAATCAATTTTTAATCAACGAAACAATTTTTTAAACAATGTAAAAGTCTCACTGAGAATTTCGACGAAATCAGCCATGGTAACAAGCTAGAAAGGAACACCGATGAAGATAAGAATATTGGAAAGCCATTGTACGCGTGGAAATCTGTAAAGTACGAATTTATGGGGAGAGTTTTACTAATATTTTTATAGCACGAAATAAGTCAGCCGGTGGTACCAAGTACATGTGCATAAATCAGATTCGCATTTATCGAGTTGGAATCCCAGCGGCGCGGCGGTTGGTTCCAGTCGGAGTCCCATTTAATTGGGACTCTGTATATCGCGCCACATTTTCCAACCAGATTGCACGTGCAGAGCAGTCAATTTTGCGCACGGGGATGTTGGTGCTTGGCACATTAACCTCCTTGCGAAAGGGGAAGCGATATTGGCGAGGGAGACCGCGGACAGACACGCTTTTAAGCGGGCCGTGACCATCGGCCTGGAAACCACTGGATTTTACAAATTCATGGAGTTGGACCGCGATCCTTTCCACCCGGCCAAATTCTCACTGAATTTTCGATGCTGCCCATTAGTTTCGTCCGAGCCTCACCATCACTTTGCGAAGTTTTTCGGAACTTTTAGGGAACTATTAGATTCTCATTAATTTACACTTTAATGAATATCGTCTATATCGAGTGCTTTTGTGCAGTTTACGATATTCTCTATTCGTAGCCCCGGTTGCGTTAATTCATAGAAACACAATGTAAAATTATATTTCTCCAGGAAAATCCAGTATTAAATAAGCCGTCGGTATATACACTCGTAACAAGTGATATTTTTTCCTGTCGGCGGTGTAATTGAGACGGCGGACTCTAATGACACGGTTTAGCACTGCGCTCCCCTAATCGGTAGGTTGCCAATGCAACCAGAGGAGCAGGCGTGGGTATGTGCATTGGCCGTAAGCCAAAAAATAAGCAGACACTGACGCGCGCATTTTGTTTCTCTCCCTGAAATATTGCTAACAGATGTACCCTGCTACTGGCATAACTTTACCCGAGACTGTTGCGACTTGACGAAAATAACGCGCGGACGAATGCGTCGAAGAATGATTTAATTAGTGACTCTCCTCTTCGCGGAAGCTTCGCAAATTCCCTGGCGAATGTACCCGGAGACTTCGTCATCCTGCGGGGACCGAGTTGCGAAAGCCTCTTTGAAAATTATACAACCTAACTAAGCCGTGCGCCTTAGCTGCGCATTTCAGAATTGATTGATTATAATGGAACTATTCATATAGTATCGACTGATCAAAGTCGTAGGATTTCATTTCCAAGTAATATTAATCTGTTTATTAATAAATCTGATGACTCACTGAAGAAATGATGTGTTGCCGAGTCTGTCAAGATTCATTTAGCGGCTAAAGCGGAACACCTGAAAAAGAAGACATCGAAAAGATTTACATTGTATTTCCAGAAATGTACTCACATTCAAAAAAAAAAACTTTACATTCCTGTTGCAGTAAACTAATAATTCTAATTGAGGTGTCAACGAAACCTGTAAAAAACCAAATGGCTATATTAAATATTATTATTAGATGCCATTCATTTTGCAGATCATAATTAGGATCCAAAGGGTAGGTATTAATATATTTTCCACTTTTATTTTATGTCTGTGCAGATTATCCCATAGAATACTTTTAATTTTCTATGATTGGGTCCACCTAATGCTGCCGCAAACCTCAGCTGGAACGTTCTCACAGATTGTAAATTCGCTATTGTGTGAAACACCGCGAAATTCAATCACGTCGTGGTTGAATTTCCTGTATGGCACTATATACATATATGTATGTATAATATGTAAATACCAATAACACGCGATTGAGCATTATTGTGGTTTCTAGTTAATACCGCATCGCCAAACACCGTGTTTTTTCCATGTGCTCCACCTAATGCATATTAATTTCGCACTGATCAAGCTCGACGCGACGTGAAAAACAATAGTGGCAGAGATTTACGAATTCACTGAACCAATTGTTGACCAACAAATTATGGTAAAATGAGCCGCATGAATTGTCGAGGAGGCAGAAGGATTTCCATAAAGTCTTGGATGCATACTGTGTGAATTTTAATGGCACACAAACGCACCAATGTATTTCACGTTTCAGCAAATAGCAGAAACGCGCTCCGCATTCTGGCATGGATAACTATTGTAGCCGCTGATCACCGGGCGAAATATGCGACGCTTCAATAAGCCCTCGAAATAATCCTCACATCGCCGCCGGCGCGTTCGACATGCGTAACATGTGTTCACTCATCCCACAGGATGATGGATTTGACACATTTAATAAGAAATAATCCGCACAGCCAAGTGTTAGAATACAGTTGTTTCCAGGCAAACTTTGGCGAGATAGGAAACAGTGATGATCGAATTTTATTTCTAAAGTCGCAAAATTGAATAAGCGGATTTCAAGTTTTCCCGAAAATCTATTCAATCTTATATTTTTGCATACCTCTTTCATCCATTAATCGACCACGGACTATATTTGTGTTTCAATGGTAAAGCCAAACATTATTCTTCTTGCAGATATTGAGTTGAAATTATATTCTGTAAAAATATAAAACACTCCTACAGTATATAGTATTTATTCTCTACAGGCGTACGTCGCAATCTTACTATTCTGATACACACCATTATAATGAAAATGGTTAATCGAATGTTCCAGGCTGTTCGATTAAGCTTGCTATGGAGTTATGATATTGACTTTCAAAATCCCACCATGAAAAGAGTGCTACTATACGTAAGCTCCATAGGATCGAAATTTCCAAGGACCTTTGCTATCGAATTAGGAAACTTGCCTCGTAGAGTTAAAGCTCGGGGCCGCCTGCATAACGCCGGATTAGAGTCTTTCCAAGGTGTACGAAACACTTGACAGGATTTCACTGTTGGCCGTCACGCGCAAGCAAATATCTTCTCGATATATTTCCAGCTTAGTGAAAGTTTCGGCGTGAAGGAAAATGTGTTTTCAATCTGTCCGGGCTGTCAGCAGTTTATATCGTTTTCGATTTAAAATACATGACTTCCCTCACGCCACACTGCAAAGAACTAAAATGCAACCACGTATAGGCGTTTAACTGTACACATCCATCAAATATTCGATATAAATTCAATTAACGCAAAGCATCCGATCGCCATATGTAAATTTCCAAGTCAACAAGCCTTCGACGTACTTCCTGCAGGCGTATTTGCTGTACATGTTTTACAATATTGCCCATCCGAACGCTATGCTGCTCTGGAAAAACGGCAGGATCAATTAGCCGGTGAGCAAAGCTTTCGCAAGAACAGCAAGGAACTAACAAGATCGGTATACATCAGCAGGCGTACCTTATACGTGTTAATTGATCGAGCTGCAGCACGTACAACTCTCTCTCTCTCTTTCCCCGAGAATTTTGGTAGGGCGCTATCAACCTTTGAACTCTTTGCCATTTACTACGACTGACACTTGCTCCTTCCAACTCCAACGGTACTCTTTCATTCTCCGTATTTGGCTCGGCCTCCTTTCATTTCCCACCAATTCTTCGGCGAATTTATCGAATCCCCATCCCCGACGTGCCGTGAATTCTTTCTCTTTTCCCTCGTCGGCTATTCGGAACGGTTGACTCCGCTCCACTTTTTCTATCGCAGCCGTTTTGTTGCTAGGAGTACCCTCCCCCTTCATTTACGTTCGTTATTATAAGGCATGCGAAATCAATATGACCCAGTTTCGTTTGAAGAGCAAACGCAAAAGTAAATTTTCGATCTACTCGATACAGTCAACAATTTTCATAAACCATACAGCAACTGTATACATAACCATCTCAGATGAAAGTAGATTTAATTTAAAGATGCCAAGAGAGATTTATGGGACAAGCATAGACATTTATTACGATGTGTACAATTACTTTCTGATTTCTTACTAAACACCTTTGAGACAAAATAAAATAAATGTTCGTTAAGGTGGTGTGATTTCTTCGACGGGCGTCGTCATTACAGACTATGTGTACATATACGAACACCCCGTCGGCGTATACCATCGATAATGCCACCGTTGAATTTCAGCCTGCCAGACGCACAAAGATACCTCTGTGTAAAAAATGATATACACGTTCTTGCGCTACTTTTGCACCGCCGCGCCGGCCGCGCCGTACTGTCAAGGGAAACAGTGTTCTTTGTTGCGGGCGCGTCGAACATCAGCGACACATATTGTTTTATGAGTTATAGAGCTTGTCGATTGTTCGCTTGGTGGGACATAGCAGTTTTATTTAGTTTTATGCTCCCGTTCGCTGGGGAAAGTGCGGCGGTGGCGGCGGCGGCGGCGGCGGCGAGGGTGCTTGCCCGCTCCTGAATACAATAACGTCTGTATTTATCGTTATCACTTTCGCGCGACTCCGCCAGATATCCTCGACGTGCTTTGAATTCTTCCTCCAGTATTCCTCTCCCTTCGTTCCCTTTTTTGCTGCCAACTTTTCCCAGCGGCGTCTAGGGCTGCCAGCCCTCCTTTCTCCCAAAGCGACCTCGCTTTTTTCTCCCTTTCGCGGTTAAAGTTAATAGGCGACGAGCGTCTCGAGAGAAGAAGAAGAAAAAGGCTGTTTTGCTGTCTGGTATCTTGTTTAAAGTGGCAGAGTCTCACGCATCGGTACAATCACCCTTGCGAGTGCTTCCTTTTAATACGATCTACCAAGTGTTCATTACTCTCAACTTGCATTCTGTACACTGCATTGAACTGAAATCTCGATAACGCAACATCCGGAATCCTTTTGGAACAGGTGCCTCAACTGTTATGGTCTTCATAATACTTCTATTCCATTGAGGCACCGACTTTAAACTTCCAATCGCCATCCACAATTACTATTGCTGCCAGCAGCGGACATGCGCTTGCGAATAAGTGTGGACAGTGCTCAATCGACCGTGATTTCCATTGATTGGAATTCCACTTTGAAGTTTACTATCGGACTCCCGGAACACCGGGGAATTCAGTTTGCTCGATAAATTCTCAGTGGTATTTGTTTGTCAGACTTCAGGAATCACTTCGTGATCAGTTCGCTGCTTCTCTACCATTCGATTTATTCTAACGGGATCAACTCGTCTCGTTTCACCAAGTAATTCCATTATGAAAACGCGTTTTATTAATTCTTGAATATACGTAAGAGCAACTAGTAATTCCAACTCGTAAAGGCCGTTCAACATTCCTCCTGAAAATAAAGTTCTACTGTTTCTGCGGAAATTGTTGAATTATTACATCAGTGCCGTAAAGTTCATTGAATCGGATGAAATACGACATATATACAGTATCCGCTTTACAGGTTGAAAGTCCCTCTTCCACGGAATTTCCTCGACCGAGCCACTTTCAAGAAGCACTACCTCTTTCGCAGTACAATAAACTCGCATGCAAAGTGTGATTGAATACTGAATAATGATTTATATCAACTTGAGCAGGGTTCTCCACTCTCAACGCCCGATAAATCCGTATCACTTAACGTCAATCAAATCGATTCCAAGAGATACATGTTCAATGAGATAACGTTTACGAGTTATAAGCTCTGAAGCACAGGTGGGTCGTATTGGAGAAATGTCTGTGCTACGCACATTCGGAATGAGTTGCTTAAGCCACCGCGTGGTACCTTTATGGTTTCACTAATTCAGTCCGATTAACCCCAAACAAACACAGAAGTGGAAGGTGGACGAACCAAATGTGCTTGACACATTTCGCCTACTTTATTCGGATTATTACGAAGCTGGCATTTTTGTCAATAATTGTGATCGTATTTTACACGGGCTTTTCTTGGGAAGATATTCCTGACAAGTATTCAAAATGATGATAGTGACACTCGAATATTTCTTTGGCTACACGCTGCTGTATCAGGGAGAGTATTTTTTTACTGCCATAATGCACATCGTACTCTTAGATTCATACTTATTGTCAAATATTGTTACAGATATAATTCTCATGAATTTTTGGTACACATTTAAATTTTCGTGTGTTTCAATATTAACGTTCGGTCACGCACAAGATAAGTATCAACGCACTAAAAAAATATATCCGACTGCGACGGGCTTCTCTTGTTCTTCAATCTTTTAATAAAATTAATGGCAGTACTTTAAGCGTTGAATCCAGTATTTATATTAGTAATATCGGATAAGTAATAGCTCCTATAAAGCGACATGCCAACTGAACTGTTGCATATGACATCCCCGTTTGTCTTGGACAAGGAAAAAAGCTCGCGCGTGCACCCCTGACACTTTACATATTGTCTGGAAAGCTGCTTACCATATTTACAGACGAAAGTAAAAGTGTGGCACTCTCTCATTCACCTGACACATCTTCAATTAAGTACGCCCCGGAGAACTGTTTAACGTTTAACTAATTAAACGTCAGATACCACACACTACAAATAAATGCGGTATATTATTTTATACTTTAGGCAAATTAATAGCGCTTCATCCCCAATGACAAGCGGACACGTAATTTTCAAGTGATTATTCTCTAGCTCCTACCTTAACTCTGTAACACCCAATTTGCCGCAATTATTACTTATTTGAAGAAGATCACCGCGAACTAAATGAGCGACCTCGAAGCTGTCCTATTTTATCGATACTAGCGCGCGTCTCTAATTGGTGAGAAGATTCGATTGCCGGCTCACCATCATCCCCCACTTATCCTCGACGCGATCTACGATGGGTTAAAGCGATGGAGCTTCATCTTATCCTAATTATGACACGAGCCTATCAAGACACCGAAGGAGCATTGGATGTTTATTGCAAAATCATGAATTTCAGGAAATTTATATTATTAAAGCACTGCTGAGGATGGAGCGAAGTCAAACCGGTGTAAAGGGAGGCTTTGCAGTATATCTAGAAGCACTAATTAGAAGGGATGAAGATTCATGTTTCCCTATCTTGATGACCATGATGCCTAGGCTAATGCATACCCCGAGGATTAAGGCTTATCGTCAATGACGTTGTAATCATGTTCAAGCATACTGGTAATTGAGAAAGTGATTCGCCGTGCATGCACTTAACTCTTGTGTGCACAATCTATATAAACGCGCTGACAATATCCTGGCAAGCTTACAATCAATAACAAGGGGCTTTACGTTTTCTTTTTTACACGGAATAATACCACTCGCTTAAAATCGATCGAATTATTTCCCAGGCGATAGATCCCCAAGGCTCTGCTAGAAATACAGGCGGATCAGCAATGAAGCTTGATATTGCTTAAATCATAGAAACAAGCTCCGACCTGATATTAACTTCCTCGGGATATCGGGAAATTGAATAAACAGTGGCCGCCAGTGTAATACGAGATATTCTATTTCTCCCAGGCTTTCTGTTCGCCAATCCCTAGAACAGAGCATATTAGCATGAATTTACATCTCAAGAATATACTCCCGCTGTTTTCCTTTAAATTAGGTCGATTGCATGAAAATGAATAATTCTCTATTATTATTGCCCGCTGCATGGAAGAACTAAAGGGTTAAAAGGGACTTTATCACTCACTTTTTGATATTGTTTTATTTAATCAGCTTTAAAGAATCGAGTTGCAGGTGGTCATTGTTACTTTCACGAGAAACAGTTTACCGAAGAAAGCCCTGCTGGGACTGGTGCCGGACTACTTCTTTCCCGGAATACTCTTGCTCTTGCAAAAGACGGCTTCTTTTATGTGCGTGTTTCTACAGTGCGATGTACGCTCCATGATGTATGATGCACTTACAGTTTAAGTAAAAAAGCACTGCCGCTTTCAAGATGCTATCCCCATGAGAAAGCACATTCGTTGTCGGCCAGCATGCTCCAATTCCCACAAAGTGTAGTCTGCCAGCGTGTTTCCCCGGACAGAGACATTTCGTCCTCCTGCCTGTGGCGGCAAGTGTGAGACTGACAGTGGAGAGTATAGCCACGCTCGACGAAAAGCATTAAAAAGAATAAAGTCGTCCCTTTCCAAAAACTTCGCAGATTTGTGAAATTAGTTACACGGATTTCCTGTAGATTATCCCGTTGTTTCCTTGCGAATGTTCATCGCACTTCGTACCACTGTACTGGCGCTCAACTAATCCGCAAAATGAGATGCAATTTCACGCAAGATTTCAAAGGTACGTATACTTTCTCCCATATTATTTATCGCAGAGTACAATCAACTCTCCTCAATCAAAGCATAATCAATTTCCGCGCATATCGGTCCAGAAAGTTTCTTAGGTTTCCAATCTCTTTCTCTCTGGAGAAGCAGTGTTTCGCACGACATCCACGTAGCAGACAAACCTAGTTAGTACGGGAGAGTGGAAAACGGCGAACAAGGCAGAAGAGAGAGGAAAGCCAAGAGTGGGACAAAAAAGGAGCCGTGCTGAGGTAGAGTGGAAACAAATGTATAACAAACTGTAGGGGAAGTGCGAAGTGAGCGAGGAGCAAAAAATGCGGCGAGTCAGTCAGTCTCTGTCTTATTCTCCTCGCACTTCACCTCGCTCTCTCGCCGATTGAACTCTGACCGTGGAATTTCTCGTGTACGTAAGCCAGATGGAGTCGCGGGCAACGACGAGCACAGACCGCAACAAGAAGAAGAAGAATTGGATTGCAGTTCGCTGGATCGTTAAAACTTTTCGGTTCTCTCCGGGTGGGTGGGTGCGTTCGCAATAGAGCTTTGTGCGCGTCGCACAGTAGATAATACTAGTCGGCCATCCCGGAAGGCTGCTGCAAAGCTAGAGCTGGTATACTATAGCTTTCATTTCGCTTTCTCAAACTTTGCCCGCCGGCATGTCCGATAAATCGAAAGGTCTCTCATCGACATGCTCGGCTAACGAGACAGCCTTACCGTTTACCATTGACATAGCGTGCAAGCTCAAACTTCCTACGATCGATCTGACTTTAAATCCTCCGACTCCGTTCATCATCAGGCGAGGCCAGTCACCATTATATATATAATCGACGCCGTTACTCCTCGCGAAAGCATGAAATTGCATTTTACACCGAGCTGACAGCCTTTGTTGGCTCTGCTCATCAAAACGAACCATGGAAACGAGAGAGAGTGGCACGAAAGTTTTCGTACATCCATTTGAGGGAAATATGTTGTGAAAAGCAGGTTTTCGTTGGCTGGCCATGCAATTAATGAATCGTCACCAGCAGAGAGCCGGCTCAACTAACATTACAAAAGAAGTTTGCGTGTGTACATTCTACTTTCTGTAGGTTCTGACTTTGAAAAGCACGGTCGCCCCGTGCTCCTGTCTGAATTCACCGGGAGCAGCACTTGTCCAAAGCACAATTAATTCTGTTCGTCCAACAATGCTGAATTACGTTTGCGACTTCATCAAAGTTGACCTCTGTTATGTCGTAGTGTATTTCGAAGGAGAGATTTCCTGCTATCGTTCCCCGCGGCTGGCCAGTGTATGAGTCTACAAGCGCAACTACATCAATGACGAATCTCGTTCGGGGTTAGTGCTTTGATTGTAGCTCGATGTCGACTGAAATTACGAACACTACGATATTCGCCCTTGCCCCAATTCCAATGGAATATCCTCGAACCTTTGAACCGTCACACGAAGACATCTAGTTGCAATAGAAAATACTAACAGCATCCCAATCGGGAAGCCCCAGGGCTTCACTGCAATTCTACCGATTAGATGAATCTCAACAGCAGAATATGCTGCTTGTATGTGGATGTAATGTAATTATGTAATTGCGTGTGCTGTCAAGGTGGTACCTTCAAATAGTAGAGTGTAAGCTTCGGATCAACGGTCGGTTCAAGTCAACAGCAGAAAGAAGGTCAAGGAGAGGAAAAGACGTTCGCTCTGTTCAAAAATCAAAATCAAAAATACAAGAAAGTCGAATGTTTAGCGATACACGACCGATCCAAGTTCTTGGATCAGTTCATTGTCAAGTTTCCTTATGTTCGGTGAAACTAGTGTTCCGGGAAAACAACGTCAATACTACATATGTATATTATATAGATGGTTCTCTCTAGGAGCAGGTTGTTCCTGCAAATATTCCTGATCAATGATAGTCCCTCGCGCTCTTTGTGCAAAGCGAATTCGATGTGCATTCCGCTTGTTTTACTGTTCCGCCTCCACTCTCGATAACATCCGACACAAAATTCTTGCATAGCAGGTGCGCAAAAGACTTTTTCTTCCCGCACTCTAGTTTATATACGAGCCTTTCACCCCCTTGTTGTTTTTCTCATTTTGCGCGCGAATAATCTGCTCCTGCCAAACAAACAGACAGTCAGAAAAAACAGGACGCCCCAGTAGCAATAAATCGAAATGCCTCTGCTCGACAAAATCGCATTAAGCCTGATAAATCAAAGCTTTTGTCGATATTTCTCTTAGAGCTATTTTCAATGTGCCTAGCACAAAGAATTCTCATAAAAGAGCCACCTATTTTTGTGCCGATGAATTAATCCTGAGTGCAATTCTCTGGTGTATTTTATGATTTGTAGTTCGAAAAGATCCGTCCATAGTGAGTTTACAAGAATCCCATACGAGCTCGAAATATTTCCACTCGTCTTCCACACTACTGAACACAATTTCGAATTCTCTGTATACAGGTTTCTCATAAATGTCGACTGTCCATTGCTGTACACAAACACAGAGCGAATATTTGTCCTCTGGAAAAGTTTATTAGAAGGGCCAGTTACATTGAAACTATTCAGTTTTCACTCGTTTTGATCAATTATTCAACATTGATCGATTTGACTCGATCGTAATTTAAAAGAATTTCTTGCTGATTGCAATGTCGTAACAGTAGATACAGAAACCGAGTCTAAATTCTTGCAAGTCGACAGCTATAAAGTGGGAGACAAATCAGCAATAAGTATCAGTGAATATCGAGGAATGAATGAATTAAATTAATATCTAGTAACCGTCTAACTTGTTGAGCAATTTTAGATTCTTGTTAGAATACGAAAGGAATCGTTGTCGACAATTTTTACCGTCGCTTCGGGAGAAGAAGTTTGTGGGGAGGAAAACAGTGGCTTTTGCGACGATCATCCCCCAACAGTGACTTTCCTCTTATTTTCTCTGCCTTTCCAACTCTCTTTTTCTCTCTGTCCCACTTTTAATTGTGCGGCTTTGTTTTACAAGAATGTTCGTGGCTCTAACGAAGTTACAAGAGGGATCTTCTGAACTCTTATCGCTCATCAGGAGGAGGAATTTCATTGTCCTTTTGTGCGACCAAATCTTAATCCTGAAAAATGTTTCACAGGCTCGACCTTTTCTCCGGCTTGCGAAAAGGCAGCCGCAGATGCAAATCACAGCGGACTACTTTTCCATTTGAATTTTTAGATATCTTGTGGTAGAACGCGCACACGTACGCAGTAGCTCTATGCGGCGAATAACTTCGATAGCTCGAACAGAATATTTTGGGGCTTGCTTCTCCCGGGAAAGCTGGGAAATATGTAAATTGCAAGAGGGAATTATTAATAACTCCGCGGGGAATAAATTGAACACCTACTAGTCGGAATATGTAGATTTGGCGCTCACGCTAGATGTGTGTACATCTGCTTTGAGGTAACAGTGGTTCTATTAGAGTTCGCTGGATGTACGTCCCGAGGGTGAATCGATGGAACACTTCTCTCTTTCTGATGCACGCTCCGCTTGCCTCGTGTACCATGTATGTACAGCTTCCATTTCATCGCACTACTGATTGTCTTTCCTAATCTTCCTAATTTGGTCTCGACCTACTCAAATTTAGTAGGGAGAATCATCCGAATGCAAGTCGTTATAATAAAAACAACAATATTAGTCTGATGTGGGATTTGAATTATTCTGACTTGTTACAATTGCGGTGCTTGCTGCTATCTCGTCGTTAACTTTGAGAAGCTTGAAAATGGGGCTTTAAGCAAGGCCTCTTTTCTTCGCATGTCTTCGCAGCTCACAATCAATGCTCTTTTCGCTCTGGCTCGCTCACTCTCCTTTGCTGACCTTCCTACCTCGGTCTCTATTAAATTCCACAGCCTACTTTTGCCCTCCCTCTCTCTCTCCTCCCCCCAGCCCACCTCACCTTCCACGACCCCTTTCCCATTCGTTTTTGTTCAATGGTTACATTTCGTTCGTCCGTGTTCTGCTCTCTTTCCTGGGTCGGCAAGCCTGGCCCGGCGGCCATGTGTTTCGCCCGAATTGTCTCTGTCAGCAGGTCTCTGCCTTCGCCCCTCAAATTGTCAAGTGCCTATTGAAGGTCCATTATTGCCTCCTTCAACCCAGACTCAAAAGTCTATATGTACCTTTCAATAAATTGAACATTTATTGTATATTACTGAATGCGCGGCACGTAGTAACGAGTATACCAGTTGGACAAGGTGCGCGGCTCGAGCACGATTTTCGATGGCCGATCGATCGATCGCCTTCTCCGTCGGCGAGAATTGATATGAAACGCCAAGCCGTCGGACGAGTGACTAAGCGGGGCATGCATCACGCTTTCACTTGGCGCAACCAAAAACCGTACCTAATCTACCTTTGGAATCGAACAAATGATTTGGGGATGATCGAGCGTCCGTGACTTGATGCTCGATGCAGTCTGAGATTCCTTGCGCCATGCTAGATCCAGCAACTACGCTAGATTCATGCCTAGATAACATTCTATAACAGAACAGTACTCGGAATCGATAGGTTCGTGCGTGCTCGCTACGAATGCACCACTTAGTCGCTCCACTCGGATTGTTCAGTATGAACCATAGTCTCGGAATGTGCCGGTATCATAAAGGGAGGACTGGACTCGATACTAGAATCGCGAGTCGACAGATCACGATAGGGAAGCGTTAGGCGCCAAGCTTGCCCGCGCAATAGTTAGAGTGTCGGTGGGAAAGATAAAGGTATATAGTCAAAGGTCGTTACAGCAACACTGGATAGAGTTTATCGAGCGTCGTTTAGACGAAATGGTTACGAGGTCAGTTCACCTCAATGTAACCCAGTAATATCTGAAAGTAACGCCATTCTTCTCTTTCTCTCTCTCACCCTTTCCCTCTTTCTCAGTCTCTCTAGCCATGCTGCACTTGCCAGTACGAGGACTGCGACTGAACCTGAAATTGGAGCTATCACGAACCCAAGCGTAAAGCTTGCCAAAAGTGTACTCGAGCAGCTTTCACCAGGTGGCACGGCGACGATTGAGGCGGAAAGATGAAGAATTGTAAGGAATATTATAAATTGTTGAGATTCATGAGAGAGGAGGCAGTTGGGTTGGTGGGAAGAGGGGGAGCAGCAACGAGCAGTTCTAATAACGGCGAACGTGACTTTGAAGGGAGCCAGTCCTCCTTTGGTATTGCACTCGCTCTCTTTTGCGGTGTTCTCGTAGGGGCTGTGCTGGCGGCATCGAGAAAGGGGGACGCAGAGAGGACAGAGCCAAGTGGGATGGGATAGCATCCTCTCCGAGTAATTCTTCTCCAAAAGGGGCTATCCACCGTTTCGATAGGAGAACGATAATAACAGCCGGCTACTCGAGAGACGACAGGAGATTCTACAGTTAAGACCACACTGAAGAACGGTTGCAGTCGCTCACCACCGATCCTCGGGCTTCCCTCTTCCGTTCAATTCTTTCCGGTATTCCACTTTGTACCTTCTTACTTAATCGGTATTTTGTCGATCTTGATCATTCTCCTCCGTTCAATCATCCCTTGTTTGCCAGTATTAAAGTAGCTCTGCTTGAAACATCCTCTCCCACAAATTACTCACACTTTTCTCCTTCGATCCTCTCTCTCGCTCTCTCTCTCTCTGTTCTCCCCATGCAGTGCGCCCTGCACTTTCTCCATTATGGAGAGCTTTCATTCGCCGGATGGACCTGTTCATTCCGAGTTTATCCCCGTCATCGACGAGCCGCTACTCTTTCCCATTTATTATAGCTGGTAGAGGCGGTTTTATGAAACCCGTGGTTCGTTATGAAACACCCCTTGGCTTAATAACGAACATTCCATGCCCTCTCATACGTTATGCTCTGCAAGCTCTGATCCGGTATGCATTAACTCTTGCTATTCATTTGAATTGGAAAATGAAAAAACTGGTGGATCGCGCGAACTCCTTAATAAATGTTGTATCCAACGCCAATACTGTTCCAATACAAATGACTGATACAAATAACACTCACAAAAGTTAAAACAACGAGTTTAGAAACTTACGGGGAAAGCTTATGGAAAAACTACAGAAATATCCTGTACAAATTTTAATAGCGAAATTGATTGATAATCCTTCCAGGATCTGACATGCAATGACTGCAGAATTTCCAGAGATTGCCTGCCGAATGCGCGTATTACTGCTTATTGCACACAACTAGCCAACTTCGCCTACAATGCGAACCTATTATTGTAACACATTTGCCTGTGGATTGGCGTAATTGCTTCGTTAATCCTGCCTATACACATACAACCGCCAATTAAGTCATTACAAGCTTTGGCCAGGCTCCCACTGCTAGCGGGAAACACTTTCCTTACAATTGGAATTCCCGTGATACCTTTGGAGAATATCTCGCCTGTTTTGAGCAGTTTCAAATTGACATATGCAGAGTATATTATGCTGGAACTAATTCCCCTGCTTTATTCAATTCGCCTATTGTCCCAAAGGAAACAGCCGGCAAGTAATTAACTTGTCAAGTAGACGGTCCTTTAGTCCGGCGACAGTCTAAAATGTCAGACGTTAATCTAAGAGGGGTGCAGAGAGAGAGAGAGAGAGAGAGAGAGAGAGAGAGGGGGGGGGGGGGGAGAGAGAGTGAGAAAGTGCGATGCAAAGGACTGTTCTCAAAGGTTTCGCCGTGCTGTGCAACGTAGCTCTATAATATAATGGGCATCATGTCTCCATGCCAGCTTGTCCAGCCAATTTCATTCGGATCCCTCGAGCAAATCGAGATTGTCTCCCTTTGCTCCTCGGGGCTTCAACTCGTGCTTGCGCACAAGTACACATACTCTCTCTACACTTCTCTGTTCGAGGAAACTATTTGCTGTACAAGATTTCTTAGGATATCGCAGAATGAAGAAAACGTCCAACGAAACCATGCGAAACTACCTTGAATTTCTTCGACCCGAAGAACTATTTGATGTTATTGTAGCATATTTGTTCCGTTAATCTCTTATTATCATTTTTGTCCAGCAAGAAAATAACGTTCAGAAACTACTCGACTTTTATCCCGAACTATGTTCACTCTGTAAAGAGTTATTTGGCCCCTGCGTACCGAATGCTTCTAGTGCGAAGGGTACAAGGACTCCCAGGAGTGAATACCAAAATGAGAAGCATCCTGAGAACCGTGCAACCCAGTTTCCTAAAAGTGAAGATAGCGAAATGCTCGCCGGATTTAACGTATTTCAGACACTGTTCGAAAGGTTCCCGGCTTAGATTTGAGTTGGAATTAAACAGGAATGCAGGCACACAATATTACATATAACTATTTAATATTAATATAACATATTAACTATTTAACACTGTTTAGAGAAAGGAAACTGCCCAATCATATTTGACTGATGTTGTGCAGTTATGCCAGAATGTGGCCATGTGAGGTTGTCAGCTGAGTGGTTGACCTATACTACTTACAGCTTGTCCCCTTTCATTTGGCACTTACGTAACTATCTCAAAGCAGGTTGAACTGACCGAATATTATTTTATAAGTCAAACTTCTGCATTTATAATAACGTGAGATATAAATTTATCTTAATTATATTCATTTGTACAATATACTTTCTTCGGAACGTTATTAACACACACCCAGTAGAGCGTTTTAGACGAATAATTCTCGATGACACACTGGTCCGAATTAATACTCCTTCGAATGGCATATCTGATCTTACTTAGCAAAATAAAGTTAAAATATAATGTTCCTATCACGTCGACCTGGAAAACTTTCTAACAGTTCGGCGTTTGCTCCTCTTCGTCGGCGGGAGAATTTCTTCTGGGTGTATTCCTAACCCTGATAGTAATTCCAGTGGAGTCACGACACACGATTGGTTCTTCAATATTGGTAAGCGCGAGATCATATCGCTCCAAAGTTCACTAGCTATAATTCGCAGAATGTGTGCCTGATCAAGGACGATTACTGGACCCGCCAGTAACTGGGTCAACGGATTGCGAACTGCTCGACCTCGGCAGTGTCCCGTAAAATCCCGGGAATTGTAACTCTTCCAGCAGGCAGAAGTTGCCACGACCCTTTAACTTTAGAGAGTTGCTCTTTCAGAGATTTCTCTTAACTCCGACGTAGTCCGACCTTCATTAAAGATCTTAGATGTCAATGGCTTAACCGCCCACAAGCGAAGATGGGTCAAAGCTATAATTCAACTCATCGTCAATTTCTAATCCTTAAATATACTTGAAAATGCCAGAATAAAAATTCAACTAATTACACTCTTCGTTGCAACGACGACATTTAACAAATGCAATGATGATCGGAAACGGAGTCGGCTCCGCTTGTTGGCCGGCTGTCGGACCTCTTCCAGTGTCCATCGAATATAGACGAGGGTCTTGCTTAAGGGAAAGAAATCGCTTGGCCATCGATGAATCTCAATTAGCGGCACGTAGTCCTGGAGGAGCAAGCTCGATCGAGCACGCGAGGAGCGTGTAAGCAGACAGGAATTAATAGTGCACCAGTTATCGAGGGCAGTGTGGTCGGGAAGAGGGAGTCGCCGAAGAAACATTAGGAGGGAAGGCACATGAATTAGGTGGAGGAGAATATGACCCCCGTGGGAGAGAAGGACGAAGGAGATATCGATTGGAAGGACCGAGGAGTTCGAGGGGTCGTGGATGCTAGGGCATAATCGGAGCTGCAAGAAGGGCAAGGAAGGGGGGAAGGGGGGAAGGTGTGCGGGCCGAAGACGAGAACTAAAGAGCCCATCGGAATACGCTGGAAGGAGGCCACTAAATCTTTACCGATATCGGCTTCACTGTTCCACTGCCAGAGTTCTGGTAGAAGAGGACGCCGATCGCCAGTGAAAATGCTAATTCGGCAAGAGCCACCTGCGAGAGAAGAGAGAGAGAGAGAGAGAGAGTGAAACGGTGGCGGTAATGCTTAATGCGGCCCGCTCCTCACAAGAAAGCAGAGCTTCATTGATTTTAAGCCTCGAGGCCACCAGAACAGATGTAAATTGCGTCCGCCAGTTGCCCGGCGCCGCTACCTATTTACATAGTGCCAGATGCGACACAATATATGCGGGCCCTCGTAATTGCACGGCCCGTTAAACTCCCGGAAATGCATCCGTGCGCGCTGCAGACATAATTCCTCGAGGAGTCAGCCACTTCCATTGACAGAAGTTCCTAGATTCATGAGGGTCTAATGCCACCATTCCAAGAAAGGGAATCTACAATTGCTTAGTACATCAAATAGAAAGAGCAGTCTTCTACTCTTGGTGAAAATCAAAAGTTGCATTGCGTTTTTCACACTACTACAAAACAGAACTAATGCTTTAATAAAACCTGATCCATTTCTGTAAGTGTTCGATTAGAGAGTAGCAGAGCACCACGGAAATAGAACCTGGACAAGCACTTTTGAGGTGACGCAAGAACCCGAAGCTTTTACCAGGTAAAGTGGGAAAAGTAACTGTGCTGCTTTTGCAGGGAGACGGAGCACCAGGTGGATAGAAAACATTCTTGTAATTAGTCCTGCCGGTCACAGAACGACAAGAAAAACCTTTGGCTCTCAAAGGATTACTTAATGAATCCTAATGATTACATCAGGCTAATATTGCCTTAACAACATCAGGTTAATATTGACTTAACAACATTTTGTATAATTAACATTAATTAAACAGTTTACATCTGCTTCTATCCTAAAATCAGAGAATCACGCGACCGGGTAAAATAACCTTTGCCATTGAATCCGAATATGTATATTCTATGGTAAACCAAAGCACCATCATCTTGAGAAGTTAAGATAGCGTTAAGAATACTTCGAGATTTTTATCGCAACCCGATGGTAAATTCGAGAGGGGATGTTCCCTTCCAGTTAATTAAGCCCTTTGTCACTTCATCCAGTTAAATACACAGGGTTACTGGGGGCGCCGGCAACGCCGGGAAAATAGCCTCAGTGAATTTGAATGTTAAAATAGGCGGACGCACATAAGTATGCGCTACATGCTGGAGTGTTGACTTCCTCGATGTTGACATAGGCTGTGCATATACGGCATATCTATACACTCGTCTGGGAAGTGCAGATGAAAATTCGAATAAACTTCCTCCCGTTTTCGGATTTACCTTTTCACTTAACGCGAATACCCTGCCGCCTGCAATAATTTCCGGGATTTCGCGTAAAGAGAATCTAAGCCAAAATGTATTATGAAACGCGCGTTTCTCGTTACCTTCAACACTCCGTTCTTTGAGTTGTCCCCTTTTCAAAATTAATCCTATGTGTAATTTCCTGCAGGTCCTCGACTCAGGAAGACTAGGATTTCCCTTTCTTCCTGTTTCTATGATACAAGCACCTTTAGTAGTAATAGTGTCAAGGGATATTTAACTGTTAACAAACGTTGGCCAGACCACATCTGACAATCTAATATTTTAGTGGTAAGTCTAATGACCAAAGCATATATTTCAAACCTATTATTATATTCCAAAGGGAAGGGACAACTGTCTTCGCGGCAGTGTTGCATCATTATCCGACAAGGGAACCGGCTTCACAAAGAGTGTCTTCAAATCATATAACGAGTCCGACATGAACACCGACACAATAAAATAATCTTTTAACAGGGAATTTTCGCTGCATCTATCATCTGTCTAAATTGTTTATTTATTCCTGTGTAAGTCCTGTTTCAAATAACCCTAGTCTTTCTTCATTCGCTGAATCGATTTTCAGCAATTCGATATCGGAGAAGCGTTTAAGTCCCATTGCCAAATAGTCGCAAATTATCTTGCGAGAGAAAGAGCAGCTTCCATCCGCTGAAAGGGAAACATTGTAAAGAGCTTTTACAATTCTTCTCCAGCCATTAATGCCAACTATGCATACAATTGCACTGTAGGATCTCAATCGTTTGAAAGCTGCTTTCAAATTGGCCTAAACGCTGGTATTTTAAAAGGATGAAAAGAAAGAGTCCTTTACGACCATGATGATTCTTACAATGCAGAACCGAGTTCTTTAAAAAGATGAAACTTTAGATTTGACGCACGTTTCGTTTACAGAATACGGATAACCAGTACAACGCGTTTCACACTATTAAACTGTATTCGGCCGAGCAGCCTACTATGTCCGCCTGGATAATTTTGATTGCTACAGAAGCGCGCGGGGATTCGGTAAACGCCGCTAAGAACGGAACAATATTGATGCTCGGTACACTGTGCTTTTGTTGCAAGCAATCGTGCACACTGGTCGTGGCTAGCTTTGAAAATGAGCAGGCTCCTTAGTCTTCCCTGCTAGACTCGGTATAAGCGAAAGTCGATAGAGCTTCCTCCGTAATGGGTTTCAGAGCGATAGCCACGCTATGCGCTGTCTCAGCCAGCAGTGACATTGTATTTCGAATCTAAGAATTTCTCATTAAGCCTCACTTGATATTCAAGTCCAGGATTTATTAGGCCGAAGACTGATTGTCAGGAGCACAGTGCACCAGCCGACAACCAATTAGCATAGAAATTATTATTCTGTGTGTATTTGTTAAATCTTTCATAGTATCACCTCAAATTCTAATAAATAGTAAATATAATCATTTGTATTACATACATATAAGTATACTAATCAGAATTTTTGGAATCTTTAATTCTTTTATGCCGTGGCGTTATAAAAATTCCGTGGTGTGCGTAATTCACAATTGGGATTCACATTATTCTCATCGACTTTTTCGGAGACATGTAATTAAGGAGAAGAGGAACCCGTTGAAAGGATCGATTCTCGCTAGGGGATTTGTTAATACGCCAAACCAAATCTGCATCCAAGCGTCACACGTACACAGGCCCGCACATCGCAGAGAGGGAGCAGGTGTGGAGACTGAGCAGGAATGTAGCCTTTCAATTTTTAAAACCAATTATTAGGACTCTGATAGCCTGTCGTCCATCTGTCGATATTCCAATAACGAAGCTTCCTGTGGCGTGACTGACATGGCGCTTTCCCTTCCATATGTTGCATTTCCGAGGTGAAAATATAATAGATTCGCTGCAGTGCGTGTCGCAAAAGCACAACCGCACTAAAGCCAAGATAGAAAGCAAAATACATACCTCACGAATCGTGAAACTCCTCTTTTTTGCAGTCGGCTAATTACAACTGATGAAAAGATTGAAGCTCGACGTATTCAAAGCGACTGTATTTTTTATAACACTGCATGGCAAAACGACAGTGAACAAGCAACCGCAAAAGCAAATCAGTGCAGTTCGTCTATTGTGTTCTGTCTATCCATTATTCTTCGTGATGATAACAAGTCCACCCTTTTATTCCTTCAGGTTGTCAGATGACATTCCGTACTATTATGTGTCATTCTATTTTGTTCTTTCACTTTTCTAGCCACGTACAATACTTTAGAGGTTCGTGACAAATTTGGCATTTAATAAAATAACAACTGTGTTTTAAAGTAGCCGGAATTTGAAATGCAAATATGAATGATTTAAAATAAGAAATTCTAATGATTACTGGCAGTCGAAATTATTGGAGTGCCGGGAGAAAAAAGCTACTGCGAAAATATCCGTTCTTGGAACTTTAGCGGGATTACATGTTTGTCGAGGCAAAGCATCGACACTCTCCTTATCCGCCGGGATAAACGCCGGATTCACAATGCGATAATTAATAGCAACAAGCCCGCCTTAATGATGGGCGAATAACTTGAGGTTGCCCACTAGTGAGAGACTGGGTTGCGGCTCTAAGGGTGTCTAGACAGTCCCGCCACCGAGACTCATGACTGTTTTATGACTAAGAGAACTGACAATCACAGATCACTGTTAGCTCCCAAGAACAGCCCGAAAGCAGATGCCTCAAAAATAGAAGACAAACGATCATTAGGATAATTTGTTCAGACTGAGTTGACAAGCACCTTTGCAGTAAGCACCCTACATCTTTTGGAGAACAATACTTGCTTGCAGACATAAAAGTCAGCAAACGAGACTTCTTCTTCTAGAATTTTTACTACAATATCATTGAATTGGTCCTAGCATTTAATTTGGAATAACATTTTTCACAAAAGAACAAGTGAAAATAATGAATATTCAAGTACAGATTATCAAAATGTGTAATGTATGCTAAAAACGTTCCAATCAATCAAAGTCAAATAATTAGACACACCATGCTTGATACGCATTAATCATTATGAATTAGTTAAACGCTGCTGATGACTTTATCAGTCTCTGTATTTAACAAAATCATACATATGTAATGAGAGCGAACTGATGCCAGTATCGAGGATACTTATTTCAACTGATCCGTGGAACGTCCGCGTGATTTGCCCAGAGATAGATAATTAATAGGCTCCGGCAAAATATCGGATTACGGCCGCGGTTTTGCATGGTCTGTTTCCCAGAGAGAAATGTTTCGGTTTGCACACGGGAGCGGTTAGGAGCGCACTTTTAGCATTGCATCAAAAGTGCTATGATATTACCAGACCAGTTTTAATCAAGCAAATGGAACCCTTTGATATTTTACCCTCATTATACCGATACGCAGTATTCATTCATTGGATTCCCGATGCCTTTCCGATGGCGTCATCCCGAAGACTAGTGTGATGAATGCTGATGCATCCATATCTAACGATCGCTGCAACCCTTCCAGCTAACACCTCGCCACCCCTCATTAACGAATCATGCATCTTGTAATGTAACAATTCAAATCCTGGCTAGACTCGCGCCGACTCTGCTAGTAATGATTTCTCGAGAAAAAGATATAAAGAAATTCGAAAATAAAAGGGAATCCTCTCGTTCCTCCGCATCGAAATATTATCGAGTATCTGTCGAAAACTAGAGACGTTACGGGCAACAAGGGCAAATTGACAAAGCTACCGGACAGACTACCAACATCCAGATCCATGAAACGGGAATAGCGTAAATATTCTACATCATACGTCTGTATTGCTCTACATTTTCAAAGGATGTATTAGTACACCCATACGTAGTATTTATTATTTGCTATTTAATATTAAATACCCGTCTAATTATTATTGACCCGTGTCAATAATGCCTTCGAAATCCAAATTTACATGTAACAAGAGATATCAACAAATTAAGAGGTGTCTCGTACTAATTAAGGGAATAAACCAAATTGGTAGAGCAGTAATTGAAAACATTAGGATTGGACACTGATTGGACATTTAAAGTTCTCTGGCTAGTAAAGTAATCTGGCTAAAGTAAAGTCAGATTTTATAAAAATCTGTCAATACGAAACTTTTCAGAGCGTATAGTCCCATTTTCCAAAAAAATAACTCGAGCTGCCATAACGGATGGGAATGGGAATTATTGAGGCGAGGTATATGAACGCCGCAAGCAACTCCCACGGTATTGAACTTTTGCCGGATGAACGAGAACACCACATGTCATTTGTAAAGTTGCTGCGGTGGCTCCGAGCAAATTGCATTGGCAAAAATTGTAGTATCGCTAAAAATATATTTGTGCCTGCACAGATTATTGAATTTTAATATTAGTGCATTAAAACAGCGATTGGTTCTTAACACGCATACATACACATCCATGTGTGCACACAATCGTCTTTGGCTCATAATAATTGATGGTATGTATCGATAGATATGTGTGTATAGGTTATGGATAGACACGAAATAAAACTAGCTATACAACGCGCAATAAGCCGGATAAAACGGATGGACGATGGTGTCACTTTTTGAAGCTTTTTGAAAAGTGGTGTAAACTCAAGCGGCAGCTTTCGAAACACCAATACGGCTATCGATGATAGCCGAAATTCGTGTCTCAGTGCGATGCCAGATCGGAAACAGTATGAGTCGCGTGAAGAGCTTCAAGTAGGCTTTTTCATGATCACGCTACTGCGCGAGGATTTTTACAGCGAATGGTAGCTACTGACACGGGCCTCGAAAGAGCATCGAATAGCAGCCCATGGGGATCTGCGAGTGTGCGAGCTTTTCATCGGACTCTTGAAATTTGCGAGTACGTCGATGCAGTGGTGATAAATTTACCGTATATATACATTGGAAATCTGTAAAGCATTCGACCCTCGAATCCATGTGTTCTCAAGTATTCAAAATAGATTACCTTGTAGTCCGTAAGTGCACATATTACAGATGCGCACAGAGAATTCAAGGGACTTCAATGAGAATCTATGGAGGATTTCGTGATAAAGCCGACGTTAATGTTAAAGGATATGATCTCTTTGTCAATTTAGATTACGACAGATTCTATTTCTCGTGCCTCTGGAAGATTAATTAAAAGGTACACTTGACAAAGGGAATCCTTTCGCGTACTTTGAGGATAAGCACTGAATTGTCATTCATTTCTGCATTGAAATCTTAGTGAAACGAATAGGCATGTGGAATCATTTAGATCTTACGAACAATTGAATATTCATCCTATTCGGCTGCCACGCAATGGCAACATTGTCTACATTACTAATGAATCTGGCGCTTCACTTTGAAAAGTCCGGAAATCCCAGAATATCAGAATGCAAAGAGAAGGCAAAATGCAAATTGGAACGAAGAGGGTTGGTATACGAGTCTTGGATGGGAAGGGAACAATAGCTGAGAAAATGATCGTTTCGTTAAATTAACGTCGCTCGAGCAGCCCAACGAACGAGCTTGATTGTTATCCGCTTGACAAAGCAAAGCTTCTTGGAACCAATAGTACTGATGCGAAGCTCAAACCAATCGCTTAGTAAACCTAGAACAATTTTCTTCGTAATAGGTTAGTTGCGCTCGAAAAGCATACTATAATCAAAGAACTTGACAATCGAAACTTATCTCAAGGCCGTGAAGGTAAAGAGGAAAGTTCAGTCTTTGACTATCTACTAATCGGCTGACTAATGCTTGAAGCCTGAAGAAGTTTACAACCGAGCAGCACTAGACTGGCAATTTCGTGGCGGGACTAAGTGGCCGCTATTACGGCCTGTCGGCTGTCAAAGGTGATGTAACGACTTTTTCGTTACACCGCGCTCTACATGGCCCGTAAAATGCGGGGGTACCTTTGTAATGACTGCGAGAGAATTAACCCTTAAGTCAGGCTTGGGACGCGATGATTTATACGACTGGAGCATCACAGCAATTCGAGGATGCGAAGCCTCCGGAAAGTTGGCCTAATAAAAATACATTGCTGGTGCCCTGCTAAGTAATTCATTGGCCTCCTGAGAGCTTTAATACACACCACTCGGGCCAGTTACCACAAGCCCTTAGTAACATCAAAATCTTTTCGAACAAGTGTGATTGCTACATAATATTACGATGTCATCCAATTTAGGAAGATGACACTCGTATATTAGAGACACTCAATTTTCCGGTCGCTCTGATGCCAGGTTCAACGTCACAGACCTCGTTTCAATCAAAATTAAAACCCAATGCAGAGACTTCCTATGCCCCGGCGAAGGCAGCTCGTTAACTTTAATTGCGTTCAACCGTCAGCCCGGCAGCGCGGCCGGCGTTTACACGGCGCAACCACATCGCAACTTCTGCGTATTTGCAAATAAGGCGCACTTTACTACTCTCGCCGCCAGTACTTAGATCTCTCTAGAAGAGGCCGTCTTCTTTCAGTTGTGAACGTACGTCTCTAATGGCTGCGTACATCAAGTTTATTAATTGAAATGGGAAAAGTGGGTTAAGCAATCCATCCACTTTGAGTTCCACGAGTACTTTGAGCCCTTAACTGGGCCCACACACGTATTCAGAAAATATTTAATTCACAAAAATATTTAAATGACTATATTTGCCAATGGCAGTTTACGCTGACAAGTACTGTTAGGTTGTGGTCTGTTTTATTAGCCGAAGAGATTAGATGGATTTGAGTGAGCGACCTCTTGTTAACCCAGGTAACAACGTATCACCAGGACTTGTTGGGGGTTATTAAGTGTTGAGGAGGCACGCCTTACCCCCATAAAGCAACGAGGAAGGGTACGAAAAGAAAGCGTGTCGGCTGAAGAAAAAGGAACGTGAACCTATCGGCAGGCATCCCCTTCGCAAACGTATTTCGTTTGCGCGTCAACGCTTACATAAAACATAAGCTCGTAAATCTTGCGGCCAGTCCGTCGGGAATACATCATTGCCGTCGGATAGTTGGACTATGGGCATGAATGCGCTCCTGAAATTGTCCGCTCGATCACTGAATACCAATGAGCGCCACCAGTTCGACTTGATAAAAGCGACGTAAAATTAGAAAGTCTATTTTAAGTAGCTTTCACGGAGAAGTATCTACTGGCAATCAAAAGAGATTGGTCTTTACCATTCAATCGCCCCAATTAGACCGGTATACATATTTATCGAAAGGGGGCTTCGCGTGGCCTGACCAAGTCAATGGCGAGGACAAAAAGTTTGCGGATTTAGTGAGTTCCCGAAGAAGATAACGAGAGTCATTGACACTCAAAACAGTACCTGCTTGCAAAGTTTTATTGCTCGGAATACATTAGAGCCGGAAGGGGAAATCTTGGGCGTGGACCAAGAGCTGCTGCAGGAACTCGTCGAAGGCAAACAAGTCTTGCAATGAAGTTTCTTCAATTTTTACAGCACATCCCAACACGAACTCAAGCACTCTTCCATCGGTCGAAGGAATCTGCCAGCTACGTATACCCTTATTTCGAGAGGAATTCTTATAAAAGGAAACTTGGTAGCACGTAATTTCACGCACAAGGATTCCTTCGTCGGGAAGACTCTAATTTCCGCCAACTTAATATTGTTTGAAGCTCGCAAAGAGACATGTAGAAGGATAATTTATTGAATCCTCACAGAATGGAAATCATCGTCCACGGGACGTTCCGTAATAAATATTTTATGCCATCGAAATTCTTTGAGAGTAGCTGCAATGAACAGATGGGAATTCTCTTACTCGAAAGACTAGAATCCCCTTTCTAATCGGCCCCGGGTGAGTCGAGCAAGACCCTGTTCAACGAGATGCTCGTTCCTCTCCACCGTTCATCTAATTCTTTCCTTAATCAACGCCGCCGCGGGGAATTGCACTCTGCAGATGGGAGTCTCAAGGAGTGCAGACACTAAAAGACTTTTGAATTGCCACAAACGCAATTTATTCGAGAATTTCGAGTTCCAAGATGCTGTAAGGAAGAGGCTGTCGTACCAGAGAGAGATTACATACGGATAATCCAGCTTCGACAAGAAGGAAATTCTCTCACTCAATCGATCAACATCGAGCTGACGTTGTCTTTGTTCGTAATGCATTATAAACTGAATGTGAAAATCTAATTCCTCTTTCTCCTCTTTTCATCTTAATGTATAATTCAGATGGCTTTTTCATACCGGTGAGTCAGTACTTACGGCATCATAAATTCCACTCGCCCTCCTGCTGAAATTCCAACAGAAGAGCAAATGCGCTTGTACGCACAATGCCAGCTTATTAAATTGTAACAGAATTTATCGCCACATGAAAAGACTGGTCACAAGCTAGTGGTCCCAAGCCAGCCACCAGAGCAGAATGTACATTTGATGGCCTTCGAAGTGAAAGCACCCGCTCTTAGTCTCCTATTACGTTTTTACGAAACTCGCAAACCAGATTTGACAGTAGTGAGAAGTCAACTAGAAGATATTTTCTTCTCTTTGCAGTGAATTTACAGCCGGCATACTAAAAACTTAAAAAGGAAAAACTTAATTATTTGATTATAAAAATGTTAATGAGGTTTGCATGGAATAACCGATGAAGTATATACTATGAGGTGAACAAGTCAGTACAAATTATTGGCCAAAGTTTCTTGAGGCAATAAGCACAAAATAAATTAAATCCAAAGTGTCGCTGTACGAGTTTGGATGAACGCGCGCGAAGCACTCTTCAATTAATCAAAGTAATACCAGCGCGGTGTACGTACGGTTGATAAACGAGAGCAGAGCCTGTCGAAGGAAATGGTGGCGAGAACAATCCCGTTCGGTTTAAGGGAAGAACCCTTTTTCCCCGGCGACGCGCGCACCGTACAATAAAAAAGGGTAGAGCTACTCTTTTCGGCCTTGAAGGGAGGCTGTGCTAGGGCGCCACTTCCATCGGGCTCGAATGAAAACAAATTCCAGGGTCTGAGATTATTACCTGGTGAAGGCGACCAACTATCGGGACGTTCCTATCTCTACGGTTATTTATTTTCAAGCCCGTCCCTGCAGGGAGAGCATAAATTTGCCTCTTTTTCTCCACTCCGCCGCTGAAGATTGCTCGCGCGTGCTTTAAAACATGCTTGCCAGCACATAGGCGCCTCCAGCCTTTAGAGTCACGGTTCCTTCAAGTTCGATTCTCTGTGGGAACCATAACGCATAGGATATCATTCCATTATTCAGAACGAAAATAGAGAGCAACGCCAGATCGAAACCTTAACTCCAAACACCAACTGAGAAAGGTTTTCGCTGTCTGAATAGTTAACAAGCAATTGATCTATTTACGCACATTAGGTTGTTATCTTACGTATTGCAACTTGTTGGTAAATACTGGGAATATTAATTACAAGAGAAACTGATCATTTATAGATTTCTATATGCCTAGGCTATCTTGAGTTCAATTTTACGGAAGCAGAGGCTCCTTGTAAAACAAGAAAAAGTAACTATTGTATTCTGAGGAAAAAGAGAAGTATCGGAGAAAGAAATTCAATGTCTGGCAGGACTACCGAGCGAACGTAAATTAGAAAGCTAGAAAAGTACAGGTTCCAATTTCGTATCGTTGCCAGCCAATTCCTCGCGAAGACGAAGAGAGCAGAAGAGAAGAGAAAATTGAGCCTGTCGACGGTGAACTTTTGCGATTGAACTGGAAATACGGTTTTCGTGACAAAGTTCAAGAGAAGAGAGAGAGGAGAAAGTATGTCGGTGCTATCTTTACGGCTGACCCACGGTTCCATAGCTCAAGAGGACGAAAGAGCGATGCAGAAGTAGACGTTACAAATTCGACCTTGGCAATTTTAAAGCTCACTATCCTTCCCAATTTGTTTGAGTACCAATTCTCGTAGGTGGTATTCAAACATGTGGCCCTCTCGAGTCTCCAATTGCGGGCAGAAAAATTGGACAGAGCCAGCCATCCAGTTTCACGTAACTCAACTAGCTGAAGGCATTGAAGCGAACCTTTGCTTGGAATTCTGTCAAATATCGTTAAATATGTAAATCATTATACCGTTAAACACCTACATCGTATATGAAGCCATGTGGTTAGTACTTGTACCCTTAACAATCTCTGCTACTCTAACAATTTGCTCAGGTGGTAATCAACATATCGTGAAAGGTATACTATAGCACAGGTTACGTAGTTTGCTCAAGTTATGCCAACTAACCGTCAACAAAGTTATGTACACACGTTGACATTGCTTCCAACAGGCTTCCAGGTATTTCAAGAGACCTTAAGGCCAAACCACTCGCACTGGCAAACTACATTGTTTACTAGTAACCTGGTCACATTAAAAAATCAAAAGCTTCGCCCCAATTTTTGCCACCCGGCTCACGCTCGACGAAATTAACAGCTGCAGTGGATTCGAGCAGAGTGCAAATAAACCAGGAATGGGATGTTTGAAACGTGAGAACGAAGTATCGGTGTGACTACTTTAGTTATTAGTTTCGAGATCCGTATTATTTGCGCTAACAACTAATCAAAGAGATATGGATCGAATTTAATTAATTTACTCGTGATTAGCTCGAATGAGCAGCTGCGCGGAGCCAAGGGGCTCGTGAATAATATGATCGAATATGTGATTTATTATAGTGCGCTCTATTGATAATCTATGGGCTGCTATGCTAAACACGATCCGGCTTTATCTCCCTATTACTCGGACAGAATAATATATGACCTCTCTCTCTCCCTCTCCCCCCCCCCCCACACACACACACAACCCCTCCCACACATCACCTCGATTCAATTAGTCATTGTGCCGAACTAACTCAACCAACATTAAGAGATCTCACTATAATTCACTCTCTCCTTGTAAATATATTAGAGCTCCTTCCTATTCTTTTTTCAACACTTAATTAGCATACTGTTAACCAATTATGTAAAATAAAATTGTATTAGTTGTTGGGATAACTGGTGTATACGGAATCTGTCTGATAATGAGCGGTTTTCCAGTATATTGACATAATCAATAATTAAGTACATAGGCTTAGACTACGGTTCTCATTACCAGGATCCTCTTTTTCACGAACACTCGTAATCCCACTGATGTGCGGTAACATGCTGATAAATTACACGGGAATCCCGCCTGCCTGCTAATTGTTTACTCGTCGAGTTTTAATTGGTCAAGTCGCTAGCGAACGAAGGGGCGAGCACGCCAGGCTTATAAACGATTTCGGTCGTTACGAACTTTCTTTTTAAAAACCAGGGGCAGAACCAACTCCTGTCTCGCACTCTGGTAAGATTGCGAAGTCGGTGCGAACTCCAGGGCCAATTACGACAAGTTACGGCACTCGTTACGAGTCCCATTACCCGACGAAATTAAAATCGTACCAGCCTTGCCTGGATGCTTGCTCCCCCCCGATGAGTACGCACTCCTCTACTAGTATTATCATCCTCTCGTCGATGTACCCGAGGCCTGGAATTGACTTCCACTTGAAAATTTTCAAAGCAGAAATCCGCCAGGCTCTTTCAATTTAGCAGGTTCAATTTGAACGCTACCATCGACATCAATTAGCGCAAATATACGCTGGCTAGTTATTAACCAGTGTCCGTTGTTAACAACCCACCAAACTTGATGATTGCGCTCTCGCGACTAAAGTGAGGGAAAACTACTAATGAAGCTAATGCAGGAAACTTGGCTACCCAGTAATATATAATAATACTGTTAAGGATTAAAGAGCAGAAAACTCGGTGAACGTTCATTGACGCGGCCAAACTGGCATTCTGCCCTTCCGTACTATGCAACAGTGCTCGAGTCGAAACTGGATCTTCTGTTCAACAACCCTAAGGAGCCACGATGGACGCAACGTGAAACCACCAGCCACTTGTCGATATTAGCTTAATAAGTTTGCTCGAATGCTCAGTCGCAGGATTGGGAAACCGATCAATTCACACCAGGAGGCGTAGGTGTTCGGCACACACCTCTACGTCATCCTCCAACGACCCTCTTCACCTCCTCCTCCTCCTCAAGCCAGTCGACCCAACGCCTGCCAGAATTCCGCTCGGGCCAACGCGACACATTCTACAAGCTCTCTGCGAGCACACCCTCGGGATTTTCAAACTTCGATAGCTCTGTTAATCTCGAAACGGTCCGCTCTGCGGTAACATGAGTTCGGTTAATTACCCACCTGCTTCTTAATACTTCTCTGCTACTTAATAATTCCTCGTCTAAGTTTGTCGTCAGAGCCGATAAGCTTCGATCCGCCTGGGATAAACCATCCTGTCCAACTTGTGAGCCATGATGGCGAATCAATAACTGTTATTATCGATCAAATATTTAAACTGTCTTGACGAAAGTACTTTTACTAAGTCATGTACAACCTATACGTGGATATTCATCATTCTAGAATAATCCATTGCAACTAATTATAATCTATTAGTGTGGCAACAATAGGCACGCTTATTATCGGATTAAGTAGTATAGGTCGAGCGTTGGTCAGCCAAGTCTCCGAACATTGATAGAACTACTGGAATCACAAAATTCTTGACGTAGAATTTGTATGGAAAGTTATTATAATTTTAGCTAAAGTTAATATAATTTGCTATTGGATTTAAGATATTAATGTTTGTGTAATATTGATCTTTGCGCAAGATGGATATTCCATGAAAACGGTTTCTCTCGCAAGCAGATAAGTCGACCTTTTCGTGAGAGTTACCGGGAATACGTAAAGTATTGGTAGTCGAAATCGCGAGAGATGTATGGAAATATTCGGGCCCTGTACCTGATTGATCACGAAAATACATTTTTCGTTGGGACGGGAGCGTCATCTCCTAGGAAAATTCAACCCGCTTTTGTAGGAATGTTCGGCGAACGGAAATGGTGCGCAGTACCTGCGTCCAGGTGTGTGGATAAACATGTGCACTGGTATACATGTATCATGAGACGGAAAAAGGAAGTCGGTGAACCGGAGACATCCCTCCAGTTGTTGTAAATTCTCACACGCGTCGGACGGCCAATCCAATACGGCATTGGTAACGAAAATTCTCTTGGGAAAAGCTTGAAAACTTCAGTAAGTTCACATAGTTCCTGTGTCCTGTTTATCCGTAAGTAACATTATCGAACAATCGCTAAAATTTCCAATGAGGTGAAGAAATTCCCTCGTAATTATGCCAGCTCGAATAGTTGAACCGACTTTGAATGAAAATATCAAAGAGAACAATTTCATCGAGTGGAGTGGAAGAATGTAATTGACACTTTACTAGTGAAATGAATTATTGCTTCAATAATAATGAGATGTTTTAAGAAAGGTGAAATATTTTTCTCAGTGGTGTCGGTGTTGCCATTCTTAGTAACGATCGCTATTTTGTCTTCAAATAAGATCTCAATATTGGCAGCTCTCGAATGAAATGGTGGAAGTAGACTGCTCCTAGTATTTCCCGCGCACAATGCTCGCACCGCTCGCTTTCAACATTAAATTGGCCCGTTTCATCCCAGCTTTTCTTTCGCTCCGCGACTTTCATTCAGATTCGAGGCACTCGGCTACCTTTGGTTTGCATTTCCAGTGCCTCCTAGAGACGCACTTCCGGACAAAAGGAGAAAAAACTCGGTGTGTTTCCAGGGACAAAGTAAACCCTTCTCCTCGTGACATCTTCCAATGTCGCCCATGCTCGCTTTTACCTCTCAAACGGAACAAGAGCGTTAATCGGGTTTAATTTCGTGGCTCGAATAGTAACTCAAGTAGGACTTGAGTAGCAGTAATGATCGACTGCTATTCTCCATCTCAAAAATACTCTACGCGAAGAGTGTAACCGAGAAGATTGACCAAATTCTTATTACGCGCCTTTGAATTGAGCAAACTTGTCTCTGTGTACCATGGCATACCAATTGTTGAAATCTCTTTATAAATTGTTGGAATCTCTAGTATCTAAACCTCTCAGCACAGAAATTAGTGCAAACTTAGAAAATAACTGATAAATGATATATGAAACACTCGGACGTCACAGACTGAACTTAGTCATAGCGAAAATTCATAGAAATCCATTACTAAATCGTGTAAATGATACACGTATGGAATATACTTTATGTATATCCAAGATAAATTTCTTCATTGTTATTAGCCACATCCTCTTGTTACATATCTTTGGAAACTCTTCTTTTCAAATACTCTAATACAGATCACCGGTCGCAATCAGCGAAAATAATAAATGAAATCTTCTGTTAATTACTGCACGCTTTCTTTCCCCGTGAAAAGGTGCGCCTCCGTCTCCTTTTCTGGTTCTGGTTGGTAGGCGGAATAGGAGGGCTGTGAACGGAAACGCAGTTGGAAAGACATTCGGGTCAAACATCCGTGCGCTAACAATGGAGGAGGGAGCGCGCTCTACGAAAGTGCTCTCGTGAAAACAAAGCTAGCCTAGCACACTATCACCGACAATGCACGGAGATACTGTCCAACCTTTGGTGGCTGTCCGTGCATTCCGTTGGCTTTCTCACCTGAGTACCTACGCCGAAAAATATGTACACGCAGCACAGCCACACATTAACACGCGCACACCAATCTCGACAATCCCTTCTTCTATTCATGTACCACATACTCACTCCAAATCCAGAAGCTCTTGTAAGAATTTTGAAAGAGTACTTCTCTCGACGAAACAAAAGAGTGCCACTGTCTAATTTAGCAGTTACCAATTGTCATTTCACCTAATCATATATTTATACGCATTAACGAGAGAATCAGGGGACTCGGTAGAGTCTCGCGCCAAATAGTAGTAGTATACATATATATGACAGCGCGAGACAACCGAGGATACTTATCCCGAAGTGTAGCGGTTGTCGTCTGCTATAAAACTTTCACCTCGATTTATGAAAAAGTTCTAGCTCCAAGAATTTATTTCTCAATTTTGTATTTTTTTCCGATTTTTCTGAATCGAATGGGCCAAGAATCAAGCGAATCGGTTCAGTAATTCAGGAGATATGAATTCTGCTGCTTATTTTACTCGTCAAAAAGGCGAGTCGGATTACGATTCATGTCATTCAGCAATTCCTAAAAATGTGACTTTCACTTTTTTCACACCAGTTGGCACCACGGCCAAATGTCGCGTTTACGTTACCGATCTATAATCTGTAATCCGTACAAAGACATTAACTAACAAAAAGACATGAAATCCGTACAAAAATATTAAAATGTAAAAAATGCGCCAAGTAGTTTGAGTTCCCGACAAAATTGAAATATAACAAAAAAGATAATAAATATCATACGAGAAAGCCAAGTCTTCATTTAAAGAAACATCGATTTAACTCCTATTAGCATCGAACACTGAATTAACAATAAATTGTCACTTAATAATAAAAAAAACTTGGCGTGTGCACGCTTCATTGCGACTTAAAAAGATAATGGAAAACTGACTTACTAAACACTAACTTTACTAAAATTTAATTTCCTTAAAAGTTCTTTTAGCAATATTACCAGAGCAAGTGCCTCAAATGAAGCGTGCACACGCCAAGTTTTTTTTATTATTAAGTGACAATTTATTGTTAATTCAGTGTTCGATGCTAATAGGAGTTAAATCGATGTTTCTTTAAATGAAGACTTGGCTTTCTCGTATGATATTTATTATCTTTTTTGTTATATTTCAATTTTGTCGGGAACTCAAACTACTTGGCGCATTTTTTACATTTTAATGTTTTTGTACGGATAGAGTTTAGAATTATAACATCGAACTAGACAGAAAACTTACTCTAGTAAATTCGTGGGAAGAAGTTAGGAGTCGAGATTTATCGAAGAAGTTTTGTCAGCTGGGATGAACGAGGAAAGAAGTAACGAGGCATTACGTTGCAAGCTCAAAAGATCATTTCCGGTATCGTGGGCCTTGTGTCAAATATGGCGTAACTCATAATAATTACCCCATAAAAACTCAAGGGAATCTGGTGTTCTTAGGATCCTTTATTTCACTTTGGAGCAGTTTGACTGCCAATTACTCAACGAAAATCAAGTTGGAAAAGCCACTGCACTCAATAAACTAGATTGCACTTTTAATCTATCCATTACCAGCAACTAATTAATGACCGAAAACTCTTTGGATATATGGATTGTCAGTCAGTTACTGGAAAGGCGAGCTCGGCATGCAACTGCAACCAGTAACTTGACAATTAATCTAAGGAGAAGCGTACTACTGTTCGCGGAAGTTACAGTTGTTTGTTCATTAGATCTATTTGCGAACGCGAATGCTTCCTAATGGTTTGCGCTGAAGAACGCAACATCGTTAACAGCGTTAGACCAAGCTCTACAGCGTATCATCAGCCAGCTAATACTATCCTGGAGCGCTAATTACTCTAATTGATTTTTGATTAGTGCAAAAAGTTATAATGATCCTCTTACGAGAAGTGAGGATTAGTCAGTTCGGATGATTGGATGGAAAATGTTGTAATCGGATTGCTTGGAATCGCAGTATTTTGTTTGTTGAATTTACAAAAATAGTTTGAGTCTTTGATAATCCATCTCACGCGACAGTAAATACAATTGTGCGCCGCTTCTGTCGACATTATAAGCCGCTTTAACGAAACAGGCATTTAATAAAGTTGAACAAATTCATCACCCAACTGAGGTTATTCCATATTGAATATTGTATAACAACTTTCGACGCCTTAAACGTACAAACATCGCCCGTTCACTTTTTATCGTAGCATTTCGCCGAACGAGGTTGACTCAGCTACCAATTCAATAACCGAACGCTAACGATATGTTGGAGTTCATACAAATATTGCGATTCATCCAGAATATTCCGAATGAAAAAAGCTCCTTTAAATACTCGCATTACTGCTGATAGCGGACCTTTGAGTACGGTTTTAGAGCGAGCTGATCAGTAGGAGGTTAAAAATTGGCCAAAACAAAATGGGAGGGGGCTTGGTATGCAAAATGGGAGTGAGGGATTACTTTAGCCGCGCTTCTCTGTTTCCAATTTCAAAAGGCCCACGCATCCACAGGATGCGGAAACCGCGGGCATTTAGCGTCCATGAGACTGCTGTGCCACAGAATTTACTGTGAACAAGAGCCGATGCATACTTATCAGTCAAATGTAAGCCGACCCGGACGTGCGGTTGCCCGAGCTCGTCCGAAATAAACAGGCTATATTTCATGTGAAGCGAACCTCCATCTATATTTCTGAGTTTCAAATCGAGCGTGAAACGCCTAGAAAACAGCTGACTAGAAAACCCATATTTACTTTTATTTACCGACCAGTTCGTTTCAAATAAAACCTATAAGCAATCGTATGCCACTGTGCGACAGAATTTCTCACCGCTATTTCTCTATCTGTCTCGCTCTCTCGTTTCCCCCGCCCCTTTGTTTTGCTTAGCAAAACGCTAGAGAGTTCGAAAATATTGATCTAACTCCGATGAAGCTAAAACCAGAGTCAGCGTCCACTCATGCCAAAAATTGCATTTTTCTCAAATTCAAACATCTGTTGATTTATTTTTCGCCCTGATTTGTTTTATCCAGTTCGGTCCCGGACAATCTTATCAAACTTTCATGGCGAGTACGTGTCACGAAATGCAAGATAGGTCGACATGGTTTGCTTTTAGCCACTGGCTCTGCTTCTTTCGGCGTCACTCTATGTGCTATTCTGCCATTCGATATCCAATCAGTGCCATCGGAATTTGAGCAGAGATCTCCTACTCTGCACTCTAAAGTCAGAAGTACTAATTCTCCCCTATCCTTCACATTCCTGTATCGAGCAGAGCAAATGGAAAGTACAGTAAGCAGAAAAAAAAGTTGATGGAGCCGCATAAAACCTGATAGTACTGCTTCAAGCACTGAAATCTGACGGCAGCCACTCGGAGAGATGAACTACCGCTTATGCATGCAATTTCTCTTCCCCGCTTCCTTCAATGATCGCAAAATTCTCTCTTCTAATGTTCAAAGAATATTTCCACTTTTTCATATTTTTCGCCTGTACTGCTTGCCTCGCGAGATTCGGAGAATTTAGAAAATGCAAATATGCTATGCTCCATTGGCCCTGGCATCAAGATTACTGAGTCAACATTATTTATTCGGGCTAGTGGTTAAACTCAGGCCAGATATTCGGAGAAACTTGTTAAAATTCTGGCGTGATATTAACATAATTTGTGTTTTCCTCTCTTCCTTTCTTTGTTACGTAAAAGTACTTGGAGATATTTCCATTCTCGAGAACAACGAAGCCCCTTCGGCTCAACAAATGGGAGAACATATCACGGCAATTTTAAAAGCTCGAAAAATTCCTCAAACAATAGCGATTTGTGATGATTATGCAAGAACCGAGCACGATGTGAATATTGCAGGGGTCTCAGGGGAACGCGCAATGGAAAGCGATGAGAGGAGCATGCTTTAGTACACAGTGCTGAGATCAGTCTGATGAATTATAGATGAAACGGCAAAATCAGTGAAAATAATTGGGAGCAGTCTATCGGGAAGTTTTACAGTGTTATCGGAGGCACGTTTGCGCCTGGGAAACAGGCTTATTCTAAATAGACGTAAACGGGCTGTATCGATTAATGTTGCAGCAGGGAGGAGTGGAGGGGAAAATTGGCTTCACCTCTGATGAGAGCAAAGTGATTCATGTCTGCTTCGGGTGGATGGAATTTTAAGGGTAATCAGAGGCAGTATATTAGGAGTAGGTGGCATGAAACACAGGATTAAGGATCAGACCCTCTAGCGCAACGGCAAAAGCTTGCCCTCTGCATTGTACCAGCATAACCGGCGGCTGAGTCACTTTGCAGTTTATTACCTTGCAGATCAATTTAGTTGACGCCTTAGAAACTCTCATACAGGTGTCTGGCTTCACACTCTTCGTTTAGTCTGCTTCAAACTTTACACACTGTCGATCTAATTATTCCACCTTGACCGAGAATTTATCCTTGATATTAGAACACTGAATATGCTTCTCGTGAGTTCGTTGTATTAAGGTGTACCAATTTTCGCCGGACCAATTAGTCACTCTCTGGATAGTGGCACGTACATGGAGGACACTCTCGCGAGAACAACGGAAGTGATGTCAGCAGTGAGACAATGCTCTCGAGGACCAAATCCTGGTTGCCGGAACATGGGAACTTCTGAACCCACAGGCGACGGTCTTATTGTTGGACAAGGCGCTTCCATTATTTAGTACCGCTGTCTTCGGACATGGCTTATCCAATGCGGTTACAACGCAGACTTGTTAATACAAAGTGCACTGAACAATGACCTATACGCTATCTAATTAGGAACCCAAGCGATGGTACGTGCACCTTGTGTCCAAATACACTGTCTCTTCTCTGTTCCTTTACTGTTCCTCGTCGGGGGAAGAAAACATAGAAAAGGAGAACTATGTTTTCCTACAGATCATTCCTTTGAAGTATATCAAAACAAAAGTTAAATGGGTAACATCGAAAGATACTATTACTTTAGTTCCAAAAAATATGATTTGCATCAAAGTGAGACATCTTGTTATTCTTGCTCCGTAATAACGCATCCTTCTAATTGTTCTTTTAAATTCTCAAGCATAGCAGTATGAGTTGAAATCACTTTGCATTGATTCGCTCTACTTTAAAGTGGAATAAATGGGATAAAGGAGCTCATAATACGAGCCCGATGTAGACTGCGCATAGGAAATTTTCGCTTCAATGTGCTTTATTAATTAACCGAATTGAGGAGCAAACTCGGATCTGGCTGCTTAATCAACAAGCGTGTTTGAAAGGTCACGATACATGTTTAGTCGAGGGTCGATGCCAAAACACGTACAATCGAAACACTTTGAAAGCATGAATGTCTGCCAAGCTCTCCGGTTCGCTTTACATCACTCTCACTTATCAATATCTCGTGTCCTCTCCTGCCAACGAGGTCGATTCTGGAATGCAATAACCCCGATGTCTGAATTGAATTTAAAATTAGGTTGCACCTGTCAGAGGGCCGTCGAGAAGCAAGGAGAGACTTGGGCAGGGACGAGCGGGAAAACCTCAGCAAAAACAATACCAATATGCAGCAATGGAGATTGATTTGGTAGAAGCTGCAAATATATCTGTATACAGAATTCTGATTTACAAGTGAATTGTTCCGCTAGGTAACTCCCTTGGATCGATGAAACCGGGCAGCTTAACAAACAATGTTTAGCTCGGCATTGCATTCTTAGCCACGGCAGTCTCCAATTGGCTATCGCTGCAATATTTGTACAGACTGCTGGTGAACGGTGAGTGCACGGCTCGAGTATCTCACGTGCGACCATCTATTTTACGGTGGAGGGTATTAAGGGCATCTAGGGATAAATTTGTGGATAAGCCAGATTATGGAGAAGCTGGAAATTTGGTCTTGGGTTCCAGCGGGTCGACCGGTAGTTTACGTTATGAAAGCTTCAATATCTCAGCCTGATTTATGGACTTTTTTTCCTAAAGGAAAGTTCAGCCCCTCTATCATTCCTCGTCATACAATCCTAAGTAGCACGCTCTCCCGCTTCTATTTGTGTGTTTGCCCTCGCAAGTTTCATTGTATTCACACTTCGATAAACTATACATCGGATCAAATGGACGTTAGACATCAGAAACAGAAGCAGTATTGAAGGATTGGATTTAATTATAAATGGGAAAAGCTTTGCTCAAAAGTTTTCAAAGTTTGATAAAGTTCGTGCGATCGGAAAACTGTCTGATTGGTGGCCCGCTATCCTCGCGTTGCCCGACAATTCTCTGCTACTAGAGAAGGAAATACTACTTCTATTACTCACACAGTTTTCTGCTATACTGATCTACCATTTTACTTACCTCTCCACCCACATTCTTTCAACTTATAGTCGGAATGTGAGAATTTATGTCAGCGCTCTCGCGCTTGCCCTCTTGTTCTTCGCAGCACGTTCATCCCAGACAAAACTGGAGGTTGTCTGCGATCATTCAAGTGGGCTCTGCAGCCGACTGTGCAGACTTTCCTTGCTCCGCCCACGCACAAATCTTCTTTAGCTGAGAAAGCGACAGAAGAAAGTCGGCAGCGGTGATACCGCCCAATAGAACGCGATATCAATTGTACTTTCGGTACGAAACTAATCCCCCTGCTCGATTTCACGCCACTCGCAATGGGATTGGATCGAAAGAAAGCATATCGGCGTAGTATCTTTCATTATATCCGAGCGTATATCGATATTATCTAAGCCCCCGTCCCGATTTCCTCCGTTATTCATTGCATTCCCAGATACGATTGCTCTTACCTTTTTTCAAAATACTGAATTTCTTCTTTTACCTTTAATGCTGCGCAACCCTCAGTCGTACGGCCTTTATTACCGGCTTCGAAAAGGAGGAAGTACCCAATTCAACCGCTATATTTCTTTTTTCTTTAACATTGAGAGATGCGATAAGTTCAAGAGACAGAGAGTTTAAGAATTAGATACAGCAGGGTGAAGAGAATACTGACAAGGCAAGCGTGATTGAGAAGAGGTGAAAGGGATGAGCGAGATATTTGTGCCCGGTTCGATTTTCTCTCGCGACCTGCCCTAGTGCTCATAACCCAGATTCTAACAGATAAGTAACACACCTCCGGCCAAGATCGAGCGAACCGTGCTAGCCTCGGGTCATGCTGTCTACCTTTTGTTGCCTCCTGTCTTTTCAGAAAGCCTCTAGCTCCATTCCCTCGGAGTGCCGACAGACAAGTACAGAGACACTCACTATCTCGGAAGACGGTTCTACTAGTCTTTAGGCACTCGGAATTAAATCTCTCCTCTTTCCTTCCTTTGGTTCTCCACGATCTGATATCATATTCGTCAGATAAGAAATGGTCTAATCGAGTTTTACATTCAAAAGGGCGAAGGCAATCCTCGGAAATTGCTGGCAAAGCTGCACGCCACTGACCATGGCATATCTGGCGATGAGAAATACTCGAATGGGCGACGCCTCATGGACGCATTCGTGCGAGAAAGCGATTGGCCGAGTCGCTGGAGCAAGTCAGATTTATCGAATAGCAGCTGGCTAGAAATCGGACCGAGCAATTAACCGACTTGTTCGATGGTGAGAAAAATTTCTGATGCAACCTTAAATATTGTCCTCTTCTTGGAAATGAACTATTTCCTATCTCACCTGATCTTATTATGGGTTACAAATGTGAATGCAATTAGAATGCTAAACCGGACGTGGTAAAAGGGAAGCTTCAAATACGTAGAAAGGGTGGGCGATCCTAAAGGCGATCGAATGGGATATGACTGTTAGACTCGACATCTGCTTGTTCTTCACATAAGCTTTGCCAAATAGATTATACTTCAATTTACTCTCAAACATATTTCACCCTTATTTACGAGAATTGCTTCTGGATGCGTGACATTACTGCCAAGAAACCGGAGCTTATTTGCCCCTACATTAAGTACCCGTTTCTTGGCAAGAGATATGAGACAGTGATTTAGTTCACCGTGCGGCAACCAAGCGTAATTGTGCAGTCACGCTTAGTTACCACTAGTTTGACAGTAATTACATTCCTTATTACTCATACGCACCGAAAGGAATTAGCAAGAAAGTGGGAAGTAGTCTTTGTGCCCACGAGAAAATCATTCAAAATTTTTGGAGAGGATTTCCTAACCGGGAAATGACCAGTGAGGCTAATGTGCACTCCCCGTAATTACAGGTATGTAGTGTTTTCCGATATGAAATGAAGTCCCCCAATAGTCTCGTTACTGCAACTGCCAGGCCATCCTGGCGTCAATGATGGATGGTCTCTCGATCGACGAGGCCGATAAAAGACCACAAGTGCCCTTCGCGGGAATTCAGTTTCACCGGTCGAATCCACTGTTCGATAATGCGCCGCTGCGAATGAAAATAATCTCACGTAGCTTGCAAACATTTCTCTCACAGTTCATCATTGCGTTCTGAAAGAATGGAAGGGTCGTTCTCATAAAATCATCCCATTCGCAGCAGCTTCATTAAGGGCTTCTCGGAGCTACTCGGTTTCCTGGTAACTTCCGCCAACTCACAAAACCTTATACAGATGTCGGTATAAAACTAAAATAAAATTGTGGAATCCGAGAAACGCCGTTTTTAAACAACTGATTTGCACACAATCTCATTGAATTCACATGACAAATTTGTCTGGAATATTTACAGGTTTGGATAGGAAGTTTAATCATCCTCTTTAAGCATTCGTACAAAGAAAGAAGCTTTCTTTACTTCAGTGAACTAGTTGGCGAGCAAGCAGCTGGATGGAATTAACATTACCAGATATACTCGTATTTTCTCACCATCTGTAATACAGACGACTAATAGGTTTGCTGCATCTTACAGACGTGCACTCCTCTTTACCCCAATCGTCTCTCAAGCACCCACAAAATACAGTGAATGAGATCCCTTTCATTATATTTATTCACACTCCTGACAATCCCAGGGATCAAACCTTGTCGCGTGATGCACACTTTCAAACAACACCTCACTTAAAATTCATATCCAATGTTCAATTTAAGCCGGGCAAGTATTTTTGCGTGCGCTGTAAGTTTAATTGAACCATGTTGATAGCAGTTGTCACGTTCATCGTGTGGCAATATCGAAATAAATAAACCGTTCGTATAAATCATCACGCTGGAAATCCTCGATTTGAATGTAAAAATCTCGACGAGGACAAAAAAATCGAATTTAAATAATACACATATTATATCAAAAGCGAATCACGATTGACAGCTTAAATTGTTTCAATCGCACATCGGTAAAATCGGATTTTTGTTGAACGGAATTCTCTCTGCTTTTGTATCACGCACATGATGATTTTGCATTTTTCAGTGACACACAACGTGTGAGGTTCTTCCTCTCTTTCTCGGTACACCCCTTTCGCTTCGAGTCTCTCGGATAACTCCAAATACCCTTGAAACCTCAGCAAGCAAAAATCAAGAAGCTGACGAGGAGCTCACAATTGTTTCTGTGGGACACTTAGCTCTGACAGTCGAAAGAAACACGTTTTATTTCTTGAAGCATCCACAGCATCGACTTCCGAAGCTGCGCGGTCCATTAGTGATGTACACCCATCGGAAAACTGGTGAACGCTGAAACCATTGGGCGCAAGGGTGGGAATATTGTGCCCGGAAGTGAAAAACGAAGCTATGGGGAAACTGGGCAACCCTAGATAACGATGCATCCTCAAACTAATGGCACATTGTGTTTCGGTAATCGTCAACAAGTCCCTCAAACAAGATAACTTTAGCCGCGTTCGGGGTTTACGAACAACCGATTCGATTAACCCTTACAACAAAGGGGAGGAGGGGGTGGTTACTGTTACCCTCTACCCAACCTTTACCGATATTAACTCCTCCGGGAAACAGGATAGCAGGAATACTGGGCAGCCATCGTGAGAACGGGGAGTTACTTAAGTACTCATCGGCTAACTTGGCGCAATCCATCGCAAATATTTACTCTCGCGTAACGATCTGTAGTTTCATTTACTTTCAAGTTATTACAGCTTCGTATAATATTAACATAAAGCCTCCTACACCGGGAGCGCTCTAGGCGAAGCCAAAGTTCGGTCTCGGTGCTGTGTTGAATTTTATGGTAATTTAGCCGGCAGACACAATTGCCGGAATATCGGATCAGCAGCCAGTGGCGCATGAAAGCAGGCAAAAAAGTTGCATGTGCCACGGTAGTTATATTCGACTTGAAAAACAAAGCACATACCTCGCACGACCCCGTTTCGCAAGTTCTGCCATTCGCAAGTTGGGAGTGAACTTCTCGCACATCTCGTGACGGAAACTTAGTTGCCATGGCTGCTCGAGATGAGCTTAACTTCTGCATTTTTTAGTATTAATTTTGTATATCTCTTTCTTTGCTAATTAACAGAGTATATAAAATCACATGAATACTGCTTATCGGAATCCAATTCCGGTCAACGACCCTTTCCTCTGCACAGCCTTTCTCCCTTACCACGTTTAATTACCATTTAATGAAAAATCGAACATGACCTGCATTGATTACGTGGCCACGAAATTAATTAGCTGGAACGAAAAGCCGCTGCCGTGAGCCTTGAAAATGGCGAAACCCACACAAGAGTACTGAATATAGGTACAAATATTGGGAAACTCGAATTTCGCCCAAAACGCTTAAAACTAAGGGTTTCATGTTGCTTAAAGCTTGGAAACCGAACTGGCCTAAAATTCCACAGTAAAAGGTACAATGTGCAAAGCACGAATGACCAAATGACCACTGAATTGAGGCGGTTCGCAAAAAGGGCTGCTTAATATCGAGGATTACCCTTGATTGCAGGAAACGAATTCGGGTGGAACAAAATTTCAACAATTGGCTTTGCCGCAGGGAGTCATTTCCCTAATGACAATACCATGAATAAATGCTGGCGGTTAAAGGAATTACAATAACAATTCAACATCAATAGTGACTCGTGCATGTCCGGTACCACAGAACCAATACCGCAAAGAGTCACTAATTTGTTCGGCGGTAGAGCAGGGCACATCTCGCCACAGCTCCATCATCGCCATTCTGTTGCAAATTCCCTCTCTCGATTGAAATACCCGAAACAAAAACACTTAGGCTGGTACACACATTTCGTAAGGAACAGGATGAAACTCAAGAAAATACTCGCTTTTCGTAAAGGATTAGCCAATACGAACGGAATGTGAGTGACAAAGATGGTTAGAACAATGATTTAGTACGTGACAATGGTACGCTTTCTATTCAGAGTCAGAGGCTCATCACTATAGCCAGTAACCCATAAATCATAGGAGATCAGCTTGCCCAGGGGTTTTGTGCATGAAATAAAGAGGGTCTAAAACTGCTAGCACGTGTGTTCGCTCAATTAGCGGGGCAGATTTTCCCAGGATTAGATCGATCGGTTGTAATATTCTTCCATTATTTGACCCTGGTAAGTTTTGCTCTGCTCTGAATTCGGCTGAGCGTGTAATAACGTTCATACCTAGCACATTCCTGAATTTGACGGGATCTTCAAGATGAGCTGAGAAGCCGGGGCAAAGATGAAAGTTTGCGTCACCTAAGCTCATTCGATAATCCAATGAATTTTCACGTAATCGCCCGGTACAACGAAGAAACACATATGCTTTATCGACTGCGAAACAACTACAAACTTTTTATCCCCTTTTTACGCTGTCGGCGATTAATTAAGCGCTAACAGGGTCGTGAAAAATTCCCTCCGTAACGAGCTGCACAAAGAAGTCTGGCTGACGAACTGATGGCACTGAAGGCGTGTGCGTTCGATCAGTACCACCATGTTGGTTATCCCGATGTATGCAGTATGCATTTCTGTCGAGCTAATTGCAAGCAGTTGCAAGGCAATGAGAGCCGCAGGGGATCATTGAAAACAAGACAAATAGAAGGTTCTACGAGTACTTTCAACGTGGAGCGCTGGGCAACATTCTTCGCTTTGAGTAGTTTAACAGGATCCAGGAAATTCACTGGAACGACAGATAAGCGATCCCTTAATCCCAAAATTACATATCATTACAGAGAAAATGCTAGCCAAGTGCGGAGAGCTAGTCGAGAGTAGGCAGCGCTCGCCCGACGCTCCGGGATACAAAAGGTTTTAATTAGCCTGCAGTTTCCGCTGGCAGGGATTAGAGATGCCTTATTGCGAATCTGGATTCACCGCTTACACTCGGAACGCTGCATTTTGCATAAGATTCTTTCCCCACCCTCTCACACCCCCGCCACATTTTTTCATAAACCCAAGCACTCTCTCCCATTCCCCCTTCCACCTCCTACCGTAATCTTTATTGCAGGGACAATTCAGCCTGCTAATCAATTTCGCCCTCGCAATTGCCGCACAGAGGTATTAGCATAGTCCACGCTGGCCGGCCGAGCTGATAATTAATTGAGACGGCGCGATGAAAGTTTTAATTAAAATTTTCGCAGGCGAACGATGAGGCTCGCAGAAGTCGATTAAAGAGGTTCGAGTGTGAAGCATCGCACTGGATCTCTGCTTAATATTGCGAAGTGATTGCACATTGTGCGCGAATTTCATTTGCCAATTAACAATTGTTGGCTTTGAGCTGGGCTGAGAGCTGAATGAAGTAGAATAGGGGAATTAAGGGAAGAGGGACTATTAACAGTCTGATTGAGTCCAAGCTGGTATTTAGGATCAACGAATCCATACACATACCTGCGAAAATACCGAGACAAATTAATCACAGGTGTGATAAGTGCAATATTGCAAGGCTATTGGATGCATAGTGATCGGCACTCCTACCACAGTTTATCAATCCCATTATCGTGCCTCTGTTTTACGCCTACCAATGACAATAACAACATCCTGGCAAGGTGGTGCAATACGGGAGAAAACTCCCGCAGTTTTAATTAAAATTTTCTTTCGCCCCGCTGAGTTTAATGGCAGTTACTGTGATTGATGCGACACGGCAGTTAGTGCACTTAGATCATTGATCCAAGATTCTAGGAGTAGGTCGTTAGAGTCCGGGCTTTAAAAAGAGTGTTCCATTTCGATGGTATTCCGTAATTAGGAGCACGTGAAAGCTGGTTTTTGACCAGGGATAGAGCTCTGCGCATATACTGGCCGCGGTGAACAAACAGGAAAAAAGGCGTGCTGGCCTTTTGCTCCCATTCCCAATTATTATGTCGGGATTCGTGGAGCGTAAGTAGGTCGAGCGACTAGTGCACGAAATGCGATCGCCCGACCTGATTTTCCTTGGAAAATGCTGCCAAGCGTCGCTCGACAATTTCAACCCCTCCTCCAGGCTCCCCTAGCCATAGATCCGACTAAAATAAATGAGTACAACTCATTGATCAACCTTGCTCCAGAGCAATAAACCAAACTAACTAGGCCGACTTCCGGAAACCCGCTCCCGAAGGATATTGGAAATCAACCAGCAGTTTCAGGAGGCGTCACACCACACCGCCGTTTCAACAATATCGATTTTCCGATTAACGCTGGCTTACCACAGGAAAGAAGAGCCGCTAATAAGAGTGTATCGCTTTGCTTGTGATTAGTGTTTATTGAACGTTGCCGGAAACATAATAAAGTGTGCGCGAGCATCGAACTGGGTTATCGGCGAGTGCAGCACAGCACATATATAAGTTCTCCAATATTTTGTTCGCTGTATTTTACTAAACGAGAATTATGTATATATTTGAAAATAAATTTTATTTGGAGCAGAAATCGGGAGGAATGTTCAACACGGTAGCGAGGAATCGTGCACGTAGAACGTTTTCGATCGAGCTATCGGTAGCACTGAGCGTTGTCTCGTGGAATGATAGTTGCATCATCGATCACATCAACCTTGCAAGTGCGTATACATAGATATACGAGATTGCGCGATCTCACGTACACGGAATCAGGTAGTATTTATATGAGTTGGCCCGGATAAATCACTACGTATGAGCTGCTGAGCAACCTTTTTTCTGATGGGCAGCGCACATCATCGATTAGGCCGAGACAATGAGCGCGCGATAAATCGATCACGCAGAAGTGATTAACGAGATATCAGAAAAAAGGCCGAGCCCCACGATATTTCATTTGTCCCTTGGATCCAATGCCGAGTGAAATATTCCGCCAACTCCTGTCGGCGTATTTATCGTGACGAGCGCTCGCTCTGTTGAAGTGTGAAAAATTATGTCGTCACTGGGCTGACTCGTGACAGACCTAATGACTGGTGACTTGGCGGCTGCCACCAGCGCAGCGGCAGGGAGTGCGAAGCAAATGACAAATTATCACGATCGAAACTATCATATTCCGTGTCCTCGACTTTGGTCGGCGACGTGCCCTCCTAATAGAATCGATTTCACTCAGGGCCGGAATATTGGAAACGGAAGGGGATTCGAAAATATATCAAGATGTTGGTATCCGTAAATCAGCTGTTAAATTTCAAATTACTCAAAAGTCAATTACAAGAAATGACTACCTTTCGCCGATTGCTCGCCGATTGAAATATTCCCTTCTACAAGCGTGTAGCTTTCTCTCCAATCGTAAGATTCGTTTGGCTGCCAAAATTAAAAGTGTCCCTTTTGCACTTATCAAATAGGAGAAAAATGTACAAAAATTATTGTTTTTCACCAAAATCAAGTTCAAACGAGCAAAGATACTTTTATAATATACACCTGTATGAGTCAGAAATATATGTGTCAATTGGTTACAGCAATGGATTCACTTGACAGCTACATTAAAAGGCCTAGATGAACTCTTGCGGCATAAGGGAACAGTAGTCATTCATCCAGAGTGGGATTGCCATTGGTTTATAACGTTCAATACGCATCAATCAAACCAGAGTGTGATTTATTAAATCCGTTCCAATCCAGCCCGTGCACGCTTAAGCCAGGGAAAAATATACGCGCCAATCACCGCTACTGCGATTTTATTTTCACGAGTTCGCAATGACATTGCGGTGCGATATTTACTATCGGTTAAGAGCAAAATTGAGTTGATGAAAAGGGACTCAGCAAGAGTGAGCAATCGCTTTCAACGGGTTATAGTTTAAAGTGCATACCGAAAGTGCATTATGCAGGAAACACAGCCAAATTGTGTTTTGCGATCATTTCCGGCAAGAAATACTGTTTACCCGCCCGGGGAAATAATGCGAGGAAAAGCATGCTTTTAAAGCTGTTCAGTAATCGTGAGATTAAAGCCACCAGTTGTAATTCTTCACAGCCGCAATCAAGCATACAGTGAACACACATTGTTGATTGGGGAGGCAGGGAGTTGTTGGAGTCTTTAATGAAATAGCCGCAAAATACCTTACTACAAACATAAGAGCGCAGATTAAATATGATGAGAGGAGCTTTTGTAATTATGCATCGCCACTACTTTTAATAAAACAGGCACACACGGCGCTGATCTGTGTACTCACGCCTCCCTTTAGCGATGGAACTGGAAAAACATGTTTGTACGTATGCCGCATCACCGAGAATGATCGTAAAAATTGCGGGACCATGATATTCGGCACTTCACCACATAAAAACGCCTTTACATTTACAAACAGCAATATTGCTTTCCGCTTGAGGAAATTTCAAACATTTCCCGCTTTAGAGAGGTTTGCATAAAACAGACGAAAAAAACTTTGAGCTTTATGTTCGGTGGAATACGAGAAAACCCATCAGAAATATTTGGCGATGTGGCTGTATTCAGGAAAACCACCCAGTTAATCGAAATCACTCGAACAAACAGAGGGATTGAAAGTCAAAAATCGTCCTAGGGCAACCGCTGTGTCATCATATGTATTGAAAATTTACGAGAAACTCGTGTAGTCGGATTTGGCGCGGATTCAAGAAACTTTCCTTCGAGCGAAAAAGTCTAGAGTGGAGTAAGAGGAATGATTTCTTCATCACTCCTTCGATTTGCCTGCGCTTCTGCACGCGGGGGTCGCATCCCCTGCCTAAATTTTACCGAGACCAACGTTCAACGTTCTTCATAACAGCAATATTTCCGGCACTTTACCTTCGCCGGGAATATTTCATAGAGTGAAAATCCGAGGAAGAATGAAAAGTGCTAACGACGCCGGTCATCCCCAATATTATTGTACGTACCCCTTCTGAATTTTTCGACCAGATCCCCCTGCGGAAATTTTTCAGTTCCTTCGTCCCAATTTTCAAAAGTTCACTTTCAATTTCGTGTTAATTTTGACTAGCTAAACGAAAACGGCAAGTGCAGATGGTTCGATGACGTTAATGAAAGTCTTGTCTGTTTGTATTTGTAAGCTTAGAATCAAAGGAGACTGTATTTCCCCTGCTTCTTTGGTGTTTCTTCCGCGCTGACGGAAGGACGGAAACTAGATTTTCCTGCAGTGATTGCTCTGCTCAGTACGACTTCTGGATGGCACGCCAGCGGAATATCAAATGAAATGAACAAAAGTCCGAGAAACGTAGCGTCTCCTTCGAAAAGTCTCCCTATCCGAGATTCGTCGTCCTAAATGAAGATGTTATCTTCGACTGGCGGGCGGGTATTATTGTGAGCGAGAGCGGTTCGTTTTATGCAGGAAGTCGAATCCCTGGAATTCCGGGATGTCTCGCTGCGACTTTACTCCAGCAAGTTCTCCCAGTGTAAGAATAAATGGTCGCCCCGCCGGCCTCACTTTCGGCATTACAAGAACTTTGAGCCATCTTGTAGCGTGGGTCGCTTTGCAAAGGAATCCTTATTATTAAACGATTCATTCCAAACCAGAAATATTAAGTAAATAGCCGCTTTTAATTAGGAACTCGTAATTCTGTCGAATTCTGTTTGTAAACGAGGTACGCCGGGTTTTCGTTTGAGACCCTATGTGGCGGTGAATGTTGGTAATTCCCGTTCAAAGGTTAAAGAGACTTTAGCGGTTCAGTGCTATGGAAATAACGAACCCCATCGGAATTAGGCAAACGTGTGACACATCAACACAGATTCGCGCCTGAAATAACTGGGATTTTGAGGCCGCGTTGTGTGTGTGAGTGCGTGTTTCCGTCGCAGAAGGTTCCATGTCTGAAAGTAGTTACTGTCCCGATGCATTTTAGTCAGATCGCTGATAACCAGCCAGCGGATGAATCATACCTTCGCGCGAGCTTTATCGTTGAAAGTCTTTCAGGTATAACCGTATGGAGCATGCTCGACTTACTACCCGAAATACGCTCACCATGTAATATCTACAATCGTCGTAGTGCATAGTTCTCCAGTTTCGCGCGTCGCCGGAAGACCGCACAGGAAAGTGCGAGCAAAGTACATCGTGTTGGTGAAGCATATCACTTCGTGGAATATCATAAATAGCGAAGAGTTCTGATTTCATTCGTAATAGTTGGAAAGTTCTCGATAATTACTATTGAAATATCAAAGATATAAATAGAGCCGTAAAGAAAATACATCTTAAAAAGTAAAGGAATTCTCTGACTTGCAATTTCGCCTTGTGAGAGTAGCGCGTCCCAGAGAGCACATTTAGTAAGACAGAAACTTTCCGTGCTTTCTGTACTATAGTAAACTCGAATACACTTATCGGCTTTGCTATGATTTCAGCACTAGCACAAAATTGAAACTCTGGCCAATTGGACTCGGATTGCGTTTGAAACGTTATAGTACCTTTGCGAAATCGGTTGGCGATCTCACTTGGGCGGCGCGGCGTGCGCGCTTGATTCTTCGCCGCGACCAAACACAACGTTCGAAATGAGTTTCGCTGAATCTCGAGGCTGCTCGGGCCGCTTATCTGGCACAATTTCACCACAGGTAATTTAGCAGTGGCTTATCCACACGGCTGAGAACTCTGCGGAGGAAAGGAAGCGGGAGATAACGCAATTTCAATAAATTTCTGATAGGCCAGCTGCGTTCCCTCCCCCCGGAATGCCGCAGTCAAGCATGCACTCTAACACTGGGATCACTGTACGTAACATAGTTAGGTTTTATTCATCGCAGATTAAACGCTCTTCTTAATCAGCTTTCATAATTCATCGTACGATAAGAAAGGGGGTCTCGAGCGTGTAGCCGTCTGCCGGCTTAATATTACCGCCAGTAGTTCGAGTCAATGCATGGTCGAACGCTGGCTCTCCAAAGGTGCTATCATAAAGGCCGATTAAACTATCATTTCCACTTCACGCAGCCGCTTCCTTTCGCCGTGACATTCGAGATGGAATATTTTTATCGCTTCCAAGGTTGCAGAAGCGTCACGACAATAATAAACAAATGGTGACGTTACGCTTAGGCCAAGTTACTACGAACGATAGGTAGTTTATTGTGCGCACCACTACCCTGAACAAGCGAGACAACATATTGCTCGGCTTGACGCGTCCTATAAATAACACGAACGCAGCTGCAAGTCGAAATAGTGCAATGTTCGCTATCCAGTAGACGAGGGAACCAGAGTCAGTGCTGAAAAATTCAAGCCCCTTTCTTGGCGGAACAATTGTTCCGTACAAAAGATGCCTCCCATCAGAAGCCGTATTCGAAATCTCATTTTAATAAAAGAGGCCACTGGAATCCATGGAAAACTTACTGGGAGTAGTCTTCACCCAATCATGCATTCCCAAGCCACAAATCTATTGCTTCTTCTTTCTAAGTCAGCAAAGCGTGTCTCATAGATAATGATGTAATTCGTCAAGAAAAACATGAATCAGTACTTGTATTCGTAACGGAATATGTCTTATGCATGTATGTACTGTAGAGGATGAAGTTCTTTTCTGCCGATCTGATTTGGCAGGCTGACGGACACCAGCATAGAAATCGAATGATAGCATATTACGTGGAAGTTATACACAGGAGTGATGCGACCGACAAGCTGTGATGAAGAGCGCGCCCTCGCACTGTGAAATACGAATACCATCAGCATGAAGTTGACAGATCCCATTACAAATTATATTACAATTTTCTCAGAGATCTTTCTTAAAACCAATTTCGTACGAGAACAACCTGGATAGTCGTTTTAAAAAATGCTCTTTGTTTTATATCTTTTACCGGCTTAACTGACTCCAAACAAGAAGTTCAGAATTAAAATCATTTATGTTTAGTGAGGTTTGCTTGGGATGGCTTTAAACATTTTTGTGAATGTTAACCGCAGGTGTGTTGATATAATTCTGCATACAAATTGATCTGATTGCTACTTCGTCAGGAAGCCGGGCGAGGATATATATCAATGGCTGCTAACGATGCTCACGCCCACTAGATCTAACCAAGATCAAGCTAATCTATGAATTAGCGTTGCAGTAATTATTATACAAAGTCCTGGACATGGATACTTGATAAAGGCCGACTCTAATGAATAGGAATCCTTTGTAACGCCGCACAATCAAGTGGAATCGAGTCAAAGCAGCCTATGTGCTTCGTATTCCGGCTGTCACCTAATAGCTTTTTAGCAGTATAGTAATTGAAATTCAATTGGTAAAGCCTGTATATGGTAAAGGGAAGAAAGCCAATCGTAAAAAAGTTGAAGAAACTCGAGAAATAGCTTACCTTAACGAAAGATAATGTAATTTACAGCGAAGTTGAGAGGCCGTCTCTTTTTTATCTGCTGCCTTCAATCATCTCGTGAGCAACACACCATCGTCCGCTATGATGTTTCTTGTACATGCCTGTGCCCGACGTTTCACGACAAGGTTAATACAAGAAGTGTCCATTCGTGGCGGAACTTGAGAACGGGACACTCTGTGGATGTCAGTTTATGAAGTGAAACACAAGTGTTTTACTGCCACTCTTCCCTTCGCCATGTTACTTCATTTCACGTGAATCACACATAAACAATGACACCAGGCTAACGAAAACGCCGGAAGGTCACCAAGAACATTCGATGATGCGTTCGCGCAATCGGCGATCCGATTTCAAAAGTATTTCGTTTCGAGGCTGGCGTAGTTAGTCGATAATTCGAATAGGTTCCCATTTGCCGGTAATGTTCGCCAAAGTTTGCCCCTGACGCCTTCATGAATATCACATCGCGCGATGCACTGCGGTCCAACGTAATCGCATTTGTTCTCACACGAAAGCTTGACAACAAAAAAATCAATAGCAACGAATCGGTGGTTGTGAGTCCCAAAATATGAGAGTCCTCGGCCACGTGTCGAATTCCCGAGTCTGAATTCCACGTGGGTTCTCTAATTCAATTGTCACCCTACGAATCTTCCGGCTCCGCTTCTTTCTTGGAACAATCTCATTATAGACATTTATTCTTGCAGTGGAAATGCGTTCATCGAGATTCTATTCGGTTAGATTTATAATGAGGAGGATGCAGGCCTTTTGAGATCGCGACGTATCTAGCAGTTTGGAAACTGCTGAAGAACAGTGCAGGAAAGAGAGGCTCACAGATCTAGGGAGAAGAGAAGAGATGATAAGCAGCGCGTCAGGACGTGTGCGCAGAGAGGACTGCGTGCCGGCGTTCCTGGTGTCCGCGGAGACACTACGAGGCGACGAGGCTTCCAACCCCTGGATTACCAACTCCAGGCACCCCCGGCAGCCCCGACACGCGCGATCCCCCTCACCATCCTCACACCGAAACACGCTACAGCCCGCCGCCACTCCTTCTCCCGCACCTATTTCAACCACCCCCAGAAATGCACTTCATCCTTTCCCCCCTTTTCCTTCTTTACAGAACACTATAACGTATAATTGCACAATTCTCTATTTAAGTAGTCTTCGGATAATTGCATAAGTAGACTTTGCGCGCATGAAAACTCCGGGAAATAGCTTTCTAAGAGGATTTAGCGAAACTTAGTGATTCTACGGTGAAATATAGGATTCGCCATGATTGATGGCGAACAACCGATGAATGGAATTCTTAAAGCAACCGCTGGAGAACCGCTCGCCGTTATGTAAGACGCGTTTAATATTTCCGATGATCTATGTTTATGCAATATGCAGAGTTACGGAGGATAGTCGCGCTCCGATATCCTTGGGTGGACAATCTTTTTTGACATGTAATTTGTGTGAGGCTCACGACTCGAGATAACTATGGCATCGTTCGGCCTTTTTTTCCTGCGGAATCCAACGGCAAGCTTCTTTTTGCGCATCGTTCCTCTCGGTCCATCCCCCTAGCCCGGTGCAAGCGAGTCGTATCGATCGCCGGGGTAAACACGTCAGATGCTTGCCGGAAATCTCTTAGATTGGACATTGATTAATAACGGGTAAAAGAACGTTGTTACTTGGTAGTCTTTGGTCGGTAACTGCTACATAACGATAGAGTCACTTTGTTTCTCCAGCAATTACCGATAACGTGTGTTTGATAGCAGTTTCGTGAGCAATATGCCTTACAGGACTTATATCTACTCCATCTAAATGAGAACGGCACGGATATAAGCAGTGAAGTGGAGGAGCGTGCACTCCGTAAAGCTCTGCCAAAGTTACAATGGCTTCGAAACGCACATCTACCAGGCCCAGAAATTTCAACTCGTTTTAAATACACCATGGCCGTTTCACATGGGTTACATTACTTTGTGGAGATTACTTTATAATCCCATCAGAGGTAGGATCCGAAACCGGGCAGCCTGGTTTGCTTGCATGCTCAACCCTACGTACATCTCGAGACATTTTTCTTCTTTCTCATCAAAACGCGTCTGGCTAAATAGCCAGCCCCTGTCAAAGGATTATTCATTGACGTGCCACTTTGTAAAGCGGGTCAAACCCCGCTCATTAAAAATCCTCGGAGGGGTTTTCATCGCAGTGCTTCAATGTCCCGAAACCATAGCATGCACATCTGCTACACCGACTGCACTCTCCGAGAATGTGGAGTGCAGGATCACGCGCCTTCTTTCTCGCCAAGCTTTCCTCTGGAAATGCATGCTAACCTTCGTCAACCCCATTCATTTTGGACCTAAAGCCTCCTTTTTTCCGTCCGCGCGAGCTCGGCCGACAGTTACTGTCCGTCGGGCAGCCTTCTATGCAACCGCTGCATTTTTCATCCGACCGCGCGATGCTGGCTTAATGAATGTCTCTATAAAGTATAAAGTGTCAGAGGAATTTATCATCGGCTGGCTCGACAATCCAGACTGGTATGAGTCCAAGATTCTCACTGCCATTTGCATCGGATGGACAAACTACCTTTCCAATTCCAAAGTCCAATTCATTGTACAAATGTTTAGGCCTGTCTAATTGCCTTAACATTCTGCATAGGTCTGAATAGATTCAAAGATAGTCGGCGAAAGGAAATAATTGGATCTTAAGCGCCTCAAAGGAAATCCAATACTCGAGAAGCGTGTTGTTTCGGAAACTTTCAAAACTGCCTTCCGCGCACTTATGAACTGCTGAGAAAACTTTGAATCCTCACGCGCCTTTCCCTCACACGCACCGCTTGCAAAATTAACATTAAATCCGCAACAAGAAAGATAATTATGCGGTTTGCCATACGTGACACTTAGCCGACGTTCCGGAGCTCTCGTGGAAATAGTCGGCGGTGGCCACGCTGACTCATGAAAGTCTGTAACGACATCGTAACTCTCCGCAAGTCGTAAATCGGCACCCAGTGTACTTGAGAGTTACCTCAACCGGCGAGGTTTGAAACTTCAATATTCTATTATAAGTGGAAAGTTTTATCATTATTAAAATGTTATTGTATGCATCAATTGATTGTTTCTTGTTCCTAAAACCGCGTATATTATCTGTAAGTAGTACACGAGATGCTCCATATGCAACAAGTGAATAGCTAACAGGATATCGACAAGTCACGGATAACTCAGATTCGATATCACATACTTACACCATGACATGTGTGACGATTGAATACGAGAAGCAGGTAAGTAACTCGGTCGAGTAGGAAGGCCATTATCGTTATTGCAGCTCGTCAAAGGTCAAACAGTATTACGGAGTTCTCTCAATCGAATGAAAAGAATTCTTACGGATGCGCCTCTTAGACACTAGTTTACTACGAGAAGGCATTACAGAATCATGTAATATCGAATACAGAGAGCCACCGATCAAAGGAGCAGATAAATGTGCGATAAGAGATCACGAGGATTGCCAGTTAAAGCAAGTAGTGTATACATGAATTAATGTGCACAGTGTAACATTCCATTATACTCTGATAGCATAGGTGAAATCTAGTGATTCTCGGTACGAAAGCATAAAAGCAATCGCAAGTGACAGTGGCAGGCAAACAAGTTTGTCGGCGTGGAAATACGGACAGTTTAAGACACCGAAAAATGCTTCTCGCTCGGTAGAATAGAAGTTTCGAAGCTAGATTGGCAGATAAGTCTCGTCTAACAAAGCGAGCGAACGTGACCACTTGTACCCGTGCTTTTCCCTCGGATCTTTAGTACACAATACGACGGCACACACTACTAACAATCACATGTTAGGTCTTGTCGAGGCATATATACCTCCCTCGGTCCAGCTTCCACTTTGGCGCGCTCTCTATACTTTTCTGTCCTTCTCTATCTTACTTTTGGTTTGTCTCTAGTGTACTTTTATCTATACATGTGGTTTAGCTGTTATAGCAACAAGAAATTCCCCCCACCCATTATAATCCAGGAAAACCATAATTCAATCTTAAAAGAGTCGTTCTTTTACAGGTATTGTTTGCGAAATCAACTATTGATAAACTGAAAGCCAATAGTAGAGTTAAATTATTGTAGACTAAACTCATTTTACGGAGGTTGTAACGTCTATATTTTGAACTACAATAAACTTGCGTGCGGAAGTTAATGTACAGCGAAAGCGCTGTCCTTAACCTTTGATTAAATCGGGATTCGTGATTTTTCTGCAATTAAGCTGCATGAGACGCAAGCCTGAAAGTGCACGCTCAATAGCCACCGGGTGTGCTTGCGTGTAAAAAGGTCTGCGGATCGCATGTGAGTTATGATTTATGAAACAGACCTCAAGGGGAGGACCCGTTAATTGGAAATTTTTCATGAATATTTTGTTTCACTAATACTAGTAACTCTAACTGTCGACGGCCTTAGTTGCTTCCAATTTATTTTCTGTTGTATTAGGAAGCTTTTAGTAGGTGTTGCAGTCAGTGGGAAGTATACCAACAACATAAATAATAAAAAACCATTCCGCAAATATTTATTCAGTCATTTGGCTGTACAATAATTTTCAGATCTGAATTATTGCGGGGTTATTGCGTATTGACAGGCATAGCAAAACAATGTTTCTTGTAATTTGATTTTAGACCATTCTTCTCTGGGATATACATACATCCCTCTGAATGATAATATTCACTCTGCAATCCAGTCTTCAAATATTTGTGTAAACAAAAAACAAAAGATAACAATACTTAATCCATCATAATTATCATTATTTGGACCGAAGAAATATATTAATGAAAATAATTCCCTATGTCACAAAAATACATATATAATATATATGCTATAAAAATTAATACTTTGTGTTCGCAACAATTAATGTATCAATAAATTATTATGTTTCTCAGTCATATAGATTCAATAATTCGGTATTTGACATAGTGGCGGTTGTAACAGTGGGGGCGAATAAATTCGCTCCCACCACTACTACTATACAATCCCAGGGTCTAATTTAGGCAGTTCTGAGTTTCACTGTATTTTATCGCAAGTGGCGATTTCTAAAACATTGCTCGAAAAGATTCTCTATTGACTTCTGAACTATATACTTCGACCAGTACCGTCGTGCTGGAATTTGTATCTTCAAATTTGAATACAAAAAGCTTTAATACATAGTCTGTGACATATGGAGCGGTGTTACCATATGTGTGAATATCGCATTTTTGAAATTAGCTCCACGGAGATTCGCCCTCCACAAGTCTGACCCCGCAAAACTGGAAGACTATAACATACACAATCTGTATTTAACCCAAGAAAACAAAGTTGCACCTCAAACCTTCACATATAATCAATGTTACCTCCAAATCTGCGCCTGCAAGATCAGCATGCCTTAAATTGCAGTTTTTAAGGATAGCATTTTTTAATGTCGCTACGCGAAGATCTACTTGTTCCATGTTACTGCCTTCAAGATTTGCACCCTTCAAGTTAGCACCCTCCACATTCGAAATCACTATATGTCCAGTATCTTGGAAACTGCAAGAACGCATATCTGCCCCTGCGAGATTTGCACATAGCATATTAACCCCTATGAGCTTGGCACCCACTAAATTTGAGTGCGATAAATCCGCGCGTTCGAAACAACAACCTGATAAATCCGCACCTGACAAATTACAGTTACGCAAAACTGCGTACTGTAAACAAAGAAAAGTTAGGCAAATGAAACTACCATTTGAGTAGTCATGAAATTCAGTGAACGCAAAGAGACTCACTTTGAAATTAATATTTCGCAAGTCCAGCTTTGCCAAATCGGCACCAAGAAAATTAGCTCCTTGGAATCGGAGCTTCACGCTATTGGGTGTCGACATAATTGCCTTAAGTACATCCTCACGGGTAAATATCACATCGTGCTTACGCTCTTTGTCCTCATTAATCATTTCAGTAAGAGTTGGAATGACACCTTCTAATCTATAAAACTCTGCTTCTGCAAGGACGCCTAAAACACAGTAGATGTATTCCTATAAATTTATTTTGGAGCATCTTATCGAAGATTTCATTGGGATAGTATTCATACCATCAACATTAACATTAGCATCCAATATTATTTGGCCATGTCTGAGGTAGTTTAATAATGGCTCAAAGTAAGTAGGACTTCTGTCTATTAGGAAAGCACCATTTTGGTCTCTTTTGCATGGTTCTATTATCTGTTCACTATCTTCCGGCATACTGAACATCCTGTCAACAATGTACTATTTGTCATTAGAAGTAATAAGAATTAGTACAATGGTGGGGCTTTAATGTGTAGTTACCTTGCTAACATACTTGTAGGTTCTTTTCTAACTAAAGTGTCTCTTGTTGTACTAAAATACTTTCCACCAACATTCAGAGTAACCCACTGTGAGTGAGTATTTGTATGGGAGTGAGCACATTTTTTTCCTAACGATATAAAGTCTTCCCCACTTGAAACATATAATACATCGTCATCCCTAAAAAGGAATCCTGAAGTTTCACTAAATTTTTATGTATTATCATTATGTCTTTGACTCAACTTTCTGCTGTTAGTAACCAGGCTTACCGAATTAAATGAATGTCATCGATTTCACCCCCTTGTGTTGTGAAAAGTCTCTTCGCTGATATATTAAACTTAGAACTAGCAGCGGCTAGTAAATCTTCTAAGGAGTGGGTAATCATAAATGCCTGCCATCAATTACAGAGCAATTTTGTGATTTAGTTTATTTGTCAATAGGTAATTAAAGAAACCTTGTACATAGAAGAGTTGACAGAAGAAGTATTTAAATTAAACATTACTAATTCAATTTTTAGAGATGATAGAATGTTAATACCTTGCCGTTCACGTCAGTGCCATTTAAGAAAAGTACTACCCTCTTCATAACTGACGGATCGGAAAATTTCTATGAGCTAGAAACTCGTGCTAGCAAAAATTCTCCGTAATACACCATAACATAGTAAGAACACCTTGCACTTGGCAGTGAATCACAGTCAACCGTACTGGAATGATTTGCATTGAGCTATAAAGTGCTGCACACGCTGCACACCACCCACATCAGTGTATACTGAAAATTTTTGCATACATGCATGTAAATACTGTTAACATATATATGTATACGTACACATACGTTAAGTTGGCTGAGAGTCGAAGCGACATTCATGTGCAATAATGCACGCGAAGCTAGTCCTCTTCAATCCAGTGCAATCCAGTGCAGTCCTGTCGCATGAGCGGCATGTTAGCATCCATTTAAACACAGATGCATCACTACTCCCGCGGGTAGTGTAAATGAACGGTATTCAATGCAAATAAAAGGAATTAATGCATTTTTTAAATATTCTGTAATATCTGAACAAACTATTAAGAACAAGGATACATGTTACTTGTTCGCACATAAATATCGTGTATCTAGAATCTAGATAGGTAGATAGACCTGTCCATCTATAAATACGGCGTCGCGCTTCCAGCATCAAGCGGCTAGGAAAAGTTTGGTAAGCCTGGCGTTGCATAGTGAAGCAGTCGATGCAACTAATATAACCTTTTGTTAAATCTCGAACAATTCGAGTATCGTGATCAACTCTGATCGCTCTGATCAACTGTGGTCGTATATCATATCTGCGTACCTACCATAGCTGTGTACTGCTATCTACTGCTTTTGCACGAAGCGTTGAGAAGTGAAAATGAGTGATGATTTATTATTTTTCTGAATTTTACTTGTGGACAGAACTCGGTTGATCATGGAATTAGGTTTGACGAGTACGTTGCTAGCAGGTGATCCACGATTAGTGGATCACATCGTAGGCGAAGTGAAATCACAAGGGATATTTGATCAATTTCGAAAAGAATGCATTGCTGATGTTGATACAAAGGTACGTCGTAAGTGTAGGAAGACCTGAAAGGATACCTGATTTATCATGATTCGTGACAAACTCCTGATATGCTTACTTACAAAAGTACTTTGTGAACTTTGTTTTGTTGCCTTTCAGCCTGCATATCAAAATTTACACACACGAGTGGAAGGATCTGTGAATTCCTTCCTCAGCAAACAAGTATGGAAACCCGATTTAAACAAGAATCAACTGAGGGAAACTTTAAGGAAACACATACATGAAGCACCATACTTGGATGCCGGTGTAGAGCGCATAGTGGATCAAGTTGTGAATCCAAAAGTCTATCCGGTCTTTATGCCTCAAATTGAAGATGTTGTGTATAAATTCCTGGGCATAGAAAGACCCAAGACGAGGGAAAAAAATGGTGCCTGTGGCCTTAAAGATTTATTACCTAAAGATTTAGATCCTGTTTCACCTGAATCTGATAAGAATAGTTTGAAAGATGAATCATTGGAATCTATAGATGCCATGGATGATAATGAGTCAAAGAGGGATGAAACTGAATTGAGTCAAGGAAAGCTGCAGGAGGATGAACAAACCATTGAAAATGACAAAAACTGCAATGTAGAAAATGGCCAAATTTATATTGATGAAAAATTGTTGGATGAAGATGGTAAAACAACAACTAAAACAGCCAGTAATTTAAATTTAAATACTTCTGGAAAGTCAGATGACAAAACAGAAGAGGAAGAAGAAGATAGTCCAACATTTGAACCAATTGATATAATGAATTTGAATGAATCAAATATTTCCAATGACTCGCACTTATCAGGGATATCAGAATTAACAAGCCATAAATCAAGAAGTCCAGGCTTTAGCAACGATTTATCCTATGATAATTTTGAATATAGTAATCAAGATTCACAGCTTAGTAAAGTTTCTTCCGACTCTCGTTTGTCCATAGTAACAGATTTTGGTTCCTCGAATCATGATTCCACTCCAATAAATGATTTAATAAAGGATGCGACTAATAAAGATAAATGTGATAGAAGTACTAAAGATAATTTCAAAGCAGTTAGAGACTTTGACACATCTAAGAACAAAAGTTCAAAATCTAGCTTCGAATTGAATAAAAACAAAGATACTTCACAAGAAGCTAAAGAATATAAACCTAGTAAAAGCAGTGTATACTCAAAAGAAAATTCCCGGGACTCTGGTGACAGCAGCTCAAAAGAAAGATATGAGCACAAACACAGTAAGGATAAGACACGGGAATCTGAGTCATCTAAGTCAAAATCTAAAGATAGACATCATTCAAAAGATAAATATCACAAAGACAAGAGTAATGATCGATCCAAGAACAAAAGTCGCAGTAGTTCAAAAAATGACAAATATGATAAAAATAAGACCAAAGACAAAAACTGTCAATCTGCGGATAAACTCCGTGAAAGTAATGAGAAATTAACAGAAAGTCCGAAGGATAGCATCAGCAAATCGAGGGAAGACAAACAGAAGGAGCAAGAGAAGAAGGATACTACAAATAAGGAGGTGAAAGATCTAAAAGATCTATATAAAGAGAAGATTAGAGAATTGAGGGAAAAGAAAGAGTTAACAGAAAAAGAAAAATTGAATAAAGACATCAAGGAACCAAAACCAAACAAAGACGGAAAAGATGAAAAGGAATCTGTTAAGGACAAAAAACAATATAAGAAGGACCACAAAAGTTCTTCCTCAAGAAGTTCATCAACCTGTAGTCATGACAACAGAAGTAAAGGTTTTGAAAAATCAGTCGATAACAAGGACAAACGCAGTGAATCAAAAGATAAAGGCAAACGGGATGAAAGACATACAGCAAAAGATATTAAAACCAAAAATCATATATCAGGTAAAATGGATACAGGGGAGAAAGGGGATAAGCAAGATAGCAAGAAGATCCTCAAAAGTGAGGACAAGAATGATAAATCTGAAAGTAAAAAGGAAACGAAGTTAAGTAGCGATAAGGCAAATGGCCGAAAGGAATCAAAAAATCATGTGCACAGTAGAAGCTCCAGCCGTAATGAAAAAAGTGATGGAAAGCGCGATTGTAAGACAGAGTCACAAAATAAGGAAAAGAAGCGCAAAGACGAAAAGAAACCAAAATCGAAGGATGACCATTGTAATTTAAGAAAAGATTCAAATGATCGCCGTTCAAGTGATAGGGATGGCTCAAATGGCTCAAGTAGTAAAAGCTCTCAATCCAGTACTTCTAGTTCAGTATCATCTAATAGTAAATCTAACACAACTAATTTGCTAAAAGAAACGGGTAATGTGAGTAACTCTAGTGGTGAGACTTCTGATGGTGTAGAAGAAATAAATTCAAATGAATTAAAATTGAATGATGAGAAACCAACCACAAGTTTGGACAGTCATGTTAATGTGAAGGAAGTACCCTCCAAAGATTTTGACTCTGACTCAAATGATGAAAATCCATCATTAAAAAAAAGACCTCTGTTTAATGAAGTTGCATCAAACAGTATAGCAGGAGTGAAAGTAAAAAAGCCTAAATTTGCTAAAAATATACATGAAGCCAAGAAGTTAATAAAGCTAAGAAAGCAAATGGAAAAACAGAAAAATCTAGAAAAAGAAAAATTGGAACGACAGGTTCAACAAAAATTGGAGCCGGTAGTAGAAAAAATTACAAAGAGTAATATTGCAAGTGTTGAAACCGTCCCTGACGAGGAACGAGTACAAATAATAGAAGTGACAGATGAGGAATATGAAGAGCCCTATCCTGAGCAACTAACTAATTTAACGTTGGACGAAACATCGGCAATATTAGGAGGAGAACCATGTTCCAAAGAACTCCAGGAAGGTTACGCAAATTTAAAATTGAAACTGACCGATTTAGAGCTTTGTATAGGACAATCGATAAGTGATGAAACGAATGTTCTTAATAAAACTGTACATAATATAATAACAAATGATCGGAAGGCTGCAGCATCAGAGAAAGACGCCCATAGTGGAAAATGCAGAATATCAGAAGATTCAGCAGTAGTACATCATGCTCCAGATGATATGCAACAAGTCACATCAGCCGTCAATTCGCGGGGTATTGGTGAAGTTACATCGGACATCAAGTCAGCAAAAAAAGTAATAGATATTTCAAGTTGTACTATGCACGACAGTCGCAGGTCAGAGAAGATATTTGCAAAATCTAATGACAAAGAAGACTGCCGATACTTTAAAGCAGATACCGAAAAATTGGAGAAGTTTTCTAAATTCTTGGAATCATTTCAGTTACTCAGCAATAATTGCGTTGAGGATATAATAGAGTGTTTGGGTGGACAACTTGTGTTCTCGAAGGCCATGGCCCCACCACAGCCAAAACGAAAACATTCTCTTAGCCCACTAAGAGATATACTATTAAATAATTCGAATAATAATAATGACGGCCTTAAAAACATATTGAGTTCCCCAAACGACTATACGGTAAATAATATAAAGAAACGAAAACTGATTGCCCCCAAACAGCAAAGACTCCATTCCAACTCGTGTACACCACAAGTTTTATTAAATGGAGAAAACTTTGTGATGCCTCTTAGTCCTGAAAGTGATGTCTCAGCTACCAGTGAGAAAATACCTTCAGGGATTCTTATGAAGGAAGATAAAAGGTATACCGTATTCTACTCAAGGGAATCATAGTGTTTTCCAATCTGAATTTTTCTGTGTATGCCTAGCTCGCAAGATTGATCAAAATGCCAAAAATATTGAGATGAATAAAATTAACTGACAAGTTGTAGCAATTATTAACTCAAGAAAAAAACTTCTGCCTGGAAAACACTATCCTCATATATGTAATTCCGTGGAGTAAGTATAGATCATTAAAACATCTCTTACAATTACAGCCGACATAGAAGCAGTCAGCGTTACTCAAGCGATGACTTGTATAAACCACGCCCATTATTTTCAAGCTCGTCACGCCGTAGTAGGAGATCGAATCAAGCATAGCTAGTGGTACACGGCTTCAGGTGTTAAATCGAATTGTTTTTTTTTTTGCGTAATCCAGTGTTGGAGAGAAGTAGTATAATTTACCTTATGTTTTGTTATACATTTAGCAAAATTATCAATGTAAATGGCGTATAAGAAAAATATTTTCTTTTACCACGGGATAAAAGCAATAGCATCTATACCCATCACATTCAAGAATGCTTAATGCAAGAAAACTTTGTTTTCAATATGTGATAAAAACAATTGAATTACCGTGTACATAAGTCTGAAAATAATGCAAAAGTGTGGATAGATATACGTTGCGTTAAGGTTGTAATGTACATATAACATAATAAGTTGATATTTTTAAGGTTGCCAGACTTTTTAAATGAAAAAAATGTTTTTCTGTATTTGAGCGAAAGATAGTATGCCAGTACATACAGCAAATACAATATCCGCTTTTATATGTGTAAATTCTACGTGTAAATTATACGTAATTTCAAATGCAGTATTCTCATCTATATGGATACTGACATAAACACAGTATTAATTAAATACATGCAAAGAATTATTTTCAGTTGGAATTGGATATTTCGAAAATATTCTCATTTATAGAAACAAACAGAAAACAGCTATAGAATCAAGAGTGATCAAATTTTTGTAGATTTTTGCTAATGGATTATTTAAAGGTTTATAAGAATAACATATGTTTATTACATGATGGAAATCTAATGTTAAATCATATTTTCGTGTGGACTTAATATTTAGTAGCCTGTGCTTAATGATTCATGAAGGTGATAGAGCAATACCATAATGTGACGTGTTACGTATATGGACATGTAATTACAATGCAATTCTTTTGCTATAATTAGTAATGCCAAGTTACTCGATTCTTAGTCTCATTTGCAATATATTTTAATGTGGGATACCATGATTACCTATTGACTGGAATGTAGAAAAGTGGTTTGTATATATTCGATGTTTTTTGAGTGGGTTCTTACCATTACCTATGTACAACTTTACTTACTCTTAATTCTATCTATAAGTTTGTATAATCTGTACATAAAATATTGCAGTTGATTATAGAACAAAATTATAGAAATACCTTTTCCAAGTTTTTAAACTATTTATTGCAATGCGTAGTCTAACTTCGCGGAAGTTTATAATACTCATTAAAACTATAATAACTCTTGAAATAAAAGATTTTATATACTCTTTACAAAAGTATCACTATGTAGAAAACAGTACTCCCGAGAGAAAGAAAACTCGCAATGTCATTGATCATACATACATGCTAGCACGGTAGAGTCTTCACATTCTCGCACTTATTTATTAAAGTTCACAATGATGAATGTGAAGTAAGATAGATGCATTTCCAGGTAGTTGAATAGCAAACTGTACGTTGTATGTACAGTTGATAGCCCAGAATATCATCCGCATCATCCGGCTTTTCCTTTATGAACACGAAAACCTAAGTTTAACCGTAACCTTGCTATACATGCGGCATACAACGTCGTGCATTCATTATTCACAATATTGCCGTACGCTTTCAAATTCAGTATCGCGAGAATCGATGATTGTGAGATTGTAGCCGTCCGTGCAATTATTGCTGCAAAAGAATACGATGCCCGCACGTATATTGTCACGTGCTACAATCGTAGCTATAAATAGAATGATTGCTCATAAAAAAAGTTTATCAAATGTAGTGTATTCATAACCAATTGCATATTGCACTATCCATTCATTGTTTGCGAAATATGCGTATGCTGTAAATGGGCATTGCACGCTACATCTTGTACACATGTAAGTATCCACAGGAACTTAACAATCGTATTGATTATTTTCAGACGTCAGAAGGCGGCGTCTTTTGCCGGTAGTTACTTGCTACGTTTCTGATACTTATATAGCACCAAACAGAACGTATATAAACCATCTACAGCTTAAAAATCATGTGAACATTGGGCAGTGACCATACAAAAAACTTATCGTTCGGCATTTTGTAAAGATACATACTGATGAACTCTGTACCACGACTAGCAAAAGACACATCAGCTGAGAACGTTAGCGATATGTTGAGTTTTATTGGTTTACATTACTTCACTTCTGCAAAAGAAATCATGATTTATTCAACAACGCCGGAAAATTCGGAGTCGAGGTTGTGGAGGGGACTCCGTGTCACGTAACAGAGTCGCTTTGTATAATTATTATCTCATGCGTATAGCATTGTCATTCTAGTGGAGGACTCCGAGGTGTTCGAGCTACTTCGAAGAGGCAAGCGGCATATCATTGTGTCCACATCTTATTCAATATCAAAAAGATTTGCTGATAGTTGTGTAGGCGATTTCTCAACGTCGTTACCCACGCACACACCACGTGGTAAAAGACAACGCATGCGTTGCACGTGTGTGAATGCTTAACCTGACTGACTTGCTGCCTCCGGCAAGTCTTGTGCAGTTCGGGTGAAACGCGCGGCCAGGCATCAAGTGCATATCCACCGATGCAATAAACGATTCCAACTGAACATCACTGGCACCTATTGTATGCAAGGTGCCTAACTACTAACAAGTCAGCAAAAGAGAGGTTTTACGTCACGAAAACGTGGTGGGGATTGATCATCGTGAGTCTGCTTGTCGGGGGTAGGTGCCTTCTCAATTCGGCCCCATTAAGATACGACGTAGCATTACGACTGCAACGAAGCACAATTGAAACGACAATCGAAGAGTTTGCTACAAATTGAAGGACGCAGTCGTCACTGCGAAGTAAATGCTACTGCATTGACTCCGAACACTCTTTCCGTTAACGGCGGGAGCAAATCCTGACCGAGATTGGAGCCCACTGTGAAACCCCGGCACTCTCGAGCTGTGAATCAGTCTTCGTGCTGGAGCATTTAAAAGAACATGAATGCAGAAGTCTACGAGACTTTACCTACAAGTTCCGTTGCGGTGCACATGACCGCAGGTGCTTTCGCCGGAATTATGGAGCATTGCGTGATGTATCCACTTGACAGTGTCAAGGTAATCTTCCTTACCGTGCACGTTTTTCCTGCGCGGTTTACATAACCTGGAGGATTGCGGCTACGATATTTGATACCTATGGCATCACAAGATCCGATACCACTTTGATCAGCATGAATGATTGTTGCTTTCGCTTTAATACCATGCAAATCCACTTGCACACTGTTTTCCTCGAGGTAGTCCTCCGTATGTCAGCATCTCACTTTCCTTGTCATTTTCTTGGAATCCATATCTTCTGCGGTCGGAACTCGGAAACCGTACCTACGATGAATGAAAACTATAAAAGATTATTCTTCTAGTAATGGTTTTTCCTAGTATGTGCAATTTTAGTTCTAACGGAACAAGTTTACAAATGTTTTTCCGCGAAGCTGAATAGAGTGATGGCTGAATTTCCTAGTACATATTGTGTTATTAAAAAAAAATGATTTTGCTTATGGACGCTGTACCATTAGCTTTCTCTATTAGGATCACGCTTAGAAATATTTGGGTCTCGTGTGATCATTTGTAACAATAGCTTTTGCCATTGTGCATAATGCTACCTTTCAGATTAACGTTTTGTAATACATTTTACTATAAAATCCTAATATTCGTTTTTAACAAGCTCTCGATCTAGCAAACAATTTTTTGGTTAGATTCATGTATCCCTTTTAACGATCCTACTTGATTAAATACTTTATATTATGTCACATTGTAATACGTGGTAAGGTTAACTTCAAAATCATATCGCGAGAGTTCAATTTATTAATAGCATGCTGAACGTAGCCAAACCACACTCGGAATCTATAAATAGTATGATTATACGTTTTTAAATTCTGTTACACTCTAGAATTTTGCCATTATTAATTGGAATGTAACTTTGAAAATTTTATTACATAACATACTTCTTTGATCTGCTGAAATTCAATCTATTTTAGATGTGTTTTTCAACCTGGAATCATTGAGAACTTTTACTTTCTTATCTAATCATACGAAAAGACAGTTTTCAATACACTTCTGTTATAAAATTACATCTATGTAAATGTTTAACAATTTTGCTAAACTCAAACTATACCTGAGCAAATGCTTTCATCAAGATACGTTTAAAAGTCCATATACCAACACATTGTGTGATTGAGAATTATTTAGATAATTAGTAATTATCCTGTGTTACGGATAGATCATTGTATTTACGACAAAGAATGGTGTAATGTTCATGTTCAAATTGGGTTACACCATATTACATGCTATTACAGTTATTATTGCATTTGCAAGTCTTTATAAATTGTAATGTGTTTGCTTTCATATAGACAAGAATGCAAGCGTTAACACCAGGACCCGGCGGGGGAGGAAGCGTTACCGCCGTATTAAGTAGAATGGTACGGCAAGAAGGTTTACTCAGACCAATCCGGGGTATGAGTGCAATGGTGGCAGGTGCTGGACCCGCACATGCCTTATATTTCTCCTGTTACGAATTTCTTAAAAATAAATTCATGACTTCGAGAGCACACTCAGAGTTCAATGTGGTAGTATATGGGACAGCTGGTTGTGTGGCAACTGTTCTTCATGACGGTGTTATGAATCCTGCTGAAGGTAAAACATCGTAAGATTCTTCTTCATGCATTTAACTGCTTGTTTTTAGGTAATGTTCGTTTAGACGGAAGTACAAGACTTATTATGAGAAACAGTATATAATTATGCGTAATATCTGTTTGATTTCAGTGGTGAAGCAAAGATTACAAATGTATAATTCACCATACCAAAGTGTAGTGAAATGCATACGAAACATATATCAGAAGGAAGGCCTGTACGCGTTTTATAGAAGTTATACTACCCAATTAGCAATGAATGTCCCATTCCAAAGTCTTCATTTTATCGTATATGAGGTGGTACAAACACTAACAAACCCTGAACATACTTACAACCCCATAGCTCACATGGTATCAGGTATGCAAACAGATACTTTTGAAATTATTTATAGTGACATTGATGTTATCTTTGTGCAAATAAAGAAATGTGGAATAACAGCATGTGTATTTAAAATGTATAATAGGAGCACTGGCCGGAGCTATTGCAGCTGCAGCTACTACACCTTTGGATGTTTGTAAGACAGTATTGAATACGCAGTCTGGTGTACAGGCATATGGTATGGTAGATGCCTTCAAGAAGGTTTATATGTTTGGAGGTTTTCAAGGCTACTTTCGTGGCTTACATGCACGAGTTCTTTATCAAATGCCAGCAACTGCCATTTGTTGGTCGACGTAAGTGAAATACAGCACAGCATCTCATATTCAAACACCAATATTAGAAAGTTGTGTTTAAACAGAACCATTTTTTACCTCTTTTTATCACATACAGGTATGAATTTTTCAAATATATACTTCAAGACAAAAAAGACGATGGGTATAATGAATCCTCAAAATCTGATGACGATATGACTGAATTGAATTTAAATGAGAATGCATCCTCAAGGACTACTCACTTTCCGAGTGTAGGCCTATGTCTCAATAAGAACACTTCGACGCCTGTGTTACTGGATGTAACTACAAGTTAGGTATATATGAATTCTTTAATACCATCTTTATATTGAAAACTGTTAAATGGGATGCAGGAGTCCAGTTTTCGTATCTTGAGAGTTTATCAATGATATGAGTGATATTTTGTTAATTCGTCTGTTACTATGGTATTATTAAATATGTATAATATTTCATGAAGAACAAAAATTACCCACAAATCCAATTCTGAGCCAAGTGCGGGTCGCAAGCTCGATGAAAAAACATGTGTCACACCAAACTTTTTTAATGTGTCAGGATATATGACTATTTCAGACATGAGTAAAATTAATTAAAAATCGATGCATTTTCTGTGTTTTTAAATCAATTGTAACAAAATGCTCGAATGTGGGAAAAAATAGATCACATTCATCACAATTTATAAAACTGTAAAACAATAATTCACAAAAAGTTCTGAATTATACGATACCGAAAGCCGTAATCAATGTTGATCTTTATACTAAGAATAATATATTATTTAGGACTATTGTATTAATCGGAAGAACTAGTAAAACGAGTGTGGTATTTAGCAATGCTGTTTGCAATTAGAAAAACTAGAATTATGTATATTGAAATTTCTGGCCACCATCCAATAGTCAGAAATAACAAGAATTACTATATCTGTTAGGCTGTTCATATGGAGTGTTTCATTTAAGTAGTACAAGAATTATATTTCGATGCCATATAGTTCTTGCATGAAATACGCATTTTTGGTTAATATTTAGTGTTAGTCAGTATAGATAAGTTATTTCGCGTTAAAAACGGAAACGAAAGGAAAGAAATGTGTTTGAGCCAAGTCTACAATTGACATCAATCGAAATATAATTGAATTTTATCTAGAAAAACTAGATTTTAAAATCTTTTAGACGTGAAGACTCAGAGGGAACACTCCACTTGAATAGTGAATGACATTATGCAGCATGTTTTCAAATGAAATTGCAACCCACTATAATCCTCGTACTTAGGATAAGGAAAGAGTGGGATGAATTAATTTACAACCCGCATAATTGCAACACATTTCCCCAAAAGTTGAAACTTGCGATAATACATTTTCGTTTACAAAAATCAATCATTTCGTAATATTTGATATTTGTTAAATTATATGTATAAAGACAAATTCAGAATCTATGAGTATAAAGACTTTGAGACAAATATTGCATAAAAGTAAAGTATATTTAGATCAACACAATAAAATCATTTACAACGTTTAATATTAAATCAACCGCGAGATGATGTAAAGTAATTATTTTTTAGACGATGTAGATAATTTAATATTAAACATGTACAGTGTAAACAAGAAATGTAGAAAAGCCAATATTATTAGAGTTACGATGCATATAATTTGACTTGTTTACACAAGTACAAATTAAGAAGCGGCCCTTAGTCAGCTTGTAATATAAGAACCCATCTAAATTTTACTATACACCACAATATATTGCTTCCTATGGCTGTGATTACGAGGTCATTTGATGTTGACTTTAAGAGGGAGTAATATCATGTGAAAACTCATATTTCACGCCATATTTATTTATTGTTACGACATTAATATCGTTCATCAATACCAATTCCATTCTTTGATATTAGGAAATATCAATTACATTGATGCATCATGCAGCGGCATTACTGTAAATCTGTTTGTAATAATTCAAAGAGATTCACTCGATGCAATTATCATTTTTGGAAAAAGGCAATCATTTAAGACCTGTTGCTATATTAAAATTAATCGATTTTGTTATAAGATTCTGCATAGGCTTTTCCTGACGGTAATGTATTTGTAATATATATTTTTGCGCAAAAAATGTGCACATAAATTTTTAACGATTATTATATATGCGTGAGTCCAAATACATCGAATAATCGATTTTTCAATCAATTTGAGCGCTCAAGTATCTTTTTATCGCTTGTATTTTCTATTTATTTGCGTTTGTGAAAATACCTAAAAATTCTCTTTGTTATGCGATTAGAAATAAATATTAAAAAGTGTATAAAAGCACATGCTCTTAATATGTCAATCAAACATTGAATTTACTTATTTTGCTTGGTCGAATATATTTAGGTTGAAATTGAGTATAAATAATTAAATCTTGTCCCCTTGAAAAATACAAGATGCTCTACTCTTGTATTTTTAGAAACGGCCAATGTACGAAATACTACTTCTATCATTACCATTATAAGGTGAACCTTGAATAATGCACACCAACCTATTGACGACACAATAAAGAATGCTATATGTAAACCAATGTAAATAAAACGGCGATATGAAATATTAAATATAAGAACATTATTGGTCCTCGACATGTGTTGAACATATGATACCTGTATAAAAACAGGTAAGCATCGTGACATAATTCGGTTTGATGAAAAATTTTGCATAACTTAATACATCAGTTTTACCAAAAAAAATTAAATAATGGCGGTTTCCTACAAAAGTGTTTGCGATGCCCGCTGCCATACATTTTATGCAGAAATGTTCAGGAAAGAAAATTTTCTACGCATGAAATGGTTTTTAAGAAACCAAGAACAGCTATTGAAGAACCTTGACGTACAAACGGAAAAGGGTCGATTTACTGAATCTGTAGAAGCAACAAGTCACCGCGATGGCGAAAAATCAGTAAACAAATTAACACAAAGTTTTTAAGGGTTTGTCTTATCGTAAGATTATCATGATTGTGGTTTAGATATGGCAAAAAGCAATGCCTCCATGGAGACCTCCTGCTTCCGATGTGTCTATTAATATTCACAGTATGAAGCCAATCGATCCTAAGGTACTGGATGTTCTATATGAAAAAGAAGTACCAAGTTTCATTACTGCCGAAAAATACTTTCATAAAAGGTTTTGTTTTAATATACCAATATCTGCCTCCGTATACAAGAGGATACGTCAAATTTCAATAATCGATTTTACCAATAGACTGAAACAAAAACCTGAAAGTCGGTACTATTTTCCCGAATGTACCGCTTGGAATTATGGTTGGCGTCTAGACGATTATCCGCCAATTCCCTCAAGTAAAGTAAAAAGAAAAGGTGTTATGCAAACGGAATTCTATTACCCGAAGATATCCAGCCTAAGTAGGCAACCCGAATGGTATACCGAATGTCGAAGGAGAAATGTAAAAAGTTGTAACACATAATGAACTCACTATTATTATATATTAAAAGCATCAAAAATGTTAATTCTGGATGATATCTCTGCTGATTATTATTTCACGATACATATAATTTTATTGCTTGTTTATATATTACAGTAGTGTAAAGTAAATGGTTATGTATAGAGGTTGTATTTGTGTCATCAGAGTTATATACAGAAATTGTACTAGTGGCATTAGAAAACTATTAATTTCATTCATTCTGTGTTGAACTCTTTTTTTACAGGAAATAAGTGTCCTGTAAGATCAGGCGTCGTATGAAAGACAAAGCAAACAAATCTTTTGAGTTCTTTGCTACATTTCGAAAACCGTTTCTCCACTATCAGCTTCTCTTCCTTAAGCTTTTTCAGTTCTGCACTCATCGCGTTCAAGGTCTCGTTTAAATTAGTTATTGTCTTTTGCAACTGACAAACTTGATTCTAAGAAGGAACAAGCACTTATGATTAAGGACGCAACAAGAATTGTCCTGCGTACAATAATTTACCTCGGAAGCTCTGTGAATCGTCAGTGCTTTTGCGTCGCTCTGTGATCTTTCTGAACAAAGGAGATGTATAATGTCGGCAGCATTTTGCATTTTCAACTCTTGCTTTTGAATGCGTGCTTTCTGATCATATTTCTCCTTCAAGCTTCGTATTGCGTTATTTAGTTTCATATGTTCTTTTCTCATAATTTCGTTAAAATCGGCAATCATTCGTTCTCTTTTTGCGCGAAACTGTTCCTCGAAATCAGCGTACAAGTGCGTTATAATGTACCGAATTTCTGAACGCATAATACCCAAAAATTCTCGTCTTTGCTTCATGTGTTCATACGTACTACACTTCTCCAATCTTTTGCTGAGTCTTGTGATTACATTTTTCCATTCGTTCTAATAGACGTTGTACATACATGTCCGATCTTATTTCCAATTTTCAAATACTACACGATATTTTTAATTTCCGAATTCTACAGATTACAAGTCGAGAAAAAGACTACCGTTGATTACCTCAAGTTTCTCCTCTAACTCGCACTGAACTCCTTCAATATAACTTTTATAATAGCTGTGCAATTCGCGAATGTTTGATTCATTCTCTTCATGTTTTTTTGCCTGATATATGTGAAATACATCTTTCATGTGACATTGTAAATTCTTTGCTGTTTTTTGCTGAATCTCTATTTTGTACTGTTCCAGCAACTCTTTACCTATCTCTAATAATACAAAATTACTTTTTATGAAGTCCATCATCTACGTGTATTATTATATTATACCTAATATGTTTTCATGCAGATTTGCTTTGAGGGTGTCGGTTTCTGTCCGTAGTGGCGGATTAGAATTGCCACGTAGTTCTTCACTCGTTGGAAAATTAAAGCTACACGGAATGGTTTCTAAGGAATTTAATCCCAAAATTTTCCTTACTTCCGCATGACTATAATCAAATACAACTTGCCCGAGGGGCACGCCAAGGGAAGCAGTAACTTCTAGTGACGAAGGGCCGTCCTCACGATGGCAAAATTTTGGGTCACAAAAATTTACACGAGTCTCAACTGTGTATAAGAAATGTGCAATTTATAAGAAGCTTGGCTGCATCGTGTGTCTGAGATCATGCATTATTATTTAATGTTCCTATCTCTACAAAGAGGTATACATTTCCCGAACTAACACTACAGAGCGATGTATAAAAATGCTATGTACTTACCCATTTTTTAAGCAGAAATTTCTTAACCCATCACAGTATAGGCACCAAAAATATACTATGCGTACTTAACCCTTACACCTAACAATTTTGTTGCTCGTATTAAACCATAGTTATCGAAATATTTAATCCGCGGAAGGGACTTTCGATCCGCTTCGATTTATTCGATAGCAACTGCACGATGATGCATGTGAGTGTGTAGGCAGGAAGATCTATGACGTCTAACGTAGAAATACCATGTAATTGCATAAGAATTCAAATCACAAAATTGCGCAATAGTATTGATAAATAGAATATATCTCAACATACAAGGCAAATGTATGTACTCTACGAGTATTAAGATTAGTTAGATAGTTGTTAGTGATAAACGTAGTGAATCGCAGCTCCACCGAACAACACCGAACTTGAACCACATGTACGCGTGTGTAAACCGTGGTCGATGATGCCAAATTTTACAAACCATGCTAGATTTCCTATTACGAAAGCGGTGAAATTGCACGAACAGAGAAATAGTTGTTTGCAACTGACGCTAAAATATACTTCGATATTCAAGAATATCTTGACAAAGAACTTGCAAAACATGTGTTACTTTAAAGTGTAGCGATATGTTAAAGATTATACGAGACTGTAACCTGTGTAATTACAAGGAAAAACAGTGTTAGCGTAACGGAACGAAGTGTTTTGTAGAATATACTACATCAACTCTATCAGATTTGTTACCTTGTATATATTATAATAATAATTTAACATGATATTGGCCACACGTCGAATATCCGCCAGAGCTTTATTTAGAAGCTATCGGCTTGCGTCCCTCTTTCTAAACAGGTAATTTACATGTTAATATTGTTTAACATAATTAAACCTTTTGCCCAGTACACTACTTGATGCTCTTATTTATTCTTTAGACAAACAGAACGGACAATAACTATTTCACAATATCGACAAGCAAAGCAAATAGATACATCAAAGCTATTTATACCAGTTTCTATAAAATATACACCGGAAGATAGTAATATAGGAGAGGAATTATGTGGGAGCCTCAGCAAAGCAGATTTAATGAGAATTGTTAACAAGTTCATTGAATTACCAGAGTTGAAAACACTAACAAAAGAATATGGTTTAGATGGTATTTAAAAATGATAGCATAAACCTGTTAATATGCCAAGGTATATTCTTCTTATTGGTATGCCATTATTAATGTTCATTTTCAGACAATCTGCGAATAACAGCACTAAAACAATTCCAAATGTATTGCCTTAAAACACCTCAGCTACCCTCAGATCTTCATGTTACGATAAGTGACATTCTTTCGGGTGCTGGAAATACTACTGATATCTTTCCATATTTCTTACGATATGCAAGGCAAATTTTTCCTCATTTAGCCTGTTTAGATGAACTGAAAAGAATTAGTGATTTACGAAAACCAGCAAATTGGTAAATATACTGACCATTAATATCTTAATAAAGTCAATCCATTGTTAAGTTAGTTTGAAGTTTTGAACTCAACTAATATGTTTAACAGGTATCCAATTGCAAGAGCAAAAATGAGAAAAATTATATTTCATGCTGGTCCCACAAACAGTGGTAAAACATACCGTGCTCTTGAAAGATTTATGAAAGCCCAGAGTGGTGTTTACTGCGGCCCATTGAAATTACTAGTTGCAGAAGTATTTCAGAAATCAAATCAATTGGTTGGTAACATTGATAATGGTCATTAAGCTTCATTACAGAATGTATTTGAACACATTTGATGTAATTTAATTTAGGGTACACCCTGTGATTTAGTTACAGGAGAAGAGAGACAATTTGCCAGATCCGCAAAAGAACCTGCAGACCACATGTCGTGTTCTGTTGAAATGGTCAGTTTAAATCAAGACTGTGAGTGATTCTTTATTTAACAATTTGTAGCACTAACATTTATTATATTTGCAACAAGTATAAGTATTGGATTTTGCATTGTAGATAAAGTAGCAGTTATCGATGAAATTCAAATGTTACGTGATCCTGCTAGAGGATGGGCATGGACAAGAGCCCTTCTTGGAATTGCTGCTGATGAAATTCACTTATGTGGTGAAACAGCTGCTCTTAACTTAGTATGGCTTTATCTTGTCAGGCTTTATAAAAGGAATTACGTGTAAGGCGACAGTATAATTTTAATTGAACTTGCTTGACTTGATGTAGGTGAAATCTTTATGTGAATCTATTGGGGAAGAAGTGGAAGTACACCACTATGAGCGACTTACTCCATTAGAAATACAAGACAAAGCTCTCAATGACTTGGCAAATGTATCTCCAGGCGACTGCATTGTCTGTTTTAATAAGAATGATATATTTCATGTATCACGTATCCTGGAATCAAGAGGTGTAAAAATTGCTGTTATATATGGCAGTTTACCACCAGGTACCAAGCTAGCACAAGCCGCCCGATTTAATGATAAGAATGATCCATGTAAAGTATTAGTTGCAACAAATGCCATAGGAATGGGGCTCAATTTGTAAGTTCCTGTCAATGTTTAAAATATTCATATTCTAATACTTTTGTACGAATAGGTTCTACCAATATTAATATAATATCCTTTGTTTTTTTTTTCAGACATATTCGAAGAATCATTTTTTACAGTATAGTTGTACCAAATGTAAATGAAAATGGGGAAATAGAAATCTCAACGATTTCTGTATCATCGGCGTTACAAATAGCAGGCCGTGCTGGCAGATACAGAACACATTGGGAAAAGGTATATTGTTAAATTAAGAATTATTTTACCAGACTATAACATGATATTCAAATCTCATAACAACAATATCATATATATGCACATCCATGTTTCAGGGTTTTGTTACCACATATCTGGAGAAAGACTTACCTGTTTTGAAGAATTTGTTAGAGCAAAGTCCTGAACCAATAACAAAAGCTGGCCTGAATCCAACTCCAGATCAAATACAACTATATGCCTACTATTTACCACATGCAACTCTCTCAAATCTTATGGTTAGAAAGTGTTTTGCAAATTTTCATGTTTATAATTTTACTAAATCGTTCTTCTTCTCTTCTTTTTTCAGGATATTTTTGTGGCTTTATGTACACTTGATGATTCACTTTTCTTTGTGTGCAATATTGATGATTTTAAATTCCTTGCGGATACAATTGAACATGTTCCTTTGTCGCTTAGAACCCGGTACATATTCTGTTGTGCACCCATTAATAGGAAACTTCCATTCATGATTGCAATGTTTTTGAAGGTATAGATTACAAACGTTTCTATCTATTTTGACTCACGGATAAGTTTTGCAGTTACTCATATAGCCTCTTGTATTCATACAATATAGTTCGCCCGACAATATAGCAGAAATGATCAGATATCATATAGTTGGCTCTGTAACGAAATTGGTTGGCCACCCGAACCACCCAAGAACCTTGCTGATCTTATACATATGGAATCTGTATTTGACGTTCTAGATCTTTATCTTTGGTTGAGGTATTTACTTAATAATAAATTAATAACTTTGTGTAGTTTGGTAATATTGTAGAAAATTTGCTAAATTATTTCATGCATTTTCAGTACTAGATTCTCGGACATGTTTCCTGACTATGACAGAGTGAGCCTCATTCAAAAGCAATTAGATTTATTTATACAGCAAGGCATAGTTACTCTTACAGTATTAATACGAAATACTGACACGGAAGGTACAGTATATTTCACATTTTTAATCATATCAATATTGATCAATGTATGCATTCTGTGTCTGGAAATTTGAACTGTGGAATTTTGTTACATATAGGTAAGGCGAAACTATCCAAGAAAGAAGAAAAGAAAGGTAAAGAACAGAAGTGTAAATAATTTACACTTAACTTTTATTTATGCAATTCAACCTTGTACTACATATTACAGCGCCAAGAGACGAAAATCATCAGCCAGCCATACCTCTACAATCGAAAGGTAGCCAAAGGAGAAAATAATATATTACACCATTTGGTCTACGTTGTACACAATTTAAAGTATAAATACAAAATGTTTTCTTTATAAATAATTGAATGCTGAATCTTCGCAAATCTTCAGTTTAGAAAAGAGAAAGAAAGAAAAGGTATGGATGGATAAATTAAGCATGGCAAAAGCAATAGTGGTAAAGACAGTAATCGTATAATCAGCCTAATGTACGTAATTATACTTGTCCATCGAAAGTAAAAAGTATGTACACAATTAGTGGATCAGTTTAAAGTATAGAATGAATGAGGAACACAGTCTTTCAAAATTATTTTATTCCAAATGAGAGAGAACGGCTCATTTTGTCAAAACTTTTATAAAATCATATCTCCGGTCGTGCTTCCTAGTACGTTTTCTTATTTGCCCAGCAGAAAACACTTTTTGCTGCTTTGACAAAATGGGTGGGTTATACTCGAACGGTGAGAAACTTTTCGCTTTCCGTGTCGACATATGCGATAATGTAATGCATTTTGTACATCTTGCGGAATCATTATTTAATATTAGAGGACATGAGATATGTCTCCATCGTACGCCGTCGTTGTATGCAACTTTAATTTCATTAATTTCTTGACCGTCCTCAGTATCGGATACACCTAATATAAATATGTTGTACGATTTAAAAAAATCTCATGCAAAGTACGACTAATTTTAAAACTGTTTACATACCTTCGCAAACAACTCTTTGATCAAATTCGTCTATTAATTCTTCTAAGTCAAGTAAAGTGTGTACTTTCAGATGTTTTCCATCCCTAATGAGATTATGAATAAGAGGATTGATTTCGCGATTTCCAGCTGTACATCTCAATACCATGTCACTCTTCAGAAACACCTGCTTCTGAACATAGGGCATACCATTCTTTGCCATGCCCATATACAGATACACCACAGTTGTAGTGTGCCCTTTCGATGTTACTGCACAAGACCAACCATCTGGTAACATTATTTCACTACACACCTCTAATAAATCTTCAAATAACATTTCAACTTCATCATTGTCCTTATACAAGGAATATTCATCCAAAGTCTCATAGTTTTCTGTACTAAGGGCTTCACTCTCTACTTGTGACTCACTATAAAAGTTTTCTATATCTTTCTCGGTTTTGCAATTCTTCACTTTTTGTTCCCACATTTCTGTTGACGTATCATCTGCATCCGAATGATTGAACGTTCCAGGAGATTCAGAACCGTTTCTAGAGTTTGTCATTTGAGAATTTTCCTGATCCATAATCATTTCTTCCATCTTATGGTGTTCAGGACTCCTTTCTTTTGCCATCTCTATATTAGCATCAATCTCTTTCTCTGTATGTCCAGTATTTGTTGATTCTTGAGAGCTACCTTCTGACACATCCATTAGTTCTGAGGCAGGTTTTGATTCGGTTTTAAATTCTTTATTTGGTTGAGTTTTCGTTTGACATTTCTTTTCTTTATGTGGGGGTTTGACTGTCACCTCCACTGCATAGCGGTACTCCGTGCCTGTGCTCTTATTTTGATTCTGACCCTTACGAAAATTTTCACTGATTCTTGGTATAGCAAATGTTCTCTTGTCTGGGTGTTCATCCTCTTTTTCTGGCTTAAATGTTAAGTAATCACTCATGTTTATATCTGAATCATCCGAACATTCTGGGTTTAATGGATTATTCTCATTCAAGTGCCTGCTTGGTACTGCGCCAGGCCTCAATCTACATTTTTTATATTTTATCTGCAATATGGAATATAACAGACCTTGAAGTATAGAACCACTAGAAACAGTTTGTGTGTTAAATCAATTCTAGCAAACTTACTGTGATAACATGTGGTGGCACGCCACTGACCCAGTGAGTAATGATATCATCTTTATGAAAATGTTTGCTGCAAACATACGTTTCATCTGTAACAGCATAGCTTTCTATTGCAATTGCAGCCTGCCACTTTTTTCTAGTTTCAGGATCTTTTGGAGCCGAAAAGAAACTATAAGAATTCCTATAGTTTGTTTCCTTACACAATACGCATTTGCGTGTCATACTGATACTGCAAAAGAATACGTACTATTTAACTCGTTAAATATGATATTGACTATTTCTGATGTTTTCAATATTTCTTATTAAGTACTTTCTCTGTGAACATTTGATTTTTTCTCCGAAAAGGTAATCCTCCCTAGACCCACTGTATTCAGTAGTCAAATCAAAGGTTATGTGCACTATGTTTACACACAACATAACTAAAGTGTAAACCTTCCTTGGATACATATTTATTTACTGGTAATAAGTGTAAAGCTCACCTTAGGATATATATAAAGTACGAAAGTTAATTTCATCTGGATTGTGCGAAATGCGTAGAATCAGTTTATTCACAGGCTTATTTGTTAGATCCTCTCCAATCAAGTGTCACTTGATGCACCTTTATGGTTCCCCTCAAGCTTTCGCATTAGTATATTTGGTTAATTTATATCGGTACTTAGTATAACCACGTACGTCTAAATCAACTAATTCAACTGCTCTTCTTGAACATATACCTCAGAAGACGCAGATTACAAACATTTTCGTTATCACATTATTCTCCTTTCAATTCTGTTTAACTTTCATGCACGCATTCTATCTGCACAATCCTGTGCTACTCCCATAATGAAGCTAAAAACGCCAAGTGATAGACAACCCGTGATAGTGTCGCCTGGTGTCGCCGGTGTCGCCCATGCGGCGCGCGATTATCTTGTATCTGTCCTTAGATAGTCGGTAGCCAGTCGATTTTGTTTTATGTACATCATTTTACATCTAAGGCAATCTAAGACTTATTTCTTACCACTTCTTATCACTTCTTATTGCTTCTTATTGCTTCTTATCACTTCTTATACGCTTCTTACTTATGCTACAGCAAAGTGCTGGGAGCGTAAACCACGTAAAACCAATCTTGCTTTCATGAGCTTCCATTCGCTGCTGTTTCCAATGACGGTAATGTGTAATGTTTTTGGGAACGCACACTAGAGCTGGGTTCAATTTTATATATAACCTGAGTAGGCTGAGTAGTACAACTTACGTATCTGTATGATCTGTATTGCCAGTGTATTTTTGGGATCAAACACTAAAGTTTAATACGTTTATAAAAACGATAAAACAAAGTTTATGTCTCATATATGAATTGTTACAATAAAATGACATTTTGGCATTTGATGTTCAGTTCTCTTATATTTAATAATAGAGAAAGCCTTTATTATCATACGTTGTTCAAAAGTAATTTATTCGAACCATTCGAATGACATATTCGTGAGGCAGAAAACTAATACGTAATTGCGGACAAACCTATGTATTTTATTCCAAACTTTGCAATTTAATGGCCTGCCAGTGATTAGGCTGCAAAGACAGGATGTTCTCCGAAAAATCATCCGCGGAGTGTGTATCACCACTTCCAGCAGACAAAATGCCAGCCTGTTGGGTTCAAGAAGACAGAATGAATGCCTTATTTTCACCCTTTCGAAGTAAATCCGCTAATCCGCAGGATTGGGCATCCAAGTACAAGTTTTGGCATGAATTAATATATGACTGGCTCTCTCATACTATGAATTGCAGTTTTTCTATCTCAGATGTAAATGATGCTTTCAAAAGAAAAGGTTGTAGACCACTCTGTTTGACAACTGTTGTGGAAGAACTACTTAGGTAATAGCATCGTAATATTTTTAATATTTGTGAAACTGTAGCTGATACTTAACTAAATTTTAGGAACAATGAAATAATACCGGAACAAGACTTTTTGCAAGAACCTTGTGAATCATGGACTTCGTGGTCAATTAATTTATTTGTTAGAAAACCACTTGTGTGGTCTGTTTCAAAGATTAAGAGTTATGTGGTTAGCACAGGTGTTAACACGGAGACAAAGTATATACATTTACGTTTTTTGAATGAAGTTGGAAAATTAATATTGTCTATCTTAAGTGACAAAAAAGACAATATTCTTGTACCATTGTCAGACATTTTAAAATGCTATGAAGAAAAGACTAACAAAGAAATTCCTGAGAATACAGTGATGTATGCCATAATATGGCTCAAAAGAACAAAAAAGATTGCTTTCAAAGATGGACCAAATAAACACGAATTCTTGATCAAAATGATGATGCATGCAACAGATACTATAACAGAAGTAGAAGCAGGACTCTATGCATTGCAAAAGCAAGAGGAGGATCTTATGAAAGAAATACACAAACTGGAAGGAGACAAAATTAACATTATCAATGAAACCAAGGAATTCTTAGCAAAGGGAATGCGGCGGGTCGCAAAGGCACACTTACGGAAAAAAGTAGAAATTGAAAATACTATCGAGAAGCGATCCCAAGCCCTTGAAAATCTACGTTCACTTATATCGAGCATCCAAGATTCACATTCGAATACTAGTGTGCTATCTGCATACAAGATTGGAAATAATGCTTTGAAGCAACTTACTCAGAGCGGTTTATCAGAATCTAATGTTAGAGACGTTATAGATGAACTATCAGAGGTATGAAAATATTTAGAACTTTGCATACTTATTATACACTATTATCGACAAATGTATAAAAAATAACTCACATTTGATTTCAGACCATTGAAGATCACAAAGAAATCCATGCCATTTTATCAGATACACTGAAAAGCGATGAATCAGATCAAGACTTGGAACAAGAGTTAGAAGAATTATTAAAGTTAGATAATAAAACTGCGACCAAAACCCTTAATGATACATTAAACGCTAGTATTGACGAACTTGAACAAAACTTGAGGAACCTTAGTGTAGAAGGTAATATATTTTCCAATCTATGAAACTCGTCGTATTTCATTAGATGTGGAATTATTAACTTCTTTATTTTTGTTTACATATTAGATACTTCTATGCCAATCACACCTTCCAAGGATTCTAAGCCAAGTTCAACACAAAACAAGAAATTGTTAAAGCAGCCACAACTTGCGTGAGACAAAATTAATATTTAGTGTTATGTGGTTGTGCAAAACTCCAGGTGTGCTATTTATATAGTGTATATTTTAAGTCACAAGTTCACGTTTACGAATTTGATATACTAAACAAGCTTTTAACTTTCAACGAATGTAAATATAATATTTATTTGTTGTCCATAAAAATAATGGGTAAGAATAGTGATGCATCGAGCGATTGTTTTTATACATATTACTGATTATAAATATTTTTCAAGTATAATGTTGTGTACTATCTTTATTAAGACAGGTATATAGATTAAACAATTTGGGAATATAGAAATATAAGAAATTTTATTCTTATTCTGATGCATGTACAGGAAGGTTATGGTTTTCATGTAGGACACAAAGGATATGAATTGAATGTTTCCAATTTCAGAATAACATCTTGTATCCATGCCATATGATTGGAAACTCTGGTATAGAGAGAATATGCATGACTGTTGCATGTCCTTGTTCCTTCTGAAACTTCTGTACCAAGCCCAACACTAACAATGCCGCGAAGGTACCAAAGACCCCCAGATTTAAACACTAAACCTCCACCACTATCTCCATCGCAAACAGAGGATCCTGAAAATCATATTTTTGTACATTTCTATATGTACCTAATAATGGTATAAATATGTATAATGATGCATCATACGATATTTTACTAACCATTGCTATAACCAGCACAAAATTTATCAATCGTAATGAACTTCTCAGTTTCATATACAACACTCGATGATTTACATTGACTTAATGGGATATATGGCACTGTTATAGATTGCAAAACATAACTAGATGGTCCCAAGTGTGTTCTTCCAAATCCTGCAACTCTTCCAGAATTGCCCACTTCAAGTACAGCTTGATCACTGTATATTGAAGTATCCAAGCAAATTGGGACTAATAGCGATGAGAATACAAATGCTTCTTGCAATTTTAAGATTGCTATGTCCCAAGCATAATTACCCTCGAGGCCAAGGTAGCTGCAAATTATGTAGATATTTTCCACCTGAAAGGTATATTATATAATCATGAAGTTCATATACACTACTCACACTTATAAAGCTAATGCACAATGCGAATACCTTTCCCTTCTTAACAGCTCTCGCATCATGAAATGGAGAGTCGAAATCTTTAAAAATGTTGCCAGTTACTACAAAGAATTTAGAGGGAGAATCGACTCGTTTAGTAACTTCATTGTACACGCAATGTGCCGCCGTGACCAAAAGATTTTCCTGTATAATAGTTGCACCGCATATGAACTCTTTTGGTGCCTCTGCTGATTCAGCTCTGTACAGAGTTGCATGCCATGGAAACTCAGTAATTTGAGCACGAGTCCCATTCACAATGAGAGGTGTGGTGCTTGGAGCAGGAACGCCGCAAACTAAAAAACAGGCACCATAACTGATAATTTATCTATCTTACGACTTGAAAGATAGAGATAATTCACAACCATCGTCTACTTCATTAGTTAGTATATTGTTTCAATTGAATAGTGTTTCTAATTTGTTATTAAGGCGTATTTTATGGGAAAAGGTGATAGACTTTTGGGTAATACGATATGCAACAGATTTATTAAATTTACTAACAAAGATTAATACTTTTTCATTAAAGCCTTGTTTCACTATATTTGGTACATTATAAATATGGTAGGAGTATGTGAATTATCTCAAATGAAATTTCCTTCAATTTTTTTTCAAATCTCATGAGCTATTTTGACAACACTCGTCTTTAACCATTAATCGCACTAGTATATTTTATTAAAGGATTTAATTTCAAGTCCACACTGGTCCAGGCTCATGCAGTAAATTTTTCGACGCTTGCTGAGAACCTATTCTAATATCAATGTCCGGGGGGATATCACGTTGATTTTGAATATGTACAATGACTTTATCAGGAAGAATTTCGATAATCGCCGAGTTATTTTGCTGTACATTCGTTTGTAATCCAATAGAATTGTCATTGATGAAAACATTTATCGTAAGCGGACCTGGAACACAACGTATAGGCTCCGGCTCCCATTGCCCCTTCTCATTACATCTCACATTTGCTCTTTTTCGCGTTAGGAGCGTTGTTTCTTGGCGATAGCTATTACGACACGTCAGTTTTGCTGTTGTACGTGGTTTGACTGGCGACTCGCAGGATACCCATTCGTCATTGTATGTACAAAACGCGTCAGTCGATGCAGAACTTAGCGCTTTACACCGTATTTCTGCATAAAGATAAGCAATTAGTTGTAAGCTTTTAACAATTGGCTATATGTGTATATATTTGGTTGCATCTTACCAACGCACACGGGAATGTTTAACCATTTGCCTTCAGGACCACAGAATACATCAGTAGAACCTCTGACTTTGTAGCCAGAATCACAAGTATAAATTAAATAGGCTCCGGGGTCTAATTGAGCTCCCTGTTCAAGATCGCAATCCTGCCCAGAAGCACATTGTGAGCTATGTAATTTCCAATGACCATTCTGTGGTTGTGGGGGTACAGTACAAGGACGTCTAGGTTTCGGGGACCAAGGGCCTGCGGTAGGCGGAGTGGAATGTGTCGGTGGTACTGGCCTAATTTCCGGTGTAGTTGATGTAGTCGTTTCGCGACACAATTTTTCATCTTCGTCAGAACCATCGGCACAATTATTCACCCCATTACATTTCAAATCACCGTCAATGCAAGCACCGTATGCACAACGGAAAACTAATGCTGGACATCTATATCAGATCAAGTTAAATAATTTAAGCGCAAGGTTTAAAGATAATGGTCCTAATATTAAAAATGCTATATTCTTCAATATGGACATACTCGATTGATTCGCATTTACTTAATGTTTCGTCTGATTTATCAGTGCAGTCCGCTGTACCATCACATAAAGCAATATTATCAATACATTGTCCATTATCACATTTAAAGTGATTCCTTGGACAACCCGTGGAAGCTGTCGACTCATTGCGAGATGCACCTTTACAGGAAGGCAGTGCCTCATCGCTGTTGTCAATGCAATCTTTAATACCATTACAGACTGCATCTCCATCTACACATGCACCATACGCGCATCGAAATGCATACGTAGGGCACATTATTTCTGGTTTTGTACATTCTGCTCTAGTTTCGTCAGATTGATCAGTACAATCTGCTCTTCCGTCGCATAGCAGTTCGCTTTTTATGCATTCACCATTGTGACACCGAAATTGGTCTAGACTATAAACAAAATTTATTTTCGTAAGGTAAATTTGTGTAAAATTTCAATTACATTACTGAATCACCGCGTGTATCTTCTAATACATTAAATTATTGCCCTACCTACAGCCGCTCTCTTGTGCAAGTCCCGTTGTAATTGAGCCTGTAATAGACATAAATCTAGAATTTCAAATTCTCACATGCCTGCCGCGCTATTTAGAGAAAGCCGTAAGCATATTTACAAATCACGGTTGTGCAATAGAATATATCTACTCTTTGCGTATTGGTCAATAATTTAAAAGTTCAGATTAGCCATGCCGTTCGAGATGTGGATAAAATACGTATCCGCGTTGATCATTTACTTGGGGTTCAAGGTCATCTTACAAATCTACCCGCAAACAGGTTTATACGGTATACTATACATGTATCTATTCTCAATCACGTTTCGATCGTTTCGATGCAAAGGATGAGAGATTCTTTTGTTTCCCACACTTTATACGTAAAACAACGATTGCTGCTAAACATTATAAGGTAAATGTATTTTTCGCAAACTAATATCATTTCGAGCATTTTTTACTATATTTCACTCATTCTCTTGAACTAATAAACTTAATTTATAAAAGTTCGCATCTTTTGTGGAATGTTAAATGATATACCAATTTGTACTTACTGTATAGAGCAATTATAAAAAATGTGTTTAATGAAGTCTTCATTCTTAATTCTAATAACCAGTATGTATAAAAAAAAAAAACACTAACAACAAGAGTGGTTGGGTCTTTCGTCAGTAGACACCAACTGACTAACCGGTGCCTGCCGCGGTGCCTACGGATGCTTACTGATCTTGCATAAATCCGGAATTACCCATCCCACACGGACACACACAAAGAATGTATCGATGAACGGGGGAAGCACGCAGAGTATTTGCGTGAATGTATACAAATAAACCATTATCGCAGCATAATTGCAGTCCGCAGAATAAGACTCATATACGTAATTGGAAATTCTAGCAATTAAACGAGCAGTATATATGCTCACGAGAGAAAGGAAAATTGTTAACGTTTGTTAGTTATTGGAAACTATCAATCATTTCACACTTGCCAAAAATATTTGGTAGTGATTTTTGTTACAGTTTAATAACAAGCAATTTTATTAAACAAAAAATCAATAATGTTCTTAAAATGGAGAGAAATAATGGTCTGTGATTAGGAATATAATTCTTGTATTCTCAGTAGATTATTACAAGATCATAAATTATAGTAATTATGTTTCCTGAATGATCTGCTTTAACTTTGTTTCCGCTATTGTATGTCTGCTGCTACCTTTTCATCTTCTTCATCATTTTCATGTACTTCTTGCAGCTCCCCATCAATATCAGGTGGTTCGTGTGTTTCCAGGTTTTCGCCTTTTACAATGTGGAAGTATTTACTTTGTAACCATTTAAATGCGCTAAATTAAATTCGTTAAGGACAATACAGGCAGTTGGTTATTTGTCTTGGTGTAACGAATTATGTAAAAGGATACTGCTGCTGTTCGCACTCGGTCTCAATTATATGTTTCATGATACTGTTATTTAAAAAGTTTTGTACATCCTCTTCACAATCTTCCCATGTAAGAGGTTTATGCACACCATCATCTCCAAATTTTTTATCATAATAGTCGTAATGTAACTATGCATAAAAGTTTAATCAGGAATTGTGTAACACTCTTAACCTATGATACTGAATCCTACTAAAAATACTTACATTTCTTAAAATCAAACCTAGCCCAGGAGCTTGTCCTATAATGTACTTTTCTCGGGAGAAAATTGACAATACATCATCTTTGGTTACAACTTTTCTAAGTACACCAATCAATAAGCAAACCATTTTACGAATTTGATGTAACAGAAAGCTCTGACCTTTTATTGTTAACACAGCAAACTCTAAATCATTAGCAACAAAGGTGTCTGTACAAGCAAATTTGTGAATGACTCTAAAAGCTCTTGGATCCACTGCTTTTCTGAAATGTTTATTTTAAGATAATATTATTACTAAATGGATTACAGTAAATATCTCTTTCCTCTTCAAGTATCTTCTTTCTACTTTAAAGTAATACTTACAACTTTGATGTTACATTGTGACAATTTTTTGGTCCTAAGAATGATTTCCCAACATCATTTATCTTATCCAAGACTTCGGGTGTTATTCTGTATTCTTTATATGGTTTTCCCATTATAGTGTAATTGTCTTCACTTAAAAATGGTTCGTCTCCTGGTATAAATACATATGTAGGTATAATGTACATATATGTTCTTGCTGTGCAAAAATTTTTGGAATTAAAGGCCTTGGTTGCTCTTTGTACCCCAAACACTCTTATATCATCCGGAAGATGCTTATTTAATTCTTCCTTAGTCACTGTGTCAGCTTCATGAAAAAAAAACAATATTGCTTTAAAACTTTATTCCTTCTCTCCATCTCTATGAATGTAAAATCATACAAATCATTTTCGGATACCTACGTAACCTTAGAGAAACAACTTGCTTAGCTGCTGAAACACCCTTGTCTGTTCGTGCAGCTCTTTGAAAATTCATAAGTTGAGCTTCTTCAAACATTTTGTCTTCAATAAAATCTGCTTTTCTCAATGCTATTAATAACTGTTCCTCCACTGTATTACATCCTGGATTTCTTTGCATACCCAAATATTTTGCACCCACATAACTTAATAAAAGTGCATGTTTCTTTCTTTTCCTTGTATTGCTTTGTTCTTCAATTTTTTGAACTTTTGTTGCGCCATTCTCAATTGGATCTTCTAATACTCTTTTATTATTTATTTGCACACTTTGTTCTGCCTTGGAAGCATCAGCAGAAACCTCAGTAGACATACTTCTCAACGAAAACGTTACTAAAACGATAACATTATTATCACGTCATTGTTTACTATTCTTTGATTTACATTACTTACCAATGCGATTGCTGAGTACATGAAGTAAAGACGAGTTTGTTAAAGCACGGTAGGCTATGTTACACATTTATGAATATCTGCACGTGTATTGCGGTCAGATTGTAGAGATTCATATAATTCTCTAAAGACGTTCTGGGGTCCGACTGCTTCACTTTTAGAGATAATCTTTCCATGAACTTTTTAAAACTATCATACAAATTGAGGAATAGTTGATTTATTTACCACGTGCCATGCCAGGCACAAACATATACCGAGCTACGCATACTTAAAGAAGGGACAATATTCCGACACGCCCTCAGACTGAAAAGTTCTTTCACCCTTCGGGTAATACATTTAAAAGTAAATTGCCGATGCAACAGCTGGAACGCATTGAGAGTTCTCAACTGTGTTCAATTATTCCCGAAACCTAGTGATCATTCGCTCTTTTATCTCCATACATATTCCCTTTGAACACACTAATCGATCTAAATCGAGGTCTTTTGCGTTTCCAAGTCCAACCAACTCCAACCATTCCATCTGTCTGCATCAACTTCATGAGGTTTCTAATCGGAATCATCGGAATCATAAGTTTGTCATATTCGGAGCGAAACTGAATAGTTGTACTATGTAGTAAAGAAGACTTGCTTAACAAACGTAACTCAATATATACGAAAATACCATTTATAGCCCTTAATCAACAGTAAGTATTTCTGTTGAGTAATGTTCTGATCAATTTAACATCACAATTCTGATATCCGATGGATCGAACGGACAATCTAAAAGACACTCTTTAACACTGTAAGACTTTTTTACCAAACAATTATTTCCCATATAACATACTAGAATCAGATAGTGTTAATTTTGGTAAGTGTGTTACGATTAGAATGCAATTGGAAAAATATCGCCCTTTTCCGTTCTTATGTCGTGCAGCTTTTTCGAAAAACACTCAGTACAGAGTATACTGATAACATTCCGACGTATTGTTGCTTATCACTATAATTATGTTATCCTTGAGTTATGATTATCTTAAAAAAAGTTAATTCACAATTGTGTCACTACAATCTGTACAAATTTTATGTTGCAAATGAGAATTGCATCACATTGGGAATGTAAAAGAGAATGTAAGATGGAAGATATGATGACAATTTTCAGGCTGAACTTCATAATAATACAGCGATGACTCTAACGTATAAAATATAATGGCAGAGGATGTGCCACATGTTGGAGATCAGAATAGAAATATTGATACACCGTGTACTAATATCACTATCTCAGCACATGAAAATGGAGATCTTCCCATCAATGGACTTGAAGGGTTAGTTAAAATAAGGGTATGTCCCCATCAAATCCAAATGATCTCTGTGCATATAAAAAACCAAGAAATGAAGACAGACAAAAATAGAAACGAGCATGGGGAGGAAGGAGACGAAGAAGTTGATCAGAATGAAGGAGAAGGAACTATAGACAATGGTCTACGAGGTAATGGTCTAGTGACTGAAGGAGGTCAAGCTAAAGAGCATGAAGATGATGACGAGGAGTATGAAGATGAAGATGAGAGCACTGAAGAAGATGAAGAGAAAGAGCAACCTCACGATGGAGAGTATGTACATATATATACACCTTAATATCTCCTAAGAATCAATTTTAAAATTCTTTTACAACTTCAATATAGAGTTAGGCATTGTTGGGTTTGTTTTGCCTCTGACGACGATGATGCTGCAGCAGCATGGGTACAGCCATGCCGTTGTCGAGGGACTGCAAAATGGGTTCATCAAACTTGTATACAAAGATGGGTAGATGAAAAACAAAAGGGTCATGCAGGTGTACATGTTGCTTGTCCCCAATGTGGTACAGATTATATTATAATGCACCCAAATGTTGGTTAGTACTTTCAAAAATCACAAATTCCAGTTAAGAACAGTAGAAGCAAGCATGATGTAATGGGACTGATTTAATTATTCCAGGGCCACTTTTAATGATATTGGATACTATAGATGGAGTAATTTTTAGAGTATGTCCTTATATTACTGCTGGAATTTTGGTGGGATCTGTTTATTGGACTGCAGTTACTTACGGTGCAGTTACGGTAATGCAAATAGTTGGACACAAAGATGGCTTAACCATGATGGAACAAGCAGATCCTTTCGTTTTATTAGTTGGGTTACCAACAATACCGATTATTCTTGTAATGGGGAAAATGCTTAGATGGGAGGATCAAACTCTCAGATTTCTTAGACGCCATGCTGGTAAAGTTCCGATCTTAAGGGATATCTTGTCAAGGTATTATTGTTATTATATTATAAAACGTATATCGGTGTAAAAAGAATATGGATAATAATTTTTTTAAAATGCATATATATTATGAATCACTGTTAATATTATTTTGCATCAGTTACCCCGATGATGAACGTGTAACGCTAACAGAGGACGCACCGCCAATGAGCACACCACTTTCGACAGCCCGCGTTATTTGTGGAGCTCTTTTACTTCCAACTATTGCTAATATTTGTGGGAAATTATTTTTTGAAAGCATCAATTCAAGTTTCCAAAGGACATTGCTTGTAAGTGTAACTAATCCATTGTAGTTGCAATTTGTGATGGCCCTTATATTACCAGTGTACGTATTGTGTTCTTTCTAGGGAGGTGTAGCATTTATTACATTAAAAGGTGCTTTCAAGATATACTATAAGCAGCAGAAATATGTAAGAATATGTCAACGGCGCATAATGGATTATACAAGTACTAACCGCAAATTGTACCAGAACAATAAACGTTCTGATACCAATCAGTCCACGTAAGATACAGATTACAAAACGCAAAAACTGTAAAAGGTATTGGTGTTTCTGAAAAATCAATTATAGATTTGCTCGATGTTTTATGTTCATGAATAAATGCGGTGTCCAAAATCGTTAAGACTAAAAAGAAGGGCAAGGCATTGTATCCACCTGTATTACATATAAAAGTACCCATTTCCAAATCATAGATAAAATCGCTGTTGCATGTATATCTAATATTTTACATAGATATGTCATTATAAAATCGATATTGTCTCTTCTTATATAGAGTGGCTAATGATACAAACAGTAATATTATGTTTATTTTTGATTGTGCAGTATGTAAGGGCAAAGAAAAATGCATAAATTTTGCATAACTGTAGAAATTCATAACGTCGAAGTAATATAATCAGATAATAATTATAGATCTGTTTGTAATAATAAACAAGAGGCCAAATTATTCTTGCAAATACATGTTACGTTATTTGCTCATTTTTAGTTCTATCTTAGCGCAATAGAGATATTTTAAACATTCGACTCGGCTTGTTTTATAGCAGCATTAATTTTTCAAGTTCGCAGATAGATTTGTGAAGATCTCTTGTTTTACTGTATTAATTGGATATTTTATTTATATGTTCATTTAAATAAATTTTGCAGTAAAAGAAAAGTACTGTTGTTTACTGAACGATTTTCTTTGTTATTAATATAGGCTGTAAATATTATTAAATTATTCTCTGGTAAAATGATCTACAAGTCACAGAAATATATTTATTATTATGGCGCATATTTATAACAAAAATCTTATCACTTAAACAATAGTGGTACATATGGAAAATATGTTTTCTTGATTAATGCTGTATAAGATTTTGTACATATTCTCTAATGTTTAGCATTAACCTCTGTTGGTGTACGTGTTTCATATCAATACTAATTTGTACAATGAAGAATATTACTTTACAATTGAAATACTACAAGGTGAAAACATTTCACATCACTCACATAAATATAGTTTTTGCTACCTTATCTTGGGAATGATATATCCCCTGTAACTTATACCTATTGTTTGCAAACTGTACACTACCTACTTGTTTGTACTGTATATCGTGACATAACTTTTGTCAGTGTGTCATATGCAATAATCGTAAACCTTCATCCAAGGAAGTACTTAATACCACATAATAGATAGAAAATAATTTCTAATTGAATATTTCCAAATTATTACCTTAAAGATAAATAGATTGCATTCTGGTAATTAACGTATACAGATAACATCCATAGAACAACAAATATAATATAGAAATGAATAGTTCGAATCTAATGTCATGTTAAGGGTGGTCCTGTGTAATTCAGGCTTGTTGAGCAAAAATCAGATGGGGGATCTTCTAAAACTAATAATTGTATATCCTCAATCTCATCCGATGTTCCTTGATTCATAGAACCACTAACAACTTTAAAATATGTGCATGGTCTTGGACCCTTCCCATAAGCATCCACTTCATAAGGGGGGCTCAGAATATCTAGAAATGCACAGGGTCCATCAGTGCATACAATTTCGTGCAAATTCTTCTTTTGAGGTGTTAAGATACAGGCGGAAGATGTACTATCCAGAATCACTGGTCGATGTCTAATTGCAGCGATCTTCTCGTTTGCATTTACTATATGTGCATCACTTCTTTTTAAAGTAAAATTATTTACTTGAACTGTTCCACAAAGAACCTGTTATCCAAGTTTACATTATTCAAAAATAGTATAAACTCTTGCATTTCAATTGTAAAGTAATTGTCATACCTTCAAAAAGCCATACATTCCAGGATGGTCATGCAAAGGCATTGTAAAGCCATGCTTAAGTATAAATATTGAAATTCTGAAATCATTGCTTTCAAATATATCTATTACGCATAATGGTGCTGATTGCATTTTAACATTTTCAAGTATTCGTTTATCTAATCCAACATCATCTGCTCCGATCCTATTCATGAGATTCCACAACTTGTCAAAGTTCTTTTGACATGGTTTAAAGTTGCTGTTTTTTTGTCCACCAAAAGTTTTCAGCGCTTGCTTCCAGAATGTTTGCATCCTTGTATTCATTATTGCGTTTTAACTGCAGGTTTCATTCGGAATTAGTATTAAGTGTTTAAAAACTTGCTTTGTAAGTACCTATTGTAAGAATTGGTAATATTTGTATTAATGAAATGAGATACACATTCTAAGTAATTGTAAGTTATAATAATGACCATATATTTCTCAGGAAATTTACAACTATGTATACATACCGCTGGTTTATACAGCGATCTCACACATTTTTGCACTGTACAAAATATCGTCCTCAAAAAATATGCAGGTACATTTATCGCATTTTCACGACCAATAATTTACAGCCTTGACTTGGATCGGTTTACTATTTTAATATTATGTTCTTTATCGAATTTTCTAACCCGCAAATGCCAGAAGGCGAATGCTTTCGAACAATCGTGTACAATATTAACAATTTGCTCAAGAGCTTGGGAGTACCACTGTTTCCATTAATTAACAGCTGATAACAAGCCAATTGTAAAGGCAAAGTTGTATAAAGCGATATGTTTTTTGTTAAACTTCTGCCACTCTAAGGATTCAATATAGAGCGATTGAATTACTTCATCTACAAATTAGAAAATCATTGTGCGATTTACATTTTCCAACTTATCAAAACTTTGACGTATAAGCAATAATATTTAGCATATGCACATACACTCTAAACCGCCTAGATGCAAATTGATGCAAATTGTTTTTCACGATTTATAGATATTTTAAGATTATATATATTTATAAAGATTTCAATCCTTTTATTTAGTATATTCTGTTGAAGAAGAGAAATAGTATTATTATATGACCATGATTTATTTGATTTGAGCAATTCGCAATTGTATTCAATCAAAATGTATGGAAAAATATTCTGATCGCGAATTGGAACACATTCAACTGCATTCAACTGTTGTATACTGTTGTATACAGATGATACAGATATATTTTATAAATCATCTATGTTATCTGTATCTATTGTATCATCTTACATACATGCCATTGTCAAGATGATCAAGATAGCACAAGATTGTTCACCAGCTTTTGGTTGTTCAAGCAGCCTGTTGATTGGAAGTGGTTGGAAGTTGGAATAAACGATTCGTAACAATTCGTAACCAAACGTATCTGAACGTATCTAAACAGTTGCGCACATGATCTTGCAAGTTGTTACGTCGGCTAAAGTCGCTTAGGAGTCGCTAGGAGTCGCTTAAAGTCCGTTCTGCAACAATTGTCAAACCAATCGAATTGGACTACGCAAGACTGCACGAAACTGTACGAACTGCATTGAACTGTCAGTAAACTGCAGTAAACCCATCAGCAGACTGCATCAGACTGCATCTATATTATATGTCTTGCACTGCACATTGCATTGCATTGTACATATGTACCACAATGTCCCACTGCACTTCATGACCTAACGTCGGGGTTCGCGCCGTTTCAACTTGTTTGAGACGATATCAATACGACTCGTACTATATATTGAATATGCAACAAAGATAAATAAATATTGCTCCTCTCTACAATATCATTTCAACAATGGGAGACTGAGTACCGCTATGTATAAACAGTATAAACATAATTGAACATACTAGCATCTACGTGTATGTACACAGATGTAAATAGTGTGACAGCCACCGTAAAGTGAAAAGTTATGTTGTTCTTAAATCTTTAAGATAAACATGGAAGATATCAGCGACAAGTTCTTTTATGTGTATAGTTCTTCATTGGATACAAGGATACAAATAAAAATGTAAGATTTAATCAGAATTATACAAGCATTAAAAATATGTGAGTAAAGCAGCATTAGGTTATCAGCATAAAACCGTCTTTGCATATTTCAATAAACTTAAGTGGGATGTGCTACTGACGTCTATATTTCGGTTCGTATAAGCGGATTAGAAACCTGCATAAAATGCCAAATAATATGTATTGGTGAAATAGATTCTTCTATAGTGTCTTAGTCACAGTGCAATTCAACACCATATAATACTAATGCCTTACACTTTTGAATGCAGAGGTACATTAGAAGGTAGAAGACAAAGACCAGAATATGATAAATTACTTCTCGATCCAATGCTAAAATACTCTGGCTTGTATGGAGCAAATTCAGGTTGTGGAGACTTGGCAGCTTCATTACAAGTTTGGGCTGGTAATAGACCTCTTGCTTTGCCTGTCCATACAACTTACAAACATTTCACATCACGGTGGAAGTAAGACATACTGCAGCCAGTTCTTTGTGACTTTACATTACACAGATTCAATATAAGACGTTTTTTTATAGTTGGAATCAATGGGTAACACTTCCTATTTCATATTCCGACCTACCACGGGATGCACAGTTATGCATAAGCTTATATGATTGTGCTGGACCTGGCAGACAACTACCTGTGGGTGGAACTTCAATATCTTTATTTGGGAAGCATGGTGTTTTTCGTCAAGGAATGTTAGATCTTAGAGTATGGCCAGGTGTAGAAGCGGATGGCAGTCTTCCCAGTACTACACCAGGGAAAACAAGAGATCATGGTAAAGAACAAATGCAAAGATTAGCCAAACTTGCCAAGAAACATAGAAATGGTCAAATGAGTAGGGTAGATTGGCTGGATAGATTAACATTTAGAGAAATTGAACTCATTAATGAACGTGAAAAGAGAGCATCGGAATACCTTTATCTTATGGTAGAATTTCCTGAAGTTACAATGGATGGTGTACCGGTGAGCAACATATAATATTTTCCTATGTGACTATAATAATATGTTATATACTGCCTCTTAATATTTATGAACTTTCTATGTGTTTTTGTTTTCTGTTAGTACTCAATTGTATATTATGAAAAAGATGGAGATGAAGTTGTCCAACATAGATCACAACCAGATGTTGTTACTTTGCCTGATTATGAAATTTTGCAGGTAAGAATTATCTATGGAAAGATATTAAGTGATATTATACATCAGTGAATGGGGACACCACTTCTATAAACTTACTGAAGTATGCAGCCATGCTTCTTCTTATTGCAGGAAAACCTTGTTGAAGCAAAGCATCATAAATTGGCACGTAGTTTGAGAAGTGGAGGCTATACACGAGAATTGAAGCCTACGTCAAGTGTCCGAGATGAACTGAACACGATATTGGGATATCCTCCAACAACTGCTCTATCTACAGAGGAACAGGATTTAATTTGGAAATTCAGATTTTATTTATCAACGCAAAAAAAAGCTTTAACGAAGTTTGTTAAATGTGTGAACTGGAAAGTGGTTGGGGAAGAACGACAAGCTTTGGAAATGTTAGCCCTTTGGGCACCCCCAGACCCAGAAGATGCTTTAGAATTACTGGGACCAGCATTTACACACCCAGCAGTAAGACGATATGCAATCGGTCGTTTAAATCAAGCACCTGACGATGACTTGATGTTATATTTACTGCAACTTGTACAAGCCCTCAAGTACGAAGATTTTGAAAGTATTAAAGTTGCCCATCAAACTTTGTTGAAAGAGAAGGAAGTAGAGAAGGGAGAGAAATTTGATCGGGATTTACGGATAAACGATTCTACATCAACTCATGTTACAACATCTAGTGAATCTGATAGTGTACAGTTCTCAACAAGTCAAGAGTTGCACATGGACTTAGCATCTTTTCTAATTACACGAGCGTGCCAGAATTCTACACTAGCAAATTACTTTTATTGGTACCTTTCTATTGAATGTGAGGATCAAACAGATCCAGCAATTAGTGCAAAGCAAGATACACGTGTCAGAGAAATGTACGTTAAAGTGATGTCAATGTTTTCGATGATGCTCTCACAGGGAAATGCTATATGGCAAAAAAGAAGAGCATTTCTTTTGCGGCAAAAAACATTTATTGAACAGCTGGTATCTCTTGTAAAAGCTGTTGCAAGAGAGAGCGGAAACAGGAAACGAAAAACTGACAGACTGAGAGCATTACTAGCCGATCCAGATCCAGCATTCAAAATAAATTTCTCCAATTTCGAACCGATTCCGTTCCCATTGGACCCAGAAATTTCTATTAAAGGAATTATCCCTGACAAGTATGCATTTTTGAAAAACAATTGTTAAAGATTATTTTTAATAACATAATCGATTTATACTTACAGGGCAAGTTTGTTTAAATCTGCTCTTATGCCATCCAAGTTAACGTTTTTAACAACAGACAACAGTGAATATATTGCAATATTCAAACATGGTGATGATTTAAGACAAGATCAGTTAATATTGCAAACAATCGCTCTTATGGACAAATTGTTAAGAAGAGAAAATTTAGATTTAAAGTTAACACCTTACAGGTATATGCCTTACAAACGGTCTTTCTGTTGATGTGTACTATAGTCATATCGATTTGTATATGTATTAATCCATTCCTTCAGAGTTCTTGCGACTAGTACGAGGCATGGATTTTTACAGTTTATTGAATCCACAACAGTGGCAGAAGTACTCGCTAGCGAGGGTTCAATACTAAGCTTTTTCCGAAAACACCATCCATCAGAAACTGGGCCCTATGGTGTTGTGCCTGAGGTAATGGATACGTATGTTCGTAGTTGTGGTAAGTTTTCTATTTCTTTCTAATGTATATATCTTTGAAATTCATTTATCGAATTTCTATAATTTTGTAATTTCAGCTGGTTACTGCATTATAACTTATGTTCTTGGTGTTGGCGATAGGCATTTGGATAATCTACTATTAACAACATCAGGTAATATAATATATTAACTGTAATATCAGTGTAGACATAATAATTGAATGCTTTGCAGGAAAATTATTCCATATAGATTTTGGATATATTTTGGGAAGAGATCCGAAACCCTTACCACCACCTATGAAACTTAGCAAGGAAATGGTGGAAGGAATGGGAGGTGTTGGATCTGACCATTATTATGAATTTCGGAAACAGTGTTATACAGCATTTTTGCATCTGCGTAGGCATGCAAATTTGATATTAAATCTTTTTTCTTTAATGGTGGACGCTAGTGTTCCCGATATAGCGTTAGAGCCAGATAAAGCAGTCAAGAAGGTACAAGATAAATTACGATTGGACCTAACTGACGAAGAAGCAGTTCAATATGTATATAATTTGTTGGATGTATCAATAACTGCAGTGATGGCTGCGTTAGTGGAGCAACTCCACAAATTTGCACAATATTGGCGAAAATAAAAATTAAATCAACTAACAAGGTTGTAGAAATTGTTTTCCTTTGCAAATACCGCAAGTATACTATTGTACATAAACGATTATATATTTTAAAATATAACTCTGTATTTTTGGATTATTTTGAGTAATAAATTTTTAATAATAATAATATAAAAGTGTCCAATTGGAAATGTGTATATCAGATACACATTATGCCATACAATATTTCCTCAATAAATCCTGGTGCTTAGGATAAGTGAAATAAAAAACTTATTTTCGGATTTGCAGTATTAGGAAAGCAAAGCCGTGCTTTTAAATTCCAAGTAATGTAGAACATTGTAACATAAAAAATAACAGAAGTCGGAAATACTTAATATATTATGTAAATAGTATTATATTTATTCCTTTTGTTAATTACAATTGTGTGTATATCACGCTCACAATCGAAATAAAAAGATATTGTTAGCAGTAAAAATAGTTGCACACCTCTTGCAGTTCAGTATGCTCGGTATCACTTTATGACACATAGATTGATTTATTTTAACAAAACATTACACATATCCCACATTATTAATGCACCAAATACAAAATGTGATATGAGGAGTTCAATATGTTTCTCTTTAATATGAAAGAGGTACACGTGAAAATAATCTATATGTATAATTAAATAAATTTGAAAAATTATTCAAGATGTCAACAACTCTCAGTTATGTTCTGAATTTGAGATAGATTTCCCAGCTGGGTGTACCAAACTTGTGTGTTTTCAGTGCGAAATATAAGAAGTAATAAGTTTTCATTCTTGAGAATAACATACTATATACATATGTGACCATGATTAAAACGCCACCAGAAATAAAAACATAGATTTATTGTTGATAACATTGTACTATATAATAGTATAACATAATTTCTGTTGGGGCTTTTTATAGTAAATCTGCCTTGCTTGAGAATAATGATAACGCCCCGTACCTGGTCGGTTTGAAGATAGATTACAAATTCTATAGGAAAATGTAAAATATGCAGATGATATAAATTTCCCTACTTCTATATGTGTATGTACTTAAATACTATATAGTATACCAATTCAATTCGTGTATGTTACAAAATTAAAATTGCTTTATATACGTCGACCAATCCTCTACACTTATAACAATAGTGTAATTACAACATATTTACGTTTATCAATTTGAATTCATCTCAAACATGACAGATTCTTTTAATGTCAAAATTTCCTCGATTTAAATCTCAATAAAATATTGATTACGTATCACTATGATCGAAAGAATAGGCTTCTTAATTTTGTATAATTATGTTTAACTAACACCTATAAACTAAATCGTACTACGTCTAGCAAATGACCCTCGGATCGCTCAATTATGATTACTCATAATATCATGATTTATCATTGCGAGCTATTGAGCTAAAAAAGAGCAGAAACTTTTAAACGGTCAAATTAAGTCTTCAACTGGTAGTCTGAAAATGTTATATTCTTTCGTATTCACAGAGCATATATTCCAATACGTGAATTAAAATATTGTGCTGTATCTTTATACAATAGGTTCTTTTAGTTTTTGGAAAGTTAAAGAAATCCGACATTTTTTAAATCGAAAGCAACGAGAATTGAAAAGTCACAGTAAAATCGTTCAGTTGCTTTTCTCTTATTGACAATTACTAACAATAATTGTCAATATGTATCCGAGGCTTATTTAACGGCTGTATCAGTACCACTGTGTATTTGATTAAAATGAAAGATTTTTGAGTGACACCATTGCCTTTGCTAAATATTGCTATTGTTGGAAATATGCGATAACTGCAAAATGTTTAGTTAACAATTTTAAAGTATTTACTTCGTAAAGAAAACTGAATTGTACAAGATACGATGGTGATGAGAGCTTTACTATGGTAAATCTATGCTTCATTCATAGTCTACAATGCTTGTGATTCTAATTTTGTGAACGGATTGTATCCGTAATAGATATATATACACACGTTGTGTCAACATGTATACATATACATGTATATATATATATAGATACATTTCAGTATATATTTTTCTTCGTGTTGGTATAAATTATAGTAAGAACGTAAATTTAGTTCTAAATCTATGAACTTACATTTTTAACGTTATATGTACACTTGAAAATAGTATCGAGTTTATAGAGTATTACTGCTCGATAGTTTATTTAGCGCAAATTTGATATTGCAGTTCAATGTTCTTTATCATTGCAATATATTACCTTTCCATAGGCCTAGTGGCTGGTACTGAACTTTCGACAAGATCGTGCCTCTCTATGGGTGAGTGGTCCAAAGTATAATCGACAGGATATCTTTCAGAATATGCTGGTGTCGCTTCTCCTTGCTGCTGAAGTTTCAATTCATCTGTTTGTTCTTGATAGAAGCTTTGAGACGCCTCAATATTTTGGGAGGATGCCTGCTCGGTTTTCTCCATATCATCTGCGGAATAATAACTTTGACTTGCTTCGCTTTCAGGTGGAGGATCGTAGAAACTTGCAGAGACATTATGACCGGAATAGCTTTGCGACGCTTCTTCAGGATGGAAATAACTTTGGCTTGCTTCTTGCTGATTGCCTTCGTAGTAACTGGGCGTCGCTTCTTCTTGAGAGTCTCCATCTAGTCTGGAGTTTGATTCTTGGTCTACAGGTTCATAATAACTTGCGGTCACTTCTTGATTGTGTGCATAGTAACTAGATGGTTCGTTTGTATGATCTGAACTTTCAGTGACAAAATTTTGGGAACATGTTTCCTCCAAACCAGGCATTGACATTGGTACCTCGAAAGATGTTGAAACATTCTGTTCTACAATTACCTGATCTTCATAGCTCGATGTTGGGATAGAGTCAACATGTGTCGATGTAATGTCCGGGTTCAAATTGTAAGAGGATGTCGGTATTTCAGGCACACCATTGTCGTGAATACTTGTATGTTCAGCTCTGACAGAGGTATCAGGTATAACACTGGACGATCCAATGTTCAATTCTTCACAAGGTGGTATCTCATAAGATGACGTGCTTATTGCACTTTCTTGATCTTGGTCTCTTTCTTGGTTTTCCGGTGTTTCTGGTACATATGATGAACTCGCTGTTTCGTCTTCGTTTAAGGCTGAATTATTCGTTGAAACTGACGATGTTCCAATTCCATCTACACCAATATCATTTGACTGAGAAGGTATATTACCTTCCTGACTAAGTTCTGCATCAGTCTCCAAGTTCTCTACCGTGTCGTTTACTTTATCAACTTCGTAACTCTGTGTCGGAAATGTTTGATCGTCTGCCGCTTCATCTTCAATAGAAACCTCTTTCTGATTCTGCATTACTTCATTGAATGATTGTGTGGGAGCGTTTGTATTTGCCACCTCGGAAGATTCATAAGATTGGGAAGCTTCGATTTTTGCATGTTGAAAGGATTGTGTCGGTGGTTCAGTGGCAATTGGTTCATCGTCCGTTTCCATTGGCTCATATGGAACGGATTGAGTAGGCTCTCTAGAATTCTCTGACTTGGCTAAAGACTGACTAGGTAAATCAGCAGAACCACTTGTCATTGACATACCGAATTGGTCATAAGATTGCGACGGTGTTTCATGACTAGTTTCATCATTTGCCTCATTAAACTGCAATTCTAAACTGCGTGGCACCAGCGGCGGGTCATCATGTGACGATGGTTCGTCGCGTTGACATTCATCTTGTTTTTCACTACTATCGGTATAAATCGGAGATTTAACGTCTACGCCCGCATCCAGGTTTTGTTTTTCCATTGAGTTTTTCGATGCCATGGACGAAGTTTGTGATGTTTGTGGAACCACTTCTACTTCATTTGACGTTGTTGCTTGTTCTTCGATTGTCTCAGAATGCACTTTATTCTCACATCGTTCAGAAAAGCTTAATTCTTTCAGCTTATCAATGGTATTAGATTCTTTTGAAGCGCTGGTTTCTACTCCGCTAGAATCTGTAACTTCAAAACTGATACCTTCCACTGATTTCATTTTGATACTAGACTCAGGCGCAATTAATGAAGATTCGTCAACTATTGGCATACTGCACGTCATTGATTCACTGGTGTGCTCTGGAAGTTTTATACTTACTATACTTTCGTTATTGCCGATTTCTTCTTTTCCACTGCCTGTTGGGACCTTTGTATTGTCTTCTTTAGAGACTGTTTGTTGTAAAATCAGTTCTTCCGATGTGATTGGCACTTCTTGAGATGAATAAATTTCTTCTAATGGCATTGAAGCATGATACGATTTATGTGATACAGTAGATTCTTCTGTCGAAGCGATGGATTCTTGTAATGATACAGGAACATTTGAAGAAATTAATATTTCTGTGGTAATCTTTCCCTCTTGTGGAAGTGAACTTTCCTTTGACTGCACAGATTTTGGAATAAGCATTTCAGATACTGGTGCATCCACAAAAGTTTGTTCTTTTGGTATTGACTTCATGGTTGTACTAAAGGTGTCAGCGTAGGTATCGTCTATGATAGGCATCGATGGTGTCGTTTGCACTGTTGAAGTCTGTAGAACTATATTCCCTGGTATTGAAACTGAATAGGGAGTATTTGATATTGATATAGCAGTAGTTTCAGAGGCTTGACTTTTATCAGACACATTGCCTTCCAAGTTTGAAATAACTAAATATTGAGTGCCATCAGAATGCTCTGTTGGAGCAATTTCTACTGTACTAGGGTTTTCTATGATACTGCCAATATCTGGCATAGAATTGGCAGGTATTTGAATTTGCGAATCACCTGCCGAAATATAAGAAATGTTCGGGTTTGTAATAGTTATTGGTAACTCTAGTGAAGAGGGGATTGTTGGAATGCCAGTTGTAGGTGTCGACACTGATTGTATTGGTAAACTGGTCGGTACTTCCAACGGTGTCATAATAGGCTGGTTTAAGGTCAACGACGTTTCAAGTACAGAAGGCGATGATATTGGTTCTGTTGGCGGAATAATGGTTGACTGCAGAATTGTTTGATTTATTAAACTCGTCTGAGTCAATCCAGCGTTCACGATACTGCTTGCTGGATTTTCCGGCAAGCTAATCTCTTGTTGGAAATCAGTATTTGCTAATGCAGCTGCTAGAATATCTTGGTTTGAGGTTTGTATGACGTCTGATGTGTGGAAATTCTCTGATATGACTGCACCTGCAGATTCTGTTCCACTAGTATGCAAGCCCGGTAGTACGCCATTATCAAACTGAAGAACAATATTGTCAATTGCGCCTGCTTCACCCAAAGAGCTAGGGTCTATATACAAAGTTCTTGTTCCATCAGGATTTTGCGTCGTTCCCTCGAGTGACATGAGAGTATTATTATCAAGGGGTTGTATTTGTCCTTGCTCATCTATAGTTACTAAAACGTAAGTCTGGGTACCATCGCTACTTTCTGTTGGTAAGGCCATTATTTGTGGCTGGGCTGATATTTTTGGTTCGTCCAGCTTTTCAGTTCCTGTTCCTTTTTCAATATTTAGTTTTTCTACTTTACATTGTTCTTTTGGTGTGCACTCAATAGCCATATGGTCAGACTTTAACTTCTTCTCCGGTTCGATTGATTCGGGCGTGGGAAGCGACAAAGTCGTTGGTACATTTGTGCTGACATTTGATGTCGCAGTAGCATTCATTGCTATATGCAGTAAATTCTTTTGCTGGTGTGAAGATTTACTTGATGTTTGAGTTTTCGTAATTGGCTTGGCAGAAGATGTGCTACCAACTATATACTTTTGCTGAGCTACACCTTTGGAAACTGATGCTGCACTTGTTGATGAAATCGGTAATATCTGCTTTGTTTGAATGTTTTGGACAGCTGATATTGATGGTTCTTGTATTTTCTGAACCAGAATCTTTTGCTGATTTTTTGTTTGACGGCCGCTACCACGAGGCATAATGACTTTTTGCATGGTCGAAGCTGCTTTACCTTTTTGCTGAATCTGCTGTACTATGCCTACCGTTTGCTGCATGCCACTCTGCGGGACAATATTTTGTATAGTTGGACTCGGTTGAATAATTGATTGTTTGACCACCTTCCTCCCTGGTGATATATTTTTATGACTAGCTGAAGCACTTTGTACAACTAATGTGCTGGATGCAGCTTTTAATTGACCTTGCTTTCCTTGTGTTGAAGGTGACATAGCAATTTTTTGTGATTTCTGTAGCATTGGCAGCTGTACTTTTTGTTGTACAGATTGATACTGCACTTTGCTACCTTTAGTGGGACTTTTTGCAGCAATAGCTTTTACTTGTTGTCCTGTTATAGGTGTTAAAACAGTACCTTTGGTACTTACTAGCCCCTGAGTAGTTAAAATAGTTTTCCCACAAATCGTTGGCGATATCGATGTTAATATAGCTTTAGAAGTGCCCATGTTTTGCGAAGACAGTATAGTCGCACCTTTTGCCACTAATGATTTCGAACCTATTATTGTCTTTCCACCTAAAGTAGTTGTACTTATTGGGGTATAAATTCCTCCCTTTGTTAATATACCTTGAGGTAAAGTTCCCAACAATCCAGATTTCGCGATTGTTTCTGGAATAGGTGTTAGCACACCTTTTGAAGTTATTATACCTTGTGTATTAATAATCTTGTGGCTTGGGGTAAGTTTAGAAGTTGTGGGTAATATTCCGTCTCCTTTTGGTGTAATAACTGTCTTCGACGTGATTATACTCTGCGGATTGAGAGAACAAAGCACCTGTCCCTTGCTTGTAATGATTCTTTGAACTTTCCCGCCTACACTCTTTGTTATATTTAAGGGTAACATTTTGGTTTGACCCGATTGTGCAGATGTTAATATCACGACTTTTCCACCTTGCTGAACTAATTGAGCATTCGCAGCACCTTTGCCAGTTGGTATAGCAATTTTTTGTTGCCCTCCGGACTTTCCCTGAACGGTATAACGCAATTGCTGCCCTCCCGATGTTTGAACCACTACATACTTTCCAGGTGCTCCTTTTTGAGTTAAAACAGGTGTCGATTTAGAACCCTGTGTGTTCTGAAACTTAATGCCCTTTACACCCCCAGTTAGCGGTGGAACAATTGTTTTTATGCTGGTAATTGTTGGTTTTGCTTTATTTTTGGCTTTCAAAATAGCTGGTGTGCCACTTTTTTTCTTTGTTGGTGAAATTTCAGGATGTGACTCGCTTGATTTTAACTGTGTTTGAGTAGGAGCCACAGTTTGGGTTGTGGTTGTGAGTGAAAGACTTACTGGCATTGTACTTGATGCTGGAATAATCGATGATATAACAACTGGCATTTGCTCTATGCTTTCTGGAGTTAACACATCGTCACTTAGAACAAATGGCATCGAATTTATGTCTAATTCCATTTCTGCTAAACTCTGGGAACTTTGTTGAATATATTTCTCTCGAGTGGTTGAAGTAGCAGATTGAGATGTTTGAATGTTTGATTGTTCATTGTGAGTTTCTATAACCCTTGTGGTTTCACCTCCATCTGGCTTTAACAGCTGCATTTTCTTGGAAAGAGGAAGAGAAGAAGTCACCACTTTTTTACCTTGTTTCGATTTGTTGTTAGAAGGTAGATTATCAATCTTCATTATCTTAGCCTTTGGACTACACTTTTGATCTCCCTTATTTACTGTATCTGAATCTAATTTATGTTTTGCACTTTTTTGCGGTATCTTATCCAATAATTTCGATTTCAAAATCTGCACGGGTTCTGTTAGAGTAACATTTTCGATTATACGCGGCATTTCACGCTTTTTAACCGGTATAGTTGCCTCAGATGACGGTGATGCTGTGCATGTTGACACTAACGAAGATTCATTTGCACTTTCTATGTGCAAACTAGCAGACTTTGAATCATCAATAACAGAAGGCTCAGTGGGAGCTTTTGATGTGTTAGGTTCATTTGAACATGATATAGGATTTTCAACATTTTCCTCTTTCAAACTTGTTTCCACTTGCACCTTTTGTTTATCTTCAATCTCAATACTTTCCAACATACTCGTGTCTGTGATGGGTGTACTGTCTCCATCAATTTTAATTTTACAAACGTTTGCAGAAGTTTCAACCTGTTCCTCTCCAACATTGCTGTCTTGAAACATGGTGTCAAGTTTGTCATTGTCTTCTAACTTTCTTTTCATTACTTTTTTACCTTTCTTCCCTTTTAAAGTTGCTGATTCAGAATCAGCAGTTGCAAGTTTTTTCTTGTCCATATGTAAAGTTTTTAAAAAGGCTTCTTGAAATGTATTTACAGCTTTCTCCTCAGGAAGTCCTTTTCTTGTTGAAACACCAACTTCTGTTGCAGATTTTTCTTTCGCTTTAACTTGCACGACCGGTTCATCTATTGCTTGCTGATCACTCGATTTTGACTCTTCTATTGGTACTTCTGAAATGTTGAGTTCTGGCTGCAAATTTATCTGCGACTTTAACTCCTCTGTAACTTTTTCTTTTATTGACAACTCCCCTTCAGTTTTTTCTATCTTCTTCTCTTCAGCGCAAATATCACTTGACATTTGTTCTATTTTTGCATTGGGGTCAGTCTTCTCTAGTGCTGAAGTAATTTTTGACAATGTAATATCTACACTGTCACTTCCATCGACATCTTTATTTGCTCCTGCATCTACTTCTTTTGTGCTCTTTGTAATGTTGTTGCGATCAATTTCCGAAATACTCTTACCAACAACCGTATTTTCCTCAAAAAAATCAAGTTGTGACAACTCAAATTTTTTTATTTGAGACTTTTTAGGCGGAAGCATATCTACTATGTTCCTTACGGTGTCAGAAGTATCAGGTAATTGTCCTTTTTCCGTAGTAGTCTTTAGCAATAATTTTTCGGATGTTTCAAGCTCTTTCAGTGGATGATCATCTTTTTCTTCTAATGTTTTTTCTGATTCCTTCTCTACCTTTTGAGCAGTTGGAAGAGCAAACATAGCATTATCTTCCACTAATAAAGTAGAAGTTTGTGGAAGTAATGTATTTATATCTTTCGTTGAACATTCTTCTTTCTTTGATTCTTCCAAACATGGGGCATCATTCTGACATATTTGATCTTCAATAAGTTTATTTTTCGGTTCTACCAATGTTTTAGTTTCTTTAAGACTAGTCTGACATACGTCACTACTAACATCAAATTTTGGCGCAATTATGGTGTTGTCAAAAGCATCAAGAGTATCAGTTATCTCTAATTCTTTTTCCTGTATATCCTGAACAGTTTCAGTCTTTTTTTTATCTGTTGCAGGAAAGGCCTTTCTACTTTTCTTTGCTTTACCCTTAATTTTTTCAGATGATCTATCGTCGCTTTCAGATTGACTTTCATCAGTTTTTAATGGCCGCTGATCAATGTCTTGAACATATATATCAGATTCTACATATTTCTTATTTGGTTTCCTCCTTCTTCCTGTATATGAACGTTCCGTATCAGACTCTGGTGTCCTTCTTTCCATGTCAATAACTTCTTCATTATTCTTACTAATCAGTGTTTTTGCAAGTTCAGCGTCAGAACCAATAACAGTGGTAAGATCGAAATTCTTTCGTGGTCTTCCTCTGCGTTTCTTTACAGAACTAGGAGTCTTATCCTGTTGTTGACTGCTACTTGCTTCCTTATTGGGATGTTGATCAGGATCCAATATGTCTGCATCAGAATTTTCACTTTGTTCTGGGAGGGTTTCCGCGGATTCAGAGACAGTTTCATCTTCCGTTTCTGTCGTGAATCGTTCGGATAGCGATTCTTCTGTTTCCTTTGAAGACGCCTGTTCCGTAGCTTCAGTTATTGCATCTTCTACACTCGCATCCTTAGATAATAATTGTTTATCATCAGTCTTGGACTTAGTTTCCAAAAATGGGGGTTCATTTTCCACTGCGGTTGTTTCGTCAGTTGACAGAGCTGTATCGCTTACATCTTTATTTTTTAACTCAACCTTGGTGCTTTTTTCTGTACTAATACTACTTTCAGTATTGACATCTTCCCGTTCCACTTCGAAAATTTCCACAATTTCTAATTCAGTTTCGCAAGTTTGAGTAGAATCTTTTGCCGTATGGTCCGCATCAATAGCTTCAATCTTTGCTTTATTTTTAGCCAGAGTGCTATCTATTTCGGGAACAGGAATCTCGTTATCTTGAGTTACTTCATCTTCGATGACATCTTGGTTACTTATTTGAACATCCAATATGTCCTGTTGCTTAACGATTTTGTCAGATTCCTCTTGATCAATGGATTTACTGCTTTCAGCTTCCCTTTCCTTTTGTTCATTTTTTAAGGCTTGACTCATTTCAAATTCTTTAATGATTTCTTTTTTCTGATGAAATGCACGACTTTTCTTCCTTACTGGGGGTACAGATAGCTCCTCCTCGTGAAAGTCAAAGCATGACAAGAGCGACTTTTTATCGCTTTTTCCAGAAAAAGAAAACTTGTTTTCATGATCAGAATCTGAAACTTCTTTTTCTTTGGAAGCCTTATTACTTGGTTCATCAATTGTACTATCAGATGTCCTAGAACCTTTCTCTGTGCCAACAAAACTTTCTTCCAAAGTACTTGATTTTAAGTTTTTGCACATGGCAATAGATTCTGCCGAAGTGTCCACAGTTTGGAGCGATGTTAAGTTTTCTGTTTCCTTAAGCAATTTCTCAGTTTGTTCAATAATTTCACTGCTATCAGCAAGACTACTATTCTTTTTATTGAATTCCTCTTGTATTTCAAGGTCAGATTCAGCTTTAGTTGGGAGTGTATTTAATTCCATACTCGAATCAATAGATTTTCTTTGACTCAAGCTTGTATCATCATCTGATTCATCTTCCCAATCAGCAAGTATTGTATCACGAATCTTTGGATCAGTTTTCTTCTTTTTAGTTGCCTTTTCAATTTGTTTAGGCTGTTTCCTCTTACCAGATTCTACATTGTGTTCACTTTTGTTTTTATGAACTTTTTCTTTTCTAACATACTTTCTCTTAGGTGTATCTGTATCCACTACTTTACTTCTGTGCTGCGAGTACGATTTTACTTTTGTCTTTGCCATAGGTGAGTTCCCTGACTTATGACTTTTTATGTGACAAATAATAACATTAACCCTCGAAGATGTGAAGCTACACAAGTGACAGGGATATTGAGGGGAGCCTGTACTGTTAGGAGTTGATGGCAAACTACCAGGTTGTTGCCGAATTCTAACTTCATGATCGCTTTCCTTTAAGAATCTTGGATGGGTGATTTTTCTCATTAGATCTATACCATCACTGCGCCTTTGTGCATCATCGCGGTCCCTCTTTCTCTTGGGAATTTTTTTCTCACCAAAAAGAGCCGATATATCTGGCTTTTCTTCCGGACTAAATTTCTCATAATTCAATATCTCTGGATCACCCCCTGTTAGCTTTTCCGCAATTTCAACATCACCAGGAAATTTATCCATATATCTGGAGCCATCTTTATTTTTACTTCGATATTTATCTATGTCACAAAAATATTATACTGATTAGAATTCTGTAGCATCAATCTTCAAGTACTTCAGGCATGTGTGCTTCTTCATATACAAGAGTATTTTAATTAAGAAAAATACATACCTAGACCTTTCTTTATGAACTCATCCTTTTGTGTACAATTATACTTATAAATCTGTTGATAATTCTTCACAAATTCACTGCAAAATGAAAAGAATTTGTTTTACTGTTTTAAGTTCTAAATGTTTTCATTTTATAAGTGTTTTTTTAAAATCATAAGTATATGCTTAGGAAATCAGACTTAAGGTATATTAAAAATTTGAGTTTTCTTGATGTCCCAACCGTAAACTTACTATGTATCTTCTTGGAAAAACTTCACAACAGCTATAAGTGGCTTCTTCTGAAATTCAATTTGAATATCTTCAGGTAAGTTGTGAAACCCAGTGACTTGACCTGGCCACCAACAAGCTCCAAGTTTTACCCAGACGACATCACCGTCTAAGTAATTAATTTCTGTCTGTTCACACATCTTATCACAATAAATGTATGAATGCTTTCATAGAAACATTGAAGTTCTTCTTCTCCTTTAGAGCATCATCTTAAATATTATGTATCCAGACACACCATAACAAATCACCTTCGATATAGCAATTACTGTTCTATTAACACATAAATTGATCAGAGAATTTCTTTATACAATAAAGTATTTGAAACTACTGATAACTATGAAAACAAATGCGGAACAGTGGTATAACTCAAAATTCATCAACAATTCACTGCAAGATTCACTAGAATTCACAAGTTTTTGCCTTTCATCTCAACCTCCAGTACATTGACCATCTATGCACTTCCAGTTTGATTGGGTAGAGAGAGGTATGGCAAAAGTATTCTGCACTGCGTATTAATTAACACAGGTTTGTATATTTGCGAGACTCCACTTGTCTGCTCCTCGATATTCTCCTCAGGAATTTGTTAGTACACATGCTCTGATATGACTCTGTAGGAAGAGAGTAATTTATTGCAGATTCCCAGTGACTACTGTTGATGTTACTATTTCTGCTCTTATTACCTACGGTAGAGAGGTCAGTCGTTCGCGGTGTACGAACTCGGAGAAATATTTCATAAGTCGGGTGGTCATGTGCAAAATACCGTGCTGAGGTTCAGAGTCGGCGAGATAGATCACCCATATGCGCGGTCAGGGCCGATACTGATATTGGAGGTGAATTCGCGGGAAACCGCGAAGAGCGAGCGTCGCCCGTCTGGTGGTGGACCACTTCGCTGATCTTGGTGTTGATGCCGACGTTGCTTACAGTGGCCACGTCGGGCATTTTAGCCCGCGAATTCCTCGATTGAATGCTTCACACACAGACGCACAGTCCAGTTTGCCGCAGTCCTCTCGGTTGCTCGTTCGAACGACGCCGCGATGCAGCCGTGTGCGTCAAGAATTGGCGAGCGTCCCAAGAGAAGAAAAGTGCTTTTGGAGTTTGCCTTGCCTCCCAGCACCGAGCCAGACAGAGCACACCACAAGGCTTCACCAGCACCTTACTATCCGGCCACGCGATCTTGCTGCGCGCACATACAGCCGCGAAAACTGCAAGCCAACCCTGAACGCAATGGACACACTCAACGCAGCCAACGCTCTACGTCGCTCGTACGACGTACATATTCAGTTTCCCGACGTGCAATGGGGCTTCATACGGTGGATGGATGGATGTGTAGATTGGTGTAGATGGATACTTCCTTCTCTCTCGTTGCACGAGATTCTTTGACGACATCATGCTTGCCAACTATTAAGTCCTCCTTTTGTATCTCTCTATGTTCTTTATCTAGGTATTATGTAGATCAATCTAGATACATATACTACGACACGCAAAGCACATTTAAGGGCATTTAAGGGCAAATACCCGACTCTTATTAACATTTTTATTGCTACTACACATAAATCCTTTGCAACTGTACTTTCCATCTCTATATGTGAAAGACAAAAGAAAATCCGAGAAAGGCTTTCATTTCCTTGTAATGCAAAAATCCATCTTTGTAAAATTGCTGACTGTTGCCGCAATATAACTAAGCAAAGCAACAATTAGTAAATTGTCTATAATTTGAAATTTTCACTCCAGTAGTTGGCTTACCTGTATCACCGGGTGGATGTGGATAATTGTTGCATAGACACAAATATCTTCTTACAGAGGCACTAATATCGCTGTTTGCCTGGTGTAATTCATTTCCGGTTTGCGTTGTTTTGCAAAGCTCCTCTTTTTTCAGACTGTAAAGATTTTGCATCTTCATAATATTTTCATGTAAGTAAAATATGGGCACGCATACATTTTAAAAATGTCATAATTAAATAAAACGCTATATATATTTAGTTCGCCGGGGTTCACGGCCTGGACCGTACCGGAAGTCTATACACCTGATATTTGTGTGTGCTTCGACAGTCCGCAGAAATGGCGACTGCTGTACCGTCGCGTTTTGCCGTACTCAGCATAGAAGACGATGATTATAAGCCGAAGAAACCTCAGAAGAATGTTGCTGCTGGTAAGACAATCCAAAAGGGAAAGAACGATAAAACTAAGCAAAATCAACAACCAAAAAAGGATGATAAGAAAAAACAAAACAAGGTATGACGCATACGACATTTGTTGATTTTTTGTTTTTGATAAGCCGGCAAAACGGCATAGGGTTGTACTTATATTGGCGCGAGCGCTGTTAAGTTTTAAATAATTGTCTAGACACTTGTTGATCAACTATGATTACTTCTAATACTACCAAATGATATATCATGTCAATAATCTATCCTTCCTCCCAATGAAGAATGTTTGTATTTTACTATTCCCAGCATAAGTCTCTGCAATTTGTAAAAGAAAGCCATTTATCTTATTCAAAACTGGCAGGTGTATAAATAATGGTTTATGTATGGTGTTTCTGGTGTTGTAGACTAAAAAGAAAAAAAACCCAAATGACACACAGCAGTGGGAACAATGGAAAGAAAGAGATGTCATGGTAACATATAAATTTTTGATCATTATAGAATTACATCCAATTATTAGCGCCTAATATTTTGTTTAAATGCACATTTTCCTGCTGACTTGTAAATAAAAATATTTTTTTATACAAGGTGTCACAGGCTTGACTAATGTGTGTGACAATTGTAGCATAATAAGAGATATAAATTATTAAATCTGAGATTTTGTTTCAGTAGTGACATATTTATAAATATTGTGTGTTATCACGTCCAATTGTGATTTCCTTAAGGCTGTCGAGGAAACATTTAAGCAAGACATGCATCAGGCAATCTTACTATCAAAACTGGCTTATGAAGAACAATTAGTAACTGTGACCAAGAAAGACAAAGACCAAGAGCACAGTAAGAAGCTTGGAAAGAAAATAAAAAAAGCAACCATGTCACTGGAAGAATTTAATAGCATGGGAGCAAGTGTACCACAAGTTACAGTTGTTAATTCTGAATGTGCAGAAAGCAAAACAAAAGGTAGTTTATTATTGTCCCTTATCACCATTTGACAATTGGATTTTGTACAAAATAGATTGGAAACTCTTAAAACATTTGTTAATTACGTAGACGTAGATGGAGAATTCTTTGATAGGGTAGAAAAAGATACCAAAGAGGAAATTGCAAGAGGAAAGGAAAAAGATATGCTAAAAGCAAGACTAAATAGGATTGATGATGATATTACATCTGCTTTACTGAAAGTGGAAGTAGAAAAACGGGATGAAATCATCAATCAATTGAGGAATGAGGTTGAAACATTAAGAGAAGATTTATCAGAAGTTAAGGAGAGAAATAAAAAGCTTTATCAGATTTTATCACACGGGGAAAGTAAATAACATTTTCTATTTTAAAGACATCAATTATCTTAATGTGGGGGAAAATTAAATTACAATCATCCATTTCTCTAGTGAAGGATAAAGCATCTGTATTAGCTGAAGTTGCAAAACTTCAAGAAATACGAGATGAACTCACATTAGAAGTAGCCTCCTTGCATGCGCAATTGGAGCAAGAGCGATCCAAAACACGCACATCAAGTACGGACACCAAACCATCCAAACAAGCAGTAAATAATATGAAACGCTTAATAAAAATTAACTTTTTCAATAGACAGATAAAATAATAACGTTTCGTTAAATTTTTTAGAACAAGAAAAGGCTAGCTAGTGAAAACGCCTAAATCGTGGAACAATTGTTGTTGATACATCAATACTGTTAAACATGTCATTTTTGTTTTTTTCTCTCAGCCTAATTATATCAACAACAATATGAAGACTGACATGTAACCGTAATCATGTATACAAAAACCCCAATGCGTTATGCATTCACCTTGTCAGTAAATAGTGAATGATGCATTCTGGCTTTAGCCAAAGTGTTGTGAAGACCCCAAAAAAGTGTTATTTAGTACTATTTTTTACATTTCTTTTATTTTTCAAATCCATTCTTCATAAAATCGTACTATGGTTTTTGTTTGCATAAACATTTTAAGTTATTTATTGGTGTATATACTGTAGTTGCAATTTGAGAACAATGAATACTACAGTATCGATGGAGAATGCAGCTATGATACTTCCAAGAAAAATTTTGTAATGTTTATGAACATCTCCTTCCAAATTGTGTACCAACATGTGTCAAGGAATACGATATATATTATGTCGAGTATTTTGTAATAAACATATTCTACAATATAATTCGCAATACATATTATATGCCCTTAAAATGATGTGACCCCATCCTTCATATCCATTACGTTCCTAAGTACAAGTTCTATACAACGGGCGATTTGTACACACAAATGCATTTATCAGTATAAATAATTTATTATACATTTAAATTTCAAATTAAATTTAAATTCTATCATTCATATAAATTAAATTCATTGTATATCTGATACATATTGTAGATTGCGCACGTATAAAGCATAATTTATTCTGTATAAATCTTCTAAAAACACAATTGAGAAGATGATAATATAATGCATTTTCATTGATGAGAATCAACATTAATTTGTAACATGCTTTTTAAAGAATGTTACTTATTTAATTTCCGAATATAAGCTCTCTGTTCACATGATTTTTATGGCTACATCATTGGTGGAATATCCCAATTTCTCATTCTCCACCACTTCCATTGACCGTATGCCCATTCGCACGATGCTAAGCTTCATCCGGATTACACATGAGAGTGCGCATTTTTATGGATTTTTTCTTGTTAACTTTTTCTAGCACGAGTTATTCAACATGAATCATTTTAGCCGGCTTTTTTTAGTTTCGGCATTTGATTCGATATATTACACTTCTTCCTTCGAATTCATTTATGGTTTCAAACTTCAATGTAAAGAATGTTAAAGAAAATTTGTGCTTGTAAGTATTTGTAATTGCATTTGTAAGTAGATTGGTGTGTATACCAGTGCGCACAAGAAAAAACACATTGCTCTTGCAAATAAAAAGATTTGATTAATATTCACAAGGAAGTGTCAAAGTAAAGTATGCTTTAATTAAAGTCTTTACAAAAACTATGCAGATTAATCGACATTGTGGATTCGGCAAACTAGATAGCTTCCGCAAATTTATATTTCTTTATCACAGTGGCTACAAAATATACAGGATGTGTTAGTTGCAATTATAATAATTATATAAAAAATCAGCCCGCAGGAATTATTTGAACAGGCTTTCTATCCAGGCTTTTGATCATTTTTGACTGAAATATTGACCAATAAAGGAAGCATTAGAGTTAAGTGGACGCCTCGCCTACGCGGTCATAGTCCTGTTTGCCACAAGAGCTGAGGGTGGAAAGTACGAGAGGCGCAGCGAGTGATGGATACGATTCACTGAATTTCAGCAAATCTCAGTTGCTTGGAAATTAACTTGTACAAGTTTTCGCATTAACTACGAGCACTCTTCAATAGTTATCTTTCATTTTGATATCGCGTAAATATATTTTTCTTTCATTGCTAGCAATAAGAATGGGATGCTATTTATAGCTTGACATTAATATTAATTGTAAAACGTATTGCATCATTTTTGTTCCGTTGAAAAAAATCCAATTAAAGTACATGTTGGCATGTTTTTCAGGAGGACAAGAAAATTGGTTGTTCGCGATAGGCCCGTACAGTTTCGATGCCGTTACTCCAGATAGGGAAAGGGGATGGAAAAGAAAAAGACGGCAATACCTTTCCCGAGAGGAGGATGGACTTTAGGATGGAGGATGGTAAAGGGGGTGACAGTGGGGATTCATTATCTGACAGTCTATTGTCATTCGTATGGGCTGAGATTTTGCTCGGGCCAAGAGCATCATCCCCTCGTACATACATGCCTATCTATATGTAGACTGCAACACCTAGACATCTATCTATCTACACGAAACACAAATGCCAGTGCTTAATTCTTCATCCACTGATTAAGAATTTGTCTTTTGATTTGTGTTAAGCATGGTACTACTCGTGGCACGAATATCTACCCTAAATACAAAATTACATTTTTTTATGATTCCTCAGTATGTCAAGAACTTTGGGATGGATTACGCAAGGCAATTGCATTCGATTTAACATCTCTTATAACGACGACGTTTCTAGTATATGTCTTAAGCGAGAGTCATATCTTGAAACTGGTCCGAGTGCCGTGGAAGCAACACTCCCGTCCTTCGAAAACTTTTAGCACAAAATATGAAAAGAGCGAACGAAAAATGAATTGGAACATTAGGCAGGAAAATTAGGGAGCAACGAAATAGCGTTCCCCTTCCATTATTACTAGCTACATGGATTTGCGTGTATTTACGATGTCATTAACATGCCTGCGTATACACTGTTTCTGAGGCTGTCGGATGGCCTTTGTATCGAGCGTGGAGAAAATTAAGACTAACGAGGAAAGCATCCCCGCATCATAAAGGAGCATCCTTCCGGTGAGAATGATGCGTCTACTATAATTATATCTCATCGATACCCAGTTGCCTTGGAGAAGGATTAACTTGCCTCCTGGTTACACTTACATTTTAATAATAAACGTTTTTACCTGCCGATGTAAATTTTATAGCACTCCAACACTTATAATGGATATGGAGATTTTAGCGCGCAATATTTTCCCCGCAAAGCACAGTTCGGCAGATGCATGTGACCCACACATGAAGCGATTAAAGTTTTAGACGTATCGATTCCGCGGCGTTACCGTTGACAGACAGAGGAATCGTCAAAGAGCATAATAATTACAGCACCCGCAGAGAAGAGGCTCAACCCTTTGTTCTATAGTCACTTTGCGAAAGGGGCTGGCAGGGTGACGGAGGGATGGGCGCGGGCGCGGGTGCGGGCGCGGGCGCTGAGCTGAGGGGATTCGGCCTGGTGGTTGGAAAGCATCCGTTTCAGTCGCGCCATTATGTAATTGATCTGGGCTTTCCGTACGCGATGATCGTGTAATGCGTTCTGCGTACTCTCTTCTCGCGATTCCACATGCACAGCTTTCTTTCCCTTTTCTCACGCTTTTATACCCTTTTCCATTTCTATCTATTCGAAAACCCCCACGGACAGAGAAGCACCGGCAAGCCAGCATTTCGTATGCCCAAAGCTACACCAAAAGAGAAAGACTAGGACTGAAAAAGTGGGAGATGCTGCGGGGCCTCCAATCCAAATTCGTTTCCCCATCAATGAAAGTAATATCTCACCAATCACTCTTTTCAGGCCTTCGCGCTTCGGGAGAAATCTGTCGCGGTTAAGAAGAAAGTAGATTTGTTGTTCAATCGAATCTGGAAATAATAAATAATGATAGTTTCAAATCTTTCAATCTCTTCTGATACCGAGCTTTTACCAATGATAATAGATAATAGTTACGAATGAAATACTGGCGCATAGCATTTTAGAATAATAGAAAAATGTGTTAGAAAAAGAGAGCTTTTAGTTTAGAACAATAATTGCTGTTCATTATTTAGTTTTATTTCCACAGGTGTATCATACGGACACGATCGATAGGATTGACACGATTCGTGAAGACATTGACAGGTCGATCATGTTATTACAAGTCTGTTTCCACTACTTATCTACTTTCTACTTTTAGCTGCAGTCCCCCATTCGCCTCTATCCCGAAGCGGTGAATACTCGCATTCTGCACACAGACACACGTACGCAATGGTCGTAGATATTTAATTAAGCTTGTTTGCCCGGACAAGTTCGGAAACTTCAGGGATAAGTTTCAGGAGCGGAGCCAGCTACCGAAGAGGCCATTTAATTGTCCTCGAATTTAATGCTCCGAATGGTTGGAGAGTTACGTTCGTCATCCTGTCAATAGAACTCGGAATAGGATGTGGCAGAAGTAATAAACCAATGCGAATGTTCGATGGCTCCCTTTAATCTAGTCATTCCTCTACTTCTTATCATCTGATTCAGCATCTAATACTTTCCATCTGTTCAGTATGTCTTTTTTAATGTCTACTATTTCTAATGATCCGCGGATCCCACTGTCATTATTCTCGACGCTAAAGCACCCAAAGCTTTCCGCGCCGCTGTTTGAAGCATGTTTTTCCCGGGAATTGTGAATCACTATGTACGAATTTTATTTCTCAGTTATTCAAGTTTCAAAGAAAATCCCATATCCTGGCTGCGCGCTTCGAGTTTCACGGAAGGCTGTGAAATTCGAACGAATATTTGTTCCTCGCTGCAAGGTACATACGTTGAGAAGGACTATATATGGGAGAGAAATTTAGTTTGATTAAATTATATTAATCAAATCCATCGCATTTCTCGGCTCTTAAGAAATCTTAATTCAACGGATTGTCAGTAAACAATTGTAAAAATGTAAAAAGCAAATGTAAAAGCATAACTCTAAGACCGTACGTTTTATAAAATAGTAACTGTTAAATGTCCAAATAGGTACTTTCGCCGGTTAATTTTATTCATGTCGAATCTGAGCATTCGATACATCAGATATGTATGTTGGTAATTACGAATGACGCATTGCTTGCTGCGCCGATGCGGATGTTACATATCTTTTTTTACATTGCCCTGTTTCTCATTACATGTTAACGCGGTTGCGCATATAAGGGATCGTGGATGTAATACAACGGGAACTATAAGACTGTACTATAAATCAAAATTACCCAATTGGAGATATTTAATTTTATAACTCTTAAGGCAATTCGCGAAAAAGCATAGAATCATAGAATGGCGTTTTTAATATTAACTAGATTGTCAATGGTCTAATTGTAGAAGTCCCTACGTCACATAGCTTGTAAATTATATAGAATGGAAAGGCAGGGAAAAAACCTTCTGGCCTGCGAAGTTGTGGTGCCTCGACTCGGACACATATGTGTAACATGTATTCGCTTTACGTCGCGTGGCGCTGTGATTATGGATCCGAATGAGTTAAAAAAGCGAGTTCCAGCGTCAGCAATTTTTCTGTCAGAGCGTAGATTGAGACATAGCCAGTGCGCGCGCGTATAAAGGCTAAAAAATTCTCTGATCCCACTGAAGGATCTCTTTGGGACGCCGGCGCACAGCTCGGTGACATCTTTTTTTCTTTATATTCTATGTGCAGGGCACGTAAAAAGTCTGTGCCAGTATCAGTTGAAATAAAACGCTAACGCGAAATTCGTTTGTGTGAACAGAGCCTTAGCATGAGAAACGAGAGGCCAAGTGATCGCATAAACGTATTCGTGTCAAAAGCAGCTCCGGTCGAGACCCGAGTTATCCTTTGACCCCACTCCGTCATCTCGAACTTACCTCGCCTCTACTTCGCTGGACCAAAAGCGTTATTTCATCCACGCATTTCCCGCTTCCCTATGTGTCTTTCTCACTGGATCACTATCATCGTTTGATCTATCGCAATACTGATCACGAAGCTTGAGCAACCAAACTTCTTTGAATCGTTGTTCATTCTAGTTTGATATGTTTTCATCCGTTATTTACCAAATTAGCACTGTTTAACAGTTAAGTTGTACGCCTCTTCCGCGAATACGTGCTGCATCCGGTTTACATTTATTTCTTATAAACGTCCAGATGCAGCGGACCGCGCGTCCTTGGAGGGGAGAGTCAGTGACTCGAATACATTAAGTGCAGCTAATAAGCGGTCATATTGATATCTTCGGGTGTCCAAAGTACCATGTGTGTTACGAGGCAAATATTATTACACTCGTACGGTGCTTAACGATGTTAAGTACTGTAATTAACTGCGAGCTATGCTTGGTGGAATACGTCAGTGCTCCCAAAGATATATGCTGTCTTCTAATAAACATGCAAATAAGGCACGCGCGTTGACACGCAGCTTCCAACGAAATTCAGGCTGTCTCAAGTTCATGTAATTGTTTCATTTAAAACTAAATAGTATCATTTGTTATTTTCCTAGCATATTGGAAAGAGATAGGCGATTCTAAGAGCACGCTTCTCTCCTGTATATTTACACGCTTGCAAAACAGAATGTACAAAATGCAGAAGTGAGAGAAGTTTGAAATCCGTTGCGGTAACCTTTACAGCCGGTTGCACTTGTTCCGGACGGCTTCGCGTAAGCGTAAGCAGTCTCGTGTTCCTAGAACGTTCAACTAAGTCTGATCCAATAGTATCCATAGGGCGGCGGGGAGCGGGGACGATTATCCCCGAAAGGTGGTATGTGTGCGTGCGTGCCGCGTGTGTGGCTTACCCCGATATCGCTATAGCACGCACACGTAGCGCAGAGAGTGAAGCGTAGCAGTGGAAAGAGGGGGATCCCTCAAAGGGAAAAAGGAAAGCAGCGAGGAGAGAAGTCCGTGGGTGGATGTGCATCCGGCAACCTGCCGACAACAAGGGCCGAATGCGTGGTGCCGCTGCTAGAAGTTTACGTGTACGTATCTACGGTAGGCTCACACGTACGAGGAGCATACGTACGCATGGGTCGCGTTAAGTGCAGCGTGGCTCTATGATTTTCACCCGGCATCCAGCTCGGAACTCACTCCATCCCCTGCCACCCCCCCCCGCCCCTCCGGCCCCGCACACTATTCCACCGCCGACGCCCTCCCTCCCGCCCCCCAACCCCACCCCCACCCACCCGCCGTTCCCCCCCGTATGGCCCCAACCGCCTCCGCTGCTCGCCGATCTCACTAAGCCGACCCCCGCAGACCCATCGCTACTCCACTACCGTCCTCTCCGTTCTCTATCCTCCATCCAACATTCACCATCCTCCGCCGCCCCTTGAATCTACCCCCGCCCGTCAACGCTGTCACCAGGCTGGCAGTCGCATCGTATCGCAAACAAAAGACGAGCGAGCGCGCGCCACTCATCGCTCGCGCTCGATGCGACAGCGAGTGACGTCCCTCTGCTACTTCCTCTCTCCTCCTCGCCCTCCTATCTACTATCGCCGTTCCTCCGCCAACGCCGCTGCCCGCCACCACCGACCCGCCGCCGCCGTCTGTTTCCCCTCGCCACTCACCGCACTTTGCTGCTCGGCTTCTCCATCGCTCTCTCTCCCTCTCTTTCTCCCTCTCCCTCTATGGTCTCGCACTTTCCCCTTGCCACCGCTCTCGGCGTGCCGAGATTTTCCGCGGCGACCACCGACACCGGCACAGGGCGCACCGCTCACCTGTGCGCCTCTTCCATCTCTCTTTTCCACGATCTTCCTGTACACCCCCTTTTACCCGAGAGCGCATTCTCGCTCGATCTTCCTCGGCCTCCTCTCCTCCTCCCCCGACCCCCCCACATCCCCGTCCCTTGCTCCCTTGCTTGCTCGCCACCCTCCTTTTTTGCATCGTACTCTACTCCACCTCCAACCGCGAGAGCCACCCTTCCATCCACTCTGTTGCCACCCCCCACCCCCCGCCCCTCCCAGCCGCACGCCCGGCCACCCCCGCTGCCTGCCTGCCTGCCTGCCGCCAGCCAGCCTGCCTGCCGGCCCCACGGATCTCTGACTCGCGCGCTCTGCAATACGATTTCTGCTGGCCTCTTCTTCCCCATCGAGCGTTGCTCTCCAGCCGCGCGTTCCCTTCATCTAGCGACGTTTCTCGTCTTCGTCGCTCCACCGACGGCCTGTCCCAACCCACCCCGCGCAGCCAGCCCCCCCAACCCCCCAACCCCCCAACCCTGCCGGCGAACCGCCAGGCATCGAGGCCTAAACTACTAGCGCGTCATGGTAACCGACACAGATACACGCTTGGGCGTACCGGCAGAGAGCTATCTGTTGTTATCACCAGTTATTTGCATCCCTCGGCACTCGGAGGGGCGGGCGGCTCGCTCTCGAGGGCCGCGATGCCGGAGGTGGAGGAGGTGGTGGAGGAGGAGGAGGAGGAGGAGGCGGCGGTGGTGGCGGCGGTGGGGGTCGCAGGGTGACGGAGGAACGGGTCTTGAAATTCTCGGGAGCTTTACTTCCCCGGAATATTACACGCCTCCCCGCCGTGAGCCCTCGCCGATTCGAGTGATTCCTCGTCTCTCGCCCTTTTCATAACCGTTCCTCTTGCAGTCCTCCCGCGGAGCCAGATGCGCAACCGACTGTATTTATGCCCTTCTACGTTCAGATGAATTTGGATCTGATGGCACGCCGCGCCTTTGTCATCTAAGCCGGCGCGCACCGCGATATTCCACGCTTCTCCTTCTTCTTCTTCTGCTTCTTCTTCTCCTTGCCACGCACACACATACCACCCATTTCCACCCACACTCATACTTCTCGTCGTGGTTGCTTTTCACTCGGCGGAGAAATTACACCTCTCGTTTGCGCGGGCACAGTACACTTGCGCGCCGCTAAGATTGGCTGAAGATGAAGGAGTTGACGCGCCGATGTGCCAACACGAAAGAATGTTGTAGCGATGCTGGAGGATTCGATGCGGTTGACCCGTTCGATCAAATCGATCCAATACTATGATCGTCCTTGAGGAAGTCGACTGGAGATCTGCTTGGAAATGTTGTGACGCATCGACTTCTACCCCCGAGTCGCCGGGACGCGAAAAAGCAACTAGGATGGAAGTGTTGGCGACAAGTACCCTTTGAATATTGTATACTGGAGGGTCGATTTAAAAGCGAGTGAAGATCCCCGATGTAGGAACTTAACGGATTAATTTACAGGCGGCACTCGTTACAAGATTACCACCGTTAAGCGTCCCGCTGAAGCACTCTTATTCACCCCCGAAAGAGGGGCACACGCCCCAGGATCGTAGCGGCCCTTCCAGCAGTGAGCCTGCCGCGATTTTCACACGTTGATGAGGAAAGGAACTCTGTAGGGATGTGAATCCGATCGTATTTAGTGGCAAGGACGTATGCGCCAGCTGGACCGGCACTAATGAAGCTTCGCCACAAACTTTGCCGATTGCTACCCGCGCCTCAACGATATACCACTGTACGACTGGCGAAATGGACTGTTGACGTATGGATCATATTCCGGGAGAAAAAGAGATGAATTAGAAGTGGCGGAGAAACTGAAAAATTGGTGTGCCGAGGGAACGACATCCGAAGGTAGAAGCATTGAGGAATTATCGGTGTCTAAAATTCCTTTGGGACTTCGCGCTTTCGCGCTTCGGAGGAAAAGCTCGGGGCCGCGATAGAGATGATAAAAGAGAAAGAGAGAGAGAGAGAGAGGGAGACAGAGAGAAAGAGCGTTGGTGGGGAATGGAGGTTTAAGGGGTAGTTGGACGGCGGTGGTGCATCAGAAGGAGCAAAGAGAAGGGGTTGAGCGTTCGGAGTCGACAGATTGCCGAGGGGACAAATAAGAGTGTATCCAGTCGCCCAACGCGACGAGGCGAATTTCGGGTAAATTGTTTCCCCCGTTGGCTCTACTTCACTCACTCTCTGTTACCCCCTTTCTCTCCCCTGTGGGCTGGACATACTGTTCTTCCTCCTCCTCTTCGCAAGCCGCCTCTCAAATTCTCTCCTCGTCGACCGGAGAAGACATCCTGCGACGACACAGTAGACTCGCCGATTTAAATTTGGGGTAGTCGTGCATAAAGCCAAACCACCCCGGTAAATCTAAAGTTGCCTGAAGCCAGACAACTGATGCATCCTCATACTACCATGTAGAATTCTAAACATACTATTAGAGTTGAATGAAATATTGTCTTTTGATTCGGGATGTCGAAAAATTTGGCAGATACATTACAAAAATCGTGGCATTGATTGAAGAAGAATTGTTATCGTATAAACAGCAGGATGATAGGCGGAGGAACCTCATCGCGAGGAGATTATCCAGTTGCAATAACGGTGAAACAACAGCGCGTTTAGAAATCTCGGCTAGGCATTCGTAGTGGTTATACCCTGACCCAAGCTATTTTGCGGCTTAAGGTTCATACAAGTCGGCTTTACTTATCCCACCGCATATAACGAGTGTACTCAATGTTAGCAATTGAATCTCGTCGCGACATACTTCCGATTAAAATCCCAGGTCGCGACTTTTGGTATTTAAACGCGATACCATTTCTAATCAAATGATTTACAGCTGCAACTTTTCATATTTATTAGTAACTAATAATAGATGTTAGTGTTTATGAGTAACCAATGGCCACCTTTGTCAATGTATGACAAGATTTACATTCTACTTACAGCGTGACTCGTTTAGTGTGACGTGGCGTGTGCTTTCGTAAGTTACCCCTCGTAGCGAGCCAATTACTACTGTCGCAAAATGCTAAATAAGCAGTCTTCCAAAAGCAAAGGAAAATTGAACACTTCAAATACTTAGATATAAAATCTTCAAAATAGAACTGAATTTAATTGAAAACTAGCAGAACATCCATATAAACAAAAATTGTGTGCGAAGGTACTCTTTTAGTGACAAACATAGCACAAATTCTCACCCAAGATAAGTTTGACAATAGCGTGAATTTTCAATCCCAATGTGCATTAAAGATCGATATTCGTATCGTATATAATTCTTCCCTCCTAGTGTAAACAGTTCTTCGATACGTCTATACGGCGAAGAGAAACTCAGATCGGGAAAGCGTCGAGGGAGAAAGAGGATCGTGGTAGGAGGAGCAGGAAGATGCGATGGAGGAGGAGGAGGAGGTGGAGGAGGTGGAGGTGGAGGAGAAAGATTCTCTTTTGCCTATATATGTTTTCCACTTTTTTCATCCCTGTAACCGTATGGTTGTAACTCTCTCTCTTTCTCATCTCTTTCCCTCTGCTCGTAGCGCGGTCTTCTCCTTATAACAGCCGCCTCTCTTACTGAACCTTCCACTCTGCGTTTTTCTCCCTCTCACTCTCGCGGAGCTTTTCACCCCCTTGTTCCTCGCGACGATCCCTTTCTCGCACTGGCTCCTCTCTATATCTCCGGCTCACTCGCGCATTCTCTCGGTCTCACCCTCTTACTCTCGGTGAAACGTGCATCTCGTTCTCTCAAGCTCGGTGCTGCTTTCTATCCATCCTTGCCTCAAAATGTGGCATTCAACAGGGCTTCCACGGTACTTGCGGCGGTGCGGAATCCGCGCCGGTTTGCCGCGACGAGGGGTGCATCGGGGAAATGATGCGCAGATTGGCCGGATCATCTCAAAAACCACCACCCTCTGCCTCCAGCCCTCCTCCTACTGCTATTCGTCCCCTCTGATTCTCTCTCGCTCCTCTCCTCTACTCGCTTCCTCTGCGAGGCTTTCGGTCGCGCGCGCGGCCGACTTCTCTTTCTGGAGCGCGTTCCCGCTTGCTCGCTCGCTCGCGCGTTCTCTCGCACCCTCCTCGTCAACGCTCACCAGGGACAGAATCAACCCCCACTGCGTGGCATCGTACCGCCGAACAACCACCCTGCCACCGTGCTCGCCGACGAGTGACTGAGTCCTCCGATTATTATCTCATTTGCTGGCACGAGCTGCACGCGAGGCACAACACGCCGCCGAATCTCGGCTGCTCTCCTGCCCTATCACCCGTCGAACGTCGCCGCCCGAGGATCCACCGATACCGCCAATCGCCAATCGTTCATTACATCTTCCTTTCCCGAAAGGAAACACGCACCATCGTACTAATCCACCAACTTTATCCGCACCGCTCGGCTCTCACCAAACTGCAACCTGTCGCCGCCGCTCTTACTCCCCACAGGTGAGTACCGGCAAGAAGCTACCCTCTTCATCCCCTAAACATCAGCCACAATCCAGAGGTCTCATTGCCAATAGAGCGAATAGCCCTACACGCCAAATCCTCTCTGTGCCGGTGAAACTCTATGCGAACTAGTTAGTGTTGTGTGTGCACGCTTCCCAGTTACCCCGCAATCACGCGCTGCTTAATCTTTCTCCACGACACGGACGCATCCTAAATTCTTAGACCGCTGTTTACCGATGTCCGTGGCAGACTTTGCCAGAAACGTCTCATCAACTGCCAAGCTGAACCGCCTGAGTAATATAATATTATTCTTCCTCATTATTTCACATTGATAGCCCTGCACTGTGTGTGTCTGTTTATAAAATTGCTAATACGACGTTTGATCGCTAACCTGCCAACATCCATTGTTTTAAGGGATATTGTAGTTAATGCCAAAATTGTTATACCTGCTCGCTGCTGAATGATCAATTGAGAAATAGCAGAGGATGCGATATTGTTGAGTAAATATAGGTTGGTTCCTCTGCCAATTATCGAAATGTACCATCAGTCGTAATACATAGTAATTCGGGCGATTTTCAGTTCATCGCATCATTTGGTCCGATGAATGCGTCAGTTCGTAAAATAAAGTGCCGATGATAAATTGGAAACATTGCTTAGTAATGAGTGGAGCTTATTAAAGCATTCGCATTGGCAAATGCATAGGTTAGCACTCTAATGGTTAGCAGTCCTTAAGCATAATTTAGTTTGGCTAATTGGGGAAGTTTAAATCATGACGCCTATTACACGGATAAACGCAGCGTGCAATGTTATCTTAAATAAGAGCTGGCTCCAGCTTGTTAAATCATTACACGGGTTTACGTGCTCGGAGTATACGCCTCTCTAATTCTAGCAGCTTTGTAAATAACAAACAAATCCGTTAAGCGTGGAGTAGCAAGGTAACTAGGCGGATCATAATGTTTTCATTAATCGTTCATGTAACTCTACCTTTTATTACGTATGTTCTTGCTCTGTCACTTACCAGTATGCCAATTCTCCGGGCGGATCATAATGTTTTCATTAATCGTTCATCTAACTCTGCCTTTTATTACATATGTTCTTGCTCTGTCACTTACCAGTATTCCAATTGTCCGATTTTAAGAAAAATCGCTGACAGAAAATGGTGGTGATAGTTAGAATCGAAAAAGGACTAAGCGAAAGGAATGCTCTCCTGCGGCTGACTACGGCGCGCATTTCTCAGAATTTTATTGTTCGTGCGTGCAACTGATACCAGCGCATACCTTGTTTCCACATTCTCAGACTCCTCGATCGACTTCTTTTTCCTTTCTTCCGATGGACCTCGAGCACACTTTCCGATTACATAGAATAGAGAGTTAAATCGTAAAAAGGTAGGTCCCCGTGCAAATGACATTCTTCTCCTTCTATGTAAAGTGAGACAACGTTTTGCAAGCGAGTGGTAAAAATGTTTAGTGCCTGATGAAGCAGCGGATAGTAAAGGTTTTCGCGGTTACTTGAGGCAAGAATGATTGACTCGACGCGACGACATTCTAACTAGCAATCTAACAGTATCTTTTCTTCGTAAAAAACTTTAGTCGAAGGTTCAGTCTTTGCTTTGCACTCTGCTTTACGGTGATATATGATTGTCGTATCAATTTTGCGCACTTGCAATAGAACGCAACGGAGCACAGCTGGCAGATAGTCGATGTTTATTGTGAAAGCTGTCCATCAGTTTAACATGACTACTCTGCCCCTCCCCCCCCCCTCCCCCTACACCTACACCCCGTCCCCCCGACGCATGAGCATCTAGTAATAGAATCCGCGGTGCGGGATTATACAGGCTAAAATTAACCGGACCAATGCACCATTCAAAATGTATGTTCGAAATTCGCGAGATTCCCGGTAATCTGGCACGGGGTGTTCAGATTTCGAGGATGGAAAATGTAAAATTGAATACGAAGTTGGAGGAAACTAGAGGAAGATGGTTCTGGGGACGTGGCGGATGAAAATAGTGCTTTGGGAATTGGGAGGAGGAGAGATAGAGGGTGGGTGCATAGGGGGTTGGAAGGAAAAGAGAGCTTTGGTTTTGGGATTCGTGCGAAAAGGGTGTGTGAGAGAGAGAGAGAGAGAGAGAGAGAGAGAGAGAGAGAGAGATGGAGAGAGGGAGAGAGAAAGTGGAGTGTGGGAGGGAAGGCAGAAGCAGAAATGCAAATATTCGCGGCGACAGAGATTGAAACAATCCGCCAATTAGAATCGTCGACGTGACGGGATTATGCAGATTTGCGGTAGGTGGGCGCGGATGGGATAGGAGAGCGGACTGGCAGCTGGCGCACCGCACCAACCGCCACCGCACTCGCTTAATTCAATCCACCGAGTTGTCTTATGAATCGTAAACCGGCCTTCCGCGGCCGCGTGAAACTGAAACTCTCTGCGAGCCGCGCTCTCGCCAAGAAGAGGGCGAGATTGAAAGCGGGCATGAAAGAAAGGATGTCGTAGTCGTCGCCGGCTACCACCACGACGCCGCAACGACCGACGCGTTGAGTCGAGCCGCGTCGCGCCGAGCTGTGCCGCTTCGGGCGGAATAATAATGTAATGTCGCTCCGTAAAATTTCTCCTTTAAGTTAAGCCGAGAAGCCGAGATGCGACACGGCGCTATTATCGTCCGCCGACGGCTGCTTCTCGATCTAGGAAAACTTATCTTCCCAGCACGCCTCCGACGCTCTCCGGGCAGACTTGAAAAAAACTGTTTCTTTCTTGCGCTTGTGGATTTTCCTATAATTGCTCGGAATCTGATTTCAAAACTGATGCTGGTAGCCGGTAAAAGTGTAGGTATTCATGTGCGATTATGTTATAGTACGGATAAGAATTGGGATTTCAAAGTTTCTGACTGCTGGCAGTGCTTTGGCATTGTAAATGACGGCGGCGTGTTATGATTGTCTATCTCCGAGTCGACGTAGCACGGGGGACGGAATCGTTTTATCTGATGATACTCTTTGGCAGTTTCTCGGGCTTGGTGGCTTACGGCGAAGCCCTTGCATTTCTCCCTTGGCATAATGTCATGATAATGCTCGGAGTCGGCATACTTAATATACGCTTCGCTCCAGCTTGTGCTATCATCAAATTCGTAATCGCATCGTTGACCGAGTGAAAAGATTGCACGAACACGCGACTATTAACCGCTACTTTCAAAATCTAAAAATATTGGAGCGCATTAGTATTTGAGTTGATTCGACTTGATTTGCTCGGGTTAGTGTGTAAGGGTCGATTTTTACAACAGCTATAAAGGAATATGGCCTTATTAACATAGCTATGTCATAACTGGAATGATGTACCAGATGTGGCAGATATTATGCAAGTGGCGAAAAAAGTAAGGATATTTGCGCATTCGACATTCACGGGAATGAGGTGGAGGGAATTATGGGCGATAACGTGGGTAGGACTGAGGACGAGCTCGTATTTATCACGAAGAGTAAAACTGACAGCAGTCCATTTCCTGTTCGTCCTGCCTGTCTGGCTGAACATAATATCTCCTGACGAAACAACGTGGACGCCGTTTGTTTGGGGAACAATGGACCGAAACAATACCCGATCCCTCCTCGGTATGCGGACGGACACCAATGCAGACCATCATTCGGATCTCCACACCCCGTTACTCTTCGCTCTTTCCACCGGGAGAGAATCTTTCAACAATTTCGCCGAGGTACCACTCCGCCGCGGAGTTAAAAAACTTTCTCCGAGCCGGCGCGACGCTCCTCACTCCTTCTATTAAACTGGCAATCTTTCATCCTCGCCAAAACATCCGCGAAATATCGGGAGAAGCTCGCCTGTTAAATCTTTTTCCGGCCGGAAGAGTACAACTAAGACAGCGACCACCACCACCACCACCAGCTCAAACAAGAAAAGGGTTTCAACGCGGAAGGCATTCTTTGCGGGCAAACTTCCCCACTCACTTTTTCCTCGCTCGAAGTTGCAAGTAATTAAAGAGCGCTAACAGTGGTTCCTGTGATTTATAGAAACGGAATTGTCCAAGGAAACGTGACGGAGTACCACTGTAGATCACAGCATACTCGTTTACTCTCACTCGCATATTCCAAGAAACTCGAGTCGATCTTGCGGCTAGATTCTCAGCATAATACTCCTCGTAAATTCTCATTAACGATTTCCCCGAGACTGCCGCAGTGAACTTCTGCCTGGCAAGACATTCGGCCGAATGAAAACGTGTGTGCTTGACAGAAATTAGTGATCCTTAATGAATGATGCGACGCCTCGAGCAGTCCGTTCTTCCCTTACAATCGTCGGCTGCTTGGTCTTAGACTTAACAGCGCCAGATATTCAATTAATTTCGGCAGACAATAGCGGCTCACTTCCGCTCCGCTGATTTGTACACTCCAACTTGCTCCCCTTCATCGTCTTAGCGTTCCCTGGCATGGATTACTCTCTAGCTGGGAGATGTGCAACGATACTTATTACTCACTCGAATTGTAAACTGCTTTTGTCTCGTTGCCTTTCACTTATTGTTAGTAGATTTTCCTGCTGTAGTACGCTGCCAATTGCCGTCAGTAGTATTTTGATGTGAATGTCCGAATAAGGGAAAATGGAATGTGAATGATTTTTGTTTATTCAGTAGTTAAGGGTGAGGAAAGGGAAGATGACTACGACTACGGGTGATCCGTCGACGCTCAAGACACCAGCCTCTCTTTCCGGTGGAGACCTGGTCTCTCGTCTACTGGCTGCTACACCCCCGTATTTGTACAACGTTCCCCTCACACCACACAGCTTCTTCTTCAGTGAAATGCTTCGCTCGTTCGTGCAAGCTAAGACAGAAGCCTCCACGGCGGCCAGCACAGTCAACACGGCGAGACGTCGGAAACGATCTTGGAGGGAAGCGCGCGATCGCCCACTAGAATTGACCACCAAAGAGAAACACCTCCATTACCACCAGCAACAGCACCAACAAAAGGAGAAATACTTGCATGCACAACAACCGCAGCAGCCGCCGCCGCCGGCCCCGGCGACGCAAGAGGGCCGACTAGAAGGCAGAAGTAAGCCAAGCGACGGCTATGATTCCGAGAGCAAGATCTCAGGATACAATCAGAGCGTCGCATTTGGATCGGACATATTAAAACCAATCGACGAAAATAAGCCGGACTTCTCCAAGCAACCAAAGAGCTACTTCGACGAACGACCTAGTCATTTTGAGCAAACACAATCGCCCGATGAAATCTTCCCCGCCGACATCCACAAAGTCAAACCTGAAGAATCGCATTCAGTGAACGGCAAGAATTGTACGTACAACGATCGGGCCGCGGCTTACGAGGATCGTACAAAAAGTGTAGTCGGCAATACTGAATTGCCGCTGCTTCCCGATCAAAAGAAACTTGATTTCTCGAGAAATTTTCTGCCCGGCTTGCCAGGAAGGAGTTGCGACATGTTGCAAGGCGTCAAAGGCTTCGGACTTCCTGGAAATGCAACGAATCCAGATTTTCTTCCTGGTCCCCTTTGGTATCCACCTTACCCGATGCCTCAATCTTATCCTGGGATCGATCCTCTCCACTTCTTCATTGACCTTCGGGTATCAGGACACATTTGGGATCGCAAGCTGAGCGAGCGACAATTACCATTCAAAGGGAAACACTGCTCCGCATTTAGTGTACCGCAGTCGAAGGAATACAGTAATCGGCCATTAAATCTCACGAGGGACGAAGCGAGTACATCGAGAATCTCCGAGGAGAACTTACACGGCACCAATTACATACTGAAGCATCTCACCAAGACGTACAAGGAGATACAAGAAGTGAGACCAGTATCGCGGACTGACGAAGTGATGTCCGTGGCGGAAAGTGAAGATGGTTCAAAAGAAATTAACGAGGGTGAGTGTCTCGCAAAATCTCGCGACACTTGACTTACTAGCTTGACTTATGAATATCCATGGCAGCGGGCACTATAGCTAATATATAGTGTGTTTAAAAGAGTTTTTGATATCTTCTATCTCATAGGTGAAAGGTCCTCGAAGTCGCAAGAGCCAACCACATCGTCTACGAACGAAGAAGAGGAAAGGAAGGACCTGCGAGCTCTGATAGGTCTTGAACTAGTGGTCGATTACGTGAAGGAACCGAAGGGGGAAACTGCAAATCAACAAACATCGCAAGTAACTGAATAATTTCCAAATCTCAACAACTCTCACTTCATTCTCACCTGTAACATGTGCGGCGCAATGTAATACAATGTGTCCGAATGCCACATTTGGGCTAATAGAAATGTGGTCCATCGAACTCGTCAAATCTTAATAGGAAAGTGACTCCACTATTCGCTCGATGGATCTCACTATTTCGTTTCTGCACTCTTCCGCGGTTAAATTTTACTTCAAAAGTATTAATCACCCCGCCAATCGAAAAAGAACATCGCTCTACTTGCGCTGCTGGAAAAGTCTATTCTCCTTCGCGTAATCTGCTTTCAATATTTCCATGAGAATTTCACATAGATAGCACTCTTTTCTTTCGGCCTGATTTATCAGCGTGCTGCAATGACATTGATTGCTTTATATAAGTGAAAGTTCGTCACTGATGACGGCCAAACTCAACTAGCGAATTCCGACAAATATTAGAGATCGTTTTGCGGCAGGGCTACCGCGCCATCCCAAATATATGTGATATACAGTGTATATAATATAGCAGCGTTCTAATGGGTCTATATGTATCGATAGAAACAATTAACGATGTATGTTGAGCGTAATAAAAACAATGTGATTCAACTGTGCGATGGAAAGTTTTTTCTGGACACGACGAACCTCCTCTTTCGTGAGCGTGTGTGATAAATTTTATAGCAACGCATAATAGCTGAGAGCTATTAGACGTGTTACATGAAATCATTTAAAACAATGACGTATTCTTTCATTATTCATAGAGTACTTTGCAGCGGGCGATAATTTGTACAAGCGGTCGGGTTGCGATCATTAAATCGTCCGCTGAAATATACACGTGTATTCTCGAGACCCAATCACAATACGCAGCCTAGAATGTGTCGTTAAATTCTTGCAGCTAGAAAGTATTGCCAGAGCAACACCATTTCAAAAATAAGCCATGAAAATGTAGAAGATAGAGAATGAAATGGAAAAGATAAAAGCACGGAAATTCTGGGTACTAGTTTCTGTCTAGTGAGCTTTCATCATGAAGCTGTCTCAAGCGCACTACCTGCCTTTTAAAACATAAAACCTATTTCGTAGATATGGCCAACATTCTTTTCAACAATCCACAATCCTCTTATACTTGTACGTCGTCAAGGAACAATTAGAAGAGTCGGATTTCCGATGTGAGTGTGAGTGTGAGTGTGTGCGCATTTCTCTATGGGGGTGTCGAGAGATGCCGTCGGTTTTAGGGTGAGAGGGAAGAGAGAGCACATCCAGCGGCAGCCATCGATTTCTACACTTATTTGCAAGGCTCGAGTGTTGACGATCCATCCGGACGGTTCATTGTGCTCAGTTTCCACGTTCGGGTTTCCAGAGTTCTTTTTATTTTCCTCAATATGTCACTTTATTTTCAAGTTCTAACATATTTTGCCGTTCTTTATTGATGCCATTGGAATCCAAGGTTTGTAATAAAAATGACACTTTTGCAACATATTCAAAAATCTTCAGCAGTAAGTGTTAATTATTTGTATAAGAAGTGAATTATGTTGCATCGTGATTAGCAATGACTCGTAATTCTAAAATAATCTCGCCCTTCTTGTTGCCGTCAATCTTCACTAATTTGCGGTGCTTTTCTGGAAGAACGATGATATCTTCCGACTCAGCTGCGACAGGAGTTCCGCTCAATTTGTAATAAGTCATTGGCTCGCGTTCACTCGTTTCTGAATTGGCACTCGATCGCTCTGGTGTAACGCGCGTGTATACCTGATTGTTAATCTATATTTATTCGATTGTTCAACTGCTTCAAGAGATCAATAGATGTAATTATTACAAAATCGAGGGTATAAAGACTGACCTTTTTAATTGGCTGTGGCGCATTACCAACGTCGTCGGAGTCCCCAGCAGAAAAGCTCAAATCCAGGTCGCGCGAAGATTCCTTCGCGAGCGATTGGTATTTTGCGACATCATCGTATTGACTTCTGTCTACATTCTGCAAATAGTAAACCCGTGCGCTCGAATTCACTATCAAAATAAGAGTAATTGCCAAGATTTCGAGACACCACATCGCGATCCTTTTGTGCTTGACAGTCTGCCAGTTAAATGAGTGAACTGAAGAGAGGAGCAGTATTGGATGACGTGTAAAAATAGTGGAATGAACCCTCGTTTGCAGCTGTTGATCTTATTAATCCATCGTAAGACGATTAGTGGATATGAAGTAGACGTACTCAGACCGACTAATCAATAGAGATTCTACGAATTGACAATAACTTACGCCGTTTGGTTTCAACAGTTCTGAAATGTAGTCATAAGTTTTTATGTGCAGATATCCGTCAGTACTCTAATTGTTATTATTTTTCAAACTACAATAAATACCTGACGTTCTGGTTAAGGTGGGAGTAACAGAAATACATTTCGCGATGTACGTATCGATATAGTAGGAGCCGCGTTTCTTGACAGCGAGCATCGGTCAAGCTGCGAATAAAGAACGAAAGCAATGCCGAATGATAGAGGAAACTCGGGTAGAATAAAAAACTATCTGGTTATTGGAACGTGGCGAAAGATTAAAAACGAGTTTTGCCAAAGGATCGGTTCCATTGCCCGGGGTACATTGCGGGAAGCTTTGAATAATGCATGAAATTTGTTCCCCAGAATCAAATCGCTCCTCGTCAGCGGCAGCGCGAATACAAGAGAGCGGGCATAAATCTAAATAATTTGAACCCTCGAATTTTTATTATTCGCATGACTACAGGAGCCTTCCCACTGAATATGCATGCGTCGCTTTACGCACTTCGCTCGGCTGTACTACCTTTGTATAACTATGTATAACTACCTAGTGCAAGAGGACTGCTGCGCCCTGTCCTTCACACGTTGTCCTCCAAGGAGACATCCAAGCCTCCATCAATCGATGAGTGATCTTCTTAATTTCTCCACGCCACTAAATGGTGTCATGTATATCTCTCTCGCAAGAGAGAACAAAGCGTCCCCGAGATTGAGATATGGGAAAAAGACGACAGACAATAAAAGTAATGTATCTTCGCTACAGTGAAATTTAATATCTAAAATTTGGAAGATCTCAGTCATTATTCATGGGAAGAATCTCAATAAATCATAGAAAAAATTAACAAGCTGCGAAGATGACACCGGGTCTCTCTCCTCCACCCTTCGTCTTCGTCGGCCAGTGAAATATGGCTACTAACTTTTCTTATACTTGAGAGTTTTCCCGGGGGATATGATGCATCAGGGGGAAGAGGAAGCAGACGCAAGAGAGAAATTACAAAATAGCTGAAAATGAAAATCTTAGTATGTTACAAGAAAAGAGTAGTGCGCTGCTTTGTGTTAGAAGTAACATCATCTTTTACGTTCATACGCAACTTAGAAATACAAGTTTATTGATTCAAGCTGGAAAATATGGGATTACTTCGATGGTAATCATGAATGTAATAGATGTCTACATCAATGTTATACTGTACATATATATAATAGGATAATAAACATGTTGGTATTGAAGCAATGAAGTATTAGGATGGGTTATATGAATAAAAAAATTCCATCATATCTATATTGTTTTATTGATGTGTAATACTGCGCAATGTTGAATTTGGGAAACTCTTCTTCGAGACCACCACTTTGATGTATCAATTGTGTGTGAAGATATAATACAGTTTGTCTAAATAAATTTACATGTCTAATCTCTGCGGTTATGTAGCGGCTACGAAAATACTCCTTCTGATGTTGAAGAATATGGTTCCATGGATGTATAGTGAAGTACGTTATGTCGATTCTGAGCCGCGGTTGGGCGCATCTTCGTTTATAGTGGAATTATATTAAATGCCATTTCACGCTGACAAATTTTCAAAGTTGAATTGGATAAGTTTCATAATTAACTAGTAAAAGTACTCAGAAAAAATTGTCTAAATATGTATACACAGGCAAAGAAGACTCTTCATGTATTTTGAAAATTTGAGCAACCCAATGCGTTGGACTGCGTGCTAATTCTCAATCTACACTTGAAAGGCTCTTCCAAAAACAACTTTACAAAGGTGATGGAGCACAACACCTTTGCAATGTGAATATCAATTTCTACGAGTATTTGGCAGTTTAAAACCAATCAGGTTCGCTCTATTCATTTCGATGCTGCCAGGACCTTTTTGCATATTTCATTAGTGTATTCGCTACACTTTGCAGTTCCACCCAGATCTCCAGTCAAGCATTTGCCTTCCTTAATAGTGTCATATGCTGCATATTCAATAATTCGCGCATGATCATTCAGGCCCATATGCTTAAGCATCATGACCGCAGAGAGGAGCAAAGCTGTGGGATTTGCTTTGTCTTGACCAGCGATATCAGGAGCCGTACCATGTACCTGTGTTCAATAAAATATTGTATCTTATAGCTCTTATAGTTGCATCATTTAAATAATATTTCTGGTGACAGTTTCTGAATACCTACAGATTCAAACAGAGCACCATTAAGCCCAATATTGCCACTTGGGGTTAAACCTAGACCTCCTACCAGGCCAGCACACATATCAGACAGAATATCACCGTATAAATTAGGCATAACAAGTACATCATACTGGGCAGGGTCTTGAACCATATTTAAACAGACTGTATCTAAATATCTTTCTTCAAACTTAACATCAGGATACTTTTGTGCCGCGTCTCTGCAGCATCTTAAGAACAAGCCATCGGACATTCTCATTATATTTGCCTTGTGAACTGCGGTTACCTGTAAACAGAATAATTCATAATTATGAACACTAACTACTAATGAAGTAGCAAATTTCTGAAAATATCACAATTAACAAGAAACCTTTTTTCTATTATTCTCTTGGGCATATTTGAATGCAAATTCTGCTACTCTGCTGGAAGCTTCTTCTGTAATTAACTTAATAGATTGAACAACCCCTTCTACAATCTCATGTTCTATTCCAGAGTACTCTCCTTCTGTGTTTTCTCTTATGGTGACAACATCAACATTGTCATATAATGTTTTATAACCCTCCAACGATCTGCATGGCCTGACGTTTGCGTATAAATTAAATTCCCTGTAAACAGTGCATTATATTTGATTTATAAACAGCGGCTGAAACATATGCACTAACAACTAAAAGATAGTGTCTAAGGTGATTACAACTTAAAGCTATGTACAATAGCTTAATGCGATTATATAACCACTGGATGATGTACGGCACTGGGATTACAAACAAAGGTATCTATGTCACAAATACCAACATAAAACCAGAGTGATTCTAAACCCAAAGCAAAAGACGTACTTACTTTCTTAGCGCAAGATTCAATGATCTATGCCCTTTTCCAATTGGTGTCATTAAAGGACCCTTTAGACCAATTTTATTTTTGTTAACAGAATCAATAGCTGCTTGGGGGATGCCAAATCTGCCATCGGGACCTTTTACTGGAGTTACATCCACCGATTCCCATTCTATTGGAACCTGTTACATTGTAAAACATAATAGGACATGAACAAAGACTAACAGTATTTTGAAAAAATCCTATCAAGTAAATGTCAACTCTTATGTTTATAGTGATCTGACGATAAGCAAATTAACATATGTTAGCACCAAAGATATGAGGAGTTGAATAATAGTGTTATGCAATATCAGGCTTGTAATGAAAATGATAACTGAAAGTCATTCCCAAATTGAAATTAGTTAAAAATTGTTGGATTTTGACAGTAAAATTATTGGATGCAGTATGGTACTGAGTCAATAAGACTCATGTGCCATTGGCAGGTTCTCATACATAATAAACCATTGCTTTATTAAACAGTAAAGAAATGTGTAAGACAAAAAACACACAAATTGCGATAAGATCATACTGATTAGCCTATAATTGGATCAACCTGTATAAGAGTATGATTAAAATAAACTGTTTAAGGTTAGTCCTAGGACAAATTGGGTCACCTTCTAAGGTGCAAGCTCATATTATTCGATATACGAACGGATAACTAGCATGGTAGTGGCAGTAATCTGCGGAAATCGGTCTGAGATATAACACAGCGATATGTGCTCTATATAGTGTCCATGTAATAGAGGAGGCCATGCATATCACAGAAATCGAAAATGTCGTGTGTTGCAATAATTGTTAAACGCTAATTCGCTTGAGTAAATGAATATCCCACCTTGGCAGTTTCAAAAATCTTTTGAACTGCAGCTGAAATTTCGGGCCCAATTCCATCTCCGGGAATCAAAGTGCACTTATGGACCTTGCTGCTGTAAAGACGTGCTCCGCCGATTTTTGGGAGCTATCATTGGAATAGTAAGAAGAGATATACTCCATGATTCTCGTTCAAAGCGTAGCGTATTGTATTTCAAAGGAAGGATGTGTGAAAAGTGTAGGAAGGAGAAATTCCTTGGGCAAGACAGAAAGAGAGAAAGGAGATTGAAATGCAAGACGGAGACAGTAAAGGCGAGCGCGGTCGAGCAGACGGATGCATAACCAATTTGCAAGAGCCTCTAACCTTTTGGGATGGGGAAAGATGGATAAGACGTGGGACATTGGTGATACCCAGGACTTCTTGAGCGGCGCGTGCTACTTACTGCATTTCGTATCCACTGTGCTGCCATTCTTTTAATAAATTTTTTAATAAAAAATTAACCACCACTAGAAGTGGATATGCACGTCAGAGGCGATACCAAAAACGAACGGAGAAGAACGGGTCGCACTTGTGATTGGTCCCCGGGAGATGATATCTTCTGCTATTCGGAAGCGGAAGGTAGCGGACGACATGCAGGACGTAACGGGTGGCTCCACACCTAGCATAGGTTCAGAAAATGCACAGATTCGCAAATGTTGGCACATCTGTGCCGGTCGCCGACAAAACGTGTTAAACTGAAAATAAGCGTAGAAAGAAAGTATTTGAAAATCGTTCGATTGCGAGAAACTGACATAATCGCTTAAAAGTTAAGGAGAAAAATGAGAGTAAATATATATATATATATAAAAATGTATATTTAATAGTTTCACATAAATTTTATATTCTTCGTGGATGCATTTTTTCGATCGATTGATATAATATTTAATATATTTCAACGTACTATATAGCTCTATATTGTTCTATGTGCACAGTTATCGCGATTTTTACTATTTCAATAAATGCAGGCAAATTTTTAATTGTATACATGCCATGATAATTCATTTTATAAAATAGATGTTCTTCAATTTGTTTCAATAATAATTGCCTCGTATTTCTGTTACTGGCGATAGATATTTTAGTTCATTAACTGCGATATATTTATTTGAATTCGTATTTTTTTATAGGGACCTATTTTTGAATACAGCAGTTTCCTGTGCATGCGCATCCGTACTTCCACAAACGGCCATTTTCCAAGACGCTTCGTGATCGCGTATGTTTGCACGTATCGTGTCTTTTATTCTTTTTTGCTTGTGAAAATTGTTATAAACCTTAAGAAGAGCTTGGATCACCTTTAAAATAAGGGAGCTCTCCAGAATGATAAAGACGGAGGAGTAAGTACATAATATTTATATCTCGGATATTGTTTGTAGCTGATCGTCGGCACTTATAAGAAAGTGCGATTAAAATTAAAAGAAAGCACCCCTCTGGTATCTTGATGATAAGAATACTAGAATAACATTTTTTTATCTGGGAGTTACCCTCTCACGACTTTAAAGAATTACATAAGTTGTTATAACCGTGTTACGAAAAACGCGCGGGCAGGCAAATGTTGAGAACCTTAATATTGTGTTTTCACTCCCCGAAAATCTTCTGAAATGGTAGGAACCCAGTGGCGAACAACGACGAAAGGGACAGAAGTAGAGAACGCGATCGGAACCGAAGATCCGACAGACAGAATCGAATAAATTCCACTAGCCGCGATCGCAGTAGAGAACGGAATGACCGCGGCGGGCGAAAAGCGTCGGATCGGCGAATATACGTATCAAACATTCCGTATGATTTTCGCTGGCAGGACCTAAAAGACCTTTTCAGAACAGAAGTCGGAAAAGTAGCGCATGTTGAATTGTTTACGGATGAAAACGATAAACCTAGAGGCTGTGGAATTGTTGAGTTTGAGGATTCTGATTCTGTGAAAATTGCTGTGGAGAAGATGCATAGATACGATATTAAAGGAAGAAAGCTTGTCGTAAAAGAGGTAATTAATAAAAGCAAGCAGAATACATTCATAGAAAAAATTCTGCAACAACTGTTAAATACTTTCTAATAAATATTCTTACTCCAATATCGAGGCACTAAAAATGATGTATTTTTTTAGGACTTTGATGTTGAGCGTGATAAATATGGTCGCTTAGCAACTGCACGTAATAATGATAGAGCTCGTGATGATAGATTCAGGGATCCACCAAGACCACAAGGGGGTGTAAGGCAAAACATGTCTGCTCCAAGTGGGGGTGGAGGTGGTGGTGGTGGCGGTGGTGGAGGAGGAGGAGGTGGAGGTGGTGATAACAAATTTGGAAATACATATGGTTTAAGTACTCAATTCTTGGAATCTCTTGGTATTAACGGTCCTTTAGTCACCAGAGTATTTGTTGCAAATGTAAGTTACACAATTCTTTTATAATCGATATATTTTTCTTGTGCATACTGTAAATGTTAAATTTGTGTATTCAGCTGGATTATAAGGTTGATGAGAAGAAATTATTAGAAGTTTTTAAGTTAGCTGGCAAAGTTCTGCATGTTGAATTAGGCAAAGACAAAGATGGAAAATCTAGAGGATTTGGTGTTGTTGAATATGATCATCCTGTCGAATCTGTACAAGCTATTTCCATGTTACACAATCAACAACTGTATGACAGACGAATGACTGTCAGACTTGACAGAGCAAATGAGCCAGACATGCCACCAAAATTGCCAGAAGGTATTGAAATCAGTTGAATTTTAAAGAACTTGTAAATCCAGTAATGTTTTATCATCGGCAAACAATAGGTTTGAAGGGAATTGGAATGGGTCTTGGGGCTGGTGGTAACAGATTAATGGATGTAGCCAGAAACATTCCTAATGTACAAGCAAATAATCCACCTGTAGTAAATCCTATTTCTGCTCCTGTACTGGCTGCTGGTGCATTTGGAGCTGGGTTAAATAATGTTGTACCAGCTCAGCTGGGTAAGCATTAAATATACTAGATTTCTGGTAAAGATTAAGCCCGACTCAACTCAGAAGAATTTTAAATTCACAGCATCCGCATTGACGAATACAAATGCCGCTGCTCTTCAAGCAAGTCTTGCTGGCGGCTTAGGTGCCAATCTGACTACCAGTTCACTCCTGAACTCATCTTTAACAAACGAATTGGCATCGAATTTAAATAACTTCGGTGGTGGAGTTGGTGGTTTGTCTAATTTGCAAGCCTCTCTAGCTGGTGGTCAAGGCAACAATTCTTTCGCTCCACGAGGCTTGTCTAAGTTGGACAATGATATAGGATTTGGTGGAAACAATGCATTTGGAGGTTCCAACTTTGGAAGTGGTAGAGATTTTGATGGTGGTTTCAATAGAGGAGATGGTGATCGTGTTTCTGGAGGTGGTGGTGGAGGCTTTGCTGGCAGTCAAGGGCAAGGTGGTGGAGGAAGTAGGCAAAATACAAATGGGTCCCGTCCAATGTCAGATACTATTCTTATAGGAAATGTAAGTAGGGCTCCAATAAGATTTCCCACAGTGATTATATATCACTAAATTATTGATAACATCTACTTATTACTATAGCTCCCACCGAATACAACGTGGCAAATGCTGCGCGATAAATTCCAAGATGTTGGCGAAGTCAAGTTTGCTGAAATGAGGGGGACCGATATGGGTATGGTTCGGTTTGCATCAGAATGGGATGCTGAGCGTGCAGTCTGTATCCTTTGACAAACAAATGGGTAAACTTACTAGCGGGGACTTTTGTCCTAGCTGTGAAAGGGTCATTACATTCTCTTGTGGGATACAACAAATAGTTTCCTTAACAGATTATAGCTATGATGAATCGGTCACGTATCGACGGCAGAACAATCGACGTGCGTCTGTACTAAGAGTCTGAAACATACAGGTAACATACAAAGAAAAGGTTCGCGAAATTTGATGTTTAACAATAGCTTATGAATGCAGCGAAGGGAAACTGGGTATTCGTATATCGTCTGCAGGATTATTCCACTCCTGATGACAATACTTGATATTCATCCTTCTTGTTTCGTGGCAGAATTTAGGATAGTGGGTGAGAAGGATTGGTTGTTGGACAGCCGAAACTCGTGTTGCACGGCTACTCGGCGTTGTGTTAATTGCAAATAATACTAACCTTCCTCGAAGCAACAGTTTCGTTCAAAATTCTTTATCACCGGATTATCGTTCCTTTTCCAAATGGAAGTCTGCTAATCGTTCACTTCAGAATGAGTCTTTTCGAATGATCGAAACATAGACTTTAGTTGTTAGGTTTAGGTTCATAAAGTTCAACATAGCGTAGGTTTTCATGTAGGTTACGCTCGTTACGATAATTAGCAACAGTAGCTTGTAAGTTTACTTCTTAGTTTTCATGACGAGAGATGAATCAATTCTCCCCACACTTCAGTCTAAAGAGAGGCTTTGGTCGTTTATAGACTGGTGAACCAAGTAGGGGCAGATTAATCTTTCTAACAGAATACTAAAGTATCGTGCTAGTTACGGGTTTCATGAATTAAACTATTGAATAGATGGTTATGCACAGACGATAATTATGTTCATGCACAATCTTACATAGATCGTGGATCGTGGACGTGTGTCGATTCCCTCTGCTACCGCTCGTATGTTAGTTTTTCTATTCAATTCATTACACGGCATGTCGTTGGACAGGGGATTGTGATTCCGTCGTAATTCAGCGACCTGATTTTGTCTGTATCTGTCACAGAGCATCAGCGTAACAGCTTGGTGACAGAAATAACATTAAAATTTAGTTGTCATTAGGAAGGTCCATTCTTATTTCCTTGGCTTCATGACTTCAGCGGAGAAACGTTGGGTGGTTTTAAACTCGAAGAGTCTTTGCAGAATTGTCTTGTGTATCTTGCACCACAATATGTTTACCAAAAAACATTGTTGGTCGTTCTCTTTGCAAATGCAAAACGTTTGGCAACGTTTGTTCGCCCCCCAGAGTAGAAGTGTGATACAACTTTTCCATCTATTTTGTTATGATATACTTTGGTAAACATATTCTCTCTCGCCATGTAGATCTCGAGGAACATCCAGCGCATTGTATAACATTCTTGTATAACCACTACATCTTGACAGTGATTGAATAAAATCCAAATCCGTTTTGACTACAAAAACCATGGTGGTCGTTGTGTTTTATTTCTGTGCTGTTGTGAAACTTTATGCTTTAAACAGGTTGGCCGTAAATATTCCCGAAGAGGTATTGGCTCGTCGTCTTTGTATCTACAATTTAAGCGTTGCAACTTTTTGTTCTGACGTGTTAGCAATAACTTCCCCTCAAACATTCTATACTTCATCAGTAGAATTAGATATCCTCTATTTAATTCTTAAATATGTGGGGCCTGTGATCGGAAACACAAAAATTCGTTTTTATCCCAGGTGAGGTACATTTCAGGTGATGTGGTGTTCCTCTTTCTCTATGTCGAACTATGTTCGATCTTACATAAGTCATCATAAACATGTGTAGCGGTGTAAGCCAATACTCCGATTAACATTTATGGACTAAATATTGGTGTACCGATATCATCGATTTAAATATGAGATTCATTGTGTGTTCTTCCTTCAAATACTTAAGAAATGTGCCGGTCGATTTGATGGATTCAGGGGGTGAGAGTGAGTTATTACCATCTCCATCCATTTCTAACATTGTTGAGATCCTAATTTGTTGTGTGGAACTATCGAGAAAGAATCCGTCATTTTGCTACGAAAGTTGTAGTTGGCATGTAGAGTACAACTTATATTTGTTCATTCAGAATTGATGGTAAGTGGTGGTACATTTCCTTATATTCAGGATTTGATACGGTTGCTAATGGAGCATCAATAGAAGTTATTTGAATTCACACAGTATTGGTATCCCGGATTAAGTGTGATTCATCGCCAATATCTGGTCGCACGATTTTTCACGAATTGATGGCTGTTGTACGTTTTGTCTTATACCAGGATTTCGGATGGAAAACATACAAGTACTCTTGTTTCATACCCAAGATCGTCTACAGTTGTATCGTTCTATAAATCCTATTCAAATGGTCGGTTTAATTGTTGGTGACTCTGAGGATATTAGGAATAATACTCTTTCATCTTCTGAATCATCTACGCAAGTCACTACTAACACTCTATTACGCTCTCATGCAATGCGTTGATGTAGTTTTTCAAAAGCGAAATACTTGTATATAATATATATATATATATACGCAAATGCTAATGTTGTAATATACAAGTTTTATTCATTATTTACAGATTTAGACCACCGTGAGCTGCAAAGAGTGTGTGGTAAGTAAACCTCAGAAATGCCAGAGCTTTCATGTATTTCTTATTTTTTCAGAATCGGCGTTGGCACTGAGCTACTATTTACCAAATGGTAAGTTTTGTAAACTGGGATAAAGGAAACAATTGGTTCAACGCAATAAAGAGAATCGTTGTTTTTTAAATCACACCTGTATTTCCACATTTTTTACATTATAAACACGGGCTTAGTAATAACTATTGTATTAAAAGTCACGGTTTTTATGTAAAATGACGAACTGTTCGTAGTTCACAAGCTGAAACAAGAATGTGTAAAAAGTATAAAATTTTCAGATTTTTTCAAAGAGGCTTAAAATAAATTAGTGTACACTTATTTATTCGTGACTTGGACAATAATGCGGTTTCGTGTAAAGTAGGGCAATCACTCTGACTTGAGAAAGCACCTTACTTGAACGCTTTGCACACCACATATTGGCATATATGTATTTAATTATGTATATAATACACATGATCTATATGTATCTTTTATCACATTTCAAATAAAAATAATAGGCATAATGGCTTAAAATCGATACAAATGGATCGTCCTTCAAGCGATGTCATATCTCTTTTAACATAATACACGCAACTCCAACCATTCTAACAATTAGTAAAAGTCCCTAAGTAATTAACTTGGACAATGTTCCGAAGAAATTTATTGAAACAAAATACGCGCGCACTTAAAATTTAATGTTTTAGCCTAGGCTTTGTTTCACTTTTCTTTTCCAACAATTTTTCAGTCCAAGAGTATAGAGTTCACATACAACTGTAATACTCGTTCACGCTAGAGTGAAAAAATGTACGATATAAAATCATATTCGCCTTCGTATTATTCACACAACACAAAAGGTGAAGAGTCAATTGTTTACGATTACAGAAGTTGAAATTTATAATGAATTTCTATTATGACTAAATATCATCAAGATATTAGGTACACTGTGGCTAGCGTGGGATTCATATATAAAAAAACGGCAATGAGCCCAACTTTGAAATACTATGGAATCAGATTCACCAGTACATCTTGAGGGTCGTATATTCGTAATAAATGTGTAATCGCTCGTCATAAATGTAAGTTCGCTCTTACTTGCAAGAATAATACGACCCTCTTTAAGTTATTGTTCCTTTATATTAGCAAGTACTTGTACGGTTTTCTTCTTAGATTGCAAGGGATCACGTATCACGTGTATAACGACATATTCATTCATATAAACATGAATGTCTTTCTGTATGTGGTCAGTGCATCAAAATAAAAGATACGAGATGCTTTGGAACATTGCTCATACTTTGCGTTCTTCTTACTACCCTGGCTGCTAAACAAGCAAGTGTCGTATACTTTAACGGATTTATAGAATTATATTTAGCTTTATCACCGAGTAACATTTCGAAAGTTTTCGATTCGTTGTTAACGACATCAATATGTGCACCAGCTTCAAGCAAAGCTATTTGCAGATCTGGTCTCCCAGGGTATAAAAGGGCAGTAAGGTGTAATGCCGTATTCCCGTCATTGTCCTTTGCTGTGACATCAGCACCAACTCTTAGAAGGGCTTTTGATAATTGTAACGAGGGAAATTTGTCTGCGTAATTTCTGCTAATTAAACCGATATCTTGACTATGAATTAGCTGCAACGCATCGCGTCCCTAAAAATAATAAAGCATCGAATAATTACTTTATAATATACCAAAACAGAATCCGAACATCTAATTCTATATACATACCCGTTTCTTTGCATTTAATCGGACTAATTCATAAATAGCTTTGTGAATTGCGATATATTCTTCCGTACCCTCCTCCGGCAATTCTCGTGTTAACAAATAGGCTAAATGCAATGTTGTAACGAGAACCTCGCTCAGGTGTGTTACATCATATTCGGAAGCTGGAACTTTATCACACATTTGCTTTCCTGCTTTTACTTCCAATACCTAAAAATTATATATTCATATATACATATACGCACACATATATATATATTTCAAAACAAAATTAACATATAAAGAGACTGGACTTAAAATGTTAACGCACAGCTTTTTTGAAGACTCTAAGGAGTTCTTCTCTTCGCACAGGTGGTATTCTCCGCCCCCTTGTAGTTTGTCGTCCCTTTTCACGAATCATGAAACGGAAAAGTTCAGCAAAACTCAAAAGCAAACTTAGAGTCATTGGATTGAGTGGCTCCAACATGCTTTGTTGCACATCAAGGGCATAATTCCAGAGGTCGATGCAGCGTCCAAATTTCCCACCATCAGCATATAGCACACCCCTATAGCGAATGTAGTAACAAGTATCAGGATGCGCTGGCCCCAAAATTCTTTCTCTAATTATGAGTGCTTGCATTCGCATCGCATCGGGATTCGCTAATAATTCGTCAAGTTGATCAGGGTCAGATATTTCTTGTGCGAAGTCATAAGCAGCGACGAGAGAGGGTTGAGGCGGTTTTGTTATCACAGGTCCATTACCTCTATACCTGGAAAGGGTTGCTCCTAAGCTTAGTGGGGAACGTCAACTTTAAAGGAATACGCTTGAATTTGAGATCAAATACGAAATTCTTTACCTTTCTTCCGCTGCCTTTTTCCAATACTCTAGGGCTCCTGTCATATCTCTTTTCCTGTCCACGTATGTCGCACCAAGAAGTTCATATGCATCTATGCTCTCTTTTCTTGTTACTAAACCAGGAGTATTTATTAAATATTCAATAATATGAGTGTGACCTGGAAAGCGAATAACTTGTTAATATACATAGACCCACGATAACGATTGTTTTTTTTAAAAATGGATTGTAATAAACACGCAGTTTAACCTGTTATTGCTGCCGCAAGCAATGGTGTCATTCCGTGAGAATCTACATCCATGCGTGCACCATGTGCTAGGAGTATCTTTAAAATTTCCAAGTAACCACTTTCCGCGCAATCATGAAGCGCTGTGTTACCCTTGACAGTCTTTCTATTAACATCAGCTTTCAATTCAAGTAAAAATTTAACAATTGCAATGTGGCCCCTGAAGCAGGCAATCATAAGAGAAGTATGTCCGTGACGATTTGCCATTTCAATATCTAGAAAACAAACATTAATTTACCAATAATCAACAAGATTGTATCTTTTCCATTGTTATATATTAACAATATCTTATACAATTTGTCGTATTTTTCAAATTCGAGTTGTACGGTAAGCGTTTCTAAGTTTACCTGCGCCATTCTGCACGAGAAACGTAACAATGTCAATATACCCATCGAAGCAAGCCGCACGTAAGGGAGTAGATTTTGTTTTGGTGGTCGAATTGACATTGGCGCCTTTTTTTACCAACAACTTCACTAGTTCCAAGTGCCCTGCGGCTGCTGCGCACCATAGGGGTGAGACACCTTCTATTGTTTCTCCGTCGTAGTATACTGTTCGGAAATAACATTTTATTGTCATGGTAATATTAAAAGCATAGCTATTCTATGCTATCATGTTAGGTATAATATGCCATTTAATTTTCACATGTTTTGAAGATTGTGCTATCAATGCTGTGAGCACTTAGTTATATAAATATTGGACATTGTTAATGTAACGACAAACATTTGCGATTTAATTTCGTGAAGACTAATATGCTAATCTACGTATTCGATTGGAAGGCTAAAATTGGTCATCGCGACTTTACCTGACCCAGGCTGCTCGATATCCGCCCCACATTTTTTAATGAGATATTCTGCTACGTCGTAGTGTCCGTTTCGACATGCCATGACTAACGGCGTCGCGCCGTGAATTTTGGCGCTGACTAGTTCTTCTACCTCATCTGTGTCACGTCGCGACAAAAAAACCTACAACACATAAAAACAGCTTGCATGAATATTTCAGTGCTTATCAATAATAACACGGATTGGTGTTCATACTACGTGTATGTTAAAACTATACGTTCCCATCGAAGATGCTTGAAATAACACCGAACGTGTGGTAATATGATTTCGATTTCTATTCGGTATGTACAAAAACTATTATCAAGTACCCAAAAAGTGATTCTTGATCACAACTTACTTTCGAAACCACGGAACCCGTCTTGAACGAACAAAAAAGTTCGTTGATAGTATAAAACGTCATACAATACTGTATTAGATGTTGCACGTAGTACTATATGGAAACCCACTTATCGGAAGTCGAATTTGAGAAATTAAGTGTGTAAAGATTTGTTGCTGTACACTTAACGCAAATACGAGGTTTCTCCTTCTCTTTATAAAACGCGTGCTCTTTTACGTGCTTCGGTGCTTTTATGCCAACACGATTGTTCTCTTCAAGGTCTCCGTGCTTTATCGATCAGCGCTCCTTCTATAATAATTTTCTGTTTTCCTTAAATCCACATTCTTCGTTGAAATCCAATGCTAATACAATGCAGGTTCGCCCGACCAAGTCACTGATTTATTTCTCTCAATACTTGAGTTGGTCAACCAATGATGTCTTATTCTCTAGCAGTTTACAACTGCTTCATACTTTATTGATGTTTACGTCGAGATACGAATACATTCATTCTCTTTTTTGGCTTTTGATCCTTCAGTGCTTCGCCAGAGACAAATATCAGCGAGTCAGTATAGCGTTCTTCAATGAATTGCTTGCTTACTCAGAGCAATTTAGACGATTCTGCTTTGGCGCTTCAAGCTCTGGCAGGCAATGAAAATAGAGGCTATGAAATAAGGCTCAATGTTTCCTTGTGTCAACTATGCACTCCAAGTTAGCGGAAGCTTCAATACTGACTAATCCCCGTATACAAATGGTGATTGTATAAATTCCTAGGCAACGACGACATCACTATGGTCCCACTTTGTCCTCGGCAAAGCCAATTCCGTTGGAAATTTATGCGTGGAATTTCGAGTTCACGTGTCGTCTGCGGATGTTCCTCACTGAGAGTTGATGTAGCAGTTCATATGCTTACGGCTGACTTAAATTGATGGCGCCTCAATAATTAACGGAATATACAAAACACGGTCTGTCATCGGCAGACGTCAGTCGCCGAACAATCTTTTCCAAATTCACGTATATCTCAATGAGCCGATCGGTCTTCGAAACGGAAAGAAGACACGCCGCGCCGCGCACAAGAGTGGTAGTCGTCGACTGACTGAGGCCCGAAACCCCAGGCCCACTCCATTGGCTTCTACTGGAATCGCTCTCCGTCTTGAATGTATAAGTCCCGTTAAACGAATAATCGGTGACATTCGGCCCGCGGCAAAAATCCCTGAATCTTCGGACTTCCCGTCTACCGCCGAAAGAGGCAATTCGACTGGACCATTTTTCGGGGCCACTTCCTTTCATTATACTCGTCATTATGCCGTCAGAATGCAATTATTTCTCGCAATTTCGAATGTATCAAATAATTGAGGGGTTTTCTGGTAGTACTTTTAAAAGTCTCCATCCAAGGGTCACCTTTCTCAGTGTGTTTTAAGGCGTTCGGCAGAGACTGGTCCCGTAAAACGGGTTCCGTTATTCTTCTGACCGATTTTCTTTTCCGTGGTCCCGTTTGCTTTTAGGACCCGCCGAGTATAATATCGAATAGCCAGAGCAAATGAACTTCAGGAGAGTGCTACATAAGTCGCACTATATCGGGCCGATCGCACTCGTCCAATTTATAGCGACAGAAAATACTACAAAAGTATTCTGCGATGCATTTGAGAGACACTACGTCATGTGTTTGTCGGGGAATCAATGGCACGGCCAACTGATTCCCAATGATGGTATTCTTTGTGCGTCGCGGGATCAATGGCTTCGAGTTTCGAGTATATCATTAAGCTCCTGTTGGCTATGTATCGTTTCCAGGAGAACTACACGGATGCACGGGATTCCAAATTGGTTTTCCCGTGACAAATACCGGAGATTTAGAAAATGGAATACGCATGTCTCTCTGGTGGTTTTCAAGGAATTCAAACTTATATTTGAATAATACACGTGCTAACCTTTCCGCTAACGTTTCCCGAATTATTCGGAAAACTAGTTACAATTATTTGCAATACTCGTTTGGCTGTACAAGTATTTGATCCTGTTAAACAATCTCAATCGAAGTTCGGACGAGAAAGGGATTGCACAAAAATGTATCAGCAATTTTATCTCCATAACAAAACTTAGTGCTCGGCATTCAGCAATGCATTTATGTAGGTCGACAGAACGCGTCAGCAAAAAGAAGAAGTTGCTTTCAGACTGGAAGTCCATACTTTTTCCTCGTGGGATTTACTTTATGGAAGTGTTCCGTTTTGCCAAAGAAATTTTACGAACAACCGACGTCTCAACTGATTGCCAGCTGCAGTTGACTAGAGCACAAAGCTTTCGGATGAATCAACTAGTTCATTTCTCCGATCTGTGGGAAGAGCATTTAAGTTTACGACAACAAAAGAATTTATAGCCTTTCGGCGAACACATGGGCAGAGTCAACCTGGCTACTTTACCCGATATTTTCATACACATTTCCTTATTTCAAACATTTTCACTCGAGCTTCAATTCAATGGACGCGGGATTTCCAGAAAATAGCTGTAACGTAATCTCGGAAGTTTACTGTGTCTCGAAATCTCTTACGAGATACCGGCGAGACTATGTAAATCTTCAAGTTGAACTTAACTTTCTGATTACTCTTCTTCAAACATGTATGCGTAAGCCACACGTCATCACACAACCCGTTCCCTGCTCTCACCACTCCAAGTGCACCAAACAACATTATCCTTACTCGACGATACAAATTATCCTTGGTGATTGTGTTTCGCATCATATATCAGCCGAAACCGTGTCTCAGACGTATAACAGAAGCGATTGAATTTTATCCCGATATTCAGTATGACGACAAGACGGCAAAAAACACGAAGACGCTGTTACTCAAAAATCACGCCTGTTGGAAAGTAACTAGAGATTCTAGTGAATTATAGTTACAGTTAGTTCAGCAATTAAGATAAGAACTACATAGCTCTCTTCTAAATAATACATTCGTAAGTAAAAGTATCGCATTGAGTCGACAGTGCTGCTGTACTGCTAAACCAGACGCTAAAAAAATGCAATCTTTATTATTATCTTTACTACTTAGCATAGGTTTAGAAGTGGAATGTACATGGCAGTGCACATACATTACGTTGCTATTTATTGATCAGCTCCGAACACTTGTGGTGCTACGCGGAAATGCACTCTATTTTGTGGAAGCTAACATCCAACATTGGGGGTTCGTTTATCACAAGCACCTATCACACACGGAAATAGAAAATGACACCAGCTGATAGTAAACAAATTAACGTGAGTAATTACATTTTTCATTTTCAACAAAAGTTGAAGGAGTAGCTGTAAACGCACCAGACAAATTTCTGTAATTTTGACCGAGATGCAATTTGTAATACAGTCGTTATAAAACCAATTACAAGTATGTGATACCGAAAGAAAAATAGCCTTACAATTCGATCTGCCTCGTCCTCGACCGTATTGCCGGAATTGCCAGTGGTAAAATGTACACTTGTGCCGTTTGAAGTAGAATATGATTTTCTGCCCGGCAATACCAACTCAGAGATAATCACTATGATGACACATGATACCGTGTTATTCTATTATGTGAGTCGTGATCGACAAAATTGCTTTTTTAATCCATCCCACCTTTGAGCCTCGCTCTGTGCCAGACAATTGAGCCAAAAAAATTGATGGCAATCATAAAATAATTATAAACGACGGTAATAACATATCGTTAGTAGCAATGCCGGTTATAGTATGTATAGTAGAGAAAGAAGATGTTCGCACCGAATTTAAGAAATTATTTATTCTGTTGTTTAGTGACCCTTATAATTAGTAATCTCTCACTGACAAATCCTCTTCTATGTATATACATCACTTCAATCCCAGCAAACTCTAACAGAATGTTGTTACTAGTCGATCTTTGGTTGACTGAAAAAAGGTCAAACGCCGAGTTTTACAACTTCGTTTAATGTTGCGAGTCAAATCAAGTTCAATGGAAATAGCTGACTATTACTTGTATCCATCAACAACAAGAATTGATTACACAACCAAACCTTATCGCGAATATGATTATAACATGGCAAGTGCGAAAACTTTATCGACCTATTGTCCACGCGTTATCAATAGACAAAAGATCTTACGAAACATTGGAAAGCAAAAATCTCTATTGCGCTTGGTGATGAAGCAGAATGGTGCAATTATAGGCACCTCGGTGAATCGATTTCAATGACGTACATTGTTACGATCGTCTATATAAACTTGGTATTACGTTAATATTTGCAATAACTTTCGATGACGCTCATTTTATGACAATGCAAAGCACTGAAAAGGTTTCATTTCTACTTGGGAACTTATGAAGAGTCCAACTTGGTTAGAAAGTAAAGTCTAATAGAAGACTCTGATGGAAACATTGTACTGTCTTGGAAATTCTATACGGTACTGTTGTTCTGTTCTTATCGACTAACTATCGTTATGTCACACCGTTCGCCATTGAGCATAATATTCGATTTAGGTGTACATAGACTAACTAATCTTAGTGTCCGCAAACATGGCAAACAACAAACTGGCGATTTTCAAGTTCTTTCAGGCTGGTGGATCTTGAATATAAGGATATAAATTTCCTAATAAGACGTCAAGTCTCCGGGGCAACGACGTAAAACCACTTCATCACAAAAGACCGCTTCTCCGGTGGCAGTTTATTTTTCTGCGTAGGTCGCGCACCGAGGACGAGCATGGTCCGAATGCGAATATGGTTTAAACCATGAATAAGAAGTTCTATTTCGGTCCAGGCGGATGCTGCCGAATATCACTGCAAGTGGTATTTTAAGAAGCATTTTCTTTCGCTCCCTCTGCCAGTCTATCTTTCATTTAAAGGCTAACATTTTCATTTGGCTCTTAATAGCAATCTTTTCTTAGCTCTTAGTTAAAACTGCGGAGCGCAACAGTCAGGGGAAGTTTTCCAAAGCTTTGTGCAGCCAAGAAAGACATCGGTCGTGATATGCATCCAGTAAACGTCAGTGGATTTTTTTAAGCGCCGGCGGCACAACAAGAGTCTGCCGTTCCATACTCCAAGAACAAAGGATTGTTATACAAATCAAGGATTCCCCACCGGAAACAACTTATGGCGGCGATCCCGCGTTATTGCTGCGACGCTTTAAACACAAAAACAATACTAATTGGAGTCCGATTGATCAGCGCGCAATTCCTGCTGCTGTATTGCAACGCTTATCAGTTGATACCAATAGCGCAAAATATGAGTTTATAAAAACTGGATTTATCTCCTCCCAACAGGTGCACGAAGACGTAGAAAAAGGAGTCTACTCGTGAATGTTGTTGTGTGCAATGTTGGAACTCACCCGCACAAAGAAGTCTTCCGAATCTTCTTGGTTTCTTATATTGGCCTCCTCCATGTTAAAACTCTTTTCCTCGTATATCGCACTTTCGAACGAGAATGAAATACAGCTAATCTCCCACAAGTACAGAAGACAATCGGTACGGTAAACTGTCTCGAACTAATAAACGAGCGATTTCTGTAAGCCACTGATTCGATAATCAACTCGATTATTGTTCGCCGAGTTACGAATCAACAGTCATTCAGCGATTACGCACAACAGATTCAATTCTCAAAGTTGTTTGCTTTGAGCTGGAAGGATCTGGTCGACTATAGTCGAATTTCACGATAGCCTGAAAATCAGGGTAATGAAGAACGCTTGAAGTGCGAAACCGGAATGCCGCGCAGGTATCTCGCCAAAGGAGACTGGCATGACTGTCGAGCGCCACCGACGGTAATAAAACTGGAAACTGAGGATATCGAAAACAGAGCGACACATTGAACCGGTGGAGAATCAAATGTCCAGTTATAGAAAAAGAGGAGCGATGATAAAGAGAAATAAAGAGGGAGAGAGTGGAAGTGGAGAGTCGAGTAAGGGGAAAGACTTTCCGGAGTTCGAGGCGTATGAAACGGGTTACTTGCGCAGCGTGTACAGCGGAGAACTGGGAGCTCCTCCGTTCGCTGAGAGAGGAAGAGCATCTTCCATAAAATGCAAAAATCACCTGGGGAAGTGGCTCTCTCGAAAGTACACGGACCTACTGGGCTCGAGAAAGTCAATTCGGATGGTGATAAGTATGTGCCACATCTTCCCGAGTACCAATCCCACAACTGCCTTTACATAGCAGTGCGCCTTCGCGCAGCTTTCTAATTGTTCTTCCTGATCGACTCTTACTCCAACTTACGTAACAGGACATCGTCAGTTGGGAGTGCGGTTCATGCCGGTTACGCAATCTTGCACATTGATTATGCTCGCCCTCTCTTAGTTTTCGAAGTATAATACATAGACTGTTTTCTTAAGCAAATTTTTATCAATGTGGCACTTTCATCAAGTGCCACATTGTTCCGGGCGACTGACGGTACAGTCTTTTGCGTTTTCTTTAATGTCTTACTGTTAAGTCAAATGTCTTATGAATGCTAGCCTTCGTAGTTTTGAAAAAGAAGCTTCGATTTGGGTTTCTTAATTCATAACACCTCAAGGTGTTATATTTACTAAAGTAGTAAGGAAAGTATGTAACAGGGAATCCTCACATGTACTTGGCACATGTGCTACATATATACAGTGATTGCATCACAATGAGTTATTATATGTCTGCCTGAAGTAAAATTGTTACGTGTACCTTCGATGAAAATACTATTAATATGACCGCTCGCATTTCACTGGCAGTGCATGAGTAATTGGTATTGCGGTCAATGCCCTGCAAGTATGACCAGGTCTATTACGTATTGAAAACTATATCGTGGTGCGTGTTATTAATTATGCAACGGACATAGAGCAGAAAAACGAGTTGTCCACTCTTCATTGAAATGTCCTTTAACAATTGTCTATGAAATCCTTTTACTCCGTTGGCTCTTTCTTCAAATCTATTTTAAAGTGGCATAGGACAACAAATATATTTTCGGATCGAAAATGAAGCTAGCCGAAAAAGCTACGCAATAAACATCATTGCTATCGATCCGTATTAACATTTAACTAATTTTTCGTTACTGCACCACACGAATATTATTACATTGCGTCTATTATTGAAACGTAAGTTTTAATTGTGAATTGCCAGAGACCAGATAAGCAACGCGTATCAGGTATCCTTTGTCGACTGATATATGGGAATGTAATTGAACAGAAATGCTGGATCAAGGGCATTGGATGGCTAAGTCATCGCATTAAATCATTTGATCGTACATAAAGCGATGCCATGACTAATTGGTTTATTCCTGCTCGTTGCTCTAATTAGGTATTGACTTCTGCAAAGTCACTTATATGCCAGGGAATATTCCATATTTTTTAATTGAATCCCCTCTCTTTAGCAACATTTGCGTTGAATAAATAATATATGCGCAAGAAAGTCATTATAGCTGCCGAGAAGACTTGATTGCAACAAAATCCAAATCTCGAGTACTAATTCCCGATAAAGCGAACGTCCGAAGTGTAATAGCACTTGATGTGTGAATAAGTATTTACTAGATTTTTCCGATAGCATTAGTAAACTAACTTAGCAATAGTAACTTGCAAATAGTAACATGAATTTAATGAAGCAGTTGACGTCTTTAACGCAATAAATATTCATGTACTACTAGGAAGTATCTTTGTGTACACCGGCTCTACATGGTATAATTTCCGACTGCAATAGGCTAATCTTCACTATCCCAAGTTCAGCTTCCTTTGATGTGTACAGAGTATCATATACCCGTAGAGACTTACTCGAAGCAAACGAAATATTTCTGGGTTGCTCTTGCTCATCTCTGAAAAGCTGAGGCTTTACTAAACCTCGCCACACTTTCCAGAATGGCACGATCCAGCGTTCGCATACAATGCTATAGAGGAAACAGGAAAAAGTATAGTACTCGTGTAAGAAATGCAAGCTCAAACGGGAAAGGTCAAGAGTATGAAGTCGTCAGAGTGGTCTAGTACGATCTCGAGAAGTGGCGGCGGCGGCAGCGGTATTCTGGGACAATCGATGAATGATTATACAGCGAATGTATGGCTGTGTTAAACTGTTGCTAGAGCCTTAAGCATGTCAGTGAGTGTGTACCATCTAGAACTAAATACGCCTGTAATTCGAATGAAAGTTCATTCTAATTAGAAGAGTCGTCTGGTATTTAGAATGACTTGAAGCACCAATATCAAAGAGGTTAACAGTCTACTGTTAGCTACGTGTCTCTCATTCAATGAACGTTGCTTCAGATAGAGGAGTGATTTTAAGAAATTCGGCAGATGGATACCTTTCTAGACGACGCGACGGCATCTGTGAGAGGGATTTTTAAATTACTACGTGCACAAGGCCAAAGAAAGTGATGTGCGTATTAAAATCAGAGTATTTTGCGCGCGAATATCTCGTTCTTCTTTTTCCAGCGCGGCCAACCCTTCTCCAATCTCCCATTGGATTGCTGCATGAAGCCTGGTTATGCCCCTGACTCACACTGTATTCCACCTTCCACCGGCAAAGTAATATTAGAACGTGGCACAAGAGTCGGGGAGCATGCGGTCCTTCGTTCGTTGACTCTCTTTGCCTCTTTCTTACTCTTCGACTGTTCGCCTTGCTCTTATGTGACGAAAACACGAGTCGTATGCCGGAGAAGAAAGGTGCGACCTCTGTCAGTAGGAGCTAGGAGGAACTAACGAAACGAAAGATGCTCGATAGGGCTGCCATTGTTCAAAACAAAAGACGAATGAAGAAAACCCAAGGAATGTGGGAGACCAAGGTGGGATAGAAATTACTATAATTTAAATAGCTGCAGTAGACAATACACTCATTGGGTAATAATAAATGTGGAATCTAAGTAATGATGTAAATATTGCACTTTTTCTTTTGTTCTAACGGCGTTTTTAAGATAGCTCTCAGTGGACTTATCTCACCGCCGCGCCGTCTAGGCAATCTGCGACATTATCGACGGTTGTCCCTAAATTTCATTATATTCAGCTACATTACTATTTGGATGACATATTGTTGTTTAGTTACTTGGGAGCGAAAGGTTAGAGAATATCACTACAGGCAAAAGAGGCTCAATTGGATGAAAGGGAAGTACGGAAAGTCAGCGGGTCGATAGTGTGCAATAAGAGAGGCTGTCGCGATTTCCAGCTCTCCTTGGGGTTAACTAAATAAACATGTGTTAGAAAATTAGAAGTAGGCATGGAAATGCATGTGTAGAGCAGACCTCGTGGAGGTGCTGCTCGGTACCTCTCCCCTTCGGGGAAAACCCAGGGTGTCGTAAACCCCCAAACTGGCCACGCTGACACAGGTAACCTGACGGCGAGCGATGTCCGAGAGCATCACTCTTGGATAGACTTTGGCTTCGACACCACTGTACTCAATCAACGGACATTTGAATATATTTGTACTCTACATTTTACTTGATCGAATCCCTGACGTGTCATATTTATTTCACGCGCCCACCAACACAACTTAAGACGCCGTTTAGTCTTACATATCAGAAGTGGGATAGACCCGGAATAATCGGTCTATACGCGAGACGCCATACGCTCGCGATAATTTGTGATTGTGCTAGCTGTGAAAGTGTGTGAGCACAAGGACTGGAAGCATATCGTGCTGTGCGCTACGTTAACAGCTGACAGCGTCCTACTCCAAAAAGGATGAGTGACTCCCGTGAACTGAGTGCGGTGAGCGAACAGAGAGGAAAGCAGGACCTATTCCCCGAAAATGAAGGACGCAATTGCGCTGAGCAGGGCGAGTCATCGCGCTTGGATCGCCTGGAAGGAATGTTCGGAAACTTACTCCAAAGGTATCGTACACGCTCACGTTCTACACGAAGGGATCGATCGCGGTCGCCCTCCCCGCGGCACCGCGACCAAACGCGATCGACGGGTCGAGCGAGCCAGCGTCTCGATCGGCTGGAAAGGATGGTGGAAGAACTAAGCAGCCGATCAAGCTCTCGCACGAGATCGCCATGCCGTACGCGCCCCGGAGATGAGCAGCTCATACCAGTATTTGACCCTGCAAAGGACGACCTGATCATCGAGTCATGGGTTAGACACGTAGACGATTTAGCCTCGCGCTATTCATGGGACGACAGATCCGTGATGCGTCTCATCGCGACACGATTAAGGGGCCACGCTCGCCAATGGTATGATACGCGCCAACGTATCGCGACGACCTGGCGGGAGACGAAAGTGTGGCTGGTGGTCCAGTTTCGCCGCCCCGTACCATTTTGCAGATTATTCAAGGACGCAGCATTATATGAGGCAGCACCCGGCCAGTCGCTCGGAGATTACTGCTTTCAAAAGCTAGATAAACTACGGAAGCTGGATACTAGGATCCGCGAAGAACATCTAGTGGACATGGTCATCGGTGGAATCGCGGATGAGCACATTGCGAGATCCATTCGGTCCGCGAGACATACCGATCCGAATGACTTGTATGCGTACATGTGTACTTTGGGTGAAATGCCGATAAGAAAGGTAGCCGATGAAGAATCAGCGGACGACGCTGACTTAGTATAATTGTGGGAAGGTTGGACATTCAGAAAGCAAGGGACGGCGGAAATTCCAAGGACGAGCACAGCTGGCATACACAGATGGGACATCGACGAGAAGGGCTACCCCCAGAAGGAGAAAGAGGTACCAGCGGCCGAAGGCCCGACTCCAAAACAGCAGTTATAGCACCCGAAGGCTATTATGACTTTCTGCAAATACCGTTTGGCCTGACAAACGCACCGACCATATTCGAACGCTTGAACGGCAAGTTTTTGGCGGCCGAAGGATACCACTACGTTCGCATACCTGGGCAGCATCGTAATTTCATCAGGAACAAGAGAGGATGGCCGAACGCCACGATCTCATCGAAACACGAAGGGAGATAACTCGGCACATCTCGAGCGGCCGAAAGTAGCAGAAGCAACGATGGCAGTTGGAAGCTATGGTCGAAATTAAGGAACCACTCAGGATTCAGACGGTAGCACCGAACGATCAGTACGAGATGAAGCATTTGCGCGAAGGCGCACGGGAGATGCGGACAGTTGTGGTAGCGGATCACATAAAAGCATAGATTACAATTCAGAAGGACGACTACGATGCCTATAGGAAAATCGACACCTACAAACGATATCCTTTCAATTAATGTATCATTCTTGCCACCCACAGGTTTACAGGTCACAGGATTACGATATAGATAATTTAAATCGATCCGCTCACGCATATTATTTTTCATCTGTATAGAAAGAGAAGGCACGAGATGTTTAAGGTAGTAGGAGACGCTACCTGAGTGGGAGAGAGAGAGAGACGATGGCGACAATGGTCGCCGGAGCCGATGTACGGTTCGCCCGACGACCTGGCGAAACCCCGACCGGCTGAGGACAAACAAGACGCGGCGTCTCAATACATTTGTTTCAGGAAGGTGTTGTTGATCCGCAACGGAGGCCAGGGGCCTCCGGGATCGGCGTATCAACGGAGTCATCTTGCCATCATAGAAATCAACATTAGTCATCTTGCCATCATAGAAATCAACATTAGTCATCTTGCCATCGTTGAAATCAACATCATAGTTATCTTGCCAAAAGTAGTGCACGAGACACTTGAGGCAAATGAGACTCAGAATGGATGCATTGCGCACTCTGAGTCGGCACCTACTTGGACGGACACTGGGTGTCCTAGGTAGAGTGGTGTTATCCTGCCAATATGAGTGCATGGGTCACTTGAGGCAGATGAGACTCTGTGTTGAGTCGAAACCTACTCAGACGGACACTAGGTGTCCTAGGGAGAGAGGCACCGTGGAAGCAACATCATAGTTATCTTGCCAAAAGTAGTGCACGAGACACTTGAGGCAAATGAGACTCAGAATGGATGCATTGCGCACTCTGAGTCGGCACCTACTTGGACGGACACTGGGTGTCCTAGGTAGAGTGGTGTTATCCTGCCAATATGAGTGCATGGGTCACTTGAGGCAGATGAGACTCTGAGTTGAGTCGAAACCTACTCAGACGGACACTGGGTGTCCTAGGGAGAGAGGCACCGTGGAAGCAACATCATAGTTATCTCGCCAATATGAGTGCGTGGGTCACTTGAGGCGAATGAGACTCTGGATTGAGTCGACACCTGCTCAGACGGACACTGGGTGTCCTAGGTAGAGAGGCACCGCGGAAGCAATGGCAACCTGTCAAGGGCGTGCGAGGAGCACCCTTGACGAATGGGATTCGGACTGAAGGCATCACGCATCCCGAGTCGATACCCGTATGGGCGGCAAGATTTTTATTTTCAGAGACGACAGACTAATGTACCGTCTGAGGGCAGACTTGTAGTCAGTATGGCCGAGTGTTAGAAAATTAGAAGTAGGCATGGAAATGCATGTGTAGAGCAGACCTCGTGGAGGTGCTGCTCGGTACCTCTCCCCTTCGGGGAAAACCCAGGGTGTCGTAAACCCCCAAACTGGCCACGCTGACACAGGTAACCTGACGGCGAGCGATGTCCGAGAGCATCACTCTTGGATAGACTTTGGCTTCGACACCACTGTACTCAATCAACGGACATTTGAATATATTTGTACTCTACATTTTACTTGATCGAATCCCTGACGTGTCATATTTATTTCACGCGCCCACCAACACAACTTAAGACGCCGTTTAGTCTTACACATGTTTCTTCCTAAATGGCACCGCTTCATATTCACGTTTCACATTACTTGTGCCTGTTGAAATTTATAAATATCAACAGCAAGAAAAAAGCTTGCCTGATGAAACATCTGGTTTCGTGGTACCATGGAGAAAACCCGAGCATTAAAAAAAACAGTACGGTGAAATGTGGTGGTAAATTTAGGTAGGAACATATTGGAATGATAAAAGTCCTTGCACTTCAATTGGGTTATTTACTTTTAGAACAGAATGATATTCCAGTCCTTTGTGTCATAAAACGGTTTGCAGCGAATGAGTCACACAATTCTAATGATTCTATTCTAAGGAAGATTTCTGCAATAAAGTTTAGTAATGGAAAAACTTATTCTATCTCACATCATTTTGGAAAACTGTGCTAGTTTTATCATAATAGCCAAAACAGCCAAGCTGCATCGGACTGTGAAATCCTTCGTGAAATATTGCGTGTACACAAAAAATATCTCGATGCATTCAGGAAAGCTTGGCAATGCTTAAACCTTTATTTCGCAGCTGTCTGTTAACATATCCCACATTTTGTCCATGCAACGCTCTGGACAAACAAGAAAGAAGAGTAAACTTCCTTTGGGATCAGCTGAGCAAGTTTGTCTGAGAGCTCGTTCTACGGTGATCATTGTGTACCTCTTACCGGACAAATAATCGATTTTGCATTTTTCATGGCCATGACCGCATATTCCCCTACATCCCGTGTGGTGAGCGGTCAAAGATACGTTTGACGTCAAAGAGCCAGGTGTAAATTCATGCCGGCCTTGACTTACAAGAGTTGATGAGACGTAATTACCGGAGTCAATGTAAAACCAAGTTAAACAGACTGTAGTTCAACAACTGCGCACACTTATATGCCATCTCAGAACGTTAACGAAATTGCATTCCGGTGACGTGAACGACAGAATACATTGAAAGCCAAAATAATCGCACGCTAGTGTTGTGTGATCTCTAGGTCATCATCGCCTAAAGAGCAAAATTAATGAATTAGAGTAATTGTACTAAGAACTGAAAGTTGTTTATAAAGGCGAGAAGTAAATTACATGTAAATGCCTAGACAGCCTCGACCGAGTAGAAAACCTTCCCAAAATGTCAAAGATTTTCGAGATCTTTTTATAGATCGGATTCTGGCGGGTATCAGTCTGTGATATACCAATATCATTAATACTAAATATCTTTACTACAAGCTTCCTAAAGTATCAGACTTAATTGATTTTGTGCTGACGCAAGCTTCCCTTGAAAAACGGCACTTAGGGAAATGAGAAACTGGTCTTTCCATTCGCGTGGACCTTTCACTGGCTCAATCTCATCGCTTCTCACACAACCGTTACTCAATAAGTTTCCACATAAGCGAATGACAGATTCTGCTGAAATCATATGTAACACTGACAGTCAGAATCGAATGACTGTCGATAGCTTTTCCTTCGTTAGGATTCGATTAAAAGTGCCACTGCTCGACAATTGAGTAAGCATTGCAAGAAAAATGCCAGACGTTGTTATGGAAGTGAAAACCACCATTATTATTATGCTCCGAGAAATTAGAAATCAACAATGAGTTACAAATGTAGACTGTATCTTAGCGATACTATATCATGATAAACAGCGTGACTGTTGTAACAATAAGAGAACAGCGGCATTAATAATAAGCGAGCCCCTTCACGCGCCTATTTATTATTCCAATCATCCCATATATTCCAAGTCGTGACATACGCAATTTCAATACACGTGATATTAAAAGCACGATTTGCCCCAAATTATATCATAAACAGTGATCACAACCGTGAAAGTTGCTTTGTCACGCATGTGGGAATGTTTGGCATCACTGGGCTATCAGAAACAGCGTCACTCTTCTCCCGATTTTCAGTCAATACTGTTTTCTTCAAAAAGTGCTTGGAGACTTAACCAGAATTGTCAAGCAGGTGGAATTGTGTGTAACAGGTTTTGACACCGCGACCGTTCTTGCAATCTCCGTGTGATCGCATGCTACAACCGGCCACGCAATGCAGATTCATCTTTTGTTTGTGCCGCTACTACACGTGCTACCAATGAATAGCTCTTGTATAAAATGAAGGCGCTGCATAAATAAGGAGTAACACAACTATAACGGAAGAATTGCAGAATTGCTGATTGATTATAGTTTCTTGCGTCTAATCATTTTAAATCAGATTATATTACGGCTTCTTGAATTCATTATTCCGCTCGACTCAATGCTGCTTATGAGGAAATGTATTTGAGGTTGACCAATTATCGAGCGATTAATAGTTATTTATACTTTTCGCAATTGGTTCCGGTCGTTTACGTTTGTGCAACTGCATATCATCGGTCTCATTCAGCACATCTCACTTTGAAATCATAGGATCTACATAGGCTGCTTGATGCATATAAAAAACCCAGTACAATATTCTACTTGTACTGTATATAAATGACTCGGAAAATTTCTGTCAGAAAACAGAGACTGAAAAGTGATAATGATATTTAAGAATGAGCTATTTTCCTTTCCATGCGCATATGCATACAAATTGCCTTTTGTGCCTAATGGATTTTCTCATAATGGTAATCGGGTATATGCGTATGTACAGACACAAATTCTGTGAAAATTAATTCAAGACTCTCTGACTATCAATTTAATAGGTTCAATTATAGCTTGTGAAACACAAAAACTTCCGGGCATGTGACAATATGAAAAGAACTGCAACAATGCAAATATAACTTTTCTTTATATATTCACTACACTAATGTTAGGGCTAATCAAAGGGCTATCAATTTTATATGAATGTAATCAATGATAACATAGTGCCAATACTTTTGGTTCTCTCTGTGTTGACTATGATATTCTGCAACGTAGATAGAAATGTCGAAGATAACATTAGCTTGACTATGACGTCAAAATCGCGTGACAATTATAGTTATAGTTGGTAGATATCGTACTATCGCCACAGAGTGTGTTAGAGAGGACAGATTTGGTGGCCACCTATATGCTCTACACGACAAAGGCGAAGGAAATCTCATTTGTACTTTACACACGCGGAAACCTTCAAAGATCAGAACTTCACTTCCCCGACTTATTTTCTCTCGGAATCTGAGGTCTTGCTCGACACAAAACCCATTCACGTGGCGATATAGACATTCGTAAAAGGCAGACACGAACGAAAGCCTAAGCAAGCGAACTGGCGAAGCGCCTCTAATACCAACTACTAAATATAACTGCTGCTTGCTGAGTCTATTTCCTACTCGACATAAATACGACCTAGGAAAGCGGGAAATCATTATCTGCCAGTTGAAAATCCACCGAGACGATTATATTTGAGATTTGGGCGCTACCGGTTACAGTGTTGCATAGTCAGACAGTCAACCGGGACTCGTCACGAATTTGTAGGCTGACCACGGCATTACGAAAGAGACACACGCATGCGAAATGTCATTAAACTAGCACATTGCAGTCTTCTGCCAGTTTCGAGTGATTGTGTAAAAGAGCAAACAAGTCGGAATGCCGAGATTTACTTTGGAAGCGCGAACTAAGACCATTCTCAACGACAATTGTTTCAACGAATCTCGATCGATGTTTTCAAAGTTTCAGTTTATTACACGTGGTTGCGATTGCCATAGAGTAAAAGTGGTTTCAAGGATAAATTGCGAAATTGCATAACACGCTGTCAGAGTCCCGTAGAATTCTGACCTGGAATTACAAAACCCGCGCTTTGGTTGCTTCGGAAATATAGCAGCTTGGGTCAAATTAATTGTCCTGCCACAAAGTTCACTTTCCGCACCCTTGAACGTATTTCGTTCGATATAACAGTGTAATAGTAGAATGCGGCAACATAACAGCAAGGCTAAGTACGATTCAATCGAAGACAACCATGGTCACTATCGTAAGTAACTTTGGTTCTGTTCTAGAAAGTACTTGTTGGAGCCTCACGTCTCTGGGAGCAAGCGGTTGCACAAATACTTGTGCATCATCGTATCTACCGGCTGTGCTTTGCGGGCACAGCACGCAAGATTTGGTAATGATGGATGTTACAGTTATAAGTAAAAAGATCTACTAAAAGTCATTGGAAGGCTCTGCATCGAATGCCTGGGGGCAAACGCGGAATAACAAAAATCCAATGACCGGTGAAGTTGTGCGTGTCAGGTGCAGGTCAGGTCGTGACTTTAAATTACCGCCGTTACCTTCCTCGTACAACAGGTTCTCCGTTAAGCAGTGTTAGTGGGGATTAACAGCTGGGTTGAATGGGAAAGGAAGCACTAGGTTCGAAGTGGAGTGTGGATTCAGTGCAGTAAGTGACATGGCCATTACGGGTATATGTAAGATCCATGGTAGAAATCGTTGGTGTCCTAGTCTATCAGAAGGGAAGACTTACCTTGAGGCGCTTCAGCGAACCGTCACTCGCAGCTTGGTATACCGCGCTCTGAACTTGATGGCGAAGATCCATTGTACATGCTACAACGCCAGGAGTCATGACAGCACGCTACTAGGCCGTTGAGCCGTAGATTTTATCGTCTGACTGGGAGCCCTTTGTCCAACGGAAGAGTTGCCGAGGCAGGCAAACTCGGCGCTCGTTCTGCTGTCAGTGATTCAGTATCGAAAAGCGCAGAGTACGATATCCAAGCTCTCTTGCGGTCGAAACGTCCGACATAACCGTAAAAAATGACAAAAAGTCGAGCGTCACTGGCACCGCTACTGCTTCTCACTTCTCTATCCCTATGAGGAACGGGCTTTCAGGACTGTTTCACAGTTAGAGACGCACGCGCGTCTGCCACACACCGATCAAACTAACTTTACTAACTGCACCTCTCTCCCACCGACTATCTTCCTTTCCTCTCTCGTACTGTCTCACACTCAGCCAGTCGTCTTTTAATTTCAATGCCAACCACAGATGGAGCTGCTTGTTCCTTCATCTAAGTTTTATCGACTGGAGCGTCAGTAGCGTCACTAGTATTACTGACCATATCGAGGACACAGCGGCACTTTTGAGTTACCCCTGCATCCTTTTCTCCATTTAAGCTAACATAGCTAACATAATAACAAATTAGTTTCATTCTTTAATTTCGATTTCTAGGCCATGGTTTGGAAATATTTCATTGGGAATATATGTGGAATCGCAAATAAGCTAGGTTCAACTGATGGGTGATCAACTGAGTGCGATTGGAGATTGAACCCTTTGTTTCCGATCATTGACCCCTGTCTATTCACCTTGCATCAGTTGTTCACATCTCTTTGTTACCGGAAAGTTTATCCGTTAGATAACAGAGTGCAGCACGTTGCAATCTCGTGAAAAGGAGTCGGTAAGAAAGTAACGCTTGAGTACAGGCGTTCGTTACACTTTAATGTGCGTAACGTATCGGCGGCTTATTTATGTCCGACATCTGATACACATATCCAAAGTAGATTTGTTACTCGTCTCAATTACCTGAATGAAGTCTACTAACCTAATGGTAAGCTCTTCTCGTAGAAATATCAAAAGTACAGTAAAATTGCCCTGAGTTGCAATATAATGAAATGCATTAAACATATAAGAAACCGTTGAGCACTAATTGTGTTTCGAATAGATTGATTTCTGTTCAAAATTGTTGAGTGACATTTGGTCCGGCTGTTATTTGAAAGTTGATGCAATCGCGTGGATACTTTTGTGTAGTATTGAGTGGGAGCGTACTGTTTTGCCCCCTCGAGAAGCAGCTTGGCGGGCATGCTGTATATGTAAATGCAGCAGTGAGAAAACTAAAAAGAAGGGTGTGAGGCAGAAGGGAGGAGGCAGTCATTAAGTCGGCACTCCACCAGCAGCTTTAATGCTTCGAAGTAACGCACTCTTCCAGCATCAAGTGCGTTTTAGTTTGTCCCAGATTTCTAGACAGACGTGACGAGAGCACGGTGCGCCACTCGAACACATTTGTACGTTGCTTCGAAAAAATGATTGGCACTTGAATAGATCAACTGAGAAACAAGGCCTTTGGTTGCCGCTCGGCTAAATACACAGTATATCCGAGTTAAAAGTTTAAGGTACGAGTTTGAATTATCAAAGTATACGCGGCTGCGAGAAGTATCAGATATCGAAACAGTTAGCGAAGCTTTCCCTCAATTCACATCGGCTCTCGATAATGCAGTATCGACAAAGTTGAGACTAAGTCCTCGGGCGGTCCTCAATGATAGTGGATTGAAGAGGAGTCGAGTGAGAAGTCAGTGCCATACCACCTCGAGAAGCCAGTCCGCACCAGCAAAGCAATAAGTCCATGGAAAAATTAGCGCGCACAAGGAGTGCGTGGGTGGTAGGTGGGTCAATGATTTAGAGTGAGATGCTGGATGGATGATACATGACTATGTGAGTAACCGCAGACGCGGACGTAATACTATCGCTAGTATAGACAAAAATTAGCAGAATTTCAATTACGTCCGTTTTGACTAGAAAAATTGGCACTTTGATCCAAATGAGTACAGAGTTTGATCCAATTAGTCTCTTGCAGAAACTCACTTAATCTGATACATTACGTTGTGGTATCTGTTGGCTTATAAAACTAATTATCGTTGACACTTTTAAAAAAATACCGTCGGCAATTTGCAACCTCGCCACGATATCAATGTGCCAATAGAGGATATGGTACCATGCCAGAAAAGATATTTGCGATTGCGGTGGAGATATTAATGTTTTGTATCTTTAAAAAGGGGTTCAATACAAAGGTAAAACACCGTGCAAGTAAGATCCCAGTGTGGGACGATCAATTTTTTGCAACAAAAAATGGACGATAAAGTCGCCAGTTTCATACTGTTTTCGATAACATTAACTGTTTGTCCAACAACAACTTCTTTAATTTTCTTAGCTAAACCTGATACACTTCTTGTCCACTGGCACAAATTCATGTTAAAAGTCTGACTTCCTTGCAATCTGAGTTATTAGGAATTCGCTATACATAACATTGCGTTTTCCTTTCAGCAAAATTGTTTATAAATCACGTAATAATGTAGAACTCATCCAAACTTCGCCAACTAATTAAAGTAAATAGGTATACATATTTGTTTTACGGCAATAAAGTCTGAAGAGTAAACGGCCGAAGAGTAAGAGGTTGGTTTGAAGATGACAAAATTGAAAGGACTGACGTTTCAAGATCCATCGTTTCTCAGTAGAATTGGAATGAATAATTATTTTAATATGACGGACAGGGTTGTTTTGACTTGGTACTGATCGTCTTCCATTCGTCACTTCACTCTAGCGAGTGATATTGCGGGGAATTGTGTTTTAACAACATTCTACAGTAGCTCTCATACTGCAATTACTAACGAAATTGTTGCATGGGAACTCGACGATCCATTTGGCTGCTGGCTATTAGTCACGCGACAAGAAACCAGTTATTCCTCGAATGTGCTCACGAACTAAATACTACCCTGTTCCCTGTTGTCGGGCGACTCATTAGAGAATTACGCAGATTTCTCATATACGATAACAGGCGACAAAAAAATGAGTGAATTTTTTCTTACGGCAGGGAGGCCGCTATTCAATTATCGGATAGCCGAGACACATTGCATTGTTTGTTTTATTTGAGCAACACTGGAGGGCAAGTGACGTCCACGTGGCTACATGTACATACGTAAAGCATACAACTGAACATGAAAGTTTAAAGGGTAAGCATCGTTTCTCATTATTCTGAGAAAAATATCACTCCGAGCTTGCTCACAGTAGGCACAGAGAATTTTGTAGATAGATCCGCTAAAGGTTTCCAATTGCATTTACGGTTCTTTCCATCTCGCCCGGCCTTCTCTGGTGCTTTCTGCGCGAGCACCGACAAATGGCATTTCGCTTTTCTAGCTCCTCGTTTATTCGCAACTGCCAAATGCATTTGCGCGGCTGACCTCGGGCTAACGTAAATACGGTTATGCAATTCTATATATTGATAATGAATAGATGTCGGCGTTTGCATAAAAATGTAGCGCGCTACGGCTTGTGTGTAGAAGAAGTAACGGATACGCAATGTCGAAACACAATGCAGCAACTGAAAGGAACCAAATGTATAGATACTCTTGAAAGTCGTCTGCCGGTTCTTATAATTTTTGGCGATGTCCGTATTTAGATACTTTTGGAAACAACTGTACGCCTGTAAAGGTATAGATTGCGAGATTCAGAGGCAAGCACATAAGGCGCATACATGCGAGTGAAAGAATCACCACATTCTTACAACATGAGTCAACTCTATCACTAAATTATAAGTCGCACAATGTGGAAATTGCGCCCGTTAATAAATGCGTGCTACCGACTCCTAAATGCAGTGTAGAGTCGAAATGATTTGGTGACCGATGACTGCATGTGGTGAGACAGAAGTTTTACATTTCCATTTTACACCTGCACTATTAAAGCTGCCCCAGTCATAAATGTCACATCACAATTTGCATGTAGCTTCTCCTTGTCTTCTAATCAACATAAAAACCTCGCAGTCGTTACAGAATAAGCAGGCTTGCATTTTGTACGACATGCAATATAGATATACATGCAACGATGCGTCCGACCTCCAGTTACTCACTAATGTCGAGTATAATTGCGAAATAGTAACAATACATATTGAAATGCAAGGAAGATTAGCAAGTGAAGCAGTCAGTGCGTGATTTGGAATACTTAGAATGTAGAGAGTCGATAGGCATTTAAGCGAATTCGAGACGAATCTCCGGACTCATCCGCCGCTGCGACGTCAAAGCGCGTTTGAGCAGATACGCGACACACGAGGCGTAAGAGCAGTGTGTAATATGATGAGCGCATGTGCGCGCGTCCACACGATCTAACTGTCAAGCCACGAGCGCGCCACTCACATTGACGTGCCTGCCTCTTCTTCCTCACACTGCCGCTTGAACTTGTATTGTCCGGCACCGGTACTTGGCCGACTCGCTCTCTCCCTATCGATACGTGGCGGCATTCGTACCTACATACTACGTGTACGCCAAGCACACAAGGAAGATTCGGTACTTGGCTCCAATAGCCGTCGCTACTCTGCCGGCGTGGTTGATGCGGTGGGATGCGCACGGCAAAGCAAGAGCAGCAGTCTGTTATTCGGGGAGTGCGAGCGAAAGGCGAGCCGGAGCTGAGGATTTCTGGGCGCCGAGAGCAGAGCACGTGGAAGGAGGAGCGGCGGGGGTGCGCGGGGGGGGGGGGGGGGTGGCGGCTGAGCGAAAGACAAGCGCACTTACGCTCGCAATGGGAGCAAGGGAAACAGGGCTGACGATGATGCCATACGAACACGAGCGACGGAGGAGAAGGGGGCAGGTAGGCGAATCCGGAGGCCGGGCGATCGAGCGAGATGGCTAGTAGGGAGAGGTGGAAGATTAAGAAAGCAATGAGCGGAAGAAGGAGCGGCCGACGTGTCGTATCTATTACAGGGGTGTGAAGGGGACAGAGAACAGGTGGAAGGAGGATGCCGCAGCGCAAGCACGAGAAGGGTGAGTCCGCGGAAAGCAGGGGTGTCGATAAAGATTTTTCAAATTGAGACGTTCCGTCTCGAGTGGCCGTAACTGGAGAACGCGCGGAGTAATTTACAACTCGCCAAGGGAGGAACGAATTTTGAAGGGATCCTAGTCAAAGCATACCCCCCCCCCCCCCCCCCCCCACCAATCGGGATGCGTCGTTATCGCGATCCCGAGCTCCCGCGCGCTCATTAGATAGCCGGTCATCTAATTGTAAGCAATGGCATGCACAGATTGCTAGTGGTACCAAGCTATTGTGAAACTACTATTTTCACAGTTGAAAGTTGAAATACGCGCTGCGCATACACTGAGACTCCTCGACCCGACTTTCCAAAGTAGCTACTTTGGAAAGTCGGTAAGAGTTCTCAACAGAAAGCGTAGATCGGGGCGAGCGTACGGTTCCACGGCTGTGCCTGGGCTGTTAAGCAAGTTAAAGAGGCATCGAAATTGTCGATAGGAAAGCATAGGGCGTGCGTTGCCGCGGAAAAGGTTGTTGCGGGAGAGAGGTGGGTGGAGATTGGCCGGGCGCATAAACGCGCAGTGAATAGGCGCGCACTCGGAGCGTAGAAAGAGCACGCGGTCGGCTGGATAAGCGTGATTGGAATTCATTGAAATTAGCTGCTATTACCAGCGGCGACATGAGGAAAGGAATCGCCCCTGTCGGTCGACGCCCTTGACTCGAACTCGAGGAGCCGAGAGCCGAGGAAAGAATCGAAGAAGGATAGGGAAGGAGCGAGAGCGGAGTGCATAAAAGAAGGGAGAGATAGATAGATGCACGTTCTTGCTCTCTCGCTCGGCTCGGCGGTGGCCGTGTGCGCGCACGTTCGCTGGCTGGCTGGCTGGCTTGCTTGCTTGCCTGGCTGGCTCAAGCTGGCTGTAGGGATCCCTCCCGCGCCGCCCGCCTTTCTCCACGTCGGTGTCGTGTCGCGTCGCCCGCTGGTGTTAGTAGCCGCTCATTGGTGTTCGCCGCGGCAGTAAGCGGCGTTCACACGTTTCCCGTCATCCACTTCGGTACCCGGCTCGCAGTCGAGCGTCGTTCGTTGTACGGTGCGGTCGTGACGCTCCACTCTTCCGGCGCTCTTCGGGCTGTTCGATGGACGTGTGTTGATTATGCTTACGCGTTCACTCACGCACACCGTTCGAGAGTGTTTGTGGCAGTTCGCGGGGATTGATCAGTGCTGGTTGTTCTGCTGTCGTAAGGCCAATTTGGATTAAAAGAGACTCGAGTGAAGGGAGTGAGCGGGCAAAAGGATCTAAGGTATGTCTCTGCGTGCCAGCAGTTTTAACCTAATTGCCATTACCGCGCGTTCCCCTCGTGCATGTTTTCCGAGCGTTTCCGACGATTACCGCGGCACACTCGCTCTCCACGTTCAATTGCTTCTGGAGCAAGTACTGTGCGCCCAAGATACCATTCACTTGACTGGCGTGTGTGCGCTAACGATTGTTCAAAGCGCGATAATGAGGAAGCAGTTTAGGAATTTGTTTGACGATCAACCGAGTAATTTCCTGCGCTTCGAGGCAGCGGCCTTACGTGCCGAAAGTGGCTAATCATTTGGTTAAGGTTAGGGACAATGTTTGATAGTGTATTTGCGATTAGTCAGTGGATGCTCGCATGACTCGCGTGGGTTTGCGGTCAACAATTATCCTCGATGTCTAAACGCTCTTAACAGACGAGGGGAGAAGGGCCTCTGCTCGTCTCACAGGCTTAGCGACGGCAACCTGTCGTGTAACATTAACCTTGCTTTTCTGCGTAGCGGATATCGTTGCTTGCCAACACTTCTAACAATAAGCGTAGAAACTTCGGCCGCGCGCCTCGATGGCTTTTTCACGGATTACCGGAAATTGCGCCCTCGCTTCAAAGCGGCTGGTTGGCCTCGAGTCGGCTCACCTGACGAAATCAAGAGCTAATCGCATCGGAATCTTACGTCGGCTAAAGCCCTACCTCGTGATCACTTCGAGAGAGTTGGTTCCTTAAATATTTCAGGCTGTTCATTACGCTGCGCTCAAAGGAAGCCGGTGAGGCAAGCTTCGCCCATTCTGAGTTTATTAAGCGATACCGTGGGCAGCGAGGAACCAGCTGCGACAGAACTTGAAGCGCGCCAGTAGAAGATTACTGGAAAGAAGCGATGTGCTCGCCAGTGCGAGAGGGAATGGGAGGTGGAGGTCACTGCCGAGAGCGGGGCTAATCGGGAATCAACGCGCGTGCCTCGTTAAATCATTGAGACAATCGGCATGTCGATTGCCCGACACTTTCTTCCTCCGCCGATTCTTCGAACCCAGTCTCATCCACTACGTCGTACTTATGCTCTTACGTTCCTAGATAGTGCCTGGCCGGCTGGACATCTGGTGGACTGCTCCTATGTTTACTTTTTCCAATACACACTCTGCAAGCAGTACAGGACCATTGACACAAGCCTTATTGTTAGAGAAGGACCCTCTCAGCCGCCTCTCTTCTCCTCTCCTCCTCTCCCCTCGCCTCCTCCTCTTCCTTTCCTTTCTCCTCTTCGTGACTTATCATCCAACCGCTTTGCCAACCCCTCCGTACACACTAGCGTTAGGTGTAAGCACTTTAATTATATGTTGGATGAACGTACGCCCGAAATGTTCTCCTTACCTCTGAGAGTAACAGCGTAGCCTTGCGAACCGAATGATGACTTTATCACAGTTGCGCAATTGTTCATTTATCGATAGTAATTAACTTAACAGTCTTCTTATTATCGGCGGGGAGATGCCGGAGAGGTAACGCCTTTGGAATCACGCAGATATAAACGCAGACATAAACGCAACGGTGTTCATCATGGGGATAAGCTACACTTTTCCTAATGTGGGTCAGTGTGAAGAATCCCTTAAGCGTGTGCGACTGTGCGCCCGACTGACTGCCTCACCGCTCGACCACTCGACCACTCGAGCATGTCGCGATAACGATCCGCTGGAAAAGAAATCACAGCGATTGCGTGGTTAAGGATCTTAACGGCAATTACGCCAGATTCCTGATAACTTTCTTCGTGACCCACCGGTGCGTCAATACATCTCTCGGGATTCTCCTTTCAAAGGGGAACACGGGACACCTTTGATGAACAGAATCGCTCTAGTTTCTTTTACCTCCAGCTGACTGTCGATGACTTTTAATTCAATGCACTTGTAATTACTTTGCTGCGATTAGAAAAAGACGTAGTGAGAGAAAGAGAGAGAGAGAGAGAGAGAGGACAGGAGAGGAATGCAGTCGCTTTTAGAGAGAGTAACGGGAACAGAAGTAGGCGACTTTAACAGGTTAAATTGTTTCCCCCTCTGTTACAGAGAATGGGGCGGATGCGCTTTTTTCGGGTAAACGCGAGCGATATAATTTGATGGGCTTTCGGCGATCGGTGTGCGAATTTTTCGGTGGAAGCACGGACGCGTTGGCGGGGCAGCCAGTGTTGCGAGAGTGTGCGTGCATTAAGCTGCTGAAAGTTTTCATCATCCCCGCTGAATACATTTATCGCAATTTGATGGAAATGACTGTTCAAATTTGGTTGGAACTTTTTCGTGCGCGAGAACCGCTTCAGCCCCCTCTTCCTCCCCTCCCCTCCCCACCCTCCCTCTCGTATTATGCATTGCTTGTGAAACGCATTATTTCCCGAGAATGGACTGTTAACGGAGTTACACGACTCCATTTTCCCGATACACGAAACACCATCCAGTGGTACAAAGAGGCTCTAATGACAGGCGCGTTATATACATATAACAGGGAGTAGTAAAAATAATACTAACAACGGTGACACCGCCCTCGGTGCATTGGAATTGAATTTTTCCCGTGCCGTGTGCTGCTTTTAGGCTGAAGATCTTTTTCCATGCTATTTGCAGGGCGCAAATGTAAATGCCGAAACGAATTTAGGCATTATTTTTAAGCGGGCGACTGGCCGCTGCAAACGCGTACAGTAAAATGGCACTTGATTATTTGTGAACGAGCCGTGGGGGACGGGCGGCTTTGTGAAATATCGGCTTGTTTAAGCTCTCGGGTGCGCGCTAAACACCGAATTCCCTACTTTAGAATTATTCGGAGGCTGTCAGGATTAACGCAACGTAACGCCATTAATAATCCGATACAGCTCCTCGTGATGAGGATCGCAGCGTTGCGAACTACGAGTGTCTGCATATCCACCTCCACGTGATATTGTGCCCGCAAATCTCTATCGTTCTCTCATCAATATTAACACGCTCCGGTAACATAATAAATATCCCAATGATACTCTGATTCCACTGTTTGCCCGGGTAATCCTGCTCTGCCTTTCCGTCCTTCTCACTCTCCTACACGCAATGTCTATGCGTGCCTGCCTGCGTCCGCATTATCGTTTAAAGTCAATTCCCTAATCACTCAAACATGCTTATGCGATTCTCATGCGTGGTCAAATTTAACCGCGCGAGCTTTGTACTTCTAATTCATTGAGGTGCCGCCGCTCGATGAATAAGCGATTAGCTGTTTTGACCGTAAGAGCGGCTATTGTTTATTGGCGAAATGTATTAAAAATGCATCCTGGACGTTGTACGTGGGATTTCCTCGAGGCAGCGGCTTTCTGCCAGGTTTACACAAGCCAGGAACGAGCACTTTCTTCCCGCTGCCTTCTTTCCCTCCTCCACCTACCCTTTCCCTTCCTTCTCCATTCTCTCGGCTCGACTCGAAACACGTCTTGGAGATTAGGATAAATGCTGCTGGAACAGCGGCCTGCGCATTTTACGCGCCCCGTAAATCGAACGATAAATTGATCGTTTGGCCTCATAAAGCTCGATTCACACACGACGTGGCCGTGGTAGGCATTTGATATTGTGCTACATTCTTTCTCCGACGCTGATAAACAAGACGCTCGGAGTATCATACGACGGAGTGGCCACTTCAATTAATCTAATTCCCACATGCTTCTTAAGTCGCTGATTAACTGTCGGGGACACTAAGTAAAGGCCTCTCTTCGTTTCGAGTACTTGATCGCTTTCAATGAACATGATTGTTAGAGTGAGTCGAAGAGAAATGCTCCGTTAGCAACTGTTACCTACTCAAAATTGCGGATATAGCGTTTGGCGTATTAAAATAATGATATATTTCATTTTTCGGCACTTTTAATACGACGTATTTTACGGTGTTTTTCCAACCACTTTTATTATTCGTTAATTTCGACATTTTGTACGCACTCTTCCAGTATCCACTACATACTCACCATGCAGCATTACTTCTGTTCTGGAATTTCAAAACGCAATTTTTAATTAATTGCTACTATTGTACGCAGATTGCAAGACCCCTGTTGGCCTTCGCGGAACTCTAAACGAACTAGATACATCGCCATTCACATAAATATAAACCTGAACAGATATTAGTAATTTATTATAAAGTTACGAGTGCGAATTGTTACCAAGATTAAAGGAAGTACGTTATAACTTGTGATTTCAGGATTGTAAGAATGCAAGTGCAACGATCGACCAATGGGGTGGACTGCAAAGTGACCGATCGGCACAGTGGGAACGCGTGATTTCTGCAAAGCGCTTAGCTACCATTAAGATGTACCCCGCGCCGGCGAGACACCCAGCCGCTCCCGTAAGTATCTTACTAAATAGTCGTTTCATTAATGGTTACAACAATCATAGTTTTAATACATCGCCGAGCGTTCTTTTTACTCAAGGATTAAGATGTCGCTGCCTATTTGAATGATTTCGTTCAAGAAAGCATTTGTGCTCCATGCTGTACAATTTCATTAATAATTGTTCAAGTTGTGGGAGGTGCAAACTCCAGTATACTCGTAACTGTTGAAGAGTGTGCTAACAGTTGCTTTAAAGTAGATAAAAAGTAGATAAAATCGTCTGTGCAGTTTGCGCACTTGCCGATAATAGAAACGCGAGTCGAGTGTGTGAACTGTTTCTTTCTTTCTGAAAAAATCAGCCAGCCTTTATTCTACTGGAAGAACAATGGAGAAGGTCGAACGAAAGATACTTTAACCACTTACATTGCCGAGGGTAGAAAGAGTTATCGCTGTCGGGAGCTTTCTTTTCTTCTTTCCGTTATCCTGTGAGTCGGGCTAACATCATTCCGCCAGCTCTCATATTGTTCCCCTGCCCTTTCAAACAGTAACCGCGGTGAGCGCGTTCAATTTTGAAATTATGATTCATCATTCCACTCAGTCTCCATGTACACTCTGTGACGAAGGATACTGTGCCGACTTACCATGGTTACCCGCATGGTCTCTTAACAAAGGCACGGCTTATTAATTGGTGGACACTTCCAACGTGCGCATGGGAATCATAGCGTTCTCATTTCTTTGGCTTCAGTCGACGAGAGGGAAACTCTTAGGAAAATGCAGAGGCGTGCTTAGTTTGCTGGTAGAAATACACAGTAGGAGGGAATGCATTGTCTAATGTAATTACACCTGGACACCTCCAAAGCATTATTCCCTCTGTGACCTTTCCTTTCTGACGCGTCTGTAATTATTGTCATTCTTTTACTAAGAATAATCTTCTTACTCAAAGAATGTTTTGCTCCGTCTATTTTTCGTGTCAGAAAATAGTTGGGAGACTCTTTTGCTTGCAAGTGTCAAGAGCACCGGCCAATGAATTCACCGGAATTCGCTAGTAGAAGAGGCACTGTCAAGATTATTTATAGAAGCTATAAGTGAGAATGTACAACAATTGCCGTTCATAGAAGCGGCTCGGCGCGGCGCGGCGGTCACATACCACGAGCGATACATACATATGTGGGCACATTCAGTGGTCGTTTGCTTATTGGCGCTAATGTGGCGCCGTTCGAGGGGTACAAAGTGCCTCGACAATTTCCCCATGATGCGCACGAAGTGTGAAATAACTCTCGTTGTGCTAAGTCGCACCTCCTCGCACGGAGGAGGTTTCTCTTGTCCTCTATACCAGCGCGAAGCGATAAAAGTTAGCCAGTTTCTGTATTACAGCTGCATTCGTAAACTGTGCAACTGCCAAATTTCTCGGAGCCCAGCGAAGAGACAACAGTGTCAGCAAGCGGTAGATCATTCTGTTTATGCAAAACGATGGTCTGGATTCTGGCCAACCGTGTCCTCCTTGTTTCTTACACTACACAGCGCCAAAAAGCCACGGACACTGCCTCTGCGAGACTTCCCCTCATTGCAAGACGCGAACTTTCCGGCCTCAAAATCTGATGAGCAATGTACCGTTGACGACACCTACAATATATGTACCTTCGTCACCCGTTCATTCTCTCAATCGAATGAACGTCCAATAACCCGTTTATATTTCATAGCTGGTGAATAATCGTAGAAAGTAGCGGCACAGTGAGTGGCGCGAGTCTTGGAAGCTCTTTGCAAATGCACCGCTCGCCGCTGACTTGTGCCCGCGTACGCGTTCAGTAAAGGACAAAGGGACGCTGCTTTGTTTCCTCTTCTCCTTCTCCTCTTTCAGTCCTTCTGCACTTCAACTCTCCACACTCCCCACCCCTACCTTTCACCCCCCACTCCTCTCTCTCTCTCTCTCTCTCGCTCTCTCCCCCACACTCGCGCTCACGCGTTCGTTCTCCCCGCCGCTGGTGGCTTGGTACCTCGTCGCTCTTATTTCAGTCGCCCTCATCATCTCTACCATTCCCTATCTCCTCGCCCCCGCCTCTATTTCGCTCAAGCGTTTTGTCATTGCTCCCCTTCCCACTTCCATTCACACTGCCAGTCTCGTCAGATCCTACGGATTTTCAGTGTTGCGAATTATAAGAACGCGGGGACTGCAGAGTTCGGCGCGCGCGCACACACACACCAATTCTGATTGGTATTCGGAACGCATTGCCCGGTGTAACGTAGCTTCGGTAAGGTATTACCGGAACACTTGGACGTCTGTCAAATGTCTAACTTATAACGGTTGGCTTGTAGTTGCGCCAAGGGTGGCGTCGTGGCAGAGGTCGTTGTCGATACTAATATCTATACTATAAAGTTCGACTTATGTTAAAAGTTAGTCATATGCTTGAGAAAGAAGTATTTGCATTGACATTAACGGGAACGTAGCTGTAATATGAATGAGGCTTGAATCTCCGGGAGCAATAGTTATAGTCTCGCGTCATTTGATTTTATCTGGCGGCGCGTGATTGTGTGTACTTAATAATTCGTGGCTGGCGGCGTTGTTCGGCCTTGTTGGCGCGTGGGATTAAAAACCGAAAGCCAACATGAAAATGATTTTCCATCGCGGCTTGCTTGCTTGTCTGCCTGCTGCTTTTTTTCCCGGCGCGCACGCGCCGCGGATGATTCGCCGATGACAATCGCTGGGATCAAATTGCACGAGGGCTAATTGCCCGCCGCGGCATCCGTCGGGCAGAGAGCGCTCGTTCTCACTCGTTCGCTCCCTCCTCTTGCACTTGGTGAATTGGGACGCGGCACGGCGCGCCGCGTCGGCACAGTGAAAATTGAAATGCTCGCCGGAGGGGTGGTCGCGCCGGATTCTGAAATAGAAAATACCATAGTGGGCGGGCCGATTGGGAACGATAAATACCAATGACGATGGTATACACTGGCGAGATCGACGGCCAAAGCAGACATACCGTTTGCCCTCGTGGCGAAAGGTACACTTTGCTAATTTTCCTCTCCCGCTCTCTGCCGGCTGCTTCCCTATTGCTCGAGCACGCGCTCGCCTCGAGGAGGCGAGGCGTATGCTACGGAGAAAGGCACAAGTTTAAAAAATACACTCGTGATCCTATCAGCCGACGAGATTTATGTAACGAGCGCGTCTCTCAGGTCGCGACGAAAATGCTTTAGGACGGTTCTCGTGCCCGACGGTTCTCAGCTCTCAGCACTCAGCTCCTCTCTTCGCTATGCCGCGCCGCGCCGCGCCGCTCCGTTCGCGCAATTCGCCGCTCCCTTCCCCACTCTCTCTCTCTCTCTCTCTCTCTCTCTCTCTCTCTCTCCCGGTAAGAATGGAATCGCTCCAGAGTTTTACGGCTTACAACGGCCTCCTTCTCGCACCAGTTGCACATCCTTAAATATTTACGGCCCCTTTATAGCGCGGATACCCATCCTTCCCTCTGCACAGGACAAAAGGTTTTACTCTCTCGTGTTACGCTGCTCACTAGAGATATTTCTGACAATAACAACGGTTTCTCAACTTTATTCGGATCAAATAATTTGGTTGCCTTGTTATTTCAAATAGTCCTCTTCGTAATACACGCATCGTTCGTATTGCGCACATTTACACGTCTGTCTATACGAACTTGTTTACGCATATCGATATTTTTCACTCCAGTCTGAATTTGTTCAACAGCGGAAGTTGAAAACAGAGGTGTTTGTTCGTCTTTCGAGTGCGTTCGTATGTACCTGGATTCGGCACTAAAAATCGAGGGAAAAACAATGGGCCTGGTCGGCCAGTCGATGAAAGGCGCTCCGCTGATTAATCGCTCGGATTAATTAACCACAGAGGGAGAAAGAAACCGCATGATTTCGCTGATTAATCCGTCGTGCGCGGATGGGATGTATTAACGATTCGTGAAATCCTAATCAGACCGATGGCTTTATTCATGGCATGATGATGTACTACGATATACGCGATGAGAGGAATTCTATTCATCTCCTGCCGGGCGATTGTTCCGCCTGTATGGCTCAGATGCGGAGAAAAGTCCGATGCAATATTCGCATAAATACTGTTTTAAGACTGGACGAAGACTGCTGTTGATTCTCGATAGATCGAGTCAACCACTCCTCCCAAACGAAGGGGTAACAGCAGTAAGCGATGTTAAAATTACCTAGGGATATCTGGTGAAACTTTAGTAGAGTGTTGAGAGAGAAGCCCTTGGAGTAATCGTGAGTGAGGTCACACGAGTCTGAAAAGGGGAAACAGCGTGTTTCAGTTGCAAGCTCCGTAATTGGTGGGTTCTAGCGGGATAATTCTGGGCCTCGGGCATATCGAAGAGAGGCCCGACCCGGGCCGGCCCGGCCCTTAGGCTTAAAGGCATCGTCCACGTCCCTATTGGGGTGGTTGCTGACGCTGATGCTCGCCTTCTCCCGCACGCATATCCTCTCTCTTTCTGGCTGTGTGTAGAGGGGCTTGCAGCGCGCCGGCTTTCCCGACGACTAGCCTCTCCGTTAGGGCCACGAGTTTCAGGGTATGAATGGTATGACAAGCATTTGATGAGGGCTCCAACGAACGCCACCCACTGAAAACTCTCGTCGCTGGCTCTCACTCTCGCCGGAAGTCGCCGGAACGTCACCCTAACCGAAATGTCCAAACCCAGTCTACGATATATTTATGAACTCTCCTGGCAGTTAGATTTCTGTTTCCATGCGCGAGAATGTCGGATAGAGTGCGGTAGGATTAATCTTGAATGACTGTAAGGAGCAGGCAGGCAGGCGGGCAGGCGGGCAGGCAGGCTGGCAGAGTCTCCTGTAAGGCTAGGGACCACTGAGATCCATAAATAGATAGGGTATATCCTTTCTTCGAGGCGGCTAGCTCGGCCGTCTGCTATTGTTGAGTCCCGGCGCGTTTTTCCTCGCAGAGTGACTTCCGCCCGGAGAGAATGCGCCTCAGTTGTGGAAGATTGATCACCACTGCCAACTGTGTCGAGAACGCGTCGCAACACTCTCGCCACACCGGGGAGTCACCGAGTGTCCCTGCCCAGTGATCCTCACCAGGGCTTTCCCGTTATTTGCATTAGCTAAGCTCACCCGCCACGCTAGCTGAGAATCACTGGAAGGTTCTTGTCCAACATTTACATTTACATGTCGAACGAGATTCGACCCTCGCCGCTATCCTCGTTAAAGGGCGCGCGGGGGAAACTGGGAGGAAAGGGCTTGGCCAGAGAAACATATACACGTACATGTGTACTTACACAGATTAGAGGTGACCATCACTGCCGGTGCCCGCAGGAATTGTCGTAGCGCGCGCGACTGATGCATCGATCGATCAAAAGAAGCCATCTCTCGGCTCTTCAAGCTGCTCCTCTTATATCTATCTATAAACACCGAGTGTGCCCCATTGGTAATTGATTCGAGGCAAGCTTCGATTCTGTCATCCTTGAGCTTTGACTCACATTATAGTACGCTTACGTTCCCCTCATGAAAATCACTTGTCCACACGACGTCATAATCCGTTCTATATCATTTGACTCGTCGAAGAGCCTCGACAGATATCCGCACGTTTTTTTGAACCGTCATTCTGAAAAAAAATGAATAATTATGAATGTGCTTAGTGGTTCACCTCGCTCTGTTCCTTATCGAGATACAAAGAAGAAATGTGGTGCATTTAGAATGGAGTGTTGTTGTTTCACTCGAGAAATCGCCGTAATTCGAAACCAGAGTGCCTTCGTGTTTCTTGCTAATAAGAATTCCTTCGATTTGAATTACCGTCCGAGAATGTCATCTACCGCATGCAATGCATATGATTACGCATAACTCGAAATGTAAAATCAAATTTCGATCACCTGAGCGATGCGTCTCGCTCGTATGCCTTATCCATATGGAACAGTGCTGTAATAATGGACAGTCAAAAGTGTATACTAGCAATTCGAGGTTTCAGTATCCCTGTGTTTCCTGCCAATAAGGGTTCTTTCGAATCGAATTAGATTGCGAGAATGCAATCTCCCGTGCGCATACAATCACGCATAATTCGAAATTGCGAAATTGGGTTTGTACTCAACATGAGCATCGCGTCCGATCTGTCAGCGAGACTTGTGTCTCCTCCACTCGTATCAATGCAGTAACAATGCATGTTAATAATTCATACCATGAAAGAGAGTACATTCGTAGTCGCAACTTGCTCTGCCTGTACGTATACTAAAAACAATTGCATGTGACTTTCAACCTCTAAAATTTAGAGGGTTGGCTCGCAATCTTTCTTCCACTCACATTTGTTCCACCAATTCAGCATGAGCCAATAATGAGCGGCTGCTGTAATGTGCGTGTTCCTGTTTAAGCCAGCAGTTCTTTTCTGCGCCGGGGCATATCTCTGTACAATGCAAATCCAACCTTCCTTTTAACACCATAAAACTCAGCAACGATAGAAGCGCGTAAGCCGTTAGAACGAAAAGTTGAACTGTTTCTGCCTGCATGAAGCTCTTCATCTTTTGCGTGATGGACGCGTATGTATGTAAATGCTTCATCCACACATGCCTGACCGTAGTTACTCTCGAACTGCACACTGGATTACTTGATAACTGTGCCAGATGGCCATCTGACGAACCCTCGCTCATCCGCACGATACAAATCTGACATTTACCAGCTACTCATTAACTCCTGATATTTAATCAACCACCAATATCATTGATTAGCGAACCGCTCCAAAAGCAAAATGCAGACAGCGATGTTTCGGTTTAATCGCATGGCTGATTTTATAGAAACTCCGTTCAACTTGGACCAGCACATTTTTCTCTTTTGGGCACTAAGCCGCTTATATTTTCATCAGAATTAGATATCTCGTAGTTGTATGTAAAGGTTATTAAAGTTTAAAGCGATACATGGAAAGGTTGAGGTTAAATAATTGGTGTAGCGTTACACGCAGAACTCCGAATGTTCCCATTACAAGTTGCGCGCACTTGGTTTTCCTTCTCACGAAAGATAATTAAATGTCTAAATAGTTAATAGAGTTGCATACAACAAAGAAAGTTGTAAGAAACATATCAGAATCACTTAGACATTGTTTCTTGTGATTTGGACGTTGGTTACACGCACAGTAGTCACTCAACCCTTCATTGCTTTCCAATTAGTTGGTATTAGTAAAGTCCCTTCTGTCACTATCCCCTCTTAGCGATAAGCTCATTGAGAGATTTCATCCTATTAAGTTGCATTCAAATCCGTTAGTATCTTTTGTGTCTCAGCATTGATTGATTCAATCCTCTAATATCGTCGAGAAATATCAACTCCAGTTCCAATTTTCCTTTGTATGAAACTAATTTTACTTCGGGATTTTCGGGTATTGATATAGAAAAGCGTCATGAAAATTGTATCGTGTTTTGGCAGATGTGTTAAACGACGGAGAACGGTTTTAGCAGGATATTTTCGGCATTAACTCGGCGCGCAATTAATTAAGGATCTTTGAGCGATCGGCGAGGTGTCTCTATTCCACTAAACAGCTTAATAAGCCCGTTTTCGCGCTCTCATTTTCTCTGTTCTCCTGCCACACGTGGCAGTCAATCGAATGGATATAAAAAGACCACAGTTTTTTACCTTTCTTGTGCCGCTGTTCAGAGATAGACTTAGCGATATCAATGTATAACGACACACCGTCTGCGAAATTTTGTAGCAACTTACTCATTTCAATTGCTTCTTACGATTTTTCTTCTTGATAATCTGACACTCGATATCCCAATTAACGTTTCGTCGATTCACACTAATCAGCGCTCACTAGACGCGCTCAAGTTGTACGAACAGTACATTTTGTACTCTCCGGTGTTTGTCGCTTTCTCCAATCGCGGTGCAATCGTTTGCGATCCCGCGAGTCCTTTTCGATGGTTGGGATCATTATTTGTGCAGGGCGCATCATCCCGCGAGCAGCGTATATTCGTCGATGCTCACTGCGCATCAGTGCACCGCTGTTTATTCAAGTGCGGCTGCCTTACCTTTCTTACGCATGACTTTCAACAGGCTTCAACCTAGTCGCGAATGATGCTCGTCGACTGTTGCCCGCCCAATTATATCTTTCGCCATGTGCACTGACGCAAACGCTTAGCCAACTACCGGACCAACGTAACACCGTTCCGTCATCCTGTGAAGTTAAAGATTTCCATGCTGCCATCCCATCATCCAGAGCCACTCAGTAAAGGCTAACTCACATTATAAGATCGTTTGCTCTCCGTTCTTGATAGTCTGCTCGCTCCCTCTTTCTCTGGTATGCTTGCCAGCGGATCCGATCATTTCTATCTAATGAGGCATATTTTAGCGTGCAATAATGGTGCGAATATCCTCGTTTCTGGTGCGTGCGAATGTGCATGGTTGAATTGACGATATACAAGCTTTCTCGAATATTCAATGTCTACTATTATAAATATAGCGGAGTAACAAGAAGCACGTAGCAAAGTACGTGCTGTTGGGCAGTAGTCAAATAGTGTGTGAATATAAATGTTAAAACTTAGTGTAAACTTATACAATCATCCGACCCTCTATTAAATATTCACTCGTTCACTCAGTCTTTTGTCCAGCGCGATCGGCAAACCGATGTCTTCCAGCTGCTTTCTCCCGTGGAAAACTTTGCTCCCAAAATATTCCTGTCCTCGTTTACAACTTCAACTTTATTCTCCCTGCGTCTTGACATTGAACAACAATTGATAATAATTACTATTATACTGTATATATAAAACTATTGAATTCCCGTGTTCTGAATTATTAACATTCGCATCGACAAATCCACATGAGGAAGTATGTTTTTAATGCGAGTGTGCCTGAAATCTCGAAGGAAACAGGTGTACATGTTCCTAGTTGGCCGAGAGTTGTGAGGGAGCCCTTAAGGAGCCTTTTCGCTTACGTCATCGGATCTTTGGGCGCTATCCTCAGCCCTCTGGAAACCTATTACCATATTTACGATTCGCACGGCCATTATCTCTCGGCAACAAAGTGGACCAGCCGGTTTTTTCGTGCGTTATTGCGTGCGGGCGCACAAAAGCGGCGGCGGCGGACCGCGCTACCTCCTAGTCTAGGGGCGGCGCGGCGGTGCGCTGCTAGTAGGTACAAGTAGGAAAGCAAAAGATAGAAGGACGCCGCAGGGCACGAGTGGGAAGGTGCGAGAGCGGTGAAGGGAGAATGAGAGAAAGAGAGTGAGAGAGAGAAGGGGAAAGCGGTGGGGGAGGAGTGTGCTCGCATACGCCTTCATTGATTTCAGTGGTGTGAACGGGGAATCGTGCAGACAATAAATACGAAAGGCTGCGTACACAGAGATGGAGGGAATGGCGCTCTGTCGCTCCTCTATCTATTCCCCGGGACTCGCGGGAATCGATCTCGGCAGCGGAAGCCTTTGCTCTATGCTCGTTAATAACGGTTTCGGCATCGGAGTCCAGAAAATTGGTGGATCGATTGCGAGCGGCTAGCATGCACGGCGCGCGAGAGAGCTGAGCTCGCGCGGCGAGGAAACTATTGCCAAATGGATTCTTTGACCGCAGCCGGCCAACGTAGCGGCCGCGAGCGCGCGCGCTTCGCGAGATTGTACCAGCACTTGTCAAAACCACACCTGAGTGGCTTGTCGCGGCTGTGCGTGAGCGCGAGAGCGCGCGAGGCCGCTTGATTCGTTAGCATCAAAGAGAAAAACTCGATCCTGGTGTCAAAGAACGCCGGCTGCTGCTGCGCCGTGAAAAGAAGCGGGAATCAACGATACGCGAGATCCGCCATTGAATATTATCGATGTGGAAATTTTAATCAGTGGCTGCCCTTAATTAGAATAGTGTCGACTCAAGGAAATCTGGTCGGAGCGATCCTGGAATTTCGAGCTCGTTCGTCATCAGCGCGGTTAATAGTCTATGTGCGCTGGCGTCGGTAAAAGCGCCTGGCTAAAAATTCTGCATATTGCGATTAATGTTGAAAAAAAGGGGACACGCTGAGTGAACGAGAGCGAGAGCGAAGGCGAGAGAGGGGGGGGGGGGGAGCGGTGGGGGGAGCGGTGGACGATATTGGATGCCGGAATGTTTAATTCGAAAGTTTAGCATTAACTGGAGCATTACTAATAGCGAGAATCATGTCAAATGAAGCATTTTCTGTCGATGGGAATGTACGAGATGTCAGTCTGTAATGGCCGCTCTCACAGCTCTGAATCTTTCACTCTCTCCCTCCCTCTCTCGGTCTATGTATATCTGAAACGTACGACTGTAACTTTATTCGCCCAAATATTAATAAGCTAGCGTCGCGCAAATTGGGGCACATGAACTCGCTCTGAGGAATAATTATGAAAAGTTTTAAAAAGATCGTTCGACTTGCTTTGGTAAATCGGCTGGTGGGTATAGCACGTTTTAAAAGCAATTCTTCCATTGGGAATGCATAGACGAAACACTATAGATAGACATGGAGGCGTTCCTCTAGACTCTAGAGATTCGGTCGGAAGAATCCTGTGGGTTGACTGGGAATTCATGCGCGCGGAATGTTTGGAATTCGTAGTGTCCTGGGAGGTGCGAGCGCGGCGCTTGGGGGGGAGGGCGGCTGGCTGGCTGGCGTGTGGCGTGTTATGATTGCGCGAGAGTTTTCCCGAAAGCGACAGCCCGACGTTGACCGTATCACGGCGGATATACATGGGTGTGCGGTGGGGTTAGCCATCGAAACAACAACCTGTTCGATGACTGTTCCATTTGATGATTGCAACAAGTGAAGCCCACCGCCGCGCCGTCCTTTCCCCCGAGCTCCTGCTGCCGCTGCCGACGCCGCCGACGCCGCCGCGCACAAACCATTTTACCACCGACAGCTATTCCCCGTTTCAAATTCAACAAGTGGCCAAATCATTCTGCGCGAAACCCTCTGCGTACCCTCGAAAAACTGGCATTTCCCAGGCCAGTGGACAGTCATTGACCATTTAACGCTGCGGGTGCACCGGAGGCAAAGAGAGTGAAAGTGAGAAAGAGGGAGAGAAGGTGAGAGAGAGAGAGAGAGTGGGTGATACAGGAAGCGAGAATACATATTTCTCTTCATTCGTAGATATTATCGAGTACATAATAGGCAAACCCATAACACGTAATTGGTAAGAATTGGAGCAATCAATCACTATTGGACAAAACTGTTTGAGAAAACAGTGATTGATTAGCCCATCATCGCCGGTGGGGGGGATTCACAATTTCTTCGCAGCAATGGTTTATGATTAGATTGACTGCCGCGATTTCACAAAGTCACAGGATTAGCTGATGCATGCTTGCGCGTGCAGTTTGCTCATCAAGGTCTTCCTGGAGTTTGCATAACTGCGAAACAATTCACACATTCTTATCCTTCAGAATTTTTCAAGAGGGATTGCAAGGGAATTTTGAGCGCGAGGCATACATTTCTGGGAAACATATAATCTTTCTGGAAGAATCATTACAGCGAAAGGAATGCATGGGCTGAATTTGGCTGACGCGTTCCAAGAGGTCGGCAGCGCAATGTAATCATTACTGTCATCGGAAAGCCTGATCCTTTTCTCCGTAATTTCAGCGAGTAGAGTGCCTTTGGTATACGCGGGCTGAAGAACCTGTAGACTGAGACCTCGGGTACCTAGTGGTACCTGGGGGAACGGGTCTCATTAAGGACGCCTTCATGGCCCTTCATCCTTGGCTCTTCAGGCCTCCCTCTTGCCTCACGAAGCGCTCGTCTTTTATACCTGGATACCCTCTGCTCGCATTTCTCAGCTCCGTTTGTATGTTTGCGGGCGCCTTATGCGTCCGAAGGCCATTTGATGCTGCTTCCTTGTCATCCTCCACTCTAACCTCCTTATACCTTAAAGCCATTTCCAAAATGAGCGCCACCTCTATTCTTACTTCCAATTTCGATGCCTCTCTGTCCAGATCACATTCTGTCTTCTCTCTCCATCATATCATATGCTCTTACGAATATTTTTTACAAGAGCTCAAACACTACTTGTATCTTATCCACTTTCTTCGTTATATTTTGCGCAGATATCTGAGATATCTTTTGATTTGAGTGGCCAATCATAAAAGAGGGTGGCAAGCGAATAGTGGTCGACAACAATCAATAGTACTGCTCTAAAAAAATCATCTCTGCCAAAGAACTCTAAATCTTTAACGACCTCGCTGCACGTTCCAGCGACACTCGTCCATTTTGTTCCTTATACTATTATTAAGTGGCGTACATTGTTTCTAACACACTAATGAAATCCTTGCACGGTTCATGTTTTTTCAGGGCGGCGGAGGAAGCGGCGGGGCTGCGGGAGGGCTGAAATTCACGGTGGCTGACACTTGCGAAAGGATCAAAGAGGAATTCAATTTCATCCAGCAGCAGTACCACTCGTGAGTGTCCTCCTTCGTTCTCTCCTTTGACGGCGCCTTGGAGGAGTCTCTTGCTTACTCTCGCCTGCCAGTTTCTCTGCTTGTTTCTTCGCGTCTACCCATCTTCCTGCCTCTGCCTATTCATTGTTTCCGGCTTTGGTCCTCGGCAGCCTCCCAGGGAACCACGATTTCAATGTCAATGTTTCCTTGGCAGCCTGAGGCTCCACACACATACACTCACACACTTATCGCACTGCTTTCGAAGAAAGGTGGTAAAGTCCGAAAATTTCTCACTTAAAACTTTTTGGATTTTCTTAAAGTATTTCTTAAGATTTTCAAAGAAACTGAAAATAATTCTACTTATCTTTTGTTCGGGAGGTATAAAATTATCTCGCGATGAAGGATATATGTCGCAGGCTACTTCCATAACCACAGTCACTAAGAATAATATTGTTTATACATAGAAGATCGAACAAGGGACAACTATTACTTTCAGAATCAGAATTACTTATATTAGTTTCAGTGGATCAGTATCATCAACTAAAGCACATACACAGCACTTTTGTCGTACACTTTAGCACCCGCTAATAAATTAATTTTCAGAAGAGCGCTTTTAGCGAGGTGACTGCAGCAGACACGGCAAACATCTTCACTTTTATCCTCTTTCCCTCTTCATTATTTCACATGTCAGAAACAAGTCGTAGGGAATCTGGAAGATTTCACTTAACTTCCATTACAGAAGCGTAACAATCTCAGCAGTCCCGAGCAGACTGTTAGCGAGCATAGACTTTGATTTCATTACGCCTCGGAATTGGTGTCTTATTTTTGTGCAGGCCCTGCAAATTAAACGTAACTCACAATTTCCGGTTTCGTTTCTTCACGATTTCCTGTCTCCATTCTTCGCACTCGCCGACGCCTTCTCTCGTGGAATTTATTTTTAACTTTGAAGTTACCGCGTAAGCTTGGCTCTTTCTCCTTTGGGAAGCATTACCGGGTTTTAACACGGCTTACCAACGCGTGCCGTGAGTGTTAGACATTCTTGCGAATTCAGTTTCTACTTATTCGTGTAATATTTCTCTAATGAGTTTAAGCAGTGAATTTCTCAACAATGCCAGTTTCCTGAGAAGCTGGCACTTCTATTCAAGGAGATTGTCTAATTTTTCTTACCCTTGTTCATCCTTGCCTATCAGTATCTGCGATTGTTTCTTCGTATTTTCCGATCTTCCTGTCGCTTCCTGTTCGTTGTTTCCCGTTTCGGTTCTCGGCCGCTCCGATGTTCTCTTGGCAGCCTGCAGCTTTACACACACACACACACACACACACACCTGTCGCACTTACTTGGAAGAAAGACGATACAGCTCGGAAATTTGTGACTTGAAACGTTTTGCTAAAACGTACGAGAGAGTGTTTGGAAAAAGACGGAAATAAGATAACTGATTTTTAGATGGCGTTTTCTTAAAACTTCTTCGAGCTCAAGGGTTTTCTTCCAAGATAGCAATATGTAGCAATGTTTGGCATATTTTACAGTCATCGTTACACTGAAACTGCGACTATTTACACTACATTATTCTCGCTTGGCACTTGTCACACGTTACTCTTCCCTGTACAACAGTCATCCTGCTTCTTTTTCAACTTTGCATTGGTATCCATAGCTGCATATTTCTTCCTGTAGAGTGTCGAGGCGAAATTTTTTCGACAATGCTAAGGGTCGCCAATTGAAATCAGAGAAATGAAAGTGACCGTATGACAGATTCGGATATCGAGGGAAAGCGCCGGAGTGTTGGTGGCTTATAATAATTGATTATTGGTTCGATAATTGCGCATGTAAGCGAGACGGGGAGTGGTTGGTCCTCCTAAAGGCAATATTCATATTCGGATTGAACGCTGGCTTAGCATCGAATGTGTACCCATTTGTGCATCCTAATGATTTATTATCATGGAAATTATCATAGAAGCCATTCGTAACTTTGATGATTTATTAAGCGAAATATCGGCTTAACATTTGACAATCGCTGGCCATCGTGGGTCCCGGAAAACCAACTTATCCAGTCGGGTGTTAGAAAAAAAAATTGCGGGCGACTTGTGCGGCGCGAACGTCGAACTTGGAAAGTAGTCGGTTTTCAGTGATTCTGCACTTTTAGAATTGATAAGCCGGTGGAGTACGTGTATAACGGTATGGAAGAGTCGGCGAGCCGAGAAGAATCTGCAAGCGGATCCGCCCTTTTTCGTCACTTTTTCATGTTAATGCCCTCATATTTTCTTGCCTCAAGTCGGTCACCGCAACTACTAATATCCCTATACAAGGCCCGTGCCTCCGTGCTTCCCTCGCTTTCCTCGTTCGCGAACTCGATCTTACTTTCAGAGACGCGCCATGCTTCTTCTCCCACGAATTCGTGATGCTGTAAATCCCGAAGGAGAAGGTGGCAGAGGCGTTGGAGCCGTCGGAGGCGGCGGAGACGGCGGTGGTCTTGCTCTCTATGTACTCGCACACACCCGTCCCCTCCAGATGCAGGCACGCGCGCGGCATGTACATGTACACCTAGCATTGGTATTGCCCTCCAGTGCATACACAGCCAGCAGGCGGCCACATATATGGCATTTCCACTTTAACGCATGTGTCTACCATCGACTCGGACCGTCTTCAATCGCTTCTCACTTTCCAGGCTGAAGCTTGAGTGCGAGAAGCTGGCCAGCGAGAAGACCGAAATGCAGAGGCATTACGTTATGGTAAGGCACTTTGTAAGTTCGCTTCTTTTCTTCGCCTCTTTATCCTCCTCGTCGAATGAGCGCACATACCTACAAGTACATACGTACGTACTTACGTACTCCTCTCTTCCGGCGCGCTGCTGCGACGAGGATAAAATCTTAGCATACTATCACTAGAATGTAAATCTGCATGTGTCGTTAATCCAGCGATTCTTCGGTCTAATGCAAGCGATCCAAAACGTTTTACAAGGATTTTTTTAGTTACGATGAATTAAAAAATTAAACGAATTGCTTTGTCATGTGTACACAGTAAGAATTTTTGAAAATGTCAGTTTTCATTTGAATTTTCCTGACAGCTTTTTCTTTCAACCAGCAGTATTGAGCAGTCTGGTATCCATACATACATATAATAACAGGTTGTTTTTTGACTAGTGTTATTTTGCTCGAGCTCACAACTCGTCATAATTATCAAGAAGAGGTGTGGATTCAACAACATTTTTAGCATACATATTTATTTAAGCTTCAGTAGCTGCTGCTGCAAATTAATGGCAGAGAATGTAAAATCGAAAATCTGTACCGTATTCCAAACGATTTATTCCCCTGTTGATTTTTAATTCGGAAACAGCCGCTCCTCGGTAATAATTGAAATTATAAATTAAAAATTCTATAGATATTTTATGCTTAAAAATATTGATTTTTATTTGTTCGTCATACGTATAGGCAGATTGACCAATAATATTGCGCGCCACACAAATGGAACGATTCATTGATATCGTTAACGCTATCCTACGTCCGGAAGCACGAACGATAAGCTTAAAGGACTATTATTGAATTGAGTAAACGCAGCCGTCAGAGACTCTAACGAAGAGCCTTGGGGGGAAAAGCGATCGATGTTGTTGCTGTGCTTCATATTGCCGGCTCTTCGATTTAGTCTCCATTAGCGCGAAGGCAATTAGCTCAGCCAACCGTGCTAATCGTATCGTCATCAGTAAGATGCTTAGCTTCGACTTGCTTATATTAAAACGTTGCCCTTGGCGCGCGCCGCCACGTTTTCCAGGACTCCTCTTCATTTTACCCTCTCGTTAGTAAATATTTATCAACGACGAACAATTCCATCGTAGCAGCCCTTAAGAACATGCTCGAGTAATTTCTGCAGAAATCGCACGACATTAACCATGCTAATCGTATTGTTATCACCAAGACGCTTATCTTCGACTTATTTATATTAAAGTGCTTCCTGTAACGTTCGTCACTCTAGTTTCCAGGACAAATATTTATTACCGACGCGTAATTCCACGGCAGCTGCTGTTAATCCGTTAATGCTCGAACGATTTCTATAGAAATGACTTCCAAGGAAAATACATTTTCCTTGGCAATTTAGTCTGAGCGTGACTGCGTATCTAATTAACGGCTTATATCTTCCCTTTTTAAATGAAACGCCGCTTCCGAGCCTCATAGCGCACAGAGGATTGCTGAAAAAAAATCTCGCATTTCTAAGTGTTGGAAGCAGTGCATCCGGGTGAGGCTTATATGCACGCGTCTTCTCCGACGATGACACATCCAACAGATAATGTGTTAAGGTTTATCTGAGTGGGGCCCGGTAATTTTGCTAGTAAGCGGGCGTCCTCTTTTTGCCTGGCTAATTGCACTGCCGCAGGCTACATTGCGCGGCAAACTGAATCCACGAGAGCTGTTGCTCGAGCGAGCGGGGATCGGCCAGGAGAACCTCCGCAATCCAGAATGAATATGCTTGCTTTCCCAAGCAATCATGGGGGAAGCCCACATCTACCGAGACAAACCGTTCAATGAATAACTTCAGTTATTGCTGCCATTCGGTTATCGACATACGACTCCTGATGTAACTGCATCCGCTAGCCGTTTCTCCGGCTTTCTTCCAACTCCAACTGTCCAATTCGACTTTTTAAACTTAATGGGAAAAAACAGTTTGAAGTCTGCTTGTCTATGCTACATTAATGATGACAGTTCGCTCTGACCTTTTCTCTGATTCAGTGTTTCGGCTGGCTGTTTTAAATTTCTAATTATAATCGCCATTCACCAGCGTTTCAGAGTGATTGCGTTATGGCAGTGGTGGAACCAAGTGAGAGAAAGGGTGGCGTGTGTGTAACGGAGTCGCGCGCGCGTGAATTCGGCATTGAATGCCGGGTTTACTGCGGGGCGTTTAGAAGAGTGGATACCAGGCCGGAAATTGAATGCTCCGGATGAAATATCGGTTCAGACGGTTTCACTGTTTCGTCGAGGTCCGCGTGCAAAAACTGATACGCCGAGTGCCGCATTATTCCGAGCTGTTCCGAGCTTCCTAAGCATAGCGACTGCTAATCATGCAACTGATTCCCAGTCAGCCCCGCCACTGCCGGCGCGTCGAGCGCGCCGAGCGGGCCGAGCGTGCATATTTTCATTAGCGGCTCCAAGTAGGTGGATTAACTGGCGCGAGGTTTCGCCGGCGTGAAACTTTATTCACGCGTATCCGAACAATTAGCCGCTCGACGCCCTCGCCTAAGCTGGAGTTCAGCCAAGAGTGTCATTATCAAGAGCGCAGCTAGTACCAGTGCCGCGATACTTCCGCCAATTAAGAGGTTCGCTCTCACGCTCTTTCCTATTAAAGAGTGTCGCCGCACCTCGGTCAGAGCCGACAGGGGCGGACAGGGGCGGACAGGGGCGGACAGTAGGGGTGGGGAGAAGGAACCGAAAACCTCGAGAGCGGACATAAAATGCGCGGTTATCGATTGCCGCATATTCGTCGCAGGTAGACCGCGCGATTCAACCTTTAATCATAATGCAGTGCAGCCGGCAGAGCAAGACTCTCCGCAGCGCAGCGTCAGCCGGGCGTTTGATCGTAATTGTCGCGAGCTATACCGTCTCTGTAAACTGCTACACCGATGTGACACCGTGCAAGCAACCAAGCAGCAAGCTGGGACGAGCGGTTGGCGCTTGTGGGTGGACGGTCGAGAGGGAGGGGTGCGGCCGGGTGGCGGCGGCAGCGGCGGCGGCGGAGGACGGGGGTGGGTGGGATTGGACGGCAGTAAGAGTGGATAAGGGGGGTTGGAGGTGACAGAGGGGTTGATGGGGAGTTGGGAGTTGAGCCGGTAATCGATATCTCTAAAGTAAACGAAGAGAGGGAGAGGGAGAAGGAGCGAGCGAGCGTGAAACGCGGTGTGAGTTCGGCGAGGAGGATGGACATACACAGCGAGACGGAGTGAGTGAGTGAGTGAGTGGATGAGTGAGCGAGTGAGAGAGAGAGAGAGAGAGTGAGTGGGTGCGAGTGCGGGTGCCGAGGGCGGAAGAGCGAGATGCGGCGGCGGCAGCGGCGGCGGTCGCGGGGCCGGGGGAAGCCAGAGAGAAGCGCGCGAAGGGTTGCAAAGAGAAAGAGGGGCCGAGAGGGGAAGAATTAGAGACGGAGAGAGAAATTGATGTCGAGGGTTTGTCAACTACCGACAAGTATTATATACGTAGAGCCCGCCGCAGCTGAGTGTAAGTGCACTCCCCACTGGGTGTCCCGAAAGTCGCGACGCGATACGACGCCGAGTCAACGAGAGAGACGGAGAGGGAGCGAGAGAGAGAGAGAGAAAGTCTGCGCTATCTTGCCTGTGCGTCGTAAGATGCGTTTAGTTGGTCCCTTTTCTCTGCACCTCGAGCGATTATTCAACTCACACAACGCGTCCAACGATATTCGTACGTGTCATGTGCTTGAGTCTGTGCCGAACAGTTAGGACGTTGAAAAGTTCGGGCCGAATTCAGCAGTGGTAGTATGCGCTTCATTGCACGATGAAGCACTGATTTGCACTTGCGGGATACCCAGTGTCGTGCTCGCAAGTTTGTCCCTGATATTCTAATTTCGCCCTTGTGTATTTCGAGCAACCACCACCACCCACCCACCCACCTCTCCCACAGCTCATCCCCCCCTCGCGCCGAACTCCACCCTTCGCCCTCGCGATTTTCATTACAGTAACATGCTGCATTAATCCGCGCACCGTTTCAATTTTTTTTCTCCCTCTCGCCCCCTTCGCCCCCTTCGCCCCCCTTCTCGCTTTTGCAAGGGTGAGCGTACAAATCGGCAGGGCGCGCGCGAGTTTTTTGCGGCTACGGCATCGCGCCGCGTATGCTTCCGTCGCACTTGCATCCATGAGTTATAAGGTTGCTCTGGGTTAAGTTCAGTGGTGAAACATTCCCCAGAAGTGCGAGGTTTTTCTTACTGTTGCCGATGCTCTATAGTAAGCAACTTCGGCGTTCTTTTCTCCAGTCTTTATAGGGATCCTCGAGAATAGTTTGCAAAGTTGGTTCGCGTCTTACAAGAAAATCTGCCGGATAATAGTTGCTGCGAAAGTAGTGTAATTCTATGTAAAGAATTAAAGACAAACTCTAGTGATCGTGTGATTTTTATTTGAGGTATTTTAGGTTGATAGTATTACAGGGATAGTGAAGTATTTCGCAACGAAGATTGTGTGTACGTCGTGGTTATTTTCATAACTACTTACAGCATTTCTTTAAATTGAAATTATTTTTATCCATTCAGTGGATGAGCACCACCAGTTCGAGCACATACATACCACTTTTATCTTACACTTTAGCAGCGGGTAGTAAATTACTTTTCAGAAGGGCGTCTTCAGGAAAGCCAGGACGCCAGACTCGGCAAACATCTTCACTTTTAATCCTCCCTCCCCTCTTCATCTTCTCTCTTTCTATCTTCATTATTCCATGTGTCAGGCACAAGTTGCAGAAAATCTGAAAAATTTCCCGTCGCTTCTATTACAGAAGCGTAACAATCTCAGCAGTCCCCAGCACTGTTGAAGAGCAGAGACTTTGAATTCATTAAATCTTCCAATTGGTGTCTTAGTTTTAACTCACAATTTCCGGCTTCGTTTCTCCACGATTTCTTATCTCCGGTCTTTCATTAGTAGACGACTTTTCTTATAGAATTTATTTTCAACTTTGAAGGTACCGCATACACATGGCTCTTTTCCCTTTGGGAAGCTTTACGGGGCTTTAGCACGGCTCACCAGGCGGGTTGTAGATGTTAGGCGTTCTTACGAATTCGGCTTCCACCCGTTCCTGTAATATTCCTTTAATGAGTTTAAGTAGCGGATTTCCCAGCAATAATAGCTTCGGAAGAAGTCGCTCCTTCTATTAGAGGAGGTTGCCTAATTTCGGATGTATCTGAAAGCTTCTCCTCTATCATTTTCAAAAGCTTTCCTTACATCCCTCTTACTCGACGCGCATACCAACGACTCTAATTCTCAACATTGTTATTACGGGGAAACTGTGCGATTACAAATCGAAAATTGTAATCGGCTGTCTTATACGTGTTAAACTTAGAAAGCTGGGTGTACAATAAATGAAAGGTGAAGATGGAATGAAGAATAAGCAGGAAAAAGCGAAGGGTTGTCAGGGCGTTGGAAGGTAGTAGCGGGTGATGAGACAGCAATGGTAAGAAAGCGAGTGGGCGGCTCAATCAGCCTAGCGAAAGTTCGCCACTAAAAGATCCATATCTCATAACTAGAGGGGGTGAAATTATCGGTACAAGCCCTATTATGGGGTTCCGAACCACGCGAAAATGGAAAAGGAAAGCTTGAAGAATGAGATCGATACAACCCTCTGCCAGAGAGTTTCTTTTCATCCGATTATCGACTTGGCCCGTCTGAACCTTTCCCTTCCCTTTTCCAACTTCCGAAGCGCTGAATAAGTATAGGTTTTCCATCCTCTCCTAAATGGAGAAAATCATCCTCATTTGAAATACCGTAATTTATACTTACTTCGTTGCAACATGTACTGTCGATTTAATAGGCTTATCTTGATATGTCATTTCATTAACGGGGCAAACAATGTTCTTGAAATTCAGTTTTGCGTAAACTTTGGAAATAGCATTTCGTCTCGACTTCGAGCGAATGCTTACCGGCTGCTCTGCCCGTGTTGAATTACGGAGGAGCACTTAACACCCGTAATCCTATACAGATTACCAGGCTACTTGGCTCTCACGTAAGGACTTGCATTAGACTGGAATTCAATTTTGCATGCGGCCAAAGAATTTCATTCTGATCCAAGGGGAATCTCGATGAGGGCTCTGGACAAACTTTTACTCTAACCTGCTCCCATATTGCTATCACTCAACATTTTCAAAGTATTATAATATAATTTTTAAAATAGTTCCCACATATGTGTATGACTTTACGTTTCGAGTGACTTTCGTGAATAGTCAGACTTGCATATGCCTTTATCATTAATTGACGTTTAATATTATAACAGCAAACATTAGAAACCTCAATTAAAGTAGTTGATAGCAAATATACTAATATATGTACATATATTATATTTCGAGAGAAGGGACAAAAAGGTTTCTCTAATCTGAAATGGGATGAAGTGTTAATCAAGTGAAACGGAATATCAGTGGCAGCTTAACTTGGTCAGATTGGTCGGGATGAATGCATTATTTATCTATATATAGAATTATAAGGATAGCTGGATAGCTCTCAGTGAGTTGCGGTGCGCTCGTCTTATCCTTGGTAGTCTGGCTTGGTATCGCGGTTAGTGAGTGCATTATTAAGTTGGTATATTTCCGTGGCCGATGCTATCGATCTCTCCAGTATCTGTCACGGGTGGCGAGTGCGCCTGTGTGTGCACTCGACAACGTGTAGTACATGTGTGCACCTTCTCTTGTAGTGTCGGCGCGGAGCGGCGCGGCGCGCGCGGACGCTTCGAAGCTCTGGTTCTGGAGCGATTCGGGCCGGAACGAGCGGCTAAAGGCGAACACGCAGTGCTAAGCGACAGCCACTAACCGATTTACGATCGCGCAAGCGCGCTCACGAATCGTATGGTCTGGTGCACTTTAGTGAAACACAGAATGGATCGAACGTCGAGGGTCGGACGTGACTCTTCCCTTCTCCTCTTACTTTTCGGCTTTCCTGCCGGCGTGGCACGGCGCGGCGCTCCCTCGACCTATGGATTACCCCCTTCGACCGATCCCGGCTGACCCGCGCTTCGATGACGTTTCACCGCCACTCGGATAACTTGACGATTTAAGCAGATGAGAAATTGAAGGATATCCCCCACGAATTTTCGAGCGGCACTCTTTTCTCTCACGAGGCGTCTTTCATCGCTAGCTTGACAACTTATTTTTCCATAATTGTAAACGCTGCTTCAAAATCCCACGAGGAAAGGTAACAAAGACACTCCCAAGCACTTACTTTTGCTGTGGTTATTTGTCCGGTTGATATTTCCAATTTATCGATGAACCTCGGGGTGAGTTGAATCGCTAACCGATTATCAATCGATTTCTCCATTGGCTGTACCTGCAAATTGTCTGCAATTGACTCGACTGAGAGACTGAAGCTGTTGGAAGCTCGTTTTCGTGTATGTGCATAGAGTGCAGTGAAGAATACGCAAGAGGTGTGAGTGCGATAGACTTTAAAATGAAACACTTCAGACACCGCCGCCGGGAGTGATAATTCCATTTAACAAAGGGGATGGATTTCTACAAACAGTTGGTAAAAGTGAAGCTCTAGCGAGCGAGTCGGTGGGATATTATAATAAAGGTGAAAACGTTCCATGTGGCTTTGTGCCGCGGAGACAGCGGAAAATAAAGTTATAAGGAGGAGCGATTGAGTCGCAGACCATTAAACGAAATTAATTTCTCGGCGAGAAATCGGATCTGCGCAAGAGGAAGGACGATCAGGGTGAGGTCGGCGGCGATAGCATTACTGGCTATGTAAGGGAACACTTTGTGGAAAATAGTCGTAACGCGGGGTAAAACTTCAGCCCCGTCGCCGTCGCTCGAAAGTAGAGCGGAGATCTCTCGTGGCAAAAGGACGAAAATGCTTGGTTGATCCACCCCGCGCTCGCCCAACAACGTTGTAATGATCCTTTTCCTTCTTTCTTTGCGAGCGCCCGCAAAAGCGGAGGAAGAGATGGAAGAGAGAGAGAGAGAGAGAGGGAGTGGCGTAGCAGTTCTCATTTTGCCGAGATTTACGAGAAGCCTATTGTATTTATTAAGAGTTTTCTACGACCCGGATCGTGTTGCTTAGCGGAGCCATACACCATCTTCCATAATATTCTACGGAGACCAAAGTTTTAACTACCACACTAATGAAAGAAACCGCCGGTATTGAATTAATTTCAATGATTAAACTTCCACCGGCGGAAGGAATGCGCCGCGCGTTACTCGATATTGTCGCGGCTGGACAGTCACGACAATTATTATTCCTTATTTATTATTATTACTATAAATATCTATTAATCAATACAGTTTACTTTTAGAACATCGATAGCGGAAGAACGAAATCAGATTCATTACTAATTGGATCTTCCCTTTCTTTCTGTTCCAGTACTACGAAATGTCGTACGGCCTTAACGTCGAGATGCACAAACAGGTGAGCAAACGTTTATTCAACATTTCTTATTTTCCCTGTGAGTTAATTGTTGGGCGTAAGCCTTTGTTCTTGCAAGGCTCTCTCTTAATTTCATGCACGCGTCTGCCTTATGTATACATAATATAGATGTTCTTTGAAGATCCTCTCGGCAGATAGGTGTTTAGCAATGAGCCGAGGATAGGCTTAAGAGGTGGGGAATGGGCGAGATTTCTATCAGGATTGGCTTGGCGCGAGGAGTGGCGACGCGACGGTAGGATCATAAGATTTGCAGTTAATTAAGTTGAAGAATACGCGGATAGGTGTTGAGGGCAGTAAGCGGCCGGCGCAAATAAGGGGGATGGGCGCTCGCACATTTCGGTCGGGAAATCGCGTAATTTCGGCTAATTAGGGGAAACAGAGGGCCGGGCGATCCCCCTCTGTCAGCAATTTTCTTAAAAGCGGCGGCGCGCGCGCGACCCCTTGTTGCACGCGGCCGGGTAGACTGCTTCTAGCAAGTAGGGGAGCTCCTAAACTCCAAACAACCCTCCCCGAACACGACGAGCTGATATTCATTAGCATTAGCGGCCGATCATTTCTCACCCTTGTAGGTAGGGGCGCCGCGCCGCGCCGCGCCGCTTAATGGGGTGCAAGCCGAATGCCGAAGTGGGGGTACCTTCGCCGAATAGGCCGGTTCACCATTAAATCGGCGCGAAATTGCGTCCGGTGGCTCAAATGGCAAACTAGTTAGCCGTAGATGCTTTATAGTGGTCTTACTCGAACCGCCCGCCTCGGAATATCAATTGGATGTGCTTGACCCTTTGCTCAACATTACTCCAAAAGTCCGCTCAGCCGAGTCTTGTTTATCGCATCCATTTTCTTTTTAGTCTACGCTTCCTTCTTTCATAAGGGAATAATGCGATAAAAGAAATAATGATCGATCATCGTGGATAATGACCACGCGATCCTTATCGGGAATTGCGAGAGTGATCATTGAGACATTTTGTGCTCATTTCTAATATTAATCGTGCCGAGCTGAACGGTAATTGGCTTCTATCGGCCGACTGATGACTCATAATAATAATCCATTGGCCACACGCGTTTGCGAATAACTTACATTTAGACTGCATATGTTTATATTAATTATTGCGCTTGAAACGCAACACGGACTCCTGTCGAATTTATCGGAAACAAAGAATCGATACTGTTATTAATCCTTCGAACGCGTGGAAGCCAATTTCAGCGATTATCCCCCCGCTTTTGTTGAGCGAGTGCGATCGACCGGGGCGGTCAAAGTTTATAATTGATGGTGAATACTCAGTAACTGCCGCTGGTGCATTTCTTGCTAAGTTTCATCGCGGCAATTCGCTCCGCGGATCTCTTTTCCTTTCATCACACGCGAATCATGCGCACGTAAAATGTTACGTATATACCAAACAATTGATTGTCTCACGATAATCGGGCAATTGCCAAGTTTTACGCCCCGCCGCGCCGCGCCGCGCCGGGAGCGAACGTGTTCGTTGACTCCACTTATTCGGTTTCGCGTAAAAATGAGACGGCTAGAATTGTGGGGGTGGAAGGAAGGGTAGGTGGGTGGGTGGGTTGGCTGGAGCTGAGGCTAGTGGATGGTGAGAGAAAAATGAATCGTCTCCTCCGTTCGATTGTCCCCGGCACTTAGCCGACTGTCGAATCACGGCCTTCAGTACTCGCTTCTTTTCAATTTGAGCGCCGAATGAAAACAATCTTCCCCTACACGAGGTTAGATATCTCTTTCCTTTGTCGCTCTTCCCTCTCACTTGGCCCAGCGACCTCTCTCACTCCGAACGGCCTCCCCTTCGTTTTTACCCTTTTTAGTCGGCACTGTTGGGACGAGGAGTAGTCTCTCTGACTTCATCCTCCCTCTCTTGTTCTCCCACTCTCGGCCCCATTAGTCCTCTGTCGCTGCCTCCACTTTCCTCCTTCTCTAGCGAGCAAGCCCTTCGGTAGCCCTGCTATACCCTTTGACCGCGCTTTCACGCTAGCATTTCAGCCGAGTACCCCTCTCTTTTACACCGCTCTACCACGTTATCGTATGCAGCCTAGCATTTTCCATGCCGACCACACGTGTCTCTCCCAGTCGATCCAATCATGTGTCTTGTACGCGCTTATATCATTAGTTGCTTGATACTTCTCGAAACACCAACAGCGTATCGTATCAGCCATCTTTCCATTAAAACGAATATCGAATTCGTACTGATCTCCCCGTCAATATCCCTTGCCCTTCCTCTTTCTTTTCACGCTCACCCCTCCCTTGGCCTCTTCCTCGCTATCCTTCTGTTGGCCGGGTTGGCCATTCTCCACAAACAATAGCATGACGCGGCGTCGTATACTTGAGCGGCACTGATCGAAGGCAGCCACGTGTGGGGACTTTGACACGAGGAAAAACACGATTGGAAGCATAGCGTCGCGATGCTCTTATCACAAGTTTTTGCCTTCGAGTTCTCCAGAGAGCACGGATAAACAAACCCCATACGGCATCTCGAAAATACACGAAGCTTTATTTACCCCCCACCCCCGTCCCCGTCCCCCTCCCGCGCGCCCGCCCCCTTCTCCCCGTTGCCTCCTTCGTTTGAACGGGCCGGGCCGAGCGTGCTCCTCCCGCTCAATGAAGCATGCAATTTCCACGGGTATTCATTACGCCGGGCAAATCGACGCACGGATTTGCCAGCTTCGTTTTTGCCGGCGCACACATGCTCTCGATCAGTTGACGCGTTAATCGAATAATGCGTTCAGGCAGCGATGATTCCCTGTAGCGCGTGCAAGCTTCATGTTCGAGCGGGTCAGGAACAAGTACCACGTGGCTGCTGCCTCTCTATCCTACCAACTCCGGCGCATCCTCGTGGAGATGAAGGCGATCCGTGTGTCGTTGACTCTGACAGTCAACAAGTTCTCCCACACTTCTCTCTCTCTCTCTCTCTTTCGCGTTTGGGATTAGAGCTACTATGAATAAAGGCTGAGTTGCATTATACATCGTTACGCTCGCGCCCAGGCAAACAATGATTCTATTGACTGAAGCGAACCCAAGTAAAGTAAGAGTTGAGTGCGAGCGAGAGCTTGCCGTGAATGGTGCGTGGGCTGTAATATGAATAGATATTTACCTGGTGCTAGGTGCGAGCGATTAAAGTCTACTTCGGTACAAAACTAAAGAATGCCAGATCGGAGTGATTGGTCTCGCCGAATCCGACTAATTGCCTGGCCTCTTTCTTCGGTGGGTTCTGATCTTCGATGGTCAAGAAGGAAGGGATCGGAAGATAGGCGGTGGTGTGGTAGGTGGGCCGACGATTTCCAGCGGAAATGAGATTTCGCGTGGCGCGCAGCGACAATAAAAGGGAGGGGATTGCAAAACGGTCTGTCGCCTATAGAAAAGGAAAATAGGAGGAAAGGGCCGGGTAAAATAAACGAGGAGGGGGCTCGAGGGTTAAAAAAACAGTACACAAGCGGCATGGCTGCCAGGTAGCGCTCGCTGCCGCTGCGTTCATCCATCGTGCAGCACACGATCGTTCGGCGGATGCACCTATCCGATAACGCTTATCGCTTAATTGAAAGGCTCGTCCTCGGTGCGAGCTGCCTGCTCGACGTCCTGCTCAATTAAGCCACGATCCGCGTCAATACACCGCTAGTTTCTAGTGTCTAGAAAGTTTTAGAAGTATGCGAAGGCGGCCCGGCCCCCGCTCTACGTTCTGCTCGGGATATCTTACATTCAGTCAATTTGCACTCAAATCCAATTGAAAGCAGAGAGTTTGAATCATCTGGTTCACGGATAATCGAGCCCATCGTGCACTAGCCGGCTGTGCTCGAGCGGCACTATTGAGACTAATCCGCACAAATACCTTCGTCAAAGACTGCAAACAGTCCACTCAATGTAATTAACCTGCCGTTAGGAAGCTATTAAGCGCACCTATTCTATATACGTACTGCTGGACAAGGTTCGCTCTTACCTATTAATATTTATCCAGGTTGCATCGACGCTAGGCCGAAAATCAATGTAATTCCATGACATTAATTGCGCTCGCTAATCAGTCCCCGTAAGAATCACCCTAGGCGAATGGAAAGCCCGGACGAAAGGCATCCCCGAAAAGAATATTGCCATCGCCAACGGCGGTCGTCGATACAAGAGTAACTACCATTTCCCATCGCGAGTACGCCCGGCGTCCGATAAAAAATGTGCAAGCTGACCAATTGCATATAACTCACTCTGCCTTTCCAGTTCTTCCTGTCTCCATGCATATATACGTCTATCTGTCCCTTGCGCTCTCCTTTGTGCACACTCTCCTCCCCCCCCCCTCTCTCTCTCTCTCTCTGCCTTTCTCTCCCCCTTTGCTATCCGCTTGCCATCCTTTCTCCGGCTATATCTCTATCTCCGTCTCTCACTGTCTCTGTCTCTGACTCTGTCTCTCCCCCTTGCTCTCGTGCGCGCACAGCCGTTCTCACATCCTTTTTCTCTCGCTGTCGGTAGTTGGGGGTCGCTGCTTTCCAACACTCCCTCGCGCGTCCGACCAGCGGCCACACGTACCCCTCTGGCTGCTGGATGCGAGCGAGCGAGCGAGTGAGTGCCCGGCACAGCGTTCACGACACACACACACCAAGCGGACGTTGTGTGCGCGTATACACGCACGCCCGCTCCCACACACTCTGTGTGCTATACAGGGAAGTACACACACACGCAGCGGTTGCCGCGCGCGACCAACACATGTGTAGGTGTGTCCAGGGGTCGTGTATTCGAGTTCTTTTATTTGGCCCTGTGGGGGTAGCAGAGGGTTGAGTTGAGCGAGCGAAACGAGGGTGCGGTGGGCTGGGGGCGATGACATCGATTTTTTACCCGTTGCTAATCTCAATGTTACCTCCACCTACTCTCTCTTTCTCTGCCTCCTATTCCTCTTTCGCCTCCTCCTCCTCCTCCTCCTCCTCCTCCGCCTACTCCACCTCTTCCTCCCGTAGTTTGGCTACCTCCACCTACCGACCCCCTTTGCGCGCCCGCCCGCTCCCTCTGCCGCCCGCCCGTTCCTCACCCTTCCCGCGCATCCCGCATCCCGCTCTACCAGGATAGTGTACACCTACATGCCTGCCACCCCTGCCACCCACTCGCCCACGGACCATCCGTTCTGCGGGAAAACGTGCATGTGCATCGGGCACATTTGAGAAGGAATAACCATTTTTTCGTGCCGGACAACACTTGCGCCGCGACGCGTCGCCTCGCCTCGCCTCGCTGTGAATATTCTGGTTGCTTCTGCGTGTCTCGCTTCCTCTGGCTTGCTGTCGCTCCTCCTCTTTCGCTTTCCCACCCTATCTTTCCATTCGGATCTCTCTGCGGAACTCTCCTGCATGCTGTCTCTATCTCTATCTCCTCCCACTGCCTCCCCTGTCGCTCTCTCTTTCTCTCTCTCTCTCTCTCTCTCTCTCTCTCTGCCCCTCTCTGTTGCATCCGCACTTTTCCCGACAACTCGCACTGGCGCTCTCTTTCTCGCGCCGATATTTTTTTTCTCGGCGCGCATCCTTCTTCTCCTCCGCATCGCAATTCGGACGAGGCGAAATCGAACTGACGTGAGCGCGGCAGTTTTCCATCTTTCTGTCCCCCGTGGGAACGATGACATTTTTTCGGTTTGAAGCTTCAGATGTATGCCCGTCGTTCCTATGGCGTCGCTTGTCTCGATCGGGGAAAAGTTACGAGGCCGGCGGTATTGGGTTCGCCCGACGCGGCAACTTTCTGGCGCAGTGGCTTCGGCTCAAAAAGTGCGGCTGATTGTTCGCTGACATTGGAGAGCGTTGACTGCCGTATGCCGACCTGCGAGATTAATCAATCCTCATTATTTCAATGGCGGTGCTATCTATTTTGGAATCGCGGCGATATAGCAGCGACCGGGGGGTGGGGAAGGAAGGGCAGGCGCGCCGAAATTCGGATGACATCAAGCCGAGCGAGCAGCGCCTGCTGACATTCGGTGATATTGATTAACAGGAAAGCAAATGTGCGTAAAATCATTTCGAGCCTATTGCGTTTGCGTTCGGCTGCGAACTGGTTGGCCACTTATACCGCGAAACATGTTTCACCGATGGGGTTGGTGCGGCGACGGTGACGGCGACGCGGGGCCAGGGTGTGGTGGTCGCTAGTTTCACAGAGACAGAAGTGGGCGCATCGATTGGGATTGAAATATCGACGTTTGCAGCAAAGAGTGATCCAGGTCGATAAGCCGCAGGTGCGTCATGTGTTGCCGCGATTCACGTACGCGGTGTAAATCCGGCCTTTCACAGCGAGGCCAGTGGCCATGTCACGCGCCACTTGGAGTATTGGGTGTAATCGCGAACCGATTCAATCGACATGCATTAATGAGTAAGCTGCCTGTCCTATCAAAAGATCGGATGAATTCACATATGGCCATTCGATGACCGGCACGTGGCACACAATTACCGCAACGGAACCTCTGACTTCCCCCTGACGCCAGCCCACCTCTCCCTCCTGTTACATTCCTTCGATTCGACCAGGACTCCTCTGCCAATGCCGTTCGACCGTTGGCTTGCTCAGTTTTTCTCTTCATTCCTGCAGCAGCCAGCTACTCGAAACACTCTATCCCGGCACACGTCCCTGTCCTGTTGGTTAGTAGAAGTAACTGGGTCAAGAGAGTTGTCTGAAGGGACTATTTCTACTCGTTCCGTGCGGAAGCACATTCACAGGAAATCTGTTGATTTTAGCTTAGAATCCTGCATGCCGAACTTGAACTCCTTCTGGTCCTCCTGATCCATACAATGGCGTTCTCGATATTGCACAATTTTCTTATTGTCGCGTGGCTGCCGCGTAAGGGGATGAATGGAGAAGAATCGTAATGAGTTTAATCGATCGCAGGCGACACCGCAATCCTTTATATAAAGGGGTCGCGCGCCACTTATCGCGCTCTTACTGCGCTTGTTTTCGCGAACAATGGCTTGCAAGGAATATTTATCGACTTTATGGAAAGTATAGCTTGGCCGTGTGGCATCGATATTAGCAAAGTCATCACACGTATTATTCTTGCACTTGCAGACCGAGATCGCAAAGAGGTTGAACGCGATAATCGTCCAGTTACTGCCGTTCCTGGCGCAAGAGGTGAGTCTTTGACTTTCTGTTTGGCACACATGTCGGTGTCAGTCTCACGATTGAGTGTGACAACAACGCGATAATGATAGCATGGCTTGCAGCATCAGCAGCAGGTGGCCAATGCCGTCGAGAGAGCGAAGCAAGTCACGATGTCCGAACTCAACGCCATTATCGGGGTGAGCTCCTACCTCTTGGTTCGGTTAAGTCTTCAGTTTTTGGCAAACTACTTCGGGACTAGATTCTTGGCACTTGGCAACTTGGCACCCTCCTAATTCCAAGATACCGCACTCTCTATTTTCTTACAATGTCGCCATAGCTGATTCTCCATTACGAGTGATTGAGTAATGCGACCGTCTAATAAAGATTCTCCCAACGGAAGGTGCCAAATTTATTTTACGGGATTTCGCAACGAGGAAATTTAGACTGTTAGAGTAGTTCATCGTCATTGTGGAAAAACTGCAGCAATTCATGTCACATTTCATACACGTAGAGTTGAATAGACTCAATAAATAGCTTGAAAGAGATTGTTCAGCTACTGTCAAAATTATGAAAAAGAATTAATCCCGGTACGTCTCGCCGGAACAGACTCGTTAGAATAAACAAACTAAGTAATGCAAATCGATCTGTATCCTGTAATAAACATTAAATTATACTATTGTGTCCCCGCAGCAGCAACAGCAGCAGGGCCTGCAGCAACTATTGGTGAGTTTCACTTTCAAACTTGGAGTCAAAGAAGGCTAATCTGCCTGAAAGCCGAATGCTTAATGGAGCGGGCTGATTGTGCGTTCGGGGAATTGGAGTGAGGCGAGGCAATAATTTTGTTGTTGCAGCAACAAATCCACGCTCAGCAGCTGCCGCACGGTGCGGTGGTTGGCGGTCTTCCGGCTGGCGGCTTGCTGGGCTTCGCGAGTGCGGCCGCGGCGGCCGCAGCCGCCGGTGTTCCGCCCCACTTGGCGCCACCACCGCATCCCGCGGCTGCAGCCGCCGTACAAGCCCAAGCGCAAGCGCTCTTGAAGCCGTCCGACCTGCAGCAACACCGATCGGCCACCGGGACCCCCGAGGACCGTAAACCGATCGCCCTCACCGATGAGAGACTGCGCCGCTCGGTCTCGCCCTCCGAGAAATTCCGCAGCCGCACACCCGACCTTGAGAGCGACCCCAAGAGGCGGAAAGAGGAGAAGCTCGGCCACGTGAGTCTCACCTTACCATACACCTTCTTCTTTTCTTCTTCCCCGACAATTTACAGCCACTTACACACCCGGGAACACATGCACGCTCCGATCCGATCCGATCCGATCCGATCCGATCATCTTCCTTCGCTTCTCTTTTCCGCCTATGATCGCATCATCGCAATCCACTTGTTGCTCGGATTTCCGAACCAGCCTCGATCTGGTCCTCGTTAATACCTACATTTTCTAGGGCCTCGCTGCCATTCATTCTTTCTTTCACTTGAATTCAAGCCGCTTGGACGAGAGTAACCTCGCATCTAAGGGTGCGTTTAGACAATGCCTCTTATCCTGCAAAATTGCATCCAACTTCCGGCTGTGCAGCAGCAGTGTTTTCCCTTGCATTTGTCAGTTGCATGCTTTGTGTTACACGAAAAGCGGCATTGTCTAAAATTCTAAACTTACCTCGATGCAAATACGGTGCATGGATACCGGGAAAGCGAAGCGAAGACGACCCTATCATTCAAATGACAGCCGCGTTCAAGCGCGTGCAATCGAAACAAATCGCCCTCGATTAACTATGAAAACGTGCGCGTTTGACCACTCGGGTATGGCGGTTGCTAGATTGCGCAGGTGTTCCCGCCATCCGGCATGAAATTAGTTGACCGCATTAGTCTCGCCGTATTTGATTACATACATATATGCTACGCGCCGACGCATACTCTGGGGTATTTGACCCCCAAACGTGAGCACAATCATTTTTATCCGAACATTGTTTCAGGACACCCAATTATCCGATTTAAAATTCATATAGCCATTGGATTAGACCCAGATATGCAAAATATCGGCTTGTTTTCTATATGAAAATAACAACTGGCATCGCAAAAGAACATTTTTCGGCGCAGGTAAATTATAAGCTTTAAACGCTTAAAGTTCCGAAATCACAATGTTTATTCCAACTTCCTGAGAGTTTATTTACTTCTTTTTGGTATATCAAGAAGTATACCCACACTCGATTTCAATTTTTGTTGAAGAGTTTCTTATGTGTTATTGATAATACATCCTTCTTTCAAGAAATTCAATTTTTCCCGTCTTGATTTAACACGTTTTTCGTTATATGCATCTTTTCTGATGCATTTATGATTGATCCGATATTCGGTTGCCATTGGAAAGTGAAACAAATATGATAGTTGCACTCACTTTTCGATGTCAGAGATCACGCTACAAATCGACGTAAAATGTCTGTCCGGTTGCGCCCGGAACCTAATGAAAATCTCCAATGAATGAAAAAACTCGTAACAAAAGCACTTATTGTTTACATTATACCAGTAGCATTAATGCCCCCATCACAATCGTGGCAAAGTTGCAAATTGCCGACGTGATTTTCTAAAAATTCGAAAAGAAATTAGTTTTGAGCGTCCAGAAATAAAAGAATATGACGAGTTAGTTTAAGCGAGATTCTAAAGAAAATACCGTTATTGTCATAAAGTAGATGAAATTGTAATTGCTAATTGGCCAAAAGGCAGGGTCGAACGTTGAGTTTTGATCAGGTTTTGGGCCCAAATACCCCATCGCGGCGGCGGCGCGCAAGTGTCTGAAACGTTTCCCCGTGTTTGACGCGACCCAACACTGCACTTCTTGAAACGTAGTGTACAATCCTGGCTTGTGCGAGTACGCCATAAATTGGATTATTCTGTCATCCCTTACAAAATGAAACGTTGACCGCGCGCGCGCGCGCGCGCGGCCTCCCTTTCGAAGCATATGGTGGTCAGGTCAAGAGAGAAGGAGGTTGCCGGGAGGAGAGAGATGCAGTGGAAAGGAAGAATAGCAAGTGAAAGACACGAATTGCGCGCCGCAGTTGGAGTAGAGCTAGGTTGCGCGTTTCTCATTGCTGCGCCTCTGTGAAATATCCATGAAAACATGCTCCTTTGTCAGGATCGCGACGACAAAGTGCGCGACCTTTGCGGTGGGAGAAAGAAAGGGCCGGAGGACAGGGTGGAAGAGGGAGAGAGCGAGAGGGAGAGAGAAAGATGTGGCGAGATGGGTGGGGTGGGGTGGTACAAGGAGGCGTGTAATTAAAAACCGTGAAAACAGGCGAACTGCATGCCGTTGCTTCGCGCACTCGGGGTTACAACTAAATTGGATTATTTTTCTCAGTTGCTCCTCTCTTTCTCTCTCCCTCGCTCTGGCCGCACCAGCTCTCTCTCTCTCTCCCACTCTCTTTCCCACTGCTTTCCCTCTGCTTTCCCTTCTCGCACCCTCCCTTTTTCCCTCTTCCCAGCGACTCTGCTACTCGACGATTAAAATACTCTTTCGAGAGTGTACCCTGCAACTCCACACACACCGGTTGCCTTCTGACCCTAGCGTGCACACTTTGCCAACCTTACTCTCTTCTTCCTTTGCCGGATTGCATTGGCGAAGTCGGGCTTGCCGTCGCGCGAACGTGACGTGTTGCATAATGCGCGCGCGGTGCGCCCTAAACGAGTACGGCAGCCGAATCCGTAGTGAGAGAGCGTGTTGCCGACGCAAAGTGCAAAGGAAGTCACCCTTTCGCCTGTCGCTGGCGCCACTTAAACTCGTGGAAAGCCAGCCAGCCACCACCATTTGCGAGCTCGCCGTCAATGTTTACCTGTAACGCGTGCTCTTTTAATGTGACGGCTGAGAAAGAGTCGGGCCAGATTTGTAACGATGCACGATCGATAGGTTGGCTTCCTCGGCATTGCTCGATAATACAGATACGGAGTGTTCCAGTAAAGTGTATATATATACTTTCAATGTTAATGCTGTAATGTGATATTTGTTGCCTCTGTTTGTGTACGTGTAAGTTGGCAAGCAATTTAAAAGCGAGTGCGCAAAAGAAGCAAGAAAAGAACAGTATACGGGGGCTGAGCCGCGAAGGTGGTACTTCGGCTATGATGTTTTACCGCTTGAAATTATATATACCGAGTAAGTCACACCCTTTTGCGCGTCCAATGTACTGTCGTTTGCAATATATATACAATGTATATATCGATATGCCAACGATAGTCCTTTTAAATAGTTTTGTAACTTTAAGGTAACCAACACGATCAATTAAGGTGTCTGTCCTTTTTACTTGTTAGAATATGCGGTCATAAAGTGTGTGTATACAGTTTATTGAGATGCTCTATAGCCATCCAGATCGGGGCCTTGAGACACGTTGATACGATTGCACTCCCCCCGTATTTGCCTGGATCTCCGAGTTCCACCTGTCTCTATCCTTCACTACACAACGAGGTTACGACGGGCGAGCCCTTCAACCCCAAGGGGAGCCACTGTAAGTTTATTTCAAGTTGATTCACTCATCGGACCCCGTCATCGGCTCCATTAAGCCGCGCACACTTCTGCGGATCCTCCATGTATTCCTCTACTTGACATTGAAGTCAATGTGACTAGTCGTATCTGCTATCGCGTCTCGCATTCTCAACCGACTAAAAGCCGATTCACATTCTAGTTACGTCGCTCGCTTTTGCACCGCTTACGGATAAAATTGTTACATTCTCATTCATCTAATTGGGGATGTTCGAGCTGAGCGTCGTATCTCTAATGTGATTCAGCCCTCGGTCATATAATAAACATGGAAATACCGAGCCAGAGATCCACGCGACCAACTGGAATTATGAAAACCTTTCAAGCGTCCGAGTCTCGTGAAAATATACGAGTCGTCGTATTACCAATTTCCTCTTCGAATCTTAAGAACGTCACGTAGAAGTGCAGGGCATGGAACGCTTTAAGCCGCTACTCCGAGCTAACGAAATTATTAAGAACTCCGGTTCAACTCTCCCGCCGCTCGGAAATTAAAATCTCTCATGGATAATGTCAGCCCAAGTAGAGAAATACTACCTTCAAACGAAATTGGTACAATACTTCTAAGAATCCTCACTCTGAAGTATGTATACAAAAGATACCAAGGAAGATTTATTGCGGTTGATGTTCCCTGAGAAAGGCGAGTGCACGGAAAATTTCGCGGAAGAAAGCGTGCTCGTTAATTCCAAATTCCTGCACTGTGTTACCATAGTATCGGTGCCAGTGGTAGATGTATGAATTGTTCTCCATTGTCTTGAGGACCACTCGAATCGTTAGTCGTCGTGAACGCGGCCGAAGCCCTTACCACAAATCTGTGTGTGGTAGTTCTATCAAAACGAGACTTAAGTAGAAACGAATTGCTAATTGTGAAGTACCTTTGTCGACTGCGAAGCATGTTTTTTCAGAAATTAGTTCCCCATGCATTGACATTCACGTGAATACGCTCGAGCTTATGCAATGAGAAGAGATCGGGAATGCGCGTGGCTCATCATTTGCTAAGCGCGTATTTCAGCTTCGCATTCAGAGAAGACGTTTGCATAAGGTAAAGTGTCACGACTATTAGTCGTCTACATCTCACCAGTTGTGAGTGTGCCTATAGAATGTTCCCTCTGGGGTAGGCTTTCCCCTTCTCGACGTGGCTGGTTAAACAGAGATAGGCTAGGAAGCAAGAAGGACATAACCGAAAATGATTTCTCGCGTGTCCACTGCTGCGGTTGCCGTTCAGGATTGACTCACAGTTCCGTCGGGAGTCCCCTTTAGCTTTGCCTCTTTCTCCAGTTTCCTCACTGTCTACCACCGCGGCCAAACCCACCGAAGAGGATTAGACATAGCCCTTCACCCTCCCGCCGCGCCGCTTTTCTCCTTCATGATCCCGGAGGAAAGCATTAATCAAAGGAGCGCCGCTACGCCCTCTTACTGGCAGGACCAAAGATGGAAATACCGCACACACCTACGTGCTATCACAGAGACACGGGTTTAGTCGACGTTACCCCCTAGTCATTTAACCCTTGTAACTATCCCCCTGACATTGTCTTCCGCGCAAACTTGCGCCTTGACAGACCAGCATTTTCCGAAGACTCGCTCGAGAACGAGCCATGCCGTGTCTGTATTTTCCTTTGCATTTTATGCCATTGTAATTCCGTCTTTTGTTAGCCTCTTCTTTGCTGCAACCTGGAAAGCAGAAAGTCATTGTAAAGTCTTTAATTTTGACCTACAATTCCTGATGCTACCATGAGTATGTATGTATGCCAAAGGATTTTGCCAACTGCACTCGGTTTCTTAGTGATTATATACGCCAAAAATAACGCGACGTGTCAAAGTTTGCAAGCTGTATAGGAAAATCTGACTCACACACTTCCTGATGGCATTAAACCGTTTCGTTGGTTTTGGCCTTTGTGCCGAGCGGCCGTGAGCGGGTGACCTATGATTTTATTGATGAACATGCTCTCCCTCGCTGAAAATGGGGTACTCGGAAACGGCGATGCTCCAGTTAAGTTCAGTGGTTTGAAACGCGACCGCCGCGTATTAACCCAGCCGTTTACCTTTCATGTGAAAAGCTCCTTTTCACGTACGCTGCAGACGCGTGTGATTTTATTTTCTTCCGAGTGATTTACGTTTTCTTCATGTCGCCCGCGTACCGGACATTTTTACCACTAAAGAACAGACGTTAATTTTGCGAAATCAGTTCATCCCCAAGGCTCGACATCCCTAAACGCGTCAATGCTTGACAAGTCCTTAACCTTAAGGAGCATTGTCGTCGGTGAAAGCGTATCCGAAAGACAGATGAGATACTTGATCCCATGGTGTCCTCAGGCCTAGAGAATCGTAAATATCTATGCGCAGATGCGTAGACTGGCCTGATGGGAATAGAGGCGGCAGGCAGCGCGGTGCTAGTGAAAGGATCGTGGTAGTGGTAGATGTAGGATGAGGAGCAGGTAGAAGAGGCGCTGGAGGGTAGATGGGGGTGGTTGAATTTTTCATCTGACCACGTCGAACCAATTAAAGCGGACCACGGTACCCACCTCCACCCCCAGCCTCTACCACTTTTTTCGTTCTCTCTTTATTTCCTACCCGCGTGCTGGCCTTTATCCCTCCCCACCCCCCACCCCTTACCCCATCCCAACTCATCCCATCCCACCCCCCGCCTCTCACTCCCCCGCGCACCCCGCAACCGCCTCCCGCCCGCCACTATCCCCGCAACCGCTCTCTCCCCTGTAGAGCCCCCTTCTCCCCCCTCGTCGCGCTCTTTCTCACTCACTCACTCTCCCCCTCGCTCTCTCCAGCGATCTCGACGAATCCTCTGTGCCGCCACATCCTGCTCCAGCTCTCATCCTCTTCGCATCTTCGTCTGTCCTTCACGCCAGTCCACCATGCCGCCCTCCTCTCGCCCAGCTTCTCGCGGTGGCCTCGTAGCCCACCGGCTCCCCGTGCCCTGCTTCCCCCCCGCTTCCCCCCGCCGCCGCCGCCGCCCCTCTAACCTTGTCGGCTCTCCTTCGCACTCGCGTCCACACACTCCTCGGTGGCCGGCCGCCCTCGCTCTGGCGACTCGTTGGATTTTTTCGCGTCACGAGGCGGTGTAATTTATTTGGCCGAGCTAGGTACCCGCGGAGACCGTCGTGGCACGGTCGAGGGGGGGTGGGAGGGGTTCGGCGGAGGGTTTGAACAGCGGCGGGGATGGGGATATGCCATGCCGTTTCGCAGGGAGCAGCGGGATATGCCGTGGGAGGGAGCGAGTGAGACGGAACAGCAAAGAGCAGAGATGCTGCTCTGGTAGTGGAGGCAGAAGTGAGCCGGCACCGGAGGTGGAGGTGACGCAGCCAGAATGGAAGTACGTGGGATGGGTGGCCGGTGCCCGGTGCCCGGTGCCTGGCATCGGAGAAGGATCACCGCTAGGAGTTGACGGAGAGAGAGAGAGAGAGAGGGCGATCCGTGATGCTCGGACGCTTGAACCAAGCGTCACGATGGATGGACGGACCGACGAACGTCCGGGATGCGGAGGGTGCGGGGTGGTTTCAGTTTATTTTGTGGGTCCTACCAACTCGCTCGTCACTCCCCTATCCTCTCTCCGTGTGCCTGCTGCCTAGACCGATCCTTCCCTTTCTTGCCAGCGCTTACACGTTAAGTTCCAGTGCATGCTCTCACATTTTTTCTTCCATTTGTCCCTCCCGCCACCTTGTCCTCTCCAATGCTTCCCTTATTCTTGACTACTCGTGTCCGGTCGCTTCCACGCACCATACCAGTCTGTTCATATGCTTTATTACGTGTACGTATTCATAGATTGATATTACTGTGGTTCAGCCGATAATTGGTCTGACAATTACGACTTTCTGGTAGCTTTGCATAACTGGAATTTTTCAGATTAATATCTTGATTATTACTCTGTCCTCCCTATCTCTGTGTCCGCTATTGAAACCTTATGTTTGACAGTTCGTCGATTGGAGTACTAGAGAGTGGATAGATTTTTCGAATTCCTTCCTTTGATATTTTGTGACTAATTTTTGCGGAGTTCTAGAAACTCGAATCTGCCCATGAATCAATGCAATGAATACTAATAGATTATCGATGTATAAGAGTTGAATTTGGGCTGTGATTCAATAAAAGGCAGAGTTAGTTTTGCGGATTTGTCAAAAGTGATTTATTTACATCAATATTGCAAGAATGTGCGTCGTTGATTATCAAATTGATAGCCATCGATCTGCGGGGATACTGTAGCAGAAATCGGCAAAGTAAGGGAATTTAGCGAAAGTAGAGAATCGCGAAATTATTTTCTGCGGAGCGATTCCGTAGCTTCATCCATCAACATGGTTCATTACTTCTCGCTAGAGACCTTTCGCCCCGGAGCTCTTAATAGACTTTTGTCGTACACGTGGCATTATTGCCACAATATAATCCCCTGTATTTGCCATTTGTCCTCGAGCATTTCTAAGCAGGCAGGTTCGTGCGATGTGTATATGTATCTTTCGTTTTGGCGGAATGTTATTTCTCTTTAATATCATAGGTCTGGAGTCGTGTTCTTAGCCCCCACCGACAGTTTTTCCTGTTCCACTCTGTGTCCGGCTCTCTTTTCGTCTGGGTTTGTACCTTATTACTTTTTCATTCGGAAGGCTGAGACAGTCGATATCTCCGGGGCAAGCTCTTGTTACAAAACGTTTCCTCGTGCTCTCGCAATTGCGCCAAGTGGCGTCAGAGACGTGTCGTTCTTGCCCCAACGGACTCTAGTTTTACGTTACTACCAACCCTCCCAGTCTCCTTTCCCACTTTTATTTCTTCCGCCGCCCCTCTTACTACATTTTCTTCGCTCGTCATCCCCTAGTCCACTTTCCTCCGCACTCCTCGCTAAGCATTATAAAGATCTCGTGGGTTCAGTTGGTGTAGCAGCACCGACGATCCGGCTGCTAGACAGCGTCAAATTTCAATCTTGTTCTCCAACCGGGATTCCATACTTTCCCGTCCGCGCAGTTGTTCCTTGCGATTGCTTTTCTTTCGTATCTCCTTCCGATCTTCAGGGAAAGACTCGAAGCTTTCGAAATCGAATAAAACATCTACCCCGATTTCTCGTCTTACTGTTGCTTGCGCTGTAATTCTACAGAATGCAATTGAGACTTCGCCACGTAAGTCGGCAATAATAATTAGCGGTACACGATCATCAACTGATATTGGCGATCGGAGCGATCTGGGTTACGAGCGACGAGGTCTTATTATCAGGCGAAACCACAACAAGTTATGCAGAGATTTCCGCAGCTCCGATTCATCGATTTTTATCAATGAACTTTGGGCTTGCATTCGTGACCACTACTGACAGGATAACGCGCCAATGCGCTTGTAAAAAAATCGCAGCGAGGGTGGAACTGCTTCTCGGGAAGGACGGCTCCTAATTAACGGAAAGGGGGTAAAAAGTAATTCGTTGGTGATCGACGATTCGATGCCCGTCGTTCGCGTCGAACCGGGGTGATTAATTAATCAATTAATTAATTAATCGGCATCGCCCTACTATCCGAAGTACCAATCAATGTTCCTACCGCTTCGTGCTTCTTCCACGAGATCTATCTACGTGTGCGTGTATGCCAGCAGGATGCACGAGGTTGCGAATCTATTTGATGAGCGCTCGCTCGCTCGCTCGCTCGCTCGACTCTTTGGAGATACCTTTCGGAAAAACTCGTTCAACCCTCCTGCCGCATTTTCCATCTCGTCCTCTCATCGTACCTCAACTCGAGCGCCGTGCCGTGCCGCCGAGCTCCTCTATGCTGGTGCAAGGGCGGGCGTTCACTCGAGAAAAAACGACCGGCCGAACGGAAAAGAGAGAAATACAAGAGAGAGGAGGCCGAGCTAGATTCTCGCTATATAATAAAAAAAAAAGCAACGCTGGCCGCGCTCGTTCGCTATCAAAGGTAGAACAGAAGTGCCAGCAAGTGATGAAGGAGGACGGGAAGGAAAATGGGAGAGAGCGAGCGTATACCGAGCACCGCACCGCACCGCACCGCACGGCACCACCCACCCCCCAACGCTTTCCCAAAGAGCGCAGAGCACCGCGCCGTGCCGAACGTCCCCGAAAGCGAGATGAAAAAGGGCAAACAAGTCGGCCCGCGGAATAGTGCAGGAAGCACTGTCTCATTCCCTCTCTTGCCTCCCCTTTTCTCTCTCTCTCTCTCCGCTTTGTTTCTCTTTCTCCTCCTGCGCACTTACGCCGGAGCGAGTACATGCCCGATGGGTGCATGCACTTAGGAGGGCGCCGATCGTCACTGTCAGGTATCTCTAGAGCTGCACTTAAGAATACGCGCATTCGCACCCCCGGCGCTCCGCTAGACTGGTATTTAGCTTGATCCACTTAATACAGTTGCACACGTGCATTCATACGCGCGCCACCCTCTCGCTTGCCGGCCGAGGAGGAGGAGGCGGCGACGGCGACGGCGGCGGCAGCTTCCACGCGAGAAGAAGATCCCGGCGCATACAGACACGCACGCACGCACCAGCAGACGCAGGTGCCGTTTAAAGGAAAGGCGGCAGAGGGGCTTAAGGGCAAAGGCAGCGCGCGTCGTGTTCGTCCTCCTCGCACAAACACACGCACACGCACACACAGACACACATAGGCAAACACAGAGGCCACCGCCGCCGACGAGGGAGTCGGGCTGGCTAAAGCGGAAATTCGAGGTGTGTACGTGGTCGCAAGTGTGCCTGGCTGCTGGTGGGGCCTTGAGAGAGTGAGGAACTAGGATCGGGCTCTGGATGGTGGGAGGTTGGCGGCGGGGGGTTGGTTGTGTGGCGGTAGCCGGGGATGAGAGAAGGCTGGGAGAGAAAGCGAAGCGAGGATCGCGCGCGCGGGACGAGTGACGAGCTCCGGCACGAAGAGTATGGGACGGCTCGGTTCGGGTGTACGGGTTTGGAGTCGGGGCGGTGAGGGAGTGGGCGGGGGGCGGCGGTGGGGCGGTGGGGCGGCGGGTGGTATGATGACAAAACATTCGCTCTGAGCTTCCGCAGGGGGTCGCGCAACAGCGGGCCGTGTCGGCAGGACGGGCGAGGAGCACGAGGCGCTGGGCCGCGCGGCGGGGGACGGGCGGCGGCGAGGGGTGGCCGGGGGGTGGCGGACGAGAGCGCGAGGGGGTTGGGGTTTGAGGTGGCGGTTGCGGCACAGGAGGCGCAGGGGCTGGCGGGGGGGCGGGAGGGGGGCTGAACGAGGCGAGGCCAGGCGGAAGCACGGTGTGCGGCGAAAGAGCGACGAAGGAAGGACGAGGGGGGGTCGGGGGGGTGGGCGGCGGGTGGCAAAGGAGCGTGGCGGGGAGGAGAGGCGGTGGCAGCGGCGGCAGCGGCAGCGGGAGAGGAGGAAGGGAGGTGTAGGTGGTTGAAGTGTCGGTGATGGTGGTGTAGGTGGAGAACGCGGGCGGTGAGGGTGGCAGGTTAGGTTCGCCGTTGCTCTCGGGGTTGGGCGGTCGTGCGGGGTGTAGGTCGAGCGGCTTGTGTAGGGAAACGTGAACGCCAGGCGGAAAGAGACTCACTAGCTCACCACCCTCCGTGCAGAGGTGAGGCGCCGGCGTGTTCGTGTGAAACGTATATTCGCCTGTATACGAACACATATAGGGGGTGTCCCCATTTAATGTGTGAGCGTGCTTTCTCAGGGATAATAGAGACGCGGGGAAACGCCTCTGAAGGAAGCCTAATTGGCTTCAAAGGGTAGTTCAACCGATGCCGCGTGCAGTATATGTACCTCATTTTTTAAGTACAGATACCGAGCCGCTCAATTGACCGCAGTATGCTCGCTGGAGATTTCTTATATGCGGCTACCTTGTATACCCACATTAATCGTTGCAGAATAATGAGGAATTTCAGCGTCTTCTTTCAGAAAAAGCTTAACTCGTATTCCGCCGCACAAGCTTGCGACTATTGTTGGAATCTTCGAGCGCATACCGTTCTCCGAAGAAACGCACCACGAACCTTGCACCGTGCACCGTGATTACGCTTTCAAAATATAGTCATACCCGAGGACTACCTAGTCTGTCACGCGAAACGAACTTTAGCAAGTGTATCAAGGAAAGGTGTTCGTAAAGAGCGAGGAAGGAGTTCACGTAAGGCTCGTTCTCACAAGGGGATCGACACGCATTCTAGACATTGTAGAGGCCTTTCGAAATTCCATCGAAAATGATATTCGCGTCCGCATAGAAACGGTTCACCCAGTACGCACGCATCGCGCGAAGATCAGTATCGCTATAGGTACATGTAGAGTTAGCAGGATCGTGTAAGTGTATTCGCGCGAGAGTGAGCACTGAAGCAAGTGTTAGAGAATGAGGCAGTAAGGGATGCTAAAGGTAGGCGGAAGGGAGATGGAGCGATACAGCGAGAGAGAAAGATAGAAAGGGGGTGGGAACGCGCGGTGAGCTTCGTGAGAGGGGAAGAGATGGAAGGAGAGCAAGTTGGCGAGATAGCAAGAGCACGCTCTCTCGAGAACGAGAGTGCGAGCGAGAGGGAGGATGACGGCGAGGCGAGGAAGGTTTATATCCATCATTTTGTATTGCTCGCAGACATAAAAATCTATACCATCGTACAGAACGCCCAGCCACCCTCCGCGGCTTCTCCTCGTCCCTTCGAACGACCGACGTTTCGCCACCCACCCGCATCCTCTAAACCCTCCCTCCCTCCTTCCCTCCACTGTCGGGCGGCAGCAGCCACCAGCCCCCCCCCCCCCCCCGCCCGCCTCCTCCTCCTCCCCTCGCTCCGCTCCGTTGTGCCGATGCCGTTGCTGGAGCGAAAACCCTGGCTGCACCAAGCCGTTGCCGCCGCCACCTCGCTCTTCTATTCCACGGTAGGTGGGGTGCAAATATCGTATTTATTGTATGACAGGTCCGCGTATCCCAAGCTAAAGCCTCCTGTCAGCTCACCCTACCGAGGCCACCCACCCCTCTTTACCGCATACCGCTCTCTGCACTTTGCCGCGCGCGCTCTCTTCCTCCATCTTTCTTTTTGCCCACTTCTCTCCCTCTTCCCTTCTCAGCCCTTTCCCTCCCGCCATTCCCTTTCCCTTTCCCTTTCCCGCGCCTTTTTCTCTCCCGCCGCTTTTCCTCTCAAACTCCCGCTGCTTTCCTCCTATCCTTCTCGTCTTTCCGACGGGCCGCGTCGCGCGCCGCGCCATTGGCAGCGTCCGCACCGAACGCCGATACTGTTTGTACCCGCGCCTTTACCTTGCGGCTTTATGTCCCTTCGCACGCACGCACGCCCGTCTTCCCACTCCTTCATCACAGAGTACACTGGCAGTGTAGTAGTATCTCACACCTTTGGAGAATGTTTCGTTCCCTCTTTGTGACGCGGTATGCCCGCGGACGAAGCGAACCCCCGCGTGTTAGAAATAGGGCTGCTCAAGGACTGGAAAAGAGTACGTACGTACGCCGTACCGCCTTGATCAATGTCTTGGAATCATTCACAAACGCGGATTAAGCCATCATCGCTGTCTCCCAGATTATACAGTGTCTGATCTATGATGTAATTGATGTAAGATTGATGCTACACCATGCGTACTGAATCTGGTCTCAACGTATCCCTTGGAGACTAAAGTACGGGCAGTCTCTATTCTATCCTTACACTCAAGTGGCAGTATCTTTGAAACCCTGCGTTGAAAACACATGGAAAACGCATGCTATAGCAGCAGCTTAAGAGATAATTATGAATAATGGGCGATGCCGTGTTCGCGTAAAGTGGATCTCGTTGTTTGTTTAATGATGAACGGTTTTATGATTCTTTAATTGGTGCTTACTGGCTGGCTGAGATATTTGCACCAATACTAGTATAGCCTTCTGTTACTTGATTATGATCATTCCATTACTTTGTTTTCTCAAAGTATGCCTTCATTTCGGAGAGTCTTGTGGGAATTTTCGATCAGCAAATTGCAATTTGCAGGCTACGGACAGTACGTCTGAAAAATGTCGGCCTCTCACCTTTTCTAGGGTTCGAGGTGTTGCGTTTCGTAGATGGCACGAAAGATTTGATTATCATAATAGATGCCTAAAAAAATCGATATTTTTAATGATCCTTTATTTCGTACGAACTGTTCTTTGTCTCCTTTTTCCCGTCTTTTTTATTCCATTAGAAGATAGGGTGAAGAAAAAGCGAAAGGCTTTATGTGTTTCGGCGGTTAGCGGAGAGATACGACTCGGGTATACCGCAGGTTAAAGTGCATCTCGGAACCGCACGCAAAAGCACTCTTTCGACTCGTTCCGTGGACTCCACATTCGTCGGGGAATTATTGACCTCTCTTGGGTTTAATGTTCACGCATGACAGTAACGTCAAATAGTTGCAAAGATGGTCTCTCAGAGCTGGGAAACAATCCGACTAACTATCGTCGGTGAGGAAGATAGGAGAGCGAGCACGTTGGAAACAATTGTAAATTGGGTCGAAGCAATTTGGAAAAGGCAGTGGCGCGTGGCCGGCCCGCTGACTCTAGTGTAAACAGTTGAGTGATGAAGAACACGAAAACTTTTTCACACTACGCGTGCACTCTCACTCTCTCTTCACTCTCTGTGGCATCTGCTCTCAACTACGGTGAAATTAAGCGACCGGACGTGAGAGAGTGGAAAACTGCCGGCACCTCTTTCGAAGGAAATAAAATTACCCGCGGACTAACATCGCGTTCTTGCTCGCCCTCGCTGTTCTCGAGAACGAAAAGGTTAAGTCGACATTTTCTGACGCAATTAACTGCGCCTGGTCTCGATTCGCGTGTATTCCTAATTGATGGAGAAGTTCTTCACTTCTCAGAGTTGCACATACATACGGCCTCCACGGGTTCTAAGGAAATTTAAGCATTTAGCGCACTGGCCGACTGATTATCACATTAAAGTCTATGCTGAATGACAGCGAAGCCACCACAAAATTCGCTTTGTTGCTGCGCACGGAGAAAACACGAGTGAAATGAAAGCACGCTTCGGTCAGGAGCGGTGGTGCGGCGGTGCGGGCGGGAACGGGGTAGCAGCTTGCATTTCGCGTTGCAACTTCAGACAGAAATGACAGGGAGCGTCGTAAAAGTTAAATTGCAGAGACACTTTCAGCCGAAACCTTTTTCTGACATCGCACTTTCATTCATCGCGCTACCAGTTTCCCCATCCTTTTTACGCGCCAGCCGCTCTCGTATAAATTGTAGAAGTTGTATGGACTAGAAGTTTCGTTCTCGTTGCAGCAAATAAGAAATTCCGATTACCCACAAATACAGTTGCACTCGATAGATCGGGCTCGGACCTAACCTGCCTCAATTAGTCCTAATGCAGAACGAACCGGTCCTAATCTATCCCAGCGGGCTTTCGACCAATCCTAGCAGCTTGTACTACAGGCCTAACCGGTTTTCAACATTTCTAATGCGAGCTCCAACCTACCCCAAACACTTAACTGTGTTAAGTCTGGCTGAAAACACTTTATTACCGGTGATGACTGTATTAGAAGTGATTCAAACTATATTAAACTTTGTTGAGGCCTGTTGAGCATGCATTGACGTCACGGCTTAGCGAAATGTAAATTAGGTCGGCAACAATCGCCGAAGGGGAAGTTATGCTAGAAAGAAGCGTCTCCAGTGATGGCAATAAATAATAAGCGATAACAGTTTGCCACGAGGAGAAGATCGTGTCGAGGTGTCTTGTCTTTGCCTTTTTTCATTGGCACGGCAGCTACACGCTCCTGGCGGTGCTCGCGATCGAAGTATGAAAGAAGCGAGCAGGCGGCTGGTGTGGGTGGGTGGCAGAGGTGCTGGGAAGAGAAGGCGGAGCGGGAAGGGAGGTCAAGAGCATCTGGGATGGGGCGAGAGCGATCGATTAAGTGGAAATATAATTGCGCTGGAAATTACTCCTAATGCTAGATCTCGCGATTCTCGCGCTCGTGCGTTCCCGTTAACAAACTGTATCGCCGCCGCCGCCGCAGTGGCTGCTGCGGTGCGGCGCGGCGCGGCGAGGTGCGGCGGGTGCAAGGGAAACGGGGGAGAAAGAGAAATGGAGCGAGGCAAACAAAGAGCGCGTCAGAGGCCGGGAGGGAGAAAGAAGCGGAAGCAAGTGGGAGGAGGTGGCGAAGTAAAAGGGTCGAGGCCGCAATGAGCTGAGTTTCCACGCTTCCCCTAATTACATTTTCATACGAACCGTTTTCCCCTTTATTTTCACCTCCCGCCCCCTGCGACCATTTTTCCTCGAGCCAACTCAGCCTCCCGGGTTCCCGTTTCTCGTCAACGTCTACCTCTTTCTCTTGTACTTCTGTCTCTGTTACCCTCTCCCTTCCTCTCTCGCCGGTTCGCACTCTCCCTTTCTCCCTCTCGCTCGCTCCCTTGCCTCGCGTCCACGCTTTCCTCATTCAGTGGGAAAACGCTTTAATACATTTTCTCCGCTCGTCGCTCGCACAAGAAAGGAGCGGGAGAAAAAATGAAAACAAGGAAATATCACCTTTAGCGAGCAACGGGTCGAAAAGTGCAAAATGAATTTTTGCATTGCCTGGAAACCCAACACCGTGAATGGCCAACATCGGGCGCGTGGCGAAAGGGGAATAACAACCGACAATATTTTTCTCCATTTCAACACTGTTTGTTTAATAAAGTTGTATTCAGCTGCGTTCGCGCGAATGATCGAGATCCTGCAGGACTGCGATTGAATGCCGGATCGATAGTTCAAGCCGAATAAAAATACTGCTTGCCGAGAAAGTCGGAGTAAGATTCGGCAAGAGTTTCCCAACTTGTGCCAATTCAATAAGTACTCAATTTCACCAAATAACTTGCCAGCCGGCGAGCTGATTCCGACGAGGGCTAACCGACAGAGATAAGAGGGACACTTTGAAACCCCGACTGAATTTTTTATGGCCGATTCGTAATTATAGAGCGACGGCGATACTGTTTCGGCCCAGTCAAGTGTGTTTAGTATCTCAAGGGATGGTTCGTGTCCAGTGTTGCTTTATTGCGCTTGGATGTGACATTGATTGTGCCAACCATTTTTCATTCGTCCGCCCTTGTTGTCAGAATTTCGCTCTGCTGCCCCCCTCCACTTTCCGCGACACTTCTTGTTTTCTATAGCCGTAGCCGGCGCGGCGTTTCCAGGGTTCGCTCGCTCCACGGCGACTTTACCCTCTCTAACTCGTCACCCTCCCGGGTATATCTCCCTCACCCGAGATAATCGTTTTAATACGTTTCCACCCGCGTTTTTGCTTCGAGACATAAAAGCAGTTGTCTCGTAAAAGTTACGGGACAATACCTACCGCCACCTCCAACATCGAAGCCGCCGACACCTATAATACTACCGTCAACGCGCTAACACTTCCTTCATTTTCCCATCGAAATGAACAGAGAACTTCGCATCACTTGTCTCTCAAATCTCTAACCCTCGTTCCTTCCTGCAGCCCCAGAAATCCATTTCGAATTACCATATACAGAAAACACCGTGGACAGATCGAACCTTGCCATTGGTTGAAACTAATTATTTGAGATATTTGCCCCCTGTACAGGGGAAATCGTGGACTCGGTTTAATATGTATATTAAGCAATATATGTATATCGATCACTTTCCCCAAATCAAAATGAACACGCCAGATTTATTTAATTAGCGCGGTCGATCCCGCCACTCGGCTGGAATGAGGTCTGCGTGAACTTGCAATTAGGCTGGTCTCGGCAAACCCCCCAAAAACTTCGAACCCCTTGTTTCCCTCTTTCGCGTGTCTGTACTTCATTAAGAGATTGAGAGGAACTTTATTAAGGAATCACCGAGTGTAGAACGATATTATTTCTAATCAAAGATCGCGTCAATGAATTTGCAGCAACTTTCACGATGAAGCGATGTATCATAAATATCCTTTTGTTGCGTGATATAGAATCATCTATCGGTTCCTTTAGGCCTGTGCAATAGTTTGAAAATGGTGCCGCTATCATAACGGCGAGGAGAAAGAAGGGCTTGCGAGGTGCGATAGTCAAGATATCAAGAGGAAGGTAGGAAGAGGGCGGAGAACACGATCGCTTATATTCCTTGATGTCGGAGCGTGTGTTGACAGTGAACGAAAGCAGAGACGTTCCTGGTAGGCGCCGAAACAAAGTAGAAAGCGCGCGAGCGATGGGGTGTGGGGGTGTGGGGGTGTGGGGGTGCGGCGGGGCTTCGGGGGATTCGAGTGAAACGGGGAAAAATACACAATGAGGAAAGAGAGACTAGGGGTGAGTGCTGGGAAGTGTGATAGGGTAGGGCGGTAAGGAGAGTTCGGGGTGGAAGAAAAAAAGGATTTGAGGATTCTCGAGGCGAAGAGTCGAGTAGTTGGATGGTCGAATAATAGAGCTGCCCTTAATACCGTCATCCCCGCTATGCCGGGTTAAACGAGGGAAGAAGCTGCAGGAGAAAGGAGGTTCGCTCGGAGTAAAGCTTTCGATGCAGAAGCGAGAGGAACATCGAAACGGATGAGAGCAAGTGCGAGGGCGAGAGAAAATAAGAGCGAGAACGTAGGTCGCGGTGGCGTATGATGAAGGGGGAGGAACGAAGTAAGGGTGAGAGGATAGGATAGGATAGGATAGGATAGGATAGGATTGGTGGTTAGAGGGAGAAAGCGAGAGAGAGTGCGGGTGAGTGAGAGTCGCCGGTGGTGGTTCGCGCGGCACGGGGCGTCCTGGAAGGGGAACGGAATAGAAGGGATGATAACATTTGTATCATATTTAACGCTAGAACGAGCAGGTTAAGGGGTGGAAGACACCCTCCACCTCCTCCGTCTCTTCCTTGGAGCTTTCTCCAGTTTCTCCTACTATCGCGCGCGCGCCTCCCCGCGGCCTCTTCGTGCCTCTTTCCTCTTTCAGTCAGTCGCCTTCCTCTCCACTTTATCCAGCTGCTACACTCTCGCTCACTCTCTCTCTCTCCCTCTCCATCTTTCCGTCACTCTCACTCCCTCGCTCACTCTCCCTCTCCTCCTCCTCCCCCTCCTCCTCCTCCTCCTCCTCCTCCTTCCCACCCTCCAACCCTCTCGCTCCGGCACTCGACACCACCTTTCTCCATCCTTGAGCGCGCCCTCCGCCGCCCGAGTAATACCACTGAAATCAATACCACCACACTGCCTTCTATTTACCCAGGCTCATCGTTCGTATACAAATTTATTTCGTGTCCCCGGCAGGGGCTCGGATTCCCTCCCACCGTCAAGCCACCCCCGCTCGCTCCCCGCTCGCTCCCATTGCTGCCGGATCGCCGCGAAATCAGGCGGAATCTTTCCTGCGGAGAATTAACTGCGCATATCCGTCGGCACACTTCTTTTTACTTTCGGCCGAGAGCGAATGGATACGCGCATTTGCTGCACTTCCCATCAGCGGGAGCTTCATTTTCACACACTGTAATCCTGAAACGCATAGATCTCGCAGTCTAATTTATATCCGCGCGGCATTCCAACTCATTTCTCTCGCGCTGTCCATCTCATTTAATTTTGTATCGATCATGTGGAAAGTGACAAAAAATGTAGCCGGTTCGACGCTGGCTCGAAGACATAATACTCTTACGTGCGATGCGCGGACTGGAATGCTCTTTGCGAATGCGGGTTGGATTAGTTGGTGGTATCAGTCGGCAGTGATTTCATCATTAGTATGCACGCAATAGGCTATAGGCGGTGCTAGCTACATACCGAACTGTTTACAGTCGCACCGTTTCACCAATGATGCTGCGCGATCATGTTGCTATTGAGGCGTTATGTCGCCATTATCCGAAAAGTACTCGGCAAATATACTTTAGCGGAATGATGCGTGGACACGCATTGTTTGGCCAATATGAATATCGACGGCGGCCGACAAACAAGTCTTATTCTATATGTATGTATGTTTCGAGGGGCCACGCCGCCAGTAGCGTGTATTCGAGCTCGTGAAATCTACTTACTGCCTAATTGGCAAACTCGCGCATGAAACTCTTCAATGATCATATCGCATAGTCATTAAGCAAGCGCTAATGTTTTCAACATTTTGCGAAACGCATTTGTTATTGTCGTAGATTCCAGCACTTACGCTTATCCACAGCTTTGCTACGCTTTTTCTCATCGTCTTCGTTACATCCGATGGGAATGGATTTTTTCTTAATTAATATTCTCGATCGTGTTTTAGCCTTTAAGATTTCTTTCAAGCTTACCAATTCTCGGTCACACGCTGGTGACGCTAATTGTCCCGGCTATTGAAACAAATGCTGGGTGCGGGCGAACAGTAATAATCAAGTAATCGAGAAATCACCGCAGATATGCTCGATAATTCGACTTGTGCTAGAAGCGCAGTAATAAACCTGCTTAAAACAGGTGGTTCGTTGTGGCTCGCACACGTGGGATTTGCATGGATACTTTCCGCGGGTTCTTCCCCTCTAAAAGATCTAGTGAGCGTGTAATGGATGAATGGTCGTTACACACATTATTACGTAATTAAGAAGGCAACGCTAGAGTATGTACTGGTTTAATCACGCCGTCTGATCAAAGTTGCTCCGTTAGCCATGGCTGGCGAGTACTGGAAGGAACGTGCTACTTGTACTAACCGGACGATGGCCCGTAAACACTCTCTGCAACACATACACACACGAGCTTTCTTCCAATAACCGATCTTCAACCATACATTTTCTGTATTACAAGAAAAGATTGTTACATCGGCAGAAATTGTTGATCGAACGGAATCACGTAAATTGCGATGCAACAATCTTCTCTCGTCATAATTCCACGGAATTACATGCCCACTCTTTTAGATGCACGCTTGAAGGAAAAGCTCGATACAAATAAGCGGAAGTAGAAAAGTGGCAAACATTTAAAACTTTTCCCATACTAAACAGCTCGAACGACTTATTGTGATTTATTCGTGGGGATGCTTTCAGTTTCAGTGAACATGACATAGTATTTGTAAGAATTATGACACATCTCCTGATTGTTTAACCCTTTCAATCCCTGCAAAAGTAGCCCATGTCCCAAGTGGGTTGCATTGAAAATCTTTCTGGACATTTGGAATACCCGGTATAAACATATGGTGTTTAAACATAATATGTTAATGCCGGATGCTTCTGAACTTTACATATAATCCTCAGAGGGAGCCAGTGCAAAACGAGACAGAATAAGAGGCTAAGAAAAAGAGTGAGTAACACACACGTGCTCATTTTAGATAGCAGAGGCACATAACTTCAATCTGGTTCATAGGTAATTCTTGAGACTGTGACAGAGTGTAGGCATTGAAAGGGTTAATACAGATAATAGATACACAGCAAGGTGCAGATTTGTGTATCGATATCAGAACGGTTTATTTAAATAGAAACTATTTGACGTTATCTACTTTGAAAGGGGCAAATGAAATTTGAGCGTGGTGCATTGAAACTTCATAGAGTACGTGTGGGTGGTGGCGGTTTTCGCGCAACGAGGAATGTAACTCTGGCATTCAAAGGGCAGGATGTCCACAAATTGCAATATTGCATCGAATATTGGAGGAAAAGATGTAGCGTCAATACTTTGCGTGGGAGGTGGGGGGGGGAAATGTGGCAGCCACTTGGTCTTTGAAGAGTTAGCGTTCACTTAACTCACAATCAATGGATTCCAGGGGCTTTTTCCATGGGTTGGCGCGAATGTTGAGAATAAAAGTATAGCAAGAGCGGAGGCATTGGGCGAGGATGAGGCGAGGATGAGGCGCGGCGGGTGTCGGGCGGGAAAGTGGGAAAAGTACATAGATAGATAGAGAAGCGCGGCCGTTAACCGATCGCAGAGCCGGCATTGCCGTCACGGGGAAACGTTTTACCGTCCGCGGCACTCGCAGCACGTTTTGACATGATCGTTATTCTCTTGCAGGATAGCGACGCCGAGAAGAGCGACCAGGATCTGGTGGTGGATGTGGCAAACGAGGTCAGTCTTCATTACCTCCTCATACTCGTGATCTCTACCTAGCCCACGTTAGTTGTACGCGTGTAGATACCCGGCCGGTGCGAAACGAGAAGCTTTGGATAGTACCGGCCAATAGGAAGATTAGCAACGCTCTCCCGCGACTCTCGCGACTTTAAGATCACGTGATAGACGTGACTGAGGAATAAGTGGCGCGATAGCGGAAAGAGCGGGCGTAACAAGTAGTCTAGTGCCAAAATATCCCATCAAAATTACTAAAGTATGAGATATCCTCCGGGGGAAGTACTCGACGGACTTCCAGCGAATCGAGTATCCGCTTGGTGTTACTTGTTGTTCTTTTCTACCGAAGGAAGCATCATCGCCGCACGCGAACGGCGAACACTCCGATCCACGTGAGAACGGCACTCTGGAGAAGTTTGGCGCGCCAGGGCATGTGGGTGGACCAACGTCTGGTGCTGGATCGACCTCCGTTAAAGATCGGCCGCCTTCGCGAAGCGGGAGCTCGTCTGCTCGTAGCACGCCGTCTCTGAAAAGTAAAGATGTAAGATCTCGCGGAGAGCAAGCTTTTTCGGTGATGATGGGATTAGTCCTGCTTCCTTTCTTCTCCGTTTCTCTCTATCTTTCTCTTTCTCTCTATCTCTCTCACTCTCACTCTCTCTATCTCTGTCTTTCTCTAATTCTCTCTCTCTCTCTCTCTCTCTCTCTCTCTCTCTCTCTCTCTCTCTCTCTCTCTCAGTCTCTCTCTCAGTCTGACAATGTCGAGTGTCCTCGGTTTCGGTTCGGGCTCTTGGCACGCGGCAGGCCTCGTCGCAAACTTGCAAAGTCAATCCCAAATGCATACTACTAACAGCTTAACGTTCCCTTGGAGTTGGACTGGTCATTGGTTATTGTAGCTTGAGTGGAGGTGGGCGAACGGTCCCTCGTAGCAGGTCTCTTGTTAATTTCTCTGCGACATATATGCGACATATGCGACATAGAGCCGTAAACTGTGCATTCGTTTGGCACGATTGTGCTTGAGTAATAACGCGGCCCGTCGAACTGCTCGTCCAGGTCGACAAGCCGGGTACACCTCTGGTGGCGGCGAGGGGGTCGCGCAGCTGTACGCCAACTATGGGCGGAATCCCTGGGCCCTTGGCATCGCGGGTCTATCATCCGCCATCGTCGCAGCAAACGCCTCCACAGGGCTATCAGGGCTTGCAGTCCCGCGGCAGTGAGCCATCGCAGTCGCCCTCGCCGTACAGTAACTTGCCCTACGCGAGGCCCTCCATGGTGACTCTCACGATCACTCTTAACCTCCCCCTTACATTCAATAAAGCTTGATCGCTACCTGCTGCCCACCAACTCACTTCCTAACTAATTCACTTTCACCGATACGTGCAGCCGAGAAACATGAGATTCTTCTTGTTCTTTCAGCTTGGATTCGACGGTCACGTGAGGATACCCTCTAGTAATGGATTAAGTAACATTCCAAGCGGCAAACCGTAAGTATTGCCCGTTATCTCTACTATGCGGGCTATTGCTTTTCATGCGTCTTTTATTCCCTTCGATTTCCGACTCTTCGCCCTAATACAAGTGCATTCACCAAAAAATGTTTCGATCCCCATTTACTGCCATTTTATGATTAAGAAACTTACCGGCAGAATTGCCGGCTTTTCATAAGGGATATATGCGGCTTTGTTCACTGTGAAAGAGAGTTTTGTGTGTTACATTGATATTGTTGCGGCAAACTGTTGCTGCTTTCCGGTTTCATGTTTGAAGGTGATATTTCTGTAGGTTTGGGGGGAAGTGGTATTTATTTGATGTTTATTAATACCATGGTGGGCTCGTGATGAAACAAGTTTTTCACCAGTGGAACGGTTTACGTTTTCTACAGAGCGTATTCGTTCCATATGAACGGCGAGGGCCAATTGCAACCCGTGCCATTCCCCACGGATGCTTTGATAGGACCAGGAATTCCCCGTCATGCACGGCAGATTAATACCTTGACCCACGGTGAGGTTGTGTGCGCGGTTACAATCTCGAATCCGACCAAGTACGTTTATACTGGTGGAAAAGGGTGCGTTAAGGTGTGGGATATCGGACAGGGTGGCGGTGGCAGCCTCAAGCCAGTTTCTCAATTGGACTGTCTTCAGCGCGATAACTATATTAGGTGTGTAGAAGCACTTGAGTAACCCAGTTCTTCTTTCCTTTGAATCTTGCTGGGAAAGCATCGAGCGGATGATCGGACTTGGTGATGTTTCCTTCAGGTCGGTGAAACTATTACCAGGCGGCAGGACCTTGATAGTAGGTGGTGAAGCCAGTCAATTGAGTATTTGGGATCTGGCGAGTCCAACGCCGCGGATTAAGGCGGAATTGGTATCCTCCGCACCAGCCTGCTACGCACTAGCCATTTCGCCAGATTCAAAAGTCTGCTTTAGCTGCTGCAGTGACGGTAATATTGCGGTTTGGGATCTGCAGAATGAGACTTTGGTCCGGCAATTCCAAGGTCACACGGACGGCGCATCCTGCATCGACATATCTGCTGATGGATCGAAGCTTTGGACTGGCGGTCTCGATAATACAGTGCGCTCTTGGGACTTAAGAGAGGGCAGGCAATTGCAACAACATGACTTTACGTCGCAAATATTCTCCCTGGGATACTGCCCAACAGGAGAGTGGCTTGCGGTGGGTATGGAGAACTCGAATGTAGAGGTCCTCCATGCGACTAAATCGGACAAGTACCAGTTGCATTTGCATGAATCCTGCGTACTATCTCTCCGATTTGCTTCTTGCGGCAAGTGGTTCGTTTCTACTGGTAAGGACAATCTGCTCAACGCTTGGCGCACACCATACGGCGCGTCGATATTCCAGGTACAATTTTTTTCACCTAGTGTTTGGCATACATGTAAACACTTTGAGACCGCCTTTGCAGTATTATCGTATCTGATTTTTATCAAGTCGATGATAATTACAGCAGTTTTGCTCACCTGAGTGATTTCGTTCCTATTTGTTCCAGTCAAAAGAGTCTTCATCTGTTTTGAGCTGTGATATCTCAGCTGACGACAAGTATATCGTGACTGGTTCTGGTGACAAGAAGGCTACTGTATATGAAGTGATTTACTAAGGCAAACTTTGCGCATCGAGAGACCCATTTTTTCTCTTCGCTGAAATCCGAACTATTAAATAATGTGACGTCTGTTACTCGAGGAAAACGAGACTTTTGCAAACGAGACTCTTCCTAAGTAGCCTTAAGAACCAGCACTGTTGCCATTGTGTATATATACATACGAATCTGTATTATGGTAATCATAAGTTGAACAAGAATGGAAGGCAATGTGTGTGACAGAGAATTTGAATGTATATTAGTGTGCATGCGTGGCCCAAATTGTACCTACCAAGATGTGATTACATAGACGAACTTTTCCTTTGTCGCGTGCATACAACGAGAATGTGTTAATAGAATGATACTCAACAGTCTTGCATAAAGGGTGAGTTAATATACGAGCCTTGCAAGCAGTGATGTTAGATTTTGTAGGCCTATATTAAACCCACTCTATTGATATAGAGTAAGCAAGCCTAAAATGGCAAATAGTACGAAAGTGATAAATCCGTAGCCTATCTCCGAATTACGTTACGGTCTAAGCAAATAATGCAGGACTAAACATTCTTCAAGACTTTTCCAACCTTTTGCAACTATCGCTGTGTAGAAGAGTAACTAAAGCATAATTATAATTGCACTGTTTGTGCCGTTGATTATTTTTGTCAATCGTTCACCTGCAAAATCTCCAATATTCGAAATCTCCTTAGTAAAGCGCCGCAACTTCCTTCTCAGTTTGCACGGATGTAGTTATAAAGATAAAGGAAAAGATCTTGTACAAGAGCAGTGTTGCGCATTGTTGAAACCAATACTGTCTAAGACAATTCATCCTAATTCCGCTGAATGGGATTAACTACCTACGTATGAAAATATAATACCGCTGGCATACGGTTAGAGTAATGTATGTTCTTCATGGGAAAGTAAGTAGCTATTCGAAATAAGAACCCCTTCATATATACATGCTTATATCACACTTCGGTTCATGTGACATCCTTCCACTGATATAAAATGGTATAACGAGAGTATAACAGCAACTTATACACTAAGTTGCACAATGCTCTTCGGAAATCATACTGTAATGTAATCAGCACGTTGATAAGACTTTCCGTTATTGAAACGTAAATTCTACTTTCGATTAAACCGTATTCGAGATTCTTCATTTTAGCATCGTAAACATTTTATTCAATTTTCATACCGGACTTGCGAATGGAAACTCGCATGACCTTTTCATTAAAGGGCAGTAGATTAATTGTGTTAAATGCTTATTGCTCTTACAAGCGTTCAAGATTTATGCAAATGATCCACATGACTGTGCGTATGTATGAATGACAAGCAAGTACTTGTACAGAATCCTTGTACATCTTTAATGATTGTGATTGAATATGCGAAGTGGCTCTTGTCTATGCGACTTGAGGGTTAAATATACCTATGTAAAGTACAACCCTATGCACAAACAAAACGAAGCTATTTCTCTATATTAATTTGGCAATAGCCCCGAACTGTGTTCGGATTAAAAACTGATTTGTTTCGTGCAATATACTTTCCGTATAACGTAGAACACTCGACAGTTCCTTTTATCCTAGTGTGATATTCCAAGTAGTTATTTTTTAGTATATGCACAATACCTGTTAACAAGTTTATAGATTCGCTCGAGAAAACTAGTCTTCAATTATAACAGGACTTATTTTTATTTAAAGCTATTTAGTTCCTTTTCTTTGTTTTCACATTGCTGAAAGTAACACAGAGGTATTTACTAATTTTAGAAATGATAAATAAAGTATGAGACAATCTCTCGAAATTGTCAAGATCGCACTAAAATAACGATGAATTAGGTTGTTGAATTGAATGCAGATGCTTCTATCCAACAGTATAACTCATCGTTATCCATAAAGTAAATGTTATTACTCTTTGGTGAAAAGTCAAGAATTTTTGCATTGGTCCATTGGAGATACAAAGAAGTTGTGAATGGTACGTAATTCGTTTTATATCTTATAAAAAGCCTTTTTTACCATAATACCACTGGTAAGAAATCATATATCTAACTATGATCATTAAAATTAATATCGAAAAAGGGAGAAATATGGAAAATATCATGGGGATAGTATCGAAAATTTACTTTCAAGTAATTTTCGATATATTTACATTTACGTGTATCCGTGTGTACAAGACCGTTAAAAACATTAAATGTTTATGCCCGCGTTACGATAATATATCCATGTATTTACATGTATATCCGTGTGTACAAGATCGTTAAAAACATTAAATGTTTACAGGTTTATTTTCCGTATTGCCCCGCGCTTGTCTATATTTGCTCGCGCTCTTTCTCACGCTCATATCTGCTTTTTTCTTTACCCCCAATTTTTCGTTAACTAAGCCGCATTACTTTAAATATCCTTTTATACGCCGCCGCGGTTTATGTACAAGTAGAAAAGATCTAATAACGGTATTAACTATCACACTCCGTACACCAGTACGAATAATTGGTGTATCTAATGCGTTGAATTGGGGGATATTAATATCCACAGCCATACCAGTTTCACACGCTTCTCAGATATTTGACACGATTTCGTACATAATTCCGATAAAATCAGATTTGTGTAGAAAGACAAACTCTCTCCGCGAAAAAAAATTGTTAAGAATCAAAATTTCACCGCACACCGGCTCACGCATACGTGCATACATACAAACTTCCATGTTCTCCGGTATGTACAAACTAGAAAATACATAACGCAGCTACTTACTTTTACAGTAACCAATTTTACAGGAAATGTACAGGTGAAAGGTGAAACTTCCTACTTTTATTTTGAGGGCTTAAGTATACGTGACGCTTAGGTTTATGTGATGTGCCGTGGAAGATGATCAGTACACACACGAAAGTGATATATGTCAGTTTTCCGTACTACTATATTGAATAGTCGAGCGAAACTTGTTGCGAGAAGCTTGGTTGTAACTCTCCTAAATGTGTTTGTGCTATACAATGGTCAATCTTAAAGAGGAATCTCACGTGGTGCAAGAGAATGTTGCATACGGCAACATCCTGCAAAAAGAAACCTGCAACTGAGAGTGAATAAACGTTTTGAAGTTCTGAGCACCTTCCACTATGTGAAAACCGAAAAGCTATCTCTGTATCTTAAGAATGTTTATGCTCACTAAGCGCAGCTGTAAAATGAATACATTTGGTCGTAAAACTGTACGCTTCTTGCAGGTGTAAAATGTTTGCGTGATTCATCCTAAATCTCCTGCAGAAGACTCTTAATCCTAGTAAAAAGTTATCAAAGATTTATTCCAAATTCGTTTTAACTCACGGCAACAAAAGTAACCATTCATGCGTTATTCCGATTTACTATCGTGTGAGACGCAAGTCTTGTTGATAATAATAAAGTGAAGAAACGAAAAATAAATTTGGATAATAGAGTCAATTAATAGTAAACTAATGGCGCAATTAATGAACAAATTATTGGTAAAACAGAGCACGGTCGTCTCGTACTCTTTAATGTCAATCACGTACGTGAATTAAAGAAATAGAAAGAAACGTAAAGTGACCACGGATTAAGGGAGAAATGTCGTGTCGCTTTACCCCTCGCAATGTTGCCAGATTCAATTTTCCTTTCACGCGTCATACTTTTAAAGTTATGAAAATGTCAAAAAATTATTTGACTAGTTTTGCCTTTCGGTAACTATGTGACAGAGAAACTATTAAATGTTATTAAGACTGCGATATAAAATTCAGTAGCTTAACTAGAAGTGATACTTCCATCTGTCATACACATTTACCTAGGAAACGACTAACCAGTATGTATAAAGGTTTCATCATTAAATATCACGTCATCGAAAAAAGTTCCATTGCTAGAATTTCTTCGGAAAAGATAATGAAATCAGCGGAACAACTAGAGTCTGGCAACGCTGCTAATATTGTGAAATTGCGAAACATGTGGAAAGTCCTCGGCCATTTCGTTTCGCATTCCCTCCCGATGAGCTTTATATTTACAAGTCGCGCTAAGTAGATCTATTGTATATATTATATTATCTTACTATCCTTAAGGCTAGTTTAGCTTGCTGCACACACGTGATGTGGTCCATGTGACATTTGAAGACACTGGGTGGTCAGTCGCTATCCGAACCCACTGCGTTTATCTTTTTTCTCTTCTTTGCTTGCTTTGGGTTCACGATCTCCTCCTCCTGCAACAACAAAGATATACAAAATAAAGCAAATAAGTTGAAATTCAAAAGTAGTTGGATCATTTCTAAACGCACCTCACTACTGGATGTACTGTCGAGGTGATACCGCGGAAGCGGTCGCCTTGTACTAGACCTCTCCCTAATATTAGCACCAGTTTTCCTATGACCGCCTTTGGCACCGCTCCCAGTACCACCCCCGCCGGATGCTGCAGTATGTTTCCGTCCTGAAGTTTTGTCTGGGGGTGGAGGAGGTTCATTTTCTTCGTTAACTTCTGCCAGTGCGAACAAATCTCCATAACTTTTCCTCAGGGAATCACTACTAGCTGCTTGTGCTTGTTGGAGGGCTTTTTGCATGTTTTCGGTTTGATAAAGTACTAGCTCCGAGGGAGATGAGCTGTGCTGTCGTAACTGATCTAAATGTCCGAGGACTTGTTCACCACTTGGTGGACCAGATTGCTGATTGTGTTTAGCTCCAGTACGTTTTCGCTTATTAGGGCTGGTTGCAGGGTAACGACTACTTAAGAGATTTGCCAACAACTCAGCCAATTTGTCTTCATAGTCACGACACCAGTAGCGCAATGCCGCCACGACAAACATGTCTCCTTCGGCGTTTTGTCGGACAAGCAATTGCCGGAGAAGCTCCATTGTTGGCCTGCACATAAAGTTTATGCATGTTACATCACACATAACAGACACATAACTACAGGTTTCGATTCTTATACACTGTTTTCTGTATACTAACTTTTCTTGCTTTAACATAAGCAAAATGGACGTAAGTGCCTCTGCATGATCACGAAATTGCAACTTCGGCAGAACGGGCAGTACATAATCGATCGGGAAGTCATGAGCAAAAATAAGTTGCCACAAACAATATTGCTCGAACGATTCCCAATTTAAACTAGCTGTTAATAAAGATGTGAACGATTCTTTCTTCAGCATCTTGAGGTGTCCTTGCATTATTTGACACACTAACTCTTGCAATTGACACGCATCAACAGTGGACACCACCAAATGCAAAAGTTGGGCATTTCCCAGTGCCGCATTTGGAAATCCCATGTATATATCAGGCACGAGATAGCAGAGCATGAGTATGTTGTCTTCATGACAAAGCTGTAAAGAACGCCATATTATAAAGGTAAACAAGTTCCTATGAAAGTTACGATTATACGTACTTTTAAATCGGATATCAAACAAGCATCTAATTTCTTTTCTCGCTGCGCACAGAAATCTTTATACACCGATGCTTTCACATCATTTAGTACACTGCTGAAATAGCAAAAAATATGTAAGACCTTACATTACACCACTCCGTTTTATATTACAGTATACTTCCACATACCTTGGTTCACCCTCTCGCTTCTCTTCTTCTTTGCCCCACACTTTCAAGAAATAAAGTAGTAGATATCCTACCCTCGATTGAATAGTTTGCATTTCTGCAAGTACTCGTGCTAACAGTTTCCGCCTATTGTCTTCTTCTTTGCATAATTGAAACTGATTGCGAAACATAACAAATAATGGAGTGCTTATGCTATCTGTTAAGGCTTCCTCATTGAGGTTGTCGGATGGGAAAATTTGCGTGGTAATTTGGGGTGATAAAATGCTTGATATGCAAGAAGCCAATGATGGTATCATCTCCGCATCGATCTCATCCTCTACAACCATTTGTACTATACGCTCCATCGTTTGACACCGCACTTCATTGTCTGTCTCATTATGTAAACTTTCTACAGCTGTCCTTAACTCTTCCGGTTCTAAGATTAAATTCAACTGAGATGTGATGTCCTCTTTCTTTACGACACAATTCGCGTTTTTCTGGTCATTCTTCAATTTTACTGTGGCTAATGGCACATCTTCCTCATCCTCCTCTTCTTCTGGTTTAGTTATTATCCTGTAAGATCATGTTTCTTCAGTTTTGTTCAGTGTTACATTATCGTAGTAACTGGACGAAATAGAAACTGTACCTTAGCGGCACTTCTTCCTCTTCGTCACTGAAGGCAGGCTCGGGATCTTGACCCACATGGTTATTCTCAACTGGTGTAGTTCCCGAATTCTCCAACACAGTTGTAGGACTAAGATCCTTATTAAGCTCTTCCATTTTACCTGAATATATTGGAACCTTATTACCTGCTTAAAAAGATTGTGCAAAAACCAAAGTTAGTAAGCATTGAATGTGCTCAGAGCTAAAGACAGGTGTATAACCAGATCTGTTAGTAAAAAAAAATTAATTAATCGTCAGAACAATAATACCGTGACCAAATGAAGACTAATCTGCACCTATGTTAATCAAATTATACTAGCATTTTATAATATAAAAGATCCATAATCCAAATACAAATGAAATGGTAGAAGAAAAATTCATAGAAAGAACTGTAATGCACATAGAAAATATAACAAAAAAAGCAAGTGAACATACATTAATTAAACATGCAAAATTTTGTAATGATTTACCAGGATCTGCATTTGGTGGTAGACAGAATTCCTTAAAGGTTTCCCTTATTTTAGTTCTTAATTCACGATCAAGCTTTGGACTATCAAATAGTGGGTACAGGCTTGGCAAGACACGTTTTTCTAAAATTTGCCGCAACGATGAAAATATTCCATTTCTTACTTTATCAGTTAATGCTGGGTAGAAGTTTGGAATTATCTAAAACCGAAAATTATAACAAAATGATCAATTAAAGGCGGTCATCAACTTCCGCTTAATCAGTTGAAGTAATTGAATTTTCTACATACTCGACATAGGAAATCTAATAATGTGGCAGTGACTGGTGGATGGGATCTCATAGAATTGTGCATAACAAGGATTGCTGGTTCAATATTCATAATGTTATCTTTATCCGGCTCAAAAAACAGCCAGTCATAAAAGAGGGCTAATTTGGCATTGCTTGCAGCAACAGTCGATGTACAGGTTGTAAACAACCAGCCTATTACTGCCCATCGTGGTATTATGTCTGAACACAGCAGTTCATTTGTTGGATGGATAACACCCACAATGAATCTTATCAAATCACACCTTAACGATTGTGATTCTGGTGTTGCCAGGTACTGTCTTTGAAACCAATCTTGGTACCTTTTGTGGTTACCAAATCTTACTTGACTCGTCAAGAACACAAGCTTCCTCTCCATGTCAGGCGTAAGTCTAGATTGCAGAAACCTTCTAGATGTTCTTGTTTGCAAAAGCTGAAGAACTCCACTAAAGTTTGGGCAAAGAGACTTGGGATTAAGAAGCATATCTTTCCATAGTGCTTCAAACTCAGGTATTCTTGCAACATTTTGGAGTAGTCGTACCAAATCTCTGATGATCAAAACAAGAAGGGAACATATATTCATGAGGTGTTAGATTAAAAAAAAAACAATGTTAAGGGAAACACGCGCAATCAAATGCTCACCTTCCAATTACTAAACAATCAACCATACGCTCTCTTATTAGAGATACTGTAAAAGTTACTTCCTTCTGGCGTAAGCCAGTTAAATGTGATGCATTGTGATCTTCTATTAATCGTAAATATGTATAAACAATGGATGCTACTAAGAAAGGGAACTTATCCAACCACTGGCGGTTTTCTTGAAATATGTCTAAAAGCGCATCAACTAAAAACAGATTGCGCTGCGAAATATCTCCACCAGCCGCATGCCTTAACAAACTAAGACACAAATTATCCACACTAGCCACACTGGTCCTTATCATTTCCCGCAACAACCATAATAGCTGGCTTCGAGTAACATCGTTCAACCGTAAATATCTTTCAAGTACCAGTTGATTAAGATGTCCTAATACAATAGCAAGACCATCACGTGTAATTAATGTTAAGTCTCTATAACTTTTCGCAGCACTTTGAGGGTCTGTCAGAATAACAACTAATAGCCCTAGGGAAACTTCTTCGTGTGTTTTGTCTTTACACACAGCGTTGTTTAATGAATCATGGGCTTCCTTCTCTGACAGACCTGCAGTCAGGTTTTGGAGCACTGTGTAACACCTCTCGAATTTCTGCAAACAAAAAACAGGACAAGTTTAGATACTAGAGGGGAACGAGTGTTGAAGGGCAGTATCAGTCAGTGTTTAGAGAGGATCGTCAATTCTGCATATTAATTGACACTATTCTTAAGACTTTTTGAATTTGCCGCCAAGACGCGTGTTTCAACATGTGGCGCCCCACACTCACCGACGTGCGCGACCGTCTCAACAATGGCGGAGCCCCTCGCACTCGATACGTATCCAGTGACTATTTCAAATATTTATGTTACCTCCTCCAAGTCGTCCTTATTCTCGATGCAAGTCGTGCTAAGTAGCCGGGACGCGGGAGTTTTGGTCTGTTCCATAGCTGCTGGTTGGCCCTAGGCCGTCCCGTGAACGTTTCTCGAGGCCCTGTCGAGCCCTCAGCCCTCAGCCCTGTGCCCCTGGCCGCTTGTGCTCGCCTCCGTGCATCGTGATCGTCTCGCTGCCTGTTCCTTCTCTCTATCTTCCTCTCTCTCCTCCTCTCTCTTCGTCTCTCGCGGTCTTCTCCACTCTGTTTATTCCTCGCCACGGACCTCCCCGACTCCGTGAACCGTTCCGATGCGATTGCGCATTGATACATGCGCCTCGTCGCTCGTCGGCCTCAGTTCGTGACGAGATCACCCCTTACCGGAGGCCCCGATCACCGGCTTAACCAATCGTTGACCACCAGCCCGTATACACCGACGTGCCCGGGAAGGGGTAACGTACGAAAGTAGTGCGGCTTTCAGGAACGGAATTAGTAAGGGTTGCTCCCAGCACTTGCGGGGCTGGTCGCCGCTCTTACTCTTCTACTCTCTCCGATCGTCTACCCCTCTCTGACACTAGAGTCCCTTGCCTCACAGCACTGCCTTTCCCTACCCTACCCTACTCTCCTCACAACTGCTCAGAACCGACTATCATACAAAAGGGTTTAGTTTAGACTATTACCTCCTCCCGCCCTTATACCTCTCTTTCGTTTGCAGATGCCCCGCAATTGGACTTTCTCCTCTTTTGTCCCGTTTTCGACCTCTTTGGCATTAATTTTACTCGAATATTTGACGATGTTGAAGTTATCAATTCGTATGCCTCAGTGTCAAAAATGAAACAATGAAATGATGCTCCCGATGCTTGAATCTTGCGGAACTATAAGTATAAGAACTATTCGCAAAGCTGCTCCAGATGATCCGATATAGTTGTAATAGTTGTGTAACTTCATTCATCCATTCATTTAGTCTTTCCTCTCTAATTTTCCAGCCGTCTTCATCTATCAGTGGAAAAGAAATAGGAACTTACGAAAATGGTTTCAGAGTTTATCTTTTCTCGTAATGGAGTGATCGGAGACCTCTAGTAGTAATGTGTTGCAAATCAAAAGAAGACTGTAATCAATTATTGATCTTATAATGCGTATTTATAGTGAAATTTAAAAAGTATCCTTACATTGTATACGCGGAATATTTATACATATAGTTGCAAATATTGCTATTGTCAGATCAAATTGTTGGGCAGTTCTTAGCAAACTTTGTTCAATACTGATATCAAGTTCTGCCGTGATTAACTTTAAAAGAAATTCCAAGAAAAATAGAGAAAAATTTCAAAAGCATTTCGGACAGATACGCACCTGCTGTTTAAAACTAAGCATGCGCAGGTCGGAGGCGCAGAAGGTTCTGCCAACTAATCGCATTGGGTGCCCCGACCACGCTTCTCGCTTCTCTGGTTTCCTCGTGCTGTTTCGTGAACGTCTTTGCGTTCTTTCTTGGATCCTTGTCGTTTTGTGCTTGCGTGGTACGTGCGAGCGTTCGGAACTTTTCACACTTCCATTGGTTATGACTTACCAAGCCACATAAACGAGAACAGCGATTTCCTCAACCGATCGTCTCGTGAACGTCAACCTAACCCCGAATAAGTGCAACTGCCACGGGCCTGACATTCCATTACCATGTATAAGGCTTTCCTCAAGGTATCCGTGGTAGCACAGTGCCGTTTTCCTTTCTCTTTCTTTACGTTATACTCACTGAACAATTGTGTGTTAAACGCAATACTTCATTAAATACTGATAACACGCAGAACCACCCGTATTCATTTTTCACACATTATTAGCCAAGACTGTGAAATCCTTGTATACTTAAATGTGCCCAGCCACGGCTAATTAGGTGGCATATGCCGTGCTATGAGACCCAAAGTGAATATTAGGACGCAATCTAGTTGTAATATTCACGAAAGTTTTACCACTTTATTCCCTCTGACGAGCAGATGGAGCACATGACTGGAGCTCTTGTCACGCATCTATAGCTTGCTTCCTTAACGCAGTATAATCTGTGATTGCTAATGTCTCGACATTCGACGGCCTTGCGTCATATTTATCCGCAGAATTCTTTGCATTTGTACGAATTGGCGACTCTACATTTATTCCTTTTGTTCGACTTTCGAGGCATAGTGTTGATCATGGTAATGCAGATATTGCTAGTAATCAGGTGGTGTGTCGAGATTGGCCAATATAAACACGAAAGGTTTTTGAGGAGAGGTTCAGTGTCGTTCTCAGACCAGACTTTTTATACGCAAAAACTTTGAGACATGACGAACCAAGTGTGTCCTATGGTGCCTACTTGTAAACGTCAATGAACGCATGCGCATAAATGAGTGCTGTGAATAGTCTCTCATCAGGATCGTATACAAAACGATTGAGTAGGTCGAGTGTGTCCGAAAACATGAGTGTAATCTTTGTTAAAGTTAGTAGAGAGTCATGCGCGACGCTCGGACTTCATTATGTCCTGCGTATCTTCGCATTCGATATTTCCAATCAAGATGGCACAACAAGTAGTTGAACTTTCCAATTACAGTATAGTTTTGCGAAATACCTGATTTTTTTAGTATTTTCTTAAAACTGAATTACAACTACTCATCGTTAATATACCTGATTTTATGCCAGTTACCCTCAACGTAAGTGAATTCTATGAAAGCCGATATGGCACTTATGGATTACTATGTTCGAGCATATGTATCAAATTTTGCGTCTTCTGTACGCTGATCTACGGCGCCGCGAACTCACAACTACTTATCATCACCCCGTTAACTGTCAGCAGACTAACAAGGTGTATTTGAGGGTGGGGTGACGTGCGAAATCATTGAAATATAATATCCATCTATAAAAATGCCCTGTGATTTTTTCTTTATTCAATAACCATGTATCGTCACATTCTATAACGTCACAAGCACTTCGGAAACCATGATAAACTCGATTCCCATGAATTTTTAGTCGACTTCTCCGTAATCTACGGTTAACTGACTGCCAACACCTGGCCTGCAGCCAATGTGGCTACCCACAAAAGCGCTATCACAAACATCCTTCGTTAGAGCCAATTTATGATTCTCCCTTAGCAGTCTTTGACCGTGCAACAAATATTTGAACTTGATTATTGCCATTGTTGTATACTAACTTATTTATTCGCGTTTTCTACAAAAAATTTTACAACATTCGTTGTATTCAACATGAGGTGTCTATGTTTCCTATCAATAAAATGCCCGTAATTATGAATCTTATGCAAATACTACATCTACTATACATATGTAAGGTCAATATCAATATTTGGGAACGATGTCGATCGAACATCTAATGAATCGATTTATTGCTTTGGAATCATTTGTTGAAGTCGTAAAATTTCTTGGTATCAACACTACTCCTACAGTTCTATGTTCTATTTCCTATGACATGATATTTTAATTTTAGGCAATGTATCCATACTTTTATGTTTGTACATTATATTAATTCGTATGTATTGTGTAGAACAATAAATACTTTCAAAAAGATGGAAAAGTGTACTCTTGGTGGCCCGTATTGAGCAAATTTGTTATCACTATGAAATGCAAAGAGTGTTATTTACAACATGGCTGCTCAAATGTATAAAACCTTGTGCGGTATGCTTGATATTCACAATGAATATGTTGCCATTGGAGGATTGGATAGATTGCAGAAATTGTACATTTGAAGAAGATGAAGATAAAGTTATAGGATAAGTATTATTGTGTTTGATGTATAGATTAAAGAGAATCTATTTAGAAGAATGATAGTGCAGATAGCATCAGGTTTCCTTATTGTTAGTATTCAGAGTAATAAAGGGATTTGGCAATTGTCAACCTTATTCAAACTCAATCCAATTTAAATCTTAGAAGAATATGTAAAAAGTGTATGCATCATGTGTTTAATCGATGATTGCATGTTCTGTCCGAATATTTACATTTCCCAAGTCACATATTTGTATTTGAAAAAAAGTCACAAGTATTTTAAAATTTCTACGGCAACAATATTAATGTTGTATTTGAATAATGCAATAATAGTTTGTTATGTAGCACATGAACTTGATTGTTCAGATAAGTATGATAAATTCGAGTTGTTTAACATAATATACAATTCAAGATGCTTCTGCATCCCTTAATATGAATGGTCTCAGTAACCTATTTGTAAAAAGTATGTGATACTTATCACTTGTTATGTCCAAATTACAACAATAACCACACAGATCCTACAGGATTCTGAGATGTACTAAAACATGGATACAACATTGTGTGGTGACTCTTGTAGGGCAGTTGATTTAAAACACACTATGATCTTCCCTTTTTAAATCTCTGCCTGGCTTGTGCTTTACTATACTTTGGATATTTCTCCTTCTTGCCATTTTTTTCTGCCGCCTCGTCATTGTCAACATCTTCTTTCTCCTCATTAAAGAGTTCAACTGGCACATCCAAAAGGGATTTTCTTTGGCACTTAATAAAATAGCGAAATCCTTTTGCTATGCCAAAACCCAGCATTGCAATAGACATCGTCAATAAGGCCATCAGAAGAGGATGCTATGTTATAAAGATGCAATTTAGAAATACTGCCGAAATTACAGACTGTTTAATAAAAGTGTGTATATCTACCGTTAGAGTCGGTTTATTTGTGAATATATAATCTGCAATTACGACTATAACTCCTAATATAATACCAACACCAGCTCCAAGCCATGGTATTTGCTGATCGGCTGTAAGATAATAGAACTTACAATAGTTAATCAATACCAATAATCCTTTTAGACCGATGTGACCATCATACCTTGTTTGTCTTTGACTAGAGCCCTTGATGCTAAATCCATTGCTTCTAAAATCCTAGGTTCATTTGGTTGCAAGGACAAAGCTTTATTGTATGACTGAAGCGCTTCACAAAATCTGAACGTTTGTGATTCCACTTCTCCTTTTCTGAAGTAACCCTGTGAAAGTGCATTATATAAAAAGCCTGTCTAGAAATCTGAGAAGCCATCTGCATTTAATCAAATTTCAAGTATTCCTCCAATCTTACTTTGGTCCAATCAGGTTTTAATTGAATAGTCATTAGAGCATCCTCCATAGCAAAGTGATATTGTTGCATTTTCAGGAAGGCAAATGATCTGTTACTGTACAAGGAGTAGTTTTGTGGATCCAATTTAATAGCATGTGTATAATGAAACATTGCTTCTTCATATTTCTGCTCCCTGACACATGCATTTCCTTTTTCCTTAAGACTCTGGACCTGCAGATATTATGAGTACTAATCGACAAGTTGATGACACAACTTTAGCACTGCCTACTCAAAACAAGATGTTCTCGAATAGTAGGGTTTCGATTGACACAGTGGAGAACGTCAAATTAGTCAACGTGCAGAACCTATTCATACCTCTGCTTCTCGTGGGTTCGACATGGTTTGCCGGCTAGCTTCTGAACGAAGTAACAGTTCAATAGAAATGCGGCCCAATGAAACGCATCAATTAGTTCATCATTCTCTCGGCACCAATTTATAAATAATGATTTGCCTTCCTGAAAACGTCAACAACACCGAGCAGACGAAACACCTGTCATACTGTGAGCGACCGGTTAGTGTATGCGCACTGAACATTGACATGTGATACTGCACTGCGCAGTCTTCCACCTCCTCACCCTTGCCATATCTATCGGTGCAACTTGTCTTGTAATTGTAAGTACACATTTCAGCAAGATAATAGTAATTATGTTAATTGAGTGCTGTACTATGCACATTTATAAGAGGATGTCTGCTGCAGTGGTCAGTACATCGATAATCTACAGATGCATATACACAGCTGCCGGTATATAAATTGATACAAATGGAGAGTCTGTGACGTGTAGCTTTATAATTTTCGTGTAACCTACCGTCAGCGAATACTAGAAATAGAAATCTGTGCTTATGTTAATTAGAAGGATTTTTACAAAGAATTAGCAATTCTTATGTATGCGCGTCTGATAAGAGGAGGGGGACGGAGTTAGGATTCCTAAAGCGCATAAATTTAAAAGACATTTTTTTTCAAATTCCGGTGCCGTGTTGAGCTCTCCGTGTTAGAGAAACTTTTGACTTCTATTGCCGGTTTACAGCACACTGTCGATAAAAAGCGGTTCTTTGTAGTTCTTGTTATCGAAAACCTCGGTCATATAATCCAATTGATTGGAATTAGATAAAATCGTACATTTCTACATTTAAAGCAATTGAATTGCTTAATTATGGCTATTACTTGAGTCACTAATATAAGTAGGGCCAACTCTTTAAGCTTGTTACAGAAAATGAATAATATTCGCGTTCCAACAATTGCGATAATTTCTCATATCTTTCATTGTATTTTGGCTTTCCGCCATAATACCAATTTATGTGATACCCAATTTAACATTGCACTCTATTTTACGTTCTGCTACTTGACTACACGTCTTTTACTTGAGGGTCGTCGAATAGGCCAGCTCGTGATAGAAGTGAAGCCGTACTTTGATTTATGCAGACCTATTTTAGGAAGTTCAAGCATAAAGCATAAGCTGAAGCAGATACTGTTCTTCGGCATAACCTGAATAAGACGGCGCGGCGTGTATACGCCTGTGAATACACCTTTCTTATTGCGTGTGCTAGTTAGCGTGAGAGTTTCTAGAATCTGTGGAAGATTTGGGATAGGAGAGAAAGGAGGCCCAAAGGTGCAAGAAGCGAATCGATGTTTCATCATCATTTTAATGTTTGAAATCTCCATTTCATACAAATTAAGTGGGGGAGTTATAATACAAACTTAAAATATATACATCGATATCTCGTAAAACTTGTCAAATAGCTATGCAACTCATTCATTAATCCATAATCTATAGATCTCTTTCGGTATTACATATTGATTTTACGTATTTATTGAGTTTTCGTGTATAATGTGCAACGAAACTGGCGAGTCGATCGAATAAATATGTCTAATCAGCCTGCGTCAGAATGACCGCGGTGTCAAATTGTATTGGATGGGCTGCCGCCGATGGAGAATCGGCCAGGGCTTGATCGCCTTCCTCTATCTTAATAGTCTCTATAGATATAGGACAATCGATTGCTCGCTGCCAACTGCCATTTCTTTCGTCTATGTCTGCTCGGACGCTGCCACGAGAAGACACTGCCGATAGCCTGCCTTCCTCCAGCTTGGTGCTCTTACTGTTCGAACAGTGCAGATGAGAGAATCCGCGTGTAATCGAGAACACGCACATGAATGGAATGGCGTTGCGCGCAATCTAATCACGGAGCACATAGAGACCACGGACAAAGTAGGAATGGTCCTTATACCGATAAACAACAGAGGACAAATGGCAAACTACAGCTCTCGCGCCAACCTGATATATTTATTGCCCAAGTGGGACGGAAGTCACGGATGATTTGGCACTCCTGTTTGATTGCATGATGCCCAGACGAAGATGGCACTCTCTTTGTTCCATCGTGATTCTCAAGCGAGACTGGGAAAATTATAGCATTCCAATGGAGGCACAAGTTGAATCTCGTAGAAAGAAATCGACAGAGTCGATTGAATAGCGCTGGGATTTTTGCGTGGATCGATCGATAGCGATAGAACAAAGAGCGGCCAAGGATAGTATCGATATCAGAATGAAAATTGGTTCTCTACATGGACGAGTAGCATTAAATGAGCGTTCATTCCTCCGATTCTCCATCCGGCACGAACAGCAGGAAAGTATGCACGCGTCATGGCGACATACACGTTTTATGCACAACCCACTCCGAAAACTGTTACGGCAAATGTAAGTGTAAATTGATTTTTTTGATCATCTTTAAAATACACTTTATACATACATCATGAACGCGTTCTCTCCCTCTCTCTCTCTCTCTCTCTCGCTCTCGCTCGCTCGCTCGTTCTCGTATATAATTGTTACGATAATCGTCATCGTATCACTTATCGTCAAGCATTGTCGTCGTCAAAACACAATATATCATCGTGGGTCGCAATCATAAAATTTCTCGACTAAATCTTTCTTTCTGACTTTCTCCCTCGCTCATCATCCCTCTCTTCCTCTCTCTGTCTCTTCTCAATTTAAGAGCATGATCCTATATATTATAATCGTCGTTATCATAATCAGCATCATCGGCGTCATAAACCATTATCACGATCCCAATCGTTATCAGCAGCTGCATCATGATCGCCGGTATACATTTTTTTGTGGCTTTTTTCTCTGCACTCGTTACTCTCACGTATGAAACACGCACGATTGTTTGCTTGAATGAAACGGAGGCATGGGGAGCCGCACGACAAATACAGACGCGTGAAACAGAATCGTCGTAAGAGGAATAGGTGTGGGAGGGAATTTTCCCGCACGAAGGCATCATTGTTCCATATAAGTGGGCACTTTACCGATTGAGTGCGAATCGAATCTAACTGAGAATGGCGTGTCCCTGTCGCTCCCGAGAATCTCATATTTGCTCGGTTCTGCGGGTATATCGACTGCAGCCGCAGCAGATCTGGACGAGCCTCTAAGAACGGGAACGGGAACGGGTGCTTCCCGGTTCCTTCGACCGATCGCTTCTCTACACAGAGCAGACTACTCCCTGTCATTTCGAATGTGCGACGACTTCCGAGAGTGGAGCTTCATACGCAGGATTATTCTGCATTGCTGTACACACAAGCTATACGCTCCTCTTTCCGATGGTGTTTAGTCATTGTTATCGATCACAGCCAAGGGGTCAACCGCAATCGTATTGACGAGCTCATACGCCGAGTGAGTCGTATTGGATTCGTGTGGCGAGAATTGTTCGAGTACGAAAGAAATGAGTCCTAAAACCAAGGATATGTCAGCTATTCGGATAACGGACTGTGCAAGATTAGGTTAAAGGATTGCACATGTGCGAGGAGATTCCCATTAAAGAAATGATACGTGTCGATATGGGCAGCCGACGAACGCGACGCCCTTATACATATGTACCTTTTCGACATTTGTACTCTATGGATAATACATGTTGCCCCTACTACCCAACTGATATGACTATATGAGTATCGTCTCGCCCGCCCCTATCACTTACACAGAGTCGTGCTGCCTCTGAGATATGAAGACTCATTTACCTAATCCGGATAACACTCGTATCCAATTACTGCGACGCGAGTACACACGAATTCATATGACTGAAACTCGGCCTATGCTACCATGAACTTGATGGCGCAGATTCTGGCGTAGATGACTGTAGTTCGCTGGCACTACTGTCAATCCGTTTTGTCGAACTTGGCCAGTGCTTGGTAAGCAGAAGTTGTTTAGCATCTGTTTGCATTTTGCACTGGCAGACTGTAGATTTGATCGAAACCGAGGCTAAGAGACTGGAGTGATCGTAGCAGAACCCGGGTTGTAGCGAGGCATCCAATCGATTGCGTATTCCACTCTCGAGAGTCAGGCGGGCGGCATCGCTTTCGGGGATGCAATTATCCTAGTCAGGCAAATCACGCTCGGCTGCGTCCAATTGGAGACGCAAAATTGCACGTCCCTCTTTTAAATTCCTGGACAACGTAATCACCGAAGGTCAACGTACAATAATATTATTAATAATAATAGAGCGATAATGACAATAAATCACTAGAATAGACGGGCATGGAACGGGGGAAGGAAATGAAGTGACACAGAACCAACAGAGAAAAATCCGTTTCCTTCCCCCGCGTGCGTGCCCTCCTCCTACAAACTCTAAAAGAAGAGCTCTCCTCCGACCGCACGGAAACATGCCCGATGTGTTCCCTGCATCCTCGATAATGTTCCACGCGCTCGCACACACTCGGCTCGCGCGCGCGCGCTCCATTCTTCCTAACCATAGTAAATTCCACTTTATCCACATTTTCTGCTTTGCATACTTTAATTAGTGAATATAATATTATATATATATCGTTTATGTATATATATATGCATAGGTAATAATTGTAAATACAACTATGTATATAATCAATATACGAGCCTTCGTCAGGGGGAGAATTGCAGTCGTCATCAATAAGAGTTTCGGGTACATCTTACATACGTATATCCTATACAAGTGCGATCTCGAAATCGGTCGATCATCACACACGCACACACGCACGCACACGCAGGCACACGCACATTTAGTTCTCGCTAGTTCGCCGCACGCTGTCGAACACGGGAGTAAAGAAAGACTGAAAAATCGGGGAGGGCTGTCGTTCAAGTAGAAAACAACGTCCTTCACTCTCGCGTGCGCTCTTGTCGTGCACACTCTTTCTTTCTCTCTCTCTCTCTCTCTCCCTCTCACTCTCCGTCGGTCCACTGCCGTTGGCAATCGGAAGCTGAGATTATTAGGCTGACACGGGCTGACATTGCCGATCGATCGGCTTCTTAATAGTAAGGTCGCGACTATTAAACCGCTCTTTCACGCTTCATTAAGTCACGATTAATTGTCGCTGTCATTCGAGGATGTGTGTACGGGAAACGCGGTACGCGTTCAGCACTTAAAAAATACCCATCTTCGAGCTTCGTCTGACATTACTTACAAGATGAAAGGGTGAGGCGGAAGGGGGGCGGGGGTGGGGGTGGGCATGAATTTCTATGGTATATTCGGGCGGTCTGGCGGCGCGATCGTGGCATGAATCGAACTGACCAGATCGAGCCCACATGCACATGCTAACAGTTACATTTTGATATGGGTGAAAGAAATCGTATTTCTTCGTTCTTCTTAATATTCCTTTACTTCGACCCCTCGATGGGAACTCCCAATCAAGCACGCTCCCGATTTATGATTTATGTTTCTTTGCACGGTGCTCTATAAGATACGGTTGGCGTCTTTGATTTACCATTCGTTGCGAAATCATTTGACTTGCGGAAGAATTGCTAATGCCCTCAATGGGAACTAACGAAAATGCAGCGATTTAATTTCGTTATTTCCTTGAGATCGCTTACGGCAAGGGTGCTCAACCCATACAGCGCAAACCACTGAGTACTTGTTGTAGATGTTTTTACCAAAGAGAATCCCTAGGGTGGGGAACTCGGGGCAGAAACTATATGCGCCGTATAAAGTTTGTTGTCTGTCTGAAAAGGTTGAACACCTCTGGCGTGGCGATCCACGATACCACGGGCTCTGATTGATCTCGTCTGCTGCTTTCGCGATGAGTTCTATGTACAGAAATGAAGGAATCAACGATAATTCGTAGGCGAGCGTGAAGTAATGCCGTTTCATATGCCGAGCAAATGTTCGCGTTCTCGGTGTTGCTCGCCATCGGTTTGACGCATGCTACTACGCGCGTTACAAACGAGTGAGAAATACATAGGCAAGGCCGACATGACATCTCTCTGGACGCAAACGGGTAACGTTACAGTTCAAACCTACTTCCAATGTCTTTGGTCCTACCGCTATGTGTAATGTATACGTATGCAATTGAAGGGTATAGAGACGCGAATGCGGGTACTTTCTGTAAACTGTCTTCCTATCCATCGGAAAGTAGAGGGCGAAACACATGGCTGCTTGGAGATTTCCACGGAAATACTTTTTCCTAGCCGCAGCGAGAGTGCAACGAAGAAGAGGAGAAGAAAGTCTAACCTCTGCCAGCTGTCGTAACTCGAAAACCTAGATCCGGCAATGGGCGAATGATTTTGCGCCTATTGCCGTCGAGTGAGAGCTACATCCACAAACTTGTATTACATACAAAGTCCCTAGAATCACAGTCAAAAAGTATAGTACTATGCGATAAAGAGACACGTAATCCGCTCTCGTTGGCGGAGCAAATAATAATTAACAGCACTAGTAACAACTTCCAAGGATGTCGGGTCCGGTTCCCGTGCAAGGACCCTCGCTTTCCTTGCTCTAAGCGATAATCCACTGCTAAATCATGGTAACGGCAAACAAAGGAGGGGCCATGTCTCCTAATTGTACCTATCGTGCTCGTTCCGCGCCACCGATTTGGAGCGTTAGCGATAATGCGGACCGCGTGAGCATCCCGAGTGTCCAATGCGCCCGAGATAGAAGAAGAAGGGGCGAAACTAGGAATTCCCAGGCACCTACTCTACTCCTTCTCGTATAACCCTGACCACCATTTGCATCTGCACCCGGGAGGCGCTTCAAATCTAACTTGCAGTAGAACTGCAAACAATCCATTTCCAACTCGGTACGTTTGTGGCTGATAGTAAATACAATCGGGCAGCGCTCGCATTTTCGCACCACGCAAGTAAATGGGAGCGCGATCATCCAATAATAAGAATCGTGTGCGCAAAAGTACCGTTTCGCCTGTTGTCTACTCTCGATAGCCGAGAATTCTGGACGAGAGGATCATTTCTTGGACTATGTTCGAGCGGAGAACTAAATTTCCCCTTTTTCCTCAACTTTCTATTCGAGACGTTCACAAATGTATTGGATGGCTACATGCGAAATGTCGAGCATTTCATACGTAACGACCTAATGTAATTCGTGCTTCGTTCGACGGCGAAGAATCCGGCGCGGAAAGCAACGCTCCTCGCCAATCTCCCGGTCTCAATATCCTTTCACTTTCGTTCCTGGTTTTTTTACGTCGATTCAATTGCGTCGGAGTATTGAATCCTCGGCGGTTTGTTGCGGCTCATCAGTATTAATGGAAGATGTCCAATCACGAGAAAGTAATCTTTCTCTACATCGATCGACCCGTTGGTATGCGCGAATATAATGTTAACACGCGTCCTCGTTTAATGGAATGATAGAGGCACTGGGTGACAATATTGCTAGTCAGTGTAACACAGAGTGACATTGATGAGAAGAAGAAAACAATGAGATTAATTGTACGCTGTCCATTGGTTACATTTATTTTCCCTTTTATATTCAGACCTTCGCGTTCCATAGTGTTTTTCGGTTGAGACTCAACAGATGTTCAATGAAATAGTAATTTGAAACTTTATTTATTCTTCAAAGCGGAAAACGCGGGATTGGCAAACTGATGAGTCGCTCGTTGTAGCATACTCTTAGTTTACTGATGTTATTTAGTATGAGAATTCTACTACGACGGAGAGTTCTAACAGTGTATGTGTGTGTGTGTGTGTGTATCCTAGTATATCTAATGCATAGAGTCTGCAAATTGTCCGGTAGAATGCGATATTTTATTGATAGGAAAAATAAAACCGCTCGCAAAGTCGGCAACCGTGAGTTACATTGAATGCCGAATCCACAAGACGCGATAAAAACATATTCCTTATTTACAATCACTGGCGTGGCTATACTGTAAATATCCCTGGACTCTCTGTCATTCCGAAGGGTGACCAGGATAAATGACAAAGGTTCTTTTTTACCGCATCCCGTGGCTTCGAATGTACATGGCGATCTAAGCTCACATGAAAATTCTCTACTTAAATTGTTCTTCCACTCGCACGATAGTACTTTGCGGCAGTTTGAAGCAACAAGGATGTTAAACGCGTCTGGGATGAACTCAATCTAAAATGAATTTATGTAAAGGACCGATGGCGACATTCGACTGGATAATCTCACAATGGTATTCAGGACAAGAACTTTTTTCACCAACTTAAGGAAGTCGGCCTTTCAGTGAAATTCTAAGAACGAAAGTGGCCGCCGTTGAGTGTGAAGTTTAATACTAGAAATGGTACTGAAATGCACGAGGAAAGGGAAATGAAAATAGAAGTATCAACGAGGCCAGAAACCGAAGCACACACGTAATAGCAAGCCATTGCCAAATCCCTTCATTGCTTCACTCGGATTTCTTTCGTACAACACTACACCTTTAATTTCGTGCAATTGAAACAAGTTCCCGAAAGTCTATTTATCTTAAATGAGTACGTTGTTCGCGCACCGAGGAAATCTATTCTTTGTTGTGTCCAGTGCGATTGTTTCTTTCTCCCTAGGGTCTTTCCTACCGCGATATCTGACGAAATAGAAATAATGCTCCTAATATTATGTTACATTTAATGTATATATATATATGTGTATATATATATATATTTATATAATTTTTTACATATGTATTATACGTATATTGTATAGTCCTTCATTCTCGTCTCGCTAGAATTGGCACTTGGATTTCATGTTTCTATAGCTCCTAGCACTAAACAAATCGAGAATTCGAGTACGTAAAGGGGGAGAGACAAAGAGAATCGAAGGCTCCCCGGTATTGTGGATTATCTCTGGTGCGAGCTCAGATATATATGTATGTACTTTCATCCACAGTTCATGAGAGAATTCTACATATACACCGTTCCCGCCGGAAGTTGAGTACCACCCAACGACATTTATACACATAGTAAGACACTACTACACGATATCTATTCTTAGTAACGGTCAATAAAGATCGAATATATTGTGCGTCGCCTTAGTATTTGCCGACTTAGTGCAACTTATCCAATGATATCCGAATATCCTGAAAATCTCTCGTAACTCGTAACGCCCGGGGTACAAGAAAAGGATGTCGTTCGTTGCGCACTGTATTCACGATGAAATTCGGAAATACGCCGAGGTATGTAAGAAGCAGGGTGGCTCGCAATAAACAAGAGCTAGGCACTAGTTTTCATTGCTCTCGTATCGAATGCCGCGGCTCTTCCAGGAAGAATCATCATTTTACTTTCGCAGCACTAGGGCTTTGCAAGAGGAGACACGTAGTAGAAAATCGGCATGAACTATCTATACGGATCATCAATTTCAGAAAGTTGCCTCCTACCGAGCTACATTGGGATATTGCACGCGACAACGCACGGAAGAAGAGTTCAGTAGACAGGAAACTCATCTCCGATCTATTCGTTCTGCGAACGGTGCAATGCGCACATTCATCGCAAGCTACGTAAAAATGATGGTGGAATCATCATAATTGCGAAATAAACGTTACAAGTTATCAAATGCATTGATAAGAGCACTTACATTCGCGAAAGCGGCGCCTTCGCCACACAACACGCTTGATTGTTCATTCTGGCGTTCACACTTTCGCGAACAATGTTTCGGTTTCTCAACTGGTGAAAAGGTGGTGGCTCACGCGTCTGTAATTATCGTAGTGGGAGAGTGTCGCACGGGCGCTATACATGTGTGACCGTATAAGTTTTGGGGCGGACAGAGCTGTCCACAGAAGCACAATTAGTTATTGCATCGTTTAAGTAAGTTGCACTTGAATTCTACCATTCTCCTTGACCTGTCTGTGTGTCTTTTGAAAACCAGTCTCGGTGGCACTGTCTGTGTCACATCGATCGTGTCATCAAAAGACAGTTGCTCGGCATTTCATATAATTATCGGCATAGCCAACAGTATTGCAGCGAATATTTTAGCACTTGTACAAGTAACGGAAAAGGATTATATTTAATCGGCGCTATTCACTACGATTCCTCTAACACGTAGTGCACCCACCTGGTTATGCATGGCACAGTATGACATCGTCGAGATAAATTGGCATAGGATCTGTTCACATCTTTTGAGAATAAAACAAGGTGCCTGTAATTCTTTTTCCACTCTGTGTACTCTCCACCCGAAATTTAGTCTCTTCTCAAGTTCTCGCTCTTTATTATGCATCTGGTATGTAACAGCATCACCGAATGCGTTACCGATGAGTGTAGATGAAAGTAAAAAGAAACGCAGGCATAGATATTTAACATTTTTATTACATTTTTTAATGCAAAGAAAAAGTGAGCAAAAATATGATACCTATATTATATCTACAAATCGGAACGTAGTCCAATTCATAACAACGAAATATATTAACCAGTTCCTTTACCTTTAATTACAACCTATATATCTCTGACGTTTCGATGTTACAATTCTTGCTTTAACTATCAACACACACACGATAGATTTAGTACTCGATTTAAGCTTTATAAAAATTGGTTAAAACTTTGATGTTTTCATTTTTCTGGACCTTTCAGTTGATTAAAAGTGTGTTGTCAACACTGTGCCATTCATACCAAAGGCGCTCAGTTTTCCCCTTTCTTCGTTACTGACATTTTAATGCTGGTATTTCTATTTCATATGTACACATTCACGACGGACTTAGAAATGTTAAATATGTATAAATAAACAGAATTCGTTTAATGACCAAGTAATTGTAACTATCGTATGCACAAGAATAATGACATTGCACAAGAATATACAAGAAACAAACGATGAATTTTTTCAAACTCTTGAAAACAAGGATGCAGGCATGGTCGAAAGCTACTTATGATTAAACTCTGTATTTTTGAAGAAAACAAGATAGTAAACTGATGTTCTGCTTAAAGTAACTTTTCCAAACATTCGTTCTCATCCGTTACTTGTAAGAATAGGTTGATGTATTAAAATAAATGTCTTTTCTAGTATAATAATGACTAATTGTTTGAGCGAGAGGGTCATCACAAAAGACCCGTCTCTCAGTGATGTTCGATGTCAACCCAGCTCACTGTAGCGAGTACATCAATCGAACTGAATATCGGGTGCCCATTAAAAAAGTACAAAAATGTAATTCAAGAATAAGAAACGAAAAAACCGTAAGTGCCACAATGAACGCAACAAAATTTTAGCAAAGTAACTCAACCGATTCAATAGAGATGGACTGATCATTACGATAAATAAGAGTATAGGAAGTCTTCTTTAGAGATTTATCTGAATTAAGAGCACGAATAGCAAATGTGGAATATTGGGCATTCTGAATTAAAATATTATTAAGTTATGCAAGACAATTACAACAAAACCACTAAAAATATTTCCTTCAAACGAAGGAAGCAAATACACAGAAAGACTTTGAGGAGAACAAAACAAATCGCTCAAACCGATAGAAACACTAATACCGTATGTATCGTAGTGTATGTCCTAATAAAATGGAAGCGTACTCGTAAAAACTGTAATGTACAACTGACAATGAGTGGTTTGAAACCGGTACGTGCTATTCCGTAGCTCTCGTACAATTGTGAACACTGTAAATAACGCGTGTGATGTAGTATTGATGTTAGCTTTTTCCATGTATGATTGATGTATGCGCATGCATTTAATCGAAGCGTCAGCCAGCCAGTTATCTCCTCTCATCTCGTTCGATCTATCACAAAACGCTTCGTCGGACACAAAGGCTTATTGAATGTGAAACAGAGTAGTGGCAAAGTGGTATCAGTGAGAGAGATATTCGTATCGTATGAGGTTGGGAAAAGTAAGCAGTAACTTCAATCCGAGAATGAAAAGAAATTGCTAAAGGAAACGTTGAAGCCTTCGTATAAAGAATATTTTAAATAAGAATATTGCGTTTTTCCTAGAGTGTTTAGTAGAAATAAGTCAAGATATAGCGATACGATATACTTTGGCACAATAAGTTTTTGAGACACAATCAATGAAACCTAGTGTCCGATACCCATCGTCCCATATTTCATAACGTACTCTAAAGTTTTAATGCGCACTTCCTGTTTTCTGCGCCTACCAGGACAAATAATATAGTAGTAGCAGTGTTATTAGTATGCGTAATAATGTTAATAATAATCATGGTCATTATGATAATTACACGTAGAAGTTATTATTTTTACGCGAATTATCGCGCTCCTGTACACTGTATACTATATTGTCACTGATGACGATGAATAATTCCTATGAAACCTGTTTCGAGAACATCGTAACCATATTAGTTTTTTTTCGTTTTTATCATTCTCTCATGCTGCCGCGAAACTTAGAAACCTCACGCGCTGAGCATTCTCCCTTTCAATGACTAACGTGTAGGATTGTGGAAAGACAGATTAATGTAATAGCTTAATGTATGACGTACACAACCGGAATCAATGCGAACGATCACATGTACAAAATTATCGAACCCTCGGCCTCAGCTCGTGTACGTACACCTAGACGGGTTTCGAAGATTTCCAAGGCGCCGACGTGACCAACGAGTTCTATAGCTACTGCGTATAATCAGTCAGTTCGTTTGGTTACCATGTATATGGCAGATAAGTTTCGAAGTTTAAGGCTATACAGCAGACATGTTGCTCCCACAGGATCAACCCGCGAATAGTACATCTATTTAAAGTGCGTCAAACGTTGTGACAAAGCCACAAACTGGAGAAGAAAAAAAAAGAACGAAGAAGTAACAAAGGATCATTATTACATTTGAGATGCATAACAACTTTTCTTCTCTCCTTGTCGCGGAAAGACAGTCCACCTTTCCTTTCTTTAAATGGTAAGCTAATTACGAATCTCCCTCAATTCGCGTTCGCTCGTGGACAGTCTGTGCTAGTTCCTTTTTTCCTTCCGGCGGAAAAAGGAAATATAGTATTCTCGGGACGTGGCACGTGATAAGCCTTGCTATCTCTTGGACCCTCTTCTCGCGCTCGCATCACTTTAATCTACGTACTCTTAAACTGGACGACACACATGGACGTGCGCACGGTAAGCAGCTTATAATAAAGTTAATTACTGTTTTTTCATTGCATTTTTCTTTTCCTTTCCCTATCGCTTTCCCGACCGCCGTAGAATATTTGTAAACTTCTGCGCAGAGACTTTCGCGTTATACCTTGCTCTCCGAATGCCCTTAACTCCTTCTTTCCTTGTTTCGGATGGATTTCTTCAAACGTACAGATTGTCGCGTAGCCTTCCAGTAATACCAAGATCTAGCATTGGTCGAATTAACATGCTAACTTCTGTCACTTGCGTTTTGGCGGAAGTCGAAGAGATCTCAATCGCGGTCAAGAGAAATCATCGGCTTCCGCAGGATAACACGAAGGTTTATACGATGTATGTAATCTTGCAACCCCGGCTCATAGTTACTTGACTTGTTCGGCGATAGAACCCAGGAACCATTTAGACCGCAAGATCAGCCTTGGAACTTGCCGAGAAAATGCAGATTTAGCGACCAAGTCGACAATAGCCTACCAACAACCGAGAGAAATTGGAGGACGAAAGGCGGCCGTTTCAGTTTGTGTCAGTAGCGCACACTACCGATTTCTTTAATTTCATTGCTGCCACCGGTGTTGCTACCTGCATTCATCACGTTGCCGGTAGAGTTTTGTGTGTCGTATTCTAAGACCAGCCGTTTAATGTGACTCAGCTTTTCATGCAAATAATGAAACCGACGTTTTACTTCCTTATGCGACGGATCCCTTTTAGTTTCATCATATTCCAGAAGAATCTTTTGTTTTATTTCCTGCAACAATCAATACAAGTTTTTCTTTATTTCAACTGACCTGTGAGCACATTTCATAAAAAATTATGTCGTTGGATAACTAAAGCATCAATACATTACCTGATACTCATCCCAATTGCCAGATGCCTCCTCTTCTTTCAATCGCTCTTGCAATTGCGCGAATCTTTTGGAAACTTGCGCTACTTGAGTATGCAATTTTCGATACTCCTCGTAATCAGCATTGAATTCTGCTTTATATCGTCTCCTTTGTTCTGCGCTACTTATTGTCGTGAAGTACCTGTTCAAACAAAGTATAATTGTGTGTTATTCAAGCTACGATAACAGAGATGTAAAGTATTACGCTCGCGAATAGAGCTAAGCAAGTGAAATATGGCAGAGTACTAACGTGAGGTAGTCAGGATATTCCGAAGCTTTAGGACTCTCCGGTAGATCAAGATTGCAAGTCGACGTGGTGACGGTATTCTCATCGCTATTACTGTATGAAGAAACATTAACGGCCGCTATTTCATTGTAGGAGTTGGCTCCGCTTGTGCTACTTTTCTTCCTAGATTCTCGATCTCTATCGCTTCGTCCCCTGTCACTTCTCTCATTTCTCTCGCTTCTTTCGTTCCTTTCGTTCCTTTCATTCCTGTCGATCCTCTCATTTCTTTCTCTCCTGTCGCTGAGTATTCCATTTGGAGTACTATTGTAACTACAACCGGCACTACCACCATCACTCCCGGCACTCGGTAACGAACGCGCATTGTAATCTGCACCCGCACCCGCACCCCCGGTTGTATCGGAACCGCTTGTTGGCTTCGCAGCATGATAATGACGACTGCCACTTAAGGAATTACTATGGGCTACACTATTAGAATTATGGCTGTTGGCTTGGTTAGTTGTGGCGTTGTTCCCGGAGTTTCCGGGTACGGTTGCAGGATTGTCACGGTGACCACTCTGGCCGTTGGTCTCCTCAGAGTCACTGGTCGGCGTGAGACACGACTTGCCGCTGCCGTAGCTTCCACTCCGTAGCACATCACTGTTCGTTGTTCTTTCAGGCCGATAATCAGATCGGCGTTCGCGTTGTTGCTGCCTCTGATCCCAGCTATCAACGATACCGCTCCCACCATTTCCACTAGCACTATTACTACCTCCTCCACCGGCTACTCCACTAACACTGTTACTACCACAACTTCCAGTCGTCCTTCCGTTTTCTCCGTTGCTCGATCCAGAGCCCGGTTCAGGCTTTTTATAATGGGATATCCGTGGTCGTTTCGTCGGTAGCCCATCAGTACCCTGGTAGTATCCTGGCCGCTTATTGCTCAATAAAGAGGGCGGTGGTGCTGTAATTGCCGGCGGTGATCCAGGATGAGTAGAATTTGGCGACTGTCCACTACCTGTATGTAACAAAAACGCACCTTGGCGTTACAGTCAAGTAATAATGCATTCATGTGTGTAAGATTTAAGTGGGAATAAGTAATATGGCGAGACGAATATCACGTACCACTGGATCCACCATCGCTAGAGCCAGGAGGTGTAAGGTTTTGGGGCTTTCTCCTCTTCAACATTGCCTTTTCCTGCTCAGTATAATAAGGCCAATCTTCTTGTACGTCATTCCAGACATACCTGTGCAGATGATACGTGTTGTCTCTCATAAAAGCTACCTGCTTCAGGATGGTCGTCATGATAGTACGCTCTCGTTCTTTTATGCCCTCTGCAAAACAATGTTCGTGTTACAATTATGAATTGATTTAATAATGACTTGTACATTGCAATGAAATTGAAATATGAACATTCGGTCTTGCACTCGGTCGCTCACCTCTGTTTATGCGATCATAGAGTTCAGGCTTCTTGTATGGCCTCAAAGCAAGAAGGTGAATCAGCCTCTCTCTGGGACATAGAAAAAATCACATGTCACAGGGCAGAAAGAATTTATTAATATTGTGCTTTTATTCCGTTCATCTGGAATCGTCATAGGGATTGTAGCACTTTCAACTCACACTACGTGTGACTATATCTGAGAAAAGTTTAGATCTTTGATGTTTCGTAGGTGGATAATGCGAGCGTCTTAAGTTTCACAGCTTAAATAATAATGTGAGAAGCGTTGTAATAGACATACTTGAGGGGCCTGCGCATGATGTCGGAAACCTTTTTCTCCGGCTGGTTGCGAGCTGGTGGGAGGGCAGTAGCAGCTGGCTTATAACAGGAAGACAGCCTAGGCTGACTGCCGGAAGTTGGAATGCTCGTGGATTCCCGATGCCGCGAATTCGACGGGGGCGGTATGGTTCTTCCGGTCCCTTTCACCTTCACCTTGCGCCCGATATCCGGCCCATTCGCCTTGATGACCCGGGTGCTAATGCAGAAAGATACGGATATTAGAAACTCATATGCCATTTGAATTCTGTCTGTACGCATAAAGAAGCATTCTGTGAGGTTCATGACACGATGCTTTCTACTTAGTGAAAGTAATAGCCTTTCGTCGTATGTCTATCCCATAAACGTCTGTTAGTGCACACTTCCATTATTATAGACCTTATTATGTAAGTCGGACAAGATATGCTGTAAGTTCATTATTCAATCACCGTCTTAGTTGCGTGCGACGTCGGTGCAATGCGCCGAGGCTAATACAATTTCTGGTATTATCCGTTTTCGAAGCACAAATATAGACGTGCTTATGCAATTTCTTTGACACGAAATATCCCGCAGTATATCAACCCTCACCGTGCTAGTATTAAGTCAATTAGTCGATGTTCTGATACGCTATCGTCCTACGACAGCTATATTTCACACTTTTTCCTTTTCACATAAAACACGTAATCTTGAAATATGCATATATGATCTTAACAATGCACTCTAAACGAAATTCTAAACGGAAGATATTTATGAATTCCGACGATAAGGACTATGTGAAAGAAAGTATGTTAGAAATAGAAGAGACGGAAGGGGAGCCTGCTGTCAGGGCAAGAAGAAAAATTGCCTTCACTGGAGAACCGATGAGACCGAACATGCGACAGCTATAGCTCTTGCGTCCTGCGAAAGGTTGACTTACCATTTATTCTTGTTATTCTCCTCCGCAACAGCCATTCGATGCCTGGTCGTCTCGTATACATCGTCGTTCGCCTGTATCCGCATTTTGCACGGCAATGCGCCAAGACTCTCCAGACTCCTGGAAGAAGGACGCAACGATAAAGAAACTAATAAGCCATCGGACAATCCCATCCCATCCCATCCCTTTCCTTTCATGTGCAACATCCCGCCCACCTATAACTATAAAATACGCCCTTCGCGGAGCATGCAACAGTGAAGACTCAATTGAATACTTTAAATAACTAATAGTACGAATGAAATCGAATGAAATCGAATGAAATTCAGAATGGTTATAAAAATCTGATGAATTAAGTCCAACGCGGTTGCGGTACGACAAATATAGTGATGAATTAAGGGTTCGCAGCGACTGTTTCCCTGGTAACCAGGGTACTTGCGGAGAGGCGGAATGAAAAGCACTCGGTGAGCGAGTTGAGGACACTTAATTTTCTCTGATATTTCGCGGAGGAATTGCAACGTGCTTGAGAATGCGTCAGTCACATCAAAGCACTACGTGCATAAGTGACAGGCCAAAACAGTGGTGGATGCGTTGCAACTTACTTAGGCCCGGTTTGTTGAATACACTCGAAGCCTCCCTGAGGACCCTCGATGTCCTGATTGCCGGAAAGGCTGAACGTGAAGCCTGCCGATCCATGGCTCGATTGTGTAGATGGAAAGGAGAGTTGCTGCAATTAAAAAGAAAAAAGTCGTTGATTATTTTTTGGCTTCATAATCTATGAAACAAACTAGTGCACCTTTTTTGACATTTAAATAAAGTACGCATAGCACCGTCTATGGCTTTGTTACATTCTGGACGAGTAGTTGTCGGTCGTTATGATATTCTATCAAACTCAGTGGGCCTCTTTGTAATCTAACTGTTTCATTTCACAGAGTCTGCTCTGCTTTATATGTATAATGCAACTGTCAAAGCGAGTGTGCCAATGTTTGAAGTAAATTTGTCGACAATTAGAATGTCGAAGTTGCTGCTCGAACCACCACCGGAAACCACAATCAACAATATCTGGTCTGAAAACATGCGCTTTGCTATTATACGTTTGGCGTGTTTCTCCAACTCCGTGGGCGCTTTATTCACTTATAATTCGCTCTGATAACGAAAGCCGGGGTTCCCACGTAAAGTCAGATAATTCGCATATCGCTACGCCCGAAACACATCAGCACCAAAACAGATGCGTTCATTTGTCAGGCATCAAATTAACCTGGTTAAGCAACGCCAATCCCCAAATTAGAAAGGATACTGCTACATAAACCAATTCATTGTGAAACCTGCACAATAAGTACTCGTAATATGCGTAACCAGATTGTAATTACGCATTGATTATGGATGAATGACTTTGCACAGACAACAGGCGCAATTTCAATTGTAGTTTGGTAGGCGGCGACAAGGTAGGCAGACATCTACCATAATCGGAATACTGCACTTGATAGCTTATCGAATCCTAGAACGCATACCAGAGCCTTTCGACACGAGTGTCTATCCAGTCGATAGTGTCTATGAAAACTTCTTATTAAGTTGTACATTCAATATATATATAGCACTATAAGTATACTGAAAATAGACTCCTAACAAGTGACTATACTTGTTGATTCACTACTTTAAATTTAAACCGCCAATTCATATCACTGAGATAAGAGAACATACACAAAAGAATGTACGGGGTTTTTATACCACAGATTTCTAGCAATACGCAAAGATTCTTGTCTCATACTACGACGTGAATGATATCGAAAGGATTAATAAAAGGCATGGTAAATGGAGATTTGAAGTACAAAAGACTGATATGAGGAAAGTGCTGGACGGCTTTCCAATGGAAACGAGAGCAATGCGAGAGAATAGAAAGGAGGGTGGCCGCAATCAGAATGGTGTGTAGCAGAGAGGCGTGCGTAAAGGGGGCCGACGCGGCGCGACACGGCGCTCCACGTCCTGTTTCCACGCGGCCACTAGAATAGCGAGGCGGTTTGTTTCGGCAAGAAAACGAGTATATAAATCGGATGCTTTCAAAACGGAATTTCCACTCGACTAAATACAATCCAATCGACTTTTTCTCCTGATTGAATTTCATCGAAAGTCAGTGGAGCACGACTGGGCATTTCGCAACTTGGTGTGCCGTCTCCCCAGCCGCCACCGCCTGTCACAACACCTCCCCCTGTACCCCTCTTCCTTTCTCCACCGCTCGGCACGATATCCTTTCTTCTTCCTTATGCCCCTTCGAAACATCTATCTGGCATTTCAACCAAAGAGATCGGCGCGGCGGCTTCGGGCGTTTTTAGAGAGGAAAGGCGATAAAGGCGGCAGCAATTAGATCGATTAGCGAGCAAGCAGCGCCGTCGATGAAAGTGACGTTGATCAGAGCGCGACCTTCCCCAAGAGAGGAGACGCCAATGGAATTATAATGACGCGCGACTCTCATCTCGATCTTTCCCTCAGAAACTTATCAACAACTCGACGTAATGAGCGTTCTGCGCACGTCATTAACGGGAGTGCAAGCACGCCAGCAGTCTGTATTGTCGCCGGCCTCCTCACCGATTATAATAGCCGAAGAGTTTCGAGTGGTGGCCGGGAATCACCATGGGAAAGCCCTGAAACAGCGCGCTTCACATTGTAAGTTCACGCTCAGACACTCCATTGATGGCAACCTGCCTCGCACACGTGCGCTTTGTCAATTTGAGCGCCGCCGCCGCCGCCGCCGCCTCTGGTGCGAGCCTGTCCCTTTGCGCTACTGCAATCTCATTTCCCTGTGGAGCCGCGAGTGCGCACCGATAATCCCAATCGGACTTTAGCGCGAGGTTCTGCATAGATGAGGCGTGAGCCTGCTGGTTTATCGACAGGGAGAATACGGCATGAGTGGCGAGGCAGCGAAGGAGCGCTTGGTGATGCAGGGGGTAGAGTTCGCGAGGGGACCGCTGACAAGACATGCCACTGACAAGTTTGTAATAATACCTGGGGGCGGACGGGCTGGAGGGGGTGGAGCGCGCGCGCGCGCGAGCGAGACGGAGAAGCGGAAAGTTTGGACGGAGAAGGGAGAGAGAGTGAGAGTGAGAGAGGAGGAGGAGGGAGAGGAGCGATGGTAAGAGGGACGGTGGGAGCTTCTCTCACGGACATTCACGTATCGAGGCCATGGGGGACCCCGTTTCCCCCTCTCGTATCTCTTAAACGAAAGGTCGAATCGCGCGAGAATGCGATATGAAAGTTTCGTGAAGGGAGCAAATCCAGAAGCAAGCGTTCATTTAAATTTCACTGCGCGGAAGGACGTTGTAGCCATGTCTGTGTCTGTGTATGACTGTGTATGTGCCTGCGCTTACTGGCTCTGTGTAAGGATGGGTGTATGTGGCCGATGCTGTGTCCACTGTCGAGTGTGTGCGTCTACAGAGGGATACGCATCTTCTACGGGAACACGCTGGACCGGATACCGGCTCTCTGGTTTCTCACGCCACTTTTTCACGAGCAATATGCCGGAACGAACCGACCGGCCCTGCAACTTCTCGCTGATAATACATAAGGAATTGATAGTCGAGCCGATGGCTAGCCGCATAATAAAGATCGACAAAACTCTTGTAGCTTCTTTCCTTTTGTTTTCATTCCCATTGCAATCCAAGCTAATAACGAAGATTAGAGTTAATGGTCTTGAGAGCTGAGTTGAGAAATTGTACATATTGCCTTGCAAGTTGGACTATCTATTATAAGCTGCCGGGGAGTTGAATTCTTTCCGAGTAGAGTCCTTAATAGTCGCTAGATGAAATAATTGCTATCTACGAAAGTAAATGCAAAAAAGCTGCAGGCAACGAATATTTGCCAGTGTCAGATAATATTTGGTGGATCCGTCGATGGGATCGTTCGATAAGCATATCGGGAAGTTCCTTACTTTAAAGAGGTTGCTCATAAACAGATCTGCGGCTGTCGAGTAAATAAAGTTGGTATCTTCAAAAGAAAAGTTGCTGTTAAACGAAGCTGTTAAGGTCGACGGAACGGAGTAGGGTCGATTGATAGTCCGAGTTGATAAATAAGGAACAGTGCTTATTAAAATGTTCGACTGGCCGGCCATGGCTTTTCATAATAGCGGATAATGGCTGTCATTAAAAGTTGGAGGGATCGATTACGACCGACTGTAATACTCGTGGCGGTATCGAGTTGCGAGCCACCTCCCCGGTAATTAAAGTAACCTACGCGGACGGGGTAATTTTAACGGCGCCGATTATTTTCGCACGGCTACTTAAGTGTCCGTGTCACTCTACCCACGGTTTGCGCTCGCGCCCGCGCCCGCGCACTTACTCTCCCACACTTGTACCATCCACCTACTCGGGACGCCAGGTTGAACTTATTTTTGGCCCTTAAGGCCGCCGCAACAGCTGAGAGCTGACTGAGCGAGCGACGCTGGCGCATCATTGCTACGCAAAGACGCATTCGCGGCATTCCAGAGCGTCTATCGTCGCTCTATCCGATAACAACCTTTTATAAAGCACCTGCTGGATTCTCTCTCAATTGCGGAGGCGCCGACTTACTGGTAGAATGCATTTTATTTCGTAAAAAGGTCGATCGCATTACAGGCAAACACATCACATTCGAGACACAGATGGTATTGTTTACTTGTCCTTACTCTTGGCCGAGAATGTTCACATTAGAGACATTATAAATCTTAATTTAAATTGGTATCGCGTAAATACATAAACTAATATCAACAACAGGTCCCTGCTTTATAAGAAACGCAGCGTTTCCAAGGGAATAATCGAATGCATTGCGCGTAAAACATTTATCTTCGTGGACATAGTCCAGTTATCGATAGCCTTACATTCTTGAATGTAAAGTAAAAATGAATGTGCATCAGCGGCTATTTTCGTACTTGAATAATGAGTGATAGTACTATACAGTATTGGAAAAAATTCCTGCACATACAAAGACTGGGCAAGGTCGAGAGTCGAAATATCGGAGAGTGGAGTTAGATAGTGCTCGCGCAGCTTGGTACAAGTCTATCTTCACATAGGTATATTCTTATGCGTTCCAGCACACGATTTAATCTAGGACAAGGTGGATTAGAGGGAATTCCAGTCGGATTCCGGCGGCACTCGGCGAGCCGTGAGGTTTTTGGAAATGAGGATCTCCGCTGGTGCTCTAGTAAAAGGTGGCATTTTTCGGCACGCTATGCTTGGCCGGCCACACTTTCATCGGCCGGGTCCTTCACGTCTGACCTGATTGCCGACCGATTTAGAGAGAGGTCCGAACGATAGGTCCACACTCAAGCAGGAGGAAAGGAGGTGAGGTGGCTGGGAGGTACATAGCTTTCACTATCCGGATGTCTGTCGGGTGCCAGTGACAAAGGGGAGAAGGTGGTTCAGGCAGGAGTGCGCAGGTGAGCCGTAAAAAGGAGACAAATTTACAACGCGACAGCAACCGCAGACTTGGCGTGCACGGACGCGCGCGCGCCACCGCTTTACGGTTTATCGTCAGCCACAGCATGCACACGTGTGCGGTAACGTACTTGGATTCGTGGAGACATGTATGCCTCTCTCACGCAGCAACCCTCTTCAAAGCTTATACATAAGTATACGTTCTTCCCTCCGCCCGCCCTCTTTCTCACACACTCCTGACGATACACGCACACGCACACGCTCGGTTCGTTGTCGCTTGGTATCTCATCGGACTTTAATTATCCAATTGCGTCACGCACGAGGGCTTTGGCTCGATTTCTCGCTGGTACAACGTTCACCAGGATAACCCTTTTCGCGATAGGGCAGCCTTAATGAAGAACTGAAAGGCAGTGAGTTACTGGGAGAGTGTTCCGTTTAAAACTGGAAATACGGCATTGGAGCGCGAGGCGCTCCGGCGAGTCGCTGCTCTTGCGTGAGATACGATCCTCGCTCTACTCTCCTCTCTGGTTACCTGTGCGCTGCTTATTGTCGCTTTTACGCAACCAAGTACATAAGTACACCACCGCTGGCTGCTATCACCGGCCACAGAGAGATCATTTCTCTGATGCAAGTGGATGGACAATGGAACAGTAATCGGCCGTTGTTCGCCTGCTGGGCGGGACAACTCCCTCACATACACACATACGTGTAGAATTGTGCGCGGCACGTGTGTGTAATTTCAACGTGCACGCATGTCGCCGCTCGTCGCGACAAAACGCTGGACTTGACAGTCCGTCAGAGCGCGAGCGGTAATCGTGAATTCGCAGGGCACTGCGAATGCGAATGGCAGCAGTTTTGCTGAGAAAAAGGCAAGTGTGTATCCGTGAGCGAGTGTCCCTGGCTCAGGATGAAACGCCATTTGGCACAAGGTCAGTTACTCCGAATGGATGCACCTTCCTTTCTTGTGATCGTGCGTCTCTACGCTCGCCGTTTTACATTGCTATGGCAGTTCTGCGTCGATTGACATTCTCATTTTTCCCGTTGCTGTCTCTCTTTCTCTCTCTCTTTCTTCTTGGCAATGACATCTAAGTCGCAATCATATCGCAGAGAAGCGACAATTGTAGATTCATTAATAAAACACCGCTATTTGCAGATACATGCGCAATATTGTTTATAGTGCTGGAGGATATTTCATTCATTTCAATGCTATTTAATTTCGGAGACTTCCAGCATTTGAGTAATTCGCCTCTGGCCTGCGAACTATTACGCGACTACTGAAACTTACGTTCAGAGGCAGGTGGTTTCATATTCATGGGCTAAGAGGGTGTATGAATATTTAATAATCGATATTTTTAATATGCATACGCGACGAATTGAGAACGACTAGCTTTTCAAAGTTAATCGAAAACAGGGATGACTGACACTAGTTCTTACATAGTTCAATAGTCAACGATATGTTAACGGATAATAAGTGTTGGTTTTTTTCATGGAGAAGTGTCAATTGTGACACAGGTAAGTCTTTCCTTTTTGTCTTCCATTCCTGCAACGCCGACCTTGCTACAGATAAAGAGAGCGAGAGAGAGGGAAAGAGGAGAAAAAGAGCGAGACGATCGCCTATTACTGCAACGTGCCGCTGCCGCCTCTTCCGGCGCGGTGTCACGCTCTGCTATCTCCGCGTGCTCGTCTTGAGTAACTCGTGGAACATGATATTACCTTTTTCCGCATTCACTGTCAGTTCGCATCGGCATCACGATTACCAGTAGCTCCGTCTGTTCGCTCGCAGGCGTCAAGTTGAGTTAATTGCCTCTCTCTCTCCCCGACACCGTCTTGCTGGACAGGTTCGATTTGCAGGCGCACCGCCGCGCCGCGCCGCGCCGGCCCAGCCAAGTAAAGCGCAATAAGTGAAAGTATCGGCGCGCCAAGTCCGCCATAACCAAGGGACACACTCACTGCCGATACGTATTTCGATATTACTCTTTTCTCTTGATTGAAATTTCCACGGCCCATAAATTCGTCATGCCAATATTCACGTCCCTGATTCCCCAATAATTACTCCCTCGGCAATAAATGAATGTGCCGGATCAATCAATGTACTTTCGGTCAGACTTACGCTTTCAACGTGTCGATGCTCGAGAAAGAAATTATTGCCTTGACACAAGGAACTTGCAGACTAGAGATAACAGTCAGGAAACGATGCGAGGTTGCTTATTTTAATGGGTATTAGAGTTTGCTTAATTAGCGAAGCTTGCTTCCTGGCACATGAAAAGCGATATTACAAATACGATAGTGCGTTTAGTCAGATACGGATTAACGAATCCCTACTGGTGGTTTATATAAAATCGAAGTATAACCGATTATATCACAGCGGCACTACCTATTTAGTTACATGCTCTAATCCCCTAGCGACGGATGTTACGCGCTCCCGTTCCAATTACTCGTCGCTGGTGCACACGAATCACATAATTACGCCGATGCATGAAAAATGATACAATTGGAAGGGAAGGTGAGAGAGAGAGAGAGAGAGGGGGCAGCGAGCCGGCTCTCGAAAGTTCACCGAATTAAACCGCATTAAGTGAAAGTGAGCTGTTGCGCCAGACGACCTATAAAATTCGTTGCGTGGGGCTAGGATTCAAAGGAGTCCCGGGTAATGCGTCTGCTTTCTCGTCTAATTTGTAGGTGCCGCGTGTGCGTTAACGCTCGCCGTTCAAATCACGCTTAATTACGGATTTAAATAAAGCCCTCGCTGGTAATTCCTCTCTAGGCCAAATGTAATAGAGCCGCGAGCATTCCAACCCCGGAGAGGGAATGATTCTCGAGCGACAGATCTGGGAGAGAGAGCCTGGAGAGAAAGAGAGAGAGAGAGAGAAGGTAAAGTCTCCAGCAGCGGAGAGTTAATTAAAGCCGTGCTACTGCAGCCAGCCGATTACGCAACGCAAAGTTACATCGTTTTGTCCCGTCCGTCCCGATTAGCAAGTGAACCGCGGAATTCCATTGGATTCTTGGAGAGAGCACTACCGTCCGAGACAAACGGCACTTTACTCGCTGCTACCGGAGAGACTCCATTATTCTCGGCTATCATAGCTAGCGTGAAACAGTAGCGAGCGCGGCCGGATGCCAGCGGAGAAGCCAGATCCGAGAAGGAGGTTACTGAGAAGCGGAGGGTAGTTTCGTACAAGCGACTTCCAGTAGCTCGGCTGTTAGACATCCTCTCTCTACAGGAAACGAGTGAATCGCTTAGAGCACCGGACCCAGACAAAATTGTCTAGCCGACAAAAACGATGGAACACGTCCCACTTTTTACCGGTCCTGTCTGCCTCCCGAGAAGGGAGAATGCCTTCCTGCCTGCCTGCCTCGCAGTTGTATTGAGAGTACGTCCTGCTAGCCAGGTCACGAAACAGCCGGCTGGGAATTATGGCTGGCTGCTCGGACGATTTTCATCGGTTTGCGGTTTCACTAGCCCGACGAATCTCTTCTGTCTTTACAGGAACTCTTTACAATTCCATATCTAAGAGTCACGGAATGCGGACCGCGTCTTCAGCGTGTCCTGTTATTGTTCAGCTGATTAACGAATTTGCCACCTAATATTTCTTGCGAAATAGGAAATCCGATTAGCATTGCGAAATTCTTATGGGAAGTAGCACTGACAGTTTGACAGCAGCCAAGCAGCTAGAGGAGAGAAAAGGGAGGAAAGGGGTGCTGCAATGGAAGCCCCATCGAGCCGGTTTAAACTTAAACGCGTGCCAAGTCGGCGTTACAACATTGTCGCAGAGACAACAACTCAACACGGATGATCCGGCCGTTAGGGAAATCGCGTTACAAGTACAAGCTTAGTAGGAGGGATGCAGCCGGCATGCGTTCAGCGTTCGATACAAGCTGTACTTGCCGCGCCCCGCCCCGCCACCAAACCAGTGAAACCAGTGTAACCGCGCACTTTCGAAAATAGTGCCTTTCGGCGGTTCAGTGTATCCGGCAGAGTGATATGAACTTGTGCAATGTGGGAGCGCTCCGGCGAACGAATGGCAAATTAATGAAAATCTGATTTGCAAGCGGTGCTTTAATGCTGGCACGCGCGTGACAGCCATAATGCCAGGGAGCTCCATTTTCGCCTGCAATTTATGTTAATTCAGTTGGGGAGGGAGATGCGAAGGCTGCTGGCCGATGCTCGATTAACCGTAAGAGCTCTCCCCTCGATGATTGTGCAATTTTCGGTTTTTCGCTCGGCTGAACCGAGCCGCACCTCGCCCCGATGAGATTCGGCCGGCAGTGTCGCTTTCGCGGAAAATGCGCAATCCCAGCCGCTTTTTCCGAAATGGAACCGCCGCCGCCACAGATTCCAACGGAGCGCATCGGCGCGCCGCGCCGCGCCGCGCCGCTATCGTTCCGTTGGTAACGAACGTGCGCGGGCGCGCGAGCAGAATTACGGCCGCTATAATCGCTCGGGAAGGTTCCACGTGTCGCAACAGTGAATGCGAGCGTACCTCTCTGTTACGAAAGCGACGCGAGAGCTTCTTCATCGAATTTTCTAATTCGAGATTAATCAAATGCCGGCCGATAACTGCCAGGTATTTCTAAACTTGTCTCGAGCGATTGCAAAATTAACATCTTAGAAATGACTTAATAACGCATTCCTCTATTTTACGGCGGCACACCACCCGTTTAGCCTGTACTCGGTAATTATACAGCACATTCATGAAACTCCAAGCGAGCTATTTCAGTGCAGTAGCGAGTTCAGTTCTCGGAGAAATGTTGCGGCGGCGCCGATTACTTTAGAAAGTTGAAAACATGAACTTCGATGCTCAGGCAGCCGAATTTCCTCATTCACTTGATCACAGCAATCTAGTTGGAATTCCAATGGATCCGTGTTGAAGGATGGATTCCATTTGTAAGAGGTTCGGTGGCATTAAGTTGCTATTTGTACCTTCGAGGAGACCTAGACCTGCTATCAGACTGTCAGATAAATGTCAGTCCTGCACTAGCCAACTAATCCACAGAATTGGCTTAGGGAATGCGTCGCGTTTGTCGGTCGATTTAAAAGATCGGATGTAAGAAAGGAAAGAAATACATTCAGGAACTGTAAATCATTATCCAACATACGGTGAACAACCTTTAAATGCTATAATCGCTCTATAGTCCCTGAGATTAATCAGGAAAATGTTAATGAGGACGTGGTTCTGGCTGCCACTCCAAAGCGGCGCTTCTACACTTGTAAGACTGTTACGAAATGACCTCGGAAGAGTCGGGCAAGCAATCACATAAATAAGTTTCGTCGAGTTGTGTGACATCAGAAGTTTGGTAAAATCGCACGTGCGCCAGCCAGTTTGTACGAGCATACAGCCGTCACTCCGAATTCTCGCGTGCGTCTACTTGGGATAATATACGTATTGCATCACTCCTTTAATTCACGACTAAGTGGTATAACATTTGCTTAACATTCGCTCTTTATATCGCCTGAAAATATGGAAAGAGGAATTAAGGGTTCTTTCGATGTTCTCCGCTAAAAAATCGACAGATTCATTAATTGATCAATGAAAGCAAAAACGACGAGACCCACAATGAAGAAGCGCATATGTATTGACTTTCCTCATATTTCGCTGACATACGCAGTTCAAGCATTTCTATCGATGAACGAACTCGAATCTCTTCGAAAAGTGATAATTTCCTAGTAATTAAGGTAGAACTAATACCTTCCCTTCGGAAAATAATAACGAGGCCAGCGATGCGTGCGTTTCCAAAATCTGAGACTAGCAATATTTTTTAGCTCTCATGTACGAATAATAGTGGGGAAAAAATCGCACTCCTATCACTCTGTCATGGAATGTGTAAAAGGTGAAATAATGGCAGCGTGGGCTACGTCTACGACGCCGGTATATTTAGCAATTTTCCTTGCAACGTGCATACCAGGCTATCCTGTCAGCGAACTAATTTTAAGAGGATGAGCTTGCCATTGAAATTCCTGGCCACGTAACGTGTTTATAAGGAGGGCAGAATAGCTGTCACGATGAGAAAGCCAAGTGGCGATATACGCATAAGTAAAAGGGGGAAACGTTCCAAGCATGACTAACTAAAACGGGGGCGCGGAGGGTGGCTTGCAACAAGGTGCGTACAAACCATCATACAGCTCTCTACTTGAGTTCGCCGCGATGTGATTCACCCCGAGGCAACCAGCAAAAGAGTAGTCAGTCTATAAATAATGCGTTTTCTGACTCATCAGTGTGGCCGATGTGCCATCGGACTGTTGAATGCCTTTTAAAGTGCCAGCAAAGCCCAATTCCAAGATCCCTACAATTCCAGGTGCAGCACGCAGGCTAAACCTGCTCCCAAAGTTTCCGTCTCGACATTCGCCGAGCCAAGAACTGGACAAGCGGACTATTCATAAAGTAGATATGTCTCTTGTACTGCCGTTTAGAAATCAAACGGGCATGAGAATTCATATATTTAAAAGAGCTGGCATAACGTATCCAAGAGTTGCGTCGATTTCTGTTCTCACCGATCGCCACGACACACTCACCAATCTTATCTCTATCGATGAGGACGGGGCGAGGAGAGTAGCGGTGTCTGTGTATGATTAAGTTATCGAGAGAAAGAGATAGACGGCAGAGAAAGAGAGAGAGAGAGAGGGGGGGACCGGAGGCGAAACGAGCCAGGTGAACTAATTTAAATATCGGCGCGGTATGCGATGATTGCAAAAGAGCACTTTCAATGGCTGGAACAGAGCGGAATTGCATAATCAGGAGGAGTGCAGTTGGAGTGGCATAAGGCTGTGTCGGCGCGAGGCCTTGCTCGAATTGCTGTCGGTGGGACCGTAGTGATCCCCCATAGCGGCGAGCTCGGTTACGGTGATTAGTGTGTCAGTAGGTCGCTGATTCCGATCCCGACCGCGTGTCGCCCAAATTTGGCCAGCGGCTGTGGCGGCTCAGGGATCCGCGTCTGTGTTCCCCACACACACCGCCACACACCATCTTACTGCGTTTAGCGGGCTGCGCAAACAGTAGGCTTCTCTGACTCTACAAGAGTAAGTACACACGCACTCAGCGAGTGTGTCTGTGTCTTGCTCGGAATATCTGTGTGAAGCGAGGATAAGGATAAGCGGGCTTCAAGAGATGGCGCACATACCCGCTCATCAGTTTACGCAAAACCGGTCATATCTTTTCAATCCGGCCGATTCCGAGCAGACAAATGGCCCTTTTCCCGGAGAAAAACGCGTCGACCAACAGACACACACACACGACGCTTTACTCTCGACGGAAACCGAGGCATTTTTTGACCGGCCTCCTATTGCAACCGGTTTTCTAATATTATGTAGACTCGCCCGCCAGTGGTTCTCTCTGCAACTGTTAACAGCAGTTTCTATGTAGTAATTAGTCGACATTGGTAATTCCAAATTATTTGTTTATGCTAAGCAGAGGAATGCGTATCGCGCTTACTGTTGTATTGTGATAACGGCAAGTGTAATACATGTAAATCTACATACATACATGGATTACTTTAGCCAGGATTAGTATTTCTAAGTGTGACGAGCAAAATGATCGTTAAAAGTAGTAAACGATAAGTGAACTAGGCGGAAAATATTTATCGCGAATATTACGGCAATAATGATTAAATTATTGAGTGGACGAACGTAGTTGTACTGCATGCTTCTTAACAGCACTGACAGGTAACAACTTGCACTTGGCCACTTCAATTGAGTCAATTGTAAATTAGTAAGTGCTTTGGCAAAAAGTAGTTTTATGCTAAAGAGAATACATCTTTTCATATGCCTTAAGAAACTAGCAAACATCTTATAAAAATCGCCTTCATAACTTCTTTGTAGTGATCGATGATGTAATCTATTAACTTCCTGGTATACCAGATACGATGACTGATTGGATTAATGGCAGATGGCAACTCGTAATATTAAGAAAACTGTTATTCTTGACCCCAAGCGGGGTTAAAAGGATTCAAGCAATCTTTGCGAAAGTTCGTTGCAATTCAACTCATGGCACGACGTCGGCTTGCGTTTTGAATTTGAACTCGGTGATGAGACTCGCCTGATGCAAGTCAGGAAGCACTTCCTTCTTTCGTCGGCATACGATTGAAAACTGGCGCCCCCCGAAGCGGCCCGATAAGCTGCTTTCAAGCAGCTCTATCGACCGATACGCACAGATAAATGCAGTCTGGCCGCGACTAATAACAGCTTTAAGGGCGTTAAAAATTCAAATACAATCTATCAGTCGAATGAATACATATAGCGTTTATTTGGGTCGGCGCGGCGGGGATACCGCCTGTGTCTCAATCACAATGAATCGCTCCTTGATACGGCTGTGCTCCACGCGCGACACACAATCGTACGATGTTTAATTAAACTCCACTGTCGGATAATTCTTATCTGCTTGACTGCCGCGGCACGTACGCTGCCGCGAACGATCGCTCTTTTTCAAAGAAAAGAAAAGAAGAAAACATCGAAAAAATTGTACATCTGTACAATTCACACACGGCTCATACGTAGTGTGCGCGCACAACTCCGCACAGTCTCGGGTCGATGACCCTTCGATATTATGTTGAAAGATTACGTGAAATCATCTGTGAACGAGCAAAGATGAAACAGCAACAGCCACGATTGATATTATAAATACAGCACGAGCGATTCTACCGTTGTACAATAGATCGAGGAGCGAAAGTCTCTCCGGTGCGCGCCAATACTCGTACCCCTGACGTCATTACAGATCATAACAAAAACAGCTTCGAAGCAAAGAGAGGCTTTCAGTGCGCAGCTGCACCTGCCATAATAACGGGAGACAGAAATTAAAAAAATAGCAGGGCAAAAAAGCGGGTTGCTCACCTTGGAAATATGTATAATTGCGAGGGAAATTAAACGTTATTGGCATGTGGGAGTTATCGATCCACCTGGTAACAGATGGAGCTCAGCACCGATCCGGATTGGTAAGTGCGTGTGTACGAGAGGTGGTATGAATTGCGTTAGCTGATAGGATGAGCCTGACACGTATACACGCAACTTTACCGAAAAGTCGTTTTATCGAGGTCTTAGCCAAATATACTTGTTTTCGAGGAGAACGATAGCTGCTTCTCGCTTTCTCGCACGTCTTCCTCGCCATCCCCGATAACAGTCCGGAGCCGATTACTGCTAGCCGTCCAGCCATTTAATTCACCTTTATCTCCCAATCAATGTCGGATGAGGGGTCATTTCAAATATTTTTCGTATCCAGACCAATGTTTACGCACTCTTTACTTTCTAAAGCGGAAGTTCCCTGTTTATGACCATCATTGGCAATACTCCTCTCAGTTTGAGGAAAGAGCTTTCTAAATGATTAAGTCTTCCAAGACCTGAGATTTGTCTATATAAATACCAAACTGTAAAAGCTGCGAAATTATTGCTGTGCTCCAAACGGCATTCAAATGGCGAGCAGCATCGAGTGAAAATATATCCTGCGGCTACTCTGTGTTTATCTGCCACGCATGGAGCGTGCGAGCGTACGTGCGAGAGAGAGATGCGCGCGCGCGCGCGCGAGAAGAAACCGGTGGAACATTTCGACGAAAACAAGATACAACCGATTGGACCCGGCGAATCGAAGCCGGATTTAGACACCAAGGCTACGCTCGCGCTCGTTTTGTAAAATATCGCAGTGGCGTATAAAAAAGCGCCGTTCGTCGAGATACCGTCTGCCAGAAAGCATCCATATTGTGGCCACGGCGAACAAGTGGCTCTGTTTATAGTTTCGAACAGTTTGAACGTCTTCCGTGAAGCAGCGAGTGCATTGGAGAATTTGGAGAATCAGCGACGCTCGCTCGGCCGCCGCGGTGATTGATGGTAGCGTAGCATCAATCTTCGGCTATCTAATACTGGCACCAGTTTCGGTTTACTTCGTCACGCCCGTAGAGAGCTAATGTATGTTTAATGGTAGTTTAAGAGCGGCCGAGTGAATACGTGTAAATCCGCGTCCTTCGACCGCCCGTGCCAGTCGCTGTGTTTGCCCAGCCAAGCGCAAAGACGTCGTGATACCAGCGAAGAGAACGAGAGGCGGAGGGCGAGCGTATTAGCAGGGAGAGCGGGGAACACACGCGCGCGAGTAAGATAGAGACAGAGAGTGAGTGAGTGAGTGAGAGGAGGCGGTACGGCAGGCGAGGAGAGGCGAAAAAGGAGGAAGAGTGATGCATAAGATTTAGATAGCACGCTTCGGTGATTACAAAAGGCCATTTTCGTCGGTTATCGGCTGGCCGCTGAAACCTCATAAAATGTGGTGGTGCGGGCTTGCCGTTTCCCGGCGCTCGCATCCTCGCCGATATCGAAGCGCAAACAAAGCTGATACCTCACTTGAACTACTCGTGACTGGCATGCCCATTTAAGTCGTACGTTTAACAGAAATTTCGCCGTTGGATACGAGCCGAGGAGGCGCGCGTGGATAATTTTACATTGTCCTCGGGATAACATTAGAGCGAGATTTATTCGTCTGAGAATCCGAATTGGGAAAGAGCCGAATGTCGAGGAAATCAGAAAGGCGAACGTGATAGGAGAATAATAATATAATAAAGCCTACATGCGTGACCTGCAATCTTTCACCGCACATATTTTTCAATCCAGTTAATATCGAGTTGCTGCTTTTCATGCAATAATATATTTTCGTCGCGATTTCACTGTTCCAAAAATATCGAGGGGATTTGTGTTTGAAAAGAGAGTGGAAAAAGTTGTATCAATGATTAAAGATTAAGGAAAATAAGTGGGGAGGAGAAGAACGTTCCACACAGGTGTTTGTCGAGTGTCGACCCTGAGTACTTTAGCGAAATCAGCGGTCGGCAAGTACGAGAGAGCGCATAGTATGCGTGTGGAGTGTGTATGTGGCATGTGTAAAACGCACAAGCGTCGAGCGAAAGAGGAGCTTGCCAGAGTGAGCGAGAGAGAAAGGACGCGATGCGAGGCTTGAGTATATGGAAGTGGCAGGTACGGTGCCAAGGTAAAGAAAGTGAAGTTCCGTTTTCACGGCATGCCGTAGGAGGCCATTGCGAGCCGGAAGTAATTACGACCGGATTTATCGTGGCGAAGGCACGGGTTTTGCCAGAGCAATGAGAACACCATGCACTGCGTGTCTCCTACACTCGTACAGGTTGCCACTTATCACCACCGTCCAATAACTGTTTTTATACAGCCCTGACATAGCCTGTCCGAGTAAATTCTCGCTTATAATTCTCTCCATTATCCAGAGGATCAAATCTCAAATCTTAGAATAACTAGGAAGTTATAATTTGGCAGACAATCCTCAAATATCGCGGATCTGTGAATATTTAATAACCGGAAATCCTGCGCGGATTCCGAAAGTGGGGTTGACGATATTTCCAGGGGTAAGAGAATAAAAATAAATATCGTTTATTCTAAGGAGACCCGGACGAGATGAGAATGTGTAGGGATGAATGGAACGAAATCGATAAAGTGGCCGCGTTCCTGTGGGATCGTAAGTCCGACAGGATTCTCAAGGCGTGCGGGAACAACGAGAGCCGCTTAGTCAAGAGTTTCTCTTCGCTTTCATGGCGCCGATGTGCCCCGGCGCGGCGCGGAGCGGAGCGGCGGTGGAAGCAGCGACAATCCGTGCACGACAAATTATTATGTTGGCATGATGTTGGTGTGCGCACACGTAGCCACGTAGCCGCACACAGACACACGCACGATTGACTATTCACCGATGATACTGACAGAGGAGAAGCGAGAGAAGGAAGGAAGGAAGGGGGTGGGGGGGCTAGGCTAGAACACCTTGCCTTCTCCCCTTGCCTCTGCGTCCACCGCTAACCCGACCACTCCGCTCGGCTAGCACTCCACGCGTTCGTTCTTATTATTATCTGCAGCGCAACACCAATCTTCGCAAGGATTGCGCAACGTCTTTTATTAGCAGGCCGACTCGCCCGGGCCCTCGCTCGCAAACTCGTCCGAGCGTTTCTTCGCACGTCAGCGCGCAGTCGTTCTTTCGAGTGCGTTCGGATATTTCGGCTGACTGAGCGACCCCCACGAAGCGCAGCAGCCACGCGTATCATGCGCCTTTTGGTATATTTAGCCGGTCGAATCCCGATGGTGTCTAGGTCGCGCTCTCAACTTTCGTACTCTCTGACTTAATAAAGCATCGTCCTCGCCAAGAATGTCTCAATCGCCATCGACAAGGCCGTCCGACAAGAGATCTCGAGGAGTTCTTGTTGAATGACGAGCCACGCCTAGCCGATCCTTGCCAACTGATTAGCAGTCGCGTTAAGTGATTTTGCCAGCGAGTAAGCCGATCGCTTTCTCGATTATAGAGCCGACAATTACATATAAGTACTCGGAACGCCGGAAATTCCCGTGAGTCAGCGGGCCTGGCTGGCCTCTATCGGCCGTGGTCCGTGGGATTGGCCGCCTAGTAGCAGCTTAGTTAAGCCCGCGCAAAAGCGCCTTCCCTTCACCGGCACGGCTTCACCTTGGCCAGCAATGGCAAAAAGAAGTTGAGATCGTTGTGAGGCATTGCTCGCAGGACCTTGCGGCCGATGCACGACGGATGACACACGCGCCGCGTCGTATACTCCGCATCTCTGTTCATATGCATAAGCCTGCCGCCTCTGCGCATATGCACAGTCCGCTTCAGCCGGAGAGAAAAACAGAGACGGAGACAGAGGCCAGAAGTACAACATGCTCGCGTGCATTCTGCTCGACGCGATGACAAATCGTGTACGCATAAACCGGGTCCGCTGACGCGACACACCTTTCCTTTACGTAGATATGTGCACCTCGCTGCGTATGCACATCCCATTCTACCCAAGCTTTTGACGTCAGCGATTCGACGGCGCCGTTCAAATATAATTGGGCCATTCGTCAGGGCCCATTTAAAGATTGAGTTCTGGTATACTGTCATCCTGGGTTTCCCCCCGAATACGGTGATAATCACCGGGACTCGCCAGCGTCTACGGTTTTCCCATCCTTGCCGAGAGGGCAATGTTCCACGCGTGCCAACTCTCTACGGCAGGGATCTCCTCTCTGACGATTGAACGCTCAAGAAGCAACTAAGCTACTACGTCATTGTGTCGTTGGTCATCGAAATCGATGACCTACCGCAAACGGTGGCATGCCACAAGACTTTTCCAAGCTCGTCGACTTGGTCGTGGCTGCACGTGTACCAGGCCTTTCTCCGCTTCCTGTGCAGCTTCCGCACACACAACTCGCCTGCGTCAACTATAGACTTTTCCCTTTACCGAGCCATTTCCGTTACAGTGATCCTCTTACTCTGCTGTCTTTTTCTCTCGGAGTGAGCGATTCTCGCTCTCCTTTTAGTATCTCACTCTCTATCTCTCCAAGGCCCACCGTCGCCGATTCCACCGAGTGGGCTCGCTCTCTTCCTCTCTTTCTCTTTCTCAGCCATCGATGGAACCAGTCGCAGAGCAAGCAAGCAGCGTACGCTAGCGCGCGTACTTTCGAGCCAATCCGCGAGTGGCTGATTCCGACGTCTCTCGTTCGTCTTTATATACCCGCGAGAGCGCGTCACGTGGGCATCCACACCACGACGACCACCACTCAAGATATAGCGCGCGCCTGCTTGCCCCGACCCGACCCGACACGACGCGACGCGACGCGACGTCCCGACGGCCTAGCCGAGCGAGCACGTACGCTGCCTTGCTGCACACCTATATGTCTCCCAACCTACCGAAGCGACCGACCGATACGTCTGCCTTTGCCTCCTGGCCACTGTCCATGTGTTTGTCTCTCTTCTCCTCTCTTCTCTTCTTCGTGCCTGCCGCTTCCACTTACCACGAGGAAGGCGGTCGTCGTGTCGCCAGTGTCGCCTCAGAGCCAGACACACTCGAAGAACCTCGATTCTCTGATCAGCTTTGTACATACGGCCAGCCAGACACATGCACCACCGGCCCACTCCAGTATAATACATAGATGCTTTACTCGTATACGCTAGACTGGCCGTATGTACAATCTCCCAATAAAATATACGCTCACTTTAAATGTGAACCTGTGCTTGCAATGCCACTCCCTGCAGGTCTACGTTTCGACTATTATTAGTAGTTTCTTGGTAGCTAATACCAACTCCTTTTCCACTCTCGAATGCGCCTTCGCGTGAATTTAGTTCTACATTTTTAGTTCATAAAGGTTTAATATCGGGACTGAAAGTTACGAGAAATCGGTAGGCGACATTTGCGGGTGCGCTTGTAAATGTAATTTGGCAAGTAAGCTTAAACGTAAGTAATTTAGAAGGCAGTGCGCAAAAATACCTCGGACATTATAGGATCTGAGAGGCGGCATATAGCAAATGCCTGAGCTGCCATTCCTCTAGAAATAATAGAGCGCGTATGTCGCTCCATTGCACATCGTTGTCAACAATGCAACTACACCGATGGTGGTCATGCGGAACATTTGCGACCTTGAGTTGGCTGATACAGTAATAAGTTGATAGCTGGCCATTCTCTTGTTAAAATGCATGCTTGTGTAGTGTGCACCGTTTCATTGGGACGCTCCGTATATCCGCGAGGAGCACTGCGTGTCGTACTCTCCTGGCAAGGCAGCCTTGCGAGGAGAGTCTCGATATTATGCAAACACAATGCGCGGCGCCACTGTATACGTACACAGCTGGTGGTGGTGGTGTATTGTCGTAAATCGCTGTGGAAATTCCACGAAAGTTGCGGATAAATATGCGGACGTATGATTTGCACACGGCGCGGCACATTATAACCTCGTCTCCCGTATACTTGTATAGGGAGTACATGTATATTTATAGCTGCCCGTCTACCCGGCTCGACTTCTTTCTCTCTCTAGGAGTTGGAGCGATCCCCCGGCCGAATCGAGCGCCCACTGGATTCAAGGGACTTCGTTCGTATTTTCCAAGAGTGCACTCTCCGAAGCGACAGCTTGGAAATGCACATTCGCATTCAGCCGGTGCTTTCTTTCGAGGGGTTTCTTCGCTCGGGCATGCCGCTCCAAACTATTCGTGGTACTCTCGAACGACCTATATAGCTGAACAATCCCTGGATCCACCACTACTATCAGTTCTCTTCGCCACTTTACCGTGTACAGTTCCTACTTTATATTACGCGCCTACATTCTGCTCTAATGAGAGGCTAGACGCTTAATTAAGACATCCCGCTACTTGCTTCCTTCGCTTCACCAGGGAACTACTTACTCAAGTTTGGTTACGCGGCCGTCTTTGCATTCCGGAGATTACGAGATCGCCTTCCTCTTTCTCGGGAAATGTCGGAGAGTGCTACCACCGGGGAAACAGATCGTTCCAACTACCAATTGAACGGAAAGTAGCGTGAAAATTGTGGGAGTTTCAAGCGGCCCATCTCCTTTGCGAGGATTTTGCGCACAAGGAGACTTTTTGGAGTAGAACGTTGTGGAGGAGCGAATAATGAAGCAGTGATGGCAGAGCGGAAAAGGAAGCGACGATGGTGAACGTAGGTAGGGTACAGGTAGTACGAGTGGGTGAGCATCGATGATGTTAATGTTGACGATGACGAGAGAATTGGAAGTGGGCACGGGTTATGCTGTAAACGACCTTAAACGCGATTCGAGGTGACATGCATACCGTTGCGATAGTAACCTACATAACGCCGGGAAGAGACACACACCAGACTGCTTAGACGCCTTTGCTCTATGGTCTAGTCGACATTGCTAACAACAAGTGCAATGCAGCCGAAGCTTCGTGGTTTAAGGTTTTGCAAAAAACTGCCACAGCATACCGGTTCTCCGTAGATGCAACGAAATGTAACACTTTGTTACTAGTAGTTTTGGAGGAAACACTCGAGGCTATGAAAGCTAACAAATATTATTATCCAAACGCGATAATATATGTAGCTTTTAGTTGAACGTCTAGTGTAGAGGACTTTTCACGCGAAATCATTGAGGCGTGTTATACTATGCAAACAAACAGCGTCCAACACGAATAACGTTGACGTCGGCCGATCGATACTAATTATTCAAGCATTTACGATGATTATGCAATCTGTTGTGGCCACGAGCGCGAGTGGTTAGTTGTTTTCCTATTGGATGTGTACACACCGCATGCCCTAATACGTTCGGTGGCATTCATGCGCCCCGACGAAAGAAACACGCACGCGCGCGCGCGCGCGTGCGCTCGCGTCGAGAGTGGTGGTGTTTCTCAAATGGGAGCGCGCTCTCCCCTGTATTCCCCGAAGATTACCACGGAGGGGAAACCGGAAATCCTGGGGGGCTTTCGCCTTTCCTTTTCAGCCGAGAAGGAAGTCCTTAGCGTGGTCGTTGGCCTTCGCAACTGGCCAATCGATCACTCCAACTCTTCCACGCTACGTGGTACAGCTGCTTAGAAAAATCACTGAGAAAGTAACTGATAATAGTCAACAGTAGCGATATCGACGGAACAGTTTCGGCTTCAAGAAACAAGAACGGAAGTATGCAGAATGGTGCTAGATATATAGCCTACGATCTCAACACATTGCCTTTCTGCCGTTCTGGTTTATGGAACTGAAGTAGGACGACGTAGCATGAATCCATTTTCCATTCTACTAGACTATACATAGTACTATAGAGAATGTTGCCACGTACTCTGACAATACATATACATCATAGCCAGCGTATTCATCAACGCACACTGTATGTACCCCGCAAAAGGAGTGCATCGACAATGTTCAGGAAAGTAAATCCAATCCTAAGTTCCATTTCTGTCTCATTGTTTCCTCCATTGAAGTTGATCGGTTTGTAACATGGGCGATATCGCATCGAGATATATGCGGCAGTTGGGGAATTTACGGAAAGTTCCGATAAAGTATTAAAGATAGACAGAAGGGGTTTGCGTTATCAATAATGGACGTTGTTGCGATGAAGGGGGCCTCGGTAAACAGGGAGATGTACTTTGCACACAGTCATCCGATTTCCCGATTATTGTTTACGCGTGGCCAGCTGTTTCTTTCTCCGCTCGTCTCTACCCCTCGTTGATACGAACACGGATCTACACGACAGAGTATCGTCTATCTCCCTCATTCGCGGCCTATCTCTCTTTCTCCCTCGGGGCCTGCCTGCTACTTTTGCACGCATTTAATTGCCGTGACCGATAAAGAAGACAATTTATCTTTCCACCGACTCGAACGCCGGTGTTGCCGTTGGCAGGCAACGCTTCCCTTGGTTGCTCGCTTACTTGCCACCGGCAAAGGCAGAGCAGAACCGCAAAATGATTTCATTGGAGGATACAACGCATACGCGGCAGAGTGTTCCGCGCTCGGAAGCCCTCGATCTATTAATAAACGTATCGCATTTATATAGCCCTGGGGGGAGGGGTGCGAGGGGGGAACGGGAGGGCAGACGCTCGGAGTAAAACTCCTTGTAATTCCAAGTGACACGAGACACCAGTTGCGCGAAGAATCGATCGGGCCTTTCGGCGCTCGCCCAATGCCCCGTTATGATCAGCTCGCCGAAATCCCGAGAAAAAGAGCTACCATGCTAAACAGCTCGACGCCGATGTTAACCCATATGGAAGTGCTATCGATCGTCATATATTACCAAGAATCGAGACGGGAGATCGTGTTCCACTGATGCGATGGAGCTGGTCCTTCTGACCTACTTGTCGGTGGGGTCCAATCGAGCGTTATTCGATTCACAGATCCTCCCTTGCCTCCCTTGCGGACAGACTTTTTTTTCCATCACCAAGTCCTGCGTCTTCAAGCGACTCAACGAATTCCCAACGGCACGCGCGTGGGAGTCGCGTTTGATTGTGTTTGACTCTCGCGGGTCAGTTGTGACGTCAGTTGACGTCAGGCTTTTATCACTCTGTCTTTGTATCTATTGCATAGCAAAAAACATTCAACTCTTTTCCGAATCTACAGAGAAGCGCCGGCCGGCCGGTGGCAATTTCCTGAGACAGGCCAAACTTCCATTGGCTAATTTGACCGGTAGGACGATCAAGTGCGTGCCAGCAGCGCACGGGCTTCGTGACAATTGGTGGCTGACGTCACTCCAACTCAGTCGTCAGTCAGTGGTCGCTATTGCTCTTATCTTTGTCCCTCTGGCGGTTCCTGCCCCTTTAACTGTCTCGTCTTTTTCATGAAACTCTTCGCTGCCGCCATCGCCGCTTCTGATCGATACTAATTGGCTCACATTCGAATTGCTACTGTTCATCGTCGCACCCTCCTCGTTATTCCAAGCGTTTCTCGCCTTTGAGAAGCTTTCGACTCTGTTTTCACGCTTCCAATTAGCGCTAATATTATAATTATGGGAGTGCGCCACCGAGGTGCACAAGAGTCAGGCGCTCATAGCTCGGCGCCACCAGCCTTGTTAAAGCACTCGAAGTGTGGACCGCCGTCGCCAGAGGGACGAGACAGAAGCATGGGCTTTTCAGGAATGTTAAAAGAGCCCAAGAAAAGGAGTCCCGCGCTTGCATAAATTAATTGGTTCATCACAAAGGGGACTGGCTAACTGTGTAGCCATACCCTTGCATACGCGCGCGCGCGCGCGTGAATGCAGCACTGGGCATTGTCAAATAATTGGGAGGGCGATTTTAGGTAGCGGTGAGGTATTCTGACGAAAAGCGAGGATCCTTTGTCAACGTTTGCGACGGCCGTTTATTTTAGTCGGTGGCTGCTATTTTTGGCGACACCAGATCGAATATGCTTTTTCGCTTCGGCGCTTCGAGAGGGCCTCCTCTGTCTCACCCGTGTGTAGCCAGCCTCTTTCTCCTTTGAGCGCGCGCTCTCTCTCCCTCTCTCTCCCTCTCTCTCCCGGCGGATCGGCTGCTCACTTTACGTACAAAAATACAGTCAAAGAGAGAAGGTCCGACTGAGGACCCGAAAGAGTGTTTAAGAGAGAGGAAGCGAGAAAAAGAGTGCGGCTGGTGCGCGCGAGGGAGAGAGAGAGAGGGAGAGCGAGAACGCTCAGATCAGCTGTGTGGAGCAATGTATAAATAATTCTCGGCCCACTTCTACGACTGCAATGCAAAGGCTAGGTTCTACCGTCAACGGACTCGTCGACGCTGCTATTGCCTGTCATTCGCCGGGGTTGATGTTATTCACCGTTTAGCCAAAGCGAGCCGCCGCCGCCCCCCCCCCCCCCCCTTTTCCGTACCTTTTTCAGCAGTGTTTTATGGACTAATGGAAACGTCGTAGTAACGATACTCTCACAAAGAGAACTCGTAGTCGTAGTTCATAGGCTGATTGACACGTGCACCGCGCACGTTGCATGTCATCGTAGAGGTGAGTAATGCATTTGATGAATGCATTTTTAATCTCTCGTCTCGTTGAGGACTGCTTCTTTTATACGAAATCCCAGACGTATCGTCGACTATTGTTATAATTGAGTAAAGAATAATGGATTTTTTTTAAATTAAATTTTAATTAATTCATCCGCGTATGATTTCTTTGCAGTAAGCATTTAATCGCTATAACGAGAACGTGCATTTATTCTATGGTAATGTAATCGTAGATATAAGGCAAGAATTAGGAATTAATGCGAGAATTATTGCGATGATTTGGGGAATTGAGATGCATAGCTTGCGATTTATTGCTGGATAATGCAATGCCAGTGAATGCGGTGTCTCGTTGAAATGCACTCTCGGGCACGAAGGGAAATCAACTAACCAACGCGAGAAGAAACTTAGCAGGAGCAATGTACTCTTTGAAGTGAACGTGCCGCAAATGCGTTATGCATTCCGCGCTTCTTCTTCTATATTTGAAAGTCCCTCCGGGCAAATTTCACCTCTACTCTCGTCCGTGCGGAGTACGAAAAAACTTGGAAATCGAAAAACATCCGGGATTTATAAAACTAGAATCGAATCACTTGCCATACGATAGAACACTGATTCCTGCCGATAAAGTGTCAGTTAACAATCATAATCTAGTCTGCATCGATAATCAATCTCCTCCAGTACAGAGAACTTGAGTTCAAATCCAATTTCATTTGACTTTGCTTGACAGGTCTCCGATACAAGCAGATCATGCAGCAGTCTGGTACATGACAGATTACTCGCCTACAGCTCCATTTTCAGCGGACGTTTGCCATATCAGAGTTAATAAACTTCAGTGCGATTTGCATCATTCTCTGATACTGATGCAACACCTTCAAGAACTATTCGTTTAAATCAAGAGCACGCACGAGTTTACACATATCAGGGACAAAATAGATCAAAATGAAGTGTTGCGAGAGGCTTTTCCTAGCGATGTAGTCAACTTAACGATCACGGTCTTTCTACATGAAGATTAAATCAGTTGAATCAGATGAGTCTCTCTGTTGGATGAGGTATGTATGCACCGAGTAAGGACGGTGCCAAAGGATATTCGTGTATGGGGAACAACGGTGTACGGCGAGCACCATTGAGTGTAAAGGCAGCAGGTAACGGTTTCCGGGCAAGGATGTGGCACAGCCTACATACCTTCAGTACGAAGTAGGAGGAGAGAAGAAGCCGCCGAGGAGAGGAAGCGGGGCAGAGCCCGGGCAGAAGCGAGTATAGAAGAGAAGAGACAGAGGGAAGGACGAGGAAAGCGAGAAATATCGAGGAGAGAGAGAGGGATTTGTCGGTGGCGCGTACGGATCTCCAGTTATACAGAGAATCCCTTCCCCCAAAAAATAGAAACGAGATAGAGATCTTTCTACTATTTTCAGTCCGCCTCCTTCTCAACTGGTTATTCCACACTGCCGAACACGTACTACGTATCCATCACCGGGCTCGAGACCAGTTCCAGTTCCCCGCCGAGCGCGTAATTAGGTATATGTGCGTATGTGTCTGCGGGAGAGAGAGAGAGAGAGAGAGAGAGAGAGAGAGAGAGAGAGAGAGAGAGAGAGAGAGAGAGAGAGAGAAAGATAGCGTACAACCACCGGCAACATCGTGCGTGTTTGCTTATGCGCACGGAGTCCTGTAGTGAAAGGAAGTACATACAATGCGGTCGCGGCACATAGTTACTTAATCTCCGTCTGACAGAAATGAGGTCATTTTTATCAAAACCCTCGTAGCGCCAAACAGAGGGAGTCCAATAGCTCTTTTCTATAAAATGCCTTCAATCATATTGACCAGCAGTTACCAATACAATTTTTCTCGTACATCGAATGGGAATTCCTGTGTTTCTCTGACTCTGTAATGCTTCGTGCTTGAAACAATCGGTATCGACTGGTCCCCAATGTTACTTTTTATTTTTACTGTGTTAATCCGACGGATTTTCGGCCGAGCGGGTAGACAAGAAACTATCCAGCCACACTAACAAGGAATGCAGTGTGCGTGGGTTGCGTGTACGCGAGTTCCTTTGAGAGGACGGATGCCACTGGAAGGACTGTTTGTCATGCGTTAATTATGCAGGGCATACAGAGCGTTTCAATATGCCGGCATTGCACGCGGCAGTGAAGGCGAATTGTATAAAATGAATTATATCGTGCAGCCCAATTAAGCTGGCGGAATATAAAGGACAAGGCATGCGCAGAGAGCCTCTAGCACCAGTAAAGTAAAAAGGTGCTTCCGAATGCGTTGTCGATTGCGAAAGAGACCCGCTCCTTTTTTCGCGGCCGCCATTAAATTCGTTCGTTTCTCGAGGTGAGGGCCGACGGGTGCAATATACAAGAACACTTTCGCCGACGTGCTTGCTTTTCCCTCCTGCTGATCTAAAAGTGCGTGGGGGATAACTCCCCGCCATCGCTGTCTCCGTCGCCGTCGCCGTCGCCGCTGCCGCCGCTACACTTCACTCCGGCGAGTCGGAGCTCTTTAACCGAATGGCAGCAGTGCGTCCCTTCCCTTTTGAATCTCGCCCCCTTCTCATTCTCTCATCTACTTTGATCGTACTGCTTCTTCTGTATCTTACACTCAGCGCATGTGTCTACCTCTTTCTCTATCCCTCCCGCTCCCACTGCTCAACGCGCCAGTCGCGCTCGCTCGCTCACTCTCGCACTCACCTTCACCCTTCCCCACCCAATCGGCCCTCACCAACGCTGCTCCCGCTCACTGTCTCTCGATCTGTCTCTTTTCCACACCGTTCGGCTTCTGTCGCTCGCTCCTTTAACGGCTGCTTCTCAAGAATCCGGATCTAGTCTCAAGGTTTATATAAAGGAGCTTGGACGAAGCCCCCGTCTTTCCTCGACGCCGTGGTATGATTGGCTTCGTTCTCCCGGCAAGGATTTTCTGTTATACATTTCTGTATGTATGTATGTCTAGTATGTACGTATGTATCTCTCGCTTCAAAGCGCACGTTAACGATCTGCCTGGGTTCCCCGAAGGACCTGAACATCAGCAGACAGACAGAGCCATCTCCCCCCTTTAATTTGAATCGATCGACCGTCCTGTCGCTGAAAGTGTCGGTGACCCTGCATCGAGCGTGCGATGTGCACTCACTATGCCGCTTCCTATTAACCCTTCGCTTTACACCGACAAGCTTTCTTCACCAATCCTTTCCATCCTCTCAGTCTATTTCAGATGTCCGATTTCACATTGGCACTGGGAAAAGGGTTTAGCGACAGATAACTAAATGTGGATGTATCTATATTTCGATGCTAACTCGCCGTCTTATCGAGTTACCTGTTTATCATTCTTAAACTGGCTGCAGTGTTTTCAGCTGCCAAGCAGCGCGCAGCGAAACCGGTTGCATTTTTCTTCTCGCAATTACGTATCGGCCGAACAAAGCTGCCGCGGTGGCGGCGCGGCACGGCGTTGGCTCGATTCGATCGGATTACGCGAAATTTTGTGCTCATTGGCTGTGGGCGTACCCACTCTAAATAGTGAACGTTGCCACCCTCTACCCTCCGTCTAACAATAAGTGATATCGTTAGAGTTTCTCGATTCCCAAAGAGTGTATGTGCACTCATGCACTATTAAGACGTCGAAAGACTTGAAGGACTTGGCCAATGGTAGTTACAACCTCGAACGCTTCTACCGGGTGTTTCACAACGAGAAACCGCAGCGAAAAGCAACAAGACGTGGACCGTTAACCGAACGAAGGAAAAGGTGCTACTGCTTGTCGACCTGCTATTGCGACACAATAGCTAACCAGCTGCTATATTTATGTATATACATATATAGAGAGAGTACTTTCTCTACGGCTCAATCGTCCTCTATGTGCACACTATGTATCGTATCGCTGCTGCCGCCTCCTGCCTTCTGTGCACTCTATCAGTAAGCTACTTGGCTTTAATTGATCTCCAACTTCCATGCTTCTCGCATCCATGCTAACCAAATTAATTGCAATCAATGTATTCCTTGACTTGGAACTTTCTGGTATTCCCCGTAAAGCATAAGTGATGATTATCGGTGTTTCGGTGCAGCATTTATCGCGTGGGTCAGTAAAACTCAATTGACCTTACAGAGTGTGGCAGTGAAGAACCATTCACGTCGCAATTTTCTAGATGAATGGTTATTAGGTAGCACATGCTTAATAAATAACTGTCGCGAACTATGTGATTACCAAGATTATGGTAACGCGTTTAGATTCGAATGCACATTGCTCGAGTGTTCTACATAGATGTATTAATGGGTCTTTAGTTACAGTATCGATATTGCGTTAGCATTTCGCTTGCAATTTTGCTCAGTCCATTTATATTATCAGAGCGTGCTTTTAACGTTACGAAAGGGGGAGGCCAAGTTTTTGCTCGAGAATTTCTCCATTGCGATTTCTTTTTCTCTCTCTTAAAAGTGCCATGTAACCCAAGAAAAGCATCATTTTAAATCCATTAAGGAGCAGCTCGCCCGCTCGTTAATCATTGAATTCTTCTATCGAGTGAATCTCACTCGGCAAATGTCGACAATCGAAACTACGATTAGTTATCGATTATTGGGTGCAGCGAAGGACATGAAGTTTCAGGGGCGAGGGTTTCACCGGTGACGAGGCAGGGAGATGGAGAAATGAGCGTGTGACATGGATTGCTTCACTTTGAATCGCGTCCACGCCGCTGACTCTGCGTGACATAGACTTTATTTCCATATAACAGCGGAGCGCTCCTTAACCCACTGACATACTATTATGCCCGCCGTCATATTGGATCAAGTGTATTGGATTAAGCGGCGTCGTTGCCATTACACCCTCGGAAGGAGCACGCGAATGCGATTACCCCCCTCGGCCGATTCTTCTTCCGCAAGCAGGTGAGAAGAACACGCATTCAATGAACACGCTATCCGTCACTATTTCGTTCACTAGTCCAACTGAGCGGCCAACAAAGCCAAGATAAGGAAGACGAGAACGCTTTCTTTTGTATGAATATGCAAGCGCGCGCGCGCACGCGCACGCCTGTAGCCAACTTGCCCGCTTTGTTTCCTATTGAACATTCGAGTAGTTGATAAGATAAGAGGGCAAAAGGATCGAGATTACGAGGCACTTTCTGTACGGCGGCCCATCTACTTTATCATACTTAACTAACTCTTACTACCGGGCTTTCTTCATCCATGAAATTACCAAAATTGCCAAGTGTTGCCAGGACTCTAGATGGAGCGGAAATTGAATTTGTTACAGAAACTCTATTTGCCCAAACTTTCATACTGCAACTCGGCGAGATTCGCCCCACTCTTAAGTCTGGATTCACATTAGACGTTCGTTCACGCTCCACTCGGAGTAGACTACTTCTCTTCGAGTCAGGCCAGTTGAGCAAGGAGCGAAGGCCACCTATAGTGCGAATGCATCCGTTCAAATCATCAGACGTTGACTTTTTCCTAAGCATGGATTTAGCCATAATCCAAATTCCCTAATTTTGCTCAGGCTGGCAGACATTATTAAGGCCTCCTGCGCGCAGGATAATCCGTGGAAAGGCGGCGCTGGGTGCGAAATCATCGGGCGAAATAATTCCGCTGGCGTCGCCTCACCGAGTGAAAGTCATTCCTCGGTTACGAATCCGGGACTTTAAGCAGGAGAGAGAAGTATGCTGGTGTTTCTAGAATTCTGTGCGCGCGAGACAGAAGCAATTCGGACAAAACTACAGCGCTGGAGAAAGAGAACGAACGAGCGGGGAAAGCTAAAGTGTTTGCGTATGTGTGTAAATGGGGGGTAACGCGGACTTATGTACGAAAGAGGACGAGACAGGTGTGCGCGAGTGCCGGAATAGCGAAAAGGGGTAACAGGATTATCAGAGAGTGGAGAGGAAGCGCAGGTGGGTCGAAGGAAAAGTGAGAAGTGAGAAGCGAGCGAGAGAGAGAGAGAGAGGGAGAAAAGGAGCGGCGGGGTGGGAGGAGGATTGAAAGAGAGAGACGCGGAATAAGAGAGGTGAAAGAGAGGTGGTCGGCTGAATGAGAACGATCAGGATGCAGTATATGTAGGATAGCTAGGTAGGCACGTGTGCTACCATGCTCGCACGATCCCACGTACGGAATTTCCGGTCTAAATCGCTCGGACTGCTCCTTCCTTGAGTGCGACCTTGCGAAAATTTCACTAGAAGAGACTGCCGCCGGCCAACATGATGGCAGAGCATACCTGGCGGCTGTTTATAGTTCACGGAGACGCAGGCGGCTGCTCTGAACACCGGATTCTCATTTGCGCTGCAACTAATCAGTGCTGTTGATCTAATCGTCGAATGCGAGCGGAGTGGAGGGAAACCGTGTCATCGTCCGATGGGTGCGAGCCCTCTCTCACGAAGAAGAAAAGTTGCCAGCAGGAATAACATAACGGCTAGGCACGGCCGGCTCTCGCATTCCGTCCCAAGCATTCCACGCGGAAAAGGAAATCCAATGTGTGCAACAGAATGCCGGCGGCGCGGCGCGGCGCGGCGCGAGCGCTCCACTTCCTCTTTCGCGCTTGCGATTTCCTTCATCTTTTAAGCTCCAATCGTGCCATATCTATTAGTCGTAGAGGCAATGTGTCTGCGCCTTGACATAGTAGCGCTACATCTCTCCAATTATATCTGAATTCGAATTAAACTCAGAATGAACATCAGTATCGTCTTTCGTTATCTACTACTGATGACTGGCGTTAAAACCAGTTCACATCATAATTACGCTATAGCTCCACTCACCAATCCTTGCACACTCTTTCCCACCGCTATTCAACTACGGTTTGTCGTATCAGCGTAAGATTGTCCAAGCGCTCTTACGTTTAAGTCAATGCAGCCGACTTTCCCTTGAGTCTTCATTATGAGGATTGAAATTGTAAATCATCCTTTAGACGATTCTTGGTTATTTGCTTTAAAAGAAGGTAGGAGAGCTAAGAAATTACTGAAGTGGTTCTCGTTCAGGTAGGCATGGCTTACCAGATCAGAAAGAGGAATGGTCGAGGAAACGATAAAAAAAAACGCTATTGAAATATTGAGCTGCTGCGACCGTGGCTCTGGGGGCTGGGTGGGTGAAAACCACGATCGATAAGTGTAATTTATTCCCCTTACATTCTGTCTACGACAATTAATGGCTATACGATGCTCATCGATAGATGGTTGATTCTCATCGCCACATCAACGTGACGTTTAGTATCGGAGAGATAGTTTTTTTTAAGGAGAATTGCTCTTTCGGTTAACCTATCGGTCAGGAAATAGTCGTTTTTATGAAAAACGTTGAATACGTGAAATCATTAGATGAGAGTAGAGTCAATACAGCACGTTAAAGAAGCCGTATACGGCGCTGTCCATGAAACGGCTGTCGGACGAATGGTTCTAAAAATAGTCAAATTAACCAGGCAATCGAGATGTTTTTTCTGGTGGTCGCGAGGTACCGCTAGATTTTCGTTATGTATGATTCTAACGGCATCGTCGCCTAATGATTATCCGAAAATCTGTTTAACGGTACTTGCTGACTCAAACCTCTCTTTTTCGAACGACCATGTCGTGCCTGACGATTGAGCCATATCTCCTCTTCCTGCGTCATTCTCGTTAGCAGCATCGATTTATGTACTTCGTTAATCCGCATTACATAACTTATTTTGAACATTAAGAACGGCCCGATAAACAAGCTCGCGAAGTCAAAATTACTCTTTTATTCAAGATCCCCGTTATAACCTTCCCGGATGACAACATTGTCACTTAACGAGCTTTGTTAGTTAAATTTGGCACAAGTATTGGCGATATTGATAAATTCTTTTACAATGTACAGAAACTGCACAGTTTTTATTTCAATTCGTGGGACATCGGTAGATTGGATGCGAAGGGGAATGTTGACGCGAGAGCCACGGGAAGAGAAACCAGCCGAGTGTGCCGATTACTCAATGATTGTCAAAAAGGAGGATGGAGGCAGGTGTCAAGGCTAGGTCGTAGCCGTCTGCCCCGTTTTTCCCCCCTCTCTTTTTCGGTGGCTCGCCGAGAGAAGAAAATATCGGAGGAAAGACTGGCAATGGTAAATACATCAGCATAGTGGCAGCTTGAAATATTCCTCCATTTATGCGAGTGTTTGAAGCAGAAGCGAGGTTCTCATCGCCGGGGTTCCCAGCTCTGCGTGAAAGCAGGAGGAAGCATACAACGAACGCAGCGAGAAAAAACATGAGGCACAGAACTATCGGGTGCGAGAGCACATAGAGAATGGAAAAAGGAAATATAGAGATGATCGCAGCAATGTGGGAGTACATAAAGAAAAGACGCGTCGCTGGAAAACACAGATGGAAAAACAGCGCTGTGCATATTTCATGCAAACTCCACGGCACACCGGAAGTTCGCGTGCTGGACGTTGCATGTGTTCGGCCAGCCTGTGTGCATGTATAGAATCCATCGGAAAAATGTGGCGAAAGCTTCTTGCTTGTGTACGTACACACGTATCCATCGATTATGCACCCTCACGTGGGATTCTATCGACTAGCATCGGGAACTCGTGCAGTTGGGAGTTGGGAACAACGAATTCTACGGAGCCCACTGCACCAATCTATTCCCAGGGCTTTGTTCCCTTTGACGCAGATACCTGACCTAAGGTACTCCCTCCTGTCGGGTCTCTTCCAGGCATAGTTCTCGATGCGTTCGATGCAAGCGTTTTTCGTACCAGGGACTATCTTGCTAGGAAGAGACGTCAACGAATCGTTAACAAGGTCTTCTTGAACGTTAAGCAGAAAGAGAGACTGCAATGTTAGATTCTTTCCATGAGATAGTAGGGAAATTTATTCGTGAATCTATAACCAGCGAGAGTTGAATATTCATAGGGATACGAGAAAGATATGTAGTAGAAGGATCTAAGCGGGGGAGAGCAGCACTCTCAAGGAACAAATGTAAAACGTTAATGCAGTTAACGCGTAACCGATTTTCAAGGTGAGACCTTTGAATCTTTTCTATACCGAAGAAACTTCCATGCTGAAATGTGCATAGCTTGCCCGATGTCGCGTCGCGGCGCCAATGGACAAATGACTTAAACGTATAAACACATTATCTCCGCGGCGAAGCCTTATCGGAGATATTTCCTAGGGGCTGTTGCACTCCGTTTCATTGTGTCTCCTTAATAAACCATAATTCACGACGCATCCTGTTTATTATAGCCTTCGATCGGTGTGTGCGTTGCGCGTCAAGTAAAGAAATTTGCATTCAACCTTTCCACTGTTGGCGTTTTTATAAATTCGACAAATTATCTTGATTCCGAGGAGTGAAGGAAAAGCGAGAGACAGCATGAATCAGAGTGAGAGAGTAAAAGAACTATCAATACTTGTTTAAATGGTGTTTCTCCAAGGCGATTGGTACACTCCTACTGTACCATAAACTTGTTTAACTCGATTCGGTTACATACAAACGTCTCCCCGAGACAGGAAAGGTTAACGACAATCGTAGACGTGTCTGCAGGGAGTGTAATTGTATTCGCATGACATCACCTCATCATTTCTTGCAGCTCGTATTTTTATTCTTTCCAGCAACAAATCCACGCGAATAATATCGATCAAGTTTTAACTATAACCGGAGTACTTGAGTATAAAAACGGCTGTCGTGGAAACACCCAGCCTACACGAATTCACCGTGATATCGAGCAGCACACATGCCTTATTTCCAGTTGTTCAAGTTTAGCAAGTTTACCCTCTGCCTGGTTCTTGCCACGGGAACTACCATCCAGCATAATCTCGAAGTATATGCAGACATAGGCATTCTCATGTTTTAAACAATAAAAACTGGTCATTCTTCAGAGACCAGCAATCGTATTGACTAATACGGACTCGGGAAATTCTTTTGTTAGACGCGAGGTTCAATTACAACACACTCACAAAAGCCATTTTAGTGGAATGGTTAGTGGCGCTAGGGTCAACTTCAAATATAGACTTAGAATTCTTTCACAATGGTGTTGCAGTTTCAACTAGGTCGCAATCGTGAAACAATGGAATAATCAAAGAACACTGGGAAGCATGATTGAGAGAACGTGAGACAATTTGAATTTGGATGGGCTTAAGAGTATGGGATGGGGCGTAGTGGCGACAGATTGAGGATAGGTGGTCGCATGGTGGGAACTGTGTACGGGGGATATATCGTATCCTGGCAAAGGTCTTTGGAACCAGTTTTGCCAGACACATCGTGTCGCAGCAGCGGAACTTTATTTGCCGCTTGACCAATTGAGTCGGCCCTCCCCTACCTATTTCATTCTCGCCTCTCTCTTTCTGCATTATTTTAATACGACGATAAAGGACAACGTACTGCGCGTTAACATCAATTTACGACACTATACAACACCACCGGTATGATGTACTACTCAAAGCCGCGCTGCTACTGGAAACGTAAGCCCGCCTGGTGGAACTAGCTTGCTCCTGAACGCACGCGGCCGGCGCATCGAACAAAAAGAGAACCGGTTCGCCTCTTGTAGCAGACTGCCACCCTGTATCCGGTGCCCATTCAACAATGACTCTCCTTGTTTGCTCATAATAGCTAGTAATCGCACCGCAAGGCCGTATTATCACCGTACACCGTTAATCACTACATTCTTTTAATTGTACTCATCTCGTCAGTGCGCTATTCTACCGCGTATTCGCTCTTCCAACAATTTCACCTCACGCGTACAATTCCACTTGCACTCGATAATACTTCAGGTATCGAAGCATTGATCAAGAACTCTGGCAAACTGAAAAAGTGAAACGGAAAACAAGGCCACTAACACAACTGTCGACAGTCGGCAACTGGTAACACTGTAGAGGTAAAACTGCACCAGCTAAGACCTACATTCGTGTTCTATACCCTCCGGCGAAGTTTCAACTTTGTAGCGTTAACGAGCGTGATTGTGCAGTTTGTATAACTGTTGATTTTAGGTGATGCGTCACAAGATTCCTGACTCTTGACTGCTTCATCGCTACAAAAACAGTCCCGATTACAGCGCGTTTTTTGCAAAGAAGTTTTCGCCAGCAAGAACCATTCCATTGAATTCCCTTACTCTTATTGATCCCGGTTGAAATGCCTGTTCTTCCTTTATAAAAATTAAATAAACATCAGAATGAAAGAGCGTAGTCGCCATTTTGTAACTACGTATTCAGCATTTTTTTCCCGGCTCTGACGAAACCATCAGCGTGCAGTTCCTCATATAGTATCAGTCTCAATGCTTTTAAAATCGACTAGTGCACATTTGCAAAATCAGCGAGGGTCGCGCGCGTGTCCAAGAGAGCAGCACACGTGAGCGTGCTTCGGGGGGAGGGGGATATTATCGTGGCGGGCATCACGAATGCTTCGCAACGGCGCGCCGCGTGAATGAACGGCGAGCGAACGAAAAAGGGTCGGGAAAAGTAATGGCGAGGAGAATGCAAAACCCGCATATCACCTACATGGGTGGAAAGCCGTAACGATAAAGATATATATTTCTTTGGAGCGAGTGGAAGAAAGAGGGATAGAAAAAGAGGGGGAGGTGGTGTACATACATACGTTAGTGACTCAAGTGCCCTCCACATGGTTGCTAAACAAAAAGCGAACTATGGTTTGCCTGGGATAGGCCAGTTCTCCTCCTACATCTCTCGCCATTCTGTCCTCTGCCACCGTCCTTTTATTCATGGTTCGCTTGCTCCCCCCCCACCAGATAACACATCGGGAAATCGAGAGAAAAATGAATCACGCGCCAGCCGCTTATCCGGGTAATAAGCACGCGGTGATTAACGAGCGCTTTAGCGTGCCGTTATTCCTGCAGAAACACCTCGAGATTTTACGAATTTTTCTACTCGATTACGGGACGATAGTGAACAGCCGAGCACGTCGCCCTTTTCATATCTCCCTGAGGTGCGCGTCAACCCCCTTTCTACCACATGTTACCAACCACATGAATATCGAGCGAGTCTTCAGTTTTCTACCTCATTTTTCCGAGAACCTAGTCATTTTCTCGAGAAATTGTGCCCTGCGTTTCTTCACGACTCTTCCTTCTGCCTATAGCATACAATTTCCACAGTCTTCATTCCACTAATCAAACTTCCGCTACTATGTTCGCTATATCCTTAATTCGACAACTTCCTCCTATATTATGCCGGTTAGCCCATCCTTCCCTTCGATGTATCTTATAATACGAAGAATAGATGACAAGTGTGGGATGGCAGCAGGTGAATTTGGATTGATTTACATGGCACTCGATTGTAGGAGGCATTTTTTAAAGGATCGATGCTCTTGTGGAAATTTCTGTTCATTCCTTATCTTGGCAGAGCACGGTATTACGTAACAGAGGCCTGGCTTTATTGCGCAGATGTGTGCGAAGTATAAATTAGTTTGCGATCGATCGACCGGTACTGCTAGAAACACGAAGACTGCAGATGGAATATACCGCACCGGCTGTTGTGCCGAATAGAACCTTTGAAACAACTATAAAATGGATTTAGGGTGGCCAGGCCGTAAGGCGGTTCTGCCGATAAGTTCAGAGTGACCGACTTTTAGCATTGTATTATCTAGATTGAGCGGGTGCCGGAATGGTAAACGGGTCAGGCGTGAAAGTAACTGTTACGGCAGCGACGTCTCGTGCCAGTCGCGAGCAGCTGCTGATCCTCGATCCTCGTACAAATCGACGAGATTCCAGCGCAAATATGTGATAATCAACGGCAAATGGCTAAACCAGACTTCCGAATATCGCAAAGATCAATCAGCTTCGCAAGAGCAAACGTCTCCTTACTAGGTGCGCGAGTAACCAGCACCGAGAACTCATTCGAGTCAATCGAGCGCTGCTTTCTCAAGATCGATCATCGCAAGATTGCATGGAGCTGAAAGAAACTTGTCGCAAGAGGGCGGCGAAATTTGTCTTACCGGCAAATTAACCCGCGCGCCTTGAATTCCTCGACAATCTGTGCAATCGGTGAGATGAAGGGTGATGAAGAATGACTAATGATGCGGGAGACAGGACAGTGCAGCGGTGTGACGATCATGGAGATAGATCCTCCGCGCAGAAGATAAAACCCTCGAGATTAATGAGTCACGTCGACAAAACACTGTTCTATGACAAACTTTGAAAGCGGGATAATTTCCTAATCTATACGAAGAGGATCTTTTTTAATTGGAACACTCGTCGGCATAGCATAGTCTCTACGCGATGGCGGTGAAAAATCGAAATTGCGGCGGTTCTACGAAGTTGCGACGCCGGTCGCAGCGAGCAAGTCGGTGATATCCCTTCATGAAATGTAGACAGCTAAGCGCGCGACCACTAAGGAACCGAGTGAAAGGCAACAATGTGAAGGCGAGCGTGCAGGACTGCGCTTCGCTCACTTTGCTCCAACGTGAAACAGCTGCTACATAAAATTGCAGCTACATAAAATCGTACTCTGGAGTTACGAATGGGAGGGAGATTGCTGGAATGGACGGACAAAGTGGGTGAGTGCTGGACCATTAATGCGAAAATGAGCGATAGCCGCGGACACAGTTAAACAAGAAGAAGGAGAGGAAGAAAGCGGGAGAGAGAGAGAGAGAGAGAGGGGGGGGGGGGAGAAAAAAGAAGCAGCAGAGAAGACGTGTGCTGAAAGGAAAGAAAGGGGATCTTACGGTAAACAGAGAGACTTCGCTAGGATCGTGCCGTGCATTATTGTTACACATGAAATCGCTCATGGGGCTCGCGCACGTACTCGTCACACAAAGGGAAACACGCGTATGCGTGCGTGTCGCATGAAAACAGTCTGGCTGGCAAGCGCGCGCACACCAAGAAAAATCCAAGCAGGTAGAAAACACAAGCCCCTGAGCGTTGATCGAGCATGAGGACACGTACTACTCAGTTCTCCCTGGATACGTCAGCCACGACAAGGACGTCTAGTAAACGAGAGAATTATACTGGAATAATTGCTGCGCTCCCTGCAGAACCCACAACGAAAGTAAAAAAATCCTCCGGGAGGAGGACGCACCTCCGCGCCGTTCATCGGGTTTCCTTTGTTCGTTCGGCTCTCGTTAGAACACGTTGCGCGTGATAGGCACGAAACACAGATAAGGGCAACGGAACGCAGAGTAGCAGCGCTCATCGATATATGCAACAACTTGATTAATTCATTTTCAGGCTCTGACGAGTCGGTGCTCGTCCCATGTGGGTGAAGATATTACATACTCGTAGTTGCCTCGCTTTCGGAGCGAATACCATTCCGGAGGTTCGTCGCACTTTTCCTACCTGTTGGAGAGCTATGCGCGTGAAAGTCTGTCGATTAAGTATATATTTATCTGTATTTGCTAAATTGTAGTAGCTTAATGAGAACTCTTAACGTGAATGAAATAACTTCCTGATACATTTATGTGCAAGGATAAGGGTGTAAAAAGATTGTGGCAAAGCAATCTTTACTCTTTATACATATGCAAGTAACTCTTCCGTACTTAGGTGTTCTGATACTCTTCCAATTTCAAGAAAACGTCACATTATTATATTATTATATAAGATTCTTTTCTGCCAAAAATGCTATTTTTCTAATCAACAGCAGTTGTTAATGAACTGGTACATGAGACTGTAGAATTTACCTTGTAGTTGAGGCTAGTAAATTAATAATACGAAGGGAGCGTTTTAAATGTAAAACTTTAGATTCCGGTCTCTTTCCGATCAGTGTGCGCTTATTGCGTCACGGAGAGACGCCGCGCCGCCGCGCCGGTGAGCATTCGAGTCGATAGGGATAGGCAGAAGAGACGAGAGGCGAGAGTAAAAGGATGCCGAATGGGATTTCCAAAGCGATAGCCACTTCCGAGAACTGGCGTGCGATAAAACACCTCGCGGAAAGTGGCACGGGACTTCAACTTCACGCCGAGTGAAGTGAATCAAGAAGAGAGAAGTACTGCTGGACAAGAGAGAACGAGAGAAGGGCCTCAGGGTGTCGTTTATCAGAGATCCGGGAAATATGGAAGCTGTTAATCCGCAAGGGTTCGGCCTCGACTACGCTGACAATGAATTAAGCTTGCTGGCTACACAAACCATCAACAACTGGCAGGCTTTAACTGGAATCCCCTTTCAAGTTGGAAAAATTCCAGAAACTCTACACGCCTGTGTAGTTAGTTAGGTTTCCCCGGAAACTCTGGCCTTTGGAAAATCGAGTGCCTAGAAAGAACATTCGCAGTACTTCTGACTCATATCCATTTTGGTGGCGTTCTTGTGTTAATGTCTCCTGTTAACATCAATAGAGTTTGCTGCTGCGCTATTTTAGTAAATTCTCAAAGTCCTGAGTGATCGAAAATAACTAGAAATCAGTCAAGAACGTTCGAGTGAAATGTAGTTGGATTCATTTGCGGACAAAACTCAAGTGAAACTTTTACGTAAAGGTATGTTTTTTCGAGAAGAGCGTGGCGTTAAGCGGCGTTATTTTTAGTCTACCGGGCTGCTAACGTTACCGGTTTCAGTTACGGTGTGAAGCTAATCTTCGTATTTCAAAGTATTAGGCAGACACGCGAGTAGCATGTAAGAAATGGTGGTTGGGGAATTATTTTGTATGTAGGTGGCCGTCATAATGGTGGCCCACCTGTAGCTTCGCCTCGTTGTAACTTGACGGGGGAAAGGTCATCGCGGGTGCGTTCAACTTTGCAGATGTTCGAGTCAGTCAAAGGTCAGATTATGCGAGACATCAAAAATCGATAAGTGGAATCGATGGAGCGCGTCGAGACGCAGCGAAGGCACACGGTGATTGACAGACCTCCTTCTCCTATTGATGCCAATGTGAAACGCCGCGCCGTGAGAAATCGAGGGGACCCACTACAAGCGTATTGGGAAGCGTGCATGTAAAGAACGCTTGGTCTTTCTTTCACTTTTGCTCAAGGCTCGAAACGTACTTGGCAATCTGTCGAATTGAGCCTGATTAAAACCAGATAAACCTCAACTTCCCAATACTTGTTCGGACAGTTCCTTTTTCTCCTCGTTTTCGTTTGAACTACTTGGGGGTTTATGCAGTGTGCTAAAGTGACAGGATAAAGTGACTTTCGATGCATAAGAGGGTTTGGCCACGCCCAAAAAGGACAGCGCAGATTTGCAAGCCGGAGGTCGATCACCTTTACATCGCCAGGAGCAATTTAGCTCCAATGATCCGCAACGACATTTAACCAGAATCAATTTCATCAACGTGGACTGCGCGTAGTAGTGTTCTGTCGTACAGGTGTCATCGAAGAAGAGATATGACCGCGGCTTCGACTATACTGGCGATCGTTTCACCAATCACGAAATCTACTCGCTCGCAAGTATTGCTAATCCTCGGTGCTAGTCTCTAGACTAGGTCACCAGCCATCTGGCAGTCGCACATGACCGGAATTCGTATTTTCCATCACTTCTCCATCCTAATGACTCTTTCTTACTCTGTCAAGTAAAAAAGTCATGCAAGATCGCCTGGTTGATGAGTGCGATTTATCCAGGAATGTGTTCCACTGTTCCCGTGGAACTACGCACAAAAAAAATCGAAATCCGTACCGGACGGCGAGTGGAGTAGCCGCGCGGACCGATGCTCGAACGAACGGTCTAAGAGAAAATGGTGTATAACCTTGCTCGAACGACCTCGATCGCCTTCACCGTACAAAACCTTCGGCATGAGTGTGCGTATGCGTGCATGCCACGACGACTGACACACGCTAGCCACGTCACATCATCGTCGCGTATGGAGCTTCACATACACGTTCAACCCCAATCCCCGAAACCGCTGGCACGAAAACATCTTTTTCGCGTGTAACTGGAGACGAGAGACGCTAAGAGGGAAGGAGAGAGAAAGAGAGAGAGGAGAATTGCTATCGAGCGACAGAATATGTCGTCGCGTCGTCGCATGCGGCGACAGAGAGCGCCATGCAACACGACCTCCTCTCACTCTCACTTTTCTCGCCACTTGCCAAAAGGAATTTCACCGCTGTAATCCCTTCACTGGCTGCTCGTTTACCCTCCCCCTGTCGCCACATCCCGCCAACCACCAATAGCTCAGCCCGCCCGTAGACCACCTCTCGAATCCTATATCGCTCCTACGGTTGCTGCTGCTGCTGCTCCAGGCTATCTCCGAGCGAGCCCTGTCGCAATCGCCGCTTTTATCGTCGCCTGACGCTTTAATCCGTTGGAGAGTCTTTCGGTGGCAGAGCAACACTCGAGAAAATTCCGATAGCTGAATGCATCTACAGATGGCATGTAGAAATGTAGTGCGAGGCGCCGCGCCGCGCCGCACAATGTAGAAAGGTGAGTAGAAGGAGAGTGCTGTCGCCGTCTACCCGAGTGTCTATGTAAGCGCGAGCAACTTTAGGGTCTTCACGGAATAATTCTACATAATTGACCGACCTTCTCGTTTCACAACGTGTTTCATATGATCGCTTGCACAGGCTGTCAAGAAATGATATGCCGCGGATAAATATGTGTCATTATACGAACGGAGATCGAATCAATTTCTTTAGAACTGATATGGCAAATTGATTACAGATCGCTTGTATAAAGTGTCAAGAAATGATATGTCGCAGATAAATATATATCATTGTACAAGCGAAGATCGAATAAATTCCTTTTCTCTTCTTTGAGGCAGATATTGCAAATTGATTCGAATCTGCACAGGAGTTGCAGATTCGCTGTTTTCACGCACTACCTATTGCGAAGCCTGTAGAGCGGAGGCGTAAGTGCTCTTCCTAGAACACACACCAGGTCGCTAATGATTACCCGTGCTTAGCTAGAAGAGACGTAAGAGTGTCGCGCAAGTCTGATGAAGATTTCCAAGATATCCTGGGATCCAAGGTTGCAACTAGTTCAACTGATAGTCTTGGGACTAATTTTCCAGTCGCAAATTTATGAACTGATTACGCAAGAGAGGTGTACCACAAAAAAGTATAGTGCGCGCATGGAGTAAAGGAAATCCGACATAGCGCGCGGTTCTACGAACGTCCTTTACGCTCCTATAAACAGTTATGTCCGCTTTACGATCTCATTGTGAGCCTATGGATACAGTGGACTTTGCTCGGAATCACGGGGATCGGATTCCGTGGCACAGACGCGATTCTATTACACCTGCATCCAGTCGCTCTTCTATTAACACGCTCCTCTATCAGACACGCCTTAACGCGCATTAATCGACCTTTTTCTCTGCTTATAACGATAACACGCTAGCTTTCGGCCAAAAGAGTATCTGCGATGGTGAATCGAACGTTATCAGTACAACAGCATAAAGCTTATCGAATGATGGAAAACCCGCAGCATCGCGAGACGATAATGGAACCAAGGTTCTCACTTACCCCTTCATTTCCTAGGAACTGTATGGTAGGATTCTGGCTGGTCTTATTCTGCAACAAACAAGGAAACCACATGTTAGTTTGAAATGTCAATACAATTCATTTATTTTACGTGCTTTTATTAAACGGACTCTCTAAAAGCAGTGAATCACTAAGTTTGTATTTCATCGTGCGGTCTACGACTTCGAGAAGGTTGAGCACCGCTTTTCGAAGAGGTCGTGTACAAGTTAGCACCGGAAATCACCGAAAATACCGTGTCAGATTGTAGAGTATGCCTGGTGAGTCGCGGAACTCGCGTGGTACGCGTGAACATTGACACGTGCATGCATTGAAGCGATTCTCTGCGATAAAGGAGCACCTTCGGGGTGACGGTGCGATGCACGGATAAAGACATTTTCAACCTGTCGATACGCAAGCAAGCATTTCTAGCGTGACAAGCGAGGGTGGAGAAAAGCTGTCGGATTTTACGAACTCTTTCATTTTGTTCATAGCTTATATGCAAATAAACCGCTACTCAAGCTCGCCTCATTAGCACTCACCGACCCCTTTTCCGATAACCCTCACTATTGCTTCCCTTTTTATAAAGGCTTTTACACTACCTTAATCGAATTATATTGTAGAATACTTGCTGACCGAAAATTTCAATGACCGTCCATTGAAGTGATATAAAAATATGTTTCCTCGGTTCTGCTTGACGGAAGATTGTACTACTTTAAAGAATTGTAGATGGAGCTGTACGCGGATAGTTGGTAGGTAATATAGTTTGGGCCGGAGATTAATTACCGATCCGATTTCCTTCGGTTGGGAAGACAAATCCATCTCGTGTTCGACAAGATTAGATTATTTAAATGTAGATAGATGGATGAGGATGATCGAAGGCTCTCGAGCGCACAAGGCGGCCGATCTGCTAGGCGGTAAAGGTGTCACGGTGTCTCGCTTTACGTCTCATGAAATCAAATTGCGGTATGATCTTGTAACGCAATACATTCCCCGCGTTACATTACGTGCTGCACGGCTGCACGTGTAAATGCACAGGCGCGCATGCACGTACACAGACGCACGCATACTGTTGTGCCGGTGTCGTTTCGATTTTACATGATGCACTGCTACACGTATACGGTGAGCGGCAATCGCTTGAAAAGGGAAAGTCGCCGGTAAGAGCTTCGAGAAACACGCGAGCTTTCACTGATACGTCCACGATAAATCCTGACTGGAGGAACTCCGCGCGGTCATACTCGACTGACCCGTGCACTGCAGGAACCAGCCATCGGAAAAATCATTGACAGACCATCAGACTGATCGGTTCGACTCGACTCTTCGTTCAATTGCAGAGTTTCTGCTACAGGCACGCTGATGACATGCTAATGAATCCCCGTTCGAATAGATGAACATTGCGTTACGCTAACCACGCAAAATAATCGAGGATCGTTGGTGTGCTGCTTTCACTCGACCGTAAGATTTGTTTACGGTTTTAATTATCGATCGGCGATTACTAGGTAACCTAAATTTCATGCCGATTTGCGCGTCTTGTTTACAGGATTACTATGTAGTTCTACCTGGTGGAAATATGCCAATTCACAGATGCCACCGATTGGTATAACTGTTTGACTTGAGTATGTCAGTTGTATGCGGATGTGGTGGACTTCTCCATCCGTGTACACACGACATTCAAGCGTAACCTTGCCATAGGATTTGATGTTTATTCTAGCTAGTATAGAAATGCCCGCTGTGCAGTAACGCTTAGTTACGATGGGTAGGTTGTAGGCAGCGGCGGCAAGATACCTTCTCTCTCTCAAGGAAGATATAACACAACTTCATTGTCGCGCAACGTGTCGCATGACTGGTTTGAGTGGTTGCTGTTATTGGTTATCAGGAGGAAGAAGAGCAAAGTGTGAGTAAGTGAGAGAGAGAGAGAGATTGAGGGAAAATCCGGGGTGTAGATTTACCGCGCGGCAACTAAATTCATTTTGTCTGGCCTGTCCCATGTATAAAGGGACGTAACAATGCTATCTATTTTCGCACTCGGAGAGGAAGTCTCGAGCAGTGCTATGGCACATAAATGTTCTGTCAAAGAGGTCCTCGCTACCCATCATCCACCCTTTCCCCGAACGAAAGCCGCCCAACCCAGCCAGGTCAATAACACTTCGCCCTCGCCTCCTCCAATCCCTCCCACCCTCTCTTTCTCTCTCCCTATCCACCCCAAACCTAGACTCATGTTTCCTTTGTCGTCGTGTGCTTCTCTTTAAGTCGCCTTTTCCCGCCGCTACCCTTCTCATTATTGAAATTGAATCTGAGGGTAGAGCGGGCCGCTGGCATTAGCCATAAATTGCCGCGTGACTTAGGTCTGTCCGGCGGGCGACCCACTGACCAATTACACATCTACGACCAACAAGCCGTCCGTCTGCTGCTTTTCCTATGCGATCCATAGTAATTCCAGTTCGACAGATTATGCCTAATGATTCCCCGGCTTGGTCCGGGCAAGCGTGCCAGCAGTAAATCGAAGAAGATGCCCTCGGATGTCATCATCGATCCTTAGACTTCCGATAGAATTATTCATTGTGCGCAATATGTCCCACTGCAATTGGATTCGACCACCACCTGTTGCGCCGCCAGTTTTTATCGTCGAGCGGTAATCAAGCGTACCGATCAATTATTTCCGGCCTTCGATAGACGCACAAATTATCTTTGCACAATTCAGCGCCCGGCAGAGATATTCCCCGCCCGATAACAAATAGCGAGAGAGCAAATCGTGCAACTCGCCGATTATTGGATTTAACTTATGAATTATGACAATGAGAAAGTTTCGAAAGTATCAGCGTGCATTAATCCTCGTGATTGTGATTCATCTTCCGGTTGAGTCTGTGCGCCTGAGTGCTCCATTGTAAAGGCTTATAAGGATAAATATGAGTCATGCCGATATTATCTTCGGGAAACTACACTTCCGATAAGTTTGGCACATTCCATTAATCAATCGACTATTGGAGCTCTGGCTTATTGGACGCAGCAAAGTAAGGCATAACGCAGGAGATATCTCGTGGAGAGAAAAGATTCAGTATGCAGAGGTTAACATCGATACAGGCTGACCTATATACATCCGCATCACCCTGTAAAACCGGTTGACCACTAATGGCCGCAATGCATCGATCGTAACTTCCAAGAAGGGAGTAAAGAAATTGGTCAACCATTGGTTCAATATGAGAGTGCGTAAAAAATGGTGTGATTAAGTATCGAAGCACGTCAATCGGGCCTAGTAAAAACAATCGGCAGCCACATTTCGATAAAGGGTAAGCAGTGTTCTAGGGAAAAAGCTCACATGGAAACAAGTCTGGAGCGCTAAAATGATCTGGCCTTTTATTAAATTGGCCGCGCGATATTTCGGGAGAAATAAACTGATGCAGTGACCTATTAGACTGGCGTGTAGTGCGCTTGATCTCGCGTTGCCGGGGGTATTTTTCCGGAGATAGTATTTCACGTAAGCGGCAGTCTGTGTTGGCCACATAATCTCAAGAGGCCCCACCTACCAACCACGGGGAAGCTGAGCCTTTCGATCAATATGTTCCACGAAATCAAGTATTGGAGTGTACGTGTATAATGGGTGTGCTCCTTCTCTCTAGAGAACTGCTCGACAGAGTAAGTGTTGCTTTGAGGAAAGCGTAGTCGAATGAAATACGACGTATACATAATAATGAGAAGAGAGAAAAGGCTCTTTTCACGGCAAGGATAATTTCGTCGGTACTGTTAGCCGGAATCGGTGGTGGTTTTCTGGTGGCGTGTATGCGGTCAAGACCGGTCTAGTAGTGACTGGGTAGGAGCGCTGGCCAACGACAAGTCAGGCGGATTTGAATGTGCTTCTCGTTGTACTTGGTTCGTCGGTTCACTACAGGAAAGGCCGTTCCTTGCCAAAAAAAAAAGTCGTATCTCGGCTCGATTAATCGTAGGCCGCGGTCATAATCGAGCCGAGAGCCGGCTCGGTTGCCAGGTTGCAACAGGTAGTGCTCCAAGTCGATAAGACACGACGACGTTCGCCACTGTTAGACCGTGAAATTCGGCAACGCTGCTAACTGGTTCACTTTCTCTCGGGCGGCGCGCAAACCCAAACTACTGCACTCTGCCTCCCACTTTTCTAGCGCTGGCTCCGTGCGCACGTAAATGCACCGAGACTCCAGCTATCCACGTATCACGTACGTATCTGTGGCGCAAGGCACAATTTGTGCGTCGTCGATATCACGCCTTTGTAGAGTTTCCTTCGCGACAAATCGATCGCCAATCTGCTACTTCTTTCGCCGCCGCGCTCATTCGCTCAATACTACTTTGATCTGCTATCTGATACTTGCCTTTCCGGTCTTAGAAACAGGGTGCACCGATTATATGTCGCTAACGTTAGATTATCACAGGCTGGAACCGCGTCGACACATATTCAGAAGGGAATTTCACACAATTTGAGAAACCAATTCCTTTTTGCTTTGCGTCACAATGGCTTGTTACCCTCTTTTCGAATATTATCTTTAAATTCAATTGTTTGGAATTCCATTAACAGTTTTAGAGGCTCTTTCACATTATTAGAAATACAGTTTCAAGCGTGCAATTGCGTGAAAACTGAAGAATTTATGATCGCACTGCTGATTCGCCATAGATCGGCCAGAGAGAGGAAAAGATCGTGCGACAGAATAAAGGAAAATGCGTCAACTGAGATGAGAATGGAAAAGATGCTTACTGCAGCGTGCGTTCAACCGTTAACCAATTTGTTCATGCATAACCCAACGACGGACATGCAGCATTTACGACGTGTTTTTAGCGACATTCTAAGATCGACGAAGGTCGAAGACGTCTTTGACAGCTGCTAGTCAAACTGGTTTAAATTGAACGATCTCTCGGCTCGTAGATAAGGAGTTACAACTCGCAATGATGTTTGTGGCATAAAACATCCCTTGTTGCTTGCGCTCCGATAACAAACATTACTTTACTAATTCCCTCGGGAAATGTTTGGTGCGTTCGATGATAGTGAATTAGACGATAAGTTCATATTACTTTGATCATTCAACTGGTGCTACTCGAGTGGTAATATGATTTGATAAGAAGGGTTCAATTAATTATTGTGATGGTACGAATATAATGCCAGTTAGCGATAACGCAATGTTTGCCTGAACTTCGGCGCACTTGGCGGGGCTTTATCTTAGAGGTAGCTATAAACGCTCGACTTTCATACGCGGTAGTCCAGCTCGACGTGCATAAGATCTGCTGATAACCCCGGCGCACCGGACATAAGAAGTCTGTTATGCAGTGGCTCGCTTGCAAATGAATGCGGAACAAAGGGGAGGATTAACGAGGAATCCTTGTGGAATGAAGAGATTTATGGAGAATGGGTTGAAGGGTCTGTTAAGCGAGGTCTCGCGACGATATGAATTGCACTTCAAAGATCCGGGGTGCCGACGATCCCGTAATCAGAACGATTAGGCGTGGCTTGGATAAGCAGGGGCGAAGCTTGCCGCCCGATCCTTGTTTTTGCCTGCGATAAATCGTTTCTATCTGCAGATAGAGCCTATCATCGCTCACTAATACATCCTTGCAAAGCAGTCTTTTATTGTCATTACCAATCCTTATCTCGGGGCATTTAACAGCTCGATTGAATCATAGTGCTTTTGAGCTCGCCATTAATAGCGGAATTACGAGGGTGCACTGTCATTTGCCGAAGCGATGAAGCAAAAGAAATAAGTACGTATCCTGTGTGATGTAAATGACATAACACGAGAATCGGTATGTTGTATTTTGCTGGCTATATCGCTCGCGAAAAGTACTTCTCCACGAGCTTCCACTAATTAATGAAGTCGCGCTCAAGGATCACCAAATAAGCAGCAGAAGTCTACCAATTTTCCCGGGGAACTCGTTCGGTAATGAATCACTTAGAATGGTGAACGCAATTACTGGCAGGCTCCGGAGGAAAAATCTATCCTTACTCTTGGAGACGAGGGAGAATAACCCGGGCATAAATAACGGGAGAGGAAGGAATCGGAAAAGGGAGCTTTCCTTCTATTTTAGCTCGTCGGTCGAACGGCGTCGCTAGGGTGAAGTGTTCTTCCGCTCCGCTCTCAGCTGCATGGATGGCAGGTGGGTGAAAAAGGCGAGGGTGAAAAAGGAAGGCGACGAGCAGGAGGCGCTGGAAAACGGAGCCATCGATCCTGGAAACCGGAGATGCGACTGCCTTAACGAAGCTCATTGTTCTCTCTGCCCGAGCGAAACCTTCAATGCCGCTTTTAACACTGCCGCACTCCGCAGGTTAAATGACCGATTCAACTGTGGCGCCCTGCGACATACAAATACTTCTTCTCGACTCGCCGATTCTCTAGATTCTCCACCTGAGCCACATCTTAAGCGGCTTTTCCACATCACCGAAAATACATATAATGACTGCGACCCAAGCGTACAACGGGGTTAAAGCGGCTTTCGAGAAATCTAGTAGCTAATAAGTAATATCTAGCTTGGCTAAGCTCCAACCCAGATATCATTAGAAACCTCACGAATTTTTGAATGGACTTCCGCCTTTACCGCAAGCTGTGATGTATCACGTAACCACCAACAGAAAGCGGGCAACTTATGAACCATAACGACACCGTCGTTTCGTTGATCGCGTTCGATCTTACAATGCCGTTATCTGCAGAAGTACCACCCCACTTGCTCAGGCATTCATGGGGTATAAATCGATTTAACCCGCAGCTCATGTTCACGACTTGAGGGATCAAAATTAATACAAGCAAACAGAAGGTTCTGATCGGATCGAACTGTTTGCGAGAGCGAGAGCGAGAGCGAGAGCGAGAGAGGAAGAGGGGAGAGAAGCCTGGCTGGCCGTTGCGACAATAGGGTGGAAAGAAAAGGTCTCTCGGCATTCTTTTCTCAGTAAGCCTGTGTGGAAGTGAAGGGAAACTAGGTGGGGGAGGGTGGAACGAGCGAACGAAAACCGGACAACGTGGCTACCATCACCATCATTCCTGCGTTATCTCGTGAACGGTAAAAGAATCGAGATGAGCAGATTAACGCTGTGCAGGAGGGCGGCCTCGAGGGTCTTTCGTATTTCAAAGTCGAAAATTTCAAATGATTCAGACGCTTTCGGCGACTGCGTTAAATCATAAGCTGAATGAAAGATCCTGACAACACATGTTCACGAATATACACGATCTCTCTGTATACCTTTCCTCCTGCCGCCGATGCCGCCGATGCCGTCACCGTCGCTTACCTGTGTGCCCCTCCGTGTTTATGCGGCGAGCACCACCTGCCGCATAAGGGTGTGTTATTCTCCCTAAGAGCCGAGAATTCACATGATTCTACGCTCGGTGCACTTCTTTATACATGCCATGTGCAGAGTGCTCCCAGGAGCCGCGCTATCTAGAATGCCTAAGAACCAGCTGCTTCCTTGTGGGAGTCACTCTTCGCAATCGATACTTGTGAATTTATAAATTTTCGATCCCTTTTACTTATATGCATTTCAAGAAACTGTGATATAAATTGGATTTAATGTAACGATCGAAAGAATAAATAGTTAAGATTAATGCGTTTCCCATGAATTTGCTAGAGAGTAAAGTACGCGCTTGCAAACTAGAAGTATTTCATTTTGAAACTATCGACAAAGCAGGGTTTCATTTTGGAGTTATTATGCGCAGTCTCTCGAGCAACATACCAGTATGCTAATTATCCAGATTTTGAGTGCTGGTAATTACTGGGCTTACAACGGCCAACAAAAATAATGACTTTAGAAAACTATTTAACACTGTTGAGTAGTTCAACAGTTATGAATGGTTTCAGGCTCCAAAATGGAAAGCCTCGACGGTGCACTTCATGTGAAATCGGGCGAACTTCATATACAACTGAGTAGAGTTAGTTTGGTCCTTCACTCATCCAGCCTCCCTACCAGGCTTGCGCATCACATGCTCCACGCGAACTCTTATCTGCCTGCTTCATAATTTAGTGTGAACGTCTGGTACGAAATCCAATTGGGAAAGATAGGAATATGATTAATAGAATAAATTACTCTCAAGCCGAGCTGCTGAGCCCATAATCGAAGGATGAGACGCTGCGCCCTGTTAGTAAGAGGAGCAGGCAGGAGCTAATAATCCGACGGTGAAAGGGGGGAAAGGTTCTCGTTGTCGGTAGAGTTCGTCGCGACAAACAGGAGAGAATGATCCTGTAATTGCATTATCTGCCAATTCATCGTAAGCCAAGCTAGGCGATAGGGGTCGGTCTCTCTTCCCTTACTAGGACATGAGGGTGGTGTTAACGCGGTTCAAGTGCTCGAGACAAAGATAGGTTGGAGTCGTCGGCGGCGGCGGCTGCGGCAGTAACGAACCTGGGAGAGCGTATTATCGATTCGTGGAAGGAGAGCCGGCGGTTGCTGCGGTTTCCACACGACGAGGTAGTTGGCCCGACGGCGTACGCCACGGCAAGCAAGGACGACGATCGTAAGTGTGTACGCTTGCCAACGACAAACGGCCAGCCCTAGCTAGACGCATACATGCGCGTCTACTTACGTGTATACTTTTCGCGGCGCGTTCAATGAGAGGAGTATCTCTCATCCAATGATCCCCTCCCTCCAGCGCTCCATCGAGATTACTACGCGCCCGGAAGCTGCGTGTACCATCTCCCGGCCATTGATAAAGAATTACACGCTGCCACACGCGCCGCTTTCCACGGGGGAACATCGAATACAGACCCTGCATATCATATCGTTCGCTTACACGAGGATTACGTCGCCAGCACCAGATAAAAAGCAACAAGTCGAAGGGGAATATAAACCGAGCGCTCGTACGCGCTCTCCTATGTGCCACGAGAGAAGGCAGATCGTGCGCTATACACCCTTTAGCAGCGCTCCTTGTGCGCCCGAGTTACATACGAGGATTATACCGTCGGCGCGGCCAACAGAAGATTTCTACCGCGGTGGCAGCACTGATAAAACCCTGCTAAGTCTACCGAGTTACAAAGTGATTATTCTTTCGCAGCCTTTCACGTGTCAACACACGCGCGCTCAAAATACCGACTGCACTTCCTCATAAGTGTCGGAAGCATCTGTGCAAATCTCGAATCTAAACGACATATCGACTGCCGACAAAATTCCACATCTCCGACTGTAGCCTGTCATTTGTCCGCGGTGCCTAGTCGACTTTTAAATGCCTAGCATACAGGATACGAAACCACGATCATTAATTTAACACTGTTTTTCAGGAAGGAAATTTCATTGCAATTCAAGTGTTTATTAATTATTGCGAGTCGTTATCGTACCCTTAAAGAATTGCTGTTATAGATCAATAAGACATAAAAATTTGTATCCTGTTGGTATCTACATATGACATATGATCCAATGTAACATAGCAGCTAAACAGATATTTCACTAGCTATCGAAGACAAATCCGTCGATCCACATAGCTTCATCGAGAAAGTTCGTTTTATCAAGAAGACACGGGATTCCAGGAACTAGTACATAGGAAACGGATAGAAATGTCACTTTACGGGAGACACCTTGTAATTTGTCATGCGGCGCTCTTTCACAAGCGTGGTACGATCGGGGCGGCGTATCTAACATTTTAACGATTTACGTATGTACGTACTGCTGCTGATACGGATGTGCGCATGTACTCGTCGGCTCCGAGAAACACAGCTACCAAGTGAAAGGAGCATTGTGCACCGAAAGAGTGCCACTCAAGTAAGCGGAAAAGTAGCAAACAAATGTAGTTTCACTCGACATTCTGATAAATTTGCAAGCATCGATATGCGATTCTCCTTTTTCAGCCCTGGCAATGACTATTCAGGAAATGGCATCGCTCGCAAAGATTGGAATGAAACTCGAAAAGTTGTCGAGTATCAGCGATTGAATCACTGCCGATGGAAAGATAGCGCGAATTTTTCCACAAACATTCCCGGTATATCAATCCTGAGAACAAGTGTGCGCACTGACAAGTATTTACATCGGAACACATACTATTTCCCAATGCAGTCTACATTGCAGAGCATTGACACGAGCATCCGATTGTAAGCCACGTATTAACTCTTTCAGGCGCAATCAATGCAAGTAAATGATCGCACAAAGGGGCCACAATGTTCTTGAGACGTAATTGCGAATTTGAGATAGGCATGATTTTCAATCCCGTGATGAACTAGGTTTCGTAACGACGAAGTACAAGAAAGACAAAGAAAGGCAGTGCTTGCAATATTAAGTGCTGTGGAACATAAAATGCATTAATTTCTACACGAGGGTGCTATGATAACTAAAACGGTTCTTCTGCGAATTCCGTACCACCGCTTCAAGGAGTCCATTGATTGCTTCCGGGATGCAACGCTGTCTTCGATGTCGCGCGCATAAATCTCAGCAGCGTTGTGTCCCAATGGATTTATTGCATTGCGCAATATGCCTATCGCTCGCTTGCAGCCGAGGAGTTTCATACGGGATTTATCTACAGCACTATCGCGCTACCTAACTCCTTATTTACCAAAACCTACTCGTGAACTCTCTTCTCTTTTTTTTTCATGCAGGTACGCTCACTGCCCTAAGGCCGCTCGAATTCAGGTTAGCAGGTTATGGCCGCGGATTTGTTCAAGAAGGAAAAAAGTTCGTGCTAACCGCGTGATTATGACTCGCTGTACGCACGATAGCACAAATTAACGGGAATAACGTAGCGTTGAGTTAATGGAATTTGAGAGGAAAACGTGGCAGCTCCATGACGTGTGTGAATTAGATTCACTCGTGGTAGAATACAAATGACGTCAGTATCGCGCCGCATTGGGGAAAATCTACATTAATGCAAGGTTAAAAAATTTGAAGAGTGAATGAAGTCGACGGTTCTCTGAATTCCTGGGATTCCAGAAATTTCAATAGACCGTAATGCCAGCCAGCGAGTCTGGTTTCACAGCATTTGAACTCTGCCGGTGGAATTTGAAGAGCGCGCACCGTTCCTGGATGCTGAAACCCGTCTCTCAAATTTTCTCTCCCTATTATCTCGCAACGTGACTCGATTCGACGAACACCAGGCCGAATGGTGGAAACACTAAATCTGCCACTGCATTATTTGACCGCAATCGAAGATGATTCCCGATAAAAGACCTTCAACTGACCACGGTCCAATTTGACCAAGATACTTGAAGCAATTCGGAAGCGAGAAGTTTTCCATAAGAACTTTATCGAAGACACGAGAGATACAGAGCGGAGTCGACGTAGGTGTTCGTTTGGAATATTGCATGTTTGAACCATCACGATATGAGCCAGCTCCGAAGAAGGGCTATGCTTCCCTGCAAAAAGGATGTATTGTACGCGAGCGGTCTGATCACCAGCTTAACATAGGATCCTCCTTCGTGAAATGGCAGAAGACGCAATCTGGCAGGATTGTTATTTGCGTGTCTCATGCGCTGCATGCTCGCCAAGTGCGACATCCAGCAAATCTATTTCTTCTGCCTATTGACTGCAACCAACCACTGCCTCACTTCCAGCTCTTACAATTAGCTAACACAGTAATGTGAATCCTGCATTTTCCTGCAGTGTTTTCCTCCACTGACGAATAATGCTAGAGCTTGAATTATGTTGTTTGATGTCATTACCAATAATAACATCTCTTGGATCGACATATGCTCTTCTCTGTATGCCATTCTCAGTTACCGGTCGTCGTGTAACAGAAAAACACGGGCGGAGGGCATATACTATATATGTATTATTGACATGAGCGAGTGAGATAGAGCAAGTGGTCAAAGGTGCAGCGTTAAAGATAACCACATACAGAGACGAAAGCGTGACTTCCTTCGTGTAGAGCTCGGGCTGCAATATGTATGTTTTCTCTCCCGTCGAAGAAACAGAAGAAGAAGAAGAAGAAGAAGAAGAAACAGAAGAAACTGCTTGGTGCACGTCGGATCTCTTTCGTATTGAAACCCGGAAGCGAAGATCCATCACAGATACAGAGTCTTCTAGTTCGGCATTTAATAGCGAGAAATAATCCGTGGCTAGATGCCGAGATACGCCGGAATTTACGCCCATGTACAATTACGATTTATTACCGGAAAGGAGATGCCAATAAGGCAGCGATCGTACAGGCTGATGCGAATACATGTGGGTCAGCTATGTCGACATGACTCTATCAAGTTATAGTTCCGGTGGGTTATGCACTTTCATTACTTCCGATTTTATCATCCGGACGGTAGTTTATGTCTTATATCAAGCAAAGCGCAATCCAAATGACATTTAAGCTTCCAACACAAAGAATCACTGCATTTCGTGTTAGACAGTTTATTGCAGTCCTAGAATTATTATTACAGCCCCTGGGAACTTTCAGCATGTGCTATATAGTCCTCGAAGCGAGACAGGTATTTTGCGACATCAGGGTCGTCTAACTAATTGTAAGACAGTTTCTGGCAATGTCTGTGCCTTCGCCGCCAGGGTTAATTCTCCTTAGATAAAGCAAGGAAGATTCCTTATCATTGGCAAGAAGAGTAGTTATACGATCACAATTGCTTCACAATGCATAATGTGGACGAAGGAGTCTAACGAGCGGTGGGAAGATAGAGAGCTTTTCCAGACGTGTGGGAAACGAACGTAATGGGCGCAGACGCGCGCGCACCCGCTACATTGAGACGATGAGAAATTCCCCCGAGCAATTAACCACCGAATCTCTTCTTAAATTACCTTTTCCTTATTGGGCAGCTATGCTGCTAACTATCGTGATTTATGGCAACTCAAATGACGTGCTTGTTCAGCTGGTGATACATAAAATCCGCTGGATAATTGAATTTCATGCAAGGAGTAATGAGGAGTGAAGGAATCATTAAAGCACCGAAAGTGACACAAGGCCGGCAGGATATTTTTAATTTCTAATCTCTCCGACATTTGATCTTATGAAACGCTGGTAACAGGCAGGTTTTCACAAAGTGTTGAATTTTGCTGGTTCACTAAACGAAGCGTACGTGGCAGTAAATTGTTGAGCAAGTGCAGTGACCTTGAGACGAACTCTCCAAGCACCCCTGCGTCCTTAAAGAGAAAGGATGTCTCAGAGGCCTTTCTCGGTGAAAGCACTTGCTAACACTACAGCTATGTATGTGTGTACATACATACCTCGTATAGTATGCATGGTATGTAAGATAGATATCATATGTATGGATATTTTATACGCGGTGCAAACCTTCTCCTGTCATTAATTTAAGCCAACGATTCATGAAGTCAATATATGTATACATATATACCGAAAGATTCTGCAATCTGCACGTCCATTCTCTAATGATAACGAATTAAAAAATGGACGAGAATTACACGCCTGGGATAATCGTCTATTGTAAGTAGCATTTGTATCGTAGGAATGCATAACAGTTATAGGATGTATCTCTGTGTGTATAAATACATTTATATGTACGTGTATATATGCGCCAGATATAACTGTCGGTATGTACAGGGTGCAGCAGATAATAAAAGAGAAGCCAGTAATTACTATGAAGAAAATGGGGCGTTAACTACGATTGTTACCTATATGCATCTACATCGGCCTCTACATAGTAGATACTTTCGGACTCGTACCGGCAACGAAATCGAGATACTGATCGTACTCTCCCTTCACCGATACTCTTGAGACACTCACGCGACCCGGATACAGGGTCAGCTGACAATCAAGAAATGCTCAAGAATTTGCTTGCTTCTACCATGCTTTTTTATTTTATTATTTTATATTACTACCCCAGAATCAGCGGGCGTACAAGTTAACGATTAATATGTTAATAATTCATATAAAACCGTCATGTAGACATGTGGTTTGCGCTACACCTATAACAAAGGTGATATTTAACAAGGCAGACGCGGGCGTTGCTTGTCCCGATCGAGAAATGCATCGAATATGATTACATGGACCGTTTGCATCAAAGTACATAACACGAACAGATACTAGCTAGCCAAAGCGGCTAATCGATTGCGACACTGGCTTCATTAATTACAGATAGAAACTGTCAAAGGTGGAAATCCCGAGGCTGTTTATGGATGGGAGTTGCAGGTGGGGCGTTGTCTCGGCTGCAGGTGCAAAGGCGGATAGCTCAATGGAGTTTCAATTAGGTTACGACCTCATCAAACTGGGCTAGATTGAGAGGCGAACAGAGGAGAACATGTAGAAAGAAGAAAGGAGCGCGGCGGATACCGCCAGTACCAGTACACTAGGAATCGATGACTAGTGTACACACGACTGTAGACTGTAGACGGACAAGTAAGCGCATTCATTACGAGATAGAAAGTTATTGATCTTAAGTTTCACCAGTGCTTTTTTCCGGCTGCGGGGAAACGTGTTTTCGCGTTAGCCGATTTATCGAGCAGTCCACTATGTCCACTGACAACGCCGGGTAAACGTCTGTAATAATTTATGCGTCGCAGCACTCAGGTCAAACGTTTAGAGCCAAACTGGATCTCTGGTCGCGTCGGTGCGTTTCATTGCGAGCAGCACCGCCTATCTCGGACTGTACACTTTTTAGAGGGGAAGCCAAGGTTTGTACGTTTATGTGATGAATGTTGTCGAGAGGAACCCGCGGCGGCGCGGCGGCGCGGCGTCGTGGTGAGCAAATGCCAGGCTAGAGTTAAAAAGGGCGTACATTTTCTTAACGAGGGAGGTGGTGTTCAACAACTGGCATTCTTCGCCATAAAAGAACTAGCTGTGCAGCGGTTACATCTTTTTACGATGCTTTTACGCAGCCCGACTACATGGCGAGAGGAGGTTTATAGTTTCAAAGAGTGCAACTGACACGGTATGACACGTTCTGCGTGAATGCTGGGCACGGACGTTCATGCATTCTGCTCACAATTTCTCGCATTCACTACCTCCATCGTGCTCTTCTACTTTTCCGTCCTCTTTCTCTAGTTGGAATTATCTCGAAGCTGTATGCCAATTCTGTTACATAATTTGTTTGTCGCCGCCTCCTTAATAAACTTCCACTGAATGGCAAGAAAGGGCTCAGTTTTTGCTTTGCGCCTATTTGGTTAATCCTTGACCAGGCATAGATTAGATCTACTCTAAAACGTACTGTAAAGCTTCGTAAATGCATTACCGTACTATGATAAAGTACATTTCACGTTATCCACTTCACCCTAATATTATCGTTTTCAGAATATACTCTACATCTTTCTGCAATCAACCAAGTAAAAGTTTGAGGATTATTTGTCGCTGTGCGGTGCTGCTGTTATTTCTTAAAATTATATATCATTTATAGCCTACGCACTCAATTCTTTATAACATATATTATCTATTCAACAGCAGCCTATAATAGTCGATAATTAAAGATGGAGCGTTGCACGCCAACTCGGGGATTAAAGGGGGGAATCGAACAAAACAGCAGGTTGGGGCAAGAATCCTTATGTTTTCACATTACATCGTTATTATGTTTTTCTCAGCGAGTCTTCTGTTTTCAGTCTTTGCTAATATAATTGAACCGCCGCGTAATCGAGTTAAGACGACCAATGTCAAACTGGTCTCTTGCATTAAATATGTTCTCGCCGCCGTGAATCATTAGTGGTATTTTTAAAAGTTGCATTTTTTCACTCATTTTTTGGGGGAATTCAGCACGGTGAAACGCGCCGCTATTCTAGTGGCGAGTAAGATATGAACATAGAGAAAGAGAGTTCGAGAGAGGCAATTGAGTAAATATTTTCGAACATTTGCATCGTCATACTCGCGGCTCTCTATCTGCGAAATAAAATGCGACACTGTTGTGCACGCCTCCATGACGAAAATTTTGATACGCCAATAACGATTGGTGAAAATGAAAGACATGTATTTAGTCTATATTTGGCGCAGTGCCATTAAAGCGCGTATAAATGGATTGGCTAATTCACTAGGAGAATTAAACTTCGTCCATTATTATTAGCTCATTGTTTACTGGCGATGAACACACTCGTGTTTGAATACGCATCGGCTTATCTATTTGCCAAAGCAGAAAATTGTGCAACTTGTTATTTAGTATTTCGTAATGTAAATGCGTAATGTAAATAAATTGAGAATACATAACAAATTTAAATTTTATGCAGATTTGAGCATTTTTTATTGAATCGTAAAGATAGATGAACGACACGTGTTTGTTTTTGTAATAAATAGCCAATAACTCTGAATTTTGATTTAGCTCACAGATTTCCTTTCGCTCCAATTTCGAACCGTTACTCCTCCCCCCTCACTCGCCCCTCCACGAGTTCTTCGCTTTCGGTCTGGTAGTAGTGGCTCTTCAATCCATTCGAGAAAAAAACCGGTACAAAGGTGGGTAAGAGAACTACACTGTGCTGATTGAGTCGAGAGCCGAGGGGAAAGGAGGAAAGAAAAGTTTCATAAAAAGTAGATCCTAATTGCTGTATGAGTCGAATCTAGGAAAATTTATAGCGCTCACTTTTCAATCATTACGCGTCGAAGTGTAGACAGAATCCGGTAATTCGAGGCCATTCACTTTCACCAAGCATGATTTATTCTGTTATTCATTAATTGCAAGCACTTTTGTCCGCGGAATTTTCCCAGTTCAAAAGTGCTAGTAACGGAAACGCACCTGGTAGATCTCTCCTTATATAAAATGCTACTGTTCCACTCTGACCGTCCAAGCTCTACGAAATTCTGGATAGCAACAAGCTAATCGAATGCGGGTAAGGAACACACCGCGCCAGGGACTCTACCTCTCATCTTCAATAACGTTGCGAGGCTGCTTGTCGATACGAGATAAAAGTGCAAAAAGCGGCCCGTTATCGTCACTCCGCAAACATAACGAGTGCACGTAAACATCACACGAGCAATAAATAATCTCTCTGACCCACTCGATTCGTGAATATTCCATTACTCCACTAAATAACAAAATACATTAGTCGCCCGAATACGTAATGGAATTATTATGGCAAAGAAAGCGCTGAGACGAGGACTTATAAAATCGGTGAAGCCCTGGCAAGAGCTATTTGTGAAAACGGGAGAAGATTACACAAGAAAAAAAAGTGAGGTCGAACAGGAGAGACGCACAGTAAAGGTGTTACTCGATAGAAGCCCCCAATGCAGCAGCGTTTTGAGACTCGCCGACCGCTAGCAATCCTGTTCCCATTATAATTACTTTCAATCGGGCTGTCTTCGAACGGGATTACAGGCGACGGGGCGTCCCATGCTAATGAAACTAGAGATAAAGTTAAATCCACTCTCGTCATCCACGTGCCACACGCTGCACCGAGACGTGGAAATCTTGTTGCGTTACTGTACGATCAATAAGAGACATTGCAGAACAACAACTGCATAGCAGAGTAATTTTATTTCAAGTAAAGCATTATTCTCTCCCATACCTTTATGATATTCATTATCGTCAGATATTAACATCAACTTGAGCTAAGCTGCGCCGTGCTGGGGACTGGCATTAATTAGCAAGTTGAATCGCTTTGTGACACTTTGGCCGGAACGCCGGGCAAAGGTAACTGCTCGGGCAGTATGTACTTATTCTGTGAGCTTGTAAAATATCTACCCGTCGTGCGGCTTGCTGCTCGGTCCTGTTCCCCCGGATCGTTATTCAGCTTTCGAGGAACAGCTGTGCTGCTCAAAGGGGGCCCCACGCCTCTTTTCTTACGGGGTTATGGTACGGCACATACCCGGGGCCACGACTGCCCTTTGGGAGAGCTGAGAGTCCGGAAAGCCTGTGAACCTTGCACGGCTTTTTAAACCACCCTGCCTCAAACTCGACTAGGCCCCCTTCTTCCTCCCCCCCATCCCTCCCACCACGCCCCCTCCTTCTCCTCCTCCACAACACATTTAACCGGCATTCCTTCACTCGATCCTCGTAAGCGTGCCGTATCGATATTTTTATAAAACAACTTTCAGACTAAATACGCCTGCGTCTCGTAGGAATTCTTCCTGCTTGAGAAAAGCGGCAGATTCCGCGCTAATGCCTGCAAGAAAGTTGACATACTTGCGACGAAATTCTTGCATGCTCTCTTGCAGTTTGATCAAATTGTTAATGAACCTCGTACGCGCAAAGATTTATGATGGAGGAAGTATAGTCTCCAAGTCCCCTACTATTTCGAACATACACATGGCGATCTCGATTCTTTCTATCATCGAACTGCTGGTTGCTCCAGTGAATATTCATCGTATAGTAGGTTTGTTTTCGAATGCGATTTGAATATTGTCGGTGCGTGTATGCAGTAGTGGGTGTTTGCTACGATATGCGATTATGCAACTGCACTGGAGGTAGGAAGATTCTGCTGGGCTTGCTCTTACGCACGTAATGATATATGTAAAAACATCGATGCTTCGTCTGATTAATTTGTCAATATACATCTTTGCTCGCGGAGCTCACTCGACCAGCGACACCGCCTGTCAACTTCCTTCCATCATTTTGATCGATTGAGAGCGAAATTCTCAAATAATTGGAGGGGAATAGGCGACAACGACGCTTAAAAACTAATATAAGCAATGCGCTAAGCAAATTGAGTAAATAGTTGTGAGGTCGAGCACCATAATCAAGTTAAATAGATAATCACTAACAATACACAGGCACCTCAACGATGACTTAAGTGTCGAATTTCATCGTTGGGAACAAAAGGGCGTATCACTGCACACAAATTGATAAGCGCAACCAACCATTCGTTACTATTAATCATGCGAAAATAAATCGGAGCTCCAAAACTGTACAGTCGATCCGCAGATTTCATGAATGACGACTACGAATCCTCTTAATTTGTTGGGAAATCAAAAGATGGAACAAGAAAAGTCGGATGAATAAGTAAAGTTTCTCGACAGATAGGCAAATCTTTATGGAAAAGGAGTATTGCCGATATCATGTGCGACGCGACAAAGGAGAAGGTTTGAACATTGGATGAGGCTAGAAGCGAATCTGGGGAGGCGAGAGCCTTGTCAAGAGTCTCATTACGTAATGTCGTTGTCAAACCATACGGAGACACCGTGGCAACATGGTCGCACGAGGCAAGTTTGTCTGAGGGCTGTACGGAATGGTTCTCGATCATGGCATATCGAGCTTCCGTCATAAGCGTTGGTGAACTATGGGAAAAAGTCGAGTATACTGGCCAGCTGCTAGGGGCGAGCCAACGTGGCCCCGCATGCAGCGGCCAGCAGCAGCAGCAGCAGCAGCAGCAGCATTTCTTTCCGATGGATTTGGACGGGAGGATAAAAGCGGCCAGATTTTGAAAGTAAGCTGCACCGGTAGTTGACAGGCTGAGCAAGCGGGCTAGTAGGAAGTGAGGAGGCCGTGGCCGATGCCGAAATTCCACGCGAAATATGGCGAGCGAATGACGATCGGATGTCTCTTTCCTTGGCGCGACATTACGACACACGGTGCGCGCACACATGGCCGGCCCCTTCAGTGGCGACATGCAAAGACGCATACATATACAGGGAAAGGCACGCACAGACACTAGCGCACCGTACACAGAGGTCTCGCGCGATACCTAGCCTCTCTCTACGTATGGTGCAGAAAATATCTATATTTCGAGCTAATTAGGTGGATCATTTACTCACCCGATTCCTGAGGAAGTCCTCGATGGCACGCTGAGCCGAGTCGGTGAGCTTCACGAAGATGAGGGACTTGTTTTCGTGAAAATTGCTGTGCGACGACAAACCATACTGGACACCTGCCACCAGCGCCGCCATTTCTCTGTCTCTCGGCCGTGGGTTCTCTCTCACACACGTCCCCCTCGTAAAAGCGCACACAGCTGACGTCCTCTTTGCTAGCTAACCCGAGCACTCGTTATTTTTCTTCCTCAAGCGGCGATATGGAACGGAACGATTTGCCCGAAAATGCGGCTGGCTGGCCTGCTGGTATCTTCACCCGGAACTCTCAGCAGACGAGGAAAGACCCCAGAGAGAAATAGAGAGAGAGAGAGAGAGAGAGAGAGAGAGAAGTGAGAAAGAGAGAGATAGAGAGAGAGAGAGAGCGAGACTATGTGTGTGTGAGATAGGGAAAGAGCGACTGAGCGAGTGGGCGACAAGGAAAGAGGGAGGAGAGGGACGGAGGTACCGTGGACAGAGACGAAGAGTGAAAGAGAGGATCAAGAGATATTCAACCCCCCCAAGAGCAGAGTATTCTTCTTCTCACACTGGCCCTGTAGCTCTGGTCCACACACGCGTCTTCCTTTTCCGTTTCTCGGCCCGTGCTTTCTTTTCACGCTCCTTCACCACCTTCGCCACTTCCTCACGCGGCCCGTTTGTCTCGTCACGCTTCGAAAGTGGTAGCACCCGCGCGTTAACCACCCTCTCGCACGTTCTTGCTCCTCGTTTCCTCTCAGCCGTCACATATTAGCGCGCTGACACGTCTCATTTCAGATTTTCTCGCGATTGGGTACGTCGGGGAGAGAGCAGCGCCTATTTCGCCGTCAGAAACTACACAACTACACTTTCGAACAGCCAGCTGGTAGGCGGGGCTTACGGGAGAACCGACGGCCAATCGTCATACACGCCGCGGTAGCGTGTGACTGACGACCCTGCTGTCCTCCTACGGCACCGGCCAACGATCGACTGACGCCGCTCTCTCAACCAGCATCTCTCTTCCTACTTTCACTGTACTCCTAGCGCCATCTGCTGTCCCATCTTATCGCTCCTACTTCTTTCCAGCCTTTTCCTTGTCGATAATTATCGATAACATTTCTATAACTACTTTTTTATAAATCCAGAGAACATAGGCATCGCGAGAATATAATTAGATACAATTGCTGTTACGGTCTTGTTAATAGTAACAGTATTTAGTGTGACTGTACTCCAAATAAAGAATATTAGTATAGTTTACAATTTGTTCTTAACAACAGCCAGCCCGTTGAGCTGGTCTAGGGATTTCCTTGAAGTTGTAAATGCGGTAGCATGTATGTATATATATAATCTTAATTCGGATCTAATTGGATCCAATTGGATCTAATAATGAAATCAGATGAAATGTAGCTACGCAAGTATCTAGATAATATATATATATATATATAACGGATTAGAACATGTGTCCTAGGAAATGTGTTTGTAAATTATTTACGGCTTAAAATATATGAAAATATGCTAAGACTAGATAGTAATAATGTTCTGGTATTATTTTTCCTTAGAGATAGTAGAGGAATCTGTTTGTTACCTGGGGATATTTTATGCTTTCATAGTAACATGACTGCAAGGAGAGTGAGTGTGGCCATATTCTGTGCTTTTAAATATACGTATAAATAAGTTACGTATTGCAGGGATAGGTCTGGTGGGTCATGGTTCTATGGTTGAAAAGGATGGTCAGTTCGTTTTGATTTGTAAATATTAGCAATAAACGTGATGATTGGAGCTGGTAATCCTATATCTGGATCGGTGGTGGCCGCTACTATAGGACTCGGCGCCGCACTGTATGTAAATCTATCATACATGAAGGATGGAGGTTTCCATTTCTTCGAGCCACCACGGTATCGTCCAGATCTCTTGAATAAAGAGGTAAACTCTTATTTGTATTGTTATCGTTTAATTAGATTTCAAAAGAACTCGCAGGGTTTTCTTTAGAGATTTGACTGACAGCGTACTTTAATATATTTCAGAGAGAGGCGAATCCGTATGAACCACCAAATCTGTCCATGAGACAGAATAGGATTCCTCTTGGTCAGACACTTCTCTCTGTGGACCGCGAGAATCTGCATTTGTATGGAATAAAATAGAAAATTCACACAGAGATTGGGGGACTCGCCATTTGAGCTTTATTATCCAATGTATATGGTGAATGCATTGATTATAGCGTAAATGATTTAGAGGTAATAAAGTTAATACGAAAGCAAAGTTACAATTGCAGAGGTTGTATTTCTTTGTTATTTATTGCTTTCATGTTCAAAATATTAGACATACTAGTTAAAAGTGTACCTGTAATGAACTGCCAAGATGCTAAATGGAACAGTGGAATAAATAAAGCTTTTGCATAGGCATTTAGAAGTCATTGATTAAAATTATGTTTTATTATTAGGAAACATTTATACATATGGAAGGGATGAGGGGAGAAATAATTGTGCAATATACAAATCATTCAGGCTGGTAAGTTCTGATGATTTATTTGAATTTTTGGATTACCTTCCTTTACAAGGTAGCCCATGCCAATAAGAAAGCCAACCATATTTCTGTACCTTTCTATTTACTGTCTTACATCGCAAACACTTTTTGTTCCACTATCCATTTAAGAGCACCCTTTGGATATGATACATTTATGCAAATGAGGAACGAGAAAACTGTGCGAACAGACAACAGGAGTGAACCGAATGCAAAATTAAATTCATATTGGATGTATGTCTTATCTATCGATCCAATGACAGTCTCATCATTGCGATTTAAGAAAGAATACTGATTCATGGAGGCACGATGGTAACAGTCACATTGAATGTGATACATCGATTTCAGTATTGGCGTACATCAAATAAAGCAGAGTAGGATATATTTACTTGACCCAAGTATCAGACAATTATTTGTGGTACTCGTGGTAGTGATCATAGTGCGAAGAGATGTAAGTATGTAATTTCCCTCGATCGTGCCTCCACGAGAAACAACGGTGCCACTCCGGAACCACGGTCCGTCGAACACTTGTAAAACGAATACTCCTTCAACATATGATCTTCGCGAGACGAGTGTCGCATCTTTGGCAATATTTACACCCAGTGCGACGCGCGATTTTGGGAGGAATGGAATTAAAAAGAATCTTCCTATGTCGGCCTAATCACTCGATCACCTTTCTGTAATTCGACATGTTTCTTTGATTGTTTTCAATGTTGTATGTTACTCCCAAATAAACGGAAAGTGATGACAGCTGGAAAGAACATGTAGCATACTATATAGTAGACAATACACGGAGGAGAATACACGGATACGTGCAGAAACATTAGACTTTTAGAATTTATGGACTGGCATTTAGAAAACGTGCTGCTGCTTCGCTAGTGCATCATGTTCTTCCTCTGTCTTTGTCTCAGGGTTCTATCGCAACGGGTCTATTACTTTCCGAACGTTCTTGCCAGCGATTACGTTACTGCCTCTCAACTGTGGCGCGCAGCGCATGGACCGTCTTCGTCTTCCCGGCATCCATTTAAACATGAAACAGCGGATGTGTATCATGATATTATGTGTATATGTACATTCGTAATTATGTATATAATATGTGCAATTGTATGTGCAATATATTTTTGCGATTACACGATTCAAATGCATGTGGTATCTTACACGTGCGCGCATATACTGTCAATGCAAAAATTAGATTACAAGGAGGTACACGGCGACGACTATGAACGGACAGCTGCTCCGATAATGTCGAGGGCGACGAGGACGTGGATGACAATGGAGTGCTTGCACTGACGCGATATAAACTGCCGATGTCGATCAGGTTTACTCGCTACCCCTTAGTTTCTCTGATCTGCCAGTTCAAATTCTAGGGGCTCTGACGAAGGTGAAATATAGAAACGGACTCTCGAAACTCTACCGTAAGTATTGGCCATCGCATTGCGGATCATACCAAATCGGCCACCGCTCAGAAACTCTACCATCCATTTAATCTGCATGGGAATCCAGACTTGCATTTTTAACTGATCCTATCGTCAAATACAAGAAACTCACAAACTTCTTCCTTAACTTGGATGATGAGTTACAGACATATATCCTGCATTGTATCATGTCAATCATATGTACAATATCGGCCCGTCACTTCAGACTGTGGATATTCCAGACCCTTAGAGGCTAGATACTCTCTTTCCTTTTACACGGCATATACCACGATACATATTTAGCAGTGGCTTAACATTACAGTTAATAATTAATGATAATATTTTAACTCCGTCTCTGATATAAGACGTAATGATATGGAACACGGCACAATGATCCAAAGATGATATAACTCTAGCCGACTTCTCCCCGTTTGCCATTCTTATGCTTCCATCATCAACTTGCAGTCCTTATCTACCTAAATTAGTCGATAGTCTTACTATTATAATAGTCTCTTTCTCACTTGCAGTCGGTCTGTATGCTCCCCATTTCACTTGCTAGCCTTTGTGTATCTGTGTGTATATGTGTATCTCTTTCTCTCTCGTTCTCTCTCTCTCTCTCTCTCTCTCTCTCTCTCTCTCTCTCCCTTTCTTGCACTCTGGCTCTCTGACTTTCCCTTAAACTAGACTTTATTTTACACGCGCCAGTGTTTAATTCACTAGGCAAACGTTATATGTACAAATTGGGAAATGAAATCATAAACCCTTTCGCTCGAAGCGTTTGGAATCATTCATTCTGTTGTTCATGGATTATAACACATTGCGAGCTATACAAAATTTCACTAATGGAGAATTATGCTGCCGAGAGGTCGGTGGAAGAAACGGTTTCATAGCCAATTCGAAGGTCCGCATTACGTAATCGCGAAGTATTGGAGTGCACGTACGCTTTCCGCGCGCGCAACAATGTGCTTGCATGTATGAGCGTGCGTGTATGTGTATGTGCATATGTTGTGTGTCTATGCGCGTGGGGACGGTTATCTGACTTCTTATATATCTTAATTAGTGACGTATTATTCTTGAATTAAGTACACACATGTTAAACGTTACACGAGAAATTGACAACGAATTCCGTTGGGTCGTGATCAGGCGCGAAAGCGTCGCCAGGCTCGTCGGACTGTCACAATTAAATATCACAGAGAATATGAAGTAAAAGTCGCTTTGGCGTTTGCGTTACTTAAGAAACATCTAATGAATCGTCCGAACGAGGTTGGAAACGTTTCGGCGGACTTATCCAAACGATGAGATACTTTCTGATCGGAAACATAGTGAAAATGCCCGCAATGGCTATGCTCGTGGTAATATGGTAACTCGCATCATGCGATTGCTAAGATGGTCGATGGGAGGGCAGAGGGACGAAGGGGGGTGGGGGTGGGAGTGGAGGTTGGCTTTTGGGTGTGTGTGAGTGGAACGAACGGAAAGCGGTAAAAGACTTATCAATAAAGATTTGGGTCATGGTATATGTAACAGGTATTCTCTTTCTTTCTTTCTTTCTTTCTCTCTTTCTTTCTCTCTTTCTGTGTTGAATGTGCGTGTTTAACTCGGATACGATTGCTTTGGGTCATCTACATACAGTTGGAGGCTGCACAGTGATGGTTTCGTACTCGCGTCTCATACTCCCTGCGTTCTGCCTCTCGCACTCTTTTTTTTTGTTCATTTTTCCCCGTTAAAAATTTTGATAACAACGGTTGTACACCCTCCGTTGGACGACGAAATGATCTCCCCTTACTCGTTAGATGTAACACCTAATAAAACACACAGTCATCCGCACGTACGCACAGAGAATTTAACGCGGACCGACGACGTTCTCTCGTAATACACGTATAATGCGCGCGTCTCTTTTACAGCGATTGTAAGCTTAAACGGCTTAGTGTGCATTACTTACGAAACACAAACATCCCGTCTTTTTTCTTTTATATATTTATTAGGTACAGTACATACGCGACATAGGATTTCTCGAGCATAGTATTGTCAACAGTTGTTGTGTGTATCTCTTTGTTGTGTGTAGTTGTTTTTGTGTCTCTTCTTCAGATGGTTTGTTCAATGATGCATACATACATTGATATACACATATATATATATGTATATACGTATATATACATAGATATATATGTATCTCCTGTGCTACGCGCTCAACACACGGCAACTTGAATTTGAAGGCTCTGAATATGTCGAAGCTCCGGCGGCTCTTTGGTTCTGCGCCTGTCACGGCGCGGCATGCGGATGGACGCAAAAGTTCGCGGCGACGCGACGCTCAGACCGACGCCACGGCTTTCGCTTTCGGTGAACGGATCCCCGAGAGAGCACTCTTGACCCCGTTCCCTCCTCTTTTTCCTTTTTCTTTCGATGCCCGAGAGAATCAAATGGAGAGCGATGGCTCGACTTGTAAAATAAGACCAAGGATTCGCTGCCGATTGGCCAATTTGTATGAGGGAACATGCTGCGCGCTAAATAAGCGCTTGAATTTTATCGCGGGCGTCTTGTGCTTGGCAAGAATCACCTGTGAATTGAATATGTAGCAAATGCTTTAACCGCTGCGAGGGTCGCTGAATTTGTACCTTTGTACCTCAGTCTTGAAATTCTTTTTTCCTTCCTGTGTCGTATGCTTACTGTCGATGCGAAACCGCTAAGGTGAACGCGAACATTCGTCTCCGTAAGTAATAGCAATAATTAAATGTGAGTAAAGATTTCGCTCGACTTCAATCTTATTTCGACTCTTGAACCGGCAGTCTCGAGCGTGGCGCTCTCTTCCAATCAATCATCCGCTATCTAGTTCGCGTATATCCGCGGCATACTTTTGCGTCCCAGTTTCCTATAGTGGTGTATCGTCTCCAAACTTTCTTTTCTACTCCGTTAACAGGCGATATTCGTCAACGACTCTAATGCTCTACCGCGAATGGCCTACGATGCGTAACAACTCCCCGTTATCATTTGAAACTTGACTCGAGATGAGACACACCGACTTGAGACTCCTCGGACGTTTTGATGAGAGTAGAGAGACTAGAAGTTAAAATGCGATTGCTTAAAGGAGGAAAATACTGCTGTATCCGGTTCCGTGTAGTAATGTCTGTAATTGTTTGAATGCGCGTCCGGCACGCATGTGTGTACACGCAGCATACCACTGGCATGCTATTACGCATATTCATACGTATATGCGTATACATACATACGTATACATACGTATATGCATACGTGTATGCAGCGTGTGGTATTTTCAATCTATGTACTGTCTCGTATCGTATTGCGTCGCACATTTATAGATATATATATATTGCGCTCGTGTGTACATCCATACGTACGCGCGCGCGCGCGCGCGAGTGTGTATGTGTGTGCGTGTTGTGTGACCGAGTGTGAATGGGAGTTTACTTTAGGGGTAATTATCACAGAATACACGAGATATTTTCTTTAAGCTTACGAGATATTGATCCAAGCAGAGAGTAGGAGGAAAAATTGTCGACCTGTCCCACTCACGACGTGATTGCCGGACGATCTTAATATTTGGGCGACGCGACACCAGGTGGAGACGCAAGATCGTCCATAATTCGTCGAAGAGTTCGGTCTAGCTGCTGAATTCGCTAACCTTTTTCATAATTAAAATGTCGTTAGTCAGCCAGCGGAGAAAATAGAGATTTCGTTTCTTTTACAAATGAAGGTATTAGCGAGATCGCGGACCCGTGTTTCCCTTTTCTCCTCGTGTCCCGTCAGTCTTACTATCTGTACGTCGCTAGTCGTGAATGCCGTTCTTACTAGACACGCTGGATCACACTGCATGGGTACTTCCGGGCCGAGAGTATTGTTGCCTCTTGTAGCCAAGAGTTGCTAATGGAATTCCTATGAATGCTTTGCAAACGGTATAGAGAGTCTTCGGACCTATTTGGAATGCGCCCCTTTAAGAAGCACTTTCTCGTGTCGTTTCTCCGATCGAATGGCATTCGATCTAAATGAAAGAAGTGCGAATTTGCTAGTGTCACTTTGGTTACTCTACGTACAATGTAAAGTTCATAACGACATGTAATATACAACCGCACCGTTCTCGTAGATAACACGTGTGCCCTTACAAAAGTAGAAGTCCAATGCGAATGTATTTGGAAGGAGAATTTCGAAAGTATATGTATACGCGTAAAGAATGCACGCCTTTAAGTTGGATAAATATTGAGAGAAAATCAAATGCATCGAAGAGAGCGATATGCCGGCCACCGGGAAATACCTTTGCTACTGACCATGCGTCGCCTTTAGATGCATCCATCCGGTTCAGATACGGAGAGCACCTGTGCTTCCAGAAATCGGCCCAACAACGCCTTTCTTTCTTGGGTGACTCTCTCATTCTCGGAAAAATTCCCGCGCTCGCGCTCGTAGCTATGATCAACCTTTAAACGCTATACACAATACGTAATGTATATTCTAGACGTACTACGTAGTAGAAACTTTGAATATAATCATGTAATCTCTGAAGTTGTGTTTCCGCCCTGAATGCTTTTGCGCACACTGTCGGGACAATGAGGTTTATTAGTGTTCGCGTTTGTCTCGCGTGCATTTGTGTTTTCTCTCGCGAGATCCGATCGAAGCTTGGTGCAATAATCTTCCCGACAAGTCTCTCCGACCCGACTGCTCGCCAATAACGTTATTCACTTTTGCACGCACAAGAAAGCCACTGGTATCATTGCCCGTTGAAACTTGCTAGTGATTCTGCGAGTATTGGTAGGCTGTTTGATGGTGTCGCAAACCCTGTGGAAGTCTCGTAAAGAAGAAACGCAAATGACCTCGAGCCGAAAAGCTTTTACAAAAAAGCAGCCTTTAATTTCTCTATAGGAATATTATATGCAAAAACAGGTGTCAACCATCAGCGGCGATTACCGGAATAAAGGCGACGTTATTCGTAAGATTATCTGGTTATACTATGGGCTAAGGGTGATATGAGGTGTAAAGATCTGAAAAATTGGCTGATAATTGGCGGGAAGCTTTCCGGCCATCATTAGTAAGTTTGGTTTCTTCGAGACGAAAGCAGGGTCGAAGGTCTACGTAACATGTGCTGGAATTTAATCGATGGGGATATCTCGATGCAGTTTCCAAGTTTTGCATGCTTCACGGAAAGTGCTCAAAGCCTTCGAACGGACCTCGACATCATTCACCACCACAACAATCAGACTCTTACGATCTCTTCGGAATTTTTACGATAAGAACGTACTTTACATTACAATGCCTAGTTTATTACTAGCGGCACGCCGTGAGTGTCGTCATGGCGTGCCTATTGGTCGTACGCAATGCTACGTTAAACTGTTATTAGAAAAAACTTCTTTGTCAACAATGTTTTCACGTATCTACAGTAAACTCGCCCTCTCGAACAAACGGCTTTAAACCCTCGTATTGCGCGGGGGTGTCTTTATATTTAATATGTATATAGCTCTTCTCGTCCTTTCCTGCGCGCGCGTGTGTGCTCGCTGTCGCTAGAGAGATTTCCCAGGATATTTGCCGTAGCAGATCCTATTTGCTCCAAGTCCTCATTGCTCTAGCATTGTCTCTCGTGCGCTCAGTCTTTCGGGGGTTCGCGAGTATGTCGAGAGGCGATAGCACTCGACGCACTGTTACTGCTAATAACTCCATTTTGCTCGCTCTTTCTCCTTTTCTCTCTCTCTTTCACGGTTTCTTACATTACGAATATTACCAAATATATTGCGTACTGGCAGCACTGTTTTCACGTTTCGCGTCTATTCGAAACAGTTTCTCCATACCTGAGGCTTTTCATATCCGCTGTTTCTGTATCGGCACTAGCGTTAGATTTGTTTCCCGCTACTTGCTCCTATTTTAGCCGTCTGCGTACTTACACTCCTTACAGTCCGTTTCTGCTTCCTCCGAAGCGACCTGTCACGCTTCGAAAAGGACAAATTATACTTTTGTATATCGTCCGTTTATACTTCTCTTCCGATTATTTCTGGTGGACGAACGATTAATCCACATGCCGATTTCTGGCTTCGTGGAGGTATACTTTGGTTGAGAAGGTATTTTTTGCGGTTTGTCGCTCTTTAGGGGACGGGGTTAAGCTCTGTGACTGGTAAAAAAGGGAAAAAACACGCTCGACCGGAACCTCCCTGTGGAGGGGTCACGGAGAAGAGGGAACTTGCCCCTTGCTCTTTCACAGAATTTCCACCGATCAGATAGTAACAAGTGAAAGGATTCGGTCGATCGTCCTCATCGGCAATTCTTTCATGCGAATTCAGCGTGTCTCTTTTTAACGTGTTTCTTTTCCGCGTGGTTCCGTTGTTCATAAACGATGTCGTTCTTGACGAACCAGAGGTTGAACTTTCCACCCCTCACCTTCGACAAAAACCTCCACCATCTCTCCTTCGAGCTCTTTCCAAACTCAAAGGACGACTCGCTTCGCTGTCGGCTTACTCCGTTCCAGTCACACCTCAGGTGGGATTTGGCTCTTGTCTAATGTCGCTCTTTAGTTTCACGAATTCCTTCGCTATCTCGTCGTTGTTCCTCTGTGAGAGAATCCTCAATATCGTCCAGCCAGTCTCGTCCATCTGACATCGTTTACCAAGAGCCAACCAGCAGGCACACGAGCCCTTTTCCACTATATCCTTCAGCTGCATTACTGCCACACCGACTAGCCTGTCCTCACGCGCGAAGCAGTAGTCCTTCACGCAAATGTGCAATTCGTAGAAGTCCAATTGTTGTTGCTCGTTCCCGATCATACTGTCAAATGAATATTGTCACCGTTTAGATTGCCACTCTACTTGTTATCATGCTACCGCATGCGTTATACCGATAAGCAATACATACAAATCGAAGGTCTCGTTGAACTGTGGCGACCAACTATTGCTTTTCGATTTCGTCGACTGTTTCCTCTTCTTACCGACGAGATGTGGTCCGATTAGATTCACTTCAACGTACGGCCTGAACATCCCAGTGGCGAGCTGCCATTTCAAATCGTTGGCGGCAACAACTGTAATAGGGAAATGAGATAAATATTCGTTGAAATATTTTTAATCTATGATTTGTAATGATTGTCGTTCACGAGGCACTTACCTTTGACCGTGACTTTTTGTTCGCCGGTACCAGGATGCGTGAAGAGGTCGACTTGGATGCTTACTTCTCCTACTGAGCCCTCCTCCGAACGAGCAGTATCTGGAACTATTTGAGTTACTTTTAAATTCTTCTCTGCATTATGTGTTGCTTACCACTCGCAGCCAATTGTAATGTCAAACGCTACTTTTCAGAGATTAAGATTATTCTATTTCTTGCCATCGCCATACTTCGCACTAGTGTTATACTCTTACAATCTATTTCTAGAGCAGATTACATGCTCTAACAGTATGCAGGGACTTTTGCATTTAGGGCGTGAATCAGTGAAGACGAAGTTTTTCTCACAGACAGGATAGAAATATGTTTGGAGCGGTCTGTTCGTCAAAATTTGTCGTGTCTGCTTCTAAACTATATAAATTGGCTTCGTCCTCTCTTCGCCAAGGATAAATCGACTCCAATTTTCGAAGTCATATCCTTATCCTCGGCTAAACATCGTGCACATGATGCGAGTGCTCACTGTGTAAAGAATTCGCTCTATAATCCACTCCTGCCAGGCTTCTGCTCTACAGGGAGAAACTAGCAGCCAAGTAAAATTTATTATGCCTTGATGCTGAAAACAATGTGTTATGCGTTGTTGTCGGGTCGAAAAGAGGGAATGGGACAATGACGAGATGGTCGCTCGTTATATGTAACTCCAGTTGGGTCGAAAATTGTGGTAAAGCTTTTTAAGATGATGATATGATTATGGGGTTATGAAATTAGTTGGCCATTTAGTAAGTAGCAGTAACAGCGGCGGCAGTAACAGCAGTAGTGGTAACAGCAGCACTACCTAATATGCAACTATGTCACCGAGAGGTCTTAAGATTTCTGGTGTCTTGGATTGTTCTAGTTTATTTAACAGGAGCTCCTTTTCATTCGACGTTTTGTTTCAACTGAAGGAAAGTCTTAAGAAAATAAAAACTGCTAGTGTACTGTAGATATGAGATTGCAAAGTTTCGTATTGTTTCGAAAGACACCTCGGTGAGCGAGAGAGAGGGGAGCTGGGAAAAAGAGAAAGAAAGAGCGAGAGAGAGAGAGAGAGAGATAGGTAGAGAGAGATGCAACAAACAGGTCCACTACATCCTAAAGGAGCTGATAGTTTCGAGAAGAGCCGGAAGTCGGCCAACATGTCCCGTGGCGTTCTTGCCAAGTGTGGTGTGCTCTGGTACCTTGTCGACTCTCTCGACGAAGAGAGGCCTTGCTCTGGCGAAGGGGTTCTTCGAGGCTTTCCATACCCTCGGCTCCTTCCCCTTCGTCACCTCTTTCGCTGCTCATCGAACGCTGACGCTCACGTTGCGATGATGCATCGTCAAGCGTTGATGCATCGTTCAGCGGCACTGTCGCGATAATGTTCATTACGTCCTTCTGTGTCTTTCATATCTCATGCGAAACGTTTTTTACGCAGAGCGGTGATCGCGTAAGCAAAGTTCCCGTTAATCCATCATTACGAAAACAAGTTTAAAAGACAAATTTACTCCATAGGACTTTTCGATTTACTATATATACTTGGATTTGCCAGTTCAATCTTTGATGCATAATATTCCATGTACTGATTGTATTATTTTCTATATCTGCTAGGAACACAATTGCCGACTCGATGGGTGTGGGTCAATTTCTAATTGTGTTAATATTGTCACGGATGGGATTATTTTTCGTCGAATAACAAAAGTTCATTTTGAGGGTGCCTTTTTTCAACAAGCCACTTAGTGGTCACATTATGTATTCATTATTTTGAGTTCACAGAACTCTATCTTCGAGAGTGAACTCCGAATTAATACACTTTGCATTGACCTGTCTGTTTGTCATTAATAGTATGGAGTCGTATCTTACCTTGGAGCGTTTGCGACGTAACAAAAGTCTTGATGAGTGTGTCCGTCGTTTGCGTGTACAAGCTCAATGCATATCGCAAACTTTGGAGCTCGGATGATTTCTCTAGGAATGTTTTCTTCAAACCGTTTCCGCCTGCATGGAAGTACAGCTTGATGGTATCGAGCGCTACATCGAGAACAGCGCATTGCTTTGGCGAGAGATTCTTTTCCACCTCCTTCGAGATGTCCTGATAGTATAAAAAGAATGCATTTTATAAAAGTAAGAGTGTTTATCCTCTCCTCTATTCCGCAGCCGCTTAAATAAAATAGAGAAACTTCTCACCATTACACCGCTAAGAGCATTCTTCACGTCGGGTTTACCAGCCATGTGATTCTTGAAGAGTTTCGACATGTCTTCGATCTTTGCGTTCGCTGCAAGATTCTTCGCGTTGTCCGTCAGATTCTTGAACATCATCTGAAAATTTGTGGCCAAGTATAGATGAGTCCTTCATTAAACTAACAATTTACATTCATCCGTCGTAATTTCTTTAGTTGCGTAACTTACACTCTTGTCCGTCATAGGCGGTAACACGACAGTCTTCTCTAGAATTCGCATTACGATCTTCCATAACTCTTTGAGCAATCTTTTCAACACGGTCTTTTCGCAGGATGCTGCGTAGAGAGATAGACTTCCATCCAGCAGAACCATAAGGGGGCCAAGGACTTCGTCGGCTTCAGCAGCAACGTTGTTCCTCTGAGCTTGCTGATTCCCGGTCGGTTGTCCACCGCCCTTGATGGCTACCAACAAATCACCCAGTTCTTTTACCGAAGCTGTAATGCGGGGTTCCAAACTCTTGGCGAACTGCATCGCCAGTTCATCGAGGGCAGTGTTCAGTTGTTGCTGCAGTTTCTTCAGAATATTAGCTGCGTCCTGTTCCAAAGCTTCACCTCCCATAGACTCGAACATTTTTTCTAATTGGACTCGCAGTTGTTGGATATTATTCATGAGAATGCACGCCTATGAAAAAGAAGTAAACAAAGACAGCAATGTGAGGAATGTTTGTAACTGAGATTTCAGATAAACAATGAATGAATGTTTACAATTCTCTCCTCTTTCAAATGACTTGGGAACTCCTTTTTGACGATATCAGCATAAGCCACCAAGACCTTGACGATGGTCTTTGCGAATCTTTTCATGTATCTCTTCCAGATCTCAGGATCGGGGCACTCCAATTTTGACACGACATCGAAGCACTGGGTTAGCTGTGTGAACACGTCGACCACGGAAACGCTGAACAGAGCATGCTCGCTGCTCTTTTGGAACTGTAACACGATAAAAAAAGTCCCATAGAAAGTGTTCGAAGAAACTAGGATAGATTCAATCTGGTAAGATGAATAACTTACTCCGTCTTTCTTATCTCTGTTAAAGGCACCGTGTAGATATTCCAATGATACGTCGTCATTCTCATTAAGCCATTGCATGACAAATGGCTCAAACCATGCCGGATATTCCGGCACCGCGTCTTCGTACGGTGGTACATCTTTAACGTAATTAGTGTGCAACCATTTAACCTTGAAGTGGAGATTCATATAGGCCGAGGACTTGCATAGTCTGTGCTGCTCGTGCTCCTCCAGGGCATACTTCATGTCGATCGCAAACACCGACCACATAGTGGCCGCTGAAAGCTGCCCGATATTCAGGTCCTGGGGGAATTGATTGAGCACGGGCGCGTAACTATTCTTGTCCTCCTCTATCACCGAGACTATTAAGGCAATCAACTTATGCCAGAAGTCCAGGGATTCCAAACGGGGCCCGTGATCGTCCGCATCTCTCTTCGCCTCGTTTGGATCCACCTGGAACTCCCGGTTGTACAAGTCGTAGCAGTTGGCGAAGAGGAACTGGTAGGTCGAACGTAGGCAATTGGTCACGCAATCCTTCACCACGGTGCTAGCTCTAGGTGGACTCGACAATTCCAATACTTTCATACGGAAGAATGTAATGCTTGTCAGCAGGTCGACTGTGCTCTTTAAATCCATTAACTTTTCGTGGCTCGAGGCTGGGAAGTTGTTTCTGTACGATGACAAGTCGAGTCTCAACGAGTTGTGCAGTTGATCCAGCAGTTTCACGAATTTCTCTTTCTGCAATCGGGGAATTAAAATGTCATTAGTGTTTAGAGGGCTCTTATTCTTGACAAATTCGTTACTCGTATAAAAGGGCACTCGAGTATGGCGGCTTAGCTTTGAAGTTATATGCCTAATGTCGTACTAGCTATTGTTACAGCTATTTTTTATTATTACGAAAGATTCGACTCACCCCAAAATTGCTTGCTGCGAATCTATCGCTGGCCGATACAGCGGAACTTGCTGCTGCGTGAGCGTAATAAGCATTTATATTCGCAAGCAACGACGACATTACGGCTGGAACACCTGGGCACAAGTACTTCGTCGAAAGGCAGTGGAAATGTCTGCAGAGCAATAAAATTAAATATGCGTTACATTTCATAAGATATAAAGGTTATAGATGGGACACATTTTTCCTCTTTTTCTTAAGATCACCCCCCACTCTTTCAAGTTCAAGATCTTCTGACTCGAAAGCCTTCTGCAAAATCCAGGCTGCCCAATTTCAGGATGAAAGAATGGATTAGGAGTCTTTTCTTTATATTGCGATAGTATTCGATAGTTATTTTCCGAGTCATTGAAAGCTGCTTAAGGCTTGGTCCATGTCAGACATTGGCTTACAGATGATCTGCCGTGCGCAATATTCAGCAGGTATATTGGGTAAGGATTTATGCGGGCATATACTTACGTCATCGCCTGGTAGATACTTTCGATACCATATCGCATGGCGAATTCGTCAACTAGCTCCTCGCCAGGAGGATCGAAGTATACTTTCCAAGCATCTTCCCCTTTCGCTTCTGGCAAGGACACCACTCCGCCGTTATTCTCGCAGAGACTATGGAAGAGGTTCTCATGGAGGCAGGTGTACTGCACGTGGTAAGGTGCCACCTTCTCCTCGCCCTTGATTTCCACGCTGATGTGAAGCCTGATAGCCCCAGAGACCGCGCTCTTATCCGTCCTCTTCTCCAGGTTGTACCAGACGTCCATTTCACCGCTCAGCGTGCGCACTTCGATGATCGTCTGGCCCAAGAAATCGTCACTCTCCCTTGTCAATTTCTGCCGCAATTTTGACTTCAAGTCGTTGTCTTCGTCCCATACTCGCACCTTTATTCGATCCGAGGAATTGTGGCATTCACTGGGAAGAAAAGTTTGCTTGCTTCATCCCTTTGCACCGAGAGTTTAAGTCTTGGTTCATACGCGCATTCATGGACTACAATAAGTAATCTCACAACGGATTTCGAAGCATAGAATGCTCTATAGTTACTTACAAGTAGAACTTTTCATGCCAGACTGGATTTAGTTCCCGGGGCATGGTGCGCGTTCGCTTTTTCACCTTACCGACTTGTACAGTCACGTAAGGATCAGATGTTCCACTTTTGTCTTTGGCGATCAAGCCTTGGGCACTGATGACTGTGAAATGTTCGGAAAAACGAGAGTTACGAGATGTTCTTTAATAGAGTGCCTACCATTAACGCCCGTATCAATGGGCTCTTTTACCCTCGCCCAGTTCAGCCACCCTTTTCTATCTTTAGTCGCTCTCTATTATATTAAATTATACGCGATTCGCTATCCAAGAATGCGATTCAAACGCTCAAAAGTTCAAGACCTGAAATGACGTATCAAAGCCAAGACAGAACGATGTAGTAGTTCGAGAAATAAAGAAAAAGGCGTAACAAGATTATTTAGAAGGACTTCGAAATATATGCGGCAAAGAACTACCGTTACAAGTGTAATTCAATTTTATTGCTAGTTGCAATTTGCTTAAGTCCATATGGCTTTACTTGCACGATCGTCTGTAAATAGCAGGTGCTAGTTGTTGCGAGTTTCGAAACTAAACTTCTCCAATTGAGAGGCCATAAAACTTTTCGTCTCATTCCTATTCATGTATTTGCATACTCGCGGTTATCACAAATCGAATTGAGTGTTATGGCATCGGTGGTTCTATGGTATTCCGCCGCGGTGACGAGAACTTCTGATCGTACAACTTAGAAAATTGATGCAGGCTGCTACCATGACAGTATTCTCCTCAGCTTTAGTTGTGGAAACTTGAGCGCCCAACAACGGACCAATGGATCTCCGAGCAATTTCGCAGTGGTGCCGATGCCACTGTAGCATGATAATCGTGACACTGGACTTTGATCATCGATGCAACGATAGATCCAAGTGTTGCAGAATAGTAATTCCACTTACCTAGAGTTTCTACCCTATCTACGACTTTGAACCGAGCTCCGAATATGATACGCCTTGTTGTTATTAAAATTTGTTTAATGCTAATGTGATATGCTAGACTGACTTAATTACAACCTTTATAATTTTGCAAAATGAACTTTACATACTGCAATAATACAGTTGTTTGAAAATTCGTTATACTGTATCACCAAAACCTTTGCGCTTCGTTTCACGAGTTGCCCGAAGGCCAATGAAATTCGGTTGGCTGATTTCGTTAGTTATTCGGAAATGTAATCTACATAAACGCGATACTGTAACAATTTCACTTGGTATAATTTCGCACTCTTGGATAACGGGAAATTGACCTATTTCCTCTAGAAGTAATTTCTTCCCATCTATAAAAACACGCTGGGCGCACTTAAGTGCACAAAAGTTTGTCCCGGAGTTCTTTTTACAATCTAAGGTAGAAGTTGCAAGTTGACGGATCGTGATAAACACATACGTGTAAAGTATACAGTACGCAAAAACCGGTGGTTTAAATTGAATTGTATTGTGTATACATTGAACAAGTCTTACTGTCAGTAAGTGATAAACGATCAAAGTTCACATTTACACGCATGCAGAACAATATCAATCGACAACGATCGAACTGGACATTCGTGTATCGAGGCTCCTGTCAGCCACCTTAGAAGCGTGCAAAAGCTCGGCTTGAGTCGTGTTGTACGCGTACCAATAAACGTGTGGACGGACACACATTACACCTAGGACACTTACAACGGCATCATTATAGTCATTACACATCGGGTTCCACGTGCAGCATATTGTACAGACGAACAAATACATGCTCATGCTACTAACTCCTTTTATTTGCGATCACCGATTGCGCCGGGACGATCGTCGATGCTTCCTGTCCTCGACAAAATGTCAATCTTATACCTAATCTCGTTAATCACCACGGTCATAGGTACAATTCACTTTGTGCTACTCCGAAGTACGTGGGTGTATTTGGATATTAGTGTCTGTAGACTGTAGATGTGTAGTGTAATCCGTAAATACCGCATGATCGTGTTGAGCCGTCAGTGAATGACACGGATTCGTTTAATTCCGTATAATGCGCCGCTAATTATTGGCCAGCGTCTTCCGCGAGATCAATCGAAGAGTAGGGTTTGTAGTGAGGGCATGTCAGGGATATGCTTTATCCTTAAGAATATTGAGCTCTAGAGGGTTACTCTACAAGACGGGAACTCCAGAACCCGTTATCCATGAACTAATGAATATTAGCAGCTTGATTAACATTATGGAATGCAAACTACCGATCTGTTCTAGCTTCTAAAGAGATGATAAATTAGGACGGGGAGAGCAAGAGATCGAAACTACTCGCTACGAAGGGGAATACTCGAACAGAACGTGAACGATAGCGCTGTCGATAGAAGCGAGAGAATATTTTATTTGAAATGGATTTGCACCTTGATTCTGTTTTAAGACTTATACCGCTTCGGTGATAAGTCGAAACATGCTCGACACTCGTCAACTTCATGGATTCCAACTGGAACCTAGGAGTTGATCAGGCGCAAAGCTGACTGGAGGTCGTTGAATTTCTAAAATTCTCTAGAACGGTCACTCATCATGCAGTGAAACTTTTTCATAGAAGGAGTATTGTTCGTTATAGAGTTAATCTCTCCGGTGAATCGAGAGAAAGTAATATTGAGTTATTCCCTGGTGCCCCATCGGCTCTTTTTATAGCGTTCAACCGGAGAAATGATTTTAATTGAAAATTAATGGAAACTGATTCGTTTCTAATGAATTAGTACGGATTAATACGGAAACGAAGGTTCTTATTTATCAGTCTTATGTTAAGTGATCAATTAAGTTATTAAGCGACGATAACGTACACCTTTCATGTGCCTCTGACTAACAAACTTTTATTGCCTATTTCATACTGCGTAGGTGTGACGTACTTTGCTCTGCTGCAAATATGGATTGTATACGTTCCTACTGTATTTTATATCTTCAGAAATTTCAATTGTAAAAGGATCCGCTTCGATAAATAGAATAATTTACAGCGTCGTTCGCCTGAGAATTGGGGGTCTGCGAGGATATGCATTCATGCATATATCTGGCGAGCGTAAAGTTGCTAATTGGGATAGAGTTATTTTGTTCCAAAACACCGGCAATTGCAGTAGCTATCATTTGGTCGGTAGAGATATTTTTGCTTGGCATAGCCATTCCCCGGCATTTGAATCTCCGGCTTATAAATATTCAGCGAAGTCAGCGTTCCGATAAACCGACCCGTCAACGATTTAACATTGTCGTTGGTGGATGCAAAGCGATTCACCATATGGATGGTTACCACTAGGGATTTTTTGAAAATGGCAAATACCAAAGTAATAAGTCGATTGGAAGAATCAACGATTAGTTGCATTTTCGGTGATTCGATTTTCGCTATTACACTTTATCAGTCATTTCCAGTAGATTCTCTATTGTTTTGAACTAGTTTTACCTGACAGTCAAATATTGCTTTTGTGTCAGCGGCATCGGGGAAACAATGTTGTACGATTCGAGGAGTAGATATCAAAAGAAAAGCACAGCCAGATGATTAATAATACTGAGATCGCAAATTGCACAGTGATTGAACTTCTTATCATGTGCCAAGGAAGATAATTCTCTTTGAAGATGATGCATCTCCTTATTTCTATTCTGGCTGAATGGAAAATTTATCAAGCTCAGAGGCTGATTGAAAGCCGTTATTGTTCCTTTTGTGAAACCGGTAGATTTAACGTTCACCTCTTACATCGTTATTTCAGAACTTTGTAGGATTATCTTGATTGCATTGCTTTAACAGCTCGGAACATGGGATGTCTGGCCTTTGTACGCCTTATTTCGAGCTTACTTAGGCCTTCGCATGATTGTACCGCTTTGCGCCCTTTACTAATTCCCTGGCTGTCGGATGCAGGCGCCTCGACCTCTCCAAATCCCCAGTGCGATTTGCAGTTGGATTGCGAGGTCACAGCTGTTTTAATTTGCGCCCACTGACTCAAGAGATTTGATTACTGGGGCAGAAACGGAAGTGGCACCAACTGTTACCCCACCAACTTACACTCGGCCCCATCTCTTGCCTTCTTTTTCAACAGTTCTACTCTTGTCGGCTCTATTTTTTCTTTTTCCACGAATGTTTCACGGGGAATTCGCTGCGCTGTCGTTGCGTTGTTGCGACTTGAATTCAAATCTTTCTTAAAACCGATTTTCATCTTACGCCCGCGAAAATCCTTATTCCGAATTGAGTCTTCTACCTTGACGAAACTTTCTCGATTGTCTTCCTTCCTTGCCATGGTTGTTAGCCACTACGTGTTTATCGACAGCGTTCATCCTCGTGTTCGTTGAATAGATTTCGATTCCGCTCACCTTCCTCTTTATAGCTGTCGTCATACTGACCCACTCTTTTCCTCGGATCTTTCTCGCTTCTAGTTGAAACGCGCTGTCGGTGCAAGCTCAGCTGGCGTGCCAGCAGCAGTGAGAGCGCTGGGATATTGTTCATTCGCCTCAACGATTCTCCCAGTTTCCGCACGGCACGGCACGGCGCGGCGCCTGGGGCTTCCAAGCTTTCTCTGGGAGGTTGTCGTTGCCGTCGTTGCTAAAAATGAGGGGCAGGACATTCGCTCGCGTTCCGCACATTCGGCTGCGTAGTGAGCGAGACCGAGAGGAGATAAACTGAAAGAAAGGAATGCGGGGGAAAAGATTGTTGACCCGCTTCTCGATGGGGTTGCGCAATTGCTCAAATGATCGCTGCTTTCCTGCTCGCTCACTCGGTTATCCTCTAAGCCGGGCTTCGTTTCCCTGCATATTTCTTGACCACGTCACGCTACTATCGGCAAAATGCTGATCTTCCTTTTCGCTGTCTCGAGTTTCGATTCTCCTATCAACTATAACACCTTAATTGGAGTAATCGCTGCCCCCGCTGGGTCACTGATAAGTAGGTCTTTCGTAGAAAAAGCATCCATCTATTAATATTCTTCGTTGATACTTGTAGCCGCGATCCACAGCTCTACGAGGCACATTTACCTTTCTCATGCTGCTGTTACGACGGAATGAAAGTTGCTTGTAAACTCATTAGCTTTAAATAGATATTGGCGCCTGAAATGGCTCTGCGCATAAAGGCTACTCCTAAGGTAATTTTGTAAATGGGGTGTGCTTTCGTTTTCCGGAATATACGCGAAAACTCCCAACTAGCGCGGCTTTCCCAAAGTCCCGACAGTTCGCGAAAGTAATGGGCATAAGACTAGAGAGACGGAAGTATAAGTTGTGAAAAACGAAGTCATTCTAGAAAATGAGTCCTGCGGGGTTCGGCTTAAGTGCTATAAAGGGGATACTGTAACTTCTGCCATAATGAACATAGTTTTTCTTTTTAACTGGAAATATATGCTCTAGGAAAGTCAGTTAGATTCGTTCGCATATTTCCATTTTGGCCATTTTTTATTCAGGTAGAATTATATTGCTCAGTTTTAAAATCCTCGCGTATCTTTTTGTACAAGGATCTTGAAAATTCCGGAAAGGTCATTTACATGTCATAGCTCTGCAAATATCTTTCCCAAGGAAGCGCGGTACAGTAGCATATCGTTTTAGCTTTAACGTGAGAATCGTGCTGAAGCATCCTGTACTTCTTTCGTAAACACATTATAATTACTGGTTCTACTCTAGTTCTTTCTCATTTGGGTTGGAGGCATTCCACGTGTGTTCAGGTAGCGTGAACCTAAAGGAAGCACCGAAGAGCCGGGTGACTCTTACAGTAAGAAGTTAGCAAAAGCAACTCATTTCGTTTCCCTCCTTTGCTTCTGTCCTATTTACTTATCTTTATTCGACCGGAACTGCTGCGTGCTTTTTTGCATACTCTACCCATAATGCTCTTTTTCCAGTCTTGCACTTCCCCTCGAGGACGAAGCGTGCAAAAACCAGATCCGCTGGCGTCCTTCCTATGCAAAAAACTTCTCCTTCGAGTTTGCGTGCTTACTGCTTATCGGCTTTTCCGGCATGAGCCTCCTTTCCTGAGGGATTTCCTTTTTTTGTCTCAGCCTGCGCCACTCTCCGCCGCGGCGCCCCTAATCTACTGAATATATAACAGTTCCGGCCTTTACCTGGTACCGTACTTTATACATTATTTCTCCAAATGGCACCTTAAATATGATTGTTCCAGTTTTCCAATGGCAGAAGCCTTATTAGTGATTCCAGGGAAAGCACCGCTGCATTTACTAGCTAGCTTTACGCTCTTCCGTCGCAACGAGCATGTACCGTGCGTGAAACATACGTATCGATCTTTCTCTTAACTGGTTTTCTTCTTCTGACACAGTTCTTGGCTTGAAGAAGTTGCCGAAAGAAAAGTCTTTAATTTTCAAGTTCCTGCTCATTGTAACGTAATTGAGTCGCTTGAAATTCAAGGCACGGTCGTGAACAGTAGCTGAGTGCTCAACTCTCTCGTTCACTTGTTCTTCTGACATTTTATTACGCCCCGAGACTAATTACTTTCTCCCTAGCTAGATATAGTGATGAGTGGATGATAGTACCAGTTGTAAGCAGTGCTAACGAGAGTCGCTTAGTTTCAATTATTTTCTCATTTGCTGACGCTGCCGGACCAACGCCACGATGTGGATGTTCATCGTGGCAACAGTTAGTTCGCAATCTACTCGTTGTTTCATTTGTCTGTGTCGTGACGGCGAAATACCTGGTCAGTGTTCCTCGCCAATTAATGACCAAGGACATACAAAGATAATAGGTCTGGAGGCAGCTTCCGAAAGGCAAACTGCTCTAAGTCGCTCTCTGCATCGTGTCTAGCAAAAGCTTCCACTCGACATAGTCTGTCGACGAGCAGGAATTCCCACATTGGGAATTAGAGGGCGGCAGAGGAAGAGGGTGGGGATTTCGTCGGTGAACTTCCTCAGCCGTGAAAGACAGGTTCGGATATAACGTAGGAAAATCGAATTCCACATGAATTTTCTGCATTCTGTTCGTTTCACCTCGGGCTCTGTATTCTCTTTCAAATGCGACGTGGCGCCTTACCTGAATTTTTCAGGCGCTCTTCCACTACTCGGACATGTATCTCTATCGATCTGCGGCTCAGTCCGTTCTATCTTTTAAATCTTAAATTATCGTCTCATTTTGGGGCATAGGAAATCGAGCAGCGGCCTCCTCAGATATTATACATATGATGCCGAGTTCTTTCCCTAGAACTACGACACCGCGAATGATATTCCGTGACCCAGAAGTCTATTCGCATTCCCAGTTTATTTTTCATTAATCGTTTCTCATTTCTAGCCTGAGAATGATAAGGATAGGCTATTTAGGGAGGTTTCAATCTTTCCCTGGACTGTCAGAGCAAATGGAGGTTTGAAACCGAATATACCGTCAGCCCGGGACCTAATTCTCACAGTTCGATTTGAATAATTTGCATATACCGCAAACCGCGATAAATCCAAGAGTAATTTGTCATTGGCGAAATTACACGAATCGATCATCGTTCTCGACTAACTGCCGCAAAAGTCGCTAAGTCGAATAAGACCGTTTAAAATCGATGTGAGTTAGAACGTGTTGATTAGTTAAGTCAATTGGTTTACTGGAGTAAACATTCTTTTTTCTCTCCGATAGGTTTGTGGCCAATCGGTTCGATTTGTTGGAAGTAAATGTGATTTCAAGAATGAACTGATCATCGATCATTAAGTTGCACATGTAGCCAGCCAGCGAAGGAAGATTTAAGTTTGTACAGTGATAAATCGAATGAGATGCTTGCACGTGCACAGCTGGGTAGTACGTTGAACTATCGATCCATTCAGGGCGTGAGAGCCCTCTGTGTTCGAGCCCTTTCAATCCCGGACTCGGTCACGGATACAAACACGTCGATATGTCTCCTGAACTTATAAACGTTCTCTTGTGCTTCTTGGCCTTCATTTCCATTCATTTAAAATGATCTCCGACGTCGTCTTATTCCGAGCCATCCAACCCACTTCCTTCTGGTATTCACCAAGGTCTTCAACTATTATTACCTGTCCTTTTAGTAGAATTTCTTTCTCAAGCTCACCGGCAATTGAATTTAACTTACATCTTTCTTTGCAACCGCCGCGATATGGATTGAACGGATGCTGTCGCCTATACTCAAGGTAATTACATCTTGTTCAACCTTGTGAGAGGGTGGGAGTAATAGGTGTGCTCGTGACAAAATGTCACACCGATACGCCAACACGCACTTTGACCCCAGTACGATTGTGAGAATTATAGGTCAATGTACAGTGTGTTTCTACTGTTTCCGCCGGCATCAGGAGATAAAAATAGTCGAAACTTTGCGCCTGATCCAACAAAAACATATCGCCGGCGACCCACTTCCTCGATCTCGCTTTTAGGCCTCCGAGTTTTTCAACGGCCGAATTTCCCACGCCTCCAACAGCCGAGCCTCTTTGGCGAATCAGGCAGTTTGGTGCGTTCCCGCGCCTCAAACTCCGATGATTGTCTTTCATCTTGGCCGATAAGATGCTGCGAATGCCCTGACAGAATGCAGTTTACACGCAGAGCATCGGGCGAAGGTGTTTCACAAGAAAAAGGCTACCAAAGACGGAGAGAATAAATGTAAAGAGAAGATCGAGGGAAAGAGCTAGATAGAGACAGAGACAGAGAGATAGATAGATAGATAGATAGATGGATGGAGAGAGAGAGAGAGAGATCAAAGTTAAAGATGAGTATTGAGAGGAAGTAAGAGAGGCAGACAGAGCGGGTGAAGAAAGTAGAAGTGTGGGAAGACCACAAGCGACTTTTACTACGAAAAAGCTTGTGAGGCGATTTCGGCCTCTTTCTTTAGTGGCACGAAGCCGACTGAACCCGAGCCATACGGTCGAGTACCAAGCGTGTCGTGGTGTGTATGTAACGATAGAAAACCATGGTGGCGGACCGTTTAGATTCTCGGTGGAGGAAGTCTTAACTCTCTAAAGTAGTTTGTATCGTGTCACCTGTGATGGCGATCTTGCAGGACCACTTGCTTGTACCCTCAAGGACCATCTGTTCGGCCTGGTCAAGGCTGTCTATGTGCGTGTCCGGGTCGACTGAAAACGTCGTGCTGAAAAGAAGACAATGACCTCGTCATCGGTTCGTCCCTCGACAACCTCTCGCACATCGGTTCCTCGGATTTCCACGTGGAAACCCCTGGAATTCGGGCCACGGAATCGTGGTATGGCTCGCTGGCCGACGACAGGCTACACCCTGGAGAGGCCACCGAAGGACGTTGTACCTAGATCTCGAGGTTCAGGACGTCGAGAATCATCCAACGTGTGATCCAGCAGCTGCGGCGATGCATCAGCCCAGACTACAGCGGGAGTAAGCTTTTCATAGCCTCAAGGAACAGAACTCGTTCTTTTTCTTTGTTTCGGGGGTGGAATCTGCCTACGCGTCGCCGAAAATGCAAAGCGTTTCCGTGCTCCCATATGGTACATGGAAGTGTCTATGTCAGCGGTCATTTCAGAACTCGCGGAGGCTCTCAGCTGAATGCAGCAACACGTATTCCTGTGCAGCGCCGATCTTTGTGCACGAATGATGCAAGCAGAATGGTAGAGAAGAAAAGAGACAGAGACATAGATAGAGATATGTAGATGAAGAAAGAGAGAGAGCTATGGATAGAGAAACGGAGAGTTTGCCATGTAGAATGATTCAGCTTGCTTCGTATTGCGATTGCGTTTTTGCTGAGTAAGCTGGAAGTGATAGAAGGCCCTCGCGGATGAGACACAAAGAAAAAGAGAGAGATATATATATAGTACATATATATATATATTGTAAGAAATGAAATCTCACAAATCGATATGATCGGCGTGATCACCGATAAGGTGTGGGAGCTGTGAAGAATAATGTGACTGATGGTTGGTTTGGTCGATGTGAGTCCGACAGAAAGAGACTTCGCTTTGACACGAGTATAATATGTGCCAATAAATGCGAGTGTCGATGGAGAGTTGGACAACTGAAAACCACCAGTACGTGTAAACTGTTAAGGTAACTAAGTCCCGGGCTTAGAAAACACGGCTGGAGTGTAAGGCAAGACTAGTTCTTAATTTATTTAACCCATTGACCTTAGACTGCGAGTAAAGACAATCGCCCATGCGATCATCTAGAATCTAGAGTTTAGAGCGTAATAGACGGTGGCATAGTGATCGTACCACCTGTTAGTCCTTGCGACGGTGGATTAATGTCGTTCTATTTCGACTGAAGCGAGCCGCTTGTCACTAGCTATAAGCTATAAGAATACTTGTTGCGCTACTTCCGTGGCTCATTGCCAAGCACGATTTCCGACCTGAATGGGTAACTATACACCATCGGGGTCGTCTAATAATTGGAGATTTATGGAGACTACTTTCTCTATTTTGCTTTTTCGTGCCAACTCGCTGTGGACCAAGCAATTGTCCGGAATGGGTCCAAAATAATGTTATAATTGCATTAGTTGATGCTCCCGTTAAAAGCATAATTTAGCAAATTTGGCACATTTACCGGCTCCGTTGTTCAAGTCTTAAAAAACTTGGAATTGAATGCCGTCGGTGAATGACGATACATCGTGAACTGGTAAAGGCAAAACTTCTACAACTTCACGTTTTAGTTTAAGTGTCATGGAAATGATCGTTGACCGGAATTTCAAAATTGCATCGACAAAGCGTTATATCGATCCTCTTTTGTATGAGAAATCACATTTGTTCGTCGAACGGAATAGTGGTGGGTAGCTATCACTCGGCCCATCCTATGGCAGTCGCGCAGAATTGGCTTTCGAAAACAGAATTGCATTTCCACCTAGGCGACGGAGTTCCGATAAATTGGAGAACACGGAGGAGGCGACAACCTCGTAAACTCAATTTCAACGATCTTTGCCTTCAAATGCAGTAAGTGTGACAACCCCTTGAACATTTCTCGCCTTGACTCTACAACAATTAATAGCGGCAAACAAGAGGAAAAAACAGAGTCGGGCGGAGACGAAGCAAATTAACCGACTAACTAACGCCACCCAACACCGCACTACCACCATGTCCACTGGCAAAACATGAATAACAGATGTTGCAGCATAGAAATAACACAGAAGCATGACACCTGTGTGTGAGAATGGCAGACGATACTCGTGAGAACCCTGAGTCGTGTGGCCAATGAATAATGCATAAACTCTATGTACCCGTCGGCCCCACCAATAAGCTATCTGCTACCTCCGACGCCTTCCGACAACTCCAGGTGCTGGAAGACACAATTGCTCTCGATTTCCAACCACACTATTTTACTACCACTAATCACCCTAACATTAAATGCTCTAGATACCGAACAAAAGCGAAATAAGATCACACCTGATAAATACGGTCGAAAGGCATCGATGTAACAAAAATACTGCAGAGGGCGGATTCTACACTAACTTTAGAGATCCAATCACCTAAGAATTTCTTGCTCACAGAAAAATCTAATAAATCATTACAAAACAGAAGAATAATTGTCTTCGACAACATCCGCCCTCTCAGTTCGTCCGAAATCCTGTCTACGTTCATGGTGGTGGGGCAGAACGGTTGCACATCGCACGGAAATGAGATACATACAATCGCTATGCAATGTTTTGTAGTGTTTGTACGTTTACAATATAATCATGACAGACTACACACAGCAACAGCAGCCGGCAGAGCGTTGATCCTTGATGACCAGAGATCTCATAAGATGTAAGGGCAACCAGTAGCGCGTGGTATTCGAAATGATAAGAACACTTAGTGTAGATGAGCAGAAGTGTACGAGAAATATAGACAGATAGGGTGTGAGATCATGAGACAGAGAGAGACAGAGAGAGAGACAGAGAGAGAGAGAGAGGGAGAGAAAGAGAGTGAGCGATAGAGAGAGGCGCCGTTTCGTAATAGTGTATGTACATAAGCCGGTGTTGTTTAGCGGGTGAGTGCACGGATGGCAAAGACGGCGGAGCGCGTAATCACATAGACACATAGGCACCTGTGGGTAGTATAGACATATATGTATGCATGTATTGGTATGTATGTATAATCGAGCGCAGCGTAATCCCGCTGGGTTGGCACGCAGAGGGGTGCAAAACCGGGCCGGCGGGCATACAACGAGCTGGCCACAAACCTGTAATGGCGATCTTCGCGGACCACTTGCTAGTGCCGTCCAGGACCGACTGCTTCACCGATGTCATGTGGCCCAAGTGTGCATTCTCGTCGATCCCGAAGACTGACCTAAACTCCGACGAGATTTTCTTTCACATGAGCCCTGCCAATGACACGGGCCTCGTCCTCATCCTCTTTACCACTCGGGAAAGCGAACCCTCGCCCAAATACTATCGCGTTATACATTTATTCTCGCACCGTTCACCCTATTTCAATCCGGCTGATTATGGTGATAGCCGCGACTTCTCTTCTCGATATTCTCACCATATCAAGTGTTTTGCATTTAGAGCGAAAAGATGAGCAACGAGTATCAAAAGCGCGGCTGGACTATAATGTTGCTCAAGCAGACAGCTTACGCGATAAGTAATAGTAGCTTCTGCTATACATAAGAAGAGTGGTTGGCTATGTTATACATATACACTCGTGTACCATTTGTTCCGTTTTATCTAGTGGTGTCCGCGACTACTGGCTGAAAGGCCCGCGGTGAAACGGTTTCATATTTTCACGAATGGAATATAAACCGCGCTGCGATAACAATGCGTCTGTTAGCCAGCAAAAAATGGTATATTCTACTTTTTCGTGAGAAAAGCGCCACTATTCGATGGCACGCGATCGTTTCCTCCAATCACCAATCTATGTTACAGTTTTGTATTGGATGTTCTTCGGTTACGGTTCTCGATTCTCCACGGTTTCCTTTTAATTAGCAGGTAACTGTATCGGCCGGTAATTCAATATGCCGAAGCGGCCACACATAAATCACATGCTTCGCACGGGCTGCTATTGATACACCCTCGAGTGATTGGGTACATTGAATATTTTGCAAGTGGTGTGGACACGCGTCCGTGTAATTAACGTGGCTAGGCGTCAATCAGGCCACTAACGCGAGCGTTGATTATCGAATGGCACGGTACCAAAACAGCCCGGTGTCATAGCCAGAGCTTGCCCATTCTCAGGATTTCTCTGCAATTACTCTTTCCAGAGAGAAGACGAGACCCGGCCTTCTGTTGAGTACAGCGTTTTTCGTTCAGATCCGCGTGCTTACTTTTATTTTTACCCTGCCCCGCTGCTGTCATTGCTATATCACTACCCCTTATCTCTTTCACTCGATCGATCTGGAAACTTTACGTCCAAGTACACCTAGTTCTAGTCGTGTAAATAAGAGCGAATATAATTAAAGTAAGTAGGAGCGGCGCTTGTGTGCGCACGGGATTTCCTTTTTATGTGGGTTAAGGTAATGGTCGGGCTAAAACAACGCTAATCGATGCTACCACCTAAGCCGGATACTCCCTCCTCGGGAATGTCCGATACATAATTAATAACCGGCCACCTCAAAACAGCTGGTTTGCTGATTAATTTTGAAGGGTTCGAAGGAACGATTAGGGCGGTTTTATCATAACCATGAAATCAATACCCGAGCGAAATGTTTTTTTAAAACCTTTTTCCCAAAAAAGGGCATTCCTGAATTATCGAGTTGACATTTGACACTGGCATGTATGTGGACTATTTTGCCACTTTTTGCTCTTTCGGCAAATTGAATTTACAATTAGTTACAATTAATTTAGGAATGTCAAATTATCGTGATCACTGGTTACTACTACGAGCTTAATGTTTTCGCATTAACTTTGGCTTGCAGTCATTTATTTAAGGGGAAATTATGAAAATAAAGGGTCCGGTTTATTTTTAAAGCAGAAACACTCCACGGTTTTTAGACTTTTTATTATCGTCCGCCGGTCTGACCTGGATTCGGCTATTCCACTGTCCGCAAGAGCACATTGCTGGATGCGAAGGAGGTCCGCCCTCGTGCAAATTTCAATACTGGAAACACGGCAGTCGGCTACGAAATACGCTCGAGCCACGGTTTATTATCTTTCGTTTGATTTGGGAAAGCGATGCTTTACTTACTAAAATTACAGGGGACAGCTTATGCCGCTTTTAGAAAAGAATCAATTACCTTAAAGACGACGTACCAGAAAGATCTTTAAATTGTGCTTTTCATTTAGATAAGGAAAACTAGGTTCTTGATTTCGATAGAGAATCGCGGAAAGCAATGACAGCAGCGAATCGGCTCGACGGTTGTCGGATCGAAGGTCGACCGACTTTTCCCCAGGGAAAAACTGCTCTCTACAACCGGCTGACAATCACGCCAATCCGTCGTATGACGTTTGCCTCGCTGGTGTGGTATGCTGTGATAAAAGAAGAGACGACGGCTGGCTCCACAGATATCCTGCAGTTCACTCACCGAATCAGCTCGAAGATCTCCGGTTTCTCTCGTTCTCGCTGCTTCATTCTCTCCTTCATAGCCGTGATTATACTGTTGGCCCTATCCTCCGCGCCATGCTTCGTGCTCTTCTCAGCCGCCCCTGAGAAAACAAGCCGCTTGATGAAAAACGAAACACGCTCAAATTCAGGTCATACTAAATCGTCGGCTATGACGCTGACGAGTTTTTAAGACCCATCGCTCAAGTGTTTAAGTCAGTGTTTAAATGTTGTAGCAGCAGTTTTGTTATTAATCAAGAGTTTCGCCGTTCCTTTGACCCTTTGCATTCGAGATTTCCCGTTTTCCATTCATTTTGATACTTCAGACGGGACAGTCGAGTGCAAAGGGTTAAGTTTTTCCTTTATGTCTCGTTACTCGTGTCTCGACCGCTGGCTTTAATTAGACAGCCGGCGTACGTGATTCGCCAGTTTTCTCTTGAAATACCACGTTACTGTCTCACGCCTGTCTCTTTGAGCGGACGAAAGACACATACACGGAAACTTTTTATACTAGCGTTCGCGTGTCGCGCTCCTTCGTCGAGCTTTTCGTCAGGCAGAACATTCGAGGGAGCTTTAATTTTCCGGTGCAAGCATCCCTATGCCGACCGCCACCACTTCACGCCGCCGCGCCGCGCCGCGCCGGCCTGAAGCTTCTTGCACGAAATTGTTGCCCGAGCTAAACCGGGTCGGGAATTATATGCACCGAGTGCCGGACTGGAAACTCTCCCGGAGAAGCAGAGAAAAAATGGGTAGTCGCGAACGGAATGGAGGCAGTTCCTACGATAGTTCTACTAACATATTTAGAGAATTAAAAATCACGAGAAGTACAAAGTCATTTACTTTAAACAGGATTTCTATGATGAAATGTATTGACGGAAGTTTATGGTACGCGCCCTATTTTAGTAGAGGTTTGGCATTACGGCTCTTCTTCTTCGTTGGATGTGCGCTCAATTTCATTTGCTCGTTTTTTAAATTAGCCTGCTCTTTGGCCGTACGCGCAAAGCGAATTGATCCCGGGCAAACTGCTAGGCGGAATGGGCTCGAACAAGGTTAAACAACTGATCCCGACACGACGAAAATAGTATACATTCAGTTATGCTGCAATATTCCAGCCCGCCAAAGCAAGCCGAGTATTGAATCAAAGTGCAAATGACTTCCGCCGAGTTCGATTATTTCACGTATAATTTGACTTACTATTTCGCGCCAGTATGAAATTTAATTCGATCAAAGTAAAAAATAAGTATAATAAGCGGAATGCTTTTGCAGTGTAATTCCATCGCGAATTCCAATTATTGTAATGGGAAAGGAAAATCCAGTAGGTAGTTTGACCAGTTGCACAAAATACAAACGAATCCGTAACCGGAGAGAATAGAAAAAATGCGCGCAGAGAGCAAGAGCAAGAATGTTTCGTTACATTAAGTATTTTAATGGATGCGAGAACATTACAGCGTTCCAGATTCTTCTACATCAGAGTTCCAATTCAACTCTAGCCTGTACATCGTTTGAAAAAATCTGGTCCACGCACGGTCGAGGTATTACATCTCCCGAGAGGAAAAGTAAAGTAACACGGATTATCGATTCATCATTCAAGGTCCAGTCCAATTGGCCTATTTACTTCTTCGTTTTTTTTTAAATGTCCAACCAATATATGTCGATTTTTTATAACTTGGGTGTACCCTTTTATTTTAGAATTAATTTTTGTTAAGGATTCACTATTTTAATGAACTTGAAAATATCTTTTTGCAACTGAAGGGAGCTCCGGTTACGGATCCAATATTCAGCTTTAAACTGCAGCGGAAACAGGTTATCGGAAGCCGGCTGTGCAGTTCGAGAATTATTCGTTGATTCTGATCCTTAATGAACGCAAACTTTCGTAACTCCATCCATTTCGTTGAATTTGTATTTGAAGGATTGCGCAAGAATTGTAGACTCTTCTTCCAATTGCCTTGTAATAATTAGCGAATGGAGTCACGACTCACGACCTAAATTAAATTTTCATTTAGACCACCTACCCCTTTTAAACGCGAGTGAACTTTTTATGCGCATTGCGAGGCCTTTCCCGGCCGCTTTGTAAACTTTTCTAGCGAAGTGTACAGCCTGATTAATGTTTCCGTCACGGCTAACGCAAGAATAATTGAGATAAATGGTTTCCAAGGCAGGCATGAACTTCTTACTTTTTTGTTGTCATTTATTTCAACGCACTTCCAGTAATAGTTCTACTTTCTCCATCTTGGACGTTTTCTTTTCACCTCGCACAATTATTCGATAGAAGTTTACGCATGAATTGTTTGGACAAGCGTTGCTTTGCCGACAAACCGTTGATATCGACATTACGAACTTTCCCCCAACAATCGTTTACCTGTTGTTGTCTCGTCGTTTACTAGAGTGAGTGGATTATTTATTATTACTGCGGTCGGAAAGTTTTCACGCTTCATCGATTTGCACTGTGTACCGTTAGTCCAAATGCGACCCGCGTTCGGCATCTAATTGAAATAAATTATTATTGATGCAACGTATAATAGCCGGAAGCTCGTATACTATTTTATTTCGTTGCAAATCAATTATTTAGTAATCTCCACGAGGCAACAAGTATCCGATACGCTCCACTGGACGAGTTAAAGTTTTTATTTATTATTCTTTTTCCTGCGTATGCGCTTCCTGTTCAATTTTCATTTACGCACCATATATTCTTGTTTCGTTTAAATCTGTTAGCTGCTTCTGCGGATATGATAGGCCTGACGTAATTTATGCCTTTGGCTACTGATATCATCATTCATCATCCCGCAAGAGTGATTCAACTCTAGTATCATTAAAATTGCAGCGCGTCGATGTCCAACAAGAGCGGTATTTCCTGGGAACATGGAACTTATACTGTCACTTTGCCGACAACGGAAATTACCCGTGTAGAATCTAGGTTTACGATTACACTGCTTGTGTCGCCAACGTTGCGGTGAATACGGCCGTGATACAAAAGGGGAAAATGTATCTCGAAACCCGATAACGTTGGACCGCCTCCCGATTAGGGAGTCCTGCCATGTTCGCGATAATGAATATTAACCCAAATTACTTGACGTTTAACCGACGTGATTTCCGCCAGCGTGGCTCCGCGTAATATTAAATTCAAAGGACGCACAGAGTGTGCTAATTAGCTCTTGCAAGGTCTATGCACCATTGTTCACGCACTAATTTTCAAAAGACAGTACGTCTGGTAGGTTGATAGCCAGCAGGCATAACCTAGGCCCTAAAGAGACCCTATTTGCTGGAGATATCAAATATACAGATAGACTTATTATTAGATTTTATGTGACGTTTGATTAAGGAAAAGTGAGAATTCAACGGGAGCATATATTTTTCGTGTACCAGCATCTATGTGCCCTTAATGTTGCGCAGCGCGTTATATACTGGTTAATTGCATCTTCCGTTTGGCTCTTCCGATAATTACGTCAGGCGAAATGCGGTTTAAGTCTGTCACGTAGCGAGCCGGAGCTTATGGAGGGCATTGGGGCGGGCGGCGACTTAATTTCGTATGCAAATTGCTAGTCGAACTTTTAACATTTTCACCTTGGAAAGCGTCGCTAGGGCCAGTGAGATTGAAAAAATTCTTATTCCATTTGCCGATTAACTTTACTTTCGTCATAGAGTTATGGAATATGAAATCAAATTGTGTTCATTGGTGTCCCAAAAGTTAAGGAGTATTTTTTTAATAACTGCAAAAAGCTCCAAAGAATGAAAGTTATTTGCGTCGAATTTAGAGTTCGTTATAGTAGTCAGGTCAGATTATAAACTTGATAATGATGAGAAATTACTCACTCTGCAAACAGTCCGCATTGAGGAGGTCCTTGCACTTCTCGTGGCACTTGACTCCGCACTCGTTGCATCTGACACCTTGGCGTGCGATGCCCCAAAGCAGGCCTTCGCACTCGTAGCAGTAAGTCGGCGAGGTAGCCGTCCAGGTGACGAATTTGTGTGGCGTCGTCGATGAGATTGGATATATCATTGCCTGGAGTGTTTTCTTGTACACGTGCATCTTCTGCGGGTTTGTCAGCGGTGTTGCACAGACGTTAAAATCGAGAGCTCGTGGAGGGCGAACAAGATTAGGGAATTGGGACTAGCGGTGTTCCGCTTTCGGGCGGAACACTCGATACGCTCCGGTTCTCTGTTCCGAAAATCGACCCTTTGTCTCGCTTAAGAGACCGTGTCCGAGTAATCCATTGTCATTGGCATCTTTGAGAAATCCCCAGGCTCACCGCTCTCAGAGAGCTTACGATATTTCGCTAAAGCTATTCCAAATTGTTGTTACCCAAAACTTAGGAATTCTTTGCCATCGAACATATCGACATCGACTATTCTGAATTTATTCACATCAAACAGAGAACCGTCGCGATACATTCACGCCAACAAGCAAATGCTCGAGAATGCAGATTGTAGTGGATGCTTATTGTAAATCGTGGGAGTGCCACATTTTTCCTTCTACTTTCGTAGGGAAAGTGGAGGGATCCACGACTGAGTACTTCTATCCAAGTTCTTCCATCCTGCATCCTTAAGCGTCATTATCGTCAAAAATCCCCCATGCATCCGCTGCAACCCTCCTCATCCATACTTTCTTCTGGCTCCATGCAAATAGTGCTGCACCTTTAAGGATATAAATCTCCAACTCGCTCTCGCATACCACTCTATGCCCGCATTCAAACAGCCACACATACGCGGGAGTCGCAGCATTACTTTAATGCACATTCTCGTGGTACACGCTCTGCGTAGATACGGTTTCTAAACTGCGGCTCTTCGTGCCTGTGAATCCTAGTGACATACACAAATTCCGTGTACACAAACCAAACACAGGTTGGGGGGTCTGGGGGTTTGGGCTCTGGGGTTACTTTTGGGCTGGAAGTTCCGAATGCTCTCTGAGATTCGCAAGGATACCGTATTCGAGATATAGTCGATAGTCTCTGCTGTCCTTCCGAATCTCCGCTAACGAAGAGCGACTAGACTCAAGGGGCAAAGCTAATCGGGGCAACTTTAAAAGCGCTATAGGGTTCATCGGGGTCAGGCTTTAATTGCTCCTATCTCTCGAACACTAGAACTACCGGATCTTGTTTGCCAAGGACACGCTTCCGCTTAATCGAACTGGTCCCTTCTGTGTATTTTTATCCGATGCGCCACAGCAGTCTTGTGCCCTTGTTGAAATACGTATGGCATAAAGCGCGGAAACAATTTGACAAGGTCCTTTTTAATAAAGTGGACAGATTCTCGTCATTTCCTCTGGTTGAGTTGGCGCGGCAGTCCTGGCCGACAGGACCTTGAGAAATAGGGAAGGAGAGAAAGAGCAGAGTTCTCTAGTCCTGGAGCTATCGGGTCTCAGCGGGGTCTCGAAAAGCATCGATCCGCTAAGAAGCACTGTAAGGGTGATGTGTGAGTACAGGATGCTCCCGAGTGTCCCTCTTTCCTTTTATCGAAGTGGCATTTCATAAGCCCCCATCCATGAAAAGTGGATTTGGCACGTATCACTTACGACTCTATTTTTCTCGATATTTTGACGAAACTAATATCGCGTTTCACGCCCAATTACGACTGATATCATAGAACTGATCAAAATTCGATAGCGCACCGTCCCATCCCTCAACGCGCAAATGTTTGTGTTGGCAGAGTCTGTTCTGTCAGAGTTTGCGTGATAGTAGTGCGCAACAAAATTCAAGGAATAGAAAGGGGATGCTCTTGCCGCTTTCAGAAGTGCATGCAAACAAAAGCTTTAGGCAGCAAAAAAATTGCATAGCAAGGTATCACGGTTGCCAGGTGTTCATTAATAAAGATTGTGTGTGTGTACTGCGGGGCTATGTTATCAATCAATAGCCCGTCCCATCCCTTGTTGTCGAAGACTATGTTGCCATAATTGAATGTTCGATTTTTCACGTATAGCCTCCTCGTAATAAATTTAACCCCGTTGGGAGTTGGGATGGCAAAGGGGGCGCTGAAGGATCGATGCTGCCACGTTCAATACACGCGAAACATCCAGTGTCACAGGAATCGGAGAGAATCCCAGCGCTAGCCTAATTATCCCTAGCTCAAGTGGGTCACTGTGGGATCTGAAGACCTAAATTCCTAAACACGTGCCCTATACATGTACGGCCGTGTACTTCGGCTACGGACTTCTCACCTATGTGTGGTAAGCAATCTCGCACAATCTTTATGTACAAATACAGTGGGGTACACGCGTTTAATTTCATCCTAGCTCGCTAGAAGAGAATCTCCAAACTAGATCGCTACGACTTCTGCTTCACAAGAGTACAGAGAGAAAGTAGATAGCCATAGAGTAGAGAGAAGAGAGAAGAGAGAAAGACAGAGAGAGATAGAGAGATAGAGATAGAGAGATAGAGAGATAGAGAGATAGAGATAGATAGAAGATAGATAGAAGATAGAGCTAGAAATAGAGATAGAAAGTTTGAAAGAAAAAGAGAGGCTGGGCCACACTTACGTGAAATAAAATAGCGTGGAAATGAGGATAAAATGCAGCATGGTTCGATATGAAAAAAAGAGATTTTAGAGGTTAAGATAAGCTCTGTCAAAGAGATTCCGTTAAAGTCTTCGCCGAGATACGTGTCGGATATGTCGGGGCTTAAAATTATATGGTGCGTGTCGTGTTTAGCGAAAGGGCGGACTAATCCGTATTATAGGCCTGGTGGGCCTGAAACCCTTCGATGCCATCGGGGTTCATGTAAATCGCGCGACCAAAATGCCTTTCAAACATTATTCAAAACCATTTAGTACGGCAAGCTGCTTCCTCGAAAGAGTATGCGTCAAGAAGTTTCTCGCCCTTCACTGTGGAGAAGCCTGTTTTTAGCTGCGGTTAAGTGTAACTGGCAGTGTTAAAAAGAGAGCCTGCCCAGTTTGTCTTGTTACGTATTGTTAGCGTAATAGCTACTCGATATTACGTTTTGAAGAACTCCAAGACAGTTGATTGTGCTCTTGTAGTTCCTCGTTGTGTGCTGAAACCATCGACTCGCGTTGCTAATAAATATTTCCAAAAACAAAATAGGTAATTTCGTCCTATCCATTACTTTGCTTAATTATCATACCTTTTGCTTAATGTTATCTCTCTCCTCAATAGAAAGTCCTTATATCCTATACTTCAGAGAATAATCAAAAGAAATAAAGAGATCTTGCTAGACAGTGTGCATGAAAGTGTTAGTCTGTACGGTGGAACGATGATTGTGGCTGATACTCCTTCCTTCCAATAACAACATACTTTGTATGCCGGGTTGTATAGCACATACACCAGGACAAGATCAGGCTGCTTGGTGTGTGTACCATTTCCTCCTAGCTTTATTCTACAGAAAAGATTCCGATTCTTTTGCTTGTCAAAAAAAGATCCCGGCATGGAAGGATTAAAACATGGGCGCGAAAGATGACGGTTAGTGCGAAGGGTACGGGACGAATTCTTACCAGATCCTCGTCGTTCAGCGTTGCCCTCGGCACCGCCGACATCAGGCCCGCGTTCCTCTTCGTCGCCGCCATTGTCTGGGAAAAGATAGAAATTAATGTTCACCTGATGCAGCAGTAATACACATACCTCCCACTCTCTCTATTTATACATATGTATAGAGGCGGTGATAGAGAGCGGAGCCAGAGTGAGAGATAGAGAGAAAGAAAGAAAGAGAGAAAGAGAGAGAGTGACGGAAATCAGAGGGTACATGAGTGACGAAGAATGTTACTTGGTCGAAGTGAAACGAATGAAAGGGCTAGCAAACACAATGGTGAGAAATGTGTAGAACGGAGAAGGCTCTACAAAAAGCTCCGAGACAAAAATAATATTCATTCGGAGGGGCAGTCAAGCCCCTCAAATTGGGCTGACTGACAAACATCTTGCGGGTTCACACAAAAGAAATACTGAGATCAAGGAACAGTGATTCATACTTGTATTTGGCATACTCGGATGAACGATATTGTTAAATTCACAGACTAGCCTACGAGGAGTTTTTTGTTTCAATACGAAAGAATACATTTTCAACCAGAAGTGTCCAACTTTACCTCATGCCAAACATACTCGAAGTTCGCAGCGATATTTACAAGAATTATTTACATTTGTTGAATCGTGTTGTATTTACAAGAGATCTCGTGCAGATTACATGCAGAGAGTCGATCTCAGTAAGCAATACCAAAGTTGTCTTTCCACGTGTTCATGTGTGATTCCGTATCTTCCCGCAACTAGTAAATTGTTAAGTAAGATCGAAGTGCTTGCACGAGAGGTGCTATGTTAGTATCGCGAGGCATGAATGAGTATACGCGCAATGAACATAGAAAATCTGTGAGAGTGGGATTATTGCGACTGAAATGTCCAGACGAAAGAGAGTCTTTGAAAAAGAAGTTGAACGAGGCAAAAGTCGAAGAAGCAAGGTGAGGGATGAAAGGGGGAGAGCATCTGAAAAAAGATGAGGTGCAGATGGAGTGAGTGGGTGTGCAAAGTCATAGGGAAATGAACGGGGAAGAAGAGGTGGAAGGTGAAGGGTAGATATTAGTGAGCGGGTCGAAATGAAAGAGTGATCGAGAGATAGAGGAGGTGAATCTCTATGAAGGAAATCTAATCCAATTAGCTTATAGCGCATCATAGGTGTGGCGCAATAGGATTTGAGGTTAGCGTAGATTTCAATTAAGATATTATGCATGGTGCCCCACGCAGGGTACATGCGCTACTGTCTTGTTTCCAGAGATAACCGGTAGTGTACCCAGCACTAATTGTACTGGTGTAACCTAAGGCGCCTTGCGGTGCTTCTACTGGCCACTCTACTTCGTTAAGCGCGATTCATGGCGTGCGAAGCATTGCGCGGGGCACCATTCGCTAATTAACATTACTAATTTGCTAGGAGACTTTTTCTTAATCGTTATTAAGAAATCATCATAGTGCAGGTAAGCAATAATTCTCAATGAATACGTCGGTTTAATTAGTTGTTCATCGGTGGTGACATTGTTACTCAACGTTTTACCATTCAGCCCACTCTCACCTAAAACGTCCAGTCATAAAACTGTATGTTAAAAATTTTAGAAAAGCAAAAATGGGTCGAGTGGAGTTGAAAAACTTGAGTAAGTCGTTACACACGAGTTTTTGAAGCAACTGTCTCGCTGCCTCGTTTTCTGGATCGTTAGTCCCTTTGCACACACGCCGGCAAAATCGCGGCCGATGCGGTAGTATAATACCAGACTTTCTTAAGCCCGCTAACGTATGAAATCTTTAATTTGACTACATTGAGTTTGTCACTGGTTTTTGAGAGTGGCCCCGTTTTTCCCGGTGCCTATGTAAAGGGTCTTATGGCGAGACCACCTTTTCAATCGCGGTTACTTGTCTACATTAATTACTTTTACGATAATGTCATACAAGTAAAGTGATAATACATAATGTAAATTGATCTATCATGCGGGTACAGTACATCCATGTGGGAGAAGTGTACACTGTTATTATGTATACTAATGAGAAACAATAGTTCAATATTCTTGAGGATCCATCCAGGTGTAAATAAGTCAATATTGATTTCCACGACCTGGCACCTCAAGAATCATGACACGTTTCCTGTAGGTTCCTGGTATTGTATGAAGAGTCTAGAGTTACTACAAATAACAGTGTGTGGAAGGAAGCAATTTAAAAAGCCCTGAAGCAACACGTTGCAACTGCCAAGAACACTTCTCCAATTAACAACATCGAAGCTTGGATTTAAGCTTATGTTAGATTCCGGACAGAATGTCTACATTCTCATTAACTCTTTTGTCAGACCTCTCATTTCTTCGTGTTTCTTAAATTGGTAGCGAATTTCTTGGCACAATGCTCAACGTGAACAATGCGGCGTGCGTAATATATCTAAACACAATTATGTTGGTGAGCGAGGAATAAGAATAAAGATGAAGGTAGCGGACGGGAAGATAATATGGCGAGATATAGAAAAAGACAAGCTGGAGCATAAAATATGGGGAATATTCATAACAACAACGTGAAAGAGCAGAGAAAAGCGATAACAATTGCGAAGAATGAAAGTGGCGTCTCTAACTAGTGTTACGAAAATCGAAGTGAGCCAAGAGATTTGCATGCAACGATCGGATAAGCTCTTTAAATAACTTGACTAAGGCAGCGTTTTATTAGTACCTTCAAGACCTGGAGGTCGAAGTTTTGATATTTTTTGAGTTTTTTTTCAGTGAGTGGTTTTGTTTTTTTTTCAGGTGTTCAGGTGGATACAACAACGGGCGCCACAGAGAACAAACAAAGAAAATAGCATTATAATGTTGATTAGTACGTGTATCACTTGCATCATCTTTCATAATAATAACATGAATACAGGTATTTTAAAGTACAACACATGTGAGGCACAGGACAACCTTATTGGAATGAGATATCAGGGATTAAAAGTCGCCAAGGGAAAGTAATGACTCCATTCTTCTGAATTTTATAAGGATCGAACTAATGTACCTCATTGTAAAGCAATATTTCGTCATTACTTTGACTTAGCGCTGCTACAAGAAAAAGATTGCTGGAGCTAATTGCTGTGGTTTAGCGAGAGAATGAATTATTTCAAGCTTCATTTAAAAGCATTATCTAAAAAGGGGCTCCATTTAAAACGAAACATTTTCATCCAGCAATCCAATAGGAATATATATTAACTGCCTGGACGCTGTCATTAATCAATGACTTGCTTGGGGGAAGACCACACATCTTCAATATAGATGTCAGGGATTCGGGTCACAGTGTACATCACAGTCAGATGAAGAATTTTGAACATATAACATTGAAGGGTAGTGAAACATTAGGTTCCGGGTTTAAAGTGAAGGCATCCGAGGAGGATACATACATTTTCCCAATTAATCCTTTTATGCTTGCAAAGAATTACAAAGAAATATGAGATAGTAATACTCTGGTGGCATAACATCGCTCCTCCTTGAATCCTTAAAAAAAGTCGTACATAGTATAAGGTCGATCGAAAACTCAACTCTACGCGATGTCTATCTTGGCTTCGATGGAGGTCGCGATATAAAGAGTTCTTATGTGTAATCTCACGTATTGGCGGGCACGCAAACATTTCAAGCGTGCAAGGGCACCGCTGACGTAGACCGCATTTTTTTGACTAATGACATTGCCGATTACGCATACCATTATTTCATATCACGCACGGCTCGCGATGGAACGAAAGCTTCTTTTCTGGGGTGCTCATTGCGTTGTTTATGATATCATTGCTGATTTCTTTATATTCAGAATGGAATAACCGCAGTAGATACTAGTTTAGCCCGAGGTTTACTTTGAACCGTAGGAGGCCTGGACTGTTGAGCTTTTATTCTCGAAATTTGCCAATCGTGAAACTGGTGAAAGGATTTCGATTGGCGATGTGCGGGCAGTGCTGTCAGCAAATAACAAACAAACCACATCGGCGATGGGGAAATACGCGTTCATCCGAATTTCAAATCACAGCTTCCTCGATATTTCCGATCGACCTGCCCCAAATGAAAGCGGTTCGGGGAGCTCCCCGATAAGCAAGTACTGAGTTGCATCATGGAAACTCGGACTACCGATCCTTATTCTCGTTTTGCAATGGTCGAATACCGCCTGGGCCGCCCAGCTCGGCAGATGAGAATTCAGCCAATGAAGAAAAGCCAGTTAATTTCTCTGAACAGTTTGCGTCACGAACTTTTACCTGACTGAAGTCACGTCCAGCAAACTTCAAGCTACTTTACACGTTTTATTATATGTTTAAATCAAGAGGGATATCAAACAATGCCGCGGGTCAGATAAAGTTAGTGCCTAATCCTTCGCGACCGTTTTCTGGTACTCTCCTACTGTGATTATAGCGAGAGAACTATTGCAGAAGTTAATCATTGCTTAAGAACTGCTTATGAGTACCAATTAAATGGAGAATGCTGAAAAAATGCGCAACACCAACAACGTTAAGTATACGAAGTTTCATTATGACGAGACACGCATTTCTCATGGAGAGCCACCCTCCAAAATTAGTCCTCTCTTGCACAGTGACGGACTGACTTTCAAAAAGTCCAATGCTCTTATTCTGACAATTAAAGCATCGTTTTGGCATCGTTAAAGCATCGTTACTCTATGTATGCAAAATTTTCTATGAGGAGAATTTAGCAATATGAGGTAGAAGTCTCTGTTTATTGTCGTCACTTTGAGTAACAGAATGAGGATTAAAAGGAAACAGTCACGAGGACTTTAAAGAAAGAGCACAAAGACAATATTACAGATGAAGACAGAAAAGATTGGTGGATTTAAGAATTACATACAAGTAGAAAGACCGTTTTGACCCGACAAGGAATGGTAGACAAACATTTTCCACACACGTATTCCAAATAAGTGGAAAGTAAGTAGAATAACCACTGGAAAGTGGAAAGGGAATGTTTGGAATGTAAGAGGGACGAAGTCCGAACAAAAACATACATACATATAGTCGACAGGTGATCACAATGATATTCTGTTGCCCGGCATAGAAAAGACACTGACAATAAAGGTAATTGGTATAACGGACGCGATTTGAATGTTGCGTCAACATTTAATTTGCAAAATATTTGCCATTGGTCACGGTCATTGAAATATTACCTTTCTTATCTTCAGAAACAGAAGCGTTTGCTACTTAAAATTAAAAAGTCATTAAAAACCAGAAAATAAGTGTCTCAATTTTTCGAGCTTGCATGAGCGTGGGAGCCAGCACGCTGCGTGTGTTAACGCCTTTTGACTAGTTAGCCCAACTAATTAAAGCTAGTCACACGGGCCATTAACTTCGGACTCAAAGGTAAACTTGGTTCTCCTTAAAAAAAGCGGACGCTGAACGGACGGCAAAAAGTCTTTACAAGTACCGCAACTGTAACTGTAACGAAAAAAAATATTCACCACGAGTTGATAACCTCCACCTTTTCAAAGTCGGTAAAAAGTGACGAGAATAGCGTGGAGAGCTTGCGGAGGAGGCACTTTTGGAGGATGGCATTGTCAGCACGATGTTCATTACTGACGCAATCGTATGGACGGTCCAAGCAATGTACGAAATACACACACGTGTACACACGATGGTAGATGTACATATGCATCCAGAAACGCTTAGACTGTACGCCACAATAGTATTAATGGATAATCGGCAACGTACCAGCTCGGAGACCAACGTTATTGACTTCCGCCGGGGTCGAATGTCCGGCATACTGTCGATATTGCTGTAGAATGGATTGTCGCCTGGATGCCTGCAATAAAAGCCATCGGGAAACCGATTACTTACAATTGTTAGTTTAGAATTTCCCTGTAATCCAATGAAATTTTAGCCCAGAAATGCGTATAGCCTGGTTATTGCACCCATTTGTAATACCCCGTAGCACTTGTCACGGCTCGCACGAAGCCAGTTATTTTGATCTCTTTTGCAAAAACCATGAAAATCCTTGCTACTGATGATAAATCCCGATTACGCTCACGCCGTAGTTAAATGGAATCTGAGTGGTAGTTAGCAGAGAGTGGTGGCTTCGTGATAAAACGCCTATGAGAGCCGGGAGCGAGTTCGATTCCGGATAGATTGGAAAGTAATCGAACTTCCGAATTAAATTGCAAACTTATCGGTCTGAAGGCATTAACAAAGATCTCGTCGCGCGGGATTACCCGACCACAAATCTCGAAGAAAGCGACGCGGTGACTTAAATTGATTAGAGGAGCTTTAAGAAAATCCTAACTAATTTACATTTAATACCTTCTACCGTGACCATTGCTTTTCACCTTGGCGAAGGTAAGAAGTTATTTTCCGCGTTGATTTTAGTGGCATTAAAAGATTACTGCAGGGACAGCCATTAAGATAACCAGCTTCTCCCTTGAGTGCGTGCATAAAAACCTCTAATTTTAAGGTCGGTCAACGAGTCTACCGTTCCTCATCGAATGTTGATTTAAGCAACACTTCCCAAGTGTTATCTTTTAGCGTCTTCTTACCGTTGACCCAATTCTACGTCCAGTTCCAGATTAATTATACAAGTTTCCCTGATAAATCGGTGGGGATAAAAATGTTTCACTGAACGTGATGTAAAGCAATCCATCACCTACATAAGCTCGGTATCTCTATGAGTTACTATAAATTCTTTACCGCGTGGCACACCTGCGTAAGCTAATAATTTGTATATGTATAATAACTCACGGGAACGTCCAACTAAATAATTCCGATCCTCGAAGTTACAAAGGTTCAACGTCGCGTAAAGTTGGAGGGATTAAGCCATCAAGAGTATCAGGGCTAAGATTTACGACGGACAAAATAGCAGCGTCTCCCGTCCTGGCGAATTTAATGGATCATAGACCTTGAATACTCGCTAAAGCAGATTGGGCCACTTGAAGTGGACAAATCGGCTTCGGATTCTCAGCGTCTATTGCTTGCCGTCAATTCCCGTTCACGCCCGACTAGATATCTCTTCATGCGGGCTAATTCCCGAAATACAGTTCCGTTCGGAATCGATCCTGCCGCTTTACGTGGCTGTTAGTGCTGGTATCAGCAGATGTGATAAATGTGCAATCATAATTGCTCAGATGAAAGTTCGAAGCGAGTCTGAAGGACTGGTCTTCGGCTCATTGAACTTTGACAGCAAACTACTGTGGCATCTCTGAGCGCGGAATTTCAAGATTACTCGGACATCCAATGGCCGATGGTACATTTCCCGTAAGGATGCGTCACAGGTTGTCTTCACTTATAAGAGGACTTCAAACGGAACCACTTTGTTCGCGAAAACTTGACCAACAACATTATTGGCACGACAAGTAGTTTGAAATTATTGGATCGATTCTCGCAACTTCTAAGATAGTTCTCTTGTCGACCCTTTTCAAGAACTGCTCTGCAGTGAAAGTAGACATATACTATTTTTTGTTGTTGAAACAATGTGGCTGTCTTCTCGGAACTTGCGGACGACGTTGTCAATCCTGCAGGTTATGCAATAGTCGTCCTCACACGAAACTCGGCAAGTACTCACCCATTTCCTCGTCCGCCGGATTCGCCGCCTGGGCCAGTTCCGTTCTAACAAACAAAAAACAAGTTTATTAGAAACAAGCCTAGTAACAGTTCGAAGAAACGAAATGGAGAATGCGCGTTGCCGGCTGTACGAACGGTGCTTTTCAGGCTTGCGAGAGAATATATATGTATGTTATACAGTCTTTGGAAACGTGCGGCCACGGAAATCTCAAATGGGAAAAGGTAATCTCCAGTTTTCGCGTATTACGCTACTCAGACACTTCTTGTGCCGTCGAGAAAAAAATTGACCACGCGTGATTTCCCGTGGCCGCACACGTACAATGCTTTGCCTCGTACATATGTCAGTCTCCCTTAGGGCTTTAGCGTTTAGAAAAAGCACGGATGAAATGGAAAGTCGAGTGTTGATGAGCGATGTGAGAGGAAAAGCGGAGGGTTCCATGATTTCTTGTGGCGAAGTCGTCTCTCCTCTCGATCGAAGATACCTCTGAAGATGAATCGTACGGATGGAAACGTCGCTCTCGTCATTTCTAACCACCTCCTCCTATTTCAGCTACCTACTCCTTTATCTGGTTTTTATCTCGCCGTGTAATGGTCGGGTATTACTCTGGATTAAGGCGGCTCCTATCACTTTGTCCTTTGCTTCTCTCCGGTTTGCTTTTCATCCGCGCTCTCCGCGGCCATGATTCTTCTCTCCTCCTCATTGATTTGTGACCTCCATCCGAGCTTCAGCGATGCTGCGAGATCAGCTGAAACGCGCCCAGCAAAATCTGCCAGTTTTCATTCTTAGGCTAATGTTTCCCGCTGCTGCCTTCCCTTCTGTCAATCGTGCGGCTCTTCCTACTTGGCGGAGTAGCGAGCAACAATTCTCCCGCTCTTTCCATGTCATTTGCCAGGACCTTTTACTCTGCCGGCTGATCCAGTTTACCATTAATGAAATGTACGACTTTTACACTTTTACTTAGCGTCGTGTACAATGACGTTCCTCTTCTCGAAAACGGTAGTGTTCCTAGTGCACTCCCTGAGAGACATTTCAGGCTATCTTCTAAATTCAATCACGTACATTATTTCACTCACGGGATATCGTGGCCGCCATGGACGACTAAATCAAACCTCTTATCCTCTCGTTGCAGCGCACGGCATACTAATTTGGTCGGTGGAAATTAGCTAGGCACACAATTCTCTCAATTCCCTTATGCGGAATCTTGACTGGCGTTCATTCCTCAGGGCAGTTTTCCGGATCCATGTGAGATATAACCCTCCTTCGCTTCATTGGGTCACCCCCTGGTTCCACATCTCTTTCTGCCGCGTACCACTTACCCCTCTGGAGTTCCGCTTTATCCCTCCAATTTTTCCTCTTTGCTCGGTTTCTCGCTGACCTGCTACCTTCCCTCGTTCTCTGGCGCCGGACGCACGGAGAAATGGAAGATTGGAGATAGAGTTGGATGTGTGTCTGTGTCTGTGTCTGTGTAACAGCCCGTATAAATATAATATCACGTATAATACTCGTAAATTCTGTCACGATAGAGGTATAATATAAACTTATGGATAGCGTAACAAGTACAATAAGTATTTAGAGTTAGAGCCGCAGGTATCTTCCTCCCTCTCTTGCAATCTTCATAATTTATTCGCTTTTTCGCTTTCCTTTTTCTCACGCTCTCGCTCTCGCTCTCTTTCTCACGCTCTCTTTCTCTCCCTCTCTCTCACGCTCTTTCTCTACTTGGGTATATCTTTCTCGGTTTGCCTTGCGCTCACATTTCTCTCACTTGCTATTTCTCCCGCCGCTGATAAGCCAGCGGAAGGGGAGGCCTCCATTTTCCTTGCTGGGGAAGCTTAAGTAACCCTGGAGCTTGGCAGATCCCGCCTTCGTTATTACAGTCAGCCACAGATCGGGCGCCTTCGAGGGCGTCTCGTTAATGAAACGCTAGATTAATTGTGGGATGGGTCTTGCAAATGGCGGGGGAATTTGGCGAGTGCCTTGTGCGTTTTTTCTGGTCTCGAAGTAGTGGACACGCTCTCCTAAGTCTTTAATTGTGCCGCGGAGTACCGTATCAGCCATCAATCCTCTGCTAAGAGCTTCGTAATAATCTTTGACGCTGATTTTAGTTGGAACCTAGAGCTTTGGAAATATGGCGACCAGTTGTATAAGTGTATAGCAAAAATACAGAAAGCGTTTTGTAAATTTTGTAAAAATCTTCCAAGTTTCTTTCTGGGAGGAAATACGAGGAATAAAAGTCAGTCGAAGTTTTCCGAGTCTCGTTATTCATAGTGGAGTATAAAGTATAAACACCTCGGCCATTTGAATTCGTATTCAGCATATGGCGTGCTAATGATTGCGTGAAAAAGTCGCTGCATGCTCCACTGATATGCATGAAACCCATCGGAATACACGCATGTGTTTATGTGCATATTAAATTAAAAGCAGCTTGTAATTCGGTATCAGTCATGGCAGCAATTATACGGTGCATCAATTGACCAATCAATGTCCTGGATCAAATGAAACCGGTGCGAAACAAGTGAATGTGTTTTTGTTAAAATATTGTCGGTGACAGGGATTGGGCTTATTTCCCATTGATTTTGGTCATCTTTGCATACATTGCACGCTTTTTGACCAGTCAATGCAAATTGGCTTTTCTGCCGCACCGTTTAACGTCATGAATACGTCCCGCCGCGAGGATTATGTTTCGCCAATGATTTTCACCAACCCTTGCCTGGCGAAAACAATACTGGTAATCAGACGTGTTCCGAATTGTCGCCCCGAGAAATCGGATCTCTGGCGAATTAATAAAACGTATAACACAAACGTCCCCCCGTGTTTTCCCCGAGGGAAAAATGGCATTATCGGAATTTCCAGATTTCGCCGTCATAATGAAACCATTTCAATTTCATTTGCCACGCTTGTAGACGCAGAAAATATTAAATTCCATACTCGCAATTGCGGTAACGCGCAAAATTTTCACTAGCCTTTATGATCACCAAATGTAGCATTGCGGAAGCAGAACTGGGACACTTAGTTACCCTTTCAAATCAAATATTAAGGACAAAAGATGTAATCTGTTTCTGTTCACCCTGACTGTTAAAGAAGCTATTGGTTCTGGTGGTAAGAATAATTACATATAAATCTATTATTATTTGTGCGTGAAGAAATGTTTTTCTCACCAAATGCCTCGTGAATGGTTGATCAGCCTTTTATGAACGTTCGTTCGGGATTGAATGGAGACGCACTCGAAGGCATGGAAGTTTCGCAAAACTGAGAGTGTCATACATGTATGTATACCTACATACGCAGAAGAGCATCGCTTGTGCGCGAGTACAATTGTTCAACGAAGCTTTTTACTTGACAACGAAAACACTGTGTACTTATTAACAACTAACAAGTTCGTTCAGTATCTATTAGGCCTTAACAATGTACTTCCTTAATTGATCGCTTAAGTGCTAAGTCATCGATCGACGCCCGCTAATTTTAGGCGCGCGAGATCGAGAAGCCTCCAAAGATTTCTTGCCTGTGTGTGTGTGCGTGTGTGTGCGCGTGTGTATGCTTTAACTACATCGATCGCCGGATCGAGGGAATACGATATGTCCCCCTTCTTCGCTCTCGCATATTTATAGATTCTCGCTTAATGATATGACACCCAGTGAAACGATGATATGGATGATATGAAGGTGCGATAAGGCGCTCGCTCGCCGAGGAAACCCGGCAGCTTCAATGAGCACGTCTTTAAGTACTTGTGCATTGGATACTCGCATTTAATATTATTGTTCGATGGCAATTTTTATCCCACAACATACACTAATCTGATAGTTAGTCTAAAACGTCTACTACTCCTGGCAGTAACTCGCTTATTATTAGCGAACATTTCGATTTTTTATTACCGTTCATGTATCACCACTTTCGACAGCAATTGCACGCTTATCGATCGGTTTTTCCAACGGGAAATGCCTCGAGACGAAGAGAAGTTCGAAACCGTGTTACCTCGGCGAGAATATACCTCTGATAAAAAGCTTTAAAGGTAGTAATAGTAACTTATGTGCGCCTGCACTGCACAGACCCTCACCCTTATATACTATGTATGATACGCGCGTATTTACGGGCAGATTCTAAGTTAACGTTGCTCGGTTTTTGGCATTTTAGGCACCGTTGCATTAGGCGCACTCCCGTTAAACCTTTTATTGAAATTTTGTTGGAGCTCTTATTTTATGAAGAGATTAGGTCTTGGCTGGAAAAGCCGTATTTCTCCCGAACAAGTATTCCGCGGAACAGATACTTCATAGATTGATATGTGAGCCACAGTTGATACGGCGGAGATGGCTATCCAAAAACCCACTCTAAAGAAGCTAAATCATTCATTCGTGAAACGGAGTGTTCGTCGCAGGAGAACTCGAAGGGCGCCAGGGAGAATCAGAGATAACGGCATTACCGAATTCCGCTGACTTCCGGATAAGTTCTTTGAAAGAGCGATCAAAAGTAATCCTAGATAATCCGATGATACTCAGATGTAGCTTGTAAAAGATTTGATGGAATTTATCGTTTTCTGGAAAGATCTTTACAGCTTTAACCGTTTAACCTATTTCACGAAAGTAAATTCCATACGGAAGCTCGTATCGGCATTGGTCATTTTCGTATATGAAATAGGCTTAGTGCAAATGTAATCTCAAGATATGAATGGCATATATGAAAGTTGGGGATATTGGTGGGGCAATCGATAAGCAATAATATTGGACAAGCATTCGAGTTCTTGAGTGCAATAGCTCCATCATCGACTGTTGCATTTAACGTTTCCCGGATTTTTGCCCGCCGGCAATTCCCGGGATGCACGCGAAACTAGATCGTCCGTGCTAGTCCGGGGGAAAAAGGCGGATGCGCGCAGAGCAGGCGATCAAAAGTAGAGCTATATTTCTGTGTATTTGTGTCTTCGGGCTAACACGAACCTTGTGTGCTTCTCTCGTATTTGTACGAGCGTGTGTACTCGATCTGTGTTTGGGCGATTTTCATGGTGGATGATATGTGGAGCTGTATGCGTGTAACGATACTGACGATAGCATGTATGTATAAACGTCTAATTGCGGCAGCAATTTGGTTTGAAGTCGCACGCATGTTATTACATGCGATCCTAAATTCCACGCTCGGCTGACCATCCCGCAGCTCAGTGCAGTCAAAGTGCTACGTAGTTTCAAGATTCTAGCGGGCTGTAATTTTCAGGTTGACTGTAATGTCACCTACTCATACTCACGTTTTCAACTCACCTGCTTTAATGAGAAATGTTAGATAGCTCACTGAGTTGGCGTTGCGCGGATTAGAACGCGCCTGCCTGTCGGTATCAAGAGTTCCCCTCATACAAATCCTGCCTGAGAGTATTAGTTCGTAGCTTGTGACACAAAGTATAAAGCTTTAGTCGATCTATACAATAGAAAGGAGTATAAATCGAAGAATAAAAAGGACATCGCCACCTGTGCTAGCAGGTGCAGTCACCTCAACGAACATTATCACCCCTTTCTGCGATCTCTCTTTAGAAGTTCGTGTACCACCAAAAACTTACATTTAGTATATCGTGTTAAGGGAGCGTCACGCACGTCTCGTTACTCGAGTGCGTTCACTCGCATCGTATTAATTCGTATCAGTCAGTTCGCAGAAATCTTAATTCAAATCTAAAGTTCGGTAGACACAGAGCACGGAGCAATTTCGTATAGGAGATGAACTATGTCACCATGTACGTCTATATATAATATCTAACCAATGATAGGTAAATAACTCTCGAAAACTTTTACACTCTATCAAAGAAGTGAGTCGATCACTGTTACAAGTTACTGGACCGTTAATAATGGAAGAAAGGGAAGAGTTTTAATCGGCGGCGAGAGGAAGTAATCAAATTGTTGAAGCGACGCCTATCTTTTCTTTGTCCGGGGAGAGGCTCTCATTTTCATTACCTGAATCCAAGCAACTAGAAGTCAAGTAGTTTGATGAAAGTGAATTAAACTCCAAAGGTAAACTCACTGATATGGAAAGATCGAGTTTTCAACGATAATTTCCGTCGCGGCGCACGTCACATGGAAAGTTATTGACAACAAACGGTGTCTATGTCGTAGAAAACTACTTCCTAGGACACAACTGTCGTTAGAGGTCGCATAAACATCAAGAACCAGTCAGATAAAAGATTCGACTTGGCGAAAACGTTTACCGGAGCAATTTGGCAAAATCTATGAGGTCTCGAAGCTCTGAAAAGGGTAAATAGAAAATGCGAATAATGAAAGGTGCACGCCGACAAAAATGATCGGGCCGTGTAACTACAAGCAATTGCTGTATCGCGTGCAGTTGGACGGTTAACCAAGGTTTTTGGCTACAGAGTAGTAAATTCGTAAAAAAATCTCCCGAACCATGCGCCCGACATATTCTAGGCAAGTTGACGATATGCGCGCGGGACATGCTATCGTTATTTTCGAATCTGTCCGTTCACTGAAATTAGTTATTTAAACGTAAAGATTGGTAATTACATTGGATTTTGTCTCACGTATAGATGAATTGGCATGGCTCCCTAACGAATAAAATATATACTTATAATAATTAAACGTTCTTCCGCAGTCGGATAATATTGTACTATTTTGCTCTCTAGGTTTTCAATTTTGTTTGTATAATAATTTAGATGTTCTATTATAGATGAACGTGATCCTGTGAGAAACGTGTAGTCAACTCGTGGTTTTAAGGCATGCGAATAAGCTCTCAAAGCTTAGAGCACTGGGTGAAAATTCTCTTATAGCGTAGCTAATGAGCTTGCGACCCACTCCTTTATATTCTTCTATATAATGTGTGGTGGAGTACACGGTGATTTTAGCCGCTGCGGTTTTCCTGCAGCTTTTGAAAACTTGGCACTTCTGGAGATCCGTTAAAAGCAAAGTTAAATGGTCAAGATATCAAGAAAAGGTGCTTGCGGGTAATCTTAACTTTATCAAAGTGCTAAATTGATCGATGACTCCATATCGAAAGGTCACGCTATTTTTCTCGGCACGCATCTCTTGGAGAGCCGTTACACTATTATATCGGGAATTGTTGGGCAAACGAAAACACAATTCTCTTTTCAATAACGAAACGGATAAAATTCGAAAATAACAATGGTATTATAAGGCTAAATTGAGATATATATCGCGGCAAAAAGCACTTCTTGTTTTGCAATCGCACCTGACGCACGCGATGCAAGTAGCACGGATTGTTTCATCGCTTTTGTTCTTGCCTCTCAATGTCACATTGAATTTCCACCGGTTGGGATGTCGGAAATTGCAGACTTCCGTGCACCGTTTGAGAAACGTAGTTGAGGATATTAGGCTTGTGTTATATGATCAATATATGTAAGGAAGCTGGATGAGTCAGCCCCTTAGCAAGTTGAAGCCGAGTTAGAGCTGACACGTTAATTGTAAGTCAACGGATTCTACGTATTATCGGCAGCCAGCTCGTTCGACACCGGCGCTGTCTGTGAGAAGCGATTAAATTGAAAATGGAGAGGCGGCGCGGCGCCGATTAAATTGCTCGCGGAGTCTCTGCGACTAGGGGAAAGGGGGATCGATAAGGATGCTGTTGGGAGAAGGGAGCGAGGAAAGAAAGTATCCCGGGAATTTGATGGTCCTGTGCGCGACGTCGAAAGATCCGTGAAAGAAGACTTCAATACTGAAAGGCGAATATCACCTTTATAGATAAGGGTCGGACTTGTAACAGTGACAACTTGGGGCGAATGAACCACGTGTCTGCTCCTTTCAGAAGTAAACGGTGGAGCTTCACTATAGCAGCCAATATTAGTGACAGAAATACCGACACTTTAGTGTCTTGGCCGCGTTTATCCCTGTATTCACTAGGCTTCCGGTAAATACGAACATTTGCCGTTCCTATCCTTTTCCACGCAGCGCACGAACGTATGAGATGCTATCGGCCCGCTTTCTTCGACACGTAGCCGAGAGATTTCTCACCTTCCATGCCCGATTATATCACACGAAAATTTATACCCAACGCCTTATTCACCCTCGTGAGAAAAGACGGCTAAACGGTTTCGTTATAGTATTAATTGACACAAAACTACTGCATAGCCTATACTATCATTGCAATACACGTGTCTAGATATACGGGTACGTATGGAGAAACGGGCGCCTTTGAATTGTGTGCTTTTGATGTCGTGAGCAGATGTGTTGTCTCTTGTCGTTATGTGCGTGTCAATTACAATACCTTCACGCGTCCGACATTCGCGTCTATGAAGGGACAGTCGTTTCATCCTGTATGACCAACGCATCCGCAATATCCTACACGTGTAAATACCTAGCCATCTCATGGGAGCAAGCATTTCGGTGGCTCTCACTGGAGTCTGACGTCAATCGCGTGCCCGGAAATTGGGTTAGCACAAACATGTACTAAGCACTTTGTCCAGTGAATCGTGGGGAGGGGAAGAGTTTCTTTGATGATCCGAGCTAAATAAGAGAAATCATCGATTTCTCGGCTAAAGTGCGTACTTTGAGCTGTAAAAGCATCTCCATATAAAGGCTTGGCTCCTGCATGAGAGGATTGCATGCAATATCCGCTATTCTGTGGATACCGATAATGCTGCTCCTCTTGTACTCTGCTAGGATGTCAATGATAGATCTAATGCGAATGGACAGCTGAAGCTAGAGATACCGGATGTTACCTAATGTCTATCATACGTACGATGCAGGATTACGTGAACATCATTAAGGATCTAGACCTTTTAGCCGACTTGAGACAGAATGAGAAATGAGGCTCTCCTCTGTGTCGTCTCGAATGTAGCCAGATATCCAGAATGTCCGATGCGACACGATATCGTGTCACACTGCTCCATCTCAGTCGCATCACCCCGTTAATCCGCTTTACTCCTAGGCTAATGGGAATATCGGCAATTTGAGGTGTCCAAGAAGACGCCTAATACAGATTGGAAGTCTTTCACCGCAGTTTTGCATTTACCTCGCATTGCGAAATCGTTATACCTAACATACCGATCTACGAGTTGCAAGATCATTTAGTACAATACATATACTTATCCCAGTCTCGTGAATTAGTGAAACATGAAGGTTTACACCCTGTAAGCATAGTGTTCGGAATCGTAAACCCTGGCTCAGGTGAGTCGGAGACGGTAGGAAGATGTTTTGGAAAAAAGAGCTTACACCTAACACACCGTGAGATAATATACAAAGAATGCTGATGTGATTGCGATTGGCCGCAATTGCTTAATACACGTACGTACATTTAACTAGACGGGCGCGGGCACGAGGCTTCTGCATGGATGCACCCGCGGCCGCATAATTCGCTTCGATATAAAAGTGAGAAATGGTGCGCGCAATTGGTCTGTGGCGTTTTCCTGGGCTCGCTCTCTGAGTCGGCCCGTGAGGACGATGAATCAAACGACACCGATATAGATGATTGCCGGAGAGCTCGGAAGTCTGCTCTGATCCCTTTTCTTCGCGCCAGAATAAATCGGCAAGCGGAGAAAAATTGGTCTGATTGATTTATGCAAGGTCGTGGGAATCGGCCGATCGGACATCGAACCGTACACTTAGGTCTTTCAGGACGATTGGCTGCTGAACGTCAACTAGTTTCCCTTCGTTATATCAATGTCATGTTCGACTTATCCATCTTGCTATTTTTTAATTAGAATTTAGAGTTCGAATTCTGATTATTTCACTCTCATTCTACCAGGATTTCCCACTCGACGCTTTTCTTTTTGCTCTGCAATTCGCCCGATTCAGGACGACTGAACCTCATTCGACGGGAAATCGCCGCTTATCGTGTTTCTATACGCAGCCGGTGCTCCCGTTTTTCGTAAGAGCCTAGGTCGAACACGTTAATGACGCGAAAGCACGCCGGATATTTATCGGGGCTATTGCCTGTGCAGACGTGACGGGCAACGTTTTGCCGGACGGTTGAGTTTCGTGAACAAGGAACCGTACGCATTACTCGAGCTGGAGCCGTTTTCCCAGCTCGACAGGCTAATGCCAGAAAAAACGCCGTAGGAGATATCCCTACCGTGCGAGAAGCGGCTGACAAGAAGAGTGATGTTTTCTAAGCGATTACGTGTAACGCGATAAAAGTGCTGTTATTCACTTATTTATTCCTGGCACGAGATGCCGGCTGTCGAATTAAGTGCAAGCGAAGGAGATATATTTAAAATGGAATTCACGCAAATTGCTATTCTCTGTAGGCGGTGGGGTCGAGGAAACCGCGTCCTGCGGTAATTGAACTGCAGGCGTGCGCTTGAAAGGTGTACATTGCCGTCGAAATTACTCAAACTGTCATGTCGGCTCATATACCGCACAGATATTTTTGACTTTGCTCGAATAACAGTGAAAGATCGACGGCATTCATCTTTCTTAGTAAAGCCAGGTTTACGTTCTACAAAGAGCGGATAGAATGAGAGTGATTGAACTGCGATGCAAATCAAGTGGTACTCATCCAAGATGCAGAGATACCTATGGGAAGGATCGTTGCGTCAGAGAGAGAGCAGTTTCGCTACTAGGATTCTTGAGGACGTTCAATGTTGCAGTGAAAGACGGGTGTACGATCTAGGACCTAGTATGTCAATTGAGGGGTCAGAGTTGTGGAGGATAGCGCATTTGTTCGTGTGCCGAGCGAGCGTCTCTACCCGTCGACTTTTGACCTCTGTCCTTCCTATTACTCTGCGACTATTTCCAGGCTATACTTTCGGCACCAGGCTGTTATTGACGCGAGGTTGATGTTACGGCATCAGCACCATCTTCAGGCTGGCTTTTGCCGCACGTATAGCTATTTACGAGATTAAGAATCGATTGGCAGGACGGTCACGAGGTCCGAGCAATCAGGCGAAACGAGACGTGTGCGCGGTCAGACCCGCACCCAGATCCCTGAACTTGGCCATTCCCTTTCTCATAACCCTAAGAGCAGTTCTTTTGGTATTATGACCCGTTACTGCCGTATCTTCCTAAGTCTAACACCGAAGTACGCAAAGATAATTACTAGTTTATCGTCTAATTATCGAGTACCCTCGAAATCTGCAAGTCTTTAGATACGGAAGCATGTATGTACTCTTGGACGTTTAAACGTGTATCGTGGGGCCTTCTTGACGGAATCCCCTGCTACCCTCCCATCCCACCTGTTCAGTGCCTCCATTTGCCTGGCCACGACAGTGTGCTTCGATCCTGATACGAGTAACGCCTCAGCTCGCTCTAAGCCGAGCAATCATCGGTATACGTAATGCGATCGATCGTTTCGAGATAACGAAGTGCCTACGTGTATATGGCTACCGGCGTGTGCGTGTGAGGGTTCGATTGGGGGACTAATTTGCATAGTGCGGACGATGCTCGCCATACCGTGGTGCACACTTCCCAGCCAATTTTCTGTATTGCGTATGAGCGAGACCGCCGATTAGATGGATGAAAAAGCAATATAAGTGGAGTGACAGATAAAAAGAAAAATGATGGCATGGTAGTATCGGGATTTTTGGCCTCTGAAACTGATGAAAAGTCGATTAGGGAAATGTTCGTCATCGACATTGGCGGCTTTGGGTGTACAACCACGGGGCGACTCGTTCGTTATTACGGCTATTAGTCACTACGGTAGTATTAATCTATCTAATGTATATTAACTATTGATTCTACAGATGCACAACAATAATGCTGCTACTCATCGCGTCGCGCTGCCGCCCGTTGAGCTCGCCGGTATTGGGAAATGATCTCGATATCCAAGCTACATTTCCAATCTACTATTGTGAGACATATTCCCGGGCTCAAACACAAGAGGTGTCCCTGAAGTAGTACTGTTCACGAGCGAATGCTGATCGGTACTGAGTCGCACTGGGGACAAATTTTCCACCGTGGAGAATTTAAGGGGTGCGTATTGTCCTCTTAATACTGTACCGCTTGTCCTGATAGACAGGCGATATCGGTTTCGGCTTTCTACTAAGTAGAAAAGACTCGAACGACACGAATTTCAGCCTCGGTTGGTTGTATGCGCTACCGAAATTAGGACAGGTCGCGAGTGCTCCACTTTTCCAGCACTTTCCCGCCGCGGCGCGGTGCGACGCGGCTGGGAGGGGTTGTGCGCACCTACGTACGTGCACCTTTAGCGGGCCATTTGTTAATGTGAAACGTGCCGCCTCGTTACTTTATGGAATGCTCCCGGGATAATGCCCTGTCCTCTTGAAAGCCGAATCTTCTTCCTGCGAGGAGAATTTAATTGCAGGAAACGCAGTAGCTTGTATTCCCGTGCGGGCGACGACACCGATCTCTTCCTTTCTCCGGTAGGAAGCTGCCGCGTGGAGCAAGTATCGCTACCAAGTCGTTAACTCACGATTTTAGTCGCAATCGAATTTACCATTTGAGTCGAGCACTTCGATAGTTATTCTCTACGTATGGGGATGCCGTTGTGCTTACGCCGGTATTCCTGTAAGATACTAGTGCTGCACTTCTGCAAATCACCATCTGTTTTCTCTCGCCAAGTATGCTTGCCTTTCATTCTCTAGAGAAATCGTGCGTTCCTGCTTTTAGTGGTTCTGTTCAGCCAGTGGGAAAACGTGTAGTGTAACTCTTCCTATAGAGAGTGTCTCCTACGAATAACTAGTATGGCTCTCTCGTGTTTTCCTAGCTGGTTTCATCTACCCGCTCGTTCCTATTTTGTTACCTAGTTTTTCGCAACCCAGGCGCAACGCGCAACTCGCCGATTCGTATATTGCGCGAGCATGCCTGGGACTGATGGATTTCGATGTGCATGAAACGACATTCTCTGGAATCTAGAGTGCCTGCGCGATTTGTCGTGCCTCCCTTATCTGGTAGAGTAATTCTGCTCACAGTCTCACTGCAAAGGACATTCACTATCTACAGTTGGGAATGCTTGATTACTTATGCGAAAGGAATTGCCAAGCCGCTAGTTTGTGTCAAGGTGCTCGAAATACGAATGTACGAATGTTCGTACACTCTATCGAGAATAGTGCAGGTTCAACGCTTCTTGAATACTGTGCGCTCGAAAAAGTGGACTTCAATCTTTGTAAAAAACTATTTCGACAAATTAAAGTGGAGTGCATGTTGGCTGAATTGTATGTGTTACTGATGATGATGATAATGATGATGATGATGATCATGGTGATGGTGATGATGATGATGATGATGGTAATAATGATGATGACAATAAACTAGAGTGATCGCGCGAATACGTCGAGCGAAAGTAAAGGTCCAACAATTGTGTAACGATTAGTAGAAATGTCTATAACAACTTAAATCTACGATGGTTAACTAGATGAGGCTTCTACATAGTGCCAGATATATTTGTACTAGCTAATGAGAACGTGAGATTTCGGCAGTTCAGCTCTCCACTACGACAAAAAGTGGATGCTCTTCTTTACGCCTTGACTTATCCAACGAAGCGTATACATAATTGACGACATAACAAGGGTCGATGATTCTAAACCTTCACAACCAATTTCAGACCGCGCAGGCATGTGACTTCTACTCGTACTAGTTTAAAGCGTTCCTTGATTAACAAAGCACCATCTAACTATTAGTCTAAGATTAATGCATAAGCCTCTATTAATGGTGACGTGTTTCACTCTTCAATCAGAGTCCTACGGCTCTCGAAATCGATCGTGCTCGATCACGATTACCGATCAGAATGTTCTTATCTCCCTTTTGAGCCTCGCGCTTAATATTGCGCGGCCGAACAACAGTGGTGTTGCTGTAAAATTGACTAGTATCTTCGCCGAATATGAATCACGGCAGACCTAACTTCCTGGTCGCTTCACCTGTACAAGTACACTGAGGTGGACGAATATCTCGCATCCTCCCTCTGAATGGCATGGCTTGACTTCCAACTTCTATCGTACGCAAGTAGTATTGACTGAAAATACGTGTCAGTTGATGACACGGGCTTAACGTTACGTGAAATATCCTTAAATTTGTAGATTTCTCTCTCCCTCCACGCTTTACACCCAATCGGCGCAGAGCGTACTCGATATTCGGGCTTTGCGCCAAAGACATGAAAGAATTTGTGCGTTACATAAGAAATCAATTAAAGCGAAAAGGAGCGGTCACTTGGCTGGAAAAAGAAAAGATGTCGAACACGTGTGAGCAGTCATATGTCACGCGAGTTTCAATGACCACTTGGCCGAGAATCCGGCTGAGGAACACATCGTTGCTTTGATGAACTATCTTCACGCCTTTGACTGAAGTAGGATATAATGAATCGCAGGGATAAGTGCGGTTGAATATGCAAATAAGGAGATTACGACTTGACCCAGCCCCCGAATCTCGAGTACGCTTTACATAGGTTTTCGTGTCCTCACTTTATCATAATACTCACTGCCGTGGGTCCCTGAGTGATAGCAGCAGCCTCCTTAGAGGCCTCCTCGACCTCTTTGAGCTTCTCCTCGGCCTTGCGTTCCTTTAATGCCTTTAGTAGCTTCCACTTGGATCCAGGGGGACCAGGACTCACCTGGCCCTCCTTCAATGTCGTGTCTGAGCTACCGCAGGACGAGGAATCGATTTTGATTTTGGGTAGGCTCAAGGTCGCAGTAGTACCAGTCTCGGCGCTACCAGCTCCGTCGCGCTCGAGGCCTTCAAGGACAGTGCTTTCGGAATCCCAAGCACCCGGGATGCTGACCGACATCTCGCTAGGTGGTACACTAACGCTACCTTCGCGAGAAAGGGAATCGGAACCGATCAGGACCTTCTCGCCCTGTCGCATGGTCGAGCCGCTCGAACTTCGCCTTGACTGCTCCTCATCGAACTCTTTTTGCTGATCGTCTTCCTCCTCTTCGTCCATCGATTGGCCGGGGCTATCGGGTCCCGACGTCTCACCGGAGGAACCACCCTGTGGCGATGGGGGAGGCTTCATCCTAGCTTCCTCCTCGTGAGCCCAGGTATGGTAATCAGTTACCCTCGCGAATACCGCCTCAATACTTTCACCAGTTTTTCGTTTTGGTATCGGCTTCTCATCTCGCTCCTGTCTTTCACTCTCGTCGAATCGACGATCTCTCATGAGTGTCCCGTTGATTACCGCCGTTCCATTAACCCGCGGCTCTTCCTTCCTTTCCTTAATTGGCTCGCCCGACTTTGGACTCGCCTTCAGTTTCAGCTCTTGCAGTACCACGGACATCCGTTCCTTCACGGACTCATCTGGCTGGTATGCGTCATGCTCTTCCGGTTCCTCGACGAGCGTCTCTCCCATCTCCATTTCCATCTGAGATTGTCGTTCAAGTTCCTCCAATTTCCTTAGCTCGTAACAGTACCATTCGTCCTCGGAATCAATGGAGTCCTCGGTGCTTTGACGCCTCGACGAGACTCTTGATGTGCTTCTGTAAGAATGAGTGCTCCGGTTATCTTCGTCGAGTTCGCCTCCTCTTCCACCGGCCCAGGGTATCTCTAGAGATTGTTGATGTCTTGGTAGAAAGCGACTGCCAGAGACTGGTGCGTGACTCCTGGCACTCGAGGCCGATGGACTTCCCTCGGATGGTGGTGCTTCTTCTGATATACTCGTTACCAACTCCGGCAGTCTGCCGGACCGCTCGCTCTTTTCACTCTTTTCAGATACATCCTCTGGATACTCGAAGCTTGTCTCGAGGGTCAACCCATTTCCATCCTCCTTCTTCTCGTTGTTTGCTTCATCAGTGAGAGGCTGCTCGTCGGAGACAGAGGAAGACTGGCGTTGCCGATACTTGCCGAGAGCCCTCGACACCGCGAATTCCATACTGGATCCACCAATTATAGTGACAGGCGGAATCTTGGGTGCTTTTTCGTTTGGAGCCTCGTCCGAGCTTCCAGTCGATCGTTTAATATCACCGACAGTTTGGAATATAGAGGAGGTTCCCGAGCCGGAGCCGGTGCTCTTGCCGGAGGTTTCTTCGTCCGCTCCAGTTGTGCTTTGTTCGAAGGCATCAAGCTCTCCGTCAGGTTTTCTTTGCTCCTTCTCGAGCGCCCAGCCGTCTTGCACAGCCTGCTGCTGCAGTTGTTCTTGATGCTGTTGGATTTGTTGCTGGAGAGCTTGCTGCTGTTGGAGCTGTTGCTGCTGTTGTATGTACTCCAGCTGTTGCTGTTGCTGCTGCATTTGCGGTGGTAATGCTGGCTGGGCCGGCGGACCCGCTTGTGGCACCGGTTTACGTTTGGTGCTTCCTGGCTTGACTTTTGCAAAGAATGGGGGCTCTTGATTGATATCGGATATAATGCTGTCCTCGTCCTCCGATAAGCCACTCTGCCTGCCGCTGCTCCATTCAGTCTCCGACTGTTCTGGGTCAGATAACGAGGATTGATGAGTACGCCTCTTCGCTTTTTGTAGGATCCCCGAAACGGTAGAGACGAGGGTATGTTTCTTTTTCTTTCTGGTCGGTTGACCTCTACCCCGACCTCTGGTCGTGCTTATTTCCGCAGGCACTCTTTGTTGGCCCTCCTGTGACCCATCGAGGTCTTCCCGCCTAACGCCACCCGGTAATGATTGACTTCTGTGTCGTTTACTAAGGTGCAAATCTGGCAGCCAATTACTCATGGAACTCATAGCGTTTTTCAGTGAGGAACCGCGTCTAATTTTCTTTGTTAGTTTTGTGTTTTCGGCCTCGTGGTCCTTCAAGTTCGAGGCTATACTGATGTATCCGGACTGCGAGACTATGACACTAGAGGCGTCATAGTACTCGCTCGGTTGCCGCTGCGCGTGTTCGATAGGTAGCCTTCCACCTTCATGATCTTGATCGACCTCGCGATCCATTCTCTCATAACGCTCCATTAGTCGATCGTAGCAGTCGAACACCTGTTGGCTTTCAGGGCCGGCTAGTCTCTGCCCGTATTGTTGGTACTTTTGTTTGGTGTATGCTGGATAATTCGCATTCATGTATTCATATTTGTAGGAAGGATGGGCTTGGTAGGCAGGCAGTTGAGGATACCTCCGGTCGGTGTAAGGACTCGGAGCGTAACTACCGTCGGACGTTAGCGATCTGATACTGGAGGAAGTGGAGTCATGGGGTATCTGCTCCTCCATCGAATTCAGCCAGGAACTGTCAGTCTCGGTTCGTGGTAAATTCGTGTTGGTTGGATAATAAGAGAGGGCGTCGGTGATATTACCAGTGGGAAACATGTTGCGGTACATCGCTGCTTTGTAGTTCTCGTGATTAGTCATGACGTCGCCGTACGCGCTACTTCTCACCGGCTTTTTCACATGCGCCATATTGATAGTCGCGTCGGAATACTGGAGGGCGTTATAGGGATCCTGGCTGTTGGTGTAATGGTCCATTGAATCCGGATAGTAACCGGTAGTCGTAGTTTTGGGGCCATAAGTTCCCGAGCCGCTGGTATAGACACTTGTAATGGCTTGCTGTCGGTTGCTGCCTGCTACCGAATAAATCGCCGGCTGCTCCGATCTATAAATATAGTCCATGGTGGTTGCGAGTACGCCAGTCTCATAAGCATGTTTTCGTTTCCTAGGACTTTGACAGGCAGGGCCGCCTGGTGCCGGTGGCGGCACAAAGTTGTAGTCTTCGTTGGTCGCCGGAGATTTGGTGATAGTGTAAGCCAACAGATGATTCATCGCTGTTGTGTAAGGATGACTAGTGACGGTGACAGTCGTTGTTGCGAAGGCGTCTCTACCCTCGGGTGTATCGTAGAGTGGTTCCTGAGTAATAACAGGTGTCTTCGTTTCCGGCAAAGGCGGAATTGGGCTGGTGGACCTGACGGATGAGACGCTCGGCCCTAAGCTCGTTCGTGCGTGGTCCACTGAGTAGGACGTAAGGATTTTAGTGATGGAACTCTTGGGCGAACTGGGCGACTTATCGAGACTGCTCCATCCGCTCATGGAAGATAGGCCGGAATCGGATTTTGCCGCGACTATGTTAGCAGCGGCGCTGGGCTTGGCTACTGTATGCTTAGGCGAGATCCTCGGCGACTTAGGTGAATGTGGTGTACGGGGACTTAAGCGGCCTTGTTCCAACGAGACAAGCTTCTCGGCATTTCTTATGAAAGCGGGGCTCTGAGATCTCTTGGCCTCGGCTTCTCTCTGCTCTGCGCTTGGCATTAAGAAGGATTCGGTAGAATCCTGTGGAGCCGGCGGCGGCGGAGAGCTCGGTGAGGGGCTGGGTGGTGTTCTGCTCTCTTGGAACTCAAGATTCAAGCGTGCGGCACTACCGAAATAGCCGTCTTGCCTGGTTCGAAGACTCTGTACACTGTGGACACTGTGGACACTGTGCACGCTCCCAGCGGAGAGGGTGGGAGATGGCACTTTGTCGGTGGTTGTACTGTAAACAGTTGGCGAGGCGCACGTAACTGCGGCGAAACTTTCGACCATTAAGTCTGTTAGCTCCTTATTCTCGGCGTAGCCCTTCGCAAAGCTGCCTACGTCTATGGGTAACTGGATCACAGGCTCGGAGCTTTTTTCCAGGACGGGGGTGCTGTAGCCTAATCTGGGTGGGGTGTAGGTACTCGAGATTCCGTCGAGGTTCGTTCTCGACGTGGAAGTCAGTCTTGGAGAGATGGACCTTGTCGTAAAGTCACCGTCGGTTGCCAGGCCGCTGTCAGTACTCACTCTGGAGATCGATCTGCCCGTCGAACCAGGACTCTTTGAGAACGTCCAACTGTCAACGTCAGTCTCGGCATAGATTTTCCTGAGCTGCTCGTCTATACTAGTCGCCTCTTCGGCCAATTTTGCCTCGGCCTCGGTGGCATATTGTCTCTTCGGTGACTCCGCCAGTCTCGATTGCAGCTCTATCAAGTTCTGCGAGTCTTTCTGCAACTTGCTGGTCAGTCTGTCTAATTCGTGGAGCTTCTCGAGGGCCACTTGATCAATCGAGCTTAGTCTGGAAAGCTGTGCGAGATCTTGCTCGCTCACACAAGGCGTGTTACCCCGGTAGCTCTTGTAATCAGCCGCGCTGAAAACTTCCCCCTCGTCTTCATCCTCGTCCTCATCCGCTTCGTCCTCCTTCTTTGTTAGAGACTCTTGCAGTTCCTCCTTTGTTGGCTTCGGACTGGTCTCCTCTGGCTCTTTTTCCTTAGCCGGAGACTTCTCTGGCGTACTTTTCTCTTGCGCCGGCTTCTCAAGGACAGTCTTCTCGAGAGGTGCCTTCTCAAAGAGACTCGCTTCTGGCTCCTTTTTCCCATTGACGTCCTCGTCCTCGGCCTCCTCCCAGATCATTCCTAGCTGAGAAGTTGGTCTCGACGTGTCACCACAGATCAGATCCTCTCTGTACGCGTTATTTAGACTCCTATAGAACGCTTCATCGGGGAGGTTACTCTCTTCCTCGAGGGTCTCGAGGGCATCTATGTTCCTAACGTTTCTGTGCATGTCAGTGACAACTGCGGCCGCAGCGCTGCTGTCCTGAGTAAGGCCGTGCATCCTCGCAATCTCTTGTTGGGCCAATTTCTCCCGGAGGACGGTGGTATCATCGATACCCATCGACGCGCTGAGGCTCTTGGCGATCGCGTCCAACTCACCGACCGAGGTCTGCTGATTAGCCAGAGTTTGTTCAACGGCGTTGGCATTCTCGTGGGTTCCTCCGCTGGTGTAGAATTCGATCAGTTGACTGATGACCGTTTGTTGCTCGTAAAGCAGGCCTTCCAACTTTTCTAGTCGCTCCCACATTTTAATGTACTCTTGGCTGAGTAGATCCAGTGCTCTCCAGGCATACTTGAGCTCGGTCTCAAGGATATTCAGCCGCGTGCCCAGCCGCTCCATGTAGTCACCGATTATGTAGTCGATATTGCCGTCGGCCGTTGTGCCGTATGCCGGCAGGGCTGGCGAGTGAGCCCTCGGACTGCTAGGCGCTGCTCCACCCACTGTCGTCGACTCCATTTTCATCAATTCTCTCCTTAGTCTGCCAAGTGTCTATCCCACCTTCTCTCTCTATTAAGCTTCTGCGATCCGATCTACTCCGGGCTGATGATGATCCCTGAGATGGTTCACTGCATGCCTCATGCGGATGGAATTAACTACGACGAGGAATCACGCTCTCCTTTCTGGTCCAAGAAGGAACATGAATCTCGCATTGACCCTAAATGTGGTCGAACGAGACTCTGGTTCACTCTCTTCCTTCGTGATCTCCATGTCGTTTCTTGATTCGTTTTACATGCCGAATCTCACTTCAATTCTTCAGTCTAACTGTGCGTCCACACTTTATCACGATTCTTCGTTTATGCGTACACTTCTAGATCGTCACTATGTAAACCGTGTGTCTCTGAGTGGTCTTCCTGTGGTTTCTCTACGCACTACACTCGATTTGGAACAGTTGGAGGTTGTCGCTCGCGATCTTGATGAAATCCTCGAGATCGCGCGACACTCTGCCAATTGCACTTCCTAACCAGTCTTGTGTAGTCATGCCGCTGCCGCTATCTGCAAAATAGGAGCAAACACATTGCGTGGCTTAGCACGGAATGGTGCACGTGCCAACTGAATGCTACCACAGTTTCCATGGTGTAACAGGGCAGAATTGGAGAAACATATTTCGATATTGGATAAAAACCAGAAAGATGCACGAGAAACTTTTCCCGAGGGAAACTTTTACTCTTTTTCCTATTATTTACCTTCGGCACTCTAATCAGTGACGAAGAGAAATGGATTGTTGACAATAAATAGTTGCAGATATTGCAGTGATTCCTGCGTTTTGTACGTTGCGTGCGAAAAACGGGAGACTGATGGCTTCTGGGTACCGTGTCAATATCATGTTGCCCAAAAATCAAACAGCAGAACAACAGCGAAACCGCAAAACGGGTTTTATGACATAGTATCCGCTTTTTCCATTTGATATGTTAATCCTGATGCAGAGCACTTGTTAGATTGTTCAACTAGAACCAGGCAATAGCTACTGTGTTGATAGAGCTATGGTCGATACGACAAAACGATCAGTACAGTTTCATATCAAACTTCAAAAGAACCGGACACCGCGCTATACAATTCTGCTTTCGAGTTTCTAACTTTTTCCATCACTCCTCAAATTATATGATAATTGTTGTTGGTTCACTTCACTTTGACATTACACTTAAGTTGTTACATTTTTACAATTAGTAACAAGTAAATGTTCTAAAAATTACTGAATTCTTAGAATGCATAGAATTGGATTAATTCCGAAGGCTTAAATAAATAAGGGTTGAAGAAAGGTCAATGATGGAATGCATTGTTACAGCTGATATTGGCTAATTAGTGCAACGGCTCCGTATCAATTAGGGCGAGATTGCGCCTTGTCTCTACAGATCAATAAAGTGTAACATATATCAGCATTGCACAATAGTCGGGAATTCCGCGACAAGAGGTGCCAAATTGAACATTAATACGAAAGCCCGTTTGATCCTTATTAGTGCGCTGATTGCATGATTCTACTTGTTAGGGTAGCATGCAACGCGTGCGGTTCGGTTTAGATCAGCACAATTTTGTAGGAACTATCAAGCGATTGTTATTGTGGAGAGAAAAATAAAACCAAGCTGGCTGCCCCAGTATTGCCCGAGTACTTTCTGAGTTTACGACTGCCATTCTTGACTGCCGCGGCTCCGTTTCTTTATTATCCCTTTCGTCCTTTTTTCCATCGTCGACATGTTAACATCACCGATATATATCCTCTACGCTCCTCGTGAGTTCACTCAAAACCTCGTAAAACCTTGTACTGCCTGGCAGTAGAATTACCTGATGAGAGACCGTGGAATCATGCAGAGTTGGATGATAGGGAGAAAAGAAAGGAAGAGCGGAAAAGAATGGCTGGCAATTCACTCTTTAAATTGATGCATCCCAATCAGAGAAATGTGGGGATTTAATCGATTTCGTTTTCTATTAGAGTGTGATTGCATTTCAGAGAGCGAACTCGATGCCGTATTATCTATGAGAGTGCTTCTTCCTAGCGGCGAGGAAGCTTAGTGCAGCTAGGATGGGCGAAACGAACTTGACTAAATGAATTCTCGTATAATATCGGTATGGTAATATTTGCCGCGACTGATGTGAAGAAGGATAGTGTGGCCATTGGAGTCACTGGCTGCATAATGCATGATCCCAGTATAACGAGCCCTGTACAAGTACTCTTCATTATCTGCCGACAAAGAACATTTTGTTTTACGAAATTCCTTTTTTTCTCTCTCTCTAGAGTCGTTGTTGCAGGTGTTTTAATAGCGGCTGGACTTCAACTCATCGCCGAGCTGTTGTATCATTCTCTTCTCACTTCTTTTTTTATGAGGAGCAAATTGTTAGCGGGAGAGGCGTCTGCATCCTTCTTTCATTAATGGGCACTCCGCCGTTCCGGACTGAATATTGATAGAAGATAAATTGATACTTGGAACACTGCTTGCCTAGATAGAATTACCCGTATTATCCGCGTATAATAAATCAATGCCGTACCGGCGATATGTCTGTGGTGCATTCGCGAATTCTAACGATTTCCGATATCCGGGTTTGATTACAGATGAAATACGGAAGGGAAATATCATCGGCTTATTCTGACAGCTGACTGACTATCCCGTATTGATGAGCCACGAGTTCTGCAGCAGAGTAATAATGTAATGTTCCTCCCACATTGCTAAAACAATAGCCTGGCGAAAGAATAGGATCAAGGATACACATATAGAATAGTGAAGTGAAGAGATAGAATCAGGACTAAATTCGTTGACAAACGAATACCGAATTACGTAGAGGGGATTATGGAGCTAAGCAGCAGTGAGACAGGGGAGAGGGACACAAGGAAGAGTAATGATAAGCGGCAGTTAACACGATTTGCAACTGCGTCGGATTCTATCTTAATCCAGCTTAAGGCACGTCGAGACTTAATTCACTTAAGTATGAAACCGACTAACCAATTGGCTATGAAATCAGCGACTCTTCTTGAAGATTCTCATTATTCTCAGACATATAACGCTGGATATAACCACTACTCTGGCACGCTCTCCAAAGATTAATCTATCTAATGAACTTTTCAATAAGATTGGCGTCATCTAATTTTGGAACTTTTCTGTTTAATTTTAGAGTTTAAGCCGTTCGGTACAGTCCACTAACTATTAGATTAAGGAACACTGTACAGAAAATAAGAGGAAGAAGTTTGTAATTGTAATTACAAGTTACGTCAGCAGTATCGGTTATAATATAATTACACAGTAGCTGACGGTGCTGTTCCTATTTTCGACACATTATTCAATGTATTTATTATTTTATGTAGAATTATATAATAACACAGGTGCTCTCGGAAAACTGGAAATGTCGGACTGGCCGATATTGCATAAGACAGTTAATTATTTCTGCTAAGCAGAGTCTCAAAATATTATCCTTGCGCTTCAATAGCACGCGCTTGGAAAACGAGCTGTGGGATTGGAAGATAATGAGAGGAGTGAAAAACGGCGAGTTTCGCAGCGGCGTTAACTGGTCTTCATGTTAATCCATAGAATCCCTGCACTGTGTAGATTGAATAACGAGGAAGAAGCCTTTTAAAAAGTCGCTCGGCTTGCTTCCGCGTTTAAAGATTTTTCCAATAATCTTCCTCTCCTAGGAGTGCGCAGACCAAAGTTTCTGGCGTAAAAAGTGAAATGGGATTTATTACCGGGGCAAGCTGTAAAGGGGGCAAAGGTTCGAGGAGTCTCGAGGCGGGTTCATTAATTCTTGACGGCCGCGGGATTTTTCAATGAATCCGTAATACTGACCTAAATCGCCCGAGAAGAAGTATCATTTTTTAGAGCTGCCGGCCCAATCAAATACGCGCTTCATTAAAAGCTTGAAAACAGCATGGAACTCGCGATTAGCTTGGCAATTTTTAATTGCCATTAATACTTCTTCCAAAACACCGATAGATATACTCTCGGAATTAAGATGAAAGAATCCAATAGTATGAAAATGTATGCATCACAAAAGTGTGGTTAAGAGCAGCGACTTTTTACAATAGCGCGCTCTTTATGCACAAAGTGCGGAAGTTTGTTAAAGGCACAAGAATTAATGTGGTGGCATGTCGCCTGCGGTATGGAAACGGAACTTTCCTAGGGGAATTCACCGTTTATGTAGGAATCTTTGTGCGCACCAGTGTGTTTTTGCCGCAGGCAAGTGCACGGCCGCCTTTGAGGAATGTAAGCTAGGGTTATTACAGGAATTTAAGAGACAAATTTTATTCAAATGAACTGAAGATAGGATGGAAAATAGGGCTTTAGAGTAGTGTAATTAGCGGTCGAAACTGTTCTGACCTGTTTTGTCATCTAATTTTGGAGTTTCCTTATGAAAGAGCGATGTGTTTCGCGAATCACTTAATAATACGCTCGGAAATTTTCATCTTCAATTTGGCCAGGCGTATGTGTCGCTGGCGTAAGCTTCCCAGCTGCGGTTAATATTTTTCTTATATTATACACCGTAGAAAAACCGCGTCACTTCGACTAATGAGCACTGAAAATTGGACTAGGCGTAATTAAATTTAAACGAGCGACCGCACTGCAATTGGAGGACTTAAGGTCATCGTTGAAACGTACCAGCGTGAAATCAGGAAATGAAGCAACTCCCATTTCAATAATTTCAATATGGCTATCGATGCGATGGAATTACAGGACACAAATTATTATCGTTATTCGTAAATTTTCAATCGTTACCCACGAGTTGGCTAAAGTCGACTGAAAATTTGTATATCCCATATTATTCGATAACTCACCAATAAACCGTTCGAAGGAAGCCATATTCGTATTTCTTTCCAATGTAATTATTTAGTTTTTCAATGTTTCATTCCGTTTGTTTCTATATTATAGAATCAATATCGATATTAAGCCATTTTGTGTGATTCCTCTCGTCTCCCGGTATTTCGTTCTTTTTATGGATCCCGAATTCCCCCCGGCTTCTCGAAACTGCATGTCTTGCTTGCAAAGACCCCGAGGGAAAAATTGAATCTGTTATGTGACTTCTCGTGGAAATGTTACTTTCTTACGAGAACCAGCTTCTGTATCTTTTCATTCATCTTGGAGAGGACTAGTGTGTAAGTCGGAGGTTACATGAGAAATGGGATATAAGAGAGAAGGAACAAAAGCTGCTAACCCGATTTTCGAACATATTCCGGTACGGATGAAGGTACATACGTTCGTCATAGTTTTTGGTCTAAGGTCCGGGCAAACATTCTGCTACATGCTCTTTAATGCAGATCGATTTTGCCTGATAGGGCCGAATAACTAGGAAAAAATTGTATCACAAATACGTGAGAGTAACTAGCACCAAGATTTAGAAGTCAAAATTATAAAATCCTCATACGATTAGTTGAAATTAAGTGCCGGTTTTTAAGAAATCTTATAAACCGAAAACTACTCCATTAATGCGTTTAGTAAGTGAAAAAAATAACAGCATAGAAGCAAGATTGTTTCCTTTCAGCGACGGTGTATTTTCCTACCATTTTTTTAGCCAAACACTAAAATTCGATATAATGCGATCAATTATAATGGCTGGTTTGCAAGGCTGAATAGTCTAATGAAAACTGATGATGGTTTGTGAAGAATCGCAACATCATTTACCGTAGTTGCGTCTCATTTTTGCGTTTATCCTAAACATGGTTAGAAAACGACTGCATCTTTAGATTTGCAAAAAGTACATAACGTGCTGGGAACTCGTAAGAGGCTCGTGTCTGAGTGGCTTCCTCGGCGCAGACTAGCCAGACCGACAGATCAACCAACCTAGCGGTCATTCTTACTAGTAAGAGTAACTCGACAACAGATGAAATTGGATTCCAGTAGGAAGGTGTGCGCGTGGCCTAGACAAATCCAGGCGGCTTAGGTTCGTTTCTAGGGGAGAGGCTAGTCGGAACTATGGTTTTCACCAGTCGGACAATATCGCGCAATCGTGACTGCCGCAATAATACCTACTTCCCTCTTTCTGCGGGTTGGCTGAGATGCTCGGCTTTATTGCGCCCCCCGAAAGGCGTGAACCCGTCGCTACTGTCGCTTCTTCTTCATTTCTGGTGACAACCTGCTCAGGCCAAACACGTAAAGCTGTCTGTGCTTCCGGTAAAGTCAACCGCTCGAGCAAATAAGAGAGAAGCAGCGTGTAGAGAAGATGGACCACCGGCGGATAGTATGGCGAAAAGAGAATTCGAGCTGACACGTGCTCCTTTCACAGGGGAAACGGTATGTGGCGCACTTTGCCTACTGATCCCGTTTGTGGTGAAGCGCACCAGGTTTTGGCATGCAATCGAATGTTTGCGCTATGGGAGATAAAGGAATCCCTGGCAATTAATTAGCAAAGCTGTCTGAGAATACTGTGCAAACGATTTCTCTTACATCCTTTATCCCGGATCCTTTGATTTCTTCAACATAATAAATAAGCGGATATGACAATGCTCTTCAACAAAATTAAATTTTAATCGGCTTAGTCAATAATTCTCTCTAACCTATTACCATTGGGCTTTCTTGCCTCTCCCTTTTAGTATATAATGCGATTATTTGCGGAAGTCATGTAATGATTTTTGGATTTATACGCTAACTGCTAATGGGCATGTAATCTGCCGTGAGGATTTCTAGCTACCACATCAGAAGTCCTCGGAAAAAGCACCTCGATGTAGAGCGAATCAACTACGGTGGCTTCTTATGGACTTTATGCTAGGACGGAGAAAATCAGGTTTACACGCACATACACGATGAAAACTGTTGGAAGATTCTTATCGAGCAATCGTAGTGGAACGTTCGGCGACTACTCTCTAACTTCGTATAACAAGTTACTCGTTTGTTGTATCCGGCTTCCATGCAGAGCACTTGGAGCAAGAGAAGTTCTCGAACCTCTCCACAGGGAAACTTTTTCATATTGCTTTCGGGAAATGCCATGTATCAGTTGACGGCTTCGCCGAAAGTGCAACGCTTTCGAGTAATTCGATTTGACAATTTGACAGGGAACATTTTTCTTACTGCCTGCTGCTGACAGCGACGTACTTCTCACATGAATATTGTCATAAAGTTGTTATCATTAATTACGCGAAAGTGTTCCTCGTGCCTCCTTGAGCTTATAATACTAATTAACGTTTTGATAAGCAGTCACGCGCAATTTTTCTGGCGCTTGTTTCTGGCTGAGAAACACAGCATATTGTACAGGCTGGTTTAACATATTTTTAGTGTCATTTCAACGCTTCTGTTTTTAACGAGGTTCCCGTGTAAACAAGGAAAATAGTACCCCAGTGAAGTCAGCGTTAATGAGTGGTATGAAAAACAGAAGGCAAAGGACGTTTTGTTTGTGCGTACTCTTGTTTACTATATTTGATGTCGAATCTGCGCAGTCGTTCGTGACAGCAGATTTAATTAGCTTTCGATCCTGTAATTACTAATTACCCATGGGGCGTAACAGCGGTAGTACCGCCTACGCCATGTCATTTTCACGACCGTTTCCGCAGCAAAATGTTTTTCTGATTCCTAACATTGAAATTCTGCGAACCGTCAAAGCTAACGAGATTGCGCGTGGCTCTGATACCGAGCATTTTTTCGAAAGATAAAATTACTTCTCGGGAAGCAAATATCGGATCAATCTTCGTTAATGAATAACACAAGGCTGGTGAACTTTCCAGCTTTGCGGATTGCAGGGTACTTGGAAAATATATGATCACCCGATATTTCCCACAAATCCTTTATTAATATCGTCGATTTCTATTTTCCTTAATTAGTACCACTTCGTACGTCGGATGTGCCGAAATACTAATTAGCAGGTGCTAGTAGGTCATTTTCCCATTTACTGATCACGCCATGCATTAACTTCCTGGAAAATTTGTATAATTTCCCACATAGCTGTGACCTTTAATTAATATGCACACACATACCGAGGCGTGTGGCTGCATTGCAGGGCGAAACTTTATGTCACCAAATTTCACACTTAACTTGAAGTTATGAGAATAAACTCCCGAAACTGCTAACGCCTACACTCTGCTTATTCGCTTGTACCCTCGAGTATTATTCACTTTACGAGAACCGACACATGCGATGCTGTCCCAACGCGCTGATTTGACCTCTTCAAAAAATGGGCTTGTTATGCTGTTTCTATGCATTTAATGTACCCAAGTACTAATTAATGAATGCAGATATTCAGTGGAGTTCTTGAGGAAACTGTCGGATACTATGTGTCTGTTGGTTTTAGCATCTTGAGGAAACTGTCCAATTATTTCAGGATCTCGGGTTGCTCCTTTTGCTCAATAGTTCGGGATCCCTTCGAGTTCCGACTGTATTGTTCTAGGGATGCTTTATATCTTGCGCTTTCCTCCGTGTACTCGTTCCTCGTACAAGGATGCTCATTAGACGTCGAGACACTCTCGTTACCGGTTGCATGCTGCAGCGTAAATAACGGAGGCGAAATCCCCCGGCGGCTTCCTTTCACCCTTCCTTTCTATCTATCTGTCTCACCATCCCCCTCGTTCTCTTTCTCTTGCTCTTTCTGTCGCATTCCTTCGCCCCTCCTTCATTCCATGCAGATGCTATACTTCCAATGTCCCGAGGGAAACGCACACCTTCGTGTCCGCCATCAAAAGCAAGCACTAATCGTCCGGTCGATTGGAATTACTTGGCTGCGGGTTATACCGTCCAATTGGCCACTCCTCAGACACGGTTCCGTACCGATGCTCTTGGTAGCACAGTTTAACTCCTAAGTAATTTTCTCGGTCGTGTTCGTTTGCCTTGCTGGCTGCGCGATTCCAAGTCCTATTTGTTCGCGGTCTCAAAGTTGGCCCATATTAGTCGACCTCTTATAACGGTGTCAAATACTAGCCGAGTAGTTATGAATACAGCACACCAAGATATTACCGCTTTGGTTCCGGATTACAAGTACAGCAGTTATAATAAACAACATACCGATTATTAGCGTCTCCTCTTTTATACAATAATCTTTTATGCAATAATAGGGAATCTCGTTCCTTCCGGCGATTCTTAATTCAATACTGCTCTTTTCCAATAACTTTTAAGTGGTTTTATGAATAGCATCGCTAGGCCCCTCGGCTGGAAATTTTAGTCCAACAAATGGGGCATAGTGCGTTTCGCGTCCAATGTGGCACACTTGGCAGATTTCTGCCTCGCCATTTTCCCTCGCACCCCGGAATATAGGTCGCTAAACTGAATAAAAACTTTTATGACTTCCATTGGGAGAGTAGGTGCAAACTTTATAGAGCGTATTCCACCCCTTTCTCACTCCCACCCTTTCGTTCAGTCACTTCAGCATTTTTCATTCCTTCCTGCCCATCTCGGCGGATCTCTCCAAATGTTTTCGTTTGCTCTTGAAAACTGGCGTCATTAGGCCAAAATTCCTGCGGCATCTCCGCCAGAGACGCCGGATTTCATTACCGGATAGTTGCCGTGGTTTCGTAGCTCAAGACATACCAGTTGAAGCTGCTGTTTAAGCTGCTTGGCATCTCCGTTCAATCATCATTCCGAGACTTAGCTCAACTCTCCATGCGCAATTCGGCTTTAAGCGATAGATGATAACAGCATCGTTGAAATCCCCTAGCCAGATTGTTCGAACGGTAGTGGAAGTCATCACTGGTTAGTTTTTAACCGGGCGACCCGGCATTGCGGTAGATTATTAAAATTTCTTAAATTATTTGACGCAGTACGTGACCCCAATATTTCTGCTGCGATACGAATCGCGCCGCAACATCCAAAAGCTTAGAACGCCGCAATTCAATTCCTGACGGTGTAATGCGGAAAGCTGTAATCGTTGTTTATCAGTTTCGTCAATATCGCACAGTCCAGTATTTTGTATTTCTATTTCGAAAAGCAGGCTGCTTATTTTCGCCGCCATACTGCATCATCCAAAGAGACTTTCCGCAGATAGATCTTGTCGGGCCCTTGCATCTTCTCGGGAAAATGGAGTGTGCTTTTTACACCTCGTTAACAACGCGGACTCATGAAATGCGATGTTTATCACTGGTAATGTACACTAGCGCCATATGTATATGTATGCGAACAGCGTCCTCGTAGCCTTCTGCTCTATCTTCCTTTTCCACATTGTTGAAACATAATATTTTACCAGTTTGTACCAAAAGCTCTTAGCGTAGATGTTGGTGGTATTTTCTGTTAAATACGCAGGTCGCATTTGAAAACTGAAATCGCTTTACTTCTCTGTATCATGACCGATTCAATATAATGAGCTGGAACATTTAGGTGTAGCGAAGGTTGTGCACGATCGCACCAGGAAGAGTCGCGATGAAGTGGTGAAATAAGGGCGGCGCGGATGGTGTCTTGCTTAAAAGCCGATGGAAGCAGAGGAGAGCGCGCTGCCTCGAGTGGGCGGCTCTCGAGCCTTAAAATTCATGGCAAAGATGCGGCTTCTACTGGTACACGCGCATATACCATCTCCATCATTCGTATACGGCACACGTCGCGAAGTTCACAACTCCTGTTCCATGTTGTCGTCGAATTAATTTACTTGCCTTTGAAAATCCGTGCGAGTAAGCGGGTGGCAAAAACCTTCCTTCCAGAATAAGGTTTCTCCGCGCATGCATACATATGACAGACATTGCACACGTTCGTGACTGCCACAAGTCATTAGCGGCACTTCTATCTCACGATTGTTCGCTTTGAACTTGACCGCCCAAGTAATAGTATAACACGAAGCTCACGAAATCGTAATCTCCAATCTAGTAGTCGGCGACAGACCCGTCAGCATATATTCTGTTTACAATCTTCATTCCTTTGTGTATTTACACAGCTGAGCAGTGGATTTACACGGCAGTTTGTTGGCTTCTTTTCAGCAATTACTTCTCTATTATATGTGCACGAATATCTGTGCATTGTGCACTGCTGTAAATTGTTTCTCGAGTTTTGGTACTTACTCATTGTAACAGAGCGACATTAAGATAAGAAGTCGATTATCGGGACGGCCAAAGACCATGTAAACAGCTCTGATTCTTGTTTGACAGGCTTTGGCAATGTAATAGCTTGCATACCCTAGTAAACGGGTTAATTATAGTCTGCAACCAGTTGGTGCGGTGCCCGCGGTCCTGCGGCTTACTATACTCAAGAGGGTATTAATTGATAGGCTATTATTATGCGTATATGCACAGTGAATAATAGCAGCGACTACATAACACTATCTTTGAGTCCGAAATCTTTTCTGACCAGCCTCGTCAGTTCCAATTGAACAATTTAATCTCTTATTTTAAGGAGCCCTTTGCATCTAATTGTCCAAGTCTTGATGGGCTAGAGCATTACTTCGGAGCCACCTTAGATCGTGAATCATGCACTGGTAATTGTTGGCTATCAATGATGACTCATTGTGCGTAGGCGTTACTGAATCGTGTAATGGCATAATGAATGGGAAAGAAGAGGGCGAGAGCGCAAGGCGGACGGGAACCCACTGCGGGGTTTCAAGCCCGGCTTTGACTCTGGCTATCAGGGATCAATATTCGGCAGCTCTCGAAAAGTCTGGCTGAATCACACTCTCTTTCTACCAGTTCTAGCTTTCTCGCTCTCTTTCTCGCACAATCCCTCCCCCCCCCCTCCTCCTACCCCTCCTCCGCCGCCCCTCATCCTCTTGCTGCTTATATCATACAGTATCGTGTTTGATCCCTTTTCTGTCCTTGCGACATATCTCCCTTTTCCCGCTTTTATTGTTCATTCGCCTTCTGATTATTTTCTCTTGGCCATCTTGCTGCCGGCATCAACTTCTTATCGTTTACCCGTCATGGACACTTCTGCCTCGGGTTCATCGTTTATCGTCAATTATTATTTATCGATTTATTAGTACTCGGGTTAACCTCGTATTGGGTTTCGATAATGTTTCTAAAATTGGAGCATTCCCGAAGCCATTATTGATAGAAACTTTGTTATATTTGATACAGGATTCTTCCAGGCTTTTCGTTTTCACGCGGTAGTATCTACTGGCACACAATATGCAAAGACTGGCATTCACTTTGAAATTGATTTTCTGGGGCGAGAATAGAACTGGAGAGAGGCAATCTTTCTTCAGTGGTGCACATAGAGTGCACATAGCTCGGGATTAAGTTACTGGAGATTTCCTGTTGGTACGTTCTCGGTTAGGTGGATTAACATCTTCCCAGGCAATAATGAGAGTGTATTTGGTAGAGTAATTTGTCTATTTTCCCTCTGCTGGTACATTTATTCCGTGTTCTTTAGTCAATTAGGCTCTTGGTTTTGGCCAGCAAGGGCAAGAGGACCGCGGATTTGTGAAGAGAGCATTTCTGGAAATGAATATACAATTTATGTTCATTCCAGTTTACTCGAGACCTCGTCAGTGGCGTTTCAATCGGAATTGGTTTTTGTTTGCGCATATGCAATCCAAGTGCACCGAGGATCCTGGCTCTCTCAATTGGCGAATTGGTATCAATGCTCGTTTATTTGATTTGCTTGTTCGAAACAAGTGGTCTCGAGCCTTTTCCGCCTGAGCGTTGATCACGGAAGAAGTCGCTCGTTGACCCGGCAAGATCTTCAATGATACTGGTTCCAACGGAACTAGGATTTTCTATCTCTGGAGTCTCAATTATTCAGCAGAAAATTCCTGCTTTCTTTTCGATTGAAAACTTGAAGTAACGAGAAAATATCAGGGGCGACATTATTCGAGAATCCAAATGTTACGCTTTTGTGATTCCCTTTTGAAATTCCATAGCAGCATGTCCTGCCAGATGTTACACGCAGTCACAACTCCGCCGAGAGGAACTTCCCTTTTACACAAATAAGAGAAGTTCGTACGCTTGTAGGAGTAACACGTGCTAGTAGCACATTTATCGATGCGTTATATTCCTATTTTATATTACAACCTGTCACATACAAGCATGAAATGTGACGGAGCTCGATTGACTGGCAGGAAGAAATGTAATTGCATACTTCGCTACCACAAGCGGAAGTACATTTAGAAATTCGTGTATGTACATATATGTGACACGATTGCCGCTTACAAGTGACTTGCTATTGTGGGAAGCTTTCCAATGAAATTCGAACGAGCCTCCTTACTTCTCAGGGACAGGGCGAGAACTTAGCGAAGGGAAAGTGGATAAGTAGCTTGATTAGCAGGAATTACGGTCGAGCGAATAAAGGCGGTGACCGTGTAAGTAGAAAAGGTACAATCGATCTGTCCGATGTATAAGCGCCTCTTCTTTTTGGCGCCCGCTCTTTCTTGTTCATCCCCGAATCTTCGAGGTGACCCAGAATGGGAGAGCCAGATCTTCAGTAGGATACGATGAGGCCGGAATCCCCGATAATCCTTGCTAGTCTTTTTCTAATGCCAGTCGAGATCCACTATTTTTAAAAAGATATTTGGAAGTCAGCTGTCGTTTACAGGGACGTTCCCCGCTTTATATCCCGCCACTCTTGAACTCTTGAATTTTCATTATGTGTATCCTATAATGTTCTCTTCAGTTTCCGCTGGATAAAGAGTGATGCTGACCTCGAAGTGGGTAAGTGGATCTGCCGGTGGCAGGCCACAAAATTTGGGGGTTGCGTGAATTTCATTTGCCTTGTTGTGTGTGAACAAGGTCGGCATTTACTTGAAATAAGCGGTCAAACGCTCCTGTATACAGCCGAACCTTTTTTATTTGTTATTCAACTTGCTCTCCAATGTCGAATTCAATCAGCGGTCGAGTGCATTGCACTACAATGGAACAAGAGTGGCACACTTTGGCGCATTTGTTGTAGAACGTTGGATTCTACTCTGCCCGTGTGAATCGGAACGAGCCGGCTTAATTGCCGCAAGGCACCTGCAGTTGCGCTGGAATCGGTTTTCCTTTCATTTACATCGCTCCTTCTCCGAACGACTTTAATTACCTGTGATTCTGCGTAAGTATTGGCGGCAATGTAAAAACAGCTGGCTAGCACGAACTGGATATGTGTGTGCTTCCCCGACCTGATAATTTATTGACTTAGAATTGACTGTTTAACATGTTTCTATTAATTATTACTTGTGCTTCGATTTTAGATGTTATTCACCTAGCTATTAATAATCGTCCGTTCAGTGATAAGCAACGACTCGTGTGACGTTCGATTGCAACAGTAATTAGCATATAGCATGCCGGATTTATGCCCGTAGGAATCGAGCATTTGGGTATTAGGATTCCCTGCGGGCGCTATGTATTATAATGCTTATCGCGAGAGCAAGATCTATTAGAGTGCTTGTTTATATATGATTGCAAGTGAACCTTGACGTTTTATTCGTCCCAGCGCGGCGCTTCACTTACTTTCGATAGCCAGGGTCGAGCTGATAATGGGGCTGTACGGATGCAAATGGACGGATCAATGGATCGACGGGTGACACTTTCAGGGGCGAAAAATGTGGCTGGAGGATTGGCATCCCCCCGCGGGAAGAGAGTCAAGGATTTTCTTCGACGGGATCGGAGTCACGGGAGGGGGGAACCTACTTTTCCCGAAAGTCGTTTCCCTCTATAATCCCTTCGTTCTACCTGGAAGGATCGCATGTGTGAGATTTCAAAATTGTTATTACTCCCAGTTACGCACCACTGACCTATAAAAAGCAATCCATTAGATATTTCAACGTGATACGCAGCTCCGAGTACGCCGTTACTGCTAACGGGTGCATTGAGCCAAGTTACATTTATATTGCTAGTACAATACTTGGAGGGAGAGAATTACAAATATTGGTATTATTCATTCGTAATAATGTGAATGTTCCAAATTACTCCATGCGTTGATAATACTATTATTAAAGAATACAATATGCAATTACCTTAGGATAAAGTAAAGTATAAATAAGTTAAAGGGATAACAATGTAAATGCACAAAAGAAGTATTGAGAAGACCTTGGCTGGCTGCAGTTTTATTGCTTGCTGCAACTTAAGGTCCGAGGTGAAAGGTAACGAAGTGCGACCTTCGATGTGATACTGAATTATCAAAGCTCATCATTTGTCATTACGCGCGGCACTAAATGCGTAACGGTTCGATAGGCAAATGACGACAAGGGCTTAGAAAGCGAAGACACTAGCCTGGTTTCTTAATCCTACCATGCTTTTAAACGCGTCGTAATAACGCAGCCAGGTACATTATCGGTTAGAAGGCTAAGTCAGGCAAGAGAAAATAATCACAACTATGTGTATAAGTTCATATGATACTATTTACGGCACATAAGACCAGATGGTAGTTGATTTAAAGTTAAACTAACATTATCGACTTTCGATGTCTCGGTCATATTATCTTACTAATTTAATGCATGTCTTTGGTATTTTAAGCCATTTGTGTTTGCTTGTGTTACAATAATATGTGTCAGTTAATTCCTAACTACGCATTGTAGGTAATTCGGGTATAAAGTTCGGAAAGCTCAGAGGTCGGAGTAATTTCATAGTGGTGGAAGTATGTCTCACTAATTTACGTGCCACCAAATATTCTAATTGGAGAGTTTTGTGTATGACACCAGAAACCAGGAGTTCAAAATTTGTAGTTGTATTGTTAAACTTTCTCGGCTCATAATTGAGCACGAATAGTTCATGAATGTTCCTGTCAGGGCGCTCTTAAACCCTGCTGGAAATTCTTATTACTTACATCACATTGAGCAGCCTTGGGCAATACAGAAAATATCAACGAGACGTTTAAAGAGTATAGGATGATGCGAGATAAGTTAGATGCAGTTTATTTTTCGATAAGTAATTCTATTTGGCATCGCATCCCGGAGGTGTGGGAATGTTAATCATCAATGTGTCGATCGAGCGAGACGCTGTAATCAGTTGAGCTTCTGAGTAGGTGTAATGGTTGCATTAGTAATACGTTCGTAAGCTGCATTTGGTTAAGCACATCTCCGGCATGCCGGAATTGCTAACTGGTAATTAGTCTATATTCCGCTTGCTCCACGTGTCGTAATATTCGAGGAAATCTCAATAAATTTCTCTGATTTGTTTCCGATTGCGGAGGAAGCCCTTCCACCTTCATGGGAAGAGGGGCCAGTTATTTACCGGCTCCTTCTCAAAAGTGGAATTAACTTAATGAAGGGGTGGCAATGCTGAATCGAGACTAAAAGCTGACCGATAGGTTGACTGGCACTTCATTTCATTGGTGAGGAAATGGAATCTATGGCAGCTTCCTTTGCCGATGGGAAATGGTACTGGCCTCCCCTCGATCAGGAAGAGTGAAATTAGTTGGCGCCCCCGGGGTGCTACACGCTCTTGTCTCTTCCTTCTCTCCTTCAGCCAATTCTCATTTGCTAAACCTGCCTCACTACTGATACCACACTAGTTTTCTCGAGTCCCTTGACAGGATTCATTGCCTCCTGGGTGTATCGATAACGGAACGCGATATCAATCATCTTTGCACTTTAAAAACGGTGCTTGACGTTCGATTAAAAAGAACGCTCCTTGAAGACGAATCCTTAGAAATGCATTCAGTAACCATACAAGAAGAGTAATTGAAAGAGTGCCATTCAATACCCACGATTCATCACGTGAAGAATCCCCAGAGGATATCGTTAGCGACTCCAGGAAACTTTGTTAAATATGTGGAGGAATCATATATCCGAGTTGCTTATTTAACGCTATTTTCAGTGAAATACCAACTGGAGCATTTGTACATCTGCCGTTCAAAATTTTTATATTTTATACTCGATGAAGCAAAGAAACGGGTTAAAAAATTGAGAAGAAACACTGTGTGTTGGATGTTCCTCGAGAGTACACTCTAACTTAAAGATCGAAATTTAGAGTGGATTAGAGAACCGAAGGGACGCTCGTAATTGAAATGTCTTACTCTATGACACTTGCTCCGACTACTCACTTGAAGCCAGGAGTTCGGCGCTTCGGTATTACTCTCTTAATGAACTGCACTACTGGTGTGAAAATTACGAGTATCGAACCTGGTAGGTGAGCCACGCTCACGAACTATTTACTTTGGCACGCGATGCACTGGTGAGGTGTGCGCCGAGTAAATATGAGTTGCTCAAGGCTTGCACGCATGGCTCTCGATGACTCTGCAGGACATGCGACAAGTACGTGCTCGCACAGAACTAGTTTAGTAATGAAAATCAGTAAACGGCATTTGTGTGATGTAGTATATTTCGACATAAATCTGTTCCCGTTCTGCGTAGGCAGGTTTAGAATTTCCTACTGTTTAAAAGCAGCGTGGAAACTATGAAAGTATGCTTTGACGGAATTAGGAAATACTTTGTGTCGACGTAGAGTTATTTACCGCAGGGGTGTCCAAGCGCAGCCATGTTAGCTAGGGAAATGTCGCAGTGCTCGATCCGAGGGATGCTGGTGGCTTGGTCGCTCATAGCTTTACGAGATTTAAAGATCCGAGGATTCAGGGAAACCATTTACGTTGACTGTTGCCAGGCGAGTTAGGAATTTTACTTATTCCGAGCGTCCTCGTTCAATTTCTCTCTCTCTTCCTCCCACCTCTCTGAAACTAGTCTGCAACCGAGTAGTTTTGGAATTAACTGCGCGTAATTACATGCGCCTGGGGTAAAGCGCCTCTCTGATGCTTTATCGCTGCATGCCTGTATCCCTGTTTCCCGAAGGGAATGAGAACAAGTTTCACGCAGTTCATAATATGTTATGATATTCTCATTGCGCCTCGAAACTAAACTAAGCCTTTTCTTGATCATTCTTTCATGGAGAAATCCGAATCTTCGTCAGAGTCAAGTCTGTTTTTTACCGCTCACCACTTCAAATATTTACTTCTCCTAGAAGTTTTGCAGGCAGTCCAGACATATGAGTTATCACTTTTTTATGAATTTGAGTTACTACATACGATTTCAAGTCGCATGGGGAAAGGGAGATCCTTAACCACAGCCAGTCACATACCCGGAAATTGAAGACCACATGGTTTCCGCCCACGAATTCTTTAATTAGTCTACCGAGATTGTAGGGCCTTTTGTGCATTTCCCGTGAACGATAGGGCTGTTGAGAATTTTATTAGTGGCATTGCAAAAATTGCGTTTGCATTTGTCCTTGCATGTATACTGGACTTCGCCAATAACAAACTATAATTGTTCAGACACAATGGTCAAAATGAATACTTAATGATTTGCCGACTAATTATTCATTCATTCTTGCGGTAGTAGAAGAAATTGGTACTCCTGGCAATATTCATTCGCGGTGATACGTGGCCTAAGGGAGTGACAAATCGAGTGATTACGTGATGACTCGTTCTTGCATTGGCAGACTCGCAACTTCGTGAATGAGAAACATTTGTCTGCGTGGTAAGCATGCCGCGCATGATTAACTCACAATCCTAATTAATGCTAGTGGGGCAGCAATGTAGGCGTGGAGTTCCGAGTACTCGGCAGAGCGAATGTTCAGCTGCGTTTGAATCAAGAATACTTGAGAATTCTCGCACACATGCATAGATCTCGTCGACTACACGATTCTATGGGAAGAGTGGTGTTACTATTGGAAAGATATCAATATGCCGAGCAGCTGTGGGAGGCATATAATTTGATTCGGTTTTCCTGGGAACAAGAGCGTAAACAAGCGAGAATGAATGGGAAAACAGGGCAGGTCGCCACGATCCACCCGTCGGAGAATGGAAAGTCTAATTTACTCGGGGCCAGAACTTAGCTGGGCGAGCGCGAAGACAGCATGAGAAATGGCAAGTGCTAGTCGGAAATTCTGGGCACGAGCGCCCGCTCTGCCGTCGGGAAATTCAGGAACAAAAGAAGATTGCCGCAGAACGTGAAAGAGGCCGGTCCGCAAAACAGAGAGGCATCCTCGGACAGGACTAATTAGACCGGTGAATTAAATTAAATCAGCATTTAAGAAACGTTAAGTTGTCGTCAGCATTTTACACGCTGCTGGCTCCCGGCAACAGTACAAAGTTGTGCCTCGATGTTTTTTCAACTCATTGGACGATGGACGGTAAAAGTAGTGAGCATACATATAGGTAAGCCGACGAAGCTAGAAAAAGGCAGGCTGTTTCGTCGACTCAAGCAAATTGCAACACAGTGCTGTGAAACTTCTTCCAGCTGGTAATCATTATTACTCAATTAGTGAAACGTACTTGCGCCACGGCACTGAAAAAGAACCATCAGCCACGGCAAGGAAAAGGGGAACGCCGATGCATTAACGACAACTTTATCGCAGCACGGGAAAAACATCGTTAAGCGCATTACGCGAAATTCCCATTGAATGAAAGACGGCTTTACCGCACGATTACGACGAACATCAAATTCTCGTAAAGAAGAAGTGCGAAGTGTGGGGAGTGTGCCGTTCCATTTCGGTATCACGTTCTGCGCTTTTTAAAGATGAAACGAAGTTGCGGTACGATAAAATCGTGACCTGTCCTTGCTTACAGCGATTCAAAGTTAATGAAGATTTTATGCGCCGTCGCGACTGGTAGCAATTAACAGCACCGTCAAGGAGAAAATTCGTATTTTGTTATGATACGTGCATCTTCTGAAGCTACGTGATTCTTATAAAATTTAACTGACATTGACATATAAACGATATGTCCATTCTTATTTGCAATATCACACTCATAGTGTTTTATTGCTTATCATATTGGACATATTTCACTTGAAATACTGCAATCTTATCTGTACTCTGCCAGGAGCTTAGAACGGGAAATGTACCTTACGATTCGGTGTGGATATATTTCACTTGAGGAATTATAATAATATACATGATTCCAGAACTATCAGGAAACAGCTGTAAAGGTGAAGGTTCCGAATTTACTCTGATTATTCATTCCTGGCGTCTATCACGAACACAATTTTTTCGTTCCCATTTGCATGATGTTTTCTTTACGAGTGTATGCAGTGCCCACATGTTTGTTTCCACTAGCTTTTTCCGGAAGTTCAATGCAACTGCCGCATTGCCATATATATGATCGCGATAATACAGTTTTTAAAAGGCATATTCATTTAAAAAAATACAAAAGTTTAAAAGGCCCCCATACGGTCTTAAAAAATATCAGTCAAGCGATTGAAAGTTTTACAGTTGCAGTTTGTCAATAAATTTTACGCTTCCTAAATCGCCCCATTCGCACAGCAACGGTAATTCATTACGCAGTGGATTCTGAATGCTTTATAAAGGGGAGCGGGAAAATGACCTCATTCATTCTAGCGGAATTCATTTAAAGCATTTATAATAAGGCAGTGAATAACTGAAGGCTAACAGGACCTTTGTAGGATTTGCAGCCCTCGTGGTGCCTATAAATATTTCTTAACGAACTTCAACCTTGTAACCATTCTTCCTCGATCCTTTCATTCGTCGCACAACAATTAGACCGTGTCATTTTATTTTGTATCTTTTTGAAACCGACAATAGTAGTCAGGTTCATAACTCTTTACTAAATGTTTACCAACGAACTAAACTTGACTAGGGGCTGTACATCACAAATTGAATTCCCCGAGATGCGTACTGATCCGCCACATAGGACTGGAATTAATCTGCATAAAGGTGAGGTCTGGAGGCAAAGGATCAGGAACAAATGCATATGCATAAAGGTTCTGCTCGTTTTATACAGCTGTAATATTGGACATAAAATCGATCGACAATAACAGCTACCATTATAATTAACGGTTACCTGCTTGTTACATAAGATCCGATGATTTATATTGCCTGTGCTGCATACTTTGTAACAGACCTTTGATACTTGAATATAGCGGAAGCGATTTATTCACTGATTATCAAACAGGTTCAGTCGACAACGTGAAAATATTTTGGATTACGAGTGAAAGTCATCTCACTATCAGTATGAAGAAAAACTGTCTCTGAGGTTATCGCCGAAAGGCATCCACGACGAAGAAGCTAATGCGCCGGGGCATTAAAAACACATTACCAGTTGGGAGGGTCATGATACTTGCTGATTGCTTCCAAAACGCTGCAGATATATTACAAGCTTTTTTAACACAGCATTGTTTGTTCAGAAGAAATAAATTCTAATTCCATCATTTTGCACGTCTTGCATGCTTGATGTCTAGCTAGGGGCACTCTGTGTTAACTAAGAGTTTCCTATAGGTTGTCCCAGCCAAGTGCACGTCGCCTGAAGATTTTCACCCTTCTCGTGACAGGGGTGCTCTTCTACGTAAGATATCAAGTCGAGACTGCTCCTCAAAGGGCGATGTGAAAGAATCTCGAGCACCCGAGAGGTATGAACCCACTTTACCACCGGCAACCTTATACGGGTGAGACAAGTCATCGGGACGCTATATCAAAGCGTCAACCCTGACGACACGACGTCGACGAATCCAGTGAAATTCGCGCCTCAAATAGACTTCACCGAACGGAAAAGGAGGTCGATTGTTTCCGTGGTGCAGCGTGCGCCCAAGCAAACACTCGAAATACGGTTAAGGTATTTACTTCTCAGGGGAAACTGTTGAAAACAACTGTTCACCTGAATTCAATGACATAGTCGAATACACCAAGCAAGAGGTACTCTTCCGTTCAATTCTGTAGTGTTAAACTGTTGATGTAACAAATATTGTTGTTACTTTAGACTTGTCTGCAACACATTTATTGTTAATCTATTGACGTATACAGAATCGATAAAGTTTCTCTCACAATCAGTTGAAGTTCGCCACTACAAAGACTAACTTTGTACAGCTCTCAAAGTCCTGAATGTATTCAGGGTATCTATTTCATAGGAACGTAAAGAATTCAGCACGAAAGATTTCTAAAATTCACTCTTATTTTGTGATAACCTTGTAAGAACTCATGGTGGGTGCAGTGCCGGGGTAGCTTGAACGCGAAGGCGTTCGTTTCATTGCTTCTTTACTTGGCAAACGGTGCTGAGGGGCAAAATAGAGAATCAAGCTTTGACCGGGCCACGTACTATACAGCCCTCGTTCTCGAGTGTCGATTTACCCTCCTGTTAACCTATTTACCTTGCGGTGAAAAGATTTCCTGCGCAATGCTTGGGTATATTCCCACAGGCTTCACTTCCGCGTGGACCATTTATCGCGAGTAGAACTTCCAAATGGAACTTTCAAAAGGTTGAGGAAAGGGAAACGGTGCCAGCTTTGAGATATGTGTAGTTGCTATTGCAAATTTGATTCAAATACCTTTCGACAGCTCGAAGGCACGTTAAATTATGATGAAGTTATTGGTGAGGGTACCGCCATTTCAAATCGACGATATACAAATATCGCAATTTAGGGACGGGACCCTTACTTATCTTGCTGATACTTTCACTTCCACAGCTATATTTCAGTCACTTACAGCAGAGTTGTGTTGGGTCGTCGACTCTCAAGGTCGTAAGGGTACAATTCAAAAATAACTTTCCTCGGGAATGGAAAGCTAGCGGAAAAAATTCGTTCTCACGGAATTTATAGAGCGTCAGCGAGAAATTTATTGTCACCGTATATCACGCCTCTTCGAAATATACGGGTATCCATTTTGGTGAAATAGAGTTAAGGTTTCTCGGGATAAACAGCACCGATTTCACGTCTTTGGCGGCGCACGAATTCCCTTGAAAATTGTGAGTTTATGAACTGTTTATGAGTTTTCATTGGAGGATGCTTGACTGAAAGTTTTTCAAGTTGCTTAAATTCTCTCTCTCTCCCGCCCCCCGTGTTCACGGATATTGTTGCAGCAATGCGAGGCTCATTCAGTCTCAAGTTTCCAGCTCTTCAGGCAGAATTATTTTGATTTAATTGGATCGGAGCGAAGAGCTCGGGAAATTGAAATTCAGACTATTCAAAGAAAGTTTTCTATCATTCAATATTACTCTATGCACTTGAAAATGATTCCTCCACAAAAAGACTCATATAAAATGCAAGCTGGTTTGGGCTGTCATTGTTACTTCTTTGCAGTTTTACTTTGTACGTAATGAGTGCTAGGTATGCATTTTTGTCAACGTGCATTCCGAGATAATTAAAATGGACTAATTCAAAAGAAATATGCAATAAGCGTCATAGCCATAGGTACAACAATCATGGATATTAAGGCTCCTGAAATTTCCAACTGCTACTACCAAAATTAATTATAAATTGCCTTTCATGAGTGGAATTTGGTCACTCGAGGCTCGGGAATGTCGAGGGCAGGAGCATCAGCAAAAGCAAATGACACAAGAGAATTTCTGTCCAGTAGCCCAGAAGTTTCACATTGTTTTTGCGAACAACTGTGCAATATCGTAAGCTCTTTATTAACCCTTGTACATTACCCATTTCATTACCAAAGCATGCCTAATTAATTCCTCTTGCTGCTACCGAAAGCAGAAAGCATGGGATTAGCTTTTGTAGAAATATACTTCTGTATTTGTTGAGTTCGTGTGTTGCTATTAAACCCAGCAAGCCACGTCAAAACAACACGTTCGTGTGGACGAGGAAATCATAACGAGGATTGCCGACCCTGTTACTACGCGGACGTGGATTTCCGACACGATATCGATCGCCGATCGGAATCTCTATTCGACTAAAAGCCAACACCCCAGCCACCAGGTTCGATAACCTCTGACTTTCTTGGAGAATACACGGAAACGTCGTTCATATTGCATCATCTAGTACAGCTGTTTATGAATGGGTCTATAAAAAGTGATTCTTTTGTCCGAACGTAAGAGAATTTAGCGATGTAACACTGCTCTTTTTATAGTGCACTTTTCTATGCCAGCCAACATAGAAGTAAGCCATCGATGACCGCATCGCAGTTCACGGGAGAAACGATGCGGAAGAAATGCCATAGCGCGCGTGATAGAAGCTCGTTGATGTGTAACATGATGCATCTTTCAGACTGCACCGGAAAACAGGTCTTTCTGTTGAATAAATTTTTCATCCCGACACGTAGTAAATCTTATACTTCGTGAAAAATTCTGTGATACTGGGAGAATCTGGTGAAAGGTAGATTCGATTTCGGTGGATATCCAGGATCGATCTTGTCGAGATACATGTCTTGCTGGAGGTTCTGGTGTTAATATACCAGTCAAGCAATGGAAGTTTCTACGTTAAGGAGCGACTTGATTTCCGATAGGACTCCAAATCGAAATTGGAAATTCTCAAGATTCCGCTTAGTAGCTTGATAGGAAATAATTCGAGCTCACGTACGCGTGTAATTCTACGAAACTCGAACGGTAAGGTCTTCATTTTCCACGTCGACGCGTTGCATCCTTTGTAGTGAAATCGTTATAATTCACTTATATTAAAGCAAGAATTCTGCGCTGTGTTAACTCTTCGGGGCGACTAATGAGATCAAATTCTGTCGACTTTCGTCAATGCAGTACAGTACCCGGCTCTTTCACAGGGATGCCAACTTCAAGGTATTTGAATCGAGATTGTTAATGAGAGTCTACTTCGTCGCCACCGCTCGAAATATAATAAATTGGAGGAGAGTTGATAAAACAAACCAAGACGTTCAAAATTATCATCATTAGTGAACAATGGACAAAAATATATCTGTACCACAATCTCTGAGTTTCTTGGAAGCTTAGAGATAGTGGATGCACTGCTCCGATGATATTGAAAGATAAGAAATACTAACTAGAAGCTGAATGCATGCGCTGTTGTGCCCTTTCTTCTTATACTCTGCTTCTAATATCTAATACAAAATATGTATATTACTCCAGACGCTTCGCCAGTATATGCTTGGGGAATTCCTGAGTACCGTCTCCACTCATCCGCTTTAATAAAGCAACCGACAGAAACTAATGAAGACGTCCGCAGTGTGGCGTTCGAGGAATGATTTGAATCTGAGAATGACGTCAATAGGGCACACTAATTAACATTTTTATTAATATTACAGGAGCCTTATTGTTATACGGAGATGCGCGTTGACCGGTATTCTGTGCGAGGAATTATTTTTAATTTACTTCTTGATATAGTCTTGCTGCACCCTCTTAATGAAATGTCATACACTTTCTTAGTATGCTGTTGCTGGCCTTCATGAAAAATGTGCTCCTTTCTGGAATGTCTTGCGCACGAAATAAAAATAGAAGAAAAAGGGAAGTGGCAAAAAGCGTTAATGTCGCAGGATATAAGTTCTAAGATTATAGCGCTTCAGTCTTCGGTGATTGATGACTTAAATCAGTTCGGTAATCTATGTCAATGCGGCATCATAATTTGAAATGTAATCAAAATCGGCGAGCTTCTGCTACATTTTAAAGACAATGTCCGTTCTGGACAGGGATTCCAATATCGGCGGACAATGTTACGTTTCCATACTTTATCGCACCACTTTCCCACGGAAATTCTCTTTGGGATCGACGAGTAATGTGGGCAGGTTCGTAGCGATTCGCTGGATCGAACACATACCATCGCCTTATCAATAAAATGTAGGCCGCTGAGGCTTTCGGACGGGCGAGCGACACGGCGACTAGTGTCTGGAATCGATGGACGGACGATGGTTAGAATCGATAGGGGGAAATGATACAGTCCGGGTAATTGGGAAATTTCCGGCGATTGCTTCGAAATCGGCGAATCAGCGATTGGCATGAATTGGTCGACGAATGGGGGCCGGGCCTGGGTTCGTTTCATCGAGTAATCGGCCAGAGAAACTCATAAGGCACTGGTGACATGTGGCGAAAATTGTACAGTGTTCACTGGTAATTAGTAACTCGTTTCTTCGTCAAAGCTCGCTGATGCAGAACGTCTGTCATTTTTTGTGTCGTACGCAATGAGCTATAATTTGTGGGGAATGAAAGTTCCCTACTTCACTGGTTATTAACTATTTCGCGCTGAATGGCAAATTTACAATACGTCACAAATAAACTTGAACAACGTACATAAGCGAAAAACATTGCACAAGAAATTAATATTGCGTTAGTATAATAAGACATAATAGTTCTGGCAGTTCTTACAATAGAAAAACATAACCGAAAACAAAGAGTGTAGTATAGCTAATATTAGACAATAGCTGGATTGTGTTGTTGTGTTTGTACATGACTGATGCACACGGAAAAACGTGAAGAAAAACATACTCTGAAAGCATGCTTTTGCAGGTAAATCTTTATCGGCTTTATGTTCGGGACAGCATTTAGGTTGGCGCATTGAGATTTTGCTGGTATACATTAGTCGGTTCAATAACTCGAATGCGAATAATTTTGGCAAAAAAAGAAACTCAGTTGCAACGAAAAACGCGGCTTTTAGTCCCGCGACAACAGCAGGCAAACATAAAGTTCTGTACGAAGCGACTGCACGAAATAGAGTGGTACGCTGGAAAATGGACTCCAAAAGTGGAAAGAAGAAAGTTTCTCTTCTGGGAACACTGAAAAATCTTTAATACTTCCTAGGTTAGTCTACTCACGTCGCCGCAGTTTTTTCCCCCAAAACAGTCCGTAGAATTTGATTTAACGAAGACACTCGAACAATTTCCTGATGCAGTGGAGAGTGTTACTTTACCTTCATTTTCCAAGAACTTGCCACTTCACTATGGCACGTTAGTCACGTTCTCGTGTGTAATATGTTATTTAAGTGTGCCGTGATGTGAAGTGGCGCACGGTTTTAATTACGAAATTAAGACCGTGTTTTGTAGTCGAGAGAACTCAAGAGAGTTAATCAATATCTCACTTCAACGCAGTGGCTGTTCTCTTATTGTTTGGTGTCCACACTACGGTTAATCCACATTGCTGGACCAAAACAAACATGCATTCTGTACCATCATACATATATAACTCTATCAACACTATTATGAAGTCCAGAAACAGGATATTACTTGAAATGGCATTAGCGGGAATGGCGGGAGGGATTACATAAAAAGTCCTGTAAAACATCCAATTAGAGAGAAAAAGTATGAGAAAGATATTATTCTTTTCAATGCCATCAAGGAAAATATTACCAAAGGTGAAAAGGAAGAAAACCTTCACGATAAGTAGGCAAAAAGGTACCAATAGTTCATTTTCAATAAGCCTTTGCACCGTAGTGGTTACGCTGTGAAACGGTAACCCATTACGCCACATCCATCAGTAGTATTTGCTGTCTGACGGGCCCTGCCATTCAAACGAAGCTATCATCGGATCTTGACTCGAGTGCAGCTCTTGTGTGACAAAAAATATACTTTCTCTTACATCCAACTTTAAAACATTAATGAACTGGTGGACCAACTTTCGATAAATAAGAAAGCGGGAATAGAATTCGCTAGTTCTTAAAGATTTCCTTTCAGATACGGTGTTCTTAATTCCAACAGACGCCAATCTGTCGGCGTGTCCGACTAAAGACGAACTTTTCTACTTGCCGCTTCTGAGCTGGCGTGTACTTCGATTACTTAGAAACGGGAGGACTGAATGTGTGGTTGTAACTAGCCCAGTAATAAAGCTGGAAATGTTCTGGTTTTCTTTAATGTCACTTCACTGTCAGTGGCTACTGCCCCCACCCGTTTCCTGTTACACTTTTTCTCGGCGTTAATTTCACTAACGACTTGCCCTCATTTAGCAGGCAGCTCGTCACCCCAACTCCACGCGTCAAAATTCCTTGTGCGCGGTTACTCGAATTACAAATCCCCGACGGAATCCTTGCTTTACTAAGCCACCTGCTATATCGGTCCAAAGCAGAAAATGCCATGAAATACCTCTGAAATCGTTGCGTTTTTGCTTTTTATCTGCAACTTTGACACTAATGGCCAGTTGCTTGGAGATATACTGCCTGACCTCCTGGGTATAAATTAAGTGTTGCTAGGAAATCCTTCTGACCGGGAAGATAGACTCACTAGAGAAGCTAACAGTTAGATCGATTGGATCGTAACTACGGTTTTAATGGTATGAGCAACGATCCCCTCGTTCCTGCTACTCTGGCTTTAAGACTTAAAATCACCGCTTGCTCGACGATTTCTAGTGTCGGGAGAGCCCCCATTTTCTAGGCCACAGGATGTCCCAAGCACGTCAATAAATTAGATCTTACAATTTCGGAGCAGAAATGCAAGAGGCCCGATGAGAAATTAGTATTCGAGTCACTTGCGGTGCCAACAATTCATCCCGCATTCACCGCGATTCGGTTATTCTAATGGGGAGATTACTAAACGTTTTGAAATTTTTATCAACTGTCACAATATCTCTCGTTTGTCAATGTTTGCCTCTTTAAACATTAGCTAACTGGCGTGAGGAGGAAGCGTAGGGTGTCGAGTTTCCTTTAAAACAAGTCCTTAAAAATTTCTATTTTGCGACTTCGACGCCGGGGCGCATTCATCGCGGTGATTAATGCATTAAATGCTCAAAGTACCGTAGTTCCCAGGACTGAAGTTATTACCCAGTGTGTTAGTCAATAAGTTAATAAACTCCGTTAGTTGAAAAGGACTGCAGGAGTGTGCTCGAGTTGGTAAGTATCGAACAATGGCCGGAGCAATTGGGGTAAAGTTGAAAAGTGAAGGTGAATCGGACGGAGGCGAAGCGGAGCTCGCGTCACGTAACTATTCAATCTGTTTAGTGGAGCGTGTAACAGCAACGTACCATGGCAAATTTTTATCCGATCCCTCTTTGTGCCAAGAATTTCCAGCGAATGAATCATTGATCCCAATTCGTCGCTTGCTCTCGGCTTAGAAGTCTCAACAGTATTCACTCTTTCAATCATATGTAGTCGCGTTGCGCTTAATAATCGTTATGGATCCAGGTGTCAAGTATATTCCCACCACTCTTCTGTAATCGTCCACGTAGTTTGGCACGATTATAGTAAACCTTAATTGCTTTTGAGGTGTAAACAATTGTTAATGTAGAAATTGTTCACTCTGGTCTCTTGCTTAAAATATATCAGCTCTATATTATTAGGACTTTCTTAAATACGCTTCATTTAAGTATGGCAGACAAAGTACACTTCGACATTGTTAGAAAATTTATGCCGGTTACTTCTTAAAATATTTATCTATCCCAGGGAAAGGAGAATAGTTGGTTGGAGCATAGACATATACTATAGTATACATATGCATAGAAGCCGCAGCTGCTGCTCAATGAATTTTTCATAGGCAAATTACTGAAGCGTTAAGTTTCGCAAACATTAATCTGTGAAAAATATTCGGGTTAATTTTTTCTTGCGCTTCGCCGACTCAGGTAAAAAGTCCGTGTTTCATTCATCAATATTTGTTACGGCGGAAATGTACTTTCAGGAAAATGATGAATTAAAAAATGTTCCTCTTTCGAAGTTATTTTGCGCTACTACCTCTCATGATTTGAGTCGTTCTAGCGAAATTGATCTTAATTCCTTCAGTACTTGATTTGTTGGGAACTTCAACGGGGTTAACTGGTTGGAGGAAACGAACAGAAGCTTCGCTTTTTATGCTGTTCTTTTATGGTTTCATGAGTTAAAATTTCTGATTGTACTTTCTAGAAAATTGACTTCTTTGCACAACGTATCGCTATAATAAATGCATCGCAGCTCCCATATTAAATTCGTAAGCGAGATATTTATGTGAGTAATTCCGGGTGCAAGCAGAACGTGCCGTGGGCACGGATTAAAAGCGGTCAGTCGTAAAGTTCTAACAGATTTATCCAGCCTCTGTGGATAGGCGGGATTGTTAAGTTTCATGGGTGAAAAACCTCTTTATCCTCGGAACTCTAAGTGACTAACTTAAATCAGGGTGGGAGAGGTCTGCACGTGACCGGATTCCTTTGCTCAGGATCCGTTTCACAAGCGGAAAGTAGAAAAAAAAACGTCGGCCGCTGCCTGGAACCTCGCTTCTAATTATTAACCACAATGGGTAGCGGAACTGGCGAATCGAAATGTCACGCTGCAAATTGCGGTGCTATAATTGCGGAGCCGTGTTAGCGGAATAATGGATAGCCGGTAGTATTTACACCTGGGAACCTCAAAAGGCGACTAACATATTGATTAGGCTCTATCGGGGTTATATTTGTCAGGCAGTTCCGCGTATACCACTCGCCATCTCTGCCTTTTAATTCCTGTGCAATATGACTTTTTTTCATATTATTTAGCCAGGCTTGTAACAAACAAGTTGAACAGTGGATGGTAAATCCAATTGAAAAATAATAATGAACGATAATGCAAGTTTTATCGGGAAATTTTATTAAACTTCGATGAAAGGATTTCCGTAATTTGCAGATGGCCGAGTTTTATATTTTATATAAATCCACTACGATTTTCATAACCTTTGTCGACATCGACGGGAAAACAATTTTTAACAATGCCAGTCACGATTTGATTTACTTTCACAAAAGAACGATATGAAAGTAGTTCAATTCGCATTCGGTACAACGAGGATTGACAAAATACTCATTTGAAATGTTGTTTAAATCAGTATGTTATTCAATGTAAATAGCTGTAATAGCTGAGAGTATTTTTCTCCAGATCGATAAATATCTGTCTAGGTGGCTACCGGGCAAAAAAGCTACCAGGAAAAGTGTTCGCAAATTAGCCAGTTAAGTATTACGGTTCACATTAATGAATCGAAACAGTTCACCTTCATCTTCATTAAAGGAAAACCGTTTTTCCCATTTATTTTATCCTTGTTCTCACGGTTACCGGATCAGTCTTTCGCTCTCTAGAATTGTCTTCAAGTATACATATGTACCACTGCAATTTATTACCCGGTAGACGCATATCCACCGAGAAGGACATGCGGAGGAGCAAGATCGATGGGGTTCCTGAATGAAATTGGATTTTTTGCTCCTCGTGCAAATATCCCCGTTTCCCCCTTCCCACCAGTATCGTTCATCTTAAGGCAATAAAATGCAAACCATGTACGCGGATTCAGAAATGTGATCGAATATTGCAATCGTTTAGTTGCAAGAAACTTGGTCCAAGTTATTCTCAATAAGTAATACCCTTATGAAGCTATTTTTATTGCACGATCTTATTCAAGTTATTGTTAGTAAGTAAAGTTTTAGATCCTGGCGTCGTAGTATCCATTCTGGGCTATTATTGAGATCAATTGCTATTGACGAATAATTAACCTTCAAACCCGGGCTATCAATTCATGGAGACTACATTAACACAATAATCGAAGGGAGTGCAAGTGAAAAGCGATCGCTGCATAATTCTCCCCGTAGCACCATTAACGACTCGTAATATCAGAATGGAGTTTTCCCTACTTAATAATGGTGCTGGTTGCGCTAAGGGCTGCACCATCAACGGCGCCGCGCCGCGCCGCGCCGCATCATCGATCGACATTTACGCAAAGCGTGCGTAACAACAATTCCAGAGTATTCGTGTCGGGTACGCAATTCTGCGTGTGTACGGAGAGTTCTCCGATGCATTCAGCAAAACTTAGCAAAATCGAGCTGAAATTGACAGAGTGCCTCGCTATATCGGAGAAATTTTATTGGCTCGCAATCGGCTACGCAACCGATCGGACGTGTACTCTCTTTCCTTCGTACTTTCGGCAAACACGGGAACGCGCGCGGCAACCGACTGCTGATTAGCAATTAAAACGGTCCAGCCGTTTTCGCAATTAGTCCATCCACATAAATCCGTGATCATTGAATCACGGCACGATTTAATTACACTCAGCTGTTATTATTAAAGGTAAACCTCGCTTCCGCGTTAATTTCATGCAGCGCGATCTGCGGCCTTTGAGACCGGCCGACAGTGAATTTCCGCCGAACGGCACTAATTCCGAATCACTGGCTATCGATTTTCCGTCAGACCACGCTATGGCGATTGGAATGAAACCGTAGTCATCCGGCATGACAACCATTCGTTTTCTCATTCTAGTGTTACCGTACACATACTTCTGGTGCCATGAAGCACAAATGGCCTTGCACTACGAGGCGATCATTATCTATTAAAAAGTGATCTAACTATAAAGCTAACGGTAAATATTAAAAATACGGGGTGAAAGAAAATCTACAACATTCGCGTAAAGCACCGTTGGCGGTTTAAAATATAACTCACAGAATTCAACTTTGCTTGTTTAACTTCTCGAATTGGGATTTGGTATTGATTATCAGTTGATGTTACGCCGAAAAAGTAGTCGAAAAAAGTTGAAACATTTGGTTGGGACTTTCTGTACGCGCGTGGACGCCACGGGCTGTTCCGCTACCAATAAAGTTCTGCAGCTGCAGCCTGCCCAGTTTAATGTGGAGATTCGACCGTAAAAATGCAAATTTTCATAATGAGTATGCATGTGCTTGCGCAGTTCTCAATTCGGGGAGTTTTCGGGCAAAAAAATCCAATTGTTTTACTGCTCTGAAATTCTGGACAGAATGGCTTGCTTCGCATAGCCACATTCGCATATTAAATAAGTGGTGCCGATCTTTGACTTTGACGATGGTGCCGATTGTATCGATGACTCACTAATGAAAATGCCTTTGATATCTAATCCCGTCGAAGTGAATCTGAAATGCAGACCAGACGATACATCTAAATCTGATACCGTTGTTATCATTCTGCGTAACGTCATCTGATCGTGTCACATGAATGAAGGGAGCGTAACACAATGTACATATACATATGTGTACACGTGGATGAGCACGTTATAGGAGGTGAATGCACTGTATGCGAATATTCTTGGCGCTATCGCCAAATTGCTTCTGATCTTGGAAACCTTGGCATACAAGCCGTCTCAGATACGAGACCGAACTATTCTCTTTACAGGATCTTCAGACCGAGAAAAGGGCATTTAGAGTTTATTACGGCATCGGCCCCATCGTGTTTATCTCATGTGTGTAATAAATGTAAGTCCTAAATCTCGCCTGATCAAAATTCATCTCTTTTTACGACACGCCAAGTCATATTTTTTTGCTCCCGCTGTTCCTTGAGCCAGGACATAAAAGTATGCAGGGTACATCGTACTGCGATATCAAGGGCGACGAAATTTCGGTCACGGTTCGGGCCCTCGGGACGCGATTTGCATTTTCGATCGCAGCCCCCAATTCCTAAGGCAATTTAGCAAGTTGTTCGTTGCTCCTTCTATTTCTTTTTCCCACGGCTCTCAAACAAAAAGGAAATAACGTCGAATCCGTAATTGTGGTTCCATTGAAAACTCAGGCGGCGTTTAAACGGTGCTTCTCTTCGTATGAAATTTCATACAACCTATGGTTTCTGCAGCATTGTGAGCCTTGCATTTGTAAATGGAGTGCCTCATACGGAACAAAAAAGGGCATCTAAAGATACCTTTAAACGGCAATGAGGTTCTTTTTGCGGAGAAGCAGATCCGCTTCTTCTTATACGAATCCGCGTCACTCAGAGCCGAAGATGCATTTTGACGCGAGCAAACGATAAATCGTGAAAGACTCGCCTCGGTGAACAGAGTTCCATGAAGCTTTCCCTCGGGTACAATAGATCACCGCCCTAGGACGATTACGGCCATACGTAATCTTCTCTTGACGGCTTGCACAATTTCCCGATACGTTTCCGTGATCCCGCCATTGCTTTTTATGGGCAAGGAGCAAACATTACAGGATATACGGGCGACACCAGAGAATCATGAAGTAAGGCGATTAGAGAGGATTTTTTCCTACGATTTTTGGGGGCGAGAATCTTGTTAATGACTTCAACATATATGCCATTTCCAATCTTTTCGTAATCGACGCTGAAGACTAGAATTGAGATAGATTTACATCCACGAATCTGAGTTTGAGGTTTAGCAACTATTTCAGGAAATCATAAATAATGATTAAGAATAATGTCTTTTTTATAATATCAGTGACTGGCGAGTAAGTAATCCAGTGATGAGTTAACGATCTCCAGGAGCAAGTTGAATTACAATTTGTCAGGGGCTTGTCATGCTGCCATCGTCTTTGACGGATAATGCTCGATGCCAGGGTGGGCGACAGGCTAGTGGTCGCAGTAGGTAGGAGGGTCACTGCTCGAGACAAGCGGAGCATTAAATTTTCAAAGGATTTCTCGCCGGAATCGCCACCACCGTCACTGTTTCTCGGCTATGCATGGAAACCTGAGTAAATAACGATGAACCGTCGCATATGGAAATCTCCGTGTGCTTTTTCTGTCAGTGTCCGATGAAAGACGTCACTTCCAACAGAAGAGTGTAACCGAAAAAAGCCACCCATTATTCAATTTCGGCCTTGATATTTTCATTACGGGACTGAATTCACAGTAATCGGCCAACAAGGCGCTTACGTGCGAACAAAATTAATTTCCAGAAAAGGGTTGGTGGTGGTTCGTGTATCGACTGCGCGCACGTGATAGCAGAATGTCCGATGCGTTCAACATTCGCTTTGCTTCGGGTGTAATTGGTGCATTGATTTTAGCTACGTTATATCGAGTAATGGAACAGGTGGTCCAACACGCATCTCTAACGTATTGATGAACAGTGTCATAAACACTGCCTAACATTAAGGTTCATCGCCCATACGCTTTAACGAGCGTAATCTTCGTATCAAGGATTACACCATTGATATCGCTTATTAAGTTTACAAATTTGAAATTGCAATACACAACTCCAACTCGGCTTGGCAATTGGAATTAAAGTCATGAAAATAGCTGTGAGGCATGGGAATACAGAACTCCGTACGAATGAAGAGTAGGTTGCGAATCTGTTAGTATCTCCAGAAGAAGAACTCAATTAGTTGAATTATATATTCTATCGACTTGGTCGGTGAGTACACATGCCAAATATAACTATTTGCAATGTTAAATGGCCGACACCGTACTAACGAATGAGGTGTTCTTAATTTGTGGTCTACACCACAATTGTTTTATTGAACTTCAACTGAGACCTTCGACGGCTAAATATACGATTAACTGTATATTTCGAGAACGTGCATTAAGTAATAGCGCGCCGAAGAAGAAAAGGGTGCTGGAGTAAATCCGGCTGCAAGTCCATCATACGACTGGCAACATTGCCGATTATTTCACCTTCTTTCATCGCGCCTCCTTTTTGCATTCTCGTCGCTGGTCTTCTTCTCCCTCGTCCGCGAAAAGAGAGATTAATCTTCATTTAAGAGCAGTGTCGACTTCATGAATCAGCGTCGCGTGCTTCTTTCACGTCACCCCTCTTTTATAGGGAGATTCTTCTAGGAGAAGAGAGAGAATCTGCAAGGAGGAGTGCGCGCCAGAAGCACGTACGTACTCAGATGTTTTCTCCTACTCTATTATTAATGCTCGATGATTTCGAGCAAACGTCCCTCGTTTAACATCCCATCTCTCTATGAGAAAGATTTATGATTACCATGTCTGGTATCGGAATGTAAGCTCCGAAAGCTGTAAACGCAGTAAAAGTATGACTTTCGATCCCGAAAAAGTTAAATCTGCGAAAATCCAGAAAATATAATATCTATCAAAATGTACGAAAATGTAAGCTTGAATAAGCATGGTGCTTCAGTGCATCCCGGATATCGGAAACGGAAGAAAATATCCACTGTTAAATGTCTGGCAGGCAACGTCAGTTACACGGTGTTTTTACGCTGCCGCAAAAGCAGAAATGACGAGAGAAATAGAAACGGCGGAGAGATGCTTTATACGCTGAGAAGCGGTTCCGAATTGCCAGGAGTATTTTCATCACGTACCAATCGACCAGTCCAGCCGAACTAATAATACCACTTACTAATACGGGCACGTAAATTGTCGCGACGATCGTGTTGGCCTCTTAATAGTCTCACACTTGCATGTTTCAAGATACGTATTTAGTTAAAAGTACATAAGCAATTAAGAGCAGTCGGACGATCATCAATTTCGAGTAACATGTTACTGGGTGAGATAGGCGGGCACGGTGGCTGCGGCCGCTTTGAAAGGGAAGCGTTCGGCGGTAACCCAAACGAATGGAAATCCTCGTGAAATGCAGCTGACGTGGCTAGACGAGCAACGACTCGGATGTGGAGGATGGATGAGAGGGGCAGAGAGATCGGCATCGGACACCGGGAAAGTTCAACGAAGGACAGTACTGAAACAGTATGGAGCCACATAAAGATTGGACACAAATGCGGAGAGCAGTGAGAGGGAGTGAATATGAGAACAATGCAGTCTGCTTACTTGCTCCATACACCCTGTGGCGTGGCCCTTTGATCTCTCGAAATACGCTCGTCCAGTATTGTCTGGCCGAAAAACAGCAAGCGGGAGAAGAGAGAGAGAGAGAAAGAGAGGGGGGAAACGGTGCTGTGGCGGCGCACTTTGTACGTGCGAAGAAAGACGGTGAAAGGAAAAGGGTGCGAGACGAATGTTTCAGGAGTGTACGCGGAGCTAATGCTCGAACAAATCCAAACGAAGGCGTGCTTACACACGCATTCGCAGCCCCTTCAATGTTGAATGAGTCGGTCGTTGAAAGCCGAGGCTGTTGTGGCCTTCTATGATCGTTGAAATGGTTCTGGATCATCATGTTTTCATCGAGTACATCTCTGATTCGTGCGAACCATAGTACAGCGCACACCTAACCGAGCCCCCATCATCTCCGATGTAGCCTACTTTTAACTGAATATCAGCCTTTAATCCTTTGAGAGGTGTATTTACGTGAAAACCGGCAGAGCCTTTACTAGAAGAATAAATTGAAGTTCGGTGAATGGAAGTTCGTTACTTTCCATTAAGGAGCATTCGACATCCGCTTTGCCTTCTGTGACTCCCCGGACAAGCTTAAGCTCCTTAAATGTACCTGGCGAAATTAAGCCAGTGCAGTGGACAGGAAAAACGGGAGAGTAGAAATGTTACAGTATTGTCGGGAGTGAACGAACGAGCTTTGTATGGGGCAAAACAAATGAAAAGCCTGGCGACCGATGCTTTTGCGATTGCAGGAAGTCGCGGAGGCTAGGTCAGTGAACACAAGCGCTCGAAACAGAGAATTCATTGGGGCGATTTCAGTGGGTGCACAATCCGTGTTCATCCCCAGTGGCGGCTAATAGCACAGGTTTTAGAGATCGACTTCGAAATCGATGGCGACCGCACCACTCTCTCGAGTACTCTCTTTCCTCGAGGACCATGTCGCGCCCACACTGTCCTTATCTTAATCTATCGAAAGAAAGTTACGAGTTCCATTCATGCTGTCAGATACGCCATTTTTCTGCATCACTTACTAACTACAAGTAAAGCAATTTGACTTCTGATATAACGCGCAGTTATACTCAGTCTCATATCGGAAACTAGGTTAGGTTGAGTGAACTGGTCACACCCAGACAAAAGAGTGGAACGCAGAACTTTTACGAACTTCTTTATGTGCACTCCTGTCTGTCTCGGGGCACGCACTAACTGAAAGTGATTTGACCTGCCGTTATATCTTGGAAACATTATTCAGCGACGACATCAAACCACCAATTCAATTTCATGTGGATTGATATAAAAGTGCAATCGGAAACGGAAGCGAGAGACCTTGGCGCAAAGTGCTGCGTGTCGGCTAGGAGCTCAATAGGAACGATTTGGTCAATTTGTCACTCAGCAAGGGGAAATGCAATGAAGACAAGAATCAAACCATTTCCTTCCGAACATCTAATGTACTCGATTTGTCGGATCGACCATAAGGAACAATAAACATCCTAACATAGTAGAACATCCATCAGAAGAGTATCTCTCAATGCATCACCAGAGGAGGAGGAGTTCGATAGGTTCCTGAAATGATTCGTAGCAGTCTGCATCTCGCTCCATCTTCAGCCATTCGTGTTTAACGTCAGGCCGGAACGTTCCTCGAGTGGAGATTGCGTGGAGTGAAGAATGAGAGAAGCATACAGAAAGGATCGGAAGGATCAAAAGGCGAACGAATGAGCCGAAGAAGTAGGAGGATTATCGGGTGGAAAAACAAGATTGAAGAATGAACGGGAGCTGCAGGGCAAGGTAAGTGATTCGATCGGCGAGGAGGGCGGGGCGGGACGGAGCGGGGCGGAGAGGAACGAGACGAAGTGTAAGTAGTACGAGGAAGAAAAGCCGACAGACTAGGGAGCGGTAGAGGTTCAAAAGCACGGATGGAAGGGTGAGAGAAGTGAAGTGGAGTCAACGACCCCCCAACCCTCTTCTGCAGCATCGATTGCAAATATTTAAAGCACCGGGTCAAAGGAGCCTCGAGAGTTAGACTCGGGATGCTGTATCTTTTTCGTTGTCCCCCTTTGAAAGGCCCAGCGAAATAACAGAGTAAGTGGGTGAGCATGCGGAGATAAGTTACACTGCACTCCTTGTTGAAACGTTAAACCGCTTTAGTTATCACTTCGCCGGATGTAAAACCTAACAAAATCGCATCAATCGCCTCGGCAAGATGTGAAACTATGAATTAGTCTTCCTTTTTCACATATCCGTAGTCTAGCTGAATAAAATGTTGATGCTTACGAAAAGTTCGAAAGGCACACCCGAGAGGGAAATGCCACTAGAGCTCTTGTATTGCACTGTATGCCTCCTCTGGAAAAAGTGAGGTTGCATCCGCCAGATATTGCGTTTTGATATCCAAGGAAATAATTGCGGATAAAAAGCTGTTATTTACAACGATCACAATTAGCTGAACACAAAATGCGGTTTATTCAATGAACCGAAGTTGGGATTATTACAGACATTCGATATTATGGCGATCGGTAGGCAGTGAATTAATGAACTTAAATATTGACATTGACGCTGATTGCAGTAGAGAATACTGAATGGCAATATAATAGAAATCAAAATACTGCTTCGAACCTTTCAAAGTAGTGTATAATGACGTGCGCATAATTACTCGTGATCTAATTGGAACGGAAACTCACATGCTATTGTGAGGCATTCGAAGCAAGGCCAGAAAGAGTGTGTCATTTGCGAGATCGTAGTGGAACTGGCATGGTCACCACCATTTCAGCGGCTTCAATTTGCCAGGGAACGGCGGCGACGCCCCTTTCAAGCGAGCTCCATCATCAAGAGCACTCGGTGAATTATTTTGCATTCGCCACTTCCTTCGAACATCAGGGAACAACTGTGCTTATTCCCTCCTCCCTTTGTCTCTTACTCTACATAGAATTTTTCCCAGCCGAGGGAATCGACGAACACACTGGCGTGCAGTGCATGGCAGCCACCCTCTCGTTGCTAGTTTCACTGACGTTAAAGTCGATGAGTTCATAATGAAAGCACGAGGGAATAACGGGGCTGCGAAATTACGAAAATGAAAGAATAGCATAACAAATTAGCTTGATGTTTTAAGTGGGATTCGCGAGTTCCGGTGGCCACCACCTTTTCATGAAGCGTGATCATTTCCCGAGAATTATTGCCCGCTCCTGTAATTGAAGAACGTTCTATCGTCGGTCTGTTGTTCCTCTGAGCTTGCTGGAAATTGCTCCAGGCCAAGATTTATCGTTCATTTGGTAAGCGTTGTACGAACGGATATAGTTCGCCGCAACCACTTTTCCCCGAGAGATTCTCTCGCCTCCTGTTGGATGTGTACGAACTACCTACGTTTTTCAGAAACGAAACGCGACACGCAACCCTCAGACTGATTCAGTAAAATCGTGATGCGCAGCTAAGAGAATTTAATACATCGATAGCTTCCTTCCACCGTAACTCTAGCAGACCTCGAATTACATGAAAGCTCGACAGACTGCTCGTAACATCGAAAGAACTCGGATATGAGAGGATAGTAACCAGCGGGATTCACACATGCTAGGTTGAGTTTCCAAGGCGGAAGAACTAGAACTTCAATGTGGATAAATGTGGATAAGAGAGGAGCTGGTGAATGCGGCGTCAACAAGTGGCACATTGCTGTCTTGGCACGTTTAGATAGTTTTTAGAGCCGAACGTATTCCTGGCGAAGGTCCTAATAGGACTTCATTTTCACACAAAATGCCGAGGAAATTGTGGCGGGCAGCCTCTTTTGTCCGATCGCCAAGGGCCAAACCGTGCGAGCGATAACCGTCATTTAATCTATTATGAAAAGAGTCGGGATGGTCCGCCTGTTTCTTAGTGTATCAAGCAAAAAGCACAAATTATAAGTAGGTCGTCAGAAACCTCAAGCCACGCCAGGAGTTTGTTGTAACTTAAATAGACGGACTATGAACTTTCAAGAATTCTCATCGAGAAGCTTTGGGAAGCTTGAGAAATGGTAGAATATCTGGAGACCGTTGGTGCATAGTTATCTCGAGTTGCAGAGAGTTATGGTAAGTTGGAAAGGCGCATCTGTCTGGCCGGCTTCGTTTTTACCTGAATACTTTACTTTTCACTCTGTTTTTAACAAGCCATCAGCCGCAGTTTATAACTCGACCGCACTTTTAAATCAATCCTGCAATAATTTTTTATGTTCGTGAACGTTACTTCCGCGAAGTCCATCGGTATTCAGCACGGAGCATCAAGATGTAAGTATCCGTCAGGTGCAGCCGTGCGATGAATTCCACACGTCACACCTGCCCAATGATTCACCAATTTATCGAGACATCTCCTTTAACTCATTTCCGCGAGATGACGTTAGTTAGAAACTTTCACAATTGATTCTCCAGCACGCGGGCTCCTGCGTGATTAAGATAGATCATGATGAATTATGCCTTCGCGCTGATTACCAGCCGATGACTAAGGGAATCGGAACGAGTGCTTGTCAAAGTAATAAATGCATACTCGAGGGCTGTGAAGAATATTATGAACTACAACCATTGATGTCAGATGAATTAAGCCAGAAAGATGTATTATTTTAAGAATAATATTGCTTGAGACTAGCTATTTCAAATTAACCCATTTATAGTTTTAGCCATATTCTGCAATTTCACTGCTGCTTGTTACAACTGTTTTTTAGTATTATTTTCACTTAGGTGTAAGCATTTTTAATGAAAGATAATCGTTAACGTGTTATCTTTTCATTGTATTTGAGTTTTCCTCTGTATTTTGCTTTGCTTTTTGTCCATTTAAAATGACAGAACTTCAATTCAACAAAAGTAAATACGTTTGTTGCTCTTTAATATTTTGCCGTTACGTGAAATCCATCAGTGGGTGTCATGACGTACAAAGTGTTAATATCGGAGCTCAATGCGAAGCTTGATAACGAGCAATCCAGCTTTTTGTGTTCTAATTTAGTGGGCAAAATTCTATTAGGACGCGGAAGGAGGTCAAGTTTAGTAGTTTTTGTACTAATTAGCGCATGATAAGACGAGCCAGGCATATAACCATCATCGTTATGCGGATATTCAATAAATTGAAGAAGACTCTACAGCATTAGCTTTATATTATTTTATAGAAGCATTCATTTGTAAGCATCTACCGAAGCAGGTACCGGAGAGAATAATTATATATTTGTACGCAAACAGCATTTCCAATTATCATTAACGATGATCACTTTGTTCTCGCTCAGCCTTATATTTGTGAGTACGTTTTAAAAGGTTACGTCAACAAAAGAAGAACCCAATGGCACTTCCAAAATGACATTGGACACGAGAGACATACACCATGGAAACTGTTACAGCGTATTATGTAGTCAAGGAAGCAACATCGGCATACTCTCTTACCTTCGGCACGGCAAGCAAGGGAACATGGTTCCGTCTAAGCAGTAAACTCACTTTACTAGAAGACTAAACCAGGTAAGACCATTGTTAGCAGTCGGCCAGCGACCAAGTCCACACTAAAACTAGATACACTCGTAGGCCTTTTACCACTTCCTCCTTTCGGTATCCGTCGCTTTCCTTCGACGTTGGCTTCGTTAATCGCCGACCGAAAGATGGAGTTTGTTTTTCACCAGTGAACGGTTATTGGCTAACAATAATTATATGCCGCGGATTTCACCCAGTGGCGATTACTCGATGATAATTGACAGCATTCACTTTGGTCGTTGAGCTCGGCCACTATTTCGCCTGCGCTCCTTGTCACACGCGCCAAAAAATATACGTATATGTACGAGATATATGTATGCACTTAGATTTCTTTTAAATGCACGATAACTGTTACACTCAGAGTCCATAGAACATTTATATGTAGTTAAGCTTGAATTCCTGAAGCGGATGAAAACGACAAATTACGAATACTTCTTTCCTCTCCATATTAAGACTCTGGGGAGGGAAGCGCGGTGGTTAGTTGTCCAAAGGGGCTTTCACAATCTATTCGTCCGCCCGGGGAACTACGAGGAATCACGAAACGCCGGATAAATCGTCCGTGAACCTCGATTTAATTTCGGATTCCTTCCAGCCGATATGCCATGACACAGAGGCAGTCGTTTTCACGAAGGCTTCTATGCGTACTCCTATTGCGCTACCATGTCCCTTCGGTGGACTTTTTCCCCAGATATCCCGCACTCGGAGCGATCAGCTTCTGCCAGTTGAATCTGCGAAATTTATTGGGGCCACTCGCCAATCACCCTGCGAGCGTAGGAGCACCTTTTGAGAGGATCACCGTGTCGGCGAAAGGTTCACACGGCGACACTCGAGCTATCACGGCACAGTTCGACTCTTATCGAATGGAGCTTGGTGCGTAGGTTTGGCTGCTCTTCTCATTGCAGGGCGGCTTCCCTAACCTTTTATTAGAGAACGTCCATTGGGCGTAAACCGAGCATGGCCGATATTCATCCTGTGAGATATCATTTCTTTCCTGTATTTGACAAGGTCGATATCGAGATTGAATCGGGTACCGGCGCCGCCGGTTGTTCTACCTTTCCTTCCTAGCACGCCCCACCGTTTATACCCAGTTTGCCTGTTCCGACTAAAACGCTATTCTGATGTTCCCGAGGACGATCGTTTACACCAGCCGCGCGCGCTTTTCTACTTGACTTTTTTCATCCGGCCGGCTTCGCTCGAGTGACACAGACATGTTCGTTACAGAATATTACTCTGCTTAGAGGACGAGTGAAAACACCGCGGGCCACTAGAATTTACGAATACGTTTAAGGATACTTTTTTATATTCCGCATTTTCTCGTCCGCTGCAATTTAATGCCATGCTTGATATAATGTCTGTAAAGCCGCTTGCTGGCCTGCTGCACGCCGCAATTTCGTCGCCTCAACTTTTGACTACCGCAGTGATGACGTATGCGTTAAAAGCTTATCCGAGGGTTGATGTGCATTTAAAGTAAGAGAGGTCCCATCGAAAATTTTGCGCACTTTTCAAGTGGTGTACTTTGACTGGTTAACTTTTTGCACCCAACCTGGTCATTATATCTTCCCACTACATTTGACATTTAAATACTCTATGTGCAACGATAGATTTGGAAATGCGATGCTTGTCGAAAAGCAGTAACCGAGTGTTACTAACCAACAAAACGTAAATCAGATAGTAAAAATGTCGAAAGAAACGGAAATAATTATTTTCCAAGGTAACAGCGGAAGAGACTGCAGTAAAACGCTTCGTGATAAATAGGATTGCAAAAGGTTAAAGCGTCACTCAAGAGCTCCCGTTAGTTATTAAGGCGAATTAGTAGAAATGGACGGCGAATGCTTCTACCGAGAACTCCGATAAAAGTTTCTACAAGTATTTGCAAAATACCAAATAACGATTTCAATTCTAGCTAAAGCGTCAATTTCAAGGTGCCGTTGTTTTTGTAAGCAGCAAATGGAACTAGTCTAGGTGGACAGAAGTTCCGGGCAAGTTAAATATCTCAACTGAATCAGACGACGGTCTCTCTCCTATTCCCGCATCTCCAACGCTGCCTTCCGAATAAAGTCTTAACCATGTTCGTCGCTGCGAAACTTGAAGCATTGTGTTATCATCAAAGTATTACGGGGCTTCGAAACTTTACATTGTTGGATGCACCAAGAGCCACAAAATTTTGGTGAACTTAGTGGCTGTGGGCGCTTGTCTCTTTTCAGATGAACGACACTCTACAAACTTGCTAAATCAAAAACCAAAACGCAATTCCGGAGATGGATTTTGTTATGCATGGCTGTTGCATACATACATCCAATAGCTTCGGAAAAGGTGCCACGCATTGTTTGTGCTCACGTCTATACAATTGTAACTGCAATTTATGGGGATTATCAATATCAACAGTAAAATAACATCCTCCTTGCAACACATCCACCGTGCAGCACCCCAGGAAGCTCTATATTTCAGACCCTTTGATAACTGACCAATATATTTCACATTGGATTTTTGCTGTTTACCTAACACCGTTCGCAAACTCCGCTCTTTTGTTTTCCTGACAGCTTCGTATCTCATATTCGCGTATCAAACATCCCGATATGAGTTAAGTTTTCGGGGAAATTTCAATGAATCTACTTTCGAAGTATACTGTTAAACAAGAAATTCTAGTTTAATCTTATTTTAAAGTTTGCAATCGCGCACGAATGTAAGAGGAATACGCTTCCGCGGAGTTTCGTGCTTCTTCAAATAATCGAAGAGTTCTTTTATCTGTCTCGTGCCGTTATTCTTGCGGAGGTCGTGTGACTTACGCGGTCATCGAAACTTTAAGATCTATCTTTCAAGCGATTCTGAAAGCCTGAATTGTACTGGAGGGTGCGGTGCTTTGAAAGGCGTTAAGGTCGAACTCGAGATTTAATAGATTCGAAAGCCAAATGGACTTTCCTCTCTCGGAACTGGTGCTCCATAAACCTGGCGCTATTATAAAACTATGCCAGTTAGCATTCCATATGAAAGAGACCGCAAATAAAAAGTGCACTAGGTGATCGTGTCTCGCTCCTTGGCAATGGTTTTTTTCCCTCAATACCGCGGCGCGTTTCATGCGGTGTGTGATAGGAAGAGTATCCTTTCATTTTGACATGCGATCGTTGCGGCGGCACACCAACACGAAATCCGGCTGTCCAAACCCGCCGGAAATCACATCGATATTCCTGACTGTACGATCTCGGTGTAGCCCTGCCACCAGCGATAATAGAGGCCAGCCAGTCATCTCCCAGCTAATTTCCACGCACGTTACTCCTCCACACCCACCAAGCTTCATCCGCACGCTAGCATTTTCCTGCTTTCGTAGACGCTTTTTCACGGTGTAAACGGTAAATGCCGGTGCCGCACCGGCAGCAGCACCGTGTTTGCCGTGTCAGGCATACTCCGCGTACAAGCGTTTATATCCCATTAAGATCGCCCACCTCGCACTCTTTCGGAGCCTCAGCGCTTAATTCGATTCAGCTTCTCTTGGCGAGCGTCGGCAATCTTTTCTTCTTCCTCGAATCGAGAGGAAGTCGGGCGCGCGCGCGTAGGCACGCACGCACTGGCGACGCACTCGCGATTTCCCACGCGCACAAGCCCTTTCCACGCCTTTTCTCGCACTAGGAAAAAGAGGGTTCTGTCTCGGCGATGACGGTATCGGCCCGGCCGCGGTAAGAATGTCCGCTCGCACTCTCGCTCCGCTCGCTCTCTTGCCCGCTGGCTGTTGCCGATGCGTCGGGACGTCGGTCACGTCGGATCTTGGGCCGAATATTGCGAGGTGTTCCTTTCTAAGGGGTGCAAGCGATGTCAGACACAGGGCGCACAAACAGCGTATAGTATATCCTCGCCGGCGTTCCCGCTTGAGTCTGGCGTAGTCGTCCGAGTCGCCGGCGGGACGCTACTCAACGCCGACGCCGGCACTTCCTCGTTAGCATCCCTTATCGCGCGCGGCTCCTGCCTGCCCACCCTGAAGAGTCAGGCTCTTGCGCAGCCCCGCAAGCGCGTGCAAGCGAACCGCGCGCACTTTCCACCAGCGGAGAAAGCGAGTCTCTCTCCGCACGGGAGCGTGCGTGCGTGCGTGCGAACCAGTCTCGGGAATGTGGGGCAAGGCTGACCCACGCACTCCTCGCGGCCTCACCGCTCCTAGGCCGCGAAAACCACGACTCACGCTACTGCCGCCCGACACAACGTGTGCCTCGTCTACTAGCCAGTCCTCCTCCTTCCTGGCCGCGCGCCCCCTCGAGCCTCACTCGCGCTCGGGCGCAACCCCTCCGCGCCGCCGGCGATCAACCCTCGCTCGCCACTCGCCACCAACCACCACCCTCAGACTGCTTAGCTGCCCCTCTGCGCATGCTACATTCCCGTACCTCGTGCTCCAGGGCCCTCATCTTCCCTCCTTTCTCCTTTCTCACTTCTACCTACCCGCTTCACGCGGTCGATTTTTAGCCGCGCGTCTCCGTCCTACCGACCAATCTCTCTACTTCCTCGATATTCTACTCAATCTCAATACAGATCCCGCCACCCTATTCTCCCTATTTCCGCTCTGCTCGACCCCATTATCGGTAAGGCTAACAGTCTAATGTGTGTCAAGCTTACCCTAATGTTAATAAACTCTTTTTCCGCTTGAGTTTATGGATCGCGAATTAGCTTCAAATAGCCGTGCATTTTTAAAAGTCTATTCCATCTGTAGTGCTGCGAGGCGAAGGTGAATTATACTCCAATATTTTGCGCCCCCCAAAAAATATCTCTGTAAAAGTCAGCCGAGCAGCCGGTCAGCATAGCTTAAATAGTGAATGCCGATGTAGTTCCTAGTGTAGGGATGGCCCTTGAAGAAGCGCTGTTGCCTGACCGAGAGAATCGTGGAGATATTAGGTGATAAAATTCGTGCGCAAAGTGCTCCGGAGAGCTGCGAGAGAGCTATGGGACTGCCCTCTCCATTCTAGCCTCGCGTCGAGCACTAAGCGATGCGGCCCATTCTCGAGGGAAATTATATTCCTTCCCAGTGGGATGGAGTGGAGCTGGCTCGTGGTGGTGCACGCCAGCGGCAGCGGGGTAAGAAAGCTTGAAAGTGCTGCAATTCGCTAGAAGCGGTAGCACGCGACGCCGTATTCAACCAGTGGCGGCTCTGATGACGCTGGATGTTGACCCCAGTCGGAGACACGGCGGGCCATCGCAAGCACCGTAACTTGGTGACCGATCTTTCCATCCTGACCTCGTAGAAACTGATAAAGGGAGAGGGAGTGTGCAAATCGTTCCACGTTCTACTACCCTAACCACGAATGTAGCAACGCGCTTGACAGAGCCGATGTCAAGCGGGGCCAAGCAGAGGGAAAGAGAGAGGGAGAGCGAGCGGCGGAGTGGAGGGGGGAGGGCGCGAGAGAACGAGGGGGATGGAGCTGGCGACCTAAAATCTGGCTGCGTGAGAGAGGCAGTGAGTCAGGGATGGTATCGGTGGGAGCGCAGCATCGGTGCGAGTACGATCGTCTCGGAGATTCGAGAGGACTATGGGCGCGAGGGTGACGCCGCCAGAGGAAAGAAATAGAAGATGAAAGGAGAGAGAGAGAGAGAGAGAGCGAAAGAGTGGGAGCGGGAAAGCAGAGCGGGAAGGGAGATCTGGGGAAGTACACGCGGTAGCAGTGGCGACCACGTCGTATACCAACGCCACTCCATATTGATTTTCCGGGGGCGCGAAGGGGGTGCGAGGACCGCCGCTTAAGAGGGAGCGAGTGCGAAAGAGCACCAGTCGCCGAGGCTAAAACAGAGTACGAGAAAGCGAACAAGAGCATGGTGGTAGAAAGAGGGAGGGTGAGGAAAGGAAAGTAAGAAGACGAGGGGATTGAGCAAGGTAGAAGTAGACGCTGTAAGAGGAAGAAAGAAAGACGTTGGCCGTGGCGAGGGTTGGATTACTCCCTCTTTCGTTGTTACTGTTAGCGGGTGCGCGTACCCGTCGAGGTTAAGTTTGAGGAAGATGGCGGTCTATAGGAGGCATTCGCCGGCCGGCATATCTGTGTATGTATATACCTGCCAGAGAAGATGCCGCTCGCAAAACTAGCAGATGCTACCGATCTGCAAGCAGTGCCCACCTGCCGCAACTGAAAGAGGAGCAGTGATGAATTATGCAAGAAATAGGCAAACGACATTTCCAGCTGCGCCAGCCAATGAATTCTCGATGAAAGTATGAGAGGGAATAATAAATGCTGCCATTTGCCGGGCTACCAGAGCGATAGTCAACTATCAATCGCGTGCACGCCGTTCTATGTTCAATTAGTCCGTCTATCATTCTGAGGAAAGGTCGTACAATCAACGGGAAGGAGAGATCAGTGCGTGGATAAACCGTATAACGCGAGTAAATTATTAAGGATTCACGGCCGGCGTCTTTTAAAAGGTGCGCTTCCGCCTGGAGAGCTGCGTAGCGGAGTATCAGAGTGACATTTAATATTCGGCCCCCTTGCGTCAATGTCGTTTGCGTGCGGGCGCCTACTTAAAATCGATCTTTCCCCGTTCGCTTGCTTAATTGTGCCCGAGGATTTGCATAATTATTCTAGGCGAGGAGACCGGTGGAAGCGAACCGCGAGCAATTCCCTCATTCTGCCGGAAGCTGGCAGCCTCGCGCAGATGGCAAGCCTTTTTGCGAAGGGTTGCCAGCGTGCTGTCAAGTCGGATAGTCGGGAGGCGAATGGAATTGTCACTCGATCGCAAATTCCCGCGGAGACGCACCAGCTGTGCCGCGAGTTCGTACGGCACTGAACGAAGATTCGTTTTCCCGGCTCTGGTGAGTAAGGTTCGGCTTTAATAAGGTAGGTTCGTGGTAACTCGGCGATACCCGCTCGCTCTCGCCAACGATCGCTGCCCTCTTGCCCAGTGGTCTACGGCGCGGCGCGCCGCGGCGCCTACAACTTTTCGTCTTACATCGGACGCCTTACGGCCAACTCTCCTCCTCGCTCCCCTCCCCTCGCATCTCGCCGCCCAATAAATATTAATAATCCACATAATCGATACCCCTGTCTTATACTGAAATTTTCTTTCGTTAGACCTTGCCAACACCTCATGCATGTTTTCGTCCCTTCACAGAGCGTGCATTTTTATCTGAATATCTATTAATTTTTCCGATAATTCGCAATTTAACTACTAATCGTTATGTGTTGCATATACATGTACCATGTACAATGATTTAGAGTTGATCGATCCTTAACAACCTGTTAGTTTTTCATTTTCTGCAATATTAATTTTTCCTTTACTTTTAGATAATGTAGAAAGAAATCAATTATGCGGCCAAACCTAACATCCAATGAATATAGATAATCGATACTCTCTGCCTTTTTTCATAAGACGTCCAAAACGAGATAGTTCGTGAGTTCCTATTAGGGGGGATGCATTTGCAGTGGAATTGACGTGAGTTTTATCACCATTTTAAAACTGTGTACCTTGTTCTATGACGGCAAGGTTCAACGTGTTGTTCATCGGCGATCGTTGATAACGCACACCAGTTCGTTTGCTCGTGTGGTTTTCGGCTTTGCTAGTGCTAACTGCGATTAATACCAGTAGTACATGGTAGACAGTTCGCTAGTGCCGATCACTACTATTTGAATGTGTGCGAAAAATGATTTCGTTAAAGTTTAACAAGATCTGATAAATATAGGAGCGCTAAAAGTTAAAATTGCCGCGAATTGAATTCCATCGGGAAGTTTAAGAAAGGACCGCCGTTTCGTTATCTTCAAAGTACCTGAAAGCTACTTTACGTAGCAAAGACACGCTGTACATATGTATAATGAGGAATCACTGCTTCGGCAAAACTTTGACAAAGATTTAAGCCAAGATACCGAGACGCTCGCACCACCGAGGACAAGAAGAGGGGGATGACATTTCGATTCGATTTATCAACAGGGAAAGTTCCGACGTGCAAACGTAAGCCCGCATGACGACCATGTAAAGCAGACTTAATGACTTGACGTCTGTTAGTGCTCGTGTTAATTACTCTAGCGTGAAACCGGATGCCAAGCTGATATAGACTACGTATTTAGGAAAGTACATTCAGAGTAAGGTGGTAAAACTATCCAGTAAATTCGTTGGGAATTCAATCTATATTTAAAGCCTGTGTCTATTTATTTAAATTATCGGCCACAGTCCGGCAGATGGCAGCGTGGGAAGAAACATTAAATTGAAAAGTTGTGTGAAACTTTTTTACTGGCCGTCGAGGCCTCGTGATAAGCTCCAGGAACTTAGAAAGTTTGTGGTACTCTTACTCAAACGAGTTCCTCACTAGTATTTCGTAGTATACTATAGCCAGACAAGAGATAGGTAGCTATTGAGCAGTTTTTGCATTCAACGAGAGTGCTCCTTCTTCATCCACGAGAGTTCAATAGCTTTCCCGTCGCGCTTTAATAGAGTATAGTACCGAATTCATTAGCGAACAGAAAGTCATCCAACCTGAAGCACTTAGTTCCTGCGATACAGCGGTGAACTAGACGCAGCCTATAGATATTTTCTACAATCTGTATAGTATTTACTTAGCCCATATATTTTATGTGTTATTTAGTTGCGTCCCATCAATCCTTGCCATCAGAACTCTTTGTTAAGTAACAGAATAGGATAATGTGTTTGCAAGTAAATCAGAAAAAACGAGCTTCTCGAAGGAAATTCTTGGCGAAAAAAGCTTTTAGTATGTTCGCTTATTCGAGACCCTTCGATGCTTGTACGTCAATTAAGTCTGACCTCATAACAGGAGTCCCTAGAATGGGATCTATTCAACGTGGAGCAGTCAGTTTTCTTTCGACAACAGACTATCAATTTCACGGCACACTTCGAATGACGTGGATCTTTATTATGGAGCATTCGAGCTCAAAGTAAGCGAGTATCGCGCATATAACTTATTGTTAGAGCATTGTATACCGTCGGCAGAGAAGGGAAAATTGAAAAGTTAACTAAGAAAAGGAAAGAAGTTGATATTATCCACGGGAATATTTCTAAGGAAGCGACCATTGAGCGGGTCTCTGAGTCAGCATCCATCAGTAGAGATACTAACCTACGAGTGAAGACACAAAGTTAATGGATAATGCAAATTCTAGTCTAGTTTCTCCGTGCAGTGTCCGCTAATAATATCCTCCCTTATAACGCCTGCTAGATTAGCAGCTGGGGCGAGGGAGAAGCTGAAAAGCAGAGAATTATCTCATAGCCGCTCGCTGCCCTCTCTTGACGCCGCTCGTGAGATTGCATGACGTGGTTTAGGCTTTAGGTCGCTCGCCTGTAACAGTTACAAAATAGTTGGTCCGATGCAGCAGGGAGAAGCCTCGTTAAGCAATCCGCTATCTGCACATGCGTGCGAACGCGGATCGTTACCGAAATTAAAGCGCCGCTTCATTCTCCTGTTGCATTTATCCCAGATTGTTTTTATTTTTAGCGGATATGCTCGTCGCCCCACTTTAATCCTTCGATCCATCCGCCTTCCTAGTACCCTTCTTGCACGTAGAGAACTGCCGCGCCGCTCCGTCAAAATGCATGTTCCCAACAGCTGGGTAGCAAACGATAATCATCCGATAATCAGTTACTCACACATTAAAGCGCACTTGGTATGAATGAATAGACGCGCGGTATCCACATAGGCATGCAGACTAAAACTCATGCTGACCTTTGTGCCAACTATATCGCGCCACCACTTGCAAAGCGGAAGTTGCTGGCAGGGCAAGATTCACGTGCTCGTTCGTGCTCCTGTGTAGTAGACTATAGAGACGGCCCGCATCTTTAAAACAGTCAGGGAGTGCAATTCAACAAGTGTCGCCGTACCAAGGAAACGCGGCCCTATTAAGGCGCGTTGACCAGTAAATATGCGCTCGCTCGAAATATTCATTCTTTGAAAACACCTGCATTCAATTATCAGAGAACTATTGTGCGCTTCCTGTTTTAACGAACTGTACAAACTAGGGAATATCGGCCCCATTTCTGCGATTCTCCAATAATGTAATTCAATACATCTCTGCAATAGCCTTGTTAGCTAATAATGGGGTTGCTACAATTAGACAAACTGCCCGGCAGTGGCGTCGAAAGGGGGGTGCGGTGGGTGCGGACCGCACCGGGTGACACCGTCACAGGGGGTGACACCACGAGAGTGGGTGGGACATTTACATATTAAAATCTAAACTTCATAGAATTGAACCAATACTCAAACTAATAAAAAATTATTTGCGTTCGACTATGGGGCAGGCAAGGCTTTCCGATCTTGCGATACTATCAACCGAAAGTGAGTTGGCGAAAGACACAGACTTTGATGATGTAATTCAAACGTTTGCAACATTGAAGGCCAGAAGAGGCAAATTCTAAAAGTCGTGATATTCGGTTTGGGCTAAAACAATTTTATTTATGTATCGTATGGCATACGGAATATATTTGAGTTTAAAGACTTATTTGATTTTGTTACTTATTGTTTATCTTACCCCACTGTTTGTCCTATTAAGATATGTTAAGTTCTCTAAGGAATCGCAAAAATTAAATATACAGGACAAATTAACATTCTGTTTTTCAGAAACGGTTAAAGATGGGGTAAAACTGGTCATCTTTTCCCTTACTGTTAGTTTTCTAAATCAAATAAATCGACACTTCTGCGCGTAAGAATCTAATTCACATGCAACACGACCGACGATCCGGTCGGATCCGTAGAGGGGAATGGGGTGACACCACGACTTATCGCACTGGGCGACACCAACTCTAGCGACGCCACTGCTGCCCGGATGATTGAGTTATGATCTGAATGAGTGTTATTTGCTGAAACGTACCGAGTGTATCCAATGAAAAGGCTCAATTATAATTGGCAGTACAATCATTCATCACATAAATACATATAGCAGGCGTATTCTTTAGCTTTATGCTGAAGAATGTGTCAGTGATAGGATGTTCGAATTTTGCAATGAAGCCAAAATATGCAATGTGCCATCTTCGCGAAGAATGAAATTACACGCATTTATCCCGCACTGGTAGTGTTTCATTCTACTACATTATATATATACATATATATATATATATATATATATATATATAACGACCACAGGAGTCACGCGAGCGTATAAACGTTCTCGCACGATTTCAGCCACAAAGCGATCACAATTGATGACGGCGCCAAGTTGAAACGGGACTACTGCAAAATTGTCATGCGACGTGAACTTTGTAAAAGATATTGGAAGGGCTTTTAATAATCCGCATTGCTTTCAGGAGTTATGTCACGTCGTGTCATCATAAAATAGAAAATAGACTCGTCCCTTCGAATTCCGAAGCAAAAAGTAGGAAGTGCGAAGATGTATACACATATACACGTTCGTTCCAAGGATAGCTTCACTCCTTGAAATACATAAATATAGATAAAATACTCAGCAGAAGTACTATAAAAGTGCTTTCAGCCATTTTCTCGCAAACCATTCTGAAGCGGATGATAATCGAAGGTGGATGAATTCCAGGTCGCAAGTGTATCGATTAGGAAGATGTCAGACCTCGGTCACAATTACATGAATCCGAAGTATTGCACGAGACAATTTCAGTGAAGCACGGCGAGCTTCATTAGGAGCGGAGGATGAGGAATGGGGTGCGAGCAGAGGGTTAACCGGGATGAGTAAAGCGATGGGCGATGATGGGGTCACGCGCTGGTCTCAGCAAGGACCGAAACTTTCGGCAATTAGAACACTGATGCGCCACGCTAGTTATAAAATGTCACTAGTTAAGCTTAACATTTGAATCTGGACCTGATTGGATCTGAGAGGGCACTTACTCTCGCGTAACGTGTCGCTATGCTCGAGACATAAATATGTAACTCTTTGTTTCGAGGCAATTTTGCCCTAGATGTCCCCAGCCACCGCGAGTCTGCTATAAGCATTATTAATTATTGAGTAATGTCCCCGTTACGTTGAACTAGTACGCTTCGAACAATACCGCATGCCAGATTCGAGAGATAGATGTAAGTATTAGCCTGCATACGAGAGGCTATAAGGCATACGGTAGAGTTCATATCGTGCTAGTCGACAAACACCGAATGCTATCTCACGAACGGACATAACCTATCAGCATGCAAGATCATAGTGGTCAATGTTTTCGGGTTAAATCCCACAAGAGATAATTACCCACCAGATGACAGCCTGATATGTTGGGCAGGATAATAAATAATTTACAGTCAGACTTGATGTTCGAACGAGCAAACCAAAGCTACTTCCGGCCTGCGAGGCCTTCCGCTCAGCACTTTTCGATGGATGTCCGGTAACTTTTCGATGCTCGGAATCATAGGGAAGAAGCAGTATAGGCGCCGATAAAAGCATGACCGTCTGATCTTATCGAAAGAGAATAGAAATGAAGCAGGGGAACGTTTTATCGCTTTCACTTTACAGGCCTTGATAAATAGTTGATGGAAGATCGGACGCTATGTAAGTGCATGCTTGTGCATTCTCCAAGCATACACTCACATACACTTCGATCTGCTCGCGATAGAATCTGCCTAGAAATGGGCACTGCAGTAAAGAGATAAATGCGTCTACCTATACTTATGACATGTATATCCGATTAGTAGTATGATAAGTATTCCTGCGAAATAATTAATTGCTTTAATTATTAATAAGTTCGATCAGATGACTATATCCTACATTTACATTTAGTCATCGTCTTGTTAATACTTTTTCAAAAGAAGAAATACGTAATAATAAACATACCGGAATAAAACTGTTTCTATTCGTTTCTCGATAGTGTCAGGTTTTTATTCTGCTCTATATTGATTAAGAGAATTTACTTAATCATTTGGCAATCGATTATGCCACACTATTCTTTCGCATTTATTCTTAAGGTTTGAAGTCGTGGGGAAAGTAGACGTTAGGGAGTACAGAACACCGGCCCGCCCTTTAGCAATTTGCATACATTAACTGTTGGGCTTATTCGTCTGGTCAATGATTTTATAAGGATGCTTTGCCAGCCATAGTGAGAGGAGCTCAGCGACATTAATAGTCTTCGATAAAATAGAAGTTCGATTGGCTAACAGCGGAAAGTGATGCCTCGGCGGTGCGATAGGAGTCAGTTTATTCCTGGAATTCGATCAATGAAATTAATCATTGAAAAGGATATTCATGCCGGTATTCCGCCTATGTCTCAGCACTTCGCTAAATAAATAGAGTGAGAGCAGCCACACTTCTTACGAACCACACTTAGTCCAAGTAAGGTAAATCATTCAAAGGTTTAATTATTCAGAGGTTCATCAGAGCCCGAGCCCGCTTAACGCTAATTGCTATCTGTCTTCGATCGATCGATCAGGCAGATACGTCCCCGTATTCAATGACATCGATCGATCAGTAAGACGAGCACGCACTTTTCATCAATGAGTTAGGATTCTCACGTTTGCAGGATTTATAGCTTCAAGTGCTCTCAATCGATACCAGTGTAGTAACGATAATCCTCAGTAATTTTCAACTCTCATTTTCACTAGCGTAAAATCGAACTTAAAGGGAAAAGGCCCAATTTCTGTTTTTATTTATAACTGGGATAACTAATTGCCCTCGGAGCCTTTAGTGCCAGTTCTCCACAGTTTGTAATCATAATGTAGAGGGACTCATGGTCGACTGGTTACCACGGTAAGCAGTTGAGTAAACATTCTCCCTGTTGGCTCTCTACTAAATAAATAATTTCTGCCCTAAATTTATGAAACTTTAATAACCTAAAGTTGAAAAGGAACAAAATAAAGATTTTAAATGTATATGTTACTCAAATTCCTGAATTTCGCTTTTTAGGGGGGAAAAACGTTTGTTTGGGGCTCGCAACTGTAATTATTACTTAGTGTGCGTGGCACAGTGATTAATCGTGGCTGTTGGCATAGGTCAATGAGGTTAATTCAACGTGAACAGGTAGCCCGATTTGTCAACATCTGTCGTTCATTCTTATCTTGATGTCGTGATAAAATTTGATTGTTTGGACATATTAACGCGTGCTCCATAGAAAAACTTGGGTCGATGGACATTCATGAGAAACGCCCGTAGCTTTTTGCCTTCATCAAAGAAATGTATACTTGTTATCTCGAGTTTCTGACATCCACAAACAAGAGCATTCATTAGACGCGGCATATCGTGCAAAGCAAATACCCCGGCAGTAGAGTTTCTTTGGCGTAGAAGACAATGTTTGCCTTGAGACGAGGGCTTTCTGCAACGGATGATTTGATGTTTCATGGGAAAAGCCTAAGTCCTCTTCCCAGACAGATAGCACGCGCGATTGTTCAAATTTGACTAAGGTGAGTAGAGTTTGTAGCTACTGGATTACCCAAGCGGACTCCGTAGCACGCATTTCTATGTGCTGGTAGACGTCTCGTCTCTCTTCACTCGAAGGTGGCCAGGCGGCATTAAAATTGATTCATAACCACGCGCGATCTCCGTATATACACCTCTTAATATAATTGGAATGTCACCGAGAACTCAATTTCCCCATTCCATATGAAATCCCCGTCGGCTCCCATTCGTGGAGGAACCATTCACCAAAGTGTCAAGGGGCTCTAGTTCTAGTACGCAGGTCCTTTCACGATTCGTGCGCCACAGCAAAGTAGGCCATTCCTTTCGTCGAAATCATCAGCTGTCAATACTAGTCGCATTTAAAGGCGAATCTAAGGGAGACGAATCAGTCTGTTTCAGAAATGACAATTCCGAGTGCTTGGGTTCGACATACTTTTTCACAATCCGATTACCACACTAGCTATGTCCAGTCGACTTTGCACTCGATTCGTTCCTGGCTACGAAAAGAAATGGCCAAAACGTAGCGACGTGACACTAGTTTCGCGTGCCTTTCTAGGTCGCAACCACTGTTCTTCATACAGAAGACTCGCTGTTCTTGAAGTTTTCCCGATAGTTGCGTCTGAATAATCCATCACGGGAACATCCGCGAAATTCCCGATCGTAGTTGGCCGACATTCCACTCAAGCGGGAGAGTCAACGGAACTTAATCCTGTTGATTAAGCAATAAAGTGACATATACCAGTATACTATTTAGGAGTTGTGCAATACTTTAGCAAACGCACAGGTGAAACTACGAAACTCACTATCCTGATTCATTTGCTTTTATGTCCGACAGGTAATAACACCTGAGCTTTAATACACAACAGTATATACGTATACTGTTCGTAAATGCCGCAAAAATCCCCGCAATGCGTTTTTTATTTCACTGCACGCAATGACGCAACACTCCGCAATAGATGTAGCTTATCTGAGTCACTGAAAGGGGAATACTTGCGTAACCTTCATCGAAAGTACAAGCGAAAAATCAAACACGTCGTCTATGCAATATATTCCACATTACACTTCCAGACTGAAAGTGCTAAGAGACAGGCCATCCCGTCCGAAATTGAGCGTTTCAAGTTCTAAACGTTAAATCTGCAATTGGATACAATTTCAGTTTAGACGTGCCAAGATACGAGAGAATGCATCGTCTAGGATAAATTAATTATGGGCGAGTTCCGCTTGAACGTGAATTTGCTTTCACCAAGTGCTATAATAATAAATGACCGGTATACATAACACTGTATATGTAAGCTGTGTAGAGGATACGAGTTCCGAGTTCTAAACGCTCACACTGGCTTATCGAGAAGTGGCACAAAGCGCGGAGTTCGGATATTAGACCACCACGCTATAGGTAGTATGCATGTATTAGAATTTGAGTAACGTACAGAGAACAACACGGCTCCACATAAGTCATCTGAGTTGGTATTATCCTCTGCATGCATACTTTTTTGTCAGCGTCAAAGTCATTCGTATTTTATTATGATTAGTGTACCCTGTATGATTATTTCCACCTAAGACAATAAAAAGAGCAGAATCTATGAGAAGTATATTCTCTTTAAAAAAAAATTTTATATCAATGTAGCTGGCTCACAACTATTCGAACATCTTGGTTATAGTTGAACAATACGATATTGTATTGCGCCCTTCATCGCAAATACTAACACAGGACGCGCACGATAGAGATTGACTCTTTCCAATTCATCGAGCTAATATTTGAATCTTTATATTCCGCCATGCGTATGACAGAATCACTTAACAGATATTTACACCCCCAAAGTACACCCCAAAAGTTTTATCACGCAAAAAAGACCGTCAGGTAATTTTGTTCAACGTTCGACAAATATCTTGTTCCATACAACAAAAAAACGTAAATAGATATCATTTGAAAGCCAACTCTTCGTTCGCCAATATTCACTCAATTTATAAAAACAAACATAATGCTCGGTATATCCGCGTATAGGAGAGCTTTGCATCGAGTTTGGAAAATCCGCTATGTAAAAATGGAGAAAATATCATAGTATGTATAAACACGTGGTGCCCAATTGATTTATCATAAACCGCATGTATGATCCATCTTAATGGAGAACGGAATATTGATTCGCCTGATACACCCATAAAAGGGTGACGCGACACGATTTGTTAAATCAGCGTAAGGACGCAAAAGTGGGTCACATGTGTCAACAACACCTAGTAAATTATGCATTATATCTCAAATAGAGGCGGAGAATCGAAGCATTTGTCATCGCGGAATAACAGCCACGTATGTTTCGTCTCTGAAATTATAATTAAAGCCGATGCTCCCTGCTTGTCGAGAACTACTACGTGCTTTTTGTAGAAATCCAAGTTTTCCGCTAACAATTACTACTGTACATATAAATACTCACAATGGCTATATCCGGAGAAAGAATGATGTACTAGAACTTGAGGAATACAGGACGGGCTTTATCCTATGAATACTGGAAGAATATAATACTTTTGGCAGGAGCATGAAAAGTAGAATAGCATTGAGGGAAAGTCGAGCATGCTACAGAATAGTAGAATAATCGTGGTAGTTCTGATTTCTAGCGAAGACTTTTCTAACTGGAGCTTCTCTGGGACGCCGAACGAGGAGCCTTTGATCTCAGTCAGAACTACTTATCTCCAGGAAGAGCGAAAAAGTCATTTCGTGCGAAGGAGATGGTTGAGGGATATTTAGCCTGGATAGAATGACAGAAAGGATCACAGTATGGCTCCGACGCGACGTCCGCCTTGTGAGCGGCATTTACGTGTTTACTCGCGGCGGATACTGCCTTCCGTATAGGAATGCCCTCTACATCCTGAGATTTCTTTCGAGCCAGAGGCAGCCGCGCCAAGATTTTCGTCGCTCCAAGGACCAACAGCGGAAAGCACTTAAAAGCGTTTGAGTTTCAAGTCGGAGTACGCCGTTCGTAAAAGTGTAGCGAATGGAAGGATTACAAAAGATAGAAAGTAGCGCACTGAAGAGAAACAAGCATGGATAGAATCCTAAAGTGAGCAAGAAGTGCAGTGGGGGTAGCTATGGGTATAGCTTGGTACAAACAAAGATGGAGAGGGAGACGGAGAGAGGAATCTTAGTCATTGAAGAAGGTCTGTGTCGACAAACGACATACTTTCAAGTTTTGAAGGTCGTTTGCTGTACTCTCTACAGCTTTTACGAGCCGAGCAAGGAATATTTTGATGTTCTGATGTGGCGAAATCCCTTATGGTCCAGAAACACTTTTCCTCTTTCGTACAGGGTCAATGGGAATCGGGGGTATATAGTACGTGGTGATTCCATCAGTTCATTATTGTTTTCTCCCTTGGCTATTCGCCCTCATGTGTGCGCGGCCCGCACTTGCCAGCCGAACTTTTCAAGCGGCCCTGCGAGAACACGTGTAGTCAATTAAGAAACTTCCTATGAATCGTACGAGGAACTCACTCGCTTGGAGAACATTGAGTGGGAAGTTCGGTCACGCGCCAAGGGGTTGATCCTACTTGGACTTTTAACGTTTCCCCTGATACGCCCGCCGGACTGCTCTTTCATTGGCACCGATAACATGTGATTCACAAGTTAGTACAGTTACAAACTAAAGCGAATACCAAATTTTTATGTCCAAATAAAAATCGTTCAGTTGCGTTCACGTGGATAGAACACTTAACGGTCAATGAAATATAAAGTGAAATTGACTTCACAATTCATTCGGCAGGTATTAACTTGTACGTGAAATTTGCATTTTTTCATAATAAATACTTTTGTGTACCAAAACAATCCCGATAAAAGCTTCATTCTAAAGTCCATTATTTTACTCATTGCCCTGTTGAATTTTGTTTCCGAATGGGTATGATTACAAAAGTTCTTTTGGTTCGAGAGATCGATACAGGCGAACAGCACATATAAAATCCGGGGCAGTTCGTGGCTCGACTGCACTGTACACTTTTTATCTAGTAATAAAATATTCGTCGACAAATAGTATGCGGGAAAAGTTTTATAAAATAGCAAGAGATGTGGATTGCTTTGTCAGTGGTAAATCAGTACTGAATAATGCGGTATGCAATACTATCACGAAAGAGATTTTATTTCAGGGCAGAGCAATAAAAATGTCACAGACTGCAGATCTTTGTAAAAATTCTATAGTCGTGCAATATGGTAATAGCACTGTCTTATAATTAGAAGCAGGAGCAGACAAATGAATTAGATGGCAAAAGTAGATAACACTCGGAAGTTCGGCAAATTAATCAAATGGAAGGAAATCTTGAAAAAGGGGTGATTAGCCTAAATTCCATTGAGCGAGCGCGAGGATCCTAACGAGGTTGCGAGTTGGAGAAACTGCTGAGAGAGACGCACAGGTGAGAGAAAAAGTCACCCTTCCACGAAGAGCAGTGTCACACATGGCGAGGGAAAATCATTAATTAAGCATGAATGAAACACACCCTGGTACCGGTGTGTAAGATCACGGCCATAAATTTCTCGCGGCCTCGTAAATCATAATGAGCATCTCATTCGTCCCGTTTCTTTTCTCGGTCCGACCCGTGTATCAGTGTCTCGTTCCTAGAGAAAAACCTTGTATGTGGAAGGAAAGTTTCCAAGGGTACTCGGAGAATTGCAGTAGCGCAGTCTGCCGAATACCAAACGAATGAATGTCAACCTGAGCGAGGGAAATTGGGAAGAAAAAGAATATTGGACGTGAAATGGAAAAGGCACTGAGAAACACGCGGCCCTTTACAAAATTAATTTTAACGAGAGAGAATATGTTACAATTTCGTCATATAAATTTCCAGTCGTAAAAGTTTGTATTACACGATAGTCTCACAAAACTGTCAGTTACCTGGTTTTATTTTCGTGAAATTCCTGCATCTGACACTACGAAAACATGTAGAAACAACTACTTGTCAGTAGAATGTTTGAAAATATATATCAAGTGTCACTTGAAATATCATGACAATTGCAGATCGACGTAGGCGGCTAGGTGACAATTTTTCGCGAATTATACTATCGCTATTATTTTCCATCCCGTTGTATTCTTCCCTGTAAATATACTTCTCGCCATAAGCTTCTTTTCGCAATGCACATTTCATACACCTACCAATTGAATTCAATTCTGTGAATATATGTATATATGTATCATATTCATTTGTAAATGTCGAAAATGTCAAAGTGTTAACAAGGTAGTAACTTTTAAGTACCTCAATGTCCATTATCGGGAAGCTTGGTAGGCTTAATAATAATAGAAGGGCTGTGAGGTTCGGCCTGATATAACAAGTGACTTCGATTAGAGAATTACGGTAGACCGATTTTCCCGCACGACGAACACTGGATCCTTGATTCGAGAACTCGAGAACTCGGTGGTTTCCTGGATTGGAATCATTTGCATAGAGGGCGGGTCATACCGGTCCGAATGCCGAATACATACTGCATATGAAATTGTGGCAGTTACCTAGCTACTATTTGGCCAAGTTCTATGGAATCGGAAAACAAATTCTTCCTTTCATTAACAAGTATTCATACATTTACGCTCTTACTATGGTACTATTCATTAACGGACAATAAGTTGGATTATCCACGTTATTTTATATGCAAGCGAGTGAACGGCAGAGGTATTACCTATTAGTAAGTTATCACTTTCGATGTGGGTCAACTAGGTTTCAAGCTTTGCAGAGAGCGCCGAATATCAATGTGTTCTATGTTATTTCTCGGTATTATCTCATCTCGAATCCAATCTGCACAAGTTACTCGGAATGTCCAGTAGTTAAATATTCCGTCAGGATAACTCTGGATAATGCCGAGTACAGGAAGCAGACGAAATATGCCAGATCTTGACAGTCCGTAGCTTATCTCTCGCATCCCATCAGCTCGACGGCAGAGCGCAGCTGAGAAGGGGATGCTGAAAATCAACTGTACAAGCAGACCTCGTTTTCTTGACCTCCAGACAAGAGAAAGCATTAACTAGTGTCAAGAAAAGACGGCGTAGACCCTTTTGCGTACTCTCATTGACAAAAACGCTGTCGGTCTGAAAAGTATCCGGGTAGAAGATGAAAGTGCCAGTTTATCTTGGCTATAGTGCGTGAATGTAAACCTTGGCGGTTCGCTTGCTCTTGCAATATTTTAGTGCATACGTATGAATCGCTGAGTGCCGTTCATTTGTCGGCTCACTGGAGAAAGCATGCTGGGAACAGGTGATGTACAGTTGCCGTGTTTTCCACTCTGAAAACCTGCAAACTGACTTTTCATCGTTGTCACTCTTCCCAGCATTGGGTAGAATCGCCTGGAGCGCAGCACTGTTGGGAAGCTTTCTCTGTTGATTGCAATCGCCAGCGATCTGTGCTCCGTGTTCCACACATTTCAGCCACGGTAAAAGAACAACTGTGCCGGAGCAGCTCATCGTGTTTGGACTTCCGCCGGCGGAAGGAGGCGAATCCAACATCGTCCGGGCGCTTGTGACATCGAACTCTCGAGCGACTATTTTCTCGCACCGGAGCGTGGAAAAATGCTCGAACCCTAAGGTGGAGTAAAAGCGGTAAAACATTCTTGATGATAGCATTAAAAATAATAGAGTCAATTTCGTGCTTCATTTACTGGCTTCGAGGGGCTTTGTGCTATCGAGGCCGAGATCAAAGTTACTTTAGTAAAGGATGGACATCGATCAAGGTCCTTTAGAAATGTTACTCTCGAGTATTTGTCAGAGGCCACTAATGCCATAATCTATGCGTAGAAGGGTGCTTTGACAGTGTACCAGGGGATCTAACACTGATGCAGATTCGACAGGTTGTCCCGTGGCACGTTCATAATCCGAGCGAACATGGCACACAAGCTCGCGTGCCGGATTTACGTGGAAAGGCATAGTTAGGCGGAATGCAATAAAGGGTGTACACAGACCGTCGCTTCTAATGAAACCTTCATCAAATCGTAGGAGGCAAATCGCTCGACTGACATTACGCGGCCGCCGACAAATGTAATTGTCGATATTCGAAACGAGTCGCTGAATACGCGCGTATAGCCTGCAAACAGACCACACGCAGCTCTGCTAATTAGTTCTCTCAATGTGGCAGCCGCTTTACTCAATCGGAAATACCAAGCTGTCCCTTCGGGCTTATTATCGTAAACCAATCGGAGAAATGTCTTCTACTTGATTGTACTATCAGTTATTCAATGGGACTAAGCTGCCCAAACTTCGGAAGTTCCTCGTTGAACATGTCCAATAAGCATCGATCGAACCACCGCATCTGTTAACCCCTCCGTTTGACCGGTTATTCAATTTGCGTTACGCTGCTCGCCAGCCTCGCATTAATTAGGTTTACGAACCGTGCTGTCTAATCCTCAATGAATTTCGCTTATAGGAATGCGTCATGCATTAATACGTACGAGAAAATATAAGTAGCCGCAATCGAGCTTACGATCTACAAGATGAACGTATATATGTACTGGTAGAGAGCAGCATCTCTAATTTGGCAGGTCGCAGGTATGAAATCGACGGTTTGGCGTAATAACTAGAGATGATTAGTTAACCGAACGCGTTCGCCAGCGATGAAATTGACGCTAGCCCGACATCCGTGCAATTTGGTCGCGTCCGTTGTCAATTTGGCAAACCGCAGTCCCGGTTTAGTATCGAAGAGTGGGAGGGAGGGCCAACTTCAACGCGCACGAAGATCGATGTGTTCGACGAGTTGCGCCAGATTGCGTAATTGCTCGTGGCAGTAGCCTGTTGGGATACAGACTTATGATAGGTTCGAGCTACCCCTTACGGGATTGCCGTCACTTAAGGCACCTAAGTCCCCTATTCCGTCTCCCCGGTACGAATCCTCTCCCCCACTCGCTACTAATTCGATGTCTCAACCTCTTGCCCACAGTACTTACACTCGCTGGATTTCCCCTCGCCCATCAATCCCTCCACCTCAAGTAAACTCCCACCCATCTAATATTGTCCCAATTCCAAAATTGCTCGTGGACACTTTGCAGAAATGCAGACTATCATGCTGAAGTGACTGTTTGTCACTTATGAGCGGTTCTTTATGATCCGAATGCAAAATAGAATCGCGCTGGACTTCGCAATATAAATTTTGACAGATTTCAGTCTGGCTTGATATACCTTTAACTTCTTTTTTATTTGTACAATCTGATTCTGAGTTATTTCGAGTCGGTGAAGGACGTGTTTTATTTTCACTGTGCATATATCGCGCAACAAAATTTTCGCGATAAATATAATTGTTGTGCATATTCTGGCCAAGAAAGAAAAAGGTAATTTCAATTAAGCTTTCATGCAAGATTATAGGTGGATAATATTCGCGGCTATTTTATGCTCGAGATATTTACATGCCGAAACGGGATTACGTAATTTACACCAGCTTGGTGCAGAAGGATTGAATAGGATAAAAAATGTCAATTGCTATGGCAGTTGAGAGGATTTCACTATTTACGGAATCCAACTCATCCACCGCCTCATACGAGAATTTTGATGAAATTTTATATATTAAAATTTAGTATTACTCAGGTTGAGGCAGTAACGATTCATGGAACTAATTTTTCACTCTTTTCTGTTCTGGCCGAGAACAAATACGAACTGTCAAGCGGCGGGATGGCCGGCAGCACTCGTAGTCGAGAAATTATGAAGGTAACAGTATAGAATTTCATGAATTTGATACCCAATGCTTGTGATTATCGACTATTTTCCAATTTGACTTTCAATCACGAAATGTCAGTGTCAATGTCAGTGTCAATGTCAGTTCCCACTAAGTCATGATTAAATAATTTTCTTGACAATTTAAATTAAATTATGTTCCTAAATAGATTGCTCCAGATTCCCGATATACTCAATATGAAGTTGCCTGTCAGTTATTCTGAGATAGTTACTGTTTCACTACGGAAGTCTATGCAATACTTGACATCACTATAAACTATGGCCAAGATTCAAAGTAACAATTCTTCATAATGATTTTCATTGATCTCTGAAAATTTAGCACAAGTCGCCGCAGTCTAGTTATTATTTTAGCAAGTGTTTATTCATTCGGAATTTATATTTCAAGCAGTTACTTTATTAAGCATATTGAGTGCCGAGTTTTAATTATGAAATGGACAGCCGACAATGCTAGAGGCTGGAGATTTTCACAGGCAATTGGCATTCAGTAGATAACGCACTGAATTATGAAGCAATCATCGTTCCAACATTAGGGAGCCTCTTCTTCCCTTGGCTTCCATATAAATACACTCGATTACTTTCCGCGCTTATTAGTCCACAGTAATGAAACATTTGCCTTGCAATCGACTGCATTGGATATTGACTTGATGGGGAAATTGAAACGTCTGATGAATGCTGCTTCCTTGATGTATTATTGTTTATCTTCGTCCCTCTGCGAGTAAAATAGTATACTTTCTGTTTCTTAAAAATATAAGTTAGATTAAATTTGCTTTGAGAAAACGGAAAATGTGAAAAGGCTCCAATGGCAAGAGCATTGGTACGAATAGTTTAAATGTAGGGCTCCTTAACCGTAGGGACAATATGGGCGGCCAAAGCAATAGAGAATTCGAGGAAGCTCTTTGACATTCGAATGGAAACACTTGACACTAAACTCTAGGAGGAATCAGGTGTGAGAAAGGACGGCAGGCTTTCACGTGAACTAACGCGCCTATCAAGTGACCCAAATACTATTTGTTCAGGACGACTATTTAGTATTTGTGTCTACGTAAACCGAGGCAGTGCCCAGCCGTCCATGCGATTCAACAGCGATTTAGCACTCGAATACCACAACAACGGCGTAAAATGGAAATCGTGTTAGCAACCATGGTTTAGCGGACCATTGAGCCGGTGAAAGGCTCTTCATGGATGACCTCGGTATCCGAGAAATAAAACAACCCTCAACTACCGACTACGAAATTCTCCCGTTCTCAACGATACTTCCGTCCCGGAAACGCTTTATCATTATCGCCTGCGTATATCATGAAATATTATCGGTCGCCGCCGCAGGGAAAGTACTCAGCGATATTGCCTACTGCTTTGGGAAAAAATGTTGAATAGAGATACGCTCGAATTTCTCTCGGACAGTACATGAATAAAAGTGTATCAGAAATTGGCGAGCCGCCAGACTTCGGAGAAGCGAGCGGAATAAAATTTGTCTTGTCAATAGAGTCCGTTTCTCGACATGGGCAAGACATTCTCTCAGCACTGATCCATTCCTCTTTGCCGATAGAAACATTTCCACCGGAAATGATACGTTATGGATCTTGGTGAACCTGAGAGCAGACAGTTTTCATACACGCTCTTCGCCATATTTCAAACTACGATCTACGTCGTGATATAGTATGAAACTGCTTGACAATGTTTGCACTCGATAGTGCATGTGGAAAATCCGCGTTGAAAAAAATTCATCGCATGTGAATTCAGCGGGACGTGAATGCTTGCCGCTCATGGACGAGCAGCATACATCACGGATAGATTTTTAATGTGGAATAAATAGTCAGAGTGCATTGTCAATATCCATCGTAATATCGCGCTGGCATAGAGTGTCAGCAAATATTGAAGTCTCTAGTACATTCAGGGGCGCAACGACGCTACAAGTAGCGCATGATCCCTCTCGCGGGATTGAAGTTGCTGGTAGCGGTCATACAAAAAAATATTTTCTTTCCGCTCGACCAACTTTGTTAGACCAATATAAAGGGGAGGGCGAGAATTTAAAAAGTCATTCCGTAAGAATTTAGCAATGTGAGAGTCGAAATGAAATAGCTCGAATGTATGAAGTATGCCAGTGGATGCTGACATTCTTGGTGAGTCATGTATGCGTCAATAAATCTACTGGAATTTTTGATAATTTCGGGCAGCGAGGGCTCGTTCGAATATCTATGCTCCCGAATATCATATTGACATCTGTGAGAGGAAAAATTCGTGCTAAGGCCGACTGCGGTATGCCGCATGAATATTTAATCCCGCCTTTCTCTCAGTCCAGGGTAATGCGTGTGTGTACATGTAATCCCAAGAGTTCTGTCACTCTCTCAGGTATTACAGCATTGATTTAAAAATGGTAGCACACTGTAGCACACTGCGCAACGAAATGCCCGCCATGATAAGGACGAGACAAAAAGTTCTATAAAATATGAAATCTGAAAATATAATATATTCGTCATAACAATAGTGCCAATACATTTAGCTTTAGAACATACTTTATAAGTTTTGTATCATATCTCACATTTCCTGTAAATAGAGTCAGAATGAAAATATTCGATCGCTCATTTGCTGCCAGCGGCACAGCATATCGTGGTTCCGCAAAATTCTATACACGTCGATAAAACACATACACGCGTGCACGTCACTGCGTTCAAATCGGTTTTCCATCGTACGATAGCTTAGTTTATTTATCATTCCAAGTCTTATCGTCGGAAGTCAAGCTCTGCCTTTTGTCGTTATACGAGAGTACCTTTGATTACATTATCGCAGCAAGGCGATGCGTATGCATCCTTAAACTATAGAATGTGTTCACGGTTACAACTGCTCGTGAAAATAATCGAACGCTTTATAGTATTTCGCATGTTGATCGTGGTTTTAGTGTTAAGTGTAACGAGCTGAATAAATATGAGCGCATGGTATCGCAGAGCAGACATTTATATGCCGCTCTAATGACGCTCTTTTCGGCACAGAGCACATACCATGGTAATACTGGCAAAGCACTGCACGTATGATATGCAGATAAGACTCACCTGAAATCACCTGTATCGCACGCCGGCTTCGCAAAGATTGGACAAAAATTAACAGTGTACTCACCTGCAACAAAAGAATAAAACAAGTATTAGTGATCAATTTCTATAACTATATTTCTTTATGGTATGAAGCTTGATAAATTGTTATATTGTGTTCGACTTCCAAGAATCCTGGATACTCTCAAATTAAAACTCCAAATCCTTCTTGCTGCTGAGTAATTGTATTTTAATTGGTCACGTTGCACTGCAATTTTCTCTCTGAGTGAACATAAAGAAAACACACGGTTCTAACAGTTTCACTGGTTTCCAGCGATAAAAGCTTTTATCTGCGAGACATAACATTTCAATCAAAACATCCAACAATGCCCAAGTACCTCGAGATGTCTACAGTGAAGAAAACTCGAGCACGATTTTCAGCGTGGGTAGTATAAATAAATTTCCTTCCTCAACATAGTTGCGGGAAAACACGGTGAGCAATAACGTCAGAGTTAATTGACGTACTTTTTAATCTCGCGCGAAAGTGATACAATGCGCGAGTCGATTTCGATGTAAAGGAAACATTGTGAATTTCCTTACGTGGCTGCGCTTTCATACGTGCCAAAACGGTCAAGCGCTTGGCTTACTTCCAATATAACATAATGTCGGTTACCCAGCCGCCATTGCACTACAGCTTCGAGGAAACCAGATAATCTGGCAGTATCTCCCCAAAAGGATAACTGAACTCGATATTTACTATGAGACCACTGAACCCCAGCTGCACTAGAACGTCTTCATTCCCTTGGGCACCGTAGTCATGTACCTTTAAGATATGAAACTAGCATTGCTCGCTAAACTTAATTATAGTTACATTCGTACATGCCGTCAGCCACAATCTAATCTGCGAAGTCTTAATAATCGTCATTTGTCGAGAGCAAGGACGAAACAAGTCAACCGCCATTTTATTCTAAATGGGGTTTAATTATCATCGTAAAGTTTCGTAATATCACGTTAAAAGCGCATGAACGATTTACTTCCAGTCTGTCGTTTGGTATGGGCAACTCTTGTCAAATGCATGATACTATTATCGTTTCCCTAGCGAAATGATCCCATGAACTTGCATTTATTTGTTGTTAAACTATTTTCTAGAACTGTTTACTACAACATTCCGCGCTGATATAAAAGGTGTTGGTGCAGTCGAAACTGCTATTTAAAGAGAACAATTTTTCTTTGAAAAAGAAATGCTTATAAAGTGGATGAAGTATAGGATTCTCAATATCGCTCCTTATGGGACGGCAAACTAGAACGACAGTCGCCAAAGTTGTTGCAAAGGGGGCACCGTTATAGCTTAATAAAGATGTCACTGAAAATAATACTCAGTATGTGAGTCTTGTCTATGGTTAATACCTGGGAAAACCGATGGAAATGGAAAATAACGCTGAGACTAGGTAAAATAAGCGGAGGGAAAATGACGAAAAGCTTTGCCGTAATACGCTATCAGAATTCTTAGCAATATCCTCAGGAAAACTGAAATGAGGGACGGAATGAAATTAATTGGAAAGCCTGGGGCGATCGTCGGCAGTAACGTGAACCGGTTGTAAAAGCCTATCTGACATCAGTAATAACGTAATCTTGAAGATTTGTATCAAGAGAAATAAAAAGAGGGCGAATGATTTGACGCGGAAGGCGGTTCGCTTCGAGCACGTCGAATTTAATCGAGGGCATGAAACCCATTCCTTCAAGCTCAACGATACCCGAAATATCCTTCGGAGACAGACGCAGGGAAAACTCCGCTTGAAAATACCCAGTTGTCCAGGAGGTCTTCGAGGCAAGAAAGATTACGCGCGTAAAGGCCGTCTATCGCTTGTCCGACGGCAAGGATAATGGAAGGAATATTTCCAAGGAACTCGACTAGAACCAATTACGCCAATTCAGCAAATACGAACGCTTTTCACAGACAAGCAAGCGTTTTCTAAGTGTAAAATGGTTCTGTTTCAAGTATTTGCGGTCCAAATCTTAGTAATATGTCTAGTAAGTAAAAAAAGATGTACCATCAATTATTTCCATGCCCAATCATGTTTGCTGATCGCATGCATTCTAAAACGTAATATATTGTAACATAAGCTACAAAATGACTAATAAAAAAGGGAATGGAATTCTGAAGGAACACGGAATGCAATCGGAGGATTAATGAGAAAAACATATCTGGGGCAAAGTTTACATTTAGGATGTACGGCGGCTCATTTGTTATCCTAACGTCTTGATGATAGAGCGAGTCAATCACAAAGGCTCTAACGGGGATTCAAAGGATTATCCATCTCACGAAGAGACGTGTAAACCGAGTTGCCAGCTGACCACAAGCTCAGCCAATCCTGGATTGATCGTCTTATTGACCCTTATCGATGTTATCCATCGACCTTACACGTCACGGAGAACCTCCAACCACTCTCTCAGCGTTCGCTGATTAAGACCACAGGCTACCCTCATTACACAGCTTCTCGGCCATCCAAGCTTTTCTTTGGCAAACACCGTTAAATCAAGATATGCGTTTACGGAAAGCTAAGTGGAAAGTGCTTCCGAAAATCGAGGAACTTTTATGACTGATTTAAAACACATTACGGTAATATCGGTATAGATAAAAAAAAAGCTCTTATAATGCTTGATCGATCTAAAGAGTCATAGGAGAGTAAAGCCTTCTGTAGATCTAGGTCACAACCATAAATCCCAAAGGTTTCAGCGAGTTTCCTTGTTTTGGCGGACACCGGTTGAACGAGCTACATTTTCTTTTGTCCTTTCACGGGCAACGACGAGGAGAGAATGAAAATTCCCCAACAGTTTTACGAGGAAAAGATCCTTGCAAAATGAGGTCTTATTCAGCAAATTTTTTGACGTTTAAATTTTTCTGACAATCAGAAGAACTCTAATTATGAGAGAAAGCTGTCTTTTTCTAAAAAAAAGAGGAAGAGTTAATTAAAGCAAGTTCTACTGTCGGTATTGTGCTTTATACCATATATGCAAATTACAAAACCCTGTTTCTCCATTTTCTCTCGCGACGGTGTTGGGAACATAAGGAAGAAATTAAAAAGTCGAGCGGTCTTTGTAAATTACGGAAAAACGGGCAAAAAAGACTGTGAGAATTGCGTGCCTGTGGTAAACTATGCAGATTCGTGCGATGCCCACCAGTATGCGAAGAATGAAATTCCGCCGAGTTTTTTCTGAACTGCGATGGTTGCACTGGAAAAATTTCAGCATCTACCATTTTTATCGAAAGTCTGAAACGACTTGAATCAAGTCATTGCTAATTTGACGTTCCACTAGATGTTGCTAGAGAGAAAAACCTTTAGAAAGCTTTAATTATTCTTTATGAATACACCTAATAATTTTTCAAGTCGAACTTTACATGGACGAATATTAACTATCGGATTTGTTGAATTTCTCGAAAAGCTTTTTGCACAAGGATCGTTCCGCGTACAAGCCGAGTTTGCCAGTCGACAAGGGAAACTTTCAGGGAAATTTCGTTCCACGTTCTGCCTCGAGCATTCTTCACCGAACGAATTAATTATTTAGAAAACAGATGCGTTCGCTCTGCTCGCATTATTCGGAGATCCGCAATCCTGCACTCGCACGTTTCGATTCTAAAAGGAAATCTCTACATGCGGGACACGTTTACCGCAGCAGTCCTCGTAGAATGGCTCTTGTATATTTAACTAATTCGGTTCGTTTTCCTTCCACGGGAAACTATGCCAGTAAATCTAACAAATGCGCCCACGAAGTTGTATTTTCCGCAGACTGTCACAAGCAATATTCCCGAGAGAGCGATCAGAATTTTCGCGTCTCAAACGAATCGATATCAGTGATTGAAATATTCGAGTGAAACGTGACGAAGTCGAGAGATGTTGAAGTTCTAGGACGTCATCGTTCCGCAGAGTCAATTTATTTGATGCCGGGTATAGTCTCGAGGCAGACCTGCCAGTATTAGCTTTAGCCTCAGTAATGGTGCGGACATTCTAACGATCTAAGAAGGAGTGTTGTGCTCAGTTGATATCTATGGGAGCCGAGTATCGAGAAGGAGGAAGGATGCAACACAGCTATGGAGGATCCTTCGACTAAAGGAAGGATCCGGGTGAACCATGAATATTTCAGGTCTTGTAAGTGTCTCTCTTCGCGACTCTCGAAGGAGTTTCAAGTTTAACGAGATACTGCTGCTCTTATTTTGGCCAGCTTTTACTCCTAAGAATCGATACGAGGATTTTTATCGGCAGTGCCCCTTTTACATTTTCGGACAGAGATGTAACAAAAAGACAAGTGAAACAATACTGAAATTGAGATTGCGCAAATGCTTGCCAAGAGATAAACTTACGACGTCCGTTTTCAATGCTTTTGGGCTCACCACGAGCATTTGTCTTTGTTTCTTTATCAGTCTGCTGAGTCTTTGCGTCCTTTGGGCACACGTCAACGGCTTCCCAGAGAGATTGAACTCATCATCCGACTCGTTCTCCAAATCCTCGAAACTGTCCTCTATTGGGGGACTATGCCTCGGTGTAACTGTGCTCAGAGGCACAACTTTTGCGATCAAGCTCTCGCTCCTGACACTCCACGTGGAACCGCCGTACCTCTTCATGTTCATCAGGTCGCCTATGCTGCCTCTTACATGAACACTGCCGAGCTGAAGATTCGCTCTAGATAACGCCGGCGAGTGCGGAAGCGACTCCGAGCATTTCTCCGTGGATCTCACTACATCCGGTAACATCGGTTTACTTTGAAGCTTGTCAAGATCCGAGAGAGACGAACCACGTCGAATTCTCGGCTTGGCCAGTAGGTTTTGCTTAGCTATCTTCTCCTTCTCGCGATTCACACTCTTGGAGGAGAGGGACGACTTCATGGCGAAGAGGCCGGCTTTTAAAGGAAAGAGCAGGGCCCACTCGGTCGACTTGTCACGGGAATCCATTCCGTCTGAGTCTATTGTCCTTCACGATATCACTTTCTCACAATACTGACGTCAACGTATTCGTGAATGCAGCCCACTACCGGACCACCGAGAAGGTGTAAACATTCGGGATGCGCATGATGAATAATCATGACCAACGCTAAATTAATACGAAAGTTGATACGAAAGACAGGGTATATCGAAATTCACGTTCACTCATCGGAACAAACTCAATTCTATATATATTACGACTCGAGAGTTCACTGACGTTAACTCGCGGATACACTAAGAGGAATCTTCTGTGTGGAATTCTGAGGATTGGGACTGCAGGGAACGCGAATAGCGAAGTATTAAATAAGACTGATGGCTGGCTGTCGGACGATTGAAGGAAAAGAAGGCGTGTTGCGCCGAGCAGCAACACGCTCAGACTCCCTGACAGATCGGGCGAGTATTAAGGCAAAAGAGGTGGTCAGCCTCCGATAGACCTCTCGGTGGTATTTTCACTTAAGTTAACACGACCCCCCGTCTGTTCGTACCCTCTCCGCCAGCTATCGACAACACTTCCCTCTAATAAAAGCCTAATAACGATCGATACTATCACGCTTCGACTCTTTTCCCTCGGTCTTTCCTCCGAACCGTACGCACAAGATCGACGGAACGAGCACGTCGCTCGAACGCAGAATCTCATTCCGATCGGTGGAACCACATGAACCGCATGTTTAGTCGTCCCCCCTCGAACGCTTCACACGCACGACACTCGCCTAACTGATAGCACACTCAGAAAGAATGAGCTCGTTCGTCATGGCGAGTGCGAGTGCGAGTGCGGTGATATCCTAATGGCGGGAGGCAAGACCTTGCCACGAAGGTGATACTGTCAACTCCTGGCCGACGAGCTCGTCATACGGGCTCCCGATTACGGCATGGCCAACTGGTGTGGCCTACATAGATTACAGTCCCATAAGGTTCCGCTACCGCGACAAAAAGGATACATTACTTTCAGGAAACCAAGTCCACGTCTACCTATCGCTTTTCAACTCACATTAAACTCAGAAATTTGAAATAAACTCGTGCTTTTCAGCAACTCGAAGCCTGCTGCATTAATTTATATTTAACATCAAGTATCTGTAAATCTAAGAGAATTCAACGGTGATGAACTAAAAGTATTTCTGATTATTCAAGTATATGTCGTCAGAAAAGTTATAACCAACGAGCTGTTGCAATACCAGCACTTGTCTGATTGCTTTATCAGTCAAATGACGGTAGCACCCTATCAGAACATGCAGAAGTAACTGATTCGCCCATTAGGCGCATTGTCAATAATGTCAAGTAGTACTCAATAAATTATATTTATAACCCCTGGGGACTATAAGGAGATAAGAAAACGACGCAGTTGCGGAGAAAGCAGGAGAAACCCTTAGCGATCTGTTGCGCGCGCATAAGGAAAAAAGGGGTTGAAGGAAAGTCTTGAGCTAGATCCCAGTATTAATCAAAAATAAATCAAGTCCTTTCCTCTGTATTGAGACAAACCTCACTACGAGCACATGAGAGATATTTCAACGGGTGCTATACGCGTAAAGCCGATAATGGACGCACTCTGAGCTCTCGAACATGACATCAGCAGACGCTTGGCCTGTAATATCTCGGTAATGGAGGAATTCCAAATGGTAAAACTCCATCGCGCAAAGCCTTTAATACATTATTAATGCGTTACTAGCACTCCTACAATTATTTGGTTAGCTGCTTAACTAAATGTTTCAACGTTGAGGCATTGCTTTAGCAATCTACATATACTTGGTCGCAGTAGAATAAGCCACTCGCCTATCTGATCAATCATTGGCTTCGGAGGCAAGCAAATCGATTCTAATTGTTTCCCGAGGGATGATTATTCAACTGTATATAGGACTTCCGGGGTATGCATCGAAGGCAGAGCCATGGCATTCTGCAATCGATGAATAATTTATGAGGAAATAGAGGAGACGAAGTGTCTATTACGACCGAACGAATTTTATGCCATATCCATCGACTCAATAATTAGTGGTCGCTTTGTTTTACCCTCAGCGCGAATAGCTCTTGAACACCATACAAAGGAATATCGGAGAATAAGATTTAGGTGAACCATTGAAATAATTATTAATAATACCCAGTGGTACTATTATTCTGTATGTCTGTTTGGTTTCAATACCGCAATATCCTGTCTGAAAACAAACAACGGGAACAAACAACTGGTACGCGACGGTCGAATAAGTAAGCTTTGCTTTCGTTCTGTGAGTTTACGTAGTAGTGCGGCAGAGTTAACTTCCTGAGATGTAGATTGAATAAGTTGACTCCCACGAGTGCTCCAAGTGAGTACTCGAGGGTGCTGCGATTGGGCGACATGAATGTGTTAATGGAAGTTTCGTGTAAGCTACTGTTAATCCAGCTTGGTCGAACTCCGGCAAGCAGTACACTTTCAGGTACTACGACCACCGATCGCGAGCACTTCATTCAGCAAACTACTTCTCCGATTAAGACACTTTAAGTACGACAGACAAGTCCGGGGCATATCAATTTTTCATTTGGTGGTACAGATTAATCTGGGGAATGTTTTATAGTGGTTTTTGTCCTCGAAATAGCTTGCTAACGGCAAGCTTGGAGACCTATTCTCTGCGTATTCTGGGAATACAGCAGAATATGCGGCGTCTAAAGCACCGGATGGAAGTAGTACGATGGATGCAAATAGGAGCGTATACACAGTATGTCAAACAGCGATGTTTGTACGCTGCGTCAAAGTAGAGCCAACCCCGTTTGGAGGAAGGTGGGTTCATTAGTACTAACACTCATTAATCATTACAACAGTGGTCGGATGTAGGTGAAAGCGCGCGCGACGGCTGCGATTCCTCGGAGGAACGAGTGCGCGCAAATAGCCAGAGAGTCTCTTGCCAGTGAATGACAGTCCCGGATATGTGATAAGCGACAAAGCGGGCAGATGCAATGTTGCCTGCCATGAACATTCTAAGCCCTGTGATAAATCGATACACTGTGAAGGTAACGATGGACAAGGTCAGGCTTGTTTTTGCGAAGGCCTACGGGAGAAATGCGGGCTGAGCGGTGACGCGTGCCACATTTTTCGGAAGGTCGACCCTGAGGTCGTTGACTAGGCTGCCGGTAAAAGGGAAAGTATCATTATTCTGCGTCAAGCTCTTGTCAGACCTTCGAAGCCCCTTTTTTCATACTGTTAAGCTACGTAGAAATTAATGACATTTTTAATTGGAGCTCATCGAAGAAGAAATTTTACGCTTTCAGGCATTGCCTTTGACAATCATCGAGGGAGGAACTTCAATGCGTCAGGATATCGTGGAAGTCGAAGTTAAACAAATTGCGTCATAGTAGGAGTGATACCTAGTTGATAAAATATTTGTAGCTACTCACGTTCAGCTGCATGACGATCTGATTGTAGAACCAGTGCCACCGCTGGCGTGCGTTCATAGGCGGTCGTTCCTTCAGCTGGGTAGGAATAGGGGCTGCGCCTACCATATCCAACAATTCCTCGTCCGCTGGTGGTTTTGGAATACCTCTTGGTGGTGTATCCATTTGAATACCTTCTTCCAACGATGCTTCTTTCGTTATACTCCCTGCATAACAAATTGAGTGACGAAATCACTTGAAGCATAACAAGATAGCATTATATTAACATTGGAATGAAAGATATTTACCCCGTGGACTTTCTTGTGACAAGGAGGGCGTTGCTTTGTATGCGTCGACTAATGAGTTCTCTCGAGACGCACGAATCATCGCTTCCTCGCCACGTTCGTACCTGTAACATCAATTGTAACCAAACGTTAATGTATTTCCAAATAGAACTAGCGGACCTTGCAAAAAGCAATAATCACCTTTCGAGAGTCTCATCCCGCATCTTGAAATCTCCATTAACCGCGTTGCTAAGTTCTGGTTGTTCTATCGAGTCCTGATCCTTAAAGTATCCACGCTCGTAACTCTCAGCTCTGGAAACGGGTTCGGGTAAGTTCTGACTATAACTGCCACGTTTCTGAAACGAATCCGCCCTTGTAAGCGGTGGTTCAAAGTCATCTTGTATTGTCGAGGAAATAGAATCCTTTCTGGTTGATTGTGCGTATGAACCCCGCCTGTTGTACGACTCCTCGGGGAAGTGGTCGGAAGCGTAAGAATCTCCTCTAGTAAGTTTCGGCTTCTGCGAGTGCTGACTGTGCTGACTAACTTGACTATGTTGAGAGGAGTGCTGACTTAACAGACTCTGATGAGACAACTGAGAATCTTTTCTCTGTGGTTCCTTCGGAATAATTTCTGGAAACTCATCTTCCTCTTCTTCATGATACGATTCAGTCCTCGTTAACCTTTTGCCGTTCACCGCTGGCGTGGTACTATGAACCATCGCCGTAACCTTTATGGTATTATTTGCAGCAACATGATTAGCCATTGTCATGGTAGACGGCTCTGTGCTCTGAGGTAAGTCCTGAGTAGTGGTCGTAATGAAGCTAGCATCCTCCGAGGGATACTCCGACGCGTAATCAAAATCTTTCTTCTGCGCACCACTACTAATCGAACTGACAGCAGTTTCAAAGGATTCCTTTAACTCATCGTCTCTCGACTCCAAGGAATCGGTATTCTGCTGTACCAGCGTACTGGTGTCACGTTTGACAAGGTTCTTCCTTCTCGCCAGCCCAATTGCCGAGACTTCTGGCTTCTCTTGCGCTGGGTAATAATATTCCTCGCCGGATTGATATCCGTTTGGTCTTGTTTCGCCCCTTGGCGTGGTGACCGATAATTCAGGCACTTCACTTTGCCGCCTCTCCGTCGAAACTGGAGGACTTTCTTTGTATTTGTCTTCATAAGGTTCTTGGTACGCATCGTGATACGTGTCACCGTATTGATCCTGATAGTCTTGATACTGGTCATGGTATTCATCCTTGTAGTCACTCGCGTACGTGGTACTAATTTGCTCTCCCTTACTGTACGGCGTCTGATACTCGTCGTAATCCTTTTGCTGCTTGGTATATGAATCCTGATAGCTTTCCGTGGATGACGTTACGGGTATTTGATCGTAGACCTCCTGCCCGTATGGTTCTGTAGTGAATCCATCTTGAGCGTACGTGTCTCGATTATAAGTTTCCTGGTTATAGGCGTCCTTATTGTATGCCTCTTGATTATACGTGCCCTCATTATACACGTCTTCCTTATATGTGTCTTGATCGTATGTGTCTTGCTTATATGGCTCTTCTATATACGCACCCTGTTTGTATGTACCATTCGTATATGTCTCCTGTTTAAACGTATCTTGCTTATAAGTATCCTGTTTATAGGTATCCTGCTTGTAGGTATCCTGCTTGTAGGTATCCTGCTTGTAGGTATCCTGCTTGTAGGTATCCTGCTTGTAGGTATCCTGCTTGTAGGTATCCTGTTTGTAGGTATCCTGCTTGTAGGTATCCTGCTCGTAGGTATCCTGCTCGTAGGTATCCTGCTCGTAGGTATCCTGCTTATAGGTATCGTGTTTGTAGGTATCCTGCTGATAGGTATCCTGTTTGTACGTATCCTGCTTATATGTATCTTGCTGGTAGGTATCCTGCTTATAGGTATCCTGCTTATAGGTATCTTGCTGGTAGGTATCCTGCTGGTAGGCATCTTGTTTATAGGTATCCTGACTATATGTGGCTTCCTTATATGCATCTTGACTGTATGCGTCTTCTTTATACGCATCCTGACTATACACATCCTGCTTATATGCATCTTGAGTGTACGTATCTTGTTTATAAGTGTCTTGACTGTATGTGTCCTGCTTATATGTATCCTGCTTATACTTATCCGGTTTATATGTGTCTTGACTGTAAGTATCCTGTGTATACGTATCCTGGTTATACACATCCTGCTTATACGCATCTTGCTTATACGCATCCTGCTTATTATACGCATCTTGACTGTATATCTCCGACTTGTACGGATCCTGATCATAAGGTTTACTATATGCATCTTGATCGTACGTCTCCTGGCTATATGAGTCTTGTTTATAAGTATCCTGATTGTAAGTATCATCCTTATAAGATTCTTGCGGGTAAGTATCCTCGTGGTATGCGTCTTTGTACACATCCTTGTTGTAAGTATCTTGGCCGCGTGTATCTTGTTTGTACGGATCTTCATTATAGCTATCGCGATTGTACGTGTCTTCTTTGTATGTTCCCTGGTTGTAAGCGTCTTGATTGTAAGTGTCCTGGTTGTAAAGGTCTTGGCTATAACTGTCTTGGTTGTATGTGTCTGGATAAGTTTTCTGATAGCCAGTGGATGTATTAATATTGTACTCTGCGTCGTATTGCTTATGACGATATTGATTGTACGTATTCTGATCGTACACACTCGAGGGCACGGTCACACCAGGCTCCTCGTACTGCTGCTCATAGACATCATGCTTATACGTATTCTCGTATTGGCTATTGTTGCGATCATAGCTGGTAATCGGATAGCTAGTATCAATTATTGCGCCACTATCCGTCTTGCCATACTGGTCATTTGCCTCGCTAGTGTACTGATCATTCGGCTGACTCACATTCGGATATGTCGGATCCTGATAGGCGTCATGATATACCTGAGTGTTATCCTGAGGGTAAGACTGGTAGCCATCTTTATACGATTTTTGCACGTATCCCTGATCATACGTATCCTGCACCTGCGGCTCCTGGTACGAGTGGCTGTACTGATCGTCGACTTGGGGTACGTAGCTCGATCCGTATTGACTATCCTGACTGACCTCAGGATACAGTGTTTTGTCTGCAGGCTGCACATCGTCGTATCTAGCCTGGCCGCTATAAACGTTCTCAGTGTAAGTGTCCTGAGGCAGGTTGTCTTGGCTGCGATAAGCGTAATTATAGTCTTCATTATAATCAGACTTATAATAGCTCTCCTCGGAGGGCGTTCTAGTCTTTGGCAGTTGCCTGTTCGGTGTGGCAGGTAGAGAGGTAAGTTTACGACTAATAACGACACTGCTGGGCTTGGTCGGGGTTGGAGGTAATTTTTTGCCCGTGCCCTCTTGCCGGGACGATGGTCGTTGAGGTTGGAGCGGCTTTCGACGACGAGAACTGTATCGACAAAATAAAAAATGCTTGTAAATTGGTAACAATCGTTTTCCGACGAGAGTTTTGGCGATCGAATCAATAGGGGTTACGAGTTACCTATAATCGAGTTCTTCCGACTCGTAGCTCCGTTGTCGGGTAACCGCAGGTCGATAGTCCGGTCGATGAATACCAATACTTGATGCAGGCCTCTGCGGAAGCGTTTTCCTATTTCGTTTGTTCTCGTAATAAGTACTACCAGAGTACCACTTCCCTCCACTGTCCCACTGTCTGTCTTCATCGTCTTGACCATACCTAATGAAACACGACAAAAAAATACATATTCTAAAGACCTATTTAATGCTTGCGTGAAAACATAGTGCTAGTATGAAAGTCACCTTTGATCCTGATAGACGTAACCCGTGATCGTATCATAGTACTCGTTGTATCTGATATCAGTTTGACACTCCGGATATGCGGCACTTACTTTGCCGATCCTACCGTCGCTGCTGTAACCATCGGTGTAATAAGAATGCTCATCGTACAAAGTCATCTGCCTCTCCAAGGACGGCCGTCTATGAGGTCCTGCTCGTACATAAGAATGAAAAATACTATAGTTTAGTTTTAATATTGCGCGCGACATTATGCCGAGTGACCTTAATTTCTAACTTATTCAATCTCGATCCTGCAGCCAACTTTAATATTATGCTGTTGCACCAGCAAGTAGACTAGAACAAATTATGGTTAAGGTGAAGGCGACAAACTATTACTGTTCACAAGTTATATTTGCATTGACTTGCAAAAATGTTGGCCTCCACCAATTATAATCGTGGCGTACAGTGCGTAATCAGCGAATTTCAATGTGGTTATACATAGAGGGAGACGCGATAAGGTTTACGATAATAATTATACTCTACCTCTTCGTCTGGAAGAAATGGTAGTACTCGGGTAGTATTCGGTGTCACTATAGCCAGTGTACCACGTATCGTCGACCTTGGTCGTGCCGTGGTAGTCGTAACCCTCGCTGTACCAGCCGTCTTGGCTGAAAGCACGAGCAGAACGATCAAATACTGTGGTCTTCTCATTCGAAGAGAAAGTGATCGAGCCAAGAGAATGAAATGAGCTGCGCTAAAGTGGTGATGTTTGCCGAGGGTGTCATATGATGGTGGTTCAGAGAGGCCTTCCGTGGCAAACCGCATCGAGAGTATATGCGGCCGCCAGAACTACCCGCATCATGCAACTACCTGTAGATGCATTCTCCACGCGTTGCAATCCATTTCTATCGTCGCTATTATGAATTACCACTCTCGCTTTCTAGTCTTTTATCGAGGAAGCATCGTGAAAGACCAGTCTCCATCGACGATCGTATCGATTCCAAGTTTTCCTACTGTCCATTGTATTCGAGGAAGTAGAGCGAAAACGTTTCGTTTTCAAGCAGCCCACAAAGTGAAGAAGCTGCATTACGAAGGAAATGCGTAACCGTGAAACTAATCGACATGTGTAGTTCGATAGAGATATCGCGCTGAGGCTAAGACTCGCTAAAGTCAGCGATTGTTCTTATGCGAATATACGTGCGCGGCCAAGAGTGCGAATTGGAGTGTGTGTAGCGTGTGAAGACTGGCTTGAATGCGAGCCAAGATAGAGCGGCAAAACAAATTGCGATGTTTCGCCGAGGATATGATGGATGACGTGTGTGCGGGATTATGCTATGAAAGTACTCAAGTATCATCGATACATGTGTGCGGCTGAAAGACTCGCTGAAAATTCTCTCACGAAACTGCAGGTGCACGCTCTTTTCGTACCTGTCCTCGTAATCCCACGTGTGCTTCCGTCGTCTGAATCAGGCAAAAAATAATAAACGGTTTTCTTTCGATGCAACACCAAGGTTCGTCATTGAAATCGTGCAACACTGGTTCAAATGTACTCGAGCAATGCGTAAAGAATGATGCAGATAAATCGTATTTCTTAAATCAGAACAATCGTTAAGGCTGTTGCTACAAAAAGCGAAAAGAAGGACCAGTTAGAAATTTCGAAGCTCTCGAGTAGAACAGTGTCTTTCTCTCGACTGGTATCCTTGACAGTGTCGTATGTTGTCATGTATTTCAAAAGATGTAATGCCTTATGTGTCCTCAATTGAAAATACCTGTATTCCTTGTAGTGTCTTGGTCTACTATTGTAGAAGAGTGGCTCGGAAGATTCTGAAGCGTGCTGAGACTGTGAGTACCTTTGCGGAGGACCTTCCTCTGGGTACGGCTCATCGTATCGTGGACTATGGCCAGATCCCCCATAAGGACCGTAATTTCCCGGCGCTAATCTGCCACGTGCAGTCGCTGGAATCTGAGCATACCGTACACGCTGCATTAGACTTCGCTTCTAATCTCAGTTTACCTTCTTCATGAATTTTAGAAGCCGTTATCTCGGCAAAATTATTCCCATAGGGAAAACTTTTCGACATCGATGATTTTGGAGTCTTTTCTTTTACAAATCGAGTAGGAATAGTTATAGTAAAACGCGACTAAACAAACCTGATGATCATCCCTCTCGTAACTGTTTTCCCGCGAGGTCTCGAGGGATCTCTGAGGTGTGGCTAGTTGATTTGCAGCGGTACGAAACTGCGATGCGGAGCTGTTCGCACCCTGGCCACCCACCGGATAATTCAAGTCCGACGTGTAGTCCGAATCCTCCGAATAACCCGCTGAAAGGTAATTAACAGTATGAATTAAAAAGTTGGACTGGTGGACATGTGACGAAACATCAGGAGAAAAACGGTCATTTAGGAATGGACGCTCTTGCTCATAAGCTCATAAATTATCGATAAACTATAAATGTTCTAGTAAAATGATTAGTCTCTGCATTTAGGTTAATAACAGATTTTTATAAAGTTTCATCTTTCTAATATCATTCTGATTTCCCGACCAAGATATCTCCTGCTCTTTTGTCACCATACAATATTAAATTGGCATTATAGAATAAGGCATGTCACATGATACAATTGACATTCGTCACTGTGAATCTCAGTTTGCTGTGGGGTGCGAACCATTTCCAGAGCAGGGTCTGAATTGAAAGCGGAAAGAAAGAATCACAAGGAACGTATAGATGAAAGACAGCTAGAGAAAGATGACACTGTTCAAAGTGCGTGCACGGTGCGGTATGCCAATTAAACAAGGTATTTGAAAGAAAAGTCTAACAATAAGGTGGATTTCCTTTACGGTGCGCTGGTCGATCATGTACCAAACGCAGCCGAAATGGTTTGACAGAGGATTACAGATCAATTAGCGGTAGATAATATTCATGCTGTATTTATGTACTCTGATTACCATGAAACTCCCTCTCAAAATGTGCGCATATTTCTTTGGGGTAGAGGGGATGTCGGAAAACATTTCTTCGTCGGGAAGAAATAAACATTAATGCGCACCAGAAAGAAACAATACAGTAATTGTTATATCTGGCGTAGCTAGATATTGCGAACGATCAAGGTTCACTGAAAATGTTTTCTTCAAAACATCTTTCTAATGCACATTGTATTTCGAATTGACGGAAATAAAGTGAGCGTTGATAAAATGAGAGAAAAGGAGGAGTGTCGTCTGAGAGCTGTTTCATGCGGCGAATGTTGTGATCGCTGTTTAAATGCGAAATGTACGGATGACAGAGAATTTAAAGAGAAAAGTCTCCGCGACATTGAGTCTGTTTAATAGACGAACGTCAAATGTGTGAAATTTCGGTAGGAAATCAAGCGCTTGCCGTGACCGGCTGGTACTTATCTAGGCTCTCATAAATACAACAGACTTTCATGACAAACTCATGACTGAAAAATGATCAGGATTACGTATGCTGAAGGATAAGCACAGCAGCACGCCATCTACGCGATTGCACGTATATTTTCTTCTTGCCAGCTGCCGAGAACAACATCCGCCAAGAACACCTCTACGTAGTACATACATCCTCCTTGACTAAATAAAACTTCAGAAACTACGTACCGACGACAGGCATTCTTGAGTGTACACACACACACACACACGCGCGCGCATATATTCCATACAAGCACACGCAGACGAAATGACAATTGGATAATTGACATAACTGAGAAAAAAGACACGGATCACAGTCAGAAATGTAAACAAAAATCTTGACGATGAGGAACCTCCGATGTTTTGCAGGACCTACGCGTCTTACCGGATTCGCATTGGCCCGGACAAGGATGACGAAAGATCGCATTAGGTAGCAATTAAGAAAGGAAATTGGTTCGTGTGGGATCGCGGAGGCGCACTAACGCGTTTCCCATTGCACACGATGCATTTGATCGGGAATGCTCCTTCTGTAGTTCTCAGAGCGCATTCGAATGGAATAGCAGCCACTTAAACTGTAACTTGGCGAGTACTTACAATGGCCTATATTGTACAATATCTGTCGCCGCGCCTGTTCGGCTCGTGCCTCCTGGTCCATCATGTTGTTCAGCATTTCCAGCTTCCTCTGCAGATCGGCCGCCTCCGTGTTCTCGGGGTCTTTCGGAAAGATAGACATCGATGTGGAAATAGTTAATTCGCGAGGCTCGAGACACTACTCTCGCTAATCAACATCGATTACTTCTTAGACAACGGGCATCGCAAAATCGAGGAGAACCGGTGATTGTTCCCCGTCTGGTTGCGCAACTAATCTTTAGTGCGAGGGCTACATTTCTAATGAACCTATGGACCGTAAACCTCGGACTTGTTACCGCCAACCAATAATAATGCGAAACGACGCGCTCCTCGCCTTCAAATGAAAATCCTCTTAAACGTTCTTTTGTACCGTGTAAGTCGAAATTGCACAGGGAGGATCATACCTACTCAGACACTATCTAAAGTACACATTGCTCTAGAGATCCACCTCTGTAAGCTTTTGTCTCGGGCGCAGCTCGCTAGCTGCGTGCATCACTTGTTGTTCCTTTTAGCATGGCAGTCGCGTTCAACGTGTATTCAAGCGCACTCGCCGACTTCAAGTAGAAGATCTGCGAGTACACCAGAAGATGTAGGAATCAAGAATGCACTGTGTTGGAATGTGTTTTCTAGGCCCACGCGACAAACGAAAGAATAGCAACGATCGACCGGCAAAGGGAAGAATTTTATCGGGTAGAGCTTGACCTGGAAACTCCAAGACAATGGAACACCCTCGACTTCTTTGAAATAATATTACTGGGCTGTCACCCTGCCTATACATACATTATTTACGTCCCTGGCTACTTCGCAATAAGTTCTCAACTTCCAGTATTTACGACTTTATTATTTCTCCGCCAAATGTAAAATATTTGCCAATAATATTACAACTCCGTGTCCGTCTATTTATTTTCATTCTACAATGAAATCTACAAGTGTTCTGTTTAGATATTATCGTTTGCAAGTAATTTTAATTTGTTAGAATAACACACATTGCAGTGTATATGAAAATCTGTTTATGAATCTATTTATTATTGTGCCTTCCAAAGATAGTAAAGAAACGTCAAATTTTGCACATAACTATCGTAAAGAAACTAGCAGAAAAAAGGATTGAGATGGACTTAAGAAATGAATGTTCCGTTTCAGTAACGTCTGACGTCGAACGGGCACTGTTAACTATAGGTCATGTATTCAGTTCGCGGGAAATATTGCATAAATTCTGCAAGATGGCTGGTAGCTGCATTTCTTCTGTATATGTAGCGTCGGCCAGCTAAATTTAACCCACTCCACCACAACCTGTTATATGTGTAATTAGAAATTCCCTCCCACTTATATCGTTAAGAACCTCGCGTTCCTTAAGGCAGTTCATACATAGAGGTATCATTACAAGAACACTTGTTCACTGAGCAAACTGATTTGTTTTCGAAAAAACGCAGAAAAAGAAGAATAACGCTTAAATTGGCAGAAGTATTTTTATCTTCAAGTTTTCGCGCGGAATTCATAAGGAGGAAACGACTATCAAGGGAAGAATCTCCGACAATCATGCGCCAAGCGTAACACACCAAGTGCGGCTCATTAACCGAGATTCGCAGCCGTGTGGGAAAAGAGAAATGAAGCCGATGCTTTTAAGCGCGACCCTGACACACATATTTTGCATATGTGTGAAATATACAAACACATATATGGATATGCATATATATGTGTATATATCTATATATCACGTCTTGCAGCGGAAGCATCGAGTTTCAAGAAGACACGTACAAGAGGCGCACGGTCTCATCTAACGTACATTTCTATCCAACAGAGAACAGGCGAGAGACTGTCGGCCGTTTTTCACTTAGAACTTATGCCTTCGCCAGTCAGAGGTAAGCCAGCCAGCCAGCCAGCCAGCCAGCCAGCCAGCCAGCCACTCGTGGCGAGCTAGCCCTCGCAGAGCTCCCAACTTTGGTCTGGATGCAATTAAAAAAACGGTCAAGCCCCTTCGAGGAGAGTGTCTCGGAAATGCGAGTAGTTCTTTCCTAGGAGTCTGCGAGGTCTCCCTGGCGTTGCAGCTGGCGCTGCTATTGCTCGTGCTGATGTTCAGACCCTTCGCAAACTGACAAGCCTCGACAACCCCCCTGACTAGCCCTGACTGCTCGAGACAGGCCTCGAGTTCTCCTGGCAACCCCTCTGCACCGGCAGACTCGCCATCAGTGCACGGCTTCCCGAGAATACCTGGCCTACGTCACTCCACCGGGAAAGGCATCGACTCCCACACGTATAGAGTGCACCTTTACCCAGGGGTTGAAAGTGTCTTGCACCCCCTGTGCGCAACCCTCGGCCCTCGGCCCTCGGGCGGATCGCGCTACATTTACAGGACGGTCGCGGCATATTTTTACACTGCTTCGTATTCCGGGCGACGGCCCTCCCAATAAATGCAATATAAGAGAGGTCCGGACAGACTTTCGATCAGGCTGCTGCCGCGCCGGCTCGTTCTAATGGAGAATCGAGGGTAACAGCTGGTCGTCGATATATTGACAAACTTTGGAGGGAGAGCTAGATCGCAAGGAAGGACTGGTGAATCTCGATTTTCCTTCGCTGTACCTAGGAACTACTTCGCCCTCGGCATCGAGACCTTCTTTCTCTTGTTCTTTCTCTAGCGTCCATTCGACTCTGCCAGTTTAGCGTGAGGAATTCGCGCGCGTCTTTCGTTTCTGCGCTTGGCACCCTCGTTTGTACAAGAGCCACCGATGAATTAGAACTCTCGATGATGAATTGAATGGAAAACGCGCTCCGAAGCCGGTGCTCCCGGCGCTTCTCAAGAACCGACAACGGCGTCGGGTTGGGCTTATAAAAACATCTCGAATCATCTAGGCCAAATATCGCCCCGCTCTTTCTGGGACGTATGTTCGGGCTGTGAAATCCGCATCGCACACATAGGCTACGGTAGCTAAAATAAGAAGGCCCACTTCAAATTCTAGCCGAAGTTATGTATAGTTAATGTGAGAACAATGCGCGCAAAGGAGGACAGAGACCACCGTTTTCACATCTCGTTTCCGTAACAATGAAAAGCAATATGCGAGAAAAATAGTGCTCATATTTTCTTTATTTTACTGAAACGCACCATCAACCAACTTTCTACCAGTAAATATTTCTTCAATCTTTTGAATTACGGACCACCAACCCAACAAAATTTCCGCCCGCTGGTGGTTCTCGGATAGTATAATGAATACGTCATAACTTCAGAAATACACCAAACGCCCGCCAGAAATTCTACCTTGGCTCTTCCTAATTAAAATTAATGAGTTCGTAATGTAACTACCGATCAGGAGATCACTCATCCGAAAATTGTTCGGTAAATATCGCTTGAAATTTGCAACGCCGCTGTCGAGTTAATTAACTGGATTGAACTCCAAGGCGAATCGTCCGTTTTAGAGCAGGGCCGCGGCTGCGAATCTCTCATCTCGCTCGGAATTGTTTCGTATTTTTCTGGTAATGGATTAGTCGGCTGTGCATAGAGAGGGAGAAGTGTTCGTTGCCCCTTGTGCATCTTCACAAAAGATAAACACGACACATGCGAGCACTCTTTCTTCTGAAAACTCGTTCCATACACTGCATTCTTTATTGCCAGTCTTCTCTGGAACCCACCAGCAACTAAGCTATCGCAGAGAAGCTACTCTTCCTACAACTCCTCCCCTCCTAATTAAATCTGCCCCTCCCTACTAACTACATTAGACTGACTTGACTCAAGAAACAAGACGAAATACAGAGCTAACTGCGCAGCAATGTGCACGACTTATTTCAAGCATTCCATCTTAAATCCAATTAACATTAACAACTGATTCTTCTTGAGAATGGACTAGGCAGGGCCGGCGTGACCTTTTGCGGGGCCGTGTTCAAAAATTTTGCGGGGCCTGAACACACAATCAAATTCTGCACTTAAATTTTACAACGAGGAATTATTTATTTACAAATGCTGTTAGATATTATATATTTTTTATAAGATGAATATTAAAGAATAATACAATCCGATAATAATATTAAATAATTTTTCTCGCTTTTTTCGACTCCAAATCTTTGATGACATCATCAAAATTGATTGAATTTGCTACTTCACTTTCTATTGACAGAATAGCCAGAGATGAAAATCTCTCTTGGCTTATCGATGATCGCAAATAATTTTTTATTAGTTTCAACCGCGAGAAACTACGTTCTGCTGAAGCCACGGTTACTGGCGTCGTTAACATAATTTGTAATGCGATTAATAAATTTGGATATGCTTCCGAGAGATTGTTCTTTACAATATAATTCGTCGAATCTAAAGCCGAATAATTGGTTTGCGTTATTGACCGGAACATTTTAATTTCTTCAAATATTTCAGTTCCGTCGAAATCTCCTTCCAAATGTAAGTGAAGATCTTGACAACACTTTAATAAATATTCATCATCTAAATCTCTAATCTCATTCATGTATAGAAAACCAAAAATATTTTGGTGATTTCCATATAATTCGAATCTACTTTTAAAGGATACTAACGCAGTATCTATTATTTTTAAAAAATAATGTACACGGAAGTATTCCTTATCGCTGATCGTCGATGACTCATCCTGTCCTTCATAATCGAATAATTTCCGTTTTTTACTCGTGTATGAGGATTTGAAATCTGGTGTTATGTCCAATTCCTTTGCAACTTCAATCGCTGCGATCATAGCTTTGCTAAATCCTTCATTTCTGTATTCCGCAAAGAATAGATTAAGACCTTTCAGATGCTTTGTGGCCAAATCGATTTGCATCTTTTGATTTTGCAATACTTTGCTGACGATGTTAATTTTTGATAATATTTCGTACCAAATAATAAGACTAATAATAAATTCAAATTCATTTATCTTGCGCACTATAGACACAATCTCAGTTTTCAATTTATTGTCAGATGCGTTGTTACCAATTTCCATCAAGGCGTTTCGAAATTGACGAACTTGAAATCGAATAGCCTTTACACTATCAAAACGGCATTCCCACCTAGTTTCTGACAGTGGTTTAGGTGTCATTTTTTCGATATGTTTTTTTAGAACATCCCAACGCGATGTCGATGCTGCAAATGTTGTGTAAATCTTTTGTAAAACACCAAAAAAATGTAGTGCCTGGGTTGATGATTTTGCTATATCTCCCAATAACAAATTTAAGTTGTGACTACCGCATGGTACGTAAAACGCTTTGGAATTTACACGTAATATATTTGCTTGTACTCCTTGATATATTCCCCTCATATTGGCACCGTTATCATATCCTTGTCCGCGACAGTAGGATATTTTTATTCCCAACTGATTCAGAAGGAGCGTGATAGTTTCAGATAGTCCTTTTCCTGTTGTATTGTGAACTATTTCAAACTTGATAAAATGTTCCTTGATTTCAACCTCCTCATCTGTTATGTTGACATAGCGAAGAACAACCGATAATTGTTCTTGATGGCTCACATCTGGTGTGCAATCCAATAAAATGGAATAATATTTTGCTCTCCTTATTGCATCGGTGATTACTTTTTGTACTTTATTTGCCATTGCACTTATTAATTCGTTTTGAATTGAATGCGATAAATAATGATGCCCTTTTATGGCTGCTCTGTTTAAATGATCATTTAGAACAGAATAAAATTTTGCAATTAATTCTATTAAACCCAAAAAATTACCATTGTGTGGTGTGTACAAAGTATCGGAACTTCCTCGGAAAGCTAAATTATGTTGCGCCAAATATAAAATAACAGCAATTATTCTTTGGAAAACTTGTTCGTATCGTGCCGTTTCAAGTCTTAACAATTTTTCGAACTCTTTATCAAGTAGATTGCCAGTGCGAAAATTTTGCTCAGTTTGAAGCCACTTGTTTATAGCTCGTAAATGTACCGCAGATCGTTCGTGCATTTTAATTCGCTGTGTTAAATGAGACCAATCGCAAAATCCGTCTGCCCCCAATGAAATATCAGTAACGGAAAATAATCTACAAGCGGAACAGTAAAACTTATCTTTAGATTTCGAATAAATTAGCCATCTTCGTCTTGTCCTTTGTCCATTCGTCAGTATTCTTGTAAAATATGTTGGAGAAAAACTCCTGTTATTTTCGTTCTTCGGGAAGTTAAATTGGGTAATTTGTACAGGAGCATGCTGAACTATTAAATTTACTGTTTTTTGTGCTCTGTCAATTAGCCACGTGCTAGGATCTTCAATGTCGAAATTTCTGTTTTCTTCTTTTTGTGCTTCAAATTCCATATTTTCAATATCTTTTGCTTGATAAGTTTCACAATCGCTCGTTTTTCTATTGTTTTCATTTTCGTCCAATTCAGTTTTGTTGTTGTCTTCTTCATTTTCCTTCACAGGTGTATTCAACTCTTGGTTTTCCTCTTCCAAAGAGATCTGATTCATTGCCCTATGTTCCTCACCTTCAATTGGCCGTCCTGAATCACTTGTAGTAGTTTCAGTTACATATTTCAAAATATTGTTTCTTTGCTGTTTAATACAATCATCTCGCTACTTCTTTCGTTTCAGTTTTTCAGTCCCACTTAAGTATTTCCGACCACGATCTCTATCTCTGCTAGCCATAGTGGTTCTTAAAAAAACATATTTCTCCGTATCAAATTTTATCTGTTACAAAACTGAATGAAATCGCGTGCCAAAAAACATTTATTGCAAGATAGGATAAACTACATATTTCATTAGTTTGTATATAGTTGAATTGAAATTCTCAAATAGTTATATGTATTGGATTTCATTTGTATGACTGCTATATGTTTTTCCTGCGACGCGATTTCAGTTAGGATTGATTTTAACTTAAAAGCGGGGAAATATCTGAAAAAAATACTTACCAGAAATAAAACCTTTTGAAAATGTATGTGTCACGGTTTATACCACACTATAACTTCAACAAATATTCGTCGTCTTAAATTTAGCGAAACGTAACGATCACAGTCCTTGCCACGCGTCGAGAGATTGACTAACGCTCAGCATCGAAGACCGTAGTAATGTCTACGCCTGATGCGTTTTTGTTTAAAACATATGAGCCGCAACTAACAAGTCGGCAACTGACACACAATCACTAATAAATGTTAGGTGTTGCTGTGTCCAGTTCCAATGCAAGTTCGTACAAGAACGTCTTATCTCTATTTTTTGAAGCAGTTTTTTAAACAAATCCAAGTAATATTTTTCTGCATCTATAATTCACTTTCAAGGGGAAATAAAATTCAATGAAAAAATAAATTTATGGAGTTACACTGAACTTTCATGATTTTTGTCACTCCTTTAAACTGAATCATCGTTACTAACAAAATGTCTTGCATCTGGTAACGGTATCATCATTCTGTGAAAAGTTAATCAAAATCGGTGTTTTTTTATTGGGTCATTTTCGTAGACCGCGGGGCCTATCAAAGCGCGGGGCCGGGTTCCGGCGAACGCGCTGAACCTGCCTTGCGCCGGCCCTGGGACTAGGCCAAATGGCACTTTATTCTGATGCGGTGCTGACGAGAGGTTGCATCGATCTGTGCAATTTCGGTGCGACCTCCTTTATCATGCCGAGCGTCCTTAATGTACCGCATGGTAAAGAAGAGTTACGATGCTAGTACGGAGCTAATGTGGAGTTGACAATGCTACTTCATGCGTTCAAATAAAATACCCAACTAAGGAGTAAACAGTCTAATTGAATTAGTAGGTAGAACGCGGTAGATTTTGGTCAATCAGTAGTCAGCTTATCGGTGATGAACCAACTGATCGACCCGACATCGCATTACTACTTAATTGGCAACGGCACAACTAACTCTCTGTGGTACTTGTGAAACGGAAGACATGGACGGATAGATTAATAGATAGTTAGAGATAGACTGATAGTAAAAGAGAGAGAGAGAGATGGAGAGGCTGAGAGTAAGTAAGAAAGAGAGCAAAGATAAATGTCTACGAACAATTGGTAAATTGATACCAGTGTCGCAGCCATAGCTCGATGCATCAGCAGGTACCCTCTTTCGAAATTGTTAACGCCATACCATACTCGATTCCGTCGAAACGAGCTGATTTCCGTTCTTTGCCGCATATATCCTGCCCCATATACCCCTTTTTCTACTATCGCCACGCCACTGCGTACCAGATTATTTCCAAAACAAGAGACTATGTGCAGGAACACACGTACTATTGCGGATTGCAGAGCAGAAGACTGTAGGAGCTGCTACTCCCAAGTCGAATTTTAATATCAGCCAAAATTAATCTAATATAGTTTATTGCGGCGTCAATTTTAATATCAGCCGAAGTTAATGTAATGTAATTTACCGGCTATACTACAAAGTAGCTCGCCGGGCTTGCACTCGCATCGATCCGCGGAATTACAAGGCCACGCGCTTTTTTGACGAGATAGGACAACAACGAAACGTCATCGCAAGCTCTGACGACATCGGCAACCGAGTGATAGAGAGAGAGAGAGAGAAAGAGAGGGAGAGAGAGAAACAGGTGGGGAAACAGAAAACTAGATAAGGGAAAGGAGGTATTAGCGGAAAGAGAAAGCGACAGCTGGCGAAGAAAAGGCTGTAAGTGTGAAAATGCCGAACACTCCAAACCCTTTGATAGAAATTCAGGCACAAACTCTCACACACGAAGCGGTGAACTCATGTGAAAGGCGGTGCACTTTTCTGTCAAAACTTTCACGACGACTGTTCAGTCATAAACTGTGTAGAAACATAAAATATTGCTATAGAGAAATGGAGCGCTTGTCTCCAAACGGAAAAGAAAAAATGCAGTGTATGTAATCTCGCTCGTTGGTCTATGTACCATGAAATCCAAGGGGTTATGGAGAAAGGTTTAATGGGATCTAGGTGACGGTAACACTATGACGGCGATATTGTAATTAAACTAGGCTTATCATGCGTGCGCGATCGCACAATGGCCGGCAAAGTTGACAGGCTAGCACGAAGATCTACGAGGCCAAAAGGCGGCCCTGTTATTAATTTGGTATTTCTTTACAAAGACGTACTCGCAACCGATTTCAATGATTTCTTTTTAATTTCTTTATTACTGTCACATCCCCATTTAGGGTATTAGTGATTGATGTTGATATATGTTATAGAGCGACTTAAGCTGATCATTTTCCTATACATATATATGTGGGGTAAACTTATAGGAAAAAAGTTAGACTGAGTTAAATACGGATATCGGTATATAATAGTCGAAGAATCAACATAAATCGTAAGATAAACATAGCTGAGGTCTTATGACATCATTCCAAATATTGGTAGAAATCTAATAGAAATACAACACAGACTTAAAACCCAGACCTAACCAACCTAGACTACGGCAAATATATAGAAATTCTTCTAATTTCATAATTAAATCGCCTTATTTGAAATGCTGTCATAAAAGCATTTACTGTAGTATATTGAGCTGTTGACAGCATAAAGACTGAGCTATACTAAGTCTCGGTTGGTTAGGTCTTTGGTATGCTCACTGGTTGCTCTACCTTGGGTATATAAAATCTGCTTTTAAGCGTATCTAACTTTTTTCCTATAAGTTTCCCTCACGTATATGAGAATGTTCGGGAAAGCATATTTTATAATATATATCAAAATCATTGAAAACGGTTGTGAGTATGTCTTTGTAAATAATTACCATTAATTTAATGTAATGGGGCTGCAACGAATGCACCTACTAAAGGAGCAGCATCTCCAGAATCGAGATTGCATGAAAAACCCGCAGGAAGCTACGGCAAGAAATGTGAACAAGTTTTCCCTTTGACCAAGTTTTCGGGGAATTTTAAGAAAACGTCGCAACCGGAGGAACTTGGCATCGCTTGCCAAGTACGAATCAATCGCGAAAAAGCAATTATTGGGAGCGGTTGCATTGCGCATGTAGATCTGGAACGCGGCGAGTGTACATATTTCTGTAAATTCCCTAATCGCAATAAAATTCTGCCATCTAATGCTCTTTATCTATTCCATCAATACAAATCAGTATTGTAATGTATGTGCTAGCTAGTAAATAAAAAACAATTCAAATATGACGCCCTACATTATACATATTCAATCACTTTTAATTTCAATCGTTTTCGATTCAAAGTTATTTGCTACTTCGCGTTATTAAAAGCGAATAAAGTATTTAAATTCGGAGGAGGCTTTTATTGGAATTTTGCTCTCGTTCATTGGACGGAAAAGTGAAGCAGTAGAAGTTGAATGATAATCAATAAGGATGAATCTCCTCGTGGAGGGTATCTACTCGAGAATGTGGAAAGTAGTTTTTAATATCCTTTCGGAGCTTAGCGATCGCCGAGAAACACTCATCACCTAGTGCCTTATCTAAAAATAGGCTGGGACTGAAAGAAGAAAGGGTGAAGAACCAGAACGGGAATGAAATTTCACTCGTGCAGTGGCTGACGAGCAACAAGGGGAATTGGGTTTGTTAGTCGGCTAATTACGTATAGGCTGCATGGATCGACGTCCTCCACGACCGTGGAGTGGAAACTAATAGGAATTCTCGAGAGTTAAAATCTCGAGCAAGGAGCAGCTTGCTTGTAAATAATCGATATGCCAATTATTCAGTAGGCCACCACACCACGATCGGCGAGAGTTCCACGAGGCCTAGCAATCAGAGACTTTGGTCATTGAACCGGGATATTAAGCTAGTCGAATATCCCAGGACTAAGAACGATGCTGAGGTGAGAGCGGTCCTGGAATCAGGACGAAAGATCTTGACGAGGGTACCTGATCCACACACAGGCCGGGCTGCTCGCAACTGCATTGCCGTTTCGCTCGTTAGCAGGACTTCCCATCCACCTCGTTGTACGTACTTTCCTGATTATAGTCAGATACTGATCAGACTGAAGGTCGATTATCCATGATCCGGTTCACGGTAAAGGTTCGAGTCTTTAAACGCTTGAGACCTTCTTCGAATGTGAGCGATTACCAAAAGCGTACTTGATTGCTCCTGGATTCGTATCGTATAAATGAAAGTGACATAATGTTAGTCGTCAGTGTATTTTCATCGCGGTAATATTCCAATGGGCACTAAGAAACACTTAAAAGGGAAAGAAATTCCTATTCGTGTATAGCACTTTCCGCGAATCCAGAGCGCAAGAAGTTCACAAACATAGGTGAGAATTCCGTCGTAGAAGGGAACATGTTGAAAAGAGGTCGGCTTGTCTGGAAGTTTACTTCATACTTATGCCCAAGCGGTGAAGTAGAGCTGAAAAAGCATACCCAACGCGACATTCATTGTTTAGCAATAACAAGAGCTTTTAGCAGTGTATGTGAATACATTTGCTGCTTCCAGTTTTCCTCTCATTTTCCTCGGAAATGAATGAATCACTGACGGTTGAGTAAGTAAGTGCATCATTCGAATACGTCAATATTTCTCGCGAGCAACAGAATCTTAAATCTCGCCGCATCGAGACCGTGTATTCCTCTTTTTAGATACAATCTTATAGTTAGTTCTGTCCTCGTTTCGGTGCCAAAGGAGTGCAAGCTGCGAAGGATCCGGACGAGAAGCGAAACGCGGTCGAGCCGATCCTCGAGTCGCCTGCCGAATGAAGTCACCCTGCTTTACTTCAAAGAGCGATGAAGCAAAGCTCACGGAAGATGGGTTGGAGTAAACAAGGAAAGATTTCAAAATGATAGAGTGAAAATGAGGTGTCTAGTGGAGTGGACCGGCGCGATCAAATCAGGACGTCGATTTCGCAATTCCCCGGTGTAGTCATGATTATGATCGGCTTTTAGGTCGACGAATCTCTCCTGGATATTTTTGAGACAAGCTCGTTGAACCTGCCAAGGGAATAAATTATTTCACGACGTCATTTAAGTCTAAAAAGAAGTACGCAGGTCTTGTGAGAAGTAATCAATAGTATTGCAGTGGATACAATCTACATACTGAATTAACAGAATAATACCAGTCGAGAATAATTAAGGAATAAGTCGGTAAGTATTTGGTAAGAGGAAATATTGGAATTGTTGTTAATCCTGAATGGTGAGAAATTGAAAAGAGCTCAAGTGTCACGAGCGAAGTTGCGAGGGAAAGGACTAAGCGAAACGCCAGATTTCGGTAGTGGCAAGTTTATGCTAACCGACCTCATTTCCTTCGTTTGGCAACACGGTCAAGTGGTGTATCGCGTGGCGAGAAATAATTCGCGCTCTGCAAAAGAGAACCGCAGCAACCGAATCTTTCTGGCAAAAACGACCATAATGGCCTGCATGTGGAGCACGTCTGACTTTTTTCACAAATCTCGGGTTCCATCGCTCAGCAAACGAAAAGGAACCTTGCAAAGACAGAGCTATTCGTAAAGAGATGCGATTTCGCAAGGCGATACGAAAATAAAGTAACTCCCTTACCGAGCATGCGGCCGCCTCCTCGCCCCTAGTCGATAAGCCCGAAAGTAGACTCGGAGTAGGCAGACTAAGTAAAGTGCCGGTGGAAAGTTTTCTCATTCTCGTAAAAAAAATATGACGAGAGAGGCACTTGGAAACATTCTAATTCCCTTATCGCTACGGAACAGATCTACACGAGCTATAGCTATTACGTTAGGAGTTCGTTTTGTCTGACTCGAGATATGAACGGGGTGTATTGCACAGTGCCCGGTAAATATGGGCAAAATCATTATAATTCCGTAGGGTGTGATTACCCTCGTTTCGAGAACGAGTGGCTGGGTCGATGGTGCATCGATCGCGGCCGCGTGCCGATGACCCGGGAATGGATGGAGGCACGCGAATTCCGGGAACCAGAGCCAGAAGCACATCCTACACGAAGCCGAACTCCACGAAAGCCGCTCTACATTTAATCGACATTAACAACTCCCTAAAAGAAGGTAGACTTGTTGCTGGCATCCGCTGAACACATCATTTAATCATAATTGCTCATAAAAATATCAAAGGATCCAATCTTAATTGTGTAACCCTTTATGCCCTTGAACGTCTCAATGATAATGGTGTCATTTAATAATTGGCATGGCTTTGCGAGGAATCGGGGTCCAATTTTTTGCGGTGGCACAATATCTAAGAGTAGAAGGATGCTTTTGGGTCTCGGGAACAATTTCGATTTGGAAAAGAAGAAATCGTCGAAACTTAAGGCGTTTTGTATTGTTCCTGGCATAGTACGCGATGTGAGATAATACAACTGTAAGAGCTGCCAAAGGGTTGCTGCACAATTGATGGGAACAAATTACCACCCTAACTAACTGGCAGAACATCTCACATGGTACTTGAATTCAGTGCGAAGTTCCATTCCCCTCTTACTCCATCCATTTTGCATTCACCCTCACCGATACCAGCTCTGGCTGGCTTCCTCCAAAGACTGCATCGTCTGCATTCACCAAGTGCAGCGTTTGGTTTTGACGATCGGGAGATTGGAATTCGATTCGATTCCGGCGCGCGTCTAAAGCGAGACTACGTTTTAATAATGAGTGACTGCATGTCATACACACAAAACGCCAGTTACACTATAGTCATGAATGAGAGGACTAGCTGCGAGCACTATCAACCTCCAGGGAAAGCAACACGACGCAATGATAAGTGAAACCGACAAATAATCAAACAAATTGCGGTACTACAAATACGCTTGTATTTCGAATTTCGAATCCGATTAATTGGCTGGAAAAGCAGGCTTCATTTCTGCTCGAGTTCTCGATCCTCCGCGAGGAATCAAAGCACTTTTGGCAATCGCTTCTCCTCAAGATAGCTCGAGACATCTCAGGCGGTAAGGAACGGATTAGTGCTTACTCGGCGGAGTTCTTAAATGTATGAGCAAGCTGGCGTAAACTGCGTACGCCATGGTGACAGTTGATGGGCTTGTCTCAGGGGGTGGGGTGGGGGGTGTAGATAAATGAATAGAAAAAGCAAGCGTGATCGTAGCGGAATTTTACCGGGCATACTCCGCTCAACGATCGGGCACCGGCTTCTTTCATCGAAAGCTCGCCGGTTGTTAGGATTGGCAAGTTATGCAGCAGGGAGCATCCTGTGCAATTCGACGCCGCACAATTACAACTAGCAACACCAAACGGCAGAACGTATCCATACGCTACCGCTTGTATACCAATCGCATGTTGAACGCTTGGCTGAGAAATGCTAAAGGCGAGTGAGCATGTTTATATAATAATGATGATCCGTGATTCATGAGATTCGTCAGCCTCACGGATATATATGCCAGATAAAATATCCAGCGCAGATAGTAGGTGTCGGATTCGATTTAGCACGATCCGCTGATTACAAATCTAGCCGGACTCGGGTTCCTGTTCAACGAGGCTGTATCGTTCGTCTGTACAGCTACCGAGATTGGCAAAGTGTGCATGCATTGGGGTTGCGGGGGGCGCGGTGGGGGCTGAGGGCATGATGGAACAAAAAGAGATCGTCGTGTACGGGTTACGGCTCATTTCATGACAGTGGGGATACATATGCGTAGTATATGTACATGTAGAAAGAAGGGGTTAGCATCCTCGTGGTACCGCACGAAAACGTATACATACAACAACAATTGTTGGTCGCAGAGTGAGATCATGTATGAAGAAGAGGAGGAAGAAGAAGAAGAAGAAGAAGATGAAGAGTAAGGGTGGCAGTCAATAGCGACAATAATGGAACACCGATTAGTTTGGGGGGTACTGGCAAATTATTACGTCGATTGGGCTTCCTCGTTTTTTCTATTCATTTACCGATATCGTGTCTTGGAGGGGATGCCATGTATGTTCGCATACATACACGCTTACATTCGACAGACATGCGTTACAGGTATACTCTACGATCGATGAAAGACGGCGGAGACAGGGCGCTCGCACTTACCGAAAGGCAGCTCCAAACGACAGGCGATCAGGAGGGAATGCCCGGTTGGCTTTTTTGTGCCGATGATCTCGGCGCCTCGCATTTCGAGCTCCAAGTCTAAACTGACCCATTGTCCAGAGCCCTCCTGGAAAATGGAAACAAAACTGGTCATCCTAGTGGTAATGGTGAGAGCTGCGTCGCTGCGCAAAATCAGCGGCTGTGCGCCTGCCGCAACCCCTCGCCGCACCTTGACGCGCCTCGCCGCCGCCGCGGCACATACGCTTCTCTACAAAACTAACAAACACCTCGCTCCTCGCACTTTCCCACTAACGCGCACTAGGAAATGCTAGTCAACTTAAGAGCGTAGTTAGCAATACGATTAAGCTAATTCGCTCTAATTTGCCGGTGCAGTTTATTGCTCTGCTAGTCTGCTACTGCTGCCAGTTCGAGCTTAAGTTCCCAGAAGCAGTCGACGCCAATTATCAAGCACCAGTTTGCACTACCCTTATAACTGATAATGAAGTTGTATTAAGTATGTGATTAATTTTGTAATCGTGAGGGGAATATAGTTACTAATGATTAAACTAGTAGTAGTTGTTGGATAGGTAAATCTTTTGATTCTTTTTTATATTCTGGTAAATCACAAAGAATAACAATATGCGGATTTCAATTGTGTTATATTCGACATTACTAAATCGTACCTTTCGTACTTGCATTTATCAGGAATAAAATTGGTAACTGAGTGTGGCAGTATTGTGAAATTTGACGCTCGTTCGATCCGAATGTGGATCGTGGAATGTGGACAATAGTGGGTCGAGTGAGAGATTAATAAATTAACAGTAATTGGACAGGTCAGTCGAATAAAGCTCACTAGAATGTAGTAGAATGTGTTTGAAGATTCGACATATCACGAATTATATTGCGAAACCAATTGTGAAAAGCTCAGAATGTATTTGATGACTTTCAAAAAATCGCAAATCTGTGCCGCTGGAAAATTGCAATTCCACTGACGACGTGGTTACGTAATCGAATTAATCACGCTCGAACGGAAGCTTCGTCCCGATTAATTTAAAGTTGCGCGTGGTTAAAACCTACTTGCTCTAATGATGCGACCACCAGTTGTATCGATTCCACTCGCCCGCCTGCAATTTGCCATGACGGAAACTTGATATTATTGAATCCCCAATATTTGGAATGGCAAATGTCACAACCCATACCACCAGAATCGTCCGATAAGTTGTAAAAGTTATTCATCGTTTCTTTGTGATACAAAACTATTACTGATGTAAAGTTCATGATAAGAAGCGATTTATCGATTGCGTACCACACCACGTAAACTGTAAACTTGTTTTGTCGGCAACGAGCTCTACCGCGGTAGATCGTTAAAATTGAAAGAATAGGAATTGTCAACCTTTACGTATATCATTCAAGGAACAGTTGCGACAGGAGGACAACATGCATATTTTGGTGAGACGTGACAGGTACAAATGGAACTGTTTGTTATGTAAAGTTCGGTTCAGATAGCACTGCTCATAGAAAAGACGTTCATGCGAACTTCCATCGAAGTACATAAAATAGATGATAAAATCTCTGCTCACGCACATACTTTCCATTAAAAATAGTGTACGAAAGATGACAGGCGAAACTAAGATTGTTTTCAATTTAAAGGCTTTAGTTACTTTAGTCTGAGGGATTTATTTGAAGTAACTGAATGTGGGTTAGATTTTGCAAACGTTCTCGTTCGAGCAGTCAACGTAACAGATTCAAAAATGACACATAACTGTAGGTCAAATGACAATGAAATTCATGTATCGAGAGACTGTTGAAAAATTGTTGATGACTTTGTCGCCGGGCGCAATGCATTTAACTTATGCTCCGCTACATTAATTTCATTACCGGCACGCCAACCTACACTCTCACGCAATAAAAGAACAGCAGGTCAGGGTGCTAGATATTTTTAAACTTTAATTCCATACATGTTGTCACGAATGGAACATGGGCTTGGCCCATTTGGATTGTGGTATAAATAATATCCTTGTTGATTCTAGAATTAACATGCGGTGAATGCAATGAATCCAATTAGCAGCTCTGGATTGTTGTAGGTCAATCATTAAAAAGAAAATCTAGTGAATTCTTAGAAAGACATACTTTCATTGTAGTTCAACACATAGTTATATACGAAATAGACTGCAATCAAAAGGGATGATAGAATTCGTTAGTGATTCAATTGTTATCATTAATTCTTTTGGAAATATTCCAACTTTAAAATATAATATAAATATGATATAAAAACAATTGCAATTATGCGAGTAGTTCTCGTCATCGATCCTTGAATTGTAGGGAGGAAATCCCGTAATAATACCTTGACATGAAACTTGGTATGCTTTAGCCCTATGCAATGGCTACTCGAGAAGCTGTCAATAGGTAGTATCAAAACACTACCATTCAGCCGTTCATTGACTCGCACAAACCTGATTATAAGCAGAAATACGACTTGGAATGGTGCTATGGAATTGAAGTTAACATCAGAGGCTTTACCGGAGATTAATACGAAGCTAACTATATTTGTGTTCCGCTTGATCGAATTACCAGTTTCCGCACTGATGGTTGAGAGTAAGTGGCCGAGAGAAGACTAAGGAAGAGTTTCTTCTGGAAAATAAAAGTGGACTCCTGTAGTTGTACAGTGATAGGCCCCGTTCCAGTTAATTCGACCCTATTACGGCTCGACTGGCGTGGGTCGAATTGGGTTAGCAGTCACGGTGAGACGCTAAATGTGTGACATAAACTCGCTTGGCTCCCCTTCCGGTTTCAATCTGCTTTTTGAGTAAGCGAGTCCAATTATCGCGGGGCGATCATGTGTGCGAGGAAAGAAGAGAGCGGACGAGAGAGCGATGGTGAATGGGTTTGCGAACCACGAGGGAGACGCACGTCGCGTCGGCCTACGGCCCACTATCTAGTGGGTAGTGGGTCGCCCAAGGGCGAGCTGCCCGATCGATCTTCAACTTACGAGGCCAATGTACAGGGTGTTACAAAGAGTACTCTGCGATCCAAAGAGTACATACCGATTATGAGAATCTCCTCCTAAAATCTCGGTCTGTGGAACAAGTGGAACACAAGTGGAACTCCTCAAAGCTGAATTGGCCCGACTGGAACCCGATGCTGACACAGAATACCGGCACTGACTTATTGCATTTGCTTACTTACTCTTTCTCTATTGCCAGTCCCATTAGCTTTCTGGTAACTGGGCGGAATTGGGTTGAATAAACGATTATCGCCGCGGCTTACAACGCGAGCGTGTACCGTCGCATCAGCAGCAATATACTTTTATGCGATTGCCTTCTGGTTAGGAACAACGCGAGACCGAATAAAACGAAAACGATTCGCGATAATACAAGTCCCATCAATAAACTAGGAAAGCGTCACTTTAGCCAAGAGCAATAGAAACCTCGAGCATCTTTCCACTCGTATTTTGTCGAGGGATCATTACCAGGAGCATTCGTCAAAATGTCGTTAAACATGGCTAATGCGTTCCCAGTGATGAATAGTCCTCCACGTCGCACTCCCACAAGCAAGCCTTCACGGATTTTCGTATCGCTTTGCATCACATTTTCACGATTCGCATACTGTAGTGTGTAGTTACGCCCGACACATTTCCACCCGTCTGTGGGTAAATGTCTTTTTCTACTTCCCTCTGCCCGCCCGCGTCTCTTTCTCTCCCCGATCTATACATACAGCCAGAGTTTTACGACTTCCCGGCTACAGCCACACAATGCGCACCAACGCAAAAAGAAAATTGCTACTCGGCAAAGGTGGTGATGTGGTCAGATAGTTGAAAAGTGTGGAAGGTGCTGGTACAAGTTAAAAGAACACTAACGTAGGCTTTTTCAAGTCATAGTGAAAATGCAACGGACCGTAATGCCGTGCACATTGTATCACGAGAGAATAGCAAGTAGGCGAACTTTTCGAAGTAGAATGTATCAATGTTTGTATCGCGGGTAGAAAAAAGAAGGAGCGCGAGTCATTCTGCCGGGGGAAAAGTGGCTGCAAGAACGGCCAAACGACCAATCTCTCTTCCTACCTCACCCTTTCTACCGTTTAATGATACATTCGTAAAATGTAACGCCGGTCTATCACGAGAGTCCGCGGTAGAAGTAAATTTCCTCGAGTGCCCACCGAATGGGAGCACCACTTCAATGGAAGCACTTGATGCACAACTTGCCCAATTAAATATCATCCCCGGGAGAAATTGGAATCAGTCCAGATCTGTTTACCAAAAAGCTCGCAACTTACTCTGATATGCATTTCTCTCGATTCTTGGAATTTTGTCAAAGCAGCCGGCGAAACATCGAGGTTCCTCGATGGACTTAGCGATAAGGCTTACAAAAACTATATAATTATCTGGTGGGTACGGTTGAATGGACCGGCCTCCAAACCGAGCGTGATATGTGCGGTATGAGGGAAGCTGAAGTTGTCGGTCTGAGGTAGTATGCATGGGCCTGCATCTATTTGTGCGCGTATACATACGTTACGCCAGGCAGAACTTACGATTTGTCTGACATGTACACCGGCGGAACTCTGTGCACGCGGACACCATGTCACACGATCTAGCAAGAAATGCAAATGAACTCAAGATAGACGACGACGCATTCCCTTAATTGAGGAACAATACGATCTACGCCACGTGTGTATGTAACACACCGACTCACGCAGCTCCGTTTCCGCCATTACATCCTTTCCAACAATCAGAATATTTAGAATATGAGATAAGTACTTGACTCGAGATCGTGGTGGCTTTTACACAGTGAACATCCGTCATGCCAAAGGGGTTCTGAGGAAATTTACATCGACACTATTAAGTTAAAGCTTAGCAAGACAATATATACGAGATAAATCGTATGTCTTTCAAATTCTTTAAGCATTTGTCACGCGATGACAGAAAGAGATCAATATTTCCGAAGGACAGCAGAAAAATCAGTCACCATCACCCACGCACGTTCTAATTCCAGGTTTTATTCACTGCTTTCATCTGACACTCCTAGGAAGGAGCAGGCACGTGCAACTGAAAAGCAGTTCCACGGTCGTCATTGATCAATTTCTCGGTCCAATAAAGCGGTCACTCAACATAGTAAAGCTTCGCGAATCGCTGGTGACGGGCAGGCAGGTAACTCACTTGAATCCGCCTCGTTAGGCGAACAAGGACTCAATGGAATGCTCGTATTTCGAGGCTTTTAGTTTAACAGGATTCGCCGAGAATGCTATGTGATGCAACGAGCATGTGCCAAACAGTTGAGATTCCTCGAGGATCAGTAGGATGATTCAGTAGCCGCCATTCCTTCGTGTTTAACGGCAAAAGGGAGAAAAAGTGGCAGACTATCAAGTATGGGGAGAAAATGGACATGTCGATCGATGCAGGAGCTCTGCACGCTCGTTTTCCCTTGCACCCTCGTTCCTTCTTTCTCGTATATAGTTAGGGGATGATTCATCAGTTTGAGAATTTTTATGGATCACGCAGATATGATCACAAATCCGTTTCCCATCAGAACCGAAGCGTATCCTAATATTATTGACGTTTCTACCAAGTCACAGCCGATATATCTACATCCGGCGAATTTCCATATTACCTGCACCGCCGCTCATGCATTGTCTGTAATCCAACAATTTTAATTCTTAGTCATCCATCTACCGGTGCATAAAACGTCGAGGCTTTCCTCGAGCGTTCCTGATTACCGAGGACTTTTCGACCAGAACGAAAGAGAGAAGGACACTGTTGACGGAACACTCTCGAGCGAGACTTAAGGCGCTAATGAAAATGCAAATCTCTAGAACTAAATCTTCGCCACTGAAGGCTTGATCTGTGAGGCGATCAATTCCTCTCTGCCGCGGGAGTGCGAATCACTTTCATAAGGTTCTTCACTCCGAAAGGGCAATTGTCATAGTTGGTTTCTTACACCGTTCAACACCGGCACACCAACTAATGGATTGCTGTAATTATGTTTTCGCTAACATGGGAAAATATAGGAAGCACATGGAGCTCACTGAATGAACTCACTAGGAAAACCATCCCTTTCAGCAGAGGGTTCCTTTCAGCATCGGGGAATTGTGAGTTTCGGCGTTGTTACGGGAAATGCAGTGGCGAGGGAGACGCGTATGGCAGACCGTCACAGGGTGCGACAAGAAAATGATGGTGAAGGGTGTTGGTAAGAGCTTTGTCAAGCTTCTGACAGAGAGGAGTGGGCGTCCACGAACACAGAGCTAATGCGAGTCACCCATACAGCAGAGGCAGTGGCAATGCCGCTCGTGGCGATGTCTCGCCGTCATCCCTCTAGAGTTACTTGACATACCCCAGTCAGCGCATTTCTAATGTGAATCGAACCGGTCGTATGTAAATCTCGCGTGCAGCTTTATGAATATTTTAAGCCGGGCCTGACCCAGATTGTCCTCGCAACAGGAAAAGCAGCCTGGCCTCACTTCGACGCTCCCTCATTTCATCTCTCAGCTTTTATTTGCCCCCACCCCCTCCCCCTACCCTCTCGCCCCCTCTCACTCACTCCCTATCATATCCGCACCCTGTCTCTGGACATCCTCTCCATCTCTACCATTTTTTCTTGGTTCGCCATCTTTCCCAATCTTTTGCGGACTTTGATAAAAGTCCGCCTCGGGATATATGAATTTTCTTACATCTACTAGTAGTATGCAGTGCACCTTTCGACAGTTGCTTCACTTCTATTTTTGTCTGCTTCTAGGCCGCCTTCCGATACTTGTATATCACTGACCCATTCAACATTTCCATGGCTTAGAACTGCTTTCTACTTCTCGTTATTTTTAGTGGTTTCTAGCGTGCGCCTTCGACCCTCGTTTGCCATCTAGCTAGGATCAACGTTCACCCGATAGACTTTCTATTTCACAGTGTTTCCCCAGAGTTATGTTGGCCTACGTGTCGATATCTCGAGCATCGTAGCGGAAGGCTTGACGATCGATCCTTCGGAAAACGTGAAAGAATGAGCTGGACCATGATTCATCAATCTCCTGAGGCTACCGTAATCTTCCTTTACCGGAGTGCGGGAGTGAAAAATATTATAGCAGCATCGGCAACACATAAGTCTCTCGGCAATCGACGTCGAAATAGGAATGCACGTGCTGCCAAGAGCAGCGCGATAGGAACGCCAGCCACTCTACACTTCAAGAACATCACTTTACATTGAGAGTTTCAAGAGTCGGACGCCTCTGGATAACTACATAGCCGATGTCATTGGGGAAGGAAAGGATAGTTTGGTAAATCTAGTAGTGAGTAAATGCGTTAGACCGATTGGTTGTGTTGCCGGTGGAACCGGTAAGCGGCAAGTTATCGGAGTGAGAGAGAAATCCGCCTTTGTGGATTCCGTTCGAGCAGATAGACGGAATGACACACTGTGCGTTGCCTTGGCTTCGACTACTGTCCCATTGAGCTGCCCTCAAACTTGGCTGCGTGCCAAGTGACGTCATGGTCGAAAGGGTCTCCCGGGATTGTCGGGGTTGCCGATGGAACTGCCCGCTACGATACATTGCTCGCGAGGGGACAACTCAGACGATCCACACAAAAGAAGAGAGAAGAGACGGACTCAAGCGAGAAGGACAGAGGGAATTTTGAAAATACTAGTGATAATTCCAACCCTAATTGTAACGAGTTGTATTGATGGAACGGGAAATTATTATGGAAACTGAGATCCAATTTGCGCAATTGCTTAACAGACCTCTTGACCAACACGATAGCGGAACACATTGCTCCTTTTACCTAAAAGACTCGGCTTTCAAATCGTTCGAATTCTACATCCGATTGTCATACTTCAGGCATACATATAATGATATCGGATTCTTATACATCAGTCGACAATTCTTTTCTTACCGACCTCGAGATCCTAAGTTAGCCTGATTAAAATAATAGGAAGAATCCTGAAACATTTTGCGAATTCGTACCGTACGATTCACCAAGTATCTCGACAATAAAGGTGATAATTCGCAGTTTTATCATTAGAACAGAAGTGGATATGTTTTGATAAAATGTATACTCTAGCAGCAGAAATAAATAATGGATTAATGTGGTCATTAATAAATAATAATTATGTAATGGGTATTGCCAATGGACTGATAATGAAATGTTAATGTATCACAAATGCGAATTTCTTATAATTAGAGAAAGATGAATGTACAACGGGCAAAACATTACACCTTTTCCGTTGTCTAATACTGGATGATACAGAGTATTCTGCTGAATAACGAAAGATGGATATGTGCTGATTTATGAAACTGAATAAGTGAATGATATTTGGTATAGATGCTGAAATTGATGAGTTGAAAGCTTAATTATTTACACTGTCGAATCCTGTTCATCTCCAAATTTCGATACTAACTGAAAGGGCGCACAGTCCTGCACTTGGGATATTCAGACCTCACTACGAATGTCGGATCGATCTGATATGAATAAAGGCCATCAGTACAATGAAAATAATTTCTCCAGCTGTAACGAGAGTTCGCCTCACGTCGAGATTTCGTTCTTTTATGACTTTAGGTTTAATTCAGGCCGCAACTTCGATCAGTAATGACAGCAAAGAGCAAGTTTTCGCAGGCTATTCATAAAGCTAGGAGTGGAAGGCATAAAGAAGCGGAGGCCGTCGATGGTTATCATGCAAAGGACCCAACGCAAGAGAAAGAATCCCAAGAAAAGATGATTCACTTAAGGCGTAAGGCAAATATAATTGAAGAATCGATCGAGGTGGCCTGCAAGCTTGCGATATCTGAATATCTATTCTTTAATACTCCTTCGATGTATTAAGTGTCAATAACTGGATGTTGCTACGTGAACAGTAAGTCTAATTAGCTTGAAGCTTGAAACGTGAATCCCTGCGCCAGGAGCCCTATTATCGAATATCTAATTTAACTGAAACTCGAATCCTTAAATGGGTATTTGAAAGACGTATATTTTCACAACCAGTAAAATGATCGGACGAATGATTTGCATTCCCTCCGCTGGTAAATTTTACTTCATTTATGGATTTGTCTGGCAGACTATATCTGGAACGGGGTTTGCTTTAAAAATAGACATTCTGCAATATGTTCCCTTCAATAATAGAAGTGGTCCGCGGAGGACAAACGTTTAAAATACATACATATTTATTTTGGAGGTTTCAATCACGCGGTGTATAAACTCGGCTCTTGTACCGAAAGTTTAAGCTGCATCCTACAATAGCTGAAACCTTTGCGACTTGCTGTCACGAGCAAGCTAAATAATAATTGAGCCGCAGGTTCGAAAAGATTTTATAGAATACTACCGGCGAGCCGTATGGAGTATCGCCCGAGCTCACAATCAGTGGAATAATGAGAATTGTGGCAGCGGTAGCTCCTACACGCAAGAAGAAATACGATAACGGTGTAACAGCCGTGGCTACAGCTTTTCCATAGCATGCTACCACACAGTACCTCTGAATTTCCTAGAATTGCTTTTTATAGTCTGCCCGTCGCTATACTCTTTTCACTGATGCATTATATTGTCAATCAAAGGGAATTACGAGTTGCTATTGTTAGGTACTATTGAACTCGGCCCGCCGGCTCAGCGACGGCATATCATTCCACTTAGTACACAAACTGTTATTTACTTACGCCGGACAAATATCTGAATTCAAGCGACTTATAAATCAGCTTAAGAGAAATAAGCGTAACAGGGTGCTCGTACCAAGGGTTTACATTAGTCGTTGCCAGTGTTTATCTCTTATCTCTCAAGCTGTTAAAGGCGGCAATGTTCTGTAGCGTTGTTTCTGTAGCTGCAAATAGCATGAGCCAAGTACTATCAAGCTTACTATCGACATCGTTCTAAATCAAAGCTATTTTTAAGTATTGAAGACTTGGCATATCGATCACACAGGGATCGACGTTGTTACGGTATTACATATTCAACAGACTGCAATTACTCTTACTGGCAAAGGTAAAACCAAGAAAACATTGAAACTCCTTTGCGAATAAAAAGCAATTTCGCAGATTGGAGAATTCTGTGATATAGATCGGTATGCTGAATCAGTTCCAATTTCAAGCCTAGTAGATAGATCCATGTTGATGTAGGCCAACATCGCTATTTCTAATAGAAGCAATGTAGGCGCACAGAAACTGTTTGACATGTGGCTGCCATAAGCTGACGCAAATTTAATGGAATGCAGCGAAGTATCCTAGAGGTGCGCGCTGCATCATCCAAGTTGAAAGACCGACTAGAATAATATCTAGCTAGATGCATGCATCAATTAGTGTACCGTAGTGGTGACGTCTGGTTGCTGTGTATTGCTGTTGGTGTCTCGCATGCTGTCAGGGGATATGTGTTCTTGCCCTGTCGGTGCCGCGCTAGTTGTATTGTGGGACTGCGAAGACGTTACCTCGTTCATGTAGGACACTTCTGATAATGGAACGTAGTAGTAGCCCAGGAAGCGGTCCCATAGGAAACCCTTGCACCAGACTTCGATGAGGAGACCCGTGTTCATGTCATTCGTTTCGCTAGATAACAAAGGAACTCGGTTAAACTTGGACTGTCTCTAGCTGGCTGAAATCTAATGTAGGTCCCAAGTTTCTAACGTTACATCACTACATCCCACCCCCGCTAGCTAATACTTGATGGACCGCATTCTCTGCAGGCAGGTATAGATATACAAGGAAGTGATGATCCCCCGATTCTTTGAACATCGTGAAAGAGCCGACCTCTCTCAAAGGGGCCATTAGAGCTATTAAACTCATAATACCGCGATTTCTTCCATTCTGTACCTATTTATACCTGTGCCTAAAAAGCCGGAGGCTTTTTCAAGACTCAATAGTAGACCCCCAGCAGTAGGTATTGTCAGACCAGACCCTGTTTCACCGCAGGGAAAATAAGTACGCTTTAAATACGTGCTCGGCGAATGTAAAGACTTGCAGCGACAGAAAAGTGGGTTAAAGGTTTATAGCTTGGCATTTAAGAAGTCCGCGGCGCCTACAACGATGCTACTACCTCAAGCCAAGAATGGACTGTTTTTCATTAATATTAGTTTCGATCCTTCGAACGATGATCGTATTGGATAAAATGAGTACTAACACAGATCTAAGGGGTTATATTATATTTATTTGACGGTAAATGACAATGTAGCATGGAGGTGAATATGCTTTACTATTGGCACGCTATCGCTTACTAGAAAAGTATGAGTAACGAACCACTTTCTTCATGCTACTAGAAGGCAAACTCGCATAATCATGCGATGTTGTCCCCCACCCCCCCGCCAGGCTTTATTCGCCGAATTTGATTATGCAAGCGTTTCTTTGAGCCGCTGGCAGACGCCTGCCTCTTCCGCGTGAAACAGGCGTGCCATGCATATTTATAAGAAATCGTCGAGATATATACTTACAAAAGAAAGTCTTGCTCCCAGCTTGGATTGGCCCCTTTCACAGTGACTGTCGTCGACTTCACATTCTGCAGCTTCAGCGTGACGTAGGAGTTGAATTGCTCCGCTGGAATTGTGGTCAATCATTCCGAAACGGTCAGCCCGTGGAATGTAATGAATAATTACGATGGCTGGACCCCTTTTTCACGAGCAGAACTCAATTGTTAAACAAACCGACGGACTTTCATTGTAACGGTAAAAAAATCTCGCGGTGGTATGAATGAACTTCACGTATTGCGTCAGATGCGGCAACTTTAGTAACAGTAATTTTCATTTCAGTTGCATTATACAAATGAGAGAAAAATGTTAAGCGTTTTTGTGCTCTGCTTTGACTCTACTTCTCCACAAATGTGACCCTGTCGAACAAAAACAGTCTAATTTACCAAAAGCTCCACACGCATTCTATTGCAGAAGTGACGTTACTGTTAATAGTAACAGTAATTGTCGGAATGCTTTCCACGTTTCTGCTATTATCTAATTATCCTAGTAAGCACTTGTTGCGAATTTTGAAGAGACTTTTGCACTTTGCGTGCCCATGCCAATTAGAAGTTGTCACTATGTTCCTAGGAATATATTGTTGCGTGCTTTTGAGCTCTTAATACATCCTCAAGACGCGAAGTACGCTTGAATATTTTATTTTACGAGGGCAAACAATAGATTTCTGCGTCCTGTCGCGCTTACAAATAGTCACGCCTATTGTAATTGCAATGTGTGCGCCGCGTGAAAAGAGTACGAGAGTTTGCGTATTGTTGGAAACAGTGTATTCACGTTGAATCGTCCGTTGAATCACGTGTCCTATGCCCAGTACAACATTAAGCGAAATAATGGTTTTTCTAATTTCCTCCACTGGTCGCATCAGCACGTGCCGAGAGTTGTTCCAAGTAGAAAAAAGGGCGCATAATATGAATGTCAGTAGTTACTATGAGACTCAAGGTTCCACGTGTCAGAGAGCTGGACTGCGTCCCCATGTAATAATGGAGAGAAGCCCTCGGGGCATATCGAGGAACTATCGCATTCTCGAAACTTCCGTCGTTAATGCCGCACGAATGAGACGACTCCTGTTACCGAGGGAAATGTGGAAAGTTCAATTGAAACGGAGAGAAAAATTTCCCGTCCAGGTGTAGAAAGTATTGCAGTAAAGATTAACAAGCGGCTTTAAATCCTTAAGTTTGCCATCCAGATATTTGGTTCTTTGTAGAACCATAGCTTACAATTACTTCGCGTCCCAGTTATTCCGAGCGCTATGCAGCATTGCTACGTCGCGACGTCGAGCTCCTTTGTCAAGGAGGAAAAATGATTTCGATGGCGAAGAGAACATCCTGATATTCCAGACGAGAAGTCGCCGCAACCTTTAACTTGGAGAGTTTCCAATCGGGACTTGCGAGAAATCTTGCGCAGGGCGCGTGCGCCCAACTACGAAACTGAAGAGGATGAGTAACTCTTAGCCATTTCACGGCAACAAAGTATCGCTCCGAATCCAATTTTACCGGCGACAATCGAGCGCTACTTTCCACGGTTTGCACACCAATTGGCGCGCTCCGCTCATGCATGCTTCTGACAGGTGGGGTGCCAGCCACGAATTATTCATTGGTACTTCGCATCGTCACTGGAAGTTGCCGGAAGCGATCGCTTCTCAGCCAGTTTTCTTTCATACGAACCGTCCTCGCAGACGAACCGCGCTTTCTTCACTGCAACAGAGAACAAGAACAAGAGATTTAGATTCTGTTTACTTGCCGTGGGCAATTGCTTTCCAAAACATTAAAGGATCTATTTGTTCATCCGGATTGTCGTAGGGACGAGATACCTGACGAGAATGTGTAACGCGCCGAGGTCAATTACGTGAGCGAACATAGATTTACTCCCGAAATTCTCGAGGCAGAGTAGTTCGCTTGTTCTCTAACTTCGTGTACGAATGTGGTGTACACACTATCCCATCCTCCAGCCTATCCTTTCTGGGTAATCCCATTTTAAATTAGACAAACTCCCAACACGGCAAGCCAATATTCCCGGTGAACCAAGCTTGAAACATTTGCCCATTTGATATCAACGTAACTAGGCTCTCTAATAATTACATTGTTCTTATATATATTCAGAGCGTGACGGAGAATCCATGTCCAAGATTCATTTAGAATAAATGTCCAAACATTCGTTTCCCATTTACCGACTTTCTATCAAAAGAGCTCTATTTGTATTTTGATGAATTTATTATACACGATTCATTTATCACTCTCTCTACTAACAAATGGATGAGCCAGTAACGGCAAAAACATTTGATCGTGAAAAACAAAATAAATGTCGCTGGGATAAAAGTGTTGCGACATATAAATGCATGTATAAAATGTCCATGTATAAAGCGGTCTTAATCGAGTACTTCCTGGCGGAAGAAGCCTGCTGGTGCATCTATACATGTAACAAGCTACGAATCGATACACTAGTAAGAATTTGCATAATTGCATCGCGCCCACCGAAAATAGGATTCTCCAATTGTCAATGTAATCGTTGTTAGCTAAACGGAATGCTAATCGATCCATCTAATAGTAGAAATACAGTATAGTTGCACGTAGTATTGTGTTGTATAAAGCAGTAATCAGAAACTTGAGGTGGGTGATGTACCTGCTCGGTATGGATAACCTAGGTAACCCTAGTCGTGTTAGTGACTATTATATTGGCTTTACCGCCCCTAGGGTGAGTAACCTCGTATTTCGCACGCTCGATAGAAAGTTATGGTAAATTCACCGATCACCGTTTCTACCTGTTGAGGTCTGTTTATGAAATACTATCTGAGCAACACCTGGTACGGTTCGTGCTGCCAAATGCATACACTTGCCAGCTTGTATTCGCTATACGAAACAGTGCCTAGTAGATATTTCTTTAACCGCTCAATTTCTTCGAAATATGTGTCCAATAATTAGTTGTCAGTAGATAGCTCGCAATTTCAATGTACTTCTTTTCGAAATCTGCAAACTCAGAATTAGTAAAAATACTGCCATCTTACCAATAATTACTTGATACCACCTTCAAACATATCTGTATCAAGAGAGACCTTATTATAAAGGAAAGACGAATAGAATATATATGTTTTCCCGATGGATGGGATGTAGAGAAGAACCGTTATCTCGCTCGAGAAGTTTACTTGGCGATTGTAGCCAAGCTTTCTTTGGAATTAACTACAGAATCATCGCTCTTCCAATTCCGGGAAAATTACAGTTCCTCATACCACTATTGCCAACAGGTGCGCATGACTTAATTACGTGGTCTCGAAAAAATTAATTACCTCGGGTCGCTTGAAAATAATTGGACCATGTACACGTTCTATTGAGCGTTTGAATCCTGGCGTGAAGCCAATTGAGATTGAAATCAAAAATTGCAGCGGTAACCATTCGAAAATCGAATGGGCACCTAATTTGAAAGATGGCCGACGAGATTGATTTACTGAATATTCGAACGGACGTCCCTGTCGAAGTAGCACGATTTAATTGCTGGAGAACGTCTTGGAAATTCTATGTCAACATATGAGAAGAATGGAGAATCCGACGTTCTGGGGTTCCATTTAGTCTAGGAAGGCTGGTGCCATATTTGGCAGAAATAGAACGCCAAACACCACAAAAAAGAATGAGTGAATACGACTAGAGTGGAACTTTCAAGTGGAATATGGTGGCAAGACATTCCTTACGCTGGCTGTACAGAAAGGGAGAAGGAGAATGAGAAAGAGAGAAATGCGAAGGCAGACGTCGTAAATTAAGGGAACGCATTGGCGAAAAGAATATTAGAGCTTAAGTGAGAAGGGAGGGTTGGGAACACAAACAGCCCGGGAGAGTGTGCGTCAGCTGGCTACGTACATAGGTGGTGAAGTATAGCGGAAGAAAGAGACAGTGACGTCAACCGTAACGCTTCAGTTGCGATCTTTTGCCTCGAGCCCGACTCGAGGAAATGGGAGCCCACCTATGCATACTAGACGGTGGAACCCTTCCCGCTGCCGTCGCCGTCGCCGTCGCCGTCGTCGCCGTCGTCGACGCCGAAAGCAACATTGAAATTCCCGTAGTCGTAGCCGTTGCACGCTCGCTTTTACAGTGTGCCTGTCCTTTCGCTATTACGCGCATGGTCGCTCTTATGTATGGCCCACGTACACGATTTAATGGGACGCTTTCCCGTTTGTACTTTCCCTTTGGCAGCATTCAAGGGGTGCGAAAATATAATGCCCAACAGCTCGAGAGCATGTAGCGCGGCGGGCGTCGGAAAAAAACCCCACCAACATTTTAACCGGGTGGCTGTTATTTATAGAGCGACTCGTATTAGAGACAATATTTACGTGACACGCATAAATGCGATAACTTATCGCCCCTTATCAGGAGACGTCACTGAATCCTTTGGCTGACTGCGAGCTATCCCTCGAAAAATTTGACCGGCAATGATCCCTCCCCTTTTTCTTTCCGTATACATCAAATACTTGACAACGTTCGCAAAGATAGGAGTCTCTCGCGAAGAGAACACTGATATTAGCTGCCGACAGGAGCTCCGTCCATTTTCAGTGAATTTCAATCTTACGTATTTAATAAATGCAAAACTTGTCGTAATCGTATTGTTATGGTAATACGTGAAATGCTGAATGCAGAGTGGAAGGAAAGTACCTCCGTTATTATTGTTGCTGGTTTTCTGTTGCATTTTCCACTATTTTCCAACCCATTGCAACCAACAAATACACAGATTGCATATGGTCCATTTACTTATATTAGGTATTCACAAGACGTTGGTTAAAGGTAAACGAAGTTGCAGGAGCTTACCAGTGAATGTAACATCTACCAGAAATCTTATTCAGGAATATACATGTAAATCTCCACAAAAGTGCAGCTAACTGGAAGGCAGATTAAAATGGTCAGAGAATGAAAATCCAGATGCGACGAGATAACGTAAGAAAAGTATTTTCAGTACTTTTGGATTGAAGACGTTCGTAACGGAGACGACAATGGTTTGTATTCCATCATATTTCCATTGATAACACGCACCCCGCAGCCCTACTTTCGATCAGAGAATTTTCAGCATTTCCACTGCGAAATACGCAATGGGGAAAGAGGGAGAAAGAGAGAAAAGGAGGGAGGAAGAAAGAGGTACCAAGGAGTTGGGATTTAAAGGAACTGCGAAACACCCGTTGGCATTCTAAAGCGATCGAGTATTTCAATGGGCAGAGTAAGATTCTGTGGGTTTGAGGGTTTGCCTTCTTTCATACCTAGCTACAAGGCGAATGCGAACTAGGTGCGCGGATCGAAGGAGGGAACGGTGTTCCAGGTGGGAAGAATGGAGGAATCTTTCCCGGCGAAGCTATTATTGCGCGGTCACAGTCGTTGTGCGAGCAAGCGTACCAACATTTTGTCGCTTTATTCATTTATATAACATTGATGGTCCATGGCTAACCACGTTACGAGGTTTACATAAAACTCACATCTATCCCGAAGGCAATGAGTAGTCTGGTACCGTGCTATTTGCTCTGTGATTCCTGATTCTACTGTGTTTTTCGTGACTGGGAGAGCAACGTCGAGTGCAACGTCAAAGAGGAAAAGATAGTATGAAAATCTAGTGGAAAGCATCACACCGCGATGAATCCGTAATCTTCATGAAGGAGATCGCTTCCCTGTTATAAACGCGAACGCGTAGAAACAAAGAGTCCGGAATTAACATTTTAATTAGTTGCTATTCTCCATGATCCCTCAACTGGATCGTAATGTAAGAAGTTACTAGACAATATCCCGGGCATAAAAGTATCTAGGTAGGAGGGGTTCTCGCCCCTGGGCTTGTAGGAATTTAAGGCCAGATAAAAACCTATCCTCAGCAATATTGATTAAAGATTGAAGCCATTAAACTGTAAGTTAGAGTTACTCCAATTACGAACGATTTCTGTGAAAAGTACAGGTCTCCTATGGTTAATATATTTTCAATAGCCACTTGTACAAATACTCCAAGGAAATTTTTCAAGCGATGAAAACGTACTCATGTCAGAACGGCACGTAAAATCTTACGAGTACCTTAATAGCCCGTGCCCCTTTACGTAATGTATTATTAGACGAATAAAAACCATAAAAGTGCATAAGAAAGGAGAGTGCATTAGACTAGAAGAGCACGGTCTAATCACGATTTTCACGGCACATAAGAGTCAAATGATTCTGTCATTTGACATTTCACGTTACACTGCTGATTGGGCTTTATTTCTGCGTGAAATTTGCAGAGGAAATAATTAACTCCGAGTACACCGGACGATAATATAATCGCACATTTACAATATCGTTGAAATTCGCGTTATTAAACTGAATTATTTATTACAGTAAACGGAAAGGCGTGAAAGCGTTATTATAAATTTGTCACACATTGGCTACGGTAGGTATTTGTGATACAAGCCTTGCGGATCGATAAGATAAGGTTACTTGCAATAATCAAGATGGCTGACCATATGGCTGTATTGAGTTCGTTACAAAAAGACCAATGACGGCAAGTAGTTCCACAAACGTTGGCATTGCTACCGAAGTAGTTTCAGCTTAAGTATTAACTTTCTCATTTCTTATTCTGCACGAAGGAGTAGAATCCGCGAAGAAAGAGTTTTAGAATAAAAGATAGCGAGGTCTATAGTCGGGGAGAATGAACGGAACTGATTGCCAACGGAAATGCGTGCTCTCGGTGAAAAGGTTGCGAAAATTACAACGATAAAAGTGGTCGATGAAAATAGTCTCTAGAATCGGCCCGGTATTCCTCGCTCCAGGAAGTTTCATGGTTCGTGCTGGGAATGATGACACACGATTATATGTATATCCTCGCCTAACAAAGCTGCATCAAAATCTGAGAGACGGAAATCAAATACAGTACTTTCTGCTTTTTCACTCTTTTCAGCCTCGAAGTCCCGCAAAACCGTAATCAAAGAATATTAAATCACCCCGGCTTTGTCATAGAACAGACTTCTCTTGCCTTGTGTTCTGAGAGAGCTCAACTCGCCCACTTTTATTCATGACAGATTTTGACTTTCCGATTGAGACGCAGAGCACTTCCCTATTGTCATAAATATGAAATTATCAATAGCCAGCCGTTCTATGAAACCTATTGACAAAAATTACTAGTGCGGACAGCATTGCGAAAACATTGCCGGCAGACTGACGTCAGCCATTTTCCACTTATGATAAAACCATCTGAAGGCAGAATTCAAAATTCCTGTCTTATCTACTGAACCCCTGAGATCGAAAACCTTAGAAACCTGAACGTAAAACATTCCTCCTCGATTCCAGTGAAATACGAAATACATTTGCTCAGCGGGCATTATCGAGGAATATCAATCGAACGGCAGTTTCCTTTCAGCAGTCCTGGACGGCGGGGACTTCCCCGTTTACCGGAAGCTATTCGGGATAAAAGCACGACGGAAAGAAAGGGGATGGGAGGAAGGACCTTGGGCAAGAGAGGCTGAGAAACTCATACTCCGCTGTCTGGGAACTGTCGAGCTATTGCTTTCAGCCTTACTCTCCCACTCCAACCCATCGGAGATAGAAGCATTTATAATGACGTTATCCGCATCCCTAACCAAGGACGAAACCTCTGAAATTACAAGTTTCCATCGAACCGTCAAATTTGATTGTTGGCTTCTCTACCTCGAGATTTACTACTATCTGTGTATGTTCTCCTGTGTCTTCAAAGAATAGAAAAACATTTTCCCTAACAGAAATCGGCACATACATTCCCATGAAACGGATGAAAAGGTAGATGGGATTGCAGTGTGTATAAGTACGAAGTCATAGCGATAGATCAAAGAGAAAGCAGCAAGTCCGCCAGAGGAGCAAAGATCAAAGACCTCTGAAAGCCGAGTCCCCAATTCTATGGGCGATCGCCGATGCCCAAGTACTCACTACTCCACAAAGACAAATGCGGATTTCGGTGGGCCTTGCACCTCTGCCAATGTAGACAAGCGGTCGTTATTTTTAGTGGACAGCCACTCGAAATTACCACTTGAACCCGCACGCGGTTCGCTCTTTCAATTAACCTACACGTAAGTGGGCTGCATTGAGTGCGGGAGCCTGAAGCACCTATTCAAGAAGGAGCTGTCGAGGCGAAAGAAAAGAAGAAGAAAAGAAGCAGGGGGGATATGTCATTCCGGCAGATTGAGCTTTGTGATTAACGCACTTCCTATAGTTCCTTATCGAATGGAGATACGAAATACGAAACAAATATTTCTAGACCAAGAACACTCAATTTGCTCTTCCTCATAATAGAAAGTGAAGTCGGTGAAATTGTAGGCGTCAAGAAAACACACAATCCCCGGCAACCCTTTTCCGACCCATCCCATAAGCCGTAAGCCTTTCGCCGAAAGCTCGAGTGTATTGACCTACCACTTTCGGTTCACGTTAGAGATAGAGACTGAGCGGTTCTAGGAACAATACGTGCTCCACATGAACCAGTGTGGGAAACTTTCAAGTGACTTAAAAAAATTGCAAAATTCACTCGGGTCATGCAGCAACTTAATGCAACTACTTATCGTCTAATTTTTTAAGGTCCAGTCATTATCTGCTTTGTGATGATAATGTATCCTCGAAAAAAAGAATCATTGTCCCTTTGTCCAAAGAACGGCTCGAGATAGGTGAAGTGACACCTGACAGAGATCGCTAGGAACTTTCCGAACAACCCACTACATGCTACTCTCTCATCAGTATTTAGGACAGCGTGTGTACATATGTATTACATCCTACCTGATATATGGAAGCTTTTCCTCGCATTAAAGCTCTGAATACATACTCGCGATACTAGAATTATTGAATGCACTTCTGCCTGATCGACACAAACGATTCTGCATGTCTACAAACCGAAATAAGATTTTCTCTGCCTGTTAAGAGCAGGGGACTGACTGTTTGTCCTCGTTATTGCCGGCAGTGCATCTCCATTAACAGTGACACGTTCGCAGCGCACAGTGAAAAAGGTGGTGGACGTATGTACTTGTGTAGCCTACATCGCCTTTTTTTAAATGCGACTTCCTGGAAGTAGGTTTCTGGCGAAGACATTGTCATTAAAACTGCTTGTTCGGATGAATGGGTGGGGAAGGCTCGGAGAACGGAAAATTTGCAGACATAAATTTCCCGATGAATTAGGAAGGTATACTCCAAAATAAATCGAAAGATCGTATCAACCAGATTTAGTTTATTTTCGGATTTCTTTTAGCTTAATGTTTATCTGTACCAGAATATTAAAAAACTATCACGATTAAATCATACTATTCTCGCTATACTAATGTCCTCTATCAAGCGACATAACGTATTCACAGATACATAAACTTCTCCAAAGAGAGAAGAACGAATAGTAAAATCAATTCCGTGTACGTACAAAGCTTCGGATGAAATGAGCTCCCAATACAAAGGACATATGCTTGCTACCAGTATATACAGCGCTTCTTCAATTGTGCTCTTATATTGCCTAAGCTGCCGCTGTATTTTTGTGCCCAACTGACTCTTACAGTGACACCATTACTGAAGCATTACTCTTACAGTGGCACCCTTGCGCGTATACTGAATGAAAACGAAAGTGAAGCTAGTTGCGACACACTTATGCTGTCTTTGCTGCTAAAATAAGACTATCTAATAGTGTGTGGAAATACCTAGATTACTACAGTGTCGAAACTTGAAAACCACTGTCAAATGGGATGGCAGACAATATGCTTTGGCTAAAAAAAATATAATAACGAACTTTCGACACCATTTTCATGGGATTGGATTCGAGTTAATATCAAACCTCTTGATTTAAGCACTAAAATGGATCGCGGAGGGAATTCAAGTATATCCTTAATGGATCGTAATCATAAAAGAGGCACATTTAGTAGGCGTCGGGACTGTGCATTTCATTAATCCTCTCGGCCTGTTTACGGCGTAAACATGCAAATAGGAAAAGAAAAGCCTCATCGATCCGCAATCAGCACAGAATGGGTAACAGTGTCAGGCGGAATCCAGGTGAAGATCAAGCGCAAATGGTGCGCCGGGTATCCTCCGGGTACGGACAATAAGTATCGATGAAACCCTTTCCTGGCCTCGCACGGCAAGTGCTCCGAGCGTAAATTGCTCCGGAGCTGCGTAACGCTGTGAGAGTTGCGCGTTTTGAAAGAGGATGATAAGAAGAGAGTAGAAGGGAAGTAGCAGTCAAAAGGAAATCCGAACTGATTTACGAGCAAGTTTGTTCATATCGGATAAGAAGTGTGAGTGAGAAGGCGCGTAGGTGTGTGTATGTATTGGGGAAAGCTGGAGGAAATACGAGTTGGCGGGTAGGTGCGAGAAAAGTGGAGTGATCATATACCAGGGCTGGTAGTATCTAGGTGGGTAGCAAGCCAAGAGTAGAGGGGTGAACTCGAGATAGCAGGAGAAAGGGGTGGGTTCGACGACGGAAGTGACGACGAAGCGCTCCCAGTGGAGGGGGCTGCTGCTGGCTGAAGAAGGGAATGACCCCGTGTACCGAGGTCAACCATTGCACTATGTTCTCTCTGTCTCATACTCATAGACAGATACGCTTTGCCGTCCGTGTAGTCCCGATCCACGCAGCACCGGGGAGAATATCCCTTTCACCTGTACGCGGCGCCGCGCCGCGCCGCTGCGCAGTAGATGCATACGCATCCAAACATCTATATGTTATATATCTCTGCCGGGATTCGAGTCCGGAGATCCCAACCTGAGCTGATATTTATGAATACCGCCACCGCGGCAATAAAAGAGGAGTCAAACACTATTTCTCATTACGAATGATATATTTTTAGCACTCGCTTGCTCACACGATATTGCTCTTTCTCCTAGCTGACCACCGTGCAAACAGCACCGTACTCACACGTTCCGTTTCCCTGGTGCTTTATACGCCTATAACCATCGTGAGCACCGTGAAATAGCCTGAACATATGAATACGTTTATCCCTGGTGCACGCCTGCTATTTTGCCTTTGTTCAAAAGTTACAAGCGTTCATCTCGGAATCTATAATATTTAATTGACTCATTGACCCGCGATACATGTAATGAAGCCAGTTTAAGAGCGACAATCAATTAACGACGTAAGCTCGAACTATAAATATCGAAGCCTTATAGAAGTCAAGCACCTCCAGACTGTTCAATGCGACCGTGGACTTCACCCACGCAAACAATGCCGTAATTCCCAGTTGGTATTTAAAATATTTGACAAAGTTCTACATTACGATCTGCTAGTATTAGGATCTGCGAGCCTTCTGGCAGCTGCTAATGTTTGTTTTATACTTTGTATTGGCAAAGCGGCCAACGGTGGAGAGCTGGACATTCTTGAAATAGCGTGCCAGCAGGAGTAATGAGATCAACCACCTGGTGATGTGAAGACACCTACAGAAACGACTACAAAGATAGATTGCAGGCTGCATATAAATCGAAGCCTCTTTCGAGTAAAGGTCCAAAGCGCATGTGTGCAATAATGTCTTCTTCGTAAAAAGTCTGCCGTTCTATGTCGATATCGTGTAATTGCCTATCCTCACATCCGAAATTACGGAGTATAAAGGAGCCGCGTTACAATTCGGTATTAAGGCGACGGGTTTAAAAGAAGGCCGATCCCGCCGAACGACCTGATATCGATAAAATTATCGCGGCGGTCCTTAACTCTGCACCGTGCTACCTCAATTCCCACCCACGAATGGTTTTCCAATAAAAAGAGCACGCTATCTATAGAGGGAGTAGGAGTGCAATGCTGCAATCAGACCCAGTTATCCCAACGGCGACCCTAAGCCATGTAATTTTTGACTATTTAAAAACTGTGACTCACCGACTTGAAATGTGATTAGCGGCCGCATACTGCCTCGAAATTGAAACTACGAAATAATGAAGCCTAACGAACCGACGATTACGTCCTATAACATATAAATCCAGAAAATTATCCCATGAAAGAGAAATCTCGGGCCACCCCAGGTCGACATTTAAGTCATTTAATTTTCAATTCCGATAACCCACTTCGAGAGCTACGTCTAACTCATACATGTATAACTTATACGTGCTCATGTATCATGCGTGGTTGAATTTCCAATTATCGCTAAACACGAACAGGGATTGTGTAACGGGGAACACCGGTAGATGAGGATTATATAATACAGAAGTATTTTCATCAATTTCCCATCATTTGCGCGCACCAATTATTTTACCTGCCTGTCATAGCTACGTCAGAATAGAATCATTCTTTTCGATAGCGATATTTCCAGAATTTGTTGTTGTGCGAATAATATTAAATTGCGCGATTGACCATCATACGAGTTTAATAATAAAAAAATTTCTGTGTCAATAACGCCGGTTCATCATTAAATGAATTCGCAATTTCACAAAGGTCTGACGCCAATGCGTATAAAAAAAAAAAGGGAGGTTGTAGGGCCGTATTATTTTTTAGTTGCTAAACTGTAACAGAATATCCATGGTCATTCTCGCTGCTAATCTAATTAGTGACTTCATTAGCGTTAAACGTTTTATATAAGCGACACCTGGTTTTATGCTGGCGCTCCTCCATTATCCGTGCCGTTGCCATAAGAAATCCTTTACGATTTACTGAGGGATGTAACTCGCGAGTAAACCCATAAATTGAGCAAATATACACCAAAAAGAAAGAAGAGACAGCCACCTGCATCAGCATCTATCTGCTGAGACTTACAAGGATGCAACGACAAAGTCTACCGTTACATCGTTGCTCTCTTTTCCACGGTTGACCTCTGTGTATTTAGAAAGTGGTCGCATAAATCGAAATCCGATAGAACATTCTCTGCAATCGATTCGCTTGGGTTACAGAAAATCTCCGCCTACGTGGTAAAAGCACGGGGGATGCAGCGACGGCGAGACAAAAGGTCAAATGTCTGAGCGCTTGGTTCATGCGCAGGAATATTAATAACACTGAGTACGCCTTCTAAAAAGAGCGCATCATCGAAAAGTCCGAGATGTATCGATTACGGGCTCAAATATCCTTGCAACTAGGTGTGTATAGATAGGTGTATGCAACTCGCAGGCGGAGCAAGCCGCTCCGGCCGCTCCGCTCATTAGTTCCACGTCGGCGAGAGCGCGGCGGCGGCGGCAGCGGGGAATGTAGTTCTGCCAAATGAAAGGAGAGGGAAAGAAGAAACTCACCCTTGACGCTGAGCAACGACATGGCCGCAGATCCTTAATTGATCGGCTTAACTTGGTGAGCCCTATTTAATTGGCCGAACGGTACCCGATGCGACGTGGAGACGAAAGAGTTCCGTACGAAAGTGATGCAGCTATATATGATGAGACACGCCAGGGTCGTGGGAGCACTCTCGCGTACATACGATATACAATCTCCCCGTTCCTTCTTACGTCCAACTACTACTTTCTTCTTCGTACTGTGCGCCTGTACCACGTACTATGTACGATTGCAGAATGCACGTGTATCCGTAAATGCATGAATGTGTCTCTATATAATATGTATATAGATGTGGGTGTGTGTGTGTGTATATATATATATATATGTATATATATAATATGTATATGTATAGGTTTAAAGAGAGAAAGATACAGTATGTATATGTATGTCGCGATATGACGCTACACAAACGTACTCTCGTACAGAGGAGCACAAACGTAGCGGGTGGTTAATTACACTTTCCCCTTTTCTCCTTGCCTCTTCAGCCCTTTTCTCTCTCTCTCTTTCTCTCTCTTTTTCCTTCGATCCTTCTCTCTGTGTCTCTCTCTCACTCTCTTCTTTTTTCTGTTTTGGAACAGCTTCACACAGTCCGCGAACGAGTCTATGAATAGGTTCATACACGCTGCCTGCGCGTGAAGCTTGCTTATCTCAGTGGCACCGTTGCGTGTTATCAACGATGGCTACATGTCCCCTCGGCCGGTCGCTTTTCGATAGGGTCCTCGATGGAGTGGCCCTTTTGTATTTGATTTGCGCGCAGTGCGCGACAAGGTGCCGTGAGGCGATAAGAGGAGGAATTTATTAATCGCGTAGGCGCACTAGCCGGTGAGCTGGCCACTAGTCCTAGAAGAGGCAGGAGGTTACGCGAGTATGTATGTACCTGTCCCCCCTGAATCCGTGATTGGATCGTGTGCTTCGCCTTCCGTGCTGCAGGATCCCCGCTTCTACTTTATTATTAGCATTATAATTATTATGACTATTATTATCGAATGCTGTTATTATCGTTACTATTATTTGGGTTAGGAGCGTGTTCCGTTGATATTGTACTGTAAGCTTCCGCTGGATAAAAGCGTTAGCAGTTAGCACGCCGGCACACAAGTCACACTAGAGCTTATTAGGGAATCGGCGTAACAGCGGAGCGCTTGGTCACGCGCAACAACGTACTGGCACGTACTCAGGGTTGAGGGGTCGGCTACTGTCCACGTTCTCGGCCACTGTTACTCTCTCTTGGTCTGCCGGTCTCGCGCGTTTCCCTTCTGTCGAGTCAACTAGCGTCGCTCTCGCACTGCTCTCACTCGGCTCACTCCCTTCCTCGTGGAGGCCGTGCCAATGCTCGGGCTCTACTACTGTCAGTGATGCACTCGGTGAGTGGGCTGCTGTTGCTGTTGCTGCCACTTGGTCGATCCTTAGAGGGGCTGCTTGCGGGAAATCGCCCTCGTGGTTTTTGGCGAGCGTGTGGAGGAGGCCTGGCGTGAAGAATGAGGCGGCGATGCCAGCACGAGGATAGTAGTAGTGGTATGAGAACGGCAGCGCCAACGCAGCGATGCAGCTGGTGATGCTCTGCAGGTCGGTGGCCAGCACGGTGCTGTCGGTGTCGAAGTCGAGGTTGTCTGTGCCGACCCGCCCGGGACGAGGCAGCATAGCTGTAGCACCGCGGGGTGCCTTCTCCGAGGGGTTTTGTGCACCGTAGGTTCGGCCGAGCGCCTCTCGCTTCAAGAGGAGCGCCCACCGTGCCACCTTTCTCGTTATTATCATAGTAGCAGGGGCTGCAGTGCATGCGCCGGTCTCCACGTACCCCGTGCTCGTCACGGAAGCATACACCGCCACCAACCACCTCGTCCTCGTCGCCGCCGTTCGGTAGCGCGGCCGGTTACGCGCATTTCTCAACACCTATGGCGAATGGAGACCGGCCACCCAGGCTAGACGTGTCTCTCTCACCCTCTCTCTCTCTCTATCTCTCTCTCTCTCTCTCCCTTTCTCCCTCTCTGTGTGTACGGCGTAGCAGTCCGGGTCTAAGGGCGGCCGACCAGCGTGATCGAACCAGCGAGAAAGAGTGTTCTTTCGCCGTGTTATGTATAGACGTGTGTCGCGCGTGTTCTATATGTTCTCGCGAGATGCCCCCGAGGAAGCAGCCAGGTAGAGAGAGGTCCAGAAAGAGGGGCAGGCCGGAAAAGAAAGGAAGCTGGAGGGAGAGGGAAAGGAGGGAGAAAACGAGGGTGGTGCGTGGCTAAGGAGTGTATCACGCGCTATAAAAAATATGAACGGGTAACGTCACGGACTGGACGACGATCGGTGAACACCGTTCTCCCTGCGATCCGCTGCTATTTCCGCACTGCTCCCGACGTCCCACCGTCCCGCCAGTTTAATCTTCTCCTCTCGTACTAACGACTTGCGATTATACGCGCGCAACTATACTCGGATCGCGAACGTGTCGGCCACTCGGCTACTACTACCACAATTATACGGTGGAACGTTGTTGCGAACGTACGCGGACTGCTCGACGTCGAGCACTGTGCGGACGGAGACGCCTCCGACACGCCGTCGCCATCATGCTACGTCAAGGGGCTCACACGGCGCCGGCGTCGTGACGCCGGAGGATTGCGAGCACCCTCGAAAACGACCGATCGTTTCGGCGAGCACCCCCGAATCACCCACCCGTTTCGACTGCCCTCGCGAACCTACCGTGCCTCTTATCCCAGTCGGACTCTTCCGGTCGCCCCGACCCCGGCCCTCTCACCTTCCTTCCTTGCTTCCTTCCTTCCTTCCTTCCTTCCTTCCTTCCGTCCTTCCTGCCACCCTACCACCCTGCCTCTTTTCCGTCCTCCCTTCTTTCCACCCATGCTTCCTTACCACCCTCGCCGGCCGAATGAGGCCCATTACAGCTTTTACGACTTTTCGGATTATCTTCCACAAACCCATGCGTTTCTGCAATTATAGATGCGCGCTCCAGCCACACCACCCACTTCCTTCAGCTCTTCTTTCCTTTCTACCCTCGGGAATTAATGCGCTACCAATGCGCAATGCCAATTACCGCGACTGAAATCGTCTTTAATGGGACGTGCACGATGTCCTTTAAAGGGAACTCTCCTGCAAGATCTAAGGTCGCGAACTCGTTAACGCAAACAGGATTACGACTGCGGGCCCAGAATGTGAATAGATTTCTTCAAGTCCATTGAAGCGTCCCTTTCATCCCACAGTTCTAATTTTATCCTCGTAGTTTCTTTGATATGCCTTTCACATCGACAGGATTAAGGTTTGCGTCGACATATCTGTAGTTTCCCTTTACTTCAATTAAGTTTCGAAAAGCGTATACCAGAGATGTAGATACATGTACAGGGTGAGTCACTTGCCTTTGAATCAGAATTCTCCAACCCACTTTTACTAGACATCTATTTAATTATACTATATATTCTCTGTTTAATAATAGACTCTATTAAATTATGTAGTCTGTTCGAGCAAATATTTTACCAAGTTTTAACATCGACTTCCGTCGAATGGGTAGGCACCGTAAGGAGAAAATATTTTATTATATTATATTTATAGGGGAATAATATATACAACTGACTTCTTCAGGGTGAAATTTCATGTGCAAGTTAACATAAGTCAAACATGTAAAAGTATAAATATTGAGCAATATTTGAGTGTAATTTAAATGTCTAGGTTATTTGTCATGATTTTATATGGAACAGTGTATGCTCGACAGTGGTGATTCAAAGGCAAGTGACTCACCCTGTACAGATTCTCGGGAGATCAGCAATCTTGATCCTACCCCTTGATAGCTTAATCCTGCCACGGCAAAACTGGTATTATACAAAACAGGGATGAATCAGTTACATAGCCTAGCTTAACAGACTCTTTAATCTTAAAGCGCTGTTTTCGAGCGATTTATGATATTTCATTGAAATCTAGAGAATGGTAATAGCATTAAATAAATGTTCAACAATGTTCTTCCGTCTCGCCGAAACGTTTACGCGGCTGCTTACAATCTTTTCGAATCATAAACTGGTTGCGTTTCTGATGGGGAATCCTGCCGTTACAATGAACTAACTGCATGTAAAGCGTTTCCGGTCGCGTGTTAAGCAATCGTAATGTAAATTGAACGAGTAGGGAGACACGCAATTCCGAAAATTCGAAATATCTGCTAATCACGCTGGTAATCGAGCAATAGTATGCAATAGCTGTCGAGGTGGGGAAACAAACATACGAGCATACTATGCTACGAAAGGTGATTGTCTGTACATATTTGGCACAATACTTAGAGTTACGAGGCACTCTATCACAACGTTCGCGCCGGAGTCAACGATTACCTCGAGATCGTCTAATCGAGACGACTCGACGGCGAACCATAAATACTTGCACCACCACGTTCTAAGCCGGAGCGTCGCACGAAATGCTGACTCGTACTACTTGCGCTCCACGCCCGCCTTATTATGTGCTAATACCACTTGTATGCCTCAGCCGTGTACTGTCTGCGCTACTCACACCACGCTCCTATCCTAACCCCCATATATTCCTACGATTTGACGATCACTCACATCTGCTGATCAAAACTCCATGGACACTCAACCGACTCGGTTGTTCACTTCAGTTATGATTGAACAGTAAACGTTTATGCAAAATAAAGTATGATTGCATTCCCAAGAATAGGGATAGCTGGAGTTCCCACGACGATAAATGCCAAACCGCATCTCGCGTATTTCACGCATACCCTGCGTATAATACGAAATAAACAATTTATTCGATTCCTCTATAAAAAGCATTTGACAAGTTATTTGTTATGGCACATTAACGGAAAAAGCGAAATCGTTGAAGAGAAAAAACTGCGCTACACGATATGTGGCAATTTTGCAGCACGAGATATAAATACGGCTTTCGTGTTCCGCACTTGTCAATAAAAGATCAGCCGCGCATGATACAAATGGTGGCAATGCTACTACTCCAGTATACAAGTTTTTCATATTTGGTAGGAATACGCCTATGCTTTTTTATTTCTATCGGAATAGTAACGGGGAGTACTAGCAAAGGATAAATGGAAGGTTTTGCTTTCGATGTACTTAAAAAGTTCTTCCGATGATCGGTTTACTATCAAATTCTGGCACAAGTACTTTTATGTATGGAGTGTAGTTTTGTTGAAACTCTTGGGGTGGGCAAAGAAAATATTTTAGAAATGTGTACTCTCAGCAGGAGCAAAGAAAAGCTCGAGTGTCGCGCTTGAGTCTCAATACGTCAGTATCGGTGGTTGCCTTCACCATTTTAGGGATCACATGAAAACCATTTTACCGGGGAACTACCTCGACTCTTATCCTGACATTTGATCGCTTGCACATATTTACTGTGTGAAAGCATGAATGACGTAATCTACGGAGATTCTTCTCTTACTCTGAATGATATGTTCGAGTTACCTTACTTATATCTGCCTCTTCTAAATAAGCACTAACTCAGATATCAATCAATATTTGGGGTGTAAAGTTTATAATAAGAATAATATCAAAACTAACAGTTCTTGAACCAGACAGAAAACTGTGATACACTTTTGAGGAAAAGCTGGCTAAAATCGATAATGCGCGGATAAGTAGATTGAGATGTAGTGCAGAAATTTGTAATGAAGCATGTACAGCGGGATAGGAAGAATCCTGGGGCAAAGTTCGAAAAGAAAATGTATTAATAGTCAAAGCATGTACCAGATGGTCTCCCGCAAGGATGAAACTGATGATAGAAGCTACCGGTAGTTCGTGTTCTTCCTCCAGAACTTGGCGAAAGTCCGCGAACTAAGTTTCTTCCACTGATTTTGCCGGGTTCTACTGTAGTACCGTCAGTTTTCCTTGAATGAAGGAGATATCCATCCTCCCACAGCTTGATTTAGTAATTCGATTGCTTGCTTCTGTACACATATCTGTTTCTGTGCGCGGACACTACTAACCGCACAAACCTTTTAGATCTCCTATTACCACTATCCTGCAAATTGAACTTGAGCGCGTAAGTGCTAGAGAGGGATTTGTTGGCTTTTTTAAGATTCTCTCGTAACGTTAATTAGTTATGTATAACAGAACAATCTTCGCGGTTTTATACATTAGTACGAAAACCAACTCTGTAAAATTAAACATACCTTTTACAATATAACTAATAATTATACAATATGACAACTAAACCAAAGTCCATAAGGACAGTTACGACAAAATGGTTGGTGTTACTGAAAGAATAGAAATGATGAAATGAGTCACCCAAAACGTGACTATTTGTGGAGAATTACTATGTGCTCTGCATAAAGATAACAGCTAAATGGAGGATCCTTCAGTTAGACTGTACAGAATCGAGAGCCTGTAAAATGCACAAAAGTAAAGGTGCGCAGAGGGAATATGTGCCGGGAGATAGGCGCAATATGTATGCAAGAGTGGCTGCGACTCCGCGCGTGTATGAACCATTTATCAGGCTGTTGTACATGTACACGGGCTTTGCGAGCCCATGTATTTCCGAGGTACCGTGGAAACCGATGAACTTTCGAAGATCGATGCAATTATTTACAAAATCATGCCCTACTTTCGCCCAGCGTGCCCCGTCAGCACAATCGAGCCATCCATTTTTTTCCTATTCACGAATACTTAAAAGCACTTCCTTATGCAAAGCCCGCCGCGCTTTATTTCGCCCGCACGAACCTTATTTTTTGCGCAAAAGAGGATTAATTGGTCTTAAAGGATTATATAACCTGAACATATTGAACAGGAACAGTCGAGACTCAAAGCGTGATGTATTCCCTGTTATACGAAAGTGGAGCAAATCTTCCTGGTGACTTGCTACTCCCAAGCATATTGAATTTTCGAACATTTACCTTTTGACAATTAGTCGCTAATGAGAAATAGTATAATGCAGCGGTTTAATGACTTATTGTACTTAAGTAGGCTGCCATGGGTCACAATGTGTTACTAGTTGTACCCGTATTGATCAACGGAGCTTCTAGTTCCACTAATGTAGGCACGCAAGAGAGAATGCTGGAGACCAAAATTCTCCGTTACACATCAGCTATTAATAGTGGATATATGACATTATGATACCCCTTCCATGTAGATGCCAACGTACGCCTCATTTTATAACTGAGTTACCGTAGTAGAATATCCAACCAAGGATCGGGGTCTGCGCTACTGAAACAGAAATTTCCACCGAATTATTTTTTCTACAGTGTCGAATTTATCGGAATAAGTTTTACATCAGTTCAGCTGGAATTGTTGCCACTAATTTTGTGAAAACAACGCGAGATCCGAAAGCGATACTGGAAATCAAAGTTTGTAGCGCAACTTATTTAACAATTAGATCAGGTTTTTTATGTACAATGAAAATGGCTTCTTAAGAATGAACCTTTAAGAGTTTTAATTATTGTTTTTCTATTGCGACAACTATAACTTCGTATTGAAGACCACTGCCATATTAATTGGAAATTAGGAGCAGTCTACTCCCGGCATCCTAAAGGATTGTCAACATTAAACCACATATCGGTTATTCCAGCAACCACGTCAAGCAAAAGACCTTCAAGCATCAATCATTATTATTTCTATATTAATTGTATTATAAACTGATGAGTACATATTATAATATAGGAATCGTATATAAGAACAATGGAAATAGGTACTAAAATAATAAAATAAGTAGAATATATCAAGAAATATGCGGAGGCGATAATTTAAAATGCTCTTTGGTTTACATAATAATCACATTTCCTGACTGTTATCAACAAGTTTATGAATTCGTATTCATAAAGGAATTTCCGGAATGCTGGAAAATGGCAAATGCTTTCCTGGAACTCACTTTACACGAAAAACCAAAAAGCATACGGTGTTCACGTGTAGAGTTTCCAATATGAATTAATAACATATGTGCTGAGTTCTTTCAAACAGTTTGCGCATATTAGATGCATATCCCTGCATTTCAAAGCGAAAAATCGGATTTGGAATCGGAATCAGGATCTATAAAGCATTGTATATTTTTTACCAATGTATATTGTTACAGGTTAGTCCGGTAAGTAAAAGTACCGAATTTTGTGACAATAAGTCAATTTTGTAAATAATATTAATCAATCTTGATATTTTAATCGCTTGAATTATGAGGTATATCATCACAAATGTTTCGTCATAGAGGAGTACTTTACTTTAAACTTTAGTACACATAATTGACTTCAACGAACACAATTAGTATAATTACCATGTGCGATAGAAATAATACATAGATTATTATATCTACACACTTTTATCGCACGGAATAGTTGTGACGGTATATGTAGAGTATGGTTTGCCGACGTTTATCGTTATTCTCACTACGCGCCTGCGCTTAGATGCCGCTGCATGTCTAGTGACAGGTCTTTCAGGTCGATAAAGATATCTACGATCCTGCCTGGAGTTTCCAAATGTATCTTCTTCGATGCTTTGCACAGCGGAAATCTTACACTGAAGCCAATTTCTGGCAGAGGTCTTACTATTAAAGGAAATGCGTTTCGGGCCAAATGACTCGGACGCCTTTCATGAGAAAATGAATGTAACGGCAAAGATACAAAGAGAACTACATTTTCATCCTGCTCGAGGGATTTCACGAAACGATCAACAGACGGCTCCAAGAGCGACCGTTAATTCAATGAAAGCCCGTGATCTCGCATTGGGTCACGTGGGCACCAGCGAACGGCCAATGAAATTAAGTGGTGGCGCCCACGTGATCAAAAAAATCGAAATGGTGGACGTATCGGGACGCAGGATCCCGAGAGGAGACGAAGGACGATAAACTGGGCAAGGGCCCATCACCCGTGTCGACGGTGTTATCAATTTACGGGGAGGATCTATTGCGCTTATCAGGCTAATTTTGAGGAGGACCAGTGGCGATTAAAAGTTGCCGCGATCACCGGTGAAAGTAGGGCCTGTTTATTGTGGTGTCAATCTGCCCGTATTGCACGTATTGTGCTCTCGGACTGAGAGAAAACAGAGGGACAGTGTGCGGGGTGCGCGAGAACCGCGAAATCACGGATCCTCTACTTGGGAGTGCAACCCTGCACTGATACCTTGAGAAGGAATTCATTATCACGGAGAACCGGTGCGAGAGGAAGGAGCCGAAAATTGCGAACAGACGGCAGCGCGTTCACCGTGGGATTGCAGAGCCCGCGGAAGCATGTTGAAGAATGCAAGGGGTTTAGTGATTTATAAGGATGTGTCGGATCAAGCGTCTCCCGTTCAGCGGAGGAAGTAATTAGGAAGGTATATTTTGCCCACCGAATCACCTATTTCTCGATGCATTGCTCCTCGATGATATGTGACAACCAGTATGTGTCAGGCCTAGGCGAGGAATTCTTGATGACTTTAAGCCCGGTTTAGTCTGTTGACGTTCACAATCGCTGATCGCTCCTGATTGGTAGTGTGGTCCATGACCCGCCAATCGGCAGCATACGACGATTTTACTGCGAATGTCAGCCGTCAGCTCCAAAGTAATCTGTATCTCACGGAGTTCTCTCGTTCCTCGCAATCCTTTGTGCTACTGTAAAATGATCAATCCATTGTGAGTCCGGTGCACTTAAAATTACTCGGAATCACTCCGACCGTTGGATCAATTGGCTACATGGCTGAAACCCAAGTACTCTAACGGGGTTGACTACCGGTGGAAAAGCAACAAATGGATCCTAACTTAATTTAATCTCGAATAATCTAGAAATTCTGAAAATCGAGAGAAAGTCAGGCATTGCGTGAATTTTGACAAGTGTACGGTGTTCGTTAACGGCCAAATTCATTGGTTCAACACTGGCTTTATGCCAGAACTTTTATGTCAGTGACACCCAATTTCCTTATTTGTGTATGATAGTGACCAATTTACAATTTTCAGTCGATACAGATTGTGTGTGAAATGCATTATTTTATGTTAGTACAACAGTAGTATATACAAATAAATGGCAGAGATTATTCAGTTATAAATTATAGTTGTTTGTTGAATGTTTCTTCTGTATCGTAGATTTTGCTAAGAATACTCTTTGGACAGCCAGGTTTAGAAATAGATTTTGATTAATCACCCGTGTCTAGTCTTTACCATATATTTGGATTTGAGTACTAGTCTCTGTGGCTAAATACTGCTGGTTACTTTTTAACCCACTCAAAGACTGAAAATCAATTTTTCAGGTAGAATAGGTTTATAACGTACAAAAACTTTGTAATATGCAACAAGTGCAACTATATCTCTAAATCCCTGGAATATTCATATTACAATACTCAAGAGGCATGCAAACATTTGCAAAGCAATGATCAGCTTGAAGCATTGTCTGAGTAAGGAAACTAATTTTGTGCTTACAAAGACTAATACATCTAAGCTTTTTCTAAATTGATTAAGAACAGCATGAAGAGACATTTAGTATATGCTGGTAGTAGTGGCAATAACAGAAATATTCTTTAATGATTAGCTCTTCATAATAAGCTCTCTTGTTCACAGTATTAAATTGAACTAAAATTTCAAACGGAAGGCTGCATTAAAATAATTATTGAGACTGTGAAAGAGGATATTTTTAAACAAAATGTATAAAACTTATTTTAAACATTTGCATCAGTGGTTGTACATAAGTAAAGAACAAGAAGTAGGAGAAAGAATATATCTGAAGTACTGTATGGATGACCGAGAGCATGTTCATTAACCCTACCACGAATAAGGTAGAATCATCATAGAATAAGTTTACATATAATTTTAGTTTATAGTCTACTTCATAAATGTGTTCATAGGGTTAAAAAAATGGACAGCTGTGGTTCAGGAGTAGTACAAGTATTTGTGGGTGAATGGAGCCCTGAATATGAAGCACTTTCTATCAAAGCAACCAAGCAGACATCATCTGCTGAAATAGTAGAATGTATTATTGAAAGACTTGGTTTAGAAGATGCATCTGCTTCTAATGGATACGAGTTAGCAGAAGTAGTAGGAAATTCTGTTGGGCAAGAATGTAAAGAAAGAAGGCTTGGACCTTCAGAATGCCCTGTGGCACTCATGTTATTATGGCCGAAAAATGCGGCTCAGCAGGAGCATTACAGGTAAAACAAAGGAATAAGATTGCAAAGCATATCATGTTGATATATAATACAATAATGAGAAACTGTGAAATTGCTCATGAACATTTTAGGTTTTATTTGAGAAAGAAGCAACCAGATTATTTATGGTCAGATAGCAGATTTCCAATGGATCCACAATTATTGAAGGATTACTTCAATAGATTCCTCTATCAACCAAGGGATAAAGAATACCCAGATCTCTGTCAGCTACCAGATCTTAATGAACAAACTCTGTTAGACAACCTTAGGGCTAGATTTTTAGCTGGAAACATATATACTTATGTTGGCAGCATATTAATTGCGCTAAACCCATTCAAATTTTACCCTATTTACAATCCCAAGTATGTTAAGCTGTACCAAAATAGAAGATTGGGTCCAGACATACCTCCACATATTTTTGCCATAGCGGATGCTGCGTATCATTGTATGTTGAAAGAGAAAAGAAACCAGTGTATTGTAATTAGTGGGGAAAGTGGCTCTGGGAAGACAGAATCAACAAATTTTCTATTACACCACTTAACCGCACTCAGTCAAAAAGGATCTCACGGTAGTGGTGTTGAACAGACAATACTTAGCGCAGGTCCTGTGTTAGAAGCATTTGGAAATGCAAAAACTGCACATAATAATAACAGTAGTCGCTTTGGCAAATTTATTCAAGTTAATTACAAAGAGAATGGGATGGTACATGGGTGAGTAATACTTGAATACTGCTTCTTTCTATTGATCAACCAAATGTTAATGTATCACTCCACTGTGATTCTTCTGTAGAGCCGTTGTCCAAAAATATCTTCTGGAAAAGTCAAGGATTGTTTCCCAAGGCCGGAATGAAAGAAATTATCATGTATTTTATTACTTGCTGGCTGGAGCTAATGAACAGGAAAAACAGCTTTTACATTTAGAGAGTTGCGATCGATACAACTATCTAAATAAAAGTGGTTGTTATGGGCTTGAAAATATAGACGAACGACATGAATTTTCAAGATTGAAGCAATCTATGGAAATGGTCGGATTTACGCCTGAGAAACAAAGACGGCTCTTTGCGGTTTTGTCGGCTGTTCTTCTACTTGGTAATTTTCATGTTCTTTGGTCAGTTACAACGTGAAATTAACTACAAATTATTATTTTAGGTAACGTGGAATTTCAGCCGAGAAAATCTTATCATCATCATGATGACGCTGTAGCAGTAAAAAATCCTGAAGTAGTAGCATTAATATCTGAACTTCTCAGGGTGAAACAAGACACTTTGCTGGCTGCTCTAACTGCTAAAAGAGCAAGGGCTTCTGGTGAAACTTTAGTCATCAACTATAGACTTCCAGAAGCAATTGCTGCTAGAGATGCTATGGCCAAGTGTTTGTATGGCGCTCTATTTGATTGGATAGTCCTGCAGGTAATTGTCACTATAATTGAATGTCTATGATCACTTCATGTTAAAAGTAGAAAAATAAATAGAACATGACTTACATTTTCCTATAGGTGAACCATGCCCTGCTCTCCAAGAAAGATACTCTCAGAGATCATCAGGGCAATAGTATAGGTGTTCTAGATATATTTGGATTCGAGGATTTTAAAACCTGCAATAGTTTCGAACAGCTCTGCATCAATTATGCAAATGAACAGTTGCAACACTACTTCAATCAACATGTTTTTCAATACGAACAACGAGAATATCGGAAACAAGGAATTAGATGGACAGACATAGGATATAGTGACAATTCAGGTTGTCTCAATCTTATTGAAGCCAAACCGAATGGTCTCCTCTGTTTGCTAGACGACCAGTGCAAGTTAGTAATTCTTGCTAATTCCATCACAACTAATGATATATGTTTATCGTGACACCTTCATTCTAATGTTTACAATCTGTTTTGAAACTTGAAAATTATCGTCACAGTTTTCCTGGTGCAACGAACGAGACGCTTCTACAGAAATTTAATTCAGTACATAAAGACAATCCGTTCTATGAAGCTCCTCAACGGCGTGAAGCTGCTTTTGTGGTGCGTCATTATGCCGGAGCTGTTAAATATCAAGCAGCTAACATGAGGGAAAAAAATCTAGACTTAATGCGACCTGATGGTGTAGTTGGTGTATTGAAGAATTCGTCACTCGCGTTTGTTCGTGAATTAGTTGGTGCAGATCCTGTTGCAGTGTTTCGCTGGGCAATATTGCGAGCATTTTTTCGCGCTCATTTTGCCTTCCAAGAAGCAGGTCGTGCACATAGGCATGGGCGAGGTAAGTGTTGATTAAGGGCTTATGATATAGAGTATATCAAATAAGAAGTTAAATTGCAACCTTTCTTTCATATAAGCTGATGGGAATAAAACATCTGCGCAAAACAGATACAGGACGCCAAATGAAAATTTAATTAGGTAAGCATCTTGTGAATCGTTAAATTGTACACTATGAATTTTACACTGATTAAGGGTGACTGAAATAGTTATTAACTGCTTGTATATCTATACAACAACAGTTCTTAATTTATTAATATGAACAAGATAACAGTGTCAGTGTTCTTGTGCTTGTTTCCAAATACGTTTGATACGCATATTATATCACGCAATGAAGCGTGGATCGACATTATGCGTTAAAAATATTTGCATCAAGCTGAAGAAGTTTTTGTGTGTTTCTAATTAAAACCAACATTAATTATATTTATATTGGCCACTTGTCTTTTGTCCTTGTAGCCATCTTGTGACGTTATCGGCCGTCAATCTAACTATTAACCGAATCGCGTAAGTGGTCTTTTGATCCACTCTGTGTCATTTTGACAAGTATTACATTTATCTAGCTTAAGATGCGTTATGGATTTACAATACATTTGTGAAACTAACCTGTATTAAGAACGGGAATGAGAATTGGAAATGAATTGGCAATTAACTCGTAAATATATTGAATGTAGATATTTGTAAATCCATACAAATCTCTATTAGTCTTGTGTGTCTACGAATACTACTTAGTATTAAATGTATGCACCTCTTTTATTATGTGTGATTAGATGCAGCCTTCATAACTTCATACAATTCCGCTCTGTCACTCAAAGATACGATTCATTATCTCCTATCGTGTTAAGCATGGCCAATAATGTAATAATGGTTTAATTTATACAATCCGTATCCATCATTTCAAATTGCATTGGACTGGTTCATCAAATGCAATAGACATTACTTCTACAGTCACTGATGCGAATACAAATTCCAAACAATTTGCACCCTTCATAAACCATGTATTAAAATTAAGTTCGGAATAGCTCATAATTATGAAAACCAACCGATAACGAACTAAGCATGAGAGACTTTTTCAGTTCACACAAACATAATCGTCCACCAAGTTATCAGAAGCAACGCAGTGTCTGTATACCACCGTCCACTCCTACCGCCACATTATCTTCTATACAACTTGAAAACAACGAAAATGTAAACAACAACCGATTATCGTGGCCACAATTTAGAAACATTAATCAAACGCAACACTCATCAAATGTAACCGTGATGAAGGGTTACTTAATGCGGGGCAGGGAAGACCAGCCTCATAGTAATAATAAAGTCAGACGAGATACTCACACACCGCTTGAGAGGGTGCTTCCAAAAGACGAAGCAAATGTCATGGAACGCGCTAATCAAATAGTCATGTATGTAAACGGCTCCTATTTCATATTCAATTACGGTGTAATTTAAGTTTCAAAGATTCACTGCTTCACAGAAACGGTAGTTTACTCTATGTATAGTGGCTCTGGGTGAAGGATTTTTTTAGTAGGTAATGGCACCATTGTAGGATATAGGATTTCAGTGGTCTTCCCTCGCAAAATCATTTATTATGTCATGGCTTTCCCATTACAAATCGATTAAGAGAAATAGAAACCCTTCTTCCCTTTGTGATTATAAATCCACTCTAGAGAGTATTATAGTAGTTACCACAGCTTCTCACTGAAACTGCGTTTTGTCTCTCGAATGCTACTAATTCCATTGTGTAGTTTTAGCGGTGATTGGTGCATGAGGTTTCTGCAATTGCAGATCACTTTTCAAACTAACCATATAGGGGTTCTTTTATCACTAAACCGAATTGAACGCTAAAACTTCCCAAAGCTCAGGATTATAAAATCAGTAAAACTTCTATTTGAATACTATGTATTACACGTGAGTAGGACACACGAATCTCATATGCGAATCATCTCATACTTTAATTTTCTTCAGTGAATATAACGTAATATTCAAACCATTTACACCAGTAAATCAACTCTCTGTATCACAATAATCGTCATGCTAATTACTTACAATCATCTGCTATAAAACAATTAATGCAGAATATGCCACAAGCGTACACTTTAGGATTAGCTTTATTTGCACAGTGTTTGTAAGTACTTAACGAGTAACAACACAATGCTCGCTATATTCAAAACTATGTAAAACTGCCTTCTTGCATAATGCAAACGCTTCTTAACAGTACTAGTTGTACAATGTACAAAACTCATTATGTTTACCATGTGCCAGTTATTTGGTGCTAACTTATCGTCAAATTTTCTCTCAGTATTCACGAAATGTCAAATACTATTACTATAGTTGGCTATACTATTCTACTATTATACTATACTATTATGCTTGTTTATTTTTCATCGCGATCTAATCATTTTATTATCAAATAACATACTCTCCTAATTTATATGCTTATATGCACAATGTTTTGAAGATATCGCTGTAATTATAAACTATGACATAGAAGAGTTAGTTTTAGGTAATCATGCAATTTTATGGAATCTTAATATTCAGTGGTTGGGCAGCAATAACATCTAGAATTACATTATCTTGTTTAAATAACTTAGAGTTAAATAAACAAAATTTCTATATTTCGATGGCTGGTAATACCAGTACTTCAAATGCCTTACATATATCTACATACATGATTGTATTTCATATCGTTTACTTTATAAATATCTTCGACATATCTGCAATGCTACATTAGCTGCTGTAGATCTTAACACTGTCCTTTTCCTATTTTGTTTAATACAGCAAGCATAAGATACATTTATCTGAAGGTAAACCTATTCAGAGAAATGTCTAATTTTGCAAAAATAGGGAAAGGAATAAAAAAATGTTTTGCCGAAGATCTAGAAACTTAACTCTCTTGCTTTTATAGGAAGAATAAATCGTTCCGGCCGAGAGAACGGGGTAAAAAGGGCTTGAAAAACTTACAAACGGTCAAAACCCTTGCTGGACGAACACAGAGTTATGGAACAGGGGCGGGGAAGGCAAGAAAGCAACCCATGACAGTATCGGCACAGTTCCAACAAAGTTTGCATAGTCTTATGGATACATTGAATCAAGCGAATCCCTTCTTTATTCGCTGCATCAAAAGTAATGCCAATAAAGTTCCGAATGAGTTTGACGAAGAAACCGTTCAAAGACAATTGCGGTACACTGGAATGCTGGAAACAGTCCGAATAAGACAAGCTGGTTTCAATGTGCGCTTAACATACGAAGAGTTTATTCAACTCTACAGAATGCTACTTCCCAAGGGTTTGTTGAGCTCCCAGTCAGACGTTCGAGACTTTTTGCTAACTCTGAACTTAAACAGAGATAACTATCAGCTTGGAACAACAAAAGTTTTTCTGAGAGAATCTGAAAAAATAAAACTCGATATAGAATTGCATCAGCAGATTATTACGAGTATTACCACTATACAGAAGTGGTTCCGTGCTTGCTTAGAGAGACGAAAATTCCTTAGACTGAAAAATGCAGTTGTACAGATTCAATCTTTCTGGAGAATGATTATTGCCCAAAGACTTGCTCACTCTCTCCGTGCTAGAATTGACGCAGCTGTTCATATTCAATCAGCATGGAGAACTTATAAACAACAGACTTGGTTTAAAAAACTTAAATCAAACGTCATCAGATTTCAAGCCCACGTTCGAGGAAATAATGCTAGAAAGGCATTTGCGGAATTGCGAAAACGCAGAAAATTTTTACTAGAGAAAGTCAGCGAATGTAAGGAAAATATAGATAGCAAAACATTTGCATATACCAGTAATAAGGCAATCTCTAGGCTTAGAGATAACGATGAGTTAGTATATCTCTACTATAAAATGAACATTAATTATAAAAAAAACGATATAGAAATTTTAACATAATTTTCTTTTATAACGCAGATCCCTAACAGAAGGCCACACTTCAGGCGAATTTGGTGGCTCTACGCGTAAAATGGAATCTCAAAACCGTATCACCCCTGCTCGGTAAGTTGTACAAACTTAATCATTCTGTCATGTTTCAACGGGTCAATGTTTCGACTTTTCAAACGATTACGAATACTTTGATTTCAGGGTGGATAATGTTCTGCGTGAGAGTACCATTGATGCTGGTGTGTCGTACTCCAAACGAAAATTAACGCCGAACAAAAGAATATTACAGGAACCGACATTCCAGAAAAACACTGATACATTTAGTTCTGAAGAGATTAATGAACGAAAGAGTAGTGTGGAAAGCTTGACAAGCCTTAGAAGCTATGAATCTCAAGTATCTGTTAGCAACTCAGAATCTCAGGACAATACTTGCTCCAAGCCTGTTCCGAACACCAGAACTAAACGTGGTGATCAATCCCCTGTGATTTCCATGAATACAAATTTGATCAACACGACTAGCCGATTACCGTCCACAAGTAGAAGGGGTGACAGTACTTCTGTGGGATTTAGCGACGGAGAAATCGACTCGGAAACACCAAGCGCTATACAAAGTGCACCACCTGTATTTAATGCTACCCCACCATTTCCTAGTAGCCGTGAAGTAAAATATCACCAGTCCAATGTAAACTTAACACATAGTCCAAACGCCGATATTTGGCGACGCAGGCCTGATTTTGCATCAATGAATTATGACTTTTTGATGTCTGGCCCACTGAAGCCAACAGTAACTCGATCGTTAAATTACAAAAATATTGATGATCATATATTTGAACACGGCCAGCCAGAGAAGCCACACGAGGCTACAAACTATCATGTAAAATTAGATCCATCCGAGCGATTTGTCCGAATGGAAAGCTCAACCAGCAAAGAACACCGTAGACTTAGTGATAATAGTATGCCGAGTGAGAGATTGGAAAATATTACAACTCCACCTGCCAGGCGTGATTTAACATGTAATCATAATAAGGACGTTAAAGAGTTTAATTACTTGAGAAGACAAAACTCGGAGGGTGATACCTCCATAAAGTTTGATAGTATGGCAGACGAAAGTGCGCTGAAACATTCTTTATTAAAGGCAACCTTACCTAAGGAGAAAAATGTAAAATCGAAGGAAAAGACAGAACCTGATGTGCCTGTGCGAAGTGCAAGGCGGAATAGACCAACGCGGGAAGTTCAGTGTCGATCAATGGGTGAAAGTGTATCCGAAACTCCTGGCGGAGAACCAAAAGTGACTTTATTTCTTGGTACAATAAAAGAGGGCGATTTGAATAAGTCTTCAAATGTATGGTCTCAGAAAGAAAATCCACATGAAGCTACCTCCAGATCCGTTACAGATTGGCCTGTTAATCAGAAAGAGGGGGCATATAAAGTCCAACAGCCTGGCAAACGGATGAGATCAAATGCTTCAACAACTTTAGAACTTAAGAGACGTAATTCTGATCCTGCAACAAAAATTTCAGGACTTAGCGAAGATAAGCCAGGGTCTGATTCAAGTCCTAATGATTTGAAGCTCGCACCCGGCATGAACCTTTTGGAATGGAAAGGACATAATCTATTCACACTTGCTGGACACCGATTTAGAAAAGTTGCAAGATTTTCGAAAGATGATGTATGTGTCTGCTGTCATGAGAAAATGGATGCATTCGTCACACAAGGATATAAGTGTGTTGATTGCAAACAATTGTATCACGTGAAATGCATTCAAAACGGTGGTGTACTCAAAATGCCATGTCTGTTGGTAAATACACCTGGAAGACGAAAAAGCAGAAAGCCAACGCGAGCACCGTATGAAACGCCGAAGCAGCCAGTGACATCTAAATTCAGCTTGACCGGTACTTCAGCATTTTCTGATAGTACGGACAAAATAATATCCGATGCAAAGGAGTTAGCTTTTATGCAAGACTTTATAACGAAGAAAATTTATATCATGGAAGGGCAGGAAGAGGGCAAGAAACCTAGTGAAGTTGATCGCGTATTTAAGCAAGCCCTTCGAAAATTCAAAGATGACCTTGTGATTACATACAGTTTAGCTATTCAGCAAGGCGTTGAGGGGAATATTAAGTATACTGATCTAATTGCAAACTTTTTACATGTTATGGAAACAGTTTGTAAACAAGAAAACACTAGTGCAGACTTCCCTGTTACAATGGGTGTCAATGCATTTAGAGGATTTATGAACGAGTTTATGACATTAGTCAAAACTGAAGCACCTGATAAGCAAAGCAAGAGTAAACGTAAAAAGGAAAAGAAACGGAAACAAGAGGAACCCCCGCGTCATGGCAACCACATGTTCCAATTACCTATGATAAACATACCCACAGCTTGCGAAGTATGTAGTTCCTTCTTCATGTGGCCTATCGAACGAGGACTAGTCTGCCAAAGTAAGTTACCTAATCTGCAAAGGCTGCTCTTTATAAAATATGACAGTTATCCTTGTATTTACTATATAATACATTCATGCTTTTTTTTTATCTAGATTGTAAGTTAACATGTCACAAAAAATGCTACACGAAAGCGTCGCCAGAATGTGGAAAGGATGCATCTGTACATGAAACGAATACACAGAAAGTGTTTGGTGTACCGTTGTATAAATTAGACTGCGGCGATGGTAAAGTTCCAATAGTCGTAGATAGACTGATTACAACTATTGAGATGCATGGTCTGTATACAGAAGGTATATATCGCAAAAGTGGTGTAAGCTCCAAAGTAAGAGAATTAAAAACCAAAATGGATGAGGGCGACCTGGAAAAAGTGAACTTTGAAAATTACCAAGTTCACGTACTTGCGGCAGTTTTGAAGAGTTTCTTTAGAGATATGCCGGAGCCACTACTGACTTATGAGTACTATGATGACTTCCTTCATGCTGCCAATTTAACCGACCCTCACGACAGGATTAGTACCCTCTTTGCCATTCTGAAAAAGCTACCCAAACCAAACTTCGATTTAATGGAACGACTTATCGTTCATTTAGCCAGAGTAGCTCTCCATGAAATTGATAATCGTATGTCTCCGTCTGCCCTTGCGATAGTATTTGCACCATGTATTTTGAGAACAAACAGAACATTACCTGCGCAAGACTCACTCCAAGACGTCGGCAGGCAAACCTGCTGCGTTGAAACAATCGTCCAAGAAAAACTCAGAGTGGTTCGAGCGACTTTAGCTGACATAAATACTCTCGAATCAGCCTGTCATACAGCAACCCATCGTTTGTCCAGTTTGCGATCCTCCAAAATATTTAGTCCAGAAGAGTTGAACACTGCTACGGCGAGCGTTGCGGCAAGAGGTAGTGCAACAGACCGTGACCGAGATCGGGGAGACGAAGAGGAGGCGCTATTGGTGGATCACATACAAGAAATCCAGAAGGAAAAGGCTCTGTTAACTTCGACTTTACCCAGCCTAACGAGAGCATCTTCAGACGATGACCTCCTTTTATCAGCCACGGATCTTGATGATGGATCACTCGATGATCTTCTTCCATCTTCAGCTGGTAAATAGTTATAGTACTCTTAGCGTATTGCGTCTGTCATTCGTACAAAAACCTGAGTAATCAAAACTTTAACATTGTGTTTGGTCACAGATGGGCTCGTGAGGAAAAAACCAATTCAGAGACAAAGCTCCGCAGACAACACCTTCCCCACGATTATTAGTGTGGATGAAGATATGGTTATGGTGTGATCTTCAACAACGGGCACAACCATGAAGAATGGAAGGCAAGTATAGTAACATGACACGCGCTGTGAAGCGTCGACTGACGGCAGCGAATCGACGAGTCATACTTCTGGTCTCATCGGCAAGCCGCTAATATTTTATCTAAGTAGTAAACACGACATTAGGTAGGTCTAGTAATTTGTTGTTCCACACGGGGTTCAGCTAATAAGCCGACCAAACGTATATTTTTTTCACTCTACCACAAGGCTTCGGAAGTATCGAATTACTATTATACGGCAACAAGGAATATGCGAACGTATAACTTAACGCAGTGCGTTCTAGACATTCGTTTTATAAACTATTTTTTCTCGATATGCATTCCTGTTATCGAAGACTGTCAATCAGGCGTAGGTGTTTAGAGTGTTCCACCGAGACTCCATCATTTCACAAGTAATTTACGTATAAGTCCTTCTTTTGGCATGTCATATCCCATATTTTTGATAATCAAGAAGAAGAGTAAAAAGGCGCATCACACTTGTTTTGTAAAAAGCATCCAGAGTTGCGAGCATTTTAATAGGGTTTAGTTTCTTGTATTCCTGTCGATTTTATCGATTTTTTTCAAACAATCTCCCTGACACATCTCTACTACTTTAAAAATTCATAAGCTGTTTACAACGTTCATATAGAAGTCCACCCCTCAATAGAACAAAACCGTGAGTTTGCTACTTTTTCTGACAATCGCATATACCATCATCCGGTTTAAAATCTTTCGTTATTGGACGAATTGTAAAATTTATATAGGTCTGATGAAGGAAGATTTATGTAATTTTAATATTTAAAGGCATTTTGTTGGCTCCTGTTATACCCGCACAGCGTGTGCTGTTCGAAATATTAGTTAAAGAGAGAATTCCGGATGACCTAGGAAAAAGAAAACCAAAATATAACTTGTATATATTATGCGATATGACTATCTCGTAATAATCTGTTACTGTTGTTAAATTTACGAGAGACGTTACCAAGATTATATTTCTAGAGTCGGTACATGTCAATATAATTATTGGGCCTGCCGATGTTTTTCTTCGAATTAACTTTTTTACTTAGAATATATTCATTTCGTACAGAAAATCACTATACGAACGCGCCCAAACTTATACGCATAAAATTTACACACATATATATACATTCACATACACACACACACACACACACACCCATGAGTACTTAGTTATGTACATACCGAGATTTTGTGTACGCAGGACTGAACAGACGTTTTTTACTTGAGATTTATTACGTTTCGTTTTAGTTTCATCTTAATTTCTCTTTCGTCCCCTGCATTTTGAGTTTCCACTTCCTTTATTTTCCTTCTCGTTTTAATGCGCTCTTAGTCTAAATATACTCTTATTTCCGCTGGTGTGTCTGTGTGCCAGATTGAAATAACCCGCGAATTGAAAGGGTCGGGAAAACGAGCGAAGCATCGAAATTGGAGATTCCGGGCTTGTATACCGCAACATGGAACTTCCTATCTCGCAAAGCTTATTGAACTAATACCGCTTGAATAGCTTTGCTTTAATTGCTTTTCATTCTACATTAGGAGTGGCACTTGATTATTATTTTCCATGAAATTCGTGAGCTAAACGAAGCGCTTCGTTTGTCTCATTTTCTATTTTTTAAAGAATTTGACCGCCAGGTGTGCCGAGCTGTTGATTACAGGATTAAAATAGTCTCGTGTATTTAATACCGATTTATAAGTGGTTCGCAGAATTTCTGTTTATTGAATATTCGCGAAAACCAAAACTCTATGCCTTCCGACGTTTATTTTGTACTAGCGTTTTATTGTAAGCATTGCAGGTTTTATTCCAGGCCCGATGTGAAAAGTCAGCAAGGATTGGCCGAGATCGAAACTCCGCTTCGTTACTTTCGTTCCTTTTATAACTCATCGGATTTTCACGCTGAGAATTTCGTTGGCGCAGGGGCGAGTTTAACTTAGTAACCGTTCGTATAAGTATCATCGATTTTTCGTAGAGAACGGAATGCCCGTGCCCTTTGCGTTTTATAAGTTTCTTTCAGTTAGGAGCAATCGGATCATTCGGCCGATTGAATAGAGTAGTACTCTTCGGTATTACGTGACCGGACCGCACGTGACTTTTACTCATGTAACTTAGAATTAAGTCGGGGTTTCAGAAAAGCCAGGCGGTCCGCCAAAAAGTGTATATTCTCCGTTGGACTTGCGAAGTATATTCGTATTCCGTTCTTATTAACGCAGTCCATCTCCAGCGACAGTTTTAGACGTCCAATAAATTAATGTCACTTTTAGCTCGTGTTAGATCATAACAAACAGTTCAAAGCGCGAAGCGGGTTCAAATATTTTCCTCTTTTTCGCCCAATGGCTTTTACAAAATTATAGTAGATCGTTGCAGAGTTAAGTTCGTTTTGCGTACTGAGGTGCAATGTTGTAATATAAAACGTTATTGTCTTCGCGATTCAAAACTTGGACACCAATCAAATGAACACCAGCCGAGCATGAAACTGACAAATTAGCTCGAGTTTAGTGTATGTCACCATTCTTTCACAAATGTAACTCTAGGCATGGATGAGGAATCCAGAGTCTCGATATTTCAAAGCTCTAGGGAGAAGGTGGCTAACGTTGAAGCGCGTCTTTTGCCTTAAAGCTTTTAAGTTTGGTTTCTGTGTACAAAGTGCTCCGTTTGTTCGTTATTTCGCCTTGTTTGTAGTTGCTTATTAAGATCGAATTGTTATCGTCGACTTTTCGGCCCATTGGTGATATCCTCGTTTACGTTTTCCTTGGAATCTATTCTAGACCGCACGTTTGGTAGATTCGAGATCGTTTAAGATATACTATATATCCGTGGACGAAGCTGGTAGTCTTACTATTATAATAGATAAGGAACTAATCGTTAATTGAGGACCTATAAATTATTGTGTTTCGCAAATGTATACCTATCTATCGTGCAAAAAGGTGCTTCACGCGAGTATCGAGTGTGCAAGGTACATCAGTGTTGATGTCTAGTTGAACAACGGAAAGAACGAACGGAGAAATTGGGGAAATAACGATCTAGAATCTAGAATCCGTATTCACGATGGAGATTTCTAATTACCCCTGCGACTCCACAGTTGCGCGAAAATTCCAAGTGCTGCTCGACTCGTTTCATTGGCATGATTCAACGTATAGTTGTCGCGTTCAAACAGTCAATCTATCTATGTATATACAGGCAGTACTTTCGCCTGCTAATTATTTTCCACTGCTTACGCAACGCGAAATTGCAAAAACTATTTTGAATGGTACATTCACATTACGAGGATCGGGAACGTCACCCAATTTACCGACCGTATCGCTTGGGATTTTCGCCCTCGGATAACGTCGGGCTATTCTCTACGGGTATGCCGACTATACACATTGAAAACTAGCAGCGCAGTTCTCTGTATGACAATATTGTCCCGAAAGTTTAACGAACTCCGTCACTTGTTGCAACGGCGATGATAACTCTCGTTTTTTTTTCTCTCCTCCCATCTTAGTTCCCCCCACCTCTCTGATTATAGCGTCATTATTTTCAATATATCTTCAGGACGTTTCATCGGGCGTTTACGCGTAAACGAGGATAGTAGCGAGCAGGCAGACCGGTCTGTGATGATTGCGGACCCAGAATCGTTGGGGTACTCACCCGTGAGGTGTTGCTTCGCAAGAACGACTTTTCTCAAATACGCTTATTATAAATATACAGAGGCCGAATGCTCGTGGCGCTGAATTCGCATCCCCGTCATCATTTTAGAAGAATTCCGGGCGCGGAACGCGACAGTTGCAATTTGTGACTAACCATTTAAAGTCAGTAGCGACATAAGGGTTGGCGTGGATCCCTCGAAAACGAATCAAAGAAAACGGTGGCAATAGCGCTGAAAAGGCTCGCTAACGAAAGAACTGAATTCAACGTTTAACGTGCGCTGAAACGTCATGACATTAACGCCTCTTCCCCCCATTTGTGCACCTAAGTGCAATTATGGCGGCAGGGAGGGTTATCCAGGATCGCCTTTTCCTCGGTTTAGGAAGCGAGGCTTATCGTCGTCGTTCGCTTGCTCGTGCACGTCGCAACTGCTAACGACTATTAACGCCGTGATGCTCATCCCTTTCCTTCCGCGAGAGAAAGCAAAAGTACGGCGAGGCTCTCTTAGTACGCAAAGTAGTCGAAAATTTGGTCGTTTCCTGCGAGAGGAGGAAAGCCATCTCGGCGGTGACCGACACTTCGATCGTTACATACCACAGATGTGGCACACCCCGTTCATTATATTTATATATGCATATATAAATATATATATATATACATACCTGTTATTTTTCTTCAAACAGAAAGTGAGTGTGTATGTGTGATATGTATAGAGCGTGAGGTTTAGAGCAAATGGTGCGTGTTGTAGCAGGAATCATGCATAACGTAACTGTAAAACTAGGCGAAGACAGCGCGTGCAATCTTGATCAGCAAAAGTACATGCCTCGTCATACGGTTCAAACGTCGGGCGTTGGGATTCGTTAATTTTCAGAAGCAGTTCTTAACCTTAGGTGGTAATTGGCAAGGAATCGCATAGTACGGCCAGTGTCTGCCTAATCCTACTGTCAAATACTTCTTCCTGCGTGTTATACTTCACTGGTCTCCTATTATAAGATAGACCTGATAGACTATCGATTTCAAAAGCGCCGACTGTGTACGCGTCACTTGTCATCCGCCTAATGTTAAACATTCTACTCTTTTGCTAAAATTCCTGAATCCGCTAGGAGCGTCTTTCGTATTTTTGAGCGTTAAACAGTATCATGTGTTTTGGCTGCTCGAGATTTTGCGGAACAAGCCGATAAGGAGAGACATTCGTCGATGTAAATACGTGAACGCATGTGTGCATAAGAGTCTCATGTTTCACGTTTCACAAGCTCGCGATGGTCAAGCGATCAAGGTACAAGGTAATATCGCGTGCAAGCGCGATATTCCCTAGGTTGAAGGGTATACGGCGAAAAAACAATATCGACGATGTAACATACTGCGCACGCTGGTGAGACGGGGAGAATGGGTGGCGAACCTTTCCCCTTTCCCCCACGGCTTCTTTAGTAAGTTGGCGTAGTTTCGAACCCTCCTCTTTTCAGCGTATCATGCTGCTTGCTCTCCTTATCCCCGAGACTTTCTTCGAGACCCATTCGCGTCGCTAAACTTTCCACGAGTAAGCCGGCCGTTCCTTCGTTTTTCTGATACTTCTTTCGTCGCTCTCCGTTTTCACATGCTCGCACCCACTACATACTTTTAACTGTCTGTCTGCTGTATCAAGTGCCAATCCGTTAGATGTTAGATTGAACTTCGCGCGCGCATCGGTGTATGAATTTACGCAAATCGAACGGGAACGTTGTATATTGGAGCAGCGGGGGTCAAACAGCAATTCGATTTAGCCCTTGCCGATTCTATTGCGAGGATCGACGGTCGACGCTCGGTTTACCTTCGCTTTTCTATGATCAATGGACCGATGTCTCTGACAGTGACATGGGCTAGCTTAGCATTATTATTAGGTCTGCGTATGCTGTCAACTGCGTTGTATTATACCGTAGTGTAGTGTCTAATCAAGATTCCATTCTCTAACCCATAAGTTTCTGGGTTTCGGTAAATTCAACAGGCTCTTCCAACTCCACAGTGTATAGCCGATGATTGTGTTAGTGGAATCTCTCGTGTTTGTGAGATCGGCGCTCACAATCGTAGATCGAAAACCATCGTGCGAGCTTCCAATTTTTTTTCGATTATCTCTTCGGGTCGAGCTATCGTGCGCCATCGTGAGCATTAGCTTTTTCTCTACGCTTGACCGCGTGCTCGCACCCTAATCGCATAGGATCTTGCGAGCAAAGTGCCGTGAAATGGGCCGAATAGGGTTTGCAGTACGCGTACCAAGGCCGTTCGAAGGATCCAAGTATGTCGACAGCGCCAAACACACACACACACACCTCCCCCCCCCTCTCAGCCTCTCACCTCTCGATTTTCATCTTCTTTTATTTATCTATTTCCACGTCTTAACCTCGAGCGCTTCGAAGTAATGTTTTGGCGACGGATTTTCCAGCCTTGACCCCGCCAGCCCTGTTTCCATCCGCCTTTTCCTTTGTCTCCTGTACAAGCAGGATGGACAAAGTTCGCCGGCACTGTACCAAAGACACTATGTAAGTACGTGCGCACGGTGAACTCTTCACTCCTGTCTAAAAGGCGGAACGAAATAAAAAGAATCGGAAAGTGTCAGGCACTATTTTTGCCCAGCACCTCCTCAGTCGGACTCCTAAAAAGTGATAGGACGTTTTAAATGAGAGGATGGCGTGTCTCTCACATCCTCACGCGTCTGCTCGCTGTCTGCTTCTTTTCCGCGATGCTGGAATAGTGCGACGGCGAGAGCACTGGTTTGAAACTGGAAACTGTCTTTTCGCCATACTTGTCTTTTCGCCACATCCCTTCTCTTCTATTCTCAAAGAACCACTCTATCGAATAAGATTGAGTTACAGCTTCTAATCGAGACTACTCAGTCTTTCAGTAAATTGGTGACTATCGCTTTTGCTTGGCTCAGAACGCGATCTATCGACAGTCTCCTTGTTGATAATGTTCTATCTAAGAAACGAAAACATTGGCTTCGGAGAAAGCAGAACTTCCATACGAAACGAATAGTCGGAGAACGCACGCGCTCTGTCTTCGCAGACGATCGCTGACTACACAAAATGTACATAATCCTTTTTTGAGTTAGGGACAAACTTACCGATTTAATTCGCGACACTGTGTATGACGTTTCACTTGTATGGGTGTATTACGTGTATGCGTTTGTGTACGTGGCTACATGTGCGTCCACGAGACGGTGTGCGAGGGTCATTGTACGTGATCGACTGTAATTTTATATAATATTTGTAAGGCAAAAGAAATATTATGTACAGCATACCTGACAGTAAATAATAAGTATCTACCTTATACCTAAGAAAAAACCCTCTGCCTCCATTTTTCGGGATGAACTCGTAGCAATTTGTTCAATGGTTTGGGCGGCTGCCGAGAAGTCCATCGCAATAGTGGCAAAATAATATTTGCAACGTGTTATGACTAAACCCCCTTGACTGGTTGGACTTGCTGGCGTAAATAGCTGAGAGTCGACTATACATAGGGGCGGGTTCAATCTGTTGGGATTCCCATTAAATGCCGATCATTAATTAACGCGAATAGATAGCCAAGCATAATTAACTGGCTATACAGGCGGATTAATTAACAACGATGATAAGCCTGTAAACTGATCGACAACACTGCACTCACCCGGCGATCTCTACATCATTACTGTCCTTGCATTAGAGTTTCACGCTTGCAGTCCCAAACTGCAAGTGCTACATACGATTTTGGCTGTTACTATTCCGAGATCCAATCGATTCTCTTTAGCTAACGTCGCAATTTCCACTCAATCATTCTCATTTCCGTATACGCGGCTTCGCATCAGTATTCCGCCAAGCCGGCGCCCCTGGCATACGCAGAAATTGTGTGTAAGCCCACGGAAATAGAGAGAATAACAATTACTAACGTGCTTTCTCCCTCGAGCAAATCGTTGCCAGCGCTACTATCCGGCGGATCCTAACAAGTGAAATTGCTCGAGACTTTTTCCTCTAGAGTCAGCCGAATCTACTTCGGATGCAATTAAGGGATGTACCGAGAATGCCGTGTAATACTACTTTTCACGCCTTTTCCCAAGCGTACTTGGGAGCGTCTTTACGGATATACGGTGGCCTTTCCACCAACAATTAAGTAGATGGTGGCCACGGTTTTGAAAGTGGTACGCGTCGTTAAGATACCGGTGAGATTGTGGCGCTGCAAGCTGGACTGACAGAGAAAATTGCTGGTTGCAATGTACGAGTGGAGTAATGGCAGGGCCAACAAAGTCCCGATTCCGGAGAGAGAAATGAAATTCCATCGATATGACCGTTCAAATTCACGGGCAATCGCCACACTGAGAAGGCAACTGAACGGTAAATCCTGCCGAAAAATGGTCACCGCCACTTCTTCCCTCGAGTATGTGTGCGCGGCTCCATTTCATTCGGCTTCGCAATCGAACTCTCAAAGCGCCGCGTACTAAGCTCGTGCTACTTTTTGTCCACGTCCACGACGTTTTCGGTTTTTCGTCCTCTTTTACCGCGGACTCATTCCCCTTGTCCTCGACGGCGACCTTCTGCTCTTGCTTTTTTCTCCTCACCACCTATGCCTACTGTCCTACTTTTCTTCGCATCATCTATCCACTGATTTATTCTTCCCTTGCTCCACGTACCACGATCTATGTGCGCGTATGTGCATGCGTGAATAATCAATGGCGAAGAAAAACTCTGGGGAAACGAAATCGGTGGGATTTGCATTCCATCAAATTTATCGAACAACCGGGCGCGGTCCTGCTGATTAGCTAGACCGACAAGAAAAACCGCGGCTCAAAGCAAGTCATACATTTTTATGGATCTCGAATGACATTGCGCTAATGCGTAAACACGAATTGATTAACGTAATATGAAAATATTGATCATACAGAGTGGCGCTCACGATGCCACCAATTTCATAGGACTATGCAAATCATAACGATGAGAACTAACGTCGTTTATTCTACTTGTCATTAATCCTCCAACAACGATGCCATATGGTACACGGGAATTTATGTTCCACCACGATACGCTTCATGGAAATGTACAATCCTACGCCTTTACCCGACCAATCAATAGAAAAAGCATAGCTTGGCATAACAACATGCGGGGGTGGCTTGATTGAACGGCTAGATGGATAACAGATTGAAACTAGCTTTCATCGAAAATTGGCGGGTTTCGGTGAATATTCACTTTGAAGCCAAGCTACGATAGAAGAGAAGGATCGTTACTTGTACAGAGTTAATTTGGTAGGTATTGGAAGATCGTGTTTCCTAAACAGAAGCAGAGCGATTCACCGTTCACTGCTCAGTCACAGGCAGTCATGGGTAAATGTTACGCTACCTATTATTGAACGAATCGTTTGCGGTCCAGTTAACGGCCGGTCCAACTCCTGCTTCTAATGGAAGTCAAATATAAACAAGGAACCTGAGCTCTATATCTATATTCTCAAAGCAAAGGGAAACTCTAATTTGATAAAATTTTGCCTTGTTCAACAATCCCTTGCTGTGGACAAGAGGAAGAGGGTAAGGTCCGCGAGTGGGGCTTGTAGTGGTTGAGGTAGGGCCAGACGGAGTAAATTAGACTGGGAGAACAGTTTGTACGTGCATCTGCGCATCTCCGAGATAAAGAGTCCTAACATTTAGCTTTAAAGTTAATTATCAATCGCTGGATATTTGCTGAAAACTTGACCGGATTCCGGAACACTTCTCACCACTTCTTAGTGTTATATTTGTAAGCTCATCCATAGCTGAAAATTAACAGCGACCTAAAAACATTCTCAAATGCGAAAAGGGTAGCGGTGCAGCAGTTGTATGCGAAAAGAATGTATGCTGTGGAGATTGCAATATGTGCATAACGGGGTTTAATAAGAGGCTATATCGGTATTGATGCGACATCTGTACATTGGATGTGTCTATGTGTGCGGGCGACGGTGAAAGAGATAGAGAGAGAAAGCGAAACCGTAGCACTGGGTCGAAATGACCAACGCGAAGTGACTTTTGCAATCTCGGACAACGATCACTGAGAAGCCTCCTCCCCGATTGTTCGAGAATTCGAGGCACGGCCACAATTGTCCTCCCCCGCCCCCCCCCCCTTCCTTCCCCTCCTCCACCTACTCCACTAATCGAATCGAATTGAATTTCCATCCCTTCGTCGCTGAGTAGTGGCTTCTTCGGAATACCGCCTTCGGCTAGTCAATAAAAATTAACGGTTGATCTGGAAAAATGGGGCTCGACCTCGTCTCCCTTTCGATGGAAATCAAGAGCGCCGCTGGTGGTCGTGAGCGAGGAGTGAAGAGCACCAGTGGAAGGGCAGCACCAATAATAACTTGGGATGAATTCTAGCGACGATTACGCCGGCAACGATAATAAAAGGACAAGGAGTAGTGAGTAGGTAGGTCGCCATCGACTTTTGGCAAGCGTCAGCTTCATTACGCTACTCGGCGAAGTCTCAGGCGGAAAAACTTGATTGATCGCAATCAGGTTCCCTCTTACGCTGATCCTCGGTCGCGAGATAAATGCAAATAGAATCGACTTTCAGGAGTTATGCAAATACCCCCGAGTTTCTGCATTGCAACTTTTACAATGTATCCTGGCGGTGGTAGTGGCGATGGCGGCGCTATGACAGAAAAGCAGTAGTTTCGAGTTCGTAAGTCACGTTCGCGAAGGAATGGCAATTCGCAATGCCGTTTTCGTGGAAAAGTATTGTTCCATCTCATAAGGGAGGCCATGACAGCGGGAAACCTAATAAAACTACCACCTAGATAATAATCAGTTTAGTGGGTCAACGTGGAGTCTATCATTGCTTGATGATACTGTGCCGAGGACTCTTCTTCCGAGCAATAATAGACAGTGTGAGTTTAGAGATAGATCTGCAATGGCTTGATATCCGATTGGACGAACCCTTGGCGATTCTAATAGAAGAAACGGAGGCGGAGAGTGCGAGGGAGGACGAAGACTTCCATGGCTGGAAGATGCGGAAATATATGCGGTGCACGTCTGACCATAATCGAAACATTTCTACTATCTCCACGAAACACGAAACAGGGAATATAGAGCGGAACGAGCGGGGATGTAAAAGAGATTTGTCTGTCGTTGCGGGCACACGAGACATTCGCCAAGTATTTATCAAATTTCGAATCCGTATCAGTTGTCGAACGAATGTTTTAAACTCGGCCTCATTTGGAAGGGGCGTTCGCTTATTCAAGTGCCGATAGTGAAGGGTTAACGAGCAAACTAAAGTCCTCCTGGAAGGAATGTATAAAACTCTGTCCCACAGCCTATCTTTTGTTCCCAACCCAGAAACAACCTCTGCTACCGAAAAAGGGGGACAAAAGTTTGCCAGGGATAAAACCGAAACTGGACCGGCGGTCGACGAAAGTGTTAAAAGCTAATCCACAATTATCCATATCGGCTATCGATGTCAAACACTTTCACAGGAAATCATGAAATAGGAACAATGGGGGAGGGCGGAGGTCGTGGCCGAGGGAGAGTCCGATGATAAAGGGCGGGAAAAGAGGAATGGGAGGAAGGAGGACGTGCGCGCAGAGGAATTTTTGGGCGGCAGTCGGCCTCGTTATGCTGGAAAATCTGAAATCGATTGGAGAGAACCCAACCCGGCCCCTGTCGGGGCGTCTGCGCGACGCAGACGTCGACGCAGACGCCGAGGTTGCTCGTCAGGTCGATAGCGAGCCCTGGTTAAACTCTACGAACCTCGCCGATGGTCCGTGAGGAAAAGAGCGAGGCGCAACGCTGACAAGGAAAGAAGAATGAGCTTTGATAAAAGGGAGATGGAAAGGGAGAAATGACGTGGGGGTACCAAGGGGATGACGAACTGCTAGTCCTCTCGAGGGTTGGCAGCCGGAAGAATACGAGAGAGCAAAGGGTTGCAGATCTCACGTTGGCTATTTCAGAAACTATCAACATTGCGACTATGTGTAATCCTTGAAACCGCTTAATAGCACTTTCCGTTCTAAGATCGGATCGCCCAACGTCGACATCTTCTAAATGTTGTAATTCCACTGCTTTCTATTTCACGGGATCGGAAACCGAAGTTTTAAATCCTTCCTGCTGATACATTCCTGATAGCCATCAGTTTCATTATTCGATTAATCATACTATGCAGAGCCTAAAGTAAATCTATCAGGGGAAGATCAAAAGTACACCTTTTTGGATTAATCCATTAGTAATGCGAAATCAAATATGGTATTACATGAATTCGAAATACGCAAAGATTAATTCATCAATTGAATGGCACGTACAATCGACATGAACTGAGGGTTCTCCGCAAAGAGAGTGATCATGAATGACACAACCACGTTTTGGTAGCTCGTGGGTGATAAATGCACGAGGATGAATGACGATGAAAACCAACGAATGGAATCCCAATCACCTCGATATTCCAATAAAGGCTCGGGTGGGATATATCCATCGAATTAAAAGGAAGGGAAAACGTGGTCAATCGTACGGAAGGGAAAAACCCCTGTTTTTAATCATCCTTTCAGAGCTTCAATCGCATTTACTTCTCTCCAAGTGATCTACTTTCCCAATCAGGTTTTCTCTTAGAATACTCGCAAAAAGCACGTACAATAAATTGAAGAGTAATTCAGATGAATTACGTGTGCTAACCTGACGGGAAATTCGGGGTATGTAGAATTGCAAAACGTTTAGTGATTGACAAGAGGAAAACGAGAGTAGTTAAAGGGTAGACAATTGAAATGAAAATTTGAGAAAAGATGAGAGATTTCATGGACTTATAGTGGGAGTGCCGGCTGTGACCAGCGTTTTCGATGGAGATCCCATGAGAAAATCGATGTCGGCGCTGAAATCCGCGCCATGCGTCTCAATGACGAGCGGAGCCTGGTAAAGTGGGACTCCAGGATGGGTCTGAGAGGAGCACCGCACTCGGGCCACTGTCTTAGCTGAAGTTCCGAACCCGTGAAACCTCTGCTCGATAACACTATAAATCCGGGGTTCGTACAAGCGATGCTCCCTCTGTGCTCTAAGGCTTTACCCTAAGCTACAATCGATCGAGCCAAGTGACAAACGTCGCTGAATAAATTCGTTCCCCGGCCAGATTACGTACTCGGCGTACCTCTGCCGGAAAGGCCGTCAAATGATTTCGAGCTGCCATGTCAGTGTGCTGGCTTTACCTTTCGTTTCTTCTATCGGGCGCGCGACACCCCTGAAAATGGGAAATGCGTCGAAAACTGTCCTATTTCATGCCGACCTATTTTAAGTCCCACTCTCGGGAAATGTCCGTCGCGCCCGATATAACATTTAATATTTCCTGCGTCGTGAAAATGCCACTTAAGAGGACGGCCGTGACTGTCCAGCTGGAACACGCATGTCGTTTGTAATTTTTACGAGTTGAAAGCATACATTCATGAATACTTACATGAAACCTACTGAGAATGATAGGTTCGTCAAAATGTAGTCTCGTTCGTGCAATTGCCTTAATGCTGTTAGCATTTAATGCCAATAAAATATCATATAACACCACTGCAGGAATTGAATGCTCTTTATTCGCAAGAAACGTCGCTTCTAGCATAAGAACGTTGAAACGTTGTAACCCGCGAAATGAGATTAAAGTATTTACCGTTTCCATCGGAAATGAGGTCGCCAACCTAAGGAAAAAGCAAAACATCGGAGTTTCTCACAGTCGCGAAACAGTATGCGTGTCATTCATCCCGTGACGCGATAAGCCCTCTTGCAAAATACAGCTTCTAAAGCCGTTGCGATTTTAGGGATCTATTAGTAGGCGGCCAATTTTCAATGAAGTTACTGCGTTTCAAGCACAGTTTCGGATAATTCTGACCAACAGGAAATCCGTCAATTAAATTTCAATTTCAAGTTTAGCGCACTCCTGGCAGTTTCGGGAAAAAGAAGATCGAGCTCCACAGATCTAAAGTCAACACTAATTGTAGACTTTTTAGTCTGGCAGTGGCTTTAAAAGGAAATAATATTGTATTACTTTCGGGATGAAGGATGACAAAGAGTGTTCCTCGTAGCCAGATGCCTCTGGTGAGTGAAGCATGTATTTTCGCGTAGTCTTTGGTTTTTCCCCGTAAGCAAATCCTCTCGCGTGAATTTGGATATAAGAGAAGATGTTGCGTTAGCGCCACGCAATTCTCCGATAATGCAATTTCATCGCGGGCAGACAAGGGTATCCTCAGGTATCACATATGCTGCTTCCGGGTAGTGTTGGCTGCGGCGATGGCTCTGCCGGCGGTGTAATTCGAAAGAATGTCTTTCCTCCTGTTGCCAAACGTCTTCTTAACCCCTGTTCGGATAATATTCGCAAATTGCTACTACTGCAATTTCTCCCACCTGGGCGCAGCGCTCGCCCGCTTTACGGTCGGTGCTTCCGAAAATATACTGCGTTTCTCGTTAAAACTTCGCCGGGAATCGAAGCCCGTACCTCCTGATATAACGAAATACTTGGAAGTCGCGAGGTCGTTTCTACATGGAGGCAACGGAGTAGTGATCACCGTTCGGTGATCCCCGGTTCACTAGTCAAAGTGGAGGAGGGAAATTAGAAATTATAAAGTTACAGAACACTCAATCCGACGTTTGTATCAGCATGCGCGCGAATCGAATCTCTGCAATTTTAGCTTTTGGAGTAAAAGCCTCGGTATAAAGCTTACGCACAAACATTGCCAGTTTGGCCAAACAGAAGGTATTACACTTTTGAAAGTAGAGTGGTTTGCAGTGCCGGTATGTTAAACTATCATTGGAAGCTCTCATGTTAATCTTCGAAACAGAGAAATTTCAATTTTCTTTCCACTGTTTGTACCCGGTTCATTTCGCTCGAAAGTAATTCCTTTGCTCTATCAAAATATCGTTTTGAAATCAAAGTCAATCTCCGGGTGAAAGGTAGCGGCTTTTGGAATCCCGCACTCGTAAGCACGCGCTACTATGGAAAATATTGGCCGACCAATATGGGAGGCAGCGGGCGCATTCTACTGAATGATTCACCCCGGATATTTGGGTGGAATCCGCCCGGTGAAAGTTGAATAGGATCGGCAGCTTCGAGCGATCGCTGCGGAGCATATGGAAAAAATGTCAGGAACGTAACGAGGAAGAAGGATTGCAAGCAGCAACCGAGAAATTGGAAAACAGTTGCGGAAGGAGAGACCGAAACAAATACAAAAGAGTATCCGGTTGCGAAACGTTCAGCGTACTTTTCGGTCCACCCTTTTCGTGCGTCTCCTCTGATGCTTTTAACGCTGACGCGCTTGTTTCTCTTTTAACTCCTGCGAAGCATCGGTCCTTCTCGTATGTTGGTGCGGTCTGTCCGGCTTGTTTACGACAGGGGCATCGAAGCGAAGTTCGCCTGGTGGTGGTGGCGAGCCGATATAACTCCTATGCCACCCCTCGCGGCACGTTCTCTGAACAGGGTGGGTCGCACCAGGGCCGATCGAGCTTGCACCGTTTCCCCCTTCTCTGTTACTCTCGAGGATCCTCCATCCACCTACTCTCCACCTCGTCCTTCCGCCAAGACCAACTTTTCCCTATTTCCTTCCACCTCCTAACCTGCACCACCGTCTTTCTGCCCGATGCCTATTCCAGATTCCCCTTCTCCCCCTCTCTTCATTTCATAATTCTACGAATTCCACTTTTGCCAGGGTTTACTCCCGCCCTAGATCTGTTCTACCCAGTTTCTCGGTAATGATCCCAGAAGCCCCAGGCGAGGCACGTGTTCATTGAGCCTTGCTTAATTGCCTTCTCCTCCTTGATTTACACTGATTGATCCTCCTATTGATTCGTAAATATTTAATCAACCCGAGGAGGAAGTTTCCAGGCGCGTTTCGTGCAGACCGTTTGATCACCAAATGAGTGTACATCGCCGCATCATTGCTTACTCCAGTCTCTGGGATCTCGAAATCCAGTTTGATTGCTTCACGCTAGGTCCATCTTCTTCCGATCCGATCTTCCCAGGGCCTTTCAACTCAATAGTTAATGGTAGTATTGAGGAACGAGATTCTTGATTACGCGCTCGAAGTGTTTACCCATCAGCCGTAATACAGCCTGCCTATCTTCCCTTGCTTCGTTCTAGGAATACAATGCGTAGATACGTGTTTCTGGCTTCCCCGATAATCGAGTTCGGAGATTTACACGTCCATTGTCATTATGTTTGGTACTACAAGCGCTACAGGGATAATTACGGAGGCGCGCAGGTTAACTTTCTTCCCGCCGCAGCAATCTTGCTCCGGATAACCAGGTGTGTATCTCTGCGATCGGATGGGCGTTGCAGTGGAAACCGACGAATTTAGTTTAGTAATAATAACTTTCCCGAGTACTACCTAACACGCACTGGCAATTCATGTTGGATGTTCTGATTAATTCAAGTTGCCTAAACGGGTTCCTACCTTGAGTGTAGTTGCAATGCAACTTTACTTGTTCACCGCAATCTCGTTGAAGAAGATATTACCAGTCAAATAAACACACTGCCAGTGGATGCATCGCACTCAAGGGCCATTCCCAATGCTTTTCTGGAAAAAATACAGAGAGCGGCAGAGAATAGAGAATTGCACGGAAGTGCTGCGGTGCACAACGGGCGTTAACCCCTTGCCCTCCAAAGGGCTTGTCTTTTCGGCGTTTTATCTCGTATCTCGTTCAGTTTTCGCTTGAAATTTATGTTACTTATTTGCCGACAAATTGTTATTGCTCTGCTATTTGTGTATATACAGCTTCTAATACGGTATAGTCTTTTACCACGCTTAAATAATTGAATTATTTCGTAACACTTTGTACTCGAAGGACACTTGTTAGTCCGTATCAGGGAACCACAGTTTCTGAAGCGCAAAGCATTAAATTATTGCTTTCGGGAAGAGGAGGGGAGTGCACTTCGTCAAAAGCCCAGGCTTCTCTAGTCAAATAGATAGCCGACAGATGCAAATACAATATAAAGTTCAACACTTCAAGGGAAAGTTCGTTCCTGCGTGTAACTTATCGCTGCGGACTAACGCGACTTAGACAACTTCTCTGGACACGGAAAATTCGTTCCCGTCGCGCCTGCGGGCAATTCATCGTCCAACGTGTACTTATTATATAGCCAATGCAATGCAATCTAGAGGGTGAGGAATATTTCGCTCTAATGTATGCAAACTAACGCGCGTTCCTGAGCTTTTCTATACGCGGCCAAAACTCGACCTCGTGACCCAACCACCGGCTGCTCCGAGCAATCTGCGCCAACCAGAATTTTCCACAGATGGAATTATTGGCCGAATATAATTCAGCTCGCATAATTGCGTAGACATTGCACGACCATTGTTTATGCCGCGTAACGCGATACATTCCCTGGATTCCCGTTTCCCACTCTAATTGACCGATAAGGATCACCCGCGTATAATTCACGGGGTTTGCATTTCGGAATGAGTGCATTACAATTACACGTGGTTCGACCAGGTTTAATCCCCCCTGGCGTGTTCTCCCCCCTGAAAATTATAGGATAACAAATCCGAACAACGCACACTCGTGTCGACAGGTCCATTGATGATTACTCTTACTGAAAGAAAATAATTATTGCAAGTTCACTGGTTACGCCAGCTTTAATCTCGAAGAAACTTAATAAAGTCGTACTTCCTTTTTTGCGTCGGCCATTTGTCAACGAACTGTTTGTGAATCCTAATATCTGTAGACGGATGAAACGGACTCTGCATCCCTATTACATTCATGGCAACGCTCCGGGAAATGTACTCGTAACGAGCAACGGATTTCATTTATGGTAAACGAGCATGTATATTGGTGTATGCAGTATTCATACGGCAGGTAAGTCGCAGTGGAAGCGGTATGTGCTATCTCTTTAAGAGTGTGTCACATAAACGAAAAGCCATTCGCGAAGGTCATTTAAATCCGTCGTCGCTCTTCACCATTTTTGTGAATCTGAGCGCACTTTTTTGTCGTTGAATGCGTGCCTATGCCGCAGAGAGCAATCCATACACATAATGCGCGGCAAACTAGGTTGCAAAAAAGGCGCAGTAAAATAAGCACATCGGCTAGTTAGAGTATATATGTGTATTCATCTATCTGTGTTAGTACGCACTTTCTTGGAAAACGCGTTTCGCCTGATACCTTATTCACTGCAACATTCAGCCATTAACTTTCCACGAAACACGTTAATTTATCAAAGGGTCTTCGATAAAAAGATGTTGCGAGCGAGGGCGAGCTGTTCTAGCTCAGCGCAAAAGTACTTGTCGAAATCTAACGTACCGATATCTCTCAGGGAAACAATCTTGGGAGTGGTAAACGAATGCTGCGAGTACCAGTACGCATTTGAACCTGATGTTATCAAGACGACCCAGCAGCAGAGGGACCATGGAAATCGAGCTTTACATCTCTACTTATTATTTCCATACACGGGCTTTGCGGGCGGCGTCGTAAAAAAAATTAACGGCCGCGATAAAGCACGCAATACATCTGTGCCAAGAAATATGTCTGACCCCAGCCTCCTCTTCCGAGCATGAAAACCTGTGAGTAAAGAGTGTTTAAATTCAAGCGTATCGTGGAAATAATTCAACCATCCATTTTTCCAATATATCCACCTTCCTCGCGTATTATTCAAGGCCCGCTGATAAGCGAAGAAGCTTTCAGTGGATGCACTGCTTATAAACTTCTTTGACATGATCAAGCAAAAGTTGGTAAAAATTCACGTGTGTTTGAAATTTCACTCAGAAGAACATCCGGCAGTTTGTGTAGCTTCTTCGAAGGACAGAGTGGGAAGTATAACAAATTTCCTAGAATAGCAATGAAAACTTGGATAGGAGTTTCTCAAATACCACAGAGCAGGAAGCATCGACTGGGAATCTCTTTGCGCGATACGCTGTCTTCTCGACTTTAAGAAGAATAGGAGAAATAAGATGAAACCGTGAGGAAGCCGGCTTGTTGGCTTTACCACAGACGTAAAATTCCACGAATTCAAACGTAGGGCCAATAGCCTCGAACATAAAGTCATTTTTGGTACATCCCTCGCAAATTGTGTTCCTGAAAGTTCGCTTTCTTACTGAAAAATGTTCTTATGATATTGATAACTGTGCACAAGAAAACTCTACTATGTAAGAACTTCTACTATATGTATATGTGGAAGCTAGTTCTCGACAATCTTGGCCACTGATGTTATGTACACCCTGTTTCCGCAAGAATGATGCTATTACCTACAAGATTTTCTTTTATTTTCTTTAAGGAATTTACCATTACTAAAACGGATTCTCATATTTCTACATATTAGACGAATACACCACCTTAACGCAATGAGAATCATTAGCCTGTTTATGATTCTGTGTTCATCTACTTATTTTACAACACTATTTCTTACTTGATGTCGTATACACTCCTTAAGAAAAGAGAAGGAAGAATGGAAGAGCCAGTGGCAGCCGAGTACGTAGCAATTCAGTAAGAATCTGGGTAATCCGTCAGTGGATTCGAGTGTAAAATCAGTGTGAAAAATTGAGAGGGCATCGAAGAATTTGCGTGGAGCGTTAGGAGGGAGCGAGTGTAGGAGTACGTGCCGGCACGTACATTCGGCAAGGAGCGAGTAACGTGTCCCAGGTACGATAAATATCATCCTGGAAGCAGCAGGACGTTCAGCGTCCAGGCACCGTTACTGCACATCTGGTGCTGTCGCCATGAATATAACCTCGTACCAACTCCTCCTCCGGTAGCTACCACCTACGAAACTCCTTCGGAGCCCCTTTCCTCTTGCAAGTCTACCACCCCCATAACCCATTCTCCGTGGCGCGGCGCGGCGCGGCGCACCAAGAGAAAGTTTCATCCAGTTTTGCAACGGAGAACACCATGCTAGTTCCGCCAGGAACGCGAGTAATTCGCGTGGCCTATCCAACGAGGATATCTCCGCTGGCTACGCTGGGCCATCCCCGAGCCGGAGCTAGAGGCTAATCGTTAAACCTGCACAGGATCCTCACACGGGAATCCGTGAAGTCTTGCCAACTCCTTTTCCCAGCGAGTTGAAGCTGCCGGGACGGAAAAGAGGAAAGAAACTCCGAGCGCCGCGCCGGCTGACTGGGGATAGGCTAAGGTGCATGGATAACAGACGCTGCATTTCCGAATCAATTTAACCTCGGCTCCCGATGGGAGTACCGCTCCGATTCACTGATACTTTTGTTCGATTCCCCTCTATCCTACCTCGCATCCTTACCTTTACACCCCCGCCACTTCTCGTTTTCAGTTTCCTTTCCTTTCTCAATCTTCCTCCTCTCATTTGAATAGCCCAAGCAACGCCAGACCCAGCCCACTACGAAACTCTTAGGCCACCGGCTATTAGCGCAAGAAAGCCAGCGCTCCTTCTATAGTCTGCCTGGCGGAGTGGCAATATAACCTCGTAACTTTAACGTGAATTACGGGAAACATGTAAAATTGAATTATGAGCCGCGGTTGGGCCTCCTTCACTCTCCCTCTCACTCTCCCTCTCTTCCTCTCGCTCTGATCGACGAGCTCAGCCCTGACAATTCTTTCAGGGGGTGAAAAGCACACTTCACGCCCGCGCTCAGCCGCTCAGATCGATAGTTGAAGAAAATTCATCATATAAACCATGCGAGCGCACCGATCGTTTATTATTTATTGAGTAAAGGCTGCTGGCCAGCGCGACGGCGATTGTATTGGTTTTACGAGCATTTGTCAATCATGCAACCGGGGCTATCGAAAATACATTTGCTTCCCACCAAGTTCCATGTGGCACGTCGATGTAACAATGCGCAAAGCTGCAATGCTAAATTTATAGCGGCGAGTGAAATGTCACGCAACTCTTTGTGGAATACATAATGGCATGTTTATGTAATGACACATTTTAGCTGCGGCGACAATCGGATTTTTATAAAGTCAACTGTCCGCAATTAAAATGAAACAAGTGGCAGTTATAGTATTGATCGCTCGTACTCATTCTGAGGAAGTCTAGATAGTGTTTGTCCAGGCAACGGGGCATTTATTAATTTGCAGAGACAGAGAGCCGCTCTTCTCAAGAGGTCTTGAGGCTCCGGCGCAACTTTCCTCCTTCGCAATTGCTCCTTCCACGACGGGCCACGATGTCGTCGAAGGTACACAGAGCCAAGGTTGTTGTCGTTTCAGTCATCCGCTTCTTTCTAAGGTGCTAAGCTACCGTAGCCTGGCCGAGCAGGCAACCAGCCAGGCAGCGAACGTGCAAGCGATCTAGCCAACCAGCCATCCCGCCCGGCGTCAACCCCCTTCGCTATGCTTGCAGCCACGGGAGGGATGGGGGATCTCGCTGAAGCCACAAACTAATTACGACCTGGGGCGCCGTCGAGAGTAGAGGCGCCGGTGGCTCCCTAGCCGTGGGTGCGAGAGAGCAATCGAGAGTCGGCGAGGGAGAGAGATAGAGGGGTTGGAGAGCGAGGCCTTGGGCGACAGAAGGTGGCCCAAGGATAGGACAGAGTTGGTGGAGAGAGTTAGACGGAAGGGGTGTGCGGCAGAGGTGGTAGGAGAAGTTGAAAAGGGATGCTGCACCGAGAAGGATGAGGATGAGGATTCCCTGGTCTGGTATGGTATCGCCAGGCTCACCATGATGGAATGCAGCCATACCTAGCCCGACATACTCTGCCTACTTGTACTAACTATACTTAAGTGGGTGAATTCTGACGCCTTCCGTATTCCAGCTAGTTCCGGGTAGCACGGCGCGCCTGGGCGGAAAAGCGCGTGTGCGCGCTGCTCTTAATGATATTTGGAGGAGTGGAAATTTACAGGCAGTCCTCCAACCAGCGGTATTAGCTAATATGATATCTTCAAGTATGTATGTCATTCATTACGATAGAGAGAAACAATTAGTAATGACGAGCTCTATTTCAAGAAGATAGTAATTATTGCCACATTCATGTGATGAAGGTTTTTAAGCGAACAGCAACTAGCAATTTCTTGTATTATTGTTACGCTATAACTAATCACCAATTTCCGTGTGCTCATAAGGTTCTCAAGCTTACTATTATAATTTTGCATGGTCTTACTTAATAATACTGTACTCAAGGAATGCTTATTTCGAAAATACTTAGGAACAGCCTCGTACCACCGAGAGCCCCGATTTTCTCGGAAGTTCAAGCCACACTAATTGTATTTTAAGCAGCTTGCCTTACAGGTTTCCCCTCAAGCCGCCAATCTGTACCGCGCATTAGGCATTAATTAGTAGGAGATTGTGCGTAGCTGGCATTAGATTCTCTTGTGTCGGCTAATTTATTTATTTTTATTTTTTTTTCGCAACGCCGCGCAACGCGGATACATGGATGGTGCATGGAGGCAACTAATTGGAGATGGAAAATATTGCGGACGGCTTAAGTATATTCAACGTAGCTACGCGAATGTCGCATAATTGACATGATTAGCCCTCCCCCTTTTTTGCCGCGATCTGATTTGTCGGCGAATTTCCATTGATGCGCAGACACTGTGCTCATTAACGGCGGACGAGAAATTCACGGGAAATAATTAGCCAGGCCGTGTCCGAGGCCGCCTGTCGCACTTGCGACGTCGGGCTCCTGGCGGTCGCGCTACTGCCAATCAGTTTGGGAGGAGCCTGCTGACAGGCGTAATCGCGGCTGATAGCTGCACAACATTATGGGTGCAAGCGGGATACGGCGATTATATGCATGAACGCTCGTGGAGCCAGGGTCGGATCATCGAGGACCATGGGAGTAGCAGTACCCCGTGATGACTTCCGGCATGAGCGCCCGCCACGGCTGGCTAGAGATTTGAAAATGCTCTCAGCGCAAGCAACCGGTAGGTGGGTAGATAGGCAGCTTGCTAGCTAGCTATCTCTTCCTGCCGCAGCAGCGCGCCGACGCAATTAAATTCTCCTGTGCCTAATTGGCCGCTTCGGCTGAGCCGGCTTTAATTTAACTGTATGGACGTAACGACATAATTGCGACCGCGCGTAGGCCTAGAATACGCAAACTAAAGAGCGCTGAAGCGCCGCGGGCAGACGTAAAAGGCACGAGCACTGCTAGCGACGAAAAAGTCATAAGGAAAGATTGCAACACGTGGATCGCGATGCATGCGGAAAAGTAGATATCGAACTCGGCTGACTAGCCTCCTCGAGAGCAGTCACACGGCGCCGGCGGAGCCCGGCTACATGGGGCCAAAATGAAATGGCGAACCGTAGCGTGTAAGAAGGTACTTGATCGATTATGTAAATTCGAGACCGGCGAAGAGCCCCTCGAGCCTTCGAGTATGCCCTTACCCATGCTCTCGACCACTTCGTTTCAACTTGAACGCAGCCGATCGAATGTGAGACAAAAGCAGCGTCGCATCCTATCACCGCCTCCACCACCTCCACACCCTCTACCCTTGTCCGCCTGTCCCTATACCCCTCTGTCAACTCGCCCCTTTGAAATACACAATGCACCTCCACCCTCGTAGTCGTGGCAAGCTTGATTAGCGCACTTCTAATCAATTTAATTCCCTTGATCAAGGCATTACTTGTACTGTAATATCGTATGAACAGATAATGTAGATGTCGAATTCCAATCGTAATATGCCCTCGGTTGGAAGTATTAACGCATAATACCCCGAAAGAAAAACTGGAGGAATTTATCCGGTTCTCGTATAATTCCTGTCCGCGTTATGGAGCAGTATTTGTAATATTACAGCAAAAAGTGTTTTTCGTAATATTAATCATACCGAGACCATCACGTACACTTTAGGAGTTAAAGCAATGTTAATTACGTAATGACACAGAGAAGCTCAACAGAACACGCGCATTCTCTATCATGTTTGGATTTTGGCGAGCTAATTGACAATAATGTAATGTTACGTTTTACTGTGGAAATATGCATAACACAATTCGGAATGCAAGTGAACGACCGAGGTAGGGAAGGAGAAGGAGGAAGAAGGGAGGATGAAAATGTCGGTATGTAGAAAAAGAGAGGGGACCGAGTGAGAGGACATCAGCGGATCAAAAAGAGAGGAGAATGGAAGAGAAATGGGTTCCAGGGGATCGAGAGATCACGTGGCGCGCTGTCAGGGGTAAATGCAGCGCCCGGTCGGGCCTTGTCAAGGGATTATCGATACACTTTTGCAATAAGTGTGTTAGCCGTCCAAACCGACGGGTAGCACGTAATCGCTCGACGATGAACTCTTCTCGGGCCAGTCTTTTCACTCTCCATACGCCATCCAGCCAGAATCTATCGCTTATTTTATTATCCGGCGCACTTTCAACAAGCACCGTTTCAGCCAAACTTTCTTTGTTGCGCCGCCCGAAGTTACGAATTGCGAGGTCGCCCTTTATACCAAACAATGATCAGTGAACACGTGACCGGAGACGTTTCGCAACTTTCCGTGTCAGTCATGATGAAGTACGAGATGCATTCATAATGGGGAAGAATGGTAATGACATTCATAAAATCCAGCGTATAGAGGGCGGAGGGTGGGTGGAGTGTGGAACGAGAGCGAGAATGAGAATGAAAGCTGCAATCAGGTTTCCGCAATTATACTGTAATACGTTCAGTTCGTCGTTATGAAGATACAAATAACTGCGAAATGCTCGGTGGTAATGGCGAAGGCCTTCCCTTTTCACGAAATATTATTATCTCGCGCTTCTATATTCGCGGCAGAACTGCAGACTCTATTTCCATTTTCGATGTTTGAAGGAGATAACAAACAAAATTACTGAAAACGACCCCGCCTCTCTCTTTCGCACTCGCATACGCACACGCACACATACCGCCCACCATGTTCTGTCACTGTATTATCGCGTTTGCATGTATTACTCATAAGCTAATGTTTAAGAATATTATATTTGAGGGGTGAAAAGTACAGTTGGATATATATATACTGGTGCATTGGGCGAAACAAGAAGATGAGTATGTGGAAGGAGAAATTCCGTTAACCTCGATAAAAGATCCAGTGTTCCATGGATCACATTTGGCGAGGAGCGCTGAATGGAGAACCGTGCTTCCGACAACGCAGAAATGAATTTCGTGGTCGAGAGTGTGACATAGACTGTGCGCTGCTATCTTTCACAAAAAGCGGTTCAGATCTATTTTCATTTCGGCGTGGATATCTTGCTGCCGAACTCCACAGTTTGCGGATGTTTTCCCGCGAATCGCGAATACTTTCATGATTTGAAAAAGGACTGGTTGTCGAGGGTGGTAGTGGCAAGCTATATCCAACAATAGCATTCGTGACGAGCAATTATATAACGATGGACTGGTCTCTCGTTCAGTGATCAATTGGTCGATTGCGATTTGCAGTGGGCGGGTGGGAAAGGGAGCGGGAAATCGCGCGTGCTGCATGTAACTCGACGGGAATCACGTGTGATATCACGTCGATGTCGTTTCCCGCAAAGACATCGTTACCTTTCGCTTCCGTGTCGGGAATACCGCGACCCCGCTTCCGTGACGGGAATACAGAAGCTCGTGCTGCGCTCTATGTACTGCGACACACGCCTGCCACTGCTCCTGCAACCTCTTCCCACCTCGGCAGGACGTCGATGACGACAAATAAGTAAAGCAGATTGTCCAGCCTTCAATAACGATTTACGCACGCGTCAACGCCCCGCGAATAACAAGCGCGTGGCACAGTTTTCATTGAGGTAATCTCGGCCGAGGTAATTCTATAGGGCACTATAGGCCGATAGGCGAGGCTCTAACAACGCTCCAGCGTGGCATGTGGCATGTGGCATGTGGCATTGCCAGCAAAATAAAAATCCGAGGCAATAGGCGAGCGTCTCCCGGCGCGGCGACAAGCGACGCCAGGACGTCCCTACGTAATTACTCGATGAGGAGAAATAAACGGTAGGAGAGGGAAGCAGAGAGTGAGCGGACGAGTCGAAGGAGGGGTGGGAGATTACGTCAGTGGTGGTTGGCCTAATTTCTTTGAAAAGGGTCAATGCGAGGATGACCATAGGAGAGGAAGAATTCGAGGACGTGAGAGGCTACTTTCGGGTCAGTCACGTTCTTTGGGAATCAACGTTTTCCGGACAAAGCAGTAAACAGTGTAAGTGGTTGGCAGGTGAGCTTTGATGAAGCAAACGAATGACGAGCATCGACGTCCCGAGATACAAAGGTGCCGTTGTCGATTGATATTTTGATAGATGAGGTAGGTGCGCCCTTGTGGCCCAACTAGAGAGCGCTTTCCTTACTCTGTTTTCAGCGCACGCTTCACTCTCCTATTATTTATTGTTACTCGTTAGCCAACATTATAGCCAATGTGTATTTGACTTCGTTGATGTTACACAACCATTCTCAAAGACATATCAGATTTTGAAACAAAAGCTTTTTATTAAAGTATATCTTTCCAAGTAAATGCGGCTTAAATTAACATTATACTAGGCTTAATGTTAATCGAGTCGACCCCTTTATCCTGAATATCCTATCATTGGGTTTTCTTGTGCGGTTTACTTATTAGCCACAATCGATCTCAGCTTACCATTAGCAGCGCACACTATTCAAGCACGGAAACACACAGAGTTCACATTCATTCATAGACGGAAGACGCTCGGAGTTGGTTCAAATGGAAATTTAAATGAATAGCAGGTTGAACAATCGATAAGAGAAGTAGGCAAACTCCCCTAAATAAGAAAAATGCACGCGCAATGCATAGTGCATGTCGAGAATCGATATACTTTGCCCTGCTACTATGCACACCATCTACTTTCTACTTGTTTTTCCGAATTCAGTCTGTCGTGTTACGTAATCGCAAGAAACCCAGAAATAATTGATTGCAGCATCGAAGGCATAGCAACGCCGTAATCGTAATGGATGAAACTTGAGAGGAGTGGAAAGTATTCATTCAAGAGTCGCTATCAAAATGTTGTAATAGCACTTTAGTCTGAGTTTCTCTCTGAAAGCAAGCTTGACACATAGCGGTCAGTACTTTGTTGATGATGACATATAGGTTTCCTTTATTGGCACTTCGCCTCGCATGAGTCTCCTTCAATTGCACGCCTATCAATCACTCACCACTCGCTCGAAAAGTTATACTTCATTATCTTGTTTCGCAATTTACACGAGTTGAATACGCATGTTACAAACATACGTTTATGGAAGAGGAAGAGAACCAGTGATTGTTTCTCGCCTAACTAACGAAGAAGATGATAACTTGTCAATAATGAGAGCTGTCATTACAGGAAAAGCTTCAAGTTAAATTGAATAACGTACACGCAATGACTGTGACACTTGACTTCATTGTTCGTGCATCTTCACGGTCTCGCTTTGTAAATTTCTACGCTCAGCGCGTCGAAGTGCATCATCACACTGGGAGGACGTTCGATATCAATTATCGTTTTCGCGAGATGTTGTAAAGACACGATCGTAACTGGCTTTGGAGAAGTTCAAAATCAAAAAGAGATGCTTTTGAATCGGATGGCATTATCTCGACGCCTAGCTCCTCTGTTCGATAACGTTAACGGCGCACAGTCGAGTTTATTCGAAAGCGACGTTCAGGGAGTGCAAGTTCCCGATCAAAATCGCACTGTTCGCGCGTGCAAGTGAAATAAAGCATGTCGTAATGGTTTAATAAATGTCCCTTGATACCATAGCAACTACTTTATGGCTCGCTCACAGTGAAATGCTAGCAATAATCCAACCCTCTTGCTCGATAACAATCGCTTATTCCTGGAAGGACTGTTCGATTTCAAAGTGCTCCTTGCGTCAAAATTCGCGCCAGCTAATAATGCACTTCCTCCACTCTTAACTACTGAATGAAAATTATTGGTGGGGCTGGTCATTTGGCCGTTATAGGCCAGTTCCTATAATCAGATTTAAAAATACTATGAACAGAAATTAGTCACTAGTCAATCGGATAAAGAAATTGCGCGATTAAGAGTCGTCCAAGAACTTGTCATGAAACAATCGGACTCCACTCCTTTATGGTACCCTGTCATTTTTTCCATACAGTATTGCAGACTGAATCACAGCTCATAATTAAGAGCACACTGCGAAAGATACTACTGCTTCACGCAGTATAATCTCAAGAACTGTAATATACTATACAATTTTGTATTTATCTCTGGAAAGTGAAGCTTTGTCCTGAAAGATACAAACTCCGGAATACCAATTGGAGAGTTTTCCTCGTATAAAACACTTATTGATCATGCTATCAGCTCGCCTCGGCGAGGACGCATCGAGGGAGTTCTACTTTTCCGTAAAAATCTTATAAAGCGTATTCACAACTGTCGGGTAAACGAGGCTCGAGCAGTCTATTCGGGCAGTTTCTTTCAGAGAAAATTAGCCCGCCAATTGCTTTTATCGTACACAATCATGGTAGTTTCATAGTCCTCGCGGATAAACGGATTCCTGTTGCGCATAGATGTTCGAGTGATCAGCCTGCATTAAGTCATAAGCGAAATCATTATCTCCTCCTCTCCCCCTCTTTTGCATGAGTGCGTTTAGTCGTAAATGCCTTTGCATTATCCATGTAAACCTAACACAATATCTAATCGACCGATTTGAACGTATAACTAACAGTCATGTAGACCAAATGGTGGCTGTTCGTAGCCGGCTATCTCGCGGTGAAAATGTTTCCGATTGATTATATTCAGGCATCCATAGGTCGCTCTTTGTACGCGCAATAACTATGCCATGTAAAAGTCACGAACAGATGGTTACCCCTATTGAGATGGTCTCTGTGTGTAGCTTTTGTTTCGCTGTTTGTTCCACAACTGTCCTGACCAACCTCGTCCAATGTCTGTTGACTTTTAGAAAAACTTTTAAACGAAATACCTCTCGCACTGCTAGTGACGCAAGCGCTGGTGGCAATACGTTGCACAACTCCATGTGTCATTAGCTAACGCGAACAGTTTTCCAAGTTCCACAAAGTATTGAGATCCACATTAGTTAAGAAGTATTTCTCGACCAACCGCCTGTTAGAGTAAATGAAGCGAAATTGATATTTCCATAATTGGTATACCAATAATGAACCAGGAAATATGAGTATCTTACAGTATGAACTTAAAAGATCCAATTCGTGTACTCGGGTCACATTATTACAGAAAAAGAGCAAACTCTGACTAAATTTAGTTGAGATTGTGCGATATTAAGAGACACAGGCTTATGAATTATCAGAATCCGACCTAATACTTCAGAGACACATTAAGTGTATTAGGGAATTATTAAGAGACCTGTATACGTCACGCAGCAGCCAGTCAATTTTAAACCGTTAAAATATGAAGGAAACCAGCATATTAAACAAGCAAGATAAACAGAACAGTGACAGTAAACTTTATAAACTGATGAATAATTGATGTTAAGCCACTCAGGCAATGGATTAACTATTAGTGTAGGAGGGTACGAATGAGTGAGCGAAATAACAAAATACGGAGCAATTGGTTGACCGCGATATTGCAAAGAAGAGCAGATGGTGTGAAAATGTATTCGTGGTAGCAAGATAGGGATGTACGGAGTGAAATTCATGAAATAAATAGGTCAGAAATATTCCTGCCGTATGAAGCTCAGTGCGCGCACAGTTCTACGAAGTTAAAGTCTTTGACAATAGTCCTGTTATCGTTAGAGATACATCTACGTGAAGGTGGAGGCAGCTGATACATAGGAAACGGTTATGACAGCAATAAATAGTATTATTAGGTGGGACGCGGAAAGTTCGGCCTTTAGGGCGGCGGCCAACTAGAAGTACACAGTCGGGCTTACGCAAAGTCGAGCAGACGTTAAAGTACCACCGATTTTACTATGAAATATTCTCCAAGTTAACCTGACGCACGCCTCTGGCACATCGGCCGATTTATCGGCGTTTCTGTGACTTTAGTGACCGAACCCGCGGCACCAATCCTCCAATAATGTCGAATATCTCCCACTATCGATATTCTCCGGGAGTTCGAGCGTATTTCTTCGTGTTTTTGAATAGTACCGCCTCAACGGAAATCTATGTTACCTATCGCGGCCTTATCCGTCAACTTATTGCCTCCAATGCAAAAGCATGCGGTTCAGGAAGGCGGATGAAAACATGGAACGCTATTACAGACATGCTTTCAGCTTGTAGACCAAATTGGCCGGTGCATCCTCAATTGTGACTGTCCAATTCGGCAGCCGTGCTGGTAATAAGTTCACGGATACTAGGTACAGCCTTCATTTTACGACAGGAATGTCTGTGAATGATGTAGTAGTTTGGGTTCGGCCGAAGCCCGACTCAACCCTGTCGAGTTAGGTATGTGAGCATAGCGTAAATACGCAAATAGCCCGAAGTTTAGCGAATCAGGCAATGGCGTCGCTCGATTTCCGTCAATTTTGAACGATCTTAATCGAGCAGCGCTGTTACTCGCACATTGAAATTCATGTAGCAAAATTATCCAGCGAATTTCCACTGGCCAGAACTGCCGATTTTCGATTTGCACCGCGTGCATATTGACGTTGGTTGGCTGTATGGTTTTCAAGATCAACCGGCTGTTCTGATAGCTTTTCACAGTAGGCGTTTGTTAAATCCCAACAATAATCCGAAAAATAATCCGTGTTTATATTGAAGAGAATGAAACGGTGGCGGTGCTAATTGATTCGGTGAATAATAATAGAATGAAATTGCTTCATTTAAGGTTGACTCGACCTCCACCGCGTGTTGAATCCCACGAGAAATGCCATCCGGTATGGAATTGGTTAATTCACAGGCCCACATTTGCCGGGATAACAGGAATATCATTTAGAGAGTACAATAAAACCGCCCTACCTTCCATCACATTTGTCCTTCTCACCCTTTCCCCTTTCATTTCTTCGAACGCTCTTCGTGACCGTCTGACCCTCCACGCACTTTTTCACTTACACCTACTCGAGCAAGTATCCCATTCAGGTAGGTGCTATATGGATGAGGGTGCAAGGATCCTTTGCTAGCTCGGTGAATGCGTGCCTACGCAGCAATTCATCCCACTCTTTCACCACATAAACTCCTATAACTTTGATTTGTAGCAGAAACCCCACGCATCCCTTTTTTTCTTCGTCCATATCTGCTAAAATATTTCTTATCGACCCGACCTCCAATCTTGGACGGCCAGCATAAGTTCCGTTCTACTTACAGTTATAACGGAGATAAATGTAATTATGAGAAATTCCAGGGATCATGTAAATGAATTTGCAACGGTAGCGCCTGACGGCGATGTGCTGCAGCTCCGTTTCCCACGATGTTGTGTTAACCAGATTAGAGAAATACTGGTTATTAAAAAGCTGCAGAGAACTAGTACACTCGATGGAGCACGAATAGTATGTTTGCGTTCTGCTTCGAAATAGCTGCTAAAGCCAGTAGCCAGCAGCAACTGAGCAATCTTCTAAGGACTGCTGTTTATTCGCGTACTGTGACACATCTTGTCAGTTCATGTGTATGTAGTGACACGATACGTTTGATATTTTTGATTGCTTCCAACTGTTCGGATGAGTGACCTACATTTGTTTTCGGGAACCACCAGAAAACGAAAAGTCTCTGCCAGCCCGGTATTGGCGAGGAAAAGTTCGGAAAAGCTCAGTCCTCCTATCACGATGTATCTAATTACCTTTCCATCGGATCACTCTGATCATCGACATTCAATCCAAGTGAATACATTATACGTGAATCAGTAAAACAGCTAAAGTTATAATCATCCTCCATTTCATTTATTGTACATACATATATTATGTAGAGGTGGTGTCGGCTTTCAACTGAATTTCAATTTTAACAGAATTAAACTACCTCGGGCGGAAACATGTGGCCCACTTGACAAGCTTGACAAAAGGTATTTCTGCATGCAAGAAATACTTTGATATTTATGACACAGATATAATATACATTTGTGGCGCAGCAATACAGGATAACTTTTTTATGAATATCAGTATAAAATCTTTATCATTTTAGACCAGGCTCCGAAAACTGTCATTTATAACTCAGAATTGTAAAGGCACGTGAGATGTGCAGACTCGATGACACTTTTCACTCATATAAACATGTTAACAGAAACGTACCTAGCTCGTTTCCAGTACGCTGGATGTGCAATGTTTCGTGTATATTTTTACGATGTGATCTAACGATGACGGACGGCTTCTGGTAGTAATACAAATTTTGTGACGCATGCCCTGAACTCTATGAACTCAAGCTGCTTTATTTCTCGGAAGACATCGGCATTCACAGAAACGTGGAACTCTAATGATGTTCCTACCGCGTGTCATGTGTGGAACGTTCCCAAAGAACTGCGGGGCAATGAGGGTTCTTCGGAAAGGTGCCGTGGAAATCATATTTTAAATACAGTTTTTCATATTACATTCCGTGTTCGAATGAAATTCACATAGAAACATCTTTGTGAAAGTGGCAGGTTAAACAGGCAGAAAGTAGCACCCAACAAGAGATATAGAAGTGCAATTTGAAATGGGGCCGGAGAAGCATTCACCAAAAACGTGAAATAGTCTCATACTGCTCACATTCTTTCCTATCTATATTTTCGCCCTAGTAAATTAAAGCGTAACGCAACAATCTCAATGCTTTTCAGTGTTCTTTGATCTCCTGCGGAAAGCATTCCTCTTACACAAACGAAAACAACCTAACTTTTGATGAAATAGAAAACTTCTTTTCGAAGGAGTATTTCTTGTCTCGTGAAGATTGATTTCGCATTAGTTACGATCATAGGTTTTCCTCTCTCGATTCGTAAGAAATAAATGCTCCGGGTTAAATAAGCGCAAGAGGAAATGGGAGCCATAATGGAATGACTCCAGAGCCGAGCCACCAACGGATACGAAATTTGAGAGGCGAATCCTCTGCGAGAGCCATCCCGAACTAATAAATTTCGTTTCGAGCGACAAAATGAAGAAGTCACCGTCGTAATTATCTTAGCGTGCTCCTGACTGAATTTACGGCAGCTAGGAGAAATGGAAGGTAACGCCGAGGTAGGCTACCGACCTCGATTAAATGGCTTCGTTCCGCTCAGCTTCACTGCATCAGGAATTTGTCTCGATAAGTATCATGTTCGTTGAAGCAAACCAAACTCTCACCCGGTAGGCCACCCCTACCAAGCAACCTTCACTACAACCCTCTCTAGTACCGCCAAAAATTAGATTGTAGTGAGTTTGGAAAGTTGAAATTTCCGCTCCTCTGAAAATCAGTTCGGGAAGGGTGGCGGGCTTCACGCGCCCTTGCGCCTTTCATTTCGAAATCCTTCGTGCTAATATGATATTTCATTTGTTTTATACAGAAAGACGATTACGTATAAATAGGATAAACATTGCTTTTACACGTGGCCGCTCACCCAACAGGTTCATGATAGTTAACGTTTGGGTTTGCGGCGAATAAATTCAACCATTTACTTTCCCGTTTACCGATACGGTACGCCACTATTGACCACGAATTTCTGGATGGTACGTATTAATGGCCAATAGCAAATACTACAACTCAAGGGAACACAGTCCTCTCTTAATGAACGTTCTGTTACAAACGTACTTTTACAACGCACGAATGCGTGCCTCAATTAAAATCAACTTCCCGTAGAATGTTTGAAGGAAGCCTACGTATTAACCGACAGCCATGGGAGTAGCTGCCTTGTACCCGGAAATACAGGGGAAACAGTTGGAATCCTCTATGTACAAAAAGTCATAGGCGCCCACATGGATTCATTTTATAGTGACCCCAAAACTTTCCTTTAATTCCTCTCTTCCTCTTCCCAATCTCGTCGAGCGTCATGCATTTCTGAGAATAATACAACTACTCATCGGCTATTTAAGCAGCAGAACTGGGTGCATTTAGGATCGCATTGTTCATGTGCAAATAAAATGTATGTTTGAAAGTTTCCTTTCTATAATTTTGTATAGCGTTTTCTTATGTTCTTATTTGTTTGCCGTTGAAGCAATTATTTCGCAACTGGGTGTAATGATTCCACTGAGAGAGTCGATGACAAATCGGAGATGGTTCGGTGTTTGCCACTGCGTCGACTTCAAATGTCAGGTGAAATTCTGAATATAATTGAACTTTAAATTGTAAATTGCGGTCAAGTCGCAACGCGATCTTGGCTTCACTCGCCTCCAGCTGGCTATAATGAGCCAGCGTGGATGCGAGAACGCTCTGTTCTTCCGTCGCTATGAGTGGCTGGAATTTCCAGGAGAAAGGCGCCTCCACTTTTTCCCCGCTCGAGGGTGCTTCACCTTGATCCAGGCGAACCCAGCGAAAAGTGGCTGATCGATGAATTCGAGTTCCCCACTATGCCGAACAAGCGGCATCGTCTTTCTGCAGCTCCGAAGGAAGCTTAAGACCAGGGGATGTCGCTTCAAATTTACGAGGCTCTGACTTCTAACAGCATCAAGACTTTCTTCCTCGTCTCTTTTTCTTTGGCTGTTGCCTCTTTCAAAGTTAATGTCAATGAAGATCTTTATTAGTAGTTACTATGAACCAACAATCCAGGGTCTACGACTCACACCAACTAAAATCCAAAGTATGAAATAGCATTTTAAAAGTGCCGTCTTTTACCGCTAAACTAAAACCTACGGTGGAATTAAAGTAATGAAGGATCGACGACTTATCTCCTAAGTAGCACCATTTTTATGCCAACGTAAAGAGAAATTTATATTCGACCACCGCGGGTACACAGACTACATTGATGTGAATAGCGTGATAGTACAGGAGCCGTATCGTTTTATTCCCCCTTAGCCTCATTTTCATGCAAATCTTTCTGACTACATCGCACGCGGTACTTGCAATCCAGTTACACACAGAGGCTAATTATTCCTTCTGATAACAGTAACTGATCGGTGTGGTAGCGGCTTCTAATTTTACACATGTATCAGTCAAACGTTCGCACCAAAAGTAGGCTGGAATGCCAGCAACGGTTGAACGTTCTATTTGCACCTTGGTAAGAAGGCATAATTATCCTGCAGTTTTCCTAAGTGAAATCAAAGATTACGTCTTCTAATCGACAAGGCAAGGGTCTTGCAGAATGTCACGTATCTTGCAGATAATATCCGCCGGTAGAATGACCCAATTTACCGAAGCAATTATAAGGCAGCGGCTCGTTTACCGCTTAGTATCGAATTATCACTATAATCAGAGTCGTAATGTCATACGATGCAGATTTTAATCTTTGAGAGTCATCAAGTGGCAAGGATATTCCGCCTTGAGAGAGATATGAAAGATGCATAGGTAGTTTCTTTTGCCGGTATCGGAAATCCTTAAAAATTTCGATTCGAACCACTGAATCACAAGGGGCACCGGAGAATTCAAGTTAATGCGCGTATGTAAATCGGGAAGGAACGATATCCTGGGATATACATATTATGAACTGCGCGAGCTTTCATATTGAAAGTACTGCCAGCCGCATGATGAAATGAGAGCCGATGGGCGGACTGCATGTCTGGTGCTTAAGCGAAAAACGATAAACGTAAAACTTTATGTTTGCGCAAGGAGTTTGTTAAAGGCGCATGAGCTTCTATTTCGTCTTCGAATTTATAGAAGGAGAGTGAATCACTTTGCCTTTATTAGAAGAAGTCCAATGTGTAAAACATTCGAAGCAAATGTTATCTAAGCAAACAGTTTGATCCGTTGGAAAATAAAATTGATAAAAAATAGGGAATATTCGAAAGGGAACTGGACAGACGATTCAATTGATTTCGTTGCACCAAGGAAAAGGAAATCGAATGTCATGGTTGAAGTAAATGTGCATTTAGATTTTCCATATATTTTTATAACGGTCTTTCAAAACTATTCGACATTGACGTTAAATTGTGTGGGCGGCTGTTGTCGGTGGTGGCGGCGGCTGCTTCCAAGGAAGCTTGAATTTCTCGGCGACGAAGACGTATGCTATACATGTATCGAGCACGAGATACGCGAGGCTGAATATTTACTCAACTCGTTCGACGACCTTCGATCTCGGCGTACAGGTTCGCGTGTATAGGTATACTCGCATGCAGACAGGTAAGCTTGTGCTTCGTAATTCATGCTTAATAATCTGAATGGTTGAACAGAGCAGATTTCATGCAAGCGCTTGAACCTTGCGTACCTTTGCATTTCGATTACTCTCAATCAGCATGGCAAAGCCGTGCATATAACGAGATTCCATTATATTCCCTGGGTGGATTGCCACTAAAGACTTTTGAAATCGGAAACACTATAATCTGTGAATCAATTGAAATCAGAACAATCCTCGAATAAAGCGTAAACGAATTCTGACCGTGTAATGGTCGGAATCTCGAGATCGAAAATGCTTTATATTCTGTATCCTTCAATGTTGTAAACAGTTGAATGCATACCTATTTCGATGGCTTGTACATTTTTTACCGATTTCGAAAAGGAGGAGGTACTCAGTTCGATCGCTATATTTTCTTTTTTAATTTCAGACAATCCTTCCTATACATTTTTAATGTTTCGTCTTGCCAGACATTTAGCGGTGATAATATGAAATCAGACTACTGAAATAACGACAGCGATTACAAAGGGTGAAAACTTTTAAGATCAATTGTATGTAGAATTCAGCAAGGCGAAGTACGAAATTCCCAACAATAACTTTTGCAATACATAAAAGTCTTCCTCGTCGGGAGAAGCAAGTGAACAGAGCAGAGAGAAAATATGACAGTTTTATAGGGGGGAAATATCGTAACGAAAACTAGTCGGGGAAATGCTTGTAAAAATTTGTCCAGGGAATCTTCGAAGACCCTTCGACGCAGCATGACATTCTACGATTCAGTGTCGGAAGACAAACTTTCTTTCCTGCAGTTCCTAAGGGAACTTAAGTTCCTCGTGATGCCGATGAAATTTACGATCTTACGAGTCACGGAAAAGTGGAGGACGCTTCGTTCGGATCGACCCATAAAGCTTCTGACGATCCGTGTATATGAGTCTACAATGAAACGAACGAACCTATAATTTCTGTCGCTAGCACCAGGATAAATATTTAACAATCCACTACTTCGATAATGATGATTGCGTGTAATCGCTTAATGTACTGACGTAACAGTTGATTATCTGGCAAAGATGGGAACTTTCCACTGCTTCTTTTTATATCGAGCGATTTTCCCCTTCGATTTTCATTGGTATACCGTGTACTCGAATCAAGCATCGTGTTTGCAAACCAATAAACGGCATCGCTCACGTCGATACATACCGTGCGATCGGAACAGATTTGGCATTGCACCAGTATTTAAATAGAGGCTTTGATCTGCCCGGAAAAACTAACAAGAAACCTTCGCGTCTTTCAGCGTTACCTGAGAGGATCAGCAAAGCGATTTCAAGTCCAAGTATGCTAAATATTTAACGAGTGATTTTATCTACCTACTGCATGTAACTTAGGACGTATATCCTGTTTTCAAATCGAATGAAAAGCTCGATAAGTGTGCTTAGCTCATTTCTTCCACGTGGAATATCAAAAGCGGATGGAAAAGTTTTTTCATGAGGAAACGCCCTTTATAGCTATAAAGAGAGGCTCTGACATCTCAGAGACACATTGTTCCTTCACGAAGCAACAAAATCCTTCACTATTGGAGCCGAGCCTTGATTATTCTTACCTTGAAAGTGTACAGCAAGAGAGAGGGAAAGGGTGATAGGTGGAGAGAGAGAGAGAGAGAGAGGGAGGAAGAGGGAACGTAGCTTTCTACGAGGGAATTGAGAAATCCATTAGATTTGCATCTAGTTGGGCAAAGGTGTGAGCGGGACCTGTGCTCCAAATATCAGTCGAAACGAAATCGTTATCGGACGAGTGCGATAAAGCACGACTACGAGCTCCGCCGAATCAGAGAAAGTTCGAGGCTTCTACAAAAATACGAGCAACTGCTTACCATATGAATTATTCGGCGACTTTTTTCCTCGCCTCTTTTATCTCCTAGATGCGATCCCTTTATGCGCTATCAGCTGCTACCTTCGCCAAACTGACGGTTCTGCAACCTATGTAGGCAGGCAGATTTAAATATGAATCTGGCCATGATTCGACAAAGCTATCTTTTTAGAACTGACGTTTGCAGACAGAGCGGCGGGGCCGTTTCATCTCTCTGTACTCCCTTTGTATCTTTCCCGTCGAAGAATGAGCCGACTTCGAAGCAGCATCTTCGAGAGTCTGCGAACTTTCAGAACGAGTTTGACTTTGAGGAGGCGATCTTGAAGGAAGTACATCAATGTCCATGTAGCCTCCACTGAATGTTGGTACTAACCGAGTTTCAGAACTTAATTGAAGTTAACTGAAATGTCGTCCGTTCGGTGCGTTAGTAGAAGCTAATTAACAGGACCTCTTCTGCCTTCTGTCACAATTGCATATATATCATACACTAATTCAATCTGCATCGAAAAAAAGCAGCACCGAAGATTTCTACGTTTAAAACTGGGAAAAGTGTGGTCGAGAGGGAATTAGAGAGGATGAGGTGGTGAGGGGGAGAGAGTCGCAGTCAGCATGAAAAATCTAATTCCGGAGCGAGCAGCAAAAGACATTAAATATCGAGAAGTTATTCCGAGGAAGAAAATCTCGCCGGATGAGAGGTCACGCTTAAATTCGATAAAGAGGATCGCCGAGGAAATTCATAAAAGCCTTAAACAGTTCTCTGCAGGATTCAACCTGGATACTCAGAGTTCCGAGAATGCCAGAATGTTGCATTCTTCTAATTTCTTAAACAATCGTATGACTTATCGCGACTATTCTTCATGAACCCAGGAAAAGCATGCAGTGTACCCAGCATCCAGTCCAATATCCGAATTTCTCCTTTGCGCATTGCTTTTCTCAAGTGGCCTTTATTCTATGTCCTTTCTAGTTGTTGCCCGCTTTCCCACTTCTAAGCCCGGGACCTCGGCTGTCTTACCAGCTGAATGAGAGCATTGTTAGGTGAACGTGGCTGAGAAAGTGGTGCGAACCAAAGTAAACAGCGCACACACCCCGAACTCCACGTGATTGCAGTCATTAATGATTCTTGAAGGAAGCCAGCACTCCTACTGTCGCGCAGCTACATAAACTATTTACATCGTCTTAATGGAAAGCCGAGTACTATTTGCGAATACCCAAGAAGATTGACCCAGATTGTATTTGCAATGTCGGCCGCAACCTATTGTTTCATAGACCCGGCGCGCGGCGCGGCGGTTAGGTTCGCTCTTGTATCTATATGTTTCTTCCTGCAATTGTCCACCATTCGAACGAGTCTTTCCAGCTTTGAGGAAGCGCTGCTTGGTTGAGCGGCCCTTTTATTTTCGATTGCACGAAGTGCTTCCGAGTGAGAAACCGGCGGGGCCACGCGACGCGCATGTAATTTTCAGCGTTACGAGCTCGTCGAAGATTTACATGATTATGCGAGCGAACGTATAAATTTAGTCGAACGCTCGCACTGCGCTCGCATTGTTCCAAAAGCCAGGGAGAGAGAAGCAATGTCGTAAAAAAAAGTCCTCGACTATAAAAGGGCTGGTTGATGGTAAAACCATCCCAGTAGAAGTTGGAGTTAGTAATCAAGTGTATCCTTAGGGAAACTCTCCTTGGAAGGCACGTAGAATCTCCGCACGGAAGGTGTACCTTCACGAGATTCCATTTTCCCACAGCTCGACCAAGGAATGCCGAGGTGAGGGATGCCTATATCAGGCGCCAGAACTGCCATGGAAGCCGCCACGCGCCGAAACGATTTGGCGGGCCGCACTGCATTTTGCATCATAGAGGCGTCTTCAGGAGCGACCGTCCAATTGATTTTGATCGGAAAATATCTTTGCCGCCGAGACCTGCATACTATAGCATCCGGATTCTTAAAGCGGCTACGCAGCTGGCTCACGGTGCTCACTCTCGGCGCGGCGCGCGGCGGCTGTCGGTTACTGCTTTAAGAATCAATGTCTGCAAATCAATTTACGCAAGGATTATTTAGTGCTGTGCACTACTCGGCTCAGCTTGACTTAGCTTAAGTGGGACTTGCGTAGCTACACTGTCGTCATGATAAATTTGCAGGTCGAATAGAAAATTTAGCGGGCTGCCTGCAGCGTATGAACTACGCTCACGATATATATATTTATATATATATGTGTATGTATATATATCTCAATTTCGTCGGTACTGTTTCCTGCAATACAAGTAGTTAGCACGAAAGCTAATCCACGATGCGCTGCAGAGAATTTACTTGGGGTTCTGGTTTCTGGGCGCGCTGACCATTCATCCTGCTTTAAGGGTGGCTGCGGTTTAAGAGAAAGTGGATTACCGGAAGTCCCGCACGACCCGTGCGCTCGAGTCGACTCCAATCTCGACTAAATTCGATCACGTGGCCATTCGTGGGACGATAAGGGACGATTCACTGGGATAAGCGGCCGACGAGACCCTTATCTTTCGCTGAAATAGGCTCGCAAACGAGTCCTCTGCATTGACAAACTCCCAACTCCTCCGTGCCTCGAGGACTCCCACGAGCATCTCCATTTCCACTCGAAGATTTCGTGATTCAAAACATACACGCCACTTATGCCTTATTCTATTATCAGTCGATGATGCGTACGAAAGAGGAATTACATGGAAGAGTAACAGATCACATTAAAGAGAGTAAATGTTTGTGAGACGTGAGACCCAACTATCTGCAATATTATCGATTCTCTAATGCCTGGTAGAACAAGCGATGTTCGAAAAATAGCATGGATCGGCCTGGGCCAGCATGATAATTTCAATGTTTGACTATGTACTACAAGATTTGGGCCGCTGAATTTTTCCTTACTCGCATTTTAGTTTGTATATTCACTGAGCGAATCGAGCGTCTCCATCATAAAAATTGGTTCCTTTCTATTATTTGTCCTTGACAAGTGTGCTCGTACAATTCTCCAGCGATATTTATGGAAGTACGTAATCGCGTCCGAAATCGGTGGTCTAATAATAATTGAAAGGGCACGTCCCTGCTGAAGTATAAAGTATTCGATTGAAATCTAGATGGCAGCGACTGACTTGGAAAATCTGGGCTTCTGGCCATTTGTCGTGCACCTTTCAAGACCGGGAGATCTCTGGGAGATCGAATAATAGAGGACGGAAGTGAGCTCTCGGTTACCCGCCTTCAGAAAACATGGGCCGAGAACCACCGGGCCTTCGGAGTGGCTCCATTCATGTCAAGTGATAAATTACTCCATCGACGAATATCTTATTGATTGTCCTGAGATCTCAATATCACACCTCATTATTTGCGTCGGCGGTGGGCAGGAGGGGAGGAGCGGGAGAGGTCTGCTTATATCGCCAATGTTACCTGAGAACATTCCAATATTGGTTAAAGATATCGTAATATAATTTGGGAGAGTATCGGTAGACATGTGTAATCAAATCACGTGCATTTTAGCTTTTAATCTGATATTCTGATTATATTAAGTCGGCATAAGCATCTCATTGATTAATTCCCAGTGCTATGCTCGGTGGCCCAACATCGCGATCTCCAAGCAAACACACGCACACATACCTCGCGTATCCACCAGGAGAACTTAGAGACACGCGATTCATTCAGTAGAACAAGCAGCAACTAAAACCTGGCTGCTATGTCTGCCGGCATTCGACTTGCATTCTAGTTTAATTGGCATACGCCCTGATACTAGCATAGCGTAGCATGCGCGATGCAATTAGTGAACTCATTAACACTCCGCGAAAATCCTCAGTGAAGGAAACCCTGGCTGTACTCGAGAAGACTTATCTATTTGCCGTGCCTGTCGATATTACTACCAGTACGGTAATAAAAGGCATACTTTCCACTACATTCAATAAACTCCACTAAAACTCCCCTTTTACGTTAATGAGCGATAATGAAAACGCTCACCTTTCTAAAGGACAAAATTCGATGACATGCTGTCTTAAACTTAATACCCTCTGTATTCAACTATGCTTTTTCACTAATCAATAGATTTATCCTATCGAAGCGCCATGTTGTATGCATAAGAAATGCTTAGACTCTTATTTCTTCAAAGCACCGAGAAACTGACGAATAGAAATAATTCAAACAACATCGAGGATAAATGTTTTACAGCGTTAATTTTGCCTCGGTTTTATCCGATTTTATACTTTTTGGTTTTCAAAAGCTAACAAGCTTCGAGGAAAACATTTATCAAAAGCCGATTTCATCAAAGCTAAAGTTTTCAGGCGTTAATTTTCCATCACTGTTATTCAATTTTACAATTTTGTTTTTCAGAAACTATCACAGAAGCTCATGGCTTTAAGGGTCATTTTTACGATAAGGATCAGAAGACGGAACCGAAGCAGACTTTAATTTTATTGGAAACACGATTACAAATTCCAGCATGTGAACAATGCATCTGTTTACTGGACGTAGGGCTTAGCATTGCAATGGTTTAATCCGACATATAGCTCTGCCCACCAGTCGTTCTCGGTTTAATATCCAGTCGCGATTACATATTAAAATTTGATCCGTACTAGACGCTGCAAACGTAGATTATAAATGGCCGACATAGTGTTACGAGTGTTCCATTGCGGTGTACGACTCGTGAAAAATTGCGCTGGCGTAATTCGAGTCGACGATTTATACGCGCTACGTCGAAATCATTAAATATAGATCGGAATGCAGATTCTAATAGCGAAAGAACAGCGCTTGATAGCTCCACGCGTTTTCCGGCGCATTTCATACTTTCCATTCCACTGAAATCTGATAATCGTTTAGCGACACCGAAACCATAATTCCTCGAGTCATTCATTCGAACATTCGCGCATTATGAATATGAAGTCGACGCTCAATAGTAAGGGAAAGAGAGTTAGGATTTATGGTGATAATAGTACAGTACAGAATACTAAATGGAACAGTTGTCCCTGAATCTTATTGGGCCGAGCTTCCGAGCTGCAGCCGGCTGTCGCGTAATCGCGGCAAGCTTCAGACTTCATACGCGATATATCCGGACATTTAGAGAGCTAGTATATCCGGGATAGTAAACGTCTAAGTGCTTTAGGGGTGGTACCTGCTCAAAGAGGCACACCAACATAGTTGGAACAAGAGCATGACAGAAGCTCGTTATGTCTGCTGAGCAAAGACAATCTACCCAGGATTAGCCTTCGTCGGTGCTTCAATTTTGATTTCGCTGAAATGCATCAAGCCTACGAACTCACAATACTTGTCTACAAATATGGCTGCACACACAGTTATCGTGTGGTATACACCACTTGGGTTAACGGATTAGGCGTTCTGTGCGCACGCATAAACAGTTGTCTGTTAATCGGAAGGCAAACAGATTGCACGGAAATGTAGCCATTAGGCATAGTATTATTAGTAAGTCTGCTGTGGACATTCAATCCTCAATATTCTATGGATTATTCGTGCAGCTTATCTAATTGATCAGGGTAGACACTCGATGGCACTTGGATTTGGTACATATACATTATTCCAATCGTTCTATACATGGAATACCCAAAGATGTATTTCAGTTACATTCGAAAGGGTTCAATCTTCAACTACAGAACTTGAATCGGCGGCTCGACTTCTTCGCGCAGCGATAAAAATTGATTTAGCCTGAACTATTATGTTAAGGGAAGATGTAGATGAGCGCAAATATTTGCTCGATTCGAATAGGATAAGAAGAACTATGAGGCTTCGATGTCGAAGTCGCTGTTCGTTAGATAGTATATTGAGATCAGAGGAGATTGGTAGATGTTAATTGCGTGTCGAGTGAGACTACAGGATAGAGTGCGGCACCCGGTAAGTGGAAATGGTTTTTGGTTAGACGCTAGCGGAGTGACAGGGTTAAGGGAGCTTCGAAATTCAGCTTAATCGGATCACAGATTATTCGTACTGCGATTCCGAGTGAACTTTGCTTAGCGAGGGTTGAAGGGGAATGGCGGCGGCAGCGGTGACGGCGGCAGCGGCGGCGGCGGCAGCAGCGACTTAATGAGATCGACAGAGATTCCGATTGGAATCCTAACGAGCTCTCCTGTACCGCTTAAACATTGAAGAATAACAGGAAGCGGATGATCCTTTTTAATTGCTCGAGCCAATCAAATTGAAAATAAATATTTCTGCGCAGGATGTAGCATTAAAGTGGCTTCGAGGCGCGGTGGTCTGTTTGATGCGTACATGGTACACATTTCATACAGAAATACAGTGAAATCGTACGAACGAAACGGCCGTAAAATTCCATCGAAATGCACGAGAACACATCGGTCGACTGACTTGTGCGTATGTGCACTCGCTTCGGCAAACAATTGAAACTATAATATACGAGCCAGGAAAGCCAATAATGAAACTCTACCGACTACAGGAAGTCCTTCGGATACCATTCGCGTTGTGCGTGGCATCCATCGGTCTCGCATATAGATATAATAGATTTTTTCCTTTCTCTGACCAATATTACTTCATTGGAACTTCGCAAGTATGACTTCCTTGTTGGAATTACAATATAACAGATGTAATTCGGCAAGCGTAAATTTTGGTTTGCAACGGAGCACCGCACCAAGCGTGCGCCGGAACAAGCATAACTAGTAACCGGTTACGTGGAACGTTGCTAACGAAATCCGGGTCGTTTCAACCGAAGTAAAATTTACCGTGTACCCGGGGAAGTAAGCCGATTTTCCTTACTTATCGCATACATTGAAATATTTGCGCATGTTCGGGTCATTGTCCTGGTATCGTATACACAAACAACAAAGAACTATGATATGCGAGCTAGAAGAAATTTCGTTGGAACGTCCCATGCGTATTCCGCTTCCTACGAAATGACTGGATGCCATATTGTTTCCACTCGAAGAAGCATAGAAATGACTCATAACATGTTCCCGCCTTGATTATATATGATTTCAATGAAGAATCGAGCTTCTATCTGAATGGGGATATGTTAGAGTACGCTCGGAGAACGACGATCAAAGCGAAGGAGTGTACATTACGTACATTACGTCGGTGACCGGAAAATGCGCTTGTTATCTGCTAGTCTTGTTACTTATAAATCCCTGGCAATAACATAACTTCGTAGCGCTTTATGCTGGGCGCTGTTTACGCGAAAGAAATGGTCATGACAGTGAGGCACGAAAATACCAAGAGGTCACACAAGTAATATCATTAATGTGTGTCGTTTTCGAAAGTAGCTTTTATGTTTCTCACTCTCTCCCTCGCGCTCCCTTTCGCTCTGTCGCCTTCCCATACTCTTTGCAGTCGATAAATAGGAGGCAATAGTCGGGGGGGATGGAAAAATCCGAGCGAAAGGAAATCACGAAGATTGCGAGGAAAGCAATCCTAAATACAATCAGTGCTCGCCGAATTTCGCAGGGAATCGATTCTCGTAATAATCTGCGGTTTATTAGCTTTGTGTTCAACGGAAACTGGCACCAACTTCAGTCGTCAGATCAAAGTCGATCACAAGGGGCCTCGCAATCGAACGCCAGTTAGTTTCCTGTGGAAAATATGGTCTTGCAGTAGTCATGCAAGCCTTGATTCTTCCAGCATTCGGTCACGTACTTGGGTCTTCGAATACACTCTCTATCGATGTTTAATTTATTAAGAAAGCTAAGACTCGGCGCAGCGAACCGATTCGACGTGACAAATTTCATTGTCGTATTTCAGTTGGGTTCTTGTCTTCGAAGTATTGGTCGCCCTGGTAAACACAATTCTCGATACGTTAAATCAGAACGGTACATTTGTTCTCAATTGCCTGTGTAACTTCATGTTACACAACGAGCGTCGTCGTGTATAAACAGCACAAGTGTACTTGTATCAAAAGCTTTTTTTCAGATGGTACTTTTCTGTGGGAAGTATTTGTGGCACTTCCACGCGAATTGCAGCTTGCAAAAGCTATGAACTTCTTCCTCCCCCTTGCTCTCTCGCTCTCTCTCTATCTCTCTCTCTATGTCACACAGGCGCGTACACTCACACTATCGTACTTTTAAGTGGCGAGCAGTTGAACGATATCGATTCGCATAGTAACGAGGGTGAATTTTAGGGGAAAATTATAATTGCGTCAATCGGGTTAACTCTGTAATGAGTTCCAATGTATCCGTGATTCATCTCGCGTGCGTGTAATGGGACAATAGGCTGCAGTCATAAATATCGATTATTTATGGTGGCGCGTTAAAGGCTTAAACTGTTCTGCATAATGAGGAGTAATTTAGTCGACATTCAGACCCAGAGAAATTATCCGGAGGGCTGCTTTCTCTTAAAACATTTATAGTCTTGACGCCAACGCCCCCTTAACATCGATCTCTGCCCAAAGGCCATAATCGTTATTGAAATCGCCGAAATAATTTATTAAGCAGCGTCTACAACACGAGGGCCTTCCAAATATAAAATCGCGCCATAAGAGGCAGAGACCAATAGCAGTAGCACCGACTAGAGGAGAAGTGTGTACGTCAAATTCAGTAGAGTTACGCTCACTCTTGACGGCCCTTGAGCAAACTTACCTAACATCGAGGTTCGTGTAGGGACTAACTTGGAAAGGATGTTCTGCCTCCCAAAGCCCTGTAAGCCCTTAATTAGGACAAGCTCTCATAATACAAGGTAGATCCAAGATTTGAGCTGGAGCGGCATACCAAGATAAGGCCCTTCGGGAGAAGGTATCATTATACCACCCAAACTACGAGACACGAATACGTTCTCTGATGATCTTTCAATCCCACACGCTTTTCTCTCACACAAAGTTGACCTATCAGCTTAGACAATAGCGCGTACTCCTCCAAGAAACAAATCGGTCCGAAAAGTCGGAGACTGCAGGTAAGTTTAATTCATCAATGCCAGATATTGGGAATTCTTCGGAGGAAGGAATGGCGGGAGTTAGGAAGGCCGAGCTCGATAGGGAAGAACTCAATTCGGCGGTGGGATCGTTTAACTGCTAGCGAGGAGATATCGCGATAACGAGCTTCGATCGGCCGCTTGACGTATCGTTGTCTCTGGAACAGCGGACACGACCGACGGTTCCGTCGGCATGCTCGGGAGCACGCGCCCCTTAACGAGAGGCTCGCGTGTTGGCTGGTAATTAAGCAGAGCGTCGGTTGGCCCGCGCCGGGGAGCGTGGCCGGGCTCGAGTTAGAGCGACAAACGAATCCGAAAAGTCGGAAAGCCTCGGCGATCATCCCTCTCAGCGGACACCCGTTACATCGTGATATCCCACGATTAATCACGCACACTCCGGACAGCTACGAAATTTATCACGCCTCCGCGAGGAAGTTCGGCTCTCTCGGCTCTCTCAGCTCTGTCGGGTCTCTCGGGTCTCTCAGGGCGTAGGGCATAGGGCGTGTGGCGTGGGGCGTGCGGCGTGCGGCGTGCTGCGCAACCTCTCCGCCATGCCGCCCGGACCCGGCCCGGCCACGCTCTCTTCATCCTCACAGGCCCTGCCCGCTTCTGCTCCTCTCTGCTCCTCTCTGCTCCTCTCTGCTACCATCTCACCCTCTACAACCACTCTCGGTTGGCCTTTCTCCTTATCTCGCTCGTGCTCGCTCCTACTTCACCTGTGCGACCGTCACACCAACCACCCGCTCGCACACGGCTTCCTACTAGCCCGCTGTCCCTCAAGCATGTAAGTACTTTTCTTTCGAGGGGTGAAAGAACGATGGAGAGCGCGTGACAGAGGCTGTGAGAGCTCGGATAAGAGCGAATGGAGCGAACCTGAAGAGAATGGGACCAGCGAATCGCGCCGCGGAAAGCTGATAAACAGATAAACACGAGGATATCCAAGTGCATACTACACCTTCCTTTTATCTCTTCCACCGCGATACATCCCAGTAGCTTTCTCCGACAATTAAGGGCGAGCGAACGATCAGCTTGCTCGAAGAAAAGAGCTGCCGGCAAGCCGAACGTAATAGTCAGCAGATCGGTTTTACCAAGTGTCATCGTTGAAAAGCAAGATGCATTGGGTGGACACTCGAGACCAGCTAACGATGACAACGGCACGGCAAGCGGCAACACATCCCTATCACGAGCGATTGCTGCACTGGAAGTGTTAGCACTTGTTACGAGGAGCCGAGCCGCTTTGGCAGAAGTGCCGAGAGGATATCCAGACGAAAGAGTAGGGAAGTCTGAAAGGGTAGACGGGTGCGGGTTAAGCGACGAGAACTCGTTAATTATATGCGAGCTATAGCCGTCTGTCTTATGAAGGTGGATGCTGCGTAGGGAAGCGCCGTGGTACGCTGTGGTGGGACGCGGCGCGGCGCGGCGCGCCCTGCTAGACGGAAGAGCGTCGCTAGTTTGCCCGAGCGCTCGGTCTGTGTCAGGAGAGCGCACACGTGGATGTGGATCTGCACGCACCGTCCGCCGCTAATGATGATGATGACGAGGGCTATGAAAGAGAAACGCAAGCTCACCGCATGCCTCGTTAAATCGCTAGGTATCACGACACCCGCGGAACACTGAATTTTTATTTCCATCGCGCTTCTACTCGAGGACCAGCGAGTTTCATCCATTAGAGAATGGCCCCTTTCATTAATCATTCGACCAACTGACCACCGCACCACCGCACCACGCGCCTCTCCGCTAGTCACTGTCCGCTCCTTCTAATCTCATTAGCTCCCTATTTCTAATCAAATCATGTTCTCCCATGGAGAGAACGCGTCAGGACGTCAATGCCACGTCATCTGACTCCTCGCAGGAAATCTCGCGCTTCCTTGACACTTGTTGAAGTGTCCATGGTACATCATCCAATTACCCGGCGGTTTAACGCACCACTGGACAATTCCAATAGTAAGCCTGACGAATAGGATTTAGAGATTAATATGAGTCCATCCGTAAAGTCCCGCGGAATGAGCTATAAAGCATTGCCGCGAGCAAACATCGGTTATTCTGAATCCCGCAACTCACAAACTCTTCGAAGCTTGTGCACAAATCAAGCTTGATTCATACGTTGCTCGCATTCCACTCAGAATTACCTACTGCTCGCATGGACATGGATTCCAGTATGATCGTATTCCCGTTTAAGAGAATGCAATCACTGTTTTTTTATACAAGCAACAGAGACGCGAGAGAATGTAGAATATGAAGCGGGCTTTACTGGGCGCGCTCAAGTTACTGAAATATCTCTGTCCTCTCGCAACGATACCAGCCAGAGGGGATAATTTTTTGAAGTTTCTCTCGCGGCAAAGCAGTCACCCGCCTCTTCCAACAGCCGCCCACTGCACAGGCGCTATACAATTCTGCGACTCGGTGGAATGGAGTCGCCCCGTTATTTTTACGAATGAATAGAAACTCTGGGAACTCGCGTAAGCCTGCTCTTTGTGAAAGGCGAGTTTACCCGCTTTTTTCAAAAGTATTTGCACTATTAATGAGAAGCTCGGGTTAGGATGCCCTGACGGAAATACGCCACGACCTTTTCGATGCAATACTAAAGTGCCTATTTGACGAGCAGTATTGGAAGTGACAGGGCTACACATATGGCTATGCTATTCTCGGAGAATTGAGTACCATGACGTATTATAAGAATAATGAATAATACATATCTTCAGTTTAGCTTGTACTGCATTAATAATGTACTAATTGATTCGCTCGAATTCCTGTACATTATAAACCCAGGATTTTGGTTGCACTTTCCATAAGGCGTTACTATTTCCAGAAGGAACAGTATTAAGACGAAACGTGTTCGAACAGAAATACCAAGCTGTTTATATGAATGTAAAGCATTCAAGCTACGATAATTCCAACCATTCGAAATAACTCAAGTGAATTACTTAGGCTAATGAAAGCTGAAACTTATCTTGGGACATCTAAATTTCGGATGGCCCGGCAAGATTATCAGAATTTTGTAGCCTCGAGGCAGACTGCGAATAAACTGACAGTTAACATTCCTGCAGGCAGAAGCCTCTTGGCATCTGTCAAATTGCGTGAATATTTATAATAAAATTTGAATTAGAAATTGGACAAGGCGTGTCGTCCAATCTTCATTGCGCAAGTTACGTAGCTCTGGCGGCGTAAACACACATTTATCCCGCAGGACAGGAACGGGAGAAGGAAAAATTGAGGGAGTGTAAGAGTAATGGTATGGCGGTGTGTGCGGGAAAAGGAGTAAGCGAAAGAAGAATTCGCATCGAAGGGGACAATAAAGACGATAACGCGGACGATGAAGAGCACAATGGTTAAAGGAGGACGGACGGCAGTGCCGGATAATGGGAAGATCATTATTTTCGCGAACAAAGTCCGGTCCACGTCGGCGGCGCCTCCTCGCTTTCGCCTAAGCGGGCCTTAATTAACATCTGCCCCAATTAGAATGGTTCCACCGAAAGACTCTGGCTGCTTTGACTCTCTCCACTCGGTGGCTGTCTTTCGCTCTCTTTCTCTCTCTCTCTCTCTCTCCCTCCTTCTCTCGCCTCCCTTGTTCTCTATCTTGGGTGTCACCCTATCTCAGTTGTTCACCCGCTTTTCTTCTGCATGCCAGGGGCTCCCTCACTCCCTCACTCCCACAGTACCACACTCGCTTTCCCCGGTGGCAGCAGTGCCTCTCTTCTTTGGCCGGCTGCCTACGCGCTCTTTCCGCTCCTTGTTTCTCGCCGGCAAACGCTCCGTAACAGTAACCCGATTGTTCTCCGCTAAGATGATACAGCCGTGGCGCTTTTCCACTCTGGAAAAAACCACGACAATGGAAACGGACATGCCGCTTTCTACTCGTAAGACGCAGGCGCGCGTGAAAGCTGTGTACACGAAGTGCGAGCGTCTAGCAGTGCGGAAGCGCATACTGGTATTACTTCGGGGTCGAGGTAATAACGACACCGTCAACTACTGAAGGGCGCCGAGTGGCGGGCATTAGGGCCGTCTCAAGCTGGCCCGGGAGAAAATCGAAACGGCGCGGCGCACTATCACCCATCAAGCGATAGAATGGGGATTGTCAGGTGGATAAGCGGACATAGCGAAGAGAGCTGTGACTCGATTCAGCAAGAGATATCTTTCACTGAAGCAGAATTCCTTCTATTTGAAGATAAACGCCCATCTCTCTCTCTCTCTCTCTCTCTCTCTCTCTGCCTCTCTTTGCCGCATTTCCGGACTCGCAGTCAGTTCGCTAGTCCTGGGATGAGGGTAAAAGTAAAACGAGGCGTCAGATAGTACGGGCATCGGCGAGTGTAAAGTAGAAAATACTCTCTATCGCTGCTGAAACCGGCAGTGAGAGACATTTAGATCTTATCGGGAATCCCTGAGGGGTGAGCTAAAGAAAACGTGCCGAGGAGCGTAATTTCAAGCCGCGTACCTCTCGTCGATAATTTGAAAATAGGATCACTCGTGAACTCATCACTCTTATATTCTTCTTCCTTAAAACCGGCAAACTCGTTGGAGTTGTGTAATTGATTCGTATAAAAGTCGAAAGGTGTGAGTGAAGATCCTGAGCTGCGGCGGGTTATTGTCGTGAGAGGACGTGAACCTGCATTAGTGGTCCGTCGATGCTAGTCAGGCCGGCGCGGTGGCGGCGGCGGCGGAGCAAAGGTAGTTTGACCTCGCATTAAGTTTGTTTCGCGCCCCGTGCTTAACCCTTTTCCTCGTCCCTTTTCTCCTCCAACATTTCGTTCTAGCTCCTTCTCTTGCCCTTTTTTCTCGCCTCGATTTGTCAGGAGTATTAATCGCGAGTGCGATAACGTCGTTGCTCTTGCCTAGTGCATGACAAACGAGTCCGATATAGCTGCTAGTATACCTACATAGAACGTGCCTGCACGAGAACGGGCCGCTTAAGCGGAAAGGCGTATTTATTCCGGGCGCCTCGCAGGCTTTCTACAAATTAACTTTTCGCGGAAACGAATCGCCCGAGGAGACAGGATGCTAGGGTTATCACGGTCGAGAAGGAAACATGCAGAAGGAAGGCCGGCTGGGCCGGGCAAAGAGCGAGGGGACGACTGCATCAAAACTTTCCTCGTGCCACGCGTTAGCCAATTACCCTGGAATCACGTACGCCTCGTAAAGTCCTTAATTGTCCGTCCCGAGAGGAAAGTTCTCGTAGCGTCCCTAGAAAAATTCTGTGAGCCGCGATAAGGACGAGAATTGCTCACCGCATTGGTTTATCGGATCCCAAGTTGGGGTGGTTCATACGTCTTTTCGAATTCGGTCTCTCTCACCGTGGCTCTCGCCCGACTCCGCCACTAATATTTTCTGCCCCAATACAGCCAGTTTCTTCTCCTATACCTTCCAGTCTATGCATCTACCAAGAAACGGCGCATGACTGACGTACTCGAAATAAACCGAGCATTAATCCAGTATCTCGAGCATTTCCGACATTATTCTCGTGATATATTTCCAAATTGTTATCAGCTATTATTTTCCCCGTCGCACTGTTGCTTAACGCACGTTCAGCATGTCTGCCCGAAAATTCATTTGGCCCGCGTGATGAGCCAAAATGAGATGCGTCGCTTTATTCTTGGACATCTGTCTCGCCGTGTCATTCCCACCGGCTGTCGGCGTGGCTCTACTATTTTTCTGCATCATTGAAATTTACGCGACGCTAACATTCGCGTTCGCGTGCCGGTGTTACGCAAAGATAGAAAGATACAATTTAACTGACAAGTAGATCCTTAGAAGAAAGCCTGATAGAAATAGTTTTATTTGAAAGCAGTAAAGTGTCTATGCAGTCCAATAAAAGAAACTAATCTTAATATACAAAAACCAAAACATGTCTGTATGTATGTTCCGTAAAGGCTCCTATACAGTTCAATGTATTGGTACCAAATTTTGCAGGAGTATTCTTTGATACCTTAGAAAAACTACTGCGACGGTCCTCAACCAGCCCTAAAGCCCATCCCAGGCACACGAAATGGCATCCAGCCAACGCCGGGTAAAATAGTAGTAAACTAATAGTAAATGCTGCGATTCACAGTGACACTATTGACATCAAATATTAGACAAAACGCACTTGTGTAGCGAAGTCAAAAGCTCTTTCATATGATATGGGAATCGGTTATTCGAAGCAGTGGAATTTCACGCGTGCATGGGCTATAAATATAGAGGAATATTTTCCCTTTTCGCGACGCCGTTACCAATCGGCGAGACGACGAGACGAGACGTTCGGGTAAGCGGAAGAATTTCCCCGGCTTGGAATGGAAAGCGAGACGCGTTGAGGGAATGGGGTAGACTCTTCTCGGAAGAGAGGACGAGAGGACGAGAGGACGAGATGGGAAAGAGGTCTGATGCACCTGCACCTGCCTACGACGTTTACACTCGTATTTCAGGAATCCTTTTTTCCTTGGGTTCTCGTTCCCCGAGCAAGCTTTCATCCGCACTCAAGAACCCTCGCGCTGAGCTCGCCGTGTTATGAGTATTCAAACCGAAGTTATCATCGTGGAAATAGAATACCTTGCTGAACCACGAAGACATGCACAGTGCATGCATATGTATATTTTCTTCGTCTCTATGCCAACTCTGATTGTAGGATGGTAACATTAACATTCCGTGCGATACGTCGCTCAGAATTCGCAAGGAGGGCAGAAAGCTGGAAAGATAGAGGCACTAGCGACGAAAGCTCTCGTTCATGGCAAGTCAAACGCAATTTTTGTGAGCAGGAGTTTTGTTCCAAAGCATCAAAACCACTGAATTTCTGAAAACCACCAATGCCACGGAACACTTGGGAAGCATTGTTCTGGTACGGCACGAGAGCTCGTGAAATACCACAGTGTGCGCCTTTAATTAGATAGAGCAAAAGGTGAGAGTCAATCGCTGGTAAATGCGCGAAGCGCCTTTTGTCCAAAGAGCCTTTTCACACGAAACCACTTTTCTAATCCAAGCACAACCTTCTTATCCTTCCAGGGGCGTACTCAGAATATTTCAGTCACAGGAGTAAACGCTTTGTTAGAAAAATACTATTTTCACTTATCACGAATTTATTATATTAAGCTTGGCACACGAAACATTTCTTAGAATACTTTAATAAAGCAACCCCCCCCCCCCCCCCCCTCCCCCATTTGTCTCGCTGAATTTGTCTTATTTTAAATACTGCCAAGGTTGAGAAGAAATGGAATAGAATAGTCAGCGGAGTGGGCAGAGAATGAGAAGACAAGCAAATATTCTGTCGGATGCGTTTTCACTCTCGGAAGCGCGATACTTTATCGTCCGGCAAAATTTATCTTTAGCGGCAGGCTCTGAGAGCGCAGGCCTGCCAGGACAGAAGCTCCTGACGATAAGTTTAACGCCTGCAGGTCGATGTGCCGTGAAAAGCAGCGAATTTTCCAGTGGGCGGCGGCAACGTGCTGTTAGGTCGTCTGGAGGTGAGGAGACGTAGAAGAGGATTTCTGCGCCGTGGTGCGACGACTGATTTTTTGCCAGGAGCCCGGAATCCAAGGGAAAATCCAAGCCCATTCGATTTTCCTATAAAGTTAGCAGTATGCCTGCCTACTTTGCTCTAAGAACCGCCAAATTCACCGCAACGGAGAATGACGCAAATTGTTCTCTTCTTTTGGGTGGCGTGCAAGAGGAGGGCGGTGTGCGCGCGAGACAAGCAGTGAACACACCGCACACCAGGAACACTAGGGAGAAAGCGAGAGAGGTTATATCCGATCACCGAGGAGAAAAGTTATGTAATTTACCAAACGCCAGTCTAGCGCGCCATGCAAATTCCTTGTCGGAGGAAACTTAACCGAGATTCGAAAACTTACTCCCGACGATAAAGGTTAATCTCGGCAGACCGCGGCTCCAAGGAGCTTAGATATTTGGTGGCCCCGCACCATTCTCCACCAGTCTCATACGCGCGCCACCCTGAAATTCCCTTGCAGTGTGCCACCGTTCTGCGCTTGATTATTCAGAATTACGAATTCTGATGGAGCAGCCTCGCCACTAAGTAGAAAGGTAATGTCATCGCTTCTGGCCTTACTCTAGCAGGCCCTCGGAAACAAGCTCGGGGGCTTCTTCCCGAGGCAAAAAATCGACCGATCTATTTTTATAGCAATATTCGCCCTGCCCCCATACCGCTCTTCTCACGACTCTTACAATTGTGCGTTAAGCTCTTCAAACTGCCATATCAATATTTAGACAGAGGCTTACAATTTGGCGAGTTCAAATCACTTTTCAGCATAACGTCACGCATAAACTATTTAATGAGATTGCGAGGACGAATTGCGGCAGAACGGATTACGATATTAAATCCTGCGTTCTTTATGGTGCGTGCCTACACGGATCATCAGGCGTTATGAGATTTTGCGGCCGATTCCAATTAGACTCTTCATTAATTCTGGTGTGTGTGGGTGCTTGCTCGTTGAGCGGTTCATTTCTTTAAGATGTGCTGCCAGAGTTCACATAAAAGGTCTGCCTGAGCAAGAAGTGGCCGTCCTCATAAATAGCATCGTATAAGCGTCGAAGAAGTTACTGCTCCACCAGCAGATAACAAGGCAGAAGTTGAGCAAATGTTGCTGTTACGAATAATTACGCGTCGCAACTCGAGTGGCGAGAGAAATGTTGTTGGGCATTAAAGGAATGTGGATCGCTAGAGGGGGTGGTGAGCGTGGGTTAGGGAGCGGGGTGGCAATGAGAAAAGAAAAGGGCAAACGAGGGCTAGCAAGGCAGCAGGCATGAAAGCAGAAAAGAAAGTTTCAAGAAAGGAGATTGACAGACCTCCCTTTAAATCCACGAATCTACCGCAACCTACTTTTGCCGCCTAACAAATTAGCCCCATTCTTCACTCCCCCTGTGGAGCACCGACGTCAAATGTATTTAGTACAGCCGGAAGCTTGTGCTTTCCAAAAATATTTAGGGCCGTAGGGAGTCTTATATTTACAATCCCTTACAAGACATATAACTAACTGAATCGGAGGAAAATGATGAGGCGGCGTCTCAACGTGATAAGAAAAATGAAAGAAATTATTCTCACTAATCATAGGAACAAGAATAAAGGTGATTATGAGCATCACGAACATTATCGGTGCCCATTCAAAATGTGTTGGGTATGCAAAAGCATTCATCGAATACCAACCACAGGTAACGAATGCTCTCAATATAAACTCCTAGAATGGAATGCACCCCAACATTGCAGTGTATTTCCAGAGCAATGCGAGCTTCTGATACTGCTTCTCAAGGGACTTTTTAAGATGTAGTAGGTAGCGAAGGAAAATATTTCTCCTATAAGAAGTTGCGGGATCCTGCTATTTCGATCGTTGAAGCAGTAGGCTGACGCCGTAAAGGACATGCACTTTGTCCGGGAGATGAGAAGTTTCAGAGGAAATTGGCACACGAAGGAACGCGGCGTCAAAGAGATATGTCCTAGCAATACTTATCACGACTACCGCTAAGCCCAAGTTAATTTGAGACACGAAATAAACACTTCAAGAACTTTCTCGCGCTCTCTTACTGATTTCAGTAAGAAACTTTACTCCGATACGACTTGATGCAGGTACCGAGTGGGTGGTAGGAAGCATTCGCGATTGCCTCGGAAGAACAGAAAAAAGCACTCGAGGTGTTGTATAAGGCGTATCACCACGGAAGCCGAGCATAATTGAAGCGCTTGCTGTGATTGCATCCTGGTTCTGCCAGGTTTTAAACCAATTGCAGTTCCTGTCTGCACTGAGATCGACATTAATTACGCTACTTACAAGCAAATTTACAAATTCGGCACGATACCCCGCGAACTCTCTGCTCATCGATTCATGCCACCGCAATACCCATGCAAGCTTGGATAGATAATTCAATTACAATTCAAACCGATTTAAATCGTATCAATATTGCGAGAGGCTTGAACTTCGCCGAAAGAATTACAAGCGCCCACAGTTGAAAGCCTTAAATCTTGTAATTATATATACTGTGAATCAGTGCAAACCAGCGCAAAAACTGCCAGTAAGAATAACCACAATGCCGACAACGACGGCGATATAATGGAGCAATCCTGAAAAGCAGTCAAGAGACGGGAGAAGCGGAGGTCGTGCATAAAAAAAGAATTCTTTGCAATCCACGGTTTAAAAGAGAATTCCAAGTAATCTCTACAGAAATAACTTTGAGTTTGCTCAGTTCGTGCTCCCTCTCCCTACCCCCCACCCCACATTTTTTGGATAGAAAATGATTCGGGATTTGAATTCCAAAAACGAAAGCAAATGCCGTAGCGTATGCGCGGTTTCGAGAATGGCAGAGACAAAGGTCGACGATGGACAGACTTGAGCGACAGATAAAGTCTAATATAGCTGCTATCTCAGTACCGTTGGAAGCAGTAGTAATAATGACCAACCTCGGACGTAGTGGGCGGCAGGGATGGCGGACAGATTGTAAAAAGTATGATGATATAAAAAGTGAGTAATAGACTGCTCTGAAAGAAATTCTGGTGGTGGTCGATTCGAATCAGGGCGGTGGCGAACGACCATTTGAACTCGACTTCGCAAGAATAAACGCTCGTTGTTAATTAGCGGGATCAAGCTGATTTGGGAATTCTTCTGGCATGTCGATGAAGATGAAGAGAGCAAGGAAATTCCGTGTCTAACAATAAGTGAGGTGGTATGATCGCGCACGTCTTGCCTCGACAATTTCACGAGAACGTCCGACGTTAGCGTCGCGAGGAGCCGTAAAATCTATCGAAGGAAAGGCGCCGGGAGTTGTCTAGGTTGGGCAGAACAGGGAGAAGCGTGGAAATATTGGAAGACAGTGAGAACGGCGGCGGTAGCACCGGCACCACCAACGGCATCAGCAGCAGCAGCAGCAGCAGCAGCAGCATCCGAGCGAGGAGCGGAGCAACGGTGGCAGTGGCAGTGGTAGTTGTCGTGGGGCAGCTCGAGCTCGGGCCTCAGTAGTAGATCCAACGACTGTGCCGACTACGACAACGAATACGACGAGGAAGACGAGGACGAGGACGAGGACGAAGGAGAGGACGAGGACGGCAAAGCAGCAGAGGCAAGCAGGCAAGCAAGCAAGCAAGCAAGGAGGCTTGGCGTGGTGGCTGGCTAGTAGTGGTAGTAATCGGAGAAGAAGACCAAGGTGGAGAAGGTGGGAAGAATATAGGGTAGCTGAGTGGGAGAGAGTCCGAGAGAAGAGTAGGAAAGGTTGAGAGTAGGATAGAGGAGGCTGACAGATCGGACGGAGTAGAGGAGAGAGAGCACGCCTGCGCGGAATCCCCGGGCGGGCGCGGGCAGTGCCATCGGAGGCCCGGCGGTTTCAGAGCTTCGCCCGGGACGACGAACCGCAGACGACCCGTACACGCAAAACTCGGTCGTAGTTGCCCATGTCCGAGGAGCGCCGGAAAAAGGGGTAGATTACGGAACGATTGCACCCCCGCGCCAAGTGCGCGCACCTGGCCGTCGCTAGCTGAACATCGTCAGCTCGTCGCGTTAAGAAAAAAGCGGGTCAGACGGTAAGACATCCCCCAGCGAGGAAAGCGCAACCACCGAGCGCAAGGGGCATCGAATCTGCAGGGCCATCGTCCGGCTATCAGTGGAATAATTCTGGCGTGATTCTCTGGGACTCGCGACGTAATGTGATCAGTGCGGCACCACCCGCTCTAACGTTAAAACGTGTCAACAAGAGGGAAGGAACAGCACGGGCCAGAGACTATGTACGTCCTCTGATAGCAGCGAGCCAAGGGGAATGAACAGAGTGATGACGACTCAGGATTAGGAGTGCAACGGTACACCAGACTGGTGTGCTGCTGGTAGTTCTGAAATGTCAGTGAAGCCGTCGAAGGCATCTGCGTCGTCGTTTTCGTCGTCGTTGTCATCGTCGCCGCCGTCGCCGTCGTCTTCATCATGAGGAGATCTTCTTACGTGAATTACTACATCCTGTGCCTCGTGTGCTGGATCCTTCTCGGCATAACCGGTAAGATGTTTCCTTCACGCGATGTGTCTTACAGGAACCTAAAGCGACCCATTCTGGACGTCCTGTCGGAGTCTGGCAAGCATTGCATTCGGATTGATCAAGTGCACGAAACCACCCCTACCTACCCTCCCAAAGTTCCATGCAGTCTCAGTGGTGGTGAACTTGTCCATGAGGGGTACACCTCGTGTGCCCTAGGTCGGAATCTCTGACGGACTGGCGGTGCTTCTGCACGCGGAGAAAGGGGAACGGTAGAATGTAGCAAGGGACTCCAGTTTCTCGTTGCCCCCTTCATCCCGCTCGGCCCCGCTCGGCCCCGCTCGCCCCCCTGTTTCCCTCTGCCAGCCCCCCCGCTCGGTCACCCGTCACCGGTCGGCCGCGGTGGCACCAGGGGGAGGCGGGGTTGTGGAGACACGTACTGCGGATGGATCGATCAGATTTTGGGGTGTAACTGTGCGTGCGTATATCTTCACGCGTGCAGATCGCCATTGGAAAGTGTCTGGAATCGCGGGCTAGCTGGATCGCAGGCCCCGCAGATTGAGAATCGATCCTGCGAGGATCGCGACTCGCGAGTGGTCGGCGGAGCGGGGGATAGAAAGGTGGCGGCAGAGGAGAAGGAGGCGAAGAGGTTTGGGGCTGCCTCCGAACCCGGTCCAGGACCGTATCTAGCGCACCCTTGTTTGTCGCGTCAACGCTATTGTAACTACCCTTCTCTCGTCGGCTCGACTCTCTTCCACCGCTTCCTTTCTCTTCGCCATCTTTCTCGGGTCACCGTGTCGACTCAATGATTCCGTCATCGGGGCTAAAGATAGAGGGTGGCGGTCCCCATGTTCCCTCATCCCCGGTGTGACGTCGTTCAGGGACGTGTTTATTGATTTCATCTCTCACCGCTGCATCCCCGTGCTGCAGACAGCTCTCTTAAACCTCATTTTTATTATACTATCCTTCGATCAATGACACCTTTGAGTAACTATTCAACTGTACTTAATCAGATGCCCATAGCCTGCAGCCAAGATAACGGCTGGGACTCTGCCGCTCCTCTTTACGCGCATCCCTGATTACTGACGTGCAACGTTTGTAAATACCCTGTCGAACTTGCTGCAATACAACATCGAACTTAGACAATTAGACCTTCTTTATACACTTTAACGTTTATTACACTTTGTGCTCTATAGTGGGTCACGGAAAATCACGCTTTCTATCGTCCATTCTTTTTCAAGTGGATGAGAATGGAGGGTCACGAACCTTTTCGTAACACGCTTGAAAAATTTGTTCTTTTTCGATGTTGTCGCGAGGGCTGTGATCGACTTTTATAGGCTAATAGTGATTTCTTCCGATGTAATTATACGGTCCAGCAACTTTTGTGGTTCCGAAGATGATGTATTTTATCTGGATAACCGCTTTCCAGATATCTCATCTTTCTCATATACAGATTCTTAACGGCCTAATTCGGACGCCAATAATTCTCTTCTTGAAATCTCGAGAAACATTTTAATTTTGCATCGAGCATGTCCGAATCTAATAGCGATGGCCGTTCTCGGTGACACATGAATTTTTAAACTTCTGCCTGCCACCACTTAAGAGGTGTCAGCTCGTGTTACACTTCCGTCAATATTCGGTTATAAAAAGCTTGCTTCAAAATCAGGATGGAGAAGACTTTTATCGCTTGCTTTCCGAATGGACAAGATTCCTTCAAGCCTAACATCCCGAATACCGAAAGTTGGACTGGCCATGACGATCAATGAAATTAGGACAAAGTTTACAATATGATTCAATAATTCAAGAGCAGCATCGAGGGGATCACTTCCAGTGGCGCTTCTGATCTGGAAAGTATGTTAATTGGTCCTTGCGATGCGCTTGAGGGTGCTTCAGGGCTGCAATAGATGAATTATTACTGAATCAAGCTGGCATTACACTTTCGAATCGTATTATAATCACTATATAACGGACGATTATGCTCCAAGCGGATTAACTAGCTGGAATGCTCGGATCGGCACAAGCGAATTTGCATCCTGGCTACAATGACCGGCTATGAGAAATTGGCCAGTTAAGCGTACGCGCATGTACCGTAAATAGCGTAAATACCTACCTCGATAGCAGGCCTACTTCCGGCGAAAGGTACTCCGCACGAAATTGTTCCAGGGTAACACTAGCAGGCGGTTGGACGCCTTTCCATTACGCATCGTCAATATTTGTACATTGTGCTCGAGCACCGCAAAGGCGCTTTGCTGGCGTCGGCGGGAGCCTCTGCTATTGTACCGGGATAATACTGTATGCGTGTATGCCGAGGATAAAATGGCTCGGCTCTTTTTATGGGGGGGCGGCACCCCGCTGCTTTTATCTGGCGTCTTAAGTCGCTACGGGCAAATGTTAATTAACCAAGCTCGACAGTCTTGCCGGAGCTTGTAAACTCATTTCATTGCTTCGTGTATCGAGTGCAATAGTAACGACGGCTCTTAAAAGGACCCCGTTAGCCTCTAGTAAAAATCAGAAGGAGTAATCGTGCTATATCAGCTCGCGAAAAGAGCCCTACACTTGATCCCTGAGAATCTGGAAGCTCGAGGGGACCAAAAATCCAGATTTATGCTCGAGTTTAGTTCCGAGTGACATCGTAAAGTTACAAGGCACACGTACACGCACGCGCCGATCTAATAAATTGGGAAGGGCGGTGCACCCCTCGCATGCTCCACTGTCTACACCCACCGGCTTCATCTCCGGGCAAATGTATGCTGGAAGACCTCCTTCCGTTTCCGGGTTATTTACTCCTCCACCCTCGCTCTGGATTTTCGTGCTGCATGCCGCTCGAGCGCGGCGACACCACTCGAGGAAAATCATGATTCCTAATCGATAGCTCCACCCTCTCCCGCAAATCTACCGAGTGCGCGGAAACTCTAAGATGATTCCACCTCACTGCCAGTACAGTACGTCTCGCTTATTTCAATCGGCCGATATTTCACGGCTTTTATACTTATTATAATAGCTCTTCGATCGGTAAAGACTTTGGCCATTGAGCGGCGCGAGACTTATCCTATCAGAGCTAGCCGCTTGATCGCTCTGAGATTAAATCTTATTGTACTCGGACTAAGTGCTATTGCGGGTCAAGCTGCGATAGCGGCCCATATAAAGCGTAACTTTTTCCAAAGTATCCTCTGTCACGTACATGTACATAGTATGTGTAAATAACGTCCATTCACAACAGCGTGCATTAATATCGCTCTCGTTATATGTATACATATAATGGGCCGCGTGCTCTTAATACGTTTGACAGGCGATTCGATGGCAAAGAATTCGAAAAATGTAGTGTCATACACTCACATTTAGAATGCCGGTGGGATCTGCGCGCGCGTGTCACCCCTGCTGAATGTGTGTGAGTGTGTATAGCAGTGAGCTGGTGCGTGTAAAAGTGGACGACGTATTGCGGCAGCTCGGTCAACTACTAAATCACCCTGGGCGTGTAATCGCGGCGTGAAACGCGATTTCGGGGAACGTCCTCGTCGCAGCGGGGATAATCGCGGCGCACCAACTATTCGGCTGGCCAAGTTAGATTCGGAGGAAAAATGCGAGCGCGTGAGCAGCTGGTCGCAAGAAAGACAAGTCTATTTGCGGGCGTCTCGCAGTCCATGAGCCAATCAGTCCGACAACTGGGAATCTCTGCGACTGACGGCGAGAAACGGGTGCATCGCCGTCGCCGTGTAATTACCGGGTACAAAGGAGGCAAACGTAAAAATAATCAAGAGAACCGAGATTACAACCACTGTTCCAGATTTAGTCTGCTTTCAAAGAATTGAACCCCTTCGAATTTCCCAAGAAGCACGCGACACTCGCCCCTTCTATTCCTTTGTCTCGAAATTAGCATTCCCCCGCTTTTGTCCTTCGTATGGCGAAAATAGTCCCGAATCTTATGTAGTTGTTTTGTTGCCGGTTTAGGCTCTATCCACATGCGGCGATTTAAGCTGGCTCGCATATAGGCGCATTCAATTTTCAAATCAGCCAGAGACTGCCGGTCTTTGACGCAAGTGATAATACGTCTCCGCTACATCAGGGACACTCCAAGCAGGGACGTGTGAATTAATTCGATGTCGACATTGCATGAATTGACACAAACGCGGTATGTGGTCATAGCCTAGATGTGCGCCACTACATACTACAGGTGGAGCTCATCTGCTGTGCGACAAGATGCATCCTTCAGCGAGATCAATAGCTGCATTCAGTAAACAGTATTCTCTAATTAATCCAATATACGGTTATTGACAGGTAATCGAGAAAGCAATAAATAATACAATTATAATAGTGAGAAAGAAGATTGAATGGTGATTGGTCACCAAGTGGAAGAGATAGTCTCACGCTTGCGCAAACTGCTTGATCATACGATTTCACAGCTCTTCAGTTGAATGCCTTTTGTCCAGGATCCATCCCTCTGCCTATCCCTGATAGGCATTCAACGGCATCCGGACGCTGGTTCACTGATTGCCAATCCAATTTGCAGCAAAGAAACGGAAGCAATTTGGCACGTCAATGAATGGACAATGATCGTACAAAATACCTGTAAGAGGATTGGGCTACGGCGCTAAGGGAATTAGTACGATGCGTTTGATTAGTAGGATTAGTATGATGCGTTTGTGGTCCACAGGCATCATCCACCATGGAACTTTTTCTTTTCGACCACCGCACTGCTCTCATTCCTAGTTTCATAAAGAGGATTAAATCCAATTGATCTAGTACTGTAATCAACTATCTAGTAACATGGCGCGAGCAATCTGAACCTACTTTTACCTTGCTCTCCTTTCTCGCTAATCGCAGTATCGCCAGTTACTATGGTTGCGATGGTAATTCCTGCGTGAGCGATACCTCACTAATTCAAGTCGTGTACAATTAGCCAAATCTGCAAACGATAGCTCAAATGTTGGATGTTTATATTCTCGAGAAATGTGGATCGTATTAGAGGAATAATGCAGTAACAGTGTTACCGCGTACAATCAGATCTAACAACAATATTGTTGGCAGACAAGTATACATGTGTACGCTTTCCCGATGTATGAGTACATCGATACCATTTACCAATAGAGTTCGCCCTAATTAAAGAGGGCCGACATTCCGAGCGCAGCTGGGCTCCAAATACTAGCTAGCCAAGTAGAGAACGCGTTACGCGAACCATACGCCCTGATGTTCATCGCTCGTGGAATTGTAATTGCTTGTAATTTTGAAATTCGGCCTTCATAAATATGAGATATTCGAGGATAGCGTTACCACGAACACAATGCGCATTGCAGCTTATATTTCGATGCGAATTCAAGTTTTCACCATGTACGCCGTAACTGATGATCAGGAGAATACAATGGGATTTGCGCGTAGAACAAAAGGGTCTTCGCGAGAGGAGAGCGAAGTCGTTTATCCAGCCAATGAACTGCGTGGTGCAAAATCATGAAACAAATGTCCCCCTCGCTATTGTGGAGGAGCACGCGGGGTGGAAATTGGACACGAAGCCTCAAGGTCGTTGGAACGTAGCCGACGTTGCTCTTCGAGCGTATCCCGATCCGCCTTTGAATTCGGACTCTTCGGGATTAGTATCCATTTCCCTGAGGGTGGGCTGGCCCGGTAGGAGGTCTGATGGGATTTATTCTGAAAATAAGCAACGAGGCGGAAAGCGAAAGAAAGAGGGAGTGAGAACCGGAGGATGGGAGATGAAGGGATGAAGAGGAGTGTGCCAGCAAGCGTGAATACTACATGTATACACAGTATTCTCATATACCTTTTATTATCCCACCGCGACGGTACTACCGCTATTCCCGTAATATAAATTCACTGGGAGCAACGAATCCGGTAGCCCACTGGCGATGGTCCCTATGCGCAACAACGATTTTTCTAGGTCGACAAAAGATAAAAAAGAAGTGGAACGGCGGGAGGGGGTAATTATTCACGAAGAGCCATAGTGCTGCACACGCACTACCTGAATGTTAACACAACCGCGGTGCCGACCCTGTTCAGAACTCTCGCACGAGTTCATATGTTCGACAAACGAGCACGCTCATCTGCAACGGGTTTCGTATTATCTCATTAATTTCACAGCGCATAACGTTTGAAGTGCAAGTTGAATTTTTGTGACATCGACACGGTAATGAAGGCACAGTCAGCCTGAAACTTTTCCACGGACTAATGATTAACTCCCTGTCCATTGAAAAGTTATGCACTGCGCATCAGTCAGATGTTGCTCCAGTTCGAGATTGTTGTTACTGTTTCCCCAGGCGTGAGGACACTCCTATTAACGATTGTTTCGCTTGTTGTTTCAGGAGTTAGCACAAGATCTCATTCGCTGGTGAAAAGGTTCGACGGGATTTACACGGGGCCGTTCTTCGACGCGAACACACCGACGAATATAACGGCTCAACTTGGGAGCCATGCGTACTTGCCGTGTAAAGTACGTCAGCTTGGTAACAAATCGGTAAGCGGGCAATGATTTCTTTATAGTTTGAAGTTGATTGCGCACTCCCGACAATATAGGTAGTCATACAGAAGTGTTACAATGGTGGGCTCTACTAATGTAAGACCTCTGACCTGAATCACTAAATATTAGCGAGCACGAAAAAACAGTTATCTCGTCCTGGTTTCTCAGTAAAAAGCGGGAGCGAATATAGCCGCCGGCGACGATCAAATAAACCAGATTTATTTGCGCGCGAATGCCTGCCTCTTTCGCTCTGAGCCTGCACATTGATATCATCGAATCGTTATGTTATCGACTGCCGAGAGTTCCCGATTCCGCGGAAATCCGTAAAGCTCCTTATCGATCTTCACTTTTTGGCGAGGCCATTGATCGTTCACGGTGATCCCTGATGCATCGCTACGCTCACAGTGGCTCATACGAATTTATGTCGGCAATAAGAATGCAATATAATATCGTGCCGCCGGAATTAAGTGAATCGAGCTTAGGTGAACGGATTGGTTTAAATGCATCGAACGACGGAAAATGCTTGTGCTCGAGTGTATCCAAGTGGAACATCAATTTCATTAGGGCACGGCTGCCAGATGAAATTTGAAACCGCGACATCGATTCCATTGAAAACGATCAGTCAACAGAAGCAGGGTTTTCGCGTTCGATGCTAAATGATATTAATTTTGGCGATCGAAACAATTTCTTCACTTTCGTGACTGACATTGTTCCAAATAAAAATGCCGCTCAGCATCTCGCAAAAAGTCGAGCTTGAAATGAAAACAGACTTTATACTAAATCGTTGAGGTCTCGGATGAAGGAGGTGAAAGATGAGAGAGAAAAGCAGACAGAACGCGGTGCTAAGTGCGGCTTAGGAGGATGGTATACATATGTATAGGAAAAGTAAGGGCACCCCGGCGGGTACTTTTTGAAAGGCAAAACATGACGCGCGGGTCTGACGCACGAGTTTTCGTATGCAGACCGTCCCGTATCACTCGTTAGGGAAGTTTTACCCTCCTGTTTATACACACCGAGGAAGTTGTAGTAGCCGGCGTAGTAGCTATGTGCGGCTAAGTGTCTGGCGACACGCGACTCCCGGGTAATCGTTGCCTCGCGTAGCTAAGGGCTGCGATCTCCCCAGTCGGTCTGCGACCCCTCGACACCCTCAATGTTTATCGCGCGCCACGAATTAAATCCACTCGTACCTTAGTTTCTTCCAACGAGTGCTCGCAATTCGGCTTCGAACGAGTGCACTGCTCGAACACACACGAATGCCGCTAACCGCGCATACCATACGCTAGCAACGTGTTGGACGAGCCGACTAGCATGTAGCACTAATTCGATCGCGTTCATCCCCTCTGACAAATCTGAAATGCCTTGCCAAGTTAGTAAGCACTCGGACAATCGATTCAGCGGCAAGAGGTAACCGGTGCGCGACTTGTTGGCAGTAATTCAATTAGGTCCCGTTGAAAAATCGTTATTACTTATAGGCAGCTCGTGGCGAGGCACGCCACATTAAAGCCGACAATCGCGATCGTCGCGGTGTTACCGGGCGCGAACGCGGCGCGCATTAGTTGGCGACACTTATCAGCCAAACACATCGAGCACCTTGGTAATTTCCTTTCCTTCCGTCCCGGGAGACCCGTATGGCGCGGAATCTCGAGAGAGAGCAGGAACGCCACCTCGTCGCCTTGTCGCTATAAGAAACACGATCGATGAGCGATAAATTAAGCGCGGACAAGGGAAAGAAGATTGATCTACGAGGATCAGGAAGTTCAACGAATTCCCTTCACTGCGTCACTCTTCCTCCCTCTTTCCCTTGTTTCTTCAGTCCTGCCTGTCGCGGCACGACTTTTTCTACGCCCTTTCTTATATCCGCCGAAAACCACTCTCGATTGTACATGTCAAGCCGAGCCCGAAGAATTTTTCATTGTCCGCCGCGACATCTACGCACCAGCCAAATATCTTCATCCCGTATTCTCCTTGATGTATATATCTGAGATCGATACCTTCCGATGAGCTGTAACGATGCCGATTTATTTTGGTGACACTCTTACGTGCCGTCTTTCACCCTGTTGGGGATGAGTTGGGGATGGGCGCCAATTGACTCGATTCGATAGCAGAGGGAGAAAGAACATATAATATCTAATAATCAATTTCTGTTCTGAATAAATTGAAGGTTTCGTGGGTCAGAAGGAGGGACTCGCACATCCTCTCGGTAGATAGGTCCATGTTTATTCCGGACGAAAGGTTCCAGGCAATATTTGTGGACGCAATGGATACCTGGACTCTCCAAGTCAAGTATGTCCAGGCACGCGACGAAGGCGAGTACGAGTGCCAAATCTCGACCGATCCCAAGAAGAGCCACACCATCAAACTCAACATCGTCGGTGAGGCTCGAAATGCAAATTTTCATGGCGCCTTAGCAAGTGGAATAAGCCGTTATCGATGCTCTTGGGAGACTCGAGAGTGGCATATTTGCCTGCAGAATTATAACTCGTCTCAAAGGTACTTTAAGCCCAGCGAAGTGTACTGCCAATGAAATCTCTCGTGGCCAACATTTCGCTGGAAATTCAAAATAGCGTGATCGGTGCGGCACTGATGTTTTATTCAACCGCGATAGCCAACCCATTCGAATAGTCTATCGGTGGTTGGCGAATTGCATTTTTAGCCATGAAACTTTCACAGAAAACAGAGTGCGAGGGATAAATAAGCAATGTGGCCGATACGTGACCGTAACATTTCAGTGCCAAAGATCGAGATCATAGGCGATCGTGACATGTACGTAAAGACCGGAAGCACCGTGGCCATTCGCTGCGTAATCAAGCAATCTCTCGAGGGGCCCCTATACGTTTTTTGGTACCACGAGGGTGACCGGGTGCTAGATTATCAACTGGGAAAGATCGACATCCAGACGAAAAGGATCGACGACGACACAGTAAGCAGCCTCGTGATCCATAACGCCAGGCGGGAAGACTCCGGCAATTATACTTGCAGCCCCAGCAGCTTGGATAGTGCAAGCGTACAGCTTCACGTTCTAAACGGTGAGTAATGCCACTCAGCGCACAGCGCTCTTCAATTCTTCTCGCAAATATTTTTCGAAAACGCAGAGAACGTTGCAACCTGATGTACATATACTGTTTCAAAAAATCTGTTAGCGCAGATTAAAACGATATGCTGCATTACACATATTTCGCATTTACATTCGAAGAGGGAGAAACGCATAATTTTTCCGCGTTATGCTTGCCCAAGAAAATATTGATTTTAGTTAACGACCCCGTTTCTCCTCTCGCGAGCAACGCAATACATTGCGCGAGGAAAGTACTCGAAAGTCAAGCATCCACAAGAAACGAGCATGATTTTCTGTCGCCAGTTTTCACACTGAAACTGCTACTACTTTTCAGAGGGACGCTGTTAAACTTAATGGACAACCATTGCAGTGTAACTTGAAGCGTGCCTAATATTCTCTCCAAGACTTGGTCTTTAATTGAATCGATGTTGAAGGGTGTGGTTTAGATTGGTACTAAGAAATGGATTGAATGTTTCAGGGGAGCATCCCGCTGCGATCCAAAGAGGAATCAGTTCGGCGCCAGGTGGCTGCCCGACACTATGGTGGCTCGCGGGTGTTCTCACGTTGCACTCGAGTCGCGGCAATCGGTCCTTTGTCCTCATCACTCTTGTCATCATGGTACTTTATTCGAAGAATCCATCTTACTTTGCACTGGAACGATAATGAGGAACGAAGAGGATAAAGATATTGCAGGATGAGCGGTCACCGCCTGTTACGAAATCCGAAGAACCTCGAGGGAAGAGAGCTTGCGGAAGGGAGTGCTCATAGAAGAAAAGATGATGGGGACGGCTAGGAAAGAAAGGAAAAACGATCGAGGTAAAACAAGAAAGGACGAGAAGGATGCTTACCGTAGACAGCTAAATCCGAGGACTACGAACGAGAACGGAGGGCCAAAACATCGTGGAGAACTTCGACGAAAAGAATTTGTGCTGAAATTAAGATAGAAATCAACGTAGTCGAAAATCCCTTTTCCCTTGCACATTCGTGAAATTTCATTAGCAGGTTGCGAAATTGGGAAAGCTTGCCATTGTTGATTTCTGAATGCCGCTTCTTTTACCATCCCACGCGCGCTCTGTGATACACGTTTAGTGGCAATAATTGCTCGCCGAAACATGGTCTTCGACATTATGTATTCGTGCGCATTGAGAAGTCTGTATAATGAGAGATCACGGATTCGCGGGTCTTTCCGAAGTTAAGGGAACGTGGGAGAAAGTGGGGAGCCGAGTGGCAAGTGCCCAGGAAGTACAGATTTGTCCTTCGTGCACGAATTAAAAATTAGAATTGTATCTCGACTACCGAGAGAGTACGATCCGGCCGTTAGTAAATAGGGATTAGATAATTATCGAATTCCCGTTAAATCGGGCGCAAGTTCTTCACGCGGTTGAAGCTACGAACAGCGATGCCTCGGTGTTGTCTACACCCATAATTACACAATGCTACGAAAGGGTGATCGACACGAAGATCATTGCAGACACACTATAATTAGTCCCACAACTTCTCGGTTCAATCGAAAGTGTTCGTACCTCTTCGCCCAGCAGAGTTTCGTCAATAACATTTCTTATTTTTATAAGTATATCCCCGATCTTCGTGTCTTTCTTTTGAGAAGCCAGCTAGGGACAAAGCCTCCATGACCGATCGATCGAGTTTCTGACAGGGGCATCGGGGGGTTTCATAGTTTCCATTACATCGGGGCTTAGTTGAATATCGCGAGCGTGATTTCACGTGTATGGGGTTGCGCGGATGGATCAGTGCTGTAATGGGGTTGTAAAAGGAACAGGTGAAGAAGTCGCATGTGTATCAAAGAAAACTTCGTCCGCGCCGCTCGAAAGAATTGAAACTTGTTCGATGCGTTTTTTGAAAGCGATGTGATTAATTATATTCGACTAGCGAATGATTAGCAATACGTGTCTATACTCGACGTCGTACCACGGGAACTCAGGATCGTCCCGAGACTGTGATCTACTTCGACGACCGCCTGCCGGATCATCTCGCTGACGGTATGTCGAAATGATCCGATCTCACGCCAACTCCCAAGCGTAAAGCCCTTCTTTTATACTTACACTTTAACGTAACAGTATTGACAATGTGGAACAAGTCGAACACCGTAGTAGATTTATGACTGCCGCGTTCCTAGATATCTCGCTCCTTATACGAATGAGCTGCACTGTAGTTTCATTCGTCCGAATTTAAGATCAGAAAAATACTCAAACTGAACTGGGCTAGAATTGAAGATGCAGTGCAAAGCGGACTAAGTATTCTACACTTTGCGTCGAGTGCCCGAGAATTGCAAAGCAAACACGAAGACATCGCGACATCTGGAACATGCAACTCAAATTAGACGGATTGCAGCTACATTGCCGTATTCTTCCATTTACTTTACCCTTGATAGGAAGGTCACGCGTGATAAGGGTGATGACGCGCTAATTTCTGACGATTAAAAAAGTACATACCCATATCAAGACGCGCTCGAATCCCCATATCACAGTTCTCCGAGCACACGATTGCCGAACCACACCGGGCATCCACTGGGGCACACTCTCCACCAAATAATCGTACGTCTCCCTCTTTCCACGATTCAGTTGATTAAGGGAAGGATCACTGCCTATATGTACTATTCTAAACAATATACACTGTACACTAACAAAAATTTACACCTAGTATATTTCAAGCGTCCTCGCGCGCTCAGCGTACCGAATCTCTCGGGACGATCCACGGTGATACAGGTTTTGGTATTAAAGCGCTTTGAGTATAAACACGAGCCCACAAAACATGTTATATATCCGTACATGCGTGTCGAGATTGAAAACGGTCTGGGTCCGTACTACCAACTCCGGTAAGACCACTGCCCAATCCAATTCTCGTTGATCAAAGGGAAAATCAGACAATTGTACGCGTAGTTCCAGCACATTGCTCCTCCAACAAAGTCAATCGAAAGTCAAGTAGACGGATTTTCTTGACAATTGATTAATCTCACGAAAAGCCATCCTCGGTCGGATTTAAGTGTTGTTCCTTCGAGTCAGATTCAGTTATCCAAAACAAAAGACCGGCATGGTTTTAGGAGCTCTTTTAAATTGGTTGAAGCAATAGTCAGATCCGGCAGGATTGCAACCGATCATCTTTAAATAATTCAAGCAGCATTCTTCCGCTATAGGCAATATACCCGCGAAGAGTCACAGAGAGAGGCTAGCGGAGGAATGAAACTTTTCTCTATATTCAGGGAGTAATAAGCGTTACCCACACCGTTTTATCATTGTGCATGCTCGGCTGTATAGGCGTACCGACGGTCGTACAGTTTAACGGGCTGCTCGTGGCGAGCCGCGAATTTGCTTTCTTCTCGCAAGCATTAGGGGGTACTGTTTTTTATAATATTATATATAAATATATATAAATATATATATATACAAACGGACAGATAAATATATATATATGTATATGTGTACGCGCGCAAATACGTTGCACAAGGGTGTTGAGATATTGAACAAGTTTCAGCTCGACGAGAGCGAGCGGCGCAACCATAGGGAAAAAGAGCGTGACGACAGTGTTTAGGAAAACGGGTTGGCCGCCATAAAGGATGTTTCGCGATGGTCCACTGGATGAGAGAAAGCGAGAGAGAAAGAGAGAGAGTACAGCAGGCGGACTAGGAAGAAGGTTTGAATTGCCGTGGGGAGATATGGAGGACTGAGTCGAATGGGGCGAGCGATACGTTGCAACATCTACGATTCATGTGATTGTAAATACATAGTACATAAATACTGTAACGTTAATTACCGATATGCCGTACGTGTTACACTAATGAATCTAACAAAAAATAAATAACGTTACTGTGTAATTCCGGATCATAAACGCATTGGAATGAGTCTGGCCGCCCGTGCTAACCGGCTCGAGAGACAGCGCTCAATTGTGACGAGGCCGAGATCTCCGAAAACGGAAGCAACCCTGCGAGCCGCGAGGCGCAACACGCGTGCGCATAAGTGAGACCGGGCGCGGATAAAGCGTCGGATAGAATATTCCGCGAAAAATTGGAGAGTCGCACTTGTCGGTTTGTGTGAAGTCAGGCTGACCTCTCTTCCTCCTGGAGCTAAGTAGAGCGTGCCGCAAGCACGGCTGGGTGGGAATCTCGTTCTAAACTGGGGATCTCTCTTGCATATGCATTACATGGGCGTAGCTGCATTCGAATTTGCCACACGAGCCTTCGAATGGAAGCGGGCTGTCGTGAGTTCCAGCAGGGCCGTAATCGCACGCTGCATATGCAAGCCGAGCGCCAAAATTAAACCAGAGCACTTTGCGTGCCCAGGTCGCCGGCGCGTGCACTGTTCTCTGTGTTATGCGCGCACGCCGCATTATTTTCGGCCAATTATTTTCTACCAGCCAGTAGAATCCCTGGTGAAACGAGATGACGACTAGCCGAGGCCCGCTCACCGCCCAGTCGTATTCCCAAGTTTTACGAGACCTTCGGGACTGATTAGGCCAAGAGGAAGTAGTGTGAGAAGCGAAGGGAATTGTATGCGAGTGGCGAAATGCATGGGTAGCAGCGGCGGCGTGCAAGTTTTTCCCAAGCCCGCCGCAGCATCGAGACAACAAAAAGGAGGCGCCGTTCGCCGGCGTGCTCCTGGATAGCACGGGCCGGCCACACGCGACTAGATGTAACACTAATTAACGCCTAGCGTAAGAACTAACGGGCATGAATGAAGATATATTGTCTGACATAATAACCAGAAGCGAGAGCGGTCTGCGGAAGGATCTGCGTATGGTAGGCATATGTCGATTGCCCACGAGCCGTTGGCACATTGCACATGGAAGAGAGACAGAACGGTGCGGCACAACGGAGGCGCAGAGAGCGAGGAGAGTGCTTGTGAAACGAGAGATATTAAAACGTAAGAATGCAAGAAAGAGAGAGAGAGAGAGAGAGAGAGAGAGAGAGAGAGAAAGAGAGCGATTGCCGAGGTGCGTGAGGAGAGGGATGCATGTGCATAGACACACACATAACACGCGCACGCGCACGCGCGCGTGCAAACGAACACACACACACACACACACATGTGCGCACACAGAGAGACACATAGGGAGACAGAGGTGCGGTGCATCTTCACACATAATACAGTAAGAGGTAAAATGGGAGAAAGTGGAAAGTTCGTTGGACTGACGTGTCAAGACGTTGGTCGAATGACGCACTTTACATTAGAAGAAAGGGGCGACCGGAGACATCTTCTTGTACCATTTCTTCTCTTTCTTCTTCCCGCGCCTCGCGAGGCCACTCGTGACGACACATGGAAATGAAAGGGCTAAAGGTGGGGCTCACCTCGAGGCCACAATTAAGGTTCGCCCCCGCACCGGTGGTCAGGCCTCCCCTCGCGAGGTGGAAGAAGGAAATCGTATCTTCGCTCGCGGCCTCGTCGCCCCTTTTCAGTAACCAGCCAAGCCAAGTGCACTGCACCAGTCCAAGCAAAAACGAGCACGAGAGAAGAGAAGAGCACGGTTGGGCTTGAGGAGGGCGGGGAGGGGTTGGGGGAGGGGAGGGAGAGATAGAGAACGCGCGTAACACGGCTGAGGAGTATGCTAGCGACGATGCTAATGGGGATGAGCTGATGTACGACGATGAATTAAAGTAAAAGAAGTGTCACCTGAAGTATACTAATGTCGTAGAGGAACATTACCTTTTTGTACCAACTTCGATAGTAGCTTTTAAGTGTCGCGAATCATTTCCGTTCTAAAACAGCCCGTCTGTGTAAGCTTACGGGTGGATACATACTTCTTTCAAGTCTTATCTTTTCTCAAGAACTCGCTGGGCCGGATGTTACAGTCTGTTCTCTTACGTCACGTCGAATGGCAACATTAATTAGCATGTCCTCGAGTACTGCGATTGCAGTGTGACAAGAGAATGGTAAATTGTCGCAATACACAAATATAATGAAGTACACTCCACCCCTTTATTGGCTCCGTTCAGTGGAGCGTACTAGCCAGACTACACCATCGAAGATATGAAAATACCGATATCATTATGCATCCAAGTTGCGCTGTCTGAACTGACATTGAATGTCTGTTGAAAGGGGGCTCTCTCCTAAATTACATTGCGATCACTCGATATCATGTATCGAGCTGTCCAAGCCACAAAGTGGAAAGTGGTGTTCCATAAAGAGACTTTAGGCAAACGCGTCAAAATACATGGAAATCTGTTCCAAAGTGACAGTCTGCGTTTCTGTATCGACTGAATCAGGCCAACTGAATACGATATCCGCCCAGCATCGAATATTATATGCCCGTTCCCGAAAGTGGTGACGCTACGAGCTTCGAAAGAACAGCTTTTTCGAGTGATGCTTGGCTTTCCTTGACGGTTGATGTGAGCTTACACGTAAATAGACTTTTCGATGATATATCGAATATGAGACATCTTGAGGTCGAAGACCTGGAAGCCTACTTTTTCCTATCGGTGATAAAGTGCTTGTCCGAGGTGCGGCGCCAAGCAGTCGCAAGGGAAAATTTGCTTTCGGAAAATTTGTATATTTCCCAGTTGGGTGAGTCACGAGCTATCGATTGTGCAGCTCTGTGGAAACTGGGTCAGAGAGTGAGTGGGGGCGAGTGAGGCAGGGAAAATTTTATCAAAGAATGAGCTGCGGAAAGTATAGCTGCGGCGCGTTTACATTTTTAACTTTTACCTGGATATCATTATTATTTACAAATACATATTTCGACGCGGATTTACTTTAGCGCACAAGACAGATCCGCTTTTTACGCGAGCCTTTACAGATCGGAAGCGCCAAGTTATACTCGCTAGAAGGTCTTTATTGGTCGCCCAGTTCCATGTCAATCGGCAACAATCTCTTTCTCTGTGTATAGGTACGCTGTACACTTTTAACTGTGTAATTACCAGCTCCCATTCTCTATTCAGACATCTCCTTCGCATTGGTATTTATCACTGTAACTTGTTGCCCTGGCGAATGGGATCGGAAGGAATGCCGCCTATTTTTCGAGCGAAAAGTACTTCTTAGCTGTGAAGGGCTGGTGGTAAACGAGCGAGAACGATAGTTGAATGGACGATCGCAACTCTCGGAACTCGGCGTGTATCGCGTCAGTCTCCTCGAGATATCACAATAGGCATGCGAAAATCGGCATGCCCTCTCTAATTCTACGATACCGATCAATCGCAACGAGGCTCCTGCATCTCAATGAGCGTGTGACGCACTCTTTTATCCAGCGAAAGGACACACACCGGAGCAGTAACACTAGAACTACCAAAATGTGTCAAAATGAACCGTTGTCCGTGAGACTAGAATTAGGAATATCTTAATCGATGGTAGTTCTGGTATTAAAGCATCAATGTGAAGAGTACTAAAGACACACTAGGAACCCCGGCTGCGATCGAACTCTTTAAGATCGATTGCATTCCCTGACATCTTTCGACAATGATGTTGCATTCACTGAAGTCGTTCTGATCATACACATTATAGCAGTGGGTCTAATTAATCATTAAACACGTGTCGTTCGCCAATTCGAACGTTCGACGAAGAAGCTCAGAATTAGTTTGTGCACAAAGAATACTCCAAAGAGGATTGTGGAATGGGAAGCGGATAAAAGAAAGTGAGATTAGCCGATGAGAAGGCAGAACACTCGAATGTGCTGCGCGGGAATGAGAGCATTTGTCGAGCGCGCGAATAAGCGGGCACAGCTAATTTAAAATAAACGTAAGTTTAAAAGGGGAAGGAAAATCAGTGGAGGAATCCTTCGAAGCACGCCTCGTCTCGCAGATTCCCATCTGTACACCTTCAGCACTTTAGAGTATAAACGAAAATAGACTTAAAAGCGAATCCGCGAGATGATGCCGAGGAAACGACGAGCAAGTGTAAGCGTGAATCTGAGCCGAGCGTAAGTGACGAATGCGTGAGGTGATTGCATGGACGAGTGTGAGCGATAATAAATCAATGTTAAACCGATCATTACCGAGTTGCAATTCCGGGAGAGAACACATCTTCGTTACCCGCCATTTCTATGCATAAGTTCTGCCTCGGTTTCGAAAGTCGGACGCCGGGTTTCGATGGCAACGTTATGTGTGCGCCCATACTGTCAGGTGCTGCGCGCAAATTTTTTCACTAGTATCACTGCTACAAGACAGCGCCGCGACGAGGGTGTTTTTAAGCACACTGAATCAAGATGAATGCCACCACTGTCAAACCCGGATACCGTCCGCATCGAAGTAATCTTTACATACAAACACCAACGTTTCGGTTGTTTAAAATATCATGACGAAAAGGGACGAAGAACAGTCCCGCTCTATGTGTGTAAGAACCATAAAGCTTAATGAAGGACATTATACTATGAACTTACGGGATACTAAATAAAATATAAGCCAAACCGTTACGGTTCCAACCAGTCTTTTCTTCACACTCTCTACTTTTTGTACCTATACAAACTTTGGAAAGGTAGAAAACTTATAGTAAATATAGAAACCTTTGGTTGATCAAATGCAAACAATTTATTGGAATGTAAATTAGCATTTTATGTGTTCTTGTGCTTGAAGACATATTATTCAGATTTCTTGTTTTTGTCTCGAGTCTTTATACAATCTAAAATAATCCTTTTGAAAGACATTTGGTAGAAAGCACTGACAATCCTCAATATACCCATTAACATTGACTGTAGTATCAACTCTGTAATCGAAGTAAATGGTGACATTCCAGAACACAGTGCTGTAAGAATAAAACCTTCCATTCCTACAGTTGAAAAGAATTTGCCAGCCTGTAACATGAATTAGTCATATTAAATCTTTGGTTTTAGTGGAATGCCACAAGAAGCAAGGTGATCCTTTTACCAACCAGTGCATCATTGAAAGTTTTCTCTGCCACAGTCTCTGGACTAACTAAAGCTGCTGTCTCTGATATAAGCTTTGTCTCAAGTGGCTTAGTTAATTCTTCCACTGCAAAACCTGGTGTATCAGTATCTGGTGGGAGACTCAAAGTAACACTAATATTGTATGGTGCCACCTCCATTGCTATACTCTCCGCAAGACCACGGAGCGCAAACTTTGTACTGCAATAGGCTGAATAACCAAATATGCCTGAAAGACAGTATTTGTGTGAATCATGAGAAATCCTCAAAGATGATAAAACATGAGGAGTTTCATAAGTACAATACCTAATAGTGCTGCTTGAGAGGAAGTTATAACAATGATTCCTTCTTTCGCTGTTTTCATTCTTTGAACAACAGCTTTGATACAATAATATGTACCAAGCAAATTTAGGTGAATCATTTTATTTAAGTCCGCCACGCTCGTATCCTCTATCTTTCCACAAATTGCTGTACCAGCACAATTGACTAACATATAAATTGGCCCCATAGTCCTTTCAAGATCTTGTAAGGCCTTCTCAACAGTTTCATAATTCTTTCCTATGTCTAACGATAGATACTCAACTTTTTGAGTATCCTTGTCAACACAGGCACGCATTATCTCTTGTCTTGTTTGTTCAAGTTTCTGTACATCCCGAGCTATTATTGTCACGTGTGCTCCATGCCTGGCAGCAAGGATTGCAATAGATTTTCCAATTCCGCTTGAACCACCAGTTATCTGAAATATCCAGAAGTTTGCTTGTCAACCAAAAAAGCCGGTTACTTTCAGTAGTGCCGGAATAACGTAGACGAAATATACCTACAACCACATGCTTGCTCTTAACTCTTTTCAAACGACTTGGCCAAAAGAATTGCATTCCTAACAAAATAGCAACGACTAAAACGAAACTAATGAGTAAAATTCCTACCAAGAGGGACATTGTTTTAGACTAATTATACAGCTTTGGAAATCTTGAAGTGAGGATCGAGTAGCCCGGTGCTAACTGCCCGGACAATTGTTAACTATGTTATAGATTTATCTAAAAACTAATGCAATCTAATATCATGTTGTCATTTGGACTAGTGGGAGCACAGAAAACTAACTACAATAATGCTTTTTCTCGAGGTTATTCTTGTAATCATGACTGATCGTACGAGAAATTGTGCGACATCTATACAATGGTTTGGATCGGCGAATGCACTCTCTTCCTTGCAGGTTAGAGGTTAGATCGCAAAAGCAAAATCCCCCAAATATCGGCTGGCAACCCAGTGGTAGCGTGGCGGTCGATTTCCAACAATCTTAGCAGACTGTCTGATGTGCCTTCTTATTTGAAAATAAATGCAATCTTTCAATATGTACGCTAAATTTGCTCATATTTTATTGACTTCTTTTTTGTCTCAGCAACATTTAAATTAGTAACTTCGGTTATTCCGCATACATATTCAGGGCCATTACTATTTGAATGTATGGTTTGGGTTGTTCATTCCGTTCATTCCATCGAACCACTTTTAATACGTATCGGGTTTTGCGCATGATATTACACATTTATATCTTTTCGTATCTTTATCAAAGCTATCACTTTGATAACCCTATTTTAATACATGTATATATATATGTACAAATATAAAATAATCTCTGGGCGGTGACGGCATGTCCGCTGGAAGGGGTATACGGGCTGAATGCATTTGACAGGAGCATCATCAGCACGTGGCGCCATAATTGTGTTGGGTGAACCACGGCGAGCAATGCTGCTATAAGGTAACACCTTGCACAAAGGCAAAGAAGGTTCCTGCAGATGGTATTTGATATCTTTCTAGAAAAATCCTCCAACACCCCGTTATTCGTACAAGTTCACTTCTAATTCCAATAGCGAACCAGCTTACATTTCACTCGCTTCCTGGATCCATATTATATTTCTGCATGGTCATTTGTGAATCATAAAATCAATTAAGGCAAAAGCGTGAAACTCATCGCGCCGGATCATGACGCCGAGGGACAGAATGGGGGAAACAGGGGCAGCGAGTGACGGCTGAGGAAACACTGGAGCCGGGGTGAAAAACTCCCAAAGGTAGGATCGATCCTGGTCTCGGTGCACCGTTGCAGGCACTGCTTTCAAACAAATGTAGCCGTCCAAAGCACTAGATCATTACCCGCTTTTTCGTCCCCTTGCCAGCTAACTACATTTTGTCCCTTCAGATTTATCGAATCGCGATGTAATCGGTTTAATTTTAGTGCTGTTCAATTAATACATTCCCGGACTTTCATAGCTCATGGATCGTGGATGGATTTGGGACGTGGGAGAGAGAGAGAGAGAGAGAGAGGGGGGGTTGGACTGGAGAGGAGAATGAAGAGCAGCGGCGGCAAAGGGGGTCGTACGTGCATTCACCCCCGTCACCGTAGAGCAAAGTCCCCGCTTCACGCCTGTCGTTATCCTTCCTGCAAAAGGTCACGTACCACCACCACCCTACCGATCGTTCACCTCGTCCCGGGACTCGCTCCTGCTAGCCAGGTTAAAGCGGAAGGTACGAAGGACATTTTTCCGCACATTCGATGCAAATCCATCCACTATCTATGTTTCAACCGTTCGCCCTCAAAAGGCTTTTTCGCCATCTCGTTGCGCTCCATTACTCTCAGACTAGATATTCATCTTGCTAGGTAGCTTTCATGCTGACCTGATCCACGTGCTAATTAAAATCCGCAAAAAACCTTATGCGAATGTAATCTTGACGTTACATGCCGTCCCAAAATCCAGCGTATGAAAGAATTTTGAAAGACTATTAAGTCGCTGATAAAAGTTTTGCACTTTAATTAAATTCAGTTTTACCGGAACTAGTTTTGCCATAGGTGGATCAAATTTCGATTCAACCATCCCTCCATATCCGTGCCAATTACCCCATCAAATAATTGGGATGCCTGGCGTGATGAAAAATGCAGGAAATTGCGCGCAGTTAATATCCGAAAGATTTCATCCGCCCCAATGCTCCCTTAGTTTATGAATATTACTAAATCTGTATCCGCGTAATTTAGAATTTATATAAAATTTCAAAAATCTAATTAATTGTGTCGACGACAAAGAAAATCGAGCTATCATAAAAAACTTCATATAGGTTGTTTATAAAATTATCTCTGGAATTGTGGCAAATAGCTTGCGGCACACTGTATCGGAACGAAGTAGTGAGAGTCAGAGTTTTTACAGAAGGAAACGAATTTTGTCCGCGCATTATGCCGGAAACAGCAATCGAAATTCGGATGGAAGGCAGCAGCGGCTATTGAATATTAATCCTTTGTAATATTTCTATTCTCTATAAAATCCGTGATGGTAGTAACGAAAAGGAAGTAAGAGTGGTGGCACTGTGCCTTGGTACCGATGAAGTAGAGGAAGCTGAGGAGACGTTGGTGGAAAAAGAGTGTGATGCACGAGATAAATGCAGTAACCGAAATAGAAAGGGGATACCACATATTATTTCCATATTTAGCAAAGGTCAATAATAAATGTTTCCAATAGAAACATTTCCAATAGAAAAAGAAAAGCCGATATGAACAATTGGATTGCCTCGTTGCACCGAACAAAATCGAGAGAGCACCGAAATTGGACAATATTCTGCTTGTAGCAAACGAAATCATTCCGTTCCAATCTAACGTAACGTTTTTGATCTGATCCGCACCAGTGTGCGGGTTTCCATTGAGATGCGCGTTTTCGAAAAGCTCCGGTTTGTTTTGTTCCTAGCACTGCGTTCCGTTCAAATCCAGTGTAGGACGGGTATCTTGCAGAGTACTGAAAGTACGTATGACGGCAGCTCAAAGCCCTTGTAAACCCACCAATAGCCGGCATCCGTGCCTGCGGATTCTGGAGCGGAGTTGCTGAAATTGTGGAAAAACGTGGGGAGGATATGTTGCCCGGTGAATTCTTGCATCGTAGGTGTCCTGGCTGGCGGTCCGGGCAGCCGGCTGATGGCCAGGTACAGGTGCGCCGAAGCTGCTGCTCGCCGCTATGAATTCGGCTGGTGAAGGGTACATTGCACCCTCCGGAAGGGAGTGTCCCGTACAACCGACCTCCACCCTCCACCCTCCACCCTCCAGCCTTGCGTCAGTCCCCTCCTGTGATACCCTAGCTACGACCCTGGGTTCCGTGTCTCCCGGGCTGCACCGGGGGGTGAACGCCCTCGCCTGACCCAGACTCAGAATCGATCTCCATTCGTTGCACGCTTGGCAACCCTCATCCACCACCCCCGCGAACAGCTACCTCCCGCCCGCCCGCCCGGCCACCCCCCTCGAGCGCCCGCGACCCGAGCCAACCCTCCAACCCGCCACCCACCCCCAACCCTCGCGGAGCCTCGCCACACTCGCGGATTTTGCGCCTAACTTTAGAAAAAAAGGCTTTCCATCCACTAAGCGCAAAATGCAGCCCTGTCGCATCCCACAAAATCCATAACTCCAATTATTATTGCAAAGGACGGCCTGCTACATATTATGCGATGTATTGTTGTCCTCCAGGATGTCCACATTGAAGAAGCAGCAGCATATTAAGGGGCATTGCACGTGAAGGGTGGGGTGAAATTCTTCTCGACGATGACGAACGTGCGCTGCCACAATTGCACTGTTAGTAATGAGCGTAAGTTCTGACCCGGAAATAGTATTGTTGACATCAAAGAAAACTGAGGATAGTTGAACGCAAATCCATCTGTGATCCCCAGGGTCTTGTGCAAGCCTCAGATTCTACTACTGGCTGTTTACAGGAAATGGATTTTCCATCGGGTCTGCTGCAAGGCTAGAAAACGTGTGACTTCCGGGAAAGTCTGTCTGTGCATAGATTCTGGGAAGATGTATCTCGATATCGAATTGTAGTAAAATGTTGCGAATGCCTAGATTACTGAGAAACACTAATAAGCAAGGGTCGGTTTCGTTGCTATTCTGCTTATATGTAGAATTTTTCATGGAATTGTTTAAATACTTTCTCGGCAATTTTTAAATCCATTGCCAATCAAGTTATACATTTATAATATTAGGGTGGGGTTTCAAAGAAAGCTCATGAATTCGGAGCTGAAAAGAGTGCCGATCTTCAGGGAACCAGATTGAGAAGTGCAAGAGGTGTACTAGCGGTTACAATAAGATAAGTACGGCCGAATAAAACGTCTACAGCGGCTGGCAGGGATCAAGCTAGGTGACAGGTAACGATTTCAACCCTCCACGGGAATCAGTTTAGATAAAAGCGGTGGCTGAAAAAAGGGGCCCACAGAGAGGTGCAGTACCGTGTAAGGAAGTGCATCGAGCTCGGTGTATTCTTTGCACGCAGACTCCTCTCGCCTCTTGCGAGCGAGTGAGCGGACGATATAAGTAGTCCAACCGACTTTTTAACGAGCAGTCTTCCATCCCAGGGTGTGTTCAACCCCGCGCCAGCCCAGCCAGGCCTCGCTCGGCTCCAGTGCCGGAGGGTGAAACGCTCCTGATCCGCTGGAACATTACCCCAGCGCCGTCTGCGAGACATTGTGCACGTCAGCTTCCTCGGAATATTACGATCGTCACAAGAAAAAAATGTGCCTGCCGAGGGAGGAAAGGATGAGCGTATCCCCGGGTTTGGCCACTCGTGCGCCAATGAATCCCATTGATTTATTTTCTTTTTGTACCTTTCGGATAGCCGATAAAATAGGATTCAATGGCGAAATTATATCAGCCTTCAGCAGCTTTTACGAACTCTCGACATGCAGGACAAGCAATTGTTGATGGGCATAGAACGTGGTCAAACGGTCAACACAACGTTATTGAACGTATATTTCATCTAAAGAAATAATCAGATTTAATGCATGTCATAGTCGAACCTGTCGCTTTTCAAGTAAACAGAACTGACATTGCTTACTTTCATTGACCGGACATTTCCGCTCGTCTTACAGTCGACTGTACACATACTACTTCTTCGAGATAAAGATAAAGTTGCCACTCATAATCGCAGTGAATTTTCAATTGACCAAAGGATATTAAGTATCTGAATTTCTTATGAAAAACAACTGTGTCTGTGTGGAGAATAATTAATTCTGTTGTCGAAAAGTATGGCGGGAGCCTGGGAAAAGTTCAGTAGCGTGGCAGAGGTGCGTGGTGGCTGTGCGCGGATCAAACTTCCTCGAGGAAGAGGCAATGCTCGTCGTTCTAGCTGCAAAATGAGGCCATTTCTCTCCCCCTCGGCTCCGGCCCGCCCCCCGATGATGCGCCCTCTTTTTCCACTTCGAGATACGTCAACGCTTTGCAGAACAATCGGGGGAGAGTTCAGTGCACCACCGGCTGAGTTCCACGAACTCCGCTTCTCCGCGGATGCGCATTCGCCGATGCAAACACCAATTGACTATGATGAAGTTCCACTCTGGCCGAACAAAGTCCGCTTCCTGGGCAGAATTTTCAGGTCGCGCCGGCCGTGGCAATATTCGTAATAACTGGACTCTCCGAGATCAAAAGTAGCCCGAGTGGCCACTACACCGCGGTCTAAATGATTGGTATTCCTCTACATATTTCCCTCCTATATACGTATAATATATCAAACCTACTATGAACCTGCACAGCGATATGTATCGCTTTTTACTTAGAAAGCATCTCTGTACCAATTCTAATCAGGATCATATGAAGACAACAAATAAATTGCAATTGTGGAAAATTAAATTAGCAATTCCAAGGGGGTGCCAAACATAGCCATGCAAATGTCGCTCGACGACTCTCGTTATAAATAAGATAAATAGGGTTGATCTTTGTAGCTATAAAACAGATAAAACCTTTTCAGGATGGCTACCGCTAGCCACCCTGCCGATATATCCTAATTTGCTTCCCCCAGGTTTATGTTACCCTCGACGAGACTGGTACTCACCCCAACTTTTTCCCGCCTCGAATTAGAACGCCTCGTGCTATTAGCTATTCAAATTCATTTTTCTTTCGCATTAGCTCAGTGAATTATGGCATCATTCTCCAGTTCTTGGGGTTACTCCTTCAGTTAACACTGAAAGCGGCTTTGCGAATTTCTCTGTCTCTCTCTCCAACCTTTTGCATATTTCTATAATGTCGTAGGATGAAAATACCAAAGATCAATGTTCTTTCCGCTAAGATATGTGGATCTCGCGCCATGAATGCTACGATAAGGTATGTATTTCTATTTTGGCGACGAGAATAAAACAATTCGCCCTGGTAAGATGGTAAAGAAATAAAATTTATCTAATATGAATTAATATATCGATTACGCCAATGTATTTCGAGCACAACAGTGCTCCCTCTAAATTTCTGTAATCTTAGGGCGTTAACCTGTGGATAATCAACTAAAGGTATCATTTTATACATGTGCTTGATCACCCGTTATGACTTTCTCAGTCTTGGTATATGTAAAATTACATTCTCACGTTGTTACAATAAATTATATATCTAAATGGATTAATACTTTATTAGAAATCCTTTATTAAAAGTTGTAAACTGCGCATTTTCGACTGTTTTCACTTACACAGCGTAAATTGCAGCTGTGGAGTTAAACAAAGTTATACGAAAACGATTGGTGGCATTATTTATCGGAATGATAATTCGAGCGCTGGTTATAGCAGGCGCAACCCCGCCGGGGGTTGGCTTCACAGCCCCGCCTATAATTCGCATGCGCCCATTTCCCAGACAGCGGCCGCTCTCTCGCAACCGCTCCGAATCAATAATTAAGATAACATCCGATCGTTGCGCTTATCGCCGCGCCAAGTGCATTTTCAATTGAAAATGTTCTCGGCTAGATCGGCGAAACTCTCCGCGGAGATTCTATTTCTTGGCCGCGTGATAGTTAATCGGTGAGTATTGATCGGGCCCGGGACGAGTGAACTAAAATAGGTCTGCAACTTGAGTGCATTGTGAGACAATTTTATATCGGATGATACATAGTTCCTGCATGTTTATTCTTGCATCGAAAGCATCGGTCGCGACAGAATTTAAGGGAGCGCAACCGCATGAAAATAGAATCACCTGCGACAGATCCACCTGCCCGCGGGACCGGCAGGTACAGGTGTCCACATTCGAAGTGATCCAGCGGCAAGGTGCAACGGCCGAGGCTCACTCCCCGTCGAAGCTGCTGAGTTGCCTGCAACGCGTGTATACCACACGAGGCGGCAGGCGGCGGCGGCGACGGCGGCGGCGGCGGCTGCTGCCGGCTCGTGCCAAGTGCCAAGCTGTCTCTTCGCCAGGCATTCGCATCCACGTGTCAGCCTGACCGTTTTCCAAACGTAAACCTCCATTACCCAAGAGAATTAATGATACCTTGAATTAGCAGGCTGGGCATAGCCCATGCTTCGGTAAATCCAGTTGCGCCTGGTCAGGATTCTCGTGAAACACTTGATGATGAAAAGTCGCGCAAAACTCCTGGCGGCATACCGGCTTGGCGAGGTCCGACTGAAACTCAGAGGAGCGCAAGAACAATGTCAATGTGGAGGCCTCACCGATGGATCTACAATATTCGAGGAGCGGAGAAATAGTAGCTAGGAAATGCGAGAAGAAGGGGACGCTCTGGGAGTTGGGTGCTAATGGAAGAAATTAAAGGATCGAAAGGTGCCGGGTCGTACACCGGCAGGCATGGCGGATATGTATAGAGTAGAGCGCCGGTGGATCGGGGCGCGGGAAAAATAGTGGGGAGGTCGAGGCTGGGGGTGGCGTGCGAGCCGGGATGCCAGAGGGGTATTTTGTGGGCGCATGCGTAGCTAGCTCGGCCCTGACTGCACCGCAGGGTGGTTCAATGTTACGGGAGGGCACTGACCCGAGCTGGAGATTCCACCCCTCGGTGCACCGAGGTGGGTACACCCCTGGAGCACGTAGGAGCCCGCCGGTCCCTGCAACCAACCCTCCGACAAACCACCCTCCATCCAGACCGCTCTCTCCTCGTCTCCTCTCTTCTCCAGCGCAGCCACTATCCCTCTCTCTCACGCTCTCACCCCCTCTCCCTCGGCCCTCCGTCGCCGTCGCCGCCACCACCACCACCACCACCACCACTACCATTAGCAACAGTGAATAGCAGCGGCAGCGGCACAGCCGCCACCTCCACCGACAGCCCAGCCACCCCCGTAGCTGCGCTACCGCTCCCAACGCTCGCTTTCCTACCATCGCATCGGCGAGGGTTTGCCGGTAGCGCGGCCCGGGATAACTATTATCCACCTCTCACAAATCACCTGGGCTGCCGTTTGCCTGGCGCGAGTCATCTTCGGTGAACTGTGATATGAAGCATTGCACCCGGGACCCCAAGGTGATGAACGCAACAAAATCAGTGACGCCGCTTTGGGGAATAGACTGATTAAAATGAAGTACATACGCACTTTCCCCCAACAATACTCGCCAGCTTATACTCTTGACACCCATGACAGACATTGCTCACTTTTACACCTTGACATGATTGTTCCAGGTATTGTTTGATTACCTTGGAATATTCTTTCAGCAGGAGTTGCTGATTGCGCCGGAGTCGACGAGAGCGGTGAATCCCGGAAGCTGCGCGCAGTCTCTTGGCAGTGCAGGTCCTTCAACACCTTGGGTCGTTACCCTTGCGAAACTGATCCCGCTTCGACCCTGAAAAGCCTCACTTATTCCCTCCTGAAAAAGTATGCGTGAAAGTAAAACTATACTGGATAAAATCACTTTTTAAATAAGCGGGTCGTCGCGTGGTAAGAGGCTACTCTCCACGACCAACATTCTACGAGGGGAAAAAAACGTCGGCCGTTGAAAGACGACGCTCTATTTCTTGATGCAACGGCGCGAGTTTTTATTATTCACCCTGGACTGGAACTATGTACATCTATGTCTACTGGAAGGTTTTATTTTTCAATCTCTTCTTGCCCTCGATTTGTTGCATTTCAGCATGGATCAGAAAAGTATCAAAGATTGTTCGCTAAGAATGATGCACGAAGAAGCGGGTACCTGACACAAATAGTGAGAGCAGCAAATCACACTAAAATGTGGAAAAGTAGAGATGGTATATTCTAGAACAGAGCGAATTATACGATGATGTTGATTATTTTCGTCGACATTGGGATTACATAGCATATGAGGGAGGAAAACGTTGGGAGGGAATAATTCAATCGGCACAAAGCTAAGCAGATGTACTAAAGGCAAACGTAACCCTTGCCCACGGCCTGAAACATCCGATGTCAGACATGTCCCACTGGTGACAGGAGAGGGGGCACTCGAGACATTCTGGCAGGGGGTTTTCACTGGGGGTTGACTCGCCGGTTGGGTCGATTCCCTGTTATGCTAATTTGTCAACGGTTGGTCCCAGGGTTGTCGACCGGTGCACAAAAATTATTCAACACTCTACTGACTTTCTTCCTTCACCAGTCTCATGTTCTCCCTCTCGTTTTCCATTCTTTGCTGGTGTTTGCCCCGTCAACTTTTTGATCGTCTACCCACGTCGCTTTGCACCTGGCTCTCGAAATCAGGCCGGCACGATCGCTACAGGAAAATTCCTTCTAAAGAATGATTTTCGTCTTCTCTCAGGCTTACCGCGCCCAAGCCTTGAGACTCATCTTACTCTAACTGAAACGCCGGCGGTGAAAAACGCTCTTCTATTTATCTTTAGGAAGACGCCATCCCATCGCTCGATCCCGTAGACAACGGTTGTGCTATCAGCAAGCTACTAATAAGTTTCGTTATTTACGTAAAACAAGTAGCTCTATCCACAGGATTGAAGAATGGAGATAACGAACGCAAATTAAAATACATACATATGCTTCTTCCAACTCAAACGTGGATTATGATTAATTAAATCATTGCCGCGAAGATTTTATATTTGGAAAAGGACGTCAGTAATATTAAGTCAAATACCGCGAATCAATATTTAATTATAGATTGAGAAACCACGTGATACATTTGCGGGCGAATGACCGGTCGCGAGTCCAAGATTGAAAAGATGAAGAATTCGCTTCTAAAGTTTTGTCCTCTCCATCGACGCCGACGATCCGAATACGATCGATTCGAGTGTATTTTGATGAATCGACTTCGAGCCGGTTACGCCCAGCCCACCGATATTTTCCAGCATTAGAATATCGCTGGGCGATCAACGTTAACTTCCGTCTGCAAAAATGCTTCACCCTTCCGTTGGTCGAGCAGCGGGAGTGCGGGAACGGGAATCACGGCCGGGGCAGGGTGGCAGACATACAATCCTGCTCGCCGTTTCTCCCTTCCTGATGGGATCGCAGGGCCAACGTCGAAGAGAAAGGAGGAAGCGGGGCCGGCGCGCAGGAGAGCGAGGGAAATCCAGAGGGCAGAGAGTCGGAAAGAGAACCAGGGACGTACGTCGTTATTTCGCGGTGGATGCTGCGGGATCAATAGCGTGGAGAGCCGAAGAGCCAGTAGAGGGAGAGGCGGGAGAGGATCGTCGGGAGAGGCGGGTGAGCGAGGGTGACGGGAGTAGGCAGCGAGAAGAACGAAGAGAGAAGTCACGGTCCGGCGTGGTTGCTAAGAGGCGAGAGAAAGACGGTAGGACAAAGGGTGACTCCCCTAGTCCGCGCTCTCTATACGAACTCCCCCGACGCCCCTTTCAGCCCCTCGCACCCTCTCTCTTTCTCTCACACACACACTCACACACACACTCAGCCCCCGCCGCGCTCCCCCGCCCTTATTTTCTTCGTCTCCTTCTCCCACCAAGCCCCAACCTCGAGCGCGTTCTCTTTCCGGCTCATAGCTTCTCTCCTCTCGGCGGTATCCACCACCCCTACTAACCAACAACCCCAGGAGTCGATGCATCCAGGGTCGTTGCTACCGGCAGCGAACGATCCAGCCTTTCGCCTACTCTCTCTGCCTCGCGATAACCTCCCCGCACCCCTCTCGCTCGCTCCCGCACCAACCCCCGCCACTCGGCCACCCTCTCATCCCTCAGCGGAAAGCCGCGTCCGTGCGTCTACCTCTGGCTCGATCCGTGCACTGCATCGATACCCGGAGATAAAGCCGCGTGGCGTGGTGTGGTGTGGCGTGGCGTGGCGCGGCGCGGCGTGGCGCAGGTGGCGTCGCTACCTCGCGCGCTAGCTCATCATGCCTCCAGCCCGGCCGAATGCATCCTCCGGGCTACAGAGCTTCCAGTCCCACTCATCGTTTGCGTATGCTCTTTGCCAGATACGTGTGTATGCATACGCTGATACACGCGAGCTCGTAGTGCTCACCGTTCGCTGCATTCGTGAACGATTGCATTGCCTGCACAAGGAGAGGAAATCTGAGAGACGGACTTGCGCGCGAAAGAGGAAGCACTGGTGAATTCTGGCTGATGGCGATCGAGGATGACAATGCGGCCTGGGAAGTATACAGTCTGATAAGCTGCCCAGGCGCGATACTTTTCAAGGACGGATCGCTATTGGCCACGCGCAATTACCGGCATAGCTAAGTGTAGCGGTTGCGCGCATGGCTGAGAGACCCGGAGCGGAGCGCGTTCTTGTGCGAAACCGCGACCACCGATCAATCGATTCCGTTAAGTCAGCTGCTCGCCGATCAATTGCCTTCCTGATTACACTCGTTTAGATCTGTGGCAGAAGGCTGCTCGAAGCGAAATTAGTTGGAGGGTTAAGTATGTCCTGCAAGATGGTGAATATCCGTTATGTGAACGGAAAAGAGTTGAGGTGCGAAGGTGTATAGAATGTACCTTAAAATGAGAATATCGTGTTTCAGTTTAAGTAAGCCTTGTTTGAAATCCTTCAAAGGAGTGAAGGTGGCAGGGGCGCGTCCTCTGAGTATAATATTATCAAAGGACGTGGAAGGATGCTTTGGCAAAATAGCGAGAAAGATCACGTTCTCCAGAGAATTCCTGGCTTGCCTTACATACAGAACTCCTAGGCCGCAGGCTTCAGCTGGATTCTCGTGACGATGGGCAAACGTTCTCTGAAGCGAATAATAAGAAGGACCCCACAAATTTTAGAGGAATCGCTTTAGTTCAACTCTTTTATTCCTTGCAGGCGAGAGCTGCGTTAAAGCCGTTTCACAGCATTGCATGCATGCACAATTACGATAATCGTGACATACGAGTCGATGTAGATGTGCTACTGCAATTCTGATAAAAACTCCTCAAAATGCAAGTGGATAAAGGAGAAAATATGAAAAGAGTTTAAAGTTGCTTTTTCCATAGAATGATTATTGTGATAAATCGAAAGGAAAGGATTTCCAACACGAAATAAGAATTTAGAACACGTTAACATGATATCTGCGTGGACCAGTTGACGCAAATCCAGCTTGACGGCGCAGATCCTTCATTTAAAAGAGCGTGTTTCGTAAGGTAATGCCCGGTCTCTTGTAAAGCTATGAAAAGACAAGAGGGACCCTCATGTTCAACCGGGTCTCGAATATCGTGGAGCGCGGAACTCATTTCCTTGCATGGTCGGTCTCCTCTTTCTTGTCCTTTCTCCTTTCTGCTCCTTTTTCACCTGCACCAAGGAATATCAGCAGCACCAGCAGCAGCAGCATCAGCATCGGCATCAGCAGCAGCAGCAGCAGCAGGAGTAGCAGTGTGCGGTAACAGTCTGTCGGAACGATCAGCCAACAAAATATTTGAAAGTACACTACCAAGTCGTTGTGTGTCGCGCGGTCCTTCAAAGGGATATATTATTACGTAGCAAAAAAAATTTCACGCCGAAAGTGTACCCTCGAGGGATTGCCGCCAATTCATGCGTTCCATTTGCAAAGCCACTCGAACGAATCGTCAGCCCTCAGGCTTCGATCTCCCAATATGTGTACGCGCAAGCGTGCATCGCGAGCAGAAATCATTAATGACAGTATACCCAAGCGGCAATCATCATGGCATAATCGCATATGAAACCCTGCCGATGAAATTACGGCCTGGGCATTTGCATGAGTGGGCGCGACATTGCGTAGATCAAGCGGAGTCATTAATTGCGGCAAACGTTCCGAGGAAAAAGGTAGAGGCGCCAACTTTGCCATCTCTATAAATTAAAGGACGCGCGCACTCTCGCGCGGCAAACTATCGGTGTACATAGTGAAATGATTACTAGTACATTTATGTGCATCATTGCTAGTGCTTCTGGGTATCAGTAGATGATAGTGAGATGCATCTTGCCTTTCCGCCTCCTGAGTAGCAACCGCCGGGGGCAATAATTATTACATTATCATTAGCCGTTAGTCATCATAGCAGCATCTCCCGGGAGAGTGGTTATGCCTTTGACTGTGTGCGCAGGATTCGCGGAACGGAACCTGGGGACATGACGGAAGGTGAATCTACGTAATATCTCTCCCCAAGGGCCTTTGTCCTCCTATTTCGCTGTATGCGTAACCATACCAACCAGGATCCAAATATCAACGTAATTGTAGAACCAGCCCGCTCGTATTAACTCTTTTTCATGGAAAGCTTTTTTTCTCGACCTGAATAGATACAACATAACTGAGACGTATATACGTCATAAGACGGGTCCAAATATGAGTAACAAGAGCACAGACTAGCATACATCATTATTCCCCCAATTACGATTTACAGGACACAAACAGATGTGCAGTATGCCAGGAATGTATCCACTTGCAAATATATGTTTGTTCGATACAGGTGCACGGATATATGAACATAGTGCATATGAATACGTTTCGCCAAGTATACCAATACCGTGACGCAGATAGCAATACATACACAAAAGCATGTAATATGCTGAGACGTTCATGATAATCGCTCAAAACAAATATGTACACGTTATCGCACATGAAGCGTATTTATATTTATACAAACAAAGGCATAAATGGAAATGCTTACCATGAATATTTATTTGCTACCCTCCTATTACTACCCTGCTATTAAATATTATTCATTACCTACTCCAGTTACACGAAGACCCGTTCAAAATAGATATGCCGTTTCATGCTAAGAGGGAGAGAGAAAGAGAATTTTGCACAGTGTTGCGAAATTGAATGCAAGTGGAGGATCACTCTACCTATGAACCAGCAACATCCTATTCTCGTTCTCTTGTCGCACTAGGAAGGCGCGTACCCACGAACTCTTTCACCTCTCCCGTATTACGAGCATTGAAAGTACATTAGTGGACCCAGCATCCACGCGAGCGTGTGCAGTGTACTCATTATTTACACATGTGTATTACTCTCGGCGTACGAGGATCGAAGACGCTGATAGGCGGGGGAGGCCTCAGATACACACGGGTCGAGTTCTGCTCGAACTTGCGTGGAATTGCAGAAATCGCGAGAAGATTGCGAGCCAACGAGATACGACACGAGAAGGTGAGCGCGCTGTGTGCCGGGCGGTGAACCAGCGAGAAATTCCATTCGCCTAAGTGCACCCGGCGCACTGAGCTTTAATCATCATATTTCGAGCGTAGTACGTATGCATGTATGTATGCGTAACGGATCGGCCGAGGGAATGCGGAGATGCGGGCGTCTCTCCTGTCACGACTGAGATTTCATCACTTTTATGGACTATAGGCAGGAAGCCCTAGATATCCCGCTCTACCATCCATATCCCGCCCCGTTTCAAGAACCACCATGCGCTACAGCTATGCAGGACGTCTCTCGAATTCATCCAACAGTATTTCCGAATCGGTGCATCCACTGCAAGCACCGTTTATTACTTCGAACCTAAGTAGAGCCGAGCATTATTCTCGACGCACCATGTATTCGCCACTCTTTCTCACCCTCTCCATCACTCGGAAGATTTTTTATTATTGGCCGCCCTTCTACATGCTACATCCACTCTCCGAGATGTTCGATCCGCCACAGGTTTAATTGCGATGAAATGACAGGATGCGGAGATTCCTTAGGGTCGACGAGCTCAACTCGTGCAGTACGTCACCTGGAAAGCTTTTTGCGCGAGATCTTCTTACTTCCATTCGAAAAGTTGCCAGTAGAAGAGTGCTCCATACCCGTTCTGCACCTTCATTCCCCTTTCAACGATCGCACGTATCCTAGCAGTGCGATCGGCCTTTCAGCCATACCTGGATAAAGCTCGCTCTATAGTTTGCGTGTGCGTGCGCGCGAATGAAAGGACTGTCACCACAGTTGTTCGTAGCAAGAGAATCGACGAAATGAAATTCCATTGCAATGTGCGGAACGCGGCTATCGAAGCCCGCGCTCCTATTGTTGCTGCAAGCCGATCAGAATTCTAACCGCAGAGCTTTCGAAGCCGCGCCAGTCCTCTTTCCACAAATTAGAAAGCCGCCATTTTTCCGTGAAAAGCATAGAACGAAGGGAGAGAGAGAGGGAAAATCGAGGAAAGACAGAATGCAAGAGGCTGACAACAATAGAAATAGACTAGTACATGCGGCGAGCACATTCCAGACTGATTGATTGGTGGTTTGTGCACGTTCGGCAAAGCCAACTTGGAGAATTTATGAAATTGACTGGGCTCCACGCTGGAATACTGAAACCTATCGAGACAAAGCCTCCCGTTTACTGTTCCCTTCATATTGATTCTTGTTTCGAATTTTCTCTCTCTTTCTCTCTCTTCATACACACACACACAGTCAAACACGCGCGCGCAATCTTTCGTCGTATTACTTTCTCGAGCGCGAAAAAATATGAAGGTGTAGGCTGCTGCACGAATAGCAAGCTCGAATAACTAGAGCCGGCGAATATTCTCGCGTTGCATTTATTATACCGAGCGGCGCGCAGATGCTGGGACTGCAATCATTTCTGTTTGCTTCGCGTATCTAGAATGCATGAGGTGCGAGAGAGTTGGCAGGCTCGAAGGAAAGAGAGGAAAAACCTGAACCCTGCTGGAATTTTCCGCTCGGTTTTCCATGGAATCCGAGCCAAATCCTTTTCAATTAAGAGGGCCCGCACATCTAGCAACCATTAGCGCGGTCGGTAATCCAACACGCGCGAGATCACACTCGGCTTTCGATCAGCCTCTTCTTCTCCCAATCTCCGCCCGCCCGCCCGCCCGCCCGCCGAGCGCCAACACACATTCACTCTTCCTCGTTCTCTTTCCCACCGATGACGTTGAGAAGAGACGCTGGTACGAAGGGCTAAATGCGTACGACATCAGCCAGGTGTTGGCTGAATTATCAGGTACGTGGAGACACACCTGAAATGGACAGAGGTTGCACGCCAGCCACGACGGAGAGGCGTACTTCCAAAGTGCATATAGCGTAGTACGAAGGACAAGACTGATGATGGCCAGGAGAGTGTACCGCTGCAATGACGGCAGAGGTAACAGCAACAACAACAGCAACAACATGAAGAAGAAGCAAGGTGGGCCCAAGCATAGCAATGAGTCCAGGTGGGAGGCAGCTGCCAAGCGGCAACACCTGCACCTTCTTCCTTCTTTCTTGGACGAGCGGACCCGTTTCGAGAATCGAAAGGCTCACCTATCTCTCATGTCACTTCTCTCTTCATGAAATGACCAATTCTCCTTACTCTCGGCACGGACCGAGCCACAGTTCCCTTCTACATGCGGGTGCAACCAACCGGCAGGTGCACCACTTCTCTCACACCACATTCCTCTCATTACTGTTATTAGTATATGCTTTTACCCGACCAACCACTGGCACGTGGTGATGCTTTGTACTGCAATTACGAAGCGGTATGCCAGAAAAACGGAAATGTAGAGAATGGAGTTCTGGATCAAAGGAAATTGCAACCTTATTAGAATATGTCTGTTGCTACATATTCTCAAATATAAATTCCCTGCCCTTTACCTTGAAACGCTGATTAGGTTACCTGCACCGTCGTTTTTTCACTACCGCATTCGTACTTTCAAACTTCGTACACGTGCATTTATACACGTACATTTGCCTGTTAATTCCAACCCAATTACCGATAATTCTAACGCTTACAAAATTTCTACAGAGAGATGGGTCCGATGATATAACTCCATATAAAAATAACAACTACGAACGGAAGTGTACACTGACCGTGTGGAGAACAGAAGGATAATGTGAACTCGTTCCTGATAAATACGCCAGGTGTTACGTTTCTCTCGGGTCGTCATCCTCTACTGCTACCGTCATTATTTTCCCTTGTCCAACGGAAAACACATCTGATTTACCATCGTTTTCGAAAAAATATTTTTATTCCGTCATAAGATTCAATATTCATACGTTTTATTCAATATAAAAATGATTTATTCAATCGTTCCAACTGTGTTTTTATATCTCGTTTATTATTCATTCTTTCAAAATGGATAGCTAGCGCAGAATCGAGTTGCTGTACTCTGTTTTATATTAGTTAGGAAAAAATGTTTATGTTTCGCACTGCCGAATCAAAAGAGGAGTGGCTGGGTCACTGTTTAGTTTCATACACGTCAACACAAGAATTGATATGAAAGTAAAGCTTTGTCATACGGATCGGAAGGCGAGATGGGGAGAAAATCCATGTGGCAAGAGAAGAGAGGTGCTTGCACTCAATTCCGGCATGGAAGCTGAAAAGAATTGCATTATTATACGTCGCGTCGGTCGACGACAAAGTTTGCCGGTTTCTTTTGGCAGCTTCCCTGGTGTCTGAACGGGCGTGCGGCTGCCATACACTCTTGTTCCTTCCCCGGTTCTCCACCGTTTCCCTGGCGGGCAGCACCCTCTTCTATGAGAGTCTCTCCATGGGTCCCGCGTGGCACGGACGCCGCCGACGTCGCCGCCGTCGCCGCCGCCGCCGCCGCCTTCTGTATAAACGAGCACGCGCCACCACCTGCTTCTTATTATCCCCACATTCCCCACGCCCTAGCCACGCTGCAAGGAGCACCCTGCCATTTCTGCAGCCTTCGCCCCCAACTGCCTAACACTCGCACGGTAGACTCCTGTTATTTCATTGTCTGTCTCTTTCCCACTCCCCAGCATCTTTTCAGCCGGGTCTCCCTCTCCCTTTCTCGGCGGTCCCTGTCCTGCCCAGCTTCCTCAGATTATCGATGCTTTTCTTAGGACGAAAGAAGCCCTACACCGATTACTCGAAACTAGACCGAAGCCCGCTATATCAACACGCTTCAAGCTATTACAAGCCAAATCTAATCCCGATTGATCTTATGTCTTCCCTCGCCGCAGGTGTACTCGCAAGCAGCAAGCAGCGCGCGTACCAAGAGGTTGCCCATATTTAATTTCTCCGCTGGTCTTGCGTAGTATTCTACCTTACCGCCGAAACCGGTGCATACAACCGGCTATTCTGCATGTGTATGTATGCTATACGTATGTACTTTCATGCGAACGCCTTGGAAAGCGTTGGGCATAGCCAGTGGAAAGGAAAGCGGCACTTGAAAAAACGGCCAGAGGCGGCGCACATTGAATATAACGATGGAAAGATCGCGTTGATAGCTGGGGAATGAAAACAGTGCGGTGGAAAGGGAAGGCGGAGGTTGAGAAGGAGGCTGGAGCGAAAGAAGGAAGCAGGAAGAGGGGAGGCTGGCGGAGCTCTATGCGTTCTACCTATTAATTTCATTGTCTTTGTCGCATGAGCGTGGCAGGGGTCGAGGGTCGGAATTGCTCCTTGAAATATTCAGCAGTCTGGCCTTGGACTGGGAGCCTCCGGCAAGCGAGAGGGTCGCAAATGCAGGGGTTAGTGACGATCCGTGTACTACGAATCGTGGTGGCCGCGTCTGCGAACACCACGACGAGCGACAACGTCGATGTCGGTGAGGACGAGACGAGGGCAATGCTGTCTCGTACTCGTCGTCCTAACCCCTTACGTGACTGCAACCCTCAATTGGATACCCTAGACTTTCTTAATTACCGGGCCATAAATGAAAGCGATGTGAAAATGCGAAAAAGGAGTAATTAATTATGCGCCAACGGTGACGCGCCACGACGGGGGCTGCCCCAGCTGGCGGTGCTGCTATTGTCCTATAATTAATACACGTGCTGCTATAACTTCAGAGGCTGTTGCACGCCTGTTATTTGGCAGAATCGTGAAAAAGCCCACCTACCACCAAAACATGTGAAGCCCAACCTTTTTCATAGAAGGTACATTCAACTGATTTTCAAAACATTTTGCGTAATACTTTTTACTCTTATCTGATTGTTAAACTACTGCAATTAAAATACTGATTGCTTGTAAGCTTATAATAATCATTGGTTTACGGAATATTTGTGCAAACTTGTTGAGCAGACTTAGACTATTTAAGCAATCCAAGTGTTTTCGACATGTGCATTAGGTTGATAGTATGTATCCGCTTCTGTCCAAGTAATGGTCAGGTGCGTTAGCATAAGTCATTGTGAATTATCAGCGTAGAAGTTCGAAAAGTAGGTCTGAGGAACGAGAAATGTACTGATAACCAATGCGAACGAGACCTGCAATTCCACAATAGCAAAACTATAATAGAATAGAATAAAGCAGAATAATGCATTCGAAGAAAAGGTATTAAGAAGGTTAAACAGAATGGAAAAATCCTTTTTATAAAGACTGCACGAGCTACATCAAGAGGAAAATGAATTTCTTAATCATCGCACTTGAGACTATATTTTGCAAACTCTCCAATTACAAACCACCAGCATTCTCGTTAAACTTTGAAAGGCAGCTGAAAGAACTACTTTGAATTCACAGTTCAATGGAAACCTTCTGGAAAACCGTGCGTCGAGGAATGCATTTTACTGAATGCTGAAAAGCGCGTTGAAAATTCTCAACTATTTGAGAGCGTCTTCGGTTGGTCCGTCGCAACCTTTCAAATCTTCTAAATCGTTCCGAAATGGGGTCTTCGAGGCTGGGATTTCAATGTTTGCCCAGTGAGAGTAGTCACACGGACGCAGATCAGTGTAACAAGATGGATGCAGTACCACAAGCTATCGCTAAAAGGTAGGATTGCCTCGTGGCAGAGTGCGTTAGGAAGATAAAGCACCTAAAAATCAGAAATCCCGCGAAGCATCACTTGAACCTACATCGTTAAACAAATGTCTACTGAACGATGCGTCTTACCATTCCAGTTGAAACTTCCCATGAAAATAGAGTGAAGATAAATGGTACAATATATTTAACACGAAGAGAATTCTCTTTCTACTTTCTACTAGATAATTCTCCACTTGCTGCGAGAACAATTCAGTCTGATTTTTCAAAGGATTACGAATTGCAGAGCATCTATACTTTACGCTGGCGTGACGCGGCGCGTACGCGAGAGTTTAGGGTGCCTTTTAGAATGGGAGTATCGAGCGATTAGGTGGTGCAAACCGAGGTAGGATCGGATGTCGAGAGGAAGAAAATGAGTGCGGGCGCAGAGAGATAGAGCGTGCGGCTGGGGGGGTTGGATGGGGTGAACGAGGGAGGAGGAGAAAGAGGGTGGCTGGTGCGTACGATTTGAGCTACGAGCGACAAGCGACGGGCGACGGGCGACGGGCGACGAGCGGCGAGGGGCTTTGCAGCGTGCGGTAGCCTGTGGTCGGGCCGTGCACCGCAACGGTGGCCTCTCGTGCGATCGAAGGTGGAACGCTGATCGATACTGCACCTGGAGCGGTGAGTGCCGCCGCCGCCGCCACCGCCGCCGGTGTGGTTCGTCGTACTCTGAGGGCCGTCCAGCGATCGGGCTCATAGGCGGCCAGCCCGTAAACTCAGGGACGCTCTCTCCCATCAAGGGAACACCCTTTTATACGATCATCAAGCTCAGAGGAAGTACTACTGAAAACGTTCACAGTACGCATCCACCCAACTTCCCCTTTCATCCCCCTTTACAAAGATTGCCAGGAGTCACCGAAGAATCTTCCGATGGGAAGCCTGTTCGATAAAGCAGATACAAAGGACCGAATGGGAGAAGCAAACAGTAGTGAAGAGAGGGTGGCGTTGGAAAGGGTGGGCCAACAAACCATAGGATTTCGCTTGATATTTGCAAGCGAGCGCGTGAAGCAAGATGGACGCGTCGAGCATGTCGAGTGAAGGGTATCTAAACGCAGCAAGTGAAATTAGCTACGTATGGCGAAATATCGAAGCTCGGCGAGCTGAATAATTTGTTAACCGAGGGGAAAGAGCGGAGAGCAGAAATAATCGATAATGGAATTTTGGACCTGTAATGCACTCCGCTTAAAGTTCAAGCGGGCTTGCGATGCGTGTAATTGTACATTGTATTGTTTGCCCATATTTCAATGACGAAAATACGGGCGAGGTTAATGCGGAACTCTCGGCGAATCCGACAGTAATTGTGTACACATCCAATAAAGATAATTATATCGCCGAGACAAGTGGTTTCATTCTGGTCGCGCGTAAACATTATTTATTGCACGATGCTAATTTCAATTTCCCTTGCGATTCAGTGAATCGCAGCAGAATCGCAGGCCCACTAATATCATTATTAGTCGCGAGAATCACTTTCTGTCAGTTCAGATTAAATCTCCGCTGAGTGCGTTATCGGGGAAGTCGATTGGTTAAATCCTTACAGTGGGAATCATTAAACGCCACCGCGCAGCTAGCGCGTGTGGCGCAGCTCGTTGCAAGTCGCAAGTAACTTCATTACAGTGCGACCGCTTAATAACGCTCGACAAAGTAATTAGATCGGTTGGTATTTGGTGTGTGCGTGCATGCGTGCACGCTCTGGCGAAATATTGTAACATGTTCCGAAGAAATTGCTTCATTACTCCCGCGCTCGATGTCAAGTATCAGGGCGTTGCCACGTAAAGATGACATTTTGCCGAGCAAATCAAAGGCCAATTCGGGTTGCGTTTTCCACGCCAGTCTAATTAACTGTACGGCAAGCGAGGTCGATCCGATACCGGCTAGCTCAGCCGAGGGGCTGCGTATCAAATGGACGCTATACATATCCTCCCTCCCTTTGAACATTGGATTTCGATCTCGTCGGTGCTGCAGCAGCGTAGCCCGCGTTAATTAATCCCGAATGCACCTGGACACTGTCCTCTCAAAGGGAAGAAATAATTCAGAGGATTCCATTGTCGAGGATTAGCCGGACCATCGCACAATCCGTTCACTCCCTCCGCAATTCTCTTTCTGCTTGTCAGACTTCGAGCATTGTCGAACGGACAGAGCCAAAAGGATTATGCATGATCGTTTGCATAAAAATTATTGACGATTCGCTAATGAATACAAACTGGCGTATACAAATAATGCTGCAGCAAAGAAGCCCGACCTTCCGGGTTGAAAATGGAAGAAAGTACTGTATATAGCCCCCACCACCGTCCCGCAATGTACCAATACAAAAGAAGCTGAGCTTCCTGGCGGAGGACAAAACTACAGAGGGCGAATGAGCGGCTCGGCAGATATGCAGACTCGAGAAAAAGAGAAAACGGCATAAGGAGGTGAAAAGGAGGATAAGAGCCTGCATTCCACCCTCTCTTTCCCGAATGACTGCGGCTTTCGTTGCGGATCCGCAAAATAGAACGAGCCGCTGTCTTTTCCGGAGAGTGCTCGCTCGCCACCAGGAAGATGATGAACTAAAAACGCGGGAAAAAATGGTGGGAGCGCCAGTGAGAAGTCGTTGGAATCTGAATCGCATCGAGGTCGCTGAACGAAGAAAAACCAGCACATATAATAGAAATAGAATCACACCGTAATGCTCTATTAGCGCTTAATATTACTTTCGATAATGGGAGACCATTAGCTTGCAATTATTTGAGGAAAAATAGAACAAAAAAGCAGTGCAGATGAACAGATGAAGAAAATGAAGATATTTACTGATGTTGTTGATTGGGTCAGCGGATGCCTGGCCGTCAAGCAGTCCACTTTACGTTTAGGGTATTCGATAATACGGCTATAAATGTGAATGGTAATACCATTACTGAGAGAACGAAGCCCGACACTCCGCTCGCTCGGAAATTGCGCCGTTTGCTTGAGAAGGCAAACCGAAAAACTCGTAGAAGCAGCGGGCTAACCTCTTCGATATTGAGATCCGCTCGGCCAATCTTCCGGCTTGTGCGCCGGGGCCCGAAACTTTTCGTGCAAATTTCCGAGCTTGAGCGAGCACGAGCGCGACGATTTCGTTGTGCTAGCGAGAGGGAGAGAGTGGGGGGGAGGCATATATACACATGTACAGACACACATATATATATACGTATATATGTAGGTATATATGTAGATAAAGTTGGGGCGGGGATGATGACGTGCACCGGCCGGAGTCGGAGCCGGAGCCGGAGCCGGCAACCCCGCGGAGTTTTGGGCCGCGGCCGTTGCCGGTGGCGATGCCGGTGCCGGGGGTGCAGCGGCCTGGGAGCGGGCTCGGAGAGGAGGTGGATGAACCGGGCAGCCGTCTGCAGAGTTTCGCTCCCACGGCGCAATCGCGGCCAGTACAGCGCCCTGCAGAAATACTACCTGCACCCCTCGTCTCACGTGCTCACCGCTCGAGAGAAAGAGAGAAGAAAGGCAGCCAATCCGCCGGTGATTCGCCAAATCTAATACACGTCAAGTGGCTTTCTTTCAAGTATCGCGACATCTTAAGCCAACTGGCAATTAATTTACTACTGCATAGATCTAACTTGGTATAGTATGTGTATAATAAATGGAGCTCGGAATGGAATTTTCGAAAATGGCGATGAGCACATGGTACGAGGAAGCAGGTTGTTGCCCTAGCCGATTCACGAGGATATGGGGAGCCGGATTCGCGCGATCGTGCGGCCAGACAGAGTGACAACATAGAGGAGAGTCGTGGAGTAAAATGACAGGGTGCGGCGGAAGCGCAACTTGAAAGGCAGGTAGCGATAGCGGTGGCGGGCAAAGCCGCGATTCGCGGGGGCTCGCGAAACAAAATCAGCACGTAGTTGCAGGGTGCGGCGGGGGTGGCGGCGGCGGAGGCGGCGGCAGCAGCAGCAGCAGCAGTAGCAGTAGCAAAGCATGGTGAGAGGGATGAGGGAGCAGTAGAGGAAAGCGCGGTGCGGAGCGGCAGGGGGGTGGTGGTGGTGGAGACGGGGTAGACGGTAGACGGGAAGCACAAACGTGGACGGGACGGGGACGAGAGAGCGAGTGGCTGGGTATCCTGGGTTCGTTGTCATGGCGACGAAACCTCCGCTCTGCCAGACCAGACAGAGATTCGCGCGGCCACCGACAGCAATGAGAGCACACGAATGCAGAGCCGGCGAGCACTGGGTGCAGGGTGGCAAGCAGCGAGGCTGCGAGGCAGCCAGCCGCCCGGCTAGAGGAAGACGGCGAATGAAAGAGCGTCCGCGACCGACGGGGAGAGACAACCCGGCTGGGCTACGACCCAGCCGGGGCTGCAGAATCGAAGAAAGAGTGGCGAGAGCAAAGTAACGGGCGGATGGGGGAAAATGCACGCGGATGCCAACGGCACGCGCAAGAAAGGCCACCGGCATTGAGAACGGGAGGCTGGAAAGAGAGGGCTTGAAAGGGACTGCAGCGAGTCCGACGAAGAGGGAGCCTGCTAAGACGGCAGGAGCAGAGCAGGCTATGGAACGATAGAACGAAAAAGAGAGCCGGAGGGTAAGAGGGTTGCTGGATCAGATAGAGAGCGAAGAGTTTCAAGCAACTGTTCATCCTCCCACCACCGTTCAGTCGAACTCGCTCTTTACTCTCCCCCCGACCCTCCCACACCCCACACCCCACACCCCACGGCACCCTGCAACCCCTGCTGTCTGGCGAGCCGTTTGTTGCACCGAGTCCACCGAACCAGTGGTTCTCCGTCCCCCGAAGCTCAACGCTGGCCGCGTTATACCTGGTACTTTAACCCCCGATACGGATAAGTTTGTTGCACCTTCGTCTAAGGTTCTCAACCCCTTCCGGTTAAATGGATCCAGCTATTCTTGGCGTAGGTTGAAAATAAGCCGACATGCACGATGATTAAAGACATTCCAGTTAAATACAGTATTCTTTATTAATATAATATATTTCGTAATATATGTACATGCGTATCTAATGTAAATGTATAAGTAAGTATGTATACATGTATATATAATACATTCATGTTTATACGTATGTTTGTTAATCTACTCGTGCTCTTGCTTTCGTATGAGCAAACATGAGCGAGGTCCTGACAACTCGGGATTAACAACGATGTCGCGCGCCAGTCATTTCTCGCTTATACATTCGCTTTTTCATCCTGGAAACCCTTTTTACAGACATATGCGAGTGCCATTTATTCGTCCCAGCTTTCCATAACCACCTACATACATTTACTTCTTCGTGTATGCTTTATGCGACGTAAATGTGAACATTGCATGTGCTGAGTGTAGCACGTATACGAAGTTATGATCGTTCCGGATATTCACGCGCATCTCCGTTGCAAGGACTCTCGTCCTCTTAAAGAGAGCAAGGTTGACTCAAGGTAAGTGTCATCTTTTCCTATTTCTACGTCGCGTCGGCTCAACTAGGCTTCAATTGCTCTTTGGAACACATTCAATTCGACAAACATTTGACGCTCGAATGCATCCACAATACGTGATCGTGAAAGCAGCTGTATGTATATCCTTAAGAACATGGAACCGGCCGCGTGTCTGACTATTGCAAGATATTACTACTTGCGGTAGACTGCACTCTCCGATGTTGGCGAGAGAAAGCTTCGGCATTAGTATGCGGCACGAATACTCTTTATCAATAAGAAATACAGAAAGGATTTCTCAATATAATGTAATGGCTGGAGCGCTTGTTCAGCGAGATTTCTTTATTGATTTCCTTTGATAGAGTGGATCCTCTTTTCATCTGTTTGTTGTGCAGCGGCAAGCGGGTTCTAAACGGAACGGTCTCTTGAGCTTCGAGAGCCCGTTCTCTCGTGTAGAAGTAATCGATAAGAGAGCACTGTTCACCGGTCCTGACCTGCCTCTCGGTCCCCGCGATTTGCACGCTCTATCCTCCTATTTAAGCAGAGCCGAATTAATAATAATTAGGCTCCCTTACATTGCCCGCTCATGTGCACTTAACCTTATTAACTACGCAAGAACAGTGTATCCCGTGCTCCAAAAAGTGATTGGCTTTGGCACGCACGTCTCGCTAGATATAGGTGGCGATATTGTTTTGGGAAAACGCGCTCGGCTTGATGGAGGAAAAAAGGGCCTCGACTAAACAAGACATTTTAGCCAACATCGACACCCTCCCTTATCTTGCCAGGAGCGCTTTCAAGCCAAAAACACACACTGATCCGGTTTCGATATTCAACACGCCCATGACCTCAAGCACCAGCAAAATCTAAGCACTCTTAGTATCGGAATACGTAGCCGCAACAAAATGGACATACATAATCCTTAATATTTAATAAGGAACAGGCTTAACCGCTGAACAGTGGCGATACAGTCTTTAATTCTTTTACATACGAGTAAGCAAACACTCAGAAGCGTCAGTGTGCAACCAATTCTGGCAAGTACTAATTAATCATATGAAGGACACATTCAAAGTACTTGTCAACATTTGTGTCAACTTTCATTTGCTTATGTATTAAAAAATGACCACATTAATGCCTGAAAAGTGAAAAAGGCAGCTGGCTCTACTGCACAGCCAACACAGTAATTCAAGAACTGTTTCTCGTAAGATGTTATCCTCCAAAGTGATAATCAGTGGAAGGCAGCTTACGATCAATGTCCCTCTATCCCTCCCGCTTGATCCTGACCTATGTTCCAGACGTACGCATGCACTTGGCTTCGATGGGCAGGTGTATTGGCACGGTCGCACCCTGAATATTCCTGCACCTGGAGGTCGGTGCCACGTGCCCTTGATTCAAGGGTCATGGCACGCGCCACTAGCACTGATGTCGATATTACGACATATTGCATCGTAACCGCAGAATCCCACTTGGTCAGGATGCCCTTCCAATTTAACTTCTGTAGGAATGCACTTTCTGACAACGAGAGATACGGGCTTCGTCGCTAAAGTGAGATCGGCTCTGTTCTTGTGAACACGCTGCTGGTGCCACGCGTAAGAATATATAATAATAATCCATCTAATGTATTTCTATGCGTTAACTCCATATTGTAGAGTAACCGTTATTATATGTCAAACGGAGTTGTAAGACGAGTGCACACGATATTTTCTTGATAGACGAGTCATGTATCCAGTTAGTGGACATTGATGGTTGAGTATTATGAAATCTTATGCAGATCGATTAACAGATGTAGTTAAAGTAAGAATTCGACAGGGAAGAAATGCGGAAATTGTCACGCAATCTCCTTGATGAGTTGGCTTAAATATATCCTACGTTTACTTTATAAAGCATTTCCTTACGAGAGATGTCGGGGACACTCTTCTTTAATTGAATGCAATGCGATGGTTCTCCAAATTCCTTGCAAGTTCCTGGACTAAACTTCCAGTACCTGATCGAGGATAGTTCCGTACATATTACAACGAATGTATGACCAGCAACAATTTCGATACTTTATATATGTATATATGTGTATGCAGCCTGAATAAAAATATATCATAATCACGAAATGACCTACCTCCATTCTATCTTCAGACTGCAATAAGTGTTGCCTTCCCTTCATACGAAACTTTTGATTGTGCTCCAAATATACTCAGAGACTTTATTACGTACTAAAAACGAGAACTTTTTGTCGAGCAGAGTAAATAATTACTTAACCTACAGGGAATAGCAGGGTTCAAGGGCGATTGATTGAAAATTCTGGAAGTAAAATGCCCGAAGTGAGATCCTGAGAATCTTCATTGGTCAACGGACTTGGCTTTAGAGCTGAGGAGCGAATGGTTTTAAAAAAATATATAAGTATATTTGTCGAGTGTATTTAACAGGTGGGAGAAAGAAATTGGGATTCAGCGCAGACCCTCGGAAGGTGTGGCTTTCAATCGGCTCCCAGGAATTTGCAGCGGATACGTCTCAACGTTACGTTACGCCTTTCAACGTCAAGTATCGTACCAATGCACTTCATTCATACCTTATGCTGTCGAAGCTGATTGCGAGGATAGCAAATTACGTTACGGATATCGAATCAATCCTGAATCAGATTTTCATGAAGATCTACAAACTTCAGTAGGAATAGCGCACTTCGTTTTACTTGAAAGCTCGTTACTTTTGCAGCCGGGTATGAAATATCATCAAAAAGTAGATTTATCTCTGTTATTACTACTAATCTCCTTTTCTAAGATTTTCTGGTATTTGGCCTTTCGCTTTAACCACTAATAATTAGATAGTTTTCTAGTATTGCAAGCTGCGAGGAAGATACAGAAACCATTTCCTTCCCTGTGGAATAATTCGAAACAACGACGAAATTCCTGCGGCTCCACATTTGCAGCTATTGGTCGAGAGTGTTTTCCGAATTCGTGTCTACTGATGCATCAAACAAAACAAGAGCAAAATGGTGATGCGCACAAAGTCTTCGAGGGAGTCTGCCTTGCTACAGGAGTAATTGTAGCTCAACACCAACAAACCAGCTTCTCATACAGTGCTTAGTTCCCAGGATGAAGCCAGTTTCTTACCGGAACTGTTAGCACTTTTTCCTTTCCACCTCTTCCCTCTCATTCGTGCAATGGGCGAGCCAAAGGGACGATATAAAGAAGAAGAATGTAATTCACGAGATAGTATATTTCGTCTGCGTCGAGGATCAATCGCATATTGACAAGAAAACATTGTGTTGTATGTTCGTTCTCGGTCTCTGTAGACATAACAGTTTTGAGCGTTTCACCCTGATTGCTTAGGGCAAAGTCTGAGCAGCGGAAAACATTGTGGTACGACATTAAATGACAAATTGATGGTACCAGCGTGTACGGAAAGTATGCTAAAACAATCTGCCGCTTATGCCCTTTTTGAAATTAAAGCGAACCGAGCAGAAAATCTGGATATGAAGCTTGTGGAAAGTTCCTGAAAGAGTACGCACCTTCGGAGGGATGAGTTAAAGCAAGAATTTAGATTGTATTGTGGAAGATAAATGATAGTGTAAATGATAGACGAATTTAGCAGCCGTGACGACTACTAACAAAGAATGCGATAATAATGTACAAAGGACCCGATATTCGTACGAGAGTAATTCATTTTAAGAGTGACCACGTTTCTCTCTTTTTAATGGCACAATTTCCTACTACACTGGGCCCTTCAATTGCTCGCGTCACATAAAACACATTTAATGTCAATTATTATCATTTTCCACCGATAAATATCTACATTCATATGCAATATTGTGGTTTTTTACGAATACGAGACTACAGAATATATATTAATCGTATATTTTATATCTCGTATCTATATATTATAAGATATATATATATATATATCATATGCTATGTTAATATATATATAATATAGATTTATATAAATCACTGTGATATAAATAAATGCAAATTATACATCTCGTTATCTCATAATATACCATCTCTTCATAAATATATACATACATATATGTATATTTATTTTCTTGTTGCTCCATATATATTTATATATATATATATATATGTTCATAAAGTCATATCGTTTTCGTTACAGTATACTTTGCTAATCGATCCTTTCTCAGTTTCGTTAAGTAAGTGCGCATACATTTATTTCAGATGTGGTTTTGTCCTTTCCCTAAGCGAAAGTCGCTTCAACTGTCCGGACTCGACAATGTTCAAGGTATACTGGGCAGCTGAGCTGTACCGAAAATCATTCGAACACTTTCCTCGGATAGCTCCCCCTCATCCCTTCGACATGTTTTCCTTGGCGGGGAAGTCAGTGTATATCTGGGGTGGTGGCTGCGAACGCCGCGCCGAGCGATCTATCTCAGCAAAGAAAAGCCTGGGGTTAATGCAAATGCGCCAAGAGAGCCTGATGTGGAAGAAGAGTGCGGCGTTTTTAAGTTACAGCTAAGCTCGTAGACGTTCCTCTAAAACGCGTCGTTCCGTCTTGTCAAGTAAGATCTGGGTGAAAGTTCTGCGATGCTTGGGGGTTGATCGTATCCAGCGAAATCACACAATTACTTCCTTAAATTCGCTCGCTTTTCAGTACACGTATGTATGCGTACCGGTGCGCGTGCGCGCGTTCGCTGCAGTAGAAACGGACGATCAGTCTTCATAGATCACAGAGGGTTTTGATATGGTCGTCCACACGAGTGCGTTTTTCTTTTTTCACTTTTTTGCAAAAATGCCTCTAAACTGGCTGGCGCCGTCCGCGCGTCACATATTGTCGTATCAATGTCTCGTGACTGTCTATATGTATGTATGTCGTATGGGTCACGAGTACCAAGTGAGCTTCGACTTAAAAGTACGTAATCTTGTGGCGAGCCCGAGGAAAAATCGGTTGCTCGGTGAGCCAGATGTGTGTGCTTCTGCCGATCAATCCAAAAGCACCGATCGAACCTTCGGCCGATCGACCAAGCTCTCTTGGCCTTCCTGTTTTCAGCGATTAAACACTGGCAGTTGCTTATAGTTTTGCAAAGGAAAGATCGCGTTAGCGGTGGCGCAAAACTCCAAGGTGAAGACAGGGTGGTTGGCCGGCTCAATTCGCTCGCTGAGAGAAATAGATTGCGCCGGTCGGACGTGTTAAAGAAAATGAAAAAAATTTACACTGTATTGTAGAAGATAATATATATTTTCTTTCAATATATTATATATATATATATATATATCCTACATACATAAAGCAATATATAAATATATAATCGATATACGACACAATCATTTTGAATTAACACATATATACGTTATTACAGGCAGGATATGCAATTTTATGCAATTTTTTTACCAAGTACCTATGACGACTCGTTCCTTTTTTTAAACTCTCTTACGAGAAAATTCATCACTAAGAAATTTTACAAAATATTCCGATGCCACGCTCGACCTACGGCATACCTCATAAATATACATCATATATTGTTTAGTACGTTATACGTCTAATATACAATTTCACTTTTCCGATAAATTATAAAAATATTAGGGCGATGTATTATAATCTGTATCCAGTCTGTATCGCATTACGCGTGCAATATCTCGAAAAAACAGGAAGCTTAAAAACAATGGAAACTTGAGAAGAGAAGAGTCCATCGACGACGCTACTCTATGCGAACCAGGTGTGTGCTCCTCTGTGTGGTCTCTGTGTCTCTCTAGCTAGCTCGAGAATAATTGCCTCGCTATAGTATCATGCCTCTCTAAATTGCCACAATCTACTTCTCTCAAGTAGCGATCTAGAGTCAGTGACTAGCGCCGCCTAGAGTGGAAGTTCGACGAGTCGTCGAAGTTCACCTATTGCCGAAACTGCGAAAGGGGTAGAGGGGTTCGCCCGAGGGGTTGGGGCTTAGGAGTTGGGAGTTGGGCCAGGAGGAAGTATGACGAGCTCTCCGAGAGATCCGAACACGATTAGAGGTGTAACATTAGAGTACATCCAAGGGATAGTAGCGGGGTAAAGGATGTCGCGACAATACGCGCGGAATGCAGAGAGAGTGTGCGGCGGGGGTGGGTGGGAGCAAGATTACGGTTACTGCCGTCGCGAGGAATAATACCTTCCAGGAAATCATTCTCAAGTCCAATCTAGCAATAGCCACCACCAACCCCTCCCCAAGTGATCAAGGATTATCGCCGAAAGAATTACGTGTGCGTCGGAGAGCTCACTGCCCAATCTCAAATGTCAGCCGCAGCTTGATTCATCTCTCATGCTGGGCCTAAGGAGAGGGAAAGTACACTAATTACTGCTAACACTAATGTGACTAGAGTCGGGCGAGTTTGGCATTGTACGTGAAACCTGCACTCGGCGTAACCGTAACCTCAGGAGAAGTAGAGAGGATGACGGCGGGAGCGAGGACGCGGCAAGGGAGCGTGGAAGATTTCTTCAGGAACTCCGAGGAAATACGAAGAAGGAGAGGCGGTAGGGCGAGGAATTTTATTTTACCGTCTGGAGCGCGTTTCACGCGACACCGTGTGATCGTCGCTACAATTGTCGTCGATATTCGTTCACAACGCAACGTACGCATCAGTTTACAGGCATACACGCGCAAACATTCGCGAACACACACACAGGCATGTAGATGCAGCCTCTGTGTCTGTCCCCCTTTCTCTCTATGATGAGGAAAACCACATTCCCTTTGGTTTCCCCTACTCTCCATTCGCACAGCCACGCGCACCCTAAATAGTTTCACTTACTTATTGCTTTGAAATTCCGTATTGAAGACGTCGTACAGAACCGGCATACAGAGCCGAGAGAAACACCATGGAGAAGTATGATGCACGGATTAAAAGGACGGGCAATAGGGAGGAGAGTTATTAATGTATTCGTCTCGGGTAAAGACTTTTTGCCGACAGAGGTGTCGGTGTGAAGAGGGGAAGGTGGGAACATTTACAGGATATTCTGCTTAGATAATTAGACAATGACACCATGTAACGTACGTAAAAATTATAGATTATTAGCGCGTTAAGTATGATTAATATCTCATAATATATGTATATTTAAATATATATATATATATATACTTCTTGCCTGTGTATGTGTGTGTGGTTGTGGTTGTTTCTGTATGTGTGTTTGTATCTGGTGGTTAGAAATTCTCATGTGACAGTGCTTGTCCCCTGTGCAATGTATGTGTGACAGGCGCCAACGCCTTCGTGTGTACACTTGCAGCCGAAGCGTTGTCGTGTCGGCGTCCGTGCACGCGCATCGTGTCTCCCTTTTTATTTAGGCCTTGATTACTCAGTGCGCAGAGTACGCGGATGCGAGCGATGCGCAATTCTGCAAACCTCGGGTGTCCCATTCTAACACGATTAAAGCATTTCGCCCCAAAAGACAAAGCCTTAGACCGACCGATAGTGAAAAAGGACACGTCGTGTCTTGATTCCCCATCCCCTCGTTCACTCTCGCAAGTAGTGGCATTGGCTCGCGCCACTATTCGCGAAACGTGATTCCCGGGCGCCGACTCTTTTGAAACCGGCCGATAGTAGAAAAGCAGCACACGTCGTGTCATAATTCCCCAATCCCTTTCGTTCACTCTCGCAACCAGTGGCATTGGCTCGCGCCACTAATCGCGAAACGTGATTCTCAGGTGTCAAGTCTCTTTTAACCGGCCGATATTGGGAAAGGACGCGACGCATTTTCATTCTCGCCCCTCGGCCACTCTCGCAACTAGTGGCATTGGCTCGCGCCGCTAGCCGCGAAGCGTGATCTTCGAGCCTCGAGTGTTGCGAGGGTTAGTCGTAATCCGAATGGACAGAGCAAGATGGGTCAATCGGTCCCCGAGACTTTACATTCTCATTGCCGCCTTCCAATCCGGAACGAAGAATGTGCGTTCTCTCCAGTTTTTCGCCTCGCTTGGCGCCCCTCCGATTCGCCTGTACGAGTGTGCACACATGCCTACAAAGGTGCACTGAAAGTACACCAATTGTGACCGCGGAATGCGCGCATAGACAACATGAACGAATCGTATGAGCGCCCAAGCCAGGATCAAAATCTGCGATTACCCATTTCACACTAGCTCATCTCAGCGTACGATGACGAGAATTGAAAAAGTGGCGGATCGTAAAGGCGAGGCTAATTGGCAGTCGACGTACCGATCCGCAACAAAAGGAGCACGGCCTTTTCCAATATCAGGGTAAGTGGCTTGTCTAGGTTTTGGCCGCGGAAGGCTCGATCGCGTTCGAACGATTACACCGGCTGATGGAAGGAGAAAATAATTCCAAAGCAGCAGTTTCGCGAGGATTTGTAAGAAATACTTAGTCGACGCTTCGCGTCGCCGTCCGCACCCTGCCCGACCGTCAAACAAATTCCCGGTTAAAACGAGCCCTCGTGTCCGTTTGCACTGAATCGCAGATCATTTCACTTTTACCCGGTAATATCGTCGGACGCGTACCCTATCAGTTGCGTTTTCATTTTTTACAAAAATATAGTATATTATCGTCATTTCAGCACACGCGCGAGCGTACGCGCGCGCGCGCGCGAGCACGAGACTATGGGAACCTATCAGTTAAATAATACTTCTCGACATTGGTCCGGACGCGCCAAATTATTCGAACGGTGCCAACGTATCTCTATTAATCTTTATCGCCGGTTTGAACATAGGTGTTAACGCACGTAAGACGAGGCGTTCGTGTGGCGCGTGTGTGCACGTGTGTGCCGCGCATACCTACAAAGGTGGACCGGATGAAAGTGGACCAGTTGCGATCGCGGGATGCGCGCATAGACGGCAAACACGAACGAATCATACGAACGCCTACCGAGGGTGCTCGCTATTACTCGAGTGCTCGAGTGTCTGTCTCACAGAGAATCGTTACCTCTCCCTCTTTCCCTCCGAGGAAGCTCATCGACTCCCAACTCGCACTGACAATCCCGAGTAACTAATCGGCGCGCGGTATACAGTATAGAGAAGCAAGGAGCTCGATATTGTTGGAGTGCTAGTGCGGGTCGATGTACCCCCAAGAAGGGGAGGAAAGATCACGCGTGATACGTGTCCGACACAACGTGTCAAGGCGCGGGAGCGAGTCATATATATATTTCTGTTCTGTATGGGTTTCTTGCACTGCTTGCACTGCATCGAATATATATCTGAGTTCTTTTCTGTCTCTCCTCTCCTCCGTCTCACCAGATTCTTCACTCTTTTTGATATTAAGATAATCAGTCGGATAGCTATGCGCGTATCGTATTATATAACGTATATATCATATATATGTATCATGTACGTATGTAAATAAATAAATATATATATATATATGTACAGGGATAACGTTAAATATATATATATGTATGTGTAATATATATAATATATTTATATACTATATATATATATTTATATACGAGTGTACGTGTGTGTATATCACTTATCACCACGAATCCAATTGTGTCTAGCCATTATTTGCTTAGGTAATTAAATGCAAAATGAGTGAGCGAGCGAGCGATCTTGAGAGTGAGTGATTCGAAACTTGCCTAGGCACGCGGTCGCCGCGACAATTGGAGATCTCAGTGGTCACGGCACACCAATGAACGTCCGATAGAACCGCGTTAATCATCCTCTTCCGAGATAGATATCTCTGCTTCCGTCCCATCCAGCCGTCACTCTACCACTCCTGATCGATGGTGCACGTTACGCACATTGCATCGTTATGTAGAGACAGTAACACACAACATGACAAACCGCAATCAGTTCAATTAATACGAAATATAGTGAATCTCTCATTCTATGCGGTGAATCGTGTACATGGAACCGGTATGTGGACCTGTGTGTGGGTCTGTGTGTCTGTGTGTGGGTGTGTGGTGATAGTTTGCTCTTATCTCGGCATGATTAGCTTGCCATCTCCACCGTTTCGAACTTGCTTCGTGCACGCAGCCGTACTTAAAGTAACTAGGCTATAGGAGCGTTCGGCAGTACGTCTGTTCTCCTTTGCTTCCTTGTCGGTTTGACTTATTTTTGTGGGTTTCTTTTTCAGGGGGGTTTTTTGGATTTTTGGTTCGCCTGCGATGCTCTCTGTTGTCGGTGTCGTCTGTTAATGGTCACATAAACGGTGCGGTCTTAGGGCGTTTCGCTCGTCGTGGCCATAGTCGTAGCATTCACGCCGAGCTGGCGGGCGCATCCTCGCCTACCACCTCGAGAGAGATCCTCGATGCAACAACACACTTGAAAAGAAACAGAAAGTCGAAGATGGGACCCCGGTTCAATTGGGAGATTAACTAAACTGGACGCGTCCCCCGGCGTAAGGGACGCGTGCGGGAGTGTGCGCGCATAGTATATCAGCGCGTGCATCCTGCGACTAAAATCCAACATCACATCAACGACGAGCTTACGTGCGAGTGGCGTCGCGACGCTTACTTTGCTCGGTCCGTCCTTGATCGAAAAATCTCTTGTACTCGGTGAACGATCTTATTCGTTGTTGGCGAAACCGGTCGTGAAACATCGTAATCCAGAGTATTGTAGACACGCAAATACCAGCCTTGACTGAGCAATTAATTACATTAGAAAAATATAGCGAAACTAGCGCTACGCTAAGGTCCATAAGGTTCTCAACCAACAGTCAACTATCATTCCCTGTCCTTTTTAGTTTTCCTTCTTTAGCTATTCGAAACAGTTCAACAACGAATTTTTCGTTTACCTCCTTTTTCTGCTCTCCTTTTCATTTATCTGTTTTAAACTCTTTCTCTCTCTCTCCCCCCTCTCTCTCTCTCCCTCTCTCTCAACCCTCTCTCTCTCTCTCTGATAGACCGGGTGTACGTATATCATTATGTCGCACCGCCTCCTCATAAGACGCGTCTCGTAACGTCAGTTTAAGCTTCTCTTTATTGCTATGGTGCTGCTAACCGACCACTGGAAGGACGTCCCGTAATAGTGGTTATACTAATTATAAATCTATATGATGTCCCGGCTTGCACGTTTCACTTAAAATTTAACACACTACATGGATATGACATACAGCACTACAGTTTATTTTCGGGAATGTTATACGAGCGGATCGATGTCTCTATAATTCATATTTCGGGTATTCGCGGATTTCGGGGAGCGGTAGGCTTCTGAGTTTTAAAGGGCCTACCGTCTTAGGAGGACTTCTACGTTGATAATATCAATCTGTAATAGGGCATCGTTTTCAATGAGATACACTGCGATCGCCGATAATACTTAATCGTTCATTATTCTAATATATACGTATATTTATATATCATACACAGAGCATAGGTATATAATATTTATCATTATATATATTTAGATTTAAATATTACTTTTAAACTTTTATAACGTTTCATAGATCGAAAAATAAATATAAAAATAAACCGGGCATTTAGGTATTAATATTTTGTATCAATAATTTTTCTCCCATCCCACCATTTCCATCTCCGAGCATTCTATACCTTCAGACCGCCACTCCCTCTCTTCACCCTCATCCACCCTCCGCCATCCATCCTCCACCATCCATCCTCCATCCTCCGTCCTCCATCCACCCCCACCCCCACCCCCACCCAGCCATCTTCACCCTCGTTCAACGCCCCCGTCCCTCATCCCCACCCCACCCCACCCCACCCACTCTGACCCACGGCGTAAGAGCGATTCGCCGAACGCATCCCGCTCGCTCGCTTTTCAACGATTTTACCATTTGCGATATATTCAGTGCACCTTATGTACGTATGTAGATCTCCCATAACAGAGCTGGCTTCAATCTCTGTCACGGGAGCCATCGCGAATGAGATTCCACCCCCGTTCGATCTTAGCTTTCACTCCTTTCCTCCACTTGCCTCCAAGGTTTTAATGGTTTGTGCGTTTTGTCAAATTAACGGAGTCTCGGTGTATTTCACACCCGACAGCCGCTCTAGTGGTTCAATAAAGTATCTCGTCTCCACAGCCACGCCGTTCATCTTTCCATATCGCTCTGCACCTCCGTGCCTCAACGTGTCTCTCCTGCCTGTTTCTGCCTGCTTCTGCCTCCACCTTCTCCCAAGTGTAACTACTTTATGAAACTACTTATCGCTTAATAGAGTAATTAGCTTGCGAACTGCCGTTCAAAACTGTCACGCAGCTGCATCTAGTCGTATTCGAGCTCCAGCGTCGCAGTAAGTGTCTCGAATGTTGCGACGCACACCTTGAGGGAATTTCATCTCGGTATCGCGCCAAGTGCCCGTCGTTCACCGACACGCTCTCTAACGCCGACGATCCATCCCATCGATTGAACCCAACGCGAATCGCCTACACATCCTCCGTATTCGGTGAGCCACATCTGCCTCTTTCTTTCCCACTTTTCTCTCCTCTTTCCCTTTCTCATCTTTACTAATTACGATAGATAAGATTTCTCTTTTGTTTGAGCATTTCACAACGTTCACGACAAAGTACAAAATTAATTATTACTCTTTATCATATTCTCAATGTATCTCTTAGCATTCCATCCTCCGGCTCTCGCCGTCTCTTACTCCCTCTCTTTCTCTCTCCTGCGCGCGCGCGCGCGCGAGCGCGGGCGCTCCTTCTTCTATGGTAAAATTTTTCGACTTTCCCCCTTTTTCTCATTTAAGTAATCCCCTCGATATTATTTCCGCATTCCCGCAATAGATATAACCGGTCAGTCGAGCATCTCCTCCTCCTTTTTTTTTACGAACCTTTTTCTTTTATTTTTCCTTTACGAGCTTTGCCTCATACTTGTCCACTTATCCGCTTCGCGCTAAATATTAAATCTTAATAACGTTGCACGTGTCTTTTTTTCTGTCTTTAAATATTATTCTTAAATTCTAGCCGCGAGCTCGGCGCGATTGCGAAGTCGCAGCGGCTCTCTTTGAGATTCCTCGCGACATCCCGTTAAACGACTATAATTAGATATACATATGTTTGGATCACTACATCTTATGCACGAATCTGAATACGTATGTACGATTCTAGGTTTCAGTGCGTATGTTACGTGTGTATCGGTTTATCCTCCGTGTACTGGGTGCACCTTGCCAGTGCAAATGCACGCCAGTCTGCTAGTGTCTGTACTGTCTCCATGCAAGAATAGATGTGGTTTTGTGTACGTGTATTGTTCGTGTGTGCTTGTTTCATCGTCCGACAAACGTATTAATATTTGCATTGAGTGGAAATAGCTCTCATTCAGAACACGTCACATAGACAAAGTTTTCTATCGGCTATGATGGTTATCATAGTAAAATAGAGAAAAACCTCCCGAGAAGTCACGAGTCTATATCTTATAATAATCACAATCATAGTCATAATCGTCATAATTGTTAATGCAATAATAATACAGTATAGAAATATCTATGCAATACGCCCCCGACAGTGTACATATACATATAATGCGTAGATAATATACTTGTTAGATATATGTATGTATGTATATATGTATATATACATAGGTCTCTTTATCAATTTCTTTCATAATGTGTTGTGTTTCTTCACGTAATTTCAAAATCTCCCCACTGTCCATTTTTCTGGCAGCGTCACCAACTCAATTGCATTCTCTCACAGTTTCCTTCCTAAGTTTCCCCATCATACCCACCCATCATTGCTCCCTGCAGTTAAACGCATTCTGTCGCCGCTTTTATCCTGCGAATCGCATGTTACACTTCTTTTTCCTTCGCTTTCCTTTGCGACTTGCTTCTGATTGACGCAAAGCGATTGTTCCGAAATTTTATTGAAAGAAAGATATCTCTCGCATGTCACTCGAGGAATTTATACGATGGTTCGCCGTTACTATAGAAAGATCAAATGTGCGGCGCTAGGCCTCTTCCAATCGGCAAACCATCGGATATATCGACACGGGAGTCCAAATGAAGAGGATTAAATCAGAGAAATCATTCATTCGATTTTTGTGACTTCTGACTCGCACTCTACACGTTATAAACTCATTGAAGTAATCCAATGAAAACACTGTATTAATGAACATCTTTCCGATTGCAGAAATAAACAACCAATTAGAACGCAGTATACCATAGATATTCGCATTATTATGTTACTAGTAATCTTCTCCTTTTTTTAAGCTGGATATTCTATGAGAACCATTGGCGGGGGCCATTTTAGCCAGATGGTCTATTTCTGAAAAGACTACAGTACTATTAAACTATGATCACCCTCCTTTCCTTTAATCTCTACTATAATAAATGCAGCCTGGCGACAGGGAACATAGGAGCGGATCCTTAGTATCCCTACTAAGATATTTAATACTAAATCGCTGAGAAAATTACATGTGATGATAAAATGATGGTGAAATAGTGTAATTAGATGAAAATTGCCGAATGACTTGGCTATCGTGTTACCGGGGAACATCGCGATCGGGGTTGAGAGCCACTGATAACTCGTGAAGGGGTGGTTGGTAGGGCGTCGCCGCGTCTCCGCGACCCCCACGAGCTATCGACCGAGAGAAGAGAGAGAGAAAGAAAATCGACAGCAGCGAGAAGGGTAGTGGGAAAAGGCAGCGGGAGGAAAATAGATAGATAGAGAGAGAGGGAGAAAGGTGGTAGCGGGAACGGAAAAGAGAGGAGTAGAACGTCGCAGACAGAACGAACAGGGGGTAAAATAAGAATAGGAGCAAGGTTGGTCAAAGAAGATAAGGAGGAAATGGTATTCTGTATTCCGCCACTCATATTAAATTGCTAGACTATTGCTCGTGATTCCACGGAAAGAAACATGTTTTGCTTTATTAACGCAGATAGTTAAATAGTTGGGAGCTCAGCGACGAGACTATCGAAGCTGAAGGGTAAAATCAAATTCGAGGATTATAATCGCTAAAAAGCATCTATGGGAAGGGAAGGGAAGCGAAGCGCATTGATTTTATCAGGAAAGAGGAACAGCTGTAAAACTGTTCTCGGTAACGTATAGAGAGTGCCAGGGGCTGGTAACGCCTCCAATCTGACTAATACGAGGACACAACGAACAGAACAAACTACTGGGTGTTGCAGAGCGTGTGAATGTGTTGCCCATATCTATACGATGAGGAACACCCTCATCGCTCCATCATCAAAATTGAAAACCTCAAGTATAGTTTTTGGATGCATGGTCAACGTAAAAAATTCGATCCCGAAATTACTAAATTGCTTTGTTGAAAGGTCCGCGATCGATCAAGATTTGGGTATGTATCGCCGAGTCTTCTCAGACTTTCGGACTAGACAGGCCCATCCCTCCGTACAATCTTATTATGAGGAACCGCGCGGGATTAGATGCATACAATGATTCGCGCCTAAAACATCAATTTACACCTAAGCTATGAGTTTACACATGATTTCATTACACTCTATACGAATTAGAAATATTTTGGTAACCTTGTTATATCCGACATCGAAGATAACATTTTTCAGTCTCTTCTCTCTCTTACGTAACGCGATCGTTACCATTAGCCTAAAGTCTGACTCTCACCCGGCGCGTTCCGCATATAGAGTACATGCTTTTGATTGAATGTGTGTAGCAAGGAAGATCTCGCCATGCGGCTGGCGGTGAAGAAAAGAATATGTCGTGGTCCTCCAGGAGGGGTAGTTACAGCCCTGAAAGATCGGCCTCGAGCAGGCTGCTGCTGTCCATCACTCTCTCCATCTCTCTCTCTCTCACCCACCCACCCCCACCCACTCCCCTTTTCTCTCACCCCTCCGCCATGCCATCGCTCTCTTTCTCCGTCTCTTTCCCATCTCATCCCGTCCCTCGAGCTCGATCCCGTTCAACCCCTCCTATCCGAGCATTCTCTGCGATTTTCCAGCGACGTGTGCCGGCCTATACATATATCAGCGCGAGTCATGCGAGAGCGAGCGCCGTTCCTACTATCGATCTACTGCGGAGCAATGGAGGCTGCCGAGAGCAGAAACTCTCGGGGTTGCGGCTCCCAAAGAGAGAAAGAGGAGAAAAGGAAGGGGCGAGTCAACTTGGACTGCTCTCCGCCGCCGGAAGAAACTCACGGCAAGGGCCGAGTTCTTTGACTCATTGTCAGCGCAATCAATTTTCAAGTCTGACCGAGTTTTAACACCTCCCGGCTATAACTACCGACCTCCCGAATAGCATAGACCCCAGAGATATCCTATCCCCTCGGTCGACTATTCACCCCCTGACTTTCGGCCCGAGAAACTTAGTAGGCCTCATCACTTCGAGAAGTCATGATCTCCTCCTATACGACTACGTGGCGCGAAAGTATCGTCGACCAAGACTCAAAGCGACCCCTCTGAATTTTTCACCGAGGCATCCCTTGCCTATGTCGAAGAGCCGAGTACTACTTGGAGTGAGCGCATTGGCGGCGGGCTCGCAATGAGCAAAGTAAACAGAGCGCAGGTTTCCTTGGCACCGTTTCAACCTAGGCTCCCTAATTGCAAAGCAGTGGACGAGGTCGGTAGTAAAATTGCACGGCTACCGGAACAGTTTCCCACTGTTGCAACCCCTCGAGGTTCTACTTAAAAGACTGGAAGAAATCCGGGTAATATAAAATCGCCGAATTGCATAACAGAGATTTCGATACCTTGGAGAACGCAAATACATACGCATACCAATCGAAGAAACACACACACCACTTATATTAGTGCTTTTAAGGGAAGGCGTGGCTTTAGAAGCAAGCTGGTTGTCGAAAAGCCGTCGATAGAACATTTCCAGCAAATAAGTAAAAGGAACAACTATTATACAGAATTGATGACTGGCGAAATGAATTTGAATCTTTAGAAATACAAGGAGGCCGATGGCCGAGAAATGGCAACGTCGCAAGCCGAGAGGTCGGCAGCATCGGGGTGACGGCATCGACCGCAACCCCAACGCTGCAATGCGACGTTGCCATCCCAACGGGCAACAGCCCTTGCGGCCAGGCCGTTTTGGGGGCCTTCGGGACAGCGACGCATTTTCACGACACGCTCCTCCCTCCTCCACCATCGGTCACTCTGCTCGCCCTAAACACCGAAGGCACGCGAGTTTCAGATCTCCCTCCATTTGGAGCCGAAACTCACGTAACTTCCTGCCAACTTTTCCAACATACTTGATGATTCTTGGAGTTGCGAGTAGCGAGTGCGATTTTTCCAACCGATATTGAAACTCGAGCAAAACTGCAACGCGCCCGCCAGGAACATTTAGCGAGCCTCGAGAAGCCTCTATGATACAGCGAGCAAGAACTAGTTCTCTTATGTCAACAGAGAAGGGGTAGATAGTGCAGATTGTAAGGTGGCAAGGCTGCCTTGAAATAAAGTGAGAATAGAGCTCTATCAAAGCCGAGTATAGATATATGTAAAGAGGTCCGTAAGTATGTCCTCGTGACATGGCGAGTATGATGCGGTATTCTCGCCGGCAGAGAAGTGTCTGGGGTTGCTGTCCTTTCATCCCTTCACTCAACTAGCCGTCCTACACACACTTCTCCGTAACATGGAATACACAAAGATTGCGCCTCTATTGCAACTATTGAAAGTCTCCGCTAATGAAAGAACCTACCAACTAATAGAAGACCTCAATCACACGATAGACCTCGGCACGTGGTCGCTGGAAAATCATCGGCCAACTAGCATTCCCTCAATCTCACATCCTCAACAAGTCATAAATGGAGTATATGTGAATGATGTATAAGCGAATTAACTGAATAAAAAAAGAGAGCGAGTATAAGAATTAGATTAAGGTTGAGAGAGAGAGAGAGAGAGAGAGAGAGAGAGAGAGAGAGAGAGAGAGAGAGAGAGAGAGAGAGAGAGAGAGAGAGAGAGAGAAGGGGGAATGAGTGAAAGCGAAAAAAATCATGAGCAATCGAGGTGAACGGAGATACGCTCGAAAGTAAACAAAAATGGCAAATTAAGAGGCAATAGATAAAAATCACGTAACATTTTATTAAATTTGTTTCCAGTAGGTGCATGTATGTGTACGTGTTCCGTCTCGGCTTATACTCTCTTTCGTTTTTCCCTTTTTTAATAAAATATTTGGTACCGCTTTGTAGGAATCCTTATATTAGTCCACAATATCAATTTCGTCCTCTCGTATATTCTTTTTTTGTTCCTTGCATCTTTAGCCGTTCGTTCGAAACATCGCGGGTCGTTTTTCCTATCGCAGACTGATCCTAGTACAAAAAGGTGCAACTTTCTCTCGCTCGTTCATAATAAAAACATAAAAGTTCGCATTGTATAAAAATAAACGATTTGGAAGTAGGATAATAGCCGACGGCGATGTCAGCGATACTCGTGAATTGACATGCGTCGCCTCAGGCTCGCGCGACATACAGAATATTTAGAAAAATGCTCTCCACAATATAATATATATAAATATAAAAAATAATTCGACAAAAATATATTACGGGATAAAATATGCATTTCGATAAGTAATGTGTGTGGATTGTTTCTTACCATGAGAACAATAATCGTCCATATATGTATATGTATATCGATAATGATAGTCACAGGCTTGTCGATAGCGATACCTTTTTCTTTATGCATAATAATAACTATCAGTAGTCAGATATAAGAATATAGCGTACGATAATAAACATTATAATAGTAATAATAATAATATTAATAATAGTAATAATCATAATGAAATATCTAGGTAGGACAGCAATTAAAATAGGACAGTCGGGTTGCGATGTCTGGCGCGCGTGTGTTTGATTCTCTTTCGATTTCCAACCGCTGTGCTAGTGCTCACAATTTTCACGAATAACGAAAGCTCGGCCATAAATTAACGCAATTAATCGCCTCACCAGCACTTTCGTGAATTTCGTCCGCATCCAATTCATTTCTCTACACGATTGTTATAACATCGTTAATAAGTTCGTCCCGTAATAATATATTCGCCAAATTGATCAAACACAAAGCTCTGAACAACCGGACAAGAACACAGGGAGGAGAACATAAGTACACGTTACATGAAAATCAGTTTTATATATTAAAATATTCATAATAATAATAATAATAATAATAATAATAATAATATAATATAATAATAATAATATAATAATAATAATCGTAATATATTATCGCATGTCCGTAAAATTACATAAAAAAATATAGAAAATAATAAACTCGCAGCTTCTGTATTCTTTTTGATTTGACCTTTCCGTCTTTTTCCCCTTTTTTAGTCCTTTCACTCTGCCATTCTCTACTCTCAAATTCATTTATATATCTGTATATATATATATACACAGACATATAAACATGAATATATTTATACTCATATTCATATTTATATTGATATATATATATATATATTTATTTATATGCCCACTCTCACTCGCATGCTCTCCAACTTTCTCGCACCATCTTCTCTCTTGTTCGCGCACTCTCGTAAAATAAACCCCTGATCTGAGAATTTGTCTTCCGCTGCTCTTTCTCCAGCCCTCTCCAATTCCACCCCTATCTCTCACTCTCTTTCTCACTCTACCACTTTCGCGCCTATTGATTATTCTTCTTTATCGATTATAGTTATGCGTACACTATCGATAATAGCAATAGTAATATCTTCATATTAGTATACGTATGTCATGCCTGTAACTCCGAAAATGAGTATATCCTGCCTGTGGCTCCCTAAATGTGTAGCGTGAGATCACGTGTGTGTAGAGGTGTACGTATCTGTATCTGTTGTATGTTAGCGGAGTACGTTTCTGTGTCCGAGCGAGAAATGAGTCTCCCGTTGACTTTCTCCGATTAACGTCCCACTCGCCCCCGCCCAGTTTCACCACCTGATTAGACATCGGCTTTTTCTTCAACCACCGTGACATTCGCCGTACCACGCACGGCCTTCTTAGAGTTCATCCCTGCGGTAGAGCGGGTGCGGAGTATCGCGCGGCCGCGGCCCACACAGTCGCACTTTGATTATTGCTGGTTTTCGGTTAAAGTCAATTTAACAATGGTTATCGCTATCATTAGAGCAGACGCAACTTTAGACCGTCGGCCGGCGATGCACCCGCAACTCGCTTCCAGCGGTAAGAAAATTCTTTTCCTGCATACTCGATTGTACATATTTACTTCGTACCTTCCGTCCTAGAAAACAAGCATTTACGATTTTGCGGAAAGATAATGCCCAAAACGAGAAGAAGAAACTGAAGAAGAAGAGTCTGATAGAATCCGTCACGCTAGTTCGGCCGTTGCGATTGCAGTCAGACTTTCCTCTCAATGAAAATGAAATACGTCGACGAACAGAGAGGCAAGAAGATTACAAGAGAGACCCGAGAAAGAACGGAACAGAGGAGAAAACAACTACGCGTTCCGACCACAGCGTGGAGTCGCGTGGGGCGGCCAAAATTATTAGAAGAACAAATCTCTCGAATCACGAGGACGGAGAGTGCGCGCTCGCTGCGAGCCTTCCATAATTTTTCCCGGCGACGTTAATAACGACACGGAAGATCGAGAGATACTGATGAAGAAGATGCACCACGACCATTCACAACCATTGCTGTGATACGTGATTTCAATGAATAGAAGAATCATCGAACACCAATAACTGGCACGAGTGCTCCCATTACGCTAGAACAGATCGGCAGCAATAAGGATATTTATAACAAATATTGATAAATACGATGACATTAATAAAATATCGAATATAATATATCCTCGCTAGATGTATGTATACGTATATATATTAAGGGTTCTCGATTATCAATTTTTTTTCTTTATCTCGCTCTCCGCTCTCTCTATTTGCTCTCTTAATTTTTTTTCTCTCAATCTCTCTATGTATGTACTCTACTGGCGCCCTCGCCATCACGCAAGGGATGATCTCGAAAGAACACTAAGCACAACATTCAATGCGTAGTATAATTATAAGAGTAATCTTAATTGTAATCGTAAACATAATAATGCGATAACTATGATAATAATGCGTTACATGCGTTATATGCATTTGTCAATAGAGTAGCCAAAAGAGCCTTCAGAAGAAATGCTTTTGCGACTTTCTTCTTTACCCGACTGAACTACTTCAGCTCAATGCCGACTAAACCCCGACCCACCCAATATCTCCTCCACTAATTACTGTCTTCTCTGTCTTTTCCATTTGTCAGTCGGAAGTATATTTGATAGATGAGCTGCTTGGGGCACCCAGCAAAAGCAGCCCATATTAATTTCCCTCTATATGCACATCTATCTTTATCTCACTATAGCCCGATCGGCTCTTAAATCTCATTCTCACGATTCGCATACTTCCACGGCAAGCCGATCCCCCTTCTGCACGATTACCTGCCAAGGCGGACCGAGTGCGTACTCCCCACTACCCTCCTCATCTTTACACGACAATGAAAGTAGTACTAATAGTTATATAATAATATGTACTTATAAGTAGAATTTTTTTGTTGGAATACTGATTCTCTAGTCTTGGGGCGGTTGCCTGTCTCGGATGGGGTCGCAACTTCAGGGAACAGGGCTTCACAATCGCAAGCACGCTCGCGCACTGATGTGGTCCAAACGCCATGCACACACACACAACACCCGCCTATTACCTAAGCAGCTTCTTATTTCTTTTCTCACCGGGCCGACACTCGACTCGACTCGAATCAAACAGATGCCTAATCGAGAGGATAAAAGGAAAACTAGCCATCGCCGTTCTACCTACGAAGGAGCCTGACTGTCCAGGTAAACGATACGTTTCTGCCTGAATCGCAAAGGGAACTCGAGACACGAGCCGAATATTGCTTCGAGTTCTCGTCCTCGAGACGGTGGAACCAAAGATCGAAAGAAGCATTTTCGGCACATATGTAAGATCTAGGCTCCAATAACAAATGCGCGAAATAGGAACACAAAACAAAGGTAAGAAAGGACGAGAATGGATAAGATCCGTGAAGGCGTTTGCCGGCTTCACGGGAAAGCTCGAGCCGATGTGTACAGCTTGAGAAGAAGACAATGAAGAGACTTTCATTCTGACAATGAGATCGAGTTTGTGGGCTGACAGCTCGACGTAGCTGCATCTCGCAGGCATCACAACGATACTACTGGCTCCGTTTCCCCTTGACGAAACAACGCCATGCAACTAGATCGCCCGGTGTGCGCACCGATCCTCCCATCGACGACTCCTTGGCCAAGTTCAACCAGTCTCGCGCATACTTATCGCCGTTCACTAATGCACACGCAGCACGTTTCTCTCCTGACGCACGTAGAAAATATCACGGCCACCCCAAACGAGCGTGGCCCGTCTGGTATTACCGCAGAGTTCCGTGCCAAGAAACTATTAGACTATTGTGTTAAAGATCCTCCCGCGCGGACAGCGCGTCCCATCTAATTTCTAGCGGAGCTACAGTTACGACTCGTACGTGAATACTGCTAATTTGTCAGTGCACTCGGAAAGTCACTGGCGAGATCATCGATGCGCACTGGGCGGACAGTCGTCGCGATGGGCGACTCCCTTAATTCCGGACGACGACTACGGCTACTCCTTTCTTCTTCTACGATAGTTAAGTAAATTAAGTAGATTAAGTAGTTAAGTAAGTAGTTATGGGGTGGGCACGTCCGAGAGCCGTCGCGTCGGTTGAAGTGTCGCGCGCGCGCGCGCGCGCGCGCGCGCTCGCCCGAGTATACTATATGTAGACGCGGATTTTTCCCCCTCTGACAAGAGTCGACAAGACGAGATGATGCCCGTTATGCAAGTTGAGTACGTAGTACGACAATTAAATAAGATGTATAAGATGTCTGTCTCTGTGTATGCCTCTGCCTTTGTCTGTGTGTACGGGAGTGTTGCGCCCTCGAACGCGCCTACCTACACGCTTACTCGCGCGTGTCTATTCCTCTGTGTATATAAACATATGTATGTATATAATATATATGTGTATATATATATAGAATATCTATAATATATGTGTATAATAATATATAGATATATATATATATATTAGATTAGTCGAATGTTCTCACTCATTACCAATCATCAGACCACCCGTGGCCAGGCCGGATGGGGCTGGGCACGGGACGCGCCGGATTCTACGCTGTGTAAACTCAAACTCGGATGAATACACACGCTGAAAGCACAAACAATTCAACGGACGACAAACTAAAGCGGGACCAGACTGATATATTGTACGTACGTCGCGAATCAAGCAACCTCAGAGGCGCGCGGCGATCTCCACTCAACTCGAACGAGACTCTAGCCGAGTAGGATTCACCCAGATATATTAGTACTCTCTCATGATGCAAGATAGGCTCGCGGCCCGAACAACCAATAGAGCTATACATATGTATACCGACTGAGGAAACATTAAAATGAGAGAAGAGAAACGCGTCCGGTCCGTTCCGCAAGGACCTTGCGCGAAACTTGGGACTAAACGGTTCACTCTATGCACAAGGGGGCAGAAATACTTTAAATACGTATGTATATATATATTATATAGGGACCAATAATAATCGCGGCAATAATAATGATAATAATAATAAAGGCAATAATATAATTAATAATATACCTATTCAATAGAATATAATCATATAGTAAATAGAGCCAAATTAAGCAACAACGATCATATATACCTCTCCGTTTCCTTTCTTACTCCTTCTCCCTGTCACTCATTCTCACTTTATACATTATATATATATATGTTTGTGTATTGACAATATATATATATATATATAATTTATTTATATACGTCTCGATACTCCTACAGTTAAATTGTCATCTGCTTTATCTGCTTTCTCAGTTAAACATCCTTATTACTCTGCGGTTACTAAACTCCTATAATCTTCCTTACGTTTAGTTATTATTCTTTGAGATATGTATCGTCGTGTGGGTGTGTGTGTCCTCACATCCATAACCATATATTTCGCCGACCCCCCTCCTCATTGGCCTCGCGCGCGGTTCCACGGCTCCGTTCATTTAGCATCGGGTGCACCACTCTAAATTCAAGGGCGATTCACTTCATAAGCTCTCTGCTCGTCTCTTATCTTACGGAACTAGTCGCGAACAGACTCTTCGATCCAACTACTGCGGGTGTAATCGTCCGAGCGGTTGTCCTTTCCGTTGGTATCGTCGCTAGATCGTCCTCGGTGCGCGTCAATGAACCTGGCCTATCAGTATTATTGGCTTCAGCCCCTGCTACCGTCGTCCTACTTTACAGCGCACTACTTTACTCGTTCCACTAGTCTGTCCATCTCTTGCCTATCCATTTAACGCGATCTTCCTGTCTGTGTGTGCATGTGTACGTGTAAAAGTGTTGTTACGCTCCTGTTGCTCGTAGGTTGCTTGTCAATGTAGTCTACTCGCGACAAGATGCTGCGTCCCGGTCGCGATCTACAAGTTAATGCTCTCACACGCTCTCGCCACTTATGCTTCCCTTGTTCTCGTCTTGTTTTACGAAAATGGCAGTTATCGGTCACAGCCAATGGCTAGTCAATAATCATAAGATATCATTACGCTTTAATACGATAGGATACTTCTTTTAATATCTTAATCACGAAGGGCGTGGTTACGTTTTCTTAAATAGTCCTTAGGAAAGGGATTACGAAGTTTTGTTAAGTTAAGTGGGACATGCTCGTCGATCCCGGCGGGGTTAGTATGCGATCGATGCGCGCGTACGGTAGCCGCGACCTACGGATCGCACCGATTAGATCTACCTTGTCTAGTCAATGTGAAAAAGCTTGTCCCGACATATCTATGTGCGCGGAGTTTGCTATCCGAAGGCAGCGCCGAGGCACCAAACGATCGCACCGACTCTCAGTCTAGAAAGTAGGTGTGCACGCACACGCCTCCTGCTATTCCTAGAGTTCCATTGTGATTACCTCGAATTCGAGAGCGCCCGAAGCTAAGCTAGCCGTTCTACAGTTCTTACGGTCCAAGAGCTATACACTAGCGCGCGTCTTTGCTGGAAGAGAAGACGTCACCGAGGAACGAGGGGACTTTTTGATTTACGTATGGCACTAGAAATAACGGCATCAGCATCCTTGTCTCACTGACAGTCCCACATTCTCCCTGGTACACACACGCACACATCATGGAAAGTGGTGCACGCGCCCTGTGAAACAACACCCCATCCAATCCAACATCTCTGCACTCGAGTATTACGCGTACCGGCTATTTCCGTGTTTATGCAACGCACGTGATGGGAGAAACAGGAGTCAATGACGTTCGCTAAGTACGCATGTAACGATTACGAAGTAAGAGTGGCACGCGGCAGATCGCCGAGAAAGTGTTAACGATATGGTGTGCCACACTGCTCGGCGATCAGCCCATATGCAAAGCGCTGCTTATTCAAGATTCTTCTCATACAGAGTTATCATGATCGCGTAGATGACACGGCAGATCGGCAAGATTTACTTCATTAATCGTTAATACGTCTTACTGACTGCGGATAAACACGCAGCCGGCTGTGAGGCCGGAATACCTGGAATCAGCTGCACGGTGCATTGTGATCGTGTTTACCAGTAGGAAAAACGGATAAGACTCTATAAGACTCTACGCAAACGAACGTCCGAAGGATTGACGATAATGACAACAACGACGTGGACTCCGCGATGTCAGAACCTCGGCCAAAGTAAAGGCTGCTACGCATTAGGTAATGAAGTGTTATCTAGCAGAATGACCCCAAAGTCTAGCGGAGGTTCTTGACAATCCTTTGTGCTGCAATACCCGAGCAACCTACCCCTACCATTCCCCGCGCCAATTACCCACCGACTGAAGCTAAACTAAAGGGTTTATTTCTCTCTCAAGCACACACGGGAGACTAACCTCCCGGGAAGACATATTAGTAATAACCAGGGTGATCGCAAGGCTTGCTTAAAACTTTATACTTGCGTTAAAACTTTAGTCCATGAATTCTACTAATACTCTAGTGGACACGTCCGAAGCTGAAAGCAATGTGCATCTGTTTCAAGCGTCAAATGCGTTAGATTAAAAGATGTACGATCACCGGTGACCTTGGATTGCAAAAACGAAGAAAAACACGATGAAGTCGCGAAGTTCAAAAGCTTCAGTCCCCAGCGACGTCTGAGTTTCGAACTCTTTGTGTTCTTTACTCGAAACTACTATCCACCTTTCAAGCTTGAGAGAATGGCGTCGCAAGTTACCAAGAATCTCACACTGTCTAGCATGCATCCTCCAGCCCTTTTAATCATTCTTGCCGATCCTTCGTTCGCTGCACAGCATTCCGAGTTTAGGCAACCGCCCTACAACTTCTTTTCTCACTCTCTCTCTCTCTCACTCTCTCTCACTCTCCTATGCGCGCGTTACCACCCCCCTTTACCCCCACCCTTCCAGATTTTTTCGCCACTTTTCCTTTTCTGCACGAGTACCTTCCACCGTGGGAAGAGTGCACTCTCCTAATCCGAACTCGTTCTCACACCCTTTCACACCATCCCCTTCTTTCGATCCCGTCTACACGCATAAAATAATATCTCGCCGCTCGTGCGCTTTAATAAGTATGCTACGAACTTACTGGCATCTTGCATTCACCCACCCAATTACGATTTGCTCCCATTCTCACTATCTAGATACGCGCGCACCCCCTTTAATCACTAATGTGTATAGAATATATAGATCCATATATATATTTATGTATATATATATATATATATATTATTTATATATTTGCTCTTCTTCTGACGCACAATTATTATTCTCCTCAGCGCGCCGTATACGTGCTGGCTGCCAGCCTATGTTCTACCCCGTGCACCCCCAGGTGCTCATTAACAACCATACACGCACGGTTGACGAGAAGCTTTCTCTCTCCTTTCGTTCACCTATGCACCTACCTCCCTAGGGGGAGGGAACACTCGCGCCCCAACCTGCCATCTCCCGATTTTCTTCCGCCTCCTCCCAATGCCACCCACCAGTGCCTAGACTCGCCGGAATTAGATCAGACTTGTACACAGCGAAGTTAATGACAGAGTATCCGGCATGGTCTTCATTATGCATACACGCGCACGTTATCGGCCGCCCTAACCTTCCTTTCGCGGCGATCTCCCCGTAAGTTGGAACGCAGATGTTAAAGAGAATCCCTATAAATATAGTTCATATATATATATATATATATATATATGTTCATGTCATCACCGTACTCTTTGCTCGTCATTTTTTTTCTCCTCCCATTTATACTTAACATAGAAAAAATATAGAATTTACTTTGCCTCCAACTTAAACGCAATAAACTTCTTCTATCTCCTCTCGTTCTCCCTTTCGCTCCCTCGTTTTCTCCCTCTCCCTCTCTCAATTCGTCTCTCAGTTATTATTATTGTATGTATATATAAATATGCGTCTCGTAGGTGTATATTAATGGGTATATGCGTGTGTGTGAGTGTGTGCCCTGTCTAGTGGAGGTGGGATGTGTGTGTGTTGTGACCAATGCCTCTCGTGCACACGCAATTCGCGGCGACGCATTCGCATCTGCCATATGTCTGAGCCGCGGTGTGCCAATCGAATGTCCGTTCAATATAGTAACAAATAATATATATTTATATATTTATATATTTATATATAATATTTATACGAATACCTCCGCGTGTTTCTTTCGTGCGCCACCTCTTTTAGTCCGCATGTGAATGTGCGGTGTCGTGAGCGCGCATCTGTGTATGCGTGTGCTGTGTGATTACTTGGTTGGTGTGAGTCGATCGGAGAACCCGAGGTGAAGATATCAGTATAGTTGTAGAAGGTACGTATGCCTGTGTGTGACTTTGTCCCTCGAGTACCGGTGGATGTGATAAGAATGCGCCGGAGAGGAATTTGCGATACGAAGAGAACGGCACAGGAAAGTGGGGGGGCCAGGGCAACAGAAAAGAAGGGTACGGCGAACGAAGGCGACGAACAAAATCATTAACACGGAGAAAAGAAGGAAAGTATATATATAAAAAAGAAACAGTGGTGAATCTGGCGGAGAAGCTACCCGAGACACCCGCTATACAGAGCTACGGTACGAACGATCGAAAAAATATCCTCTTTCTCTGTCGCCACCCTTCAACGGCGGGGTGGCGCTTATAATATATATGTAATATGTATTATAATGTACCACGGCTTGATCGGAGCTGCAACTTGAGCATATTTTCATGTAAAAATGGCAACGATTGACAAGAAGTGTCGATTGTTAAAAAAGAAGCGAAATACGCGCGCGACGGTCAAGTGAAGAAGATAAGGAAAGAAGAAGGAAATCGAAGTCGAAGATAGCGTTAATGTTGAGAGAGAGAGGATCGCCATTGTGGTGCGGCGCTCCTCTGTCATTCGGATTAATGCCGACCGAATTAGTCTCAGTTTTCGAGTTCCCTATTCTCCAGGTGTCCCAACGAAAGCGGGCCAACGAAGGCCAGTAAGATCATCTATCCCTCTTTCGTGCAACAGAACGCGCTAACAGGCGAGAATCAAGAAGATTTCATCTGTTCGAAAGTAATGGAACACAGAAAAACATAGAGACACGAACCGCGTCTCCCCGTCGTCATGAAAGCTCGAGCACTGAACTTCCTAGGCCCCGTTTACTGGCAATCGAGGCGAAGGCTCTTGCCCGTCCTTCCAAAAGCGTCGAGGTCAAGCTTGAGCAGCGGCCCGCGTAGCCTGCTAGGAAGGACGAGACGAGGGGCCTGCCATGGAAAAAACCAAAGCCTAGGTCACCTTCCCTCCAGTGAAACTCGCTTCTAGGGGGAGACCGGCACAGTGACACTCCACTGCGTACGCATACCTATACGCACATCGGGCTGCCCGGCTCGCACCCCTCATGCGCGCATACTTGCACGTACGCCACAATCTCATTTCATATTACCTAACATCTACATCGCAACGCAATATAACACGTAATGTCGTCTCTTCCAAATCAAAGCTACATATACACAAGTAGTCGATCCCTGTGCGAAGGATATATCGTTTCAGTTCTCCTCTGAGAAGAATTAGTTATTACTCGATTAATACTAGATTCAAGAATACACTTACGGGAGTTGGCCGCACATGGAGCGGTTCTCGTACACTAGTCGGCGGCCGACGCGGTCCCCCGATTTGCCCACTACTATCTCCAATTTTTCCTTCTCCACCTACGTACCATTGCCGCAATTATTTAAATATTCCTTTCCTCCACTTTTCTCGCCTCAACCCCTCCTCCTCCTCCTCCTCCTCCTCCTCCTCCTCGCGATACCGGCGACCCGACTCGACCACCAGCCGTCCCATCAGCGAAACGCCCGAAAAATACAAAATCTAAGTCTCCTCGATAAAATATCATTCTCCGTCTCCGCGTCAGCACGCTTGACCACCATATATATAGATATATTTATGTTTATACTTTTATATATATATATATATAATATATTATTATTAATGTTATTATTTCAATTGCTATGTCCTTTATATAAAGATAAGATAATACTCTAGTAGCGAGGGAGGCTGGGTGGAGCGATCGCGCCATTTACTATCTTCTAGTATGCTTCGTGGCAAATCGAAGGACCCGTGATCCCTCTTTTTCCCTCACTCACTCACACGCTCACTCTATCGCTCTCATTCTCCCTCTCGATCTCTACCCCTTTCTTCTCCCTTTCACTCGTTTATCCTGTGTATTTCTATGTGAGATCGGCTATCAGCCAGTACACACGTGTCAATATGTCGAATGTGCCGTCTCAGTTATGCAGGTAGATCTCAGTAGTCTCCGTTGTTCTACTCGCAGGCTCGCAGATTTGACGGATATTCGATGACCTCGACACTGCGCAAACGTACACCCGACATCCTTCCAATTCCCCAACAACAAGTCTTTTACTATCACTTTGTCGAGTAATTTCATCGGTGGTACTTGCTAATCATCAGGAAGAAAAAGGGGGATTTGGTGATGATGCCTGGAGTACGAGGATATCGATGTTGATTGGTTCTCACTCCTCGATTGATGCTCATGCTGACTAGTGCACCAATCTCTCGATTTCCTACGCGCCTGTTTTCGAAATTCGAAGACTCCGAACACTGGGTGAATTTGTTTGCTGAGATCTGGTGACTCGTTCACCTCGCTGACACAAACAAAATGCAATCCGAATAGCTACGCATTCTTCCGGATGTTAAAACCCTGCCATTTCCACTCGCCTCATCTAAAAAGACGTAACAAGTGTATCTCGATCGAGAGAACGGGCGAATCCGGTGTAAACATGATTATCACTAAGCTGTCTAAACAAGTGTGCTTCATCGGCAAGATCGAAGGTCACGATTTTCATTGAGCCCTCCGAAACCCATGTACGCACATCGAACACGGGGTAACCCGTTGCCCCTCTCCGATGTATTTGAATCGAACGAAATAAAGAGACCGAAAAATATAATATACCTTTAGTACAATAGTTCCTTTGTAAACGCCTTAAGAAAAGTGTACCCAACCATAATTGTGACTTCGACTTCACGAATGCAGCAATCGTATTGTACAAGCCAAAGCAAAGCTCGGAGGCACGCAACTCCGGAGCGTCACCTCGTAAAGTTAATCATGTTTCTGGAAGGGCATACGAATGCCACGCACGTGGGCTTATTAAAACATTATTACTTTACGATATTATTCAGTCAATAGAAGCGTTATTCCGAGACGAATTAATGTATGGTCCCGATTCTATCTATATAAAAAGTATAAAATTTCCACGTGAAGAAATGTAAAATGAGAATGCACCGAGCCCAAATCTCACAGCCTGGCTCCGAATAATTTAGACTCATAGAAAGACTCTGCGATCAGCTGTGCCTTTCTATGCACTTTGGTCTCTGATTGGACCTGCTTTTCTCCGATTCGGCGGACAACAATTTCGCTCCTCGTCGATAATAATTTCGCCGTACTGTCAGTCTCTGTGGAAATCTAGTACGATTAGAAGGCAGACAGCAAGCTTGAGGGCTCGTGTGCGTGGTTCGATAGGTATGCATCCGCCGCTCTCTCGATCGTGCGACACCCGTTGGCAAGACGAACAATTGCGGACCTGCGAGCCTTATCTATGCGTCCAGGAATAAGAGGCGTCATGATGATAATGGATGAGCGAGTATGCTTCTTTGTCTCTATATATCTTACTCTCATTCGTACTCTGTCTCCCTCTTCCTCTCTTTCTGCCTCTCTCACTCTCTCTCTCTCCCTCTCTCACTCTCACTCTCTCTCACGCATACGCACACATACACTTTCTCACCCCCTTTCTCTCTGCTATATATCTCGTAGAACTTAAAAGCTGGCTTCGTTGTATCCGGTCGACGGGAAAGACGCGGCAAGGATAGATGGGCGCACGTATTCCCGGCGCGTAGACGAGGTTATTGGCAGCAAATGGAATTGAGACATTGTGCGCGTCCTAATCCCCCGTCGTCGAAGTGTCGGCGCGACGGCCTAGTCGCTGCGATGCTCAGGGTGTCGGTGTCAGCGTCTCAGCGTGTCCCCGTCAGCAGCATCGGGGCGAATGAGGATGATCTGCGAGAGAGCGAGAGAGAGAGCACGCGCGGCGATTGCCGTTGCCGTTCGCGCGCTACCCCCTCACCGACGGTGGCTGCGGCAAGCTGAACGGAAAATTCGGAGAACGTTCCTCCAACGTCGTCTTCGTAACATCGTCGTCATCGTCGTTGTCGCTGCCGTCGTCGTCATCGTCATCGTCGTCGTCGTCGTCGTTCCTGGGCAAGCCGGCTGGATGTCTGGGAGCGAGCGTGAATGTTGGATCGACGTAGCAGGTGGTGCACCAGGTGGCGCGACGCAGAGAGAGCTCGACACGGGCGGTGACGGCGCTTAAGAGAAGATGCGGAGCGCCTGCAGAACGGGTCTGGAGCAGACAGGGCAGCTGGGATCGGAGCTCTCGCAAACCCGATTGCCGCAGTCCAGACAGAAATGATTGTGCCCGCATGGCACCAGAGCTGCCGTGACCTCCTTGTCGCCGCATACAACGCATTCCCGGCGTCCTCCGCCTAGGAGCGAATCGGTGGGTGAGGCCGGACTCGCCGACGCTGGCGGCGATGGCCTCGAGGGTAGCGCGACACCCGGGAATGACCAGATCGACGAGGCGGACGCTGCTTGGGACTCGAAGGATGGTGACTCGCCGAGGCCCTCGTCTCTCTCGATTCCTGCGCCCCAAATGGCCACGAGCTCGTTCAAGCCTGGCGCGCCGGAACTGCTCGACGAACTACTGCAGCTACCACTGCTCGAGAAGGCACCGCTCGAGCCATTCGAGCCATTCGAGCCGGGTGGATCGAGACAGCCAAGGATCGATCCCAATCCGCCGCGACAGAGTACGCTGAGGAAATCGGAATCGTCGAGGCTGGGTCCTGTGCCGGTTCTCAATGCGATATGCGCCTCGATCTCGCGTCTCGCTGCCTCCACGCTCTCTGGCAGGCCCGTCACTTCAAAGACTGGTTCCTTGTCGCGACTAGGCGTCACTATGTAGGTGTGCGTCTGATGTTGGATCCTCTTGATGGTCGCGCCTTTTGGTCCTACCACCAGACCGACCACTCTGTACGGTACGCGTACCTGAATCGTTACGTGGCCGGGCACTGATGCCGGAGGTCCTGGCGGCGCACCTAGCAATGCTCCCAGTGAGCTCTTACGGGAGGCGCGGATTTGCGAGAAGTGCTCCGCGGCCGAGAGTATTTCCCGTTTTGCGCGTGCCACGTCCTCTTTTCTTCCAGTCACCACGAACACAGGCTCCTCCCCGCGCACCGGTGTCTTGATGTAAGTGTTTGTCTTCGCCCGGAGCGCCTTGATCTTGCAACCTGCAATCAGAACAAGAACCATCTTGTCAGCATGATTTCACAATCGGAGCTCACCGACAAATCTCTACCCCGGACATTGCATCTAAATTGGTTCGACCATACACTTAGATATCGTACGCCCCAAAGATTAAGGTATAAAGCGTATATTTTTTCTTAAATTGGCGAAAGATAGTCCGCCCTTATAAGGATTATATGCCAATGTGCTGTATCATCTCTCGAGGATCTCGAATGTCTAGATAAAATTGTTTCTACTGTATACGAGAGTACTCAAGCAACATAATATAGTTTTTACTTCGATATTTTTGTAAAAAGTTGTCTTTCTCATGGTGCAATTGTGTGCACGCATTCGGCGAGTGGCAGCGCTCGCGTCTATAGCGCAGTGCGCGCGAAAGCAGGTGGGGGGAGGTAAGAACGAAGCGGCAAGATCCCACGAAGAAGGACGAACGTCATGCGATGGGGGGAGAGAGAGAGAGAGAGAAAGAGAGATCGAGGGGAGGAGGGAGAGAGAGAGAGTGAGAGCACGGAGCAGGGAAACCAGAAGGAAGGAGGTCCCGACCCGGTCTGGTCCTCGGTCTCGCAGACTCTCTGGCCTTGAGCCGGCGCAATGCCAGCAATGCAGGTGAACCACTCCTCTCTCTTTCCTTCTTTCGCTTCCCAGCTTCAGCGTCTCTCCTGCTTCACTCTCTACGCCTTTCTCTCTGTCTTACACATCCTCCGCGACTTCATCCTCGGTCCCCCTTTCTCTCTTTCACCAAGCTCCCTTTCATTCAATTCACTCTCTCCTTGGGCGCACGACGACCCACGGGACGCGACTGCACGTATGTACCTATCGCATACCTTCGTGCTCTCAGCGTTCAGTCTTCCCTCGGTCAGCATCAACGGCGCCCAAAGAGGAGGTTTCGTGGCCGAAGCCGAAATTTGATTCATGCACGATTTACTTCAACAAGAAAAAGAAGAACCGTCAACATCTCTCCTGGCCACAAGGCTTTCCTGATCGAGTAACGAGTCGTTGTGCGTTGACGCGTCAATGTCACGGCCATTCCCTCCAAGGATACTCGATGCGGTATACGTCTTAACATCGATGTAATCTTTACAAGGCATAAAGCGCAGTCGGCCTGTATACACGCGAGGGAGGATGTATATTCAGCCCTTCCTGAGTATACATGCACCGACAGAGCCTATCGTCGGATGGTAATCGTCCACATTGTGGGACGTTTCTGCACGAAAGGCCCGTTATATTCGTGAATTTACACCGCTTATCGTCCCTGTGAATCATACGAGTATATCGTCTTATCATGCATCTGCCACACGCAGGCACCATCTATTCGGTGATTAACCAAGAGAATCTCTGGTATCGAGATTACCGAGTATCGCATTCCTCCTTGAAGTATTTGTCGAGTTCCTGGAGACCCGCAGTTGCTATTGAATATCGTTGAAATTCAATAATCTGTGCGGACGAAGCGCGTCTGTATTTTTCAGCTCGAGTACACATACATTTGCATCTGACGAAGCAACTATCATTTTCTCACTAAATTTTAATTGCAACTTAATCCCCACCCCCACTCCTGAACAATTTGCTCCACGCGCTTTTTTATAAAGTAGTGGAAGGATATTACATTGTTCCTAAGTGAACATTTCGACACGCGATGGCGCCAGGCTGTCGACAGTTCGAACGATCACCATTGGTAAGAAAAAGTATGGCCCGTATGAGTTATACCCTCATATTACGGGTGCGCGCGGCCAACATGAACGCTCAAAAGGAGTGGCAATTATTCCCCATAAAGCGACCATAAAACACTCGAATTTTGAGATGGTCCATCAAGAGGTGAGCAAAGGGTTTGCGCACATGATACAAGGATAGCCATAATGTCACACCTTACGTTGCAGACTTGATCTTATACGACGTTCCTCTTTATCGGAGGTCGTTCGCTCTTGCCGGTATTCGCTTAGGGCAAATGGGCGGACGGCTGCTCGGTTAGCTAAATAACTCTGCTGGAAAGGCAGGTGCATGAGAATCGACGTGGCTATGGTTCGTAGATTCGAGAGGAACCCGCAGGTAGAAGAGCATGTACGCGAGACGGGGAGAGAGGTGAAACGGATGAGAAAGAGCCGAAGAAAGAAGTGGTACGTCCGTCGAAGGAGCAAAAGGAGAAGGAGCCGAAGGAGAAGACGACGACGAAGGCAACGATGGAGAAGGTTACTCGCTCTCTTCGTAGTCGAAGAAGGTGGCTGCGATCCTGAATATGTGGTGGCACTAGTGGAGGAAGAGAAGGAAGGTGGGGCGTGGGTCGCAGACAGTTGAAGGGCCGCGGCCAAGGTGAGGTGAGACGGAGAGAAGAGCAAGAGAGGCAAGATAGGGGAAAGAAACAGGCCCCTTCGCAGCGCTTTTGCCTTTGTCCGCCTCTGTCCGCCTCTGTCGAAGGGACTAGAAGGATGAAACAGAGAATCGACAAAGAGCAAACTTGACCTGATCCACCATCCTTTCCTCCTACATTCTTCCTTCTCCCGTCCATGTCCTTTCTACAATATTTCCCTCACATTGCATCCTGCAAGATCGCAAGCCACTCGACTGCATTTTTAGTGATGGTATGTATAATTACATTCCTCGCGTTACTGTTTAACCGACAGTCTATTCCAGACACGCATATATTATATAATTCGTTTTTCAAGCGCGCATATCAGACCATGAATGTTTAACGGCTGTGCACCGCATCTTCTTAGAATTATTTGAAAGCGACAACGCATTGAACTTCTTCGTTCAACCTTCTTCTGGCTATCTCTCTCATACGTAGTGCCATTCACGTGAACCACGTGGCTGGCCCGCTCCCCGAGTGAGTGGTATGCCGTGCAAAAGCCTCTTGGGAGTGCAGTTTGGGCTTCCAATTCCCACGATACGTCATAGCGTCGAATGACGTTGCTGAAATCCGCAGCAGCAGCAGCAGCAGCTCCCCAAAGCCTGCAGGATCAATAGTTGCACGCTTCTATAGGTTGCAACTCTATTAGTCGTACGCTTGGTAAGCCCGGGTGCATAATACACTCGCCGCGCACAGTAGATCTTAGATCGTTCCGTCTTCATTTGATATTTTGCAAAGTCCCCAAGCACTGTGCCAGAGAGCTGCACACAAACAGCTAAATCATATAAGCTGAGCTTGAAAATCTCTGCCGATGAGGATCTTGAATGGCTTTTGAGGAAGTGGTCGAGCCTCGGCAGACGTTGTACTTCTGAGAAGGCGGCGGGGTAGCAGTTTCGAAGGAAAAAATCGTCCAAAAGGGCGGGAGGAAGTCAAGGGCCATCTGCTCGCCTTTGCTTTAATTACAGCGACCAAGACACACAGGCTGCCCTGAGTGGCACTCGTCTTTTCTTTCAGAATCCGGCGGCGCGGCGACCGTGGGCGGCCACGGTAGGACCGCCTCGGACAACCAGCCAGACAGATTTAGTGAGTTTCGCTCGGCTCATTATCGACCTACAAAATTCCTACCAGCCATTCCCCGTGCGATACACCAATTCACCACGGTACGTTACCAAACGCTCTCTAACTTCAAATGCATTCTTGTTAGCCCATGTGGCTGATCCGCAACAGTCACGCAGTGGTGCGCCAGAGGAGAGGTAGGACCGTGTGATTATGGCATAGAATTAGCAGTCGGTACGGTATCCCGGCGCGAGTCCCGAAAAGATTTAGTCCGAGATTTTCTCGGGGCCCCTGATTTGTCGGGAAGAAAATGCAAGAAAGTGTCGAGGACGGAATGCTGGGCGGTGGTTTGTTTAGGAGATTTGGCTCCGGTAGCGGTGCCCTTTGGCGTTTGAGGGGATGGTGCATCGGTGGATCGGTAAGTCCGCATGGCTGTTGGTCGGGGCACGAGCCACGCGGGTATCACGAGTTTCTCAGGCAGGTCAGTGAAACTGCGCCGTCAAGTTGAAGGCCAACACCCCCACAATGCAACGGCCGAGTACCACCGCTCGCCCCCTCCACTCTGCCGCTTCAATCCGCAACCACTCTGTCCTCTGCTCCCCTTTCCACACCGGCCAGCCTTCGCCGCCCAGCCTTCTCTCCTCTGCCCTTCTGCGCGCCGATCCTACAATCTTACGTGACGGCCCACCTACTCGAGAAAACTCCAATACACCTCGATTAAAGTAATCAACGTAGTAGTAGGCCTTTATACACGCAGCGCTCTGTTTCCCCCGAAGGAACAGACCGTAAACGCAACCGATCCTCAATACACACAAACACCAGTCGAGCTCCGTCACGCCGCTCAACTCAACAGCAACTATGTCGTTCATAGCTCGAAGAATCGATAATCTGCCGTCAGAAGCAGCTCTAGCCGACAGTTCTAACTACGACATCGCCGAACGACCATCGATCATCATTCCCAAAGGCTAAAAAAGCCCGTGTTTTATCTTATCCACGTACTGCCAACAAAAGACATGTACTACACCCTCGGGGCGATACCTCGAGGGTGCAGAAGCGCGCCTCTATACCACAGGTATGTATGTATGTAGTAGCAACGTTCATTTCCGGAATTCTGTGCCAATGTCCGTCATCTTCCTCTCTGATGTAGTTTTCACGCTGGCTTAGCCCACGCGGAGAATAGAAGCGTGTGCGACCGCTCTTATGTTCACCACCGAATTACTCTTACAATTGGTAGACGCAAATCCATTTCTGGTAGCACTTTCCCCCTTTCTCTTTATCGCCCAGCTCCCCCTTTCCCACTTTGTAACCCTCTCTGGCGATGTTACCCCTCCCGAAGGCCAGAAATTCCAGGCTCCTCTCGAAATAGATCGATGACACTCGGCCGAGCAATCCTATGCGTGTACGCGGTGGCCGGAGTCCTCGGCCTGCACAGCGAATACGTGCGAACGGTGCGCGGCGCAGCGCGGCGCGGAGTGGAGAGTGCGCCTGTGTATGTATGTATATCTATCTATACGTGTGTAGGTCCGCACGTCTCACTCGCGCCTCTCTCGGGGCCGATGTCTCTGAAATAACCGAGCGAGGCTCAGTCGCCGGACAGGGGAACAAGGTGCAATGCACGCACCCGTTCACAGTGGCTCGCGCGCTCCGCTCCTCACTGCCTCTGTGTCTCTCGCTTCCTCTCTCCCACGGGTTACTCTATCCCTCGCGCTTTCTCCCTCTTTCTCCCTCTTTCTCCCTCCCTCTCTAGCATCGACTACTGTCCAAGCTCTTTCTCCGTCATCCCTCGACGCTTCGTACTCTTCCCGTACATGTATATATATGCTAGGCTCTTCGCGCGACTGACTGCAGCCGCCAGAACGACACTGTCTCCTGTCTCGAATGTTAGTGGGGGTCACACTATATTAAGATTGAACTCCACTGACACTGCCGCCCAACTGCGTTCATTCTCCTCCTTTCTCTTTCTTTCTACTTTACTCGCTGCTCCCCCACGCCCCTCTCACACTCTCTCTCACACTCATGCGCGCGCGCGCGCGCGTTGCTCGCTCGCTTACTCTCTTCCACGAGACCCTCCGCGCCTTTCTTCTTTCACTGCTTCCTGCCGCACGCTCACAGCCGAGCCTCTTTCTCCTCGATATGTCCGCTATCCGCGCGGCGATACCCAGTCCCGTCCCGTGGAGAGAATGTTCTAGACAGGGACTGCTAGAATCTCCCCCCGATGGAAAATGGAGATTGTGACGGCCCGTTGGCTTTCCGTAGAAAAGTGGCCGTACTCGATGCTGTATTCAACTTGAATCCTTGAAGGGTGCATCACTCCAGAATACACGCCGTTCGTTGCTATAAGGGCCCGTAGATGCGCCCGAGTGCGCTTCTTGATGCGATATAGAACTTGCCTTCCACTAGACAAGTACTTCAAGTGGCAATTCTTGAAGACGCGGCTGTCTACGGAAATTTCCAAGGAAACCTTCTCCCCCCTGTCTCTTAAAATTTGGAATTCCCTGGCATGCATGCGCAACAGAAGCGCGTGGCTCTAAGTAGTCGGCATAGAAGTCTGCCTATCAGCGACAGCGGCTCGAAATGAATATGATGGAAGCATCGAAGAATAAGGAGTGAAGTTTAGTGGCGGATGACTCATTATCAATAAAGAAGCGGCACCCAACTTGGCTCGGCTGTTACGAGAAGTACGCTTGTAATTACATGATATTGGATGTCAGGATATTAACGAGTCACGGCGAATATAATGGGACATACAGCCCACCCTGGAAGCCAGTTCGGAACACTCGTCCTCCCAAACGCGAGAGAGAGAGAGAGAGAGAGAGAGAGAGAGAGAGAGAGAGAGAAACCGTGTGACTCATTTGTCGATCGACCTACCTCAAACCCTCGGCCAAACCGGCGGAGGCTCTCTCGGCAAGCGAGGTGAAAGTCTGTCCAGCTTAAATTAGATTTTCATTTATTTTCGGCGGACTAACGCGGTCGGCATGTTGCACGCAAATTGTTCTATTTATGAGAGGAAAATAGAAGTATGCAATTCATACGTCACGAAGCCCCTTGCACTAAGATCTACCGGTAACAAGTTATGTATCTGGTGCATCCTGGGCTATACATAAAGGAAATATCTTTCTAGAGAGTAAGCGGCCAGGGCCGTCTGAATCAATAAATCGATCGGTACTGAACAAGCGCCGAAATGTCCCCTGACCCCAACGGCTGATGCCGTACCGTACAAATCCCCCAGAATCATCTGGCATCAGCTGTGTTCCCAGCTGAAGGCTACTCTCCAAATGCAAAAGAGCACGTGATAGAACGAGGGGCTCGGCACAAGGGTGAATAGGAGAGCCTAGTGGAATTGCACATCGATCAAAGACCGTTCGCCCCTTGCCATTTCTCCGACAGATGAGATCTGTTCCTATGGGGAGGAATAAAAGCCACGGGGCATAGCCAGTCTACTCTGCTCCTCCGCTTTAAGCACCACCTAGCCTGCCTATCGACATCTGCATTATTCTTTCCTCCTCTACAGTGTGTATGGATCCGCATTAGGCGGCATCTCACAATATTCTATTATTTGTTGGCTGAAGCGGCGGCGGCGGCGGCCGCTTCGATTTTCGGAAACCTCAAGAAGCCGATGAAACTCGAGACTACGCGGTGCTTCCCTCCGGACCGTTCGGCCGGATGAGATGCCTTTTTATTCGGATCATCCGACCGTCCCTCTACTCGGCTGTACACCTCACCTTCACGCTTTCAACGTCTACTACGTGCCCGGCGTTCCAATTCATATCACTTTGCTCCTCGTCCATTATTCTTCAAGGGAATAATTCGAAATTTGAGCAAACTCCTACCAGACGTTCTCTATTAAGTACACGGCATCGCGAGCCGTACCCTAAGCCACTTTAAACAAAAGCTACGTACTATTTATATATAATCGATAAAGAAGCGAGCAACTTATGTCGCCTGTATGGACATAGCGTCGCCTTGATAGGAAGGGTTGGAAACACTGTATCAAAGTAGTGGAAACCTTTCGTCAGAAATACGTGTGAAATTTGCGATTGGACTGTGAATATCTGAATATCGAATAAGGTAGTTTTCCTGAGAGGCTACAAGTAAATTCTCGCTCAATCTGAATATCCGGTAAATACGTCATTCGTAAGTACTCTCTGGGGTGGAAATAATCATCGAATACCAGTAGTTATTTAAGTTCCAAGCTCACGAGTCTCTTTCATAGGATTGAAACCGTCTAGTGTATGTCGCGATGTTTGATACCTTTGGAATTTCAATACAATCAATAAGACATCTCGAAATACCAGTGAACCACCCCTGTGAAAAGTGCGCTCGCTGTAGAATCCTTGAAGGTATCTCAATATCGAGAAAAGGAACATAACACATATAGTTTCCGCTCGGTAGGACTCGGCCTCGGCGGAAAATCAGTGAGTACCCGGCATGCGTGGCTGCCGACTGGAAATTAGTCTCCCCCATATGACCTGGCACACGCAAGGTCTCCTTCCTCAAATCCTCCAAGGAACTAAATATTCCGCTGAATGTCAAGCGGAGAATTGCATCTCGCTCCTTCTATGAACTCTGGAAACCAAGCTAAATTGGCTGTGCAACTCAGTTACAAGTTGCAATGGTATCGAGAGGTGAGCACGGTTTAAGTTTGACCGATGTGTCTTGGCGCTTTCTGATCTTGGCAGAGACAATCTCCCGGAAATCCTCGAAGACAATGTCTTCCACGTCCTATTTTGCTAGAGTGGCACGTACTTGTTTGTCTACCGGGAACTCCTCTATCCATCGACGCAGGTTGTCGCATCGAGCGGAGCCAGATAGACGAAGAAGACGTGTCAACTCGTATGTATGCATACGAGTTAAAACCCAGCGATTTCATTCGACGCCACAAGTAATCGTGTGAAAAATTTCGCGGCAGGGGTACGTCCGACTTCCAAGATCCAAGTTTCCTGTTTCAGCCCTCGACGCTTACAAGCGTCGCTAATTATTTAAGTGCTCGCTCTGAATAAATCAGAGTTCAGCGATAGAAAGCGATTTACGACAAACGCTGAGAACGATTTGACGCGCCAACCTGCGAACTACTGAAACCAATAACAATTAGGAAGATTTCCAACTTCCTGACTGAATGCAGTTGCCAGGAATCCCGTTACTAGTATTCAGCGAGCAGTTACAATGCGATCGAAATGTTAATTATGAAACACCATATTAATATAGAACTATAATCGTGTTCGCTTGCATAACGCAACATTATCCCAAGGACCCTCCCATTAATACATCGGGGTAGATATCTTGCGTAATGCAGCAATTACAACTCACGCGGGTTAACGCAGAATCTGCAGAACTTTTGTAGCCGCAGCAACATGTCCCCGTTGATTTCTGAATGTAGATTCGAGGGCCGACTTTATTGTCTCGTTATGTAGTCAACCTTCCTGTTTCACTCTCGCTGTATACATATGACATCGGACGGTGTTGAGATGCGGACAATTTATTGTCAAGAAGAAAGCGTGCATGTGGGTGTGTATTCATGTGTGTCGCAGAAAGGCAAATCAGAAATTTTGAGTGTGCGCATGCCTGCTTGCGCGCGCGATTGTGAAACTTGCATACACTTGTGCCGTAGTCGACGAGTGATTCTCAATGGGTTCATCGTCTACGTCAGCGCGCTATCTCAATGCGAAGATCTCGCGGTGGATTCGTCGATGCCGAGAAGAGTAGCCAACAAGCAAAGGAGCACCTTTTCCTGACGTTGATCCGATAATAATCTTACTTTACTAAGGAAGGATATTTAAAACCGTACGAAATTGTGGTGAAACGTCATCTAGGTCAGGCGCTATCAATAAATTGCGCAAAATGTATCTGCGCCCAACAGCAGTACAGTAGAGGGATCTCTAAAGCTTGGTGTGAAAGCGTCGGTAGATATATTTAATTCAAAGGAGAACCATTGACTTTCAATGGGTCGCGATGAAAAAGAATCCGAGCGGACTTGCGCAAGTTGCCAGTGTACGAAAGTCGCGCAATCGACTCTTTTTTAAGAATCCAATGGCCAGAAGCGGTGCCCACGGAGGAGAGAGATCGATGATGAACATTCTCTGGGTGTATTGCGGCAAGGTCATAGCTACACCTCAAAACCATCATGACCACTTACGTTCATGATCGGTCAACCGGTTCATGAAAGCGTGCAATTTGACACGATACCGATTATCGCCGGCAGCCGGAGAAATTCATTTTCTCTTCTTATCTGGACCACAGTAGCGTGGCCGGAACATCGGAGAGTATGACCGCCTTTCGGCAAAGGTAACCAGGGAAGAAATAAAACTCGCCTCACTGCAAAATGCCAAAGTGTCTGCCGGCTATTTCGGCACGATCACTCGCTCTTACAGTTCTTACTTTTGCACGCGGATAACTTCACCGCGCTGCTTATCGTTCCGTGACTAACTTCTGATACCTCAAGGACGCTGATTTCGATCTCTCTTCTTCACGCACGCGCTTTACACTCCCCGAGACGAGTATTATTTTGATGATCCCATGTGAATCGTGTAAAAGGACAAGCACATCGTCAATCAATAACCATTAAAGCAGGTGGGCATATTGTTGCGCGATGGAACATTAATAGCTACTGTAAATAAACAAGTTTACCCAATAAGGAGTGTTTCATAAGAATATTTGTCGAGTAGCGAGAAGGCGTAGAAGCGGCAAAGCTGGGGCAGTTTCGTGCGGCACGCGCGCGCGCGCGCGCACGCTTGGAGCCCTTTTTTTCCGCCACGATTGTCATGACTCATCCAGAAAGCAGAGCCGCCAGGAGGGAGAGAAGCTCGAACGAGGTGGCTGAGAAAGGACGGGCCGGGAGAAACTTGTTTTTCCGCGGCCGATCGATCAGCCCGAGGGAGAACTCACCACGAGCACACTCCGGGGAAAAATATTTAAAGCGCGCGCGGGGCATTGCCTCTCTCTTCAATACAACCTGGAGGATTATGAGGCAGGAGTGGCGGTGCACGCGCACGCGCACGACCGCGCCCGCAATTTGTGAAAACTGAGAAATCCAAGTGTGCAAAGAGAATGCGATGGTGAGGAAGTACCGCTCCATAAATAGAATCAGTTTGCTCAAACGTATAATTAAGCAGAAGTAGCTCTTCTATACCTGACGTATACAGAGGCATGTATCAATAACACGATTTGCATGGGACACGGCGGAACGTTGCCATCGTTCTTCGGCGTTTATTCGAGCTAACACGATGCGGCGATATCGTCGAGTAAATCAGACCATTTGAAATGTAAAGAGTAGCATTATGAAGCAAGAGGAGTTCGATACTTACTTTACTTGGAATTGTTATCCTCGTCACTTATCATATAGGGGCGAGGTCATGGCAATTGAGCGACGATATACACATAATGCATTTGCGAGAGAAAGAAAGGAACGGGAAAGATTAATGAATGATTTCTGGAGACTATACCGTTCTGGCATACTCGTGACTCAATCCGAATCCGCTGTCTAGACATGTTCTTAGACAGAGCACGCGCTCCTTTAAGTGCAGAGTGCAACGTACGCGACAAAATCGACGGGAAGCCGCACACCTGGAGGCAGGTTCGCCTTGAGCGGCGGGTACCAGTCGAAAATTGAATTAATTATTCTCGTTTATACGTAACCGGCTATTCTTGGAGGCCCAACCCTCGTTGTCGTCAACCCTAACTGACGATCCCTCCTGGAGCACGCACACTCGAGACAGTACGCGTGTGCTTATTGATCACTCACTGAAACGGCGGCCCTTGTGCTTGCTATAAGGCCGACCGACCGACCGACCGACCGATGTCTTTCCAGCCCGTCGTATTGACCTAACAGTGAATCACTCGCTGGATTAAACAGCAAACTTAGTCTACGACACGGTTAATCGCCTCGAATTTTTCAATCGCCTTGTCATTGCTGTCGTAACTGCATCCGTCGACTGATCCTCGTTAGCGATCATAGATAAACTTCCTCCTCGGAACTACACGCGTAGTATACGGTCGATCAATTCCAAGGTAAGAGAGAAGCAGCAAATCCGATTGCTGATGGAAAACCGTAGCACTCGTGTCCCCGAAGCAAATTCGTTCTTGTATATTTGATGATTGTCGCGAGAGGGTGAGACGTATATTGTACGAATAGTGTACTAGTATCTTTCGACCAACGGTTTATTAGAGGATCGTATAAATAGTAAACGAGATTTCCCCATGCTCTTTCTCTCTCTTCCCATCGGACTGAAATAGTTTCCGCGGATTAATCGCGACACGACCCGCTTGCAGTGCTAACCGGTCATCGCTTGGCGGTCAATAATTAATGACGGTCATTCGTTGGTTGTGATAAAGTACGCGAGGTCACAGACAGCAGGCAGCAGTCTGTTGTGCCGGCGTAAGACAACAATGATGAGAACGAAGAAGAGGCCGGGCAAGCGAGTACACAGGGGAGTAGTAGAGGAGATGAACTATCGCCGACGAGGAATCACAGCCCAACGGTGACGGAGGTTTTCAGTATGCGCGACGTACACACATGCGTCTCTCACTCGTACGATGAGCGTCCGCTGACGTACTGTTTTCATTGTTCTTTCCATTGAGTGGAGCGCTCGATTATAGCCTGGCAGAAATGCGCCGGCCGGCTGCAGCAGACACATCAAGCTGCTGAAAGAGCGCGTTGAATTAAAAGGTGCGAGGGCATTATCGATGCGAGGTGAGATCGCTGCCACGAGCACGACAATTTCAAGCGTTCCGTAAACTGCCATTATGCGACAGCAAGGACTTTTGCTGGTAATTTCGCGCGAATCCGCCAGCCTCGACATTCTCTGGAGCGAGGGTCGCCAGTCAGCCTTAACAGCCATGAATACCGGCACAGGCCGACGATACGCCAACAAGCAGCTTGCCTCTCTTCGCCACCTAGCTGCTTGCTCGCTCTCGTGCTTTCTTCCACTATTCCTACCCCTTAAGCGAACACGAACACTCGATCGATATTCCTTCCAACCCTGTTCTCTATGTTGCTGCCAGAAAGTCCACGGGAAATTAACGAGCGGTATACGCCACTGGTTTCTATGGGAATTTATATGGCGTGAAGGAGCCAACTCTGCTCGGCTTTCCTCGAGCTGCGTGAGGAGGCGGCTGTAAAATCGCGGCGAGAGTGAAACGCGGTCATTGGAGCTCCAGAAATAATAGCACATCCAGGAGATAGAATGGCCAATGAGCAGCGCGAGATTTGCCCCTAATATGCAGAGTAACTGTTACCCTGGCACTTAACTAATTCACGAAATCTCGGGGCAAACTATGAACAAAGCGAGCGACAGTATAATGGGCCCATTCTACCTTGGACTTTTAAGACATGATACACTCAGAGGAGATTATACGTATTACGTTTTCGGCAGTTTAGGGGTGAAGACGCTTTAAGTTACTCGCGCGCTGCCTGTGAAAGACGTTTTATTTCTGCTAGGACGGTGTTTTAAATTCGGGAGCATCGGGCCGCCGGCAACTAAGCCGGTCTTAAGCGTACAAAGCATACTGCCTACCGTTGCTTGGCCGGGCGAGCTCTTTGTCCCCGAATATTTCTTGTAAAGGCAGACGGTGTACCTGGGCGCATGGGGATAAGTACCTGAAAAGAGAGGCCTCTCCGATCCAACGACTCAGATCTCAGCCTCAGCTTGGCCAATTTTGTCTGCCAGCGGCCACAATTGAATTTCTATACCTGGGTCGAGGTGAACCGGCCGGCACCGGGAATACGTTTCGAATTAGCGGTAGGTACGAGGAGAGCCGTCAGAAAAACCCCGAAAATAAAATCCCCTTTGTTTTACGAGCCTTTCTACACGGACTTAGCAGACTCATATTTTAATCGACGTGTCCGACACAGTTTTCGCGGGAGCCCCCAATGGGTTTTGCCGAAATTGTGAATATTTGCTTGCGGCGGACTCAACATTAATGCTGGAAAGGGTTTGAAGACTCTGCTATGAATGTCGAGATTGTTCCAAGTACTCTGATGGATTACTTTGTTGGAATCTCCGAGTCTCGCGTAACGAATATGATAGAACAGGCGCATCAATTTTACAAGGAAATTAAAAATGTAGACGAGACGAGCTGTCGCGACTAAAGTGTGACTCTCGGGTTAAGCATCCCTGCTTCTCCAGACGGCGAGTTGCAGCTGCCAACTGCACCGGATGTTTCGACGGTGACGTTTTACTACGATTCCACTGGTTATTCATATCCCGTGAATGGCACTGACGCGCTCCAATGGGACTAAAGTGAACAATCGCTGGAGACTATGACATCCGAAGCCCCGAAAACTAATTTGATATCTGATATCTATCCAGGAAATGTCGATATTCATACTTCCTTTAATAGAGATCGGAAAATTTAGATTGGTCTCGTTGCGAAGAAATAATAACGTTCGTCCATGAAGATGGGTGGCGAGTAAATCGGCAAAAAGTAAAGTGATACGATTCACATCCAGACGAAACCTTGACGCCGTGAGAGATTCATCCTTGAATTTCTTGCGAAATCTCTGGCGGCGCTCGCGTGCGTTCTGAACAGCGCAAATATTGGTCCGAGCGAATGCCCGCGTTTCCATCGTGGTCAAAAACGAATGGGATTTACTCGTCAAAGGCAAATCAGCAATTTAGCGAATAATTGACTCGATAAAGCTTACCGTATGACAATAGACCGCGGCTCTCGGTAATATTGGCGCCACCCTTGCCACTGATTCTCCATATACATTAATGTTACGCTATTACCGCAGCATAACATCACAAGCAAATGGTACATTCACACGAAGTTATCGATCGATAGTTTATCTTTAGTGATATCATTTCTGACTATAGATTCGATGCACGGCAACACAGGGAGCACCCAGTCACAACTTAAACATGAAATTGATAGGGATCGATTCTAATAAGTGTGCAATATCGTGCTACGAAACATTTACAAACTACTCAGAGGTAAGTAAAACTTGAAGGGGGCAGCGAGGTATTAGCCGAAAATAAACGAGGAAACTTGAGGTTGATTCATCGCGTCGTCAGAAGGTATCTCTCAAGGAGAGAAATCGATCTCCGTGAATTTTCCACGCAGAGACCTCCACCGAGAATACTCCGCCGAGACAAAATAGCGGAGGAAGCCTCCTGGAGAGTTCGGTGGCAGTAGAGAGAGTGGAAGTAAATAGATCATCCAAGAATTTCGAAGGTCGAGCAACCTCTTAAAGCAGCCTCCGCGAATTCGTGACGAAAAAAGCCTTTCCCCTCAGAGAATCCCCCCGAATCAGTTGACGGCACGCGCTCTGTAAATCGTGAATGGCTCTGTGATGAAAGCGTTACTCTCTGTCATATACATGTCGAAGGTTGACACGTTTCACTCAAACCAGAGAACATGCAATAATAAACTGCTTAGCACATTTTCAAGTATATCGCATGACACTAGTCGCACCAGGAAACCGCTGTTCCACATAGCAATAAACCGACCGCTACCGTCTTACTTGCTGTACGTTGCATTACTGCAATTCTCATGCGTGTAAGGCCGACTGTTTCTCCTACGGGAGCAAAGAGAAGCGCGATGAGAGTGCAAGCGAAATAAATAAGTAGAGCGAAGAAATGACACTAAGTAAGACTCCGATGGAAGGATTCGTTCATGAGGCTCGTGACTGAGAATTCCTTGGACTTGATACGGAGCCGACTGGGATGGCGTGCCTAGTAACCTCGCAAATTTCTTTCCTAAAATGGATCCACTGACAAAGATGAAGAAAGTTACTGAAAAAGGGAGAGGAGCACGTGGCATCGGGATGAACGTACTCGAATCGAAGAGGCGGCCAATCGGCAACGACGCACAGTGCGTCTCCCTGTGTATTCGTTGTACACACATGTATGAGCGGCGAGACGCAAGAACGGGCTGGCAAAGCCGGGGAACCGAGAAATGGCGCGTGCGTGTGTACGCGCACACTAATCTGACGCGAATACGTAGACGAGGCTGGCTTTATCGTGGCGATATGCGACGGAGGACAGCAGACCGGGAAACCAGAGCGCGCAAGCCATGCCGAGGTTACATCGTACATGTATCCACACGAACGCGCTCACTCCGAATCCGTGAATGCCTAGGCACATGCCTACCTTACTCTACTCTACTCCCTTTCCTTAGCTCTCTCAGTATCAACCGCAATAACCATAATGCGTCTAATTCCCAGCTGAAGTTATAGTTGTACAATGCTGCTCCTCGCTGCTGATAACCACGCGCTACACGCACCTACCGGCGCCACCGGCGTATCACTTTTCAAACACCACTCTCCTTGTCTGCCACGTACTTCATTGCAAATGAGCCGTAGCTCCTAGCGTTTGCAACAATGTACAACAGGCCGACAAGTCAGGAAATGCCGCATAAGTACAATTGGTGAAAGAGGAAAAATGATCTGCAAGCAGTCGAAAATGACGCTAGCAAGGGGAACGAAATTCCGGCCAAGAGGTGTCAAGCGGAAAAAGAAGAAATGTGGAGCAGTAGTTGGAACTATATAGGTAGCGTTGGTACGATGCGCAATGCTTGCAAAGAGAGAGCGAGAGCGAGAGAGAGAGAGAGAGAGAGAGAAAGAAAGAGTTAGTGGGATGGTTATCCTCGACGTCGTCGTCGGCATCCTCGGCATTGTCTTATTCTGCGAGGCCACGAAGGCTACGCGGCGAAGAGAACGAACGACGGAAGGAAGGCGTGTGCTGCTGCACGGGAGAGAGAAGATTCCAGTCGAAGGGCCGTTCTGCCTCGCACATCCCACCCGTGGTTTCCACCGGCCTTGGAGCCACTGAACCACTCCGTGGTTCAACGATTCGACGGCCCAGTGGTGCTCAGTCCAGCCACCTTTCTACTGGTCCCATCCGACCTGATTGCTTGCCGGAATGGGAAAAAGTGGCCAGCAGAGACGTGGTGGGGTATACAAACAGATAAAAAGATGAGCCCTGATAAAAAGGATTGTTTCGCGGTAGCAAGAGGGGTGCGAATAATGTCGGCATTTTCGCCGTGCTTCCTCTCGAGTCTCGACCATTTCGCACACCACCTACGCTCTCTCACGGCAAAAGCGAATAGATAGGATCGTAATTCCGAAACGATAAGGCGCGCTGCTAGGCATTGCCTTCCGCACCCTAAAGCTACATTGCCGTTTTAGATAGCATGACATATGCGGGCAGCTGTGATTGCGAGAAGCACGTGATTCCTCAGAAATTGGAAGTCTTCGAAGCCTAATGAAAGGAGAAGTTATGCAAAAAATTATGCGTATCACAGGAGCTTCTAATCAAATTTGCGATTGGCTAACTAGAAAGATTGAAACGTGGGTGAGACGGTATCAGCGGCATTAAATCTCCCCGGCGCGGCGACGAGGACTGAGAGCCGATCGGTGGAATTTTTTGTGCGAACTGGGACTTTTAGTGCGGTATGTTATTAAATGACGGGCAAGCCGAGGAGGCTGCCGGCTAAAACGCACTCGTTGTAAATCAGGCGACGGTTCTCGGAAATCGGGCTCGGAACGACCAGGGTACAGTAAAAGGCACGAGGCTCACCACGAGCTTTCGAATTCAAGGCACGACCTGACCACCTTCCGTTTCTTCGGCCAACCATCTATCGGCTTTGCAGCCAATGGACGGCAATCTCGGCAAATACGCCACCCAATTTTTCTCTTACTTTCTAAACGCTCGACTCATCCACCGGAAGTGTGGAGCCTCTTAGCAAAGACGCTGCTACGCTGTTCCTTTACGCGGCAAAGATATATGCCTATACCTTAGCTTCCACTGAACTCTCCGTGACAGTACTGGTCAATGACTGATCATTGCGAATGTGAAAGAGTCAAGCTGCATACATATACTGAGGATTAGTCATCCCTTAATCTACACCCTTCCACCGTGCCGCAACTCTTGCGTCAGAGCCTCGATAGAAAAACTAAGTTACAAATTACCGAGAACTGTGTCGCGCAATTCGATATTTTGTGCCGTGCGCTGTTGTTTTCGTAATGAGGAGAAAATAGGATGCACTCGGAAAATGGTCGCGTGTATCTACCTAATTGTAAGCTGTGGAGAGAACGAGCGGAAAGAGCATTAGAGGGTTTGGAGGTAGGCTTGTTGCTTTGGCACCATAGTTAGGTGGTAAGCCTTCCTGAATGGCAGGTATAGTCGTATTCCCCGGGTGAAGCAGAAAGACGAGGTCAGAAGCGCGGTGCACGGGGCACACACACATACACACAGCGCAGAGTATCCTCGTCATGGAATAATCCTATAAACTGCCGCCTCGGTGGAACGACGCACCACCGGGAACTTTGTAAACGAGATGAACGACCCGAGCTCCATGCCACGCAGTTCTCTCTATCCTTACACGATTCCTTCCCTCTTTCCGCATTAACTCCTTTAACTCGATGCTCCTCAAATTCGCTACTACCTTTCAGGAGTAAACTAATTTGCAACAATACAATTTTCCACCGTGACGCACTCTTCACCGAGAAGAGACGCTGCTGCTCTCGCAAACTGGTTCGATAACCGTGGTGTAACATCGAGCGCGTGTCACGATCGCTAATTATCGCCTAAACGTCACGCGACGTAGAGAAAAAGGTCCCAGACGATAACAGCGTCGGGGTTAATTCGATTATACTAAACACCTGTCCTCGAAGAATGGTAGCACACGATGATGCACCTTGCAGCCGCTGCCAATTAATGGGTAATTTTATCGTCGCTGACGACGACGACGACGACGACGACGACGACGCCCCGTTACCCTCACCTCGCTGTAATGCTCTTGAGCTGTGGTGCGCTGCTGCTGCTGACATTGACAAAAGATGGGTGCTGCCGCGCGCGTCTACCGTAGCTGCAGGTGTGTCGGGCGCGTTTCGCGATGGACCAAAGTCCGAGACACGATGCACCTGCGTGCGAGCCAGTGCGAGGGAGGTTCGGTAGGAGGGCGACGACTTCGGCTCGCTATGGTAGGGAAGGAGAGACAGAGACAGAGAGACAGACGAGTGAGCCTCGCGGAGTAAAGCGGGGTACCCAGATGGAGAGGCCGATGCCGAGAGGGCAAATAAAAAATCGCTGGATGCAGACACAAATAAATTGCAAAAACATAATAACAGAGAAATAGTGTGCGAGAGGGAGGGTGAGAGGGCACGGGGGCGATGAAGAGGAGAAGGAGGAGGAATAGGTGGGGAGGCGGGCAGGCGGTGGAAGCTGCAAGGGACGGTTCTGCGAGAGGAGGCAGCAGCAGCAGCAGAGCACGCTTTGTCTCAAGGCGAGCTGCTGCTGCTCTCCTTCGTGGCGGCTCTTCAAAAGACCGGACAAAGGAACGGGCCGGACACACACGAGGCCCCTGAGCATTTCCTCGCTTTCGCATGCTTTGGAATTTCGCAGTTGAGAACCACCTGAGGAGGCTCTTTCGCGACCTCTTTGTCTACGAGGATCGCACCGGGACCCCGACGGGCCCCGTCCTGCCTATTAGGAGTCGTTATCATTTCATCCCGTTCCTTCACCTTCCGCAGGTCCACGCCGCGCCGCGCTATACCGCACGGAGTTATGTGGCGCCAGACAGAAAAGTGGACCGCGTGAAATTTCGAGCCGGCAAATAGCAGGCCGGAGAAACGAAATTGAAGAAAGGTAGTGGGCGCATATTTTCTGTGCTCGTCGAGCTGTCCGAAAAGGACGGCTCTGGAAGAGATAGTCCTATTAGAATTACGAATCTCCTGTGTAAAGGCTTTTACCAACTGAACGATATCCGCACACACTTGAGTGGCGCAACAAGTTCGTACTCCTCTAACATTGTTAGTGTCTCAATATCAATTAACAGTGAATCGAGGTCAAAGAGTCGCCTTTTTATCCTCTGCGTATTCAGGCTGGTTAGTATGGCCAGCATGCGTAACACTGTTCGTTTGAAATATTTTGTTTGTGGTAAGTTGCGTGCTTCGACTATTACTACGTCAGAAATGTAAGAATATCGAGACGGATTGGCGCACCGTGCGTCTAAAGTCGATGTAATTATGGTAAGGGTGATGCGCCTCTATAACTACATCATCCAACCTATTAGTAATTGCCCTGGAAGTTAATCGAGCATTGAATGGCACAGTATATCGGCCGTCAAAGCAACTCAATGCCGATCGCATTACATGTCGCAATAACACAGCGAGAGCGAGAGTTTCTCTTTGAATAATTGGAACGAGCTTGGTACTGCGTCCGTTCTTATCGTTTGGGACATGATACGTTTACATAGTTACACGCGACACACGATGGTGGTAGACATAAAAAGTAGCGCGAAACAATAGGACCAGTAGAAAGCGTAGTTATGTTCTTAATTGTGAACTGCGAAATGTGCTTGATACACGTATGAGGAAAGTGGAAATCCAACTTTACAGAACCTTCGTCCGAAATCCATTTGTGAGCAATGGCTCGATGGAAATGGATTGTGAATACTTAAAAAATTGGTCTCACGAATAGAACTAGTTTGAAAAGGAGGAAGTGGGTCAGTGCCGCGATTCGTCTTCCATCGGGCTCTCACATCTTTTGAATTAGCTGAGGGGTCTCGTTAGAGCGACTAGAATGCCGTTATCGCTTTCCCTTTCCGCGGCTTTTGCGATTGCACAACAACGCGGGGGCCTTAATACGATATATGTATATTGGCAGCGGTTAACACGTGCCACTGACGGAGCTAGCGATAGTTTCTATGTCGGCCACCCAAAAGAAAGAATCAAGAGGGAACCGCTCGCTTTGAGTTTTATTTCAGACTATCTCAAAATACACCAAACAGTGCCGCGTCAGGTAAAACACTTTTTACACTGCTCGGCTCTGTAATCTCCGATAATCCTCCATCCACACCATTTAAACGTAGTGGGCGTATCTCAAAAATAATAAGGTTCTCGCCGAGTAAATACCGAACGGAGTTTCAATTTCGTGCCTCTGGAAAGCGAGGTATCGCGATGACTCGACGAAATCAACAATGAACGATCCGGCTTGATATTACGAATATAACAAAGCAAGTAATAAGAAAAGGCATCAATATCGAAGATTAATAGTCAGGGGAGATTTGCATCGGCGTCAGCAGGTTCCAGGAAGGATCTTCCGAGATCGGAGAACAAGACAGATATCTCTCAACTCGCTCGCTTTTTCACGGACGAAGATGTGGTACATACGCGTGGTGTAACGGGTAGTGCGGTGTATACGCAATATTCGCTGGTGGTTTTTAAGAGTTATTAGCACGGAACAATGCACATTCGAGCGGCAACCTTCGACGAGAGATTCGATTTCGCAGCTCGGCCCTCCGTATAATCTCATTAAACTGGGACGGGGCAAAAAAACCTTTCGGACACGATTTGCCTCTTCGAAATCGAGAGTGGACTGACGAGAGGGAAGAGGCGAGCGGACGAAGGCGCAGGTTGAACGAGGACACCGACCGAGCGACCGAGGAGGAACGGGAGGCCGTGGAGAGCAAGGTACCCCACAAGCGAATGCGAGTTACTCACCCGCATACGAAGCCAGAGGGGGATAGAGATAGAGAGACGTAGAGAGGCAGAGGCAGAGAGAGAGGGAGAGGAAAGAGGCCCGTACCCACGCATCTGAATCGAGCGCACACATATCTAACGCGCGCGCATGCTCCCGGCTTTGACTACTACTCGCTGTGTAGTAGAAGGCAGGCAACCAGGCAGGATAGCACAGACAAAGAGAGAGAGAGAGAGAGAGAGAGAGAGAGAGAGAGAGAGAGAGAGAGAGAGAGAGAGAGAGAGAGAGAGAGAGAGAGAGAGAGACGCAGCGTGTCGGTGTGATTGGAATGGACACGCATACGCATACAGGATGCCGGTCGGTCGACCAGCGAAAGGATGAAGCCCAGCCGCGACTAGATAGAAAGAATCGCTCGAGCAGCAGTAGACACTCTTGAATCTTGACCTAGGACACGCACCGCCGGCTACGTCACAGTTCGACGTACTACGAATACGAAGGCTCTCTTACTTGCTGGCGGCGCGGCACGGAGCAGCAGCGCGGTTAGCTGCCGCGCTCGACATTCACACGCTTCGCCCGGGATGGAAAGGACACGCGATAGGCGCGTTCCACACTTTTCCTTGTACCTCTAAGAACACTGTACAAGTCTAGAATTGAGTGGCAAGACTCTGAAATATCCGGACGCAAACCCTGCCAGTCTGTTACAACTTTTGACGTGGTAAAGGTCGAATTTCAGAATTTTGGAAATAGTAGAGTAATTAGTTGTGGTAGCGGCAGCAGTTAAGGTTTATGTATGAAGCATAAACGGAGAGCGAAGGAGTTTGCTTGTTTGGGATGGGAATGTGAAAAGTTATAGCGTGTTTGCTAGTAATTTGGGACTTCCTGTCGACATATCGGAGGGAGTTGAGCGCGGTCGAAAGAGAAGGACGTGTCTCTTCTTGCAATTGGTGGGACAGGAACCTGCGGTCCTCGATGGATGAGGTCAAGAGGGCCGACAGTGGGATTGCTAGTGCTTTCCTCGCCCGGAAGGAAATGCCACGTCGACGAGCGCGACGAGTGCGCATTGTTGCTCGTCGCGTATACGGAACGCGGGTTGGTCAAATGGAGCGAGCGAGAGGGAGCCAAAGCCGACTGTATTGGTGGATGTGCTCACTCGCGCCTTACGCCTTCTGCCTTGGCTCGCACGTGTACTTGCCAAGGAGACGTGTAGGTGGATTGGTTGCGAACCACTTCCTCCCGGGAGGTGTGCGGTCTTGGAATAATCGGATACTGGTGCGTGCTGCATCGGCGAAAGGATGTGCACCGTTCGAAAAAAGAGAGTCTCTTGATGCTCGAATAACACTCCTTTGTACTGCTGCTGCTTCACGTGGAGTACTTGCGAAACCGTACTCGGTTTTACGCATGGAGTGAGGCGCCTAAGTGCTCTCGATAATACGATACGTGGAATTCAGCGAGAAAATCCGCCGTCTGTAAAGGCGCATCCGGTCGCTTCTTCTCTTGTACCCTCCACTGTATTCACTTTCAAGACGCGGCGTTATGACTGCGCGTCATTTACCGATACAGCTTTTCACAATGCTAAGCAACTTAGAAGGCCCGTAGTCGGCGCTCCTTCGTACTTGTAGAATCATTTCACGCAAGGGCGTTTTGCAAGCGAATCTCTTTTTACAGGAATAGGCATCGCGTGCCACGCGTATCGCACTGTCAAGGTGGAATCTGGCCAAGTCCTTCGAATCCGAGAATCGATAGGTGTATAGCGCCGGCTTCTATAGTGAGCCAGCCGGGCGTAGCTATAGATTCTTGGGTAAAGAAAGAAGGAGCAAGGAACTGGGATGAAAGCCTGAGAAAGAAGCGGCAGCTGGCGGAGAATGGAAAGAGAGCGAGCGGGGCGAGGGACTTGCATGCTGGCGGAAAGAGGAAAAATGAGGCGGAGCTGGAGGATAGGTGAACCCTCGCCGGTCGCTTGTTTGTCGTTGCTCGTGGATATTCGATATCCTTTGTGTACCCTCGAGTACTGTGTGCTTCGGGTTAGCGGCACGCAACAAAAAGAAACGTTTCACTTCCGATGAATCTGGCAAGCCGAACTACACTCACCCACAAAATCCCCAAGATTTTCCTCTTACCGACTGTGCGCCAACTTGAAAGACTCGTATCGTATTTGGACAGCGTGCATAGAATACGAAACCTTGCACGAGCAAAGTAGCTGAGTGATAAAGAAAGTAGCACAGCGAAACGTGTTGGACGTTGGATCATATTCACGCCACTGCCGCCGTACTGCCCGATATAAACGCGCTCCCACCTCGATATGATTAGAGTGCAGCCTTCGGGGCATACACACTTTCAGATAATAAATGCACACCAAACCTGGTCTACGTTTAGGTTTAACGCCCCCATTAACGGATGTCATTTGAATGAAAGTGCAATAAAAGTCGCGCATGGCGTAATTCAATACAAGGTCGCACGCTTGCTTTCGTACGATTGCCCGCAAGCCGGGCATTTACGTATTGTCAAAGGCGTGTGCATTTTGCTCACACAACTAAAGGAGTTGCATGTGCGACCATAGTCTTTTGCCACGAAGAGCACGCGTTGCTTGTTCGGGCAATAAAGTGTCGAAGTAATTATCGGCGTTATCGCATTTGCAGCCGAGAGAGCGGTATGAGAAAGCTAGTAGAATCGGAAAACTAAGAATTTCATGTCTGCCAATCTGAAAAAGAAACACAACCCGCTGGTGGTCATTGGCTTCGGAGATAAGTGGATTGGTATAGTGCGTTGTTCGGCACGTGATTGTATGCGCTGGGCGCACCACTTTGCATTCCGTAAGAGCAACACCGAGGCACATGTATAATTATATTCAATAAAATCTTCATCTTCCACGGCTTATTGCACTTTCACGCCCCTGCGGGAGTCGGGGCTCGTTTATCAGTGCGCGCGCCAATTTATTGCCACGTCGTCATCCGCCAAGATTACGACGAGTGTATAGGCGGAACGCTGCAGGCCGAGTGACTTACTCGCGGCCTGCTCACCGATAAGTTCAAGGATGAACTTATGAATGCGATACGCAAGCGGAGAAATTTTCGAGGCTGCAGGTCTCGTCTCTCTGATGGAAAGAGAGTTACTCGAACTGGAGATAGTGAAGGGCGGTGCGGAAGGGAAGGCGAGCGACCTCTGGCTGGGGGTGGTACTCGCTGCTGCACATGGCAGACAGAATAAATAAAAAAGGAGAAAAACCGCTCATTTCAGCCAACGCGCTGTAAACATCTGCTAGGCGGAGGCGCGCACGTTGGCCACCAGGGGTTCTCATTCCTCTGGAATTCCTTCCCAGAAAGAAGTTCATCAACACCATATACTCCGGTGAGTTCTCTCCCCCCGAGCTCTCGCACTCGCTCTCTCCCTCGTTCTTTCCCCCCCGAGCTCTCGCACTCGCTCTGCCAGTCCACGCGCGTTTATAATATCCAGCGCGCGCGTCTGTCTACCTTGCTTTCCATTCGTACCTCTCTCAGAGCAGAGCCTTTCTCCCTCTTTCGTTCCATCCTCGCGGCCGCTTCCTCTCTTGTTCGCCTTGCTGCTCGAGGGTCGTGTGTCGATCGAGTTTCGAGGCATGAGAACGGAAAGGCCTGGTGGTGGGTCGGCAGCTGCTTCGGAGGCCAACAAAGGCATCAGCAACCACCACGCTCCTGCTCCGACTACTACCACCACTACCGTTCCCATTACGGACGCCAATTTCTCCTTTTTCTTCCCTCGAGGAGTTTCCATTCTCGAAAAAGTGCAGCGCGCTCCTGCATCCGACCGGAACCCACTCTGGGAAAAACGGTGATGCAGCCGTCGCCCGATGCGCAAAGGTCCTCCTCCCCACAATATGGCATGGACCGCATGGGTCATCCTTCCTCTCACAAGCTGCCAGATGAAGTTTCGGAGCTCCAGATTCCTTTGCCAATGGAGAAAGTGTGCAAACGTTTCGACATCTCCGTTGCTTGCAAATTGAATCGGGAGTACCCTCCTCTCGTGAGGAATCGTGTGTAAGGCAAACCGAGCATCTCTGTCGCGCAGCAATGCCAGCTGTAATGTTCCCGCGAAAAGGAGGGCACGCAATCACGACGAAATTTGAAGGTCTTTCTTTCTATAGAATTCTCCGTACCAGTTGGCAAGAAGTTCTTCATTTTGCAGTCTCTTTCGCCGTCAAACTATAGGAGAAGCGAACTTCCGAAGATACCGTCACTCACGCATCTACCTCTTGCATGAAATATGCTTGCCCGGAGGGAAAATGCTTTTATAATAAGGTTTGCTCGATTACATTCCGAACTTAATTAATGAACGGATGAGGTACGAACCCGTAGTGTTTAAGGGGAAAATCGAAGGAGCGTGAGAATAAAATTAACGCGGTGATAGTGGCATAGGAAATAGGGTTAATCTAACATCTGCCGACCAAATGCCAGGTGATACTAGGAGATTCCATTCGAGTAAATATTATTATGGAGTCTTATCTTGTTTATTCACTTACTCAGCTATAGAAACACTACGAAATACTATGGACGACCGGTTCAGATCCGAGATTGAAACAAGAGAATGCCATCTACGAAAATTCTCACTCAAAGCAGTATCGTGTCATCGAATTCCAAACTTTTCCCATATAGTGAATATGGCAGTGCACAATGCCAAATTTGCAAGAATGCTTCCTGTGCTGATTACGCGTTATTTGTGAATTTTATTGAAAGAGTCATTATCACTGGTGGCGGACGCGATAGAAAGATAGATGTAAATGCCGACAAGTCAATTTGTGGAGGAAACAGAAGAAATGTCTGTATACAGTAGCACACCACCCAGAATCCTGGCTAGAGTTGGGCCACACCGAAGAACAAGTCGTAAAATCTCCAGTCGGGATTCTTCCTACTCTTTGCCTTTCTTATATAGACGTCTACGGTAGAATGAACCGCGCTGGACCCATTAACACTTCTTCATCGATGACAGAAATCTCTGGTTTCTTTATAGAAAGACGTACACCATTTTCGGGTCATTGTCATGTGAAATAAGAAGGCCCGTGCAATCCAACAATGGCTGAAACCCGCTACCATTAGACTGTTCAAACTCAAACGTCCGTACATAATTCCGGGTTGCCTGTGTACACGAAGGACGCGCGCCCAGCAAACAATGCATTGGAAAGGGAACATTTGAATTCCAATTGGGGAAAATAAGACGGCAGGCAGGCAGGCAGGCAGGCAGCAGCTGCTCTTGCCGAGACGCCAGTTCGGCCCCCGCACCACCACATTCTTGGAATTCGAAAAGCGCACCCCGCAAACGGTCAACGTCTTATTCCATTCTGGAGAAAGTTTCGTACCTTATCTCACCGCTATAGACATAGTCTTTATGACAATGCAGCTCGGTTGCGATTAAACAAGTTCAATAGAAACACTGATAATATGCCGGAAGCTTATGCCATTGATTTAGTGCGTTACACGAACGCAGTAGCAGGTTACAATGATTAAGATTTCCCAAGTGGATCCGATTCCCTGTGAAGATGCAGCATTGACAAGCAAACGACCTGCGCGTCGATTTGGACAATTGTGCGCGATGATTCCAAAGTAACGTCATCGCTCGGCGCATTGGTATAGGAGGCGACGAGTCTGGCGACGGAGCCGCTCATTACAACTTCCGGTGGAGGAGAGTGGGTCCGGGGGAAAGAGAGAAAGACAGGGAGCCACGGATGAGAGAGTGGGGAGAAAGAGAGAATCGCAGCGGCGAGAGATCGACCGAGAGACAAAGAGGGAGCGATCGAGAGAAGAGGGGTGGGGGGTGTGGGAGAGAAAATGCTCAACAAATAGCCACATCCTCATAATGGAACGGCGTATCAAAGTCATTAGGCGTCGTTATTGGATCGACACGATTACGTTGCGTAGAAAGATCATGTCTATTGGTGAAAACGGGCGGACGAGTTTCCGAGGACTGTGGGCCGATTGTCTCGGAAGCGAACGCGATACTGGCAGTTTATGTGGCTCGTAAGAGAGCGTTACGCGCGCGCTCTCGACGAGATTCAGGCATTCGCGTACGGGAACTCTCGCATTATGCCAATGATTCATGCCGGGTATGTTAAACTGGTTTTAAGACGGGCGGCACTCTACTGGCGCGCAGAAAAAATGACGCGTGGTCCGATCTACGAGACACAATGCAACGTTAGAGAGAAAACCGAGTGGGACCTATGTAAATTCACAACCCCGGCCAGATTGCCGCTCTACCTGAGACAAGGGTGGAGTCTCTGGGAAAGCAGGAAGTCAGCTCTTTACGTAAGTGAAGAAAACTCTAGTTTATGGTTTCGATTGCGTCGCCAACGTGACTGAAAATAAGCAAGGTCTCTACTAGGAATGACGTGTCGCTGCGACAACAGTGTGCATGCGTGTGCGAGAACACGAGTTGTCACATCGAACTGCAATACCGTTTCACCAAGAATGCGAAAGTGTCATTTCTCGCCTATATGTATTGCCCACCATTCTATTAGTATACCTAATTATTTAGCCAATAGACACGAAGATTTGTAATCGGCAGAGTGATTCCTATGGGGAATAAGCCAACAAGAATTGCTAGCGTGTAGTAAATATTCGACCGGAACAAGTTGCAGAGTGAAGGTAGTATCGATTCCGCGGCTATGCAGAAGCCCGAAGAATTGCGCTCTGGGCGCTTCGGCAGCACCGATAGAGGACAATGGTTGTCAAAGTGTGTTCGGCTTTCGACTGCGAGAGAACGCGGCTAGAGAAACAAATCACGGTCAAACGGAAGAGACGATAAGCAGTTGTACGGGAAGTGTCGCGAGACTAGAATTTAAAGCGCAAGCGTTATGTGTCGGCCGAGAAACGTAGCAGAACATTCTGAGGTGTTCGGGAGTAATGAGTATTGGAAAGACTATGTTGGCGGGACTCACGTGATCGGGCAACGAGCATACATACGTACGGCTTCCTCCTACGCGTTATCGCTTTCCTTCCTATCGGCCCGAATGGCATCACTCGAATCTTTAGCAGGTTCGTCGGCCAAATATGGTCCACATTACCAACAAGCGCTTTCGAAAGCGTGCAGATTACCCCGGATATATCGTGCATGCAAGAAATATGCACGAAAATACCGTGCTATTTTCAGCGAAGTCGGCATTCAGTCTGAGCCGCATTCACTGACCGATAACTAATCCAGCCAATTGCCTATTGGATACGTGCTGCTGCAATGTGAATGTGATACCGCTGTCTGCGGCGAGATTACACCCAATGCGAGAGATAGAAGAACGTCGACACAGCATTTTTCTCGAGTTCCAAACTGGTGTAGGGGGGCACATGCGTAGGTTGATTTCGGCAAGAACGAGTTCTCAAACCTCGACTAATGTAACCAAACTGCACATGTGCGCGTGGGAAAAAAAGGGGAATTCGCGCACAATCTGTTATACGTGACCGGATGCGGGAGCGGTCATGCAATGTAGATGATCGATTGGAGTCAGCATGATGATATCGATAGATACTCATCTCTTACTATTTCTTTTGCATGTGCATGCTATATCCAGCCCTTTGCACTTGAACTGTAGTTGTTCGCACCGTGGACGGATTTTGAAAGAATAAGGGCTAGCAGTTGGAAAATGGACGTGTTAGTCGGAAGCAAGTTAATAATATAAAAGCAACATGCCAGCAATAAAAGATAGTGGCGTGAGATGCGGCAGACAAGGCTGGCTCTAGCTATCAGAGGACAGAGGTTCGGGACAGTATTGATCGCCTCACAACACCGGCCTCTCGAGTGATTGTTCATCAGCGTGCAATCTCTGACAGGCGTTAGGATTTAAATGGCAAGGCCACGTGGCAGGCCGATATACAAGCCGATGGCGGCTCGCTTTCTCAATTTCTAAATACATAGTCTATGGCGTAAGTAAGCACGAATTATGAGATGGATGTGTTTTACAAGAAACCCGGCCTGCCTAATGAAGCAACCACTGTCCGCCGTTCTGCCGAAACATCTTTTGTCTATTTTACGGCGTTCAGTCGTAGAAAGGACAAACGCGTTTGACTCGCTCGTTCAAGTATGAACACTTATTTTCCACATCGCGGCATTTATCACCGGACGTTTAATGAAGGACACAATTTTTCATTTGACAAATAACATGCTCCGGCAAAACAAAGCTAACCAACTATGAGTAGTTGAGGTCGGAAGTGGTAAGAACAGCCTTCGTTCGAAGCATGCGTGGCCTATACATTTTTATCAGTCGGTGACAAGCCGCCGCCTGACTAGTTCGGCGAAACAGTGATCGTAAAATTTGTAGCGAGCACAGTTGAAGTTGCCGAAGTCAACGGCCGTCGACACGGGTGTGCCCTTGATTCGGCGAGCGAGCACAAACCGCAATAAACACCGCGTAATTGTCGTATACGGCGTAGGAGCACTCAAACGAATAAGTTGGATAATCTGCTGGCAAGTGCCACTCGCTTAACGACAATCGGTGATCTCATCGTATACAATTTTACTTTCGAAAAATGAATGTCTCCAACTTCTCCGATCAAGTGCTCAACTAATATACAACTATAGCGGATGTATAATAATTATTTGGTCCCGAAGAGCGCTGTAACAAATTGGACATATTGCTAGCGAGCTTCTGAGAAGGCGCAGTAGAGAAAAAAGGGAAGGAAACGCGATCGGAAGGATAAAAGAGTAGCATGGCGAATTCCAGCCTTTCGCCGAATGCGGCCAATAGCGAGCAGCCGGTCTCAAGGTTAGCGGAGTCATCGGTCCCCGCTATCCAATGTAAAATTTAGCATTTCATTATTTATGAGCGGCGCGACGTACATATCATTAAAGTTGCAATCAAAAAGCGTAAACAGACTGATGTCTCCCACGGTGTTTCCGGTTGGCGTGAGAGACAAGCCCGATATCATCGGTGTGGCTTTTTGCGAAAGTGAAATCTGATGATGAACCGTGACCTACCGCAGCCTCGGCTGATCCACCATCGGCTGGACAGTCATTTCCCACAAAGCCAATTCGCTTTCCGAACGTAAATTAGTTTAATTGTCCCATTAGCCGATATCGCGTTTCTGAGGGAGAGGAGGCTTGGCCCGTGCCAATGAACTGTCAGTGGAGCTTGCTTGGTGTGGGTGCGCGCGATCGCGTCGACACCGGCCCGGGAGTGGCGGCGTGCAGCGTAAAATAAGAGTGCCGGCAAAAATACGTGTACGAGATGCGCACTTAAATGGTTCGGGGTGATAAATCCGAACGCGTCAGTCATATATTAATAGATTCTTTTTCAACGCGTGCGCGCACCCTCGCAAACTGTCAGACGCGATTTGCCGACTCTTATAGAAAAACACTTCGAATGCATTTCAAGTTGTCTCTCTCTCTCTATCTATCTTGTTTGCAAGCTTTGCAGGCGAGTCGTAGTCGCAAGAGGGAATTGCGCATTGGGACAAATGAGACGCAAGGCAAAACTTTGAGAAAGTATTGAAAGTGTTGTGGAATGGCGGGTGGCGGGCTGTAATCGAAAGCTCGTTTACCCATTAAACATGGAGTATTAGGAAATGTGAGATGGACTTGTAAGCGTTAGGATGCTGGCCGGGAGAGTTTTGAAGGTCGAGGATGGGGAAAGGATTGGTCGCGGCAGCGGAGCGTAGTTGTGCAGTGCCGGGAGAGAAGGCGAGGTTATGTTCAAGCTTACCTTGGCGGCCAACGATCTCGGCCACGTGCTCGCTGCTTGGCACCGGTACGCACTCGGTCATGTTCTGGCTCTTCTTAGAGCGCGCCTCTTCAAAAACGTTGGCCGGTGCCGCTTGCAGAGGGTCCGGGTCGTTGGTGGTGCCATTGCCGTTTCCTGTGCCCGTGCCTGGGCAGCCGGGTGTGCCTTCCAGACCCAACATCGACAATTCCAATGCCAACTGCAGGGCTCGTTGATCCTCGAGGGAAGCGGTGCCACCGCCGTTCGCTCCACGATCCATCTCGCTAAACAAACTTGTCGGCATTCTGATCGATCAACTTCCCTTCCGTTTCGCACCGGCACTGATGTCCTTCTCTTCCCTTGGATGTAGCCGCGCGCGCACTGACTCAATCACAGTTCCCTCAGTTCACTCTGGGCTTCCACCTCCGGTGTACTCGCTTCTAGCTACTTACTCTCAATTTAGTTCGCCCCGATAATATCCAGCTTTCCTCTCTCTCTCTCTCTCTTTCTCCCTCTGCCTCTCGCTGTTTCACGCAACGTTTACCGAGATAGAGTTGCAGTAGCGCGCCGGTAAGGACGATATTCTCGATAGAGAGCCGCTCCAAGTCCAAACGACCAGAAAACAAAGCGCGCGCGCGCGAGCACACTCGGGCACACACGCACACACAATCGGGTTAATTAGGGCGAGTAGAACCGGCAATCGAGGGCCGTGACACTGTGTGATTCGAGTGTTGGGTTGGTATATATCGGGCGCGATTGCGAGATGATGGCTTAGCGTACGTGTGAGGAAGGAGCGATGAAGCGTAGAAAAATAAAATCGTCCGCCGAGTGCCTGCTAGATCGCACTTGCCTTCCTCTTTTCTCCTCTGGTTTGGCTGTCTGTCTGTGTCTGATTCGGATTCTCCTTTGGCTGGCGTGTCTGTGTCGCGCGGGCAGCAAAGCTCGTCGTACGTGTCTCGGCTTGCCTGCGGCTTTCGGGAACGTGGCTGCAGTTACTGGCCGTGTATATGTGTGTCTCTCGCACGCGTGATCCTCGCTACTCTCCGCTCGCCTTGTTCGCTGAGTAGTCTCGCGCACTTTCTCTGCCGGCGCGTGTAACTCGAGATGTCTTGCCGTGTTGGATCCACGCGCTTTTCGGGACTATTGCTCGCAATAGAGGTTGATTCGTGTGTTTAGGAGCGCGCGACTCGTAACCGTCAAAGTCGTCGCTCACAATGCTCGTAGGTTCGTCTGGCTTTAGCTGATGTATATTCGTTCGTTCGACCTCTCTCCGTTCTTTTCTCTCTTTCTCCCGCAGTCTTTACGTGCTCTTGTCTCCCTTCCTCGTTCTCTCAATCTAACTCTCTCTCTCTCTTCCTTCAACGGGACGATGTAGTAACGTAACGACGCGTGTATCACGTTTGGGCGTCTCGTCACCGACCGACTGACTAAAGCCTCCGGGAGCGTCGTCGCGCGACTGAAGCACACTGAAATCGGAGGCAAGGGGCGCCGTACTCTCTCTTTATCTCGCGCACTCGCTCGCTCTCCCTCTACTCTCTCGTTCTTTCTTTCTCTGTCTCTCGCTCCCTCTCTCTCCCTCTAGCCGCGATCTTTCCTTTCGAAGGCAGGCGTGTGCAACTACCCTCTCGCTCGTGTTACCACTGCGACTAACTGCGACGTACTGCGACTGCGGCTGCCGAAGCCGGTGCGCCGCCATGTGCCGGACGCCGGCTATCAAGGATTCTCATTGGTCGGACCGATCACGTGGCCCTCTACTACCCCTCCGCACCACCGGCGAGCCAACCGGTGACCGGAGTATAAGCGCACCTATCGGCCGAGTCCGGTGCGGTGCGGTGCGGTGCGCTCTCTTCAATGCTTGCCTCCGGATGGATCTGGGTACGGGTACGGGTACGGGTGCATGCACTCGTCCCTACCGACGTGTGTGCAACCCTCTCCGTCATATCATGCTCTCTTACTCCTTGTGCCTTCTCGCCAACGTTTCCCTCTGGATCTGCCTGCCTGCCTGCCTGCCTGCTTGCTTGCCTGCTCGCCTGCTTGCCTTCCCCCTGGCACTCCCGATTTTCCCGTGCAGCTAACTTCGACCCCGGATCACCCGGGACTGTAGCTCCATCTCTCACAGACAACACGAGACACTCGCTATACCTATACCTGTATATATATATATATATATATATATGTACATATATACATGCACAGATATATATATGTATTTCCGTCCTCTCCCATATTTCCTCTCCACGATACTTTTCTACCCGGCGCTCGCACCTTTTATCATTTCCGCCCTCGAAATAGTAAATCGTTGGCTATTTTCATTTCTGCATTTCTTGCCACTTGGAAGTTCACGCATCGAACATGCACGCGATATGTAGCGTGAAAATAGACGGAAGAACTTTTTGCGAAGCTCGGGCGCATGGGATTGCCTTTTTTCAATGGGGAGTATGTAATGATATTTTGCGGGCGTTTTCGCGTGCAATGTGGCAACCCTTGGAGCACAGGGCACAGGTAGTTCGAAAAGCCAGGTTAGTCTTGCAGTATTGTATTCATCACGTAGTTAAAGGTGTACAGGCAGGCTAATATCCTCCGTGGCAATTTTTTCGATGCGCCTGAATCTATGGCGGCACGGACCGCACCGAGAGGGAGAATTTACAGCTGGCGGGAAATAATAGTAAGGCCGGGGTTCATAAACCGTAGCTGGATCGGCTAAGGTTCCTATCGTGTCATAAATTAAGCACAGATGTCAAAGAGATTTCAAACGAAACGACGGTTACTTCTCGGTATCGGTGTTAACCTAGGGTTTTTATTCATGATGCTCTCGCGTACTTTAATTATTCGCCTTGTGGATCAAGTACGGTCAGCTGTGCTAGTGCGAGATGGCAAGCGTTATAAGACAAGGCGTGCACTTGTGCTGCTTCGCGCTCGCTTGGTGGCGTCGCGGACGATGCTGAACTAGGTGTACTTATTTGCCTGTTTAAAGTTCACCTCGTCTCCGCCTCTAAAGTGACATTGGTTTTATGCAGTCGGTGCTGGAAGTCCAATAGGCAAGTATCGAGCGATGGAGCTATCGAGAACAAAGATCGCACCATTTGAATTGGTTAGACTGAAATTAATTCGACCGATCTAGCGTTCTTGAACTCGAACGGCGATGACTGCGGACACCAAGACTGTTCGAGACTCGGTGGCCTCGAATCACCTTACCTGATCTTGCGTACTGTACAAGTTGCAGGGCGCACCAGAAATATGGATAATGTATTGCTAAACCAAATATAAGCTACTCGTAAGTAGCTTTTGCGATTCATAAAACAGTTGTTATGATATATTGGTTTAATATAACTATAGAAAGAAACCACTGTCTACAGTTGTCGCTTGTCGGTTTTTGGAAATGCCCAGGAGATTAGTTTGATTATGGCAAAATCCTGACCTGCCTTTGTAGAAATGAGCTTCGAAGCGTACGAGAGGATGAGCCTGTTCCGAAAGAAAGTCATTGTTTGGCCGATGCCTCCTACCTGTGAACGTTTAATCCGCAAATCACTGACGTAGTCGGCGAGCACCTGCGCCGCTAGCGGTTTTGTGAAGTAAGAGTGAAAAGAGAATTCGGTCTAAACCGATCTAAATGCACCACGCGGACCTTGAACCGAGGCGCAACCGTCCTCCATTGTTCTCTGCCGACGACCCTTCGACGTCCTCTCCTCGCTCCAACGATTGCTCGATTTTTAGTCGGGGACCCACACGATCGGTTCGTGTCTTCCATTCCCGAGGACAGAGAAAACGCTCGCTGCCACCCATCCGCAAATATCGTTCACTTTTATTACCTGCGCACCGTTACCTGAATAACGAGAATAAGTCTGAGAAGTTACCCGTCACGTTCTCTATTGAACCGTTCACCGATGGCACTAAATGGAAAATTTGAGTGCGAGCGATGCATGACTCATTCAAGGCCATAACAAGCCAGGTTTGGCGAGGAAAGTTGCTTCCAAAAATCTGGCAAGATTTTCAAGCACAGTTGACAGACACTACGATAAAGTCTACTGGATCGTAATAACGCATAGTGAAAGACTATAAAGTTTGTGTGAGAGCCGTTTTAGAGACCGCCAGCAATCCGGCTCATTTTCTTTGGCATCGCGCGCCAGAAAGCAATGACCCGTGCAGGCTCTCTCAAGGCTGTCTCGGGGTGCCACCTTTTGCCACGCGCACCTGCCGTTTTCGGGCGAGCTCGTGCTCCCGGCTTCATCATAAATACCTCCGAATTATCATCTACATACTTTCCCAATGTATATTTCCCTTTTTCTCTCTTTCTCTCTTTCCATGGCCAGACATAAAACGCGCCGACCGAAATGGTCGCTATCGACAATTTTTACACTCGTTAAGCCTCGACGGTTGCTTTCCTTCGACATATGTGCACCCCCCAATCTACCATCTATGTATGCACCACCGTTTATTCGACGCTTCACTGTGAAGACAGCATGTGCGCGCGTGCATGCTCTGTACTCGCTCACCGATCTAATTATTCGAGCAATCATCGTATAATGGCCTGATAATTAATGGATCCCGTCGTTCCGCATCCACCACAATTACACTCTCTGAAATTTTGTCTACTTGTTTACACGCTCAACGAACATTATGCACACGTGCGTTCAATGTATTTATCCTGTTACTCATTATACCACTCATTACTACTCGTAATGCATTGTGTTATGAAAATAAGTATTGAAATATAGTATTATGATGCACTCTGGAATCTATACGATTGTAGGAAGCAGCCGAGGCTCATGAATAGCGCATTATTTGCAGCATGGATCTCGGATAGTAGTCACGTCTAGGTTTGTCAGAAGGGGTAGGTGAAGGCGACGATAGTTGTTTTGTAGCGACACCTTATCGTTCGAGGGAAAAGAGATCCTTCTAGGACACTTCAAAGTACGAAACACCTGTTCAAGGGTCATTAGTATTCGGGGAGTGTGTGCGTTAAGCGAGGCACATACCCTGATATCTAAAGGCAGAGACAACTCGCGTGCCTCTGTAAGATGGGATCGTTGCTGTATCGTATAAGAGGAAGAGGGGCTTGGTCGAATGCACGATTCGGCCGAAAGGACCGGTGTTTCTTTTGGGGGCACGTGCGTCTGTAAAGCGGCGCCAACGGAATCAAGAAACTGTTTGCTTCTTAGGGACCAAAGGAAGGCAACAGTTTCTGGCTAGTGTATTAACTAACTCCTCCTCATCGTTGCCCCGTCGCTCACCGTATTTTTAGCGCATGCAACCGGTTGCCTTGCACGGTGATCTTTGTCGTTGCTTTGCGAAACCGGCAACTCCTGCGGAGCGCCGGCGTGCTATGTCCTCACCGTGCAAGGCGGTATGTACCGAAGCCTGCTCGGTATATGCGCGCACACCCGGCTCCACTACCAATGCCGATATCCTCTCTTCCTCGCCACTCGCTTGTATCTACGGACGCGCGCAAATAGCGCCATTATTATTTATAGCTAGCATCGTGTACCGACTGTCATGCCACCGCTTCCAGCTACAGATCTCCTCCTTTATGCACCAGCTCTTGATTCTCATGATTCAGCAACTTGTCTATCTCTCGCTAGTTTCCTCATCCCCGATATCTATTTTGCTACGATGCAAATATAGCCGTTACAGGTTGTGCCTGTGTCGCGGAACGTGCATGGTCATTTCAAACGGATTTGTATCCGTGTATACGCCTGCAGGACACGCAACCGCTTATATCAAGTCCTTGATAGGCGTGTGTGTAGAATACACGCGAGCGCGGGTGAGGCAACGCGCGAACATTTCTTTCGATTTCGATCGGTAGGGTGCAACGTTGGAGAACCGCATTGCTGGCCTCTGAGTCGGCCGTGAGCACGAGGACGGGGGCTCCCTATGAAGACGATGTCGACGAGAGCGATGCTAGAGCCGATCTGTCTCTCCTTCTCCGTGGAGAACGTACCTCAAGGGCACTGCTCTTATTAACTCCCACCGATTCCCAATCTCCATCGCAATCCCGACAGAGAATATCTTCGAAAGCCCTCCAACAACCCTTAAAATATAGTAAGTCCACTTTCATTTGACAACTCGTCTCAGCGTCGAACGAGCCCGCGTAGGCGGAAATGTAGAAAACTGTCGATGATCGTGCGCGCCTATTAGTTACAGTAGAGAGAGTGTGCTGAACGAGGTTGCATGCAAACTAACGATCCAACGCCAGCCAACTCCAGTAGAACGGTATTAGTCGCTGCCATAATTAGTAACTTCTGCTTCGTTTCGAACTAAACTCCATCTTCCTACTTAAGTGAATACCGCTAACTGGCAATCTACCGCGTGAGTGTACGTGCTCTAAACTTTTACCTTCTCCAGAAGAAGGCGAACACGCGTACCCCATGTACTGTTTGAAATTCTCAAAGTCCGTCCATTTTTTAAACAGGGGATAATTTACCGGACCTCACAACGACTACTAATAATACATTACTTTTTCTTGCTTTGTACGTGTCGTCTACTGTTGTAAGTCGGCACAACTTCTGAGAAACAAAATTATAAAGCCATGTTGTTCTGCTGCTGCTGCTGCTGCTGCTGACGCCCCCCGGGTAAACCTACGCTGGATAGAGTGAGAAACAGAGTCGGTGCCCGAGGGACACAAAGACAGGGAGAGATTAATACGAGTGAGCGAGCGAGTGAGAGAGAATGACGGGGCGAGGGGGGGGGGGGGGGGGGGGGGGGGGCAGGGACGACGCAGAAGGGCGAATCGTAGGTAGCAGAAACAGAGCAAAAGGAAGACGATAGAGAAAAGGGAGCACTCAGGGAAGGAGGAATGGTCTGCTTTTCAGACGGTTCAATAGATTTCGGGCTGGGCGTCCTTTTTCTTCGTTCGAAACCAGGCGAACAATGGACCAGACGGAAACCATGGCCGAGCTTTAAGACCTCCTGCTTGTATACGTCTGCCTATGTGTATATATGTTCACCGGAATAAATGTATGCAAAAGGGTGAACGGGTTTGCCATTCTTTGCATCAGTGCAACATGGGAGGACCACGCAAATTGATTGAATGTTTCTCGAGGTCGCAGAGTCAAACAAGATAGGATGTATTCTTCTACCGTGATCTAGGAATAAAAAATTGCTAATCTGTAAGAAAGGATTGATGAATTTGCTATGAATTAGAGGGCGGACATTAACAAATATTTGGGAACTGAAGTCATACGGTTTCAACAGTTATCATGTCGAAATGCAGTATGTGAATACTATGCTCTCCTCTCCTCTCGCGGTCCAGAAGAGAGAAAGTTAGTCGACATCGATTACGTATAGCAGTTGGGAGTCGAAGGTCCCCCATCTGTTCTTCCGCGGAGAGCGATGGACCAACGCCTCTTTTCAAAGGCATCTGCAAGCTGTTTTGCTGAATCGCTATGCTTCTACCTACCGTCATTTGGGAAATCGGCTACACAGCTTGTAGGAATCGTAATAGGACTAATAGCTATCGAGCAACGGTAATGCTTACTTCTACTTTCAGACGATATTGTGAAATATATAGTCTTCGCTTTGCGTGATGGGAGTGTCCGCAACGAAATCAAATATCCAAAGATAATACCTGTCGCAACAGATCTGTTTAAACCGCAAACGCATGTACATATTAAATATCAATTACCGCGTTCCTTGGTGAAAGATCAGGCTTTCACATAGAGAATCTGCTTCTTTCTAATAAGAAGAAATAGCAGCGGTCCACATGCGACGCGTGGAAAAATACTCGGAGCGGTATAGGTCTGAGGGAGGCATATAATTTTCAAGCGGTGATTTGAGAAGGATGCGAGAATCGAGAAGGACGAATCTGTTGGACCGAATCATAGACAGAAGATGAAAACGTTTGTGCCAATCAAGTGGAAAGTAAGTTTCGATTAGACCGAATCCAGAAGATTTCTCGAGGAGTTGAACGATTTAAAGTGGGACATGTGCCAGAAGCGAGGGGGCGAGAACGGCACTCTTTGGCCAGTTGACAATGAGGGAGAGCGACCCTTTGCAAGCAGGGAAACAGCTGTTGAACGATGGTGAGAGAAAGACGGCTGTCGATGCTGTGAAGAATAGTAGAGGAGAGGCCAGACAGGGAGAAAAAAGAGGTTACCACCTGGCTTACCTGGCTTATGCTTACCTGAAAACCGAAGTCCGTATACCTGCCTGAGCATTCTTTTGTGCGAGGAACCGGGCACGCACCCATTTCCAGACGACCGTACTCCTCGCACAAAACAGACTCGCACAAAGATTTACTTGTCGTGTGCTGAGAAAACTGTTTCGGGAATTATCTCGTAGGATTTCCGAGACCGTACTCGCTGCGTATTTCAGTCTTCTCGTTATACTTTTGGTATTTGCCAATTTCCAGACTCATGGGATTTTTGAAAGCCTCTGACTCTCTGGGAAAACCCTTCCATTCAGATGGATCATTCTTCATCCCTGCAGCCGGCGCATGGCAATGAAGCTATTTTATGCTGTAGTTTGTGAGGAGCCAAAGGCCACGTGAATCTCCTCTCCTTTCTATAGGAAATTGTACATGCAGATTCGTGCGAAAGAGGATTGCCGATTTTCTCAACGATTATTAGAGCCATATACATATATCAGTGTATTTGTTATTGATTCAGTAAGTTCCGGGACGCGTTAGAAACAAACTTCGTGTACATCCGACACGGGATGATTAATGTGTTTGGAAGATTCTATTAGGAAGCCGGTTGGGTTCAGTTTCACGTGGGTCGAACACCCGGCGTTAACTACTCCAATAGGAGCATATGGCATAATCTCACGCACATTTCGATTTTTCCTCAAGCGGAACTATACTTAGTTCGGGGACTATTTAGTGAGGCTTTGTTTCCGGTAATTCTGAGGTACGTTGTAGAATTAAAATCCAGGAATTGGAAATTTTCCTGCCTGTTCGAACCGTTTTTAATGTTTTGGGTATTTGAGGAATTGGAACAAATGCTAGGTATGTAATTGCAGTGCAGAAAGCCCATAATTATTGTTAGTAGGTCCAGAACTTTCCTAGTCCTAGGTCCTAGCCTTTCTCGGAGAATTGAACTGACCTAGGAAATGCTGTCTGCTTCAAGGTTCGGTCTTTGTAACACAAACTTTTTAAAACTCCAAATTACTTTCTGAAATAATAGACGCTCAAATTTTGACGGAGCTATATTTTATATCGTCACTTGAATGTATGTATTTTATTGCGTCAATATGTTGAACCACAGTAACCACAAAATAGCTCCTTCTCTTTATAAAACATTTATTATAAAACCCGCCATGACATAATTTATAACGAACTTAAGACTAATGATGAGCGAAGACAAGTATAACTAAAATGAAAATGCAATTTACGTAGGCATTCCACGTAACGCTTCTTGTAGTTTTTTCCTCGCGAGAATAACGCGATCTTCTTGACGCTTAATGTCGTCGTCTGCTATCGACACAGCCTGAAATGGGAATGCATATGTTTTTCACATATTTGAAGAATGCTGGTAATATTTTGTTAAATATTGAGTGATATGTTGAATATGCCCTTGCCAAACCTTCAGTACAATTAAGCTAATGCAAATAGGATGAAAATGTGAATGTTTCAATATATGAGAAATATATAGACCAATGACGCAGTGCCTAATGATAACCTAGCACCCTATCCAAAATTTGAATTTCAATTCTACCTGTACGAGGGGTTGATCGGGATTAAGAAATACCCCGGGATTCTTTTCCAAAGCAGTTTTTGAACCTGTCTGCCCTGTGACTGGTTGGGATGAGACATGAAGTGCTGTAGCAACACTTTGCAATAACGTTTCTTCCGTTATATAAGGGCCTACAGGCTTCAAGGTCCTTGGTAAATCCATTGCATCAAATTCATAACCATCTGGATCGCATGCTCGTAAACCCTCTAAACGTTTCTCCCAAAATAGCTGCAAAAGCAGGCCAACTACTGTTAATTGAGAACCATAATACTTACTCTGAGCAAAAGAGAACTAGTCACAAGTGTGAATAATTCTTTTGTACGACAGGCAAAAACATAGCATCGAATTAATGATATGGCATTTGCTAATAACGAAAGTAATGTATTGTCTGTTATTGCTATTGCCTGTGAATAATTAGCGTAATAAAAACTAACATCAAATTGGAGTACGCTGTCAAATGTATGATTCTGTATTGTGTTTGAAAAGTGTTATTGTATTAATTTGTTCATACGCATATGTATATATATATATATATCACAGATAATATTTACACATGCACTATTATACTTCTTGAAATTCAGATCGACTTGTACATAATTCATGAATAATACCTCACTGGTCAAGCATTTCTGTGTACAAGTAGAACATAAAGATGAAAAATATTAATTTCACGAGCACAATATCACTGTTACCTGCTTAGGCTTATCTTGGGAGCCATATTTGCCATCAGTTTTTTCGGCTCCTTCCTAAACGAATGATTTGATGATTGTATCATGAGGTTTCATTATATGTATAGATAGGCGATATATGACATAATCCTCGGCGAATAGTTTTTGCTCATGCCATATCTTATGTTAGAATGAATCAAAGATTTATTTACAATGGCGTAGGATAGTGGGATAGTGGGTGAAAATTGTGATACATATTATTGTGTGTCGTAGGGTATAGTGGTTGTACACAGAATTTCCATAGGTCAAGTTGATATTTGAGTGAGCCTAATGTGCAAAGAATCTCAATCAACGTTTTAAGACTATAGCGTACTGTAATTGGAATACTGACTTGTTTAGGCTTCTCTTGGTTGCCATGCTTGATATCCTTTACTTTGCCCTCTTGTGTTTTATAAATTGTCACCGGTTGCTTGAAAATTGATGCTGTCTGTCTAATGGGGGGTACCAATGATGCATCGTTCCGCACGCCCCGGCTGCAAAATAATTCGTGTGAATAACAAACAAACCCTGAGGTTAGAATATCGCGGAAATGTGTCTGTCAATTGACATTTGAGACAGAAAGTTTAGTTGCATGTTCTGTACTAAAAAATATCGAGTCTTGCAATTACACTGTAAATAAGGATTTCCATATGACGTACCTGTAATAATAAACGTCAACTTTACCAGTGTTTGCCAGTTGATTTTGGCTTTTTCTTGGTGTTTCTTCCCTTGTAGGCCAGTTCGTTGGCAAGGCCGAGGGAAATTTCTTTTTCTCCACTGACATATTCATTTTTGCAGTTAGTTGTAATGCTTTAAATCATGCGCGTAAAATAGAGAAAACAACATAACGTCTGTCAACCAACGACGCGAGCCAGCTATTTGCGGCCATATTGATCTTCTAGAAGAAGAAACCTACTTGATCGTCTATGTATTAGCAGTAACAAGTAGCGCCACTTTTACACCTTTATGTAACTTACCAACGTACAGTATTGCTTAGCTGCTCACTTTGAAGACACAACCTTTCAAAACACAGAAATATGACTTGGTCGCAGATCAGTTGATAAATCTTTAAAAAAATTATATATGAACAAAAATTGTAAGGATGAACCAAGATCGGATGCTGTAAGTTAAAGCCAGTATCCACGTTTTCAACTCGGAACACAAAGATATACTGATACTGTTCAGTGTCTGTATAACACTTGAGTTTGATTCAATTCAAACAAACTTTCTACAAATGTTTCCTATATGTACGTACTTTATGACCAAGTATTAAGTTGGGGTAAGGGAGACAATGATTTATATAGAACAAAGCGTATATAGATATAGATGATTTAATTGTCGAAAGAAACAATTTTTGCGTATCTATAGGAACAACATGAACTGTGTTTGAAAAAGATTAACACAACGTGTTTCTTTGCTTGCTCTTTATCTTGCCACGCACGGCCTGCAAAATGTTTGGGGACATAATTCAGTGAGTTCGGAGCAAAATTATTGTTATGGGTGTCGAATCGCGATTTTGCCACTCTTTCTGTCTATCTCTCTCACTTCCTGTCACACACTCACACTCTCGCTTCTTGCTTTTACTCTCACAGTGTGGGTGCATTTGTGTTCAGAATGTCTGTAACATGTGTGTACGGATGTATGCATGCGCGTGCACGTGGTGTGGGCGCACGGGTTATTCACTGTAAAAGAATATTGATTCTGTACAAGATAATCAGTTAGACATAATTAACTATTGAAGTCTTCTTGAGGTATCGTTGTTTCTATTGGTCTATTATTGGGGCTGCGCTCGTCGGAAATCTAACTGTGTCTATTGTAATTAGTATCCTTGTTAAACATTAATCTCCGCGGCAGTATACAGCATCGATTCTACGACGATCACAGCAATGTAAACGTGTGGCTTCCTGTAACAAAATATAAATCTTCATATGCTTTCACATGCTTTCATCATTCGGATCTGAATAATAATGCGCTACTTAGTATTCTAGTGCGTATCGCATTCCCACGGTGCCAGTACCAAAGGGACGAATAAAACGATATCGTTCGCTTTGCGCGCATTCACCATATTGGTACAAATTTGAAGTCGACCCTGCGTCGACCGGGTCGCTCATTAGTTAAGTCTTGGGTCATAGTGTGTAATCACAAAAATATCTGGTTGAATATCTTGCAAATTATGTCGTGGCCTTAGTCCATGTGTACCGTTTGTACATACATATATATGTATATATGTGTGTAGTGTATTGTGATGCCAGAATGTGGCTGTTACGATGCACGTTCGTGGGTGGACATTGTTAATGTTAAAGCATTTCCATTCGGCATCCCAGAATTTGATTCTGAGTGCATGAAGTTGTTAAATTTTGATTTTAATGGCAGCGCATCGTATGACTACACGCGTATTTCTCTAGCTAGGGTAGATTACTCAAACCCATAGTAAAATTGCATATGGTCTATTGTTCAATATTTGTCGGGCCAGTCTCTGAGTCATCGGAGCGCAGAAGCCCCTTGAAACCGCAATTTCAAATGCGGTACTACCCCAGCCAGTTTCGAGTTAATACAATTCCTAAGTGAATTCGATAAAGCACTCAAGTTTGCTTTCAGATGTACTTTGCTGCTCGTAAGATACGTCATACTGAGAGTTTACGCCATTTGCCAGATAAAACGTTCTGTCATTCTATCATTGAAAATTTCACTAATTTCCTCCACAAGTCCACATGATTTTTACAAAAGATGTAAAGAGATTGATCGCAGTTTGATCTCCTCGTGCATTTCATAACTGACGAACATAGCTATTATATCTTCAGTCTGGTGTAGGAAAATAACAACTGGTTAAAGTGAAACACAAGTCACATACGAATTCAAATGACTACTTTTCATACGTAAAATATTCATGGCCACGCAAGGTTTCATTTCACTATACATGCCAAACGAATATGATGAAAAGTATCAGTTCAGAATCTTACATCCCCTATTCACCACGAAAACTTCCTCTATGTGTGTGTGTTCAATATATTATGTAGAATTCTGCAACACGACACGCATTTCTACTGCGACGCGTCTACACGTTAAATCTGTGCTCCTTATATTTTCAGGCAAATATTCATTCATCGTCGATAATCAAGCACAAAAACATATCTCACAGTAAAAGAGAGATCACATTTATCATCGTTTTCCATACTCCCGCCTAAAATACTTAATCGTAAAATTCTATATTACATTAGCAACATATTACACAAGCGACTCCTTTGCTTCTGGCACGAGAAGTTATTAATCGCTGATAATCGCAGTAATCGCAAAGAACTTCATTTTTCGCGTTCTCAGCGTTAGGGTCTACCTTTAATTATATTTTCTATACAATCTTAATGATCTAAACGCTGTGACTCGGCAGGTATTATTTATATTTACGTAACATAATTTCAATATAGTCTCACGATTTTTAAGTTTACTACCAAATCTGAGTCATGTCGAATATGCATTGCCGTGAACGCCGACACTCGTTTCACTCAATTAAGATCAGGTCAGTCTCGTCACCATACGTCACACATGACGGTTGTCTTGGTATTTCTTCGGTATTGGCATCCGAAAACATTTTTCGAACACTTCTGTCCACCAGACATAATACTAGTCAGTGCATGTGTGCATGCTACAGAACTGTAACACATCGCGCAAAGTTCTAACACCATGTAGACGGCGAGGTTGAATCTTCAATAAATCACTTCATACACAGTAGCCTTCTTATCTCCCGATCCAGTTACGATGTACTTATCGTCAATAGAAATATCGCAGCTAAGTACAGATGAAGACTCCTTTGACTGAAAGAAAAGCAGAAAAACTTGTTTAGCATTTATGTTATTTTGTGAGACACATGTTCTTAACAGTTAATAGTATGCTTACTTGAAAGATCGAGGCACCATACGGCGTACGCCATGCATTCAGCAAGTTGTCCTTTCCAGTCGAAACGAACCACTTGCCACATGAAGCGAAACGTAATGAGAGTACACAAGACTCGTGTAAATGCAATTGGTATTTGTCGGGTTTCGAGGCGTGAAGAACTTCTACGTTCGAGTTCTCCATTCCGACTGCCAACCATTCCCCAGTAGGACAATACCCAAGGGAGAATATTTGTGACGTGAAGTCGTGTTGCTGAAGTTGCCTGCCTTCGCGAAGATCCCAAGAGCGCACGGTATTATCGAGACCGCCCGTCCACAGTTTCGATCCGTCTGCGGAAATATCGATACACGAAGCACCGTCTGTATGACCCTGGAACTGTCGGACCAGGGACTGGCTCTGAAGATCCCAGACCGCAATATTTCCGTCACTGCAGCAACTGAAGCAGACTTTCGAGTCTGGCGAGATTGCCAAAGCGTAACATGCAGGAGCGGAGGAGGTTAGTTCTGCCTTAATTCTTGGTGTTGGACTTGCCAAGTCCCAGATACTGAGATTACTTGCTTCGCCACCCACAATCAAGGTTCTGCCATCCGGTAATAGCTTCACCGACCTGATAACAAAATGTTACATTTCCTATAGTTACACTAATTACAAACAGGTCGTTAAAGATAAGAGTCAGCCGTCATCTTTACCACAGGATATATTATTAATGCATACGTAAACTATTAACTAACCTGATGTAGTTATCTCGCTGCAAGCAATCAAGTTGGGAGACAGGCTTCGCGCTGCCACTTCCTCCTTGACTGATGTCCCAGACTTTCACACAGCCTTTACCACCAGTGTACACGTATTTAGTCGGATTTGAGATTGTTACAGCACATACAACTTCACCGTGCGTTAGAGTATTTATCTGCCGTGCATGGCGTGGTATTCCTGGACCAATTAGTGCGTCTGGTGGAAATGGTACAGGCTGCATTTGTCCTTCGCTTGAAACGTGGAAACTGTACGCCCTGGAGGGATCAATAACACATAGATTAACAAAAGATGCAAGTGGATACGCAGATTAAAACGATGTTGTCATGAATATTTGAACCATATTTAAATAAGTAAATAACTTAATTTAAATAAGCTAAGCTAACTCAATACCCTCAAACAAGAGTTAAAGTACTTACGGTTTACCACCTGGTACGCCGAGGGCTCCGAGTGGTGCCCTCATGCTGCCATGTGGATCATACAGTTGCTGAAGAGGCGGTCTCGCAGGATATCCGTTCAGAGCTGCCGGGGGATAACCCAGCATATCCACATGAGGTCCTGCGGGTGGATGATGTGGTGGCGGATAGTGCGGTGGATAAGGACCGACCGCCGAGGCCGAGACCAGCGGTTTACTGGAACTCGAGGGTTTCAGTCCACCCGAGCCGGAGCTACTACCACCTGCGTACCATGCCCAACATTTAGTCGTGATAAACACAATTGCTTTTACTTTGCTATTTCACATTGCATATGCAAATATTGAACATTCTGCAGGCTTGTCTTACAAACTGGCTGCATTAGTTCACTGGCAATATTACGTATTGTATGTATATAAGTTAAACACACCTGCAGACGTAGGTGTGACAGGTTTAGAGATAGGTGTTGTGGGTTTCTCGCGTTCTTCCATTTTCTTTGCCGAGGGTGTACTGGCATTACTGCTGGTGCCACTCCTTGGCGAGGGTGGCGGTACTTCTTTCTTCACTTGGCTGCTCAAAGGCACCGAGGATGGACCGAGTTTGTCGAGACCGTTTTCCCTCGGCGACGATGTGCCGTTCGCTGCGGGACTCGTAGGCCCCTCACTCGCATCGTCAACCACCAAGTCCTGATCGCTCTTTTCACCATCGCTTTGCTGTCGAGGAAAAAGTGAACCGTTTTATTAAGAAATACTATTGATAGGAAAAAATCGAGAACTATCCTGAACACTTACATGGCCAATGTCTTTGTCCTGTTCTTTCTTCATTTTCTTTATGTGCATGTGTTCGTGATGCTGAGGATCTGGCGTACTGCGTGGTCTGCTGTATTTCTCTCGTTCCGCCGGAGATATCGAGTTCCTCTGAAAATGAAGAAGGATAACCCCTTTATTAGAACAGATGAGTCATCGAAGATCATCGACTGTTGTAAATAATTATGTCCAATTAAAATTCAATGTAATAGTTTTTTACGACAACCAATTTAGCGACCTAGGTGAAACATGATGAGACATGAAAAATGATTTCCGAATCTAATTGCATACATCAATTATACCCGGTGCGAAGTACCGGTTTGATGAAACGGAGCGAGATTGGTGAAGTGCTAGAGCCAGGATACAAGGGATTATCATGCAAAATCATTCACTGAATATCTATTGTCACCCTCTTCAAGGAGAGAATCTAATGCGATTTCTTGGATTTCATTGGGACTCTTTTAGGGTGCAACTTCACCCTTCGACGGATTTACTCTTCGTTATCGTCGATGAAGGACCGGTGCTTCAAGGATAGTAATCGTTACAGTGTGAGACTACTAGGGGTGTTCTCCCTTTTATGTCGAAATAAAACAATTTCCTTATTTAATCGAACCCTTCTCCAGAATATCTTTACGCATTTACGCTTTCTTAATCTTTCGGTTTACAGCAGAATTTTTTGTGTAAAATTATTCCGTAATTCGCTTATTGATAATTATTTTGATTTAAGATAGCTTGCGTATCGACTTTGTTGTTACTGTCGAGATGTATTGCCTGATAAATACATCGGTTATTAAAAGGTTCTGTATTCGCAATGAATTTGTATCCCCGTCGCAATCAATTTCACTCCACAGAACACGTTACCAGTTGTACAGATGCTCCAATAAATCATTACAAGGTGGTGACACAGCAAGGTCCAACACGTGTACCATGGTATCATCGGAGCGTCCAATAAATCAAATAGCGGCCAAAGGCGCGCCCGACCGTTAGTTTTACGACAGCGTTCTCCCTCGATAACTACATATAAAATACCAGATAAGATCGGACGTAGACATCAGTTTCCTCACACTGGCAGCACTGTGGGCTGCTCCCTTCAAAAATGTTTCTGCCAATAACAGCGTGGCTGCGGAGGCTCGACATTCAAGATATTATCGACGGGAAGTTTTACGAGTGACAGTTTTGTCGCCGATATAGGGAATGGCACATCTCCCCACTTGATCCACGTAAGCACGCCAAGCCAGCCCTCTTCCACTCCTCTCGCTGATATCCCCAGCAACCCATCCACCCAACCACCGACAGCTGCCCCCTCGCAGCCTTGCACGTTCCTCGAGTAAATCTCCACTTCTCAATTACCCGCCATCTCCTCTCATCCAGCACATCCAACGCCACCAGCAGCTCGGTCCATTAGCCCGTCTCCTTCGCATCATCCCCTTTCACTAGTGTCTGTGCGTATGTGAACACGAGCGCTTCCTGGTACATCTATGCACGGCACCACGGCCAAACGAGAAATCGAAAGGGGAATCTCATCTGAGTTAGGATCGTATATCGAATAAGTAAACCTTTAACCCTACACGATGATCTTTCCGTGGCTAGGGAAATTCGGTAGGTCCCCGCGATGAATAAGCCGTCCGGGATAATCTGCCGGCTTCTGGAGTCGGAGAGCCTGCATCTCCGGTTCAGAATTAAGATTACCAGATTAAAGTTGACTAAGGCCAACCGTTCAACCTGTTGGTTTAGCATTTATTATCTACCAAGCGCAAAGCTGCTTGATGCCCTTCGATATACGTATTTCAATATTATGAGTCTCCTCTGTGAAAGTCAGAGGATGGAATGGAGATTTAACGACCTAGAAAAGTTTTTCGGTATACCACCAAGACGAGTGGAAAGCGCAGAGCGTAGTAGGGGTGATAAATGGGCAGAGTCGGAAGATACGAAAGAAGAAAGGGCTGAGTGCTTAGGGGAAATACCACGCACAGCCCACCCCCAAGCTACTGAAGATTTTTCAAAGGCTGGGAATCCCTAAAGATCCTGTATTCTGTAGCCCTCTTGGGTTTCCTAGGAAAGGAAGCTCGAAAAAGAAATTCGATTGCTTTCAGGAAAACGAGGAGAAAGCTGATCCCTCATTACTCTGCAATGACTAGTCACTATGTGTCCGGATCGGAGAAATCACGGCAAGCAGCTGCCACTGGGCTTTCGTGTTCCCAGAAAGGAATCTCCGAGAGTGCTAACACTTGCAATGTGCTCTACGACGATAAATCGATAATTAAAGAAAAGAGAGGAGAAACGACTTCAACCGGAGATATTTCAGAATGACCTACCCCGAAGGATAAAAGCAATATTACATTAAGAATATGGACCGGAGACATTACCATAAAAATTCGAAGAACTTCAAAGATCCAGGATATATCTTGGGGCGAAATCGGACAAATGCGGGACAAGTTTCGTCTTGCATGGATAAGAAAAAATAGTTGCCAGGTCACTTCCAGCGGGTCGATGTACAACACACCTTACTTGTCAAGCATGAGTAAACGGGAATCGATTCACTCACTTTGAGGTTCGAGGAACCGTGAACATTGCCTCGCGAGATAGACTTTCAATAGGACTCCAATTACAGCCCCTATCGGGTAAATGTCGTTGACCTTGGACAGACAAGCGGTTCCAGGGGGATTCTCGATTTAATGGGTCAGAATAGAAACAGAGAGTGGGAGAGAGGGGAAGAGCTTCCGGTGTTCCGCTATGTCCCACAGCTCTTGAGTGGTACGGGGGTGGTTACGGACAGACCGTATGTGTACGTACTTTCGGAAAAGCGGCGATACACAAGTGCGACCCGACCTGGCTTTCATTCACCTAAGTTTACTTACACCGATGCCGTCCGGCAGGAAGGCCAACCCTTGGAGGGAAGAGGGTCTCTTCGACGATCAATATGGGGGTCGGTACCTCTCAAAGGGGTGCTTGAGAAGGAGCGAGGCAGAAAGCGGTGGAAGGCCGTTTGGTACACCGTAGACATATATATAGACTTTGTAGTGTTAGGAACGACTTGGTCTACTGGTAGGCAGGCAGGCAGGCAGGCAGGCAGGCAGAGAAGTAAGCAAGTTGGCAAGGATCGGTGGAGGTAGGAGCAGAGCAAAGCAAAGCAAAGCAGAGCAGAGCAGAGCAGAGCAGAGCAGAGAAGAGAAGAGGTGATGGCGGTAGTAGTGACGGCAGCAGTAACAGCAGCAAGCGCCGAAGTGCAGGCAGAGATGGCGGAGATGGCGGTTGTTGAGAGGACGACAGAGCGTCGACTCTAGGCAAGAGAGAGAGGGGGGAGGGTGGCGGTGTGCGTGGTATTGGGGTTGGTGGTTGGAGCCATGAGGGTGGTAAGTGAGTGAGCGACTCCTTCACCACGGCGCCTCGTCCCAACCTAACCGCTGCCACCCACCCAAACCACTAACCCACCCCCACCCTTACGGATATATCCCAAGCCACCAACTACCTCACCTCACCCGACACATTCCTCTCTCGGTACCTTCCTCCTCTCTACCTTCTTCCTTCTCGCTTCCTACTCCCTTCCTTCGGCTTCCACCTTCCTCTCCTAGCCGCGCATTCTCTCTCTCTCTCTTTCCTTACTCTGCTTATACTACGCTGTTCTACCTCAACCAACCCGCACTCGCTGTTTCCCTATTCCTCACTCCACTCTTGTCGTAGCTAGCTCCCCGAGGGGGAGGCTTACGAACCGGAGTCGCGACTTCCAAGACCCCACAAACCCCTGTTGGTTCAAGATTGTACCCAGTGGCTCTCAGTCGAGGTGACGAAGCTGTGCTACAAGATTTCCACCGATATGACGTCGGCATCTCTCACGCCCCTCCACTCATCAGTTTAACATACTCTTATTCGATAATTATAACTGCGGCAATAGATAGACGTGTATTAATTACTTCATTGTAAGATTGAAATCTGGCTCATTCGGTCGGTTGATGAATCTGTGAATATTTAATTGGCTCTAATCGTGTTTAGTTTATATGTATATTTAGTTGCGCGCGGCCAGTGCCTGGTATAATGCTGTCATAATTGCTCGCTGCTGCTTTGCTGCCGCAACCTTTGCCAGAGTCATTAATTTAATTGGCGAAATCATAGCCGGAATATAGTACGGGATAATTTATTGTGCAATACTGTTGAAGTTTCGCGAGATGCCGGTAATTTCGGCAGAGGTAGAGGCTGGCGCGTTGGCTGTCGCTCACTCGCGGATGCATGGAATTTTTAATGACCCCGGCGGGGATACCGGGTTCAGAAATCAACCTCATGTCACTGGGTTACTGCGAGCATCCATCACTGCAGCAATTAGGGAACGTAAATTTTTAGATTGCAGCTACCCATTTCGCCGCATTCCTCCGGACTGCTTTTTCCATTCGTGAGAATCCGGCAGCTGAAAGCGGAGAAATGAGGATCGAACCACCCAATCGGTTTTCACTTCGCTGGGGAAAGAAGAGCGCTGGAGAAAATTGCTTTTTCATATCGTTACGATTCTCTGAATGAAGATTCGCCCGCCCTGATTCCACTCGAACGTATTCTACCATTAGAAGTCCTTTATTACTTTGTAGTTACGATTCTCTAGATGTAATTTGAAACATTGAAAGACTGAAATTTGTTAATACAGCAGCCAGCCGTGAAGCGGGCCAATTGTGATTCTCCGAGAAGGTGAAAGCATTGTCTGACCGCAGTATTTGATAGAGATTCATTAACATTCGGCACAATATTATTATTACAAATAGGTTCATAATCAACGTGATAGCATTCAGTCATTATTTCCTGCTTGAATACGGTCCACGCGCCATTACTGCACAAACGGATGTAATGCGCTGCATGTTTTAATGAAGATAAACTTCATAAAGTGTACACAAGAATGGAGCTCGGTTGGCGGTTGCGTATCATAAATGTTTACAGTCCGATTTCACTGAAATTTCATGGTTTGGCGTATCCGCAAATCATCCTTGTACTATGAACATGTGCAATACCCCGCCCGATACCAGACAGTCATAAAGCACGCTGGCCGAGGGATTTGTCACAAAAATTTCGAGCAGCATGATTTATAAATACTTGGTCAATAGTAATCAGTCAGCGTCCACACTATTCATACTGCTTTCCCTTGTATTAAAACGATTCTGATTCTCCCCGCAATCTATGTATTTGCCTTTCCTCTATCTCTCCCTGTCTGCGCGCCTCTCTTTTTCCACTCGTCTCGCGCCATACCGGTACACTTCCCGTCCCTCATCACTGGCTGGGTCCAGCAGTCTCCTGGTACAATTTGCATTTTTAAATTAACTCGCCTCTGTTTGCAGCTATCTCGGCTCGCTGCCGCCACCGTTGGCCCTCGCTCTACAATTTTATGCAACAACGCGCACAGAGAGTTTCGCCAATCCCCTCTCGCCCGGATCTTCCACTACTCTCCACACCCCGACACGTTCCAGTTCCTCCCCTTGGCCATCTCGCCCCTTGCCACCAACACTGCTTTCCCCTAATCGATATTACCGTTACCGATGTCCTTTGATTGAGACATGCGATATTCTCATTAAAGTTATCGATGCTACAAACGTCAAGTATGGCGATTGACAAACTACAAGAAGGCGCGCTCTTCTTTCCACGCTCGAATTGTCTCTGCCGGTTTCAAGTGGCAAAGAATTCAATTGAATAGGGATCGGCAATACAGCGACGCCCGCTCGGCATCAATAGTCGAACTTTCACTTTCTCTATTAAGCAAGGCTGTCGCGACGTTTCGAGGAGACCAAGTCCAAAGCTGAAGCTTGCCGTTAGAATCTCGAGCAAGCTTCCAGATTTCCAGCGCTTTCAATCCGTCATTGGTGAGAGTAGCCTTTCTGGCGAGGCGACAATTTCTCAAGGATAGCCTGTCTCAGAGAGCGAAGAGCGCTCGTTGACCGATGAAAGGAAGGCAGGGAGAAGTAAAAAAAGAGCGAGAGAGAGAGAGAGTAGTGAGGGTGGGAGCAAAAAAAGTGTGCTGCGATAAGAAGAACTGATAAGGACAGGAATGAAATGTAGTTGTGGGTAGTTGGTAGAAGGAAAGAGACGGGGAGCAAAGAGGACAGAGTGGTGCAGTGTAAAGTATCACGATGTTGTACCCAACAGAGACAGCACAGTCGGTGAAAACATTTTTATCCCAAGGACAAAGTGAAAAGGAAGGGCGGAAAGGAAGATCGAGATAGCCGGGCAAGAGAAATTGCGAAGAAGGAGAAATTCGGGAGCGGAAGAAGTGAAATAGGGGAGAGAAATCGTTGTAATTGAAAAGCTCGTGCCGTATCAGGATTGCCGCATTATTTCGCGTGTGCCGGAGACAGACTCGGGCGCTTCTCCCCTATTATCTCGCCCGTTCCTTCGGCCGCTCGCTCCTCGCTCCTCGCTCCAGCCTGGTGGTCCAAGAAAAACGAGGGGGGAAAAAGAACTCGTAGATCCTGCGTGGAAGGACGCGCCGCGACGAAGAAGAGGGAGGAAAGTTCTGGTAGAATGAGAGTGCGGGCCTGGCGAGGTAAGTGAATGTAGAATGCGCAGGCAGCGGCAATGGCAGCGGCAACTGCGAAGGGCGGCAGGACGGAGGGTGGAAGACAAAGTGCCGAAGAAAAAGGGGAGAAAGGAATGAAGGTCGCAAGCAACAATGCCTGCGGAGAGAGGTGCATTCTCGCGCGATTACCGACGCGCGCGCTTGCTCGCGTTGAGCCTCTAACGAATGGCTTCGTAAACCGTGAGGCCGTTTTAAGGTTATTACACAGTGCAAAAAAAGAGAGTTAATGGCCGCCGTTGAGCCACGCCAACGGCAGGATCGTCCAACTAGAGGATGGCGCGTGATGCCCAAGAGGAAGAGGGCCCTGCGCTTTGAAGCAGGATAAGAGAATCGGCCGACTGCCTGTCCCCGATCGAACTGCTGATTTATAGCGGCGATATATTTAGCTAGAAGGGTGGTAAGATAGTCTTGTTGGAACTGTGAATACGTGGAGATCGCCAAGTACTGTATCCTTACCGGACATGTACGCTCGACTGCTCCTTCAAAGAGCCTTCTCCGAGATCGCACGTAAGAATCCTCGTTAAGCGCGTAAGCCTTGTAATTGTGTCTGTGCGACCGCATGCACGCACGCCGGCCGGCCGGTCGGCATTCTCCTATATAGACTTCGATCGGAATGCGAGAACTCGTGAGAAAAATCAGTGGTTCGAGACGTTGACACGTTGACACGTTGACATGGAAGTTTATCGCGGCTCGAATGGCCGGGGCTTACCAGTCTGATACGACATACATACGCATACGCGGCAACACATTCGAAGATGGCAGAGCAGTCGTATTTGCGCTCATTAATTTCTAGCGGAGTAATCATACCAGCGGTTTTCCGGCCACTTCCACTCAAAGCTTCCGCCACTCATTCGGGGAATCCTCCCCTGGCTGTTTTCGAGCGCGGAAAGGCTTCGAGGTAGAAAATATGCCGTGCGCGGTATACAGCCGGACGATTATATTGTGAAATATACACAGAGCCCTAATTACGGGGCGTCGGCTCTGGATTGCCGGCGGCCTGTGTTTTACAGCTGCCTCATTAAATTACAAACTAATTACGGCGCGGCGAATTATTAAAAAGCTTAGTTGGCCGTTAAACGGCGCTCCGGCAGTCGTAAAAGAGGAGGTTGTTGGTTGTCGGTTGTCGGTTGTCGGGTTATGGCTGGGCCCATGCTTCTACATGCACATTACACACCGGTTAAAGCTGCGAGAATATCCTTTCGAGGGTGGCTTGTAGCCGCGCGTAAACGGCACTGATATTCGAAGGCGTGATTAAAATCAAACGCTCCGCTGCGGAGGATAGCACGTCAGGCGTGATATCAATCAGTACGGGTGTATGCTTACAAGGGGAAGCGGGGCTCGGCAAGGGACGGTCAAGGAGATTAATTCAGCAGCGCATTTACTGTCCACGGCAGTTTAGTGGAGCGTGCATTTCCTGTGGCGGGTAATCGCCTCATAAAGTGGCGAAGTAGTAGGCCACTGAGGCCGGTCTCGCCCTCCCCGCCCCTCCCTCGCTCCTCTATCACGCCGCACCGCGTTCCTGCTAACTCTTGACCACTTGATACTATCGCGCAGAATAGGATATTGCTCGCCGCATCGCTCGCAAATCGTGGATTCGTTGGCACGCCGTGAACGCATGAATCAGCGTTTCAATTTCGCATGTCCGCCGCCCACTCAAAGGATGATTCTGCTCTGCCAGAGCGCCCTTTATCAAGCCGCCCGACGCGCCTCGTTTCTTCCACAGCAATCGAATTAATGTCTCTCCGCGAACGAGCTTTAGCAACGCGATCAACGACGCGCCGCGCGCGTCAATATCGCTACGCGCATAGACATACTAGTACATAGGAATTAACGAATCAAAGCTGTAACTCTCAAATGAACCGATGCGTTGCTAGAGTGCGGTGGAAATTTCAAATCCGCGCTGCGCCTACACATTCCAAAGTTGAAGCAGCTGCATACCATACCATGACCATACCAGTAGCATCGGATGTGCGCGTCGAGCAGACAGGATGATCGCCGAGACTTGCATTCCACGGTCTCTTTTATCGAGAGGAAAATGGCCGTTATCGGAGTGGCTTTCTACGAAGGTGCCAGGCATTATCGTCATTTCTATAGGAATTCCAGGAGCGAAAGGATTCCGTTCGTCACACGAAGCAGATGGGATGAGGGGAGTCTGGCGGGGCGGCGAGAGGACGAAGACCGGCAACGAAGAGGGGAAAGTAGGTGGGAGGGTAGCGGCTGGTGAGGGGCAGAAGACGAGCAAGGTTCCGAATGTCATTAAGGCGCCGCCGTGATGTTTTTAATTAATTAATTCGTGGAAGCTGCGGATTTACCTTCTCATAAATTCCAGCGGCGAGCTGGCGGCGGTGGTGTGAGAACTCGGGGGCTTGAATCCGGGCGAGCTCTCACCTCGACTCCTGTACACAGTCGGAAGCGATATAACGAAAGAGTAAGTGCGCCAGAAGGATACGGGGATAAGCGGGAGGAGGAGGAGGAGGAGGAGGAGGAGGGGAGGAGAGATCGCGCGGGTGAGGTCAAGAGGGGGGAGGTAGGGAGAGGCGGGGGAGTCGGGAATACAGCAAAGTATTTAAAAATATTAAGTACCCTTGGTTAAGGCAGAGTGGTGAGGTACGACTAGACAGGGAGCGAGCGAAGGGTGGAAAGTGGAAGGCGCCTGGGGGACGGAGAGTCAGGAGAGTTATGGGATTGAAGCGACGAGGAGTATGAGGTTCGGAGAGGAAGGCCGACAGACCTGGGTAGGGTAGGGTAGGGGAACATTTCAATTAGTAATTAAAACGTTCCGAGCTATCTCTAACCCCGCCCCGACTCTGCACGGTGGCTCCCTGGCCCTCTTGTACTGTGTCGACGGCCTCGTCGTCATCCTTCCTCCCGCCGCCATCTTGTAAATTAATTAATGCGCCCCTAACGAGATCAGAGGTGTCGGTGAGGCTGAAAAATCGCTAGTTCCCTCCTCGGCCCGTCGCGCATCGAAGGATGCCGCTGCCGCCGCCACCCCCCTCCTTACTCTCCCCTGCCGCCACCTCTCGGGCTGAGCATCTCCAGGCTCGTCAGTAGTATTCCGGGCACCACTTCACTCAGCTCGCCCGGCTGCACCCGCCGCTTCATTTCACCACGATGTTATTGCATTTAATCGACGAATATCTCCTTCAAATGCAGTTGCATACACGCACGCCTACTGCTGTACGTATGTACCGGGTTGCTGAGTACTCGTTGGGACGCGGCGCCGGCGTCGCTCCGCTTCTACGTGCTTTGTCGCGCCTAAATTTGATCGGGCACTCTCTCGGCCTGCCCTCGTCTTTCTTTCATCCCTGACACGTCCCGGCGAGAGTGGCAATTAAAGAAACCCGATGAATATTTATAAAGACTTTCGGAATAACATCACTAAATAATTGGTGTCTGGGCGCCGACGGGTCAATGAATTCTCCAGAGGCCGGTACAAAGAGAGGCTCTCGTGTTCCGAACTTTTGAAACGCTCAGCTAGCCCGAACTTTGACCGGCGGTGAATTAGTCTGTTCGAGGGGTGGCCGGCAAAGATTTCACCGGCAAGCGAGGCGGCTCATGCTGGCCGTAGCTCAGTGTCAGGCTCATCCCTCGCCTCTTTCAAATCCTTTCATCGACGCTTCGCCCGCTTACATAATGCCGCCACTCTGATTAAAATAAATTATACCCTCCTGCCGCTTCGCTCTTTTATCTAGTACGCTCTCTTTTTTGCCCTTATCCGCCGCGCCGCACCGCGCCGCGCATCCTTTCTCTCCCCGTCGCGCTTTGCCGTCCTTTTTTCGTGCCGCACTTTTGACCATCAGCCAATAGCCGGTAGGGGTAGCTAGCGCCAGGAATGCCGACGCCAACACTACCCCGCCAGCACGAGCACCACTTTCGCCAAGTGTACCATATCCCCAACCTGGGCCAGGCCCTCTTTACTCACTCAACCCCTCTTGCTCACGTTTATTTGCACTTTATTCGAGATTTAATTTAGCAACCGCCGCGCCGGGCGACAGGCTCGTCGTGGGCATGCGGTCGCCTCTCTCCGACGCCGATGGAATTAAAAGAAAAGAGTGGGAGGGAGGGAGGCCAACGATGGCGGTAGCAGCGTGCGCGAAAGAGGCTTGCCGGAATGGAGAAAAGTTTGAAAAGAGTAGGAAAAGCGTCGGCATTGCAAACATGGACTGAGGGGTTAAAGGTGAGGTGCGGGGCTCTGAGAAGCGAGGGCGGCGGAGCGCTGCAAGAGTGGTTAGGCCAAAGGAAAGAGGAGAGAAAAAAGGAAGGGCACAATCGATATGACGGCGCGGCGTCCTTATCCGCAGTTGGTTTTCAACGGGGAAGAGTAAGGTTCCGGGGCAGGACTGTACCGAGATCGGCGGTCTTCTTTCTGCCGAAAGCGCTTCAAGTACGATAACTCATCCTGTTGGCCGGACGAACAAAGATTCGCGGCTCTAACTGGAAAGGGTATTGAAAATATTATTTGACGAATTAACGAGGAGTATATGGTAGATGGAGCTCCCGCTGGTAGAAGTGGAAGGAGCTGATCGATCGGGTAAGGTGTTTCCAAGCTGGCTGAAAGTCGTTGGGGTCGAAGTTAAAACAAAGTTGGCTACACCATTGCGCGCCACGAATTACACGGTCGTCAAAGAACGAATCGCTCTCTCGCAGTAAACTTCGTCGCCTTCGTTCCGGGAACGAATTAATGCGGCGCCGTTTCTCGAGTACTTTTCTCATTGCCGCCATTCAGAGGCATTCGCTCGCTCTTTCTCGCCCTCTCTCACTCTTATACTCACTGGCGACAATTTGCCGCGAGCTACCCGGATCGGGCGTAAGTATCGTGAAATTCAATTAAGTTCGTGCTTGTGCAACCCCGGGGGACTCTCTCGGCTTCTCGGTGCTAATACGGGCTTCTCCCTCGCACTTTGACGGCCAGCCGGCGCTGTCTTCCTCACCGACAGACTGCGAAAAAACTCTGTCCCTTACCGACGGTGATAAATAATTATTTCACCCTTGCTTCCTGTTTACCCTCGTTAACCCCCTCACTTTACGATTTCTCTCTGGTGGCGTCGGGGCTGCGCGCGTCGTGACTTTCCATTCTTTATAATTAGTAAGTACTCGTGGAATCTACCGTGTGACTGGGCGCGTCGAGAGGCAGAGGCGTAAAATAAATTCTCTCTCCCTTTCTCACGCCTCGGAAGAAGTCCCCTCTGATGTTCCGCGGCTCTAAGTATTTCTCGAGTTGGCCGAGGGGAAGCACGAAAGGCGCAGGAACTGGATGGGGAAGCAATCGCGGAAATCGCGGGCATGAAAGAGACAGTCGAGTAAACGCAAGGAGAGGGCGCGAACGGGTGCAACGAGCTCCTTCCGGAAGCAGGAAGATGGAGCGAGCTTAGCGGAGCGCGAATAATAACGCCCGGCATTCTCCTTTCTCCTCCGACTGTCGTCGGCTTTCGATTTGAGATACGAGGAGCTTTTCCCTCCGTCTCCTTCTTTCCTACCATTCCATTGGGCTTTCCCTAGGGCGGAATACGCGCGCCTGCTCCCTCTCTCTCTCTCTCTCTCCCTCTCAGCTGGCTGCTTTCATCCCAGTCTCGATGCTTTCTCTTTATTTCTCCCCGCGACAATTCCCTCTTCGCCTCTTTGCATGCCTGTAACCGCAGCTCCTCGTCGATCCAATCACGCGATCCGATTGTGAGGGGTGAGTCGAAGCTGTGCTCGCGTCGACTTCCTTTTCGAATGCAGTCAGAGGTACGGAAAACAAGAGGCGCGCATGAGGATGCAGGATGCGGAAACAGAAGTTTCATCGCAACTACGACTGTTCCTGATACACATATGTCTTGGTAAATGTGAAGAGAGGGAGAAACTGGGTCGCTGGGAAGGAAACTATTTCTCTCTACTTGCTCGCTCTCACTGCGGTGTCAACTTACTTGCGAGCCAAGAGCGCCTGATTATCAGGCCGAGTTCTCCCCGAGTTTTTGTACTCGCTGCTCGAATCCGAAGTTTTTATTACACCCGGTTGCTGGCAAGCAGCCGGCTTTAACCCGCGCTAAGTAGCGGCAAAGTTTATCTCCAATTAAGGTTCTTAGCATCCTGTTAATGGCATTTTGTTGCCCATTAATTCGAAAAACGTCAGTCTAACTGGCGAACGAGGGAATAATAAAAGAAGTAATCGGCGCGTCTCGATTCCACAGGCGGCGGAAAGGGCGGGGAGCTCGAAAGTTGGCGGTGAGTGCGAGTATGGGAGCGACGAAACGGGGGCTTGGTATTCTAGCAATCAGTAACATTATACGAGGCGACACGAGCCAACCACCCCATTAGCATTCATATTTCAATTTCATAGGGCTGAGGGTCGTTGCCAGAGTTCCTGCAAGGCATACACACCAGCCGAACGAGACGCGGTAAGCGGACGCTGAATGGCAGAGTTAGCACGAAAGGTTCAAACATGAGAGGGGTAATATACAATGAGGGATGAAGAGAGAATGGGAAGAGTGAAAGGGGTAGTGGGGGCTGCGGGATGGGAGCGGAATGAAGAAGGGGAGAGCGTGGCCGAGTAATGGAGAGCGCGAGGGAGGGAGGGAGGTGCCAACTGGGTAGGAGGGGATATGTAAAATGTATTAGTTGAAATGGAGAGTAAGAGAGGTAATAGAGGGTGGCCGAACCCATTGGATGGACGAGCGAGAGAACACGTACGATCCAGGATGATGGGGAACATTCGTCGGATGGTGAGTGATCGGGACACCAACGCCAGGAACAAGTGAAAGAGGAGGGGTAATACCGATCGAGAGCTATTATACTACCTTCCACCGCTATGCCGATGTCATGGATACGCAACACCCCGATTATCAATCCGTAATAATTGTGCATATTAAACGGACGCTAATTATCGATTCAGCAGCCTGGCACGGCACCGTCGGCAAATTGCGCAAGCCACACTGGATGTGCGTGCTGCTAAAACACCGAACGTAATGAGAGCGCGAAAAAGAGCTATGCAGAATAGATAATTACGCTGAAAATCATTCTCTCGAATAACCGAGCTTTTGATTAAGGGACCAAAACATCCGATGAAGTCACATAGGCATTTTGCAAAATCGTGATTACAATAATGGTATAATTTTCATAATTCTCGACATCTCGGCGCTTTGCCTTTTTTTAGAAAGCGCTGTTAAAACACTGCCCAAGTATTATTACGAAAATGTTGTAAACGTGCTTTCACATGTACGTACAATTGCACATAAAAATCGACAGTCCCGGGATCCTAGGAAATTGCAACTCTGAAAAGTCCGGTCGATAATGGATTCGCTTGTTCCTCGGAAGACAGGGATCACCAGAAGTTCCCGACCAAAGTAGGTCTATCCGTTCTGGCTTTTTATCCGCCAGAAGTTTAAGTAACGGAAAGTATTGTCACGATCCAATCAATTTTCTATGGATGGGCTTGCGGGGGTGCACCGGCCCCCTACCGTAAGCATCCCCGATGATGCGATAGTTTCCAAATCGATCTGCTCCGCTTCAACGTGTCATTATTCCCTTCCACCTAGTCGCCAGCCCATCCTTCTCTCGCTCTCTCTCCCTCCCTCTCTCTCTTCTCCTTTGATCGATCGCGATATGAAGCTGCGGACCATTGACGATCGACAGGGGTTCAGGGAACAGTGCCCTCGAGCGCCCTTCAACCTTTTTCTGCTTCCTCGGAGCGCTTTTAATAAACGCGCGGCGCATCCACCACACGCTTTATACCGTGAAAAAGGTGAGGGGTAAAGGGTGCAAGTAAAAGAGGGCCAGAGCGAGGATAACGGCGGCGGTGGCGGCGGTGACGGCGGAGGCAGGGGGTGCATTTGACGACGAGCTTTTTACGGCCCTGTGTCCCTGTGTTCGGGCTTTCACGTTCATTTCAGGTGTTCCCTTCTCCATGTCGATTCTCGGACTCCTTTCTTTTTGCTCGCCAACGCATCTTTGTCCTCCTTTTCCCTCTTCCCCACTCTCTCACTCCCGCCTGCTCTCACCCCCTTCACGGGCCTATGCACTGTAGTCTGCGCCGCCGGTAGCCTGCTCTCGTTTCGACCCATCCACCGCTGGTGGCATTCCATCCCACGGTTGCGCTCGCTCGCGTTCTCATTCCCATCTCCAGGCCGTTTCTCGCACACTCTTACCGACGCCCGCCTATCGCGCCACCTAAGCACTGACCTAATCTCTTTTACGATGCTGACATTTTACGCGACTCCCAGTCGTTCCCCCAACCTACCCTTCAAACACATCGCTTCGCCACTTGCAAATGTGTGCGCCGCTTCCTCCCTCTTTCTCTTTTCCGCTTGCCAGCGTAATTCCATTGGCCAATTTTGTTAATCCAACCATCATAGCGGCGCGGCGGCCAGCTGTTAATTGCCGCTGAGCGACAGGGAAAAGCGAACCGCATTCGACTTTCGGTCTGTTCGCGCTCTCCGATATTTGTGAGTGCCGCATCGAGCTAATTGCCTGCGTGCTGGCGATCAGATAACGGGCGCTAAGTACGATAAGAGTGATACTCGAAAAGTGAGAGAAACTTATTGACTCGATAAAATACCTGCGCAATCGGTATTGCTAATCGGCTCGCCGTTAATTAGCTATCGCCAAGATTGGATCGCAACACAACTTCCCAAGCGGAAGGAGCGGTTCGAGTATATCTCCTCTTCGAACAACAGTACGCTAATCGAAGTGAGTCCGAACGAGACCGACCTGATTTGGTTTCGATTAGTACATTTTCGCGAACGCTCACATATCGCTAATCGAGAACGATGAAAATCGGTCGAATTACGTGACATTTCAATTTTAACATGACAGTTAATGATTTTGCTGGTTACACACAAGTTTTCGGGATCTCTGCTCGCCAATAGTAGTCATTGTATAGATCGACATCGACTGGCATTTAGCTTTACATTGGTTGTGCGTGTTCTAATTCTACATACTTCAATTGATACTCACATGCCTCTCCTCGGCGGGATTGAGACCTGAAACAAACGTGATTAGCTCGTTTAGTTACAATAGTTAAACGTCCACCACATTGTACGTTCAGTGCTCCAAATGATCAATTATCATTCTAATTGTCTTGGGGGAAGCATTGAAAGACCCAGGATTTTCTTATGTATTCAACTCCTTAGTCACAAAGTGAACCTTCGCGGGTTTCTCTACTGTTTTTCAACGGTAAAGAAATTGTTTTGTTTGTACTTCAAACAAGACATCTTTTCTCCTGTTATTCAGCCGATCTAAAAGGTACAAAAAATTTCCGCTTTCTTAGCACCACGAGGGAGAGTTTTCTCGATTCTCGGTTCTCTGAGAGGGCTATCTAAGGTAAATTGGCGTCTTCATTGTGAAGCCGAGCAAACAGATCGGTAAGTCGATATGAATGTGCTGTAACCGTCCGCATTATACGCCTGGCGCAGTAACAATAAATCACGCACCCCGCAGAATTGCCAATAAATAACTGGCCTCCCATTCACACCTTTAAGTAGCCACGATCGTCGGTGGTCAGACTGGATGGACAAAGCGGTGGCGCCAGAGGGGACGAGGGGACGAGGGGACGAGGGGACGAGGGGGTGTGCGCCGACGAAAATTATAGAACTGGTCGTTTATAAAGAAAGTAATTCCCGAGGAATGCATCGACTTTACGTGCCGATAAAGTATATTTATGTGCGAATAGGTTTGGCGCGTGCTTTATGGCCGGCCAAATAAAGGGGAGAGCCGATGGTGGCGCACCGCCACTGCGGCCAGAAGAATTTCCTCATATTTCTCGGCTATTACCAGCCCTGTCGAGAGGATCTCGTGTGCCAGACGGAGGGTGAGCTTTCGTGCCACGGTTACACATCAGTTTTTCCAGCAGGGAAAGCAAAGGAGATCGGCGGCGGATCATCCGGCAATCCTTGCTGCCCCTGAAACCTCCCTCTAATGCCACACCTACTCGTTTATCCTCCCTTGACTCGGGAAACCGTCCCTACACCTTCTTTCTCTCTTCCGCCAGCCGTAAACGGATCCGGAAGAGCGCACATAATTTCCTACTAAAACGCGAAGTGGTCGTTCGCCACCTTGGGGAATGACTCGGCCGACATTCATCCAGCATCGGGGGACACTTTAAGAGAGCGGTGCTGTGTATGTATTCGCCTCTGTATTTATTAACGTGGAAAATACCGAACTTGAAATGGCATGGCGGAGCAGCCGGTACGAGGATGTTAAAAGCCAGCGAGAAGATGTACTGCAATCAACAGAAGCCAGGTTTATAATAGTGGCGGGCAGCTGGTGCAGTGTATCTTTCAACTTTACAGCTTAACTGGTAAGAGGAAGAAGTCAAAGTTCTCATAGAGCCGAGTACCGGTACCTAACTGCAATTCTTTGATTGCGGCAACTTTATGCGGGTGCAAGAGTAGAATACGATGGCCCCCCGGAGGATCATTATTCGACGAAATACCTCTACGGTGAAATGGTAATGCGAACGATAGTGACTTTTAATCGTCCGTAAAAGAGTCGAGCGTCTTCCGGCGACTGGCAAGCCGGTAAATCGTTGCTGGAACGAGCGTCGAGAAAGAATCGGATGACTGGTGGAGACAGATATTATGTCGGACGGCCGACTGGGGGATGGGAGTTTCGAGCGAGCGGTGGGAAGGGAGTCAAACGATAACGGCTCTGGTGGAAACAATTCGCCCGAAGCAATGTTCCGGAAAGGAGGGAAGAAGTTTCAGTTGCCGCGACAGAAATAGTGGGCCATTACGGCTCCTGGCTCTCGACGGTTATCCTCTCCAAAGAGTGTCGGCGAGATCCTCACGCTCCAACGAAAAGATACACCCAACTACATACATTCGCATCAGCCTGATTTTATGTCGCGCCGTCCTGCAAATTCCAGCGTAGAAAAATTACAGTACGTAAATCTCGGCCAAATGAAATGGAATATTACTCGTGTAAAAATCTCATAAACTCGGCATTAGCCCAACGACTAATACGGTACAGCTAAATTTCGTGGAATAATCACAACGGAATGCCGAATATACAGGAGAGACTATGGAGAGCGGAGGTGTGGTTTGTCTGGCGAGGCGAATTATAGCGCACACAAATGAAATTGCAGCTCCAGGCGGGGAAGCACATCTAACCAGTCCAGCAGCGGCTTGATTGTAGCAGGATTCCGAAGTTCTAAAGCTAATGCCATAGTCTATAGAAGCTTGGCGTGAGAAAGGCGCTCGGGTTGCCACATGGATCGTAGTGGGAGGGGGTGGTGCGCCGGGACAATAACAGTAGTAGCGGCAAGAGTAGGATCACTCGGTGGCAGAGATCAGTTAATATTTCATTAGGAGAAGCCGACAGCGCTTAGCAAATATGAAACACTGTGAAACAACTAACCGTGAGCAATAGCTAGCCGTTGGCAGTAATATAGTTAGAGAATAGAGCAAGTGGTTGGGAGAAGCAAGGGTGGGTCAGAGCAGAACGAGGACGAGTTTATCGCGGCCAGGGATGGGTCGGAGGAGGCAGAGGCAGAGCCGGTGATGAGGGGGTGATAGAAAGGAGAGGAGAGGAAAAGAGAAGAGTAGAGAAGAGAGGGCTGGCGCTGCCGGGCGAGAATGAGAAAAACCCGCTGAGGGGCGCGACGGTTTCGAAGAGCCATGTAGAGGTGGATGCCACGAGGGCCGAGAATAGTCGCAAGTACTCTTGTGTTAAGAGGAGACGCTGAGTGCTCTCCTGAGAGACTAGCGCAGAGAGAGCGAGAGAGAGAGAGAGAGAGGGGGGGGGGGTGGCTGATGCCAGCAGTGAGACGTTACCGAGTGTAGGAAGCACGAGGGTGGAAGCGAGAGAGCGAGGGTAAAACGGCACCAAGAGCGAGGAGGGGCGCTGCGCCGGCCCACGTATGTGTGTGCACGCGATAGGAGAGTCACTTGAAACCCTCACGACTTTGTCAGCGCTACGTGAAGGCTAAGTGTGAACGTTCTTGCGCCTATATGTCGCGTCCCACGTAGAGTCGAGGATCTGCCGGGCTCGAACATTTTCGAGGTTAAGATCGGACTTTCCACGAACGCCCTCGCGTCCGTTTACCGTTACATTTCCAAGTATTCGCAGCACCCATGCTTGTACTGTCTCCTTGACTCTCCCCCAAACCCTTTTCGCATGATATATACTCCGTATTAATGACTGCATATTGAAGCAATCAGTTCAACTTTTGAGTGGAGTTTTAACATGCAACTTTGTAGCAGTAACAATTTCTGATTGCTTATCTCTTAAGATAGTGGCTAGTGTGCAATTGGTAGAATCGTTCACTGCTATTCGGTCTTGTCCAGTTTGAAGTACAAATCGAGGCTACGCCAGTCGTTAAAACGACGGTGATTATTCTTTCCGCCAAGACAATATCTTTATGCAACGCAATAATCGCTGCCATTAGGCGTGTGCAACGAGCAGAAGCGAGCGCGCCGATTAAATTCCACAATGCTTATTGTTGCGCTTATTGTGAACACGTTAAGTGTACTATTTACTGGTGAGTCAGTCGGTGGATTATGAAAGGCGATATAGGCTGGGAATCGTCTCAAGGGGATCTGCTTACACGATTGTTCGTGGCAACAATGAGATAAGGGCCGGGGAAACAAGTGCGCGAGTTGTTGCCATGAATTCCAACTATAACTGTGTGTGCGATAGTTTCCTCGAAGTAAACGCTTATCAGACAGATGGACTTGCAAAATACTGACAGACAGAGTGCTGTCAGGAGAAAAGGAACTTGAGTGCCGAGGCCAGCGTCTCTTGTAAACCGAATCCATTCGCTCGCACCACGATCCCAGTACACCCTACACCGCGGCTAATGTATGCCCAATGACGTTTGATTGGCCGCCACAAAGCAATGGCCTTTATGCGCGGGAATTTAACCGCGATCAATGTCAATAGTTTCTGACGCGTCCTCCATGCCGTGTCAGGAATGACGATTGGCTTTGTCGTGCTAGAGCTATCATTCGAAACTTGGCAAAACGAGTCATGGCAAATATCTCATACCAGGCAACTTGCTACTAAATGGAACTACTGCTTCTATGGAATCGATTATAGAGTCCTCTACGACATATAACGTGCTCATCACGCTCATAACACAAGATCAATTTTGGAATATTACACAGCCTTGATGAGAAAAGATGCAACACTTATGATCTCTCGCTCTTTGCTTTATAAGCCATTTTCACTGAATTATAAGACTCGCAATAGTGGACTTCCTTTTCCAGGGTAGTATAAAATTGCGTAGCATATTACAAAATGACTACGACGTATGCATTTAACACTTTATCGAGGGTACGTGTAAACGTGAAATTGCTGCAACAGTTGCCATTGACAGGATTGACGCTGAATTCGAGAGTATGTTGTTGTACAACTTACCACCATTAGGCTTGAGATCGTCGGGTTGACCTCGATGAAGGTCTGGTTTGGACAACATTGACAGTGGGTGTGCACCTCCTCCTCCTGCAGCTGCTGCTGCTCCCGGGGGGATGCCTAAACCAAGAAGAGCCGCGGAGGCTGAGGTGGGAACCGGAAGTCCTCCTCCCGGGCCGAGTCCGGGAAGTCCGGGAATTCCGGGATGTGGTCCCATCGCAGCGCTCGGCGGTAACTGTTGGGCGTGCATTTGTTGGAGAAGCCTTGGTAAATCCGGCCTCTGTTGCTGGAATAAAGCATACCACGCTTCTATTGGATTTTTGTTCGATCACAGAAATTGAAGGGCACGAATAAATTGCATAAACATTTTGTATCTTTAGCCGTAATGGCTTTCTTCGATTAGAAGCAATTAAATCAAGTAAATGTTGTACGGATGCGGGCAGTGAAGAAGGAACGGTTTCTTTCAGAAAGTGTAGTTACACTACTAGAGAAACTGGCGCTTTATGCAGTAATACAGTTGAAATTGAAAAACGGCTTTTCCAATCTAGCAGGCGAGCATTTCACGACCCGTATGCCAGTGCAACTTCGTTAGAAGCGTCTATTTGTCGAACGTGAACTCACGTACCCAGTGTGGACGATTGCATAAGCAAATAAATTCACTTGGTACCCTCGTGCTGACGAGATTAAAGGTATGAACTCGCTCCTCGCCCCCGTTATAATTGGTCAACCAGTCTCGCATCCGGAGCAGTTTTAAAAAAGCGAGAGGAAACGGTGATAATTCGCTGGAAAAGCCGCGCCGCTTAATTCGAGTCACGTACATTTTTTGCTCGGATGAAATCCGGCCAGCCGGCATTCGCTGAGCTGCACGAGCGACAACTTACTATTCGCAAAACACACAAATGGCGGGGTAAACTTTGGTAAGCTTAAATAACCGCCCGTTTCGCCCAGAGAGAGAGAGAGAGAGAGAGAAATAGAGGAGAGGAGAAAAAAAGAGATCGGTTAGCGAAAATCCGAAACTAGGAAACATGTGGCAAGACCTTTCACCAGACTCTCAGAATTAAGTTCCGGGATTCCCGCAAGAGTACTAGCGCCGCTTTTTTCTCGCAATTTTATACCTCGAGAAATAATAGGAGAGGCCGCGCATGGTGCAAGTCGAGCCAATACTATTATGTCAATAAAATATGAGCCGGCAATGAACGGGGTGGTGGCCGTACCTTTGAGTAAGTAATCAGGGAAATGAGGTGCCTGAGGCAAGACGTACAAAAGAGACAATAGGAATGAAGACGGAAAGAGTGACGCGGAGGGCGCACTCTCATCTCGCTCTACCGTGTACACTCATTACGGAAGACTGAGGCGAATGCTCCGAGTAGCTTGCCGAGATAATTAAATGGTTTAACGATATAATAACCCTGCGCCTGGCGACTGTCTGAGTCAGCCACAAGCCTTACAAACAGAGAGGGAAAGACGGCTTTCTCAGTGTGCAAGTGTGAGCGTGGGCGCGCCCACGGGAGCGAGTGAGATGCTTTCTAGGGGAAGATGCGCAAGAAATGGCGTAGATGAGGAGGGATGTCAGAGGAGGCCAGACGGATCAAACAGACATTTCCGAGGACTTCAGGAAACCTGAGACTCTTAGGAAACGATCTCAATTTCCGTTCCCGGTCACCATGATAATCTTGACCCCTCAAAGTTATGCCTGTAATCAAGAATTCTGCCACTGGGGCTGACTTTACAATAGTTAGGAAAATCATAGCGATAAGCTAACCATGCGACGCTCAAAATTACAATCTCTGTAAGCCCCTTGTGGAGTCAATTCTCCTAAAACGTGATTCGGATACTCCTTGAAATCTCAGCTTGCGCTTCACCGATAATTGCTTCCAACCGTTCGATGGGAGAGACTGTTATGATAGATACGTCAATGCTGCAGTGCGAGGACGAGAGAGAGAGAGAGAGAGAGAGAGGGGGGGGGAGCACACTTTGGCAAAGTTCGAACTTGTCTTTGGTATCTCTCAGTAATAGGTAAGGAGGAAGGAGTAGCGGAAGGGGGATAGGGAAGGGCAGCGTGATTAGCAATGTTCCCGACTGACAAGAGACTTCTCACAGCACTTGTAGCTACTGCCAAGATCCCCCTCAGCAGTTTCCACTACCGACACCACTTGCTGAATCGACTAGCCAGTGAAGATAGTGTCGCGAGACGATCCGAAGAGATCCCGTTAACCTTCTTCTACTATATCGCAGATCGTTGACGGCGCAAAAGCGCCGCGCCCTCAGACAAACCACCTACGCTCTAGATCACGCGCATCAGCAACATCATCGCTCCGCTGTCTAAAGCAATGTGCACAAAGCGTATTTATTCCCCAAACCGCATACATATATGCATATATTCCCTTTTCGACATGCTACTATCCTCTCGGAGCAACGTGCACTTTTCAATTTCGTATCGACTTGTCTGGAGCGAGGCGAGGCGAGGCGAGGCAGCGGAGTGGCCAGATAAATCCAGTGGCGGAAGAGGTCGTCGAGTGAGCGAGCGAGTTAAGGCGTGCCGGAATCCGAGGATCCTGCTAAGGATTTGCCGCACGTACCCCGACAACGCCGCGGATCCGTGCAAGTTTCCACTAGCGACGCCAGACGGGCGGGGGTGGGCGCGGCGCGGCTCGGCTGGATGGGGGATGAGCAGTGCGGAAGAAGTGAGAGCGGTTGAACGGGTTGAAGGCGGCGGGGTAGCGGAAATGCTGATTAGACGATGCTCGCGCGCCGTAACACTATAAGCTATCCCGCCTGAAAACCAGGCAGGAAGACTCGGGATAAGATTCAGGGTGCAGACGGGAGTAGCCAAGCGCCAAGGGTGGGATGGGTGAGTGAGGGGTGAGTGGGCCTGTGCGATAGAGCGAAAGAGGGCGAGCGAGGGAGAAACGGGCGGAAGAAGGAAGACTGGAAATGCGGACGAGGGGGCCGAGCGGGTCGAAGGGGGTGGCGCGGAGGAGGAGGTGGAGGAGAGTTGGCAGAGCCGACGAGCTGGGTGGAGAGAAGAGGAAGACAAGCAGGAGAAGTCGGCGGCTTAATAGGGAGGAAATTGAGTGCTCGAGCAATATTGGGGAGGAATCGCGATTCGCCAGGATCGTATCCACCCGTCTGCTTTCGGATTCCTCGGGCGTGCATCGGCTTCCTCCTGCTACCGCGGCGCTCAGGGATTCTCATCCACCGCGAATGCGTTTCACGGACGGAAAGCGAATCGGCTGGAACGCACCCACCGAGTATTTGCGGCACCCGGTTTAAACGGGCTCTCAGCAATACTCTCGTAAATTTCCCGACCCAGAGGAATCGCGAGCGACCAACAGTTACTTATATTGTCGATCGTGTCGCGTCTTATATATCGAAAACTATCAACGTTTCCACTTGCCACTGATTATTTCGAGAAAAAAGTCGACATTTATATGTACCTCGAGGATGACTAGCCCGTATCTTTTCATGGGCACAGAGTTATGTACTGAAGTCTTTAATGCAGTCACGTAATCAAACAAGCTGTCATAAAGTGTAATTGGAATTTCGGGGAAAGGCGATACGACTTGCGGCATAGGGCCGTAAGTCGAAATGGCCGAGATAGAGGAAAGTGCCCCTAACACGCTGTTTAATGCGCCACCAATAATGTCCCCATTATATGTACGTATAGCACGAATTCCGCACGCAAATGTCATGCTGCAGGATATACATTGCAAAGAGCAATTTATCTTCCATTGGCATCCACTCACCCCGATAATAGCGTTGAGCTCGGTCATGGTCACTTGTTTGGCTCTCTCAACAGCAGTGGCAACTTGTTGTTGATGATCCTGGGAGAGGAACGGCAGGATCTGAGCGATTATAGCGTTTAACCTCTTCGCTATCTCTGTCTGAAAGTAGAAACGAGCACGACCATTATTAAATGTTCAACCACTCCTCATTCAATCGACGATCTGTCAGCATATAATTGAATGCGGATGGTCATCGTTGCCTCTCTCTCTCCCTCTCCCTCATACACACAAACACACACACGCACATACCATCTGATCCACTCTCTTCCTCAATTTTAAGATGCAACCTTAAGTGTAACCATTGTCAAGTGGCAGAATTACAGAATTTTGAAAGTGCACACGCAAACTTGATCTGTATCGAGTGATTTCTCGACAGTTTTTGTCTATTGTGTCGAACAACTTGTTGAGCAAACGCAATAGGTTTTATTCGTTCAGGGGAAAAGCTTGCGTCCGCACGAGTATTAGGTTTGGTGGATGGTGCAAGTGTACGAGTACACAAACTGTTTTCAATTTGAGGGTATAGCTGGGGAATAACGCTCCGGGCAGCTTGTTCCAGGACGTTAAGTAAGGTAAGGGTTGGTGCCCTTGCTTGGAAGCGAACAAGTGCAGATGCAGGTGCGGCAAAACCGGTCGAGAGTGTTTACGAGGCCCGGCGGGCAGAAGAGAATGAAGGGAATTAAATTAAATCCGCGCGAGATTGGCGCCGCCCGTGCCCCCCTAACCTCTCCGCCCACGCTTCCCCTTGCCCGCCCTCCCAATTTTACAGCCGCCCAATGCAAAGGCGGCCCAGTATGCCTGTCTGCTTCTGATGTCACCTTCACCGGAAATTAAGATCGTACCGTGCACGCTGCCAGATTCCCAGTGACCGGAAACATGCCCGCCGTTTCGGATAAGCAATCTTCCCAATCAAAGCTCGGGTTAGCGCACTAAAATCCATTGCGGCGCATAATGCAGTAGCCGGCTGCTATTTTCATTTCCATGGCAGCTGTACATTTAATGTGCGCGTGGTATAATCGAGAGCACTAATTCGATTGATGCATAATACAGCACCCTTCCGGCGCTTACTCACTGATCGGTTTTAGAAAATTCCCCGTAGTAATTTACGTTAATTATATAATAAAACCAATGCAATTATGAGCGTTACCGGACTCCCCGACAAATTGAAGAGCTGATCGCTCGGCCCTTCAGTCGACGCGCAAAATGATACTAGATAGTACTGCCGGCGGTCATGCAGCAGCGCGCGCGCCACGGGAGTGAAAAATCCACCTGGAATCTCAAGGGTGTTAAAGCGCCAGAGTTTACGATGCAAATTTCGTGGGAGGTGTTCTCTCCACCACGTACGGAGGTGCGCGAGAGGAAGTTGCCGATCCATTCTGCGACAGGAAGCAATTTCATGCTGAAAATGACAAGGACGCTGCACAACCGGCCGTGGAATTTTGTGTGGCTCGTGGAAACCCGACGACAACGGAAGATATAGTGCTACTATCCCCCACCCCTCGTGCTATCCTCTTCGCTCTTCGAGATTCCTCCATTTTCTCTCAGGCTTCCACCTATTCAACCGCAGCACCGGAGGCACAAGTGCTAGCAAAGAGCGGGCATCTTCACCGTCGCTTAAACGAGCCTCGAATGCTAATTGAAATATCGCGCGCCCACTAAATTCCTTGGCAAGTTTCCCTCTTTTGCGTGAGATGCTTCTCTGCCGAGCTAAGGGGAACAGAAGAAGCGGAGAACCGGAAGACGCTGCTAACCACGGCATCGAGGGGAGTTGGCAAAGGAGGAGGAAATACGGCGAGTTGTTTTAATTGCCCGTCGACAGTGCGAGTGTCAGTCGTTAAGGCCACTAGTTATGCCGCCCGCGCGAAAATGACTCGGCCCGCTCTGAGAAATCCGGTGTGCGCATTTCCAAGGCACGAGAAGCACCTGGGGAAGAAATGCGAGGGCGCAATGTACGTCGGGGGGGCATGCATGTTCTCACTGCCGCGTGTGAGCACCAGAAAGAGCAGCCAAGTGAGGCCACTGCTGAGGAATGTATGCCAGAAGGAGAGAAAAAGAGAGTGAGAAAGCGGGAGGGGTGGGGGAGTATGATTGCACACTCGCTTGTCGCTCGGTTGATATGGTCGTGCAAAATTTCTCGAGTGATGTTATAGTATAGCTCTTGAGCTGCCACTAATCGTCCCCGTTCATTACCAGCGCCGGCGGGCGGAAGCAAACATATGTTCCACTAACGTTTAAAGAGAAAGAGATATGATCGAGACACACACACATGCTGCTCGCTCTCTCCCTCTACAATCATGTTGCGATAAGTTTAAGTGGCCCAGCGATAAGACAAGCATGTAGTGTTCCAATTTTTTACCCACTTATCGTACTTGTGGTTGGCTCTCTTTGAAATCAAGAGGATCGCGAGTCATGCTTTCAGCGTCGTTTGCTGAGTACAGAGCAAGACGAAGGGAGATTGCATTGGGCGGTGCGAAAATCTTTGTATGTAAGAGGCGAGTCGTGAAGTAAAAGGAGGATCAAGTCGGGATGGAGTGGAAGCGGGCGAGCATTCAGAATGTAATCACGTTCCCACCTACTTATTAGTTTTTCCAAGATGTGGGAGGAAGTCGAGAAAGGAGGAGAGGGAGAGAGAGAGAGAGTAATGGTGTCAGTGGTATGATGCGCTGGTGTTCTCGGCGCCCGAGAAAAAAGGTGTCGGGAAAGAAGGAAAAGTGGGCAAGAGACAGTGGAGGGACGGCCTGGTAAATTTTGACGCTGCGGGCCTTCATTGTCCTGGATTTCACGTGGCCCTGATGAAAACCTTGCCCAGAATGAAGTCGTCCCTTTCCCACCAAATTGCACCGCAAAGATTGCACGCCTGGTTCCCTCCTCTTTTTCCACGCCGGCCCTGATTCTTCCAAAGTAATACATTTCGACACCAGAAAACCGCTCGACTTTTTCACAAAAACGTAATTTCAAAAGCACTTTGTTTCCTAGTTACCGATAGTGTAAGCTTTTCAATCAACTACTTCGCTTGCGGTGAAAGTGTTTATTTCCAGACTGCCGAAACACAATCAAGCGTACAGGAGATTTTCAGTTGGCAAAAACCGCAAGGAGCATTAGTGAAGTACTTGCTTTCCAGTTCGCTCTCCATACTGAGGATTCCGAAGTACCGAGACACTACCGTCGGATAAAAACACATACATTCGAGGCTTGCCCACACTACGCCATATAGACACTCGCCCGAGAGTTTCACTGTGTATTTGTGGGGGTTGGTCGCAGATATAACTCACACAGCCTGAAGCTATTTCCTGTCTCTTTGAGGCGCGGACGAGCCGTTGCAACAAAGACCGCGGCGCGCCGGTGCGTGAAAAGCCACTGTTTATACAATTATTGGATTGGGATACGAGTGAGTTTCAATGTTGGGAACACGTTCCGATAGGAAGTTAACATATGAGTTGACAGAACGACGGTAAGTAAGTAAGGCCTGCACGATGCAGGTTGTCAGGTTGATCTAGCGCGGTGTAGAATTAAGCAGGCGTGACAGAGGTGCAAATATTTAATCGGCGAGTCAGCAGGAAGCGACTCTAAGTCGGTCGAAAGTTACTGCTAGGCTAGTAACGTGCTCGGCTCAACTGCAGCCGAGGCTGGAAAGCGGTTAAAAGCTGGCGCACACTGGCAACACGGCCGGTTACTCGCACTAACGAGTAAACCAGCAGTTGCTCGTTGGACTTCGGCGGTATTATGCTGCGCGAGCAAATAAACCGGCATGTTCGGCTAACTCTCTCTGGTTTCTGGTAAGCCCCTATACACTGGCTGCACCCGCTCTAAAGCCCTGGCTAACATCCGCCTGATTGCAATATTCCGCGGCCTGCTGAGAGAGTGCCGGATCTACTAGTCTTTACGCCTCTACTTCACCGCCTATCTCTATGCCACTGCACTCCCATGTACCAAGACAGCCCTACATTCCACGCAGAATCCCATTATCCTTTACACGTACCAGGATAATTTGCCTTCCACTCAACATCATTACGAATGCCCTTGCAAAGGAACAATCGAGCCAATGAACGAAAATTCTGGAAATTTTCCATTCCGCCTTGTATGACTAGCCATTTAAATCAGATGTAACATTTTAGTACAAATACCGGCCTCTCTACGTTCCTGCATAATTTAATTTTTATCAAAGAATATAAATATCTTTTATTTTATCCAGTACCGAGCAGCAGTGGTAATCGCAAAATAAACCACGTGCTTCGAGAACTTAATTAATATCTTCTGCATTGTTAATAATGACTTCATTAAAATAAATATTGGTATTTAGTCAATTATTGAGTTTCAAAAGGAAAAAGCCGATATTATAATTCTCTGCTTTGGTTATAATGGAAGAGAATAAATTCCGCGAAGGCCGTGCATCGCTGTTTGGTATCCAGCAAAATGGCAAGACCAGTGGCAAAAGCAATGGCAAAGCGCAGACTCTGATGTATCTGTTTGCGTTGATGAGAATATAGCCGTGGAAAATAATTTTGGTGCATTCCATAATTAAGCTCGTTTATACGGCTGGCAGCGGCACTAGAAGCGTTGCGTACAAAACGTCGCTGTAATTACATTAGAGGTGAGAGACCGGAACAAATATGAACGGGCGAGGAAACGGGGAAACAAATAAAACATTTTCTGGCATCGCCGTCACGCATGACGAATATATACAAGCGTATGATTTATAGAGAAAGAATTCCAAGCGCGGTGGCAGAGGCCCCGGTAGTCCCACCGAAAATTGCCAGTATAAATATTAGAGCTCGTCATTGTCATTCGGTTAATTTTACGCGGTGTCACTCGTATCCACGGGCCGCGCGCGAGAAAGTGAGATGGATTCCGAGGGGGGATATCTCTTTCCCGATGAAATTTTCTGTGTCTCGAATTCTCAATACTACTATGCACACGCGGCTCCCCCGCTCCTACCTTTTCACAATGCTATTCCGTCAATGGTCTGTTCCGTCCCTTTGCGTCCACATACACTCGCACGCCCTTATCCGTCGCGTTATCTCTCACCACTCCATGTTGCCGCTGCATGAACCCCGGCGAATAACGAATGCGCCATGGCTCCCGCTCTGCAAGCGCACATAACAATAAATGCGCGCAAACAGGCTACGCGAATGAAAAAATAAAGTGTCGGATTTGCAACGCCCCGGCTTACCGCCGCCGAGATAATTGCAGCGGCGCAAAATAATAAAACAGACTAGCTGCCCTGGCCAAGTGACGAATGTTATACTCTCGCCAACAACAAACCAATGGCCGAAGCGTTACGCGGCCAACCATGAAAGAGGATAATGCGCGCTCCCTCCGCACTATCATATCAGAGCCTGTCTATCAACTTTTAACCAGCTTAGGAACCTGACGCCAGCTTTCCGCCGTTCCTAAAATATCTACGCCTATTAGCAGCGCGCCAACACTAATAAGCACGGCTTCGGTCTCGGTTTAATTAAATTGCCGCCTCCTACAATGTTTCCTCGCGACTTCGAGTGCTATCATAATGTAAACCAATGTGCTCGATGATATCTCGAGCAATTAGGATGAGTGACAGTTAAACAAGCGGAGATAGGAGGCTTCAAATTTATCAGACTTCTAGCAGCTCGATAGGTGTTTCATTAAAGTGGGACGTGGTGGGACTTATAAATCTCCGTTCGCCTTACTATCGGGAAGATCGATGGCGATAGGAACGCGGCCATTCTCATGAGGGAGCTCGAGAGGTCGGAGTACAGCGGAGCCCGAAGGTGAAGGGCAATCGAGAACTCGCAGAAGGGCCGACCATTATGTGTGAATGCAGAGGGTAGCAGCCTGCAATCAATTCGGATCCTCGCTCGTACTCGCTCCCTACGCTTAAGGGTAACTTCGGGTAGTTCCCCTATGGAGAACGGCCATTTGCGCCACACTCCATCTCACAATCAGTCAATGTACCCATATCAATGTACGTGCATGATGCGGCTGCCTGCTAGATGCGTAGGACGCGTTACACGATCGATCAACCCGAGTTATTCAACAAAATCACCACAAGAACCTTCCGGTGTGCGACCAAGTTTCATGAAAAATCTGATGCTCGATGTACCGTACGGAGAGGACTTCCTGCTGTAGGAAATCCAATGAGAATGAGAAGGACGGTAGAAGGACTGTACTGCTAGGGGCATTGGCACCGGCTGCGGAAGAGGCAAAGATAGGGGTTGGAAAGCGAATGAGTGCCGGCCGGCCAGCGGGAGAGGGAGGCTGCTGCCGGCTCCAAGTGGCCTTGCTACGAGATTGAAGAAGCAGACGGAGAAAGAGACGGTAGAGGAGAATAAGTGGTACTCGAGCTCCAATAGAGGAGATGGAGGACCTGACAGACGGCGAAAGATCGGAATGTTTGGATGTTTGAACGTCGGAGTGCTGGCTCAGCACTCGAGCTTCCGCCCTCCTTGGAGCCGCCTGCTTCTTCAAGTGGTCGAGTCGAGCCCGCGGCGTGCTCCGATACACCGGGTGTCCACCAGCAGTCTAGCGACTTCATCCTTTGACAAGGCTACCGCTTCCAAACCAATCATTTCTACCCGCTATGTACCTATTCTTTTTGCCAATTCAACTGCCTTTAGTACCATTTTGTTACGACAGTATCTTGGCAATGATATCGGTATTCGAGGATCGGAAAACTCTCGATCACGACCCGTGCCGATCCATCTCCAACTCTAATGATTTTTCAATCTCTACGAGAGTTCTCGATGAGATTGGCAATTTACAATGAGGGCTGAAGCTATCGTGCGGTGGATGCGTATTCAGCTAGTACAAATGATTCAGTCATCTCGTTGCAATAAATCTTACTACCGAATAAAAGCCAGGTTGCAGTAAATAATCACTGGCATAATTAATCACTATTCATGAAAGTGGCGCGACGGCGTGTAAAATCAATGCGACGCATAAACAATCCACAGGCTGCTCGACGAGATCACCGGCACAGGCGGTTACCAGAGGACAGCGATTATCCTCGAGTAGAGCTTAATTACCCCTCTCTGTGTGCCAGGTCTGGTGGTCCCGGCGACACAAGCTACACTCTCTCCTTCGTCTTTGCTGATTCTGCCTCCACCTTTGGACGCTTCATCTTGCCAATTGATGTACAGAGGAAACCAGGACAGCCGGGTATCGTGGCGCAGAAATCGATTAGTGTGACAGTAGATTACTGCCGGCAAATTATCGCGCCTCGAGATGATATTAGAGGGCGAGGAAAATCAGCTTCACGTACATGGGAGAGATTGCACATAGGGAAGAAAATGCTGGTAAATGGGAAGAAGCCGAGAGCGTAGTGCCGAGGGAGTAACCGTGGCTATTAAGAGGCATGTACAGCGAGGTATTAGAGGAGGTTGCTGCCGCTGTTGGAGCGTGGTGATTGCGCGAGCCAAATAGGCTTCCGATGAGAAAATCATGTTATCGTAGCAGTCGGCCCCCGGTTACAACAAATTACGAGCAGCGATTTGTCCCGAATAGCCAACTCCATGGGCGTGAGCGTGCGCGTCCTCTATCGTTCTCGGCTCGATATCACTCCGTCCACGAACATGAGTAATGGCCCTTCGCTTCACCCACCATTCTAATAACCCATTACTGCCATGATGATACGGAATAGCCACGGTACCCTAACAAAAGTCATTCGGACACATTGGCCTAATGATGCTGAATCAGGCATAAAATGAGGTTTTCGCGGCGGAAAGGAACTCGGCATCATTACGGCTAATTGCCCCCGATGCGAAGAAATCCCGCTTGCATCTGGTGGGTACCGAGTTCACTGGATTTTAATTACAAACGGTCCAATTACTGCTCGCTCTTTATGTAAACATTACAGGAACTCTGTTAACCGAGGTGCTCCGTCACTATTCCGCTCTAGGTGTATAAAGGAGCGGGGCAGCGGCGGCGGCAGCGGCGGCGGCGGCGGTGGTGGCGGCAGGAGCGGGAAGAGGAGATTACTCGAGGGAATTACCCTACTCACGCCAGAAACTTCGCCACGTTTTGACCGCAAGTGGGCGGCCAGGTTTGCTCCACGAGTCCGAGCGAAGAGGACAATGAAAAGAGAGACAGAGTAATTCAGGCAGAGAGGGAAGGTGGAGTAGGTAGGTAGCGTTGGTGAGAGAGAGAAGACCAAAGAGTAGAGAAAGCATAGAGATAGAGGGCAGTAAAGCGAGGAGGCGAGCACCAGAGGGAGAAAGAGAGATGGTGGAGCCAGTTGGCGATTCCGGCCGGAAATGTGAGCACGAGCGAGTGTGCGTCTGGCGGTGGATGTGTGTGAGTGCGCGCGCGCGTGTATGTATAGTGGCCACTCTCTGGTCGAAGCGATGCCGAGCCAGCAGAGACCACTAAGCCCACCTGATATGTTCCACCCTCTTGTTCTCTGCTCGTATCTGCTTCTCACTCGCGCCGCCGCAAGTGCACGTACATACAAGCTCCGGCGACCCTTTCCTTTCCAACGCGGGCCAGTCCGCTTTCGAACCGCAAGCCGCAACGGGCTACTGCCTTGATTAAACGCGCCATAGACCGCCATTATCGCTGATTGCGCTAAACATTAACGGCCCGGCCGCCGAAGCCAACTACCTCTCTCATCCCGGGATCCTCTCCTTTTCACTCTCTCTCTCTCTCCTATCCATCTCATCCCTCCCTCACCGTCAACCTCGCGCCCCTCGTTCATTTCCCACCGTTCCACACTAGATAGTCTCCGCCATCAGGTCACGCTTATTGGGCGCTCGTGTGCAAATGAGTTATCCATGGCAAGTATCACGCGCTATGAGATTGCCAGCCACCTCCGGGCAACACACCGCCAGGAGACTCACACCAGGAGCGTATCGTATCGCGCCATTAAGTTTCCACTCGCTATTGGTTGCCACTTCTTTTCCAATCGCGGCGAAACTCCCCCCGAACCAATTTTTCGTGGCCACGTGGAATGCTTTCCCGAGAACGGAAAGGTAAGATATTAAATGAAGAAGAGAGAAAGCGTGCCGTGGCGTAGGTGCAGTTTGGCAGGCAGAGAACGAAATTTGTACGGGGCTGCTCGAGCTGCAGGTGGGGTACAAAAGAGTTCTATGTATGTACGTACATACATAAATACATAGCTTCGGCGCTCTAAGGCTCTGTATACGGTATTGTTCGAGGCACAGAAAATGTGCGGGGTTCAGCCCCACGCACGGAACTCCTTTCCATCTTAGCTGGCATAAATACGACCGCGGTAATTAACGCGGAGGCGCTGAAAACGCGAGGGAATGATATCCGCCGTGGCGCGAAGCGAGCAAATTAGTGTCGTAACGGCCGGCAGCGGTGGCGGTGTCGGCGGCGGCGGCGGCGGCAGCGGCGGCACCGAGCGAGCGAAGCTACCCTTTTCTGGATGGTCTCGTTAAAGCACTCTCTCTGTTTCGCTCTTTTGCCTTGCAACACCCACTCTCTTCTTGCTCTCACTTGTTCTCACCCTCTTGCTGGCAGCAGCTTCGCCCCCTATCCATATCTTCTCCATCTCCCCGGCCCCCCTCGCTCCCCTCGGCCCCCCCCGCGCCATCAGAGCGACTGGGTGGGTGGGTACTCGCGTTGCCTCGGGCCCATTTGCTACGACGACGATGTCACAGACACGACGAGAATTCGCATTGTGAACGCGGCTTTACGACCGCCTGGCACACCCACCGAAATGCCGAGGAATTATAGTCGACGGCCGACCCTCGTAATTCCCCGATGAACACCGAGGAAAACAAGAGCTTCGCTGCGGCACCCCTCCCACAGACCATAATCAACTTAACGCTAATTGTAAGGTACCAACCGACTCCGAACACTTTCGCCCGATCATTTCAGATTACGATCTACCACGGTATCGAGCAAATAAACTTCAATGAGAGCACTCGGCCCTCACTGCTTGAGGAATAAGCCAGCCCGAAGGGATTGCAGGCTTACAAAAGTAGAGAGAGCCACGGCAACCCTACAATCAACCGGCGAATCAACTAAACTTTCAAGTCCTTTCTCTCCCGCCCCCTCCTCTTGAATGCGAAAGTTTTCGCATCTTCAATTTGCATCCTTCGTTATCGTAGTTACACCTGGCTGACGTCGGCTTGGTTCTTTCAGAGCGAACAAATGGGGTGTGACGTGCTTCGAGGCGATGTCTCTCTTCTCTCTATCAACACTTATGATCTTTCCATCCAAGCCGGATTTGAGTTTATTCTCTTTCTCCGTATTCCGAGGATACCAGATTCAAAGCAGCCTTGGCGACTGTACAAATAAATGATACTGCGGAGCTCAAACAATCTGTGCCTTTCTTATCCTTTGTTCTCCTGCTGTTTTGCTTCGGTCAGAATGGTAGACACACAGTAGCACGTCGAACATTAATCGCTCTAATGAACGAGGAAGATTAAAGAGCATGAAAAAGGGGACGCGTTTGTAAGAAAGACATAAGGTGAGATCTCTCAACGACTCCCATGGCGCTCGCGGTCTACGGCTCCCTCGTTCTCCATCTTTTTGTTGATAGCCAACATGACACTAACACCCTCGCATCGGTAAAAGTTTCGAACAAGCATAAAGTCGGAGGAAGAGGGTCTCGGGACTGACGCGACCCTGATGCAAGTACATAAATATAATACCCACGGGTTCCTTCCAAGTATACCCGAGAACCCTTGGGATTAATTAAATTTAAATATTAGCCTTTCAACCGTAGCTTATGGTGCTTGAAATATGCATCAAAGAAAAAGGTCTGCATCGAAGGCTACGTTATACCATTCTACCATATTGACACATTTTAAAAACCCGATAGACAGTTGTGGATAATCGCAATGTCGCAGACAAAATTATAGCAACTCTTGTAACAATAAGATGCGTACACATGATGCGATCATCACGCTGAGAGTGACGCACCAGTGCTCTAGAACTCGTCGTTTAAATTGACGAGCTAAGGGGGAAATATGAAAAGTGAGACATGAACGAAATATGAGGCACAAAAGTGAGGGCGATGGGGAAGAAGGGCCGTTCTTGGCCGGAGTGAAGAGAGAAAATGGAGAGAGCAGCCATAAAAGTTGTACGGGTGATAAAAGTGATGCCAGCGCTGACAACGACTTCAGCCCCTGTTGCCAGGTTCCGAAGGCAGCCACGAGAGCGTCTACAAGGCACTAAAATCCCCGTGAGCATCTCGGAGGTACCACGATAGCACATCATGGACCCCTTCGACTTAACGACTGTACTCGGGGGTGGCTTTTACTTGTCAGGCCTGCGAGTATCCGTCGCCCGCACGAGGATCTGAGAATTAAGCGAGTCGTGTGGTTCTCCCAAGCGGTCCACGCTTTTACATCTCCAACCTCGTGTAAGGAGAGAACAAGTCGCGATAAAACATTCACGAGGAGTCGCACGACTATGTATACATAGAGCTTTGCGATCGTGTTTGTCGGTTGTAAAAAATTCCATAGACCGCCAGTGGGCTATTTCTCCTTGATCCGTGGACAAAGTGTGGTTGCATCTTTTTAGGAAAAATCCTTGTGCCGAAGAAGCCGGATTTCAAGGAGTCACGGAATGTAAGGAAATCCCGAAATAAATGCAGAGAATCCTTAATATATTTTAGTCGAGAAGTCAGATATCGAATAGAGCCGGAAGATCCGGCGGAGTCTGACTAGGAAGCAGAATTAGCACCGGCATCCTATTCACCGAGCTGGGCACGCCTCAATTCCTGCGGTATTTCCATTCGGGTGAAGCCGAGTAGTTGCTCCGGATAAAACCATCCTCTCTTTCGACGCGAGCGTCGTCTCTCCGAGCAACATCCTTCCTGCCCGCGAGCAAGAAAGAGAAGGATGCGCGCTGGGCCGAAGGTGGTGTGTACCAGTAGGTATGTACACGTACAAGCCGGCACAGCCAGCAACCGAGAGAAAGAGGATCGAAGCCGGTGCTGTTTGAAAGGACTTATCGCGTTGAGAGATCGCCGAGCCAAAAGGAGAAGCGAGAGAAACGGAGGAAGGGAGAAAACGAACATGTATTGGGTATGTGCATGGAACCCCATCGGTATCAGAGAATCTCTCCACACTGAAAGAGCTACGCATACATACCAGCGGGGCCACCGCCGAGAAGGTACAACTCTAGCTAGCATCACTGCCATGATACAGGCGTCCTCACTTGCACACTCACCAGCAGCAGCCACCGACGCCGACGCTACCCATTGACCAGCCGGCATCGTCGTCCACGGGACGGAGACGAAAGATGTAGACGAAGGTACGCGAGGGTATAGACACTTCCCTCCCTGTATATTTTATCGAGCACATATTGCGACTCGTTCTCCCTTGGCGTGCCAAGCCACACAGTACACACTGGATGCGAGGGGCGGGGGGCGAAAGCGAGACGGAAAAGAGGGTGAGCCGCCCTCTCGTACATAGCTGAGCGCGGGGGATGGTGCAAAGGGAGGCGGCTGCAAGGGTGGCAGGGTGAGGGGAGGGAAAGGGGAAGGTGGGGGGGGGGTTAAAGAGAAGGGGCGTGGGACGAAGAGGGTGGATGGGAATGAGGATTCAGGGGGGTGCAGCCGTGGCGTTGAGTGACGAGCAATGGAGAAGAAAATAGAGCTCGGTTGTCGAAAGGAAAGGGACAGAGAGCGGGACGGAGGGGCGGGGGGGGGGGGGGGGGTTGCGGAGGGTACAAGGGTACCAACATGTGTGCGTGGAGAGGTCGGCGGTGGCATGGAGAGCTCGATTTTTCCGATAGCAAGTTCTGCTCTTCGTTTTTTCCCCAACCACCTCCGTCATTCCGTTCGCTCCTCAACCCTTGGCGTCGCGCTTCTCTCCCTCGCCCACTCTCTCTCACTCTGTCTCTCTCCACCTTGTTCCCCTCGCGCGAGTTTCTCTTTCGCACTCTTTGTTCAGTTCGCCGCCACCGCTGGCATCCACCACTCCTACGCGCCCGAAGCCTTCCCCTTCCGGCGTGCACCGCGTTTTCCCCGGCGCCCCATTCGTTCTTCCGATGGTACTCTCGACCTCACCCTCTTTTTTCCCCTACTCCCTTCCCGTACCTCGCAACGCCGCGCGCTTTCTCCGTTTCTCTTTCGCGTTCCCTGCCAACCTCCATCTGCTCTTGCGCCTCCACCTGGTGCAGAGCCCGCCGGGCCAAACCAGTGGCGCTGCAGACACAATAAAAGCTGAAAAAAATGATAGCCACATACATAGAGCCTGGCGGGCGTTCGCCGCGAAAATGGAAGAACGACACTAGAGGAGGGAGAATCTGTGAGAACGGACAATCCACCACACTCTGCCGCACTCCCCGCCTTACCACCCTGTCTGTTAAGTCGCGTTCACAGAGGCAGCGAACGAGAGAGAAAAAATCGCTCACGGTTTCGAGGGGGTTATTCATGAAGCGGCCGATCAAGCTTCTCGGCCATTGATTTTCGGCTTGGTTTTTGCATAAAGGATGTTGGAAATGACGAATTTCAAATTGACGAAAGTCGAAGCTGCGCAGAGCCAGCGTACGCTTTTTTCAAAACTCAAAATGAAGAAGTTCACGATCGTACTTGGAATGGCATTTAAGGTCAAAATTGCAGAGTGAATAAGCGCGGAATATTTCGCGCGAGATATTTGGCAGGCCGTGAAAATAACGGTATGGAGGTACTATAAAAAGAGGAGGAAGGCGGAGTGTGAGTGGGAGGGAGGGGCAGGGTGGGGCAGTAGGATGATGGTAGGGGGTGAGAGCCGTATTTTGCAATGCTCTTTCACGGACGGATTCGCTAAACCGATAAATGAATAATGAGCGGACTATATGGGGTGGACATGGAGACAAGCGTAGTTGGGGGCGAGCAGGGCTGGAGAGCGGCTGGTCGGGGTAACGGCGGCGGTACCGGCGGGATGAAGCGAAAAGGGGGTGGGAAGCAGCGAATCGGACAGAAAACAACGAAATCGAATCACTCGCAGTGGTCGCCGGTACTTTTCATGCGTGAATTTCCCGAGCGGCCGACGTGTACACTGCAGCTGCGGAATTGCCGGTATTAGCTTTAGTAAAATCGAGAGTAATGCCCGAAAACATTTACAATGCGCATCACTTCGTTCGCGAGGGAGGAAAAAACAGGCGAGTGAGCGCGCGCAGGATAAAAGGCGGCCGTGCACCAATAAAAACGAGAGATCGCGTGATTAACGATAACGCGGCATAACACAATAATAACAGAACTGAAATAAAATAAAAAGCGAGCAACGCTGGCTATTATATTAGCGATGCCCAGTAGCGAGCGAGCCATGAAAATCAACGAGCGCACTGTATGAAATGACGATTGGAGGTCTAATGCACTAAACAAGTCTGTCGGAAGTAAAATAGCAAGCTGAGATTAGCCGGGATTGCCGGTTAATCTACGTACCATATTAACACACACGCTTACATAGAGCGGCAAAGCTCTAGAGAAGCGAAACCAGTAATTCGAGACGGCAATTAACGTACAGGTGTAACAGGAAAACGTAACAGGTCGACTGTGGCCTGATGGATGATGATGACGACGGTAATTGTCGGGAATTACCCGACGTTAATTACGACCCGGCGAAATCGAGCAGGCGTTTACACTGCTATTCGCGGACACTTACCAGACCGGCCGAGCGAGCCGATCGCATTAATATACGCCCAATAAAATCTCCCCAAATACATCCGTTCCTACAACCACCATCAAATCTCCCCACCTTCCGTTTCGTCAAGTTCTCAGTCTAGTCACTTGATTTTGTTGCGATATCTTTTTCTGCCTTTTGTCTCTGCGATTAACAGTTCGGATGCGGCTCATCATAAACGCCACGTCACACCACGCCACACCACGCCGCTTTGCCCGACAGATTAATCGGCCTAGCGACCTCGCACACCATGCTAGGTTGGCAGCGGCGAATCGAGCGATCGTGGCAAACCCGCCCCGCCCCGCCCCGCCCCGCTCCGCCACCACTGCTCGCACCCTGCTTTTATAAACGCGATCAAGCACGAAATTGCTCGGCGAAAATACGATCGTGTAAACAGCTTCTGACACATTCGCCGTCGAATTTTACATTGGACAGCGGCGACCCTCATAATTCCGCAATCGAATCGGAGGATTTCAGGCGTGCGTAGTGCATCCGAGCGGCGGCGATCGCTCACACCAACTCAAGCGAACTTTTCTACCGTGAGTCACGTTAACACCGAGTCGGAGCCCGATTATTGGCGCGTTATACATGCATTCACTATACTGAAATTCGAAAATGGTTCGTCCTTGCAAAAATACGGGTCGGCGAGGGTCTGTCAGAAAACCGGCCGCACTGTAAATTCCTGCTGTTGAACGGGTTCGCTATATTTCACGCACCAACTTGTAACTCAAAAGGCATTCGCCGCCGGCTGTTGCGCCTTTGTAAAGTGCGAAGAGCAGTAAAAAGTACAAAAGGCATTGGGCAACCAAAACACGTAAGCGGCGAGCAGGCCGGGAAAAAGTTTGGAGGAAGTAACTGCGTTGACTTCCACGAGAAAGAAATCGAGCGTGAATAACGGGCGACGGCGGCGGCGGCGACGGCGACTCGACATCACTCTTCGCACCTTTCCAACGGTGTTGTTCTGCTCCATCTTTCCGGCATAAAATACGGAGGGGTCCGCGTAAATCTTGGTTGGATTTATTCGACGCATAGGGCGCGCGTGAGCCGCCAACAGAGGCGAGAAGGAGAGTGAAAGAAGGGCAGAGAAAAAAGTGTACAAGATCGAGGAGGGCAGCTACAGTTTGTGTCTTCTTCTGCGCAGCGATCTCCGTTTCTCGAAAGACACTGGGCGTGTGGCTGCACATGTATACTATACACAGGCCGCTGTAAAAGTTCGACTGCTTCCATTTCGAAGTGCTCAGCCGACGGTTAATTTATGAATTGGCCCGGCACCATTTCTCCTCGACGGACTTATTTTTCTCTTGGTCGTTGCCGCTACGAAGGTTTCCCTCGGCCGACACGAATCCCGATTTACGATTTGAGGGGCGCATCCGGCCGGAACGAGGCGCGGCTCCAACCGTACCGAAACAGAAAAGGGGAGAGAGTGAGATGAGCCGTAGGGGAGAGAGCCGAGTAAAAAGGACGAAATAACGGGACCGGCTGCTAAATATTCAATAAACGCGAGCATTATTCCTGGCACGTCGACGTGGGAGCCAGCTTGCCAAGAGGAGTGAGCGCAGGTGAAGGAGTCTGGTGGGAGAAAAATCGTAAAGGTGGCGAGCACAAGGAAAAAGGAGGCGAACCGGTGGAAGAGGAAGAAGGAGAGCACGAACCTATTTATCCCCTTGCTCGGGAGATTTCGTGATCGAGATTCCGCAAGGGTTTACGGGATGTGCGCTCTGGAATGTGTCTCACCGTACGCTCCTTTTTCCTCCTTTAATCTGTACCGCCGACGTCGCTGCCGCTTTCATGCTCCTTCTTCGCTGTGCATTCCGCTTGAAAGATAAAACTTTGCTTTCTTTCGCCAATTCCTTCAGTCCTCCATTTTCTATGCACGCTGTTTGCATTCTGCGCAAATTATACCCTCAGCAGGTGAATCACCCTTATCGGGCAGACATTTTGCCAGGGTGAAACTTCGTGTTTGCGATGGAAGTCACGATTGGGCACATATGTTGCGAAAAAAAACCGACAAACCTCAATTGGTTCGTCGTCGCGATGAATACCGATAGGATGTAAGAAAAATTGAGCGTGGAAATCTTTGCTACGGCCAGATTTCCTACTATCGGCCTCGGCCAAAAATAGAAGAGTATCTTCGCTCGGAAACCTTGCGAAATACATATTCCTTTCCACGCTGGTAAAACGAGCCGAGAAACTGAAATCCTGTTAAGTGATTACGTCTCAGAAACCAGTGATCGTTTTCCGCTATTTCTGACTGTTTGCCTGGCAAACGAAACAGCCGGGCCATTAAGAAATACTGCGCCGAATCTTTTACGTTTCCTTTGGAAGTATCGCGCTTTTGAAGCACGTGAAATTTTATCCTCCTCTTTGTACCGTCTCGAACGCTGTAAATATTTTCCCGAAAATGCACTCGAAGCATGCCAAGGCCAAGATCCCCAACGTCGCAATTGCCTGCGAAAATCTGGATGACGAACTGGTAACAAAAGCCCCAGGAGCGAACCTACTTTTTCCGCCTTCGAAACTGGTGAGAAGACGTCGCCCGGGGGGCCCGCTATGATATTTGCATGTTATTACCTTGTTTACATATTTATTCAATAGCCAGGAACCCCAAGGGTTGGGAATCACCCCTAATCCGTGCTTCCTCCTGGGCCCGACCCTTTAATATCGGATAAAGGGCCGCGCATACGAGGAGCCAGCCGAACGATTAATAAGTCAGCTCATGCCATTATGCATGTGGCCGCCGCATGAGAGGGAATATAAATTTCAATGAACACGTCAGTGTCAGGCATTAAGTCAATGAAGTAATTACTATACCAGTGCCTGGCCTGGTAGAGGCGAAATACCGGTCGCCAACACAAGCGGGATGTCGTCTGAGCCAGCGCGGTTCTTGCCGCCGCTGCTGGGCGAAAACTTGCTCTCCCATTACCCCTTCAATGACGGTCATTTGAATTTAAAATTAATCGTGAACCTTACCTGCTTATGCATCTCCACGTTGAGGCCGTACGACATCTCGTAGTACTGGAAGAATGAAAAAGAAGATTTATTAGGTGACATGAAATTCGATGCTCTATGAAATGCGAAGAAGCGTGTGAGCGTTAATACCCTCTCAGCTTAAAATGCTTTCATCGTAACCGATTGAACCATTATATGCACGCTGCCGATACTTATTACGTACGATCGGTGTGCACAAAAATCTCCACTCTCTTGTGCAAGTCCGAGCTAGCTAACGTGAAAGCATGATTGCTTATACGGATACTCGGTGTATCAAATCTTATTGATTCTAATATTTCTTCGGATTGGAGCATTAAGTTCATACCGTCGACAGTGGTGGCTGCTAATACGCGTCTGGGGCTGATCAATATAGAAATGGTGAAATAAATGGCAGAGCTCTAATCGAATTATCGGGCGTTCTAAGTTGAGATGTTCCCAGAATACGCAATCATGGTGAAAAGGAAGCTTGAAGTGAGGATCTATTCGTGGAAGTGCTGCTGACCCAAGATTATATCGATCGAACGAGATTACGGGATTACGAGGAGCGGACCAAATTGAGCTGTAATGCGAACTCATCTCGGAGCAGGATAAAGCAGCGCCCGCTCACTCACAGCCGCCCGCGCGGGAGCGCGCGCGCTCTGCCTGGCTGCCTGGCTGCCTGGCTGCCTGCCGACCGACGAAAGTGAGAAAAACGAAGGGGAATCACTCTTCCCTTTGACTGCGGGGCGCATTTGCTCGCCAGTATCCAAGACCGGTTTCTCCGAACATCCTCTTGACATCGTGTGTACAAGGGCCACTCGAGGAGTTTGCTTTAACTAATTCACGTATCGGACCTCGACACTGAAATCCACCAGCTAGCTCCCTACGGCAATCGCCGCAGCGCAGCGTGGGAGGAGTATGAAATACCCCAAAGGAAATTATCACATTACACGGGACGGAGGACTAGTAGGAAATAAAAATTCCATTCCACCATTCGCGGATTTCGCGAACGACAATACCGCAAAAAGTGGACGATAAAAGCGCAAAGAGTAGAACAAGGTAGAAGTGCACGGTACGGCGCGAAGCCGCTCGCGCGTCAGGCATGCAGAAAAAAGGTAAACGGGCTAACTATGTGCTGGCGTAACGAGATCCCTGAATAAAAGGGATCCCGCAAGACGCGATTTTAACGAGAGTGTGGAATGCCTCACTCGCTTTATACTCCCGAACATCGATTCTCTGCTGCCATCTGAAACGCTCTCTACTGTTCATCGCTCATAAAACATGCTCCACACTTTAATACATTGCCGCGGCTGCGCCGGTTGCCGCCAGCCTCGCCTCTACCCACCAACACAAGCACGTAAAAACCTTCCCTCTGATATTGAACTGCAATAAAAGCCGGCCACGGATTGTCCTGCCGGAGACAACAAATTTCAAATTTAATGGAACCCGACGGAAATCGGCCGCTACCCGCCTATAAACCCAAATCGTAGTACAATATTTATTGCTCGCTTTAAAATCGAGCGGGCATTGTTCTTCCATTTACGATGAACGTTGTCTTATCGACTATTGTCAACGATAACTGTGATATAAGCTTTGAGTTCAACCTGTTGGTAAAGAGGAGGTGTGTTTGATACCTTGGCAGGAATGTAATTTTTAACAATAAAAACGGCCGCGACATTATCTTAATACAGTATCGTTCTCGCGGGAATAATTTGCGATTAATTAATAATCGCAAACGAGCCAAAAGGATGCGAATAGTTATCGCGTATCTGAAAGGAAAACTCGTGGAGCTAGACGGCGGAGTGTTTCGTCGAGAACAATGGGAGGAGTGTAATTAAGGGGCGAGTAAACAAAGGGAAAGCATGTAATGACTATTAAGCGTTGGAAATATTGTTGCATCGGATGGCGGGGCGTCACGTTTCGTTAAGTTTCAAACGAGAGCGAGGCCGCACCGAGAGCGGAAGGAAAAAAGACGAGCAGAAAGGGTGAGCAGAACGAGGAACTGCGGTGCAGCTGTGTCGGATGGATCGTTTGCTCGATGTTGGCCAAAGTAATTGGCCTTTAATTAATAGACTCCGCCCTGAAGACCATCGCTCGAGAGGTCAGGATCTTAATTATCGTGAGGCTGTAGATGTTACGCGCGCTCGTCACGTTTAATACGGAAACGGAATACCCACCGCCACTCGAGCCAATTAGTCGGACCAAGTGCTAAAAGCACTTGCCCTCGCAGCGATATACATTCCGCTTAATCATTAAACCTCTACTAACGGATCCCTTCTTTCGCTAATCATACGAAGAGCTATAAACCCCGTCCATAATACCTCCAGGAGTTATCCGCGCCGAACATTATTCTCTCTGGCCAGCTGTAAATCTCATACAGGAAATTCCTACATTGTCATGGGAACGAGCTCGCGTGAGCCAATCCTTTTATTCTCGGATAAACCGCGCGATATCGATCACGATTGGTATCTACTCCAAGGTCAGATGTCCCGAGACTAATGGACTCTCTCTTACTCCGCTATGTCTGATCCTTTCACGAGCCCTTATCCCCCTTCCTATCTTCCCTCAATGGAATAACACCCCAGTCGGGATAACAAGAAGGCAATGTGTTCCTCCGTATGTACAACTTGCAAATTTTGCTCACCATTTCACTCTCGCTTCACCCTAGCCCTCCTCTTCATTGAATTAGAATAAACATTTTGTACTGGGAGGTGAGGAGGCTAGCAGTCATAAGCTTAAGGCTGGAATACGTACAACGCGAGTACGGGCGAAACGATATCGTTGAAGCATACATCAGCGTGTTACGTATGCGGGCATCTGAATCTCCTAATGGAAAATGAGCTCTCGCGTGTCGAAAGCTAGCTATAAATCTGTGGCGTTGGTTAAAGAGTGTGGTATTATGTGACCTTACGTTAACGAGTCGAGCCAACCACGCCGCAGAACTCTATTAACCCAATGCCGCGTTCGAGGGAGAATTTGTAGCGGTGATCTCTCGGACTCGCGGAAAACTCCGAACCACCAGGATTTAATGACACACTTTTGTCACGATCATCGAAGGCCTTAAAAAGAGTCTTGTTAATACCCAACTGCCAGCGCCCAGACTATATGGCACAATATTTTTCTGGTAACTTCGAGCTTCTAAATATAGCATGCAAATTCTCGCCCCAATTTCACGCGATCCCAATGGAACGAATGAGAGACTTTTTATAATGAAGTGCAAACGAGAGTGGAAAGAGTCTGCCGTCATTTGGACCGGGAATATTTATTGTGAATTGTTGACGAGCATTTACCCGCCACGTGAATGCCGAATTTTACGAGGACGCTCGACAAACTCGAACGTTGCATAATTTCTGCGGGTGGTAAAAGCTTTTCCCAAAGTTTCGTCTACAATAATGGAATGCGCGGCGCTAAATGTTTATCGCTTCAAAGGGCAGCTCATTAAAATGCAATAATAATCAGAGCGCGCGCAGTCCAACATTTTATATAATCGAGAAATTCGACCGCGCAGTCCCGATAATTTTGCAGGTAGCAACTATAGATAAACGAAGGAGACAGAGAACGGGTGGGATGGATAACGCGTGTTTGCCAGAGGTATAATATGTACAGTTATCAACCTTTCGTACGTAACGTAGACAGTAAAATATTATTGTGAAGAGTAGAGAGCAGTGTTTGGTACATTTGAAACATTGACAAAATTTTCAGTGCAATCTTTGTGTGTGCGCGCTGCTCTCTTCCGCCCTTTTCCAACATCGAGGCGGACGACAAGTTGGACAATAATGCTACGTTTCCGCTCCATATTGGCGAATGTTCCCTTATGCTCGTCACGGTCGAGTAGAGCCAGCCAAGTGCTCGGTGGCACGGAATCAACTAGCAAGTGGAGAATCGCATATCCCGCCGACTCCTCGCTGAGTCAAAAACGATCTTGCGGTCGATGAGCTCCGGGCGATCTTGTACGAGCGAGCGCGCACCTGTTCATAAAATTTCACGAGCTCGACAATTACATGAAAGCCTCGTAAAACCATAATACTTGGTGGCTCCGCAATATTGGCGTATAATGATGTCCTACGAACGTGTCTCGCACACCAATACAGATATGTGGCCAGTATCCAAGGGGAAATCTACGTGCCCGCGGGAAGCACAGAACTGCAACGATGAGCAATTCAGCGGACATAATTGGCGAGGAGAACTTATCTTGGATATAGGAAAACGGGGAGAAGGCGCTCTAGGTGGTTCTTTCCACAAGGAGGACTCGAACCTATGTCGTTGGGAACACCACCGGCACGTTTATGTACTTTAGGCGTCTCTCTGCCGCAGGATGTCGCCATCTACTCCCTTGACGGCTGATGAGCACGAAAGACTCGGAAGTTTAGCGTCTAGTCTAACAAATCTAAACTGAGACGGCCGCGTGGTAGCATGATCTTTGAAGCGCGCAGGGAAAACCCAGCCCAGGATGTAACGAGCGCGAAACAGGTATCACCGTACTGGATAATCGAGTGGAACACTCAAGTACTGCCTTTTTCACGGCTCTCGGCCTTAATGCTTCGAGTGTCTGCGCGCCGAGGGCGTCTTTCAGAAATGTGTTACTGCAATTAGTGCGAGTGAATTAATAAGACGCCTTTATATGTAGACACAGGAGTACTCGCAGGAATACTTGTTGGTCTTTGTATTGACAGCGATTATTTCGCGAAATACAGAACAAACTTTTTAATACTTTAATAATGAAAGACCCCTACATTTCGCGTCTTTCATCGTAATACATGTAATATTTAAATACACTACAATTTTCTATACTATTTAATCTTCTGTTTCATTTACTTTGATGAGTATAGTTCTATTGGAAAAATTAGATTTATTCAGGTAATTCAAGGAAATGATGAACCTTTCTTCTTCGTAAACGGTTCGAAGCGCAAAGAGTTAAGCGATCGTTGCGAACCTGTTATGAGTGAAAAGTATCCACGTGCCGCCATCGGAAGATCCTATCGGATAATCGGGTGCATGTGCGATCGCAGAAGAATAATGTGTGCATGGCGAAGAGCATCCACAGACTGGCTACGTCGTATAAAATGAAATGGCAGTTGCGCCAGTAAGCCGATCGCCCGAGGTATGGAAAAAGAGATCGTGCCAGAGAATAATCTATGAGTCGATCGATTATGTAGGGATGGAGGGGCGCGCGGGGGTGGGGCTGGGATCGAGAGCGATTAATCTTCGCGGTGCGTGAATCGGCGGAAGCGTCACGTTCACTCGAAGCAAACGGCGTGCATTTTCTATGAAGTCATTTGCATCGAACGTAGCCGCAAAGTGTGGCCTATAAATTACCCGGCTGCCCGTACTCGTACCCGGTGCGCGCAACGTCAACGAAACACAATGGACAGGCATGCTCTAACTTGCCGACATGCAAACCACTTTTCGCCCGGATACTGATAGGGGAAACCATTAATTAATTCATTATCATCATCAAATCTTTAGTATATCATTGATTCTTAAAGTTGCGTACAACTTTAATGATCCGGTGAACAATTCGCGCCAGGCTTTTGTGCGACCTGCACTTTATTTGTCAATCTGGATTGCCATGCTCTTGCATACTTTCTACCCGCATAACGTCGAGACACTGTAACGTAACATTTGAAATTGGAATTGTCAGCATGCCTCAAGTCCAACTATTTGTCGTATATGATATGGAATGCGATTTTCCTGCCACGAGAAAGAACCGAGTGTTAATAAGCGAGAATATGTCGGTGGAAGCGGAAATTGTTAAATTGAAAGACAATAGTCGGAAAGACTAGGGAATAGGTTGGCCTCAAACGGTTGAGTCTAACCGACCAATGTGTAACAAAACAGCGGGGATATTTCGCACGAGGCAAATAGGTGTCGGGTTAACTGGAAGCCGCTCTTAGACAACACACGTGACCAACAACCTTGCGGCACTGTACGAGACATGGTAATACCACTGGTTCCCCTTTGCTGGCTAATGAAGACACACGCACTGCCGACGTACTAGCGCAATAATGAAGACATACGACGAAAATAAGCCGCGCCAAGGCTGACGGACATGCGTGCACGCACGTGCTCTTTCACACCTATCGCCTCGCCACCGGAAGAGCGCTTCCTCCGCAATGAGTTACATAGAGGTGTAAGTTTATTTTGCCGGAACTCTGGGGGGTGGCAGAACATCTCCAACAAAAGGAACCTTGGCCAGTCTTCCGTGTCTGACATTCTTATTCTTCTCACGCTACACTTCGCATAATTTCGTCTCGTAATTTCGGTATAACTTAACTGCCGACAGTATGAACTTTGATATGTCATACAAGTCTGCAAGAGTTTTTAGGATGTACTCTCGCTTATGCTACACCGCGAATGGACTTCTGTTAGTTTGGACATAACGAAATCCGGAATACATCCTTTTCACAAGTTTGATGGTTCTCATTTTTCATTTGGTTCAGCCGAATATTCTACCTGCATAGGTGGTGACGAAGCCACCCTGCGAGGGATACAATCTATTGTATATCAGTAGTATGTGACTCACCATAACATAATGACGCTGCATCTCGGTCTTCTCCTGGGCGAGTTTCTCCAGATCCAATTTAATACTAGACAGAACAAGTAGAAAATCACATGTGTAAGCGATCGTTAGTAAGCCTGGGTCGACATACAGAAGTGTGTACCGTCTGGGACAAGTAATTAGAGGGTTTATGTGGTACTCGTTATGCGACTCACACTCGCCAGTAACATGATACATACATCTGTAGTTTGATATGAACTATAAATTAGTTCGAGTTCCTCTGTAATTATAAACTCGACATAATGGTTTATTAGACACCAGTCTAACTAAGGCGAGCATGTTTCCAGCGTTGCAAGCAACACCAAAAATAGAACTCATGTTTCTCAATTCATTTCATAAAAGCAACAATCGTTGACGCGATCGGCTCTTTTAATCATAGATATTGTACACCGTTATGGCAGCGAAACCAGGAAGCTCAACATCACGGAATTAATAAATTCCGAGCGAATAACAACGATATTTGTTATACCAAGCGGCAACTGCTGTACTATGCATTTAACGGGCAGAAGGAAAGCATATAGACATGCCCTACTGATTCAGTTTCGCGGAAAAATCAGCGCTGCGAAAAAAAGGTAGCGACTAGTTTTTCATACTGCAGTGGGGGGAAGAATTGGATGTTATGCGATATTGGGGGAGGGATCAATAAACGCCGAATAATAGAGCGGGCCAATGCAGTAGAGCTTGCAGCGGGTGAAGCTGGCTGCAATTAAAAAAAAATATCTCGGTGGAGCGGTGGATAATTTAAAATTTGATGTCACGAACGCGTGAATTCATCCAACGGCCCGCACCCTTCAACCGGCGGCGGCAGTCACGTATTCATCGGGATTGATAAATATACCACTCGGAGAGAGCCGAGGTTGCGCGCGCTCGGCTTGTGCTTGAATTGAAAGCAAATAATTAACGCGAAATTACAAAATTTCCGAAAGCCTTTTCAACGACGCGAATGAACACGCGCACCCATCCCACCTCCACCCTCCTCTCTACCGTGATGAGTGAGGAGGGAGGAGGGAGGAAGGGAGGCGGCAACGCGTCCCTGTCAGGTTGTTATTGCTCGTCGGAAGGGTCAATCCGCGACAATATCGAAGCTAAATTTCGGTCCTCTCAATGCAGTTGGATCAGCCGCCCTTACTGAATAATAGAATAATCGGCCCGTGTAATCGATTAAACCATTATACGCGATAACCCACTGATCGAAAGGAAGGAAACGGAATTCGGGTGGTACAGCCTGGCTTGTATTGCATAAGCGGCTGTTTATGATTGTTATCATTTTTTAATGACAGCCGGACGGCTACGGTTCATATTTTTGGTGAACAGTGCCGCGGCAACATGGAGTCGGACACTGACAGAAAAACAGCCTTTCGACAGGGACCGCCCGTCAGTAATAAATGCGTGCTCGTAATAGTTGAGTGCGCCGATGGACCGCGTATCTCTTGCAGAAAACGTGTCCTCCTCTGGTACCTGCTGCTCCTACCACCCCCGTTTCCTGCCGGACCGTTTGTATTTGTGCGTTTACGCGCTACGTGTTTTCCGACAGTATTTCACACGAATGGACAGTAACACACGTCCCATCAACATAATTTTTCACTCCCGTCGGCCCCCATCTCCCTCACTCGCTCTGTCGGTATTCGTTATGACGTGTTTGTTTGCACCGGAATTACGTTTTATCGTTTGCCCGGCCGTAAATTACTGGGGGCGGGCCAGCTCCGGGCCGACTATACTGCGAGTTCCAATCGGTGAACTGGCTGCCACCCGACATGCTAAACTGTGCAACAGCAGGATTCACAAATAATGACAAATTTTATATTTCTTTATTTACCGCATTCGAGTCTCATTCGTCGATAGGCGGATATTTTGAGTGAACAACCAAGTCGGGCAAATTTTAATTAAAATCGCGAATATTCGCGAAGCTTTTCACTGCCCGGTGGATAACGTAAACGGTGTCTGCTTTCATATAATTGATTGGATTGGACCGCGCACGTAATAATGTGCAACCAATACTGGAATACGCCCATTGTGCGTAGGTGTATGTGTACGCGTTTGAAAACGTATTTTTCTACTTTCCTTGCTCCGGGCCCTTTCAACCTACAATTGCGTAATACCTTTGCATCAGTATTTTTCGTTGGCCAGATTCTCATTGTGCAATCGGACGCGCCATGCACGGAACAAAGGTATAACACGAATATCTACCAGACCTCGAGAAATCGATGTTTTTGTACTGCTCCAGGCTCATCGCGACCATACGCCTGCAATTACATTCAAGCATGTATTTGTCTACTTCGCGCACGGAAAAATCAACGAACATCGTATCAAGCAAGAACTAATTACACTCAGAACTTTTCATCGAACAAAATATGTTGTTGAATTGTTGCTGCTCCCTATTATAAAATCGAACAAATTTTGATCATAACAACATTTCTCTTTTACGTTACTTCCACGTGGCTTTATGTTGAAGTTGATTATTGGCATAGAAACATTGAGCGCGCGCATGTATGGGGTGATGCAAACGCATACGAGTCAGCTATGTCGATTGTACTCGTTGCAGGATATACTTCAGGCAGGTTTTGTATTTTTCATTAACTGATTTGTTCCTGGAATCGTAATTTATTTCTTCTACTAGGAACAATGCGTTAGAACGAGGCAAAACGCTTATGAATACGCAGGATAACATCGACATAGTAAACCCATATGTATCAACATGTGAACTTTTATTAAACACACGTGAGCAAATAAGAAACGGCAAGTTAAGAACCGAAGGTAGCCACTTACGTTTTCACGCGCCAGTAAAAATGTTCATCTTTCAGAAATTGCGATTCCGTGAAAAGGTTATTCCGAGAAACTGCTCTAATGAAAACCTTATCTTATTACACATACAGGCATTAAGATGAATGTTTCAACTATTGGCGATCGCTAAAGCGCTGAGTTTTGTAACTCTGTCGGCGCGAATGGCCATTAATTATTCGAGAGTGATATGTGGCAACGATTTACGAAGCAGTGGATCGGGGATTACGTACGCTACAAACTTAAGTGACGCAAATACACAGCATATGCATCATTTCCCCATGCCCGCCGGGAAACAGTGCTGATGCATAATTTCTCAATTTTCAAGCATCAACATATTCACCAAACTCGATCAGGGTCAAATTACGGATTTGAATGAAGGTAAAACTGTTCTCTCAAATGCGTACTTCTCGTTAATGCATTCGCAGGGGAAAAAACTACTATAACTCTGCCTGCGCGATCGAGCGTATAATACAAACAGAAAAAGAATTATACCATTCAATCGAATCACCTTTCAGCCGTAAATTTTTTGCTATAAGCACGATAATTATTTGTCGTAATCTACTATTGAACGGGCTGTCTCTTGGTAAATCCCCGGCATTCTGGACACGCGACTCGTCGATGGTTGCGAAAGTTGTAGCTGTCGCGCTGAAAAAGGCACCTGCAAAGGCAGAGCATTAAACTCGCCTTATGCGTTCCACTGTATTATGCACCGTTGTAAAATTCCCAGGTAAACCGGAGAATAGTGTCTCGCCGCGAGTACATAATCGCGCATGCTCCGCAAAAGGGGGGCCGGCCGGTGTGCATCGAGTGCAAAATTGGCTACTTTCTGACCGGCTCGTATGCGTATATATGTATGTACACTACACACGTCGAAATGCCGCACGCGACTCACGTACTTCCTACCTGCCTGAGCCCGCTCACATATTTATGCATGTACGCGCACTCTGACGGAGAGCGAGAGAGAGAGAGAGAGAGAAAGATCGTGGATCGTTGTGTCCCGTCGACTGGTGTGCGCCGCAGTGACACGGAACAGCAATTTAAGTTTCCGTCCTCACTGGAAATCGTGCGGCACGTGACGTCGCGAATTAACACGTTAAGGGGGACCAGACATAAATTAAGGTGTCAAGCCAGCCCGATAGGAATCAGCCCGAGCCCATGCTTAACAAACACAGTCGCGCGTGCACAGGAACATGCCAGCCGACGGACAACGCTTCTCCATCCTACCCCGGCGAACCAACTTTTCTTATTTCCTTTCCTTATCCAGCCATGACTTTTCTACGTTCCTTGGCTACGAGATAAATTGCATGCTCGTCCTTCCTTCCCATCTAATGGAAGGCAAGCGCGCTTGTCTTCGCGCTACTTCATCGCATGATTCGTCCGGAATGCTTTTCTAAACGCGGCGCGTCCTTACTTTCACAACGGAGCAGCGAGATGTGCAACAAACGCGCGTCACTTCCAGTTGCTGTGCATAATTGGCAGACGGCGAATGAACTTGCCTTCTGGAGTTAATTGACAAGGTGAAGAATTAACATTTCTTTTAGGAAAAGCAGAGCGTCGGGGAAAAGTGTGCGCGCGACACCACCGCCGCTCCTGCTGGAAACGACAGTGACGATAAACGCGCGAGCGCGAGCGCGAGTATACAAATAATTGAAGCCGGGAGCGGCGCGTTGCCTCGCGCTATGTGCATTCTTGAATGTACATAGCTGCCGCTTGGACAAACAATTATCTGCCTACGTCCGTCGGTTTGTCTGCGCACCCACGCGATATTTACCGAGCCCACTATTCCCCGCACACAATGCCAAAACCTAACTGCGATCGGCGCGATTTATCACCACCGGTGGAAATGGGATTCAAGGGCGCCTGGTGATTGATTGATTCTGCTTGTGCACCAAACTCGTCGGTGAATATCCTCAATTGAGGGACACGCGCTTATGCGTCGGGATGCCTACTAGTACAATCCTCACTGTTTCTATCCAATGTGCGAACTGAATTGAGAAACACGGTGATTGCCACTTGATGTGTAGCAGAGGAATATCCTTTGCAGACCATGTTTAATCCGAAAATACGAGAGGAATGGTGGAGAGTGGCGAGAAACGGGGAGAGGGAAATACCTGTGATATTGGGTCTGCAGAAAGTTGAATTCCTCCTTGATACGATCGCAGGACTCGCCAACGGAGAATTTAAAAGGCTGCCCAGCCTGTGGTGGACCCTGAAACAGAGAGAAAACACGAATGAAGTCAGCTCGTCTGGAAATCCAACATTTTCGAACATGCACTGCCTTGCAATGAAATGAAATACTCCATGGTTTCTATGTAAATATGTAGTGCACGAGAAACGGACGGACATATATCTGTACATAAATTCCTTCCTTTGACTCTGACTCCTTAAAAGACGTTCGCTCGTAAATTAATTTCGTCTAGTTGAGAGTGTAAGATCGCCCGCATGATTGAACTCACCACATTAAATCAAACAGTACAAGAATAATACCATAATATAGAGACATAGGTGTAGGTATACCAAAATACCATACAGCACGATTTAAGCGACCACAATAGCTGCGAGTGTAATCAGGTATGGCAAGAGCGTCGAGTGCACACGGCAATTCTTCAATGTTCCGGATGCAGTTGTCATAGCCCACGTAAGGAGCCACATAAACGAACAGCGGAAATCATGGCACAGTGTTGCACTGACTTCCGTTGCTCCTCAATTACGCTTTCTTGGCACACTAGTATACTATACTGTAGCATACCCTCCGTATATTATACTCTACTGTGACAGCAACAATTTGAACTCATGAGAAATGAGCACGCACGCATGAGTGGCAAGATTTTCCCCTAAGATTATAATCTATTAACTGGGTGTTATAAGTAGCTCGGTGGCTTCTACAGCCGTGTATGCCGGTACCGCTTGGTGAGATAAGGTTTCTTTAATTTACCTTTAATTATAGGCAAGTTCAGACATGAAGCGCGCACTCGGGGCTTCGAAAAAGTGTCGAGCGACACATTTCAGGAGAGGCAGAGTGTCCGCATGGAAGCGGATTCAATCATTGCTCGGAAGACATTTGAGATCGCATTGAGGGGCTTCCCGATCGATAGGAAGTTACGCATTTCCTTGTGGCTCCGGAGCCAGGCTGGCCAGCCAGACCAGAGCAGAGCAGACCGAGGGAAAGTGATAGGTGTGTGGGGCGGAAATACGGGCATGAATTGGGTTTCGAGTGGTGAGTGGGAAGCCCAGCCGTAGCAGGGAGGACTTTGGCGGCAGCTGGACCTGCGCCCACGGTCGTAAAGCCACATTATTACCGGTAGTACTAGTCGTACTACCACCCACCTCCGTATACCTGCCGGTAATAACGTTACGAGCGTGTTATCGATCGTTTTGCACGTCGTACCCTGCAAAACGGATACACCGCGACGGCATCGTAAAAGCTGAAACAGCTCTCCCCCGTCCAATCCTGCCTGCCTGGCTGCCTACCTACTGGCTGTACCTGCTTGCCTTGCCTTCCCTCACTCCACAGCTGCCTTCCTTCCACTTAGCTGCTCACTCCTCTCAGCCACTCTCTACCCAGCCGAGGGATTACCTATAATAGGACTATCATTTCCCAGGAAAGCCCGCCACAGCCACGGCCAACCATGCTTTCAGAAAAATCAGTGTGCAAGGATCGATTGCAATATGCCTTTGGCCGGACTCTGGCCGCTAGGCATCAATGCTCAATAACAGTGATACATCGCCACCACTGGAATTACAGCACATACCCAGCCATATTAACTCCTGTTGTGACTGGGCCGATACTCTGTACAAATCAATCTGACAACGAGTTGACACGTTGATATAAGGTTCACAAAGGGTGACTGTCTGGTAATGAAAGAACGGTGGACACGCCGCGCCGACTGGCGTCGACGATGGTATGTGTAGCCGGCGGTGATTTACGTGTAGTAAAGTAGCATGGGATTTCGGTCATTTTATAGTAACGGATACGTGTGTAATCCGCATTCCGGAGCGCGCACGAGCAAGTCAGCCTCGAGCATTCCCGTGTCGGCGTAATGTTTCTCGCGAGCATGTCCCGCTCATAGCTGCGAAGCCGTGCGAACTTATCATACGGTATATCTTATTTAGCATATGTACCACGAGTATACGAGAGCCAGTGTATGCCTTGCCTAGGAGAATGCAGCTTAGAAAGCGGTGTATGTTTTCGCGCGTGTGAGTAAGCGCGCATGTTTTTTAACGAAATCGGACACGTGTAAACGCGTTGGCTAGATCCGATCCGGTTAGCGGACGGCATTAAAGACCGACTCAATGAGGGTAGGAAGAATCGGGGGATTCCGCGCGCTGCTGATCGGCAAAATCGTTGATCCCATTTGTTCGCGCAAAGCCGGCCGCGGTCAATCCAATTAATTTATTGGCTTTCGTCGTGGAGCACGTCTATACTCTTCGGTAACGCTCGCTGCTTAACGGGACGAGCTTCCTTCCTTGGATATAGCTCCGGGCGGCGACCTGCACGATGAAAGGCAGCCCCGGCAGCCCCGGCCAACCGGACAGGCTCTCGATCAGAAGCTTCCCCTCCCTCCTGTCGGCGAGGGAACCTCCCGACTATCGACTTATTTCATCCATGATATTAAGAAGATTACAAGAGGGTGCTGCCATGCTGCCTCGGACTATACCATTTGGCACGATGCCTGCTACACCAAAGATTCAATGGCGAATGATGCTTGATAAAAGCTTCGGAGGAAATTACACACGAACATAGTGCTCCTGTCCAATTGAGGATAAGGTCGAGTATCACCGAATGACGTGAGTCTCAAATAAACCGAGGGGAATTTCAAGCGGAGAATAACCAGTCATGTAACCAGCGAGTAATGTAGGGAAGAATGATTTTCCTGGATTGATCCATGCGGCCGTGGGCTGAAAAGTATCGTGTTTCCAACGTACCCTCCACGCAAACACTCGACTTCAGCGAAATTCGAGGTTCATTTATTTGCATTAAAGCATCACTCAGTAACCCCGGGACTACAAATTATCTTTGATTTTCCACAGGGGTTAGGATAAAAGAGTGGCGCGTCATCTTCGGTGTTGGCGGGGGCTCTAAAATATTCATCACATTAGGGTGGTTGAAATTTCGGGACTGAGGGTGCTGGTGAACGAGCAGAGATGAGGGATGGAATGGTCAGACAGTGCCGGAAAATGCGGTTAGCTCCCACCGAAAAGCGAAGCGTGAATTATGCCGCTTTGACGAATAATAATGAGAGAGCACAAGCGGCACACGTCAATCAGTGTCCTTTACGTCCTGCGGCCGATTTAATTATCCGGTAGTTCAAGCCTCCCCTCGCCTCGCTTTATCCTCGTCATATCCTGTGTCCACCCTCGGCGCTCTGTGTTTCCCTCCGCTCTCCCTCGCCGTCGGGATGGAGAGTCGGGGAGAGAGCGGGGGGGCGCGCGCCTCTTCATCCCTCGTTCTCTTTGCCTTTTTCGATTGAGAGCAATCACAATAACGTGGTCAGTATTCAAATAACGCTCCACCTGGAAATTCCCGTGAAAACGGAGCAGCCAGCGTGCGCGCGGACGCGTCCGTCCACCCGCCGCCGCCGTATCGCCGCTATCGCATGACGGCCTGAAAAAGAATTAATATCGAAACGCGCGGCGCGGCGCGGCGCCGCGCGGTGCGGTCCGATGAAATAACGGGGCTCTCGGCAAAAGGTTGTGCATATTTTTCATTGTACCACTCTTGTCAAACTGATCGGTTACCTAGTATTGTAGCCACTAGATTACGCTTTATAGAGTTTAGCACCGAGTGGCCATGAAATACTTGGACATCCGCACGTGCTTCATGTTTCACGGCAAAATCGGCAAAAATAACTGGGGCAAGCCAGAAGCTATGAGCGTGACAAGAATTTACATGCATGCCCTCTACCAGAGGGATGGGAAGGGAGGGTATCGATGAATTTAGTGACCGCAGAACTAAGGCCGACCACTGCTATTCCGTTCTGTCCGTTTACTGGTAACTCTGATCCATGACTTAACACGCAACAAAGTGTATTATACATCAGAGGTGGACACCACGCTAGCCCGCATTACATCGGATAGTGGTAACGGAACCAATCAGTTGCGTTTGCAGCCACTCAAGTACACTTAAGTGCCACGTATCGCGGCCCCTAATTACATTAGCTCCATCGATCCTGACGTCCACTAAAGACCCGATTATCAACACGCATTATCGACCGAGTTAACGGCTCTATGTACCATCCTCGCGTGTTGCCCCTTCTATAAAGGCGGCAGGCCACGTGCATGTAACTAGCTAAGATATATGGAACTCCCTACCAACATGCTCGAAATGGCTTTGCCTTCGGAGAGATCCTGATCGATCGACCCACTCTCGGCGTCTTGCCAACGAAAGGATAGACATACATATGCGCTACATTCTCCAATTGTCCTGCACAACCAATAGACCCCATCCATTCCGTTATAGGTGTTTGCAGAGATTTGTAGATTTATATCCTTTCGACTATTGACGAAACTGAAGCCCTCAACTTGATACGCATACTGTATAGAGCGAGTCTTAAGGAAAGTCAATGTAAAGGATGAAAGGGACGGGAATCGAAGAAGAACTATGAGGGCTAGCGGTTTCGTACCAACTGTAATTCCCGTCGGAAGGCCAAGCCGTGATACGTATGGCCTTTGAATGGCTTCAGAGGTAGAGAGATGTGTTCTCGACGGTCGGCTGTATGGAAACGGACTATCTAACTCAAGCGAGAAGGTAGTGCAGAAGGGCAGGCCAAATAGAGAATGAACGAGAAGAGCTTCCAAGGCTGGCGGTTTTCCTTGTACCGCAAAACCACCGACACGTGGCGTGGATTCCAAAACCACCCAACGACCAGGGCTGACCGCATTCGCCCTATAACTGGACCAACTTGCACACCCCCGGCCCACCTTCCAACCCCGCTGCGGTGGAAAGCTTCTCGTGTCGCACTCTAACTTCTTTAACTAGATACACAGGGCCGCGCGAGCATCTGCAACTGCGTACACTGCGTCAAACAGTTCTTCCCTTCACGCTATCTGATTTGCCAGTTAACAAACCATGTTCGCCAGTTTGCGAATTGATCTCTCAACCACTGGAGCACAGTCGGAGGAAGAGTCTGGGACAAAAGGACTGGCATATACAGATAACAAGAGACGCGCCTGCATGTAACTCGATTTGACAAAGGCGGCAGCGGCAGCGGCGGCGGCGGCGGCAGTCCATGCATTGCCATAGAGCTCGACTTCTACGCTTGGAAAGTGGAGTTTCGGCAAGGCCTAGATGGCGCTGACGAACTCGACGCTTGAATACAAACGGATTACTATTCCAACCCGACAAGCCCCGGAGCAAGAGCGAACACGGAAATTATGCAACGCGATAACAGTCCCCCTAATATCAGCAGACAATGCGCCGGAGGATTTGCATGAAGCACGGGGAAACCGAACGAGGCGAAGGCTGCCGTCGAAAGAAGCTGCGACGAGGACGGAGAAAATGAGTGAGCAAAGGCCAAATGGCGGAAGGGAGAGGGCGAGAGGGCGAGAGAACGAGAGAGCAAAAGAACGGGAAGAGGGTGGGGCAGGCAGGAGGGAAGCAGCGAGCCAGGGCAACGGAGGGAAACATTACACGCCTCGTCGGCGACGGCGTATCTTATTGATCATTATGATTATTCCCTGGAGCAGATTGCGAATTCAACCCGAGACTGCAGCGCGCGCGCGCGCGACCGGAATTTACATAAGCAATGCATTTTGATTCGTAGACCCACATTGTACGCCGAGCATGGAATGATATACATAATGCATGGCGTAATGATCAACGCCCCACAACCTAGCCTCCATCGCAAAGCGAGAACGATTCACGCGCTCGTGATTCCTCTGCGAAATCACCGGCGATCACCACCCCCCGTCATCCTTGCCAGTTTCATTAACCGTAATAGACACACTATTTTTAACAAATCCATACCCGAGCGTACTCGATTACTTTTGCATTACTCCTATTATTAACATCCTTCGGCTAAGCTTAGATCATGTCGTCTGATTCGTCTATAAGTATAAATCTTACCGTTCAATATGTATCATTCATTGCTGTCAGCTAGACATGACAATTTGGGATTTCGGCTCATGAAACTTTCAAGCTCTCGCTAAAAACGATTGGGTAACACGACGCAGAGGATGGGGTCAATTTGAAGTCGGTTATGATCGCAGCTCAGACAACGGAATATAATAATATCGATAAAAGCGGCATTCGCGGCTTAGCAATGTCCTCGAAAGTTGGGCTGCCTTATCAGTCCATTACGTGTGTAATGGTAGTGCTACTCCGGAGCGAGCTTTCGAGAAGCAATTCTCCACTTTAGATAAAGCGGTATCGATCATTCGCGTTTACGGCAACACACATAGCCGTTCGTCATCCTTTTCGCGATAATGCCAAATCAAAGGCGAGTGCGCGCGACAGGCTCCGTGGGCTCGACGACATCCAGGCAAGGTGTATTCGCTTCTTTTTTTCCTACTCGTGTTTTTAGCCGATGCAGAGGGAGCGCCGAGTGAATCGAGCTGAAAACACCTGACACACTCTCACATAACTGTCCGGTGCTCGTACAGCGGAACAGGCCTCTCCCTTTCTGAGCAAGCAGACCTCTTCCTTCCTCGCTCGTTCCGCCTGGCGCTCGTGCAGATTCGCCGATAAGAGGCGGCCGTGCCAGTTTAACCCGCCGAGCAATTAAGGCGATACAATCGCTACTCCCGTGAAATAACGTCACACTGCAGAGCTGGATCCGCGGATAAGTGCTTCGCCGCCACTGTCCTCCCCCATTTCTCCCTCGTTCCATTCTCTTCTCTCCTTCCCTCCTTCCCGGTCCTAGCAGCGCTAGATACACAATCCTATCTTCCAGCTACAGCTCTCTTCCGCTTTGCATACCTATATGTATACCTCTCGCTTTCGCGCTTTCCTGCTGTCGTGTTTCACTCGCTCACGTTGACGCGCTTTCCTTCGTATCGGCCTCTCGCCGCGCGCGCACGCGCACGCCTGCTGCTCGGTGCACATTTCTGTTTACACGTCTATTCTGCATCGCGTCCGTTTTCGCCCGCACACACACACACCTTCGCAGACACTGGCATGGCGGAAGGCACACGCGCGAGAAAGGCCAGACGGAAGCAGACAAATATGGGAGTACTACTGACGCCCCGGTGTGCAGCGATGACGACGTTCCGGACACACTGCCAGCTGTGCTCCCCTTGTAGGGATAGTTCTACGAGTGGCTTAATAACAGCAAGCGCGTGCTCATGCGCTACAAGTAAATGTAGCGTGTCAGGCTAACAACGGCTTTTCAATGACCTTTGGACTAAATAAAAGTCGAACGCTGAGATATACATAGTTTAGAGACACTAATGATAAACGTTCGCTTTCTCCGTGAGTGTGTTGCTTTGGCCCGGTGTGGTCTGGAACTGTGAAAGTTAGTGCGAGCCGGCGCGGCGGGAGGGTATTTAAGACAAGCAGGCAGAAAAGGAACAAAGACGTTAAATGAACGGAAGCCGGAGCAAAGGAAGAACCGAAGTCAATGGTCCGCCTGCTGGGTAATTGCTGGGCGGATCTCCCTTGTCGCGAATCTTTTCCAGCTGAGGTCCTGTGCTGTGTTGAGTGCTGTCGCGAAAAAGCACCAGCAGATAAAAGCGTCGAGAGAAAACTACTCCGTGGAGCTACGCCAATGGGGCGCGGTACTTTAGCGACACAAAGGGAGCTCAAATATCGGCCAACTGTCCTAGCCCGTTACCTCCCAAGCCCTCGAACAACTTCTCTCTTTCACTTCATACATTTCCCTCTTAGCAAGGGGACCGCGCTGTGTGCGCGCGTGTGTGTGTGAAAGAGCGAAAGAAGAACGACATGCAACAAAAGCATAGCTGCACAAAAGCTCCACGATAATAGGAAGCGCGGCAAGAACCACCCTGGTAGTTCGGCCACCTAATCTGTTACAGTCATAAACTCCGTTTTCGCCCCCCGTCGCAGCCTTTTTACGAGCATCACATAACCACCTTTCGACTAGAGCACAAGCGCTTATCCTGCCGGCTGAATTTTTTCCTCGCACCGTTCTCATTCCCGGTGACGTTACTCATGCCCCTCCCTTTTCTCTCTTTCGCTCTGTAAAATTATTTCACCATTCTGTCCGGCTGAGATACATAGCAAATGGAATTAAATCTTGGGCGTAGCCCAAGCTTTGCCAACGCTCGGAGCATGCTAGCGCGTCAGGAATAACGTTCCGTATTTAACATTGCGTTACACCAGCCCAAGTGAGACATAAAATAGAATGATGTATACAAAGTGGACCGGTTGCTCTTAGTTTAATACAGTTTTGCACCCTGGGCGAAATCTCATCTTTGAATTGTGATGCGATGGACTGGTAACCATTGAGTTTTCTGTCTTGTCGAGTGAAAGGGCGGCACAATGTCCAGACTCAGCTTTGAACAAGGGTTGACTGCACTAGGGGTGAATGTGTTACAATTACCGGCATACCAAACGAACTTGAGAGGGCTTCTGGAAAGGAAGGGGTTACCCATTCGGCTCTCGACACTTACGGACAATGTCGCCCCTTTTTGATCTCCTGAGGCCGATACCACTTTTTCATTCTCTCCTTACGGTGTGCACGCACACAAGCCAGTAACACCAAAATGAAATCGCTCGGGGACCTACCTATCCCTCCCTCTCGATCCCCTCCTCTTCCCATTCCCCTTTTTCACAAGGATCTCGTTATTGGCCATTATAGGGTGACTGTAAGTTCCCTTGCGGCGGCCCTTCCTTTCAAAAGTACGCGTGGACAATGAAATGCAAGCGTGCGACCAATCCACTCGTGAACACACAAACAGCAATCACGATCTAGAGTAGCTAGCTCATATTTCGCTACTCGCTTCATTGCAAGTAAACACTGATTCGCGCGAGCACCACGGCCTTGCAGATATCTAACTAGATGTTTCTGGCGCAGTCATAATTCAATCCCGATAAAATCTTAACTCTCAATCTTTTAATCCGAACCGCGAACAGTTCACGCTCGACAGATGGTTCGGTGGAACTGTTGGCCGTGGCTTAATAAGGCGAGAACGTCTGTACGATCCATTAGCTTTCATTACAAGAAACGTCCGGGAAACGGAGATAGATCTAGTGCTGGAAGCGGCGAAGAACCTTCGGTTGCGCTTAATTCTTTTTGTATGTCGGGCCGACTCCGAACCTGTTTCTTCGGATCACGATCAATGCCGCTTGGAAGAGAGAAAGAGAGAGAGAGAGAGGGAGCGAGAGCGAGAGGAGTAGCAGTTACGCAGGAAATGAGAGAAAGAGAGAAAAGTTTGTCTCTCGTGTCTAAGACATGTCCTGTCATTATCGGAGCTATCTCCTGACAACTGGCCGAGCGCTTTTTAAGGGCGTGACTGTCCTTATCTGTGAACAAGCTCGGGCTAATGTCGGAAGACGACGCAACTTCTTTCGTTATTACCGTTCCAGGTTAAGTTCGAGGAGCAGTTCTTCCGGCCGCGTTTGGGCAAGAAAAAGAGATAGAGATCTTGGTAGTAGTGGAGCAGACAGGCAATGTGACAGTAGGCTGCGCTCGTTAAAAATGGAACAGATAGAAAAACTTGGAAGTAAGGATATACGAATGGCCGAGAGGCTCTCCTTGTCTAAAAATCTCAGGCACTGGGGAGTTCTCGGACCTTTTACGATGACTCAACCAATCTGCAGGAATCTCCATTGCTCGAGCAGTGGATCAAGACACCGTTTAGATTAGAAACGCATTCTGTTAGAGATCGGCGTGACCGCTGTGTATTTACGCCACTGCGCTGAGTAAGCCGAGACACGCACAAGAGGCATCCGCTCGTAAAAGGCTCGCTCGACTGCGCTCGTACGTGTCTTGTATTTCTGCAACAAGTCGCTTGCACGCGCGTTTTCATCGGGTTTCCGTCTCCCTGACGCGCTCCCAGTGGTGGTGCATGTTCATGTGTGTGGCCTTCCCAAAAGCCAACGATGCGTGTGCGAACTGGTAACGCTAGTAGCAAACACCGGTATCCGCTTGAGCGGCTACGAATCTAGCTGCGAAACGGTGCTTTGGTTACACGCGTGCGCGCGCGCGCGCGCATACACATGCGAGCACGATCTTCCCTTCCTGAGGCAACCAGCGCCGCGGGTACATGTATGTGCCAGGAACCACTTCATCTGTCGTGTATTGGCTGCGTACAAAGTGTGAGGAGTAAGCAGCCATGTATACACGACTCAGTGCGCGCCGCTATGTCCCAATGCAAATCACGCGCGTACGCTCGATCTTTAAGCATCGTGGCTTCGCGAGGTGTCCGCCGGTTCGCCGGTACTTGTTCCACTTGAAATTATAAGCTTTTCTCCTTAAGATATCAGCTTTAGGAAAGAAAGCCACAGTAATGCACACGGTACGCGTGAATCACGCCAGCGGCAGCTTGTCTTTTAATATCAGGATAGAGAAAATGTTTGCTCGAACTGACACCCGTGGCGGGTTTACGGGGAATTAACCTACAGATTTAATTACCCGCATCTTCATACACTACGCCTTCATAATAACAGCGTATAAGGCTTCATGCCATTAGCACGGTTGGGAGTGAAAAGGGACGAGGGAAAGGAGGACTTATCACGAGCAACAATAAAGCCCAGGCACACTGGCGAATCTACATGAAAGAATATAAGGTGTGTGTGTATATGTGCGCGGATACTTTCCCGCGTGTATGAGACTACACGCAAAGTACGGATACTCGGTAGATCCTTAGATTATACTTGACTAAAGAAAGGAAAAGCTGCTAAAGGAGAGAGGATCCAGTAGGTAAGCAGGAAGGAAGCCATGTTCGAGGGAGATTGTAGGTGGTGTATGGGAAGAAGCGAGGGGATGTGGCAAGAGCAGCCGCAGATGGGATCGAGCTGCTAGTATTCGGTAGCTTCCATGTATATCATTAACCTCATCCTCGTTTTTCGCCTGCTCTCCGTGAATCCCTTCCAGTATTGCCACTGTCTCCACCTCGCTCGCAAGGCGTAACTCGAATATCCCATATGTCTCGCTCTCGCCCGCCCACCTCCCCTTGGATACGTCTTCCCAGAGCGATCTCCTTCGTACTACTGGAATCCTCGACTGTGTGATTCGCTCGCGCTCCATTCCACTAAGTATATATGTATGTATACATGTACGAATGTCAGCGTTCTCCGTCTCTCGGTTACATTCGCCGGGCTACTCTCGCTCTCTTGCGGTCTGTGCGCCCTCCCATCCCACTTTCTCAAGCGTCGCTGCTCACCAATTTACCTTCGCGCTTCATCCGCCTCTCCCGTAGTAGCTGTCGGCCCACCATGCACAAACGAGTAATTAACTATCTCCGTGTGGGACACGTGTTCCCACTGCACTCGCTCCACCGCCCCTTCCATCTGTCTGTATATACGGCTCGCCCGCTCTCTATGTCGCCGGCTCCCGCAGCTTCTCCCTCCCACCCTTCCTCTCATTCTCTCTCTCTCAGCCCCCATCGTCAAACACCCCACCCGCCCCCCTCACTATCTCACTCTCTCTCGCTCTCTTTCACGCTCTCTCACTTGCCGGCCGTGTTAGCGACGGTTGTCCTTCTTGTTCCAGCAGCTTGTCCCGGCCCCCATGCCACACCGCTCTGCTCGTTCTTCCCCTCTCGGGCTGCTTCTAGTGTCGAGTCGTGGCAAGGCCGTTCTGTTTGCACACACGCTCTTATGTTAATTCGGCTTAACGCCCCAGAGCCCTCGAGAGGAGGGAGGGTCGGGTCGGCTCGGACTCGCTTCCAAAAATTACGACTGATCACGAAGAGGGAGAGGCCAAGCCCTCGGTGGCCCCGAGGTGGTCACGGACGACCTCGTGGAAAATAATAGGGACGCTCGTGTTGTTATAAGGGGGGAAGGAGATGTGCACGAGGGTCGCTTACCAGTTGGGGCTCCGAGCGATTGTCGTTCGAATACTTGATGAGCGGTATGAAGGCTGGATTAGATTAGACAGGCCTTCGGGTTTCACGCGTGACTTGACACGGCAATAGTAAACAGCAGTTTGATAATCCGATCGAATATACTTTGCCTGATCTCTGAGCAGCATCGGCCCAACTAACCGAGCCGTAAAGAATTACTACTCCTCCATAGCCATACTAACCTTGAGCCCTCTCTTCCCCCCCATAAAAAGTCAAGGCTGAGACGCGTGGCACATTCAAGTCGACTTTAAAAAAGTTTCGGAAGAAATAACTCAAGAAGGATCGGCCTATTCCGCGCGACTAGTATGAACTTTCTACTTTGTGAAGCCTGACAAATTTCCAATAGCCAAGCAGGCAGTATTATTGCGAAACACAGTTGTACGCCCTTGCGTACGAATTAGTCCATATTGCTGAAAGGATCGTGGCTTAATGGAGCTAGAGACAGGCCAGTCGGTCGAAATGGATTCAGAATTAGCCAGCGCGAAGGGGATGCAAGCTGAACAATAATGGATGAATTTGATTACTCTGCCGCTGGCTATACTAACGAAATTAATGACCGACTACTGCACGCCCGCAAACTATATCACTGGTATTCATCTTCCTATTAGATGCAGATCATTTTAAGACGATTGTAATTTTCCAGTGGTACTGGCTGTGAGCTGATTGAGGACGATGACACGACTGTTGTACAGTCACGATCTTTATTTTCGTTATTCACTTTTCTGCATAATCAACACCAATACCGAAAGACCATTCAGCAAAAGCCTCGCAAGTTAATCCTTACGGTATACACAAATTGCTGAAGTATGCTTATACTTGGCTTGAGCATGCAATTTTAACCTTGCGAAACGTTTTCCTAATCGGCAGAATATAGCGGTACGTTCAGTCAGAAGCCTTCGGCAGTGTCAGTGGCCTCGCGTCGAGAAGAAACTGATTAGCGCCCGCGTGCTAGTACCAAGCCAAATATTTGGACATTTCTTCGTCCTGCTTTCCTTTCTTCCGCTCTCTCGTCGGCGGTATCCATGGCGACGTGGCCTAAGAGAGGACTAGGGAGAATGGCAATAGGAGAGAGCGCGCCAGTACCAACGAACGCCCAGCAAATATTTGCACGGTGCGGCGGGTTTGCGGAAAACCAGTGTGCCGCCGGCCAGCCAGACGTATTCGCAAAGGAGCGATGTGGTATTTCACGAATTGTGTGATTGCTCTGAAATCGCTCAATCGGACTGAGTGAAATAACTACGATCAGTCGTACTCCCCTTGGGAAATCTTTAAAACAGCTTGTCCGAGTCGGATTTCGCAAAATGAATATCTATATCGTCAACTCGAAGTACAGAATACTGTCCACAAATATTTTTAAAAAAACTCACATATTCTATACTGTATGTGTTATATCTTCACCATTCATCTGTGCTGTACATTGCTATACTGCTTTCGACGTGTACAATTTGCCGATTTTGAAATAGTAGCAAATATACGCCGGTCTATTAGCATGCATTTCCGGGGAAGTGACAATAGTCGAGAGAGGATGATAATCCGTCCATCTGCGAAATTAGGGTCCGAAAGGACAAGGATTAAGGGACAAAGGAGCAATTTCGCGAAGGACGACCAGTCGAGCGGAGCGAAGCGAAGAAAAGGGGAGCGAGTGAAGGAGGGAAAAGAAAGACGAAGGATGAAAGGATGAGCGAGATGGGAGATATTGAGAATACTCGTTTAAATACAGGATGTACTGGTATATCGATGCACATTTCCAGAAGCGATAAGTAATACTATGGTCGATTTCGAGCCTCGCATGAGCATGGGAGCCAGAGGAACCGGGAGCAAAGTGTTTGCAGTCACGGAAGAAGAATTGTGGAAGCGAAATACCGCTCGGTGCGTTCGTGGTGTGGACGCAGGAGGATCGCGGTAAAAGAGGGGGGAACACGACAAACTGCCAAGCCTAATGCCAATTAGTGCCATTCTCCCGTACGAGCAAGTCCGCGGAGGCTCGAAGGGGCTTCCTGGGACTTTCTTTTTCCCTCCCTTCTACCTTTCAGTGTGGTTTACAAAGCGGTTAGGTGTATTTATCGCGCTATATACGTACGTACGTGGAAGCCTGTATTTCTTCGAGAATATGCCTGCTGCATACCCACTGCCCATCAGCTTCTAGCCAACTATCCCGACGCATTATTCGACGCGAACGTGCACGAAATACCTATGCATGTACTCGCACATTTTCGCACGGGAAAGATGCACCCAAGCTCGTGCGGCAGCCTCGCCGATAGGTAGATACCCTGCAGACAGCCGAGAAAAGCATCTCCTTTCTTTCTCCCTCTGCCTCTATCCATCTCCTCTGCCTGCCTGCTTGCCTGCCTGTCTGCCACGTACTCGAGGCAGTTCGAATCATAAAGCCGTAACTAACGAGCCGTGAAAATTCTGGTCGCTCTTTCGCCCTGAACGCGTATTTCACTCATACCGAGACAAATTAGTAGTCCGCTCTTTCTGCCGTCGACGGGCACGTATCTAATTACACGCGTAATCACGTCAAAATGGCGTTGCGACGCTTTTCCTGCATTATGCTCGGAGTCAGGCGGGAGGGTATGAGAACCGCCAAATAATTACTGCACCGCGAGAATTTTGCACAGCAACAAAATCTCGTCGTGGATAGAGGCATTACGTTTATTAAATTTGTAACAATGAGTACCCAATTGAAATTCCTATATGACAAACGCACTTTAACTGCTCTAAAAAGGTTTTAGGGATTCAGGATTTTGGTATTTTTGGTATGAGACTCAATGCATGTCATGCACTTCAAATTCGAAGTAACGTAGGGGAAGAAATGGTCTCGTGATAAAGTTAAAGCGAGCGAAAGGAGTGGGAAGTATTTTGTGGGTTGTTTAATAGGAAACTCGAGGGAGAGAAACTGAAGCGGAGTCCCACTCCATTTACAGACGTATGTAGAGGCAAACACAATTGCCTGTATACATGCCTCATACCCCGAAGCTTCTGGATCACTTTGCGAACATAAAAGACGGCTGGCACAAGCATTCCCAAGGAATCTCAAGACAGTACAAACGGATATTGTGCCTCTGAGGATAATTGTCATAGCTAGAACTCAAAGACAGATATTTCATCACAAGGTGAAAGCTTCTGCATGTTCCACGTGACAAACAAATTTGGAGCTCATAGCCGTGGAATGTACCGCGACTAGTAGCATAACATTTCAAGAGTGGCTTGCTCCGAGAAGAGAATGTTCCTCATAGATCAAGATGTTTCAAGGGTATGCTGGGAGAGTGTAATTGGCCTACCCGGAAATGGAGCGAGGATTAATGAAGCATGGCGCATAATTGAAATGGAATAAGAAAGAATCGAAGGAAGTCTGGTTTCGGTGAGGAAGTAGGGCACTCCTTGGCCGAGCGGAAGATAGAATTGGGGAAGGGTGGCAAAGTAACCATGAGGAGCCGGTGGGTAGGGTGGCACTCCAACCCCTGCTTTCCTCTCCTAGTGGACCAATTTACGGCACCCTGAGGACTCGAGTATTACGCTCCACGCTCGAGGGCTCGTTTCTGGCCATTGTTGTGCCAGTCGGAGGATTATTTCAGCACTGGAAGGGGGTGCTTTTGGAGTTGCAGCCGTTTCGTTTAGCTACCATCTCCCTCTTTTCACTACCCTACACCCATCCTATCCCATCCCGTCCCATCCCTGTCCTGTCCTGCCCTGCCCCGCCCCGCCCCGACAGACCATCCGCCACGGATTATCCGCTCGCCGAGCACCTGCAACAAAATCATCCCGCCGGCTTGCTTGTCCCTTCTCTTTCAGACAACGGGAAAGTGACAGAGCGGCTAGAATAGAAGGTAGCAGAAAATACGATACGTGTTCATACAGATTACTCTACATGTGCTTGGCGTCAGCAGTGACTTGATTTAGCAGTCTGCCCCTTTCGTATCATCCAAAATCGTTTATACACAACTTGTGTCGCTGCAAGCAGACTGCGAATCAATTTTAAATGTACTACACTAAAAGCATTCTTTCCGACGCGCGCGATGGCAATTGCTTTAGTCGGTTTAATGAGTAACGGCTGGCTAGACCAGTGCATTGAATCGGATGTTTCTGAGAGCTCTAGTTATTAAATGTTTCGCTGTGAAAGAGCGCTGCGGGCTGATGGAGAATTTCGACGGGATGGTGTGATAATTATATTATCGAGGAAAACGCCGACCCTGGGCCCATAAAATTGCCAGTCGCAGCAAACCAGTCGACACAAGTCGACTGTATGGGAATAATGGGCGTGAAGAAGAAAGTGACGCTAGGAGCAGCGCGGCCAAGACAAATGGAAATTAAGACAATCGAGTGCCTTGCTCTCTCGGTTCCCTTCTTTCCGGCTCGACGACGTAGACGCGGTAGCATGTAATTACGGCGAGTGAGATCGCGATCTCCCTGCACCAGGAAACGTATAATGGGAGTATAATGCGTGAAATTTACCGAGCGCATCAGCATAATGGACGACACGGCTCTCAAGATATCACCGTGATTCCATACTTCCGTACCGACACAACGGTGGCGGCGGCGGCGGCGGTGGCGGTGGCGGCAGCAGCTTGAGAAGCCGCTTCGCCTCATCTCCTCCTCATTTAACTCCGCACGATACCCTCTTGCCTCTGGCATAGAAGCCTCTGTGCCATCCCCTGAGATCTGCTCATCCTCTCAAATTCAACCGGCGTTGTTAGTGCAGCATTAGTGCAGTCGATGCAGACAAAAATTGCCCGTAGAAACCTGGCTTTGCTGCATTGTTCTAAGAGTGAAGAGGGAAGAGACGGCTGATGGAAGGGAAACGAAAAGCAATAGCATGGAGGGGCTGTTTGCGCGCCGAGACTGAGATTCTCCGCTGTTTTCCCAGCTGTGCCGCGCCAGCCAGCGGGTGAGCTTACAGTGCATCGCGGCGCAAACCAACCGATTAAAAAGTATCAATATTTACCAGATCGAAATCCGCCATCAGAGAAAACGTGAACTGGCCGAACGAGACGGCCAACGGTTTTGCGTCTTCGATGCCTCGAGTGCAAGTGTGTCCGTTTATACATACAGCACTACGTTGATGTATATCAGGCAACCGATTATTCTTCTTCCACGTGTCAAGTTCCCTTACACACCGACAGCATTAGGCCTCGCATGGCCATCCCTTTTCCCCGAGCCTCGCTCTCTTTCTCCCTCCTCGCTATTACTCGAGGCGCTCTCTCTTTCTCTCCCCTTCTCTCCTCACCACGTGCTACAATATTGCCACACCGCATCCGGAGTGACGCCTGTTATTAGGGATCCCCGCCAGATGAAGCTTTCATTATTCCATTGGAGCGCTCCTTCCTCCGGGCCACGTCGCTGTAGCACAAACTAACGGCCGATTCTTGCGTTCTCGCGTCTGATTATGGTTTATGGTTGTCGACCAAGAGGGTCTTTAATAACACCGAGAGCAGCGCGCCTTTTTATTCTACAAACAGGAACCTTCATAGCAGTTGCGATTTCAATGCAAAATCGAGCTACGCGACGATACACTCCAAGATGAAAATGTTTCCTTCGTAGCCACTTGATACGAGAATTCTCAAGCACACCTTGATTTGATTTGATTTATCTTGCTTGGCTCGTTTGCAATCCGCAAAACGAAACGCAATTAGGTTTACCAGTTTGTATCGACCCATCAGCAAATAAGCCTGAGTCGTCCGACGGTTAGAAACATTTTCTATATAACCCAGGAGACTATTGAATCTGTGCATCAACTCTCTGACTTCACGGCAACGAAATTCCAGTAAAAAAATTCTGCAACTTTGCTTCCTGAAGCTGGCTTCCCACTTAGACCTTCCAAACGTAGTCAAACTAAATTCCTTCTACCGCCACGAATTCCCGGTAGAAGCGTAGCAAGTTGCAGAGAGAGCCTGGCAATATCTGCTGAATCGCAACTTAAGAGAGAAGGATGCGCCTCTACCTGAGACACAAAGTGCTTGCCGGCTCATAGGCCTGCGAAATGCATATCTACATACATTTACACGCATATCTTAATCGATGCGAGTAGTGGAAGACAGGCAAGCATGTTAAAGATAATCCCAGCTCGTAGAAGCTGCGATTACTGCATTACCGCAGCGTTAGGGAAACCTGTCCAATGTCGGCCGAGTATTTTGACCGGTGGCAGGCATTTTATTTCATAATTATCACACGTTCGAGAAATTCTATGAGGAGTAATCTGATCGGCGGCTCAGAGGCGTTACACTGGTTTCTGCGCTACTGAACGTGACCAGAATTGCGAACATGTGCGCGGCTGAGAGAGGGTGGGGGGAGGGGGGGGGGGGTGAGCGGCGCGCACACGAAACTCAAGCCAACTCCACCTCTGGCCAGGGATCGGCTTACGAAGTACAAATCGCTGAAACCGGGTGACAAGGGCGTAATAGAGCGGCTATCGCGCCACGCAAAGTATAGCCATAGAAATTCCCTGCGCCTTACTCATGTTTGTTCCCAGCAGCAGTTTATCTTCATCACTTCGCCGCTTTATTCACCGGTATCCAAAACACGCGCATACACACTGTTACACCAAAGCTGCGAGATATTGGAATTCATCGAATTGAATGATGATTGTAAATTACAGGTGATGGCGTGAGAGCAAGAGGTAGAATTGAGCGAGGGAGGCATGAGCGCGAATGCGATTAACCGGCAGCGGTAATGACAAGAGGCATGGGGGGGGGGGGTTAAAGGCAAAATTCGACTGTCATTTAAACTGCGTTCGCATTACGGGTAACAAAAGCTTTACATCTTTAGCTCTTGAGTATCTATGACATTCGGTTATAACGCATGGGAATTAAGAGTTTATGCGCTAATATTCCATCGCCCACCCTCCACGTGCTCCACGCCATTGGCGTAAGCATAATACGTAAGTAATATCCAGCAAGAGTGAGAGATGGGGAGCAGGAGGAAGATGATTCCAAGGAGTCAGAGAGAACTGGGAGAGGCGCAAGCAGGAGGAATGCGCAGAAGCGGAAAGAGGAAAATAAAGAGGCACGAACTTACCGGATGCCTGGCAGCGGCAGCGACCACGGCCGCCGCGTTGATTCCAGCGCTGGGGTACATCTTGTCTCCGTGGTGCTTTCCGTATGGGAGAGAGTGAAATCACCGTGAGATATGTATGTGTAATAGCTCCTCAAACGACGCCGGCGACGGAGGGACGCTTCATGACACGCGGCACAGAAACGGCACCGATAGGGCACAATAGAGCACGAGGAAACAGATCACTGCGCGCGGCGCGAGTCGGCCGCCGCGTGGGCTATGAGGCCGATCGAGCCTCCTCGCCGCTCTCTAAACGACCATCCACTTTCCGGGATTCGCTCGAATAGCTCCACGCTTCGATCGCTTTAGGCTGATCCATCGGCCTCTGCTCGCCACTACCGTCTCCGCATCAGGAACAAGCTCGTCCCTTCGAGCCCTGTGATTTCGTTCGCTGCCCAACTTCCTCTTCAGTCTGTTGAGGTTATGCGAGACCGACGCCGCGAACAATTACGACGAGCGTGCTGGCATGCCCCGCTTGCCGTCGGTAAAGCAGAGAAAGAGAAAGAGGGGCCCTGACGGAGAGGGTGAGTGAGAGAAAGAGGGAGCGAGGGAGAAAGAAAGAAAGCGTGTGAACTGGTAAAATGCCAGCGTAGCGCAAAACGCGCCTCCAGCGGGTGCCGCAAAACGCGGCGGGAGAACTGGCGTCAGACCTTTCCCCCGCCCTTACTTCACCGGTACAAATACACTGTTACACTGCCACTGCACTGAACCGTTGTTTACTGGCGAGGCGGAGCGCGCAGCCACTTTAAGGTTAAGTTTACCACCGCGAACAAGCACACGTCCACCGTAACCAATGTGTCGAAGGCCCGACTAGCACCAGCGAGCACGTTCGGATATTAGAAGCGGAACGACTAATTCGTTGAAACCGGTAAGTAGAACGTGTAAACCACTGTGAAATATTAGCCAAGCGGAGAAGCAGCACGAACTATCCTCCCTTGACAACGGCCTCGGAGCGACTGATGGACGATTCAGTGGTGGGGGTCGGTCTCCCCTCCAAAGCGCTCTTTCCCTTCCCCCACTATTTGTGCCCGTTACTCCACAGTTAAACCCGCCAAGCACCCCTCGAATGTCTCTCCTCGTCCTCGACGCTCGTATTAACCGGGGCGATAGCTCCTTCACAATTAAGTCGCGTTACGTAAGGGTCTCGAAAAGGCGAGCACGAAAATCACGGCTCGTTAAAACGTCGGTACCCCCTTCCCTCCTACCGCTATCTCTCACTTGCTCGCTCGCTCTCCTCTCTCCGTCGGTTGAGCGCGCGCGCACTCTCCGTCTTTTTCTGTACGCCTATCCTATCGCTTTTTCCTCCTCCACCGCCACCCCCGCGCCCTACTTATACTCTTTGCTGGCACTCTGTCTCTCACAGCACCTGTCGTCCTATCGTGCACTTGATCTGCTTTATCGACCAACGATGAAACTGGGGAACGTCCACTGTGATTTCGACACGGTGTTGATATAATGACTGACCGAAGTATGCCTTTAGAACCGTTTTAGTTGACCGTAATTAATCGGAATTTAAATGAACAGTTACGTTCGCATGAAGCGTGTGCCGCAATCGGACGATACACCCGATTCTATTAGGAGCGAAACTACTGTCTAGTGTGCGATAGATTCACGAATCCGTCCGGGCCAGTGTGGTGTTCCCGCGATATTCAAGCGCTGACCACTCACGCAAAATTTTCTATCAGCTACACATACTACCACCCTATATTAATAGTGAGTGACTCAACGCGCACGCATTTATCAATGCTGATTGCGTACGTTTTTTTCCGTTCCTTCGGGGCTATAATCGGAGATAGCGATGTGTGCAAATAAATTTTGTTGACTATAGCCGACTACCTTTGGAATCTAGACAACTCAAAGTATCAAGCTCGAGATACGAACGGTGACTAAGGGAGCGCTTCTCGGAATACATTTTTCGTGCAAGTCAGTTATCGTCGCTGGTGTTTCGCTCAAATTGTCGAGAGGGATAGCATTCTTTCCCCGCTACCGATATTGCAATGCGAATTGTACGCACCAGATCGGGTGCACCAACCGATTTTTGCAAGTTGAGCCAGGAAGGCTGGGACCCCGAAACTTTTCAGTAACGTGGGTATGGTTGAATAAACGAGAGGATAGGACACTGAACACGGCGTGCCGTGCATACGCGTAGGTATTAGTCGCTTCCCTCGCTTCGCTCAGCGTGTACAAACAAATCGAAAGTTTTTCGCAAAATGGCCGTCACGAGGCTGACACGGATGTCCGCATAAACTCTGCTGTCTGTCCTCTACCCTTTTCTCTCTTTCGCTCTACCCTTGACGTATCGCGTCCTCTCGCTCTGACTCTCGCCCGCTTTTACTGCTTTCCTCTCTTTTTCTCTCCATCTACGTCTCTGTCGCCTTGTACCCCCCAAGCGTCCGCGTCGACTGGCTGCCTCTCTCGGCACTCGTGATTTCCCTCGCTTCCCACACCACCACAAATATGGCGCCACCGCCTCCACCCGCTTTTCTCAACCCCTACAGAGTCTGCCTCCATAAAGCAAGAGCGGGAGAGCGAGGGAGAGAGAGAGAGAGAGACCAAGGGAGCGCGCGAGAGTGGAGTCGATGGGTGTACACACGCGCCTCGGTTGCGCCTGTGTTCGCAGATCCGTGTGCAGCTTGTACGACTCGGAGAGCGTGTAGTATAAGGGGGTGGCGGTGTGGCCCCTATGTGAATATCGCGCAGCACACAGTCCCAAGCAGTTTCCTACTTGATTGCCGCTATCGTCCGTTCGCCTCGTAAAGGAACTGCTCCGCGCGGACGCCGATTCTAACCTCGACCAACCAGCCCACTTACCTTCGACACTTCGCCAATCCCAGCGCAGTTCTCCCCACCACCGAAGTCGATCCTCGGAAAGAGTCGAATGAAAATACGCCCTGGACCAATGAGAGGCCAACTTTTTCCAAGCAACGTGTGGATGTTCCGTCCGCGCGGACTGCCAGCCTATCCCCCACAGACGGACCTGTACGCCTCTACGGAATGAAGGTGCCGCACGAAGCCGCAGCGAAACATGAAAAATAGGGGGCTACATGAAGAAAAACACGGACCGGGTAGGAAGGAGGAAGGCTCTGTGGGATGGATTCTACAAACCGAGACACCAAAGGCTGGCGCAGCCGAGGCTCTGGGGCGGCCGAGAGAGAGAGGGAGAGAGAGACGCCGAGGATGAGAATGGAAAAGTAACATAACGAAACGTCGATCCCATTACCTGAAGCTCTCTCGCCATACCGCCACTATGCACCGAGCCCTGCTTTCCACCCTTAATCCAAAGGAGGATTAGAAAACTCCATTGTCATGCTTCGCGGAATGCGGGATGGGATCCATACATACGTATTCTACCTATGCAGAGAAAAGCTCTACGCACAACCTTGGCCGTCCCGTGGCCTCCGTCAGTCCCTTCTTACACTGGCGTCGTCGCCACCTTTGCCTCGTAGAAATGGCTGGCGGCAGTGGTGCGGAGCAGCCTAATGAAATAAATAGCTAGATAGTGGGAGCATGCTATGCTGATTCTGTTAAGCGGGGGTTGCGCGAGCTTTTTGCGCGGCGCAAAAGCACAGGGGTTTCGTGCCGTCTTTGGCGAGCATAGTCCTCTTTCAATCCACAGAGGATGGCAGGAGCGTTTCTATCGAGCGGGCAGAACGGCGGCGCGGCTCTTTATCTTGCTTCCACGGGGCAAAGATGGAATATAAGGCAGTGCCGTGGAGTGTTGGCGAAGCTGTCGGTCGCGCTTGGTCGGCTGCGGTTTATGTGCAGCCGCCTTGCCCGCCGCCTTGCCTGCCGCCTGCCGCCTGCCGCAGCCGGTTTGCGTGTTCGCCCGTGTTCGCTCGGTGGATACGTGTCCTCGGTGCGGCTCGCTGCTCACCGAACGACCACGGCCAACCAGCCAGGGACAGTGGATGAGCGGAGAGACCGTAGCCAAGAGCCGAGAGCGCCGAGAGCGCCGAGAACCGAGAACCGGGAGCCACGAGCAACAGAGAGCTCTTCAGCCGGAACGGAGAAAGCCGAGTACACAAGTTGAAGAGAGAAAGAGCTATACTAGGGAAAGCGATCCCGAGCGAGACGGCGGCAGGCGGTAGAACCAGTCGCTGCGGTTACCGCGGCTAACCGCCCCGGTGCTCTCAACCCGCGGCGACCTCACAACCACATCGAGAATACAATCTCTCCCCTTCCTTCCCCAATCGCTCCCTCTCCTCTACTCTCCTTTCCTCTCCCCCTTTTTGCACGCTCCTCCTGCCCGATCGCCTCAACTTGCTCAGTCACCGATCTAAAAACCTCACCTTTTTTTTTCACCGCCGCCGCAAAATTATCTTTGTTGTATGTATTGGAGATATATAATTCTCCCGGCTCGTTGCTAACATTCTATACATATGTTGCACTGAAATGGAAAAGTTCTAGGTAGCACTCTTGTAATAAAGATATGGGGTGTTCGATGGGAAACATACAGTCATGATCATTTTTGGGTTTTCTACGTCAGCTTTAATGACCCCGGATATATTCTTGCGAGGAAGTCACTTGCAGTGATGTTGACACCGCACCAGCTTGCTGCCGCCCAACAGCTTTCCTATTTGTGAATGTGGCACGCGAGAATTTCCTCTGCGTAAAATTGGCGGCAGCAAATGTCCACGGTTTGGTATAGTTAATTATAATTGAGCGACGGGCGTATTGGGCAACCGGCACTTGTCGACCGACGTCCACTTTATCCGGCGGCCAATTGGAAAAGATCTAAGAACCCGTCTTCTGCTTGAATGAGCGAGTATGCGCGTCTCGCCAACTTCAAGAGGATTTGCGAGGATGATCGAGCGCTGCAGGCTAGCCATTAATATATTTCATTGAAGGAAGCAGCACACTTTGCAGGAGGCTTTGAAATAACTGTATTTCGAATCGCTGCTAATATTATGGAAGTCGCGCACACTCACTGAATAACGCCTTGAGCAACTTAATTGAATGAGGTATCTGTAGAAGGCAACTGCAGGTGTTCGTAGAAATTGCCAATTTGGCGAGCCCAACTTGATAAAATTAAATGAGTCAACTTTACGAGTGCCGGTCGACTTGATTTTTAGACTTTTTGTCGCTAATAGAGAAGTATGTGATTTTCATACTAAAATCCATCGAGTAATACGTAATACGTGTCGAGCCAATAGAAGCTTTTCACGGCCACAAAGATCTTTGTTCATGCCAGACTTTCACGTACTATCCCGATTTATTACCTACCTCTACTAGACATTTCCGAATAGTCACAGACCTTTCCAACTCATCAGAGATTGTGGTAGGGGCAGCGGGTTCTAGAGTCTGGAGGAGTTTGGAATCCGGACTCTGGACTTTAGGACCTGGGTTCTCGGGACTGTGAAGGTTCGGAGAGATCTGGTATGATTCCGAGTGGACCAGTAATAGTTGGGGTGAATTCGAGTGATCTCACCAGGGCTATAGAAGTCAGGGATGGTTTGGCACGTTCTGTAAATATCTGCGACTATAATCAGAATACAAGTCCAGCTGTAAACGGAAGAGTATTTCGGGTTTCCCCAAATTGCTCTTTGTCCGCTCTTACGCATGTGTATGTTTTAAATTAAAACATGGCAGTTTATCAGACAGCTCGATAAGGACATCCTGTACAGCTCGTGAAATTATATAGCGCAAGCGTAATTAATGGGCGAAGCTAGTAATTACGAGCAACTCCAGAGGTAGAAGAGAAACGTGAGCGAGAATACCTATGGCTTGAAAACATACGGTCATAAGCGCGGGGTTAGAGTGTGGGAGGGTGGGCACACAGGAAACAGGGGAAAAAACGCAAAGCGGAGATAGCGGGCAGTATTTTGGCAAAATATCGCATTGCGGTTTCACTCGAAACGAATCTAGCAGGGCACGAATTTCGCCTCTGACAAATGTCTTCCGCGTCTCTGGCGGCGGCGAAACGTTATCCAAATTACAAATAACACACCGCCGTCGACGTTTTATCCAACACCCGGAGACAAATTGCCGGCGACTTGGGATGGCTCGGCTGGAAATTATCCCCACCCTGTTGCCGCGGTGTACGGTCGTGTCGTGGACTTCGTTAATACCGGTAGTGGCTCGGCCCCTTGCTTGGCACACGGAATTAACACGGCGAAGTGTATTTATGGATCCGGCCCTAACCAGGTAACCCGAGAAAGATCCCGCAGAGTACTCCTTCTTCCCAATCCCCTTCCTCAGCCCCGACATCATCCCCCCCCCCTTCCCCCCTCCCCCCTCCCTCGCGCCCTAGCCCCCGTGCCGCGCCACCTCTTTCTTTCCACCGGCAGCTCGTTGTCTCGCTTTTTCTTTTATGAAGGAGGATTAATTAATGAGCTTGGTCCAAGCAATACTCGCTTTACCGTCTCGGTGCATAGTTTGCGAGGTGCACTGGCGTGGGAACGCTTCCACCCAATTACAATTTCGCTAATTGTTTGCTCGGATAACGCTTTCCACTAAACGGAAATCTTATTACCACTGACGACTCTGTGAATGTAGTGTGTAATCGCGAACCCATTGCACCTTGTTAAAATGAGAGTTAGCGCGTTTTCGAAATAAGTTAGAAAGTCCCTTTCCTCGAGCAAAGCTTTTTATATTGTTCCCGCGGTATGTTGCTCGTTTTGTTCGTTAGTGCTTTAATGTTATCCTCGGCGGGAAACGGAATAATTGTTACTTAGAGCACACAATTAAAATAACGCAACCCCCTGCTCCACGCCACTGGCCCATATCCAGCGCGCACGGGACGTGATACACGTGTACTCACGGCATGTTACGCGTGCTCGAGTGCAGTATTCGCAGTCTGCATCAGCGCGCCCGTCATGGCCTCGCAGAGAGTCGTGTAATGCACATTTGTAAAGTTACACGGGCTTAACTGCGCCCGGACGTTTTTCACCGCCCGCGGCAAGTTCCTTAATTGAAACCTTTTGTCGGGAAACAAGTCGGATTCTCTTGCAACGGTAGAAAAAAATGTGCTGTAATTTCGCTTACGGGCTTAGCAGGGTGGATGCTGCATTAGAGCGGGCGTCCTGTTTTAGTATGGCCGTGGAAAAGAACTGCGTTACTCACCGCCGCGGCGGGTGGGGCTAAACTTTATTAAAGTTAACTTTGCTGCCAGCTCGAGCGCGCCCACGGAAGTGTAGAATTTAAAGCGAAAATTGGAGCACGGATGGCGTGTCAAATTGCTACTTAAATCGTTGAAATAGGAGAAACTAAACTGCCAATTGTAGGCCGAAGCCGAAGGGCACTATTTGTAGATTTAAATTCCTCCGGCTTTTTGTCGGCAAAATCACTCCTTTCGCGCTTTCAGCGGAAGTGATGATCCACCGAGGGGGGAAATGAATGAGTATGTCACGCTATTTATCCACACTCGACGTGACTCGACTCGACCAGGAAGGAAATGGGGAGGGGACGAGCATGGCGAAAGAAGGGTAGGTGTCTCGGGGAGATACGCGTGGTGACGTCGAGAAGATAGGAGCAGCGGCGAATTTCGTCACGGTCGTCACGGTCGTCACGGTTCGCGCAGGGAAACTGTTAACAGAATTATACTTGGGGGCCATGCAGGATTTTTAACGGTCGATTTGCCGCGTACCCAACTCTGCTCGTGACCGGTGGCGGCACGGCCAGCGTCTCCCGTACGGCTGGCAGCAACCAGGAATTGGAATAGCAACACAGCCTCACAACGAGCTCACCCTTCGGGCCAGTTAGTGCCCTTAAAGCACCCTTACTGCCCGGCTCTATCTGCCATTCGACGTTTCGTCACGCCGGGGGGTCAAAACTGGCCGCAGATGTCGGCCATAAACCTCTCGGCCCCGAGAACGACCCTGATGCTCACTGACACTCCTCCCGCCCGCCTGCGCCCCGGCCTCCTTTCACCATTGTATCTCCTGCTGAATACACGCCCTTAAATAAATCCATCTAGGCTCCCGTCTCACGGAAACCACCCCTCACGCTATTCCTCTTCCTTCTCCTGCCAGTGCTTCTATCGCTCTTCCGTGCTTCTGCTTCGAATTCCACTTGCACCCCCTCCCCCCCTATCTCTCTCTCTATCTGTTCGACTGTCTGCAATCCCTATGCACTATGTATGTATGTATGTACTTCGACTCTCTCGCTTGCCCAGATTAGGCGGCTGTTTCACATGCGAGGATTTATCCCTCCGCCCTATACTTAGTGGTGGACACGTACTGGGCGGCTCAGGAAAAGATGACCCACGTGAGAGACTGGCAGAGAGGGAGAGGTAGAGGGAGAGGTGAGTGAGTGAGTGAGACATTGGAAATGGCCAAACACGCACTCCGCGAAACTGTATCAACGTCCCACGATAGCCGTGGAATAATAATGAAGATCGTAAATTCCGCATCCGGCGGCCTCGTGTGTGTGAAGATTCGAGCGAGATATGCGCTAATTAAGGCGAGAAACGCCTCTGATTAGGCAATAGATACTCAGTTACCCGCCGACTAACAGAATTTTATCTACTTCGTGCGATTGAGCACGGAACGATTTTATCTACCTAAGCGTGTTCGCTACTTCAGGCGGATTAGCGCAAAGATATTCGTTTTGATCAGTGACTCGCAGACAAAAGCACTTTCCACCAGTATCGCAATGTTCGCAGCTCCGGAAACAGGGGGATTTTGTGTACACGGATACCTGCATAACATTGATCTCATTGTACAAACGGATTAAGACATTATCGTCACAGTCATCCTGATAATTGTTTTGCCGCTGACAAGATCGTCAATATATATCGATATTTTGACTCGTGTGCTTGATGGCTGTGTGCAGAGGCGCTGCTCGAGAAATTAGTAGAGCGAGATGACAGGCACATTAGAGGTCAAGTAATCCTTCCTCGGCGACAATGAGCGCTTGAGACCTATCAGTGACGGGTGGCGGGTATAAATAAAAAGGGAGAGTAGTATCGACTACGAGGGTCACGTTTCAAGGGATGTCGAGGGGCCCACAAAGCAAAGCGCTTCCTGAATGCAGGGCGTCGAGTTGCGAGAACTTATGGGCGCCGGGCTGAATTATGGCGCGAGCGTGCCGGCCCGATCGATCTGGGGGTGCAACAACCATGACACGCTTCGAAATTCCAGGATCTTTAACGACAAGGTGCGCCGGGTCATTAACGATAGCTTGTCGACGTTTAATTAGCCAGGGATCGCGATTACAGGTGCAGCATTGCGCAACAAGGGGTCCCTTGGTGCTTGGTGGCTGATACCTGGTGCAATCGCGACTCTAACCAACTAATACCCGCGCTCGTAAAAGGCCAATGACGAGCAGCGCGCTTCATCTTCTTCGCCCGGCGTTCTCTCTTCCCTTTTGCAGATAACTGCTGCTCCCCTCGCGCTTCTATCTGAAGAATGATCTTCATCCCGTCTATACCCGTGACCATTCCCACCAACTTTTTCATCGCGCTATCTTATCCTACCACCCTTGTACCGCGAGGGAGAGGGGGATCGGCGATTTGCGACTCCTTTACTCTTGCGGAGGAGTCGAGGCTCGCACACACTTGGCAAATCGGCGAATTACGACGATTGAAATTCAATTGCGCGCCCGATCGAGCGACTAATTAGACGCAGTGGCTTGCTGCGTCCCGCTCGACGGCGAGCAACGCCGATGTAGCCAGGCCGAGCCGAGCCGAGCCGGGTTCTCACAGTCGCCACGTGTTGCACCTCGAGCAATTGCATCCCGAGAACGTAAACGCTCATGCCGCAATGCTCCTTTCGGCGGCTTACGTATATGTGTGTATGTGTACATACATGCTTCTAAGGCACCGGCAACCTTTTTTCTCGCCTCGCGAGCACGACAGTGGTACGTGCGTTCACTCACCAGAGGGAATGCGGAATCTCAGGAAGCCTGTGGAATTTCATCGGCGTTAACTTGCCGTAACACTTACTACCGTAGCTTCTGATTGTGTTACGGTCTCCGGGAGTGTAAATGCTTCTGGAGGGTAACTGTTATGGGTGTATTTACCTGCCATGCCGACTCGTTCCTTGTCGCGGGCTGCAGTTTCCCGCCGCCCTTTCCGTATCTCTGATCTCTGACAATATCCTTTTCAGCCACTCCGAGCCCCACTACAGCTTTCGTCATTTCGATCTATCATTATGTCTATGCGTATCTTTGTACATGTATACATATATGTCTCCTGTAAACTAGTAAATTTACTAGTTGATGCGATAGAAGCCCCTTGTGAGAGGTCTTGCCTCTCTTTCCGAATTAGACTTTAATGTATACAGTTGGCAGATTAAACTTCGTCGAGAAGCCATACTTTAAAAGACATAATCCGCTTTCCCGTTGATCCGAGGTTCCAGCAGCGGCGGAACTCTAGTCTATGTGCGTACTTCTTAAGTAGAGACCGGTACGAGCTGGAGATTATAAGCCGTAAGCCATTGACCTTAAGCAGACCAGAGCGATTAGCACCATTGAGCATGCGTGCATTCTAATTAGCTGTATGTTGTGTTCGTCGTGTATTCTAATACCCGTTGCGTGTTGCGATACCGATACCTTAAATATGAATGCGACCACCATTTGACTATCGTTACTTCCATTTAACACGAGGGACATCTACCGCAGCTATTATACATGCATTAACAATTCCCTAGCAAGTTGAGCATTTTTTTCCCCCGAGAGTTGAAAGTAAATTGGCACGCCCTGTACTGCTGGAACCAACGATACCATTTTAAAGTTCTATGAACGATAAAAAGAGAAAACCTTGTGTACCATGCGTCACGTTGATCGTAAAAAAAAGGGTGTCAAACTCGGCCGTGGTATTAGTTTGTAAAGCGCCACAATGGATCGCGTTGTGTAACGTGTTAACAGCAATGCTCTCTTTGTTTGTCCTAACAGTGTCTACATGATTGCGTCAACATCCCATGTGAACATCTGTGGTGCACGCAATATTTCTACTCGGCAAGCTAAGGTCCGCTTAGGAAGTAGAGCTGAGAGAATTTAGGTGGGCGTGTACAGCAGGAAGAGATTTCCTCGGGAATGTTGGCAAAATAGATCGCAGCCCGACGATACTTCTCTCTGGCATTGCAAGCTGCTCTCGAGAGTGGTATGGTCTCGCTGACGGTTAAGAGTGTCTTGCTTGTGCGAGAATTGTTTCCCCCTAATTAGCCGAAACAGGCATACCGAGAGCTAGACAATAGCGGGCACGCCTCACGTTATTATACTCGTACGCGTGGTTCGTTGAACGAGCAGCCGCCACTGTGTTGCTCCGCCGCGCTGGTGCAAATTAGGCCTTCATTTAATCCCTCGCAAATCGCGAGAAAAAAACCTGTGCGAGAGGTTGTTAGTTAGCGCAAGTCTCCCTGAGAGCGGCGTGCCGCGCGCGGACATCAGCGAGTCGACTTTGCCAGTAGGCAAAAGTAGCTGCGATTACTCGGACACCTTCCGTGAAGGAACGCCGGAATCCATTTCGCGGTAAGTGAGCGGCCTCGTACTCTCGCAATTAGTACTCGTAAAACTGCAACGGTGTGCTGCTCGCCGAGGGAATGTTTCACGCGCTGCGCCGCGCCAGCCTCGCTGCACACATACAGGGTGATGCGTTTGCATTGGATTCAACGATCCCAGTGCTACTCAGCGTGCGACCGCCGCGGCGTAAAATATATAACATATATGTGTCGTAAATGTTTGTTTTCGCCAAGCAATGGTCAGTTAGCAGTTGACGGAAACAGCTCCACAAATAATATGCAAAAATCAATTGGACCAAACTGTTTAGTTTCGTAAAATTGAATGTGGCTGGAAATGCTTACCGATTCAAGGTCGAACGCGTCACTATTGCATACGTGCCAAAAGTCGAATACGAGAATCCTCAGGTCAGTTTTGAGATTCGAGAGTACAAGATTTGGAAATGTAGGCTTTACTTGATATTCTGCTTTTTATTAGCGAGCGATCGAATCAGGACGAGATTGGTCTCTCTCCGGCGAAATCCGAGCGCTCGGCGAGGCCTGCCTGCTGGGACTGCCCGCCCTCGGATGATCCCCCGGGCTTTTCTCTCCCTTTTTTCCTCGGTCACCCATCATACAGTCTATTGTGTTATTATTATCCCACTCTACGACGTGAGCCCGCGTCTACGCTGTTATTATTATCCACGAGTGCAGGAGGTCGTCCGTAACTATCGACGACGCGCGCTGACTTAATAATACTTCGCTACGTTAGCCTAATGGGGGCTGCTGAGCGTGTAAGCCCACCAATTTACCGTCCCTTTTCTCTTGGCCCCACGCTTCCACCTTTCTCTCATTGTGCCCGCCCGCTCCCTTTCTCACTCTCTCTCTCTTTCTCTCTTTCTCTCTTCCTCCGTCTCTCTGTCTCGATGTGCCCGTCTTAGCTTCTTCGCTGTTGTACTCGGCCGTCCACACACACACACACACAACACACAACTGTGGGCGCTCCCCACCACGCGCCATGCTGCACTACTCATTCCTTTTTTTGTCTCGCCGGCCTCTTCTCCCTTTGTCCGCGGCCACCAGGATGAAGGGCGCCACCCGCACTGGCCGCTACTGGCTTATAAAAGGTGCGTTAGGCAAATAAATAAATTCGACATGGTATGGCGGCTGATAGCCGATGCGCCATCGGTGCGTCGCTGGTTCCGGCTAACATCGCTTGGTTTTGTGAGCTGTGGTAGATGAAAGCGGAGATTCGCAGGACGGCAGGCGCCGGCATTTTCCCTAAAGCCAACTTTCGTCGAGAATTTATAACGTGACTCCCGCTTTCGTCGTAATCGGATTTACGCGATCCCATAGAGAATACGCCCAGGGTGAAGGGAAGGCTCGAGGGAGAACTCCTCTATTCACGGGATTGATGTTTTTTAAAGTTGTTTGAGTCCAAGATAACGATAGCTCTACTTTCGAATAACACGGTGCAACGTACACGGTTCTGGATATTAGCGAGGAAGAATGTCATTAGAACGTTAAAAGATACGTGGTATTCGGTGTGAAGATACTCCGTGCAAGGCGTCTACGAGGAATTTATGTTTTTACGTGCAACTGGAAGGCTGGATAACGGCGGGTCGGCTCTTCTAGAAATATCGGGAATGGCCGCGGTTAACGAGCGGCACAGATAACTACATTATGAATGCAAAGCGACTAGTCATGGTTTGTAGGCAATTCGATAAAGGCGAAATGCACCGGTGGAAATGGGTGATGGGTGAATCCATGCTTGTCCGCACTCTCCCTCTTCTCTGACAGTAAGTACTTAACGCTTTATCGAACACAACGAAATGTCGGCTACTCGCTCTTTCGAAGGTCTCAAGTACCAAGGGGCTCTCGATAACGATCATAAAATTTCCGCCCTCGAAGCGACAATAGTGTCTTTCGGTGTTTCTCTCTTCCACCCATTCTCTCTTTGGCTCTCGCTCTGCTTCTGGCTTCACTGGAATAATAACGGTGTCTGAGGTATGCTCGGTGTGTACAGCGTAGGCTTACACCGGGAACGTATACTCCCGGCAGAAGTCTTTCAAGCGAGCATAATGGCTTCAACACACCTACGTGTCCCTATCTGCATAGAGGGTGAGTGCGCGCGCGGCAAGAACGATCGCTGCCTCCTTGAGCAAGCGGCAACCTGGCCAACGATTCTCCTAGTTGCTCGCGTATCGAGACAATACGCCGTTTATCTTCGATCTGGCAGAGGAAGGAAAGAGTGGTCCTGCTCGTACATCACGCCGCTGCTACAGCAGCCAATAAATTACTGTTAGGAAAGCCGGTAAACGGGCGAGGAGTGGCATGCCCGCCTTTAAAATTGCTATTACGCGCGTAATTCTTCTTTCCCCAGGGAACCGACAGCAATAATCAATTCTTTTGGGGTGCGGATAGGCGCGACGGAGTTGCGCGCCATATGCAATTGCGGCATTTCCATACCGCTGTCATGAGCTGAATCATTTAACTACTGCGGCGCTAATGTGTCGTCGTTGATGCTATAGAGATGTGTGTGTAGTAGTAAATTTAAGTTTATTGGGTAAAAGTGTTGTCCTTGTTATCGGCCGGTTCTCGGGAAAAAGGGCAAGGGAGAGATTCGGCTGGTTTATTGGATTCGATGCGATTTGATTTCACATCTAACTGGGTCCGGTGGCTAAGCTTTTGCCGAGGTTTCTACGGGACCTTTCTTTTTCTTCGAATTCTTCTCGCGGTGGCGCGCCGGGCTCTTGTGAACCCTCTGCTCAAGAAGCCCGGGGGAGTAGCTGAGTCGGATGACAATAAATAACGAGAGGTCCTCGAGAAACTCGAACCAGCGAGTTCATATACTTGGACGTATACGCAATCGACCAGCGGAATCGAAATTCGATATCAAACTGTACACACGCCCTTGTGTTTAAAGACTGTTTTCAGGACGAAGTGGAAGATAGAATCGGGTGAAACGCATTGGTGAACGAGAAAGAAGATAATAGTCTCTTCTCGAGTTTCCTCGTCCAGCAAACCTCTCGGTTTTCGTCCTTTTCCTTCCATTGTACCAAAACATACAGCAAAGCGTGCTCTTATTTGTCTCCAACCGCCGCCCAGGAATTTTTGTCGCCGCGTCTATTGAGCAAACCACTGCGGTTCTTTTCCCAGCCACGTGGAATTCCAGTTAAGAGATACACTATTGGGCACATTCTTACTGTCGTAATCAAACTATCGCCGATATTTATTTCGTAGTTATGGGTGTCGGTCCCGTAGCCTTGCCGTCCAAGATCCACAATTAGCTACCCTAATCAGGTGAAAGTGGTCCTAGCCGCTTATCTTCCAAATTCAATAACAAAGTAATCATCTTTAAATAGCCAGGCGCAATTACCAGCGGGCTATTAGAGATCGGGTAACGTGGGATATATGTGTTGATAGAGTGGGTTTCATAAGCAGAGATCAACCAGCTATCTTGCTGATTTGCTTGTGACCTATCACAAAAAAGGTTTTACATAGTGTACCGATTCACCATTACAGAGTTATTAGGGTAGCTGGGAAGATATATGAGAAGGTATAGATACGTTGGAACCGCGTAAGCATCGATACTCCTGCTTCTGCGGTTATGTACTGCATCCATTAAAGCCATATGCACGTGCGAAGATACCTATGGTGAAGGCAAGTTTGTAGTTACATGACGCTAATACGTTCGCCTCGCATCTGCATAAGGCAACACCGACTTGAATGAGAGAGGGAGAGAGGAGAGAATGATTGAGGGAGGCGTTGGAAGAGAATGATGGCACAAAGTCCACCGGCCGCTACTAATTATTTCACGTTTCTTACACGCTCGTTAGAGTGTCCTTAGGTTAGACGCACACCGAGCATAAACTTGCCCGTTCCTTTTTTTCCTAGCTCAGCCGACTCGTTAAAGCCTCCGACCACTTTGTCCAACTATTAATCTCTCACTACCAATGTCTAGGTGCAAGATACATTTTTCTTCATTCTGTACTACTTATTTCGCCATCCATCACTGCCGCCACAAGTAGATCTACTCTTAGATATTGGATATATCCAAGTTTTGCCCCGACTCCGATATATGTATATCTCATCACTGAATTGCCGTAATTGATTTGAGGAAGGGCATACGGCCTGTTTTGTAGTCGCTTTCTGGCAAGTGTCTCGTCAGGTCTGATCAGGCGTTTGATCAGAAACGCCTAAAATGGCAGTAGAGGGGAGAGTAAATAAGCCGCACGATTCCTTCAACTACTCTGTCATTTATCGGCCTGGCATCCTTCCTGCTGGGCGGTGTGCGGCTTCTCGCTCTTTTTTCGCATGGCGCAACAGTAATTATACGAAGAGACAGAAGGTTATTAATGAGCGATGCCGCGATAAGGGGGAGCGCTTCGATCGAATTAACGATGTTACACGGCCAGGGCGTTACACGCGCTCATACGATGGGGAGCGGGCACCCGGTATTTGCCGGTACACACCCACACACATACACGCGCCCGCCGGCGACGTGTTAAAGTTTTCTCCATGCAAAAGTTGACACGAAACGGTTTACACGCGCGGTATCGCGGCCGGTATTAATGCTTGCGTATGCTTGCAGCTCCGCTCGGCACAGCACGCTCGTTATCTGGCGCACTACGCCGCACCGGTTCACATGCAAATCGCAATGTGTGCACCCAGAGAGGGAGTGAGAGAGAGAGCAAAAGAGAGAGAGTGAGTAGCGTGCAGGATGTGGCGCGGTGGCACTCGTCGTGTAGGAAAATATAGTAATCCAGTACCGCCTGATAAATTGCGACGCGGAGCTACGCTGTAATCGCCCGGGGAAAATAATTAATGCGCGCACTTACGTAAAGTCGAATGCGAGCGGGAAAGTCAGGTCGAGGGAAAAACATCGGGATTAATAAATTTCGCCAACAAATATTGCGACACCGCTCGAGAAGATGCTTGCATCTCTCACCACCCACACATACATATACATATAGACGTATTCACGGTCTTAGTGTTCCTGGATGTCGGATGCGATGCTAGAGATATAAAATCGTGCACGGATGGTAAAATGATGCCCAAGAGTTTCTTCCGTCTTTAAGTTTCATTAAAATGAAAGCAACAAATTGCTGGAGCTGTCTGGGAGACATCAGATTATATTGGAAACATCGGGTATATTTCGCAGGTTCAACATAGTACTTACCAGGGAACATGTGAGTAAATACGTGACGGTTGACAGTTACGCAAAGAGAAGCCGGAGATGCCTGTAATTAAGATTTCCTTGTCATGATATTCTCCGAGCGTGCCTGATAATGCAAGGGGTAAAGGGGCGATAACGACTCATTTCACGAATTAAACATTGACATTGGTAGCGGAATGAAGCACCAACTCGCGAGGGAACAAGTGAAACGACTTTCTCTAAAGCCCATCGCCACTGGCTCTGCTGACTTTACCGGTCTGGGACATTTTTGTAATTGAGTGCAGCACGAGACAGACCCCTAATGAATTCCAGCGCGCAGGGCATTAAGAAACTGGTGAAAAACAATCGGGCCAAGTGCGATGAGGAAAGCGGCAAAGAGTTGGCTGAGAGGAGTGGCCAAGAAAACCATGCCGCCTCAGTGGAAATGAATTTTTCATTTCGCGCTAAGCTCGCGAAACGGTTCCTCACTCAAAGCGAAGATTAAAGGGCGCGAGCGTGAATCCCTCTTCCCCTTTTCCTGCTTCCTCGAGAATAAGAGGTAACGACTGGGGCGGCTCCACCCCATTATTTTTCATTGCTCGCAAGCCAGCTCCCTCCTTTTCCATTTTTCTCTTTACTTCCTTACTTCCTTCCTTCCTTCCTTCCGGATGCTCGCCTTCTTTTCGAGGAATCATTGTTTTTTCTCCTCTCTCATAAGCTCACGCCAGGTCTTTCCTTAAATTTGTATTACTGTTGAGTTATGGGGGACCAAGCTGCCACAAAGGAGCAGGGGCCCCGTGGATTATTCAATTCGACCGCACAATTCGTTTTGCCAAGACTGGGAGAGAACTCCTCGGGAGTTACGTGTCGTATCGTCCTTCCAGGTATCGCGGGTCTACGACGAGCATTGTGTCAAATCCAGCGGAAAATGTACCGCGGCGCACAATCGCCACCGTTTGCTACTCGTACAACTTTGGAAAAGGAATTCTCGATAAATAGAGAACAAGCGAGCGAAGTAAACGCCCATTTTTCCCGCTCACCGGTTTCGTTGGTGTTCTGCTGATTATTGCCCAAGGCTTGTTTGACATCCGATGCTTTTTAACGCCAAGCGAATGAAGGAAACTGGTACTATTCGCCTTTGATGTACTAGTAAACTGGCATAGGTGGTCGACCGACGCAGACCAGGATCGACAGATCTAGCCTGGTAGTCAAATTAGATAAATAAAATGGCAGTGCTGGCAAATGCCGTTAAGTTGACGTGAGTTAGCTGATCGCGTAAATTGGCACGACGTTCCTCGGCAAAGGAGAGGAGTAAATACTTAAGATGAAAAAGTGCGGACGATGATTCGACCGCTAATTGAAAGTAAGAGTCGCTCGGGTCGGAATTGTCTCGGCGAATTAAATGCTGCGGCACTCGACTGCTATCGACCGCATCCATAACCGCGAAATTACGCCGGTATATTTCTTCGAAACTGTCGTTGCACACGTACTCTCGGCCAGATGCCGTCCTTCAGATATCGTCTTCCTCCGGCTTTGACCTGGGTTATTACTTATAGCGTGGAACGTCGGCGGTTTATTTTGCCGGGGGACGTAAGAGGACGTCTGGGCGGCTAAGGCGGGCGAAAGGAACGCCGGAAAGGAAGTAATAGAGAAAGAGGGTCGAAGGGTCTCCCCGCAGATTAGAGCGCGAATCAATATTGGGCAGTGAGGCGAGGCTTTTATCGGTGCTGAAAGAAATCCCCTCGCTTCCTTCTTCGAGTGGGCACCGATTTCCAAGTGGCGGCGTAGGAGGACTGCCGGAGAGAAAGAGAGGGTGAGAGAGAATAAGAGAGAGAGTGAGCGAGAGAGGGAGTGAGCGGCAAGGCGCGTCGTGGCAACGAAGAGACGCAGGGCCACCGGTAGATAGAGTGATAGAAGGAAAGGGAAGTAATCCAGTATACATATACATAGTATTCGCGAACCAAGAGTAGGTCGAGGTGGGGAAAGAGTGACGGAAAGAGAGGCTGGTACCAGACGAAGGGCTGCAACGAGGGAAAGAAGAGGAAAGGAAGAGAGCGAGCGAGAGAGCGAACGCGATGGGGTATGAGGAGGACTAGCTAGAGGATTGCAGAAGGAGGAACGGACTTCAAGGTAGAGAGAAGTAAAGAGAACGAGGATTCCGTTCAAGCAACTTACCGGACTTCTGCCTTCTCTCTACGGTCGAGGATTTACAGATTACGCTCTGGTAGACCGAGCTCCTGAGTGGAACCGAGAAGGGGCGATCCCGTGGAGAGTGAGGAGTGCGAGAATCAGAAGAAGTGAGCGAGACCACCTATTTATTGGAAGAGGAAAAAGGAGGGCGACCATCATGATCCAACAGCGGCGGAGTGCCGTGGTGAAGGAGCGTGAGTGAGGGAGAGGGAGAGAAGGAGAGTGAGTGAGAGAGAGTGAGCGAGAGCGAGCGTGAAAGGGGAAGAAACGAGGACGAACATGAGAGAGGGATACTTGCCGAAGGAGAGACAGGAAAGGGGAGTCAAGCACCATCCGGTGCGATGAGTGCGACGAAAATGGAGCTAGCAGCACGAGTCCGCGCGGACTCGGGCGCTGTGTAGGCATCGACGAATCCCAGCTGGATTCCGAGTGCCAGCAGCCAATGGCTTGGCGCCGCGGGTATTACACGTTTATTATCGCACGGGAAAAAGAAATGACTGTTTATAAATAATTAGAGAGGTTTTAATTAACCCTCGGGACGCGCTCGAATGGCCGGAATCCACTGGTGTTTTAATCGTCTGGCCGGTCTCGTTCTGGACTCTGGACGACGTTACCGCCGGCTGTTTCGTTCGCCCCTTCCTATATCCCGTTCTCGCATGATATTCGTGAAAGTAAACGATCGATCAGGATCGATCGTTATACACTGGCGTTGTTCTCATTTTCCTTGACTGCTGGATGCCATACGTCAAAGTGCGATCCTCCCGTGGTAATTAAGTAAGCCTATAGAGATAAATGCTTGGATAAGTCGAGTGAAGCATCAAGCCTTCTTATTGTCAGATAGCGAAGGCAAGCTCCCCTCCGGACAGGAAAGGTTACAGCGCTAAACAATGGAATATAATATTATTAGAAAGTTTCATTTTATCGAGCGGAGTCAAGTGTCGGGCCAGTCACTCGTGAATTCATGTCGGCTCGTTTTACTTCAAAAATTCATTTCCGCCCCTTTGACAACCTCCGTATATTTCCGACAAGTGTCTGCCTTCTGCTAGATAGAATAGCGCACGGGTTTCGACCTTTTTCGAAAGACTTGCAGCGGCTCGGCAACATGACAAAAGGGAAACCAAAACGACATCGAGCTGCTGGATTTTACGTGTGAATGCCTTCCTTTCGCAGTGAGGCGTCTCTCGATTTTTATTCCTCTGCTATTCTTCGTTTGTCCCCGGTCTCAAGAATGAAGCATTGCTAGTATCTATTGTTACCGCGTTCCCGAGTGAAGTGCGATCCGAACTTGCATCAATTTTCCAATCTTCCCCAAGTTACTGCGAGAGAACAGTTCTAGCCGCAAAAGACTAAACGACTTTTGAATACCTGACAGCTGTCTGCCAAGATTCGCAGCACAGGGTGCTTAACGAAAGCTTCAAGAAGACTTCTTCGCCTCTCGCACGCTGCACGATTCTATTTCCGCCTGCCTTCTCAACTTGTTACATTGCCTATTAAGAAGAACAGGAGGTTTGTGCTGCGATGTTCTTACTTGGTAGGTGCGCTTTGTAATCCATACACGTTTACGTCGTCAGTTCGAAATCGCTAAAGTTGTCAGGACAGAGGCCGCGAGAGAAACTGAACGAACAATTCCCAAGAATCCTCATGATTACGAACGATTTCGTTACCCCATAATATTGGCAAACAAAGTTTGGGGCGGTAGTTTAACAGTCGTCTGGTATCACGTTTTAATTCTAATAAAGCTCTCGCGTGATTATCGAGAATGCGAAGAATATTCCAACAATTCTGCTGATCCCCTATCCCACCATAATCTACCATTGTAATAATCAATTCTCTTTTATCATTAATGACTCATTTATAAATTATATATCGCGAATACATTAAATTTGCGAATTATGCGCATGGAAATGTAGCCATCGAAACGATATCTGATTGTGGTTAATTATGAATTGCTTATGAATTTACAGGGGAATTTCCCGGGCTAAAAGTGAATCCTTTGTTGCCCGTTCCGCCAGTGAGTGTGTATAACGTGCGTTGAACTTTTGAGTGTCGCCTATGCGAAATCCTCCACTCTAAATGAGTAGCTGGCGGTTCCGGCGCGCGGCGCCGGCGCCAGCGGCGGCGGTTGGCATAAATAAACGGTATTATTGAGGGTTGTCAAGCGAAACATTTTCAAGATAGAAATTCCCACCAATAGTGGGGAAGACTGACAGGGACGACGAGAAGTGCGTGCAAAGTTGCTTTCGGGTCGGATGGTTCGGTGAAATGATCTGTTACGCCGTAAAGAGGAGTCACACTGACAATGGTTGGGGGCAGAAAGCTTACTTCTGGCTATTCCAATTAAGAGAGCGTGAATCGGCACCGGAAAGAATGTGGATCAAGACTCGTTTTGAGGGAAACTCTATTGTTTTCTTTGGCAGACAAACGAGTGAACGAGGGTTTAGTCAGGTAGTCGGTTAATGTCAATGGATCATGGAAAGCGGCGTAATTATATGGATGCCGCTTGTCGTGCGAGTCAATCACGCGATCGTAATCCATCGAGAGCAGATGGAGAAGACCGATATATATACAGTCTATGTATTCCCGAGCCGGATGCGACTCGTTGAAAGTCCGCCACTCGCTTATGCCCTCCCGCCGGACACAATGAGATCATACTCGGGCGATAATGAGTCAGGATCGAATACTTATCCAAATAAAGCTTGTAGCGGGCTCTTAAATATAGCTTCCGTTGCTTGTTTTCTGATGGTCTGGCACACTCGACGACTCGAGTGTGACAGTAAAAGGCTGGCTGCGTGCCGGCACCCGGTAATCTTATAGTTGATCGCCTTAATTCCAGCTCGCAGGGCTTTCAATCGGCTCGGCCGGGCCGGGCCGGGCCGGCCCGTCCTGGGTCAGATCGGCGCGCGGGGGGGAAAAAAGCTCGAGGCGCACCTCTCGATTTGCGCGATTAATAAATGTGCAGTGGTTGCCGGCGTGCATTCATCCGTGGGCGAGTGTAGCCGCCACTTTATTTTAATATTGGCCCCTGCCAAGACGGCCGGAAGCGAGGAGCGCGATCGTCGATGCTTCTTCTAGTCGATCTACTCTTTCCCATTGGATTACGCTAACGAAGCGTCAAAAATCGGTTTCAGGATCGCGTGCGCACATACAGAGGCTGTCGGTGTCTTGCAGCCCGAGGTTGATATTATTAGCGTGGAAGGCAGTCGGCTAGAAGGCACAATGAAACCTACATATGGATCCTCTTGTACGTTCACGTACGAGAGCGAGAGGGTAGGGTCCCGATTAAATAGGGGTTACGTTGACATTTCGGGGTGGCAACAGCAGCGACGTCGACATCGGACTTCTCAATGAGTTCCTAAATCGAAAGTAGTTCCGCCCTTCCCTCGTTCGCCGTACACCACCCCTCTGCCCCTCTCTGCGGATTTGGCTGGGGTTGCTACCCTCATATAAATCGAGGAACCGGTATGTTTGGAGAGCTCCCTTTCCCGTGGGGTGACACTGCTGAAGAGGGAAGAAAGTAAGAGATTTCTCAGACGACACCCTCCCTTTCACGCGAGGCGCATCTCCCTCTATCGCGAGAGCCATCTTGCCAAGGGTGAAAACGAAGGACGGCAGAATTTTTTCTCGCCCAGACCGCCGTAACGAGAGCCAGCTCGGAGTTCTTACCTTGGCTATTTGTCCTCTTTCCGCCTTCGTTCTTTTCTCCTCCTTTTCATTCCCGCCTCGCTCCTTCTTGCCCACTGCTTAAGTGCGGCATTACTTTTTCGCCGGCTTCCAACATCCCAGTGTGCATGTGGAGTGTAGAGGTGGTAGGCACGTGTGTGTCTACTGGTGGTGTATGAGGGCGCATATGCGTGCGCCAGTATATGAAAGGGGAAGAGTGGAAGAGCCCGGTGGGCAGGCTGTTGTGTCAGAGAGTCCGGACCCTTCAACCCCAACTCTGCTGCTGATTAAGGCATAAAAGCCTGAGGGATATACCAAACTGCGAGCTAGGGGGAAAGAAATTTGTACAAGGGTTGGGCGCCACAAGATGGGGCGAGAGGAGCAAATACAGCGGGAAAGGATACCTAATTGTAAGTACATTATACCTTCAGCCCTCCCCGGATTATACAGCTGCTTCTTTATTGCTGACAGTGGCGTCTTTTATCCGTAATCCCGCTCACTCGTTTCGATCATAGCCCGGTCCTCCTCACCTTCGAGCCTCTCGCATCACGAGAAAATATTTACTCGGTTTTTTCCTCCCGATTTATGCAAATTGCCAATTTCAACGATACCGCAAAGTTCTCCGAGTGTGCAGTGTTCCTGGATATCGCTAACAGGAAAGAACGCCGTACTTTGGAAGGTAGGCGGTATTTTGGTAGGTTGCATTTTACGAGTAAACAAAGAAAACTGACTGTAATAAGTCGAAAGTCCTGCACAATTTGATTGACGGATAAATAATCGGTACAATGAAATCTCGTTAAATCGGGTAAAGTAAACACTTGTCACAAATGAGAAGAAAAGAGAGTGTGTATGTAAAAGAGTATGTAAAAGAGAGTATATAAATGTATATGAGTTTCGTAGTTCATTTTAAAAACAAACATGCGTGAACGTTACATTAAACGCTCCAGCCGCAGTACGAAAGAAATAATTTTCAGATTTTGCCACTTGTGTTCGTACCATCAAGAAATAACACAAATAATCGCTCAATTAAAATAATTTATTGTGTTACTAATATTTTGCAGTATCATCTGCTCCAACAGCATATTTTGCCGGAAGAGCGTGCGATATTGTAAAAAGCTTTTAATACTGTAGTCGATAATTTCATTCGGTAACCTTTTAATTCTGAAGCTAGTAAATTCCTTCCTTCCGGCTCCTCAGTAGCCGTGCACAGCAACTCTTCGTAAATCATTACGAGGTTTTGATTTAAACGGGAAATGAGTTTGCATTTTCCAACATTTTTTCATTTGTTGATATTGGTAAATGGTAAAGGAAAGATGGCTGGTATGCTCACAGCTGGTTAGAAGTCGACTCTTTAAAAGCGTGAACCGCCGTATGCAGAATTGTACATGAGTTGATACCAATATTACTAGCTGGAGAGAGCGAAAGATGCACGTGCAAGAAAGGAGAATCCATCAGATTCGTAGCAAGCACATGCTTAACGTTGTTACTATCGCTGGGGATCAGGTCGGGTGGAGATAGAATAAGAGGGGTTGGTGGTCTGATGCAATAAAAAGGAATGCCCAGGTCCCCTTTCCACGTCTTCAGTGCTTAGGCCAATCTAATAGCGTACACGGTAAGATAGCAGTGGTTTGGTCATGTCGATCTGTTTATCGAAACGTACATTAACGCCCGGCGTGTCCCGATACATGCATACATCATCGATAAGTCTGATAAAGTAGAGGCGCCAGCCAACAATCAAGTATGTCTGTATTAAGCCAGCCGAATTTTTCGCAATCGGCTGAGGTATCTGCTACTTTAATTGGGACGGCATCATATGCTCTTTCCTCTTCGTTTTTGCCGATTTTGGAAAAGAGGAGGTAAACTCTGCCTCTGACAAATTGCAGTATATTTAGGCTTAAGGAGGCAAGGTTGTCAAAATCGCAAACTGCAACTGCCTGCATCCATGAAAACAACGAATTATTTTTTCTTTTCATGGCATTTTGGTGCTGCTTATTTTTTAGTTTTCAGCTCTTTTTAGGAATAGAGTGCGGAGACAATCGGAATTTCTCGCTTGAACGAGTTATCCATAATAAAGTTCCATCATGCTTCGCGTTCGAAATGATATACCGCGAACAGTAATCGGCCATTGGGGAAAAAGCGGTAACAGCGCCGTTTTCATCGAGGTTCTCGGTCACTTTCACTCGATGTACTAATCATCTTGTTTTACGGCGCCCCGCACTCGCCAAGATGCTTCCTTTACACGCGTTTTTCTTCCTTTTCCTGTTCTCGATCGCTTCCCTCCCTCGGTCTTTATCTTCCTTCCCTCGGGTCGAGAACACGCGTCGGCCAGACTTGGGGCGAGCGGCAAAGTCAATTTCGGGGCGAGATGCCAGGGGGTTAATGGGCCTTCCTTGTCGTAAATTCAGGCTTTAGTGTGAAAGCTGCCTAAACCCATCTTCCCCCTTCCCTCCCGCTGCTCAACATTCTCTCTCACCACCCAACTCATCCCGTCCCGTCCTGTCTCATCCCATTCCATCCCATCCCATCCCATCCCCTTCCTTTCCCTTCCTACCCCGACTCGATCCCTTCCCACTCATCTCCCGTCTCCCGCCGCTCCTCCTGCCTCAGGCAGGCACGTCCCCTAACAAACAGGATGCAGGTACTTCGGACTTTGTCTTTTTCTCCGTTTTACCCTCTTCGCTATTTCTTTTTATCTTTTTGACCCGCTTACTCCTTGTGTTACCCCACTTCTCTGGTACCCTGCTCGTCTTCCCTTACCTCAGGATCGGCCTTTTTCTCTATTTAGCCGGCTTGTTCTACCTCCATTCTTCCCTTCCTCGCCCTCGTCCTGGCCCTGGCCCTCGCTCTCGCGATTTTGTCCGCGCTCTGTTCTTTCGCACAGCAGCAGCAGCAGCATCCTTCCTTCTTAGTCCTCTTTACATCACTTTTTTCCCTGCTTCCCCCACTCCTTCGACTGCCCTCTTTACCCCTGGTGCCGCCGCCATCTGTCGGTATCGTCTGCTTCAAGCGCTTTCGGCGATTTATTATCCCACCGCTCCAACTCGGTCAGCAACCTGCTTAGCCGCTGTTTTTGCCCGATCGAGCGTGAGTAGGGGGTGGGTTAGCCGGCTCTGCCTAGCACGCCATCAGAGGAGGTCGGGCAAGTAGACAGCTAGCTGTAAAGTAGTGAAAGGAAAAGGAAGAAAAGCCGATGAATCGCGATGAGCGCCGATTCGAGGTGTGAGATTGCGCTGTTCTCACTTGCGAAAGCTTGCGTCCACTTGGATCAGTGTATTGAACAGGCTCGTATATCCACTTGTAGAAGAGCTCTCTTATCGTGTCGCTTGAGCGGTATGAAGCGCTCGGTGTACGAGCAGCTGGCGACAGAGAGGCAGAGAGGGTGATAAAGAGAGAGAGTGAGAGAGTGAGAAAGTGAGAAAGTGAGAAAGGGGGCAGGGGAATGTAATACTAAAGTTAGCGAGTTATGACGTATCGCGTCGGATAAACCACTGGCATTTCCTAAGTTGGCGATCCTCCTGGTAGAGAATGCCAGTAGCAGTGAGGAACTCGGAGAATTAAGATTATTTTATTACCACTGGCCTCGGCGGCAATACCATTAGTGGGGAATGTTAATGGCCCGTTATATTGACCGAGCGGAACGAACGATTTGAGCCGACTCGAAGCGTAGTGAAATTTTTAATCGCCATAAGTTAGGTATGTTGCTGGCGTCTAATTTGCCTTAATTGCCGCGCGGCTAACGGATCCCCGGTGGTGCGGCGCGGCGCGGCACGGCGCGGCGCACCAGTGCGATTTAATTCAGCCTCTTTGCGCCACGCGGGATCCTGCCATTATATCGAGCAGAAAAATACACCCGGACTCGCCCCACCGTCGAGAGTGTTCGGCCTCTCGGCCTCAGCAAAAACAAACGACCCGGCGTTCCCAAGTGCGATAAAAACGGTCGGTCGGATTAAATGCTGCCCTCTTGAATGGAGACGTTTTTCTGTAATGGAAAGCAGGAACGCCGTAAAGGGAATTCAAGCACGACTGATCGAGCACCTGCCATCGCGCGGGGGACTTACAAAGGGCTGCCGGGAACTGGTGGAAAATAATTCCTTCCTCTCTCAGCCTCGTGCACGCCAGTATTCGGCTACGAGCAGGTGCCTCTATCCTGACCTTTTCTCTATGGATCCCGTTTTTCCCTGCCCTTCAGTCCCACCCACCCCCCTTCGCTCTCTCCTCCTTCCATATCCGCTATATCCTCCGTAGTTCATTTAATCATTTTCCACATCAGTCTCGACGCACTCGCATTTTAATGCACGCGCTTATCCGAGTATGCGCGCAGCCATGTTGCCTCGCATTGGCACGTTTCTTGCGTGATAATCAGTCGGCCGTGGCTCATGACGATAATTACCATTTCCAGCTTGCTTAAGACTAATAAGGCGGCGATTGTAAGAAACTGAGGTCTTTACGGTATGCACGATTCGTCGGGAATTTCATGCCTGCAATAATGTTTCGAGCCGTGCTATTTTATAAACGGCCTAATCGTAAGGATAATAAAACAATTTCGCATGCCGTCGCAACACGTCCTAGTCAGAGTGACGTAAGCACGAGCACATACGACGCATGGCTGTATGTACATACGCTCGGTTGTGGATACAGGTGTTCGTTTGAGCGAGGAGGGCTTATTCGGTGAGAGCGGGAGAGAGAGAGTTGGTCTTTGTAAGGAGAGAGCCGGTAGAAATCCGTGCCTACAAGCGTAAGCCTCGCACATGCGCGCCAGTTACACGTGTTTGTGGCGAGGCAGTGGCTTTTGCGAGGTGTGGAGAAAACGCGTGCGAGAGCTCAGTTAATTAAAATCCTGCGCATTCAGAGTGCAGCAAACGGCAGCGAGAAAGTAGGCGTGTGACTCCATGCTCGCTCGTCTGCAATTTCGTGCGTGTTGATGCATCCGAATGAAGCGCCTCTCTTTCCGCGCAGAAATTTTGTTTGTAATTTCGCAACCATTCTAGCGCCGGCTGGGGAACGCTTTTGCCAATTCCTTTGAAATAGCTGCGCCACGAGACGCACCGAATAATAAAATTCTCGACTTGTTGACGGAGCGCTCATACTGGGTGTTCCTACTTGAGCTTGGGGCAGCCAGCCAGTTTTAATAAAATCTTTCCATCCTCACCGAATACCAGCTTTTTTATGCTAGTTCCGAGAACATTTTTAAACACCGACGGGGAGATGCGAATTGCTATAGTACAGATCCTCGAAGCTCCACAGATATAGCGCGCTCGATGTAGACATCAAATGAAGCAAATCTTTTGTTGAATCAGTCGGTGTAAGCGATCCACGAAGCGCGCGTATCTCGCTTAGTAGGGAAAGATAAATTTTCCGCTTCACTTCTACGGATTGCCTCGACCGGCCAAGTAGCAGCACTGCTAGAAAAATGCAATTGTTTTTGCAGCATGCGACCACATGCCAGTCAGCGTCGAACGTGAAATTCATCCAATCAATATTACGTACCGCATCTACACGCGACGCGTGTATAGAAAAGCCGAAGACCAATTTGAAAGCAAAGGAAAGAAAATCTGACAACGTGTATTGGATCTGTCCACTGTTGGAAGAATACATGCAATTCGAAAGCGTCGTCGACGCCGTCGACTTCGGCGACGTTTCCTATCAATCGACAAACAAATCAGAGTGTGATTGCGTACTCAGCCGACAGGAGCGGATTTGGTTGGTGTGTGCGACTCGACATTCTAATCGGCAGAGTAAATCGGACGTAGAGAGGACTCTCGGGCGAATGCGAGTGCGAAGAAGAAGCAAGAAGCAGAGTGATCAAGGGTAGAGCGGCGACATAAATATTTGCCGACGATAATTCTTCATCCCCGCGCCCCTAATTACCCGAGCCATAACACTTAGCATGCATGCTCGTCACGTACTAGTTATAAACAACGTCTACGCCTGCAGGTGACTGTAACAGGGCCGAGATAATCAATCCTGAATACTGCATCGTGCCGTAGCCCACGTGCAAATATCTCGCGCGCATTAATGACTCATTATCGCCGTACCGTTATGGTCTTCGTCCGTGCTTGCAGGCAATGCATTAGCCCGCCGGGAAATCTTTTCATCGCGGTGCCAGGCTCGCGTTCGCACAGCCGACATTTAGTCGAACACGATCCCGATCGGAGAAAGAGCTCGGCTAGGCGACAGGCGCAGATATATCAGAGCCGGCCCAGCTTGTGCCGGCTTCATCTCACATTCGTGTCATAAAACCAGCCCCCCTTCCGCTATCGCTTTTTCCCTACTCGCACTATAAATCACTCTTAATTGCCCAATTGCGCAAGTGCGCGCTGTTTGCGACTGCTTGGGGTGTAACTTACCTATCACACCGCTGCTATTAGGAAAGATAACAATTAATAATACTACGGCCGCATGCCAGCTAATAAGAAACTCGCCAAGAACATACTGCCTGCTGTCTACCTCTGGATACACGCATACACACGCCAATTGCTCGTGAAAGTGGGAGTATGTACAGTAGAAACTCTCGAAGTGTTCACGCTCGAAACTTCCTTAAGTGTTCGAGTGTATCCCCTCCACTAATTATGAATTCCAACTTTATGACTCTTTCGGACCTTACTTTCGACACCTTGGGACCGTGTTTATGATCCTTGGGTGTCCTAAAAATCAGATTTACTTTCAGTAACAATAAACTATTCAATATTCTGTTTTAATGCAGCGGTAGTTTCTTTAACAAATTGTTGTATTTTTTCTGAGCAAAAGGATACCAAACACGACCGAATTCGAAGAATTTCAGGATGCAATTTAGTGTGAACCACCCTTATACACCGTATACCTTGCAATTAGGCAATTTGGGTCGTGTTTGGTATCATTTTATTCAGGCGAATATCAGGAATTTGTTAAGCCAGTTGTTATACGTGTAGGACGAATAATTAGTAAACTCTTATTGTTACTAAAAAGGACTAATTTTTTTAAGAAACCCTATGTCATAAAATGGGCGTTGCAGGGTCATTAATACCGCAATAAAAAGGGTTTCCGAGACCCAACTTTATAATCCACAGGACTCCCTTAAGTGATCATGTTTGGTCCCGTTCGATGAACACTTCGAGAGTTTCTACTGTAATATCCCGTTCCGGTTCATTACGTACTGGCATTATCGCTCGCGTGTGTAAGCGAGCGGTGTTATCTTTGTAATTATTGCTCCTATTAATTGAACGAGATGCACGTGCACCACTAGATTACGGCCAGAGCCGATTTAGACGAGCAGTTTTCCGTCAAAAAACTTGTACTTACCGGAAGCCTCTAATACCACCGGTAGGTAGCGTGTGCTTTTTGTTAATTTGTGAAATTACGTCTACGCATCTCTAATGGCTGCTGGCTCTAATAGCCCATGCTAATTTAAAGTAATGATGCGCATATTGTCATACATTAATAGTTCGGTGAGCGCGCGAGCGCGCCTCGCTACCTACATCTACATACATACGAGCTACTGCTCTTAACGCACAGGAGCCGTGGATACCAACAACGCGTTTGTATCCTAGGATTTCGAAATAACATGCAAATCCGGCAGCGTACGTACAACCAGCATATAGGATACTGCATATGCATGCCTCAATCCAGAACGCAGCCAGGGCTGCCTGACTATGCTTGTTCATATTAAAGAGTCCATCTGATGCCTGCAATCGCCGAATCTTTGACCCCCCCGTCCCCTGTTTGAACGTCAATGAATATTGCAATCATCAGTTGGAGAGTCAGTTAACCATCCAACAGGAGTGACTCTATAAACAGCGAGAAAGAAGATAGAAAGAAGAGGGGCGGAGATAGTGGCTGCTTGGAGGTAAAATTAACGTAATTCGAAGGGAGATTACAGTTAATTGATAGGAATTCAAGTATCGGGCAAAAATGATGGGAGTACTTAAGAAAGCTAACGGTTGATTTCTTGGTTGGAGGTTCGAGTGGGAATTCCTACATTGCGCGCACTCGATCGAGCGGACACGCCGAGCCGGATAGCAGTGATGGTTAGCGCATTACTTCGACTCTTGGAAACTTTGCTTATTGCTGCGCTACTGCGAATCACTGGGACTGCCATTGTCACGCTCTAGAGTCCTTTAACATCCTCTCGAGAACGGAAGGGCACTCGGCATTATGTATAGGCAGCCCCACGTCGAGGGCACTCCAGGATTCGTTTGCTCGGAAAAAATTCATTTGCGGCCCCCGTTTTCCCTTTTACTCCCGCGCTGCGCTGCTGGCATCGTTTCGCTCGCTCTTCCCCTCGTCTGCCTCGGCCTGACTTCGACCCTCGAGAACACTTTAACCTTCGAACTTATCAAGTTTCAAGAGTCCAGCCTAAATACGAGCCTGGCCATTCGATGGCACGAGCGGGAGGGGGAGAGGTGCGGGCGGAGCTCGCTTATTGGGAAAGCAGTAAGAATAATGAGGAGATAAGTCCTCTTGCCAAAGCAGCCCTCTAATTGCACCGTAAGGGTGTGCGATACTTTTAATAACCACGTGGTATTGCGCCCCGCTACTCTGCCCTATTTTGTCTTCGAGTAGTAGATCAGTTCTGGCCATTGTCATATTTATTCCACCCCAGTTATATTAACTGCCGAGTATTTAATCACCAAGGGGAACTGGGAGACGCACGCATATTTTAGTTACTCAAGATGAGTGGAAATACGTGGAGAGTGAGGAAGCAATATACTATAGTATATCCACTTGTATACACCAGCGAAGGTCGTATGTGTTTGGAAGGGCCAAACAGTTCTTGGAGGAGGGTCGACGTTTAATTGGAATTTAGTTAGCTTAAGACTTCCAAGAAGCCACCGTCTTACTGGGATCGTCTTAATCATAGACTAATATTATCCCCTCATAAACCAATTAAGTGCACAAGTATCTACAACCTATCCATTTGGACCAAGTACGATCAGTACTCGATATATGCCAATCTGTTTTATAATTCATGATGCTCTGCTACATTCTGATTCAAACAGAGTCTGTCGTACTCATGCACGCTATCGAACGTTTGAACGATGCTCGCATTGACGTTTTCCATCTCATTTGTGGCGAGAGAGAACCGGGGAGAATTAGCAGAAACGGCTATCCATTCCAATTAACTGTACCCGCCGAGAAGAATCTTTATAATTGAGGGACCAGTAAGATCGTCACGTCACCAGAAAAAAAGTGAGGATATGATGATATCTTTATCGGGATTGAGAGTTCATCTTCGGTCGGTCGGTTGCTCGCTCTCTCGGTCGACGGCACTCATTTCAATTAGGTTAGCGGCAATAAAGAAGAGCCAAGGCTGAGTGGCCCCTGGTTGCGATGGCCTGCAGCTGGTGGTGGTGGGAGGGGATTTATCTCACCCTTCCTAATTTCTTTAATTAGTGCGCGGAAGTTGCGGCAGTCACCGCCGCGGTGAGATACGGCGTATCTAACCGAGCGAAACGTTTCCAACCCTCGACGAGGAAGACTACCCTCGAGCCTTTCTTGCACCGGCATTTTCCTTCCAGTGCGGTTCTCCCCTATCTCTCGATCACTCTGCCAACCCCTTCTTCTTCTCCATCCACTCCCCTTGCGTCGTCGATCTGCTTTCTCGACACCTCAACCCCTCTCCCACCTCTTTCGAGTACCGACGTGACTCGAGGTATCAATCTCACCCCCGTCCTCGACCCCACCAAACGCCCTGTTGCCACTTCATTACCTCCTGCACTAGTAGAGAGCGCCAAACTGCAAGCATAGCCTTCCAGAGAGGTATAGCTTGCCGTAAAAATAAATCTTCAAAATCCCATTGACCACTTGGAATTTTTCAACTTAAGAGAGTGTCTTCGTTGATTGCACATTATTATAAACCGTTTCAACGTACTCGCACTCGTTATGGAGATGGACACGATTTTCCATGGGGATGCATCTGTTGCACGATTTGCTGGAATGATTCGTCAGAACCATTTGCGTGGGTAATGACTATCAAAGGAAAGCCGATACGATTTTGGTCGAAACGTGGCGTATGTACTTACCATCCAGATTTTCATTAGTTTGACGAGTCCCTTTGTAATTAAAGCCTGTGGCTAACGCGGCGTTTGATCGTTAATCGCCGTCAGCTTAATAATTAGGAGTTGAGAGGTTGCTGAAGTATCATTAGTTGGACGAGGGAAGCAGCGACATATTTCGGCATTCAATCATATTTAGCCGTAGCAGCTTTGAGCCGGCAGTCGATTCCAAGGGCTGAAAGGGCTTTCGGTCCGGCGATCCTTGCTCTCCTCTCCCTTGGAGTACGCCAACCCGATGGCACCCTTGAGAAATTAATACTCGCAGCACGAAAAAGTTGGCAGAGGACTATTTTGTCTCTCTCCAGCACGAAGGCCCCACTCACGTGGGGGCCAATCGTCGGGCAATTTGTCGCGCGGCGGCCATTTCCGCTTTTCGGGGCGGACGTCCATCGGACTCCCCACCCCCGAGCCTTTGTCGGATACATATCTGTATTTGTGGTCGGGTGAAAGGGCACTGATGGTGTTGGTGCGGCGCAATAAAATTCATGCCGGCAAAGCACCGAACTGTGACCTCAAGAGCGTGCCGAGTTTACGAAATATCATTGCGTTTACATCCGATACAATCTAGCCTCCTGGCGTTTGTGAAATTGCGCGGTTCGGCACATTACTTTAATTAATTATTCTAATGGCACGCGCTTAATGAAGTTTTGATTGCGATACAGAGTGCCTCTAACGTGTGTGCCTTTCCGATTTGATGGCCAATTGAAGTGCATGGTTGTTTTATGCGGCTTCATTCGCTCCGGCTAATTGATAAACGCAGTAATGTGATTTGAAGTGACGGAAACTACATTTGGTAGATGAAAAATTGCGAGAATGTGCACGCTTTCGCCGGGGTGTACCTGGGTGGCTTAGAAAAAAAGGTAAGCGCGAGCAGTGCATTTTCAGTGATCACGCCCTGCAGACAATAGAAAGTCGGTCGGCTCCCTTATGCCTGGCTTCTCTAGGGGGTGAAACCCCTCGAATATTAAAGCTTCAGAATGGGGGGGAGTTGCCGTGTCCATTGCTTCTTTCAGCTCCTGGACCGTACCCGCAAACACGTGGCCCCACTCGATGCACATACCTCGCCCTCTATTCATTCAGGAGAATCCCCTTCACTCAAGGTAATCGTATTACAGAGCAAGGGGGGTTCTACCATCCTCCTTTAAGGTCTCGCTGACGTAATGCAGCTTTAGCTTTCGTCTCTTTCTCTTGGCGACGATCCCTCCTACCAGAATCTAGAGACTAGATAGCGAAACAAGTATGGCACCCGAAATCGAGGCGGCGCGACGCGACGCGGTGTAGCAGAAAAGGGGGGACGGAGTTTGTCGGCGTTAGGGTGCTCGGTAGTGGCGGGAATCGGACTAAGTACGTTAGGCGTTTGGGGGGGTGGTGGAGGATGAGCGTGATGTGGCTGTTGATACAATCACGGGGGCGACAGCCGAGGGAGGCTGTTGCATGGCGTAGGTACGAGGAGGCTTCGAGGGTGGTGGGAGTTGGTGGGGATGGCGGTGGCCTATTACCAAGCCTGGCCAACATCCGGCAAGCTGGCATTAGCTCGACGAACCAGAGCTCCACGGTCGCGTCGCTAACTGTGTGTATGTTCAACATGCGACCCCGTGTTACCCCTTCCATTAGCCCTCACCGACTTCCATCTAGACGGAGAGCGCTCTATGTGTGAACGTGTACGCAGGTAGTTGCACATGGAATACGTTTCTGTGGCTCCCTCGCAGTTCACGCAGAGCCCGTTAGCCGGATCACCCCGCGCATAACTCGAACATGCTGTCACAGAGGCGTCGAGCACCTGTTTCCTCCAAATTGACACGTCGCCATCCCATGGCCGACACGCCCACCATCGACGTCCACGTCAACCAACTGAATCGTGCTCATCCCCTGTCGCCGATCCATCCTAGTCCTCGTCCGCACCTTCTCGCGCTCCTCTCTCATTCACCTAATCCTAATTGTCATCATCTTCCTTGCACACAATCACTCAATGCTGCGCCACATTCGCCTGACCTTGCTATCTTTCAGACTGAACATTCCAACATTGACAACTCATCAAGAACTCTGTTACGCATCCATATCAAGGTTAAACTTTAGAAGCCATTGAGCCATCCGGCGCCTGCGCCATGAACGCAAGCTGTGAATTAGTAAGAGCGGTTTTCTTGTTTAATCGACGGTAATGTACTCGAACGGCAGGAACACATTCAATTTCACCCGAATCATTGCCGTGATTCAGTTAATGGAAAATTTTGATGAACTATTAGATTGTTACGTTGGATTGGGTTGAATATTCATTCACTATTCGCTACGTTCAACAGGCAGCATCGTTAAATAAATATTAGAAGTTTTTCTTAAGTAATTGATATACTATAGTCATCCGAACGTGAGTAATCTAATGAGGAAGATTAGATTCTCTATTAACGAGCTCGTCATTGCAAAACGATTTTAGTTCCCGATTTACATTGCGATAAAGAGCGGTCTCCGGCGAAATGGGCCGAGCACCCAAGCGCGCGTCTCGTTGAGGGCTTCCGTCAGCGTTAGTCGCAAAAAATGTGGAGAGTTGGAAAAACAGTCGGTCGTCGACTTTATGGATCGCGTTGAGGTCACTCGATAAAAATAAAGCGTGTCGCTCACCCGCTAAAGTTAACGACGTGTGGACCTGGAATATGGCAGTGGGCTATGAAACTTTTATGGGGAAGTAAACCTGTATATTCTAGGCCGTACTCGAGAGAGGGCTGGATTACCGAGAAGCAGCCAAGGGGGAGCAATTGGAAAACAGACGAGCATCATGGGGCTCTTCATTTTCATCTGCTCGCTCCTGCTACTATCAGAATTGACGCAGCCCACCTTCTCCCATATATGTACATATCTATATCAATATCGCGAACCTATCAATATTAAATAGCGGTCGATATTGCTATGCTATGCGTGCCTAGGATATTCCTGCTTATCATTTCTCCACGTATGCGATCGCGCATTCAATTCTCATTTCTCCTGGAAAAGTGATTCGCTTGTTGCCAGAGACGAATAAGCAAGGTCTATTATTTTTGTTTCATTGTTCGTTGATCCTATTCTACTTCACAATCGCGGGTAATTTTCGCATATGAGGTATTCATTAATTATCTGTCCATCCATCGCAGAAATCATAGTAGTGGAAAGAAGCCATTGCGTCCTGTATTACAGCGAAAGAGGATATATTATTGGAAGGCGCGCACCCCATTGAGAATGATAAATCAATCTGTCCGGTCCGTTATCGATGCCGCTCACAGGTTTGTTTATCATGGCACATATCTGCCAGCAATTCGACCTTCTGCCGAGCTCCAATTCGACTATCGTACCTTTGTTCAAGCCAAGTCCTTCTATCTATTGTTTCTGTCGATTTGTTTTGCCAAGATATACTAACTGGCTACTCGGCAGTCGGCACACGTGGCGCTCTCACTTTTTCATAGGGTCTAGTGCTGGCAGGGCCGCAAATGATCATCCTAAATGCATCCTTGACCGGAGCTCGTAAAGTGATGCGGCTGCCGAGCAGGAAATGGGGCATCATTGACGAGCAGTTAGCTGGAAAGTGCTATTGGCAGGAGCGTCAGGATCTATAAGCAAGCCTCTGGGCAACGGAAGACGGTGCGAGCCGAGAAAGATGAAGATAAGATGTGGCCCCGCGAACGACGCGCATACTCCCGGCAAAGTTTACGGATTTTATCGGCGAGGGGAATCTCCGCGTAGGCGTCGGATATATAAAATCCTTACACCCCGGCCGCAGCTGGCTAAGCCACCCCGCTACATAGAAGCGAAGCTTGCAAACAACTTTCGATGTCGATGTAACGAAGTGAAATAAATCGCCTCTCCAAGGCAATAAAAATCCGGCAGTTCCTCGACCGGACTTCCCTCATGAACGGCCATGATTTATCGGCGCGAGGGTTGAGAGAAAGGGAGGCGAAAGTATCTACCCCGGAGGAGCAAGGGAAACGTCTGGAACGGGCAGCGAAGGGTGAGAAACGATCGAGAAAAGAGGATCAAGAGTAGTAAAGTCTTGGAGGGGGGCGGAGGAGGCAGTAGCCAGGGTGGCGAGCGGTAGGGTGCTTGAATAAAGGCGAGACCTTCTGAAAACTTAATTACCTGTGTAGGTTCTATCAATTAATTTTCCTCGATTCCCTTGGCTTGCCTGGGTGAGGCAGCGGGTACTGCCGCCAACACTGCCTACCGTCGGCGTACCACCATCCCCATCTACTCTATCCCACTACCCCTCCCCCCCTCGCCCCTCTCGCCCCGCGCGCCCGTGTAATTCCTCCGGCATTATTCTCAGCACGTCTGCCGACGGTCGGAGTCGCTCTTGTTCTCTCTCCCCTCGAGCCCGCCATCCTCTTTCGACCCTACATTTTCCACCACCACCACCCCCCCGCCAGCCGCTAAAGGCGGGACCTTTGTTCCTCATTTACTTTTTATCACGACGGCACCGGGAACCGGGAACCTCGGCCATTCCGTAATACCCATCCCCCACCCACGACCCTACCCGACCCGACCGACCCTGCGGCCACCCCACGCTCGCGTCTCTTGAAGCCTTCGCTCTTTTAATCTCACACCGCGTCCTTGCCCGCGCCTCGCCCTCCACCGCCACCCTCTCACTCTTTCAGTCTCTCTAACAATAACTTCTCCTCTCTCCTTCCTTTCCTTCCTCGCACACTTTCCACCGCTCCCTTCTTCCGCCCCCGCACCCCGCCGCGCCGGCGCAACTACCACCGCGTATGTAGATTGTAAATGGTCGCACGGTGTCACGTGCACAGTCGCCGGCTCAAACTGCTCGTATTTTCGGGGCGTGCACTTATAACTGTAAGACTACGAAAATATTTGTGCTCGATGCCAATGGTTTTGGGCAGAATTTCGCATTTTTCGCAAGATTTCGAATGGATGTGACCCTTGGATGGAATGATTGAACTGAATTAATATATTGGATGATCGAAAACAGTACTTGGATAAGAATAGATGGCAGGGTGAATTTCATACTGCTGGCTATTCTTTCCCTCGTTTTTATTATGTACAAGTTTCAGTCCTTTCGTTTTTCGTCGCTTTTCAGTTAAATTAGGCATACGCGCAGTGTCGCAGTCACGTGATCTTTACTCTAGAAGCCCTAGTAGATGCTTTCACCTCCTCCTAGCGATCACCAGTTTTATCACCGTAGCATCCATTCGCTCCGGTACGGCGGTGATGCTCAATTTTATTTGGGAGAAACCGCCGAGTATTTCAGGAATCGTGCCCGCTCTCCTTGGGGGATATTATGTGATTCCGAAGAGTGTCTATCGCTCTCGGCAGCGTCACCCTCCCAACCGCTCCTAGAGAAATAACAAGCGTCGTCTCTCGTGTATTGCGCTCTGCCGGATGGGGTCGTTCCTGGAGTTACAAATGACAGGGTATCGAATTGCACTTATCCAAGTTCTACGAGGATATGGGACCCCGGGGCACCGATACGCTCGACACGTTCTCCTTTAATATTCCATGTGTTCGATATGTCTCTCAGAAACACTAAATAATGTCTCCAGTTTCGCTTGACGAACAGCATGCAGATTGGATTATGTAGCGCGAGTTACCAGACACATCGTATTAACTCAACACCCACCGCCTCATCAGAACTCACCTAAATTCTGATGTATCCATGGGCTACGAAATGACACATCTGCAAAATTGGGAAATCCATGCTATAAGCTCGGCTCTGCTTTGTACGGATATGATTAATCCGAGCCATCCGTATTTCTGTTAGGTTGTCCAATATTTAGCATCGATAATTCTGATTCACATTTCACGTAATTGGAGAAGCTTCAATCACCTATCCAATGGTATGGCAGGTGCGTAAATACCAGATGCCCCAGGTAAGTTCCAATTCGGAGAATATCACTTAATTCCCTGTAGATTAGAATAAAATCATGGAAAGGAATGGTAGGGGGAGCGTGCCGGCGTCCAAGTTGAAAAAGGGAGGAAGTGAAGTGGGGCTGGAGCAACAGAGGGTGAAGCAGCGGTTGTAATGGGGCGAAGGGTTCGATTCTCGAATTCCCAGCACTGAAAAGGGTCATCAAGGTCTCATCCCTCAGATCGATCTTTTCCAGAGGGTAGATCGCTCTCTAATGCTATATGATAACCGTTAATTCGATCAAATTTAGCTACGGGAGCGTGGATGGGGGAGGGTGGGAGGCTGGTGGGGGTCGCACGAAGACCAGGTATGGCCGTACATTGGTATGGTGTGTACGGGATTGCGGGACTAGGAGGGATGGGGCGGATGGAGGGTCGAAATCCGCGGTGGTATCCTCGTCGACAGAGCGCGCAGGGTGGAGAGAGCCCGAAGGGGGTTAAATACGAAAACAAGGGTATCCAGCCGCAAGAGCCCTCCACTACCGCGTCATCGCTAATACCCGGTTCTATGTCATGGTGCGAGCTGATGGGTGCCGCCGGAGAGCAATGGCGTTGGTGTCGGCACCACTGTCGGTGGCGACGATGTAAGCAAACTGCAAGAGCGACGCCGGCTGTGTAATCGTGCTTGTGCTGTATTACTGCTGCACTTGTAGACTCTTCGCTCTTTCTCTCTCCCCTCCGCCCTTACCTTCTCTCCCTCTTTCCCACTACATCCCCATCCTCCGCCCCCTACCGACCTTCCCCGTTCTCCCTGTGTACGCGCACGCGCGCCCGACCTGCTGAAACTTTCAGTAATTACTGTAATTAGTCCAATTAACAGACTCGCTCGGGCGGCCCCTCTGGCTCTGACCCCTCGCTCGCTCGCTCGCTCGCTAGCTTGTTCTCTGTTTCCCTCTGGCTTCCACCCCTACGAACCACCACGAGTGTAGTCTCTCTCTCTCGCGTCGTTACGCTACCAACACCACCGGCAGCACCGACATTCCGGACACGGTGGTAGTACCAGCGGCACCACTCGCGCCACTCTGGATGCCTACCTAGCCGCGCTTGCCTTGCCTCCCGGTGCGATCTGCCACCTCGCTTTACCCAACTATATGTGTACTCCCTCCTCACAATCAGTGTGGCTGGCTATACTTTGCTTTCTGCATGCCCTCTACATTTACATGCAGGGGTGGCGCGAACTCGCCCCGCTCCTTCACTTGCCTCTCTGACTTCGACTTCTAGCGAGGCGGCGCGGCGCGGCGCGGCGCGGCGAGTGCGCCACATCACACGTTACGTACCAGCACTCCTAAAGCCGAGAGCTACACCCTGCAAACACCGAGACACATGATACAAGGTGTGCCCCGAAGTTTTTACTCGAATTTCTATCCCCCTGCTATTTCAACCTCTGCTATTGCCTCAATTTTCCATATTATTAACCTCCCTAGGTGCAATGTGCAAGCAATATGAACAGATTGTTTGCGAATGTTCGAAATTGGTTATTGTCATTGCATCAACATTTTCATTCTAAGCTCTGGGCGCGTTGTGTTTGACGTACAATTTTATTTCGCTCGTCTTGTATTACTATATTCATGGTAAGGTAAATATCTGTTGTATTTGTTAACATTGTTGATCCTGTTGCCGTAATAAACTAATAGTGTACACTTCCAAATATAGATATAGAATCGAATGACGGTACGATTGCGCAGCGCGGATGGAAATGTCAATTGATAGTGGGCCTCGGCTTTTCAATGCTCCGGATATACCGCGCGGCGCAAACCGCAACTCATTTTTCTCACTAAACCTCGCGCGGGGCAGCACACCATCGCAAGCTAGATTTGCGAAAGCCGTAGCGTATCGAAATAAATATAAATGCAGTTCATCGCCCACATGTACATACACATTGCACTTGAATGATCGAGTTGCTTTCATTTGTCTTTTCTAGCTAACATCTTTTAAAGGAAAGAAAACTAACGGCTATGAGAAAAACATGTTGCAATGCTAGTGAACTAAAACGACAGCATTATACATCAGGGATGGTTTATCGGACAGATCGGCAGACGTAAATTCGGCTGATTGTTACTTAAGGAACACAGTGTAGATGGCTGGCCGAATGTTGTGCAATAAGCGAAAAGAGAGAAGGTCGTGCCGAAGTAGCTTGAGGAGGGCGGCGGTGGCGGCGGCGGCGGCAGGACAGGCGGGCCGCAGGGGCTGTCGGTAGAAGTGGATGAGGTCGCGTTGCCATTAACACCTCCGTCGGTGGCGCAGTGTACTTCAAACAAATTAAGCGCGCCCGTAATTGCGTTACGGCTGCGACGCCGAGGAGTCTCTCTTTCGAGAGCCCAGCAACGACCCCATCCCCCTAATATGACGGCTCTGATAAACAAGACTGCCTACTCGAGAAAGGGAGCCGCCGCCGCCGCCGCCTGTCGTTCCGCTCCGCTGCCAAGCGATGAAAGCTACCAGCAACCGTGTGGTGAGCTCTCTGCGCGACATCCACACCCACCAACCTTTGAATCTTCAATCTTTCACGGCATCCTTGATATTTTGGTTCGGGGACCGCTTGCACACAGTACGTACTCGTCCTCTCCTTTTCTACAAAGCAACCTATATATATGTGTGTGTGTGTGTATCTATGCGCACCCACATACATAATGCAATCCTGCTGCCGTTTTATTACCAGTTTCAACGCTCGTGCATCGGAAATTGTAGAGCAATTTAAGATCGAGCAATAATGGATTGACGAACCCATACACTTGCCGCATATGGCCTTGCGCTGGTAAATTTTTTCCACGACTTTCCAATTAATTTTGTTGATGGTTGTGGAAAAATTCTAGGTCGAATCTAGTTTAAAATCTGGTACGCGCAACTGATTCACCCACAACTGGAGCCGTATTGCCGATACATATGTATTGGTGGTTTTGAACGATCCCCGCAGACGATGTCAGTTAGTCGTGTAATTGATTAGTATCGATATCTGTAACAGGAGGCTGTTTTACGGAATGCGAAACCCGGACCGCCCATGGCTGCCGGGATTCGAGTGATTGTTATAAACACCGATGCACATAGGAGATGGCTATCGGTTTCGCGCTTGTACACGACTGCATTATGCATGTATGTAAGTGAGAATATATGTGGGTGGCAGCCGATCAAGTATTCCCGATCTGGCAGTATTGCAATTAGGCTACAGTATACAGTACGAGTAATTTCCGTTGCCACATAAACAAGCGGCTTCTACTACTTATTTTCTCCTTATCACCGGCAATGCATCTGCAAATTTTATTAAGCAATCACTCATCAAATTGGATAGAAACTGCAAGGGGAACGTATACAGTTTGGCCCTGTCGTCGCTCGAGCTACAACCGTTTTCTAGACACGTCCAGAATACATCAACCTCTCGGAAATGATGGGCCATCCGGGGTCAGTGGCACCGAACCACACGTTACGTTCACATCCTACAGAATCACGTATCAATGTAACAATTTATCGACGTGAAATAAAAAAGACATCGCCGGACACGTTTCGCCTGCTCACCAACAGCCCTATTAATATCCGACATCTACCGGCCGGAATTCCGGTTGTAACGGCGCCGGGACAGTGTCGATTACGAGTTACGTGGCTCAACTTTACATCCTAACTGGATTTATTGGCCGACATAAAGCCTCGCGTAATATTTCTAGGGCCAAGCTTGTAATCGACCATGAAATATACGTACATACATGTACGCGCACGCCAATTCGGTCGGCGTGAATTCGTGGTGGCAGAGGTTCATTTCAAATTCCCAGAATACGCGGGAGCATACGCGGCTTCTAAGTGGGCGAGGGAACGATGGGAAGAAGAAGGGCGTACCGGGCAGGGGAGGTCGGTGGGGTGATAGAAGGACTCGGGGATATAGGAAGAAATCCGGGAAGCTTGCTCGTATATTTTAATCAGAGCTGTATGGCTGCCATTCTCCTCTTTCTCTCTTTATTTCCGTCTCATCCAACTACTCTCGCTCGATTCCTGCTCTCTTTTGCCTCACTGCGCTACCTTTCTGCCTTGCTTTCCGCCCTTCCTCGAATGGCCGCACTGCCGCCGCTGCCGGAGGGACTTATAAAAGGGGAAGAGAGTGAGATAGAGGCAGAGTGGGAGAGGGAGGGAGGGAGTAGTGGGCCATAGCAGCGGAGGGGAAGAAAAAAACGCGAGCTCACAGCCCGCTTGAAAGGAGCTGAATAACTCCAGGATAAAAGCCGAATAAATCTTTTTATTATGCCCCGTACCCGCGTCTGCTCGGGCCTAACCCAACCGCCTCGTCTAAGGCTCGTTCACACGTCTTTCTCGGCTCTCTTTCTTATTTCAAGCCCCCCAGTCGCCTCATTTTACTCCCCTGCTCCTTTCATGCCGCGTTCAATGATCGCCACCTTCTTTTCCCCTGTGCACTTTACGCTCATTGCGCACTGTCCTAGGAATCGCGCCTCTCTCCCTTTCTCTCCCCCCCTTATTTTTCTCCCTGTTACCTTGCAGTTTCAACGCTACCGGATATCGACCATGCTCGAACGTGAGCTACTGGGAATTTCTATGTTCCGCAATCTCATTAAGAGCTTTAACTCTCGTACGATATGCAGTACCGGCTGGTATATGGGCCTGTCCAATAAATGAGCTTATTTGGGTAATGGGAGGATCCGCGAGTCTATACTACATATTCATCTCTACGTTTCTCGATATGCGCCGACAGTATTATGAATATCCGTTTACGTTGGTAATATGCGGAAACCGAAGGTAGCGAGGTAGCGATATGAGTGCTCCACATAAATGCTATTGTAGTGTGAGTATAAAGCCGCGAGATTTGTGAGAATCGAGATGTAAACATCAGCGGATAGATTTTGCTTCATCAGTCGATCTGACTACTCAGAAGTGTAGGGAATACTATTACAAAGAAGACTAGTAATGCGATTCACCGAGAGTTTCTTTGGCAGGGCTGATTGCTTGTTGCAATATCGCTGGAGTGAGAAAAGGCAATCCATTTGGCGGTCCTTAATCCGTTCGGAAGGCTAGTAGCTTTTGGTTGGAGATCGTTTTAATTCCATTAGCGCTCTAGCGTCTCGTGGCTGGCGTTGTGTGTGTGTGTATGTGTGTGTGTATGGGGGAGGATGTTTTAGACAGGCCACGCTCCCCGCCCGAGGGTTGTAATAATCGTACGGGGTACGCGCGGCACGTTTCATTTAGCAAATTGGCAATAAATGGCGATGGCCATCGGGTGGAACTCACCCCATAAACGCAACTCTGCCCTATCCTCTATTCCCTTCGTTCTCCCGCACTTGAAATGCTTGATACGCCTATCCTGCTCTGACACTCTCACCCTTCGGCCCGGTCCGGCCAGTGTTCTCCGTCACCCTCGGTTGGATTGGCGCGCGCGTACCGCTTGTCTTTTTCTGTCCCTCTCGGCTTACTCTGCCGCTGGCGCTGGCGTTGGCTGGCGCCGACTCTCGGCGAATTAAGTTCCAAGAGGAAAACGTGCCGGGGTGTTTCCGGAGAGAGTTTATGGCGTTAGGTTGCCGTGGCCGGCTTCAACCCCCGTCCTACAGAGATTGGTATCTACACCTACCGTGGCGAAACCCTCTCCAGCCCCTATCTCCTCCCCTCGCCTCCAATACCCACATACTTACGCAAGAGCGAGTGTTGGCTGACGTTTTGAAACTGTCGAGAGCACGGACACACGTGCCACGTCTGTGTGTATGTGTGTCGGCTGGAAGAGCACGAAGGGCTCGATTTAGGCGAGCCAGTGCGCGTTGTGCGTGCGATTACGTAGCACGCGATCGTCAAGTCGAAAGCCATAAACATAAACAAGGGTTGCTGTGACTGCCTTGGGCGAGCGCGGCCACTTACAATCAGAGCTAAATATTTTGCACCCTTCTGCAGGGTTTCTCAACCGCACACTATTCACCGTCCATTCACGAATGCTTTTTATCGACTATACATATTTAACCACCCTTTCTTGCCACCATCAACGCGAGTAACACTTTTCGCTTGGTAAGCGAAGTATTCTGAATTTCGGTGAGCTCTACGAATGGATGTCAGATACGGCCGATAATGGTAATACATAGGAGGGGTTGCGGACCACAAGGAAATGACTCTCTGTTAATGATAGCGCGACAATGGGGCTCGACAATTAATTAGCCCGGTCAACAGATAGTCAATCGTAATAGCGCAATCTGCCGCTGTCATGGTTTCTTAACCATCGGCGGGATCAAAGAGGGGGAAAACTGTGTTGATTCGCGTCCGTTAAATCAACGAAATTACTTTGTGGAGCGCATCAGTTGCACTGGAATATTGACATTTTTATCCGGCTGGCGTAGTTGTTGATTTCAGCTGTACAGTCATTTCATTGCCGGGCAGTGGTTTGGCGGAGCAAACGAACATGCAGGGGTTTTAAAGCCATCACGAACTTCACAGCCGCGGAGTATGTGTATGTATGTTGTACATCGAGCTCAATTCACATACTGATGTGTATGCGACCGGCATCAGACCGATGTAACAAAGCCACTGCCTCTTTTCAATCGGTGAATATCCATTGATGAGAACACCCTGGCAACATGCATTAGCTTAATTGCTCATACGACAGTAACAATCTTAACAATACATATTATTATTAACTGCATTTTGCCATAACCCGGCAATCCCTCGCACAGTAAGAATAGTAACTGAGATCATCTGACATTATTCTGACACTCATTCGGTGCATGGCGCACGAAGGAAGGATTCTGATTAACGAAGCGTTTGGAATATCTAGGTAGTGTTGCCGAGGTGGCATGATAGACGTTGGCGAGCCACCACCTTCTATCTTTGAGGAGAGGGCTTTACCTTGGGGAAGGAGGAAGACAACGAGGGCGAAGATGCGGAGAGTGATGATGACTATGACATGGAGCGAGCTGGCAGTGGGGTGGCGTGGTGCCATTATATTAATCCCGAAAGTCTCGACGAGCGCTCTCGGGAGCTCTTCGGGGGCGCAAAGTGTCACGGAAGTGTCACCTCTGACGCTCTCTGCAAGCTACACGGCCAAGTACCACCTGCACACACACACGCATACGCGCAGACAGGCACGCGCCCCTATAATGGGAGAGATAGAGATAGGGCGAGCAGGCTCGCATGCGAGAGGGGTTGGAAAGGCGAGGATGGAGGGCGTAGCGTAGATATGCAGATTAAGTCACGGCCGTACACGTAGACGCTCTTTGGTTAGACTCAATGTATATATACGGCTTCCACTGATGTACCAAGCGACAGAAGCAACGAGGGGTTGGATAGAGCCTTGGAAGATCAAAGGCGCGACACGAAGCGCTGCTGAATAGTGCAGTGGTTTTACGAAACGCGCTACTGAACAGATGGATGAAGCCGGCCTGAAAGGTGCCGAAGCAACGGCGCGGCGCGGTGCGGCGCGGCGGCGCGGCGGCAACGAGGCCTGCTCCAGACTGAAAATCAGACGATGGAGAATCATAACCCTCCTCCTCCCCTCTCGGCCCGCCTCAAAGCAGATACCACCGTTGTGAAAAAAGTTTCTGCCACTCCACACTCGAGTTAATGGCTTCGCCCGTTTGGCACGAAGCTTTCTTATAGGGCGCCACTGCTCCTACTCGTGCTGTGCTACTGTCCCTGTTGAAATTCAGCAGACCGTGTAATGCACCCTAAGTGCCCGGTTACCTCAACTGTTCATCTGTAATTCGCGTCAGTCTGTAACGATACCCTTGGAAGTATTTCGTATACACGTAGATTCCAGTGTACATATGTCGGCTATAAGTCAGCATGAACTAAGTTTATCTCCGGGATGAGTGTTTCTAATTCCATAAGCATTAGCCTTGGAAAGATGCTTGCATACAGTCAACTGGAGTTTAAATTTTGAAAATATCTTTTCACACAAATATGTGTTCCGTGACCTGTTAATAGAAGCTTCATTCACTGCAGTGCATAAAGCGATAATGTAGAGCACTATTGTGCGAGAAAAGAGGACACACGCACACAAACACACAAACACACAAACACACACACACACTTGGCTGTTCGTTCCTACTTTGTGCGAGAATAAAGACAATTTTTAGAATTTCCAGGAATTCCGGCACTGAAAGGGCATTAGGGGCTTCTCGGTTGCATTTGCGAGCATTATCGGTCTGCTTTCAGAAGGAATTGCGTAAATATAACCGTTCGATTTTACTTCAGTGCGTCTCGCAGTCGACTAATGCACGCGCACAGATTGAAATGTGTTCGGCGGCGAAACGTACGCAGTGAGTAGGGCGAACCATTAACATTTATCGGGTGGACAGTGTGCGGGCGGGGGTGAAGCGGCGGTGGCGCGCTTACGAAGATAGATGAAAGTACACATTACACATTAACATCAGCGGTGCCGCCCAATTTCAATTTCGGTTAAACGCGCCCACTTCCCATGTAATTGAAATCACGCACGATGCATTAATAAACGCGCGGCATCATCCATACTAATAGCCGCTCGAATAACAGCGCTTCATTTCCCGGTAAAGCGCTCAGCGCGAAAGATTGGAAAATTACGAGCGGGCCGAAGTTCTATTAACCCTCGTTAGCGTGCGATCAAACGTTTATCGTTTGATGGGAGGAGAGAGGGTGGGCGAGGATGTGCAAGGGGACCGGAGAGAGGGAGGGAGGAATGGTGGAAGAGAGAAAGAGAGGAGGACAAGGGAGGAAGCGACGCGGTTGGCGCCGAGAGCGTCGCTCGAAATATTCGCAAAAAGCGGCGCGTCACTCGGCTGGTGTGTATGTATCTCTGTCGTTTATCGAGCGCGCAGAGGCGACATTTGATAACAGCGACGCGCGCGAGCCCCTCGGAAATAGCTTGAATACGCTCGGCCGCTCTATTGATGTGAAGCGCGCGAGCTTACGAAGAAACAGGTGCGCAAGCGAGTCACGCTTCGCAGGATGTATGCCCATGTCGCCTCGCCACACAAAACCTCCAGCTGTGCCAGACACGTGAAAAAGTCGCGCAGGGTATTTCGTATCACTGATTCAGAGCTCTCCACCATGACGCCCGACGCCAAGGCAATCTACGCCGCTATAGGCGTACAAAAAGCACCAAGGAATTGCATGGCCTGGCCTGCTCTGCTCTGCTCTGCTCTGACCTCCCACCCATCCTCCCTCCTTCCCTCCTTTCCTCCTTTCCTCCTCTGTCTGCCGAGAGCGCAGTCTTATTCGCCTGTGAATGTGCCACCGGAGACGTTTATTAATGCCGTGCCGCCGCCGCCGCCGCGCCGCTGCTCGTCTTGCCGGGATAATGACGGGGTAATGCCGCTGATTACGACGTTAACCCGCGCAAATTAAGACCAACCAGCAAGCTCGCTGCCATCTCCGCACCGCCCTAAATATGCATCACCGCCAAAGACGACTGCCGCGTTAAAAACCACCACTCTCCGCCAGATTATAATCAGCTGGTATTGTACGGCCGTGCGAACTCCCACTGAAATTAGAATGCAAGATCGCTTTGTTGCCCAGCTGGAGGAAGATAATGGGCTGACCTCGTTCGCATAATGTTAGCCAGGTGCGAACGGTACCGATCGCATGAATCAAGTGTAAATCTGAATCCACGCTACTCAAATAGAGGCTCACATTAATCATATGCCAGCGCAACTTCTTGCATGAATGCATGTCAACTGATCCACTATTAACTGTTGCGGAGATCCTTCGTGTATTAGTATTTCCAATGTACTATAATTAAATTAATATAATTAGTAACGGAATCACATTGACCCTTATGCGTTCTCTAACGTATCGGCGTCAATTGTAATTATGTAAATGCAAGCCCCACGCTGCAGCCAGATACACGCCTAATTAAACGTGGGCTGAAGTTTCACTGTGAATTTCGTGGGAATGGTAAGGTACTGCTGCTATTGCGAGGCGCGAACACCATTTATGATTGATTCCACATACGGGTTTCATTTAAATTTAATGCGCAACTGGCAATATAACAACAACAAATCTGATTGTTTCAGCAGTGATGTTCCAGATACAAAACCTTTTCTACATCTCCTCGGTTGTAATAAACCAGTGCACTTTACACGCAGAATATCATTAACACTTCCAGTTACCAGGTTCGCGTGGCTAACAAACTGACGGGTGCATTGCAGGAAATCAAAGTTTATTCACTTAAACCGTTATACCCGCTTTGGTGATTTCGCCGAGCATAATGACACGAACGAGAGAACTGTGCCGGCAATTATGACGGTGCAGGTGCGCGCTTTCAGGTAGAACTTTTGATAGTTTAATATGCTTCGCCGGGAAACTTTTAAACGGCGATTCGTGCTATTGCGCAAAGCGGCCGCCAACAGACAGATATAGGCGAGCCGAGCCGAGCCGAGCCGAGGGATCGAAATAGTGAACTCGGTGGTAGCATAGTCGCAGGTTCAACGACCTTATAACGTTACTTGCATAGGTAGAAAGCATATCTATTGGTAAGTAAGAGTATGTGGACAAGCGGGGGTGGGAGTCTCTGATATGCAGGCGGGAGTGTTTAAAGTTCCGCTTCCACTTGGCAAACAATAGCCGGCAGCAATATTGATACGCGATATCACATTATCACTCTTTATCGGCTCTCGACTCCGCCCCACTTCGCTTCGGCTAGCTTTACTGCGAAAATCGGCAAGTTGCATGAGCCGACGACCGGTAATTGCGAAGATAAACACTGGCGAGATAGCACCAACTTCTCACAGTCAGTTTCTTTTTTTTTAATGTTAACAAGTTAATCCTGCGCGAGAGCCGGACGCTGATAACTTCGGTAGTTTTCAGTACTTTAAATGGTCTAGTGGCGCTCGGTGAGGATTACTTGCGCCTTGGCCATGTAGGTGCACGATGTTCCTATGTAAACGGAGATATTATAGCAGAAGGAAGTTTCTCGGAATAAGTTTTAAATTGAGCCAAGGGCAGTTTGATAGTTGCAGATCGGTAAAAGGGCGGGTGGATGTGTACTTTCGAGGAGGGATATAAAGTCGTTCAGTAAAGAGAAGAAAGATGGGTTAAGACAGGATGAGGCATTGCGGTGAGACATCCGGGGTGTCAGTCTGTTGAACGGCGGGGTAGAAAAGGGTGAGGGGGCAGCGGCGGAAACTAAAGCGACGGCGAGCGTGCCGTTGCCGTGTGGAGAAGTCATAAAAGTTCGAATGAAAAGTGACTCGGCTCGCCACGACTCCTTTACCGCACCTGCGATTTATTCATAGGCATGGTGAAGTCGTGCTCGTACCATGCAAGTGCATATGCGTTCTAACTCGTGTCCGAGAAGTCTCTCCAGACTTCGAAATAATTTATCAGAACAGGGCAGACTCGCGCATCGATTCCGCGGATATTTTTGTTCCCCCATTAGAACTTCTCGCCAGGAAAAACTCTGCCGGTAGCATTGGATCTGCTGTCTTGTGTTGCGAAGATATAAGCTTCTAGCGACATTACAAACTTCGATCGAAACTTGCACGCAAATAAAACCGACAAAACGCAGGCAAGATAAGCGTTTGAATTTACATAATATCTTAGTAAGATCGGCAGAGAATATCTTTGGACCATACACGAAAGTTTCTCATTTCAATTCGATCAAAATGTAGTCAAGACGCATACAGGAAACAAAGCCGGAGCAACCCTCGTCTATAGCGAAGTAGTGAAAAAGTAGGGCCAAAAAAAGGCTCGAGACACATTATGGTCCTTCATTCGTAATCGCAGACTAGGGTAGTGTCGCACCCTCCCGAGGGGTAGAGCAGTCTCCAGCGACGTGTCCTCTTTAAGCATCCCTCTCAGCTCTCTCAGCTCTCTCGCGACTCTCGGGACGGTGTGAAAGCCACTGTCGTAAAACCGCACACTTAATTTGCCTTGCAAAATTCAGCCCCTCTTTTTCTCCTCGCATATTCGTAGTCGCTCGATGCTTCCCCCTTTTCTCGCTCGCGCTACCGCCTCACGAAACTCACTCGGCTACACTACTTTTCCCTTTTTCTCTCTCTCTCTCTCTCTCTCTCTCTCTCTCTCTCTCTCTCTCCCACTCTCGACCAGCCGCTTTCCTGCTCCCGGCTTTTCGCCGGAGAGTCTTAGTTAGGGTGGGTGAAAGAACTGGCTTCCCTGTCTAGGAGGTTTCTGCCGCGCGGCGGAGACGGTCGGTCGGAATGGAGGCAAAGAGGAAAGAATAAAGAGGGCCGAGGGTGGTTGCGCGCGGGGCGGAGGGGAGGGGGTTGCTTGAGGGAATCGGTGAGAGTAACGAGAAAGGGAGAAAGCAAACGCGGCACAGCAAGCAAGCAGGGAGCAGGGCGGTCGGGGGTAAGGACCGGGTGGGTGGTTGGCGGTGGGTCGAGGGAGGGAGTGGGGGTGGCAAAGAGCGGTGGAGAAAAGTGTGCTTAAAATATTAACGCCGCAGGCGCACCGCGAGCTAGGGTGCAGCGTTCTTTGTTCCACAGAGGTGGAGGCAGGCAACCCACCCGGTCGTCGAAGGAGCGAAGGGGTGTAGCGTGAAAGAGGGCTGCGCAAACACCCGCTAGCACTGACGTTCACTCCTGTTACGAACCATCCCCGTCCACCGCGCGCCCACCCCTTCCCTCACCCGGACCACCCGCTTCCGCCACCCGTCCGGCCCTTCCGCCCTTCCGCCCTTCCGCCCTTCCGCCCCACTCCCAACCTCGCGCAAAATAATATATGAAATATGCGCCGCGTCGAGTTTTCCGCCATGCGGCTGAAAGTTTCTCCTCTCCTCGGCGGAGATGTGGGGGGTGTGAAGGCGAGTCTCGAGTGCCGGAGTAGCGAGCGTACGGACAAACGAGGGACGCTAATGAAAAACCTTGAATTTTCCATGAAGGAATTACGGCTCTCGGTATTGTGTATACCCTTCCTCTTTGCACCCAACCCTTCCTCTCATCCAGATACTCTCTTTCTCGCTCCCACACAGACACGCGTGTATACAAACACACATACACTCTCCGCTGCTCTGGGTTCCTATCCTCCTTTCCAGTGTGGCAACTGGTACCCTCGCAATGCCAGCTAGCAGATTATTGTCAGTCCTGAATCCCTTTACCCTTTATGCATCAGGAAGAAAGCAGGATGGAAGTGGTGAGATATCGTCGAGATGAGATGGTAGTCCGCCTATACTGGCAGACGTTGTTGCGCTACTTAATCGATGTGTCCCACCAAAAGTAATCTGCGGAAGACTTCGCACTCTCGCTCCACCTACAAGGCAACGGAGACCGCCCCGCCACCCCCGTCCACTCTCCCGTCCACGGGGCTGAGCACAAATCTCATTAAGATTCATGCGTCGCTAGATGGACGAGAAAACAATTAGTACGTGCGAGCGAGCGTGTGCAGTGCTTGGTGCTACATATTTTCGTCCAATTAGATTGGCCGAATGGGGCGCAGGGCGGCGCGACGCCGCAAGCTCGCAGGCTCATAAATACATACACATAAATAGAGGCTCGCACACGCGAACACCGGGAGAACACGCGAAAGCACACATGTGCGGTTGTTGCCTCGCACGCAAACAGCCGGAGCGCTGGGGGTCACGAAGAGAGAGGGAGAGAGAGAGGGCTGTGCGCGCATACCCAGGCAGCACGAAATATTTGAGTTGCTTGACAAACACGCGAATGTAAACCCGACGTTTACATTGTCGTTTACTTTCTCCTCCCCTCGAGAGCAGCGCCCCTCAGCTCTCTTAGCCTGCGCACGCCAGTGAGCCTAGACCGAATTCTCGGTCCTCGTGTAGCTCCGGGCGAGAGCAGCGGCGCCGCCAGTAACGTTAAAGCCGTCGCGCACTGCTTACCGTGGCGCGGCCGGCGAGTAGTCGTAGGTGCTGAGCTAGACGGAGCTAGAAGCGGCACTAACATTGGAAAAGGAGAAGGCTGTTACTGCGATCGCTGAAGCAGAGGTGGCAGGCAATGCTCGCACCACCGAGAACTCCACTAACCGTCGACTAACCGTCGGGCAAATATTGACCGAGCGGGATATTGCCCCCAATGCTTGTTTGTTTATTTCTGTACCCGTGACCGATGTGCTGCTCGCTAGGGAGTTCCTATGTGCACAGAGATGCAGAGACGCCCGGAGGCAGAGAATGAGCCAGAGAGAGAAAGATAGAGAGACAGAGCGAGCCACTAGAAAACACGGCTCAGACGTAAATGAGGGTGTACATGCGTGCTCGACTAACTTCTGCGCAAGCACCGTAGTCGTACCAACGAAAGCCGTTATAGGCGAACGGCACACATTGGTTTTTTTACCCACGGGACTATTTATGTTCGGTTAATATACATCCAGTTGGAAGTTCCAACTTGGAACTTTTTCGCGGCAGTCTACCGTCCGACGTCTGAGCAGCCGTGCATAAGTGTCGAAACAACTTTCTCCTTTGATCGGACTCGCAATGCTCTTTGCAGAACACAGAATACTTTTCTCAGAACTATGTACCTCCTGGTCGTATGGAAAAAGAGGTCTTGGCATTGTTTGCGCTAGGTAGATTGGTGCAAGCCAGCTGTGATTATCTGGAGACAAGGCTCTATTGCGGAATGTTGCTTTTACTTTCCGTGAAATATTCCTCCAGCATGTTGATAAATCATTGCGCTAGTGGGCATGCGTCGTTCTGTTCTCGTGCCAAAGCAAATGGATACGTTGCTGTTGTGCGAAAGATACATATCGACTTGGAAGAATTATGCCAGTTTGCGAGTCATGCGAACTGCCTGGTAGGATCAAATTTTGCGCTTGGCGTCACGCGCTGTCCTTTCTTGACGAGCGGCCCAACTTTCACGTGTTTGCAAAGTTCGATAAAAATATCCCCGCGAGCTATGGATCGACTACTTCAGCGAAAACAAATATTTAAATTTCCTGAATACCAAGGCATGCACTACACCACTAGCACAATCATCAAGAACAAGCATATCCCTACATGTGCTCAACTCAAACAACTTGCTCAATCTGCTTATCTACTATATTTCTGTCGCCGGCTATAATCACATCCAGTTTAAATGACGCGACAGCTATTCCGATTCGAATAATTTATCATTATGCAAATACGGCAACGCGCGGTATACGGAATCGAGAAAAAGGTCGCGCCAGAAGCGGAATGAGCAAACAGTATCGTTGTACAAATTATAACTATCAGGCGAGCGCAGTCATTAAAATCCGTCATTCCGAAAGTTGTCGTTCGTGCGGGATTTCCAGACTTGCAGCGATCTTTGTTCTCAGTAGAGCGGATATATCCGCATCGTCGCACTTGGCAGACGACACAGCAATGCGCAATGATTCGTCGTGTCTGCCTGAATTGAGGTAGCGGGGTGAAAGAGCGAGACTGCAAGTTGCCGGGCATTTGTTAAGCGGTGCTTACTTGCCAGCATTCAGGAAGCAGATCGGTGGAAGAGAGGAGAGCAGAGCGGAGCAGAGGAGAGCGAAGCAGATCGGAGCTGAGCTGGGCTCTCAAGCCGAGTGAAAAGAGGGAAAGGATGGGTGTTGATGTGCTGTGGATGGAGCAGGCAGGCGGTCGAGCCAGAGGCAGGCAAGAGCAATGAGCGGGACGCGAAAATGAACACGTTACCGATGTCGAGCGACACGAGCATCGAGTAACTAATGGCACGTGCGCCAGTGAAGGAAGGTATACGTGGCCTCTCGGTTCGCGCGCACGCATTTGCGTGGGTGTCGATGCCATAGGAACGTATGCTCTCTCGCAAGTAGCCTACGCGTAATAGCAGGCCACGTGACACCGTACACCATCTGCCCGTGGACGCACGTGTTTTGCCGGTACATTCATCTCCGCATCCTCATCACTACTTTCCGATCATTCATCCATACTCACTCGACTCCTTCATACTTTAGTTTCAAATGCCCAAGTGTCAGAGCCAGATTTTCCTACACTCGAGTTATGGAGTGTCTCGAGCCACTCGACAAACAATATTTATTATTCTGTTCTTTTTTCAGCTCTCGATTTTGTAACCATATTTCCGCAACTGGAATTGATCCCTTGAATCAACAACTTCAGGAAAAGTCGCGCCAGTATTGCGAACCACTGGCGAGTACTTGATTACGTCAATTCAGCGGTTGTGGTTCAATCCTGGCTGCAAGCTAGCCAACCCCCTTTTCGAAACCACCCAGATAGTGAAGGAGGATGGGCGACTTCCTCTCTCTCTCTGTCGCCCCTTTCGCTCCATCGATTGCTCCTTCTTTCTCGCTCTAAGTTCGCTTTCTCTCTGTCTCTCTGTCTCTCTCTCTGTCTAGTCCTTTCTCGCTCCATCGTTTTGCCGGGTGTGCAACGCCGACGCATCCGCCTCGACACGCTTTGCCCGTTGTTTGTCGGCACCCTTTCCCCCCGTTTATTCCGATTTCCCTGATTCCTGGTAACCGCAAGCCCCCACAGCTTGCGCGCACTACCCCAAATGGCCTCGCACATGCACGGCCCTTTCAGCTTCCAGTGTGTCGCTTGCGAGCTCGAAGCCAGTTGGCTTCTAACGCGGCTTCCAGGTACTAAACGTAATTAAACGGATAGTTTCCGCATTAGCCGCGATTGGATAATCATTCATCGATTATCTTCAATAGGTGGGGTGACAGAGAATACGCATTGACACTATGCGCCTCCCTCCTCTACATACATATAGTATGGTGTGTGTGCCCACCTGAACAAAGGGTGATTGCATCCCTCGCACGATCCGAACCTCAGCGTTTCGCTTCCCCCTTACCGAAATCTTGCATGCTTCGTTATACTTAATTCGGTTAGTCGACTCATTCCACTCGTCTATCCTATAAGCGAACCCTCTTGATTATTGGGGCTGGAAATTTCGCACTTTTAATATTCAGGCCCCCGATTCGGGGGCAGAGCAGCGCGGCCCCGTCGGCGGCTCTTCTCCGAGAAGTAGGCTTTTCTCATGGTGTGCAATGTATGTATGTACATAGACAGTAGCAAGGAAGCAGATCGGACGTTTTAATCTGTTGAGAGGAGGAGGGAGTTTGCACCCTTGGATGGAAAGACACGCTCGGGCGCGCGTGAAAGGAAAGGGCACGCGTTGGGGAGAGAAGCACGGCAGTGGTCAGGTTTGCGTGTCAAGGATCGCCGCGGTCCGGTGGATACGTGCGTGAATGCCGGCGTGCGAAAAACAATCTTGCGCCGAGGTGTGCCGCACGAACACCCCTGCGAAAGGATGGCCGACGTGCGCGTTATGTAAAAGGCCGGCTCGATGTTCGCCTCATGAATTATGCAGAAGGACGGTAAGGCTCTTTAATTAATTCCGAAGTTCGACTCCTCGTGACCGTCTAAAAAGGAGAGTCGCTCGTTCGTAACAGTGATTTGCTCTTCGAATACTTCGACCACTTGCACGCGACGCCTGCCGGCCTCACTGCTCCTACTAACATAGACGGAAGGTGGGAAAAGGTTAAACGTTTCGTTTCAACGATCGAGAGACGGATTTATGGCTCTAATAGCGGCTACTTTTTCTCTCTCTTTTACATCAGCCTGGAATCCTGGCGAATCCCTCCGGCAGCAAGTCACCGCTACGGATCCGGAAATTCCCGATACGATATTTCCGACGAAACTATTTTATCTTCGCTAAAGAGTATAGTGCAAATTTTGCATATTTGCTTTCGCAGGCATTATCAAAGATAGTCGTAACTCGTGCAGTAATAAAGAGAACGGAAGAAAAATGAGGCGGAAGATGAAAATGTAGTGTGGAAGAAGTCAGAAATAAATGTCCCGTTTCAGTATCTTCTCTCGGAGAAACATGTTTCATCCGCTTGTTGTTGAAATAGATACATAAAACGTTATGGTATGGGAAAATACGCGGTGGCTTGAGAGGGAAAGAGGAAAATGCAGTCGATCGGAAACATCAAGAGGTTGCTTTCCTCCCATTTTTGTTCTCTCACCTCTGCCGCCACTTTCCTCTTGCAATGTTTCAGAACTCGAGACGACCTTCGGGCTGATTTCACTTAATTTGAGACGAGTGTACCAGTTTCGTGGAAGTGCCGATCGGAAAGGCTCAGTCAACAAAGAATGGGATGCTGTGGGAGAAAATCGAATCTCTCGAACTTTTGGTCATGACGCATACTCCTAGCTTATTTTACCAAGATGCCAATAACAAACAGTATACTTTCAAAAGACTTAGCCAAAATTCTAACGAAATTCACTGTAACACGATATAAATTCACACGACTTTAACCAGCTCGCGGGTAATCCAAATTCACTGGGAATCTAATCGAAGAGAAAACGGGAACCAATATTCAAAGTTAGATCGAGTTCTTTTGTTATTCCATTAGCATACCGCCCCCCATTATTTCCAAAGTACACTAGAATGATTTGTCTCGGCTATTACACGGTCGTCCTGCAAGGAGCCCCCGCAGTCTACTGTCAAGTCTCGAATCGATTAACTTCGTATTAACGATCAGAATCAAGGCACGCTCACATCGAGACTCCAAACACACGAATGCTGTTTGAATATGCAGTGCCGTTAAGGAGGTTGGTGCCAAAAATGAAAATAATGAGATCGGATTGTAATTTCCAGAGAATGACAGTCAATGGTCACTGCAGCTACCTTTAAAATTTTAACTTGTTTGTCTGTACAGTTTTGGAGTTACCAATGTCCAAAAATCCATTCTTATGCATGGGCTCTTATGTCAACGAGAGCAGAAATTGCCGTTTATGGCTTAAAAGTATGTAATACAATAATGACACATGAATAAAAAACATTTCACGTGGTAAATGGGACATTTACGAATAATCAGGCAAAGTTTCAAAAGCTTCGTCTGTCCGATTTGAGAGTGTTTGACCAGAGATAGAAAAGGAAATATTTTCATTTGGAGAAATAACGTGGTAAATAGTATAGAAATAAAAGTAACTTATAAGAGCAAGTGTGACATAGCATAAACTTAATTGCAAATTGAAATTTACTACTCAAAAATTGGTTTTATTGTAATTTAAAAATGCCTCAAAATTCTGTGTCAGCGCTCACATTTTCCCCTCTTTCCCCCCGCACCAAATGACCGCACCAACCTCCTTAAGTATCCGGCGATGATGCGGGAAGATTAGCTGTGCTTATGTGCTAGGAGGAGTTTGGAGGGGCTCGACACTCTCGACGGTAACAACAAGTCGATTTCGGGAAAAGCAACTGAGGCGAGGACGAGGGAAGTGAATACTGTTCTACGTATTACCGACAATTACTGTCAGTCTGGCATGGAATGACGTTCAAACCATCGGCAGACATTTATTAAACGGAATCCTGGCACATCTGCAATGTGTGTGTGTGGTTGGTCGCGATCGATTACAGTCGTAATGACGGACAATGCACACGAATGTTTCGGATGATCGCAGTGGCCCCCCGCTCTGTATACGGCGGCGGTACAAAACATATTTGTGGACCAGTTCATCCGAAAACCGTTGTTATTCCACTTCTAATTGTGCTTCAAGTTCAATTATTACTAGACTGGCGATACTTAATAACAATATTTTATATTGTTATGTATACTTGTTTATTAATACCTGAGCTTTGCTTGAACTTGCTCTAATTAAAGGGGCAGACAGAGTTAATTGTATATAATCAACGGCATGCGCGATGTAATAAATTATTTCGAGTGGACCGAATCGGCTTTCACTTTAAATAAGTTTAGTTTAAATGGGCAAAGGGAGAAGGGAGGATGGAGCGGGCATGATATTAAAATTGAGTTACGCGGCCCGTTTGAGAGCCACAAATATTGCACCGAGATATATTTATTAAAATATGCCGGTACGAGCTGGATTTATCTTTTGAATCAGTAGCGCGAATGATACACCGAACATTCGTTTTTAATATCTTCCCGGTGACGTATATGCCTGACTGTCGAGATCAGCGGGACATTAATAATGTGTATGGTCGAATGGAATCGTCAGAAGGCAATAATTGGCATCGAAGATAGGGGAAAAGGGTCGGCCGGCGTACATTCCACAATAGAGTAGCCAATTACTGTTAGATACGTGCTTCTCTCTTTTTCAGAATACTCCCCTTCCAGTTTCGTTGCGGGATACTCTGCCTCTCTTTCGCGCTCAGAATGTCGATCGCTGCTCGTCCGCCCGGATTCTCTGTGACGTGTGACTGTGTTCCGAGCGCTCGCGTGTTGGTAATTGGAAATTTCGCGCAGCCAACCCTGTCCACATATCCGCCACCATGCTATTAATCCGCGCCCGCGGTGTACATACGTACAAATCGCACGGAAGGGAAAAAGTAGAAATGCCAGCCGACCGAGAGCCATCCAGCACGAGGCCAAACAATTTTATGGCCAGGCAATTGGATCGCTCTTCCCGAAAACTATATTTAAAAATAGTTACTGTACGCTCGATACTTTTCATTAAGAGTATAGGAGCCGGCCATTTTTGTCGCTAGATACGTTTAATTTAGTGGCGCTGCGCTGTGTCCAACATGGGCTAATCTCGGAACTGTTCTCCAGCCTGCACCAAATAAAGAACGGTTATGCAACAAAAACAGACCTCGCTACTGCAGGGAAAAAAGTGCAAAAGAATGTGTTTTCGATCTAAACTTGTAAACTGATCCAAGAATAAACGTATCGCTTTATCACTTCTTAAGATATCAGCATTGAAAAGAAATTAGATAGACGTGTACTTTTACATTTTGAGCCGAAAGTATGTTAACAGTTCAAAATTCCCAACACATGTGGGGAGACTTGACGCGAATATTACTGCAACTTCTCAAGATCACCGAAGAAATTACTTTCGCTAATCCTTGCTCCACTTGAACTTTTTGCGTGGCTTAGAGTCGCGTGAAAGTAGAGGAAAGAGGAGATTTCCTATAGATATAATCGGCGGATGCATCGACAAGTGGAATCGACTTGAGGGAGCTGTGCTGGGGAAAAAAGGGGGACGGGAGTAGAGGCGCGTGTATGTATCTATATGTTTGGCGGGATGAGGCCGAGTGAGAGAAGGACAAAAGCGATTCTGGACCGAGAGAGTGTGGAGGCAGGCGGCTTTCGGCATGGGTGCGAATGGCGATCATTAATAATATCCCCGCCGGCATCTCCATTTTACGCCCCTGACAATGGACAACTGTGTAACAATAATGTTCCGGGTTGGCCGTGTATGACCACGAGGCGCGTCAGAGTGGAGTGCGGAGTGGGGGGTGGGGGGTGGGGGGGCGCGCGCGCGGCCACGGTGGGCTGTGGGGTGGTTGGCATGGACCATCTACCTGGGCCGCAGTCAAGTAATGAAATTTGACTGGAAATTAACCACCGCGCTGCACACGCTCCAGCCGAGCTCGGGAATGGCGAGCGCACACACCTCCATCCAGTTTGGTGTGCGGCTCCCGACGCCCCGCTCTTCCCTGTTTGTGCGTGGTTGCACGCGCGCACCACCACTATCTTATAGTCCGCGGCCCGTGGCCCCCCGTCCCCCTCCACACCTACGAACACCCGCCAGCGGTATTGGTGCGTCGATGTGTCAGTGCGACGGCGCGCACTTGCGCTGCCCGCTGCGCGCAAACAACACAGGCCGTCGCACCGCGCCGCGCCGCGCCGCGTCGGCCACATCACGTACAAGATATTACAGGAATCGCAGAGCATCATCGGGGGAAAGTAATGACCAACCGTTTCATGATAACGATGAGTTAGCGTTGCACCTCGCTTATACATGCGTATATCATACCCATCTCCGTGCCCCGCTCAAACACCTTCTGCTCTTCCCTTTCTCTCCTACGCATACGCTCCCAATTCTTTTATTATAGTTCTGCTGCATTCTTGTTGGCCCGGCTCTTTCCCTTTCACACATTTTTCCATTCGTTCGATATCTGGAGCGCAGCCAGCCTCCTGAATTTATTTACCCAAGTCGGAAATGAACGGAAAGGTCAAATGTAATTGATGAGGCACGGGGCAATTCAAGCGCTTGGCTTTAATACTGAAATTGCAAGCGGGTGAAAAAGCTCGCACGCAAAACCGGGTGGATTTGGAAATGTACAACAATGTTGCCGAAAGATAACGAAAAGCACTCGAATCCCCAATACGATGACGTGCTGCGCATTATCGCGCAACGTTTTCGTCCCTTTTATCGGCAGGAGGACGCGCGACGGGTACGCTTTTAATCGGGATTATCGCTCTATTTCCGCGAGCCCGCCCGCTTTCCCTGGGGAGTATCGATTCATAATCGAATTGGGTTAATCCATATGTACCGGGATCAAAAACTCGGGGATTATCTGAAAGTAATTTCCCCAGGCGCAATGCGAGCCGAACCATGCATCCCCGATCATCAATCCAATGCTTTCGAATCATTTGCAGAGATTGTTTACAATTACCCAGCCGAATATTGCGGACAAACGACACACAGCAAAAAAGAACAAGCATCTTCCAACCAAATTGTTGACCTAAAGCGATTTTTGCTAACATGAAGTCCGGATCCAACCGCGAGATTCGCCGAGATTTACGTCGCTCTCTACTCCATCCAGTGGAGAAATCGGTTTCAGCCATTTTTCCGAAAAAGGAATGGACGTACGAAGCGAGGAGTTTCCGGCGTGGAAAACGAGACGTAAATGTAAAGGATCGCGCGGCTCATTCAAGCTGCGTTGCCAGCGGATAATTCGTCTGGGAGGAGGGAATTTGGGTTGGGTGCACTCGAGTCCTCGGAATTCAGGAGTAAATTCGAAGAGTTCTTCCATCGTTTGGGTGAATAGTCCCGCGATTTATGCTCTCCCTCTAAGCCGAATGCTCCAGGAGCGCGAGCATTTCCTAGAGAAGCTGATGTGCGGTTCACTTGCACTGCGCGCGCAAAACCGGCGCCGCTCTTCTCATTATTTTATGCAGATGCTACGTGATGCATTACGCGCCGAGCGCGACCTACATTTCAACAATTTAACACGTTCGCTCGCGGTAAACCCGCGCCCGCGCCCGCGCCCGCTCCCGCCGTATGTATTATCATTCAATAAAAAGCTCCGATCCACCGCACGGCTCGCTTCAATCTGGCCGCGCGCACTCGGAAAAAATGAAATGGGTTACCGCTGCTTGTACATGCGCCAAGTTATGAATTAAACAAGTCGTCGAACACTCCCGAGTTATAATGGAAAAAATTAATAGTCGCTCCGCTTTACTCGGAAACTCGCAATAAACAGCGAAAAAACCAAGCCCCGACAGCCACGCATTACACTTGCATTAATCACAAATACGTGGCTTGAAATTGCTCGAAATCAACCTTACACATTGTACGAATGTATGCACAGTGTGCTTCATATATTTTCACTTAAATACCGTGCACGTTTTCCGCGGACTTGAAAGCGAATTTTGGTAGAGCACACACCTGAAAATTCGACTTGTGGCAATAGAGTTCTCCAAAACAGCAAGGCTCCAGTGGGAAGGTCGTCGTTGGTTCGGTATCGACCATCCTGACAGAATGTTTGCCCCCGTTTCCCTATTCTCGAAAATACATACGGTGTCGTAGGATTCGTATTGCTAAGACGAGCCCCTCATCCGTTCAAAAGCAAGGAATCGACCCACATTTGCATCACCATTCGTTATTTCTCTCGGCGTTTCCGCCATTCTCGGTCGCGCAGGTGTAACATGTCAATAACCTTTCTTTTGCAATTTGCCGACTGCGCTGGGTCACGAAAAGGGTGTGCGAAGCGCGCAAGGGAGAAGATGTGGAAGGAAGACGAGGAGCGAGGAACAAGAGGAGGCAGCCTTGTCGGAGAAAGAGTGGCGGCGCGGCGGCTGGAAAAACGAGAGCGAGCGGGCGGGCGGGCGGGCGGCGAAGGGGGTGAGAAGAGCGGGAAAGAGTGGCGCGTAACGTGGTAGCTATGGCTGCGGCTTGGGATGCGAGCGCGCGGGGGTAGTCGGGGTCTGGTGGCGGCGAGAGTGGTGTCGGGGCGAAGCGAGAGTTTGGAGGGGTTGGTGGCGGTGGGGTGGCGGAAGTACAGGCCGTTTTATTATGCAAAAGCTTTCTCGGCAGTTGGGTCGTTCTGGTTCGGCGGCGTTGCAGCAACAGCAACAGCAGCATCGAGCCGGAGTCGGTGGCAGCGGTGACGGCGCGGCGGCGGTAGTACCCACGGCGAGATAGCAAGCTTGGAGGGTTAGAGGAGGGCTGGAAAAAGCCTCCGCCCCCGAATCGCGTAAATACTGGCAGCCATTTTGCGATAAACTTTTTTCCCGAGCTGCGCAGTAGCAAGAGCAAGGCAGAGAGGGTGAAAAGCTTTGGACACGCTCTCGAAAGAGGAGTAACGGGGCACCCACTACGACGCTCTACACCGAACCTGTGGGCGAGAGTTCTCGCTGAATATGCCAAGCGGAGGAAAGGAGAAAAAGTGAGCCTGGGCGTGGAAATGTAAAGAAAGAAAGAGAGTAAGAAGAACGAACAATTAATCTTTCATGGGGTGCCTGCCAGCGGTGCTCAATCTTCGAAAACACTTTTTCGCCCCGACTCTCTCTCTCTCTCTCTCTCTTTCTCCCCCGGAATACTCCGTAATTAATGAGCTGCCTGATAATTAACAACGCAGCCATTCTGCGATTCCTGGAAGAAAGCAGTTCACTATTCATAGAATAATAATGGGTAATATTATATAAATAAGGTTCGGGCAAAATTAAGAAAGTATTTCTTCCAGGCATCAATCTTAATGAGTATCAACATTGCAAGTTGAAACAGTGAGATATCATTATTCAACATGCTTCACGCACAAACCAATTTGAATTTTTTGAATGGAGCGGTATTCTGTGCCACATTTTAAAACTTGTTCACAAATTGGCTTTCAACCTACTGAAAAGTTTCCTGCACGATGATTAAAAGAGCCTGCGTCTAAAGAGGTACATCTATTTTTAGTCACTCTCCTTCATCCAAGCCTTAAAAAAAGGTACTGCGTTTGCGTTCTATACGCGGTGATTATAAAGGCGGCGCCTTAAAACTCGCCTTTGACCACTCAAATAAAAACTCACGAAGGTATGCTCAAAGCGACGTGTTTGCAATTCAGGGAAAGAAATGTGTGAAACATGAGTCATGTCATTGCTGACGATCGAGAAAAAGATTGTGCAAGATAGAAATCGTCAAAGCGGGACAAAAATGCGAGGAAAGAATTGTGGAGGCAAAAACGTAAGTGAATAGAGGTGCAACTGTTCATTGGACTTTGGGCAGTCTATTCATTATAGCTTTCCAACGGCACCAAGCTCTTTAAGCGGAAGCGATATCTCAGAAAGCAATGCATCCAGCAGAGTCGTACGGCAAGGAGACTAAAATATTCAGTTTCCCTAATACCAGCAGTTCGCTACCGCGTAACTAAAAAAGAAGTAGGACCAAACCGAAGCGAAGAGTGGGTTCAACAGGCGCCAGAGCGTGGTTTTGCCCCGTCTTCCACGAAATGTCGCAGCCCAACTCAGCGTGGGACGGGAAGAGATTTCGTCCGGATAACAGGCACTTTTCAGGTAACCGAGCCGAACCGTCCTCCGAATTACTGATCGGTTGACTAGTACGGGGAACGCTTATTTCGCGTTTCAGGCGAGCCGTGATCGGAACAATCCTCCCTCTTCGAAGTACACGAACGCAACTTTATCTCTCACGTCAATCGTGCAAACACCTTTGAGAAGAAGTTTTAGATTTCACGAAAACCTCGTACTCGAATTTGTTCTATGCGGTTAGCTTGGACGATACATTTAACAAAGCAGAGAGCAGCGCTAAGGTAGGGAGACAGGAAGGGGGAGCGAAGGGGGAGGGGACCAAGACGATGTCAGCTGAAGATGAAAAAAGGGAACGGTTGGTGTCCAGTGAGAGGCTAATTTCCATCGTGCCCGATTCATTACTGACCGGCCGCGCAGGGTTGTGCGGCAGACGGAGGGGCAAGGGATGAGGATGAGGATGAGGATGAGGATGACGATGAGGAGAGGAGGGTTAGCCGAGAAAGTGGAAGGAACGCGGGTAGGATGGAAGTTGGGAAGGAGGCCAGCGGGGGCAGCCAAGCCAGACAGAAGGAGAAAGAAGAGGGAAGTCGGCGGTGGGCTAGAAAAGGGGTCGGAAGGGTAGGATGGTGGCGGCGCATTATTACGAGGCCGAATTACCTAATTTCGTTGGTCGTTACGTTGTTTCGACGAGCCGGAGCCCCCCGGGCCTGGCGGGGGAGGCGTAGAGCTCTCACGGTGGCGGGTCCTTCTGGCACCGAGGTTCGCGTTAAACCACCCCATTTGAGCGTTTTCCACCCCGACGACCTTACTATCGGGGTGGCCCGACCGTAGCCCCAACGCCCTAGCCCCCATCTCCCCTGCTCCGCTCACCCATCTGTGAAACTCCACGCGGACTGCTCCGCCAATGTAGAAAGCGACAAGTACGACTTATCCAATAGTCACTCCTCCTTCTTAAGCAAAGATCCCCTCTTTCGACGTGTCCGTTGGCGGCTTTTAAAAGCAGCCAATCGGAGAACAGCCACGGCCAATAAGCGGGCTCGATGATGCCGGCGCGCACTGAACACGAGGCAGAGAGCTCTGATGACAGCCAGAGATCGAGTCCGCGCGGAGTACGCCGCGCCGTAAAGAGGTGGTGGTAGGTGGCTCTGCGGCGGTCGAGCAGGGGTGAAACTATTGGCCACCCACGCCTGCTCGCTGCTTGCTTCTTCACTCTCTTTCTCTCGCACTCTCTTAACCTGCCTCTCTGCCTGGCTCTCTTCAATGAGAGAGAGAGTGAGAGCGAGAGAAAAGGGAGTGAGCGAGATTGGTAGCGAGAAAGGAAAGGGGAGCGTGGCTAGAGACGGGCGAGAAACAGAGAGGAAATGGGCGTAAAGGTCCGGAAGAAAGAGGATATAGGAGGCCGTAGTCGCCGGGCTCTCCTGGCTGAGCTTTTTTCGCTCGACAGGGGTGGATGGACAAACGGAGAGTTCTTCCAGACTTCTGTCCTCCCTAGGGGTGCGCTATTACGGCATAACAAAGTCCGGTCGTGTCGCGTATATCGGATCGTACGTCAATATACCGCCGAACCAGCATGCTCAGTCTTTTTTCCTCTTCCATCGTTTGCTCTCTTCACCCGCCCACCCGAACCTCCACGACCGATCGTCTCCCCCCCCCCCCCCATCTCTGCCACCCTGTCCTACGTCCTACTGACTTGTCGTCTCTCCTCGTGCACAATCAGCCTCTTCTGCGCCAAAGTCGAGTGCTTCGGTGATACGTTATAAGTCGGGGAATACTAGCGAGGTGAAGGCAAGGTGACTCGCTATTGTCTCTCGGTACTCTTTCCCGAGAGAAGTGGTATGCAGTATGTGTGTGTGTGTGTGTGTGTGTGCCGATTAAGAGAGCTCTGTCAAAACTTATCGAGGGCAGTCGATGACTTGCGGAGAAGCGAGGCGGCCACCAAGAGGGTAGTGGCGCGCGGCTCGGCGACCCTCGGTAAATTTGGGTCGTGTCACGAGGGTGATGCAGCCAACGTAAAACACGCTTGACGAGTGACCCTGATTTTGCGGATTTCACATTTCTCCTTGGTGATGTTAGAGCCGATTACTCCCCTTCTAATCGTTTCGGCGGTGACCTACCTCGACGATAGAGCGATCCGGCAATTAGCGAAAACACAGTCTACCCACTCGACTCAATGTCCTCGGTCTATGAAGCCATTAATCACGCTTGACGACATACATTAGCTCGCGATTATTTTTTTATCTGGCATCTTATTCGCGTTATCCCGGGAACGTACTCAAGAGTATCCAGACAGCTGCGCCATTCCATTCGACTTGGAAAGTGATGTACTGATGACTGTTCATGCAGGCGCGCTGACGGGAAAATGATTTTTCACACGTTGCCTCAATAGTTGGATTGGAGTTTCATAATGAGGGTGTAATTGCGAGCTGCTCTGGACGCGCACCTATTATTACTGCGATCAATTACAGGTACAAATATCGCCCACACGAGTTTCCCTGTATGTTCTTGCTCGCTTCAAGCATAATGATTTTAACTCTACGGTAAATAAAGTGGGACGGAGAAGTAACCGGTAAACAGAGACGGAGCGTAAGCCAGCTATCATTCTCACGTGCTAATCCATCGACTTGCGTAGTCAAGCGCGTTAACTGTAGTTTAATTGGTATAAGAATGCTCTCTGTATACCGGCGATCAGCGGTGAAATGAAGATTTAATTGCTTCCCCGCGAGTGCTCCTCATTTCCTGGCGCATGTACGAATTCACGGGAATCTCGGCGGAGAGACGGGCGAGAATAATCGCGGTCGCAATCATAAATGCTTTTTCATCCGACTGGAATTTGATTTGGCGAAAGCCGAGAAAAAAGGGGCGCTCGAGTATAGGGGGAGAGGAGGAAGAATCGTGCCGGACTGTCTGATTGCTCTTCTCTTTCAGCCGACACACGCACGGACCGACACGCATACGTGTGCTCTCTCGCCTTGTGCTCTCGAGGCTTGCTTGTACGAGGGGCACACACGTGCCGGGGTGCTTCGGCGATATTAAAGGGATCTCTCGCTGGGGCCGAACATTTCCTGCATCGAGAAACCGCCAACAACTCTCTCCTCGCTGAGACTCTTTCATTCGCGCTTACCAACCCTTCTCGCCGGCGACCCTCTTTTTCTCCTCGAGACTGCTTGACGCCTCTCTTTCCTCCTCTCTTTTCCTCATTTCCCGCACGCTCTGCCGAGCGCGCTCCAGTCAACTCTAGCTGGAGGTACTGGGCGCGCATACCGTGTACCGTGTACCGACTTGTACACACATTCTCCCGAGGACTGAACCAGGGGTAGATATCGGCGAGCAGCGTGTGGAGCGGACCGAGTGTAAGAAAGAATAGGAGTAAAAAGGCGCAGGAGGAGGAGGTGGAGGATGAGCGGGAAGTGCAGGGAAAGAGAAAGTGGGAAGACGGGCTAGATAGGGGAGCGGGCGAACGGGAAAGCAGAAGCTGGAGAGTGGTGGAAGGTGGAAGAGGAAAACGGCAACTCGAGGCCACTGAAACCAGCTGCATTCCCGACCATTAGAACTCCGCACGGTAGTGAAAATTTACTGTCGTAACCCAGTCCTAATGCACTGCACCATCGCGCTTGCAGAGCTCCGGGTACGGCTCTGACTCCAGCACCGTTGCCGTTATGGACGTACCGTCGCGTCAGAGCTGTTTGAGCTCTGCCCTGTGAACATAGCCGTCCTCTCCTCTCCTCTCCTCTCCTCTCCTCTCCTCTCCTCTCCTCTCTACATACCCACCCACCAACACCTACCCACTGCGGTGTGTGCACCGCCCGAGCTCCGCGGGGAAGGACGCAGTCGAGATGAGGACCTTCATTGTGTGCCTCTAGCTATCTACTACTCTCGGTGCTTGAGTAGTTCTAGCAAGAGCGGTGGTGTCATGCAGCAATGTTATCCGCCACCCTGGCTGCCTCACGGGAGTGGGAGCCCGGAGAGCGTCGGGCGTCGGGCGTCGGGCGAGCAGAGGAGTCACGAAGAAGAGAGACCTCCGCAGAGATGGAGAGATGCCGAGTGTCTGTGCCTCGCGGTAATGGCCTATTGCCAGGGCCGTAGTAATCACGAGGCTTCGCACTTGAATATAAATCGACTTCGCGACAACCTCCCGCCGATTTCTCGAAAACTGTTCGATCTTGCTAAAACAGCGAATGTAATCCTCCAGTATCTAGTGAACACGTTTTCTCCAGACGGCAAACGTATTTCCTTTCGTTTGCACTGCGTACCCAAACACCAGTTGCCTTCGTTTCTTAAGTACTCACTGCAAATTATTCTCTTCCCTTCTCTCTTTAAGATAGAAAGATTTATGCGCGTCTCCGCTGGCGCATCGATAAATCGAGCGATCGTGAAAGTGACAGCCATCTATGCCTGCCCCTCTGTGCTTGGTCATTCGGAGAAAAAGAATAGAAGGAGAGTCTGCACTCTTGTATTCTTCTCAATGGTCTAGGAAGGTAGCCGTGGAAGTGTGCCTGGAAACGTTTACCAGGCGTCCCTCATAAATAACTGGGGAGACTGACAAGGCGGAGAACAGACCTGCTGCTCGACGAAGTTTGGCCTTCTTTTGAAAGGGCAGAGTGGTCTTGAATCGGAGGGAGTCCTAGAAGACGGCTACTCGTCCCTCAAGATCACGGGAAAATGGCCGCATTTAACTCAGATCCACGCTGATGGAGCTGTGGACTTCCTTCCTACATTGCTACTTCACAATTGAGATACCACTGACGATTATATTAATTTCAGTGAGCCGGCTACTTTACGGCGGATAAGCAGGCTATAACTAGGCGGATACTAGGCGCTCCGAATCTGTTAATATACAGCAACAAACAGCACATACCGCCCGTGATATCCAATCTTTCGGACGAATGCTTGGCGCAAGGCTCCGTGCGATATTACGTTTGCGAGTGAAAAGTGGCTTCGGTGCATTAATGGGAGAGTATTGTTCGAAGCGCAGAGAGTGCGTAGAAACGGCGGGCACATCTGGATGAGATATAAAAGGTCGGGCGGCGTATAGTACATATCTTATGCAGCGCGGCGTATTGTCGCTCTATCAGAAAGGCGACGCAGATAAAATAAATGCAAGCGGCAGGAACGATATTGCGCTTTATGCGGATATTACGGGAGCGTTTCGATCGCGTGCAGAATGCGATATACCGTAAAGTTTACGCGGACTACCGAGCGCCATTATCCGACTGTGTATGCGCCGGCGGTCTTCGAGGCTATTGAAATTATTACAGCGCTTGCTCTCGGCCTCGTGGAAAATTGAAGACCCACGCGCTCACTTCCTTCTAAGTGCAACACTAGCAAGCATTGAGCGCGTGCGGAGAGAAGTTTGACGTGGTGCCATTCCATGGGAGAATACATACGTCCCTGCAAATGTGAGCGGGAGGCCCTCCTGGTAGCTATAGTCGGCAACTTGGCGTTTATTAGTGTCAGCCAGCGAAGTTGGCTGCCTGGCTGACCATCCGATCGTTCGAGTGCCGCGCTGCACCAGCAATCCCACCAGCAACATCGGTACCGCTGCTGACGCTATTGCTACTACGACTGCCGGTGCAGAAATCGTCTATTACCACCACCACCACCACCACCACCACCAACAGCAGTAGTACTGCTGACAGAGAGCGAGGTCGTCTACCACTCTAACCGAGCAGGAGTAGCACGACCGCCGCAACCAGCAACAGTCACTAAACTCGAAATGGCCAACTGGCTCGTTCCTGCATTCGCCGACATTCGCTCCAATCCCACATCCTGCTCCTTTCTCGCTCTTTCGTTCGTTCCATGTTTTACCTCCCTGCTTCGCATACTCTCGCCGACTAACTCCGGTGCATTTAGCATCTCTCGATCTCTCTCTCATCCGGCGAATACTTATTCCATGCGATACACGCGTATGCACATAACACCATGCTAGCCGCGTTTGTGGGATCGCTATGAAGCTGGGATTAGCGTTAAGTCGACCCTAAGTACGGGATCTAGGCCGAGATTATCGTATCGGTCCGCTATTAGCACTGATATTGAAATCGCCTCCCGGAAAGCCTGCCTGTGATTTCACCACGCTGCATCGGAGATAGGTGAGGCCCACTAACGGAGATGTGAATGATAGCACCTGGACTGCATGATAAGTAGAGTATACATCTACAATCGGAGTAGCAGGCAGAAACATATTGACATAGATTGCAGGAACACGGAAAACCTACTCGAATCAGGAAGGAGCGGTAAACAGTGTAGAAGTGGTGGCATGAGCGTAGAGCCGAACTCATAGTTAATGGCAAAACTCTGATCGAGCTTATGTCGGTTTATGAACGCGACGGCAATCTATAAGCATTAATCGATATGACACTGGTGCATATGCTTTCCAAGGAAATGGTAGACATTACCCCGAAGTCGTGTCACATGATGATAGCGCTCTGTGCACTCGCATAAAGTACTAGGCATTGTGCGTCGGTAATTCCAAGCCAACCGGAATCAAGTCGCATCTCTCCTGTCACGTTATTGGTTTTCCTTGTTAGGAATCGAAGCGGAGGGAAGTTGGGATGAGTGAAAACGATTTATTAATTAGAGCATTCGACCAGCCGGATTAAATCGAGAGATGGCATGATGACTCTTAACCGGATGAACACATCAAGGTACGCCGACATAGCCAAGATTAATCAAGATTTCTTTCTTCTGTAGGACACACCGCGCGGCGACTGCGCGCGGTGGCGGCGGCGGCAACTGCGGCGCTCATTAATTCAAAAAGGAAGGAAGTGAATGGCGAGCGGCGGGACCGACAACGCGCTACGCCAGTAGCGATTGCATTTATCTGACGACGAGTTCGGTCCGACGATACGCATTGGAATAAGCAACTTTCGTAAGTGTCCCTACCAAGAATTTCTCCCGACAAACGTGTTTCGATTCAGCAATCGGCACCGATCGAATCGGCAGTCTGGGAGGAACGTTTCTCGAAATGCTCAATTATCTGAGTCGGAGCCGGATGCTGGGCGATTAACGGTCGCTCGGTGTTTCAGCAATTAAGACGAATCGATAGCGTGCGCGGCACTCGTTGCATTAAGGAGGACGCCGGGCTCGGTGTTGGTGCGTGTATACGAGCTGTAAGCCGCCCGATACTTTCATACAGCATACAGCCAGTGCAGAGAGTAGAGGAGTGCGCTTAATTAAATACTGGATTTTTCTATGTCGCCCTGGACCGACTCTAATCGCGCGATGCCTCTCTCTAATCAGGAGGTGCTCGCTTGTATCCTGCAATCCGCACGTTCCACTCTCGCTCTCCACCCTACTCTCTTTCTTGGCTTCAATCTCTCTGGCCGGCGCGGCGCGGCGCGGCGCCGCTCTTCCTCTCCAATTCCTTCTTGTACTCCCTCCCCACAGGGAGCGCGGCATGCGGCAACGAAACAAATACGTGAACAAGCTACTACACGCACCGCTCCGATGTATCTTGACGATTCGACTTAGGGAACCCTAGTGAATCCTACCGGATAAACTTGATGTGCCGACCTCTCTCGGCGTTGCCTGCCTTCACCGTTCAAATGTCGAGAAGGAAAGCTTAATTAAGCTATGCTATTTCGCCTGTTCTCCCTTCTTTGCTTCATCACCAAGCCCTCCGCCCTCTACACGTGTTTCATTAAAAGATTTAAATCGATCCTATTGATGACAACTTACATGGAATCATACTTCATTCTGATTCATAAATAAACATAGTGCACTACCGCAATCGTGCATATGCTTGCATATATGCATCTCTCTTATTGTGAAGATCTCGAGCTCTAGAAAAAATCTGCGACAGAATCGCACAACCTACTGTAATGATATCGCTGTATCTACCGAGGTCAAAAGAAAAGTAATAAAACACGACTCGACCGGTTACGCTTTCGTGCTGGTGATTAATTCTGCGTGTTGTTCCTTGATGTCATTCGAATGGAAGGCGTTTTTGCTCGCAATCCCCTCTTATCACGTTAAGAAAACAATCTGTAGTCGAAAAACCAGAATTCCCTGAGGGGATTGGTGTTATATCGAACTCCATGGAAAGCCAATATAACTGGTGGCAGCTGATGCAGAGTGCCATCTCGGGATTCCTCGAGGTTAGAAAAGAAAAGGAAGTTCTTGCTAAAAGAACGGAGGTAAACGGTGCTCGGTGAAGGATGACGGCGAAAGAAAGAGGGTTGAGGTCGTCGAGAACACTCGACTCCCTGCTTTTGTCCCCGCCGGCGCGAGATATCTCTCTCTTTACCGGGATTAAGAGGCGAAAGGGGTCAAGACTTCGAGATTAATAATTTGTCCGAGACAGAAAGCAGCGATCGCCTCAACGTATCTTCACGAGCGCACGTCTTTCTGCCACATCAGTGTGCTGCTTCACCGCCGCCCTCCCAATCTCTCTCACACTCATCCACTCGCTCTCATCCTCTTCTTGCGCTTCTTCTTTTTGCATCGTCGCTGGAGCCCTCGTCGGCGTCCCCGTCGTCGCCGACGTCGCCGATGCCTCCTTCTACTTCTTCATGTCCGTCTTTTGTCAACGACAGAGCCACTCAGGAAGGTCGAAAATCAGTGAGTAGTACTGGCCGGAGCAGGTGAGAGACCGAGTTGCAGAAGTGCCACCGGGAGAGAAAGGGGAGTTTTGCGAGGAAGGATGGTGGCAGAATTGTAGGCAGAAATACGGCCAAGCCGAGCAGATAAACGACGTATCGAGCGCGCCTGTTGAGAGCGTTTTCGTTCGATAAACAGAATAATTTGGTGTCGTTGTCGGTACGATTGATAAAACCGGACTACGCCGATGGAAACGCGCTCCGGAGGCAGCGACGAGTGTTCGCCCCGAGATAATACACGCTCGTTGCGGCGATACGCTTTCGTCGATAATTTATACCGGCTCGTATGGTGTCTAGCACTGTGTCCTCCGTGTAGTATGGCATGCGTCGCTTCGCCTCGATCCGGATCGCAACGTACCTTCAAATAAAGCTCACTTCACACTACATACATATAGAGTCCTGAAACGGCACCCCTGCGGCGCACAAACTCAACGGCCCATGCGTTTCTCCATCCAAGAGGCAATAACAATTTTTCCAACTGAAATCACAAAAGAATTTACATTTTCCTCCTGAAACTTTTATCATCGAAGCATCCTCTCCACAACTGACGACAAGGTCACCAGCGTCGACGCTATATTAATTGGGTGTGAAATAACGATATTCATGTTGCTACCTTCATTAACGATGAATATACATAGAAATCTTTCTCTTTTACAGTGGAACGTTTTTGTCAGGAAATCTTCGTGTCTACATCTATCGTCCATCTGTAATCAGCTTTGGAACATTCGTCGACAAAAAGTGCTACTAATTATTTTCTCTTTAGGCCAGTAAAACGTACAAATTGCAACATGATTTTTAAATAATATTAGCATTTGCTACTTTCATAGAGGGATTCTGCAAATCTCTGGTTCGTACATTCCTTCATTTCAGGTAATGCATTTTTACATTCTAATAAATTTGTTTCAAGAATGCCCATCCTAGTACTATTTAGGGGACTTAAAATTGGGCCATACGGTACAAAAAGGCCAGTCGATGAATTTGGCGGCGTGTACAACCGCCAGTTGAACGATATTCGAGTAAAACCTAATCTGTGCGCGCTTTAACCGGGCTGCGGCAGCACTCTGAAAATTCTGGCCTCAAAACCACAGGTTATACGCGCGGCAATAGCAGCGAATACTCGGGAATTTTGTAGCAGGGCTCCGGGTGCTTTCTCACCTGCCTATAGGCCAGAATATACACGGACTACCCTTACCAAGGCCCATTGTGTATAAGCATCGTGTATTCACGGCTCCGCGAGACAAAAGAGCGTACCTCCTTACGTGGTTCGGGGCCGACTGGTCCTGGTGAGACTGAGAGATGAGGCGAGCGAGGTTCAGTCTGCTAGTAGTCGAGCGAGGATCACGAGCAAGCATGCTATTGGTGCTGAGCCAACTCGGATTGGTCGGCTGCGCATTCTCTTGTGCCGAGAACTCCGCGCGGACTATCTACTCTGTCCTCTTCGGTCTGAAGCGGGCACGAGGTCGACCTCATTCGCCCCAATGCCCCAACCATCGCCCATTTCGCTCGCTCCACAGCCGAGATATTTGAACGTCATTCTCGCACTCCTGATAGACACGATACCAACCACGGCCGGCTGTTCTCCACTCTTTCTCATCTTCCTCCAGCCTTTAGCTTTTCCTTGCCCCTCTCGCTTCTTCACTCCTTCTTTCTCTTTCCACCTTTCACTCCTTCTCGCACTCTCTCACTCCCTCCCGCTGCCGCCTGAAAACAGTCTCTCGGCAGCAAAGCAGCGAGATCCCCCGGACGAGATATGAATTCACGTTCCTCCTTTTATATTCCACGCTCGCCTGCCCTCCATTTTGCTTGCTCGAGTCCCCCCTTGTCTGCCTCGGCGATCTGCGACTACCGTATGTGTCGGCTGCACAGCTATCTCACAGGTTTCTCCTCCGCCCTCCCATCTCTCTCTTTCTCGCTGCAGCTTCCCTGCCCGGATCTTCAACTATATACGCGCATGATCGTGTTGTTCCAAAGCCGTCGGCGGTGAAGACGCGGCGTCGTCGTCGTCGTCGTAGTCGTCGTAGTCGTCGTCGACGACCTCCTCTTGGTCTTTGCCGTGTCGCCATGCCGCTCTCTGCAATAGACATGTACGGGTACTTCGCTCTCCAGTGAAGCGTACGTGTACAGATGGCAAGAGAGGAAGGAACGCGACTTGGGCTCTGACTGGCTGGGGCTGGCTGGCTGACTGTTCGTAATACGTGGTCAGCTACCCACGGCGAAAGGAAGGCGATACGAAAGAGGATCGGAACACGTCTGCTTGTTATACGAACGAGTAAAGAGAAATAGAAAGAGTTGAGGAGAGAGAGAGAGAGAGCGAGGGAGTAAGTAGAGAGTTATTTGAGGGGAAGGGAGAAGTAGTGAAAAACAAAGCGATCGAGTTAGGCCAGCCGACGGAATGAGTGAGAACCGGTAATGCCGGCCAGCCGTCCGGGCAAGGATAAGCGAAGCGTTAAATATTAAAAACAATCCATCAATTAGCGCTAATGCCTGAGCATTAAGCGAGCCTGCTAGCCTGCTGGGATGTGGCGACACGTGTTCATGTGTAACCCCGTCTCGGCCTGTGTCTACACAGCCGCGATATAGGTGTATACAACGATACGACGACTACTGGTAGGTATCATTTCGGTTCGTTAGGCGCGGCCCGCTGTCGTATAGGCGTTACGCAGTGTGCATACGTCGTGTGCAAGCTATACATATGTAAAGTGTACACACGTGCGGTTGCATATGCCCCATACCCCTCTCACCCACCCATCCCCTTCGAGTCGCGCTCTCTCCCTCCCGCTCTTTCTCCCTCAACACATTCAACATAATGCGCTAGTGCATGCATACATATAAGCACATACATACATAGGCAACTATCGCGGACACAACTCCACGTGGTCATTTCTCGTGGCCTGATGATTCCTCCTGTGGGAGTGTGTTCCCTCGTCCCCACTTTCATACTTGTCTCTCGGTAAATGCAGGTGAGTGCCTCCGGCATTTATAGGGGTTAATTTTCTGACCCAAGTTACGGATGAAGAACACCACCAATACCCAGGTGACCTAGCGGCGAGTGGAAAGCCACAGTAGAGTGCCTCGAGATGGTGACGTCTACTATGCCGCATTCAATATTACTTAACACTCTTCCACAATTACTTAACATTAGGTAAGAAATTACTAGGTCCAATTGCATCGCTTCATTATTTAAGTCGGCGTTTTAGACCACAGAGTAATACTTTTACGACAATGATTTCAATAGTCTCGCTGCGTTGATTTCGGAGACAAAGCGGCGTGTCGCAGTCAACCATAACAGTGGTGGAGACAACTAACAAGTATAGAGCTGTAGCGCACAGGTTCCGCAAGTAATCACGAATGGGTTGAATGGTGAAAATATGATGGGCAGTACAACAGGCTGGGCTAGAGAAAATATCATAAGGATTGATGGAGGAAGAGAGCTAGAGAATTTGCGAGGATACTTTGTGCCTCGAGCGCGGCCAGTGCAACGACATGCATCGGCCGCAGCAGGGGCGACATTATCGCCGGTTGCAGAGACCGCGTGCGCGGCTGCGGATGGTGCGGTATGGTGGTTAGGGGCGGTTAGGGCAGTGCACCACAAGGGTGGTCAAACCGCAAACGAGACCACCGTCCTGGCTATCTGCTATCTGGATAACCACTGCCGCCGCCGCCGCCGCCGCCGCCGCCACCGGCGCTCGTCCACCTCCAACTTCTCCTCTTCTTCCTACAGCTATCAACCAACCCACCCCCGACCCCACAGACTCACCTAGAATCTGCGACGACAAGGCCAGCCCCACCGTCATGGTCCAACAACTTATCACGCTAATTCGTATTTCACCAATCCTGCACAAGACCCTTTCACAGTTCTTCTAAACTCTTAAATATATCTATGTATGGTGTGTATGTAGTCCGCATCACGCCGTCAAAGCTCCGGGCAAATCATTATTGTTAATTGTTACTCTTATCAAATATAACTAAAGAAACAGTCTTTTTATTGCTCTACTTTATTAAAACCCAATTCACCCCTTTTACATTTCAGTGCTCCATATAGGAATTTTTACTCAAATACACATTGCAGCAGACTTTTGAGAAGACGCCTGCCGCTTGGGTTGCAGTCACGGAAGGACATGTGGAAGATTGAATAGGGCAAATGATATCATACCACATGCCGAAATGTGATGGCAATTAGATCGAGTGGCGAAAGCCCAATCGTTTCTCATAGCCAGCGCTCGGATTCGATCGGATTTCGAAGCGCAGTTGAGGAACGGCGCGGCGGTGGATGGTGGACAAGGGAAGCGTAAGTAGTGTGGAAGAAGCAGGAGTGCGCGGCTGCTATCCTTTTTCACGGTGCGTCGATCGATTAAACGAAGGGAATAAATTAAGCGGCAGTGGATGGGCGTCCTTTGTAGGAGGTGCGAGGATAAAAATCTCTGGTCGCCGCGTGCTATTACCTCGGCATGTAATTGCAGCAATTCACTCAGCTGCGCAGAGTGGGCCGCGCGCGATAAATTCCTTCTTCTTCTTCGGTTTCTCTCTTGCCCCCTTCGTTTACGAGCCACTACCGAGAAATTTAAACGCGCCCCAGCCCATCGCTAAAGCGACGCGGAGCGCCGCCTGTATATTTATGCAACCCGCGCAACCAACACCGACTTTTATATCCGTGCACATGTTTAGACGTATTAACGAGTCGCCGGCGCAGCTGCTGTGCTACTCGATTCTTCGCTGCTTACTGCTTCCGCACACCTTTTCGGAGTGCGGCCTCCTACCTAATTCTCCCCATTCGAGAAGACTAGTTTCAACTAAACTATAACGACTACCGCTGATATAATGGTCAAACACAAAAAATGCCTGACTCATCACCATGAAATGTTCTCTCTTCAAATAAGGTGGAGGCTCATCTTCGGGAAAGCAAGGCGTGTTTTCGTGGCTCGTAATATCGATCAATCACATGTGCCAGCAGATCTTGGTCGTGAATCCTCATTAGTAACTTGGAAATTTATATACATAAAGTGATCGAGATAAATAAGGGAAAATCTCGTTCCAGAACACGAGTTTTGTGAAAGCGTTTTGCATCATTCAAGCAGTTGCGGAATCGAGCATTATTAGCATAGCAAAATTGCATTTATTTTGCATGCGCCGTTGCTTTAACATAAGGTAAAAGCAACTGCACATGTGTACTTCCAAATGTAGTCAATGTAGTCAATACATTTGCTATTCGTGATGATAGTCCGTCAAAAGATTGAATCGATTGAATTAAAGAGTGGTTACATCAATATTTCTCGAACAGAAACTAGTATTACAGGAATAGCGAGTGCGTAATGAGATCAAAAGCAAGAAAAATGGAAGTTCATATTACTGGTGATGGTTTTATCAATCTATCGTTTACTAATGTTCCTTCTTCGTGGCCAAACTATTTTCGAAAGTCGCTGCTATCCAAACTAAGTCAAGTTTATTGAACTGGCCTTATCAGACACTTTATCTCGCTGGTCTTTCCCAATTGTTGACCTTACATTGTGTCCGGTGTTTCATTCGAGTAATTGCGCTCTTATCAACGTGTTGTCGAGTCGCCCACTTTTATTTCTGATGTTATCTCAATTATTTGCTCTGTGTTCCGTTTAAAGAAATGCGTTCCAACAAATGGCACGATTTGCGCTGTCTGCTATATCTAAATCGTGGCAAAATCTGGTAATTTCGAAAAATGTCACTTTGACCTACGAATAGTCCTGCTGACAGTCTTACTTACCTCGAGCACTACTGAAAAGGCTCGCAAGCTCAAAGTGGCAAACTCCAGTTTGGGAGCATGCTCATTATGTTTATATTACCGCTGGGACTGGTTTCACTGGTGCGCGCTCTCGGATTCTCCGTCACGTTTGCACCTTTGAGTGTTGGAATGGGGGAAATTACGCGAATAAAACATCAGTTCCGTGTCTACGTGTCTCGAGGGACCGGTGATTTTCGCTTTTCCTCTGGTTGGTCTCGACTTTGCATGCGGACATCACGGATATTTGGTGCGCATTTATGGTTGCAGATATCGCAACAAGCTTGTCGGAAGGAGAACACGGTGTGCGTCGACCGAACGGGAAAGCTAAGCCGACTGTGCCGGAGTGGTGAGAGACGGATGAAGTAACAGGGAATGCAGAACGGATGGTGGGAAAAGCGACGCTAGACGCCAGACGGGGTGAAGGATAGCTTGGCACGTTTATTAGCCTCCAATTGTGACGAGACAGGCAAAAAGAGACGGGGACGCTGGAGGGAGAGAGGTGAGGGGGGGTCGAGGGAGGGTCGAGGGGGTGTGTGTGGCAGCGGGAGCAGGGGATTGTGTATGCAAGCGGCAGAGGGAAGGAGGAAAGCGAGCGCGTGAACTCGCTCATTTGCGTGCCTGTTAATTTGCCAGGTTTGTGTGAGCAGCGGTGGGGCGGCGCGGCGTGCGCGCACGGTTGCCGCTGACGGACAGAGAGAAAATTAGTGCTTTGTGTGTGAGTGCGTCTGACCGCGTGCGCTTGCCTTGGCTACCATCCTCTCTGCTTCCTGCACACTCACCAGTTCCGTCCGCTGCATTTTCACTTGCCACGATAGGAGGTGAGTGGTGCTAGCATGCAGGTGCGTGCGCGTCGACTCGCGTATGAATGCTGGGTGGTCTTGAATGCCGCTTGAAATAAAAGCTGAGAGCGCCTGCCCTTTCCTCCCTTCGCCGGCGGATTGGGTCCTCGACGGGGCCCCAGTCAGATCCGAACCGAGATCGAAGAAGCGAGCCGTGCGTATCGCTGCTGCATTAGTTTCAGTGGATATTAATCGGCGAAGCGCGCCGGCACCCGTTCGGACATTGTAGAATCGCGCGGTGTGTGACGGTCGATCGATTATCCGGCTATCGCGTGCGCGCTCGCCGAGCACGCCAAGCGACGACACGCTCCGCTCGTTAATCACATTATCCCGGCGAGCTTTTACGCAGAACAGCATTATTGCAAAATAAAAGGGCGAGCCTGAAAATAGTGCGGCATTGCGACCAGAGTGGGCGCGCGCGTTACTTCGGCCCGACCTGTTAATCCTCTTATTCTCCGGAAGCAGCGCGGCTGCGTGAAGGATTAAGGCAAAGACGAGGAGACAAGTGTGTGCGCGCGGCATGCCGAGATCGAACACGACACGCCAACATGTCGCAGCGAATAGATCGCAGAAATAAAGGCCACCGCCTTCCCCGCCCCTCCCCGGCCCCTCACCACTTCGCACCATTCACTGAATTAAGCGTAATAACTGATGCATTTAACCGCGACATTCAAAACTCGTGCACGAAACAACGTTAGCGCCCGGTCGGCCTTCTCTCCTGCGGCCGACGGCTCCCCCCCCCCTCTTCCCGCCCCTTCCCGAACCGCCCACACGCCGGCGCGGGCTTCCACCAACGCTGGATAGCCCTGTCGCTCCGCATAGTATTAACCATGCAAATACGGCTGGCGTGCGACAAAGCCCATGTAAAATCCCTACACCCCCCCAACCCCAACCATGCATACCCCTCGCTCGTCTCTTCATTATCGCTTCACGGCTTCACCGTTTTTGCCCCCCCCCCCTTTCTCTCTCTCTCTCTCCTCCTCACCCACTTCTCTTGCTCTTGCTCTGGCCCGAAGCGGAGCCGTCAGTGTTCCCGCGCACCGGTTCTGTCCGCCCCGCTGGTGCGCCCAGGTACCCAGTCACATATGCAAAACGTGCCGCTATTATAATAACATTACGCCGATGAACCTTCCATTGAATACGCGGCCGGGCCCGTGCACCGTGCATCGCATCGCTAATTATATACCGGGTGTCGCGATTCGCACGGCATGCATCCGCTTTTGCGAGTCTGGCCGCCGTTGATCGGCTCTCGCTCTCTCTCTCTCTCTCCCCCTCTTTGCGCGTAGCGTCGCTGTGTCGCGTCACGCACGCCACTCTACCTTTTTTTAACTGGCATCCATACAGCGCTCTCTCCCCCGCCTATCGCAGCCCATTCTCTCGCTCTCTTTCGTGTGCGCAGCACGCTTGCACGCCTGTGTTTCCCGCAATTTGTTTCCGCGAAAATCGTGAAACTCGAGCGAGCATGGCCGAGCGGCTCGCCGCCACAGCTGGACACGAATAGCCGGTTGCGCCGCTCTTCCTTTTTTTTATCGGCGGTACAATGTCGTAATTTTCATGACACGATCCGCCGCGCTCCGACTAAATATTGTTGGTGCCATCGCTTCCCTTTCTGCCGCCGCGCTATCCGCCCTTTCCCTCGCACGGCACGGGCGCGCTTCTACGCTCACCGGCCGTTGACACGTTTATGGCCTGGAAGTAACGGAAGGCTCTTGTTTTGTATTTTCGGTGACGCTACACCACGCGCGCCCGACATTGAATAGCAGCAGCAGTACAGGCACACCCGCCGCGCCGATGCGAAGCACCGACCAAATTTTCACCATTTTATATCCGGCCTGTAGATTGGTGGTATTTATTTGTTTGTTGAATTTTTTCGCGCTCTACCTCACAGGGCTCTGTGGCCCCCTGCCGCTCACCGCTGCTTTCGGCCACCTCGTCATCAGCCGCTGCGGTTGCTATGTAATGGAAAGGGTGGGACAACACCGGCTGGGTGTCAGGGTGCAAACACACAGAGTCGGTTTAATATCGAGTATCACTTTTTATTAACTGCCTCTCGTCGATTTCCTTGATCGTCCGACTAACTTAGACATTATATACATTCGTGTCAGTTGCGCCGCCTCCCTCAAGTGGGACGTACAAAAATATGACGATATGCTTAAAGATCGATGTGTATGTATATACAGACTGTACAGGTCCAGCGCCTAATCAGCGCATTGTTCACTGTCGTAAGAGTAACTGTGCAAATTGTGCAACATCTCACGTATCAGTGAGCAGGGTTTCACGCGACGAACTGAAGAAAGCACTCGGCGATTACGATATATCCATCCCGTTCTATTTGGATTTGGATGATCACCATTCAAGGGACGATCGTACCGTTCGTTCTCCTCGTTCAGTCCATTCCTGCTCGCACCTTCTTTGTCAGAACAATAACAACAACAAAAACAACAGCAACGACGTCGCCCGGAATAACATTTGTGAACTATGTACACGCACGGTGAGAAGAGCTTCACGGGGGATTGGCCTCTCTTGCGCCCTCGTTTCCATACACGACCTCGTAAACAGTCGCCTTCTTGTCACCGGAGCCGGTGACGATGTACTTGTCATCGGCAGATATATCGCAGCTCAGTACCGACGAGGATTCCTTTGACTGAAAAAGACCAGGAGACACGACTGCCGTGTTAGTCGCTCTCATTCAAAAGCCTCTTTCTCGAGGCAGTCTGGAGGACGCTCTGAGCAAACTACTCTACATGAAAAATGTCATCGAATCTGGCGCGACCTTCGACAGGAAAAGGGAATAGAATCCGCGTGCACGTGTGCGTAGAAGATACGCGTAGAGAATGAGTTGGTCTGACAGGGAACTCGAGAAGAATTAAGAATGCAGCGCGTGAAAGGGAAATTGATGAGGTTTCTGAAGCTTACCTGGAATATCGATGCTCCGTATGGGGTGCGCCACGCATTGAGAAGGTTATCCTTACCAGTGGAAACGAACCACTTGCCGCAGGAAGCAAAGCGCAGAGAGAGGACGCAGGATTCGTGCAAATGCAACTGATACTTGTCGGGCTTGGAAGTGTGGAGGACTTCGACGTTGGAATTTTCCATGCCTACTGCCAGCCACTCCCCAGTGGGACAATAGCCCAGCGAGAATATCTGGGAGGTAAAGTCGTGCTGTTGGAGCTGTCTGCCCTCGCGGAGGTCCCAAAAGCGCACGGTATTGTCGAGGCCGCCAGTCCAAAGTTTCGAGCCGTCTGCAGAAATGTCGATGCAAGATGCGCCGTCGGTATGCCCTTGGAATTGCCTAACTAGATTCTGGTTTTGGAGGTCCCAAACGGCTATGGTCCCATCACTGCAGCAGCTGAAGCAGACCTTCGAGTCCGGAGAAATAGCCAGAGCATAACAGGCTGGCGCGGCCGAAGTCAGTTCGGCCTTGATCCTCGGTGTTGGACTAGCTAGATCCCAAATACTCAGTTGACTAGCCTCGCCTCCCACGATGAGGGTCCTCCCATCCGGTAGTAACTTCACCGACCTGTATCGCGCGCAAACTTTTAGTCAACCCAGCCACATTCCGAGAATTCTCTTCCTTGCTATAATACTAGCTTCCTAATCCTGCTATACCAATTGTCAAAAGCGACGAATTCTGCTTAAGCTCTCCCCCCCCCCCCACCCTCATTTTTTTCTTGCTTAAATTAAGCGTTTCATCGCATTACACGCCAGACCGGTTGTTGGATTTACGGAAATTAAAAGCGGCACTTACTTCTTTGAGCGCGCAGCGCATTAAAATTGCCCGAGTGCGCTGTGACGATTAGCGACTGCGATTGATGGCTCACCAAGGCCTTTTTAACGTAGAAACGCGGGTGCGCGACCGGTGGAATATATTAAATTTGCCGGGGACCGGCTGCTAAAAAATTCATACACATAAAGTGCAGTTAACCCGTACCGCCAGTACTAACAAGCGTAACACGAGCCTCTGATTACACACGCTTTGCATTACTGGAGGGTATCACGTTCGTCGACGTATTTCAAGTATATTTAACCGAAAACAGCACTCAACGTGAGGCAGGACTGACATTAAACTCAGGAAATCCATTTCGCGCAGACTTTTAAACGGATTCGCATGGAGAGCAGTCACGCAGTTAGACTGCGAGGCTCCACTACCGTAAATTCTACAAAACGCAAAACATTAAGCTTCAACTTCTGAGGGTAATTTCGTAATCGGCACTCTCACGAAATGTTCGAAGCCCCGCGTCATTTTACTGGCGTTGAAAGGCTTACCTGATATAGTTATCACTTTGAAGACAATCCAGCTGCGATACAGGCTTGGAGCTTCCCGTGCCACTCTGCCCTATGTCCCAGACCTTAACACATCCCTTGCCGCCGGTGTAAACGTACTTGGTTGGATTGGAGATGGTCACGGCACACACGACCTCTCCATGATTGAGGGTATTAATTTGGTGTGCGAGCCGCGGTATCCCCGGTCCGATCAGCGCATCCGGCGGGAAGAGTACCGGCTGCATCTGACCCTCGTTCGACACATGGAAACTGTATGCGCTGCAACATGAGTAAGAAAAATGCGATATGCCAGGAGATAGGAAGGCACGAGCGAACCACGATCTTCATACATATGTATATCGACTTAAGAGCCGCTTCCACTTGATCGAAATGGCTTCGCCGTCCATCTCGTAGATATTCCGGAATACATGTTCGATTCAAGAAAAATTCAAGATACGCAAAGTCTAAGGAAACCTCTCGATAACCGTCTAAGTACACTGAACTTTGACTTTAGCAAATCAGTTCACGTATGATGTGGGGATAAGACAAAGAGAGAGTGTTTGAGAAAGAATCACGTGTACATCAGGAGTGTTGTAACATCGGTAATATGAGAATCTAGAGCTCTGAAACGTGAAAGCATACAAAAATGTCGCCAGTGTGTTTCCAACAGCCGTGCTGAATCATTAGCGACTGAGTAATGTCATACCTGACTTCCTGCAGACATAATCTATTTATTTGAAAAGCCTGTAGCAGTAATGCTAGTATTTTATTACACTGCCCGACTCCATCAGGCATCATCGCGGGCATTAATTTTATCGCGCTGGCATTTGCGTCAAAACAAAACTGGAAACAACGGGCCATATTTTAGCCTTCTAGTACAATAAGCAACAGGGTGGGTTGCCGTACACATATCTCACGATTCACAAAATTGTCGATGAATCATGCCGAAGGCACGATAAACCAGTGTTAAAGAGAACCGCATTGTTACGTAGACGACTTCCAAATGGCGCGATATCTCGCCTCGTCGTAAAAAGAACATCTATTTATTCAAGATTATCAAGCACAACTATTCCGTTAGACTTGCGCAAGAAATCTCTTTGGACACTGATGCTAATCAGTAAACACATCTGTATGACGTTGACATTAGAACTCTTCTCGCTCTCTGGAAGTAACAGCCAAAGGGTGGTTTGTAGCGCGTTTCGAGAAATTTGAGCTCTGAACAGAGGACTGTCCAGTGACCATTAGAATTCCCCGAGGTGACTAAGTGTCCGGAGGAAATTGACAAATAACGATAGCTGCTTGATAACCGATTGACAAACGAGAACGAGGATGCGCGGCGAGTTAAGCGTACGACAGCGAACAGGGATCGTCGGTCATGGATGAGACGGGACATAGAAGCTCAATTTACAGTGGACGCGGCTTAAGCGACGAGGTAGTGTGTGCGTGTGTGTGTGTGTGTGTAGATATAGTGTGTATATTGTGTACTCACGGTTTCCCTCTGGGCACGCCAACTGACGCTATGGGAGCCCTCATGGCGACATGGGGATCGTAGAGCTGCTGGAGCGAGGGTGGTGCTCTAGGCGCCGCGTACCCATTGTAGCCGAGCATCTCGACATGAGGATGCTGAGCAGCCGGTGTGAGATGGTGGGAGGGCGGTCCGGGAGGATAATGCGCTGGGTAGGCTCCCGGTACACAAGGTGGCGGAGGTCCCTGAAGTAGTTTCGCCGAGCCCGATGGCTTCAAACCACTTCCACCGACGGCGGAAGCGAGCGTCGGCGTTAGAGGCTTCGAAATTGGCGTGGTCGCCTTCTCTCGCTCTTCCATCTTCTTGGCGGACGGTGTGCTGGCATTGCTGCTGGTGCCGCTTCTCGGCGAATGTGGGGCCACGTCCTTTTTTCCTTGAGCACCGGAGCTCATCGGCTGTACCACTTTATCTAAGCCATTCTCCCGTGGCGAGGATCTGCCGTTTACAACTGGGCTCGTTGGACCCTCGCTCGCGTCATCCACCACCAAGTCCTGATCGCTCTTCTCGCCGTCGCTCTATTTCGATCGGTCATCAGTGCTTTGCAAAACTTACGGTAACGCTAAGGTCTGTTAGGTTAATAAAATCGATCCCTTACATGGCCCATGTCTTTCTCCTGTTCCTTCTTCATTTTCTTAATGTGTATCGGGTGGTCATGGTGGTTTTGAGAGTGATGGGGGTGATGGGTCTCTTGGGGGGTACGCGGTCGACTGTACTTGTCGCCGGGTGATATCGAACTTCTCTGCAACGTGATTGAGCGGCGTACGTTAAGTAACATATGAGCTTGGCTTGCCGAGACGATACCGAGAGATTGGGTCGTTTCGATCCTATCGTGTTAGAAAAATCCCTCGTAGCTGCTGGATCGCTCAACCATGCCGTTGCTGTTTGGCCGAGCGATTACACCGATCAAGCGGGGATCGATTGAAGGAGGACATGGGTTACATATGTATAACGACGATACTCGCTGAAGATTTGTATTCTAATACACATTTACACTGGTTAATCTCTAGTCAAACACACAGATACAGCGCACCGGTTCAACACTACCTGACAAAGTTTTAATCACTTGCGTTTACAGTTACTATCGCACACTTTGGTTGAGCAAACTAACTATTTTTTGTACTATCTCTGTATACATGACCGGTGGCGTATATGTATATACAATCGTCGAAGTTACAAATTCCGGAGGATGGGGAAATCCTTTCCCACGAGCTGTACACTGTCGAGTGGTACACCTTGAGGCGGCGAGGATGGCACGCGACCCATCTCCCGGGATGGCGCGCTTCTCCACACGGCATAATGGAATATTCGCGGCGACGTGTGTGGGTGTGTGCTGCAGCAAGTGTAGGAAAAAGAGCAGTACGAGGAAGCGCGCCCGAGGCGGCCAAATCCGAGAAAGGATGGGCAAGGGAAGGGAAGAAAAAAAAAGGTTCGGAGCTGAAGAAGGAAAAAAGTGATCGGTGCTTGGGGAAGGTTGATAATGATTATAGAGTAGACAAGGTACCGGGTGAGAGTGAGAGACGTAGAGAGTTAGGGGGAGAAAGGGCAAAGAGAGAAGCGCCTCAGGACGAGTAAGCAAAGAGGAAAATAGAACGGCGAGAAAGAGAATGAGAGGGCGTCGATGGGCGTTTCGCGGTCCCGCGATGATTACAGGCTCGGCAAACCTATAATACACGGCATATCCCCCGTCCCCTTTTCTTTATGGAGTCTCCTTTCTGGCCATTATTATTTTTTTCGCCCCTCCCTCCCGCGAGAGAGAGCCCTTTCTTTCTCCGTCTCATTCTTTGTCGCCGTCCTCTCTCCTTCTCCAGCCTCAGGAAGATGGAACATTGCCTTCTCTGGAGGGCGAAACACGTCATCCCGTCGGGTACTGTTTCACAGAGGAGCGCCTCGGTACGCAGAAAACTTAATTGATGAGCAGTATGTACAAGTCAGCGTAGAATTCAGTCCGATTCTAGTTAGACTTCTTCCTGCTGCAACTGTGACCAGACTTCTTCAGGCTGCATATGGCGGAAGAGCAAAAAACCGAGACACAAGTTTCTGATGGATTCGGAGCAGCCCTAACTTCGACCTAGCCTTTTTACCGGCGCCTCTCTTTCTCCCGGCGACACTCAACGGCTCACCTATGTAGGTACAGCGAAACACAAATTGCACGTACAGTAGGTACTCGTGGCTGAAGTGTGCTGAAGCACTCGTTCTATGTACCCTTCACGCGCACGAAAAGTTATGCACATGTAATGTACCTGTAGTACACGAGACCGTGTTACGAGTACTCGCGCGTCGAGTACCTTGTACATGCGTTAAGTTGCAAGTTCGCCGTGCAGATGTGTCGGCGCACTTGCAGGACCATCGAGTGGGGACGCCGAAAGGGTCGCAGCTCGTGTCGATGGAAAAAGTATTCAGCCCTACAGTTGACAATGGAGTCTAACAGACCTCTTGGTATTTCTCGAGCTCGCAACCTATTTTCATGCCGGCATAACGCGACTGAAACGAGGCCAACAAGGCGAGAGCCTGGTCATTTTGCAGCAACAGAACAAATATTTAAGGAAATACTGGCTATCCGCTCGAAATGAGTTATTTGCAAGTGTACCTCGCTCGAAATTCCAGATAACACGTGGCGCCTGACAGTGCCGGTACGATGAGGAATAGAAATCGTAATGGTGCTTTTATTTATCGACTAGATTACACAGCATCAAAACACCCGCGGATAATCCGATTGTACACTGGACATTCCGGTAAATAATTTGTCTGCTATTTTAGCAGAGAAGTATTTACCAGCGGGAAAATACGATCTCATAAATCTAGGCGGATATTTCTGCCACGCCCTCCTGATGAAACATCGCTGTTAATCTAATTGTATGTGCGCAGCAAACCTTTATTACAGCTCACGGCGAATAAAATGTTTGGCGTGAATGCCCGAAAATTCTAACCGACCGGTTGGCTGATATTATCCAACGATGCAGGATATTCATGCCGCATGATTTTTATCCGTTAATGACACGTGTCGGCAATGCCGGTCCACGCCACACTGGACAGGCACAATTTCCGATTTGATTGTCGAGGCTTCATTTCAGACCAGAGTACGACCCAACTCTCAGTGCATATCTCGGACGATGTACGTCAAAGGTAAACAGTTATAATACATGTATATTTCTACTCACGTGTCTTTCCTCGGTCGAGCTCAGACCTAGAAGCAAACAAAAGCAAAGACAACTTTTAGTCTAGGTTTCAGCCAAGTGGAGATGCTTGGCAAACATGAATCAGGCGCGTCACGCCGATGGCTCAAAATGCAAAAGAAAAATGCAATCCCAGTCACCGCGAGTCAATACAATGTTAATAACATGCTTTGAAGGAGAGAGATGTAGCCCCAGCCGGGGGATCGGGTGGCTTCATAGGCGGTGCAAGCGTGAGGGGGTTCGCGCGGACAGAGGAAGGGTAGGACGCGGCGCGCTCGTATAAATGATCATCATGCATATTTATGCGCTTTTCGCTCAAAACCTTCAGTGTCCACTAACAGGGTGACGCAAACACGCTTCCCGCCGAAAGCCCATAGCCGAAAAGCGCTTTGAAAATTTCCACTCGCCGAGCGCGTCGAGCCGACAGCCTCTCTCTCGCTCGCACTGGCTCATGACTACATATTTTTTTTTACCCTCCCGCCCTGTCTAGCCTGGCATCTCTCTTTTGCCCCCCGACCTCGTCCAACTCGTGCCACCACCTTTTGTCTCTACGCCGCTGCCCCCGCTCCGCCCCGCCCCGACCCCAGTCCCCCGGCTGCGAGAGTGCGTATTCAGGCCGTATTGGGCGGTGCACTCTTTTTTCGGAATATCGCAAAAGCGGGATCAAACGAACGGCGGCCTCGACGACGCGACGCCAGATTGGGTGGGCGGGCGGTGGAGGTGGTGGAGGAGGTGGAGGGCAGGAGTTAGGGAGGCAATTCGGTGAGTATTCGGTTACGCGTGGGCGGGCGGCCGTGGGTGCCACTCGTTATAAAGGCGAAGAGGGCGCGCAGGGGCGCTGCTCGAACGTGTCCGAGGGCTGGAATTTCATTTAATTTCTTTTGCCGCCGCGCTGACCACAGAGCCGGCAATTAAAATCGTGTGAAAGGTCTGGAGGGGTATGCATACATATAACGAGCATTTCCCCAGTTTACGATTCTCCGGCTCCACGAGTCTCGAGCGGGAATTTTATTGCGCGAGGAAGGAGCACGGCGAAGCAGAACTTTACGATAGAATCTTGGAAGCAGCAGATCAAATCGAATGACGATCATGCTTTAATAGGGCGAATCGATTAAGAAACTACTTTATGGGCACCATCGACATCAGCATTCCGCACTTTTATAGCCAGGACCGAATGACACATTGTGGCTTAATGCTTCGTTCTTTCTTTCTTTCTGTCTGTCTTTCTTTCTTTCCCTCTGTCTCTTTCTCTCGTTTTAATTAAGAAAATGGGGCTGCAAGTTTCTGAGAGACGAAGTAGATGAACGGAACGTACCGCCGTTACTCTTCAAGTCGTCGGGTTGAGCACGATGAAGCTCCGGCTTGCCGAGCATCGAGAGGGGATGCGTAGCCGTACTACCGGCTGTGCTAGCCACTCCGGGTGTTAATCCAAGGCCAAGGAGGGCGGCGGAGGCGGAAGTAGGCACCGGAAGGCCACCAGTTGGTCCCAACCCCGGAAGTCCGGGTAGTCCTGGATGAGCACCGATAGGCGCTCCCGGTGGTAGTTGCTGAGCGTGCAGTTGCTGCAGCAGTCGGGGTATATCAGGTCTTTGTTGCTGTAACACGCAACCAACAATCGCGTTTCAACAAAAGACGACCCCCATCTATACAAGAATGATAACACTCCAATGCCTCGCACACTCTCGAGTCTCCCATTAAATTCGAAAAACTGCAAATCACAAGTCTTCACGGATAACGCGACAATAGCTATCACAAGGGCGCGTTATTAGAGTTCGATGCGGGCGTGTCTGCATAATTCACAATCCTCGAGATATCGATGGTACGCACGAAAGTGAAGATCTACTAGCAGAGTAGAGGGCGGCCTTGTAAGTGTACCAGCATGGCAACTGCGGTGTAGCATGAGGGAGGGAGGGTAGTCTCAGATCCGGATAATAAATAGGCCGCACGAAGCTGAATCATGGGCAAGCGGATAAAAAGGATGGCACGATACGGTTGGATAGAGCTCGAATAAGGGACTCCCATAAACTGGTTATCTGCCCGAATCATGCTTATCATGGATTTCACTTAGATAGTTGGGGTCCGCTCGATAGGGATGAACGAAGCCCCGTTCGGACGAGGGTTGCGCTCGCACCACCAAGGGTGCATTGTGCGAAATAGGCCCTCTCGGGGGGCAAACAATTGTGTGCGATAGTTATTTTCCTAGCCTGTCCCTGAATAGGGCAGGGGCCACCGTTTCGGCTGTCATCCACGTCACCACATACGCCTAGTACGTTCTTCCTGATGCAAGGTTTAACCCCAGGGAATGCATTTGTGGCGGCCTGCGCAGGTGCACCCACTCCACGGATGAAGACTGCAATTTGCCTTGCGGGTACTCGACTTCCGGCGAGAGGCTTTTCAAGCGTAACAACTTTTTCTATGCGGCGCGGGCTTACAAAACGAAGTTTGCAATACTCTGGTGGTACTCACCAAGAGAAATTCTATCGATTGCTATTGTTCGGAGGAGGCGGGCTAATCAGAAAAGTAGATGCCCGTTGAGAACGTAAAACACAAAGATAATTCTCAATCCTATTAGTACAAATGAGTCTTGTCGTGCGAGCTTTGAGAATTTTTTCCGCCGAGCTTGCGCACTCCGACCCAAGTTTTTCAGGTGATTAAGGTTTTTCCTGTTGAAAAGAGAATGGCCAATAATCCAGCAGTGATTTCCCTAGCAATTTCTAATTGCTCTGCGATACATCCAAATTAACACGCTTTATACCTATACATAGAGGAGAGGCAGCAGAGACTGAGAGGATAAATAGAGCAGAGGGCGCGGGTGGCCTGGCGGAAAAATCGGCTGAATGGCCGTAAGCCGATCGACGAATAACCAATAATTCCGTAATACGGCTCGAACGGGAGCGAGTAGAAAATGCGCCGGGCGAAATGTTGTTTTCATCCGAAATCACGTTTCAGCGAAACGATTATCCGGGGAGTGGAGAGTCGGGAAAAAGGGGAGGGTAAGTACAGACACGAAGCACAGATAAATACATAGATACACATCGAAATTCGGCCGGTCCCCCGACCCTGCGCCACTGTTCGGCATTCAATTCGTATTCGAAGCAACGAACGGGAGCGCGCCATTCGTGCAGTGCCAAACGAAACGTAATAGTCCTAAACGAGATTTAACGCGCCGTGAATAATACGCGAAAAGAGGGACGGCGTGGCACGGCATGGCGTGGCATGGCGTGGCGTGGCGTGCCGCGGCTTGGTGTGGCGCGGGGCTGCTGAAACGACTCGGCTCGGCTCGGCTCGGCAGCAGAGCAAGCGCATTGCCCGAGGTGCGAGCCATCCATATATATATATATGTATGTACAAACGCGCGTGTTAAACACATAGAAGGGGCGGGCTGCGCAAATCTATGCCCGCGGGCGCGCGATCCTTCGCATTGCTTTTCCAAATCCATGATCGGCCGAACGACGGGGAGGGGAAAAAGTGAGATGCACCCTCGGCTATAAGCGAATGAGAAAGGGAACGGGAAAGCAGCGCGAGGGTGCGCGCCCTTGGTGGAAAGGGGAGAGCTGCCGCAAACTATGTGCGTGCACTGTTATTAAACGAAATATTGATTCAACCCCTGTTTACCCAGTAATACATATTCATGGGGAGTGCGAGGGCCAGCCGAGACGCCGGAATGGGGTTGGCGCGACGCTCCTGTCTGTTTGCTTCTCTCGGCTCTCTTCAGCTTTCGGTGTCTCCCTTTCGGCACAGTTTTACCTGACCGTCCCCTCCCTTGCTATCCCGCACTGTCACGGCCTCATCTTCCCTGCCATTGTACCTCCAACCCCAGGAAACTTACACGTATACGTGCCCCGCCGGCCGAACACACGACCAATGTAACTGGTAAGCAAGGGTGCGCGGCAGCCGATCTGGTGACGCGCACGTGTCGCTCGCCAGTTCTCGCCGTGCGTTCTCTGCTTGGTCAGGCATTGGCCTCTCTCTCTCTCTCTCTCTTACCCTTGCCTTCGCTCCCCTCAGGCGCATCGAGAATCCGTGTACCGATTATGTCTCACATGCCGATGACGCGCATTACGCAACTGCAGATTGCGGTTTATGTGGCGACCTCGATCAGACGATTCGTGGCGGCGTGTTCCGCTCGTTAAATCGAGGCCGGTCGATGCGACTAGCTTTTGCTCCAACGATACACACCGTTGCTGCCGTTAGCAGTGAGTGTGGCGCAACAATAAACTATCCGCGCGTAACAGGACACGGACGAGCGATTGCTCGGAATATTATGTGCCCGTCGCGTATATTGGCGTGTGTGTGTGTGTATGTATATGTATAGCATGTGGTGAAAATTCAGCAGGGATCGTTTCGTAGGTTGTTCGGTGGAGTGGGAGTCGCGAGCAGCGGCGAGTGGCCCTCTTTTGGCAGGGCAGACGGTTCCGCCGCGACTCGAGGAATAATTCAAGAGAAGTTGGCTCTGGCGACGCGGGCCGCACATTTGTTTCGTCGATTGTGTCCACGGCGCGACGCGCCCGAGGAGAGTTATTCAAGTCATGCACAGGAGAACCAACTCGGGACTCAATTATACGTGGCGCGACGGCCGAATGCCAATTTCGTGCCGGGTCTGCTTATCGTCGCCAATATACGGTGGCTCCGAAATAAGTATGAGGAGAACGTTTTCCACCGGAAGCCCATGTCATGTGATATGGTATACGGCGAAGGGATGCGCCACGTTGAGACTATCAAGTTTCTCTGGTTTCCCCTCCTCACAATGCCAAAGCCGATTATATCCACACACGAATAAACCTGCGGACTAAGTACTTGTCCGCAGTTGCAACGAGAAACTCAAGCTTACCCCTATTACGGAATTTAGCTCGGTCATCGTGACCTGCTTCGCCCTGTCGACCGCACTGGCAACTTGCTGCTGATGCTCCTGAGATAGAAAGGGCAGGATCTGCCCGATAATGGCGTTCAGTCTCTTCGAGATTTCCGTCTGTGAAAGAGAAAAGAAGAGGCATTCATTGACACATTCACTAAAACCGGCTTGGCCAACTAGAAATCGGGGTTAACCCGACAGCTCCGTTTCACTTGACAGAGGAGGTAATCACTCGACGCGTGAGAGCGAGGCTATAAAACGTTTCCGTAACAAAGTGCGTAGGGGAGAGCGGCGTTTATTTCGTTTTCACGACGCGCACGTGCTGCACAGCTGTCAGAAGCGGAGATATTTCTGATCCCTTTCGGCAAGTGGGGCTATTAACTAGCCAAGACAGTCATCACACCGAGACCAGCGAGAGCTTATCCTTTACATTAAACGGTTATTAACATAACACGATTCTTATTTAATTCATACGAAATTACAAGGAGTTCAAATGCAAAAACACACCAAAGCGTGACGTACAGCACTCGTGAATATTTTCATGAATCCAATTTAACCAGAAATGCAATGCTCCAGATCTACCTGATTGCATTACACCTATTTTCACTCGCAAAACAATGAATCCTCGATGGAGACGTTTACGATCTGGCAAGCACGCTGGCAAACGCGAAGTAATTTCCCGCAAATGACGTGTATCCGGGCTAAAGGCAGTAAGAGTGGACTACTGGTTTGTCGAGACAGAGGCAGAGAGAAAGAAAGAGAAGAACGCAGTCAGAAAAAGAGGTGACTGGGTAAAGGAAGAAAAGCAAGACAGCTTCTGAGAAGAGCAGATGCAAGTGTGTAGCTCATCGAAAGTGGCCGCTCTCATATACCACTGAATTTTCTTGTAACCTCGCTCATGTCGCCGAGTCATGACGGCAAATGTTTATTCATTCGTACTCGCGGGACAAACTTATCCCGCTTAATGACTTTGGCAAACACGCGACAAGCTAGCCGCGCCGCGCGTCTCGCAGCTGCGAATGCGAGAGGAAATTAAGTGCGTCCACACGAGGAAGGAGAAGCTGATAGGAATTAACGGAGATGGAAGAGTTCCTGTGACTCTACCGCAAAGTGTGAACTCGACGTTGGAGCTGTAGTAATAAGTGTTCCTTCGAGCGGCCTTACCCAGTTAACATCAAATGCAAGTGGGAACTTACCTGTTTGTGCATTTCCACGTTCAGGCCATACGACATCTCGTAATACTGAAACAAAAAAGAAAACAGTGCTTCTTAAATGGGTAGAGTAACTCACAATCTGTAATGAAATTCACAATCCATATTTGAGCTGTTTTCCTTGTTTCAGTTTCTCGCTTAAGAATGGTTTTTAATTACAGATAACAGAATGCAGATACAGATAATTTCTAGAAATTATCAGTGAATGGTTTTCGAAATCCTATTACTTAAAAGAAAAAAATAAACTTTGTTGTATAAGCAAACATTGAAAGATTGTTATTCATTGCTTCGTTATAAAAGCAAGGGCAATTTCACGTTGCGGCATACCATAGTATTAAGTATACACTCACTAAACCAGGGATTCCTGAAGCTGAACAGCAATCTCGTCTGCGCCTCATTATTCGATCAGTGAGTACAACGAAGTTAGTAAAACCGAATAAGAGTTCGCAAAACGAAGCGCGGTTTTCTTCGACAATCCAGGGGCGGTAGTTATAGCGAAGCCGTCAAGAAATTAATGTAATTACGGCAAATGGTCATTTTGACGCGGAAACCTGTACAGCGTTATTATTTCCCAGCCAACTCGCATCTGTTTCACTAGCCGAGTTGATCGTTTAAAGTGACTGTCCGCATAGATGGGGCAGTACAATGCCATCTCTTTATCATCAGAGATTCAACATGATTTGTCAGATAGAGCAGCATTATCTCGCAGCATTGCGTCGCCATTTTTGCATGGCTTGTCAACTTCCAACAGAGGTTTGCCAGAGCGAGGCGATAATCAATCTCAAAAACGTGTTAAAGCGGTACTGGAGATCTCTTTTGAGTTTACTCGCTTGACAGGCATTTTCGTATAACTACTTGGTGCAGTAAGCTAGTAAGGCGTTGCATTATTAATTATCGTTAATCGGCGGTAAACGCGATCGAGCAACACGCTCGATATCCGGTCTGTGCTTCTTAATTTTACGGGCCATTAGCCTGGTAATTGCACGAGCGAATTAATTGCGCCGTAAGCAAGTTATTCTCGTCGGCGCGGCGGGCGCGTGTACTGGGTGATAGAGAGCGAGGGGGCGAGCTAGCAGGGATAGGATAGATGGAGGAGGTAAGCGGGTAGCAAGCAGTCGCGTTACGATGGAAACGGAGATGAGAGTGCGAGGGCAGCAATGCTCTAGCGAACTCTGTAAGGAAGATGGGGCTAAGGACGACGCTAATGGCGAGGGAAGAGGAAGTGGCAGTAAAGAGGCCGGGAAGCGGAGGTTGTTAAAATCAACTACGGGAGCAGGAACCGGGAGAGGGACGATCAGCGGCAGAGCCACCACCAACAGCAGCACCAACGACACCCAGAGCCACCGCCGCGCCGCGCCGCGCCGCCAGCTTCCCTCTGACGGCAGCAACGCGCTTCGCTTCGAGGCAACTTCCGCGACTCATTATGGCTTGCATAACAAATTAACGTGGCGGACCTCAACCCCGGCGCCCACCCAACTCCTTAACGTGGCATTTGTTAATGAACTCGGTAAAGAGAAGAAAAAATGGCCGAGTCCACGGCGCGCGAGCCAGCGGCGCGGCGGGCGAACTCTCTCGATTCGTCGGCGCTCCTCCTTCGAGGCAGCCGCCCGCCCTCGAGCAAATGCCCCACTGAGATGCACTTCGTACACGTCGTTTAAGCGAGTTAACAAGCAGCCTTTTGTCCGGGGCCTCGTCTTTTTTGCTGCCGGCGGGTATTATTGGTCGACCGGCACCAAGAGTTCTTGTTAAAGGGGAGAAACGATCGGGGCAAGGCGCGCCCCAAGTGCAATTTGGCAGCCCGCTCTACTCCGCCTAGCACCACTCGCACACCGTCGCCCTACGAATAATCGACAACGCACCCATCGCTCCATTAAACCCTCGCCTCGCCCTTCCCCATAACAATATTCACCGGATGCTTTTTCACCTGGCACTCGACGAATGCCAGGCCATTCTCCTTTTTCAATGCAATCCCAAAGAGAGAAGACAAGTGTCGAACCATTAACCGATCGACGTAGGGACAGTCTAGTGGCTACAGAATACATGTTAAAAATCCCAGACTGTTTTGCGGTGAAACAAAATAGCCTTCGACGCAGGATATCCAAGATACGAGCAGCGGGTAGCAGTTCTGACATGCAAGGAGACAGGTAAAGACACGGTGAGGTCAAAAACGTGGAAGGTATGCATGGAAATAGCAAGAATTTATCACTGAATATCGCATTTACCATCACATAATGTCGTTGTATCTCGATTTTTTCTGTGGCTAGTTTCTCGCACTCCAGTTTTAGCCTGCAAAGAAAAACGACACGCATTAAACCAACTTTATTTCAAATCTACAAATATGTGCATAGCATTCAGATATAGTGTTTTATTTATCCAATGGGCATGTCGCACTTTGTATTCAACGCCGGAGTATTCCAACGCTTGGAAAGTTTACCAGTGTCCCCAAAAGCATCAGCATGTATCAAACGAAACGGAAGAAACGTATATGTATATGGAGGGTTGCGTGTTTAGGAAAGTTAATAAAAAAAGAGGGCTTCCCTTGCTTCCGGCAAAGGACGTTGAGAACAATGAATGCTTCGATCGGCGAAACGTTGAAAAATGCAGGAGGCAGCACGCCGGCTTCCTTAATTTCGTATTCGCGGTGACTACCGTGCACGAGTATCATTATGTGTCTGCCGATACCCACATTGTCGTAAATCACTTATGGCTCTTGTGAATCGCGTGCACTCAAGGAAACAGCTGCCTCAATTCCCAGACTCTCTTGGCTCAAGCAAAGCCTTGCTGCTATAGTAAACTGGCATCCTCGATATAAAAAGAATACACCGTAAGAGGCATTGAGGAGCAGATGCCGCTTAAAATCCCCAACAATTTCCTTTTTCATTTTCCCACTGTGCGACTTTACAATGTTTTCTTAAGTGTGTGTCAAGGTGAATGAGAAACTTACGTGTGATATTGCGCCTGCAAAAAATTGAACTCCTCTTTGATCCTGTCGCAAGACTCCACTACGGTGAATTTGAAGGGTTGCCCAGGCTGCGGTGGACCCTGTAACACAGATGGATCGGGAACCATTAATTTTCATGTGCAAGGTATTGCACAATACAATTCATATAGGCAGTCTTTTATATTACATAATTGTACTTTAAAGCGACAAATGCGAAGTGCCATTATCAAAAAAGACAATCTCGATGCGACTGTGGTAAAAAGATCTCCCTGATGCTCCATACAATCAGATTCAACAAGGTGATTTCTTCTAATTATCTATCGATTTGGAAACTAGCTTTCGGCTGAAACGGAACAGGAGACTAGAAGCGTGAAGGGGACATATTCCTAATAGGCCATAGCAGAGATAAGTTGTCACGTGTCAATACTAAGTAGAGAATCAGTATCCTCTGAATGCTTGATCGATACGAAGTTACAAGCATTCAGAATTTGTTCGACAGTCTTCATCGTAGGATTGCGCATCGAGAGTGATCAGGCGCGCGCTTCGATTCAGGGAAAAGCTCGAGGATTCCGTAAATACCAGGTGAGAGCAGTAGCGCGCGTGCGCAACAATTAACACTGTCGACTAGCTAGTGGGAATGGGGCGCACAACGACGTAGTAAATGATGGAAGATGCCACTGGCTAACAGGAAAGTTGAAAGAATGCGATGGGAGCAGGTGCGGCGAGAAAGAGGGAATGCAAGAACATGGCCAATAGGCAGTGGTGTGCGCATGAATGGGCACACACACACACACACACAATTGCTCGGAGGATGGTGCGGTGGTGTTGCTGTGCGACGTAGTCTGCTGCACGAGATCTGGCCTGACTGGAACGGCCTCGTAGAGAGAGAGCAAGTGTTAATTACATGTTTGCGGTGTCCGAGAGGATTACACGGTACAACCGAAACTATGAACTTGCGATGCGACGATATAGGCGGGCGGGCACGTACGGGCGAAGGCGTGGGTGGGAGCATGTAGAGGGTCATGTATGAGCGGAGGGTGGCATTCTGTTAACTGGGCTTGCGAGCCCTCCCTCCCCACGCAGCTCTGGCGACGAGCGGCGCGATGCGGCGCGGCGCGGCCATGTCCTTCGGCCGACCTGTAGATCGTGTCGGATAGAGAACCAACCATGCCGGAGTCGGGTTAAGCGCGAAAATATCTCTGTTGAAATCGTGAAAATTAATTAACGATACGATCCTATCGGGGAGACGGTTTTACCGGAGATAAGCTCTCTCCATTTCAGCGGCCACGAGAGGAAAATCAGTGGCCGGGAGTTTTCGGTAGCGGGAGTTCTCCCAATTACTCCCCCGGTAGCGCTGAATGTCCGCTTAAATTAAGTGGTAGCCTCGGTACGACTCAATTATTTGTAGGCTTCCCAGTTCCTCTGCCAGCGACCGAGCAAAAAGACTAAAAGACCGCTCCGATTAATCAAGCTCGCGCGCCAACCTATTGTTCCGCGCTCTATTCCCTCAGTGTTTTAGACCAACTTTCCCTCGAAGGTAAAAAGCTTCAGCGGAGAATAAGAAGGAAGGGAACAAGTTCCTTGTTAAGCTGGCATTACGTTAAAAGTGCAGAGGGTAGCATACCTCCTGACCCCAAACCCAATCGATCCAACCATTTTCGTATCCAACCAATCGAAACTCTAGATTCAGTCGTGCCCCTTGCCGCGGCTCAGCTCTTCGATTAATCATTCGATCGTGATATCGATTTCTTTGTTTAACAGTACAACTTCCAAGCCAGCCGGAATGCCTGATTCTCTTCGTAGATGTAACGAAGAATACTTTAACCGTTGGTAAATTCTACTCTTAATTCATTATGTTGGGCGTGATTATTGGAGTATTTCAAACTTTCCCCTTACATTTTAGAAACTTAGAAATTTATGACTCCTCTCCCAATGTACGAGTAGTGCTTCAATAGAAATGAGCCGTTCTGCACAGAATACGAAAAGGAGAAAGAGCGTCTTAAGATTGTGATCGATCGATTGGCAGGATAAACTTAATTATGTACTTAACCCGCGGCAGGTGATACACAAATTGCAAGAAAGGATGTCAGTGTGACGGGAGCGTTGAGAGAGGTGAACGCAGACTGATGCCGGCACTCTGCGGCTGTTAGAGCGTTTCGGCTAATGCACTAAAATGCACTTCGTTACGCTCTGCACCGCAATGCAAACCGGAATGCGTGGCCGTCGGTGCGTTCACTCCGCAGCTGGCGTGATAGAAATAACCTGCAGTCACCAGTACCGGGCATTTTTGCAATCCGTGCACGCAAATTTGCACGCATTGATACGAATTCCCTGGAAGGGCACGCTCCCGAAAGCCTACAGAGTGATATTAATCGTGGATATTCGCAGTCACAGTTTACTGTATGTACTACATCGGATGCCCGCGCCAATCGGATAAAAGAAATCGCTGGCACACAATCCAGCGAGAGATATTATTCAATTAGTCATTGTCGGCCTATTGCAATTTGTCGCATTAGCGGCCTGCCACGTGTTGCCGTTTCACCAATCTTCGAGAAGAAGACACAAAACGAGAAATGTCTACCTGCAAGAAATTCCGCCGTAAGAAAAGAGATCGCTCTTTCGAACCACAGATCTTGAAGCGCGGAAAATTCCAGTGATTTTTTCCCCGGCTGGTTGAGATATGCGGCAGTATTCCAGTAATCATGAAAGTCCGTAGATCTTTTGCGGAGAGAAAATATGCGTGGCGGCATCGGCTTCCCAATGCGATGGTTTGTGGCGGCAGGTTACACCGTGGAAACTGGTAGTTGCTAAATTCTCAAGATGATACATTGGAGAAGGCGGCGGTTTGGCGGGGTGAGGGGAAGGCAGAGAAGAAGGGAGATAGCGGGAGCAGTTTGGGAGTTGGAAGCAATGTGACTGAGAGTGAGAGAGAGAGAGAGAAAGAGAAGAGTACGGAGGAGTAGAGAAGAGAAGAGCAGTGAGAGAGGGAGGGAGAGGGGGGGAGGAGGGGATGGAGCGAAATTGCAGGGAAAGAGGGGCAAAGGTGGCCACGGATGAGGGGAGTTGCGGTTTTCGTGGTCGTCGCGGTTGTGGCTTAGGCAAATTGAGATAGTTCGCAAACCACCGACCAGCTGACCTAACCGTCACGTCAGGATGCTGCCAGGGCGAGGCTCCTACGAGAATTTCGCAATTCGGAAGGAAGCACTGAATGCAGAAGGCTAGTTCGCCTCAGCGAATCTGTGGTTTGAAAATAGTCTAAAAGAAAAAGGGCTCGCCGATCGAAATGTTCGGGGAAAACGATTCTGCCAGCTGAAATGCATCCGACGCCGTTGGATTACCTAACACAGACATATCGCGCTCCTTTGCATTTCCAAAATGCAAATTCCCTTAATAGCCGAGAACGTGTCATTTCAGTATTGTAAGCGCGGATACAGCAAATCGAAAGAATAATGCAAATAAGTAAAGCAAACGCTGTTATTACAGGCAGACCAAGTGTTGCATAAATGTTCTGGTATTAATGTGTTTGCCTGTTATCCCGCCAAGTTAGTTGGCAAATATTAGCGTTATTCGATAGATGGTTCGCGCGTCACCAAACAGGCCATTGGTAATCAGAAGGGGATTTAGTTGAAACGTCGATAAGGTATCAGATAAGGCTGATTCGGCAAATAGCGTGTCTTCGTACAACTGCCTGTTTTTGATGGGGATTTCAAGTAGACGAGCCTGCCAACCCGCTCTATTCATATATGATTCAATTGGACTGGTAGCTACCGGTTACCAAAATATTAGCGTTTCAAACTAGAACGATCGCTCCGGCGCTCATTAGCATGATTTGACTGTACACCGATTGGAAAGAAGGTGAGTAATATTAGTGGCGCGAATGGTGATTACTTTCCAGGATCGCTAACCGGCTGACCGACCGGTCGATCACCAATTCGTTATTAAACAAGCGCCGCCCGTTGGAAAAGCTGCAGTTCTCTAGTGTTTATCTATTCGAAGCGAGAGATGCAATTACAAACGGAGAGCGGACGGTCGCTCCCTCGCTCGCTGGCGCGCGCGCGCACACAGTCGGCCGCTTAATCATGTCGACTGAGCGCCACTGGCAGCGGGTAAACAATACTGTATCGTATTTGTGTGCTTAGCCCGGCAAATATTAGCCACCATATCGCTTATGGTGCTTGTTGAGCGAGGGTGATGGTCGATAGTTGAGTGTGGTGGGAGCGGTGAAGAGGCTCCGTTCGTGCTGGCCACGTTCGTGTGGGAGATTCGGGGTGAGTCAATGCGCTCGTGTGAGCCACCACACACGCACACACACACGCGCGCGCGACAGAGCACTCGCCCCACACGTGTGCAGCAGACATGAGCAAACGCATCCCCAGGAAGGGTGATGCGGTGTGTGATTCGTGGCTGAGTGTGTTTGTCCATCCGTCCATATAGGGATGTTTGTCCTTGCTCTCCTTGTTTGAAGAACGTTGGGATCCTGGTCTGTGCAAACTCCTCATTATTGCCAACAGTGTACACGGGCTATAGCGCGGGCATGCTTACATGGCACGATGTATGCGTCTCTCTCCCTTTGCTGGTATACGTGCCTGTGTCTACCTGTGCGCCAATGTTACACGTGTACAACTCGCGCAAATGTCATTTGGTCGTCACACCCTACTTTTTCAGAATTCCAACATCCATGAGATTCTTGTGCGACGCCACTTCTGGTAGAAAGTACGAAATATGGGAATGTAAGGAGAGAATAAGGAGATAGCAGGCAACCTGAAAGTTTTCCGCAAAGTTCTCCCCTTCAGGGAAAAGCCCGGACGCGGAAGGTGTCATAAAACCCTCGAGTGGCCACCTTGGCGAAGGTAGCCCCCGAAGGTAGCCCCAAGGTATCCGTCGCCGAGAAAACCACTCTTACTTTGACTGTTGAACGATAACTTTATACGGGTCACCTTTTTTCTCAAATATAGCCTGACGGAACATTTGAAATTGGTGTTCGTCGTACATTTCCCAGCTTGAGTGAAAGTTTCATTTATGACAGAAAATTTCTATTGGCGCAATTTTCTATGTTCTACGCAGCAGGAAACTCCTAGTTCTTCGAACCTGGAACCTCTCTCTCATTCTCAAATCTCCGGGTAACAATTACCCTAACTTGATGGCGTAAATCCACGATGCTTGCAACCGTGTAATTGATATACCAGATGGAAAAAGCCTGCGGCGAATTGGCTTGGGGGGGCACAACGATATTTGTAGAACGGGTCACCGACAGCCGCACATTCATAGGAAGAAGGTAGAGCTAATGGTTGAGAAGGGTCGAAGAGTGCCGTTTCCCGAACTCGGCCATTAACGCGGAAATTGACGGCAGTTTTAGGGCGTTCCGTTCCAAATTGCCCCGAGCCCTTCAATTTCCTAGTCAATTCCGTCCCCTTGCAATAATCCGCCGCGCCGGCAGCCGGTGCAGAGGAACCGCTCCATAGTAAAAGCCAGTTGTTCTCACCTACCCACCGTACTTAAAACTCCCAGCCAAGCTTAATCCCTAATTATATAAGTGGAGGAGCCAGAGCAAAAATACAAGGTAAACGAGACGGCCCTCTCTGCCTTCATCATTGCTTTAACGATACCTATCACGATCAGGAGCTGACGGCCGACTTGGATATTCCTAGAACTTATAATACCAACCTGTTAGTTGTGCGAGCGAAACCCTGCAATTCTCTCAGGTCCTTCTTCCAGAAAATCAACAAATGAACGTCCAAGAAAAAGAGACTAGCTTTGTGTGACAACTCCGGCAGCGCTAGTAACCGCATTTCTGATGCGATGAATGATTAATATCAGTTTGGTTCGTAGTCAGCCGTTGGCCTTTCCCCAGTTGTTTGCCGAGCAATTGCGACAACTGTCCGACCTCCGAAATTAATACGTAACCAAGAGTGGAATCAATTACGTCTGTCATTCAAGTGGACGCGCGAAGAAAGCGATTAATCAACTGTTGTATCCAATCGAAAGTAAGAAGTTACTAGTCACTTGTCTATCTCTGTCGCATAGTTTGCATTGCCTGGAGTATCTCTGTGTACTTTACTTTGAGAGATCGACGGAACCCCGTTAACTTTTAATCCCGAGCACGATGCTATCACGAGCAGAGTAATCGTGCGATACGCGACCAATTTTAAGTATCCTATTTACGAAAAGGATCGCCGCCAACACAGAAACTCCGAGTGTATCTCTTGCGCGATAATGTGGAATGCGCACTCCAACGCGCATCCGTGATTACAGATTTCGAAATAAGTTATAAAAAGATCTGTTTTCAAATAGCATCGAGTACAAAAGCGTCCAACATTCGAAAGCTTTACTTGCAAGTACAGGTATATATCGATACTTATTTACATTATTTGGGTGGGATACTTTTAATGTATCATTGCGATAAATTCAAGATTGGATGGCGGCCGATTATTGTCGGCTTCCTCAACGTCATGCGACTCTATCTTCACCTCGCTCTATCTCTATACACACGTCTCTAATCCCCAAAAACACTAGGGCGCTTCGCGGCATGAGCGCAGCAAACCAACACTGCAAAATCAATAGAATATTTGACAAAAGAAATAACTGCTCAATTTTTCAAGAGAGATTGGCGCGACACACCGGCGCCGCTTCAATACCCACAATACAAAGTCTATTCCAAGAGTCCTTCCAGAGCACGACAAGAAGGGCAGAAACTCTTGTTCAGGTTTACTCACAATCAGTAATGTTGCTCGTTAAAAAAATGTGTAGTTAGTACATATAGTTCAATAACTAGGAAACCGTAACGGAATTTTAATGGGAATGTTCGAGCATCCTCAAAAATATTCGCAAATGTAAATGGCTTCGCGCTCGGAGTTTAGGGGAGCCATTAAAAAATAGCGTGAAAATGGTGGTGAATTTGGTGAAGGCTAGCGGTAAGGATCGAATAAAAGTAGATCCTAGTTCGAGATGAGAGGCACTGGTTTTACAGGGCGAGACGAAGACCGAGGGTCGAAGGAGCTGTTAAAACTTTCCGCCTGGAGTTTCGTAATGATCGACGAGCCGGGTTTGCCCGAAAATAATATTTGTACAGCTTGTACGTAAACAACCCTGGCGGCCCTCCAGAGCGCCAATAACACCGCCTGTGTCAACTCGGTCAAGCACCGGTGCTCTTAAATGAGTCACGATGCGAAGGAGAAGAAACCTATAACTCTCTCCGGGGTTCAATTGAAGCCGAGAACGAGAAGGAGAACTGTGCTGGATAGCCTCCTGGCCGCTCCTCGAGCCGACAATGATCCATCTGCGGGCGGAAACCGAGCCAGAATTCCCCTCTCGCCAGGCTTTTTGTACGTCAAGCATGCCCGTTACTTTGTATAACACTGTCAGTGCCGACGTGTCTATTCTACCGCTCGGCTCGCGCCTTAATTACCTGGGAATATTTAGAGCCACCGTAATTACCGCTTGGACACGTCTCCGTCGCGAGCGCGCTGGCGCGCACAATTACAAAAATACAATTGGCGTTGTTCCAGAATTATTCCAGTTGTCGAGCGCGACGAAAATAATTGTCGAGACCGCTGAAAAATCGCTGGATGCGCTGCTGCCGGTTGCCGTGCACAGTTTAATGCAGTGTGTTCCATTTCGCGTGCGGCTAGCAGCATTCGATCGACCGGGGACAAAAAAAAAGGGGCTCGAAAGAATGGCCGCACTGGCTAAGCCCGCTGAAGAATTAGCTGTAACGAGCATCGGGCTCGACGGCAATGGAAGTGCTGGCCTATTTGCAATTTGTACATCGCGAGATTTATAATGCGCGCCAATTACACGTAACACACTTCGCTCATACCGCTCTGTAATTCATCTCTCGTAATCACCAATGCATATTCCACTCCTCACGGCAGCGCTCGCAAACTGCCACGAATTCCGTGCGATAGCAAAAGTGGAGGAAGGAGAGGTTTGTAGTTAGACTCCTTCAAGGTTAGCGCATTCCATGTTAGTCTTATGGCTATCTACTAGCCGCTACGTCTCTAATTTGCAAAACTGATAAAAGTTTCCGTGCTATATACTTTGCATCCGCATATCATCAATCATCACTCTTTTCTTCACTGATCCAGCTGAATTATTACATCCCTATACTTTCTGAAATCCATCCCTTCGCACCCTATATCGTTACCGTTGCAGTTCTTGACTATCTAGTTGCAAGATAATCGGAATCGAGCCGACCATTGTTGAGTATCCCTCCGTTTTTATAAGGGTTTTATGAAAAGGTATACTATGTACTCTTAGAGAAGAAAAAGAGGTCATGGGAAAGCACGCACACCCAACTGAATAAGCAGCAGAGGGTGAGGTGAGCGATGACAATCGTCAGTAAATATAACCGGCGTCAATCGGGTGCCGGCCAATTTTTTTCATCCCGAGAACCTGGGATCGGTATTTACTCTGTAGCCAGTCCGGAACAATCCCTCTGGTATACTGTACCTTCACCTGCAAACTGTGAGTCCAAATGTTATGGTGTTGTCCAGGTAATAGGATTATCAGACATCGGAACCCTGAACCGCTCATAAAAGCTAACAATGAGAAGCGAGAAGGTAATACAAACGTAGCAAAGCCTACGCACCAATCTACAAGCTGGCTTCAAGAATTTAGCAGAAGTATAGAATCGAAAATGCATGTTTCACAATAAAGAGCTTGCTACTCCTCCCTCAATTAGTGGTGCAATTTCAAAACGACAAATTGTGTCATCTCCGTGCACCGTATGCACGATAAACTATGAAATTGAAATTGGGTGCAATTCGGTGGCGCCGACAGTGCGCATCAGCCAAAAGGGAGTTTCGACGCCAGGAAATCTGTTCTATATTCGATAGCGCATTGGATGGTTTCCAGGGCTTGGGAATCTCTCGCGTCACACTTACCCAACTCTTTCCTTGGCTTCTCCAGTTTTTCTCCCATTTATTCGACGCTTAGTCGATTCTGCGACATGTATGTATGCGGCCGCACACACTCCACCAGCTAATGTAATTGTGGATGAGAGCCATTGGCAGCTTAGTCACGACACGTAGATATTTTCGGGTTCGTTCGGGCTTTTACGCTCAAACTCTCGTGCGTTGTTTACGGTCGAATGAAAATTCGCTCGTCGGCCAAATATTTTTCCACCGACGGTTTGGCCCCGAGATTTTTAGCCAACCGCGGCGATGTGTTTCCCGCTCGCTCTTCTCTCATCCATCAGCCTGTGCACACGCTCACCCTACCAGCCGAGGAACGAGCCGGCCGGCCGGCGCGCCGTAAAGAGAAGCGCAGCCGAAGAGAATTACGATGAGAAATACCGAGAGCCAGGGAAAATCACTCGTAGCACGACGGCAGAGTAAAAGAGCCGGAAAAGAGTCGGCGTAGCATCAATTTCACTCGGTATATCCCTACTTATACACACGGCCGTCCAAGTATTTAGTTATTTGGTGCATGAACGCGCATGCAACCGATGCCGCGCACGTGTTTAAGTCAGGCTATTCGCCCAGGCAGAATTGAACTAGCGCAGGCTTCAAAGGGATCAGCAACGTCGAGATAAACTATTGGGTGGAAATAAATACTGAGAACGAAATCACTTGATTTCGACGACTTAAGAATCTGGACTGTTGCGAGGCACGGGTTCCGTCGGCATGGCGCGCCATTGCTGTCAGCAGGAATCAAGCACAGCTGACAATACTCACACGGTCACCCTCCTCATCGTGACAGGCAGAAAAAGAACTCACTCGAAATTCGCATGGCAAGATCGCTGCCGGTTTTCCGATAGTCGTATGGTATAACTGAAATTAGCATATGTTTCCCTGTGATCGTATTCAAAGAATCTGGAAATTCCCCGTTTGACTTACAACTACTACTTGCGTATTCATCAAGGTATACAAAGTGAGGAAAAATGTGCGAAAGACTGATCAGCCATGGGCAGATAACTGGGCCGCATCGGAGAATAAAGCGCAGTTGTCGTGTGCAAAATGATGCTCGTTCCACACAGACGCAAGGGCGTGAATAGGTGTATTTTGGATAATATCTACAGAGTTATATCGAAGCAGTAATCATTGGTTACTAAGAGCAAAGATAAGAGGAATCAGCGGAATGCGGCCAAGAGTCTTTTTAAAGCGTGAGTTCTGGATAAGTGGAAACATTAGATAACAGTTTAAAGTGGCCGCTTTGTTCAGGTGGTTGTCAAAGAACATTATTGTCCGGGTTGTGCGGGCTTAAATTCGAGTTACCATTTACAGCCGGGCTGCCAACCAGCCGACAGACAATTAAGTTTCACGATAATTGTCGCAAGCGGAGTAACAAGTTGGAGGGTGGTGAGGAGCGTTGAATGTCAGATCTCCCCTCATCTATCTCATAAGTCACGTGCGGCCTTTTTAACAAGTGGAGAGGGTATAAGAAGGATCGGGAGGATCGGAGAAAAAAAAGGATAAAAGCACTTACTGGGTGGCGTGCTGCAGCTGCCACAGCCACAGCTGCCGCGTTCATGCCGGCGCTTGGGTACATTCTGTCGTTCGGACCTTCTCTCCACGAGGTTGCCTGGCCCCCTTCTGCTCCCGAGACGTGTACCTCCTCTCAGGAGTACCGAATGCTGTCGCGTTATCCTTAAGTGTATCCAACAGTATTCCAGCTCATAGCACGCGCACACTCTTACTTATCACCAAGAAGGAAACAAAGGCGGCGTACCAACGAGTCATCCCCACTTTCCACTTTCATTTACTCAATGCTCTTCAACACTCATTCCAGGACAGCGTTGCACAGGATATAACTAGATAAATGCGAGTAGTGTAAGTGCGCGCACGCCGAAAATTGTGTGGTAGCTAGTACTCCGAAGAGAGACGGGAAAAGGATTGCGCGTGAGAGTGCCCGTCCGGAGGCAAGAGCGAAACGGTCGTCCCTCTACGACGGTCGGGTATCAACTAATCAAGCACAGAGATCCGAGGGCCGACTCGCTCGCCTCTCGCACCACCGCCTGCCGCGCCATGCCGCCTCGTTTGCCACCACACCACGTGGTCTGCCCCCAGTAACGTCGCCTCCTCTCGCCTTGCCTCGGCAACCTCTCACCAACTCACTCCCTCTCTCGTTCTCCCTCTTTCTCACTCTACCGCTATCCCTTCTGCCGGCGCGCACTCTGTCTGTAGCACGCCGAACTCCGCTCTACCTTATTGCATTTAGAAGCGCATTCGTTCCAGCGGATCTTTCCCGCATTTTTGTTCGAACGCAACCAGGTTTTGTTACGTATCTCTAGCGCTCGGTTTATATGTAACGTCCAAGCGTGTCGAATTAGCGTTTGCATGGCTACCAGTGCAGACAAGCGTGCATGTAGCCACGTAAAATGCCATCGGAGGATTCATTACCCCCATTACCATTATTATCGCTTTCTTACTGTTCGCCACTTCTAGCCGGGATTAATTCCTGTTCGTGGAATTCTGCTTAATGTGGCTCTTCCCCTTTTGATATTGTAATTTCGTTTAATGCGTATCCGGAAGCTTCTGCGGCTCGTTGTTGGTCGCATGCCTTCATTACTGTTTCTGCCCTTTCCCTTTAGGATGGCAGGAATTACGTATAATCAGACCTTTTAGCCAAGTTTCACTTGGTTGGTGGGAGGCGTGACTCTTCTAAATTAGGGTTCGCTCCAACACTCGGGGCGTCGTCTGTCATCTTTGTCATGCTCCGCTCGGCTTCGCTTCGTTTTATTGTCGCTCTCTGCGTCGTGTCGTCGTCCCTTTCATCCTTGACCTCGCATTGCTACTACACCCTTTTGCGCTCCTCCATCGCCGCCAACGATCTCCTATTTTTCCCGTCGTTGCGTTCTTTGCGTCCCCTTTGCCTTCCACCCTTGCGCCGTCATCGTTCTAACAATTTTGACGACCTTACAACTCGACTTCCTATAAACAGTATTACTTGAGCCGACATCACACCCGGGAGCCCTTAGACGCCGACACTTGGCGTCTCTCGACGTTCTTTCGCATGAGGCGGAAAGCCGAAACGCAAACTTTGGGAGAGGCGCGGCGAAATAGCAAAACGAAATTGGCTCAAATAGTGGGAGAAATTAAAGATTACTGAGAGCGAGCAGTATCGCAGGAATTTGCCAAGACAGACTTGCGACAGGGGCTATAATTTAAGATAATTGTGACTATCGCAACGAAGGGAAAACATGCCACGAGTACATGCCCTTGTACACCGATGCTTTCAGCGCTACCCGGAGATAGGAAACGTACCACACGCACTGTAAATGTTCCATTGCTCGGGCATGTATGACAAGGGAATACCGTAAAACAGCGAGCGCAATCTATAAACTAGCGGTTGCGGTTTGCGATTAACAAGCTATCGCGTACAACTTAAGCAGCGGGAGCTGAGCCCGCTAATCCAACACTCTATCACTCGCTGGCCAAGCCAAGTGGATAGATTGGTATCGGTTCCGTAATCAATGTCTCGCTATACGGGTACATATATGTCTATTACACATTACGCCCTTGAGTAGAAGTATGATTGCGTACGGACGAATTGTGCTCTCAGCGGGAGGGATGGGATAGCGGGATCGAAAGAATGGGAGCGAAGTTTCTTTTGGACCCGCCTGAAACGACAACAGTGGGGAGTAGAAGCGTGGGCCAACGTCAAAGGTAAAAATAGATTGACCAAGTTCAACAGATCGAAATGTGCGCATGACATGCTTCATGAAACCTAGAACGTAGGACGTGACTGCATCCCGTGTCGATGCGTACGCCATGTATGTGTCCGAGTGTGTATATGGCCGCTTTCATGTACGCTCAGTTGCCCCGTTGGAAAACGTGTTTATTGGTTAATTGCATCATTCTTGCCAAGTGCTTGGCTGCCAATTGGCTGGGCCATCAATCGGTACGCGGTAGGTGCGCGTTCGCTCGATATCCGGCGAAAGCATTTCGGGCTTCGCAGCCCAGGGGCGTACTTATGTAGCCAGTTTCGATCCTCCATTTCTTTTAATACCTTTTACTCATCAACCTTCTTTTCACGAATTCTCCACTTTCTTCTTTCTGGAATTGTTAGAGGAAACTTGGTTACACACAAATGCTTGGGAAAGGGGTTCCTTACTCTATTCGACCGATGCTTCGACGTGTGGCTTGTTGTAACCAAGTCTATAGTCAGTTACATGGCATTTAGTATGTGTAACCAAGGGAAGCAGCGACATTACACAGCACCGCCTTTGCTGCAGTCTCTTAATGAGGTGTTCTGACGTTGCGCTAAGTGCTAAATGAAAGAGGTGGAAGTGATAATATTAAAGAGGGAGAGGAGGAGGATTGGCGCAGCGGGCGAGAAAGAGGCGGAAGGAAGGCGCGGAGAAATTGGGAGGAGTGTTTTCATCCCAGCATCCGGGCGAGGTGTAATGACATTACGTAGTGCGGAGGCGCGATGCAGAAGAAGCTCTCAGAGCCCAAGCAATGCTTTCCACCGCTCGCCAACGGCACCGACTACCGCAAGACCAACGGCTTGCAAAAAGGCTCGCTTTCGAAAGCTGCTTCCCTGATCAAATGACCGGACAGGATTCGAGGTACGTGATTACACGTGTGCTGTTAGCATCCGCATCCACAGTTGTCTACAAAGGAAAACAATACTTTAGGCGTTATTCTTCGAATCCGTGATGACAAACTAATCCTTGCGCTAATGAGTATTACTGACACGTTTCAGTGTTTCACGTGATAACCAGCAATAGCGACAACTTTAGAAGCAAGTTGTGCCTCAGGATTTTTGAAGAGAAAGTTGAGGGCTAATCGACTTTTTTACCTAAATTCACACATAATCTCAATTATTTGATTTTAAATATACGGCTCCAGGGCCCAGTTTCTTTTTTGCCCACTACAGTATTATCAATGTGTGAGTACGAATAAATGTATATACCGCTCGTTCACGGTTTTCATGGGTCTCCCTAGGGTACGATTTTGCAAAGAGGGTTCCCAAGGCTTTCGATCACGTAATACGTGATGCTAAGTAGTATCAGGAATTGCGGACAAGCATGGTAGCATGTTTGGTCAAATTTCTCCTGACTTCTTAACGATGAGGTTTCACACGAAACACTTCAATTTTCTTTGAACAGTTCAAATGAAGCTTGTTGTGGCAATGTCTGACTTTGCTACATCCAAGCGCTCTGAAAAAGTGTTGGCAAAAAGGAGATTGTTAACGATACACATTGATATGCCTGTAATCAGTTGTGCTCAGAAAAAAAGCAGACTTGCCATTCACGAGAAGAAATCTTGGAAAGTTTTTGGCAATGCCGACGTGGCTGTTACACTTCATTCGGTGAGACATAGTCCAACTAGACCCGCTGCGTGACGAAGAAGTCGCGCGAAGAAATTGAGAGCAGTTGACAGCTACTGGAGAAGCACAGACTCGACGGGGAAAGAAGGACCGACAAGGAGTGTAGGATAGGTAGAAAGGATAGCAGGCTAGCAGTGATGAGCATATTCGACGAAGGACGAGCTCGGTGGATTGAAAAAGGAAAACGAAAGAAGGAGTAAGAGGAAACTATGGTACACGGCGCGAAATTCTCTCCACTGATTTCCTTTTCTAAATATGGCCGCCTACATGCTGCCTGTCTCTTTCCATATCTCTCTCTTTCTCTTTCTTTCTCGCGCGCGTGCTTTCTCTCTTCGTCCCTCTCTACATACATGCAGAGATATATACGTACAAATCCAGACACGTGCACACGTACAACCAGACCGCTGCACCCCCTCTCGATAACCACCCATAACCGCCCCTGCTTGCCCGAGGTTCTACTTGATTGCCAAGGCATCTTAACCTCGGCCTGACTCGCTCCGCGTGGACTCGAATACCATCGCAGCTAGCAACGGCCAAGAATAACCTATGAAAGTTGGAGAACTCTCAGCTCGGCCAACCTGCGCGAGGAAAAATCCATGGCAACGCCCAGCTCGCGAAAAAGAGGCGTAAGCGAGAACGAAAAAGACCAATGGTGCTGGAAGAATACAGGCGCTCTGTCCAATAGGAGGGCTTGCTTTCGTACTGACTGGCGCGCGTTAAGTCCGCGCGGACCGCTCGCCGACCTTTATTATACCTTTCTCCGTGCAGGCCTACGTGTGTATAGGCGCGGACACAACAGCAAGCTGCTATGCCTTGGTTGTTCTCGCCAATTCGAGCTTGAACTTGGGTTCAGGCTCGAGCTTGACGAGCCGCGCGCTGGAGAAGGAAGAGATTACAAGCTGAAAGTTGACCGAGCCAGGCGGAGGGAAGAAGATGGAACGAGCCGAAGGAACATTTCCGTGGCACGGACCGCAGGAAACCTTTGAACTAAGAGTGCTATACACACTATCTCTAGCGGTGATGGAGCTGGAGCCGTGTCTCGTGTCTGTCGGTGGTAGTGACGATAGCCCAAGTACCAGCGGCGGCATCGCTCTGGCTTCGGCTCCAGCTCCGCTCCAGCAGACCCGGACGGCCACTCCACACGCTCCGTCCAGCCAATTAATACCAACGCCTTTCGCTTCCGAACCCCGAAAAAAGCCTCTTGATTCGGCTCTCGACATCGAACTACCATGGGCCCATTCAATGATAGCGCTTCTGGTAGCCGAATCGTTTCGTTGACAACTGCAAGGCAGATGTTACCGCGAGACGCAAAAGTTTTGTCGATCCAGCCACTCTTCCTGGCACCGTCCAGCGTTTTGCTGCAAGCACTATACTGTAGCTTTAAGTTTTCGATGCTCCATCTCCCCAACAATATCGTAAAAGACATATATAACGTCACGTCAATTACTTCTCCATAAGGCGCGACCAGTCACCCTTGTGTACATATGCACATACCTTTGTGATGCAGTCTTCATTGAGAGCCGAAAATGGTAAAATGAGCATCCCATGCAGAAATGCACAAATAATGGCAACATGATTACAGAAACACACGTGACGTATTTGACGTATTAACAGATTCTACCAAAATGACGCCCTGGGCAATATGTTAACCAGACGCAGGCGTTTATGAGGCTCGGTATGTGGTAGCGGTTGCATTGGCAACAATACGAAACCTATGGCAGTTTCTATGAATGTGTAGGAAAGCGTACAGGTCTGCGATTGTTCGAAAACTTGCGTTGGTCATAAAAATGTCAAACTCAAATTAATAATAGATTTTACCAGCAAGCAGTATATTACTGTAGTAGAATACGTAAAATTATACACACCACTTTGATACGAAATTACTACCACACGAATCCTTTCACGGGAGCACCGGTAAATTATTTTCGATGCGATAACATTTGAACGAAAGGTATGGCTAGGCAGACTCATCACAGTTAATGATCGCTTCGAAAACGACAAGGACGCCGTAATTTCATTACGACTTAATTCAACGAATACTCACATTGTAACAGAAGGTAAGAAGAATTATTATGCACAAGCAGACAAGGACAAATGAAAAGGTATGAGCGAAGGGTGGCAAAGTAGGAAATGTAAGCTGATAGACTGAAGAGATGAAATGGGGAAAGCGGAAAGAAAGTAAAGTCTCCCCTGATATTGAAGAGTGGTACTTGAAATACCAAGAAACACCTATCAATAAGTAGCAGTTAAATCCAACGAGCATTGGGCTGTAAGGTTTCCATTTGTAACACTAACTTATCAGCACTCGATGCTTTTGTATTATATTTCATTAAAGAGTTTCTTTTTAACAAGTTTCCTGCTAATTCATTCTGCCAAATGAGGAATTACATCATGCTCTACACTTTCTGCCCTGAGATAATATTGTAGCTGGAAAGCTATGTAATAAACGGGTTTCTTCTGAGTACTTCTCCTATCTTAATGTGATGTAAACTTAGTTCAAGTTCGATATACAAGAATGTCTGTTTTGAGGTGATTAAATTTTGAAGGAAGTTGTGGCGACGACTTTTATCAGTTGACAACACCGATATAGATCGTATCTCATAATAGTCAATGTACCTATCGCAGCGGTAAGCGCATTTCTAATGTTACTCGACGCTTATCGCGTCGACAAATTCTCAGTATCAAAATTCAAGTTGTTCATATATAGTGTGTATTAATCAAACTTGACATTTATAAATATTTTTGCATAAAAAGACTTTATTTAAAGATTTTTGTGTATCTTAGACTTTCAGCAGTAAATTTAGTAGCATTTAGTGCATAAATCAAATTCAAACTAATTCTGCTTTACATAAGAGCAATTGTGAAGGATGTTTTCATAATTTACAAGTAAAACTTGCCTTTGTTTTTGTTAGAGATTGGACTGTTACAAGTAAAATAAAAACGTCTGCTTCATGATGACATTCGTGGCACCCTTAACATATATGTACATATAATATAGAAATATATGTGATTAATAGTATCTCGGTTAAAACGGCTTTATTGCGTATTGGGAAACCTGATGTTATATTACGCAATCACGTACTATTAATTATGAATAGCATCTATAAGTCGGTGTATCATAAAACAAATTACAACATAAAATACCTGCATCACATGAGAAGTAATCGAACTAGCACCTGTAATATAGAAATCATATTATACAGATGACAGTCACTGTTTTTTTGGAATTATAAGGATCTTTTTAATTGACAGCTATTAATCATGTACAATTCGAAAATTCTTAAGCTCTATGAAAATCATGTGAAACCTGTCAACACATGGTTATCAAAAAATCATCTAGAAATAAAGTACAAGGAAGTGCAAAGGTCTCTTATTGGCTACAATATCCTTTTAATATCCTAAAAGTACAATACTAACTATTCAACATATTTATACATCGAAAAATGGTGTCACCTCATACACTTATGAAATAAAAGAAGATTAAATATTGGTTAAACAAATTAAAAGTCCATACAATCTTGTGTTGCACAGTGTCCTTGACAGATGTTTGGAATTTATCAAAACTATTGTTATTATATTCCATTAAGCAGATGTAAGCATATATATATATTTATATATATTGTACTAAATAAATGATATTTGTATGGGCATATGTAGCGTGTCACTTGTTCACTGCATATTCATCAATTTTATACTATTAAGATACTTCTTTGTAGGTACTATAAGCCAAGTCAAGTCGATCATGATTCCCTCCCAATCGTATTATTTTGGTGGCCTTTCTTGTTCTGCAAAATATTTGGTTGCATTAGGAAAGCGTAAGGGATCTGGAAAGTCTGGTGTTTCATATCTATGTGGGTGCAGGCAGTCTCTAATAGCTTGGCCGAAAGCACGCCTAACTCCGGGATCTGCAGCTGCTGCTACTGCAGCACCATCAACCTCCTCGATGCCTGCACGGTTAACACCTTCCCGTATCAAACATTCCACTGATGTTGTTATTGCCGAATGGTTTGGTGTAGGACTAACTAATAGCCGTGATTTTTGCTGTTCAATTATCTTACGACGCTTTGTAGGAAGCGCGCCAAGGTATGCGTCGCTAAAAGTTGTCACTCTACCGCTTACCATCCCTTGCGTTTGCAATTGACGCCGCTGCCTCGCATTGTCACGCGCAATAATAGGTACCCAATCCTGTGAAAGAAAGTTATTGCAATTCTTCCACCTTTATTCTATTGCATGAATGGTACCCGAGAATTCATGTTGATATTGTTTCTTTACCGGAGGCAAAACTTCGTGTCCAGGAAATGTTTCTGAAATTTCTTCTGTCTCATCCGCTGTAGTTGCTTCATAGGTTGTTCGCTCTTCTGCGGTTTCTGTCTCCATAGGCTAGAATGAAATTAAACGATAAAGTACATTTGCGATTACATATGTATACACACAATTGTGTAAAAGGTCATTTAAAGAATTATATTTGGCACTTTACCTCGGGAGCAGATTCTTGTGCTGCTGGTTGTTCTGAAGGAACGGATGAAGCGGGAGTTGTTTGGCGTGATGCATCTTTATAAACTAACAACGGGATAATCTCGGAATCGGGTGGTTGTGGCATACATAGCGAATAGTTTCGGAAATACAATACAGCAACCTGCATTACGTAAAAACGTAGATGCGGGACATCACCCTCCAAAATATCGGACTGAAAATGTAAAAGATGCATTAGATCCCGTTATGTCCAAGTGTCTGACTATCCTCATACTGCATAACTAACTATAAAGCCGGTCACTAAATGATCTAGTGCTTCTTGCCCTCCTCGAACAGAATACCGAAGGACGGCGCATAGTTGCCTTCCTAAATTCTTAATGCTTGACACCACCTCTTGTCCAAATCTGGCATCATCGATCTCTAAACAATTTTCAAAGACATACACAATCAGTGAAATATTCAAATATATCTTAAACAAACGAATAAGTGTGATACTCACCAGTATTAAAAAGATTTCTTAATATATCACTGACATGAGGCCGAACCAAAGATTCAACTGTTGCACAAATATCTATGGTCTGACTCTGACTGAATCGGTCAAAATCTCCTTCCCTCATTTGCATAGTTTGTAAATGAGGTCTAAGTTGTGATAATAAGGTATTCAGTGTTTGCTCTTGAATTACTTCTGGCGTTGAATTTTGGAAGCAAAACTGAAGAAATTCTTGAAATGGTCGTCTTAATTGCGCTATTGGTTCAGATCGTCCAAACCGAAGTTGATGAAATCCTTCCAGTGTAATATTTTGAACCTAATATCAATGTCTTTAGAAACAAATCTGTGGTATTCAAAAATATAGTAACATAAATTGGCATGTTATTACCGCAAGGACCGATAAGTTCACTAGGATATTGTTTGCTGCCGTAGGATCTGCTGACATTAGAGTGTCAATTTGAATACCTCTGTTTGCTAATAAGTCAGCCAAAGTTGACCGTGCATTCCGATTAGGGCTGCTTCTAGTATGATTTCATAGGTTATTCATATTGATCTTATTATTGATTATCGCTATTTTACATTCTCTAAGAGCCATGAGTATACCTTTCACCGCCAGTTCCATCTTGCGTGGTATTTCCTCTAAGAAGTTGCATTATGCTTCTACGTGGTCCAGCTAAATTGCCATCTGCATCAGAATAAAATAAAATTTTGGTCTCACAACTTAATAATAGTTAATAACAATATTGGATCATTACTATTACTACTGGCAGCGGCAACGTCTGCTTCAGGCTGAGCCGTTGTATTCCCGCGAAATTGTTGTAACAAATTCACAAATGGATTAGCAGAGTTTGCTTGTGAAGGTGGGGGTGGTGTAGTATTCGCTGGGCTAGTACTACTTGTTCCAGTCGACGCAGGTGCTGAAAATACGTTTCATAGTAACTTTATACTCATCGAGCACTATTTAACTTTATCGTAAATTAATTACTAGAATGAGACGGAGCTGGTGCGTCAGATGAAGACGTTTGGGCCCCTCGCGTTCCCTGTGATGTAGCAGTGGCGTTACCGCCAGGAACATTCAAAGGACGACGAATATGACGCGAGTTGCAGGGGAGGAATGGATCAAAATCTAGATCTTGTCTTATAGACATTGCAACATCTAGTGGATGGGGCTGCTGATGAAATATATGCGGCCTGGATGTACTTCTTGTTTGCGTTGCTGTAGTAGGATGTGTTCCCACGTTGCTACTAAAATAATGCCTTTAATAAGTAATCAGATATTTAGATATACTTGTAAAATAACGTAAAATGACTATCCAACATACCGAGCTTGTGTGCTTTGACCTGAACTTGTACTTCCATTGTCAATTGATGTACCATGTGGTTGTTGCCCTGTTCCTGTTGAAGGTGGATTTCGAGTCGTTATCGTTGTTGTGGTTATACCACTCTGTACTACATGACCGGCAACAGCCTGCATCAAATTTCGTATAAAATCAGGTGGCGTCGATGCACCCCACGGAAACATGCCGGAACCATTGATTCTTGCTATAGTACAAATAACATATGTGTTACTCGTGCTTGTTACAGGCATTAAGTTACTTATTAGAGTAAACTGTAAGAATCAATATAAACTCACCACCATGGCTGTGATTATTATTTGTTTCTCCAGGTTGACTTTGTTCACTGCCTGCTGGAGCTTCCATATTGCCTTCAGGGCTAACAACTTGCATTACTACCTCTACATTGTCTGCTAAATTCAGAACAGCACCTACAAAGTTTATTGAAACACGAACATTTCATCAAAAGTATTAAAGACGCTTTATAGAGGTAATGTGTCTATCTACCGAATGGTGATTGCATCTGTCGTTGTTGTTGTTGTTGTTGTTGTTGTGGCTGTGGTTGCTGTTGTCCTGATGGTTGCTGATTGGGACTTTCTGAATCATCTTGCTGATTGGAGCTATCCGAAGTACGCTCGGTTTGCCCTCTTGTAGCTGTTCCAGTTGCTGCTTCACTCGGTTCTTCATTTCCAGCATTGTTATTCGAATTGCGGCCATGTACGCTTATGTGAGCCTGATAAACGTTATGACAATCATATAAATTAATGCACAAGGTACATGACTATACAAACCAAAGAAGGAATTCTTATTATTACTACCTCAACTTGAATTGGTATTCCAGGTTGCAAAACAACTGAATGTTGTATAAGTGTTGGCCTGCACCTTAGATTTCTTGGTGGTGGTTGTGACATATCCACTATTATATCACTTAATGTATGACAGGCATGGGACATAAAATGTAAACACTCGCTAACACCATCTACTATTCTTTGACTTTCTTCTACTCCATCTGGCCCCGGCTATTTCACAGAAACCAACACAGTAGTGCTTAGGGTAACAAGTTTAGGGTAAACAAATTGTTTGCTTTTCACACAAAATATACTTACACCTGGCTGCAATACCGGATCAGTGCGCATCAGAGTACTATAACGTTCCAAGTATGGCCGTAAAGAATCATGAGTAGAAATTAATCTTTGCAAAACATCTGCCACTTGTGGAGGACAGCCCAGTCTAAAAATTAAATACATTTATTTTATAATAATAATATTGTTTAAGTGATTTATGAATTCTGGTTTTTTAATCTCACTGGGGTGTTGATCTTCGATTGGCTGGTCCTTCTGCTGTTGATGTAGAACCTTGTTCAGATTGTGGCTCTTGTGGTGGCTGCTGCTGTTGTTGCTGCTGTTGTTGCTGCTGTTCTTGCTGCTGTTCTTGCTGCTGTTCTGGCTGCTGTTCTGGCTGCTGTCTTGCCTCTGCTGGCGATTCGCTTTCATTGGCTACGGATGGTGTATCTGTCTCATTATTCACATCTCCTAAATATCCGAACATTGAAGATGTAGATACATATAGCAAACTATCTTAATCATATTGTAGTAAATCTAAATTGAATATACAAACTTCTCAGTAATATGATATTGTGATCAATGGAAGACAGGGCAGCTGCTATAGCCATAGCACTTGCTTCGGGTAAGTTATCAGAGCTTCCGTTGTTGTTGCTGAATGAGACAAATCTGTGTAAAATGGATGCATCGGCATCATTAAAATAATTCTATGAAAATACTATGTACCGCTCTTGATCTGCTTCTAATTCTTGTGGCTGCTCTTGCTGACTCACTGTAGACGGAGTAGTCTCAGGCTGAGGAGGATTTATGGGAGTTGCTGGATCTTCCAACCGTGTAAGAAGATCATTTACCCTATCTAACATTCTCCTTACAGTTGCCAAGCGAGTAACTGACAAAGTATTACTTAGTTGAGGAACAGGCAAACCTAAAGTAGTTCAATTTATATGTTAAGTTTATTATATTATAAAGGAGCAGGCATATGAAAACCTGAATAGTACCATGGCCTTCAACAATTTCAGGAGGCACAGGCATAGCACCGAAATACATAGCATTACCATGCATTTGAGCGCGTGTAAGTCTATAGTGCGGTCTTTGTGGGTTTGAGAACCCTAGGGGATGATTTTGTCCTTGGCTTTGCCCATTACCATTATTTCTTTGACCAGGTTGTGGTGGTGCACGTTGCACCAAGTGAATAACCTTTCCATTGACATCTAAAATTCAGTTGCAATACCAAATGAGTCATTGTACTTAATTTAGATGAACGATCAAATAAAATTGATACTGAAGACTGTACTACCATAATCATTTAATTTCTTTTCATCTTGAAGTACTCTACCACAATAAATAAGTCTTTGAGAATCTGCTGGCACAGCTACAGATTCTGCTATATATTCTTTAAAGCCACGAACTGTAATTTGCTGTTGAGGATAAAAGATATTAATTTGATTGAAACTAGTAGTGCGGCCTATTTTTATACGCATAACTTTGAAAGATTAGTTTAAAGAGCTCAAATTTGGAACATGACATGACCTATATCTTGTTAATACTACAAACATCTATTTCTTTGTTAATTTTCTTCTTTCTAAAAATTTCTTTACTTTACTAGGTTAATTCTGAATGTTTGGATGGGTATTTAATAAGAGGATTTTCGTGCATCGGTTAAGTGATGCAATAAACAAATTTCTTCTTCATAATAAAAATGACGGTACATCGTATGCTGGTCATGACATGCTGCTGATCCATAAATGTGCCATCGAGATCATTCCATGCAATGACACTGTTACACTAGTAATTCTATAAGATAAGCGTCTAGTGCTATTCAGATATTACGGAAAATAGACTTACGTCGTCTTCCAAAGAAAACGCATGGTTTTGGGAGTCCAAGGTCTTCACCGTGAGATCAATCATTATTGCTCTATTCTAATTGCAGCACTTAAACTAAAACCGCAACAAATACAGGATAATATTGGAGGTTGGGCGTGTATACCGTCGAATCCAGATTTACACTCACGCAAGCGAAGATCTAGGTAACAAGACGGTCAGCGGTACTGGCTGTTTGTAGCTGTGATCGAGGCTTGATGTCCGACGTTTTATTCAAGCCAAAACTCACTCCTTTAAAGGATTTTTACGATTAACGCAGAATAGTTATGTGACGAAATTTAATCACAATATTCTTATTATATCCATCGGCTTTTTTCGATCAATCCACGTATGAAGTTTTATAGAAACTTGCAACGACGGGCGACACGACACACTCACATCATTTTACCCAGAATTCGCTTTCAGAGACCCCAGAACAATGTGGCAACAAGCTAGCAATACAATCCCTATACTACGAATTTCTTGCGGATAGTTGTATTCAATGCAAAATTACTTTTTTTTTGGTGTAGAAGTAATTTCTAATTTCATAATTACTAGGCATAGCTGTAAAACACACTTGTTAACAATGAGATTTCTGATTATGATTGAAATGATCTTCCTAATATAAACAATTTCTTGTAAAATTGTTGTTGTCAACTTTAAGTTGGCAGGTTTTTAGAAAAAACTTTTATTCCCGTAGTATTAGAACTATATATTTATTTACATTAGGAAGAATTAATTAATGCAGCTCCTTTGAGTTTCGTTTCGTGTATCATACGTCGGTAATTTATATTTCATAGAAGTATCGCAAGATGACACTGCATAGCTCGTAGAGATACGCATACTGCCATAATTGCACTATTCACTTTATGATGACTAATAAGATACCGAAATAATATCTCCCTCCATTTGGGGCTTATTATTCCGGCACGAACAACATTAATATTCAAACAAATGCAATGTCCTTGGCAAAGCCTATAAATTGTTCTGTGTATGATCTCAAATATCAGAAATAAAGCATAGTCCCTCAGAAGTCTTAGAAGACTTTGATGATGAGATGAGAAGTACCCGCACTTACTCAGAAAACTGTGTGGTTATATAGTCTTCTTTTATCATCAACCACTTCACTTATACTTCAGTCACTTCTTAATTCTTGGTGGAAAACGCACAGAAGTGAGAAACACAAAATGTCACTTGAATGTCAATAAATGTTATTTAGTTAGAAAAGATAAAAGGAAGGAAGTGCTTGGAAGGTGAAATGTTACAAGTGGGTAAGAGTGACGCTATGACTATTCGTATTGTATTATTGAAATTAGAGCACTAGAGGAGACACGCGGCTTTACTGGAGAATACGTATATATTTTAGAGTGCACTTATAAATGTATGTATTCATACATACACTGACAAACGATAATGCGGTTGATCGTGCTGCGCAGTAGAATGTTAATCCTTCTTTGGTTTTGTATGCAGGAAGTGATGGAGCGTTTCATCTGATACCGTAGCAAGGCCCGGCGCCCGCAGTCCCGTCAGAAAAAGGCCCACGAGACCGATGCCATTGAAAAAGTCAGAGGTTCACCCATTTCGCATGCTTGAGGAACGATGGAGGGATGGTGTTTTAAATCCAATGATAAACATCGTCAGAGGCTCTCAACGCTTATTGGCATAAAGTCTCTTTATACCAAATTTATTTCATTGTTATTATATATGATATATTCTGCTTTCCAAATTGTACTATACTCATTCGAGTATGCGCCTCTGCAGAAACAAACGATTTAGAATTTAGTATTTTTAAGGCATTAAATAGTTGATCATACAATCATTTCGATCATGTAGCAAGCTTTTGGAAAACTAAATATTATAATTAGACAGCATCTAGGTAGAAATAGTCTGGTACACTTAACGTTGCGTTAACAAAGAATTTAATTATCTTTGTCCGTAGTATATTCATTACACGGTGGTGGGTATTTGAAATTGACAGACAAATGTCTCGTTTATCCGGCAACGAGTGAAACGAATGATGATCACTGTTCAGAATGGACGTTAGAAAAAGTAAGAGTTACGTCTTGAATCCACCGGGCAAGAACTAAAGGGGCGTCAGCCGGAATCGCAGCTTCGTAATGATGAAGCTATCTCGATCTAGCTCATCTTGCACTCTTGCCGGTTAGTAGGTACTTAACTTACTTTAATCACGTGCGCTTTTGCTGCTCTTCTCGTAACACGACCCGGTCACTCGAGTTTACGCCCAAGAATAATAATAGGGTAGCGGTTCTACCACTATTCCCGCGGGAAGAAGGATATATGAACTTTGAGAGGCAGAGAATAAGCGCAGGCTTATAATCAAGGTTCAATCAGTCCGGTAATCTTAAAGAGGTGGAACCCTTGCTATCTCCAGTTACATTGAAATTTCTGTGGTTTTTAAAGCGTCTAGCATGCGCTCAGCTTCTCCCATGTTTTCGTTTTCTTCCTGGCGTGGCTCTCTCCGTCTCTCTTTCCCTCTCTCGCTCTCCCTCCTCTTTCTGAACAAGAAAATGCCACAATCGCGTGCATGTGCCCGGCGCCGTGCAGCGGAGAGATGAAGGAAAGTCGAGATACACGAAACAGAGGAGGCCGGTAGCGAAGAGTGCGTGACGCGTCGGGCGCGTACGTATCCGTTGGCGCCAGGCCGCATTCTCGCATTCGTTAACTAACACATCAAGTTATGTAGTTACTACGTAGCTCGCTCCTCCTTTTCCCGTCGCCCCCATACATCGCCGTCGTCACCGCCACCGCCGCTGCCGCTGCCGCCACCGCTGCCGCCACCGCCGCCGTGCTTTTAGAGAAGCACTTACCATTGCCGAATGTCAGCACTCTCCAAACCCTCCACTCCACCATCCTTTACCCTTGCCCGTACAAGGGTGCCACCAAGAAACTTACACGCCCACACACTCACATAGCCATGCAAGCCTCCTTCCACATAAATCTATAGCTATTGATATGTTGATAGAGCCAATTAGGCCAGGCGAACACTCCTCTCCACCACGGCAACAGCAGCCACTAATACTGTCCGCAGCTTTCTGTTCCGGTTCATGCTGATATCTTTACATCGCACACTGATAATTCTACCAAATTGTCGGCCACTCCTACATTTCTATTGCATATGTCTGCGTCTGCGTCGAAATCCAAATATCCAAATGGGCAGTTAGTATTTCCTGCAACTCGAAATCCATCTGGGTGTTCGTCTTCTTATTTTACACTTGTCACAGGATTGGGAAATAAGATAGTTGGATCGAATGGTATAAATAGGCGAGGGATGAGGAATGATACTAGGATATGTCAACCTTTTTCGGGGCTCGGTTTAGTGAGAAAAGTAGTGAAAATTGCTGCTAAAGCTTGGTTGGAGCATTGTAGAGATCGCGGAAACACCAGCCAAGGAACTCAATGAAGATGAGTGAGGAAATAAGTTTTCTGTTTCACTGTCAACAAAGCGAAACAGTTTTAGTAGGGTGATGGAATAGGTTGTAATGTGCTCGGAAGCTAGATGACTTCGGACACTATCCGAAGACCCACTCCTCGTTCTTAATGATCGAGAAATCAGATATTAGGGAGTTTGTCTTGGGTCTCGAGGCGCCCAAGTCAGGACGGTATAGCCGGAAAAGAAGAAGGGCAGACATCTCGTTGGGGTGAGTGAATCAGAGCGAGAGTCGGAGAGAGAGGGATACAGATCCATCAGTGAATTATCTGGTATTTTCTTTCAGCCCGTGGACCCCGGAGTGGCTAAGCAAAGGTCAAAAGTTGAGCAATGCTCTTCTTATCGGTGCAAACACCGCCTTCGCATATGCAGTGCAGCGGCACCGAACCGTCCACGGACTTTCTGCTCTCCGCTCGTGAAAACCTGCACAAATCCCATACCCGAAATCAATCTCCTTGATGTATTAGACTTCCACAAATGCTCTTGGAAGTATTTCCCACTCTCTATTTAGCAGAATGGCCACGGCTCATAATGAGAGTTAATACGTAACTTTAGAGCCACACAGTGCGACTGTGCAGTGAATTCTTGTTATGTACATCAATTAGATAAGTGCAATATTTCGCCCTCGGGGAATTGATGAAGCCTTTGTCACCGAATCCACCTGCTATTCGTGCTCGCAAATCATTCGAACTTTAGTTACTATTGGTAAATTCTACTCCACACTCGTTACACTCGCGCGAGTTTGTGTGCATGTGAAGGCGCAGTTTGCTCTAAGGCTTGCTACTGAATCATACAGGAAAATGCTTTCGAAGCCGGTTCAAACAACTGGGAACAGTATAATAACCCTATGGTTCTCGAGGAGGGTATTCTTCGAAGCGGCAGGTGATGCAGGAAACTGATGGAACAAAATTCCGCAGAGTGAGGGGAGATTGAAGGAAAGAGTGAAATAAAAGATATGACAGTGGAATTATGTGAGTAGCGAGGGTTGGAAGTTACAATGCTGAATAGTAAAAAGATGGGCATGGTGACAACGAGGAGGGCACAGGCAAAGCAAGGAAGGCAAGGAAGGCAAGGAAGGCAAGGAAGGCAAGGAAGGTAAGGAAGGCAGGCAAGCGGGCAGACAGGCAGGCAGGCAGGCAAGCGGGCAGGCAAGCGGGCAGGCAAGGCAAGGCAAGGCACGGCACGACACGACGTTGCGACTATAAGTAAGTCTCGCGCGTCGCGCCGCGGCTTAATGCCGTTGCCGCGTTCGTGGCGCCAAGAGGAGGGTCCATTGGCGACGATAAGCCTCCTTCGTGTCCGGAACGAATGAGAGGAGGAAAGAGAGAAAAGAGAGATAGATAGGCGTCGACCAGCTTTCACCCGCGTTTCAGCAGCGAATATACATATATACATATATATGTATATACATATACCCCGTCGGGGTGTGGATCGCGACAGTGTAGATAATACGTAGCTGTCAGTCGTTACCCAGTGTTTGATGAGAGCTAGTGCCAGTGATCAGCCTACTAAGTGCTATTTCTCGAGTACCCTCGTTATTACTGGTGTGCATCTCGCGAGGCCCAAGTGCACCCTGTCTTTAGCCAGCCCTAGTTCCTCTTACCTTTCCTTCGCTCTCGCGCACCGTTCTATATCGTATTTGTAACTCTGTTCTGGTCAAGAGAACTAGCTCCCCGGATTCCTTTAGTCCTTGAGCGAAAGGGGGATCGAAGAATCGAAGAATCGTGGTAGCGCTGTTTGGTGGATCGAGGTGGCCCTGTGCTAGATAGAGTTAGCCACCCCATGTTGGAATCGGTGCACTGGTAGCTCGAGTAGGGAGAAGCGGAGGGGCAAGCGGATAAGGGATCGTTGAGAAAAGGGGAGAAGGAAGGTGCGAAGAGGAGCCCAAGAGAAAAAGGGTGCTCGGAAGTAAGGGGGTGGTGGTTGTGATCGCAGAAGTGCGCATGGCCGGGTGAGAGGAAAAGAAAGCGGAGCTGTGAGAGTTTGTCGGGACGCGGTGAATTCCACTGTCCCAGTGAATGGTGATCGAGAGGGCTGCATTTTAACCGTACGATCGGGACTATGGCGGGTCTACTTTATACACTCCTAGGACTCGCTGCGAGTACCAGCCTCCACTGTGCAGTAAGGCGAGAAATAAGTCCGTGCACCTGTCGACAGGAGGAGTTCTCCAGTCCCGTTATCAACCCGGCACAGGCAGCGGCGGTCGCCGCCGCTGCGACCGCGGCCGCTGCCGCAAACAATGCCGGCCACCTCGCTCATGGGGAAAGGATCGAGGTCGTTTGCGAGCGTATGGACTCGTTCGATCAGATCGCAGGGGCGTTACGGGGTAAATTCACCCCGGAACAACAGATCACCCTAAGAGTCTCGCATTCGAACCTAAGAGACATATCGCGCCACGATTTCAAAGAGCTGCGAATGTCCATTACCAGGCTCGAACTCAACCATGACCATTTGGGGTGAGTGTGAGTCCACTTACATTTAGTTACCGCGTACCTTGCTTTATTGACCCTCGCCGATTGCTCCGCCGGCTTCCTCAGGCTACAGATTCACTTCCATTGGAAAGCTTTCCTTTTCTATTCCATTGATCTTTCAAGTTTACCAGTCGCGCGCCTACTATTCTAGCATTGGTTCTGCATGTCTCTCAAGTCTCCGTCGATTTCGGTGCCAATTACGCGAAGAGACTGTTTACCACAGGAAATGACAATTAGCCCCGAAGAGATCGGAGCACTGCTCACTATCGTCATCAGAAGTTTGAGGAATCCTACTCGCAATGCGGTGTGAGAAATGCGCTTTCGAAGAGATTCTACAAGCGCGTCGTTGATCACGAAAATCGTCTGACGATGATAATGACGCATGGACGAGTGATATCAGTCACGGTTACTACACAACACGCGTCTACATTCGGTCCCCGAGTTATCGCACTTCCACAACTCTCTGTTCTAGTCTTCATTCTTACTCTCTGACTTTCAACGCCACCTCCGACTTACCACTACATTTCCTACAAACTCTCTGCTTAGCCTAACTACGCGTAGTTAGAACGAGATAAGTCGAAGTCAATGTTGTTTAAACTTCGAAGATACTTTAGACTTTCCGCGTACGTTTTTTGCACATGAAATTAAAAACATAGCAAGGGCAGCGTGTAGAGAGTAACGCGCAGTGTGATTGGATTCCACTGGTTATCTTACATTTTTCTCCCAATGGCATGACTTGAGCCACTGTCAATGCACTTTCCCTCGGAGGACTCGAAACGAGTCAAGGAGAGAACAGAATAATACCTGTGAGAAATGAGGGAAAATTGGAAAATTTCCTCATAATCGCCAATTGTTAGACGGCACGCTGTTTGCAAAAGTGGTACGTGGACGATAAGAGTGGCAATATCGTCGTACGGGTCATCGACTGCTATTGCGGCCATTAAGTGTTGATGCAAAAAGAATTGTTTATCATTATAATAATATTGCTAATTCCGTCGCATGCAATTTACATTAATTAACGAGGCACGAGTGGTAATGATTTGGTGAGGACGGCGAACGGTGGACAGGAATCCGATGCAGAAAGGAAACTTAATCCTTATTGATGCTTTTTCTAGCATATCGTTAAAATTAATTGTGCAGTAGTACCCGTTATGTGTATAAAAGAACTAATTGCAATTATATCGCCATTTCAAATTCAATACCTGTACCAACAAAAAATGAGTGTGTAAATGCAAATGCAAATGTCCTGGGAACGATGTTCGGTATCCGAATAAGGATTAGCAAGAATCGATATAAAGAAAGCAATGAGAGTTATGTTCAATTGCGAGAACTTGTCTGACTGACCAACTATTCACGATTTTTTACCTTGTTCTCTCGGCGCAAAATCATACTTATCGTAATTGCACCGAGCATAAAGGACGAATACCAGTCTCCCTCGCTCATCGGGATGTATGTACTCCACAAAAGCAGAGAATACAAGAGTCCTTGAGGAGCAACAGCTCATTGGGAATGCGACTCTTTGCGAAAGAGAGAGTAGAATACGCCGGAGAGCGGCGAGAATGAGAGAGCGTCAGCTGCGAGCGCGAAAATGAAGTTTTAATCGTGCCTGACCTTTCCGGGCAAGTTATCAGGCAGCCCTGCGCTTATCATTTTGGAATAATTAAATAACGAAACACTCTGAGCCAACAGTATGTGAATAATCAAACGATAATGACCGTACACCACCGCATTCTATTGGTCAATTGGCCGGACGGATCTCTTGATAAAGATTCGTACGTTTGACAATGTATAGATACATATACTTCACTAATCACACACATCTTCCCCTGGCACAGTTCGCATGTGGTGGCGAACTAGTTGAGAGCTCGATTCACTTGAAACTTATCTCTCTTGTATTGGCTGCCCCCTTTTGCCATGCAACACCAGTAGAGAATCAAACCGAGATTATAAATTGCTATGCAACGCCACGATAAGTTCAAGGAAGTACATTAAACTAGTTGCTATGAAACATGCCGAGCTGTAAACATGTTTTTACAGCACTGTATAATGGCCGATCGTCATTCCTGAGCGCACTTTGGTAGAGTAACTACTCCTAGACTGCACTTCTTAGGCCTTACAGTCGCTAATGAGACCGACTCGAATATACTACTAGCTTGACTTTCCCTTATTAAACCTTCAAGTTGGACTACTACGATATTCACTGAAAGATAACATTTCTTTTCCTTCTCATTGTCAGCCTTCCTTTGTAAATTCAATCATTTGTCATTGGTGGTATTATGTTGATTAATAGATGGAGGGGGTTCGATAGAGAATAGGATGTTTAAGAATGATTAGAGCAAGAGATTTCTTTGTGTGTGTTTTCTTGGGAGAGTGTGAAGAAACATAAAGGAATTGAATCTTTTAGTTATGTAGACGGCGAAGTATTCGCAGGGCTCGGAAGGACTCAGTACCTAAGCCTTGCGGATAACGAGGTACCCTCGATACCCAGACACGTTTTGTCCCACCTATCACTCCTAAGAACTTTGGACTTGAGTAGAAATCGTATAAGTCGGATGGATGCCGATGACTTTAAGGTATGTATATTCATTGTTTCCTATCTGCCACGGTTAGATAGATGATTAAGCAGCCGTCTTTCTACAGTGTTTCTTTTTTACTCTCACATTCAATTGGTGGCTCGCGTTCATGTTTTACAATTGCTTGTCTTCTACGCCGCACGTAGCAGCGGTACGACACGTTACTCATCAGCGGAAACAGTGAGAAAGATGCGGAGGGCAGAGTAGCGTTCGGTGAAGAAACTCGACGCGGGAAACATGCACGTGATCGGTCACGTGTAGAAGACCGCTTGCCAATCGTCGCTTGTATGACGCAGATTACATGCGGGATTTTCAATGACTGCCTCGTGTTGCCCGTAGCACGTTTTACCGAATCGAAGAATACAACTGCATCCAATAGCAATTTTAACGAACCTAAGCCATCAAATCCACAGAAGGCTAAATTCATTCGACTCAATTCATACTCCTAATAGGACGAAGCTTCTCTTGTCATCTTTATATATCAATCTTTATATACCCGCGAGGATTCGGCAGGAATGGAATTCCCTTTTTCTATAGGAATATCGAGATATTGACAAGATTTCTCTTCCACTTTTCAGTACAATCCGACCTTACAGCATCTCTCTATGGCCGGAAATGCGATTTCAGAAATGGTGCCGGGTTCATTGCCACCTTTGGTGAAACATCTTCATGTCGGACGGAATCACCTCCAAAGCTTGAATCGGACTTTACGGTACGATTCTTTGTGTATGTGTGTGCGATCTTACTGGTACACAGCAAGCAGCAATGATCCAACTCTCATTTATTCATGAAGCACGAACCACGCGAGTAGACGTCCTGCTTGACATTCGGACGGTGTCCCTCCTTTAATTACCTATATCTATTATTGATGTTAAGAGCAATTCTTTCAACAATCGGACAATTAAGCAAACTTGGGTGGACATTACGTCTGGAGGAGGGAATAATCATACTATTTATACGATCAGTATGGCGAGCGATTAGCTCTCTATGCATCTCGAGCTTACGAGACGAAATGCAGACTCACAGTCAGTCAATAACAACCCATTATCGGGATCCGTCTTTTTCTTCATTCACGGAAACACTCGCTCGTGATAGCCACTATAATAGTAGGGGAAATTCTTATTTTCTTCCAGAGACTTAAATCAGCTGGAGTGGTTGCTCATTAATTCGAACCAACTGACGTCCTTGGACGGCGAACTACCATCCTCGGGGCACAATCTCAAAATGCTCTATGCAGTAGATAATAAGCTAACGCATCTACCGACAGAGTTTCGATACCTGCATCGCCTGGAGTCTTTGTTCCTTCAGCACAATAAAATTCGTAGCCTCGGCGGCACTCTACAAAAAGCCCGGCGCCTAAAGTTTCTTGAACTCTCCTATAACGACCTGCAGGAGGTAACGCTAAACTTTAGATCGAAATCACGCGTCAGCCGACATTATTCTCTAGTATTTCCTTCATATTAGAACCTGATCAATTAGATACGAAATTAGATCCAAAGTTACAAAACTGGCCCAGAAAGTTTCTTTCGATTCGATTCATTTGTACTTGCAAAACTCTGTATGTAAATATCTATGAATATTATGTCGCGATGTTTATTTTACGGCGATAAAGTTACTGCCTTATGCTTCGAATATATGCATTAGATTTTTATTGGACTGGACAGGTATTCGCTCGTTGGACTTCTCTGCGACGCATTTCACTGTCCCACCCGGATCAGTCTTAATTCTATGGGTTCTAATCGCAGCTTGGACAGCTATTTAGCCTGACATAATCTCATTAATCTCTTAGAGCAAGAATGCACTGACGATCAAGAATTCCGTTCGAAAAGTTGTTTGTCGGCTTCTTAGATAGATGCATTAGAGAGCTTAGAGTAGCCCTTATAAAGTGCTTAAAAGGAACAACGGTGTAAAATGTAGCGTTACTCTATTAGTTGAGCGAGGAAGATTTCATAGAGGCAGAGATGCTGGAAGACCTCGAACTCGGGCACAATTCCCTGAAGTCTCTGGGTGGTGTGCCTGGTAGCAATGCCGACGGAAACGGGGCCAACAGTGCCCTTTACCCCCTCAGATCTCTCAAGTGCTTAAACTTGACACACAATGAACTTCGCGAGTTCTCGTTTGCTGCGTTGCGCGGCCTGCGCGAATTGCGACTGCTCGATCTTTCGAATAACAGAATCGCCCGGTTACACAAAGGAAGAACTCCATCCGAGGTATGGGAACATTCCTTTTGTCCGGCTTTTTCGCGTAATCCACTCCGCGCGAGATACAATCTAATCGCTCCTTCTCTTTGGTAAAAATGCAGAATTTAGTTGAGGAGGAAGGCGAGGAAACCGCCGGTGGAAATATTCAAGATATGAGACTACAGCACAACGAGCTCCGTAGCTTAGATGGCTCTCTATTTTTGGGTATGAAAGAATTGCAAAGGTTAAATCTCAGCCACAATGCTTTAGGGCCAACAATAGGCCAGCGAGACCTCCGCGGTCTCGATGGGCTGCGAGTGTTGGACTTGTCTTATAATGAACTTACGACTCTTGAAGACACGTCCGAGGTATGCCACATGTCAATGAATCTAGACAATCTCTTTCTCAATAGTAGCAGGACTTAACAATAATGATTGTACAACCTAGACATGGCTTCCCTCCCTCGAGGAGTTGAATGCTTCCAACAATCGTCTGGTTACATTGTCGGAGAGAGATTTCAGAGGCTTTCCCGTTCTCTGTTGGGCTGATGTCAGTGCGAATCTCATCCGGACTTTAATGCCAGAATTAGTGGCGAATACCCGGTGTACGGTCCACGGGGTACCGGATGTACTTCGCATATATCTTCAAGGTAAGACATATTCCAGTACCCTCTAATCGTGATTTCGATCGATAAATTCTTACTTCCGTTTAACTCTAATACCCTATCATAACGACACAACTTAGAAAAGTGCACGGTGCCTGCCCCGATCGTTGTACTTGAAGCTACTCATTGCTAATACAGCGAAAGTCTGCCAGACACCTCTATTTATACGGTAGGAGTTGATACTGATAAAGAAGTGAAAACGTGTCTGGCACTGGCTGCCAAAACCAGGCAAACTTCCGTCTGGCCTTCATATCTTGAATCAGCGAATCGGTAGTGGATTTCAAATACTTAACAAATGCAAACATATTATGTTTGAACAGAACCGCTGCCAATTCTGTATTATATAACCACGTAATGTAGCGGAGGAATAGTTTATTAGTTCAGCGAATGAAACTCATAGAAATGGTCATTTTCAAGTGGGTAGAGGAGACTGTTGTTTCTTTGCCGGAATTTTATTTGACGATCTGAAACTTTAATGGAAACAAGAATTGTTATTGTAGCACAGTAACCTTTGAGGAATAACAATGCTTGACTAATCGTGTTGAATGGGCGCCTGTACGTAATTAATAAATACATTATTGAGTGTCGCGAGGCGGTTAAATGAAAGAGGAGGGAGGAAAGAAAAAGAGCGGGGTCAGAAGGGAGCGAGCGCCAGTAGAAAATACATAAATTACTCGGTGATAATATAGTGAGACTGCTACTCCATACGTTACTTGTAATAAGAATTACACTTCCCGCGATAACCCCCGCCATGGCGCCATCGCAGCATCATGTATTGTAGACTGGCGTCAATTCATACCCTGTTATTACCATTAATATGTTCTCGAATGTATGACCATTGTCCCCAATCTTGGTATTTTCAATGGTGTTTCGATCTCTCGCTTGTACTCTTTTACCTTGTCAAGTTCCTCCATATAAGAAGCGATGGCTATCCCATTTCAATGCTTTTGACTGCAGATAATCCGGTTTTGTGCGATGCCGGACTAGCCGATTTAACAGTGGCCCTGGAGGTGAATCATGCTAAAGTTTACGGAGTAGCAAACGACTGTCCGACCACGGCTACAACGGAAGTTGAGCAAACGTCAGCCATGCCACCATTGCCACCCACACTTCTGTTAGCCGCCGCTGCAGCAGCATCGGGTGGCAACGTTTCCTTTGCCGCAACCCTGGAATAAGCTTTCTAAGGCTGCAAGGATCACGCTGAACTGGTCCATAAACACCTAGAGTACAGTTCTGCAGTTTCGCTCTGAAGGTGCCAATAGATCGCAGTGACTAAACTTGCGAATGCCAACTCTTTGGCGCTTATAGCAAATGTGCTCGGCACTCTGCAACAACACGTAGTAATGGATTCTAACGACAGCCTGAGCCTTTCCGACTATTTCGTACACGTTACACGGGCGTTTTAGTTCGTCGGGCGCAGCTATACATTAAAGACACAGTAACGAACAGAGTTGGATTAGAGTGCCATGCTAGACATCACTCAAGTAGTATTCTTTTCAGACGAAGCGTGTTTGCGGCTCTGCATGCGATTTGCTATTGTTAAACTATATGTATATTTGTGAGAATATATCTTCACGGTGCCAACAGGTCCCCGGTGCTCTGTATGTACATCGGGCTGCCGCTACAGAGAAGAATTTGCAATTTCCTTTAACATTTCGAAACATGTATTTATTTTTGCGATTATTATGTTCATGAATTGTGAGGGTAGCAATTGTTTCATTGATGGCCTGACCGAGGAGTTTGACGTTTCACTCAAACACCAAGCGAAAACAATTTGCTACTCGTACAAGCATAGGCCAAAGTAATTCACGAACGTTAAGCGTTCAATGACTCATACAGGACCATCTATCGACCCTAAGTCTAGAAACGGCCTTTCTACGTTTCTGCTTAATAATAGGAGACTTTATTTTATATGTTGTAAATAGTGTCCCGTTCCAGGACTACTCGAAGTTTTAACGTCTTTATAATAGTAGGAGAAAGTTCGCATTGCGTACAAAACCGTATGAACTAAGAAGTAAAAAATCGTTGAATTCGCTTGGAACGAAACGATCGAATTTTTTCATATTTAAGATAATAGATTTTTTTTATTGTCAGTACACGTGCTAGATTCTTATAATTCTTAACAGCACTTTTAGCCGTATAGAAAAGTCAGTGCTCTTTGTCTAATTTGAGATTGATCAAACTTCACCATAGCAAGAAGATATCATAATCATACACATTTCAAAGTATTATTTGTAACGCTTATACGAAGTATCGTATCTACTAATATTTGTATTTCGAATGATCGTGTTAGACTGTCAATTAGAAATAAATAATCGAATCATGCAAATGAGGTCGGTTAAATAATCACGTATAAGGTGATAACGAAGCTTTTCCAAGTATTTTTCAGTCAGGTCTTGTGAAATACAATATTACACTCAATGAAAAATCATCTATTACGTTTCATGCCTACCATGCGTGGTCGGTTACTCAAACTAGACACGAGTAGTATACAATTCATCGATTCTCATGCAAGATCCTTCGATCTTTAATAAGGTTCTCGAATGATTGAGTAAAGCAACGACCGGGCGGGTCAATAGAGCAAGTAAAAGCTGTTAAGTTACGTTGTCCTCGCGATATAGGCTGATTGGTTGTGGGCGATCAATTGACCCTCTCGTTAACTCATATCAATCGGGATGAATTGTTATTAACGTGCAACTATGCATACATAATAGATTGGGTCTTTCCATGTAAGAGTAAGGCGTGTGAATATTCCAGATATAATTACATTCGTATTACCTATCAAGCCGATTAACTGGAATCCGAGGAGGCTGGGCGTCTTGCTTATGTTTTTGTATGAAAATGAATAACCGACCACTAATGTAAAATAGCAACAGATTAGAACTTTTCCATAATGCTTCAACGCATACATATAAACGGTAGCGATTAGTACCGACAGCTAGCTTGCTTGGCTAGAACCCAGAAAATCAAACTAATTTATCAATTAAGTATTTCGCCCATGTGTGCTATGATGGATTTTGCGAGAATAAATACTTGTATTTCGTAAAATATAAGATTTATTTTGTATAAATTCTGTGTTTTGAACATCCGGCCATCATCTTTTAAAGCCATTCAATCAGCAGAACGTCACAAAGAACTTCCTATGTAAGTGCCATATACAAATAAACTATTATACATTCATTATATCATTCAGCCTTATTAATATAATACTTCTTAAATATGTTTCTGAGCTGACACAGAAATGCAGTTACATTGTTTATCTTAAATGTATCGGAAGTGTCTACAATATCCTTCAAATCCTTAAGGTATTCCTTTTTGAGTATTGGATGAATTTGGGTCACTAAAATCATGGATTCTAAGTTCATCACGCTACAATTGCATTAGTGTATTTTAATTACCTTGGAGACATTACGTACCTGTCCATTGATTATCGTGATGAGACATGCATGCATAAAACTCGTCCTTCCAATCTTTATTATGTATGAAAAAAGAGACTTTAATATAGTCATCTCCATTAACTTCCTCTAAGTGTATATGGAAGTCTAGGTTGCTACTATAAGTATAGCAACTTCTTTTGATGGCATCCCAAGTCAACAATTTCTTTTTCCTCCTCTTTTCTGACTCTAGAAATCAAAATCAATTTTGGAGCATTGAGACCAGTTATTTGTGTTGTTATAGACTTCTGTAAAACAAAAGAATCTAGTTTTTACTAATTCAACACATACCTAGCTGTAAGTCGACCATTTCAAGGTGGAGACTGTCTCTGTGTTCTTTTAATGCGTCCACTTCTTGCATCAGTTGCTCTTCATCTTTTATCGCATTAAAAATTTTCTTGTCAAGTACCTTCTGTTGCAGTTTCGTTGTGTCTATTTCAGTCTTTAATTTTCCAATATCATTTTGAAGATCCGTTATCTTATTACTGGCAGCCATTCTCTTCTCTGAGCATTCTGTGTTTAAGAAATCAAAAGCTTCATTGTTATTTTTTATACGATTTTGACACGAACTCCTTTTCATTTCTCACTCGTTGCTACTTTCTAATGTTGTACAAAATGTATCATTTTTACAATACTCATTTCAAAAGAGTTTAAGAGTCTAATGTTATTTTTTCAACTTATCTCTCAATTTGTTCACGTACGTAACATTGTCGTTAGCGAACAACATTGTAACAATTAAATAACAACTTATAGTACAAACATACCGTGCTCGTAGGAAGTCAAATCTTCAATTCTGGCGGCAATTTCTGCACGGAAATTGTAACATTGTGACGTTAACTTTTGTAGTATACTAAAATCGCCATTCTGCAGAACATACGCTATATCACACTTAAGATCGTCCATTCTTCCGTTCCACTTCTTGGGCGATTAACTAACAAGTTATGTGTGCACAGTTAAACGCTGTTATTTATGTAATAAACAGTATTCATTTCTAGCATATCTACTTCGCAGGGCATCGTGCGTCGCCAGCCTGTCGCTTCCTTGATTCGTTACAAATATAACCAGGATTTGAATCATCCCTCAGGCAAACCAACGTGACAAACAGAAGTTACTAGGATCCACCAGAATTATCAGTGCGTGTGTAGTAGTATTTTTATTAAACCCCTGTGTAAATATAGATGTGATCATATTTATTACCGTTTTTGTTATGTAGCACATATCAATAATAGTGCATATGTTACATATGGCATTTATGACTAATAAAAGTTCATTCTTAATATAAAGATTTTCTGTATTTTTGCCATTATATTTATATAATATTCTTAATTTATCTTTTCTCTGTTAATTATGTGTTTCACACTCTGCGGTTTCAGCATTGTTCTAATGCATTGAAAAGTTAATATTATTAAAGTGTTTAGATTGACATATCTATACCATAATACCTGATACAAAATATATAGCGTGCGGGAATTGTATCATTATTCTATGGGGATTAGAAATAGTATTTTCGGGGCCCGCAGGAAACCAATTATGGAGTGGAAAATAATGTAATCAGTAAAAGAAATTAAAAACAGAAAAATATGTTCTTTTTGCTGAATGTTCGAGGAAAGTGCTATGCTATACGAGTATGTTAAGTTTAATTATAAATATACTCTCATTACTCGTACTTTCAACATGTCATCAGTATACTCTTATTCTCCTCAGAATTAAATATTATTACTCCATATTAAAATAATAATGGTTGTAAGCGGCAAAATGGCCTTTGACACAAAGTCGATGGCAAATATTTTATTTCCTATCGCTATGCGTAATACTTATGATTAATTATTCATTATTACCAGAATCTTTGTCTTTCGTACGTCATTAGTGACACTTTTCTATTTTCTTTAAAGCCAAAGCGGGCGAATTCATTAGATTGAGCTATTCAATGTTTCGAATAACACCTTATTTCGCATACGTCATTTATGTATTAGCTAATCCGCGTGATTTTTATCAATGTAAAGTACATCTGACGGAATATTTAAGTTAGATAATATGGCAGGTGCTTTGTGTAACGTGGAAATGAAAATGAGCAAATGTTACGCACGTATTCGTCAAATATTTCCGCGACTGCTAATGACCGATAGGGCCCCTCCAATTTTGTTGATACAGTTGTGACCCATATCAGCATAGTCCTACAACATTCTATATAAATTAGAGTTAGTTGCTGATTGATGCATACTCTCTCGAGACTTCCGAGTGTTATTTACTAACATTCTCACCAAAATGGTCGCGGGACTTTTTAACATTTGTGCTTTCCTCTGCATTGCCGCTGCATTGGTATGTATTTTTTGCGAACAAAATCTAATGAAAGTTTGCCGAGCACAGTAGTATTTCTGGCGGCAGAGCTTACTTCCGCAAGAAATTACAAATTGCACTTCCTTAAAGGTCTAATTACATAGTTCCTTGTAGTTTTAAATACTCATACTTCGTGTAACAATAGCAACTTAAAGTACAGCCTTGCAACAAAAGAGAAGAAGCGTACAATATATACTACTCTGTGCAATTGTTAAATATTAATGGCTTTTATATGTGTCTAATTATATGAATGTTCACTCCAGGCTGTACCAGTGCCAGAGGCGGAAATCGCACAGTATGACATAAAGGTAAATTTAATACAAGACAATTTGAGTTCATAACTGAAAACAGTTAACAGTTAACACAAAATCGATTAAAACGTGGGAAGTATTAAATTTTTAAAACTGCAATTGTATAACATCTTACGTGTCTATTAGGTACCAAGGAATCTCGCCGAGGCGAGGATTCTGGCTAGCGGTGCTGCTGTTGCTGCCGTTGACGATGCCGAAAGCAAAATTAAAGCTGCTCTTGGAGATATGTTTGTTGAAGCAGAGGACGCTGTAAAAGACATTGAACAACGCAAGGATGCAATTCTTAGCACTTTGGACAAAATTACAGACGAGACCACCAACAGCTTGGACCAACTTAAGGATCAAGTTAACGATATCGACAAAGTCGAATACAGCATTGTCGAACATTTCAAGGAAACCCTCGATATCATCTCCAAGAATGTATTAGAGTCTGTCAACCAAATCGTCGACGTAGCCATCAAGTTAGGAACAAAAACTCTTGACAGAATTTTCAAACATATGGGTGAAATTGCTGCTGGATCTGCAAGATTGGCTGAGGAAGCCGCCAACAAATTGCGCGAATCACTCCATGATTCCGAAAGGAGCTTGCGTGCTGATGCATTGGAAATTAAGGGATGGATCCAAAGGGACATGCAGATCGCAAAGGAGCAGATCGAGATAAGCTTGAAAGAAGCGAAGGGTGATGTTAGGGAAGCCGCAAATGAAGTTCGTCAAATCATCTTGGACCTGATTGAAAAAGTAAAGGGCAATGTCAAAGACTCTCTTATGAATATCAAGGGTACATCCGGGCTTCTTCTCCGTTCTGTACTTTCCATTGCCGATGAAGCTTCCCGCGAATTCAGAGATGACGTTAAGAACCAACTTCTTGAAGAAGTGAAAGAAAAAGCTCAAGAAATCTTGGGTGAAACTAAGAAGCACTTGGAAAAGGGAAAAGAGATCGCTAAAGAAATCCAAGAGAAACTTGCCGAAATCGCCGAACAAATCAAGGAGAAGGCCCTTATAGTTAAGGAAAAGGTCAAGGAAACTCTTCGCAAAGTTGTTGACGGAGTAAAACAAACTGTTGAGGATGCTGGAAAGAAATTGGTTGAAATTCGTGAACAGATCGCCAATGCTTTCCGCAAGTTGGGAGACTTCTTCAGCAAAGGCAAAAAAGCTATCGGAAAATTGGATTGAATACGACAACTAGGTATGGACAGAATTACTTTTACTTTCTTATTTTTCAATAAATACGTTATTACATGAATCCATCTCTGTGCAGGACGGAAATGAAGGGACACAAGAGAATTGTTGAACTTCTCCAAAAACAAAAGAGCGTAATCACTGCGTGCACACATCAACCAACTACTGAACAAACGGGAATCTAAAACTGCTGAGGAGATAGTGTGGGATACGGAAATTTGGAAACAAATATAACTATAACAATTGTAAATAATATTATCAATCCTTTGTCTGTATGCAGTATTAATAAAATAATGCGCTCAAAAATGTCTTGATATATTTACCATGTCAGTGAAGGTCTTGGTTTAGAAGTTATAACAATTATAAAAATCAGACAGGTATTCGCAAAATCTAGACAAGAAACCCCGGATGTTCCTATGAAATGCTATAATAAATATAAGCACGTCCGGAAAATAAAAAGAAAGTTGTATCAAATAGAGCTTTGGTGATATGAACTCACAATTATAGCTGTACAATAAAATCACAGAGCCAAAGTCTTATCTTTAAATCTCTGCAAAGTAGCGTGATCCCGAAAGAATTTAAACAGCACAGTACTACGGAATCATAGTATAAATATACATTACCGTAGTAATGTAGAATTGTTAATGTGTATAATATATCGACTAAGTTTGGATAGGTACATTAGTTTAATAAACTTCACAAAAGACGGGGACTCTCTATATTCTAATGCGTAGGTACATTTATATTTATAACATTTGATAGTTAGTGTTATTGGGTGGAATTGTCGTAAAAGGTTTCCAAAATCACATGTTGGCACTTTTCGCATTTTACATGTTTTTACGAGTAAGCCTACGGTACATACACTTTTGTTTTACATTTCTATATTTAATACATATGAGTAATAAATTTATACAATATAATATTAGCATTACTAAGTATACATTTACTGTAAGCTGAATTACAAAGGAATTACAGATCGCGAAGATTATGGGCCATAAATGTACATTCTCAATGTGTCTTTGAGCGTTAAATATCACTCTGGGTGGTATTTATTTATTGGCTGCCGGGTATCTAATGTTCATAACATTAGTTAATATTTGCACAATTATAAAAGGTCTGTCATTTAATAAACTTCTATATTCAATGCAGAAACTAAATTAAATATAACCAAATGACCTGTATTTGAAGTTAATTATTTGCCAATCAAGATAACTTGTCTCTGTTGTCTCATGGCTCTCCATGACATAGCATTCCTTCTCGCAACAAGTAATTGAAACATATTGAATAAGTTTGAAATATTGTGATTTAAATTGCGGGGCATTATATGTCTGGTTTCTCGACCTTTATTTCCTGTTTTTTGATATTACTTTCCTTCTCCTCTCCTTCATTTTTCAAGTTATCCCTTTCCTTATCCTTTCCATGTTGCAGTTTCTTATCTGAATTACGGAATCGATCATAACGCGAATCCTCATCATCGCTGCTTTTTCCACCAGCCTCTGTTTCTCTCAAGATGTCACCTAAATCTTTGTCTACGTCATCCCATAATTTGTCACTACTATCACCCCGGTAGTCGTCGTCATCATCCTCATCGACTCTTCCATTTTTACTATCCTTTGAAGTCTTCTCAACCTCACTAGCATTACCTTTGATTTCTATATTTTTCGTCGTATCGGTAGTATTTGTAGTATCGGCCGTGGGAGTTGCCAAAGTGTTTGTTGTAGTTGTTGGTGAATCTGAATTCGCTACAGGCGATTTTGCATTATCCGATGTGATAGTAGTATTTGGAGTAGCTCCTGAATTTGCTGATGATGATGTTTGTAAGTGTATTCTTTCAGCTTGCCGACGCAAAGCTTTATCATCATTATCACGAACATATCTGAGGAATTACAAGATTTTATTAAAATGCTTCACTTAACATAATCTTTTTAAAAAGGCGGAGAAACATACCGTTTGAGATGACTGCGCATTGAACAATGAAGTGCTATTGATCTTTCAGTGTTCTCACTCTTTGATAGATAAGCTTTGCATAATTCACAATATTGTACTTCAACTCGTTTTATGTACTCTGCCCCCACTTTTATCATTTGCTTACTTTTTGGTCTCTTTTCTGCCTCGATCGTACCTTCACTTTCAGTTTTATCTTTCTTCTTTTCAGTCGATTCCTCGTCTTCTACTGTAAAATTAATTAATATGAATACAGGTCAAACGAGAACAAAAAATTCTATTTTCAAACCATGTATATAGAAAATATTTGTATAGTTATTTTATACCGTCAACATCACCCACGGAATCCAACGTCATAAAATTGTCAAGATTGACTTCCTTATCATCTTCTTCTGGTCCAGTCGAATCTGCTTCAGCCTCGCCATTTCTAGCAGTCATCCTCTCTCTCAAAGCACTCTTCCTCTGAAACGAAGTAATTAGTACACTGTTCTAGAAACCTCAAAGGCGAAAGGAATATGTTAGGGAACAGTACCTTAATATGATCCAAAGAACAGACGTGAGTCTCGTACAACATGGGTGATTGAAATCGAATGCGACATATCCGGCAGAACGGCATAAGAAAACGCTTCATTTGCCGATGGGACTCTGACAGCTGATGTATCGCTTTCAAAGAACGATAGTTAAGCTTGCAAATTGGGCAAAACATCGTACGGGAGGGCAAAGTGCCCCGTGCTGCATCACGGGCTTCAACACGACGCTGTTCTTGCCTCTGGAGAACGCGCATACGCGCCAATGTTGCATTGTGACGCGATGCGATTTGTCTCATAGCTGCACTATGCCGGCGTGAATACAGATGCAATGAATATTCTTTGAAAGTAACACTGCGATGTGCGCAATGGGGACAACTTAATTTTATAAATTTCCTGCCATCTCTTCGACTTGGTAATTCATCAGAATCTGCAGTCCTGCCGTGTTCCCCTTTATCGTTTTCATCTCTATCTTCATCCTCCACATCATCATCTTCCTATGATAAAGTAAAAAAAGAAGCATTGTTACACGTGAACTTTGTACAACGTAATTATTTTCTCGACTTACTTCGTTTTTACGATCGTCCTCATCCTCTTTTACCTCATCTTCCTTCTCCTCCTCGTCTTCAGTATTTTGTCGTTCTCTATCTTGTTTTTCTTTCTTTCTTTTCTCATCTTTTGTCTTTTTTTCTTCATCTTCATCTTCTTCCTCATCATCGCGTTCATGCGGCTGAATGAATGTTGGTAAATGTTACAGTCCTACTTACTTCTTTCGATCATGTCTTAGGTGTAGCAGCAAAATGCCTCTCATAGACGATTGTACGGTTATTACCTTCTCATCATCATCCCAGTTACTTTTATTATCCTCATCTTCCTCATCATCATCGGAAAATTCCGCGTTTATTGCTTTGGTCATCTCTCTATCCTTGTCCTTCAAACTGGTTCCTGACCCTGACTCCTTTTTACTTCCGGATAGCCTAGTAGTGCCGCTACTAATGACACAGCAATTTTGTTTTGACTTATATTATTTCCCTTTATCTCGTTCTCATTCCTTTGTCTTTCATTATATCATGGATCAAAACTTTCTTAGTTGACATACATTAAATATCGCGATAGTACTGGTTGCAGTTATCCCCAGTAATGAATGCATTTCATATTGCAATAAAGGTCAGAGACTGAACCCTTTTGCATCGCATTTTGTTCTTAATGCCTTCGCATTTTTTGAGCTTTAAAACATACTCAAAAAACACTGTCCTTATACTGGTCTGAGACATTACTATGTTTAAGAACAATTAAGTAATGATCTCATAAATTACAAGTTTTATATCTCTCACGTATCAAAAGTAATTACTTCATACTTCAATGATACGCACACGTCACGTTTATGCGCATTACAATCAAATCCTTCTGTATTACAACCCGGCAGAAAATTTGCCTCTCGGCACTAGAATATTCGTTTTGATGTAATCATTTGTCTCATGATTTTTTCTGTTACCACTTATATTTATCATGGCTTTGACATTCGTGTCTTCGACACAGTCAGTTCATGTACTGACGGATAAGCAAGCAGGCTACTAGGACGGTATTGCGTTTGGTAAGTGATTTATTAATTAATTACCTCCTGCGTAATTTGGTACCAGTCATGCGTACCCGCTGGATGTAGTCTCGTGATCGCGAACTTAGCAGCTTGCGACGGTAGTCGAGCGAGTGCAAGGTACGTTTGCGTGCCAAGATGACGTCCGATCGTGAGCTCATACGATGAAATCCACCCCCTCGGGTAACGCCTCGGGTCGAAATCCGACCTCTGTAAGTTGTGCTTTGGTGCGATATTCGCCCTCGACTCGATGTATATCTTTGCGTCGGGGTTGACATCTCGCTAATACGAGGGGGTGGGGGAGGCGCATAGCTCCTCGAAGCTGAGTGGCGGTCCTCTGAGCGATGATAAGAAGATGCTCGATCACTCTGTCTCTTGTCTTCGTATGCGCCTGATGATGACGAACCCTTATTCTCATCATAAGGAGCTGATGCAGACGAGCCTCCGTACGATGAGGAATACCTCTGCGAGCTGCTGCCGGTTCCGCCACCCTGCCAAATCAAATTCATAGGTGCTCCTTCCGATCCTTCCTTCTTTCCTGCTCTTTGACTCTCTTATTACATAGCTTATGCCTCTCCCCTTTGCGCCCTCCTATTATACTTCCTTCGTGTGTTTTTGTTTTATTACCAGTTAGCTTTGTTTCAAATAATGTCTATATCTCCTTATTCTCGTCTTCCAACGTTTTTTTTGCATTTGTGCATTTTTACTTTTTCGGTCTTTCGCGCTTTGCCTTTCGTTACATTTCATATGAATGCCAATCGTTTGCGTTAAATCATTCAGCTTTGCCTTATTACAGCTGCTACACCCATTCCCATCGGATCAGAGAAACGTGGAATTAATTCTCTAAGTTTCAAAACGACCTACATGATGCTGGCATGCTTAAATTGCAAATAATTCTGTATGCTGCTGTTTTTTCTAATTATCCTTGCATTTATAAAATTATAATTATAGGCTTGTAGTTTCACTCATCCAGGTATTCTCTAGTTAGTAGCTAGAACCAGTCTTCACCTCTTTTATTATACACAGCAAATTCGAAGGGTAGGATTCTTTCCATAGACCTTTCCAATGTAGTAGCCAGCAGTAGATATTACGAAGTAATTCTGTATATGTATACAATATGCTTCCATGTACACATCTAGGTCTTTCACGTAAAAAGTCTTCCTTCAAGTCATATCATTTGAATAGTTAAAGAAAATTAAATACATAATCGTACTATAGAGTACAGTTTTAGAAAATTATGGTAATCCAGAGCATATACATATATATTTGCAGGCTTTTGCTTTAGCTTCAGGTATAACTTTAATTGTCATGCATCTATTGTAGGCCTATAAAGAATGTTCGGTGATTGATAATCCTCTATTGTATGTATTGTACATTTCTCTTATTGGAAAGGTCTATATGCCCGCACTATCTTTTTGCTCTTATAAAACTGTTTTCCCTGAAGAAGCACGTTTGTCATAAATTTAGAGGGTGCAGCAATGTAAGGATGCTCCAACTTTTCAGTAACTGATCTGTGCATTATGCGGTTGGTTGTTTTAGCGTCATCTATCGATATTTTGTAGGGAAGAACTGTTACGTTTGCAATGCCAGTACTTTAAAATTCGTTCTTGTATACATCCGTTTGTTCAAATATTTTTTTTCCCTCAAAGTTTAATGCAACTATGTGCAGGCAATGAGTACCACTTAGGTATATTTCATCTTTTAGTTATGTCATGTTTTCGCAGTGTTCCACCAGTAGTGTCCCAAAGCAAAAAGAATGGGTGTTCAAGTAGCCGTTGGCTCGTCGCTTGAAAGGAAAGCATGACGACTTATGAATGCCTTGCTTATAGAGAGGGTATTGGTATTTGTAGATTTACGACTGTCCCGAAAGTTGGCAGTTCTAACAAATAAACAGTATCTCAAGTTTCTTTCATTTCCATGAACTACTACCGGTACTCCCAAGGACCATCGTTAAACCACATGGCGTTACAATGAAAGTTTAAGGTAGGGAAAAGCAGGGCTTTCAAAATGGGAAACACTCCTGGGCCACAGCATGGCAAAAAACATCAAAAGAAAATGAACTAAAACTTAGTGAGAATTTGTCTCTGATAAAAGTGTCTCATAATTGTTTCAAACTCTACATACCTGGTAGGAATCACTTCGAACTCTTTTTCTTGCCGAATCACTTGATGAACGGTGCTCATCCCTACCAGAATAGGAATCCTACAAACATCCTTTATGTTGAAAGAAATAATTTTTGGGACATGGACAATAAATAAATTACTGTATATTATGATAAAAAATATAAACATGTTAGTTAACAAATGAACCATCACTTACCCTTGGACGTTTATAACTATTGGAGTGTTCTCCTCTTCCTCCTCTACTGGAGTATCGTTCAGACCCTCCTAAGAAATGTTTGCTTTTTAATATTCGCACTTTTTCTTTATAAATGTTGAGTTTCATCAAGATTGATGATAATGTAACAAAATCTTGTAATAGAAAGACTAACCAGAATTATATTTAGAACGGGAATCATAGCTGGTAGTAGAATATTTAAATCTGCCTCCTCTTGAAGAAGAATATCCTCCTCTTCCAGCCATATTTCCCCCAGATCCACTATTCCAATCGTTTCCACTACTACCACCACGTCCTCTATATGAACTACCTCCCCGTGAGCTAAATCCACGACCTCTTGAGCTCATGGTTGTACTGTTATAAAGGCCAATTTATTGATATCAAAAAAACGTACATGGATGTTTGAGTTAATGTATATAACATTTTTTTATAACAGTAAAGATGACAAATGTTATGTGGCTGTAACTCTAAATAGATGAATACAGTTATTTTCCCAAAGGTACCAATAGTAAAAGTTTAATAAACCATATTAATTACACGTTGAAGTATAAAGATAGCTAATTGAACTCATAATATTATTTCATTCTCTTAATATCTTGTCTCATGTGATGGCAATAATGATAACCTTATGGCACATGAAAATATAGTCAAACAAATATAAGAGTTGTATTCTTTCACGAACCTGTATTTATTATAGCCGTAACTCATGATTGAGATATATTGTTGACACAAAGATGCTGGGTATGATGTCAATTGTCTATAAAATAAATTAAACTTTTTATGTAGTACTGTATAATATTAATGAACATCATTTTACATATATGTGTGTAGTAATATGTAATAAACAATATCTCAAATACATTGGTCCATTTACTATTTCTCATATATAAATAGCCCATCAAGACAATGTTTCCATACATGTAAATGGAAATATCACGGTCATTAACTCTACTTTACTTAAGTATCACCAAGTACTCCTCATATTTTATTCTCTTTTGGAGCCCACAAAATTTATTTAGTCATATGAAAAATAATCACATTTATGATGCGTTATATAGATATGCAAAAAGAATTGAGAAATACAATTGCGATGTAATCTAATCCGCCAGTTGCACTTTCCAGAGAATGAATCTACAATAAACGTACCATTGCTTTCACGGTTATCAAGCTTAAAGACACTATATAGCGTAAATATGCAGACGTGTGTAAGCGAACATCTCTGAAAAATTGTGTACAGCAAGAACCTGAGCAGGTGAGATCAGTAAAATTTGGTAAACTTTGGAGGCGGTAGTATTCACTTCCCGGCAAAATTCTACGAAGCAGGAAAGATCAATAAGTACAATCTCGTGTTTCGCAAGTAAATCAGTGCAGTGTGCGCAAAATCAATCTTTGTTCCACATCGGAAGACCACACCGAGCATTATAGTAAATCTCACCTTTGGAAATATCCGTCTTCTTACACTTTGCTAATATACGCAACTAGGATAGAGTACAAACGTGGGTTGAAACAAACGGGTGACATGCCGTGGACGCGCGGTTCATCTAAAATGTCGCCGAGGTCGCTTCTCGAACCATGGCGTCACTTTTCTTCCAAACACTATTTTACAAGTGAATATCCGGTACACGAGAACTGAACCGGAAATTCTGCAGCCATACTTGATCGAGATTTTACTCAAATGCTTTATTTTTCACAGAATGTAGAATGTAATACATTTATAGCATAGGCATATTATAAACGTTATAAATGTATAAAAGGTGCTCAAATAAGATAGTATAGATTTCTCGTTTCAATAATCCGACTATATTAAACATATAGTTCAAATGTGTAGTACAATGTTCTTGTGGATATCGGAAGATGCCATTTGATGAATGACGGAACATGAATGATGAGTCATAGTCACCATTACGCGGGGTTGAAAGTTATTGCATTCAGAGAATTGTATGAAGAGCTTTTGCAAATATATCCGTTGTTTTTAATGTTATTACATCATAATCATTGCAACGATAATTCAAACAGCGACTTTCACTAGAGATTTGCCAAAATTGACACCCCACACTTAGAATCCAATTGGTAGCCGATTTACATTAGTTAGTCCACTACTTGTTTCATATACTGGTTTTATTACGGTTTCAACGAAATTTCACTGTTAATGCAGAAATATAAAATATGTATAAATCTAACATAACTTATTTTTAATTTCACTTGTTGTCTTATGTACATACATGATACCTTTTACAGCATTTCCACAGAAATTATTTGTTTAAACAGGCATATATGGAAATAAAATGATACATGCGTTGATAGGAAACATTTTACATACTCGCAAGAGATTTAACAGATCCCAGTCCTGCAAAATGAAACACACTAAAATAAATATATATTTTGGACTGTACCTTAATTTGTCGCAACACAGCACTATTATATACATGACTTAAAAGTACACTTCAATTTGAAGTGTAATAGTGTCTCGAAGATTAAGTGCAAACATTGTTTTTCATTACCTCACAAATAAAAGGTACCGTAAATTGTCAAATATACTGTAGTTGAGTACACATTCACGTTATATTTACATTACCTACAATCAACACCACAGCATAGAATGTGGTTATACATGTATACACTCGCTTTTTAATTCCAAACACACAGAATAATCTATATTGGATGATATAATGATTGAGTTATGACAACGAATCTTAAATTTTAACTGTTCTCGCTATAGCCGCCATCTACTGATGATTGTTGGTGATTCTCATTATCGGTGTTGTTACTATAACGAGAGCAATTATCGCACACAAACTGTGCAAGGTTCTTTATTCGCTCAAACGGTCTTGGATCCGATATTAAAGCATTCAATTTTTCAATTCCACTTTCCTTTACAACCAAAGGGCAATATTTGTTTGCTGTTGTGAATAAATAATGAGTTCGTTTAGTGTGTCTCAAATTTGTAAACATTGCTAATGTAATTGAAATGGATACTTAGTAAATATAATTATACATACGGTAAACATTTGTTAAATTTGCGAGAGCCCATACTGCCCAGTATTGGCATTGTGGTGGGCGATAAAGGTCCAGTAATCGTAATAAAGGCAAAAATGAACGATAATTAATATTGCGTTCTGCAGAAATATTCCAATTTCCAATAGTGTAGACCATGTATTCTAGTACTTTAGATCGACTCGGTTTATCTATGGTCCAAGCTCTAACACCATCAGATGCTATGTGTGCGAGAATGCCAGCCGCATTATACGAGACCTGCACATAAATTCCGTTTGAGAAATATAAATGTTTCCCTTTTCCAAACATGATACGCGGAATGTACCTACTTCGATCCAATCAGGCTCAAGTCGTAGTAAGTTTACAATAACAGTGACATATTGTTCTTTCATGAAGTGTTTTCTCAAATATCCTACTTCAGCTACGTTTCCAAGTAAACCCATCATATTCCGCAGTAGCTCTTTCTTCTGTGCATATTGCTGTTTGCAATAATAACAGATTATTTCATAAGCTCTGAATAAATATAATACCATAATGTCTTTAAATTATACTTTCGTACTGTTACACATTTAAGAAACAGTGCCATTCCATTTTCTTCCAAGAATCGCACACAATTTTGTGGTGTTTCATCAGTCATATTCCACATTGTTGCCCATGCTACTTCCAAAACTTCATCATAGAAATTATTATCTACTCTTTGCTCCACTAGTTGAAGCATTACTTTAACACACCGCAACTTTCCTAACAAACGTTTCTCTCTACCCTCAACTTGACATGCTAAAGAATTCAAAAGATGTATTCCAATACGCTGAACGATACTTTCGGGTTGTGTATGTCTAGCAGAGTACAATAATACTTTAACAAGTGTCTCATAATTTGACATCTAAAAAAATGAAATATATAATTAATTTTACAGAATATACATATGTTTCTGTCACACATAGTACAAGTATAGTTCCACAGTAAATTAGAAATGAAAAACACACCACATCTTGGGGAATACGAAATTGGCATAGCGCCAAGCAACCATACCGCATTATATATTCCTCATTTTTATGAATACTCATTGCAGCAAGAAGAACGGTAATTATCCTTTGTTTCATACGTACTTCTAGTTTACCCTTTTCTTTAGTATTTACAATATAATACAATGTAGCCCTGCCGTTAGATTGTAAAGCATTAGATTGTTTATAATTAGACTATTAAAATAGGAACATGGAGTTATCTTGATAGTAATGATAATCATCTACAGAATCTCCATTATGAAAATTACTTACGATCCAGACATTTGTATATGTTTTTCATTTGGATGTTTTTCCATTGCATCTAAGACAATGCACAATGCCTGGTCCATTCTTTGACAATTTTCATATCTACACACTTCATATAAATCGTTTAATATCTTTTGGAGAAATTCAGGTTTGTTCTCCATACAGACATGAGCAGCAATTAATATTTGATCTTCATCCGCATCACCTGCAATCTGTAATAAGATTGATGTAAAGTCATTGTTATAGTTAAAGCACATTTCTTTGATAAATTAATAATGAGGTTCTTACTACTTTTGCAGGTATACCAGAACGCTTACAAGCTGCATTAGCAGTACCATAAAGGCCTAAAAATTGTAGGGGTTTGTCCATTCTAGATATGAGACCAGGTATTCCACAAGAAACCATTTCACAATTTTTTGCGATTGAAATACATTCAACAGATCTCACTCCAGCCAGATTTGTGCCACTAATATCCAAAGAAACAAGTTGCGGTAAATCAGTTACTATGTCAGATAAAAATTTATTAGGATTTGGGAATGTTGCACTTTCACTGTTTGATTGAGAAATGTCCAAGTGCCTGTTGAAAGCAAAAATTATTTATACATCGAGATTATTTCAAACATCTTTGTATATATTCTTTCTTTACATGAAAGATCATACCTTAAATTTTTTAATTGGCAAACACTTTTAACAAATATTCTTGGATGAAGATTCACATTGTATAACGTTAATGATACTAAGTTGGGTACCAGGATATTAAATGCCAAGTAGCCAACGCCATAGCTATTTGAAAGTTCTAAATGTGTCAAATTAGATAATCCTGCTAATAGCAGATGATATTGAAATATAGGACTTAAGGCATATCCTAAAGCCAAACGTTTTAATTTTGGTGCTTGAAATACATATCCACGTTGCAAATACTCTAGAATAGAATCGTACAGATTTAACAGCATAAATATCAATCTGTAACTACATTATTATACAACAATAGGTTTGTTCAATGATTTGTTAACAACTTATATGATTATGTTCATAAAAGAGTTTAGACAATTGACTTGATAACTTACCAGGACCCTCCAGCTTGAGTACCGAAGGACAGTAACACACAAGACTTTGTAGGTTTTCAGAATATGCGTTTATATACTCAATAGCATCTTGCGTGAGATATGCACAATCTCTGAATTCTAACTCAACTGGCTTATGACTGGCAATTATTCCAACTGAGTTGTCAGTTAAATTGGACCTAAGAATCTTAACATGTTTCAACTTGGTTGCCGAGACACGATCAAAGATAGTGAAAAAACAATCGTGGTCTTTAATAGCCTTGCTTCGTAAAGCATGTTCAACAAATTTGTCACATATTTCACTTGGAAGAGTCAATCCTTTCTGGAGGAATCTATAATCCGACTTTTCATCCTTCACCGAAATAATGTTTAACTGATCGCAGATCAGTTTGTAGCAAAGCTCTGTTAGGGATTCCGGGCCTACATGGTCATTTAAACGAAACAAATCATCCAATACCGCCATCCTGCACGGCAGTCTTAGTAAGTTACGTTGAAATGTTCATGGGAAAATAGTGCTTAGCACAATTACGCAATTCCAACTGTCAAATATGTTGAGACGCATCAGCTGGGACATTGCTACCCAAGGCTTCTCTGGATAAGACGGACGGTCACCTATTTCAGCCTCTTCACTCTCTTATTCGGGAGGAACAAAGCCATTCCGTGTTTCTAGAATGCTCAACGTATGCGTTCGGAACTCACGCTTTCGATAATATTGTACGTACGTACAATTAATTGATGCGCGACCGTCTGCGGCTACTCATACTCTGACTTTTTGACATTTTACTTGACTACCGTAGTTGACTAGTGACGCTCCACGCTAAATCTGCGTTTTGACTATGTCGAGGACAATAGCTATCTATGTAGACAAACTTGCTTTCCAGCACAGCTGCAACGAAATGTGTCTACTCAGTCGCTCTCAACTGCTGGTCACTGCTGGTCACTGCTGCTACTGCACTGGTGACTAGCAACGTATGTACTCACTCCCATGTGCTATTATGCACTCCCATGCACCCCTATGCATCCCCATGCACCCCCATTCACTCTCTCAATTCCAGTACCAGTTAGGTTGTAAGTTCAATAGCAAATGAATTGTATTAAAAAGTGCGTGTGTCAATGCGTAGCAAGCGCCGAATAATAGACTCCACACGCCCATAAACTTGCCTCCGCAACACCATTTAAAGTTTTTGAAAGCATATTGTAAGCGCCCAGTCGTTAAAAGTTTCACTCCGCTTAGATTTATATCACACAATTATAAACACTGTATGTAAACAGAGCAAACAATTATACTACTCTGGAATAATTGGGTGTGGATGTGAATACAAAATGTTTGACTAATATCATTTGTGAGATTAATGTATAGGTGGAAAAAAAAGAAACAGATCAGAAAATTCAAGTTTCCCTCTTTAGATCTGCACTGTTGATCCGCATGTTTACTTGGGCCGAGAAGTTTCGACCTGTGCCGAGTGATGCCGGTTGATGCCGACTAATGTCGACCTTGCCGACCTTGCCGACCGACATACAGCGTGTCTCACTTTTTTCAATGGGCTATTGTATGCTATCTGCGTCAGCAACACATGGCGACGCAAATTAGAATGCGCTGCTCATTTATCTAGCTAGATGGTGCACTTGTTTCATTTCATGAATGCATTTTGGCAGATGGGTATCATGTGGGTATTGCCGTTTTGTGCATCATAGTGCATTACTAGTGTATGACGTATATGATCACTATGTTGCAAATTGTTACTAGTTGTTACTAGGAAAAATCAAGCAGTTGATTTTTAGAACAATAAAACTACTTTATCTTATTTTAAATCGTGTTCTTTTTTGATTACACTTTGCTGTATAAACCTTGAACGTACAAATGTAGTATCAGTGCATATAGTGCGTGTTATGTGCAACTACAGTAGTGTAAATAATATGTTCAAGAATTATGGGAAGTGTCCTGATAATAGAAAGGAGAAACGCCCGACACAAGGATGAGTAATACCTGTAGGATGAGTAAGAACTGTTAATGGCATTGGTATTGTAAAAAGAGCTTGAAAACTGAAAATGGATTTAACAACTGACGCTCGAGGGATTGTGCCCGTAAATTATGACATCGCGGAACGTACATTAAATACACACATTTTAAATGCAATTGAACGTGATCTTGACATTGATGAAAAGATATCTGTATTATTCCTTATGGTAACAGAGTACAAGACAGCGTTCGATACAATATGGGATTTGTATAAAAGGTGTCAAAATAAAGGAAACTCATACGTACTCAATGAAGTTGTGACTAATTATGGTAAACAATGGAAAGATTCTTTATTGGAGGCCTTGTGTGTAATTCAAAACAAACAAATCATACGAAAACTTGGTCTCTCCTATAATGAATTAGAACCACTTTATTTACCAAAGAGCAGGCTGTGTTCAAAGAATTTTAATACAACAATGAAATGTTTATATATTATGTGTGAAAGTCTTACTGATCATGAAATAAAGCAACTGATCGAGTCAGTCAAGAGTGATATACAAGAATATGAAGCAAGTTTGAATGGTGTATATATTTTGGAGTTACATTTACTATACTGGATGAAAAAAGAATACATATCAATCTCTAATGGTATGTTACAATGTGAAGAGATTCCAGCTATATTATGCAAATTAATACAAATCTGTTTTAATCCAGATGGTAGGACTTATCTCAGAAACTTATTAAAACATCTCAAAAGATTTGAAGATCTAGAACTTATTTATTCAGACTTGAGGAGATCTGAAGGCCGTCAAAATGTCTTAGATACATACAACATATCTACAATGAGTAATAATATGCCTCAAAGTTTTTCTTCAAGTAACGATAATCAAGCAATGTCATATTCAATAGACCAAGGTCTCAAAAAGATTCAGAAGGGTTTATGTGTCATTATAAGCCAAGTCTTTTTCTGGGGGCACAAGGTAATTGTAGCTAAGCTATTGGTAAGCTACAAGGTAATTGTAGTTGATATACCAGAAGATACAATGGTATGTGTTTTAGTATGAAACAAGATTTGGGACTGCAACTGACTGTACCAAATTGGATGAAACTTTCAAAGGATTTGGATTTGATGTTGTTATTTTTGAAAATTTGAAGAAACATGAATTACTTCATAAGCTTGAAAACTTACCAAAAGAATTTGGTACAAATTTTGATTGTATTTTTATATGCATATTAAGTCATGGATGTAGAGGTAATTTAGTTTGATTACATTTCTATTACAATTTTGGATAATCTAAATTAAGTGTTATATTTACTTCAGGAAAAATAATTGCTTGTGATGAGGAGGAAGTACCTATTGAAGTAATTGAACAAAAAATTTGTTGCATAGAATTTACAGATGTTATTAAAGTTGTTGTTATACAAGCTTGTCAAGGAAAGCTTACAGGTAATTTATAGTTGTTATACTGGATAAGTTATGCGAGCAGGCTGTAATGTTTTCTTACTGGAACAGGTCAAATGGATCATTTGGAAACTTCAGATGGACCAAATGCGTCCAATGTAGCGAACATTGCATCATATAGGAATTTTTGTTTATTTATGTCCACAATACAAGGCTTCGTATCTGTACGTCACAAACTACAAGGTAAATGCTTTATAACTCATTCAAACATTTAACAAACTTGTGCTGATCTTATTTTGGTATCTTAATATTTGCAGGCTCGTGGTTTATTCAAGAATTTTGTAATATTTTACAAAGAGAAGGAAGTGATCTGTCTTTCTATCAAGTAGTGGGAAAAGTCATGCAATCTGTTGAGAAGAAAAGAGGTAAACTGGATGGAATTGACGCTGTAGCGCAGTTGCCGGAATTGCGATCATGTAGATTGCTTTCAGATTTCCAATTTCCAAAATACACAGCTCTCGTGGAATAATTGTGTGAATTATACCATTTTGTTACATAAAAATATATGAATAAAATATATATTTTTTAATAAGAACTTACTGATATGTTGATTCTATCAGCACGTTTTGTGATTCCTCTATCTTATTTCTCTTTCTTTGTAAATGCATCCGCAACCACTCGTATTATGAAGAAGTAAATAAGTTCAAATACAGACAAAAGACTGAAACCAGCAAACAGTCCTAATAGACCACCAAATGATGCTGAAAAAATATTGCGTCTTTACGAAGTTCGTTTATTCGGCTTCCTCTTTGTACTGCACATTCTTACCGAAAAGGTTCCGCCAGTTATAATGAACATGTCGACGGAATTGCTTGGATGTTAAGTCACCAAAAAATACGTGCAAAATACTATGGTTTTGCAAGCTATGGCTATTTCTGAAACATATCGGTTGTCAAGATATATAATACTGAATACGTGCGTGTAATAACCGTTTCTCTATTCGAATGAAATATGTATGCCTACACAGAATCTCTCGTATAGCTCAGATCAACGTAATATACATTCCCGTCAAAAGATCCATGAGAGATTTCTACTATGTATCGATCATAATCGCAATCTGGAATACAACCGCACGGTCTCTTCGATATGTCGAGAGCTCGGTTTGATAAAATAGTTTGAGTCAGCTCCAGGCCCGGCCACGAAGTATCATACCAATCTAAAAGTGTAAGCAATTAATGAGAAAAGAGTAATGTTTTATTAATGTATCATTCCCTGTTCAAACTCACTTTTAAACATCTCTAAACATTTAACATCTCGTAGAGTACATACTTTGGTGTCTGCACGAAAAAAGGAATACAACATTGGCAGTTTCGTTCGAAACATTCGGAGTATGATTTTATGTTTCAAACACTATTAATAAAAATCTGGCACTAGCGTACACTTACTGTTTTGGGGTACATAATAAGGGATGCACCCGCACTTCTGTCTAATAATCGTTGCTCGGCATTCCGCTAAACAATTTATGTACGAATATGCTTCAAAAGTGAAGTTTCTGTTTTTGAAAGGTTCACGCAATTGTGGAGCTTCATCTCGAAAAATACAGTGTCGCATGGGAATTGCGAGATCCCTCACACCTGCCATCGAATACGTTGTTTCTGGTTCAATTGTTACAAAGACCTGCGAACCCATTCTAACCAATTTATGGCCTGCATTATAATCAGGATAATTATACGGGTTATGTATTAAAACCTGTAAGAAAAGTATTCAGCGTGGTTGTATGATAAGAGACAATGTATCCAAGTTACTAATTATGTAAATAATTTATTTACTTTAGCACCGATTGATCCTAAAGTAGTCGCATGGTAATCATCAGGACGGAATTTCAGTAATATAGTTGCACCCGTTTGGTATCCGCAAGCTGTCACCCGAAGAGGTTTAAATCTAGCAAAAATTATACATATATGTATATTAAAGATGAATAATTTTCTATATATGTCATACATCAAATGAACTGAGCTCGCACACTTTTTAGGATCATTGTTATTTTCCGCAGCGATGTAATTAAAACTGCAACAGAGACCAGTTCGTGAAAAGCTAGGTGCAAAATAATCACTGCATCTTACTGGACGTCCTGCCCATTTACATGATTGAAGCATGTCGTCACAACCTCTTGTCACCTAAAACCACTTGTCCATCACATCTAGTTCAAATGTTGTGCATACAGTTCAATTATTGTATCTGTAATATAGCAGGCATACCAATCGTATTACATCAGTAATAGTTAAGCCGTTGTCCTCAATAATATTCTGCAATTGCGTAAGGTTTTTCTGAACGTCATGTTCAAAGACACCCGGCTCTAATAGTTCGTTCAGAAGTCTCATTTCCTCTACGAGAAATTCCTTCGTCATATCTGGCGGGATTTTCCTTCGACAAAGAATCATTTTATACGATTATCATGCCTACATTGAACTCGGAGAAATCTGTCGATGCACTTTTACACATCAACACTTACAGCTTTTCAACTAATTGCCATGTTAAATTCAAAGACACACGATTAATATCGCACAACGTTATCGCTGGGAAGGGATAGTTCCAGATTCCGTGATGGGTTGACTCAATGACTGTGAGAGTGGGATGGGTAACATAGTACTCCCATGTCATATACATCAATACAATAGCACAGCATAATGAGACCGATACTACTATTGCCCAAACAATTCTGGGCCGTACAAACACATGTAAGGTTTACGTACAAGCAGTGTAATGTAATACATTGTCAAAAGAATTGTACCTTTCTGTCTTCGAACGGTGAGCTTGGGCGATGTATTTGTAGCCGTGGAGACCAGTCTCCAAACTGAATTGAATAGCTTGTTTTTTCAAAATTTCCTTCCATTTCGATTCCTTCTTTACTTCGGTACTTATTTCCACGTTCTTTCTCAAGTTGTTCTTGACCTCGAAGTTCGAAGGCATGTCGGAGACTACAGTTCTTTCGAAGGGTTCCTTCCGCAACGGTGGCGTTGGTTTGACTGTTAGCTTGGAATAAGTGTGAGTACTCGAGCATTCCGGGATATTATCCATAGATAACAAACGGGACATGCGAGGGAATCATCAAAAATGCATACGATTTACTCTTGATTGTACCGTGATAAGTACGCCTTTACAGAGCGCCGTTTTGCTTGCCAATTGCTTAATTATTAACTATCGAGTACATTGACGGGTGACTAGCTGCTCACATGTCACGCGATATTCAACGGAAACATTTATGTACATCATAAAATGTAAAACTGTTTCCTTTACTATCGTTTTTTAATTATGAAATCGTTATTACAAAAAGGTATCGTGCTTCAATCGCTTTAGAAGTATTTGTATTATTTGGACAATTAATTTTTCCAGAGTTTCGATCGGACAAGTGTGAGGTTGCTATCGTTGGTCTTATATTAAAATGAAGTCAAGTAGACATTGGAACAGCCGTTTGCCTGGTGGGAATTTTTGTCGGCCAGTACCGACGTGTTCATCTTTTAGCCCTCTCGACTTTCTATATTTCCGCCACTTGGTAGGTATGCTTGTACGAAATGAAGGCGCGCACTCTCGCCGCCCGGAGACACTCGATTCCGCCAGGGTGAAGGATATTGGGCACGGAATGCTCCGGTTAGAAGTGTATACTCGAGGAGAGGAGTAGAAAGAGTCCGGGAGTAGATGGCCGAGTGACTCGGTTCTTCGGATATTAAACTCTGAAGATGCCGCACTTCGCCGCGGCATCTGACTCAGCGAGTGTCATTAATAACTTCGAGGAGGATAGATAAAGTGCTAAACATCGTGAGCCGTGTGCTCGAACACACATCATTACCCTGACTACCGGCATCAGCGGTGCTGCTTGATAAAGAGCTGTTAATGCACCGGCATCGACCTTGCCGAGGTCGGTTCACTTTTTGAAAAATGCCTCACTACGAACTTTCCTGTCCATTCAATTCTTCATTCAGCTCGCTCGGCTTCCGGGAGAATTATCGCCCCTAGTAATTGCAGTGGCATGCTCGAGCATTGGCCACGACATCAAGATTCCAGCTATTCCCCTTTAGAACGATCGTGACAATTGTCACGATATATACAAATGTCAAGCAAACCAGACGGAAGGAGCTGAAGTGTGAGTGAATGCGTGAGATGAGCTCTCCCGTAGTTTCTCGCTGTGTAGGTATAGCATGGTAATTTTAATTATGAGATAGTTCAGCCTGATGTCGGTTCCGCATAGGGAAAATTACGGCTGGTGGAAGGGGTGAAGCCGGTGGATGGGGTAACAATGTATTATGCGTCCCCCTGTCAACCCCTCGCGCCAACCGCAAATCCCTTCTATTCACCCCCAACAATTCGTTAACTGCTATCGAATTGACTTCAACCGGCGCAGCTTCGCAGTGAAAGCCTGATACTTCTTACTCTTCGGATCGTTTTGATTCCAAGTCTCTGCTCATTCCTCCTCATACAAACAGTTTATACTGATTCTGCCATCCTCCCTTATCGCACCGCCCGTTTCACTGAAATCAATGAAGTCCTATTTTCATAAGTGAACGAGCAAAAATGGCTACCGTTTCGTCCTCCCTTCTTCCCTCTCGGATACGATAAGTCACTGAGTTTCCTTGCCATTTACCACGATACCTTCCTGCGTTGTGCGTTCACATACGCGGGAAGACGCTTTTCCGTCAAGGACTTTTTCTCCTAAGTAATATCGAAGTAATTCTCACTGGATGCTTGTGATGGATACTACCAGCGGCGCAAAGTGAACACAAGTCTGCGATATATCTTAAGGGAGCGAATTGTTTAAAACTACCGGAGGGCGCGCCCACCCTTGCCGACCTGAATGAAAAGAAGTTATAGATATAGTATAGCATTTCCCAGGGATTTGTACCCATCTAAATGACATCGGTATTATGGGGACGATGGACATGGGGTGGCGTATTTCGCGGGACATTGACTCCACGGACTTTAAAACACCCCTGAAACCGAGTTTGTCTCCACGTACATCTGGAAAGCCTCCACTCCCCATACCCACTGCTTCACCCTTCTTCACCCTTCTTCACCCTCCTCATATTGCCTTTATTGCGAATTCGATGCAATTACCAGACTGCAGCTGAACTTTTAGCTGTATGCTTCGTTCAATGTTTAGTTAAACGAAGCTCGAGTTGAAGTAACAATGTAAGAATTGCTGGATAATTATTGAAATGATGTGTTGTTATTTTCGGGACTGAGTGAAAATATAGAAAAAAGCTTGATATCGCACAAGTTGGATGGAATAGGGGTGTTGTCTTGTCTGCTGTGAGGAGTATTGGCACGAGCTGGTAGGACACGTAAAAGAAGGGAAGCATATAGAAAGAGGTACATAGCGGGCATATAGGGGTTTGCACGCTGGGAGAATTTTATGGGGGCCCCAAGTATATTTCCTGATTGAGCGGACTAATCCACGCAAAGGAGGTTTTATCGTCGAGGTATACGTAATCGAAGGGGTCCGCTACACGAGGATGTCGCATCAAGTGGCTATGCTACCAACAGGCACGTAGAAGACATTTCTTTTCACTTGAATATTTTCAAATTGATTATCATCCACTATATTGAAACTATATGTATCAACTACATAACTATTGATACATGTAATATCTCGTTGCAAGCACACGATTCCGTTAAGCACCAGGGGATTTTGATTGTTCTCGATAGACTTTCCTTTCTCAGTTGTATACGATTTGGTTGGGTGATTGCGTTTAAAATGTATTCTTTTTCGGCTGTACCACTCGTCCGTACTTTATGGAAGAACCGTTCCCAGTGGTATTTACGATAAGCATAAAGGCAAGCGTTCGGTTTGCCAATGCAAGGAACTCGGTGCCCAGGCGTACTCTGACATTTAGTTTCTTCGAGAGATCGAATTCTCGAATCATTCTCCATCCCTAGGCCATGATCGACGAAGACCTTCGCAGAAAGCGGCGAATTCAGGACATGGCCTGGGCGGGCCTGCCGTGCGATCTTTTAATCGTAACTTGCGGTTCAAGCGTAGAGTGGGTAGAGCAAGACGATACGAGAAGTCTAGTTTTATTGTTCGAGCGATAGTAGAGCCGCGGCTTTGTATTTACGGGGAGAGTGGGGAAGCCGATGAGATTTAGAGAAGACTTTGTATGACCAGACCGGGGACTCTATCCTTTTTGTCCATTTCGATGCTAAAGGGATAGACGATTCGTTTCGATTCCTACGATTGATACGCTCCTCTAATTGGTAAGGTTGCATTAAGAAAACTGAAATTGCGATTATGCGCGAAACCTCGCGCGGAATCTCTGCGATAGGAGTGTGATAGTGGAGTGGATAGAGGAGGTGAGAAAGAGGGAGTAGAATGTCTGTCTAACAAAAGCTGTAAGGGCGTTACGTTAAGCGGATGGTCAGTGCGGCGCGGCGCGGCGCGGCGCGGCGCTTAGCCGAGACTGGCTAATGTGTGGACACACCGGGTTCGCGACACTCTGGGAGCAAAGAATGAATATTCAACAGTAAACAGCGGTAACGCTTGTAAAGGGTTCGTAGGAGGGTATGTATGGAGATAGAGGAGGGAGAGCAAAGTGGCGAGGACCCCCTTTGGTTGCTCTGCTACGGAGAGATCTCGTGACTTGTGCAGATATGAACTCTGCTCCGCTGCTGCCGGCTGAGAGGGGCATTGTTTACGGTATTACATCTGTAATACCGGTCAAGTGGAGAGTGTCCGAGCGGCCGTAATCTCTTCCGTGCCAGGAGTTCGTTCCTGACCAGATACAGCACGTTGACCGCTTCTGGAATCGTAATGATCCAATGTTAGGAGGTGTACAGAAGCTAGCCAGTATTCTCGCACATGCTCTAGTCGACCGTCTACTTACACACTCCTCTACACTCCTCTCGCCTCGTAACGGTGCACCAGCTTTACACACAATGTTCAGAAATCCTATACCTCCCCACAGGTATTCATTACCTAATTTTCATGGTGATGGAAAGGAATAGTTCGAGCTACTTCCGCTTACAGATAAAGGGCAGTTCTTTCCTAATTGATGCCACGATTTTGCCGATACAAAGCGGCTACTATGGGAAGACTCGGCCAGAGGACAAACATCGTTGTGCCAAGCAGGGGAGGCCGGTGTTTTGATTCTGGCTGTTATAGGGAAGACATATATCACTGGTCCACCCCATTGCTATAGATGGCTGTAGTTAGGGCGGCAACGCTGGGGGGCCCGATGGACACGCTGCGATTTATTGCCCCTTCCGATATATATGATTATTTAAATCTTTCTCAGGTCGTACGGTCATTCTTCGCGTGTCACCGTCACACTAGGATTTCTGTGTCCAGTTCTTTTGTCGTAGCACGCGAGAATATCATGGAACGCCGGCAAATAGCGACAGACATTGGTCATTTTCCACAGAAATTTAATACAGAAATCATTTGGAAGAAATCATCAGAAAGAACATTTGGAATGCGGGTGGGAAAAACACGTAAGGTCTGCGGCTTCTTTTATAGAGATTAGTTTTAAGAGGAGAGTACAAAGACTACATTTCCCTCTGAACTCCTTTCAACGAATCGATTATGATTGACAGACTTTCCAAGGATATCGAAGTATCCCTCAGGTGTAATACTGGACTGACATCCAATTTGCATGGGTCAGCCAATCTTCTTTCTCTTTTTACATTCGACTTGCGATGGACCTAGACATTTGGTGCCGTTTCCTAAAACTTGCTTTTTATTAATAGAACTGTTATTAGTAGATTCAAAGGAGAAATCGAGCCAGGATTACACACGCTGTTGGACATATTCGTTTTTGACGTACCGATCAGAAATTCACTGGAGTGTAGACTGTCTGGAGCTCGTCCCCCGATTCGGAGGTGGCGGCTCGAAATAAAATAGTTACAGGCAGAGAATAGGCATAGCGAATGCGAAGTTCGCGGTGAATACAAAGTCGGGGAGAATGGATCATCTAAGCCGGTGTCTGACAGGAAAGTAGGAATCTGCCGGTGGCAGAAATATTCGAAGCACACGGCGTATTTCACGCCTAATTTCTCGCGAATTCCACGCTGAATATTCCTCGTTCTCGATCTCATGCGGGCCACGTGCCATTTATCTCATAGGACGTCCAATCTTCGCAGCAACGTGCCTCGATCAGCTTTACTTCACCAATCCTCGAATTAATTGCCCAAAAATAGTTCGAACATTTTCTACTTATTCATCAATTTTATTCTACAATCCCAAGAATTATTTTCTCAGATTGAAAATATATTCTATTTCCCAGGCTTCTTGATTCCGTTTTGCCGAGACTAAAAGCGTTAATAGAGGAGATCTCATAATGGTAAAGAATCTTAATGAAAAGCATCGACGGAAAAGCAATATCCCATTGGAGGAAGGAAAGCGTATCATTGGGCATATCGGAGAGAAGTAGTCGGTATCAACGTATACGGGGAGGGAATACGAGAGAGTCAGGGCCGATCATTAACATGGATAAGCAAGAGGGCACTCACCGAAGAGGAGATATTTCGGGCAGGATTCGCGTTGTACTCGGTGTCGTCGGTTCAGGCCATATTTCTTTCCGGCCATATCCCACATAGACGCACACGAGCCCAGAAATTCATTAGGGGTATCAGATATTTCTGGTGGGTGCTTCGCGCCGGAATAAATCATACGCGCGGCCCGCTGGAAACGTTTTGCCGGTGCGCGCCCGTGTTTCTTTCCCAGTGCATGTGCGAATCTATCCGCTTTATCTGAATCCCATGCGGTAGGGGTGGCGGGGAGGGGTTTGCAATCGGCGGCGGCGGCGGCGGCGGCGACGAGCCGCTCCTTTCTACTAGGAGCGATCCAAGCGATCCCGTCCTGGAGGGTTAAAAGAAACAGCCGGAAAAGTGGAAGGGTGGAAGGGTGGAAGGGAGGAAGGGAGGAAGGATAGAGGCTCGATGCACGAGGCTGGAAGGAATCATGGTGAGCGGTGCGGGCAATGTCGAGAACGAACAGGAGAAAGGAGGCTAAACGCTCGAACGTGATCCGAGCTTAAACCGGCGGTGGACATCGAACAAATCTCGTTACGAACTCGACCACTCCCAGCTAGCCAGATCTTCAAGGGGTAGTTTATATATATTCCAGCCGGCCCTACAGATCTAAGGAGTTTCGCTCTACGATCCGATCCACTCAATCTTACCGGTATTCGTGGCTACTGGGGCGTCCATTCCTCGCTCGCCTTATCAGCCAGGAAGATTGAAATTAATTTTAGTATTTGCGCGATTGAAGACCCGTCCCACTGGCTGCCACACTCCGCTGATCGATACTCAGTGTGGCCTGCCAAATTCGACGAAAGAACCAACTCACTTCATCCTCGTCGAACCACTGTCTTTCATGACCTTTCTCTTTTTACTAATGTCCCCGGCAACTTCCGGAGACAAGTTCTTATTTATTCTCTTCGCTAAGTAGTTACCAACTCGAATTTAAGCAGTTAGTTTGGAAGATGACGCTTGGACCCTCACGAATTATTCGTATATTACCGAATTCAAATTAATCTCGTACGCCGCCTCGTAAATCAAAGTGCTCCGCTCTATAACGGGTGAGCTCTAAATCACGACACGGTAATTGCTGCACCGCTCGCCCGGATCTGCCCGCGTTATACGTACCAGAACTAGCTAACAGATGAGGGTATCGAACACGTACTCTCTGGCGAAAAGCGTTTAAAGCTTCCGAGATCTCTTGGAGAGTTTCCCCGAGGTGGAGGAGAATGAAGAATCCTCGATTTTTCACAGACATTTTTTGAATTACGCCAGACTCTTTGAAAACCACTTTTTACTTTATCCTCGGGAAACTATAAGCGATCTCGGCTTGCGTAGGTTAACGAGGAGATGGTAAAATTTAAAGCCGGGGCACGTCGAGCTAGGTTCGCCGACATATTGGACCGAAGCCGGGTCAGTTTCTCCAAGAGGCAAAGAGAAAGCGGAGAAAAGGTAGGAAGGCAAAGGGCCGCGCCACTCAACAAGGCTAATTTTTGCGCAACCCCTCTGCATCGGGATCACGTATGCCCTTCGCCTCCAGGCACGATTTCCCGCGAACATTCACGCGTCATATTTCCAAATCCCGAAGGATTTCCTACACTTGGCATATCGTTGAAAAAGAATAAAGTCCTTCCTACAGTTCTAGAAGCAGGTACAACTGATGCGTACGACAGAGTAATTCGCCACTGCCAATAAATGCTGGATGCACACGAGAGCCCATCTTAAATTCGTTTAGTCGTGCAAGGATTCGAATTGGCTGCTTGGCCCTGCCGGACTCCCAAACAGAGGTCCTGCGAGAGTGGAATCCGTGCGCACTTGATGCAGTCGTCAGTCGGTCAGGATTGCCTGAGACTCAATGACGACTGACGAGGGCATCGGCGGAAGGGAGGGTGCCGAAGAAGACAGATAGAGAGTGTCCAGGGCGGAGAGGCCGGCTGGTAAAGGGGATGAAAGAATGAAGAGAAAGAGAGAGAGAGAGGCATGCAGACGAGGAGATAAGGTGAAAGGGAGCGGGCGCAAGAATGGGAGGGAGAGAGAGGGAGAAGAGAAGAGTGTGGCTAGTGATTGGATTACAGTCAGGGAGTCCCCGTGGACTGGCCAAATGACCGGGACAAATTGCCCCTCGCCTTCGGGAATACTTATATATCTAGGAGCGATCGAGGTTCACGTGTCCTCTGAGGTCCCGCCGCTATTCCTCCAGTACACACCTACTCGCACACTTGTACCCTGCGTACAAATGATGGCAATGAGTACGGGCATCACTGCCTTGTACACTGCCTTCGGACCAGTAGATTGAGTCCTCCTCTGGTCAGCCTCTCAACCCCTCAACATCGACAGCCTTTCACTCCAAGAACTTTTACTGACGCAAAGAAGACCATTCCAGTACGAACATGACTTTTATCAACTACCACTCTTCCAACTGATATGCACTTTTCTTCATGACTTTTGCTATGTGAAGAAAAACTAGCATTTGTTTAGCTGTTCGGCAAGATAGTGGGTGATGCTAGTGGAGCAGTAGGATAGGATTGCATTAGAGTTCTCCCGGAGAGACATGTGCGCTGCACCACCCTTTTGCATTGGCGAGGGGAAACGGTAGCGATAACGACTCTCTCAGGGGTTCCGTATCCGAGAGCCAGAACGGCGAAACGCTGATGGTCTTTTTACATACTACTCCCGTGATACGCGCCAAGAAAAAAGCAATGGCTCGCGTTACCGATTCTACGTGTCACATAAACTGCCAGATCTACGTGACGTCACACCATCCAATTATCGCTGGCTGCTTGCTCTAAGAATGGGACGGCATGTACATACATCAGCCTAGCCCTGCCGTAAACTCGCGCAAATCTTTGAAATATGAGGGTGGCCGAGTCTCTCTGAAAATGCTTGGAATTGTTCTGCAATCTGTGATGCTCGATCGCGAAAGGAGCGGCGAGCGACAATCAGTGGCGGTAGTGTGTCTTTAGGCAGAGTTAAGGTACCAGCAGCGATTAGTCTGGCCATTAAAGAGAACCAAGTGAAGGAAACGCTACTACCCTCTGCAGGAATCGGACGCGTTATCTCCGCGCTCAATTAGACCCGTAAAGAATCGCACATAGTCCATTGGCTCTCTTTTGCTTCTATCGCGGCCGATCGACCGCTCGCCTTTTTTCTCCCTCCGTTCATCCATTTTTCTTCAATGGAGAATCGCTCTGCTTCTCCCTGAAATATCCTATTAATTTGACATCCTCGCAGCAGAGCTATAATATCCGATAAACTTGCCCGCGCGCACTCTTATCCCACCAAAGATAAACTACGATTATGTTTGCATCGGCTAAGACGAAGAATTCTGGATATGCTTGGCCAGTCGGTGTAAATGGAAGAATAAGATGAGCCCTGTCGTTGCGCCCCTCCAAGTCTCTGCCGTCTCGGCACGGCGGATATACAAGACAGGGTTACGGGAAGTCGGGATCGTCGGGATGCAAGCTATCCTTGATCTGATCGTTCACGGATACAACGACTGGCATCTATCCCCTACACACGTCCGACGAATAGATATTATCCGGCTTCCCAAGAGGATTTTCCCGATCATGTAACGCGCCAGTCATAGTAAGCGGTCGCTGTATTAACCAGTCTATTAAACAGCTACTTCCTGATTATATTTGTGATTCAATATAATTCCACATTATTCGGAATGAAATTCTCATCTAACTCCATGGCTAGGGAATGCAATTAAAAGAAGAGCTGTACATAGTTGCTACTAGTTGCTACCTGGAGTGGGAGTGTTACACTTGCCGCGTGAAAGTCAATTTCTAGAAATTGCCATAGATTTGAAGGGATCGAAAAGGTGAGTTACTCTTGGCAGCGGGATTCAGAATGGGCGGTCGGGCATTACAAATCATGGTTATCCAATCACTCGAGCAAGGAATCGAGCTCGGACAATTAAGTCGCAGGGTCCTTCCCGTCGTGGGGCTAGGATTTACTGCTGTTTAACCCCCGGAAACTTCTTCGATAAATAAGCTATACAAGCATCCGGCTCGGAGTGTCCGGGGACGAAAGAGCTAGATGGCGGCTCGATCGAATGGTTTGTTGGCCCAACAGAGGCGATCTGATTGCCCGTTAGCGGAGTCGAATTAGCGCCAGTTCTGACTTTCGCAACTCTTCATGAGCTAGTAGATGGAGGAGTTTCTGCTCGGAGGGAAAGGAGGGAAGAAAATCCGATGGGTGGAGTGGGAAGTGCTTAGAAAAGAATTGCTTCAGGAGCTCTGACGGAGATGGAGCGAGTGCAAGCTCCTAATTAGTAACTCCTACTCTTACTTAGAGACGAACAATGACCGTCTAATTTATTATACGCTTTGATTTCTCATTGCCACTTTTCTCACTCTTTCTATCGTTCCATTACATATGCTTGTTGTTTGAGAACTGATTCATCAATTGTTATCTTAGGGACTTCGGTTAGTTAGTTCATCGATTGTCAGTTGGCAATTAATCAATGCAACTTGGCGTAGCCTGTTACCCGATCGTCGTTTATCTTGGATGTTTCCCTTTTGGTCCACCGTGAAAGGGTCTCGATTCCCCAAGGTGCATTACATAATTGCTTCTCCGATGATTTTCCGGCAGAACGGCCGCTGGATAAACTGTTTCTCTTGCAAAATAAAATGGCAAGACTGCCAAGAGTAATAGAGGATTGCTTTCTTTATTCGCGGCGGTGACAACTGCACATTATCCACTCTATTTTATCATAGCTTTACCATCGATTCTCGTTACACGCAGGTTACTATTGGCATCAACACAGTTGCAAGGTTAGAGGTTAAAGTTACCGCGAGACATAAAGTTGGAAGTTTGTGCAACTATCGTAAGAGTCTAGTTAAACGGTTCCGTTACTCGTTCCTCCCGGGTGATCGTTATAGTTCTCAATAAAAGGGGATCGATAGAGTGGAAAAATAGGGCGCAGTATGAAATTCGTGGCCGTCTCTCACGGAAAGCCACCGATTGGAACCTAAAATATGTCTGAAGCAGTAAATCCTATCGCATCCCCCGTCCGAACCTACCCTACCCCCTGGCTCGCTCAAATCGTATAACTGTTCGAGGGAGAGTTGACGTGTTTCCGAGAAAGGGCCGTCGCGAGCGTATGTACGGCCTTAAAACTTGCAGGATAGTCTTGAGACGCTTTTAATATGGTGCCAGTCTCCCCGATTCAAACTTCCACTAACTTATGAAGGACAATATGCCAGCCGTAAGAGTATATCAGTGGCATCGTACATCCCCTAGAAAATACGAATGTCACGAGATCTTTTCCAATGCTTTGGGCAGGGAAGAATGTAATAGACAGAAGATTTGCCGCAGTGATTTAACAGAGCTATTGAAGAGCTTGTCAAGATGGGGGTTGAAGCTCGGCTCGTCTATCGGTAGCGGTAATCCGCGCGCAGGTCAGTCTTGACACTTTCCATGAACTTTTTCAAGTACGTATGGCAGGTGTAGCGCTTCGGACAAAAGAGCAATACGCTTGGAACGACCCTGATAGCGTATTGTCACTTGTCGGGTGCAGCGTGTATTGTCCTCGCCATGGAGGTCCACTTGATCACGATCCACCGGCACTCGAAGCTCGCTCGTGTACCAGATAAGATGTCGATTGAAATTCATGCAGTCCTCTCCCCACCGTGGCTCACCTATCGCCAGCACAAATCGCTCCTTGTATTGTTTCCGGCCGAATCTCGGATCAAGCCTTCAAGTGTCGAAACAACTGCAGGCGCACTCGCCGTCCGAGCGATTTGCATTTCTCGCTCTGCTCCGCTCCGCTCCTCCGCCTTCCCGCCAGTGTAGTATGTATGTAGAATATTGTAGAACGTCAGCCAGATATGCTCAGCAGCAGTTCAACTTGTGTTTGTTTCGAGGATTCGAGCGGATGGAAGCAGCAAGCTCTTCTCGACTCTATTAACTTTCATGACGCACGAGATCGCTTTCAATCGAGGCGAGACTTATTCCCGAGCGAAGGACTCCTCCTGCCGATTGTACAACCCCATCGGCATTTCGTGAACGATTCCTTTCCCGGCAGCGAGTTGCCCAACAGACGTGGAAGTGCTCCGATAACGATTTACGTCGGGCCGTTTGAATGCAGCAGCGGTCGATCAAAAACCGTAGAGAATGAAGGAGAGGCGAGCGTGCTAGCTTCCCAGAGCGAGACGCCGAGAGGCAAAGCTAAGCGAAGTTCCAGGTCGCATCTTGAAGGAGAAAATAGGAAGAGATGGACAGCGAGGGTGAGAGAGCGAGAGAGCGAGAGAGAGAGGTGGAAGGTCCCTTCGTCTTTCCTTCCTTTCTTCGTTTCTTCGGAGCACATCCCTGAGGAGTAACTAACTGAACGAGACTCCGGATAGAGGGTGTTAAGGTAATGCCCCATTAGTATGTGCGGCTCGTACTACCACCGTAACACCACCGCACGATGGTCAAACTGTGGTTTGTCCCATTCTGCTGTGTCCCAGGCTCCTCGCTTTTTACGTGTGCGCCACTCACACCCCCTCACCACCCTCCTTCCATCCACACATCCAGCCGGCCTATATACTCTAGAGCTACACCTACGTGCCGCGCGTATGTAACTGCGGTGGTGCGCGAAAGAGACCTGTCAATAGCCAGCTTGTTACCGTGACAATGATCGGCTTAACCAACGGGAAAGATCCACCCAGACGTACTAGATTTTCGGGAGGAAGAGACCGCAGGATAGCGTGTCAACATCACTTCCCGCTCGCCGCGCCCGCCAGAGATTCAGCCTCTGATTCCACTCGTCATCCCGAAGAATTTATTATTACTCCGGCTGGGGCCGATCCACGATTTATTGCCAGGATTAAGCTAGCCTGCCAATCAAGCACATCTAACGAGTCCAAGAGGGAGGAACGAATACGCTCGCGACCATCGTATTGTTAATCTCGAAGCTGGCACTAATCTCTCCTCGCATCTTTCAACAAACGAAGGATCCTTGTTAGGAGAGAATTAGAAAGGCGAGCGGGCGTCTTGCGATTACCAGTTTCTAAGAGACGAGTGTGGATTATGCACTAGGTGCGTGGGTCACATGAGACGCGTGCGTGATGAAAAGCTAAGTTAGTTATCGCCCAGAGACATCGAGTCTCGCGAAACCATGCTAGCCATCTTTCTCGCATACCTTCTGAGAATCTTTTCCGGCTATGTTGCTATGGAATATTATATGATATGTTTTCGTGCTTGGAAGTGCGCATTTGATTTAGTGAAATGATCAGGATTTGAAATAAATTTCGAGACTTCCACCAATAAGATTCCCTTGGCAATCGCGATAAAGCTTAATTCACTGAGCCAGCTAGCTTTGCCGAAAGTATTTAGGTTCTTACATAAATTGGGTAGGTAGAAATAGGACAATTTCGATGATAATGAGCACTGCTAGACCCTGATGCGTTAATCTGAACTGATTATAAAAAGTCTTTTGCGGGAGGCTGCGATATATTCTTTCGAGTACCCATCCACTTATCTCGGTTCGGCAACAAGGATGCAAGTCATCTACCCCGTAACCGTAGGAAGACGTTGATGTGAATTAATGGGAGCTTAGGTTATAGTTAGTGGGCAAGTGCCGTGCGTAACAGGGGTGTCGGTAGCGCGGTATTAATTAACGCGACCCCAAAATCTCTTCTTAACCCCTGAACTCCTGCCTAAACGGCACTGTATCATGGGGTTGTTCTGGCAAAAGGGGGGAACGAGGGCTTCCGCCGCGACTCTCCAACGGTTACCCCATAAATATTATCTGCTACCTCTCCGATATAAATTTCGACGCCTGGCATTGCAACGATAGCTGATTAAAAGCTTTTCAATCCAGATAATAATACATTCGGCCGAGTTGCTGATGTTAAGGATTAACAGCCGTTACGCGTGTCACTTCTAGAAAATGAACTGAAAGAAATTCAATTGATTCTTTTCCACGAAAAGTCTGTCTACTCCACCCCTTCCGGAGTTCCGAGGCATTAATATAAAAGGTAGTAGAAAGTAAAAGTCCAAGTACTGCTTAAGAAAGACGAATGGGTTCCTCGTAAGTACAGCTCGAAGCTGGGAAAAGGATTTCTCGTGACGATGGTGGAGGAGGAGGAATCGAGAGAAGGAGGAAGGGGAGAAGGTGGGGGTGCCGGCAGAAAAAGCGAAATTTATAATCCGTAAAAACAATTATAGAACCGCGCGGTCGAAGGCCCGCGCAGCTTCTGGCAGAAAAACGCCCAATATCTCCCGTTTGATTTATAGGACTGCGGTGTCCGCAGTCCGCCAACTGTTAGGGGCTATCGATATTAAATAGAATATTAAAGATTTACCGGCAGACAACAGCGAGAGAAACTACTATCTACGGTGAACCCCTGTCGACGAGCCGCGCACCACTTTCTGCCAACCGATCCTAAGAAGTTCCGACTGCTCGCACCTCACATATGTATACATATAAGCGTTCGCACTTACACATATGCCGGATCAAGCCGGGGAAGAATGTTCGGCCCTGCTGGATAAGGGATGGGACGAGCCTGGCCATTTCAATAAACTGACCGCCATAAATCGTAAGTGCTACATACCATGTGCTCGCGTATATCTGCATGTGTCACAAGTTGTCGTTACGACTTGAACGTCTTATGGATACTTGCCTTCCTGCTACAACGTCCGCACAAGCTTTCACAATTTTACTAAAACTTCAATAGAAAATTACTAATCCTTTGCCGTGCTATAATTATCTGTCATTCACAATCCACGGATGATTAGTTGGAAAATGACTCTAGATAAGAATGGCACGAGAGTGTGAGTCACATGTCTTTGACCGGCTCTTTCTTATACCTCGAAGCCGTACCTTTGCGTCCTTTCTTTTGGCAAAGCCCCTTTGCGGTCGCGTAATAAAATCGGACTGAGGGCAGTTTCGTCCAGCCGGGACGAACGCCTTATTGCATGTAAAACATTTATGTCCTGTGGATATTGGCCAACTCCGGTAACGCACTGATTCCCTGCGTACTTGTTCGATTGTGCACGGAATATCAATAATATTGCGTGTCGCATATGTATATCAGGCAATGTGTAAGGTGCACCGTAACGAAGAGTGAATGTGTGGAGGAGTGTGGCGACTCCCTTTCTTCTCAAGATGTTACAGTGGCACGCGATAACGCCTCTGATGCTTCTGGGTAGTTTATTTTTAGTGGCTCGAGTATTACTATGACGCAATCGTGAATGTAACGTATACCGATGCGATAGCATTAGCAGACTATAGTATTACGTCATGTCTATCGTGCTCGGCACCCCCGAGATTCCAATTACCCTCTGGATCGACATTCCTCTTCTTGTCATTTGCATTTCAAAGCCAGCGATGGCAAAAGTTCAAGATAGCAGCGATGCTTGCTAGAACTCTTCCACTTTTTATAGTACTGGCTTTAAATACCAGTCGATCGATATGGTAGATCGTGGACGTTACTGAAAATTATAATGAGCAGTCTGATAGTGGGGCGGAGCAGCGTCCGGGGACGCGTAACGCAATGCATCGTGTCAACGTGACGTTCAACAGTTGTGTCGTGAATCCTGAAGCTCGACATTAATAACGCATCAGGACGTGACACGGGATAGCCGTCCGCTCTTGGCTCGTGACAAGCGTATTAGCCTCGTTAAGGGTGACCACGGTGTTTCTCTGCTTCTTGCTTCACCATTCAACGTGCCCTGTTACGCCAATCCACCCTCCAGTCACGCAGCAACGCATACCTCCACTTTTCTCTTTCATACATGCATGCACACTAGTCCACCTTAGCGAGTGCCACTGGAGAAACGCCAATCTCAGACTGGCCTAGTCGAGATGGCTACATTTTCCTATTAATTAAATCTTTCGAGCGTGTGAGAAGAGAGAGGGAGAGCGAGCTGTTTTTGGGAGGAATGTTCAATTAGAATGTAAAGCGCTGCCGTTGCGTTACGGTAGGTGTGTGAAATCGTGGTCACGCGTAAGCAGTCACCCCAAGCGTGCGTCAGGATTTACACGCCTGAAAATTCGATTCACTTTAGAGTCGGCATCCCCCTATCTTCAAAGCATATCGTACCGTACGCTTGGGGACCGTTTAAATTCCCTTTACTGTCTATTTTAAACAATTCGCTTCCCCGAGAGGTATCAACTGCACTCTCGTAAATTCACCGCCGGACGATATCCCCATCGAGAACGCCTCTTCATCCCAATCATGTTGGATCTACTAGGATAATAAGATCGAGGCACAATTTCAGAAATGATACCAGCACTACCAGCGTTATGTATGATGCTTGTCTAGAGGGCGAAGAGCATTGGTAGTATTAGCCGGTTTACTCCACTCCAGACTCGTTTACTTAATAATAAAATATGTCAATACCTTGGAAAGCTCGCCAGTTCATGAACTAGCTTTCTAGAAGTCTGTGTTAAAAGCAGTGAACTCGAGCCAACTCCGACTCTTAGAAGCGGTGAGTTAATCCTTTGACAGTTTGAGTTGCACAGTCGAGTGGCAAAGCACTCAGCTGATTCGTGACCATTATCATCAGCTGATCGGAGGTGCAACACGATGTGTCAAGTATGATCCAATTGACGATGACCCTAGCCTAGCTAGAGCCTATTGGTATAATAGCAGTAAGTAGCCCGCAGGCAGCATCCGATACTATTCCCAGTTGCGAACACACAGTAGGGCTTCGATTCTGCGGTAGCAGCGTTGGTGGCATAGTCCACGCACCCTCCACCCCCTCCACCCCTCTACACCCCTGTACACCCCCTGTACCGTGTTCGTTGTGGGGCTTCCACGGTCGACTCAATCTGCACCTACTTAACCTTATTTGCCCAGCTGTAAATTCTGCAATCCCTCTCTCGAATGGGAGAGGCCGAAGAGCTCGACTCTTTTTTTAAGGTCGCCATGCCGGAATTCGAGAAGGCCAGACTGGAAGCTAATGTATCGCAAGGTTCCGACGACCGGTCGCCTCGCTTCACTAAATTTCGTTTTATGGCTCGAATCTCTGACATCATCGACACCCATAAAATGCTGGGCATCCTTCTTACGGCACCGAGCAGCTTCCTCCTTGATGTGTCTTCCTTTTATCAGAGCGACACCGCTCGCCGGTCGGACTATTATGCCTTTCCTACTTCGTCACTGGGACTCCCTGGCCGATCGCATAGCTTATTCGCTTCAAGCGGGGGAAGCGGTTGAAGGTGGAGAGTGTACCCCCGCTCGAGTATGGCCCGTAACGTTTGATCAAAACTCGATAAAACCGAGAATTCTTACTACTTCCATCGGTTCCTCGGATCCCGAATATTTATCGAGGAATTGATAAGGAGGGACGGCTGAATCAAAATAATGTATAGATCGTAGTGTCAGAAGGATATATGATTGCAAGCGCTACGCTCTCCAATGATGAAAACAAGCGTGCCACCAAGATATAGGTTTCCGTGGGTGCGTATATCATAAATTTAGCCGACGCATTCGACCAGGTTCTCTTAACCGGACGTTTCCGAAAATCGATGATTGGAAGCCAGTCGAGTCTGCCAAAAAATTCCCATACAGTTTTCTGAAGTTAAACTCCAAATCCTCGATCCATGACGAGATCATCCTATCGGACCTCGACTTAGACGCGTGATCCACGTGTCCAAGTTTGAGTTAGAAGTGCATCGCAAGACAGTACGGAAAAGCTTGTAAAGCTCAGAATGCAGGAATATGGGTGGCTGTCTAGTAGAAGATAGGGGATGCTCATCGTTATGCTAATGAGAAACTTCCTGACCAGTGGAATTGGCAGTTGGCAGGACAGAAGCTGTACTGTGACTTCCTTCGTCTCTATTCGAATGCCCGACTACCAGATTCCTTTGCCGTTTACTTGGTCTTTCGAGGGGGTGGTCAATGCGGCGATCGCGCAATAATACTAAAAAGATAAAACCTCCGGCTGGGAAGAAGAGGGGGCGGTGACGGTGACGGTGGCGGTGGCGGTGGCGGTGGCGGCGGCGGGGTTGTCCACCCTTCGAGGAACGTGGCCGGCTATTGCTCCGGGGCTAGGTGGCCCATAAGCTACCGACCTTACGTAGATCGACTTAGGGGCGAAGCTAGCTCTTTCTTTAGTTCTGTCTCCGTCGATCGGGCTCAGCTTCTCCCTGGACCTCTCGCTTCGCTTCTCTTTCCCTCCATCGCCCTCGCTCATCCTTCTCCCTCCCACTAGCCATCGCACACACAGTCGTACGTAAGCATCGACAATGGCCAGGACGATCTCGTAGCGCCGTTTGTGTGCTGCGCTAATAATGGGCGGGCGAACCGATCAGCCAGTTGACCGTGACTAGATAAAAAATACTGCCTGACAGCCGTCCACCCTCTCCCATGGCCTCGACCCTCCACAGTTACTCTAGATAGGCGCACGCATTCAAGCAAGCTCTCGTAACAAACTGCCCTGGCTACTCCGTCAACCACGTTGTCATGCTAATCGCGTGCAGCTCCGCAGGCTTGCGATCGCCTTTCCACGCTCCTTCACCACCATCAATACCATCGCCACTCGCTGGTTACATGCTGCTCCTACGCACAGATTCCTCCATTCCTTAGTATTCCAAGTCTGCTCTAAAGTTCATTGCCCCTGCCACTGAATGCGTGCACCAATTATGATCGTTCGTAAAATTAATATAGCAAGCATTGTTCATTTTATGAGAGTTTTCCAAAAATGGGAGGTTCAGTTTGGGAAAAGAGATGTCTGTCGATGGAGAATCATTTATCGTTGACAGAGGAAAACTGATTAATCGAGCGTTCTGTATCGGCAGCTGGCAAGGGCTGGTCAAGAAATGGGCCAGTACAGCGGCACCTCGACCATTCGTACCAAAGTTATGTAGGAGCTTGACTTATGAATTCTCGTGGAGGATGGACGATGGGCAGCGGTCTAGCGATCTAATAAAATAAACTGTCAGCAGCAGGCAGCATAAAAATGCTAAAGAGGCACGCGGTCCATATTGCTCTTGCATGTGCCCTGCAGATGTTATGCGGGGTGGACTTAGGGTTCAAGGAATCTCTGCCTGCGAGAATCCAGTCTATAATTATTGTTCACGATTTTTCTCTATCTTTTATTGTAAAACATCATTCTCAGCTGTACTAAACAAAGGATGTATTATCACTGCGAAAGTAACTAAGTGATTCGAGCTATGGTTTCGGTAGACTTAGTGTGAGCGGTCATTGGGTGTCCAGCACATTGATGAATGCATCCCACATAGATTGGTATCTTTCTGTTGTCGCCCCTCTAAATCATTGCCGAGACATTTAACATTCGCATGGCTCGATATGCCACTGAAAGCGAGTAGTCCCGATCCATCCACGTATTCACCATGAACCGACTCTATCGCCTACATACATGTAAATGTTCAATCCCGTAATGCCGACTTTCACCATCTAAGAGGAAGCGTATCAATGTCTTTCGACAGGAACTGTCGAAGCCCCGCCTGCAAACATACTTTCCTTCTTTACCTATGATACCATTATATCCTATTCTCCCTACATCAAATATTCTCTACTCTAATCTGATTTATTTCAATCCACCGGCACATCCAGTAGATATGGCTGTCACTTCAGCGACTCAAACACTACTTTTGTCAAAGGGATGCCATGTGACACCGGACAGACACGTGCTATTGGAGTCAATATTATTATCATGTAGAAAGAAGTCTGTCTCTTCCTTCAGAGAAGCCCTTTTATAACTGGTCCAGCCGGTGCATCTGCGCTCTGTCGTACGCAAAAGGCCAGTAGTAGAGCTACATCAGAAATATAAGACAAATTGAACAGATGGGATTGGAGGAGCGATGATCAGTGTGGTCGGTCTCTTAACTGTTAATGCGTGTATGTCGGGCGGAGAGTGAGTTCGACGTGACTCTCGGGACAGGAGGAGTGTTGGACTAGGTGGTAGGTAGAAGGGGTGGCGGAACAATGATGATAATAACTGGCCGGCGTGGGTGTAGGTGGATTGAAGGTTGTATCGCGAGTAGGCGGGGCAACTGGCGCCAGGCGCCTCGATTCCAACGAGGAGTACGAGGCCGACCATACCACTGGATAGGTATTCCTCGTACCATGGAAACCTCATAGAGAGCGACGGCGCGAGAACCGCTACCTCCTGGTCACCACCCCTCCTTCTCCTCCACCCCGCCCCCCACCGTCCCTCTCTTCCTCGCCACCCTCCTCCTCCCTCTTACTACCTCTCTTCATCCCATTCTCATTGTGTACTCCAGCGTCTCGTACGCCCCTGCACTTGCTCTTCAAACGCACGGCCGCTCGCTGCTCTCTCCCCCGGAACACCAACCGTACATCTGCATTAATTGCCCGAGAAGCCGGCAAACTTAGTCGGGCCGATTCCTATTAACACGTCCAAGCATCACGGCGGTGACGGCGACAACGGCGACGACGCCGGCGGCTGGGGATTCTAAATATTAATAATCGCATTGGCCGGCTTAAGGTTTGTGTGTCGGCTAGCGAGTTAAATATTGATCAGCGCGTGGTGCGAAGTCCAACGGTAGACGTCTTAATAGATATACATATCGAGCGTGAAGAGCTCTTTCGAGGGACGCGACAGGGTATCGCTTAAAGTTAAAGCTGATGAAAAGCAGCGAAAGTCCACGCTGAGATGGCGACACGATGTGTAGCCCGCGTAATACAAGGGTGAGAGCTAACAAGATTATCGCAGTTGATCGCACGCGCCTCCAAGGGGCCTCAAAATCGTTAACGATATCACTCGTCAATCACGCTGATGACTGCCGACTGATGCGTAAGACGGCAGGAACCAGCCGAAACTAAGGAGGAAGGAGTTACGCGCCGCGCAATGCTGGAAAACACGATGAAATCTGGCTTTAGCACGGTGAGCGGCTCGCTTCCCCGAGCACCAGCTCGCATGAGCGACCGCCAATCGAATCCTCCTCTAAAAGAACGATAAAAGTAATTCCATCTGACCGCGCGGCAGAGAACTCTCCTATTGCATTCGGCATCGACCCCGCTCTGAGATCTGCAGGCTTGAAGGGTTGAAGGTCGCTCCCGAGTAACTCTCGCCAATGCCAAACTCTTCCACGGTTTCTCCGTTATCTCCGGTAAAATCCGTGCGATCGTTATCGATCATTTGCTGTGAAGGATTGTAGGAGTTGATAATAGCCAATTGGAAGTGGTGAATTTGGAAATATAATATGCGAGGAAGGTCTTGAATTCTTTGCGGTGATTTGAGGGAGGCTTAGGCATAGGCGTCATCTGCGTCACCCTGAGCAATCGGCTCGCCCCTTTTTCTCGTCGCCGCAACCAGCATCGTCTCACTCTCGTCGGCGGCGGTCCTCTTAACTGGAACGGGGAAAAACGAGTGGTGGCACCCCAGAGCTGTTTGACTTAATTTTATGAGGGGTCGCCTGGGACATCGAGGGCGGTACAGATACCCCCCTGCGTCGCCCCTCGCCAGAGCAGTTACTCGGGTGTGGGGGCCGCCGAGCTGGAATCCACGGTGCCAGGCTTAGCGGATAAAAATTATCCGTTTAAAGTCGAGAAGCGCTATAAAAGTGTAGTTAAGCTAGCGCCTCAGAAGCGGGGCATCCATTACTTCCTTCTCCTCTCCTCGTTTGCCAAATACCCCATAACCGAGTCATGATTGGTAAATAGCTCCGGATTGGACTAGCGCGCCCATTATATGCTTCCCCTTCATTCCCTTGCATCGTCCTCGCTAATTGATAAAACGTTAGAATGAGGGCTTGCGATATTCAAAGCTAATCCAAGTCGGCGATATCTACCAGACGAGAAGTTAACCAGGGTCACTCAACTTTCTTTCTTCCAAGGGTAAACGTCACCAGGATTGCACTGAAGAATAGAACCGATGGGACTACGCGCCTCTAAAAAAAAGTGGCTAATATTTATGGTCCAACTGATCGGACCCTGGTCTCTACTCGGAGATCGGATCTCACTAAATCACCGTTTGGTGTACGCCTAGGAAGGAACTACTCCCCGGCCCCCGTCGCGCCCGGAAGATGACCGTAAAGCTCTAGCGTACGTTTGATGTAAGGGCGAACGATGAGGAATAACAGAACAAATCGATCGGGGGAAACTTGTGCGCTTTTTCTCGAAAGTCGCTCTCTGCTAGGCGAGTCTCTCCGATGATTTGTTGAAGTCTATTATCTTAATTCCGGCGTATTTATCGCAACCTAAGAAAAACGCTCCGACGTGGAAGGCTTCATTTCCCAACTATACTTTGCGCAATATTAAATCCCCGTGTGATGATTATAGCGAGAAATAAGAAATACGAGAATCATTAACTTTTACCAGGGAACAATTGTTGTCAGCGAGAATGAGGGAGTAACGTGTCTCAATAATTTGCGAGTTGTGAATGCTAGCGAGGGATGTGTGGTATTGATGGAAGAGCGTCACGATCGACCACGCGGTCATCTACTAGACGTAAGAAGGGTGGTTTGATCTGATTAGCGGCTATCGATTCTTTTTGAAGACCCAACAGTCTGACTGGGTCAGGGTGGCCTTCTTCAGGGTCGTTACACTACCTCCATCGGCGCAACTCTGTGACATGCATGTTGCGACAACAAAATAACTATGGAAATTGTCAACAAACCGTTAAACACATCAACTCTTACAGAAATGTAACTGATGTCAGTCAATGTTTGCCATATTTGATAATCGTGGAGTAAATATGAGTGTCGTGAAGGCAATGATTCCGAGTTGACGGGGTCTATGTTGTGTTTTGTCGAAAGTTGATCGGCCCCATTCGGCACGCACTGAACGTCGGTCGTATGGGACTGGGTCAAGGCGGTCGTCTTCGTGATCTTCTTAGTTCCGCGTGTCTCCCCTCTCTCATTCTCTCGCAGGGTTTCGTTCATTCGCTCAATCGGTGAAGTGTGCCCGCGCTCGCCTCTACACACATCCACCGGCGCGGCGCGGCGTATACTTACATATGCGTGTACGGGCAGCAGAGGGTTCTATGTGGGTGTGGATATAAGCTACGTGCCGCGTCATCAACCACCGCGAACCCACACCGTCATCAGAAGTGAAAGATGCTGGCGTCGCCAAATCTTCCCTTTCTCCAGCGTCTGTACGCGGCGAGAGTAAACGTGACGTCACTGGACTTAAAGCAGCCAGACGAAATGAGCAGGACCGATTGATTTGCCCTCTTCGTTTCGTTCACCTTGCCCTTCCTTCCACACTTCTACCAACACCCTAATATCTCATCTTCACACACCTTCTTTTTCTCAGAATCTCACACCCTCAAAACGGCAAACGTCACTTCCAACCAATACTTCCACAGTTTGCATTCTTATATATGTTAGAAAATCAGAAATAGGCATGAGAATCCGTGTGTAGAGCAGGCCTCGTGAAGATTGTCAGGACACCTCCCCCTTCAAGGAAAACTCAGGGTGGTATAAACACCCCAAACCTGACCACTCTGCCACAGCTAACCTGACGGCGAGCAATCTCCGAGAGCATTCTCTTCTGGACAATATATTTGTCTTCCATACTTTGTTACTCGAATCCCTAACCAGTCGCAATTATTTTTAAATACCCCATACCAACATACACATTTTACACATACATTATACTTAAACAATTCTACTCTTCCTGCAAGTTGTTGCAGACAAAAGATAGAATGGTTAGAGCAAATCGTACTTCTCGATAGCGCTGCTCCTCTGTCGTATCAACATTCCGTCACCGATATCAGTTATGTCCTGTCGCGCAATTAGAGCGCATATACATATTGTCGTACGCGACCAAACAATGACATCAGACCAACTAGTAATACTTGGACCGGAGAGCGGTCCAGCCGAGTATGATACGTGTGTGGTCTCCGATAGGATGAAGTTACGATATCACTCCCTCGAAAGAAGTCACGAAGATTAATCGCTGTAAACAATAAGTAACAAACAATCGGTGGCGAGGCTCTTTTCATTCATCAGCTTACCAGCACCGATCATCGTGACGCTAGGATAAAACGTCGAACTCTTCGAAATCCAGTCGAGTTAAGATCACCTTTGCTTGCCAGATTAAGTGAGACAAATCTATTGGATTCCACAGTGAAAGCTAGTATTGAACTCAGTATTTGTCGGTGTTTTCAGAAAGCTCAATTGTTAGATAACGAAGAAACTTTCTAGAATTAGCTTCAGTTTCCTGTTGCGTGTAAAATGTACATTCGAGCATCGGCAAGAAAACCCCCCCATAAAAAGCGTAGAGTAAAAAAATTCCTAAGTTACCCCTGCTTTCTTCGAAGATCCGATCTTTTCCTGAGAACCGAATCTTCAGTATTTCCGTTCTGCCAAATAAATTTTGGAATTCAACAGAATCAGTGTAACGGGGAGGTTTGAAATTCGTTAGAAGTATAGATTTAATAGGGAAGAAAGGAAGTTAACGAAGAAGATGATGCAGAGAATGGAGGAGCGGCTGTTAGGAAGAAAGATAGAGCGAGGAGAGGAAGCCTACGTCACGGAGACGAGAGGACCGGTGTGTTACAGAGGGCCGTCGCAGAAGGGGTGATCGTGGTAGATAGAGATAGGCCACGGTGCCGGCGTGACTTGACAATAAAGCTCGTCTCACCTCCAAGCTCGTTCCAGAGCCCCCTTTTTTCCTCTACTTCTCTTCTATCTCTCTCTCTCTCCTTTCCTCGCGCGCGCACACACGTACACACGTACACTCACTCGCGAGTCGCCGTTTGTCCTTCGTGCCTGACGCAGCCCGCCTCTCTGCACTTGGTCCATCCGCTTTTGCTCGACACCCTTAGCGCCTAGCAGCCCCTTCCGCCATTCACTACCTTACCTATCGCTTGCCAACTGGCTGGGTACTTGAAGCTTTATAACGTGGCCATAAGAGTTATAAAACGTGAAACTCGAGCCGTGAAACAAGCCTGCATTGCCTCCAGCTCTTCTTATCTACCTTCGAGAGAGCGCGCGGAATGATGCCAGATCCATCCACATACACATCTTCACTTCCCCGTAGATGTATTGCGTCAAGCTTCGATCGCTCTCTTCTTACAGAAGAAAGCTTCCAACTCCCCACCATTTCTCTTCCAATCATTTTCTATACATTTTGAACTACATTATCGCACACCAATTCGTTAATGATGTTGATACGCAAACTTCTTCGGTGTTGTGTCGTAATCAAGTATTTCGACTTGGTAAAGTCTAAAGGTAACTTTTCATACAAAGTTTAAAGCTAGCAGTGACCCAATGCTTTTCTTATGGGTTTAACCTAGACCACTTGAACCAACGTCGAAGCTGTGTAAGTGCTATAGTTTAATGTATGTAGAACGGAGAAAGCTGAAAGTCGGCGTTGTACGAACTCGCAGCTTAATCGGTCAGCGAAGGAGTATAGAACTTTTGCATGTCAGACATACGAACTGCGGATGATACTGTTGGACGGAAAAGATTTTTCGCGGAGTTCTCTACACGTGTAACATGCAGGCAGCGAGAGAGAGAAAGAGAGAGTGAGTGTGCGGGTTATGAAAGGAGTCTGGTGAAAATGAGAGACGGAGAGAAAGCGAGATCAGAGTCAATCTGTCAGCGGCGACGAACGACGTCTGTTCAGAGGGTAGCCGAGGGTCGAAGACAAGCCCCATTGTCAAGCGACCCCTGCGGACAAGTCAGTTAAATCCTCATTAGAACTTTATCCATCTCGCTAAGTGACAAGCATTCGAGCCGCGTGTGACTTTCCCTACCGGTGACTTACAATCTCTTCATCCTAATTCCAGGCGTCCCGTGTCTCGCCTAGTAATTTCGGCCAGCTCGCCTCACGTCACTCTTAACACTTGAAGCCGAACAGAGTGCGATTCATGGGCCTGATCAGTCCTCCGATCTAGAAAGCAGTTTTATAAACATGTCCCACTAGCATCGCCGTACCACTTCGAGAGCACAATGCGGTTTTGTAGTTAGCGCATCATGTGCAGTCTTATGAACCAACCCGCTCTCCCTCTCTCTCTCTCGACGAGGTGCGGATTTCGACGAAAGAGGTGAACGTTTTGTTTACCGACGTTCCATCTCGATGGATTCATCGTCGAGCGGCACTGTCAGCAGAAATGGCGTTGCAAATAAAGTGAGGAGCGAGCGAGAAGGGCGGCGCGGGGGCGAACGGGAACGGCGATGCAGAGAGAGAGAGAGAGAGAGTGTGTGGGTGGGAGAAAGCGACGAGGAGGGGTAGAGGGTGGTGCGGCGGGGTCGCGTTCGTTCATGAAAACTTGCGCCGGTGTTTCGCATTTCTAGCACGCGAAAGCCAGCCAAGCTCGCACCGTTGCGAAGGAATCTCGACGATTGAGCAATCCGTACACTCCGGCTGTCCTTAATTTCATACGCTCTCTTTTTAAGGGAAACAACCCCCCCGATTCTGCCAATCATTTTAGTAGTACTCCATTAGTCGATATTGTCATAGTGAATTAAGCGGCAGAGCAACAACATTTCTTACTGGCCGTTTAAGAACTTCTGTTGTATTAATATTGCGACAAATTTTCTTGCCGATTGTAGTGCACGATAGTTGTTAGAGGAAGGAAGTAAAGCGTATCGGCCAGTTAACTAGTGCTGGACGAATGAAGACGAAATAAAGGGGAGCGAGGCGGTGGCGGAGGCGGAGGCGGAGGCCTATCAGGTGGGAAGGTGAGGTTTGTTGGTGCATAGAAATATGAAGGGGATTGCCGGATCCAATGGTCGTCGCTGCCTCTTAAATGAAGTGCTGAAGTCGCACATTTCGCGTTACAGCTAGAACACCGGCGCGAAATGCGGACCGCTGCTAACCAGAGCTTTCCGTCCCACGGCTCTCTCTTACCTATCGGCTTCTCCTCCTCCCACCCCCGACCCCCTCCTCTCCTCTCCTCTCCTCTCCTCTCCTCTCCTCTCCTCTCCTCTCCTCTGGCGAGGCCCCCGTCACGCCACTTCGCTCGTTCTATGACACCCTCACCCATTTTAATTAATCGTTTAGCTCTCCTCATTTTTTGCTGCGAAAAACACTTCCACGAGCTGCTCGAATGTGGAAGGCAGAGAAGGGCTCCTGAATGGCGAACCCTTCTGCCCCGGCGACGCACACTTTTCCTATCGTGAATGGAATGGGTTTTCATGCGCAGGAAACTATGTCGGATATGTTGCCAGTGTAACTTGCGTGGTATACGGTACACGGCGAATAGTGGGGGATTTGGCTGGTGCAAGGGATTCTTGAGGGATCGTCGAAAGAAAGTGAACTTTGTTGAATATATCTGAAATTGCCGGCATCGGCATTTATTTATAATGAGAAGTATAATAATTATTTTATATACACATGAGACAATGTAACGGGAATTAAAAGAATCTCAAGACCTATCGAGCACAGACAAGCCAGTGCGGGAGAACTCGCAGTTGCAATCGAGCACGACCAAACAATAATATGCGTGTGCCTTGTATGTCAGCCGGTGTCGATAGCGTAAGTTTCGCGTGCGCTCATCCATCTCATCGGAAGTATCACTTGTAAGCCTTGTCGAGTGCAAAGAAATTGCGAAGTTTTCTCTTAGGCCGACTTAGCATCTGGACGAAATTGCGTGAGAATCGACTCTCGGACGGATGAGTTTGGCACTGCGAATTCCGCTCTCGTTCACCGTCCAAGCATCGCACTAGCTTTCACCCAAAACACCACCAGCGAAAAGAATTGAACGGAAAGTTAAGTTCGGCTAGAATTTACAAGGGTTCCGTATACAGGTCGTTTTTTGTGCCATAAGTACTAAAATGATATATCACTGTTCGCTTTATGCTAGTGCAGAAATGTACCGTGACACCTTTCAATGCACTCTTCTTCTGCTGCGCCTTCAAGTGCATTGGACTCGATCACTCAGCGGCGCGGCGCGGCGCCGACGCCCGGTTCACTCACAAAGGACGTTTAACTTGTACTAAAAGCGCAATTCACTGACTCTCCGATCACCCTTGGACTGCGATCAACATTAGCGTCGCATCTATGCCGTGTCTCGAAAGAGACCACCGCAAACAATGCCATAACAAAATGCGCTCTTGGAAGAAACAATCGCGTTGCACTTTGAGTGCCGATATTTTGCTCGTACCGTTCATGGGATGGACAAACTAGAAACTCTTCATAGCCAACGAATTTAAAGAATTCCATTTTAAATTGGAAGAGTGATTATGCACCATTGATGCTTGAAACATTTAATTGAACGGAACCTTGACAATACTGTCCTCATCGGCGAGTTAACGTAAAATAACGAAGGAATGTAACAACGACCGAAATGGATAGCTATCTACCGTCTTAATTTACCGATGTCTAAAAGTTCTGGCTAAAACTACCGCCGGTTACGAGTCGCGCAACCATTTGGAAAAACGTCAACCGAGCTGCATACGCACTAAAACTTAAAGAATATTTACGCACGAATGTAACAGGATGCACCAAGAACTGTCGGTATCAGTCATACTTCGAGAAACTCGAATACGTGTAGACTTCTTACGAGGCTCGCTAAAAATTAAATAACAAATAGGACGAATTCCTTAACGCTACGTGCCTTGACGTAAGGATCTTCTTCTGTTCTGATCGATCTTTTGCGCTACGACAATTTCTCGTTTCGTACACTAGCTGACGAAACATCGTCCAGTCTACCACGAGAGTGTGTGTACATTCACGTTTACCTACGAGGAGATTACTAGTTACCCTTTAGCCTAGTGGTGCTTTATGCACGCTGCAACTCCATACACGATTTACAGAGTCAGTTTCACAGTCAAGGCTTTGGCCACGGTGCTTAACAAAGTTCGATAAAGAAGTAAAACTCATTTCATTTTATATACAGACTTTCGCGAGAAGAATGTCGAGCGTGAGGGCTTAAGTCTCGATTGAAAAACTGCTTCTCAAGGAAACCCCCTCGATTTCCCGCTTGCTCTTTTCGATCGACGATCGGATAGATCACTGTAACCAAATTTCAAAGAATATTGTTATGGATAGCTGGCAGCATTCAAAGACTTTTGTCGATTTTTTAATCCAGCCGAGATTTCGTGTCACAAGGTCATGCAATATACATCTTCTTTATGACAACAATTAATTCCATGAAAACACAGTGCGTGGGGTACTCGAAACAGCCTGACAATGCGTCAGACACACACAGAGAGCAATAAGGTAGAAGGGATCCTCATTATTATTCGCGGATTACCGAAGGATTAGAGGCTTTGGCCGGTAATTTTAATCCAACTTGAATGCACACTGTATATTACGCTCTTGTGGGATTAATGTTCAAGCAAGACATATTCCATGGGTGAATTTAGTCTCGAAGAGCGTATTTAACCCGGAGGATATCGAGTGGGGAGTATTGAAATTGGAGATTGTTAAGTATTACTCACCGATCAGAGAATCGACAGTGCGATGACGGATAAATCTCCTCAAGTCCAACAAGCGCCTCCTCGGCGCTGTCGATGTCACAGATAAACCTCGCGGCTGGGAGGTGCTGGTTGCTGCTGCTGCTGATGATGTTGCTGTTGCTGCGTTGGCTGAGCCTGGTGCTGTTCTTGCTGCGGTTGAGGTTGCGGCTGTTGTTGCTGTTGTTGTTGCTGTTGTTGCTGCTGCTGTTGCTGTTGCGGCGGCGGGGGCGGCGGTTGCTGCTGCCCGGCCTGTTGTGGATGATGATTATGATGATGATTCTGTCTGGCCCGAAGAATCTCGCAACGCTGCTTGTACATGTCACGCTCTTGCTTCACGCGGCCCAATTCCAATTTCACATGCTGCAGCTCATTCTGAAGATTTCGATTGGTCGTCTCGAGATCATGACGCTGCTGCAGCCGCTTGCTGCGACAGTTCTGAGCGTAGCCACGGTTCTTCAGCGTCCGTCGCTTTTGCTTCAGGCGCACGACCTGCGGGCACGGGAAACACTTCTTTCGATTATAAAAGAAGTGGTTCGACGAATCGCCGCGCTCGCCGCATCGCTGAACAAATTGTCCATTCACTACGCGCAGCCCAATCGAGAATCTTTCGGCGAGTACTCACTTCGGAGCTCTGACGCGAGCGTTACATCAATTTCATTCATATCCAGAGCGACCACGGTCTCGAAACAAATGGAATTAATAATGTCTTCCTTAAACTAGCCTCTGATATACAATTCTTAATTGTGTAGCCGAATAGTTGCAATTATTTGATTACGTAATAAAAAACTTGCGAATAACAGTGGCTAGTCTCGAGCTCATAAGTGAGTATCAGCCTTCAAAGTGCAATAATTAGAAAGGAAGAAATGCTAGATAGCAAGTATCGATTATGAGGAGTGAGTGGTTGTATGAGATTGGCAAAATAAGCGTTAAGCAAAATAAGCTCACCTCTTCCCGCGGACAACCATGGAGGCGTTTGTTCAACTCGCGCACGGATAGGGACATCAAGAGATCATCGTTCATGAGCTCGTCTTGAGCATTACTATTGCTACAGCTGGAGTAAAGTCCATTCCCAGCTCTGTGGACGGGACTGGGTCCACTAGCTCCGCAGGAACTCACAGAGCAGACGCTCATCGGCCTACCAGGTTGCATTGGAATACTCTGCATACTTTCATCCATCCCTTGCATGACACCCCCGGCTGCAGGCAGCATCCCACCACCGGCGCCCGGACCCCCATAATATTCTATGTGGCCGGACATCGTGATGTACCCACCTGGGACATAACGCGGCGAGACTATCTCTTAATCACACAATCTTCCGACTCAATTGGCACTCCGCAAAATACAATACATCAGTAGCCGGGCGAACTTTAGAGCTAAGGTCAGAATGTCACTATGCTCGGGTTATTCGAGTGGTAAGGCTTCTAAAGTTAAACGATCGCGAGCGGTAATAGGTATTTACTGGTGAGTCGGTTTTGAGGGCAAGGCTTGTTGTCGATAGTGAGAAATGGACAATCAATATATCGGAATAGTAAGAGCTCACCGGTATGTCTGAGGTGGTGTCGTGGCAATTGCTGGTCCTGAAATTGGATATGACTCTGTGGCGATGACCAAGCTTCGTGATGTGGATCCGGAGTTTGCTCTTGGGGACAGTGGGGCCTGAGGTCGAGTGGCTCTTGCCGGAGGGATTGCGTGAGCCAACCCATACCGCCGGAACTCACTTGCATCTCGTCTTGGACGAGAGAACCCTGCTGCTGCAAGTGCAAGAGGAGGCCACCTCTGTCACGAGGATCGCGCTCGCCACGATGCAACGGCAACGGCGAAGTCGAAACCGGTGGTGTGTCTGGCGGAGTTCCTGGATGAGGAAGAGTTGTCAAGTGGGATGCTGCACCTGGTGGAGCCTTCACCAGGACACCGTGCTGCACTTGTATGTGTGGTTGACCGTAAAGAGGATGGGGTTGTTCCAGTTCGTGTGCCGGCGGCGTCAACGGTGCAAGAGCCAAGCCCTGGCCCTGCACCTGACCCGGCAGTTGCACTACGCTACCATTCACCATTACTGACGGCGATCCGATTCGTACCTGGAACCGAAAGGCCGCTCACATCTCCACGCTTTTATCAGTATTCAGGAAGTGTGCGAATTTCCTAGTATTAGTAATGGAAATTGTTTGACAGCGTTAACACTTTCATTCGACCGTTGAAACGTTTACAATTACCATGAGCTCCACTGGAATCCTTAACAATCACGGGCGACCACCTCGTCCAGCAAATTATAATAAACTCACACTTGTGACTTGAGTCTTTTTCACACAAAAAAACAATAATAATAAGAAGAAATCGCGTTTCTTTAATTGCAAGGGTGCACGCTCCAATAAGAAGTGTTTCCTTTCAGCGAGTAAAACATCGAGCGACAAGAACTCGCAAGTGTGCTGCTAGCATAACTCGACGAAGGAATAAACTTCACTTGTAAAGAGCGGCGTACACATTATGCATCATATGCATTTCCGCGTCAAGCGCCCGCGAGTGTGTGGGGATTGGAGTGTGCGAGATAAAACTCCGGCGGATTAAAATGTTTCGCGTGCAGAGTTGAGAGAGGGAAAAGGGGTGTGAGAGGAGCGGAACTATGATGTACAGACCTCACGCTTGACGTCGGCGGGATCGAGATGATCGAGGACGAACTCCTGTACGTATTCCCTGGCGAGGTGATCCTCGGCTTCCATTTTAACCTCGTCGACCTCTACCTTCACCTCCTGCGCCTCCACCTCCTCTTCTATCGTATCTCGGCGAGCAGCATACGTGATCTTCGCTCCTTGGCTAGCGCCTCCACCGGCGTCGCCGCTGCCGCCGCAGCCGTCGCCGCCTCCACCACCACCACCACCACCGTCTCCTAGACAACTTCTCACTATTTGTTGCGTTTTGACCACCTTCGATTAGTCCCCTCACAAAGAGAACACCGGTTTTCCGCTCGTGGCGGAAATCAGCCGCGCACCCGCCGATACTCTTCTATCACTGCGCCACGTGAACACCCCCGAGCACCGGAATCAAGAGCTTCCACGGCTCGACGAGGCCCCTCGGCTCCAACTTCTCCAATTAAGCCCGCATACTTGCCAATTCAATCTAAGATCCACGACAAGAAGGGGTTGGTAAGAGCTGTCAATCTAGGCAGAGTATCAGAGTCCAAGCAGTTCAGCCAGGTTGAATGATCACACCGAGGCTAGCCAAGCTTTAGCAGGCCATTGCACGTACGACATCGATGATCGACCGGCACCAAATGACACTGTTACAAATTCCAGATCCCTCTTGCGGACTTGTCTCTTTCTTTCGATAATGTCAAGTATTCCGCAGGTGAGTATGTTGTTCAGCAGCACAATCACTTGTCTCGACACAGAGCGGACCTTCCCGCCAAAACATATACTAGAAGCGGGCGGGTGGATGGGGGTGGTTGGGGGGGTTGGAGGTAGTTCAAGGTGAGGAATGGTGTCGGGGGTAGAACGAGGGAGACAGGTAAAAGAAGGGCCACTGACAGAAAGTAGAGAGTGCGTGAAATGGCAATAGCCCGGTGCACTAGTGAGGCTCGAGTGAGTGCGCGCTATCGGACGAGGGGTGGCTGCGTGCCGATGAGGAGGCGATCGGCCGATAGGAGTAACAGGAAGCGGGCACACGACCAGTTGTAGATACGACGTCTAAGTGGTGACTGGCTCGCGAGAATGTAATCGAGAAGCCGGTCTATGCGCAGGGCAAGCGATCGCGATGTGTAGGCGGAGCTCGAGCCGAGCAACCCCCCGCGAGCAAGCCGGATTGGCGAGCGCCGAGAGGAGTCGCCATTTGCACGGATCCTCTCTTTACCCTACCACCTAGGCCACCGGAACCCTGCTTGCTACCTTCTCTCGCTCTCATCACCCCGGAGCCTCCACCATCTCCCGCTCTCGCTCCCGCACTCTCTCCGGCCTTCTACCATTAATTTCTAAAGTGATTATTATAATTTTTCAATGAGCCTGATGCTCACCCTGCCGGACCCTCCGCATCCCTTTCCTTCCTAGGATCTCTTCTTCTTTGTCGATCCCGCCACGCGGCTCCTACTCTACTCTCTGCTCTCTTTCTCTCTTTCTCACTCTATCCGCGATTTCAATTTAGGACCAGCCGAGAGTGATGACCCTTTACTGTGTGGCCTCGATCTTTTGTCGCAGTAGCTACTCCTCTTTTAATGAGCGCGAATGTACTCGCAATATACCGCTTATTGGTCGTCGAGACGAATCTAACCGAGCTTCCTCGCTTCCCTCCACTTTCACTGTTATATCCTTTATTGTGATAGACGCATTGCTATTGCATGGCATTAAACTACCACTCGCTTTCTTCAAGTTTCTACCTTCCGAAGTAGACACTGAACGTGCCCGATAAGGCAGTGGTAGTATCTCCTTTCGTCAGCCAGCTCTCTTCTTGTATTACGCTGTGATCTGCGATATTCGGTTCCGACTTCAGCCGTGGACTTGCTCTTCCTGCGAATAACTTGTTCCACGCGACTGGAAGCCTCAAGTTTTTCACGATACACCAACTGATTGCTATGGGTAAACAGAGCTTGATAAGGTCCAGCGTCATTAACCCAGCGTTACATCACATATGAACGGAGAAAGAATAATCAGACGCTCGTGCTCTGCAACATTGTGCAAGCTATACGCGGGGAAGAACATCTAGCATGCGATTAATGAATATGTTGTTAGATGCATACAAATATACACGATAATGTTAACTATTCACAGAATTTCTAGAACCGCATAAGCGCCGCGTGTCAAAGACAATTTTAAAGAGCCATGATGAAAACGCAAACACAGCGCTTTCTTTGATCGTTCAGAATGAAACTTTCAGATAATAACGCTAATTCTAAGGAAGCTTGTTGTTGCATCATAGAGATGCTATGCAGTTTTCAAATGAATCTTTTCATTTATACTAAAGAAAAAACCAAAATCATTCCCGGGACTCTAAGAAATAAGCGAATGTGACGTAGGAGGACGAAGTTGAATGAAGGCAAAGTATCGCTATTAATAGGAGAATAGTAAAAAGTCTTGAGCGTTGATGGTGAAGGCGCGAGCGACGCTAGCAATCAGAAGTTGGCATCTAAATAGGTTTCTGCGAGCCTCTACGAATCTACCCCTGGTTAGCAGTCTACACTTTCTGCCCATTTCTCCGATGGCACGACTTTAAAATGCTTCATGAATATCAAATTTTCCGTCTCCCGCGCACTCCGCACCGCTCGCTTCCTTCTCCGCCATCCCCCGCCGCCGCCCTCTCCCGCTCCTGCCACCCCCTCGCCACTTTTATTTCTCATTCGCACCCGTTCGCAGCAACCGGGAAACAAATTTGTCGCGTATGCACAAATCTGCCTCCCCCGCTGTCTCTTTGTCAGTGGGAATAACGCCGCCGCCGTCGCCACCCCCTAATGAATCGATCTCGTTCTCCTAACCGGCAAGGAATCATCGTTCGAGTCATCGCGTCCGATTTATCGGGTTCTCGCGCGAGAGTCGCTTGAGAAAGTGATAGTGATTGGGAGGTGCGAAAGGTGCTTGATCGAAATGTGAGTCCGAACCCTTTAAGCTCTATCCGTGCTTTAACCCGACGGGCCAAGGTGACAAGACAGCCAGAATTCTGTTGGTCTAGACGGCAAGTGTCGTCGTCGTCGTCGTCGTCGTCGTCGTCGTCCTCGTCGTCGACTCGAAATAGAGCAGAGGACAGCGACGATAGGATTGGCCATTTTGTTGAGCGAGGAATTTGTCGACGCTGCACCTCGATATCCTCCACCTCCCGTTTTCTTTGCATTCCCTCTGCCGCCTCTACCCCTCCCTACCTGGATACGTGTGCGGCGTACGATTTCTTGTCATACTGGAGCCGAAAAATTTTCCACTCCTCCTGCAATCCTGATTAGTCGAATTCATTTGTTAAGAAAGCCATCTTGCGCGCCATTTCATCTTGTGAAACAGACAAAGAGAGTATTGCTGCGAGAAATATTAGTAATTCTAAGAATAAAGGAAAAAGTGCCATTTGAATTCGGTGGCAAGTATAAGTTTTATTTGACACACAGACAAATGTTATTAGCTTTACTGACAGGAAAAGGTGTTGTTGACAAATACGGACACATCGTATTTGATAGTGGTTTACGTTGGTTACCATTACATCTTCGTATACATAGAAGAAGTGGGAAAGAGGGTGAAGGAATGAGGGTGTACGGATTTGATCTATCACATCTGGTGGTATGTCTGGCTAGTTGGCGCACAACAAACTTTACCGCGAGATTTACGACAAGCAATTGCATTCGAAAGCCAAACAGGGAAGTTCCAAGCTCTCTTGGCCTCTCCCACCCTCCTAGCGGACGCCGAATCCGTCGGAACGCGTTCTTTTCATCTTAACTACAATGCCAATCTTGCTCGTTTATCCATCTCCCATCGATTTCGCTCGACGAATCACCTCAAATTACCGATATATCCAAACTTTGTTTTCTTACCTTTCTGGCGTACTTTCTTTTCGGACTTTCCACCCTCTTCCCGCAATACATACAAATCTGGTGCTCGTAAATATCGGCACGTCTGCTCTATGACATTCTTAAATAAGGAGAGAATTGAATGATGTAAGATTTGTACTCGTTGTTGATAAGGATACTAATTCACATAAGTGCTAGAAGGATCTTCGACTTTTCATCAACGTTACATTTCATGCTGCTGAAGATGCGAGTGGTATTGCAATTCATGATGATCGCACACGGCGAAACAATAATGGAAAGTAGCCAGAATTTTATCAATATGATATTATCGTGACCGGATAACAGAAATGGAACGGCAATAACATTCGAGGTGCTTTTAACAAAATAGGCAATAAAACAAGTGGCTACCACAAAACTCAGCCAGCCTTGCCAACTCTCTCTTTATGATTCTTTCTCCGTGCATGCTGCGCGTTAAACCGTGATACAGATAAGGAAACAGGACTACCAAGCACGAATGCCGTGAAAACTGGTTGGGTCATCAGCGGGGTAAATAAACTTAATGAGCTATTATTAAAACATTAAAAGCAAACGCAACGAGAACTGTGGTCAAAAGTTTGGAAAATAAATAAGAAGAATACATGTTCTCATAGCGCGCAATTTGACAACGGAAACTACAGGACAGAATTTGGACAAGTCAGAGAAGAAAACATGGGGAAAGTGTAGTATCTCAAGTTGTCTGGAGGAAAATCCGGCGTTGCTCGTTGCTGGGAGGGCGGAAAAACGTAAAGTCGCCGAGTCGTCATCGAGGTAAACGACCTAAAGAAGTTAATGCGTAAATAGAGGCGAGATGCAAATGAAAAGTCATCAGGGCCGACTCGGTGGTCCTAAGGAGGCTAAGTTTATGGACACGTTTCGGGATGAGAGCGAGACTAAGGGCACACTGTAGAAGCACAGGAGTAAAAGGTGGTGGTTGCAGGAGGGAAGAGGAGGAATGAGGGAGAGTGCTGAGCCAGCATAGCCGGCTTGCCAGCCTGCACATCGATACCAACCAGTCAGCCAGCAAGCCAACCTACCAATGAACCCAGCTACAGTCGATAGGAAACTTTTTCCTGTGACGAAACGTTGCATGCACGATAATTCCAGGAAAATTGAAATTTGTCAGGTGAAAGAAATACCGGTTTGTTCCAGACACCACCTGTCGTCCACGAGGAAATCTAGTCGGAGGGATCGATGTAGAAAAATAGTGCCAGTCCTCCTTTAATACATCTTACTATTATTCCTGCACAGCATAGTACAAATGAAATAGGTAAAACCTGTTGTCTCGATTTTTCATACAAGATTTGGTGTAAAAGATTTGTAGATTTTGAAAGTCTAATAAATAGTAATAAAAAGTCTATACATAGCCATGAGAACCAGAAGCCAGGGAAATTGTAGTTCCTGCGCAAGTAGAAATGGTCAGACTTTTGTCAGACGTGCATGAAAGGAGTAATACCCCGCTCTGACTGACTGCTTACAATAAGTACTGTTTACAGCGTAAGTTCCATGAATATACCAACACGAATAAAAGGTTTCGATTCTCAAATGACAGTTGCTTTGTTCGAACCAGTAGAAACGAATACATCCATCCTTCTAGAATATAAAAACCCGCCTATGAAGTATTTCCAGTAATCACTCATGATGTTCCGCTACCAAAATGATATTCCTCGATTCATTCATTGGTAAGAAATGAATGATGATGAAGTTCACTCAAACAGAAGGAGGAGCGACGAAATAAGAGAAAGAGAGAAAAACGGGAAGTGTTCGACGGATAATCCTCGGAGTCATTTGTCCGTCGGCTGTTGAGACGCTCATTTGTTCGTGGTGCGATGACAGATGACAATGAAGTTGAGATCGTGCCACGGTCATGGGGAGCGTGGTTGCTCTCGCTCTCTCTCTCTCTTTCTTTCTCTCGAGCTCTGACTCTCTTGCTCCGCAGGGGTACAGAGGTGGTGGTGGCGGACGGAGTATCAGCACCCCTATCAGCCAGCAGATCTGTTTGCCGTTCGTGCCTCAATTATTCTCGGATCATCGCTGTGTATCGGCTCCGGGAACAATCGAATCGCGGTATTTGTGTCGCCGTGATTAAAAACATAAAGCCCCATTTCGTGAAAGCAAGATAAGTCGGTAGAAGAGGCCACTGGATATACGTGCCACCAGGCAAGAGTGATGAATATCCGAACTCCTGGAACGAACGAATCCTCTAATTGAATTAATCCACATTCAACCACTTTACACTGCCATCTATTCTCAACAAGAGGAATAAGTTTATTGGTAACGTATGACTTTTGGCAGCCAGTGGAGAAACAAGTATTTATGGTGACCGCTCCACACTGCTCCACACTCGGAATGGACCGAGACTCGATCGCATTTAGTGGTTTCCGGTCAACGTCGGAAGTTCCGACATATTTGTCACCAGGCTGTTATTAATGGGGAGCTTTTATTGTTTCAGTCATCCACAGGGAAGCGGAACGACGACGACGACGACGACGACGACTTGCCGAGAAGAATGTCTCTCTTTCTTGGCTATTAAATTTAATAGCCAATGCCTCTACCAACCCCCCACCCCCTCCCCTCATCCCTCATCCCTTCATCTTCACCATCATCCCTTTCTACCAGCACTCTTTATGCCTCCTTGCCTGTTTATGATTCTTCCCGGATAGGGTCAGTAAACAGCGATTACTGCTATTGTACCTGATAGCTTCGTCATCGGCTGAGACTTTGCTCAATAACGTCGAGATATGACGGCTAACATCGCCATTTCGATATTTCAGATTTCGATAATCCGCGCAATTACTTCCTCCGTTATTTTATAAGCACTGGGCGGCGCATGAATTTCACAGGTAGTTTGGACTTTTTAAAACTAGATAAAGTTTATTCACGCACTGCGACGCAACTAACTTTTATTCTACAGCAGCTCTCATTTATTTCTTTGGTAACTGACTTATTGTGTGGATCCTGTTGAGCATTTTAATTAACCCTTTCGGTACGAGCGCCGGATATATCCGGCATCCATCTGATGACTTATATGGACGAGTGCCGGATATATCCGGTACATATTTTATCAACATAGTTCTTTAGTAACGCTTAAAAAGTTTTTATAAAAAAGAGGACTGACTACGAGTTATGTATGCGTTATTAGAGATGCGTCTCATAGGTCGGAAGTACCAATGAGGACATGGAGTTCGTACCAAAAAGGGTTATAAACCTTGTTTGTTATACACCACCCCTCGCCCTTTTACTACAGTATTCAGGTTCTATTAAGCACACTTTTTGGACCAATCCGCCGTACCGAAAGGGTTAATGGCGCTGTGTAGCAGAAGCTGTCAGATGCGCGGGTACACTACACAAGAGAAGTATGATCTTTGTTAGTAACTGAGTGAAGTTGACCTTCGAATACGAGCATAAATTCATGAATTTTTCTTCTTTATGGACACTGATAGCAATGATCGTTGACCTCGTAGGACGTCGATGGACTGGAGATCTTGATGATAATGACTCATCGATAATCATTGTACATAGTGTTCCATAGAGGATGCGCGTACAGCGGTTGGAGCGGATCGTGTGCTCCAACGCGCAGTAGACGCTACGTGACCTTTTATCGAGTGACTTTAAAAAAGGCATTTTTGCGTAGAAATAGATCTACTTGTAGAATTCTGCCCTTGGCCTATTGCTCCTGGAAGGAAGGAAAATGAGATACTGTGCAGAAGCTGTTGGAGATTTGGCCGAGCGATTTTACATTTATAAAGAATATAAACGTGGAAGTGGAGGCTAAGTAACGCGAAGCCGCGAGTTCTATTCCGCAAGGAGAAGAGAGAAGTCGGGGTGTCGGATCACATCTGGCATCTGCAACCAACACTCGTGGACTTGCAGTGACGTCACGTCCGGTCGTCTGCCGAATAAGCAGAAACCGCGTAACCGGACTCTATCTACGGGAAGCGATTTCGAAAAAGAAGAAGAGCCACCGACACACAGAGCACGTGTCCCGTGGCAACGAATGCAAAATTGCGCTCGACCCTCCAACTACCGTGAACACCGGCCACGGCTTCCCTCCTATTCACGCGTCCTCCCTCGATTGCCAACTTGCCAGATCACCTGTAACACTGGAATTATTCTCCCGCCCTTTTATTTCATTTCCCACCCTAGTTTCTCTAAAAAGTAGAAGGATCTGTAGGATAGAACGAAAAGTATAGGATGAGTTTTGTGATCACCACACTATCGCTGCTAATTATGACGTTACGATTAATAAAACCCTTGGCAGCAGAAACGCGGAACCGCTTGGTGCTGCATTTAAGTATTGCTGAATCCGTTACGTCTGTTAAGTAAGCGCACGATAATTACTCAAATTCTGCATCGTTATCACCCTGATATCATAAGACACATGAAATGGCGTATAGTAAAGAGTCGTATCGATCGATTTCCCGCAAGTTTTGTAATTCAATAGTAGCGTAATATGAAAATTACAGTATCGACAATAATACTACTCGTTGCCCAATGCGTTCGATAGCCGTAGTGAATTATGTTGCACTTGACACTGATAAATAGTTGCATGGGTCAAAGGCTATCATTTAATTTCTTACGGTTTCCAGGCGTTCAAATGATTGACATTAGGATGCTTTGACTTATCTACTTTCGTTGATATACGAACAAAGTTGGAGCTGTAATGTTATTATGTAAATTTTCCACATCTCCTGTTAGTTGCAGATAGAAAACTTTGTTGGCGTAGAATTTAGATGGGACGAGGTATATTTTCGAAATAGTACATCTCCCTTTGGTATGGTGGCAGGGAAGCGGAGGAGCTGGCGAGTTCGGCGAATGAAGACAGAGCAAAAGGGTTGAGAGCAAACATCGTTAATTCGCACGCAGAATCACGGCAGGCCGCCGGTGGAAGGCAAAAGGTCAACATTACCGCAGAATGTATATGCTCGTCAAATACTCTCCACTGGACCGTGTAATTCAGATCCACGGTACTTACGGCACCAAACTGTCGGTTGCTCGCACACCCGGAACCCTTTCGGCCGACCTAATTGTCTAATTGGCAAATAAATCCCATTGTTTTCCAATGGCGCGATCGATATGTGCACCGCGGGGCAGGCCTTCATACATGTCGGGCTAAATTGACACGTTCTAGTCAGCCGTTTTTTCAGTGCTTACTGCCCAATGTGTATTTGACACCGTGGGTGTCAATACTCATGTCAGAGCCGTTCTGCGTACTAACTTTTTATCCTCGATCAATGACCTTTTATTCCCTGGTGCCCCGGGGGTCACTTTGATCGGTGACCCCCGCATCAGCCGCTTCGAGCTGCTCATGAATTACAAGGATTTTCCGAGGGTTCGAATGTAATATGTATGTATACCACCGCCATACGGTAGGAACGAGTGATTGCACCCGCCAGTGCAATTTTTATTGTTCAACGGAATCAAACGCGAACAATACTTAAGAGGAAGCCTGATTTATATTATGTAGATAAAATTTGTTCTTTCACCAAGCAGACAACGTATCATGGGCACTATGCCGTTGTTTCGAAGTAGGAGATTAGGCACGCATGGTTGGCGCAGTCGAATAGCGAACTGGAAGGAGACAAAGTCGAACGATTATCGGACAATAGTTTGTTAGTAGGGTTCACCTGCTGTATTGTACTCGGAGAAATGTGGATTCAGCTCGAGTTTGGCAAGCGTACCTTCTCCAAACGTAAATCACACTATATATACCTAGCCGAAACTCCTTTACTTTAAGGAAGATGTATTCTCCTATTGTAACCGAGGCCGGCTAACCGATGCAATTAGGAAATCAAGACGAACCGATTTAATCTCGACTTTAGCGCAAGCTAACGGGAATCGGAACAAGTGTCTAGTTGTATACTAAAACGTTCGGCTTGGGATAGTTCAGGAAGAAAACATACTTCAAATTATTATGTACACATTTATTATGAGCACAGGAAATTATTTCCCGGATATTCATATCAAACTTGCTTCAACTTATTACGTTACATCTTTACTGAAACATTGCACAAGCATATATACAATCTTCAAATATCACAAGTATACAAGTTGCTTCGTAGGCAAATGGTTACACATACACGCTAATATAATATAGCATAATTAATGAAGCGCAGTATTTCACGATTATTTCACAGTCTACCAATTATACTTTCCAAGGCCCCTCTGGTAACTAACGATCCGAATAGGTCAAATTATGTAACACTTCAAATCTGTTACTGATCCAACGTTAACCACTTATCCGTAATTTGCTCTATTTGCTTCGTTAAAAGAGGATTTCTTACTCGCAATTTGAGTTCAAGTTTTCCACCAACTGCTTTTCTACCATCCATCAGCTAAAACAATACATTTAGACAGAATATAAGAGTTTTATTCCGTATTTTAGAGTAACCAAATAAATGTTTTGTTTATGCACCGGAAATGAGTCGTGAAGCACACATTGGGTCTCTAAGGGTTGTAATTTCAGTGTAACCGTACCCAAAAGCGTATCGCTTCGAAAAAGTCCCCTGAAACATTTGAATCAAACGTCAAACAGTCATGTCGAATTTTTATAGAACAAAGAATGATGTTTGACGTTGTCACAGCCTGCTCGTGAAATAATGAAGCTTCCAATTTAACGCAAATATATTGCAAAGTATAAAAGATCGGTACAATAGAAATATATCTACATTCAGCGGCATAATATACTTCAGCTTTCGACGCACGCAGTAAAAGCCATATACTCGATACATGAAGAAACCTTGCGTACCTGGGATCAGTGCAACACAGCAAAGGATTCAGCGAGCATCTGCAAGCAACGTACTAAACTATTTACTATAATATCTTATGAACGAGCAGATTACGATCTTGAATTTGAAATTAATAAATATTGTAACAGGGGTTACACTCAATGAAGCCACCAAATATCAAAAACACCATATTAATATTCAAAGGGGGAAATATCAAAATCTAATCATGTTATAACTTACAATTAGTAGGAACGTTTTAACAAGATATGATAAAATATAATAATGCAATCTCGTTGCTCGTATTACCCTTTCACCCAAACTTGGCACTTGACCGCATGCCTCTTGAATACACGCTGACACTGTCTCGAAGAACGATCTATTACACCAGTTAGCGGAAAAACAGCTTCATACTCTGGGTTATTTGTCCCTTTTACCGTGGATGTTCTATTCGACGGTGGATCGTCCGTAGGATAAGGAAATTCAAACGTAACATATGTATCAGCTTCCTTAGGATAATTCACACCCCTTATGATTGAAAGTTCTATGTCACTGTCAGTTAAATCTGTACAACTCCTAAAAAATATAAATACTGTTTTCATTTCCATATTATAACAAGTATGGTTCTTGCGACACATTCAATATTAGCACTAACTGAACTATGGCGTAAGTCTTTGTCTCGTAATGGTGTTGTGGCGGTGGTAGCAAATCACGTTTCCGAACTCTTAGCATATCCAAATCTCGTGTGTAGCCCAATGCTAGGCGTTCCCATCTATTATATCCCGGCACATCACCTAATGCTTTGCAATGATTTCTCGTAGATAAACACCACTGAAATAATATTGTAAGTATACTTGTATTACCTAACTTGCTTCCGCGAACACTAAGTACGGCATCATGTATACCTTGATTTGTTTCGTTAGCTGTGCTTCCAGGTTTTCATAAATTTGCTCGTCTGTACCTTCTGCTTCTTCAATACAATCTTCACTGGACACTAGTGTGAAACTATCTTCATCTGGCACAGTGATATTGTGTGCACTGAGTTCCTTCTTTGCAAGAGGAGATAACGGTATTGAATTCATATCGACTGGTAATCCTCCTTTGCTAGCTTCAATTAAAGGTTGCATTCCCTTCGCCTGCCTAAGATAATCGCGTGCTAATTCCATGTCACCATCTTGCTTTGCAGCAAGGGCAGCCTGTTTTAATTCGTGAAGACGTTGTTGTAGTATCTGTAGTTGCTTCTCAGCACGTGATGTTATTTTCTGCCCAGGCTTTTTTCCTAGTGTAATGAAAAACGATATCCAATACTGCTATTTCTATAAATTAAATCAATGGTTCTAGATAACAAATTTCATGTACCAGGTCGTGATGGCGGAGTCGGTGGTTTCGGACGTTGTGGTGCCGTATTACCCTGAGGTGATGCAGGTCCTGATGGTGTCGGTAGAGTAGGCTGTGGTACTTCTTTTGGTGCTGGAGGCGTAGTACTAGCAGATGCAGAAGTAGTAAGGGGTGGAAATCCAGGTGGTACAGGCAGTTCATCAAGCGGTACAGGCTTTCCACGAGTATGTAACTTGATAGCATCTTCAAACTGTTTACATATCCGACCATATCGTCGAGCCTTTGATGAATTACCCTCAGTTTCTGCTGCTGTTTTAGTACGCCTATATACTTCCAAACGTTCCTTCAATGCAGTGCCCAAGTCCTTGGACTCAACTGCTTGAGCCTCTGCTACAGAAATTAACTATATTAGTTACATTGTTCTAATATTCATTCAATATTTTAAATTGTGCAGGATTTAGACAAATCTCACCTACAGATGGTGTTTCTGCTGAAGAACTTTGTTGCACTTCGCTTTCTTCTTTTGCCACAGGAGCAGGTGCACTATTATCAGCATTTAACACAAGAGAAGATGGTGATGGTGGAATTTCTCCTGGGTCAATTACAGCCCCTTCAGCTGCTGCTGCTATTGCCTTATCAAACTGCTTGTATATATTCATAAATTGAATTGCTTCTCCCATCTTTCCAGACTTTTTCGCTGATAACGCAGCAACTTTATATTCCAGTTGTCGATTCTTTAATAAATCTAACACCTCTTGATTAACAGCTGTGGTTTCAGATGGTTCTGGTTGTATTTGGTCCACCGCAGCAGGCACAACATCACTTTCAGCTTCAGGGATGCCTTCTTCCACTATAAAGGAAGAAGTACAAATAAGTTTTTACAAATTAAAGTAGTCCTTTTATATGATAAACGAAATACCAGCAGTAACAGGCTGTTCTACTATATCAGCTACAGCTGAAGGAGGTAGCACGGGTGGGATATCTCCTTCGTTAATAGTCTTCCCTGCTTGGGCATCATGAAGTAGTTCCTGTAGGGTTTTAATGCCCCTATTATATCTTCTAGCTTTTCCTGCATCATTCCTCTCCTTTGCTTTGCTTTCAGCTTTCTGGTATAATACTAATCTTTCATGTAGCATTTTTACAGTCTGTGAATCATCTGGCGATTCAGGCTGTTCTTCGGAAGGACCTTCAGTAGGAGAGTCACCAGTTTCTCCAGTAATCATTTCGAGCTCATTCTATTAGGATATAAGAAATATGTAACGTTAGAAACATAGAAACATACAAATTTATTCAAGTTATTATTGAGCCTTGCAGTACCAATAAGTCTGGATCATCTTCTCCATCAGATGCATCATCGTCTAAATTGACATCTTTCATACTCTCGGCAACCATAGCATCTAAATCTGCTGTAGGAATTGGTTTTCGTGGGGCTACAATATAGTGTACAAAATATGTAATACAACATTCATTTGGACAGATGTCAAAGTAAATTAATAAGATTATCATACCTTTACGTTTTGCCTTTCCACCATTTGTGTCAGCTGTCAGTGCAGCTAATTCGGCTTCCAAATCATCGTCATCACCATCATCGCCTGCCCCAATATCATCAAGATTGTCAGGCACTTCGAAAATTCCATACTTGATGAAATAGAGACAAATGTCATTAAATATTACAAATTTTCATAGGGGTTAACATTGTTAATAGGCGGTACCTGCGCTAGGCTGCCTGCAGGCCTTTGACGTTTCGGTTTCTCTTTCCTACTAAACATATCGCTCTATTTGAACTGTTAGTACTGTGGCTGCTCAAATAACAATTCAATCAAACGTGATGAATGTGAAAGTAAACGTGTAACGTAGATAGTTTTTAAAGTTTCTAAATGTCAGTGTATCTAATCCTATGGTTATCAACTTTTACCAACGACAGTGACTCAGAGTCGCTCGCAGAGTTGCTCGAAGCATAGTACCCCGAATTACCTATAGATGCCTATAGGGTCAACTTTAAGCGTCACTGTTTAAATTTAGAATCCCAATGAAAAAGGTCATAAAGACAGAAAGAGCGTATCCTTAAAAATCGTGAGGCTTTTATTTTAATAAATCAGGCTATATGTTTACAATCGTGTAGCACACACTGTAACATAGTGCTTTGGGGGACCTGTTTGTGCATTCTCGATCAACTTGTTTCCCGAATAGAGTTGCTCTATTCGAGCAGACTTGCATCTTGCTACACCTTTCCCGCGTTTCTCAAGTTGCTGTAGTTCTAGATTTTGAGAATATCGCTTGGCGATGTCTTTAATGGCTGAAGGCTTCACCAGAGCTTCGTCTCTTTTCTCGCTCGACGTAAAATTCGTCTCTTCCGTCAAAAAAAGTCTCTTGGTTTCTTCAACCACCCATTTTTGCATTTCATCTTTACTTGAACCGTAGCCAGAATGAACAGCTCTCATTTGCACCTCCTACAAATATTATTTACTTAGTTCATTAAAGCGCTTGACTTAAGATGCCGATACTGAAGAGAAGATGACATCTTTCGTGTAAAATTCATGATTAAGCCATTCAATGACCTCGGGTTTTCCACTAGCAAATTATTCTCGTTGCGTACAGGATTTTGCAATGTTACCAAGTCACACATCAAAATTCTATAGCGCGTCAACACAAAACCGCGACTCTCAACATCTATTTGACATTCAATGACCAACTAATCTGTTGAATAGCTTTTTCGATTACGGCAAGAGTTAGTGACGAAAACATACGTTTGTCGAATCCTCATTTCTATCTTGCAAAACAACAGTCTGCAATGAGATAGTCCTGGATAAATGATCGACGTCACTCGACTTAGATACCGGTTCCCCTTCTAATAGATCATCGTAAGATAGAAAACGTTTGGCATTCCGTTTGCTTCCAACTTTCTTCCATTTCACCACGGAACTCAACAATTGTTTAAAAGATTTCTTCCTACTAGCTTTCTTTCTATTATGACGTTCAAGTGTCGCACAGCTACTACTTTGGCGACGAGCACAAGTCGGCTCGCTTGCTTCGTTATCGAGAAAGAAATCGTCATGTCTTTCCAAAGACATCTTGTCAATGAATTCATAATTCCGGTGACTGCGTACTGGAAAATCATCGCCTCCATGAAACGTTTCAGCAAATGTTGTATTATTTTCTGATCCCCTTATATCTTCGAAATCGCGTTGAAGACTTCTCTTAATATACGTTCGGTATTTCGAACGGGGAAGTTCCCCTTCATCCAAAGAGCGGGAACAATCTTCCTCCGACCGACTTTCTCTGCTATAGTACTTCGTTATGAACTCATTATCAGCTTTGCAAGCACCATTCTTTTTCTCGGAGCTCGCGAAAATTCTCTTCAAGAACTCGTGCGATTTCGATCTTGGTGAATCTTGTCGTCGTTCGAAATTTTGAAGTTCCTCCACAGATTTCTTTTTTGTCCTCGGCGACTGCTGAGAATTGCTTGCGTTTTGTGGACTTGACACAGCCCGCGTAACACACTCCGAGAATTCTTTGTCATTTGTGTCCGGTTCATTTAGATAATTTAGAAAATCGAACGATTTTGAACGACAATGCTTTATTTGAAAATTCATTTCGAGAAGTACGAGCGCTTACAAGATCTCTATAACAATACAAAGTACAATATGAATTCCTAGTACGATTTAAATCACGAGTTTACACTGTTTCTACGATTAGTTCGATATTGCACCCTGACATATCTTCCCGAACGATTACAATTGCTTCAGCGATGATTAAAGCGGATTTCTAACAGTTGAAACTGTACTGAGAGCCAGCAATGTTTCTCAGTCTAATCCCAGTGTTTATGCCATTCGCGAGAGCATAAACATACAAACGGTCGATGGACATCGATCACCTTCAAATGGAACGTAAACCTAAATCACTTTTGAACTCCCTTAACGGCGAGTTCACTAAAATTGTGAACTCTATTATAAGATCTGGAAGTTCTTCTAATAAACATGTACACAAATTCCAATGCATTTCATCTGAAATTTCTGCGAAGAAATCAATGATCACCACAAAAAATCTCTCTCTACAACTATTTATCTCTAAATAGTAAAGAGACTGGTTTCACTCGGGGCAAATTCTTTGCTCGGAAGAAATACAACAACTTCCTTGGGTATTCAGTGCAAATAGAATTTTCATTTCTAATCTTTTTACAATGGACGCCTTCGTAAAACATTCAGTGCATAGCGAAGGATCGAATTAATATCTACAACATTCTTAAGTGCAAAACGCTGCTTTCAAAAGGTCAATGGATAAAAAGTCGTGAGGGACGTTGATAGACGTGTTCTCGGTAAAAAGAGGAAGCGCTGTTGTTTTGTCGCAGATTTAAAGTCCGTTAAATCTGCCGGCAAAACCCAACAGGTTTGTTGATGTCGCCGAAACGCATACATCGAGTAGAGTTAATCCTGCGCGATTACAATTTGGCTTCGATAAAATTGTACAATTTATATTGGTGCAATCATGCAGCCGCAAATTCATTCAATGTACAAAATTCATTCTCCTATCGTAATCAAACTACGAATATGAAAGACAATCGAAGTGATAGCTTAATTAATAAAATGGCACATGGAGAACTTGCTATCACTCTAAGACAATAATATATCAAAAATAGCCTGTCTTTCGCAAAATCTTCGCCATACATCGCAAAATTTGGTCGAAATATGACATACTGCAGAGACAATTGAGCCTTTCCTACCTCTACTACAATCATCGGATGCTACACTAGTATATTCGTATATTAAGCAAGTGCAAACATGATACGAACTTTACATGACTTATCATACTCGAAATATATGTTCAAACTATTAGACGAAACACTGTTACACTTGCTAAATATCGATACATGCGGGGCCGTTTACTCTTCGATATTCCAAAACCGAACACAACAGAAGTAAAACTCGCCTATTTTACCCAATCAGCTAAACCTGGGAAAAGCTTCAAATCGCGTCTCGAATTGAATAAAAAGTACAGTATGTAATATGACGCAAAATGAACGAGTGTAACAGGCATATGACAAGATCCCTAAGCAAAATAGAGCAATCTCACAACCGTACAAAATATCACAACGAGAAATAGTCACATTTACAACAAAATTAAGCTTCTAAACCAAGCCCGGTTTTAAACAAGTACACTCTTTAATCCAACCATCGTCTTACGCCTGGATGATGATTTCTTCAAGCGACTGTCCCTGCTGTCCGATCCAGAGTCATCGTGTTGAGTTTCCTCGGACCAGGTGTCATCGGCCATCGAAGATTTAGACACGTTCCGATTAATGGATCTGTCTGAGTAGCCGGAATCGGTAACCGCAGTCTCGTCAATCCGAAACAATTTCTTAGTGATCGTGTTCTTCTTGTAAGTGGCATTCCAAGTTACAGGATTTGCGCACTCGGAGGAGTCACTATCGCTTTTAATAGGACTGACACAAGGTGACTGGTAACCATTGGTTGGTAGGCGTGAAATCACGCTCAAAAGCGAGCTGGTTCGTGGTAATTGGTATCGGGTGACAGGTATCCAATAGACCGAATCTTCTTCGTCCGTCTGGCAGCTTTTACCCAGACTTTCGACCAAGGTTTGCCTGCTAGCCAAAGTGCTATAATCGAACTGGCTTTCCTCGTCACTCTTAAGAGTGGGTGTTCTTTGATCGCTGTCGCTGCTATCCGTATCCTTCAAAGATATCGATGTTGACAATGCTACAGATTTCCCATCAGATTCACTGTAGCTCTCGATGTCCTCCTCCAACATCGATCTCGATCTATCCAGTACGACCTTCTTCGCTTTTAGGGTGTCACCCTTCTCCAATGCACTTACTACTTCCTTCACATAATTCTGATTAGTCAGCTTGACGCGATTATGTCTCAGTGTCCAAGTCTTCGATTTCTCGCTCAGCTCCTCGATAATACCTCGCACCACGCCGTTGCCTCGAGTCGACTTGGTGGTCTGGACAATGTTCTCCAATTCGGTTGACTTCTTCTTTGAATAAAAGAATCTTGTGCAAGGTGAAGCGCTCTGGACTTCTGGCTTCTTTTCTAATTCCGGACTTTTGCGAGCTTTACTCTGAGGATCGAATTTCTTCGCGATCTCTTTCACGGCGATGTAGGACTTCCGTGGGCTCGGAGGATACTTTGAATTGTTCTTCTCGAAGACAATAGGCTCGAGAGATCGGAACTTGTTCGCAAGGATCACATGAGCACTGCTAATCTTGCGAGGCGTTGCAGCATCCTGGCTCTCTTGTCTCGGCGATGGAAGCAGTTTCTTCTTCGATCTTGGTGTTCCATCAGTTATTGCTTGCTCAGGACAATTAGTAGGCGTGCTTTTCTTTGGAGAATCTTTGATAAATGTCTTCTCAGCGACAATTTCGCTTGGCAGTCTCTTCATCCTCGGAATCTCTTCGAATATAGCCGAGGAAAACAGATTGACCGATGCTTGCTTTGGGGTTGAAACTGCGCGCACTGTGAAACTACATTCCATGTTTCCGGTTCTCAACGACACATCGCAGGAATCCGGAGAGAAGGTGCGGAAACTGTAGTTAGCAGAGCTTTTCGTCGGTGTAGAGCAGGAATCCTCATCGTTCTCCTCTTTGCCCTCATTATCGCATTCGGATATCGGCTTCTTCACTACGAAAGTTTGATATTTCGTATCCGCAGATTCCGAATCTTGCACCGATGAATTTGAAATGTCAAGTGGTGGCCCAGGTGGGAAGACTATGTTGATATTCTGTATTTTTCGGGACGGTGATACTTTCGGGAACGTCTTGCTAACGTGCGTTGGCAACTTCAATTTCGGGATGTCCGTGTTCATCGTCTCTTCCTTTTGAATTCGTCTGACTCGTGATGGCGATCTTCTTGGAGCTCGGCTCGCCATAACCAGCTTGATGTGACGCGAAACCTTGTATGTTCCAGTATTGACTGCGTTGTTGTTATTCATGTTGTCGGCGGCATTGTTTCCGTTACTCTCGGATACAGCACAGTATTCTGGAATCGTACATACAGAAAAATTAAAGGATTTACTCATTCAACATACTCTTAAGCAAGATTTACGTTCATTGCATATTATAATTGAATCGAGTATGATTTCTGTGGACTACGAAGGCTACGAGGCAAAGCCAAACAATAACACTGCTTACCGGCAAACTGTTTACAGGTTGTATCAATGCCAGAAGGTCGTTTCAAGCCAGGATTCTTCCAGGATGGTGGACGGCACTCGATCGGTGTATCATTTCGCAATATCTTGGGGGGATTCGATTGCTTGTTCAGATACCAATCGGGTATCGATAGCTTCTCTAACGAGCGTTGTACTCTCAATTCTGCATCGGTGAGCTTTCGTTCCTGAGGGTAGAGACAACGAAAATGAAATACCGAACATTTCATGCCATCGGTAAATTTGATCGTTTGGAATATCATTTGGCTGTACTTACTTGCTGTTCGACGGTTCCCAGCATATTGTGTCGAATCCAAATTGCAGACATCGCCATCGTTGCCAGTGAAAATACCAATATTAGTTTTCACTTCCAATGCAATTATTGAACACTGTTATCCCGGAATACACAAGTCTGTATGAACGATCCGATTTGTTAAACCAACATATTCTTTGGTGTAAAGTGCGCGAGTTGACGTGGACTAGTAAGTTCAAAGAGTTCTCCGTCAATCATTGTACAGATCTGACTGCCACACAAGTTCAAGAGCAACTGAATTTCGGCAGTCTTGCACCACCTTTTATATACCTGCTCGAGCAACCCCTGCGCTCCAATACTGCGAACAACCCCTCTAGGCCGCTGCCTACCCCCTCTTCGCCAATCTCCATGCGCATCTCCCGTTATACGGCCATTCGGTACATTTCTTCGAATTAACGCCGATTTGCTAAATACTGCCTAAAGATATAAATAAATAATACATACGTTATTTTGGAAAATAGTTGTTACCAGCGGATTTGAATATAATGTCTGTCGATTCTTTTTCAATGCACAGCAGATGAAACAGGGATTAGTTTGACATGAGATGTTTCTAGAAGAATAAGATTCAGCAGGCTATGTGCAAGGATCATCATATAAATATTATAAATACGTAAGGAGAAATAGAATTTTAATATTAGCGTTTCTCATTTGAGAATCAGTGTAGCAGTAACCCTGATCTTTCTTGCTTTGTCTCTCTCGATTTTTTATAACAGATTTATTCTGTCTATTTCTTGAAAGCGCCAAAAGTTTTGCAACCCACAGCAAGAGTTTGCGGTTTGTGATTAAATCTTGCTTTTGAAACTATCATTTTGATCTATCCTATTCAAACAGATTATAGTCGCTTTTGTAAATTATTCTAAATTACATTTAATATGATATTTATTTATTTTGACAATCATAATCTTCCTTGATTCGCCCAATTTGGTTGTGCGTGTTGAACTCTCGTTCATCTTAAGTAACCCTCGATCTTTGCCAGCCTTCAATCCAAAAAAGAAACGTTGCAAAAATCGGGGACTTCTGTACAAGGAGCATGATTTCGATACAAACATAGTAACGAGTGATAGAACCGCCCTGGTAGCATTTCCTTACTACGACTGTCGAGTGGTTCTCCAGCTGATCGCAGCACGGTGGCAAGTTCAAGACTTTCGCTTATTAAAACAGAATTATCTCAAGAATAATGATACATCGTCGAGCACGATAATCACTGCAAACTGTATGTTAGCATTTGGTGAAAGTGAGCGCCGATGCTAATGGTAGTGGAAAAATTTCCCTGCCCGCCATGCTACTCTCCGAGCGGACAATAGAGGCGTCAAAGTGTCCGGGATTAAGTGCGGATGCATTGGTTGTAATTACAAGCGAAGAAGAAGCCCGGTCCAGTCAGGGTAATCAGGCTGACCATAGTCGAAGAAGGTATCCAATACTGTCAACCTACTCGAAACCCATACCCACTTGATTCGGGGAAGAATCTACCTGGTCAATGACGCGGAAGTCCTTCCTAGCTTCGCTCTACCATGAAGCGAAAATCGAACTATTTGACCATTTACAGATATTCAATCTCCAAAATGATATTTTACATTCGAAATTCTGTATTCCTATTTTAAAGGAAAAGAAAATTATCCTAATAAGACAGTTCAAGTATATGATTCTAAAACCAAGGAAAGCAGTAGTGTTTTTTGTCAAAGAAAAGAAAGGTGTTGTAGTGGGGTGGGGTGAAAAATGCTTGGTAGTAATCGGTGTACGTTGGAATCGAAGGAAGAATTCGGGGCCGTTAACCGAGGGAAGGAGAAGGTACAGGTGGGGACCATGGACTCCTTTCCAAGGTGCCTCTTCATTCTCGGAGCGTCTTCAACCTTGTCAGGTGCAACAAGCCGTACTTCGTGGAGCATACACAGCTCCTCCTCACCGGATGTGCTTTCGTCTTTTAATTGAAAACAAGTTAAAAGCACCACTGATATACTTCTCGAACGCTGCGTGCATGTTCTTCTCTAAAAATGGTGTTGTTCATGAAGTTGCATTACACTTTTTACCTGCGTTGAAGTGCCGACCAGCTAACGGGACGTCGACCCGACTTACCGGAAAGGATAATCCGGGCAATACCACGCGGCTATCAGGTAAACTGCACCCAACGGTCATTTCGCGCCGGCAGTTCTGACAATTGTCTATGGAAAGTCTATGTTAATGTGAAACATTTGCGTTTAAGTGTGCAACGTCAAGTGCAAGTGTTTGTTGTTTAGACATACCGTGACCTTCGCCAGCTGAATACTGAATTCTAGCTGGGGTTCAAGAATAGAACTTGAAAACTCTTACTTTTGCAACAACAGTATGATGTCATTGTATGCTATTGAATGAACCTTGTTGAGTGAAGAATCAAATAAATGTAAAGAAGTACTAGTGTAATAAAGACTGTGATTAATTATGGGAGCTTCAATGGAAGTATTATGATACGCGATCACCAGAGCTCTCCACTGATTCTTATTCTGCAACGCCGAACCATGTGCTGCATTACAAAATAAAGAACGCATACTGACTCCGATCGCCGAATACGGATCTTGAAGTGAAAGTAAAGTTTCCCTTCGAAATTACAATGTTTCTAAATTGCAATCGAGAGCAATTCACTTTGGCAATCGAGCTAACTTTAAAGGGGGGAAAAATCTGCACTGATGAAATAGTTTCTAAACAAGATCTTTTCGCAGATGCGTTTCAATTCAACAAACTCTCAATACGATTTTTATTCTTTAGGATGAATCGAACCTTGCGAGTTCTACAGCGATGTCGGCTAAGAAATATTCAAGATACCGCTTGCCGTGCAATGTGTGCAGGTATTAATGACATTCAAGAATCTGACTAGAATTATAATTATCTTGCTCAGAGTGGAAAGGCCGCTTTATAAAAATAGCGAGTAGTTCGTGAACTCGTCTCTTTTCAGTGAGATTGATGTCACTAAATTGCTGGTTTCGAAATGTCTGTATAAAGAATTAGAGTCTACTATAGATTATAAATTCTAGGTATAGCAATGAAGGAGTGCACCACTGCAGGGACCGTATCCTTCCAGGCGAGGCCTTACGAAGAAATTCCAGGTCCTAAACCAATCCCAATCCTGGGAAATACCTGGCGACTCGCACCCGTGATCGGCCAATACCAAATCTCCGATACCGCCAAGGTATCGCAAATGTTTTACAACGAGTACGGGAAAATCGTACGGCTCACTGGTCTCATTGGCCGGCCAGATCTTCTCTTCCTCTACGACGCCGATGAAATTGAAAAGATCTACCGTCAAGAAGGCCCTACGCCCTTCAGACCATCGATGCCTTGTCTTGTACATTACAAAGGTGTAGTACGCAAAGATTTCTTCGGCGATTTGCCAGGAGTCGTAGGAGTGTAAGTTGATTTCATATATTCTCCAACGCTTTATTAACATTGCAAAAGATTTGATAAGATTTCTCTTAAAACGTATCATACAAACTATCATAAGATCTGACGAGAGAAATTTCTTTAAGGAATCAACTCACCTTATTTTAGTTATCCGTGGAAATTCCAAAAGTAAAGCAGAAGCGTAGTGATCCGTAACCAACGAGCTAATAATGAATTTGTCGGTTTTTCGCTTGGCTGAGTGGACAGCCGGTTAGGCAGCATTCACATAAGCGGAACGAATCCATGAAATTTACGACTTAATCTTTCTTTTGTGTCGATGATCGCTGTAATAAGTAGCATAACCGTCGAATCGTTGAAGCGTACCTAACTATTGGAGAGGGATTTTGCAATTCGGCAAAGCAAAGACCTTTCTTCCGAGAATGATTGTTCGTCTGCAATATTGAGAGAAACGGCGAAGAATATACTTATAGAAATGAACTCATAACACATGAATTGAATGTTTCAATATTTACACTGTTTTAGACACGGCGAGCCTTGGCGAGAATTTCGTACGCGTGTTCAAAAACCGGTTCTACAACCACAAACGGTTAGGAAATACATAGGACCGATAGAAGTGGTTACAAACGATTTCATCAAAAGGTACAGATCCGTAAGAACGTAAAAGTGAGACTTCCAGATTTACGGCAAATTATTCTAAAGTGCATTGTAGGATCGAAGAAATCAAAGGCAAGGACGATGAAGTACCGGGAGATTTTGATAACGAGATTCATAAGTGGGCTTTGGAATGTTAGTAGACACTGTTACTCATACTTTCGATTTCATTGACAATCCGATAGCCCGTTGACCTTCGTCACTTTGTCCGAGTATTCACCTTATTTATATTCAAAAAAATTAGCTAAGTCATTGAAGACAAATTTAAATTCTTCAGGCATTGGGCGAGTGGCCTTGGACGTGAGACTGGGTTGTCTGGGCGGAACCCTATCACCTGACTCGGAACCCCAAAAAATCATTGACGCAGCGAAATATGCTTTGAGAAATGTTGCCGTATTAGAACTGAAAGCTCCCTACTGGAGGTACATACCGACGCCTTTGTGGACGAGATATGTGCGGAACATGAACTATTTCATCGAGTACGTAGCGCAAACATTGCCAAAAATAAAATACCCTTCATCCCCAAGACCAGAAGAATCTAATTTTCCTTTTTAGAATATGTATGAAGCACATCGATGCAGCTATGGAGAGGCTCAAGACCAAAAAGGCTATCAATGAAGCCGACTTATCGTTAGTGGAGAGAATATTAGCCAAAGAGAATGACCCTAAGATGGCTTATATATTGGCCCTGGATTTAATATTAGTCGGAATCGACACGGTATAATATGCAAAGCAATCAGAATTATTTAGTCGTAATCTGTGAATATTTTATCGTGAACATATTCATTTCTCAGATATCGATGGCTGTCTGCTCGATTCTGTATCAATTAGCAACTAGACCCGAAGAACAGGAAAAGGTCCATCAAGAGTTATGCGAGATACTCCCTGATCCATCGGTCCCTCTTACGACGAATCACCTTGACCGGGCGGTCTACACGAAAGCCTTTATTCGCGAGGTTTTCAGGTAAGACCCACTTGAAAACCAGTTTATTGGAGCCGGAAGAAATACAGGCTGACACAGATCCACATGAATCGAATATGTCACTATTAGCTTCTCATTAAATAATTCAGTACTCGTCAGTAATTTCATTACGTTTGCAGGTGATGTAATTAATACATCTGTATTTACATCACTCTGTAACATGCTTGTATTTACACCATAACTAACGATTAGTTCTTGATGATTAATTAATTAATTTTTGCTTCAAAGGATATACTCGACTGTCATTGGTAACGGCAGAACACTGCAACACGACACTATTATCTGTGGCTATAAAGTACCGAAAGGCGTAAGTATTACGATCCAGAATGCAATCCGCCGACGACATAAGATTTGCGCAAAACAATTTATATGCGTGATATCACAGGTGCAAGTTGTCTTTCCCACTGTTGTGACGGGCAACATGGAGGAATTTGTGACAGACGCAAAGACGTTCCGACCAATGAGATGGGTAAAAAGTGGCGAAAATGAGAAACTCCATCCGTTTGCTTCTCTGCCTTATGGGTACGGCGCGCGGATGTGCCTTGGTAGAAGATTCGCAGACTTGGAAATGCAGGTCTTGCTGGCAAAGGTAATCATCCTGTTAACTGATTCGCATTAGTCTTAGTAAATCGACGGACAATGTTGCTTCATCAAAGTTTGAAAGTCCGTCCAATTTATTTGAACTATTTTCGTTATTTCAGCTTATACGAAATTACAAATTGGAGTACCATCATGAACCGCTCAAGTACAAAGTGACGTTTATGTACGCGCCTGATGGCGAGCTTAAGTTCAAGCTAATACGAAGATAATAAGTGTAATATAGAATACAATTTGGTATTTGAGTAATCTAATCTCGATGCGCTTTACTCTTTTGTACAGACGAGTTGCGGCCTATGAGAATAAAAGGACTTACAAAAGTGATTATCCTCGTTTTCCCAGACGAACGATAAACATTGTACTGATAGGAGAACAAACTTTCGACAGGTTAACAAAATAAAAAAAATGTATTTCACAATGCGTGACACACAGAGATAATACAAATTCAACTCTAACTATACATCTGGAACAATTAGGAAGCAGTCTATCTCTCAGTGAACGTAAAGTTCAGCGGCCCCTTTGGCGTATACATAGGATTGATGTAGTAGTCCAGTTGCTCGTAATGATATTCCACCTTGTAATTCTGAAGAATCTGAAAGCCACGAGAAAATTGCATCTGTGAGTCATAATAGCGAGAGATTTGTAGGCGCGCGAGCGCGCCCGAGTGCACCTCTCGTATAAACCGCAAAGAGAAATTGCGAGCGGAAAGTGTGTCTAGCTAGAATCCCACGAATTCCCATTCCCAAGATAATTGCACCGATTTCTATTGGGTAACCGAAAGCATTCGGCACTAAATCCGGCACGCAGTGTACGCGGAGAGGCCTTCTAAAATAAATATTTCCATTTCCGATGCCCGTTAATACTTTCGTATAGCCACAATGAATTATGAGCGGGACAGACCGATGAACCTACAATTGTCCGAGTGCATCTACCGTGACTGGCAGACGAAGCCTATAACGGGCAAAGTAATTACACTGGGCTGTAAGATTCCGCAATAAACTCTCAGGTAGTCGCAGATTTCTCTTTCACTCGTTCCTTCTAGCTAAGCTATAATACTTTTCGTCTCTACGCCGTCAAACGACGCGTTGATGGCCAAGCTTCTTTACTATTAAACGCATCATGCAATCTATCAAGTAACAGACAGTAACAGTAAGCACCCGAGTACATAAATCACATGAATCCTGTGTGAAGGAAGCTTTAATGCATATCAGACCATGAACTTGAACTCAGCACGGTAAGAAAACCGGTATCGCAAAGCCGATGTGAATGATAGGCAAAACATAGATGAAAGAAAGTCTAGCAAATTGCAGGTATCGTTATGCTTCAATAAAGATGAAATCTCACCTTAGTAAGAACAATCAACATCTCGAGTTCAGCAAAACGTCGCCCCAGGCACATTCTACGACCATAACCGAAGGGAAGGGAAGCGAAACTGTGTCGCACACCGTCTTCCTGGAACCAGCGTTCCGGTCGAAATTCTTTACTCCTTGGGAAGTACCTGTCTTGATTACTTATAACATAATGCTGGAATACTACGTGCACCTGCGTACAGAAGGATGGGTCATAATTTTAATGATTTCGACCGAGGATCCCTCCGACTTCTATGAACCCTTGGCACTTTCCCTTTTCCAGACAGCCACTTTTAACATTACTTCATTCTCCAAGGGTATCTACATATACATTATCAATCAACAAACTGTTACTTACGCCTTTTGGCACATGATACCCGCTAATTATTGTGTCCTTCGTCATGCTGCGACCATTCCCGATCACCACCGGATACATTCTAATCAATTAAATCAGACACACATGTAGGACGCTTAGTTATTACCACTTAGGAAGAGGGTGCAGTCTTTCGAACCTCAATGTCTCCTTGATGCAGGCGCGAACGTATTTTAAATTATCTAAATGTTTCGCTTCGATATGCGCACTCTTATCTGGCAGAATCCTGGAGATTTCTTCGTAAGCCGATGCTTGCTTATCCGGATGCAATGCTAATTGATACAACACTGATGCCACCGAACTCGAGGTCTGCAGTAAAAGATTCGTTTTTAGATAACTTGCTATATTAAAACAGCAGTTAGCATTTAAAATTTAAGAGAGTCGGCACTTACAGTATCGATACCAACTAAAAATAAATCCAATGCAAGGGTTGTCGCGAGTTTCGTGTCACCCTCTTGAGCCAATATTCGTTCCAATAAAGACGGCTCTTTCTCGGGCCTCGTAATTTCCTTGGACTTAGCCAATGCGGCATTCGCATACTTCGATGTCGTTCTGACAATAGTATCCAATGCATTCACATATTCCAACCACGTGGGAGTACTGAAGATCTTCCAAAAAGGAATCTTGAGCTCCAGGATTCCAACGTTTTTAAAGAACGTTATAACGGCATTTATTAAACGTTGCGTTTCCACGTCAGCATTGTCGTCCAAGCAACCCAAACGCACGTCCAATGCTACATGCGCGATTGCTGCAAAATTTGTAAACACACTAAGTAATATAAAAGAGAATATCTGAACTTTGTGCATCGATATTTCGATTCCCTATAAATTTGTCCCCTTTTCGCGATCCTAATTATATCTGCACACTCAATGGTCCGTCGGTACTATGATCGGAACTTGTCACTTCATGTTAATTAAGTGCGTTTGTATATGCCAGACGGAGGAGACCTATAGCAGGCAGTTACTTAGCATAAGTGGTTACTCAGGGTCCAAGTTCACCGTGAAGTGTCTATATAATGTCATGCGATGGCATGTTTGATTTACAAGGTAGTTGGAGAAGCGACGCATCGTTGAGTACTCTATGGTACTCTCAGCCTGGCGAAAGATTGATATCTCATACCTCCCATTATCTGTTATGTCCACATTTACCGAAACCACTTTCTTTCTACCCTCTCAACAAACGCACTGGAATATTGTTTATATTGGGCAGTAATTGATGTCGAATTTTTACTCGAACTTACATTCGAGCGACCACTTGTGTATCTCGTTCAGAAAGTCGCCGGGTACTTGGTTGTTCATGTCTCGTATTTTTGCTATCCTGGAAAACATAGATGACACTGGAATGTCGGAACGTGAGAGCAATTGTGGAAAGCAGACAGGGTGCCAGTATGGTGAAAGGAACGGGTAGCGTGGAAAAGTGATTGAAGCCGGCAAGCATTTGGCTAATACTTACCTCTGTAAAAAAGCCATACTCGTTTCTTCAATTGCACTAACGTACATACGCGCGGTCCGTGGTTGCAACATCACTTGCTGTACTTTGCTTCGGAAATTGTACCAACTCTCCCCATGCCTGATACAAATCATGCCGAACATTATGTTTGAACCATAAGTAATCCTGGTGGTTGTCTTTCAATGCAAACGCGTTACAAAGGATACGTGAGTGACATCGATGAGTGAAAAGAAGTCGGCTTGACACAAAAGAAAGAAAGATCTGGTAATCGCAAAGTTCCGTTATTCTTTCTTTGCCCGACCGGCATAAAAAGTTTCGAAAGGGGCTGCTCTACTTTGCTACCATAACTGTTGTCGCTTCGTTAATTGTATTCGCAATTGATCCGACCATTCCCCTCAATCACGAAGGGGTATCTTGCATGCAAATGCAACTTGAGCTGCAGCTGGCCTACTGAAAGTGGTGACAGCGAGTACCACTACTTTCGATTGCGCAACTTTCAATTTCGAAAGACACGTCGAAACGTGAGACATACAATGCACCAAGAGAGCCAAGGAATTTAAGAACACGGCCAACTTCCTATTCGATAATTCAAATGTCTTTCCTGTAATGACTGTTAAACGTTCCGGTCAATGTTAACACGAAGTTGAAAAGAAAAAGTTGGCATCGAACACATCTAACCGGGATTCATCATTGCAGTGAAATATGAAGAAGGTCGTTAGAAAAGGTGAATAATAATTTGCCAGGGGGCAAGCGACCTTACACAGCTATTACTCCAGCGTTGCCCCGAAAGAAGTCTTTTCGTAAGACATGCTTGTAATAATTGAGTGACGGCATCGAGGGTCTAAAGGGCATTCTTTCCTCCTGCCTGAATATCCGCTCGATCTCCCCGGCATCATAGACGAAAACCATATCCGGCCTGCCCAGTAGTCCTTCAATTTTCACAATGTCCCCATACTGCTCGTACAATCTCTTCGAAACTTTATCGATGGCCTGAATCTTATAGTCGCCTGAAATGTAGGGTCCAATGAGTACCATTTGGGCTAGTTTCAGTATCAGGCATCGAGAGTCTTTGGTCAAGTAACTTGTTTTCTTTCACTTTTAGCCGATCTGGCAGTGTTTAATTTCTTGAGAAGTTAACGACACGTAAAATCGCGTGAGACGCCAAATAGATTCTTAGAAAAAATGCGCTCGGTTTCGCTCTTACATTCGCGCGAGACTTGGGTAATCGCGTGGTGTAAATAGAAAAGCAGAATAAATACAAAGTAAAAATGCCGGCTTCATTAGGAATGATTCGCACCTATGTAAGGTATGAACCGCCAGGTGTTTCCCAAAAGTGGAATCGGTTTTGGTCCAGGTATTTCAGAGTACGGCCGGTATTGCGACAAATCCTGTTCCACCAGATCTGTCGCCATGGTCTCTAATTTTCTAACAGTATTACGGGAGTCCTTGGCAGCCGAGGCTAACAGCCTCACGAAAACACGGCTCAAAGCAGGCATTTTGATCCTAAAACTGAATGAAAACTTTCATCGTTAGAGATTCGTTTACAACACACTTTTTCTAGATATGTATAATCGGAAATCAGAAATCGAAAGTGGGATCTCTACACTTTTAGAACGTGACACGATCTGCATTAATAATTCCGTCTGGCTCCACTGGAAGAAGTCGATGAATAAACATTTCGTATTATTAGCCCACTCAAAAGGTTACATAAAATACGAATTCCGCCACCCATGAAAGCGAAGTGTCAATCCTTAAGAATGTCGCTAACTGAAACCATTTAAATTTTACCTATCAGCAACATGCATAAAATTCCATTACTATATCATTCTTTCCATTATGGAATAACGAATACTCTTCATGCGGCATACACACTTTACTAAGATACAACTCGTTAATTTCCTAATAGCGCAATAAAACATTAATATTTCGTCAACGAAACCTTACAGCTAATTGCATGTTTGTAGCAAGTTGTCAATCACTAAAAAGTTCGCAATACGTAAGGGTCTAAAACAACTGTCCCGTCTATATCCATTACTACCCTCAATTGAAGATTGGGCAACTGGCGTAACAAGCACTGAACTATTTGAGCGGAACATATCAAATACCAGACAAGTTGTGAAAGAAATAGCAGGCGTTGACTTACGGAAACTGGGCGGCTTCCAATGTTTACAATTCTAATTTTCAATAACATAACATACTTTCCATCTGGAAATACACTTGAAGCATTATGTAAATTAATGAAAGTGTTCGAGAAAATGTAAAAAAATGCAAAATATGCGCTTCGAACCGTAAATCCTTAATGGTATTTCATCCTGGTATTTTAGGAATGTAACTGAACCACACACGTTCAATTGTTGTATTTAAACGAAGTATCTGCACTTAACGCACGCACAAACATTGGGATCTAGTCTATCAACAATGATCGAAATAATACATTCAAATTTTCTAGTCAACTTTCTTGAAGATATGATGTCAAATTCGAAAGCGAGAGCAAGTGAGCTAGAGTGGGCTGCCATTTGTTTTACAGTCAACGTAATCCTTTGTTTACAGTCATATATTCTTTTCTCTTTTAACGTCTAATTCCTAAAGAGTAAAGTTTAATTTTTACAGTAAAGTAACAACGACAATCTATCTTACCCTTTTCAACCCTTATAAGTCCCCAATCAGATGTTAGACGCAACACATTTTTAATCAATTTTTTGAAAACTTGTAACATGAACCAATGTAATACCACGGCAAAATGTTTACTTTTTAATTCGGTTTATTTTATTCGAGAACATTCTCATAACGAGCACTCACTATGTACAACTTGATCACATTATTGTAAGGAGAAATGTTCAGTTCTATGAAAAATTGTATTATTTTCTTAAATGAATCTGAACGCGATCGCCGGCGTCAGAACTCTGTCTAATCTGTCGGTGAAAGTGTAGCGTTCGCCCCAACGGGTAAAGAATTTAAAGACATTTGGTATCTCAATGAAGGAAGCGTATCCATGGTGGGAGATACGTCTCTAGGTCTGGAGTGGGGTATGCTTCATTAATATCTACGCATGCAGAATTCACTGAAGTACCGCAACAAACGCATCTTGGAAACTTATTCGCATCTACTTGAACTCCAATTTATTGGACGCTGCATATCGCAATTAACAAAATTAGTCTTACAATTATAAGAAACCATTGAAACTGCTAAGGAAATATTCACTTTGTTACTCGCGGGATTGTACACGTTTAATATGTAGTCATATATTATTAACGCAGTTGGAATTATGAAGTTCACAGGAAAAATAATAACTATCATGGGGAATTAGTGAATGTATTGTAAGTATATATTTAAATAATCAGGCGCTACAAACATGTGACATACAAGAATGTTCGAATTACAGGAATTTTGTGTTCTTTTATTTACAATAAGAAATTTCACTTCTTATAATCATTATCATATCCTATTATGTCTCGTACCATTTTGATTTCTTGAGATCCATGGACTGTAACTTATTCTTGTAACTACTCACAAGCTTATTGAAGCGAATATCATCTGGATTAACTTTTGCACCTTGTTTCACCTAAAAAAATAAAGTAATTTGTAAAATTGGACAAAACAACATGACAAACTCTCGTGCCTTACTTTGGGTTCCTGTCTCTTCTTTGATGCTTCTTCTTTTTTAACTTCTTGTTTTTTAGCAAATTTCTTCTGTTTCTTTGCTTTTTTCACAACTTCGTTATGTAACACAGCTTGCTTTTTAAGATTGAATTTGGACCTCAGTTTACTTTCACCCGCTTTACCAATCGTGCCAACAAACGATTTAACATCTGGTTTGTTTGGCTTATCAATTTTCGGCTTTTTTGACAACGACGCATTTTCACCTTCGTCAGCGTTTTTTCTTTTCAGTTTATTACCCGGCCATAAAGGATTATGCTCGCGACTTTTTTGTATTCGTTTCTGTTTAGCATTTATCATGACTCGATTTTCTATTGAAAAAGCAACAATGGGACGCTGTAAGAAAAGTCGTAAATTAGTTATCAACAAGTAATTCTTGAACACATTGGAAAATTCTCATTATGTTTACCTTGTTAGCAGTAAATATATTAGGATTATTGTTCACGTTCCTTAAAGCAGCAAGTGCATCTTCATGAGTAGTATATGAAACAAATCCATACTCCTTTGATTTTCCCACACCCTTTGCATCCACATTTCTAAAGTCGCGCATAATCCTTGCCTTGAATACACAACGCAATATGTAAAAGAGGTTGTTACTAATTGTAGCTCTGTATTAGTTTTATAAACTCATACCTCTCGGATAATAGCTTTGGCAGGACTATGACGCTCAAAAATTTTTCTAAGTTTAATATCATCTACTGAAGCTGGCACATTATGGACAACAAGCCTTGACCTTGCAACAAACATATTTAAGTTCCTTAACATTTGGGATTTCCATTGCTCTAGTTGTAAACGCCTAGCCATATCTGTGGCAGATACACCATTGGCAGCTGGGCTTCCTGCTAGTATCACTAAAAATATAATGCAACTATTAATATTCGTTTTGATTTTAAGTCTCAGTGCATCCTCTAATCCTTCATACCTCCCTCCTTGACTAAATATAAATTCCGGGAATCTTTCTCCCTCCTTTGTTTATCCTTTGCTTTATTTTCTACCTCATCCCTCTCCAAAGCTTTATAGGCTTTGAGTGTTTGTCCTTCAATTTCCAATACAGTGTCAGCAGAAAGACATTTTTCAGCATCACAAACATACTGCAATGATAATTAAGAAAACATTTTCAAGATAAATCTCCTATTTCTGTAATAGAATTAGATAAAATCCTGTGGTATATAACTTTACCTTAAACTTAACAAAGGCGGTTCCTTTAGAATGTTCGGTAAGGGAATCCATACAAACGACTGCATAACATAATGGTCCAAACTGTTCCATGTAGCTTTTAAGTTGATCATTATTTACAGAAAATGGTACATTTTTGAGGAAAATAGTTTTTCCTTCGCCAACATCGTGAGACTGCCGGCGTAGGTTTGCACCATCTTGTTCTTCTGCAACATTTGTTTCCTCTTCATCATTATCATCTAGTTCATCCTCGTCATCAATGCTTTCATCTTCCAATGCATCGCTCATTTCCTCGGATGCTTCTTCAATTTCTACATCGCTATCAATATAATAAAACAAATATCATTTTCAACATTCAATACTACCACTCTTTTGGGAATTAGAAAGCATTGGAGAATGTATATATCAGTAATATATTCACCTATGCAAGCCCTCCACTGATTTATTCAAAGAAATATCTTCTGACTCTACAGAATCATTTTTATCAGTAGTTTTATGTTCTGCATCACTATCAATTTCATTCTCTTCCTTTATTTCTACCGCATTGGTCCCATCATCCTCATTGCTATTCGTGTGAAATTTATTTTTTGGTACTGCCCAGTCGACTATAATCGGTCTTTCAAGGAGCGGTTTTAAATTTGCATGATGTATTGCTTTTGCAGCACTTTGTACCAGTTCAAATTGAATAAATGCACATCCTAGTTTCCTGCCATTCTCCTTGGTCAAAACTTGTATTTCTTCAATTTTACCATATTGTGAAAAAAGCTCATGTAAATGTTCTTCAGTGGCCTAAACATAATTGTAGATATTTATGTATCTTTATATAAACGGAAAACTTTTTAACAGTTCTTATTTGTATATTATACTACTTGTCAACATACCAGGAAGGATAAATTCCGGATTATAACTCTTGCCCTCTTTTTCCTATTTTTCTCTTTCTGAAGTTGTCTTGCTTTTTGTTTTGTCAATGAATTTGGCCTAGAAGGAACTATTTGATTATTCTCACTATCTTCATTTTGTTGTGTGCACTCAGCTTTGTCATTATTCTCTTCAGTAGTGCTTTCAGTTTGGTTTTCTAACTTTTCACAAAACTTAGATTTTGGTATTGCCCAACTGCTATTTATGGTCCTACCTAATAAATTACATATTTTTAGTCATATTACTAAGCAAAGTATTTCTTTCTTTGCATGTGACACAACTTACCCAAAAACTCTTTCTTATTTGTATTGAATATTGCTCTTGAAGCATCTTCAACTTGCTGGAATTGAACAAATCCACATCCAACAGGAGTGCCATCAGGACGTTTAAGAAGGTTTATTTCTTCTATTGTACCAAAAGGGCTATACAGCTGTCTAACATCATCTTCAGTTGCCTAGAAATGCACAATGGGAACAGGCACAACAATATAGTATTAAACGATTTCCAATTAAATTAATTCGGTGATTGTATACCTTAAATGGCAAATTGCGAACTATAATCCTAGCGTTCTTGTTTTGTGATTCTGTGTTATCACTTTGATTTTGTACTTGTGACACATTCTTCTGTAACCGCTTCTTTTTTCTGTAAATCCATGACACTTTCTTTCCATCCCTCCGGTTTCCTGACCACATAATTGATTACATTAGACAAATGTGTCATACACTGAAAACGCATCAATATTTAAAACTAAAATTAACTTAATATACCTGAATTGTAACTACGTGTTTTACTAGACGACATTGATCCTAATCAAGATAACATACAACAATGAAAAATACACTGAGTTGTATGACACTTGACTTATTTATTATTTTACTAGAAATACTTCACAACTGTAAAATACACATGCTGGCTCAAAATAAGTTTACAGGTTATATTGCCGTACGTATGCGCATGTACCACTCCCCTCCTGCTACAGTCTCCCACACTGAAACACACTCAACACACCAATAATGAAATCTACACAATTCATGCAACTGCACGTGTGTGCAATAGATCAGAATCTGTTGTGTGTGTATGTATTTGTTTCGTAAAATCAATTAATTCACGGTGCAGACTCTGGCCTGCCAACATAGAAATTTCTTATCCAAAGAAGAAGCGGCAAATTTGTATTATATATTATACTTCTTAATATGTCTGAAATATGTATGTACGATGCTGTAGCCAATATCATATTATGTATATTTCACCTTCATCAGTCAGTGCTTGCCGCCCGTTCGTTTTTGGCTTATCGCACAAAAAGAGCTTTCTCTGTTACAAATTAATTAATTTATGTAATACTTTCAAAACATAACGTGCAATAAGATTGCCTTTTGTCAAATAATATGTTAAATACAACCAGATCGCATATTTCATTAGATCTATAGTTAATCATAGATAAACAAATATTAAACTTGCCAAAGTTTCGAACATTGCGGTTGAGAAGCAGACGGAACTAAATCGAGCGAGAGCACAATCGATCTTGTAAAATTCGATACTCTGCAAGTATATATGGTCAAAGCGGATTTTCATTTCTGCTAAAGACAAAACAGCAAACAACACAGTGAAACTATTATCATGACTGAGTTAAAAGTATTTTATTGCCTCCTTTTATTGACCTTTTTGGAGTTGACATCACAAATCCGACCGTCCTTACATGGACACAAAAACGGTGAGCAAGAATTTACGTTGTTTTAACACTTTTCATTCACTGACAAGAATGTGCTTAACGAACGATGGTTATGCACTGTTATTTAATGCACAATGAATCGATCATTTGATGAGAGAAACACACATCTACGATGAATTCAGTCTTTTTCCCCCGTGTCTATTTAAACCTTTCATTTGCCTATGCTTCTAAGTCTATCACTCTGTATTATGCTTCATTGCTGGCAGAGATTTGTCATTAGTTTATATCAGTCAACAATTTTTGAGTCGAAGCAACATGTCGAAGTACGTACACAGTGACAAGGAAATTTACTAAACGACATTCAATAGTAATTTTTCAAAACGAATATATTTTACTTCCTTTTTCGCTAGTTCCGTTTATTTATTGTTTTCATCAGCTTATTATAACCATGAATACACATTAAAACAAAAACAAATCTTTACACTCACTTACTATTGTACTATTACAACTTACTTACCATTATATTGACATTATTACCATTACAGAAATATATTACACAGTGTCCATTTCTTTTCAAATTTGTAAACAAAACAGCTCTGTTAGAGCTATCATGTAATGACTACAACAATGACAAGTTATATTATCTGGATTTAGGGGCATATACCTTTTCAGAAACATTTTTATCATATTATTGACTCTTTGTAATATATTTTGTAACACCTTGTTCTACTATTAGGTATATAATGAAACAATTCATATGTCTGTGTGTAAGAACTCTCAGAAGCAAACTTGACCCATCATTATTCTTATTTTCCAGTCTTTGAGCAAGATGAAAATGATGATCTGTATCTGGAAATCATATCCATGTCTACACATAAGGTGCATTATATAAATATCAATATATATTTTATATACATATGTATATGCATACATATATATGCATAATCAAAACAAGTTTAAACATTTTATATAATTTTATTTTGCATAGTTTTTCTGATATTTGTGTGCTACCAGACTATTCTTGAGATGCTACTATATAACACTAGTTGCTTACTTCTTAATCTATAATTCAGCAAAATATAGTATCAATCTATTTTGTTTTGTAGGATTTTACTAGTACAGTACATGGGGCTGGGTAAGCATTATACTCTTTAAAATAATGGTGAGTGGAAGTAGGAAAGGTATTAATTATAACTATTTTCCTGATATTTTAATATCTTCTATTAGCAGTATTCCTAGCTGTATTGGACCTCCTTAATAAAAAATGAACTACAAATCTTTAATAGAAAAAGTGTTGGCTTAAATAAACTATAGCTTAAACAAATTGCTTTATATTTTTCTTGTCAAAACATTAATATTATATACATGTATGTCTGTGTCATATAACTCATCCATGTGACACAGTCAAAAATCAAACTTTTCTGATTCCTGCTTTATTAATCCTCATAGCTTTAAACTAATATTTCTTATACCTTTCCTATTTTCAATCTTCAGCATTAAAAGCAACTAACGAGCTAATGTTCTCAGAAAAAATAATCTGAAACTATCTTTAAGGGATACGAGTCCGGATGAAAATAAAACACAAGATTCTTTACTACATGTTCACTTTGAACCACAGATTCTGGATTTCAAAGAAAGGTACAAAGTCTTCCATTCCAAATTTTCCTTAATTAAGGTGCATTAGTTATACTGATATATTATGATGTACAATTTTTTCTCAGGCAACTTGGTGTGCCACACCAGGAAACTGTGATGCTATTTAATAAAGATCATAATAAAACAATACATCTTTTATTAATTTCTGGAAATACACGACACTTTCATTCATCATTCTTCCAAAACAAAGTAAGTTACTGTATGAAATAGTATGTAGTAATTTCTTTAAAACTACTGTTGTTGTACTTCTAATGTTGTACTTCTTAAGTAACTTTACTGAGTCTTTCTTTAAAGGTCATACCACCTCTTGGAAATACAACATTTAATGTTGTCTTTCTTGGTAGGGAAGAAGGTGAAGTTGATACACATCTTTTAATACATACAACAGATGGCACAATAAAGTATCAGGTATTAAAAAGAATTGAAATGCTTATATTTTGAAGTTGTCAACAAAATATGTATTATTAAAATGGCTGTTTATTATTATAGGTGAAGGGAGTAAGTGTTAGTAGTCCATATCGGCTGCGACCTATAGTAGGTGTTAAATTACCATTAAATGCATCTTTCACTCCTCTTATATACATGCACAATCCTCATCCGGAAGCTTTACAAGTATGGTACTAAAGTGCAAATAGGTCTAACGCGAATGTTCTTTTGTTTTAATTATAATTTTTGTCTAAAGGTTATCGAGGTGTACAGTAGTGGTGGCGAATTTCAATTGGAGTTACCATCAGGAGAAGCAGAAGGGTCCCGAGAATTGTGGGAAATACCACCATATCAAACTAAGCCTATAATAAGACTACATTTCAATGCTTACACAGAAAAACTACATACTACATACATTAGGTTTGTAATTTCGGTAATATCGCTAATACTCAGCAAGTTGGGTTTCAAATATGATCATTTTACTTTGTATTACAGACTTAAAATAAATAATACTGCAGAAGTTCTTGTAGTAGCAGTAGAAGTGGAAGTAAAGAGTGGGGCTGGTCTTCATTGGGGTGGAAGTTCAGGGGTGATCAATTTAGGTATGGGTGGATCATTGCAGCCACCTATACAGTATCCTATTGCTTTGAAAAATTCTGCTAAAAAACCAATCAAAATTGTGGTAGGCATCATTTCTGTTTAAACTTAAAAGGAGACTGTACACACTGTTAGACATTGTGTCTAATACTTATTTATTATTATTACAGAATATAATCAGCACTCCTGTCTCAAGAGCATTAAGACTTCACTTTGAGCCAGCAGTAATCCCAGGAGATACTGAAATCCCAATAGCCATTGGAGCTTTAGTTTATGATTGTAAGGCAATTTGCGTTCATGTTATGGATGCACCCAATACCTCTTGTGTATGATTTCAGGGAAAACGGGTCTAGAGTTACAACATTTTAAAGGAAAATTAATTATAAAAGCAATAGGCCCAGGGGGCTCTAGCCAGAAGCTTGCAATTCCGTGGATCGCACAAGTTTTACAAGGTGGTTTAGAAGTAAATGCGTCGATTACGCATTACTGCTCTCCACAGTCTAATCAAGCACGAAACTTTAGTGTTGTTAATAAGTTTAAATTACCATTAGCTATTACCAATGTTACGATGTCGCCTCACGTGAAGTCACTTTTTACGGTAAATAATTCATATCTTCACATTTAATATTTACTTGGTATATTACTGGAAACATTCATTTACCTAAATTGTAGATTAGAAATTTTGTTCCAAGAGTATTAAAGCCGGAACAAAAAGTCAATATATTTTCTTTACAACTTGCAAAAGATAGAAAGACAGACAATGTGAAGATGGAGTCTTCAATTTTAATTCACTCAAATGTTTCTGTAACGGAAGTCCCACTACTGAGTTATGATGGAAGAGTAAGAAAGATCGTACCAGGAGAAAAGGAAAGCGATAAAGGCACTATGCATTTTGGTACAGTTGGAAGTGGTACCGAAAGTGAAGCAATTTTTGCTTTGGAAAATCAAAATCCCATAAATATAGATTTGCATGGATGGGGTGTCAATATGCCTGGGGCAGTATTGGAGCTAATGGGCTGCCAAAATGGTCCAACAGATTTGCAAGATAAAGATTTGCACAACATTACTGTATGCAGTCACACAGGCAATGTAAATGATTTAAAAATAATAATCCACTTGCCATTAGTGAGAGCATTACTATCATAATTCAAATTTTAGCAATATATAAAACCGGGTCATTTTGCAATCTTTAAAATTAAAGTAAAAACACCAATGGTGGAAGAAGATACAATTGTTGGTGATGTTTTTGTCAGAACAACATATGAACGGTTTACCTTGCCAGTCTACATGCGAGTAGCACATGGACGACTGTCTTTAAAGAAACTTATTTTCACCGATTGTTTTCCTGTAACTACACATTTTTGCATACAACTCTGTTTTAGATTTACTGTCTTAGTTATACTTCTAATCAATTTTATTTAGGGATCTATTTGCGTGCAACAAGTTAAAGTGTATTCAACATTCGCCAAACCAATGCAAGTAACTCACATTTCATCGCTTAATAAGGATACAAGAATTAAATATATACCTTTAGAAGAAGCATCCATGCCGGTAATTTTCAAAGGTGAAAATCATGTTGGATCAATACATGTTGAACCATCTGTCACATGCAAACAACATTGTTATCTGGGATTAACGTTAGATAGTAATGGTATGCAAAATATTTAAATTTTTTAATGATCAGGTATTATATAATATTGTAATGACAACATATTATTTTTTTAGGTGGGAAGCAGTGGTTAAATACCCTGAGTTTACCTTCACACACTCGTGATACTGATTTAAATTTACTAAATGCAAGATATATGCGTTATATGAATTCAACCAGTGGTCGTGGTTGGAACAATATTACAATGCGGTTGGATACCACCGAGGTTCGCGGCCACAAGTTTTATCTTAGTATAAAACCTAGTTGGCCAAGTTTGTTGTCTAGTACTTCCAATACTAAGAATAAAAGTGGTTTAATATTTCCTTTAACTCAAGTTGGGAATACAACATACAAAACATTAAAAGTGCATAACCCAAGTACAAGTCAATTGGTTATTCAACTAGTGATGGATTGGGCATATCCACATGGGGCAAGACTCTATCATTCATTGCCAGCAAAGTGCGTATCATGTAAAAAATATTTAATTCTTTTGTAATTTAGCTGAATATACTTCACTGTCTTAAAATGTATAATATTACTAATGCTTTAGATTTAAAACAACTTGCACTGGATGTGTATCAACTGTCCCAGGAGAATTCAAATTGCAAGAAAATATAGATGATCGGGAGTGGTTTCATAAGGAATGGAACATAAAAGTAGCTCCTGAATCATTTGCTTTTAACTTAGGTCCATCTGGATCTAAAATCATACGTATATCATATACCCCTCTCTCACCTTCTCCATCATCAGCATTTTTATACATTAGGTAATTTTTTATAGACTGAACATTCGTTAAGCAAGCATTCATTATAAAGTATCTCTTTTATCTTATATAAATTGCAGAAATAATATGACAATTTTGGAAGTACTGCGTGTGATAGGTCAAGGCGCACATGCACAATTTAGATTTGGAAATCGGAAGCCAGGATCCAATACACCTTTATTGTTTGAGCTTGCTGACAAACATCTAAAAGATTGCGAACGTATGTAGATACCTCCTCTACAGAAACAAAATGATTTCCGTATATCTATATTCATTCACATTATTCAATCTTTGAAAATTACTTACTATAATGTTTATATCAGTTTATAACTCCATAATTTTTTATTAGAGGGAAAAGGCGAGGGAACACCGGCTCCGAATTTGACTGTGAAAAGATCTTTCATTGCTAGAAATACAGGAGAACTACCAATTGATGTTTATGCATTTTACATCAATGGTTTACGCTGTGAAGGATATGGTTTTAAAGTACTCAATTGTGGTCCGTTTAAGTTGAGCCCAAACGCTACAAAGAAAGTGGAAATCGCTTTCACTCCAGATTTTACTTTATCGCGAATTGAAAGGAAACTGTTGATATCCACGAGTTTAGGATCAGAAAGTGGTGATTCTGAAAACGGCATAGTGGTACTTAATCTGTTGGCGACACTTCCAGCACATTCACTAGAAACTTGTGCTGCAGCACTTACAAGACCAGCTTGGGAACAGGCTATCCACTGGGGAGCTATAAGCCTTACATCTATATTATTAATTTGTGTCCTGGCTGTATCGTTTTTAGAAGCAGATCGGATTTTAAGAGGGGCTCTTGCAAATTTCTCGAGAGACAGTCCAGTTCAACCGCCTCTCGATTTAAGGCTTCTCTCACATATGACACCTTCCCCATCGCAAGTCACATGCATGGCCAAGGAAAAAGTAAGTCCCGATGAAAAGCCAAAGATTACCAAAAAAGAGGAGGTTTACCCCGACTGGGGATTGATGAACGTCAAAAAAAATAAAGATAAGGACGCCCAAAAGGGATTAAAAATTCCTGACTGGTCGATAGAAGAAGAACGAAAGTTTAAACTCGATACAGAATCGAAAGATTTACTATCGTTTAAACGGTGCGATGACTCATCATCAATGAATACTAATAACAGTTTAAACAATAGCATTAGTGTTAAAAGAAAATCTAAGAAGCAAAGTATTGGACAAGAAAGTCAGAGTGAGAATACAATAGTAGAAAATACGCTTACAGATGCACAAATACTTCCATACAGAAAGTACACAAATAATGCGTATGCAAAGACAAGTCCTGTTAGTAATAGAAGAATCAAATCAAATCACACAATAAACATCAAAGAGCAGCCAAAATTGAGTGACCATGAAGTGCAGATTGATGCAACAGGATTATTGAATAATGCCCGGAACAATAAATCCGATAATAAGAGAAAGCAGTCAATGACTGCAAATAATAGCGTTCAAAATAATATATCCACTAAGAAGCCTGAGGGTAACACTAGTCAAAAAGGTATTCACCTTTCAGAAGAAGATACGTCGTCCACTACCACGGAAAGTTCTATCCACGACGAGCCTGCCCTATGCAAAGTATGCATAATAACAAATATTTCTTTTTACATTTCCAAGTGCATTCTGAGAAATGAACATACAATAAAGTGCATTTCCTAAATATGACAAAAACATACAAATCACTAAATGTTTCAGAATTTTGAACAATCTTGTGAGAAACAAGAGAAACTCCAACGAAAACCTATAATCAAGAAGACCAAAGCCGAACCAACTGCTATTGGGCCGTGTACAGATTATAGAGATAACTATGAAGGTGATTGTGATGATGATGAGTATGATAAAGACAAACTTAATAACCCAAATAGGTGGAAAACTAGTACCACTAGGTCCACTATGAAACATCATATTCATACCACGCGCACAGTGGAACCATCCTTTAAACTATCACGGCAAAATAAAACTGTTCCCAAGAAAGAGAAAGCATCACAAAAGCGACGCAGTACAGATAAAACACACACAAAAGGTATGCATTATTTCTCTGGAGACTATATACTATTAACTCATACGTACAGTATCTAATATCCGTTATTCTTTAGCTACTCTTTCAACAATATCGGTAACCAGTAATTCTATCCAAAAAGAAGAGATAAGTCGTACGTCAGCAGCTGCACCCGCGCCCTTACCGCCACCACCTTCTTGTTGGGGTGAAAATAGGGCCAGATTCAGCGACGTGGTAGCGCGCAGCCAAGACAACCTTTCAGCTTTCACAAATATAAACAAAATTAATAAGAAACAAGCATCTTCGCACCACTTACCTCTGATTTTTAATAATTATACCAAAGATGCAGAAAAACTAAAGCCAGACGCCAGTCAGAAATGTTTACAAACCACGAAAGAGTATGCAGCTATATCAACACCCTCATCTTTATGTACTCAATCCATGGATAAAGAAAAGTTACTCGAAAAAAGCACCGCAAAGACACAAGGAAATACACATCAGTCAAACAGTTATTTTATTAATCCGTTTTCGGAACCGGCGGTATGTCCAGCAAAACTACTCCCCAAAGATATAATTAGAACTTGCTACTGATGTGCATTAATAATAAACTATGAAAAATTATTGTCCGCAGTTCGAACGTGAATTGGTGCCATACGATGATCTCCCAGAAACTGATGAACCATTAGTAGAATTAGAGAGCCCCGAAGAGGACACACGATGTCACTTATGGGAAGACAATAGTCCCATGATTAATTTATTATCTGACAGTAGTAATGGATTTCAACCAGAATCATCGAAAGTGACTGAAAAGCCTTCGGTTTTAACAGACACGTTAACAGGTAGTTTTTGAAATTAATAAGACGATAAATAAATGCAATGTTGCATCCGTATTAATCATTTTATAATATACTGTGTTAGATAACTGGGCATCTGTTAAGACAAATTGGGAACCTTTGTATACAAGAGCCGCTGTAGGCGAAGAACGTAGTGGAGTGTGGGGATTAAATACAGGAGGTGTATGGGCGGCAGCCCCGTGGGGTGCAGCAGCCCAACCCATAGCTTCATTACATTGTGAAACGGAAACACAAGTAATTAATACATTCAATCGCGTTTCCTTTCGCTATCATATTTATGGGCAGGATATTGGGTATTCGAATTAGAATTACGAATTCATAATGTTTTTTACTGGGTTACAGGAAAGATCAGGTTTCGACCCATTTCGGTCTCTCAGTACAATTTGGACGCCATCATCAGCAGAAAGTTGGAAGAAGAAGCATGAAGATTAATCATCTACGAATTTTTAATGCTCTCACTTGTGATATTATAGACTTGTTTGATATTTTTTTCTCATACAAAACGTAATAATCTATTTATTAGCCACACTATAAATGTGATCGACAATGCTTAAGAATATTGATTTTGTTTGTTTTCTGTGTTTCTCTCATATTTTGTGATATACCATCAAACGATGCCTCGCATAATAATGTTAGATAAGTTCGGACCAAATTCGTTTGTATTCTAAGCTGTTTCAAACTTAAATTTTTATGTGATCATTTGTTGACTTGTATTATAATCACTATATGAATATTATTATGTAAAACTCATTCCTTAATATATATTTCTGTTTTCTATTTATACCTTTCCCAGCCGAAAATTTTAATAAACTACTGATTCCGAATTTAATAGAGATCATAAATACATCTATTTGTAGATTTGAACAAGTCAATTTTGCTATAGTAATGGGAAAAAAAGCTTTTTTCATGTGTTGTAAATTATTAACAATTTTGCTACATTGCAATACAAGCAGACCAAAGCAAATATCTATTTATCCGTTCAAAAATACGGTAAAGTAGTCTATAAAGAACAGGGTAACCAAAAGTAGTGTATAAATATGACAAATATTGAAAAACTGCATAGAATGTAAGCAATAATTTAAACCCTTAAATTTGGCCATACCTACGATCGGAATATTGTCACGTTATCAAGAATAGAAAATTCTGTCATTACAAAAATGTTAATCTATCAGGAGGTTTGTTCGTTGAAGTGTTCACACACGATCTCGCTTGCTGGATTCTTCGTAACAGTAACTACAAGTGTTTTCGGAATATTATCAATAGCACTGAAATTAAAATTTTTAGAGACATTACATACGTGTGTGTATTTACCATATTATCATAATCTATCTTCTTCTGTTGTTTCTTTCTATTTATTGCTGAGCTGCATGCCCTAGACTGAGTTGCCCCATTGCAAGGGGCTTTTTCCCGGGGCTTCTGTTGGGCCATAATCTTCCTAAGAAGCAATTGATTCTCATATTCTATCCTGCGTACTTGGTCATCTGTAAAGGTCATATTCTTCCTTTTGCTTTTCAACTCTCTCTGTCCTATTTGTTGTTGCTTCTTTTCGAAAAAATCATTGCCAGAACAGTATGATGACGATCGAAGTGCCCGCTTTTCGTCTATGTCTTGTGTGTTATTTATATCAGTTTCAATAGTTGGTATTTTGGAAGTAATTATTTGTTTTATATCTTCTTCTTGGGAAATGCACGATAAATTGTCTGCTAATTGTAGTGTAATATTGGCTGTTTCTGATTCGTCTGATGAATTGTCCGAATAAAAAAATTCACTTGCATATGTAAATTCGTCGTCTTGGGGATTCTTGGATGCTCCGTCATTTGCATTAGAACTTTTTGTATTTGGGTCTTCCCGATGAAAATTGTTTTGCTCTTCATTGACCGTATGCATGCTAGGTACGTGATTAAAATTATCCTTCATTTCAGAGACTTGTCTTTGAATTAGTTCATCTGTCAATGTGAGCGTGTATTGACATTCACATGCAGATCTGGGATTTTCCATGTCAATATACAAATATTGAGAAAATAAGGATATAGTATAATATTAATGAAGACAATTAGTAGATGCAAATCTGAATGCCTATGTAATATGCTGATGATATAAAGGGTAATGTTGCAGACCAAGTCATGGAAATGTAGTAACCATGCCAACAAACTATCAACAAAAGAGGACCAAAATAAAAATGAATGCCCGAATTGAAACAAAAAAGGAATACTATAATTTGCTTTGGATCTAAAAGGCAATTTATTTTCATATCCCATTTTTTTTTTAGAAATCTAACTTGAAGATGTGCTTTATAAGGTCTATTTTTTGAGGAACTATTCAACTGCACAGGTCTGAGGTTCCATTAAAAACGATCATACAATTACTTTAGAATTATTTAATTATAATTATAAAAATATTTGTTGTAACCTAATCCTAATCATTGGCAAATCCAAATACTTTTAAGCTGCCAGCATCTCTTTTTCTGTCATAAGTATCTTTATCATCACACGCATAAGCTAACAAATATTGTTTCGGATGCCAAGCAACAGTAAATGTTGCTGCTTCTACAGGTATGTCAGCTATTTTTTCTCCCGTTTCTACTTCACCAATATCAATAACTAAATCTTCTGATGCAGCAGCTAATAGCTGTCCATTATAGGAGAAAGATATAGTTCTGACAGGCCACTCCAATCGAGAAAATGTTCTTAAACAACATAACTCTTCCGCATCCCACAATGAAACTAATGCGTCAGCAGAGCCAGTGGCAAAGTATCTGCCCGTTGGATCAAATTCAATACAAATACAAGTTCCTGGGTGTGCTTTAATTACATGCAATAATTCTAGATCTGGATAACTTAGAATGTGTACACAACCCTGCCCATTAGTTAGATAAAATGTGTCTGAGTCTTTATTCCACGAAATTTCATTCACTTCAAAGTTGAATTGTTCTTCGGCACGAATTCGCATAACTCTTGCATCTATGAACGTTACTAAATCTTCCTTATTCCCCACAGCAATAGTATTTCCATCGGGTGACCAGGATATATTAATATTTTCTCCTCTTGTACTAATATTTGCTGTGCACTTCTGAGTCCTTGTGTCCCATATACGAACAGTTTTGTCACCACTTGCTGTAGACAGGAGTTCTGGATAAAATGCATGCCAGCATAACTGATCTACACTACCACCATGTCCTCGAAATGTTGTCTCCTGTTTCTGTGAAATTATTGTCTATTATTATTATCATACTCTCCAATTAATGATTGTTCTGAATAATAATACACAGTAATTAATGTATCGACCGATGCCTTTTTATTTAACCACTTAAGTAAAAGACATTTTATATATTGGTGGATATTAGTTGACTTACCAAACGATCAGACCCTAGTGAGAAAATGCAAACTGATTTATCAAAAGAGCCAGATGCCAGCAATTTCCCGTCGCAGCTCCATCCAACGCTGTGCACTTTTGCTGAATGGCTTTGCTGTTCTCTAATTTTGTTGTGTGATTTGAAATAGGAAACCAATTCCTCTACCCGGGAAACTGACATGATCCTCTTTATTTATGTCAAATTCGCGGGACACCCGGCAGTACCTGTACCTGTGATACTGTATACGCTGTATACTTTCGCACGGTCAAACATATATCTCCTTTTTTTGCGGTTCATTTCCAAGAACCTTAAAGCAGTGGTCAAGCCTTTTCATGAAAGCAGATTGCCGAGTCTATGGCAAGAGTCAAGTTGATAACCACCCAATGAAATGTTCGATACTGTTGATTCGGGACTATTGATTGGCTGTTGTCTGACACGACATTTTTAACTGACAATTTGGACCGCCTTGAGGGCCTTGAGGGCCTTGAGGTGAGCTGGACAATTGACAGGTATCTAGTTCATCTAGATAGGTGCGTATCTTTCAGTAACAGTTGCCTAGGTATCCCAGTGATGTACATTTGTTTGGCGTAAACAAACTGGATTCATGACAAACAGTGACAAGTTGAGTGATTGGTAGTGTAGAAATCAATTGTCTGTGGTAGCTGACATTATTATTAATGGATAACATGACATCACTTGATTTAAGACAACAAAAGCTAGAGAAACAGGTAATAACATTGTTGTTCTAAAATATTTATAACACCAGTCGCAAATATACCTTCTAATTCTAAACATTTTAGTCGTATGCTGATGTTTAATTGATTAAGAGGAAACACGATTGTAACTGCTATTCACTTAGAATTAATTGCACATTCCTTATCATACAGTAAAATTGGATTTTACATATTCTAAAATATTTCTCTTGTAATTAAATTTATATTTTGCTTCAGCGACAACTGATAGCCCAGAAAATGAAGCAAAAGAGGCAAAGTGGGGCGGCTGGAATGGTACAAGCATCTAACATATCAAGTACACAACTTACAAGCCATTCAACAAAGTGGATGAATCCTAATAAACAACTTCAGGGTATGCAATTTTAATGCTTCCATTTTTTAAACTAGATATCTATATATAAAAGTCCAAATGAAGATAAAATATAATAACAATTCATACTAACAATTGTTTTATTTCTTAGGGTACGATAGTCCATTACAACTAGACATTTCGCAAATAAATCATGAACCAGATGCATTTACGCAAAGTAAGGGTACAAAATATAATATTTATTGGTGTTAAACTTATCTTGCTTTAAATTCTGGTCATCTACTTCTTATAGAAAGCAGTGACGGAGGTTTTTACCAAATAACAGAAGGAGCAGACTGTGCAGATGAGGAGTCATCACCCATAGAGCTGCATTCTACTTCTGAATCTATTCCATGTCCTTCACCTATTAGAATAGCACCATCGGATCAAGCAAATGCTCTCATAAATCGAGATACCAATTCTTCAGTAAGTAAGAAAAAAAAAAACATTTCATGCTGTCCCTGCAGATTGCACATATTTATTACATGGATTAATATTCGTTTAGTTCCTTTGAATATATTTAAATCTTTTATTTAAACAAAACCACAAAATGTTATTACTTAGAGTCCAGAAATAGAAGGCAACGTTGAGGGTAATGTAGAACAATTTGTATTGCAACCTGCAAATAAAAAAATGCACTACAAATGCAGAATAACACGAGATAGGAAAGGAATGGATCGAGGGCTTTACCCCACATACTTTTTACATCTTGAACGTGATTATGGAAGAAAGGTATAATTTGTTTTATTGTTAAATTGTAATTAAGATTTTTGTATAATCATAAATGAATTAATATTCTATATTCATTGCCAGATTTTCTTGTTGGCTGGTCGGAAGCGGAAGAGAAGTGCTACAAGCAATTATTTAATTTCAACGGACCCTACTGACCTTTCAAGAACAGGGGAGTCATACATAGGCAAACTAAGGTCTAATCTTTTGGGAACACAATTTACAGTCTATGATAATGGATACTCTTTAATGAAAGATGACAAAAGAGATGATCGTTATAATCCGAGGCAAGAACTGGCTGCAGTTGTATATGATACAAATGTATTAGGATTTAAGGGACCACGAAAAATGACTGTTATAATACCAGGCATGACGTCTGATCAAAAACGAGTTGAAATATGTCCCAAAGACGAGTCAGAAACATTACTTGGTAAGTATTGTATTTTTATAATTTATGAGAAAATTTGAATTCTTTGATTTTAAATCCTTAACTCTACCTCTATCTTCATCAGAGCGATGGAAGATGAAGAACATGGATAACTTAATTGAATTGCATAACAAAACGCCTGTATGGAATGATGATACTCAATCATATGTATTAAATTTTCATGGACGAGTAACACAGGCGTCTGTGAAAAACTTTCAAGTTGTTCACGATAGTGATGGTAAGAGGCAATAAAATATTGTTGTAATCATGTCAATAATTGTATACAAATTTTAGCAAATAATTTTTGTGTAAAATTTCCATCACACACATTAGCGCGTTATCATGAATCTAATATTGTACTTTTTCTGTTTAGCTGATTATGTCGTCATGCAATTTGGACGTGTTGCAGAAGATGTGTTTACAATGGATTACAGATTCCCTCTATGTACGTTGCAAGCATTTGCTATTGCTTTGAGCAGTTTCGACAGTAAATTAGCTTGTGAGTAATAACCATACTCATATTAGCACCTTGATGGTGTCTTGCCATTATACTGCTCCATGACTAAGCCGGCGAAATCTACGTGGTACAATCAACAGACGGCGGCATTCTTTTAAACAGGTTCCGTAAGAGTACGTCGTTTTATCGATATAACTAATTGTAAAATGTGTGTTCACTTTTCTTATGTGTGAGAAACGCATTTCAGTATATGAATATTGTAATTCTTAAGCTCTAGCCCCATAGAAACAATGCATTATGAGAAGCTATGTGTGAAAACTATTAGTGTTACTAATACTGTTCAAAATGTAAACAAAAACTGTTTACTGCCTCTATGAGAAATGTTCTAAGAAGCAAGGTACTTGCTCTCTGTTTAAAGTACACTTCAAAACCGTCTTCATTTCAGCATAAAAAAAGTCTGCTAATCGTAAGGAGGGCAATAATACTAAACAGTTAAAGTGCAATGAATACTTGAGATACTTTGCGTTAATTTATAAAATGCAAGGACTTTTATAGCGCTTCTTCATTGTAATTGAACAATGCAACGCATTATTTTTATAATTGTTTACTGTGGCATCAATTGGTACCAGATTATTTCTGACCCGTGAATCATTCAACTTCATACTGTCTGCTCGAAATGTCGCACAACATTCCACTAACTATAATATGCATGTTGTTATTGTATATTCATATCAGTGTTTAGCTAAAAAAAATCCAACAACACAACATGTATAATCTGAACAATGAGTAACCATTTTATCTCACATATCACGATTGTATTGAGTCAGGGCTCAAATTGAAGAATCTCAACTGGATTCTTAAAAAGTGTAAGATATACCAAAGATGTGATTATATCCGATGGGCAACTAAGATGGAATATGTAAAGAAGCATGTAAGTATTTTAACACTGTGCCTTTGTATAATGTTGATAATACGTTTAAGTAGTTTAATATCGCGTTAAATGATTTGTGTAAGATAACAACAAGCTGCAGAATATAAGGAAATTTCAAGAAAATCAGTATTATGTTATAACAAGACTTATTTTTATTGGTAGAGTCAAATTAAATAATAATAAGTTCTTGCAAATCAGAGAGAAATACTGCTGAAATTCATTAATATTTTTAATATATTATTATAACACAAAGCTACAATGGGGGTAGCGCGAAGCATGTAAGCCTGAGAAATGTATTTTAATTTTATAATTACATTTTACAAATGGTATCAGCATAAAGTTGTATGCGGAATTGCGATCTTCTTCACGTTATATTTGTATAGAGAATGTAATAAATGATATAAGTGAATGTTCAAATGTATTGATATGTATTTTTTCATTTGAACTTCCCCACCCTCAAACAAGAAACAGCATTCGTAGAACTAAGGAACACAGGTGTTGAACTAATTTTGTATTAATACTCCAAACATTTTTTATTTCATGCTTAATTGAAGTGATCACATCAAGTTTTTACAGCATGTTTCAGGCAGTATAACAATAGAATTAGTGAGCATGTCTTGAATTCTTATATCTACATGTAGTTACTGCTTGTCCATTCCTCTTGGGTAGTATAAGGCACTTAACTCTTAATATTTAAAAATATAAATACGAAATATAACATGGCTTATTATCTGTAATATTTACAAATTCCTTACATATATATAAATTTATCAAGAATTACTTTCTCAGCATGAAAACCAAATTTTCCAAAGAATATCTGTATGATAAATCATCACCGTAGTTCTCTTAGGATTATTACACTAATAGGTTCGCGCAGAAACACTCAGCAATTAATCAATAGACAATAGATTCCTGACGACCTGTTTGGGAGATACAATCTCATAGCATCATGACTAAAACTATTTTGAAATACACATTAAGGCAAACTATGCACCATGTAGTCAGAAGTGGAGAAATATTACAACGGCTGCGATTATCTATGAAATAGGTATGCAGGATCCATATAACTTATATATACCTGCATATTACTATTATTATAATTTCCAATATTAAAGAATTATCAAAAGTTGTAATAGTATAACATGAAGTTTGTGAAAAATATTAAATGTTGCTAAATGTTGTAAATATTCTAATACAAATTAACATACCGTGTAACAATGTAATCATAATGTGATAAAATTCGTATTTGAGTTCGCTCATGCATTGAAACAGTCTTTGAAATCAATTACAAACTGGTACCAATTCCCTATGTGCAATGATATGTAATCCTGAATACTCTTTATGATTTAAAATAACGTCAATAAACTGCAAGTTTTGCAAAATATATAACAATCCATAATAGTTTCTAAACTGCAGTTGAATCGGTGATATGAAGCTGTTATATAATAGTGTCATATGTGTAATTTCGTTATTCATTAACGATTAACAATTTAAATGAATAGTTGTTCGCTGCAAAACACAGAGGGAAAGAATATAACGAACAAACGCATGAAATTACAGCGTTGCTAAAAGTTCGCTCGATACTACATTCTTAAATATTCTATTATTTGCCATTCTTTTATTGGAACATTTTAACGTATTTATCACAAAAACTTGAATTGAATGATAAATATATAGCTGGTTAATTTTATATCTTTTATGTTTTATACTCTCAGGGGAAGCATCATTCTATGCGAGGAATATTCCTTCATACAAGAACCCGATATTTATACTGTATCAGAAAATATCCCATCATCGGTATATTTTAAAAACGTTGATGTTATTAGAAAAGTAATAAAAAGTGAAACGCGTTTATACATGTAAGCCACAATTGCTACCAGTATAAAAATTTGTAGAGGTATTGCATTCTATTTCCTCCTAAGATCTTAGGCTTTCATGATGGTTAATGCATATCGACGTTTCAGGTTCCTTGAACTGTATTTTAATAAGTTATTCTACTATCGAACATTTCTTCATAATTTTCTAAACGTTTTTACCCAATGACATACTACCTGCATGAATGGTCGTACATAATTGCTTACTATTATAATGGTAAGACAATCGTTTTAATAACGGTTTTGCTGCACTAATACGTAGTTTTTTAAAACAAAACTTTCAAAAATTGTTAAACGTAATCGTCGTGATATAGACATTTTTATTAGCACTGATTTTAGTGACGGGTTTTAGACGTAACAGTAAGTATATCAGATAAAATAATATCAATAACAAAGACTTAAAAACTTTAAGAGAATGACCATCTTTTGACAACTGCGCAAAGCATGTATATTTGCAATGGAATGTCCCCAATTGAAAATCGTGTGTATTTATGCATAAAAATTGAAGTGTTCTTTCTGATTATATACACGTATTTGCATCAAAACAGAAGCTTCATAATACTGAATTAAAGTAACCACGGTACGATTCTATGAAACGTGACGAAATTGGGGTAAATAATTATGCGGATGATAATATTTTGACCATCACACCGTATTTTGTTTGAAGATTCATTATGCGTCCTTACCTTCTGACTGCGTATTTTTTAAAACTGGTCTAGTATACCTAAGAGCTGGAATACGTGAAGGTGGTCGAGGAATAGCACTGACTACAGTTGGACCTCGTGCTCCCGAGTAAAAATTTGTAGGCAGTCGCATCTTTGATTTATTGTCACACCGCACTGTTGCCTTAGTTATGTTCTGCAAGATAAATCAAATTTTAATTACTTTGTTGTCACCAGTTATCAGAAGTAGTTATAATTGAATCAGGAATGAAATAGAAACAAGTTTAATTATATACTTACTTCTGATTTTTTAATTAATGTCACGTCGTTACATTGGTTTAATGGACCATCCACTGCTTGACCTGTAATATATTCTTATGTAAAAAAACCACATCGCATTAGTCTATTACCTGCATGCTACGCGAACTGCCAAATATAAATACGATAATTTACTGTCAGTATTTATTGGTTGACTACATCTACTGGGACTTAATAGTGGGGAACTTGTCTTGATATGCTCTACAGTTGACGAAGGAGAATCTTTCTGACTATGCTCAACACCGTTCTTTAAAATAGGAGAAGGTAAATTTTTCTTCATTTCAATCCAAGTATTTTCTAGGACCCGCCTGTTTCCCTTAGGTGTGGACTCTTGTCTTAGGCCTTTTATAACAGAAGAAAAAATACTAGAGCTTTCACAGTTAGTCGCCACATAATCTTAGTTGTGAAATTTCACTTAAAATACCCACTCTCGTCTTGCAATCGAGCTAACTGATGTATTCGTTCTACATTCAGGAGTTGAGTTGCATATGTATTATGGCTGCTATCTGAACATACACTTAATCTATCATCCAAATCCGGAGCACTGTGAGCACTCTGTGTACTATTTACGCTATCTGTAGATCCTGCAACATCTATTGGTTGAAAGTCTATTGCATTTGTATTTAGTTCAACGAGTCGTTGCTCAGATCCGCTCCGCATTTTTCCCAAGTTATATTCTTTATTATTTAGTGATTTTTCCAGGCCTTTCACAATATTTGGTTGCGACCCTTTCATGAAAGTTATGTTTGATGCACCAGTACGATTACTCAATCCAATACTTTTCGAAGAACCAGAAACAAGATTTGGATTAGATTTTTGAAGAAATTGTGGTAACTTGGAAAATGCTCTAGGCATATTTGTCTTTGTATTTCTTCCTTTAGCACATGGCTTGGTAAATGTTGCATCGGCATCATCCAAAGGCTGTGCATGTTCAATATCTAATACTTCAAGTTGTGTATTATTTTTTTTTGTAAATGTATAATATTTTCGATCTGGAGCCTGCTTTAAAAGAGAACTTTTGTGACCACCATTTGGGGCCACACTTTGAGTTTTCGTATGGTCTACTGTCACGTTTAGTTTCTTAGTATCAAATTTATTTTCTAAGGGATTATCAATTTCTATATTCTCCGTAGAAGTAGCACTATATGTTTCTATTCCACCACAGTTTGTGTTCAGTTTATTCGCCATGTGTTTCTGCATGGAATCTAATCTATTATCTTCGCTTCTCTTTATTTCTTGTAACAGTTCTTTCCTCAATGATGTTGGTTCCTTAATATTGGGGCACCCACTATTACTGTAATTTTGAGCTTGTTGAACTTGATTCATAATAATATTAAATGTAGAATTAAGGTCTTCGGGCATTGTTTGAACTGATGGAGGGCTCATTGAAGAAGGTAGTTTAAATGTTGAATTAACATCTTGATCATTTGGCACAGCAAATAACGAATTTACACTGGGACTAGGACAGTGTACAGTTTCCAAGTTAATACATTTATTTGTTACAGTCTCTTGAAGTATATTGTCTTTAGCTAGCTTTCTTAGGTGATCCTTTTCTTGAGTGTCAATTCCAACAGATTGGTATGTCCTGTCCAAACCTGCTGAATTTTTTTTCTCAATATTTGATGACATATAAGTAGCATTTAAACCTCTTGTCTCCTTGGGCATTAACTGCACTACTTTTGCAGTATCATTGCATTTATTCACATATGTTGAACTAAGATCCACATTGATACTTTCATGAGACATCGCTGTTAATGTATTTTCAGCATTGTATGTTTCATTTAGTTTACATTCATCAAGGGGCTTGAGATTTGTAAATGTTTGATTTCCTTTAGTTTCATAGATGCCCATAGCTGTCATACTGGTATTAGGAGTTCTTGAAAATGTTTCATTAACATTATTCGTATTAATGGTCAGCGTCAAATCATTAATTGCTTGCGTTATAGTATGTGTATGATTAGCAAGACTATCTGTGTCATCATGATCACTGTTTACCAAAGAGTCTTCTCTAGGGAGAGATGTAATTGATGAATAAAAAATCGATGGTTGGGATATGTTCATAATTGGATCACTAAATCCCGGTTCTGTCAAATTAATGAATGAATCAATGCCCTTGGAGTGGGACATATTTAAAAAGACTTCCATACTCTCTTGGCCTGATCTAGAACCACTTTCTTCCAACAGAAAACTATCTGAGATACATTGGGATGGCAAAGTCTTTAGCATCGGTGGGACATTGTCTTGTTTGCTTGCAACTGCACTCTCACTTTCCACTGCATTTACAGACTTCAATGGTGCCATTGCTTCGAACAAGACCTCAAAACTTGCCCTGCTCGATTTCTTCTTAGGTCTGACAAATGTCCTTGTATCTATACATTTTCGATTAGCTATAAATGTTTGAAAGTTAAATTATATTACTAATCAAATTTGATCTACATAACAAATAAATATGGAAAAAGTTGATCATACAGCTATCAATATTGGGAAGAATAGGCTCCGGTTGATCTCTTAACCATGTATATAAATTATACACTTGGGACACCCTTGAACACTCTGGTATATAAAGCCTGACAGAACAGATAAGGATTTCATTTGAAAAAAAATTTACTTTGTTTTAGTATAAAAAATGATAAGTACATGAAGAAAAAATATTAAAGAATGTTTATTAGACATATAAACATTTTATACACAAATACTTACCACTCATCACTGTCACCAAAATTAAAACCAGATACATCAATAATCTCATCTTTGTCAATGAGGTCTGTTCCATCAATTACCTGTGTTAACACTAGTCTTTTCGATTCCAGCATTTGTTCTGACATGTTTGGCTAGTTTATAAAATTAAGCATTGCCACACATATTTGGATGCTGGAACACTGCCCGAAGGAATGAGTAATATTGTTAATTTAAAGGAAGAGTATGTTTTTATGCAAGTCATATACAGTATCTGGTCTGTATGTACAATTCAACCGAGTTTGCGTTCAAAAAGCAAAAATTGACATTACAGTTCCTATTACAGATGCCTATTCGCACATAACCGTAAAAGTATTTTGAATACAGTACAATGTCTTTAAAGTTGCCTTTTATCAAGAACGAATACAATACATAGCACTTTGAAAGCACGTTTATTTATTTTCTTTTCATGCACCCCACTATAAAATATTTATTTCTTATGGTTTTGCCGTAATTATATATGTATACATGCATAATGCTTTGGATATGTTGAATTGATAGATATATATGTAATTGTTCACGGAGTTAGTCACCTTACGTTGCTCAACTGTTGACGCTGTTGACTCAACTGTTGACCCTGTTGACAGCTGCTTACTGTCGCTGACCTTGCTGACAAGTTTGACAACGCTGACAATTGCGGATTGTGGACCAATGCGGGCAAAAATAAGGATACAGGGCCCCAGACCACCACAGACATTAAAATACAAAAGTGATTTGCAGCAGTATAGATATTATTTTTTGAGTTCATAATAGATATTTAGCTTAGGTACGTTTCTTTATGTAATCGCTGTATTAGTGTCGATTTCACCGAAACTAATCGGAAGCAGAAATGTAAACTGTATTACCGTTTTGTTAAAGCATATTATATAAGAAACAAAGTACTCTGTAACTTGTATAAAGAATACGAATATGAAACATTATAGATCCTTAGCTGCACACAATGCGGCATGCAATCCAATATATTACAAATATCAAGATTGCTTGGACGAGGTACAAGCATACCAATTGCGAATTTGATTTGAATTTTTACGTAACCTAAAACTCTGTCGCATGCTTGATTTTAGCATAAATTTGGACGATTTCTTGGATATTGCAGTGCTCTGAACAAGGAACTGGATGTGTGCATAAGAGAACAGGTAGGTGGAATATTATTATTCATTACGTAGTTTATTACACCGAGGAAATTGAAAAGTAAATGTAAACAAACCGCCTTTATTTGGAACAGAGAGAAATTAAGCGAGAAGCCAATCTTCAGCGTAAAAAGCAAGACGCAGCAAGGAGAAGGAGTGAACAAAATAAACAGAAAACGAATGAGACATCATAGTATTATATAAATCTCATATTTATGAATACGAAGATTGAAGAATACAACATTGGGGTTGCTTGACATACTTCTTTTTGTTGAAGATTCTTTACAAAATTATTTCCCATTTCTCTGAATAACGAATTCAATGTGTGCTCATATAAACCGAAGATGAATTATGATACAATTCATGTTGAACCAGTTACTAAAAAAGTAAAGGTATCTAGCCTATCATTAACAAATGATGGGTGTGTGACTGTTAACACAATAACTGAGGATATGGAACATTTTAATGATCAGAAAGATAAGAATGGGATGATGTCTGTTTCCATTTATTCTGATTCATGTCAGGACATAAGTGCTGAAAATGATGAAGATAATGAAATTCAGTCTAATCAGAACAAGGAGGTGGAAGATGATGATCTATTTCCATTTCCAACAGATGATGATGTTACAGATATGTTAAAAGAAGTAGAATATACAGGGACATTTCCAACAACGACAGAACGATATTTTACAGCATACTATAAACTTAACGTGCAATCATTTGCTGATGACATTTGTGTCTTATTACATAGTAATCGAGTCTGTATGCTTTCATTAGCACCAAGCCATGCTGTTCTACAAAATAAGAAAACAATTACAAAAGTAGACTTCAAAGTAAGTGACAAGTTAGATAGAGCCATGAATAAAGTTTCTGGTAAAAGCAAGCATGGTGCTCAACCCCTACAGGCCAACTCCAAGATTTGTGTAATTCATTGTTCAAGTGGTGAAACATACCCAATTAAATGTTGTATAATTGGGAAATTAGTGGAAGTAAATGAAAAACTCCTAAACAATCCAGAGTATCTACTACAACCACCTCATAGAGGTGGTTATTTGGCCATAATTTTACCTAATATAAAGCTTTTGGAGAAGATAAAAGAAAGTTTGCTAACTCAAGAACAATATGACTCAGCAACATTAAGCCGTAATAGTACATAATAAAAGGGTGTATTCCATGAAGAACAATAGGTGAACATTTTCTATGTGTTGATGGTTAATAATAGTAATGTACTGACAACATTTTGTATTGATAGTCAACATTGCATAAAAATGTCTCCATTAGATAACCTGGATCTTACTTTATTTAATATTTTATTTCAGTTATGAAAAAAAGTGAAACTAAATATACACAACTTACCTTGTTTTGTGAAGTTTAAAAAAATTACACCTTTGCTCAAATATATCATTTATGCATTTTTATTACTGCATTTACAGTATCTACAAACTAAGTAATCTTTGGTCTAATGTTTAAATGTCCTTTTCAATTGTATTGTGTTAGTGCAGAAACTTGTAGTACACTTTTAGAGTTATGACACTCCAATGTACTATTCGTTTTCAAAGCTCGTTCACTTATCTATCATAGCCCTGGATATGGCACAATTCTATAGAAAACAAGTTGTGCATTAAAAATGCTGGAACCAGCCAGCTATTAACCCATAAAGTATCAGAACAGTAAATCCCATATTTACTGCTTCCCGCAATTGCTTAAATTACATTACATTCCCTTGTAAAAAATCGTCTTTTAGGGCTCCGCTACTGTGGAGCGACTTTTCTTGCTTGTCTTTGTTATCCTTTTTCAATAGATTGCCAAATACAATACCAGTAAATAATATTAAACCAACTATATGATTGGAAATGAACTTCTTTGCACAATCCGATGGATTATCAATATTTAAAGTATGTATCTGGAAGGCATGAAAGTTAAATATATTCCCTGAATTATAACAACCTTGATGTAATAAAATACTAAAATCCACTAAAAGACAGCAGTCAACTTTAACATTGTAATACCTGTTGAGTTAGATGGCCACCAATTAATGCTACTGCTGTGTAATAAGGCCATGTTTGTGCAGCTAAATACCCTGATGCCAGCAAGCTTGTTATCATTGCTGCACTGAAGCCAGATAAGTACAATTTTGTTTTATCACCGAATTGTAATGCTGTTGACTTTATTCCCACAATCATGTCATCCATTTTATCCTAACACATGCAAAGAATTACTATAAATAAAGGATGCATATATCATCAACAGATTTACATTAACAATTCTAATTGCAATCTTCTGATCATTAACCCACTTGATGTGCATATATAGTGTCATACACAATTGTCCAACAAATTCCAGCTGTGTAAAGGGGTAAACAGACTGACCAACAGCAGGATCCCTGTACAGCTGACCATCCCAAAAGAGCGCCCCAATTAAATGTCATTCCCAAAATTAGTTGTGGCCAATTTGTTACTCTTTTCATAAGTGGGTACATTATCACTAAAACTGTAACAATGTCTTAAGAATGTATTTCTGACTAAACAAATTTTCAAAACAGATTTGAATGTTGACTCATTCTACAATGGGCCAATACTGAAATTTGCTACTTAAAATGCCTATTTAATAGGGTACCTAGTGAACTTGTTCCCAGTATAACACTGTACCAATTCAGTTGCAAAAGCACAAGTAGACCCAATGCTAATTGACCTCCTAAGAACATAAATGACTGCAATGGCGATATTACCCCTGTTACTAACGGTCTATCTCTTGTTCTGGCTACCTGACAAGTTAAAAACTATTTGTAATATTGTTTAATAATTAACAGAACATAAATATAATAGAAATTACCATTCCGTCAATATCTTGATCCCACATGTCATTAATGGTACATCCAGCACCACGCATGATAACTGATCCTAGGCCAAACAAGCTTAATAAGTAAAGGTCTGGCAATACACCTGCTGGTGACGCCATAGCTATACTCCAACCACAAGGCCAAAATAGTAACCATGATCCTGTTAATGAAAAATAAATGTAACTCATACTATACTACTTAATCAATAATTAATATTATCGTGTTATTGATATCAGTACAAAACATTCTGATTCAGTGATTTAATGGCTTTATTTACTGTAACATATGTTTTTAATCCCTTTGGAACTTCCGTTCTCTTATGTCAAAAGAAAAGTATTACTGAAAATAAAGATCAGTTTGTTCTGTATTTACCTATAGGTTTATCTATTCTTATAAGCTTCAAGTAAGGTTGAATCTTAGGTGGTGAACTATTCACTAATCTAGTTGCCAAATTATATGACTGGTTTGGCGGAACTTTGCTTATCACATCTTTGGTACTAATTTCTATCTTTGAATCTTTTGATTGATTATTTTCATGAAGGCAATCGCGCTTATTATATGTGCATGCTGCAAAGTGAATTCGTGCGCATTTATAATAAGGACTTGCGGCATATGTTGACTGACTAGATTGTACGTAATATCTTAAAGATTTGGCACATGTCATTAACCGCTGGCATTCCCGTAGCATTGTCATTGTTGCTTTTATCTGTGAGGAAATGGAATTGAGTAATTATACATTAGTTATATTTCGCTAACTTTTCAGTCAGCTGTAAGCTGTGTCAGTCAAGGTCAAGGATCCACGTGTTTGTCGGCATACATTAACTTGCAGTATTGTCACGTACTTTTATTACCTATCATTTGTAAACTAAACAATATCCATTTCTTCAGCACTATTTCTGCCACGGAAGTTCATACTAACGTCGTAGCCCAACTTATTTGACCGGCATTCTTAAACCACACATGTTACTATGTGTGTGTATATATACTACTTACCTATTAGATGCACCAAATGCAACTGAATGCAACTATACATAGAAATATGCGCACAAGTTCAAATGATTCGGATATGTAGCAATGTTCAGGACAGTCAGAACGGACAGCGCTTACCGCGACATCTAAACGGAAATCAAACTACACGTTATACTCAGTGTTACTCACTAGTGAGTAACTAGTAGTCACATACAGGCATCGTGCATATGTGTATGTGTCACATTGAATTGCTGACGTTGAAAGCCGTGAATGCGAATTACAATGGTTTTAGCTCAAATTTGCTGATGTAAAAACAAGTTTTGTGAAATATTACATTGGAACTATTCAAGTGGCGTTTAACGCCATATCGGCAGAATAATGCACTCCGTTTTATCACGGGCAAATGCTATTTTAGCATATACCCTCAGTGTTTCAGCTTGTCTCACGTTTTGCTGTTTCCTATCCACAGTATTTATTGATTATAGGGCAAATGCAACTCTAGATACTGCTCTAGTAGTCGTGTAAGTATTTTATGAACAATCTTTTCCTTTGTGACGTGGCTTTACGGCAAATGGGAGGAGTACTAATACTTAATATTGAAGAATATCAGCACCATATTTTACCGACAGCATATTGACATCGTCACTCATAGAACGCCGGGGAAGATTGAAAACAAATAATACTTTTGCCGATTAGTCCGATCACATTATGCCAATATTAATTACACAGTAACAAAGTGTTTAAACTATATTCAATAATTTTACTTTCAGAAAAAATGTACCAGATTATAGTGCCTCGAGGGAAAAAAATGATCTTGGCTATGTAATGCTCAATTTACAAGCAGATATCCTTTTTAATTATTGTTGTGTTTACTATAATATATATAAGACATACTTAGTACCATAACTTGTTATAAAGTTATGGTATCACATTACTAATTGATTATTCCTTACAAAAAATATACATCTTACTCCGTTGTTCAACTGGAACGTTAAACAATTATTTTTATATCTCACTGCAGAGTATCAAACAGAAAATAATGAGTTCAATCAGGTACAGTATACAATGATATTGCACTATGATAATAAAGATGTATATTATATTTATGGAAATATATGGTTACAGGTAGTTTTATGGGATAAAATAATACTTCGTGGAGATTATGCTGTGTTAAACTTTAAGAACATGAATACAAAGTATTACTTTTGGGATGATGGCAATGGTCTTAGGTATTAATGCTTTGATCTACTATAATGAAAATATGTCAGGCATAACAGTGGCATTACAGGAAAAAACAACTGATTGTTAATGATTTCAGGAGCAACAAAAATGTTACTTTGACATTATCATGGAATATAATACCAAATGCTGGTTTACTACCCAGTGTTACTGCATTTGGTTCTCATACCTTTGCATTTCCATCTGAATATACCACACAACGTATATGATGTGTATGAGTAAAAGTGTGAATTGTGGATGCTTGGTGATTGAGCAGAATCTGTATTAGTTTCTTTAAACTTACAGACTGTATACATAAATATTGTTTTCACTCGATTATACAATTAAAACCCAATGATTTTTTAAATTACTGAATAGTACATTTTCTGAACATACACCTAATCCAATTTATTACTTTAGTAGTTAGATCTTGAATGAAGTCAGTGATTTCATTATTATTTTTTGTTACCTCCATTTTATTACATATTCAACAAGAGATAATCGTCTGTTTTACAATGATTAATGTAATGTAGTAGAGACATTTCCTTCTGTCTCACTTACATCTTCATCTTCTTCATCTTCATCCTCCTCCTCCTCATCATCATCATCATCTTCATTTTCTTCATTGTCCATTGCATAACTTCCAGAACCATATGTCTCAGCTTCATTACCTGTCAGTAAAATATAATGCAGTGTACTACAAACTATGCAATGCTGAATAAATATACAAAAAGTCATTTCAACTTGTTGGGATATTAGATTTATGTAAATATGTATATTCTACCGTAATATCCATATCCATCTTCATCGTCCGAGTCATATGTTCCTGCCATGCTTTGCCTACCAAATTTGTGAGTCCTCGCTGTTAAGATATATATAATTAAAAAAATATTGTTTACTATGCTAAAGTGTTAGTATAGGGTTATGAATCTTACTTGACATGCTAAGATCTTTGGTTTGTGAGGTTTCAAAACCACATTTTGGACAAGGTAAAGCCTTGTTCTTTTCATATTTGAAACCTTTCCTCCTCACATGATCCTCGCAATAACATGTTTTACATCGCAGACATGAGTATTGTCCTAACCGATTACACGATTGACCTACAAATCACATTAGTAATAAATCAAACCCCTATGTTAAAAAGTATTGGTATAATTATCTGTGGTGTTTTAATTATTAATGTATGAGATAAAAAAATATATTACACTTGAAATTTTCTGCTTCTAACACTTGACACGATGCCTGATGCTCGAATTGGTCATCCTCACATAGAAAACAGTCGCAAAATGAACATCTAAAAATTCTACCTCCATGATCCCATACCCCACGTTCACATTCCTGGCAAACAGCATCCATTAATGGGCAAGTACAAGCATGGGTAGTAAGGCAACGTCTCCCATGACAAACCCATGCTTCGCAGAAGTCACATATAGCTCCCTGAAAATGGGTTGTGCAGTAAACAAGCAAGGAAATTTCATCTTGAATTCGACAAGACAGTGGTATTACCTACCACCATTCCTAAACCTGTTGTAAAAACACTAAGATGACGCACAACGCAGTCTCCTGTCTTCAGCATACATTTTACTTTTCCGCAATGTGCACACATAGGTAACCGTTGAACACTTTGACAAAAATAACAAAAAGCTCTGCTCTTCTGTTTTTTGCCACATTTATCACACTCCTTGATTAACAGAGGTTTTATATTAATCTTCATTTTATGGAAAAATACAAATTTTTAGTATTGTTTCTAAATCCTTACCATCACTGCATTACAAGGGTATTTGGCTAAGTCTATTTGTTCCTTAGCCGTTCGGATTTCCTTCTGCCTTAATTTTTGCTTTTCGGCTTTTCTTCTCTGACCAGTTTTCTTTTTCGGCATGTTTAGTTTAGCAAAAATTTAATTAATATATTTACTGTTACCGCTCCGGAACGTCTAATCAGTTAAGTGAAGGACAGCTGGCCAGTTACAATGTGTATTATACTACACATATCTATACAATGTACCCCACTGTACATGTGCATACACATGTACCTTAACAGGCCGAAACTGCCATAATAATTGTAAATGGTACTGCATACCGGTATGGCCTTGCTAGTGCTTGGAAGGTTAGGTTAGGCAATCGTGCTATCGCACACAAATTTACTCCTGCGCACACGCCGAATTGCGCGGCACTATTCCGAAACGAACTAACTTTGGGTGCCGGGGTGCTTGGATACAGGTTGCCCGCTTGTTGAGATTTTCTTCAATCAACACAGTAAGTGCTAATTGATAATCATTACTGTTTAAACAAGCTAGATAATCAAGATTTACCGCTTTCAAAAAATGCTTGTAAGTTTAAATCTTGATGCCACTCCTTCTAAAGGAGCAGGAAGAACGATTTGGTTTAGGATTGTCACGTACTACGTACTACGTAGGTGATAGAAAACTATTGGTGTTTTTAAATAGTGGGACAATACGGTGTTATTGTAACAAGAAAATATAGATTTTATATTTACAAATTAGATACAACAGTGGCACAGTCGTAACGGGCAAGTAGTGTGTTGGTAACGATATTGAAAATCTCCTCAACCTTCGCGAGATTTGGGTGAATGTTCGGCCGGCACTGTGTCACTCAAATAAGTACAATATTACAGTTCGCATAAGTTAGTCTCTTCTTTGGAATGTTTCATTATTGACTGCATAGTCCGACCCACAAATGGAAGCAGCAAGCATTAACAAAACCCTCGATTAAAGTATAGATATCTTCCATTATGAGCGGTGTGTTCATTATCTCGTCGGACTTACGGTAAACGGCACAAAGGTCCTGCAAATCAAGAGAATTAGCCCAATTTATTTAATATAATAATAGCACTATTTAAAGGCAAACCTACCCCCCTTGAAGTGTGGAGATCAATAGTTAGCATCATGAAAGCATGAAGAAAGCGTGGAGGAAGTATCAAGTGATGCGTAACACTTCCATCCGGAGTATTAAACTGCTTATGATGCTCCTGATACTTATTCTGTAAAACTTTAGACAAGGCTTGATACCATGTGATAGGCTGGTTCACAAAGGGATTGAGCCTTGGGTCCAAATTGGATAAGGGCTCAACGTGAGCCAGTCTGCAGAGTTCAGAGAACTCAGTATAATTCATGGGAGGCTTGTTTTCTAGTAGTTTGGTCCATAGTAGATCTGTCCTGCATTCCAGAGCACCTCTGTCTATCATATCTAGGATGTGCTTTCGAGCAGCATCTGCCTGTGACATGATCATCTGTTGCATAAGTTGTTCATGGGATGAATAATAACCCAAATAATTGATGGATTCTTGTCTAATCTGAACCAAGTGTGGAGACGAGTTTCCAAAGGCATTAGGTGGATTGGCATGTTGGGCTAAAGGTGAATTCGGCACAGGTGGTGGCGTGGGTGCACCAACATTGTTGCAATTGTTATTCACAATATTGTTTATGGTTTTATATTCATTATCTTTTGTTACACTGTTTTGTTCTGGACTTTCTTGGAGATCGGAAGAACTATCGGTCGAGCTTCTCTTTGAAAGTTCTAAACTAGGTTCAGAAATGTCTGCATTCGAACTGGTTGTGGACTTCTCAACAGTATAGACGGTGCGGAATTTCCCGAGCTTGTTATTTTCCACTTCTCTCTTTGGATATAATTCTCTTTTACTTGTTAGCATTAAATAGTACTTTAAGGTGATCTCACTCCTTTCTAACTGGGTTGTTTGCTCTTGCCTGGAAACTATTAATGCCACATCAAAGTCATCTGTATATCTGGTGTCCTGTGCATCACAATAACTGATCAGAGGTGTACTCTTCAAGTTTACAAGAGCATATTCGCTCTCCTGTGGTTCTGATTGATCATCAGTCATTTGGAATACACGCATTCCATATGCTTTCTCGTGAGATAATAAATAGGAGTACAGCGTTCGAGCAGGAATCACCAGATTCCGAATCGTTATTACATCTAAAATAAGATAAATCTATCATTTTAAAGTGGACAGGTCACAAAAATTGATTCATTCTTTATAAATGACTATTTGCTTACCACTGTAAACTAAATTTCTGGCATAATTTGGTGCCTTGGTATAGTACTTATTAAAATCATCAAGGAAATGCGTTAAATGGTATCCTTGCTGCAGTGACCATGCACCCGTTCCAGCGATGTAAGAATGAATACATCGCAAATGAAAGTCATAGGTGAAGGAGTGAAGGTGCATATTTATCTTAATCTTATCGCACGTGTCGACGAAACTTTGTACAAACTGGAAATTAATTGAATTAATAGTTTTCTTAATTTTAATACAGGAAGCATTGGTCAAATTTGTTATGTCTTACTTGATTCACCATGGCACTAGAGTTCTTTGTCTGCAGTCTGCTACATTCAATAATGTGCAACTTAACAATGAAGAAGGGCTGGGACAAATCAATCTCAAATAACAATACACCACCCAACATGGACTTTCTCAAATAATAAGATTGTTCCTGACTTTCGTCTTCTTCGCTTTTATTGGGATCCACTTGAATTGGATTGAATCCCAAGATTTGGAGGTACTGTTTGTACTCAGATAGTATTGAGTCACAGAGTTCTTGGTGCCACCTGACTACTTCTTCTTTGCCATCCTGCCTCGATTGTACTTGTTGGGGCAGTTGTTGATGGAGACAATTGGTATTCATACTAATGGGAGTCTGTGCAGTTAAAGAGTGATCTCTCGTCGCTGCAGATTGGAAACGCCAGGAGGGTAGAAACAAGAGGGGTGTGTGGCAAAAATGAATTAGTCGAGAGTGCTGTTTAAAGGTATTTAAAGCCGAAATGGAGATAGGAATATTGGGAGAAGTACTGCGATTCTGCCACATCGCGTACAGTTTGCTCAAGTCCTCTGCAACAATAAAAAGACAGTTATAAAATTAATCTAATTGAAAATATAAATAATTTCAATCTTTTACCTTTCGATTTCTTCTCACGTTGTCTCAGATCGTGCACCCCATGAATTGCTTTCATTACAGGATCAGCCGTATTATAATTACTGTAATTATTCGGTTTCGCATCGCGCATCACTTGCCCAACTAAGTGATTCAAAGAGATAGGATTACTCTTAACAGGCTGAGTCCTGTTACTCGACCTAGCCCAGTCCTTCGTTTCGTTATCCGAGGAAGATGGGAATTTCGCGAGGCTCTCGAGATCATTCATTTGGAAGTACTGGCAATTACTCTGTTCCCTCATATGGTTTGGGTGATGATGGAATATTCCCAATTTCTGCATTATTATATTCGTATATACACCCGATCTGCACGAAAGCCACGCGCCCAAACCCGTTGTATTTTTTATTAATTTTTCTGATTTTTCTTTCGACCAGTTGTACATGTAAAGAGTTATCTAAAAGAAAGATGAACAGTCACTGGTGATAGAGATATATCAAATAATGATTCGACATTTTACAATCATGAGTCTCACATTATCACTTTGCACTTCTGCAAGCAGTATCCATTGCCTTGGTATGAAACTCGAGTCCAGGACTTGGGGATTGAATTTCTGTACAACTTTCTGGTCTGTAATGCAGTAGAAATATTGCAAAGTTAACTGTTACTTTTTACATTCTTTGCAACTTCTCATTACCTTTAGGAGCGAGTGGATCCGGTTCCATTTCTTTGCTGAAAGAAGCTTTCCACTCTCTGAAATTTCTTGCAATCACGATGCACTTGGTATAAGTTCCTTGATCATCCTTGCTAAAATCGTACGGCACATAAGCTGGTGCGTTTTCCCCCTCGGATGTCAAACTACAATTCCCATTCTTTAGGTCCTTTGACATCACGAACTTCTCAATAAAAGGCTGTTTGCTTTTTAAAACAAAGGCCCTGCATGATGTATCGGGTGCCTGACTCTGAATGAGGCTCTGCAGGTCCCTCACAATCACAGGAATTGCATGTCTTTGAGACAGAATGACCTCGTGCTTCTTAACAGCAGGAACTTTAATCTCCAAAGCGAAGCGGAACCACTGTGCCAATGTAACTCTATAAACTTCCTGAAGTTTCCCTTCCTCCCCTTCTTTATAGTTGTCGTTTGGTAGTACATCTGTACCAGGTGCTTTTCCAGGTTTTGGAGTATTTATAGTCTCCACCGAATTCACCGCTTTGTTGTCATCCAGTGGCTCGGTAAGTGGAGTTGATAGGAAATTATACTCAGTAACTAAGTCCCAGATGGCATGTTTCACCGCTGAAGAGAGTTTCTGCAGCAGAGACTCCAGATTAACACGACCCTGCTTCCATATCCTGAATTCTATCAATGGGGGTGTCTCTTTATCAGTCTTCTTAGTAAACACCGATGTAGACACTAGATCTTCAAAGTCCTCTATTTGGATAGGACGTGGAAAGCTTGGCTTAGCCGTATCGTCCTCAAGAGAACCAACAGGTTCACCCTTCTCATTTGTGATCGCTAGAGCGATACAAGCTATTCCTTTATTGCCAGAGGAAGGAGTCTGATTGTACAAGAATATATTGGATTCCGACACCCTTTTGAGCGATCCTTCCGGCTGGGAATAGTCCTGAAAGTGATAGTGAGCCCTGCTATCGGTGTATTTCGGCGTATAGAGGAACTGAAGTATGTTTTGTCGCAAATAAAAGCCCAATGCGACTATGTACGCTAGGCAATGTTCCGGAATTCGCAGTTGTGTTATGCATTCAGGTGCTTTGAAAGGTTTCTGAATGAAGTGAACGTCAGCTGGTGTCAATTTACACATGGGGTTTCTTGATAGCATCACAGATAGGACTTCCAAGACAGCATCGTCTAATCTGTTTTGTAAAACTTGGACCAAATCACACTTAACTTCCGGGCCAGCATCAGAGATCCCGTGCACCATGAGTACTATCGAGTCTCCAGACTTGTTTAAAATATCTGACTCCTTCTCCCCGAAAGATCTGACTCTAGGTCTTGTGTCACTTGTCAGAATATTGTCATTCATCTTCGCCTGTGACAGTGAGACAACACTGTTACTTCTGGAGACAACCAGTTTCTCATCACTTTCTGATAATTTATTCTGCAGAGATTTTCCGTCATTTGTTTGCTCGTGCAGTCTTAAGTAGAAGACGTTCTTGTTATTTTCTTGATAGACAAACATATTGTTTCGATTATTGACGGAGAATCGATTGAGGACTCCGTGTAAGGCTTTGATCCCCCGGGAGAGTCCCGATCTTCCTGAACCAGTCTTTAGTTTTGGATGCAGGCAGAATGGATGTTCCCATATCACTGGACACCTCAGCATACCTGGTGTCATATTTTGCACGGGACTAGGATTTTGCATGGAGTGACCCAGTTCTGTTAAAGAATCCGATTTCCAAGTGTAGTCCTCATTCGTCTCGGTTTCAAGAAGGTCCGAACATTTTCTCGTGTCGTGAAGACTTTGTAGGAGCAAATATTGATTCACTCGGCGACATATACCTTTTATTTGATTTATTAACATTCTCTGAGTTTGCCAGTAACGATCTACTTCTGACGTCGAGATCTCCAAAAATCTGCAGTGGAAGTAAACGTTAACGTGATCGTTGTCGACGTTTAAGATCAGCCAGAAATTAGGGAGATATTTCCTGCGCTTATCCAGATCGATCAACCATTGAAAGTCGTCCTCGGAGTTACTACTACCGCCTTCGTATCCATCCTCAGTTCCTAATTTTCCCTCCACTATGCTGGAAATTTCAGAGAAACAGCCCGGGGGTTCGTCAGCATCCTGGACAATTACTCGATGCTCAAATGCTTCATGTTCTTGCTCCAAATTTTCAGTATCGTCCTCTTTACTCTTTGAATCTTCCATTTCGTTAGATTCCTTTGCACCAACATCAGTCTGAGTGTCTTCATTATGCTTTATAAAGTAGAAGAAGCTTCCTTCCTGCCGAATAAAGTATCTGTCGATTTGGAGTTTTTTCAATTCCTTCAAGAATTTTGGCCTGCTGTCTTCAGAAGAAAACACAAAATGCAAAGAGACTTTCTCCATTTTGCAGCTACTTCTTTCACTCGACTCTGCCACATGATTTGCGACGAATTTTAAGATTTCTTCATTGACTATCGGTTTGTCCAGAAAGGCCGTACAGCTTTCATCCTGCAGTACCCATTCTATTTCGCTGGTTAGATTATTTATGGCATTTTGCTGATTCATCGGCAAGTGCGAGATCCTTTCTTGGAGGGGTTCATTCCTGGGATTATTACTGGGACTACTTCCGCTCTCAGTTCTTAAACTACCGAGTGGCGAGCCACTGCAGAAGGACGTTGTCCTTAGTGCTGGATTTCGCTCGAGGTTTATCTCAAGAACTTCTCTTGGCAAGTTTAAGCAAATTATATCTAAAGTTATCTTCAAGTTGGCCGGATTTAAATCCGCTAAGTCTTTCTCCTTGTAGTCGTCCATTCTTTGAACGATCTCGGTGAAACATGTTGGCAGTAATTTGACCGGAATACTGTTCAAACCCGAACGAAAGTGAATTGAACAGCTCAGTTGAAGGAAGAGCGGCTGTTCCCGGCCATAAATCTGTTCTTCCTCTAATTCGCTGATGGAATACTCCGTGGAATCGTGGCTCATCATTTTCGGGATGTTCCGAGGATTGGTGGCGGGCCACGTTATATTTCCTAATTAATTTTATTATACTAAAGTTGTTGCAGAGAGAAAATAATTATAAAACTCTAGACGCACCTTTTTCACAGGGGCTGTCATATTTGTAGTCGATGATTTCAGAGTGGAATGTGAAATCTTGTAACTCATCATCACTATCTGATTTAGGGGATTCTAGGGTGTCCTAAAAGCAGTAAAAAATATACTTCCATTTCTTCCTTCAATAAATTATGATACACTATGTTATACAGATGACTAATTACCATTTTATCGGTAATCCATGGAGGAGAACAGTAATAGAATTCGGGATGAGCCGGCACCGGTCGGAAAGCTACAGTCATTATCCTCTCGAACTTATCCCTAATTAAATTGTGCAGAGGCTTCACATCATTGCACGCGAACACCGTCAGTTCGTTCAACAACATCCCTTCGGGCAATTTGCTCAGGTGTCTGCATACCGATTGCAGATAGTTCGTAATGTTAATCTCGATCAGATTCTCTTCACACTGCTCCACCGCAGCCTCCATATCCTCATAACTCAAAGGTTGTTGAAGAACCAACGATTTGTAAACGGCAACCACATAACAATTGCAGTGTGCCAGACTGAGGAACTTGCAGTGCTCCATTAGACTTCTTTGGTCTGCCAAAAGAATAGAAGAAAGAATTATTATGGAAATTAGTACAAGGTGTAATAGTACACACCATTAGAAATGTTGTCGGAATCCTCACTCTTCGGTTCAGGAGAGGAGGGTTTCGTGTTACACCCGGATTTGAGTTCCACGCAGTCCTCACACTCCTGCTGCCCTATCCTGAATGTGTGATCCTGAAAAACATCCTTGTTCCTTGGCACCTTGAACTTATCTACCAGCGTCTCGATTAACAGTGCCAAGGAGCAATCGTAGACATATACAGGCATCACCAGGTAACCGTCGGCATCTCCGTTGAAGTTCACTTGGCCATCCATCTTCATCGTGCTACCATCATTCGAGCGATCATACGACTTTCCATCGTTTTCCGGTGATAAACAATCAACCCCATTTAGATTTCTGGTGTACGAATTAGGAGAGGAGTTCTTCTCGTTCAAGTCTAGGCTAAAGATGCCGGGCTCACAATTTTTCTCGGAATTGTTACTGGGGCAATTGTTGTCGGCGCTAGAGGGATACATGAACAGGCGAACATCCTTCTCGGATGCTGGCAGGATCGTAATTATCACGTGTGTCGTACTAACTCCTTTCACGAAACACTTCCAGCGCGGGTATGAATGGTCATCACTGGCATTCGAATTTCTCTCTGTAATATTATTCGCAAATATTCATTTTCCTGTCCCAATGGGAAAGAGCAGTAAGACTTTCGCAATTCGTCGGGAAAAGGTACCTGTAGGGGAGAAAAAGGGCAGGGGTGGTCCTTCGTCTCGAGGCCTATTCAACAGCATCTCTGTGAATCGCTGAGATTCCGCGGATGTGAGCAATAATTCTTTATTGTGCAACTGTTTCATGTGTTCGAGGAAGTTCTCCATGAGTATCGTGTTTGCGCTTCCTTCATTCTCATCTTCGAACGAGGAACCTTCCAAAAATTCATAGAAATTACCTATTTATCTTTGAACTTTACACCGTTTAAATGTAAAAATACTAAAACGTCTCGATTGAATTGAATTAGGAGGTAGAATTATTTTCCCAAACCCCCAGTAAGGATAAATAGTAAACTTCTATTGTTTTTTTTACTTTTACATTTGGTTTCCCTATCGCTTTACCATCGGCGAACATGGAGAACAAGAGTTCAGCCTGCTGGCATTTTGGTAGGATGCTCAATGTGTCGAAAGAAAAATGCGTGGTGTGTATTCTCTCATCGGTGATGTGAGATCCCTCCATCAAATCCTCGGCATTCGCGTAGCCGTTGCATTTTATTCTACCGCAAGTTCCCTCGGAATGCTTTACGTCCTGGTGCTCCTGGCCATAGACAATTTCCGTACTCTTTTCCGCTGGGACCACTTGGCTTAGTAAGCTCAAATGTTCTAGCGTCAGTAAAGCATTGATACACTCCTCGTCTATTTGCGCAATCTGTGAACAGGCACGAACGAATGGTGTGCCCGGTAAACTACAATTTTCAAAGAGAACGGGCTAGGTTTGCTTAAAGACAGGAATGAATATTTTCTTAACGCTTTATTTGTTAGTATATCAATTAATAATTAAAGTCTAGTCAAGTGTTTTGGAAGGATAAAGTTTAGATGGAATAATGTAGAAAACATGCACGTTATATTACAACATATCCATTGAAATCATACATATAACAATTAGTAATGCTAGATACGTCAGGAAATGTTTAAGCATTGACACAAGGATTAGGCTTGCAACAACAAAAATACTCTTAGAATGCTAGGGAAGAAAAGCTAATTAAACACAATAATAAAAGTAATAAAAATAATACAATTATTCGTTCAATCTGGGTGGCCACGTCAGTGCTACCATACAAGTAATCAAGTCTGGCCACACATTGGAGTTTGCCCAATCGAGTCCCAATCATGCATTTCGATCGCAGCCATAAGCACTAGATTAAAATATTTCGTTTGCAAGTGCCGCGATAGGAATCATCGAAGTGCTTTATCAGTTTCGTGTCGATCGCCAGATAGAAGGAGCGTCAATAAAAATCGGGTCCAGGGAATGGTCGGAGTCCAAGAAACGGGGTCCACTTGAGGGCCTCTTATCGAAGTGTCCGAGGAGAACAGGTGGGGCGCACTCCTAGCGCGAAGATAAGAGGACGACGATGAGGGCGATGTGATTGAGGGATCAGGAATAAGTTGGAGGAGTTGAATCTCACTTTCAAATCAAAGCGTAGAGACCACTTCTCCACTTGAACCGTGATACCCGCTTCAAATTGCTACACCTCACGAGAGCCGAGCTTCATTCCAGCACATATCGCACGAAGGCTTACGGGAGTCCCGTGGCCGATGACGACGATAATCAGCAGGACCTTGAGCTGGAAGAGTTAGATCTGGCAAGTTATCAGAGCGTCTAATTGCTCACTGCCTAGATCCTCACTTCCAACTGCAAGTCATGCCAAACAAGAAAGTGGGGGACTAACTCCCAGGAAGACCAAGAACAACCCCAATTTCTGGATGATCAGGTTCTTCTAGTTGCTTTCCACATCTTTCGAATTTTTTGAGGTAACATACGCACTCCGAATGCGGATTTTACTAAACCATCGACCCAATATGTAGTTTAATGACTTCACTGCACTAACCCTTTATCGTTTCTATTAGAATTTTGGTAAACAATCTCACGAACAAAATGGTTTGATGCTGTGCTTCTGGAATTGCACAATTAACCGTATCAACTTTATAATTCATTTTATTATGAATCACACAGAATTGTGTAAAGGAGTGTCACCTAATATTATAGAAATCACACGAACACTCCTTAATCACTAGTGAAACTTTTCTGCGATATTGGGCCGACGATTTTACGAGTTGAACCGTCGAAAGCGGCAGAGAAGAAACTGGATTTGAGTCGAGAAAGTGTCTAAGTACGAGGTGGTAGCGCGACGCGCGCTATCATCACTAATATCACCGACACTCAGGTGCTCTTATCACACGCGTACGTGAGTGACAATGATTTTTCGGCGGTTTTATCACAAGCTTGGGCCACTAAACGGTGCCTTCTCTTCTTCCCGGCGAGAGCGGGTGGAAAGCATAACCGGCGACGAGGAGAATCTGTCGAAAGTGTCGAGAAGAGATCGGAAGAGATCTTCTGGACAAGACGAACGCGAAAAAGGTAGACGACCCAGACGAAGACTAGCAAAGCGGAGGGCAGTGGCTGGGCCCTATATATACCTGTGGCCACTGATAGGAAAACCTGGTTCTGGGAACCCTCATCGATATCGAAGCCCCACCCCGATAACGATAGCGACATGACGCTGATAGACTCTTTTTCCCTCTCCTTCATTTCCTACAGGAAACTCGTGCTTCAAGAAGAACTCGTCCTTAGCCTGGAAATTGGTCCCACCTTGGGTCCGATGACGAATATAGGTGTTGTACAAGGGAAGCTACCAAACGTGTCATGAAGAACCCCGAAGTTTTAATACTTGGGTGTATGAAACGCAAGCTCTCAAGTGAAGAATCCTTTAGTATACTGCATATGCATGATAAAGAACTACAACCTTTAATTCCAACCATTTTAAACTGTTTCAATTAACGAAAACTAACGTGCAAATATTGTGCCATACTATAAGAAATTAGTTAAAAGTCTGTGCCTTTTAATGTCTGGATGAAAAGGTGTGACACTATTCCAAAAAGAAATTCCGATAATCCAAGATTTCCGTTTTCTAAAACCATGAATAACGCTTAAGAGTGGTGGGATAGCAAGAAAGTATTGCGGGTCAAATAGGAGGAAAGTCTGTGCTTTTTGCACGAATATTCTTCACCATTGTAAATCCCCGCTTGATAAAGATTCGATACTTTTTTATCTGATGGCGATAACAAGCTTGCAACGTACTTCCCAAAATCGGCGGCAATGAAAGGTCATTTCGCACGATAAATGTCACAATGGAAATAAATTCAGACAGCGACAATATATGACTCAGTCTTGTTCGTACTTTAATCAGAAAAAAATCAGTTTCCTTCGATCAGGAAACATCGTGATTATTAAAGTTTCCGATTTACATTATGTAAGAATAATAGAATCCTGATATCAGTGTGAAAAACGTGCGATAAGGAATGTGGTTGGCACAATTAAATGAAGGTAGAATAATTGGACGCGACAAGGGAGAAAAAGTAATACGAGTGGTCGACAGTAATCGTAGTGCAATGGTTGGTGCTGGTGGAGAATATAAGTAGTCTTATCCTACTCGCATTTGTCGTTCAAGAACAAGTATATCTCGCTGTTGGGTGTTTGTATCAGCGCGAAGAAACAGATAAGATTGAAGATAAAACCATGCTCTTCATCCTTCTGGGACGAAACTCGGGCTATTTACAAGTCCACTGAATTATTACTGACAAATTGCTCTGGTACTGTTAATTATTAATTAATTAAGAACTTTCTAGATGTATTAGCCATCTTTGATCAAAGAAAGACACGTTGAAGAAAATGAAATATAGCAAGTTAAGAATGTCAAAACCGATACATAAGAGTCATACATACATTACGTAACTTTTTACATATATATAACCGCTAACCTTTGAAAAATATGATGATTTTATTAAAAGAACAAAGAACTGTTGAAGTTCAAGTACAAACGGATGAGCGACCCGCCCAAGTTCTAAGACTATCTATGGGCAAGCTTACGAAATGGGAAGGTTATTTGACTATGCGTATCGTTAAGCAAATACCCGTTTCATGGTCTCTTCTATGGAAAAACCTCGAAATTCTTGGGTGAGACATTCTGAGTGAGAAATCTAGATCTAAAACTGTAGATAGCCAAACTATTTGTCGTCGATAAACGATTATTATTGAGGATACACGGAAAGAAGATATTAAGAGCTGTCTGTCACGAAGCTTTGAAGCGACAATATTGCGAAGCATTTCTACGATGGTGTTTAATCATCAACATTATACAGAAAGAATAGAGAGCATAGCTATCTTATCACTTCTAAGACAAATCCAAGTCCCGTTCGTCTTATCGATTCAGGCTGGTTTGAGTGTGACATACAACCGAATGTTAAAAGGAAGCAGCTAATCTGGACGTGCTAAAGAATAGGAAGCATTGTCCCGACCAGAATACTTATGGTAATTAAAAAATCACTCACCGATTCTGGCAGTTCGTAATACTGAAGAGACTGCATGTATGCAGCAGTGGGCTGCGCTGGAGTTTGCACAATGCCACACTGTGGTTCTATCCAAACTTCCGTCACTATTTGAAAGTCACCGGAACCCTCACAGTCTTCCGTACTGACTTCTCCATCGGCTGTACCTTCAATTTATAATTCTTGAATCCTCCGTTTAAACAATTCGGATCGCAATAAGTTACTCTGTGTAAATTTAAATACCTTCATCAGTATCCTCTTCTGATCCACTGTCGCGTTCGGTTACAGTGTTTGATATAACGTGAGGAGGAAATAGGATATATTGAATGATGCAAGGGTATATTGTGCCATTATTGCTAATATCCTGCATTTGCACCTCTAGCACCATATTTATTATGCCTGCCGCGGAATGGGCGAAACTATATCCCTCGGCTAAGCGCATTCTGACGAAAAAGTTCAACATTAACACCATGTGATTGTCAACATGTCATGATTTGAAATCTGTACGGAACAAGAAAGTAATAATTACTTCGTAATAGTAGAAAGTATCCTGGCAATCGAGGTGACATTCAGTCTCGGCAATGTGATACCAGGTATCGTCTGAACAAATGGTCTCTTCACATGCCATAGCCACCTATTGTGATAAAGGTACCTAGATAAGGTAGTGGTAAGGGCACCCCCAAGTATAGGGGTGGTCCTACCAAAATTTGGCTGGGTACCGTCGGGAAAGACAATGAAACTGAGATCTGTCGGCATTCTCTCGTATCTAATTAAAATTCTTTCCAACGGCTTGTGAATAATAATACAGGAGGGTGTCTCCCTCTGTTCAGTTGGCCTGTTTGGCAGGGTGAGTTTCGATAGTCTGTCCACCAGATCGATCACCACGTTGTGCCTGACCACCCCCTCAGTGCCCCCGGCGAATGCTATGTTCAGCACAACGCACAGGGCCTTACAGTTAATTCGGATAAGTGAAAAAGAGACTGGTGGTTTCTCGGCTTCCCGATAAATGAACTGAACATATGTATGGTTCTCTACCAGGACGAAGGTTGCCCAATTTTTTAGCATCGCATATAGAACTGCGGCGGCTTGTCGACTTTGGACACACTGAAAACGGCCACTTTGATTCGCCTGATGTAGATGTCTGGGCAGAGGCCTGTCGTGGGAAAGAATCAAGGTAACTCTTTGCGTATGCATCCAGCGTGCCCATTGGATCGCATCCAGGGAAACCACTGGCTGCCAAATTTGACCAAATTGTGGGCAAGCTGCGTGTCTGCAATGTAACATGATATTGGTAGTTTAACCAATTCATTACATGTATAGTGTTCTATAAGGGCTGTACGTAGTCTCTGTGTTTACTTACCGTAATTGAACAGTATTGGGCGATGGACAGGCGGACAGGTAAAAGACGGGCATTCCGCTTCTAATAGTATCAGGAACACTGTACCATGTCCACTCCGACCCAGGAAACCAACTGAAATGGGCTAGCATATTGTCGCTCTCCGTCAAAGACGTCAAAGCCGTCCAGAAGCGAGAAACAACCCCCTGTCTGTACTGCGACTTCAGGGGTTTCTTGGATAAGCAAGTGATATCATGTAAAAACTCGTAAGGAGCTGTAAAAATATTATTAAATATTTGCAGCGCTATAAGTTAGAGAATCTGAATCATTTTGTTATTTAATTATTAAAAATCTGTGAGATTACCATCAATGGTAATGGTGTATTGTATTGTGTTAGACGCTGACAAGGACTTCGAAGACCAAGGACACGTGACTAAGAATTCCAGAGTAACATTCGACTTCCACAAGAGAATAAAACAAATTTCGAGTATGTCGTCCCTCATACAGACACGTTTCATTAAATATCCCTCACGCAGTCGACAGCACAATAGGCTATTTAGAGTACAAGTGACTTTATCCTCGATTTGTTTCTTCCGTAGTAATTGAGCAGAAGTGTGTTCGTGAAAGAGGGAATTTTTCGATTGCCAGTTCATTTGATAAGGTATGCACTCGCTGGCTACATCACGATACAATTGCCAGCACAAGAAATTCTTGTGATACACATTCATCTCTCCAGCTTTTGAGGCTGTGGGTTGTGGAGTGAAAGACATGTAACTTCCCAAGGTAGTAGTTGCTAGAAAGAGCAGTAGATCCTGGTAAGGTATCAAACCATCGGCACAATGGGGATGATATGCGCTGCCAACGTGTATAAAACTACATGCAATCGTTGTTGCACGCAATTGCTGCATCACAGAATCTAGCACGTGAACATCTGTTGTTCCCACCACGCCATCGGATACCACAATCATATCTATAATAAAATTTCGTATGAATTTTGTCCACATTAAATCTTAGCATGAAAAAATGGGAACGTTCATTTTGTAGAACTTACGAGCACAGCTGTGTTCTGGGAGAAGAGTGAGCGCCAACATTCCGTATCTCAACATATTGACAAAGCTCGATTCAGGGGAGACCATCGAAGTATTGGCAATGCAATTGCCGCTATTCTTATTCAAACATGTGCTACTCTCTTCGAAAAGTCCGCCGACCAAGCGCTCGTTCTCTGCTCGGAGATTCTCTAATTCTTGATTAACTATGGCTGTGACAGACGCCACCTTTTTCTCCAGTAAGTTCAATTGCTTCTCAAGGAATTGCGTGAGACGTTGAACATTTTCTGTAGTAATTAACCATCCTTGTACAAGAACTTGTTGCGCTGGACTAGCGAAAAAGGGTGTATGTGCTATTATCGTTACGTAAATCTCGGGCTGAAGTATTCGTTTGCTTCCTGGTATCGTAAACTATAAAGTAATTAAGTATAAAACAAAAGTTTGCATGACTAAGTAGGAACAATTCTTCTTTGCCCTTTCCCCAAATTACACGGCTACTTACTGGTTTCGACACGCCTTCAAGAAAGTTTTTCGTTGCGATGTACACTTCATCTATGACTATTTCTCCGTTTTGAGTATCCTACGAGTATTAACATAGTTGAAAGAAATCTTCCTCATATTTCGACCATTGATTAACAATCTGGTGATACTCACTACAGTAGCGAGCGATGGGCTTAAGTCTAGATTAAAAACCACCTTATATTTATGCGAGAGAAAGACAATAGAGGTGGTCGAAGTGATCTTATAAAGGAACTGATCACTGTTTTCGATCGACCAGTCCTCCGACCTATTTCTCGGCAGAACTGAGACAGTCTCTAGTTCTGAGGCTTCTTTGCATTTTGCTGATGGGTGTTGGATAGTTATTAGGGTATCTAAGTGCTCCAGCATCCATTGAGCCCTCACATTACGTGAAATTGGAAAACCCTTTTTCATTAGCAGATAAACAGTCTCTGCCTCGAGCGTCACTTTATCCTGCAACCCACAAGAAAGCAAATCCTTCAAGATTTCTTCAATATTTCTTTAATAAAGTTGAGCACCAAACAAAAGAATTTCGCGTTCAATCTTAACAGCATTATTTACGAAATAAAAAAAAAACTATTATAATTTAATTTCAATTCCCAAAATACTTAACATCTATAATTATCACATAGTTTTTACGTGGAACTCGATCGCTCCGTAAAAATACAGTGATTTTCAGTGTTTGAAGTACAGTCTGAAGCGATCGCGTTTGCAATCAACTTCCGGTAGCTATAGTTTGAGCGGTTCTTGAGTTCAGTAATGCCGGTATGCATTTGGTTCGACTTTGCAACGCCGAAATATAGTATTATTGCCGTAATACTGCACAAAATACTTGTATTACAATTATTTTAATCCGTTAGCCAAAAGTTTATACGTCAAAATCTGCCAAATGTACCTCATTGATCGTCGGCTGCATGGATCAACTAAGGACGCGCCAGAATCATCGATAATATACACAAAAAACTCACCAAGTAAGGTAGGAGCAACAACAAAATTTAACACTTGATTTGGACTAGATAATTGGGAATTAACATAGGACGATGCTGAGGATTTTGTGAATGCATACTGTGATCTCATATTTTTCATTGATTAATGATAATCAATAGATCACAGTGTTACATTCACAGCAATAGCTTAAAATCATTGAATACCACTGTATATTTAACACCCTTAAAAATAATTGGTAATGGTTTTGAAAAAAGGAGGAGCTAATTAAATGTCTTTGTACAGGGTTTTATTCATGAAAACACAAATAACAATCATTCTCACATTGCCAACATGGAACAACCAAATGAATATAATAATTATAGGGCATATAATATTGGCTGTAGAGAGTAACACAATAATCTCAAATGCATTTTTGGCATTGTTACAGCTGTACTATATATGATAATGCATAGTTATGAATGAGTCATTTTAAAGTGATGTGCAGCAATACTTTCGATAGCAATATCTTTGAATTTTTATTGGTTAATGATGCTTAGTAATTGGGCACAACATTAAGCTTGACGTTGAAATTCCCAAATCAGAATCTAATGCCAATGAATAATATTAGTACATTGAAATTAAACATGCTTCATTACATATGGAGCCCTGAAATGAGTTGTTACAAATTAATGCGCTGTACAACATTGGAAAAGAGATTCCCTTGGTCCAATGTATAAAGGATAGAAGGATATAAAGGACAGAAGTGCAGACATTGTGACTGTTGGAGAGGGTAAACAAGACACTATTAAAACCCAAGGAGGTTATAGGGAAACTTAAAGGCAAGGCAGGCAGTGGACAGACTCGAATCGTGTTGACGTTTACGTGAAACGAGAAGTATAATTACCTCGCTCGTTAGACCGGCCATGACGCGCTTGTAACTCTAATTAAACGGCCAGGAGCATCGTTAACAGCGACAAGAAAACCTGGGGCACATCGCCTCGGTGACATACGACAATATAATCATTGTTCCCGGGGAGGACGTGAGCATCGTCGCACCGGAATCAAACGCGAGACTCGCGTACCCGTGCAACTGACCAAAGGTCATCCTCACAGCCGATTTCTTTCACTCTCTTGGCATACTCCTCGTGCAATGTACACACAACATAACCTCAAACCACCCGAGTATACATGCAAAACAAAATAAACTTGTGGTCGTGTACGTATACGTGCGCCAGGCGATAGGGCACGCAAAAGTAGATGCAGCACTGTGTGCAGAAGCGTGACATCGACTGCATCGACTGGTCACCCTTATCCGAATCATCTCTGGTGCTTATGCACTTTTGAGAAACATATTTTATTTCTGAAAAGCTCCGATTTTTGCTCCTCCTTTATAAAATATATGATACTTTTTCCCAATTTTTTAGAATGTTGTACTTTTTAAAATAAAAAGATATAAGATCTAATTGCTAAATATAATCTGAAGGATAAGAATGAAGAATTTAAGGAAACTATGCTTGGTATATGCGTATTATATATATATTTTTTTAATAATTATAAACGCAGAAATACTGAAAATCGTTTTGAACCCCGTCCCTCAATCAACATATATGAGATTTTGTGTTATCAGGTCAACGTTTATCAATGGATTGCGCAACGTTTAAACATGTAAAAAAGTTATTCATCCCACAACTTTAAACATTAAATAACTCATCCCTTATTACCCTTATTACAAAAGTATATATTGAATTTTGCATTTTATGCAATTTACAAATTAAAATACAGTCCTTTTAACTTAAAGCTATGCTTTGAGAAGCGAACAAAAATTATTTATTTCGCATGCTGCACAGGAAAGCAGCAAAGTGAATAGCAATGAGACATAACTTTAATCGCAGCAGCTAATTACAAGAATGTTATCATTGCGTTATCGCTATCATTGCTATATTAATGATACAAACAGCGAATTTCGAGTAAAGGTTAATGACGCCGTTTATTCGTCATAGGCTTAGGAACTCCGCGAATGTTCGTAACGTGACGTGAGTCATATTTGTGATCGCGTGTGTCTGTAGCAGCAGGTTGCGCGGAAAAGCAACAGGGACGCTGAATTATCGGCGTTCAGTTTACAATGTTCTCGTATTCGTAAGAGGTATAACGCATTTCTCGTGACGGTAAGTGACTACGAATCCATGACTTGATAAGCAGTTAATTTTAAAGCAACGAATACTAAATTCAAAGCGGCTGCCGCCAAACTTTATTTTCAAACTCTACACTGCCACTCCCTGACCCCTCCCTTGATCCTAATTGTAAACAATTCCACGTAATTGGGTGAGGGGCCCATATTTTTAAATATAGATCATATTTTTGTATTTGTCTCTCAGACAAAAATAACTCCTCTTTATGATTGATGCCCCTTTGGAGCGATGAAACGTGTTAACCTAGAAATATTTACGTCCAGTATTATTATTAGTATTTAGTACAATTAAATATAGTTTTCTACAAAATCATAAAAATAGTGTATCATTATTAATACGTTCTATTTCGCCAATTTGCTTTGATATTAAGCCGCGATAGAGAAACCTTCGATAAGAGAACACTATGTGATAACTGTATGTGTGATAATAAGCTTAAGGCTTTTCAGTAATTTCCAATTAATGCCTCTGTCAACAGTAATGTGTTAGCTATTCCTATTTGATTGCTTTATCCGTTTATCCTACTCCTTTAGACCATAATTGCCAAAGTACTACTGAGAATAAACATATCAAATTTGGCATTATTATTTTCTCTACTTTCAAAATATGAAAAGTTATTAAAAGCAATGTTATTGACAGCTATTGAAACTTCTTATGTAACTGATATGATTACAGGCTATATTTCCTAATTGACCATCTCCAAAAGCCAAAGGAAAAATGTCTCATCTAAATCTCATCCTGGCACTACTCATTGTATGCTCCTCTGTTGCATTCACCCAGAACATTCAGTATGGGGAAGTGGTCTTTCAGTGTCCTCAGCATTGGATAAAATTCCAAGAGTCTTGTTACCGTTTCATAAAGAGTCCAGTGAGAATCAGGGAAGAAGCTAGAAGAAATTGTCAGGCCTACCAGAGTGATCTAATGACAATAAATTCCTTAGAGGAACATGGATTTATACTGTACCAATTATTGTGGCAAGATCCACAGCATCGTAAATGGTACACTGGCATAAAGTATCAGAGTGGTTTGTGGGTGAACGAGGCAGATAATACCCAGTTGAACAATATGGATAATGCATTCCTGCCTGAACCAAACGATAATGTTATTGGCAGAGATTATCTAGTATACTCGTACAACAATAATCTGCAGAGATGGGGCCTGGAGAAGGTAACAGGCACAGACAAGCTTCTGTACATTTGTGAAGCACCTATCTCGAATTTACACAATCTGGTTGAAGATGACCGAACATACCAGTACGGTGTTGAAATAGACAATCCTCTCCAAATACCCCGGGGACCTTATTTTATTAAACAACCAACTGACAAAGTAATAGATATATCCAAAAGAAGAACGAATAATGATGTATTCTTAAGCTGTCTGGCTGGTGGATATCCCACGCCAACTTACGAATGGTTCAAGGAAGATTATGAGAATGATAAACTGGTTGCAACTAGAATTGACCCTCTTGTAAATAGCCGTTATACTATAAGCGGCGGGACGTTGATTATTTACGAGCCTGATCAGTCACAAGACCGAGGCTCTTATCACTGCAAAGCTACCAATAAATTTGGTACAATTGTGTCGGAAAGTGTTGAATTGTCCTTTGGATATATTCTCGAGTTTAACTTGAAACGCTCCGAAGAACGTGGAGATCAAAATTGGGGTAAAGCTATTTATTGCGATCCTCCACAACATTTTCCGGGTGTGAAATATTATTGGGCCCGCGATTACTTCCCAAATTTCGTGGAGGAAGATAAACGCGTTTTTGTCTCGCACGACGGCGCGCTTTATTTTTCGGCATTAGAAACTATCGATAGAGGGAATTATTCTTGCAATGTACAAAGTGTGGCTTCAGACACTGGTCGAAATGGACCTTTCTTTCCTTTGAGAGTTGATCCACACCCATCGTTTCAGCAACTCAAGTTCCCGAATAATTTTCCTAAAGCTTTCCCAGAAGCTCCAATTGCTGGAGAGGAAGTTAGACTTGAGTGTATCGCTTTTGGGTACCCAATTCCATCATACAATTGGACAAGAAGGGGTGCGATGCTACCGAGAGGAGCAACAACAACGAGTTACAACAGAGTGTTGATCATACCAAAAGTAAAAGTGGATGACCAAGGAGAATATGTCTGTAGAGTCCACAATGATAGACTTTCCATTGAGAATTCAGTAAGGCTTACCATTCAGGCAGCACCAAACTTTACTATTCCTTTGATTGACAAACATATGGATAAGAGAGGAGAGTTAACCTGGACCTGTGAGGCATTTGGGATACCAGATGTAACATATAATTGGTATAGAAATGGGGAATTATTGGATATGGATACTATACCTATTGACGATAGGGAACGTTATGTCATACAGGATAATGTAATGACCATCAAAACTTTGGATCCGGAAAGAGATCAAGCAATGTATCAGTGTAGTGCAAGGAATCAATTGAAGACGAAGTATTCTTCTGCACAGTTGAGAGTTTTGTGTAAGTCTATAATTGCACCTCTTGTTTCCGTTTAAAATGACTGTAAATGAATTCTTAATTTCTTGAAACGCAGCTCTCAAACCTTCTTTCAAGAAACGCCCGCTGGAATCTGAGACCTACGCGGCAGTTAGGGGTAACGTGACGATCGTATGCAATCCGGAAGCTGCACCCAGACCAACGTTCGTTTGGAAAAAAGACGGAAACGTAATTGGTTCAGGTGGTAGACGAAAGATCTTAGAAACGGGCAATTTAATAATCAGTCCTGTTGATCGAGATGACGAAGGAACGTATGTCTGTACTGCTACGAATGAGTACGGCAATGATGAATCTCGTGGTCGATTAATAGTTCTTCGTAAGTATTCATTTAGCAAACAAAAATTAATAAAACTTTCGTGAAATATATAGGCTCTGTATGAACTTTCATAGGAAGCCCACAATTCTTAGAGAAACTACCAAAACGAATAGTAACTCAGGTCAATCAAAATCAAACTCTTCGCTGTATGGGCGTGACCGACGAAATGCTCGATGTAGCTTATATCTGGACTCACAATGGTGTTAACATTCGCGACCAAGATCTTGTGAACAATCCAAGAGTAACCATCGAGGGTGAAACACTTAATATAATTAATGCTACATTCGCGGAAGCTGGTGACTACGAATGTATAATTAAAAGTGCTGTCGGTGAGATTTCAAGTAAGACTACACTCATAATCGAGGGCCCACCTGGACCACCTGGTGGTGTCCAGGTTATAAATATGGTAAAGACCTCCACAACATTGCATTGGACTGATGGTGCATTCAATGGTAAACCGATTACCATGTACACATTTAGCGCAAGAACGAACTGGAACCACACATGGTTCAATCTAATAGAAAGTACGTAGCCAAATGCACACAAATTATCGTTATCAATATTATATATTTGGACTTAATTACAATTACTTTAATTTATTTGTGCAGACGTTACAGCTGTTGAAGTTGGCAGATATAACGGTCGCAAAGAGGCTTTCTTAGAAAATGTTTTGAGCCCATTTACGACTTACGAATTTCGTGTGTCAGCATTTAACGAACTCGGCTATGGGCCCCCGTCAGCACCTTCTCCACAATACAGTACCCCATCCGATAAACCAGTTAAGGCTCCATCTAATATCAGTGGTGGCGGTGGAAAGATCGGAGATCTAACAATTACATGGAATCCATTGAAACCGGAGGATCAAAATGGGCCGGGCATATACTACAAAGTTTTCTGGCGTCGAAAGTATCATGATACCGAGTACCAATCTCTATCCCTCAAGGAATATGGAAATGTTGGCATGAGTGTTGTTCAAATTCAACCACAGTACTATTATACTGAGTACGAAGTTAAGGTTCAAGCAATTAATGCACTGGGTGATGGACCCATTTCCGAAAACGTCACGATCTTCAGCGCAGAAGACATGCCTCTCGTGGCACCACAACAAGTCCTGGGTATAAGTTTCAACAGTACAGCCTTAAATGTAACTTGGCAACCAATTGACCAGACACGTGAGAAAGTACGCGGCAAGCTGATAGGTCACAGAATAAAGTACTGGAAGGAAAGCAATCGTGAAGAGGATGCCGTTTACTATCTGTCACGGACAACGAGGCCCTGGTCACTCGTTGTTGGTCTTCAGCCTGATACCTACTACTATGTGAAAGTAATGGCTTATAATTCAGCGGGAGAAGGTCCTGAAAGCGAAAGATACCTTGAGAGAACATATAGGAAAGCGCCACAGAAGCCTCCATCATCTGTCAATGTTTATGGAGTGAACCCGTCGACAGTTCGGGTGGTTTGGCGATACGTGCAGCCAAGCTTGGAGGAAGAACCTTTAATAGGCTATAAGATAAGAGTGTGGGAGCTAGATCAAGACATGAGCACCGCGAACGACACAATAATTCCAGGAGGATCTAAGCTAGAGGCCGATATTACGAATCTAAGTGCAGGTAAGGCGTATCATTTACGTGTTCTCGCATTTAGCAACGGTGGTGACGGACGCATGTCCAGTCCCACCCACACATTCCAAATGGGTGATGCAGCCGCTTTCCGGAGCAGTGCAGGCAACAAGATCCTAGATGCTGCTCTAGGTGTCTCCTTGTTGTTATTGTTACGAGTTTATGACTATCTATAGTCTATAGGTACCCCGTGTATGCGCTCTAGTTTTCTAAGGAACACTTCGAACTTATCATCCTGATATTTCGACGAAATTCGTTTTTTACGTTTTTTCTATGCCCAAATAACGAACAATTCATAGTTCATATACGATCACCGCTTTTTTAGAAAGGGATCTAGGACAACGAAGATAGAGAGTAGATCTGCTGTAACCTCTGTAACATTTAGTTACATTTCATATCACGATATTCTCTTGTCTTGAATACAAAGGCAAATTGCGTGAGATCTAATGTAGCGTTACATTGAACTGCTTTGAAAAAACCCCGAATTTTTGCTATACTTAAGAGCAGAGATCGTATTTCCCGAGATAGATATAGAGGATATAAACTGCCTAAGTGTTCTTACTTCGTTAGGATAAATAGCGTAGGTTTGCGAAAAGTAAAGCAATCTGGTTCACCTTAATCATTCCAGGCACTAACATTTCCTTATGCAACATAGTCAAGTTGTCAGTACTACTAAGTATATATCACAGCACTGTACGAAACTGTTTCACAATTTTACGAACATTCAAAGTCTTTATGAGGCATTGTTGAATCACTGCAGATTCTAATTATAAGTCTTAATCAGACTAAATACAAAGACTCTATTAAACAGCCTTAAAGGTGCTTTTACTAGATCTGAGATATCTCGAGGAGCTTTTGGTACATTTGAATTATAATTGCAGGGCGAATCTCAAAATTTTCTACTTTTATAGAAACGAACCAGAAATACTTTTACTTTTTCATTCTTAAGATTGTGTACAAATCAAGCGGGAGAGATGCACGTAAGATTCTCGAAAGATCTGAATACAAGTCTGCGTGATTTTATTTTCTATTTTTTTTGTTTTTTTTAAACTAATTTAACAGCTTCAATGCAAATACAGCATACTTATCCGTCCATGAAAGCCCAGATAACGTGCGAGCAACGACTATGCATTCTTTGCGAATGCATAATCTGTTACTCATGTCACAATATATCATTTAATGGTTTTGCCGATTTATAAAAGAAGAGGAGTTCAATTATACTGTGTTATTATTGTATCACTGCTACAGACAATAATCGAATGTTTGATGAAAACGCGTTTTGATGAAATATTAAAGAGGCAGCTTGAAAAACGTTATCGTTTTATCAACATATAGATACCTCCTCCTCGACTTAACGAACTGTTATTTGGGTGATTAATATTTAGCTCTATGAAACTGATGTATGTTACACGATGTAAGAAGTTTTTATAAATATATTATACACCTTTTACCAATGCGAAAACCCGTTGTCTGTGACCTACGCGATATGTACCCCTTCTCTTTTGTAATGTCGAAGTGGAAATGTAGATGTAGAACATTGTGAAATATATATTTTCTACAATAGGAACACCAGTGACTATTTTAGTCGGCAGGTTCGAATGCATTTAATTTAAATCCTTCCTGAAATTAATCTCAATTTTTTTTCTAACCGCTAAGTCTATTCACGCATTCATTTCCCCATACACAGTTATTCTACAGATATCACGCACTTCAGCACACATCAGCACACATACGTGACATACGTGTGCGGGCACTGCCAGATAATTCAAGGAGCCGGTGATTATCTAGAGAACGCAAATGGTAAAGTGCGTTACCGTGCAGACGGTTGTAAATGCATATCTTGCGACGATAAACGTGTCAGATTTTAACAGAAACATTCGGTGCTTTAGTGTCAGCGATCAGCTGGTGTAACTATTTCTAGCATCAAGTTTCTTGTTACTGTCTGTTTTTTCGCGGTATAACACGAACGAAGGTTAAGGATGCTGAGAATTCTGCATGGAAGACCACTGCGGTCAGCTCAAATGTTGAAGAAATGTTTCGACGTCCAGCTGAAGCAAGCTCGATGTTTAAACTTATTGGAATACCAAAGCAAGGAATTGCTTAGAGACTGCGGGGTTTCTGTGCAGAAATTTGCAATCGTCGACGATCTCGCTAAGACCAATTCTGCGTTGGAACATCTGCGTGAGTACTTATCACTTTGTCAGGCATTGTTAACTACATGTATGTTCAATATGTATAAATATATTATGGCATTAAAAAAAATATATTGTTATCATTGTTTCAACGTCGATTTGAGCATGTAACTATGGTTCCACACGTGCAAAGTATACTTTGGTCAATGTGGTGTTACACAATAGTCAAAGAAATATTAATTGTTCGCATTGATATTTGTGACCTCAGATGCAAATGAATATGTCATCAAAGCTCAAGTATTGGCTGGTGGCCGAGGGAAGGGGTGGTTTGACAATGGCTTTAAGGGTGGGGTTCATCTCACCAAGGAGTAAGTATAATATTTAATCGCAAAGTTGTTTTATAGTTTCAGTGCTCGTTTGATGTCTTGATTATATCTTAATTATAAATGTTTTAGCCGTCAGCAAGTTAATAATTTAGTAAAAAATATGTTGGGACACCGGCTTATTACAAAGCAGACATCACAGGATGGTATACTAGTTAACAAGATCATGATAGCAGAGTCAGTGGATATAGCAAGAGAAACATATGTTTGTATCCTTATGGATAGGCAGCATAATGGACCTGTACTCATTGCATCACCAGCTGGTGGCATGGACATAGAAGCAGTAGCTGAAAAGACTCCCGAATTAATAAAGACAGTGCCACTAGACATCTACCATGGTATAGATGATGATGTGGCTAAAGATGTGGTTGTCTTCTTGGGCTTTAATGAACCAGAGATTCAAGAAAAAGCTATTGCGGAGTTGAGAAATCTTTGGAAACTCTTTGTGGATATTGACGCATTACAAATTGAAATCAATCCATTAGTGGAGACTGTTGCTAAGGAAGTGATAGCTGTGGATGCTAAAATATCGTTTGATGACAATGCCCAGTTTAGGCAGCAGGATCTGTTTGCTTTAGAAGATGTTACTGAAAAAGATCCTAGAGAAGTTGATGCTTCCAGATATCATTTGAATTATGTTGCTATGGATGGCAACATTGGATGTTTAGGTATTGAATATGCAAAAAGATGCATTACATAATAATTTACCTTTGTTGATAATTAACATCTCATTTTTCCAACAGTGAATGGGGCTGGATTGGCTATGGCCACAATGGATATTATTAAACTAAAAGGTGGCTCTCCTGCCAATTTTTTGGATGTTGGTGGAAGTGTGAAAGAAGATCAGGTGTATCAAGCATTCAGAATTATTTGCGAAGGTGTATTTCATAGTGACAACAAACCATTTTTAATATAATACAGTGCTTTTTACATCAATCAATGATTTATCTAAATTACTGTGTCTATTTTCAGATCCAAAAGTGAAAGCAATATTGGTGAATGTTTTTGGAGGCATAGTAAACTGTGCCACAATAGCCAAGGGGATTATTTCCGCATCGCGGAACTTAAACTTGAAGATTCCTCTCATTGTGCGATTAGAAGGTAGTGACTTATTGGACCAAATATGTGAACATTATTTCTTTAATTATAAATATTGGTGACGTTTTGTTTAGGTACTAACGTCGAAGAGGCAAAGGAACTTCTCGCACAATCCAAGCTACCGATTCTCACAGCGAACGATTTGGACGAAGCTGCGAAAAAGGCGGTCGCCGCTGTGAACAAATAAGACACTTCTGGGCAAGCTGTACATTTACACTGAAGACTGGTAACCTGCTGTGGTGTTAATATTAAGGGGAATTGGTATGAAGTCGTAGGAACAATTACGATTTGCACTTTCAAAACGCTACACCTTTTTTATAATGATAATTATCAGTACTTTATTTTCGGTTCCTCCTAGTTCTCGCGTGGTAACGGTCATAGTAAGAGTTCGCAGTTAATTGTGATTTGTTGTTGATGCTGATCGTCGCTGCCATTTTGTGAATTATTGCGTTCCATTTGTGTTATGTTGTTTTCTGTTTCTCCTTTTCTGTACGAGCAATGCAATTATGATATTAGGTGTACACGATTGTACATATATACATATACATATATTTTATATTTTGTACTTTCCAAATAAATATACATGTGCCGAGAGTCCGAGACTATTTCGTGGGTTTTGTTGGCAATTCATTTCGTTTCGTAACTAATAGTGTCCCATCCTATGCTATTGAATTAGAAATAAGTTGCATGTTCTCCTCAAGAATATTTATAATGCATGACTTGAAATTAATTACTAAAGCGAAAATAATTACTATTAGCTTTCAGAGTTCCATATCTATTACACTCGCTACTTATATTCGACCTTAATACAAGTGTGTAAAATAATATTTGTTATTATTCAGCATTTTGTATCTTCCATTTACGATTTGGCAATTCGACAGATTCGCTGGTGCTAACAGCCGCGGTGAAAGAATCATGGCAAATTATAGGTGTGTTGCACAAGAGTAGCTTGCCCTGTATGGTAGCCGTCGTGTTTGCGAAAAAGAAGTGCTTTTGGTATCGACTTTAACTGGCAATACACATCAGGTGTGCGCACCAGCGAGAGTCCTTATATGGCGAACGATTTTTCAGGCACACTCGAAGGCGCTCGCTATTATACTGTGTGGCGTATCGATGTGTTCGGTGTTTCTAGGTCAAAGACTTGCTGTTTTAATTTAATCAGGCAGAAGTGTGTCGTATCAAGATTTAGATGTTATCCTGTTCAAAATTCAAAAGGAAACAGAGAATGTTCGAGATAAGTGCTGTGCAGGGGGGGGGGGGGGGGGGGGGGGATCCCAAGCATCAGAGAAAGAGACAGAGCGCAGAAGAAAAGGGTATCAGTATGAGCAGCTATATATAACTGGCATAACAATCTCCGCGTAGTAAGACGCCTAGATAAGAATAGGATAAAGTTGGATTTAAACCTGGGTGTCAAAATAGTTTATTGTACGGCCAACACCGAGGAACATTGACAATGTTGCTTGTTCCGGAATGCATGACGGTTGTTATTTAGTACCGAGCAATTTATTTGCTCAAAGTATACAGCAGTTTAGTTTCTACTATTCCAAATGGGTTCCAATTACTGTTCAATGCCAGTCTAATGATTGTACATATTGAACTAATATAGCATTTAATTAAGAATTTCTGAGTTTAAATATGTACTGCCGAACTCTGGATGATTTGAAGTTTCAAAAATCCCAAAAGCTATGCGGCAAGATATCCAAGAATACAATACATGCGAAGGATGAGTAAATTCATCACATTTTAATCCCAACAGAATACTGCCAACAAGTTTTAAGCCCGAAGAATAGAGGAATGCCTGGTGCGGGTTCGCCAGCATTTGAAATTCCCATTTCAAAGGGCGCAAATGCTTGTGTCAGAAATAGGGAAAAGGCAAAGTATTGTCGCGAGGGTTGTATGTAGCGGAGTAAGAGAAAGATCGACGAGTATATATAGTTTTCCTCTCGACGTGGGAGGAGGAGGAGTTGGGGGAGGGTTGCCGAAGAAGAAGACGAGGATCCCGGTGGGGAAGCGCGTACTATTCTCGGAGAAGAAGTTCTTTCGTGGAGGTGCGTCTCTCTTCTCACTTCGCCTCCTCTGCTAGAGATCAGCGGCACCGAATTCGGCGGCGTAAACGTCAGTAAACCCTTGCAAATCACGCTGGACGAACGCGTGTCGGCCAACACGAGTTCCGGCAATCTAAGCCCGCCGTTTTCTTACTATCCACCTGACGAAGCAGCGATCTCCCTTGAAGCTTTCAAACATACACCTTCGAAAGCTTTAGTTACCGTTTGGTGCCAGTTTGGTGCCTGTGTCAGTGCAAAGTGAGTGGCCGATACCAACGGAATCCCACCAGAGTTTCTGCAACTCGGAGTTAAAGAAGAGATTACAAGAGCGACTGGAAAAGGAGGTGCGTTCAGATGGAAAAATTGTAGTATAGCGTAACTATATCCGGATTACTATTTCTGACCCCGCTATTTCTACCGGCTCTCTTTCGCTGTCTCTTCTCTTTCTCTTTCTCTCTCTTTCTCTCCTTTCTGTGGATTCATCTTGGGAAAGCGCCTAGGATATTGCAATCGAACACAATTGTATTGGTGTTTTCATTTCGAAAAGAAACTATTACTTTAGGAAAAATATTTGGTAAAGCGTAATTTAACTTTGCATATGTGTCTTTTGACGGTTTTTGGTACTTTCTCTCAGGAGCCACGTGTGCACCAAGGTGTACCAGATAGTGGCGCACTGATGTCACTTTTTTTTCAGGGAGAACAGTCTCACTCTTGATTCATCGGAACTATTTTCGATCGACTGATCTTCGCCAATATTTTAGGCCAATTTCATTAGAATCGAGTGACTAAGTATATGAAATCCAGCGAATACGAAATCGTTTAATAATAAAATTACGTTATATATTATTCTATGTCGAAATACTTTTAGTGTTAGAAGCGGGCGATTTTTCTTGCTCTGTCAATGCTCCTAGTCCCTTGAAAGTTGTTCTTACCCTTTCCCTTCGAGAGATCGATTAAGGAGATGGAAATTCCTTGGAGGCCTGCCCGCACTTTCCTCTCATCTTCTCGAAGTAAGCCTTTGAAGTGTCTGTCGAGAGAAAATGGGACCCGGGCTTCTCGAGATACTCAGTGATTACTCATCTGCCTGTCGGAACTCTTTAGGCTGATAATTGATGGTCATTTCGTCTGCACTTCTTATGCCATATTTCGATCGTCCAGCTATTTTGGGTACTAACTTATGGTTTCCTTGCGGAGCGAATGATCGGGCCGCATTTAAATCGGATTTTTGACATTGGGTCCGCGCCAGTTTTGGAATGGTCATCGATCAGAATGTTCCGATGTCGCAGTGGACATTGCAGCTTCCTGGCTTCATGGAATTATCTGCGTTTTGAACTATTCATTTTGGAACTTGTCTTCTTACTATTTTCATCGGAATCGTTCCTCTAAATTTCAATGTAGAATGTATTATTCATGGAAAGCTTGGCAAGTTCCAAGTATTTCTATAATATAAGTGAAGGCAGCGGGAAGTTCTTGACCTAACCCAGACCCTAAGCGGGTCTGACACCCTGAATTTTTCGAGCCGCTGACTCACCGCTATTTCGCAATGCCTCTTAAGTTACCCCAGTCATCGCGAGTCAGCCTCTTCGACCAATTCATTGATAAGAGTGGCTGTAATGGAATCACCCTTTCTAAATTAAACTTCGAGGACCATCGTGCCAGTTTAAAGGGACCTGCAACCCGTTCCCCGATGCGGAACTCTTCAATAGAATGATCGAACCGCATAATTATCCGACCGGCAATGATCAAGTTAAAATTATAGTGCTGAAATTGCAGAGGAGTCTAGTTAAACTTTCAAGAAATTGCAGCCAGAATTTAATTAAAAATTCTATTGGGCAGAAAATTGGGCCTTTGGTAAGTGATTTAACGGGGTTAAGGATTTCTCAAATGAATTATTCTCGCTCGGTCGCAAAGAAGCTCGGCGTTTCCAACTTTGAAGTACATCGTGTTCCGCGCTCGTAATATCGGACCTTGGGAAAAAAGTCATGTGTACATCTTCAGTCCCGAAAATATCTTGGCACGGCTGCCGATGCGATAGTGGCCGAGGGATCGCTTTTACACGTGGATTCGATTAATTTCCTATTATTTGCCGAGGTGAAATGTAATCCTGGCAGGAACTCTAGTTCTATCAGAGCACGATGAGTCAACCTTGTTGCCAGAGCGGTTAGCCTTATTGATTCTCATTTTCGCAATCTTCCTACTGAAAATCAATTATTGGCCATCGCGCTCTATTATGATTGTATTTACAATTTTTATTTATAGTGACTATAGTTTCGGAACGTTAATGAGATATCTGGAGTGACATTTCTCGACTAGTTAATTGATCTTATGTCACGGCTCGAGTGAAACTTATACGGCAAGAATCTTGCTAAAAAAGGAGCGCGAAGGAAACTGGTCCAGAGAAGGAGTAAAAGATAAACCGGAGCGGACTGTGCTTCAAGTATAGTACCTCGGACGGCGCAATTTACTGACTTCTATCGGTTTAAACGAGTCGGGCAACTCTGCACTTCAGTAAAACTTGCAATTTACATGAAAGCTCGTCCGTGGAAAAATATTACGTTGCAGAACTCAAAAATACAAAAATACACGGTCAGGGAAAAAGATGTTTATATTATATGGTCAAAAATAAACCGTGGTAGACAATGATGCAACGAAGCATTATTTTGTAATACATCGGCGTATAATAAATCGGCGCGCAGTCAGTCTCACCAAAAAATGTGTTGAAAATAATGTGGAGAGAGAAAAGTGGAGAATATAGAGAATGTAGAGAATATGTCAAAAGGTTGACATAAATACTGCAAGCATTTCTAGAGTGCGTGATGTTAAGTCTTTAAAAAATGTTGGGCAATATTTTTATCTACCTGATGGTGGTGAAATAAAATAGTGAAAAAAATGTATGATCTTATTTCCTCTCGACTAATGAAAGTTGTATTTCAAGGAAAGTGAAACCTATTAAATGCTTGAATTAATTTGGGTCTCAAATTGTTTGAAAATATTTGGCAGTAGGATTGCGCTACTCGCATTTAATAAAGTCAAGTTCTCTTTCGCCAGCTGCTCGACAACTAGCATAATTATTCTGGAAGTCGTGAAAACAGCGTGCGATTCCATTCTCAATGAGTTCCTGGAGAAACACTTTTCCCAACTACCACCTCGTCCCTAAGTGGCGACTTCTCGAGAACACTTTCAACTTTAATTCAAAAACATGGTCCGCCAGTTCCTATACATACGGAGGCTTTTTGTACCTTTCCCTCCTTCTTCCAGTTCCTTGCAAGCACAATTTAGAGAGACCTGTAACTGGGTGCTTCTCAATGGAGTACTCGGTTTTTCCCGCCCTGCCACGAGTATTACTTCCTCCCGGATGCCTTTAAAATCACTTTAGCCTTCGAAGCAACACCCTTAAAGGTCATCCACCCTGTCAGTCTCGTTTACCCGACTGTCATGCGTGATCTCTTCGTTTCCGTTCTTATCTCAGCCAGTCTCGATTGCCAGACAATCAATACCCCGCGGAGGAAAAAGTACTTTCCCTCCTTTTTCTCGCTCTTCCATGAGAACCAAAGTTTCTCCGGTCCGATTAGTGGACTGAGTGAAGGAGTAGCGAGTGATGACGATGATCTTATCGACGGGTTTCACTTCCACTTATCTGTAAACTAACAGTTCACCGGCAGACGAGACCCGTGATAAGAGGTATCTGAACATTTGAGTCAATAGGAATTTTTTTAATGCGATTTTGATTGCCGGCATGCGGAATTCCTTTCGAAATGCGACAGCAGTATTGGGGAAGTGATATTGTACTGGCTCGAGAATAAAAGACCAAATTATACTAGAGCGACTACTTATTTTGAAAGGGGTTCTTTGTAACGAAGGAACTTTGTCAATAAGACCACTCGAGTTTGACCAGAATCGAAGGTAGCCAGGACGAACTCCCGAAAAGTGGAGGCACTAGACGAGGTATAAAGCCCAGTCAGCCAGGAAGAATCATCAATATTGATATCAAACAGTGCTCGAGGCCGCGCTGAGATTTGCGAAACAGGCTGATACCTGTGCTCGCATGGCCCTGGAGCGCAACGGCTAACAAAGGGTTGCTGCAGTACCACAAGCCTCATTACCACCACCATCCTTGGTTTGAGCTGGGATGTGCGCTTGTCTCGGTGTGCGTGTATCTGCTCCCGGAATTACTAACTCCCTTTCATCAATGTGGACAGGCACAGCGACAGTGCGAGGGCTTCGTCGACACCCCCAATCTGTAGCAATACCAGTGCCACTCATCACTCACACCAATGCCGGCACTCCACCCCCGCCAGTGCCATACTTGCACAGTGATTTGTAGGTGAATAGCGCATTCACCGAGGGCTCTTTCACTACCACCAACGATAAGGGAGCAGGAGCGAGGATGGAAGGGCTGCTTCGATGCTGCTAGCACATCGAAGGGGAGAGTGAAGTCAAGGGTTGCGGGGGTGCGCATCTCGACGGATGAAAATCGAATGATCGCAGAGATACGGAAGAGATGCGAATACAATGCGCTTCCTTCTGTAGACGGATATATCTCATCGTGCAATCTCGGCTTAGAAGTGAGAGAAAGAGAGAGGGATCTCTGTGGTTTCCTGGACGATGTCGAGCATAAGCTTCATACCATGTTTGGTCGTACTTGGGGAAACGTCTTTACAAATCTATGCTTCGTATAATTATTGATTTGAGAAATACTGAAGATTGGAATATGAACTTTGCCAATTAAATTAAGATTTTCTATTAAACTAGATTGTATATCTTGGTGGATTTTTCTAGATATAGTTGCAATGAGGATTTGAAAAGCTTAAAAGCTTGAATTGTGAGAGCGGCGTCTTTAAACTCGATTCAACAATTGGCAGTGTGTTAAACGCGCAGGGTCGGAGGGTGGCCCCACTGTGCTACTCACCCACTTTCCCCTCGAGAAGTAAAAAAGAGGAGATCGGGGGCGAGCGGCTGGTATAAGGGTTGCTCTGGAGGTTTTGGCAGGCGATGTATCGCTCGAACACATACTGCTAGACTCACCGGCTCTTTTATGCTCTCTGACACAGGTCCGCAGCTGGTGCGAGAGAGTCGAGTATCCCGAGGAAGCAGAGGAGAGAGAATCCCCGCGACGAGCAGTACACTCCGGGGGAGAAAGGATCGCATTAGTTGGTGGAAAGAGGTGTGAGTCTGTGTGAGAGTCGGTGCGGCTGGAAGTCTGTGTGGGTTCCACCCACCACCATCCCGAGCGTTACCACCACCATCCTCGGCTCCAGGAGGAGCAGCGTCGTCGCGTAGCCAGCACCCACCAGCACCCGGCCGATAAAATGAGCGAGAATGATAAGTCAGTCAAGTGCGAGCTCTCCGGCGAGGAGGAGGACGACGACATGTACGAGCGGGACTTGGTCGAAGATGCACAGTGGAAGCGGATACAGCAGAACACGTTCACCAGGTGGGCGAACGAGCGGCTCAAGGCGGTGAACAAGCACATCGGCGACCTGGAATGTGACCTGTCCGACGGCCTCCGCCTGATAAGCCTGATCGAGGTCCTTGCCGGCAAGAGATTACCCAAGCACAGTCAGAGGCCAACTTTCCGCTCGCAGAAGCTCGAGAATGTCTCTGTCGCACTCAAGTTCCTTGACGACGAAGGCATCAGGATCGTGAATATCGGTGAGTGAATGTTCTCTTAACTTTCATCTTCGTTAGTACCATCAAACTATATCGTCCTGCCGACTCCACTTTGGGGGGTGGAAGTCAGAAGAATGCACCCTCTCCGAATAGTTTAGTCGGTCCAGAATAGTGTCCTGTCGCCAGGATTATTGAGTACAAGGATGAGAATAGAGTGGGTAACTGTGTTAAGACGATTTGTATGTAACGCCGATCAATTGGCGATGCTTGTTATTGGAGTAGCTGACGATTTGGAGACGGGGATGCTGAGATGGAAGGATTTGGGTGAAGCCGGGCTTCGAGTTGATTCAACTTTCAAGGGACGCCTGTAGCTCGACTAGGAAATTCACTTGGGTACTACGAAATGGATTTTCTACCAGAAGTAACTCCAAATTGGGAGAACACGTATTCAGTATTCATACCGTACTTTTAATACAAATCAAAAGCAAAAACCATTCAAATTAGAGCGGGAGTTTAGGATTTGTCTATTGACTTTTCAACTTTTGTAATTATAAAGCAATGCTATTCACAGAGGCCACGTGCTCTTTGGCTCCCTAAAAGCCGGCGCATTATCAGAGTGTAGTCTGATAAAAAAAAATTCTCGTATAGAACTCAAAAGTGCAAACTTTGAAAGCGTAATTGAACCAGTCGGCCTCGAATTTCCCGAGTAATCGTATTTCGCTTGGAAAAATGCGCGTGAGATATTTGCTTGCTCAGCGAGGTGTACACGCAATAGAATTCGGCGAGAGCCGAACCGGTGAGTAATCGGATTTCAGTGGGCGATCGTCTGGGCGCGAGTAAGGAGCTTACAAAACAATGTTCAGACACGCCTGCACTGCCGAGCCGGCGAATAATCCGTCGATCGAAAAGTCAAAAGCTCTATCGATTCCCTCTAAAGTAAAATCGTCTCAAAAATACTCCAATTCCATTGGCAAATAGCTTATGAAATCGTTGGAAACAGAAAAACTACTAGAATTCCGAAGAATCAAATTCCATTTCTAATGCGAATCGATACATAATACGTAATGCCGATTTCCAAACAAGACAGAGCAACGTATGACAGATTGGCATACCCCTTTGACTTAGAGTTGTGCCAAACATAGGCAAAAAGTATGTCTACGAGAGTTCTTCTTCTCGTTACGTGTTGTTGGCACTGGGCATGGCAGACTCGGCATCATACGGGACACCATTGGCACCAACATTCTCCGCTGACATTGACCCTGTTCATTGAATGTTACGGTCGATCCGGCCTAATTTCATTTGAACGGAGCTCATCGACAGTGGAGGCGCGCGCGCGCCAAGATTAAATACTTCTCGAGAGTGAGTGGTATCGAGGATAGTAGATACGTGATCGTGTCGTGCTCCTAAGCAAGCACCTATGATGTCATACTCTACGAGCAGCGGATTGCGTCTCGCTCAATAGCCCGTAATGTCTTGGCCTCCTCTCACTCGATCCGAGATTTACGAGGGATTCCAGTCGGATTGCATAAGTCACGTATACGGGCGTTAATAACCATTCCGTCATGATTTTCAGTCGGCGAAAGGAAATGATAACCCTCGCGATGTCTTGAGAACAGTGTCGAACTCAGCGCGAAGATTAATGACAGTAATTGATGATGCCGATTTACCAAATATAGAAATCATAATGAAGAAAAAGTAAAGCGTCTCGGATATTAAGCCGATCTAGAAGTTAGCACGACAAATTAACATACGAATTACAAACTAAGCCAAAAGAGCCATTAATATTTTAATTATCATGGAATATTAATATGCACACATCTGGATCGTGCACTAATTCATTCAAAGCTTTAATGAATCCTCACTCGTTTCGTTGTTTGTACCTTTTGTTTCACATTGTTTGCGAGCACTTGACAATAACGAGACGACACGGTTTGTATTTGTGGCATGTTGGAGGCTTTGTTGCCGGAAACTTTGCGTGCAAAGTGCGGCGTCTGGTCTTCTCGAATATGCGACGGGCGCCTAAGGGAGGCGGAAAGCCAGGGAAGCCAGGGAATAGATCGTTTTACAAGAGTCCCTTTGTAAAACAAAAGCTTAATGAACCACCTACTATCTAGTGCCTAGTGTGCGCGCCATTAGTGCACTTTAATCTCTAATTACGAATCGAAGCTCTTCCCGACTCCTATTATTAGCGAACCAGAGTTGTCCCACTAGAATTAACTTCAGTCTAATTTAATTGAGCACCAGACAGTTTGACAACTACAAATCTTGCTCGGAATCCTAATGGAGTGTTGGAATATTTAGATAACCCAATTACGCACGGTTAATTTGAAGCTTGACTGGCTTGGCTTATATATTAAATAAAAATAATTAATGTAGAAGAGAGATTCTGTTAAATCCACGTAGAATCGTGATGTTTATTGGAAGTTGTAGATGGCGGTACGTAAAGGTGGATATTTCGAGCTGAAAATCTCTGAATTGTGTGCCGAGGGGTGGTTGGCATGAGACGCGAAGCCATCTCCACCCTCCACCCTCACCGGTTTCCCGGGTTTCCCGGGGCGGCCGCCATCGATCCGCCGCTCTCTTACTATCGTCTACAATCGTTTTTATTGGTTTCACGATTTCCCTCAGTCTCCTGCCACCCTGGCTGTCTTATAACTTTGTTTACCATTGATCAGAAACTACACCCTGATCGTTCAAGGGAAATACCTGCCTGAATACTAGCGGATATTATACCGGGCAACGAAATTCCAAGCGAAAAGTCAATGACTGCCACTCTGCCTCGTGTTTACACAATGTCTCTGCCAGTACCCTGTACTTCGTACCGTGTCTCAATGCTTTCTAATCAAAATCGAGGACTATTATTTATGTACGCTGAATTTCTATGAATTAACACGAAGTTTCCAAACTGTTGTAAACGATCTAGTCGTTTGGTTGAAAAATTTAAAGTAGAAAAGCTACTTAGATACGAATAATGTTAGCCCATTCTGGTAATATTCTCGGCGCAGGTGCTTTAATTAAACAGGAGTAACATCGTATCGAAATTGGAGTTTCGGAAGGGCGTAAAAAGGGGAAGGAGCGAGGGCGATAGGGAAGAAAATTGCATCTGGGACGCAGTATTACGTACTGCGGCACGTACTGCTATTATGCATTTGCTGGAGATCTAATTCCCAAGTGTGGAGGAATACAGGAATACAGGAGGCGATAGAGAGTCGGTTATCGGGTATCAACGGAAGCGGGCTTGCGCTGTTATTATGCGAAACCGCGAAATCCGGTCTAAAATGATGCCTCATAGGGTCCTTGGTCGAGGCAAACAGAGAAAAGAAAGTGCTCGGGCGTCCACGTAGAGCAGGTGAAGGTCAGGCCAGGTAGAAGCGACCGGCCAGAACGACAGCCTCTTCCTAAACGAACACACTCGCCCGGTGCACTCTGCGCCACATTCATCTCCGCATCTTATTCTCATAATCATTCACGTTTATATCACAATATAAAACAGATATTTTTAATAAATTAAATTTTTATAGGGTTTACAAATAATTAAAACTCTCAATATAAATTACTATATTCGAAAATGTATATTCTTTACTAGAGATAGTTTAAGAATTAAAGGTGTTTTCGTTGTGAAATGAGGAAATTATTAGTGAAAGTGGTGTAAAATGGTGGTTTAATAGTAAAACCACTGTAATAGAAAGGGCTATTCTAAAATTTGTACTAGTTCTGATAATAAATCATCAGGCAAGGAAATCCAGTTAGTTCCTTGGTAAATGTCTGATCAGAAGTCTGCGAGTGTGGGCTGCGTAATAATGCAGTTATTCTTGCGTTTGGCGCATTATATTTAGATGGCACGTTGCGATCAGCTGTTTATATTTAGAGTCGCTCGAGTCCGCTTGTTCAGAGTGTGCTCACCTGTTACCATTACACTCGGAAGTATGATGGCAGCCACTTTGTGCCCTTCATGATAAAGCCTCGAAGATGGAATATAGTCCTTTCGTCCTGGTTGGGATCCTGGCCAAGTGCAATAGGATCATATGGGTTCTAACTTATTGAGCCGACGGAACGTGCCAAAATCTCCATACTTTTTAGAATGCAGCACATCAACCAATTAGTATCTGGCCGAGTTAAATTGACGAAGGTTTAGTTTGACACGTTCAAAGTTTCGTGCTTAACGCACGTGCCAGAGGAGGTGACGGACTCCCGAGCTGGTAGCCTCGGCTGCCCATGACGTTTTCCTCGACACGTATCCCACGGCAGGTTTAGACGATGACGTCAGTGGTGTCTGTGCGATTGCATCATTGGCTAAAGAGAACTCCGGCCCGAGGACTCGCTCCTTCCTCTCAATCCTTGATCCTCTTAGATTCTTCTTCTCCTACTTCTTTCTCGCTTCTAAATCTCGCGATATCAAGATTTCCTAAACTCCCAGTAGAAAGTAATTCGTCTTCGGAACAAATTCATTTTGTTCTACTTTATCTGAAATAAGTTCAAAATGTTTAAACACGCGCGCGTTTACTTCTAATTCCGTGAGAACCTTGAGAGATGAGTATTTGAATTTCGGGCACGTTCAAGAGGTAATAAAAATTCGGATCCACGTCGTGTGTCACTTAATGAGGCAGGATGTGCAAGTGTAAAAATCATGCAGGCCCATTGTTACGTCCTACGATGGCAGAGAGTAATCGGTGGTAGCCTATTGTATACACTATAAGTGTATGTGTAGGGCCATATGAGTATGCACGTACACTGAGGAAGTAAATTCATCAGCTCCATTTCGTAATAGAATTAGTTGGTAGCCTTTATGACGACGCCTCGTTAAACCACTACTCGATTCGAGAGGCGTCCGATAGCATCTAATAGACTGTCGACTGTCAACAGACGATAAGACAATTTTTCGAATGTTATCTTCCAATAATAAACACTGAATCATACTAGAGCATTATTAGAGATAATGAAGTTTATTTTATAACAATCCTTTGATTTTGCCTCTTGTTAAGACTGCAAGCTACCATAAAAGAGTAATTGAAGTTTTAGGCAGGGAAATGGGCAAACAGTTGACGTCAGTCTGCTGACCCATTTGCCAGATTTGAGACTAGTTCGTTCGACAGATGAGCCGATAGGGCACGAACGCCACAAGGCTCCTTTACTTTACTCAACGAAAATCGTTTCCTGCAACTATTCGAACTCAGTCAAACGGAGAACTTAAGAAATTAAGAAGTCTCGCATGATAATGATCGATTTGCTGTACGCTCGTTACATTGGGTCATTAGACTGGCATTGTGCAAGCGTTCTAGTACTCACGCGCTCGTAGCCGATCGCATTTCACTCGAAGCTTAAATGCTGAAGATGGGACGAATGGCGGTGGGTGGAGAGCGAGAGAGAGCGAGAGAGAGAGGAGGAGATAGAGAGTGTCATTGCGCCGCTTTTGCGAAGGTAGCCTGCGTGTAAGGCGATCCAGTCTTTTGTTCCCGATAGAACGAGAAAGACTCCCTTTAGAAGCGAGCAACCATTGTCGACGAGCCTGTTCTGAATTAGATCTAAATCTAATCCTCGGCGAACAAGAAAAACTTAAGATTTAATGACAGCAAAGGCTCAGGTAATCACTATCTTTTCCTATGAATGAATTTTCTTGTTCTGCCGTCTTCAATCGTGGGAGATGACTTTTTTTTACTTGGAATGGGATAGTTCGAATTTCTTAATGATGAATGAGTCAGCTATTACTTTCAGCCGCATTGTCGGACGGAGTATGAATGATATCATCGGCGATACGTGGCAATTGCTGAAAATAGTTGGGATGAATCGGCGTCTACAGCTTTCTATTATATATACCTGAGAGAATATCTCGTGCGCTCTGAGACAATGTTGTGCCAGAAATACACATCGTATGAAAACATCTCGGTCGTAACATATCTGGGTTTATATAAGATTACACTATTGTGTTTGGTAATCAATTATTTCTGTAATTGGAGTAGCACTTTCTTCTTCTCATATTAAGAGAGCAAATTAATCGCGCAAGATATGCATATTAATTGCATAAAAATAGATTAAGTATTTAATATTCATGAATAAATAATGGATACCATTCACGAGTCATGAAGCGTCATTTGACGTAAAGAGATCAGTCAGAACTTCATATAATTCCACTTTACGCAACAAAAGTCGCCTTATTCGTTCTCCAAAAATAGTGAGTCATTGGTTGAAAAGGTGCCAGAGCGCGAGGGCTGAGAATCTCGTAAACAGAGAATTCTCTCTTCGATTTCGTACTCTCGAAGCAAAGGAATCCGCTGTTGGCAAACACGATGCGCTGTCGCACAAATTAAAGCCAATGGATTAAGCGAAAGGCGTACTGATAAACTGAGTACATAATGCAATGTGCGTGTGCGAGTGGGACCTTACTTTTTGAGGCGTGTTGAAGTTCAATGTCGCTCTCATTACTTAGCAGAGAATTTACCAATAAAACGGACCTTATTATTTGCTGTTCCTTTTACTGTATATCAATGAATATATTTACTCAGTACCTGCAATATACGGAATGTTGAACTTTAAAATTGTTGAAGGTAAAAAAATGAAATAAAAAACAAAGCGAAAAACAGTTCAATTATTTTGCCAGAGTTCGTAGCTGGATGCGCTTCCTGTGAAAGACTGTATTGTACTATATGTCGTTTTTGCCGAACGGTTCTTACGAAGACAGACCTCATGATGTGTAACCGGATACTACCACTTCAAGATGATTCAATATTCTCGAGAATTTCGACCTTCTACTGTAATATGAAGTGAAATACTACATCAGGAAAAATTTGTGCCAATTAAGAATACATTAGAAATTCAAAGACTGGATCTCATGATTGCTCATATGCTCGACGTTGGCAGAGAGGAATATTTTTTATAAGAAATATGTATATTTTGCAGACTCCACAGATATCGTCGACTGCAAGTTGAAGTTGATCCTCGGTTTAATATGGACGCTGATTCTGCACTATTCGATCTCGATGCCGATGTGGGATGGCGAGGACGGCGAAGGCCCGGACAAAGGTGCCACGCCGAAGCAAAGATTGATGCATTGGATCCAATCGAAGGTGCCGGATTTGCCAGTAACGAACTTCACCTCCGATTGGAACGATGGTCGTGCTGTGGGTGCCCTCGTCGATGCTGTCGCACCCGGTCTCTGTCCAGACTGGCAGGACTGGAATCCAAAGGACGCCGTGCAAAATGCCTCCGAAGCCATGGGTCTGGCCGATGATTGGCTCAATATTCCTCAGGTCTCCTCTCCTTATCTCATTAAAAGCCATTAATATTTCTTTCAATTGAGTCGACCCTCTCAATTTCCCTAAATTATAATGGGATTTTGCGGAGATTGAGATTAAAATTTATAATATTGACCCAATTGTTAATTATTCAACCCACAGCTCATCAAACCCGAGGAAATGGTTAATCCAAATATCGATGAGATGTCGATGATGACCTACCTGTCGCAATACCCCAGCGCCAAATTGAAATCTGGCGCTCCACTTCGTGCAAGAACCAATCCCAACAGGTCAGTGAACTCTAATGCAATCATCACCAATTAGTACTTATTAATAGCAACGTCCAATCAAACGGTACCACCCGCAGAGAAGTTTATTTTTAATTAGTATATTCTTACAATTGCTGGTGACGAATCGGTTCATATTGAAAGGCAAATATTTACCCCGCTGTTTAATTAAGCATTAGCCAATAGGGGCGAACTTTCCACCAGTAGCATTTCCCTTTGCCAGGAAATTCCGGCGCGCGTTGAGTGATCTGCATATTTGACTTCAATTAAACCAAGAACTCGCCAACTTTCATAACTTTGACTTTGTAATTTTCAAAGTATGAACTCAGTTGGCACTGTAATCACAAACTCTGCAAATTTTCTTAAGTTTTCCATTGAAATCTGGGATATTACAAAACTTCAAACGTTGGTACTTCGCGAAAATGTACAAATTTCGTACCGATCTTTATGTAGCAAAAGGAATCCGAGTCTTGACTTTCCTTGAGAGTTAGCCAATGAATAAATTGACCTGTGCTTGAAAAACAGACGATTCTAATTGGATTTTATTTGATTTTTCTCGGTCGCAGCATCCCGCCGCCGCGGTAAGTCGGCCAGAGAGTACTACTACGCTGCGTTATTTTGTTCATAACATACGATTAATAAATCAATAATCCCACATAGTTTGGCACAATTAATTCTCTTATTTTTTATTTAGGTTTATCCAATTGAATCCACCGACGACTTTAGTTTTGTATTTTAGTCTTTTTTGTTAGGTTCCTCATGAGTTCGCCTTAACCCATTTGCGCACTTCGATTGCGGATTAACTATAACGACCAGCCGACAATAGTTGTAGCGATTTTCTTTCGGTGTGAGAGGCAAGCTGTACATAAGCTGCACGGCGACATTTCCTTGTCTTCCTCAGTCTCAGCCAATCGAAATTTCGTTGGCAATGATAGTGATTTAATCAGAGCCTTAACACCGTTTTACTGAGTAATTGGGATGACGCATTAATAAAGTATTTTTTCCTAACTTGCACCATAAGAAAAGCTGGGAATATAAACAGAAGGTAACAAGCAAAAGCCATGTATTTAAGAAATTATACATACTCTGTTCTTTCTTAAAGGTGTTGTAAAAACCAGGATAATTATTATTTTAATATACACAAATCGTGTATATATATCTGTGCCGCCCATAAAGCTTTATTAGGTCTTACAATTAGAAAGCGCTGCTGTAAATGCAATTCCAACATGACATTACACGCCTAGCTTCGTTTCTGCGCCCCGGCTGATTTATTTCTTGTGTTGATCCGATAACAAGACAGGTTTTTCCTAACTTTTCAACCTACCTATTAGTGACAATAATTTCTTATAACGCAGAGTACGAGCTTACGGTCCTGGTATCGAGCCGACTGGTCCAGTAGTCGATGCTGCAGCAAATTTCATTGTCGAAACATTCTCCGCCGGCAAAGGAAACGTGGAAGTCACAGTAGAGGATCCTCAAGGAAACAAAATACCCGTATGTGTTGATGTTCATTAAGAAGTATTGTTATCCAGTCAATAACACTCTACCAACTTATGATTCTTTGACAAATTGAATTCTCGTATCTTGGTTTTATAAGAAGCTTTGAAGTTCTACGCGACTGCGACTCAAGAATTGTCGAGGCAAACACGTTTCATGTTTGTTCAGGTCGACGTGCGCTTCAACAAAGACAGAAACCTCACGTATTCCGTCTCATACACGCCAAGGATGGATGGGCCCCATAAAATCAAGATATTATTCGCTGGTCGAGAAATACCGAAGAGTCCTTACGTCGTAAATGTGGACAGGCAGGCTGGCGATCCAAGCAAAGTAACAGCCAGCGGACCAGGTCTCCAGAAGGACGGAGTTGTCGTTAACAGGCCTACATTCTTTGACATTTTCACGAAGGATGCTGGACGTGGTATTCCGGAAGTCATTATACTAGATCCACAGGTGCGAGGGATATAATTTTGAAACATCTCCGACATTAGAGACAATAGCACGACGGGCGAATTTCGATTTAATTAGTCCCCATTAATTAGCTGAAGCGTTGAAGTTATTGGAATTAATTGGGACGAATTCATTATTCTTCATTATTCATTTTTTAATGAAGGTCTAATTAACTTTCGGAATGTAATATTGGGTGGCTGCAATGTTTTTCCAATGCTATATAATTATTATTAATTCTTCAAAATGTAGCGATGGATTGTATTGCAATAATTATCATATTTATTCAAATAATATTGGAAAAAATATATATTTAGGGCTCGAAAACCACAATCCCAGTGAAGGTCCGACAGACCTTCCCCGACGTCTGGAGATGCGAGTATGTCACGCCCATCACGGGCATGCACTCGGTCAATGTCTTCTTCGCTGGGAAGCTAATACCGGGCAGCCCATTTGGCGTTAACGTGTCACCAGTGACAGATGCTAAAAAGTGCAGGGCTTACGGCAGAGGACTGTTGCCAAATGGGGTACGTGTGCAAGATGACGCGGACTTTGTGGTCGTTACCAAGGATGCTGGCGAAGATGTACCCGACATCAAAATTATTGGGCCTGGTGGCGTCAAACTTCCTCTCAAGTAAGTCTCCCATCATTCATACTTATTGAAATGTCATTTCAATACTGCTCGTAAGTCTATGCTAAACTATTCTGTCATTTAGCATGACGAAAGTGGACCCAACCACATATAAATGCCACTACACCCCAGTGAAGGAAGGCAGACACATGGTGATGATCACGTACGGTGGAAAGGAGATCTTCAAATCACCGTTCGAAGTGAACGTCAACCCTTATAAAGAATCAGCAATTAGAGCATTCGGCCCTGGCCTTTACGGTGGAGTGGTTGGCCAGCAAGCTAAATTCACAGTAGACACGAATGGGGAGACAGGCAGTCTCGGTTTCTCCATTGAAGGACCATCGAAAGCTAAAATCGTCTGTCATGACAACGGGGATGGCACGGCAGATGTGTCTTATCTGCCAACTGCCCCAGGACAGTATGCAGTTTATATTCGCTGTGACAACGAGGACATCCCTAAGAGTCCTTACGTGGCAACAATTGTGCCAAAAAGCGATTTCGACCCTGAAAAGGTCAGTTTTAATGACGCTAAATCGCTTAGCTCAACACTCAGAGAATAAACGAACGAGGAATTGTTTAGGTGGAAGTATATGGACCAGGAGTTCAGCCGGAGGGTGTCTCGACGGATAAACCTACAAATTTCACAGTGGATGTAAAAAAAGCTGGACAAGCGCCCTTGGAAGTAATCGTCCAGGACGCTCATGGTGTGGAAGTTCCTGTACGATTCGAGGATAAGCATGACGGGACTGTGCAGTGTCATTATACACCTACCTCAGGCTCGCAACACGTCGTTATGGTAAAAACTTGACATTCTCGATTTCTTACCGTTTCTTAAGGATTTAGCTGGAATGTTTGTTAGAGTATCGATTTGTCGTTGGGCCGGGGATTCTAAAGAGAAGCCGCTTTCGCTTTCAGGTGAATTACGGAGGGGTGGCGACAAAGAGGTCTCCATACAGGGTGAAAGTGGCTTCACCCTTGAATCCAGCGTTGGTCTCCGCCTTCGGGCCTGGCCTTGAGAAGGGCGTTAAGTCAAATATACCGACACACTTCAACGTCGACTGTCGGGAAGCCGGTCCAGGAAATCTTCACGCGAGCATGGTGAACCCCGAGGGTCGAGAGATTCTTCTCTCGCTTACTGATAACAATGACGGCACCTACACCATCGATTATGTCGCACCCCAACCCGGCAATTATATGGTGAACTTGACCTACGGGGGATTGAAGGTGCCTCAGTGCCCTATTAAGGTGAACGTTCAGCCACATGTCGATGTCTCGAAGGTGAAGGTCGACGGGCTGGCTTCTAGTAAGTACGACTACGGCATTCTTGGACCTAATCTTTCAATCATTCTTCAAGACTTGCGCACATTATCATACTGCGAGGTAACCCCTTTCTAATTACGACTAAACCAGTTACGTCACATCCTAACGAAATCTGATTCATATTTCAAATTCTCTATTCGAAGAAATATTTGTGGCACGGGATAGCAAAGTCGATTTAATTTTGCGACCAGCCCAGCTGCAGGATGTCGCAATCGTATGATCTAACTAGGTCAATTACTTGCCGGAAGTTCGATAAATCTCCTATCATCTAGCCCTAGCACTACTGATTGGCTGGTGACAAACGGTCCCCCCGAGAAAATTAATGGGAACTCCTAGTGTTTACCAAACCAATCCAAATTGAATAATTGTATACCTGCGCTGTAACCAATTTCAAGGCCGAAGCAAGGGCCGAGATTAGGACTGAAATAAGGTAGCAGCGGAGAAAATAAACGATCGCAAACCCCAAAAATCGCAGCTGCCCCGGTGAACAGTCTGCAGCAATTCCGCGTGCTGACGCAGGAGACGGGCAAGGTAGCGGACTTCCAGGTGGCAATTACAGCACCTTCGGGAAACCGGGTAAAGGCGCACGTGGTACCAACGCACGGCGGCTACCTGGTGAACTTCACACCGACCGAGTTAGGAGAGTACCTCCTGGGCATTTGCTTTGGCGGTGATCCCATCTCCAACCAACCTTATCGACTCACATGTGTCCATGGATCCGATCCGAGCAAAGTTAGAGCGTCCGGACCAGGTCTCTCTCATGGTATCGTCAACAAGCCGGCAGAGTTTGTCATAGAAACCCGTGGTGCTGGCCAGGGTAGTCTCGGTGTGACTGTCGAGGGTCCCTGCGAAGCTGCCATCAACTGCAGGGACAATGGGGATGGTACTTGCTCCGTTGCTTATCTGCCCATCGAGATCGGCGACTATGGCATCAATATCACGTTCAATGATAAGCACGTGCCCGGATCGCCCTTCCAGGCTATTATCGTCAAGGATACTGATGTCTCCAAGATCAAAGTCACTGGGAACGGCATTCAGCCACACGGTAGCGTCACGACGACCGGCTCTGAGTGCTCTCTTGCTCGTTTGTTCAAACTGTTTCCTCGAGGGTGCTCTCAAACCTTTCTCTCGATTGGTAATTTCGTGAAACTCTGATAAAAAATGGTAGGGAAAATGTTTTCTACCTTCGAGAGGTAGGTTTTAGGGTGCCTTCTTGAAGATGAGGATGCAGTGTCTTCATATCTATTCTGGGGATGCCGGGGAACTACTATAGTACTAGATAGTTCATAATAGTTAGTAATTTTGCTTCGATTACGAAACTGTGCATAGGAGTTCCATGGTGTCCGAAGAAACGACTGGACTTATTGTTAGTATGCATGTTATCCGGGAATGCTTACCCCTACTCGACACTCGAACGAATCTTCAGACATTTTGTACATTGCTGTGATTTCAATTGAGGTCTTTTATTGAGTTTCAATTATTAGGATATGAATGATAGAATTAAGTTATGGTTGCCCCCTCCGACCACCTTTCTTTCGTGGAATGATCTTTATTACTAACTGCTCGAGTGTGTGACTGTGTTTTTGTATTTCCTGCATACCTATGATCTTCTTTATGAACTTTACGAACTTTACACAGAATATTACATTTACAAAATTTAATTTAAGGTTTAGTTTTTAAAATACATACACGTTACAGTTTATCCCGGTTACACGAGGTTCCAATTTCAGGTGCATGTGTGTGTTTACTAAAAGTTTTGCATCGCTCTTTCCAACTTCTGTAAATACCTGGGCAAATTTGCGAATATTCGAGTTGTATAACTGTGTATAAAAACTTCATGCGAACACATACACTTGGAAGAAGCCTTGCAACAAGCAAGTAGAATGTAGAACTGTTTAGTTTCGTCGTACATAGCTTAGTCTCTTCCAGTTTTTAGTAATACTGTACCACGACGTAGCTGCAATAATCTTTAGTGCGAATAGTCTATAAATAGAGAATAGAAGAAATAGAGAACCGCTATGAATCAAATTAGAGGTCAGCTAGGACAGCTAATGTCCACCAGTGATTTGCTGCGGTGCCGTCTCATTACTCTTTGGCTCGAAAATAATGCGATTCTGAGATGATGTATGATTTAAGAGCGATTTATTTTGCATCGTTATGTATAGTTACTAATCGATTTCGAAATGATTTTTGGTGAACTGAAGCAGGTAAAATGGGGGTAGTGCATATAACAAGGCGAAATCAATATTTTGCCACCGTATAGTTTTACTAGCACAAGACAAACATCATTCATAGCACACCTTACTGTGTATAACATCAACATAGCATAAATTTCAAGATGCACACTATTTAGATTTATGTATAACTTTTACTATCCGAATGATTTATAGGTGCTTTTACAATGTTTTACGTAATCGTTTCATTGCTCGAATGTTACCTCATATATTCATGGAATTACAAGTCTACTGTTCGGCCCTACTAAACTTGCCGAATGTGTTGTAGGTCCAAACGTAAGCAAGCCAACGGAGTTCACGATCGACACTCGTGGAATTGCGAAGACGAAGGGCGACGACGGAAAAGTCTCCTGCACGATTAACAATCCAAGCGGTAGTAAAACCGAGAAAGTCATTACCCCGCAAGGTGATGGAACATATCGCGTCAGTTATACACCGTTCGAGGAAGGACAGCACACGATTGACATCCTGTACGATAATATTCCTATTCCCGGCTCTCCTTTCTCGGTCAACGTGCAACGTGCCAGCGATCCCAGTAAATGCAGGGCTTACGGACCTGGTCTAGAAAAAGGATTTGTCAACAAACGTAACACATTCACTGTTGAAACTAAGGGTTAGTAATTTTAAATTAAACTAGTGGCATATAATGCAGTAATTTGGATAGACTTGATAGGTAATATTTTGTTACAGAGGCTGGAAATGGGGGTCTGGCCCTTGCAATGGAAGGCACCAGCCAAGCCAAGATGACGTGCAAGGATAATTACAATGGCTCCTGCAGTGTCGAGTACATCCCCACTGAGCCAGGCGATTATGACGTCTTCATTAAGTTCGAGGACCAACATATACCTGGTTCACCCTTCTCCATCCCTGTAGTTCTTGAGACAGAGGCCAGTAAGGTGACCGTTTACGGAGCAGGACTTGATCCTGAAATGGTGAGGGAAGGAGTGCCTGCTAAGTTCATGGTAGACACTTCCAAGTGTGAGCCGGCACAGTTGGACGTCAGCTTAAAGACTGACAAGGGTCAGGTACAGAAGCCGACTATCAAGAGTCGCGGAGATGACCTCTATGAGGTTACATATCAACCACCCCCAGCTGGAAGCAATTTGCAAGTTGGAGTGACTTACGATGGGGAAGATATTCCTGGAAGTGCTTTCAAGTTGAAGGTTCTTCCTACTGTCGAACCCAATAAGGTTGTTCTTTCGGGCCCTGGAGTTTCTCCTGTCTGCACTGCTTCCTTCCCTGTTGACTTCGTAGTGGATACTTCGAAGGCTGGCTACGGAGACCTGGAAGTTCAAGTTCTGGTAAGTCTGCAAGAATGAATTAAGCAGTCCAAAGTCTAAAATTCGAAAGCTAAGTGCATATTTTAATACTTGCAGGGCCCAGATCAGGCACCCCGTAGAGTAGAGATCCAAGACGTCGGAGATGGAAAGTACAAAGCGACTTACTTGCCCGATGACTGCGGACGTTATAAGATAAACGTGAAGTACGGCGGGAAAGAAGTTCCGGGCTGCCCCGTGAACGTGCAAAGTGTGTCGACGGGTAAAGCTGATCAGTGTAAGATCAAGGAAGGCATTCAACATACTCTGGCTCAGGGTGAAGAATACTGCATCACTGTGGACACTGAGAATGCTGGACGCGGTGCGGTTACATGTCGAATCCGATCGACATCCGGAAGGTATTCATTACTTCATTGTAATTCGATAAATTTATTCAACTTTTCGGAAAATAATCCACTCAATTGGCAGCTTCATTCCTTACCAATTTCGATTCGAGTTGGAAGGGCGATTTGTTTCATTTCTAATAATAGTAGGTGCGCTGTGTTCAACGCTTGTCCGCGGAAGAACAACGTTTTATCATAAATTAGGGAAGCGTATGATAAATATAAACGATGCAAATTGCGCATGTCGGGCAGGAGCAGTGTCAAGAAGAAACGTGAATACGATATCGAGAAATCCATGCGAATTCAGAAATAAATATCGGGGTCATGCAAGTCCGCTCGAATTAAAGCGGTTCGGGCAACAATCTCCCTGGTACTCACTCGGAAACCTTATACAGAAATGATATGAAACTATCTGATAAAGAAGCGAAGGAAATTATCAATTCAGTCAGATATTATATTGCGAACCGCTTGACCTGACATTAACGATGCTTATACGCTGTACCAATTTTATGAACTTTTTATGTTAATGATTGCTGCAGTGAAGTGGTCGACATTGACATCGAGGACAACGGTGACGGCACGGTGAACGTTTACTACACAGTTGCTGATGCCGGTGATTACACCCTCAGCATTAAATTCGGTGGACAACCTGTACCAGATGGCTTCTACACCTTCACTGTGAGTCATGATTTAATTTTTTTATTACCATTATTTTATATTATTTTTATTGGAACGTGAGAAAGAAGCGTGTTAAACGCAGAGTGTAAACGGTAGAAATACCACTTAAAGTTGGCTTGTTCGCTCTCTTGGCTATACTCTGCCACTTGAAATGTTTACGGTGCGGTTGGATCGGCGTAATACACGATTTCGAAATGATCAGATGCCCGAATAATAGTGCTTACGCTAAATGTACCAGAGCACAGCAGCGGTGGACAATAATTATTCAGGAATGAGCGCAACTGGCCCGGCGGAGGCCACCACGCCTAATTGGATGCGACCGACTCGGAATACCAAACATACCAACAGCTGTTGTTTTATTCCGACGAAAATCGTTTTACAGTTTCGTATAATGTCGCTCGAGTTCTCACTAATAGAACTTCAAAAAATCTTTAAATCATTGCTTGGAAAAAATGACCCACCCACTTGTAACAGTTGAATCCACGCCGAATCTGACACGCGCTTCGTAAGAAATGTGTGAAGTATGTTTTTTGATAAAAAAAACAAAAAACATCATGGAGATCGATGAAAATAGCTGAGTGAAAGATCGTCGTATTCATCGAATGGATTTCTCGACTTGCAAGCGTCCGAGTTCGGTTGACATATCGTTCAATCATTGAGGCTGTTCCGTTCCGATAATTTTATAGTTTGGACCATTTTGATCTCTTCCTGGGCACCGAGGGTGGGTGGGGCAGAAGGTGTGTCTAACTATAGAGGCCCACCAGGCAATGCAGGATATTGTCGCTTGCTCTCCAGCCTGAGACAGTCCACTTCGAAGGCTCACAGTGCTCGCATCTTAAAGTGTTCGCATTGTACTTGTGCCCCACTTCATAGCTGCATTTCATCCGCATTCAGCATCACGTGGTGATCATCATCCTGTGGTGTTTGACTCTCGGATAATTATAATCAAGTAACGTCTTCCTTTAGTAGAATATTCTGTCACTTCTTCCCTGCACCTATGCCCGGCGATACACACCACCCCTTTCACGAATTTTATTTCCAATCATCTGATATTTACTATTTCCCGTTTGAATAAAATGTTGTAAAGATTGTGCATGAATCATCAAATTGTTGAATTCAGAACTGTAGATGAAAAGTAATGTCAAGCCAATATCGCATATACTACTGCGTGCTCGCCGGCAAGTAGAAATAGTCAACGCGCGTTCCGCCAGGCTGGCAAGTAGATTCGGACAATTGGACCGTGTCATTTCCTAATCCTTCTACTTAATCCTACTTTCACTTGCAATTCTATTTATTGTAATACAAATTTGTTTGATGTAATTGAAGGGAAGAATTGTATTTACATTGTAGTATTATCTCCGTGTAATGCATATGGCTGGCATACATAGTTCACACATGTAAAAGTACTACAGGCGGCCTGTGCCGAAAGACTTAATAGGTGCCACGTGCCTTTCTTGCCCTGAGACATCAGTCTAGCTCCATTCTCACTTTATTTTGGGGTCCCCCTATTCTTTGTTTAGTCTACGGTCCTCGGACTTAAAAACATAATAGCCCCCCAAACGAAACTAAAATAATAATAGTTTATTTATTACACAATTTTAGCTGAATGTTAAAATACCTTGGATCTTAAATATAATTGAGTTAGGTTTTGCTTAGTCTATGAAATCTCACGTTTCACTGGTATTCGACTGCATTCCACTGCCACTTGAAATCAAGCCTGATGAGCTTCGTGGAGTGCAAGTGTCAGTGATATAAATGCCAGCACACTTGTCGGAACATGTCGTCCTCAACCGGGTTATGCGAGTCCGTTAATTGCTTCTGACAGAATGTCGAGGCTCGGACCCGTAGAAATTTGGAAAGTACATTGGCTAGACGTATCATCCGGCAACGTTTATTTATAATAACTATTATCTCGACATTAATAGGATGTATAACTTTTCTAGAAAGTTTGCCAGCTTTTGTAGAAGAATGATAGAGCAGAGAGCTAGGAGCGATCTTTCATGTGTTTATCTAGCTATGCAGTAAGAAATCAGAAAGAAATGGTACATTTTATCTAGTGTGATAGGATGGAGCTCTATTGCCCGGACGATTTTGAAATCCAATCCACATAGAAGCGATCGTTGGCTGCTCCTAGACTATTTCGAGTACGTCTCAGGCTTCCCCCAAATTTATAAGTAGAGGGAACCGTTCGAAGTGGGTGGACGAGAGGGACACAAGTGCCACTGTGTCGACCTCTTCGTCTCCGGCCACGTCTCTCTCTCTTGAATTAATACCACGGTTATATTAAACCTTCCCTCGGCGATCCACAATGACGACTGTCTTCCGTGGCTCAGAGACACTTTTTGATGGTGGGATTCGTGGCTCTCCTAAATTCTAGCTATTCTTCTTCCAGGCACCTTTTCCACAGATTCTATAAACACTTTACATTCTAGGAAAGGCTAGATTGTAGAACAGAGTATTTGATTCGAAATAGAGACCGATTGATGGTTTCCTTGCCGGTCTATCAGAAACGTACAGTTTCGAATTTGACCAAACGGCGAACGTTTAACTTTGACAAATGAAAATGGCTTGTAACGTCAATACTCGGTCCACTCGTGCGAGAGTAGCTTGTATTCTTGCAGAATGGATGACGGAATAAACCTATCGAAAGCGTCATGTGGCATATCGTTGATAAATAACCAACAGCTGCGCCTTTCCTAGGAAGCAAAGGCACGTAGCCGCAAAATTCGAACAGTAGAACTGCAGAGAAATATTTTCCTCGACTTGTCGAAATAGTTGGAATTTGTGAGGCTTTAAGTCTGAAGGTCGCAGACAATGTTACATTGCAGGGGCAAATCTTATTACAAATCTTTATTATTAATATTGGAGAAAAGGCAAGATTTCTATAGTGTCACAATAATTTTTCGTTTTTCCGGGTTTCTTCCGGTGAAACTTTAAAATTACAAGGGTATCATTTGCAAAATTACAAGTTTGATTGATTTACCCTTTGGCGACGTGGGCGGGTGGGGGCTGGCCAGCTATTATGGTAACATTGAATTCAGCATTGTGCGCGAATTTATCCCTCAGTTTAGCACGAGTTTCTCGGCGGACACCGTCCCCGCTGGTTCCTGCTTTCAGAAAACGCTTCTTTCTATCGTTATCTCGTTTATTAGTTCTCCAGGTATAGAATTTTCTCTTCCTTGAAAAAGTAAACTTTCTTACACGTGTCCTCTCCGTGCCTTCTGCAAATTCTTGTGTGAAAGTGACAAATATTACACAGTGCTACTTTGGCACTGCATAGACTTTGATGTGTGTGACGAAAAATTTGTTACTTCTGACAGAATTATTAAATTCATCCAATTTTTTAAATTTCTTATTCTTACATTCATCTAATTTCGCACTTTATGTAATCTTTGGTGTTTGGATATATTCTTCTTCATTCTGTATGAACATTGTGGAGAAATCTATTTTGCCTAAACTTGATAGTGATATCGCGTACGTGACAAGGGTTTTGCAATAATTCCGCCACCGTTACATAAGAAATTCTTTATACGCAGCATAGTTTGGCTTGCTACCAGATTGAAAGTGCGTTGGTTCTATTACAATGACATATACACTCCACCATTATGCGATTCCCGAATCTTCAGTCATTATTATACCGACCAAAGCATCCAGCGTCGCAGATCATTCTGCCAAGAAGATAAAGATCTCCGTTTTACCTTAATGGGCTTTGTGCTTTCCAGGCTTCGGAGGAATACAGAGAGCACAGCACACACAAGACTCATCGAGGAAAGAAAACACGTCAACGACAGGAGCAACATCTGGTGGAACAACACAGCACAAGTACACAGGAGAGCTCCAGTTTATCAAAGAAGAATTTCAACGTTATCAGATTGAACAATATCCCATTGCCTTCGGCTGCTGGTGGCACTGTCATATGTGAGTTATACTTTTTCCTTCTACTCATTATTTTTTCGTTTATAAATGAGCCACGAATTGTTGATTTTTCTCACATTAATTAAAGTCAAGAATTCCGAGGAGTGCTTAAATCTGGTCGAAATCTTGTTGCGGCAAACTTTACGATTTTCCAGTGAATTGCTTTACTGAAATCTGGATATGATTCTGTCACTATTTTCTATTATTAGTTTAATAGTCTATTAGCCGTTAAAGTCAGAGCTCGTAAATTTTCAACTTTATCGCCCTCTCTCTCGCTCTCGCCTAGGGCAGTATTTCGTTTTACGAGGCGGAAACCCGCTCGGTTACTAGAAGACCCAATAATGAGCAGCAGGGACATTTTAATGTACCTGAAAATGAAAGACCAATCTGGAAGCGTAGGTGTATGTTGGCCCATAGACCAAGTATTAATTATATTCTAGGCGCAATTGAGTGTAATTTCCTGTTTTCAACCCATAGATTTAGCAATTCCTTCAGAACAGCGAATTGAACGCACTATTTTCGTGTGACACGTGCACAGAGTAATTTCGAGCGGTGCCAGATGCGTCGGAATTCACAAAAATTTGATGAATGAAAAAAAGATTGGGGCATCTGCAACATTTCTAACTGGAAAATAATCATTCCGACATTAATCAGAAAGTGGGCAGGCGCGTTACTCACGAGCGGGGTTAATAATTTGCATGAACGAGTTGACTGAGGAAGACGGACGTGGCAGGTTCGCGGTTGTTTCGCCAAAAATATGGCGATCTCGATTCGAAAGGGTGCGCCGGCGACGGGAGTGTGCGCCGCCGGTGCGCCGCCGTTGCGCAGGTATTAGTGTCTGGCGGTGTGTCGGTGTGTCGGAAGCACGCCGGTGATATTAATATTGGATGATTAAGTGGCTCCGGATGCGTAGCACCCGTGGTTGCTCCAAAAACCGATGGGACGTCGAAAGCTACCGCGGCAGCTTGCGAATCCAGAAAAAGATCAATCCCGCCTGCTCCACCCGCTCTTCCCTACCTTATCGCCCAGCATGCTGCTAGACGCCTCTGATGGACATCTGCAAATAATAAGGCGCCAGAGGATATTTCGATTGCAAGAGACATCCGAGCAACTCGAAATAAGTCCCAGCTTGACAGGGAGGGCTTGTAGATTTTTCTTTAAAGACTCCTTTCTTAATAACTATCACAATTCTCCGGTCTTTTTCTTTCAACTGCCCGTAAAACAATGAAATGAATTAGTCTGCTGGTCCAATGATTGATTTTAATGTAAAGCTATTACAATAACGGCAATCAATCAATTTCACAAATATTCTCTATCCGGTAATTGTTTAAAAATATTGCCTTCCATTTTTCATGTAGCCTTTTATTAAATCATACTCTCATCTAATTTACCGCCACGATAATTAAATTTGTGAAATATTCGTCCGGTGTTCGAAATGCCTGGAAAAAAGATACGAAGGAATCGGTGTCGCGCAGACATATTTACCGGAGCAATAATTCCTCTGCTTGAGTATTTCCTTTTTGAAGCAACAGGTTACGGATCCGGACAATCGGACGATTTAATGCTCCCGAAACATTCAGGGCTCCTAATTCCATCGGCGTCAAAGAGTCCTGAGTAATTCGTAATAATTATGGGCGAGTTATTTCTGATGAAATGATGATCAATGATGCTCTCAAGGTTTGCAAGACGGCGAGCGTGTTTCGCGTTTATTATATCTTTGGTTCGATTGCTGTGCCAAGGGGCTTAGCCGCGACATTAATTGCAATCCTTTGATAATGACTGGAACGTGTTTCCACTTACACACAGATAAATCAAATAAAATCCCCGAACAACGTGACAGCACATGCTAAGGGATAAATGGAGCCCGTAGTTTTCCGAAAGTGACCAGTTGGAAAAAGTTTAGTTGGTACAGCTTTGAGAATAGATTGGATTATCTGGGTCTAAGTCCATCGAACTTTTGGATTTGTTTATTGAGCAAGCATTTCTAGACAAAAATCAAATTGGTCCCGAGTGATTTCTGGAAGCGAGTCTATTTTCAAAGAAAATACTGGCCGGGAAGGCCGCGAGTATCACGTGTCCCCTTGGTTCCGAGTGTGCTGTATCAAATTCCCTTGGAAATTTGTCACTTAATTAGCTCCGAAGATCGCGGAAAGCAATTACGCTTCTGCATCTATTCCGAGATGCTGTATTTTTTACTGTCAGCTTCATATAGTACCGCACTGTACAATTAATCCATCCAACTGAGAGCAGAATTAGAAAAGAGTCTGAGAATCCAGTTCTTGGGGACGAAGACATCGTGTTTCCGAAGTCCCAAGAGATATAGTGTACGTTAATCCAGATAGTTAAGCCCTGGAACATTAATTAGTACGACAGTGGGAAGTGTCGGGTGGACTGCTAATGTAGAATCATGGGAGCAAGGTAGGATGTTATGAGTGATGTAGCAGCATGTGCCGTCGCATTACGGTCACTCGCAATTAGTCAAGGAAGCCAAAGCCGAGAAAAGAGAGAACGAGCGAGGCATCTTCTTCGTCTTATTGCCGTTGCCCCGTTTCGTCTTGGTGTTTCCTTTGGCGCTCGCAATCGGCTCGCTTGCTTCTCTCACGACTTCCTGCCCGGAATATGGCAGAACGCGCGCCGGAAAACTCGATGCCACGGAAGAGCTCCTACCGTAATTCACGCAGGATGTGTTACGCGCCAAATTCCTTGAATGCTCGTTGCTATCTTAAGCAGCTCCACTGATATCACATCCGGCTGATAATAAATTAGACAATCACCTGCTCCTGCACAACGATTAGGGTTGTAAACTTCTTGAAATACCTTCGAATGTTTCGTATCGGTTCAGTTGCTCCATGTGTAATAAAAATTGGAAAAAATTTGATTTCCTTCGACATCACGCATACCCAGCAGCCGCTAAGTTAACTCGGCCGAAAGAGCTATAAATTTTCAAGAACCAGGTGTAACTCAGTCGACACCCTCCGCTCTATGATTATCTTCAACTCGATCACTAGAATACGGAGTACCCTACATAATCAAGTCCCCTTGACATCGTAATATTCAGTTCTAATTATGATATTTATTCATTCTCACTAAAGTGAAAGGAATATAAATCTGGAACCTGAGAAAGTTGAGCTTGTGAGATATCTAAAAAAGCAATGGGGGCAGGCAAAGTGCATCCATGTAATGTTAGGTGAGTCTGACGGGCGATGTAGTCCGGAAGCTCTATTAGAGTCGAGGTTTCCTGATATAAAGTCTGGCTGAGGGAGTCGCTAGGTGTTCTGGAAAAGAAGAAGGCTCGCCCGCTGTTCCCGGGGCCTGAGGCTACGGTGCGCAAGCCAGAAAGCTCCTTCCTCAGTCGTGCCAGAGATGTGCCATCGAGAGGACGAGCGACAAGCCGTGGTCCAGCTGGAGGAGTGTTAAAGTTTAGCCCGCTTTGGCTGGAGCTATCGCGAGAAAAAGAGCCTGCAAGGCGAACGAGGGACCCAAAGATTAAGGACTCCCTCACCGTGTAACTCGATCGGTCGGTTTTCTTCCTTCCTCACTCACACATTGTCCACTGTCACTGGAGAACACTCAAACACTTACCAGACACTTGAAGAATTCATTGTTCTGAAACACTTCCAGGACATTGGTTCATTTAATTTAAAATAATTTTTTATGCTGGCTTGAAACCTCTTGAAAAAATGTTGGCAAAGCTGTAGCCATCCTCTTCTATTCTTGGAATGGTGGGAATTTTACGGTGCCTTTTTTTTTTTATTTTGCCGAGGGTTGCGAAGATCGAGGGTGCCGGGCAGACTTGTTTTTCATTAAAATTTTCGATCGGAAGTATATTGAATTTATAGTCTTGAGTAATTTGATACCAGCAAATGAGATATTATATAATGCCACGTGAATCTTTGAAGCACTATTAATTATAGGATGTTCTCCCATGCGACGTGGGCAAAGTGTGCCACTGCAAGCTAAACGAGGGTTTGATGAGTATTCTTGGAACGGCGGATTAATTTTTTTATCGAATCTTGTTGAATATTCGCCACTGTTTATTTTGCGAATGAAGAAAACTGATCGAGAGAATCGTTAAACGGGAGTTTTTAAACAACGATAGTGATTCGACCGAGTGGATAGTCTGGAGATGGTTTGGGAGGAAGAGGAGATCGAGACCACGTGGCAGGAGGTGTCGACATTCTATAAAGCCTGGTTGAAAAGCTTTTCCTGCAGCCAATACGATCATCCCGAGAGAGGGCCAGTTTGCTACGCTAAAGACGAGATCGAGAACGAAGAACTCGGACCAGGCCTCGATTTTGTTCCACTGACTTTTCAAAGTGTTTACTACGTGCAAACGAAACAAGGTTCCTCCTGCTCAGACCTCACTAAATATTCTAATTTGAAAAACTCCAACAATATGTGGCTCATTTTATACCTCGATATAATATTTTATTTTAAAAGAATTCTGATTCCTTTCGATCGCAAAGTTCTTTTATCTTTAAAACAGTCAATAAAGATTGCGCTTTATGTTTTTGTATTTCGATTCCAGCCGAAGTAAAAATGCCGAGTGGTAACGTGGACAAGCCGGTGATCGAGGATAATCGGGATGGCACTGTATCGATTAGGTACGACCCGCGGGAAGAGGGTCTTCACGAAGTGTATGTGAAGTTCAACGGTGAACACGTCCAAGGTACACTAAACTTCCTCTGATTAAACCTACAAAAGCTATTATCGTTTGGTTAATGAGAAATTAATAATATTAATATCGGCTGGTTGCTGTTCTATTTTCAGGATCTCCCTTCAAGTTCCACGTCGATTCGTTGGCGAGCGGTTACGTCACCGCATACGGTCCAGGCTTGATTCATGGTGTTTGCGGTGAACCAGGCAATTTCGTTATATCGACCAAGGGAGCAGGAGCAGGTGGTTTATCCTTGGCGGTCGAGGGACCCAGCAAGGCCGAAATCTCTTGCCACGACAACAAGGATGGCACTGTGTCCGTCTCTTACCTGCCCACAGCGCCTGGTGAATACAAGATCACCGTGAAGTTCGGCGACAAACACATCAAGGGAAGCCCTTATGTCGCCAAGATCACAGGTTGGTTCAGAAGAAATTAGAGTTGATCGCTTTACATTTACCAGATTTGTTTGTTTCGTAACACAAGACTCTTAACTGTTTCTTTAGGCGAAGGACGCAAAAGGAACCAGATCTCAGTGGGTTCTTCCAGCGAGGTGCAACTTCCAGGCAAAGTGACCGACTCCGACATCCGATCCTTGAACGCCTCGATTACTGCTCCGAGTGGTCTCGAAGAGCCCTGCTTCCTGAAGACGCTGCCCAATGGTAACATGTGCGTATCGTTCACTCCCAGGGAGGCCGGCGAGCACACTGTAGCCGTGAAGAAGCTGGGCAAGCACATCACCAACTCCCCGTTCAAGATCGACGTGAAGGATCGCGAGGTCGGTGATGCCAAGAAGGTGAAAGTGTCCGGTCCAGGCCTAAAGGATGGCAAGACTCACGTGGAGAACACGTTCTCGGTCGACACGAGGAACGCAGGCTTCGGAGGACTCTCTCTGTCGGTGGAAGGACCTAGCAAAGCCGAGATCCAGTGCAAGGACAACGAAGACGGTACTTTGAACATCTCGTACAAGCCGACCGAGCCAGGTTACTACATCATGAACCTGAAGTTCGCCGATCACCATGTGGATGGATCGCCTTTCACGGTGAAGGTGAGCGGCGAGGGCAGCAACAGGCAGAGGGAAAAGATCCAGAGGCAAAGGGAAGCTGTACCAATCACGGAAGTGGGCAGTCAGTGCAAGCTGACATTCAAGATGCCAGGAATCACTGCTTTCGATCTGGCAGCCACCGTCACATCCCCGGGCGGAGTTACGGAAGATGCTGAGATCAAGGAAGTCGAGGATGGCCTTTACGCCGTTGCTTTCGTCCCCAAGGAACTCGGAGTCCACACTGTGTCCGTCCGATACAAGGAGATGCACATCCCAGGATCACCATTCCAGTTCACTGTTGGTCCTTTGAGAGATGGTGGCGCCCACAGAGTACACGCTGGTGGACCAGGATTGGAGAGAGGCGAACAAGGAGAGCCTTGCGAGTTTAATATCTGGACGAGGGAAGCGGGTGCTGGTACACTCGCCGTGTCTGTGGAGGGACCAAGCAAGGCACAGATCGATTTCAAGGATCGCAAGGATGGCAGCTGCTATGTCAGCTATGTCGTCTCCGAGCCTGGTGAGTAAATATTTTCACCATTTTTTTATCACTCTGACCAATCATCCACACTTTGATTATTTCACTGTTGGTAATAATATGGGAGAAGCGATGGAGAAATAAATGTAGAAACATGCAAGTTATTGCATTCCGTAAACTCAAAGTAATTTATCGGCCATCTATGCCATAGGCGCGCAGAAAGGCAATTTGTTACGGTCAGCAGGGGAATCTGTTGGAATCATTTCTCGACTTGTAGCACCGCTGACAGCGGGCGAGCTCTTGCCTTCGATTTACAAGCGCAGACGGAATGAAATTATGTGTTTGGCAATTGATGGGATCAGATAGCTCGCAAATTCGGCTCGATTTTGCAAATATGCTGGATTGGCACGTACAAAGTATCCGTGTGAGTGAGTTACAGTATCGCCTGCACTCTTACCGTATTCGTTGTGGACTCACGCCAAAATCTATGTTTCGCAATTTTCTTGTATCAAATATTACCACTCGTGTCTGCTGTGCAGGCACTTTGCAATTAATGGCGTAGCTGCAAAATAAATCGCCGCCGCACTGAATTCATTCTGAATGAAACTTAATACTTCATCATTGTTCATAGTAACTATAATTAAATGGAGGTTTGTAGCGAGTAATTAAAAGAGTTCATAGATTTGAAGTTAAATCATTCTAATTGTAATTAGTTGTTTTTTATTATTTGTCAGTACGTGGTTCGGTGATTCAAGTAGAATATATAGCCGGTTGTCGGGGAGCCGGCAGTATTATTAAGTATGATTTTATGTTGCGATCTATCATTCTAATGAGACATCCCGAGCACTCGGTGCCTGGTTCATTAAATCCGTACACTAATCGTCCTACGAGGTGGCGCGACACCCCACCCATTTCGACACGTCTTCGGCATAATGAATTTGCGTGTAATGAGTGGACACAGTTTACGAAAGGCCCGGCAGACTGGAATGCCCGAATTACGCTTTAACAGGAGTTTCAATCACGGTAATAGTGTTGCGCGCGAGTGCATATGTCGTGTCCACTTTGACAGATAGTCGACTTTAGGATTTTGATGGGGTATTTGGATAATATAGACTTCCCTTGTCACCCCGTTGAAATTATTTCAATTTGAAAGCTCGCGATTATTTTGAAAAAATGTCGAATATTGCAAGCTAGAAAGTCACATTATGATCAGACAATGTGACAAAGATAATGTTTAACTTATTAAACTTGGACAGGCTTTTTTGGCATTGGACCATAAGGTATTCTAGTCGTAGGATGTTACAAATTTACGAAGTCAAAAATAAATTAGTCTTATTTAAGAAATTCAATCTCGAATGCAAGTTAGTTTAATTTGAAAGCTGAAAAAGCTCGAGTGAACTCTTGGTAGAATGAGCGCTAGTAGTCGAGTGGTTTATCCGCGCGCACTTTGCCACCCTCGAGTGAAGAAGTCGAGTGATGAGGGGTGGGTGGCTGGGCTGAGGGGAACATTTATTCGGAGGGAGCACTCAAGGGTGAGCGACGACGGACGTCGAAGCGTAGGAAAAGCACTTACACCACGTGAGGACGAATACGGTGGGTGGTAGCGTCGAGATGTTTCCCGGTGTTCACCGTACTCGCTCCCACCCATCAAGCGTTTTGATCGGCGCCGCCGTCGCCGCCGCGCCGCGCCGCGCCGTCGGTTTCGGCCGCGCCGCATCCAGAAATACCGTCGCCTATATTTGCTAAGGTGTACGCGCTTCGATCCATATTTTCGCGGCTGGACGTGCCGCGTCGGCGTCTATGTGTGTGTGTGTCCTGTGCGTGTCTGGTTATATTTGGATGGTGTGTGCCTCGAATGAGAGCGGCACCGAGATGGAAAGAGAGGAGGCGAGGCCTCGTGGACCGAGGGAGAAAGAGAGGAGACGGATGGAACTGCGAAAGAAAGTGTAGTCGAATCGAGATCAGAAGTTAGAATCGGACGGAGGAAAATAGTGGCTCGTGGTCAAACTTCGGCCGGCGTAGTCATTCTCGGCAGTCATTCTCTCCTCCACCTATCGCTCTCCTCTTTTTTCTCCGCCTCACCTTTGCCTCAGCATCCCCTTCACCCCTTCGCCCCCCGCGCGCTCCACTATCCACTGCTTAATCGACTGTTATCCTACTTCTTCGATCAGTGACACTTCGAACCTGACCTACTTTTTTAGCTTCTATTATTTTTAACAACTTATTTTTAACTACGCTTCTTCGGGATTTGTCGTCTAAATTGATTTATTTATATTTCGTATCGTTGGATCGGTTTTGGTGGAGCATCGTCGCGTAAACAATGAGCAAGTTCACCGCCACCACTCAGATTGTCGTCTCCGGTAATGGGAGCGATGATCTTGACACCAATGGTTAGTTTGACTGCGAACCCAACATCCACCTAATTTCCCATCCTATTTGATGATACTGTTTATGGAATGACTTTCTCAAATGAGAGAAGGTGTTCTCGTGTGGTGATTCATTAATGAGGGTATTTTTCCCCATTTCCAGGTGAATACAGAGTGGGAATAAAGTTCAACGATCAGCACATCCCCGACTCACCGCACAAGGTGTACGTGTCACCGGCGATGGGCGATGCACACAAGCTCGAGGTCGCCCAATTCCCGGAGTCAGGGGTGCAGCCGGATAAACCAATGACCTTCCTCGTACGCAAGAACGGTGCGAAGGGTGAGCTCGATGGCAAAGTAAGTTCTGCATCGAATTTTTACTTATTTTCAGTCATTTTTCTGGCAAGCATTTGTCAGGAATCTTTCTAGAATCACAGGAGTTTCCGGCGTCCTTGAAATATTTCATCGCCAAGAATATTTCTATCCCAGCCTTGACACAGTTGTGCGCTAATGGACGTCATTAATCGTGGGAAGATTTCGAGATTGGTTGTTGGCAGATACTGAATTGGAAAATAATGCGAAATCTGTAAATTATATATACTTTTAGAAATGCGTGATAGCCTGTTCTCATGCACGAATCTTTTGAGTGGAGCACCAAAATTATTATATAATATTCGCTAAAATAAGCCCTTACTTCATCCGCGGCACTTTAGACAATTTTATCCCACGCTATCACTGCCGGCGTATAGTGTTTGCACTATCAAATCGTAATAGAAACATTCATAGCAGAGATTTGCTAGTTGGATAATGCTTAGTAATTGTTTTATTTATAAGCGAGTGACGGGCATCGATGCTTTTTTTTCGTTTGGGCTTGAAAAAAGCGCGGCTACGTAAATCAGGCGCGGAATGAGGCACTTGCGACAGAGAGTCGCCGTAAATACGTGCTTGTGAAACTCGAGGATGCCGCATCAGAGGCCGCGTGGGTGGGAATCGCGCATTTTTGTCGCGTAATCCTTGCATGATTCACCCGCGCGCCTTTCCGCAGTGAAACCCGTCGCGGTCGCATACAAAAATAGGCCGCGAATTCCACGGGAATTCATCTCTTTTGCTCGGCATTCAAAGCGGAAAAACGTTTTACCTTACTCTGTCCAAATGAAGGGATTTTAATAACGTTTCTACTTCACGAGGAATACCGGCACGGGAAATTAATATTGAATATTTTGGCCGATGATAAGTTCGACAAGAGTATTTGCGTTTTCACATCGTTGAAAAGGTAAAAGGGTTGGTCCTATATTAAATCCTCGTCATATTGAAATCAAAGTACTTGGAAAACCTGTTTGATTAAGTGTCTAATTACATTTTATCGGAACTTATATTAATCATATTGATTTTTGTTGGAACTCTCGTTAAATTATAAGTCAGGACAGTTTTTAAATGCTTTGTAACTTATTTAATAGATCGTCTCGCCGAATGGAGCAGAGGATGACTGTTTCATACAATCGATCGACACGGACACCTATTCCGTGCGATTCATGGCTCGTGAGAATGGCATTCACAACATCCACCTGAAGTTCAACGGTGTCCACATACCCGGCAGTCCTTACCGAGTGAAATGTGGCAAAGTTGACGCCGATCCAGCTGCTCTGCACGCATTTGGCAATGGCTTGAAGGAGATCAAGACGGGACAAAAGACAGACTTTATCATTGACACCTGCAACGCCGGAAGTGGAGCACTCAATGTGACCATCGATGGCCCGAGCAAGGTTGCCATGGATTGTACTGAGGTCGAAGAGGGTTACAAGGTGAGGTTCACACCTTTGGTGCCCGGAGACTATTACATCAGTATCAAATACAATGGGTACCACATTGTTGGATCACCATTCAAAGTACCCTGCACTGGTAAGTTTATCTTCAGTATTTTCACAAATTTTTAATGCAAGAATTGTGAATAGGATTCTTGTAATTAACACACATACTCGTTGATTTAGGTTCGGACTTGGCGGAGAGAGGAGCTCAGGAAACAAGCTCTATCCAAGTTGAAACCGTGCAGAAGATTTCTAAAGCTAAGCAGGCAGGACCAGTTTTGCCATTGTTCAAATCCGATGCCAGTAAAGTGACGAGCAAGGGAATGGGTCTGAAGAAGGCTTACTTGGGCAAACAGAATCAGTTCACCGTCAGCGCCGGTGATGCTGGTTAGTCTTTTCGTTACGAAGCTTGCAAAAAATATATGTATACCGAATTCAGTGATATTTAATATTAATTGTCCTGTCGCTTTGTTAGGAAACAACATCTTGTTCGTTGGTATTTATGGACCAAAGGGCCCGTGCGACGAGGTCTTCACGAAGCACACAGGACGCAACAATTACAACGTGAGCTACCTGGTCCGGGAGAGAGGCGAGTATATCGTGATCGTGAAATGGGGTGACGAGCACATCCCCGGCTCCCCCTACAAGGTCGAGGTTTAAAAGGACCGGAGAAAAAAGAACAACAACCAAAATCCTAGGCTAATAGAACCTTAGGTTCCCCGAGAAAACTGCGGAGCCAAACAGCCCGAGCGAAAGTGCCTCAGACGCAAGCGTTGCTTTGTCTTTCGTTGGAGCAACGAACAGCCGAGTCTCAGACTTCCACAGCCCGCCAAACGTGGAAGCACACAATTATATCCTGTCAGTAATCTCCTAGCCCCGAATTTGCTTTACACATCCCCCCTTTTGCCCCGGTCTTCTCCATACCATATACATATAGTGCCGACCTTCTAGAGAAGTGTAAATGTGTTCCGCGACTATTGTATTAATATTTATTGGCGCGCGAGGCGTGCACGGAGAAATAGAGCGAGAGTATAGGAGGCACTTGACTTAAACCCAATTGTGCAAACGAATCGAAGGGCCAACGACTGTCTGTAATTATTTTTACACCGCTAGGGAAGATTAGTTGAAGGAATATCTACCAGTCGCCGTGAAGTACTTACTTCCTCCCGTAAAAGAGAGATATTTTTGTCCGAGAACCTTTTCCTTTGACAGTTTCTTATTAACCCATCAGCATACACCATCGAGGAGCAGCGAGTGATACATATCCGTAGAGATCCGTGGGGAGCAAAAGTAGGACTCCGTACAAATTAGACGTTTACCGAGGTAGAAAAGAAAGGGGGATACTTGAGTACCGACCGATACAGCTTATTGTACCTTTAGATCGAATCCTATGTCGAAAATCGTGTCCTGGCGAGTAAGTAGTCGTCCCTATTGCTGGACGAGTGGGATTTGCCGATATGAATGTACAGAATTTAATTTAAGTAGACAGTAGACGCTGGTTAACCATGAAGAAACTGATTTTAACCGCTTGACAATACTTGATCAGACGCGACTCCTGATTCACGATGATTTTTTCCCGCTTGTCTCCTTAAATCGAATTGATTGGATATGCCACTGGGTTAATCTGTCCCGCGCTCTCTACGCTGCCTAATTATAAGTGGCAGACATCGATGTCGTATGTGTAATCAAATGTGAAATCGACAAAGCCACATCAAAATCGAATTAAGGGCGAGAATGAATTATCCTGGGATTAATTTCGCGTTTGCCATTGTGTTCGTGGGATCTCACATCGAGAATCCAAGCAGGTGATTGCCAATCGATCGCCTACGACCAAGGTCAATTACTCGCGAGTTCGAACTAAAGATATGAAGTTGAAACACCGATTGTGCCTTCGAATATTAGCTTGAAAACTGTGTAAAATTGCCAGGAATGAATATTGTAACTATGTTGCGCGAGCGGTGCGGGTCAAAACAAAGCAGACAAGCCCGTTGCCGTCATTTGCATTACTTTGCATTAATGTCATACATCGTACTGCACTTACTTAATATCGAGGTAAACGTACTACGGATAATTATTGATAAATTATATAGAGATTAAATAAATGATATGTTTATTAAATAAATCTGACGACTTTCCCTCTCTCCCGACACCTTCTCCTAGGCTCGACTTTCACTTTCAAGTTTGCAGGGTTCAATTTTTAGAAGTGTTTCATTTATTTTAGTCCTCAAGATGTTTTCATCATTTTTACGAAGTCTTTGAAGTCTTTGAAGAATAAAGAACATACATATATGTATATCCAGGTGCACATTGGTCAAGCAGGTATCATGGGGTGTACCTGCATGATTGCTGATGCTTACAGGTGCGAGCCGACTAACGGCGACAACCTACAAATCGAGTTCTTCTTCTACAGCCGATGTAAATTTATTCAATGGGAGCCGGTCGTGCATCGAGGATCTTCGTTTTTCGGCCTGGCAATTAAGTCCGACAAGCAGGCTCACGACTGAGCGTTCGCAATTTCGGGCTTCACTGTATAAATCACTGTCAATATTCCTCTGTAGACATCGAACTGCCCTATGAATGAGATCTCGTAAATTATCACATTAATGCATTACTGTATCACTTTTATGGTGTCAAGCGAATATCGTCGAGTTAGCAAACATTACAGAATCACTCAGTAAAAATGGAATGACCATCAAACAGCTATCGACTAAAGGGTGGGCTCGCGCCGACATATCCGGGCAGTAAAAGCTTTTGTAATTGGACGTATCAATTAAAAAAATCGTTCGAAGAGCTTGATCGTAATAGTTATGGAAGTATTATTCTACTTGAAAGGCTTTCAATGAAAGCGCGTGTAATGGATGTGATACAGGCACCTTTCCGCGAGTAGAATAAATTCACTGACAGATCGGATGATATATGATTGACAGTGAATGTACGATATCGCAAATTAAAGGCAAAAAGCCCTACATCTATATTTCTATTTCATTTTTCCAATTATAACGTATTGGGTTGACCAGAAAAATCATGGGATTACGTAATACGACCTTAAACAGTAAACGAAACAAAATAAAATAAATATGGAATCCGCCATTCCTTATAAACATCCCCAATTCATTTAGCAAGTTCGACGTTATATTTGAGTCATCTTTCAAGTTACCCGTGCAATCTGCCTAACATATGCACCAGAACATTCGCCCCCGCCCAGGAAGCCCTACTATTCCAGAGCTCCATTTGAAATTCCTATCACACTAAATCATTTCGGCGGGGATAGCAGGTACCACCACCAGGTACTCTCCCGGTGGAATCAAGGGTGCAGGAAATCCCCGGGCGAACGTGTGCCAAGCGGAATTAGCCGGTGGCAGGAGGGCAAACTCTAACAAAAAGAGAAGCTGGAAATGGTAGCAGTGGGGGGATGGGGGGGGGGAATCGTAAGCGGAAGAGGCGGCACTGGAGACAAGGAGCGCACTGGTAACAGCAGCGAAACAGTAAACTAACACGAGAGGAAGACGCGTGCTCGATAAGCTCAGGCTCCAGTTCCAGTCTGCACTTCTGGCACGAGCTCTCGAGGTCCGGAGAGACAGATTCAGAGAAAGAGAGTGAGTGAGAGGGGGAGAAGCTGCAGTGGCTGGGAGCAGCGAAAAAGCCGGCGAACCCAGTTGGAGAACGATGGAGCGAGCGAGTGGGAAGATGAGGCCTGGCAGTCGAAGAGGTCAAACGGAGAAGGACGAAAGGGTTAGATGCACCTGGCGGCTTCTTGGCGGCGGCGCCGGTGGGGAGGGAAACCGCAAGGTCGACCGTGTCGATAGGTGGAGGTGAGCTTCTCCACGCTCGACTCTCGCTCTCTCGATAGGACGGGAGGCGGTCGCAGCAGCTCGCGAATACCAATTTCTGCGCCAACTCGCCGGCGCCCGCGAGCTCTCGACTTGCGCTCTCAGCCGGACGCACATTGGGAGAGAAAGGAGCACCCTGAAACACGCCCTAACGCCGACGCCGACGCCGACGCTCTCGCTGATACTTCCACACACACCCTCCCCCTCCCCCTCCCCCACCCCCCTCGGGCCACACACCAGCCGCCCGCCACACCGCTCCGGGGGTGGCTACCACTCTGCCCGAGCCTCCCTACACTTTTCACCCGTCTTGTAATGAAAGCATCGGAAAAACTTGGCGAGAAAGAGTTCACAGTAGTTTCTTTAGCGTCTCCAATTTTTTTAGGATTACATACGTAAATACCGATATCAAGAAATGGCAGTACAATTGTCGGAATTGGGAGATCTTGAAAGGGAACATTGGACATTTAGGTGATTATGGAATTTGTTCTAACTTACAATGTAAATAAAACAGAAAGCAGCCCCGCGGCTCTTTGAATAACATTTCGAAGACTGGCTTTTCCTTATCTGCAACAGCCAGGTGTTTCCTACGTATCGCAAAGATTTCCAACTATCATACATTATTCTATATGTATGCTATTCCGAAGGTATCACGGTATGCTGCCGAATGCCCAGTGCAGTTCGATCATGTTAAACCAAATGTGAACAATAAATGTAACTCAACTCCTCAGTCTGGAGGCGCAAGCGAAAGATCGCGCCGAAGTATCGACTAGCAAAACACGTTCCTGGAAGTGGGAGAGCGAGGCATCTGGGAGGTAGAGGGGCAGAAAGAGTAAGGGAGAGAGATGGTAGCCGTTATAGGCTGGCTAGCGAAGGTGTTAAAGTCGAGGTTCTCTGGAAATCGCAAAAGAAGAGGCGAGGCGAGGTGAGAGAGCAGAGAGGTGCCGCAGGTGCACGAGGGAAAGCATAGGCGGAGCCTTCGTTCACCGCGCCTCCACCTACGAATCCCACCACCTCTCCAACTTACAGCCAGACGCACCGGCCTCTTTCTCCGTGAAGCCAGGCTTTCCCGGAGCTTTTCCAGGTGACCCCTTCCACTCCGGTTTCTCTTTCCAAGCTTTCGCCCTCTCCCAACCGCACTCCGCACTAGCCCGCCATACCACGCCTCGTCGAGCTCTCCTCGCTTGGTGGGGGTGGAGAGAGGTTCTTTTTCAGGATTTTCCTGGCCCCCGAGAGGGGAGTGCTATTACGGCACACGCTCTTTGACTGCCCGAAGCGAACCATACGTGAAAGAGCACCGAGTGCCGTGCGAGAATTCGTCGGCTCCACCTACTCCTCTAGCTGTGGCACCTCCACTTGGCTGCCGATTTTCCCCAGGTGCTAGAACCCACCTTTCGCCAGAAGGGACACGGCCATTTTGAGAGAACGCCGACGATATAGTTGGCTATTCGCCTAGTTTACCTGCCGGCACCTCCTTTACTTCAGTATCATGGTACACCGGGCCGCAAAACCAGAGAGAATATTCTGGCTAAGTGAGATAAGATCTTGTCCCGCCTAATGCCGTGGGCATGTACTAACGAAAGTCTAATCTTTAATGAAGTACATATTGTGAAAATGTACAACAGATTGACTAGGTTTGACGAAATTCTTCTACTTATGACTATTCTGATCAATACATACCTCTAGTTATGGATTATCGAAACCTGTTCTATTAAACTACAAGGAGAAATGGATGGGAATTTAAAAAAAAGATCGAAGCATTTACATTCCATGATCCTTTTATTTCTCGATTACAGAGCGACGTCTGGTAGGGGTCGAAATGATCTCGCCACATCTCCTTTCTTTATTTTCGTGTATTTACAAGTCATACATTCGAACGGATATCGTCTCCTTGAACCTGGTTTGCAAGAACAATCGAGAAGATCTTTGCTTATTCTCTTGCTCACGGACGACTGGTCGCTCGAATTGTCTCTGCTTAATGTTAGGACAAGTATATCGTTAAACGCAAGGTGCAACTGACAGTACGCTTTTTTACGGTGGACGAGCTTCTGACGATTAAAGACGTGCAATAGATACGAAGGAGATGCTATTTCCGCTCAACCTGCTGGAGAAACCTATGCCGTTCCGTCTTGAAAACTTAAAACAACAGAATTATTGCCTGTCTTTACGTATTTCGAAGTGCCAATAGATCTACGACAAACTTCAAAGATATTTTATTAAACTATAAAAATTAATCTAGATTTTATACTTGAGAATTGTGCATGTCTTTGGTCGTCCAGCTCGATACTGAGGATCTAGTGTCGACGTGTAGATCGACGAACAACTTTCCATTCGACGAGTGTTCGAATTCGAAAATTGTCCTTCGTAATAAACACCTAGAGCTTTAGGCACACGCGACTACTACTTGAGTCTTCCGCTAATTCGACTTTGGTTCATTATTCTCTCTAGACCGAGCCTCAAGCGCTTTCAAAGCAGCTCCTTTCCTAGGACGTTAAACATCCTCGAACGTAGCAAGATTCAAGTGGACTTCACTTTAATTTGGCACTGGAACTATGATTTCGCGAAGAAGACATGAAAGTTGATGACTTCGAGCAGGTTGAGAGGAAAAGTAGTAGCGATGATTCGATCGGACCCGAAAGTCGATGGCGCGTGTGCCGGAGTTTAATTCGCTAGCGCTAAAATGCGTGAACCGGTACGTGGCAAGTCTAAAGAGTTAATTTATCGGACGCATACTATATGTACAAGTATTTACAGGAGTGCGACATTGAAAACACGCCGATAATTACGCGACCTAGGGTCCTGAAGATCGTCGGCCTCCCGAGGGACACGGGCTTCCGTTCACATGTAGATCCGGCGTAAGTCGGATGGCGATGTTATCATGTTGCACTGAGGACAGAGCTTTTTCGCTCCCTGCAAGCAAGAGCAATACCTGTTTTCCTCTGATTCTTGTCAAAACTAGCTAAGTATAACTCGAATCCGATCCAAGGAGGTTGAATCATACAAACATTTGAGCAACATAGACAAGTACAACAGTAATTACTGTCATCATGACAATAAGAATTTCAAAGAACTAGTTATTAAATCAGAACTCACCAGAGTGTGCAACCAACATTGTTCACAGTGCACGTGCCAGCAGCAGACTGAGGTCACCGGTTTCTTGTATTGTTCCTGAACAGATCCAAAAACCATAATCGTACTCTCATGTTTACTATTGATTATAGACGTAAATAATAGGGAATCAACTCACCATGCAGATGAGACACTTGAACGGTTGTCCTCTCATCTCAGCTTCCAGTTCTCGAATGCGTCCCCTGAGAGCTTCGATGACCGGGGTGTCGCCTTCCCTCCTCGGTGACGTGGTTGCACCTTCTTCGTGTTCAGCCTGTCCAAGAGGTGTGGTGGTGCCAGGTTCGGGCTTTACTTCCACCAGTCCTTGATTCAACTGATCTGGGGTGTGCGGGGTGTGTGGTGCATTCGGTGAAATCACAGCTTCTCGCAGGGCATCGCGTTCTTTCTGCTCGCGCGGCGTTCCGTCCACTCTTGGTGCGACCACATCCGCCTCGGAATACTGTGCGGGTCCGAATTCAGCAGCGTCGTCTCCGTCGACTACCAAATCCACGTCTTCTTCGTCCTGTTGGCCAGGACCGTTTCCACCTGACCTGTTGCTGGACGATGTAGCCAATCCCGCCGCTGGAAAGAACAATAGATTTATCGTAGAATAAATGGAACATGTTAGGATAATATTTAGAGAAGAATAGAGAAAGAGTGGTTACCAGAGAATCCACCGACGAGCATTGATGTCGCCCGGACTCTCCTCTGGCCAGCCCATTCATACTCTTCGAAGGTCTCAGCATCACCTTCTACGTCTACCTCTTCCTCGTCCAGATTATTCTGCCCAGCAGGATTGCCATTGTTGTGCTTATTCAGACATCTCTCGACGTGTTGATTCAACTCTTCAGGCGTGCCGGATAATCTCTCGTTGCAAACGGGGCAGGAAGGCTCGTCCGCTTTTCTTTTTCGATTTTTAATACGAATGCGAGCCTGAAGACAAATTATGCACAACCTAATTGCAAAAGTTGCTCTAAAAATATTACTCTTATGTTCTAATAAGAAGATGGACTTTAGAGACAAAATATTCTACGAGACATTAATATTCCAAAGTGTGTGACGATCCAAACTCTTTGGGAATACTTATACGCAAAGGCAACGTATAAATTCCCATATTTCGATATTCACTCGAGAACTGTCGTATTCCCATAAAACCCTCGAAGCGTGACTTTACGAACTGTCGAACTGGCCGACAGCACACTCACACGCGATACGAGTAGTATTCGAAAATCAGTGAGCAGTGTTCGATGGCGAAATATCCGAATGTCAGTACGCGAGGTGCTCAACGGTCCTCCAGTACTCGAAAGTTACGAGCTTTTCCAAAAATGCCAAACATTCCTGCCCACCACTCTCGACCCCAGTCTGCATGCTCCGTGTGCATGTTTTCGGCTGAAATATTCCTCAAGTTCTCGAGGACTAATCAAATTGCCCGTACCCTTTCGATGCACTGGCCAAACTTTTTCAACAACTCGAAACTTTCCACGGGCTTGTCGCCTGGATATTTTCATTGCGCGCCGCTTCTTCGAGGACGCAAAACTACAAATACCCTATCAACATTTCTAGGATCAAGATACAACGGAATCAATCTCGAAATATTATCAAGTTTTTAGGATTGATGAGTTATAAGTAAATATCGTGATTTGCTTGCTTACTTGTCGATTAGCTTTGATCCTTTTGTAAGTTTCCCATCTGCCATGGGGTGTTCCGTCGGCAGTGGAAGGAGCATGTAGCATCGGTCCATGGGGATGATCCTGAGGGTGTCCTGGAGGTAAGCTCGACCTCGGTCGACCTCGCGATGACGAGGAAGAGACCTTGTACAAACGATCGAGTTCTTGCGCAAAGTGTTGTTCCAACTCCTGTGGCCTCACCGTCACTCCGCATACTGGACAGCAGGAAGGATCCGCCGGGAATTTTTTCTTGCCTGCAATGACAAGAAACTCCTCTTCATACATCGTTCAACCATCCCAGATATCCCGTAACAATTCAATTGTCCACCAAGAACTTTCCGTAAACAAACATTGAGAGCTAATAAATTCATCCAGGCTTTAGTTTCCAAGATGTTTTCACTTGGGGTAAACAAGTGTACTTATTTCATTTCAAGTGGAAAAGTCTCGTCGAGTTATGCAATCATTCACTCGGGAAAGAATGGAAATGTTCCAGAAAATCTGCTCGCCGGAGGGTATCGTCTAATGTGATTTAAAAAGTATTCAACTCCTGGTAATTACTTTCAGACGAGGGCGCCACGTTACATTAATCGCGGGACGAGCCGCAAAAGGAAAAGTGTCCTCCTAAGATTATAGGAAGGGAAGCTTCCTACTCCTGCGGGAGAAGGACTCGTTTACACGCAATTTATTGCCTTATAAACTGGGAGACCGCTGGCAGGAGATTTCCTTATTGCTAATCAATGTCATTACAGCCGTTTTCACTCTTTAGTCTGGCTATAATGTCTACATTCTTGCAAAGGACGTGAATCTTCTACGACGGAAACTTCTGCATTCCCTGTAGAATGCTTTTGCCACTTATTTCGTACACTATTTCTGGTAGTTTTCTCAAGATAGAAATCTCTGTATTTATAGGCAAACTCCGTTCTATTTTCATCTATCGCAGCAAGACTGAGCTATCATTGGTGCGTTCATCGGCGAAAGAATAGTGAACGAGAAAAATATTAGTTTCCAGAGACGAACGCTGCGGCCACTAGAACAAATAAACTCGCTTGAGCCGACGCATCTGTTGAGCACGGCTTCTTCCACCACATAAATTTCACCAACGAAAAATAAATGCACTCCTCTTCTGCCCCATATGCTTTTGTATTTAAGACAATTGCTTATGATTTAGCATCGTCCAAACTCGAATTGGCCTGCCAACTATTCTAAAACTAGATGGTAAACATTCACATTTGATTTCCTAAAATGAAATTTCCATTGCTATTTCATTTTACTTAATAAAAGGACGTTGGTTGATAACTGCGGTGACCCAAAGTACGCAAAGCCGGAAGAACTATGTTTTAGTAGAAATATTAGTAGCACGAGCGAGTTGACTAAACAGTGAAGAGACAGGCGCTATCGGAAGCAATGTCAACCTCCCAGACTCTGCAATTGCATTGACCAGGTTCCACCTTTTCGATTATGCAATCCGATTCGACCGGACAGTCGATAATTTCACTTAATAACAGGTATTATTGGCAGACCCTTTCAGCGAACGTGTTCAATTATACAGGAAGAAATGGAGAACCAACCTGTGATTGGTTAAGGTGGCATTGTTGAACTCTTGTTCTAATGGATGACCAAAAATAAAAGGAAACCTGCAATCCCTTCCACTAATCAAATGAAAACTAAATGGAATCTCTAAAGAGATTAATTCCGGTAGAGTAAACTAAGTCAAGTCTCATCAAAAGCGAGTTCTCTCACGAAGCGATCACATACATGGGCGCATGCAAATCGTACGCGTCTAAGTTCTTTGTGGGAGCGGTGAGTTACTTCGACAGGAGGAATGTCTTGTCTTCGAGGGTCCACCGGGTGTGTCTGCCTCTTCCGGCGTTCTGGCCTCGTTTATTTGGAGATTCCGCAGCCGTTTAACCTATCCTTGAAGCGATGTTCCGTTCCCCCACCCTCTTTCGCCAGTGATGCTGCTCCCAGTGGCCTTTCCCTCCTCCCTCTCTCTCCTTCTCTCATTCGCTGGCCCGTTCTTTCTCCCTTTCAGTCGGAAGCTCAGCTTCTTTTCCCCTTTCAATTAGGCGCCCTCGCAAATTTATGTCCGGCTCTCCTAGCAGACTATCCCTTCCAGCCTTCCCAGTATTTATATTGCATGCCACTCGATATTCCCAGCTATCCTCGCCGTATTGAACGAGACACCTTCTACCCTAATTCCCCGTTCGATTATTGCTCGATATTCCACCGAATCGCCTCGAAAATAACCAGCCAACCCCCCGCATCGAGGACGTCTGTGTTATCCTTTATTGTGTCTCTCGAATATTAAAAGCAATCTTCTGCCAACACTCGAGGGCGCTGACTCAGTCGGCTTATTATTTGGAGGAGTGATTTTGTTGCCTTTAATAAAGTCGAATGGTTTTTGACGAAAGAGGGACGTTCGATAACGCAAGCTGGAAAATGGACGGTACACCTGGCGAGGCAGGATATAAAATAATCACAATAATCGGATAACCACGAACTCTTTCTGTAATCCTGAAAATTAGAGGAGCAGTTTTGCCGGTCTCCGTGACCGTGCCGTCTTATCGGCATTATCAAAGCCCGGAAAAACGTCCGGGGGATGCGATTCGCGCGTTTAAGGAGCTCCGTCTGCTGACATAATTAACGGAAGCCCGCTCGTTTTCGAGGGTTAAGAAATACAAAAAAGCGGGAGGGAGACGACTAAGGAGGAAAGATAGAAAGGAGAAAGCTCGAGGCTAAGCCGCAGAAGAGCCCTTCTTTCCTCCCGTATCTTCATCTGAATTACAGCTTTTTCCTTTTCAAAGTGCCTCTCACCACTCCTGCTCTCCTCTACTTTTATCTCCTCGCCTTTTATTGTCGGACTCTTGTAGCCAATGCCAAAGCGCTTCGTTTCTATGTTAAACATCAGCGAAGAATTACTAATCAACTATTCGGTCAACGAACTTAACATTATTCCAATACAATTGAACATTATGTTGAAGTCGAAATTCTGCACGTAATAAAGTATTGGATGCTGGATTGGAAACTAATTAAAAAGAAAATGTTGTAATCTTTCGAAGTATTGTATTATACTTTACGTATTTAATAATACTTGAACGTGTTTAGTAGGCAGTGTTTTGGAGTACATTTTCCAGGAGCATTACTCGCTTGCATTTTCGATTAAGCGACGATGCCGCGCCCGTTTTCCCGGCTATCTTCTGCGAGAGGACCATAACCGCGCTATCATTTACACTTAGCCCCTTTCGCCAAGAGATAGAGTGGTCGCGTATCTTTAATTAAAAGAGACGCCGTCTGCCCAAGCACCCGAAATAAAAAGGTCCGCCGGCGTCGTTATTAAGGCGCGAATCCACCCTGGCAATGCTAAATAAGGTATTACACCACCTAACTTTGCCACCGAATGGCCAACACTCTCTCCAACAGATAATATCATATTTACCCGGAGAAACCGACTGCAAAAACACTATCGACCGATTTTAAACAGATTCTGCAACTACCAACAAGTTTTATTCAACACTTGCGCACTCGGAGAGATGTCAGCACGTGGCAGATAAAAGCGATCCTGCTGGGAGGTAGAGGTAGAGGTAGAGGCGAGCGATAGCTCGACTGCAGTGCAGCCTTTCGGGGCTTTATGGCCTTAATTTGGATTCCCGGCGCATCCACCACCATCTGAATGCCTCTTTGATTTAATAGAGAACATCAACGCAAGCTTTCCAAGGGCGCCGCCTGTGTCCTGTAAAAGGGTGACTTTAACATTTCTAGCAGCTATTTTCCCAGGCTGATGTTGTGCTCTTATACTTCTCACAAAACGTTAGATCTTCAATGACTCTCTCACGAAATATGAGAGGAATTTAATTAATAGGATAGAAAGAAACTAGATCGAAGTAAGAGTGTGACATTGGTTGGCAGTGCCGCAAGTATATTTCGAGAGCGATAGCTTTGTGAAAGGTCCGAGAAAGAAGTGTTCCTGGGTTCCTATATCGTCGGAATACAAGCTGCAGGTAATTAGCTGGGCGCCCGCGCAGTATTTACGGCCATTTAATCCGGATAGAGCAATTAGTATATATCGATGGTGCCAGGTCGGCGGTTACAGATGTAGGATAGGCCCCTACCTACCACGTATAATCCGGTTTTAATTAAATAACCGTGCCTCTCTCCCTCCTCGTTCCCCTGTCCACCACCGCGCCGCGCCGCGCCACCCCTCTCGCCGCGCCAAAGCAGCTTTACCAAGGCAGGAAATCGTGTTACTTGATTTGCCGCGTCCAAGAAAGAGTTGTCTTCCACACAAAACTACTGCCGTCTTTCGACAATAGTTAGATTTGGCGTGTAAGAATTTGAAACGAGGGGCTGAAAGATTTTTGGTAGGCTCGAAAGTTTTGCTTCTTTGATGTGTTCTTGGAAGTCAAATGTTGAGGGTACACGGCTGTCTGGATGTAACAAGTGGCTCTTTGGAGAGTTGCTAGTCGGAAGGCGAACTTAGGTGGTTGTTGGGGGTTGCTGGAAAGGGTTGTGCTGGCTGGAGGGGAGGGAACGCCGTCGCCAAATCCCTCAGGCATTTAACCGCAACTGTTGTCGCTCGGATAGCCTGGGTTATGGCCTCTGGATATGTTGCCACGACGTTGCCTCGCCCTTGAACGCCAGCCCGCACCCTGATCGCTTTCGTTCTGCCCGCATATCTTTCCCGCCGCGGTTTTAACGTCCACCCTTCCAGCCGCCTTCAAACTCCCATTAATCCTCCAATTTATTTGTATTGTTAAGTCTCTCTTCGTCAAATAAAACAGGCAGATCTAGCTAGAAATATAATAATTTATGTTATTCGCTCGCACTCCACCTGCCATTTTGATGGACACACACACGCATTAAAATGCAGACATTAGAGACTCCAAGGTCTTCGGGATCGTTTAATCTCGAATTGATTGGGATCGTTACATTAACATGTTTTACCAACATCTTAAGTTTCACACCCAAGCAACAAGAAAAGCTCTCAGGCTGAGTTCGCCGCGGAGCAAGAAGCAAAATGGAACGAGGCATATTTACCGAGCGGAAGAAAACACGCGTCGGAATCGCGGCGCTCGTGTCGAATCGATTGGGAGAGCCGATGAAACGATTGCGTGTAACAGCGAGGTTCGCGCATTAATAAAGAGATATCTGCATTCGCCCGGCTGAAATATTGAGGGCGGTTCTTTGTTGGCTGGTGCTCGCCACTGCCAATAAGACGAAGGAAGGATAATCGCGCGAACACTCGATAATTATTAACGCTCATCGGGCGCCCGGCGAAAGGGGCGCGCACCTGCCCGAGCGCGCGATTGCCATCTTAATCGAGCACTTAATTATCTTAATACTTATCGTAACCGGGTACACGCAACTGTTGCCCAATAATAATAGCTGTTACCGGCAACACACCATGGCGTCGTAGTAGGTAGCAAGTCCAGTTGAGGTTACGCATCATTCACACTTGAGCGGCTTTGACAAGCATTACCTGCTCAGCCAATCGAGCCGATGCAATCCTAAGGGCATCATCGTACTGGATTAACAATCCGCCGATAATAGTTTATTAATTCCCTTCACGTTCTAATCCTATTATGGCAATTTACTTATCGAACCTGTTATTTGTGTTTCATTTAAGATCGTATCTATATTGATAATTGTTGCTCATATGTAGAAAATGAAAGGGCTTCCCGGATAACTATTACCGTCAGACAAGTTATAGGGAGACTGTAAGGTAATTCGGTATGCATGAAAGGACGTTCCTTGGAGATGCGCCCCTTTCATGGTTCCGAACATACAGAGAAATCAGGAGCCCCCTTAGAGCCCTTATCCTATTAACTACCGAACTTAAAGGACATTATCTAAACCTGGCAGACGTCTATAATAATACGATGCCAAGGAGAGTAGTATTGATATTAAAAATGGCCAACTTCAAATATTCTCGCAGCTATGTCGCGCATCCCCTTCCTATTTTCATCTCTTGCCGAAATCTCCTAGACACCAGCGACCTCTCAATTATTCAGCACTTCGTTCGTCCCAGCTATCACGGAGATAGGTTCGCCGGCTTTGGTTATAAAGTCGAAAGCTTCTCACGTAAATTCGCCGGCCGCCTCTTCTCCACTTGTAGGAAAGGAAAAGCTTGTTGGCGGCGTGGTGGGCGGAAAGTCGAGGGTCTTCTAATTCGTTTTTACTGCGTGGAGACGGCTATGCTAGCGCGCCGATCAAAAAGCGTCACCTGCGTTCGCATCGAGGGAAGAACAATACGCGACACCCATCGCACTTTCCATAGTAAAACGGACGGTTCCGTGCGCGCCAGAAGGATTTATGGTGTTCGCAGCGACCCGACTACTCCAGCCGCCTCTCCTTTTATTCGCTTTTATTGCGCCGTCACTTCGACGCCCGATACTTTCTATTGTGATAAAAGAATTTCTTAGACTAGAAATACACTTCGCCTCATCGAAATTCCCCGATTGAAATTTAATATTTTCACAAAATTGATGTACTAGATAAAGAAAATGAAATTCATAGTACGAAGAATATAATTTGAACTTCTTTCATCCTTGTACGAGTTTAGTGTTTTTCTTGCTCATCCGGCCGGCTTTACCAGCATCCATGCAGGAAGGAACCCCTCGGATTTTCGTGGAAACTTAAAATCAAAGGAGAAGCTGGCCGGCCAGGCCGAAGAGAAGCGGGCTTGAGAATCGCGACAAAGAGGACGATTCCCAGGCGACGCACTTTTGGGAAGAAGGCTGCTTGATGGTAATCTTTCCTTTGCTCGATGTGCACGAATATCACGCGTCACCGCTCACTCGCATACCCTCGCTCCAACCTCGACCTCTCATATAGACATTCCTTTCGACTGCTTCCTCGCTCTCCCTTACTATCAAACGCCCACTCTCTCCCTTATGACTCACATTCGCAATGCTCCACGCTCCGGATTGATTAATAAATTAGATATACCGACTTTTAATATTGCAAATACAAGTCGGCGCCGAGGAGATGATAAAGAAGGAGAATGTGAAAGTGAAAAGGACTCTAATAAATTTATATGATATATGAAGTTTCGAAATATGAGAATTAAAATTTGCCATTGATAATTCCATACGACAATGTTGCGGCGCGATAAAACTATGATTGAAGACTGGTACACTGAATAAATTTGTCAAATATTGCTCAGCGATTTTGTACTAGATAGCGATGCTTGGGAAGGAATAAAAAAGGATCGTGTTGGGGTGAGGCTATGAAACGCATGCGCTTAGCCGAGAGATTCGCCCGAGACTGCTCTATCGGTGGCATCAAAGTAATTTCGAAGATCCTAGCTCGCGCCAACGACTCCTTTTCCTGTTTCTCGTTACCGCGGGATTTACGCAAATTCTCGGGCGATAAATTCATTTCGGCGATCCGCAATCTCGAGAGGCGAATCACCTCGGGCGAACACGAGGGGTCTCTGATACTACACTCTCGCATCCCGACTGGCTTTGCCTCCCCATCTCCGGCACACACGTGCTCAGGCACGCGTGTCCTTTCACCACCACATTCGCAAAATCCTAGATCTACCTGCTTAAGGGAAATTGCCATGTGGGTGGAGGTTACGATGCACCATCGTCCCGTATTTACAGTATTTTTCGGGACTAAACTCTATGCCTGGCTCAGCCACCAAGTCAACCGAAACTAAATAGCACTAAACTTCAAAATCTAAAGATTATGATGCAGGACTTGGAAAAAATATTAGATAAATGTCACAAACTTTGAAAAATGTTCAACTAAGAATTAGTATTCGGCTAATATATGAACATACGCGTAACGCTAGCGCGCTTCTATATTATAGTTCGAGAGCGAATTGCAATGGGGGAAATCACTGGCTTCAAGGATACAAGGATACAGGAGTCGGTGAACGACGTAAGCGCACTAAAAGAGAAAGGATTCTTGCTCAAGAGTGTGCAAGAAAGTAATCAAGAGGTAGAAAGAGAGATGGAACGATCAAGAGAAAAGGGAGGGTGGGGTGGGGTGGGGTGGGCGAGTGCGAGAGAGGGGCCAGGAAATAAGTTCGGCTGGAAGTGGCTCCGGGTCCTGTTGTGTAAATGAGGGATCGTAAAGAAAGCTACACAGTATCAGCAACACACCTCGGACACCTACTGAAACGTGGCCGGTGCTTGGACCCCCCGCCGCTCGGCATCCCTTAAATCACGGCTGTTTGTAATTAAGTGAATGAATGGCCTGTATCAGAGTTAATATTTGCGACATGACGTATGGCGCCTGCCACGCGGACAAATCCTTTATATATCATCGCTACGCTTTATAGAAGTGCTGCTCCTGCTGCCTCTTGCCTCCCCGAGACACCCCTTTACCGCCGTGACGCGTCCATCCACTATGAGATTTATTTAAGAGCCGGCTGAGATCGAAACTGGATCGACTCATCCGCCATTCATGACGATGTCCCGATCATGGTAAAAAGATTGTCCCCAAAAGAAAAAAATCTTACAACTCTGATGGGACGTTAAATGGAACGGTGAATGAAACTATCCATTACGGAGGTGGGCTGAAATAAGGCTAATTTTCCCTTAATGAAATGTTTGAAAGAGTACATATAAAAGAGGTGTGCGCAACAAAATGGGTCTCTCTCTCTCTCTTTCTGATATGGGAAAGGTTTCCGAAGCGCGTCAGAGTAGCTATCAAAGAGTGGCATTTAGCATAAAGGGCCGAAAGGAGAGGCGAAGAATAACAAACGGTCGCAGCACGATGCCACTGAAAGAGGGTGCGGTTCTCCTCCGTAGGAGGAAGAGTAGCCCAGCCCGGCGCGGCGAGGGAAAAGAGAGCAAAGTGTTTAGCACGGGAGAGAGTGCTGCCGGGCCTTTCGCGGCTGCTTATATAGAAGCCGGTGAGTAAGATATAGTCGGCTGCCGGACGTGTTTATGAATATTGGCACGTTGGCCCTCGCCAAGTTGTTTTCCGGTGGACGCGCGCCGCTACAAAGCCCAAAGCTCTTGTAACATAAGTCGTTCGCCCGCACGGACTCGCCTCGAAATTCATCCCGATACAGATACACTCCGCCGATGCATTGGTTATGTCGGCGTACACGGCCCTTGTTCAGCATGTAACACGTAATGACGCGCCCCGACGCCCAGAGGGGATTGTATCTCCTGCCATGCTCCCTTTCTCCTCCAGTGGATCCTAAAGATCCATGCTTAACGCACCATCCGGGCGCATATCATTTTTATGTCAGCCATTCGCGAGAGGAAACAGACCGAGAGCTGCCAGAGTCCACCACTGTAGTCTCTGCAAGCTTATTACTTCGTCCTTTAATCCTATAACAGGCTTCACCCTTTCTAGTATTCTTTTTCAAACAGATGGCACATCTTTCTTCTAATGAACTTTGGATACTTGAAGAATTGCACTATAAAATGCCAAATGGCCGAGTGAATCAAGTTACAATGATTTGCAGAGTGATCCGACGAAGGGAAAAAATACGGTTCGCCAGATTTAGTCACCGCTCCCAATACATATAATAATATCGAAATACAGACGCGTTGCAACGGTTGTCGTGGTGCTGTAAATGGGGTTACGGGATCCGTTAAAAAAGTATGGAACCTCTTGCGACCGAATGTGTCCCGTTGCATCGACGTGTCGGAGCCCGCTGCGTTCGTTGTAATTTTTATATCAGATCAGCTGCTCGAGAGAATATAGACGAGAAGAATGATTTTAACATTCATCGGTCAAAATGAATAATTTTATAAAAATGTACTTGTCATTTTGGCAGTTATCGAATTGGCTGTCCTTCGAGTTTGACAAATCGAAAGGCATTAATAGCTGCGGTCTGCAGGAGTTGAGAGACAGGGGAGAAAAGAAAGAAGGTGGGTTGGAGAAGAGGCGGTTACGCCGGGAATGAGAAGAAGATTACAAAGGCGGCTTGAGTGAGTGCCGAATTGAAATTGATAGCTGGCGGAACGACGAGGGCTACCACGTGCAAAGCAAACTCCGAAGAAAAAGGAGAAGTGGCAGCACGGGTCAAAAAGGAAGAGAGCACCAAACGAAAGGAGCGAGGGGAAATTAAGAAGTCGCGGATGCAATCGTACCGTATCTCCTTACACGACGGACTGTATTATAATCTACAAGGTATTACGTGCTGCCAGACACTTGACGAACTCTTTCTTATGCAACAAAATTCCTTTGACATCGCACGATACAATTAAACAGACAGAAAAACGACCGATCAATTTATAATAATAACCAACCCATTTAAAATTAAAAGATTAAAGTCATCTTTGTTTCCACGACATCCACGTTGTCTGCAAGAATAATTATTCAATAATTCCTTACTTGATAAAATCGCGTACTCAGCCGGGAATTATCAAGTAATTCCCGGACTCTCAGCGCGAAATCCCGAAATATGGGCGAGATTGTCCAGGATTTTCTCGTGGATCCAAGAAGTCCCGGACGATTAAGAGGTCAGGAGCGTGTCGGACGGTGAGGATTTATGGGGAAAAAAGGAGTCGTTCGTAGTGGCCGATGTAAATCCAGGAAAGTGTCCCGGCTGTTTCTCGCACTCATAGCGGCCGTTTCTCGGCCGCAAGGTGGCCACTTTGCCGGATAAAGGAGATAAAGATAAAGGGAGGAAGAGGAGACGGAGTCCACGGCGGGAGGACGTACGAGGTTGCCCCCGTAAGAGAACATTCTTTATGAAGTGGACTTCTGCGTTATTATACTATCGGCCAACACGCAGGCCCTCTATGTTTCTCCTTTTGCCCTCCCTCCTCATCCCCCCGCCCTTCCCCGCCCGCCGCCTCTTCTTCATTCTGATGCCTCATTCGGTCCTCTTACTTTTTCTTAAATCGCCCGGCCATGTAAATGAACGTTGTATTTCACGCGTTATGTCCGGACAGTTACTCCCGTGTACGATTTTAGTGCGATACACTGAGATATTTACTTGCATTCCTGCCTGGATGCTGCTCGACCGTCGCGGAGATGACTCCTGATGACAAATGCCAGTTTGCAAATGTCCCGCCTGATGTCACCGCGATTCGTTTAATTGGACTGAACAATTCCACTCATTCTGGTTGCATTGAAAAACGCGTCGAAAATAAACCTGGTGATGTTAAAAAAAAGATAGAATTGAAAGAGTTAAGAATGAGGGAGTAGAAAAACCTGTGTCATCTGTGGACAAAGTCGGTAGTCAAAAGATACGAGTATCTGTCGAGAAGAGAGTCCTGTGGGACTTGGCTGTGCTCCGCAGTATCTGGAGCAGATACTACCGGTTTCGGGGAGCGCGGTTACAATAGCGGGAGTGAGTCGGAGCCGACTCGTTATCCGATAGGAAATAATTAAATCGCTGTACTTCGCAGATAAGTCGATAGCGCGCACGTCCAGCCGAAGAAACACGCATTGTAAGGCGATAAGCTCGCTGCCGTGAATTCGATTCGTTATCGAGATAAGAGCACCAGGGTAGCTCCAATCCCTCGGATGATTGGGAGGGGAAGAAAGGGGACACCCACGACATGGAAAACAAGGCATTCCAATTTATAATTTAATCGAATGCTATCACAATACCGCTAAGGTCAATAAATATCCCCGAAATATTGTTGAACGCTCGACATTGTGCAATTAAAGTTGCCAGCAATGACTGTTGATTGTCGCTGGGTAACGAGGGCAAATAATTACTCGACGTTTTGCGTTTATAAACCCGGCCGCGCACTCTACATCAATTTACTGTTTAGCGGTCGCACTTTAATTGGCACTTTTGATCGAAGTAAATTAGCCGCGCGTTACACCGTCCATTTGCTAATTTCGATAGCGTGATTTCCAATTCACGAGCTGCGAGTGGGTGTCGGTATAATCAAATGGAAATCTTGCGACATCTGAAAAAAGTCTCAAACCAGCCCAGGAGAAAAATGACTAAAGTACCAGACACCATAAATCCCCAAGCCGATCCAGCGTTTCGCACCTACCCGTGCGGTATTGCTATCCAATTAAAGGTGCGTAAGTGAAGCTCTGCCTGGCGCAGGATCCTAGGCGAGGTCCTGCAACAGGACACTGTGGTATACATATGTATATGGAGAGAGGACGCAGGGAATCCCGTCGGCAACGTAAAGCGTAAACGTCACGAGGCCACGGTGGTCCGGCGCGTTCAGTTCTTTGATATCGCTGAAGCGTGAGGACGTTTTGGCAGACAGACGGACCGACGAACGGACGGTCGGACGGATGGACGGGCGTACGGGCGAGGGGTCTGGTTATGATTGTGATATTACAGTTGGCTCGCAACCTCTCGGAATGTTCCAGCCTAGCTACCGCTCTTTCTCTCCCTCCTGCGGCTAGGTGGGAAGCAGCAACACAGCATCCCATAGCCCAGCCAGACTCACGCTTTCCGCCTGTGTGCCTGGCGCCCTTTCTCTCTCCTTCTCACTCTCTATCTCTCCCTCGCTCTCCTACTCCCTCGCCCTCTCTCTCTCTCATCCCCTGCTCGTCCTCGCTCGCTCACTCGCTCGCTCTCGCTCTTTGGATGCATGCCTGCCCATCAAGCCGCGCCAACGTACATACAGCTAATCAAACGGGCCAGCCCACTGTGCGAATATTAATTAAACTCTCCGTTACGCCTGAATGGCACACACGAGCCGCGAGAGAGGCGGGACAAGGCTCGTAAGAGAGAGAGAGGGAGAGAAGGAAACCGGGAGGAAGAGGATGCTCCTGCTGGAGGAAAGAGGGCAAAGGTGACGGACACCTATGTCCCGCACCAACACTTACCAAGAGAGCTTCCTCGTCACACTTGTCAATGAGCATCTAATTCACGATTGCTTGTATCCGTATTAATCTGGCCCGCTTCAACCCTTCCCCGTTGCTTTCGACTGGCTGACATTATTGATTGCTTCACTGGGCCACTAGCACCCTTCGAATATGCGTCAGGCATAATTTGGATGCGCTTGATTCTCAGTGAAAAGCGATTAAAATGCGGTGCAACAACTCGGTTCCTATCCATCAGGACAGCAAGAGAATATGTTTAGTTCGAGGCGAAGTTATTAAACTTCTGTCGCGTACAGTTCAATTAATGGGAGTGATGTATGTAGGTTGGTGGTGACTATTTAGAGGTCTAAAATGATAGGAGGAGTGCAGAACGGAGTCCGAGGAGAGTTCTGACGGTCATCGAGTAGTAGGATGCGAAAGAAGTTGGACTCTTATATAGATGTCAGATTTCAGGCGTTGTAAACGTTATATGGCTTGTTGTAAAGGCGGCCTCTTTGATACTGTGGACCCCATAATGCGTCGATACATACGTGGCCCATCGTCGTAAATACCACGACTGACGACGACTCCCTCTTTCTTCGGGATACATCCTTCCCGTTGTATACACGTCCGCCATCAGTCCTCTCTTCACTCCGACTCCCTCTATCTCCTCCTCCTCCTCCTCCTCCTCCTTCTCACTCCTTTTCTAGATAAATTAAGTTCTACCAGCGCCCCATGTAAAACGCTGCCGGCCGCCCTAAATCCTCGCCCGAGTTCCTACGCGAGACGACTGCCCCTTTAATTACGCCACCATAAAACAGGAGGTTGCTGCTGCCATAGTTGTAAGAATAATGCTCGCATGCCTACAATCCTTTTCACTTTATCATGGACTTTGGAAATGCAAGTTTTCACTTCGAGAAATATTTACACTCTGGTGAAATTTGTCCGAGGTAAATTTGAAACTTTGCGGCTTCGTGTTGATTGAGTATTCAAAGTGAGAGGTATTTCTAATGTCTACTCACAATGTAAGTTCCAGAGGAAAGCCAGATTGATGTTGTGATACATGCTCGGTCCGGGCGAATCCGGCTCGCCCCGCAAGTGCAGCATGGGAAACGCGCACTGGGCAGTCACCGCGACACTTTTCACGAAAACAGCTCTTCTTCCCCGGGCTTACTAGCTGGCGCACCATCGAAAACCGAACTAATAGTGCCTTTGGCAGCCTGCTCTCTCGTTCAGGGTGACTTGCCTACAAAACCGGACTGGGGAGGGGTTAGGGAACCTGGGGTGAGAGCTGGACCCGACACCCCTGGCGACTAACAACCTCCAATGGGATTCGCCGTCTGATCTCATGGATCCTTTAGACCATCCTTATTATCTCATCGACTAACACTTCTTACACAACTAATTAAAAGATCGCACTTTCAAGTAATCAGAAGAAAATCACAGCATTCCAAAAGGTATATATTACAAACTAACATTACAAATGCAAAGCACCCACTCTATTTCATATCAAAACGATTAACAAATCACTCGAACGATATTGGAGACTTATAGACAGAATTATAGATCAAAAGTTAATTGAGCCATTGAGATTGCCAGCTCACTCTCCTAAGTGGCAAGTCCAGCTGGCCGATGTGTCACAGTCTAAGTGTCAGGATTTAATTCCATCCGCTCGGAAAGGCACTTTTCCACGTAGGGCAACTAACCACCCCTAATATCTGTCCCATGAAGCGCGCGCGGTAGGATTTCGATGCCGAAGTGCGCGTTGGACGAAGCGAGAGAGAGTGAGTGAGAGGTAGAAAGCTGGTGAGAGTGACTGCTTGACTGCTCGACTGACTGACTGACTGACTCTCGTGCTATCCCTGCTATACAAAAGGCCGGCTTTGTGCGTGCCTACAGATTAGTGGACTTATATACAAAGTCATTCATGTCGAGCCAAGGCCCGAATGGCCCCCTCCGCACCCCTCGGAACCCCTCGCCAGGATTCCATGCCCTCGTTCACACCTATTCCATGTTCGGAACCGGGTGTGCGTCACGTATGCCGGAACCCTTCGGCCACGGAAACCACCCGGTAATCTTGCTAATACAGATGTCAGTGGCGTATACACGCCAAGGAGAGAGAGCCACCCTTCGGCCTTTCACGCCAAGCCGCTCTCCGACACCTTGGTGTCCCTCTCTTTCCTACCAGCGTGCAGCTTGTATCCCGATGGACCAGCTATTCAGGTCTCTCTTATACATATACATATACTATATCTGCATGCGCCGGACTCGGCCGTCGGAACAGCTCGTTAAAATATCACTTGTGATTCGGGGGATTATTTGTCAATTTGACGTTGTTTTAGTGTTTTTTTTATTTGTTTGAAATCCGATGAAGAGGTAACTGGTGAATTGTAATAGAGAAGCTCTGATTTCCACTCGCTGTTATGGAAATTCTTCTCTGGTTGAGTTGCGATAGTAATTGGCGTAACAAAGTGAAACTCATGTAGTATTGTGGTGGCGCAGTGAGTGGATGGTTTACCAGAAAGTAAGGCTACGCAGGGCGCATGAGAAGTTCGCTGATCAAATTCGGGCCGATTTCGAAAACACAATCAGTTGGGGTTTCATTGTTAAACCGCTTTAACGTTAACTGTGACAGTGGCTAACTGGAGCAGCGACAGCGATGGGCAATCGAAAATCTGGATAATAGAATAATGATGAAGTAGAGAGGAGCGACCGCACTCGCATTTCGCATTCCGCGTGATAGTCACTTCCCGACTGTGTTCACTATACCATTAATAGTATTACATTTCAATCGCAAGTGCTCTCGGAACCTGTGCAAACCAATCATTAGGAAAAAGCAAATTGATTCCCACAAATGAATGAATATGATGATTCGCGAGACTCGCACCAATGAATCAAATGGGACGCTATGAAATATGGATTATAAGTTTACCACCAATAAGAACAAGTTTGACGAAGATTTATTCGTCTGGAATTTAGTTTCTCGATCTCAAGGGGGCAAAAGAAAGAAAAAGAAGTGAGAGGAGGAGGCAGGAAAGGCCATCGCGCAGTGAGAGTCGGCATCACCGAGCTACCACCATTCAGTAAATCCGTCTAGGCGAGGATTTTCCCAGTGGCATGAAAGGGAGCTGTGCTGGGATTATACAGTCAAAAGTCACAGTTCAAATTTGTCGGTCCATTGAGCAGAATGCAGCGGCGCGACCAAAGGCTTCCGGTTTTTCGAGCACACCTGCCTCCAACGCCTTACAAAGGTACGAGGGAGCCAGCGACGGTAGCCTACAACGATTTCACGCTTTCTCAGAATACGAAGGATATGTTGAAATTATCTTAACGCCCTGTCAAGCCTGACAGGGAACCAGTATTCTCTCCTATACCACTTTCAAACCCTTTCCCAACTAAATTACATCCAGACTTTTTATTAAACCGCCACTAGTAATGATTTAGTATTCTCTACTCCTTTGACATTTTGCACATTCAGCGGATATGCAAGATGGATGAGTAACGTTTTTATCTACAATTTTACAAGATTCTTGACATTTTCGAGAGAGGAAATACATGACAATATTCCGAGCACGGTTTACATACATTTTCTACCTGCCAAAGTATATGTACGGTGAGCCGAGTTAAAAATGGAAACTGGTATTATTCCGAATTACAAAATTAAAGTACCATCCGATTAACAACGAGCGGTATATTTCCATGCGATATAGTTAGACTGCCGGTGTGCACGGCATTGTGGAGCGCCGAAACTCTTTTCTCCCCGAGGCGAATAATTCATTTTCAATTTTGGCTGATCGACGAAATTCCGTACGTCGAAGCGCGCGTATTAATAACGATTTCGATGGCGGCTGAAACGTGAAATGTCAGTGGAGGCGGAATCACTGATTCTCGCAGGTTTGCCAGCTTATAATGAATTGGCGTAGAGGCAAAATAAGGGCTTTTACATCAGTTTTACCATAATTGCAGCGGGCTTCTCCGATGTTGCTAGAGGGCAACATGTACGAGAACATATGTAAAAAAGGGGAGGGGGGGGGGGGGTAGCAAGGGCAAAATGTGAAGTGAAAAGGTAGGTAGTCAACGAGTAGCGAAACCTTGCGATATTAATTAGCGTGGTAATTCAATTCGGCAGCGAGGACCCTCCTGTAAAATCGTTATGATTGATTTTATACTATTATATATTGTATTATTAATGAGCGTGTACGTGTTACTTGATACTTTTGTAGGAGTGGCATTGGTCAAGTTGATGCACTATTTCGATATCTTTCTGGAAGCTGACGATTTGCAATACTTCTGACGTAATATTTGAAAAATCTCCACAAAAAGATCGTGTGCATTGAAACCCCTGCTTCGGGGAGTCAATAATTGAAGGAATTAATAAGCGATAATTTATGTAGTGCTGCAACTCGTAAACACACTGACGTACAACTCGTATTTATAACGTGAGAAGTATCGCTCGATATGTCGACGAAGGACGCGAAAGGCACGGGTATTATTCGGCTCAATGTACGGCTAATAATAATATTTTGGGGATTAACTAAATCACGCTGGTACTCGACGGTGCGCGCTTTACGGTCATTAACAATGCGCATAATCTACTTACTGACGGGAAATCCCGCATAACGAGAGCGCGCTTCATTTCTGACGGATCGAACGCATTGATCAGCCGGGCTCCGATTGATGCAATAAGACTGGTACTGGCAACAGTCATCATGACAAATTGGGAACCATACCCGAGAGTTTTCAGCATCATCTTTAACAATCTATCAAAAACTACAATGGAATTTCGTTGGCTCTGACTGAAAAACTGCCTATCCAAGGAAATAAAATGATACGAGTTCACGCGCTCGCGTACAGGAAACATTATCCGGGAAATTTCTAAATGGCTAATTACTCTCGAGCACCGAAATGATAATGACGATCTTTTTACCAGGCCCGAATGGAATCGACGTCATAATAAATGAGCGCTAAAACAATTAGTGCGGAAAATGCGATCGAACAAAATGATCATTACTGGCTCGCACGGCTGATGCGTGAATTAATGTCCTACGATTTTTCAGAAATTTCATAAAATGTCCCGAAAAGTACTTGCGCCCTGCAAATCGAATTAGAGTAGGCAACTTCCCGAATGATACTCGGTGTAAATGCTGGAGCGGCGACTCCCGCAAAATTAGTCTCTGAAATTGGGGCTAAGATGCGCTTTAATATCAGCTTAGAGGGAAACGCAGTCTCCTTAAAGGCGCCGGTATTCAAGGGGTGGCTAACAATAAGGATAAGACTAAAGGATATTAGTTGCTACGAAAGCCTCCGGCACTCTCAACTCCCTGCACCACTTAAGCGCTTGAATTCCAGCTAATTGTCTTTCATATCCGACACCCTGTCAATGATTAGCCAACCCAGACGCATTTTCCCCCTTCACGATCTTATGTCATCCAGCCAGAACCATTTACTTAAATTTACGAAAATTTAATACCAGTGCAAACAAAAATAGAATCAAAATGGGTAACTACGCACCAACATTTTCATACTCACAATGTTTTTACTACTATACTTTTAGAGCGGAGAAATCCTGGAAGGATTGAGGTATTCATAAACTGGGAATAAGCTGCAGAAAGCTATAAGGCCGTCTCCTGGGGGCAATCGAGTATTAATTAATGTCTCGGTATCCCTGAGAGGGGCCTGTTTTTCCAGGATAAGTAGTGGCGGCGTAGGATTCAAAGGGAGGCATCTTAGACAAAGAGTGAGAGCTCGATGAGTGTAGGAACGAAGGAGTCGAAGGAACTCGGGATCGGAAGGCTACCTTGGAACGTTTCACTTTGTAGGCTGTAGGCAGTTCGGAGAGGCTGTTGGGAGCCTCTAAGAGCCCCTAATCGACGCTACTAAAGCCACGAGATCATTCTATGAGCCCACTAAAGTCCGATGCCCTGCATCTACGCGTTTCTGCATCGGCCGGACAAGCGTGGGGCGGGGATGTCGTAAAACTCGGCAAATAGAACGGGTTTCCTATCGTATTGTTGGGACTTTTCCCTTAAGGGGAAGCCGAACTCAACTCAGCCAACATGTTCGCACTGTATTTGAAATTGCACGGCTTCATCCTATTGCACGTGCTATTATTTTTAACTATGATTCCATTAGCTTTACAATTTCTATGCTTCAATATTAATATTAATTTGTACTTAACAACATTCTTCCTCTTCAAAGAAATTCGAGAATTCCGACGCATCGAAGCCTGTCTGACAAGTTCTAAACTTAGAATGAAACCTATTCTGTTTCTCAAGATATAAATATTACAAGAAAATATTCCGAGTTGTGATCCGCATACGTTTTCATAAGAGCAGTGAGTGCCGTTCCTCGACTTTTACTCGCCTGTAAAAAAGATGCGCAAACTTGACACGCCCGAGCGGCCATCCCCCCAACAGCCTCCTGCCTCTTCCCACCCTTGCGCGTGTCAGTCTGATTTCTTCTAAATTCGCGAATAAAACTTTACACCGCGATGCCGTCGTAAAATCGGGATTCAATATCGCGAGGCGAAGTTGGCGAGGGTGCCCGGACCGTCGAGCAACTCGCAGAGACACCATAATGCTCGTATGGGGGACAAGAGAACACACACATCCACCATCCGGAGCGTGAATTAGGCTGGAGTGCCTGTGAATTATGCTCGACACCGAGCTCCTTCCACTTTGACCTGTGCTCCAACCACTACCCCATTGTTTTCGAGACGGAACACGTGCACCCTTTTCACCAACAACTACCAATACTTTATCAATAGTTACTTCGATTCTAATACTTGTTTAAACCTCTCTAGTTTCACTGCAATTTCATTTACACAATCACAAATTTGGATATCATAGTCGATGAAGAATTTCTAAGCATTATACTTGGCCGGACGCACGAATCGATCCCACTTATCTAGCATTTTACACGATGCGAATTCATAGCACTATCGCAAAGGCTGGAACGCTGAAGATCCTTGACTTTATGACAGTGCTGTTTTTATTAAAGAATGCACGCGTCATCGACTTATTTATATCTTGATATCAAGGACTATTCAACCTACTTATCAACAAAGTAAAAGCATGATCGAGGTATATTACTTCTGAAATCTCGTGCGTACTACCCCGGCTATCGAGCCGATGCCGTCTGACTACGATATCAAGAGACAGTCTCCTGAAGCAGCAATAAAAAATATCGAACTTTATAGTCGCAGGCTTGAGGGTGGGAGAAGAGAGCGAGAGAGACAGGGATGGGTGGGGGACGTGAGATGCTTTGAAAGGCGAGAGGAGAACGGAGCGGTATAGTGTGCCTCTCTCACCAACTAGTGCGATTTTCCTCTTTCCGCTCACGGGCCAAGTCCGCCGGGGAATGCTCGTGTAGGTAGTTTGACACGCTCGTAAAAGGCGGCTGTTTTAATGCAATTTACAAGAATGTATCAAGCGACCGCGCCCCAAGGAGAGACACTCACACAGTGGTGCGTACTCTACTGGGTGTGTCCGGTGAAATCGGGCGATCTGCTTTCTTCTGGCGGATCGTTAAACTGGGATAAACCGGGACTCGCGGGACCATCAACTTGGCGCAGTAAGAATTGTATGGATGCAAGGACCAATGCCGAGGAGGCTGGCTCTCTGGAATTCGATAAGGCCCCGGGAATATAGAGAATTTATGAAGAGTATCCGGTGAGAATATTTTATTGTTAAGTCTGATGGGTGTGTCATGGTGCAACATTGTCGAAGAAAAATAGATAACTGTGGAACCTGGGTCCTGGCTGGGATTCACACTCTTCTCTCACTGGATATATTTGCCTTCTGTTGTTTATTGTGTAGATTACAATCGAGTCATTTGTTGTTATAGTTGTGGAGCGCCAGTTGACGCTCCATGTGGTAGTGTGATTAACTGTAGCGTTAATAGAGAAGCTCTATGATGTTCCTGGGACTAAACATCTGGCATTAGTCGAATGCCCGAAGCATAGTAAAATTGGAGAGACGAGTGTTAGTTTGCGATGCCTAATCACCGAGCGACAAGCCGTACGCTAGCAAGGGAAGGTTAAGGATCACAGGCAGGTTAGTCGTGCTGCTAAATGCAATATTTTCCACGCTTTACGAGGTACTAAGCTCGAGGTCCTTGGAGAGAAGGTATATGCGGAGACGTCGACCCTTCAGCACCCGGCTGCCTCGACATCCTTCGCAGGATCTTGCCTCGCTAATTCTCGCTTATTAAAAACGCCTCCTTCCTGCTACAATGTCGCACGGCAGAAGCACCGGCTGCAAGATCCTCTTGATCTTCCTTCACTCCTTTGAATCTCAAAATCCCTTCTCTCGTCATTTATAGCCAACGAGTTCTGGAGCATCGAAGCTTCCATCCCAGCTGTTTTTATCATTCTACTAAGTTTTCTGTCCTAAGTTTTTTTACATCGTTGAAATTTCTCTTTTTACCTTGGTAGAAATATTGAAATGTTACGTTTGGGCAAATTAGAGATGAATTGATAGAGAGAAATTGAAGAGAACGGGATTTCGATTCTTGGTTCTCGGATACAGAAAGATCATGTAGTAGGAATTGTTAATCGCCAGTCGGTCAGTCGTAATGGACTAATTATCAAGATAATTAAACTTTCAGCTCTCACAAAACAGCCAGAGGGCGATTAACTGGGGATAATTTCGGCCGCAAATTCGTAACACTAATACAGCCGTTTTCGAAATCTGACTGCGTGATCACTCACTCATTAACTATCTCCAGTGATTTTGGATAGTGGTCTAGTGATTCAAATATAAAATGAACGTTTATTAATATTATTATTCATTTACAATCATTTATCTGGAATAATGCTTGAACAATTCCATTAAATTCCATTCCTAAACAACAAATTTACCAACCCAGTATTAATTAAACCTTACGAACAACGATGCGAAGGGCGCAAAAACTGCAGATTCTCGTGATCTCGAGTTCGCAGTGGAAGAGTCGATCGAACGGGGCTAAATGAATCGAGCAAACGAGTGCCTTAAAAAGGTGGCGGTCACCGAGGCAAACAAATAAACAAGTAAACAGATGATCGCCAGGATGTCCGTGCGCACACAAGCACGGCGGGCAGCTACAATCAGATACAGATACAGATACAGATTCAGGGATGGGTCGATTCCCCTCGCGGAGTATGCGATTGTTTCCGCCGCGCCGCGAATTAATATCGAGGTGGATCTCTGTTATCGAACGCGGATGCCCGATGGATGGGGTTGGTCCCCCATGGAAGGGGTTAAACGTGCACCCACACACCATTCAGCCGAACAAAACGAGGAGAGAGACGGGAAAACGAAGAGGGACGCGTGCCGGATAACTGGACGGCGTGCGAGTGAGAGAGGCCGGAAATCACGCTGGAAATCAGTGCCGGAGAGCGAGAGAATGAGAGAATGAGAGAGAGAGAGGGGGGGGGGGCGAAAGGGTGGGGGTGTACATTGACACACGGCCACAAAATTAACACATTCTTCTCACTCCGAGGGCGGCGCGACAATCGCGAAATAATGTGGCAGCCGGCCGAAATGTGCGGCTTGTACTGCGGTCTCCTGTAACCGCCTGCCACCCACTGGAGCCAAACACGCACACCTCCATTCCACCAGACTCCGCACTCTTCTCCGATTACTCGCTCTCCCATTGTTACAATGTTTTATTTGAACAGTTCGCCACGTGGTGGACTGGCGCCCCACCATCCGACAAATGCCCAAAACCGCCGGGCCAAGATCGGCGCCGGGTGTTGGATTACTTCAAGGAAGAACGAGGAATTCTCGGCAGTTAACTTGTCGATTGGAGTCTAATTCAATAGTGACAGTGTTAGATGAATTCCTCTTGCGATTTAGTAATGCAATAGTACTGATTTAAACTCGCAATTTTATCTAAGAGGAGATGTGACGTGTGATTTGTTCAGTTTCCCGGCTTTATCTATATAAATCGATGAAGGTGAGGTCAGCCGGCACTATCGCAGTCCTCGTTCATGGAAGTGTGTAATTCCTACATGGCAACACAATGTTGCGGCGTTTCTTCTGGCTCGCTATTCCTACAACTCGCACTGGTGGCAGCGGGCTTTTTCTATGTCAGAATTCGCAAGAACTGCTGGGAGAGTTGGAGGAGGCGGTAGTCGAGGTAGACTGTGAGGAAGACTCGCAGAGCATGCGCGCAAGAAAGGTAGACTGGTATCGCAAAATAAGAGGCGCACTTATCGTTAGAAGAGGCGGCCCCCAAGAAAAGCGTTGGCTCCTCTCGAGGCTGGAATTCGCCGGTGAGGCGAGCGGCCTAATAAATAAATCGACAGAGCGTTTCGTCGCAGGGAGCACTTGACAGCTACGCGAGCGGCAGCACCAAATAAAAAGGCACTCCCCGGACAATTAATAATTCGCCCCCTCCGCCCCCCTCCGCGTCGCCCCAGCCGCCAATTTGTCCGGCACGAGACGAATTCCGCGGCGAATCACCGCGCTCTTTTTCCTCCGGAATCGCAAAAGAACGGGTTCCGCGAGATTGCTCTCTCGCCCGAGCTCTTTTCTACTCCCGGTCCTCTCGAGTGTCGTCCAGTCTCCCTTCAGCATCGAGATCTCATCCGCAATTATCACCGACTAGATGTGCATTCGGAACTTGGATCAACTTGAAGAAATTCGTATCGATCCAAACCAGAATTAGTATTGAAAAAGATTTTCTATCACTCTAAATGCAATTTGTCCAGAGAATGATATGTTGTAATATCGAAGAAATCTGTGTGTCTGGAGTTCTATGAGTTATTATCACAATTTGGCTGGCGCCAACTTATCTTTCCAGCGACTACTCCCATTTTTTCCTGAATGGCCAACTCGTCCAGTGATCCGGAAAGTCACGATACGCAATGCACAGAGTGGAAACATGCCGGTGGACTTTTAAAAATTATTTTCTCGTTCGTGTTTCTTCTTAAAAAGGGGACACGGACTTTGATGGGTGATCATTAAGCCTACCGTAACATACCATTAAGCTCTGGATTCAGAAGGGTCCTATAAACGAATGCAGCCGAGTCATTATCTAGCTCTATTAGGAAGTCAGTGAGTAACTACCGGGTGAGATGTGGTACTGGCGACCAGGACGAGTGGGAGGATACATCAGGAGGAACTGAATGTATCGGGAAATCTCGCAGTAAGCGGAGTGTGCGTTAAGGGTCGTCCGCGCACACGCACGCAGTCTGAATGGCCAGTTTCGATGCGGTATAGAGGAAGCTGAAATGCGCTGGCCTGATAATGGCCTGACTGACATTAATTACGAGTGTAGCACTGGCTATCGAAAGCCTGTGACCAGTAGGGTACGGAAGTGGTTGCAAGGCGCGTTGCAAGCCCTACAAATGCCAAATATCACCCTCCGTCTAATAGTTGTTTTCTTTAAACAAAACATATCGAAGTCAATCCCGATAGAAATTATCCACGAGTTCGACTTTGAGAAAGTCAAGAATTAAACATGACATTTGAAACTGTGAAAAGTGAATTATTTAGCCCGAATTATTTTCACTGCGAATTTTCGAATCATGAAGCGGAAAAATGTATGGTGGCAGAGAGGGTGAGAAGGAATATGCAAAAAGGGAGATGGCGCGGCGCGGCGCGGCGCGGCAGGGTGATGCCGGCCGCGATGATAATAGTTAATAGCGCTGGTGCTCTAAAGCCAACAGCAGCTGGCAGGCTCTCTCGATGGCAGAGCACACGTGAAATCTCCGTCATTCGTCCTGCCCATTATCCATTTACGGGCATGTTTTATCGATCGATTCTGCACACGGGGGAGTCGCGCATACGTCGCCCACGTATGTCTCTTCATCGACGGGGACGCTCACGCATTCCTACACACCGTGTTGTTCCGAACCACGTGGATTTACGACCCCCGCCTTTGTCCTCGCGCCGCAAAAAAGGCAGCCAGGGCGAAAGTCTAGCAATCTGTTTGCCGGGCGAAACGAGAGCAAAAAGCAACCACCGCTGAATTAGAACTTTGCTAGACTAACATTCTTCTACTACTCTGTTCTCCAGTTCACCTTATCCCAGGTGTAAAGATTCTGGCAAATTTTAGAGATAAGAGATAAGTAATTAATACTAGAATATATAATTTGTTAAATTTCCATTCGTGGTGGTAGCGCATGCCTGGACCGAAAGAGTGTCTGTCCTGTTCTCCTCGGGATTGGTTCGCCTAGAGTCTACAAGCTCTCTCGCTCCTGGGCCAGGCCCGTCGCGGCAGTATATCAACAATGATAGTTATACACGTACGTTATAATCGTAAATTAGCCAGGGCAACATAATATATTCGTGGGTCGGCTGCTTCGCGCGTATCTGTTTTATGTGGTTATTATATATGACAGCAGCAGTCATACCTGGCCCACCCTACACCTCCCTTCACTCTCCTCCATCGAGTTCTCTTACTATCTCTCTTCGACTCTCGCACGTATTACACGAATGCGACTAATGAACTTTCGACTTATCGTATTTTTAATATTAAGAAACCACTGTAATTACTCAGACCAATTGCCAAAGGCGAACTCGTAAGTTGCGTGGCCCAGAAATAACAGGAATTACGAACCGTGGGATCAGAAGTGTGAAGCAACATAACTTAACGCGCAATTTGACTTCTACCAATTTATGTGGCGCGCAAGTATGATGTAAGAGAGCCGGCCAAGGGTGTATTTATACTTATAGAGGCGGGTAAGTGTCAGTAATCCCTTAAAAGGTCTTCAAGTGGCGTTATAAGCGAGCGGAAGGGAAAAAAGTCGCCGAAAGACCGCTCTTAAGTCTTGGAGAGTGGGGTCACGTGTCTGGCAGGGCGCACGCCATCTTGGAAGGCAAGTATAATTCATGTTACCTGGGGAAAATCGAAAATCGGCCCTTTCACTTGTCGCGGCTCTCGCCGCGTGCAATTAGCGCGTACCAATAAATACGTGGAGGCGCTTCGATCTCGGCCATAGTGCGACACACAGGCAGAGTTATCCATGTGTATAGGTGAATTTCGCAGAAAGTCAGGGTGCCCAGAGGTTAAGGCGAGCGTGTGGCGCTGATGGTGCGTCGTGTGCTCGAGCATCGAGGAACTTCTTAATCCTCCTCCTTTCCCTGGGCGCTCAGAAATAATTTGTCCGGGAAAAGGGCGAGCGTTTGCATGTATTCGCGTTACATGCAGGATGTGCGCGAGCGCGCGCGCGCGCGCGTTCCCTCACTCTGGCTTACTGCTTTACAAGCGAGGCCGGCAATATTTTAATGGTCACGGGAGAGAGAGTGCGGTAAGATCGGCGCGCCATCGCTAAATCATATGCTCTCCCTCCCACGAGAAGGAACGAGAGATAGCCCGAGCTAACTCCTGGAAGAGAGTGCTCGCTACTCCCTTCTTCCCGGCGGGTTCTCGTGTGTGCTTGCTCGAGGATATCGCGATATCTGGCGTGTTCCTGTCGCGGCACCGCCATGTCACATCCTCATTACGGAATATTCATTAATCGGCCGCGCGCCGCTGTAGCTCGTGGCTAGCTGAGTTATACACGCGCCGCTTGCCACCTCGAGCTTCCTCTCCCCCCGCCCGCCACCTTCCTTCCACTTCTCCTCCTCATACTCCTACTACTTACTCCCCGTGGACACCTGGGATGTTTCGATACTACGGGAATCCTGCCGTCCTTCGGGATACTTGCACTAAATTAATTCGATCCCGGCTAAGAGACAACCGAGGGGATTATTAATTCTGGCACTTTAAAGCCGAGAGTTATAGGAGGCCGTGTGAATCGGGAACATAACTCGAGATTTTGGGAATGTGGTAGGTGGAGTGTTTCGGAATCTGGCTGGGGTTTTTATGGGCGAATTCTTAGGCGGAGAGAAGGGCTTGTTGCCCTGGGATGGAAGGATGAAGATGACTCTATCGGAAGATGCCTGCGGGGCAATTATACTCTTCCTCCACACGATAATTCCCGTACAAACGGATATTCCACAGGTGGTACTCCGTCCCACAGAGCCAAGAGCACTGCCAGACGGCCGTATACTATTTCAATTTATCACACAGCGGTTTGTAACTTAATCAGAATGGCGTAAGGCGTTACATAGTTGGCCTGACTCCAATAGCATTCGGTGTGACCCTCCAAAATTGAAATCTATCGGTTTGAATTCTACTTTGTCTATCTTCGAGTAAAAACATAAGATTCTAACACTGATAACTTCCGATTTTATTGCCATACTATTATTAAAAGTCGTCGTACTCCTTTTTGTAGAGTTTTCGACAATGAATGTCTGATTAAATGTATTTTTTAATATTGAAAATTGATTTGAAGTTACTATAAGAGAACTAACGATGGTATTACGTATAAGAGGAAGTTCAATGGTGCGAGATTAAAATCCGTCATGTTCTCAAGATGTCGGAAAGTTTTGTTCCTATTGTAGCACTCACCCAATCGTCCGTATCGAAGTTTCTACGACTGTCGACCGCAAAAACGGTACGATGACGGACGCGGGATGGATAGTTATGGAAAGCCAGATGCAAGAGGAGGCCTTTGATTACACTGTATCAATATCAGTGTATCGTGTTTGTGGTTGGAAGGAGAGATGGACGAGCGAGCGACCGGCTTCTCGATTATAAAGTTTCTACTTCGACTGCGGACACCGAAGAAACTATAGCCTGTCCTAGGATTGCACTGCCACCTTGACAGACTTCCAACCTTTTCCCTCCGTTTCAACAGATTCCAACAAGTGAACATTTCCTACTTAAATCGACGAGGAAATCAATTGGCATACCCAAGCAGCATTCCTGGAAGGGTCGAATGTCTTAACTAGTACGAATTAAAGTAATCGAGGACTGGCATCGTTTTGACTCCGGCATTCAAATCACTCCGAGACATTTGGCGCGAGAATAAAACACTCGATTCATACTGTTAACTTGTTCGGGAGAACGGCTATCGAGTTACATCTGCAAAAAGCGGCTCGACTGTATCATCTCCTTCCGTCGATCTCTTTGGTAGGGATGCACTCAACCTTGGCAGATCCAAAAAACGCCGGGGCCATTTACACCGACGATATAAAGTACGCTTTCCATTGAGAATCTGGCGAGGAAAATGAGTGAAATTCATGAAAGCAGGATGATAAGGGGGTCGGCCAATCGCGGGCAATTGAAGGCTGAGAAAAAAAGGGGCTAAGGCAGAGTGCAGCAGAGGAGAGAGGAGCGGAAGGAGGGAAAGAGTGGAATGCGTCGGAGCACGTACGCGTACCACGTAAACCGCAGTCGAATCGAATCGCCGCCGAGCAGAAAATCTCTCTCTTTCTCTCTCGGTTGGTCTCTGGAAGCGGCCGGCCGGGGTTCGGCCTTCCTCTCGGCGAAGGGGCGTCGTGCCGCCGCACACCTTTTTTGCGGCAATGATCGCAATTGGAAGCGGTCGCCAGTCGATTTGATGCTCTTTCTCGAGTCGTAGCCGCACACGTACACACGTAACTACAGTGTGTCGTTGGCTGCCGTGGGTCCAAGCGAGCGGGCAAAAGCGAGCGGGGCAACCGGTTGTCTGAGGGCGCAGGCCCGCTAAGAAAGAGATCTCCTGCGATCGCTCGGCGTAGCGCTCCGCACAGCCAGACAGCTGTAAGCCCACTCGATGACAGTTACATGTCAATACCGAATTGAAAAGTTGCCGGTGCCCGCGTTGCCTCGAGCGGCCCTCTTCCTCCTCCCTCGAGTTGCCTCTGCCTGCCCGCCTGCCTGCCCGCCTGCCTTCGCGAAAAAACCATGTCTGACGTCTCCGAGACGCACGATTGATCGCCCTATTTAGCTTCCCCCTGATAGTCCGAGGACAGACCTCCCACCCCACTCCTTCTCCATTGGTAGACGCACATCACAACAACTTTATGGTGTGAACATTCGAGGGTTGTTATGCTTCTCTCGACAAAAGATCGACCAGCTCCAAGAGGAGAATTATGAAACCTTTTCTACTTAAACTTTATTAGAAATGAATGTATGAATATAAGTCTTAATCCAGAACGATTGTCGCTTTACTTATTCGTCGAAAAGTTTATACAGGAAGGAGTAAGCGTGGATGTTTACGAATCCAACGGGACGGCGGATGAGAAATATGAAAGCCCCGGCAAACATGGACATGGTTGGCTGGCCGGAAAGTTTCCTTTACCGGAAGCGAAGGAACGTATCTTAGTCGGGCGATCTCTCAGTCGAGGGCAAGAATTCTCGCGAGCTGTCAGGCTCATCCTGTTTTGACGAGGTCCAATGAAGGGAACACGCGTTTCTTGTTTTTGCCCATCGAAACCACCTAACAGAGACGTCAGCGAGCTCCTCGATGAATGCGCAATGTGCTCCTAATTGCCGGCAATATCTCTCATGAAGCCTGAGCGATTTTTGTTCTGGCCACGCGGATTTATGGACAGCCGGGCGCAAAAATCCTATCCTTTTCGGCCTGCCACTGCTCGATATGGCAACTTGAAGTATTATAAGTATTGTAATAGGTTCGCCGGCACCATTTTCGTAAAAACTCTTGGAAATGCCAGCCACCTTTTAGGCGACCGAACCAATACTTTCCCATTATAATAATCTCTCAGCAAACAGCTGACACATGTTTGAAAATTGAAAGTTTTGATTGATTGGAATTCCTGTACAAGGTGCGTCTGTAACAGCTTACAACTGACCGAAAAATCCGGCGAGCCGCGCGTTTTTCCCAGGATATAATTCAGGATTCGGGTGTTGGCCAGGCCGATAATTCATTAATTTCGGCAATCTACAATAAATACTTCTAAATGGCGTCGGGCCACCTGACAAGCTACATTGGAACAATACCATAAAACAAAAAGTGAAATAAAGCAAATAAAGCAATTGCCAGGTTTGGAAGGTGTTGGCGCGCGTGATGCAGAGTGGCCGGCGTATTGCCCTGACGAAATAATTCAAGCGAATAATCGAAAAATATTATTGTTCAGCTTATTTGTAGCTGGCAATCCCTACTCCTCCCCACATTTGGAGTCTGCGAGAGCCGGAGCTGTTGGGATGAGATCTCGTTGCGGGCACCTCCTTGTAATGCGCGACAAATATGAGCGACATTTAATGATTACTAATCAAGCTCGATCGTAAACGAACGCGTATCTAATATCGCTGGCCGAATTTGTCAGGGCGGAAACCAGCGCAAACGAATTCTACATTCATAACGCCGGACGGTCGCATGAAGCGCGCATTAAAATTAGCCGACTATGTTAGTGAATCGTCAATTTGCGCGCGGCGGCCCGGGGGAACTTAATCATCGGAATTAACCGGCTGCCAATTTACCAAATCACTAATCTGGTAATGAAGTTTGACCCAGTTCTAGGTGCCGCTCTCAATGAAACACACTGCCTGCTATGATCGTCATCTTAAATTAACCGGGAATCCTACAACAAACTATTTATCAATCACGTCATTTTCAATCCTGGTGAAAATCAAGCCAATACTATTTCCGGGGCCAAGAAACATATTCTTATTGTAATTCTAATCGAAATTTCGTCTTCCAAAACAGTTAGAAGAGGCGTTAAAAAAATGTTGAAACAGTTGTCGTCCAAGTGAAGGCACATCAACAGAACCGATTACAGCGTGTCAACAGTGAGTATCTATGCCAGCAGGACTTTTTTTTTAGTAGGTTTCCGGTTTTTTATTCGTCGAGTGTGACACCGTGCGAGTGCCGGGTGTTGGTTAGAGTATCGGTGGCCGACAGGGCAGGACAGGTCTGACTGTCAGCGGGCTAAGTGGAGTAACAGAAGTGCGGCCGAGGATCGCCATGTCTCCCGTAACACAACAGGGCAGCCGAAGGGAGTGCGACATGAGTGACACATGGCAATGTTGACAGGAGGCCTAGTTCTCTCTCAGTCGCGCTCCTGTTCCATGTGCACGGCATGCAGTCGCACCGAGGCTCCTGGTCAGGCTAGGTAGTCAGAATGTCATTAGGCCGAGACAATCCATCTAGGATCCGTCTACGCCTCAATTGCTTTCCTCGGATTTCCTTCCTGCCCACCGGCCCCCTCGTCGCCCCGCTGTCTTTGCCCTCTGAGACACACGGATGGATGACAGTATCCGATTGGACGTAAAGCCTTCTACCCTGTTGCTGCGCATGATTATTCCCCTCGTGATTGAAGGAGTGTTTTATTGATGATTCCATCTAAGCCGAATGTAGATCAAGGTAAGCTTATTGCATGATTCAATTGCAGAATATGTCCAATTCGAAATGTTGCATTATTTGTTTGAATGGGATAAAAATAATGAAGCCTGTTAAAGGAGAAAGAGGTTGGAGAATGAAAAATTCTTCGAGTAGGAAGTACGGAGCTGTTGTCGAAGGGTGGGCTGTCTTTGGAAAACGAGCAATTTATCCTGTTAAGAGTGTCGACTGAGACTACGCAATCATGCCCTGGACCGAGGAAGTTTGCCCGCTCAAATGCCTGTGGATTGAGGACAGGGGCTGGCTAATCTTCCGGCGAACGAGCACCGCCGGAAGCTCTAGGGCTCTTCAAAAGTGAAAAAGGGAACGAGACCTCAACGAGGCGTCTTTACAACCAACGGGGGAATGTTCTTAGCATCCCTGGCTGGGATAAGAGGAGATTCTTACACATTAACTTAATGGTGCAACGCAAAATATCGCTGCAAATGTCTTACAATTCTATTACAGGCATTCTCACAACCCTTCGGTCCAACCACAGATTTGTCTCTCTATTAATCTACTCTAACTAATGAATAAAGTTGCCCAACTCAAAACAAACAGTGCGTTTACAAGTTGGCGCACGAAATTTCGGCGATATTAATGAATACATTAGAAGACGAGCGTCTTCTAGTGGAGCGTTCGCTCCAGGTGAAGTAAGAGGAGGTGGAGTGAAGTCTGAAAAGATGAGTAGGCGAAGTGGTCGAGGCAGGAGAGCCGAGAGGAAGAGGAAAAAGCGAGGCAAGTAGGAGGCTGAGGTGGATGGGGTCCAGGCGCGAACAGAGGCCGCAGGCTATTAAGACGTTCTCGCGCGGAGATAAAAGGAAGCCGTTGAGAGTGGCGAGCGAGTGCCGAGCGAGTCCCGAGAGCCGGCTACAAGCCGGGAAGCGGAGAGAAACAAGGAAGCTGGCCAGAGCGGGAGGAGAGTTGCCGCTCGCTCTTAGGAGAGGGAGGAGGAAGGGATAAGAAGGAAGACGCGGAACAGTGAGCGTAGGATGAGCTTGCGGATAAAAGGAGCAGAGCGGGCTATCCGTGAGCGATGGCCAAAAGAGCAGAAACAAATAAACGAGGCTACACGAGCGAGAGCAGGAAGTGGGAGTGCGAGAGAGAGCGAGGAGGAGCGCAGCGTTACGTGTATATAAGAGAAAAGAGAGGTACAGCGAGGGAGGGAGGGGGGGGGGGGGGGGGGATGGGGAGGAGGACGGGGGGTTTCGGGAGAGCGAAAAGAAGCTACCATTAAAATGAAAAATGACATTCCCGCTGACATCCCCGCAGCGGTCTCACTTAGGCCGCGCGCGGTAGTTACAACCACCTTAACCCCTCGAGGCAAGCAAACAGCCTCCCTGCACGGAATTATTGGTGATTTTTTAAATCTGTTAAACAGGCCTCTCGACCGCACTCGCACCATGCCTTCCCCCTTCGGCCCTTCCTACTACCCTAACCTAACCTCTCTCCTTCCCCTCCCCGAACGATCCCGCTGGATTTCGCATCCCTCCACTTTGAGCAAAGCCCACAGCGAGCGAGCGAGCGAGCGAGCGAGCGAGAGAGAGAGAGAGGATAGTGAGGGTTCGTCCTCCCCGATGGATGCTTAGCACCTTGTTATTTATTTTTCAAACTTACCCTACGCTCATCTCAGCAGCCCTCTCTCGCTCTGGCACTTGGGCCCTTGTTATTCCAGGCTTTTTGTCTTCCTCTGGCTTTCAATTTCGAGCGCACTGATACTTTAAACCTCCCTCCTTGACGGCTCTCGAGCGCCACAGCTGATCCGCAACCGGTAGAAATATGTCTAGGGATTCGACGAATTGCTTGGACAGTTCGCGTGTGTCTGACAGTATCTGGCGACTCTGCTAGTTGCAAATGGGAGGGTTCTATTAAATTCTAGAGCGATGTTGGAGTAATTATAAGAGTAAGTAGTGGGGGAGATTGGAAAGTCCCCGAGGGAAGTCCATAAGTTCGGGGCCGATTACGGGGCAGCAACATTATTCGGTTGGCTGAGCCACTCGATCATCGCACGCAGCCCTTCATTTGCATCGATCGGCACGTAGTATGTGAGACCGCAGACCATAATTCCTCGCGACTTCCACCAGTTACAAGGACTCGGCTCTCCTATCTTTCTCCCTTGCCGATCGAACACATGGGACCGAGGAAAAAGAGAGGCGAGCATATACGCCAATAGGGCACACACGTGCTTACGCGCATACGAAGCATGTGCTTGTCAGCGGGATCGAGCCTGGGACAATGGCAGATCGCGCACGAAAAGTCTGATTTATCACTCTCTCCTCTCCTCCTCTCCTTCTCGCTCGCACTCCCGCTGCTCGAGTGAGAGTGCGAAAGAGAGGGGGGCCGCGTATTTGTATTGGGAGACGTAACGAAATGCGACATAATAGCCAGCAGCTCGTGAAACCCCATGGGCCCCGTTGTAAGCCACGCTTAATAGCGTGACAAGACCGAACTCTCTGACACGGCCGAAGCCCACTCGGATAAATTGTTTGATTTACCATTAACACGGAGATGCTACGCTCGATTTCCGAGCGACACCTTCCCAATCCCGATTACACGCAATGTTCTTCCCCCCCGGCCGACGCCGCGCCGCGCTGCGCCGTCGATTTTTCGCCGCGCGTCGGGGGAGTGACTCCTGCGGACGGACACGTGGAGAGTGGGACTCTCTCTTTTTGGAAAGTCACGCTCGCCCTGCTGTGGCCGCATGATGCAGTCGAGCAGTGAAACAATATGCCGCTTGATACTCGCCGCTGGATGATTAATGATCCGCTTCGGGGGTATGTCTACTTGATAAGCACTCGAATCACTTATGTCGGCATTCGAATGATGAATAGAGTTTTATCTCTTACAAATGGCGGAAATGAAAAAATGTACCGTTAATCCATTCCTAAGTGTAACAGTAAACGTTATAGAGAGACAAAATTGTGCGAATCTCAATACCTTCCGGAAAAGTCTTCTCGACTCCCAGTGAAACTGCGAGTGGGATCTTCCATCAAGGAAAGCTATCAAGCGATTTGTCGCATATTGTTAGGAAGCTGTCTGCATTGGGGGGATCGAAACGAGAGTGGCAGAGTGTAACCCTGTGCGTAGGTACACACGGGAGAAGAGAGAGGGAGAGAGAGGGAGAGTAGCTCTACGGGAAAGAGAAAGCTAGGGCGACTGGGGTGGTAGAGAATGCGATGGACGGCTGGTAGATAGGTTACAGGGTGGAGTGAATGTCATTTATACCGAACGATGCGGTACACATTGTTAGCCGCGATGACGGGAGCACCGTACACCCTGTGTGTCAGGCATTGTATATTTTTTGGATCGCGATTTAGCCGGTGATGTACGGCTGCGGCTTTGCGCGCCGCACCGAGCCACGCACGTTATGCTAGTCATATACGCCCGTCCGTCAGGTATCGCCGAGCCTTCTATTATCCAGCAACACCAACCCACTTATATCTCGGCCAAAAGTGGCGAAAAACCTCCTCTCGAGCCTCTGCCGCCCACCCCCGCCTTTCTTTCATTTCCACTTAAGTCTCCATTTGCTGACTTTACTGGTTTGAGTGCTCGCACTTTGTTCTCGGCACCCGTTTTGCCAATGAGGAACAACGTTTAATTTTACGAATTTTGAGAATCACTGAGCAGTTTGTACTATTTTATATTGTTTTTTTATGGATCCGGGCGAACGGTAGCAGATTCTGCTGGAGTCTTTATAAGCCCGGCTGCCGGAATAATCTGCCATGAGCACTGAATGATTACCTGCTAAGCGCGAGCGATATATCAAGAGCATTACGGCGCGCTAAGCTCTACCGAGATGAAAGCTTTAATCCTCGAAGGACGAATGCCCGATTTAGTGCTGATTTCTCTCTCCCGTTTAATTAGGATTGCCAGGCGTTGTGGCGCGCGAGTCAGGATTTCTCGTGTGTCCAATTAAATAACCAAAAGTTTGCAAATCTATCTGTCTATTGTATCTGGCAATCCGTTGGCTAAGTAAATAAAGGACAATTGAAATAAATTAGTAACTTTGTTAAAGTTGGCATTTATTCTCTGCGATTTATTTGCCGAAATGTGAGATAAGAAATGGGACTAGAAGGTGCTCGGCCCAGCTGGACCCTGGGAGAACAAGGTATCGAGTGCGCGCGAGAAGATGACCAGTGCAACTGCAGGAAGATGCCAAGGGAAGCTGTAAGCCTCCTTAAGTCCGTAACTCTCGTGTGATTTGTGTATACCCGAGAGTAGGTACAGAGGAACAGACTGTTTCTACTGGCGAACTGGTCTCACTTGCTTCTCCCTCTCCCTCTCCCTCTCACTCTCTCTCTCCCGGAGTAGAGAGTGGAAGGGGAGAGAGTTCGGGCAGCATACTGGCACCACGTACGAGCGGTGAGCTCGTGTCTCTCTTGGCAGGCTAGCGAGCAATTAACAAGTCCCCCTCGAGGGCTAATCCTGCTAATCCCTTGACTGATGCCACCCTCCTCTCCCTTTCGACCTCGCCGCCATACCACCGACACCTGCTTTCCTTCGCTATCACCGTGACAGCGACGCCCGGCGTCCTTCGCCACTGGACAACGATCACTGATTAGCTGCCTTGCTCGACTAACTAATTCTCGCCAATATTATTCTGGTAAACATTGCGAAAGATTGGCATTTTTGCTCATACAAATTTTGTTGAAAGGGATATGGATGCAATTAAAATGTACGATAATTTGAAAGTTGAATAAGGGTATATCTTTGAGAATTATGCTCTTGTGTTTGACACGTGTTGCAGCTAGTATAACGAGGGTTTCTTTAATGCACTAATGGTACAATCCACTCCAACAACCCCGCTAATCCGCTATTCTCTGTATTGTCGGAACTCTGATGTACATTAATTTTGGCGTACGATCGATAGTCACTGAGTATTCCAGCCGTATGTTCGCTATGCACTCCTGCAACTGTTTTATACTAGATGAGCTACTATTAATGTCCATTGGAAACTGGGATATGGCATTAGTGTTTTGTGTTCAGTAAATGCATTGCGTTTCCGACCGGTCTATTCCTATTCATGATAACTGCTCAACAGATCATCGATAAAATTTGCAAAAAATTTAATTAAATTGATATCTGGAGAGTAAGACTTTAAAAATCTATAAGAACATGGGAATTTGTAAAAAAAAGCTTGATTGGGGGATTATCGGCCTTTGCGTCCGCTTTTCGAATCATCGAATCAACCTGACGAATACATCCTGACAGAGTGAACGCGTCTACTTATTAAGGATTCCGAGTAATAAATGGACAGGTCTGACAGGATCGACAGGAAAGTTGAACGAAAGTAATAAAAGCGATGATAAAACTCCCCTGTTCCCGTGGAAAGGGAAGGTTTGCGGCTTCGGCTCGATAATCGTAGACACTCATCATCCTGCATTAATATCCTTCTGCCAGGCCTGAACCATTTGCAAAGTACACCCTTCGCCAGGATTAAGAGAGAACCTTAGAAAAATCACTTATCCAATGAGGGTTGTGTACCAAAAGATTTAATGCCTTCGACCATGGACTGCTAATGATGAAATTAAGGTTGGATCAAGACCGTTTACAGCACTTGTTACTATTTATTTGTCAGATTCCACTGAGGGAAGAGGAGGTTGGCTGAGAGCTCTCTCTATCGTGGCGTCGGAGTCTCCGTGGAGTAGCGATACAAAGTCAAAATCACCCATGACCCCACCAGCTTCGCCTGGCAACCAAGACTGGCAGTAAGTGCGTGCGTAAGCGAGGCTAAATCATCGTAAAGGCAATTGGCCGTGGGCTGTAACGGTGATTTACAACAAACATCCAAGGTGTTTACGGGCCTTTCTGACCACTAGGAAAGAGCCGCCTTCGAGGTTCACGAGGTGAATCGATTTCGTGGGGGTCCACGCACTCCCACAACACTGAGCAAGAGAAAGACACGCTTCCAGTTCGAGAGCAACGAATATTTACACCCGATGCTGTACTCTTTGGCGAAAATAAATGCCAACCAGCGGATTTACCGCCTGTCTGCGGCCTCATTGCCTACCCACCATTTGCCAGGATGTCTGAATTACGCGAGAATATACTACCGACACAGCGTAACGAATCTGCGAAGCCTGTCTTTGACACTTCGCACAATTTTCAATAGTACACCATCGAGAAAAATGTCAAGTTTACATTCGCTATCCCCTCGTCAACATCGAACGAAAGCACTCCAGGTATCCCTGAACCTGACGCTGCCCCATATAATTTATGACACCAATCAGGCGTGTGTGCACGCGTGAAAGAGTTCTCGCGAACGGGAGGATTTCGTCGCGAGGATTTCCTGCCTACTGAATAGAGCGTTGCCCACCATAAACCCTTTCGGAGTTCAGTCAGGAGAGCCAGAGCGAGACCGAAGCCGAGGCGAGGCTAATAAAAGCGATAAAAGGCAACACAGGGAGTAAGGTAGTCCGAGGAAGAGTGAGAGAAGGAGAAAGAATGGGGCGGGAATGAAAGGGATTGAGAGACGAGAGGAAGATGTTCCGGGCGCTTGGTAGTTGCATAAAGCCCGATCGCACCGGGCACAATGCGCACTCAAAAGATCCTCCGCTCTATCTCTCGAAAGCCTCCTTGGCTTTACAACCTCGCCTGTAATGACTCCTACGAGCGATTCGGCTCAAAGTATTGCGGGAGACCGATCCCAGAGAAATCTGTCCTCCTTTCCAACAAATACCATAAACGGCCCCTGCATCTCTCTGCACTAGCCACTTCAACTATCGAGGAAACTTGCCCGCGTGGGTGGAGGACTGCTAGCTTCGAATGTCTCTTTTATAACCTTGTTCTGGCCTTTACAACTCGGGATTCTTAATGATCTAGCGTGCTAGAACCTTCGATACTTATACATATATCAACCTCCAAATCGTCTCGCACTTCTGTTCTGGGAGCCGCGGATGAGAGAATTGAATATACTTCTCATGTTATCATAATCTTCCATTATGTATATCATAATATGGACAGCTTGGTTATACCACATATTCCTAATGTTCATCGAAACTTCCTCGCATAGCAAAGTAAATAAGTCAAACACAAATCCCACCTGGTTTTCACAGAAATCACCCCCTCAGCAAAGGCTCGAGTGCAGGAATGAGTGTTAGTAGAATTTAGATGAATTTTCAATACCAATCAAGTGGACATCTGAGCTTTAGTTTACTTGCGCTCGATGTGTTCTCTTGAACTTCAACGAACAGTTACTCGCACAGTACATCTTTGACATCCGAAATTACAGTCACCAATTATTTATCGTATACCCTGTTATAATTTCACGCACTTTTAAAGGAAACTTTAGATTTGGTCTCGTACGAATACTTATAAATTCCGTTGGAGCGTAACAACACAACCCAGTAACGCGGGCACTCAGAGCAATCGCACATGGGCAGTGATGACACGCCGGCGCCGGTAGTTCTCTGCAGTATCGGCTACCTCGCCGTCCGATATACAAAACACGAGAATATCGATATTTATCATTCATGCAAAGCAATACAATCGATAATAAAGAATCATTATAAATAACTTATCCTTTGCCACTACGTATTTTTAAAGCTTTGTTTGCACAATTGGAAATCTTGATTTATGAACTGTGGATTGACAATGAATAAGTTACAATCGATACGTTGCATGTTATCGATTGTTAATGCATTTTAACGGGAAAATCCATTATGGCCGCGGTGCGGTTACGTGTGTGACACGTGGTTTTTGTGTTGATGCCTTTTGATCGGTTTTGACATGGTTAATTATAGTGTCGCAATGTAATTAAGTGGTAAAATGGTGCTCTGGTGTTCCAGGAGCACGTGCGAAGTGGAGTTCACTGTGGGGACTGACTATGATTATGTGTAAACATTGATTGCTACTGGCAAGGTTGCCTTCTGTAATGTGACGAGTACTTTTTTCAACGTTCAATACATTTTTTACGACGTTTTTCATTCTTTATTTACTTTCAGTAACCAATATTATTCATGTTATGCAAAATGTGTATTGTTATATTGAATTCATTTACTGGTAATGGTGTTTAAAAGTGTACCTAACCTTTGGTGTATATAAAAAATTCTAGACGCGAATTTTTAATAGATGAATAAAAATCAGTAGATGCGCGAACGTTTCTAGTACTCAGCCGGGGACAGGCATTAGTGCGGTAGGCCGATTTTTGCATTATCGCTAATTGCTCACTCATTCTGCCATTCCGAAATTCCCATTCGCAAATGAAGCGGCTCCCCAGCGAACGATTAAACGGCCAGCGGGCCGTCAGCGGTGATTCCTTATTAATCATCATAATGTCAGGGCAATTTTGCAAATGTTGAAATGCATATTTAGAGAGAAGCCTGACAGTCATAAATCTGTATTTTCTACTCACGCGCTGTCTCTTCGCCATTTCAACGGTATCAGCGGGCGAACACGAGTCCATACAAGCGTAGAGGGAATAGCTGAGTGTACATGTGTGGCAGAGAGAGCGAGAGAGAGAGAGAGAGCGAGAGGGGGCAACAGACCGCAGTGAATTGGCGACATATGGTCGATATCAGGCACTAGCAAATTGTAAATTAACGGCACATTAGTCCAGCCTTGTCCACGGCTGACAAGCTACGGTCAAGTTTGCCAATAAAAGACGCACGGCTCTCCTTTTGCAAGCGCTATTTATTCTGACCTCTCCCTCCACTCTTCCCGCTTGAGCTGGAGGTAGCGGCGGTCGAGGAAGCACTTCGGCTTTTCGAGGAACAGGCAAAGTTATTACGAGATAATCAAGAAAGTTTACTCGCAGGAATGTTGGCCTGCTCGAGAGAAGATATGAGGAAAGCCTGACGGGTAGAGTGACGGGTTTAGTTCACCGCGGACGTGTGGGTGGACGACGTCCACTTTTCCTCATGGGATTAGATAGGAATTATTAAAACGGGAACTTATTTCTAGTTTCCCATCTGAATGCGAATTGTTTATTGGCAAGTTTAATGAATTCGAATGCTTTGCGTGAAAAACGAGTTTTCCTCTCCTGATAGGGAAGAGTTGGAGTATCGATGGAAATAGTATCAATTTTCAATGTAGACGGGCACGCTAACAATTGGTCGGCATATGGTACAGATCAGCTTCTGCCATTCCATACTCTCCCACTTTCACCCACCCTCTCCGAATTTTCCCCTTTCTCTGCCGCCCTCTCTACAAACTTCTATCGATAATCTCTGATAATGGTCGGCCGGCACTCCATATGTAACGGGGCACGCACCTCTTTCCTTTTTTACAAGCTCGCCGGCGCGATATCGGCTTTAAAAAACAAAAATCCAGTGGCATATGGCTGTTGAACTGGATTAATTAGCGAGTGGTATCAGCCGGCACTGTTAGAACACCGGGGCTTACGAACATGCTAAAACGTAGCATTAAAGCGAGTCTCGATGCTCGAGATCAAGAAAACCTTTTGAATTGAGGATTCTCGCTCGATTTAGGTTATCGTAGGGGATCTTGTAAGGTAAGAGGGTGAGGAAAGGGCCAGTGGCGAACCACGACGAGGTGCTCAAGAGCAAATCGAGCGGCGGCCTTTATGGGTGTGGCCGGTTTTACGATATCCAACGGCTACTCTTTTCCGAGACAGAGACAGAGAGAGCGAGTGAGAGTTGCCCTTTTGCATTTTCCGGGGAGAAGGTGCGAGTAGAAGGAGAGTGGTCGCCGGTGAAAGGAGGATGAGGTGGGGCCGAGATAAAAAGGTGAAACAAAAAGCCGATTATGTAACCGAGGGATGAAATACGGCAGGCGGCGCGGCGGGGAGAAGGCGGGAGCGGCGAGGGGTCGGCGCACCGGGCACAATAGGGTAATTTTCACGCGAGATTTGGGATGCGATCTCGCGCGAGAAGGAGCCTCAACAGCATCCTCCTCCTTTTTCACCGGCAGGCGTCCTTCTTTTTCAAAGCTCCCCTTCTCGCTCGCGCCCGCCTCGAAATGTCGCCTCTCTCGCTCTTCCATCTAGTTCTGTCGCCTGCTGCCTCGCTCCTTCTTTCGAGTGGGAGAGATCGTTCTTCCCGAAGTGCGCACCCTCGTCCTCTCTAGCTACGTGAGATACGAGCGTCCGGGCTATTTCAATGTAGCGGCGCGTTTGTTATTTCCTACCAGTTTGTTATTCAGAGCTTGCAAGACGAGAGAACCGCGCCGGGACAAATAGCCCTCTCCATCTCTATATCTGTCTTCCTGCTTGCCCCCGCACTGCCCGCACCTCCCCACACACCCCACCCTCCCAGCCACCCGTCTCTTTACGTGCGCGCATACTGGATAACGTATGCCACGTCGCCTCCTCTGTTATCACGTCATTTAGCCCCACTGACATCTTCCTTTTTGACACCGTTCTTGATTCCACCGACGAAATTACACGCGCGTCAAACTATACTCGTTTTCTCTCACTGTCTTCCAAATTTCGCAGACTCAAATCTACCCCTCGAGAATCAAGTAAACTGAAAAGAATAATTCAGTTGGAGAGTCATTTGTTGATAGAATTTTAGCGAGAACCGGTCAATCTCACTGAGTAAGAGCAGTAAGAGTATAAAAGTTCCCTGCGACGCAACTCGAAAGTCAGGACTCAACTCCAGGAAAGTGATTCACGCGCCATAAAGCATGGCCACTAGCAATCTAATAGAGCCGTAAAATCCCACGTGCTAATTACAATGGACTGCGCACCACGGCACATTCCTCTCTCGAAGAGCGGCGAAAGTCCGGGGCCCTCGCAGTAGAAGCATATTGTATGTTGTAAGGTAGAAGGGTAGCGGCTGATAGCGGCGCCACCATATAAGCGATATTACGAGTTTACCGGGAAATTTTATGAAACTCCTCGAGTTAACGTCTCGCGCCGTTCGAGCGACGATAACCCCGGCGAAGCTTGCATACATATGCACTCGTAAAACCGGATTTCTTTGGACCACAGATTCTGTGAGGTTAGCTGCGGGTGTTAGACAAGACCTTTCTGCGCTGAAGACAGCCGAATCTACTTACGGAAAGTCTTGGTAGCATAAAGATAAAGGTTAGCCGGGGCACGTGGTATCGGCTAGAAGTAGTGCTTTTAACTGGCTTTCCACTTACCTGGAACAAAAAACAGAAACATATTATTAGCACTGGATATAAGGGGACAAGATTATACTAGAATCTATTGACCTAATATAAAATGGGTAATACTGTCAAGATATGACAATAATTTCAAGCTAGTTTGGAAATTGCTTCGAGTGCGTTCTCGGTTTTAATGAGAGGGATTGTTAATGGCCGGGGGCAACGGTTAGGTGACAGTATCGATGTAAAAGGCGATGGAAGCCAAAGGTAGAGATGACGCGAGAATCGAGGCAGGAGGAAACGAGCGAGAGAGGAGACAGGAGAGCGGAGATTTAGGCGTGTAATTGGCTCAGCTGGTGTTGACGCGATCCTATCATCAATAGCTCATCAGCCGCCCTCGGGAAACCTGTATCTGCCCTCTCTCGCTCTACCATGGACCGCGTCACACTTGCTCGCTTCCATCCCTCAGGACTCCCTTCGGCATCGCTGAGAATACGAAGCAGCTGTTCCAGACAAAAGCGGGAACCGCGCAAGTTCGACCAAACATTCGAAAAAGTGTGGAATGTAATTTAGCTGACCACAACTTTGACCTCTCGTCTCGGTAATTAAATGAGATTTAGTAATTAAAAGGCAAAGTTGAGTCAAAGGAAAGAGGGAAAGGAGAGTCGCCAAAAAGTGGTAGAGAAGAATAATCCTTGTAAGAGAAAGAATAAGCATAGCAAGTAGTATCAGAAGCAAAGTACGGTGAAAGGAGATTAGCGAGGCGGCGGTATATTGAATCGAGGAAGGAAAGAGCCGCATAAGAAAGGAACACTCAAGGAGGGAAAAATTAGCATTTGGTGAAGTTGTAATAGCGGGTGTGAGGAGGAGCGAGATAAGAATAAGGGTGGCGATCTCTCCTTCCTTTGGAGTGGTTGAAACGGGCATTGGCGAGAGGAAAAAAGGATAGCAAGGACGACAGGGCGAGGATGGCGACTGAATCCAAAGCGCCGATGCCACAGGGGAATGCCGGTTAATCCTGAGACTTATGCCTCGCTAAGATGACCAGATTTATACGGCTTAGCATCGTGAAAGCTACTGGGCTGTGCGCGTGAATAGTGGTCGAATCAAATCGCATCAAGCGACACCCTATAATTTAGCTTTCAACTCTAGCCCGCTCTGCAATATAACGAATTTCGCAAACGTAATTCACGGGGGTGCGGCAGGACGAGCAAAAAATCATTCCTACCGTGCGAGCGGAATCCTGGCAGTACATAAATATAAAATGATCAGCTTGGTAATTCGAAAAAACCTCGCGGCCGATATTTACACAGATATAAAAGCATCCGGATCTGTTAAACGGGTTTGGGGAGTTCCAAAATTTTTGCATGCGAAATTATAAAACAAATTATAAACGTGCAGATTAGTGTGAATCTGCCCTCTCTGTCAAGTAAATCGCAAAAGTTCTTGGAACCTTGTTGAAGGTAATATCAATGAAGAAAAAGTACGAATATAATAACAAGAACTTTTGGCAAATTGACACAAATGAATTTAGATTACAAATTGATATTAAGGGTGCAAAAATGAATAGCGTAATGTTCCACGAGCTTTTTCAAGCAGCAACAAACATTGGTAGTTGGCAGCAGCATTTTTCGGCCGCTTACGTAACAATAAACGCAATCTCGACGCAATTCTGTCTAACAACGGGTGAGCTGATTCATTCGTTAATGCCAGCGGCGAGCGCGCGTATCAACGCGACAGGGAAAAACTGAAAAAAGCCGTACCAATACGCGCGTAACACTTAATCACCGCGATCTAGGAAAAAAAGCCAGCGTGCCACCCACCGCTCCGCGTTTGGCCAGAGTTGCAAAACGTCCGGCGGAAAATCCGATAACCAATATCGAGCCGAATACCATTAGCTCGTTATACAAACCAGTGACAATGGTAAATTACCGGGAACAATGCGATTAGGCAAACAAATAAACGGGAAAAATAAAACTGCTGCCACTTGAAAACGCCGGGCATGCAAAGCACTAGGAAATATAAAAAGCAACGGGAATTACAAACTATAGAAATATTATAACTTTATTTAAACAAAGCTTCCATTGCTTGCACGTTCCACTTTTTGTAATTAATATTTAAAATTAATATCACAAAGAAGCAATTAATATTTAAAATTAATAACACAAAGAAGCAATATCATGTTTTTGTACACCAACTAATTAATATTATCTTAAACCACGAAATTCGAAATGGTAAAGAGGTTGCAACTGCTGCTGTCCCCATTCTCCCATTTAGGCGCGTCCAGCTCCCGGCGACGCCTGACCGGTGACGACTTTATCGTGGATTAATTACGGAAAATTAGCGGATCGAACGTATCGGGGCCGTAGGAAACGTCGACGTGATTGGGTATTAGCGGGAGTCCCGCATTTGCGGGCAACAACGTGCCGCCAGCGAACCGACAGCAACATACTGCCCGTCATCATCCTCCTCGGCATCGTCATCAGCCTCTATCTACCACCCCTCATTCGTCTAGCCCACAACTCACAATCGAGTATTTCTACCCGCAAGCCCATACCATGTCATAGCAAACTTTCGCCAGGTGTCAGCCACTAATAAATATTTCGACGCAGTTAATTAACTCTTCAATGCAGAATATTCTTTATAAGGCTTTGACTAGAATACAATATTCTTTTCATTGTGCTAATGCTAATATTTTACATTCTCCATAGCTTGTGTCCATGTTTGTTCACTTTGGCATCTTTCCCTACTCTCGATTCCTTTACGATGAGAGAAACTCTGATGTAACGTAAGGTAAGACTATGTTCTTTATTACGAAACGATAGTAGAGGAAAGCCGGCGAGAATTAACTAGAGATTGCCGGTATTCCCATACGAGTGTCGGAGAGAACAACTATCTGGTTGAATGGGGTATTGCGGTCTGATCCAAGCGGGGCAGTTGCGGACGCTGGGAGCCTCTCCCAAAGACAAAGCGTCGCTCCTGTCAAGGATTCTAACAAGAACATAAAAATTTCCCCCCTCCCGAACTGCCAAGCGGCCGTCTGTCGGCGTGTCGGTCTGTCCCTCCCTTTTCCCGATGAAATCTCATTTCGCAGGCGAGTCTCGTAGCGAGCGGGATTTCTCCGGCGCTCTGACCGCTTCGATTCCCAGGATGCCGGAGAAGAAGCAAATCCGTGGACGTCCAGCTAGCCTCCCATGTGCTGCTACTCCCTTCTCCCTTCTCACCCTCGACAATACAGGCCGCCTCCCTCCTTCTCTAGCTTCGAGGAATATATCGGCACCTTTCTTTGTCCGCACGTACAATAAACTAAAGTCTCATCATCCGTGGGATTTGGACGCGATAACGCGAACATCGTCCCGAGGGAGCGAGTGTTTCGGCCTCTTGCCCTGACCAGTCCTGAAATAATGATAGACGGTACTGATGGCCACGACCACCACATCTGTTCCATCCTATTTCGACTTCACCCAACCAACGGCTTAACTCCTTTCCTCATCCAATCTACAGATCAATTCATTCAGTACGTCACTGCTTCTTTATTACGTAAACCCGAAACAAAAATCTTGACAATAAAATAGTTCAAATAATTGTAATGCGAAAGGCTGAACTTGAGCAGAATATCAATCGAAAGAAGTTGTAGTGCGACTGCTCCGTAAATCGCGTAGGAAATGATTCTGCCGGTTCCGGATTCTTGATTAATATTCAATAGGAGGGTGGCCATTAATCTCAGCGGTGGCAAGGAGTTTCGATGGTAAGATCGGACTCGGACAAATGTCCCGGTGATCGCGACGAATTGATAGCCGTCGCTAGGTTAGGTAGCAGGCAACGTAACCTTACTGATGGAGGTGTCGCTTGTTGAGGGTTCGCCCGGACGAAAGTGGGGACGTGCGTGACCGCGGATCAACGCGGAGCGCCTTTTAATTTAGACAAATCGTCCCGATTAGCATAACGGGATAAATTATACTCGAGGACCCGGCGCTCCAATGGGGTGTCCGACGACGGATGATCCATTGGTCCACCCTGGAACTCCAGACGACACGACGGCCGGCTTTCCCGCCTGCCTGCCCTTCTGTTTTCCACCCCATTCCTCCCTTCTACCTACGTGCCGCGCTCGGATTAGCCTACCGCGTCGCTCCTTCATCCCTATCACCGAGGAATATCGTCTTTCTTCCGCAGCTTACTCGGAATGGACTTTTCGGTTATGTCCACCTAATCCCTGCGTATGATGTCCCTTTTCGGAACAATCTTACACCACTTGACCACTATTTAGAAACACAAGAATTCTTAATACACTCTAATTTGGTTTGAAAACTGTAATTGGTAATTGTTAGTTCTCAAATACTGAAGAAGGATGTAAAGAATATTATTAGCATGAGTCTATGAAAATTTCAGCCTTTTCATTGTTATGCAAAGGCTAGGTCAGGAAGAACTTTAAATTTGGCATAGGGCCTCAGTCATGTTCGCTGTTGAAATGCAGTCTCCCGTAATTGGTTGCAGACAGAGAGCAGAGACAGCAACGATACTGCTAAACCCCCGCGTAAACATTACGTTAATTAGTGGCGGTTATCAACGCAGCAGACAAAATTAACTTTCAACATGCTCCTCCGCGGCAGTAAAAGAGGTCTAATTAGCCTCATTAAATCTTGCGGGTCGGGAGAGAGAAAAATATTCGCCAAGTCGGACTATCCGGTTTTATAGACGCTGAAATGTCGAGCCCCAGTAGTAAAGATGCCTCTCATGATTCCTCGCCGATATATACGACTTGTCCGCGGCATCACTGACTATCTTCCAGCTCCTTGTAACACTCGGCCAACAGATTGGCGTTTAATTTTTCTGAACGCTGTAAATTTTCCCTCAATATTGTTGCAAGTTGCCTCAATTAACCTCAATTATCGCGTTCCCCGATGTCTCCGCTGTCACATAATCTGAAATATAATATAATGGCCGGGATCTTCATAACTTCAAAATTGCTGGAATTCCAGATCCAGTGCTACGGATATTTTTGCAGTATGCTCGAATTATTTCAATTGATACGATTAAGGTGAAAGAGAGGATTCAACGGATGCAACTGTTGAGTGTTTGATCCAGAAAGCATGGTATCTGCGCGACTGAGAGTAAGGTTTGAGAGGGGACTGTGGAGCGTTGGCATGGTTTTTACCGGGTTGCCGATCGAGGTGGGCCCGCCTTTTATTATCTGTCCCGGAGACCGCTTACGAGGATACCTCGAGAGAGGACTAGCGGTCTTAAGGATCGGCCGTATAAACGTGGCGAATTGCTCGAAAGCTCGCAAACCTTGTATACAAGCGGGGCCAGTCGTGTTTGTGGAGGGACACGCATACGGCTCTCCTCGCCAGGAGAAAAGCGAAGTGCGCGGCCCTCGGGATTTTACGGCTTTTTGACGGACCACATCTCACGCCGACCAACGACAGGTCGAAGCGGGCCCCGCGTGGCTTAGTAACAAACTTGCGATTATACCTGGCTGCCCCCTCATCTAACGGGTGTTTCCACTTTCCGCTCCAGAGTTATGTACAATCGAAACTTGAGTAATTAATGAAACGATCTTCCGGCTAAGGAAGAGCTTGCAGATTTAACGAATAAATTGTTACATTCGAAACAACTGTTTGATTCGTTAGTCGTGCTTAAACTTTTTGCTTGTATGTAAAGACCGTCCTCGGATTGAACGTGAGAAATATAAAAATACAGACACAACCACACTCCAATAAAGTTGGAATCAAGTCATAAATGACATCATCGTTACTCAGGTCCGAAATCATCGAGCGAAACCACTTTCCCTAACGATCCACGGGGAATAAATTGGGAGGGTGAGTGAGATGCAAGTGCGATGGAGTAAAGATAGCAGAGAATCGGTCAAGTGCTCGAGAAAGGCAGTCTATCGGAATAATCGGGCGAAATTTTAGCAGGACAAAATCAGTTGAGAAGGTTTACTCACCTGGCCGATAACCCTTGAAAGCGAGGGAATCGACGAGATAAAGGGTAAGAAGAGGAAAAGGGAGAAGACGGCGAAACTGGTAAGAGTGCAGTGGTCGCGACATAAGTGTCACTCATTGTGGCGCTCTTCAACCCTCGAGGCAAACCTGTCCGCTCCTTTAGGACTCGCTAACTAACTCGCAGCGATAGCACCGGCAAAAAATGGCCGGCCGGTGGGTAACGCGCGCGACTGACGTTAATCGACGTCGATCAATTAGGCGGGCCTTTTTTCCCCCGATGCGTCCGGGCGCGCGCTCGTAACCTGCCAACACCGCCCACTTTACTGGCATTGTAGGAACGTCGATGACGAGCGCTTCACGGCTCGTCATCGCCACAACTGAAGAGACATGCACACGTACGCACTCCGCGCTCCACTCTGCGCTCTCCTCGCTCTTCCTCGATTTCACTGGGAAAGGCCGAGACTCTTAACTCCCTTGCTTTACGATGCATTCCTTCGCTTAAGGACTCGCTGAGCTTTATGTCCCCTTTGCGATTACTCGAAATGTCCGCGCACACGATCCCTATCGCCGAGACCTTAAAACTTCACCAGTTTCCATGTGATTTCGCAATAGTGTTCAGTTTCTACAAGAGAAATCTAAAGTAATTCAATTGAGAATTTACGTAGAGCAATGAAAGAGTAAAAAATATAGGTGTCCCGAAGACGATACGACTTTGAGGAACACTGTTCAAAATGGTAGAAGGTTTTGTAAGAGTTGAAATTCGAATCAGTGGTTTTGTCTGTGACGCGAGGCCGCCATTCCTTGTGGATTCTGTTTTCCAGCGATCTCTGGATCTCTGACGATCGAGCAGCGCTCGAATATGAGCGGCTGCCGGCCAGTCCGATCGATCGTTAAACTCCACGCTTAATCGCCGTGTCAAACCAGTGCTGTAAAGTTATACTGCCGACTTCAACTACTTTCACGAAAGAGCTCCTGCCGACCGATGGCGACGAAGCCGAGACGACCGCCAGAAGAATCCTCCGAACGCACGAGGCGTCCCGTCCGACGTCGATTTACAAAATCTTAAATTGGCCGACATTCTTCTGTGTCGTAAAACACCCCGCTCTTATTTCCGCCATCGCCGACAGCTAATCTTAACGCGTCCACGAGGTCTTCAAGAACCGTCACCTGCTTTTTATGCAGCTTCGCTAATCAGCGGCGAATCTGTCTGTGTCGCTGATTATCCAAGTGGACTAGATTAGTGATGTAAATGAATTTAGTATACCATTGATTTTCAGTGCTTTGCATTGCATATCAAACAATTCAAAGTAGGGGAGTTAGGAAAGGCATAAGTTGCCCTGAACATTTCCCTTCAAAATCAAAGGCTTGTAGCAACTTCAGCCTCGTTCGAAGCTAGAAACCTTCAAAGGTTTAAACGATCGGTCGACCCCACCCGCAGTCTTTCACTCGGACGTTAAAGTCTCCGAGTTTCTCTTGGAGCGAAGTCTCGTTGGAATATGCAGCCAGTTGCACGAATGCCTGGCTCGACTCTCGTCTCTCGTCTCTCGTGTCAAGTACCCCAAGGACACTTCAGCAGTCTTAATACCAATCTTTGCGTACCGCCACTGCCATACATAACTGGCTTAACTCAATTTTGCGGGCTGTGCAGCCGCCTCGGTTTCTTCAAGTTGTAACATTGTATCGAGCGCTGGACGCACGCTGCCCGTAATGCTCGGGATTTACGTTTAATGGGAGTTTTTAGTGCTGGGGCTGGCGATACTTCTTTATACGGGCGGTCAGCGCCGATCTAATTGCTTCCCGCATGCGAGCGCTCGTTTCTCTGCCAGCTCGCATTAGAAGGCGCGCGTATCGTGGAAACCTATGTTCATTGGCGTCTCGGGCATTATCTGTTAATGAGCCGCTTACCTTTACAGCCAGCCGACCAGTTTCTTTCTCTTCTGACTTTATGCTCTCCACTACCATCGGCTGGCTGCCCTCCTCGCTGTAATTGTCAGGTGCTCCACTCGAAAGTCCGAGAGGGTGGGCGGTACACGAATTAATGCGGCAGTCCAACACGTTTTCACTGTCCTTTCCTCACTTCGTTCCACCGCTGACGTATGCCCCCACTATTTCATTGTTATTTCACGTTCTTTTTGCACTGCGCTACGCTTTATCGTTGGCTGTCCGTCATTCCGGGCTGGTTCTGTTTGCGCAGTGCGCGACATTTGTAATATGTGTCCGACATATCGCAATTTGTTAAGAAGAGTGAGGGCCTCATAATGTTTGTTGGTTATTAAATGGATACTATCTTGTCAAATCCAAAAATCTATGGCGAGATTATTCTTGGTCAAATAGCAAGGTATTTCTTTTGAATTCGGTACCAAGAGCTTTCAAGTGATTTGCAATTAAATATGCATGATGTTAAGAAGTAGCGGATAATCCTTCAATTATTAAAGTCAGTAAGAAAGATTTCCCCACAGGCATCAGTCACCGAGGAGAATCCCTTTCCAGGCGAGCTCCAGTCAGAAACGGCTGAGCCCGAAAATCATTAAAGCGCCACATTCATTTCAATCCGGTATTCAGGCTTTCCCTCTCCCACTTGGCGAGGCAGCGTGAAATAAGAAATATTTCGCAGCTCGGCGTTCGGCTTTATAAATATCGCGATATATCCGAGGATAGCGGGGGCCCCGGATATTCAAATGTCAGCCGGGGATCAGTGGACTGACACATTTTAGCGAGCCGAAATATTATTCGCGACCCCTTCTTCCCTCTCTCTTTCGCCCCATCACGCCCGAGTGCCCCTTCCATCTGCCTCTGCCTCTGCCTCTGCCAACACAGGAGAGAACAGACGATAGGGCTTATCTTCCCTCTCGCTCTTTCCCCCGGGCGAAAGCAGCACTTTCAAGGAGAGGGGAAGAGAAGGTGGTGGCGGCGGCGGCGGAGAGGTTAGCGTTGCGTAAGAAATAGAGGCTGCCTTCTTCTTTTCCAGAATATATCTCTTTATTCCAGTGCGGCTTAACGATTCAATAACCGATCGGATCGGATCGAGCTGCCTTTATAGTTTGCATCGAAAGTGTCTCCCTCACCCTGCCCCCTTTCCCTCTCGCCCACGCAGCCTTCACAATTGCTGTTTGTCTGGCTCTACGGTTATTGTCACTGTCTGTAGTATCCATGCTTCACGCCAATCGCAGCCTCATCCCTTCGAAATATCCACTTTCTTCCTGGCACTTTCATGTTTATTCCTGCAGAACTTGTTACTGTCGTCAATTAGGATCCAGGTGATTATTGTACGATTATGTGTCGTAAATCCTAATCTTCGAAATGGGCTGTCTTTTAAGAAAGTCATTATAAGATGAGGCAGACTTCTTCTCGTAACGTATTCAGAAATGACATCTTCCTACATCGTGTTCGCCCTTACATGACACGATCCACTCCCAGTCCCACAATTGAAATAAAGCTCCGGTATTACATTTTTACACAGGCGACGTTTTACTGTCTCTGGTGTTGTTTGCGCTTGATGGAAGCGTACGTTGCGTCTCCAGAGACCAAAGAAAGCGAGGGATGAGAATGGGGTGGCTTCGAGTGCTATCAGGAATCTCGAGTGCCGGCAAATAGGTCAATCGTACCTCCATTCGATATACAAAGTACTACTATAAACCCAATTTGTCAGAGACACTCTACACTCTAAGTACTTGGAAATAATTGGGGATAAATTTGTCGATGAGAACAGTGTTATTAAGACAGGAAAAGTGATGGAGTACTTGGTGCCAGTGGTCCATTTAGTATGGGAAAAGCAAAGCGATGAAATAAAGCGTAGGGCAAGCCTGGGGGCCAAGCTATCTTCTCGAGGGAGTAGGTGGCCCCGGAGATCTAAGAGAGCTCCATCGAAGCGTCTTAAGTCGGAAGCTGCACAGAGGAGCAAGCATCCCCCGCGACGGAGGCAGAGGCAGCTGAGGCGTCGCGGCGCTTCGGGAAAATTAAATGATTATGGGTAAACGATATCAAAGTGGAGAGGCCGCTGACGAAGCGGCTGGCGAGCGGAGCCAAGTGTATTTCAATTCTTCAGCCTGACAGGGCTGCGAGATTGCGTATTTTTAAGGCTCGCCTCTGAGACTCTCGTCGCACCGACGAACTGAACGATCCTCGATCCACACAGCACCCTTTTTCACCCGCAAAGCCCTCCAGGCTCTTACAATCTCGTCTTCCGTTTCGTTTCACGGCGCGACGAGCAAAAGTACGATGCCCACACTCGATCACGTGTATTTCTCACATCTTTCACAACTCGCAACATAAAAATTCTGCATTAATCGTTTCCAGTCCTTATCAAGCCCAAGGAAGTACGCTTAACGCGATATGAAAAAGAGGATTGTAGAGGGAGTGAAACGCGAAATTTAGGCGACCGAAACGTTTACCTAACTGTGTAACTCGCTGGCTGGTTCGCAATTATCGGGGACTCGATAGTGCTGGGAGTAACGAGTTAACAGGGCAACAGGAGCGTGGAGTCCGAACTAACTGGGAAGAGAGTGCGAGAGAGAAAGGGAGAAAGAGCGGGAGGAGGAGAATGGGAGTGAGAGATAGAGTGGAGAGGATGGCAGATGGTTCGAATCCAGTTACGCGTAACGGTATTTCGATGCATTAATATTTTCGGCCGAGCGAATCGTATAATGTCACCGCGGTCGGGCCGCATCCGGATTACGAATTAATTGCCGGGCGCGATGAAATCAAAACACCCGCCTACGCTTATAATTAATGTTATTCCGTCGTGCAAAGGGGCGGTGCACCGCAGGTAAATCGTGCGCGGCTGAACGCCGAGCAAGTAAATTCCAGTGATCTATGACACATCCCGTCGCTCTCCATGGAGTAGAGGGACAGCCGATTGCTCCTCTTGCGCCCCGGGACTCTTTTCAGATGGGACAAACCGAGGCAAAGACAATTAGTGGAATAGCTCGACCGAACGCCGATCAATTGGCTAAACTGATTACTTTAACTTACTTTGCGGTTTTCCTCGGCGTTCCTACTCTGTTTAATGAAACACCCTGACGCACTTAGCTTTTCTTCCCATTACAACCTCAGGAAACACAATTCTTATGCTGTATTAGTATAATTAAATAGTATCACTACTATGGGAGTAAGAGAAACTAAGCGTAAATGTAGAATGTGTCACAGTGGAGTGTCATTTATAAAGTTCCACTTAAACTTGACATTCAAGGGTGTATGTGGATGTCGATGTAGGAGTTTGATTTACATCTAAATCCGGTAATCGAGGAAAGATTAGACAGGCGCAAGCTGCGTGGTCAGAGTTCAGATGTAACGTGACCAGTCGATACTACTAATCACCATGGACCAAAGCTACCCTCGAGGCTAGCCTCTTTCCTCTCTCGCTCACGTTTTTGCACTGTCATTCATAAGAGCGAGAGATTTCCGAGCGATAAGTCAGCAATCGTCGAATATCCATTAAGCAATTCCTGACGACTGTTCGGCCTGACTGGCTAGGACTCAGCACCCTCATGCCGGAACCCTCGGGATTAAAGGTATCGATGAACAGTTCTGCTCTAGCGCCCATCGATAGCTCGTACTTAATCCCCGTGTGGTGGAAGGGCTTAGTAGACTAGGGGATTTGACCTCCTTGCATTGGTAAAGTGGACAGATGTAAGGTGGATTTTAGGATCACATTCACACCCTTTTAACACTGCAATACCTACGAACGACAGACGGATTTATACGCTCCAGATTCTAAAAACACTGACTTTATGATCAAATATTGCGGTCCTTCAACGTTATTGTTGAATGAAAACATTGGTTAAAGAATTAAAAAGCTGTGGTGCTTTGCTTTCGCCTAATTTCAAGCATCTGGAAAGAAGCCGTCTGCCATGGAAGCGGATGGTCGAAGGTATTAACACCGGGAGCTTAGGGGAACGGTGAATTATAACTGCAAATTAAGCCGATAGGTAAAGGGCACGAAGAACGAGGAAGAGAGCTGGCGACACACACACAACGATTTGTGAGTCCTTGAGGAGTTAATCCTTCCCGCATGCTGGTAAGGGTATAAACGATTGCCTGTTATCAGGCCCTCATGTCCCTCTAACGAGCAGACAAGCTGGACCCCAAAGGCGATCAGAAAAAATTGCCACTCCCCGTTAGACTTGGAATACAAAAACCTTCACAATTATATCGCATAGAATCTATCACGAAAATGTTTCTAATATTTACTGAAGAAATCCTTCGAATGACGAGTGAACTCTTTCTATCAAAGGAATTCATTTTGAACGGCAAAGGATAAAAGGGAATCCTGGCATTTTTTCGTGGCACCGAGGCGTGTTCGAAGTGTGGGGCTTTTTGTTCTTTGGAGACCGGCGATTCCAAGAGGGTTAAAGTGGCGAATGTCAAACGCGTATAATAGCCGGTTTGCAGAGGGTTCCTGAGGGAGAATCGGGGATGAAGAGAGAAAGCGGGAGAGAGAGAGAGAGACAGAGACAGAGAAAGAGTAAGCGAGAGGAGGTGGGGGGTAGGATTGGGGAGAGGAAGAGAAACGAGGAAGCGACGACGGGGTGAACGATGCCCGGTATAAGTCAGAATGCGGACAACCGTGCGGTTTCGGGAGTGAGAAGTTTAAATGGCTCGTCCGTATGGTGCTCCTCCATCCCTTTATCCCGTCGCTCCTCTCTCGCCAGGCTCCCACACCCGTAACAACCCGTGCGATCTCCCGTTCGACTTGGAACATCTAATTTTAACTCGCAAATCATGCCGAACTCGCCCACCGCTCATCTTCCTCACCCCGCTTTCCATTGGCACCGCCTGGCACACACTCGTTCGATGAAATTCAACTAGCTTTTTCGATGAACTACCAATCCGCTAGAATTTATGGACGTGCCATTATCGAAAGAATAGACGATTCAATACTTTCAAGAGTGTTAAGAACTTGGAGCGCTTCTTACAAGTACTTTGACTTGAAGTTTAAAGATTTAGGAATAATCTCTCATTTTTGTGAAATCATGGCAGTATAAATGCTCCAACATGGTTTGGTGGCGCAGGATGGAAGCTTAGCATGCCGAAAAGCGAGAGCATGTATGCTCGGGTGGTGTGGTGGATCAAGTAGGATTGATTACGGTCAGGAACACGTGTCCTGCACGGCGAAAAGTTTGCGGTGTAATAAGGAGCCGCTTGTCCCCGGGGGATGAACTTTCCCTGACGGGGCCGGCACGTGGAAGACGAAAACTCGACATCATCCAGCCGTCCCTTGCTACTGCACCCTTCCTCCGAACTCGCTGCCAGTGATTTAAGTGGCAGGAGGTCTTCAGTCTAACGTAGTAACTTCCTAATGCGCACAGATGCGACAAATCGACAGAACTTCCGCGGAGAAACAGCTCGGCTTGATCTTCCTGTCAAAGCTCTTTCCTCTTCCCTTCATATAACTCCCCATATTTATCCATCTACTAATATATACTAATTGTTTACTGCAAAAACATGCGTTATAGAACTTATTAATTAGCAGCTTCCTTTCGAATTAGTGCACTAGCATATTTAATTAATTGGAGGATGTCTGAAGCTGCGGGAGTCCTAGTATCTATTTATTGAACTTCGATTACCTCGAGCTATCTTTAGTTTGAGAGTTGAAAAATAATGATCTGGCGACGAGACGTACCTGATAATAAGAAGGAAAGACTGTAACTAATAGTCAACAGGAAATGGAGTATCAAATGTAGTTACTCGGGTAAGAAAAGTGGATAATCCATCAACGGATTCATTCCATTCATTTGCCGCGGTGTACCGCTGAATGAGTATTGATAGGGAATCATACTAAACCCGATGAAATAGTGACTCTCGATATTGAATCGACAGTAAACGTCAGTGCCGTTGGTTACGATCCGTCCTCTCGCCCCTCCTCCTCCCCTATTCACTCTCTCTTCCGTACCCTTCCTGCGGAGGGTTGAAATTTAGACGCTAATTATAGACTCATTTTGAATGGGCAATTAATTAATCGACCATTGAAAAGCCCTGCTTTACATCAGTCAGTGCACTGCCCGCATTTGCAATCGCCAGAACAATGCTACTGCGTTACTTGTACGACAAAGCGTTTGCTTGGTAATTCTCGCATTCAAAAGTAATGGGACTTACTGCCTTATGTTAATAATAATTAGTTAGAAACGGTTAATTAATAGCAATAAATTGATTACATGTCGAACTGTTTGATAAAATGCGTGGACTTAAAATTAAACAACGGTGAAGCAAATAATTAACAGAAATGGATCGACACAGGTAATATCGAGAAGCGGGCTGATTAATTACGAAATCAAGTGTTCGAGTTATCACTATCCTTGTCAAATATAACAAAGTGCAGCAAAATGAACCACAAAGTTCAACATGCATTGTGTATGACATGGCGTGGCTAACATATCGGCAAATCTAATTTTGAATGGACATTGGGAGAGTACAAACGCATCGCTAATAGGTAGACGCGCCTTAAATCCCGCCAGGAGAGCAACGCTTGGTGCATATATTGCGATTTTAATATCCGGGAAAATAGTTCCGATCGCGCGGCGCGTTCAAAGGGCGAAATCCCCGTATTAATAAATCCATGAAGCGCGCGACGAAGTCTACTGCAGTATTAAATTACCGTGTAGCGGGCGGAATATGCGCGCTCGTCGCACATCAAGCACATACAATGGTACACGTCCAACTTGTCCCGATTTTCCAGCAGCCGGCTCTCCACTGAGGAGGTTCGCTCGGCATCGAGTGCACGCGAGATTGCGGGCGCAAGAGCGCCGAGTTCCTCGTAAGAAGAGTGCACTCGATTACCAGCCAGAATTCTCGATACTCAATTACAATTAATCATTGCTCGCGCGGCTCGCATAATGTTCCGGGCGAAAAAAGGCGGAATGCCTGGAACCCGAGAGGCGAAAGAGAGCGCGAGGGCGCACGAGTCTCTTGCTGATATCGTTGGCAGTCGAATGAAATGAAATTCCGGTGCAATCCTTGTTTCAAGATCTTCCTGACGAGAGAGAGAGAGAGAGAGAGAGAGAGAGAGCGAGCGAGCGCTGCTGCGGCTGAAACTGGAGCCGGAGAGGATCGGCCTCTGCCATCTAGTACTGCCATCACTCTCCGGCCAGCTTTACAAGAGTGAGCTGCATATAATGATCGATTGCAATTTCGTGCATTCTATCTGCATGCACGGGACAAAGCGAGCATGTGTCCTCGGCATCGACGGATGCTGGATTAAATAAATTCCATAATACTCTCTCTCGCTCGGCCTCTGTCTCTCGCCACCCGCCACCCGCCACCCGCCACTACCAGCTACTATTACCCCGCACACAATCCCTACCCCTACAACACACCGAGCACACACCTCATCGCCCGGCTGAATAATCGGGCACGTATTTATTTACTGGGGACACTGATCTGCCCGCGAACATCCGAGGGAGAGCCAAGCAGAGAGACACCAGATTTATAAACCTATCACGTGTTCTCGGTGTGACGATCATCGAGGATCGGTCCGTCAATCCGGAAAGTATGATACACAGGGGAAAGGTCTGACTTTCGCCCTGATATTTCCTAGCGGGTGTACCGTTGACAATTTTCTTTAAACGCTAGTTAGGATTTGCATAAAGAATTTCGGGCGCGGAATTGCTATTCAGTTCGAATTGGATGACTGAGAAATTCGGAGAGAGGAGAGAGGAAGGAACGGGTGAGAGGGTGGGATTTTCTCGTCAACGATTTACAAGGCCGGCGGAAAAATCGTGGCAGTTTTGCACCCTTGGCGGAGGACTCGTGTATGCTCGCTCTTCCAGCACGTTTCATCCCCTCGCTGCCAGACTCTACTGACACTGCACACAGCTCGAGAAACAGCTCGCCCTTTCACCGCCCACCCCCTTTCACGAAAATTTCCCTTCCTCCCGTAATTTTATTCATTTTTCTTGCCAGCGATCTCCTCACTGTCGACGGCCTCTCCTTGTTTGCCTATGGAAATGCGGATCCGACACTCTCTTCGGTGCGACCGGCGCCTAGCGAGCGTGCACACTCTGCGCAGAAGAGAGGACTTTTCGTCTCTGAATATTATTAGTAATTAGAGCAAGGAACGAATAACAGCCGGCTCTGATTCTATTATCGAAAAGTTCGCGGATATCTGCCGCTTTCTGTCGGGCGACGTGGATTTTACAGTGGCCGGACTCGCTTTTACTTGGTCAGATTCTGGCGGGAGTACCGCTGGATAGGGGAGCATGAATATTCCCGCTGTACTTGCTTAACCGTGCTATAAAAGGCTTCGAAGCTCACGTGATTAATTTATTATACAATTTTCCATTCTTAGTTTAAGCGGATATCTTCATAATACTAGTATAAACTTGATATTACAAATTTAATATGCAGAGCATTGAAATATCCTTCCTTAAGAAGAGTCCCTCAAGTTTAAAACAACTCCATTTTTCCGTACTTTTGCAATCTCCGGAATTCAGTGACAAGAAAAGATTGATTGTTTTGAATCATTTAAAACAATTAGTGTCTAGTATCCCAGTAGGCGCACATACTGCACCAGAGAACAAAGGGAGACCCAGATACGTATGTGTGCCATCATCGTTGACGAGGCTGGCTCGTTCTCAAAACGGGGGACGCGCCAGTGTTCGAAAATAATTCGCAGCCAGGCCTTGTTCATAGAGCGGAGTCGAATGAGCCGCGTGAAACAGAGCCGGAGACTGGGTTGGAGGGGCTGTGCAGGGAGGTGGCAGGCGAGACGAAAAAAAGGAGGTGGGCCCAGAATTATCGCGGAAAAAGGGAAAATTCGAATTTTCCATTGTGGAGGAACGGTGAAATGAGCAGGCGAGTCATCCCCGTTTGCATTCATGGTCGAACGATCACTCGCGGGTCAATCAGTGCTTGTGCAGATGTCTGACAGAGATGGCAGGAGTGCCGGACAAGGGAGAGACGGAGATACGGCTGGACCGAAAGAGGGGAGATCGAGAGCGGTCGCTTTAAATCCGATAGCACTGTCCAGCGGCGAGCGTCGGCTTTTATTAATTAATAACAAATGTATCGCAAAATGAGCTCGTGCCCGTGCAAATAAAACGATACCTTTGTGCGCTCGTCGCCGATACGATGCGAGAATTGAAAAGTTGGCTTGGCAAAGCCTCTGGGTATTAGATACTTCATTGAATAACTTGCAATAAAAAAAGATGATATCAATACAATTTATATTTATTTCCTCTAAACCATTGCTTAATATTTACACTTGCTTTCTTTCATGAAATATGTGACTTAAGTAATTATACTTCTTTAAGGAGGGAAGAAGGGCGAAAAAGAAGCAGGGCACTCGATACAAAGTGGAGTGAGTGACAGTGCGGTGATAACGTTGTCAATTGAAATATCCGGCGGCAGGAGTTGGCAACAATAGCAGTGTTTGTGGTGTAAGAGTGGGGGAAGCGGGTCTGTAATTCTACTCTGCACTTGGATTAGATTTCGAAAGCTTTTGCGAAAGTATCCGGTACACGTGGCACGCGCACACACGTTGCCGCACGCTCGCCCACACCTTTCCAGCATACGTTCATATGTGAGAGAGATGTGGGTGGTGCGAATTTCAAATGTCGAAAAGCTGATACACGAGAGCGGTTATGGGGGATAATAGCGAGACCGTTGACGCTCAATAGGACGACGAAAGAGCACTCGTGTCTGCCTGCGAAAGCATACACTATCAAAGCCGACAAATTCGAAACTCGTATCGTTATGTATCGCATGAGAAATCGCTGGAAGGTTCGTAACACTCCGAGATTCTGATTGGAAGGGTATCAATACATATTTCACATGTTACTGCCTATGCAAGAAATAAAATAAATTAATAAAAGCAACATTGAGTGTTCTTTTGTGTATGAAAATCAGTCGTACTGCTGTATCAATTATTGAATAAGCCATTAAAAGAAGGGTATAATTGTGACCAATCTTTCGTGGACCGGGATGAATTCTTATGGCAGACACTAAAGGGTAACATAATCGCGATGCGATGCGGGTACAAGCATTAAACAATAGCAATTAATGAGGCAGTAATTAGCCGGGCGAGTGACGCGTTCTCATAAATTCAAAAGCTTGACAGGCCGAGCCGAGCAATATCGCAAAGTCATATAGTAAAAGCGATTACCGAATGCTAATCGAATTATTTGCTGTCGCTCTGATAGGGGTGACTTCTACGTTTTTAATTCACTTCAAAACCATTAATTAGCGCACAATGATTTGTAAAATAATGAATTCACATAGCAGAAGGCGAAAGAGATATTTATAGAACGTCGAAAGGTGTTCGGTCTCTGAGTTGCCGCATATAAATAAGAGAAGCACGTGGAAATTTGTACTTGTCCGCGCTCGTACGCCGCACTTTTACGAGGAGCATCCATCCACCGTGGCACCCTCGCTTGCACACGTCTCTCCGCCTATCGCCATCTCTGTAAACGTGATCTTATCCGCAGAACAGGAAGCAGGCACTTGTCGACGACCCTCGATCTTGTTTCCACACGCTTGCGTTACTCGAAAGCGATGGGTGCGCGCGCGCGCACTCACCCCTTGCGTTTGTTCGAGCGAATTGTGCGCCGCTTTAAGCAGCTAAGCTTCCGCACGCAGGGAATATTAATGCAACTGTATACTTTTTTCGAGCTCGCAATTCCGCCGGAAGTAGTAGGGGCGCAGCTGTGCGCTGCAGTTTCCAAAAAATGCTTCATTCTAATCCCGATTAATTGAGAAAACAAATGGCTGCGCGGCCCCGATACTGTTAACTGAATTTATCTGCCGTTTGCACGGCGGATCCTCAAGGAGCGATAACTTTTTGGGAAAACAACTGGCTAAATCGGATTTATCGCGACGATATCCAATTTACTGGACAAAAAGTCCGCCGACACCCATAGCCAGTTAAAGAGCGCGCGTAATTAATTCGTTCGATCCGCTGCTACAGATTATAAGGGGAGGGAGTGCAAAAAATATTGCCGCAATAATTCCCGTTTAACGCCATTAACGAAACGGGAAGCCGACACATTTTTCGGCCAGTTTTCGTAATGTGAGCCGAATATTTTCAACTGGCCCGCCGGCAAAGCTGCCGGCACTCAATAATCCACAATAGCGTGGCCAATATAATCAATGTGACAGTAAAAAGTAGGTTCGAAAAGAGATTAAATCCACGGGAATGGAAATCCTAATTGGGCGACGGGGACAAGTGGAGAAAGGGTCGCAGGACAATCCCAACTTCCGTTCTTCCTCCCTCATGGGAGGAGTCGCTAATCAATGCATATTCCGCCGCCGATTTCCGTAATTGCGGTGCTGCATTCGAACGGCTTCCTGCCACCTTCCGGAGAGAGATTCGCAAACAGAATCATCGTGTGAAGACAAAGAGTGCGCTAGAATTTCGATGACTTGAAACGACCAACCCCCACCGAAACACTCCACAAGTACACTCAGCTTGAAGAAAACTGGCCCCTTTTCATCAGGCACGCTTACACCCACCCGGACAAATATTAGTCCAAAGTATCCCTGTAATCGGAATGATAACAAACGCAAAGGAATGTATGTAAACACAGTCTGCTACTGTAAAAATAGGGCTGCCCTGGAAGATAAGATAACGGATTAAGAGATGGCAAGCATACTCTTTAAACAAGAAATAAAGTAGACTTACATCGTTTGACAAGTAAATTGGACCGAGTACTAAAAGGGAGAGAAAATTATACAATTTCTTCAAATTCAGAACATCAAAATCAGACCTTTCATTATTTTGCTCCACTACAACTTATACTCGTGCCATACCGAAGTGTGGCATGAAAGTCGTGAAGGCCAATAATGCGTAATCGATTGTTACATGAAAGATGAGTGGATCAAGAGCAGAACTAATTGACCATTAATCCGGGGCCGATGGAAAAGGGTGGAAAAGTGGGGGGGCGGATGAGTTCCAACGAGGAAGAACGAATTAGAAGAATTTCGCCATAAAAACTGGTTTCCCCGGAGGGAAGTGGAGGGTAGTTGCCGGTGGTATCGCTGGCGTGAGTACCATGGCATGCCGTTGCCGGTATAGCATTGTGCGGTAGCCGATATTAAAATGCCGGTGATTGATGTGTGCACCGTGCTGAGCGGCAGGCATACACAGGCGCACACACATATCGGCCGGTTGCGATACACAGCGATACCAATGGGAATCTCACCCTACGCACCTTACTAAAATACGGTGGCTGTCATAACGGGGTGATATTGCATCTTCCTGCGAGCTATGGACTAGCTCGCCTCCCCCCCCCCCCCCCCCCCCCCGCCCCTGTCGCCGGAAACCTCCCCAACCCTCGATCTTTTGTGATCCATTCAAGAGTATCCCAAGTTTTCGTAGCCCGGCAAAAGAAGCGAAAAAAAGGAAGATCGGTATTTATATCTGCGTAAATCATTGGACCATTGTGCCTGACCGCCGAGCGCCCTTCTCCCTCGCTCCTCACGCCATGGGGCCTAGCTGTAAATCTCCCGATTGCGGCCCCAGCCTCCCCGAAGTGGATACCACGGAATGCTAATATTCTTATTATAATGTAAACCAAAACTCGCTCCCGTCACGAGAAAGTTGCCTTTTCAAAGTTCTTTTGCTCGAGTTATCGTTATGTTCTTGTAGTTCACCTTAACTCCCATGCATTCCCAACGCTTTCATCATATCTTAGTCCCTTATAAAGTGGCTATTAACTTTCTACTTGGTTTATATGTATTTCTATCGAGGTTCGAAATAGGGAAAGCTTTGCAAGTGTAAACGTCAACGCCCTTCGATCTATCAAGCTCTGGTGGAGGTCCGCTTGACGCTTCCTTCATAATAGAGGAGCCGTCGTCGGTCGAGGCAGGGCCAGTACTTGGACATTCGGCCGACATCAGTGCGTACTTACAGTGGCAAGCTCGATCACTGATGCAGGATTTCATGCGCAATCTGGCGACAGGAAGTAGCGGGGCGCGCTGGCACGACACACCCGTGCCACCACCTGAATGCTGCACGCCACTAAAATTGACATTCGAGGTAAACTGCCAAGCGGCATCTCGCGTGTTATCATCATCAGCTGTTACCTGGCCGATGCCGAAGGGTGGGCGGCGGAGGATTCGAGCGGGGCGGGACGGGGGTGGCGGGGCCATTAGCGATAAATTGACAGGCAAACACGAGATTGATTTTAGCACCGCAAAACTCGGTTTCTGCGGTGTCTCGCCCACCCACACTTAACCGTTTGCCGCACGCTTCGGTTTCCGGGTGGCGATGCCGCGCTTGCCGAAGGGTTGTTCCTCTTTTGCCCTCGCCGCTCCACTCCCACCACCCACCCACACTTTCCTCTCCCTCTTCTCTGTCTCACTATCCTCGCCCAGCTCCGTGGGATGCTGCGCGTAATAAATCGATGTAAACGCCGACCGATGACAGAAACGAAAGCGGCAGGACAAATCGTCCTATGGACTAAGCGGACGAACGAGCGCCACTCGTCCGACCACCGGCGTCGCCATCGGCAACAACAACAACAACAACAAAAAAGAGCAAAATATCATAGCCGATTGAGTGTTATCAAAACAGCGTTTGTCATTCGACTCGAAATATTGGCCGCGCCAACTATCGGACAACGCCCTCTTTTTTCCCCCATTTTTCTCATTCTTTGCTTTTCAAAGCATGGCCTAGCAGAGAAACGGTCCATGCAGATTGGTAGGATGAGTGTGAAAACGCTTGTTTTTATCCTGATTTCGAAAAACAATCATGGTAAAGTTGGTAAAAGGCGACAGAAATCCATAGTTAATCAAGGCCTCTGCTAGAATCCCAATTAAAGCGGGGATAATTTATCTCTGCTTTTTAACATTGCGGAAGAACAAGGGTTAGACGTTACTGCGAAATAACCTGCAATCCACCCTCGCCAGTACTCATAAGCATCTTTCTTGGTGGAAACGAGGAGAGCAGCTGGAACGGGAAAGGAACAAACCGGAATTCCCGCTGGCAGTGGTTGCTCCTAGTATTATCAGGTTGGAATGTCGCCATAATAAATGGTGCCGGAGTCATCGTCCACGTAGTAGCGGGCGGCAGTGGCACACGATCGTGCCTTGCGCACACACAGCCAGAGAGAGACAGAGAGACGAACAATCCCCGACCACGCGATTCACCCTTATATTGTTACTCGAACAAAGAGTCTCGCCACGGATGACTTGTGCTATGTGCTTTATGGCGAACCACCCCCTTATCCACTACGCTCGACAGCGATGCCCTTTCGACTCCACGGCAAAACCAAGGATTCTCTCAGCCCAAATAAAAAGAGGACTTTCCGCCTCCAACATGTTTAGTTTTCTAATTAAATCTCTGACCATCTATTACTTTCTCAAATAGTACCTGTTCTATTGTACCCAAGTCATTTATCGAATAACAGTTTCGATAAGTTTTGTATAATGTCCAGAACATTTTTGGAACAGGAAACAATTGAAATTGTATAATAGTTTGGATGCAATTAATTTCCTACTAGAAACGAGGAACAGATTGGATTGGATTAGGGCGAAGTGAGAGCGTAGAGCGTGGAGCGTGTATGGTCAGCGGCGGAGCGGTGTTGGAACTAGAAATAAAGCCTTCCGCCGAAATTTATCTCCACCGCGGTGGCGTATCGCGATGTTTTCCATCTTCCGGCCGCTTCATAACTGGCCCTCGCGCGCTCGTCTCACACGCTCATTTTTTTATTAAACCACACCGTGCTATTTGCAGTCGACTAAGATGGGCGAGCCGGCTGCCGCGTAAAGCCCTGAGATATTATGTGGCCGGGTGACAAACGTCCCAGGACACTGTGTACCTGTGCCTGTGTCTACCACACCACACGCCTTACACTCAACTCAAATCTGTACGTTTTCGGGCTCAAGTACTTGGAAACTTTTTAATATACAACTTTTGCGAAACTAGCGCAGATTGTTTCAACATTTTCAAAGGCTTCCTCCTTTTATAAACCTTTAAAGTTCAGCTTCTATAGATATAATAACTTGTAGTTTAACATTTATGATAACTTTGGAGTTGCAAGCATCTAAGTTTCACTTTGTAAAGTCTGTGAATTTTGGAGAGTGCACTCTCAGAGTGAAAATCAAGAAGCTTGGTACGAGGAGGGGGAACTGTGTCAGAAGTTCCGGCGGCCGCAAACAGGAGCAAAGTGTCGGGCAAAGGTACAACTGTTACTGTTTCCCGAGGGGGCGGCGAGGCCAGAGCCCAGTGAAGGTTAAAGTGGGTACAAAACTTATGGTCGCCGGTATACGCGTACCTCGCGGACTGGATACGTGCGCTGCCTGTGTACCATGGCAATATGGGAGATCATATGTCATGCAGGAGCAGCGAGAGGAAGGCGAGCCTGGCACCACGCGCACCCCCGTGTCATTCGTTTGCACACAAAAGCCATACCAGCGGCCGCGCGCCAGAAAGAGAGAAACAGACAGTCCCGACAGAGAACCGGCAGCCAATGCCGTCCACCAACTTGTAATCCCTGTGAATACGGGGTGTTACGAAATTAGTGTCAAACACTTCGCCGGCTTATCCTGCCGATTAAAACAATGAAAACACTCCCGGCAAACATTTGCCCGAAGGGATCAACTTGTCCCTTTACAAGTACCACTACTCTCGTAATCTCGATATCCCTGACACAGTAACTTCGTATTCGGAATCAAAAACATCATTACCTCTGTGAAATTCTAGCAGATATACTTCTGCAATCCAATCGAAGTACTTAGAGAAATCCGAATTAATTATCGCAATATTAAGAGAGGCTCTTGTAAAATTCAGGCATAGGAAAAAGAAGAGTTCTCAGGCAGGTAAGCGGGGCTTACACGCTTAATGAGGAGGGTAAGCCCAGAAAATATTTGACAGGATTCCCCTAACAGCGGAGCAGCGACACCCTCAGGTAGACGATTCTCCAGGAGTCACAGCTAGAGAAGTGGGAGGTGTGTGCGTACGCCGAGATTGAATTCCAGGCGAGCGGTGTAACAGCGTGGGGTTCCGGAAACGAATAAGCCAAATAAAATAAATAGTAAGGGCTTTGGGCTGCCGGCTGTCGCGTGTTTGCTCGGTGACTTTATGTGTGAGCACGTCGTCCTGTGATCTACGTACGCGGGACGTGTACCTTCCTCCCTCCTTCTCCCTCGTTCCCTCTTACTCTCTCGGATGCTGCGCGTATGGCCGCGCACATACTGGACCGTGTGGCTTATTAATCTGACGCTAAAGCGATAAAGCGGCTGCCCACGCGACAGCTACGATAGTACTTCATACAGCCGACCCGACACACTCTCAACACCATGCTCGACCACTCGCAGGACCAATCTCCTGAACCCATCTACTCAACGGTAGCTCGGCCAATCGAGCATCGGCCTGCAAGAAGAGCAACCCGGACCAATCGGATCGTCTTTTATCTTGATTGGTACTTTTAATCTTTAAAAATTCACCCCAGAGAAACGAGGATCTGTCGATCGTACTTTTTAGTTGTCGTAAATGCGCGGAGATCGTTCAAAGACTAGGGAATTTAATCGGCAGGCGTACATTCAATATCCTGAACCAGCCTCGCCGCTGCGAAGGGAAAAATCCGCCGCGGAAATAATCCCCATTAAAAATTCCGGAAAAGCGAGGCGCCGGATATTCGAGCAATTACAATCTCCCCAGTAACAGTATCCTTGGCGGGTGGGAAGCAGCGCGGTAGCGGCGGCGATGGTGGGCCGATTTCCAGCTTCGATATCGGGAAATAATGCGCAAATGGAATGATACATCCTTCTCTGTTCACAGGAAATGCGTTTTTCCATCCTGCCTCTGCCACCGGCGCGTTTTTAATGAACAAAATGTCTGGCAGACATCACTGTTACTAACAACGAACCTTTGGTAAAGTAAAAGTGGAATAATGGTCCGTCGTAACATCGCGGTTTCAATTAATTCAATTAATTTGCGGTTGATTGCGACGATGTTGACAAGTTTATGGGGTTTCGGTCAAGTTTATGGCTTTCGTTGAGAGTCTCGTGCACACGAGAGGAGGAGTCTGACGGACATGAGTTATAAATAGAGGAGGAAATAAACCAGCAGCTGGTGATTTTTTTTTCCAGGCCGTGGAGGAGATTATCGATAACGAACGAGGAGATCAAGCAGGGAATGTAGGTGGCGGCGCGCGATACCGTGCTAAACAGATCTGCGTGCGCGTGAAAGGGGAGAGGAAGAAGCCCTATCTATCGAAGAACATGAATTCGGCCGGGGAATCCCCGTATTACCACAGGCATTTGTTCTCTCGTTCACGGCGGTGTACCGGGTACGACCACTCTCTCTTATCCCACCAAAATCTCTAAACTCTCATCGAATTATTTCCACGAAATTTCCCGGATTTCTTCCAACTATTATAACGAAGTATTTAAATAACGTACACTTTTACAGAGAAATGCCCATATTTTCAAATAAAAGTCTACTCTTTCAATGAGATCAATCCAATCTTTTGAAGTCACTGTGCTTCGTTAAGACATGCCATCATCTGTTGTTTGTCGAAAAAACATTGGCGCACTGGTTCGACATGCGATCACGGTAAAGCAAAGCGGGAACAAAAGATCAGTCATTGGACGATCTGCGAAACGGTAGGAGGGGGCGGATTGGATCCGAAAATCTCGTGTGTGGAGGAAGCTAAATCAGTGTTCGGGAATCCCGTTGTCCGCATAGGAAGCTCTCGGTGGCATCCGTGGATTTAAGCGGCAGTGTGCAGTCAGAGCGAGACACACGTGCTAACAGCAGCAGGACGAGCTAGCTAGGTTGGTAGTCGTTATCACTTGGAAAATCTCTAAACAGCTCGCGGTACGGTGTTCTGGCACTACCCCCATCCTGAAAGCCAGACCTATCCGTCAGCGCTATCTCCCTGAAAACCGGGATTGTTTTGCCTTTTATCCTCTTGCCTAATCCGACGACAGGGCTGCGCCACCCTTGGCCACCCTCGGCCAGCCTCTCTGCGGCGATTTTAAAGAAAATCGGTGAAAATTTAAAGCGCCTCGTACGTGGGATCCGCTTAGGGGGGAGGCTCGCTGCTCCACGGGGTTTGCCGGCATTCTCGATGGAGGGGAGCATCGTATTAGAGGGATGGCAAGCCTGCGTTATCGCGGATGCTTATCGTGTGTGAAGGGGGCTTACGCGGATTGCCCTAGCGTAACGACATACCTACATACACGCAGAGACACGTGTAGTCTGTCCCATACGTGTCTACGAAACACACTGATAGCTACAGTGCGAGAGAGAGTGAGAGAGAGAGAGAAAGAGAGAGAGAGACGTGCCTGCTGGCTGCCAAATATACCTCTGGCGACCCAATCGCCGACAACTATGAGCCCCGATACCGTCGGAGTGCGCCAGTGTACACCTCTCTCAGTTACCAGCCTGCTGACAAATAGTAACGTATCGCGATTATGCCCTGTTTACAGCCGCCAAACCCTCGCCCGGAATCATGCCGCTTCCGATCGGTTGAAAGATGACGTACGTTTTACGTTAACGTGCACGGCAAACGAGGAGTGCGCGCGCGTCGAAAGTTTGGCCATGCTGATGATCGCATAGCCTGGCACGATGATTTGTTGGACGGCAAATAGTACGATGCGTAAGTTTGGTCAAGCGACTACTGATTCCAGCCGTGGGGGGATACTTTACCCTCGTGGATCAATGCGTTTTCGATTGTTCGCTTGATCTGTTTGGTTGTAGCCAATCCTTTAGGAAGACATAGTGGTGACAGTGTCGCGTTGACACTTCAGAAGAGTGGAATTTAATTAAGGTTGCATTACGTAATGGTTGAAACAATTCGGGAAAAAGTGGGTCTTGGAGAGTAACGAGAATTGACAGGAATAGAAGGAGCGTTAAGAGTTTTGCTGGTAATCGTGTGTGTACTTTGCCGCCGAGTGGGAGATGAGACTAATTCCGAGCGACAGGAGGAGAGCGTTTCACTTATGGGAAGGGCAGCCTCGGTGTGCCCTCAGTCCGATCGATTAGCTATGATATAACGAACGAGATTGTTGGTAATCGCATTAACGCTTCATATCTCGATTCGTTTAATTGAAGCAAGGTGTCAAACGCGAATCCCATATAGCTGTGACCCAGATTGACACGCCAGAATGTACCTTTTCTGTGAATAATTCGCGGAAATCGATATGCTAGCAGCAACGAATTTGTGGTTCTTAGTTAAAAGGGAAATCATATTGGGAAAGTGGGGCTCCAGCATGTCAAGGAGTATTGTTATGGTGCGGAGCCATCGGCTGTGCGCCGATACACTTGATAACGAGTCGCAAAAAAGAGCGCCGGCGGCCCGAACTCGAAAAAAAGGGAGGAAAAAATACAGGAAATGGATATTGGAACGTATATTTGGGGAAAAAGGAAAGCGAGGCCGGATATTGAAATATGTTTTCACGAGGATGTTTTTGATCGGCACTGGCGGCCGATCTTGAACAAAGCAAACAAATCGGAACTCGCGGCCACCATGTTTCCAGTTTCGTCGACCAACAAAGACAAAATCTGTACTACTTTTTCCGCTCGGACAATGGAGAGGGCCAATTCGGTTTTCAGACTTTCTACCATTCAACAAGAAGGCTTAGAATAAAAATGATAAAAATAATTTTAGAAAAGACATAAGCGAGAACGCTTCAGGCGAAAGACAGAGATTTGTTAGGCAAGAAGAAGACGTTGAGAGGTTCTGGAAGGGTGGAATTCTCAGGGGGATGAGGCTGAAGGCGTGTTCCTCGATATTTTAATAAAGAATATTGCAAGGCGTCGCACACTTACTTAGTCACGGTAACCGATTACGATAAATTAACAGCTCTCTCTCGCCTCGCTTCTTTTTTCCCTCTAAGAAACAGGAGAGAGAAAAAGGGAACAAGTGGCCACGGATTCAGCACCCTTCCCTCGTTTAATTAGTGATTTAATTACTTTCGCGCAACGAAACCTTGTCTATCTTTCGATTACCCAATCCTTTTTTTTACAGAGTTTACTCATTTACAGCTACAGATCTGCTTTTAATTAATACTTTATGAGGTACGATTGATGTTTTTCAAAGAAGTGCCATGCAATCCTGTAAACTAGAACTCCCACATCTATTGGAATCACGAAAACCCTATTGAAACATCGAAGATCCCTTTAAAAGGTTAGTTTACCAGGAGCGGAAAAAAGGGCTGGAGCAGAAGAGCGAGGGGGAGTGAGAGAGAAAGGTCCAACAAAAAGGTATGTGTAACGTTGACGATTAAAAGCGTGGGGTGGGCAGGTGGAAAACTCGGGGCTGTGGCCTAGGTGGCCGTGTACGGTTCATTTTAATGCGGGCGAAATGCAGCAGAGCAAAAACTGCGCCTAAAATATGCCGGAATGATGCATAATGCATTCCGCGATAAAATATGAATTTATGCGCGTGCTGAGTTGCCCGGTTTCGATTCGATCGACGATTACAAAGCTTCTCCAACGTGTTTCGCCATCCTCCCGCCCCGCCCCGCCCCGCCACCGCCCCCGCCCCACCTCCAGCATCCAGTCTGGACCACTCCACCCCGTGCGCTCTCTCCTCTTTCAGGCTCTCTGTGTGACGTGTGTAATTTTCGCGGAATAATTCAGATTAAATTTTGAAGCGATACCGGACACCCACACAAAAACACAGGTACAGGCACACCGGTGTGCATCGGCGGCGGCGGCGGCGGCATCGGTCCAGTGTGTGCTCAGATAAATATCACGGCACATAATCCTCCGGTGCCCCACCTCCGAAAAATACGCGGCTCACTTTTATTTCCTGTTTTTCGCACATCGTCGGTGCTCTACCACCGATACACAGAGTCCCGCCGCACCGCTTGCGCGCTCTCTTTCCCTTTTTTCCACCTTTTATCTCACTCGGCCATCCTCCCACCATCACTCCCAGCATCAGCGGGCTTCGAGTATGGTTCGGAAGCTGCTCGCTGTATTTGCTCTTGCAGTCTCCCTTTTCCGAAATGCTTCGAGCCATCCTGGTTTTCCAACAATGTTTAAATAAACGACTGACAGTGAGAGTGAGCGGACGCACGTTCGCTCGTGTGCCCACGTGATTGACCACTTATGGGATACTCTGACTTGTTTGCTCCCTTCATGCCCGTTGCGTCCGCCAACTATTGAATCGCCGGCCTTTTTTTCTCCTTGTTTTCGATATAAATGTTACAGGAACTTTGCGGAAATCTAACACGCCACGGGGATTTATCGAGTCGATGTGAATTGTTATGGATTTTTGGCGGTAAACGCCATCGAGTGACTTGGCCTTTCCGGAAGGTTCGCCGCATACCGCCAGGAATTATAGCATAAAATATCCGCAAATCGTATGGTAATTCATGGGAGAATACTGCGAAATGTACGGCAATGCAATGCGTGGAACTTTCATAAATCATGGATGCGAAAAGTCAGTAATAAAGCATTAGTGACCGAAACTTTAACATTCAGCGAAATTAATTATTACAAACGCGAAGTACTGCCACAGGATATATTTAGCATTTTCATATAACGGCGGTTAAAACGCTTTATGGGCAATTGTACAAGAGTGTTTCTCGACATTACAAACTGTGCGAGGCATTAAAAAGCAATGAGAACCATTGAAGATGGTAGTGGACGCTAAGACAATGTCAGATTTGATTACAAGTCGGGGCTCCGTTGTGGTTCAGTTACGAGAAGCACTACCAACGAAAGGGGCCCATACTAGGAAAGGTAGTAAGTCAATGACCAAAAATGGGCAAGGAGGATATTAAAAAGGAGGCTGGTCACCGTAAAAATTTATGTATATTCCGGGGGGGCAGTTAGTAGCGGCTCTTAAAAATCTTTCTACAGCGAAAAATTAGTGGTAGGCAACTGAAGTCTTTGCCTCAGCCAGCTGACACTGCTGCACTGACCGCTCTCCATGTAATCGCTCTTATTTAACGATTCTAATGCCTGTTTTACGATATGGCCGCCTTTACGTCTTTTCCTTTCGACGCGATCATCCTCTAGAATTGCTGTACTTTCACTGCTTATGTGCTTTCGAACTGCCGGAGATGACTATTACACGAAAGCGTTATTAAATTCTGAAGAGGCTGACATAATAAACATTGCCATTAAAAGGATTATGCATTGCTATATAAATATGTAAAAAAAATTTGATATGGGAATAATAGAGGGCTAATTTGTTAAGCTTCCAAAATTCGTGGCTGATCCAGAGTATGCAGGATACTTCGTTTCTATGGGGGACAACTATATCAACCCCATGGAATTCAATTGTACAAGCGTAACGAGTTCGAGCACTAATCAACCGGCTTTACGCGTCCCTTAATGGCGAGAGGAGTTCGCAGGTATTTTCGGTTCTTATCTCTTTATCCCATTTCCCCGTTCCTTATTCCTTGGAGGGGGCAGCGGCAGAGGGTTTAAGTACCAGCACGAGGCACTTTCTACCTCCGAGTATCGGAGTGTCACGGAATATTTAATTAGTTTTTCCAGGCCGACAGTCGTCGTCCATAAATGTTAATTGCAGATGAAGTGGTAATAAGACGCCGCCGTCCCCTTTCCTTACCGGCGTCCACCCCCTTCGTCCTTCCAGCCCCTCCTCGCCCCCTCCTTCATCCGGAGGGCCTTAATTCTTGACGAAACGCTTAACGAGTGTGCCCGCAAAACATTATCCTCGAGAAGTGGAAAGGGTGCGCCGAGCCGGTACCCCGATAGAGACGCATTCTTTCCTCGTTACGAGCTGCCTGACAACTTATGCTCGACCAGTTGCCTGATATTAAATGCAAATATGCCTCCTCGCTCTGCCTTATCTACGCGCAACAAAAGATTCGCCCCTCCTCGCACTTCTCTGCCAGTGCTGTTAAACGTTTCGTACCAAGTTGAAAGTGTTTATGCGTCCAGAATGTCAATTATGAAACGTACAACTTTTTCATCTGTGCTTAACTCGCTTTGGACACCTCGTGACGCGAAAGCTCTAGAAGTTTGAACTTGCGCACGAATTCCGAAAGCTAAACCACAATAATAATTATGAATAGAGAAACAATAGTTCTCCGCAGATGTTCTTCTCTATTACAGGCTTTGCAAAGGATCACCATAAATAGTGGTAATGTTTTGTGTTAGAGCAACAAACGTTTACAGGCCGACGGTGGCTCGTTTTTTCCAGGAGAAATATCGCTCTGTTAGCCGACATTCTGTAAGAACTGCGTATTGTCAACAAAAACAGAGCAGCGCAAAAAAACAGATAAAAAAGGGCTGGGTGGAGAGGAAGTATGATTGATACAGTGAAACCCGATTATGGTGTGTACGTGTGTTGTGCCGTGTCGCCGGCTGTTAGCCTCGATTTTTCATGGTTTTGGTTAAACCGTTACATAAACAATATATTTGCACGCGATTTCTATATGTCACGCTTTGTTTTGCCAGCGACACTTCTCTGATCGGCCATGCAAAGCTGTAACAGGAATACCAGGAGCGCACGACTCAGAACAATCATGAATGGATCAGCCGAGCGAGTACTGCTTCGATTACAAGCTTCTCCCTCGTGAAAGTGTCAGCCACTAAGTGTTAGAGGTCGCGCGAGACTGCGGAAAAATCGGCGAGGGTCCGAATGAGCGTCGGGCGAGCTGAGAAAAATCAGTGTGCCGGGATGAGGGTGTTCCTAAGGGTGCGAGAGGCCAAGGGTGGCTGGCGGTCTGGTCAGAGGGGTCGCGGAGGCGGCTGTGCAAAGGCGCAGAAAGAACGGAATTTAATTAAGTAAAATTACTGTCGCGCGAGCAGGCGAGAAGAAGAGCCGCCTGGTCGATACGCCCTGGACGAAAAGGTACCGATGCAAGACACTTAAAGCAGCCAGTTCACGATATTTCTATTTTCATAAAAATTCGCAAGAACGTACACTTGCATCTCTAATCTTTCGATGTATATTTTAATTATTTACAATTATTTCACGGTTCGGTCATGAAATAATGAATTGGACTAGTAGTATTCTTCGGAAAACGCTCGGGATTCATTGCGTGATGGTAATTGTGGAGCAAAATAAGTCTGAGAATGGATCTGGTGTTATAAGGAGGAGGAGGAAACTCGTAGATCAGACCACCATGTGGGCACTGGTTGGCGCGAGACTGGAAGCGAGCATGTTCGAGGGGTTAAACACGCTCGGCTCGCCAGTGCATATCCGCATCTACTCTTGCCCTCTAAATTATGCATTCTGTTCGTGAGATCGCGCGCCGCTGGTGAGAAGAGAATTTCAAAAGGTCTGGCGATCCAACCAAGCAAGTCTAAGTCTTGTAGGCTTGCCGAAGAGGAAGCAGCCACCTCTTACGAGGAGGCAGATATCATTTTTCATAAACACACCATAAACGACGGCGTTACGCGTGATTGGATGAGCCTCCCCACCGACGAGGTCGTTCTTTTTCCTTTCTGCGAGGAAGCTTGGAAATTCTAGCGACATGCCTATCATTTGCAAGATCTCACCTCACAAGAGTGGGAGCTCAATCTTCGTCGACTTGAATGAAATGAATTACGAATCGCGAAAGTTCAAAGTTTCGTTAGTAATTTATTGAAGTGGTGGAAGTGAGCGGAGAATTGGCAGGTGCGTTATTGGGAAGGTTGAAGACGAGTGTGTACGTCAAGAGGCATTATTCGAGGTGGAATGAGGTTGGCTCGAAAGCGTAGCCGCGTTTGCAGAAGGCACCGTTAGATTTGTGGACAGGAAGATGAGCATAGCTCGTAGGCCTTAATCCCGTGGCAAACGTGCTAGTCGATCTTGCAGCTGGATTTCCGGGATCGATGGAGCAGGTTAAGCACGGGAAATTGCGGAAATGAACAGTCTGATCGATATACATGATCCTGAGTTACTGACAGAAACCGCAGTACTAAGACCTTCACCATTCAACTGCCTTTCCTTCGCCTAATTTCAAATATCAATTCGTTCATATTTTTGCTTACCACAAATCTGAAATACCTGTACGAATAAATTCCAAACCTACATTCGGTTCATGCATGTTTTGTGATTAGCAGACGTCCAGTATTAATTATAATAACGTCATGCGTCAAAATTAAACAAGAAAACATATCGCACGCGAGTACGACGTGGGATCTCTTCGAAAAGAGAAGTTTCAAACCTTCTTATGAGTATAGTTAGAGACATTGTTATGCAAACTTAGAAGAGAAAAGAGGCGGCGCCCTGCTACGAATGATTTGGAAATTGGGCAAGGCACCGAGAGTGTTTTGGGGTGAGTAACGAAAGGGTTAAGGGTTAAAATGTAATGAAGATGGCTGGAAGGCCTACCTTGGTCGAATACAAGGCAGCGGGTGGTCTTGGCAGCGAGTCCCGGGGGCAGAGCGAACCTGTAGGCCGGGCCCAGCGACAGCCCCAGCCCCAGTCCGAGCGCCTCCGCGCCGCATCGGCCCCCGAACACAGGCCCCACTAGAATCACCCATAACACAGGACATCAGTCATCGTCATCAGCAATAAACATCAGATATACGTTATCATTAGCAACGATACTTAGATTAGAATTCAATTTTTCAACAAACTAACACTTACAAAAGATCCAGGACTTCTAAAACAATATCGAAAGTTGCGTTAACAAAGCGCGAGTAATTTGGGAAGAATTTCGAAAACTTTGACGCGCCAATCGAGGACCTGAATAATAATGTCAACATCAATGGAGTCATATTGAATGCTCGGCCGTAAAGGGGAATTAATTAGAACTCGCGAATTATTTCAAGTATTCCAAGTGGTGAGGGTATTGGTTATGCAGCGAGTACGATGACGTCTGGCAAAAGGGGATCAAACGGAACGCTATTAATATTACGCCGGATGATCGTGTAGCTGGACTCTTATGATTGCATGATCCTCGTCACAAAGGAGTGCAAGTTTATTACGATCTCATATAGATATTGATGCATTGTAATCGCGATGGATCTTATTGCTTTTACGTATTAGGCCAGCACGTGCCGAGCGACCGATTGAGTTCGGAAGACCATACAACCCTCTTCTGCAACCCTTCGACTTCTCGCATTCATATCCCGATAGCAAAGGCAACTCCTAAATTCCAGCCCGTTCGATTATGCTATTCCGATATCGTATTTCGACTGTTGACATTGGATCCAGCTCTCTTTAGTAATGTGCATTGATACTGTCAATATGTTAATTGACTCAAACTCAGTAGGCTCGAATTGAACTGTATTAAATTGTAGGATTCAAAAGACCATATGAAAGGTTACTGGGAAATGAAAAATGAAAATGCGGTCAGTAACTGGCGCACACGAAATACAATTAATTAATTACCGGTGCAATTTGTACCAGAATTATGAACAATTCAATTTAGGAACAATAAATCGGCGCATCATCCATTAATGTCTCACTTGCGTTGCAATTAGTACTTCATTATGAGCACGTTACTTATTTGGATAGCCGCAATTTGGCATTGATTTCAATGAGTTTTACATCCAATTAAAATGATGTATACGCCCGAAAATTCCTAAGTAAATGTGATGCAATTTTCTGATTCTTGTTCGAACTATAATTTTAAGAGAAATTGGTAAGCACTTTATATAGGGTTCAAAAGTTATCCACTGATTAATCTCTGGCTGTCGCGGGGCATATAATGCGGGAGATACGCGTATAGAATTGCGTTTATAACATCGCGACAGTGGGACTTCGATCGGAAAATGAATCGAATGGAAATATTCGTCGCTGACGCGATGGATGCAATGCAACAGTATCGAGTGTCCGTCCATTCAGCCACTCGGTGCAAACATTACACGTAATCCGAAACTACTCCTTTTGATCTCCAAATACCGTCGAAATGATTTGTGCCAATTGTGTATTCCCGACAATCTTCGCAGTGAATATAATGCCACATTTCAATTGTGAACTATTGCGTTTCACTGAAATTTCTTCGAGTATAATACTAATCTTTAACATACTCGTACACTAATTTCCTATTTTTTCGGAGAATGCAAACAGCCTTTTATCACTGAATATTCTATCATACAATCTTACAAAAATGGAATGTAGGTCCTAAAAGAAAAGTTGCTGTTTCATTTCGCGGATAAAAAGTATTCGATATTTGTCACTTTGTGTACTCAATTCAATGAGTGGAGAATGTTCGTTCATGCATAATTCCGAGCGCGGAGATGCCGGAGAACACGTGTTTTCCACCTAAGTGGAAGGAAAGGCATCATTTTCGGGAAAAGAAAAGGCCAGCAGGAGCGATGACTAAGCCACAATCTAAATTCATGTCCGGGAGCGGAAAAATGCGTGTAGCATAATGGCAGGGGCTTAACATATTTTTTTAAATTGCTTCTTTGAGATGCAGAGCCCGTTAACTGAAGGTGTCTGGCCTTGTAGATGGGGCTCGTACGGCAAGCTTTCGGCCTTTTCGCTTTTGGCAGCTTATACGCTGATTAAGACACCCGATACAATTAGGCGGTAAAAGGAACCTCAAAAGGCGCCTCTCTTTACCATCCCCCCCGATCTGCACGCTTAACTAGTGATCCCAAAAGAGGGAGAAGGTTTCCTTTGGAGGAACTAAATCCTATTAGAAGAACCTTCGAAGAATGACCTGGATTTTTTGAAAAACCACGCTCTCGCTCCCCAATCAACCACGCAACATATAACCTTTCTGGAACTATGTGATCTTTCGCAAGACTTTCAGAAACTTCAAGAAACTTCGTGATGCTTTATAAGAATAAGATTTATCTCCCTGCACCTAAAGTTCATGTGCGTGCACATTCTACTTCGAGCCGCAAGTAGACTGGCGGTCGTTTACGAGTGCAAGAAACTGTCGCCAAGATGGCATCGGGTTTTATACCGTTCTTAAGAACCCAAGAAGACAGTGGGCAAAAATCGGAGAAGATACTTCAGTATCTTTGAAGTTGTCCTGCGTAGGCTGGTCGGACGCGAAGTGTGGCAAGTTTAGGGGCAGTAATGGAAATCCTGTCTTGGAAACACAATACTTCAACAAAGAAACTGATCCTCTCAGACATATCTTAGAGGTCTCTCCGTATCTCTGAAGGCCCAATTGCCAAAACAGTGAGAACAACACTCACAAGTATCATTTTCCTACTACTACTCGCGGAGATTCTCTCGAATTGGTGGCCGGAACTTGGTCTTACGCTGCTGGTCAAAGGGGCAAGGAAAGAATGTTAGAATTCCTCGTGTTCCGCGAGAGGACGCGGTCCATTCCCTCGGGCGAGTAAGTCGATCGTCGACTATCTGGAAGCGCGTTCCGGCGGTGGCGAGAGACAATGGAGAAGATCGGCGGGCAATCGCCGAAAAAGCGCGATCGGTTGCATTGTGTATCGAAGAATGTTGCGGGGAAGAAAGCGTGTGCGGCTGGTGCGATCGGAATCCGGCGTGGCAGCACGGATGGCGTAATACAGGGTGTCAGGAGAGCGAGAGCCAGCGAGGAGCGTCGACGCCGAGGATGGAAGGAGGAGGAGGCAGGCGGAGGAGTCAGGAAGGGTAGGAAGCTGGCAGTGCAAACAGCCAGCCAGTCAGTCCAAGAGGCAGCCTCTCTCTCCCTTTCTCTCTTGCTCCCTCGGACTCTTGTTCTCCATTCTCGCTCTGTCTCGATGAATTATTCAAGGTTCTTGATCCGGTCTCTCCGAGCGTATAAACCGACAGACGGATTCTCGTCCTCTCAATCGACGAGCTATCGATTTTTTCCCTCTCCCGTCTCCCTCTCGCCCGAAGGCCACTGCGCTGCACTTGGCTCTCTCGGTACTGCCAGGCCAGATTAAGATCGCAAGGATCGACTGTCAGCTGTCGTGATATCCCCGGTGTCCGACAATCGCACGCTCCTCGATCGTCCCGTGCGCCTTGTACGGTAGCCCCGCGCACCTCCCCCCACTACCCCTCACTCCAGGCCCTTTTTCCACGGGACCTTTTCTCCTTTTTCTCCGCCGCTGCTTCTTCATTCATGTAGATACAGGGATTGTCATCGATCTACCGCGAGATCTTGCATCGGCCCGTTTGCCATATTTATGCTGCCGGCCGAGCCACGCCACCGGTCATCGTTAGTACTGCCTCTTTCTGGGATAACTCCAACGACTAACTATCCATTCTCTGATTTAAGAGCGGCGGAAAATCCTCCGTAAATTGGTGCGCAAGGATCGAAAGGTGGTCCCGAAGGCCACCTGCCGATAAATGATTCCCAAGTTTGGCAGCGATCTCGACGCTCTTTCAAATAAAGGAGGCTTGCTGGCAAAAATTATGATTGTTGGTGCGAATTTTAAACGAAGCCATTCGTAGTTCTATGTGGGAGGGAAATGAGAAATGCAAAAGTTCCCGTAAACGTTAGCCTAATGTTATGAGAGGACGTTATGACCGAGAAAGTGCTTTCGAAGCTGGGGAAGACTCATGTCAGGGAAAAAGTGATCCTGACGCGAAAGCAATCGGACGCCAGTGAGCTGGATGTCCTGCGAATCTTCGGAACTGCAGGAGGACGCGGGTGAGAGCACATGGAGGGTCTTAGCGAGCGTCCTCTCGCAAGAGTGAGCAATGCAGCCGAGAGCCGAAGGGATACGGAGTTAGCCAGAGGAGTGGAATGAAGACGGGGACGGAGTGGAGCGCAGACTGGAACTGGAGAGTGGATTGGGTTGCCGCAAGTTAGCCGGATCGGTTGCCGCCGTGAGATTTTCTTATTTAGCGTTAAGGAGTGAGAAGACTGAGGGTAACATAGGGAGAAGTGCAATCTTCATGATTATCTGCATGGAAAACTGTCCATCTTTTATTATTAAAGCTCTTAAAATGACTTATTCGAAAAGCCTCGTGTGAAGTATTAAGATATTCCATTATAAAATTATGACAGTGCTAATAAATTGATAAATTGTTAAATTAACAATTTATAATGAGACAAAGTAGGCCTCTCTTTGAGTGTCTCGAATGGCTGACAAATGAGCGGACGACTACATCGGCTTCAAAAAGAAACTATAACACAGGATACCAGTGCATCGGCTGGCGAAGTATCAATTTTCTAGTGTGGGTAACTTCGGTGCAGATGGGACAGGTGGAAAGGCGTGGGAGCGTGGACCGTCTAATTAACCAGAAAACGTCGGCGTCGGGACAGAAATGTGTGCGGGGCGACACGATCTCGCAGGAAAGAGGAGGCAGAAAAACAGAGGGAGAGGCAGACGGGCGTCGAATCTGCTGGATGATAATCGACGTCGATTTTCGCTGCAACAGCCGGCCTGTATCGATTGTGGAAAGACTAATGGCCACCGCGGTTAACCGTATTATCCCACGGCGGAAGTCCGCCCGTTCAAACGGCCACATAAATAGCGACTCTTCTCTCCTTCCCTCTCTTTCCGGCCGATTGTCTCTCCAGATTATTAGCTCAACTATCGAGAGACTTATCGATGCACGCTGAAGACGCTGGAATAATTGCATTAAGGGGAATCGAGAGTTTAAATTGTCTCCCGACAAAACCGATTCATTAAATCCAACAGCGGCCACCGTAAATGAAGAGGTGAAACAGTCACATTTGACATGGACGATGATTTGACAATGAATGTAACTAACGTTAAATGTCGACAGAAAGTAGAAAGTAACTGGAAGCTGTCAACGTTCCATAAAGTTTTCTATCGATTGGCAATTAAACTTAGCAATGCAGAATCAACTGCATAATAAAATAGAAAGTTTATCGCGTAAAATATTGATATTAATAGTAAGTATATAGAAAGTTGCCGTACTATCTCTAGCAGAAATCTGTCTCATTTCCTTCATCCCATCAACGGAAAACGGTCCACCGTCAAGATACTTTATTAGTTTTACAACTTTTTCATAAAGCAACCGGTCTGATGTACCGGCGCGACGTTTATCCTACGAATGAGGAGGAAGTCTGTCGGAAAGGCCGAGCGGAGTTGGCGATGGTTGATGCGGAGGGATATGATTTTTCCTAGGGATTCCGGGGATTTTTGAAAGCTCGGCGAACTGCCGACGAACCGGCGTCGCCACGTGAATTGGCGATCAAGCGAAAGTGAGAGTCCTGGTGACACACAGACACAGGCGTCGTGCGCCCAGAGAATGCAGACAGTGATCGAGGATGGTCCGAAGTTTCTCAGGGCGTTCAAGTTTCACGGTGGTTGATATTTCATACACACAGAGAACGGGTAATGGGGTATCCCTTCGTTGTCTGTTGACCTGGCCACGCACCTAACGTCACCTATATTGTTGTCAGCCTGTTATTACTGTATACGCTCTCCTCTTTCGGGACGCCCATCCTATACACCCCATTGAGTAAACTGTGGTTTCGCGTCCGGCCACTCTCACTCTTTCTCTCTGACACTCGCCTCCAATCTCTCCCTCTTTCTACCCCGGCACGTATGGCTTCCCTAGATTCTTATTCTTCTTTCTTCACTTTCGCCTCTCGCGCTCCTGGATCCAGTAACGATCCGCGCTGAAAAACTTCGATCGGACACTGTCGGACATTCCAGCTATCTCACATATCGACACTAAAGTTCTTTGAATTTAGAATCGATGGAATAATGATTTTCCTTCTAGGAATTGCATTTTTCTGTTAGTTTCTTTCTTTCCTTTGAGAGAGGTAAATTTAAGGCAGGAGGAATTTCATGGTGAAGATTCAAATGTCGTGGCAAATGAAAGGGTTAAAGTTGTCGATGGAAAAGGGAGCGGGTGCCATTAGCGTCATCCGGTAGCGAGGAGGATTTCGCAGGAGCGCGCAAGGACCTCGTGGAACTCGGGTGGTGGCTGGCAGAAGCTCGTAAAGTAAGCGTGGCGTGTTGTCCCGGCGCGGCGACATTGGGGACAGCGGCTCCTCGGCCAGGAGAAAATAGAGGCCGAAAGAGTCAAACACAAGCCGCCTGTTGTGTCCTCCTTTGCATTAAACGCGCGCGCATTCCCTCGAGCGAACGATTAAGACCTAAGAGGAAGAGCGGCCACTCGCTCGCCCAACTGAATGAATGTCCTTATTGTCCTGACCGTGAGAACTCCAGGCACGCGCGCCTGCCTCCTCGGACCCGATCTCGCCATAATTAAATAAATTATCCGATTCCCCGTCGCTCGCTCCTCTTCCCATTGATGGTAATCGGGCACCAGACCGGGCAGCTTCCTTAGCGATTCCACCAAGATTACGTGCTTCGTCGACCGATTACTCGCCGGACAAGCCCTTCTTTCTCACCAACTTGACATTAAAACCGTTCCTTTCTGTTGCCAATATGTCAACCTTGAGGGTAGCCTGGCCGTTTCATTTACCATTATTTCGTGAGAAAGCATCTGTTTAAAAAAGAAATTCTGGGCATTTGTTCCATAGTAGTGTTTTAAGATCGTGTTATCGGTTCTATAAACGTAATAATTGGGTGGTTCGTTTTTAAGAATGCGAAAGACTCATTGAACTGATAGGAAAAGCGAGATGCCATCCAAGAAACTATAGTAAAGAGTACACTGCGGCATTGAGTTACTTTTTCTCAACTCGTATTACTTGCAGTATTTACGCGCAACAAACTGCTCTTAAACCTGACGTAGGTATATCGTGGGACTGAAAAACTGCAGACCGTGTAACTGGAGAAGGAAAACCATACGACATACCGTGGTCACCGTGAATGTCACTAAAATCCCCCTTTAACCTACTGGCATCATCATGATTTCTCCATCGAATACCAGAAATGTGTCGAGTCACTCCACTTCTCACAAGCCACGCGACAATATCCGATATAAACAATGCAAGAAACCGCACATTCAATTTCCAAAAATAAGTCAGTGAATTCCTAATTTTCTAAAACCTAGAAAACTAGAAGTTTCACACTCGAATTTCATCCAAAAGGTCGGATAAAAGTATTAGAACTAACACTGCGCTAGGTTTAGCATGAATCTCGTGCTAAAACAAGAGAGAACACGTCTGCTAATGCTGATGTAATCCCTTAAGCAGCATAAGTCCCGATGACTAGCCGGAATAATTCCGATAGGCCGTGCGAGCCCCTTCCTCCAACTAAATTCCATCCCTGCCCACCCCAGTCTAAACCGAACAAATACATATCTTGCACGAATTTACTCCGAGCAAGTGCAACAATGTGAAAGCTTGGTAATAGCAAATTCTCGACATATAAAACAAGTCGTACGAAAACTCAAAGGCATACATGTTATGGATAGGAGGAGGAGGAGGAGGAGGAGGAGGGGGCGTTTGACTGGCAAAGCAAGGAGGAGACTTTGAGGCGCGATTAAAGGCCATGGCCCATTTAAGCAGATGCCGAGAGTCTGCGCCGCCGAGAGAGCGTGCCGGAATTTTTCTTGGGTGAACGGCAGAGGAGAGGAAGAAGCAAGCTCCTTCCCTCCTTTAACGAGGAGAATTACCGCCCGTTAAACAGTCGGCTGGATCTCTCGAGCTTCCTAAGATCCCTCTTCCCGCAGGCTCTCGACTCCGCAGGGGTTGACTGGCTGCTTGCTCGCTCACTCGCCTTTCCGGGGGAAATCGGATGCGCGCGGATCTTTTCCCTGTAATTAATTTAAGAGGGCTCGCTTACGAGCTACTCCTGCCAGGCCGATGTCTGGCTATCCAGAAGCACCAGCATCAGGAAAAGAGAGGGAAGAGAGGGAAAAGAGGGCGAAGCTTTCGTGGGTTCTCGCGGATCACCGAGAAAACGAGCAGCTTCTCCTTCTCTGCCTTCTTCCTTGGACCCCCACCAGTTGGCACACCGAGCCTGACAGGGCTTCTCGCGAGTCTGGACTACCTAGCCTCTCTCCTTTCCAGTTTCTGCACTTTTATTTATTTATTCGTACCCTGCCACTAAACCGCAGAGCGACGGATCGCAAGGACACCGTTACTCACCTCTTATGCACCGAACATTTTGTAATTGGGTTAATGACATATTCACCTAAATATTCCCGCAGTTCCATTTCCCCTAATTTCGACAATTTTCTAGACCTTCCAGAAATATCATCGCGTACTACTAATTCAATAGTAATGCAATAAGTGTTAAATATCAGCACGAAATAATATAAAAAAAAAGTAATAATTTCTTAGACCGGGAATTTGTAAAGTAATAGAGAATCACAGAAGGACATGACTGAAAGAAGAAAAGATGTGGGATGCTGGGTAGAGGAGAATAGTAGTGGCAAGTTGTCGCGGGTTATAAGGCGGTGTTAAGCTCGTGTTACACGGCGGAGGCGTCGTGCAAAAAGGAGGTGAAAGGGGCGCTGAGAAGCTGGAGGACACGGGATAGAAAGGATCAGGCTCCTTCGGCAAGCTACTCTCCCGGCTCGGGCGGGAATATCGAGAGAGAGGAAAGAAGGATGGAGGCGGAGGTGAAGCAGAAAGGGAGCGCGTGGTAATCCAAGATTTATCTCGCATACTGTGACAGCGGCACTGCTACTTCCACTCTTGGCGATTTAAGGGCTACTGAAATCCCCCGAGACTCCTTTTGCCAGCTAACTGCTACCGAGTTAGGAATGTCGTGCCGGCGGAATCCTCGGATAGCATTGCGAACGATACCGAACCGCCGCGCCGCCGCAAACTCGGCCAACTACTATGAATCTTCAACTTTTCAAACCTTTTATTTCAAAGAAAAAGACTGCAATGTTATTTGAATTCCAATGAGATTCCCTCATTGAACAAGTACACTATGAAAAGTGTAAAAAGAATTCTGACGGCCCCGCATTGCAAATATCATGCAACTAAAACCCCCTTAGCGCGGCTTAGTGCGGCACGGGAAAACGAATATCACAGGACATGTCCGAATGATCCAGATCAGTCATAAATCACCTTTATCCCAGGCTGAAATTCGAATCCCATTGGTCATCTCACTAAATAAACACGAAGATTCTCGGACGCGCCCGGAATGGGAGGGCTGAAAAGTGTCAGCGATGTAAATCCTACATTAGCGAAGGCGGACAGATGCCGGAGGGATGCTGCAGTTCCCGTTGATACTAGGATCACCCAATTACATGTGATCGTACTCGTCTTTGCGGTTTAAAATCTTCCCTCTCTTTCACTGAAAAGGGATTGATACTACTGGTTGGTGGGGTAGAACGATAAATCGTTCGTCGGCCAATACTAGCCGGGCTTCACGATTAAAGTAAAATATATGGCGGCTTTAATTACGGCGAGATTTCGGAACGGCGAACTGACCGAACTGTAAGAGCCGAAGAGACGAGGGGAGAAGGGAGCCGAGCAATGGAGTAAGAGAATCTCCTGGAGAATGGCCAGGAAAGGGAGAGACTCACACCACAATCAGATGCATTATTCATGGGGTGTGAGGGAAGATACGATATGATCCAATATGTGCCCCACCCCCTCGACGACCAACGGGCGCGCTAAATGTTCCAATCCTAAGAGGATGCTGCGAACAAACCCCTCTCCTAAGCCGACTGGAATTGATCCGCAAATTTTCGGGTAATTTAGGGCGGAATGCTTCCTTATTCTTATTATGTATGGAATATCCATTCTCAAGGAAAGAGCTTTCGTGCCCAAAAAGCGATGTACCCAAGAAAACCCTTGAAAAATTGGACTAAAACATAGTTTGTATAGAAAATCAAAGTGAAATAAATAAATCTTTAGAAAATCTTTAGAAAGCTTTTATAATTTTCATAGATTTCTGAATGAAAACCTGAGGCTTGATATTAAAGGTTTAACGAAAGAATCCCTGGCATTTCGATCCATTCCAGCACGCGTCCTCCACGAAGTAAAGTGCGTGGTCGAAGCTGTTAACTGGCGTGCTCGAGTCTGTACAGTAAATCCCGAAGAGCTTCCGGCGGCATGAACCAAACGCGAAAGGAACTTTCAGACGTGAAATAAGCCGACCGTGAGAGTAGGAAGAGGTCGAGCTAGCCGAGAAATCTAGGTAGCAGCCTCTGCGTTTCAAAAGATTCCGCACACGTAAAAAAACACAGAAGAATCTGTTTTGGATGCTGGGAAAGCGTCGAACCAATCCTGAAATCTTCTAATACATGCAAGAACAATCTATTGCAATTCCTGGCAAAAATTAAGGCTTTCACATTGTGCGTGTTTTACGCTAAGCAATTTAATTGAAGGGCTACGAAGTTGTTCAGTGGCTAAGAAGGAATTAATGCGGTGGCAAGGCAATTTCCCGATGCGTTGTTAAATCGGTGGACGCCTGTTGCCGGCGCTGCGCTGCGCGGCGCGTCGCGGCGTCCGGAGAAGGCTCGAGTCGGCGGCGGCGGCGGCGGCGGCGGCACACGGCACGGGCGAAATGTATTAACACACAATGAGATAGTTTTGTTCCACCGCTCGCTCCTTGCGATCCGCACTCGCTCGTTTCCCCCTCCCCCCAAACAGCATCCGAGCATCTTTCGTGCCGCGGTTCTCTCTACCTGGTGTCCTAACAAGTCTTGCCAAAGCAGAGCCAGTTCTCATCAAATTCATGATCATTTTTTAACCTATAACCTTTGCAATATTATAGATACAGAATAGAATTCCTCGGAATGAATATCTCTGCCGATTGAATTTAATTACAAGCGGAGATGACGCCTCGAATCGGCGTTTGCGTGTCTCTCTTCGAATACCTCGGTGGTAATATTACGTGGAAAGTCGGGTTTCCTTGGCTCCCGTGCAATGTACTCTTGCTCGTAAACCGAGAAATAACCACATACACCAGGCTACTAAAAGATTCCTGCGTGCAATGTTGTTAGGTGAAAAAGAAACAGTTCGCAGCTGGGGGATTTGCATAATGTTCATGGAATGCGTCGGGTCCCTTAATTTGTTAGTATGTGCTTGCATTCACCTGTTCGCCTTCGGCTAAAACGAGTCAGAGAGGTCGCCTGTTAAGGAGCACTCACATGACGAGATTGATAGCTGTATGAAACAAGCTATATTGCTAATTGGATGCGACGCCAGGATCGGCTCGCCATTCAATTAATTGAACTCGCGTTTACCGCATCGAGCGCGGATATGCAATTAATTTCTTGTAATTGAACGCAGAAAAGGGAAGAGTCTTATTAAAATAATTCTGGAATTTCTGCCTTGTTGCTGAGCTTGTATAAAGAAAAATATAGTCTTCCAGGAAGGCTTAGAATGAAGGCCTGCCTACTTCGCGGGCACCGTTTACGTGGTCCAGCAAGGAGTTGGAAGCCGTTCGCCATCTTTCTTGCACGAAACCTGCGGTGCGCCATTGTGTGCGGACGTTTTGATAAATTACCGAATAATTGTCAAATGTTAGAAAACGACCGGCTCTGTCCTCGGAGCGCAGAAAAAAGCGGTCTCGATCCTGTGGGACAGAATTAGCTATGTGCCACTGCCACCTGAACAGGATTGCATCTTTGTACTGTCAAAAGGACGCAAAGGAACCAAGGCCTTATGCAATTTTTCCTTTCAATTTCTTCAAAGCCTTGTAGAAAATATTGAAGGTGCAATACATTTTATTTTCAAATTTCCGAGCAAGCAGGCAGGAGGGAAAGCAGGGAGTCTCGCGATGGTAGGAGGCGAACGCTGGGAAGGGAAGCTGTGAAAAGGGTGCGAGGGAGCGTGTTTGGCTACAGGGAACGAGACATTTATGCTGCTGGCCTTTTAGCACCGTTTTGCTGAGCTGCTTCATCCGACCGCTCACTCGGATGCATGCAAACGCTTACGAATGCATTCGCACTCATGCATACTCCCATCGTCTGCTCCGTACAGTATAACGTGCCCCCACAAACCTTCGCCTCTTCTCTCGCCACGTACTACGCTCCTTCCCACAGTAATAATACATATCGCATTATACGGCCAGGCAGCATCCCCCATGGAATTGCAAACCTATCGTAACTCACACCGGGAAGGATATTTCCAGAAAACCGTACAAGTATCGCAAACTTTCCTCCAGCCCTTTAATTCCCCCTTTACTCTACTGTTTCTCGCAATAAGAATACCTTTTTCTCTTCTACCGAAAGCGAATTCGAACCCAATATAAAACTATTTCAACTGACCCGTAGAAATTCCCAGCGACAGATCACCTCGCTCGTTCTTTATGTATAAAGCGCTCCAGTGCCGCTTTCCGAATCCAGAGAACGGGAGAGTTCAAAGTGCACAGTACCCGTAATCAAGGGGCTGCAAATCCGTTGAGGATGGAGCGACGCATCGGATATTGCACTTGAAAGCTGGCGCGCGAGGAGGCTTTGCTGGCGGGCGAAGGAAAAAAGCGTGCGATCTTTCGCCAGGTGCAGAGAAGCCCGGCAAGGCTCTCTTTGACACGGCTGTCATCGGGCTAACACGATTAAGTAATTAGGGGATTTTCAATCTTGTCCCCCTCGCGCCCTCTTCACCGGCGCGCGCGAGAGAGAGAGAGAGAGAGAGAGAGAGAGAGAGAGAGAGCCGGTGGCCGGCAGGGGGCGTCGAAAAAATAAATAAACCCCAAAAGCCGCGCTCACGAATTAAATCGTTGATGAAGAGCCGGCTGCCTCGCACCTCTTTCACCCTCTCTTTTCTAACCACTCTTCTTACCCGCCCTGCACTGCTCTCTTTCCCACCCTGCACCCTTATGCTCGAGCCTCGCATTGACTCTCGCGTCTAAATCGATGAATTTCAGCCGAGCGTCCTGCCAATCTCACGGCTACGTGCGCGTCCCCTGGCACTTCAGCCTCTTTTAAATTTGCCTCCTCTTTTGATAATTAGAAAGGACTGCCCCGCTTTGACGCTCTACGATTTAACATCCACTGGCCGCACGTACCTCACCGTGTCTGGCATAGCTGATTGCGGTACTTTCCTGTCTTGAGGGTTAACATCCCCAACTGCACGAATAATCGTGTGTGTGCACATGTCCCTTGTTGGTTCGCAGTGCTTAGCCAAGGTGCCAATTGAGTTTACAATAATCCCAACTTTTGATGGATTCAAAAGTTAGAAAATAAAAAATTGTGTATGATTAAAATGATATCTAAAGTATGTCAATTCCTATAAATTAATATAGATTGTGATTGTTTAGATTGAATCATTACAGGATAATTTGTAAAGAAACAGGTGTAAGGTCTACATGCGGTGGCACGCCGACGATCGCATGCTTCAGCTCAATCACGGCTCCTACGCTCGAGAGAGGATTGCATTACGTCCCTAAACGCGGCCAGTCCCGACTGCAATTAGTAACACGATCCTCCTAATTGCCAGCTCATTTCCCACTCGTGTGTATCCTGCGTCTCGAGCGGCCACGACACACCTCACCTCAACGTTCTTTAAAATTACTAATCGCCAAGTGCCAGTTCGATATTTATTTGTCTAAATAAAGAGCGACGCTGCAACTTTTCATTTATAGAGTGAATTACAAATGACAAGTGTGTCGTGGTGAAGAGGATATAGGATTTTTTGGGAAAGTCGTTTTTCGTCAGGTTTAAGGTTACTGTTCAGAGAATTCCTGAAAACCGGAAGAATAAGAGAGTAATAGGTGGGCGAGAGTTAACAGGGCTAACAGCAGGCTATAATGTGATGGTGTGGGTGCTGCTCGACGCCGTAGGGTGCTGCTGGGAGAAGGGCGCTGCCGGTAGTCTCGGGCGAGACAGTGACAAAGCGCCTTGGCCCGCGGTGATTTCAGTTAATTGTCGTCGCGGCCATTTCTCACTGCCGCCGGTTGTAAATATCCGTAAAGGCGTCAAACGCCTAAAGGGCTAAAGGTAGAACGTCTTACTACCGGCTTAACCCGTAAGCCTACTCTTCCTTTTGGCTCATTCTTTCCTCGGCCGATCGCGCCAGCTTCCTTTCTCTCTTTGGAGCTCTCCAGTGCGGAAGGAAACCCTTCCACCTTATGCAGCGTCTTTCCACGATTGCTCCATTTTTCTTGGCTCACTGACGAACGTATTTCAGGTGCCAGCTGAGCATCCTTCCGGGCCAACTCTAGTTTTACTGTTATCGTCACAACCCCTTCACGCCCAAGATTCCGGCCAAATGACTCTCGGAACGCCGGCAGACCCGATACTCGTAAAGTTCTCGACCCCGAGATTTATGGGCGAGACGATTTGCCTGTGTCGAATGATTTAGGTCAACTGGTCCCTTGGGAGAGATCGGATCGGTTGTTGAAAAGTTATCTCACGATAGCTCACGTATTTTCATTCTACTCTTAACTAAATGAACATAAACTATTACTTGCACAGTATTTGGAGAATTCAAAGCTTTGGAAGTCTTGTGGCTCGAAATTCTCAAAGCTATTGTTTCTATTGGTGCAAGATAATCTACTATGAAAGCAGATCTGCGGAGAAAGGTTCGACGGAAAGGAATGAGGGAGAAGGCGATCATTCGGCTAGACATGCTTCGACATAAGTTAGGGGGAAGAGTCTCATAATCGGCGATCCGAGACAGTGTCACCCCAACCCAACGGGAGAAAGTGGTGTAGCTGAGTGGGCCGAGGGTTAAAGCGACGTTAGGGTGCCGCAAGACGAAATCGAGCCGAAGCGCGCCGGGCCAATCTTGTTTTGAGCTTCTAATAATACCCGGTGTATCGGTTCTTTCTCTCGTCGCTCTGGTATTTTTATGGTCCAGCGGTTATACCACACACGCGCGCCTCCTTTGTGGTTGCGCGTGTGTACGCCACCGAAGAAGACGGCACCATGAAACCGTAGCCAAACAGCTGTAGGCCTTGGCTGTTCCGTAACCTACCGTCACTCTTTACATTCTTGTATGTAAAGTTAGGAATTCATTCGTAGCTCCACTCATTCGCCTCTTGTTATACTCAATTAGCCCCTTAAGTAGTGGAATATTCAATAGTTTCGCAAGGTTCTTTCTCTCCAATTTAACGCTGTCGGAATGCAAATAAATCTGGAAGAAGTTAAGCTTCGATGGGATCCGTACGATGTTCAATAAAATTATGCTGAGTGCCAATAAAAGGCAGCTGTTGATTACCGAGTGGCTAAGCAGCCGGAATAAAGCCGCTTTCTATGAAATTTAATGGCTAATAAAGTACTACTTAACAGTCTTTCAATCCCGAAGCATTTGAAACAATTAAAATTGGACACAACCTTGCCGTAAACTGAGGATCGAGATATCCTCGATCTCTGAACTCTGACAGCATTCGATTTTTAACAACTCCCACTCACCTCGTCCGTTTTATTGCGATGGGAGAATTTGCAAGAGTCGCAAAATGTATAAAATATTTTATTATACTTTTATTTACCGTGCGAATAAGGTGTAAGCTCATCGGAGGGTGACTGGGAGGTAAGCGATGACCACCTTGTCTCGCTAGTTAGCCATAAAACGAGGCACATTGGGATGCAGAGAGAAGAGGGAGAGATAGAGTGTGTGTGTGTGCGCGACGACTAGTCGACCACAGTTATTACGAACGAATATACGGCACGTGGTCATGGCCGTAAGCGGCACACGGGGCCTCTGATGGTGACAGTTCAATCCGAACTTCGGCGTTCGGCGGTCAGAAATGCCGGCCGCAAAACCGCACGCGTGATTTCCACCTCTCTTTACCCCCGACTGATTCGCCGACCCCCGCAGACCGAACTGCACTCGCCGCGCCGTCACTCGTTTCCACTCTTATTTCCTTGTCGAACCCTTAAGGCTGCCCGCTCGACCGCATCGCTTACTTACGATCAATTCAGAAGACACCTTAAGGGCAAATCCTCGAGACTGGATGCTCAAGAAGAAAGGCGAATACCAACACAAAGAGACCAAACATGTTCTCTACTAAATACATTCAACTATAAAGTCCAATTAGCCTATTAGAGTTGGTAGAATTTCAAAGTCTAGGTGAGAGAATGTAGGTTCGATGGGGACGGGCCATCAAAGCAGAGCGTGGATCGTGCGAATTTTCTCGGAGACAGGCTGCTGTTCCGCAGTCCAGCATACGTAATGATCGAAAGAGAGCGGCGTCGGCGTCGGCGTCGGCAGTGAGACAGACAACAAGGGATAGGAGGGTTGGTGTCGGGGTGGTGTCAGGGCTTTTGCAGTTCCAGGTCGCGTTGACGTCGCGCTCTCGCCCCGCTCTACTCGTGACAGAAATTACTAAACGTGGATTGCCGGGGCGCAATCGCGGACGTACGTAGCAACGTACGAACGTACGTATAGGCAGAGGTAGTGGCAGAGGTAGAGGTAGAGGCAGAGGCAGACGCAGAGGCAGACTGGACATAGGTAGGCTGGCAAGCAGAGGAGAGGCAAGGGGGTGGTCGAGGGTGTACGTGAGGGTAGGTATTGTTGCGCCTCGCAAATGCTCTCTCGCGTCGAAACGAAAGGACGAGCGACGTGGTGCTGGCTCGGCCGAGTGCTGGACGCAAGCGAACGCGCCGGAACTGAAGGACGGAGGATCTGGCGGGCTTCGGAGCGCGCGAGCCTCACGCATATTAATCCATTCGACCGCACATCACAACCCTCCCGTCCCTCCGTCCCTCCGTCCCTCCCTCACCCTATCTCACGCGTTCTACCTTCCTAGTCGAGCCGCACGCTCGAATCTCGTTCGTTCGTGCACTTCATCTCCTGGACCCGTTAACCGGCTAGCCGCACACCTACGCACCGCGCCTGCGGCAAATTGGCAAACTGCGCCTTCCTGCGCTCCTCTCGTCCTTCTCCTCGTTTCGCTCCCTCCTAAGTGACCGAGCCAGAGAGAGAGAGAGAGAGCGAGCCGAGTGGACAAGCGTCCTGCTCGACACACGTGGACGCGCGTCGATCATCGCGCGTGACGTCCCGACAAATTGATATCATTCCCAGATTGCCTACATTGCTAGCAACACGAGCGAGCCGAGCATCATCCCCTCGCCTACCGTTGCTGGGGCCGCTTTTCCTCCTAGCGCCACTCGATATTCACGACGATCCCGGGGGAAACACTTCCGACACCGTTTAGGACCACTTTTTTTCCCGCCATTCTGGACGCTCGCGTGTTACGAATTTTTATTCAACTCGTTGCTTCTGTTTGACGAATTCAGACAAACAGGGCTATTAACTGGAGATGAAAGTTTTGGGTAAAAGGAAAGATTTGAGATTGAGCGAGGATACAAGCAGGTGGGAAGGGTTTTGTAAATCGTGACGGTGCGTCCTCTTCCCCCAATGATTGATGGTCCCAAGTAACAAGAATTAATATCGCACTCGGGGAAGCCAGTGAATTTTGTAATTCAAAGTCAGTAGCCTCAGTACATCCCGGGCATAATAATTTTAATTACTTAATTTAAATTTCAATTCATTACGGCCGTGCGCCAACCCGCCCGGAATTTGACATAATTTTATGGATTCCAGGCAATCGAAAATGTACGGCGGCACGGAATACAAAGTTTTCCTATAATTACAATTAAAACCCCGCAACCGGCGATTCAATTTACGATGTCGGAATGTTAACTTAGTATTCAGCGACACCGATGATTTTTCAGAGGAATAATGACACCCCGCCGTCAATAACGATATGCGTCTCAGTCTGTTGGCAACGATATTATAATTCAATACCAACCAAAAATGATTCGCCGCCCTCCTCGCGTCCAATTACAACGATTGTAATTATTAGCAATAATTCAAATGTTATCTGAATCTCATCAAATTACAATTTCATTATTACATCAGCATAGAATTTCAACTCTCAACTATAACTGATGCAACAGCTTCCCTTAAATACAAGTCTTGTCCCCCCATTTAGACATAGTCTAGAACTTGCTATGATTATCTCTTCATATAATCATCGCGTCCCGATTCTGTATCCCAACACAATGCACTCAGAGGAGTCCCTGTGTAGCCAATATCCAGATAATCTCGTGAGCTAGTAATCGTTACGATAAAACGAGTTGTGTGTGCAAGAATATCACGCGAGGGATAAAGGAGAAGTAAGATCGAGCTTAAAGCATAGAAGAGAGAAAGGGAAAGATAGAAAGAGTGGAGATAAGAAGGGTGGGATGAGATGGTGGGTTTGCGCAGTGAAAGAGGAAAAGCTCCATCGTGAGAGGACAAAAGAGGACTCCACCCTCACCACGCCCAGAAGCTCGGGAAAGAGGTTTTCGTGCTGGGAGGTCCACCCACGTTGTTCAGACGTTTCTCGATCTGGAGCCTCTCGCTCTTTCCCACCTCAATCTCACGCTCGCTCTCCTCCTCTCCGCCTTGGCACTGCTTCGGCGTCGTAGAGATCCAGTCTAGGAGGAGGCGGAGCGTCTCTATTTCTAGGTGATCGTTAAGCTCCCTGAGTTTCCAGACCAAGAGGAACCGGGAAGCAGAGTGAGAAAAGAGGAAATGGTGGCCGGCGAGGAGGGCAGAGCAGGGTTATGGCCGCGTTAGACATTGACTCGTTCCACTTGGCCCAAGTAGTATAGCTGAATCGCTGCTATTTGTTCGGTACAAACTTTAGGAAACGCATACTGACTTAAATAACAAACAACTCCAAGGCAGACTAAGTGAGATGCAGTTTAATAAAATATAGGCATAGTTTTAACAGTTAAGAAAAATGGAGTAGAACTTAACTTGTCAAAATTTGCACTTCAGAAACAATTTTAGTTTCTATAAAATTGTAATTGCATAGGAATCATACAACCGAGCATTTTTCATTCCTTTAAACCTTGCGTACAAAAACACGTCCGCGCTGCAAGAAACTACTTTGGTTGGAAAACCCAGGCAAGCATAGAATCCTATCCGGAGGAGATCGATCGTGATACCAGGAAGCCCGGTGCGACCAGGAAGTGGAAGATTCACACGAGCACGAAAGGATCGCGCAGGATCAGGAGGCAGGCGCGATGTGTACAAGAAGTACATAGCCGCCGAGGAGCTCGAACGGTAGAGGGAGAGAGTAGGAGAGGAGGCGAGAGAGAGAGCGAGAGAGGCGAGGAAGTCGTTTCCATTGCGCAAGGATCGAAGCGTAGTAGTCTCTATCCAATGCACATGCAGCCCGGCGAGTATAGAGCTCCGCCTAGTTGGCTACAGTGTCGAGGAGGAGGACTAAAGTCTCACTTATTCTACTTGCAAGCTCTCCTCCCTGCCAATGCGCCGACCTTTCCTCTCTCTACTTACGTACGACCACCACCGCTCCTCTCCCTGCACGCCCCGCCGCCTCTCACCGCTTGCCCAGTGAGTTATCCTCGCAAGGAACGGGAGGAGCATGCTTCCACGTCGACGCAGTTGCAGCTGCAGCTGCGGCACTGCCATGATAAATTGAGATCTTATTTCTCGATCGCCCTCCTCCTTGTCCTCCTTCCAACAGCCCCCACCCACTGCGCACTTCTACATGCTTGGCTGACTGGTGCGCCCATTCTACTTGGATCCAGATATAACCACTGCCACTGAGATCTTTTAATAGTCTTAAAGCCAGCTTTTTTAATAATTTACTATCGGTAGGTTTGTTTTGTGAAACATGTAGAAGATTGGAGACACTTTGAATTTTAGGGATTTTTTCGAAAGGCGATTTTGAACTTTGGAGTTCTTATTTTTGCTGAATGAAGTTTTTGGGAGTTTTGGGTCATTTGGAGGAGCGCATGCACTGAGTGCTTGAGAATTCGCTTTAATTAGATGGCCAAGATTTCGTTTTACCAGCGAGTAAAGGTAGAGAACAGAAAACGAGAAGACGAAGGTTATTACGTGCTACTCGGACGATCGGATGACAGTGGGCTATTACTGCCGTCTGTGCCTGAAGTGCGAGGAGCAGGGATATGCCAGGCACGATACATATGTACTGACGAGGGCCGTCGAAACCACACTTTCGCACGCAAAAGTGTAAGACGCCTCGTTTTACAGCCTATACTCGGTAGAATGCTCGACAAAACTGAAAAACAACCGCTGCGGCATGCGGGTAAATAGTCGCTGCCATAGATATCTCGTGCTGGAACGCGAAGAATGATTGCCGCTCGACTTATTCTTCCATTTTATGGCAGTTTAAACATTGTTTCATACGTGTGTGTAAATCTTCGGTTGCCTTCAACGAGACCTTCAAATTCTATGCTATTCAACTAACCATAACTCTTCATAAATTGAGATAATTGGGAGTCTTAAAAAACCGGAAGATAACACGTAGAATTGTGAAGCAGTGACTGATAAGAGAAGAGCGAAGTGCAGGAATACAGAATACGAACGCAAATGAAGCTAGTGGCCGATGAAAGGTGGCGATTGGTCTTTTTGCTATCGTTACCAGAACTGGCGGTGCGCCGCCCGGCTATCGAGGATTCGTTACAACCGAAAGTTTCGGCGCTGAGAAAAATCGGGTAACGCGAGACTCATTACGATCGCACGAATAACGAGCGGCAGTATAGATTACCGGATTACAAACGAACTGGAATTATTGAATTACAAATGAACCCGTACCTCCTCCACTGATATTCCCTTTCTTCGTTATCAGTCTTACTCTTATTTGGCTCCCCTCTTTCTTTAATCAGAAGAGGGATACTTGTGAATTTGGGGTGGGGGAGCAAGGTCGGCTGTATCCACTAGGATGAAAGAATACTTCGAGAAATTAATGAAATAGTATTCGAAAAAACTGGGATTTAAAAAAGTTTGATTCCAGGAGGACACCAGAGCAATAAAAGGATCTCTCGTGAGATTAACACAGTTGGAAAACGAAAATATTTGAAGAGACCGAGCGTGCAAAAGGGGTGGAGAACGCGTCCCGTCGACGTTCTCCCGCCAGTGCGATGCGATATTCGACTTTTAATGTTGTTTTCATAGCAGAGTTACACCTGGAAAAGCGATACTTTTGACGGGCGAATTTTTTCCGCCCGCTCCGCTTTATTGTTCGGCGAGAGAGCCATTGGTAATTGGTCGCGCGTCTCTGCAATACGTGGAAGCGAACGGAGGCTGAAACGAGCGTCAGAGATTGCACGGAGCCATAACGCACCCTTGCCACTGCCCCTTTTGTCGATTGAAAAAATGCAATTTTACATTTACGTGATAATATGGGTCAGAGACTGGACGCCCCCCTACATCATCCCACTCCAACTCATCCGGACCACTTGTCATTGGGGGAACGGCGGTCTGAGTGGTTCAGAATCGCTCATATTTATAACACAAAGCAGCGCAGATAATTCAACAGGGAGCTAAATGTATTATTAATAACACTCTTAATTCAAATTCACCAAAGGTCCTCTTGGAAAATGAGAATACGTATAAAAGTAGTATTTAAGCGGGGTAATTAAATCACGTGACATCTGTTCTGTAATTAAAGGACGATTGGACTTATTGTAGAGCGATCGACTAATTTCAGAGATGGAGGGCTTTCAGGAGAGGACGAAAGATCGTCGGGAGCTGTTTCATCAACGCGTAACGCGTGCAGGCGTCGGCAGTTAGGCGCTCATTTGTATTCTTAGAGCGAAGCCGAGCGTACGAGGCCGCGATTTACTATCACGTACCGCGAATTATTTGGTAATCAAATTTTTCCACCCTTCCGCGGCCGTTGTCTCGAGGCGAAACGGCCGGAAGGGCTGGCCCGCTCCGCTCGTTCGGCTGCTTTTACAATGATTTCTCTATTTTACGGTGGCTGCGTGAGCGGGCCATTAGGGATGCCACCAAGCCCACGAAACGTGCCAGGAAAGTCCTTCCATTCTTTTACCAATTCAACGTGAAATTCGATCCCGTACGATCCAGAAAAAGTCGTAATTAAACCGGCTTTAAATTAAACCATCATTCACCGCGAAAATACGATGTCCAAATATTACAAATATCGAAGTTTATACTGTTGCATTCCATTGTCATTCGTCATCCTGCGAAGTGCAGATCAACTAGCGCGGAAGAATTCGTGTAAAAATTCCACCAATATTCCGATACACGAAGGTATCATCGAATATCGCATTTTCGGATTTACAATCTCGTCTGGACGCCAATACAATTAATTCGGGGCACGTCTTGCGAGCACGCAACGCGCGCGCGTTGCCTCGCGGCGATAAAATGGAAATTACTATGTAATAATAAAATGACGGAATAATAAAATAAAAGGGCGAACTGCCCCGGGGGATCATCATTATTTGCTCGGTTTTTTCGTCGAGATTAAGCCCGTGCGAATGCGATCAGCCGTGCGATTTTCCCCACGGCGTAAAAGTGCAAAATGCGTTGCGAATGCGTCACACATTCGATATGTTAATGGAACATTTTTATATTCGTTCGAAAATATTGGATCGTTTAGGCAGCGAAGGACTTTTTGCGAAAATATCGACTTCATAGACTCTGTGAGAAACGAGGCGAGAGAAAGGGGACTGACGAGGAGGCAGCTAAAATCCCATAAACGCCGGATCGCGTCAATCATTCTTTAGCGGGAATGAATTTTCGGCGACCATCGCTAAATCAGTATCATCGACCAATAACGCTCACCGTTAACGAAGCGCGGCGTGCATATGCGTTAAATTGATGTACCGCCTTGCCAATGAGAAATTCCATAAATATCGACGCCACTTGGAACGCGAATTTTGACCGGGCCGCCAATTTTCTACGCGCATTTATTATATAGCGAAATTAGCCATTCTCAAATAAATTGAACTCTGTATTCCACCAGCCATAAGTTCATTCGCGGGACAAACGGGGAAATTAAAGAATTAAATATTAATATACAAACATTATCTATGTATTATTGTGAGATTCGATTTTCAAGTATTGCCGGTGACTTTCTCAAATGTTTTTGTGGCCCCGCAATTCCATATTAGAAAATGAGCCCCATAAACACAAACAAATGTTTAGTTGAAAATGTGATCAGAAGAATGTCTGATTCATAAAATTTGGCAAGCCGATTAATAGAATCAGCTCGAAAGAAAGTGCGGGAACTAGAACGAGTAGCAAAATCGCTTGTCCTTAAATCTGACTATGAAATCCAACCATAATCAGATCTCTCGCAGGGAACATTCGGCTAACACGGGCGATGCGTCGATCCCCGTAACGCAGCCCTCTAGTTTCACACACGTACATATAGATATCGTGATTCAGCGGTGTGAGTGTACGTGTGCGAAGACAGAGGGAGGTATTGGTTTGACTAACAGACGCATAGTTTGGTTTGCCGCTGGTAGAGCAGAGAGATAAAGAGACAGAGAGAATTGGAGAGAGGGGTGGGCCGCTAGTGGAGGCTGAAGGGGCGAAGCCGAAATCGGCTTGGCCTGTTTGGCAGACTGTTTGAATGTTTTGCGACGAGTTTATACGAGTTATCAATTTCCTGACAAATATCTGCATTTCCTCTCTGCCAGCTCTCCCCACCACCGCGCCGGTGGTTGCTCGCGCCTATTTTGCCTGTTTTTTTCCGTAACATTCTCTACGGTCCGGCCATCCCCCCTTCACTCTCCTCACCCCACACCATCTTTTCGATCTTTCATTGGACTGCAATCAGAGGTTGTTGAAAAAATATTCGTCGCTGTAACATTAATCGAGGTGGACGCGGCCGGAATCGGATTGTGTAATATTGGGATTTTTCATTCGATAATCGCAACTACTCGCGCTCAGCGCGAGAGAGACTGCCGGCACATTGGCCGAGTGTATCTATTCTTCAACGAGGAGCGGCGCAAATTTCGAATGGCGATTAATCGATCGTGAAGCAACGCCCGGCTCCGTGCACCCCAGGATAATATATTTCCAACCACAATAACTGGCGAACAATATTCAGTTTCATATTGTAGTGGCACGCAGTAAGAGTAATGCCCGTGATCCGATTATCACTCCACAATATCCAACTGTTATAATTGTTTATTAAACTGTGACCCTGGAATAAAAATGAAAGTTTCCGCAAGCTATTCGATCTTCAGCGAAAATCCGTTCTCTCTCCATACAATTTATCTTCGTATTCCCTTTATCTTTGATATTTCTTGGGAGGACCTTTCTTGACAAGACAAACTTTTCTCACAAGCCCCGATTGTTTACCAATCATTGGGAATAGCGCGCAAAAGTTAGGGCGATTTGGGAGAGAGTGCGGTAAAGGGTTAGCAAATGACGAGGGGATCGAGTGCCGAAATATCTGTATGATGACGAGGATCGCGGAGCAGAGCGCCGCACCGGAAGCTCTGCAATTGAGCCAATATTAGTTCGCGAATTTTTCGCCACTACCGTTTCGCTGCACACTGGCAATGCGTTAGAATCAAATAACACGCAATGTAAATCCTCGGGGCCCGACTGCACATGACCAATGATTATTTACCATGATTTCCTGTCAATCGCGAATATGAGGATATTTCATTGGGACGTGCTCCTCCCATCCCACTCGCACGCCCCCACCTCCCCCAAAATCCCGCCGATATTGGTTCAAGCTTCCAAAAAGGGCGAATAACACGCTGGAATCTGCATCCCTCCCCCTCCCAGCTAGTTTGCTTGAAACCCGTGGTGGAGGAACAGAGATAGAAATAAGTGCAAATGAAACGACAGCCAATAATGGGAGAAACGATGGTGGGCAAAGTAGGGGATGAGCTAACGCATTCGGAGATCAAATTATTTGCTGATCATTTCGTGATTTCGCCCGCGAAATTTTCAGTCAGCACACGCTCATACGCAGATAATGTGTGTGTGTGTGTGTGTGTGCACAGACGATGTCTCTGTTTGTATGCCCGTGTATGCCCGCTAATTAATTCATGACAAATTAAAAAATCTTTACGCCATTCTGGCAAATAAGTTCAACCTGCCCAATTTTGATTGACTGCTAGAATAATTGTAATTGAGCACTCGGCGGCAAAGTACTTGAGGTTCTTGAAAAAGGCTAAAAAATGGCCAGTACCTTAACGAATGAGAATAAAGAAAGTTAGGCGAGTTATGTGCCGGAATAATTAGGTTTCGTCGTGGGATGGGGGCAAAGGCGGAGTGGGATTGAATTTTCCCGAAAAATCGTGTAAAAACGTCCACAATTAAAAGCAATTCTTTGTTTGCCGTGGCGCTTTGGAGGGCAACTCCCCGGGTACTCTCTATGCAACTGTGAACCCCCCACCCCCCTCCCGCTCTCTTTCGCAACATATCGCACACACACACACACACATACAACGCCCCAAAGTGGGTATCGACTAATTAGCGAGGGCGAACGCGTCACACGAATCGCCGCAGTCAAAGGACATCGTTACCTCCGACTGCGGCCATTCGAAAAGGGAACAAACCCCGGTTAAAAAAGAAGAACGAAGGGAAAAAAGCAGGACCACACTAGGAAACCTTTCGCCACGTGGCATTTTTTACTTGCGTCCTCAGTTTTTCCGGGCTTTTTTTCAACCGCGAGCAAGTGACTTATTCTTTTTCCGGCGACGGCCCGCTATTAAACAAAAATTAGCTGCAAAAAGAGCCGAGAGACTAGTAATAACGTACACGAGGCAGCTGCATTCCCTTCGGAAAATTGTTTTCAATGAAAGTCGCAAAATTTTAGGCAAATGTCTGGAGCGAGGTCCACTGAAAGTGGGGACGCGGTGGACGCGCGCGAGGGATTACTATAAATTTTCCCCAAACCCCGGTCAAATTAGGGGCACGGAAGCTGGACGGAAAAACGCCGGAGAAAGAAAGGAATCCGTGGCGGTCGACGCAAATCGCGGCTGAGAAGAATGAATGGCTCTATCTTTCGGTAATTAAGACTTCACCACAAAAATAAACAAGTGAGTCTCCGGGCGAGCGCGGGATTTCCCGACGCGGCGCAGCTGTTGCCTTACTCTTTCGGGGACTTTTAAATAAACGATGTGTTTAGGCAGATTACGCATACAAATCTCTGGAATTCCCCTGCCCACGCACACGTACCCACTGATCTTTCTATTGCATTCAACACGCTTCAAATTCCCGCCATTTTTCAGGTTTAAACAGGTGTAGAGAAAATCTGATAGACAACATCGCTTGGGTTTCCAGCGACAGACTAAACCCAAATACCTGTCAATAATACTTTACGGTTGTAAATTGCACTGCTAATATACACTTCCGCGCAAGTCGCCATTAATAATAACCCACTCAAAATATAAGCCTGGAAACAGTGAGTGCTTGACTCACGCAAATTAAATATGCAATGCAGAATCAATAGGGTTTGCGTACAATCGGCTGCTTAATGCTGAATCCAAAGTGTTCTTGAAATGCTATCAAACCCTACCGGTGAGTCGAAAATCGAGGCAAACATAGTATGTACAGCAATGGCAGATCTAATTTTGTTGAATTCATTGACCGTAAAGTATTAGAGATATAGAAAATCGTTGCCAAATATAAGAACTTAATAAAGACTCACGTCTGTACGGTCGTCCTTCCTCCGGCGTCGATCTCTCGGTGTTCTCGGAGCCAGGCGTCGCATTGGCATCCCGATCCTCTTCCTCCGGCGTGGTTCCACGATTGGCGACCGATCCGGTGACAGTTCCCGTGGGAGATCTGCTGGTGGAGCCAGCGGGACTCTGCGGGGCACCTTCTTGTCCGGTGGCAGAGCTTGCCGGCGCCCCGACGCCTCCAACGGAGGATGCTCCCGACACGGAGACGACGGCGCCTCCACCAGCCGAGGGCAAGGACGAAGGCGAGAACATATTCGACATGCTCGAGAGGGAGCCGATACTCGGCAGACCGGAGCCTGGCACACCTCCGTTTCCGGTCTCTACTTTGAGACACTTGTTGGGTGGCGCGAATGCCGATGGGCCCAGGGGCCTGAAGCCGCCGAAGGGTAGCCGATGATCCAACGGGTGCAGGAACTGGGGCGGCAAGTGGAGCATGTGATGCAGCCCGTAGCCCAGCGAAGCCGCGCTGCTGAACGGCACCTGCAGCTCCTTCGAGTCGGCTACCTGGACAACCAAACAATTCTTTCTTTTAGCCCTATTGCATCAATCAATTATTCCTTAGAATGTATTCCGGTAAAAGAGCTCAAAACATTAAAACAAGTACGTAATTAAAACATTCTTTCATGGCACCCCACAAATTATGGTTTCCCAGTGCGAGAGAGCTTTCAAAGTCTCACTAGAGATTGGAGTAAGCGTTATCAGTGCTGCTCGGTGCTAGAATCGAGTTGGTATACACGGCAGGGTGGGGAAAGCGTGGCCGATGATGTGTTTCGTTATTACAAACGTTACAAAATACGGGTCGTTGATTTCCATCGAGGCATTCGGTCCGCGCGCACGGCGGAAGCTCGTGCGCTCGTGCGAGAGCTTAATAGACTCGTCAATCACGGGCGGCGAATTGAATGCTACAACTGACGGGAGAAAGCTTCGTGTTTTGACGGATTATTATAACGCGGCGGTTTCACGTTATTAACAGTATAATGCTGAACCCCCAAGCACCGGCGAGGCCGCACTGTTTCTGGTATCACATGCCATTTCGATGTACACACTCGAAACCCGCGGCCAGCGAATGCGGAGTGCCAGTGGGCGAGTTCGCTCTCATTGCACAAATCAGATATCCGATTATACTGATCTAAAGTTTTCACCATGATTTCGGACGAGCACACAAGTCCACCTCGTACACACACACGTCTCTCGAGTGATGATGCAGAGTGTTTAGCTGGGATACGCTGTAAATACTTGCGGCGATAAGTAATAATGGACCATCCGATTATGGCGATTCGAAACTCAAATAATCAGACTAATAATTATGCCCTATCTGCCGGCAGCGAGAATAGATTAGCGATACATAACAATACTATTTCATTGAAAATCAATCACTCGGCAATCTGTTCTAATTAACATGAGAAGGGAAGGTGAAAAAGGCTCAGTTTCGCGTAGGGCTCTTCGTTAATAGACTTTCTCCTCGACTAGCCATCTAATTAAAATCGCGAACGAGTGTGCGCGCCTTCCTGTCAACAGTAGTATTTCCGTTTTCGATTTGACCAAACAATGAGACTAGTGATCGAGTGCAAATAGAAAGGATACGGTGATATTTGCGTGGCTAGCGCCGCACGTAACACCGTGTGCATACACATTTTAAAATTGACCCTGATATTAGCCGATAATATCATAATGGTCGGAGAATTCACTCGCTCCTCTGTGTGCTCTCGCATTGAGTGGGCAGTTGTGTGTGTCCGTATGTACCTTTAAAACGCGAGCATTTGTTATTGACCGAAAACGAAGCGCTAATATTTGAACAATGAGCGCATTATTGGATACTGCCTCCGCCTTTCTCTCTTTCTCTCCCTCTCTCGTACCTCTCCTCTCTTTCTGCTTGCTCGGCGGCGAGCTTCGTTCCCGGAGATGCGATCGCAATTGTAATTACATCGTTTTTTACCGGAGTGCGATCGGGAGAGAGAGGATCTTTTCAATTCGCCCGCTTGGAAATCGCGCCCACCGTGCGTGAAAGAGAATCGCTTGTGAAATATGTGCCACCCTCGAAAGAATACCGTCACCAGCATCCCCCTGGTTTCGTGCATTCGTGCATTCGTGCTTCCGGTTCCCGCGTTCTTTATCGTAAATAATAACACGCAATATGAAATATCGCTGGTTACTAGGCATTGCCCGATACTTCGCGACAGATTCTATTTGGATTTAAATCGTTCTCTGCAAGCTGATTTAGAGCCAGCGATGCGAAAGTAGTTCTTTAATTTTATTTTTCAACTTTAGCCTCTTTTAATACCAACTTGTCGAAAACATTATTAATGTGTATTTTAGGTTTTTTCGAATGTTAATAACCGAAGGCAAAGGCCAGAGTTGGGGTGGTAAAAGCGGGCACGACGTTCGATTTCCGGATAAAGATTTCATCGTTCCGATAATGATGCGGCTTTGGTGGTAGCCAGGATGAGTTATACGGCGGGAATTAGTGCGCTTTACGATTAGTTTATTATTCTTTTATATCGAGGAAATGAGGTTCGCGTTTGCCGCAGCAGTAGCAGCGACTGCGGGCTGGCTCCCCTCCGCTCCTCTCACGCTCGTTCCCGTTCAATCAGTGATTTATTAGGTATTCATTATTATTTTAATTACACCAGCATCACCGCTAGCTTGGCACAGAAAGCGAGTGCGTGCGAGCGAGTGGCCACTATCCACCGCTTTTTTCGCAGTCGACCGATCAATCGAATCGTGTTTGCATATTTACAGTGTACCCCTTTTTTTAATAAATAAAAACACGCCGAGCGTACGCGCACGCGGCTCGTCATTGCAGGGCAATTAAGGCCTCCACGAAATTATCTCATTTTTTTGGCAGCTGCCGAAAGCGGGGCGGAAGGGGCCGGCGCGGTAGCAAATTTTGATATGCTTTTACGCGAGTTTTATTAGCTGCCTCCAATCAATCGCACCGCACGTGTACCGAAAAATGGGCCCCGGTTTTAAACCGGGACCGTGATCACACTGGTTCCATAGGCGAAAACGAGGAACGGCACTTCAATAGTTTACCCCATGTGATGTCCAAAAATTGGGGATTATATATTAAGCCTGATACACCATTTTGCTGCAATGATAACATACATATTCATAAGCTTTATAGCACGACTTACCTGTTGTACTTGCATTGTATATTCTACCAATTTGTAAATGCATGCACGTTGATTTAGAAACATATTATATCAGTGTGGCACTACATTGAAATTGACATCTTTCAAATTATTGTCATAAAAAGCACTTGTTATTCTTTAAGAGACATTACAGTGGTGAGAAATGAATCCCATAATCAAGCAGTAAATATTTCAAGAGCACTATATTATTCAGGACTTTTGACCGAATCAAGTTGTTCAACGAATCAGCTATTAAATTCTACGAAAAATGTCAATCTCCAAGCAATAAATGTCATTAAACAACGTGACTGTTCATTGCGTGTTGTTCCTCGCGCGGCACACGCTCCCAGCGAGTATATCGTACCGTCGGCGTCGGAGCAGAATGGTATTGGGCGTAAAGTTCTGTCGTTTCTCTTTCCGCCATTCAACGAGTTTACATAAACATTTTTGCAAACAATGATTCCCATTACTATAATTATTATTTTCTAACGTTTGGCCAGCTTATAAGATACATTGGAGAAGGAAAAGATGTCATTGGATGGAAAAATATGCTAGAAAAGACACAACATTTCCTTACGCCTAAGATCGTTTGCAAGAGTAAACATGCAGCTTACAAGTAAATTGCGTGCAGGGTTTGTGCAAAAGAAGGGTAGAGGGTGTTCGGTGGTAGGCGGTAAGCGGTGGGCGAAGGATAATGGGACACTAACTTGTGGATTGAAGGGTCTTTGCATTCTGAGGGCCTCCGGCAGCCCCCCGGCCTGAGAGAACACGACCAGGGAAGGCGGCGGCAGATGATTCGGCACATACGCTGAATTATCCATCTAAAACAGACATGAATCCCTATCTTCTCCACTCTTGCGCTACCTTCTCCACTTCCTTTAATCGATCTCTCCTAATTTTTCACTATGAAACCCAAATGATCCTGACTAGAATTTCAATCTCTTGGAAGAAGAAGCGCCCGTCAAGGAGGAAACTGATTTCTTTCGTACTGCCTGATGTTATGCGTTTACCTTTTGATATATTTATAATATATCTGATATGGTTTATAATCTTATTGTTAAATTGCAAAAAGGATAAGAAGGGAGGCATTTAAATGATGGTAGAGTCTGGAAAGAAATCAGTTTCCAGAGTGTGAAGTGTAATTGGCGATTCGATCGTTCACGACAATCTCGGCCACTTCTAGGCTTTCAACGAGAGCTATCGAATTTGATCCACGGCCAGTTGCATCGATCGCTACCATACACGACACGCACATACACGCGCACTCCTATACGACATTCGTCTTGGAGCCCAGAAAGGATATGCTGCAAGGAATGCAACAAGGAGCCGACCAGTTTTGCGTCAGCAATATTTGCAAGAAGACTACGACCGAGTAAATGGCACGGAAAAAGTATTGTCACGTGTTCTTATGAATGGTTTGATAAGTTTTACCGGGAAACCGAGAAATTGCATCATTGAATCAGTAAGTTTCACACGCGCGATTGCATTGAAAAGAGACATAGTTGGGACACCCTTAATGGGAACTTAAAATGTGTGCACTTTCCGAAATCAGAGCTGACGAACAACAGAATCACGGGCTATACACTAGCGTTCGCCAATTGGGCAAAACATCACATTTCCGTCACTGGAATCGCTGACACCGCTTAATGCACTCTGAATTCGAAAAATTTCCCGGCTACCAGCAAATCGCTGCTGCCGGGAAATGAAAGCCCCCGATTAACAAAAGAGTCGAATAAACGCGCGCGCACGCGTTGTTTTCCAATGAAATTTCAACTCGAGAGTAACAGAACTACAACTAGACTAACACACACTATTGAAAAGTATGATTGGCAAACGGTAGAAGGAATTCCATAGAATCACAGTCACGCGCGAGCCAAGAACACCTGAGATTTGATGCAACTGGTACGTAAGGAGCTTTGCCTTATCCTTTGGATCTCGTGAAAAATAGGAGCGAATGAGGTATCAGCGCTGAATCACCATATCGCGTACGTTGTCCTGTGCACCGAAAAGCTCGCCGCGCGGCGTACGACTGTCCGAAAACATTCACTGCTCATCCAGTGGTCGCATGGTCCTTATCCGTCGCTCGGGCAACGGTCCGAGTCCTTATCGCCAGCTGTGCGCACACTATGCACGACCAACCAGTGGGTAGAACGCGCTCTGCTCGCCCGCTCCGTCACTCGCGCTCGACACATGCGAGAGCACAGTCCAGTATGTGCGAGTGAGCCTCTCCACCGGAGCCTGTGGTGGCTCGGTCGTTTCGAAAAAGCCGCCTTGCCGGCGGCAGTGGCGGCGGCGACAGTTGTCGGAGTACTAGTGAACCTCGCCGAGAAAGCCCGGGCTCCCACGCTCGCTTCGATTGATCCCGCACAACTTCTATCCACGTGCGCTCCGCGTGAATTGGCGAGAGAGTGCCGGGAGAGTGCCAATTGCAATGCGAGTGCGGAGTGGAAGGTTTGCCTGCGAGTGCGGAGGAGGTTGGCGGCTCCCGGAGGAGGGTTGGCCGATTGGTGGGTAGCGCGGGCAGATTCAAATTCGAAAGGGGTCGCGTGAGTCCGGCACGACGGTGGTGCCGGACGAGAGTGCGGCTCGCGGGTTCTCGGGTACTGTGGGCTCTCTCGGGGTGCGCTCTGTGTTCGACAGGCTCTCCTCTCCCTCTATAGGCCGTGCTCGTGGTATACCGCGTGCGACGGTACGAGTGAGCGGACTAGTGGCTAGGTGCGCCGGGTCGCCGGCGACACGGTTTCGTCCCGCTCTCTTTCTCCCTCACTCTGCCTCTCGGCCGGCCGGTCCTGTTCTGAGTGAGTAGTCTCTCTGTCGCTCGAGTTTCAAGCCCGAGAGTGTCGCTCGCGTACAGCCTGCTGCTGCTGCTGCTGCTGCTGGTGGTGGCGGCAGGTTGGGTGGGAGTGAGAGAAAGAAGAGGGAGTTGGGGGTGGCGGCGGATGGAGAGAGCGAGCGAAGAGGGGTGTGAGGAGGCGAGAGAGTGCGAGAGAGTGACAGCGGAGGTGCGAGAGGAAGAAGGCGGTAGGGCCCGTGCGAGCAACCTCGTGGACATGCGAGTGCAGACTGATTGGAGTGTGAGGGTACTTACAGGCAGCGGGTCGCGAGGACGCCGGCACCGCTGGCGGCGGCGACGGCGGTGGCGGTGGTGGTCGTCGTGGTGGTGGTGGTGGTGGTGGTGGAGGCGAGGTAGAGGCGTGGAGAAACAAACCGGCGGCCGTCCTGGCGTGCGCGCGTGTTTTCCACCGCCATTACTGGCGCCACTGTAGCACTGGCATCTCTCTCACTCGAGCATGCGCGCCTTGCGCAGTACTGCCCTCCATCTGGCGATCCCCAGAACACTGTTCGCCTTTACTTGCGCGCCGACCGCGCTTCCGTCAACATCTTTTTATAACTCTCTCCGACATTTTTCTCACTTTCACTAGTCAGCTAGTCCTCTCACCTTTCGACACCTTCAACGAACAACATTTATGAAACATGTTATGGTACAATTGGAGTGAATAATAGTAGATATTTGGTGATGCACGGTAGGGTGGACGAGAGTGATTTCGTAGATCCTAGGGACTTCCCTGCATTTGAACTCCAGTAGTACGAAGGGTCAAGCCTGACAGAAGGGATGAAGGTCTTAGAATGCGCGAGTATTTTATGGAACGCACATTTCTATCTGGCTATATTTCGTCTATTGGTCGAATATAGTAGATTTTCTGAAAATGACAGTTTTTGAGAAAATTTAATTAGAATTTCCTTTCCCTTTGGGAGTTTAATTGCAGTATCCTATGTTTGGTTGCAAATTTCCATACTATGGTGTGTATCGTTCCTAACATTCCATGTATATGTCAATATGATATTCGAACTGCGGTCAATATTCCATAAACACCAATGAAATATGGATGGCCGATACGGAACTGACAATAAGTGTCAACATTTGCCAATATCGTGACGAAATGCGCATGTATCACACTAATATTGCGAAATGTCAATGCGTTCATGTTAACAAAGCGAGTAATAGGATGCCCATGGTATTCTGATCGCAGAGATGAGTAAACAGCACGTCGCTGCTTGTCATCGTTGTTTGAATCAAAATCGAAGCAAAAATTAGAAAACTGAAATAGCGTTCTAATCAATAAATTTACATTGCAGAATAGTAGCAGTTTAATAAATAATCGCAGTAATGCCCAATGGTTTTCATGTAGAGGTAGGGCAAAAAATGCATGCTTAACTTCTAATTACGCAGAATGCAGTGAACTAGTGACAATCTTCAAAAAGATAAAAGTGCATGTGCAAATTCTCACAAGTAGTGCTTGGCGCGTACTCTATCGAGATGCTACAGAACCAAAGTCTCGTTTTCTTTTACCAAACGTTCAACATAAGACGGGAAGTATGACACTTTCATGAAAAGCGTAGTTTGAAAATATGATCCATTTGAGAACAGTAAAAAGATTGTACTATTATACATGTTATTCCATATAATAAAAACCGAAAGATGACGGAGTTTCCCACCGAGTATTGCACAATCTGAATTACCGACACTAGTAACGAATTTGGAAAATCCTGCACCATCTACCGTGAAAAATTCGGAAGTAATAATATTTGATTTAGGACTTTTTAAAAAAGGGTAGACCATTAACACCTTGTGTTAACCTATTACAGTTTCAAATACACTTAAATATTGAGGCCATCGTACTGTTTGTCTAAAAATCTCATTTATTATTTACATTCTTTGTACAACGCACGGTTGCTATGTTTGTTCATAGTAACTTTGTACAGAAATCGAGAATAGTCGCAGGATTACTGAGTACAAGCACTGATGCAGTAAAAATGATGAATGCTACATAATAGCATTATCTCTTGCAACTCGATACTTTAGAAGTACAGAGTTTTGTTTAAGAAAATGTCCATAGTGAAATGGTAAGTAAAACGAATTACTAGTTTCAAATTACTAAGTTTGGAAAAGAGCAATATTTCACGCATAAATAAGTTTATATTACTTTAGACTTCATTCTTGTTTCTATGTTCGGCACTTAAGTTCAATTGGATAACATATATTGGTTCCGAGAGCTCAATTTGAGCTCTTGAATAAAAGTTATCTCTCGAAGTGACTGTGATTTTGTATAAAATCATCACGCTCGTGACACAGCACTCACATATGTTAATAAACATATCCTATAAACCTATAATGACGGTGCATACGATAATTTAAGGATAGTGGTTCATACATTCGATAGGTTTCACTTTTGGCCCAATAAATGTGGGTTTTGGCAAAGTAGTTGTTTGGTAAAACTTTGAAGGTATATAGATTTCCTAAATGGAAGGAACATAATTATTTCTAGAGCAAAATACAGAAGTTTTGGTCAACCAAAAAGCTCAGTTTCGATTATTAACCATACTGTATCAAGTTAAAAAGAGCGTCGACGTTCTCCTTCTCCGATTCTTGTTGCTGCACAACTTGTGTGACATCCTGCGTTAAAAGGACTTGTTCGATAAGGACAGTCTCTGTGTTCGGGTTTTGAACAATATGTTCCTCTTTCCCCTGCAACTGCTCTGCCTTCGTTTCTTTCTGATCCTCTATGAGGTCTACTTGAGGATCAGTTGCCGTATTTTTCTTTCTCTTCCCTCGCGGCCTGTCTGAGTGAACCCTCATGTGTCTTCTCAGATCGTACTTGCCAACAAACCTGGCGCTACAAACTTCACAGCCGAAGGGTTTCCCGCCCGAATGTGTCCACATGTGTCGCCTGAGTGCTGCGCTGAATGTGAACGCGACACCACATACATTGCAGACATAAGGTTTCTCGCCAGTATGCAGAAGACTGTGATCTCTCAATGTGGCCCTCTGGTTGAATCGTTTACCACAGACTTCGCAAGTATAACTCCGGGGATTCGAGTGTATCCTGACGTGATTTAGAAGATTGCCTTGTTGGGAGAAGGATCTGCCACACACCTCACACTTGAATGGCTTCTCGCCAGTGTGCACGCGCATGTGTGTCTCCAGAGTGCGATTATTCAGGAACCGTTTGCCGCATACCTTGCAAGGGTACTTGGGCAAATGCAGACCTTGAGGGTCCAAATGTGTTATTAGGTGTCTCTTGTAATTGCCTTTGTGATTGAAGACCCGAGGACATTGACTACAAGCATACGGTGCACCGCGTATGTGCGTCGTGACATGGCTCTCCAGTTCAGATTTTGTTTTGAACCTGTGTCCACATTTAGGGCAGCGATGTCTTGGGAAGTCTGTATGGCAGACCATATGCCTCTTCAAGTACCTTTTCATTGTATAAGCCTTGTTACAAATGAAGCATGAGTATGGATATTGACCGGTGTGCGTTTTCACGTGTGCCCTGAGTTCCCGGTGACTCTCGCAATCCTTCTCGCAGACGACACAGAAAAATGGTCCACTACTTGGAACGTGATTGTCTATCGTATGTAGCAGGACCCCTGTTAGTTTGTCATAGTTCTGCAAACACAGTGTGCACTGAAATTGCATAACATCCCCTTCAATCTTTATCTCTTTTATTCGCGTTATCGTATCGTTTAGGCTACCAAGGATATTATCCTTGGGATCGACGAAGTAGTCGGAATCGGAAGTATCACAGTCATTTTGCTGGTTCGATGTGGAACCATTGTGCCCATTTTGTTGGGATAGATCCTTTGATAGAGCCTGCTCAGACAATTCAGGTTCCCACGATCCATTCTCTCTGAAGTTTTTCACAACTTCTATATCCTCCTCATCTTCCATATGCAGATATTCAACCTCCTGTTCCTGTTTAACAATGACATCATCCTTAGAAACTAATTCTTGCATTTCCTTGATATCATTTGCTTCTTCAAGAGGATCAGTGTTGAAGACCAAGTTTCCTTCACCATTTCCTTGGTCCAAAACATCAATGTCTGACTCTGGTATGTACATTATTGTGTAGTCAAGGTTCTGAGATTCCAAGAGTTTTGAGAGTTCATCTGGTATTCCATTACTGAGATCTTTACCCTCAAGCTCTTGCATTTTTGAAATGATCATGTTCCTGAGACGTAGATCATTCTTGTCAATCTCTCCGTTTGCCTGTACAAGTTCCGATACATCGATTTCCAAGGCTTGTTCTCCAACCCCATTCGCAGTTATCATTTCAGATAATGATTGTTCAAATGGTTCCACACTATTCAAAGAATTGTTATCTAACTTACTATCTACTGATCTTAACTCTGCTGGTTCACTCGAATTGGTCTTGCATTCATGATCATTCTCAATGCTCTCTTCTTCCTACAGAGAGTAAAAAGTATTAAATTTCATACTGGAAACACACATACATGCTAAATGAAAATATTGCTCTAATATTAGCAATACTGCCTACCTTACAGCCAGGCTTGATCTGAGTCTCAAACATCTTCCTGAGCTTCTTCTCAGTAGCCTGGACCTGCAGTCTAAAGTCATAGAAAGCATCTGTCCGGTAAGCGCACTTGGCGCACAGCTTATTCGGCAGGCCATCGAATCGATCAATCTATGGCACAGAGACATGCAAGATCTTATTATAAGTCAGAAGAACTCTGAGGCATGAGGTTATGTTTTCATGTCACTGGCACCCATGGTAAACAATGGGAAGGCATTGTTGCTAAACTGAAGCGAGAGTTCGCAAGCTCAGTTTGTTTCTGCTAACTCACCCGTATGGACGTGAGCTCTGCCAGCTTCACCGGCAGATTCTTCCTGCTGATGGTGTCGTCGTCATACATCGGTAGCAGGACACCATCAACTTTCATGCAGGCCCGGCACATATCGGCGCAGCTGATTTCCCAGCTCATTGTTAGCTCGCTTGCGTCGCCGACTCACGCGAGATAAACGTGCAAGGAATTGTCCACGACCAGCACCGAGACACACGCATTTCACATTTCGCGCTCGGCGTCTCGCTCTTGATCGGACATTATGCACGCAGAACCGAAAACAAGAACTGGGAAACGGAGAATTCTAGACGGAGAACGTGCTTTTTACAATGCACCCAGTACCGGCCACTAACTATGCAAATTATAATGATGACCATTCCGATAATGATAGTGAATTGCAACGCAGCTGACATCTGGCGAGCGCGGGAATCCAAAAGATCTTAGTGGTCATTTAAATGTTAATTCGAGACTTGGTTCTAATAGTTGAATTTCTTAATCAAATCGATTTTCGAAGTTGCGAGATAATGTTTAATATTTATTGTATAGTGAAATGAAAGTATATGGTTACGTAAATGGTCGAGTTTTGATTAATATAATAATAGAGTTTCTAAACAAATTTAAATCAGCTTGGACTATAGGATTGTGCTGTAATAGAAACTAATTCAAGTTCGAATAACGCATCGGGGCGAGTTTTGGGACACAGGTGGTAGAAACTTGCATGCTAAGCTCGCGAATATTAATCCCTCGGAAGTCCAATATGTTTAACTAGCAGCTTTGAGAATGTAATGAAACCGATATAATATCCAACTTGCAGATGTTTGCATTATGCTTCCTCCATCGTTTTTCACTGATTGTAAATTCGTATGAAGAAGAAAGGTAAGAAAAGAAAGGAAATCGGATTGCCTAATCCTTCCTGAGCGTGGTGGATGTGCTTAAAGTTGCGATCGTCTATCTACTGTATCGTTTTCCGATCACCCAGTTTATTCCACACGACAAGTTCCGAGGTGTGGAATGGATAGTTGTATTGCCCAATTTAAAGTTTTCTAAACTTTTATTTTCACCGACTGGTGTCATCGGAATTCTTTTTCGGCGTTCACTAAAGACTCAACTTGAACTTTCGAGTACCCGAAATCAATCGGAAGTGGCCCAATATGTCGACGAATATCTAGAGTTCTTTAGAAGACATCTCCAGGTCACAATTAAAAATGATCCTACGAGACTTGAAAGCATTAATGGGTGTATTATGGTAGACTGGAGTCGATTTCCTTGAAAAATGAGACTGTGTGACAGCTTTTCGAGGCGGACGTCCTTCCTCTGGCCTCATGGCTTTCGGGCGGGCAGAATGGACGGTGATTCGATTGCAGGTGACTCGGCGGATATGACAGATGCACCGAAACTTCCGGCTTTACGTTGGTCAGCTTAACAATGCCGTGATTGATGGTCGTCCGGTTGAAGTGTGACGCTCTTCCGTTCGATTATTGGACACCTTCGATATTCCCTCTCGCATACTCTCAAGATGCCCTTTGCCAAGGACTGCCTTTCAACGTTGGACCAATTTTTTGTGGACTTTTCATATCGCCGAGCATCGAAGTAGCTTTTCTATGATTTTCCAACAAATTTCAGTTGAGATTTCTACTCTCTCTCAAGTCTTTTAATCTAGTTATTCCAAAAATAATATGTATTCGTAAATACAATGCAGACGGGCGCGAATGTTCGAATAGCAAAGTGGTAAAGCCGTTCGGAAGAAGCTTGTCAAAAGTTCCTCTCGCTCGAACGCATGGGCTTCGACTGCAAGTGATCGTTCAGCAGTGACGAAATTCCGTCTGCAAATTCCATATCCCGATATTTCTCTAGGATTTCGAGAGTTCCTCGTACCATCTCGAGCGAACCATTTCCGCCCAGGGTGGGTGGCTTTGCCCTCTTCTCGCTACTTTTCCAGTCCCAACGTATGCTAGGGCGTTTCCTATCACTTTTTGACTCCGCGCACAATCCGGAAATATAGGGCTAGTAACCCCAAGTAGTAACAGTTTTGAGGATAGAATGTCAGTCGACAATGATGCCATCTTCCCTGCCGATTTCCAGGACTTTCTGTTTATCCGTCTGGCAAACTTTGAAGATCACTGCCTGAAAGCCACTTAAGAACCACGGATATTTTTGGAATCGAGTTGTTGTTTGTTACCCCGAGGGATAAAGGTTGTAAACAGTTTCCGCAACACATAGGTTGTTAGGCAGGTCAGCATTGCCAAGATTCCTCTTCCAGTTTTCTCGGAGAAAATAATTGAACGATGGATGCCTTACGTTACACGCAGTCATTTCTTTATTACCTAGCTTTCCCAGAAAACATTAATGACGCACCACTATTTGGACTTACTCTTAGAATCACAGTGTATCATTCCGTCAAGTTGGAGTTCTGTAATGGAGGAATGCCAATAAGCTGGATTTACATGTGTTATGGTGTAAAGTAAATGATATTGGTTCGTCGGGGTTTCTAGGCCGACGTCTCATTTGAAGGCGAACAATGCTGCCTAAATAAATAAAACATAGCTTGTTCGCCTCTATTATCATTTGACTTTCAGCGTCTACGTGTGTATGTTAGCATACACTTCAGTCTACACCCGCTCGACTTTGGAAACACTGCAGCGGTAATTTCAACAAACGCACAGGATCCCTTAAATGCTCCCGTTGGAATCACATTTCGCCGCCAGGGTTTACTTTTAATTCTCCTTTGAGGAGCGACTCTCAATCACAGTTTACTTTGAGAGAACGTGTACCACTTTTCACTTCTAATCGTCGCTAATGCTTAAGTAATTGGTAAATTCCACCACGTTAAATTAATACACCTACAAGATCTTCCGATTTTCATACAACCTTTATGGAACATTGATTTTTAATGCTCAGGGATGGACATAAAATAATATGGAACGTTTATATATGCCGAGACGAAATGCAGTGCGCAAATATTGGCCGAGTGGCCGACTATTTTAAGATAAACTTCGAAGTCCGTCAAATGAGAAGTTCGCCCAATATTATTTCCAAACAGTGGGAATTAATGTACTCCGATGTACTGCTACATAGTAGGACACACGTGATGTTGTACATTACAGTAGATTAAGTTCCCACTTCGCTCACACGATGAGAGTCTGACAAACATACTCTCACTGAATTCTATTGAAAAGTTTCCTAGCAACTTCGCTAAAAGCCTGAGGTCGAATGCGAGTTACGGCATCAGAACAAAGTCTTATAATGGAAATTTTACAGGCACACAAGAAAGTGCGATATAATTAGTGGGCAGAATCTCGAAGAGTGAGAGTGCACTCGGCTTTATTAAGACGGCCAGGTATACTGGTGGCTTGTTTACTGGGTCAGAGTCATATAAAGTTCAGCACTTTTAATAGAGCGAGCTGGCATGGTGCGGCCAGTAGTTCTTAGAGCAAGGATTTATCGCCCCTAGGCGGAGGCTGAGCAGCAAGTAGAATATACCGGCCTGCGAAAGTATACTTGAGAAAGTATAGGTATGGCAGCTGTACCTTCGAGAGCGGACTCCTAAAATTCGGCCTTCTTCGGTGATCGCCATTTATTTCCGCCGGAAACAACGGACCAACACTGATTGAGACACCGGTCTCGAGCCCGACGTGATTTAAGCCCAGGGCACAAGGGGTTGCAGGGTTGATCGAGATTCGAAGCCTGGGAGATAAACCACTGTAGTACGAGGGATTTATCTTCCTAGGGCCGAGACAATCGAGGCTCTGTCACTAGTATAAAGCGTAATAGAAACGTTAATGATTTCTTGCAGCGTTCACCACTTTATACGCTCTGGAATGTACTCAAGAATTTGATGACTCAAAAGGAAATCTATTAGATTTACGAGGGGTGTGAAATAGTTATTCTTCAACTATCACGTAGAATCAAAGACTAACTTTAGTCTTTTGCTGGAACTTAATCCCAGGGGTTTGTACGCTGAGTAGCGCCTAGTACGGGAAAACTGTATAATCAGCTTTAGCACTTGAGCTGTGTGGGTGTCACAGTGTCTTAGAAAATCGAGTTTCCGGAAAGAGTCTGTCACGGGGCCTGTCAAAGGAAGGTCGCTCCATTGTGGAGCTGCAGGGTTAATTGTAGAGGGAACCCTTTAGCTTGCCCTTAGCGTCTGCCGTGTGAAGATAGCACATGTCTAAGAAGCGACACGTTCTCCTAAATTACCTTCAACATAGGAAAACATTGTATCCGATTTTTGCGCCCCAAGAATTCATTTCACTATAATTAATCAAGTCAAAGCTGAACGAAGGAAGAAATTGATCGACAAATACTTGAGGTAGAACATGTGCACTTCCTAGACTCGATTACAAAAGTATGTAGCTAATTTTCTGTGCAAGTATGCGTTCTTTCTTGCACTCAATAGCAACGGCCGGCTGCTGAAAGCAATAAAGGCAGCTTCCGATAAAGTTTGCCACATTAGCCAGTGACATTCGAGATTAATTAATGCGGATCTCTCATAAGAGAGCCTGGAAACCCCATTGCTGCATGTCCCAGTGGCTCGATTATGGCGAGGTACAACGGATCCAGGATCAATATCGTTTCAGAACAAGGATACTTTACTTAGAAACCTGAGTGCCTTTCCTTAATGGATGCATCTCGCAAAAAATACCTGGATGAATTATTGATCAGTGTTAGATATCCCATTAAATTTTGTATACGCTTTCTAAGGATCGGGAGAGTTTCATGTCCTTCGAGAGCGGAGCTTTCAACAATTCAAATATACCCTAAAATGTACGTTACAAATCTATTTAATTTGGACCTTTAGGACAAAAGCTCTGATTGATTTTGTAGAAGCAAGTAATAAAAAAGATCAGGTGGAAAACGAAGAGTGCATAAAAGCGTTAGTGACCAAAGAAAAAAATAATTGGTATAATAAAGCAGGTGTATCTCCAATTTTATTAGGCTAATATTTTCTTGTGTCGAGTGGAATTTTAATAAACCCGACGACAAAATTTATCACGCGACGGTACTTTAGGTAGTAATTAATTACAGATAACGTGCTTAGTGTTAAACGAACGAAGCCATTACTTTTGGAAAATAGGCAGCCAACCGTCCGACATGCGCTGGACCACCCGATACATCGACAACGGGTGCATTATCAAGCGAGCGCACATGAAAGAGTAATGCAGGAACACGAGGGAGCCGGTCAATTTTTCATGCGCTCCACTTTTTCCCAGGCGGGATATAAATAATACAGCGTGCTTTCACCTGTCAGTCGAATTAAAAAGCGGAAACCTTTAAAGCCGACGTCACCTGAGAGTCATCCGTCAAGGCATGGCGAGGTGTTGCAACACTCACCAGCGCTGCATTTCAGAAAGAATTGCGAATTAAAGGTCTGATTAGGAGCAATTGATCTATTAAAAGTGAGAATCAGTGAGGCGCAGCAAGAAATTCCAGACATCCAGTATAATTAAAGGCGAGTTTCCTTCGCCAATTATCGCACTCCCGATGACGGGATGAGTTGGGGCGGGGCGGGGTGGAAGGGTCTAACTGGCCATTGCACCGACCGATTTTCCATGGCTCGCCGATTAAAAGCTGTTGTCCGAACACGAAAGTTCGTTAATCCACGTCTAATGGCGAAAGGAGTCTTCCCTGGAATCTCTGAGAACTTTTCAGCAAAGAGTAGGAAGACAAGTGGTGATCGACGCGCTTCCAATCGATCTGCCGAGAATCTAGCTGCGCAGAAATTAGGGTAGAAAGGTGGCAGCATCTGGTGTGGGTGGAAGAAGGAGATGCTTCGATTGGTGTATGAAAAATCGGCCGCTCTTCCTTAAGGCAGTATCTAACCTGTTGAAAGCACGTAGATTTAAGGGAGAGGCTAAGATTACCCTGCGCGAAGGGGCTTCTCTATGCCTCTGGATCATCAATCTTTTCAACAATCGCCTCCCGGTGTGCCCACCATTATTCTGCCATGGCGCCGACACTCATATCATTTTGCACCCCATTGCCGAACGGCCATGTTTATTTTCATTTCAATTTATTCTGCTTTTTGTATCATGCAAAAGACATGTGGTCTTTAGGAGAATAATCCCGATCCGTTCCAGATATCCTGGAGATTAGCCCAGGAAATCATTCTGTCCTCCGGTCGCTCACTATTTTTACTTTTTGTTTGTGTTAGCCAGGTTACGAAGTTTGAACTTTGAACACCACAAATTCTTGTGGTTCGAATTTGCACGCGCTGCAATTGAACTTTACAGAATTTCTTTAGTTTATAGCGGGTAATGGATGTTCTCCGAGGATCACAAACAAGAAAGTTTGAAAGAAAATTTCGCAGGTAACACGTTAGCCCGTTGCCTGTGTTCGAGGCTGGTATGCGTTCATCCTTGTCCGAGGAATAAACCATGTTCTTCTCGCAGGGACGCGTTATATCTTTTAGCCAGAATATTGGCCGAAAAATGATTTATGATTGTCGCGCGCAACGATGAATCATTGTCCGCTCTATTATTAGTACAGCATGGTTCTCTTTTTATTTTCTTTTTTTTTTCCAGCGGCATCCCAGTTTACGCGTTGCAGGTCGTAATACGTTTTTCAGCATTTAATGGAAATTCATCGGGTTCGCCGGTTGCCGGAATGCAGGAGATTTATCGGTTTATGCCGCTTACTTGAAACTGTGGTGTCCAATCGTTTAACGAATGTAAAAATTCCAGACGAAAAGTATGCCGCGCAACACGATGGTTATTTCGTAGGTGGCAAGGGTCCTTGCCGTTCCCAGTCGGATCACGTACGCCAACCAAACAAAACGCTCGTGACGTTGGCGAAGCCTACGCAACACCACAATTATCCCAACGTCTAAATCTCGACCCAGTCAGTAATGGAAAAAGGCTTGGAATTCTATATAAAAGTATGGCACTTTTCTTTACAAATCCCACGCCCCAGAGACACATTTTACAAAATCTATCAATACTACCAGCAAAGATTTCCGAATTCTGTAGTGGAATGTGACCTTTAACCGAGGGCAACGTTGGCCTTTGATCATCCTCAAAAAAGCCGCAGCGCCAGTGCAATGGGCTGCCGGTTTTTCGACGATCAGGAGCCCAGCGAATTGTATTGGAACTACTGAATGTGGCCGGCGGGCTCTCACCGAGATAAAGCCTTCGGCATGACCAATATTTCGAGGAGCAATACCAACATCAGCCAATATGCACAGTGTGCACGAAGGAAGACAGGTGTGCCCCTTACTCGAAGCAGTAGTTGAGAAAGCATCCCCACTCCTACTAGACTCTCCGTACTCCTGAGATGGAACGTTAGATCTAGTCGAAGTTGGATCCAGAGGAAGCTCCTTGAAAGGAGAGTGTCCAGTGGAAATCGAAAGAAGATGGTATCGTGCTCTGCACGACTCCACTCGGTCCTCTTTCGGAGGTAGGGTTGCTCTCGCGGCTCATCCGGCGATGAAAAGTCGATCGGTCGAGAGGGAAGGATCAACACCTCTTTTCGAAAGGTAGTGACCCATCCCTAGTCCTGATAGGGCGATAGAGAGGAGCGGGGGTGGAGGAGGGTGCGAAGGGAGATGGAGAGAGATGGGAAGTTCGGGGGCGCTTGCGCCCCAACAACGCCAGCTATAAGAGGGAAATCCTCGCACCGAGATACTCCAGTCCACCCCGTGGAAGCGGTGCCGCGACACACCGATCGCGCGACACCCTCGTCCCATCGCCCCGGCAACCTCCCGTTCGAGGACACGACCTCCTAGCCGATATGTTGTTTCTCGTGCACGAGTGACAGGGAGACCGTGGCCGAAAAAGAGTCGGGAGAGTGCCACTGGCAGCAAGACAGAAAGAGAGAGAAAGAGTAAGAGAGACCCGAACGACATAAAGGCAGAGCCGTCAAAGAAGGGAGTGGGACAGAGCGAGAGCGAGAGAGAGAAAGAGACGGAGAGAGGGAAAGCTCGAAGGCAAAAGGAAGAAGAGCGGAAGGAGAGTGTGCCGGTTGGGAGAGAAGTAACGCAAAGCCTACAAACGATAAAGTGTGCGGAGCCTCGTGAACGTCAGCAACGGCCTTGGCATCCTGGACCATCACTGTACGTCTCATGTAGAATGTACCCTCCACTCCCTCACCCTGTGTTAACTGTCAACCTATCTCCTCGCTGACCCCGTCAGCCACCCCACACACATGCACCCCTCACAATCGCCGATGTCCTCGCGGTGATAGTGACTTGATGGTTTCCGCTGATGGGCGGAAGTGGCAGGAGACCAAAAATTGCTCGAATCCCTGTGGCTAGGGCTTAGCTTCTCGTACTCGCTTTAGGGATTACCGGCGCGATCGACGTACTTTTCGGATGGGCCTTCAGTAATACGGGACTATTCTTACTCTGGGATCCCAGATGTCATTGACTACCCAAGTCGATCCTATTGGAAGGGTGGATTCCCGATTTCCTTGTTGATATCGGGAAACGCGCTCGATTAGGTCCTGTATGAAAGAACGTCAATCGCACGTTGTCCCTTCGTACCCGAGACTAGCGCAAAGGTGTTGCTATTAGATGAGGCTCCATTTATACGTTTAGGAGGATTCGAAGGAAATAACACGTTTCGTTGCGCGGAAAACTTTCCCTCGAGTAAGTTGCCGGTTCATCGGCTCCGCCGGAGGAAAGAAACATCCCATCCCCCGGTGGTTTGGATTAGTGGACAATGTTTCAAGTTGTTTTGACGCCCTGTTGATCGTGAAGTTAGCGGTTCCGTGAACGCCGGAAGCCCCGACTGTTTATTCTACTTGAGATTACTCGAATGGGATTAATGAGGGGCGGTGCTCGCATTGTACTCATAATTCTGTGGTCCATTCAATCGGCGTCGGACTACTCAGTACTTAATCCTGATTCGAGCATTTCCCCTTTCCTCTCTGGCAATAAAGCAAGCAAATACAGAGGGTGTATCTGCACTCGAGACGTACCTCCTCGACGTGCATTCCTATGTATATCTAGAGGTAGTACCGCGCGCGATGATATTTGCAATACAAAGCAGTGCGGTCTATCGAGTGCACTTTCTTCATCTCTGTAGGAGCGCGTCGAAGCGTACATTTGTTCGCTACGTTTTAACATAATGGTCTGCTCTCGAAATTCACTACCATCTCTCGTACTAACATTGATATTATGCTTCTAGATTTTCTCACTTAATTCATTTATGATTCTCCATTGCATCACTGAATTTTACAATATGATAAAGTATCAGATTCCCTTTAGAAGGATATTTCAGAACAAAAATGGATTGTGGATTATTACCACTGGCCAACGAATTCGATAGCTCCAAATTCGATTGCATTTTTGTTCGGCCAATTGTTTTACCACTCGTCAGTTGCTAAATCAAGTGGGCAATTAAATCAGGAATGGATCGGACTAAGCTCGGCGTGTAACTGAACTTTAAAAGCCAGTGAAGAGGACAATGTCAGGATGAAAAAGCGCAGAGTGCGTGCCCGGTGCACCACATTTTCAGGCGGAAACGGTTTGTTTTTTCCTGTTCCGTCGGCGGAGCGGCATTTTTTCGGATCGCGCCAGCTATGCTAAAGCGTGGCGGAGGAATTAGTTGGATTATAGGAAATACACACCACCCTCGCGCGTAAATGCTCTCCCCTGCCGGTCGAGGGGATGGCTTTCCCCGGATATACGTATACCGGTCCACCGATCTACCGGTCCGCCGGTCTGCCGTGCTGGATATATCTGCCTTTGCTTCGATGCGTGGGTGTCGCTCTGCCTTCGGTTCAACGCTCCCGCCCCGTTGCATTAAATTAATACCCGAAAACGTGGGATTTCTATTTGCTACCGGGGTTATGTGCCTTCGATATCGCGCTCTCCCTGAATAATACTTTGTCGACTAATTATGCTCTCCGCACCTACCCCGTCGCCCGATGACATTTACTGGGAGCTCAACGTCTATCGAGCGTGTCGAGGACAAAAGGTTTCCTGCTTTTATTAAGAGCCTGCTAATTAGCAATTATTCTTACTGCCTCTTGCTACACTCGGATGAACCAGACTTGTTATATCGCATTTCATGTAAACTTTACTCGCTGAACAAAGATCGAGACACGTCTACAAAGTTCCTCTGAATTCCCGGCGAGTTTAATTAATAATTCGGACTGCTACTCTAGTTTCATCGTCTTTAGCCTTACTCTTTTACTTCATTGCGGACTGCGGTCAGCTGCAAATGGGGATGCGCCTGATTTGCATGAATGTCCGCAGTCTAGCATTGCAAATATGTTACTCAACACTTGTACCTTTGAATTCCGAGTCGCATCGACTTTAATGCGTCGGTCTAACTCCATTGCATTCGAATTCTGACGCGCAAGAGATGCAGAAGCTAATATCTAACTAGATTTACTACGAGCATCAATATTTTCCAATGGGTTAACTCGAGTTTCGAGTTTTCCTCGAAACACGACTCGAGTGCAATAACCCGAGTAGCAAGTGTTGCAGCTTGGAATCTATGTATTCGCCGGAAGTTCGGGGCAAGAGCCTTTACGAGGGCGATCGAAATTGCGTATTACTGGTTTACGAGGGGCGGCCAAAGCCCGTGACCGATTCCACTAGCCGACGGTAGCAAGTACGTGAGAGGCTGCAGTAAGTCGACACAGTTACTGACACACATTATCATTGCGCGCTTCCAAGCCGCTGATAAAACAATCGTGGAGTTTTCCTTTTACTGGCGGAAACTCGACAAACGTGGCGCAGTGCGTTCGGCATACTGAGTTATTGCCGAGCGTCCCGCTTACTACTCTATGGAAATGTCGAAATTATCCTAGCAACATGATGATACGCTCGGCAAGGAGTGGGCGGAGGAGCGAGCTCTGCCTGCATGTCCCTCTCCATATAACGAAAACCGTAAGAATAGAAAGAAAAGTGAGGGAGTAAGAGCAGCAGCCAGATAAACGTATGTGGGATCTGAACTAGGGAAATCGGTCAGCCGAAACACATTTGATAGAGGGTAACTCCGAAGCATACCGAGACATCTTACTGGCTGTACTTAGGCTGAAGTTATTACATGAAGTAATGTTTGGAACATGAGTTAAAGTGGTAGACGTTTTAGTTGACGAATATTGCAGTCATAAATGTTCGAAAAGGACCAGGCAACCATAAACAACTTCTCAAGGTATTTGATATCCACTTTCCACTAGCACCGGATTTAAGAGCCTAGTCGCTTTAAGTTAGGGTGGATTAGACATCAATTTTCCTAAAGAATATTTTCGTCCCACCTTGTGTATGGTAGAAACGTGGTCAAACACGTATGTTATATTTGCGATGGTGTACGGTCGCTCATAATCGTTACTAGCTGTTCTGTTAATGCGATTGCAATTGCATTATGGCTCCTCGGTCGTCGTTAATTATTGCCGCGGGTTGGCTGCACAATTTCGATTTCCTCCGAGGAATATTCATTGGCTGCCGATCAGCGACAGCGGCATAGTCATTGCAATCGTAAGCCAAATAGTGGAATTTCGAGAATGGCTTTCCGTGAGAGGAGATGGTAAGCCTGATTGAATTGTCGTCGATATTAAATTTCACCATCGGACTATTCTATTTCAATGGAAAGGACTCGTCATTCCTACCGGCCGAAATTAAAGTGACGTAATTAGAACCTCATCCAAGTGAGGGGACGGCCGGCGCGGCGCTCCCGGCCAAGCAATCAATCGGGTATGCGAATTTAAAACTACGAATTTCAAATTCCCCCACGCCGGGAATTTGACCAAGCCGACATTTGGGAGATCGATCAATGCTGAATAGAATAGGTGATGGGGAGAGAAGCTTAAGCAAACTGGGAGGATCGAAAAATCTCTTGCAACTACTTTATTTACTTGGCTCTGTTGATGGCGATCGGGCGAGAAGTGATTTTAATTGGGCCGCTTTAAAGTAATTACTCCGCCTTTAAGCCGAATACCAATGAAACTGAATTAGTAGAGTTTGACTTTGACAGAACATAACTCCCAGTTGCGCCACCCACACTTTCTTGCGCCTAGGAGACACTCGGAATTACAGTGCATCCAAGAATATGTATTCTATTTAATTAAATAGTCAAAGGATTTCCAAGTGAAAGAAATTTCGAAGCTAATATGCGGTGAGCTGGACTGAATGAATGTATTGAAATTGGCGATAAATGAAAGCTCCTCACAAAGAACTCGGCCACATCAACCGACGCGTGTGCGTGTGAGTATCCTGCTTTAATTAAACGTGAAAATATGAGCGGCATTCGGGCGCGTTTCATTAGCCGTCCACATTTTTCCGTCTTTTGACTATTTAATACAGCTTGATTAACTGGCGCCCACGTTTACCATTCGCCTTCAGTAATAAATCGTGCCGCGCTCATTTCAACGCTTTAAAGATTTCGTAAACTGTATGATTATCAAACCAAATCATATAATATTGGATAAACAAAGATGGATACTAATATTTTCTTCAACAAATGGCCCTCAACCCTCAAATGGTCAAAAATCTAACTATGAATTTCATGAAAGTACTGATAATTAATACTTTCTGTGCGTATAAAGCTTTAGAATCGATGGATGCAGATAAAAATATTATATCAAATTGCTCGCTTGTCAGTTATCAAAGTACTGACAGTAGAACTATATCAGCACGTGACTGATATGTCAGGAATGGGTGCAAGCAGACCTGCGGTGAGATAATCGGGGCTCGTATGCCATTAATAAATGAGAAAGAGGCTCAAGCGATACCTGCATTCGTGATGGGGAAGAGGTGGGCCCGATAGTGAAACTTGGCGCACCAAGTTTCGCGTTACCCCGAGTTACCTTTCGCTGAAACTTCTTCTCTGAAATAAGACTCCTCTCTCGTTCTCTCTGGCTCTCCTTGCTCCGGGCCTTCCCCTCAACCAATCACCCTCTTGCTTCGCAACCGCAAATTTGTATTTTCCTATCTTTAAGGCGCGCCCGTTCCTATTAGTTAGCACTAATTGGCCCGCAGACAATGATAGGCCGTCGATGTACCTTCCTCGCCGATTAATTGTAAATCCAACGACAGCTTTCCTCATTGAAATTCGATTGCAAACTCACTCGAAGCGAATGTCTCCGCAGAGGCAAAGCTTACTAAATAAAATGCGACATATTTCAGTCCTAGTTTAAGTAAATCAAGTTTTACCCGGACTATAAAAATTCCTTGCTATAATTATACAAAATTGGGGTCATTGAAAGTACGTCGTATCCTGTAAAATTAGACTTTATTCGGCTCGTCAGCTCGTTGGACGCATTGATTTATTAATTATCGAACATCCCGCATTGAAATATTTAATCAGGCCCCACCCTTCCTATTGACAGCTATTGAAATTCAATTTCCGTTCTTAAATGCACAATATCGCTATCATTATTTCGCTTGCGTTACTGCTTCGTCGAAAATGAGCGCTCGTTTCACCAAGTGTTTGAATTGAATCCTATTATTTAACACGCAAGCAGAGAGCCTTATGAAAATAACGATCTACTTTCACTAGGATGCACAGATTAATGCTGAGCTCATTAAACAGAATGATGCGGAAGGTTTTTCATCGGCGGGAATTATGTTTGGACATTAATTACTGCTGCTAGGATTGGACGGAGTGAAAGAGTTCCGTCTGTACATCGGACTTGATTGCTATTACTATATTAGAGAGGATTATCAATCTCTGCGGTAGTGGTATTAATATCGGAAACATTTAATTGCCACGCCCCGTGTGTACTCCAAGTGAATGCTCACGCTGGTAATTCACTTGACATATTGATATACCCGATATTGATATATTTGTGCGTCCTCTGCCATTAACACGTCGAGCTACCGCTAGGAAGATGTATTATACCTGATTGACCGGCACTCATTGTCCACTAATGATTAGTCGCTCGTCCGACGATAATTTATAGGCTGCGCATGTTCGACCGAATATGAACGAGCAGCCTATAGGAACACGCGTAATACGAATGGGTAATCACAGGCGGCTTCAATAAAGGTAATTAATTCACACAAATGACTGCATAAAAACAGTGCGCAGTATATCAGGTTAATTTATAATATTAGCTTGGACACTGCGAAGGAACTATGTGTCATTAAATCGGCTGGTGGCTCTCTTGCGAAATCAGTGTTTCATGTTACCCAAAACACTGCTATTACCGATAAGACTCCATGGAGATCCGTCATCGTTATCGCGATTGCTATCCTTCCCGTATTATCGTGGTAGTTATCGTCATTAGTACGAATGAGATGCTCTATGAGCTGCATTACTGTTCAGGGAAATTCCCGTGATTAGTCCCTAGATACATACATATTCGCCCGTTAGCAATTCCTCTATCATCACTTCGTCATACACATCTTATAGCACACTAACAACATATAACTTGCCTGTTCTTGCACCATTAATATTTCTTGCGCCACTTCGAGCTATTTTCAAATAGCAGAAAAAGCTGGATTGCATAATAATTTTGCTAGATAAACGATTGTGGATTTGAAGCGTGAACCTATGAGAAAAGAGAGTGGAGTCGAGCGTGCATCGCATACTGTTATGGCATTCAGGCGAGTACTTTAGTTAGAGTGGCGAGGGAATTAGCCTCGATCGTTGCGGGGAGAGAAGAGTTGCAAGGAAGATCAGGGTGTTGCGAAATCGGGGCCCAATTAAAGTGGCTGGCTGCCGCAGCAGGCAGCTAGTTTGACTCACGATAAATTGCATGTCCCGGAATATATCCCACCCTCGAAGCACGGTGTCACGTGGATACGTGGAATTGAAATCTCACGAATCGAGTTACGAGCAGCCAGCAGAAGTAGCTGGAGGATCGAAATTGCTTCCCTCCCTTGGCAGAGTTCCCCTGGACATCGTGTTACACGCGCGCACATATACCCCGGCATGTGTGATCCTGTATTAATTGCGAGGAAAAGTAACTCACCGGTGAATGAAGATCGCCACTTTATTAATTACTGCTTGATCGAGTTAGCGATTATTAGCAGCCCTTATCGAGCGGCGCCGGACGCTTGCGAAAAATTGAGACCTCGGTAGAGTGGTGCCTCGATTATTATCGTGCTCAAATAGAAGCACGAATATCGTTGCCTAAAGTATTAGTCGAGTACAAGTGAGACATTGCAAACGCAGCTATTGATGCTCTGAAAACGAAGTAGGGAGCCTAATATAAAATTAATCATCCTGATAATAAGTTTCCTATAGCGTATTACGTTCCACTCTACAACCTCATGAAATCATTGTGCTTGCTTGAAAAACTAATAATACTGAGTTTGCGAACTGAATTGAATGATGCTGCATATAAATTGTTTCGCAGAATAAAAGCAGCATGTGACTCTTGGGAATATATACATATACGCATAGATAAGGTCCCAATTAAATTGCGAAATATTCATTAATATTTACAATTTATCCGATCCTTGCCGCGATCGAATGTCCATGTAATTCGATTTTACAAATTCCACTCGATGCAAAAAAATTCATTACCGTCCGATGAATGATATCCCATTAACGGAATACACTGCCCTGGATTTACTGGCCTATGTTAATCAATCATTATTAACTGATTACTAGCGTTACGGCGTATCGGTTTATTCACTATAAACGGCTCGATCGTTACAACGCGGCATTGCACATATTAGTCTTGCAAATTCACTCCGTTCAATCGCTGCCTATTTTATAACACGCAAATTTAACTCAACCCATTTTATTATCAGGCATCGTAATGCTCTTGATCACAAGGTAATATGCAACGTAAAATGTCAGTGCGTTTCCGAAGTCCATGTTACGTTTGATGTTATATTTCACTTTACTTAATACAATTATAATGATACAACGTAGCCGTGGTTCGTTTTAACGAAGAGTCATTTTTCATGGACGTTCGTTCCACGAAATCTCTACAGCAGGAGCGAAAAAAATGTCGCGTGCAATGAACAGACAGAAAGACACGCAGGGGAGAGAGAACAGAGAGTAATAGATCAAGTCATTTGTCCGAGTTTTCCGTTTCTCGTAAATATCGAATGCCAGTTTATTTCTGAATGAAGAATGGCCCCTGGATTTCTTTCTCCTTTTTTCTACGCACTGATCCATTACCCGCCCGAAGCTCGGGGAGATGGATGAAGGAGATCCCTGGCCAGTTCATGTGTGCAACCTTTTGTTGCCATACGAAAAAGTTACATCTGGCCAGTACGGCTTTTCTCAATTTTAAGAGGGAAAGGGGGCCTTTCCATATTTTCAACTAAACTTCTTCTTAAACGTAGTAACAACAGATGCCTACACGTATATCAGTCTGACTAAAGTACAGGTTAGGATTCGGCTTTAAGGATTGGCAAACGCTTCTAGGCTCTTGCATACATGGACTACACAATTTCAAGAGTACGTCATCAACTTCGCATGCTCGTAAATATCATTCGCTTGCACGTATACCTGCAACATAAGCGAGTCGCAACTCCTACCTTGTTTCTGTTAGAATCCTTCTCGAAATGTAAATTCAGCGTGCAGGGATTGTGTGTAAATGCAGCGTGTGTCGACGAATTGTATAAACATTGAGTGCCGATCAAATTCGTGGAAGTATGTGTTGAAAGTGACTTCCACCAGTTGTGTGCACTGTAACTTTATCCAATTGTCACACGCGCACCAAGCCTTCGCCAGCCTTTCAGCCACTCGTGGCGTACTTCCACCGCACATTCACGCACTTTCAGAATAAATATTCCACTTCATCCTGCAGAAATATACAGGAATTTCGCTAGTCCAAAACAACGCTAGGCGGTTATATCCCGGGCTTTCAGTACGACTGCCAAGTAATCTGAGGGGTGGCGCTGCGGTTGATTGCCAATAGTATTTTATCCTGTGTCGATTACAGAACGATAATATCGATATTTATCACTCACTGACACCATGAAATTACTGAAAAAAAATGTCACACATTATACAATATATTCTATTTGATATCTTTATAGGATTCTATCCTTATTAGAAGTCGTCTTTAAGTAAAAATTGCGAATTAATAACAAGTCAGTTGCAATCGATAAATTAGGAATTATCACTTGGTGACATTTAGCCGCGCAACTCAAGGAAATCCAGCTTGGTCAGGGCGTCTGATGCATGGTTATGGTGGAGGCTCTTTTTCGAAGGTTGTGTGTGTTTCATGGGAATATCGGTGTTTAGTTAAGTAGTGAAATGGTGTGCAGGAATGCCTGTAGCATGTATGCATTGGAATCTGTTGGCGATGAGAGCTATTCATGGGTATAAGCTGTTTCCTGCTAGGGGGTAAAGTTGCTGCACATGGTGAGTGCTTGTATGTACCTGCATATTGCATGTTATTCCTGCTCTGTTACATTGAATGTTTCCCTAGAAATTACTGTAATATTAATGCAACAGGCGAGACACGCGTTGGAAACGCATGTACCACACATTTCGTAATCAAAATGTGTGACTCTTATGTACTCTTGTTCAAAAACAACTGTTAAGTGCACAGAATTAAGGATAGTTAATATGAACGGCCGTGTTCCTACCAAGTAATTCTGGATTTTGCTTGCAGCAACATTTAGTTTAATATCCGACAAGATTCTCGATATGAAATCGATAGCTCGACTTTCCACTATTTAGCCTTTCGCCGGGAAATATCGGGGTTGAAGGAGAAAGGCGGCGAGGTTGAAAAACAGCTTAAGCAGCGGCGCGCTTAGCAATGAAGGCGGTGTAAAGCAGGCGGCGCGCCGCGCCGCGCCGGGCGCAAATGTGCGAAGTCAGTAAAGCAGCGCAAATGGGGAAGAACTTTCGAGTTACACTCGGTTAATTTAATTTAAAAATGCTCCGCCCTCCGTCGCCCTTGCTCTCTCTTGCCAGGCCGTTCGCCGAGCAGTGCTCTAATGATAATGAGGCCCATGCGACCACTCCAAGCCGCGATCATTCTTCCAGCTAACACTCGACGCCCCCGTTCTCTCTCGCTCTCGCTCCTTCTCCTACTCCGCCTCTTCCAGTCTCACATACTTCCATTGAAATTTCAGCTAGCTAAATGGCCGGAATAGAGGCAAAGAGTAGGCCAAAGTGCCGAAGAAATTCTCTCCGTTAACCTCCAATTACAAAGGCAACTGCTGGTTGAACGAGCGTGCTCCGATAATATCCACGGATTCCAATGGAGTTCTATATTCACTGAGCGAATGCCAGCACATTCCGCACTTTGTACCCCTAGAACTCCGCCAAAGTAATGAAAATATTAGAAACACGCGGCTATTTTGTACTAGCCATTTTAGATTGATAACGAATTATTAATTAACGAAATAGTGAGTAAAGAGGATTGGTTTCTTTCAGAATTAGTTGGATAATGTTAGCGAATAATGTAACGCTTGTTTGTCGCGTATGGAGAGTGACATAGTGATTTACAGTAAGGAAAACCAGAGAGTTAATTGAACGCCGCGCCGCTCGCCGTTAATGACTGAAAAGGGGTTTCAAACGATTTCAGAGTTATTCAGATCGCTTTGAACATTTGCTTTGGAGAGGCAAGGACACTCCCGACTTCAAAGAAGCAATATCCAGGATGATAGGTATGCTGCCGTTGACAGTGAGTGGATGCGAGGAATTAGTGCCAGTTTTGTTTAACAGCCACGTTTTTCGTCTGGGAATGAAATGACCAGACGTGCTGTTGGCAGTATGGCAATGAGATCTTGTACAAAGAGAAGTACGGGGGATTCGTAGTTATCATTAGCGGCACGTAATGAGGCGATTAGTAAGCTTGGCTTGCTGATAATTGCGAAACTTTGCAGTGGCACGCTTTTGTTCATGGTTCTTGGCAAGTAACTGTTCGTAGCTTCTCTTTGTAACATGAATACAGCTTTGAGTCTCGTACGGAAGTGGCAACAACATTTACATCTTACGAAACATTAAGTTACGACTCTGATTTTCTCTTTCCCATAGTCCTCTTTCATAACTTCGGCTTTGTAAACTTTAAGTCACGGTTACTTTACTAGTTTGCTTACTTTAAAGCTTACTTTAAGGGTAACCAGAGTCTAAATAGAAAAAAATGAACAGTTCGAGTAAAGTAATTATCCGACGTATGCCCGAAGCTAAACAGAGTTTGCCGGAAGGCAAAGCTTGCCGTGCAATTTTAGTTAGTTATATTCTTGGCGGTTCTAGGGGTGACATGTTGAAGTACAGTTAAAAATTAAAACGGTGTAATAACGGAAAATGGGGCGCAGAACGGTTGGTCGAGGGCGGAAAAGGGCCTGGCGGAAGAGATAAGCTCGTACTGTAGTAGTGGTGTACTTCTTAGTTAAGTAGTACAGGTGTAGCATTACTCAGACCGCGGCAGGGAACCTGAGCATGCAGATTTTTCGTCGCTCGCTTTTTTCCGATTGAAGCACGCGTCTTATTTAATTGGACTAATGGAAATAATAAGTGAACGATATTAAAAAATATGAAATATAATATAACAATTTTGGAGAGCGAAAATGATTTAGATTTTTAGTGAATTTCAAAATTCATTAGACTAATAGATTGGATTCCCAAAGCCGGAAAACAATGACATAAAATTTGCTTCTATGAAAAATGAAGTTGTATTAGATTGAATTGTTATTCGGTCCAACTCATATTCCATTAAGGGAATGCTCCGATCCTTCCCGCAATAGCTGCGTCAAATTCAGCTGACCCCTTTCTCTACCCGTCGTACTTAACGGCGTCCATCCTTCCCTTTCCTCCCTTTCAGGCCTCTTCACCACCCCTCGGGAATATTCCTTGGTATCCTCGAATTTCTATGGTGGCTAAGTAAGCGGCGAATGTTTTTGAGGGAACATGACTGGCAGCAGTGCGGTAAAACTGAGGGGCCATCCTTCCTGCCCGATTAACCTACCCTCTAACGAATTTAAGATTGATTTGGCCGAAATTCTCAGTTTTTAATCCGTCAAGTTCAGAAAATGGTTAATGGAACATGATCTCCTGGAATTTTTATGAACTCTCCTTTCCTTTTTTAAGGAAAAAGACGTATTATGTACTTGAATTTCAAGGTTGCGTATTTCTTGCTTGTTCGACTGGGGTTGCGTCACGGAATCTCTACGATTTATTTTGGCAGATCTTCCGAGATCCTTGCAAATGGCTCGCTTTGATAAGGCGGGGAGTTCGAAATTGAGTGGAACAGTACGTCACAGTCAGCGTCGATCGCTTTCAGAACATCGCGGGCGAATACCTCATTCGGGAAACCAGGATTTCCGGGGAATTTCTTTGTCTTCCTCGGGATTACCTCCTATCCTGCGGTGAGACTTAAAAATCGCGTCTCTCGAAGAACTCTTCAAAGGATGTATGCCTGGAACGGAGGCATACATCTTCCACCGGCTGAGGAAGAGAGCTTCGCCAGTCGATCGATATCTTTGAATTCAGACTTGGAAAAGGCGAAGTAGCATTCTTCGCTCATTTCGACTTCGCTTGAAAAGCTGCTTCGGGTTTTCGTCGGCTTAAGAGAGATTGGCTGACAAATCCTGAAGTTTCTTATAGATTTCGTGTATAATTTACAAAGATCTAGAATTACAAAAATATTAAATTCATACAAAAGGGCTACATTTGAATAATTACACTCGTGGGCACTCTTCGGAATGACGTGTGGAGTAAAGGGTTAATGCGGTATATAATTCAACATTTTTCGAAGTGCTGCTTTGCGTAAGCAGGAGAACGGGTGGGTTACGAAAGCGAAAATGTTGGGGTGGTGGCGTTGATGGCAGGGGCTTGGAGGGACTATTACGTAAAAGGGCAGGTCCGCAGGATCGCGAATGAAGCTGCGGGGCCGTGCTGATTCGAAACAAGCCAGCACTTTCAAACTATTCTCGGCCCCGCCGCGTTGCCCTAGCATTCCATGAGTTCTTTCATTTCTTTTCGATCGGTAGCCGCCGCCAGCCCGATTCCCCCAGCGGGCGGCCTCGAAAATGAAACAGAATTCCCGGAGTCCCAACTCCCACGGAATCGCCGCCACTGCGCCGCTTATTGTTATTGTTGTTCAAATGGAAGAAAAGAAAAAAACTCGCCAAATGCCTCGGAGTCTGCTTATTGTACTGGTAGCTTACTCCCAGCGAATTTCGAGGTATTTCTGCTGGTTTGGGAGTAGCAGGTCCGAACGATCTGCTGACACTTCTCCGAGGAGCCCTTTTGGGATAAGTTCGACCGTCTTATCAATTTCCCCCGCCACCAATTTCACTCTCGAAATTGCTCTTGTACGTTTTATGTGCCGTACAAGCCTGTAATGTTCGTTTCACACGATTCTGCGTGTGCTCTAACAGTGCCAGCTGGAGGGTTCACAGGGGGTTGCTGTTCTACTTGTATTCTGCAATCTAGAATAGTAAAACTCGACTAAGACTCCGAGTGCGAGTAATAAAAAGTCGAGGATTAAAGTGTTATAAAGTGTAGTCGCGGCTGTCTGTGACGCGAAGGTGGGAAATTGGATGGCGAGCGAGGTGGCATTATTAAACGCGGGGCTCATTTTAGAATTGTATCACGCTCAACAGGTGCAGAGGATTGCTAATGGAAATGGCAGAACTCCATGAGTAAATATTCCTGCTTAATCGATGCAAAATATTAATGCTAATGACGAGTGGGGAAGGGCCTCGGTTGTTCTCGATCATATTAGATGCTTCAGTTCCTCCATGGAGTTTTCTGATAGCGCCAAGTCAAATTTCACGGTGGAGGAAATGAAAGTTTCCCCAGTTTAATTAGACCCTTGAACCGGGCGCCGCATCCCGGAATAATTCATTGGCTTTCGCGCACTTGAATCACTTGACGCTTCAAAATGAAATTAGACTGATGCTATCTTTGAAACCATCTTCGGGTCCGTTCAACTCTTCTCGAATTGCTTCCGATTATAACGACTTAGTTTTTGAAGTACGATAACTGAAAGCAGTGGTGAAATTTAGATCCGAGTTTTTCCCTGGCCAAAAGTGCAGAAAGTCCGATGTTTGGTAGCAGTAGACTTCAAAATTCCGAGTTTCAAAGTTCCACCACGTCCCTTTCATTTCCTTGTAAATACAAGTATTTATTTCCCGAGTTTGCGGTGCTCCAATTTCGTCGATCTCTTTCAGCTTCTATTAGACTCGGCTCTAGATTTATTTAAGGCCGCAGTTCGAAAGGCGCAGAGAGACAGCCGATCCGATCCGATCCTATATATCTCTTTTTCTTGATTAGTGGTAGCTAGGCGAATCGATTGGTGAGTGCAGCCGACGGAATTGGTCGAGAGCCGCAGGGGGATCAGGTGAATTCCCAATGGGGCGACTCTACGGCCTGGTGCCACTAGTTGAATCGATTAATTTCTTTAAGGATGTTTATTTCGTTCCCTCCACTCTTTACTTTACTCCCAGGACCACTAATTCGTTCAGTGGCCCCCGCTGTTCATTTCTTTTTCCCGATCGCACTCTTTTTTCATTACCCACCGAAACTACAGACTCCCGCCTTCCACCGCTTTCCGGCCAGCAGCACATATTAAACTTACTACTTCACGGATGTTTATCCTCGCTATTGCTTTCCAGGAATTTCTCTCGTGCTTCCTTCCTTTTCTTCTTCCTCTCCATAGCTCCCGAGAACTTTGTCGATATATCAAATCTAACGTGTTACTTTAACACTCGGCTTTGCTCCTTCAAGATTTGTGGCTAGAGTTTCGTATTTACCCTTTTCACAAATCGTCTATATGCCCTGATTTTGCCCTTTCATCTTATACAATGTTTCACGTATCATTTGTGCGAAGTATCCCGATCGGTTTGTAGTTTGACAGTGTTCTCGCGGAGTGCAGTTGGAAAAGGGGAAAGAGAAATTTAATATTTTAAAGAATTTCCAGAGTGCCGGTGGGCATGAAACGAAAGGGGTTGGTTGCTCCTATCTTGTACGTGGTCCTAATACTTGGTTATCGAACCCTCACCCCAAATAATGTCGAGCGTGTGCCTTGGCATGCTTTCCACGCAACACTTTGCCATTTTCTCGATCCATCCACCGTGCTCGCCATATCAAGCATTCATCAACTTCCGCCCAACTTCTTCGCTAATGTCTATCGATACTTCATCGCGCCCCTTGCCTTCGTCATTTTTTCTCCATCAGCATCGAAACATTAACCGCCTGGGAATCATTGAGGCGATGTTTGTTACGACGGCGCGAGGCTGATCGGGGGACTTGTCGGAGATTGAAGTTTTGAACTAACCGATACATCATCGACAAAGTGTTCTCAAAGTTCGAACTATCTCTGGGACGATATTTGAACTATCCTGGGGCAGCCTGTGAACTATGGCTTCCATTTCGTTGTGCTATGCGCCGCACGAATTTATATTTGTCCATTCTTTTTCATTTTTCCTTTAGTTTCCTAGCCTGTCACGTGCGACCCGGCGAGCTCACATTTATTTTTCGGCACGTTGCACGTTCTCTCTCGTATAGATTTTAAAGGTGTGCTCCCTAGGGGAACTCAGTTACATTTCGAATGAACATTTTGCAATTGATTCTTTAACTCGGTTTTCCGCTTCTTATCTCTAAGCTCTGGCTGCACCGAGGTACTCGAAAGAAGAGTCCGTTAAACTCGAGCAATCCCTGAAAGCCGCCTAAAAGTCTGTCCCTCAAATCCCATTTCGAAGATCATGTGGCTCGGTACCGTCTTAAAACTCGATTCGCTATCTCTCCCTTCGGCACTCGGAAAGAAGTTTAGGCGAATGAGTTAACGCAATCGAATCGGGCAGGTAGGATCCCCGAGCATTTTTCACAAGGACAAAGCCCGACGAGTGGCTAAGAAATAGAGCCTACCAGATAGAAGGGAGATGGCGAGGTTCGAAATCCAAAGGAAGAGTCGCGCTTTAATACCGGAAGAAAGTTTCCAGTTGGCGGGAGGTGGAGCTCTTTTTGGAGAAATGCCGCGGAGAAAGCGAGAGGAAGTGAGAAACGAGGGGGAAGGCGGAGAGACCTTAGAGAGAAGGTACCTACTTAAAAGATCCGGGACTTAAGATCCAAAGTCAAACGGCGATCGTGCAAAGCAAGGCTAATCGGGCTTCTCTTCCCCGCAGCGACGATCCACTTGCATACATATCTTCAGAAAGCTTCTCGAGCGAGAAAGAGTTTATCGGCCTTTTTGTACGAATGTTCAGTACGAACTCCACTAATTCCCTGAGAGTTCGCCAAGTTTGGCACTAAATAAGCCGGCCAATGGCAGGTAGTCCGAATTAATTAGGAGTTGGCGTAAAACTGGTGGCAGTCAGAACTACTACTTCCTTTAGACAGCAGTGAAAAGGCAGAATGTGTTGCAAGTCCTGCAAAATGGTTTCGTTGGAAAGCGAACTTAGTACGGGTTATTTAATTTAAATGGGTAAGTTAACCGAGCGCAAATTACGAGAGATAGAGGGCAGGAGTGTTTTATCTGATACAGCGTCAGGTGAAATGATCTTGCACAACGCCCCGCCAACGCAACGTCATGGAAATGCATGCACATTTGTGCGGACAACGTATGCAAAAGCAGGGGCGTCACCGGCACGAAAAAGTTTCGATACCAGTACGAACTCTCCGGACCAGAAATTACATGGGAAACACATGGCTAACTATGCTACCTCTTGTCCTACATTTACAACGAGATAACACAAATTTTCAGGCAGAACGTGCCACATGTTTGCTGAATTCACTTTGAATTCAATGTACCGCGGGAAATGGTCAACTTCGCTCAACTGCTAAGGTTGTAGTCTCTTTCTCTCTCTCAAAGAAATACCAACTAATGCGTTGTTTATATCGCCAGTGCAATGAACAATTAGATTCTGTTTTATTGTAGTCGAGCACTTTTATATTCAGTCATAAATTTTCATTTCTCAGCCCTTAATTAGTTCTCCCTTTTCATACGGGAACAGTAACACGCTTTATAATAGCTAGCCGTGTTCACGTTGAGAAGTCAAAAGTTCGGTCCCAGGGAATTCGAGCGGAAGAATTCGGACCGGCGCTCAAGGAGCGGTGTTTCTCGGAATTTTCCATTATAGTTTTGAAGTTTCCTGCTTACTTTTTACGATGCTGCCTCCACCTTGAATGCCTCGGATGCTACAAACAGGGGGTTCCAAGGCTGGAAGTACTCAGAGTTATTTCCTTCGAGCATTTTCGATAGAGCAAAATTCCACCTTGGTGAACGGCGCTTTGGAATTGACGAATGCGAATTCTGAAATTCTCGTAGATTCCTTGCTATTTTAAGGCAGTTCAAAAAACGTTATCATTGCTCGTGACTTTTCCACGTGAAACTCTATTACTGGGATTGCTCTCCAAGTTTGCTTGATTCTTTCTGGTATTTTTAATTTGATTGCGCTTGGGAGAGCCTGAAATGATCGCGGACTCTATCTGCACGAAGTTTCAGTCCTCTGAGAACTTGTCGAGCGATGGGAGAATCGAATTTGTGAAAATTTAATGCTTAATAACTCACGAGTCCACTTCGGGTTAACTGAACTGAAATCCAAGTACAAATTTCATCGGGCTAAAAGGGAGTTGGAAACTGGATTGTTATCCTGAATTATCCAAAGTATTTCTCTTACAATTTGTAATAACTGTTGAAAATACGAAGACATTACATTGGTGTAAAAATGTAAAATTTCGAATAGAAAGATGAAGAGTTTATGAAGTTCGAAACAGCTGTAAAGTTCCGGCGAGTGCAAAGCTAGAATGACACATGCAATTTCGGGGGATAATCCTCGAGAGCATTGAAAAAGTTGGTAGGTTTGGAGCAAATGGCAGAAGAGCATACAGAGAGCTCCAGCTGAGCAGTGTTAAGTGTTTACAAAAGGTTTCTCGAGAGAGAATTTCTCTGATGTAGTAAGAGGGAGGCTTGTATTGTTGGCGGGAGGAGCGTAAAGTGTCCAAGACATTCCAAAGGTCAGGAGAGACAACATTCGCGAGGGCCAGCGGATGTCCAGAGTTCCATTTGCTGGAACAGCTTGCACGTCAGAGTACGTCGAGGCCTCTCAGGAATCTCAGGGCATTGGGTCACTTCTCAGTCGAGATTAATCGTGGCTCCCATTAGTACGTGCCTCTACTGATAATTCATCACTTTACTGTCTGCCCATCCCGAACAGACAAAATGTCAGGCGTTACGTTCATTAATAATGGCTTATACATTCTATACCCGAATTCAAACTCGAATTTGCACCAACTGAAATTCCTTCTATTGGCAAGTTCGTAACTATGACGTGTAACATAGCTGGGACCATAAATTATTATTTTGATAACGCAAATGTACTGCAGAGCCACAAGCTCTCGGGAACCACAAATTTGGCGCTTGTAAAAGCATCGCAGCAGCAAACCTTTCCGAGAATTATGTAGTTGTCATAGCAAGTGAATAGCATAAATAATGTTAGTTAAACTTTGTTCAATCATTAGATTCATTAGGACGAGATTTACTTTATCAATGAATGTTTTGACGGCAGCTGGTTAGTTCCAAAGAAAAATCAAGCTTTTGATGCGACTCCTTGAAAGAAATTGGCGCTCCTTTTGTCGCGGTTAAGTAGCTCATTCATCGCAAGGATTTCTCCTAGTTTGTCGAGGGTTTATGCCAGATCGGGACACGTTTTTCCATCCATTTGTCTAACGATAAGCGCACTGTCGTGTATACGCGTTTTATGCGCGAGCCTTCTTTTATTTCGACTGGCAGCACGCCGCATTAAAGGGAAGAGCTCCGTCTCTCAAGCACTGATAAGGCTTGCCTTATTTACCGAGATTGAATCGGCGATACCTTTTACGATCTTCCTGCAACATCTCCGGTTTACGGTCGGCCTCTTTAGTCGAGAACTTTTCTATTAGCTGGCTACTACGCTTTTAGTGTTTTTCCTAGAAGTTTATGTATGGTCGTTTTGTCGAGGGCTTAAACTCCAAAATCTTGAAGATTCTCTTTCCGACGCCCAGTGATACTGGTGTTTACATTTGTAATAAAGCATTGATTGACCATTGACTTTTAATAGAAATAGTTTAAAGTCAGATCTTTCATTTTTTTACCCAAACAGTCTTGTAGTTCGGATCGAACAGGATTTCTTAAAGCGAAAAGAAGGAATTCGGTTACTCTCGGTCATTTAGACGACAACCTTTTTGCAGCGGAGCGCACGGCAAGCACTTTTCAGCGTCCGCTGACAAGTTTGACAAAGTTCTCGGTTAGGGTGCCGGTCGACTCGAGGCCGGAGTGCACGACAGACTCCTCAACCCTTTTTCCAGTCATAATTTCAAGTCGCGCGTTAGTGGTACACATATCGCCATGAATAATGCGCCGACCGTAAATATTTGATGGCCGGTGCTTGCCGGAGATAAATTGCGGGTACGTAAAATGCGCATAGGAACATGCACCCGGACGAGTCAGCAGATGTAGGGTAAATCTGCCATATTTCATGATGCCACGCTTTCAACTCGAAAAATATGAATTTATAATTGTTCCTCTGCACTCCTGCAAATATCGAGCGCGACGACACGCTTACGTTAATGATTCTTCTTCAATTTTTGTTGCAATTATTCATTTGTTCCCGATTTGACGTTGATTCAGTGAGCTTTCGAGTTTAAATCAAGTGTACATTAGGGGCGGCCGCGCGCGTTTCACAGTGGAAAAGCAGTCGCAGAACAAAACCAATAATTCGCGAGCGATGATGGTAAATACTGAGATAGTAATCGGAACCCGCCGGGACACGGGGATACACATGTATGTGCAGCCGCACCGTCGCGTGCACGCATATGTATGTATGCACATTTATACCGCGCAATTTCCGCTTGTGCGGCCGAGAGCTTTCCTGCTAACGCATAAATCAGAATCATCATAATGTATCGCTTATTGAAGCGTAATATCGTCGCGAGATTTATAGTCCCGTAGACTAAATCCTCTCGGCAAGTTTTCCCCGGCTGTTTTTCCTTTCTCCCCAAGAAAGCAGATCCGCGATAGGAAAAACGAAATAAGTTTCCTGCTACCCGTCAAAGAACAGAAACTAATGTCCTCAGACGTTCGCCGAGTCAAAGAAATTGATATTCAATCGGCAGAAAACCGGTGGAATAGTAAAAATTCAGAAAATAAATCTTCGTTGCATCACTCGCTGTGACAACAGTCACACTCAACTAAGACTCAAGTAGTAGGAACTGTCGGAGTTCGCGAGAACCGCTCGAAAATAAAACTCTGCGCATTCTTGAGTCTTGTCCCGGAGAACTTTTGTTTCCCTTTTTATTTAAACATCCGCGCAATTGCTTGCCTTGACATCAGGCAAGTGAGATATCTTCAAGTGGAGTGGAGACTTTCGGAAAAGCAGATAAAATAAAACTTTATAGTTTCATAGATAAGCTACGACTTTGGAGGATAAAAGTCACTCGATGTCACCCGCAGAGAGTTGCGGGTCCGAGGTTCGCATTCTTGGGGATCGCCTTCAGGCTTTCCCCCATTATTCGCGTGGACGACTAACGGGCCGAGAGGGGTTTCTCGTTGGAGTTCAGCGAGCTTTCTTGAAAGACGAGATCCTTTCGTCGAGTAGCCATCCGTTGGGCAGTTTCCTGCCTACTGCAAGCTCTCCCTGATTCTGCTGGTGTATCAAGCACACGTGGGTGTTGTGCTCTCTCTCATGGGCCTGTAACCCGAGCAGTTCCTGGCACTGGGATCTGTGACAAGGGTTCCCTGGGACTCGTAACTTATGGCAGGCTGCCTGCGCGGGGCAGCCACGACACCCTTGCGAATATTAAGCGGGAATAATTTATCGCTTGTCTTCCGTAAGGGAAAAAAAGAAGAGGGGACCAGATTATGTTCCATCTCTTTCTCCGTCTGCCTGCTGCTGGATGGACGCGACGTATGTCCGATTTACAAGCTCTATTTCCATACATCCCAATATTCCGCTTCCATATTCCCCTTTGTTCGCCACCTAGCCATTTCAAGGCGCTCCGCTCTTAAAGCCCTTTAAAGTCAATCGCGCCCGATGCTTTAATATCCCAATTACGCGGAACTTGTTGCTAAACTCCGTGGCGCCGCGCTTTTCCACCCTCCCCGCACACAAACACACTCCTGCCGCCGCGTTTGAATGTGTGCGTCGAAAGGGAAATTGCAAACAGGAATGCCCTAACTGAAATTAGTCCTCGGCGGAGCCGATATATCAAAGCCAATTGTTGCTTGCTGATGAGTTTCGATTTCACGCGAGCCACTTTCGAATTGTGAGATTTCCCTGAAATGCTAGGATTTGCAAGAAGCCTTTGATATGTCGAATGAGCTTCCTCTTGTAGAATTACGTTCTAATAATTTGTAGGTATGTGAGAATTCGTGGTGCGGCTGGAACTAATTGTGCCGAGAATTTAGCCTTGCAAAACCCAAATGCCTTGGCGTTACTTTATTTATCTAGCTCTCGCCAATTCCTAGGCAAAGCCGACAGCGACCGCACGCATTCCACTATCAAACTGAGCGGAAGAACGTCGGAACCGGATTTGCAGGCGATCTACATAAATTATGGAAATTATGCCAATGCGAGTGGCGAGGAACTAGGCACTGTCGACCTAAACAGGCCAACGACATTCACTCAATTTGGAAACTGGTGATGTTTCCTCTGAGCCTTAGGATGACTTATTAATTATTGCAAATACTTGAACGCTTGTGTTTCCATATAGAAAGATATTGCTTTGAAGTGAATCAAAATAATAGTACACAGGTATAAATGGAGTGAGAACTTGATCTGAATTTGACGGCTCTTAAAGGTGCATTTGTCAGTAAGTCGATGTTCGAGGTTCTCTGGAATCATGCCGTGATTTATAAGAAAGCATAAAGAGCACGCGTTTCTGGAAAGGTGAGCCGGCTAGTGCTATCTCACGTTTGACTTTATGTCCGGGCGCGTCGTAAAAGCGGCGTAAAAGAAATTGTACCAGGGGGAATGGATCTGTCCATAGAAAACAGTTGACTCAAGACGCTCTTTTTTCGGCGACCCCGAAACATTATATCCGTCACGTTTCCGCAGTTTTCCCCCGACTATTTCCATATGACGTGGGACGTGATTTAATACCCACAACTTCATACGCGCGTACTACTTGTCAGAATAATTCTCATAGTGCCGCAACTTTCGAATTTGATTTGAAACTATTGTATTTCCACAATCAAGTGGACTTCAAGTCAATTTGCAAGCAGCTAGGTTTGGTTCTTTGCCAAGTCGAAATAATCTTCGCCGAGAGACTAGGGTTTGGTAAGAGGAGAGAAAAGAGAAATGGCTGATCTCGGCCGGTAGACAATGATTGTTTTGAAGGAGGCAGGTGGATGGTGGGAAGGGTGTGCATGCTATGCTGCGGATAGGGTGGGAGCAGGGACGAACGAGGAAGGCCAATTCTCGCAGGGTCCTCGCTCTTGGCCTGAGAATTGGGTGTACAAACGGGCTCCGAACGATCGGTAGGGCTACGCGAGAAACCAATTAGAGTGGGCATGCCACGAAACTCGGTTGGAGTGGTCCTTCCGTTCACCCTGGCAGCCTGCACTCCCAACAGTCGAGCAGCCACCCTCTCATTCCGCCTGCTACTCCGATGGTAGGCGCATCGGCTTTGATGGCAATTTCAACGATGTCGGCGATATGCAACGACTGCCGCGTTATACCCGAGTGCTCTTCACACTCTCCCTGCCACCCTGTTTTCCTTCTGACAAAACACAGATACTTACAGGATTCCTTTCAGTGAAGTGCGCCGAGTGACTGCGACGTTCATCTATAACTATCTCGAACATCTCGAGTCCTCTCGCATTTAATAACTTCAGTGAGTTGAGAGTAGAGTTAGAAAAAAAAGTCCCGAGTGATTTCCAGGGGACTTAGAAATGGGGGAAATTCGTGAAGTGTATTTTTGCGAAAAGCGTTCGAAGGAGGTGAGAGTGTCAGCTTTATTAATTCGTTTTCAATTGGCCGTGAGGCGTGCGCGTGCGGGGGACAGGAACTGGATCGGGTGATCGATGCACCTACCAATTCCATTCACTCGAACTCAAGAAATTAACGAGCCAGGCTGCGATCGATACTCCTATACGCATGTCCTGTCGACCTGTCAGTGTTTACTGTTGTTACATATGGTCCACGGATGACACTAATCGTCCTGTTAACTACGCTAAGCAACCGGACGCCCGCACCCTGAATTATGTACCGCGAGCCGGAACGCCAGAACTTCGCTCAGAATAGCCCCGGTCGATCTTTGTTATTCAAGGCGATTGTTGTCACGGAAGTGTCCCCATTGTCTTGCATGTGCCCTGCGCTTCGCCTTCACCACTTTCAAACAGATGATCGATATTGAAATGTCAGCAATAGTCGTTTCAAGTGTGCACTGTGACGAACGCTGACCCCTCCATTCTCTAATCAGTCGGACACCCGATGAAAGCTGGATTCAACAAAAATCTTTAATATTTCCTCGATAATCGTTCATCGAATAAATATCTCAAGTTTCTCGTTCGATCCTCATCTGGAAAGTTTCCCTAATGAGTCGCGTCAAAAGTTTCATGCGACAATAAACAAGAAACGGTGCTGGCAGATCGTGATGGTCGAGAGGGGTGTGGCAGGAATGAGAAGGGGGAGTTCGTAAAAAGTTGCAATGAAATTAACCGTGGTGAAAAACTTTCGACTTATTGTCTTGTTCCAGCACTCCCTTGAGAAAGAAAAGGCTGGCTGAGCGGGGATTGCTTTGTGGACTTTCGTCTTGTCGTTTCCGCGAGAATTTGCTGGATTATGTGTACTATTGCATTACTCCATTGAATGCGCCAGTTCGGTAGGACTCTCTTGGGGCAAAATGCAATTGTGTTATGCTAAGCCATTATTTTCCATTGTCAGTGAGACTACTCGCTTCCAAGTGGGTGAAGCAACTTTGCTGCGATAATCAACTGCATTTATTAGGCTGCTTTTAAAACTGTTCTACTTAATCCGATGTCCACTGCAGTCCTAAGACTTCGTCCGTAAAAATTGGCGAACAATTGCTATTACGTGGGATTTCAGCAATGTTGCAATAGAAAATAGTAATTTTTCTTTTTGAGAAGTATTTCTCAAGATGTATAGCGGGTGTCGATGCACCTGACTTGTGGCTGGCAGTACTTTCTCAGTTCTTTGTTCTTCAGTCTTGCCGCGTGTACGCCTCGTATGTGAAGCGGGAAAGTATCCGTGGAATGTGCGGCGAATTGCCTTGAGAGAAGTGAGCCTGGTCTTCGTGGCAGGTGGAGCGATCGTTTTCCACAAGAACATTTGTTGGAATGAAGCTCCAGCCTTCCATTGGCGCGTATCGTTTTATAAAGTAGCGAATACTGTCAGTAGCAAGTAAAATTTCACAGGCATATGTCCGTGAAAACAATTCCGGCAATCGGTGAAAAGAACAGATTATGAACTGTTGAATTGGTGACAGGGAATTGCTGTGCCGTAGCAGACAGTAAATGGATTTTAACAACAATTGATTGTCATTAAAATAGAGCAGCGTGACTCTGACGCGTCATATTAATTCTGGTGGAATGTACGTCGATAGCCTAATACCCCAAAGTTTCGTAATTCAGCGTACTTTCACCGTTGCAGCCATATTTCACCGACGGATCGGGAAATATGAATGCTACAGGACGTCGATTATCCTGACACTGATTACTCGGAAGTCGATTATCCGGCGTATCGATTATGCGGAAATTGCTCCCTTCGTTATTGATTACGCTGACGTATGAAGGTCCTCCGAGGGACTTGAGGAAACAGATTTTTTCCCGCAAGCACTTCCAGCTTTAATCCAACTTTCAAGTTCTTTTATCGTTTTTACCATGTGTATTTTTTTCGCAGTCCAAAGTGTACTGGCACATTTAAAAGACTGTCAGTATGAATGTCCACGGTGTGACATCACTTTGATTCGAATTGGTTGCGGTTGGTGCAGTAATCAAGCTTTGTTGGTATTTCCACATACGGAAACACATGCTCCGATGGAAATGGGCCGACAGCTGATTCGTTGGATTGGCAATTCGCTGGAGAAAGTGTCGGGGAATGTAATTAGTTTACTGATATCATACGTGAGAGGCAAGTGGAAATGGAAATGTTGTTTGCATCGTTCCGAGAATTTCGATCTCGCAGAATGCAATCTCAATTTTTGTTTAATTAGAGAGAAAATATGACGGGAGTCATTCCACATATTGATTCTTCGATTTATCAATAGAAAGTTATATTTCGAATTTCACCCGTTAATCCTAATACTGTCCAGTACATTGAGGTAACTTTCGAGATATACTTTTAATGTCTTAAGTACAATAGCTTGATGAAGTTTTTCTTCTCTGCCTTTCCATTATCAGATTCCTTGGCTAAGGGCGGGTGAGTGTCTATTACTTAAGTGAGCCGTTCCCACGCTCGTTAAAGATAAAGACAGATAAATCTCACTACGGATGTGAGAATAAATCCTGGTGGGAAAAGGAGAATGAGTTAGCTGCTAATCCAGCACAGTCGCTCTTGTTGCGTGTTCCAGTTCGAGCAGGTGCTGCTGTTTCAGTGAAGGAAAAACATTATCGGAAAAGCATCATCCATAAATTACTTCTTGCCAAGGGTTCGACCTTTCCCACCTCTGTTCGATCGAACACCCCTCCTCATCATCAGCCCCACCTCCCACCTCCCACCTCCCCCTTCCAATCCCAATCCCACCCCTGATGCACGCTTGACACCAGAACTCTCGCGGTTTCGCCTTGGAAGTCGCAACACGGACTTCCGAACAAATTTCGGCCGAGGCAATCAAATGAATAGCCCGACTTTTCCGGAGAATGAAAATTCCTTTCCCCCCAAGCCTGAGCGCCGGGACGGCCGCTGAAACTTTTTCTATTTACGCTGCGGTGCACGTTAGTCAATACGGGGGCGGCTCGAGTGTACAAACACCCCGTCGGCATTTCGCTTGGCCGTAAATTGCAGGCAAAATTCGTACTTTTCAATTCACCTTGCCGGAACAGCCTATCAGAGCCGCGCTTGCCAAGTTGATGATGTATATCTGTTGGTTTCCTTCCGGGCGAAGGCGATTACGAGCGGAAAATCGGATAATTGCTGGATTAAAAATTGTTCAATGTCCTGTTAGCGGTGGTAGTTAGCTGATTTCGAGACAAATATGGAAAAACTTAATACAGGCATCTGCAAGCCCTGTCATATATCCACGTAGGAATTTATGCATGGGAAATGGCTCGGAGGTAGGAAATGTGGGCGGGAAAGAGTGGAAAAAGGTTCGCGCGGTATTATGATCGGTACATTTGACACTGGCGGTCCGATATTTATTTGGCAAATGGTCCACCCGGTAGCCGGCGGAGCATTTTCTGGCGTCGCGTCGCCGGCCGGCACCGCCAGAAAAACTAGGGAAGACAGCTACGCCGAGAACGACGGCTACATACAATAGCCTGGCCGTATTCCAAGCCTTCCTTCTCGGCATTGGGCACTCGTAACTTATATACATTCTGGGTGTAGATCGCGCTCAGTCCTTTGTGCGCCTCTCAAGACGCGATTAATTTTTCAGCGGTCTCCCCTTCACTTCTCCTCGCCGCCGCCGACTTTATCTTTCACCAAGAGAATCTCCCAGTGATTGCTGCAGTATAAGAATACCCGTAACTACAATATCAGAAACAATATCACCGAGCTAGGAGACTTAAAATTACTAAAAAGAATATGAGAAACCATTAGTTAATATAAAGCTTAAGTCGGCCATATGCTGGCGACATTTATATGCTTTTACTAAGAAGAACTGCAAATATCTTATACGTAACTGCACTCAAAGTACTATAAACACAATTTTCCATCGATTTTCGCAGACTAGTTTAGCCGGATTTGAGAACGGAAAATGATTACGAGGTGTTCCGAAGTACCAGTAGCATGGGTTCGGCTATTGACCAGCGACTTTTGCTCCCTTTTTCCTGGAAGCGGGATTGCGCGATCGGCAAACTATCCGAGAAACTCGAGCGGGAACTTGGCCCGTAAATAATTCGCATACGCATACCAAATGGGCGCGGCTTTGCCCGGGGAAATAATGGGCTTCGTTTCGCACATTTTTCCCTGACGTTCGATATTGTTTATTTTTCTTATGAGCGCCGTTTCCAACTGGTTGCAAATAGCGCGTCGCATGTTTGCACGTGAAGTTGCCGATGGATGAGGAGTGGGCAGGAGCGCACGTGAATCAGGGAATCGGACCGACTTGATAAATAATAACGGAGACCTTGCCGAGGAGTGCTTGAAAATTCTCGTTGAGATTGGATCTATATGCAAATTCGCCGAATGGAGGGCCAGGAGCGCATGTGATTGCGACCTTAAAGTTGGGAGAACGGCTGACAAACTGCGGCAGAAAGGGTAGAGTAATAATAATCGAATAACAATTTGAATACTGCAGAAACACAGCACGTAACAAAGTTCTTTCAATGTGTATGGGATGAGGAAGTTAACATATTTTGAGGGCATTCATGAACTATAAAAGTAACATCTGCTTATGATTTACATAATGACGGTGGGGGATGTACCCCAAGCTATTGACGTAGTTCATCCTTGTGCTGTGGATTAGCCTTTAAACTGCTCTTTTCCCCAAACTTCCACATTTCCTCGTTTCTTTTAACCATTTTTCCTCTGACTTTTTTTTAGGAAAGAGAGTTTTTCGGTATTTTTCCCGGTTCGTTTAATTTTGCCTCGTTGTTGTATTATTTTTCAATAGCCATCGCAGCGAACAGATCATAAACGTTGTAGGAATGAGAGGTATGTATACCGAAAACAAACGGTGCCCGTGCAGGAATCTTTTCGAAAACGATGTGTTTTGGCGATCGAATATTCGGAACCAATATCCGGACGGAAAAAGGGCCGGGCTGATCGCGTCCTGGTCGGAAGAGGAATGGGTACAGTAGGTGATATAAATAGAACGGGCAGGTATTTGTCGACCAACGGTTGTTTATGATATTGATTAACGTGCAAATTCAATAAAGCGGAAACCCGCGCGGGAAAGAAGTGAGGAGCACACACTTCTGGTTTGTTATTGCGTTAGCTGTAACTTTTACCGGATGCATCATCGCTGAAATATTCAGTTACGATAAAACAGATATCGTATTCCCGGGATGCCGCAATATTGCAAAATAATTCCAGGAAGACCCAATTGCAGTGTTTGAAAAATTCTCAATTTGGAAACATGGTTTCGTTCCAAAATTTTATAATCGTTATATCATTTTGGGGCATAAATTTGCTCGACAGTATTACTAGTATATCTGGGATAAGAAAGAATGGAATAATGTTACAGTGAGCCTCTCTATCCGGCTTATCCCCAAAAATGACAAAGTGTATTGTGCTAGTCTATGGGAGAATGGCCAGGAACTACTTGCATAAATTATACTAGTATGCTCGGATAAACCTGTCAGCCGGTGGTTAAGTGATAGGACATTTATGTGCATGTTCTGCGAACGGAAGTTTATGTTGATTGCGAGACCGATCGAACTTTCCCCTGAGCCACGTGGGATCAATGGAGTGAAATGGGGGAACATTCTCCCATGTCACCACTACCACAAGGGACATTATTTCTATAATTGCATGTCTTATTCCGTCACGAAATTCTTAAGTCTAGTTTTTAATCCAATCACATAGAAATCATTCTTTCCGAATGTAAACAATATTTTTAGGCTGAATACTATTTGTCACCTATTTTTGATTTCCTTTTATAACCAATTTTTTCAATGAATTCCTTGCCAAGTGATCTGAAATCAATTCTCCAACACTGGCGAAATGTTGGAAGGCAATTTATCGAAATGCAGCCGCTGGAGACCTCAGCTATTCGGGATTCCACCGCCTGTCTTCTCTCCCCTATCGGCGTGCTGGGCTGGTTTTCATCCCCGAATGGCTTTAGCATGGCACACTATGCCTGCTCTAGCATGACAGGCAAATTTCTTTCCACCCCATATTGATTTTGCTTTTGGCTCCCGCGACATTGTTTAGGGCCCGCCCCACATGGACTATTTTCTCCAATATATTCCTGCTTTATCTCCTGGAAATCATACCTTCCAGTCATTTTACCATGAAGCTCGCAAATCATTGCAAATTTCCCTCGGTAATACACTGGAATTATATTCGTTTATTAGTTGAAAAAAACTCTCGATTCGTGTAATTTGCTAACTAAACTGAAATGTATACTGAATAAGAGTACGTAATAATAACTGGGGAAACCAGCGAGGTATTCTCAATTACTCACCCGTTTATCGCAATAATTGGAAAGTAATATTATGGAGGATTTTTATTGCGCCGGGCAAGAGAAAATGTGTCAGTGAATTCCTGGGACGATAATCAATTGAAAGAAAGGGAAGCAAATCCCCGCTAGTAGAGAGAAATCCCTCTGCCTCTCAAATGCCAGTCTCATTTCCCGGCTGGAAAAGTCTGAAATAATTATGCAAATTGTTTCTGACTTGCGGCTCGCCCCCACTTCGCAGCCACACTCCGCTTGTAGACAATGAATAAATTTCCCGGGGAAGCTCCCCTGCTCCCCCTATTCGCTGTGTGTTCTGCCACTGCTTTCAATTTACAACATAGTTTATTTCGGCTTGGAAGTCCGATTAAATTCCTGAACGACTTTGGCAACCAGTCTATTTTCGTACGCGCACTTATTTTGGTTCGATCTCCAATGATTCCGAATTATTATCCTGCCACTAATTAATATACCTGGTTATGATTCATTTTTGCTTCAGGTACTAAGTGGCCTCAGTCGCCAGGCATCAAGCGCTCAGTCAGCATCGTCGAAAATGAGTCTGACTAAGATTTTAGTATGGATCTGCTGGTGTATAATCGCCTGCGAGTGCTACAGGAAGACACGGGACGAGGACGGCTCGAAGTTAATTCGCATCAACGGCGACCTGATCCTCGGTGGAATCTTTCCCATGCACGAGCAGGTAAATATTGAAGAACGGATTCCCCGGTTAGCCGAGCACGGTGCTTCAACCAACAGCAAAAAGCATACGCGTTTCATAAAAACTATCAAAGGGTTAAATGATTCGCAGAATATGCATGAAGGTTCGGTTGATCGACACTTTTAATAACGATCGTTCGCTTTGCTGAAAATCAGCAGGTAGTAACGAACTGCAATCTTCTCGATCAATACACCATTATACGTTTCCACGACATACAATCCGAATTGCGCGAACAAGCGTTAATTGAGCCTTCCAGTATGTAAATGGAGAGGCGCATCTTTTTTGGAAGTGCCTTGAACGCACAGAGGATGAGGAAATTGCCGGGTGCGCTTGGCTGGGCGTATGAATTTCTGCTGCGAGTACCTTGATTATACTCCATGCAATTCTGCATATCCACTTCATTAGGCAGTGCGTACCGCTGTGCTTCCTCTGACGTTCAGTTTGTAAAATGAGACTACCAGAATTCTGTTCCACCACACTCATACGGTCACTCGAGAAGAAAGAGATCAACACATCATTCTTGTTTCATTTTGTTTATTTAGGAAAGTGCGGGCATTCTACTACCCGCAATATTTATTACACGGTTTAAGATAAATACTAGACTTTTTATTTCGCACGTATGCATAGAATAAAAGTAAATGGAGGCTTTAAAAATTGTTGCTCCATTAGGAAAGTTGCTCTTTGATAGGAGATGATTGCTGTGTCAGTTGGGCGAATGGTAGAGGGCTTAATAAATACATTATTTAAGGGTATAATGGTGATGTATAATGCATAGGGCGCGCGATTCCATAGCCTTGGCAAGAGCGATTTCGTGAGATCGATTCGATCAACAGTAATCGAGTACGCTTCCACATAGAGACGGATTCTTAGTAAACGCCCGTGCTGGAAGAGACACACGAAACCCTGATATGCTTCTTGCGGGGCTCAAGTATTTCTCTCTCAATCTTCCTCACCCCTTCTTTCACGTTCCTTCGCCATCAGCGTAGCTGTACTAACGTGTCTGTCTATGTGCCCGTCCTCTCGAATGCCGCCTCTCGATCAGTCTTTTTCTTGCCGGCAAAATGTTTCGTCGAAGTTTCGAGGGTTGCCTGGCAGGCCGCTGCTCGCAAAAGTCTCCGTGTGTAATCGAACGGGCGGCCGTTTATCTTTTTTGATGGAGAATCGCTCGATTTCCTGCTGTTCCTATTTGTCTTGCTGGATTTATCGCACTCTGTATTATCCTGTCTGTTATTTGTACAATTAGGTTCATTATACGAAATGTGGTTTTGTCCGATTGAAATGTTATATCAGACTGTCCAGTTCTATTCCAAGTAGTGCAATCTGAATAGAACTTGCCATAGGAAATTTGTATTCTTTTCAATTTGTGAAACTTTTTCCTTTGTTTGCGTTTTGAAAAATATGCGCCACAAAATCTACAGTTTTAGTTGAAAGGTATCCAAGTGAAAGATATACAATGGGTAGAATGCATAGTGTCGCACTTCGGTAAAAAGCATTTGGGTATGATTATTTCGAAGTTGTTGCATTCTACAGCGTTGCGTTTCAATAACGGGATAAGCTATTGCCTGGCGCATCCTATATTCGATACAAATCACCTTTATTACTCTCTCGCAAACAAATCCCGTCACTGTTTCCACCCAATCGGCGTTTCCAATCATGGCCGTTCGGACAGTTTATGTCTTCGGGGGAAATTTATGTTTTCGCGGATGAGAAAAAATGCCTTCCGAGCGATGCTGCTCGCTCGGAAGGACGACGTTGGAAGTGGACGATAATAAACGACTGCTGGTACGCGTTCATCGTCGACGTACAATGGCCGGCGAGAGTTTGGACACGTGTGGGATTTTCGGGTAGTGAAATGTTCCGGGCGTGCCCCGAAAAAGTAGTCCATCTACCGCGGAAACATACAAATCCGTGGAGTCGCAATCCCTGAGAAATAATGTACAGCTGTCGAAAGCCTGCTGATCGAAAATGCATAAATATCACATAAATTTCTCTGCCGTGTACCGCTTCGTATTTTTTCCCAGTTACTTCACACTTCGGGGGCTCTGAAAAGTGCGGATTTGAAAGAAGGTGGGACTTTGAAAAGCGTGGAGATTTGTAGCTGATATCGAATAGTTGGGGGAGTGCGTAGCTAGCTATTTCTGTCTAGTTACGGGAGCGTGGCCTTTCAGGTGCCTTCTTCCTTTTTCCTATTTACCCTATCAGGTCGAGCAGGTATTATGGGTTAGTTTGAGATCCGATATTGGCGAGCTTTGAAGGCTGGGGGCGAGAGCAAAAGGTCTCTGCCAGTGGCTACGGGTGCGGCGGAGCCTCTCCACTGGCGAACAGAGACTCGACCAACTCTACTCTCCTCTCCTCTCCTCTCCACTACATTGCCCGCTCCCCTTGCTTTCTTAGTCCTGCGGCGAGCCGCGGCTTCTCCTAGATCGCATTAGCATGCCGCAGCGAAAGAGTACTCCAATTCTCTCTAATCTATTTATCCCCCAGCTTGTACTGTCCACTCGTGAGTGCAAAAAGCCTCATCTATAAAGCACTTCTTCGCTTTTCATAAAGTCTTGTACTCGACATTTTGTCTTACAAGCACATATGATACGTGAATGTTGCGTCAATAAAGAACAAGTATATCATTAATCAGACATGTCATTAGTCAAAGGAGTAACAACACAAATCCCGACTTTGACAAGAAAAGACTCGGCGACACAAGGTTTTCATGTAACGAAAGACTTAAGCGATCGATTGGAATTTCGTCAGCTTTCGCGAGGTGGTCGAGGAGACCTTGGAGAGTGTTTTAAAGGATGGCTGTCACACAGAATGCACAGATTAAAATTCCTGACATCCTAAGCGACAGTAGTGTGTGTTGGTGAGGATGGAAAATCCGTGGAAAACGCGAGGAACAGAAATCTCTTTGCTACAGCTAGCCAATAGAATAAAACGGGGATAGTGAAAGCTTTGTCATTCCAACCAGCCCACCCTCATCTCATTCTCCGATACGTATGTCGATATAATGGAGGGAAAAACAGGAGACGAAAGCTAACGAGAACATGCAAGAGAGTGGGAGGGAGAGGCGGGGATGGAAAAAATAATGGTGTGTACCTTCCGATATCCATTACACCGTTGAAAGGCAAAACTAAAAACGATGTTCGGAATTCCTTGTCGTCTGGTAAACGCATCCATTCGCTTAGTACGTTTTCGCCATGACCTACGACCCCAAAACCGTTCCTCCCCTTCAGCCTGCCGACGCATCGGCTGCACTGATGGAATTCCACGGGAACAAAGGGCCAGCCTTCTTTTGGGCGGATACAAGCAACCTGCTAAATAGACTGTTCGCAATTGATCCCCGTGCCACTTTGATCCCCGGCACTCAAAGCACTCGGCTAATCTCGCCAGCAGCCCGTTTATAAATAGGCAATATGAATAGGAATGAACGCGGCAGTACTCTCCACTGCCGAGATAGAGGGCGCGCCAATAATCTCGTCCTCCCTGTCACTGCCACGCTCCTCTGTTGGAATTCCTGTTCGAGTTGTGTTTTCTTTTACCTCTGCATTCGTTTTCACTGTACAGGACAGCACTGTTGCGCGACGCTTGTCGACTGAATTTGGAAATCTGTACAGAGTCCTTCCCAAATGTTTTGCTTCTGTTTCATATGTAACCGCTCGTTCGATATCCGTTGCGGGATCGATATAATTTTGTTTTTGCTTGATCGTTCATAAACATGCAGTTGGAGTACTGAATCTGGAATTGTTGGATGCTTCGTGTCACGTACGAGACACCCTGTGAAAGTCCGTGTATCAGTATTCTTATGTTAATGCTGAGGAAGTCTTTGAAGCATATATTTTTTAAGAATTCTGTTGGTGCATTGAATGCGACAGGTATCCGGATCGATTGGTCAATCGCCATGCGGTGCAGTGAAGGAGGAAAAGGGAATGCAGCGGCTGGAAGCAATGCTTTACGCACTCGACGAGATAAATGCAGACTCTGAATTATTACCCAACACCACTCTCGGCGCACTGATTCTCGACTCCTGCAGCAGCGATACCTACGCTTTGGACCAGAGCATGGAATTCGTCAGGTCCTATATGAACCAGGTAAGCTTCATTAAGGTTCTCCTAATAAAGCTACTAGACAAATTAATATTTGTCTCGATTTTCCAAAAATTCCTCACGCACAAAAACTTTGATTAATAAAGAAAAATTATATGAATTAGTTCAGACAATTCATTAGAAAAGTATTGAAATTCTTGAAGAACAGTGAACCTATGAGACAGCTTGGGTAACAGAAAGGAAGTAAAATGTAGCTTAAAGATTAGTCGTTAAATGTTTGTATTACTGTCCCCGTCAAACATAACATTACAAGATTACTGCTGGGTTAGGTGGAAGGATCACGGTATACCTCGATGCAAAGTGTTAATTAACCGCAGAACGGACTGATGCTTCCTTCTCTGATTATATGTCGGTAGGGCTGGTGGTTACAGGCGACAGATAGTTCCCGGCCCAGGACCTGAGGAAACTAATTTCAAACAATGCGACAGACTAAGATCTGCAATTTGCAGACATGTCAATTAGCCACGGCCGCCCCTTGCCCGTTAAATGGAATCCATATTCATTAAGGGCAACATCGGATTTACCATTCTGAAACGCACTCACAGATCGAAATAAACCTAGACATATCACAAAAATATTTGACTCTGAGCGTTCATAACTTGTTATGACTAATGAAACTTACCAACTATATCATTCTCAAATATTGCGATTCACAAAGCCCTGACTTCGAAAATACTAGACAATTGGGGTATTTGGTATTCCATCATTTCCACAGACTGGCACTGTCTCGAATTCTTTAGCTTTTTTTCTAAAACTCAAATATAGAATTCTTGAGGGTTGTTCTTGAAGTTTATGATTAAAAATCTGGAGTAAGTTAGGATTCCGTTGTGCCCGCACTGGGTTTCTCGTGGCCGTGTGAGAGCCAGCCAGCATACCCTTTTGTCTAAGCGAGCAGGTTACATAAAGCGTTCGAGGCTACAATGCACCCTGGTATTTTGCGATTGTGAATCGCGCATCGCTTGCGCGATAAAGAAGTAAAGTTATTGTCTGCTACGAGCGGGACACGCTGTCTCGCGCAGCTAGAATACTCCACCCCTTAATATTGTCTCGGATGCGCAAGCTCTCGGCCACTCCGGTATCAGTAGCCCGGTTAAAAGGCTGCGTTTCCTACCATTAGATCCATTCTCCAGTTTCCAATAACTCTTTCCTTTTGTCTACTTACCCAACGTCCTTTGCTATTGCAGAATTTAGACTTCGGCCTGATCCTCCTTGTTCGCCAAGTCGATTAGGCATTCCATCTGCAACAAAGACCCTGCCTTCCTTTGCCTATTATATATTATCGTATATATTATTGACTGTGCAGCGCCAATCATGAGAAATTGGCTTGGATGTTTGAAGAGAATTTTTCAAGAAAGCATTCAATTTCATGTTATGTAATGCTAACCGGGCAGCGAGGGTTTCATAATGAAATTCATGGATTAAAGGAAGGAGTTAATGAAATGGAGCACTTCTTAAAAGGAATTCGGTAAGACTGCGAGATCCATTCCTCGCAATCCGTTGTAGTAAATTGGCTGGCGGCCTATTGCGGGAAGTCTTTCGCGAGCATTCATTCGAGATGTCGTAACTAAGCCTGAGAATTCGTATCCCCCGGCAGACGGGGAGGTCGTCTGCCTTTATTGGAGATATGAAGGAAGGTGAGCTATAACCGCGGATATTAACAGAGAGAGGGATATAATCCTCCCCAACTTTCCTTTCTGCATGCCGATCCCCTTGGAATTGCCTATTAATCCGGGTCACACGTATTACTTATGCCGATTGCCGCCGGCCAACTCTGATCAATACCACTCCCGGGAACTATTTTTGATGGTGAAATTTACGCTCCCTTCCCTTCACTCTGTCAAACCATAAGTATACTTGGCAACGAGACTAATGTACAAATTATGAAAGTGGAAGATAAATGGCAAAGGTTATTGCACACATTACTCTTCAACTTAAGTGGATCAGATATTTTCCTGAGCATGTCATCTCGATGTTTTTGGAGCTGGCGCTAAAAGTTGTACAAAAATCGGAGTGGCAAGTGACAGCAATGAAATTCCCTGGTAAATCCTGGTGCGACCGTCGCCGGTGGGTGGCTGCTCCCCGAGGTATTTTGGAATTCTGCCACGCTCTCCTTAAGATTATTTGGCCCTTCCTAGAGAAGAAACCTAGCTAGCGTGAAATTCGTCCAGCGCGCGCGCGTTGGGGAATAGTTATTTCACGCGGCACAGTCATCCATTCTCCTCGTGCTGCACATACTCAATGCGCCGCATGACTTAGTACTTTAAATAACGACGCACTGCCTACTTTCTTCCTTGCCATTCACAAAGGGTTACTTAATCTCTCGAGAAGAGTTTCAATATTGCAGAAAAGCACTCAATTCCCCCAAGTGTAATATATTTTTCAATACTACCGGAACGACGACTATCTGATGAGGCTGCGAAGTTTAGTAGAAAATTCTCGGAGAATTATTATCTCACGTCGGTCCACGATTTCCTGGCTCGGTTTACTCGGCGATGTCGTTCATAGAGCGACTAACTGCTGGACGGCGAGCTGCAAGGAAGTGCACAAAGGGCGGGGAGTCGTTAAATTCTTTAAACGCTCAAAGAAGGGAATTAATAGGCGGCCTGTGTCTTTGCAGCCCCGGCAACCAGTAAGTAACGATCCGCTTTCGCATCTGTAATACTCCGAGGAATTTGCAATCCTTCCTATCTCTCTCCGCCCATGCAATTCGCCATTTACGCAACGCTAAACCATCGAAAAGGATATGAGAATTTCGAATTCTGAGATGTTCACATCTCGAACTGTTCAACCCATTTACGTGAAAATTATTCGGAAATGAAACCTAAAGCGTTCTGTTGTCATATTCGCTGGTCTATCCGATGGTACAATGTAGCACATTGTACGTTATGGTAATAATACCTGTGTTATTGGAAGGGCCAGTTCCTCCCTTCACCAATCCATGTACCCTACTTACAGAGGATATCAAATTCGGCGTACGATTCGATCCATGTTTTATCGACCGCCTCACCGCATTTGCTTATACTGCTCTCGCGCACATTAGTGCTATCTTTGCTGCGTCGAGGATTCCAAACGAAATGGAGTGTATATTTAACATCTCTCACACGGAACATCCATTTAGAATCATACGCCCGCCTTTCACAAGGATTTCTTACACTTTATTTCTTTGGGAGGTAGTAGAATGCTCAAGGAATACGTAAAAACTGTCTTATAATATGAAGATTTCTGCTTTTAAAATGAGGGGATTGTGTGCGACTGAGAATTTTGTTTTCGGAAAACATATGAGATATATTCGAGTTACAAGCATGAGCTTCACCATTTCTGTGTCAACTGTGCTTCGTGACTTTTAGGCTGTCACATGCTGAGATTTTGTCAGTATGTCGGGTACTTGAGAATAAGTGTAGCAGGTAGAGCGTGGCTGGAGGAACGAGGCAGTTTATACGGGATAAAGGTGTTAAGTGTGTTCTCCGGTGCATTTGCTCCTGCACTTAGGTCCACTTGGCCGGGCACTTAACGAGGCCACGCAGAGACCAACGGCTACTTCATCACTCCACCAGACATTCAGTCAATGTTTGTATTATTCCTGCATCAACTCACTCCTCCTCCTCTCTTTCCAGCATCGAATTTTTAAGCAGCCACCCTCCAATCCTAATCCCCAATTACGGGTCAGGTCTTGGTAAAGTGAGGGTCTGATTTTTTTTGAAGGAAAGTTCGAGTTCTCATCAAGTAGGCACCGTTCGATGCGCAGATGGCAGACTGAAGCTGTTGGTCTCATCGTTTTGCCTCTCGGCACCATCACGGAAGTTCGTAGTTTCCGAACTTTATGAATATTCACTCGAAATTCGATATCCGATTGCTTTTTAAATCGAGATTCATCTTGCCCGCGTAATCCCCGCATTCGCACTGCCCTTTTCGAGTGGTTTATAATTGAAATGTGATCGAGAATACGATTGAAATTATATCGAGTTCAATTAAAAATTTGTAATGTTGTACTGAGAGGAATTTGGTGGTCGCTGGAACAAAGGCTAATCAATTACTGCATTTTCCAATTGCAGGACATATCGGAGTACAAGTGCGAAAATGACAAGCCGCCAATGTACGTGCCACACAAACCTGTCACTGGTGTAATTGGTGCATCCTTCAGCGTTGTCTCTATCATGGTGGCCAACATTCTTCGCCTATTTAAGGTAATAAAAGTTAAACTTTTTTTGGGTTTCAATGGACTTATTATCCATCTAATTGCACAAACCGAAACTTGGAGCGACGTAAATGAATTCACGGTATAATGTGTTACGTCGGAAAAACTCGAAACAGGATGAAATTCTTGGGAAATGCAGTTGTTGAGTTCCCAACGCGTTACGCTGTTTAACTTTCTCACCGCGAAGGCGCAAGTTGGAAGGGTAGGTTTTAATGCCATTACTTGTAAGCGCGATCAACATCGGCAGGTTGGCGTAACATAATTAAACTGGGTCCGATTAGAAAGATGATCGGATGGAGTCGATGAGCCAGTTTAAATGCGCACGGATGCGAAAATCGCCGGAGGCTATCTCCAATTTTCACTTTCAATTAATTCGCCAATTGCTTTAAATATCGCAAGGTTCATTGATTTTCTCTGACAGTAACTTCGCAATTAGTGGAAAAGCAAATCGAAAAATGTAGCGAAGTAAAATATCGTGCAGAAATACAGTCTGGGAAGAAAGTGTAAATGTAGTATTGCTAAATCCCTAAATTAAGGATATGATAGTGGAGTCTTTTCCCCAACGTTGGCATAATTGAGTCGACAAATGTTAGGGTACATACTTGGAGCTTATTAACTGAAGGTCATGGTATATTCCGGAAGGACGTGTAGCCAGGAGTGCTACGATCCGTGGAGATACAAATAGCGAGCAGTTGATTGAATGCTTGTCATCGGGAAGGGCTGGCAGAGTTGAGCGATCGGGGCATAAACAAGTCTCTCTTCGATTTCTTTATCCGCTACCAGTGACGAATAGTTCCTTTCCTACAGCTTTAAAAATTCAACAACTCCTACTCGTTCAAACCCAGAAACTTCATGGAAAAACAGATATCAAAGAACATAGTTATATAATATGATATTCTTCATGTTCATTGTATAATTATTTAATAGCGAACATGATTCTGTCTCGGCGGAAACTCGATGAAAATGAGTATTGCGATAATTTAACAGCGACAAACAAGAGCGTTCTCGCCGCGAGAAATATTGAGGGGTGATTAATATCGGGCGTTGCAATTAATGTTGCAACGTCACCGCCGCTCGAGGGTTGAATGGTGGTCTTAATTATTGAAAGAATAATTTTCCCAGCGAATTCTTGCCACGTAATAAACGAGCTCGGACGTCTCGGGATCGATTGGGAAAGTACGTTTCACGTAGGGATTCATTTTTCACCGCTTCTCGGATAATGGTATCTTCGAGCGCGCGCAAGAAAACAAAAAAGCACTTCGGCACTCGGCGAGTGTGACAGTGCACTTCCTGCAGGACTGCTTGCAACTCTATTCCAAAGGAAATAAAACCATATCCGATCTTCGAAAGCCTATAATGACAGACTCGAAGAGTAAGAAGCTTCCGAGTTTAAAAAAGGAATTTGTAGACGCCACGGTCTAATAATAAGTAGAGGATCGTCTTAATAAAAGGGAGACAATGATCCTGATTGCAGATACCGCAAGTGAGCTACGCCTCGACCAGCACGGAGCTGTCGGATAAAAGTCGCTTCGAATATTTCAGCCGCGTTGTGCCGCCGGACAATTTTCAGGCACAGGCGATGGTAGAGGTAATCCATCAGCTCGGCTGGAAATATGTTTCCACCGTCGCGGTCGAGGGCGACTACGGCGAGAAGGTAAATAAAACGAACACTGTCTGAAAATTCCAATTCCTCGGTCCCGGAGCTTTCATTGTAGATTTCTGCCTTTCATAATTGTTTTAAGCATATTATTACTTTAAACGATTACTGTAATCTTATGTCCTTAACACAAATAAGTCCGGCTTGTTAATTAAAATAATGTTACCATTAATTTCGAATATTTTACTATTCCTGAACGTAGTATTTAAAGTATTAAAACTCAATCATTCAGAACAAACAGAATGTAATTAAAGTATCGAAGCTATGAACGATCGTTGTGGCGTTTTGTTTAACAGGGTATTGCCAGCTTTATCGCATTGACAATGGAGTACAGCATTTGCGTGGCGGTGAGTGAGAAGATCTTGCGGAACGCGAGAACCGAGGATTTCGACAAAATAGTTGAGCGTCTCAGTTCGAAGCACAATGCTCGAGGCGTCGTTCTGTTCGTCGACGAGGATAACATAAGGTAAGGATGTTCATTCACTGATGCCCTCTTCCCAACTCCTTTCTTCCTGCCTTCCTTCCTTGCCACCTTTTTTCACGAACCCTTTAGTAGCCGGGCATTAATCAAGCTCCATGAACCACCGAGTAATCTAATGTTACCCGCATCCCGACCAGAAGTGGCGCGAGCCCCTAATAAAACTAATCTAATGAAGAGAATGTTAGGGCCGAAGCGCTTATTCAAGCCGTCCAGGGAATTTTCGGAGGCTCCGTTCTGACAGGGGTTAGCCAGGACTAGTGCCACTCAAAGTTTCCTTTTTGCATTTCTTGCATGCCCATTCTTTTTGCGCAATTTGTCTCCGCGCGATGATACCTTGCTAGGAGCAATCGTCGGAGGAAAGTTACAGTAAAACTGGGCCAGCTGGTTCGGAAATTTCATTTACTAATGGTTCAGTAACCCGAGATCCCTTCTGATATATCGAGTGTGATCAAATAGTGGCGTGAATTGGGAATAGCTATCAAACAATGCATTATTGGTGTGAAATATAGCATTTAGTATTGTATTTGAATTTTATCCTGCATATGTTGTGTTCTAATTTTAAGAGCTTTTTATATGCAATCCTGACGTTCTTTCGCACACTGTCCGTTCAATTACGTTTCTCTTGGTGAGGGAATTTCCTCCAGGAAAGAGCAGTACGATCAAAGAGTCAAGGGAAAGTAGGGTGGGTTACCTGGGCGGAGAGTACGTGTTAGAGGAGGGGGCTAGAGAAAATGTGGAAAGCTTCGGCTTGACTGAATTGTTCTGTTCTATATTAGCCTACTTCGTGCCGCCAGTAACGGTACATTGCTCGGCTTTCGAGTGTCACAATATTGCGGTACCTTTGTCCTGCCAGAATGTACAAAGCGTAGAAAGACGAGGAAAAGGCGGAGAACTGGGCGAGCGTTGGAGTAAGAAAGAAGTAAAAGCTCATCAGAGCAGGGCGAGGAACCTTGGGTCAACTTTACAACAGGGAACTATAATGATCATTACAGAAAGTCTTCCTCTTCTCTTTTTATAGTATGTCCGGACTTGCTTCTAGGGAGATGTAGAATTTGATGCATTTTTCATTTGATTCTCGTAACGCAAAGGTGCGTTTGCTTGTTCCGCCGTTAATGAGTAAGCCTTTCAATTATAATTTTTATAATTATATTTCTTTCCCAGCATGAGTACGACTTTTGTGCTTCCGTCAATTTACTGTATACGCCAGGCCGTTTTTCAATGCCATTCATTCATCACGGAATTTTTCTGCTTCAACTACAGGGAATATTTCGACCGCGTAGAACCCTAAAAAAATGCGAACTGTTTTTACGTTTGGTAATTTTAACATGATTTTGTCGAAGTTTTATTAATTTTTTAGCTTCTACCGTTTAAAAAACTTGGGAGCTTTGATTTTTGCGCGGTAAAGACCCTACTTAACAATTTTAGGTAGAATTCTGCGGCACGATTAGTCGATCAAAACTTCGGTTCCCAAAGTTTCCTTAACGCGCCAATTTTCCGCTTGATCGATGGATTTTTCGTTGGTTCTGTTCAGTTATCCTTTTACCTGGATTACGGGCGGCTTGCATCGTATACGGATTCAGTTTCCCCGTTTCATTTGAATGAGGAATTTACGGTGCACTCGCTTCAGCCCTTTTCCTTCTTTTCGTCCTTTGCGTCGGAGATGCCGAGCCAGAGGCAGCGTTCATGTCTTTCTTTTTCTTGGTAAGTTCTTGACATTTTGCTTTGTTCTTTTAAAATCCCTTGAGTTTATTTTGCATCCCCTAATTATCGTCCCCTCGATTAAAGCCGGCTTCAATTGCTAACTGTTCGATAGAGCGGCCGAGTGGTATAAGGAATCGATGCCGACGAACATTAAAATGCCGGCGATATTGTTCGCTCTTTGAACGGACACTTTAATTAAGTGTACCAGAATTTTTAATATCTTGCGGCTGCCGAGGGTGAATCCTTATTAAAGGAAAGCTCTTCTGCCTGCTCTCGGAACGATATTAGCCAACTTGTAAATTAAGAGTCAGTAGTCATGAAAAATTTGCAATTTAGCAGCAGTGTTACTCTTTTGACTTCAGAGCGCCCGCGGCTCTCATACTTTCGGTACAGATATACTCTAATGGCTTATTTCTTTCCACCTTTCCAACATTTTTAATGACACCTTTTAATTCATACATTTAAATGTACACAATTGTAAAAGCAATCCCATTGGAAGGTTTTTCTCGCGGTGAATAGGGAGAAAGTAGAAGAGACAGGTGTTATGATTTCGTTTTCATTAATTGTTCGGCAGGAAACTGCTGCAGGCAACGGTGAGAGCGAATCGGACGGGACACTTCATGTGGGTCGGAAGCGACTCATGGGGCGCCAAAGTCTATCCGGTGAGGGATCAGGAATTCGCAGCGGAGGGTGCGATCACCATCCTACCGTACAGAACTTCCCTCCAAGGTAAGTTTAATCTCGGCCCGGTGGCATGGAGTTTAAAACGATGCGCGCGGCAGCCCCGACGCACGCCGGACTACGAGCGGGCTTTATTCACTCCTAATCCCATTCAATCCGGCTGGGCCATTGTAAGATAAGGGTTTTTATCCGTGCTCGCGTTGAAAGGTCGTTTCCTAGTTCAGCATGAAACAGGAAGTTTCGCCAGCCACCTCAACGTACTAGGGATTTCTTTTAATCTGCCTGTCGGTAAGTTAACTTATTAACAAACTGAGCGTGAACCCATCCACCATTTCAAAGGAGGACAATCCTTGCTCCAAATTAATCCCTCAAAAAGTGCATTTAAATTAACACTCCTATTACAAACTTGATGATTTTTATCTCAATGGGAAGCCTGCAACCGTGTTCGCTCACATCCAAAAACCAACTTTCCACATCGACGCCAATCGAGATGTAATATTTCGCAAAAATATCGGGCATACATTCATCAGTGGGCGACGGGAGTAGGACGAAGAGATGAAAGATTCGCCCGAAATATTGCGGTGATTTTTATAGCAGATTTTACTCTGACTCCTGTTTTCGAGGAAAAGTCAGCAAGGCAGCGTGTATTGCACAGCAAGTTCAACAGTGTTTCATGTGCGGGCAATATCGTATCAGCCTTTACATACAAACTGGTGAACATTCGTCCACGCTACTTCTCTCGAGGACGCTAGGACGAAAGGAACACGTGATCAGAATGGGAAAGTTGGGGATGGTCTGTAATAATAGCTACTGCTAGACGGAGAGGAGTTGTGCGATTCTAGTTACGATCTTGTCCCCGTGGGAGGACAAGGCTTATCCTACAAAGGTCCAGGCGTGCCCCCAGTAATTACCTGTCCATAACGCTTGGATTCTTGCCCAGCGATGGAGGTTGCTTTCAAGCCTTGTAAAAGATTAGATTAACACCTTCTAATTAAACATTTATTTCCTCCCTCAGTCGAAAATTATTAACCAGTTGGATGATTCTAATTTATAATGATTACCATCCTGTGAATTGTATCATTCTGGAGGTAATCAATATTTCGTGTATTATTTATTTCAATTAATTTGACTTTTTATTTCTTTGTACACTGGAATTGAAAACTTCCTGAGCTGAGCAAACTCTTTGTCTTATCCTTCAGATCTGTAAGAATTAGGTGGATCATGTGATTCCCGGGAAAGCCTTCTGCTTAGGAAGTTTTAACGCTTGGCAAGCTGCTACTTGATGATCGAACGCTTCTTTGGGATTTGGAAGGGTTTAACTTCCTAGAGAACGTGATTTTGAATTAGGAAGAAACTTCTTTTACTGCAAGCAGTCAGAAGAAATTGATACTCCATATCTTCTTCGCTTCTGTAGGTTTCAATCTCAGTTTACATCCGCTTCGTTTCGTTCGATTCCCATTTCGATTCGTATCGAAGGTAGCAATCCCTGCCGGTTGTCTCTATTTCAATTTGCACAACACCGGCGATAATTTGGTGAATTTTGCAAAGTCATAGAGAATCATTGGGAAAGCGAGAGGATAAAAGAGTGCTCGGGCGTAGGATTTGCGTAGGAAAAAGAATGACTTGCAGCCACGTGAGTTCCGGCGAGTTTTACAGTGGTGACAGGTCAGTTTATACAATTTCATTAGGCTGTAGGTCACGTATCCACTCGGTTTTGCGTTTTCGAGGATTACTCGAATGGAGAGAGCGACGCTGAAAAACGGATTTCGCTGCGCGGAATTGCACTGTTACCCTTTCACCCATCAGTGCCCTTTCATCCCCTGTGGCAGGGCCAGCCGATCGAACGGTGTTTTATAATGGCAGGCTTGAAATTTCGTGTGGATTAAACCGCGAAGTTCCATCTGGTAGAGAAAGATCGTCATCGAAAATGCCGTTAACAATTTTATCAGGTTTTGACGACTACTACCTAAATCTGCTACCAAGAATGGACAACGAGTGCGGCGGTCAAGCAGAGAGAAACGTGCCGCACAAAGAGCTCACGGGGAAAATGGTGAATTGCCGAAATCATTGGTTCCGCGAGTTCTGGTCGCAACATCATAAGTGCTCTTTCAGTGAGAACCCGCCGACCGGAAGTAGTCGTTGCACGGGCACCGAGGAATTGGTCGACTACGAGGAGGAAGGCTTGGTCCCATTCGTCGGTACGTACTGCCACACCAGTTCTATCAAGTCTTATTTTTCCACGCTTTTTCACACCCGAAAAACTCCAAAGAAAAGATTCGATTGGAGCCTTTGAAAGCACGATTAAACAGTTTATAGTTTCTTTTTGTGTCGGTCAAAGTTCAAAGCTGGAGCAAAGAGAGAGGGAGAGTAAAGCATTCTCGGAGTCAGGTGTTCCCCTTAATCAACAAAGTTCGTCAGCTTGTCTTTCGTGGAATAACGAAAGTCCTCTAAAACTAACGGAACTGACGGCTCGATTCTTCTGTAAGTCCATTACCATCAGTTGGAGGAACTTGAGTTATAATAACTGGCGAGCTAGCCTAACTATCTTCAGTTTGAGAACCAATACTGCAATTTTAGAACTTGATTAACCCAGTACGTGTTTAGACTTCGTAATCGGGAAGTCGTTCGATACTACGCCCAAGTTTCCGTGGCGTCGCGTAACTTATTAGCCTTTATCAAAATTATACTACCCGTTTCTACGATAGTTCCCGCAAACTATTGATTGCGAAAGCAATCCCGTTCTTCAAAGCATATGTTTCTGTTTGGAACTAGTTGATGCTGTCTACGCAATGGTACATGCTGTTCACAACGTGATTGACGAGGAGTGCGTGAACAATCAAGGCACGAACCATTACCTCTGCGATGTCCTTAAGCCGGCGCCGGATGGTCAGCGCCTTCTTCAGCACATCCGAAACGTCAGCTTTATTGGTAAGCAATCTTCTCAAATGTGAGAGCATTCTCCGATCTGAACTATATAGCTAGCAAAGGATCTGCTAGTTCTTCTCTTTTTTCTTTGATCGTTCCTTTTCAATCAGCGTTAGCCCGGAACAGCCGGCTCGCTGCTATGAAACAGTCGATTTCATCGAGGGTTTCTCAGAAATTTGATTTTCCAAGGATCAATCAGGCTTCCGCTTGAATTAGTAACTAATTCCAAGATGGCAGTGCGAGACATCCGGGGGAAGTTATCTGTTTTCATGGATGTCTTTTCGTAGAATCGTTACTGATCTGGAGATTACTAAACTCATCAGTGACATTCTGCTAATCATAGTTCAATTTGATTTGAACAGTCAAAGAATACATTGATTACTTGCAATTGTTATGGATATTATGTTCTTTTTTATTTATAAAGCATTTCTATACGGTGTTCTTCATTTTTCTATGGACGCAATTTAGAAATAACTAAAGGGAACTCGAAACCCACATTTCCAAACGTTACCTGCTTTAAGTGTTGATCCAAAGTGCTGCGTCTCCTCTCAAAGTGAAATAGAAGGATTTGCAAGATGAATTATTCATAAACGGACTAGCCTGCCTCGGCTGCTACCTCTTTTATTCCCGTCTGAGCCGAAAAAGATTGAAGAATCTCGAAGTAGCTGCTTAAGTGTCACGAAGTGTGCGTCGCAGACTACACGGTTTCGAAAATGAGTTTCGAAAAATCCCTTTTACATAATTCTATGTAAACCATCAGGCACTGTCCGGAAATGACAGTGTATTCTTACGAAAATAATCAATTTTCGTAGGCCGCCAAGGAACGGAAATTAAATTCAACGCCGATGGTGACGCTTACGGATTCTACAATGTCTACCAGTACCAAAAAAACGAGGAGGGACGTTTCGACTACAACCTTATCGGCACGTGGAGGGAGGTGTGAGTATAACTCCACTAATTTTTAGTCCATTTTTTCGGGGCACAAAGAACGTCTTACCGAATTATTCGATCCCGCGTCGGCGTGAACTCTTAATCAGTGCTGCAACTAACGAGAGAGATGGGCTTGAACAAGGAGGTTGGAAAAATTAATTAATCCCAGGAATAATAGTACGAGGTATCGTGATGAGCGGTGTACTATCCCGCCCTTTCCATATTTACCTTGCAGCGAGCATCGGGGGATCAAATTAAATTCTTTAATTACTCCACGGTAGATTTTTATCGTTATTTGCAAAGGTTCCTTAAATCCTGAAAAATTCTCTCGCTATCTGTAGGTTTCGAGCGGCAATAAGCGCGAATTTTTTGTGAAAATGATCATATTAATAATTGGAATTTGCACAGGTGATACAATTATCGAACTTCGAGAATGAGAGATGTGAGATACGATTTATTATTAATTTATACTGGTCAAACAGTGCACCGGTAGCAAATATTTTGCACGCTAGGCTTTTGCTGAACTGAAATACCATATGCGTTTGATTAAATAGATATTAGTTTAATTGAATATTGCAACTCTACATACTGTTATAGGAGACGGAGACGCTCGTTCTCAGTAAAATAATTTTCGCAAATAAAATGACGTTACTGCATGCAAGATTAACACAACAATATTCTAACAAAGTTACAACATGCGGTTGTGGTGGTGTGGGCGCGCCGAGCGAATTCTGAATAATAATGTAATCCCATTAACGCGACCACTGCAACCACAATTAACGGCCATCTAATATGATGCGATCCTTCGTAAATCGTATATTACTTCCTAATTATTCCCACAGACCAATACCGTAGTTCGTGTTTCCCTAAATTATCAGTTTAAATAAAAATACCGCAAAGTACCGAAGAGCAACTATTCGAATTACTTTAGTTGTTTCGAATTACTTTAGTTGTTTCGAATTACTTAGAGACAGCAGTAGAAGCTTCGCTGGAATAATCGAGTCGCGACGTGGAGGTAGTCGAGCGAGAAATCGATTTACTTAAGTGGAACCAACACCAGAGGAAAATTAATCACGCGGCACGTGATTTTGTCTTCCCGTGATATTAGGAAATTCGTTTAGGACTAACGTTGATAACTAATGGTGCAGTTAACACGTGTGCCCTATATGATTTCGCGTTTAGGCTAACTCTGGATATCAACATGACAAGGTGGGCGACTGGTGCCGGAGAGTTCCACATACCTCGGAGTCTCTGCAGCGATAATTGCCCTTTGGGACACGTGCGAAACTTTCAAGTGAGTTTCAGCAAAATCATGTAACAGTTCTGATAAGTTAACAATGGTGAATGTACAAGGATCGCAATATATGTATACTAAACACATCAATTCTAATCTGTAATATTTTGGCAGGAAGCTTGCTGTTGGAGTTGCGTGGCTTGCCGGGAAGACGCGTACGTCTTCAATGACACTTGCCGCAGCTGTGGACCCGGCTACGCTCCTGACGAGACGAAAGCAAGCTGCATTAAGCTCACGGCGGAAGTAATTCCGTGGATCAGTCCCTGGGCACTGGTACCTTTGATATTCGCCTCAATTGGCATCCTAAGCACTCTGTTCACCACAGTCGTCTTCATTCGGTAATTTCGGTTCACGCCTAAGTTCGCTTGATTGTACGAGACGATCGATTGTTCTTGGCACTACAATGCCCATGTGTTTGGCGCAGATACAATCGGACACCAGTGATCATGGCATCAGGGCGCGAGCTTTGTTACGTGCTGCTGGTAGGAATACTCTCCTGTTATGGGATGAGCTTCATCATCTTGAGTAGACCCACAACGTGGAATTGCACTTATCTCAGGATAGGGCTAGGTCTCTGCCTGAGCATTTGTTATAGTGCGATACTCACCAAGACCAATCGGATATCGCGCATATTCAATCAGGGCACTAAAAGCATCAAGAGACCCTCATACACGTCTCCGAGGAGTCAGGTCATCATCGCTATCGGTGAGCTCATAATTTTCAAAGAAACCTCCAGAAAATACTAGAGTACTAATAAAAGCGTATTTTGCGAGCGACACTAATCTATACCATTAGCATATATGTTTAATTTCCATATTTTGGTTGGGCAATTACTATTAGGCAAAATTGCCTCTTTCATCATGTTAATGACCGATTAGGATAGGCAGGCAAGGCCATTCCTCTCAATACAGGGCGCATTGACCCTAATATACCTCAGATCCTCGATTCCGATCTTGTATTATGTGACTCCCGTTCTTGCAGGGATTACCGCAGTCCAATTAATCGGTGCTATTATCTGGCTAATCATCGAGCCGCCAGATACCACGGAGATCCATCCGTATCCACTGTCAGCAGTGCTCACGTGCCGTGTCTCTACATTCTCTCTGATGATGTCTCTAGTCTACAACATGTTCCTCATTCTCATGTGCACCCTCTACGCCTTTAAGACGCGTAAGATACCGGAGAACTTCAACGAAGCAAAATACATCGGTTTTACGATGTACTCGACCTGCATCGTGTGGCTCGCTTTTGTCCCAATCTACTTTGGATCCAATAATGACTACAAGGTAAGTAGTGCCGCCCCCAGCTGCTCAGTTTAACGGACGAACTTTGCTATATATGGTTATTTGATACCAGAATTATTTATCAATTAGGTCCAGATAGCCAGTATGTGCATGTGCATCAATATCTCAGCATCCGTGGCCCTGGGTTGCCTGTTTACGCCTAAGGTGTACTTGGTACTCTTCCAGCCGTACAAGAATGTCAGGCCAGGACACGGGAACGTAAGTTTTAATAAGATGCCTGTTTCGATGTGCAAATCATTTGTTTTTAAAATCAATATTTTCTATTCCAGACGATCGCTGCGCAAAGTAATAGAACGGCATATAGTATGCGCTTCTCTGGTGGTCGTAGCCAAACAATGCAAAGCGTAACATCGTGCTCGCGCAGTAGTCCGCCAATGTCCCGACAAGGTCAGGGGGAAACGAAGCACGCAAACGGAGAGACGCAGGCACTCGCTAGCCCATCGGTCGAGGAGACGTCGGTTAGCTAGGTCCCTCTCATACACCTCCCTTCCTGTCTAGAATGCCAAGTTAAAGTTCGCAAGACCGAGGTGGAGGTGTATGAGAGCGACGCACGTGAGGGTCGTAAACTCTCAATTGTTGAGGAGGTTTCAGAATCCAGGGGAGCATCCTGCTCCTCCGGCCACGCTGAAAACTGCCGTTTACGGAGTGCTAAATCCAGTTCCAGCGAGTCCGATCAGGTATTTATACTTCCTTTTAACAACAAATTTTTTAGTTTTTTGGATTTCTATTTAGTCTTGTGAGCCTTCATTATTTTCCTGGTCTATTTACTGGTTTGCCTGCTTTCTTTGGGTTTAGAGCGTTTTTGCAGCTCAGTCGCAAGTTGTGTCGATTTCTTGCTACAAGAAAACAACTTGCTTCCCGCTCGTTAACTACTATTGACTATTTGCCTCAATTTTTTCCAAGGCAATATCTGACCTAATATATTATTTATTATGCACTCTGGAGTCGATGGATTCGTCTCGCAGAAGTCGGAACGACACAAGCAGCCGCATTTCTGAGAGAATGCCGGCGTCCTATCGAGTGGAGGCCGAGGTGTTACCGAATGACGATCAGATTTTCCACATTTACAGCGACTCACCGACATTCTCCGAGTTCTCGTCGTAATCGTTTCGGTCTAGTCTGTAATGGTAATTGTAGCATAGTATTGCGATTGTCGATTTGAGCGACTGTTCCAGTGGCTAGTACGAAGACTGAAGCCACAGGAATATGTATACAAAGGGTTTCCTAGCAAAGTAAAGGGACACTATACTTAACATACACGGAATGCGAGAGGATACTCGCTTGTTCCTTGGAGACATGTTCCCACAGAGATTTCTTTGATTTGATACGCCCTTCAGAACACTGAATACTAATAGTATTAAAAATATTTATTGAATATTAAGAAAAAACGCGTAGAATCTTAAGAAATTTCAAGGGGAACAGTCTGAAAAACATTGTTAGCAAATATTCATCGTTCACTATCGCTCAAGAGGCGCTCAGCGTGTAACGAAGAACATTGTACTTATAGTTCACTGTTGTCAGATGAGAATTATTCTACGAGGCTATAAATCATATGTATTTGTCTGGTTTCAAGGTTTTTTAAAAAACTTGGCATCAAGACATTCAGAGATGTATGTATCGAGTTTGGTTTAACTACTAGTGAGTGTCTATCAACTGAAATTATTTTCAAGATTTTATTACAGAACTTTCTATGACAATGACATGGCAGGACATACATTTCTCAATATTGCGTTTTGTTCTTGCTGTTAAATATTGGAGACCGCATTTCTCCAAAATGTCTGCCAAACTTATAAAGTTGTTTAGGATAGTCTATGTAAGTGTGCGAGTGTGGGAATGATATCGACTAACAAATGAGTCTTACTAACCACTAACGAACAATAAAATTATGGGCCTGAAAACCGTTACTATGTTGAACAAGAGTTATCGTACATTGTCGAATTTTGTAAAGTCGACTTCAGACCAACATCTCTGCAGAGTTCTTTCGTAATTCGTAATTCTTTGATGATTTCATTGGTCCAAAGCCGACTTGACTCACAACTGCCGCCGGTAAATCTTTCATGTAGGTCTAGTTAAATGCATGTACGTCCGAGAGGTATGATTGAATGAGAGTGTTGTTAACTTGTGCCAACAATACCATCGCCAAATCGAGTTTTACCACGGTCTTCGGGTGAACTTTCCTCTTCTAAAAGTTTATATACCGAATATCCGTTCAAGAGAACTGTATTCTATATCGTTTAATTATCATCAAGATATATACTATGAAGCTGTATAGTATATAGTACAGGTTTTCGATGTTAACGAGTCGTTTCACCAAGCAGTATTTCGATAAGGTTGCTGTCGAATGTCGGCTTACCTTTCAACGCTAGGGAAAATGTACTATTGTTCTTTTGTCTGTCTAAGAAAAGAGAAGAAAGATACGATACTCACCTTCGGTTATTTGTATCTACCGTGTCTTCAAAATAACCGGCTGTTATAAAATCATAGATACATAAACAGATTGCAGCGAAGTCGCATAATAACTGTACTAAATAATATTGGCCGCGCACACACGGCTGACTTTCGACGGGAATGCAAGGTGATTTCGCAAATAGAAGAATCTGTATAGTAGTGTACTACTAAATGTGTTAGGGGAGAACAGATTTCCATGTGCAAGTATGAACATCTAAACGAACTCTTCCTAATCGAAGGATCGGAAAGGATAGGTAGAGCGTAGTGCATAGAGACAAGTTTGTAGAATGTTGTGTGATATAGCCGGTTCACTGGATAAGAGACCCATTGAAAGTTGTTGAAGCAATCACTACGAGTATCCGTAGACACTCTCCGTGCATAAGATGAACTATCGAGACTACCAAATAGTTGATAGCACGTAATAGTTGATTTAATAGTTAAATCCTTCGGATTAAATGTCGCATTTAGTTGGATTCTGTGGTTAATCATAAACTACGATTTCGTAAGGCCTTCGCATGCCAAAATCAATTTGAAAACAAGACTGTCCTTTTCTACTCAAAAGGATTTTAATTGAGACATACGACCTTCCGGCATAGTTCTAATTCTAAAGTCGTTCGTGTGTGCCTGCCCATTCCTGTGCACGAATCAGATAAAATAGTTTACGTTCGCGAGCAGACAACGAAAGGCAAATGAGAATTTGGTTACAACCCTTGCCAATATTTGGGTACAGATAGTATTACGGTATTGAAAAAGCATTTAAGTTTTTATTGTCGAACACGAATGCATTCAATAGGATGAACCGCATTGGAAGCGCGGCGTACACGGTCAAAATAGAAAGGATCGTGCGTTTTGTAGGATAGCGAGGTGTGTTGAGCCGTAACAATTCCTGTTTTGCAAATACAGTTTTATATTCTGGTGGCGACCGTTTGTAAGATTTATTTCCGACCATCAATAAAATGTTCAATTTCAATAATGAGATTAAATGCTTTTACTTCTACAATGCACAAAGTGTTTCGTGGTAACAAAAATAACTTAAATTAAAGCATATACGGTAGGGCAAACGAATTCTTTAACAGGAGCTTGGACGGTCCTGTGTCATACAATAAAGTTTCGACTTGTTCAGTTTCTACATACTTACACAATCTAATCGCACGATGCTCACCATGAATTCCATTTACGCGGTGGAAACAGTGCCATTTTAGACTTGATCCAAGCACATTACAGGAACAGCCCGAGCTCTTTGCGTTGAGCAGCAACTAATTATTCTTCATGGCATTGTCGACGTGTGATGACAATGCAAGGATGCCACAATGGAACCAACCTCGCACAATTGGTCTGAACCACCTCACCAGAAGGAGCTCATATAATTTACGGGGTAATGGGGAATGAAATAACTAATGTTCAAGCCATTATAAAATCGTATACTTATTACATACATGTCGGTCTTCACCAGCTTTTCTCTACAATGCTTTTGTCACTGCAAACGAATGTGTCTGTCGACCTTTTTTTGGTTACAACTGAAGGGTACATACTTGCACGTTGGTTCGTGGAGACTAGCTACTGTCACATTTATTGTGGCGGATCCTTATACCTATATCTTTGATTGCATTCAATATTTCGCAAATATTCGCATAAATATCAGTTCTCTGCCTACGATAGAGTCGCATGAATACTTGAAATACTCAAGTTTCATTTGTGTTAACTTATAAGAGTGTTCGAAGAATTTAAGGGCGAGTCAAATGTCTGCCCCTTTAACAAAATCACAAATTTGTCGTATTCTTCAACATTCAATATTATAGTAATGTCCTAATTATTATAATTATACGCATTATCCCGCCAGAAAATCCTCAAACACTCTTAAGAGCATGGGGGTGCTCGTTTACAATTGTGTGGTTTCAGATAGAAGAGTTCCCGATTAGTTGGAGAGACATATAATATAATACATGGCCAAGTGGGTGCTTGATGAGTACGAGTGCAAATCTCTGGAGTAAACTGGCCCAGTTTCTCTCTCTGCCTCTTGCTTTCTATCCTCTTGTAATGGATGTGATTTTTAATACGCTTGAGTGTGATCTTTAATATGTCTAAGATCAAGTCTGCGATTGCGGTCCTCTTCAAACGGTAGTTGCATCTTCCCTTGATCTTTACGTCCGTGAAGTATCTTTCCGCCAGTTGGCCGGAGTTGGTTGTTTCCGGGCGGCAGGATCCAAGTTGGCCCGGCTCTTGAAACACTTCCGGCACGTCAGCCGCCAGAATGCCAGGCGAAAATCCGCTGAGTAGAACGCGTAGATGAAAGGATTGATCGCCGAATTGATCCAACCTGAAATTCATACATATTAACTTGATCCTCCTTTTCTCCACGTTTTATTATTCTGCACTGCAAACACCTAACAAGCGGTGAGTGAAACTTTATTGGAAAGTGGTTCAGAAAAGTTTAAAGCCGATAATACCGTAAAATTGTCGGTATTACTTTAACTTGGTAATGAATAGCATAGTTTGCGATTCATTCATCAACTAATATCCAATTATTTCGTCCCAGATTATTCAAGTTTCCAAATTATCAACTTTTTAATTATTTGCAACAACTATTAAGGCGTACCCAGCCACGTTAAGGCAGGCATCAGGATATCCGGCGGCTCCACTGGTATGAAAGGGGTGGCAAGGTAGAGAATGAAGAAAGGCAGCCAGCAGGCAATGAAGCCACCAACTACCACAGCTAACGTGCCGGCTGTTTTGGTCTCACGTGTCACTCGATTAATACAGCTCTGTTGGTGCCCTCGTAAAATTCCCGATTTACGATAAGTTACGGTAGTAGCAGTAGTGACTGCCGCTTCTCCGTCAGACCCTTGTTCGCATGACACAGTGCTTGACACGCACTCCGTTCTTCGCATTTTCATACTTCTCGACCGCTCCACCTGTTATCATAGAATTAAATTTGACTTGCGCCACTTTAAAAGTTTAAAAATAAAGTCCTTATTCAAAATGTGAGCGAAATTCTTACCAAAACATTGCGCCGGGGCCTCGTATTCTCCGAATCATTGGTCTCAAGGTTCTTGTTGCGGCTAGCAATCACGCAGGATATCCTTGCGTACACGTAAAGCATTACCAGCATCGGTAAAAAGAAGGAGCCCATTGCCGAGAATATCACGTAGGAAGAATCCATGTTGTAGGAGCACTTCTTACTGTCACGATTAATCGCACGAGGGAAGCAGCCGAGCAACGGTGGGCTAGTTATTGCTCCAGCGAGTATCCAAACAGCGAAGATCATTAGACCGGCCAGCCTTTTACTCCGGCGACGACGACTATAGATTAAGGGTTGAGTCACTGCCAAGTACCTTGGAAAAATAGGTCAAAGTTAGACACTTCAACTGGTCTGCAAAGAGGATCTAGTTGGATTGCTTAATTCAAGCAGCAAATGTAATATTTGTATGCATTGATTGTTTATTGATTGGTGCACAATGCCGCAATTTAATTAATTGAGGAGCTAATTAGACACACTTTAAATTCGAGGATGCATGGAGAGGAGTAATATTGGCAATAGGCTTAAAGGTAATAGCTACACGTGTACCATGGGTTTATCAGGCTTTAAGTTCTAGCTTGGCTGTTAAATTAGGATAACTCCAGGTAGTGCTCATTAATAAGATATGTGCTTACGCCCTATACGTGGTTGTTTTAGGACAGTTATGGCTTCTGTAAGCTTACCTGTCAATGGATATGGCGCATAATGATAGGATACTAGCAGTACAAAGGAGAACATCGAGGGAGACCCAGGAGTCGCAGAGCACGTCCCCCAGCTGCCAAGTGCCGCCTGTAAGCTTTGTTAATTCGGGAAATCGCATGGAATTGTTGAGTATGGGAAATAGTTATTCATTCGTCAAAGATGTGATGCGTATAATGTTGAAAAGGTTGGGGGAAATATAAGAAAAGTTCCGTAACTAAATAGAAATAACGAGCAATAAAAAGTCGACTTTTTATTGCTGAAAATAGGATCTCATGATGCGCAGGGTATAGAAAATATTATATGTATACATGTGAGAAAACATATCAAGGCAATTGAAAAGAGGGACGGGTGGAAAGGTACTCAAATGAAAAAGCTCATTCACGTGCAGATACAACCAAAGAGCCTAGTTTCTCAGTCCCAAATGAACTTACGCGCCTTTGAAGCATCCGCGCGCACCCATTTCCGATTTCTATAGGGGTAATAAAGGATTTGTGTAATAGGCTCCTTTCTTACTATCGCGCTAAGCTTCTTAGTCTCCAGCCTAAAGCTTTAATGCAGTCGATGCATGCATTGTGCGCTTATATCCCAACCCGATTACTTCGCAGATCCTTCCAGCGATAAAGTTTCGCCTGCGTCGAAGAACCTCTCAAAAGTAGGCAGTGCGAGTACCAATTTAAGTTCAAGTGACAAACACAATGATTGTTTCTGCAAATATCAAATCATCGGAAAGTTGATCGACATGTGTTTACACATTTCCGTGTGATTTAACTCGTCCTGACGAATACTTGCGCGCCCTCAGCAGCCCTCGAAAATTCGGCTGGCGAGAAGTGCGCGACATATATGGCTGTTTTATGATGCGTCATTAGCAGATGCGTCACTGTATAAATCCTCATTCGCTTTGTTATGGATAGCGAGCTGGCATCGCGAGCACGTCGATGTAATAAATTTGCTCACCCCACGAAATTTTGACTCTTTCCCCACTTTTCTCCACACATTCGCATTCTCCCTCTTTCAAAATTAATCAACCCGCATGACCATTCTGCTTTTTGCGTATGAGCGTAGTGTCCATTAATGAATGCACGGACGAATTAACTTCGCCAGGTGCTTCGTTATTCCGAAAAGTGCTCCGTGCACGTGCCAAGTGGGGGATGCGATGTTAGTCGAATTGGATGAGATTCAAATAAAGATACGTAAAATAAAGCTCCATGAAAAGTGGACGAAACATTTATTTCAACATGTGCATGTACACAATGACATAAAAGTTCATTATTTATTGATGCTAGTATTAAAAGTATGAATATTGTACCTGCAGGAGTACGGCTGGCGGCATGACTGCGAGGCCGACCAGCAAATCCGCTGCGGCCAGGCTTGACACAAAACAATTAGTCACTGATCTTAACCGCTTTGTCGTTATTACTGCAGCTATCACCAGGGTATTGCCCACCTGAGAACAAGGCAACCATTGTGTCCTTTTAGTAACGCGTCCATTGAATATTAAAATTTCATGAATATAAAAGTTGTTGTTTCAAAAGAATAGATTAAGGTTGAAAGTATAATTTTCGAAAAGTGCTTGCCACGAAAAGATTTCAGGTGGCAAGTGCTCTGCGGAATGAGTTGCAGATGTTAGTCAGAGCTACTGTTGATAGAGGGTAAAAGAGGAGAAAGCTTTTAAAGAGGGCTTGAGCTTACTATAGTGACGATAATCAGCATAGTGAAGAGTCCGGCAAGAAGGAGGTCGGTCCAGGTCGGAAGATAATACTCTGGCGGGGTGTCGAGGTCGTTGGTGGAGGCCGTCTGATTCCATTGATAAATCTCGGCATAATAGTCGACCGTTTGATTCTCCATGACGCTTAGCCGCGTTCCATCGACGAGGACTTTCGATCACCAGTCCCCGGCGTCCTGGACATCCTGGCTCCTTTTCTCCAATGGTCTCGACACCTTGGACTATCCAATCAAGAAATAAAAATCAATTAAATCCCTGACGAAATTGCAATTAAAAAGACCCTATTCAGTCATGCAGTTTATTGGCAACTTTAAGGTGAAAACACGTTCCTGGTGGAGAACAAGACTCACACACGGATGGATAGAAAAGAGGGAAGCACCAGCAGGTGCAGTTACAAGGGCGATTTTCTTAATTTGAAACCTCTCTTGGCCGGCGTTCAAACAAAGCCTTTTAACTCGGCATCCTTTTGGCACGATACGAGGAACAATCGAAGGGCTTTTTCCATTCATCCAACAAACTTTCCTTCGTTTTTTAGTCCGCCTTCGTTACCGCCACTCTAATGCTCTAAATTGGAACGCCTACTTTCCACTGTCATTCTAATGCTTCTGGTCGGATGATGATGACTAGTCTCGACTCTCCGCATGCAAGCAGAGTGTTCCCATTGTAAGTCGCAATGCAAAAGTGGTAATGAAACACCAAGTTCTTTAAAAATTCGATGTAAGTAATCATGATTTCGTGCTATTATTTGATTAAATCTTTCATTCAGTATTATGAGAAATAGTATAAAAAAGGTGCTGCTGTCTTGGTCAAGGATTACCCTTAGCTTTCCCCGTGACCTTTAGGAGTAGTAGGATCTTAGGAGATCAAGATCCTCAACCACAACGACCCTGGTCTCATTCGAAAGAAGCGTAATAAATTTGGAAAGCACGCCTCTTCATCCCGCGACATCTTAAGTGCCGAGCTTGTCAAATTATTTAACAAAGTAAACAAACTTGTTTGTCAGGCTCCCGCGTGTTGTTTGAACTTGTTAGAAGGCTTGTGTGTTTTCGTAACTGACATTGATTAAACCTAAGTGTAAAACGCTATTGACTCGCGGCCAAGATTAAAGCAATCCACTTCGAACGATCACTTGAATCCATTCACAGCGTGGGAACCGCATGAGAACAAAGTATTTGCATGCACGCGCATGATGCTACGAGAAAACTGGGATCACAACAACCACTTGCGATTAGTAGATCGAAATACGAGAAACTGGCTTCTAAGTGCTCATTTAAAACGAAGCCCTTAAATCGTAAGAGTTCAATGTCTAATTCAACTTGGAACTATTTAAACGTCATCGTAAATTAGTACATTTTTCATTGTTTTATTGCTGCGAGTGTCTTTCGTGGAGTCCTCCAGAAAATATTTCTAGGTTCCCCGCTACGAGGATGGTTCCTGCCGAGGGTGGAAAGAGTATTATCGGATTCTCACGGGCATTCCTTGCGCCGAGTTATCCGATGGCTCAGACCGATCTATGCCGGCAATTTCTCGAATGTTTTTGGAGAAAGGAGCGTCTTTCCAGGCAACAGCTACATAATAACACCGTGTGCAAAAATAAGGAAGAGAACATGCTGCCCATTCTCAGGCTTCAAGATTCCAGTGCCCAAGCACTCCATTTTCGCAGTAAATAGAGCACAACGAGCACTGGTATTCTACGCGATAAATAATACTTAAAATTAAGTTAAAATAACTTTTGCGTACGGACTCCCTTGATAATAGTAGTATCAGTAAGATATCAGAGTCCATTTCTTTCTGTGAAACACAGTCATTAATTTCACTGCCTTGGAACATTTCCCGAGTTTAAAGTGGTGAATCTGCAGAGCTCTCGGGTGGTCAAATTAAACAGACCCTTTTACCACAGTGCAGAGGACGTACGTCGAACCGGCTTTTCGTGGGTCGTGTAAAATTGCTATTAGTAATTTTCCGGCATGTAGACTTGCAGTTCAGTATTGTTCATGCTCTATCTGCTGTGACGTCTTGCTCTCGTCGCCAATTGCCCTTAGAATAGCGCACTGTATTACTTGACAATTGGGGTCTGAGTTACTTCATGAACGAGCAGTTTCCAACAATGAAGTTCTCATTGGTCCTCTTCTCCTCACCCTTATCACTGCATTATCCAGCTAGTGACGGAAGGTCACTTCATATTTCTTTGAACAAGCTCTCTAGAGCCACGAAATGAACGGGATTTGGGATTCCCGCGACGAAGTCTCGTTTTTCTTGCTTTATTAGAAATTCTCCTCTTAATTATTCCTGCTTAAATATATTATCGCGATTTCTCATGGGGATGTATGAATCATTTTGGCTATTATCTTAATTTTATTATCTCGTTCTCGTTAATCTCGTTCTTGTATCGCATTGCTCTTTGCAGGCGTACTTTATTACGTCTCGGGAATCGCATCTAAGCGGGATGTCCGCCGGCACATTGCTAATCTGGAACGTTCAGCCATAATAATCCTCGTAACAAAATATACTTTATTCATGATACCAACACCGTCACGAGCATCTACCTTCTTTCTCTCCGTTTTTCCTTCTCAATATTCTATGCACAATGAGGTGGATGCGGATTTAGTGGTGCGACGTCTTTCTTAACCACAGCGTATGGTTTTCAGGGCCCGTCAAAGTGAATGTTAAATTAAAGGGACTCCTTGGCTAGAGATCCTTGCGTCTCTCACTCTCACTTTTAATAATTCACCGTGAAAAGAGTAACTTGCGAAACAAGAATAACTTCTGGTTTGCTCAACGATTGTAGAAGGTTAGTAATAAATGTATTAACATCCTTATTTCTCATCAATTTCCTGCGTATCGAATTTGCAGAAATTTATATAGGGCACTCATTGCATCGTAAAGGTCCAATTCTTCATGATGTTTTTGAAGAACGATTTGTTTTACCGATATTTTATCGGGTCCTTCGATAACAAATAGGTGCAACGCGAGAGTAATAGATCGTCGGAACGATTGAACTTAGTTTCAGCAGCGAGAGCGAATCTGCCGATGGCGGATTTTAGTTTTGTTTTTCCCTCGAACCTGCCAACGGTTTAAGTTATAGCGGACGTATAGCTACAAATTTCCAGGCTTGCTGTCCTCATTTCTGGAAAACACGTGCGTGGTATGAAATAATCTGGAAAAAGGTATGCATTGTTTGGCTCCTAAAAAATATCAAAATTCTGCTGTGCAGAATCCGGAATCGCCGAATCTTTCAATCCGGCATGTTTCAAGACTTGACGGCTTTCTCAATGAGATTTCCACCTGGTCGGCTGGCATTTCAGCAATGTAATCGAAATACGCGTCTGTTCTCTCCGAGCGCGTATGCGATTCTTCGTGAAAAATGAGATTTCCGAAGAGGAATTTCAGATTCACCATCCTTACCTAGATTTCTACGCTCTCGGCGCTGGGATTAAAAAGTATTTTGAACTGAACATTTAATTCTCTTCCTGGACGAAGCCCTAGATTTTCTTTAGCATAAAAATGTTAGCTAAAATTTGTGCTATCAAACAAAAGTTTTAAAAATTTCGAAATATTCGTAACAGAACATTTATTTAAATTCAGACCTAAATTCATCTTCGCTGGTAATTACAGTGGTCTATAGGTGCAAATAATTATCGGGGTCGCCTATAAACGCGAAGGCACTTGCTGGTTCGTGGGGCTCAGATAAAAAGGGGGTTCGAATAGATGACATTTCAAAGAGGATTTACATTAGTTTCGGGAGCTTTAGTGTCAGGTAAGGGTTTCGTTCTCCGGGTAAGTAAGCAGAGACAAGCGGGCCACTTTTCAGTAAGGGAAAGATCAGTGAGTCGTATCGAGGAGGTTCTATCGGAAAGAGATTTAGATTAGTGGACAGTGGCGGCTACCGGCACGAGAAAGTTTAACCGATTTCTCGATGCCGGGCACGATTGGCCGCCGCGGACAGCGCCAGATTGAGTTGCCGCTCAGAAATATATAGGACACGGGGGATGAGCCCTTTGAGGAGCCAGTATTACCCGAGTATAAGTGAATTGCACTTTCCAGATTTACGGAAAGAGACCTCCGGGACTGTCGTTGAATTGTTCACTCAGACATTTGCATGTAGCTTAGTGCGCGCTACTTTTCCTTGACTCTCGAGAAACGAGGATCTTAGATTGAGATAGTCTTAAAGTGCAAATTTCAGTAAGAACTGTCACATCATTATTTAAAGAGCAAAGAATCCTTTCAAGTGCAGCAATAAATGGTAGAAACGCAATCTGTAGAAAATAAGAAATAAAGCATAAGCGTAAAAAGACCTATTCAATTAAGTGCTTGGTCAACGAGTTTCGCGAGACATTAAAGTCGTCGTGAAACAAATGGTCTACTAGACATATCCTACTGATTCAGTAGGATACGTCGGTCATCCTTTACCTAAGAATACAAGCAACATTAACCACATCCTAAGAAAAAAATGTCAGCAGTACGTCGGAAGGTTTCACGTTGAACGTTTAGTGAGCATAAGACAGTGGGGCAAAGGTGGAACAGGAGTCTAGTCATCCATCACTGGTCGACCCCTTTCACATTTTCTTCCAGCCAGATAAATAATCACCTCATTTTTGGAATGCAGTAACTTCTTTTGCGAGAACTTCAAATAGTTATTAATATTTTTCCTTCCTTTAATACGCTTCCTTCCAATTCGAAGATTTGAAAGAGCAAATATTTAATTGATTGAAAGAGCTGGTCGAACTGATCAAATCCAAGTGTCTGCGAAAACTATCTTCCCAGTGCATTCAGCTCTCAAAGCTATTCGATAAAGGGGATATTTGCACTGGTCCGTTTCAATCTACGTGACCCGATACGCAGATAATGCGCTACTGCAATTATCCCATATGACCGCTGGACATCCCATAGGTACATACGTGGTTGTGTATCCAGCCAGATTACATTGGCGATATTCTCTGCTTACGTGAACCAGCTCTTTCTGCCAGCAGTCCACTTTTCCGTACTATATCGTTTTGAAATATCGGGGATTATTTCTCTTCTTCGTACCAATATTATTTTCGAATCTGGAAAATCTCCTTGGGTGTGTCAAGTTTTCACAATTTTTCTAGCTATTACCTATTCTTCCTGTGAGATTAGTAAAGCTTTTATCAATATAAGTAGAAATAGGGGATCTACCAATGATTCAGACCACACGAAACCGAACTCATCAATACACGTAATAGCACTCGACCTCCTTTTATTAATGCACTTCTCCCTGAGAGAATTGCAAGTTCTCGTGGGCAGAGTGCAGCTGGCATCATTCACTAGCGGAAAGAGAAGTGCATTGTACGAAAAGTTTGCCGACGGTGCAAGGATGTGCGAGGAGGGCAAGTAGCCCCGGTAGATGCATTAAGGGCGCTCGGCACTCCCAGAAAATCGTGAAAGCGAAAGAAAGATAAATTCCAGGGCGACTCCTCTCCAAGGAACCAAGTTATGCAATCGTGACAGCAAAAATCAACAGAAATGAAAATCCCCGCGCTGGCTTTTGCCTGTAATTCCTGCGGGCTATAAGGAATGCGCGACCAAGAGTGGCGTCTTTCGAATACCTTTGAAATTCCTTTTCTTTCTCTCAAATACCTCTTGACGCTCGATTCACGTACTAGCAAAAATTCCGTTCTATTCAGACCAAAGAAATGTTTATCTGTCGACGGATTTCACAGGAAACTGTTTGAAATAATTTGACAATCTTTGGAATTCATACTCCCAGAAAGAAAACGACCTGTCTCCACAGATCGATATTATTTATGACAGTGTTATACATTTCATTTTAGACTCCATTGATCATGACATTTCCAGCTGACGTATTTACGTAGGAATCCAAGACCTCTGTATTTAATTGTTACAGCTACTGGAATGCTTTTGCGCAAACACTGCTGAGTTACTCTTGGATTATAGTGAAAGGCTAATGGTTTGACCTAGTAAATTAGTAGTTGAGAGAAGAAGCCAAGCATTAGGCTCAGTTTTAAACCTCAGGCAATCAACGAGGCCTCCATCGCACCAGCAGGAACTTTGGAGCTCGCATGAATCCGGTGCTCTGCCGACTTCGTGCATGGAAGTACACACAGATTTCTCCAGCCAATTTCGGATCCTCTTGGCGTGGAGGGATCGTTTTCCCGCCAGGATCATTACGGCATGTCTATATCACCGCAGCCTGATTTATTCTTATGGCTTCGGACCACGAAAGCAGAGCGTGTCCCAAACTTCCGCCAGTAACACGAGTAGCTCCGCCAGTAAGTCGTGTATAATGAGTGACCTGCGGAAACAATTTTGCGGTAAAACTTCCCTGTCGTACTCTCCTCTGCAGCGGATTATTCATGCGGACTTTAGCTCTCCTTCGTGTACCTAGAGAACCGACCTTAAAAGTCCTTAAGAATCTAATTTCAGATCCTGATATGTTTGAATACTGCTGCGTCAAACATAATATTCGATTACTTCACTCTTCAATGAATACTGCAAGTTTCTAATGAAGTTTGTGAGGTCGCAAACAGAGTTACTCACTAAAAACTCCAACACAAGTGTTTAAATACAAGCGCCGAACGATTGCGTTAATCAGTTGGTCAATGGCAAATATCAGACGTTTCATCCGGCTATTCACAAATATTAACTTTAAGCATTAGCTATGCCGGACGCAACAGGTAGAGGTACAGTAAACACATATCACCTTTGTACCAAATGAACTCCCAAAGCAAAGTAGCTGCTCAATTCAACACCGGACATTTTGCCCATTCCGATACCAGCCTACCACAGTGCAATACAACTACAAAGCTAGGAATGGATTCACGTTTCTACTTAGGTAGTCGATGTTTACTACAAGAGTCTACTTCTGAAGCACTTTTGAAGCAAAAATATTAAAGCAAAATACTCGGAGTTTAAAAGGAGAATCACTCCATTCTGTTTAATCATTGATTTTCAGAAATTAATTTCGCAGGGGATGACGTGGAAGTGTGCCAAGCGATAGGAGGCTGCATGCGCAAAATTGAGAGAGAGCGTTCTCGTATGGCTTGTCAGTCAAGTAACCAGGGCAAATTATGGTGCAACGGTGGAAGCTCGTGAAAATTCGGCTCTTATCGCGTGCGCAGGTATAGAATGCAAAGGGAGACGAGTCAAGAATAAAGAGTAGCCAGGCGATCATTTCAGTCCGGTAAATGGTGCTGATGCACGAATGTCACGAAACTGCTACGTGATGCTTCGTTGAATTGTCAAGCAGTGGCCATTATTGTCTGTAATCTCTACACGAGCTCCAATAATTTAATAACAAAGCCGAGCATCCAACCAATAATTCCAATGTTCCGTTAAATAAGAAATTACTCTCGTCAGAGTATAAAGAGACAGATTGTGTTTTTTATGACACAGATTCGTGAGAGAAAACAATAGAATTTTTATTAAAAGTTCTTTCTCTGACCGCATTACAGGAGAGGCCAATTAAAGTCTGTTGAACATGCAAGAGCTTGCCGATTGAAAGTGAATAACTTTTCAGACAGCTGCGGTAGTAAGTTCGACTGAATCCTCAGTGTTACCTGTCAGAATGGCAAGAGAGGTCAGACACTTGTGGGTGGCCGGATAGAGATGAGGCCAGGCACTTCATCTGTATTAATTCTCATCGCGCATGAACTATTATTCTGCTACTCGAAGGGCCAACGAGGCAAACAGGTTAACTGCAGTGCAACCCGCGCGCAAAGTGATATAATGTCCCGAGTATATTAATTAAGAAAGTTGGCCTGGAATTTAATAAGGATCTATTCACCTAGAGCCTGGAGGATCGCGCCGTCGGAGAAATTTGAAACTAAACCGCCCGGAAGAAGCAGATTGCGTAACGATATCGTATTTATTCCCTCCCGTAGACTTCCCAGCTGGAAGGAACACTCGCTTCCCATTGAATTGTCCGCTGGGGACTTTCGTCCATCCCTAGCTACTTTTAACGCAATTGTGTTTCGACTTGGCCTGTCGAGAACCGAGGAAGCTTGAATTTCAGCGCACCAGAGAGCGAGAGTGGAACTCTAGGTATAAGTGTATTTCTGTCACGTTTGCTGCAATTACTGTGGCAGTAATTGAGATGTGCTCTAAGAACTTTTCCGCTGACGTTAACGATGACGTGGAACACTTTGAATTCGCTTTTGCAGGAACCTGTGACGTTGTCACATAAAATTGGAGACCGTCGGTAAAATGACGCAATTACTCCGAGGTGCTTAATTACATCCCTGGGATTATTCAAATATGTGTCATCTCTGAAACATTTCTGACTTAAAAAAGTTAATCATTCTTTTGGGTTGTAATCCGGGAGTAACAATACTTGTACTTATAAATAATTGCTTCTTTGAATCCTCGTTAAATTTATCCAGTTTAAATTATTAAATTCTGTTGTGTTGTTCCTGCTATTACGAAAGGGATTTTCAAGGGAATTTACTTTACAAATTCCTTCCCACTTTTGGGAGTATTCCACTTAAACCAGACGTATTATTTCCCTACCATTAAAGCGCAAATGGCTTGCTCCTTAATGAGTTGTCGTAGAATCGAAACGGGTACAATGATTTCCTCGAGAATTCCAAGGGGGATGCACCGCAGTGACAAATGCAAGGTGCACATATCGCAGGGCGGGTGCGCCACGCATTGCAGATGCGCTGCTTTAAAGCGGGGCATCGCAGTTTCCAATTGCACGCGGGGACGTGGACGAGAAGCGAAACGGGGGGAAATAGAAAAGCGGAAAAATCGGGAGAGAAAATCTTTAACCTTGCGAGAGCCGGAAAAGCGATGTAAACAGGCATTGCATCGTCATAAATAGTATTTATTCATTAATTCGGGCGCGTGGGTGAGAACGGTTTGCAGCCTGGCATAACCTGAGCGTGACACAACGTGTCAAGAACAGGAGTTTCCGCAAACGCAGAAATATCCGAGGGCGTCGCGACGTTCTCCTCGTTTCACATGTATGATTTGTGTACCAGCCCAACCATTCGAATCGCTCCCCGAGACCGAACGCCATTTCCCCTCTGACCCGACCCTCTTTTTCGTTCAATTCTCCTAAATGACGATTTCTATTGACGAAGACTGATGTGCGATCTGGCACGCCTAACCCTTTCCATTTCACGCCAATCATTTCATTGATAGAGAGTTTATCTGTAAAAATGTATAATAGAGAAAGGAGTGAACTTATTGCACATTTCAATTAATCTGGCTGATTTTAATGTGTAACCTGCTATAAGTGATCCCTTTATCAATCATTAGTGATTATCGTAGTTCGGCACGGTTCGCTTGTCTATAGAACGTCGCTGGTTCGCAAAAATCGATCTACCGAAATTGCGATATGACGCAATTACCGACGGAACGTCCACTGAAATTGGGTTAAATCCTGTCACCGGTTTTCATTGTCACCTTCTCGAGTCGGCACTGGTTTCAATCGCACCTGTTGTGGTAGTTCTAAAAATTGCCGGCCGCTCACCCCGAAATTTGATAACTGGTGACTCAGAAATTATTGTGAAATTGAATGCCCAATCAGTGAAATTTATAACTGAATTTACTTCGATTCGCAGGCAATATTACAATGTAAACAGGGTCGAATTGTTGTATCCCGTTCGTGCCGAACATCTATGAAACTTCCCCCATTAGTGTCCGGGATTAATCGGATTTCCAGATTTCGGTTACACCTGTGCGCCGCCAGTACGAACACTCTCAATTCACTCTCCGATAATGAGGGCTTTATGAAGTATGCATCGAGTTAATTGCGCTAATCAACCAGTTGCATTCGAGCTGCGATTTCCGCGGTTCTGTCGGCCGAGTTGTGGTGGAAGGAGTACACCCTCGTTCGCCGATATTTGGCGGGAGAGCTACTAATTTAATATGTTTATTAACTAGTACCGTGTGAATTCCAACCACATCGTTGGAAGTAAAATCGCCTGTTGGTAATTGGACACGCTAATAATTTAGTTACGCACATTCCACTCGTTTCCAGGACATCATCAAGTGTTCGGTTTGCGTAATTATCGAAGATCAACAATGGAAAATGCATAATCCTTCCTTCTGTTATTTAGTCCAATATTGCAGCCTGAGTTTATTTGTTATTCCTGTAGTTATTTCTATAAAGTTGTCGCTCCTGCAAAAGTGATAGGAGGATCAGATTTTCCAGGACGATTGTCCTACCGGCATTAGACTCCCTTGTAAGAGGAGTGGCTCTCGTTATTCCGCGTAACCGAGTGCGCTCGCAATTAGTGGCACTTTAAATTAGCGTTAAGCTGCGCATTTACACATAGCAGTGCGCGAGGCGCAGCAGAGCGACGACGTCAAGGAAGCCACTTGGAATAGATATGAAACACGAGTGAGAGTGAAGAAGGACAAGGTAGGTGGTGGAGGAAGTGGGGGACGCGATACTTGCACATTGCAGCGGCCGCGTCAACTGGGTTGGCTAAATCAGCTGATATTTCTGCGTTTCCCTCTGCCAGTGCTAAAGGTGACTCGAGAATTCTCTTCGCAACCCAGACATTCCCTCAAATAGATCTAATTCAGCTTTTAAACAACTAGATTTTACATATTTCAGTAGAAGGGGAAATATTCTTATGTTTTGAGATAATTTTAATTTATTATAGCAAAAACGGAATGGTAAAATAGGATTGTTCATTGAGTGGATGGCTGTTGTTGTGAACTAAAACTTTGAGTCACCCTGTACACTCAACATATACTCAGCAACTACGGGCGACCCCGACACAGAGATAACTGGGAAATGCTCCGCCCTCTATCTGGCCGTGCTAGCAGCTATGATTTAGCAGAGTATGCAGCATACGGACTGTAATCCTGAAGATTACAGCTTCATTCTCAGCTTGGAGTCAACAAATGTATCATTAGTGCTAACACCTGCCCTGTAGCCCCTTTGAAGTAGTACGTAGCTTTGAACAATACTTTTAAAGCGATAAAAATACTTTCGGTGGTTCTAGTAATCTTCTTTTACCGGCGTATTTCTATAATTAATTCTATTGATGACTGATTTGTGAAACACCAATTATAGTATAAACATTTAATCGCCTTAAATACATAGTTTTCACACAAACTTGTAATCGGTTTCACGGAATAGCATTCTATGCACAACTTGGCACCATTAATAGTTGCGAGTCTTGGGGAAGTGTATGAAGTAAGTTCAAAGTTCAGGCAGGCCGAGATTGATAGTTTAGTAGTGGTAGGTCGAATACAATGGAGCGGGAGTTTAGTCGGTATACGGCACGTACGTAGGTGAAGATCGGTTTTCGTGCAGGTTGCAGTCGGTGCGTGGCTTATGCTAATATGTTGCTTGCCGCAAAACGTGCCGTAGTCATGTGCGGAGTTGCCGAATTGCCAGAAAGTAGGTGACTACCAAACTCAGAGGAAGACAATGCACTACTTTTCATCCGTTAGATTAACAGGCGCCTAGTAAACTGACAACTTTGCCAGCCGTCTTCGAAAACTGTTGCGTGGAGCGGCCTCGATTAATATTGCTAGCACGACGGGCAAATTTACCGCTCGTGTATGGTTTACAAGGCTCTTTGTTCGCTATGATGAACTCTCCTTTGCAATATTGCAATGACAATCTCGCCCTCGGCCAAGATTGCTTTTATTTTTGGAACATCCACGCCTGTTGTTTATTCAGTTTCGGCTTATCGCACGATCTCATTGTGAACTGACATCGCAGGGCTTCTATCTTGATAACTGCATTCACGCACGTGTCACGTACATACATACATGCGCGTGTGTGCAGTTAAAGCTCCCCAGCCTCTGCACTTGCATAATTAGGCCGCGGGCGAATAGCTATCGGTTATTTCTGCTTTCTTCGTGCAGTCCCTGTACGTTCAATCGTGAAATTAATTTTCAATTGTGATGATGGCAGCACATTCGTTGCTGATCGCATGCTTTTTACAAATAACAACTGAATTTAAAAGTCTTTAAAGTTTCCCCTTCACATTTTTTGCAAGTCGATGGGATTTAACGAACGTTAAAGTGAGGTCGCAGACTATAAAAAGTAAGGATGGCAATTTCAGTTTTAGCGGAAATGTTATATTTCCAGGGCCAATTGCTTCACGCAATAACTGAACTTTCGAAACTACCCTTCCCAAATGTTGATATTCTAATTGCAACTCTGACATGTTCCTCGCACAGATCCCTTCCGGATAATTGCGAAACGCGGACTCAGAATTCATGTGATCTGAAGCGTTATGCTGGAGCAAACAGTAAACAAGCCGCGGATTCGTTAGCGCGCGACCTTGCTAGGAAACCTTGGTTCAAATGACAAGCCATGATAGAATCGCTAATTAAAATGTATGCACGGGTATCACTGGCGGTGCACCGCAGAGTACGAAAACGAGGATAACTCTCATATTACCTCATAAATTCATGTTTACATGGAAAAGTTGGCGCGAAGGGAAAATTCACTTCTGATATGTTCACACTAGTAATTAGTCTAGGTTTGTGATCACAAGTTGAAGATCTAGAAATATCCATTTCAATCCTGAATTATATGTCCACTGTATTGGAGTGATTACTCTATGTATTCTGGGAAGAACAAGTTATTTGGATTCATGGCGGCATATACGCGAAATATAAAAAAGATGGCGGTTATATCAAACTGCACTTTGCCTCTGCGGGTCAAATGGCAAATTCATTCTACACGACACTCGCACTGCGAATAGACTATTCAACATTTACGCCTTTCTTTGTATATTCTGCAGACTATTGAATAAATAATACGAAGATGGATACGAGGTACCAAAGTTTAGTAGTCTGATCAGTAATATTAATCATTACCTGCACCGTCATTGCGGGAATAGAAAAAATTTGGAATTTCTGCAGAGAAGTTTTGTCTACTTATTCTCTTCCTTAATTGGCTGTTAGTATAAAGCTCTCTGGCGACTTTAAGTATACGGGGCGAAAATTCAACTCGTTTCCCTTTAAAATTCACCACAAGCTCCGAGTGAGACGAGACTCGTCCAAAGGTTTCTTATTAGCCCGTGCGCTCTTACATTTATAGATACAGTCGAGAGATATTTATGTGGAAAACTCTGGTTTTGACAGAACTGCAGCTGCATTGATCATTACGGAAAGAAGGGAGTCATATTGCAGTCCACGAAGTGGTAATTGATTTTATTTTTAAGTGCAATGGCTTTTCGATTGCTTTGGGGGTTTCCGGCGATGGCGAATACAATTAAGGGGTATTTTGCAGCTCTACTTATCGCATCCCCGGCTTTATCCGAACTCATAAACTATTGTCTCTTCGCAGCTGCTGGATTATTAGTTCTTCCCCGTAGAGTGGCTGCCAGCTTTGCAAGCTTTAGAGCGGAAACTTTAAAGATATAAAGCAGCCAGTACTTAAAGCGTTGCGTACTGATCCATCTAACTGCCTGGTATTATCTTTCGCCCGCGTGCCTCTTATCATGAATGGATACGAACATTTTTCCACCGATCTCTTTGGCGATTGGTAAAATATTTTCGTCCACTGAACCTTCTTCAATTAGCGCACCTTGGAAGGTAACTGAGGATTACACCGAAAATGTTCTAGAAATGCTGGCATTTATCAACCGATAGTGCTTACAAAGCCCGAGTAATGGAGGTGTTATCTAATAATTAATTAGTATTCATAGACCATGGGAATTAGCGGAAAATTGCTTTCTCTCCACATACTGGTAATCGATGTACGCATTTCTCTCCGCTAAATTGCCGTGAGAGATTTTGTTTAAGCTGCTTATAGGACCAAGTGGATTTTGGCATCCGTTTGATTAATATGCATTCCCACAAGCCAATATTATTCGTCCACGCCTTTCTTGGCCCTTCGATTTTCAACCACCCTTTACGTATACAGCAGTTCAGATTCAATGATTCATTGCTACTGCTGGCCAATCCTTCTGGGGAATGTTGTATTACGGGAGGCAAAGGAATATGGAGCACGTTTTCATAAATGTGGAACAACAGAATAATTGGTTAATCCATTTGAAGTACTAGGTCTGACTCGAATGTACCAAATTATACTAGAAACTATTGCCAATCTTATTTCATTCAATGGTAAAATATTCGATTTCTTTGCTTTCAAAGACACATCAAAAAGTTTGAGTTTCGCTCATACCACAACAGTCTTCGACTGCAATAATTTGATGACTCCAGTAAAACATGTACGATCTCCGTGACACAAAGACCGACTGTATTATAAATGGAATAAAACGAGTCAATGGGAAGTTTCGCGAGAAAAAATGTTTCACTTCATGGGAATACACGAGTCTATACTAACCTTATGCGTCATAGGGACTGATATACCTGCTTGGTTACAGCCTAGGTCATTTCTCGGTTAGCGTGCGCCAGACTATGGATGTTCCACGGTGCAATGGGTGTCGCAGGAAGAAGGATGTAGTGAAACAACCCGAAATCGATATTTATAGCATTCATATTTTCCTGCTTAGTAATATTTCTTTGATGTCGGTGAAAACTAGATCGTCTTGAAACAATAAAAAGAAATTGTTTTCGACTTGGAAAACAGAGAGTCCTATAAAAATGTCCCACCCTGTGTCGAAGTCTGTAGAAGTCGTTACTCTGGCTCATTCACTCTTTCAAGCAGACCAACTGTTATCTGTTTATATTTATTTTTCATCATTTCGAGCAGCACGTCGATATTGGCTTGCTTCGTAGTTTGGCGCAAGTAATCCAAGTTGGATCTGATCTCTGTGGTTCATAAGCTAAAAAGAAGATTATGCAATCCCGGCAACCCGATAAGTCTTACTTATATTTGCACGCCGAAGAAATTTCACTCGTTTAAGTTTTATAATTTCATTCTATTATTCCTCTGGTAAGATAATTAAAGTATTTAATAGAATTTGAAGTTGACGGAAGAAGAGGAATCTACGAAGACAAAGAGCGAACTTTATAGTAGCTATTCTTAGTGAATGACTTGTGGGAAATGCGGTGGACCGGCTGAGTCAGTGGATAGTAAGTAGTAGTAGCAGATGCAAGCCAGCCGCGCGACAGTGATATGTGCAGGGCAGGGTCAGACATAATGGGGTGGACGGAGAGCACAGTCCATATCGGCGAAAAGTCCTTCAAAGTCTCGGGATTCGGATTATTAGTTCCCCTGGTACTATTCTAGCGCATAAGCTCCTTCAGAGCTCCAGCAAATATTGGAGCGGCGTGCATTGCGAGGCTCGAGACTGTAATAACTAATTTCATCTCCCTTCCCTCAATCGTACTCTGGCGCATAATACAAATGCAAATTTCGAGACTCGTAATTAGAGTTACCATTTTTTTCGTCTTTGCCGCGTTACTGATTTCATAATCAACCTAGACAGAAAGTACGAAATTCATTAGTCTGCTTTTCCAATTGCTCGCATTTCAAGCCTTTCACGTTTTGCTTTTCATATCTGGATTGTTTAACTTTTCGGCCCGTGTGTGCCTGTCGATTTTAATTTACCACTATTGAAATATTCAAACTTTTTCAGTGTTCCATTGTTAGTACGGTGGGGTCAATCGATAGCAGGTTTGCTCCGTTTTTGTTCGACTGTATTGTTGATGTAGGCTAGAGATTCGGGGGAAAATGGGAATGCCTTTCATTATTATCGCGAGGGACTAACTTTGCCGTGCTTCAAATAATTCGATAGATATTTCCAACTTTCCCACGGGATATTCATAGAAACTGACTGAACTCCCAGCACATTTCAATCGGCATGCGTACTGGCAGCATTCAAGTATCGAAATGCCCCTTCGAAATTCGATTGGATCGGTGCATCGGCGTCGTTAATACGACATCTGGATTTTACTGGCGATTTACCAGAATATAGCGCTGCTGATGACCGAGGATCCCTCGGGCGCCGCGACCATAAATCATCTCGAAAAATCCCAGAGGTGATAGTTGGTCTCGAAACACGGATTTACCTATCTGAAAGCCATTCTACATGCCAGCTGTTCTTTATCCACTGCAACCATAACCGTACTCTATCTTGCAGTCTCTTCCTGCGAATTCAGTTTTTTATGATCCTGATCTTGCTAAAAGTAACTTCGTTATTTTTTAAATACATTTCCGAAGATATACATAAGTACGAGAAAAAGTTAAATGCTTGAATCTCGGCAAAATAGAGAGCACGAACGTCAAAGCTCTTTAACGAGTTACTTCTGAGACTCTTGAAAGTTGCAAACGTCAAGTATTATTAAATTAGGAATGGTGAAGGAAATTAAAAGCACCAGGAAAAAAAAGTGTACGAAAAAAATTGTATGAATTTTAACTGTAGCTTAGCTTTAATCAAGCAGGCGCATTTTCTTGCTGGCAGCATTAGAACGACCTTTGATCTCGATTTTTTGAAGTCCTTGGCGGTAAATGCAATAGCAAAGAGAGATTGCAAAAGTGGGCGGTGGTTCCAGAGCTTTATTACGTAAAAGGCAGTCTTACATGGTGAGCATCCGTGCGAGAAGCGGAAAAGAAGAATTTAATTTACACACTTGGCGGCGAGTCGCGAAGTAGCCGTTAAGTGAAAAGTTTTAACAGCATTTTCTTCCTAGTTTGTTGCGTGAACCTGAAATTGCCAATGCAATTTTGCATAAGACGCCGCCGCTAGCAGCGGAAAACACTTTTATTAAATTCAATCAGTCACGTCGGCGCCAACGGATCATGGTAAAACACTAAGATTGCAAAAGCACCATCATTTTTGGCAAATTCATTCCCATAAATTCAATGCTTGTTTATATTCCAACTCTTATCCTGCTAGATCGTGCTCACAAATCTCATGTTTACTAAAGTGAAAGGCGTCCTATCGCAAATCTACAATTCGAAGACTTTAAAATTCAAAACTGCAGAGTCTGCGACACACGCTGTCAAACCTTGTCGATTTGCATACAAAGTTAAAGCATCGATCCATTAATTCTACAAAAATGAGGAGCAAGACATATCGTTTGAAAACACGATTCTTCATTGATTAGAGATTGATGACCCGTGGAGGTATAGGAAGGGTAAACACCATTCGTTCTCGCCCAATTATAAATCATTGGAAGTGGGTGAGAAGATTGGTGGTCCAGCCTGCGATCGCCCGAAAATTGAAATCCCGGGAAAGGGCTGCTTACATGCAGATAACTACTTGAGTAATGAACCGTTTCCGTGTAATTACGCCAGAGCAGTCTCGCCGATTCTATCTATCGATCTATTCTAATTATCGCTTCCCAGTCAGCCACGTATATGCATGCTTACGTGTATTAGAAACCTAATCAGCGCAAGCTTGCATGTCTACCGCTGTCAAACAGCTTAAGGCAGCTTTCGAGCACTCATCCCACGTTGAAATTCAAGAGGCAAGTTAACAATATTTCAATCTTTGCACGGAATTAACGGAATTCATGATTAACCACAGTTCCCATCGAGAATTTTCCTTGCGGAACAACGCGAATCTGGGGAAAATTAAATCTCAATTTGTCGAAGTGCGCCATCACTTCAGAAACTGCAGGCGTTTCAAATGAAAGCTTTAAATTGAAATACAAATAGCAAAAAAGAAATCTGCATCTGGCAATGAGAGATTTTTCCATTTGTCATAAGGGTCGAGTTGATAGAATTGTGTAAATGTGGTAGGTCGTGTCGTCTACTATGCATGTATGTGTGTGAGAAGATATTAACACAGTTCTATGTGTTGCGCAACATTCCGAACTGTCAGCTGCGATGGTTTCCACGCATAACAGCTCAGCCCGACACATACTATAATAACAAATCATGGTTGCTCGCATTGCCCACAAACACAGGCCCAACTATGTCTACTTAGGAATAATATATTACTGCGATAAAATTCTGCACTAGCATTGTCTGGCACGAGCATCTTCTTGCAGTTAATAAGTGAATTAAATTCAAGACATTTCAATCTCACTTGGGACAACCTGCTGCCATTGGCAGTTACGTTTTTCGATGACAACAGTAACCTTTGTACTTGTAATTTAGCCATTGCAATCGGATGTAATCCAGCGAAATTAAGTAATATTGTGGGAAAGTCGGGGAAAATCTCATTTGGTCTAACCGCAACACCTTTTGGCATCTGGAGTCGGAAGCAAAGTGGGAGAGCGGACGGCGCGGACGGGTACTTTGGCGAAGCTAATCAAGAGTAAAAATGTAATGAAACAAAAAAAGGAGCAAGAGGAAGGCAAACAAATGGGGGTGGTTGGGCGGGCAAGAAAAATGCAATTCCTCGGCTGATGGAACCTGGTGTGACTCGTTAATGGCGCACAGGTGGGAAAAAGGTATGCTCGGTCACGCGTCGTGTAATCAACGCGACTAGACCATGTAAAAAGCAAGGGAACCTGAGACTCTGCCCTTTTAAACAACGTTAGTGTCAAGGGTGCACGGGGAATTGGGTTCCAAGGCTAATCATCGGACCAGAATTAATGAAAATTAAAAACTCTAACACTGCTTGGGCAAAACAGTGCTATTTTTTTACATCTTCGTTATAACATTCAATAATAATGGTATACATCTTGTCTTAATAACATCATGGAAATAACAAGTTGGGCGATTGATTGTTCCTTCCGTCTCGGAGAATCCCCAAGACTGGAGTAATTTTTGAATATGCAGAGAACTATCATGTGTGCGTTCATGTGTTACTGCAGGCACAGGAATTAAAATTTGTAATGCAAACACGTGCATGGTGAGGCTGCCACGCACACACACTTTCACGGAGATTGTGGATTCAAGGGAGCTTTTGGTGGAAGCGGGAAATTCGCATTAGCCCGTGAACGGAATATCCGAAAGGTTTTCCCTGTATTTATGCAGCCAAAATGTTCTGCTACTCCTATAGGAATACAAATGTCACCACTAGCGGAGACACTATACCCATTCGCAGTCCTATATCCTCGAATAGAAGTGATATTCTATTAGAAGATCTGTCCTCAGAATAATTAATGTTCCTAGGAATCTACTAAATCCAACTCTTTACAATATAGTTATAGATTATTCTCTTAAGTTGGAATGCAAATCAGAAAGTATTGGAATAAAATAAATATCGTGCATCTAATTGGCCCGCTTAAAATTTTGTAGGGTTTTCATCAAGTTCTGCAGGTCCAGGCGCGATTGCATTTCCAACTATCACGAATCCAGTTAAAATTCGCGTTTGCTGGTGCTCGAAAGAAACGAACTATGGGAGATCTATAATAGCAGCGCGGTTCACTGGTATCGACATGCAAGGCAGACAAGCTGGAAAAAGAGAGGCAGGCCGAGTTGGCGCTAATGCAGTTTGCACCGACAGAATATCGATGAAGGAATTATGCCTCGGATATGCTGTCCTCGAAAGAACGATCCGTGATCCACGCGCATATCACCAATTTCTTTCGGACATGCTCGCCGGGACAAAAAACCGCGCCCGTGACTTGGGGGAATGAAATGAAACCACGGGACGACGCCGCGCCGGCTGGGACGATCTGTAGTGCGACTTCTCCCTTTCGAGAAGCGGTAAAGCTGGATAGCTTGACAAGCGTTTGACAGGCAATATCGACAGACTAGTTTCTCGAGGGCTTTCGCACTGACAGATAGCGCCGTTAACGAGGACGTATCGTTGCCAGGCTCCAATTTACACCGGGCCATTACAGTCACTCGCCAGGTATTACTACTACAATTATCTTAACGAATTTGCAAACCTTATGTTCATGTAACTGAAAATACGTCGTTAATAAAAGACTAGAGAATTCTATAACAACCTATGCAAGAATGCTCAGAACTATAACATTCAAAAAGCTTTGAAAGCCTGGAAATAGTTTTGTTAAAATGGAATAGTCATGGATAAATGGGTTGTGGGATAAAGCCGGGTATTCCCATTGGCCAAGCCTGGTGTTGTATTCGAAATCCGGCAGGCACGTGTTTGTTTCCCTCTCCGGACCAGCCGTACACGGGTCCGCTAACCGGCTTCAAAATTCACTTGATTATACGGCTTTGGGATTCATGAAACGTGCATGAGTGTAGCCCCTCGCGAATGGCGTATAATGTACGCCGGATTCACAGTAAATATTCGAATCTCTTAGCGAGAGCGCGAACGCCACCCAGATAGAATGACGAGAAACGCGAATTACAGTGGGTTTCCATGCAAGCCGTTGGTAATCTAACTCTCATTCATTAGCCCTCCACCCTTCTTCCGATTCGCTGTGAATCATGATTTATTTAGAGGCCTTTAATTACGTATCGATCCAACAACACCCGATACACATTCATTACTGAATAGTAATATAACGCTGTCAGATAAAAGCACACTGCGTTAATGTTCGGTAATTCTTTTAGTGTCCAAAAGCTTTTGACAAGCTATATTTTCTCCGATGAAACTATTATACGGGCGGCAGAGCCCGAGGCAGCGCCTGTAAATGATTCGGAGTAGCTGAAATCTCAGTGAATCTGTAATTGCATTCCGCACAGCGTGCATAGCAATTCACATCGGGATTTATCGGGGCACAATCAGCTCGGCGCTGATTGCAATCAAAGTTATTTTCATAACGACCACTTGCCCGTTCTCTGCCGATCGTCCCTGATTTCCATCAGGTGACACGACTATTTTGTTAAATAACTCAATTCAGTCGTGGCGAATTTCCAATGCGCCGATTCCGTAATGAGAAATTAAGTATTGCATTCTAATTAATCTCTGTCAGCCTGACACCTGATATTTTATCCATTAATTCAACAGGATGGGTATTGAATAGAGGGTACTATAGAATGTAATGCACAAAATCAATGTGCCTATTAACTACATTTGGCAAACCATATACCTTTCCGCATCATCACATAGTTTGGTAAATTTCCGGATTAATTAGTCATTCATTTGAATTCGTCAACTGATAGCTTAAGAAAGATTGCAAGGACGAACCTTTCCTCAGTGCTCGCATTAGTTCCCTTTGAAGGAAACTCAGTTGTAAATTCGGCCTCTTATTTCGCAGCATCTCTCGTTTCGATGCGCGTTAGTTTCTTCGAGGGGGGGATTTCCAAAGAAACGGCGCGGCGTAGCGGGCAATGCCGCTACGGGAAGAGCGGCAAGAGTGAGTGGGTATCAAGGCGCACAGGCGTCGGAGGTGAGATTTTGCAAAATGGTTCGCGCTCCTTCTCGCTGGAATTACCTCATCTGCGCCACTTTGCGGCACACGCATACACACAGCCGGCTGAGGTACATCGATACACACTCGTAGACGCATATATTCGTTGGCTTACAAAGCGTCGGCGCTTCGCAAGAAAGGACGCGGCATGCATTGACAAAAATGCAATCTCTTCTGGGATCGTGGAGAGAAAAAGTAGCGAGACGAGAGAAAGGAGAACTTGCAAAGTACTGGCGACATCCGTTGCTTCTTGTTCACGTGCCGCTGGGAAAAGAGTATTTCGGATTTGCACCTAGATAACTTGGTAAGCAGGCGCGCGCGAGTCGCGTTCACGAATGGATTTTCTTCAACTCGACAATATCATTTAGGATCCGTCAGTCTGAATGACGCATATCAAGGGTGGAAATTGCTCGCTATTTGCTAATGAATTTAAAGTGACAGGTAAGTGATACCAATTCAATCTGAGCCTTTTTTTAAATTCTAGAGTGTCCTTCACGAAGTGCCAGAGAGAAAAGAATGTAAAAACAGCGTCGTTTCGAAAGCAGGTATGACCTACTTTCAGTGAAGCTGTGCGACATTTTATTAAATTCTCAATCTGACTTCCGATTAACTACGAATTATTAGCGGCATACGAAATTGGGTGAGGGTGCGCAAGCCTGTGAACCTCGCACACCGGAAATTAACCCTTTGATTCGCAAGAGCCGCGCACTCGACTGCTATACGTTCGCGTGAGCTCGAGGATAATTATTCTATTGCAGGTGCAAGTTCAGTGTCCATATGAACATATGTCACTTTGTTGCCGTAAGTGTATTATGTCAATTAGCTGCGCTAATTAAACGCTGTCGACGGTATTGTCAGTTGCTACATAATACAGCGTGACTCTTGGAAGCGAGGCAAATCTTTGTGCCTTCTATTCTGCTCCATATTACTAATGACGTATTACGTACATCACAGCTGGAGAAACAATTTCAAAACTCGTTTTGCCACTTCGTTAAAGTGATGAATTTTATAAAATGTTACATTAATAATATGAATTGTAGGTTCTTTTGAATTTGTTAAAAAATTAATGACGCTTTGAGAATCAAAATTTAATCCTCATGGTTACGGCTGTGGTTAAGTCAACCTTTTGGGTCGAATGAAACAAGGTGCGCAGCAACATTGCGGGATATTTTTAATTAATTTCAAAGAGGCCCACCGTTGCTATTTGCATTCGGGTAATTAGGCAAATGTGGAATATCTCGTTAGGGCTCTTCGGAAGCAATTTGCATCTACGGTCACTACCAGGAATAACTCGATCCTCTCTACCCTTCTCTTCCTCTGTCTGAACTTGGCTGCTCAATGTCCTCTTTATGCAACTGTCGAATTTGTTTTTATAAGATTGGACCTTCACTAGCTGCTCTACATATACCAACACCAACTCGGTCACGAACGAACAACTAAGATCGACCTCTTCCAAGTTCCACTTCCTTCCGATGGGATAAACAAGGAACAATAGATTTTTCTGACAGTCTTTTTGCCTCATAGTTTCCGGAAGCTTTGAAAGTGACTTTAACATGATTCCAAACTTTCTATAGGGTAATTCTGGCATTCTCAAAGTTTGAATCAAACTTTAAGCAAACCTTTGGCATTGTAAAATAAACATCATACCATAAATGCAGTTTAATCAAATTAAGAAATGACTAAATTGTGCAGAAAATTATTTAGCATCTACTTCTCGGAGACGGCAATGTAGAATGTTTGGAGCGAAGGAGTTAATTCGGCAAGTCACACTCGAAGTTAGGGCAACGTGTCGCGCCGGTTAGAGTTGAAGGAGTTGGAAATGTTTCGGGATGCAACTCGACTGTTAAGTACCGTGGCATAATGCACTCTACTGGAGGAAAGACGAATGACGCTGGTCGTTCTAGCATATGTATATGGGTAGCTGCCCGACTCGATGAGAAAGAGCTTAGTCGTCAGCAGAACTTTATGATGCATTGGGACACCACTACATCAAATCCAAGCCTCCCAGCTAGAGCATCACTTCCTATGAGTCCAGACTATTTCCGACGCCTATAAATTACTATCTGGACAGATTGCAAGACCAAAGCCCCCTTTCAATATTAGCCAACACCATTTATCACTCTCGGTTCAATATTTCCAGCGCCCTTAATCCTATTGTTCATGCCAACTTCATTTGCACATTCAAACTCGTGGAGACTTAATTAATGTAAAATCGTGCGGTCAGCATCTTCCCCATTCACAAGTAGATCACAGAAGGTACTCTTCGTTAAAACAAAGTATCCGAGTGTTTCAATTTCGAGTTGGCAATTGTAGGATAATGATACCTCCGTTCACCTGCCGATCGGCAAACAAAGAGGGAAAAGCAGGAATGATATCTTGATAAAATGTAGGTGAACGTGGCTAGCACGAACCTGCTTCAATAAATCTGGGAAAAGAGGGAAGAGGGAAGAGGGAAGAGGACGGTGCCTCGCTGCACAAACATACAATAAGGAATGAAGAAAAAGTTGCAGTATGCACCAAGCTGAGAGGAGGGCTTGGGGTTTGCAGTTAACCCGAGTATTGACGTCGAGAACATTCTATCCAGCGGCTCCAAGCTATATTATCGGCTATTGGGAGTCAAGTGTTCATGGTACGCTTGGGTGCAGCGTGTCAAACGTTTAAGACCCAATCACACATACCGCCGATAGATCTACATTTGTGCGCAACATGCTCGACATTTGTGCAAAGCCGTTTGTCGATATTTCTCGGTCGACATGTGTACCCAATCGGGTACTGCTCTTTGACCCGCAGGTGACTGATACCTCTGTCACTTATGTGCAGACAACCTCCTCAATAGTCTCCAGTTAGTCAAGTGTGCTCGGGTTACAGACCGAAACAATGCCTCCAGTCGGACAAAGTGGAACGGACACTTGCGAAAGTACATCCTCCAATACTTTTGACACCTATCAAGTTCTTTGCGTATTGGAGAGCTGAATTCAGCGAATTTTCTTATAAAAATATAAGGCCACAGTTTTTTTTAACGGATTTGTCTTGACTTTTTAAAGGAGTGCCGTGTAGTTCCAGCTAAAATAAAATCATCTAGTATTACTGGCTGCTTCACATACTTTTCCCAAAAGGGATCTCTTTCCTTTGAAGCTGCAGCTGCTCCTAGAAAAGTACTGAGAACTAAAATATCATATGTCAGTCCTTTTTTACGGTACCGCGTTTGCGTTATTACGCATATTTCGCCGACAACTTTCAGCATTCTCTCAGGGCGACGTATTTCCAGGGTAGAGTAACAATTTTTACCTCATCTCTCCCTCAAATTTCTCGTAAATGGAAGCTTAACCCGCTTATCGTCGACGAAAGATTCTCGGGCGCAAAAATGACGTGAAGAGGAGACTCATCCAACCTGCTCCGGGATATATGCATTTAAAAGAAGTTTCGCCGCAACTTGTTCCCTTTTATCTCTGATTTAATGAAAGTTCTAGTGCGTATTACCATGCATCAACATTCAAAGGGACTCGTTAAAAATTCTTCGGCTTCTTGAAAGACAAATTTCTCGAAGTAAAAGTAGACAGCGGCACGTTTGCTTATCGAGAAATTTATATCGTAATGTGGTTGATGCATATTTCCTGCGGGAGAAAAGAAACTTTCTGAAGAAGTAACTGGTTAGTTAAAGAACCAGAATAAACAACCTTCGATTTCATACTTTTTACTTGAATCACGATTCGCATGAGCGAATGCTTTTTACCGTCTTTTTACGTAGCTTCGTCGGAGCTTTCGAACAATCGGCGAATTTGAAAGCGACCTTTCATCATCAACAGGTGACATACTTTCCCTCCAGGTTTAGATACGGATGATCTCTCAGTCTTCTATTTTGCGGTTATTAGCAATAATACCCGTAGATATGAATCAATAGTTCTACCTTTATGAACAAATTTAGTTAAATAAACCTTACGCGGAATGTAACATTGTTTTATAAATTGATTCGCTTGAGGGCACACTTCGGAATGCACAAAGAAAAGTAGAAAGACTAGTTCTGGCTTCGTGGTCCAGTTCGGACTCATGTTTACTCGGGTCCTTGGCCATAAGTAGGGAGAAATAATTTATGAAGTGCAGTAGAGCCGATAAATCAGAACACAGACCGCATCCGTCAATAAAAAATTCAACAGATAATATGATCATCTTCCGGCCACAGATAGTACCTGGCAACCTGCCATCGGGAGCCTGGCAGAATCTCAGGAACACTAATCCCCCCGATTTTTAATGAAGTACCACTGATACTAGCACCTACGAGTATGAATATCGATTAACCGAAATAACTACTCCCTGGAAAGCCGTTTGCAACTCGAATTAAGAACACCAAAAAGTGCGACCCCACCTTATATTACTCGCTAGCGCCTAGAAGTTTGTCTCGTAAATCTTGCAAATCCAATTTAGCAGTAAACCAAGCGCGGTTTCAAGTATCCATTGAATTATGCGAGATCCTCTGTGTTCAGATAACTACATAAGTAAATGGCGTTAAGTTTCAAGGTGTCCCGAATGGAATTCGATATTGCATTTCAAAAAACTTAGCGGATCCTGATTTTTCATATTATTACTGGCTTATATTGAATCCATCCTTTGCCTCATCTCATTTCGAGAAGCCAAAAGAGGTAACTCAATGAAATAAGAAAAGTTATCGAAAATGTATCAGAATTCTGTATCAATATCGCCATATTTTATTTACACAGGCCCGAATGTAGGAGAATCCGACTACTTCATCGCGACTTTACCACAGCCAGTATTTTGGCACTCGGACTTCCAGCCTTTCGGGCCAAATAATCGGGAGTGAGGAAAAAGGGAATCAGCGGGTAGAGTTTCCATCCCAATTCAGGGACTGCGATCCAGCGAATTGATGTATGCCATATAAATTCGGCTTTTTCGCACGCCCAGAATTTTCGCCCTGGCATTGCTAGCCTCAAAGCCAGCCGATGATAGAGACGGATGACACAATCATCGCACCGATAGGATTGCGTTCGCTCAATTCTAAATGCCGGTTTATTACTGACCGCGCTGCGCCTTCGATATTCCGATGGAACATCCTCGAAATCAAACAGCATCGAGCGTTCATCGAAAGGAAATGGGATTGCTTCTTAAAAATAGCATGTACTCAGGCTTAAGGAGTAGATCAAATATGAAAAGTTTTCAGTTTGAATATATGTATGTCGTATTCAACATAAATATCGTACAGTTTCGGAGGAAAACCAGTAGCATTAAATGCTCAACCATATCAGTGATTGACTCTACTGCAAGGAAATTTACCACTGTTGAACACTGGAAGAAAATTAGAAGCTATTCGATAAGCAAAGTGGCAAGCGATACTCCAGTCCAAACGTTTAAGTCCCAATAAAAGGGACTATGTAGATCGGTACCAAAACAAAGCCCGAGCTTAGCTTGCTCTAATTTCCAGCCATATTTACATAATGTCAAGTAGACCATTGAATGGCCAAAAGCCAAAGTAGTGTACCGTAGGATACAGTTCGTTGCTGAACCTTCAGGAAACGGCAAACATAGTGAATCGATTTATACGAGAGTGTCGAGGAAAGCAGCAAAGCTGCCGGATAGTTTCCCTTTGTCCCGCGAACTTGCTACAATAGGTAACATCCCCTTTGCTCCCACTATACTTTCAGCCTTACTCGGCAACCTCACTGGCTTTAAGTTTTCATTAGTCTGTGTTGACACTCCTGATTACGCGGTAATTGTTGGACAATTGTTTCAATTATGTACTGTTACATAGCAACTAGCCCCTTTACAGAATTTACGTTATAATCGACTTGAATATTAGTTCAACTTATGATTAAACAGCTGTAGCAAATTTCGATTAGCCTGCATCACAACTTTTGCAACGTGGCACGAGATAACCTTCTCTTTCATTGGATATTTCAAAGAGTTCTTCACAAAAGTGGCCGTAGTTTCGCGCGGGAGCGTCCACTCCTGTTTACTCTTCGCTCAACCGGGAAAATTTCGTTAGCAAAAACTGGGCCGGCAGCTACTGGAGAAGTTAGGACAAATAAGTTTTCACAGTGATGCGAGTTGTGGCAAAGAGGCGGAGGAAGGAAATAGAAGAAGCGCCGGCCATAAGGAAAGGCATGCCAGATTAATTTCTTTCATTACTCGTCCACCTTCTTCCGACACTCGTTGGCCGCGCGAAACTCATTTAGATCAAAATCTATGAGGACGGCGAATGTGCAGCGGGCGCGTTCAAATATAAATTTCCCGAGCCGTTCGAAAACCGCACCTACGACCGCTCTGAATAGTACACACCTGCAGTCGTCCTCGCCAGTAGAACGCTTTGCTATCGACCCTTTTCCCGTTCTTTCTTCAAAATCGTGCAACTGAAAAGCTTCGACTCACGGGTCCAGAAATGAGCCAACTAACCGAAACCGTTAGTGAAAGAAAAAGATTCTAACTGATTAAAAACTGTTGAAATGATGGAAACTTATAAAAATTTGCAGATTAATGTATCTTAAACTTTTTCACGAATTTCCTGTTTCTTTGAGATCCCAATTACCCTCTGGTAACTGTGGAAAGTTCGAACATAGATCGCAGTGATCTCAGAAGGGTGTAATAATAAGATTCTCTAAACCTCACATGGCAATTGAGTAGTCCTATTTAAAATATCGACGTCGACGAGGAGTTCTAGCTAGCTCTGGCGCGGCTAGAAGTGCGAACCACTGTAATAAATTAGACATTCTTCGAATTCCGCGTGAAATGAACGTGGCTCGAATGCAAATGAGATTAATCGGGAATTCACCACCGCTCTTTTCCATGTGGACCTGTGCCTTCATTCAGCAGGCTGTGCGGGTGTCAGCACGTCGAATGAATCGTTGATTCTGACACTCTGTCATCAAGCTTTCCACCCCTAATTACAGGAAATTCCCGACCCTTCAGTTTGACTTCGAAACCATTAATTCTTTTGCATAACTTTGGAAATAAATCTCGATTCCGACAATTGTGCAAATTCCTCTCAATGCTACTTGAAGATAGAATCATTCGGAAGTGGTAAGGCATGAATGTGATCATTTCAAGAGCTACGCCGAAATGCGTAATTGGGAAGGGCTGAATGGCTGTGTGATTACCGTGATTAGCAATTGGCTCGTTGGCCGAGATACCCCCTGTCACCGTTTTACCGGCCAATAGCGATGCCAGTCGAATTAATCTTGTGCAATTTGCAGTGCAACCCTTTAATTCCGCATAGTCGGACTGTTATTTCATGCGATTTGCATTAAAATCCATTGAAGGGAGGAGATTAGTTGAAGAGATTGTGACTTTTGGTGCGTCAGGATGGCTTGGCATTTCGACTAACATTACTACCAACTCGCCAAGTTAACGCGCTGTTTTCAGGAGCGGGTGCTCGACGATTATACTTGGGGGATGGTTTCGGAAAACGGGTATAGTCTTATCTCCCGCCCTTTCACGCTTTACTACAATCGCACGGTCGGATTTGGCACTGCCGGGAATAACCAGGCTTTGGGGAACGGTGTGAACTCGCTGGGCCAGCGACACTCGAGAGCCGCGGGATTTGCAAGTGTCCGTGCGCTGCCGTTTCATGGACGTTTGACCTTTTCAATCGATACACATTAGCAACTAAATACAATTCGATTGTAGAACAACGCGGCACCCTTGACGTTCTACTATCGACGTACTGAAAATGAATACCCTATTTGCGAAAACCAATTGCAATTTAATGGTTCGGTGCCACTTCTTGCACCGTACTCTAGTCTAACAAAAGTTCATTTCATTGCATCACCAGCAAGAAGTTAAGAGCCTTGCGCGCGTACTTTTAATTGAAATGGTTCGTTAGATTTTTCGCGCATTAAATACACAGTTGTGAATGTAAACTGGAATCTAGCGGTACTTTGCATTTATGACGGCGGTAATGGTTACAGTTAGGGGGACGGTTAGATTGTTATTCATGCAGATCACATAAGCATATACTTAGGCACGAGTGGAACCGTGTTCCTCTCGAGACAAGGCCCAGCACATCCTCTCGCACCCTGGTGAGAGGGTGTCTCGCATTCAAGCCACGTTCTCCCTTCATTAGAGAGGGCCAATTAAGATGAGGCAGCCTGACATTCGCCGGGACCACAAACGCAGAAAGACTTAACACTTACCCAACTGTTAATCGCTGGTGTAACGCAGTATCTATTGATTAACAGGCGCGCGTTATCGGTGGCCGGGATCCCTCAGCAGTTATCGGTACTTTGTACTTGACAGTTCTTCGGACGATTGTACCTCGAAGTATCGGGAAAGTCAGCGAGCTAAGAGCAGTTTTCCCTCACTTTAGTTCGACACGAATTGGGTTATTTATTGAATTGTTCGTCGGAAGAGACAGTTTCAGGTTTTTTTTGCTTCTCCGTAGTTGGTTGGTCGACTGATGGTTCACACATGTTGGAGTCACACTAATCGAATGTTACTGTCTCTAAACTTACTATTTTCTAATTATTTCATTTGGAAGTAATGTGATAAGGGCTTTGTTTTTTAAATCGTTCCAAGCTTTTGGATCATCGACTCTGCTATTAATTTAACCCCTCAGTTACGAGTTCCTATTGTTGCCTAAAGCGTTTAGCGATCCGCTTTGAAATTTCGAGCAGTGCACTGGTTGGTACACAGTGGAGCGTCCACTTTGTTCTAGGCAGCGCTCTTTTTTCCAAGCAGAAAACACTGTCAGTAAATGTTTACCGCACGACGCCGCGGGCAAATAATCGCGGGAAACGTTTCGCCCGGGACAATTTAGTTTGCGCGCCTGGAAAGCAACCCTCGTAAATTCCTCGTATAATGATCCGTAAAAGTCATACGTTTTTGCGATAATCAGTTGGCAAGAGTGTGACAGTCCGACCTGTCTTGGAATTACACCGTCCTTTAAAGCCCCGCTGATCCCGTCGTGCAAAAAGCCGTCATTCTCCACGAGTGCACTCGCAACACGACACTCGCCCACCTTGAGCCTTTCATTCTTATTCACCCCCGCAGCTAGAATCAACCGCCCTTGCAACTTCTCTACCCACGAGTTTTTACGCCTAATGGAAAAAAATCCTTTCTCTCCTTTGAACCTTTGAACACTCTCCACTGACACTTTTGACGATTGGACGTCAGAATCTTAAAGAAACTCAGAAGGACTCTCGACATTCCAAGTGTCGAGCTTATGAATAATGAATATCCTGTCGTTACTTCTTGTAATTACTATATTCTAACGTCCAAGTTCACCCCCATGATTACAACTACCTCCCAACTTCAATTAATTTCGCATACCTAAATTTGCAACCTGTCCCCTGCAATAGGGACTCATTTATATTCAAACTTTCCTTTTAAGCCCATTATTCAAATTACATTACATCAATTACATTCGGTCAAGCTCGCTATTATTTAATTCATTTCTTGGCTTAGATGTGTTTTCAATTTACTCAACTTCATTGTCGTGCCTTGTGAAAGACCGAATTTTCGTTAAAAGAGATACCAAAGTTAGGAGAATTAATGTGACACCAACCCTTCGAGGAATCGGATTCTCTCAAATCTTCATTATAGGTATTACCGAGAAAGAGTTTGGGTACACCGGTTGTATTACACGAGCTTCAACATCTTAGTCACGGATGATGCTGGTACTGATGTTAGTACGAAGTCGTGGAAGCGAAAGGATTGAAGGCGGGTTGAGGGTAGCCGTGTGTTCGGCACGGCGATCGCGCGCGTACTGAAAATCCCAGCAACACCACCCCCATTCGACCCTTATGCCGCCGCCTCCGCCGCCGCCGTCAACTCCAGTTTCACTTCCAGTTCCAAGCAGAGGTCCATATCAGTCGGAATACGGTTTCAATAGCTGGATAACCACCGTAGAAACTCAGGCTTCACTACCCCATTAGTTGAAAGTTTTGCACTCGATCCCCGGATGAGTCGTATTTTATCGCTTTATAATCTTCATGCTTGGAGCTTCCCTCTTTCACTTTCCCAATAAATAAGGGCCTTCTATTTCGAAACGATTCCTTACAGGATCTTGTTATATTTTCCATCTATTCAAATTTTTCACTCGAATTGTGTTATGTAGGAAGTAATATTCATTCCAATCGGTTACTGATTATTCAAAGGATGATTCCGACATGTGAGGTGTTTTAATATTTCCAGAGAATACTCTAGGAAATGCTTTAAAGCTTCGAGAAGTTCCACGGCATCCCATTAAGTTTCCAGCGAGTGCTGAATTATTCTCAATGCAATGGCGTGCAGAAGTGTAGCGCTACGGCTTCTGTAAAGGTAGTGGAATCCACACATTCGAAGGACAACCCGTTGGAAATTCGAGGGAGTATTGTTGTATATAATAAGGCATCAAGCTGCCTTCAGTTGCGCACCGAGTAACACAATTCTGTGAGACTGTGGTAATTCCCACAGGCAAGGGGAAATTGCATCATTGCAAACTGCAGGTTGATCAATAACCAATTTGTAAATCAGTAGCATGAAATCTATACCGAGTTTGCGACTTTTTATAACGCAATTGAATCCAAAGTCAACGGGATTTAATTGATTTGGTTTAATTGTTTTGCATTAAATCCTTTTATTGAACAGGAATTAATGAAACAGCAATCACCTGATTGGATAATTAGTAATATGTACGAATCGTTTTAAGTGCAGTGCAGGTTTTCACAGATTTTCGGGAACTCTGTACTATTAGTGAAACTGATAATACACTGGCATGTGCTCACGCGCGCAAAAGAGGAATGGGAAGTGGACGAGATGGGAAGGATAGAGCACAGCTATTAACGTTCTCGTAATTAATTCCGCTTAATTAACCGAGGAGCAGCTAATCGCTATTTTATTCACGCTGAGTCCAATATTTAAATGTGCGCAAGTGCCGAAAGTGTGCAAATTATGCATGGACAAGAGCGGAGTAAGAATTTTGTATGTAAATTCGCATTTCGTTATTTTGCTGTTACACTTGTTCGATCGGTGGTAATCGCAAGCGTGAAATCCTGATAAAAGTATTATGTCGACGCGTATATTGACGCCTGCGATACATGATAACCACATGTAACAGCCACGCGTAAAACGTGTTGCCGATCTAGCAGGGCGCATTAATGGCAAGAGGCTATTAATATGGTTTTGATCGTGCACGTTGGTGGTAGACGGAGTGTAATCAACGCCGCAGCGTCAGTGGGGGATTTTGAAAATGCTTGGAGCAAATCGCCTGCCACTTCTCGCACCCACCTCACCGTCGAAATTGCGACGTTGTATCAGCACCCATCGATTCTGCCTAAGTTAGCTCTGGTTGCACAAATTACATTTGTCAGCATTAATTCCACTTAGCTTGATTTTACATTAATAAGCACATGTGATATCGTGCGAGGCTCGTGAATTATTGAAGATTGATTACATTGAAATTTTATTGCAAAAAGCTTCGCATACCGAAGTGCCATTAAATCCCGGAGAAACACAGGAGAAAACATCGCTGACACTTGTTCGCTTTTAGCGGTGATCGATTTTCCATCAAAGGGCTCTCAAAAAATCCGAAAAATACTCGTTCTTACAACACTTTTTAGGCTCTTGTAGGGTGGGGAAGGCAACCGCGACAGCGAAAGAACACTCAATCAACATTCAAATATTTACGCTGAAATTCACAACACAATTGACAAATTGTCCTTTCAGTCTTTCTTTTGCGCACACCCTTTAGTCCCGAGTTCGATTGAAAAGAATTGTAAAGAATAAAATACTTCCTATGTGCAGTTGGGTCGTCAAGTGATTAGATCATTTGTTTTTGTTTTCGAAAGAAAAACGATAGAAAATAAAATGATTTCCCTGCAACAATAGAGTACTGCCATTTCTACGGGTCAAGTGGAAGGGATGGAAGGATATATGTACATATACCCGGCTTCAGGCTATAAGACTTTAAAAGGGTGCTCGGCAGTTTCATGAGGTTTTGTTTCGCCAGAAATCCCTCTCAGTGAGCAGGTATGAGAAAAAGATATTTATTTGGAAACGGAAATCCATTGTGGCGAATTGAGGGTCTACGAGGTAGTGGAAAAAGGTGCAGCTACTGTTGTATTCAACATGAAAGCTTCTGAATCATTCTCTCCAAGATTCATTAAGCCCTTTGTGCATATGTACCTACTTACTAATGGTCTTCCAAAACTACCGCCATTTCTCAGTCGGCCCGAAAAACTTTTACATTTTGCATGTTTAATTTTTCTTACAGGCATTTATTATATATAAATATACAAAGTATAACATTGTATGCATTGGTATTTATTAACATTATATGTAAAATTTCAATCTTGAGACTCATCCTAAAAACCTGAATCTTCCATGAGATCATTTATTCCAAAACTTAATTTTTTGTTAGACTTATTGTCAGGGACATGCACTATCCTTTCCGACAAAGGCACATAAGACTCATTTATACTCCCAAATTCATCAAGAGGTTCTTCTTGCTCGACCGCTATACTCATTGCAGATTTATTTGCATAATCCTTGCTACACGACGCTTCCATTTGTATATCTTTCTTGCCTAATACTTGCTCCTCGTTTTTCATGCTGATATTACAATGCGCGACTTCACTTTCCGATCGTTTCGCAATCCTTTCAGAATCAAACTTGAATGTTTTCTTGCTGCAAATATTTTCAATTATTTCTGTCATGTTTAAATCGTCGTTTAAATCAGCGTCACTGAGAAAGTCATCAGGTGACAGCTCATTAAACATTTTATCCAAAGTATTATTTAACTTGGTACTAAGATTTTCCAATTGCAGTACTTTGTTGATTTGTGGACCGCGTTTAATCGGTGTGCTGCTCGACATTATCTCTTTGCAAGACTCTTGTATTTTGAATGGTGAATCTTTGATAATCTGCTCGCACCTTGATCTTTTTGGAGTTATTGTCATTTTTTCAAACGATTCCTCTAGGGTTATAGTTTTGTTAGCATTAATAAATTCGTCAATCTTTCTGTTATTCTTATTCTTAACTGCTTTTCTAGGCTCCTTCTTTTTCGCTGGTTTATCCTCTTTATTTTCTTTATTCTCTTTGCCTTTTTGTACTCTTGTTTTGGCTGGTCTCTTTTTAGATTTCGCATTCCTTGCTGCTTCAAAAGCTTCTACTATGGCTGGATAGCACTTTAGTACATCACCTTGCGGTTCTATGCTAGTTAACTCTTTTGGAATATTATTGTCCTCGCCCTCGCTATCCTCATTATATCTTTCACTCTCAGCATACTCATCTAACTTTTTTATAATACTGTGATCGCGATTCCAAATGATTTCGTAACTAGCAATCGATCTTATATTCCTAATTTTCTTTATTTGCTCGGGAACAAATAGATCTGGTATTGCCAACCACCGTTCAGTGGGAATTAAAGGCAAATTAAGTAGTTGCCACTTTGTGGCTAATGGGAATATTTTATTAAAGGAATATTGCGGTTCCCAAGTCAAATATTGTGCCATGAAGTCCTAAGTTAAAGGAAAGGCAGTCTTCAATTTTATTATTTCTATAGTTCTGGTAAGCAAGGAGACTTAACATCGTCTATAACAATAAATTTCTTATATCTACTCACAATAAATTTCTCTATCTGTGGCTGCTTCCATTGGAGATCCAATCGTGTTGGCACTGGATCTCGCCTGACTATGAATTCATCCAGCAATTCTTGACTAGGAAAGTCTTCTTGAAGTAATGCCTTTTTCCTTAAGGTTACTTCATTCAGTATTAGGGCTCTCTCTTCCCTAAACAAAGCTTCTAATTAATAAGATGCAGTGCAAAAGATAGGATAAAAGTGGGACAATAATGTTTTTACTCACTTATAAGAGTCATTGCACTTTACAATTGTGCCACACTGCTCGCATCCAGACTTATTATGCTTCTGTATTTTTCCTGGATGACCACATGATGTACACCGATTTGGATTCAAAACTTCTGCCTCTCTTATGTCCAAAGTAGTATCTGTTCTCCATCCTTTCATTCTGGAAATATCACTCAATTAATTTTTCTGATCTTGTTCTAAGATCTGTGGAGACGTAACAGTCAGAACCTACCTTTCCAGAACATCTTTATCCCCAACAGTCTTAAAGAATTTTAGAGCTGCTTCCTTGCCTACTCCATTCAAGCCATCGTTATAATCGCAACCACATAACAGAGCTAAAGCTATCATTTTATTTCTACCCAGATGCAGAACTTCTTCTATTTTATCCATGGAATACTTGTCTACTGCACCACCTGTGCCACCACTATTTCCTTGGGAGGAGGTACTGAAGTTTCTGTAGACTACTTTAGCTCCATAAAGGAAACAGTCGCTGTCTTGGGTGATGCATCCATGGACTAACTATATTAGTTCAAACTATATTAATAAGTGGTACGTGTTATTCTGTCATTTGCAGTGTTTCTAAAGTATTTGATTACCCCATCCTCGTTCAGATAGGCACACATGGCCTCTGCTTCGCCTTGTCCCTGAATGCAAGCCATTCCCATGTACTCCAAAATTTGCTTGCACTCCTTCAATATCCGATTAAATTGAGATCTCACTCCAGTTGTGGCTTTCTTCCTCTTACGACTGCCATTCCGATTATCGTTTCTCTTTTCCATCGTGCCATGTTTCAAGGTAGGAGCTTTGCCTTCCAGCACGAACACCGGCATGATTCCTTGCATCAAAAGAAAGGAGGTGCGGAAAAATAAGTTCCTTGGGCACCAACAAAAACATCATTTAAATAAAAGGAAGCGCAACAGTTGTTTTAAGCATACGTTTGTCAAGTAGGGTTTTTGTACCTAAGGTACATTTTCGGCTGGGCGTAATTATCAGTGACAGTCTGACTGTCAACTACCCAACAACTTAGATCGATCGCCACAGCTTTGCCTTGCAACTCGAATAAAGGCTGCCTCTCGCACAAAGGCGAGAGGATCGTCCAGAGATCCTTTACGCCCATCCTTCTCAAGATTTCACGTATTCCATACTTCAAACCTCTATATTCTCACGATTTCAGGAGTGACAGCAAACCACTAGAAACTGGACGCCGGTTACAGATTGAACTTGTCGAGCATAAGTTTCCCGCCCTCATGGTGGACTCGTGCACTAGGTGGCACAAAATTCACCAGACGCGTGGCCAAGTTCAGATCGCTCCCCGGCGATTTTATTGGTTGAGCAGGAACTTGCATAGCCGGTGTTATGGTACTCCGAGAGTCGTGTCTGTCTCAATGGAAGCAGTGATAAGTCGCGTGGTGGCAACGTCACTGCAAGCATGAGCGGTGCTCCGTCGCGGCGAGCGAAAAATCCGCTGCTCTCTGCAGCCGGTGATGGATTCTCCTTCGAAAATTATACGGAGAATGCGCTCCTGGTGCCGGTGACGCCTGCGACGCCGGCGGTACTGCGAGACGGTGAGTTCAATCTTCACTCTGACAAGTCCATACTGCTGAAAAAGTGCTCCGAACATTGTCTGCTCCAGGGTGGGGCTTTCCCACCTTCCTCCCTGCCCCCCCTCGCTCTCACTTTTGTTTATTCTTGTTTGCGATTCACTCTCCACTCCACCAATTCCTTCCATACAATTATGAATTTTATTTGCGGAGAGTCTTCCCATTTTTCCACCTCTTTCTGCCAGAAATACTATCGGCTCGGCGAACATCTGTTCGCAGCGCTGACTACTCAGTCGGCACTACAGGCTTCTTGCGTGACATATGCATTTGCCCCAATTTTTGATCTCGAATACGTGAAATGCTTGCCAGTGTTGACTTTAGCCTGCGATTCATTGATAAAGGTATTATGGGCAGCGTTTTTTTTATTATATATTCATCACTGGCGACTTTGCCTCTGAAAGTATTTTTATTGACACTTGTTGTTTTGGTTGCGCTGGCGATTGGAGTATGTACACTTGTTGGGGCATTGGACGCCCGGTGAACGTCACGTAAAAGAATTAGGGTGATTATATAAAAGTAGTACTCGTGTATTTTAAGCCTTACAAGTTGTTCAACTTAGGATACAGAGTTTATGTACAAACAAAATATTTAAATAATTAATTTTATTAAAGTACATACACAAAAACCACAGAGTGGATGTTATATGGAATCGTCCAAAACATGATACAATACGATCCATTGAATATTACGAAGCTATGAACAATTAAGCAAGAGGCCTCTGCATTTATAGTATAAAATTATAAAACAAATATTATGACGAACGGCACTGTTACAGTATACACACCCATAGATGGCTTGATTTTTATACACTACATACATTCTAATGCGACTCGATAATAATTATAAATTATTGCCATACTACGAACGCTATTGATAACAATTAGAAGCTTGTTCGTTCAGGCTGTGGGGCAGATCTCGACCCGTACCTCTGTGTGTATGGTAAATCATGACTCTTCTTCCTTCGTATGCAGTAGACTATTGTTAGAATGATTAATATTATAAGTAGCACAATGAGCAATGCCCCGACGGTGATAGCTGCTATCTCTGCCTCGGATAGATTGTTCCAAACTAAAACATTCAATCAAAGGTCACTGTACTTGTTAATTATCATTATTTACATATTCAGAATGGGTGGTTTACTTGTAACATCAATAGTTCGGGTGTTGTAGTTGTTGTACAAGTCGATCGCTGTTATTCTTGCGGTTGTATCGCAACAAGAGGAAGTGTAATAAAAAGTTACTGGCTCCTTCGTACCGCTGATAAAATCCGTTCGTGGATAAATGGTATTGGGGGACGCGATGACCCGTTTCAACCCTAAGGATCGGAAAGTGTAGAGGATTATTCATATCTTACTGATTCATAGTTGAATATGTAAGTAGCTCTACCTGAGTCGTAATCCTGTACGGTGATGTCGACACTCCACCTCGATCTGTTACAGTGATTCTTATCTAGCTTGCCAGCACAATTATTATTGAAGGAATACTCTAAAGTTGGCGCTATATCGTCCTTCACCTGCATCGAAATTCCAAAACGATAATGCTTAATTTGATAATGAATTAATTAAACATTGATCGTTTACCCTTGAACTTGAGCCTTGAACGTAGAGATATACAGATTTCTCCTTGATTTCCGTGCCCACTATCGACAGCGAGAGTGTGTTGGCGGAATCTGGGCCAACGGTGTTCGGTATAACCAGGTCCACGGCCACTTGGCTCGTCTGGCCGGGATATATCCACGCGCTACCACAGACAATCGATCAGAAAAAGATCACCCACCAATTAGAGTTGCAGTTAGTGCTGGCAAATGAATTATTTGACACTCACTAAATGGGTTGAAGATTGTACACCCTGAAGGTACTACTTTTTGCTTGAAAGGCGTATCTCACTGGCAAAACGCAGCCATTCATTACATCAAAGACGATTCTGTGTACTGTTCCTGGTGTAACTAAGAGATTGCTATTCCTGTTCACTTCTATCAGCATTTTTTGCCTGCTGATCGATTCATCGCCCGAGTATCTCGATAGTTCGTTTGAGTATTCCTGGTTTGCTGTTAATTCAACCATTCTTGATGAAATGTCATCACCCAGTTTTAACGTTGTCCTGTTTCCTGTCGTCTCAAAATCCTCCAGTGAGGCTATCGATGATCTTCCTTGTATATCCTGGTATTCCTGAATTATTGGGGTCGAATTATTATTCTCTAGTGCGATTTTCTTGTGATCTTAATCATTTGCTGTTCTGACATTGTAATATTGACCTTTGTTATAAATGTGAAATTGGCAAGATTCCCATTGTAATTTGGTTGATCATTTACAAATGAATAATTATCGTTGTAAGCGATAATTGGTTCTGCACGGGGTGGTGTAATACCACCATCGCCCTCATTGAAAGGCTTCTCCACCGATCGTTCAAAGTATATTTTTCGATTAGAGCGTGATCTAATGTCAGACATCGTATCCCAAACACTGTCGTCATTCATTAACATACCAGGGGCTATCTGTGAATCTTCGTCACGTTGTGAATCAGATCGTCCTAAAAGATAAACAACAATCAATCTTAATTGATTTACAAAATGATATTAAGGATTCTATACAATCTATAATTTTAAGCTATGATGTCAAGCTCTCGAGAATCGCTAATATCCTTTGTGATGCCAAAGTATAAAGGTTCACCATGATCCGTGGAAACATTACGGGCCTAATCGCACACTGACTCACTGCGATCGAATTATCTTGACTGGCGTATCCGTGCAAAAAAACGCGTACAAAATGGAATCGGCATCTCAGCAGGCTTTTAAGCGCGATAACGCGCTTTCTTGCCGCATTACGTGCGTACATATGTACGATCGGTAGACTTCCCTATAATAAAGTGATAACATGTTTTGATAGCATCGCGAGGTCAACTTCCGATCTGTTCTAGTTCGAAGATTTCTCTATGTCAATATATGCACATTCCGTGAATGTTCAGAGGCATAATTGAATAAACGGGAACGAACGACTCGACTATGAGACTTAAAAGAGAACTTGTTGCAATAATGCGAAACTTGAAATTTCATTTTATGAGACAATAAACTATTAGAAATTAATGAATTGCTAAGATGCCACTCCCAATGCAACCTTAACTATGTTGACACCGGCTGTCAACCATACAAATTGCGAACAATCGCGCTCTCGACGAGAAGAGCATTGAAATCGTCCCAAAATACACGTCTGCGGCCAAGAATACATCGTGCATCTTTATATCTTCAATCAAATTGGCGAATACGTCGCCCACATTTCATATGTTCCACCCTGACAGTTACTTCCTTAAAAACTTTGATCGAAGAACTCCAGCAACTCAGAGGAGCACTGGAAAGGGAATCCCCCCTGTTGGAAACGCTGAGAGTGGCGTTGTTTCTGCGAGAATTTGCGAGGAATGGATAGCGTGACCGGCGAGGAAGAGAGAGGTAGTGCGCGTGTTGCACAACCGGGACCTGTGTCTGTCTATCTGCCTATCTGGCAGAAGTCGGAAGACAGTGCTCGCCGAGCAGTGCTTGCCAGTTGTCAGAGCTCGTGAACGAGGAAGTAAGCCAGCGAAAATATTAAGATAATTGCGCTGCTTGCTCCAAACGAGTCAACAAGCTCTTTTCCTCCATGCTAACTTGCTACACGAATTTTTCCACGTCAAAATATCCCGGAAATCTCCAAGATCTAATCGCGAGGTATCTTGGACCCGTGGTGATACTAGTGAGTAATGTGGACTTCGGAATTGTCTGGCCACCTTTTGACGAAAGTGAGATTTCCACGAGTTAACGTAAGTACATGTGCCCTCTGCGAACAGATGACACTGCGTTTTTCTCGAACCGGTAATCGGTATTTGGCATTATGTCATTCTGTCTGAACATACTAGTCATAAGATGATCTTGCTATTGACACGCGAGACAAGTCCTGCGACTCGTGGAACTCCTTTTGGTGTCTTGACTTGGTGACATGCTAATGATCTCTATTTCGGCACCACTTTCTCGTTCCTAGTGGTACCAAAAGTGCCACTGCAATCATTTGGGCTTTGTCCAGACACGTTTTTAACTTTCGCGCATTAGTCATCGGGTCAGAACTGTCAGGGATAAAACTGGGTGTTTCTCAAGACTATGTGCAAATAATAACTTCACTGAGAACGTCTAAATTCGAAAATCGAATTAAAAGGGACTATGTTTTAAAGGTTTAGAGTTTTCTAATTGATTCTTCATAGCTTATAGGACCTGTGTGCCTTAAGCAAATTATTTACCAAATACATCGATAAACATATCGCTCCCAACGGGTTGTTCTTCTGCAATCTCGTTCTCCACGAGAAAGCAATACTTTGAATTCTCCGAGCCTGCGAGTTTCAGCCACCACTCGCCAGGTGGTGCAGCCGGAACGTGGATTTCCACCCTATTCGCATCAATCTTACGTACTTCTATCGTTGTACCAGTCTGCCATATCGGTGTACCTGTAACAAAGGCTTCAAAGATTACTGCTGATCTTCTTTGCGAGTGCCAGTGACGTTGACAGAAGTGTCATGCCATGTTTTTGTGTCATTAGTGCGTCAAAGTGTCGAAGCGTGCTGTTCATTTCTTCTGAAACTGTTTGACCCATTGGCATCAGGGGCGAATAGTGTTACGTGCTTGTGAGTGCTACACAATTAGCAAGTATGTCGTCCTTTATATTGCCGGGGTGACGACCCTCTCTAACTCGTAATGCTTACGGGGGAAAAGGGTGTGAAGTGAGGTCGATAACGTTGACGCGTGCCTAGAACTTTGCAGGTCACTCGTACTCAGGTAAATTTTATTTTCGTATGCTGAATCTATTTGTTTGTTGCGTAAAGTAAAGTACTAAAGGTGCTAAGTAGTTATTGTACAGAGGTGAACGGGTATAACAAATATTAATGAGTCATTTGCTTAATCTAGTGGAGGAAATTTGTAACGAAGTTTTTGCAGTCGGTACTATATTCAAAATAATGTCATATAACTTTGCGTAATTACTTAATAAGAATCACCGTGAACCATAATCCTATCGCTAAGTGTATTAAAAACTCTTGTAAAAAATAAAGCCGTCGTATACTTTCTTCCATGTTTACGTAAAGGTAAAAGAAATGGGACACGTAATTTTGACGCTAGAGGATAGTCAACCCAGCAATTCAAGAAGTTATTCGGCTTATTTTTAAGCCGAGGTGTACAAGATGCGAGAAAGAAAGTGCGTAGAACAAATATCTGGACCTCGTTCACAAGTACAATGAAGAAGGGGCGCGCAGAATTACGATCTTCTATAAATTCGCCGGGCGAAAACGTCACGTGCTATTCTCGGTCACGTCACGAAGCCGGTGAAGAGAGAAAGAGGAACAGAGAGGAAGAGGAAGAGGAAGAGTCAGAGTATTCGTAGTAGTAGCACGTGGTCAGACCACTGGCCTTCATTCTATCGCGAAAGGAGAACTCTGCCTCTTGTAACGCGCGGCGTAACCGAGTGACCTGCTTTTCGGCGCACTACAAACATTGCGAATTCTATTGGGCGAAAGTGGCGTGAGCCCAGATTGAGTTGAAGTTCCTTCAGTCAGTATGGCCTAAATCAATTATGAACACGCACATATAATGCGGAGGTGTACACCATTTCTGTGCAATTCCTAACATTCCTCTTCCAGTATTAAAATGAAAACAAACTTACTCTTTGGGATTTGGAGAGTGGCGCGGGATAAGTTGCCCCCAATAGTCACCAAGACACTTTTCACTGAGTTATTAACATAAAATTTTTCAGCTGTGGTGCCTCGTGCACCATTCTTCTCCGCGAGCATTTTCTAAAATAATGAAAAGCGTTATTTACACTGTAATCACAATGAACGATTGGCTTGAAGTGTAAAATGTATAGAAAACTTACGAAAGTAGCGCTAGTATGAGAGAGTTTGCAATTGCCATCGTTCTTCTCACTAATTTGTTGGTAAAAGTATGGATTCGTTGTCTCGCTAATCCTATCGCTTCCACCTTTTGATAGATCACAATCGACATCAAGATACACCTAACATTCAACCAAGTATGATTGTACTATAATTCACTATAATTTTGGTCTGACTGAATTTCGCCTTAATTAGTTTTGTAATTTACCTCACAAGTTTGGAATGGATAATTTCTGTTGCTCAACTGAACAGTTCTTTGTTGGTTTGTAGCAATGACATCACCTAAAAGAGCCAAAAGAACGCAATTTGTGTAGTTTGTTTGCCATAATTACAGAACTTTACTTCTACGTAGAACTAAGCAACTACGACAACCAATCTCACAAAATAATTATTTTCCGCTTGCGTAAGTGTGATCCATACAGTTCGTAAGTGTAATATCTATGAACTCATATTGATGAATTCCGTAAAAATTGCGGTGCAGAACACGAATCGTTCTCCTTTAACGTCACAATTCTCTTTTTCAGTTAAAGTGAGATAAACCGGGAATTCTTGTTTATACACGCTTATGTCATACATTTATTGGACGCCTGTTTGCCTCACCCTTTAAATCGGCATCACCGTTCAACCAGATCAGAGAGATATATTGAAAGTTTCCTCCATCTTCTAGAGAATTTACACAGAACCTCGAACACTCCCCCGTAAAAGTAATGAGACCTTTAATCTCACTTTCTTCCGGACTTCCGAATAATCGCCGAGTCCCACTGGGTGCTTGAACACTTTTCGGCAAACCTACTTCGAGGCCTACTAATTTAACAGTATTTTTTACATTCGAACTTTGTTTTTCGCTTGCTTTAAAAGGCAGATTTTGAGGGGTTGGTACGATTAGGGTGACGGCACAATCCAACACCAAGAAACACGTCGCACAGATTAGCACCCTGAACGCCATGATCCACGAGAGAATAGTGAATAGTAACTGAAGAGCCTTCCGTAAAAAATGGACGTGTACTTATAAGCTGTGAGCTCTTCCCATGTCTAGAAAGGGGGTATACTTGCTCCCCGCCCTCCCCAATAACGTCTGACAATGGCGAAGAGTAAATCTAGGCGTAAGCGTGACACTCGTTGCACAATCCCAGGTGTTTCCACTTGATCTCTTCGGTGTATGCTACAGTACAATGTGTGAGAGACACCATAGACAGGATGTCGACGAGTAAAAAGAGCCGTAATCAGACACAGGATGCGCTTTGGATAAGCTCGTAGTGAAGAAAAGGAGACGATAGCACGAAAAGAATGAGATAGCGGTCGCGTCTTCCTACGAAGCTGGTCTTGTCACGCTTATTATCTTCGTCATTGGGGCCCGCGTTCATTGTATCCTGTTCAATATTGACCGTTCATGAATAACAGCGCCGGGAATTCAGAGTAGCGGAAGCGAACGAGGATATCATTGATCCTGATAATGAGTAATCGAACTTGCAGGGCTTTACCGCGATGAGGACCGTCACGATAAATCGTCCTGCGAGAATACATCGTTGTTGGAGTACGAGCAATAGGTTTTTAGAGAAATATTCGTGGTGTCATTAAGACAGGATACATTTAAAAGTGAATAGCAATGAATATTCTAGTACAAAAAAGAACGAGGGGCTTGCGTCACGCGAAGAATTTACCTTTGAGTGTGAATCCTCAAACATTTTAAATGTCGTCAGGCTCCAAAGTCTCAAGCTGTTCGACTAGTACAATCTTGCCATCTTACAAACTGCAGAAACTCTTGCAACGCTTGCTTGATATTAATTGGGCTGGCAAGAAGCTAGTGATTAGACAAATATATATGTAGAATGTATTGTATTCTGTTTCAGATCCTGAATTAGACAACTTCATTGGGCAAGAGCCGTCCAATGCCACACAGTTCCCAAACATACCACTCTCCCAAGCGACAGCAAATATCGAACTGAATCCGGCAAGCCAATCGCAAGAGGAGGTGAAGAATTTATCAACTGCACCACCAAAACAAGGATATTTTACATCAATACTGTCATCTTTACCGAATTTATCATTGTCTTCTATTACTGGAGATACTTCGGGCTCACAAGGCAATCAAGGGTTCGGTAATAAGAGCAGTAGCCCTTATGTACCGCCTTTGGATCCTCGCGGCATACTGAGCGATCCTTTGGCACATTCGATTATTAATCCTCAAGAATCCGGACCTCCCAACTTTTCGGGATTACCTGAGGTTAATCGTGGGGCTGCTCCTCCCTTTTCAACCCCTCCACAACCAAGCCTGCCGCCCAGTGCACCACTAAGCTCAGATGGTACGATAAAATTTTTGCTTTTATAACTAAATCACTATTGGTTATAAAATAATACCAGGAGATTAACATATTCGATCCTTTGATTTTTCTAGGGACTGTCTCGTACAGACTTGGCAACCAAAGGCGCCTAAAGTACGCTCCGCCACCAGATCTGACTTCTAACACATCGAAGCAGTACCCCAGTCCTGCGGTGCAGACCTTCTTTTCTCCTCAGAATCCGTCTGGCACTCCGACGATATTTAATCCGAATGAATCTGCTGCTCCAGCACAGAGCCATCATCCGATCGAAGCACAACTACCACCGAGCTCGCAACCTGGTCAATATCCAGGCTTCGAACAATTCTCACAGAGTAGTTCCCTCCAAGGATCATTCCGATCTAGTCCAGTGGCTATAGGAACTCCTTATAATTCCGGGGCGACGCCGCGAAGCATAACACCTCAAAGTCAGCCGCCGTACTATGAGCCCAGCAATCCTGCGCTTGGAAAACCAAGGATTTCCTTGTCATGCACGAGGCCCATTCCCATCCACGCGCAGGAACCAGCGACGCCCCAGAATACCCCAGCGAATGTGTCCTTCGCAGGTTTTGATTTATATTTGAATCAACGAAATTTGTCTGGTACACCCAATTCCGAGAGAGAAGTGTCTGGAATTAAGGAACTAGAAAAGGTCGGCTCAAGATCTCAGACTTCAAGAGATAACACGCCAGGGTCAGCATCTGAGATTAGAGCGGGAGCCACGGTTCCGCCCTCTACGAATACTACATTCGCTCCTATTTCTGCGGTGAAAGTCACTGAAAAACTAGAGCACTTGCTGGCCGAACGAAAGGATCGTTCCATCGAATCATCAATTACGTCCCAGACTGAAGAAACTGGTTCTAGTCAACCTGTTGATCCATCTCAGACCACCAAATCTGAGGATATAACAGAATCTATCAGTTTGACTCAAAAAGAGCCACTAGCTGAAATTGATCTTGGACAGAATTCGAGTCAGGATACAGAAGTTCTTGAAAAAACATCTACCACCACAGAATATATAAAGCCTGCAGAAGTTCAGTCTATTACAACACCTGTTGAATCATCCCATTCCTCTCAAGATATATCAGTGTTTTCGAGCACGCAGGATCTTTTTGGGGATAATCAATCTGGAAGAAAACTAAACTTGGATTATCCACCACTGACAGAGCCTGTGCGTGGATCAAACTTCTTTGCAGAACCCACAAAGTCGAGCTTAAACTATACGCCTAAAGCTGAGAGCTTTACTGCAGGCAATTATCCAAATACCTCAAAAGCTTTCGAAGTTCATACTTCGGCGAGTTCGTTCTTCGATTCTACAGACCATAGTGAAACGTTTACATCTTGTACACCGCCTGAAAACAAGGCTAATGTTCACATAGCCCCAACTTCCGTTCAGCAGCAAAGCAACGCGGGAGTTCAAGTTACTTCTACTTCCGCGGACTCGGCTATTCCGGTTCCACAATCACTATGGAATACAAATCCATTTCCTCAGGCAGAGAATTTCAATCTTCCACGTAGCCAAGCATCGAATCAAGTTCCACCGCCTCTGTTCTATGATCCAACGCAGTTTGCGGCCACAAACTACAAACAGCCTGCAGTACAAAATAGCTTTGCGTCTCTTACTCCGCAACCAGCGAAGCAGGCGCATGAGTACTTGAATAACTATTCGGGTTCGCAGCAAGTGTTTAGTGCACCGAGCACGCACACTCCTGCGTTTAACCCAATATCACCGCCGTCCGTAGCAACAGTGATTCCGGAGCCTACTGGAACAGCCACTTTGAGTCCTATCCAGGTGTCCGTTAATCCGTTATCTGGTCGCTATTCTCCGGATACTGTACCACCAAGCCTGCAGAATTTGGTAGGGCATTGTACACTCTACTTTTTGAATAAATTAATATTCTACGTAGAACAAATCTTTACAAATGCTAATTTCTTGTATTTTAATGAAATAAAATATTTGCAGGCCGCGGGCCCAACAGACAGACGAATGCAGTACAGACCGGTCTACCACCATTGGTTCTACCGCAAGGAAGTCGAGCATAAGGTGCTATGGCATCCATTCTCGATGCACGACAGCCTAAACCTCGAAGAGATTCACAACTCGAGTGAAATCACGCCTGAGACTGTGGTAGCTACCGATGGCGGTCGCTATGATGTTGATATTCTTAGAAGGCAAAGGACTCCCGTTTACTGGGTCGGCCCTGCGACAGAAGTTAGGAGATGTTCTTGGTTCCACAAAGGAGCTACTGAGTCCAGATACATCCCCTACGACGAAAGCACCGCCGTAAAGCTCGAAGAGGAATTTAAACAGGCGTGTCACTCTAACATCTGGAATCGCAAGATAGAATTGAACAATGGCGAGTACATTATCTTCCACAATGCCACTGTTCAGGCTCACTATTCCCAACCCACGACTCCGGAATTAGCAGCTACGTGGGGCAACAATACGGTAAGTGTCCAATAAACAAGTACAGCTTTTTAGGCTTCCATTACGGGAAGCAGTATTTTTCATTTTTATGGTTACTTGTGTTATGATATGTACTATAAAAAGATAAGTCAAACAATTATTAGTTGAATTTTGGATTTTAACTGTATTTTATATGCGTTAATATTGACTTAATACGTAACAATTGTTCAATACGTAACAATCTCTAATATATTACCAACGACGTTTGTTACTAGTTTTGTACCCCGTATACGTATTTGGTACAACTGAAACACCTTGATAATAATACTGCACAAAGTAAGGTAGTTTAACAGTAAAGTCTGCGAGCTTCGTTTTTCATGTTCATTGAAGTCATCATATTATGTTGTGCGACCACATTTTATCGATTATATTAACAGCACGCATGGTTCTGTTGGGAATTACCGAGGCTGGTTTGTACACACAGGGCTCAGAGGACAGTACATATTTGCAGGGCACAGCTAGTAGGCCGCGAGTGATAAAGAGGGGTCACGACGAGTTTCACATCGAGGATGGTGAGCCTGAAAAGGTTGACCACCTCCTCTTTCTCGTACATGGTATAGGCAGTGTCTGTGACTTGAAATTCCGTACCGTCGAGGAAGTTGGTACGTTGACAGTCGCATAGTTAAGAGTAGGTAATGTTTATAACTGCATTAATTAATACTTGACTTTTGATGACAGTGGATGAGTTCCGCAGTATATCACTTCAGCTGGTCCAGTCGCATTACAGAACGGCCAGTGAGCAGCGTATTGTAAATAGAATAGAAGTATTGCCGATCTCTTGGCACACGACACTCCATTCCGAGGACACAGGGATAGATAAGAAATTGAAGTCAATCACGCTGGAAAGCATACCGAAGTTGCGTCACTTTACAAACGACACCTTGCTCGACATACTTTTCTACACGAGCCCGATATATTGTCAGACGATCATGCAGACAGTGGGAAGTGAATTAAACAGACTTTATACACTCTTCAGAGAAAGAAATCCTTCGTTCGATGGAGGAATACACCTGGGAGGTCATTCGTTAGGTAGTTTAATATTGTTCGACCTCCTGTGCCATCAGAAACCCCCATCGAACATGAGTGCAGAAGATGAGAAAGAACAAGGTGATACTGAAAAGGATAAAGTAAGTAAATTGGTAAATTATTGATATAGGTATCGAAATATATAGGATAAAGCAACTGTTGGAATGATTGTAGGAGACTGAAAATGGGGGCAGCGATACCAAAACACTGCCCGTCTTGAAGCGGCATCTCAGCAAACGCGTTAGTTACGTGATGGGTGCTGCAGGCACAGGCCAACCTTTCATACACTACCCACAATTAAACTTTCACCCACGTGCCTTCTTTGCCCTTGGTAGTCCAATTGGCATGTTCGTAACAGTTCGTGGCATAGACACGCTCGGAGAAAATTTCATCTTACCGACATGCCCCGCATTTTTCAATATTTTTCATCCGTTCGACCCAGTGGCCTACAGGGTAGAGTCACTCATCGATCCAGACGCCCATAAGTACCGACCGATGCTTATACCGCATCACAAAGGAAGGAAGCGTATGCACTTAGGTACATAATTAATACCACATCGATAAAATCATCTTAATGAAAGGAAACAGGTGAAAAGGAGATATGTTATTTTGCAGAATTGAAAGAAACAATGGCGCGTGTTGGTGCCGACCTCAAGCAGAAGCTGATTGACTCCGTACGAAACACGTGGAACTCTGTATACCAATTAGCCCTGTTCCATAAGCCTGATCCTCAAACCCTCGAGGAAGAAATAGATAAAGTTGTTGAGGAGCAAATGCAAAAGCCACCGTCATTGCCAGACCAACAGAGCCAGGATGACGGTGCCGATATCAGAGTAGGGATGTTGAATGGCGGACGAAGGATAGATTACGTTCTCCAGGAAGCTCCATTTGAGTATATTAATGAATATATTTTCGCCCTTACAAGTCACGTTGGCTACTGGTTAGTATCAGATTTTGCACAGTCTTGTACAACTGATGTCGTCTTCAGATCATTGACGGTGTTCTTCTTCAATAGGGAATCAGAGGATACTATGCTGATGATGCTAAAGGAGATCTACGGTTCCGAGGGTATCCAAGCAGATGCCCAACTGCCGCAACAAACTATGACAGTCGAAAGACCGACATCCTCACTAACATCGCCAGTTGTATCACCAACTAGCTACAGCAAGAGTGAGTTATGTGTGCCTGTGCCTTCTATAGGAATGGATCCGACAGCACCTATTTCGGATAAGTCCATCGGACCACCACCAAAAGCAGGATTTGTTCGGAAATCGTGATTAAAGTATGGTTATCCTAGAAAAATGGCCATCTAAAATCTGAGAACACCTACTAAAAAGAATTTACTAGAGAGGTCAATACGGGCGTCGGCCCGACTTTAAATGGGACTACATAATAGATTAAATCTGAAAACAAAATTTGCTTCATCTTATAAATTCAACTAAAATCTAGACGTATATTATTAAATCGCGGAGAATCCGTTAATTTTTTTTTTGGTTTCGAAATAGTGAGACCGCATTTTACAGGCTAGATTATGATCAAGCCCGCTGAACAAAGGAAGCAGAGTGGTTCAGAATGTTTATTTTACATTCGAAAAATGTGAAGACTAGAACGAATGAGTCATGATCATGTGATTCTCTCATCGAATATTTAAAAAACGAACACTTGTTGTTATATACCAGAGCGTTTGTATAATATATCGATTAAACGTAAGATTTTTTATGAGGAAGGAACGTATAAATGTGGGTTACACAATTTATTGTAAATATCTGGTTTATAAGTGAAAGAGTCGCGAACAGAAGTCTATGGAATTTTACAAAGTACTTTCGCTAATCATGAGAACAGATACCTGTACTCTTGAACGCGTATGGGCTTCAAATAAAAACATATTCTTGTACCGACGGTCTCTGTTCATCTCCCTCCATATCTGCGAGTTAGAGTTAAGCGAGCTTCTTGCCAATTGTGGCGCCTCGTCCGGTTCTTAATCTAGCATCAAGTGGTCAAGGTGTCCCCTAAAGTGTAGGTGTTCCCGACTTTAGGCAGATCAACCGACCTAGGCGTCGCCTTATCGCCCGGCCGTTTTTCGCAGCGAGCCCCACATAAAAAGGAAGACTTTGGCACATGCACGGGTATCACGAAACGTTAATTAATTGCGGTGCAAGCACAGTGCGGCGGCCGCTACTTTGCATTTCGCGTGCTGACCCTCGTAAAACTACATGCCTGTCAAGCCGGGCGAATTTCACGATGATTTATCGCTCCGCGCTAAACTAAGTTTTTTCGCAATAGTCCTGCTGGTTTCGCTTCACGGGGGCGAGGCCCTGGCAAGCGAAACCCTTGACGAACATGCAACTACAGCCCTACTTGTGTGACTGCCGCTTATGCCACCTGACACCGCTGATCCAACTTCTACTTTATGTCCCTTCCATCCAACTTGGCAGACTTTGAATTATACCCCCCGATGCGATCTGCAATGCATGCCCGCCTCGATTTTACCTTCGCTTAAATTTCTCCGTCTCTTTGACGGAGATTCTTTTGACTTGAATTCTGTTTTATACCTGTGCATGTTCCGATGCTAAAAAAAGTTGGAAGGGAATCTGATGATCCGTAAAGAACTGCCGTACCTTATGAAGCATAAATAGTAAAATCAAAGACGCTAATACAACGTGCCTACGCTCGACACAAAACGAAAACACGTCTTTCCTTTTAACATGCAAAAAATCTTAGTTGTATCACGCGAGTACTAGACAGAACCTTTATGTTCAACTTTCGTAGCACCTTGAAGAGGCTGGTGGGGAACTCTAACATTTTACAACGAGAGCTCGAGTCAGGGTGATTTACACCTCGGAAAAAGTCCATGACGTTTACGATACAGCTACTCACGAATTATTTACGGCGTCTGCTCATGTCTAGCCGGGCGACCACTCGACTGCCTATACATGCCACCTATATTTCTCTTCGTTCTTCAAACAATAGTGAATCCTGGTTACCAACGATGCCTGTCTGCTGTTTTGGTTTTTATAGGAATACTCAAATCATATGCAATCCTTTTCTTCGATAAAAAGGATTACAGCTGCCCTTATGGTACACAAATTTATTGTCTATTCTCCTGTTCTTCTATCTTACCTGGATTTGTTATTTGCGCATCTATAATAATAACAGCTAGATTACTGCCACTTGATTACAGCCACTGTGTCACTTCACAGTGTTGAATAGACTACAAGGTGGTTATTACTCAGTGACATGTGTTTATTGTACCACTGTATGGAAGGAACCAAGAACCATCAGCTCTTATCATAGTGCAGTATGACGTGTTAAAGATTTAAAGTGTTAATTTTATGCGCGTCGGACCTTCTAATGGCTTAAATTAACAATAAAGAAAAACGCTGTTTATTCTGGTATAATACTTCCAAGTTAGAAAGGAAAAGAATTGGTGCAATTATTATACAATCATATTTTACTACGCAGCAACTTCTACTTTTGCATTTGGAAAGCCTGCTTTCCAAATTTCATAAAACAATATTGATGATTATTAATTATTAATGAGAAAAGTTGAGAGCAGATGCGACTAGTGTGAGGAGCGAGCGAAATTCGAATGCCAACTTTAGATCGAAGCAAGCGGCCGGGATCGTAGTTGCGCTCCCACCTCCTTCGCTCCCTCCACCCGTTCAACATGCATTGTGCACTTGAAGCAGACGCATAGCCTAGCCTACATGTACAAAGGTGTATTTAAATAAAATTACTTTATGTAACGTCAGTGCTAGCCGCGTGGTGCTCACGACCGAACGCCCGGCAGTTTCGTGCCGTTCAGGCACCGCGTGTGTCATCGTGATGACTGCGACGCCACTGAAAACTTTGTAAGTACTCGGCACACCTGCACGCGCGATAACAAGCCCAATCGTACGCTACAATAACTCAGTGCTCCTGTAACCACAATCCCCGTGAGAAAAAGCGACAAGTAATATCCAATGCGTCCGGACATTAAAAATAAATTCGATCTGTATTGAAAATGCGTTTCTCCGGCAGAGAGATCAGACAATTTTGGGAATGTCTGCTCGGCTAAGGTCTGGTCATTGAAAGAGCAAGACGCGCCGAGAGCACAGTGCTCTATTCTTATTCCCGTCACGTAACCGCGCATTTGTATCATCATATTGTACTCTCGAGCGCACGAGGGAGCCATCACGTGGACGTCATCGGTCCAGGCCGCCTCTGGATTAAAGGGAAATCGGGCCACAAAACTTGGTGCTTTCGAAATCGTGACAATTAGAGGCGGGTCGTGTGGAACGGGTCTTAAGGGGGCAGTATGTACTTCGAAATTTTGGATTTCTGCCGGCGAGTAGCAGCGTTCCAATTCCACCGACGGGCATATGGGAGTTTGGCACATATCCACGTGCTCTCTCTCTCTCTCCCTCCTTCCCTCCCTCTCGCTCTTTCACTAGAGCAATTGTCCCTCGGAAGGTAGCGAGGGAGACAACTAAAAGACAGAGCATCAAGATTTGGAGATTCCACTCGAATTTCGAATTCATCTCGACCTTTGGCAGGCCACCGTCTCGCCTGGTTGCTTAAGTCGCTCGAATGCACCGTACTGATTTCGATAATAATGCTCAGACACTAATAAGGACGCTTCTTCGTAATTCTTACAGTGTCCACTTCTTCTACCAGCCTGTTTCCGCTTAGTTATCTCAATTAAACTAATCTGATAAGTTTCCTGCATCCGTTCTGCCTGGAATTGTATTTTTTCTCGGACGATTTACCAAAATAAACACGTGTTAAAGATATTATAGAAATACATGCGAATTAAAGGTTTGCTCCTTCAGGTATGTTGGCAATTTGGACCAAAGTGTTTCGGAAGATCTTGTGTGCGCGCTTTTCTCGCATATCGGGGTGGTGAGGGGTTGCAAGGTCATCAGAGAGGTAATGTAATTACAGTAATGTAATACTCGAATTAATGTACGTCCGGACTTGATACGCACAATACAAAACAATACCTATCAATGTTCTATTTGCGATTGCAGCCATGTTTCATTGCGTAATTGATCAGTGCTATGTTCGTGCTGATTCTGTTTGGTGCAACTACATATAAGCGCCAGCCGCATTTGGCAACCAAACTTTGTTACTTTTGAAGTGCGTCAAACTTTTCAATCACTAAATCATTCTCGGTTCCGTCATTCTTATTTTGTTTTGAATTCGCCTTTTTGCGGTTTCACACTTTTTCCTTGTAAGGCTTACTCATTCAGGGAAAAACCTGCCTAGACATTACGTACTTGCGAGAGAGAAATGGCAAGCATACACGCACTTACATCTCTCAAGCGACCGGTCTTTTCCAGAATACGTACTTGCATGAACGCAACGAGAGAAAGATAGAGCGAGGCAAATGCTTGAAAAGAAAGAAGCACGGAGGAGTAAAGAAATAGGGGGAGACAAGGTATGTTGAGGCGCCACGGGGTAAAAAAATCGGAGGCCTCATGCCGGGATGCGGGAAAAGGTTGGTACACTTTTCTCCTTGATTCTCTCTCTTTCTCGTAAGATTTAACCTGCGCTTTCAGTCTCTCTTTCTTCCACCTTCCACGTTCTCGCGCTCGTTATATTATTTTCCCCAACTCGACCGCCTCCATGCCGGATTGCATGTGCCACCGGCGAACATATGTATTCGTTTTGAACGGCGTACACACTCTTTCCTAGACGACTGGTTATCCTCTCTTTGTGCGAAAGTCTCGCCGCCACTTCTTCTAACATGCCAACAGTTTTTCGTACTATTCTTTCGCCTACCCGACGCGCTTTAATTGGCTGTTGTATGGAAGTATCGATAACAATTATTTTCAAATTGATTCTTTTAACTGCAGGGCATTACAAACATTGCTGCACTCTTCAAATCTGGTTTCCTGCTTCGAGTTTAATTAATCATTGATGCTTTAAACCCTTATTATCTGCCTGCACAGGGAAACGCCGAGCACGAGAGGGTGGCAAAGGCTTAAAATCCTCTGTGAGAGAAGCATCGCGATTCTAATTGAAATCGTAATTGAATTATTAATTATAGTTGTTGCATGATACACATTTCGCACGAGCGTCAAGGAGATAAATGTACATTCCTCGTTTTGCAAATAAAGAATTCTCCTCCATCCAAGATGCAGTTTTCGCTGGTGCATTCCTTGTCTGCCCGTCCTCCCAGATGCACTTGCGTCCACAAACTTTGTAAACTTCAAATCTTATTTCTATTTAATTCGCTTGTGGCTTCTCGGAATCGAAGCGTTTAAGCGTTTCAGGCGAGTGAAAGTACAAACACACATAAAAGGAAGCCTGTGTCACAAACGCAGTCTAACTCGTGTTATGGAATAATGTGGTGTATAATAGGAGCACGTAATAGGAAGACGAGCTTCGCATCATCGCTAACTGCAGGTAAGTGCAGTACGCTGTTCTAATGTAATTGAAGTATGTGTGCCGAGTGACATAGTGGAACATCATTCCGACGTAATAAGTGTGCTTTGAAGAGGCGCTCCATCATACAATAGATGTGCTGTATGCGCCCTTTACATGTTCTACTTTGCAAGAAACAAAGCTAGCTAATTTTAGTAGGCATAAATCTAGAAATACTTTGTAAAAAGAAAGTCTAAACGGGAAGTTACTAGGGCGTTCATTTGAAATTGCCTTGAAGATAGGATCGTTTCCCAAAAGAGGAATTAGATTCGCAATAGAACGAGGCAGGAAAGGTGCCGGCATGGCGATACATCTGCCAACGGACTTATTTGTCGGCGACTAGAGCGGCTGCCAACAGTCGCAAGTCCGAGTGAAAACTTTCCGGAAACAATCGTTGCGCGCCGGAGAGGAGAAGCCGCGCGAGTGAAAACGTCGATGAGGCCGATAAGTGATAAAAAAAGAGAAAAGTTTCTGACGCAAGAAGGAAACGAAACTTGTGTCAGTTGCCGAGAATATTTCGGACAGCGACACGAAATAAATCCAAAGGCATAGCAGCAATTAAAGAATATTCTTCAATGCTTCACTAATACTAATACTTCTAATTCGCGCGTTGCAATTTTTTAAATTTTCTTTCATTGAGGAATCGGGAAGAAAAAGAATGAACTATTGAACCTTGCCAATGTCGAGCTGTCAATTAAGGAGAAAGGCAAGCGGCTGATTTGTCGGGGCCGCAATCAAGAATCAGTGCAACTTAAAGCGGGTTAAATCAACAGGATTTCCGGGCCGTGGCGCATTCAAGCACGTACGCAGTATGATCGTTTGTCAACCTCGGTGTACGTGCGGCCATTCCACGTGGCACGAAAAGCGTCGCGGAAAAGTAAATTCCACTCCCAGACTCTCGGCTTGCGCTCTTTAGCGCTGCGATAAACGTCCGGGAATTCTCTTTGCAATAGTATCCCCCCCCTTTGCAATGCTTTGTTGCACACTGTGCTACTTCACCACCTGAAATATTTCGATCTTCATTGGAAATTACAGTAGCTATTCAAATTAAAATTACAACATCACAGCAGCCACATAAAATATTCCACAATTTTTTTGCAAGACATTATAAACATTGGAATAATTCATTCCTGAACAGCTGCGACTAATCATTGCGTCTATTGGAGTTGTTATCATAGAATTCATAGGAGGGGAATTTCGGGACTTACGGAGTCGAATAAATGCAGATGACAGATAAATTTCAAAGTCAAAGATAAATGTGCACGTCGGTGCCGTCGCCTATTGGCATCGACGATGGGACATCGATCAGCAAATAGAAACTCCGTGTGACACGTATCCAATGGAGTAAAGAATTTCGCTGCATCCACAGCCGCTGTAGCCGAGCACTATCATCGCACTTTGCACTGGATGATGCATTTTTTCTGCGCGAACGCCTCGCGCCAGTCAAAAGTCTGCGCTTGCTGCCGGACACACAAAGAAACATGACCGGCGATAAATCTCGATTCCAGCTCGAAAACGAGTGCGATCAATTCCTCGATGATTTATACAGTGCGGGCGGGGGCCCTTTCAGCACGTGACAGAACAGTGCTTCCTGAGCGTCAGGAAAACGCACCGCGTCCTCCCATTGTTTTTCTCTAGTTCAGGCTTCTTCTCGCCTACTCATTACATATTCCATCTGGCACGTGATCTATCTCAAAAATCTTGGACACTTGTTGTTCACCTAGATCGAGTACCAAAAAAGGTCTCCCTTCGCACTAAAAGAAATATTAATACTTGCAAATGACTAAGTGAATTTTTGAGATTACTCGCGTATTATTTTTCTCATCAGATCGCCGGGTATTCCAGTGTACAAAGGGATCCAGATCGACTTTCCGTAGCGAGTGTAACACGTATATTTCGGAGGAAATCCAGGGATCGAATCGAGGCAAATTGTAGGAAGCAGTAGCGAGTACGGAGCGTTTACTTCGTGTGTCAGGCAGGTCGCAGCTGCGACGTCCTGCGTGGCATACAAACCGAGCGGCAGTCGTAGCACGTAGCTGGCCAGAGCGGTGCAAGGTCCGCTTGTAATTCGAATTAATAGAATCGGGTTCGGGCCACCTCGAGACTTAAAGGAAAGGCAGCCTGCGCTCCCAAGGTATTTGGGTAAACGAGCAGTGACAAGCAGGGCGGAAGAGAGAGGGAAAGGCAGTGAGAGAGAGAGAGGCGAGGTGAAAGGGAGAAATGCAATTTCGAGTTGGAAGCTTGGGTATGTCGAAGGGAGCGGAGCGGAATGCCACGAGGAAAAGAGTAAAAGACGCCCTTTAAACGGACAGACTGGCGCAACTACTGTTCACCCCTGGCAAGATTGACAGTCAAATAACACTGGGAACTGACATCTTGCTTGCCAAAAACGAAGACTGCCTAGCGGACTGCCTCTACTTGCCTCTCTTCTAAGCCCAAGTCAAGTCTGCCCAGGTAAGCACTTCGACTGCATTCTGATATGCACGAATCAAATGCAAACCAATGAATGTATTTTGAAGGAAAAGTAATTGCGAGAGAACAGGCATTAATTCGATGGGAGAGATAAATAAATTTGAAAGTAAACAGACGCGCCTGTCCAGATGGACCTGTTGGGAAGTCGTAACCAGAAAGATCTGCAACAATGCCTCGCAAAGTTCGACGTTCATTTAACTAAGGAAAGAACAAACAAGTGGCTAATGGAATCCTGGAAGCACGTGTCTACTTCAAAGCACACGCCAGCGGGGAATGCAGAATAGGAGAAGGGTTTATTGTTAGTTCTGATTTAAAGGTACGGATCGGATCTAACCGAGGCAGCTGCCAAGGGAACATTGACGTACGGGTACACGTAGTCCTAGAGGATCTTGGTCCTCCGAGTGAGCGACGTCGGTTTCCAGTAGTGGGTAGGGTGGGAGTGCTGCCTAGCACAGAGGGTTCGCTGGATAGTAACAACTGTCATCGCGGTTACGAGCTGAGAGCATCGCGATTCTGGCTCAGCTCCAACGAGACAAACGTGCCTCCTCTTTTCTTTTTGAGCGGCCAAGACACGGCCATGAGCTTCACGTACTACCGCCAACTACTGCGATACAACAGCTACGAAAACATAAGCCACAACATACGAGGGAGTTGCCTCTTGGGTCACGACCCCCTTTCAACCCTGTGCCATCGGTTAATTTCCTGCTTCTCAACTTTGTCTCCGTAATTGATTCCCAGGACCTGGGTAACGAAGCAACTGAACTAATTTCACTTATGTAGATAAGCAGATAAATAAGTTATGCGTTATTTAAAAGTATCATTTGTTAGGAAACTAAGTTGATTTTTTTTTAAAAAACCAATTCGCATTATATTTGAAACTTTCTACGAAATTGAATTGTTCGCATTTGATTCACTGCGTGTACTCAATAGAAGGCTGGGCATTCAAGCTGTTCTAATAGAAGATACATGGAGGACTATATCAAGTGCTTATAAAGGACAATAAGTTATCAGGACAGGGCGTGATTAACGTGTAGCTGACGACTCGACGTAGCTAGTTCTTTCCGTAGGGCGCGTGCTTTGATTGGCGATGCACGGGCGATGCATGCTCGCAGCAGCCATGTGTAAGTAATTCGAAGATCGACGATTGTCCCCTTTTCAATTACAACGCTGTTTCGGAAGGCCGGCAATCGGTTCTTGGATTTCACCAGCGATAAGTTACGGAAATTCAATAAATTTATAGTCACACGTGATTTGTTGGTAGCAGTCGCGAGCAGTCCGAACATTTACAATTTATAATCTAGAAGCGAGGTAAAGGTGAACTTGGAAGTAATTGATAAATAATCAGATGCTCATTCTCGGAGAGTATTGAAAAGGCAGGGGAAAGGGCGGCACACGTTTCGCGGGAGGCGTATCGTGGGGAAGGAGGCCGGGAACTAGTAACACCAAAAGCAGGCGAGCATTCGGGGTGTTCGGTTTAGTGGTGGCCGGTAGTGGTGACGGTACAATAAAACGATAAATCAGACGAACGGAAAAATAAGGGGCTAACATAGAAAAAGCTTGTAAGGGTAGATTTGGAAACGGGCCAGAGGACGGACCGCGCACTCACCAACCATCCTCACCGCGCCGCTGACTTCTGTGGCCTCTGTGGCTGCTCTCCTTTTCCTCTCTCTACCATACCTACTTCCACTAGCTTTTTGCACACCCCCGGCCCACCCCTCGCTCATCCGTTTCCTCCACCTTTCTTTTATTTCCCTTCGACTCCTTATTTCCGTCTTCTGTAGACGCTCTCTTCTTATGCCACACTTTTTTCCCCTGTCGCCTGGCACCTACAAGCCTTTATACTGCTCAAACCCCGACAACCCCCACCGATCCCCCGCAAAACCCCAACCCTCTAAATCCCCGGCCCGCAAATAGTTCGTAAATAAGGGCATGCTGTCCTGGAGGCATCCTAAATGAATCCCCCCGGTGAGATGAAGTGGAATCTTTGCACCACCCATCTTTCCACTTATTCTCCAAATCTTTTCGCCCGGCTTCCGGGACTCTACGAGATTTCTCTTGAAGTGGCATCAAGTAAATATTGCTTTAAGAAGCATCTTCATGTTTGGAATGGTTGTATATTTGTGGGCTTGCAGTAAAACAGCGCGGTCACCAGGAAATTGTATTTTTTACGGTGAAAATATTTGCAAGTAGACATTGAATCATGATTCGTTGTGGTTTTTTTTTGGTAATATATACTGCAGTATGTAGGGAAATATGCACAGAGATTCATGTGTATGGCAATAATTATTTCGGGGTGCACAGTTGCCCGTATGAAATTTTCGCCTCTTTTTTCCACGCCCGACAGGGGCAAATAAATTGGGATCACTAGAGCCATACGTTTCTTTTAATAGGACAGTTAATGAAGCCACCGGCTTAATAACAATGTATCACTTTACTAGTGGTGAGGCCAATTCCGCTTCGAAATTAGTCGGTTAATTAGAATGATTCGTAAACAAACCGGAGCATTGCCGAGACGACACAGTTTCCGAATTCCGAAACGAGATTGCGCGATGCAAAATAAAAAGCAATTTCGTAATATATATCGGCGTATCAATTAAAACGAATTGTTCTGCGCGTATTTTTATTTCCATTCGTGAAAGAAAACAATTTCCAGTCATCTTTCTATTTGCGAGGCCATTTTCATATTCTGATTGGATGTATCATTCATGCAGCTGACACAAATTTCCCTTTCATTTATTGTACCTTTCATATCAAACAGAATAAAAAAGTACGAAGCACAAAAACCAGGAATGGCAATTATAAGAAGCCCGAATGAAAATACAGCACCGACGCTTCTGTTTATTATCAACATTCCCTATGAGTGACGCCATGAGTCTAAACACGATGCAGTGTAATAGAGTAACATGTGTTATTACACGTGTCTCGTGTTTTTCAAAATTGTTCAAATCCAACCGAAAACCAATACCATCTGAAAACAAGTCTGTCAATTCGAGCGGGCGTCCAATTTTGCTAGATCGAATTTTGCAAAAGCGAGTTTTTTTAATATTGATTGTGTTGACTGACGATCCGTGAATATGCAGAAGCAACGACAATAGCATAAGGCAGTTAGTGGGGAAAAAATTCTTGTGCTGCGTAAAAAAAAATTGGATTGCTGGGAATTTCCATCGATACAACCGGCGCTCGAAGTGTTAGTGGTAGGAGGATGCCGGAGGAAGGAGGAAGGAAGAACTCTGGGAGTTCACTGACGAATTCCTTTCATCAAGGCCGCAATTAAGTCCCTTCCTTCCGCGAGGAACTTTTCCCGCGAGCTCTCGTTCGTTCGTCGCTACATATTTCCGGGCATTTCGAGCTTTTCGCCGACGGCCACGTTCTCCCTGGGACGATTAATGCAAATTTTATTGCCGGCATTCGGCCCAGCACGTATTCCAATGCAATAACTTGGCTTGTCGTTGTCGCTCGCAACCTGCGCATCCTGACGTGATTAGAATTAATTAATTACTGATCCTTTTTTTCGGCCGCCCCTTTTTCCTCGGATGCAGCGGATGGGAGTAATTTGACAGGAAGATGAATTCTCGTAATAATGCCTCAATAAGTCGACTGAGAAAGTTTACTCATACAAGATTCATACAACATGTGCCAAGTACATCGGAAAATTACAAGAAATCTAATGATTTCTGTAAGATATGGGTCCATGTTAGTATTTTTATTTACTGTGATCTCGCATCATCTCCAAGGACCAGCCTCTTAAACTTTCTTCGAGATTTTCACTTGGCGTTCATTAGACTCGTCATCCTAACTGTTTATTCCTCGAGGTATTACTCAAGTTTTCCATCAGGCCCGTGACAGACCATGGGTGTGTCAAAGAAAGTAGCCGAGAAAGAGAGAAAAAGATAGTTGGGATGAACGAAATCCGAAAAAGGAGGACGCCCGGATCAGAGCAGCCTCTCTTCTTACCTTCGACGTTCGGAAACAGGTTCCCGGAGAATCTGGTTGTTGACCTTCACAGATAATACGGAATCTGATTCTGTAGGAACTAATAGAGTATCGAAAGTCAGTAACAGACGTAATTTACGATTACCACTTCTATTATAATACTGGTTCATACAGTTTATTGCAAATAGGAAGTTGTAGAATGTGCATTGTTCAGTGAATAAATCGTCATTTATGACGTGGTATGCGGTTGCAGAAGACGATGTGCTTATGCTAGTCACAAAGATTTAAATATTCTTATAAGCAGTGAATGTCCCAAATTGTTCTATGGGACTTTCTTCCCGTTAACATAAAGGACCGCGAATGTAATTTTGATTAATCATCTCCTTTCTACGACTTTCACTAGTCCGCCGGCTCACTTTCGTCTTTGGCCGACCTCCACTTTTGGGCTTTTGGGGACCAACATCTCTCTTCTAACGCTTCGAACTTTCTATTCACAGTTAGTACATTTGGAAAATATTTTCTATTACCAAACATATTATCCAACAAATTAAAAGGCTTCTTTCAAGAAGAATTGAAATAGGGAATGGAAGAAAATAGAAAATCTATTGCTGTCAAGTGCAAGGATGGAATGGAGGAAAGAGTCGAACTGGGATACGAAAAACTGGAGGAGAAGCTCGAAAGGTTTCGATCTCTTTGAAGGAAAAGGAGTGAAGGAAAAATAAGGGGTGCGCAGCCGGAATTTTATCTGTCTGGGGAAGGATAGGCCCGCCTTAAGGGTGGTATAAGAGGACGAGCTATAATACCAGGCTGGGCCAGTGCTAAGATAAGACAAGAACGAGAGAGCTCGGCGAACAAGACAGGAGAGGAGTTCGTCCGTCACTGCACGGCGAAATTCCGTCCGCAATCTCTGAAGGAATCTTTGGTATCCCGGCTGCTAGCTAGCAAGTCTGCTTGTCTACGGCCCTCCTGCTGCTATCTACGTCTCCTTACCTTCGTCCTGTCTTCCTCCTTGGCAGCCTCGTGAACTTCCCTAAAGGATGCACGCCTCGGGAAGGTCAGAGCCTCAACCCTCGCGCTACTTCCTCCAGGAACCTCCAAATGCCTTGACTTTCACTCGTTGCTAAATCTCTCAGCAGTCTCAACGCACATTCATCCGCTTCTTTCTGCAAATTTGAAAAGAAGCGAGTTATTAATACTTTGTTATTATATAATATTATGCAGAAAAAATCTCCTGTTATCGAGGTCGTAAATTCATGCAGATTTAACCAGGTAGTTAATGGTGACCTAGATCCGCCGAAATCTGGCAAGTATAATAAAACGCCTGGGAGATACTTTCCTTTCGCCCACGGCTGCGACCGAGGCTTCATCGTGTTCAACTTCGTTCAGTTGAAAAACACGCTGGGTGGCTTGTTTGATCTAGAAAGGCCTGGGTGAATTCGGTTCGATTTTCTCTTTCAAAAAACATTTTGATAGAGTGAATAAAATAAATAGAATAAATGACAGGGTAGATTTAACAGTCTTGGAATACGCTTGTAATTACTAGTGATTTAATTCTGCCAACTCAAGAATCAGCGCTGTATTACAGCACTCGGAAGCAGTGCTCTTCTTGAAATATTCATTCGCAAACGAGAGACAGAGCGACACCTCCTGCGGCAAGAAGAACTTGCTGACCTAATACGTATTCGTCAACTTTCGTCCCTCGGGTTTCTCTCAGTTCGTAGCCGAGGGATTATAAACTTTTCGGCGCGCATAATATTACGGTGTTCGTTACATTTTTGGGACTCATCCCAATGAAGGCTTTCCACAGTCGCTCGTATCGTTCCCCTTTTATCTTCTTATAACTCAGATTAAATAGTTGCCGCGAGCGGGGATTTAAATTGCCTAAATGAATACCTAGACTTCCGAAAACTTCACAGAGTGGTGTAAAATATTCAAAATAATGGGAAGGGGCTTTTGTCAACTAAACCCTAAGACAAAAGTTTCAAATTGGATGTAAGTTGGACGATGTAGAATTGTTTGGGTAGAATTGACTGTAATATGCATAATAATAATATTTTTAAGGTGTAGAACATTAATGAACCCCAGAAGTACAATGTTGTAGTAAGATTAATATTGTAAATCGAGTAATCGAATCTTAAGTACCACTTACACGTTTAACAGGCCATATCGACGGCTTTCATTAAACTTATTACAAACTGGCACATTAAATTCGAGCAGAACAAGGCCATGCACTGGCGCAATTAAGTGTCAAGGAAAGTTTTTATCAAAGCAATTATCCTCGCGGAGAAACGAAGGACTCGAACTTTCATTAGGGGATTTCGTAAAAATGATTAAGGTCCAATGAAATCCTAATGAACGCCTAAGTGGCTCGCTGGAGTTTATCCCGAATGCTCGCCGCGTTTGTTATTATCCGTTGCTGAAAACTTATAACAATTTCGGCGCACAGAGTAATTAGAGAGACGAGTGACGGATAATTTTCCCGGCGGGCGAAACTCACTTTCTCCGTATCGAAGGAAACGCACTTTGCACCGACTAATTGTTGGGAATTCTCTCAATGAAAAACTGAATTGCCGCCAGCTAATATCTTTCTGATAATTGTTCCACAATAGTTTATTGCTTTATGAAAAGTTTCATTTGGTCCGTTGTATGATTGAAGCATCATTTGCCAAGTTACACGACGGAAAAGGTGCATTGCTTATATTTCGCATTGGGCATTCTGGAGTCCCTAGGAAACTTTAAATTTAAGTTATTCGTGCGACTTGGAAGAAACGGGAAAGCTATCGGTGAATACCGATTGGACGGTCGCCCTGTAATCGCTCGAATGAGGATCAAGCGTGTAGGCACGATCATCGAGCGAGTCCTGATTACAGAGCGACTCGAACGGGAGTAAGTTACTTTGAAGGAAACCGGTTAGCACGCAACGTGACCCACGTGACAAAACGGCTGCCCGAGGACTTTTCACAATGTAAGCTCGTCGCAAGAACGGAAAACACTTACAGCAGCAAGATGTTGAGAGTCCCTTAATAATATAGTGAAGTCGACTATGAAGTCTGGATGAGAAAATTTTAGAGCCAACAAGTGCGAATGAAGAACGAGGCGTGTTTCGGGGTGATCGAGGCTGCGCGCCACTGATAGGAAAGTAAGGATAAATAAGTCAGTGTTATGTGAGTATGGATCATTGAACTGAACAGTTGGTGGTGCATTGATCCTGGCAAGATGCAGCCTGAGAGGCAAACCCGATTTCACGCTTGGTATCATCTAGTAACCGAAAGCCTCTACTCCTGCTGGCTACACGGCTTACGATCATTCAGGCTCTCGGCCACGCGAGAGACAGCTCGACACCTTGGCCTTCTGCCCTTCCATCTTGTTGCATGCCCCTGACACTTCCAGATCCCCACTGAAATCCAATTCGCCAAGTTACCTGGAAACTTGCTCGCATTCAATCGGACCTCATTATTTGCGGCCCGGAGGGTACTGCGATAGTACGGACTTTGCTAACCTATTCCCTTGCGCCGCCCTTCAATATTTCCTAGAGTTTTTCAATTACCTGTACCGTGATTTTTCACTATATCTCAAAGCATTCAATTATTCGACTTCATTTATTAAATCCACAAGAGTTTAATCACTGAAACATTCATACGATTTATTTACTTGAACATGAAATAAATTTGATACATTTAAAAATAGATTTACTTTAGACGCGAAGAACGAAGTATTATCGTAAAAAGTAAGGCGAGTTTTCTATCTATTGCTTCTTTTCCTCTTAGGAAGCGTATCAAGTATGAAGGAAAAATATTCGCTGAGCTATGTGGGCCGACTCGAGCCCCAGGGAGTATGTCAGGATTCTCGATGGGCTCTCGAATAAGAAAGTGATCCAAACACGAGCAGCCCCTTCCGTCGGAAAGCGATTTTGAAAATTGCCCGCGGTGCACCCATTGATCTTCTCATCATTTACCATCGATTTCATGGATCAATCACGAAAACGCTCGTGCAATTACAAATTAATTAAAACTTCACTCTTTTGTTCACTCGAGAAAGATTTAAATCAATTGAATTGCAAACATTAAACGCAAATTAGCCCTAACACAGAGAAATATTTCGAGTCGAATTCGTGAAGTGAACGCTGTGCTGGCAATCGGGCGGCGGACAATCAAACGCTCGCTGGACGCCTGTTAAGCATAACAAGTGTAATTATAGAGTGCTTTTAATCAAGGACGCTCGGGTGTGCGGTATTATTACAAGCCGAAGTATCGTCTCGTTATTAAAGCATGCGCGTCCACCTACATACGCACGCGTTAACTTCACGTCTGGTAATAAACATTGGTGGTGATTGTGCACGTAACTCGAGTTTCATGGAATGTTTAATTACTAATCACTGCCCACTACTCCGCCCGATACTTATAATAGGTAATGCGCATAATAATTTTCAAAAGCTACCATTCGTCATCGAGAGTCCTCGAAATACGTCCTACGTTCATGATTTTACTTATAAATTGCACGCATAAGTCCTTTGAAACGTTCCAACTTTTACCTTTTCGAAATTACCTTTTAATTGCAAATAGTGAAGCACGTGCCGTGCCAAAAACTCTGCTCTCACCTTTTCGTGCTTAAAAAGGGAATAAGTAATTTAATGGTTATCGAATTTTAATTAAAATATGTACATTGGGAATAAAATTAAATGTTTAATATGTATAAAACATTTGCGAATAAACGATATCGGACAATTTAAAGGTGATGAAATAATAATGGATACGTATGAAGACACACAAGGTTATATTATCCGATGAAGCTAGACCCACTCTCACTTTTGTACTAGAATCTTATCATGGCGCGTGGTCTATCCCGTGTAACATCAATAACTTCCGAGTTCGGCAAATAGACGCCGGGATGTACACGTAGCCGGGGCAAATATTTGAAGTGAAAGTCGGATGGCCGGAAACTTGACCTCCGAAATTCCTCTAGACGACTAAACACGCTTTTCGTGGAATCGCTTACACTCTCATTACGTAAGTTCTCTATTTCCGAGTGGTGATCGACGAACAACTAATCCACTTGTGAATTGCATCAATATTTGATCTCGCAAACAAATCGAAAAAGCAATGCTGTTTTTCGTGGGTGGAATTTCTCATGTGTTGCTTATACTTTCGCCAGCGAGAATTTTTCGATTCGGCACGAGTGCGCGAATGGTGTCAATTCATTAAACGAGTCGCTGCCCGAAAAAGAGAGGTCTAATTCGAAAAAGGTTAAAAGTCAGGTAGTGTCCCCCAATTAACTCGAGATTTTCACCTGCGGCCAGCTAGCCTGACAATTTTCAGCTATCATTGTTTCGCTAACAACCTCACTAAAGATCACGGGACCGTGTTAATTGGTTCTAACTCGTGTGAGGGCGTTTCAATAACTATGGTAATGACCTTAAAGAATATGTCATTGACGTCCTGAAATGGTCAGTTCGATTACTTTTTAATACAGGCTTTTAATAGATCAATTAACTGAACTCTGATTGGCTTCTAGTGATTCAAGCCCAGGCCACCCTTTTATTTCTCCGCATAAACAACACTAGAGATTCTGAGTTAACCAGATAGACTAACTCAACGGGATTCGAATAACAGGGCGCTGACAAGGTTGTCGATAAATTTCAATCAGTTCTTGTTTTAAACAAGTCCGAGTGTGTATCAATGAACCGGGTGCATATGCTTCCTATCTATAGAGCTATTCATAAATGGAGGACTATTGACAGCGTCGAATATGGCGGAGCAATGTGCGCTTAAGTGCGATGGGATGTTTTTTCTCGCCCGAGTATTGTCATCGAATACATTTTCTTCCCTACTTTTTCTCTCGGCCTCCGCCTCGTTTTTTTCGCTCCTCTCTCTATTGACTTCGAATCGCAGTTTCCATTGAAAATTTCATCCGGTGCGTCTGTGTAGGCTACCGTCTGCGTGACGGTGTGTCTGCTGGGTCTGAATGGTGAATACGGGATCTCCCAGGAGCGATTCTGGTGGCTCCGCAACCAGGTATATTTTGTAATGGCTATGTTCACGGGAAAATCGTCGCCGGACAACTAGATTTCCCTGAGTCGTTTTCATATTCCGTTTGCCCGCCGGCTGAAGACGTAAATGGCAGCTCCTGCTTTTCTGGCGAGTGTGTCTACCTGGACACCATAAACGCGCACCAGCTGGATCCCTATGGTTATTTTAATACTGCTCTGCCGCTTGCAATTACCTCTTCACGCCCGCTTCGACATTCGGTCGCACAATTGCATGCGCGCTCCCCGTTTTGAAAGCTCTGGCGATAGGTGGTGGCGTCGGATTTTCAATATCACTTTGTGCAGATGCGAAAGCGGGTGCAAATGCAACGGGGGATATTAAATTTGAAATAAATTTCGAGCGCAATCGGTTGCTTGCTTGTCGCCCGTACAATTAGCGACGGGCAACAAATTATTCGCAATATAACGTAATGGAATAACTAAAAGTTTAATTAGAATATAATTAAATTCCGATCAACGTTCTTTTGCTGTTGATTACCGAATAATAATGGAATTCTTTGCGATCATTACAATGGATTATGTTGCGTGTAGTAAGGTTTTTTTCTTTGAGATGCAGAAGTAATTGTTAAAGGATGAGGATTTCAGTACGGCGGAGGTCATAAGCATTTGTCTCGCGCGTTGCCGGCAGCGACAAATAGCGAGAATTGCACTCGGAACGAATTCATTTGGCCACGTCCGGAACGCGAGGGCGAAGGTGAAGGTCCCTCATGCGATTCTATGGCACAAACTGTCCTCCCTTTTCCTTCACGTCCTTCCTTAGTAGCTCTATCATCTCTTTCCTCAATCAACTGATTACCGAGACAATACTATTCCATCTCTCATAAAATTCTACTAAAATATCAACAAATTCATGTAGCCTCCAAGAAAATCATAAAAAGTGGATTAATTCTAGAAAAAACGTATGTTAAGACAATGAGATAAATCAGAGTAGTTATTGAATGTTTTCGAGTGAGGAAATTCAGACGGTGTTGACTGGTTGGAGATGCAAGCGGTTAATTTTGGCGATGACTGCTTGCGATTGCCAGTCGGCCGGATTTCCCGGAGAAAGGACGGTCGGCCACGAACCGGAACAGGTCGTCTCTCGCACACTCGCTCTTCCTCTCTCGACTGGCTTTTCGTGCAATCGCTTCGGGATTCCAGGCTGGCGGCACGGCAACCAGGGAGAATCGCTTGCGCTTAACCCGTAGAAAGCCTCGACGATTATTACTTACTCCGTCTTGTTGCGGTCTGCCACGGCAGCTGCGCTTTTCTTTCGGTCGCCGCGCGAGCACACCGGGCGCTCGCTAATTTTCTGCCCGCTGCGCCTGGCACAATGTTGTTACACTGCGACTCACGACTAATGGCCGGAAATGCGGCACAAATGCATTCTGCCACCGGTGAAGCACAATGCAGAAATAACACCACCCTGACTAAATGCTTGGTTTAGTCGAGGGCAAAGAATTCCCAGGAACAATTCTAGCATTTTTGACATTTTTAAGATTATTTAACGAAATTTAAGATTTTAAAATAAATATCAATTTGTCATAGGGAATATTCAAGGACACCTGAGTGCTCTTTCACCGACATCTCAGGACATAAGTATTGATTTACTGCTAATACCTACCACTTTCGAAATTTGCTACCTCGGGCGGGCGCGAATAATTTTTTAGTGTACCGCCAGTTCCTTTCTTCCGGAATACCATAAATATTTATCGGGCGAGCCGAACTTTCGCGGCAGTGAGCGACGAATTGTAATTTTACTCGCAAACAAATTTTCTTAACTTCTCGATCGAAGTACCTTCCTTTCCGATGCTGTAATCAGCCAAGTTATTCCTCTCGAAAATTTGTGGAATAATCTACTTTTACTTACTTCCTGCTTACGGCGAGTGGCCTGACGTTAACTTGTGTTACATTGTTCGATGGAACACATGGGGATTGTATGGAGGTCAAAAAGGGGCCTAGTGAAATTTCATCGTGTGAATATGATCCCAACTGAATGGCAATGTAAGGTATGCTGGGCCAGGAGGCACACGTGTCCACGCACACAGGGAAAAGTGGACCCGGTCCTGCCGGATAAGTCCCACGCCCGGAATTCGGCGCCTGGAGAAAGTGCACTCCGATCAACAGGGCCGAACTGGCTCCGAAGATGAAATCCTCAAGCAGGTTTTGTGAAATGTGTGTTAATGACCGTATGTGAGTGCCTCGGCATCCGCTATCACTGCCCGCCCAATACTCTCTTTCCACTTGGAATACTCGTTATTATAGTAACATTCGAAAGTCAATTCCTTCTATAGAAAGGATGCTCTAACATAATGCGTCACCCTTGTCATAGAGTCTTCATTCTATGATGCAATACGATGGTATAGGAATGTTATATTTGGGCAGAACTAAATTTAAGAATCTTCGCCAATAATCCAGCGCATTGATGATTATTGGGGCAACAGAAGTGATTAAATTTATTAAGTAATAAAAGATAAATTACTCGAGCACAAGCAAAAATGATCTGATCGTATCAGACTGAACATCATTTTAAAGAGAAAGATGGACAATTTCGAGGTAGACTGCTATTAATTATTCTTATTGCTCCGTTTTACACGGGCAAAGAGAAAAGTGCGTGCTCAAGCGGACATACGTCCAACGTCTCATTGCTGGAATGCGAAGACACACCATGGGTTTCACTCGGGTGATTCAGACGCAATGTATCAGCCGGTGAAAAGTCTGACGTCTTCCGCTTAAATTCTCCATTCCGCACGCTTTCCTCTTATGCACGTCCCCGTAAAGGTTTGACCCACAAGACTAATGTTAAATTTCGTTGATGTGTTAGTCATGGAGAACCACGTATCCTGCTTCCGAAACAGGGAACGGTGACTTGATCGCTTCTTGGGCGATCGTGAAAGTCTTGACATAATTCTTTCCTCCATGTTTTTTATTCTCTCGATGCAAAGTGTTCATTGTGCCGATTCGAAAGTATTTATATAACGGACAATCAAAGGTTGGAATCATTTTCAGGCATAATTGGAAAATCATGATTTCCAATTAGAGCAGGTGAAAACTGCAATTCTTTTTCGATAAACTGAACTGCAAAGTTGGGAGTCGGAAAATAAATTGCAAGTCTCGTGAACGAGGTGGAAAGGCCGCAATTTTGTAAGGAATAGTGGCTCACGTAGTGAGCCAAATTCGACCCGCTCTGAAAACTTGGACCAGTAAGAGGCGGGTGGGAGAGCTTAGGTGATGAACACGGCTAAAACACGAACGCCGTAAACTTTCTCCAATAATAGCCGGCATCAAACCAATTTCGCGCTCGCGTCATTACCCGATCTATCGGCGACGAGTAGCCAGACCGGAGAAGAAGCCGCGACTGATTACTTTTTACCATGGAACTGACATTACTTTCTTTTCTATGTGACTTTCCTCAGCGACAAACTATTAATATCCATACTGTTAATTATTAATCAGCTTTGACCGGTGCAAGGTGAACCTTGAATCTTTGATTTTCGCAGAATTCCACCCTCCACGAGCGCAAGTTGTCAAGTGCAGGGACTTTATAATCCAGTGCAACTGATGAAGGCATACCACTTAACCGTCCACGAAGATTAGAGTTGCAAAGTCTCTTAGCATCGGGAAGTTTCTGGATGACGCTAAAGTGTTACGTTTACGATACTTGATTATGGGAGTGCGTGGCAAGGGCTTTGCTAAGATGAGACTCCCACTATGCTAGAACAGTTCTGCCAGGCATTACTATGCCAAGGCACTATGCTAAAACTCGGAGAGCTCTTTATTGACTCTAACTCAATGTACCAACTTTCTCAAATCTCTTGCTCTTGTGATCCTCTAATTAAGGATCCGAAAGTTCACATTTCTGTGTGTCCATAGCTTTAGAAATTCAGTACTTGTCATTTTTCATTTGGGAAAAGTAAACTTTATACTACATCGATAACTAATGTCGTAATCTTGGGAACAAATAGCTGAAATAAGAGACGCACGGTTGCTAGTCTAACGGTAAATCGTCTCGGCGGCACAACAGCGAAAGTAAAAGTAACGCAGCACTCCTATAAATGGAAGTGCGAACGAATACTATATCATCGAGTGCCAGAACGCAAGCTAAACTCTGCTGTCATTTGATTACCTAATTAAGATACCTCGTAAAATCATTCTTCCCGAGAAGGTACTACAAAGCACCGTAATCCATTCACGAACTAGTAGTAGTAGCATCTGCGTTGATGCCACGATTGCCAGGCCTTCGGCTCGTTTAGCATCGAGATCAGGTGCAATAAGCCAGCGCAAGCTGATAAATGGCGAACAATGTTACTCGCCAGATTTTACGCCATTACTCGCATATTACACCAGCTCCCTAATTAATCCAGGCGTATTAAACTACATATGGAGCCTCGAGCTATTATCCGAGGATTCAGAGTCGATGCGTTAGGCAATTATAGGATAGGATTCTAGTAGGAAGTCGATACAACCGCAAGAAGACCTCGACCACCAAAGGAAATTGCGGTAATTCACTTGAGTAGCCTTTCATTAATCTTTCGATTATTTATATGTTCTTATATTTCTCGCACGCTGGGAACAGAATTTCAAATTTCGATGAAATCTGTTACAAATTTTTAAGATTAGAAACTAAAAATTCATGTACAGCTATAAAAAAAGAAAGCCAGTGAAATTTAATAAGGAATAGCTTATTCAAAGGTGGCAGGGATGGCGTAATCCTCAACGACAAGGAATGCCTCAATGAGAAATCTGTTGAATTTCGGGAAGACATCCGCCACGCATGATTTCTCTCGAGAGAAGAGACGCGCCATCAGTCGGCGGGTTGACCTCGACGGAAAGAAAGAAGAAAGTTCCACCTGGCGACGCGACGGTGGATGCTGCCGCACCTGCGCGCATTCCGCCTCTCCACGTGACCCTAAAACTTTAATGTCCGCGCCAAGGCATTCACCTTGACCGTGGACCTCGCTCTGTAACTCATGGCTTCCCTTTCGTGGCCACCACCTCGCCTCAAAGAAACACCTCAATCTTTCCTCAAAACATTCGGAGCTCAAAACTAGAAACAACTTCGCTCATTTGCAAACATTAAAATGCTAACTGCATTGGACCCCGCGACAAGTTTTTTTTTATTCCTATGAGGATGTAAACACGGATCAGCTCCAGTAATGATAACAACAGAATGCTATTTTCAATCTTGATTCATATCGGTGAACTTAAGACGCTATTGTGCCAGGGGACAGACGGGAAAAAAGACAGTAGATGTTTCGGCCATTGTAGTAAATTCCTGCAACGACTTTTGTCCATTGGCAATTCGGGGTTCACGCATCAAGAAACCAGAATTAATCTGGTTTCAGACTCCTTTCCGTAGCTTCCAGAGATATTCCAACAATAAGACCCAGAAGATTTACCTCTTATCTCTACGCGCTTACAGGTAAGTGCAATGCGAAAGGAAAGAAACATAGTTTCCGGTGTGCATGGAGGATGAATTGGCGTGTACATCTTATCGTGAGTGCTCTCCCGAAGCCATTAAATTGACTTCAATAATTCAGTATAAAAGCACCGCCTCTTGCAATTTTCTCAACGCACGTCTGATACTACTGCGCAAAATGCTCGAACGACCAAAGATAAATTCTTCGACTGGTTTTCGATTCTCGTAGGAGAGTAGACAAAACAGAAAAGATCGAGGTTGGAATCTAAACAGTCATTAATTTGAAACCGCAAGAGAGGTGAATAAAAACTGCAGGATGAAGTCACACCACTCTATGAATCAGTATTTGAATGGCAGAGGGCAAGAGTGGGAGACAATGCAGCCGAATTCCCAGAGTGTGCCGAATGGAGCAAACAGAATTCCTATACTTGACTAGAGAAACTTCACAGAGCGGCAAACTGATGTAACGCCAGGAGGATGTGCATGAACCGCTTACGTATCACTGTGAGATTCGTTAATCTAGCCGGAGCGCTGGATCTCGCTTGCAATCTGTACCACATACATAGATGGAGATGCCCGACCACTGAACTAGTCGCTGTGCCAGTATTATAGAGTCCCACGTGTGTGCACGTGTAACTAAACGCGGCTCTTGGATTTCACTCGCTCTTGACAGTGGCCGGGATTCGCTTTCAGGATCGAAGGTCGAGAGTAAGCATAGCAGTTCTGTTCTCCCGTACAGATTCAGCCTCGCACCATGCAAATAAATAGATCTACCACATATTAAGGAGAACCCAATTAAATAAGAATAAAAATTTATTAACACTTTGCTTGAATCGAATAGTAAAAGGAACATAAACCACGGCAAAATGAATAGATGTTCGATCAAGTACGTCCAGCTTGTGAGATATTTCGAACTTTCTAAAACGAGTGTGAATAATTAAAGCTAACGATTTCGGCATAATTATGTATTAATACTGACATTTGGCTAAGAGTAAATCTGCTAATTATACACCTTTTATTACTCCCAGAGATGCTTACGCTGAAATATTCGGGCGATGTGAAGCGGGTCACGTTTCTCTTTCATTGTACTCGCGAGAATCACACGGTAGCATTGTGCGATAATTAATTAAAGCACTTGAACAAGTCTTCCTAGGCATATATGTGTCTCTTCGCACTTTAGTGGGTCGGAATCTACTTGGAGTCATTATTCCTCGGCGCACAAAAGAGATCATTCGAGCACGTGTTTCTAACTTCGGAAGTCGTCTTCATTCTTAAACGAGAGCTGTAGAGATCTTGGGAATTACAATGACCTCCTACAACAAGCATTATAAACTTCAGAACAATTTCACAAACGTCGTTCCTTATTTCATAGAAATTGAATAGCTATTATCATTGCCAGCTTGACTGAGAGATATCCAGTGTATATTTTTTGAACTGTTAATCAGTAATTACTATTAATGAACTCCAGCGAAGCCTTAAATGTGCGGATTAAATGCGATGATCTTTGCAATTGAAGTGCAATAATTAATCCCGGCAAGTGGTATTGCGGCAACCGGTAATCCCGGGCGATACGTGTTAGAGAGACACATAACACCTTGCGCAAAGTTTCGCGTGCACGCACGGCCACTCCGGTCACGAAGTGCACCCCTAATGAATGCCTGAAATCCTGACCAATGTTCCCAAGTCGTCTAAGATCCACCAAACGATACGTGGAACTTATAATTTCCTATTACCAAATGCCAAAGTCCTGCACGTGCCATCACGATTAATTATAACTTTACGGGGGACCAATTTGCAAGTGGTATTTTATACCCCTCGACTTTCTTCATCGTCATCATCCTTCCTCAAGGATGAGAACTTTCTAATGTATTCGGAATTATATCCGTTTCCTTCTACGCGATCTCTTTTCTTTCGCTGGGCAGAGTGTGGGTGGGTGACAGTGTGGGACTCGTGAATTCTCTGTTACATAATTCCACGTGATTCCAAAGTCTACTTAGCTAAGTGATCCCTAAGCAGATGAGCTCTCGTGTTCACTTGCCGATTGTGTAATCGAATGACTTAATCACCCGATCAATTACCTGGTGTAATATAATCGTATTTTACCTACGCGCACTTTTAACATAGTCGATCGTACAAAAGATTTTGAAGTCCGAGAAACAATCTTTGAGCTACTCAGCATCCATATGAGGAAGGTTATTATTTACCAATTATCCAGCATCTTCCCCGAAATCAGATAAATATCCGTGTATGAAGAATCGTAGAAGTAGATGTAGAATCGAATGCTAAAGAGGCAGAGATTCCAGCGGATGAACGCCGGTAGTTGCTGCGAGACGAGGAGGTTGGTCCATAAGAACGGCGCGGCGGAGGTGAGAGAGGCGCATCTTCCCAGATGATAGCTCGGTCGTCGTGAGCTGGGAGAAGAGAAGAGAGCGCGCGAGGGCTAGCCTACTTTCTCTCGAAGGAGAATTTTAAAGCGGGATGTGTGAGGAGAGGGTTCCCTCTCCCAAGAGTCGAGAGAAGAGAGCGCCGCACCACGCCGCTCCACTCTCTCTTTCCCTCTGGGTGCTCCGGGGCGGCTGCGGTCGTAGGTGCCGGGTTGCTTCTCGATTTCTTCATCTTCCTCGGGGCATCGTTTCCTCTCCTTCCCCGGCGGAGCCTCCTCCGCCACCACCGCCACCGCTCTCTCACCTGTCTCGCCGGGTGACTCTCTGCCTTTCCTCGATTTGCTCCGCGAGTACGTAGCGCACGTACCCCTCTCGGAGTCTATATAAGCGGAGGCCGCCGGGCGAGCAAGCATTTTTTGTGTGTTTGGTGGTGACGGCTACCTCGACGCCGCTCGGCACCACGTCGACCGGACGACACTACGGTTTACCAGTGCGCAGGATGATGGTGTTCGCGACGTGATCTGCCAGGACTGCGCTCGACTGATTTCACGCCAATCATCCGTGGAGAAACAAATCTCGCGGCTCTACCACCGAGTAGAGTAGTGCACGCCCGCAACTATTCGGAAAGAGTCGTCCTCTTGAAAGCGAGAGCTTTTGGATACTTTGTGTGTGGTGACTGGACCGTCGGTGTGCGTCATGTCACACTCCAAGGTACGTCTTTATTATTCGGGTATTTGTAGGAAAGAAAGTCTCTGGTATCTTTGACTATTTAACTTTTATCGAGTCTGCTGGTTCGATTAAATAATGGCATCGTGAATCATTTGAATTCTCATATACTTCCGATATAATTGACGTTCTATATTAATTCCGAATTCTAAATCTAAATTGAGAATTTGACAGTATTAGATTATGCACTACCTGGGAAATTCGATCTTATTGTTAGCTCGACTGCGTTTGCACCGGGTGAATTGACATTCAGAGGCGCAGGCTGATAATTAGATTCCTAGTGGATTCCTTCAAGGTGAAATTTCCCTTTCGTCAAGGGACTGAGGGATCTCTTTGGAGTAGAACCACAGACGTATCCGATGATTCAGCTCATTGGTCGCATGCCCAGAACAAAGATGTAGTCAGATGCGATACTTCATCAAGTTCTACATATCGAAAGGAAATCTATATTTGGTCAGGGTATTTCGATACACGTGGATGATTAGTCACGTACCCATGATCGTGTGCAAATTAGAGCATCAATATCTTTCAAGACTGTCCTCTACTTTTTTCTAAATCACTATCCCTGCTTTTGTCGGTGTTCTAATTCGTTAGAAGGTTGTGCCCATATGTGTCTCGTCCATTCCAATCAATTAGAAGCTGTCTTCTCTACACGAACATAACTATACAAATTCTCCTCTCTACACTAAAGGGAAGCATACTTTGAGTCGCGGTCGATGTATAATAACGTCTGAATCGATTTACGTTCTTCCGGAAAACTGTCGTATCCCATTTAAAGAGCATAGACACAGCAGCATTGAAAACCACCCGCAATTTCCGACGAAAGTGAAAGAGGCATCATTATGATGGCGGTCTGGAGGATCCGGGCAAATTTTCCATTCTCAGGAAGGCCTAAATTTAAATGCCGCAAATGGCGCATCGATTCGGGATGAGCATTATCTGAGAGAAGCGCAGCATCACCGCGATGGAAACCGCAGGCGATGATACTCTTGAGAGAGGCATTGTACTCTTCCTGAGAATGGAAGGAGTCGCAGCATTTGAGCCTCGTCCACTAGCCAAGCGATTATCGTTCACGTCTGTCACGAGTGCCGACAGAAACAATTCCTCTCGCGGTTTGCCGCTCTTCCGTCGAATAAACGTCTCGCTCGTCGATTGACTTTCAATTCCTTGGGCTGCGTACGAATGAAACGCCCGAGCAACGCCCGCTTCTCGCAGGATCGCATCGAAATCGAGAGTCCACGTGCGTACCACACGTCCAGTTTCTCTGCACGGCAACCGGTACGAAGAAAAGGTGTACTGCGCGTCTAGGGAAAACCTAGCTCTCCGGCGGATCGTGATCGGAACGGAAACCCTTTGGTTTTCCCGATTAATCGTTTCTCATCATCGTCAGCAAGTAATAGTATATTAATTACGATTTAAAATCATCGTTAGAAATTGATAGATCAATAGATTTTCTTTTCTATAAATTTATTAACCATCGTTTGCACCCGACACGTAAAATGTCATTTGGTTTTAAATTTATCGAGGTGTTGAATTAAGATATTCGCTGAGTAGTGTGTAAATGTTACGAGTGCATTCATATGCAGATACGTACGCGCGTACGTATGTGACCGCGCCAAGTGCAGCAACTTGAAGGTGTTTGACCTAGTCGCTTGATGCCCGGGGCTACCACTCGCGCTTACTCGCCTACTTACTCTTCCCACACACACACTGCTCCCTTCTGGGACCGGCATACTCGCTAAGCTAACTCGTACTCTTGACTTCGAATTTCTAAAGGGCAAACATTACTATAAAAATAGTGGAAACTAGATTTTGCAATTAAAGTGAATGCATGCTACCATTTCAAATTACTAAGAGATCAGAGTTCAACAATTGATAAAATCACTTTTCTTCAGCTTTCGCGCATAGAACTATATCGTGTGAGTGGAAATAAGTACATTACTTTCCAAACATATTGAAACAATCGTGATAAATATTGATGAAAAGTACTTGATCTCCATTCACATGAAATTAACATTCACTTTTATTAACTATGATACTATTTTCCCGTTCCAATTCCAAATTGGAGTAAATTCCACCCGGGCACTAAATGCATCTCAATTAAACCTGTTTTTAATTTATTACCAAAATTTAATTGCATTTAATAAGCTAATATGAAGCATGCTATCCAACTTGCATGTACTTCATTGCATGTTTAAAAAAAATGCATTAAAAATTTATTAAACGTTTCTCTCTACCAAATAAAATTAGAATTTTACTCTACATACTAGAACTAGAACCGCAGACTCTCGTTACTCGAGGAACGCATACATAATCATATCTCCAGCACTATTACTTTCAATCAAGATCAATTTTCGCTTATATCGGATGACAATCCAAGACTTTTCTAACAAATTGCCGGAAGCTACTTTCCCTGGACTAAATTGTCTCATTAATCAGAGACTCATTCTAAACTTTTCGATGGTCACAGATAAGGCATTTCACCGTTTCCGTGATAAACTCGTGGTGATCTTGCATCGCCTGCTGCGGGATCTTCCGAGAGAAAGCAAGCCATATTATGTTAGCCTTGCATCGCGGCCAATGTGCTACTTACCATGCACTACCAGTACGTTCCCACTGACATTGACGAGCCTCGACTATTTGAAGACCTTGACGCTCTCAGAAATAGTCTCTCGGTATGCACATTAAATCGCTTCTGGTACAAGTAAGAAAGCAGCCGGAGAAATACGTGACTCTAGTATTGGGTTAACTTGGAAACTTCACGTACGCTTTACCCTATTTTTGCCATCATTGTTCTAGTAAAGCCTTAACTTAAAAACCAGGGATTCAAGAACGAAGTTAAGAATATCGGAAAGATTGTCAAGTCATTAAAGAGGCTAATTATATCCAGGAGCAGTGATAAATGGATCTTACCGATCATTATCTACTCTTTACATTATAACACACGGGAACAGCGGATTATTGATGACAGAGAGTGAAAACACATTGCGTCAAAGTTCACCTAATTATTTAGAGCTTGTTGCCTCGGGCGGCAGGGACTTGTCAAGCATTATTATCCTGCGGGGTGTAATTTATTTGCGGGTAGAGGAGAAATACCAGGGTCTCGGATAGTCCCTCGGCCTGTTCCGCCGCGCCACATCGGGTACCATCTTTACGAGGCTTGCAATTATTCACGTGTGCACGCACTTAATACGGGCGCCAGGCGAATGTAGGTTTACATAATTTTCACGTGCGCATGACGCCGGTGCGCCGTGCAAACACCACTGGAAACCATCGGGATCGGTGCGCCGCGACGTCGGCTCGGCATGCACCGCTGCTACTGCTGCTGGCTGTAAACTAGCTTAAAGTCTCTCACAGGCTCCAACACGTAGACAGAGAGAGGCGCGTGTGGCATGAGGGAAATGTGTGTATGCAATGCTAAGCTACACTTATGCGCTCCCAACGAACTAATTAGAGCACGGCGGCGCAGGACGCTGGGCCAGTTACCCTGGCGCGTACCAAAATGTACCTGGGAATTGTTGTAATTTTCCCCTCCTATCTGTGTACTATGGCAGGGAACTTTCGAGTGTGTTTAATCGAGATCCTTAATTTGTAGCTCCACTCTTACGAGTACTTGTTTAAGGAATGTTCGACAGGCATACTTGGAAATATATTAGAGGCAGGGATATAAATTATGAGATTTAAGAATTGTCTGACACTTCTTTGACTCCTGGGCATACGAAGATAATACGATAATTGAAAGATAATACTGATGATAATGTAGGGTATACTTGAATCTTGGATATGACATTTTGATTTTAGATGATATGCGCGCTGCTCTGCCTGCTGCTCATCGGGCACCATGCGGACGCAGTGATAAACAAGGCGTCTTCCCAATTACCGGCCAACGCCGAGGAGGAAAAGAAGAATGAAATTAAAGCCGCAGATAGGATAAGCAACAATTATGGACCACCAACAAATGAATATGGCCCACCAACAAACGAATATGGCCCACCAACAAATGAATATGGACCACCAACAAACGAATATGGACCGCCAACGAATGAGTATGGTCCACCATCAAACGACTATGGTCCACCAATTGGAGGAAATCCAGCACCAGTTTATGGTCCTCCAGAGTTAGTTGGCGACCATGGTCCAACTCATGTCTTCCCACCTTTGCCACCTGAACAACCACCGGTATTCGGGATTCCGGCATCGATCTATGGACCACCTAAGAACATTCTCAAACAACACGGTCCACTCAAACCAATCTTTGGACATCCCAAAATTAACATTGGCCCACCAAAGCTTCATTTTGGCCCGCCCAAACAAAACTTTGGACCTCCACCATCATTTGGATCGTACAGACCACCCAAACCACAGTATGGACCACCATTGAAACTTAATGGGCCCCCGTTAAATGGTCCGCAATTTCCCCCGGTATCTTTGAATCAATATGGACCACCAAAGCCTGGGCATGGTCCTCCAATTCCAGTGTCTTTGGATACTTATGGACCGCCGCTGGTGAAACCAGTGATTCAGTTTAACGCAGTGGTTAAGGATGATTATGGTGCTCCACCACCAGCTGAGCATCACCAACATCATCAGCATCATCAGCACCAGCAGCATCATCAGCATCAGCAGCATCACCAGCATCATGGACCAACTGGAGGTGGATATGGAGGACCACCTTTGGCTCCTCCGCCAGGCGTTCCTGCACCGCCTACACCACCTGATATAAAATACGATGGTTGGCAGCCGATTGCCGGTTTAACTCAACATCAAGGACCTTCCGATTCTTACGGAGCGCCAGAAATTCGTGCTCCAATTTCGGATCACGGACATGACGCAAACTTGCCAAGTGACTCCTATGGCACCCCGATCCACAATCCCGAAGCACAGAACCTCAAGACTTCTGTTCGAGAATCAGACCAACATGGAGGACTACCACCACCACCATTACCCCAGCATGAACCCATTCACACTGGCGAGCAAAGTCCACCCAAGAACGATCTACCGCCAAAGTTTAATCCACATTCCGCCCAGCTTAATCCGGAGTATGGTGTTCCGGAGATTGACCAACTTTCTATCGTGAAAACTGTGGGATTTGAACTACTACCAAATCCTGGAGCCTTGCATTCGGATGGACACGATGGTCAGAACCATATTGGAGGTGGAGGAGATCATCACCATGGTCCGCATTTAGACTCGCACGATATTAGTTTATCTAACGGTGGCTATTCTACCGGAGGAGGCAATGATTTCTCCTTCTCCCATGTATCTATTTCTGGACCATCCAATTCATATGGCCCACCTATATCATCACCATCTTTTGGCAAGGTGAATTCAGGTGTGAATTTCCATCGGCTGCCACCCAGTGATACGTACAGTGCGCCACCATTGAACTCTTACTCGCCAAATGGACCTTACCCAGCAGCCCAGTCTGGTCGAGCATCCTCATCCTTTTCATCCTTCGGTTATCACGGCAACTTCCATGGCAGTTCTTTCCACAAACACGCACCTTTTAGACACCATGGATCGTTCAGAGCTCCTCTTGCTCCACCCGGTGCTTTGATACCTCCAAGGAATCGTGATCCCATCAAGTTCCGTGACGCCATTCCTACAGGACTCTTATCCAATCTGAATCGGTACCTTCCTCCTAGTCGTCCCCATGACATTCCGAAACCCCCCAAAGCATATGGACCACCACTAGGACAACAATTGCCTAATCTCAATGCGCCAACTTCATTCCATACATCGAGCAATGGTGCACACTCTTTTGGAGGATCGTTCGCAGCGGGAGGTTCTTTTGGTAAACATAACGTGAATCTCAATTCTGCTATTGCTGCACCGAATGTACAGTATGGCACACCATTGTCCTTTGTGGATTTTAATACTCCTGCGCCAGTCTTGACTTACGGTGCACCCAACTTCGGACCTGCAACATCGTTTGGTGCGACTACTACTGGTTTCGGAAATAATTTGTACAATAATGTTGGTAGCACTCTGACTTATGGTACTCCTGTAGTGAATGCACCCTCCGCAATTGGATCCGGAGGAGATTGTGATTATCCACAATTGCCAAGTCCAGTTTATGGTGAACCTGGTGGTAATCCACAAGGTCCTGTTGTAAATATCCCTGCCAATCACCTTCATGAATCTCATCCGCCTCTCTTGAATCCCTCACAAGATCATACATCTGCTCCACGTGATTCTCTTTCAACTTCTTTGCATCCACCTGCCCCACCACCAGTTCAGCCTCTTCCGTCTGCTCCTGCTCAAGACGCAGGCTTCTTAAACTATCTTCCTGCTGGAAAATCGAATGTTCAAGAGCCTCTTATTCTGAGTCCTCTGCCAGCTAGTCAGGCCCTTGTCTCTCCCCAGGATCAAAGTCCTCTTGAGCCGCATTCGCAATCCCACTCATCCGGATTCCACCAAGAACAATCTCTTCTCACTCTCCCTGCACCGGGTCCAACCTCTAATGATGCTTTGACAGTCACTCAACCGACCACAGCACAAATAAGTCAGGAGGACCTCTTCAAGGTCGCGGTGCAGGCTGTTTCGAATTCATTCGGTGGCGTGCCAGTCGCGCCGCAAGTCAATCATCTTGATTTGCAGAGTGTGAATGAGCAGCAAAAGACGGATCTGAGAGACAGCTATGGGAATCCGATCGGAATTACATTCCAGTCGAACGGGCAGGGCAATAACGACCTGCAGAACACTCACAACCTGTTACGCAGCATAGGATCGATCGATGCAATTCCTGGGCCTTCCTCTAGTCAATCGGAGAGCGCCTTTTCCCCGGAGCAGCTCACTGCTAGCTTGACTATGCAAGGATTTGCTCAACCAAAGAGTCTAGCTGCGAACCAGTTGGATGCTAGTCAATTCCTTAGGACGAACGAGGGTAGCCAGGTTCTCGCTCTCAGTCAAGCCTTGACAGCAGATGGTGCTGACGGCTTCCAAATCCAAGGCTCTAAGGGGACCTACATGTTGCAAATCCAAGCCGCTGATGGCGGACTTGGCACCGAGAACTCTGACGGAACCATCAGGCACGATCAAGTACTATCGAATGGACTGCTCCAAGATATTCTTGCTGCAATTGAGCAACCCGATCAAGGACGCGTTCAGCAGTCCCTGCAAGGCGCACTGAACAATTTGCAGCAACAAGACATTCGTTTTGTGCCCGCGGAACACTTTATTCAGAACGAGGCGCAAAAGAAAGCCGATGATAGAACTGATACGGCTGAGTCATCGGCCCCGCGCGATCAAAACTTTCGTCTTGATACCGGATCCATTGCCCTGTTCTTCAATAATCAATTGGGCGAAACGAGGAACGAGATGAGGTCAGTGTCGAAGAGCGAAAGTCACGCTACCACATCTGCCGATGCCGGAAAGAGTGTCAGTAAGACAAAGACCTCTTGAACTACTTAGTGCGCTCGTTCACCTCGGAGAACATTCCGCGACACTCTTTCCTTGGCGATTATAGATTCTCTGCACATATCACTTCAAATTTCGAATTTTCCAACATTTCTCAAAACAAGAACAAATTCACTGTATTACTTTTTGTAGCACAGTGACGGAGGTTGCCTCATTTAGTCAGACATGGCAAAAAAAGGCCGCCCGAAGCGTCCCATTTGATAATGTGCCAAGGCCATAAGGAAGTAGTCGTAGTTTGCGCAATTCCTTTTCTCCTTTAGTGCGGAGTGAAAGTGATAATTGTCGGCCGGCTAAATGTATCGATAACAGGCTGCTAAGCAAAGTCTGGCGATATTTTTTCCTCTCTTTGTTTAGGCCGGAACCGGTCTCGATGACCGTACAAAGACCACTTCTTCCTCTTCGACTTCAAGAGAACTAGCATAAGACGAACTCGTAAGAACAATCAGCAAACAGGCGCGAGAGTGAGGCGCACTGTTTCCGGGCAGACGTCTGCAAAGCTGGGTATTAACTATCCAGCGAGGCGTACTTCCACATTGGCAACCTTCCTGCCGAGGTGAAAGTTCAAAACCTCGTTCGACGTGCCCGGATAACGGGACTCACCTTTCGCGCGAATCTCATTTCCAGTGAAACGTATTGCTCGAGGCCCCACGGGTATGCGAGCGTACACCATGTATACACGGTTCTGCATAGCTCCGCGACAATGACAGGTAGACGTGCACACACACACATCTAGTCCGCTGTTTTGCGAGGGGGGTATGTGTAGGTGTACTTGCCCCACACACAGCACAGAGACGCGAACTTCATTACTCGAGAAGTCCTCTACGATTGCGGGAGGATGAGGTGCCGAGCAGAAATATACCGACTGTTCAAACTTTAATCAGGCAGACTTAATTCCGAGTTGTCGTGTTTATCTCGGCGAATCGCCTCTTCTCGCAGATGTAACTGTTTCATGGATGGAAAAACAGTCTCAGAATTCACTTTTTTTAAAAATATTTACCATTCTATTGGGTTAGTTTTCAAAGTGGAAAAGAACTGTGTCGTTTTCTGTCTCGCAGTCATCCTTACGTCGATCAAGAAAACGTTGAATAATTATTGCCAGGTATTCTCCAGCTTGGCGATTAATACTCACTAATGCACAACTTTTGGTATCGCCGACACGTAATATAAGTGTCACGTTTACGCGTAAGAGATGCTCATCGTTACGAGAAAAGCAGTGAGACTACACTGTCCAGCCATATACGTATAATGCGTCCATTTCCTCCTAACTCGTAATCCATTTAATTGTTAAGGATTAATTTATTGTTTCCCCCATGTAAAGTCCACTTGTGGCACTGCTGACATTCGACAAGCGGCACTTGCTGTCATTCGCCGGGTGTAGCAGGCGCGAGCACGTAACGCGTGTCTCTTCTTTTCTATATAACTTTGTTAAGTATGTAAATATACGAATACTTTGTAAATAGAGACCTCTTTTTACTTCTACTCTGCTGACTCTCTCCTATTTTCCTACTCCTTGGGTGAAAGCAGATATGTACTAACCACTTTAAATAACCACACGTTAACTCCAAAGTTAGCGATTATTTTGTATTGTTTATAGATTCACTCCTAAATTCCCGCAGTATTTCCCAAATGTGAAAAGCGATACTTGATAGGGAGTTTCACATCCTTCCGACTAATATGATTGACATTAGTTCCGATACATCCAGCAAGGAAAACTAAACCTTCCAACACTCGCCGTGGGCTACACGATAGACTAGCGTGCAATCCATTAGCGTCGTGTAAGTCTCGGGAGTACAATCACGTGAGAACAATGTAGATTCTAATGAGCTTGGTAAAGCTAGTCATCACTGCATTGTGTTGTAGCTATTAGACATCACCGGTAGAGTCGCGGCTGCATTCGGTTAGGCGTTGATCCTGCCCTTCAATTCTCCCGAAATCTGAATGGGCCGTTAGCAGGGCTGTTTGCTGGGAGAGAAAATGGTGGGTTGCACTAGGAGAATTCCTCCGGCTGTTTCAACGGAGAAACGAAAACGTATGAGGGAATTAGGCATCTGCCACTAAGTAGGATTACGGTTATGCAAATGAATCGCCATCACCCTGAGTTCGGCGTACGATCATTGCCCCATGCCGGTGGAAAGGGTAGTTAACACCCTTGGTCTACCTGCTACTTGAGATCGCACTTTTCATCGACTTTGCACTCTGCCTTTTACTTCTTCCTCTTCCTCCCGCATTGCTAATATATTCTGCTCATCCAACACTTCGTTCTTTGCATTGCGCGGTTGTTGTTCCGTTATTGCGTTCCTCGCGTGGATAATCACTCGGTTTACGCCAACTTTGCAATGCGAGATGAGAATTTTCGCACGTTTTCAGTTATCGTGCTGGCAAGTTCTTGTCACGAGAAGGCTTCTTCCACGACTAATTTGTCAACTCGGGTGGCTGGCTTTCGGGAGGACGCTCTTACTTCTCTTTTACGGCCTGTTCGTGAGAGTTCCATGGCATTCTTGTAGACTATCCTCCGCGAGCACTGTGCATTTGGTTCGTTTGTCTTAGGAAATGCCGCCTTTATCTTACTGGTTCACTGTCGGAGTGCTGTTGGGATGATAATGACGTGTGGCGCAATTAAAACAATTAAGGTCGTTTCTTCGCTATGACACCTTGTTAGCTGACACACCGCACTACTAAAGGCACCTCTAATGATCGTGGTTGACACTTCGCATTGCATTGTCTTCTATTGGGAACAGGCCTGGCTATCAGTAATCCTGGCTACTTCAGACTCATTCTCGTAATTCGGTCTTTATACTTTCTCGGCGTAATCTGTCAACATTTTCAATTCTTTCGCAATACCAGACGCTCGCCATTAGAGCAGCAACCTACTTCCTTGAGAGAGAAAGCGGTGCTGACTGTACCGATCTCATATGAAGGTTATACGCACTGCTCTTTAGCTTGTCTGATACTGAAAATCATTATGACATCCTGTGTGCCATGTGCTTCTTTAAACTTTAAACTCTCTTCTACTTTCCCCTCGATTTCAGCAACATAAAAAGCCCATGTATTTCGAAGGATGCTTGTGAAGAGAGGCTGAGAAAGACAAAAGTGCTGGCGAGCAAGTGCAAGGAGGGAAATGAATTTCGTTACTGCTCAGGCGACGTCGTAGCTACGTAACGACTTCCTTCTTGTGTTGTGCTTTAATTGAGAGCCGTATCAGCGGATTTTCGGTCCTCTGTCCCTCTGTGAGGGAGCGCCAGGAAGTAGAGGAGGGCAAGAGGAAGCTTCCTGGTGACGAGGAGGGATTGCCAGGGATCTGGAAGGAGGGGTGTTCGGAGGCACCGCCAGGGGGGACGTATGCATTTCTCGCGAAGCTCGGAAGTGCTTTATTTCCATAGTGTGCCGGTATCCGTACACACCGACAGTCATACTGATCTCGAGAGGCACCTTGTTGCCTCCTGGGTGGTATATACGGAATATAAGGAGGAGAGACTCTGTCTCGGACGTGTCGTTCCAAGGCGATTCCAAGCCGTAGGCGAAATTCTCCTTTGCTTCGGAGCACCGGCTAGTTCCGGGAGAAATAAACCTCGATCATGAAAATGTCCCCCGGTGGGATACGAGAAACTTGAAGAAAATAAAGATGTCTTTTAAAATCGAGCGTAAATCTCACGATTCTAGAAAAAGAATATCAACAGGATTTCTATTAGTTTTTTAAATCCTTCTCTCGGAGACATGATTCTACAGGTCTTTAGAATTTCGGTCACTCCACATTAACTATGAATTGGACTTTGTAAATGTTAACTTCGCAATTTCGTGGGAGAATTCGAGTGGAAGCATTCAGTGACGACGCGACTAGTCTGAATTAAGGCAGCGCGGCATTAAAGCGTAGCGTACTTAACGCATCTTGAATAATGAGAGATCCATTTGGGTGGAAGGCTGAGCAGCTCCATGCTCGCGATCCACTTGACAGAGTTATTTCGTCTCGCGTCACATTGTCTAGCCGGGTAGATGGAGAATAGCTCTTGGAAGTAACATTTATAGAAACAGTAATCTCTCTTTCCGCCTCTATCCTTCTAGTGCAGGGAAGACAATGCGCTTTTACAGGAGCTTTAAGTGTCCGCCCTGTGTTTGGGTATAATTCACGAGTGGCCCCAAGTCAGGGAGACGACGACACGAGAACAAGTTATTTCTTCCTGTGTAATTGCATCTCGCTATGCATTTGCATTTAATGCGCGTGGAAATGCACTTATTACGCTAATTAAACGCGGCTCGCCTCTCGCGCGCTGTAACACCCGATTAAACAAAAGTACAGAATGTCACGAACATGCAATGACGATCAACAAACAATGAATATTGAATAAATTATCAAAGTAAACGGAAATATTCCAAATATAAGTCTCATTTATTGAGCAGAGAGTGTTGAATTACAACACGCGGGAGACAAAATTAGCTATAGAAAAATCGGCAAATTAATACCACCCAGCACAAATAAAACCCAGGCAAATAAGCTTATTATGGTCTTGCATTAGTGGGACCCAGTAAACCATAACTCCAGCTTTATTCTCGGGAATTAACGGAACGCGTTAGCAGGCTGGATGAACAGGTACAAGCCCGAGCGCAGCATCACGGAGTGTCATCCTTCTTCGCTGTCACGTCTGACGGTGAGTGCGCCAATAAATTAATTATGTCAGGCGAATGCTAATCCGTGCCAGGGCGCGATCCGACTATCTCCTAATTAGAAGTCACGCGCTCATCCGGTTACACTTGTCGCGCATCCGTAAACTCATAATATCCCAGGGAATTAGCGACGGTAAGCGTGCGCGATTCCAGCCGTCTGACATGTTCCGCCCACTTGATACTTCGCCCTTGATACTCCGATGATCGAGGACCACGCTGTCGAGCGAATCTTTATTGATGCCTGCCAGCCAGCCGAGAGTTAATGCGAGACAGCGTTTAACTGCGGCGCAGTTATGCGCGTACGTGATCTACGCTCGGTTATACTTCCCTCAGGTTTATGGGTTACGGTTCACCAGCGAGTCATCTGGGTTAATACTCCTCGACTAGGTTTCTATTTGAATTTCACGGCATTTACCTCGAAATTAATCCCTTGCTGACGCCACCTTTTACCACTTCGGATCTACCGCCAACCACCACTGGCAGCTGCATTTGCAACACACAGACTTACTTAATTAACTAACAGTAATACCCAGATACACTGATTTAATAAATAGCACTCTATAGTAAATTGAATTACTGTACAGAAAATGCTCCAACAAAGTCCAGTATTGGAAGAAAGAAAGATTTCCCAGCGCTGCTCGCCATGCTTGCCTCCTGTAGTTCTGCAAAATAAGATCGCGAGAAGAAAAACCCGTGAAGAGGAAGAAGCGGAAAGAAGAAGGAACTGAAGTCCTGAAAAACAGGAGAAGTGCAGGAGAAGTGCAGGAGATGAAGGATCGAGAAATCCTCGAGGAATTTCATAAAAATCGCTGAAATATGCATAGCGCCGGAAGGAAGCGTCGCGTACTCGTCGAGGATCCTGAGGGAAGAAGCAGCATCCCGGCAGGAAGAAAGGCACCAACTACTACCACAAGGAAAAGAAGCTGGCGTTAAGAGAGGGAGGCGAGTATATGCGCGTCAAAAATCAAAGAGGGACGGAAGAGTAAGAGTCCAATAAGAGAGGCGGCCGAGGCGAGCGGGTCGGCGAGGTGTGAGAAATTTGCGGGGTGGAAGAGTGGAATATGAAAGGGTATGGGAAGCTGAATCTTGAGATTCTGGGGTGTAGTCGAATAGACAGATGGACGAGGAAGGTCGTGATGGGAACATTCGGAACGTCTTCCCGAACGAAATCTAATTTCGGCGCGGCGAAACTAAGCTATTTTTCCACCGCAATATGCACGCAAGTGTTCCGACCACTGTTTTCCACCATGTCTGCCACCCCAGCACTCCTCCCCTCTTCTTTTCCTTTTCCCTTCCTTGAACTTCTCACAAAAGGTTCCGAAAATTTGCATCCTTATTACCAATCATACATTTCAAATACTCCTTTACCTAATTTAATGGTCCAATAAAACTAATATTACCAGTGAATCCTGAAATAGGAACTGCTCTTTTAAAACACACTGTCGACTAACACTTCAGCTAAGTCAATTGAGAAAGTCGCGTGTGAGGCTGGGGTAGATCGAAATGCAATTCTCGCCGGGCCGGAGAAAGTTTCTTGAGCAGACAGGCCGGCATAATGACGGGGCTTAATTCGCGTGAGACGAGTGCGCAGGTTAATTCATACGAATTAGCCGGTGCGAGTGAACTCCAGGGGGTGCGGCTCCATGCAATACACATGTCGAAGCCTGGCAAGAATCCCGACGGAGGCTGGGTGCGTTTGTAGCCGGAGCAGAATTCTCTGTAGGCTAGTCTATTCTAATCGGAGCTCCCTAAGGGTGCTGTGCCTCCTGCCTCGCCTTTCACGCCTCCTCTCGCCACGTTTATCCCTTCCATTATTCGCGCTAAGGGTTGGATGATGATGCGGAGAGAGAGCCCACCGGCACGCCGAGCACTCGCAGAGCAGGCGAATGCCACGCAATTTTCTCTCTTCCGAGAAAAGAGGAGCGGGTCTGCACTGTACCACGGGAGACCACGCGCTAATGGCTGATATCTTGCGCCAAGCAATTAAGGCGAATGATTTCGTCTGATGCCTCGCACCCTGCCTTCTTTGTCTCGCGCCCACCCATTGTGCACGCCTCAGCTGTGTTTCTCTTCCCTTAGCCGTCATCGGCTAACTTTACTGCCTTGAGTGTTCCCTCCCAACTCGCCTAATCTCGCCAATTGATGAGAAAGTTATGTGATTCGTGTTGCAAAATAAAGTAGATTATGTTAAGAATAGTATGGAAACTATTTCGTAAAAGGCGTGAGATTAAAATAAAAGAAGCGACTATCCTTTTAATGGTGAGCAGTGAGGCTGGACTTCTACTCTATTGCCTTAGAGGAAAGCGTTTGCAAGCTTGAGGAAGCTCGTAACCATCCTGGTTCAGATGCTTTCGAGGAGTCCTTGAAAAAGAGGAAGGATGCCTGGTTGGCGTCGTCCATGGCAGTCGGGCTCAAAAGCACCATCGACAGTCTGGAGAGGCGAACTAGCTAAGGATCTGTATACCGGGCCTCATAATTAAGGCCTCGCGTTGCTTCTTGATGGCCACTAAAAATGTCGCGGAGGGTTGCGACTGGTTAATGTCATTCGGAGAGAGACGGAGCGAGCTCTGAGAGAATGAGAGAGGCCTCCTAAATTCGAGTTGGGGCTTGCAGGAATAGAGACATGGCGGTAGCGGGGCCGACGAGGAGGAAGCCCTTACTCCCTAATATTAGCAATAGCGTGCCTCGTAAAGTCGACTGGGGCTCGACAATTCGAGTCACTTTGCGAACCCTTTATCTACTCGAATCCTCTCTTGCTCTCGCACTCGGCCATCTATCCCACTCGCTCGAGCACCGCTTCTGGGAGAATGCGGTATGCTGAAGGGAACTCTGCCACTAGGGATAAGGAGGGGGCCCAGTTGAAATACTAGCGTAGGCAGTGATTTTAATGCGGCCGCTTCTTAAATTTTACGTGCTCTCCACGCCTTGGCATCCTTGCGCTTGTGGCTTCGCCCAACACCTTCCGCACGCGGACTCCTCTTTGTCCTACGCTTCACTCGCTTTATCCGTCTCTTGCCCACGCTCGTACGTCTCCCTCTAAGCGTCCTTGTCGGGCGCGCGAGGGATTAAACCGTAGGAAGGTAAACCTGCGCCAAGGTTTCCACGGTGTTAATTTGGTTATGCGGGTTAGAGAGGCGAGAGGGCTCCGCGCCGCACTTTCCACCGTGAACCGCTTTCCTCGCTACGGTTAGCACCGGCAAAAGTTCGCCTCGTACCTCGTCGAATTGCGTTTAGCAATGCCTTAATAATATTGTGCGGCTTCTGCCTCCGACAGCAGTATGGAATAACAGCTATTCTTTATGCACTGGACAATTAATGGTAGCAGTGTGAATTAAAAAGTAAATGTGTTGCGGAGCGGATTTATACAGTTATAAAGGTATTAAATTGATAGATATTAACAGTACGTTAAATCATTGAATAAATGAGCATGTCTGAATAATATTGACAGGAAAGAGAAATGCATGGATGAATACAAAATCTGTCAGAGGAACAAAACACGATAGCCGCGAAGGGTGCGATGAATTGCGATAACTTCTTATCAGGGTGGACAATACTTAAGCTTCTAACTAGGTAATTAAACCAACGGTGGTAGAGAAAAAAGGGGATAGGAGGAGATCGGAGATCCTGAATATGGGCAGCGTATAGTGCGGCGCGCCTCTCTGATTTAATAAGTTCATTACCTAATGAACAGGTGTACGAAACCCCAGCCTCGGCCAACCCCTTTGCCGGCCCTGGCCGCGCCGGGCAACGCTTCATCCTCGCGACCTCGCGCCTCACCGATAATCAATACTTTTAATTATCGCACTTTTATGAATTCGGCTATAGTTTAGTTTTAATTGGATATGAAACCGACGATATCTCGGGCAAACCGATGCTCTATGTATGTGCGACCGCGTCTCTCGCTCCCTCTTCTCTTCTGGCTCAAGTTCGCTTATATCAACTTCGTAATTAGTACACCGAGGACTAATTTGTCGCGCGGCATCCCGTGAAAAACTCGCCACCCACGCTAGCCAGCATCATTTACTCTCGGGAGGGAGAGCTGTTACGGTTTTAATCGGGTTCGAGGGCTGATTTAGTGGCGCGGGCGATTTAGAAATCTGTTGCGATCTGATTTATTATGCCGCGCCACGATCTCATTAAGCCACCATCCTATCCTATTCTGATGCATTTGAAAAAACTGCATTCTCAAATTGCAGCAATAGGTCTACGGATAATCTTTAGATCCGACAATGGGATTTTGGTAAAACTTTGGTGGAGCATTCGTAAACTGTGGTTGGTTGGGCGAAGGTGACCGGCGGGGATAGGGTTGAAATATGTAGAGCAGGTGTGAACACTTTAAGCCCTTAATCTCTGGAGACATAGCGAGGAAAAAAGCTGGCGATGCCGCTGGATTTAACCCCCAACCGCTCCTTCTTTTTCCTTTGGCCGGAGCCACTGGCTCTTGCGAGCCGACTGTGAATTAGTGGAAAGAGATAACAAAGAAAGAATTAAGATTCGTACACACCGACGCACCCCAGAATGCCTTGAGAGGATCGCGGGGAGCGGCCGAGTTGCTAATGTATGCAGCAGGCAAACTTTTTTAAAGCCCAGTCTTAGCGTCCGAGAAGGGTAAAGCTCTGACTACCCCTCGAAATCTTTACTTTGACTCACTCATCGGGGTGGATAAGGGCGGCCTGAAGACCTCGCTAATCTATGGGAGAAAAAATCCCCGGCAAACTTCTCGCCAAAGTATAGAACTGCGAATTTTTTTAGTAGCAACGCTTTGTTTTCCAGGGCCTTTTCCAAGGAAATGAACCCAGGAAAACTTACGAACTCCAGGCTACCTTTTTCCTGGTGGCGGTGCGTGTCAGCTATCACTGGCTCGGTTTATAAGACTAGTTTTCTTTGTAATGTACATCTCGGAATATTTGCCAAGATGAAGATAGTGGTTGTTGCAACTGGAAATTTTTCGTCGTCAGGGTAGAGAATATCGCAATCGGCGTTAATCCGGCAAGCACTCTGCATGTCCAAGACGCGCTATGTCAATGTCCTGCGGGACATAGTGTTGGGGCAGCGGGACCCTTCATTAATCACAGGACACAGTCTGCGCGAGCATTTGCGCGCCGGTTTCCCTCTATCTCGCACGCATTATTCTCTCGCAACTGCTCCACTCGTCTCGAGGCTGGCCAACCACCCCTCTCAATCCGTACTCTCCTTCAAGCCGTCCCTCGCAAGCCCCGCTGACCCCCTGAAAAGCCTCTCGCCTGAGCGCGAGAGGCGTTAATTAACCTGAGCGAGCCGGCATCAAATAAATTTCGGTTAGAACGTGAGAAGCAACAAATCTGAGTCAGGTGGTGTCAACTGCGGCGAATGCAAGCCGCCTCTTACTTCAGTTACTCTTCGCTCTCTACTTCGCCCGCTTCCTCCCTTTGCCGGCTTTTGCTGCGTTACATCAGGGCACACACATGTTCGCGTATGAATAAATGTAGGTATGCTTGTGTATCGCTGGCTAGAGGCGCCACGACCGAGAAGAAAACTGGACGAAGAAGGATGTTACGGTGGTAGGGGCCTTCAGCGTCGACTAGCAGACGTTAGGTTGGACACACACTGACATCGGATAGTTTATCAAACGAGGGGAAATAGAAGTTGTTGGTAATTTGTTATACTAGGTTCTACTTTGTAAAGAATATTAAAGGGAACTAGATTCAATTTTGAATAAAACTGACACCGCAACTATGCCATAAAGTACAATACGTATAAGAGTGATGACGGCATTTATATGTTTTGTTGTTCAATTCGAGTTAATTGTTGGTATTGTTGGTAAATGTTAAACGTTCTTTTTCTGTGTTTTTATTGGTGAACTAGTGTGTGTCCCACTTAAAGCCCGTCCATACGATGAATGGATGTTGAAGGTGGGGTGGCAGGGCTACCAACAGCATCAGCGCATCTCCCTCGCGTCCTAATTAGAGAAATTTAAATTCATAGCCACCCCACGTCGCGCTGAACTTACCCGGGACTCCAACTCTCCCGCACTCTTGTTCTTCAGGCAGGCTCCCCCTGTTCGCTTCGTAGGGCGCCCTCTTTTCCACAGGCTTTCCCTCATTTCTTCCTTTTATCGGGAGGCAGCCGCGTGGTCCGAGAGCTAGGCGGGTTTCCTTAACTAAAGCAATTACGCATCGCAGCCCTCTGCCTGTAACGCGCTCGACTTATGCCGAAAGATAACGTCATTTTCCACCAGGACACCTTCGCCTTCAACTACCATCCACTCTCTTACGCTCGTTTCGTCATTCCCAGTTCATGTTATCAACCCACCACTCACACCAGGAGTGGTAATTCGTTTTGGAAAATGAGTAAAAGATCATACAGTTGGGAGAACTATTCGTTCGTTTTTTTAAATCGAAAATCTAAAAGAATTAAAAGGGAATACTTTTGAGAGTAGTGCACAATCATTTCGTCCTTTGGAAAATCAATGGGAATGGGCGCAGAGTGACGTCGGTGGCTCAATAAGGGCGGACGAAGGTCCACATTAGTGTTCCAAGGTGCAGTCGTACAAGAGCTTAAGTTGTCGAATGCCCGTGTATCCTCAGTCAATCTAGCAAGGATGAATTAACGAGGAGAAGTGGGAATCGGGCGAATGAACCTGGGTAGTTCGGGCCCGGAAATTCGTAGGGTAAGCCCCCTGGGTGATCTCGGGAGAGTGGTCACTAATACTCCCTAAGAACGCCTAGTGGAAGCTGTGGAACGCTGTTCCCATCAGGATCCCCACTGCCTACTAACACCGAATGCATTCCTCCTTGATTAGGATCCCTTCCACCAACCGATTTGCTCGTATTTGCAGTTCCCGCTCCATTCTATTGCCCCTTGAAGTAGTATCAATTGACTGCAATCTGAGTGCCACTCGCCGATACTGCTAACTTAAACCTTCGATGCTATCGAAATCGAAAAAAACAACAGCTTTGACATTTTCGTCATTCTTTACATTCGGAACCACTAAAGCAATACTTGCGAAATCTTTCCGATTCACCAATCTCACGAGTGACAGTGCTCGCATTTTACAAGTTACAACGTCCTCCTAAAACCCCGGCAATAAAATTGCTCAATTTAGTATTCTCTTTTGCAGCGCGTTACGACGTATCGTGAAAAGTTCCACTTCCGTCCTCGGATATATTTCTGTCCAGCGTGGACGGCTTTTTGCAAGGCGGTCGGGGCTAAAAGCTATTATAAATCATCCTATGAACGTGCAGTCATTTATAAGGGACACTTTCGAAGTCTCGACTTTATCTTGGCGCTCCGAGAAATCAATAAGGAGGTCTCAGACTCCCCACTGTGGAGACTTAACAATTATTCGTATTATTCTTCAAGTCCAAGAAAGACTACAACGCCGGCCACGGCCAGTCGTTATTAAGAAAATATAAGAGAGTGTAATTATTAGGGTTAGATTTAATGGTGAATAAAAAGTAACTAGTTAGTCTTTTCTCCGGAGGTGATGTCAGTTTTCGATTAGGCAAGAGTTCTGCCGAAGCAGTTGTCTATGTGTCGAGTGAGGGGGTGCCTGATCTAAGGTGCTCGGGGTCCGAAGTTTCGGGGGAACGTCGTTGCTGCTGGTTAATTTGCATCCCTTAATGAGCCGCTCACGTAACGCTCTTATCTTTACACCCTGCGCCTCACTCTACACCACCGGTGCACCCTTACCGCCAGCCTACGATTCAGTTAGCCCCCTCGTCACCCTGCTCACCTCCTGGACCGCCACTCTTTCGCCGAAACGAGAGGCGCCTTCCCTTCTTCACTGTTTTCTTGTCATTCGGCCTTGTTATTTCTAAGTTGCACCCTCCTTCCAGCCTGTTCTTTCTCACCCTTCCCTGTCTGCCGTGGACCCTTCGGAAGAGAGCCTGTTTTCTCTTCTTTCAGAGTTCTACGAGAAAAGGAAGGCACCGGCCAGCGGCGATTCATCTGCCGCCAAGTGTTTGCGGCATGATCGACTCATCGTCGACGCGCTCCTTCAGTATACCCTTCTTTTTCGCCCCTTTTTCATTTCGCTTCTCAGATATTTCTAAGGGTTTCTTCTTTGGAATGAGATGTAGGAAATTTTAGTACTTCTGTAACCTGAATATATTGTTAATTAAATCTGTTTTAACTTGGAACTGGGGAGTCGCAAACTTTGTCATTGAAAAGCTTGAAGTTCCAGTGCTTCTTGCCAGTACAGCTAATTTCAGATGTTGAACTTTGATAGAACTTAAACGTGGCATACATTAGATATCAGCTAGTCTATAATGCTGAAGTGGCAGTGATCCTTGAAGTAACATACGCGGCTGTCTTACACATGACAGTCCCATGCCGCACTGCCACTCAGACGAACAGACTGACGGCGGCTTTGTATGAATTGTACTTTCATTCGGAGGATACATTACCCTACGATTGAGGAGATACTGAAACTGCGTCACCCTCCTCTAACTCGGTGAAACAAGTTGGAGATAATCTGCTAGATGTCACGCACCTCTCACTCATACACACACTCTCAGGAACACCCGAGGTTCGTCGTTCCTTAGAAGCTGAACCTTATGGAAAATATATATGCGATTTAAGAATGATTTACATAATAGTTAGAAAGAAAATATTTTAAAGTATTTCAACTCTTCTATTTTCTCTGTCGATTCTGAGTTCTAATTATCGATTACCCCAATTATGTTTTATTGGAAGATTGTTATCACCCACAAACCTTGAGCTGCGTTCCAGTATCGATGTGCCAGGTTTCAAAATACGTTTGTGTGGCAAACCGTTCGCGATTCTTATCAAGCGGAGATTCGAGAGAAAGGGGATGAATCCTCGGTGTTTCACGGTAGGCGTCTCACAGCCAGGCAAGAAACAATTTCCTCGTCTTTTCGCGGCTCGACGCCACCCTTTCCCCTCAGCACCGACACTCTGTCGCGAATTGGAATCCTGTCTATGGAGAGGAACGGCTGTCGCACCTTATAGAAGCCAGGCATATAGGCGGCTCCGGACGGAAATGCGAGCAGCGTGCGCGCCTTGCTCGAAAGAAATTCCTAAATTATGCCCCGTTTCATGAATTTCTATGGCGAACCGGCTCGCCCCGGGAAAACACTTGCTCTCTCATGCTCACATTTTACATGTGTCACGGCGAAAGCTTGACGCGTATAAAAGTTTCATCTGGGCGAGCGCGACTGAAAGCGCGATTCATAATTGAAAGTATTCTCTGGACGCGGCATGCCCACTTCCGGATGCAACATGTAAGAAAATATACAATTCGAAATCGGAAAGTCAGTCTCAGTTGGAAGTATTGGACTATTTCCCTCCTGACGTACAATCCCTCAGTAATGAAGTATGTTTTTCTATTCGAGAGATATCCTAAAAAACAACATACGTCCTACGCTGTTTTGATTGCTCGCTAAGCCTGAAAGACTTCAATTTGCAGTCTTAATCTAAATTTCCCGTCGCCGCACTCTATCAACGATCGCATCGAGTGGAAGAGCAGGCGGAATCGATTTTGTCCGGCCAACTGGCGGAGCCGTCGCTCTGATAAAACAAAAGAGACAGCGGCAATTGTTGAACAAATCTGTGCACTGTAGTTTAACACTTTTGAGCGGCTTTTCAAAGTGAAGGGTAACTCGTGCGATAGTATTGTCCAGGGCAGCTCCTGGCGAGCGCAGGCCGTGCTTTTCCATTCCACTCTCGGCCGGGTTACTCTTGGTCGGCTGGCTTGGAAAACGCGGGGCGTCGCGACGCATCTGTCGCCAAATTATTTTGTCCACGAGCCCGTGAAAAATTTCACCCCCGTGCCATTATTGTTCCGTTGCGCGTGAGAATCTAGTTATTTGCTCATTTCCTTGCAGCCCCTGGAAGCCCCGCGCCCCCATCAAAATAGCCCGGCGAACGCCCGCTAAGTGACCAATCTGAACTCGACTAATTGTTAGCAGTTGGACTCCGAGTAGTAAGCTGCTGCTGTTCTACTGTCTCCCAGACAGGAAGTAGTATAATGACTGTTATGGAAATGCGGTAATGACGCTAGGGGATATTTCCATTGGGGAGTGAAATTATACTTGCGATGCGAAAGATATTACACGAAAATCACATTTACCCCTCGCAATTTTGTTTCAATTTGAGTTAGGAAACGCATTTTCCTGCGGTTCGTCATATTCGAACGTACGATATGCTATAATAGATTTTACAGTATTAAAACGATTTGCGACTATAATACAATATTAAAAAATCGCACATAGAATAGAATTGATAATCAAATAGGTGATATTCCAAATTGCCACGTGTATTCCACGTTCCATCTTTCTAAACTCATCCCGAGCTCTAAGAACCCTGAACGGTTCCGAACGGTTAAACACTGTACCGACATCGCAACACTTTTAATTCCACCGGTGGAGTCCCGTACTCCCGATAACTTTTAAGGCAGAAAAAGGCTATCCGAGTAGAATTCGGGGGGGCGGGGGAGGAGCAGGGGCACTAAATGAAAACAGGTTCTAATTTCGACGGGACAAAAAAAGGCTGGAGAGTCGGGGGTGTAATCCGAGCATGGAGAAGATACGAGTCTAATTTCGGAAAGTCAGCGAAACATCGGGCGCTCTGGGTAAGAGCAGTTGGAGCTAATATTATGGAAATAGGTCATCACCGATGCAAATGGAGAAACTGAACGAGCAGTTCGTTCAGGTGTGCGTGGCTCGGGGAAGGCATGGGGCTCGTGTGACACCATCGCCGAGCAGGACATTGTCCCGGATGAGGGCTTTAGGATGGCGCTGCTGTATCGTCGGCTAAGCGATTTCAGCCGCTCGTTTCATAAGGTGCTGCGTTCTACCGACCAAGGACGGATGCTGTTTGTCCGATTATTGGGAATTAATGTAAATAGGATCGCTGGAGCCGAGTAAAGCGAGGCACGCAGAAGCGGCATCAAGCCATAACGCGGAAGCTGGCCCGGCCAACTTCCTCGATTCCCAGGATCCTTTCCACTGTCCTCCGACGACTGCACACTCTGCTCTTCTCTCCGCTCGGCTCTCAGCCTCCCAGTCCCTTCCCTGTTGTTCACAAGCGGGCCCTACACCCGGCCATTACGAACGATCGTGCATCGCATGTAGACACTCGCCGAGAGAGCCTGCGGTACAAGCGCTATCGGGTCGAGCCGCGCCTCCGCCGCGCCGCCGTCCCTACCAAATGATCCTTTAGCCAGCCCTGCTCTCACTACCTTCCACAATGCACTCGACTGAATTTTGATGATCCCGCCAGTTTAGCGGCCTTCCGCTAGTTCTACGCTCCTCTTATTTGTCCCGCAATGCGAGCCAGGATGAACTCTGCGCTGGATGAAGCGACGACGATCGAGCTGAGGTCCACAATAAGTTAGTTTCTCGCTACTTTGGGACTTCAGAACTACGCAAAGCCACAGAAGGACTCACGTCCCAAATAGATAGCGCGACTCTATTCAATATTAAACTAATTCCATGATGAGCGTTACAAACATTAACCGCGACAACTTTGGCGAAGTGTTAATGACTGGCAACCTCCAAAAAAGTCGTGTGTGCCACTAGCGTCAGAGTGAAGTGGAGTAGAGAGTAGAGGCGAGGCTGGCAAAATAACTAGATAGGCACGTGAAATAAAGAGGACGCAGCGACGGTGGCTGGGTGCGAGACAAAGCCGCAGCAGGAAGAGTATTAAGGCAGCGGCGGGAAAATGGATTGCGGCACTAACGTAATTGCAGCGAAAGATGGGCGGTTTTGACCCATTAAAGTTTCTGAATACTGCTTGGTCGAGAACGAGAGGCTGGAAAGGAGAGAGAAAGAGACAGGGAGAAGCATCCAGAGAGGAAGTGGCAAAAGCGGCGAAGAGAAAGAGGAAGGGCGAGGTGGAAAAGATGAGAGGACAGGATGAGAAAGTCAAGGAGGCCGCCACTGGAGCTCTAAGGACGCGCTTAAGGCTCCACCGGAGAGCGTGATAAATAATATCACGCGGCCATTCGGCACCAGTAATTAAATGGAATTATTTAGTGCCATGAAAGGAGCCGGTAATAGGAGCAACAGCCACCAATTCCGCTCTCCTCCTCAACTCCTCTCCCTCTCGTCACTCACTCCACCCTCCAGCGGTGGAATATGAAAGAGAGCTGCGAACGGAGAGTACGGAAAACGAGTAGAACCGAATTAGAAGCTGGCAGATGAAGAACACAGGCATTAGTAGTGAGGCTGGAGAAAGAGAGGCTGATGCTGCCTCCTTTCAAAGACAAAGAGAACACGAGGGATGAAGGCACAGCGACGCGTTAAGGGTTCTGCGAAATGAATACTTCATTTCCCTTGAAAAGTTCACGATGATGATTAGCACGGACAAGAAAACGGAAGCATCAGGCGCTTCGTCCTGTAAACGACAAGGGTGGGCTAGAACAGTAATTCGCAAAATGACCTTGAAAATAGAGTAAATACCAATCGAATGGTTATTTCGGGAGTTTCTTTTTACACTTAAAATGGCTGTGAGACGAACAGAATACTGGGAATTCTTGCATAAGAGTATCAGTGGCATTGAATAATAATTGGAAGAGACAACTGTACATGAAAATTGGTGTTGGAAGTTTGGATCGCAGATATATCGAGAAAGGATTGTGAGTATGTGCAATGGATATTCGGCTTGGGCTCGCAAATCATAGGGGAGTCTAGGGAAGAGGGACTTCGAGAAGCGTGTACGGTGTATATATCCGGAACTTCAGATTGATAAATGTATTTCTTGGACCCGCCGGAAGGCTTGGATATGCGTCAGCATTTCAAACAGTCCAGGTCTGTGAATGAAAAATTCATGGTGAACTAGAGCGGGGATAGAGAGGTGATGCTGGGTGTAGCGCTCTTTCTCTTGTCTTACTCTGGGAGAGGAGAAAGGAAAGGGTGGAGAGGAGAGGCCGGCTCTCTAACATCCACTGTGTGGACACTCCGCTGAAATGTCGCTGCTCTTACGAATGTACGTACACGTTTACCTTACTCCGCGTATCTAGGCCAACTCCTTCGAGTTTGAGGAACGTGCTGCTCGTTCAAGCTGCACTGCCAGACCTAATGCTCGCCCAGCGATACGTCGGAAAAATGTGACTCTATTTTAAGCGAGCTACGCCATTTAATGGAACACTCGAAAACTGGCATTCGAAAATCTCAGGCTCACTCAAAGATTTCAAAGCCTTTAACTTCGGCCTCCAAAGTATTAAGACTGTTTTCCTTAGTGCGGAATATGAGTAGGTGGAATTACGGAACTAAATGTACGAGCAGCGTAACGTTTTATTGACGCGGAATTGGAGGGATGTGGGAGAGACGGAATTTTAATTTGGTGAAAATCTTGAGGATCGCCGGAGAAGAAGGCAGTGCAACTCCGAGAGATTTCTCTCTATTCCCGAGAGTGGAGCCACTGCAACTGCTGTATCGTATTTTACCATGATCCCATGCCGACTCGACACTGCGTTATCCTTTTACATATTCAGGGGGAATGCGTTCGCGAGACAAAACTTATTTGAAATCGCCCTGTCGACAGACGGAACACGTGCGATAAACGTCAGACCGAGTGTGCGTCACTTTATCAAGATATCCCTGCTTTACAAGGTCCGCACTGCTTGCGGCTTCTCTATTGGTCAGCCAATACCTTGCATATTACCGAACCCTATCCTTCGAGATTTCTTGTCGCCGTATTTCCTTTTTACGATTGAGCCGGGAACCGAGCTCTCCCCGCGCAATTCATTCCATACGTATTATAGAAGAACTTGAAAGAGACGTTTTTAAATCAGTAATTGCGTTTTGGAGTCCATGGTAAACACTAGACCTGGAACGCCGAAAGTGAACGAAAACAGTAGGAGAGACACATTAGGACTTGATGATTCCCTCTACTCGACCCGTTTAACCTTTCGCTCGCATCTACGTCCGCGCATTTAACTCCCTTTTTATCTATTTCCCTCTCTCTCTTACACTTTCTCCTAGTGTCGTTGAAGTAGCCCGCAAAATAATAAAAGCCCATATATTTCAGAACGCGGCGACGGGGTGTCCGTGTACCGTCGCTGAAGTAGCTATGCAAATTTCAAGAGGTGCCTTCTTCCTGCTCGCTCTTTTCCTCCTCTCAGTCTTTCCCCTTCGTTCTCGAGTACATGCGATCAGTACGAGAGCCGAGCGGCCACAGTTCTGCTGGTGACGTTTTTAATTGTTCAATAAAAATTTGAACTATTGCCCCTCACCAATGCCTCCAGCCGCTCTACACTGGCGTGCTACATTATAGAATATTTCGTCTTCCAAAGTCTGAGCTATCAAGTCTGAAAACTATATTAATTACATTGGTAATTGATACGAGGCACTTCAAGAAATATTATAGTTGGAAAATAGGATGTAATGTTGGCTTGGCATAGATATGTTTGGTTCATTAATGGAGTGGAAACTGTCGCTTTTCCAGTAGAATTCCTGCTAAGGGACTGCTGTGTAGAGGAGGTCAGGGTCCACTGATTTCATATATGGTCGCCCGAACGCCCGGCAATCAAGCGTAGCTTACGTTTGAGGGAAGAGTTTGCTGGGAGAATACATTACGATTGCGAATCGATGCGACAAGGTGTACTGGAGGGTTCGGGAACGAGGCTCTCGACTGCGTTAATGAATTATTAAACGGCGCATTACCGAGGGTGGAGAAGGAAACGTAGTGAACTGGCCCTGAATTATTTAGTATCGTTTGCTCGGATCGGCATCATAAATGCATAGAGGGGTACTAAGTTGATCTTTCGGACAAACATGCTATTAAGTAATAATCGCGCCTGAAATTCCCCGAAATCTCCAAGGGGGGCCAGCGAACTTCCCGGAAACTAAAGAAAGTAATTCTGATTTAAACCCAGCTAGGTTATATGCTTTGATAAAGATAAGAATGGAGTTTTTTAAAGTGATCAAGTGGGAGGGAAACTTAAACTTTCCCTGCTGAATAAGTAAACAAGTAAGACAGATATACTGAATACGTATAAATCTTAAATAACAAAAGCGTTGGTGCACTATCATTAAAGTTTCAGAAGAAGCATTTTGATGCACCTATATTTTTGTGTAAAAGAATTTTTGAGCGGAACCTACTCAGGATTCCACTCAAGCTGTCCTCTTCCTTTTACAAGAAGGGGCTGAAAAAGCGTGCCTGCTGTGCCTCTACCATCCCGTGTTTTACAGCATAAAGAGTAAGTCCCAGCAACTCCCTGGATAGCAAGCTCGTGACTCACGGCTCTTCATAAATATCAGATGACCACCGAGCTAGAAAGAGAGGAGTCACTAGCCTAACCAGACATTTTTACTGTTCTACGCTTCTTCACTCCTTTCTTATATCTCTGACCAAAGGCAAGAGCTGCTTTTACATCAGCCAGGGTCAACCTAAATTTCGACGGTGCTCTAACGTGTCTCGAATAAAAAGCTCACTGGTTTAATAATTCACTGGCCAAGGACGCGAAGTAGAAGCCAGTTAATAAAGGAAGAGGCTTCATTGACAAGTTCGCCGTTCGGGATATTAGAATCGTAACCACTATAAATTATAATGATTTCAATGACGCCGACCAAATATAACCTGATTATAGATCTACTATTAATGATTAAATACCACGTAATTAGGGAACAATTAAAGGACGTTCATAAATAATTCTGGCAACCGAAAAGTTTCTATTGATGGACGAAAGCGGAGTGGTAGAGAGGGGCGGACAAAAGAGAGAAAAAAAGGGGGAGGGGTGGGGAAGTGAGGGTGGGTGGACAATCAATTCGAGAACTTATTCAAGCGGTAATTATCGGCGAGTTATAAGTATCGCAATAAGAATGAATCGCATTTCCAGGGACGCGCGGGATGGGCGAGGGGCAGAGCAGGGGAGGGGAGGGGAGGAGAGGGGAGGGGGAGCGGGGGGCTGGCGGTGGTGGATGGCCGTGCGGTTACACCCCCGCGTCGACGATGAACACAATTGAGCCGATGCGAGTCTCAAGAGGAAAATTAGCGATCGACTTGTCGTTCGATTAGCCGTTTTCTCTGATTTCCTGTAGCGCCATCCTCTTTCTACCGTCGCTCGCTGCTCTCCCCGTCGTCTCGACGTTCTGGCAATTACCGGGCGAGCCGGGGAGCAATGCAGTTAGCCAAACAAAAGACCGTTAAAGCCACCCTCGATATCTGCACCTTCGCTTCCTCTTCTGCCGTTTGTTCCGATCGGAGGCCGCCCGACCTCTCCCCAACATATCACGACGTTCGATTCTGTTCGCCACTCGTCTCTGCCAATTCATTCACTGCTAGTTAAAAGTGTCGCCAATCAGTACAAGATACCCTTGACTACCAAATAATATCACAATAAATAAAGTTTCATTGTGGCGATTTGAAAGGGGCTGAGCTCGAAAATGCCTAAAAATATCCTACATCGCATAGTCCTCGGGCGAAGTGGCAGAAACTGTTTCACCATCCGAGCGGAAATCAGCGGGCAAGCGAAGCCGAAACCAGCTAAAAATTGATTAACCCGTTGACTCGCTGGAACGAAAGCGAAGGGGGTTGGGAGTTGGGGGGACAAGCGAAAAGGAGGGGGGTTTCGGGGTGAGCACGAAAAGCCAGTATGTGGGTGGAGCTCGGATCGCATATCAAGTGGACTCGAGACACACTCGAGGCTTAAATGGATCGAGGCTGTCCGCAGGAGGCGGCCAGCTCCACTCACCCCCGGCCTGGTCAAAGCTACGCTCGGCTCGCTTATCTCTCGGCTTATTCAATTATGACAATTTGTTCAGAAGTGCAGGCCACCCCGGCGAGGGTGGCGGGCGGGGGTGGCAACGGACGGCGGCGAGGGTGGTTGGTGTACACTTTGTGAGGTGGCGGGGGTTGTTTCGCGATAAATTGAGCTCTCAAGAAGGCCTGCGATTGCCGCGTATACGTGAACCGGTGTGGAAAAGGTGAATGGGCTTGGAGAGTAGTTGCCGCGAACCGCTGGAGGACAAAGGATAACCGTGGCTGCCCCTTTTTCCATCCTGCTCCCCGGCCGCCGTCCCCTCTTCCACCATTCCCCGGCTCACCATCTCTCATTTCCACTCTTTCCTCGTTGCTCTTTCCACCCTGTCGTTCCAGCTAGCACATACACGGACACTCGCACCCCACCACCCTTCTTTTTCGCTTTTCCGCAATCCACGCACGTGAAGAGCGAGCGAGAGAACGAGAGAAGGAGAAGGAGGGAGGGAGAGAGAGAGAGAGAGGAAGAGAGCGAGGGTAGAGAGAAAGGGAGGCAGTCGGCGCTCGATATGCAAAATCGCTGAATACGGCCGTAAAACGCAGCCGGCGTGTACGCCAATATGGCGAGCGAGACTCCCTTTTCTCTCGTTTCCACTCGTGCATCGAGCCTGCATGCCTGCCTGCCTGCCTGCTTGCCTACCCGCCCGCCTGCCTATCGTCGCACCAACCTCCAACCGGCATATTAATGCTAACGTTGCCGTGGAAATCCTTCGTACACTACGCTCGCCTTGCACAGCTACTTTATGGACTACCCTCTCGCCCTCTTGCGAATTACGATGTCTCAATTGTGCCTCACTTCATTCCTGAAGGCACGCCGACGGAGCGATGGACGGGGAGTCCTTTAAAATGGCCTTTCTCAGGAGAACTTGTGTTTTGATGGCTCGGAAGTGTTACGGACGATAAGGTTTGATGGAGAGACCCAGTTACGAAGTATCCCCAGAGTCGTCCCGAAGCGATTGTTACAGCTTTAAATGCGCCGTAGATTGATATCCGAGGAGATATTTGTTTTATTGGGCAACACTTTATATTGAAAAAGATGTGCTTACTTTGCTGTGTTTTGGTTCGAACTTTCGTTAGTCAGTAAGGAAAGGTATGAAGCAGGGAAATGACTTGGGTGGAACGCGTCAGTTTATGGTATGAAGGGGTGGAGGTCCAGAAATAGAAGTCAGATACGTTTATAGCAGGGATAAAATCCTTGGTACACGGGGGCAGCATAAGCTTTTCTCGCGATGGTTTCGTTCCACGAATGAAAATGTCTCATTTCCCAAAGGGAAACCCAATTTCCGCTGGGTATCGAGCAATCTGGTCGAGAAAAAGGGGTGCACGGACGAAAGGGGTACGCGAGGCAGGGAGATATTCGAATGATTGAATTCCAATTATGGACGGCAGGGTGTGATAAACTTTACAGAGGTGGGTAAAGTAAGAGAGATCTGCTCCTTTCCTTTACGGGTTCTATGAGTCGCGGTATCTAACGAAGCGAATTCTTTCCTCGTTAATCCCGGATACTTTGCCGCGCTGCCATCTCCCGTGGGAATTTGGCACAGTAAACTGTGATTAAATTCGAATTTTAAATATTGCGCCGCTCCGCTCCGGGCGCTTTTGACGGATTCCGAACTTTTCGTATTGAATTTCTGCGCTTCCACCCTCTATCAATTCTCCGATGATCGATCCTAACCGGGATCCTTTTTAAATAGTGCTAAACTCATTCTATAAACGTATCATTTGAATTAATGACAACTCATTGAAAAATCATTAATTCTAAACACTTGCAGTTTGACAAAGATTCCAGAGGATAAATACAATTTATTATAACTTAATGAAGAAGAACGTTGAGATGATACAAGGTATGTACGAGTGTTAGATTTTTAAGGTACTATCTGACATCCGGCAGTAGAGGGGTAGTCGCAAACACTTTCCACTGGATTGAAGTGAAGACCCGGTGGGCACTTCATAAGAGTGGGGTGTCCTCTTAGACAGGCATAATAAGTCGAGCAGTCGAACGGGTTCGGAAGCAGGGTGACGAACGGTCCATCCACCGCTGGACATGTGACACCAGTGACTTGCTCGCTGATCGACTCGTCAGCTGCCGCGGAGCTCATAACGGCAGCGATAGCGAAAAGCAGGAAAACTGTCACTGATAATCAATAAACGCAATTATTAAACTTCACGATTATATTCCCGGCATATTCACAATTATACTTCAACAGAAGCGAATGATATATGTCCTGTTATAACTATATTGCAATAAATGTTCTAACTCACCTTTCATGTTGATTATGGATTGTCTTCTCTTAACGAATCAAACGTGAATCACCGGAGTCGTGCTTCTCTGATTGCACAAAGTTGTCTGCTCAGTGTTGGGACTGCTACTTTATATAGGTAGCCGATCCACATAGTCTCTTTGTGTACATCGAATGGAATTCCTAGTTCCGGGTGATTATCGTACTGGTATCCGTTATCATGGTAAACAGTCAGAAGTAGCACCGCGGCCGCGTTGAAAAATGCCCTGATTAATACCAATCGTGAGAACTACAATTCTTGAGTCGCACATGGATTACTAGCTTCGGGAAGCCGAGATACGGACTTCACGAAAGATCATTGATTACTCGGCAAGATACTTAAGAGATTGAACGGCTGACCTTGACTTATAAACAGAAGGAAAATAAGACACTTGCGTAGGTAAAAAGAAAGGAGTGTTAGTTGGACGGCAGGAAGACCGGTAGAGCGTTAGTGCGAAGGAGGGAAAGTGGGTGGGTGGGTGTGCGATATGGCGAGGGATACAGAGGGTAGGACGACCGGCTGACACTCGGACAATGGTGCAGGGTGCTGCTGTCGCGTTCGGTTCCTGGTTATGGCGGGTGCACAATGCCTATTGTCGCGCGCGAGCCACCGCAGAAACGTGTGTGCCAGCCAGCGCTTCCACACAACGGCCCTTTACTCTATCACCTCGTCTCCCTCATACACATTCTCCCTCTCTCTGCCTATGCTTTACTCTACGCTTCTGCATTCTCTACTCTTTACTCCTCGCCCTCTTCCTTCTTCCGATTTCTCTATTCCAGCCCTATCACGCCGCTGACTTTTTCGGAGCGGCCAAGTGCCGGCACGCGCCTCTGACCCCTCGCACTCTCCGCCGGAACGTGCCACTGCCGGCTTTTGGCAAGGCCAATATAAGATCCGGGCGAAAGAGCGATATATTGATTTCCAGCGAAATGACAGGGCCGAAGCGAGTACAGGAGGAATGTCTGCTCACCACCCCATGGGAGGATTCGTCTATTTGGTGGGCCTCGCGCGATGGAAAGGGCAGGGGATTTGATCTACCGAATGCCACGCATTCTTTGGCAGAGAATTGGCAGTACGCTTGGATCACTCCCCGATTTTCCTCGATTAAATGGCTGAATTTCATTTTGTCCCCAGTTAAAACAATTTATAATAGTAATTGTATCAGATTATAATTTGACGAAGATACAAATGAGAATTATTATTATAACTCTCGAATGTAACTATCCAATGTTTATTTAACCTTCCCATTAGGAATTGCTCTGTCCTCGAACGTGCTGTCACTATAATCAATCGATTTTTAGGTCACCTGTATTAAATAGTAGGAGTAAGGGCCACTTGCGTCGGTTGTGTAATACGCTATCAGATTGTTGATTGGAAAGACTCGGAAAAATTAATCACGTGGTGATAAAATCAAGCGGACGAGAATGAAAGACATCAAAATAATGTGATAGGAAGATCAGTGGTCTCTAGTGAAATCCGTATCTCGATTTCCCAAGAAACGAGCCGGACGATCATAGTGTGACACAGCCGTATCTCCATTTATCGATATTAATCTATCAAGTCATTTTTTGACATTAGCGTAATGTTATCTATCGCGATAACGTCGTAGATAACCGGAAAACCGCTAGTAGTTATTGCAATGTACATATACACGTCTTATGTATTAGCAGTTTATATAAATTGGCAGTGAAAACTGCAAGAAGTAAGCTTTGTGCATTTGGAGGCGCAAGATCACACCAGTGATTCCTAGTGAATATTAAGTCGCTTGAAGCATCATCCCACAAAACACCAGCAACATGAAAGGTAAACTTTTTAATACTCAAGTCTAATATAAATTATGGTAATTATGCATAATAGGGCTGACCCCTAAATTATTAAACGCTATAATGATTATACAACATCCTGAAGAATGAGATCTTTATACGAATTGTATTCGCAAGTTTCAACTAGCTAGATAAATTGGTAGTAAAGTATAATTTGCAGAAGTTTTTTTTAAGACTAATCGTTAGGTTTATTTCTCAACAGTGGCAATCGTCCTCCTTTTCGCCGTGGCTGCTGTCATGGCTCATCCTGCGGCTGAAGACGTGGAAGCCTCTAGTTCTACTGTTGGTACCACTGGTCGCCCTATTATGTCTACTGGAACTACTCCACCTTCACCTGTTGAAAAATGTCCAGCGATCAACGGAGTGTACGTCACTGTGATTCCTAACCCAGCTGATTGCACCTCCTACTTTGCCTGCGAAACTGGAGTCCCAATCCTGATGCACTGCCCACCTGGTCTTCACTTCAACCCAGTGCTGCACGTTTGTGACTTGCCAATCAATGCCAAATGCCAGAAAGTGGAAGACGCGGAAGCCGCTGGCAAGGCCACCACTGGTACCACACTTGGTACCACTGGTCGCCCTAATATTCCTACTGGAACTACTCCACCTTCACCTGTTGAAAAATGTCCAGCGATCAACGGAGTGTACGTCACTGTGATTCCTAACCCAGCTGATTGCACCTCCTACTTTGCCTGCGAAACTGGAGTCCCAATCCTGATGCACTGCCCAGCTGGTCTCCATTTCAACCCAGTGCTGCACGTTTGTGACTCGCCAATCAATGCCAAATGCCAGAAAGTGGAAGACGTGGAAGCTGGTGGCAAGGCCACCACTGGTACCACTGGTCGCCCTAATATTCCTACTGGAACTACTCCACCTTCACCTGTTGAAAAATGTCCAGCGATCAACGGAGTGTACGTTACTGTGATTCCTAACCCAACTGATTGCACCACCTACTTTGCCTGCGAAACTGGAGTCCCAATCCTGATGCACTGCCCAGCTGGTCTCCACTTCAACCCAGTGCTGCACGTTTGTGACTTGCCAATCGATGCCAAATGCCAGAAAGTGTAAAAACCTAACAATTTCGATGGAGCCAACAGGATTACAGAGGAATCCCTCTGCAAACTATCCAAGCTATAAAGTTTATTTCCTTTCAATGTACTCTGGCATTCAGTTATAATAAATTGTATTTATTGCATCCCACTTACGGAGTACTTTGTAAACCTTTTCAATCATTGCGATGATAAACCAATGCTCATCATAACTTTTGCTTGAAGATTTTACTACTTGGTAAGTGGGTACTTCGACAGAGCCCACTGTGGTTTAATGACTAGTCAAGAAAGTTTCTGGACTTTAAAGTGCACAATACCCTAGATTTCTTGGTGCTGACTCATTTTTCATTGTTCGCACAATTAAGGCATCGCAATCACCTACTAATGGCGAGCAGTCGAGAGGAGTTCTTCAAGTTCAGTGCACGAATGCCTCGCTGCAATTTCTTAGCTACAGTTTAACTGCCTGTTTGTATTGCCGGGCCTGGTATTGGCATGCAACACCGTCCAACACGCGATCCAACGCGCACCTGCACGAAGGATTTCTAAATAGGCAGATTGGAATAAAAAATTCAATACCGTTCGTTCCATTGGCAAAACTCGGGTCACAAATATCTGTTAAGAAATATTACTAATAATCGTAGCAAAACATGTTTGCAATTGCAAATTACTGAACCGAGATGAAATTGGTAGGGTCGTGTAATATGGTACGAAAGAAAAATAGTCATCGGATTAAGCGATCCGGTTGCGAGGTGATGATGGTACCGATCAATCTCCCGGGAAACATTCCCGGCAGTGATTCGTCCCTTCATGAATAACCCGAATCGCATCAGCGAGTGTCGTGAACGCCTGAATCGGGCACTATCGTCTCGATCAAGCGAGAGGGGCGGCGAGGGTAGTCGGGGTTGTGCGGCAGGAGGAAGACACAGGAGGAGTGTCGGCTGCACGATGAGGAAGAGATGAAAAGGCCCGCTTACGAGCCCAGCAGCCGGAATACCCGGGGGAGAGGATTGGCCGGGACGTATCCCGTGCAAAACAGGAGTACATCCGGGCAACAAACGGGCATGAGTGAAAAAGAGGTCGAAAGTGGGCAACGAGGGGGAAGAGAAGGCGAGGGAGGAAGGAACTCTGGCTGGTAGCGGCAGAGGACGAGAGGAGACGCTATCGGGCGGAGTGGAAAAGGAAGGAGAGAGATCTCATCAGAGGTACGACACTTAAATTCCCTATTTCGTTTGGCGCTCAATGCTACGGAGTTTGTCGCTCGCCTCCCGCTCGTCCGTCCGTCAGTTAATGTCGTATTCTCTGGGAAAAGGAGAGCGAGAGCGAGAGCGAAGCGTTGGGCCTTGGCGGCGAGGCAGTCCAGAGTGAGGGGTGGAGTGGTGGAAGGTTGGAGGGAGGACGAAAGACTCGTGAACGAACGGATCAGGACTTCTTATCGGTACAAGTCAGCTACCGGGCTGCGGGCTTCCCGTATGTATGTTCCTTTTCCTCTCCGCGGATTCCTGTTTCTCGGGCTTTCATCGCCTCGTCGCCGTCGCCAGCATCGCCGCGCGCCGCCCACCCTTCTCACCTTCCTCCACACTTTCGCTCCCTTTCTTCACGTCCGCGCGATCCCAATCCTCGCCACCTCCCTGCGGGATACATCCGCCGGAACTGCTGGATCGCTGATGTTAATGGATTCTATTTTCGCTTAAATTGGAAAGCGATTGGTCGCTTCTCACTGGTCATAGATCCCAGCGTGTGGCCCGCAACCGAGAAGACCGCTCGACCTCAACCAACTATTTTTGGGATATTCCACTGGCTATTCCCGCTACTTCGATGAGCCATTCACAATTCACCCTGAACAAGTGTCGTCCTGCCAATATTTGTAATCTCTAGCGATCAATTATACTTTGACCCTTACACTTTCGAAACACTGTACTACAATATCTCCTATTGTTTCTATTACTAGAGCAAGCAGTTCTTTCCCGGCATCACATTACCCATTGTCCGTGAAGCCGAAAAGAAATCCGAAGAGGCCGATCGTGCGGCTAATTTATTCTTTCTATCTTGCCGGCTAGTAGCTAGCAGCTCCCGTGCCTTGTCAAGGTGTTAGTTGCGCCGGCTAGCCGAGATCAAATTAATAGCCCGGCATTTTTCCAAGACGGTCTTACTATAATGCGAAAAAAGGAGAGTGCCGAAGGAAGCGGGGCGGAGCAGGGGGAGAGGTCGATTATAAAACGTTCGGATGGCGTGCGAAGAAAATAACGGGGGGCCTCCGTACCGCACGAGACAAGTCTAGGAAAGCTCGAGCTTGGTAGATTGCGGGTTTGTTGCGTGTCTCCTTGGACTTGTACATTCATTACCGCTCCCCACCGCGGGATCTCTCGTCTGGACGGCATTATCGCTTTTTAATCATTCTCATCGGGCGTTTCCTCCTCTATCAAGCCCCCGTTTCAACCGAGGCCCGTTATTACTGCTATTTAAACGACCGGAAATTAATGCGGCCCTCGATATATAATAGAGAAGGCTCAGCCTATCTGCTGGCATGGTAAGATTTGCAAAATTGACAGTACTTTGTCGAACTGCATTTAACTCTCGGTAAATGTAATCGTTTGCCTCATACTTCTCGTATTTGCAAACTTGCAAACGTACAATTTTTAAGTTTTAATTAATATTTAGTATAAATCGAGGAATGGGGTGGCTTCTTGTATTATGCATAGATGTTATTGCGGGCATACGGATGGTTTTATGGGGCAAATTTAGCAAGTCCTCGGTCGTCGAAATGAAATTACCCGTGGAAACGAGGCACGGCCATGAAGGCGGACGTGTAGGCCTGCATGACGAAATAGATGCTGAAGCACAGGTGGCCAGCAGATATTGGTTTTGGCTTTCGAATTTCGCGGACACCCCTTATAGCTGTAGACGCGCCGGAGACTCGCCACCGAGGGCAATTACCCCACTAAATATTCACAAGTTCATTACGAGCGGAGTTGGACGCGCGGCACCACCGCCACTCTCTCCGTCCAGCTATACACCATCGCTCGCAGCCCCCTTCATAACTTTAGGGTTACTCGGCCCCATAGCCCAACTGTGGACAGTTGCCGCGTGCTACAGTCAGCCCCTTTCCCGGATAAAATTCCCATTTTTCCCAGCAAAACCAGTGCGATTTTCTTGGAACTGATAATACAAAAGATTGTTACAGTATTATTTACAAAAATCAAAACTTCCTGTTTAACTCCTTCTCGCTGCTGGTGGTGATTAAATGATTTTTCCAGAGCGATTGTTCACTGATAGCCGCAATCACGGTTTCATCAGATACACGAATGTATTTTTAATTGACATACGATATTTACTTGATGAATCAAATGATAGATAGACATGAGTCATTCAAATTCAATGTTTCCGGATTGCGATTGAAAATTGTCTTGTTAGAAAAGAAGAGGGGTCACGTTGAACTTGGCAAAAATTGGAAGTATCTAAGCTTTCGGCAAATGCCACTAGTTGCGAGGGAAAAAGCAGTTGATGACAGCAGTGCTCGCGGATTGATTTCAGGCATGCACGCATCCAGGCATACACATCTTCACATACACATCGCATTTCGTGTGGATTTTCGAGGGGATCACACGTCAGCTATCCAATTCTAGCGTGGTACCCGATTAAAATTCGATCGGTTATCGGTGGAATGTCGGCTGATATTCGAGGCCGAGTTTTATGTACGAGGCCGATAACAATCCAGCGGATTATTGAAACCGGCGTCCGGCGCATCGATTGATCGACAGGCACGATATCAGAAATTGCCATGCACCGCACGCACACGCGCGCAAACACCCTCATTCAGCCCTCTTTCCCATTTTTATTCTGGTATACAGCTGGGCTACACTTACGCTCACTCGAATTCTACGAGTGCCATTAGATCTCGGCTTTTTCCGGTAGTTTTTCCATATCGCGCGTCTTTGAATACGTAGGAGCGTATATTTTCTTTGGGATTTATTGAAGTTTCGGTCCCTCTGGACCACTCACGTTTTTCAAGCAGAATTTCCCTCGAATAATGGGGTATATCGCGAACAGTGGACAATTTTTTTATTAGTCCGTACAATCCCCTATTTATACTAGTGAATTACGAGGAATCCGTTTTAGATTTGAAGGCAGTATTGAAACTAGGATTGCAAACTAATGCAAAGAGCTCACGTGTTTGACTATTTAATGTGCTCAGAGGCACACGAGGGACAAGAATTCACATTAAGGCCTGAAACTAAGAGTACTTTTTGTCCACGCGAAACAATGCGAGTCCTCGCACAGTTTTCCATCTAAAATACATATTTCTCAGCGTGTGACCCACTTCCATGAAGAATGCGAGACATACTGCGCGCCTTTTTAATTGCTCCAAATGCGAAAACAATCTTTCTCCTTCTCGGGCCCAGAGAAACCGAGAGGGAGAGATGCAGGCGCATTCGAGCGCATTCACTGCGACAGTTTAATTGTCGTGTTAGTTTCTAAAGAATAGCCGGGGATGAAAGTATCCGCGAGATATGATAGGAAAATAAAAATAAGTATGAGCAGCATGTGGAGTATCGCTACTATGCGTATTGTTCTCATCTCAAGCCAGAAGGCACTTGCCTCCAGGCAAAATGGCATTTTAAAAAATATGTCAGCGCGATGTAACGCAGATTCCCTAGTTAATATTTTGGGCTGTGATATTTTAGTGTTACAGACAGATATTAATCAAGAAAACTCGTACTTTAAAAGTCTTAAGAATCAAACAATTCAAAGGAATCTTTCAATAGGAGAGGATACTGATGAACGACTTACTTCCTGGCAATATTTCCAGATATTCCTCAATAACTATCGGCGTAACCCCTAATAGAAATATCCTGAGAAAATAGGAACTGGCTTACGTTAAGTTGGCAATACTATTGCCGGCTCTTTACACTATGCAAAATGTGCCAAGGCATAATCCTGCCGGCGATCTCGCGATGATATTGCACAGATGCAAAGGTTGGGGGAGATAAGGGAAAGGAAAGACTGTACCGCCTCGAACTCGATCTGGATTTACGATATTGGTTGCAACAGCACCTGAACCCTGGCAAAGCAAGCCTCCTGCTTTAAAGCATCGCCAAGCCAGCTTACTCCAGAGAGCGATACTTGGATCGCCTTCCTTTATTTATCTCCTCTACTTGTACTTCTGTTCTTCCTTTAAAAGCCAACCCCAACCCTCATCCTTCTCTTCCTGTGCCTCACTGTCCGTATCACTATCTCGTCCCCGACAATTAATGTCCCATAGCTCTAATGCGATTCCAATGAACGATTTGTCTGCTGAATCGAGTCCCTCGAAACTTTCTTCCCAAACTATTAAAGTACTCGGCCCAAAACTGTTAAATTAGAAATGACTGGCTGGTCAATTGTTCCTGTAGTTGAATACTTAACGTCGGAAGCAGGAATCACTGACCCATTTCACCAAATTTATCGAAGTCTCAAGTGTTGCGGTTGGCAAGCCTGTACGTCAAACGAATCTCGGCTTTCCCGGCTGCAAAAATGGATCGAGGGAATTCTGAATGGGTGGAATTTATGTACCGGCAGATAGGCGCGAGGCCAATATAAATGAGATTTTAAGTATACCTATCGCTCGGAGAGAGAGAGAGAGAGAGAGGGAGAGAGAGGGCGCGCTGTCTAGCTCACTGGCTCGTGCTCGCCTTTCCATTCTCTTCCCTTCTACTTCACACTCTCTCCTTCCCTCCCGTCGAGGGCGGTGCTGCCACCGCTCTTTCCTCCTCCTCGCCTTCAAAGCATATTTTCTATTTTCCAACGAGGAAAAGGGACGCGATAAATAATCGAGGCATAAATCTCGTCGCGTGGCACGGACGTATTCGATCGCTTAAAAGCGGCGCGGCGCGCGGCAAGAGAGCCCGGCGACCACCGCTCGCTTTTATTTTCCACGCGTGAGCGAACAGTCTAAGCTCGCCAACTGCGAATTTCCAGCTGCGAAACTTAACTCTCCGGAAATCCAGGAATTCCTTTGATAAACTCTAACGTTTTTAGTGGTGCGCCTGATTTTTTTAATAGGACCAATCAGTACACATTTTCCGGATTACTAGTTTAAACAAAAAGGAAGGGACTTCGAATATTAACTTTTTCCTTACAGGGAAAACGAGCACGGTGCAGGCGACTACAAACACAGCTGTAGGAAAATGACCATGGCGGATTAAGGCTTCCAAGTAGCGCGGTACACGTTCAGAAGGAGTTCGGGACGTTAAAACGCAGGGCCATCGCCGCGAATTTCATTAGAGGCGGTGAATAGCCGAGGAAAATGCTGTATTCAACCGGCGGCGTGCGAGAACGAATGAATTTATCGTTTTTAATATTTGTCCCTTGGAGTCGCTGTGTTTGCCGGACGGAAGAAAACCGGCGTTGAAGGAAAGGATCATTCCCGACTCAAAGCAATGTTGCGCCCCCTATTATTCGAGTTCCACCTTCAATTGGAGTCTGGCATCTTCTTCTTCCGGTGCGGGGGTGGGGGTGGGGGTGGGGAGTGGATGGGGCGAGATTAGCTCGCGGCTTATATCCGGTGGACGTAAACAGGGAAAAAACATAATTTGCACCGTCCCTTTCCTGAAAACTTCATTAGCTCCCCCCGCTCGCACGCCGCCCACTGCTGCTTTCAACCTTTCGCCTTTCACCTTTGCCAGTGCTGCACTCTCGGCGATTTATGACTACGCCGGCTTGATTAAAACTATCAAGAGGGATTACTTACGCGCCTTCGCGCGCCAGTGTTGCGAGAACGGGGTTAATACTGGAAATTTAGATTAAGCGGGAAAGAAGTAAACTCTAATGCATTTAACGCTGGAGTTAATCACGACTCCTCGTTGTTGTTATCGAATATAGCAGATTGATAGGCGAAGAGTGGGCTAGGCTCATGATTATCACAAGACGAGATATTCTGGCATTATCAAAAATGGATTTTTAATGTAAAGGTCCGAGCTTGCACTTTCGACGGTTATTACAATTGTCCGATGATTCCGCTCGATCGCCGATAATGCCAGGATACCTGCCAGTAAGCATCCTGGTGCGAGGATACTAAAATGCCCTATAAATTCCGAATGCGCGCTTCTGTCGATAAATGAAATTATGCCCTTGTTAAAAGCGCCTGAATCCGCGAAAAGGTAATTGGTGCTTTTAGTGCGCCTCGCATGCGATACTTGGTGGTCAAAAATCGCGCGCGTGCACACACGCGACAGCCGTAATGAATTATGCGGCTTTCAAGCGTAGCGCGTGTGCGCGCACGCCTCGCTGGAGCATTGGCCGAGGAGGAAAACAAAATATACATATACAGAGGAGTATAATTCAATAGACGCACACAAGCAGATGTCGGCGGCAGCTCGCAACATGAAATTTCAAGTGCGGAGAGCGTCCTGACCGTTCGCTTCTCGCTCTCGTCGTCGTCGGTGTGCGCGGCAAACATGTTTGCGAATTACTCGCACTCTATTGATTCCTCTTCATTAAGAGAGTTATTCTTGCATCCTCGAGTGGTCCACCGCTGGCAGCAGTGTGTGCGAGAGCGCGTGTTTCTGCATTACTCGCACCCTACTGATCCCTCTTCATTAAGAGAGTTATTCTAGCATTCTCGAGTGAATTTCTTACTCGGTTGCAAATGTACACCGGCGTGAAAAGTTAATGGACTCGGCGCACACGCTCGTCCATACACACAAACACTTCTCGAGAGGTTATGCGATTCTCAAGGGGGCGTTTCACTTAATGGAACACGCTTATCGAAGGGCTTAAACGCGTCACACCGCTGCTTCAACTTCGAAATCACTCACTGCTCACAACTAGAACTCTTTAACATTACATTTGTCAACACAGCCACTAGATTCAATGATGATGCTTGTAGAATGACCGAGCTACTAGGTTGCCTTTTCAATCTCGATTTTAAAACTATTCACTCTATTGAAGCCAGCGTCTCCCTTTCCCGGAGATCCCATCAGTGGCGCGTAACAAGGCGATTATGGCGATCTCCAGGAAACCCTTTCAATTTCCCAGCACCGAATAGTTGAGTCGGCGTCTGGAAAATCCTTCTGAGCATTGGGCAATGTTTCCGTGATAGACGTCTCCTAGTGTCAGAGGAAAGAGAGAGGTGGGCTCTTCGGGTTCTAAATCTGGGTGTGCCTGCGTTAGCCAAGGTGATGTAGGGCCAAGTGCTAAAGGACGTTGAAGAGGAGCGTGCAACGGGATGCAGGGTGACCAGCGGTGGACCGTTTCCCACAGGGAAAGAGAGAGAGGAAGTGGGAGAAAGAGGGAGGAAGGGAGAGGAAGAGGGAGGCCGGCTGTAGAACGTACGGACGGTAATGTCGATGAATAGAGAGGTAATGAATCGCAGTGGACACCAACACGGAAGAGGCGAGGCAATCCCAGGCGTTTGGCTGGCTTCTCTAGCTTGAAAAATATATATATGTCTATATCGCTGTGCTTTCCCTCTCCAGCTCGCCTCTCTACTTACCACTCTAACTCACTCTCCCTTCCTCTCTCTCCCTCTAGGCTCGCCACGTGTCTCACCCTCTCGGTCTCTCCCAGGCTTGGTGGTACTCTCCATCTATGGCGAATAGGTGGAAGAGGACAGGGCGCATTCGTATGTACGCGTTCCAGTATATCCATTCACATTAAAAGCCTCTGAAATGCAGCTCGCCCTTATTCAAGCCTACGCTGGCATTCACGTTTCTAGCAGACGGCCGAGAGACCGAGCGGGCAATGGTCTGGCACACGTGGCCGAGTGTTCTTCTTGTTTCATGCCCGCCTATTTATTCAGCTTCTTCTCGTCCCAACCGCGGCGCCTACTATCTTGCGTCTTTTGCATGCGCGATAGCAGATGTGTGTACTGGCTTCTGCCTTTGCTTAGCCGCCGGCCTCACTCTGCCTGTCTCTCGTAATTTCCCGTTGCTCTGTTAACGGCCATTTAACGTTTCGCCCTAATGATATTACTCGCGCTGGATGAGCTTTCGCTCTGAGGCGAACCGAGGCATTTTCAAAACTGAATTAGTAGAATAATCAAGGTCCTCCTTCTCTTTCGAACCCAAGCAGATTTCGACAGACCGGTGGATACACTCAATTTAATTTACTCCAACGAAATGTAAGTTCTTTTTTTAGTAAATATCATTCTAATTTGTCAATTTGAAAATTGAGCAAAATAGACATTGATTCCGACAGATATTGAACGTATTCGGAATAAGCCGGTTCTTTGTTTCTATTTGAACGAAGATTGTCCATTACGTTAATTCTTATTGATTCAGTCATCTTTCAGGAAAGTTTGCGTATGGTTCGGAGATGCAACGGTTCGCTATGCTCGACTAGCAGCCGGTGCGATCCGATCGATCGGGATTACGGGTACGAGGGAAATCACTTTGCAACGAGCAAGGCAGCTTCAAGAGAAACGCCTGAAGCAACCTTCCAGGAATAACCGAATCATTTAGATTTGGAGGAGCCGCGGCCTAGAGAGGTGGTGCGGGGTTGATGTGGGACTGGAGAGATGGGATGGGTTGGGGTTGATGGTGAGGCGAACTTGCGGGAATCGGAGAACGGCGAAACGGTTAGCCCGTTCGCAAGTCTGGCGGGAAAGGCGTCGACACTTTTATCGATACAGGCGGGCCCTCCAGCGGCTACGAAACGCCGTCGACGTGCTTTACTTTGCCAAGATATACAAACAACTGTGTACACTTGGGCGAAGTTGATCGCGCCACCCCTGCGACGCCAAAGCCGATTTCTAGCTTCCTTCGAACCAAGATCGGGCAAAAATTCATATTTGTAACAGCCACCTCTGCCAACCCCCACCCTGCCTTTTAATAATCTGAAACTTTTAGTTCGCCAGAATGTATAATGAACAATTATTTAACTCGGACAAAGACTGCCTGTAATTACAAATTAAAGTATAATTCGAATCTTTTAAGGAATTTATAATGTTGAAACTGTGTTCTTTCGACCTGGCACCTTTAAGCCTCTCGTGAAAGCACATATTTGACGATAGTGTTATCGCCTACTGCGCGAAAGAGGTCGCTCGCCTCGAGGTAGCCCATGCTACCTCGTAATGCGTGAACCCTGCGTCGGCCTTTCTAATTATGACACCCGTAACGCTTAAACACTGCTTCCAAAAGTACACCGACGACATTCTCGTTATCGCTCCTGCGACATCGCCAGTGTGAAACACTCTGATTGCATTTACAAGAAACTAAAACAATGTAGCGAACGAGTGAAATGTTCGATAGACTGGAGACATGTCGTAGTTAACAGTAAAAAGAAAACACTTTTTGGAAATGAGGCGCGCGCATTTGCATAGCTCAATGGTAGTTCAATGGTAGAATCCGGAAGGGGTAGGAGAAGGGTGGGGAGGGAGGAAAAAAGATCCATTTTAGATACACAGTCCATAACGCAGCATTCAAATGGTAGCCCTGCCGTTTTTCATTACCCGTTTTTGCGCTCTCCATACACTACTATACTGACGCCATACTATCTCACTCTCTGCTTCTATCCCTCTTTCCTTCGCTCACCTATGCATTTGCACTCAAAGTCTCTCCCTCGCTCTGCCTTGCTTGCACTTCTCTTTGGCAAAAGGTTTTCCGGCAGCTCGTACCATCCAACCGCGTTATAAAAACCCCATAAAAGCGCATTTCCTGGAGGCCAATAGCCCAGGACGCCGCCGCTGGTGGTGGTGGTGGTGGTGGTGGTGGTGGTAGCAGCGACTGCGGCCTAACCATCCTCAGATATTATGTATTTTCATAATATTTTACACCCTAGTGCCGCATCATCCACTCCCTCGTTGCACATTGTCGGCCAGGCTATTGTCGTTGGCCCTGACACGTATGGCCTTGTACCGATAAATGCGCCTAGCGCTGCTGATGTGTGCCTTCAGGGATACTGGATTTGACACTTCCAAAATTACAAATTTCACTATTACGAGCATTGGCGATTGCAAAAAGATTTAAAAGTTGTAATTTTAAGAGATTTTAATAGAAACAAAAGAAATAAGAAATGATAACAATTGCAGAGAGTAAAAGTGTGCGCATAGTTGCTTCGAATGCGAACTTTGCCAATCTTGTGACCCATGGAATAAACATAATTCAATGAGCAACGAAGTCACTGGCAAAGTTATTGGTTCGCGTTCAATTAGCGTGGTTAATTTGGTAATCGATTCGGTTGATTAATCAATCCGGCCGGCTGACCTATTTAGCCCATTAACTTGTTTGCCGAGTTAACCGCTTACCCGATTAACCACGTCGGCCACTTTCCGCGATATGTTTTAGTTAAGCCGAGCGCGGCCCGCCTCGTTTTTCATCGGCAATTCCCCGCATAATTACTAATGCGCGCGTTTATCGGGATTAGCTGGAATCAATTAGAAGCGGCGATTGAATAAAGCGCGGAGCAATGACCGCGCTAATCTCCCAATGGCGCCGCCCGGAAATCGAGACTTGAATTCTAATCAAACCTTCCATAAAAAGACAGACCACTCGGAAATGAAAAGCGCGAGAGGAGTTGATGGAATAATATTTCGCTCATGCTCCTTTCGCGCAAAATGAACCAGAAACGCTGAATTATCGAAAGTTCAGTGAGCATATTGATCACCTTCCCGACTCCGCCAACTGGAAGAAATGCTCTGACGTATTTCGATTTCCTTCGCCGAAGAAAATCCTCGGGGATTCACTTATCTAAGGCATCGTCCACCGGAGTTTTTCTATTACAGAATCTAATTGATCAGATTTGCAGATAATTCAACACCGTATTCAGCAACTTATACTCCTGCATTCGTAGGACCTTAAAATTTAAACTTTAATATCAAATTTTAATTTTACTACTCTGAATTCGTTTCGTCGGGGGCGCCACTGGACATCGGATGAACAACGCGCGAGTAAACGACTAGTGCTCGTAAAAAGAGGATTACGAATGGCCGTTAAAGATTTATCTGCAATCAGGATCAGTGCAGGGAGAGAGAGCGGCGAGCTTTATTACGTGTTCGGGAGCGATACACGTTAGCCAGGCCCAGTTCCCCCGTGAGACGAGCCAAGGGACGAGGGGTTGGAGGGGCGCGGGACGGGGGTGGAGCGGGGATAGAAGGGCAGGTAGTCGGGACCGATCTGGCCAAGCGATCTTTAGTGCCGAAAATCCATTATTTTCCCCATTAGATCGCACAGTCCGATCCTCCTCGGGCAGCGGCCGCGGCACAGGCTGAGTTTTCGTTTAGCAGTTTTTCTTCCGATTTCAGCCCGTTTATGACTGCCGCTCGCCCTGCCTGCCGCCGGATCAGAGCTCATCCTCAACTTCTCTATCTCCAGCGGCCCGTCGACAATCTCGCGCCTTTCCAAGCTCTCGGACGAGCGCTTTTATCGTTCCCCGTTTCTCGTAAGCAAAACAGACACGCTCGCAGCGGGATTAAAGTCGAGCGTTCCTCCCTTTACTGTGTATTGGATCATAGTGCGCGCGCCACTGCTCCTGACAGAGCGGAAAAAGGACACCGAAACGAGCATGATCTCGGTTTATTGTCGACCTCAACGCTTTTAAGCTAATAGTTGGCAGTGTTGCGCTCGATCCTAACACCCTGTTCGTGTTCAACCTCGAATTTATCGCAAAATCCTGAACCTGAGAGAATGTCCTGCCGCAGCTCCAAAAAAGCTGAACTTTTTGAACCTGCAGGATGTTGTCAAGTTCGAAAGGTTAATTGAGCGATAGAAATAATTCCCCTACATGCGTCCACCGAGCGGCTCTGTAATTGAGCTTCCTGTTGAATGATTCAGAAGACGCGCGATCCTAGCGTGGTGCACGCGCCGCGATTAATGAATGCCGGCTCGAAATAGTCGAAATTGAAAATACGATACTAATAAAGATAACTGGTGCAAGGGCTGCCATGTCGAAGGGCCCGACGACTTCCTGGCTCTTTTCGTGAGGGGAAGTCCCGAGATTTCCCGTTCAAATTTACCGGACGAATTATCGAAGCCTCCTCCGACCGGACTAATTGATTGTTCGCCAAATTTTATGCAGTCCTCTCGTTTAGACCGAGAGTTATAGTCCTTCGACACGTAACCCTCGCGTAAGGCACACTCTTCATGTCAGTATGCTTCAGCGAACCAACTATTTACGTTACTCCGTGAAGGAAAAAGAGTTAAAAGTCCTCTCCGTTTGTATGAGTTGCTCGAGGCCAAACTTTCTTGGCTATCTCGGCTCGAGGAATCTTCTGTCGCGTGTTCTCTTGTGGAATTTTATTCTGAAGCGTCGAGCTTTTTCTATTTCGATTTTCTAGACTGGATTCGAGAATGATTCGAATGTTTTCCCTTGTCCACGACTTTACAGGCATTCCTATATGTTCTGAGAAATCGCAATACCAACAATGCTTTTGTTACTACTAGTAACAAATATTAAGAAAAATGATTAGTCTCAATTATTCTTTAAGCATTATAATACCTAGTTCGAAGTCTCTTTTTGCTACCGAGTTATACTGTACTTGGACAAAAGCTTTCCTAGAGGAAGGATTTTCTACCTTGTATCCCCAAAGTAAGGGTGGTTTCAATGGAAGAAACGAATCCGATTGTCCCTCGGGGGAAGACAACGCTTGCACAAATGGAGATGGGAGAACGCTCTCGGAGAGGTTAACAAGGAGAAGAGGCGCACAAGCGTGTAGTCTATCAGAGATTAGCGGACCGATCCATTAGGGAGTGATTTAGCTCGACGGTCCCCAAGCACTCTCTGCCAGCGTCCAGGCAATGCATACAATCCATGCTCTCTCCCAGTGCACGAACACACATACACGCTTATCACGGCACCACCCATCACCATCATCGCCATCAGCATCACCATCGCAAACGGACCACTACGCTCGCGCTGCCCAGGTAACTCTACAAGGCTTGAAACCAGCAAACGTTCGATTGGTTAAAGGATCACGAAGGCAGAGGATTGAAACTACGCTCTACCTTTGTATCGACGACAATTACGTCCTTGATTCGTAACATTACAGTGGAACTGTGATCCCCCTGCAACGAATAATAGTCCAAAGTTTGAGACCCACCGACTAGTAAGGTTTCGCAATCCGTAGATATAAATGTAACGGGATTCTTGTGAGAAAAAATCATGTAAGAAAGGATTGAAGTAGGTTTCGTGCTCATGCGGGGTGAAAAAGTTTGGGTGTGCTAGGGAAGAGGGGGGGGTGTAGCCGAGCGGAGTTGGAATGTAGAGGGACCGGATGATCGAGGGGGCGCGCCGTTCGAGCGTAGAGAAGGTTGTCGGGATGGTCCCAGGGGCGCGATGTGTCGTGGCTAATTACAATGTCCAGTGGCGGTGCGCGCGTTTCCCTCGCTGTCCAAATACAAACAGCGCGCGGATGCGGCTAATGTGCTGCCGCCGTCACCGAAATGCGAACTGCAAGCACACTCGCACCTTGCTGAGCGTGCCCCCTGTCAATATCTCTCGATATTCCCTGGGTTCGATGCTTCGATCCTACACCCGCGCCCCAACATATATATATATATATATATGTACTTTCTCGCTTTGATTAACTGGCGGCCGAATTTCCTGCGGACACTCTTTTAACTGGTGCCAGCGCCGCCGGGGGATTTGGGGAACACGATTGCCCGGAATTACGGGGTACAAACTGTGCGCGCGCTACGTAACCGAACGATTAAGTAGCGCGCCGGTTCGATTGCCGGGTAGCGGTAGTTCGCCGCCCAGTCAATTGGCGGCTGGCCGTGATTGCGGATACGCATGCGGCACTGCTCTACCACTACGAGAGATTTCCATCTAGTCTGAAAGAACTTTTTTCTTAACATTCTTTGTGATGCTGACTACTGAGTAACTCATACTCATTAGGAGTCCATTTTCCTTTTATTAGAAGAGGTTAATTGTAAGTTTATAACAAGTTTGCAACATGAAATATAAAGTAAAAAAATGGGGCTCATAGTTCGACTATCGTTCGTCGAACACGAATGGAGCTGTAAGAATATGATACCGAAATGGAATGGGTCATAATTTAACATTTTATTCCCCCCATGCACGACGAGACTAAACAGTGGGAGAGCTTCGCTCGTTGCCTCGCTCAGGCGTCAGTGCGTTTTCGAAATGCAAACCAATTTTCGTCCGCGAGATTAATGGACGGTGCGAACGCGAACGGTCGGCAAATATCACATATTTCCCGGATAATGTAGCGTGCTCGTAAATAATAACCAGCGTCGGGGAACTGGCCAGCTTCCCACGTAAAAAGCGAGCTGCTGCGCGACGAAAGCCCGTTAAATAGCATTCATTAAAAATCGCCAACTCCCTCTCTCCCTTCGCTCCCGGTCAACCCCCGCGGCTCTCCCTCTCTCCCTCTCTCTCCCTCTCCTCCTCCTCTCCCGCTTTCTCGCCGGGAGAGTGCAATTCAGGCCGTGTATCCCAATTTAAATCGGGCGATTTGAAATTCCGGCGCACCGATCGGACGCGCTTTTGAAACATTTAATATTATTTCCTGTCCTGGCGAGCACAATGGCCGCGCCCGCCCATATAGAAAACGATGGAGAGAACTTTTGCTCCCCCGAACTTTTACTCGTCCCACTGGAAAAACAAGGGCCATCGCCGTCGGGCCGCGAATATTTTAACGCGACAGTAATCGAGAATTACATTTCGCCCATTGGTGAGGACCAAACGTTTGTTTTAAAATAACAACTCTCCAGACTGATTGCCAGTCTGCTCTTTTTGTCGGCTGGCCATTCGGAGTGCTTGTATGCTTATGCCATTAATTGTAGGGATGATACTTGTCACTGGGCTATTGGCTCTTCTCATTCTGCAGTTAGGAAGTCGAAGTCGAAGGGAAAATCTTAATGATTTCGATCGCAGAAATTTTGCACTCCAACAGAGAGGTGGTAGAGCCGCAGCGCTAATCCCGCGGTATTGCGGGTCCAAACGAGCTGAAGCCGCGGCCAATTACCGGAAGCAATTACCGCGAGCAATTAACGCGCGCGTTACAATAAGTAATTAGCGCCCTTGCGAGAGTGCCTACTTGTAATTAACTCAGGCCTGCAGCAGCGTTTTTTCCATTATTACGGATTTTTTGATGTTAATCCCCTGTCAACGTCCATCTCGGCGTCAGCCGCAAATGGATTTCTCAGGCTGGAAGTAATTTCCACACCATTTGCAATAAAATAAGTCCGGTTCATAAACTGTTGCCAGACGTTAATGAGTGCTCTCTATTTTCAAACATACAGCTCTCATGCTCCTTTTCACCGAGAGCATTTTTAATCAAATCCGAAGCACTCGACGGTAAACTCGGCTCTCTAATAGCGCGCCTGACGTTGTTCCCTTCAGAACCACGATACATTCACGCCACTGATGAAACCACATTACCACGTCGTAAGATATATGCAGCCAGGTAACAGAATCAGCGAAGGGTTAAAGGGCCAACATCACCTGTCAAGACGCACGCGAGCGTTTCTCCCGTACAGTAGCCGGCTTGCACGCCTCCGGTGAATAAACGGAGATGATAAAGTTTACGGTGTTCATTTAGGGGAAACATTCACCTTATCTGTATAAAAGGAAGAGAGACAGCTGCTTTCACGCGAAGCTACAGTTCCGAAAGAAATCAGCCTGTCACCTTGGACACGTGGTATTGCCAGGATCCTTTGCTTCATCTTATCTCGGAGCATGTATATGCATGCCAGCCTACATGGCTTGCAAATCAGTCCCGCCCGAAATATGACGGAATTCCCATTGAAACATAAATCTAATGAATTAACTTATCCGGAGGGACAGCGCGGCCAAGAGGGTCTTTTCAGTAGCGTTGATAGAACGTCGGGACATGGAATCCCTGCCAATAGACTGGATGATAACAAGATGATTATATTCCATATGTGACGGCGATAGGTGTCAGCGCGAGCCGAAACTTCATTTGGCAATAGGATATCGGACTCGATAATCTCGAAATTCGCCCAGGCGGAGATCAGAATGACCGCTGGAGGATTCCAGTGACACAGCTCCATGATTAATGCGCCATGCATCGGTAGTCTCGATACTAAATAAAGCTGGTATGAAATCTGGCATATCAATGGAATCGGTAACGTAGACTCATCAGTCGACTCTAGTTATCTTTATACTCCTTATTGAAGATATAATCCGAGGTAACAAAAACCGAATCATTGCTGTTCTAGGGTTGTGATCCATACGCGTTCATCGAGTATGCGGAGCATGCTGCCGCGGCAACTGCTCTCACAGCACTGAACCACAGGCTTTTCCTTGGAAAGGTAAGTGTATTAACAATAAGGTTGTCCGAGGAATGGAGGTTAAAAGATTCCGAGGCTCTGCACGATCTGGACTCGACACGCACCTTCTTAATACGGTCCCGGTAAGATGACAAGCTAGCTAGTGGCAAGGAGACTTCCCATAGACGCCGGTACAGACAAAGTTACGTGGGGGTCTTCCCGTGTCGGCAGAACCAAAGTCCTCCTCCTATCTCAGAGCAGCGCTCCTCAGGCTCAATCCCACGTACGCTTAAAGTTCGCTCGTTGATGGTTACAAGGCGTGTTCAGGGGAGGAACGTCGCGAAGCCGGCTGTGAGGGAATGAGCGGGGACGACGTCGGGATTCCTTGGCGAGGAAACGCGATGAAGCCGAGACGTGGACTATGTCTAAAGGGAGAAGCCCGTTCCCTCTCTATCTCTCTTCGGAGCAGGAGGTGTAGCGTCGGTTCGTCGAGCGAAGGTATTGGGATCCGGCTGGAATAGCTAATGCCCGAATATGTCATAGTTTGGTGGGATGCGGTCAGAATTATACATGTTTCGAGATGTACGCGCGAGTTGCCTCATTCTCCCCGATTGCCCTCCTCTTCCACTACCTCCTTCTCTCTTCGCCCTTTCTTCCCAGGCTACTGTTGCGTCTCGCTCGATTCTGCCGGCACTATCTGGGTTAGGTCCTCGTCTCAGGCTCGAGACTTCGCATCGCGCACGGCCTCTATTTCATGTACCACCACAGCATCAGCAGCCACCCATCAATTCACATAGTGTGCACTGTGACGTACACCGCGGTCCGCAGTGGGAAGACAGAGAGAGAGGAAGAGGGAGAGAGGGAGAGAGTGTTACTCGGTTAGTTTAGATTCGCTCGGGCAAGTTTTGATGTCGCGCTCGACTACCCCTCTCCGCCGCCCCCGATGAATTCTACGGTCGTGCGGAGCTGCCACCGAATCTCCTTCATCCCGACTCGCCCGTGCCTCCGAATCTCCTTGGGGAAGCCTGCCTGCTATCACCTTCCACGCCAAGCCGGAGCGCCAACCTGCGGGCAACCTGCTTTCTTCTTCCTATCCGTGCTGCCGTCGTCGCCGCCGCCGCCGCCGCCGCCGCCACGCCGGATGCTCCGGCGAGCACAACTTCTCCAGGCCGCCGCCCCGCCGCCGCCTCCGCACATTACTAATGCCGAACTGGTCGTAATAGATTGGATGCCGGGAACTTGGATACGCCAACTAATGTGTCGAGCCAACCCCTCTCCCCCTTTCACTCGTCAACCACCACCGAGCTTGCCAACCCCCATCTGAATCCCCTGTTCTTCCCGCTACTACTGCTTCCCACGTCTTCCAGACCACGACGTGTGGAAATCAAAGTTCCATTGTGATTCAGACAACTTCGTATTGAATTCTTAATCGATCTGGACTTTCACTTTTAGGTTAAATCTATTTCGTATAACAGACTTAATTGTTGTGAATGAAAACAATTACTGGTTGGTTCACATTCATAAGTGAAGGGATCGTGTTTTCAGTACGAACATTTAGTTACGAGGGAGCCTTTTTTCCAAGCAGAGGAATTCCATTCCTTATGCGCGATGGCGCAGCTATTCCGCAATGCGGTCGCGGGCGCGATCGCTAAGGAGAAACGCGCCGGCATTTCGCAATGTAACGAGGGGAATTAACCCTCGGTTGCAAGTTTAAGCGCTCGGTACAGCCGTCTGCCGACTTTGCTTTACTTACCTACTGGGTTTCCAGCGGCAGCCAAGCCATACCCGTTACACCATCCCTACCGAGGCTCGACTGTCCCGTTTCAATGCAACGCGACAGCCTCGCTAGCTCGCTGCTCGTTAGTTCGAATTATACTCGGCCGCGACTTCCGCGCGATCGTGTGTGGCAAGTAATTCCTGCTCCCGGCTAAGGTTATTAATGCCGCAAAGCTTGTTTTGCGATTTGCAACCACGATTGCGAACGTCTCCCGTCACAAGCCTGTCACTGTTCTTGGGAGAGCTAATGCGAGTCCGGCAACAATTCTAGCATGGCCCTAGCCATCGTGGACTTGGGATTGCAGTCGGGATATGTGGTTTCCTGGGTATTAGTTGTCTGAGAAAGTGCTGCCAGCCTGTTATGACTAATCACCCGAGGCGTAATTTACCGAATTACACTGTCGAGTCCTTCTCGAAGTTGTACTTCTGAAACTACTTGAACAATTTTACAGTGTTCTGAAGAAGGAGGAGTTGACTTGATTTAAATAAGTGTCTGGTTCACCTAGTGATAAAGAACGTTTTTGATAGTCTGATTCTTGTGGATTGAGAAATACATCTTTTCTAGACATTGAGCTCGTTCGCCGGAGCAACTATGTCATAATTTTCCAGTAGACTGATCGATATTCCGCATATATGATGCACGTGGAAGACCGTGTGTGTATCGGGAATGCATAGGCCCCGAACTGATCGGTTCTCAGGGACATCCCGCGGCACTTTGCATCCTTCATGCATAAAACAGATCCCACCACCCTCCAAAGTCAACACTGACCACTTTTACAGTCATCGCTTTTGCGTAACGCGCAATGCAAAATTCAACTGCTTGCAGTTAACAGGAGATTCTATACATACTTAATAAGAAGACGTCAAAGAGCAGAACGACTTAAACATCAATTCAAATTAAAGTCTCGGTGGTTTCACGCGGAAGTGGGGCGAGAGAAGTACAATTGTGGAATGACCCGCATTTACTTGCTCACCAGGAGCAAGGAGATAACGAGGAATTATGAGGCGTACTTCTCTCCCAACTGTGTGCCCTCACTTGAGGGCACACTCAACACAGTTGAATCCTCGTATTACTTACTGCTCCAGCCGGATCTATTAACTGAATGCTGGGCGCCCGGGATGTGCGCCGATAGCCGTAAAGCACACTGATAGAGCACAATGCTCACATTGGAATTAAATGACGGACAGATGGATTGGCAATTCCATTTCCAGCCGTGGGAGCAGCCGATGCACGTATTCGAGGAGAGCGAGTAGGAGTGAGAGACGCCGGGAGAGGGCTCCTATCTGCACGCACGTTGCGTCGACTGGTGCGCGCGCGCGCTCATCGATCCCACGCGTTTTGCAATCCTTATCTGTATCGGACATTCCCATTTATCATATTACGAATTGAGCCCGTCGCGACAGTTCTTCCACGCTAGTTTCGTCCTAAAGGCCCGCTGATCCATATGTATGTATGTCCGATGAAAAATGGACCACCAATACCCGAGATATCTACAATAAAATCCAGGAGAATAAGTATATTTTAGTGTATCGTGTATCAATGATACATTGCAAGTTTTAATGATGTGAGTCACTATTTTATTTCACTTTACAGTATATTGTTTCGATTGGATTTTTTTCCAGGATAAAGACTTGCATTTAATCTGTATCGGCGAGGAAAACTTTGCACTTCTTTCACCGCGCGTTACTCGGATATGTCGCTCTTCATTTCCGATTCTCTTCTGTTTTAATGCGAAGCAACACCGTGAAATTACGTACAGCCAAGATCGGATCCTTTGTCGGGAGATGGGGGAATACGGCCCCTTCCACCCCGTCTTTCTCGAATGAAAGATTTCATTTTGGAGGAGCACAGAGAACGTGCGCTTGACAACTTTACTATAACTTTAACAATAATCGAGAAATAAATCAGTTTCAGTCGAATTTCAATGTTTCCAAAACAAAATCTCATTCATACTCTCGGAATTTGCATTAACAGCTGATTACTGATTAATCACAAGAAATTTTGGTTCTTTAATATAATTCAGCGTTCTTCCAAGAGTCTCACTAAAGGGAGAAAGTACGGTTTGAAGGAAAATATTCTTTTTAAGTCCTGTCAACTGTGAAGCAGAGAAGGGCAGGGTGAAGATGGAAAGAAAAAGAGCGGGAGAGCCGAGGAAGAAAGAGAGAGTGGTTTCTCTAACGAATTGGTTGCTAATGGAGGATTTAATTAAAGCTCCTTTATACTCGTCGCGTCTTTCGAATAACTTTCCTCCGCTCCCGTGCGCTTTCTTGTAATGGACTTTAACTAACCGAGCCTGCCCGCATCATAGATATCCCGGAGCTTATTGCACCGCCACTTTGTTCTCTTCAACTTCAAACGGCTTGGACTTTTGAAGCCCTACGAACTCCCTGGATTCATAAAAATAACCAGGAAGTTCGCGTGTCGCGAAGTAAAAAGACAAAAATTGACGTCGGTTTAGAAATCTTCTACAGAGGAAAAAACTAAGCTTGCAGTTCTTACTGGGAGAAATTCTTGAGTGTTCCTTGGTCGATTATTGAAAGGAAGTTTAGGAATAGGGTCTTAAAATAATGGAGTGACATCCATAACCAAACGGGACATATATCAGCATATGAATATCGAGAGACATTGGATTGGTGGGAGTAGTAGAAAGGCAGGAATCAGTAGGGAGTAGCAAGTTACGATTGAGATTTAAGTTATTGACAAGCTACTTGGGCGAGCCTCTACGGAGATCCGGCTGGCGGGTTCATCCCGTCTGGTGGCAGGAGCAGGAACCAACCGCCCACTGCCTTCTGATTTCCCTGAGGACGGAACTCTTGAGAAACCATTCTTCTGGCCACAATGACTGCCTGCCCTCCCCGCGTCAAGCCACTTCATCTCCATTGCGAACTTCTCACGTTCGCTATTTGCCGCTGCGTGTCACATGCACCGACGAGCAAGCCTTTCACCATCCCGACCCCGAAGACTCGGCAATTTCCGAAATAAGCCTAGCAACACACACACACACACACACATATGCCTTTATACACCGAGACAGCCGGGCGTGGACTCGCTTCAGCGTTGGCCTACTTTCCTCGCTCGCTCCCTCTCCAAAGCCAATTCCTGCTATTTCCGAGAAGGCGAGCGTGAACTACCGACTTTGTTAATTCATCGTATCTTATTATTTTAAATTTCAGAGGAAAGCTACGGGTAAATAATCCACTAGCTAGGGGAATATCGAAGCGAGAATTAAAATCAAATAAGAGACAAAGATAATTGAAGGTCCCCTTTAAGAAGCGGAAAGTCCTCAAGTCTGAGAAACGAGTGCCCGCTCGAGAGGTGAATTAGGCTCAACCTTTCAAGCAGTGGTGAGTCTTCGATCCCAGCGGCCCCGCTCGAGGGCGTAATTCACCGCGGTAGCAATAATAATGCCGGTAATAAGGTCACGAATCGCTATTGCCGCAATAATGACATTGAGATTGGTAGCCAGCTGGATTGGCCTCCCTAATAAAACAGAAGTTGTTGGGATCCCATTGCTTACGGCCGGATATCACGCGACTGCCGCGCCGCCCCACTGTAAATATTAGTCCGGCTACTTGTACCTGCTGAAGGGGAGGAGGATCGAGCGGCTCCTTGCTCGAGACTCTAGTGAGCAATGTGATTATTCTTAATCGGAATGGCTCTCAAGCCTCGACGGGTTCTGCAACAGTGACTGTGCACGTGTACACATCGAAGCCGGCCATGACGACCTCCATTACGAGGTCTGCATTCCGCGGGAAATGAAGCTGGCCGGAATTGGGCGGGCGCGCGACCGGGCTGCGATAAAAAGCCCCTCCGGAATTTCAGCGCGCAGGAATTCAACTTCGCGTTATGACGTATAAATAGTAATACCCGCCCGGTGTGGAATGACCCTCGTAAATCGTGATTTAAAGGTAATTACGAGATTCGAATGCACGATGCTGCGGAGTCCGCCCTGCAGGGTGGTGGCAGCGCTGGCAAGAATTTCATGTCGTTCCGCTTAAATTAGACTGACGTTTGCGATTTCGACTGGAATACCTTCGGCTTCTTTTATCGCATGCCTTAACGTCTAAACAAATTGTACAAAATTTCCCAAAACTATATGACTATTTTAAGGGATGCAGTGTTACGTATCTCGAATTTTGTTGAGATCAAAATAAATACCACAACGATAAGTTGTTTCATTTCGACGACTAGTATTCCCTGCAGTGGAATAAGTGTAGGATCACCGTGGAAAATGAGAATGCTGGGATCCTTCGATCGGTTCAGAATGCCATTCTTTTTGGTGCTGGCTCTGACCGCAGAGCCATCCGTACACCGTCCATGGGATTCGAGGGAACGAAACAGGAACCTGCCAGGATGGTCACGCGAATACGGGAGAGCAGTGGACATTTCAACGAGCGTTTCCCTTCGTTTGGTCTACGTGTGCGTGTCTGCGCGGCTGTATGTGCGACGCTCGACACGTAGTATATTTTATCGCATTACTGGCATTGTTGCATCAGGACCCCGCCCGGCTCTTGCTCCATCCCACCCCGACCCTCACCCGCCCACTCCCGGCCCACTCCCTGCCCTTCGCCCCCTCGCCGAACACCATTCCACGAGGATTAAATATTGACTGCGATTCTGATTTATAGTAATTGCCGGAGCGAGTGAGAGGGCGGCGGGAGTGGAGCGGCGGAGAGGACGGGACAGCCGGAGACAAGAAGGGTTGAGGGTGTGAGGTAAAAGAGGGCGAATGGACCGCTCTCGAGCAAGAGGAGGAGGGTGAGGGATGCTGAACGGGATTTTCGAGGGGTGGCTATGTAGCTCGAGGACCGAAAGCCATTCCCTCGCTGACAGATGCATTTGCCAGAGCGTTGCGGACGTTTCTCGCTCGTTCCACGTCGTCACGCGGCCTGTCGTTATTATGGCGCATTTTTATTTAGCCGCCTGCTCGCCTCCCCCGTCGACCCAACCTCCTCTTACGCCTACTCCCTCCTCTCAACCTATTGCTCGATATAAGCAATGGGTTTAGTAGATGTCGCTGATCCCCGAAGCAAATGAGATACTTCAGGTCTGTTTAGTTCCCGTCTGTGATCTGTCTTTAGTAAAGGAATAAATGCTCCGGCTATTAAACGTTTCATTAATCAAGGCTACATAGCCTGCCACTAAATCACTCAATTGCCGGGCACAAAAGATACAAGGCGGATCGAAGGTAAAAGCGGAAAAATCACTTTAGTCAAAGCCACTTGAACGAGGGTTCACGGTTCGCTGGAGATCGGAGCGGCAGGGTTGCTGCGAGAGCGAATAAAAATTTCATCCGCGTATCCGAACAATTATTCCCCGGGCGCCGAACGAGCAAGCGAGCGAGCAACGCGTGCGTGTCCGTCGTAATTAATTATTTGTTAATTGTCGCCAATTACGGCAAATAATGAGATTTAAGGGGATTGGGCGGGGGGAGCTCCGAGGGAAAGGGCTGAGGTCCCGGAGAAGTGACGTCCGGAAGTCGGAGAGGGTTGGAATCGTCGGAGAGACGGAAACTGGTGACCGGGGTTACCGAGGCAGCTGATTTACTGAGAGAGCAGCAGGCGGCGCCCGATTATTTTTGGTTTTAGCCATGCCAGCCATTATTTTTGGTCACTCGCTCTCGCCGCAACTTGCTCCCCACTCGGTCTGGAATTTACCGTCCTGCCGCGGTGCGTTCAAGTGGGCAAAAAGCATCCGGCTGTATCCGCACTCGATGAGGAATTCATCCCGATACAATAAGACCCGGAATCTAACGTCGAACTGATCCTATATTCATTATATCACTCTTTTATACCGCAGTTCGACCTGTCTCTCCATTCTGATGAAGCCGTAATGAAAAAAGGAAATAAATGTGAAATTGGGAAGTGAATAAATTATGTTTGCATCAAAAGCCCCACAAAGTCGGAACAATATCATGCGAATAGCACGACGAAATCCATTACTAAATGCGGTGGCCAATTGGTGCGCGAAACTGGGATAACCGATCGGACGTCTCTAATCAGCGTAACTAATAGCTTTACATAATTCGGCATAGTGAATTAGCGTGCCGGATGATATATGCACAGCCGCGAGATAGAAACCGATACTGTGCGCGCGCGCCCCAATATAATACCTCGAATATTTCCGCCGAAAGCATTATATCGTAACCATAAAACACGAGCTATTACAAGTTCCTTCCAGCCGGCGATAAGTAGGCGACGTCACTTCCGCTGAAATCAATCACTATAAAGCAGTCGAATGTAGTGAGTGGCTCCCAGGGCGCTGAGCAATCTCCCGTTTTCCTTTGGGAGTGGAATTGAGTTGTAAGCGGCGAGAATGAAAAATCTGGGACGCGTAGATGGTACGGGATTACTTTGGAAAGTCGGTAACTTATGAAGCTGAATGACAGGCGGATATCAGTGTCGGGTGATGGGGGGAGAAGGCGCGTCAGGGCACTTTGGAAAAAATGAAATAAATGATGGCTGAATCGGAGCCCCTTCGCCACTGGGTGCGCCAGCCTGCTCAGGCCTTCGGACGTTTTTATTAATTCCTCTCAGATACAATTAGTTGCTCTATTCGTCAGAGGCGTTTCATTAAGTCCCTCCCACCATTGCTAACTCACACAACCCTTTACCCCTTTCATCACCCTCCGCCCGCTTGCCCCTCGTAAGGTTCACTTTTCTCGAGGAAATCTCAAGACCTCACTACTTACCGGTTTCCAGAAAATCCAGATAAACTTATTTGAATTGAATCACAACATTATACAATGGTTTAAAGCATAGCATTCCTGTCGAAGGTGCCTTTTATCGAGCAATCGTGTAATCGGCATGGTGTCGGTATCAAAATCCCGGCAATACATTTTCCGCCAGCGGAGATTCTCAGTGGGGGCTTTGGCGGGCGGCATCGAAGAATCGATCGAGCATGGGGAGGGAAAATCTATTACGGAAATAATACGTAGGAGCAGACGTGCAGGTAGATGAATGCCGGGTGTTGGTAGTGGTGATGGTGCCTAGAGCGTGAGCTTGGCAGATTGCTAGGCATTGCTAGGTGACCGTTTAGCTCGCGGGCGTCGAGAATTACATGCGCCTCGATCCGCTCGATTTAAATTATCAGGTGCTTGGTGGGTTCGACGAGCGAAATTCTACGGTATCTCGATGCAGCCTGCACTGGAGAGGACTCGAAAGAGGGTGGCAGAGGGAGGGGGAGAGAGTGAGAGGAGGAGCGAGGAAATCACAGAGTGGGCACGAAATAGGGGGAAAGAACGGGTGGATGGATGGGAGATGTGTTACAGAAAGTAGAGGGAAGTGGAAAAGAGGAAAAGGGGAGAGCCAGCTATCCGGAAGTTCGTCGATACTAGCTTCAGAATTTTAATAGCCGGGGAGATTTCGTGTCTTTGACCGTCGTTACCCTCTGATAACGTGCATTTCCTCCCATCTGATATTCTAAAGCTGCTCTACGCTATAAATTTCATCGACTTACTTCTCCTGCAGTTCAGTTATTTCACTTGTGCCCGGCAAACTAGCAGACATCACTTTAACTTTTCCGATTGCTAAGAATCTTTCGCATTAAAGCGAAAGATCAACTAAAACCGACTTTTCTCATCTAGCTATTACGCATCCGTGATTCCAAGTATGGCGATCACTACGATTATACTGATGGAATTAAATATTCCACAGTAAAGTCCTTTCGTTTCACACCTCAAGCGTCAGAGACTAGTAGAAAGTGACGAGGAAGCCGAGCAGAAGTAATAGACTCGTTTGTCAGGTTAAACGAATACAGGTTTGGCAAAAGGCTAAAGGACAAATGTCTGGATAGGGGACAGTTGGAAACAGAAGAGAATCATGCATCAGTAAAGAAAGAAAAAGATAGGCGGTGGTCCAACACGATCTCCCTTAGAGAATGGAGGAGAGCAACTGTGGCGATCGGGTACCGAGGAGAAAGAAGTCCAGGAAAAGGGAGGAAGAGAAAGTGGACGAGAGCGGATGACCGAGGCACGCAGGTTCTCTAATGGTAATTAAATAAAAGAGAATCGAATGAACTGTAACCAAAATTGTGTTCGCCCGATGGAAAACAAAGAGGCTGCCTGTCGGTGGAAGGAAAGGACATAATGTGGGAGGAGCGAAAGAGGTGGACGCTAGGTTGAGTGAGGAAAACAGTCTGGAGGGCGAAGAGTAGAGCGAAAAAGAGGGTAGACGACGCTGGAGACATGGGGAGTGAGAGCGGCGGAATTGGAGGAGAGGAAGTCGGCTCGGAGAAATACGTATCCAGTTAGTTTTACACCGCGGCTCCAATTGATTCGAAATCGATTGTCGTTCGAGCGATTTTCAATTGATCGATTACCGGCGGCGGTGGGAAAGCCCGGAAGGAGCGCACCCGCCACACTGAGAGACTGAGAGAGGACTGTGAGAGGGTTTAGGGGGATGAGAGAAACCGGGCGAGTTTGGCCTGCGGCGGGACTTACTCTGAGCCAACGCCAATTGCATCCCGTTTTTTACGCTCACTTGTTTCGTCTCGTGCCTTCACGCTCGACCGACACTGCACCCTCCTTCGACTCCTGCTACCTTTTCTACATGTTCTCTTCGTTTCAAGACCTCACCACGCCGACTCTCTTGTTTCTTGTCAGTGTCCCTTCAATGGATTCGTCGAACGTGCTTGTTCTTTAATTGCTAAGTCTTGTATTTTAATCTATCATCGCTTTAACAGAGTGTTGATTGGATTCGCGGAGGAATCTATGCTTTTCGGATTATTTCCTACCCGGACAATTTACTGGATCAAGGATTGAACGAAAAAATGAGAAATGCTCTCATTAAAATTTCATCGCCCTCGAGGGAAATTCGCAACAGGAACCGAAAACTCTATCAGATACGCGGGTGGTTTGTGCTCTTTCGTTGGAGTCAGTGCGAAACGAGGAAAAGAGGGTATTCCGCTGCGAATCGATAAGTTTCGACATCCGAGTGCCGGTGCTTCCACGCTCCCGTGGCACTGGGATGATATTGCCAGGGCGGAAGGTTGTTTATTACGGGCAGTGCAACAGGAAACGTCGGCTTGGCGGCGCTCGCTCTCGTCATTAAACGCGTACGAGCGGCCCGCTGCGAATCCATGTTAATTAAATCAGTTAGTGTACACAGAGCGAGCGAGGAGCGGTCTCCCATGCTCGTATACGTGTGCACCTATACAGGAGCCGCAGTCCTCGCATCCGGCGGCGGCGCGTAATACCGCAAGTCGGAATAGCCGAAACTTCGTCATGCGCTGAGATCACCGATTAATTTATCCTTTGTCGCGGTAAATGCACTCTCATTCAGCCGAAGATGGAATATAGAGCTGCGCAAACCATAATGACACTCTCTCCGACAACGACACTAGCCAGCTTAATTCAGTGGAATAATTTGACCGAATTAATTAATAAGTGTGACTAAAAAGTAGATCTTAATGTAAGAACTTAATAATTTTCTTAAATTCCTGCTAAAACCTGCCATTTCCCACTCCACCGCCGAGAAGAAACCCATTCCGTTGAGCAAAGAGAGAAAAAACAATAAGGAACTGTGTTGAGCAGCCATCCAAATTGGCTCAGATAATACGCGACCAGGGTTCTTAATATGCCGAGAGGCGCGGAGACCGTCGACGTACTTATTATTCTCGAAGAAGGTTCCAGCATGCTTTTCTCTGCCGTTCCGTTCAGTGTACGCGACGTGCAAGCCGTAGCGGCAATCAATTAACAAAAAACGAATGGACTAAAGGTCCAGAATCCTAGGCAGTAGATGGTCATTGGTGGAAAGGTTTTCCCCAGGTTAAGGACCAATTCCAACAGATTTTCAGATCATAAGTGCATGGTGGTGGCAGTGGATCTTCGACAAAGAAGAAAAGGGCGGCGGGAGGGCTGCGCAAGTTGGTAAAATTTTGTTCCCTTCATGGGAGGACTTTGTACTGGTGAAGGAGTGGTGGAAAGGGAGTGAGAGTGAAAGGATGGATAAAGGGAGCGACGACAGGGAGGCCGGAAATAATGAAAGGGTGTTTATCCAGAATTAGGTCCGACCGTCCCTGCTTGGTACCCCCATAGTCCATCGTTCGCTCATTCAGACAAATTAGCCCGGCGGCGGCCCTTTGTAGTTTCGCGATTCAAAGCGCGTGTTACTCTTGGCCGCACGCATTCCTGTTGGCAGAGCTCTTCAACACTTCATTTAGAGAGATAGGGCAGAAGTGGTAGGAGCGAGAGCGGGGGTCTTGCCAGAAAAAGAAAAAGCGACGAATATAAAGGATCCCGGACCACCGCCTCGCCACCGACACCCCACCTAAGTACCCCATCTCCTTCCGCTATCCCCCCTCCCCCCTTTTAACTCTTCTCTCTTTGCCACCGGAAATTGTCGGCACAGGAAAAAACTGAACTTTGGAAATAGGGTAATAACAATAATTAACGTTCCTTTAGAGACATAAAAGCTTTTGACTGGCCAATTTATTCCGAGTGCAACCAATGTAAATAGAGAGTTTTCCATAGTAATCATAAGTGAAATAAGGCGTGCACGTCGACTCTAACTAAGCTTTAGTCGTAAAGCAATGTAGTAGTCGCGGTTGGCTCGATTTTCGGATGTCGTTAACGTAGAGGCGCACGAGATATCAGCCAGGGGGAATACATAGATTTTGCGTAGAGCCATTAACGTTATCCGCTGTCTTAAATCGTCGAGTGGAATCCGCGCGCGGAAGCCGAGCGTAAGTACTTCCGTAATAAACGGGGCCGATGATGCCTGGAATCGAGGCTGGGCATTGTGCTAAATCGCAAGAAAAAGAGCAACCGACTGGCTGCTATATTATTTGCAGAATTGCAGCGGGCTCTTTAATTCGCAATTCCGAGTCGCAGGGCTCGCTAGCCCCTTAATCATCTTTGCCTCTTTCACTTCTCATTGCACTTTTCTTTCGGCAAGGTGGCGACAGCTGCTCTTATGGAGCGTCCTTCTGTTAGATGGACGGTTTCATTTTCGTTACTTCAACCAATCTTGCCACTTGTAATAGAACAACAGAGACAAATTGGAGTAAGACGCTCGCGCCGCGTCGACGTATTCGATTCGAAAATGCACGCTGTTAAGTTTCACGAAGCTACACGAACGAATGATCTAGCGGACAGGTTTATTAAGAGGACGATAAAGGAAGCGGGAAATAAAATGGTGCCGGTCTCCCGGTAGGCGATTCAACGAATTGATAGTTAATTACCGGGAAACGGGGGCGGCTGGGATAACGGATGGGCCGTGGCAGTGGGCGCCGCTGTAATTCACGACGAACGGATTTTCGTGTTCCTTTATAGGAGGAGAGGACGCAACGCGACATCGGCCTGGTGGCGGACCCTCCTCGAGTCCTTAACCTGCCGGAACTGAATATTTAACCGATCCCCTTGATCGAGAGATAGAGACGGCGACGGAGACGGCGGCGTCGATCGAGACAGAGATAGAGACACTCTGGCAATCCGGCCGGATGGATATACGTGTTCGTTTTAACTGGGCTGTCGATTCGGTCCTAATAGAATTCCAATCGCGTCTCCCTCGCTCTCCTAGTCCCAACTCGGACTTGATCAATGTAGGCGGGCTCGCCACGATCCAGTTTTTAAATGAAGCGGCCGGGACTGTTTAAGTGAAGCGGATGGGAAAGCCGGATTAATCGCAACAACTGCACCGCCGCCACCGCCAGACGACTGACGCCAATCCCTCTTATTTCCATCCGAGAGCTTCTCTTAAGACGCCAAGCAAACTCGTATATCTAAGATCGACTTTAGAAAACCAGTTGCACTGCTACTTTGTGAAAATGAATGTTCGCATGCTTTAGTTGAGACTTAGACCTTTCGCATCGAAGAATGCAGTCTGCATGGCTCACAATACAATTATTTTATAAAATTCATAAAATGTCATTGGTATGACAGGAGCACATGAAAAAATAAAGTTCACAGGCCGAAAAAATCCAACGAAAATTCGAAAAATCTACGCGGCGAAATACCTGTGCAAATACAGCACTACCTATCTGCCAGTAGCATTGAAAGAATTCACGTTCTTTTCCTTCTGCCTCGCGTGCCTGACATAACTTGCAAATTTAAGCGCAATGTACTGTGATCCATTTCTCAAAAGTTCTCAGCCCGTATTTTTTCATGAAGGACGGCAATCCTGTTCATTCACTCTTGATATACTACATTTCAGTTTCAAATTAAATGATCTAACCAATTTTTATGAAAAATAGCTCAAACATGATTTAATTTTCAACATCGTTAATACTGAGAGTTCTCAAGTAGGTGTTATATTCTTGCCATATCAATACCCAACAAGTATTTATAATTAGTAATTCTCTCTTTATCTGCACAATATATGTGATTAAGTACTAAAGTAGAATTGGAATTGTATGGATATAAATAAGGCACAGATATTCAGACAAGTACACATCATTGTAAGTACAAAATATACTAGTCCTTCAAAATTATATTATTTTTGGGACATTGCGTGTACACATGTAGTCTTTAGACATACTCTACAAATCGTTTCAGCAATATGGCATTAAGGCATCATAATCATAGATCATTCACATGCATAAGTAATTGTAAAATAAGGTGATGCAGTATAAATCCTACCTTATGCGCAGCCTCCAGATGCAACTTCAGTATTGAAGAATGATTGCGAGAATGAATTAGGTTAACTGTCAGACAAAGTCAACTTCTTGTAAGATTGTTACAGAGGTTCGATTGTGCTGCTTGCCTCCATTCACACTTAATCGAAATGATACTCGCGCGCCACGCTTTCTCCAGCCAAAACACTCGCAGTATAATCCAGTACACTCTCAAACAGTTTAACAAGAAACTCTGCACTTTTTCCAACGAAAATTGAAGAACTCTACGGGAGCAAAGAATGCACGTAGATTCAATCCCGGGCTTTTCTTGCGGCTGCGCAATTAGCCGGGTGGCGGCGCACCAATTGGTTTCCAGCAGTACCGGCAAAATTCCAAGTGCACAATAAGAATATTGATATTTATCACTTAATAAAAACATTAAATCTATAAAAAAGACGAATTGCAAACTCTTTTTGGTATTCCAGTATGTATTTCCGAAGCTTCTCTTTCTAAATTAGAATCACAGATAAAGTAAAAACTTCGCGTTGGCAATCTTTAATTTACAGTCGATATATTAGAAATTATCGATTGTCGACATTCGAGTGAAAAATCCAATATGGCTGTGATGCTATTTCGAACGTGACGAGTGCTTTTGTGACAGTGTGTTTTTCATTAGTTTTCCTGTACTTAATAAGAGTATCGAAGTTTAATTAAATGGTAAAATAATGTGTTGGTGCGCGTGAAATATGTGCGAGTTGGAGTTCATAGCAGATGAACGATATTTCTCGGTAAATGTTGATTGCTTATGGCACGGTGTAGCTGTTGCATGGGGTAAGTCTCCGTTCTTGCATGTCACATATTGTTCTTACTGTTTTTCATTCCTAACTTGCTTATAAACTGTTACATTATTTGTATTATGTAGGTAGAATTTTCAATTATATCGAATTGCACCGTTCGCAGGGTATTTATGCATGTAATTACTCTGGCTGGCTTTAAATATCACTGCTGTTAATACAGGGAATATTTGATTACTAAGTAATTAATTGTAATATCGTCCTCATGGCTTCCTGCATGCTTTGATGTCAATGCAAAGCGCAAAGCATTGATTACTTCGACATTTTTGTCATTCATGCTTGGGGCACCATTAAATTTGCTAAATGTTATATTTGGGGAATAAATCCAACTTCAGTGGGTTAATAAAAATTCTCGTTTGGGTTAATGGCGAAAATAGACAAATGAAAGAACGAGCAAGGACTATTTCTCGAATATTCTTTCTCCTCATTCCTTATTCACTGGATATTTCATTCGTTTGCTCGTTCGTTCGGTCGTGCTACTCTTTGCCCGCCGGAAATATCAGCTCGCCTCGAGCGAATACGCCTTTTCCTCACAAAGAGAGAAGCAAAACTAGAGTGGGGTGTGTAAGGAGAAGGAGGAGGTGGTGGAGGAAAGAGCTGTCGCTGGGTGCGAGGCCACCCTTCTTAACGCACCGAAAAATCTCGATGATTTGTGCGTCGCATCTGCATTTTAATTACTCTGAATAATTTCCTCCAGGCGTATAACCTGCGAGCTTGTCGCCTATCTCACTCACACCATCTCCCTCTTGGCAAAGGGAAGGAGAAGGAACTTGAATTTGCCGCAGTTACACTTTAGTTTCACGTTCAACTCTGCTCCCTCTTGCCGACTAATACCCAAAACCCGATGGTGTCATCGCCGAGACGATCATTCGAATTCATAACGAATTCGTGTTTTTATTCATTATCATCGTATTTACCGAGCATAAGCACCTGACACTAAAGTGAAACTAAAGGAAAAGTACTTATCTGATGGGTAGTGGGTGGAAGAGTGGTGGCAGGAATTCGTTACTGTAGAAACACAAATTAAAGCTCACATTTTCTAGCATGCCTTAACTCTCGCACGTGGTCGTACACGCTCGGCGGTAGCGAGGTATTTTTTTCTTTTTTTATTAACCAGCCGCATTTATCACAGTCCGTAGGATGGATGAGACTTGACGGTACGACCCCAGCAGCGGAGGCGCGTTATTTTTTCCCTCCGCTGAATATTTGTCTCTATCCGGTGGCGCTCGCGCGCGTCGCCGCCGCGCCGGGAAGAAAGGGTTGCTAAGCGGATCGCGGCGGAAGGGTGTCAGCCGCTTATTAAAAAAAGTCCCCCGCCCCGTGCCCCCTTTTACTCTTAAACACAGCGCGCCCCTTTGTCTCGTTCACCTTCTTTTCCTAACAATGGCCTCCTGGCCATTAAGATTTCGAAAGCGTTAAGGAGATGATACAATCGGGCACCCGGAACGCACGCCACCCGGCCCTTTGTCCCACCGAAAATTGATAGCAGGACTCATCATCGTTTATAGAAAGTGAAACCCCGGGACAATTCCCTATTTTTCTAATTTCGAATCACACTTTTATTGATGCGCTCAAGTTCTTTGTATGTATTCGGCTCCATTTTTACGACTTGAAGACCGAATTGTTTATTTTTCTACTCGTACGGAATTACTAGTGGGACCGACTTCTAATGGAAAAACGAGAGCATGTATACTTAGATGTGGTACACATCCTGCAGTATCAATATCGTGAGTAGTAGCGAAGAATCCACAACGATTCCAACGTTGACTAGGACCTGCCGCACTAAATGCGTTCACTTGTAAGCAAGCATCAGAAGTAGCGCTCCGTCGATCAGGAACAAAAACAAACAAGCACGATTTATCCGGGTTGTAGACGCACGAGCAGAAAGCTATCATGATATAAGTGTCCACAGGGTATCCCCGATATTCCAGAGAGTCCGAGAAAGCCATTATCCAATGGACCCGATGCGAGACTTGCCGTACTTAGTCCGCGCTAAGGATTCTTCGGTGAGCTCTCTCCCTTAGCTCCGGACGGCCCCCGTAGGAGCTGCCAGGGACAGCAGGGCAGCTTGCGTTCCGGAGAGCAAGTGGAATCAAAGTCTATGTCTTGGGAACGGCGGATTCTATCTATTAAGGAAAGCGGGGGTCGCGGGTGTCTACAGGGTGGTTGTGGTAGTCCAAAACTTGTACTCGGCGAGGAACTTTGTGTGAAATGCGCCTCCAGTATATCCTGTCGCGTCTCCCTCATCCTGTCTCTCCCATATTAAGGTGCGTCTCCACAGCTTGGCCCGGTGGTTTTCCTTTATTCTCTTGCAGTAGGACTCCTCCTGTGCACACCCTGCGTCTTTGCGGGTGAGTGTGCTAGGCGCGGTTTTAACGGCGACGGATCGATGAGAATTTCGAGGAGCTAACTCACAGCGCATAGGACTTAAGCGTCAATTACTTGAAACGCCCTTTTCACCCGTGCACGCGAACCTTAACCTCTCGAACTTCCGTTTTCGGGAACCTCCCGAAATGTGGGGGAACGCGACCCTGTTAGAACCTACCTGTCGGAAGCACTGGCAGCCCTACTAAGTGTCTCCAAATGGCTGCTTAACGCTGCGAAATGAGCCTCTACGTTTAATTGATTGTTTTATTACCAGCATGATTTGCATAATGTGGGACGTTTGGCAGTAGTGTGGCAATTAACTTTCTGAGATATTCAGGGAACTAAATTTGAAGGGAAAAAATATTCCCAACTAGTCAGTCGACCAAAGCTTGAATGGACTAATTAAAATATTGAACGTAAAGCAATTGATTTTCAACCCTGCGAAACGCTCGGGGAATATTCAAAGAAATCGGTTACTAAATGTCTCTGGGCAGGAGTCCTGGGTGGTCTGCGGGTACAGGAATGGTCGGGAGCAGTGGGCCGTGCACTTAATTGGATTAAGAAATGGGGGAATTCCGGGGGAATTTGGTATGCTGGCCGCGGAGGACTGTCGGTTTGGACGACAGCCTAATTCCTGAACCAGGACCGACCAGGTACCCTGCCACGCGGGGGTGGGTTACGAGGGGAGAGATCAGGCTCGAACGAGCGAATGTTTGTCGAAATCAAGCAATCAGCGCTGGCGGGCCATAGCGGGAGATTATTTCTGGCAGTGACTCACAAAAATTAAAGTGTCCAGTACTGCTTGGCCATTGGCTTGCGTCTAACCTTTCTCGGAGGAGCTAATCTATAGATGGAAAAGCAGACCTGCCCTAGGAGAGGACGTGTTTCCTTGTCCTAGGAAAGGAGAAGTCCACTTTGTGTTCAACCGAGTTACAGTTAGCCGACAGTTTGCACCGCTGATGGAATAATGGTCCATTTGGGATGCGCCTGCTGTAGCAGAGCTCAGTGCCCTGGACTCGGCTAGCTAGCACGTATTTACATGTTTCGAACAATTAATATTTATGTCGTACACAGCCGCACACCTCTGGAACACCTGACACTTCGATTCAGTTCCATTTGCCCGTCTTCTCCTCCTCCCCGATCCTACTGGAAGTTCGATTTTCATTGCGGTAAATTGCGGCGCGGACGAACTCACTACGTCGTTGAAGTCATGCCAAATTGTCTTAGGTATTATATGCGAGCAGTTGGGAGTATCGGGCGCGTCCTGAATTGTGCTCTTCAATTGGCAGTTTCTCATCTTTTTGCCGGCGGAGACAGGAAGAAGCTCCTCTTATATCTTCCATGTGTCACGAGGATGGGGGTGGAACGATAGTGCATGTGGCGGTGACAAGGCAGTAATTCTTTATACCTTACTCCTTGAAACTCGTGCATTTCCTGTAATACGTGAATTAAATTAAAATTTCGAGCTGTCAATGCTTTATTCTCTTTCTCTATTCTACACGGTCACTTACAGATTCAATTTTTTCGTGACCCAAGTCTCAATATTTCTCTTGAGCATTTGCATTTCTTCGTACAAACTCCTTTACTTTGCTTGGCTCACTAGAGCGTTGAAATTACATCTGGGTGATTGTATTATCAGAGTTACTCGGATTTACGTAGTCGCTCATTCATCGGAAGAGCGCTCTTGCCGAAGAAGAAACGAGCCTCGGCATTCTAGAAAGCCGACTCCAATTGGTGTAACATTACAAAGTATTGGCAGTATGCAGTGGCGGCAGCGGCTGCTGCGAACGATTCGCCATATAACGAGATGCTGGGACGATGCGAATCAATGAGGCCCAGTTCCCACAGGGGCGACATTTCGCCGCCATTGTCATTTCACTGCTCATCCCCTGCCACCACCGACCCGCGGAAAACAGTAATTCTAGAGGGCGTTAAATTCGGATGCTTTCAATGCAGTTTGGCTGCAGCATGGCTCTTATAATTTCCATGGAAAAAAGGAGATATCAAAGGGGGGAAAGGGGAAAGAGGGGCAGAAAGGCGGCACACTTCCTCATCCATAATCCTCGTGAAAGAGGAACGAAGTAGTCGGCGGATATTTTAGATTTCTATTGAACGAAATGACAGGGGAGCAAAAAGTACACCGGCCCCAGTATTCCTCTCGCCCTCTCCGCCTCGTCCGGAATTGTTGCCAGCGGTATTGGAATTTAAATGTGGCATTATGCAGGCATAAAGTGGAATTCATAGTTTCTTCAAAGCGCACCCCCTCGATTGCAGGGACGCAGCCGAGGAATGTGTAGCCACGCTTGAAAGGAATTACCGTCCGTGATATTTTAACTATGAATTGCGTTAGTCGTTCCTCTTTCATCGCCAAAGAAGTTCTTGGTCGTTATTTATCTTCCTATTGCAATATCCTTACTGGAGGAAATGGAGAAAAATATCGGATGTTGCCTCATTAGTTCAAACTAACAATTTATCACTGCTCCTCTGGAATGCGACTCAAACGACCAGTTTTCCCGTGTACAGTAGCCGTGCAAATGGGAACGGGATAAATATGAGTTAGCGGATAAATATGACCGATACCTTTCCCAATTCCTCTGTGCAGGGTCGATGATAAAAGTGAGGGCAACTCGTAATCAATCCTGCTTTCCGTGGCTTATGCCTCCTCCCAGCAGCAACAGAATTGGTACGCATCGGGTAGGAGAGTAGCAGTAGTTGCAACGGTTAAAGCGACAAATCGTGTTTACCGTATACATGGCAAATATCGCCGCCGCGGTAAATATCCGTTAATTGAAACGGACTGGGTAAACAGCGACCAATTGATTCCACGGCGGCGGCGGCGGCGGCGGCGGCAGCCACCGATATATTAATATCGGCGTCCGAATGTGCACCTACCGGCAACGCTTCGCCGGCAGTTGATGATTATTAAGGTCCACCGTGTTCTTAATCCCCGGCATTATGATTTTCCACACGCCGACTTAAGCCGAGTCCTGCAATTTAATAATTACAGTATTCAGTAAATCCATTGTGTCGGCTGTACTGTATTTAATCATCTTATCAAAATAGAAATAATACAAGTTCTTACCTTGTGAGAGACGTCGTTACTTCGAACACTTAGATTGTTTGACCGTCTCGACTTTTTTGGATGCTTCATTTTGAGAATTGAGATCTCGACAATTGAGTCAAATTTATTTAGATTCTTCCCGGATAACGAATGCTCTGGGAACAATGCAGCAGATATTTATTGCCAGGAGAGAATGAATAAGCGGTTTTGCATCAATTGATCTGGCGCGTGGCCATATAATTTACAAGATATTGATTGCCGCTCTCGTGTAACCCTGTCGATAGTATCAATTCGGTGTATCGGAGCAATATTTTGAATCGTATCGCGCTCAATACATGTTACTATCCAACCCTGCTCACAGGGGACATCACAATAAAGGAAGACCAATCGGTGTTAGTGGCACACTGGATTTGCACCAAAATCTAGCAATTTTATATAAATAACTAAGAATTATCCCCAAAGACCCATTTCAATTAGGTGCAAGCACTCAATCGACATCCTTTGAATACCTCCACTTCTCCCGCTATTCACTTTGCCAAATAAAAGGGAATTCCAATAATCCCAATTCTAGGATTATTTAAGAGGCTCAAAAACGCGAGGAATCCGAAGGATTTCCATCGAGGGCTCAGCACCCGAGTTACATCAATATCATAGGGCGATCCCTGCTGAAGAATATTGTTACCGCATGATTGGGCTTCTGTGTTACGACTTTGGACACCTTTACATAATCATTTTTACGAAATCATATGTCGAATTGTGCAGGATGTACCAGATAGAATGGAATCAGTTTTTTACTATCGAATTGTCGGTAATACCAACATTACAGGGCTAAGGATACAATTACGCAATGTTGCTATTACCGATAACTCGATGGTAAAAAATGGATTTCAAGCTAGCCATTACACCTTATGTGGAACTTACTTGCGAAGGTTTCGCGATAAATCCGAGCTCGAACGGGAAGTTGGCCGGTGGTTGGTAGTGGCGAAGTGGTGGATATTGTTGTCTCGGTGATAGTAAAAAGGCGATGAACGTGCGAGGTGGCCAGTGCGCGCGGCGTCCGCCGCTCGGCTTCGTTTCACGAGCCATTTGTTCGAGGACGAGCGGCGCTTTGTTGCGCCGCAGGATTCGCATAATGCGCGTGGTTGGATGTCGTTTAGCGGAATGGCCCTATTTACCCATCCGCCCTGACAGAAGCAGGAAGCATCAGTAGTCTTGGCCGGGGGAGAGGGCTGACGGCGGGACAGCCAGGGAAAAAAGGAGAAAGTGAAGAGGGGGTGGGGCGCGGGGGTGGCAGCAAGACGGGAGGGGAGGAGGCAAGCTCGCCGGAAAGTGGCGGAGGAGCGAAAAAAGGAGCATCTCTAAGAGTGAGAGAGACGAGGCAGTTAACTTGATTAATCGCATATTTATGTATCAAGCCACTTAACCGAGCCGCTGCTGGCTTTCTTCTTAAGCTCCACTCTGCCTCCGCTCTCAGTCTACGCTCTACGTTAGCTACCCTTCTTTACTAGTCCGGGACAAAGACCAAGAAAGAAAGAGAGAGAGAGAGGGAGACATTCTGCTCAGCATTGTCCTAACGTTGAAATAATGCAGGCCAAAATAAGGTCGGCTAAAATGTTTATAGGACTAAGCGCGTCCCCCAGTCGAGCCTTAAATCACCGGTCGACGACGTCTACTGTCTACTGCAAGCTCTTCTTTTACTCTCGCCGCGACTCTATCTGCCTTCCTGACCGTTTTCTATTGGGTACTGTGCCGGGATATCTTCTTAGGTCGGCACAGTCCCGATATCTATTAATTTAAAGTTTAAATTCTAGGCGATTCGGTGGGTTTCTAGTTTGTCTGATTGGTTAGTTGTATATAGAAAGGAAAATGTCCTACAACGATACTTGAAAGGATAGGGCCCATGCTGCTTGTCCAATTGGATCTGGAGTTTATGAAGGGCTCCGAGGATAATTAGACCTTGCAGAACCTTTTAGACAGATTAGGACATTAGGGGGCGTTGAAGATCCGATAATATTCGCCCGGGGTTTCATCCAAGTCGTCCGAGATTCCGAGGTGAGGCTGGTAATCGTGACAGTTTCCAGACTCACTGGGAGGAAGACAGAGGTTGAGGGCGGGGAAAGGCAGGTTCGGAAGAGAGATTCCAGGAAAGATTAGGAAGACCGTTTCAAGAGGAATGGAATCATCGTACTGCTGCCGCCGCTCGGGGCTTTCCTGGGCGATATTCAAGGGAGAAAAGGGATTCCAGGGCGAAGTACGAAGTACGAAGCTACTAGATTGCAGCGAGCGGCACGCGTCCTCTCGCGTGGATTCCTCGAACGTGGAAAGGAGAAAAAGAAGAAGAAGAACGGAGGCAGGGTCGGATGGCAAACGAATCGTTTCGAATTCCGCGCGTTATCCTTTCCGACTACTTCTTCTTTCTTTCGACGTTGCATCGTCCTTCTTGTAAAAACTGTTTTCCTGCACATGCTGGATTTATATAGAGCGGCACGCCGTTATTGAAATTGAAAGATCGCATTCCTGTGATGCCATGCTTGGAAATTAATAAAATGAAATACTAGTATTTATTATACATGTATTGAGGTCGAAGCTGTTCCGATTTTATTGAAGGAAGGAAAAGATACTGCTCGTAGCTACCTTAATTTCAGTATTGGGCGTGCTTATCAATGCAAGGGAATGGGCTACCCTCCAAGTCAGACAGGCGTTCCACGCGCGAGCTCTTAACTTGCCATTCGCAACGTTATTTTCTGACAGCAACACTTTCGATTTCCGGAGTGAATGCAGGGCTACGGCCCTCGCGCACTTGACACGACACATCCGTCGTGACGTAATTTACGTGTATGTTTGAGATGCACTTAGCCTCGGCGTTCCCGCCAGTCATGACTCCCACCTACCGTCACAAAAAGCTCCTCGGAATGTAATTTTGTCGAGTGCCAGTCGCCCTTCTCTTGAAACTACTCCACACTGCGACAAAAAATTAGCCATAGAATCAATTTGATATTCGGATCAATTTGCAAGATTGGAAATGTCGAAATGTATTGCAGACCGACGACCACACATGGAAACTTGATATTTTTCCCATGATTTGCTAATGCTTCTAGGCCCACGAACAAGCGGCCACTGATTTCGCATTCAAATCGAATTTCGGAAATGGTGTGCACGAATTACGTGTCGAAACTGACAATGCGAAAGATTAAAAAATAGTACTGGTCGATGGGAACGGGGGAGATTAAATTGCAGGTTGCGGCGACGACTGTTTAATTGCGATGTCAGTGTACGGATTTTTTTACAAAAATGCAAACACACGCGCGTTGCCCGCAACAACAATGTTTGCACGCTGCGGAAGAAGAAATATTGTTACCCCGGTGAATCCCTGTATCGCCCAATTCATTTTACTCGGTGGTCGAAAAAATGGGGGTGGCGTCATAAAGCATAAGAGTGCCAATGCTGCTATAGATTACCGATATCGTCGACGAAATACCACAATTTCGAATAATTAATTGCACTTCCATCTGCGTACTTCAGTTAATGGTAATGAATTCATGCTGTAGCATTTCGCCGATAGAAATGATGAAGGAAATCGGGGCCGGTGTACAGTGGGAAAATAAGCCATTTCTGCAAATACAGCTGGAAACCAAAGAGAATGTTGAGCCCCCAGAAATCGAGGTTCATTCCTATCTTGTACATGGAAAACATTCACGTCTCTTAAACGAATTAAGACATTTCTTAACCCACAAATTCTTGAAGGAAAAAGTATTAAACACTTATCAGAAAATCGATAGTCTAAGCAGAGTGGTGCGAGGTAATTTTTTAAGGACACGCCCGGCAGTGGGCGGTAATAACATTAAAACAAATTATTTAAGTTGTAACATTTTGGTGGGGACCCTGATGGCTAATATCGGGATAATGGAATGAGGTGTCTTCGTCTCATTTAGCTGGAGGCTCGTCGCTTTGCGAAAAGGGGAATGAAGGAGGGATCACGCAGCCCTGGGACTAGGGGGAGTGACGTGGTAAGAAGCGAGAAGTGTGAAGTCAGCCGTAGACCGGGACCAATTGATAAGAAGGAATCGAATGATTGAAACATAAATCCACCCCCCCCTGACAACTTAGAACATTCAGACCGCCCAATTTATTATGTGACGATGTCCTGATAGAAATTTGCTTTGGCACGCAAGCAAAACCATTGTGGAATTAATATTTCATATAATAGTAATTAAATATTGAATAATTACTAATATCTTACATTGAAATCATGCGTGTAACTAATCTAGGTAGTCGTTCCACAGTTGCCAATATTATACTCATTGCATATGCAGGCATGGCAAACACGCAATTACAGGATAATCATTAAGCCCGGGCGCATAGATGAGCGGCTGTATATAATAATCTATGCTACCTATGTACTATTAAGATGTCGAGCACGTATACCTAAAATAGGTAGAGTCTACAATCATCGAGTACACAACACCCCAATCTATTTAAGACATTATGTATCCTGTTTATCGCTTAATTCCGGCCGAAAATGGAGGAAAAAATCACCGAGAAAGCACGCAGAGATAAAGAAAAGTGAGAGAGGCCGGTGGCGAGAACGAGAATAGTAAGGATCCCAGGAGTCAGGTGGAAGAGGCATTCAGTAAGAGGCAAAAGTCTCGGCAGGCTCAGCTTAATTTTCATTCAGGGCATTCCGCGGCGGCAGGAATTTCGTGCCATTAAGCACTCGGCTATCTTTCGGCAGCGGAGACCGTGCGTAACATAGACTGGAGCTTTCTCCTGAGGAGAGTAGGGCTGCTCGTAACCAGCCTTACCTCCACCGCCTAACCACGAGGCATCCACGCGCGTCTGTAGTTAGACACGAAGCTCCTGCGAGAAGCTTCTCTCGGCAAGTTAAGAGCGCGAAGGGCAGATCGGCCTTCCTTTTAAACGAGGCGGGCGTTCATTCTCCAAGAGAAAGGGAGAGGAGTTAGGCAGCGGGAGTAGCTGCACCTAGGGAGAAGGCCGCTTGTGTCAGAATTATTCCGTATAATTATATTCCTTTCGCAACGACACCCTGGGGGCTCGAAATTGAAATTGAGCTTTCTTGCCGCCGCGCTGGATGGAGCGGAGAAAGAGGGACGCGGGGGCGGGCGGAAGGGCGGTAGGGGGGGGGGGGAGAAGGCCAACGATTCTCTAGAGCGTCTACAGGCTTTTCGGTAGCCGCGAGGCTAAGGTTCCGTTCCTCTGCCCTTAGCTCCTGTTTTTCCGCTCGCCCTGCTACGCCCCGAAATCCGCACGTCTTAATCTTGCCTGGAATGTCGGCGCGCTCTCCCTCAGGCTATGCAAAGCTGACTCCACCCGGATCGCGTCGTGAGAGCGAGCGAATGCCTCCACGCCACGCTCTCAACTCCTGGAATAAGACGTCTGTATTACGCACACGATATTTTCCCGGCCGCTCCGCTCTGGCAACGCTTATGCCTCGCCTCGTAGTCTCCGAGGCTATTGATGAGCATGGGAATATGCCCCGGGGGTACTGATTTCCTCGTTTCTCCTTGGCGCGCCGCCCTGCCCGACTGCGCCTTTTGTTTCCCGTGGCGAATTCGTCATGAATAAGAAGTAGCCCGCCAGTATCCGGGAGAAAACGGGTGAAACGATGGGTCGAGAGGGAGATAGATCGCTTTGAAGGGAAATTATGAAAGTTCGCGCCCCAGAGCCCCTTGCGTGCGTGGCGGGCTTGATTTGCACCATCGCGAGTGCGGTTTGCTCGAAAATTCCCGGATTCAATACTTGCAGGGGCGAACTTCCGTACACCATAAATGTGATTACTACGATTTTTCAATGATTGATTCATAAATATTTTCTGACAATGGCTAGATGACATGTATTATTAGCAATGACAATTTGATTACTTTTCTATGTAATTATTGCATCCGCATTGCAAGAAGTACCAACAACATGCTTCCAATCTTAAGCACTCGGTAATAGGACGAAGTAGGGCAACATTCTGTATTGATTACATAATTTTGCACAAAGAAAGCCCACCGGAAAACCCATTTAGCAGCGATATATTAAATTCATGCGTCAAGCCCCGCTTGGTGCAGTTCTGAAATCCGCTTGTTTCGCCGATCCGTGGCAAAACGCGCTTAAGCTCGCAATTATTTAACGTGGTTCACGGTTTCCCGCGACAAAACAAGGCCGCGGAAGCAAAAGCACGTACCGAGGGAAGCTGACAACTGTTCCTACCGCTTCTTGCTAAGCCTATTTCCGCACAGTTCATTGCTCCTGCCCCTATGGAATCCCATTCGGTAGAAATATTATATTTCACTGCTTTAACTAAGTTCTAGTCCTGGAGTAATAATTTGTACCACAAAATCCGAGTTATCGAATGTATTATTTGTTAATAGAAGCTATTAAAGTGCGTAAAAAATAAGTAATAGCTATTGCAGATTCAGTTTAATGGAAGCAAAATCAGATTGTGCTAGTATGCATCCACCCTAAAGTCGGGGTTGAAAGCAGGCCAGCAGCAGCACAGTTACTCGCTGATCAGCAGAAATTAGCATAGCCAATTTATGTGGTGCGTATAAATAACATGTTTATCGTTATAATTTATGCCCAGGAATGCCGATGCACGAAGCATCGGCAGCATCCCCGGCGAGCGAATTCGGAGAGTGGGGCAAGCGAGTGAAAGGGAGAACAAGCTGAGAGATGAATGCACGTTATACTATCGCGCGATCTATAAGTATGCCGACCGTAATATTAATCATTGCGTTCTCACTATGGAAATGCTACGAATGGCCGATCCATTCATGCTAAAAAGCTGAAATACGCCTGCGCACGGCGATAAGTACGCTTTAACGCGAAATCATCGAGAATTATTAGTGAATTTAATACCAGCGCTCATTGCGTGGTTAAAATACGTGAAGCAATTAAATGCATGCTACTCGAAACACGAATCATCGTAGCATACCAAAATGGTAATAATAAATGAGTAGTAAATAAACATGGTTCGATGCAGTCCGAAATCTAAACTGAGCGTAACATAAGGTGTTTGACAATAAAAAGCTGGATAAGAGCTTCTCTGTATTTAAATAAGCAAATCTAACTATACGCGCGTTAGCAAATTGGTTCTCAAATGGATTACAGTTTAGTGCAATACGCTTGAAGTTCTGTCGACGCGAGGGACAATTTTTCATCGTATACTCGAGTAGCGAAGTCCTCCTCGAACAAAGCAAATCGCGTTCGTTTAGCACAAACTAGAGAAAGAACCATTCCATTTCCCCCTCGACTTCGACGCACCGCCACCACCAGAATCCTGCAATACTTTAAGTGCTCTCCACCCGCGTTCTCATCCTCTCGTAGAACGATCCGGGGAGAGAGAGCGACAGAGCAAGAGAAACACATTAACAGAAGCTTGCAGCAGTTGTCTGCCGGTGGTACATCCGCGTATAAATCAACATCCGTCGGCTTAATTTCATAAGGACTCGAGAAACGAGACGTGTCGTAATGGCATTGGGGCGTCGTCTTAGTGAATTCGCTCTCTTAAAGTATCCAAGTGATCCTCGGACGTCCAATAACGTAGCATCTCTGCGATATCGGTGAGGTGGTGAAAGTTCGGGTCAAGCTGGATTTCGAGGCTTGATTTTCCGGTTTTCTCGTTGGACACTCGGTGAAATTGCGCGTGCCGCATCGGCAGCGTTCCTCCGGCGAGTGGGGACTGCGTTTACGCGCAATCGATGCGTTTTGTCCCGCTGTTGGTGGCGGTACTGCCGCTTCTGCTGATGCTGGTGCAGCGATTACGAGCTTTCACACGCAGAATGGCCACCCTTCACAGTAGCCGCGTATTTGTGGGCACCCGCTCTCGCTCTCGCTCTCGCTCTCTCTTTCGCTTTCTCGTGTGCTAGGGACCACACACACACACCATGAGGATGAAGACGGAGCACGACAAGGATAATAAAGTCATCCACACATTGAATACTCTTTCTGACTTTTACTGAGAAACTTCGTCGTTTCGTTTCCATTGGGCATGAAAAATACAAATATGATCATTGATTCTGACACTTTTAATAATTTTACAACTGTTTTTTGACTGCAAATAAGAGAGTTATTTGTAAAGAGCGATCATCCTATGAGCAAAGTATACTCAAAGGGTAATTTTAAAATGATTAAGTATTAATATTAGTCCTGTAACACGTTCCAATGTAGAAAGTTCAGTGTGTGGCAGGCCTAAGTCAAAGACATAGTTGGAAAGTCACCTGAGTCAGGGGTTGTAAGGGTGGACGGTGGAGAGGGATGAAAAGGAGAGCGAGAGAGCAGGCGGAGCGGAGGGGTGCCTCCGTCACGTAGGAGTACGAGTGGGATAGGTCCGTACGATATGCAGCCATTTGCATACATATAGGGTCATTATAAATATACGGACTCTCTGCAGCCCTGTCTCTCCATCGTCCGGCCCATCAGCGGCAGAGGGCCTCGCAAACTGTCCGATGGTTCCGCTTATCCGTTATTGCCCGCTGCCGTCGCCTTTTGCCTTCCACCACCTACGAAAGCGTTCGGGTCAACTCTGCACGGACCCACCCACCCCCATTTCTCTCGCCCCTTCTCCTCGCGTTTTGCCCCGCAGATTAAAACGATCTCCTCGTACCTAGTCACGCTGATCGCTCGCTGCCGAGATTGCACGCGCCGTATGGCAAGCAAGTATTTATGGTGCACCCCCTCGGCCAACCCCTTTTATATCGATGGCCATCGCACACCCTCCCTAGAATCTTGATGCCACCCGGCTATCTTCGACCACTCGAGCATCGCGAGAACCCATGGATTACGGGGTTGATAGAGATGTTTCATGTTGCTTTGTCGTGCAGCATACTTTATATTCTAACCAGAGTTAAAAAGTATAGACGACTTTTATATTTTTTATGGGAAGCAGACAAAAGTGCAACAAGCGTTATTCAGCTTTAGAAAAGGGCCTCTGTTTAATTCAAGCAATAAAAGCTTTCTTGCAATGCCAAATATCTCTGTCTAGACGGGGAAATGGCGGAGCTGCTACCGGGTTGCCAAAATCCAAAATCGAGTTTTCCTAAACGAATAAGTCAACCCCCATAATACCCTTTTAGCTTAAAAGTCATATTCCAAGGATGTAGACATGTAAAAAGGGGAGGTAAACTACAACATTGCCAAGATAGAAGTAGAATCTACTTTGTTCCGTAGAGAAAGGCAAGGGGATGATTTCTCGTTCTGACGAATCTAATTTTAATGCAAGACGACTGCTTTCATATTAAATGCTTTTGGGCTTAGTGGAGCTCAAGACTGAGCAGAGGCGTCAAGTGGCTCAGACTTAGGTACTAGGCATATGCCTGGTACAAGGGGCGATAACGACGTATGTGGAGGGACGTGTGAAATGGTCCTTAATGGCCAGGCTGGTTCTCTATTCCACGCATTGCCGGTGCTCTTGGTTGGCCGTTGTGAAAAATAGCCGACACCGTAATCGTGGTGCGCCGGCCGTTATAACGCCGCGCCACTGCCGCGCGACTGCCGCGCGACTGCATCCTATTAACATATTCCCGTCAGAAACAAGTAGTAAACTCTTTTCTCGGAATACCTACGCTCACACGTACGCGGCATGCGCACAGACACAAGCGTATCCCTGGCCACGAAACGCTCGACTATAAATGGCACGCTGATGGGTTTGCGCGAAGCGTCAACGCTCCTGGCCACCGTTGTGTTCGCTGGTGTAGGGCGCACGCATTACAAATGCTAATGGCAGGCGCATACTAGATGTTCCGCATAGAATACATTACCGTCTCGTTCCTCAGTCATTAGCCGCGAAAATACGAAATTTCCTGAGCCCTCTGCCCTACTTGCTTCTTCTATAAGACTCGGCATCTCCAGCTACGTTTGAAATTGGCCGGGAGTATTTTTATAATTTTTTATCGAGCCTAACTTTTGTCACCAACCGAGGAAAGAAGTTGTGTAAGTGATCCATGTCGACGGCATTGCCTTTTATTGCCTATTTCAAAAATTGAGTAGCAGTTTTGAAGGCATCCTATTATTTGTTAGAAAGCCGGAAGCGAATGACACTTGGTGTCGTGTTTCATGTGTGTTTGTATCCGGGGCCCCGTTTAATTAAGTGTTTTAGAGCAGGCTTTTATTGTCTTCTAACGAGGGCACAGAAATTTGAACACTCCGGTTAGAACTTGATCAGAGGGCAATAGTTTCGCAGGAGTTTGCGTTTCACATAATTAACGAATTGGTCGTTCGCTCACGCCTGAACACAACTTTCCAAAGCGTACAGTATGTACTATACTCGAGCGAGGAAACTGATGATTGGTTGATGGCTTGTTCAGGGAATCTGTGGAAGATTTAATTACAGGCACACGCCTAATTCTTTCCACGACAATGACCGCGAGCAATTTTTAATTAACACACGCTGCTCGACAAAGCGGACAAAAATCAGGGCTGCCGGCTGTCGATCAATGTGCCGCGCCATGGTAACCACAGGACTTCAGCTATCCTTGCCCTCTTGTCAACCAACTGCCTACCAAGCTTAATTAATTTCCCCTCAGAAAAAATACTTGCAGGACAAATTACTGCGCCCTACTCACACATCTATCGTCAAACTTGAATTGAAGAGGCAGACAGGAATAATAAAGCAGTTTTTATGAAAAGCAGATGATCAAACAGTATCGCATTTCAAGGTAAGGAAAGGCGGTGGGAAAAAAGTGAGAGGAGAATTAATTGAGGGGCGCGAGGGCGGGGGGGGGGGGAAGGGGTGGGGGCGTCTGAGTCGTCGTCGGTGGGAAGCGTGGCGTACGAATCTCGCGGAAATCCGTGGCGGTGTGCGCTTAGCGCGCCCTCGGCCTTCGAAACGGCGCGCCACCGGACCTACCCTCTCTTCTTCTACCACCGCCCGAACGGCATTCCCTCCACCTAGCATCCCTCCACCCCCAGCCGCCCCTCCACTCCTGCGGGAGCCACCCCTCCATCTTCCACGAGCGCTGCCGCCTCCACCGCCACCGCCGCCACCGCCACCGCCGCCGCCGCCGCTGCCACCACTGCCGCGATACATTGCGATACACGGTTCTTGTCTCCACGCTACGTGCCGGCCAGGCTGCTCCACCGAATCCATCGGCCTCCGCTCGGGTTCCATCCAGCTTTAGACGGCCTCTCCGCTTCTTTCGCAGTCCGTTCATCGAGCAACCTCCGCTCCAGACAGCCTCGGAGCCGAGACCACCGGCTCGTCGCCCGCTCGCACCCGCCACCTCCGCTCGCGATACCGTAAACACAACAACGCGGCAAGCAACACTCGACGCACGCGTAGAAAGCTGGCCTGTGCTCGCGTGAACCAGCACGACAACAACGTTGACGCTCACGAACGACCGGCGAGCCGATCCCCAAGCTCGCGCGGATATCCTGCGGGATTTTTTGCTAGTCCGCCGAGGAGCGACGGGTGCGCGACGAGGAAAGCCTGGAACCCTTGAAGCCGAGCAAGAGGCGTCTCGAGCGAGTGCGGATGGTGTCTCGAGTGAGTTTTCACAGTGTGTTTACTATTGTCCGGCTGACAGCGGCTGCCCCTGGACCACGTGCATGATATCTTCCGAGAAACGCGGAGTGTTCATCTTCCTCGCCGTCGGATAAGATTTGATCTCGGAACGTACTTGGAATATGCTGGATTTGTGCAGTTTCTCGTGATCGCGTTGCCCGGATCCGAAAGGGTTCGCAGGCTCCTACAGTGGTGCCGTTGGTGGAATTGCGTGAATGTTCGTTTGCTGATACTTAGTACGCGTTCAATTAATGTGAAACCAGGGCGAAAGAACTGCTAGGCTAAGGGAGGAGCAGTACAATTAGTACGGAATAAGTACCGAAGTGATCCTGAGAGCGATATTTCCTTCTGCCAAGAAGATCCTGCTACATCCGGGAATCTGTACCTGGAAGCACCGATACCTACAAAACGAACCTCCAGATTGATCTGGGATTACATTAAGGAGGGGAATAGAGAGTGTTCAGTTGATTCAATTCACAAGATAATAAGTCACTCGGCTACAAGAGACCTTCATCACTCCGTCTGAAGGGTCACCCCGCTGCTACCGGCAACCTCTTTCCACCACCCCCCGTCCCTTACTCTCCTATCGAACTGTAAACAATTTTCCTACCAATCTCTGGACTCCTAGGGCGAGCTCTGTAATCAGAGTAGAACGGGCTAGAAATCTCGGCTGTCTTTAATTATTCGGCGGAAAGTGGTGCAAGTCCACGAGTAATCCATCAGTATTTCAACGCAATTAACTAGCTTCGGCGTCCGGTGGGGTGCAGAAGAAGTCTGGCGAGAAATAAAGCTGTAGGTGAAGCTGGATCTGGTTGGTCAGAGGTGATAGGAGCGTCTATAGGAGTGGAGAGTGAAGTAGTCGAGCTCAAGGCATCGCCGGCCACGTGAAACTGGTCGGTATTTGGTCAGACCATAGGTTTGATAGAGTCTGAGAAGCCTCGGGTTTCCCGCGCACAGCACGAGCAGTGAGAGAGCACACACAAGCTCACGCCGACCAACCAACCGACGAGTCTCGACCCTCCGCCACCAGCCCCTACACACAACAACCCAACGAAGCATCCCCCACTCTGAATCGCACAACAGCCTGAGCGGAAGTAGTAGTCAGTCGGCGAGCGACCTTCCAACATTACGGGTTAGGTTCCCTCTTTTTCCACCCGCCGTGTCTTCTTCGTCCTCGTCGGTAGAATCGCGAGGACGCCTCCGCCACGCACTCCTTTAAAGGAAGCCTGACAAAAGCACCCGGAGGCACATCGCCGATACTTGAGATATATCACAGGCAGCTCGTCGATTTATACCCTCGGCGTCCTAATCTGACAATGGGACTGTGATGCTCTACTGAGATTCGTAATTGTCAGTTGCCAACCCAAGCAATCCTCGATCCACCAAGGCAGAACGTACTATCGACAGGATCGTCGCTAACACAATCGCCAGTGAGACTAATTTTTTAACGGTGTACATTGAACGTGTTCTTGCCACTGCAGTGTGTGATAGTTTAGGCTATAAGTACCGTGCGACGAAGCAGCGATAGTGAATAGTTCTCGTCTGGAAATAATTTAACCATTAGGCAGACGCTCCAGGATACCTTAACTTTGATACCACTTTTCTAGAATTCGGTTGATTGGAGCGAGAGACAGAACATAAACAGTGATCTCGACGAGTGTCTCCCAGTAGAGCTATCGTTGCTTAGAATTCGCAGCTGCACTGGGAATCGTGAGAAACTGTGGGAAGTACTCGGGGACGTGATCTCCGTGTGGGAAGTGCATCGATTAATTAAACAAGCAGTGTGTTGATGAGAACAGCATCGTAAATTGAGTAGAGTTGTCACAGACAACTTGGGAAGAGGCGAATCAATTATAGAGTTGTTGAACTACCAGAGCGAGTTTGATACTCGGCAGAAGCAGCGAAACCATATCGCTTGTGCGCCTGTTTACATTGCTGGAAAAAGCATCTTGGTACTTGCGTGCAGTCTTGGAGGTTTTCGGATTGAAGTGCAAGAAGTAAAGGCTTTGCTCGTAATTAGACTGGCACCGGCAATCTGGGAGATCGAGATTCGAGGCTGCCCGCATCGACCACGTGGTTATGAGTGTGCATCGGACACGCCGAGTGTCTTCAGTAAACACAGCCAACTAGATAGTTCTTTAGCGAACTGTTGCGAGCTCTTCCTGCTCATTTCGAAACTTTTACGCCGGTGTACTAACGCACAATTTCACATTCGATTGAAGCAAACCATCGTCTAACACGAAATCGTGTTACTCAAACGCATAAGGAATCAACTGACACAAAGTACTCCCTGTTGCGAAGACACCTAAGATACCTGCCAACGATTAAACGACTGAAATTAAACAGTCACACTTTTCTACACGTTGCTCTGTGTCCGGAAAGCTAGCCGGTCGCAAGAGGAAAGCAGTTGAAGGAGGTCGAAAGAAGTGGCAAAGTAAGCGAAGCGACAAAGTGTCCCTTTTGAGTCGAAGTCTCGAGCGACTCGTAAGAAAAGAAGGTTGCCAGTGAGTAGGACTAGTACGACGGCGAGCGGCGAGAGAAGGCGAAGTTGGTGACTGGTGGTCACAGGAAGATAGCAAGATCCCGCCCGCAGGTGATCGTGAGGTGAAAGAGGGCCAGCAGGTGGAAGTGGTGCAAGGAGGCTCAACGATCGGAATCAGTAGGTCGTACCAGGGCCCGAGTCAAGGAGGGTGGGTGCAGTGGTGCAGTGGTTGCAGGAGGGCCAGGGAGGTTGGGGTGGCCTCATCTACAGGCGCGTTGGCACCAAGCGCTCCGGGCCCCGGGGCTGCGGTGGTGGGTTGCTTGGTTGGGGTGTACCCGTGTTCTCCCTCGTCGTCGGGGCCCAGGGGCCCCTTAACCCATCACCTCCAGTCTATACCGAGTCAGCAGCAACCGATCGGCTGTCGCGCCTGTTGCTGCGTGCATAGCAATCACCAGCCAGCTCCGGTCCAGCTTACCAGCCAACGGGGCGGCCTATCGCTGAGGGTAGCGAGGGTGGCGTCCACCACCTCCGTCCGAGCCGCCCCCTACGCCCACCCCCAGCACCAGGGGCTGGGGCAGGAGTGCAGGTAATGACAACAAATCACTAACATACATTGTAGCTTCACTTCGACACCCGTAGTACTATTCTACTACTACTACTTCTACTACTACTACTACTACCACTACTACTACTACTACTACTACTACTACTTGTCCACAACCACTACTTCTACCTCTTCTACTACTACTACTACTACATCTTCCACTCTGCTGGTCGTCGGCGTCGGCAGTGCTTGACAGACTAACAGTTATCATAAAAGTTATCACGAGCCGAACGTAGTAGCACGTCGAAGTTCAAAAAAAAAAAAGTAAAACAAAAACAGACAAAACGTAAACAAAATAAGAACACGGTCGATGGAGTAAGAAAGTTACCCACAACCAAAAACGCACGAAAAAGGTGTAGGGAGGAGACGGGGGCATTGGGTGGAGGTGGTGCGCACATCCTCGGCAGCCCGATGCTGTTCTTCCCGGTGACGCTGCCCACCTTCCCCGCGACGCATCATCAGACGTCCCATCCTGCGCATCAGACACATCATCAGCAGCTGCAGGCCACCAGCCAGAATCCGGTCCAGCAGCCGCAGCAGCTAACCCAACTCAATCAGCTGAGCCACTTGAATCACCAAGGCATTGCGCCGGCTACGACTAACCAGCCGACAATACACAGCACCAGCTGCTCGCCGCAACAACAAGCAACGACACCCAACAAGGTAAACAGACCATTGCTGCTTTGCTTATGAACGTATACGCAACCAGCAAGCGAACACCATACTCAAATTGCATTCCCGGCCCCGTATCGACTTAGCTTAAGAATTCGATCCTCCCGAGGATCCTGCCGATTGTTAGTACCTCAGCTAGAACGTTTTAGGTGCCTGGGTTAGAATATTTTTCAACTAGAGTAGGCTCGGATTGGTGGGTGGGGGTATGGGAAGCAAGGTGAGGAACGCACGTGATCGGAACACATGATTAAACAAATGCTTTAGTATTGCAGGAATGTTTATTCTGCGTCGTGGATATCGTCTATTGGCAATCAATAATTGACTAATTCTAGCTAGTGCTAAGCAAAATTTGTACAAGCTGATCGATCATTACGAATGTAATGTTGGGGCTCGTTGCCTCCTACGAGTTTCTAATAAATAATTGGCATATATCAACAAGGCTGACTTTAATATTCGACGACACTATTTTTATCCTTGAACTTCCTCGAACGTGTAAGGACCACACAGTTGGGCTTCGATAGTAGTATACTGCTTGAGTAACACTTGGTATTGGAATGCAGTAGACGTACAATATTGTAGTTAGCCGCTTCCGAATTCATGTACCACTACATCCTGCCACTGGTACTGCAAGTGGAGCAGAGTGGCGATATGCGAGGGACTAGTCGGACTTTGTCCAGGACTATCCTGCTTACCAATGACATTCAGCCACCAGCCGGCTATACCACTTTCGGTTAGGTTGCGCCGAACTCCGAATGGAATTTCCAGTGGCGGGCGGAAACGAAGGTATTGCAATAAAGCATGGAATTATGAGGAGCGAGCAGCTAAATTTTATTCTAAAGACTTCCGGGCGACAGCTGGGCCTGAAAAGTCCGAAAATGACCTCATAAATTCGAATGGTTGCGTGGGGCCGTTTATCATCAAGTCAGCAGAATTCCAATTCGATGATTTACACATCAGCGCCTCGATTCAATCGGCTCGCTCGCCTGCGAAATCGAAACCGGCCGACTATAAATAAAATAACAATTGCGCGCGCTTTTAAAGCGCGTTCCGTGTATGGGCGCGCACTGCATTGGGCAACTTGTTTAAGGTCATCTTCAAGCGGATGTCAGTGAATGAAAAATTCACTGGGGGCTCAATAAAACTTGGGAAAATGCATGCACTCTTGCCACAAGTCCAATCATTCTTTTTCTTCGACCCCAAAGGAGACACGTGCTGAATATCAAGATCTAAATACAGTGATCCGGTAGACTAAATCGAGTTTCCTTTAAACTTATTACAAGTACGACACACTTTTCTCCGGAGGAGGCTCATATAATTAATGCCTAGATGTGGGTTACGTTTACCCACTAGAATTAAAGTAAAACTAATATTACTCTAGCTTGTATACGAACAAGAAATTAATATGCCAAAGTCTACTTCACTTCTCGATTACTTTGAGGTTGTTAAAAAAGTTCAATGCCCACAGGTGTTAGCACACTTAAAGCATAATTAATAATAGGAACTCGTCAAGGTAGTGGATGGCTCCGATAGTGTTGATCGTCGCGTGTGGTGAGAGGGCTTAATTGATATAACCGACATATCGACATCCATAACACTGAGGGGTTTGGTTATATCGGTGGCAATTTCATCTGTTCTTGGGGGCAGGAGTGAATGTCGGTCTGCGACGGTAGGACGTATCGCTTGGATCTTTCTTCTCGGGAGCCGTGCGCACTTCCTCGCAGCGACGCGCTTTTATTATCCTGGCCAGGATTCAAGTCAATTTTCTTTAGCGAGCCATAACTCGCCCAGAGGAGGGCAAGGAGAGCGAGAGGGAGAACGGAAAGAAGAGTTCCTTTCTGGGGCTATCCTTGCCAGACTGGATGGAGGAGGTTTAATTCTTCGGCTCTGGCAATCCGCGGCTCCTACTGCTTGCTGCTTGTCCCTCTGTGCTTCCTCTTTGGCGATCTCGCGACGCCGGCACCGTTTCCAGGCGAGAACGCGACGATGATATCCCGTCGACGATCCTAACCAGAACCCCTGCCACCGCCAGTTTCCTTTCGCCCGGGATTTCGTGATCAAAGAACTGCTCTATCTTGACGCGAGATACCAGCCACCCGGATTCCACTTAATGCTATATATTAAACGTTCGGGTTTCCCCTGACTTCTTTTAGTTATGTATTTGGTAATGAATCTTCTGCAAGAATATTAGTCCCAGAAATAAGATGTTGAATTCTTCCACCGAACAAGATTTCACAGAAAACTTTGACTTTGAATAAACCAAAAATTGCAGAGGATCTGTGAATAGTTAATTCGGTTAATCTTCGCCGAGAGTGCGACAGTTTTATTACCAGGATGGGCGACTGTAATTAGCAATCAATCGGTAATTATCGCTGGGGAAGGTAGGGCGCGAGGGGCTCAAGGAAGACAGGGTATATCGCGTGGATTAAGGGTCCGCATTCTGATTCGATAGTAAGACGATCTAAGCCTTGGTAAACGGATACCGTGGCACGGGGGATTAGTGTAAGGAGGGATACCACCAGGGTTGCAATAAATTTTTGAGCTCGAGCTTCGTCCCCGCATACACCCACACGCACAAGCTCAACCCTCTACTGGCTGTATATGAATTTAGGGATAATTGTGCATATGTTTCCACCGCGAAAGATTTATGTTCCCGGAGAATGTACAAGCGGCCTCCGCTTCTGTGCTGGGACTACTCGGTTTTACTGCACAGTGCAAATCATGTACATGCATAGTGCAATACGAGTAACACGCACGCACACCTATACACGCACCCACATGGTTTACAGTTTACACCTGCGCAACTGTGCGAGCCATGTATACGTGTAGTGCGTAGAATAGGTGGCAAGACCCCGAAATGCATGCAGCTCCGCAAATTATCCAGCGTGCCTGTGTGCGTGTGTGTAATTTAATTAACGAGCATCGCATACCACGCGCCCACCGCGTATAAATAATAGTGATTTTTTGTAGCTTCGCGTGTGGTCTGATTCCACTTCACGTTGGCTCGAAGTAGAATGGGACACGTTGCTTTTAGGTGCTTAAATGACAATGTCTTCTTTCGATGAATTATCGATTTTGCGTTCTTCGTATCGATCATCGTCAATGTCCACTTTTCTTTCCGATACATCGTAGCGGAGCAGCGTTATCGGCAAGATTGTCGTTTCTATCTAGAGTTTATCATAGATCGTTGTTGGAGGTAGCGGGGTGAGGTGAGAGGGAACTGCTCGGTCAAGTAACTTCGACAGGGCACAACAAGCTAAACGGAGGATCTATCCTGAGGCGCATGTAAAAGTTTCCTCGGCTTGAGTGTTATAAATTGGCTTTGGCGTCGCTCGCACCATGGATACGCCGTTGCACGGAAATTAGTTCCGAATTGAATTACCCATCAATTGGAATTAAGGTTGGAAGAAAAGAATTTCAAATGGTATTTTAAGATAGTGATGTTTGAAACATTGAAATGTTTACAATGTACGAAGAAAAGTCTCATAGCAAAATTCTCCGCTTCGCGGCGAAAATGAAGTTAATACTTAGCCGAGGAGCATAAAGCAGGCAGCTGCTTAGGTTCACAAAACCGCAGAATAATGAATATTAAAGCTTAAAAGTACTATTTGAATATTCAGCAGGATTAGGGAACTTAACAACGAGGAAAAAGATCAAAATGGATGACTCTTTTTGCTGCATGAATTATTTAAGAATGCCCCGAGTCGTACATACAGAGACGCGCCAGTTTAAGGCGGCCATCATTTCTTAATCACTGGCATAGAGATACAACTTTTTTAATGACTTTCTTCATTTTTCCACACACATACTCAACTATACCATTAAATTTCCCTAACGCAAATTAACTTATGTAACAATAAACAGATTGAACAACGTCAGCCGATGAAGTCATCAGACTTCCCGCGCTTCCATATCCAGGTGCTTCATCAGCATCTCTCAATTTCAATTTTTCACTCTTTACTTACCGGTCGACATGCTGGGATTGCCGTTTGCTTATTACTTCAGTTAATTAGCGCAGCAAGTTATTTTCTCGTCGGCCGAAGGTACGTCTAATTACTTCTGCCCTTCTTTCACCGACGCCTCACCAGCACAACGGAGAGCGGCATCTCTGGGAGAGTGCGACGGTGGGGTTAGAGCTATTCCGGTATACCCACATTCTTCAGCATCGAGTGTCACATGCTCCGAGGTACAGACACACATACCTGCAGGGAGAACGAGCACTTATCATGCTTGTCAGGGCCCCTAAGACAATCGCGTATCCCCCGGTAACGTGTCACTGCTTTCTTTCACCCTCCATGCCTCGCGAGCATCTATTAAGGTCGTCGTCGTCCTCCACCTCCTCCCTCTTTCTCCCGCCTCTCTTTCCCTCGTCCTCTTCTTCCTCGCCGTGTCGAGCGAAAAACACGCGGCGAAAGTAATTATCGCGCAGCCAAGGGCTCGACAAAGGACGACCGGTTAGCGCTTGCCATAATTAGGAAATTGCTTCTCGCATGGGAAAAATGTGCCGCGAGAAGCGGAGGGTGCTGGGAATGCTGCCTCCGTGTATGCACAAGGGAAAGCTTGTGGTGCGCCGAAGGAAAAAGAATATAACGAGTGTTAATAAGATCCGGTGGTCGTCCGTGGAGGATAAACAGACTTTAAGTGGCCACGTTACATATTGCTTGTACCGGCCTCCTTAATAAACTGGGAAGATTGCGAGGGAACTTGATTATGCACAGGTTCACCATTTTAACACACCCATTCCATTAATCCTGGAGAATTACTTAATTACTTAAGATATTCTTTGATTCGAAGGTAAAAAACCGAAACTAGATCTTCAAAAAATTGAGGATCATTCCAGCGGGAAATTCGAGGGAAATTGTAAAGCTGGTGAAAAATTAAGCCCGGGAATTAATGATTTGGGAGGAAGGGTAGGGGATAGAGAGGGAGAGAAAGAAGAGACAGTGGTTGCGGAGGGTGAAAGACGGCGTGGGCGAGAAAGGGTTGAGGGGCAGGAGGAGGGGGAGAGGGAGGGAGGGCGGGGGGGGGGGGGGTGGCGGCGTGGGTGTAGGAGGCAAAGCCCTGTTCAGCGGAGAGAAAGAAGGGGCAGAGCACATCGTCGGGGGTTGCCCGGCGGAAGAGGCGCGCGAGGGGAAGATCAAAGCACTGGAGATGATTTCATTACGACACGCCACTCGTCTACTACGTTGAAATATCAAAAGAGCGGCGGTGGTGTGGCGCGCTCGCCACGCTCATACAAGTGCCCCGCTGCTGCTCGTCGCGTGCAAGTTTCCCTGCACAACGCTTTTCTCCTTGTCGGCAGCAAGAGAAAGGAAAAGCTGCTGGCGGGATCGCGTCGCCCCCAAAACCCTCCGCACGTTCGCCCCCGAAAGCGGCGGAGAACGAGGAGAACGAGGAGAACGAGAAAAAGGGGTGCGGAGCAAAAAAAAACGAGGAGGTGAACGGGAATGAGAGAAGGTAAACGAGAAAAAGAGAAGGTGAACAAGAGAATGGTGAGGGGGTGGTGGTGTTGGCCGAGAAAGAGGGAAGGCGGCCGAGGAAAAGCTCGAGCACGAAAGGAACCCTCGCCGCGTTCTGATTCCGTGCTCCGCTCCCTTTGCCCGAAGGGAAGAATATTATTAGCTCAAGCTGCTGCCTGTTTTGTCGAAATAAGCCCGAGAGATATCGGAGATACCATATCTCCCTGGTGGTTCTATCCTGTATTTAAAAATTGAGTTTTGAGCTTCCAAATTTCTTTCACAGGGCACCGTCTGCCACTGCATTACGTAGAAAGTTAGTAGCTTCAGTTAAATATCGAGCACAAGTAATTTTGATTTAGTCTCTTTTAATTATGTACAAATTCACTTATGTTCACATGAGTTCATCTCGATTTATTTTTAGTCAATAATGCTTAAGAATGCAATTTTGGAAATGTTATCGGATTACATTTTAAGCTGCCGAAGCCTGGGAAAGATGAAATGCGGGAACATAGTGATCCACGGAGAAAGTAACTCGAAAATCAACTCGAAAAGGTTCGCATGTTCATAAGGCGTAACACGCCGTGACGCCTGGAACCGAGAACTGTTTTCAGCCGGGCGCACACATGCACCGAGGAAACTCGTTGCGCCGCAAACACACTCCGCGAAATGAGTACACACAAACCGCATTAACCGTCGCGGTCGAATCAAAAGGTAGCAATCAGAAAAACGGCCAGCTCGCGCCCAGAACTTTTACGTGGCGGCGGAAAATACGTGTACGCGCCGAACTCACCGACGACCGAACTTGTTACGAACTGGGAAACGTGATACTTCGCTATTGCCGGCAAGTGTTGCTATCGGCCAACACGAATCTCATACACGTATCTATTACCCGACTTTTGAAGCCTCCATCGGCTCATAGTAAACTTGGACAATGACAGGCTTTCCACCTCCTCTCGGCTATTACTCGCAACCGTCAATTAAAAAGTTTAGGAAACCTTGGAACATCATAACCAAGCAACCACCACTTTCAGGGAAGAATCATAGCCTGACTCGAAAGGGCAGCAAGCAAATTTCGCAAGCCCCTGCTCCCACTTTAATATGAGCTAGCTCCCGACGGAACAGAGCGTTTATCGTCTCCAATCCCGTATAGCATACATAGAGCGCGAGTGCGGAATCACATTGGAGTAAAGCGGCCGACCATGGGATCTCATCGGAAAGGGGCGTACGCGTGGGTCAGGGTGCAATTGCACGATATTTCAATAGGCGGCTTGTGCCCGAGGAAAGGCCGTGGGGCTAGAAAGGAAGGAAGGAAGGCAGGCGAGGGAATACGAAAAAGGGACAAGGATAGAAGAGCAGCAGGTCTGCGAGAACGGTAGCTGCAGATCGATGTGCAACGTCGTTCAGTTTTCGCGCGTTCGCCGCGGGGCGTGTGCACGGAGCGAGCGGACGAGAGCCGGTAATTAAAACAGAATTCGTAAAAAAGGGGTTCGCGCTTGCGTGGGTGGCCGTGTGTAATGGATACAACGAGGACGAGGCCAGCCGGAGGAGGGGTGGGTGGAAGATGGGTGGATGTATGTGTGTGTGGGGGGTTGAGGTATGAGGAGAGGAGCGGCGGGGGGCCCATCATAAAATTTTACAAATGAGCGTACCGAAGCGCCGCGGCTTACAGAGGGCCGTGTCAGGGCGGTTGGCGCAAATAAAAAAGTAGATAGTGCAAGAAAGAGAGCGAGGGAGCGCTGACAAAAAAACATACCGAATGCCAGCGGTGGCCTGCCGTGTTGCTGCTGTTCGCTGGTGGTGCTTGCTGGAGCTTTCCAACCCTCGTGCGGTCGTCCTCCACCTCCATCATCTCCTCCTTCCACGTGGCCGTGCCCTCTACATCTCGTCGCACCGCAGATACAAACAAACAGCGCGGCTCATACAGGCGAACTAACAAATGCTGGACATTTACATTTAGCAGGAGGGTCTTTCCCCCCCAGCCTCCCTTTTATCCTGACTAATCTCCTTCGCTCCTGGACGTTCTCTCGCTTTCCCTCTCTCTCTCTCTTCATCCAACTCATTCAACGTAACCACCTCCTTCTCCAGGCGTACCTCTGTTTTCGCCCAGCCCGGCTCTCGTCGGTGACGTTGGTCTCTTTCTACCTGGTCGCTTGTAACGCGCGCGCGGAAGTGTGCGTACCGGTTGCATTATGTACGGTGGCTCCGCGCACTCCACAGTCGGCTGCGGGCTTCCTGGCACTTGCAAATTTTCCGCTTTTAAATGTTAATTCCACCGTAATCGATGGCACCGCCCGGTTAGCCTGGCCTCGGATAGCCAGGGCCCTGGCCGGCCTGCACTTGCCGACGCCCTTTGCCCTTTCTCTTCCATCGAGCTGTTCCGCGCGCGTGCAACAGCCTGTTCCCACTCGCGTACCCACACTGGACAAGCCAGTCAAATTGAGTGCACTGTGCTACCAACGAACCTTTTATGCGGCCCAGCCGCGCTCCCCTTTTGTTGTCTTTTTCGAACCAGGCCCGAACTTTCCCTCCAAGGGCTTAGGCGCCGCCGCGACCAGCCCTTCCTAATTACGCTGTCCTTCCAAAGGCATTATTCAAGTCATGTTGCAGTAAGAATTTCGACTAGAAAACCCAATGTCAGCCCAGTCATTCCACTCCCAAGACACGCTCGCCTCCAAGGGATTTCGAGGGTCACTCATACGTTCATTTACCACTCCAATCAGTGCAATGAGTGAAAATGAGGCAGGGACTTGATGCGCAATGCACACAGACGATCGCGTCCGGGCGCGTGTAAAAGAGGATCCGGCTGATAGAGTCGGACGATCAACCTATCCAAATTCGGCATTGGTGTGGCTGGCTGATAGCTACGAGTGTCTAATTACTTCCTGTTAGGCGTCCAATTGTCGTCCATGGTCATACACGATAATACTTCCATCTCGGAATACAAGCGATGGTGTACGTTAATGTCGGCTAACTGCCGCCGACATTCTGCTTAATATAATTACGAAGTATCGATCCCACCTTCGCTACAAGCGCGAAGCCTGCCGCGGGGCGGCGGGAGGAGGGCTTGGCAGGGTGGTCGGAGGGTGGGAGATCACTAAACGCTTTGGCTAATACCATTACCCAATCTCGAAGTACGCCTTCTATCTCTAATACATTTAAAAGTCTCGCCTTTCTCTCGAGATATTGCCTATTCCTCTCGCCCTTGCCTATCCGCGAAATGGCATTAAAGATTCACGTTTAAGAGCGGCGCGAGTGAACTATTTACATGATTCTACTGACTTCTTCCGCTGAAAATAGCTCTTACTATAATTGGTTGTGTTCAATATTTAATTTGGCGATCGTCATCCCGACAGAACAATTCCACTTTCTTAGGAGGAATGATTAAGGTGGTTTGGAAGAACGACCATTATAAAGGAGAACAAGATCGGCGTATATGAAGCATCTCCTCCTTACCAATTCATGATCGAAGCTCAGTACATACTTATCAATACATAAAGGTGTTCAGGGAGGATGCCAAATGGAGCGCGCCCGGCAATTCGAGCAATCGCGGTCCATAAAGCAAGCTGGGACGGCGGAGTCTGGTCCAGGAAGGAGTCTGCCGCCTGCTAGTCGGAAGGAGGTCGCGTAGCCAAAGCGGAATAGTGCGAAAAGAAGGCGAAGCAGAGTGGTAGAAAGTACTATGGGCCAGAGGGAGGGGAGACTCGTTATGGACGAAACGCATTACTTTTATCTCGAGCAAGCCGAGAGTGGCGCCGAATTGCAATCAATTTTTTGTCTTTCTTCCGCGGCCGCACTCATCTTGCTCGAGCGGCCGGCTCCTCTGTTGTGACCGCTCTATCCCGAGTTCACTCACTCAGCAGAGCGTTCCTTTTTGGTTTCGTTCCGAACTGATCCGTGGCCTGGGCCCGTGTTTCGTTCGTTTCGTTCGTTTCGTTCGTTTCGTTCGTTCACTCGCTCATTCGTTCGGGATGGCTGGCCGGCGTTACCCCGTGCAACCGGAATTTGCATCCCGGATCCCGCTATTTGCATTTCAATTCCGAGAGACGCTCCCTACCACCGGCGCGTCGCCGCCACCGCCGCCACCGCCGCCGCCGCTGCCAAACGGCGGCTGCAAACATAAATAGGAATTCAAGGCTTCGCAAATGACTGTATCCACCATAACTTTAACTGGGCCTGCCCGCACGGTGATTCTCCACTCTTTATTAGCTTCGGTTACCAACCAAACACCGCGCGCACCACTCTCCAGATGCGATCGCGCGCCCTTATCGGTCCCCAGCATTAAGGATAGAAATGAGCCACAAATATTAAACCGGCAGCACGAGTTATGATGTAATACAAGTTCAGAAGCTTCTCATTAAATATTTGTAATAATTATCTATGCCGAAGTCCTAACCAATGTGCATAAGGTGTACCCATAATGAGTGTGGATACACATATGAAAGTCATCCTGGAAGGGAAGCGGTTCCCCTTGTGTTACCTCGGCCAGTATGCTCGAACGCCTACAATTCACGGCATTTCCTCTTTCAACAGCCGATTCGTAGGATCCGGTGTTCGGAAGCGCGTGGAAGCTTAGCCCGAGAGACGCAGATGCTGATTTGCATCAGTGTCCATCGGTTTATCCCACGGCCAAAGTTTGCCCGTGAACACACAGTTGCTCCTGTTTGCAGGAGCGTGCGTGCGAGGGAAATAGTAACATGGCGCTCCTCCTAAATTCCCTATCGCGTTCACTCTCTACACTGGTGCGGGTGCCACCCGCGTGATTTATCACGCGGGTAAACTCCCTCGTCGTCCCTGCAGGCCGGTATCCCGGCATATTTATCCTCTTTATTGACAGCGGCTTAATCCAGGATAAATACTGGAATTTCCAGTATAACGCATACTTATATCCAACCGTTGCTCACTCCTAACTCAGGCTCAATCGCCTTGCGTCAAGTTTGGTAGACTGAAATCAACTGAAAGGGTTGCAGCTAAATTCTATTAAAGTTAGGGCAGCAAGCTGGCCTAATGTGGTCAGGACCAGTAAATCTTTGGAGCCTTCCAGCTCTTCCTAACACTTCGATTGATTGACTTGGACTTTTTAAGGACATTCCGGTGGAGGAGGTTCGCCGCGGCGATGGTTAATCCGACTTTTATCGTTGACGTGTAGCCGTGCTGAGTGGGTTTAATTAAATTTTCGATGCCCTTCGGGCGAGCAGTGCCGCAGGCTGCGGCACTGGCTGGAGGAAAAACGTTAATGCGACGTCTTTTCTAGCCGGCTCTGGTATCTCTGGCTGGCGGTACATCCGGTGATTTATCTACGCTGATACACGATAGTAGCCGTGTACACTGGTGCCGCCGGTGTATAACTAACCCCTTCACTCTGGAGATCCCCTAAGGCGATGCTCTCTTCGCCGCTCACGCTTCGATCGATCACATGTGCACCCGCTTCATCTCGCTCTCCCCCCCACCCCCTCTCCCCCTCTCTCTCCCTCTCTCGCTTTTACTCACGATCTCTTCGTCGAGCTCGGGCCGCTTTTCAGCCTGCGTCTCACTTTCTCTCGCGAGCAAGTTGCTTGATCGTGATCGTCAAAGGGTCGCTCGCTTCGTAATCAGTCGTGCGAGGGCTCACGCACGTCCTATCGCGAGTATCGGGGTCGTTAACCCCCCCACCTGGGTACCAGCGTCGCCCGAGCCCTGCACGACCTCCTGCTCGGCCCCCGTTTTCCATCAGTCTCACCATTTCCCTCTAGCTCCGTCTCCCAGTCTCCGTCTTCTTCCACACTCTTTCTAGGAACAATGTGTGCGCGCACATTCACCATCCTCCGGAGACTCGATGCCCTGGACTCGCTGCTTCCGAGGGTCGACGGGGAAGAGGAGGTGCGCGCCACCCCCTTTCATGGCCAGCTGAGTCTCAGGTGAGACGTGAACCAAAGAAAATAGAAGGCCGTTGCGCTTAGATGGAGGAAAATAAGGAGCGAGTCGATGGGTAGCCGTGCGTGGCGAAAGTTCCTCCTTGGAGCTTTGATCATTCGCTGCCTCATTGCTGATTACACCTCACCTTGCGCCCTCTGACTCCAATGTCGGTGGTCGGACCAGCCAACAAGCCACATGGAATTTCAACCAATCTGTTTTTAATAGAAAATCTTCTTCCTCACTATTACGTTCAATCACAATCATCGCGTTAATGCTCAATTGCAAGAAACAAGCACGATTTCCCAGGTGTTTTACCGTATCGTTCATTATCAGTAAATCGCACTCGTTAGCACCGACGGTAGCTAACTTAGCAGATAATTTCCACGGCTAATTGCGGAAATGATTTGTATACCGAGTGCATACTGCTGGCTAGCCAGCTATTTTCCAATAATTTGATTTGTTTGACTAGATAAATAGCTGCACCGTTGCATCGGTACGCTCGCAAATTTCCCGTAATCTGTTTGACGGACGGGCACCGGTGGATCTGTACCGCCGGCCATGTATTCCGTTTGACGTGTCTGCGTCAGTCGTTAGTTCCCTTCGTTTCTGTTGGCACACTGTTTATTCTTATTTGCTGTGGACAGGCAGGGTTCCATCAACTTCGGACGAACCTCTCCCTCTCTGTCGGAAAATGCGGCTGGTCCAACGAGACATATGATTGCGAACATGCACCCCACGCTCGCAAAAACTCATTCTGTCGTATCCCAGGCGAAACAAATATCCTATTGACATGAGTTGGACTTTTTTAATTATCGAAACTTAAAACAATCACAGACTTTATAGTATACTATTTGTCCTCTAGTCTGATATGCTTAATTCTAAACAATTTCTGTTTCGATTTTATTTGTAGTATAAATATTACGCCAACTTTTTAAAACTACAGCCGTGAGATCTAAAACTTGGGAGTATTTCCTAACTAACAAGGTGGAATTTCACCCGCGGGAATCAGTAACAAACGTTTTCACTTACATTTCCCTGACACTACGTGTGCTGCCACACGTCATCCTCCATTTTAAGCATACGGCCAGGTTTCTTTCGCACTTTTTCCTACGTCTCTCCCAGCCAGGACTGACACTAGCTTACGTAGAAGGCAGGAGATTGCAAATGAGAGCGTTTCCAGTAGCTGTATTCCTGCAAGTTTTTTAATCCGCGACGTAACAACGCGAGAGGCAGTCAGACCTAACCTTTCTCGCAGCTTCTTCCAGCGCGCTTCCCTCACGAGCCGTCCTGCACTTTTATTCTCAGTCGTTTCCCAACACGACCGCTCATCCTGTCTCGTCTTCTCGCTCCAAATAAAATGTTCCTACGCATTGTAGCCGCACCTGTCTGCGTACTTATGTGTACAGAGGCGCATATGTGAGGGTGGAGACTGGAGAAGCGGAGTCAATCACGGCGCGCGCGCGCGCGCGCACCCCTGCATTTCTATTCATACCTCTGAATCCGGATGAATATTTATAACGTGCCTTCTAAACCGACGGAAGATTGTCGCGCGTATAAATGCGGCCGCTTTTTCCTCCTTGCGCGGACACACGCTTCCGATGTCGCGCTCGCTCCGCTCTCGAGTGACGAGCGAGTGTATGCCGCTTATATTTGCTGTCCGGGAGGTCGTTTCCTTGTGCAAGCACAGCCTCGTACTCCCTGACGCTAAGAACATTCGCACGGCATGGAAATTCTAGACGGGTAAAAAAATCGCGGACCACTTATTGCGAGGGATGTTGCAAAATCAATCAATGAAAGTCTGGATGATTGTATATACAATAAAATCGAACGTCATATCCTGCGGCGCTGAATATTCCGTGCAAATAAAGTCGACGGAAATTCTAGGGAGAAACGTTCGGTTTTACGTGTAAAATTCTAAAAGATTGAATAGGGTCGCCACTTTTGAAAACGGCGATAAGGGTGCCGAGTTACAATGTATTTCGAAGTTCATTGGGAGAGAATGAAACGACGATGTTAAGCGAAGGATTAAGTAAGAGGATGTCTGACCAGAGTCCATTCTAGTGGGGATGGCGAAGGAATGAATGAAAAGTAGTGCCGCACCCGGCTGGGCTCTTTAGGAGTAATGAACGGCAATAATCGGATTGCACGATTTTATCACAGCTTAAAAGCTCGCCTTACAAACGCATGTATTCCCACCCATGTTGAATTTGTTGGCCAGTACTATTTTAATGTTTTAATCTCAGACTATTGTTCTTAGTTGTATGTTCTACATGGTTTCGAGCCTGCAAAGAATCCTTGTTAGTAAAAGCATGGTGTATGTAGAAGTCAGACTAGAAAGTCATAGCCTCAATTAATTAGCATTTCATACAGTGGTTTGATTAATCGGTAAATTACTGAGCGTGCACCGATTTTTTGTTTTGGAATATCACACCTTTCTTTGACATCCTGCATTATGCTTAGTATGCAAATCTCTAAGTCCAATCAATTTATAATAGTTAGTAACTATTGTATCGTGCAAGTGGAATCTAGATTGCTTAGTCCTCTGTGTTTGATCGAATTCCCCGGTGATAGGTTCACGTTAGGTTCACGTTAGAATTGCTGGATCAACAGTCACGTCCAACCCCAAAGATTATGTCAGTCTTGCCCTGGTAATCAATGCTAACAAGTAGAAGGAGGTATATGCTGTAATGACGATGGTACTAGAAGCCCTGTAATTGCTTTGGATCGCAGCTTCCCCTTGGACATACGGGTGGCTGATCCAAGTCAGAGATATACCCGTTCCTACTCACGCTATACTCGCAATTGCAAATAATGCGTTGCAATATCAATGGTAACGCCCTACATTTTATCTAAATTGGATGAATATATACTTACTATTGCAGTTTCAATATTTAAAATAATATATTTCAGTTCAATGGGTTTTAAAATATTTAATAAATGTGTTTGGAGATTTCAAATGTTTGTCATGTATTAGAATATAGAAAACCATTCAGTAAGACAAGGATAGTAGAGAACCGGTACGAATCAAAATGGTCGTACAGGCCTGACTTGTAATTTAGGTGTTTACGAGTTTGCCCCAGCAACGACTAGGTGGACTAGGTGGACGTGGCTAACCTTTGTCTACGAGATATATTTCCCGGTTTGCGAGGAGATCTCATATCCCCCGTGGGACAAGCCTGCAAGTGCACCTGCTTGCTCCCAAGTTCCTCCTAACATACAATACGAAACTGGCCGCAGGAATAGCCTGGACTAGTAAACTACACGCATGAATGCCAAACGCAAATAAATCATTAAACTAGCTCGGTGGCAAATGACACGGCTTCTATTAAAGCACTGGTTTTGGGAAAGACAAATGAGGAATCCCTTATATTGATGTCTATGGAAACTATCAGCATCTACTATGTATATTGTATGTATATATTCTCATAAATTTCGACAGATTCGATTGGCCAATTCGAAATTTCACTCAATATAAGTGTCGAGCGTTTGCCGCGTATGTTGCTAGCCACATTTTTTGACCGGTGGTTCTGAATGCGGAGCGCATGTGTGCGCAGGTGAGTGTGTAATCGAAAAACTAATTGTGTCATATGGACTTTTCGATAAACCCAACAAGCACGGATCACCCCGCGCCCGTCTAATTGTTGATTCCGCGTCGGCTTTAATTGTTCGGCTTCGTTACCCCGATTATGAATTATCACAAATCGGCTACGTGCGATGAGTTTCGTTTAATTGGATCGGCCGTGGTACACGCCGCTTCCATGCAAGCTGCTTTTTGTCATGCTTGTTTTGCGACATATTGTTCCGGCTCGCGCGCGCGCGCGCGTCGATATTCGCCGTTCTGATTCGCGGTGGGATATATTTTATGTCCCGCGGAATATCGGACTTTTCGGATTGACAACGCGCTTTCGAGTGCACTTAGCATCGATTTTGCCATTTTTAAAAAGTCTTTCTTTTAGACAGTTAGACCTCTGACCCACTTAGTAACTCGCTCCGTTACACCAGAACATTGAAACGAAAGCTATTCTTCTGATAAATATTACATTTTAAATTAGCACAAGAACCGATCCATTTTTCATACTGATACTATAAAATCTAATCTAGTCTGAAATTAATTATGAGTGGAAATGTTCGAGCACTTTCTAAAGCGCAATTTCCACATACTCATCTCTAATAACAGCAACAATATTTCTCCGAAGCTGGGCGGTGGTGCGTGTGCCAATGATAATAGGATAATCGATGAAACTGTCACCTACCTACAAGAGGCGCGTATGTCCCGCTCGGGGGCCGGCGAGCGGGGACGAGCGGGAGAGAGCAAGAGACGCGGTATTTCGCCGTATTTCAGCGAGACAAACTGAAGCCGCAGTGTGCAGCGTTAAATAATTGCTTGGTATCCGCTGGACTCCCGAGGGTGATTCGAATAGCGGTTCCGCCGATCAGCCGGGTCTGTGAGTGTCAGAGAGAGCGAGAGAGAGAGAGAGAAAGGGGGTGGGTTGGGGGGCGGAGAGAGAAAGAGGGTTCTGCAGAGAAAGGGAGAGGAAGGGTTACCAGGCTCGCCGCAGGTAGAGTGGGAGGCGCAAGGGTGGGGGCAAGCGTTCGAAATGGAAAACCACGAAAAAAATTGAAGCAACAAAGAGACCGGCGTGAGGGAGTTCGTGGAACGAGCAGGAGAGGCTTGATCGAGTAGAGCGGAGGCAGAGCGAGCGAGAGGAAGGGAGCTGGCGATTGTTCGAGAGGAGAATGACAGGGCTGGCAGCCACACTCGCACACACTGAGCCGCGCGTGCATATGTAGAACACGGCGCAGTGGGTGTGAGGGGAAAGAGAGATCAGCGATAAACGAATCAACGATCGTCAGCCACAGGCTGACCACGGTGCGCGGCCGACGCTCAGCGCCAACGAGAAATTGAAAATGGAAATGTTTAATTGCCCGAAAACACGACGCTGCCGCTGCCGCGCCCGGTCGAGAGAGCAGCGGACCACCCGCCCCCATCACCGCCCTTCTATTTTTCGACACTTCCCGGAGAGATCCTCAATCCCCTTTGTTTCCCTTTCTCTTTCCCTCGCACTTTGTCTTCTGACATCCAAGCAAGAATTGCCGGTTCATTATGAAGTATTACGTCGTGATTACACTTCGCAACTCACTCGCAAATGTATGTCAATTTAGACACTCTTACGTTTGTACCCTTAAATCAGGACTTCGTTAATACTTGAAGGCTTGAAAGCGATAAGCAAGGAATTGCAGCCTGAGAGTTGCAACCCTGTCAGAGCAACCCCATTCCGAAGCAGCCCGTACTACACGGAGATTGGTAACTTATGAACGACCGTTGCATATCCCATTTTCTGACAAACTGCCAAGTAACGCACGAGCTGAAATTTCTTGCGGAATGGCCATGCCGTATTGCCGGTTGCTTTTTCTGCGTGCAGGTAATGAACACTTGGAGCTGCTCGGTGAAATGGGGTGCACGCGAGATTTAATACGCGTGCTCTGAAGATTTTATGGAAATGGCATAGGCAACTATTTGAAATGGAAGGGCTCCTTGTGTCCGTAGGAAGTTATTACACTTCATCCCTCCGTGTTTTTCTTCAAAAAATTTCATCATAGCATTCCAGTCACTTTATGGAAAGAAAATGTAAAAGTGGAGGAGTTACAAATTGAACGACAAAGAGGAGGATTCCAGAAGATCGCGTCTCAATTCAATGAAATGTAGTCTGATACTGTTATTCACCGATAAGAGAGAGGATAAGCTGCCGTATCATTTTCAATAAGATGCAGCAGGAGCGAAGGGAGCCGATGGAGAGGAGTAGATAGGGCGGGAAGGTAGAAATTGCTATCGACACGAGAATGTGACGAGCCGGGTTACCCTCCTAAGCCAGGGATAAATACGGAAATCTTGTTATTTCGTTTAGAAAGTGATGCTGCTCCTACGAGCCAGTGATGGACATGAATCCCGTTCGGTTTATCTCTTAACACCCGGCCGGCGTTTCCTTGAATATCATCTGATCTAATTTGCGCCAGTGTGCTGTCTGAGCTGTCCTGTCAGACTTCATTACCATCCATTTTCTATTTCCAGAATCCCATAAATTCCCGGTTACTATTTTTCTCTGTTGTCCAAAACTATTTTAAGCATTTAAAATAGTTAGTACATCATTTACAATTGTTTCATTTCTACACTATTTACGCTCACACCTCAACCTAATCACCTCGCAACAGGCGCAGTTTAATTGAAAAAAAAAAACATTCGAGACAGCCGAGAATTTAAAGTGTCCGTTTGTTATGTTGATACCCAGTCACCGAATGGGATCGCGCATTTTAAAGTTGTTGCATTAACGGTGCGAGTAAAGCGCGAAGAAAAAGCGAAAGCGCGCCATTTCACCAAAAGGTAAGGTAAAAAGGAGGGAGGCTCGCCTCCTTTTTTTCAGGGTGTCACGTTTCGCGAATATAGTTGACCCTGAGAAATCTGCAGGGGTAGAGTTTGAGAGTGGGGAGGAGAGGGGGTGGTGCGCCAGACAGGATGGTAGGGGAAGCTTTCACGACATATCTGCCGGAAGCACACGTACCGGAGCGAGTCAGAGGGATGCTGGCCGGCTCATGACATTAGTGTTTTGAAACAGGCCTGCTGTTTACGTGCTACGTCGGGCACTCCTCAGCCTCCTCCTGCTTGTTTCTCCGGTTTGGATGCTTGTGTATTTGAAGCTGAAAGGTAGGCTTGAAACGCAAGCGTCAACGGGCACCTTTGTCGAGCGAGGCCTCCATGCGCCTCGTTATCTTTTTATCTGGCACTCTCCTCTGTGTTTCTGTGCCTCTGTCCTTCCATCTGTGTGTCTCGGTGCGTGGGTGTGCGAGGACGGCGGTGTCTCACCCTCCTTCTACTGGAGGCAAAGAACCCCGGCGAGGAGAAAGGCTGCTGGCCGCACACGAGACAGCCACATTAATTATTTTTCTTGCTCCTTTTGTCTTCTACTCCTCCTCGCGCTTTATCCCACCCCTGGCCCCCTCCAACCCTTCCTCTTTTATTCCTCAGCAGCTCACTCTTTCTCCTCGACTCTGTCTGATGTCGCCATTTTGCGACACGCTCGCTGACCGCGCGCGGCCGCCACGCCACGCTCCTTTCGCCAACCCGTAAATGAATTACTTATCCCCATTGAAATATTCGTTGGAACTTTATGCGTCCCACTCCCGCATTCGCTTTCGCTTTCCGTGTTCCTTGGCCAGTCTTTGAACCGAGGATACTTGGTGGCCTCGAAAACTGAGGGGCTTCAATCCTTCGTGTACTCTTTGCGGCTCTTGTCGAATGGAATTTAAGTAGTAAGAATGCTAAGGAGAACTTGGGAGAAAAATGGGTTAGATGGTCCTGAAGTAGAATCTGCGGAGTACTGGGCCAGTGGTGTTTAAAGAGCAAGTCCAAGGAAATATGAGTTTCCGGGCGATCGACCGGCTTGTCTTAGTTTTGCCTAATAAAATAGACGCTGCCTTGTTAACGCAGGCTTTGCCGTTGGCTAGTAAATTAATGAGCTCGCTGCAACACTACACCATGTTGCCTATAGCCTCATATACAGCACGCTCCGCTTTACGGCAACGCCGCCAGTCAACTCGCTTTCGAGCTAGTGGCTGCTGGCGATGCGCTCAGAGCTATATCCGGTGGCGTGTAGAGCGCGTCTACTCTCGAAACCGGCATTAAATCATACATCAGCGGAACGCCGGATAAAGAAGAGCTGGAGAACCAGCAGTCGACGACACTCCGCCACGCATCGTGGAATAGAGTGCGAGGCAAAGGGCGAGAGTCGGAGCGGAGAGGGTTGAGTCAGAGGGGGTAGGGTGTCGCGTCGCGTATCCTAGTAACCATCATACCGGATGAGAGAGCAGACTTTGACAAAGTTTAGCCGCACCTGCCGGCAAGTAATCCCGCTGCCGATTATTAGAAAGTGTTCAGTGAAATCGTCTGCACTCCTCGTTAACGCGTGCACTTTCCATCGACGCCAGGCCGCTGGCGATGCGGGCGACGCGACGTCGCCCTTTGATAGAAATTCTGGCTTCTAAATATGTGAATTTCGAGTTGGAATTTGTTATGAAGTTTTATATTTAAATGCTGGAGGATAATCGGAAGTTCGTCGAATATATGCGAGGCATTTGGCTCGGGCTTAAGTCCTTTCGCCAGCGAGTATTCGCGCAGATTAAGTTCTGAACACGCGAAATCCCGAGAAGCATGTAGGCGCGGAGGTGGCGCTGCAAGCCGATAAAAAGGGTTAACGCGGAGGGTGCGACTGGTCGGGGCTGTAATCCCCCGTTTAAAACCGACAAGAATTAACTTTAGCGCATCGCAAATTCGCGCAGTCACCTTTATGAATTTAAGCGCGCGCGAACGCCCCCGTCGCGTCGCCTTCGTCGCTTGGAGGACCAGTTTCCCGCTTTCTATTGCCTCGCAAACGCCACTTCCACCATCATGAAATTCCCACCGAATCTCCCTGAATTGCATGCAATTACAGAGGAACTCGCGATGTAACTTTTAACACGATAATTCGAGATTAGTCTGCGCGAAACGCATGAAAACGAGCACGAGAAGTAAATAACTTTTCGGTCACGACTGCTGAGAGTGAAAGAGAGACTTGTTTATAACGGGCGCATGCAGCTGGCTACTTAGCCTTTGTTTCCCCTCTTCATTTACAGGAATCAAGCTCGACGGTAAACGTGAATGAAACGAAAGTTTTGAATACTCATTCAACAAAATTAATCGTCCAGCTTTTTATTAAAGTATTCTTTTGCTAGCAAGATGACTAAAATAACACTAAAGAGTTCGATTCGTAAGCTCCAATAGTAAAAAGCAGGCAGGTATGCAGCTTATTTGGCACAGGGAAATAATATTCGCAAATATTGGGCATTTATTGGTGCCGGCTCGCAACCGCTGAAACGGCTAAAGCGAAAAGCAGGCGGCAAACGAAGGACAATTTCACGTGCGGCTAAATCGCCGACGTATAATTAATACCGATCACTTGATATTTCTTGTTAATGAGAGCCCATTGCCGAAAATCGAGAACACGAATAGAGAGGGCGAGCGGGCAGGGGGATGAAGGGGTGGGGCGAAGTTGGATGACGCCCTAATTAGTTACAAGCTGCGGAGCGGTGGTATTAAAGATTTAACCGTAAATTGTATCGCGATATCTCCGGATTGTCAATTCGAATGCAGATTTCGGTCTCCGGCATAAATTGCGAACTCATTTCGAGCTCAGCGGCATTTGCATCTGATATCATACGCATTCGAGCCTCCCTGCGCACCCTCTTCTCACCCCGTTCCTCCGCTCCGCCACTCCTCCTCCCTACCCAATCGCCAATATATCAGACACGTGTTTTTCCTCGACGTACACCCGCAGAGCCATGTTCCCGTGTACACGTGTTTTTAATGCCCGGCCATTGCAATGCATTTTGCTAATCTTCTTTGCGTAACTGGCGCGCACGCTGTAACACACTTTAGTCTTTTTTTATGAGTCCGCCATTCTTTTCCCCGTTATATTAACAGTTATCCCCAGCGAAATATTGTTGTACGCATTGGGCCATTTGCCATCAGTTTATCGAATGTTCGCACTGGCATTTGGAAGGCCATTAAAAAATTAGAGGTGCAGTGCTGTGAACTGATAGGATGGTTTGTTGAAATGGGTATTTAATATAATTTCCTGCCAGAAACTTGGCGACTAGGCTGAGAAAAGTTGGTATACTTGGAACAGATTGAATTAAAATGTCATTACCGCCGAAATACTACTCGAGTTACAGGTGAAGCCAGGAGCTAGTAGCACAGGTCAACGCCTGTGCGGCCAAGTAGTACATGTCAATAGTTTCAGCATCTCATCAGCCATAACTTCCATTATTTTCCGAAGTGCGCGAACCCCGATGGAAGCAAATGGGATTCCTATTCTAGAGCATTCGTGGAATCGTAAACCATGTTATTGCCAGCCATCTGCTTTTCCCCTTGATAATGGAACACCGTAATATTTGATCCGCCAGCACTCACGCCACCCTGGCTCTTATTATAATCCAATACCATTATAGGCTTATCTTTACGACACTCATCGATGTCAAGACGGTCACGCCCGCTGTTTTAGAGGTGCAATTTTTCCCTTCGTAAAAGGCTCGAATGTTCTCGCCCAAGTGGCTCGATGCTCGCCTAAGAAATAGGTTGGGTGGCCTTGCCTCTTAAAATGATGATGAAATGTCTAAACTTAGCCATCATCCATTAGCAACGCATGCCGAAGCTGCGTAAGATCGTGATGGAAAGTTCTTATTAGGCGAGCAGAGCCGAAATAATTAACGCGCGCGTCCAGTGTTGGTTGGGGTGTGTGATTGAGGTGACGTAGCATGGGGCGCGTATACATCTAGATGGAAGGATCGAGGCGGGGTAAACAGAGCCAGGCAGGGAGAAATCGAGATGAAGGGCTACACCGAGGAGGCGAGAGGGACGCAGGTGAGAGAGCGAGGGAGGGAGAGAGAGAGAGAGAGGGGGGTGGTGGTGGTTCCCTGGCGTGGAGATTCACCACAATCCCATTGCGAGGGATCCACGCTGTCGGGCCGAGGGGGTGTCCACGGCGCTCTCGTCGGCCGGGTTTGCATTTCACAGCAGATATACGGTTATCTTGTACACGTCCGTGACAAAGCCCGTACGTTCCGGTTAAGCGCCTATCTGGCCCTCCCTCCAGCCACCCCCGCCGCCCTAGCCTCCCCCTGCCGCCACCTGGCTCGTCGTCCCTCCAATCTGCGTCCGTATTAATTACGGCACTCATTAAGATATCCGGTAATTCGCGGCGAGCCCGAGCTCCACGTCGACGCGTGCACAGGGATATTCACCTACCCGGTACAACCTATCCTCTTGCGACGAGTTGGTGTTCGCTCGCCCAACTCGACCGCACTCGGGAAAACGGTGGCCACTATTAATTCAGCAAGAACACATTTTCCTTAATTAATTGACAGATCGCCGATGGCAATATTGCCTGGGATATCTCGAACTCTTACACGTACAATTAGAAATGCACGTGGAACTGTGGCTGAAGCAGGCGAATTCTTGTCATTAGAATAATTCCAAGTTGAACTACACATTGAATAGTGCTGTGTCGAAGGTCCCTGCTCCACACATATCATTCTTTCGAGTCCCAACCTATTACGAAGTGCTCTACTTGGTTCTACAGCTTGACGATGCAGAAACGACACTAATAGGCGGCGAACGGTCAATATGGCATACCGTGTTTACGGCGAGCGATAGGATCACTGAGCTATAACTGGTCAGTCGCACGCGAGTCACGAAAGAAGTCACCCGGTGGTTCTCGTGCAAATGCATGTAACGTACGTGTACGACCAGGCGCAGCCATCCTGTCTCCCCTTTCCCAACCCCCACCAGCCGCCCGCTTATTCAATAGCTAGGAACACTCACCGCGATTGCTCAAATAATATAACTTTGCGATGCAGATGTACGAGCGCCAGTTGCGCAAATGAAAGGCGTACCAACGCTTTTATTGTAGCGTTAATTCAGAGTGACGCTGCCGGCGTAAAACGAACGTCCGCATATATAAAGAGACCTGGGACTAAAAGCAAAGCAAAAGCAATAATAAGCACTGGCTACTAATTTGAAATCTCGACTGCGGATCTTGGGGACGTGCCTGGTCATTGTCGCAATAGGAGATCGATTGACGCTCCAGAGGGATCAACAAAATTCTTCAGCCACGAGTTGAAATAGACATTGGGTGTTCAAAGTAATGAGCAAAATTTCGTAATTTCTTAAGGGCGAAGACGAGTTGAAATTAAATAGGGAAGATTGCAGTCGGGCCTGAGAAGGCGTATAATGTTTGAATGAAGTTCTGATGGATATGGGAAAAGGGATGGTGGACTTTTGAAGCGTGAGCTCTCTTTCGGATTAGTTTTAGAAGATTGACCGAAAGCGTGCACATAGGGGGAAGGTGGTTGAGCGATTAAAAGCCCGTATGAAAAACGGAGGGTTGAAGGGCTTGGGCTTGGGCGGACGCGGCACGGAACGCAAACGCGTTCTAGTCGTTCACTGGAAATAATTGATTACTTCCGGACGGGGCATTTTGGTAATGAAATCGGCGAGAGGAGCTCGTCTGGTGCATGCCAGGAGAGTAGCATGGGCGTGCGGTAACGAGGTTAGAAGGCCAGTTCCGGTCGGCAGACCGAGGAGAACGGATGTGGTAAACCCTGTTTTTGGCAATCGAGATCTTTGAATCCTACATTATTCCAGCACTTAATAAATCGGCTGACCTTGCCGCAATCTAGAGTCCTTAAAGTTTTTCAATAATCGAGTCCCCTAAAAATTTAACTGCCACTAACTCAGTCGTAATTAACTAATGTCACGAACTATAAAACCCGTTCACATCCTTGGCAGGACAAAGGAGGGCGAAAGCATTTCTGCCGCGAATAATTAGTAAACTCTGCACTCCCATCGCGGCGTACCGAGTGAACTTCCATCGCAAAGTATGTCATGCAAATGATCAATGACCGGAACTTTCCGTGCACTTCGCTGCGCTACTAAGTTGCAATGCCAGGCGTACTCTCCAGCCGGAGTAGCTTTTATTCCTCGCAGCTGGTTAACGACTTTCACCAGCAGCGAGAGGGAAGGCGTCGAGAGGAGAGTTGCTAGTGCAAAAGTTTCCTGCCCTCGCAGAAGAGGCAATCCTCCGATCCTCTCATTGCCTTCGGCGGCCTAATAAATATTAACAAGTACCGCGACGAGATGGTAATCCCCGGAAGTTCTTCTTTGTGGATAGACTGCTCCTCTCAAGATGTGCAACCGAGAACAGACTGAAAGGAGGTGGAGGGCGGAGAGGGGCAAACGCCCGCGACGAGCAATGAGAGCGGCCTGAAGAGGAATGGTCGAGATAATCCAAGAGAGGAAACACAATTGAAATTTGACAATTTAAATCACCGTCGCATTCTTCTTCCCTTGCTACCTTACTTTCGGCTGCATCGCTTTCTCCCTCCGTTTTTCGAGGAGTGAGTTACAGGGTAAAACGCCATTTTCGTTAGCTCTTTCGTTTGCTATCTCCATGTTTTTTAATTTCAACATATGTGGCAACAAATGGCAGTAGAAACCACACACGCAAACATTTGAAATCTTTGTTCCTATCCTTACAGTCAGAATACAGATTAGAGGCGGCTGTTACACAAAGTGTGCAAGGAGATGGGAAGGGCGTAGGCAGTCGCTTTGTCGAAAGCAGAGTGTAGGGAAACCCTTTTTCCCCTGCAGCTTCTGGAAATACCTTGGCAGAGCCGGTTTGAAGAGGCCGGATAAATAGAGCGATGCTTTTGTACTTTGTTGCGTAAATGCGAGGCACAGAGAGCCATTACGTCACATCTCCGCGTCGATGGGATGCGCACAGTCCATGCTGCCTGCACGTTTCGCCGGTTGATAATTGTTTCAAGCGCTTTAATCAAGAATTCCGTGGAAAGTGGTGCTTCAGACCGGCGCGTGGGGAGCACTGGTGCCAAAAGGCCCAGAGCTAATGACATTACCGGGGGAAGCGACGAGCGCGCTCACCGCAACTTTTCGAATTCAAGTCACCGCAAGCTACTGAAAGCAACAATAGCATCGAAGTAGTAAGCAGTAGCGCTAATTCTGCTTTAAGCCGCTTATTTCACGGCGCCTCTTGAGAAGCATCTCGACGCCTGGCCCGTGAGTAAAGGGCGCGAGAGCCGATGGCTGGGTGCGCTTCTGAAATCCTTTTACCTTTTTACGAGCGGCCGACATCGGGCGTCGGAGGCCAGCCAGTCAACCGACATCGGTTATCTTCTTGCGCCTTGTCCTCCTGTCGCCCGGGGAAATGGAATTTCCGAGTGGGATCGCGCAAAAATTGATTCGTTTAACCAACCGCTCATTGTGCCTGTCGGCCGATCTGACAAGCCTCGGACATGGTTGTCGGGCCTGAAAATCGCCCGTCGGCGCCCGATGTACCAAGGACCAAGGGCAGCTCGACATCCGCTCGGAACGGAGCAACCTGGGACACAGGGCTATTCTAAGGGCTCGAGATTACAAGCCCATTGTTCCTGCCCAGGCCTTTGTCTCAAATCCACCCTTTCTACGGCGACCCCCGCCCCAGCCCTACCACCACCACCCTCACACCCAGACCACCTCTGTACACTTTCTTTGTGTTTTTAATTCGCAACTTTGTAAACGGCTCCTCTCTCTTTTCCTGAAAACTCCGCCAAGCTTGCTCGACCCCTAATGCCCGCTTTCACTGGACCTCTACCCTTTCTTTCTCCCTCCTTTCCCGTCTATGCTATGTCGCGTCGACCTTCGTCAGGGATTACTCCTCTCGCAGAATCTCATGTTCCGGCCTCTCGCAATCATTTGCCCGACGCACGCGAGCCACTCGAATTTATGTCCATTCACTCGGCACTGCCTGCGCCGCTGGCGCCGCTATTAAGTGGACCTGCACGAGGACCAACCCAAGTTAGGGTTGCTCGCCCTTTTTAGCCTGACTCCGCCGGTGTCTGATCCCTAATTTGCGACACGTGTTCTTTCGAATGACACTGGAGAAACGCGGGAGGATAATGAGACTGACTTTATTTCTGCACCAACGGTTCATTATTTATTCGATTCCAAGCTGTAAAGATGAGGCGGAGAGAAAACAGATTGGCGGTAATATTGCAAAGTCCACCGGATAATTATAAAGTCGTGATGGGGTAGAAATGAGTTTACACGACAGTCGAGAGGTGGTCGGATTGGCGAGGAGGGGGCGGCGGGTTCGGTAGTCGAAAGGGGTGGGCGGCAAGAACGTCGAAAGCCCATTACAGATAACGAGAGGCAGAGAAAGAGACAAAGTCGAGGCAAGTGAGATCGAAGTGTGCCGCTGGTACGAAGTGGCCCGATACGCCTCCTCCAAGGATTTGCGAAACGATTCCCCTCTACGAGACTTTGAAGTCGTTCACGGGAAGCGGCGGGAATGTAAGGGGGGGAAAGGGGATCGGGACCAACAGGGAAATGGAGAACGAGAGAGGGAGAGAGAAAAAGGGAGCGAGAAGACTTGTGCATCTCGTCGACCATCGCCGCCAGTAAAATGACGTCTCCGAACGGCGGAAAGTAGAGTGGATATCCGGGAGGGTGTGCGCGCGCGCGCTCCATGCAATTGGAAACTTTTAGTAAATGTAAACCGTTTCGTGCTCGAGTAGATACAATCCGGTGCTAACCCAGTATCCGCTTCTCGGTTCGCTTTAACCCCACGCCTGAGTATCTCTCTTCGCCTCTACCGAGAACACCTTGGCTGCCTCGACACCCTTTGCCTACGCAACGACGCCCCTGAATAGAACGACACTTTCAGACTACTTTTCAAGAATTCTTTTCCACCCACCTGCCAGAATATGATGAATGAGAACTTAGCAGACTGATATTTCACTCTTCCTGTCACTGACTCTATTAACTCAGAAATGAAATAATTAAACTTTGGGTTTGAATTAATTCATAGGAATCTCCTTTTAATAAACTGTGAGATTTCGGGATCGACCCTGCTTTCGAAAAGCAATTTGGAAAACAGCTACCACCATCAATGACAATTGTCAGCCGGAGCGGTTCGATGGGCTGTTGAAAGGGTGCTCTAGAATCCGTATCCACGTCGGATTGGCGTGTGAATAGAGAGAGTGCGCCTGCTATTTCGTTTTATTGTTCGAGGGTTGGCCATACGCGTGGCAATAACTATGCTGGACGGTGGTACACTAAATTCCGGGAGCAAGCGGGGCGCCTTTCAGCTTTCCACTCGGGCCAATATTCCGCCACTCAGACAATGCTGACTCCATCGAGTCCACGAATTTCCCTGTTTCCCTGACTCCGCTCTCTTTTCTCGTGGGGCTGATCGCACTTTAGAGTGTTATGTTAGGATCTGGAATGCCCGCACGAGGCGACATCTGCGCCGAAATGCGAGGCCATTCGTACTGTTCACGCTTCTAATTCAAGCCTCGCTCGTTTCCCAACCTCCACCTTTTCCCGCACGCTCTTTCCTCAGTCGACTGAAAGCCACCGAGGAATCTGATATGGAGTCGTTGTAATTCGATGGTTCATTTACCCCTTCAAGCCTCTCGAACCTTTAGATTCCTCACCCAACTTTCTATGGGCATTCGATGCTATTCTGTTTTCAAACAGAAATACAGCTTGTTCAATAAGTTGCTGAAAAGGATGACGCGTGCCAAAAAGGGCTGTCCGCAGTGCAAGCACTCCGCGCGTATTTTACATACTTGATGCAAACTCCCTCGAAAGTTCCGGGACTCTCAGCTTCACGAGCACCAAAACTTATGTCGGCATCCATTCACTGAAGGATCGTGGAGTATCGAGGGTACCTCAACGACTTTTGCAACAAGTTACGGCGTCCCTCCTATTAAGTGTACCATACCGATCGCAAATAAACCACCTCTTAACTGTTTAAACAAGCAGCGTCATTGCCTAAACTGCACTCGAGCAAACTTCAGCCTTGGAATTAATACAACGATCAGGCCATAGTTAACCTGGACAATCAAGATGAATCATAATGAATTGGAATGGAGGAAAGTGGCGGCAATTAAGAGGCGTGCGTGTAAATGTAGGTCATGATAGGTCAAAGGAGCGTTAAAGGGTTATCAAGGGAGGTATAAAAGGTTTGGAGGGCGGGCGGGTGGGAGAGTGCGAGTTACTGAATCGTATTGGCATACCAACGGTTAGCAGAAGGACCGGCCGAACACGTGTATACCGGGTAGGTGCGCGCTGCTAGTTGTCTGACAGTTTGGCATGTTGCCTTCTCTTCAGCCAGCCACATCGTGCCACCCGACCACCAAACATTGCGTGGGCCCCCGTGTATCGACGCAATCCTACCGACTCCAACATCCATGCACCTATACACATATACTCCTGGCGTCCATCGGGGCGCAAGTTCCAGCAGCCTTTCGCCTATGTACGTGTCCGTGAGCGCAGGCCGCTTAATGCCACGGTAAATCGGTCAAACTGTGACATAGAGGCGAACTCGGCGGTCACTGCACGGTCCCACTAAGTACCCGGCTCGCAGCAAAAATACCCTTGTACTAGCTATCTCTACACACGTGTAACCAGCAATAGCTGGCATCCCTGTGCTTGTTACCAACCCACAACGTATTACCATAATTTTGGGAATAGCTTTTCCTACTCTCCAACCACAGGCTAGTATTAAAAATAGTAGAAAGATTTCATTCCATGAATGCACATTGTCTACAAATCGATTTTTAATCTTCCTAACATTTATGTTTGGGGAATTGTTTATCAGGAAATGGGAATATTCAATTAACATTTAGAACGAGTGTTTCAACCGCTAAAACAAGTATGCGCGCGAGTACGATTTCTCAGAGTATTCGAAAACCGGTATGCCCGTCGCCGCAGCCATCTCACGTATCGCAAGGCGATATTAGCATAAACTGAAAAGCCGAACATTGCGTTAGCAGTAGGAAACAGGGACGGAGGGGGTCAAATTACACGGGGAATATTTACACGTAGCGCGGCAGGCATCGAAGAGGCAAGCAATCCGGTAATCCGGCGCTCGGAATTCTAGCGCGCGTGACATCAACCTTAAACGGCCGGGCGAGCGTTCGCTTTTCCCAGATTTCGAGCTGGAAATCGCGATATTGTGCGACGCCGCTAGCCGGATTCCTATGGGAAAATTATCCCCAGTCTGCCACCACCCTTCTCCCGGCTTCCCCCGCCCTTCCCCTAATATTGCACGACCGCATGATATCTCCATAGCAGTCGGGCGGATCGTGGCGACGATTTCGCCTATTTGCAATAACCACCACTCTCTCCTCTCCTCCGCTCCGTTTCTTTGGCGAAGGAACGAAAGCGAGACGTGTCGCGCCGAACCGATCCTCTCTCCCAGACGTGCCTCGAAACACAGATTGCCTTTATTTCAACGTTCACCGCCAGTATGAATGGGAATCAGAGTCACACCACCAGACTCTAAATAATGGATACTACTACTCTGAACAGACATGATCGACCTGAAACGCTCGAGACACGTTTCCGGCAAACCCTCTTCCTCTCTACCAGGTCCCGGAAATCTATATAGTCCGAAGAGAGCAATAGCTACGAGTGAATGTTTCTGTCAAACGATTTATGCGGTGATAATTTGTGTTTGAGTAAGAAGAAACGAGGTTGTGAGTGGGCAGATGGGAGTTGATTAAATTATGTCGGGCGGATAGCAGGAGGCTTGTCGAATTCCTGGGCGAATGAAGAATGCAAAGGGGATGCGAAGCAAACGGCGTACATGTGTGGTCGTAGTGGTAGGATGGCAGAAGTAAAAAGGAGAGAAAGGGAGGGAGTCGCATGGATAGGGGGTGGGGGGTGCTTTCGACGAGAAGAGTAAATCCAGGGTAGCGTGAGTGCGCCGGGGGCTACATGGCCCGTGGTGGTCAACGTTCCATAACATTATATCTATCCAGCGGTAGGTACTCTGTATGTACTGCTTCTCCTTGGACATGTGACTCGGGTTGGCCTTGCCTAGCTATGGCTACTGCCCAGCCCATTCTGCCTGACTTAGCCTCATCTTATTTTCTTTCTGGAAAACCACCCTTACCTCCTCAGCCTCGTCCTCCTACTCTGCCACCCCGGCCGACCCCTCTGCTACTTTCATGTATGAAATCATAGAAGCCAGAAGGCCACTGGCTTCCTCCTTGACCCTACTCCCTCTATTATTGTTATGGTATTATGATCGTATGTTATTTCATGCTGTATAAACACGGCGAGGGCGCTCACGACTACCGATGTGTTACGCCTTGTTCCTAGGTTCCTCGGAGATCGCGTAACTTGAGATGTCGGAGTTACAATTTCATGATACGCCCGAAATACGCGCACGTTCCTACCATCTGTAGATTCGTTCACTGCCAGTCACGGTGGTAATGATATTGTTTGTTACGAACAAGTGGAAGTTGGTCGAATTTGCAGTCGGAGAGAATATATGTGGAATCAGTGTAATGGATTCAGCATGTTGATAGATGGATCGAAATAACATTTTCCATGGCGAGAGATTGGCAAAAGGAAGGAAATCGGAGGAGGTGAAGAGAGAGAAAGGGAACAAAGGTAGGGGTGATTTCCGCACCGGTTGAAGAAGAAGAAGCTTTCGCGCAGTGAGACTGGGAGAGAGCTTATCAAGAGCTTTAAGTTTCCCTGAAAGAGAGAAAGCGGAAGAGTGGAGTGAGTTGGCGCGGTCGCCAGCTTAATCCTGTATTGTAAACTAGGCGGCATACAACGACAAGTTTTCTACCGCGGATCTCCGGCCCTAGACCCTTCCTCGCCCTTTCCCTTTCCCTTTCTCTTTCTCCTTCCCGTCTCTTCTGTTTCTCTTCCCAGTTCTACCCCTCCAACGCCTTCAGCCCCTCCCTCCCCCTCGCCCTTTGTTCTGCTAGCTAGAGCAAGAGATAGTACGGGCTAATCTGTCCTTTGGGAATAACTCGAAACGGCGGACAAAAGCTTCTCTCTTTGCTAGCGGCTGGCAAAACCCGCACCCTTTTTCCTCTCGCCCACGCACCGCACTTAAACCCCTTCGCACAATCGATGCCGAACTTCTTCTTTTCCGCTTGTCATTCTCCCAACTATTGGCCGAACTCCCCGGAAATCCGTATCGATCATGATTGATCCGGTTACAGAAGTCAATACTGCCAATCGTGTGTAAAATATAGGATGTATCGAAGATAGGGTGAAACAATCGAGATACGTGGAAGGTTGCACGAGTAATTAAACGTATGCCATGGGATATATGCTTGTATGTCGCATTCTGATAATCCCGCACATCTCTCAAGAGCCAACCGACTGGGTGCTTTGCATCCGTTTCATTAATTCCAGCCAATTCTTCAATTCGGTGCAAGCCACAAATTACCGGGTCGAGAGAGTTCCTGGCGCAAACGGGATTCGGAGGATTTTGCGATTTCCGGGTGATTCTGGTTAAATGGGGCGTCTGGTGGTGGCGCGAGAGCTCTCGGGCGTTAAGAGGAGGCAAACGGCGCTGTTAGATTCTTTGCTTATCGCGGGCAATAAATGTATACAACTGCGAGGAGGTGGTAACTCCTGATGGCGGTGGATGAGTCCTGGCAGCCGTTCCTGCCTCTGCCGGCCGGAACCGACGCCGCTCGCCGCCACTAGCTCACTCTCCACCGAGCTTTTGCTACTTTCATACATTTATTTATGAAGCCCTATGAATAAATGGATGCTGGACTCGCTCGCCCGGCCGCTGGATGCCGCCGCGTTGCTCTCCGCTCTACCCGCCTGCTGATATCGTGTTGTGTTTTCTTGCCCGCACAAGCCCCATCCCACAAAGACCTTCGACCATCGAGTATAATGGTTGCACGGGGAGTACCTTGTCAAATCCATTACGGCCCTCCTTGATGTCTACTTTTGTAAGGGCACAGTCGCCTCTGGCCTCCTCCTCTATGCATGAGACCTAAACGCACCGGAAGGCCGAAGTAATTCCCAAAGTGTTCATACTTCCTGACGTCACCGCTTTTTTTATTCCCCTACCTTGGTTCTGTTAAATATTCCACCACTCTTTATGGCAAATATTGCAGTCTTTACGATGCCAATGTGGGAGATTTTTGCAGTCGGTGTGACGAAAAGTATTAGAGGTATTTTTTATGATGTTAAAAGAATTGGAGGTCTAATTTCAAATAGTCTGAGTGGAGCAGCGGTCTTAATTTCAAGCACTGCAGTGATAAGCCACTTTGTGGTGCTTTTTCTCTACTGCAATATTAAAAGATAAGCCAGTTATGAAAGAGCGCACTGCAAGGACTTATCAGTATTTTCACAGAGTCACTAGCTAAAGTTTGAGCTGGGAACTTTTATATTTTCCTTGCTCTCCAAATGTATATACCTCAAGGAGATATTCATCCAACTTCCCACAACATAAAACTGTGCGGAAACCACTGACGTGCAGTGAAATCCTAGTCGTAGTCGAAAGCTTCCTCATTTGAGAGAATATTAGTAATTAAACGCGTAATGATTTAAGTGCCACTTTTCTTTTAAGTTCTTTTTAAATCACGAAGCATACACATTCTACATGCTATTTCTATTTCAGTTTTATGTTCAACAACAATGTCCAGTCGGAATGTCCTTCTAGTCATTGCTTGTATTATACGAGCACCTATTCTACTTTACTTTCTTTACGAACCCAGTCTATCATATTCTGCGAGAAAAAGAAGGAGAGGTAGAAAATAGCGAGTCAGGGAATCGGAAGAAGACAGGAAGGAGGCAGCAACCGAAGCCAGTGCTCATCGAAGGAAACGGGTAGCCGGCTCTTTTCCGGCTGGGCTAACATGAAAAACGGTATTCTCCGTTGCCGCGTACTTTGAATCGTCCGGTCTGGCAGCAAGAAGTTTCGACTGGTCTGCGTAAGAGGGGAGAAGATAGAAGAACAGTAGCTCTGTCGGACACTTTGGTGCTTCTCGCTTGAACCCTCGATCCCTCTCGGCCTCATCCTACCAAAGGGTGAGGCGAGAGCTCGTCGGTGCGGGAGTGGAGGCAGCCTCGATAGGGAAGGGTGGGCATGTAATTAACGAGTATTCTCAATAAGACGGCGCAGCAGCTCGGAGAGAGGCCACCCGTGGCAGAGCAAAAGGGCGAGGATCCGAGGGAAAAAACTCAAAGCACCGAAGGCTTCCTCGCGCGTTCACCTGTTAAATAAAATACATTTAAATGCCGTCGGCAACCAGCACGTTGCCGTTGCGCGAAAACTATTGACTACTACCTCCCCTCCGCCCTCCGCTCTCCGCTCTCCGCTCTCCACCACTTCAGCATCACCGTCATCACCCTTATATAATACATACCTTGCTTGGACCTGCTTACTCTACTTGCTCGGCGCTCCCTCTGACCTGCCAGCTGCACTGGGCGCGGCTTAATGAGCGTCGCCCCCTGGAAATCATTCTGTCTCTCTGACTCGTTCTTTTATTCCTCGCTCCAACCACCACCACCCTAGCCCCACGGCTCCTCCACGAGCTTTTCACCCAGCCGTCCGGCGATACACGTATCCCGAAATCCTAGGATGCCCTGCTCGCACCACGTGCGCCGCGCCGCGCCGCCGCCGCCGCTGCCCCTCTTGCGAAATTTCACCTCGAGAAGAGAGAGATTTAAAGTCCGATTTCCACGGGTTTTATTGACGGTCCGTTGCTTCTGGTGTATCTCTATGTGTGTCTGAGATGGTTTTTGAAAGAGAGTCCTGGCGCTTCAACTTTCTCGGTGAATCGTTGACAATACGGTAGCGGATATTGCTCGTCTTATTGATATTTCCAGTAAATATGGGAAACGAAATGTTTTGTTATAATTGTAATCTAAAGTTTTTTTTTTGGTAAATAATTGAAGAGAGATTATTTGATAGAGATGTGTCTATATCGACGATTCTAAGTATACCCTTTTATCGAGACGAAACCTCTCGAAGCTTAAAGTAAGGGATCTCGGAGCACCGAGCGTCTGACTGTAACGGGGCATTTCTACTTCAAGTGGAGCATCTGTTGCTTTCGGTCGACGGAGTGTACACAAGTTGAACTGCTCCCGATAAATTTCTATCTCTTCAATATTTCTGACCGTGATTAATTACAGTGTGCGAGCCGTGGACGTTTATCGTTCGGAGCTACATTTAATTCGCTATATAATAGCGATACGTTCGAAAAATATTATTCGCAAAGAAAGAAAGTGGTCGTATTTCGTGTGCAACATTAAAGGGAAGAAAAGTATGGGCTAGCTATTTTTGTTTAAGACAGTAATTCCGTGCAAGTAGACACGGGTTATTCGCTGTAAACTTCGAAATATAGGGGCGAAGTATTCCGTAATCCAGGGAAGAGGCCGTGGGGGGGACCTGAGACATAAAAGAGTAATGAAAACAAATCCGGTTTGCTCTATTACCCTCCTCAATATCGCCGGCTCGCAGTGAGTAAGGTAACGATAGAAAAGGCCCAGAGAGCAGCGTCTCGTATACATGGAGTACCCGGGCATAAAAGCCTGATATATTGTGTCTGAAGTCCAACAACACAGTCGACCCGGCGCGCCGGGGGCAAGGGAGAGAGTTATACAGGAGTTCAAGTTAAAGCCGATCCCCACCTCTAAAACACCACAATAAACTGCCAGACGCTGGAAAATGAATGTCTTCAATCAACAAGTTCCAATGTAGGAATTGCCCACCATGAACCGGATCCCAGTGTGGGGCTCTATATGGCTGCTCGTAGTTGACCCATCATGGGAAAGATACAGTGGACCATAGTGGGCACAAGTTTGGCGCGGTGTGGGCGCGGAGTGGGCAGTTCGCTCTGCGCCGAATGTTATACTCTCCATTCAGAAGAATCAATATCCTTGTTAATTTCTAAGTATTGTATGTATAATGCGCATAGTATAACAACAGTCGCTTGTAAACTTGTCAAAGATAGGGTTACACGAGAATTACCTGGTCTTGAGTAACCCTATCATGTAGCATATTATCAATGCAAAAACACATTAATGCACATCCAATCAATATCTTCGAGAGCATGAAATAGTGGCCTTTGGATTTAAAGTAATTTTATAGTCTAGTTTCAAAGCCACTGTATTTTTCTGGCTGATAGAACAAGTCAATATGATGGGCAATACAATGCTGGATTATTTGCTGCAATTAGTAGCAATGAAATGAGAGGCTGGTTCTATGATGCGTGGATGTTGAACAACAGCCAGAATTAGGGGCTCGAGTAACTGACATTTGTAATTGTTAATTTTTGTCTAGTCTGGGATTGTTGATCCAGCAGTAACCACAGGATCATTAACACGATAGTATCAAATGCCATAGAAATTCTATTCGATTGTCGATTGAATTGCGGTTGAAATCATTAGTAAGTGCACTAGAATACAAGCGGAAATATAGGCTCTATGAACTATTGGAATCGTTGATTGCGATTAGTGCTCGATAAATTAGGCAAGCAAATTTCAAATTTCTGCCCAGAGGTATTGAATTAATATATATTTCGAAAAATATTCATTTGTGAAGCGTCATCAGATTTTAATTGCTGTTCACTGAAAAGCCAATGAAGTGCATGAGTTTCGCAGAACTCTGTTGCTGTCCTCGAGAATGAACGGCAGGGTTACCGGCGTTCACACGCTCCACTGATTGTGAGAAACGCCGTGCCGGATGGAAGAGGAGCGGAGGGCGGGCGCCTCTGCCTCTCAGACTTCTTCGGGCGAGCTTATCCGTCCATTTAGCCTCCGGAACACACACATACATACACGTATTCCGGCTCTCTTTCTCCGCTGTGAACAATATCCCTTTATCACCGGTACGTTTCACTTCAGATTTTCCCGTCTTTTCCTCGGCCGCGCCGCTTACTTTCCCATTCAAACGGCGATCCTCCGCCTCTCGTTTGCGCCCACGCTTCCCACCGATTTTCCTCTCTTCGATTGCGGATCTTCCGGTGCACGCTGCTATGCCAACGAGATTACCGGCGAACTATACTCCTGAGATTCCCAGGAACCGAGAAAACATCCTCTCCAGACATTTCGCATATTTTAGTTGAAATCATTGAAAGATTCCATTGACCATTACATAAATATTTTAGATATTTCGACAAGGAAAAGGCATATGAGGAATTTCCTCGTGCAAACAAGGGAGGAGAAGTATTATTCACTTCTGTGCCGAGTAAAAGCGATCGGGAGTTTAGATGCTGGATGGATGCTTTCAACAAAGAGACTCCCTCCGCTGGTTTTGGGCGATTCGTTTGAGATAGGGTTGCCAGTTCGCCGGCGCCGGCGAAATGTAACGCGTTAGCTTTGACACACGAAGCAATGCGTCAACGGGAAGCGACGATATATCGAGTGATCAGAGTGCTATCGGGATACGTCGAAAGCGTGCTCGCTTGCCACGCTATCAGGAAACACTAAACTGTACCAGCCCTCCTTCCTATCTCTCTCGCTCTCCTTCTGCTACCCTGTGCTATCCAAACTGTAGCAGCCAGCTCAACACGCTTCTGTGTATTCTTGCCTTTCCACTGGAATCGCCGATCGCAATTCCAGAAACGTTTTCCGAGGCCTGCAAAAACGCTTCCAATGTGTCCTCGGCTCTCACGGATTTTTTTTGCTCCTCACGTCTGCTTGTCTCGATGTTTCTCTGTCCTGCTGGGGTGTACTTTTTCCCTGGTGAAATGCGACGCCTGTCCTTGCTATCTTGTTGCATGCAAACGCGACTTTATACGGAGATGTAGCAACGACGTACCAAGAAGGATGTCTTTAACGAGACTTTACTGGGAATCGAATTAATCTTCTACAAGAACGAAAGTTACATTTATTTGGTTGCTGGTACTCTCCGTGAATTCGTCAATGCTCTCCAAGTCAATGGGTAGTGATGTTCGTTCGGAGAGTGACTGTGACAAGAGCGAGGATTGGAATGAGCAGTTGAGGCAACCTCATCGAAGAAAGTTTCATTGTCAGTGACGTATGCTTCCCCGTTTGGCGGTACAAGTTTCGGGGGTGGTTTACTCGAAGCAGAGGGAGAAGGTGGCGAAGGAACACTAGTAGAGAAAGGCAGTGGTGCGGCAGGAAACTCCCGCGGTGCAAAGTCTAGCTCTGAGTTAGATTAAGCCGTGGCCAGTAAGCCGCCTTCAGGAATTGCTCGTTGCCCTTCGGATTTCATTAGCGTTTCCGGCAAATCTCATATCCCGCAAAGTGCTTTTCCGGAAATTCGCGCCCCACGAAAGCGCCGGCGCCGCCTCCCCTTCACGTATTTTCCATGCACTTATATGCCACTGGTGTTCTACGCCAGACACACCAGAGTTCACCGAATAAGAAACCTCTCGGCAATACGATCACAAGCAAGTTTCAGGTTCAACCCGGTTTTGGTTCGAACAAATAACCATCGCTTACGTATTTGGATACTGGACATTTTCCTCTTAAGTATTATCGTAACTTTTCTTTCAAGTTCTTAGGAGTCGATAAACAAAACTTACAGATATTATAATCGAAGAGAAGTATAATGAATTCGTCACATTGCGCGTTTAAGTAGTCCCGTTACCATAGCAATTTTGAACTATTTGACCAGTTATTATCATCGATGCGGGCACTTTTCGAAATCGATTGGGAATGAATCGGATCGCGTAGTCCCTTTGAAAATGTGGGCTCTCGCTTTTCATTGTTCGAGCAGAAAATGGGTTGTTAAGCCCGGCCGAGTAATTCCAATGTCATGAAAGCTTCCGTTTGTCAATGGGAACCGTCCGATCCTTGTAACACCAATTGGCTACGAAGATGAGAAACATCAAACGTTTAAAGACCTTTGATGCTCAATTGCCTGGCGGGCATGAACGCTGTTGGTCGAAACCCACCCTTCGGCCTCGAGTGTGAATTTCGTCGATCGGGGCGCGATTAATGCCGGGAAATTGAAACCGCCCATCTTTTTCCCGAAACAGCGCTGCCTGCTTGGAATTCATAAACTGGTTAGAACAGAAAAAGGAATCTTCTCACGAAAATTACAAATTTTTTCTTCCAAAACAATCATCTAGAACTTCATTATTCATATTATTTCTTGAACAACATAACACGCTCTCAACCACTAACATAAAACCCAGACAATGGATAGGTCGCACTAGATGAGGTGTAAACTCTCTAAACCCTGAGGCAGGCTTCACACGATACCTGTTACCATTAACAGGAGATTTGGCTAAATAGCCAAATATGTCAGGGAACACGGCAAAGGCGCTATTCCCAGATGAATCCGTATGCGAGCGCGATGAGAGGATTAAGCCCCAGAGAGTATCGAATCGGGTCCGGCGAGCAATCTCCTGCACTGGCAAGGTTTTCCCCGTGGATTTTGCAGGTGGAGCAAGTGGGGGATGGGTCTAAATATGAAGAGTGCCGATTCGGCTTCGCGGAAGAGTGGTTATAGCATAGGATGGGCGAGGGGTGGTGACGATGACAGGACAGAATTACCGTTGTCGGTAAATGGATTAGCCAGGGGGCGCAGATATTGCCAGAGCGCAGCGCCCCCTTTGATGAGCACCAGTTCGTTTATCGTTAATTTACAATAGTACCGGGCGCCTCGTCTGTCCGCAATCGCCAATACACGCGTCCATATAAGCACACACCATTGGAAGAGGCGAAGGGTGGCGGCGGCGGAAGGAAGGGGAGTGGTATGCAGCCTCTCCACTTAACCCCCTGGAAGAGGAGCGTAGCATAGCCGCTACGACCGGAAATCCTATCCCCGTCTGTCGGCCCGGCCACCAATTATTGCATTGGTAATCGATTGGATTATCAAAGTTTTGATAACGCATCGGCCTCTTCCGCCCACCCTTCCTCCCTCCCGGACGGCTGCTTCCTCCGTGCACCCCCTCGACATTCACCCGAGCACACTGCCACCCTCTGGCTGCTTCTCATCCACCACCACCACCTCCTCTCCCCACCAGCGTCGCTGAGCCTCCGGCTAAAACTGTACACGCCGCGCCACGGCAAATTATTTGCTGCGCCGAAGCATGAATTCCAGCCGTAATTACATTTCGCTTGATATTCAATTAGAACGCGTTCGCCCTGCGAGGGAAAAAGGCGGACGACTGTGAAAGGAAGAGCGTGCATGACTGATTGAAACGGCTCGGAAGAAGGCGGTGTCGATTGTCCGAGCACCAAGCTAACATTGTTGGATGATCCCATCGATCCCAATGGATGGATTGAGATGGGAAATGTTCGTTTGATTTACCAGAGACAGAGAATTGTCTTCGGGAATTCCAGGAGGAACGATGAATGTACCGGCAGTCCATCAGGGAAAGTTGTCAGAGATTCCGAGTGAGCGATTGGTATCGGTAGCAGCAGGAAGCCTAGTGGAAGGATGGCCAACAGGAAGGAGTGAGTGGGTGGATGATGAGTGCAGGATGAAAGGCAACAGGCGGAAGCGGCGAGGGCCGGTGTCATTAATAAATATCCAGTCACGTGCTTCCATTTCTGTGCTAAGTTAATCACTTCCACTCAAGATCGCAGCGTGTCGCAGCGCAACGGCCATAAATCCTGTATCCAGGACGACGGGCATCTGGTTCCACAACCGTTTTTCACGAGGATATATTCGCTCTCCCTCGCTCCTTCCTCCCTTTCCACCTTTCGCTCCCCCCATCCCTCTCTCACTCTCTCTCTCTCTCTCTCTATGTATGTGTGTATCGCTACGTAAGTACGTGTGGGTGCAGTCTTCGTGGACAGATTACCGTAGCAGTGGCGGCGGCACGGCAGTCACACGCTGCCACGGGGCCTCCTGAGGGAGTTTAATTTGCAGTAATGGGCGCATCCTCGCACGAGCGAAAGATTAAAAGCACCCACGGACGCCAGTCGTACACCAGCACTGCCACCATCGCCATCACCCATCTCTATCCCCTCATCGCCCTTAGCCTTTACTATACATCCTGTCCTTCTGTCCTCTCTCAGCCTCTATGTATAGCTGCTTTCCTCCACTTCAACATCTTGCCGACTCGCCAACCGAATGGCTGTTTCCCCTGCGCATCGTCAGAAAGGAACCGGTTCAGATACCATTTAGCGCTTTCCACGGCTTTACGCCGCTTTTCCGACTCTCCTTAGCCTCGAGTGGGACAGCCAGTTGCCATGAGAGAGAGAGAGATAAAGATGAAGGGCGTCGGGTACGTTGCTCTTTTGATTAAAAGAGAGCTTCCACTTCGCCTTTCTGTGTTTGACGGCCAGGATCGCGCCTTTGCCACTCGGAGTTAGGATTAAGTCTAGTGCCTGCCTATTCGGTCTCGATGGGATAGGTGGCTTGGTGATCAAATGTTTGTAAAAACATTTAGCAAATCACTGTCTTCACTTGGTATTACTGTCCTGGAAACACGTGGGAGTGTTCGATTATTTCTAATACTTTTGCACTGCTAGAACACTGTTCAGCATTTTAGAATCTTTCTTCTTTGTAGTTAGTTGTTACTTCTGATTGCTAGTGTTTTAACTTTCAGTTGGAAACACCTTCCAAAATCCGAGCACTCTTCACTAGCATCGCTGTTCTCAGCTCCTTCTTATTTCCTCGAATGCTTCCGCCTTGCCGAAGGCTCCGTTACTTCCTCCGTCTGAATGTTTCTCTCCGTGGCATGCGAGACTCTCAGTTCTCAAGGATGCTAGCGAAGCTCGAAGAGGTAGAAGGATATTGCTTCGTGTTCTCGGCACGAAAGCCGCTTACATCGCACGGATATTTGTTTAACGCTAATTGGAAAATGCAACGACCTTCTCCCGCAACCCTCTTTCACCTATTCTTTCGTCCTGATTACCAGTCAATTGGGGCTGCCGCGCGGTACACACACGCTCACTCTCTACTTCTCCGAAGCGAAATATTCCCTTCTCCGGACTAGAATTGCGTTCTTTCTATTCCAGACCTATATTTTACAGCCATTCTTCGTCTCATTCAACACCTCAATTTTTGCCTAACCAGTTAAATGTCTGGTTACAGGAATACACTGTCAAAAGATTGGTTATATTATAACATCTCATAGGTTGTGTAATCCACAGTGTAATTCTTTACCATAAGCGGAATTAACAAGCAATGATACGATATAAAAGAGGTAGACACAAAAAACTTTCAAAGTTAATATCCAATACAGCATATTTCCGGGATGAATGTCGGCCAGGCAGGCGAATGTGGATCTATAGAAAACCGTAAAGGGTGGTTGGGAGTCGTTCAATGTCGATAAAAATATTCCCAGTGAAAGAGAGCGAGTGTCTCGTTCAAGGAGCGTCGAAAACCGAACGAGAGGAGGAAAGAGAGGGAGAGAGAGAGAGAGCAGCACGTCTCCTGGAGCGATTTGTAATCTGTCCTTTCCAATCACGGTGTTCGGGAAGATACACTGGTGCTGCTGTGTGCATGGCCGCGGCTCGCTTCATCAATGAATCGTTTGGTGGAGGAGAAAGAGGAGAGAAGAAGGTGAAAAGGCGGGAGAAAGAGAGAAAAAATCCGGAGAAAACGGCGTGCTTTATGCAAACGCGGCTTCTCTCTGCGCGCGTTTCAGGCAACGAGTGTGTTTCGCCGCGAGTTCAGCGATGCGGCTGGAAAATGGTGGCTTCACTTCCTGTTTTTGACGTCGGATGATTCATCGTTCCCTTGCCATTTGTCTCAATGCGGCCTCTCATTTCCTGACGTCTCCGTGAGACGCCAATTCCAATTGCAAAATGCATTGCTCCGCTCAGGAAGAGAAGAGTCCCTCTCTCTCCCTCTCTCTTTCTCCCTTCCCCCCTCTGTACAGTCTCGCGTCATGCAAGGTGACCCGGCTCCTTCCTTACATCTCCCGAAATTTTTGTCCACCCTTCTTCCGACCTTTACAAGTGACAGAATGGTATGAGTTAATTTTCAAATGATGCATGACAAGTCTTTCGATTCTTTTACATGGGTGTATCGTCTTAAAGGGGATGGAAACGAACAATATCCTAATGAAACTTCGCAATTAACTTCCATCTGAAATCGCACAATCATGGGAGATGTGCTCGCGGATAAAATGGTCTGCCACCGGATCATAATATTTCCACTCGAACGTCGGCACGAAAAAAAAGCTCTAACCTCAATCTATTCATCCGGGAAATGAAAAAAGGATGAGAGAGCACGTACAACGAGCCGCGGTCCCAGTTTGTTGGCACTGGTGCCGAGCGGCAGACAGTGCGGCGGTCCAGCAACGAGTGCGCACGAACAACAGACCCATTTAATCGAATGATTTATTCAGGACATGATCATTAATGGAGGAACATTACTCTCTCCGTCTCTATCTCTCGTCAGGAATCAATAGAGGGTCGGCTGAAATACGCCTGTTCCGCGGCGTTGGCGGATTCAAAAGGACGGGATGGAGCGGCCGAGCGAGCGGCGGTGGGGAGAATGGGCGACACAAAAGCACGATGAAAACACGAGGCTGAAACGTGACACTAAGGTCGCAGTCAAAACCGAAATGAACAGGGAACGAAAAGCAAAAGGGCCAACATTCAAAATTTTTTCTTCCTTCAATGGACACATCCGAAAATTTAACAACTTGTGTGGTCAGCTTGTGCCAATTGCCATATTTCTTAATGCATCTTGCGCCCTCGGGTGCTCGACTAAATCATGGTGACAAAACCGATAGAAACTAAAATAAATTGTACACGTAATGTATTCAGGCTACAAATGATTATTCGAGATCAGTCGGTTTCAGGCTGCCTGCGGCTCCCCGCAAACCGCCACGCTTGCCATTCGCCGGTGGCGACCCCTCGCGCCACCTCTAAACCGCCTGCGTTCCACTGTCCTCCGCCACCATGCACTCTACCCTGCCTGCCATTTCTGCATTTAGAACTGTCTGGCTCGCCTCCTATTTGATCTCATCACCCCAAGCATAATTAGCTCCAGGACAAGCCGCCTGGGGATTCGTTACAGCGATGTTACACTGCCGCCCTCCCCCCTGAATAAACAGAGGGCGAGCCATTCGAAATGAATAAAACACAACTATGAAAATGACAGCGTTCATTGCCGGCTTTAAGAAAGTCCTGGAAGAGGTGAAACTCGGCTAATTCTCGTTGGATGTTGCACTGTTTGTTGGAGAAGGTTGGCAGGGCAGTTTACGGCAGGTCTATAAGGAGGGCGTTGCGTACACGGCAAGACGTCCGAAGACGCATGACGAGGAGGCCTCCCGCCTGACAAGATTAAGGAGGAGGGTATTTACTCGGGTACAAGGTGACAGTCAGCGGAGTTGAACGAGCGGGACAGGACGACGGTACTCGGAAGATTTATGATTGTTAGGCTGCAGGCAGTGGTCGCCGGTGGAATGTGATAGTCGAGACTGGAGACTCCAGCTGCTGGTCTCCCTGGTGGCCCGTAGGCGACGCACGCTCCAACGAGCGAGGGTTACTCGGCAGCTTCGAAGGCTAGCGGCGTAACACGGGTCTAATAGCTCGTTTGATCTGCTCCCGTTCCAACCTCTCTGCGCCTCACTCCGCTTTACTGTCTCTCGTTTCGCCTCGTCTTCCCTCTCATGCCTTGCTGCGCTCCCCCGGCCTGACCATAAGGAGCGTCATTAACTCGGCTCACCTATCTTCAAGAGACCTAGATCACCGGCGTATCCTATGCACCGTACTGCGGCATAGATGCAAGTTTAAGGCAATTGCCAACATAACTAACTCAGCTGCGCCAACCTCTTGAATGCCAGCCGTTGTTATGGAACCTGTCTCCTTCGAATATGTATAATAAGCCGATGTTTCATCCTCCAAGGCTCTTATTAACTAGGTGGCTCTAAGTCGCACCAGTATTAGAACATTCTAATCCTCTCGTCATTTGTACGTTTTCCATCAATTAACTAGACACCTGTGCTCCATGAAATCTTCATTATCCCAGACTATTAAAATCTATATTACGAGCAATCAAGTGGAATGCGCTAAATGATAATGTATCAATCAGGAAGCGGGGCAATTTGTCGGGGCGGACTAAGGGTGGAAAGGGAATGCGGAGCGAAGTTAAGGCCTAATAATGTGAACTCTGTCAGGATGAATGGTTGAAGGTAAGACCCCCTTCGAGTTCTGGACGACGATCTGTCGCGCGCTGGTGCGAAGACGAGTGGGGCGAGGGAAAAGGAGAGAGCGAGGGAGAGTGAAGAAGGTGGATTGGGGGAAAGGTGGTGCGTAGAGGGTGGTGGACGAGGTAGTGAAGAGACGAGTCGGTATAGAGGCCGAAGTATGGGGTATAAGAGGATGGTCCTTAAAAGTTGGAGAAGAACGGCTCTCTACCGGTGGCGGCGGCGGCAGCCGGGACCCGGGAGTTGTTATCTAATTTTACTCTCAACGCTTCTTCGATTTATTCGCCAACTTCTCGACGCATTACAATATGCTGCTAACGGCGCCCGGATCGTCCTGCGCCCCCACCCTCTCGCTTCACCCTCTTCAGCATTCCCCTCCTTCTGGACCGAATCCTCGAAGCCATGCTTCGCCCTCTACGGATACGGAGACGCGTGTACACGCCGCTTCTACCCTCTTCAATTCGGCACGCAGAACAATGTCCTTTCTTCTTCCTCGGTAATACAGATATTCGATTCGAAATGGTACAAAACTCAAACTATTACATGACCGCACAGAGAAAGCTGGCAACAATGGCAAATGAAGAGAGCGAAAAATTGCCCCTCAAAGTCAAACAGAGACTTGATTACCGTGGCACGCGAGGCTGAATCATTGTACAGAGCGTTCAATCAAAGTTGATTTCGCCGCGAGTGGGTATCTCCCCCGGGAGCGGTTACCACCCTTCCGTCCGGACGGGAGGGAGGGGGAGAGGGGGAGACACGTGGAATTTCGAAAATTCTCAGCGCGCTAGTGAAATTGTTGAAAACTCGATTGAGTGTTCGGTGAAAAACTTATTAATATGGATGCGAGAGCAACTCGAGCGGTTTTGAGATGGCGAGATCTGCGATGCGCCGAAATTAATACTTAGAATTTTTCACCGCCGGAAATAGAGCGCCGAACACGCGTGTATTCAGGAATTCTGTGATTTCGATCTCTCGCTCGCTCTTCTGTGTTACACTTGATCAAAGCGGACGTGTACACGCCCGCGAGTGGATTCGATCCCCTCTTCAACGCTGTTTCGAGACACACACGCGCGCGTACTGGCTTCACCCTCTTTTAGCAGCTCGAGAGCAGAGCTCTGTCATCGCTCGGCTATTTGCATATTGCTGGCGTGCGGCCTTCCGTGAACAGGCCATCGGAATACCAGTCAGCTCTATCCTATCCAGGTTTTTCCGGTACTGAGGGAGCAGCCTATAGTTCTGGGAGCACTGTGGCCACCGATTTTCACACCAAATTCTAGTTTTTCCGTGTATTTAATCCTTAAACGTTGCCTGATCACTCAAATTTACGAACAATTTGTTCAAATCAAGTTTTCTTTCACGTAGTATCCGACTATTAATGTTTATATTTAGTTAGATATTTAATAGACCTATTATCCGTGCATAATAGTTACTAATAGAAATAAATTTCTCTGCAGGACATTGATATTTACTAGTTTTTAACTAATGAAGACAGATAAAAGCCATTCGTTATTTTCGTATGTTTTCGTGTGCAATGCAACCAGCCATCGAGCGCTTAACCCTTTGAATTTCACCATCACCAGTCGAAGCCAGAGCTTCTATTTACTCTGACAAAAATTTCAATATGCTTCTCCCCTTTTCCTCTCGTGCTATTTCGCGACGGCAAAATCGTGGGATTGCCTACTGCCGAAATTCGCCCGGAATGCACTTGGTTGGAGGGGCGGGCAAGTTGTCGGCGACCTAATACACCTAATGTCACGTAGCGACGTGCTTTCCTGCTTATTTTGCGAAAATCCTAGAGCGATGGGAAGCGGTGACGCGCGATTTCACCTATAGGCGGTAGCGCGCGCCTTGTGAATGTCAGAATTTAAGATGATGACTGTCGCACGCCCTCTTAATATACTTCTTCCAGATTCCCAGCTGACTCTATTGAGAACTCTAGTCTTTGGGCGTCCTCGAGATTTTTATATCACTTAAACCTCTTCTATGAATTGTTTTTTTTAAAGAAGTGCTTGCATTCCGGTTCTTAATACTGGGGCAAAACATTTTTAGAACCTGAACTTTCAATGTTTAACACATTATGTAACTACTGTACTTAGTAGCAAATTGTATCACGTATATGCTGAATCCTAAATGAAGCCACAAGTAGAAGTGTTACTAGTCCCGCAAGTTGTCGTATTCTTGTCGATTTAAAACTTTCGAGGCACTTGTAATGACATATCGCAAAGTTGATCCAAGGGACCTGGTAAAAGCGTGTCACGGCTGGTTGGTTTGGAGGAAGAGTGACCGTGTGCGCATTTCAGAAAGGACGGTACGTGCGGCTCTACCGTTGGACGTCGACGCCGCAGGCAGTTCGAGGGGGCGCCGGGTCGAAGCTCCTCGTCCCCGGCAAAGTTCTGAAGTTAAAAATTGTTTAAATTGTCGGTTAACTGTTAGCCGCCGGGGCTAATGAAACGTGGAGCCCCGGACTATCAACTCCACGGCACTCTCGCAACCCCTGACGTCTGCTTTCGTGCCGTGGACGCCCTTCCTGCCCGCCTTCCTCGCCACCCAAATATAGACCGCAGCTGAAACTTTGCGATCGCCTTCGAACCCCACTGCATTGTCCCTTCAAATTGTAATTTTGCTTGGACCTTTTCCGCGTAATCGAAACATTTTACCTACCGTCTTACTCACGATAAATAGACATTATGTTCTATTATTTCAATTATTAAATGTTAAAGTCGATACAAAGAGCAAGGGAACAAGTTAATTACCCAAGAGAAGGTGTTGCAATTAGTGCAAATTGAATTGTAATTGATTATACCGAATTACATATTGTGGAAATGTTAGCATGAACATTATTTCTTCGTATTTCAGTTCCTTCTTGGAATGTGCATTCATTTGAAAGTTATGACCCGCATTCCGTAATGGTAACCCGTCTACAGGCAGTCTAAGCTCCGCCGAGGACAATTAGACAAATGGTTGCCTATAATTCTATCGTTCGCATAAATTCTCCACGGCACGACAAGGATTTCACGGAGCCGTAGCTTGTACTCCCGTCCGTTTTTCCGGCACGCGCAAACCTTAATTTACGAGGGAAGACAAGCGATAAAGCCTCCGGCACGGAAGTTATTAGGAAACTTATAATCAACGAACTTGTAGAAAGTTTTTAATTTATCCCGTACTGCGGATTACGGACAACGTTCCTCTGCTATTCCCGATCTCCCAAGCTTCCTCTTCGACACTCTTCTGCGCTCAAGACGCATTCAAGTAACCAGACTTATCCGTTGCATTTTCTCATCCTTCTCAGGCAACTTTTATTATTCACAAATGAGACGCACGCTACAAATTGCGATGCTTGAAATTACATCGCGAATGTAAATAACTAGCTCGGAGCAATATTCTGCGATGTGTAAAGGAATAGACTTCCTATACATGACCGTCTGGCTATCATAGCGAGTATGCCGTTGCGAAATCCCCTGCTTACAAGTTGTTCCACAAAGAAAGTACAGAAAATAGAACGGAGTAAAAAGTAAAACTACATTCACGCTAGAATATTGCGACATTAATACGATATACATAAAAAGACTTGTGGAAAGTTAAGGAACGGCAACTGTAGATAAAGAAAATCGTGGAGGACATTGTTGCGAAGTTGTTCTTTATCCGAGCGATATGGGGGATTTGTTTGGAGTAGGATATGCATAACGCCACGTGTTATGAGGTAGCCTGTAGCGGGTGCCGGGAGTATGGGAGCGGAGCGCTCGCTCTCGGGAATCGAGTCACGGGTATATCGCGTTGAAACAACTGGAGCGTCTCTCTCCGGCGCCCTGGAATCCGGGATTCACGGATAATCCCGGTACGCTTCGATCCCGGCGCGCTGTTAAACGACATCCGCGGCGGCACGCAAAGAAAGGAAGAAGGGGAGCATGCGATGAGGAGAGGAGGAAAGAGAAAGAGAGAACGGCGAAAGCGAGCTCCTGAGTGGGAGAGGACGAGTGAGCCGAATACCGGTGAGAGCAGACGTGTGTGTTCCAATTCGTCCAGTTAACCGAGAACTACGAACTGTCCGGGGACCTCGACGTTCACGCTTAGTTTGCATAGCAAAGGCATAAAAACCTAGTGGAGCCACTCGAAAACAGGAAATCAAAAAGGATGGGCGGAATTCCTGGCTAATGTCCGCTCCACACACTGAGCGCACTTGTACTCCCGCCGCTCTTTGTGTCCTCTGCTTGCAATACTCTCCACAGCAAGCCAGGATTCGTGTTTTAGGGAATTATTTCACCGATGCATTTATTCCCCGTCCTCTTTTTCCTAGAATTGTGACCAAGTCATTTCATTCCCTGCTTTCTTCCAATGCTGTGCATGGAAATGAAGCTGCTCAGCCGATAAAATGGTAACTGTGTAATGGACATTATGTTTCAGGGAATTTCTATTGTGGGTAATTGTAGAAAATACTTCGAACGATTAATCATTAGCAAGAAAGGTAGAAAGGTAGATAAGAAGAAACGTAGGAATGTATGTCAATGTACAATATCGACGAGCGATGCTCGCGTATCGGAAGTCATTTGCAGTTGGCTCAATCGACAAAGCCCGCTTCATCCGTCAATCTCGTGTAATCGCGCATCAACCATTCGTTCCATCGATCATTTATCTGCAAATTCTTCCATTCCCGTTTTCCACTTCACTGACTGTTTTTTTTCCTCCCGCCAGTTCAACGGTATTAAACTTTACTGACATTTCAACTTTGTTAAATCCTCATTTAACTGTATGATCGATGCTCTTCGACGATTGGATGTAGAACGATTTGCAAATGGTTACAGTAATTACCATCGATTACCACCAGCGGGCAGATTGCAAATCCATCGAACAATTTATATTTAACACAATCCAATTTATGCAAAACATTTCAGAGGCGCTCTAGTTTCATTCCCTGAGTTGAATTGCAATTCCACTATCTGAATCTTAGACTAAATGGGTCAATTATGAGAGCACTTTTGAGACACTTCTTAACAACTGTTCAGCTGGTGAATACGACTGCCTTATTTCGAATAATGAGCAGTCTCGCAAAAGTAACTGAGTTCGGAGTGACGACGTAATTGTGCGTGTCATTTTGAGGCGGCCATAATTATGACGGGGGGTTGGGGGTCTGAAAAGGGTCCAAGAACTTTTAAAATGCGGTATAATAGGGAATGCTGAGCGTTAGTTATATGGTGTGCGGGGATCCTCGAAATTTTCGCAACTCCGCGAACTCATTAAATTACTGCACCTTTAAAATCTAATGCGCAGCACATGCTCAGCTTCCAACGAAACCCCCGCGTCTTATAAATCATTGGCGAGGGGTAAGCACGAGTGAGGGCGAGCTTTTTAACCCTCTCGTTGCAGTCGCCACTGAAAAGAGGGGAAAGTAGGAAGCGTATCATAAAACATGGCCCCTAAAATTAACCGATTCCTTAATTACTCGTTCCGCACGCCGGAATTAAACTGAGACCGAGAGAACGCCGCGGCAACCAATTTGCTCCTCATTAACCATTAGTATTGCCAAATGACTATTTCACTATTAACACAGGCTCTCTTCTGCCCCCTGCTGCTCCCCGCTTTACTTTAATGACTTCGTTGGGAAAAAATGTGTTAATGAAACATTAAATCCACTGCCATTAAGACACATTTTCGAAACCCTTCAAGTTTCGCTCGACGATCTTTAGAAAAATATACAAGCACTCAAATTAAATTTCGGGAATTACACACTCATTCGACGAAGTTATTTCTCTCGATCCGAAAGTGGTAGCGAAATTAAGGAAACATACTATTCCTTATGTTTTCCATCTCTGGAAATGCCTGTTCCAGAGTTATGAATCAAATGGGGAGTGCAATTTCGAGAGAAGCGGCGGATGCGAAAAGCGGTCCTTTAACAAGAGAAATTCAACGTCTCTGGTGAGAGAAGGCGAGCGATATTGTCACGGACATTAGCCGCGCGCAGTCGAAACACACTGTCGTCGTTCTCCCGGCGGCGGTGGTCACGATCGCTCGAGTGTTTAGTCTAGTGTTCCACGGCCGTGTTGTGACAATCCATCCGGGCGCAAGCACAAAGACCAAGAGGGAAGCGGGCAGACATTGGGGAGCGAGCGAGGCAAGCAGACAGGGAAGGACAAGTTGTCGCGAGCGTACCACGTAGGACGAGCCACGTAGGAATGGGACACGTACCGCTGGGGACATACGCTAGCCCAGCGCAAAAGGGCTCCTCCTGTCGATGGAAGCGGAGGGCCATATACACACCATGGAGACCAGAGCGGCCCTACCTTCCTACGTGTCCGGGATTACGGCGATCAATGCGGTAAACCCTGTGTTTGTTTTGCGCTGGACCCATCTACCCTCGAGCAAGCACCAGCCAGCCATAACCTGGCTCCACCTAAGCTTCTAGATTTCATTCATTGCCAGCAGACTTTATCGAACCTTTAATTGTTTCTGCAAGCTTTCTATCAGGTCCGCTGGGATGTATGTCGAAGAAACTATTTTTGAGGTACTTAGGGAAAATATGTATTTCAATTCATGGGAAGATAGGCCCCATTTTTCCAACTTCCACAGGGAATCGAATGTACTATTCTGCGCTGCGATGGCGTCCTCAACATTGGAGGGTCGAATGTTTCTATAGTTCGCCAAAGTCAAATCGAGAAGAGTTTATTTGAAAGCGGCGTCTGACGGAAGAAAGTTGTAGTGTCTGCTGGTGTTTGCTGATCTAGATGGGGGGTGAGTTGAGGGGAAGGTGGTGGATATTGGAAGGAGTGCAACTCGCGTCTTCCAGTCGTTTCGCTTTCGCCGTTTGGAAAAGTGAACGCGGGGTTAAATCATGAGGGCGACCAATGGCCTGGAAGGGAGAAATAGAGAAAAAGACGTGGCAGCGAGATACCCTACCCACTACTCCACGACCACTCGACCCTACTTATTTCAATAGCTTTCTCTCGCCTCGTTTGAATAAACTACACCCCCAACCACCCAGCACGCCCATACCTCTAGAGAACTTAACGATTGCCCACTCGCCTAGAAAATTTGCGATCCCGGAAGTTACTGATCGCTTCTTTAATTCCTCCTTTGGCGCTCGGTAAGGCGCCATTATTTTCTTTCCATCTCTACTTTTGCACAAGTAGGACTCCGACATTTATTCCCAATTTCGGGGAGTCAACGAGTCTCGCAGCCACTAAGAAATCCTCCTTGACTCGGAGAGCTCGCTCCAAGACTAATACCACGTTAATTCCTCCCGAAACGTATCGTCATATCTTCTTCGATTTCCATAGCGCGAACAATTCATGCGAAGCGGAGCTCTCGATCTGCGAGGAGGTTCTTTCATGCTGAGCGGGGCATCGACGATGAGGAGGAGCGAGAGCTGCAGCAGCAGGTTAGGTATTAGTCGCTCAGAATTGGGGTGCGAAATTCCCGAAGTCTGCCTCTGAAGTATTTATGAAGATGTACGGGCGGGCCCGCTCGCACTGCGCCATCCAGTCTTGCTTGTTCCTCGTGAACCTCCTTGTCTCACCCGTTCCTTTTCCACTTCGCTCTCCATGGCACACGGCGCGGCGCGGCGTCCGCTTCACGTTTCCCTCACAAAATCCCTCCACTCTTTTTTTCACCTTTTTTCGCTCGCCCCCTCCATCGACTCTCATAACGCGACTAGGCAGAGCGGGATGGAAAGAGGGGTGAAAGAAGAAGGAGAGAGTCGCCGGGAGAGGGAAGCGAGTAGGTTAATTCGAGGTCTCGTCTTGGGGGCTTGCCGGCAAAAACTAAACCTCCGGTATACAGCCTCTCTTCCGGCAGCTAGGCATTGCTTGCTTGGTTGCTCGCTGTCGTGGCTTCTTGTCCCCGACTGCACTCGACTACTCCCCGCTGTTGGCAGTGCCACCCAATCCTTATCCGATAACTTGATGCCTACTTCTTGGCGTATGCCACCAGGGATGTTCGTATGCAAGTAGAAAAGATTCCGCGCTACCAGTCGAATGCGAAGCCAATTGATTTCATGGCGGAATTAAGCTCTCTACTGTCGGGATTCAGGGATTAAGGAGTACTATTTCTCAACAATTACTCGCCTACTAAGTTGTCATTGGACGAAGAAGTAGTAATGACGCGCCGGGGGCTGAAGCATTAGCCGCAAGTGAAGTAGAATGTCGCGACTTCCGTGAGATTAGCATGAAAAAGGAAGAGGAACAAGGGAAGGGAACGCGAGACAGAGGCGAAAACGAAGCAAGGAAGGAAGGAGAGGGTGAGGAGCAAGCGGGATCACGACTGTGCAGGGTAGTCATCTCTCAAACTTACGGAGCTGCGTATCCGGTGGCTATTTTGCTGGATGTTTTCATATACAGCCACCGTGGATAGAATGAGGAGAGGGGTTGCAGGGGCTGGAGGGGCTGGAGGGGATGACTCGCTTCTCTCTCTGGTAAGAGGAGATGGGAAGTTGCAGCACTCCATTGCTGTAAAACAGAGCATTATTATCCTTCTAGTCCATTACCCAGGACACCAGGGGGTGGTCGGGGATTTCGGGTGGTAAGAAAGAGGGGCGGGGGGGGGGGGGGAGGGGAGTGAGGATGTGCGATCGCAAAAACCAAAGACCCCCGAGCAACTACCAGCAAGGGCCATTGACTCCAACACTACCGCCTTTCAACCTCCGACGTGATTTATCTCCGGATTCTTGGTTTTCGACTTCCATCTCTCTGCTCTAATACACCTAGAACGCCCAGTCCTCGCCTGCTGCTGCTCCTGTTGCCCGTTGCCTTTCTTCTGCACACGTGTTTAGACTTTTTCGTAGCTTTTAATATCGCGTGGAGCAACGTGCACGCCCGGCTCAATGCCGGTGTCCAATTTGCTTCATTTTCTGGCAGACGAAAAAATTGGAAATAAAACAGAGGCTGGTTTTCTCTTTCGGCACGGGTATTGAGCCCGCAGCTTGGAGCTTCGGGCGCTGCCTGCCCGCACTTTCGGAAAGAGCGCTCCAGACACATTGACCTGTCTTTTGTGCCGCCCAAAACCCTGTTTCCTCACTAGGCGTGGTTAGTTTCAAAAAAGTGGCTGATGGAAAAATGACGGGGACTTTGGAAGCTCGTGCCAACATTTCAACCTTTCTCGTAGAAAAGTTGGCCAAATCACGGGGCTTTTAGTGCAATGGGAGTCAGCCCACTTGCTTCACACATTTTACTCCTAGGCGTTCATAATGATTAATATCTTGCACGATAAGGGAATTAATGGCTTCTAATGGCATAGTATCGTGTTGTACGAGCAACTGATCCCCATTTCACTAAGATTACAGGCTGAATGTAACACGGCAATTCGGGTCGTCAAGTTTTCGCCGAGCGAGCAAGGCCGCAAATTAAGAATAAACACATGCGCGCGGTAAACAAAGGCTTCGTTACCGGCGCTCCAGCCGGCAAAGCACAACAAGCAAACACCGATGCGACCGTCCGCGACACAAAAGACAATTAAGAGTAATAATGAACTGATTAAAAAAGCGGAGCATCAAATAAAAATCTCTGTTCAAAAATAGCACGCGAAAAAACCCTGAAGAGGACGATAACCCCGGGAGAAACGTCCCCTCGCAACAGTGGCACAGGCACAATATCAGTGTGGGTGGAATCTAAGCATATTTAAGCCTGCCGGCGAAGCAGGAAGAAGAGATATAAGGAGGAGCAGTAGCGTTCCAAGGTTGCTCGACTTACGGAGGGAGCCGAAAGTGCAGGGGTGGCTGCATAGTAGCGTCGCTTTTTATATACGGTACCGCCGCGCCGCAAGAGCGGCAGACAAAGGGCGCGCGAGGAGTGAACGAGAGAGAGGGATGGCGGCTTATGAACAGAGAACTAGAGGCATATGAATAAAGTGGCCAAGTTTTTGCCGCTCTATATCACTCCGTAATGTTCGCGCCCCGTTTTAAAGTATTGTATACCCTGCCGCCCCCATCCACTTTCCCCTACCGGCCATCAGAATGTAACCGGCTAATGTTGGGAGTTCTTTTGCCACGCAGACAAGGCCCGTTTAATCGCGTTTGAGTAATTACCGACTGGCAGGCGATGAGTGATACCCTTACGTGCCCGGAGTTCTTCCGCCTCGGCCCGCCCCAACTCCCTCCACTACTCCAGGCTCTCTTTATTATGCAACCAATTTTCGAGGAATAATTAAATTAGATTACCTTTACTAGAGACTCTTAGTACTCGACTAGGGCTTCCTGCCATGGCTGCAGATATGTGCAATCACCTGAATAATGCAGAGGAGAGACTTCTTTCCATCTTAGTTTCGGTTTGCATATTCTATTTTATGTTTTCACGAGGACGACTGCAATCTTCCTTTCAAAGTAAAATTATCATGGATGCATGTTTGAACTGCGGAAAATATTATACACAGTTGGTGGAAGCGTTTTTGAGAGAGCAAACATTTCATGCAACAACACAGATGGTCTGATATTTGGATAATATCTCGCATACTAAAATCGGAGGTATTTCCGAAGGCCGGTCGGTAGAATTCTTTTAATTACGAAAAATAAAATAAGATTGCCAATTACGTGGATTTCGCAGAGGAACGTACACAAGTCCTGTCGGTTTAATTCCGCTGGACTTAATCAGGCCATTTCATTAACGAATCGAAAAAAGGATGGACGAGTACTGGGCCGAAAAAACGGATTAAATCCGGGGGATATCAAGTGGTCTGATTGAAATCCTCATTATATCGGCGACAAAAGTGCATAAAGAAAAAAGGCCGCTTGTTTATTCCAACTGTACAGAGCAGGCCTGCACGAGAGCTCATAGGCGACCAGTCCACTACTGGTGTATGGGTGCATGTACATACGAGCGCGTGTATACGTGGTAATCGTACATTACCAGTCCAGGATGAATGATTCGATTGGACGTGCAATTAATCAGGCTGCGATTTGCGTACGCGCACATACACCGGTAGAGAGCCGAGGCTGTCCCCCGGGACTGGCCTCGTTTCATGCGTCCCCCACGCCCATTGCCACCGCGCTGAATGCACCCGGGGAACACGTTTACGTCTTTATCATCATACTACCGCTGCCGCCAGCGCCGCCGCCGGTGCTTTTTCTCGCTGCGAACGCTGCGAACCCAGTCGAACCCGCCAGCCTAATCAGCAAGAGTAAACCCGAGGCACGAAGAACAGTGGGAGAGGATGGTTGGCGGGAAGGGTGCAATGAAGGGACGGAATAAAAGAAGCCTGGATGAAGAAGGCCCGTAAGCTGAAGGAGGAGCTAGAACTAGAGACGAATCGATGCATCGGAATGGGCTTCTTAACTGAAAACCAGGCAACTGCGGAAAAAGCGGTGGGGAAGAGAGAGAGAGAGAGGCTGGGAAGGAAAAGTGCAGAAAGGACTGGCTGCGTGACTGTGGGTTCAAGCGTACATAGCTCCTACCGCTGGCTGTGTTTAGGCCTGTGTAAGTACGGCAAAAGGTTGGAGGGGAGGTTGCGAGCTTCGTTCGACGAAGGCAAGGAATGAGGGGAAAAAGGAACACGCACCAAGAGATGCTGGCCAGGAAAAAGGGAGATGCAGGACCGAGAGGAGTACCGGGGGACAACGTTGCCGGTGTATGCCAGGGTAGTTAGCCAATCGCGCTGCGCTCGTACACTGGATGAATATCAATGAGGGAAAAACCACCCATCGCGTTTTACAATTTTCCTTCGCTTCCCCGTAGCTGCAAAAAGAAAGAGCAGGCGCTTTCTCTTTTTAGTTTTCTCTCTACCAGTACCGAAATCCCCGGGACGAAAGCCAGGCTTGCGTGATCGTTTGTTTGTCGGCTGACTGATTGAATAGATTCTTCCTTGCCCCTTAATTAAGTTTCGGAGACTGCGAGCTGCGAGGTGCATCGGTTCTTTGTTAAAAGCGAGATATTGTCAATGAAAAAATTAATATAGCATGAATGTTTAATTAAGCCGCACTACCATCTTCTAATAACACAGGAATTTATATTGTACAAAGAGGTTCCATGTCCAGCAAGGGAATAAAAATCAGGATGGAATGCTTTTTCTGGTGTGTGCTTTTTCATTTCATTAATATTCGTTCGATGAAAGCAAGCGGGCCGGACGCGCAGCGTCGTTCTTCCGCCAGGAAGCGCGCGCGTGCCACGAAACACGAAACAGCCTGGCAGTAATAGTTGTCGGTGCGTCGCGACGCGTTATTTCCAGGCAAAAAGCAGGCGTGATATAAAGTGGAAGACACGTGGACCAAGCGAAAGGTAACGTGTGGCATGAGATATCGACGATAACCGAGAAACGTGCTCTGTTGTTAAACGAAATCTTAAATCCACCCACTTCTTGCAATGTATCGCAGCACGCCAGCAGTTCTCGGTCTTATGTCGCGTTCATACGCATTCCTGGTAGCCGATATATATTTGCGAATTGCTCAAGATTGCGCTTTTAGCCGGCGCAGCGGGCTAGCACTTACGCGGAAGTACGGACTTTTACGCTAAGTGGCCCGCGCCCGATACGTGCTCGGCTTTCTGGCCTTTAGCCCGCCGACAACAATGGGGTAATAGTATTAAAAGTAAATAGAGGCAATAACACTGGGCCCGTCTATTTATTCGTGATCCTTGGTGAGCTTTCTAGGCTTCGCGATATCGGGCCTGAAGTGGCTCTTCCTCTCGGGGCTCCCTTCGACACCCCATTCGACTAATACCACTTGTTTTGGACTCTATGAATCACGAGGAATTATGTAGAAATTACCCTTCCGAAATACAGGTAGCCAAAGTTGTAGATTCATTCCATTACACCGATGTTAATTTCTCATCAGCTACGGGAAGGTTTAATATATTACAATTAGGCAAATATACAAGATTCCAATTTGCAAATGAACCCTCAAGAAAGTGGCAGTCTCGCCGTGGAAGTGTAATTAATGCTGACGCACGCTTATTAGACGTATAGTTTAACGGAGTTATACGTGCATCAACATGTCATAGCAGGGCGAAATTCCCAGCTCTCTCTCCAGCCTAGGAAGGAGAGACTACTGAAGTGAGAGTGATATACGGGCAAAACACGGGTAAACTACAGGTGACACATGAGAAGCAAAGGAGAAACAGCAGACACCTAGATACAGGCATCCTATACCTAGTTAAAGTAGATAGTTCCGTTAAACTGGGTGTTTCATACTAAACATCTTTGGTATTATACTCTGTTTCAACACTACACTCTCTTTTGCAACGAATTTCCCACTTGCTTTCTACTTTTCATTACCTTTACACCCTATAGATTTAGATCGCTAAGTTTCCTGTAGATTATTATATATTTCGACTGGTAATATATGTGATATATTATTTGTCGAAATTGTATAATCTTGAGGCAGCGAGAAATAGATGCAGTAGAGAACGCGCCATAAACTCAATTTTTTTCTTAGAAATAAAGACTAAATAATGCTGCGAAGTGCATTGTACCGGGATTCCATTAATCTCTCGGCGTTAGCCTATTCTAGTTTCCGCAGTGCACAGCCTCTCTTGCCCGAGACGAGGCACTCTTGTTTCCACAGGAACTAACGGCCGCCCGAAGTAGAGAGAGGCCGAGAGTTAAGCGGAAGCTGAAAGGTGAACGAAGAGTAATAGACGCCTGAAGGAAGAATATGCTATAAAGAGATTGCGAAATGAAAAATGATCTTTAAACGGAAAGGCTAGAGCGATGGGGGGCGCAGGAGATAAGTAATACAATGTTAGAGATCGAGTTATATGATCCTCGCGATAAACTTTAAGGATCCAGATTTTCTGGGATCCCAATTTATAGGAACTACAAATTATTACTATATAGCTCAAACTCCCTCAATTCCTACCAGGATACAATGAAGAATCATTGATGACCTAGCCACAGAGGGACGTCGAAATGCAATTACTCGCAGGGACACTCCAGCGGAGTATCAATTGACTGGGTTGCGAATTAGTTTGTCATTGGCGATGCAACATTGGCTGGAGTGTTTCATCGGGAAATTCCACGGGCATAATCGGTTCGATATTACAGCGCGACGCGATGGGGTTGGCGGGGCACGGTTAAAATGGGCCTCATCATTAAGTCATTTAGAATGCGAAATGCCAGGTCGCGGCGGCGGCGTGCGCGCGTGCGAACGCCGGTGAGCGAATGAGCACGCGTCACGTGACTGCTCGGAATTACTCGTTGCTATCATTATGTGCACTTACCAGGGCGAAATCTGCGGCGCATTAAACGAATTTACGGTACAGCGGGGTCCTTGCAATTATACGTTCGCCCACAGAGAGGGAGAGCGGGAGAGAGAGGGGGGGGGGGTGTAGTGGTGGCAAAGAGGGTGAAGAGAGGAGAGGTATATGCGGGGGGGGGGGGGAGGCGTCCTAGGTATGCACATGGGGACACAGGGTACACGTCCGCATACAGAGAGAGAGAGAGAGAGCAAGGGCCATGGAAACATAGGTGGATTACAAGAACCTCGCTTGCACGCTCTCAATGAAGTGGCCCCTGTGCCACAAGCGGCACTCGTGTGTGCCTTTTCCCTCGAAATGTTGTATTACACGTGCGCTGACGTTTACAAACGAGCCCAGCTGAGGCCGAACTCGAGCAACCAGCGCCATTAGACCACTGTTGCTCCCAGCTACGATTGACATGCGACAAACCACACTCACTTACCGTACATGTTTTCCTCTTCTTTTGCTCTCTAACGTTAGTCTATAATAGGAAATACGAAAGTAGTTAGATTCGTGTTATGAAAGGGATAAGACGAGATTTGTTGAAAGCAAGGCGGGGATTTTAAGGTCTGTGTAATATCTGGGTTGACGAAGTTCAATTAGCTTCGCCGCATGCATCAGAATCAGCCTTATTTCCATTATCCTGGGACAGAAATCCTCTAGCCGAGCACTTTATCCCAATAAGGTAAGAGGGTGGATCGGGCAGGTCGGAAAATCCGGTGGCGCATCTAAAGTCGGGCCATAAATTGGCCGAGGAAACCACGCTCCCACTGTGTCCGCACACGTACGGAGCTCGGGGCCGAGCTGTGTGCGGTGTGCGGCACAATGAAATAAGATGTGTCGCGAGTGTTCCTTCATCCAAGGTGATGCTGCTCGGCGAAGCTTATCTTTGCATTTGCTAGGCGTATGCGGGAGCACACGCCAAACTTCGGCGCAGACACTCGCTTTGAGACGCGTGTGCCCGCTTAACACCGACGCGCACACATCGGCGCGTGCACCAAGAGTAAGAGTAAACTAAATCAAAGAATTTCACGGATTTACGGACATGCAATCCCGGCTTCGCGCACCTAACGTCTCCGCTTCTCGCTCGCTCTCTCGCCAGTCGATTATTTCTCGCCAGCAAACCCCCGGAACACGCTATCCCGCAGGAAGCCCACTTTCGTGAGAGGAACCTCTCCCCCGGGTATTACCGATCTCTCGACCCTGTTTCCTTTACCGGGATCCCCGTAATTCAGAGCTCGCCGCAACATCGCCTCTTGTTATCGCTTCTTATCGCGGTCAACTTTAAATGGGATCGGGGCCTAACTTACGGCGTACGTGCACACCTATTCCGATCAGGTCACATTCCAGAGTCCAATACTATTTTGCGACTATCATATTTTACTCGATATTCTACTACTTATCCCAGTAGGGAATTGCCAATTCCCTGGCAAAACTTAAACTTAATAAACAAAAATGTACTTATTAAAAGTAAAATTAGTATTAAAGCATGAGAAGCTCCAAATTGCTTTAAGAAACGTATGATGCAGTGCAAAATGTTTGCTGGAAAATCATAGAGACGTTCTGAAATATACTGGCGCCGTATGAAAAAAGTGTTCCTTGGATATACATAAGAAGTAGCAATCTACGGAGCCTGGATTTTCTAAGGAAAACATCTGTCTCTGTCATCGAGTATTTGTTTCCCTCGAATGCAGCGTGAAACTTCCTCTCTCTTTCCCTCTGACTGGATGAATCTGTAGGTTGAGTTGTGGTGGTTGGAGAGTGCGCAGGATATCGTTGTATTGGACTAGAGCTTTAAATCCTCCGGCGCGGTACGTGTATAAGCAGTAAATTTAAGGATCCGCGGGAATGGCATTCAATTTATAAAGTCGCGAGCGAGTGAGAAGTCGCAATCTGTTTTTTGGATTACGGCCACTTCTTCGGCGAACCACTTGACGCCGGAAGTTTTCACTTTAAAAGTATATGCGCCATACTCACGGCCACCCAACACACCCATTCCCTCGCCGCACCCGCCAATAGTGCTCCAAGAAATCGAACGAAATATGCTCTGCCCGCAGGAATTTTATTTTCCACTCTAACTCCTGACAGGCTCTATATGAGCCAGGCAACGTATAAAAGTCAAAACTAATATCAAAGCTAATATCGCGAATGCCAAAGATTGGACGGTCATTTTAAATGCAAATGCTAAGGAATTATTTTTTATTTTTATATTCGTCTTCGTTGAACAGTTTAACAAGTGTGACCTTTTGCAAAAATGTTAGAAACAGTTGACCGATCTAGGTAGAAGCCTTAGAATCTGAGCGCATTTATGTTTCACTCTTACGAATGTCTCCTAAACTCCTGGTGTACGCATTCTAAACTCAAACCATTCTAAATGTGTCTCACCACCGCGTCACTAACGAGAGGGGTGAAGTCTATTGAAAATTCTAGACGTCCTAAAGCAAGTAACGGGTTTGCAGGACCATGGAGGGCATCGTGGTCGCAGCCTTTAGAAAGAGGTGGCGAAGTGGCGGACGGGCAGAAATATGAAGAGATAGAGAGACGAGGAGAAAGAGGCAGGGTTAGAGGAAGCGAAGAGAGGCGGAGAGGAAAATGAGAGGAGGATACGAGGCTGTAAGGAGAAGTGCTGTATACAATTCGCATAGAGAAAGCTCGCTCGAGACATTTAGGATGCACATCCGCTTGGCAAGATGGCCGACCGGCTGGCTTCCGGCATAGCAGGGAGCTGACTTTCGCGCTGCCATTGTCTGCCAACTCGCGACAAAGATTTCGTCCCTTCCGTTCTCCAGCATTCCGCATTTCTACCGCCCTTTCTCTTGGATCTCTCTCGTTTCTTACTGAAATTTCGGCCCAACCTTCCACGCCGCCAGTTCCCAGCTCCCTGAAACTGTCGCTTTATTCGCAGACACGGAGTACTGTTTGAAGTATCGCTCTATGCTAAAAATACACATACAATGTTCGAGAAAACTTGAATCCTTCTGGGAAATTGGGAAAAATAACTGCAGTCATACTGAATACTCGTTACATTACAAATTTAAAATAAGCAATCGTCAGAAAGTTACTCTAAAGCTATAACAGTACACGGTCTGCACTGGTAGGATCGTGGATACATAAACTCTCCATTTTATTATTCCAACAGAGAGCAGCCAATCGGATTTACAACCAGCGATAATTCGAGCGGTTCGTATCGGGCGATAACAATCCCGTGCTAAATTACCTGTTAATGAAATCTGATAATCGACATACTGTTTGCGAGGCAGGGATGTTTAATATGAGGGCGAGCTGGCTGCTAGTCGAAGACATTATTTCTCTAATAAAGGACGCGCGCTCTCGATTTTAACTCTCGGTCGACAGAGCCCTTTCTTTATGAAACCGCAGTGCCATAAATAAGTGCGGAGAGAAAAGCGAACGGGAGCGGAGAGTTTGCGTTCTATTAATAAATCGGAGGGATCGATTGGGTGCGTGTAACACAGTGACCACCGGTGGCACAGCCAATTTGCCGGAACTCCCAATCAATCGGCAGAGCAGCCGTATTTCACTGGAGTGTTCGGTGCGCGTGCTTCTCTTTTTTGCCAATTAGAATATTAACGATTTATCGCCAGTGCGTTTTGGCAGGCTCGAGCGGTGGGAGCGGGTCGGAGGGTTGCGTAGGGAGACACGGAGACTAAGGTCGGAGACAGGGAGACTTTTTCCCGGAGAACGACTGGCCGCCGCCGTGTGCGATAAAGCTTTTTTGTCGAAAAAGTCCCTGTCCGTTTAAGATATTCCTGGCCGCCCCGGCTAGGGCTGGATACCCCTGTTCGCTAAAACATTCGGGAATAGGAGACGGTGCGGTGGGAGAGCACTCTCCCCTGATATCCCACGGGATGAGACGCTCGACTTCGCCAGCGGCGCGCTGAACTCACCCTTATCTTACCGTAGTCGCCGCCCACTTTAGAGGACCAACCTTCTCGTCATATCCCTCGTCTACCTTGACTTTCCGTTACCATCTTTATCCTCCCTTGAGTGCGGACAGTGACCTTGAACTGCCGCTACTTATCATTGAAAATTTCAACTATCACAACTATGAAAGAGTACTCTAACTAATTTACTACTTCGAAAACTTTGAGAATTGATTTCAAAGTATAGTAAAATTTTTCATGAGAATTTTTCCAGGGCCAAATATCGCCAGTCTACTTCATTGTTTGGCACGTACACATTCCATGATCGGGTAGTAAGAATTATGGGGGCACTCATGGGGGTTTGGGAACATTGAAGGTTGCGGGATGCTTGGCCAGGCTCGCGGATTGTAATCGAGGAAGAAGGTGCAGTACGTAGGTAGAAGAGGCAGGTCTTTCGAGCACACGTTGTGTCGGTTCGCTGCGGCGATACCGTATCTCGAAGTTCAATGTTTGCACAGCTTGATTCATACCCCTTGGCCCACTCATCCCTATTATCCTGTACTCGGCCTTTCCCTCTCCCCCCCCCTCTCTCTCTCTCTCTCTCTTTCTCTTCTCTCGCTGCCCGTATCTGCCTATAGGACGGGATCGCCGGAAGCTTTCGTCCCCTTTCGCTCTCTTTGTGCCCACACGCTCTTGCCCGCCGAGTCGTAAGCTCTCCTCCCATCTCTCTTCTCCGTTAATCTCCCAGCGCGCCACTCTACTAACTCACGACAACTCAAAACAAACACTGCGACCACGTGACTGGCGGAGCCGGCTTTCAATTCTAACCTCGTCTCTTTTCCACCGCATTTGAAAGTGTACTCAGGCTAATTCTGAAATGTGGAGCTGCGCTAAGAAGCGACGAGAAAAAAGGGTACGGGTCTCCCACTTGGTTCGCATAAATATGCCGGCGAAATTTCATAAAGCTAGCAATGCAGCGCTAATATTCGAAGATTGAGTGAGGAAGAGTAAGGGGCAGGGACGAAGGTGGATGGTGCAGAATTCAGTTTCAAATTCCCGTTTCGTGTGTGTATCGCCCCATGGGAGAGCGTAAATTGCGGTGCGCATCCACGCACACGCGCGCAGATACGCGAGGGCTGTCTTTACAAGTGGAGAGCGGTGTGCGCGCTGGGTTTCGGTAATAAGAAGATTTGGGAAGCGCGTACACTACCATTTGTCATTGTCAGCCTGACCTCGAATGTTAGAGAGCGCCGGCAGTGCTGGTGGCTATGTGGTCCCTCTATTCCTATGCTTTTAACAATATTGTACCCGGTGCGTCGTCGGTTGGCTTACTCTCTTTTCGTCCGAGTTCTTTTGTCGCCCTAGCGCGTCCACGCCACGACGTTCCCTCCAGTCACTCGACTTTAGCCGGACGATATATCTTCCTGGGACGCAAGAAAGACACATCCGTGCGACAGCCCTTATGCTTGTCCAACGGCCACCGTAATTTCCGACGAATTTTCCGACGCTCTTTAGGGTAGCTATTCGCTCCAGCTTTCATTCCCCACCGTTAGTATAACAACATGCTGGGGAATGCGAGACATGTTTCACAATTCTAAATATATTTCATTGTTGATTCAAACTGCTGCATTATTATATAAATTTAGCTGAAAACATAAGTAGCTTTACTTAATTATTTTATATTACAAATTAATTGTGAATAGATGTATGTACTTGTCTGCACTATAATTGACAGACGTATTCTCTTGTTGTTGCAGGTACGGTTGCCCGTGGATGTTGGTAAGACCTGACACGATTGATCGGATTCAGCAGCCTAATTATCCGGCAGCCCCAAAATTGGTAATCCAAGTTCATGTTGGTCGTGGGCAATTTTAAAACATTTTTAACGAACGGCCGTAGTCAGGTGTCGGAAGAGGTGTCGCAATTAATTTCGCAAATAGAGTGAAATGATGAGCCAGTGCATATTGAGTGCGACTGGTCCAGCAAGAGCGAGCCACGGGCTGCATTTACAAGCCGCGGTGCGCCACTATTGATAGATAGATAGAGTGGCGTGTTGACAGGTAATAGAAGCCGTGAAAGAGACAGATGACGCCGATGACGCTGATATTTTCCAACAGTGAAAATTACTTACCAAAATGATTGGCCCTCCCATCACCCAAATTCTCCCGTTCGCAATCGCTTCGGACAATTTTGTGCCAGCGCTAATTAATTTCTAAGTCGTTATATAACTTCCCGAGAATAGTAAACATTTCTCCACGATAGAATTGAAATTGAACTTACTTATTCCAAATTTGTAGGCAAGTGCTCCGGCTTCCAGAAGGAATCGAGACACGGAGCCACTGGAAGCCGAGCGTGCGCCGAAAATCCTAAACATACACAATCCTAAAGGATAACGCAATAACGTCCCTTTGTCATAGACGCAGAGCATGACGAGAATTGTCGGGTGGAACAGTGTCGTCGTCACGACAACTGGCGCGCTTATTAAATCACTGTAACACTTCTGTGTGTGTCTGGATTACCAATAATTCCTAGAGCCAAGCATTGCTGGCGTAGCTTTGCGAAATGTCAGTAGACATGTCGGTCTCCGTCTGGCTCATTCGAAAATGCTCCTCTCGTACCTTTCACCAGACCAGAAAGATATTAAAGCTCACTCAATGCAACTGCCTCGTTGAAAGTTCTACTCGCTCTGTGGAGACTCGCGCGTTCTCTTCTAAAGAAGCTTTTCTCAGGTGAATCCACTTGAACGTGTTTCTGCAACACGCTCTTACCCAGCCTACTTCTCCATTCATAAGAATCTTTGGCTAGTGGAACTTGAAACCGAAGCGAGCAAGCAGAATCGTAGCGGGTTCGAACTTATCTTAAATCGGCGGATGTCGATGTAAATTTATTACTTTCTAAACGGTTCTCCTTATAATAATTTGTAATAACTACTCCACAAAGTGCTAAAGGTAAAATTAGCTCAGACTCGAAGTCGATAATAGGTCAGTGAAATTGAATTAATAACCAGGAATTAACCCGACATTCTATAAACTGAATTTAGCTACCCGGAACTTTATTCGTTCAGTGTATAATAATTAATTCGTAGTTTATTGTCTAAATTTATTGTGGAGAAACTTTCTATGGAATGGAACTTCCAATCCTGATACTCCTGGTACAATAAAGGAGATGAGTGGGAACGTTGCTCGGTTTCACATGGAAGCCGTGTTTCAGGTATGTGAGGAACAGGTCTCCTACATCCCCGGGAATGAAATAAGCGTATTGAAGTCATAACTGTAATTCATGCGGCACTCGCAGTTCCTATCAAGGATAGGTAAGCTGCTTTTCCGTCCCCTTACACATGACAGGGGTTCTCTAGGCCGCTACATGCCCTGTCTCTGTAGCGTATTTCAAAAAGGAAGGTAAACCGTCTCCCTCCTGCACTCTCCCATCCTCATCTCACCACCGCTCTTTCCTCTCACAGGCCTTCCTCTTGAACCTCTTTTCTGCGCTTTTCTGAGAAATCGACTATTAAAAGAATCATACGTAAGTCAGTTATTAATGTGAGAAAACCGATATTTACTGCAAATTGGTAGCTACCACTAAAACTGAAGGAAAACATAATTATTAATATTCAATACATATCATAATTTAATAACAGCAATGTAAATACCGTCAACACCCCCTCAAGAAACTCAATACCCGAGGCACATTTCATCAAGCCGAAAAGATGTTGCAAGTCTAGTGAAACACCGCAAGTTGGGCAGCAACAGCGTGATGAAGATGAGGCAGAAGTCAGTGGGGGTTGCTGAACAGTTCTACATAGACTTTCGAGCGTATAATCCCGCCCAAGGGCGAGCCAGGGCAAGCGAGAAGGTCTCGGCGCTAACGAAAGAGAGAGGCTTCTTGCGAGGGGGAGAGAGCGAGAGAGAGAGAGAGAGAGAGAGAGGTAGAGAGAGTAAGGGAGGGAGGGTTAAGGTGGCCGGGGGCGAAGGGGTCGACTACCTCGTGAAATAACAATTCGCTTTCGATCGCGAGTAGTCTGGAAATTTTCATCTCCGCCCGGAGGCACGAGACGTTATACAGCGGGCGGGAAAGAGCCTGGAAGATCTAGGGGTCGCTCTCTCGGCGAGCGGCAAAGGTGAATTCTCGAAGCGCCGAGGCTGGAAGCGAGAGGGGGGGGGGGGGGGGGGCGAGTGTGAGAGTGAGAGAGCGCGAGAGGAGGATAGAGGGCGCCGGAGAGGACAGAGAACGAGGGACTGTGGAATTGTAGGGGGTGTCGGGTGCACAGAGGTGGTAAGGAGCACGAGCAGGGGCATGCGAAGACCATACTGCGCGAGAGGAGAGGAGAGGAGAGCAGTGGGACCAGGAGGAGAGAGAGCAGAGAATCCGACAGGATACGGGCGGCGAACGGAGAGAGGGAGGAATGTGCCGTACGCGGGGGTGGCTAAAGAAGAGAGCCGACGCCGGCGACGACGACGCCACCGTGGCGGCGAGAAGGCTTTAAAATAATAGTAGAACAGACCGGTGTGCCTCTCTCCTCTTGCCGAGAGGAGAGAAAGACCGCGGCGGCGAGGAGAGAGGGCTCCGCCCCGCGAAATATGGCGAGCTTCGCCAGGACCTGATTGGGTGACGGGAGGACCACGAAGCTTGCAAGCCAAGACATTGGTGCCCCCTTTTCCGCGCAGCAACCCCCCACATTTAGCCACCCTCGAGACCACCGAAGGGGTGCCCTCTTACTGCATTGAGCCTCTTGCACTTTCGCCCGAGCTTTATCTTACACCCACGTGCCACATTGGAGACTCGTACTACTACCGCTTAGTGTGTGACCGAGAGAAAGCCCGAAAGAGGGAGAGAGCGAGCGAGCGAGCCTTTGCTGCTGAAATATCCTGGCCCATTGTCTGGACTAGCCGGCTAGCACGGCCGTGGCCACGGCTGCCCGCCACCCGCTCGATATCAACCACGTGGATGGATAATTCGAGCAGATCCCTGATAGACACGTTCTGCGGATCGAATACTCACGACAGCCTGAAATAATTCATAAGATTGCCGTTGGGAAACAGTGGGGATTGTGCTGGGGATTGGGTTTTAGAACGGCAGTGATTTATAGTGACCGCACTCGCAGAACGAAGCCAGTGCCTGAAATAAAGCAGACACGGTACACCTTGTGATTGACTTGTACTACTTAATGCTAGAATATTGCTCTGATTAAGTCGAGTCGATCTTCTAAATTTAGGAAAAGCAAATCCATATAGATGGAAATTCTTACTGTACTTAACTACTTTGGAGCGTGGTTTATTATTGTCAATTATTGCAAAAATACGTGTAAACTTCGCTGAAGTTTGCACGCGAGAGAGAAAAGCCTCGAAGGAGGGAATGGCATTAGAATGCAGCGAAATTTCCTTAGGCAGTAAGCGGTCAGGCCGAGGACGAGGCTGGCATGCTCAATATCCCTTTTGCATGCGGAAATCGTCACGGTTCGCGTGAGGTCGAATTCAGTTCAGGATCGAGGTGGTCAGCAGAACGAGCTTCCGGTCTGGAGAGCCGATAATCTCGTAGCAGGGGTTCCGGTAGTGCCGGACTCCGCACGCATGGAGTTGTCAATCAGAGCTGATGGTGTCCCGCTGGAACGCGTCCGCTCTGCCTGGCTGTCAGGCTCTCACTACTCGCAGCGGATATATACGAGATCCGGACGCCACACGACGTCCCTCGTATTCATGCGATCTATCTGATCGTCTTCCTGTTCACGGCTGCTAGTATGATCACTCTCTGCCTTCTCTAACTCAATATCTCCCCCCCCCCTCTCTCTTTCTCTCTCTCTCTCCCACCATACCACCTTCCCTCGACAGGTTGCCCTACGTGCTTCCAAGAGCTAGTTCTAGCTCGCTGAAGCCCCGCTGGCCACTTGTCGCCAGTAACTTCTATGCTCGCGCAGGACATGATAAACAACGCTGAACCCACCTTCCACCGCACTTCCAATCAACAAATAATGATGACAAAGTACACATCATTCAATCTTATCTTTATATTGAAGGCTAGCTGTTCCACGGTTTCAAAAAACCACTGCACTCTATCGATCCGTGTTTCACGAATGATATCCCAATACCCCAAACTCTCATGCAGAAAAAAAGAAATCCGGGCTGCGGCTAGCCAGAGAATTTTGCGAGATGAATGGGCGTCGGCCAGGCAGGATTCTTTCCAAATTAGAGAGGTGTTCACGCTACCGATTCGTCCAGCAATTCACAAAAATTCTGTGCATCTCGCGGCCTCTGTTTTTCAGCCCCCAGTGCAAACGAAGCGTACCCCGAATTAGTAGGAGATTCCGCTCGGGTTCGATGGTAATTGGAAGCAGTCGTTTTTGCCGTTTCGTTGCAATTGGTGGCTTGGTAGACAACGCAAGGTAGCTGGGCGGGCGACGCGGTACGCTAAAGGGGAAGGGCGGGGGTGGATGGGTAGTAGTTGTTTGCGGATAGGGTACGCCGAGAGATTAATCATCCGCGTTAAGCTCGGGCAAGACGTATACGCGTCGCTGGTTATACCAGCTTAATCCAACGGGCTCGGCTCACCCCTTTACCACCAGCCACTTCGCTTCTTCACTGGTATTCTCGCACCTACCACCTCTTTCTCTCTCACCCTCTGCGAGATGTAACCTGAGAGTTCCTCGTTATAGTGGGTTATGCGTCTGCCTCCACGTGGGCGAGGCTCCCTAACCTCAAATCTCTTACTTCGTTTCCTTCCCACGGTCTTGGTTGCTGCCTCGCAGATTTACGTGTCTTGCAACCACCGAAATAAGCATAATATTCCCTCGACGAGATGCATTTGGCCAAGTGGTGCCAGAATGCAAGAACCAAACATTTCTCAAATATTACCTCGTTGGTGAATGGGAAAATTAGGGGAATTCAATAAGAGAACAGTTGCAAAAAGTGTTTTCGAGGCGTGGATCACTGCGTGCGTTATTGATAACAGGTTTCAGTGAGGGAGCAGGAGAATAACGTGTGTCGGGGATTCACGAGGCGATAAAGAGGGGAGGAACCAGCGGAAATTTGATATCGTCGTCCCTAGTGCTTTCGACTAACATTGTCGGGCCAATACAGGACGCACCTGAGCACTAGCTTCGCCGTCCTTTTCTCTCTCGCTTTTTTTCTGTCACTCTCTCGTTGTCTCTGTACCAGCTCTCCCTTTGTTTCCCGCTCGCAAGCTCGTAGCCCGTCGAGTGGCTTGGAAAAAAGTGTCGCGCATGAAAATTTAGGGTGCTTTCAAAAAGACGATGTTCTCGCATAATGAAATACCCCCGGCAGCCTACTTATATACCGGCCCCGAAATGGCACGCTCGTGCATGCGATATATTTCAGGGAGCAACGCGCGCTCTCCTCAAGGATAATGGCCGCTCGCCATACTTGCAAATCTCTTACAGCCTCAGATACTGGATAGAAGAGCCGGCATCCCATCATATATACAAAATCCAACCATTAAAACCAAAGGTTCAAAAATTTAAGATTATAAGAGATAAGGTAATTAAAGAGGGGTTTAACTATTTTGGAAGATCTCAGACTGACGAAAAAATCATTTAAAATATTTACTGCAACTGCTTATACACACGTTTCGCTTCTAATACGATATCTATGACGGTCTCTATTAACTAGTCACTGTATTAAATTTCAGCGAGTAACGGGAGATTGAAGAAGATGGACAGATTGAAGGGTGAAGGCTGTCATTCGAAGCTTGCAATTTTGTCTGTTTATAGGGGGGTTGGGCTTAGTTCGCTCTCTGCTATTATAAATCGGCCGTGAATCGCTGCGGTATTGGTCAATTATAGACATTCCCGTATGCCGGTTCTTGGGCAAGGGGCTACACGCACAATTTTCCGTGGACAGGCCCTGTCGATATTCCCCTCGTACATCTTCCGCACCGGGTGTCCCGCTGAAAGCGAGACCCAATAAAGGCCAACACGGTGAACTGCACTCGCGAAACACTGCACTAACTATCAGGCCGAATCAGTAGGTGCTGAATGAACCAGCAATTCGATTTCAGTGCATCACCCTTTTCAGGCTCTTGTCTATTGGAGCTTCCCCGAGATGATTGAACTCGCTCGACTAGAATGTGTGCTAGGAACACACCGAGTCTTGTTTGGAAAACCGAGTTTCCGCCTTCTACTAATAAACAACATTATTCCTTTAGTTTATTTGTCGGTGGAAGTCTCACATCTTATTTGAGGTTTAACCTCCGATAGAAAGTGGAAACTTTTACCGGAAGGAATTTCATTTATATTTCTTTCAGACATTCCACTTTTAAGAATCAATATTTATCTGTGAGACTGCAAGTTTGGCGTCAGTCAAACTTGTCGAAAGCCGTTGGCAAAGGCTTATAGGTGAAGCATAACCGTCTGTCCGGACGGTAAACGTATGACAAAAGCCCGAGATCTCCAGGAACAGCGTGCGCATCAATATCAACTGGAATCGGGGTATCGCAGGCGCATCTCGGAAGTACGTAATTTATATCAGTGATCGATAGGGTCGCTCAAACATTCACAGTGCCGTTTATACCTGGCAACAATGTATCCAGTATCCGAGGAGCTTGCACGCACGAAGAACGGAGAGGCGCACACATTCGACCGATAGATTGCCGCTTCTGTGTATGTATGTAGATGGGAGATGGAAGCGGGTGCGGCTACTTTCCACGCGATGGAATGTTAAAGCTAACTGAAGCGTTGGACCCCATGAATAACAAATGCACAATCTCTTGCTGCCCTTCCCCTTCGCCGCTCCTCTACACCGCCACCTTGGCCACCCTTCCTTACTCTTCGAGCGGCACAACTTTCCCCGAACCCTCATCCTCCCATTCTCCGGTCACGGGTGAACCTGGCAAACTTTTAACTGGATACATTACCTGCTTGACTACCAACGGCTTTCCTTTTTCTTTCGCGCTCTACTCCCTCCGCCCTACGCCACCCGCCCCCCTCCTTTTTCCTTCAATCCTGCGTCTCCAGTCGAGCCTTTTAAACTCCTCCATTTTGGCCTCTCATTTATTGCCGCTTTCACAGCGAGCGAGTGGCGAAAACAATGAGAAATTGCCACGGCTTCAATAGTACAGTTTGCACCTGTTTTGACGGATTACGCATTCACAGTCTTCAAAATGCTCTTTTCGAATTGGTACGCTTTTCCGACGCAACAAAGACAGCACATTATTATTATTAAAAAAGACAGTTGCGCCTACTGCGAGAAAGTTATATTTGCAAAGGTTCTGTATGCATGTGATTCAATCAGTTTAAGTATCTCGATGGAGAACTAATGTAAATTTCAAACAAAGTGCCAAATCCAAAGATGAATGCACGAAACGAATAATATCACCATGAAAGGGAAGTTTCTCGTTTTTTGTACGAGACTGTGACTTTCGTCAGGGTTTGGAGACTTTTCTCATAGTAAAACCGTTTTCCCCCACCTGCCCGCCCTATCGCTCGGATACTTGTGGCAAGTTTTATATATAAATGAATAAAATTATTCCTCTATGGAAGTTAAATTACTTTATAAAAGTTGCGGCGAAAGCGGGGATCCACAATAGATAGCTGCGCCCGCTCACGGGGATTTGCATTTAATTCGGGATCACCGGCGCGCAAGAGGATCGTTACTTTGCTCATAATAATGAGGGAATCTTATGGCTACGATATATTTTACATAGTTATGCCGTAACCCCACAATAACACAGGTTCTTTTTGGTCGATCGAATAGACTTTCACAAAGAATTGACATCGAACAACGAAACCAACGATTCGAGAAAGCTCGCTCATTAAATTCTTATACAAAAACTTTACAAAGTAAAAACCAAAAGTAGAGATTAAATTATCACATTCTATTACCCATCAGTAGATATAGTATTGCGAGGTAGATATTTCAATACAGGCTTTAATTAGCACGAGACCAATTACAAACTCTGGTCGGTCCTATTTGTTGGAACGGATCGGCTTCAAAAAAGCGAACGAGGCGAGATTATATTTTTATGTACCGAGTCACAAATGAATCTCTCGACTGATTATGAGTCGCGAAATCCGAGCTGGCGTTGCCTTCCTCAGAGGACGACCCTTAGTGCCCAAAGCCGCCCCCGCACCGCCCCCTGCTGCAGCGCGCCCAGCAGCCTGCCATCTAAGAACTCGAGCAAATATTGGTTTTGTCTAGTGGCCCCGCGATTTGCATAATTAAATCTGGACGAGGAGCTGAGAGACAGAGAGAGGGAAAGAGAGAGAGAGAGAGAGAGAGAGCGAGAGAGAGAAAGAAAGAGTGATGAAGGCAGGGTAGGGCAGGGCTGTGTCGAGAGTAGTGGGCGAGAGAGAAGGTGGAACAGCATGGACCAAAAGGGGCCTGCCTCGATAGACTGGACATAAGGTAGGCGCGCGCAAACGGCGAAAATAGGAATAATTAAAACTCGGCCAGCTTATTTACTGGACTGCCTGAGTGTAGCGGCGCGCGAGCGGCCGCTGGCCTGCTCTGGTCTCAGCTACGGATTTATTAAGGGATGCTGCAAGCCTTCTCTCCCTGCGTAGTCCTGTGAAATATGTGGAAGTTCGCCGTCCTATCCTGCTGCTAGTCGGCCTCGCAGCTGCCGCATGCCCGGCTTTCGCGGAATTCTGGATTTTTTGTCGCCAGATTTATGCATTCATTAGAGAGAAAATGTTTGATGTGCCACTATGTGTGAGCCTTCGCGTGCATGGATCTCGAGAATTTTTCGTGATTAAAGCCGGATTAAGGGAGGAGCTTTTTATAAAGGAACACTTTTCATACTTTCGATTGGCTCTCGTTAACCACCGAGGACTGCCAGACACTAATTAATCGATTCATCTTTTCGGTGGATACGCAACTGTAATTGCAACAGGGGATTACAACTGTTCTTACATAATTCCAGCCTACTACTACTGCAAGTGTAACAAGTCGATGATACCTTGGCGAAGTTGCTCCGAAAAACAAGTAATCGAGCGAGCATAAAGTTCATTGAAATTCAGTAAGTTACGTGGGTGGGGGCTGAGTGCTCTACTTCCGCCGGAAGTTCAAACAGTCAGGGCAAAAGTTACTAACCCGCTGGAAACGCGATCTAAATAACCGAACATGGAAAACTATTAACGGCGAGTAACGAGCAACAAAATTCACTGAGCTGCCGTAAAATGTTTGCCAAAATGCACGCGGTGGGAATCGATTTTATCGTAAACGCGCTCTATCGTTTCTAGGCAAATTCACGGTTTATTCTACTGGTGCGGCACTGGCCAAACGGCGCGCGCGCACACGCATTATTATACACCGAATTACATGTTTGCGCACTAAATGTTGACGACCTTTATGCTCGCCCGTTTATGCTCACTTTGGTGCAACTTCCTTCGGAAATTTGCCTCGGCCGCGTCGCATACTGGGATATTTGCACGGGTCTGCCAATACAGATATTACATTGGTCAAGTGCGTTCGCAAAGTGGCAAATAGCAGTTGAGCTGTGGCAACTACATTACGCGGCCATTAAAACGGCCTCGATATGAACGATGCATTCATGACTGTACTGACACACGCAATTTATTCTATTGCAAATCCATCATACTTTTTATGCTTCCTATTGAAATATTTGATACTGAAATTCCTGATTGGAACCTTTTGAACTCCTGCCTACAAATCTCTCATGGTGATTTGCTTGCTAATCGCAAGGCCTATTAACATTCTTGAATACCAGCACCCAGTAATCCCTCGAAAAGCTACGAATGTGTAATTAATCCGAGCATTAAACACGAAATCGCGGCTTGCAAACGAGACAAGCCAGCTTCTCAATCAATCATGTACCAATAACGTCTCAATTCACGCGTAAAGCGAGCGTCACGGGTCTGAGTCTCTCAGTGACAAATCACTAAGTGGTAGGTATCAGGATGTAGCTGTAAGGGCGCAGGGAGATTTGTAAAACAAGGCTCGAAATTAAATACCTCCTCGAAAGCTTGGTGCCAGTGGGCCTGGCCTGATAGCTGGCAGGCTGATGAGTGATGATATACACTTCCCTGAAATTGCTACTCGATGAGAGAGGGTCACACACACACACATACGCGCGCGCGTGCCCACGTTCACGTATTTGGAGTACACTCTACCCTTCAGGCTTCTATGGTGATAGATATTGTGAATGACGCTGAGAGAGCGAGTAGTAATTGTTACATCGCATATCTGATCGCGCAAAACGCTGGAACCTCGAAATACTATAGTGCAATGAAAGCCAGGACGGTAAGTGGATCGCTCAGGATTGATTTATTGCCACTGAACTGTAAGTGAAACGCACTTTACCGTCTTCCACGGACTCTCAAAGACTCGACTCAGTCTTTCACGCTCGAAAGTTACTTTTCTATTAGTTTAGTTTGGCTATACAAAGACTCACATAGTTTTGAAATGCCTCCTGTTCATTTTGATTGTCATATAATTCTCTAGTTCATATGATTCATACTTATTTTTCTCTACTGATTATGTCTGCTTTTGATATTAATAATGTTGAAGTGTATTATCGCAGATTTTTAGCGCTAAAATCTGAGAATAACTTTTAACATAGATATTTATAGTCTCGCGTTTTCCTCTGTCGCATTCCTGCTTTGAAGCTTTGCAATGAACTGCAACACACACTCTCTCTCACACATACACACACTGCAAAGAGGTACAAACTTCCGTTGAAGTGCACTAGCAGCAAAAATTCTCCGAGCCACCCTGATCTTCCACCTCCACACCCCGCCACCATACCTTGCTTTCTGAATCCGTGAAAAAGGTAAACGCTGAGTTTAATTTTTTTTAAATTCAAGGAATAATTTTTGAGTTCGACATTCTTATAATTAATACTTTACTGATAGGATACTCTTTCTTCGAAGGTTCCAAATCCTTTACTGTCTAATTCAGATGCCAACTAATAATTCCGAGTTTGACATAAGTTGGGTGGGCAAACAAGTTAGCAAGGAGGAAACTCAGAAAGCCGGTGTGCTACCATTAGCAATACAACAATCAAGAGTAAGAGGAGTTAACGGTAACGGGTGGAAGTTACGTGTGCAAATACTCATTAAGACTTTCGCGGTAAACCGGACAGTGGTATTCGGTGGAAGTTGCAGTCGGAGCCGAGCTCAATAGTTGGCGGCTTAATTCACCGATTCTTCGGTGTATACTAAAGATCGTCCGGCAGGTCCGCTGGGTAATGGAGTCCGGTATCTCGTTTTGTGTGTAAATGAGGGGGGTGGGGTGGGGTGGGGTGGAGATTCGTGCCACTTGGGGCACAGAGCATGCCAGTGGTAGACAGAGGAGTGGGAAGAACCGATGCCGTTAGTTACATTAGCGTGTGTACATGTGCGCATGATTACGAAGGGATATATGTATCCCGCGTCCATGCCGATAGTTAACGATAATTGGAAACATCCCTTGCGCCACCTACCTATCGATTCTTGCACCCTTCTACCGCCTACTCATAGAGGAAGTGGGTGCTGCCTACGATTAACCCGTTGCACTGACCTTTCGCCACTTTTCTCCAGACATATTACTTGTTAGCTCAGAGAAAATTAAGTTTCGATCCACTACTTTACCTTCAACAGTATTTTAATGAACTCTTGTATACCTGCTTTATATTTAGAACAAGGTAATTTGCTATGCTTGCTTACTAAACTCAAAAAGAATGCAATTTTCCTCGTTTAACACTTTACCGACCGGCAGTCGATTAATCGATTTTTTAATCTATTAATCCGTTAGATTCGGTTTGGTTAGGCTGACAAGTAGTAGGCATTCCTTACTCTGAGGTCAGGTACTCTTGATTTGACACATAAATTTGGTTATCCTATAATAACAGAAAGCGTACAATTTTACCAGAGCATAAGAAAAGCGTATATATTCCCGCACGACAGTCTAAGCCGAAACCGAGTCGGTGTTTGGGAAGATCTGCAGCTGAGTGGCCGGTACGAAGGACATAGGATTTTCGAATTGCTACCGGTCACTAAAGTGTTAAGATTGGGTTTTGCACTGTTTTGTGTAATAAGACGTGCGTAATACATTATTGCACACTTTTGAGCTACCCATTTGCAGACACTCATTGTGCTTCATTAGCACAATGAACTGGTTCGTGTAATTGCGGCTTCGATTAAACAACTTAGTTTTCTGTAGTCACGATTTACACTGCTACATCCCGTGCAATTAGAGTCAAAGAACTACAGAACGCTCGCGCGGCTAACCTGCCGAAATCCAGCGGGATAACAATTTATTTAGGGTTGAAATCACGCTCGCACAGCCTGATTACCGCAAAAGTTGGCTGCACCTAGTCCTAATCCGCGAGATAACGAGAGAAGTATGTAGCGTGCGTATCAATACTTAATTTCCCGAAATCGAGTGAGTTGTTGGTCGCATGCAACGCTTGCCACTAAACAAAATCGCCTCTCTAAACTGCTTATTCTGCCTAATCTGGAAAACGAAATAACTTTGGATTTGCGTAAACAAGTGAGACTATTTGGGAGATATTTTTAAATAAACAGTTAGCTTATAGAAGGAAAGTATAGCTTTGAAGTTCGATTATCGGAAAGTTAAAGATAAGTTAGAATGTAAAGACTCCCCACTCCCGTAAACTCATTTGGGCAACATTTATAAAAGGATTTCCAGAAGGATTTAATACATTCCGCGGTCGAAGGTGAACTTGGCGAGAGGTTAGCTTGGATGGATACCACAGGGGCACGGGCTGAGGTTAGATTAAACTTGAGTAGGAGCCCGGTGCCTCCTGGGATGGCCTGGGAGGGCTTAAACAGTTTTAATCTATGCCTAGGAAGCTCACGTGAAAACAAATCGCGGCCTTATCAACACCTGTGCGGCAGATAACAACTTTTCCCTCTGGTTTCGCCCTCCTCTTTTATTCCTGGCCTCTGGAGTGTCCCTCTCCTTTCTATCCGCAGCGATTTCTGGCCTCCTCTACTTTTTGCTACCTGATTCTACCACTTTTTACGCCCCCGCCCCTCAAGCAGGGTGGGCGCCTCGTCTCCCTCACCCATGGCTTGTCCTTTCTCCTGTCCTTCCATTTCACTTCAGTTTAACCTCCTCCCGATGCCACACACTCTCCCTCTCCCTCGCCCCCTTTGCCCGTATCCATCCCTTCCTCTCTTTTACTGTTAGCGAGCTCCGCATCAACTGCCGGCCGCCAAAGCCGCCCGCGCAACGGATGCACCGATTAAACTTTCGAAAACTGTTTGCATGAATAGCCAAGCGTTGCCAGCACGTGTGCCACCGCGCTGGCTACTAACAATTAACACGCTGGAAATAGAGAAGCCGCCATGGCTGTAGGTTTTCCCTTTCACCAACTCCAACTCCTACTCTCTTATTATATGTTAATTCGTTAAATCCGAATTTGCTGGTTGGAATTTCGATGATGATCACATTGGGAAAAATGTAATAAGAATTGGTATTCGCAAAGTTCCCCAGACTCGTTGGACCACACAATACTGGCAAAACTTTCTATTTAATCCGGAGTACAGGCCGTCGACCATAAAGAGTTTCGCCATCGAGGAGAGCGGCATTTCGACTGATCACTGACCGCGGAGATATTTTTTTACGATATTGAACGTTGTTCTGTTACGCACTCCGCGGAATGGACCATAAAGTAGCGGAGGCGAGCGGCCTTAATAAAACGGCAGCACGCTTTCCCGCGTAAACGTGATTTCTCTCCGAGGAAGAATTCCGCTCGGGAATATTGGCGAGGCAACGTCCTGCTTAAGGGAGAAGCAGACTTCGGACTTTTTCCCCCTTCCATAGCCGCCTAGACCGAATCTAGTTTGATAGTGGATGAGAGGAGCTTCCCTGGACAATACATTTCCGTGCTCGCACAGTGCTGGCGCCAATCTGCCTGGACTGCGCGCGAATAAGAGCGGCAAATGAATTAACTCTTGGCAACAAATCACGACACGAAGAAGTCTCGCACGCGCCTTCGACTGCTTGCGAGCTGACAGGAAAATAGAAGCACAAGAACTAGATCGTTTAGGAGGACGAGAGGACACACCAATGGCGGCGGCAAGACGTGTACGTACACGAAACGCTCCTCTAATAGGATTATGCTTCGCACTTCTCTCGATTTTAAGCCGGGGAGCCTGTAATTACATTGGCTGTCGTTATTAAGTGCGCGTATATGGATACTGACGAAAGTGAGCGCCGCTTTGCTGGAATAACAATGCACTTTCAGAGAGGAACCAGCGCTTTATCGATGAAAATAGCAAAAAAATTAGTGATCGAACGGGTACCTCATCAATAAATATTTTTCAACCAAATGGAATCAGTTCTTGAAGATGCAAATTGTAGAAATTAAAGGATTAACTCTACAAAGTATATAATAATCGCTTTATCGGATCTGAGAAAACTGAGACTGAACAAAATAAGAAGATGCTTGGGATGAAAGAGGTGTCAATCGATTACAAGTTCCAACTGAGGAAGTATATAGCCGGTAAGCCACGAAGTAAAAATAGGATCCGATGTCATAAGCTTTTTAAACCGATAGCACGCTTATCGAGAAAGAAGTGCAGGGCGAAAGACCAGTTCAGTCTCATCGAATTACCCCTCGAACAACAAGTAACACACGTCCGGAAGCACTGCGATCATTGTCACAAACGATTTACGATAAATGCTCGATGCCACGTTCGGGCTTCACCTGCAACCCCTTTAAACGATGCTACCTTAAAGAAGAAGTTCTCCCTTTCAGCCACCCTTTTTCAATAAAGGACTTATTAAAGGCGATACACCACTCATCACCGCTTGAAATCAACGCAACTCGGATCGATTAAAAAATTATAAATATTTTAAAAAATTAATACTTCAAAACGAATCACTGACTTCTATTGACTCATTCAAAGGATACAAGTACTATCATTGCCATAGAATACTGGCGTTTCCCCGGCATTCTCCCTGTCTCTGCCAGAATACTCACGCACACACAAGGAACTACTTATCAGCGCTGCGAGCGGGGCGGCGGCGCATTAGCCAATAAATCGAGTCTGAAACGGGAAATTCATTAACCCAGAACGATAAATAACCAGGTAGAACGGCGAGAGAGAAGGAGAGAGAAGGAGAGAGATGGAGAAAGAGAGAAAGAGAGAGAGAGAGGGCTCGCGCGCGCCTACGTGTCTGCGCGGGTTCGCGAGCGTTTCCCGGGGAACAATAGTTATCGTATATTTATGCAAAGTTGCCGGCTCGTAGGGACAGGTGAGGCAGAAGGGCGGGAGGAGAAGGGCGGCTAGGGGTAGAAAGGTAGGGAGCCGGGGCGCGGGGAAGTAGTCAGTGACAGGGGGAGGCTGCTGGTGCTGGTCGGCCGCTAGTTGGGGCGGTGGAAAGCTAGAATGGCTGGCATTGTGTTTCCATCGTGCTATTATAAAGCTCCGCGGCCTTCTACTCCTCGGGGTATACGGCGCGACGCGACGCGAGCTCTCTGTTATTACAGACATGCTTGCGCTACCTACCATCCAATGGTACAACCGAGCACCCCGCGAGGAGCCACGCAAGTGTCCTCACGAGTCATTCCCCCTACTACGCTTCTTTCTCCGATGTACAGCTCTTTGCTCGCAATCACTCCAATCTCTCGTTTCGATAACGTTTCGTATGGCTGGCTTTATTCTGGCCAATCGTATATTTGCTTTTTACCTTTCCCAGAAAAGTCCAAATTGCAGAAGATTTGTAACAGATTTTGTAGATGGCAAATAGAGCGACAATATCATTTTGAATAATTATTCGATGCATGGTTTATAATAGTTTTGCATCACTGCAGGATTTTCGATTAGAAACTAAACACTTGCCAGGCAGTTCCGCCGCGAACTTGAAAAACGATATTTTCCGCCCGAAATCATGCTGGCATTGTTGGTCGGCTAGCAATAGGCAGCGGGAGAGCCGGGAGGAGAAAGAAAGTAGAAAACCCAGTCAAAAGACAGCGGTATCCGCGAGCGGTTTCGAGCAGGAACAAAGCATTATTCATCGAGGATGTTTCACAGTGCTTCTGCCGGAACAATAGCAACATAAAGTACCGTGGCGGGCGTGCAGTTTTTAAGTTCGTAGCGGGGCTAAAGTGTCGTCGGATTACATAGTCAGAGCGTCGTCCAATATTTCCCTTTCATTATTTACCTCGAGCAGGGTGTCCCAAGCACCCGTCTCCGGTCTATTTTCTCCAGCTAGCGCCGCTATTTTTAAATTATCAACATCCAGCTCTATGAAATGAGAATTAAAGAACCTTTAAAGCAGAAGTATCGTAGCGCGTACCGTGTTCGAAATTAAACCATTTTTGCATTACACTTATGGGACATGCGAATCCCATTTACGGAAGATTCAACACAATATCTTAGAAGTTGTGCCGTGCCTGTTGCCATATAAATCCTTTGGCAAATTGTCAAGCAAACGTGTACGAAATGTGCAATCTATCCAAAGACGTCTGGCAGGGTCTTAGCGGTGTGCGCAAGGGTATTAATTCAAATCCGATTTATAAGGCCACAATGCCGACTCCCGGTCCAACTGACCACAGCGAGAGCATATCCGAAAGTCAAAGGGCGAGGGTTTTGTGAGTTCTAGGAGCTCCTACGGCTTCCAAGTTCTCGGATAAGAAACCAGGCGTGCCGTGCCGTAGATCAGGAAGAGTCAGCCGAGCGACAACGCTCCTGCACGCTAGGACGATTTCACTGGCAGGGCAGAGTACTCTGTCCGGTCGGGAGAGAAACTCTGAAGTGACCAAGCAAGAACAGCCGGCCTGAAGCCGCAGTGTCAAGTTTCCAAATTTCCGGGCGCTACGAGGTCTATGGGGCCAAGCTGGGAGTAAGAGAATGCGATGGGTGAAAGCAAGAAAGAGAGTGAGAAGGGCCAAAAGGGGCAAGTTTCTGTTTGACTCTGCACCCTCCCTCACTTTTACCGACCTCCTTCTCAGTAAACTCTCGACTTTCACCCCTTCCTTCTTCAACATCCCCTGTATATCTTACCTTCTCCCTTCTCTTTCTTGCACTCGCGCCCCTTCTCTTACTTGGCATTGCAAGCCTCACTGCTTCTCTTCAACTCTTCCATCCCCAGTAACGCTCTATTTCTGCTTGGACCTGCCGCAAATTAGTCTAAACTCCTCCGCAATGGACTGTAGACTTGGAAATCAAGCGTAAGACTTCCTGTCGATGATGATAATTATTTTTAAATTAATTTATTATATAAATTCTCTCCCTTACTTCGTCAGAGGTTAATTAATTCCGAATATCTTCGACACCAACACCAAAATAAAGAGTAGAGCTAGGCTATATTAAATGGAATTGCATTACGTGCATTTTGAAAATTGGAAACTTCACGGAGAGGTATAATTATTAACTGCGCGCTTAACTATCCCTCAAAGTGAAAAAGTTTCTGCCGAAAGTTCAAGCTTCCGCGGAGCTGGGAGCTGAAAATTTTGCTGGTGCGATAAGCGGTACCGTAGCGGAGCCCGGTAATTAAAAGAACGTCACGTAAAGCTGATCGTAGTTTATGAAATACCATACATAAGGAACCACGGTTACAGGAAAAAATACTGATGCTAGCAACTTGGTAGAGTAGATGGAAATATTCTAAATTTCCTGTTATGATATATTAGACGCGTATCTGGATTCATGTTGTTAAGGGAAATGGTAAATAGACATGGGTAGATATGGGGCGTAGATCTAGTAAGAAGCTTCAATTCCATTCCCGATATCAAAATCATCCTCTAAACATGGATGGGCATGTACCATCCATTTCTGGTGGGCGGGATATATGTTCATATCTTGATAGTCTGCTTTTCAGTCAATCGATTATTGGCTTTTCAATAAGGCGAGTTTTAAGTTATTAACGAAATGAACTTTCCATTTATTTGCTCAATATTCAGTATATACACTCACTCTTCATATTAACGAAATATTCTTTCTGCGATTGGGCGAAAAATCTGCAAGCTCTATATCGAACATTTCTTGGAATCTCGTTTATGGCGGATATCAAACAGCTGTGTTAGTAATGATGTCGAAGAGAGAGAAACATAAGAGGAACTATCCTCCTCTGGACGAATTCTCGCGTCAGTCCCGATGCGGCAGAAGATATTTTAACTTGCTAGATGAACCGGATTATCCCCATCGTCGCCATTTCAAGGGGAATTTAATTTTCTCCATCCACATCAGAGGTCGAATAAAAGGCGCGTATAGAGGAAAAAACGAGATCGAGAGAAGGGAAGACACGAGGGCGGACAGCGAACGCGATTTCAGGCTACGCCAGGCATAACAGTGCCAGACAAACTGGATTGCTAGTACTCCCACTTCTCCCTTTCCCTGTTTTCCTCGCTTTTTCCACATTCTCTTCTTCCTCCTGTCCTCCCTTCACTCTGGATACATAGCCTGTACGTCTTTCCAATGGCCTACGTGGGATTCAGACACGTAAGATGAAAAGATCACTGGATTAAGTTCACTGAGTCGCAACCTGAACGTACACTCGCCGAAACGAAATGCCCGAAATCCTGGAACTCTAGTTGTAGAAGAGAGCGATGTGTGGAAGCTGGGCAAATGCTTGTGATTGAAGGAACTCAAAGTGGAATTGACGAATCTCTCTGTTAAAATAGAACAATTGTTCTTAATTTAAATTCTCAGCATGTTATTATTGTATATCCCAATTATTCATGCGCGCTCCCATACAATCCAATTTTTACCTCTGCGCGCTATGCTTAAAAAATACCAATTTCAAAGGAACATATATCGCAAGCTCACTCCATACTGCTTGCAACAGTAATGAAAATGGAACGGGAGTCATCCATTGGGATTGAATAAACCTATACATGGAAAAGGCCAGCGTGCATAAAAAAGCCTATTGAATCATTGAAAACCAGATCTGGCTCGATACGCATTGCCAGAAATACTACTATTATGCTTGACGGAGAATAGTAGGCTTACAAAAATATATATAAAAGCTACATGATAAATTCTAAATCGATATGTCACAAAGATGAGTATTGAACCAGAGTATATGCGAGTGAACTTTAATCCGCATGTGGCTAGAGAATGGAGGATGGCTGGATGGGAGAGTGTGGGGGGGTGTACGATCGCACCTCTGCTTTGGGGAGGAGGGCCAGCCACGCCGGGCGAGTTAAAGGGGATATGGTAGAGGGCGGTAATGAATATATTTGCATATCAGGCCCGTTACCGAACGCGTTACTGGCGGTAAGGTATGGTGTACACCATGGAAGCGAGAGGGAGAACGCGCGAGCGCGACTGCCAAATATGCATGCATCTCGCCCCGGGGCCAACCGTCCGTGGCGACGCTCACTACCGAACCCACCAGTTCAGGCAGACTTCCCAATGCATGCAGCTCTCGAAAGAGAAAGATAGAGGGTGGAAGGGGACGGAGGGAGATAGGAAGAGAGAATTGTCGATTAGTTTGCAAACTAGGCACAAGTGCATTCCACACCGCGGCCATGCATGCCAGTGTACCTGGCCAAGCGTGGATTTTCACGCCCACTTATATGTACGTCCAGTTATACTATGTGCGCCACTGACTGCCCACCTCAGAAATAGAATAGGATTGCTCTTTCACACGTGGAAGCTCACTTCATAATGCAGACGCTTGTAATTACTCGTATTAATAACTCTAGATTGCCTAGTTCACTTACTCAATCGAGGCCGTATTAATTAGAATAATTATTAATAACTGTTTTTCTTCTGATCTTTTCATAAAAAACCACATTGCTAGTGTTTACGTTCAAATGCAATCTGTGCTTGTGACAAAAGCTCGGATCGTAGTTCCATTTTGCTGCCAAATTATGTGTGCGCCAGGGGACGTGAGAGTATGGGTGCTATTAGTACTCCGTCTATTCCCTGGCGATTCCACTCTCGATCCCCGAGGCGAAAGCTTCACAGTGTGAAGGGTTGCGCGCGTGGAAGGCTCGAATATGCTGAGTTTTACGCGAGCACAGAAGCAGGACCTCCCTGGTGAAAGAAGAAGAAGAAGAGTGCAGGGCGCAGGAGTACTACATGGGAAGTAGGAGTGGTGTGGGTGGGGGAGGAGACCACAAAGGCTGCGGTCGGCCCGATTTTAACCGGGCAGACGTGTCCCCGGCAATTATCGAACTTTTAATGTCCGAAAGGGCCCTGTTTCCCGGCTGGCTTACGCCAGACACGTCCATTGTCAGATTGTCGACGCCTCGTGTCATTGCCCTTGGCTCATATCCGCCAATGCAACCCACGTAAAAGCCGGGCCCCTCAAAATAAAAAGACACGCCACTCTCACCGATCCACGCTCTCCAGATTAATCTTATTATATATTCTATGGAACCGCGCACATCCAATGCACTCATTCTCAATGGAAAGTCTTAAGCTTTTCACTGTAATGTTTCCATTGTTTTTAAAAGCCGGTGTTTTTGAAAGATATTTACGTTCTTGCAAACTCTAATCAGTGGAATAACCCACGCCAAACATTTTATTCGTATTTTGGCTTATCTGGGACAATCTGGGATAAAACTGTTTTATTTTGAAGGTTGACGTTTTGATTTCGAAAAACGGCAGCGCCCGGTAGAATTAAAAATCCAATTTTGGCAACAACTTCCAACAGCGAGATCCATTATTAATCCCGGACTTTTGTCACTATTTATCTTTCCGACTAGATGAATATCATTCGCCGTGCACTGGGTTTTCGATTTCGCAGCGGGTGACATTTTATTACGACATACATTTCAATAACGCGTTTCATTTAATAAATATCTGATGCCGAATTCGGAGAGAATAGTATGAAATGTTATAATGGTTTCGAACTTTATTGCTATCAGCATTCGCGGTGGAATTTCACTCAACAATCATTGGAATTTTAACATTCCGTTAATTTTATTTCGCTCGAACGTTAATTATTTGCAAGTTTATTTGCAGTCCTCACAAGCTGAGAGATAGAATTCCACAATCTCCCTGTGAAATGGCAAGCAGAACGAGAGAGTCTTGTGCGAAATGCTCGGCAGAGGAGAGTCAGGCAGGCGAAAGTATTCGGGGAATGAGAGAAATTTCTGTTAAGCAGATATATCTTGGAGGCGGGAGAGGATCGGGGGGGCGGCGGCGGTGGGTGCCGTCAAGTGTTAAGTCTGGATATTTTCGCCCGACAAACGCACCTTTATTGGCCCCTTATTCGTGACTATTCGTCTATGAAATGCCTCCAATCGAATCAGCGTGGAATCACTTAAATTCCCAGGGAGAATTTAATCAGAACGTGAGCTCTCTGTCGACCAGGCACCGGCGCATCGTTTCTTCTCTCTATCGCTCTATCCTTGCTCATCTCGTACACGCCACCAACCAAGTCTTTCTCTTCTCCTCGACGGCAACATCTTCTCCTTCCTCCTCGCTCACCTCACAGGACAATAATTCCTCCGCATCGGCTCTTCGCTCTCTCTAGTCACGTGCGTGGTTTTCCACGCTCGGCGCTTCTTACGAGTTTACCTCTCTTCGGTTGTCGATTGTCAGCCTACAACGTGCTTAAGCGTTAACTTCTCTCCATTCCAAGAACTGTTTACCACAACGAAACAATTCTAACAGGAATTCATTTACATCTTTTAATTTTCCATTCACCGGGATTAGTGCACATCTCTTTTGAGAAACGTCATTTCATATTTCAAGTTCTTCCGCAACATCTGTTTGGAAGCTTACGTAGTGCAATGAAAAACGAGTCATAAACCGCAAGGCGTTCGTCCGCAGAGGAAGAGCGGACTACGACAGTAAAGCTGGTATGCGCTGGACTATTTCGGAATGCGCGTAAACAGAACAAGAAGGGGAGAATGTCCGTGGCGAGCTGCTTGTATTCCGAGCGTTATGTGAGGCCCGACATAGAGTATATCCGGGAAAGGTTGAAAGCAAATAGTTTGGAGCACACATGGCTCGGATGCTCCCGTGGGTCGTCGCGATCGGGTGTCAAAGTGGCGAGTATCACTGTCTACCTGCTGACACCTTCCCACTCCTATTCCACCCGCCACTTCACATCCCTTTGTGCCTTTCCTCCATTCCGTCGGGCCGATAAATTTTATAAAAGCAATACGCCCGATACCGCTCGAGAGCAATAGCAGCTATAAAGTGGGAATTGAGGGAAAACGGATGGGAAGACGTAAGAAAAATTTCCAGGGTATAGGGCATCAAAACTCATACAGACCTACACCAAGAGTAGTTCTACAAATACGGAAATTTTTAAGTTCTCGCTTCGAAAGTCGATGAAAGATTTTTCGTTTTTATTCATCCGCTATCGGAGACGGAATCAAACTTGAAAACATACATTGTATGTGCGTGCGGCACGTGGCGGTCGTGGATAGCGGCATAGACGATTGAGGGTAGACGAGTAAGATGCAGGACGGAAGAAGGTGTACACGCGCGGCTACAACTGTGAAAGAGAGGGGTTCGTCTTATTCAAGAGATGCGCTTGTTTCGGAATAAACAGATAGCAGCGATCACGGTCTGAATACAAAGCAGGCAAGGACTCCGCTTCGAGCATCACCGCTCCCCTCCGAGGGGCATCAAACGTATTCTTAGGAAGCGTAATACGCCTACGGCCGAGCGTAGTATAGCATTGGTAGTGCCGGCAAGGGAGAGGCGTACCTGTGCACTTCTTCGAGAGATATCTACCCGCTACTTTTCTCTATTGCAGGAGACAAGGGCCACTAAAAGTTAACCTCGCTAACCCTAGCATCGGTGGGTTCCCTCTGCTGGTGGCCTAACCTATACCTAAGAGATAGCCTGCCGGCTCGGTGTACAAACGAAAACTGCATTCCAACTTCCGACTCCCCATCGGGGAACTCTTCTTCTTCTTCTTCTCCGTGTCTTGCTTCTTCCTGGCGCTCCGGCGCTCGTCGGCGTCTTTACCTGTTTCCTCTGGCGGGCTTTCCCTTAGCGGCGAGGCATCGGCGGGGATCTTGGATACGCCGAGTGACTTTCTGTGCAGTCACCCTCGCCTCCCTCGGGGGCCAGCCTTGTTACAACTTCTCGCTTCGAAGCAGGAAACATAAAAATACACCTGAGACCGGGATAACGCATGGCTGTAATGGGCCAAGTAAAAAAGGCGCGGTTCTGCTCCGCCTCTCTTTTATCTGACGATTGCAAGCGGCCTTTCCCGCCGGATTTATGGCGATACTCGCATCCCCTTCCTTTATTCACTTTCGATATATAATAATAAGCCTGGATTTAAATTTTGAATGCTAATACGATGGTAATATTCCACGCGAATCTGCTGGAGAAATAAACACCACGGCAGCAGAACAAGAAAGCAGGAAGAACGTAGTAACATCTGGAGCATTTGATCCCATGTTCAAGGGAATGGCGGTGTCCCGCGGGAGACAGGCTTTATTATTCGCAAACAACGTGATATTCCTGCCGGCTAATTTGCAATAATTCTAAATGATCCCATTTGCTAGTCGGCGACAGGCGGAAGACGGAAGCAAGGAGCGAGGTGGCGGGAGGGAGGGAGGGGCTAGAGGAAGCGAGGCAAGAAAAATACTCTGGGTGGGAGTGAGTCTTTTTATTACCCTATTAATCCCAACTAGCGCCTTATTTTTAAATTAACATTTTTATCTCTCGGGAAAACAAGCTACTCGGCTCGCTTTCCTCCTGCTTATATTCCCGTTCTCCTCTTTATTCGCCGCTGCCCGGCTTCGCTCTCTCTTCTCCTTTGTCTCTCTCGCAACGCCACTTCTCGTCCTCGTCTCTCTTTCTTTCTCTATCCTTCGGACTCGCTTCCTAGGGATCTCTGTCGCCCTTTCTGTCGTTTCATTCCGGCTGAGCCACCCTCCCAAGCTCGTTTTGCCATCTTTGCCTCCCGCGGCACTCGTAAAACACAGGATTATGGAGCTAAATTCTATTACCGTGGTCCAGCTAGCGAATCGGAACCGGTAAAGAGCAGCTTTCAAAGTATCATTAAGTATGCCTGCAATGCCGCGTCTCATCCCTGCGGCGCAGCCCTCTTCTCCTATTCTGATACAACGAAAGGGTGCAGTATATACTCGTCGGCCACCCTTCCCGCCTCTGCCTCTCGTTTCCTTCTGCTTTACGAGCCGCGGATGTTAATCCGATTGATGCCGAGATGAGCCCGTGCCCGGAATTGCCTACTCGCGGCTTAATCGAGTTTCCACTAGAATGTGCGCTGCGAGGAAACCAGCAAGCCATGGCGAAATAGTTTCGACCTTAAAAATTAATACATGAATCTACTGTAGCGCTCTCCGATTCCGATAATTTCGACAACAAAGGCCAGCCTATTGGGGATCTTCAACCCTTTGCAAGCCCATTGGAAATTGCGCTCGACACATAGGGACAGGCAGATTCATAAGAAGATGAGATGACACTTGCCAAGTCATCAGCCCACGGCCATTAATTCGTTGTACGATTGAGGGCCGCAATTAGTGGGAATCATCGGTGATCCCTCTCTTGTTCCAAAGCGCTGTGAAGTGCTGACCTTGAATAAAAAGCCGCTCGGTCGGTAAAACTTGCCACAGCGAGCCCCGTTAACAAGGATCCGAGTGAATGAGTTTTGCGCGCTCGCCCAGCAAATGAAAACCACAAAGCGCCATTTATACCTGCTTCCATCCGCATATAGGCCGAGGTTTATCGCGCGACCAATTGGCAAACTAATTAACGATTTAACACAATGACAGATTTGTCTCCCTTTCTCCCCGTCACGGTAGGCATTCTTCCAAGCCACCCTTCGCTTTTGTTTTAAATGGAAAAAGCCCCGCTAAAAAGTAACTGTCCTCGACAATTGCAAATCCGACCACTCCACCAATTCACACTCCCATTTATACTTCGAATTCATTTAATGCGACAACCCAATACTCGATACCAATGTTTACTCTTTATTTACAATATTTCGCAAAGACCACGTATTTCTTTAAAGAAGTTAGACTGACACACTCAAGGCTGGTTTGCACCAGTATGAGGTTGCTCGCCATCAAGCACAATAAAACTCGAGGTTAGCATTGGTTGACAGGGGAAATGGTCTACAATCGTCGTGATTTCTTATCACGTAGCTGTCCCTTCCACGCGGTTAAGCAACCCATAGTTGTAAGGACGAATGACAAGTGACCGAACTCGGCCAGTACAAGTGTAATATATGGTAGGACGGTGCGAAATAGGTGGTGTTAATGCTATCAGCTATTGACACAGCCGACAGTCTGGCGCGACTAAGGGTTGAGCCACCCTGACATCGGGGGATGGCTCGCTACTATAACTGAATTGATTCTAGATAGGCCCAGACAAATCCTCGACGCCCTCAACCATCCACCCGCTGTTATTCTTACGCACTGGCGTACTCACACACTTTCTCCCAGCCTAGCTCTTTCTCAATTCACATTTCCAAATATTTCACAGGCTCTTCTGAAATATCTCAGATCCAACTAAACAATCCTGTAACCACCGATGCTAAATATTCCCTTGCATTCGAATAGCTTATAATAAAAATTGTTGGTTAAAAACTCTGATTGCGCTGATACTCAGAATTCTTAGAAATGACGCCACTGCTTTGAGGTTTGCCCCCGAAATATAAGCGAGCTGATGACAGGGGACCGTCAGAAAGAACGTGTGCGATGTGTAGATGGATATACGTCGAGGTGGTGATATTACACCATCTTCGTATATCCCTTCATCGTGGCATCCTTCACTTTTTTTATTATATCTTCACGGGATTCCTAATCTTCTTCTGAGATCATCTCCTGAGAAAAGGAGATAGACGGCTGCAAGATTAAAGATGCAGGACGAAAAAGCAATATCTGCCTGCATAATTCGGAGGATCGAACTTATGATTTATTTGACAAAACATTACTATTTCTTCTCTGTTTCTTCTTCAGTACCGAAAGCTCGGAAAACATCGAACTTCCTCACGCACTAAATTTTATGAAAGCCAACGAGGTAAAACTATTAAACTTACAGTAGATGACTTAGCCTCTTGGTGGAAAAATCACAGGGAACCTTGAAAGCAAACGTTTAAACAAGCCCAAGCAGAGCCGCTGAAGAGTTCTCCCCTCGCGCCAATGGGGGCGTGACATCGCAATATTTAAGACAGCGTCGAATCAATATAAACTCACTGTCTCTCGAGCGCAAGAGCGCTTGATATCTCGGGAGAGGGCGACCAGGAGAACTTGATCAAACTGACTCCACCAGCCGCGGTAAATATTGACCGTGCATAATCGAACGCGCCGCTGGTACTTGGAGAGACAACGCTCTCGCCGTTCGCCGCCACGTTCGAGCTAGAGCAATCGTCCACACGGCGAAAGAAAAAGAGAGCGAAGGTAGGAGGTGGAGGATGCCGATGATATTGAGCTAGGGAAAGAGAAGGAAAGATGGAGAGTGTATGCGTACACGTGTGAGCTGAGGGGCTCGGGGGAGGGGGGAGGGGGGGGGGAGTACAAGATGGGGTAGGAGGGAACGGTGGTGGTGCGGGTGGATTAAATTTGCGCGAGTATGTCGTACACCATGAATATGGAGGGCCTCGTTACTATACGTACCATTCTGGCGTATAGTATACTCGCAGTATGCACATACTAGAGACAAGAGCCCACCAGCAGCGTTTCTCTCCCTCTGATCCAAGCCTCTGTCTCACTTGGCTTCAGCCCTTCACTCTCTAACCCTATCTCCATGTCCCTCTCTACCTCGATTTCACTCTCTCACTCGGACTGTCGCAGTTCGCGGTAGCCTGCTGTTGGTTTTATCGTTTACCATGGAGTTACCGTAAATTTCGCCGGAGAATCCTACTACGGCTGGTAGTTAGCTCGCTCGAATGTTAATCCTCTCGCGGTACCCGTCGGCGACGCCACCGGCAATGGATCCCTTGTACTGCCACCTTGATACCATCTTCCCTCCTCTACTTGCCATCCCTCGCAGACTACAGATTGATCCGGCATGCATTTCAACAATATCTTATGATATTACCAAGGTATTTTTGCTTCATTTAAATAAATGGGTGATTCGAATCAGCCATGAAATTGTAGGCAACAGTGCGATCTAGATTTACGTAGTCCTAATTATTTCGTGGTTGAAAAGTCGGGCGGGAGCAAAAATGTGAGGGGGAGCAAGCAATCCCCTGGCTAGATAACTACTTCTTCGGGTGGCCCGGGAGACAATGGCGATGTAAGTGAAACGATCGGGCGTGAGCACGGGATTGGAGTCGGCCGAGTAAAATGGAGTTCAATTTCGTCAAGCGACACGGTACGAAGGAGTCGTTTAACTAGTAACAGGGTGAGACGTAAGTAAGGGAGGCGCCGCTACCGGAGAATTCACGGCTCAACGTGAACGGAGAAAGTGGAGAATTCGGTGGCAAAGTGAATGAGAGGGGTGTAGGGCAGGGGCAGGGGGCAGGGGTGGAGGGGGCGCAAGATCCACCGCAGGAAGTCGTTCGAACAAGAGAGACGCAGGGAAAGGGGTGGCAGTGGTAACAATTTGCCGGGCATGTTGAGATGATCCCAAAGTTGGCCCCAGGCAGGCCAATAATTGCAAACAATTACCGTACATCCCGGCCCGGCTTCGCACCGCTTCCCAAGGTCTTCTTGCGATTGCGGTGGCAAAACAATTGTCCCCACGATGCCACAAGAGCAGCAGCGCCGCCACCACTATCTCGCAATAGCTCCGGTGCGCCGGTGCTGCCACGAACTTTAGGTAAATGATGGCAGTTGCCATGAGAATTTACTGGCGTAATTTTTCGAAAGCTCCGGACTAGACTGTGCCACCCTAGCCGGCTCGTCCTCTCCTCTCTCTTTCTTTCCATCCACCCTTGCCCTGCTTTCTTTCCTTCTTTCGCCCTACGAACACACCCGCCAGGATTTGTTGCATTCCTCCTTTTCCCATCGCTGTTCCTTCTTTCTTTCTATCCGCGCTTGCTTGCCAGGGTAAATGATTTCGAAGTAAATTGCTATGTCGAGAGAAGGTTAGACGAAACTCCGCCCACGCAGGAAACTGACTGCCCTTTGATTCTTTCAACGTGAAACACGTCCGTGCAGTTAAGGGTACAATGCACGGACCATCGGAAGAACCGGACGGCGAAATACATCTGGCCTTCCCGGCGTCCGTCAGGCAAAAGGAATCGGAGAAGATTTCCAGGCGATGCTGGGCTTCGGTAAATAATTGGGATGCTTTTGTCCGGTACACTCGAAAATCCTAGTTTTCCAATGCTTTGCAAGACCGAAGCAGAACCCCTTTGCAGAAAGCTTACATAATGTAATACTTAGGTATGTAGTGAAGTTAAGGCGGCGGGATTTTATGAATTCCGTGGTGATAAGTTTCACATGAATTCATTTCCAAGGAAGTGCTTTCACCCGTACAGAATCTGATATCACTAAGCCTCGGATCCAGCTTGTCGAGATTAAAAGGGATTAAAGACGATTAACCCTCCGGTTTATGCATGAATAGAAATCATGTTGTCAACTTGCTACTTTCGTCGCGACGTCCCAATTCATTGTGTCCACGAAGTTTGCGACGAAGTATAATCTTTTTAAAAGTGGAATTCATCCCGTATTAAAACTTCAAACCAACATTTTCCCATTGGAGAACAGAGAAAAATATCTGATAACATATAGAAGCAACATAAAATAACTGAGCAAAGGGAATGTAAGTGTTAAATTTTATTTGATTGGGCTTTCCACGTTTGGTGGAAATTCCTATAAAAGATCAGACAGTTTCTCACATTTCTCGATAAATTTTCGGTCTCTCGTCCCAAGATTTCACGGCTGTTCGAGCCTGATGCGAGTAGATATCCTCTCGTTTCCCAATGTTTCCTGCTACCCTTCCTACTCACTCGATGTTCTCCCTGCCCCAGGACGATCAGGAATCGTCACTCTTTCTGTCTGTTCCGCTAACGGCGGGGACACGTGGCAGCAAATAACGCGTGATTGATTTCGCAAAAACCGGCCCCTTGCTCCATCGAGGGTCCACTGGGCAGTGGTCGCAGCAAATTGAAAAATAAGCTACACATGTCCACATTCCCTCAGTGTTTAGTCTTTCTTTTGTTCTTGTTATTACAAGCGAACTGCCTCATCGATCGATTGCGTTACACACTGTCTTCCATTTGAATATGTAAAACATAATACTACAGATTCACTCCGCAAAAAATGGTCTACGTTATTCCATCAATTATTCGTCATTCTTATGCATCGTTCATTATTTATGTCCGCAATACCTAGTACATGTGCGCGAGTGTATACACATCGAGCGCGAAAATCGAAAAATGTGTTTAGGTTGCCGCGGCAACTGCAGCCCGTTCCTTTTGCAGGAAATATATTGACAAACATACACGCGCCAGTTAAATCGCTTGCACATTCATGTTTACGGTTATAATTTTGTTTGCACTGTGTCGCCCGTTGCCTAGCTGATATCCCTTTACTCTGCGCTCCTGATATGTGCTGCATATTCCCCGGCACACCTACCTACTCTACCTGTAGGAGCGTTGCGATCTTCTGTATTTGCCGGCAACGTTGTTTCCGCTAGTTGATATTAAACAACCAGCAAATCAGCTGAGACTTGACATTTTTCCTTGCCGGCAGAACAGTGACTAGAAAATGCGATGCATTTCATATCTTGCAGGCTGTACGTTGGGTTAGTTAAAGTTTTCCGTAAAACGATTTCCATTGGAAGGTGAATCAATTCCCAAGGATGATTTACGCGAATCGAAAGTTCGCCCGCCTTATCGGTAGCCAAGATGAAGTCCCAGCCCGATTATACATATTTTAAAGATATTTTATGTTCGCATGACACATTTATTCTCCCTCCCGTATGGGGGAGGATGTATACAGGTTCACCAGATGAGATGTGAAAGGAAAGAACAGTTTCCTCCCAGGCGGCCTGGGCTTTTATTGAATCTGTATTCGCATTCTACTTGCTCGCCTGAGGGCGCTTGGTCCTTCGGCCCTTGTATTCTTGGATCTTTCCGACGGCCCTATCTCCTTATTAACTTCTTGTGGTGCTCGCTTTCCTGTTATGCTTCTCCTTGTAGAAGTATAAAACATAAATAACTGATTTCACTTAGGCTGATGTTTCTCCATGTGCTTACTACTGTCTTTCTACATTCTTTTTTAAAAAAATGCCCTACCTTATTTTATACCGCCTGAAGTTTATTCTGCATCAAGTTCTCTTGAATGTGGCGGCTGGATGCTCAAGCGATTAATCCACGAACAGGTAGAATATTAATTAATTATAAATAATGGCCAGCGGTATTTAACAGGTCTTGAAGAACAGGTAATTTTGTAGGATGACGCGCGCCTTTTCTTGCCAATTAATAGATGATTAATCGTTAGGATGACACTTTAGATTTTCCTCCTGGGCACGAGATATTACCTACCATCATGGGCTCTTCCCCACACTACCACAACCACGTTACGACCCCACCTCCACTCTGTCCAGACACTGTCGTAATTAAAGTGATGTTTTCGAGACGGCATGTCCTCGTTATGATATATTAACGATGCTAATCGAATCAAGGACTACCAGATTCTTCGTGTTTCACATTTTTGAATTTCAAGATCAATTTCGTTGCATTTCTTTACGAACGCCTGGTAAAAAGTTTTCCAGCAATTGTGCGTGTAGAGGATTTTCGTAGTAGATGTATGTAGATTGGGCAGGAGTGGCAGTGGCCGGTAGTGTCTCGGTGATTCGTTCGTTCTCGGTGATTGCGCAGTGATTGCCACGTCACTCACAAAATCAGCCGGTACGCGCGTAGCAAATTAACTTAATTTCGAAAACAAACGGCTCCCAATACGCGCGCACATGTCGCCTAGTGGTCGTGGAGTGCGCACTCACTTTAATTGCAAATAACGCCCCAGCCGCTACTCGTTTATCGCGCGGATCCAACAAAATAGCCAAGAAATCGCAGTGAAAAGTTGTGCGATACCAGGATTCTCGAATTCTTCTTGAAACAGGTTTATATTCATATTCGAATGAATAGCATTTAACTGATTTAACTTTCTAAAAGGGAGCTCGTTGCTTTAGGAGTTAATGTCGACAATGTAACGAAACACTTTGAGCTAAAGTGCTGGGCCTCGCAAACGCGGCCTGTTAGCCACTTTAAATTGCGCGTCTCACACTTTCCCGAGCACCCCCGAATATTCCACCCCTCGAAACCGTCGACCGAAAAGCTTCCCTACCCCACATTTCAATCAGTGCTCTTGACAGGCTCTCCTTCAGCTTGATGTAAGAACCACTTCTCCACCAAGCAAATTAATTGGCAAATTAACCATAAAAATCAAGCTCCAGTTCGAGAGGGCGCCAATTGCGTGCCATGGATTTCGGAAAGTACTGCAGGCATTATGAGAGAATAATGCTATAATTGACCTACATTCGGTAACAAATTACTGAACATTCTCTGTTTGTATAACGAGCTCCAAATTTCACTGTTTCAAATATTGAGGGACTATTCGTACGTAAAAGTCATAACTCGCAAGCCAACATCACTTGAAATTCAATCTGGGCGAAATCAAAGGAGGCTCTAACACTCTCTACGAGTAACACTCTCGTCTCGGATAACGCTGTAAAGTCAGGCTAATTCAATTACTCGAATCGCCAAGCATATCATTTTAAATTTCCGCGGTCAGATAATACATATTAAAGGAGCGCGGACGAAGTAAATTTCAAGCTTGCAGAGATTAAGAGCGTAGTAACTTCGAGGAGGACAAATTAAAGAATCCCCAAGTCCTCCTCAGCCAGTAGAACAAGGCTCCACACTAACAAGCCCGAGACAACGGCCTGAATTAAGAGAGGACACGAGCGAAACAAGGCGGAGCAAGTTCGGTGAGGAAGCCCATTCACCGGGGTGGGAAAGGGGTGGTAAAAGAGTCGGTAGGAGTATAAAGCATGGGAGAAGCGGATAGGAAAAAAAAGTAAGGAAAAGGCACGCTACAATCGTCGAGGCCATTGGTAAACTATGTGTTCGCTTTAGAAGAGCGATTGAAAGGCGGTGTGCCGCAAATACGCCACTCTTCCGCTCCCTCTCTCTCTCCCTCTCTCTCTTTCTCTGTCTCTCTCCACTCAGGTACGACGACCGCGAAAAGGGATACAAAAGAAAACGTCGAGGCCCCCGCAATAAAAGCTCTGCCGGCTAAAGTGAGTTTTTATTTCGCAAAGTCGGACGAGTGACCCGCCTTTCCTTCCTACCCACTTCGCTTCCTCCTCTGCCTCCGTTCTTCCATCTCCACCAGCTCCGTTCCCTTTATACTAGTGAACCAATCTTCCTTTCTACTGCCCACTATTTTCTTCCTGCCTTCCTTCCTTCCTTCCTTCTTCATGCTTCACCCTTTTCCCTCGTCGCTGCGCTCCCTTATTCCTGGCAAGGCGAGCGCTCTCGCTTCTGCCGACGATTCTTTGGTTTACTTTTTGAGCCGAGCGCCTTTCCGCGCACATTGTACTTTATTTATTTAGTAGATTCAAGCGCCCCCCGTCGGGTCAACTCGCGCGGTCCATCCGGAAAGTGAAATAACCGGCGGGTTACTGCTGCCACACACCAGCTTTCAAGCACGATGAATTCGTCGCCGCTTACGCCTGACAAAGGCCTGTTTGCGCTAACATTCAGAACGTTTTCTGGGGAGACCTAGTTCCGTACTTGCCGAGCAGGCTTAACTAGTGGCGAGCCTCTTTCAGTGAATTCGGTGTGTTATAACAATCTGTATAAAACTTATAGAATTGCGAAAGCTCTTGATACGTTTAACCACATTCACACAATATATTTGCAAGTCGGTAAAAATAAAATACAATATTGAATGATTACAGATATTAAATAGAAGGACTAACTCTCTTTGTCGCTTGTCTGCACGTGTAAACGTTACATTTACCCTGTTCAAGGAAAGAGGAACGACGGAGTGGTATCAACGTTGGTTGGGTGGTGAGAGGGGCTGCAAAAGGGGGGCGGGGGTGGTAGGGGGCTAGAGCTGGCACTTGGAAAGTTGTTATGAATTTGCGGCGCGACGAAGTTACGGTGCGATAACATTGTTCCCTAGGGCGCTGGAGGCTGGTTGACGAATTTGCTGCAAGAACGATTATCGAAAGTTATAATAATGGCAGCGACTCGCGGTTCGTCCGGCGCATTGTTCCCAAGTTTACGCAAGAACGATTAGCGGAACTTGAAATAATGCCATTGTTACAGCTTTGTATCGGTTTCCCTAGCACCGCGCCGCGCCACTCGCCGAGGGATTAGCAAAGCAATTATTGACTTATTCGAGACTTTTTACCTCGTTACCGTACCTCACTCCGTCACTTGCTTTTGAGGAGAATCATTTCACTCTGATATTGACAATAGCAGGATAATAGGTTCTCTTGTCATCTAGAGATGTCAATGTTTTACTCCCGAAATCTTTATCACCATTTTGTTTGGAATCCGCCGACTGTTTCTGTCGCCGAGCACAATGTTCAATATCGACCTGAGCAGCCTCTGGCAAGCCCGTCATCTTTTCTCTCACTTGAAATCTCTCAAATCCTTTGACAATGATAGCCGTTTACGGGACACTGGGGATGACAAAGACACGGCAGGAATACGCGCGGTTCTCTCATGCTTTCTGAATAATTTTTGTAAATTGGACTCATATGTATGAGCGAGGAGTCTCCCCCTCTCTTCTATCTCGAATTCATAACCCTGTGGAAGTAGCATTTGTAACCTCTCTTTTCCTCGTCTTCTTCGTCCGCTCTGCACTCTCGTAGGAGTGCGTACCTTACGCATTTGCGCCGTTCTCTTCAGCTCGGTTTGCCACTCCTGTCGCCTCTCTTCGACCCTCCTCCACCTTGCCGCCCCCTTAGCCCCCTTAGCCCCCTCCGCCCGCACACACCATTTCAGCCGTAGAATTTTAAAACCACCCCCCCACTCTTTTAGCCCATCGAATCCTCCCCGCACGCCCGTGGAAATAAAACTGCTTTATGGCCGCAGTAAGCTACGTCGTGCGAGTGCTGCTTGCTTTTCCGAAAATATAATATGTCTCTCGAATAAGGTGCTGCCGCTCTATCGTACGTCTACCCTGGTCCTTTATGAGGCATCTGAATGTCTTCCTCCCATCAGCCATCAAGCAGCATAGAAAGTAGGCTTTTCTTCAGGCAGAAATATTCAAATTGAAATCTTGTACTGTTTTAGTGATTTATTCATTAATACCGAATTTCTAAAGAAATGGAACTTAAGGAAAAATATAAGACTTCACTGTCTTTTTTGTTAGGAAAGCAAGTAAAATTAAATGTTTCTTGTTGGCGTAGCAAATGGGGATGGAGATCCTCCTAACACCATGGAAATAAAGAGAGGTTTGGTCTCGCCGTTCCGGGATCGTGCGAATTGCATGTGCCAGTAGCATTGGCTATGAGAATTTATGTGGATAAACATAAGTTATTCACCCCCTCGGGTGTGAGAAAGACACGGCTCTATCGTCCTCTGGCTGATATCCTTAAGCAAACACAAAGATACGAAATACCATATATGGCTGCGGGTGGAGGGTAGCGCTTGGAAATGGGAATATCTTGTGAAGCTTCCTTCTGAATTTCGATGATACTTCTATCATCTATAGAAATCGTTTCGCGAAACAAATAGCCGCGAATGTGTCAGGCGGCAAAGTGGGAACAGATTCGACTTGTTCCACCCCAACCATACGAATGCCCGATACAAATGTCCCACTTTTTTACTGGACTGTCAAGTTTCCTATGGCTGCTTCCGAGCTTTACGGAAATAGTTCACGAAGCCTGGGAATGGTATTCTTGAAAGTTGTCGCTATTAAGGAAGAAATACGTAAATAAATAAACATCTTAATATTATTTCAAGATTAACAGGATTTTTTCTCAATCTTCAGTGTAGAAATATCCTACACAAGCACGATCTTATTACCAGGCATTCATTAAACATGAAATCCTGCAAGTCCTCGGCATGCTATGCGCCATAAAATCCGGCAGAAAAATTCCACTTGAGGGGATAATGTCCGTACAAGTACGCCAGCGATTTCACGCGATCGTTCCGGCAGGGTGTCCGAGCGTGTCGTTATGGTGTCTGGCCGTTGGCCTTAAAGCAGGTAATGGCTGATGGTGCAGGCGCGCGATGGCCGAAACCGATGGCCACTTTATGGTTAGATTTTAAACAAAATACGAAACCCGTAAAGCGTCCCGTCGGTCGTTAAGGGCGTCGTGGTCGTTGCCGGTTCTTGATGTGTGCTAGCTGGTTCGGTGCGACTTAAATCCTTGGAGACGAAGTCCTCTCGAAGCGACGGCTCCGCGGCAAGGTATTCGATCCGCCTGGTCATCCTTGGGACGCGAACGCGCCAATATATATAAGGGCGAGTGGTCGGCGACCCTTAAAAGCCCACTCCATCAAAAGGGTAGCTTTTATACCTCCTATATTTACGAGGGATGTTTCTTCTTCCGGCGGCGGCTTTCTCGCGATAAGAGTTACAGTCGGCCTCTCGTATTCTCTTTCCCTCTTACCCAGACCCTTCTACTTACGACCCTGGACTTCTGCTCTCCTGCTACTCCTCTCTACTAAGACGGGCATAATGTATCGTCGGTTATCACGTGTCATTTTGTATTTCCGGATCTTAGTGATTCAGGGGAAATCCGTGTCGTATGCCCAGCAACTTGCATCCAAATCTTCTCAGGGATCAGAGCTTGACTTATTTTTATTAGAATCTATAGATGTAACTACGGAAAGCTTTCTCTATCTTAGTTTATCCATACCAGTATTTTAACTACTCGAGTTAATGTTGTTCGATTAAGCAAACAGAGTGTGGAGACTTAAACTAATTGTATAGGGTCCGCGGCGATACAATTAGACGGCAGACGTCAACACGGAGTTGTTTGCGTCGGATGGCTTCTCTCTCCTGTTTGCATAATTTTTCGAAACCAAGTACGTAGACGCGCTCGCTTGTTCGCTCCCGCCGCCCAGATATAATTGTGCGCACGGAGAATGAGAGGAACACTGTTATAGCTAGGAGCACGTACCTGGTCTCGGACAATGGATGGGAGAGGAGTGTGCAACACGCGGTGCAAATATTTGCCAAGGGAAGGCGAGTATCCAGCGCGCCATTATAAAATATCAACAGCTTAGCAAATATGTGCGCACTTCGAGATGCTCCGAGAAATCCTTCAGAGCTATTGCCGCTGGTGTACGTAACTGGTGAGATCGCATTGACGGAAACGGAGTGATCTTCACTTCGCTATGTTCAAGTTAGACAGGACCTAAATTTCTAAGTGGTATAATTCCATTTCTGACTAAGACGTTTAATACTTCGCAATCCATCCATTTCGGCAATTCTATTTATCCCGCAGACTTGTATTGATTGACGATCTCCATCTCTCATGGAAATTACCTTTAAAAGTGATGCTGCAAATAATGTATCACTACTACCAAATAGCCAATACCATTGGCATATAAAACTGACATGGATCCAGCTAGTTTCAGAAATTGGCTCTTGAAACGAGCCACTTTCCCAAATGAAGTGCGCCATACACGTATCCAAAATATCGGCATATACTCCAGGCCTTATTTGCAATATAACTGGGAGTCTAATAAAATCAAAACCTCTGTAACTCTCATGCAAAAAACATCCATCTTTCTCGGAGGGAAAAAAGTCTCGATTCACTGTTCGATAACAGCATTTAATCACGAAGTTATTTGCCCAGCCGATCCTCGAAAGACAGCAAGAGAAGAGGAAGTAAAAGGGGGTGGGAGGGGTCGAGGAGGCGGTGTTCAAAGTAGCGCAATGGTATCAGCCCCGATAGGTATCGCCATAAATTCTTTCTTTCCCTCGCGCTCTCCTTTCGCGCATGGTTAGCTCGTTCGCGCTCATTGACTGCATGATTATGCAGGGAACACCGGCTGCCCCTCGCAAGCCCCGCATATTTTTTGGGCGCCCATGAGAGCACTGGAGAAAAAGAGAGTTTCTTCCCCAAATATTAGAGAAAGGGAGAAGGAGAAGGAGAGGGAGAGAGAGAGAGAGAAGGGCGTGGGGATGCAGATGGGTGGGGAGACGTCTCCAAGCTTGCATAAAGAAGAGAGGGGAAAAAGTGCTCGAAAAATGTGTACAGTCATATGCGGAGGCGTGCATGTGCAGAGTTACAATATATGTTGATGCATATACGTAGTATATCGAGCGGTTCGTGTGTGCCAGCGCAGTTGTGTTATCTTCGTTAGCCGCATTAACATAACCGTCGAAGCATAAAGCCCGCGCCAAGAATCGATTGCCGCGCGAAATATATGCAAAGCGAATTACGACCCGACGGCATCGGGCGAGCTTTGATCGCGATCGAGAGGTCGCGCGTCTGTTGCCACTAATGGCGAAATAGTGCGCAAACATCTCCCAGTTGCTTGAGACTCAAATACATTTCCATTTCCATGAATCTTGTTCATGGAAGAAGTAGGCTTTGATCTTAATCCTTAATGTTTATTAATCATCAACTATTCTCAATTTAATAATCCTTGGGTTTCTAGAATTATATAACAATGTACAGAAAATCTTCGCAATAAATTCCGTAATAAAGGAAGTTATTTCTTTATCAAGACAGCGAAATTGCACATTGTGCGGAGAAGAATATATCCAGCTGTTCGTCAGTAACGAAATATCTGCGCTCGGCTGGGCGATAGAGAACTGAAGATGGCGATTCATAACTTACGGGGTACTCCAATTACTGCAACACTTTCCAGTCGCCGGCGGTACGTCCCGCCCGAGATATAACAGGCTCGATTAATCTTCGTACTGTAATGCCTTCTTCATTCCGCGATGCACTTGAACGATTAATCAGGCCGCCCACTATCTCACTGTATTAAAGTTCTCGTACTGGCGTAACCTCCTCGGCGCGGCGCGAGGATCTCTGGCACAAAGGCTTGCCGAGACTCATTTCAACTTTGTCAAAAGGCTGCCACCTCTGAGACACGAAAGCTCCAATTATACCGCACCTTGGAAACCGCTTCTTGTTCCCTCTCTAATATATTACAGGCGGCAGTAGATTGCTCCACGAAATAACTATCTGCGATCGGAAATCCGAACATACACGGGTGCACACAAGAAATCTTTCTCATCTTTACCAACAAACACGAATGAGCCTTTGGAACCTCGGAATAACTCATCCCAGTTTCATTAGAGCAATTGTACATAAACGCCACTGTATAGTAGAGTTAAAAAGAAGTGGAATTTAAAACGCAAAAGGTCCGACATCCCCGAGAGATTTAAGGGCAGCTCACTGTTTCGAGTAAACGAAATAAATCAGAGGAACGTCGCGCAACCCGTTCCATAACAATACGTTATCGCGAGAGGAAAAGAGGTTTTGGGGTAAGAAGTGTAAGGTCGAAAAGGCAGGTTGAATAACGGTGGAAGCCTAATGTTGCATGAACGCGATAAGCCGTCACCTGGGCGGTTCACGTGTGTATGAAGGAGGCGCGGTAGGAAAAAGTTGGCGGAGTATCGGTGCTGGCATTCATTCGCTGGTTGTAAATAAATAACGACTGATATAAGAGAGGGCGACGGAGGCTTCGGCGGGCTGAGAGACTATAGGGATATGTGCCGCGCCACTATGTAAGAAGAAAAGAAGGGTGGCTGTTGGTAGATAGCGGCTGTGGCTGTGGGGTGAGCCTGATCCGAGAGACAGAGGGAATGGTCCTGCCGGGCTGTCGGTCGAGCCAAGCGGTTCGCATTTCTCTCCGGAAGCTCGGCGACAAATCGCTTTGACGTGGCTGTCGCTCGGAAAATTCCGCTCCTTCTGAGGTTACCGCTGCAGGGGCCACGCGCGATCACTCATTCCACGTGCCGCCAGATTTCTGTCAGACCGATTTATCCGGTGACTACTCGCCCATACAGGCTTCGATCCAATGTGAACGAGTGCTCGTTCGAACTACTTGGAACGTTTCCGATGGACTCCCTGACTCCGACGCCCTCCATATTAAGCGTCAACACTTTCCTCCATCAACCCAGGCATCTTCATCATTTCAGTTTCTACGATTATCTCGCAGATGCAGCTTATATGATATTAAATATAATGATCGAAATTAATACTCTTGTTAGATGTTATCTAATGTCACTGGCGATTATAATAATAAGCCAAGATTTATCATGGTAACGAGTCTGTGCTAATTGGCGGCATTTTGTGGCTGTGCGGAGAAGAATAGAAGTAGCATAAAATGCATCAGGGCATTGAACGCATTATCCTTGGGATATGGTTTTAATTCCATTAAATAAGTCAAGCCCAGCGGCTGTTTGCTCTCGGGCGGCAAACAAATTTTTTGCGCGGCCCTTCGAAAGTCGCACGATTTTTTTCCCATCTTCCTCGGTGGTTGTGAGTATAAGTGTGTGTGGCGGCGGTCGGATTATTCGTCGGATTTGCATGAAAATGAAACTTTCGTAGATGGCCGAAATTAATGAATTTTAATAAGGGGACTCTGTTCTCGGTTGTTGCTGCTCTCTCTTTTTTCCAGCCCGGCATATCGTCGTCGGGCCATTATCATCGACTAAAGAACTCTCCTTCCCATTACGATGACTAACAACCTCTTTACTAAGCCGTGCACAAATCATATAATAAACCTATTCCTCCCAACAGAAAACTACTATAAAACTATCCGAAAGTCTTCACATATTCATCGCTGCTGACAAGAGCTGTTGCAAAAATATTTAGTAATCCCGTTACCATGTAGCTCGAACTAGCTGGCTGACAGCATCATACTCTTTCCACTTAGGTGTTATTGTCTCGCTTCTTCTTCGAAGCGTGCCTTCGCAGTTCGTTGCACCTTTCGGCATCTGCTTTAATTGAGACCCGACGCGGGGAAAATGGCGAGCCGACAGCTGTACACCGGCTGGGTAAAACACCATCGATCGTTCGCCAAATACTTCGTACATAAGCAGGAACACCTTGCCGGTGGGCGGGTTGCTCGGCGCGAAAGCGCAAATTAATTATTTCGCCGTTATCACTCGAAGACAAAAGTTACGCGACTGGAAATTTCACTGCTTCCATTCCCCCACCGCCCTCTCACTCTTTCTCTCGTGTACCTTCGTTCCTCTTGCCAGCACCTTCGCGTTGTGTGCGTTGGTTCGCGCGAGACTCAACTTATCCGCGTTAATTAGTTTCTGTCGGGCCTCTCTCTCTCTCGCTCTCTCCCTCTCCCATTGGAACCTCCAATTTCGCGACATCGTTTTATTTCCGTGATATTATTAGTGCGTGAAAAGCAGCGGCATTGTTGCCGCGCTACCGGTACAAGGGAATTAGAAGCTGCAAGTTGGATACTTGAGTTTAAGGGGTTACGACTTCCCCTGATGTTTTCGGATGCACAAAGTGCCCGTTAGAAACCCTCTAATATGACTTTTGAATACCATTTTACGCCTCATTTTCTCTGCATTTTAGTGGAAAAAAGCGAAAGTGCTATCAGGAATTAGACTGTACTTTAAAAATAGCAGACAGGCATTAATTCCAGGGTGAGTTTAAACAATCAGGGTGGCACTCTGCGTACACGTTAAGTAGGGGGTAGTAAAATCAGCGGCTCGCTGTCGCGCCTAAGCGCTTACGCAAACAAGATTACAGAAGACGTACTGCCAGTCCGTGTCCATGTTGGCTCACGTTGAATGTATTTGCTTTCAGGTAAGACGATCTACCGGGAGTGCGAGGTACCAAGAGTACATAAAGTGACAGGTTCACGATGACTGGCGACGATAACGCGGCGCACCGAGGTAGGCGACATTATTCTATCAATGCCGCAGAATATCCTCTATCTTACACGTCGACCACATGACTAATTTCACTTCCACTCAGTCGAGGCTCTTTAAAAAACGAGCCAATACCTTGACAAGTCAATAATGTCTAAAGCAAAGGAGTCATTGCGAAATGTAGGTCTTTCCACTCCACTTGTACATTGGTTCAGAGAATTGCTCATTCGAATCAATACGTACATTAAAGCAATAACAATAGAAGCGAAAGGTAATCTCGCGCGTACCCTTGCAGCCCTAACTCGTCCCCTCGAATTAATTATCTCGCTATCTGTGAATTTCAACGGCACATTTGGCAAACACTCCGGCGAAGATAAAGTTAAGCAGCTCTCTCCGCGACGACGGAACAAGAGAAGCCGCGCGAGAGAGGGTGGTAGGTGGAGCTCAAGGGAAGAGTGAGAGTTTATAAGTTGGTAATTTGAGGTACGGGGCACGTACGCGGATCCAGATCTTTGCGGCGCCGAAATAAATCAGCGAGCTAGTAAACCCCGTCCCCAAGGCTCGTTCCTCTCTCGAACGACTCCCGCGCACACATTCTCGCACATACACACACACACACACACAGACTTCCTTCTTCTTCGATCCTCTCGAGCCGCGGTTATTTATTCGAGAATTACCGCCGCTTATAATAAGCTCCTCTTTATTCCACAACGGCCTCTCCCCAATTCCACCCCTTTTCTCGTGCGCACTCACGCCGGAACAGATTTTCCACTGATTTAATGGCCTTCTCACTTCTACCGGGAGAGAAAGGGAGATGTGCCGAGAGACACGCTGTGTGCAGACGCCCGGCTTAGTCCTTCTCGAATGCCCAGGTCGGAAACAAAACGTGTTCGGGAACAGGTGTATGTTTATAGGATATCAGATTTGTATGGTAAATCCTGGCGATAATCCTGAGATTAATTTTTATCAATATGTGCTGTTGGCAGTCATTCAGTGTGGAGAATCCAATTATTAGTGCAATGGAATCTTTTTACTCGGAATTTCACATGCACGATATCTTTGTGCATTTGAAATTTTTTAATGGAGGGATTTCGATTTTGTTGCTTGGTGGATTTTACCTGATTAATTTGACGGAAGGGTCGATGCGTTAAGGGCTGCAGTTCGAACACCCGATATGTCAGCAGGTCGCCGAGAGTTCGCGTTTTGTCTGCGGCGAATGGTACATTACCGCGCGCGCCACGGCGGTCGAGCACCTCGTTGACCTACCTGAATAGAGTGCCGAATAATGCATCTCTCACCCCCTCACCACCTCTGCCAGGTAACTCCCCAGCATCCCGGCAGTAGTAGCTCCTTAAATGGATCTCGCGCGTTCCCGCTCCGCTTTTGCCGAGCGCTGAAAGCCCCTGTTCGCCAGATTGGGGTGCCGCGAGGCGTCTATCGATGACTTCTACCTCTCGCGGGGCCGACTTAATGACTCGAAAATTAATTCGTCTCCGGGCAATCGCTCTTCGTTTCCTCGCTGTTGTTTTCGGGGTTAACAAGCCTCGGCGCGCCTTTCGCCAGTGCGAATCCGAGACGCTCTCGTGCGCTTCTCATGGATGCTAATGACTTCCGACAATGAGACGCTTCGCCCCTATTAATTTCGTGGCGTAATTGCCTTGGCTAGGCTCGGCTCGGCTCGATATGCATATGGCTCGAAAGGATCAGTGATAGGTAACGAAGGAAGTAGAGAGTTCTGCGCGCGCACTCCAGACCACCCTCTGGAGGTGTGGTCATCGGATTCACACTCAGTCGATTCTCCAAAGTCTAAACCATTTCGAAGCATTAAAACTTCGGTAAAGTCAATGATCTGAAAGAGGACAAGAAAATTCTTCGATTCTAGTACCAAGAAATCCTTTAGGGCCTTATAACACACCATAGAGGATTAATGAAGATAAAGAAATAATGGAGGAAAGGCTTGGTCGAGCAGAAAGTGAAAAGGGAGGAAGGCTACATCCGACAAGAGTTTTTCAGGTGTCAGAATCGGCGTAGGTGCGTGATCACGCATCGAATCTCATTGGCGACGGGAGCGAGTGGCGGGTAATATATCCAGTGCAGTCAAGTCCCTTCCTTCTCGGTGCGGAGGTTTCCCAGCCGCGGAGTGCAGCATCAGCCTCTCATCCCATGTGATTCCACGTACACATTCGCACAAGAGCATACAGGCACGCCTGTGATCCAGTGTCCCGAGTGTGCGTCCATTGTGCCAAGCTTTGTTCGAACGGTGACGGGGTCACATTAATCTGTCTCTCACTCCCCTTCCACATAACCCGTACACACGTTATAGGACGTGCGTTAACATACTCCCGCGTATAGGTATCGCGTCACACTCGGCTATCGAGCGCCGAGGGGACACCTGCAAGGCGATCCTTGATCCAACTCCAACCGCAACTCGATCCATGTGTCCTGATCATATCAAATTCTCCCTCCCACCCCTTTGTCACCTTATAGTTTTAGCCCCCTCTACCAGCATCTTGATCATGATACCATATTGGGAGAATGTTACTACTGGCGAGGATTACGAAACCATTGAGAATTCAAGTTCTATGTCTATGCAATTACTGACGATAGTACAGAAAGACAATTGTTTCAAGTGATTCCTTTGCAAAGCCACTAGTTAAAGGGTGTCGCAATAAACCGAGATTCTCGAGGATGAAGCCATTACGTGCATAGTGAATCGTAAGCGTCCAGAAGTTTAAGGCGGGCAGCGTGTAGCAGGGGTTAAATCTTGAGGGTTAATCCCCAATCGCTCAAGATTACCGTGCACCCTGAAACTTGTCTCGAGGTCTGAATTCTACAGGCGGCGCAATTGTGTAAGTACCGGGTCAGTGTTTCATGGTTATCGCCCCCGCGGGTGATTAACTGTCTTCTTGAGTCTCAGCTGCCCGAGGGATTTGTCGTTTAGCTGCGAGCATAGCGGAAAAAAAGCCGGCAAAGTTCTTGCTGCAGTAAACAATATTACGCTACAGCCGTGGAAAAATATAGTATTGTAATCGAGCTATTTAGTAATATAGAATTATTTTGGAATTAAATCATAACGAATCGGCGAACGTAAAATCGAAGCGGACGGGTAGTAATAACTGAGGCATTGTTTGTCGCACGACCATAGCATCCATAATACAGTTGTAAAATAATTAAAAAACGGCAATATTGTGCTTCGAGCATCGTTCTGTATTAATTATTCAGTCCAATATCGCCGATCGACTTTATGAAACGATAGAATGGGAGTTGCGTCCGGATTTTCGAGCAGCAATCTGACATAAAACTATTAAAGTAATTGCCCGTGAACGCCATTCAGTAATCGCATCACAAAAGGCACAATGGCACTCCTAAATGAGAGACTTATTGGATATTGCGAGTGTAATATTGTAGTTCATGTGTGGTTGAAGGTGTTCATAGTATGTCATGATCGAAGGTGTCCTGTCAGCGACAGTGCAGGAAGAACGTCCAGGATGCCTACCTACCTTAACTTTCGGCACTTACTAGTCGATGGGTCTGTGCAATAAACGCTATGATACAGCCACTATGTCGCGCGGAGCACTCTACTGGCGAACAATTGACCATAAAAGTGTAAATGTCCAGTCTTGGCGAAGGTGGAAGAGCTGAAAGAGTGACCTCTTCCCGACGAATGATTTCCCTTCGCGTTACATTGTTTCGGGGCTCGATAGGAGCCGCGAATCGAGGGGGTGCGTGCGCATTCCTATTTCGAGTTTCGAGACTTCGGAGGTTGTATCGCGGCTGTATCGATTCACCCCCACTCGGCTCACAGCGCTGTCGGAGTGGGGGACGAAGCACCCAGTCCATTCTCAACGAGGCGCATTTTTGCCAACTTGTCATCACGAAAAATGCCAACCTTCGTCCACCTATTATGATCATCATTCCCCATTTAAATGACTATAGTAAGATCTCCAAATTTTTTAAATAAAAAATATGCCAACTCTAATACTATTACATTCGAAAAAGGTTAAAATCCTAAGTAAATAATCACCATTAATTTATGATTTTATTAAAAACTGTGGTTTATTTGATTCTTGATATGTTCATTATTAAATACTACAGTTTATGATGGTCAGAAATAAACAATCAGTCTTTGAGTCCGACGACGTTGATGTAGAGATTTCGATGAGTGTAACATGGACTTGTACGGCGCATCCCTTCCCCTATGAAAGACGCCCCTACCAGTATGCCCGGCGGTGCCACCCCTAAAACCCCTCTGACGATAGAGGTGCCTTGGTAGTTCGAGCAGCCTCCGCGGGATGCCGCCAGTCCTCAGGTTTTCGGACAGCAAGCGAAGGGGTGGCGGCACCCCTGCGTTGATAAGGTGGAACATCTATGTGCTGGGTGATAGCGAGGCTTGCAGGCTGGCGCGCGCGTACGCTGCTCGCCGCCGCGCCGTCGGCCTATCTAATAAGCGGAATCTTTCTACCAGCCGTCGCGAAGGCACGTCAGATCGAACACGAAAAGCACTGAGCCCTGGAGTGAGAGGACACGGGGACACCGCTCTGGTTGGCCTGTGTGCGACGCAATACACTCCTACCAGAAAAAATAACACTCACGCCACGTACGGTAGTACAGTAATTTTCAGAGCAGTCGTGCTCGGCTAGGCTCAGCTTGCTTGTAGCTCGGGGTAAGCGTGACTAGGCCCGATAGCATCGAGATTCCGTCGCGTGGATAAGCGCACCGCCCACCACAGCCAGACCGTTTTATTTTCTAGTCTAAAATGTAGAATAACGGGAATTTCGCAAATTACAGCGCGTCCCCCGCGCTATTTGTACAAAGTAACGCGGCGAGCGTGCACTGTCGCGTCTCGGCACATCCAGACAAGTCCTTCCTATTTCCTCTTATTCCTGTCGAAGGGCAGTTCACACTCGGTCCATTATCCTAATGCTTAAGAACATTCACAGTCACACTAACTAGAATATCGTACGTTTGCTTTATGAATTTGACTTTTCAAAATTGAAATGGAGAAACATCATTGTCCTCTGTAATAATCGTCAAGGGATTATTGAGCGAACATATCAGATTTGAATGAATTAATTCAAGTAGCTTTAATGCTGGTGTATGCTGTGGGGCGGTGGTTGAAGCGGGGGTGGGAGCGTAAGGTTTTAAAGGAGAATTTAATATCAGAGTAACAAGATCCGAGTTTATCGTGGTTCTCTCGCGCATCGGTTTACAAGCCTTTGATAATGGGACACCGGGAAACTATTGCACCCCCGAACAGCTCGCCTGACAGTCCATCTCACACCACCGCCTGCACGTGTGTGCCCTTGCCTTCCAGCTAAGCAGAATTAGGAGCGTGTGCGTGCTCCGTTGCTCTGTTGGCGTCTACGCCGAAAGGGATTTGATCTACCTAACGCACTGCCGGCAATTTACTCGATTGATTTCTGAAACACGTTTGGGTGCGGAGATAACACCTACCACTGCCACTCACTTAACATTGTATCTAGGGAATTTGAAGGATGAAGCTGCTAACTTGTCGACACGTAATTACAAGGGTCTGAATTATTTTAGGGAACTCCGGGAAGTAGTGCAGCTTGTAGTGATTCCAGAGAACAATTTAAAATGAGCCCGAATGCCTGCATAATTGCCATAGTGATATAAAGGGTCGCTTAGTATGAATACTTGAAATGCAAGCTTTTGTAATATAATAAAACAGGATTATACATTTTCGAAATTTAACATCCACTCAGTTGCAACCGTGAAGAGCTAAATTTATTTAATGCTTCTTTGAATATACATTTTATACTTCATAGAAGGCCAGGCCATATTTTTTCGGCATTTGGGGTGTCGGAGTATCAAGATATCAAGTCCTACTCCCAATTTCAGCTAGTTTACTGCCGAATAAACGCGGGAAGCGAGTTCGTTCGTTGGCGGCCTTAAAAATGTCGACGGGTCCGCCGCACTTTTTTAGAAAACATGCCAGCGGATTTTTTATACTATGCGCCCTGCCAGTAGTTCTCCTGATAGCTTGGCACACACGCGCGCCCTAGCATGTACGTGAAAACACGTACAGGGAATGGTAATGAAAGTCGGTGAACGCGACGTGGCCCGCTCGTCCGCTTACGAAGTATATTTCACGCCGCTTTTTTTCGACCCTGGTCGGGTAACACGAAGTGCGTACTATGAGATATACTGTGACGTTCGAACATAGGCGTGTGTCTATCTTGTATGGGGAAATCGTGTGCGGTCCAGTGGTGCATGCTTCGCGCGACACTGTGAGCAGCCAGGGAATAGCTCACTTCCACTGTGCTGACAAGCGAAGTTAAGTGGCTGAGAGTGTCAGGACACTTCATTATTAAATGGAGGAGTATTGAGAAAACGAAGGGACATTCTACACTTTTTCGCAATGGCATCTCGATAATATATTCTGCGGTTCCTCTAGAATTATTCATAAAAACTGCCTTTATTTCTAAACGTTGATACGCCATCACTATTCTTCCATCAAACCATTAAACAGGATTATTATTCTCTTGTTTCGTGCTGCAGCACCACCTTTTTACACACCCGTTACTCTGTGTCATCTTGATCCGCCTGGCATAAAGAAAACTGATTCGCCGCCCTTAAGAAGAGGCGCCTTCATTGTGAGACGCGTCCTCGCGTGACTAGCACCACTCGCTCGGGAGCGTTGTAATCGCATTAACATGCAAATATTCACTTTGCCAGGCGAGCGCCGAACAGCAGGGATCTCGTCGTGCCGTTGAGCACAACGTAATCTCGCGTCGTCGTCCGCGCGCCGAATTCGCGAACGCTTGGTATTGTCCTCCTGTGTCAGGAACATTGCCTCCAAAATCCCTAGGCTTTCCGGTACCTCTACTAGAGTCATCGTTACTTGGGATTTTCAAAAGATGGAATACTCTCATGTTTTTCTTTACAAATAACGAACCAAGTTCGTTTATTCCGAAAATTCGCTTGCAAAACTCGGCAAAGTTGAAATTATGATTTTGACGTTGGTCTGCTTCCTTAGAAGGTTGATTATAGAATACCTTCATTTTAATAGTGAAATTTGAACACCGCAATATGCTTGCAGATGTGTAATAATTCAATTAGCCTTCGATAATTGGATGTACTAATTTCTATAGTTAGAAATCTATTCGTTTGGTCCACAAATGCAGCTCACCACAAACGAGTTAGCTTTTGTCAAGCGCTATCGCTGTTTTTCGTGCCGTATACATTGGAACACGCAGTATCAAAGCGTCTTTTCGGATATTGTCGCGAAGGGAAAGCGAAGCACGTACGACACACTTTAATGGCCTCGCCAGGGGTACGAAACAGTTTTGCGGGGCGCCAGATATGAGCGAGATAAATCTAACGTAAGACGTATTGTGAACCACCATATTGCTACTCTTGCAATAGGGACAAGAAGTTACGTTGGTTAGCCCTAAATGTGAGGAAACAACTGGCTACCATTTCCACCCCATATTTCAAGCTTGAAACTGAAAACATTCCCCTCGAGGGGGGATCGATTTTCCGATCAGTACCTGCGCTGCACCTTTGATTGCACTGTGGTGAGTCAACAGAACTTCACATCGAGAAGAAGTACTCGCGCCATTAGCCTGTTTAATCAGAGGCACTGCTTAAACAACGTATAAGAAACTCTCCAGTAAATCCCAGCATGTAAAAGAGCCCAATGATTCACTTATTACCATCCACTATCGCAAAACGAAAGAACCAACTAATAATAATAAAGAAAAGTTTCAAAAGTACTAAATCCAGGAACTTCGCACACTATTCACAAACCCGTAAGTAAAGCTGTTCGTACCAACAAAATATATAAACGAACCTTTTACTTCCATCTCCGCAACCAAGCCATCAACACCATTTACACGAAAACACGCAAGGAAATTTTGGCACCGGTTCGCCCATTTTTCGGGGAGAACGTGCGGAAAGGGGAGCGAGCTTCTTTCGGCAAGGACCAAGCAAGATGAATTTGCGAGAGCGCCGGTGTATTCGCAGTGGCAGGCGGTGCGCGGGGATGTAAGAGAATCGTGAATGGCGCTGGCCATTTCTGTTTACAAGATGAGCATCGCGGCCTGTAAATCATAGAGGAGGATGGTTGGAGGGGAGCGGAGGGCGAGGCGGTGAGCAGGAGAGTGCAAGAGAGGGTGTGGGGAGGGTGGTAAGGGGGAGCATGCGGCTGCGTGTATGCAAGAAGAGGAATGTTCGAGGGCGGAGGGCAAAGCGAGCAAGTCTGCTGGGAAATAAGGAGGCAAAGTTAAGCTCTCGTGCTCCGCTCCATCTCTTGCTGACGTCGACGTCGACGTCGACGTTGGCGGCCGTGCCTTGCCCTCGGCAAATAGCTATCTAACCCTAGCGTATTCCTCGCCCGGCATTACATCCGCTCTAGCTAACGTGACGAAGACACCCTCAGGCCTGACGGAACCACTCTTCACTCTGCCTTCAAGCCCCCCGCTTATCGTACACGACGAATTCGTTATCACTTCTCCCTGACCCCTTTATTCAGCACGAGGAGGATCCGCTAGTAAAAATTAATTGACTGTCACTAGATTAATTAATCCAACTGTTCATTTGTTCTAAGTCTAAATGAAGGTACGAAAATCCTGATATATTTTGTATATTGAGAAAATAAGTTCATTCTGACAATAAGTGTCTTTGTTAGCGTTCAAAGGTGGAAGCAACGAGTTTCTTCCAACTTGCCACGCAGCAGTTTATCGAAAGCGAGTGAGGGTTATTTTTCCTGGAGAATAAAGCCGGGCAACAACGAACGAGAAGGGGTCGCTTCGATTACCGATAGTAAGTCATTTCTAGGCGGTCTCAAAGGGTCCATTTTGGCGAAACGTGCCAGGCGAATGAATAGTTAGTCGCGCGTAAAAGTGATCTTTGACTTATAGAGTCCGGGCGTTTACAGGGTAACACGCCGAGTGGCTCGATTCACAGCATAATCTCGAGAAGCCCTGCTGGCAACGGGGGGAATCGATGTGTTTCGCACAATTGAGGAAGCGTATCTACGTAGAAAAGCCTTAGCATTTAAATGTATGCATTGGCAGATCCGGAGAGACGGAGATAGAAAGGAGAGGGAGAAGAAATTGGTGAGCGCGAGAAAAGGCAAGTCGACTGACAGTAGTATTTTAGTCGGGAGTACCTGTGCGCCACGCCACTAGTTGCTAAGTGCAAATAGTCAGGGTCATGGCGGGAGCCAACGGCTTCGCGGTCCCAGACTTATTTCACGCTAGAACGAAGCCGGAATACTTCAGGACGCTGGGAATTCCGAATTCCTATTGCGCGCACCTACACCGCTTCCCGTCGGGTCGACGTCTTCCCACAGTCCTTTCTTTTCCCGCAATTGTCGCACAACACCCCGATAATCTTTCGCTTCTCTCATCTATTTTTGGGAATTAATCATTCCAAAAGGGTTGTTCAAACCGCAGATAAAAGCATTAAATCTTTCTGTTGTAAGCGGTATCTATTAACCGAATATAGAAGGGCATCGTCAAATTCGACCAAATAACATGTTCTTTCGCAGTGTGTTTCTCTTTTTCGTGCCCGTATTTTTCAGGCAAAGGGAACGGCATTCGTGAAAATAACAGCCCAGTGGAGCCGATGGAACAAGAGAATGCGTATCGTTCCCGAAACGAAACGCGAAGCGTGCCCTCTCGGGTTTCCAGGCCAGGTTTTGCCTGGCCCAAACCTTCCACGCCTTTCTATTTTTCACGCTGCTGAAACACTACCTATCGCTGCCGAACTTTCGATTTTGCGGTGTGCAACCTAATCGCGCGGATAACGGGAGCTTTGCGGTGCATTTGAAAAAATGTGCGAGCATCTGTGGCGCCAAGGATGCAATAGAAAATATACGCTTTTCCTGCGTCCACTGCTTTCAGAAATATACAAAGTGAAACTGCCTCTCCAGCACTCTGGTTTCTATTTTACTGATTAGCTTTTCTACTTTCTGAACTACTTTTGAGTCCGAAACTTTCAAGATATTTCCCGAATCAAATTATGAAAATGTAAAGTGTCCTCCACGAGAGACTGTTGTTGCCAGTAATGTTCTGAACGCTAAGAACTCTCTGTTCTGCGGTTTCTCATTTTCCAATAGACGCCTGCGAAAGGCGCCTTCGCTTTTATCCTTTCATGCAGTGTCCATTAGGAAAGCTACTCCTAAACCCAAACTTGCAGGAGCACCTTAATCCCTCCAAGTCATAACGATCCTTGCATCATTCACACAGTAATGCTGCAGAATTTGAAGTTGCGTGACAGAAATGATTTTGTAGATGTAATAAGGGAAAGCAAGTCAAATGTAAATGTTTCCTCGAGTGATTATTTCTTGATTTCTAAAGTCAGGAGAGAGTGTTGGTGGTGAGCGACGAAAAGAAAGGAGGAATGAATCGATCTGAATAGCCGGGACCGCACGACGTTTAATCTACCATTTTAGCTGCGGCACGACAGGCTCGCACGTTCGTTTCTCACTGCCATTTTGCAGACAGTGACAAAAACTTTGTAGCGCTGGCGCTGTTAAAGCCCGGCGAGCACGTAGAGAGGGCGTAGAGGGGCTGAGGGGCCAGAGGGCGCCATGCCACCGTCCGGGAAAGGGAGAATGGGGAGATTACATTCGCGGTTGAAACTCGGCTGCGTGAGACGCTCCCCATATTTGTTTAGAGCCACTGGATATTAATAGACGGAGTTCCTTGCAATTTTGAATTATAAATGAGGCATTAGGGAAATCCGCTCCTCCGCTACGCCCAGTCCACGCCGACTATTCCTCTTTTTCACTACATTCATTCTTTCGTCAGGCGCGAAAGAAATATTGACCAACGAAAACACCTTTCGGTCCTGTTACACGTACAAATAGCTGCGCGTCAGATGCTAACCGATATTTAAGAGTTCGCGTTTGTCTTTCCTTGAACGTTTGCTTATATGCCCGCCGATTTTAGATACGAATTGCCTCGCTGACGTCAGCGGATGGATGAAGGTGGTTAATGTTCACATTTTTTAGTTGAAGCTTATGGATGACGAGTAACAAGTAAGTAGTGTTCTACAGACTGGTCGAATGAGAGATTCGGTATTACTAAAATCTTGGAGGGACCTACAAGTAGTAAAGCCATAAAACTTGGCTAAGTGCAAGCGTGACAAGGAGTAACACCACCAGGCTGCAATACAGTTTGGCTAGGTGGCTGGCGTAAGTTGGTTGGTAACGATACTTGGGCGAACGAGAGCGGGTGCAGGCCGGGCGTTAAACGGAACCATTATCCCGCGCCGCGAGACCGTTATTGCTCATTTATCGGCGAAAGCCTGGCGAAACTATTGGCCATAGGCTTGACACGACACGATAAACCAAGTCTTCCTTTCCCTTCCTCAAGATCGACGCACCACGCTTTCGCCCGCCTTTCCTTTTTCTCCGTTCTCTGCGCTTCTAACAGCCTGGCTCCCTTCTGCCTTAACTTCTCCGTTCCCTTTTACTCGATTCCCTCCCCCACTTCGTTTTATTCTCTTCCCCCCGTTTCTCCGGACCGGTGCCCCGATAATTACGTAATTGCGCGTACTTTTCGTGGCCGCTTTATAAATAGCCCGTGAATAATGCCCGCTCGGCCACCGGTCTACCTGTTCATCCTCTCTTTTTCTTTCCCTTCGCAGCAACCAGCCAGCCAGCCTGCCAGCCAGCCAGCCACCCTCGGCGAGCCGTGATTGCTCGATATAACTCCGGTTAATTTTAAATTTCTCGACGCACCTTTGTCGCAGGGCGCGCCGGAAGTCTCGGTATCCCGGTAACTGGTACCCCCTCGCGGCGCTAAATTGAGTTTACCAAGTTAGACGCCGCGAAGAATACTCTCCTGCTCCGGAGTTCCCTTCTGCCTCTGTCCTTTGATGACACTGAATATTGACCCTTTCAAATGAGCCTTTACAACTCCATTGTTACCTTTTGAGAATGCATCTCACCTGATTTTGTGACAGTTTTGAAGATGCGCACTGATGTCAGGTTCAAGTTCCTTGTGACAACGATATATGAATAAATAGTTGCCGATTATAGATGGAGGGACGAAATTTCTGTTTTAAAAAGGCTGGCTTCGGTAAAAGGTATACTATATCTGTACATGGAAGTAATTACTGTACTACTGAAAGCCACAGCATAACGAGTTCCGAGCGAGCTGAAACCCCCCGCAATTCAGCGCAGGTTGCAAGCACCTTGTAGTTAGCAGGAGTACCGGCCCATAACAAGAGTAGAGCCGCAGCCGTACAAGCGGTGTCATTCGGATTTGACGATCGAAAGTTTGAAAAGTACGAAGAGATTACAAGAGCGTTCAGTGTACTTCTGGGTTGGGGATACTCGTAACCCGGTAACAGGCCGAGGATTGCGTGCACTAGTCGCCGGGGTGTTGGACGCGATAAACGTTCGAATACGCGTAAAGCCCCATTGTGCCGCACAGCCTGCTGGCGAGCTTACGTCTTCATACGGATTGCCGTGTAGCCCTCAGCCAATCAATCGCTGTCGAGCAAACCGCTGACGCAATGTCAACACGCGCGACTGATAGCCTAAGATATGTTAATGGATATGCTCCCTCACCTGTACTCCCTTGGCTGCTCCCCTATCCGCCTGAACATCCTCTCAAGAAATCTTTATGTTAGTAACGCCGAGCCATTTACCACTTTCAATTCTATTAAATAGAAAGTCTAGTGCTGGGTTTCGAAACAGCGTCATTCTAAGTTGTAATATATCATTTCTTAGAGAATTTTTAATTTTGTATTTTCATCTATTTCGACTGTCTCTAATTAGTAATGACGAAAGAATGATGATGGATGCATGTTGGAATGATCTCTCAATGTTAGTTTCCTTTTAGAAAATAACCGATAACAATTTTTAACGTTTAATCTATCGCTCTCAAAGTGTACTAACACGAGGACATAACAGGCCGGATCAGCCCGAAAAGATTAAGCTCGCCAATTAACTGGTTGCGTCGCATCAGCGCTGTTCCCTGCGTTTTTTTCCCTGCATCGCGTGTTTTCATCGAAAATCAATTTTTCGGGGGCGATTTCACGATGGAATCTGGTTTTGACACTCGTGACGCGCGAAACTTCCGCATGTATATGCACTAGTCAAGGCTAGCTGTACTGACTCCGTTTCGTTGGATTAATTGGATTCAATCACAAAACCGGCGCTGATGTAGGATAGCTGGCTACCAATTACGCTGGTTCGCAGCGGTATTAATCAAATTTAGCTATTTGATCGGTCCCAGCTTTTGATCGTCCGCCACTGCGGTCAACCTGTACTCGCCATATAAGATGTATGGCCAAACAGTGAGCACCGCTCCGAATTGTAATTATGAAACACGTTGATATAGGCGTTTTAAACCCACGCACGCACGCAGTCGCTTGCCCGATCTCCATTGTACCGTGATTGGCTTGTCAATTATAACAGAGATAAAGAAAGGAAATACGAAATTTAACCAATTTCATAACATTCAGATCCAAGCGACATTTACCGTGATTTCATGGACTTATCCACTAAGAGTTTTCTATCTCGAGTCTTTCCTCGTTATACTTTGAACGAAAGAGTTTTTTTTTCCCCCGTTCACGGAGCGTAGGAGTATCGGGCGTTACATATGCCAGTGGAGCAAAGGTGGTGGTCGAGTGCGAGGAGAAAAGGAGGTTAAAACCCGGGGGTACAGGGTGGACGATATTTGCGCGATCTGCGACACGCACGTTCTCCGAGGGTAAGTATCGAGACACGCAAAGCTTAGATGGGGAGTTGCGGAGGTATGTAGGTAAGCCTGCGCCCGGCTGGGGAGCCGCTGGTGCTCCAGTGAGGTAAGGTCCGATAATTAACGAATATGCTAATCAGGCGAATAGAAAAGGAGGGGCCTATAATTAGCTCGGGGCGCGATACAACGGGTTACGTTAATTATTCAGGCCTCGTTCTTTCTGAGGGCCGCGAGGAGCCGGCTGTAATTAATTTTCGAATGACGTGACTGCAACGGCCACCTAGCGAGAAAGGGGGAGCGCGAGGCGTGAGCGGGCAGGGAACAGCCTGGGACTTGCATTAGGCTGGTGTGGTTCGATTGACTCTCCCCGGTGACTTATGCCTTTGACAGCTCCGCTGCGCTTCCCAAGATGTCGATATTCCAATCGTGATCCCGCAGCCACGATTCATTGCTGACGAACTCCGCTAATTCAGTGGCCGCGCTCGTTCTTGTTACCCTAACACGCACACCCCGATTCAGATAGTCACACTCTATTCCGGCTAATGTCTCCCACTAATTTGATTCGGAAATGAATATCCCTCTGCACTTCACAGATACAGCTTCTAATAGTCCACCATCAATACTAGACTTTCATGTGTACAATATTGGAAGTATCGGCAAAATGTGTATTATTTCCAATGAAAGTCTGATTCAAATAGAGTTAAGTTATTGAATTACCGCAGAATTACTACCCTTTCATGTTTTTAGGTAATATTTTCGATTAAGCAAGAGTGTTTTTTCCAGCAAATAATTTCGATGTTTGATTTATTCCAATCCTCAGATATGCTTTTAAAAATCTGCGGTTATATTCGCACGTTATTTGGCGTCCTGCGTCCACCTAATAATGGGCTCAATTAGCACAGTATTTGTAGCGAATAAACATTACCGATGGCACAGGACGTCATGGATAAACAGTAAACGTTATTTTATCAGATACTGAGAGACATAGTTGGCTCAATACTCTCCCACTTTGGTGCTGCACAGTACATTAACCAGGACCTGTACTTACTAAATACATGATCCCAAATGCATTATGCAGTTTGAACTCGGCGTATTAAAAGCAAAGCATATATTTGTAGAGTTGATAAAAATATCACGAATTTTGAAAATGCAAATAAAGAGAAAAGATTATAGAAAGTATTAGGAGGGAAGGCAAATAAAATAAGCAGATTTTATGGAACTCTGATGTTATCTTCATTCTCTCCAGACATCCGTAAAAAAGATATGTTTACTCGCATTGACATACATTAGCGGGAGAGGTGGGCCAATGGAATTCGATTAGCTGCCACGTGAAATGAAAGCCTGCGAGCAGTTAATGGCTTCCTCCTTCCGGCCGCAACATAAATTCGCAAAAAATGTTTGCCCACAGTCGGTGCTGCGTGCGTGTGTAGCAGCTGAATGAAGGAGGTGCACATGTGTGCGTCAGGCAGCGGATAAGAAAGAGGAAAAAATTAGGGTCCAAGGGAGGACTATTAGTCGTAGGGGTAATTGCGCGTAAATAAAACGAGGCTTCTGCCCGGTTAACCAATCTTCCAGGCCAATCTTCCGCTCTATCTAGGCTATCATCCTCTTCTCCACATTCTCTCTGTGCGTTTAGTAAGAGCAATTTGAATGATTTAATGGCTTCCCGTTACTGCGCAGCCAACTATGTTCTCGATTAATAAAGCCTGCTTATTTAAAGCGCAACGTTGCCTCGCTGCTCCACTGCTGAATTTTGGAAATGACTGAAACGCTCGGCATAAAGCGATTTTGCTTTCCCAACGCAGCCCAATATTCCCAATCGACTCTTGGATCTGGAATTTTCCCAGTGAAATGCAAGTAGCGTAGAATCAATTGGAATTCCACTAAATTGAAAAATGGCTGGGCAAAAAAGAAGAGCAACTACACTTAGAGACGAGAAGATGGAAGGTAGTATAGAGCATAAATACGAGAGCGCCGTATCCATAAATTTGAGCGTTAGCAATACAGCCGCTGCTTTCAGGCACGATATAACTACGAGCGCTCTGATTTCAGTGCTAAGTCGTAAGCTCATAAATCATACATCATAGCCGGGCGGTTCGCTCGCGTTCTTATATCTATTCTCCATCTCTTCTTGCGCTCTCGAAAGAGGCTGTGCTCGATAATTCCCCGGGCTGACAGCGATTAACGAACACCCCGAGCGCCCGAGTAGAGCTATACCCATTTCGAGAAAAGGGGCTCGAATCTCCAAAGTGTCGAGAGCTCTATATCACCGGGTACATCGCGAGTTAAATGGAGCACTATTTATTCTCGTTTGCCTTAATCGCCTCTGTATCCTGCCTGGGATTTAGTAACGCGAAAATAATTCATCAGATTTGATTCCCCCGCAATCTACCCACAACAACTATCGTTAATGAAAATAATAAGAAACTTTTACTTCATTACAAACCCAATGAACTATCACCACACGTGGTGCCTGCTGCAAGATGTTATTAGCAATAAGATCAGAAGAAAGAGTGATTCGAAAAGCAGAAAGTCACAGGAGTCGGGGAATTAAAGGTGCAAGGGACAGTCGGAGTAAGTAGTTGGCAAGTACCACCGAGAAACCACGAAGGCACGACAAAGGTTCCGCATTTACACCGGGACACGTTTGTTTGTACCTTACGTCCTGGCCGCAACAAGAATTTAGCGCTCCCATTACCCGGCCAAATGTGTTGATGCCGAAATTGCTTCGTTAACATTATATCGTTGCGTGCCGGTTATGGTCATGTGTGCCTTAACGAGCCGCCGCGCGTTATGCTTATTGCCAACGCGGTTCTTAGCTGGTGGCCGATACACTCTTTCCAGCACGAAACTCATTTCCCTTCGCCACAATCGAATACTTCTACTACCCAACTAAAAATAAGAAAGCATCGAAAATTATCACATAAAATTGCCATGATTAAACCAACCACTCAGAAAGAATCTAGTATTTCAAAAATTTCATACACCTCGAGTGACATAATGCTGGGATCAGGCGAGATAAAGTGAAGCAATCCAATCTAGAAGAATATGAACAGTAATCCTGATTACGTTGGCATCACCATTGGGAAGTTTAAGTAGGCAAAGTTTTTGCTATATCCATTTACCCCTTTTGCTTCGAGAGACATATATCTTGGGAAAGGGCAACGGGCAACGGGCGCGAATTATTACTCAAATCAAGCAATAAGCGGTGTCGTATAAATAACGTGGGTCCAGTTTCTCGAGTGGTATAGGAACGACTATTCTCAGCCGGTGGGCAAGCCTGTCTGGCCATGCGTGCTCTCTTCTACTAGGCGCCGTGCGCCGGCAGTACTCCTTCCACTGGAAGAGGGCGCGTGCGAGGTCCGAGGTATCTAGTGTCGGTGGCTCTCGGTGCTTTCGTTGCTTTTGCTTGGCGTTCCTCTCCCTCTGCTGGCGTCGAGTCGCCATCCACAGCCAGGGTGATAGCAGTAGGCGCTAGCTGGCTCTGGTACGCGCGGGGCTGCCGGGTGATTTGTCGCGGCGGATATGAGAGCGGCGCATTGCCCCTCTGGACGCGCAATATTATTTTAAACGATGATATAGGAGAGGCGCGTGCTGCCGCAGAAGCCACCAGCTCAGCCTCGAGCCTTCACTCCTTTTGCCACGTATACACGTATAAGCGGCGCTCTCGTAACGCGCGAAATGAAAATCGCGATACCACTGGCCGCCCTCTTTTATACAGGGTGATACGAAACTTTCACTGGAAACTTACCAATGTCAGGAGACCTTTTTAGAGTACTTGAACTGCCTTTCACTACTTGGATCTCTCGAATAACCCATTTAATGCTGCTTTAGTTTTATAAATCCTAATTCAACATATGCGAGAACTGAGATGTGATCATTACGTAATTTTATTGGTTGTATCTTTTAATTACCGATATTTTGCTCTTTCGATCTTTTATTGTCCATTTTGTCCTTGTTTATAAAAGTAGACGTTGTTTATATTTAGTTACTATAAAGATTTTATGTGGGCTACCCTGTAGAAACGTGTAAGTGGTGAAAGATGCTGGGCGAGCTCGCCACTTTCGCGGGTACTGTGTTTGCCCTCTCAGCCGAATTCCCCACGCGTACATCGTGATACGGCAACCACGCGTGACCCACCGCCCCTTGTTATCAAAGGGAGACACTGTCTGATACTGATTCCCAAAAGATTGTAATTCATTCTTCTAGTTTTCCTATATTATATAGCATCAACCAACTAAGTTAATATTAGACGTGCAAATGGCAACTCGGCAATATGAGCAGGATTGGTTTCAGGATTTATTTCTTAAATCTCGTCTATTACAGAACTAGGAAGAGAGCGTACGGCCCACTTTCGACTCTTGCTGGGATCGCCCTAACAAGTTGGCCAGTTGGAATGGCCAGTCTGGCTAGCAAATGGCATAATTCAGTTCTCTATCTTGGTCCGAATTCTCTCCCGTGAAGCGAGGTCCAGCCTGGGCAACACAGCGGGCAATAAGCGGTTCGCTCATTCTATATGTCTCTTCGTAAATTGGCCCCGCTGACTTCCCTTTCGGCGATTTCATCGGGTCGGCCGCAATCCACCGGCGACGGCCTCGTCCGCACGGTAACGAGTTCGAAAATGCTTGCGTTACGGCGCATAAGCGCTCGGCCCTCTGCAAAGGAGCTCCCTCTTCTTTTCTCTGCTCTCCTAACGTGGAGAGAGCGGCATCTTTTCTGAACTATTGCTGGCTACGAAATTATCGGCTTGGCAGGGTTTCAAGGCAGATGTATTATTAAGAGGCTGCGCTTGGCCGGCGACCAGAAGCGCAACTTCCAAAAGGAGGACCGCTCCATCCGCTACTTCCGGCAGCTAGGGCTACCGTCAAGGACGCGCGCGACTCTTAATACCCCTGTGTGCAAGATCTCCCGAGGGATCCTCGTGATCCTCGGTCCAATTCGGAACAAGTTACTTAAGACTTGTTAGCGATTCTCCCTCGACATCTTGATAACTACCGACCTTCCCAAAGACCCGCTGCCCTAACTTGCAAATGTCCAACCATCAGTCCAATTTCCGGGACCCACTTTTACAGATAGCCGCAGCATTTCCTCTGCACCGATTCCCCTTTATTGGCAGTGCTAGTTTATATTTTCAGCCATTTAAATCCTTTTCCTCCAAATAAAATACTCTAAATAGGTAAATAGGAGTGACGATCTGTGTACACGGTGTATCCTTGCCTGCAGGTGTGCATGGATCGTGTGTACACAAAGCAGTTTGTGTATAGGAAGAGAGTTGTGGTGGGGGAAGCTAGCTATATATTAAATTGCATCCCTGTTCACCAACAAACTGCCCAAACTGGCTGGCCGCCGAGCGGAGATTAGAGAGGTAGGGGGAGAGGGCGGAAGTTTTAACCGGAAGCGGCCAGATGAACGCTGTGCGCGTGACTTACTTCGAATCACGCCAAATTGACTTTCCATCTAGCTCGCCGCTAGGATGTCTGACGTATCTTTTGCAAACGGACACACGTACAGGCGAACACCACCGACGCAGCAAGAGATGGGGCGATTGGGTAGACCGGGGCCAATCGGAGGAACCCGTATTATATCTTTCAACTACGTGACGATTTTGGGAACCGTAGAGAATGGAGAATGTAGATTCTCAAATCTAGGCCGCGTAGCATAAATTCGTTGGGATTCAATACTTTTTAATAGCAGAACGATTTCAGCTTTTGCCTGTTCTGTTGGAAACGGCTTAATCATTTTGCTCGTATTGTTTTTGAAATCTTTTTGAGCAACGCTTACCATGAATTCGATAACCCCATCTAGTAACCTCGCACCCCAATTCAAACGGATGTTAATTAACGACCGGCCCCCCGAAGACACGAGAGATTTCCCAAAGCTAATTACCTTCACTGTGTTTGGTAATTGCATGAAGAGCATGCACAAATGACTGCATCCACGCATTTCACCGAGAGCTACGAACCGACCTTTATTTCGCTCAGCGTAACATTAATAACCAGCCTGGTTTTCATTATAACGAATCGAACCTTTAAGAAGACTTCTGGGGAGGATACTTCATTACTATTATCTGTTTACTCTCGTGGACGATTGTACAGCAAAAAAATTCATCCGGATAATTACACATTTTAATCTCGTGACCCTTGTCCACTTATTAAATCCTGAAAATGGTTCTCCTGCTTTTCTTCATTGCCTCCGGTTGTATTATGAGTTCTCTTCGTTCTATAGGATGAAGTACCTTTTTCTCTCTGACCTTTTTTGCGACTCTTGCCTTGTAATATCACTGTTTTTCCTTCCTTCTCATTGTACAGTGAGTATTCAACGAAGTAACAGTCTTAATTAAAAAATAGTTTATAATATCAAATAGAACATATGTACTTATTGAAAAGAATACTGCAACATTGCGTCCGCCACTTCATAAACTCAATTAACCAATCAGAACGCGTTTACTTGCAGAAATTTACGCCCGCGAATTACCAGGTATAATTTCATTCTCTACAATCAGTGTGCGCGGTTTACGCGCGAATGCCGAAGCAAGCGGGCTCGCATGGCCAATTATTAAAAATTAAGAGGCACTACTACTATAAACTGCCACTGTAATAAACGTATCATGTAACAGCGGAGAGCGATACGTAATTAACTTATTACGCCCGTGGCGCAAAAAGAGCGTGCGCGCCAACGGACGTAAAATCGTGGCTGTAAACAAGTCAAACGCACACACGGTCAAACGAGCAGTGCGCAATTCGAAAAATTCGAGATGTGTGTTTGCAAGTGGGGGGGTGGAGCGGGAGGGACGCATTAATACTTGAAACTCCCACAGGTAAAAACAATATGCCAGCGAACGGCTCCTAAATAACAAAACAAATATACATACAGCTGGCTGGAGCAGGGGTACCTGGGGGCCATTGTATCGACGGTGGTTTCAGGGCAAACATATTGATCTGGCAGAACGGAAAATTACAACTGACGCACACCAACGCGCTTTCCGGCGCGTTTGTTCATATTTGAAAAGAATCGAGTTTCATGGGGCGTGTTGCGCGCGAAACTTCCAAGTAGCGGGGGGCAGAGGCCTCAAAAAGATTAGCATTTAATAATGCAAGCCATCGGTGGTGTAACATGCGCGTAAGCCCTATATTTGCTAAACACGGGCTTGTAATGTATTATGCAGCTACTCTGGTCGCTGGTAATGCCGCATTAATAATGCACAGTAAAGCAGTGGCAAGTGCGCATCAGATTAGACGAACCAGGCACTCTAGCGTCGACGGATTATTGGGGTCAAAAGTTATTATCAATGCCCGTGCCTGATTCCGCCGGCGAATTTACATTTACTGATTGGCTCTCGTAGCCATCGATCAAACATACATGGATTCTCGAGCGTACCTTGTGCACTGCGCCCAGGGAAATCGAAATGTTTAACATAGCGCACATATATCATTCTCTGGTAAGTGACTCCTGAAAAGGTTTTTAGTTATCGGTGTTTAATGGCATTCCTTATTCATCGGAAGCTCATTCCTGGCAACTTCAGGGAAGGGAATAAGGGAAGTGTAAGTTTGCGTAGGGAAGGGAACAGGCAGCAGCGAGGTTGTGTGCGCAGACAGCCTGTTCCCGAGGACATTAAAGTTAAGCCTGTATTTTATTGGGCTTCTGTATAAATCAAGAGCACGGGCTACTCAAATATTGGAAGTCTCTACACTGAACGAGAGTACCCCTCACTATCATAAGTACAAACACGCGTCGAACCTGCTCGGATTAAACTGCGCCCTCGGTAATTTATGACAATCTGCTTTACGTTCTGCCAAGTTTTCTAAATACCTTACACTAACATTGCTCCGAGTTAGGAGTTGGCTAAAAGAATTGAAGTAACAACATGAGTAGGTGGGAGAGCGCGAGAGGTCCCTGCTTGTCTCTTCCTCAAGTTTAATCGAGTCGTGCCTTCCATGTCAGTAAGCAAATAAAGTAGCGTTTCCCGCTGCAAGCCCGCCAGCAATTTCCCGCGGCTCCGTGATATCTCTCGCATTATCCGGATTCGCATTTAATGTAATGAAATCGCATGCCATGCCAGACTTGCCCGCCCTGCTCCCACAAACATACACACACATACACAGTCCGCTGGCCAATGCGCTGTTTATCAAATTGGAATTAATAAGACGTAATCCTTGTTTATCCTGCATAAATGCGCGCGTCCGCTTTGCGCCAATCTGAATATTACTGGCGGCATTAACTTTCCTGTTATTGCCCACTGCTGCTTGTACCTCGCGTCCTCTGACTCGCTTGCAAGTAAAATTCAATAGGTTTGAAGCACCGAGTGTTTATATTCTCTTGGAGAGTAATGTCATCTGATGCAATGTATGAAAATGTCAGGTAATGCTATGTGATAGTAGGGGGGGGGGGGGGGGGGGGTGTAATAAGCAGTAATAGATTAATAAAACGTTGTTCTGGCAATGAGTATTGAGGGGAAAGAGGCTGTGGGTAGTAATCAGGGAGCAGAGAGCGTAAGAGCATGGGGTGAATCAATAGCGATGCAAGAACGAGCGCGCACTTGGTCAGAAGGAGAGTGGAAGAAGAAAAAGTCTCATTCCATTTTGCGGCTAACGATTCGATAGGAGGTTTTGATTTTCGTCAGGTAGAATTCGTTGGCTTGCAGGCTGGCTGGCCGAATTCGTTCGGGAGAACCGATTGATTTCCGGGCTTAGGCGGGCACGTGAGTTAAATACGTATTGGCCTCTGGCTACCAGCACTCCTGACATTACCAAGGCTTCCTCACCTCCACTTTTTTCCTCCTTTTCCTCTTTCCTGCGGCTTTTTTCGCCCCATCCCTCCAATTCCACCTAACGATCTTCCGGTTCCTACTAGCGGGAAGAATCGTCACCTCCTGAGGATCCTCAATCGAGGATAAGACCGTGTTCCGCTAATCGCCACGATTCTCCGAGCCTGATACAGTTAATTCTTCCTAATTCTTCCTTCCCCGACCATTTTTCCTCGATTTTATCAGTGAACCTTTACTCTATTTTCTGCGGAACTTTGCTTCTCGCAATACCCGCGGCACTATGACTTGAAGCAACTATAATTTATCCCACGTACAATCACTCGTTATATCATTACAACAAAGACAAGGGTATACGGCAATTTGTACAAAGAAGCTATCTTAGTCAGGATAAATTTGGTGCGATCCCTCAATATTCGCTATGTTTTTACTCTCACCCATTTTGTAACATGCTCGTACATACTCCGGCAAGAGGGAAAGTATACTGTGTTGAAACTTACAAGACCAAGGGAAAAGTTGCTCGCAGCGCCAGTGTCATAAGCAGGAATTGTGCAAAAACAGACGTTTCCCGGAGTTTATACTTCACTCGCTTCTCATCAGTACGTGCGCGTCTGCCTTTCCTTACTTAGCCCACAAGCCTCATTTCTCTTCATACCAAAGATGGCGAAACTTTGCGGGGCGCGAAGAGATGCTGCGTTTCCTTGGTCCTATACATAATTATACGGCTGGCGTGTAAAACTTCGTTTATAGCCGCGAGAGAATAAGCGCAGCTAATGCAACGCAGTGCCTCTTTCAGCGTTGAGTGGCATCTGACGAATGAAGAACGGAGAGGACACGAAAAGTAGAAACAGCTTATCAAATACCGTCATGGAACGGAATGGAAAAGCGATGAAATATAAATATGGCACCCATGGGACATCGCTTCGTTTCCGCTCCCTCTGCCATTTCCTTCTGCTCCACACCGACCTTTACACTGGGGAGAAACCCTTTTTAAATAGTACCCAAATCCTTAAAAGCCTACATCCTGCCGATCTCGAACTACTTTGCCCTCTTTCACGTTTATTCATTGCGATTGTACACCTTTCGACTGGCAAAGTACACCGAACTCGTCTTGTATTCATAGATTTTTTACGCTTTCAACGAAAAGCAAACGTAGTTTGAGTGTAGCCCTTTGAGTGGCATTAATCATTGACTTGAGGACATCGCGCGATGATTGGCAATGACGTGCTCCAATGTTTTTCACCCTGCGAGTGCGCATGTACAGCATTTATTAATAACGAGGCCGAGGATCGCCAGCGCCAAATAAACAGAGACGTATCGCAACAATAATTAAACGGCAACGTCAGCTGGTGGGATCGCTCGATATTGAAGCGAAAGAGATATTTTCGAATGGCCAACTGAACGCGTGAGAGAAAAGAGAGAGGGGGTGGAGGGCGGCGCGAGCTTTGCGCACCTGGTGGCCGAGCTAATAGTTTAGTCAACAATTAATTAGGCCGACCAATTAAACCGGGTGTTCTCTCACTTAAAATTATTATCGTAATCGCGCACGCGCCTCGTTCTAATGAACGGGCGCGTTTGCCAGGACTCCACACGGCGAGGGTATTAGCCAGTTGAAATGGGCCACTTTGCAACAACACGGGCCCCCCTTTCATTCCTTCCAACGCGCTCCAGAAAAAGGCATGCCAAGTTAGCGAGGTTATACTCGCCGGCAGCAGTTAAGTTAATTAATCTTAATGGAGGAGCAGACGCAGTGCTGTCTAAGGAGCAAGTTAGTCCACCGGCGGGCCAGGATGGAACGCACAATGAACTTTGGCTTGGAGTCATATGCAAAAGAGTGCGCAAGTAAAATGAACAACGCAAGCCAGGGAGACTAATAGGGGGTTCAAAGGGGTTGTCTTGGGTGGCGAGAGACCGCTGGTATTACTTCGTTCCTTACGTTTCTCTGCTCTTCCTCGTTCTTCTCTTCTCTCCCTTACTCTTTTTGTCGGGCTCGCTACTCCTCTCTCGCTCTGCTCTCTACTGCGACGACGTCTCTTGTTATTTGCCTTGTTATTTCTATGCCTGACGGAAAACAACGGCTGCCTGGCCGCAGGCTACGATCGGGCGGAGCACGCACACACACGAGCGAGCAAACCCATCTACAGACCCGCCTCGTTATCTGATACACTCTGCTATCGTGGTTCTTGAAGCTACACAGGACTTTCCAGTGCCCCAGCTACTTCTCCTCGAATATGGAACCGTATCTCGCTGATCGAATATCTGCCGCGGACAGTTCCGATCGCAGCAGAACCAAGTTTGTCTTTGCTACACTGGCGTTCTTTGTGCAAATACACTTGGCTGCACGCTCTCCTCCGGCTAACGTGTTCGGTTAAACCAGTAATGATACTGAATCGTTACCGCTCCTGCTCGGGCTTTATACTTTTTGCGAGCGGGCAGAAAACCGAGATAAAAATACGGAGGAGCCCTGGTAGGCGGCGTGCACGCTTCCTAATTGGGTTTACTTCTGTTGTTGTTCCGCTCTTTATCTACTTGGGCGAACGTCGCCGAGTTTAGTAGTGGCGTCACCACTTTCACAGGGCTCTAATCTTCTGAGGGGTATGGAGTACGTGCCCTTGACAAAAAGCGGGTGTACTTCATGGCCGCGTTTAGGGAGGACCAGCCGCAGATCGGGGCGATAGGTCACGCCAAGTAAACACAGGTATTCGACGATAACAGAGCGCCGAGACATTAAAGGATACGGTGAAACTCGAGAATCAAGAGTCAGGACTAACAAGGTCTCGCAAGGTCGGCGCGCTACGAGATGTGCGGGGTAGGTGTTGTATGTGTGCGTTGCATTTCCGTAACGAGAAGAGGAGTCTCCGCCGGGGGCTCAGGCGCAGTACAACTCGCTGAGAAACTCAGATTAAAATGAAACATCTCGAAAACTCAGTCGGCCCTGTAGTGTACGTGTGTCTCGAGCGTGGCTCGGATGTTTAATCGCTTCGTAAGTTCGTATTGTCTTGTTAGAGTCAGCATTTCGGGACATTACTCCGTCCTTGGAATTAAACCTGATTTATTGGCCGGCGTACTTTCGCCGCTTGTGTCCCGCTTTTAGCTTAAGTCCCCCGATTCTCCATTTGGATAAATGTTACCTCGCCCTCTCCGTTCTCCGAGCTGTCTCTTCTCGCGTGCGCGCTTAACTTTCTCGAAAAGCAATGGCCGAGGAACATGCCCCGATGGCAGGAACATGGCTACTCCACTCTGGGATAGGTTATGGAACTCTTGAAGGAAATCGCTCCGACATGGACTTATATTCAAAATTAGAAATATCATAGAATAGCTACTAACCGAATCCATCTTGATTACTTACGACGCGAAGATCTAAGAAAAGTCTATGTATGAAATAGTTCTTTGCCTGCGTTGCTTGTATCGCATGTCAATACATGAGAGATCAATATGTATGTTGGGTATACATATCCTTGCTCCGTACAAACCCGTAACACATACATAATGTTTACATACTTGTCTGGGGAAGTGCATACACGTGAGCACACTTTCGCTACCTCAAATATGCGCATACACGCGTTGCTATTCAAATTCGAGTTGCTGTGGATGACAATAGATTTCGCTATGAGACCACAAACAACTAATAGTACGACGCAATAGCATAAATAATATTTCAGTAAACTAATTCCAGAAATAGCAATTTCTGATAAGGATGCTTTCCTTGAAATATCTTCGGTACTTCCGGAGCGCACACTAGCAATAATATGCATCTTCATTTGCAATTTATGGTTTATTCTCGCGTTCCTGTTAAATATGCATCCGATAAAACGAAACAAAGCTTTTCACTATCCTCGGTAGTGCACTATATTGCGCGTGTGTTACTGCCCGCGCGAGCGCTCTATGTGCCGGCCACGTCGTGCATAAATTATTCAAGACTTAATTTACTTCATTATCTGTGGCAATAATTTCTCGGTAATCTTCCTTCTGCATTCAGCGCCGATACAATCGAGCGCCTATCGTGCTTTATTACGGCATAGACAATATCAGTGACGCTATCATACAGAAAGCACCCCATTAAATATTCTCTAGCGAGGGTGCACCGTAGAGAGGTGCTCTACGAGGAGGGTGGCGATGATAATTTCATGAAACAAGATCGTTACTTTTATGATCGACGACTTAAGCGACCGGGGAATCCGTCTCTGACTCATTAAGTTCTTTATTGTAAACGATGAGCGACGCCCCTGACGGCGTCGCTCTCGCAAGAGTTATGAGACAGGTTGATTTTTGGCGTCGAGAGGAATTCCGATGCTGAAATGATTCCTTTAAGTGGCATCGAAGAATTGATGGTGCCAAGGGGAATTAGCATGCCTGACATTACTGTTTCTTTCATTAAAACCTTGGAAACCCCTAACCCTTTGAAACCACGCTCTTCCAACCTTCATTTTTCACAATGACATTAACAATAGGTTGAATCATTTCTCAAACGAAAAAAACAGTTGTTCTGCCGGAATGAGGTGGCTTTTTCTGGATTGATAAAAATTTTGCAACCATGCATACTTGGTGTTCATTAGGTGTTACGTTCACAGCACTAGCATACACACATACATATATGATCACTCGTGCAGCTCGCGAAAATATGCGGTATGTGTTTACCTGAGCTGCTTGCGCGTTTGTTTGGCAGATTTCATCGGGTTGTTCGGCCGCTTTTTTAGGCCGCGGTTCTGGACGCCAGGGAAAATTAATTGGGTTGCTCGCGCTGCCCCGAATTAGCTGGACTACGGTGTTGTTTTATTATGTCGTTTTAATAAATTCACCACGAACGTGCCAATCTAAATGTTATGGCAACCGCAGCGCGTCTGGTAATCTACGTACTAGGCCCACTGGAAACGTTTCCCAATTTCCCTGTATGAATGGTCCTACCTTGCGTCTTGATAGAATAACAATTTTCTTCAAACATTCTCCGATGAAAATCCAATGATGACAGCTCGCAATCTATTCGGCGAAAAGATTTGCTTTTATGAGTGGCGGTCGAGTGAATTTAAGACTGGGTTGGAGAATGGTGTGGCAGTAAATATAGATTTAATGGGATGCCGCTAATATAATTTGTATGTCACTAGTACGGTGAACATTCGTGCCGGCCCCCATCGCCATATTTCCTCGGGATTTGCAGACGGAGGAGTGCCATAGTTGCACGATAAATCAGAGTTTTAGCGGAGCGTGAGAGCGGCGCGGCGCGGCGCGGCGCTAGTCGAACGCCTGGCGTGATCCACCCTTATTAAAGCGTTACTTTGCTTACTTACTTCGCCGCAGTCGCTTAAATCCTACTGTGGCACGGGACAAACGCTGCCACAGAGAACTTGGACGCTTTTTAATGTAAGCCACGTCACGGACTTCCTGCCGAGAGAAATTATCCTCGTCCACCTTCCGATAACCGCTCGGACAAGAAGCTGCTGCTGGTCGAGCGAATTGTCGATCGCCAGGAAATCTCTCGTATTTGCCTAAGCTAAAGCCGAGCCGATTTCCGTAAACACTCGAGGTACATGTCGGGGCAGGACAGTTCCATTAAATCATAGGAGCTACCGGAAAAGGGGAATTCGTTTGATTTAAAAGCTGTCGCATGCCCTCCGCGCGGAAGGGCGAAGTAAAAATTTGCACGCGGCAGAAGTGTTCCCCGCGGCATTTTGCCATGAAACTTCCTCTTGGCAATGCTCGACTTCAAGCCGCTTACCGTTCTCTCCATGCCTTGCAGTAGTCCGACGCTGCAGATGTTTGTAAATGAAGCTAACCTGAATGAAGTAGCGTAAGCCCGGCGCAGGAAGGGGAAGCGAGGATGGAGGTAGCACGTCCCGTTCTCGATTATGCTTTAAAAGGATGTAATTAGTTTTTCTTTTGCGGCGTTCCAGCTTTGCAAAATACAATCTGCATGCGACAAAAGAAACCTGGGAACAAGAGGGTTCTCTTTCAAACCCTTTCCTACCAGTTGTGATAGCTAATTAATTAGTATGTGAGCGCTAGCCGATTGTTTTCCTTTTCCACGTTTTTGATAATATGTGAGAAGAGAATAAAATGCGTTTTCAATAAGGTGTCTCGCGCATGCCTTCGCAATATGGAAGAATTGCAATTATCTCTGACGTCAATGTGCCTCGGCAGTTTACCCGCGGTCTCTTGACGCTGTTGGACAATTGGACAAACGATGGAGTCGCAAAGACGTTCTCCTGCAATAAGATTCTTCTTCGCGTTTAATGGCACTGCTTTCTCGAATGAAAGTATTGCAATTGCGGTCTTATTCCCGGCGCGTTTGTGCCGGCAGCCTTCATGGAGTGGGTTGTGGGTCGCCGGACAAAGTCAAAGTTTACGCTAAGAAACCGGCTCCTTCTCAGTCTCATTTTTCAGCTTCACTCGCTATTTGTCCCTCGTTGACTTACTTTCGCCGAGTTGCTTGATTAGTTTTAATTAGGCGAAAGAGCAGAGATGATATTATCTTTTGCGAATTGCTCTTGACATCGATGGAAAATTGTACTTTGTACATCTCTGTTGCTCGCAATTTTTTTCCCACTTGTTTACACTCAGCTTATAATTATTTGGAATGTTATCCACAACATATTCAATCAGCAATATATTTCCGCCTTTAGACTTCCAATCATGCTTCATCAGCTGGCGACGTGCGTTCGGGAGCATCTAGTACAACGGAAAAAGGTGCTCATTACGTTTGCATAGCGCCCGCTGCGCGACCAAGTAATGGATGTATCATATTCACGAGCTCCGAACTGTTTATGTTCCAGCCACCGTGAATTATTCGGACACTTTGTGCATCGCGCCGACGCTGGTTTCAGGCCGAAAGTCTGACGGGCCAAGCCGTTATTTAATTTTTTAAATAATTCCCTGCACTGCCTGCTAGGACCTACTCTAAAAAATAGCTGGATGTATTGCAATAAAAAATTACTTCCCATAGAATACTTAATGGGAAAGAAAGTCTATAGCCCAGAATTTCATCTGTCGTGCAGACATTGTTGTCTCTTGTACATTGAAATTCATAGAAAATAATTATCAAAAAATTGTGCCGAGCCTTAAACGCATTTAAAATATGACGCGTGAGAAAAATGTAGGAAATCCTGTGATGTTAGCTGGAGCGGCATCGTTCAAACGTTCCGAAAAATTCAGAACGAATTCGGATGATTTTGCAGAACACTGGAAAGGATTGATTCGAGCCGAATCTCGCTGGACAGTAGGCAATATACGAGGATTTAGCGGGCCTCGCTCAAAAGCGGATTGCGGCTGCTTTTTAGCAGAGCTCGCAGCCGGGGCTGCTCGCCCGACGGGCAGACGTTAAATTAATCCTGATATACAGAGAAAGTGTATACACGCATCACATACGCTCCGCTCCCGCCCTCCGGCTCCTGATATTCGCTGTTCTGCAAGCCTGCTGCGTACGTGCGTAAATGTCAGGAGCATTAACCAACCACTTGCTGAACTTTTATTCCTTCTCATTCGAAAGAGAGAAACAGAGAAAATTTCAGCAGGGAAAGCGAGCGGTAGAGAAAAAACTCGAAAATAGAGCGAGTGTTGGCTAAAGGCAGCTGTCCTTTGGTGCGAGGAGCTTCCATCGAAACAAAGTTGGTACATAGACAGTATCCATTGAGGGAAAGAAGGAGCAATGTCACAAAGAGGGAGCGCTCTTGTAATACACGTTGCCTCGACCTGCTAACGATCTTTATCACTAGTTGAGGTTTAGCAGGAAATTGCAGATAAACTCATAATTATCTCTGAGAGCTTCGAAACGAATGTATCTTCTGTGAAACTTATCTTGCCCTGTATCATATTCTCGTAATATGTATTACGTTTCTGTAAAAGGCAAATGAATGGAGATTAATAATCGTTAGGTGAGGACTGTTAATAATCATCGGTATTCATGTGGGATAGCAATAGCATTGGCCAGTTTCACCCCAAGAGAGGGAACATCAAACAGATCCTTCTAGCAACTGCAGCGTCAGTCATACGTTGGAAATCCGATATTTTATTTTATCCGCGCGGCATCTCCTTCTCCCTTCATCCCTGTCTTTTAGTCTCTCGATCCCTCTCAGTCACTTTTCGCCGCATTGCACGTTTCCTTTCCCGGAGGCTTAAATTCCTCGAATCACACGAGTGTCGGTGGTCTCGTTTCGCCCGAGCCGCATCACCCTGAACAAAGGAGGGAGCACGGCTGATATGATCCTATTTCATGGCGCCGTCAAAAATCGACAAGCAATCATCCTGCCATTTTATTGTCTTTTCCGGGCCTGTCCATCGAGCCGCTACCGGAAATTTCGTTCGGCAACACGAACTGGCAATGCGCGCCCTTCTAAGTAATTGCGCAGCGCATCAATACTTTCCCCGGCATTAACGAGTCTCTTTACACGCGTCACCGCGTCATCTGCGAAGCTACGGCGTATCTTCACTAACATATTCACCGAGCAGAGCGGGAGAGAATTACTCAACAGAGAACAGTCTTATCCCCGAGGCAAAAATCACACTTTCCCTCCAGGTAGCCACGCAATTTCGCTCTTAATTATACGAGCTAAATACGGCTCTGACGTACGCGGTAAAACACGCCACCGGCTCGCCCCGCTCGTGGAGGAAGCTCGAAACAAAGAAGGAAATAGGAGGCTGTGGAGGAAGTTATAAAGGGCGAGTGTAATGTAATTTCAGGTGCGCTACAATGCCTTCATTGCTCGCCGGCGGTATCGGCGAGTCGCTCACGGATGCATGCGCGCTCCTGAAATTATTGCCAATAAATCCTGTGTGCAACAGCGATATCGCGATCCCGGCCGATACTCTTATTGTTTTAGCCGCTGCCCGCCGAGCGAGCGAGGTTGCAGTCGGTAGGATGTGTGTGCGATGGAGAAATGAATTGTTATTCAATAGTGCACAAGCGCCAGAAGCAAAAAAGGCGATTGGCAAGGGAAGAGCACGGGGGACGAGTCCGCGTAGCCACGACGTGAATCGACGATGATTCATGTCCCGTCTCTTCCTTTGCGAAATTATTTTTCACCCTTCCCTCACTCGCCCTCTCTCGCACTTCGCCGTCGCCGCCACTCGTTCCTAAATATAGATCAATCTCTCAAAGGTCATTTGCCGGCACTCGGTAACGTGCCCGCTCGATTATTATTACTCTGTGAAATCGGACGACCACGAGTCCGTGACTTCCGTGAAATCCCGAATTAATATTACTCGCCAGTGCCAGGGACAATGAAGGAATTCTCCACTCTCATTCAAATGCGACCATAGCAATACAATAATGCTATCAGTATCCGTGGAATTAATAGTAATCTCCTTTGAAAAAGCAGCCGGGTGTAGATGAAAAATGCAGTGGCGCTCGGTCGGTCGTAAATTAGCAGTAAAAACACTGGCTGATCATTTCGAAGTATTCTTTTGTGCACGAGGAGGATCCTTTGTTCGCTTGTGGAGTTGTAATACAATCAATTTCGACACAAATAGATATGACAGTGCGTTGGTAGAAGATAACATAGTGCTTGTCGAGATGCACAACATCGCCCACCATTCAGCAGTGCAATTATTATTACTATTACAAAAGAATCAAGAATGAAACGATCTTCGTAGCTTTGTATAATATAACTCACAGGTTACAAATGACTATTTCTTCATTGAGTGTACGTGCGCCGCATTCAAACCTTTCAGAGAGCATCCAGATGTAATAGAGAAAGGTTAGGAAGGAGCGGAACTTCGTTTGCGGTTTGAATGGTTCAAATTACATCATCTTCAGAAAGTACCGTGTACTTCCTCCCTCGTAGTTGACTATCAATGACAGCATCGCTATTGTAAAACCGAGACAAGTCGCTCGCCTATCTGCGAGTAGACGGGCGCTCCTCGCTGAATGTCTAAAAGCCCCGCGATATAATCTCCCGCTATCGCGAGTCTATCAAGCTCCACTGCCACCGCCACCCTCTTCGCCCCTCGAGACAAAAGTAGAATGGCAAGGGAGAACAGGGAATGAAAGGAACGTAAATGAGAAGAAAATGCCGGCAGCCCGGGAGTATGTAAATTATTTATTCCTCCACTGGGATGGGAGTGAACAATTTCGCGGAGGAGGTAAAGACCGATAGAGGTGATCGTTACCGTGCTCGATTTCATTCGTGTCTCAGCTCTCAAAACGAATGTTACGCCGAAACTATTTGCCCTCTTCGTATCTTAGCGAACTACCTTGTTATCTCAAAACAGATCCAATGCTTTGCAATGTAATATTACGAAAATATTGTAGAATTCGAGTAACTCGCAACATACTACACATGCCACTCGACTTCCTATTCATTTGTACGGAGTCCTAATGTTACTGAAATCTTATAAGCTTCTCTTAAATTACATCAGACCTGCCCGCCATCAATATTTCCAGAGTTCCTTCCCAAATCCACATCGAATATGCAAATGCCAGGGTATAAAAAAGGAATCGGCAAAAATCTATACACGAGTATCTGGGAACTCTGTAATTTCGACTAGCGGGAGTGAGTTCGCGGGGAGGTTGGGAGCGGGGGAAGGGGGAGGGGGAGAGGGGAAGAGCATATCCAAAGAGTCGGAAGTGGAAAGAGAGAGGTCTCTGGCCCTTCCAGCTGAGCGCATTCCTCTCGTTGTCGGCTCGCTCCCCGGTGAGCCGTGCGTATTTGCGCAACTTTTTAAATTTCCGGTCGCGGATTGCATCCTTGCTCTCTACCCTCCTCTCCGCCACTCGCTTACTCCCACAACGTCATCCGCCTCCAGCTCTTTCTGTTGTTCGCTCGGCCTCCGGTTCTTTCTTTTGCGCGCGGAACAATAAAGCGGGCGCGCGAGCGCCACGCGATACTTGCAGAATGGTGGTCGTGGGAGCGGGAAGTCGGGGTGGTGGTGGTGGAAAAAGAGGGGTTGGGGTGGAGGCGGTGGATACGTGGAGAGCGCCGGATGCCCATTTCCCATTGCCATCGCATCGGCCCGGGCGAATTAGAGGGAATTTCTCACTCGACCTCGCGATCGCTGATACTACGTCTGACTGAGGCGGCGGCGGCCCACCACGCAACAACAAATGGTTTCATGCTTGACGAATTCCCGCGATTGCTTGAGGCCGGAAAACGAATCGGCGCCGGATACCCATCCCCCCTCATGCGAGTTCAGAGCGATTATCGGACGTTTTGGACGCCGCATCCCGCGGAACTTGAGACTCACTGGCAATCCTTTCGAACGATGCCTGTGTTTTTGTCAAATTGAACAGGGCAAGCTAAGGGATTTGATTAGAACGTTATTTCAGTCGGATTATCTCGTGGAATATCGGCTTACTTGACAAAAGTGTTAGAATTCATTAGGGTTTTGATACCCCGAAGGATGTTTCCCCCTCTCTTTATGTAAATGTAAGAAACAAGAAGTGACAGACGGAGACAGAGAGAGCGAGAGAGGGGGGGGGGAGACCGATGAGGGGAGCCGAATTATTCCGGATGGCACGGCTTTCCTTCGAGGCATCGGTGGATGCAGCGAGCAAAAGGAAGTTTCCCAAGTGTAACGGGAAGCAGGCTAACAAGTTGAAATGCTCTGCAAGGCAATGTAAAATTAACCTAAGTTAGTGCGCTCTGCGTTAAGGGATAAATGAGCCGCATTGCATTAGGCGCACTGACACATTAAACGGGATGATCTTTCGCGGGGGAAAGGGCAGTTTCTCTTACGTCAGGCTGACATGAATTATGACAGGCAATTGAAAACGTGACTCGACTAACGGTGTAACGAGCAAATTCCCCCCGCCAGTGAGGATAGTCATATTTTACGTAAATTTTGAAAAATTCCCTGTCGCTTCAATTACCACTACGTGCGGCAAAAGAATTAAATGTTGCGTTCCGGAATGCAAGCCTTTTCTCCTTATCTTCTTATTTGAGTTACACCGGAATAATAATTAAACCATGCCCAGTTAATTATAACTACAAGTCTTGTTCAAGGTACTTTCTATCTTGCCGAGTTCTTTTTGAATTCCAGGTCTTCCGCGAACATTGCGGTCATTATAAGCGAACACGTTCGCAATTCACCCAAAGCAACCAAGTACGTGTACTCATTATCCTTTCACATTCCTATCAATCATTCCTGTGGGATTATCGTTCCACGCAAGAGAGCGCTCACGTGCGTTCGCATTTCGGGGCTGGAAAGAGGGGCGGTTGCGGGAGCCTTCGGAAAAAGTGCGCCCACGCATCCTCAAGGGAGCGAGAGGTTATTATAATTTCATTTCGGTAATTGTGCCCGGGCACTGGCGCGCGCGTTTACCCCGAGATTAATTAAATTAATGCGAGAGTGTGCGAAGAGTGTCATTTTACATTTACAGAAGGCGACCGGTATACGTGTTTATGCGCGAGAATTTCCCCCAGTGCGAGTAGATGCCCGGCGAGATAGCCCGGCGAATATGTCGGCAAGAGTGAGGTTAGGATGTGCTAATTGGGTTAAGTGGGCCGCACAGCGAAACGGACAACAAATAAGAGCGTTATAGCCTGGTCGGAACAATCGTTCTGTCTCTCTCTTTCCCTCCTTTTCAGCTTCACCTTTGCCATTTTTAGCGCACAAGTTTTCACCAGCCTTCCCTCTTTCCGTACTTTCCCTGCAGACTGCCTTAGCAAAAAGCACGAGGAATTGTTGTAAAATGGCGCCTTGCTCTCGTTTGATTAGCAAATACATTTACTGTCAAGAATATTCTTGTTTAACATCAAGATCCCAGCGACGGGAAGAAGGATTTCAAATCCTCTGCATTTGTGTCCCTACATGGAAAGTCCTTCGTTGACGAGGAAGTTTTCAATTTTGAGTAAATCAGCACCTTAAAAACAATGTGCTGTGCAGTAGAACGTAGTGTACCGTTCTGCGTCAACGAAAACGTGTAATAACAATAATGTTAATTATTTTCATCTGGAACACCCGGACTCGACTGCGCTCGCACACTGACACGCTTATGCTCTAATGCACGCTAATGAGTCTGCCGGCGCGCCGCAATTTAATTTACCGCCAACTAGAATGTTAATCAGTTTTCCAGATATTTTGCTCCGCGGACCAACGGGGTATGAATATTAATAGTGCATGAAAATGTCCTCCTTTCTTGAGTTCCTTTTCGGCAAAGAGAGGGAGACCTTGCGACGCCAGCGACAAGCGCAAGTGGAGCGGCGAGGAACTAAAGCGGGAGAGTGAAATTTTGCACCGAATTTGGTGACGGTTCGCCATTTTAATTATACGCGACCAGCAGTTTAATCTGACTGAAGGTTATTAAATCCTGTAACAGTGCGCGCGAATGGGGATCAAATTTTTATAAAGCCGCCTAGGAGCATTTGGCCCGTCACCACATGGTCCTGGCCAGTAGACTGTGATGAACTAATCCCCCTCGCCGTACTATTACTACACCGAGAACTTCGCCATTTCACGCGAGCGTCGCTGCTTTTTGCCCTGAAAGTCCTCTAGCGCCAGCAAAGATGACGGCGAGCTCTCTCTGTACATTCGCTCCACCTTGTAAGTATCCGTAATCTGTGCGAGAGTGGACAAGCACAGCAAGAAAGAGCTGTAATCCGACTTAGTGTTGACGTTAAAGGCGATTTCGGCTCGTGTTTACCCGAAAAGGGGTTCTATGCCTGATACTTCCTCGATATCGAAAACTTTGTTTCAAACATAAACCCATCAGGGTTTAACATTGTTTGCGAATTTATCATCTGGATACTACTGTATGCAAATTAGCTTTTAGCTAGAATTCATACTGCAAGGACTTTAATCCTGCAAAATTTTGATCGATCATATAGCCCACTTTCAAGCCCTCCACATGCAACGATAGGCCAAAGGACGATTATCCATAATCCCTCATACCATTGGGAAAGTGGCTTTTAGTAGAGTCATCCATGGGAAAACATAATACTAATGTCTCGTCCGGTGATCCTCACGTCCCAGATTCACGTGTAGACTCTTGAACGTCGTAGACATGTGTGCCGGTGCTTACGGGGCCACGAAACGGCGTGGCCGTAAAAAGCTTTGGTCACTTGTTACTCCCGGTCTCCTTGCGGCTTCTATGTGCCTTGCGTACATGCACGTGTACATAGGTGTGCCTGGGAGTCCTATTATTACGCGTGCATGTTGGTACGCAGCTACGAGGAGTATAATTCCCTCGTTTAAACGGCGTTTTATCGGTGATGTTTTAATCGCTCCCTTATACCCATGTACGCCGTACACGCATGCTTCGATCCGCGTGTCTGCGATAGTTGGCCGTTTTTTTAACTCTGCCTCCATAAATACGCATGTCACCTGATAAATGCTCCTAAAACGTAAGTCATATGGAAGCGCATATTTTCATATCAGATCAAGGTTCCCTTCTTTTCTGCACTCCTATTAGATCCTGCAACAATTTTACAGAGGATGAAAGATGCGATTAACCCTATCAAAATCTATTGCGGTCTCGCGCAACAATTGAATCACTGAAACAAAGCTTAACACAAGTACCATCGATATCGCATTAATCAGGGGAACCAGTGTTAGCTTCCCCGAGGGGGTGCGAGCCACCCTCTCGCTTGAGATTATCGCGACACTTTTTTGCAGCTGCGTACAGTAGTACGCGGTACACATCATTGCATGCAAATTTATGCGATTATACTTGCATACATTAGAGAATTTATGTAGACTGCCGCGCTAGCGCGCCGCTCCTCCGCAGAGTAACGTTGCGCAAAATGGAATTCGCCTACACTCTGCCAGCTTACTTATGCTCCTCCAACTACTGCGAGCTTAAACGAATCATTCTGTTAATTAGTTTATCGACTTTCCTATTAATTACCGAAGTTACCCTCTTCAACAGGCCAGTCCCGATTCCCTGCCCAGAAAGCAGGGAAAAAGAAGTCAGAAAGAGCAATCGGTAGAAAATTACAATTTCTTATCTTTGGGATAATAGTTTTTAATTACTTGGACAAAGTAATGTTCATCGATGTACATGAAAAGTATCAGTAGTGTATAAATAGTTTACATGATGCGATGGAGTGTGCTGGCCATTAGATTGTTTACTGGATAAGTATAATAACAGATTTAATCAGGCGTGTTCTAATGTTAACAACGTGCAAGAGTAAGTCAGCAGAACGGTAAGATGAAGCTCCATTTAGCACATGCCCTCTAATTTCTGCCCCCACCGCGATAGCAAATATCGCACCATCATCCCGATCTCTACTCTTCCCGGTGCTTACCCACTCTGCCTCCCCTTCGATTAACCCGGAGTAAATACCGCTTTAAGTTAACGCGATTTTTATCAGGCCCTCCATTAAGGATTCGAAGCCGAAGTTTGCAGCCACGTAATCCTTGCAAATTTATTTCTGAGTACTATCAATCAGGATACCATAGCTATCAACCAGCCATCTTGTTCTCTGAAACTCTCACTCTAAATTGTAAGTCGATATTTTTAAGACTGAAGAATTTCTTTAATATTATATCACTGATCTTACTTAAATTTCATCAATTGATTTTAAATTGTGCTACTTTGAAACTATCCATGAGTAAGCTTTTTCGAGATGTGTTCCAATTTCAAAGTATATATTTGATATTACAACAGACAGGACACAGTTTTCAGTAGACCCAGGTAGTTAACATCAGCCGGAAATAGTTGCAATTGGAAGCGAAGTCGGTTCGCTCTTCGCATTAGCTTCCTCCGCCAGCACTCGGCATTCAGTCATAAAAACTCGTTACGTCGTCTGTTGGCCGCCTCTCTCCGCGAAATGATAGTGGTGCCTTCATTGTCGTAAAAGCCCGGGCGAAAGCCGGCGAAGTGAATTTGGCAAAATAGCGTCTGAGAAAGTTAAGCAAGATGTCGGGTATCAACGGTGGAAATAGGTGGAGAACGCTGGGCGAGCTGAGCTCTCCGGCTAAGAGCGAAGAGAGCGAGCGAGATGGGAAGAGAGAGAGCGGGCATGTAACAACTCTCTACTTAAGGATGTATGAAATCGTACGCCTAGCATGGCTTTACGTTAATGCAGCTCGTCTCCCAACTAAAATCACTCCTGAAAGACGAGTGCCAACTGCCGTTAGAAGTTTGACCAGAGCCATCTCCTGCCTCGAACCCGCACGGACTGTATCGTTATACGTGCTATTATACCTAGTATTATGCACATCTCATTATGCAGCTTCCACATTTTTGACTCATACGTTTAACCCACTTCCTCCACCATTCCTAGTAAATGTTTCACTTCGAATTAAATAAAGCACAATATTTCCACTCAACCAATAACAGGCAGGACTTGTGTAGAAAATTGAAAGCAGTGTAAAACACATTGAAGACGCTCGTATAAATTCTTATTTCGGACTGGTCCACCAGTTGGAGACTCAGGCATGATAGCAGGTACAGTTTCATTGCAAGTGTAAGTACTTTATTTTATTTCGGCATACGGCCCCGAGTCCTATACTCCTATGCGATCAAGGCATTATAAGGAATATCATATTCCTCCGATATAAATCGCAAGACTCAGCGGAAAACTTGAGGAGAGGAGAATTTAAGTTGCGGGGCAACGCATTATTCTTTTTACGAGCGCTGATACAACCACTCGCCCCCTCTTACACTCTTGCGCGAGAGCTCAAGGAGGTTATGGTTGAACACCAAGATGGCTGAGGCCAAATATAAACCAGTTAGATCGAAGCACCGATCCATTTTTAAAGTTATTGCTTGCGCGAGTTCAGTTCGTTCATATTCTTTCTATGGACACTGCCCTCCTTTTTCCATCGCTTTAATTGTTCCAGTGTAGTTCCCATCTCGATTGACCAACAACAACCGACTTTGCCTACAAGCGCAATTGCACACGAGCCCATTAACTATTACAGCATGTTCAATGCGTTATTAATAATATTACACCATTGCCCGCGGTTATTAATCTCCATTTGTGCGTATAAATGATTGCGGAATTAAAAGCAGTCCGATTTCGGCGGTTTGATCATACCGCGCTGTCCGACATTTAAAGGGATGACTATTGAATGTATTGATTGACCGACCATAAATCCAGCATTCATTCAACGAAGTTAATTGACGGGATAATAAAGTATGTTCGATCGCAATTGATTTAAAGTTTTCTCGCTTGTCCAAACGAATTTGAGCAAGGAGTACCGCACTGTCTCCTTCAATCTGCCTTCCTCTCTCTAACTCTCCCCTCTCTTAATCCCCATCCCTCCTTCCCTCTCTCTCTCTCTCTCTCTCTCTCTCTCTCTCTCTCTCTCTCTCTCTCTCGGGATGGTAACGAATTCTCAACGTTTCTTCGGAACTAGTTGAAACTTGGTGTATAAAGGTCATACGACTCCAAGAGACTACGGCAGCGGGGAGGACAGGCAGGAAGAGACTTCCACTTTTCTTTTATAGCATATTTAACGAGCCAAAAGAAAGTGGGACCCTCTCAGTTACCAAGCGAAGTTACTAGTGCCCCCGCCCGCCCCCCGTCGCCCTACCACCACCCCTTGTCGCCCGATAACTATTCCAGGCCGGCGGGGAATTTGATTACCTTGATTTAAAAAGTACGACGTCAACGCTTTATTAGCGTCGTTTGCGGGACAACAGTAGCCATAGCTCTTTCATTAGAAATTAATGAGTGACCCGGACTTCCTCCTGCCGTGGTACCCCGAGCTACTTATCCGACTCGGTCCCCCTCCTCATCCCTACTGCTCTGCTCCAGCGATGCCGCCCGGGAGTGAGACGAAATTTAGGGGATACGACAAAAGTTCGTCGCACCGCTGAATAAAATATACGTTTAGCGGAGCGGCCTCGCGCAGGAATTGCTTGTGAATCAAAATTAAGCGAGCCAACTACTTGTCCAGACAAAGGAGGAAGCGACCACGAAACGGAGGCCCGGAAAACGAGATGAGTGAAACGGCACTCTCCCGCCTCAAATCCCGTGGTCCGATCATGCAAACACATTGTTCGAAGGACTTTTGTCAGTTGGTTAAGACATGGTATTTGGGATAAATTGGGAGAGCAAGAATATTGTAGTTGAAATGGAAGAATTTGGGAACCAAGTTTGAACACGAGGTTGAAGCAAAGCGGGGGCAATTAGTTATTAACTAGCAGAGCAACGAGGAACAATTGTGGCGGCGAGTGAAAGATTTGGAGCGTTGTTCGGCAAATAGAGGAGAATAAGTGAAAGAAACCGGAGGGAAACAAGCGGAGTACATAGTGACAAGATTACACAGCGGTTGCCGCTATTTTAAGGCTGGGTTGTGGGCATACCGTACATTATTGACAAGCTTGATTATCTTAAGCATACTTTGCGGCGTTGGAAGCGCAAATCTCACCCACGGGAGAAAGCGGACGAAGATTCGGCCCGCCGTTGCCGGGGACTGCTAATATATTTATTAAAAACCTTCAACAAACCCCTGTCGGCCGCCTCCTAACCTCACCCGGAATTCTCATCCCTCAGTGGCAGCGCACGCATGCGACTTCACGTGTCCCGAAATTTCAACCATCCTTGAAGAAATCGATCTTTAGCCCTCATTTTCAAAAGCACATCAATATCACTCCATCAACAATAAATTTACTAGGGCAATAACTTGCAAATACTAGTTGAAATTAAACACAATCACTTTTTCATATCACTGGATCTTAACAAATGACACCAATCAATTAAAATAATACGACTTTTAAAAATATATAAAAATCGCCCTTCTTCCAATTCCCCGTACACGTGGCCCAACAAGCGGTGCATAAGTAACATTACGGCAGTTGAAATCACTCTTAGAATCGACAAAGCCACATACGTTCTCTGGTTTCCGTTGCACGGCCCGAGTAATGCTATTGTTTTCCGAAGCGTTCATAAAAGCCTCGAACATATCTCGTCAGAATTCAATAGCAGCTGCGGTGTCCCTAGGGGGTGGTGGTGGCTGGAAAGCGGGAGTAGAAAGAGGGAGAGATGTTCGAGCGAGCCAGAGACAGAAAGAAAATGAGAAAGAGAGAGAGAGAGGGAGGGGGGGGGGGAGAGAGAGAGGAGGGGGGTTACAGCAAGAGAAGGAAGTATAGGGGAATCTTGAGTACTGGGGGTTCGGAAAAAAGCTTTTGCTCTGGGAACGGCATTGTGACCCAAATTGGGCGCAGTTCTCGCGGTAGGCAGCTCGCAGCACCAAAGAATCTGCACCGAGTCGAGGTGATGCCAGGGGTTGGTGGGAAAGGGGTTGGTATCACAGCTTGTAGGTTAGAGTTCAGTGAGGGTAGAGGCCCTCTCTTTGTATATACATGTATATACACGCGCGCACACACACACATATATATGTAGAGGGAGAGGTTGCAAGTGGCACATGAACGGAGAGGGTTAATAGAGGAACTTTCTCTCTCTCCCTCACTCGCTTTCTCTTTGGTGCGCTGCACGCACAGAGCACCGGTCAATGGAGAGGGAGAGAGCTTTCGTGAAAGCTTCGACTGGCTCCGCCCTTCGCCAATGGCAAGGCACTGACGTTCGCTTGTCTTCTGCCGCGCCAGCCAATATCAGGCTCGACCGGTCGCGCAGCCTCCAAGGTGGACCAATCGCCAAACGCTCGGAAAAACACGCTTTCGAGACGCCGGAGACCACGCTGTATGCCCGGAGGTTGCGGCCACACGCTCAAAGCTCCGACGCACCTGTAATTCTTGTACTGTTCTTTCCCTCGTACGCATCTTGTCTTGCGACTTCCCTTTGTATTTAAGGTTTCTCTATCCCCTGAGATACTTGTCACTGCACTTTCACCAAGCTTTGAATCTTGAAGTTATTTTTCCTGCATGAATGATATCCGTTATTCCCTCGTTATCCATTCGCAGTGAGTCGTGGAGTGTAAAGAAATTCTTTTTAATATCTGTAAAAGGCATTTAAATGCTCGATATTTTCAGTAGCGTTGACTGGGTTTGTGTTAGACTTGGCTCTTTATCTCTGGGATTGGGAGTTTGATTGGAAAACCGTTAATAAGAGTATTGAAAGCTAATTAAAGGTCCCCGCGATGAAAAATTCCGGCCGCACAAGTAATTGGGTCATAATAGAAAGATCTTGTCAGGCTGCTCACGGGCGAGCGATTACGCAAATGACTTTTCACTCTGTCGAACAAAAGAGCCGAAGAGAGTAGCAATACGTCATAAACCGAATGTTTCATCCGGCTGAATTTAACTTCACAGATGGAGTGCTTTCCGCAAATAATGGTCTTTCCAGTGTAGTCCTACCCTCTCCGCCGGGCTTTTTACGGGAGTGAGCTTTCCATAGCTCTGATTACAGCCTCCGAAGCATCCAATTTCATGGCCGTTATTTAGCTCGGCTTCTTTCAGGAGTGATTTCATTAGCGCTCTATTTCAGAGAATACCACGGAGACGCAAATACATTTATTGGGCCAGATGGGTATTTAAAATTATTATTCTGAAAGCAGGCTTAAACACGAACTGATGGGATAAGCGCGCACATACACATTTCTGGAAAAAGAGGTTTCGCAAAAAATTCGCCTCACCAGTTGTAGATTACTTAAATAAACTACAGAAATTTAACAAGCGCCGTCATATAATATCATACAGCATTTGCAACGTTATTTCAGATTCATGGGATAGGGGGAACAGCTATCACTAACAGTAAATCCCAGATTTAATCTAAAAATCACTCGCTCTGCGGCAAGGAAGACGCGAGCCTTTGAGAGAAGTCAGTCGGCAGACGGGAGAAGAACAAAAATTCAATGTAACTTTTCCGGGAAACGTCTATCAGACCAGCGAGTATGTTCCAGACAGATTTCGGGGCGGGTTAAGACAAAAGGTAGAGAGAGTAAGTTTGGCCAGCGGGTAAGTTACGTTCCAGTGGAAGAGGTACGTGCTTGGTCGGACATAGAGCTACACTGCTCGTCGCTCCCATTACATTCCTTTACTACCGGCAGTCCTCGCTCCTCCATGTCCTCTCCATTCCAATCACGTGATTTCGCATTCACTTGTTTTCTTTGGCGATTCTTTCGGATCTATCCCCACTTGATATTTCATCATATCTCGAACGAAATCTCGAATAGCGGCTTTCCAGTTGGAAAAAAATGACACCCGAGACACAAAAAATGCGATTATCGTGAAGAATGGTTGAAAGGTAAACATGTAAGTAAAACTGGGCCTGAAGGGTAGAACTGTAACGACGCTGGTTATAATCTGGATATATTGATGGGCAACAGTGCTTCATCGGATTCGAGTTTTAATCCACTGCTGTCCAGCCGAATAAAAGGACTTTCCACTGGCTTCTTTTATTTACTAGATTTCAACGCTGCATTGACGTAGAGTGCATAGTTGTTAGTTACAATTCATGGAATGTTTGATGACAGAAAATATTATGGGAACGCGTGAGGTAAAGCTTACGCAGTGAAAATTGGTTTACAGGCGTTATAACCGTTTTAGATGTGCTGTGGTAATGATCAAAGCACTACGAATCAAGGTTTGTCGCTTTTCCGACAGGAGAATGAGTTTGCTTACGAAAGTGTGGTCGAAGTTAACGCGAAAGTGCGAGCCAGCGCCATTTCGCATGAAGTTTTTGAGTGCAAGCGTTAGTTCCGATTGCATTTTTATCACTGACCCGGCGGCAAAGTGCTCCCAATTGGTCGGTGAATACACAGGGCTTTACTGCCAATTTCGGTATATTCTTCTCTCGTTTTTTCCTCAGCGTGCACATTGTGCGTTTGCGTGTCTGCTGTAATAAACAAGCATCTACCGAAATATGTTTTCGATTACTCTATATTTCGGTGCTTGAATGTCGTGCCGTTTTCGGTTAACGTCGACTCTGCCAATAAATTGGTAGGAATTACAATTAACGGGATCGGCGAAAAATTGTCAAGCAGAACAATCCCCATTCAATTTGTGCTTTTATTGTAGCATCATTGAAAAAATCATATAATACCCGAAAGTGTCTCACTCCGATCTCTCGAAATTTGATAAATTCATTTAACAAATATTATTCAAACCCCATCCTCAAGGGTAACACGACAAGCCAGAAAGAGCGAGTCGACCTTTTATAAAGGGCGTTCAAAGCACTCGGGGCACAATCTGTCCCTTTATACCTGCAAGCGTTTACACGCGATAAACAACATAAGCTCACTCGGACTTTTTCCAGGAATATGACCTGCCTTTGTCAGTGCACCACCCGTCTTGCTTTCATTTGACGTTCGGCAGCGAGTGTTCTGTTCCCGGCAGTATAGAGCTGGCCATTTTAGCATGGCGAGCAGCGTCGTCAAGAACTAATAAGGCGATATCGGGACTCCGGTGTGAAAGGGATGTGAGTGTATTGCGACTCATAGCAGCAAGGAAGAGAGTGAGGAGAGTTGCCGGATGAGCGGAAGGAGATCAGCGGGCAGGAAGGAGCCGGGAATAAGTCCGCTCTCGATGGAGGCGAGCGGACGAGCGGGCGCGCTCGCGCGCGCGTCTTAAGGCGAAATCTCTTATTAAAGGAGGACAAGGGGATAAGCAGGCGAAAGGCTCTCCATGAATAAGGTGAATAGGAGAGCGGCAATGGCGCACCCAGTGTACATCCACCTGATGCGGAAGTACGACATGTTTTTATCATTTAATTTTCCAGACAAAAAGAGCCGCCGGCTGGCTGGTCCGGTGGCCTCGGCAGCCTTTCTTCTTCGCCGAGGTCGAATCCAAACGAACCAGCCCACCTTCCCCGGCATTATCTTCTTCATTTGCCTCTTCTAGTTAAGAAACATCCCGTGGGATTAGAGATAGACTTCTTTTGTCTCGAGGACAAAGGCGAACCTTGCCTCACCTCCCCCATCTGCCTCGCTCGGTGACTCTTCCTCGGCCGAATAGTACCCCTACTTGCTTCTCCTACCGTCCAAGACAGTTCACTGAGCGCACATCCTAGTTAACCAGTGTTAAGGAAATGTTAGATAATGAAGTTATTAATGGGACGACCCGTATTTGTGCCCCGAATCTCTTCCCCTACTGATAACTAGCACCCCCGAGACGTCAGGGCTAATAGTTTTTCACTGCCGAGTACCTTTCCTATTAACTGTTTGAATCTAGGAAATGTTAAATATTCTGGAAAAAAAAGAATGTTAGTTTTTCTATTCTGTATAGTATTGTAGATACATGTCCAAATATTGCCCTTGATTATGACAACTTGTCCGGAGAAGTGCAAGATAGCTCGGGTAGTAAAACCCTTTCTTCGATTTCCAGATTCCTCTGCAGTGCAGCTTTTTACGAGCTGGTACTTAAAGATACCGTAACGGGCTCGCACGATTTATTGCCAATATCCCGATTTATCGTCATAAAACGTAATCCGATAATATGTGCTCGTGTGTTTGCAATATGTGCCCCTTGGCTGATAAGGAATATCTTGGAAAATGGGTATATAAGCAAACAGACTTGGTCCACGCGGAAGTATATGTTCACGATACTGATTTCAGTCAGTCCATTTTCAGGATTAAGTTATTACTGTAACAATGCATGAGAGCTTTCGAATTTATTAAATTTCCAACTATTTCATACCTCTTAATATCGTTCATGATGTATTGAAAACTGAACAGGAAAAAATTCTAAATTCTTCACCATTGTGTATGAATATTATTAAGACGATTTATACTATATCAATACCCCACAAAGGGTTACAATTGTGAAAGGAAAGAAAAGCTACAATTCCGTAGAGAGCATAATAGAGTTTGTTTCAACTGGATGCTACGAAAAAGCTACAAATTCCAAGTACTGACAAATCGAGATCATACAATCTTCACGGGCCAGTTAACGCGGTTGCGTGCATGGAAACAATTTCCATGTGGCGAGCCGCGTAACAGTTCGATGTAAACCCAATTGCAGCTGGTGGTCCAGCTCTCTCAAGAGATACGAGGTACCCGCTCTAACGACGTTAGCTGCCCTATCCCCACCCGTCCGACAACGCACGCATACCATCCACGTTTGCGCTCTTATTCCAAGGAACAACGCTGAAAGTGGAAGGTGGTTAGGTTCAGCCATTTTTTGTGCGAGGAATTTCCAGGGAATCAAGCTGCAAGTGAGAGCGAAAGAATTGTGGATGCTGGGTGGGTGGTGGAAGGTGGAGGAGTCGAGCATCTGGGCAGACTCGCATGAAAGTTTAAACCGATGTTTTACGATGGCTTTTTGTTTCACGTGTTTTATTGAGCGGAGAGCGGATATTCACGTCAATCTCGCGCTCTCACAAACGTCTCTCCCCGGATTCTCCTTCCCAGCATCCAGGTATTGCCGTTCCCTTCTTCCCACGTGGTCCCCTTCTCAATCTCGGGCGCTCGACTATTTTTCATTAAACTTTCACGGGAGAACGAGGCACCCGGTGCTCTCAATGCCGCGACAGATACAGTCGGCAGGGATTTTACGGGGTTATGCCGCGAGAGTAATGTCCCCCGGCAATTTTCGGGGAGTAGACTGCTCTCCTACTTTACGATCGCCCAATATATCGTAGAGTTTATATCCCTTCGCGCAGGCTAATTCTACCGTAATTCATGCCATCTTATACTACTTTCTTCCATCGAATCATTGCGATCCCTGATCGGCTGATCATCCCCACTCGTACTTCGAGTTTACGGTAGGTACATCTGACGTCTTCGCAATCGAATTTTACTCATGTGTTTGATAGGTCTTCTAATACAAGTTCAATAATGTCTAAAAGACTAGATTGTACGAGTTTTATCATATACGCGGGGATCTATTCATTAGAACGAAATCTGTATATGAATCAATTAAAATCAGGAGAAAGTCAGTATGCAAAATCGCACATACGCGTTCTATTCAGCGCGAAAGCTCACGTTTCCTCAGGAAGCACTTGCCGGTTGTCGAAAAGGAAGTTTCGGGGCCCCCTTGAACCAAAAGCATACATATTTTTATCAGAGATTCTCTCGGGATAAGGGTGAACAATGGGAGGATGCAAATGGAAGCTTGCAAATGTGCGGTAAGTACTTGCTACTAGAATGTCAAAGCGGCAGTCCCTTAGGGACGTATCAGGCTTCTTGTCTACCGGACTCTTTTTCAAGAGCACTCCGTGTTACCTCCCGGACTGCCAAGTACGGTTCGGGGTATATTTAATTCTTTGCCTGCAACCCCACCGTCTCGTTTTACTGTCCCTCTCTGAATAACTCATCTTACATGCCGTTTTTCTTGTCGCCGCCCCTCCCTCCGGGCCCGTCTGCATCTTGAAATTGGATCGGTTGTAATTTAAAAGGGAAAAAGTCTTCTAATAGTCCCTTGGATGGCATCGGGCTCGCCTAATTGGCTCGATAACTAAGCCCTCTCATTAGCAAGAGAGAGACTAAGGAAAAACTTGTGTAAAAATCCAGTCGCGAAGCGCAATTCGATTTGCACCTGCGTAGGCCTCAAAAATTGCTCCAACAGCCGTAATTCCGGCGATGAAGCGCATCAGTGTCAGCGCGGTGGACACGAATCTCTACAATACAGCCATTACAGGCAAATCAATAAAGCCGTACTAAACCGAATTTCAGCTTAAACCGTTTAACGTTCGAAACCGTTGGTGCCGGCTACCTCGTAAAAATGGAAGCGACGTTTAAAATAACGTGTTTCACGCACGCCTGCAATGTAGAACTAAAAAACATCGAGGTCTAAAGTAGGCCACCGCTCTCGTCTTTCTATAAACAAACAATGACGCCGCATTTCAATTTTTATCTCGTGATAACGCACTGGAAACATTCGTAAGAGAATATTCAAAATAATCGTATAACGTCCCAAGTATATCCTGCAGTTTTTCTTGTCGTTGTTAAAATTGGAACACATCACTTTATTGCAGTCTAAATATCTAACAAATTGATTCTGAAATGGCACGCACTACTGCGTTGTCGTTGAAAAATCCAATAAATTCCTATTGCGCAGTGTTAACCCGTAAGAAAAAGTCTTGCGCGTGGAGAAGGTGCACACAAGTAAGTCGTAGGTGAAAGGAGGTGGAAGTAAAGGATTTTCGGAGGCGTTACAACGGCAAATGTGTTGGGCGTGCTGCTGTGTGCCAGGCCAGCAACGAAAAGAATGTAATTACTAGGTGGGATCAAAGTCAGAGGAGTGCAGCAGCGTCCGTGGCCTGTCTGGCGCGACTCCGCTCGCAGCCAGTCGTCCCGACACGGAATTTAAATATCGACGAAAGTATTTGGCGTTTGAGTTCGCTTCTCGAGTTTCCCACTTTGCCCGATTCCCACCCTCCCTCTACCGCCCTTTCTCCCTCAAGGTGTACTGTCGCGTCAAATCAAAGAAGAAGGGACTGGCTCTCCGTCGTTCGCCTCCCAACTCGCACCCACCAAGACCAGCCGCTTATAGGGAAACAAAGGAAGTTACCTAGCACCAGGATCTCCGTTGTTACCCTTCGAAGGGCTGCCAGGGCTATGTACATACCTAGCCGCACAAATATTTCGAGATCCTTCGGCCTCTTCTCCTTGGTCCGCCAGGATTCGTCGCACGCCGTTGGCTCGTCCTCGTTATCCCGAAAGCTTGCCAGAGATGCTGGGCAGCCTTGCGAATCAGCAACGAGATGGTATTCCGATTTTTATTCCTGCTCTCTCCTCCTGGCATCGTATTATGCGCATTATTTTGCATTCGTCCTATCCAGGAGAAAGATCACCGCGAATGCTGTTTCTTGTATTTCGAAGATGAGTCGAGCTCTTTCTCTCTACAGATACAAATTGGTACGCGAAACGTAGTACTTGGGAAGGGACAACATTTTAGAATTGACCGCCCAACGAAATATTAGAAAACAATAGTAGAAATGTATTTGCTATGCAAGAGATAAGTGTTCCAGTGTCTGCCTGACAAAGGTAGCGAGTAGGCGCCCTTAAATCATTGCGAGCGTCACCGGGACCAGATAGCAAGAGTTATTTCGAAGCATCACGTAGAGCGCCCAGGAGCACGTGACTCTGGCACTCGAGGTAAATCATTCATGCTCGTTTTATTACTCGAAACAATAAGCGTAACAGGTTTAATGCACCCTGGAGATGCTGACAAAAGTCGGCCAGCGCCCGAAACTTCCGAGTTTCGAATCGCCGAACTGTGTCAGAACTAACTAGCGAGTCCTCTATCGTTATTTAAATTATTAGCTCCCCGTGCGCATGCTAGCAGACAATTCCACAAGGAGAAGGTATGAATTCATGGAATTAATCGACATAAATCTTATTGTAACGAGTTCCATTGATTAGGAGAGACTGGCTGGTACGAAAATTGGCCTTTTATAGCTTGAATACTTGAATGAAGGGTCAAGGATGGCGGGATCAAGTCTCGATTCAGTTCTGTTGGGCGCAATATTGAACAAACTAGGAACGCTACTTCCCTCGACAAGGCACTTCGCCGATTCTCCGGGTACTCGGATTCTCGAAACTGTTATTATCCGTTGTTCTCTGTTTCCCTTTCCTTCAAGTTCTTCTTGGATGCCGTGTTAGGAATAGCGCGACACTTTCTCTCAGTATTTAGTTCCCTCCAACGTCTAACGTCTGTGTATAAGAAATAAAAATACGCGTAAAATGATTATGAATTATTCCTTGCATTCCGATTAAACTCGAGCGTAGAAAGATTTCTTGAACCGGAAAAGCATGTCGAGCGGCGCCACTCAACACTCCCACGCGGAAGGTACGTCGTCAAACCGAAAATCCAGGTTAACAAACCGGTCCGCCGCGCTGGGCTGCTATGGAATCTCCGTTGACAAAGTGCGGAGCTCGAGAGATTGGTAGCATTTTCCCGGTTTACTGGAAAATGCGCTTAGCGGGATTAGCAGTGGCGAAGCGTTTGGGATGCGGATGGTGCGCCAGCCGAGTCTGTACGTGTACATGCACCTGCACAGTAGATGTGTGTCTGTGTGAGTGTGTGCAGTGCATGCACGCAGAGTTCTTTGAGAGGAAAAGCCAGGCTTGGCGTGGCCCGAGTGCCGTGGAAGCGAGAGTAGCAACAGGGCCACGCGCGGTTGGAATGTTTCACGGGACGGAGAGCCACTTGAAGGCTCCGAACACAAATTCCACCCTCTATGTGTCTGTGCACCCTTCTCTCCCCCAGCGGATCTGGTGCCTCCTGGAGAAGGAGAGGAAAGTCCATACCCACAGCTTCAGCTCGCAGAACGCGAGGCGGAGAGACGGAGAGACGGAGAGAGAATGTGCCGGCAGAGTCTCGTCAGTGTTTTGCGCGCCGCGTGCGGAATGCTCAAAGCTCTCTTGTGCCCGGCAAGCCTTACGTTAATGCCTGGCGTACAGCTGAATCGACAGCACCCTCTATGCCATGAACTATGGCCGAACTGCGTTTCAGCGATGCGTCGGTTATCGAGGTTCGTGCGAAATGCATTCGCCGGGAAAGAAGCTTTCCTCTTCAAACCTATACCTTTTTTCCTACCTTCCCACACAGCACTCCACTTCCTCGGATTCACACCACAGAGACTTTCATTCGACGCTGCCAGAGGCGCGCGCTTCCTCTCTCTCTCTCTCTTCTGCTACCTCTCCGCCCTCCCCGCCGAGTGTGACCTCAGCCAACGACCGAGCTACTACTAACTGTTGCATGCTTCTTTTGTAATTAAATTCCCCGGAAACTGTGTCGAGTGTTGACTTTGAAACTCGCGGCTTCGTAATAATTCCATTGTGACTCTCATTGAGCTTTTTCTCGGAATCGAGTGCGCCGGGCGTCCACGCGTATTGACAGTCTCGCAGCCCCCCGCTCTTCTACAAGTCGATTCATAAGTTCCTCTCGAAGTCCCTGACACGTGACTTCTTTGACACTCCTTGCCTGGCTCTTCTTTGCCCCTGTGTCGGTGAACACGAATGCTAACTCTCGAGAGCTCTTGTAATTGCTGTTGCTTGCGAACTTCAATTCGTTCCACACGATTAAAAGGTGTAAGCACTCTTGGGAAGTCCTTTTTTATCGAGTAAATCACTATTTTCGTAGAATCTTTGGGAAACAACAATTTCGACAATTCTAATTCGAAGGCTTTGAAGACCAGATGAAAAGCTTTCTGCGATGTGTTTATGAACTTGAGCGAGCAACGCAAGCGATGAGAGGGAGAGGGTGAAAGAGTGGGAGTATTTTTCACGGGAGCTTTTTGCAGACTCTGTTTTCGAGGAAACGCTTTCCGGACCAGTGCGGGACACCCGTGAAATTCAGCCAGTTTTACATAATTCGCCTGAGGCAATGAGAGAACAACGGCAGTTGCGTTCGTACATATTTCAGCCGAAGGCTGTGCGGTGTTCGAAGTGACACCGGTTCGGACCAGTGCGCCGTCTGCGAGGGGAGGCGAATATTTCGCCGGAAACGATTTACGAGGATTGATGTTTTATTATTTAGGCGATGCCCGATAGACACGAGCCACATGGGATACATATTTGCCGGTGCCGGTGACCCAGTGTTAGTCACGCAGCTGCTCTCTATCCCACCCTCGCCCCACACGCGTACATCTAAGAAAATTTGCGACCTTTGCGGCCAAGTGATCCTTGCAAGGACCCTCCTGCGTGCCGACTCCTACTACATTCCATCTATTTTAAATATAAATAACGGCCACACCTAAATCTAATGCAAGCGTATGTTAGCCTTGTCAATATTTCGAATCGAGTAGGGATGCTTTTTTAGTACTTGGGAAAAGCAAGACAGTGCCCTCTGAATTCCAAGTGTCAAATAGGTAAATTCTGTGTATAATTAAATAAATATTCTCGTATAAAGAATTAACAATTGAGCACTCGATGCGATGCGTTTTATTATTAAATATATAAATATACCAAAAGTTCTTGCCGAAGTACCGTTAGTGTTAGTTTTTGTCCAGTAATAACTTTAGTTGGCAGAGTTTCTTTCACCGTTACGGTCAATAAAAATGTCCGAGAGATACGCCTCACAGTAAACTGCTATTTTTCCAATTAACTGCGTATTTTTTCGCTAAATAAAATGAAAAGTGAGAGCAGGTCGAAATAACAGGACTGCTCGACGAACGTCAACGTGGAATCATTAATTTTGCGAGGACAGAAGCGTCCTGTCTGTATATATACAGATATGTAACGCAGTGTTTTTGTTACACCGCGTATAATTATGAAACTAGATTGCTACCGCAGGTGCACGCGCGGACAGCACGTCTAATTGGTTTCCGGGTTCGATGTGTTCGTGCATGTTGCAACGCGTGTTGGTTGCGCTGAGTCGAAAGGTTTTTGAAAAAACTTCCGGACGACCTTTAAACCCCTTTTCTCTGTCTCACTCTACACCGATCCGATTCTGCGTCCGCGTTTCCCTCCCATTAGCAGTATAACGGTGGTTTACCACTCTGCCAGGGCTATTGACGCTGTTTTTTTTTCACCGCCGCGTTCAGTGCGCGAGCGCCCTCTGTATGTATGGCGTCGTTGAATTTTGAGTGCTCCATTAGCCATTATATCAACGTATTCGCCAGGTGGGCATTTAAAGGCCCATTCGAAGCCCGCCGCGAGCAATTACCCTGTCGGTGAATATAAAAACAAGGAAAAACCGGTTGTATTTGATACACTGCCACTCACCGCTTTCCAATGAAGGTGCGGTTATGTTAGTCTCTATTAGTTCAGGCTATTAGGTTATGTCGACTCAACAATAACACCGATTTAAAGTACGAACCGGTGACCAACGTTTGCCGGTAACTAAACTCTAATAAGGCTATCAATTGAATGATTAAAGATTTCGAGCTCTTATTGGTTCACGTGCACGGATTGCGCGAGTGAAACTGCCAGGACAGTAGAGCAAGTTGTTCAGTAGTTGTCGCAATCGAAACTTGCGAAGTGGGACAAAGATACCGCAGTTGAAGGGTTAAGGAACTACTTGTTGGCAAGCAGTAGATCAAATTCGTATGGTCTGGCTGTAATTACTGGGATCGCTGTTGGAAAGTGGCAGAATCGCATGCGAAGGCAGAGGAAACACGATGCACCGAGATCGGTGGGGGCCGGATTAAAGGAGTGAGGCGATCCGAGGAAGCCATAATGCCAATTACGGGTAGGCTTAAATCACCGCCGGCGGCATTAGGAACTTCCCTTTCCTCGATCAAGGACAATTTAGGCGGCAAGATAGGCCGCTTAGACTCCCCGCACGTTACATTTCTCACGTAAGTGTATCTCGTTAATAAGCCAAGGCGATTCCCGAACGGCGAGAACAAACCGAAGGCGAGAGAGCAAGCTTGGCTCGGCTTGGCTTCGGGTTAGGCGGACTCAGGCTTGCTCGATGGCAAGTCGAGTGAATGTATACATGTTGTCGGGCGGCCGCGTGTGTGTACGCTGTGCTGGGTAATACATAATATGATACGGACGGAGGGCATGCGGCATAATCATATATCATAGGTTAGTGCGCTGCGGCGGAGACTATTCCTCCAACAGTCCGCACGGAGAAACCGCCGAGCTACGCCAGTACCGATGCTATCGTCCCGCTCTACCGTCTCATGCTCTACTATTCATCCTCCAAAAGACTATCTACACCTCTAAAGCGGAATAATTAAGTTCCCACATTATCATATTTAGCTCAGAATTCAACTATCCCGACTGGTCGCCAGGATACCACTTGCAACAGGCATATTTAAAGTATTTAAAACTTGAAAGCTGTCCTGTAGAAACGAAGAATCTTTCCTTAAGAATTCAGGTGAAAATTGTTAAATTTATAGCCACAGTTTATCTGTGTATTTGCCGAGGAAAGAAATTCAGGAGGGTCACCCCTCACGCGATATATGTATAAATAGTTGATGGTGCACGAAGCCGGGGCCTCATTACCATAACAAAGGCAATTAGAAGCAGTCGAAACACTGCTGGATAGTTGGAACAGACCACTTTTTCTGATTACATGAGTGAGATACGGAAGCCCATAATAAAGTTAGGGGAAAAACCCCTCGTTTGTATTCGATCTCAGTCCATTCTTTAAATCGATCTCAGACGATGAATTATACACACTTTCAGTTGGTCTACTGTCTCGTTTTGCTAATCCTTTTGTCATTCAATTTGAAGAAGGAATACCCATGTAGGAATTAGTTGACCCATGATAGGCAGGATACAGTGGATCATAGTGGGCGCAAGTTTGGCGCGGTATGGACGCGGAGAGGGCAGTTCGCTCTGCGCCGAATGTTATACTCTCCATTCAGGGGATCCCGTAATAGGCCCAGATAGGGGTTTCCCTAATCGGGCCCGGGGCCATGTATGGCCCATAATGGAGTCCCCATGTTGGTACGAACTTATCATCCCCGCTGTCTACCATAGTGGAGCTCAATTGGGCTGCCAAAGTTGTGCCCGCGCAGCACATAGGGCAGCCGAATGTGTCTGCACAGTGGCCCCGTTGTATTTTCCTACATGGGTAGTTGATCCCCTTTCATCCCGCAGCAGGTAAGCCCTTGAGTACTGCACTTGTGTTTTATCAACCAATTGCCAGTGCTCGCTAGGAGACACGAGTGCTCGCAAATATTGGCGGAGAGGGGTGACGCCGGGGGTAAACGAGTGTCGGTAAATTCCGTACGATAGTATTTCCGTGACTTATTACCGGGCAGCAGGCGAGAATGGTATGTGGCAGTGGGCGGTGGTGCAGCTAATGGTGCCATGTGGTTGAGAAATAAAAAGACAGAGAAAAGTTAGGAAAACGTGGCGAGCAAGAGGGCAGTACGCAGCTTCCACGCGACGGGCAGGCTAGGATCGTCGCCGGCTGTGGTAGGAAAGTGACTGCGACACCCTTCGTCATGTGGAAATACACGGCGAAACGGCCTCACGCCATTAAACGTACTTATATAAGATAGTGGTCAGTGGCCGGGCTAGCTTCGCCCGGCCGCTCGCATCAATCACGATAATAGGACAATAAATATCTAACCGACAGCTGGCCGCCTGGCGGAGGTCAAAAGTGCACAGGCTCGCAATTTCTGCCTGACTTCCTGTCGATATCTCGCCGCCATAATTTAGCGATCGTCTTGCCAATATGTAATCGCTTCCATCGTCCTGCTGACTTGAACCTTGCATTACAGCATCACTCCAATTCGTAATTACTTCTCTCGGGCGAGCGACGCCGCCAAACCGAAGAAATACTCATTGACGTAAGCCATATGTGATTATGTAGTTGGCCCTGTAACGCCTGATTAACTTACGTATGCCTGCAGGACAAAAGCAGGATGAAACTCCGTGGCGAAGTTGAGCGTTTAATATATAAGTATGGGAAACTCGAGGTCTCGTGTGCATTAACCGTTGAAAAGTACGGGATGCAAACTTGCTCGGTTTGTTCTCGCGCGCAACATAAACAATAAACGAACGCGTCGTGGAAAGGGTATTTAAGGCGGTCTGGGTGAGGCCGAGTAAGTATTAAAAGTTGCAAATTGCTGCAGACACGCTGCGGGACCTCAGCCTTCTAGGGCCTCAACTTACTTTACCGTTCTCCCTCCGCCTACTTGCACACAGTCACACAAGAAAGTTGAGTTACATTCTCAACCATCTCGTACAGTTTCTCGGGGAAAAATGGTTAGAAACATTATGTTTTCCCAGATAAGCTGGACTAGTTGCATGAATATCTCATAGGAAACTTGCTGAACGCGTCTGTCAGGCATATGTGTATTTGGAAATGTAGCCACCCATTACCTGAAACTCTCGTTACAAGCAGGGTGCTAGCATGGATTTCTTAATGGAGTGAAGCGAGAGCGTGTTCGCCGAATGCGTTCGTTAATATTCAGCACAACTGCGAACCATTAATGCATACTCTTCGGGCGGTTAGCTGGCCGGCGCCAATCGCGGTCCCAGCCTGTAAAGTATTTTACGGACGCGCGAGAGAGGGGACGCGTACCTAATCGGACAAAGCGTTGCGTCGGAGGCGTATCATCGCCGGCGCTTTATCTGCTCGCGGCGAGTGCTGGCCGATGTTTTGCTCGCCCTCGCACATTTCCCAGTATAATTCGCTTCAATTATCATCCGATTATATGGAGCTCCAAATGAGCACTTCCCCCTTCTCTCATAATGCTCCCCTTTCCGATCCGCATATCCCACTCTCTTCACAGTGTTCCACGCCGATGTCATCCTCATCATGAAAAGTATTCGTATTTCGAACGTCCATTTGTTATTTTTATCCCCGTTATTTTTATTATTTTTATATATTTTTACCCCGGGTATTATTATCATTATGAAATTCTCTCGTGTGTCGATGTCCTCGATAAAGAGCGTTAGGCAAGGCACTGTTCGAGTCTGATGTAGAAGCGGAAGCGCGATGGTGTGTGGGGCGTGTGCTAAGGAAATGAAAAGTAACGATTCAATATCGCCAGGTCACACGACTCGGCCGTGTAGCTCGAATTAACGCCACTGATATCACATCGTGTAGACTGGCCCGTGTGACTATCGGTGCGCGAGCGTGTGCCAAGCGTGTTTGCTTGTCGCCAGTGCGCCTGACACCATTTTTCCATTAACCCCGTCGCACCCTAACGTCCCTAGCTGCCTTCTTCTGCGATGCCTTTTACAGTTCCTGCGCTGGGATTCGGCCTCCCTGTTCTGCCACGTGTCTCTGATACTTTCACGCTTTCTCCGAATTAATTAGCGCCGACAAAACAGAACACCATGAGCGCACATACACTAACGACACGCGCTACGCTCTTTTCTTCATGTTTGCCAGGAGCAAACATTGATTCCACCGACATTGTACTGCTTTTAGATTCGCCGTTTCGAATCAGCTTTTCTTTGTGTCCAGTTATGTTAATAAAATTTGTGCTTCTGCTTCTTCCAGGAGATGAAAGTTAACTGGGCGACATCGCCGGGAACCCAACCAAAGCAAGACACAAGTAGTAAGTCCATTTATTTGAATAACTCGAATATATTGCACATATGTATATTAGGCTTATAAATTCGGGGGGATTCAATTGCGCAAATGTAATTCAGTATTGCTGAGACCACAGCCACCCAGCGAGTTTCGTTTGACGGTAAATTAAAATCAATCAAAAAGAAATCAATATACTTACTAATTTAATTAGCCTTTGATGCTGTATAACAAATTCGGTACGAATCCGTCGGCTTAAATATGTAACTTCGTCGCCGAAATATTATATCCGCGAAAACAGGGCTTTCACATTCGCGATTTTAACGGAACCGGAATGAATTATTCGAAATTAAATTATACTTCAGGCGTCACCGAGCTGATGAGAATTGCATGATAGGATATAATATTAAAATATGGTACTTTTAAAAGCAAAATAGATGTGCACACACATAATCGAAACTGCTGTTGAATTAAAAAAGGATGTTACCCTTTGGAGCTGCTCTGAATAAATGATGCGACAATTTGGCGGGGCAATTTAATGCGGTGCTTTGAATGCGATTAGTCGTGCATTGTGCCGCCTTGCAATCGATATACTCTTCTTCCGAAGATCCCATTACCCAGAATAAACTAACGCCCTCGTATTACTGTCGAATTTTTCATCGTTGCATTGGCCTTCAGCCAGCTCCGCACCGATGATTTGTCACGCGGTATAAAATTCATTCGGTGATTCGGCGGGCGCTCGCTAAATGACTGAATCATTGCTACTCCGTCCTATAAGAAACCGCGCCAAAGAATTCCCAGAGTACACTCGAAAATCCTGGCGAACAATTGTAAGTCTAGTTAGCCACTTTCTGTCGGTAGCGTTCGAATCGATTTACACAGTCGAACCCATGACAAATTGCATCTTGGTGGTTTCGATATTAATGTAAGCTGGGATTCTTGGTCGACATTATTGATTCAAGTTTATGCGCATTTATTGCTCCCTGTGGCAACTTCGTATTTGGAGGAAACAACGAAATACAGCATCGTGGCGTACGTAAAGATGGAAGCACGTTTCTTGATAATGTGCACACGTATTCAACTGGTAGCGTCGAGAGTTCATCAATCGCCAGGAAAAGTATACCTATTTGTTTATTTGAAAGACTCTGGATTGCTCGAACATACCACTATTCATAAGTATATTTCTGCAGTGTATCGGGAGACGTTCGAAGGTTGAATTAAATTAATAATTTGAAAGTTAGATTATATGTTATTAATTGTGGCTTTATTGACTAAAAATCCTAGAATGACAGTCTCCTGGAGGTTGTGTGCATTTAGGATTCGAAGGAGAACTAAAGTAGGAAATAAGGGTGAAATGTAGCGTTAGACGTCAGTCAGGCCGCATTACTTTTGCTTCTTAGAGAAAGCCTGAGGTAACCCGGCCCGGCCAACTGAATTTCCATTATCAGTTATAATACGCAAAGCATATTCAGGACTCTCAGGAGTAACTAGAGGCAACTTGAAGTTACAGTCGGTGCCATAATTCCTCTGCATAAGGGCTGTCCGGTACAGCAACGGCAGCTGGGCATTAAACGTACGTCACTTGGTAAGCTCTTACTACACGCTCGGTTTCCCGATTTCCAAAGAAACACCGCCGCAAGCCGGTAAACCTGGAACAGCTACTGGCTTTCCCGAGTTCCTCGGACAATTTTTCCAAAGGAAAAACTTAAGAACAGTTCAAAGTATCCTAATACCACAATATCGAATATTCAAGAGTCGATGCATAAAAATTCCATAAAATTCAATACTTTTACCTCTCCATATATGACTGATTTTTGCAGTACTCGACATGAAACAGTAGCTCCAATAGGATATGGTTTCAGTTTCAATGGATAGGAAAAATTACTTAATGCGGTAAAGTGATGATAGCGCGCCGGTGCAGATACATGTGGAAAGGCATGGACGGAATGTAGGTATATGGTAGTCGGGCAACACATTCGTCCATAATACATACTGGCGGCACCGAACGCGTGTGCGTGCTTGAAATTCAGTGAGGGGCGGCAGCAATATTTAACTCAGTCTGAAATTCCTCTTTTTATGGACTTGTAAAACCGTGACAGGCACATGGGACCCGATGCCGCCACCCCTGCCGCTCTCCAGCCATGTCGTTCTGTTCTCCTACCCTTGTTACCCCATCCTCAAAGCATCCTCCGCCACCCTCCATCCCCGCCGGCAGCATATACGAACGTATGCGCGCTTCATGCGAACGCTATAGTTAGATGGTAGTCCTGTATCTCGACTCGTCCTTCCGGCCAGCCTGCTCCCTCCATTGCTCGACTACCACGCACAGCTACAGAATCCAGCCAAGCGACCGGCGTCCTTCGCAAGGATCCTCTCCTCAACAGAGACAACGCCGCCCGCGGACAATTGCAAAACTAAAACGTATCTCCGCCCGCTGCTTCCTCCGACTTTCCCTCCCCGACGGCTGCTCCGCAAATACGACCACCGACGCTTAACGGCCCCTGAACATATACTCGTTTTCCGACAGCCTGAGCTACACCTACTCTCCTTTCCGCTAGCCCCCCCCCCCCCCCCCCCCCCTCCCACTCTCTGCCCAGCACGGATAGAGTCCACGATAGAGTTAGGTCGACTTTAACCCAATGGACCAACTCTACCGTGGCTCTGTGTTTGGCCAAGTTCTGTTGGGACTTCATATTTTTATGCCCTCCCAGGGACATCTGCGACCCGAAGCCTGAATGGTGCTCGACTATACTGGTCCATGAGGATCTTCGGAATTGGACTGATCTAACTACCGTAAGAAATACCCCTATAAAGTTAGAGTTAATCGTACTGTACCGAACGAAGAAGAACTGTAAAGTCGCATTAGAAGCTTTGGGACATTTTTCCGAGGATAAAGCTTTAACGTATCGGGGATTGCATGAACAATGTTTTTGCTCAGTATGCTACTGGGCAGCTGGAGGTCCGAGTCGCTAGTGGATCAGGATTCCTCTCCTTTTCCGTGAATCACTATCTGCAAACTCCGTTGGAGTTGCACCTGTGCGCATCCTGCCACAACTCACCGCTTTCTATAGCAACGTGTGTGATGTCGTGCATTCAGGAACATACCGGAAGGAATAAACCGCCTGCTGGACCAAAGTTTTGACGACCCGTCGCTTGACTCTGCTCCGAGGACAGCAATACAGTGCTCTTCTCCTGACATTTATTCTAATGCGCAGTGCATGAAGCATAAAAACAAATCTATTCACGCTGCCAATCGCGAGTATTCCAGTTCCTAACTTTCTGCCAGTGGTGATTCAACCGAAATACCTTTCCAGCCGACAGCGCATAGCCTCCTTCATTTATCCGTGAGAACCATTTCTACGGTTTCCGGGCGACTGTAAGGAAGGAAGTCCCCGTAAAAGTAGAAATGAATGTTGAACAGCGCTGGCGAGCAAATAGTCCGCGCGTATTACCGTCAACTAGGCGAGACGATTACCAAAATTACTCGGCACGAGTTGTGCCCCGGAAAATCTTAGTCCACGAGCCGGCGGCGTTAATTTAATTAACAAGGAAGCCGCTCGCTCGCTTGCTTAACGTGCAGCGAATTAAAGCAAAAGCGTTTCTTCCAGAATAACAATGACAGCCGCCGTAGCGAATGTACCGGGGCCTGGGTACACAAGCTTGATATTACATCCATTGCCAAGAATGAATTTCACGGGAAAATGGGGCTACCTCGCGCTGCCCTTTCAAAAAGCGGAATCTCCTCTACATTTTCTTTCCCTCGCTGTTGACAGACAGCGACAACAGGGGCAAAAGACTACACGGAGAACTTGTTACAGGACAAGTTACACAATTATAGTACGAGAATTACAATCTAAATTGAATGCATTCTGTACTACTTGTAGACTTTGCATTCCGTTTGTTACTTCTTCCAAATGGAAAATCTGACTTGTCCAAAGCGATGATTACATGTAAGGAAGTAAGAACGCCGATTGCGTTACTTCCACGCCATCCGTGGCATAACTGAGTCTGTGTGGTTCTAGTAGAACAACGGCCAGGACAGAATCCCACAAAACTTAAAGGTATCAAAGCGGGTTCTGTTGGACTGTGTAATCGTATGTTGTTTTTCTTCAATTATGAATGAACCCGATGGATAATCATACCAGGATTTACGAGGATTTAGAGTACAAAGGGTTTCCACGGCGGGAACATGCTTTTCCATTCCGTTTACCTTCGGCAAGATGTTTCTCCCAAGACAGTAAGCCTTCGCGCCTTACGTGTCTGCATACGTTATCACCATTCTTCTGATTACTCTCGGATTACGATTAAACCCCCTCTGATGCATCTCATACATACATTCAGTCCAATTTCCCCAGCGCCTTTGTGTATTCAGCAAGCACCAACCCCTTTGACTTTTGTGCTTGACATTCCCTGTTTTCTGTCCTTTCGCGTGCTATGGTTAATGCCTACCCTTAATTGCTATTTTGCTTGATTAAGAAGAAACGCAACACGTCCACGAATCACGGCTATTTTCCATTCCACACATATCACCTTTCCAGTGCACTGAGTTATCTAATTCAAGGTTGCAGAAAAAGTGCAACTTGGGAATAGTGTCGAGGTTCAATCGTCTTTAAATGCGAATCGAAACAACATAAAAGTATAAAAAGCCAGCGGGAATTGAGAGGACTAAGCTTTAGCTATCGAGTGTACGAGTCGGCACGCATCGTTGTGGTGGCGATAAGTGTGTCCTCGCGGACGACATCCACTGACTTTAACAGTCTAGTGAAATATACAGCAGTCGTTCCGGAAAACGATCCAGCAAGGTTTTTCCAATGCCTGCTTGCGTTTACTATCCAGGAGATCCGATGTAAACTGGTCGCATATGGGGCGTGTGTCTGCCCCATTCACAATCACAAAGAACTTGGGAAAAATATACTGTTAAATAAACATCTCCCTGGCAAGTTCTCGCAATCTCTTTCAAATCCTCTTTACTTGCTACCGGATGTTTCTTACGTCGATGAATTTAAATACTCGTAAAATGCTAAAAAATGTATCGCCACCTCCGGAAAGCTTGAGCATAATTCAAGATGGCTGCTCCAAGTAATTGGGAAGACCCGAGAGTTGTCGATGATCAGGTTAGGGTGTCGGACGTTCAATTGCCAACACAATTAACTCGACGACCCGAGAGAATAGGATCACGCTAGCTGTACAAGTACATCCTGGATTCTCTTTGTTCGAGGCGAAGGTTGTAACCCACGGGATGCGTGCGCTGACCGAGAGCAGCGAGGCCCAAGCGTGCGGTTGTTGCTGCTGGTCGCCATCACTGCCGATGGCATCTACCATGACCGCCCGTCGAATTGGTAAACCGTCGCGTGAGTGGCCGAAACCCGCTGAGACCGAGGCTCACGCTCTAATCGTCATATATCGGTTAATACACAGGAGAACACGCGTCCTGTTGGGTGCCGGCTTATGTCACTTACCTCGCTCAACATTGCCCGCTGATTCCATCAGCACAGCTCTTAGATTAGGCGAGCGACACGGTTTATTTCTTTGCTTAATTTAGAATGTAATTGGCAGAGGTCATGATAAAATACTTTAATTTGCCTATAATTTTTAACCGAACTTCCAACTACATTCTAATTGCTATACTTGGGTCTATGGTAAAGATATATGTAGTCGCTTCCTTTAATATTCTTGGACACGTTACACTTGCAATTTGCATTAGAGGGAATTCGTAGTAGGTTTGCGACATTTTTTAATATCTTTGAAACCGCCCGTATACTACGGCCTCGAAAGGGAATAAGGTATGTCCTCGAAAATCCGGGGAAACAACTTCGGAAAATTGGCTCGCTGCGTAAGTATGAAAAATGTATGTACGGCGCGCGGCGCGGCGGTGGCACTCGGAGCGTAGTCAGTGCATCCGTAATTACAGGTGAACAGAAGGGGATTATTACATTTCACTGTGTAGGGGCATCCGGAAAACAATCAAATTTGTCAGGATTTCGCGAAGCAGTGGCGTTACAAAGGAAATCTGGCTGCCAGAAAAATTCATTAGTCCCGGGCGGATAGACGGATGGGCCGAGGTTCGCTTTAAGGATTATTTTCACGCGCGCTGCCATCGGCACATCCGCTGATAGAAGGATCCACGCGTTTTAATCAAGTTAATGCAACCTACGTACACGTACGATAGTCGGTGCTCGGGGACGAGGCACACGTGACTCCGTCGTACACGCTGGCCCGATACACGTGAGACGACTTTCACGCGGACAGACACACACACACACAGTCTCTCTTTGGCGACACGGTGCCACCGCGTGCCAACCGGAAGTTCAAACTGCCGGCCGACCAGGAAGCGGGCACGTTCCCCGTAGATTGCCCCGGAAAGAAAAATGCTCCGGCCAAATTTGAGCGTTCGCCTTTTTTCAGGGCGAGCGCACTCCAGAAGGAAGCGTGCGCCACCGGCGAGGGGTTCAGCCATTAGCACCGATCACTGCCGTGACCGTGCGGATTTGCGCCTGACTTTTCACTCGCCCCATGACACTTAGCTGACTTGGGTCAATAAGAGCAGAGTGAAAATGAACTCGTACTTATACGTATAATGCAGCATGAAAGCATATATCGCAAATTAAAACGAGCGTGACTTGTAAATGTCTAGCATCACTTTTCAAAACACGTCGCTCTCTGACTAATTATCAAATTTGCAAATTAAAGGAAGACAAGATAGCAAATAGGCTGTCTCAATATTTTCTACTTATTATTAAGTCAACACAAACAGCAAAAGGAGCACATCTGGTTATTTTATTCCGTGAGAAAGTACAGAGCGGCAGTACTCCCCAAGTTCCACATAGAGAGACACAGGTTTCCCATTGTGGGTAGTAGCAATCTAGCGCTAATCAGTCGCCGCGGGAGATAGTGCTGAATGAGTATGGAAAGAGCAGCCTCATTAGTCTTCGCTCGCAATGTCCGAGCTGGTGTTTACCGTTTTTACTGTCGGCGTGTGTGACCCGACGTCGTTAGCGTAGCATAGAATGGTATCAGCGCAGAAAATGGACGTACACTATGCGCTTTGTGAGATCCTGTGTGTAGGGCAGCGTGTATTGCTATGTTAAGAGTCCTCGGGAGACGACGGGTGGGCAGCGGTTGTTACTCAAGCGCTCTTCCAATGGACACTCGAGTGGCAGTAAAACGTAAAACCACGCGATATTGGACAGTGAGAATCACTGCAATCCCTGCCGTGTGATAATTCAGAGACAGCGGCAGCAATGCTTTTTTGCAGCCACGTTACTGTCTTGCTAGCTCCCTTTTCCCACTTCGTTCACAACTCTCTCGTTTCCTCTTTTCCGCTTTGATATTACCCGCCCGAAATATCGCGACACTTACGCTGTGTGTTCGTCGATTTAGCTTTTGATCCTATTGCGCTATGTGCAGCCTTTTGAGCGCGCGCGGGCGCGTGTGGTTTCGAGTATGAGCAGAAAGAAAGCTGTGGTTTCTCCTAGAAGAATTCTCTTTATCAGTGTGTCGCCCCATGTATCAAATATTAGTTTCGCCTTTCTCGCCAGTGATTTCTGAGAGCGCTTCATCTATGTGGCAGAATTCCTATGTATTTTATGTAATGGCAATTGATTACCTCGTATAGCTTTCGATTCACTCTTTGGCGCATTTCACCTCACGGATAGCAATGCAAATGCTATGCGTAATTTCGATAGCGCTCGTTGAACATGGGTACAACTATATTGCGGCCGTTCTGCATTAATGGAATACTGATTACATTATTTGCCAGGTTGAAGTACTGGGGGTATAGACAAAATTTCGAAATAATATAACTACAACTGTTGAAAAGGAAAATAAGAGAAATATACTACGATTTTTCCACCGTTGAAGACTAAACCATGATTTCCAATCAAAACTACTGGCAGAGAATCATGGCAAATTTCCCTGAGCGTCAACCGAGGGTTTCTTGAAAGTAGTCTTTGGCCTGCAGGCATAGATTTCTAGCAGGCGCAAGCCAGATATTTTCCCGGGTCATGAAACCAGCGATCGCGCTGAAATATAGCATTAACGAAGGAATGAATGAGGCCGCAAGGTGCGTTTGCCGCGGGGGCAGAGCACGGCACGCAGGCAATTTTGAAATGCAGAGTTCACGCAGCGCCCGAGAAAGAGGGCGGCATCGGCTTCCTGGAAGAGGGAGCGAGCAAGGTTCTTATCTGGGTTTCGAGGGGAAAATTATTTTGTCGGCATGACACGTGCCGGCAGCGTAGGAGCAGGAGAGGAGGTTTGATACTCAGCAAGGTGGGAAGGAAAAAGGGCACCAGGAACTGAAGGAGCTCGCGAACGATATGAAAAACGGAGTTTATGGCGGCTGTAAAGATTATGTCGCAAAGAGTGGCCCGTCGCGCGTATACCCGTGTGTCCTTCCTTCCTTCCTTCCTTCCTTCCTTCCTTCCTTCCTTCCTTCCTTCGTGCGAGCTACTTCTCGTACCGCCCGTCCCCAGAACACGATGTCCTTTCCCTGCCGGCGTCGGCGACGCCGCCGACGCCAATGTGACCTGATACCCTGTAACACCTGCTTTGCACGGAAAACAGCCACGCGTAAGTGCCTCGTCATTGTTCACCTACGACCTCTCATCTTATTATTCACCTTCGCTACTCGTCAACTACCCCGCTCTATTACCTCAGCACGCATGCTAATGCCCTTCTACCACCCACCGACCTCCGCCCGCGTTTCGTCGACTAGCTGATCTCGAACCACGTTAATTCCGCACGCTATGATAGTAAACCTAATTTCTCCGGGCGTAAATGCGAGAATTCCTTGGCGTGCTTTGTAGAATCGGAACACGTCCCGACATAATTTTATACTTACACTGCGTAGCCAGGGTCGACTTTGTTATTTACTCTATTATTCTACATTAAACTTTAATAATTACCCTACGTTCTGGTAATCGTAACCCGATCGTATGGACACTGCGTGGAATAATAATCACCGATTATTATATTATATAATTGTTCATAATTATAATAATGATCTGTTATTGTATTTATTTATGTATGTGTACCGTACACAATAAAATCTGCTCGAGTCAATTAATTAAATATCAAAATTCAGAACGCAATCATCAGCCAGGAGGCTTCTTCGTTTGCACGTAACGTTTAAATTTACCAAATTATAATGGAAGAGCATCAAACCTGCGGGCGAAAGCTTTTTTTGCGAATAACGCATGAGTGCTTTCGTTGATAAACGGACTTCACTAATACGCGATACTCTGCGCAATCCACTTAAGCGAATTAACAATATTTGGAGGCCCGGCTGCTATCGACAACGGCTTCAAATTTGTTTACCGTCGTATTCAGATCAGAGAAACAGAATTACCAATTAGGAGCCCAATATCCTAATTAGCACTGGCAGATCGAACTCAGAGTTAAACTCTCATATGAGGGCAAACAGCATCGACACTTCGCCCGCTACTCCCTCCTCGCCCACAAAGGCATAGGATTAATCCCGTACTCTAAATACTTCATTGCGAAGCAATTCATTCAATACAGAACGGTGCGAAAGAAACTGTTGTTCCATGGGGTGTTGCGAAATTAACATTGAAAACAGCATAGCAACGCGTTTTTCATTATATGTTGATTAGTTATCCTACTAAACGAAACGTGTGATTGTAGATTAATATTTGAACTATAGGCTTAAATCCAGAAAATGTATAATAATACTGCAGTTCATAGATAAAACTGTGAGCTTCACATTGGAATAAACTGACATCACATTAAGTCAGTCATTGTCAGACTGAAAGCATCTATGTAGTAGAATCTTTACTCTACTTTCAGTTATGAGAAAGTTATTTTATTATAACCCATTTCTTTCTGTAAATAAGTCTGTTTTACTGTGGTATTAAAAAAGGAATTGAATAAGATTAAGAATTCAGGTGCTTAATTAAAGTAGATAGATAATATTCCAACTAGGAGAGTAAGCTTCTCTTATTCTTTAACACTTTCAATCTTCCAAAGTACTACTTGTGAAAAGTCATCAAAGGCTCAATTGTGCGTTCAACTTAAGAATTGTGTTCAAGACACAAGTACATTAGATTACACAATTTAAAATGCACAGTACCAATATACATCAGGATTATAAGATACTGACACAATAGTTGCTTATGTAGATACACAGTAATGCAGAGTAATACATCATTCAAATTACAGCAATAGAATAAGACATAGTGTTAGATTAGATAAATAAAATGAATTGCAGATATTTACTCAGGCAAATGTTATTCTAAGTTCAATGTTTGCCACATTCTGAAGATTACAACTTGTTGGTTACAATTTTGATACAAGTAAAGGCATAGAATGTAATCAGAATACCAGCGACACATGAGTGACTTAATTCATACCTTATTCTAAGTGTTCCATTATACGTTTCATTCTTTTGAAGGTATTGAAAGTACTCAAAGCATAGGCAAGTGCGGTGAGAAGTATATTATTAAGTTGTGCATTGCATGCTTTATTCAATTGAAAGTATCCCAAGTATTAAATACATAAGCACTATAGAAATGGCTTTTGTAGCACTTTATTCATTTATCAATGCAATAAAGATCATTCACTTGCATACATATCTGCAAAGTAAGTAAAATGCAACATAAATCCTACCTTGTATGCCAATCCTTGAATGCCAATCGTTTCAAAAATATTTTTGTGCTGCTTATTTCCATTAGAACTTTTCCGTACTGACACCCGCGCACGATGCTTTCTCCAGCCAAAACACTTGTCACCAACTACTCGCAGCGCAATCCACAACATTCTTCACATAATTAGAAAGCAGCTCCGCATTTCTTCGAATAAGAATTCGCCAACCACACAACAACGAAAGAACGCAGCACGGTTACAATGCCGGGCTTTTTTACGTATGCGCAGTTGATCGGGCGGCGGCGCGCCAGTAGGTTTCCAGCTGTATCGGTAATCTTGCAGGCTGGCTAGAATAGATCTACTAAAATATCGATATTAACCAATCACAAGAATCTGAAATAAATAAAGAAGACACATTATATTTTATTGTATAAACTCCACTGAGTATTTTAATGGCTTTTCTTTTAAAATGACAATTCATAATCAATTAAACACTGCGTATTGACACAAACCAGGACATACCAGTCGATATATGATTAATTATCGATTGCTGACATATCCACAGTTTATAAAATTCAACATGGTCGCCGCGGGATTGAATGTAGCGCGTAGTTTTGTTGATAGTGCATTTTTATCTGTTTTATGTGGTAAATAAGAGTGCTAGAGTTTAATTAAATGATGGGATAGTGTGCCGGAATGCATGGAGTATGTGCGGATTGTATTCCATAGTACAGGCAAGCCATTCATGGGTAAATGCTGACTGCTAGTGGGAGGGCACAGTTACTGCATGGTGTGAGTACTTGTCTCTGCATACCACAATGTTATTTTGAGTCTATTAAATTTACTCCGTGCTTCCAATTACTCCTCTATTTCTGTTATTTTGAAAATGTGTTCCTTTATAATGAATACCGTGCTGTCAATGGCACTTATAGATAAATATGCGTGTATTCGCCTGTACAATACGCCCAAGTTACTTAATTCCAAATGGAAAATAAATATTTCCCAATTGCAAATAACTTTTAAGGGGTTCATGCATATTAATCGACATGTCTCATCGAAGAATGCGCAGTCTTTACTAAATGGTACATAAATCGCAGCTACAATCAGAGTGTCGGCGATAAAGTGAACTCGCCGGGATTAATCCAGTTTCGTTGGCGCTCGAAATTGCGGGTGGCTCGATTAAGTGATTCCGCCGTGAAAAACTCGCACGCCAATCGATAATCCGGTGGTTCACGATCCGTAGAACAGCCGGTCCACACGGTGGACACGTTGGTGTATGGTGGTGTATGCGGTCGGTGGGACTAATGAGCCGGCACGCACAGACCTGAACCGGAGAAATACTCCTGGCCAAACTGGTCGAACAGAGCTCCATCTGTTTTATGGTCAATCAAGCGACCGCCTTGGCGCGCTTGCATTCAATCGAGTGTAATTTCGCCGCGAATTGATTATTCCCGAGATCGAAGTAAACCAATTCCATGGGAATACAAATCGGCCGGAGAAATGTGGGTCGCCGGAGGAGTGATTGGAATTCTTGTAACGCTCGACGAGCCCAGCCAATAAGTACGCTTTACGGCGCGGGAATTCGCTAGATTGAAAGGGACTCGTTTGTTCCTGCAATCAATTATAAGAGTGAAGCTTTTGCTATTACTGTGCCATCTGTAGGAACGCGTTCTATACAGTTACGGCCCCGAAACTCTCGAAACGACACAATTTCACTCTGATCCCTTTGCCTTCCAAGTGTCAACTTGGTTAGCTTTCACACTTTGATAAAGACACGCCTCAATCCTGTCGCAATGAAACTTGTGAAATTACTTTCTTAAGTTAAATAGTCGTAGACATACATAATAGATTATTCTATTGAAAAACCTTTCCCAACTCACACTTTGCTCGTAAAGTTCATTTGGCTCTCTGCAAACACCTTTCATTTCGCACGACATAAAAGTCTAAACGGATTATCAGATCGCGTGGAGAAACTCACAACATATTGAGGATGCAGGCATTAAAATTCCAAAGTCTGCTAAAGTTTAGAACCGGTGACAGACTCGTTATCCTGGACGTATTAAGCGAATGAGTCATCCATAAAAAGGTCGGTGCGAGCCCCTTATTTCCGTTAGCCGCAGGACGGACGGATCCATGGTGCTCCAGGGCCGTTAACGATAAAAGCGTGCGAGTACCATATCTCCGTTGTGTTCGTAAACTAGAGGCAGTAGCATCAGCAGAGGGAGGCAGAGGCGTGGAGGGCGGCAAAAGAGATGATAAACAGTTTCGGGTAGAGGTTAACTCGTTTCCGGACCGCTACGAGTAACTCTTCCCAAGTGGTCTAAGAAATTGCCTGGTAAGGCGATACGATGCGTTGCTACCTCTTGCCCCATGAAACTCGAAAAACAGCCGTAGACGCCGACACGATATCACGTATGCCGAAACTGTCTCGAGATGCCCGACAGAATATTTCCTCCCGAACTCGCGATAGATAGCCTCGGCCATTTACCTTTCCCTACAGGCTGACTTTCAAGTGCTTCGACATCTTGTTCACTGTCGAATTCCGGATAATCCAGACCTCCTAACCTTTGACTCGACCCAGCTTACACCTATTTCAATATGAATCAATAACCTCTGTGACCTACGCTTACAGATTATTATCGATTTTCCCCAAGCATTATTATAAACGTGACTTGTAACCTTTTTTGCTTTATGCATGGGGTTCGCCGCATCATTATTTCTAGCATCGTCATAGAGATTCCCAAACTCGGCGAAGGACGGGCTAACTTCCGTAACGGTTTTGATATACGATACTTTCATTGTTTATAAAGTTCCGGGGGCGCGGTGGGAGTAGCAGCGAGGTCGATAAAGAGTTTCGGTATCGTTAACTCGACTCTCAAGGGCAGCTTACCCTCCGCCGCGCCGGAGAGGGCTAAGAAGTTATCTTGTTCTTCGACGGCACGCCCCTCTCTTTTCCAGAAAAGAGAATGCACAGTGCAATAGCTACCGCATATTATGCGCGGGTAGGCAGGTAGACAGTAAAATCGCACGAGGCTCACTTCCTCTGGAATAGCAGGTCAATAAAAATAAATAATACACTGGCTAAAATAGAGGCCTTTAGCCGTAAATCTAGACGAAATATCTTATCCTAATGTTTTGAGAGGGATAGTGGAATTGCTGTTCTATTTCTGTCATCTTTTAAGGATTGACTGTAAATTCTTTGCGACATTTTACAGTCGTGGCCACTTCTTGATATTTCCTCGTAGCTTAAAAAATCAATAAACCTCCAGAATGATTTAGATCGGTATACATATAAGCAAGTAATTTTGAGGCGAGCCCGATGAGCTTAAAACAGCGGGACAGATAGAAAGGGCTGGGTGTTTTAGAGTGCGATCGAGTGGTTGCGGCGTCCCCATCGAAGAGATATAAAGCGACGGATATGCAAATGGAGTTCTGCAAGCTAAGGCAATTTTTATTCGAATGGACGCATGCCCTTGCACACCCCTTGTTCGCCATAACTCGTCACCACAGGCAAAATAGCCTGTTCAAAGCTGCTTCTGCAGTTCTATCTATTCTGTGATAATCTGCTTGTTTTATTGGCAGTCTCGTTTTAATAGTACTTTATACGAATGTTTCCTAGCCACAACCAATGATGTACTTTCTCTTCTCTATTTATGATGTAGTTTTACTACATGCGTTTAAACTCATAATTGTTTTCCACGTACTTTTAAGTGGTCGGGTAAAACGGGGTAAAGTTCTCAAAGAATGTGTGAATGTGTGGAAGGGGCTAGAACAGGAGCTTTCAGCAGATCGGTAAAGTCCACAATGTGAGAATAACGTTTCCTGCATTTATCAGACAAGCCGGGAAGGAAAGAGGGAGCGAGCGGTAGGGGGCGAAAGGAAATAAGAGCAAAGGTCTGCACGGGCCGCGAACGTAGCGAAAAATAAATATATTAAGTACACCTTTCTTTGGCAAACGCAACAGGTTGTGGCAGGCGGACTTAAAATATGCGAGAATCTAACGCGTTTTGAGCCGGCAGACGCTTTCGCCAAGTTTGTCGCGAGACGAGTAACATTGTCACGTAGCCAGTGTATCTGTTCGTGTTAAAACAGTTAATCACTGCTTTTGACGAGAGATTCGTCGAATTAAAAGCTTTGCACGTGGCGTCCGAGTACCGTTAAAGACTGTGAATTAAAAACTCCAATCACATTCAAAACCATACATAGAAAAAGTTGCAAGCTGTTATTGAACAATATGCAGTACTGTATGAAAAATTGATTAAGCTGCTGGTTTCATTTGACTGTCAAGTTTTTTCGAAATCCATATTCCGAAATATCAAGCGTATACTGTCTTTTCATGTACCTCATGGTTGTTTGCAGTTTTTTTCCTGAAAATTCCCCGGGTTCATAGTTCAGGAAATATTAGCAATATTATTCCGCAGTAGACAGAGAGAAAACGAGATTTTCGCATCTGGACATCGGGGACGCAGGGTCAAAGTGAATGTTTGAAATGACAGATTGAAAGAGTACAAAGTTAGTGGATCCTGACGTTTTTCAAAGCATCGCGCAACATTACACTAGGCTGCCTGGCCGAGTAACACAGGCTGTCCGCTGCAAATCGGCGCTGGATGCGCTTTTTTCGGTCGTCCGAACGTGAAATCGTGCCAGCCAGTATTTTACAAGCCATCAGCAAAGCAAAAACCCGGTGGCATGCTCTAATTTTTCCATCGATCAAATTCAAGCAACGAGAGTCCGTCAGTTAGCAGCCTCCGGGGCAGGTGTACATGGTGAGAGCAACTGGTCTGGTAATAGGGAACGTCGAACACAGAGAACTTACATTAATTCCGCGAGTTTCACTGTCACACATTGAAACGGTTGTCAGTCAGAAGGAGGCACATACCCTGTAAATCGCAGTATCATCAAGAACGGAAAACAAAATCGCAGCACATCGAAATCCTATAGGATCACTCTGACGATGAGAGGAGTGGGGCGAGGAGGTTGTGGTTTCCACGCACACTCGGGAATATGCGTAGCCAGCGAAATTTGCAACACAGATATGGGCGAAACCTTTTAAAAGCGCGACCTCGCTAAATGGCGAGTGATAACGGATGCTAATGCCCGGCCGCATTTCGAGCAGGAACGCCAACAACCGCTCGGCCATAATAGCTTTTAATAACGTTTGGCAGAAAACCGTGGCCGAGAGTTAATGCGAAAGCTGGCCCTTCCTCTTTGCCCGGTTTCGCATAAATATATTATACCAACGCATCCAGCATGGAAAAACGCTAATACCATTTATAACAATTCCCTTTGGCCTCCCTCGAAACACTTCCTCCTTGCAACCTCCTCCTTGCAACTCTTTGCCTTAGATACTTTCGCGCTTCGTTTCGATGCTGAATTTTTAAGTATAATTAATAACTAAGCATACTTTTAAAAGAATAACAACACAGACAGTATTGTAAATAAGCAATAAGCAAGCAGATGCTGAAAGTCAGAAATATAATTCAAAGACTTTGAGAACACCGTAACTGAAAAGGTTTGCAGTAGTATGAGTCGGCGACAGGCCAGGCGCACCGACGAAGATGACCATCACGCCTCACTCGAAATCCTGTTAAAACAAAATTAAAAAAGGTACCTCCGCCGATTATAATATGTACCCATCGATGGTTAATAGCCGCCTAATAAATCTCACCTCTTAACAAGCACGGACTACATTGTGGATAAACATATTTTACATGTCGGAACACAGAATTTGCATAAACCTCGTTAAAGCGGGATAATAAAAATTTATGCTTATTACAACATGGTAGAAAGTCCTCTGGTCCAGTTTTTGTATCATATATGGCGGGGTTTACCAAAAAAAATCCAAATTAATGACTTGCATTAATTACCGCGACATGTTATTAACGTCAGAGAGTCTTACAAAAGCATTCATAAATCCTATCTAAACAAAAAGCACCGGTATTCTGATCGTAACATTACGAAGGGACGAAGCCCGAGTAACCTACAAAAAAGTCTAGCATCAAAGTACGAAACCTTGAATCCAGAGTGAGGGTGGAGGGGTAAGCGGAGCAGTCTAGGAAACGCAGCGCGTTCCCCGATAAAAGGTTTCGGTGAAATGCTCTGAAAAAATAGCAAAGCTTTTAGGAGTATCCGAGCAAGTCTAGCGGCGATGGTGTGGTTGCTTGCGTACCGGCAATCTCGAGTCCGTTGAGCAGCTTCGGATTTTAATAGCAGGCGCACCTCTGCAACGACTAGAAGAAGAAGCCAAGTGTCGGGTGATGGCGGCTGAAAGCAGATGGGTGAGAGATACCGAGTAGGAAGAGGAGGAGGGAGCAAGACGGAGGAAGTAGATAGGGTCATCCTGACACGGCAGCCGTTTGCGCTTGTCGCACGGTATTTAGAGGTTTAATGCGAGCAGACTGAAATGCAGACCGGACAAGCGTGTACCAGGGCCGAGAGGGGCTCGATGGAGTGAGCAGGCTAATGAATAGGGTGTTAGCGAAACACCATGTAACTGCTAACGTGGAAGCGTACACCACCTACGTATACCCGCTCCCACACCCACCTATCTAGCCCACGTGTCCCTCTGACAGTCTCTTCGTGCACGCTTAGGCGCCACACACAGCCAGCCCAACTCGGCCTCCGCTCCCTCCCTTTCCCTCTCTCTTCCCGTCGACACATACTCCACGCGCCAGTTATTCCCGGATTATCCTTCCAGGGTGCTCGTCGCGCGACACATCCCTTCCACCATTCAGGGATTCCGCATTGCATTAGCCATGCATGGAAAGAAGCGTCTCAGTTTTTGTCATCATTTGAACAGATTAACTTCAACTGCCAGCGGAAATCTGCTTGGCTCCTATTAACGATTCAACGTAATGTAGAAGAGATGCTTGAACATAATTAGGAAAATGGCAGTATTCCGCGATGGCTAAATGTTTAAATCACTTAGTACTCGAAAAAACAACTCATATGTATGTACAAACCTTCTGATGCTAATCCCGAGATTCGCTGAGTACATACACAGCATGAATTCTACTCCCTTCAGTTATTGCGTTTCTTGCATAGTTCAGCTTTATTCGCATGCTTTCGTGATTTTTCTCGAGAAGAGGGGGGTGGGCGTGTAGGTGTGTGCGACTGGGAACGTATGTGTGCCAATGCAGAATACATTGGCCTTGTGTTATCGCGTATGCACGATGCCCGCTCTCCGCAGGGCTCCGAACAAAGTCGGCATAAATTATTCAACAATCGGGCGCGGCCGCGATGAGCTTATGTAAGCGAGGCCGCCTCGAAATCTCTAAATCCACCAGGAAAGATTATAGCTACACGTTCGAACGGCACGCATAATTGCGGGCTTACCCTCGGCAGCTGCCCCCTCACCGCCCAGCAACGATCACACGCACCGCTGGCGAACGTCCAAAAGTATTAAACGCTCATTTGTCAAGAATCCCGCCCAACCAAAGTTCCAACATGAACACGGCTATCATGTCGAGGAGACAGTCATAGGTGTTTCTTTATAACGTATTAATGAAACCGATTCAGCAACATACATTTGCGAATTCGAGAAATTTCCAATCCGACCAAGAGTTAATTTAATTTCTCAAAAGTTACAAGTCAGAACATTTATCTTTCCATTCGTAGCGTATTGTTGTCATTCGCATTCTCCGAAAGTTCGTTGAGTGCAACCCGAAGGACTTCACCGCCATTTTAACCAGTCCCCACTCGTAACTCTTGCTGGAAGAGTCAGTGTAAACGTACGGAGTGGAAAGCCCAGTCAAATCCGAAAAACTTTCGCCGGCCATGTAACCTCCTCTCAGGAAGGTTGAAGGTAGCATTTAAAGTACTAGCACGCGGAATAATGACGATGGCTTGTCAGGCTCCTCTTCGTCCCAGGGAATGAGAGCCGGTGGAGTAAAATGGAGGAGCTCTGCGAGGGCAGGCAAAAATTTGTCGTGGTTTCCTCTGCGCACACACGCGCACGTATGCACTATGCTGTTGCCGGGGTAAAAAGCTATGATAATAGAAGCGTAAAGAGGGTCCGGGGTTATTTCATAATTACAGACTGTACTTAGACGAGCGTGCATTACGCCCGCTACAGCCCGACCTACCCTTATTTCTCCCTCTCTCTCTCTCTCCCACCCTTCCTTTAGAGTCGCTGGCGTAGGTGCATATATTCGTATCAGGGAATTAAGAGCACCGGCTTGCTCTCTCCTTTCCACGAAATCCGTAGCGCAAGCCACTTCCTCCTATTCTTTCGCGCCTTTCTTCTCCTTTTCGGCGACATTGTTACGGCCATTAGCGGGTTATGGGATTTCGCCTTAATTAAACATACAACGAGTATACCCGCAACTTTTGTTGCCTGTTTCTCGACCCGCCTCCTCGGCCATCCAGAAGCCCCACTACTCTTTGGCTACTTTGCGAACACTCGCCCTTTGTTCTTCACCGTTAAAGCTGGCCTTCTGGGATGCTTCTAGGGATTTGGGGCTCCAGAACCCTGCCCGACCATCTTCCTTAGATATTCATGGCTTTGTTCTTATCCAGTTAGTCGTGGCACACATTGCCGGGGTCGTTAATCTTGTATTGAGTTATATTGCGTCCTTCTGTTAAACACCCTCGAGTTTCAACACTGTGTAAGAACCTAGGCTACTACTTACACTTTCACTTTTCATACAAACATAACAATTGATTGGCTTTACTTCTTCATGGTCAGTATAATTATATACACAAAAGTCCAATGAACTAGATGGAAAAAGTAGAAACACACAGATAACTGTGTAAGATTCATTCACCCAGCTCATTCAGGTGTCCCAGGCGTTTTAAGACCTAATTCATCGTCAATATCTCCCCTATGTCCTGAATAATAGCTCATTATGAAGTCGCAGCGCAGTGGAGTGATATACAGAGCTAATCGAATCCACGGTACCTATAGATCACGTCAAACGTCAGCGTATGTCAGGAAACGGGCTCCTCTGAGGGTGCAGTCGATCTCGCCAAGTTCCTACATTTGATGCATGTGATGTCAACGTCTTTCTTCCTCCGGGTATGTGTATATTCGGTATGCACGTGTGTGTATGTCCATGTTCAAGCCCCTCATTCCTCAGTGGTTGGATGACGTTTCTAGGGAGGTTTGTCCCCCGCAGTCAGCGTTGACAGAGGCCAGGTCACCCAGTAGAAGCATTCCTATAACCGAAGCGTGTACAATACGCCCTTTCCCCCGCCGCGCCGCGCCGCGCCGATCCGCACACACTTCCCCCCTTTCTGTACCAACATTTTCGAGGGCACTGCTTGTGCACATTCTGTGTACGTTCCCTACCCTCGTAAAATACACGGACTTGCTGGCTCTCCACTTTTCCTCTTCCTCGAGAAACCTCCTCTGGTTAAGCCGAATCCACACTCTTCCACTAATACTTTAGCTTAACAAGATCGATCCTTTGACTTGGTAGTTGATTTCAATGTTGGTGTGTTATGAAAAAGTCAGCCTAATAGATTGTGTATGCTAGGATCAAAATAACTGTATAGCTTGATAAATAAGAAGTCGGTGAAATTGACTAAAGGAAATGCTGTTTACTCCCTACAATTCCTTTTGCGAGACCATTTTCCTTGCTCGGTCGTGCTTTATCCTCTTTCGCCTATCATCTTACCCCTCTTAATCGCTATTTTTCCAATCACTTCGATCACCACAGCCCTACATAGTATATCCTAGTGCCTCTGTTTTCCTAGAAGTTTGTCCGGTATCAGGGGCTGAAGAGCTCGCCCTTTGCGTGTGGCATCAAGTTGGCTGCATCCATTAAGTTCTCGCACCTTTTGCTCGCCGGTCCGAGGGAGGAACTTTGTCGGCGCTCGATCGACCACGAGTGAGGCTAAGGAGGTTCAAGTGCGCTTTGAAATCGATGCCACTTACGTTGTTCTGAGCGAGCGAGGCCAGGCCGCTTCCTAGCCGCTTTCAAGTGATATATAAGCGCTTTATCTGCCAGACAAGTAGGTCTTCTGAGCGACGCCGCCGGGCGGACTACGCGCCTGGAAATCCGAGGCGAACGTTCTTCTCTTCTCTCTTCTCTTCTCTTCTCTTCGCGGAGAGCCCGACCGCTCTCCAAGACTCGCGAACCCCGTTTGTAAACCAAGGCGGTAAGCTACTTGCCAGTAATACAAGGTGAACTCGCTCCCCAAGATTTCGTCCCGATGTTCTTCAATGTTATTCTTCCAATCGATATCTCCCGCTCTACTTTGTCTTGGGCCATTTCTATTTTCTTCACTATTTTGTCGATATTAGAAAACAGGGCGCATTTTGCTTTGACGGGAATCTAAGAGGTTCGAAAAAAACCTTTATCAGCGGTCGTCCAATTCATTGTGACATACTCAAGCAAAGTCACCAGATCAATTAACATTTTGCTGTCATAATGAGGGTTTCTTTTAATTCGCCTCGGTAAGGAACCCTGACAAATTCGCCCGACTGTTTACAAGCGGTTTAGCAGGCATGAACGCGAACGCAATTGGCAGAGGAAGTTTGTTTAATCCGGTATCGCTCGGTAACGAATGAAATTTATGGGTGAGCTAAATAATATTTAATTCGTATCTCGACCAGCGAGAGAGACTGGCGCGAAAGGGAGATACAAGCTGTAGCCGGATGGTCTTAGCAGGATTTATCGGTGCATAATATTGCGCACCGTTTCGGAAGCGCGCGCGCGCGCACCTCTCGTCAGCGAATATTGCACTGTGATCGCCAAATGGAATTAATCGCATTATAAATCGGTTAATAATATGATTATTCACTTCATTACAACGCTACTGGCCAGAGCCAAGTAATTAGCCGGCAAATTTATCCTTAATCGTAACAACGTGCCCGACGCGGAAACGCTGTTTGTAAATTCTCGTCGATTAATTGTCCCGTAACGACTGGCTGATGAATGGTAATCCCATTGGCCGGCTGCAAAGTTCTCTCCACACAAATATAGCTCTTCGAAAGGAATTATGATCACTGGTAGTGCGCTCCCTTTTGCTGGGATGCTTCTGTGACTTTTTAGGATTACTTTTCCAGTAGGGACTTATCGTAACTCTGGATTAGAACTCGGTAGGAACAAGTCAGACCCTGATGCAGAGTTAAGGGTTTCGCTATTTGCTCTAGTGTTCTCCGAAAGGCCTCGCTTGTTAGCTTAATGAGCTGCGCTCGTGTCAGACATAATCGTTTGTTTTGCTTTGCGCGAAATATCATGTCTGGAATTACACTATAACCTGAGCTGCAGTTGCAAGTACTTGCAGGAACAATTACACGAGCAGGGACAATATAATTACATGTAATTTCAGTAAAACTCGAAATTTGATAATGAACATCATGAATTTCTCTTATCTGTACAATCGCTAGTCCGACTTGACTGCATTGTTCGAAGCAAGGAGGGCCAATTTAGAGGTGAGACAGGAGGAGGACGCGAATGGGAGGGTGGCATCGATATTTCCCGTGGACCCGTAGGAGCGTTCGCCCGTGACAAGTACAAAAAAGCTGAGTGACATCGGTGCAATGTGACAATTATCTTTGACATGAATTTCATTTCACCGATCTGTCGTGCATTTATCTCGCGCGCACCCTGTTCTCCGCTCACAGCATGCTACTGGCGCTGCATCGCCGTCCAAAGGGAACTCGTGGAATCGCAGAACCGGAAGGGCAAACGTGGAATTCGAACAGCTTTAAACAGATACGACGTGTTCCTCTCTCGTTTTCTGTCCCGGCACATATACATGTCGGCATGAGTCTCTGCTGGCGAGCACGTGTTAAGGATGTCAATACGACTAATTCCATCAAAAGTGCTTAGCCCGCAGTAATAGCGTCTGTGCAACGCCCGGTGATAAGAGGCGCTGGGAACCTGCATTTCTGTCTGCTTGCACGCCGGACGCACATCAATCCACCTGACAATTCTCCTTCCATCCGAAAATACGCTACTATTTAATACACAGATGCACGCCCGCACCTGTGCTCACCGTGAGAGTTACGTGTGAGCATTAGCACACGAGCGCCCGTATTAATCGGATCCAATCAATCACTAACGATAATCTCTTTACGCATATTGCATAAATGTTACTGCCCAACGTATAATTCTGGCCCTCGACAAATCCCTTCTGCGCTTACTCTGATCGGCTCATCTTTTGCTATTGATGTTGCTGTGACTACTGACCAATGTAATTTCTCGATACTTCCAAATATCTTCTGGCGGAGAATTTATGTTCGTTTCCAGTCGGAGGAAAATCTACTCTTCACGGATGCTTTTTCATCCCTTGGTTAATGGGGCTTTCGAACGCGCCAGGCGCATTGAACTTTTATAAACTGAAAGTAGCTGGACTCGAACATTTCAACCTGATCCTGCAACATCACCATCGTGGATAAATATGAAAACTTTACAATCCTTCACTCTCATATGCAAAAGCAATATTTTTGCTGATGCACCAGAAGAATGCAAAACAAGCAGATTTGAGAAAATATTGAAATTGAAAATGGGATCTTGCTGATGATTTAATAAGACTTAATTCTGAAAGCATGGATAATAGTGTAGAATCCTTCCGCCGGGCAATGTGTTTATCAGGCCAGTGTTTATTGTTTACACATAAGAGATGTGCGAGGATCGACAATGGTGAGAAGGAGGGCTTGTTTGTTAATTTGTTATAGGATAATCCGTACGCCCGCGGCGCATAAAGATCTCGTATACACGTTGCTTGCCCTTCCACGTTTCTTCTGTTTGCGGTGTGTCGACGAGAAGCGTAAATAAGTATGGGTATTAGCGCGAAAAATGCGTCGCTTACATTAGTTGAGCAAGTAGAGGGGCTGACCCCGACGATTCCTAAATACGGATTAAGAGAGGCGCGCTTCAATTAAGTCGCTCGGAAGACACATTTATGCTAGCTTTACTGCACGAACAATTCTGTGTACGCTGGCTTTAATGGCTTTGCGCACGCAAATCCGAAGTTCGCCATAGTTCTTCGCGTTGCCGTTCACTCGCTTTATGGAACTCTTAGTGTTGCTGCTTAATCAATTTAGCAGATTCAATTTGTTTCAGTGTAAAATTGTCTGTTTTTGTAATGTGATTGGAATTACTTGTACAATGGAAAACTGAATTATCCGAAATATGAATATCCCCATAAATTCTTTGTCAAATTTAAATGTATGCTGGAAGTTTTTGTTCGTTTCTTGACGGTTTTTAACGTTGAACTCTCTGAAAGAATTTACTGTATTTCACAAAAAGTTTGAAGACATATCCACAGTGTAAATTTTATGCTGCGTGGACAATACACTAAGGCGACGTTACAAGCAGGTAAGGCGACGAGGAAAAGGGCTGCAGAGACGAGCGTAGGCGTGGGTGGGGGGATTGCGTTTCATATTCATTACATCGGTAGCTATTTGTCACAGACTGGTATCGCGCTGAAATACTGGCCGAGATAGCCTCGCACCCCTGTTGCATTGTTAAAACGTCCCGAGAAAAAAAGCCTCTTCTTGAACATGGACAAAATAAAACCCCCTTCTGCACTGCCGCTTTGCCATCCGAGGGCCATCGGTCACACCTTTATTACTAGCAGCTCCCTTACAATTCATGCTGCAAAATATTTTTTCTTCAAAAGCTACAAACTTCTGTTGTAAATTTGTTGGTACTCGGATCCCTCAGTATTCCCAATAGCTTCATGTATTACAATCCAGATTACAGCAAGGTGTGGCATTAAAATTTATAAAATAATCTCGTTCGTTGCATTATCTCGCTTACTGGGATCGCCTTGCATTATTCGCATTGCCCCGGCAATGAATTGCCCGACTGACAAGGGGGGGATAGCATCAATCGACAACTTCCTCTCTATCACGACGTGATAAACTCCCATCACGCTTCCTCTCCCCATGGATTACGTATGCAGCAGGAAAATACAGACTTACGAGCCTGGCTCACATAATTTTCTGGTATTAACGACCAATGATCCACGAGCCTCCCTCGATTTTGCAGGACTACTCTGTCAGTTTCCACCCTCCCGAGTCTCGGATTCGTTCTGTCGGCCGTAAGAATAACTGATGTTGACAGAGTCCCGCGCCCGCCAGAGGATTAACAAGCCTGATTTATATTCATACATTCGTCAATTACACAGTCCTAGTATCTAGACCTCATCTCGGCGCGAGATATTCTAAAAAGATATTTACATGCACGGAAGGAAAGGAAAGTGTAGGTTAGCGGGCAGTCAGTTGTACGCCCCGACGAGCCGCCAGTGCTACGTCCGAGAGCCACCCCTGCATTAGTTAGAGCTTCTTCCTTCGTTGTTATTCATTTAAAGTTTCGAATTTCCCAAATTTGCCCGCATCAAGATCAGTCGAAATAAATCGTCGAAAGCAATCACTAGTCCAATTAGAAATAGCTGAACGATGAGAAACTAATGAGTCGAATTGTGCAAGGGTTGCTGCTTGCACGTGGAAGGGGATAAAAATGGCAAGGCGAGAAGCAAGGGGTGTTGGAGTTGAAGAAGGCTTAACGCGGGGGGCGGGGTGAGCTGGTGAGCGGGCAAAAAAATAATTTGGGAAACCGCGGACACACGATACACCGGTATCTGCAGGGAAGCACGCGCACTATGTCAGGCGTGCTGGTATGGGGGCAACTGTGTCGCAGAGAGCGTGGCCAGGAAAACACTGGCGAAAGAGCGGGTAGGGGTTGGGTTGGTAGTGACTGGGAGGGTCGAGGCAGCGGGGGTGTTAAACGCAACATTTTTCAGCAGATAAGTCACGTATGTTTAATTATGTATATTACTGGGCCTGCGGCAGCCTGGGAGAGCGGAGCGCCATCAGCCTCGGTTTCGCCACCCCTTGTCACCCATTCCCCATTCCCCATTCCCCATTCCCCTCGACACCGCTCGCACAAAGAGAGAACGAAAAATAGAAGGTGGGCGCGAGCGACGAGGGGAGGACCTGCTTGTATGCTGGCTATATTTTATTTTCATTATTAATGTCGCGCGTGCGTGCCCCATAGTAATTAGGCGACGGGCCTCCTGGAATGCCGAATTCCGCGGCTGGCTGGCTGACTCCGCACGCTCTCACTCTCTCTCTCTCTCTCTCTCTCTCGCCAGTCCAGCCACCAGTGTCCACCTCGGCGAAACACGTTCCACCCTGCCGCAATTGCTTTAGTACACTAGCTCTTCTCGTTATTTGGCCGGCCCGTGTATTCTTAATTCGCCCGGGCAGCTTATATTGCGATGCGGATAAATATTTGGCTGCCAAGGATTCCCCGAGTTCGAGCCGCAGTGAAATGAGAGAGCTGCGCGGAGAATTCTTGAGCGGGTCTATTTCGGCGTCCTTGGGAAAACAGAGTTGACTGTGTGTGATTGCACTCTTGTAATCCAGGCATAAATATTTGAGAAGTTTTGTACCCCGTGATGTTGAATTTTTCGAAATAGTAAGAGAAAAACCTTAATGTTAATGAATTAATTAAGAGCTTATACAAGTGCTGAAGTACATAAGAATAGATCTGGTATCAGACTCTCTTAAAAGTGTTAATTCGAGCCAATGTATTCCACCTCGGACATGGAATAACAAGTACTTCCTTTGAGCACGAGTTGCCAGGCTATTTTCCTTGTTCACGTTGATGCATATGGACATTGCCTTACTTTCCGAGTACTACACATTGACGTGCCAGTGGATAAAGCGGATTCTTCGCGTTTTCTGGTCCGATATTAGCAGGCAACGATGCGTACTCCTCGTTTGTACTCGGGCAACGCTCGGAGACACGCAATTGCAGCTCGGCAGAGCCGAGTAAGGGTGGAGGGTGCGTGACGCTAAGCGGGTCTGATTTAGAAGCGATACTCTCGCCAATTACGGAATATCCTACGGTTTGATACTTTCCTAGAAAATTTTATTCCCTCGAATAAAAATATTCTCTTCCTCTCCTCACCTTCCCCGATGATACTGTCACATGGCATTTCCAATCTTGCATCAAATGCCAGTAGTATCTGGACATAGGTCATTAGTGAACACGGCGCAACAAATCCGCAGCTACCATTTTTCGCGGAACTGCATGTTATATTAGTTGACTGTATGCTAATTCTCCACACCAATCACGGCAACTTTGAAAACATATCATTCGCGCGTTCAAAGGGGATTACGCAAGTACAGTACCGTAACAGATCTAGAGCTTTCCAGGAGTAAGTAGCTTTAGCGTGATAAAGCTGAGCTTTAGCTTAGCACCTCTCTGCTCGCACCGCTTCTAATGATCTAATATCTAGCCGTCAGAAGTGAGAACCAGCTGGGTCCAGCAGCAGGCATCCGCTTGCAAGATAATTCAATTCCATCCCTCGAGGAAAGTGCGTTCTCTTTGGGCGCGCAGTACGCCTGCTTTCTCCATGGGCATCCCTCTTTCTTCCCTCCCACCTTTTGTTTTTCAGCAATTAGCCCGCGCAAGCCAGGTCGAGCTACATGTTAGTAGCTGAAAACCATGTTCATTGGTGGAGACTTCATTTACCTCCTTCGTTTTTCGACGGAGCCTTCCCTCTTTTTTCCACAGCAAATTTTCTGCAGAACGACAATTAGCCGCTGTCCCACTCTAACACCTCCAACGTTGCTTGTTCTCCAGGCACTGCAGTCTTTCGAAGAGTTTGCCTGCTTTAACTATTTTCCGCACTAGACCTTAACGCATTCTTATGAGGTTACCGCACGTAGGAAGGAACTTTCTTTGAAGCTGCGGTCATTAAAACCGTTTGCAAGTTGGCAAAACTCACGTGCAACTTGCAGGGTTAATGCATGAGGATGCAAAACTACGACTAAAGAACGAAGTCACGTTGGACTTCCCTCAGTGTTGCGCGTATGACGCTGCCAGTCCTTGCCTTTTATTAATTAATATCATTACACACGGTCGAACAGCCACGGATAGAGCAACCACCCGCAAGCACAAGCTTCCTCCCCCATTCCCTGTCAGTAGGCGTTATCTTGGTAGGTTGGTCTGTGTATGACTGTTTAAGCAGGGTCCCTCTGTAGATAGGATGATAACAGCACCACATATGGGTCTGTATCGTGAATGCACGCCTGTCTTCAACGTGGAATGGTGAGTGGCAGAAATCTCTCTTTGGCATAGCTGTTCTCTCTTTGATTGGAGAGTTAGACGTGTAATTATTTATTATCCATAGAAGTCTGTGATGACTAGTCACGCACGTAACGCAAGAAAATAGTTCTCTATGAATCGGAGATATTATTAGCAACAATATTATATCACTGCCGGAAATCAGAAGTTCTAGTGAAGACCAAGGAGAAGAGCCAAGCAATATGGTGGGTCTTATTGGAGTGTACAAGGGTTTGCAGTATTAACGCGCCCAGTTGTTGACTGCAGGACTTGAATCAGTCCTGATAGAATGTATCAGTAACGCCAGACTGCAACGGCCAAACCCTTACCCTTGGGACTAGAGTTGATCGGAAATGCATCCCCTAGATTTGTATTTATCTTAAATCCCAAGTGCAGGGAAAGGGAAACTTAAATCAATAATAGAGAAAACACAAGCGTCATTCTCAGAAGTAGTTCTCACTCGCGTAGAATGATTACAATGGTATTTAATGGATCGTTCTGCCAGCATTGCACTCAGCAGCGAAAGGGCCAGGGTTGACGAGATTGAAACGCAAAACACGAGGACACGCGAGATTTAATTAAAATCACTGGTGCATTCAAAGCACACCGGGCGAGAGTGTATACGTTAAGTACGGACGGACGATTAACACCATAGGGGCTAATTTGCATTGGCTAAGGTTTCCGCAGTAAGCAGTGCAGCGTTTACTGGACGGCAATGGAAAGGGCGGCCGCCTGCAGATTAATGCTGGGTCGCGCGGCTTAATTATAATTCAGCTGGCGCTATCGGTGATCGGGCGGAATGTTCGCGATGTGTAATTAAAAATTAAAATAAAACTCTCGATAAGGGGACGATCAATCACGGGAGTAGTTGTGCTCGCCATTGCTCTCGTTCTTTCGCTTGCAGTTCCTCTGTCCCTCTTGGGACGGCCGGCCAGAGTGCGCCGGCGGCCATATTTATAACCTCTAAAATGCGTGCCAACGGGGACTCGTAATCCAATTGCATATTTCCCGTCGCACCTCCGACATAAATAAGGAAAAACTGGGATCGTAAAAGTGCCGCTTTGCAGCAACAATTATGGCATCGTTCGTTCGCCGAATTAATGGCTCGAGAGAGAAAGGAAACGAGGGTGAGGGAGCTTTGTCAAATCCTATCCCAGGCAACAGCGGGCTATACGTATTTCCGCTTCCCTGTAATTATGCGGTATCTTTGGTAATTGGGAAAGTTCAAAGTCTTATTCGTGATTGCGCGGAGTATATCCTGGAATGTTGGGATAACTACCGACGACCTGCTCGCTCTCATTTCAGAGTTCCTTCAGTTCCCGGTGTACTTTCGTATTTGCCCTCCCAGGGACAGTTAGTTCTCCCTGCCATTTGATCTCTGCTTCAATGGTGTGAGAGTAAAATCGGTGTGAAGTATAACTTGTGTAAAATGTCGCGCTACACGGTTTAATAATTTTTACAGTAATGTTCTCTATTTTGTATTCGCCAAGTTTGTAATCCTGCAGCTACTTTAGACGGTTCTGCGCCACCTTATATTCTGTTTCTTGGAAAACAGTGACGCAAGAATACAAAGTAACCTTTAATTAATCCGGTGCGGCCCTTGCGCGATGGCTGCTTAAAAATTCATCTACCAAAAGCGAAGAGCGAAGTAGAGCGGGAGAATCGGATGGGCGCGCGCCTCTGGAAGGAGGGGAAAGAAGACGGCAGAAAAACAGAGGCAACGGGTACAAGTGGAGAAAGAAAGGGACGTGGCAAGAGACAAGTTATTTCATTCACGGATTTCCCATAAAATCAGGGTATCGAGAGGCTGGGGTGTCGTGCATTTAATAATGCAGGGCACACCGGATGTTCGTTGGCCGGCGTAGCGAGGCCGCAAAGCGCGGCAGCCGAGAGCGAGCGAGAAAAGAGGTAGGAAAGGGAGGCAAATGGCCGGATAGATAGGAACCGGCTGGCAAGAGAAACACAGATAGGGCGGTGGAGGAAGGGCGTACTGTTGGCGACGGGGTAGACACAGGGTTAAATATTTCAGAACGCATTTCCGCCTCGGAGACTGGTTTAGGCCGTTGCTGCCGGTAAAGCTCAGGCAAAAGCGTAGGCTAGCGCCAGCCAAAAACACGACTACTAGTTACAACGACAGATTCTGCCCTTGCCCTTTTTTAATACGGACTTTCAGGCCCGTTCTCTGTGGATAGTACAGAAAAAAATGCTCGCTCAATACAATTAAGGCTAAATTACAGCGCAAACGATTCTGTTTCATGAAAGAGACTTATTTATAGACAGGCAGCCATAAATAGCAGAAGTGGTCGTGCGGGGAAAATGTCATGCACTTTTCCTTGTTAAGCTGACGTACCCGTATAGGTCTGTGTGGCTTTCCTCAAACTTTACATGGGGTTATGCATACCCAGGCCGCCGTGAACCCTCCTGTCCAGGCAGCGTCGTGCAATCATTAATGCAATGCCCCTTAACCTTACGAACGGTTAGATGGATCGACGATCGGGGGTGCTTTGTCGCTCCCTCGATCGTAATAAACGCGATGGGCCGCAGCTCACTCGCTCGCGTGCACCATCAGCTTTATAGATCCCGTCGCTGAACTGTCACTGCACTCATTCTTTCCATATACCACACTTATGTGTAAACCACTTAATAAAAAGAATGATTTAAGCCTCACTACCAAGCGAGCCTAAGTTCAATTTGCCAAAGCGAGCGTGTTAAGAAGCATCGTTTACTAGGCGTTCGGGAAACTGTGTTCATCGCTTAGGGAAACATGCGCAAATCATTGGCAAGAGCGGAACACGATGGCGCATAAAAAGAGGAAGTTTTGCAGGAGGAGGAGGAGTTTTGCAGGCACGCGACATAATCTTAGGAATGCGAGTGACAGTTTTTCTCGGCGGCGAGCACTCGCACCTGCGTCACCGCGTGTCCTCGGCTGGGAGCAGTTATATTGTGAGCGGTACAAGTGTAATTTCGTGGCCGATTCATTCGAGTCAAGTGCGTGTAAGCCGGGCCAGACCGGGGTGAGCGGCGCGCACACTCGAGCGTGGTTCGCAACCACCATGTAGAGGTAACTCTCGGTGCTGGGCCATTAACTGAAACGAGAGGTATACAAAGAAGTGCGTAAATGCCACTCATATGAGTGCGCTCGCCCCTTGCCGTTATTCCTCTACCCCTGCCACCTACCTCGCCGCACACCACTACCTCTCCTTTCTTCCTATTAACTTTTTCCTATTCTATTTCTCTTTATTCTCGCGTTAACATATCTCATAGGTATTGTAACAAAAGTTTTCTTCATGAAAATATTATTATTTAAAGGGACCTACATCCCCTGTGTTTACAGGTCTCTCAACCCATCCTATTTCTCTTTCTTTTTCCTCGTTCTTTCGATGTGGTTGGAAATACTGGGCATTCAGAATAGTTTTTGTAGCGATCGTATATAAAGTTGAAAGGCGAATTTTTCGAAATGCAAAATGTAAATAGGCAGTATTGTACTTGGCAACAACAACCCCCAAGGTAACGTGCTACGCGCACGAAAGCTCGGCCTCGACATTCTCGATAGGAATAGATTTACCAGGTCGAACACGACCACAGAGAAAAAGAAGGCATTTCCACGGTGCATGAAACTATGTATTTGCCCGGCAGTCCATCATGTTCGGACTGCAAACGCAATCGTATATTAGATACTTGGTTGTTCCGATGGAAAATCAGTTTCCATTTGAATTCATATGGCAATTTCGAGGGGCCGGAGTGTGGTTTTATAAACAGTGTTAATGCCCTTTTGCGGATATGTTTTCGTTTTGCTGACGGGTGAACTAACTCGATGGTCCGGCAGACTGTGCTGTATCTCGCATTAAATCATATAATTCATGGATACATTAAAATCACTAATAGGAGGGCGTTTCACCTCTGGTCCGATTTTAATAACTGTTCCGCTTTTTAAAAAAGATTTATGGAATGAACAAGGGCCGCGAAACATGCAGTTCACCATTTTAATTAATTTTAATAACATATACATTCCTTTAATGTAATAAGAAGTAAACACGGTGGGGAATTCCCGTTTTTGAAATGATTGCGTGGGTAAAGCGAAAATTAAAGGGCAGTACAAACAAAATTGTGGAGCACAGTAAAGCCGGTGTTTAATACCTTTTCGTTAAAAAGGCATTCTCGAAAATTGCCGCCGTTAATTCGCCGTTTGACAGATTAATTAAGCGTTGGACCCTTCGCGCATTTGTCGAAATATAAAATCGTGCCGGCAAGCCTCTGTTTGCTCGTTACTTATTGAATTTATTTACTCGCTTAAAACGGATATATGGCTTACGGCCCCGTGCCATTAAAATGATTTTAATCCGGATTGCGAGACCGAATGCTCGCGCCATCATCCCCCGAGGGGCCGGCATGAATCGACGACGTGCACTCTCGATGCGGCCGCTTTAAAATTACCGCCGGATATGTTATTCCGACGGCAAGCTCGAATATTATAATAATTGTTCGTTCACGCAAATGCGACGGCTTCTTTCGCGGTCGACGCATTAACATGTGCTTGACATTTCATTATGCATGATGTTGAATCACTGACACTACGCCAGATTCTTCAATAGTACCGCTGAAATTTTGAAAATTTGAACAGTATAGAAAGCCTGCAAATTCAGTACTTATATTCCTCAATCCATATTGTAGAGATTTTGCTTCAAATAATTATAAATTTCGAGCGTAACCAGTACTGTTAAAAAAAGCCGTTTAAGTTGTCGTTGGAGAATATAAAATTTCATCCATTCTATGCGAGTCGTATTCAAATGCCTTCAAAATATAGTATGTCGCTCGGCATTCTTTATTTCCATGTCCATGCAGCAAAGTATGAGAAGCAGCAGCACGAGTATACAAACAGAATGCGGTGGATGAACTATCATGGCCATTATTACGATCGAAATACAAAGGTACTTTTTTCAGAGTGGGCAATAACGGCGGTGCCCCGCGGAGGTGGGAGGTGGGAGGGGGTGGGGGTGGGGTAGCAAAGCCGCTAGTGGGATCGATAAATCCGGCGGCGAAAAACGAAGCGGTCGCTCGTATGAAAAATCTGGAAATCCACTTTGTTATTTATGCGCCCGCTCGCTCGCCAAGATGCAGGAAGAGTCTGTGCGCGCGCGGCCGGCGGGGCTACGTGTGCATGTGGGACAAGATTATCATTTTTCCTCGAGAGCTGGATCTCGGCGGAGGCCGGGGCTATTACTTCTGGAGTTCTTCTCCCGCATGTTCCAGCAGTCCTCCTCCCTCGACCTGATTCTTCTTCGCGCACAGCAGCCCAAGGAGAGAGCGCCGGAAGCAGCCCGCAATTTTTTTCTAAGCCCAACTGCTACTCTACGATTTGCATCGGAATAACGGCACGACTCTCAGACTCGTTTTATGTCGCCCTTCATATCCCCTCTCCCCCGTCTTTTACTCTTCTACCTCTTTCGGTTTCTAGTAACAGAAATTAGGGACTCACTCCTGAGATTCCATAAAAGTATGTACCAGGCAGCGCCTCACAGGTACAATCATCCCCATAAAATTCAATGGGGCTTTTACGCGACTAACATACTTCTTGCGTAGAATATTAGATACTATACACGTATTGGAGGTCATGGAATCCATGGAATAACACGTGCCTGAGAGGTCGTATCAATTTTCGCAATAACATTGTGAGAACATTTTAATGGAGAGTGAGGGTTAATGGTGTGTCATATAGAATTTCTCCAATAGCGAGTAAATGGCAGGGGCTACACTTTTTGCATGGGTCAGAGGGAAGCGGATGTAGTAGTTAGACTGGGAATATACAGGGTGAAACTCTTCATGTGTCACCTGTTCAAGGGGGTTAATCTGCATGCTGAGGGAATAAGAAAGTTCTAATACAACTTTGAATTTTGGGGTCCCGTTTGTTAGTTATAGCCTGTTAAACAATCAGTAGAAAAGGCGCTGTCAGGCGAGTTGGAGGCACTTTTTGACCGGCCGGATTGGCATGGCAAAGTAGGTCACGGTGACCTACACTCAAAATCGAGAGGACATCGGATCCGAACAGATCAGCGTCGGTAACGCGGAATTCCTAGCGCGAGATGTCAGTAGTTAGGAAATGATGAGCTCCGAATCTCGAGCAAAAGTCAGCTCAATACGACGGCACGTCTGGCCGAGGCGGCGATATGCGGGCGGCCATTCCCGTCGATCTCTTCATAGCGCGATCGCCACGTAAGAGAAGGGAAGTCCCGCTACGTAGTATTCAATTAAAAAGATGCTTTTTCTTTAAATTTCAAATTGATCGTGGGTGGTAATCAATGAAAATAAGGTAATATTCCCTCCGGCTGCAAATTTGCCGCTCCACCTGCTCGCTACTGCACAGTTCTGGTAGTCAGCAGTCAGAATTTTGCCCGCCGACCACATTCTCGTCAACACACGTAATTACTCGCACCGAATTTAGAAGTAAATAAGGGGAATGATACGTGACGTTGCAACGTTGTCATTTTATAGTATGATTGAAAGATTGCTTAAAAGTGATAGGGGTTTAGGGTGCGCGGGGGGCTTAAAGTAAGCGGAATAGGGCCGCGTTTGGAGGCGACAAAAAAACTCTTGTCGGCCGACCTGGAAGCATCGCGGCGAAGAATCAGCTGGTGCTGAGTCGATCGATTCCCCGAAAACAAAATCGTATCACTGGCTCGGTGCGAACGCACCGGCGCGCGGCACCAGCCGACAGCGGCCTGCATGCTTCTTTCTCAAAGTCCGACCAAGTCACGGCACTGCATCATTCATTCATTCTGCCCCTCCTCTGACTTTCCTTCTGTTTTGCCACTTTCTTAATATACGATTGCAATAACTAATATCTCTCATCAGTTGGTACGCGGTGCTCGATTAAATTCATTCCAATCCAGTGGAGCGCCCTTATCAGGCGCCTGAGATACTTTTTCCCACAAGTATCAAAGTGGCAGCGCGGCAAAGCGGTCGAGCTGCAACCCTGACGATCCGAGTTCGGTTCTTCGTTGTGGCGAGCATTTTTTTTTGCAGTCCGTAGAATAAAATACTCCTAATACCAATTCTACAGTGGCGGAGTCCACAAACGGAAGAATGCGCCTATACCACGGTACAAATAAAATAAAGAGTTAAGTGATTGGAAATTCTCCGCATTACCGCCGTGGCTGCTCTTCGAAATGGAAAAATACGGATTAATTTTTAATAACGCTCAACCACATAATAGTTTGCGACGACCCGTGAGTGAACAAGCATTTGGGAGCACAGATTAGCAGCTGGCCTTAATTTATTAGAAATGTACAATGAAAGACTGAAGAAATCCGCGACATCCACATTCTAGCGAGAGAGGGAGTGAAGGGGGGGGGGGGTTCTCGTATTGCTTTATTTCTTGTTAATTCTGCTACCCTTGACTGCAAAACAAAATGATTACCACAGGTACATAAATATTCAAATAGGAAAAGGAACATTTTCTGGAGCAGGAGGGTTGGAAAAATCAGACGGCTACAGGGTAAAAAGTAACAAATTGAATTTAAATATTACAATTTGCTACTTTCTACCCCGTGTCCGTCCTGAAAAGGACGTAGGACGGGTGATATGTCCTGGAGCTTCTCCGCAGGATGGAAGAGGTGAAGGTGGAAGTGGAGGTGGAGGTGGAGGTGGACGTGGTGGTGGAAGTCCTCTTTAGAGAACAGCTCGCGGTCGTCTCGCGAGCTGCTCAATGTGAGCTCCACGCTCCTCAATGCATAGGTGCATGCGCCGAAGTATGCTATCGCGCACATCGCGTAGGTTGACTGTGCGCCGGATGGTGTCGGCGCACTGCATAATGCGCGCGATTAGTTCCTCTTCGCTGTTAATAGGCACAGCATACACAAGGGTCTTTAAATGACCCCAAAAAAAAAAATCCAACGGCGTCAGGTCCGGCGAGCGGGCGGGCCACTCTACCGGGCCGTGACGGCCGATCCACCTGTCTTCGAATAGTCCGGTGATGTGCTCACGTGCCAAGCGCGATGCGTGAGCTGGTGCACCGTCATGCATCCACCACGTTTCGGCGATGTTGATGCCGTCGGGAAGCAGGGCGGGCAGGTCCTCCTGAAGAAAGCGCACGTATGCCTCTGCGTTCAGCCGATGCGGCAAAATGAATGGACCAAGGATATGGTCGCCCAATATCCCGGCCCAAACGTTCACCGCAAACTGCCGCTGAACGTGCTGCACAGACATAGCGTGCGGATTCTCCTCCGCCCACACGTGCGTATTGTGCAAATTAAGCAGGCCTGCTCTTGAAAACCCTGCTTCGTCAGTAAATACGATCCTTTGGAGGATGTCCGGCTCGTCAATGGTTTGCCGAAGCATCCATTGACAAAAGAGGACTCTTCTTTCCGGATCGGCCTCCGTCAATTCGTGCACCGGCTGCACATGGTATGGGTGCAGTTCGTTTTCGCGCAAAATTCGCCGCACCGTAGTTTGACTCGTGCCCTCCAATCGCGCGATGTTTCTTGTGCTGGTTCCGGGGTCGTCCTGGACACGACGCAAGACACGGTCGTCCAAATTTTGCTGGCGTCGCGTACGTCCGCCGGTTGCAAATTTGCCGACGCTTCCCGTTGCCCGAAGCCTTTGGGCGATACGGCTAAATGTCCGCGCACACGGCAGGTCGCGACGAGGAAATAGTTCCGCATAAAGTCGCCGTGCCTCGGAAGCATTTCCCCGCGCCCGCCCGTAGCACTGATGCATTTCTTCCATCTCAAAATTTTCGTACATGGCAGCACTTCACTAAGTAACAACTACTGTCACGAACGCTGGCACGATAGGATCTGAAGGAAAGCAGCCTCAATCCGATGGATTCGCATGAAACAATTGCCAATAATAATTTGAGTGCGTTGCTCAGTAACGAACGGAATGAGTTCATCAAACTCGCTTAGAGCTTGGCTCGATAATGTCTATGGCAATTGTTTTCACATGAATCCACACAAACCTCCTGCCTCATCAATACTTTTGCAATCCGTAATCATGTACCAAAAATGGGAGGCCTCACAAATGTACTTACATGCCGATTTTATGCAAGAACAAATAATCTGTAGGAGTTATAAATGATTGCATAATTCACCGGGACACCAAACGTGCTCCAAATCCGACCCGTCAATTAGCCACGATCGAATCATTACCGTTATGAATACTACCAAGTAAAATAGCTTTCCAAGTAAGTTTCTTATACCTTTGCTACTTCATTATTCTATTTTATCCGCGAGGAAACACAAAACAAATCTTGAAATGGATCTTTATGTGGCTATAAAAACAATAAAGAGCAAAGCAGCGAAGGTACAAGACAGTCATTGGAAAAATTGCAGATTAGTAATCTGATCGGTTCTTCTACATTCCAAAGCCAACGAAATCTCACAATCCATCCAGTCGTTAAAGTGGATGAGCGTGAGGCGTAGCTTAAATTATCGCGACAATGTTCCTCCGTTTGTGGACTCCGCCACTGTAGAATTGGTATTAGGAGTATTTTATTCTACGGACTGCAAAAAAAAATGCTCGCCACAACGAAGAACCGAACTCGGATCGTCAGGGTTGCAGCTCGACCGCTTTGCCGCGCTGCCACTTTGATACTTGTGGGAAAAAGTATCTCAGGCGCCTGATAAGGGCGCTCCACTGGATTGGAATGAATTTAATCGAGCACCGCGTACCAACTGATGAGAGATATTAGTTATTGCAATCGTATATTAAGAAAGTGGCAAAACAGAAGGAAAGTCAGAGGAGGGGCAGAATGAATGAATGATGCAGTGCCGTGACTTGGTCGGACTTTGAGAAAGAAGCATGCAGGCCGCTGTCGGCTGGTGCCGCGCGCCGGTGCGTTCGCACCGAGCCAGTGATACGATTTTGTTTTCGGGGAATCGATCGACTCAGCACCAGCTGATTCTTCGCCGCGATGCTTCCAGGTCGGCCGACAAGAGTTTTTTTGTCGCCTCCAAACGCGGCCCTATTCCGCTTACTTTAAGCCCCCCGCGCACCCTAAACCCCTATCACTTTTAAGCAATCTTTCAATCATACTATAAAATGACAACGTTGCAACGTCACGTATCATTCCCCTTATTTACTTCTAAATTCGGTGCGAGTAATTACGTGTGTTGACGAGAATGTGGTCGGCGGGCAAAATTCTGACTGCTGACTACCAGAACTGTGCAGTAGCGAGCAGGTGGAGCGGCAAATTTGCAGCCGGAGGGAATATTACCTTATTTTCATTGATTACCACCCACGATCAATTTGAAATTTAAAGAAAAAGCATCTTTTTAATTGAATACTACGTAGCGGGACTTCCCTTCTCTTACGTGGCGATCGCGCTATGAAGAGATCGACGGGAATGGCCGCCCGCATATCGCCGCCTCGGCCAGACGTGCCGTCGTATTGAGCTGACTTTTGCTCGAGATTCGGAGCTCATCATTTCCTAACTACTGACATCTCGCGCTAGGAATTCCGCGTTACCGACGCTGATCTGTTCGGATCCGATGTCCTCTCGATTTTGAGTGTAGGTCACCGTGACCTACTTTGCCATGCCAATCCGGCCGGTCAAAAAGTGCCTCCAACTCGCCTGACAGCGCCTTTTCTACTGATTGTTTAACAGGCTATAACTAACAAACGGGACCCCAAAATTCAAAGTTGTATTAGAACTTTCTTATTCCCTCAGCATGCAGATTAACCCCCTTGAACAGGTGACACATGAAGAGTTTCACCCTGTACATGGGGTGGAATAAGTCGGGCGGCGGTAGTGGCACGGGATCAGCCGCTATTTCCATTAGTCCTAAGCCCGCGGCATTAGCCTCACCTATTAATGAGTCAGTCCACCTAACACCGTCGCATCAGCGCACGTGAACCACGGATACGTTGGATACGTATACGAGGGATATGTTTTGTCCTGTTGGCCTCACGTGACAAGCTAAAACGCCCAGTCCATCTCTGGCCCTTTGCTCGCCCTAAACGTTCCCCGCCACGCTGAATTATCAAGTAATAAGCTGTGCCCGTCGACTGAATCAAGCCTCTCTGAGCCCACTGCTATCACGGAAGCCTGATAACATTACCTGGACATCCCCTGCTATGGTATCACATAAATTTCTGAGAGTCATCCTGCCGGGCGCCTACCACCCCCTTGTTTTCAAGTCGCCGACATACTGAAATAGGAATTTCTAATTTACCCTCTGTTACTTGCCTATATGTATGTACACATATTGAATTATACAGTTATTCCATTATGCTTCCCGTTATATAAAAATGATGGCCTGTAGAGAAATGCTAAAATTCTCTATCAAAGTAATTAAAGCTAATGCTAATCATTAAAAGTAGGGCAAACGGAAAATATGGTGGTGCTGTTCCACCTATGCCAACACGATAAAACAGAGCAGAACAGAGTGAAAAAAACGTAACCTTCAGGAAATTGCATTGCACCGCCACTATAAATATTTATCGTCCAATTTTGCGGCTGATCCCCGCGTCAAAAGAATAATTCACATGCGCGCAGAGGAAGGAGGCCTCGCTAATACGACACACGCAGCGTGTCGTCGCGCGTAACATTCATTATATTTTACAGTTAGCAGAGCTGAATAATGGGAATCCGATACACGCGCCAGCAGTCGAGGGAGGCGGGGAGGGGGGAAGGGCGGGGAAGAAAAAAAGGACTGAAAAGAGAGGAATTGCACATTGTAAGGCGGGCTTGTATGAATAATGAGTAGAGGCTGTGGAGTATGCGTGGGACGACCGCAGCGCTCTTCGGGCCGAAATGTTAATTAGCCCCCATGTAGCACGTGTTTCCTCAGCAAACTTCGACTTCCTTGCGCGAAAACTTCGTGCTCGGTGGTTGGGAGGGAACGCACACGAGAAGCCGGAGCAAACTCGAGCGGAGCTTATTTGTTTTACACCAATGCGTATCTGGTATTCGCTGGGAGCCTGACTGTGTGTATGTGTGTGGGAGAAAAAGCAGTGGGGAAAAGCGGTGCGCCGTGGAAACCCCATTGAATGGGAGGCCTCGCGCGCGAGCTGGCGCGCAACTGCGAGATACGCGTCCAAGTGCGAGAGTGCACACCGCGCTGGAACAAGCCCGGGAATATATACGAAATTGAATATAAAGGAGAACGCAGTAAAATAGCATTGCACCGTGTACGTTCCCTTTCTATCTTGCCCGCCACCATTTCTCGGAGCGGCGGGCGTAGAGTACTTTTCGTTTATTACTACCTCCTTTGCCTGCGTTTCTCTGCTTACTTCATGTATGTATGCGAGAAACCTAATGCTCGCTCGCGTTAGTAAGGAACCCTGAATACCAAAGAGTGTTTAGATTACTGAAAAATATCACGGATAAGGTGTTTGTGAATCCTTTGCATCACGATTGCGTCAAAGCTTATTTTCATTCCTGAATCTTTGATCATTCGGCAAGTTCTTAATCTTTAACAGCTGTACAAAATACTGACTAACTAGTGAGTGCGCCGAGGGTAGTGCGTGGAAAATCGGAGGAACGTCGTAAGAAAGCAGAACTGCACCGGCAAAAAAAGGAGGTTCATTCGTTGCCGGGAACAAAGTAAGTACGTGTTCGGTATTTCCTGTCGGGGCGTTCCTCCCAAAAGAAGGGGAATCAGCAAAGTAGCTCCGTTCAGAAATAGGATTCGATTCGCGGGGGAGCTGGTGTTGGAATGAGAGCACGTACACAGACTTCTTTCCCATTTCGATTTTTCCACGGAAACAATGCCGCCCGTGTGCCACTGAAAAGGGTGCAAGTATTATTCATACACGAACACAGAGGTTACTTCTGCTAATTACACAACAACAGGAACAATGTAATATGAATGAGAGAGCAGACACTGGAACTTTAATCTCTGTGCCTAATGACAGTTGTGGGGGAAGAGCGACCGATATTTCGAGCGGGTCAGAGAAATATCGGGCGTCAGGAAGCGCGGACAGCGGCGAAATCGCTGGCAGGAGTGAAGGGGGCGCGCATATTTCCCGAAATGCGTATCTCTTATTCAAATTGCATGGAAAATTCGGCGCGTCCGGGCCCGACCCGGGCGATTTATGGACGGCTCGCACTTTGCGGCATGTCACGGCCGCACCGGCCAGCACCACCACCGGTGCGGCAGCATTGCCAGCTGTAATTGGGATTTATGGGCACGCGCGGTCCTTTATGGTGGGCGCCGTTCGCTACTGCTACCCGGTTCGGCCTGCATACGCTCTCTCCTCTCTCACCTGTATCTATTTGTTTCGCTCCGCGGCGCAAATAAAGAGCGACTCTCTCGTGCGCCCCCACCTACCGGCAACCAACCGACTGGACGGGAAGAGCGACATGGTAAGAGTTCACTGGCACAAAAAATCGCAGGCCGAACCACCACGGAAAAGAGATATCGCTCGCAACTAAAATACCAGCTTTCCTCCACTCCGAATTTCTCCCGTACCTTTTTTCAATCCTCACTGCTTCCCAAAAATGCACACTTACCTGCTGTAATGTAGCAACAACTGGCATGTTCTCTCTTTCCTAGGAAACAAATTTACCCTGGAAAATAAAATAAAACAAGCATTAACTCAATGCATTAGAAGTTACGTTAGTCTTATCATAAATCCTGATACAGAATAGAATACCGTAGCATATTAATTTGAAGTGCGCAGTGACCAGTGTAATGTTCAAAGCACCAGTATCGAATTAACATGGAAACAACACTTCAACATAGAGCAAACATCATTGCGACGCGACTCGAAGATTGTTTGCAAAAGCGCAATTCTATTAGTCGGCCAACAGAGGTCCGGCTGGCCGCGGTCCCATTAGCAGGAGCTTTCATTCGGCCAAAGTGGTTGCGGCCGAAAGACGCAGTGGTCCGGCATATCGCGTCCACAGGAACCGAGCGTCCAAACTTTGCGGTAGCACGCGTAGCATACACAGAAGGCAAACGCAGCGAAAGCCATCATGTACAGGCTTGAGGGGCGGAGGAATGGGTGGAGAGGTAGCTAGTCTCAGGTTGGTGGCGGTCTTGCCGAGTTTTCGAAACATTAGAGAGCACAGGCAGAACGAAACGCTGTTGGAGCTCGCGTGGCAAGGATGTGGAGCCGCCGCGCGTCCCTCGGAATATACAGTGCAATGTTTGATTTAGCGCGGAATGTGGCCTGCGGCGAGCGCCGCGTGGCGGTCCACTCCCTGCCACAAATTACGTTTACATAAATGACTAACAATTACCAACAAGCGAAAGCGAACAGAGAGCAGGGATACAACAAACAAGCGGGCCACTCGCTCGGCCGTGGCCTAAGTAAAAACTCGTTAATTAATTAACCTCCGGCGAGCGGCGCGCGCGGAGCGCCCACTCATTCTCTCTCGGTTACCGTATGAGCTTTATGAGCAAACAAGCGTCTACGAAGAAAGGAGCGAGCAGGAAACAGAAACCTAAAGGTTCCACTGGCCTGGGTGGCTCCCCGAGCTCAACTCGGCGGGCAAGGTCCCGCTTAAACTCCCTCGCAGGACTCAGCATGTCCGAACAAGCTCAAGAGGCCGCCGGCATGTTGCGGTAACTTGAGCCGAGTCTAACCTCCAAACGCCTCCTCCACTGGCTACTGGACTCGCCGCGCTGCCCGTTGCCCCTGTTCTACTGCTATGGGTGTATCCAGGCGAGAGATGGGGCGCGGCAGGGGTATCAGGAGAAAGCACACCTGGCATATGCATTATGTTCTCTCTAAGCAAAACATAGCCAGGAGCGTTTGGCCTTAGCTTCGACTCAACCAAGCCGACTACCCACTTCCGCTATTTTAGGCCAGCCAGTCCAACGGGAATTAGCCTGTGGCCGCTTAAAAGCTACGCAAAGTTCCCTGTTCTGCCTGCAGCCCCTTCATATACTCTACGCACACCACTGCCACGCTCATTACGTCCGACCAACAAGAAAGGGATAAGTGAACAGTTGGAGAGCCCGGAGCGCGGATTCTCTGCGGGCAGATCCTGCGTTTGACGTCGCCGGAATCCTGTCCTCGCTGTCCTCCTCCCCTTGCTCAGCCAAGAGCGTGGTACAAAGTCTTGATATTTGCTTTTCGTCCTATTGCCTTTTGTGCGTTGGAAGCAAGTATTATTGTGATGTTCGCCGCCCGAGTGGAATTTGGTCAACGGTAATTAGAACGCAGTTAGTTGGAAATGTAGTAAATAGGAGAAGGTCGGACGGGAAAGGACGAGCAGGAGTTAGAGTCTGCGTATCGTAGTTCTCGTATGGGGCTTGTTTAATTATTACAGGCTAAACATACGGTCTCACTTCAGCGAGCACTAATTAAATCACACCGGGAACTGCAGTGATATATTGCACTTGTGTGCCATGGAATGTTTTGTAACGTGAAAGCATTCCCATTCGATTGTTGTAAAAAGTGGTCGTTTATCTGGAAAGTATTCCAGATGTCTTACTGCTGTTGGTGTTAGCAGATTCTTTCGTCGAATCAGTAGAGGTTATAGTCCCCGGTTGATCAAACCAAGTAATCAGCTGCTTATCAGACGGCAGTAAATGACTTTACTTCACACAGCGACTTTATATCATGCAAATCAAGAAGCCGTAAACATTTAGCACTCAAGAATGGCAGTTTATACTGCCTCGATTAAGCACTCAGCTTATCAAGTTGGTGATAACTACATCGAGCATATCTGGAATCACTTGTAAGAACTGTACCTTTGACATCTTCATATCATTTTACATTTTACACACCTTGTGGAAAATGTTACGCTCCCCAGCGATATGGCCTCTTGCTGCAGTCTGATTAGTGCATGTTCCTATTACTTACACCAGTCCATTAAGAGGCTGCCTAATGTCATTTTCATGTCATTTAATTTGGTGCTTCTGACAACCGCTTACTTAAAAATCCTTCCCTCTCCGGCGACGGCGTGCCGCAAAAAAGGTTTAACGCAGTACCGAAAGGCACGCAGGGACACAAAGGGCCGAAATCTCAGAGTTGTCGCCAGGCGGGCAGGGATTACAGCGGACGCGCGTCAAAGCAAAAATTAACACTGGCTGAGAGTGGAAGAAAGTGAAACGCTCTGTTTCAGCCGGGCGGGCGAGGGGTTGGCGCGGGCGGGGAAGGGTCAGGGTAGAGAAAGGGTTTGGCCAAAGGTCCGCTAGCATGAAGAAAAACAGAGAGGGGTCTCTCAGCAAGTAGTATGGGAGAAAGAGAGGGTAGTATCTCACCGGCGAACAGTGGAGGAGAGCGAGAGGCGACGTATTCTCTCTATAACGCGGCTAGCAGTTCGCGTTTGCGTTGACCCTGGAGGCTTTCGAGAAACGAAGCGCGTAATTACACGCCCAAGGGCGAGTGCTGGGTTCCAAGCAACTCTCTAACTCACTCCACTGCCTGACTCTGCCTTCCCAGCGAGCCTCACCCCGCTTGCTCACTCTCTCTCTCCCTCTCTCCCTGGCTCTCGCTCCCACTGTACCGCCTGCCACCCCTAGCAGCTAGCATATTCTAGCTCAGTTCTGAATAAACATTCCGCCGGACTGTCGACCGACCGTGCTCTTCGCCTCGCACGGCATACATGCCTCCTGTCATGGAAAAACAGCGCGAATGGCACCCCGACATTTCATGATTTTTAGAACCGCTCTCCCGAGCTTTTGAGGGCCTTCGGGGAAAGGGATAAAAGGCCGGAATTAGAGATTTGACTTTTTCCAGGGAGATAATAATGCCTTAATTGGACGCTGCCAAGTCTCCTTTGGAAGGAGGTCCGATGTAAGAAAAATCGAACAATCGCTCGAGCGGAGTCTTTGTAATAGCCTCCCACAAAAGGATTTTCCGAGCGAGGCGGCCTGCGATCATCCACGCTCAGGGTCATTTATAATAGCAGCGAACAATAAAGCGACAAGCACGGGCGAGCTTTTTGCGGGGCGCCGTAAAGTTTAGGATAAATCCGGACGTTTCACGCTGAAATATTAACATCGGCGGACACTCGCACGGAGACTAATATGTCAGAGCCCGGTGGCTGTTTTTCGGCTCTATCTCTATGTGCGCACCGAGCATCTGCGAGACGAATGTTTGAAATTGTATCGACTAGCGGCGCGTACCCTTTAACGAGGGCCTCGGTGCAACAGTCTGCTTTAAATAAACAGTGCGACGGACGCCTGGACGATCGTGCAGCCGGGTTGCTTTCAGTCATAGGTGTGCGTACACGTATATACCGGCCAGAACTGATAGGAGCAAAAAACAATACACACACCGCGTCAGTGAAGTATGGTCGCTGCGCGAGGCTATTTGCGCTGGCCTAATATCGCGGAATATTTCAAAAAGCAGCAAAAAAAGGAGAGCCACTCACGCTTAACTTTAACGCCAGGTTAAAAAGGATGCTTCATGCGAGTTATGGCTTCCAATTGCCGCCTATTCCCGTTCGTCCTGACAGCCTTGAATTGCGTGCGAAGGAAACGCAACGGGAAAGGCACGCTTCTCTGTAATGTTTGTTAATTATCCCTCGTACCAGTCGGCACTCGTTCCATCCGCTCATTCAAGCTTCTTTGCTCGAACCATCACCGAGCCTTTTAAACTTACCCTTTGACGCTGTTTGTCGCGAGTGCCAGCCATTTCTCTCGTTGCCATCCTAGTGCTCGTAACCTGCGTACATTGTTATGCATGTGCAAGGCTTACCATGACACTTCGAAGTACCTTTTACTTACTTCGAAGATCAGTAGTGAATGAACGGAAGAACAATAACTTGCGAACTTTTGGTCATAAAAAATAAGTTTTCCAGAGCTTAATACTCATAACTAGTTACAATTAATTTTTGAATGTGAAAGTTGCGAGCCCCCTGGGACATCGAGGCATAAAAATGTTTATTGTTTATGTCGCTACAAATGGAGAGATCCGGTGGCCGCCGATAACCCATAAAGATTACAATTCTACGCAACATAGTAAAAGTATGATAAAGTGGGAGGACCGCAAAACGAGTCATAGTTTCCTCAAGCAATGGCGCGTTATAAATCATTCCTCTAGACTCGCAGACGTTTACGGGCGTATGATAAGAATCCTACCAGAACGTGGAACATGGCAGCAGGTCACTACCGCTGACTGAGAAATATGTTAATTCACCGAGACCAGAGGCGTGCCGGGGAAGTTTTGGTTTAGTTGACATCGTAATCACAGAGGCAAACAGAGAGCGTAGCATGATGTGCACGAGCTCTGTGCGTGATTCCCAGTTATTTAAAAGATACGTGTACGCATACTGTCCTCGCATGTCCCACTAACTTCTTTAAGAGCCTCATAGTTCTAATTACTTACATCGATTTCCCCTTGTCCCTTTCTCGGCCCACGTGCATTAGGAACGAAGAGGTTCGTGGCACGAAAAGACGAGTCACTGATCCCAGTAAAACACAATAATAATTCTCTGACTAGAAGACGTATATTTCACAGGAATTAATCGACGTCGTCTACTTCGGTTTAGAGAGAAGCCGTCTTGCATCAGTCTCGAGATCAAGTGTTTGATTGTCCCAGAAAAGCAACTGGCTGCGTCGTCGGGTGAAGCACTTGCGAATGACACGCATATACATTTGACAGTTTAAGTCCTTTCGCTGCCCGGAACATGAGAGGCAGGCAGTTGTTTCGAGATTTTCCGGGATCCGACGAATTTTTGCTCGCGACGTCCGCTGGTTTGCGCGTCGTAGAAATGAAACTCAGCTCCGGAGCGGAGCGAGGAGCTCGAGAGCGCCGGAAGGGGCTTGCGCTTGAAATTTCTGATACTCCGGGCGATCTCGATGCTTCACATTCCTGAAGTTCTTCGTACTCTCTGCCAGCCTTCACCTCCGGCTCCCCCCGGCTTTGCGTATCTATCTTTGCGCGCGCTATATTTTCTACTGGTAGCGGCATGAGCTGATCTCTAACGTCCCAGTGTTCCCTTAAAATTGCAGATTTTTGCCTTTTGCTATTCTTAATCCCTTTTCTGAATGGCAGAAATAATTTTGAAATGCAATTACCACCATCATTTGTAGTCTGCCCCTCCCCAACACTTTATTATATATTTATAATTGCTATTTCGGCGTAATCATTGTTATACAACTTCATTTTGTCAAAGCCAGTGATTGTCCTTTCACCCCTTTTCAACCCTATTCACTGCAATTTATCAATTCTTGATATGCAAACACAAGGTTAAATTCGCCCGTTAATAGAAGCCAGCATTATGGGATGTTATTTGAATTGTCTCTCATTCGACTCATATTGAGGGAAGGTAACGAAGCAGGTAATATTAATCACATAACAAAATTATTATGTAAAATTAATTGCCTTCTGAAATGAAGTCGCATTCATCATGTATATTAAAAAGCCATGAAACATTACCGTAACCTTTTTCATGTATTATGCTAATAATTGTTTTTGCGCGCTGCGCTATGTCAAAAGAACGCGTTGGATATGTGGAAGATTAACTAAGAACCCCATTCTGAGAGTGGAACGTCGAGGAAACAGCAGGATGTCGTCCGAGGGAAGTGTTTCGGGCGTGGATGAAAGACGTATCCTAGTAATTTCGCTGAAACAACCCGAGCTGGCCGTCGGATCAATCAATTTCTCAGTCTGACGTAAACTAAGAGGAGGTGGCTAGCGGCTGGTCTCGAGGCTCGTGCGGCAGGAGGAAGGGTAATACGATAAAGAAGAAAGTGCGCATCCACTGTAATACCCGATAAGCTACTTACGTATAGATCAGAAAGGGTCTCCAGTGTTGCATGAGGCAGCCAGCAGCCAGCCAGCAGCCAGGCAATACGTCGAGCGTTACCCGCTTACTTTTATTATCTTCCGTTTATGCGCTTGGAGGAAAATGAAATTTCACCGACACGCTGAGGTGCGATGCGGTGCGATGCGATGCGATGCGATGCGCCGACGATTCGTCTTGTGGGATTAAAAAGCCCCTTAATTTCCCTAGCGGGACCCTAGACCTCTTCACGCTTATCCTAGTTCAGCTTCCACCTCTCCGAGCAGCTCTTCTGCACCTCCCATTCGACTACGGTGCCATCTTTAGGATATCCGCTCGCTGACTCTGTTGGAAGATGACCCAGTGAAGAGGTAGGAGTTCGAGGAGTCGCTTTTTCGAAAGATGACCTAATGCGCCGGGAATTAAACGGAATCCCGGATGAACAGGAGATGGTGTGTAGTATGTACCGTTGCTGGCGCGTATCCTCTGACATGCTAATCACCAAAAGCCCTGCTCTGCTCGTTGGACTGCTTCTTTGCCTTCTTCGGCAAACTTTTTTCTGGGGGCCTTCGGCTCTTATGAATAATGTCGTGATTCCTACGTCACTACTCGTTTCTTCGGATCACGGCCGGCTTAAAGTTGCAGGAGCACCGGGACGCCGCGTGCCTTTCCGTAAATCTGTAATTATGGAGCTGCTTCTGACTCGCGTAATTACACGACCTTATGAAATTCTCAGCTGCCTCTCTTGGACCTCGAGGATGGCCGAGTTTTTTCTCGCCCGGTTCTTAGCTCTTCCCCTTAAATCCAGCCAGAATACATAATTCACCTGCGCCAGATTTATTTATTCAGGATGTCATCTATATTCCTTTGAGTGATTAATGTTTTATTTAACTAATGTTGGCTAATTCACTAAGCATCCTTCCACCATTGATGAATGATCCTGTCACAAATATTCCGATGTTAATTAATCCTGTAACATCGGCGTTTTTAACCCTCTCATTCACCATACTGTACAACTCAACACTGAACTTCCTCCTCAAGTTGTGGGCTGCCAGGAACTTCGACCAAAGAATGTTCAAGACTACGAGCAGAAGCAGAAGCGCATGCTTAGGGGCTGAAGTTTTTTCCGTGCGTCGATTAGCAGCGAGACAAGCGAAGAGTCTAGCGCGCGCGGAGAGTCTTCCGGATCGGAGCTGAGTCCTGCTGAGCCGGGTCGGGGATAAAGTAGAAGAAAGGCGCAACGCTCGGAAAAACAAACGAGAAGCTGGGAAGCTGGCGAGGACGCCATTCACCGTGCTCTCCGACTTCGGTTAATTAATAAAGTACACTAAAGTAACAGTTTTACTGCGGAGCTCGCGCCCGACAAACTTAATACAAGAGAAACAGCTTTTGTTTCCTGCCGGCGCTCGTCTTGCGCCGCAGAGAGAGAGAGAGAGAGAGGGGGAGAGAGGGTGGGAGAGGAGTAACGAAGTCGCCCGGAGATCCTGGCGGAGAGAGAGCTGGAACGGCCAGATTACTCCGTGCATACTTAAAGCCTTAACAACCAGCCGCGCTTTGAGAAAATGCCGCCCCCAACCCAGCAACGCTAGGCATTCTTTTTTCCCTCACTTTCGGGAGAACACGCTCGCTCTCAGTCACCGACACCACGTCCTACTTCCGGCGATTTTTTTGCCTAACGAAAAGCGACTGCTGGAATTCCCGTACTCCCGGCGATACAGTGCATTCTAACCCTGGCAGAAGCCGACTGGGCAGCCGTCCTGCCGTAAAACCTGGGAATTGGAGCGCTCGCCAGTTAAAAGTTCGGGACGAGGCCTGATTTCACTAATAACACGCTTCAAGCTCCCTCGGGATTTAGTTGCCACTGTTGACCTATCTCAGGATAGGTAGGGTCGCCCTGCAAATGCTTTTAGCATTGCGGAAGATGCAGATAAGGCATGAAGAGGAAAACAAAGTTCTTCCCCTTCGATATAGTTTAAATCCTAGTTAAAAGGAGTCTTGTGTTAAAGGGTTTTCACCCAGGTGGGACTCCTTGATAAACTCTTAAAAACTCAGAAATTATTAATGGAAATGAATAATCAATAATTTCCTCAATATTTCTCCAACCAACTACCACAAACAAGCTGCAAAAACTTGATCATATGAAATATGGAATAGAATAAGCTCTCCGGGAAGTTGAGTTCGAACTTAGAGTTCTTAAAGGCCTCCAGTTGGCTTCTCGCCCTTTTGTCAGGAAGGTCCATGGCACGTCATCCAAAAGATCCACTTAACCCAACAGCGGCAAAGGTAGCAAGTGAAAAAGTAAGTTTCTCATTCAGCCTAATGTCCAGCTTGCAGGAGAGTAAGGCTGTTTACGAGAGGCCGCCGCAAGAATGTTGTCTCCCATACTTTCTCGCCCTCCTAAATATCGTCGAGCTGGTGTTTGCAGGCTACGTGCGATCTCAGCTCGGGAGAGAGGAAGCGCATGGTGTTTGTGCCCGTAGACACAGAGGCGCAAACAGAGGGCCGAGGTGAAATGGTGGCGGCGTGGTAGTGTGTGTGCCAGCTTGTTTTTCGCGCGCGAGGGCAGAGCTTTCATTACGCGTGCCGCGGCTGTATCCGCGATTAAACCACTGAGTTATGCGCTGCCGCATTTTTATCATGCCGCGCTCTCCGCGTCGTCACTCGGTCATCGCGCCCTGCCATAGCCATCCCCCTTTTTTCCTCGCCATGCATACTATTTATTCTCGAGGCGGCTCAGCTCCGAAAATTCCACCCCATGCTTGCCCGGCACTCCTCTGTATAATAAAATCGAAATTTGTGGCGAGGCCCGTCGCGCGAATATTTAACGCGCCGTTGCCAGAGTATGCAGCACCGCAGTTAATGCCGGTGGGCAGGATCGCCTATGCTTTTTCGACCGCTTTTCCCAGTTTTCATATTTCTCCAAGCTCTGTTAACACCAACACTTTCGAAAAATTAATTTGCCCTTTATTCGACAAAGCCAATTCGTATTACATCCAAGTACGGATTAGATCTGTTCGCACTGTTAGCCAGGTGATCATACAGATTGGCTTCCGGCAATACATCAACCTGCATCTCGATAATTGACGGAGTATTACGAATTCAGGCATTGTTGCTGAACTGACGAGGCACATGCTATCCGGCACTAATACCGGTTGTTACCAATTGACACTCGCATTTGTCAGGTGGGTCATTCTCTTTGGCGATGAGCCTTACACGGCGGGTAGCCTGGAATATCAGTGAGTGCCGGCTTCAATTATCCTTCGTGTAAACTGTTATTAAATTAATAATTTACCGTGCGACGAAGGGGTCAATAAGAGAGAGACAGAGAGAGAGAGGGAGGGAGTGTCGGTGGGAAGCTGATAGTGAGGGAGGATTGGTAGGGGAAGGGCGGTTGCTGATAACGATGGGGTGCGTTCACCAAGCGCTATCCGCAAGTGGATTCGAATGCAATTAGTAATTTAACGAGATAATAATAATGTCCTGGGATAGTCGACGCCGGCGACGAAACATACACGCATCCACACAGAGCTGCAATAGAGAGCGCCGGGGGCGTTTGCTTTTATTGTTTCAGCCGGAGCTCTTTTTGCGCTTGTTTACAAAAGCGACAAGTGCGATCACCGGTGCCAGCGGCCACGTGGTACACGCGCCTATTGCGGATGCACGCACATACATTCCGTGAACTGTGTACGAGGCATTATTCATCCCTCGGGCATATTTGACCGGCTGTAGCCTGATGAATGCCCGCAGCCCGCGCCTCTTCTCCACGTCCCGCTGGCGCTCGGAAACTTTTTTCCAAGCGCGACACGTACGACCTGATCCTGAGAGAGGGAGCCAGCCTGCCTGCTGGATCCGGGAGTGGGGGACTCTGAATTATTAACAAGCCTTTTTTAGATAAATTATTCCCGAGCACCAGCCGGAGACCGATTGCCCCGAAGACCTGGCCTCCAAGTTAGACTCGTGCCTCTTCTGCGATATGATAGGGACGTGGCATAGCAATGTACCAGCTCGCTCTGCTATCCGGGACAATACTCCCCGAGTCGGACGATCGTATTCTCAGTGTGAAAAGAAACCTCGCAGAGGTTTTTCCTCCTGCCTTAGGATTGTTTTTTCCCTCGATGAATTAGAGCTCGAAGGTGCAATACGAATTAGAAAGAAATTAATATTAACTAATCTCTGCGATAGTATTCCTAAGCTCGCGAGGAAATCGTACGCACAGACAAATGGTTTTCACTCAATGGTTCATTAATTTAAACGTGCAATAATCTATTTATCAATGCAAATCGTAAGCCGATAGCGCGGAATAGATAATACATCTATTTACCATCTGAATGTCCAATAATCTGCTTACCATTGCAAATTGGAATGATAGTGTAGACGAGTTCGGTATTAAATATGAGCCGGGTGGGCTGGCGTGCGTTCAATGGCGCGTGGGAACTCGAGTGCTCTCGTTTCGATGTGGGATTCGTCGGGGCAGTATTGCCAGGAAAATAGTATCGCCTAAAGAAACGGGAGGGCGAAGACGGTATCGTGGAAAGCTCGATAAAAAGCGCAGGTGGAGGAGTGACTGTATGCGGAAAGAAAAATAGATCGGAGACACACATCGAGGCGAAGCACGATACGGTTGGTTAAGGGCCTCGCTCTTCTTGGTTCTTGGGTGGGAGAAGACGCACCGGGATCTGTGGTTATACGCAGGAGTTCCGGGCGCGCGTTCTTATTTTCTAAACAAATACCGATGTACTCCATTGTTTCCTGGACTCGTGGCCGATAGACACGCTCGCCGAAGGTCCTATCAATGCAAGCACACCCGGTGCACGTGTATATGTATGTACGCAACTCTGTGTATCTGTGTCTATGGGCGCTCGGTTTGTTTGTTTGTTTGCCCGCTCGCTTGCGATAGAATACCTACGTACACACACATGCGCGCGCGGGCGCATGCACATACCTTCGGTACGTGGTACATACGTAAATACAAACCAGGAGAAACTTTCTGCTATTGGAATTCGAAAGCGGGTGTATCGACTCCTATAATGAATTGTCAACAGATAATGCGATGGACAACTTTTTCATTCCTTCCGTGACCATTGCGCTTCGGTTATTCGAAGTTTCTTCGAACATCCCTTGGGATTCTATACGATCGACTTTCTATCCATTGTTTGGAAATTGAAACCTTTCGTTTGGATGCCTTGTTTAACTCTTTGTATCCCTGCTACTTTTGTTATTACTTTTGCAATAGAGTAGAAGGGGTTAATGATTAACCTATAGCATTTTCTCGAAGGTGCACTCTACTACTCCGTCCTTCGGCTTTTCCTTCGCAATAAAGTTCAGTAAGACAATATTTGTGAGTCGAGCTCGCATCCCCGAGCAGTCTAGCTCGACGGCGGATACCTGTACGCCAATCGATCGGGAGTTCTCATCTTCCAAGTGGTCTAGAATTTCACTAGATGAAGTGGCGCGACCGCCGCCGTGATGCTGCCCGGGAAGTTGCGCGTTTCAGTGTAGCTTTCAGCGTAGCATCTGGTATCCAACGGGAAAGCGAGCGCGTGTGGCAAAAAAGGAAGGAAACAACGCGGTCGCGGTGAGTATGAATGTGCACTCGCTCTTAGCCGTGTGTGTGTGTGTATTAAAGCATATTAAAAGCAAGGGCAGTTCACATAACGCAATAATCCTTTTGGCCCGGTAATATGGTAGCAGCGAAATATTCATAAACCGACACAAGTGCACACTTTGCGATCCCGTTCTCGCAGCGAGATTCCGAAAGCTGAGATAAATTCGCAAATAATGAAATCGCCCCCGCCCATTCCCGATAAGGAGAACAGTGCGTGCGCGCTCTAGCATGCCAGAATTGTAATATTAATTCGGGAGTTTAATTAGTCGGAGTAGCGTTTGTTAATCCAGACTGACGGGGCACCTAATAACGGCACCCTCTACAAACAGCCTTCTGCCCGGTGAGATCGATGCCTGGTAGGACGAGCTTTAACGGCTGCCTTCTCTCTTCACCATTCGATTGCCCCCGCACCTGAATTATAGATAGGGAATATCGAGCGACTAAAAATCGAACTCTAATATTCGACAAACATGTGGTCTTCCATCACAGATATTTATCATTCAATATGATACATTACTCTTTGGGGCTTGTGGGGGATAACCAAACTTATTCACGAATCTCCTGGAAGTTCGATAATCTTCAGATTAATACAATGAATAGCAGGTCTGGTGTCCATACAGTCTAAGACCAGCGCGGCAACTAGATAAATGGCAAGTGCAGTAGCGAAAGGAGAGAGCGGCAGGTAAAGCATCGGGTGAATTGGTGGAAATAAAAAGATTCGGGGGCTGCAACGGACCGTGACACACGGACACGTACACACAGGTGAGATGAAAGAGAGAGAGAAGGAGAGAGAACGGGGCCGCGAAACAGAGGAGAGGAACGTACGCAGAGATCAGGCATAAACCCCACTGCAGCGTTAGCGGTCGCATTGCGCAAAACCCCCGTTGCCCTGGTGTCTCTTGCCGCTCTCTCTTTCACTCAGTCCAAGCAGACCCTCCCTCTCACTCCCTCGCCTTCCCTGTCCGTCTCTCTTTCCTGACCCCTCCGCGCTCCGCACAGGGTGCTACCACCATTACCCTCTTACGCCTACTGCACTTTCCTCCCCACGGCCGCTCGCCCTGTCGCGACCACCCCACCGCCTCCCCTGCCGCGCCATGGGGCTCTTGGGGCCACCCTCGACTACTAGGCCGTTCGCCTAGTCAAATATATAGAAGGGTCAGTGCACTCATCGCTTGCCAGAAAAATACCGGCACGCTCTGCCCACTGATTTACAGGGCAATGTTCTCAAGCTTGGTGCAATAAGTCGAAGAAGCCGGGAGTTTGCTGCTTGAAAGCTTGAAAGATATTTTGATTGATATAAGATATTACGTTTACTTTGTCGAATTTGTGTTAAAACCGAACTAGTTGCTTACTCGCTGACTCCATTAATGTAAATTGAAGGTTCTCCGAAGGTAAGGGTCGGTCTGAATGCTTACATAAAACGATACTAACCATTAAGAAACCAAGGGATTTAGCCCTGCCATATCCTCTACGTCTTCTTCAGGTTTATGGATATGCCCGCGTCGTCTTTTAGACCGAGTGTCACGATCGCACTTCTTCGTAAAAAGGACACTACGTGGTTACATAAACCGCATGATATCACTTCTTTCCACGCGGGCTGGGAATAATCCCCAGCAGCAGCAGATGATCGATAGGGATGATTCCGCTTTCTTCTCGCGGAACGATCTACTCTCCGCGTTCGGCACATGTTGGTTGCAGCTGTGAAAAAAGCTTCTACCGATAGTAGAACGCAGTTCTTCATAATGGAAGCATCCGCGCTGCTTTTTTGTAGGTCGAACGTGGAAATACGAATTTTTGGCCTGACTCTATTTTGATTAATATCACTTGCATAATACAACGGGTACTGTTTTTAATATTACTGTATATTCAAAATGGGAAAAATAACATCTATTGAATACGTTCGGAAAAATTGGGATTTACAGTTAAATACTAGCCGAAATAAACGCGGCGCGAGTAACGCAATAAGCAGCTGCGCTCATTTAATATTTCGGGGCTTTAATTAATTCCAGCGGGCAGACGAATAAAATTAATATCGCCGCGAAGAGCCGCCTCAAAAAATTTCGCCGCCACACCGAGTAGAGGGTCGGAAAGGGGGAGAGCTGGAAGTTGTGGAGGGTGGAACTCAATTTTCCATTTGGCGTTGGGGCGTTCGACATAATTTAGCGAGGGCGCGCGATATCGGGCATTGGAAATTCGCGCGGAGAAATCGGCAGAGGAGAGCACCAGTTAGTTTAGGTTATGTAATGCGCCGCGGCGGCAAGATTGACCGCGGCAATAACCGTGGCCCGCCGTTTTCAGCTAATTTCTCCGCTATCTTCGACCGAGTCGATATATGATCGTCTGCATCGCCAGGCCGGCGCTTGCTGCTCCTCTCTCGGGCGTTCGTTAGCATAAAGGAACCAGGGCCAACTCGTGACCCCTATCGCGACATTATCGGCCCTCTGGCCCGCTCGTTAACCGACTAACTATAATTGAACCGAACTATGCCTTCCAGAGAAACAGCGCTTCTCCTATTGCTTTTCCTACTCTTACGCTTCAGCATCCTCGCACTTGTGAAATAGTCGGCTTTTTTCTAACAGAACACGTGAATTTCAGCACCTAATTTGATACCTCCAGTCGCTTGACGATGAAAACGTAGGCGTATTAGGAATAGTAGATTGAATTTGATTGGAAGGAATAATGTGCAAATGTGCCAATAATCATTTTCTCTAATACGATAATCCCTCTAAAATTACGATGATGTGACCAATACGACAGTCTGCATACGAGCAAGTGCTCTTTACGAGGAGGACTTTGCGGATGCTGTTCTTAACGTCCAAATGTTATACGCGTGATCGGCGGTTTCGTTAAAGTCTAATCGAAGAGCGCACTTCAAGACCATCTCCCATCTCGTGGCGGCGTCGTTTCCCTCGAATAGCGGAATCGCAATCCGCTAACTGATCGTTTCTCCTCCTCCACGAGTATTAGGCTCGTTGATATTGAGTGTCGGTGTAATTGCAGCGAGACGATTGTCGTATATGTAGGTGGAAAATGGTACTCCGCTGTGGTTCCCTTTGGAGTTGGTTGGCTCGCGAGAAACAGGATCTCTTGACTTTGAAATAAGAACATGCTCTCTCTATGCATGCATCACGTATTGATGCTGGCATAGAACTGAATGTTCATCGGACTAAAACTAACTCAACATGTGTGACAATGCTATATGACTCTTTATCAGTGAAATGTAATCAAATGACATTAACACTGATATTAATGGCAGACCACTTTTCTCATTGTTAGTCGATGGGTTGCTACAGATAGGAAGGATTCACTTAGCGAAGACGATGAGAAGATGGAATAAGGGGGTGGTATGGAACGCGTACATTCAAATGTCAGATTTCGTCTTGCTATTGAATTACGTAGGGCACATAGCGGTATTGGCCGACGACGGCGGCTAACAGCTGATACCAAGCTAAAATAAATAATGAGAATGTAAACACAACATAAAACGTCATTTCGCCGAGACTGCGCGAATTCATTGGCCGGGGCGTTTGCCATGCAAATATTGACTCTCACGAGAGGCGGAGGAAGGAGGCAATGGAGGTGGTGGAGGAGGAGGTGGAGGGTACACAGCGAGAGGAAGCGGAATGTTCCACTCAGCACGTGGACGATTATGCCCGTTCGGCTTACTTCCATGCTCAGGCTAGCAATGCCAAATGATTCGTTTACAAATTTCGCTGTAATTTATGCTGGCAATCCTATATTACCACCATTTACTATTTTATAGGATACGCAATATTTCAAGCGGCAGGCTACCTCCTCACCTTTTGCGCGGCGCTTGCCGCCCGATTTTCACCAGTTTTACGAGAAATGTTGCAGCCATACCAATTGCAATTGCAAAGTTCCCCTCTGGCTTTCGCCCCTCCCCACCCTCAATGCAGGGCGTGCATTGCTTTTGCCCTATTTTAGGAAAACATGCCCGCTTGTTCAAAGGGCAAAGCGCGCTTAAAGCCGTGATTTCGCGTGGAAGATTTGTATGGTGTGTTTGCCGGCGTGGAAGCTCCTGCGTGTCCGTGTTTGCTGTTTGCACTCTGCAACGTTTAATAAATTCATTTTTGTCCGCACGGTAGAACGCGTAATTTTATGGTCCGCGATTATTTGTGAAACTGTGCTGTTGGTCGCCAAAATGCGAATGCGCTTTGGCGTTTTACAATTGATTCCTTTCGGATGTGGACGCAATGGAGCTGTGTTTTTACTGGTTTGCAAAAAAGTATTTATCGAGGCTATCGTGATTGAAAAAGCTGCCTGCTGAAATTCAGGCTGAAGTTCAAAGTGCCTCATTGGTAAACAAATATATAGGTCTCTTAACAAACTAAAATATAATTGAACAGTGCACAATTGTAATTTCCTACATTGGGGAATCGTTTGCCAATCAATCAATTGTAAGAATTGAGTTGACGTTTATCCAGAAGTTTGAATCAGACAGTTGACTCTCGTGGAATCATCATGGATGGTATCACTCATCAGGTGTAGTCATTGTGCGGAGTGGGCTACCAAGTAAGCCGGATACGGTAATAGCTACGGGGGACCCTCTCGAAATATTACTCGAGTGCTCCCTAAAGCAAGCGCCTAGCCAATGGCAACTGCGAGTGTGCCGACGACGGCGACGGTACTCCTAGCTGGGAGCGGAATAATATCAGGTGCGGGGGTGGCGTAGCAATTTCATTACCGTGGCCAGTGGCCGACCAGGCATTCGTGTGCAACCGACAATGCCCTCCGCTCGCTCCCGTTTATAGAAGGGACAGCCTATACGCGAGATTACACGACTGTTCAAGTAGAGCGGGACTACCCGCTCTCGCTTGCTAATTCACTGGAGAGCCCACTGTACCACCGGGCTGCTGGGCTTCACTCCACTCTGCCACGCAACACGTAACGCACGGCTGAGCGCACCCTGTCCCAAGTAAACCCCACGGACACCCTCCCACTCTCAATTCTCGTTCGAAGAGATCCATACGCTTGTTGTGGACACGCCTCGGGAGGAATAGACACTCTCCTGAATAGTGTCGACTCAAATGTTTAATGACTCCAATTCAATAAACCCTTCCTATTCTCCACTAAAGCTAGCCTTTTGTCTTGATTGCAATTTCATCTTTAAACAAATACTTCCAATTGCAATCCAGGCAATATTTCACTTTTCGCCATGAAACCCACGTAAAAACTAGACAAACACAGGGAACTCTAAATATTCCTTGTAGAGCCAATCTCGTTTAATCGCTAGCAGTTTTCTCGCGAGTGACTGACTCCGACGGCACATCATACGGCTCGTTTGTACTAATTCTCGTCCGGTAGGAGACAGAGCGATGGAGTCGGAGGCTGTTGTTGGAGGGAGCAGGTTGAGTAGGGAGTCAGTCGCTAACACGGCAGCTGTAATGAAAGAAAAGTGTACGACTTTAATTAGGTTGGACGTGGGACGGCGCGACGGAGGCAGGGAAAGATAGAGAAGGAGGGAAAGTTGATAAACTACCCCTGCATCCTGAGGGGGCAGGAGCCGCCCCTCGCCCCATCGACGCACCCAAGACTGGGAAACTTAAGGTAGCCTGTGCCGGTGCTGTTTTGTTCGGTAGGAAGAGCACGGCCGCGTCGGCCCCCATCATCTCCTAATAAGAGCGACTCTCTCTCTTATTTAGCCCAACCTTTTCTACCGTAACGCTACCTCGAAATTACCAGTTCTGCTCCCTCGCTTTGTCTCTCGCGGACCAGCCTTTCTTTTGCGGTGTCCGAGCAAAACCAGAGCCACCTCCCCTGGGAGAACATGTGATTTTCACTGGCTCCTTCGCTGACATGACACAAGACGATACCGCACTCGCGAAAACCTTCCGGCAAGAAAGACTAGAACGTATAGCAATTGGACCATAAATTATTCTCCTTGTTGCGGGCATCGTTCTTGCCCTGTTTCGGAATTAGGATGCCGGCAGTGAGCTGTGGCAACAATTCGATCAAAGTCGCTAAATAAAATTGCACATTCGACTGTGAAACAAGCGGGAAAAGGAAACCTGTTTTTGGGAAAACCGATACATCGCAAACGCTGGGGTAACAAGAGCGTGCACACTTTCCGAAAACCGCGCACCGTACAAACAGGAAAGTGTTGGTGGTGGTGTACGTAGAAAGAGGGTCAATGTTTGGCTAACCAGGCCTGCGTTTTAAATGCGCATGCATGAGTAGGTGCTTAAACAAACGTGGCAAACGTAGAGTGCAATAGTACAGCAGTTGAAATAGCAAAACTAGTGTTTAATAAAAAGGGCAATTACCGCGTCTTATTAATTCGCTTTTTTAGTGAGTTGCTTGTGTATGTATAAGAAAAAATACGGGAAACGTAATTGGTCTTGCTTTTTAAAATCTCATTGATTCATCGAGGAGTTGTACGGCGAGCGATCAATGTTGAAGCGAAAACGCCTAGTAGTCGGGATTTTGTGTCGCGAATCCATCAGGCGGAACTTAAGAATACAGGAGGGAAGTTTGGCGAGTGGGTAACAAGTTTTAATGGCACTGGAACCAGATTCCGAAATCTATGGAGCGCGCGGGGCGCGCGTGTATGCAGAGGCGTGCGCGCGGAGAATCCCAGTGCGCACTAACAAAACATAAGGAAACCATTTGTTGGATTTACTGCTTCCAAACAGAATTATAGAACTTGAATCTTTCTACTTCGCGCCCCGGCACAACTTGCCTCCTGCTTTTATTGCCGAAACTACCGCCAGCCTCCGCCAGCCTCCGCCAGCCTCCGCCAGGAAGTTATACCTGCATCGCTGTCTGTCTACCCCGCCTCTGTGTCTATTCCATTTTCTCCCGGGAACACCTTGCCCCGCAGGCAACCGTCCCGAGAGTTCGGATTGACGTACAGGAAAGTAGAAAAATGCCTATACCACCATCACGCTCAGAATGAATGGGGACTCCCTTTCCTTTTTTGCTTTCAGTTTTTTAACTTTGCGAAAAATCATCATGCTTCTTGAACTTAGACCTTTGTTTTAATCATGGAACTCCCTCAGCAAATATTTTCAGTCGAGCATTGGTGTACTAGCTTCCTCTGCGGTCATTGAAATTTCCCTCTGAATCGTAGAAGCGTAATACAACAAGCACACATTCTAAAGTTAGTGCAGGAGTTAATTTCAGTTCCTTTAGTCTACTCGAGATCAACTGTGATGCAACAGCAGATGCTACTAACTCAGGGTTAAGAGTCAAGGTGTTACTGGTTGACTAGCACTAGTAACACCGGCTCGGGCACTGAAAGTGACAGGCCGGCGAACTTTTCTTCCCGTGGCAAGTTCCTCGAAGAAGGCGAGCACGCGGTGTCTAATATTCTCGCCTGGCAGCATTTCACTGGGAGGAGGATCCAGGGGATGCTGCTGCTGCTGCGGAGATTTACCAGGAGACGGATGACAGCTAAACGGCGCGGTGTTATGGCATATGCATCAGGATGCCGTCACGTCAAACTTCATTTTAAGCAGGTACATACGCACCCATCCAACCACTGTGCACACTCGCTTTCAATGCACCTGTGTACGGCTGCGTATAAGTATGGGGAATATACATATTCAAGCTCCATCGCTCGGAACTTCCTCAGGGAACTCGCTGCTCGCATAATTGTTATTATCGCGTTGCCGGGTTAATTAGAAGCGCCTGTATACGCGCCCGTAAATCTTAAGTATTTTTGCAGTAAGCGAGCATGAATATAGCCCGCCCGGTGATCCGGTAACTTTGGGCAAACTAGGAGAAAAGCTGGCTAATTCATCTAAGCAATTGCCGGAATTAAGTCAAATTAGACGAGCACGTGGCTCCAATGCGTAGCTTCGTTCTCGCCTGGTGCCGAGCTGGCAATTCATTCGACTGAGAAGAAGATGAGAGCTTTTACATTTTGGCATACTTTCAAGATGTTGTCCTCCAGTTTTTGTTGAGCTATTTAAAGAGCTATTCTAACCAATTCCGGGCTTTTAATTTCTGAGTTCTAATTTATGTGAGCGTTGTATCGTATACGCGCGTCTGGAGTATAGCATGAACGGCATGTTGCGACACACGATCGGAAAGAGGACGTGCAGACCAGTACGTCTAGAGAGCCGTCGTCTCAAGATGAATTTATGTGCTGGATGGGAGTGGGGGGCGTTGCAAATCGTGCGACGCGAACTGGAAAAGTTCCTACTCGCACGGGAGTCCAACTTCGTTAAGACAAACGTCTCGAATGGAGTCTGGTGCACCAGCACGCTGGAGCGTCATTCTGCTCCGATCAAGGAGGAGCGTTCACCGGGCTCGTCCTTTCCATTCTTTATTCCACAGAGAAGGAAGAAGTGGGGCTCGCCTAGTGGAAGCGGAGAAACTTTCACGCTTAAATGTTGAACCTCGTCGAGGTCGAAAGGGCCTCCGGCGATTAATAACATTTATGATGAAAGAGAGACTGGAGACCAAGCGCTTTTTTCCCGGGGAAAATGAATTCCACCTACGCAAAGTCCCTTACTCTCGAAACACCAATCTCTGTCTCCACCTTATACCTTTCGTCCCGCTAGTTTCGCTCGGCTTTTTCCCGCCCCGTTTCCTCGGGCCCCTTTTTTCCGTCGATGCACTGGGGATGCCTGAGACGACCCGGAGCTTCTAGGGTACACCTGGCGAGAGCTTCCTCCTATTTATCTTACGAAATCAATTCACTGACTGTCCCGCTGAGCTCGATCCTTTTAATAACAACGACCAAGACCTCCGAGCTCCATCCCTCGCTCCTATGTCCATTAGACCGAGAAAAAACCTGTTCCACCATCCTTTCAATTCCACTCTCCAGAGTTACAAACCATTGCGCACCGATTCTTCGGGACACAATAAATTGCAAGCGTTAATTAATTGAAAAACAGCGATGTCGACTCGCCATCGACATCCTGAGACAGCAAGGTATTAAATAGAGGGTCCTCATGATAATGCGAGACGGAAGTGTATGTAAACCACGTGGAAGTCTACGCCATCGGTTGCTCGTCGCCGGTCTCCTAGCCAGGAGAGGATCCAGTAGTCCCCGGGCGTGCTCGGAAAATATTTCATGTTCAGTTAATTAGCACAAGACAAACAGGCGAAAGTTACCTCGCTCGCCGGCTGCAGACAAAAAAGAGGAATGGGACTGGTGCGCACTGGCGTGGCTAGAAGGGGGGGACATAGCAGGAGGAGAAATAGAATGAGGAGAGCGGCGAGAGGCGGCGAGGGGAAGCGGGGATCGCCTTTTTTCCGGGTTTGCCTATCTCTCCTTCAGCCACTGTCAACGCGAGGGTAAATAATAGCGGCAGGGCATGTTTTAATTTTTCACCGAGCGACGACAAGGAGAGTGGGAGAGGGGAAGAGTGCTTCGAAGAGAGGCGGCTTACCCACCTCGCATATAGAGATGGCCCATGGATGAAGAGGTGCGTATTTCGTCAATATTTGCCATCGATCGGAGACGATCATTTATTTTCCCGTGCACCGCAGCAGCAGTACGCTGCCGTTGACTAGCAACTGCAGGGCGGGCTTGTGTACGAACGAAAATACACAGCTCCGAACCGGCAAGATATTCGATAAACACCGGCATACCAGCCAGCTCTCTCATCCTGCCTTATATACCACCGAAACGTTTTTTGTTCTTTCGCTCTCATACGCGCGCAAACCCTTTCGGCCCAGCCTTTTCCCCCATACGCTAGAAAGCGTGGAGTGGCAGCCTCAAACACGAAGTTTTCGAAAGTTAGACCAGTCAGACGCGAAAGAGTGAAAAATAACATATTGGAGGAACAATTTATAGCTCGTCGTATCTTTAAGTTTTCGATGTCTGCGTTTTTAAATTTGCCAAGGATGATGTTGTGTTTCTGATAATAATTGTATTATTGTCCCTTGGTAAATATAGTTTAGATGTAGGTAATCAATAATTGGGATCGAGTATCACCGCAGGTGAAAGCTCCATTTCACTGCTGGTCGCGCCCACGTCGAAAACCAGCCGCGAATGATAAATAATTCCGTCATTTGAATTGGTCCTAGAGAGAGCCACGGAGCCATAAGCGCGGCAGGCACTCCTGCGGTTGGAACTTCATAATCATTAAATAGCGCGACAAACGATTAGCTAAACTCGTCGACATCGCCAACTGACCGAGCGCGCGTTGCCACGCTAAATCCATTCTGGCATTCTGGCTCGCTAGCGACAGGACGCTAATCGCCGGGCACAAACCGATCTGACATTCAATGAAATCTGATTTCACGCCGACATCGTGTCAGCACGCGTTGCTGATTAGCCCCTTGATTCGACGATCCACATTCCCCAAGGACCCTTCAATTTCTCATCCACTAGAAAAGTCAATTCTCACGTCAAAATACATACAAGTCAATCTCATCAAGCTCTGCTGCCACTTTCCCCGCAATGACTAATAATACCGAAAGCAGCACCGGGAGAAGAAAGGGGTAGTCAGAGGCATAGAATGCAATCTACATTACTTCTGGGTAGTGAGGCTGCCGCAGCACTGTTCATCTCTTCGCTCACTAGAGCGATATCCAAAGGAGGAGTAATAGAAGCTCGAAATTACAGCGTGGGGAGGCACAAAGCGATCGCACCGCCTCAGAGAAAGACAGACGTAGAGAGCGATCCGTGCGTCCCATTATCATGCAGATATGTACGCGCAACTATCCGGCAAGATGTGAGAATACAGCATCCAGTTTCGAGTGGTAAACGTAGATTGAGACGCAAAGAGGGCAGTGAACGAACTTGAGAGAAAGAGAGACAGAGAGAGAGAGAAGGAGCGAAAGAGAAAATTGGGGGTAGAGGGCGCCGCTAACGCAAGTATCCGCTTTCACGGCGAGTAATGCAGAAGCATATAAATGGGCAGACTAATATCAAGAGATACAATTGTTGTACTCCGAAGAGAGGAGGCGCGAAGGGTGACCAGCTTCCGTTTCACATAAATAAGACCATGGAATTCTACACCCGGAATTAGTGTATCTGCCGTGTTCTATACACACACATGATTGGCTCCGATATCGCACGGCCGGAGACAATCAGGGAGAAAGATAGAGGAGACGAGAGGGAGAGTGAGGGGGAGGAGTAGAAAGAGGAATACAGGGAGAACAATGGTTCGGGGCCAAAGCAAATGTAAAGCCGAATTGTCGACCGCACACGGCCACGGTAGACCACAGTAGCATAATAACCGAGAGTAATGCGTGAATTATTGACTGTTTCCTATCTTGCTACCGCGGACTCTCGTGGATACGTGCACACACACTCCACCCCCCCCTCTCTCTCTCTCTCTCTTACTCAATCTACGCACAGGTTCCTCACATATCTACGTGGTGCTTCAAAAATTTATCCTGATACTTCTATTCAAGATAAATCGGAACTTATTTGATCGCAATTGCCTAGGTACAGTCCTGGAAAGTTGACTATTTGTCATACAGAACATTATTCGATTCTCGACAGTCTAATTATTATATTTCATTAGTCGCAGCCTATTCTTGAATCACCCCGTAGATCTCAGAGCCTGCCGCCGCCGCCGCCGGGGCTTTCTCTTTGTCCGGTCTCAGTATTAAATGGTTTCGTATACGTGGATTAGCCGAGCCGTCTAAATCGCGAGAGCGAAGCCGTACGTCAGGCTCGCGTTGCTATACACGTGTGCGCAAAGGTGCGTGCACATATGCGCTCGTATATACACCTCCGACAGTGTGAGTGTGTGTGTTTGTGTGAGGGGGAGAGGGAGCGTGTGCGTGGCCTGGAAGTGCACGGGAAACTAGCACACGCAGGTGAACTAAGTTATCACAACTACTTGCGGGATGGATTGCTACATCCTTTAGGGGAAAACGTACGGGGTGACGCGTTATATAGAGGGAGCTGGGAGCGGCAAGTACGAGCAGACATGTATGCGGGCTTCCTCCGAGAGGAGCATGTCCTTCACCGAGAGTGCAAAGGGATATTCATAATTACCGGGAGTCTTTCCGCAGCCGGATTTAGGCAGGCGGCGCTTGCGTCTGAATAACTTGTGCGATTACCCCTGTAAATAGGTTTATCCAGTTTCATGGCGGCTTGTTAGCGCGATTTGCCCTCGAGATATAGGGCGCCGCCGCGCTTCCCCCGACCCGAAACTCCCTCTTCCTCTTCCCACTTCAGCACTGAGATGCCTCATGGTGTTAGCGTTACAACGTGCTCGCTCGACTACGTCTAATGATATCCAACGCTTTATTAAGGAAGCCACGAACACTACTCTCACAATTCCTCAGGTACATTCAAAATTAAGTATAACAAAAGAGAGCCTGCATTGTTCGATTTGTCTTCTGAAGAATAAGAAGTGATGCTATCCAGAAAGCTGTGCGTAGAGAGTAAGATATAATCTCCCATCATCGGTAGAACTTTTCTGTACCAGGATAATCAATGTTCTTTGACAAATGCGGCTTTGAAGATAGCCCGATTGGCCTTTAATGCTAACGACACGTACTTCAAAATTCAATCCATGGTTAAGTCTCGATATCGGGTCATTTGGCAAAGAACGCCGGTTTACTTTAGCTTGGAATAAGAAGGGTACTGCCAATAAGTAGAAGCAGGCGCCCGGGGATTAAAGGGCAGCCTAGCGATGATTTAGGCGGGAAGCGGGCAGGGCAAATCGTTGTAAATGAAACATAACTGGGAAAAGTTCCAATTACTTAATTCGCTGGCCCTTGTCAGCTCGAAGATTGGAGCTGTATGTCAGAGGAGTAAGAGAGAGGGGTTCGGGCTTGGCGGCGGGTCTGTGTATGCGGCAGCAGCCAGCACGGAAACTCCGGCACATGCACGTGAACTAAGTTATCGCGGCTACTCAGTAGATGGATAGCTATATACCCTATCTCGTGACGGCACATATATGCGCCAATGTACGCCTCCTTCTAAGACCCTCAAAGCCTTGATGGAAATCCATAATTCGGAAAATTCCTTTGAATTCCTTAACCTTTTCAATTTCAAAGCTGCAATCATTTATTTGATTCTCTTCGTAAACGCCAAGCGCACGACATAAAACTTACGAATTTCGAGAAAGAACTATAATCAATTGGCATTCTTGGAATCAGAAACTGTCTGACAAACGCAAGCGTTTAATGTTGCATGTATGACTCAAAAGAGCGACCAGAGAGGGAGTTAACTTCCAACAGCTCGCTTCATCAAAACACGCGTGTTTTCGCAGGAACCCCATATAAAAAGCCGATCAACAAACTCGTTAACCACGAGTGAGAGAGAGAGAGAGAGAGAGAGTGAGAGGGTGATGCAAAGCAGAGGGAAGGGTTGACAGAGTGCGTGCAGGTGGTAAATATTTTATATTTCGAGGCTGAGCCTTTCCACGTGCACCGTGTCTGTGACACGGGTCCGCTTTCCCTCTGTCTCCCATGCATTCCCTCTCACTCGGCACGAAACGCGGAAATTCGCAGACGGTTAAACCGGCTATTGAGATGACTGGATATTGTACGTGCAGTGCGCTGCGGTCTCCACCTACGAAGATGGATATGTGCGCCTTTTCACTCGTAATGACACACTGTCGTTTGTAACGGGCGGGCTGGTGTGTGCGCGCGCGCCCAACCAGGGTGAGCGCGCGTGTGTGTATGCATATCATTACACAGATAGAAATCTTCCGGGCAGCCGAGTAGTAATTCCTGTCATGCCGTGAGCGTGTGTGCACCGGCGGAGCAGAGGCGGAGAAGGCAGGGGAGCGGCAGTACACTCGCTCTGCACAGCGGGCATTGATTAAAATCGGAGCTTTTTCTCACATTTCTTACGGTAAACATCAATCCCATTCCCGTTCTCCCTTTCAGCCCCTTTCTGTCTGGCAGCGGCGATGCCGGTGAACTAGAATTTACACTTGGCAAAAACAGCTGCACGCTCGAGCGTGCCGTTGCGACTCGGTGCTCTCTTTATTGCGAAGACTTTTGTGCGGAGTTCCGATACCCCGGCGGCGAGCTTTCGTCCAATTACTCTCGCGGTGCTTAGAATTTCGCGTACGTGGTCGAAGCTCCACGAAATCGACATTGAGTCATTCAGGCTCGATCGAGTGGTATGTACCGCTTATTTTTCGTCATCGAAACCACAGAGAATGAGCGCGGAAGACAAGCTCCTGTTTTATTAACCCCTTTGCTCACTAGATTTAGTTCTAACTATGCATTAGTTCGCCCGATTCGCCAGAGATTCGCCGTTCGAAAGTGGCACAGTCTGAGCGACTGAACGCTTAGGGTATTTTGCTCACGTACATTTTAGCAGAGCAATGCACGAGGCATCGCCGGCGGAGTTCAATTATTCGGATTCACTGTAATAAAGTTGTGTCGTGCGAGCATTTGTACGCGTGTAAATCTCCGAAGCAACTCGAACAAGCGCACACTACATGGCGTGCTTGCACCTAGTGCACTAGCACGATAGAAACTGCACCCAGCAGCGGAGCCAGTGAGAGTGTGTGGGTGTGTGTGAGAGAAAGGTAGAGGAGGGGGGAGAGAGAGAGATGTGCATTCCGTATAGGAGGCTTTTGTGAGTGTGCGAAAAAGTGATATAATGGCTCGTCATAAATTGCCTCTACGACGTCATTGCGCCGCGGATTGCCATGTGGACAAGCTGTCCCGTTAGTCTTGTGCTTGACACGCCTACCTACGCCAACGAGCTTGTGTATGTCGGTGTGAGTGTGTGTGTGTGGAAACAGGTATGAAGTTCCTATAGAAGCCCGGCGCTAGGCTAGGTCGCAGTCGATGTCGCCTATCACCTCGATGGAGGAGTCATCGATCAAACGTAAGCGAGCGTGGTAACGACGAGCAGGCACTGAAACTCGGGAGACAATATCCTAACGCGTTCCTATCCCAAGGAACTTGCCGGAGCCCTCGCCTAATGGACGGAGCAACCATCGCCTAATGCACATTATTTTAGGTCAGATCTACATGCCAACTTGACTGTCTTTCCGCACAGCTCCATCTACCAATGATTTCATTTTCCAACCACTACTCTTCTGTCGGATTGTTCTGTCTCGTATACTTGCAAAGTTCTACTGCAACTTCGCACTTTTCCATCTCGAGTGACTTCACTATATGAAGTCATATCACTTGTGGATAAGGGAAACTTGCGAACGTACAGATCTCTCATATTGTCTGAGCACAAAGAGTAACATTAGATTTTTAATTCGCTCGTGGAATATGAAAGTCGGACAGTCCAATCGAACAAGGCCAGCTCAACATAATGAAAACAAAGTACTTCAAGGCAGGTGTTATCTCGGGAGAAGAGGTCAACAATGTTGGTAGCACGTAAAAAAGCAGGAGGATGAGGAGCGGAGTTTAGGTGAAAGAACGCCCGCTGTTGTCCCAGGGAAAAATAGCAGCCAATAATGCGTAGGCAGGTAGAGGGAGTCCCGGAGGAAGCCCGGAGCCTTTGTCTGAAAGCCGAGCGGCGCGCAACGGTGTGTTGATGATGGCGACGGTGGGAGCTGCACTTTGACGTGGAGTTTACGGGCGCTCGAAGACAAGAAAGGAATTATCCAGATGAAAAGACGTAACGGTCGGGGGTTACACGGTATCCAGTCTTGTGGGCAAAGAGTGACTGCGACAGAGCGCGAGAGAGAGAGAGAGAGAGAGAGAGAGAGAGAGGGGGGGGGGGGGCAGGAGGGGTGAGGCAGGCAGCGGCGGAACAGACGCCGGGAGAAAGAGAGGGTAGTTGAAGGTCTTAATTAGCTGCAATTACCGCAACATAGCAATGTCGAGGGAATCGCCCGGGGCTCATCCTCCTTCCATCCACTTCCATCCGCGTATACCAACCAGCCTCTTTCCAACCTTACCCCACCCTCCTGCCCACCCTGGCATTCCCCTCTTTATCCCGCTCGTGTCTCTCGGTATATTTCTAACTTGGTGCTCGGAACCCTTTGGTGCCCTTTATTTGCCCCTACCTGCCGCCGCGACGCCATGTACGGACGGTGGGCCCGCGAAGAGCCAATTTGCGACGGAATTTAAACTAATATGCGGAAAATAAAAATCACCCACCGTTCTCGTACTTGCATTAAGCGTTTTCCTTCTCAGTCCAGCCGATTTGCAATCAAGCAATTCACCGGCGGCTTTTGCGGTAGAGAAAAAGTGGCGCCTTAGGTGAACTTTGGCCGATGTCACGACAAAGGGTACGCTAGCGTAGTTGAAAGGCAACATCGGAATATTCGTTATTGAAGGTGCTGTTATGTGGTAACTTGAGCGAGGATAATGAGGCATCTTGTATCTGATAAGGGTACAATCCGCCGCAACAACCTTCTTCGGAAAGAGTCTCGTTTCTTGCAGATGTGCTTGAATGGAGATGCAGGTAAACTTTTTGATGGCTGAAAGGAACATGTACTAATTTTGCAACGTTCCAGTTAATGATGGGGCGACTATAGATTCCATGGCTTTCAATATAAAATGATAGTGTACCTTTAATGCGTATTTTGATGAATTAAAATGTTTGAGTTCTTTGACGGATTTACAAAGTCAAGTAATAATTTGGTGGTTGTTGTAAGTTGAAGTTGGATCGATTGGAAATCACAGTACTAGAACCTTCCTTGGCAGAAAGAAGTATTGTGCTTCGACACATTCAGAAGTAGAATATACTGACTGCAAGGACAGTGGGCTGACTATACAGCGAGCTGTTCTACTTACAGTACGGAAACACTGAAGTTCGCAGCACAGTTACATGTGCTCTAGAATGTATTATTTCCGAGTTAGTGTAACTTTAAGTTTTGCATATCATATGACAACATGACCTTGTTATTTTATGTGTACACTTTGAACTAGCATGATTGCACTGGCTAATGTTTCATTGTGTCTTTAGCTTGTACTATTTTCAAACTTTTATAGATTTCTCCATGGGAGGCAGAATATCTAACGTTGTTACGGAATTAAGACAATTGTAGAGAAATTTAAAACGGGAAATGCTGGAATTTGAAAGCATGATTTTGCAAGATAATTTCAATGATATTAATTCTTAGCCCAGACTTAAAATATCACTTTAGTAATTCTGTAGTACTTATGGTTTCCAACGTGTTTCAAGTCTTTCAAGGGATCGAAGTCTGTGACATTTACTTTAAATTGGAGAGGTGAGTGCAAGTGTCCAAGTGCTTCTATCTGTCAGTAGAAATTGGGTCCGAAGCAGTATTGTAACTGAGCTCGTAGAGGAAAAAGCATCGCGCAACGACTGTCTAGAGTATCGACATCGATATATAGGATCTTGGCAAGCTGATGCCAATAGCTCATAGATTCTCTGTGGTCGGGCACGCATCGGCACACGTACACGTACGGTCCGCTCCACATGTCAGTTGGGTGTAGCCTGCCTGCTGCCATCCACTCGACAACTGCTACGCCCATGGTCACAAACGGAATTATTTATGAGCTTGAACATGAGCCAGAGCCCTCTTCCACGAGCCACTAAGACGCTCACCGGTCATGCCATTCAACCTATCACCCTATCGCTGTTGATATCAGCCTGATCCTCTCCTCATTTCACCAATTCTAGCTTGCTTTCAATTAGCCCGAACCATTTCATAGCTCGTTCGCAACAACGAAGTTAAACAGGTTAAACAGCCAGTTGCTTTGAAATAATTCTCGCAATTCTGCAGCATGGCGACTGTTAATGTTTATATGAATAGGGCACACTGCAAAAGGTCTGTATTCTTGCTATACAAAACAAAAGCTTTCGGTAAATTCTCTATAATGGAAATATAAATTAGGAACGTAATTAACGTGGAAATGGATTCGTAAATTGCAACGGTCGCGTTATTCGTCATTGTTACGCTATTTATTCTAACGTCCTGCCAATATTGCTCGATTTGTACGAAAATACCGGTGGCGAAAGGATTGAAAGGTATGCCAGAAAACAGTAGCGGGTTAATTGCTTGCTGAAAGGTGTAGCAACCATACGTGATCCTCGATCAATATTACGATCACTCGTAGACGGTCGTGGTGGGAGCCATACTTTAATTATGCCGTGCAAATGTTTGCCTGCAGTTTAATCATGTGCTAATATCGCTTATACGAAGGACCCATTTGTTTTTCTCGGGCAAGCTGGATATTATTCATTTCTCGCCACCACCATTGCTACATTCCTTTTCCCTTTGCCATTCGGTTGTCTTTGTCTACCTTCAAATCAACAGGTTCAAAAGAAATGAAGTGTGAGTTGTAGTTTGTTTTGTGCAAAATGGAAAATTACAAAGCCATCACGGGATTGGATTTTGGGGAGACACAACCACAATAAAACTTCAGAGAAATGGTGTTACGAAATAACGAATGATTTGCGAGTTATGTAAAGTATAGGCTGGAGAGGGAACTCCCAATGGGTGGAAAGAAAGTAATTCTGTCGAGGAATCTGCAATGATTTTTTGCACCACTAGGGAATGGATTGTCGAAAAAAATAGAGGTGTCCCAAGATTGCCTTTACAATAAGGCCGGTAACAGTTACATGAGCAATTCCAGGTGAATTCATCCCGAGAGAAAGATAACATTGCGGCTCGCGCGGCATTATGTTGCTTTCCGGCGGATTTCCACTAACACGGTGGCACAGGGTGTTTGCTCTAAGAACTACACAAACCATTCTGTCCGGATTACATATGGCCGAGACTGTTGAGCCAATACGTTTTGTCGTTCGCCCGGGCCGGCCACTATTTGCACGATCTGTTTTATAATTGCGCCCGCGCACATTCGCCCGGGAGGCCACATTTTCCGGAGCGGGTCGGTGCCGCGACGGCTTAAACGTCTCACGTTCAAACATCACCGGCGAAAGCTCCAGGGATATTTAATTCCCATTGGATTCCTGGTAACATTAGCAAGCACCGGGGAAGGGCACAATTATCGAGCGCAAAAATTAGCCCCCGCTCGATAGTCGAGAATGGATTAATCACTCGTGAAATGGGGCTCAAGTGTCTGGCAGTTCCATTTAATTCGTGATGCTGGATATTTCAAGCACTTTTACTCTCTCCATAAAATATCGTTTGACAAAACGTAAAGTATTTTGCGGATTTCAGGTTTTAACAGGGCCCGATGGCTGGAATGTATCAATATTCTATATCAATTAGACACGATGATTGGTTTCTCGAGTAGAGGAGAATTGAGTTTTCGGGCAGGAGCTGTCCTTGCCGTGCATCAATGTTACCGAAAGGCAGGAGGCTATCCTTTCGCTGCTCGAAGGAAGCGTAGCATCGCAATCACCCTAGTTCGATCGGCGACCAGCGCGCGGCGCCACGTAATGGATCAGTGGATAGAGTCAGTATCGGGTCAGCCCAGTGGTGTTCCACTTCTATCGACGCGCCAGCGGAGAGAAGTTCCTTCCTTTGGCTCGGAACACACTTATAGGAGAAATCCCGCAGGGGCAGGCGGAAAATCGTGCGATACACTTAAGAAGAAAAGGGAAATACTTATGGAAATCCCATCTTATTATTACTGCTCGGCCACCAGTAAATGTTTGTTGGATAAATAGGAATTATTGCGCTGCTCAGGGGCGCTTTGGTTTGTTTGTCGAGGCTTACCGCCAAGGCGAATTGTCTCGACAGATCGATATTACCTATACCAGCAGCGCGACCAGTCTAAAAGCGTTCATACTCCTTTTTTAGAGAACTGTACTGTCACTCCTCGGAATTGGAAATTGCACGAATTACAGGGATCGAAGTGATTTGACAGGAATCAATCGGAGGCGGGCTTTGATGCGTCGCATTTCGCAGCTTTTCGCGCAAACAGATTTTAAATTAAAAGCGCGATTATATTTGGTGATCGAGCAACATTTTGCTGGGGTAAACACGTTAGAGGCTGCGATGCTTATAATTTTACATGCTGAAAATGCAATCGCCCCGGAACTCGTTGGATACACGCGCGCTCGCCACTGCCACGTCGCAATTCGCGTTTCAATTTACGCGAGAGAATACTTTGTCCATCGAAGTGTTTTATTGGCACGATCATTTCGAAAAGCTCGACATATTTCTGGTGATGTAACGCCATCGCAGATTTGGCACCGTACCTCAAGGTCTTTGTACAGTTTGTTGATTTATCAGAATTCGAATCACTCCAACTTTCGAGTGTCCCAAAAATTGTTAAAAATGAGGGGGAGCGTCCACCTTATCCTGCCGAAAAATCTCGATTGCTTTCGTCAACGATTTCCCCGGGAAATGGCTGTGAAAGCACAGTCTTCTAAAGTGCAGGGCTAGAAGATCGGCTATCAGGACGGTTTTGCGAAGCAGACTGCGCGTCTATGAATGGAATTCCATCAGAGTGCTTTGAAAGGAGCCGAAAACTTCAGGTGCTGTTCCGCTGAAAGCCTTACACGATCTTTGTGACAGTAATAGTTGGGCGCCGGCCGCACTGTTGCCGCGGGAAATTCGGTTACGATTTTTCTCACCTCGGCTTTCCGGAATTTTTCAATCTACCAATTCTGAAATTTATTGCATCGAGATGCTCTACATTTCTCCGAGTGCACTTGGCAGCTGGGTGGACGAACAAAATGGGGAAAGTGGTGCCATCATTCCTTACAATAATCGAAAGCGTCTCTTTATCTTTCATCCATTATTTTATATTATTTTCTAAAAAAAACTTCTACTTATTTCAAATTCTTGGAATCTTAACAGAAGTATGAATAACTATAGTCAGAACTAAGTTTACTATGTTTTCATCTTTTAACGTCCTGCAAAGTTATAGTATATGTCATAAAAAGACAACTATATCAATCAAAAAGTATATTGGTTGATGAAAACAATCTCTGAGAACTGTATTAGAAACTAGAGAGAAGGGAGAAATAGAAATAGGCTAGAAATAGTGGAGTAAGAAAGGAAGAATCGTGGTGTCAGAGGCGTGCAGTTGAAGGGGCTGCGTCATCGAGCAACCCTTTCGTAGCGGCGGCGAGCGAGCGACTGGTGGCTCGCGTCTTAACTCGTGCGATTCCGCGGACGCTCGGGAACGCCGGCGCCTCTGGGCGTCGCGACGGCGGCGGCGGTGGCGGCGGCGGGCGTCCAGGGCTGGCAGCCTGGCAGGCAGGCAAAGCCAGGCGTCCCTTCGCGCTCTCCCCGCCAGACGAGTTCCGACTCTACGCTCGGCCGGACGTGACGTAACGCGGGCACCCTCGAGAGCGTCGAGAACCTCGTCGACGTCGCCGTCAGCCTCGCCGTCGCTCGGCTTAGCCGCCGCTCGGCCCTTCGTTTCTCCTCGACCCTAACAGCAATTTCTCTACCTTGCGACATTTCCTGCTGCCACGCTTCCACTCTCACTACTCAACTTCGCCCTGTGCGGAGTTCCTTCTCGGCAAGGACTTTTACTCCCGACGGTTTGACTTGCGAGTACCGGGAGACTGTGCCGAAGACTGGTTACACGTGAGGAAACAGGGAGAACGTGCCGCATGCAGCACCGCGTGCTGGCATCCACGCCGCTCGCTCGCCGCTCCTCAGAGTAAAAAAGGAAAAGACAGACACCAGGTGCTCGACGAATCAGATTTGACTGGTAACTGTGAGTGGAGACTGCTGACAAGTTTGACAATGCACCGGGTCGCAGCTAACCGAGACTAAGGATCACGTGTGAAAGATCGTTTTGACAAGGGTGCGCTACTCGGGAATCAGTGAAGAGAGGATTCTCGTGCAAAGAGAGCACCGGGTGGAAGTTGTGAAGAAGCGCAGCATCCTTTGAAAGGGGGGTACCGATTCGATACAAGTGAGACACAGTGGAGGTTCAGACTCGGGAATCGGGAAAGAGTGAGTCTCCGTGAGGTTCTGAGGCCAGGGACAGTTCCGAGTGTTCGATCTGGCAGAGGAGCAAATGAGAGGAAGGGGACTTCCAAGTGGACGTCGAGGCGCGCGGACCTAAAGTAATGTCACGAGGTGGAGGATCGATCGGGATCTACTCGACCTGGCGATCGACAGGCAGTGGCCAGTAATATGCAGTGATCCTTGATCCCATCTTCGCCAAGTTAGCACCGGCTGCTCCACGATCTCGTCGAGCAAGTGATGCTTTGACTGCAACCCATCGGTGATTGATCCCCAATCACGGCCACGTTCTCACCAGCGACCCTCAGGCTCCTCTCATCCGCTCGAGGCCAGTTCGAGACCTCCTCGTCCTCATCCCGAAGAGAAGAGTGTGTATCTCTCTCCCGGCAGTCACGTGACAAATCTGTCGGCGAATAACCCGTGTGTCCGCCACGGCGAGACCAAGCCAAGTGCGCCAAGATGCTGACCATGTCGACCCTGATGATGCCCACGACGATGACGACCATGACGAATCCCGGCCCGATACCGGCACACAGCATGCCGCAGAAGATCGAGCCGCCGAAGCTGAGTGCAGCGGCGACCCTCACCCACACAGCCACTGCCGCCAACAAATCAGGTGCCGCTTTATGCTACAGATTTATGGCTTCGCACTATCGTTCGGAGGTGGCCTCGGGCCTCGAGCCTTCGCGTTAAGATAAATCTCCTCGTTGCATCCTGCACTCCAGCCTCCGCCATGCCCTTCCTCCATCCCTCCCTCTCCTTTCAACCCTCCTATCTCCTCCTTTCGTTCATCCAACGACAATATCTCTGATTGCTAAGATCACCCAGTACTCCCGCGGAGTTACTATCGCTGATATTAGCTTGGCAGCGACTCCGAGTCGATAGTCGAAGCCGTTGAATAATGAAGAGTATATCGCGAACGACTCTCTCCCAAGCCTCGTCTCTTCCGTTTCACATTGCGCCACTTTAAAAGAGAATTCGAGCACTTGAGCCAGCGTTATTTGTGCGAGAAGATCGCACGATAAAGCTTGCTATAGGATCGAGATGGTATGCCACGCTAAATCGTAGAGCGGTTTCAGCGTCGTTGCGAAAGGTGTTCGCAATGGGATCGACGGAGAGAGAGAGAGAGAGAGAGAGAGAGAGAGAGAGAGAGAGAGAGAGAGAGAGAGAGAGAGAGAGAGAGAGAGAGAGAGAGAGAGAGCGTCTTCTCCCTCTCTCTTTCTCATTCGCTGTGAGGAAGCCGCGGGATAAAAGGCTACTTTTCCTATCAAATAAATTGTGCGTCGCGCGGAAACGTCTTCATTTTGTCGCCGGGAATAACGCGCGACGCTGCCGCCGCCGGCTCGCTCCTATTGCCCTGGCGTCGAGACGCTAGACTCCAGCGATTTTTATTCCGTTTTATTTCATACCTACCGTTTCTGATACTTCGCCTGCCCGCCTGCCTAGCTGCTTGCCTAGCTGCCTGCCTTCGGCGAAACTACCCGCAATTCTGTGTTCCAATTCCGGCGCCCATAAAAGAAGTGCTAACTTCTTGTAGGGTGCGAGAGAGGCAGCCCGAGGCCCCGGCTGATCTGGATGTGACCCGCATAGAAATTGGAATGTACCCCCGTGCGCCTTTAACCGGAGACGAAAGTGCTGGATGCTCGCTGCTCGTGAATTAATTATTCCAATAGCGAGCCACCCGTAGATCGCTTTACGACCACTCCGCCCCCTTCGACCAACCCCTCCACCGCTTTGACAGTTACTCCAACGACGGAGTAGGAATTAATCAGAGTTATCTTGAGAAATAAGACGTCATTAGTTCCTGATTATTTTATATGAGCCACTATTAACTCTTTTTTATCCTCACCCCATACATTATGGGCAATTATTCACAGGGAATCCAAGGCTAAATCAATAATTAACAGCACATCTTTCAATTTACACATGGGACGCGTTGCCCCTCTTTTCGGAAAGTGAAAAACTAGGGTTATCCTTCCCCATGAACTAAGTTCAGTGATGTTGCAAGGAATGACGAAATCAATTAGCACTCTTTGAAATGTCTCTGTCATCTGATTAGGTCACGATACAGTCAAGATTACAGATGCCAGGGCTTAATTAGACCTAGCTTCGGCTGATAAATATTTACGACTGCGGTAAAGGCAAGAGCGTTATCACTTAATTAGAAAATCGTAAAGCCTTTAGAAAACAGAGGAGCGAGAGGGAGCGAGCCGAGGTCGGGCAGAAAAAAGTCCGTACGTACGTTTGGCATGCGCCCAGAAGTTTGTAGTCAACTCTGCTGAAACGACAGCTACTCAAATGGCATTTCTACCGGTGCGGTGGCGGCGGGGACTTTCGACGTTCGAGGAAAAGCTTCCACGTCGTATGTCAGTGCTTCCTATAAATTCGAACTTCTTGCACCCCCCCCCCCCCCCCGCCTCCCTCACCCCACCTCCCCGCCTCTGTAAAAGTGAAGCTTCCCCGCGACGTACCACTTCTCTTTCTTGATCTCCCTCGTAAAGGCTTCGTAAACAGATTGTCTAAGTTTTCATACTTTATTATGAGGCGTTCTCAAATATATCACGCTGAAAGAGACTCGCCCGCATGTATTCTTTCCCCTTTGAAAATATACCCAACGATACGGTTACGATTACCTCCATAATATATTGCAATTTGAAATTCGTCAGAGATTCAATTGCGCAATTACACACAAATTGCTTAATTACATTCCGACTGTACAGTCTGACAGAATACGCTACGCACCAGAGTACTGTAGCATTATTATACCCAATGTAGTTATGGTCGCATTACTATGGTATAGTCTGCTGAACCGTGGAAGGAGGGATTTAGGAGGATAGGGTTATTGAAGAGACTGGAATCTCCGTTTAAGAGTATCGACCTTAAGATCGCAGCACGACTGCTTGTGGAATGACGATATTACTAGTGCATAACACAGTTGTTTATTAATTGAGCTCAACAGTAGGTGAAATACCGGAATGTCAAGAAAATGATAGATAAAGCAACACTACCAGCAGCAAAGTGGTTTGCGTCATGTAGCCGAATCGCGAGGCAAACTAAACGCTCCGTAAAACCGGGTTAACACTTTGGCAGTCCAAGTTTTACTGAAAAGTTGCTATGCAGTGCTACAAGTAAAGCCAGCTACTTTTCTAGTAAGTACCCGTGGACATTCTTGCACCGCCTCAGGAGCTTCGTTCTTTACGAGTTTCGTCCGAATCTTATTTTACAAGTAAATTGCTTTCAACCGACGTTGGCATCGCAACCAAGTATCAGATATAGTGTACATAATATTGCAAGGAAGCGATGCGAGCGAGCCAACCGATTACGATCGAAAAGGAAATGCTAGTCAAGTAGTGTGAAGTTGCCTGGCGACATATCGTAGAAGAGTAGCCAGAACTATTAGGAACTACTACTTCATATAGAACATTCTTTATCACATTTTAATATTTTTCAGTCATAATATAATCATCAATTGTATAATTCCCAATGATAGTGAAACTTTCAAGAGCCCAAGGGCAATTTTCGATTCTGTACGACCTCCTTTGTTCATCAATGATAAAATGCACATAAGCTTTTCGCTGCGAGTGGCTATGATACATCGAGCTGGGCAGCTTTAGAGCAAACGTTTGATCGCATACTACACACGCACAGAGATGCAGACACGTACACCTAGGTGATAGCCTACACTCAGATGGGAGACGTACTCGCGTAATTTCGAGGGACGTATATATGACCTGTCAATGGACTAATCCGCAGGCATCTAATGTTCGCATGTAACAAACGGCCATCGCGCTGATAGATTACAGGTGCGCGGGGCGGAGGCGAGTGCTCTCGAGTTTCGCCTGCGCTGGCGCGGCCAAAGATAGCGAAGGGGGATGATCGTTTCAGGGACGATAGGAATCGCCGTTGTTGCACGGCGCGGCGCGGCGCAGCGCGGCGTCGTGAGGCAGGCCAGTAAAGTTTAAGGGAGAAGTTAAAAAGGGTCGCGGCCCCTGGAAGTATGTGATCAAGCCGAGTTATATGATCTATATCGGGAGGGATAGATGAACCGATAGCGAGCGGGCCTTCGCCCTCTCCCTCTGATATATAGCGGACTATCCAATAACTGTGATTTCTCTACACAGATAGATTTCACCTAACAAGCAGATAGGTAATGGCCCAGGTTGCCATGCAAAAAAGACTAGTCAGCGTGCCTTACACCCCGGAACAACCCAAGTATCCCACAGGCGATCTAGCTTCGAAGTGAATCTTCTGTAACACTAACTCAAGCCTGAACATATTATTTCGGCAAAAAAGGCCAAAAACACCATACGGCATCAAAAATCACACCTTTCAACAGCCAGCCAAAAGATAGCAGTGCCGTAGTTTATTCCCAAAACAGGAATAACAGGAAGAAGAAGGAAAGTGAGAGGAGCAGGATCGGGGCTGTCTGGAAGTGGCAGGGCTAAACTGGAGCAGAGGAAGGGCCGCATCGTCGAGACGTCGGGGACGCGTATTCGGAGGCATCCATTACGCGACGAGCACGAGGTAGACGTAGTGGCTCGGGACGTGCGGCAGTCCGTCAGGGAAAAGTTGGCCATAATGCATGTGCACACTGGAGAGGGAAGGGCGAAGCGAGACAGAGGAAGCAAGTTGGAGAGAGAGAGAGAGAGAGAGAGGGGGTTGCATGAAGGAGGCGTGTTTGTCCACGTATGTGCAATCCGTGGAATACGTAGAGCTGCCAATAGGGCAATCTCGAGCCGCGCACACTTAGCACGTACTAACGCTGTAGCTAACGTTACATCGCGCTTGCAGGCTGCACCGAGGTGGACTGGCGGGTGCAGAAGGCGGCTTGAGGGGCGCTGCGGGGATGGGATGGGTGGGTGGTTCGGGTGGTTCGGGTGGGCCTAGAAGAGGCGGCGGCGAGGGGGGGTGTACGTGTCGTGGGAGCGTAACAAGGGCGCAAGTCCCGGCACCGTGCCACACTTCGCCACGTATACGTACTACCTGCGTGGCGTGCCACGCTAGCTACGTGGCGTACGAGTGTGGATGCATGGAATTTATCGAGGAGCCTACAACCCCCCCAACAACTGCCGCACACGGACACAAGCCAGCCGTTGCCGGCACGGCACGCGGCATTTGGCCGTGCAGCCGCGGCCTCCACCAAAGATCAATCCTGCTAATTGCTTAAGGATAAAATACTGCCCGACCCGGGCCACCTAACGCTCAAGCCTCTTTTATTTTCCTCTTCCCATTTCTTCATCAACTGACAATAATATCTTCCAAATCTTTCTTGACTCACCAACAAAGTGGGCTTCTTTTAAGGATGCCGGATAACCCCGTGCAAAAATAATTGCTAAAAATTGACGGTGTAGATGTTCGTATTTTTAGCCGTGTCTTGAGACTTTGTAATGGTAACGTCCCAAGCATCCCACAGGAAATCGCTTCTTATGTGACATCCAAGCCTGTATCAGGTATTAATGTTCACGTCCCCAGAGTGTGCGACCCCTTAGAACGTAGTAGCCCCGTCTAACCTTTGGAAAGTAGCAAAAACATCATGTAACCGCAGTTACGTCATCTCCAAGGCACTCGCTTCCGACACACGGATGTAGCGGGTGGTACAGCTTGTTAGTAACTGTTCTCCGATCCCGGTTCTACCCCTGGATGCGAATGGGGTACGAGGTCCGTCGGAGGGGTTGGTCAGTTGCGTACGACGAGAGGGAGATGACCCGTTCATTATTTACGAGCGGGGAAATCGCCAAATAGTAGGCAAAGAAGGAATACACATGGGTCAAGTAGTTTAGGGAGGATTTTGCGGTGTAATAAGGAAAATAATTCCCTTTAGCGCTGCCGAGAGAGAAGGACTTATCTCGTTGTCCTGCGAGCTGAACTGAAATTTTTATATTCCGCGCTTCACCAACCGCTCTCTTTCCTAATCTCTCTGTTTCTTTCGTTTCACCATTCCATCAGGACACTCTGCTTCGTACTGTAATACATACACATACACAGCGAGGAGAGAAAGAGGGGAAGCGTGTACTTTCACGGCAAACTGACACCCCTCCTCATTGGTCGCTTGTTTCACGCGGAGCAATTATCGCGCTGGAAATAAAGAGGGTGCAGGAGATAAATAATTTCCTCGAGGGGAATGTTGAGAGATACGCAGAGCAGGACAGGTGGAACGGGGGGGTGGAGGGGAACACGAGTGCAAGCCTCTCGAAGTTTAATCGGAATCGATATTCGCTTAATGGTAAAACTGTTCCTGTTCGGGTGTGCCTGCTACGGTCAGTTTTATTGTTGCCAAGTAATTTCGGGATATCGCTAGGACGATACATGTATTCCTGTGTGTGTGAGGTGGCGCTCCTATTTAGCGGCAATCGCTTCGCTCCACTGCCACGTTCTTTCGCGTTACATCTAATTGGTTTTTACCGATTCGAGCGGGAATCCTGAGAGGGACGCTTCAGGTGCTGCGGTCCAAGCATCGTCGTGTGGATGGCAAGTGCGGGTCACAAGGACGACGAGCAGTAAGTGTTCGCGAAGCTGTTTGCGCCCCGTCGATACACCGTTTGCGCGTCGCCGCGCCGGAGAGACGGCCATTAGCGGGCGAAATTCATTTAAATGCAATTCAAGAACATCGCGGCCCCGCAAATTGAAGCAAGGACTGTTTCCTTTTTCATTTGCAAACGTATGTCGCTGCATTGCTACATTTAAGGCATGTGTATTCCTACTATCAAAATATCAAAAAGAATAATTACAGAAGTGAAAATCAATGCTGCTGGGCTAAAAATATGGAGCAATGCGACATTAAAAAATTGTCCTTTACGAGTCTACATCCGTCGCTGCATTTTTCAATTTCCTTACATTTTCCCAGTGACAACAGACTCCCTGCCAATGCAAACACGTCAATCTCACAGGCACGTGCCTAAAACCCCGGGAGTTCAAAGATAACCGCAAGCAGCGCGTCCGATCGGTGGCAGCGTCGTCGGCGGTACGTGTGCAGGAAGCGCAAAATCGATAAACAACCGGCCGCTTTTACTTACCGCATTGTCGCGGCCAACCTACATGAAAGAAAGGGTAAAAAAAGGGTCTGTGCCGTCGTGTCGCTGCCGATCAGAAGAGCGCGCGACTCGAAACTCGGGCGCAAGTGGTCGCCGCAGCCTTGGCAAAAACAGCGTTGGGAATGAGTGAGCGAGTAAGTAAGAGAGGGTTGGTTCGGCGGTAGAGGGAAAAGAGGGAAAAAATCGCGGCTGCCAGCTCTGAAAGGGCCGGCTTCGGGAAACAAGTGACGAACGAGGACGCTCAGTTTGCGTCGGAGGGAAACGACAGACAGGGAAGGAGGCAGGTGGGGAAAGAGAGAGCGAGTCAGGTAGAGAAAAATTGAGAGCGGCTGAAAAGCGGGGAAAGTAAAAACGGGGTGAGAAAGGAGAAAGAGAGAGGGAGGGATTGAGGGAGAGTAAGAGAGAAATGGTTGGATGAAGGGAGGCCGGAGGGTGAAGAGTAGCGGCGAGCGAGAGAAGGCGAGAGGAGAGTGAGAGGCTGGCCGAGCAGTTTTCTAAGATAAAACTGAAGTCGACGATGGCTGCGTCAGTGAGTACGTCCAGAAGCAGGGAGAGTACGGCCGGCGATGGATGGCTTTAGCTTCGGTTTCCTGAGGAGGTTACCGAAGTTTCATCCGCAGATTCAATTTTAGTTGGCGCGGCAAGCCGCGCCACTCAATGCCACGTAGGTATCTTACAACAGGGCTGCTTACCCACCACACTTTCTATATTCCCGGCCAGCGTTCTGCGAAATCTTGCCAACAGGTCCGGCCCTTCCAAACCATCTTATTCGACTCTACTCAAGTTTTCGCATTTTCCACCTCCTCTGCATATTTCTACCCCATGCCTCGTCCCTTTATTCTCAAGGGGCTTGAGATTACCCTCTCCACTGTTGCTTCTCTATTGAGTCGCATATTCCATAGTCCCAGCGATTACTAACCAGTTCACATCGCTCGAGACTCGTCCAAGGCTTCACTTGGTGTACATAAATTATTTGCGATTGACACTAGACTATACTAAGTGCCCTTTGGTAGGTGTATGTCAAACAGTCGTACAACAACGCGCGGCCAAAAGGCCTCCACGCAGGCATAAACCAAATCCGTGGGCAAACAAGAATTACGCAAATCCTCTTTCACAAATCCAGCGAAATGGCCACGTAAACCAGGCTCGGGAGGTCGTGCAAAAAATATCATGTATTTCGACTGGGACCGCAAACGAATTGTAATCGCATTGCAAAATTGATTATTCAGTCAGGGGACCAACGAGAGACAGATATACATATACATGTTGAAAGAGAGAGGGAGAGAGTGGGAGAAAAAGAGTGAGTGCAATTCAGTGTGGTAGTATCTGCGAGCAGTCACTTCGGGATGAACATTTACCGTGCCGGGGGGAGGGTAACGGCTGATCCGTCTATTCCCAGTGGCAACGAAAACTCGTAAAACGGTACTTGGAAATTCGCTGCGCCAAGTTAAACTTGATGGAAACGGTGAAAGGGGTCGGCTAGCTATGTACAAGCCCGCTCTCGGCCGTTGCTCGCGTATGGGTTCGGCTATAGCCACCGGGACCCAGAGGACTCGAATAGCCGTCGGACGCTAGTCCGCCTATGGTGAATGCAGTCTATACTCCGACCCAAGAAGCAACTAGAGAGCGAGAGGAGAGGGAGAGAGAGAGAAGAGGACGGGTATGTGCGAGTATGAGCCAGAGGGGGAGTGGGGAAGAGAGACGCGCAGAATAGCCGGGATATGAAATGATATTGTTTCAGTTGAAAACGAGTCCTCCGCCGACGCTTACGGACCATTCCCGACCGGTAAAAAAGTACATGCTCGCGCGCGCGCGCGCGCGCGTCCGGTAATATCCGAATGGCACTCCCACGGTTGTACTCAAAGGAATACAGATACAGAGTATCGGCCCCTTAAGTAACGCGAGTAATCTTCCTCTATGTGGGTCGTAATCGTTACCACGGGAGGAAGTGGAATTGAATCAAACATCTGTTCTGATTACCAGACAGTGGAAACCGGAATAAAGAGGCTGCGAGCGATGCAGCCAGTGCAACTATGTGAAATCAGCCGGTATCGGTTAACAAGATTACGCGCGGCGGAGCCAGAATTTGAATAACTGACGATTCTACCTTAAGAAGACTGCGTGTGCCAAGAGAGGAGAAAAAAGAAGGGCAAGATATATACTGGGAGGGTTTGCAAAAGAGGTTGGTTGTTGTGTAACGTAGGACAATAGCGGTAGACGAAATATCCCAAGATAGTCTCCCGATTACAACTGGCGACGCCAAGATATATCGAGGCAGGGTGCAGACGAGATCGCGGAAGTGGACATAGAACGAATTCCGATCTCAGAATTCCCCTCCAAGTTTCGGGCAAGAGTCGTTCTTGCGAATCGTCGCCGTCCCCGTCGGAAAGGGAAGAGGGAGGGGCGGGAGGGTGAAGGGGAGGAGTGAGTGCGGTGGGTGCTGGACACGTGGTGGAAGAGCGCATGGATCTGCGTGCACGAGTTGGCCGGTTGCCCCGGCTGCTCCTGGCAAAATCTGACCCCCTTTTCGACCCCGCGGATAAATCGGATATTTGGCATGAGAAAGCTGGACTCCGAGTGCGAACGGTGAAAGGCAGATCCGGCGGAAAAAGTCTCACAGCTAGATTCGATCGACGCAGCCCGACGCAGATTTCCTTTCAGCTGGGCGAACTGTGGCGCACAAGCGTACACTCTTGCACCCACTGGCACCACCAGCAGCGCCAGGAGAACGACGAACCCCTCGAACACGTTCCCCTCGTTCTCCCGCGCTCCCCCCGACTACTCCCAGAGATAATGGATCCTTTGTGCCGCGATCTCAGAGAATAGAAAGAGAGCACCCAGTCTCTCGCGTGCGAGAGCTCTTCGTCGCTCGGCGACAGTATTTTGACGAATGACTTGCAGCCCCGCTAGTAGTAACTTCAGTCATTTGGCCGAGAAAAAAGTTTATTGAAAGCGGGCACCGAACTACTCCTTTGGACTTCAGGAACTCGTTTCAGAGAATATTTGTTGGGGCCGGGATCAAGCGAAGACAAAAATCACTGTATGAATGAAATTTCGGACTTGCTATTTGTTATAGTTCCTTTTTCGATACTGCCCGTTTCTCCACTCTGGTCTTTGCTTTATACTGAGACTCTCTTTATTCCAAGATCTACTAGAAGTCGTATCCAGTCAGAAGTGGGATCAGTTTTTCGATCCAGGTTTACGAGCGTGTAATCCGAACGAACATCTGTCAAATTCAGGATATGGGTGCTTTTGCTTAAGGAGGTCCAATCTCCAATACGCCTGCGGAAAACTATTCTCCAGTTTCGTATTTCATGTATCCTCTCCGACCTGTTTTAAAACTTTTCCGGAGTATATGTAGTCATAGCCAACGCTTTCGCCCTCACCCTTCGCAACCTTCGCCGATGGGGTTGGCTTCTCATGACTCACCCTTGTTCTCTCGATATTCTAATACCGAAAACATTTTCTTGCCCTGACCAATGCCAACTCTAAAATAAACACGAAGCAATGACAAAACCGAAGTACATTGTTCTCTTAAAGGAAGTCGAAAACTTTTGGTTAGATGGAGTATTACTAGAGGAAGATTATAGTAGCGCCCCGGGGCGGTTCTTTCATCAAACAAGAGAAACTAAGTTCCTTCCTATGTTTTTCTGGCTTAATGGCAGCCGGCGGAGTAAGCAGCGGGTGTGAAAGTGGTACATTTTATCTAGTAACTGGCTGCGGCTGCACTGGCTGCTCAGAATGAGTAGAGTCAGGGTGGCAGCAGCTCGCGTAGGGGGGACCATAACGTATAAAGCAGCAGCTGTAAGCCGGATGCGGAAGCCGTGTTCGCCGAGTCCTCGCGCCTCGGGATGCACGAACCACCGTAAATCGTTCGCTTCGACGTACCATCGTGAATCGACTGCCGAGCCGAAAGAGCGAGGGAGAAAGTGACCGACTGATCTACGGTAATAATAACGCTGCGGTTACCTCCTGATTTATATCCCGAATGCCCCAATATTCCCGAGGCCCTCTCTTCCTCACTTTTCCTTTAACACTCACGATAAATAATTTCACCTGCGACTGTTAAACGAATTTGTTAACAGCAACGAAACCTATCTAGCTCTTAGAAAGTATAAGAGAGTGGGATCGTTGGCTGAATTTTTTGAGAGACTTTTTGTTCGCCCATCTTATCGCGACGGACGTAAGAGTGCCTTGAAGACTCTTCATTGCTGCTGTAATCTCTTCTCTCATATTTTGAATAGATACTCCAGCAGTGCTTAAGCGCGGTATCTAAGGCCTATCGGGGCTGCCTTGAAGTAGCACACTTGTGGGAAGTATGTGATAGATCCTTGAAATTGCAGTGGTTAATTCCTGACAATTTTCCCCTGCGAAGTACAGCGTCAAGAAGGTATCATGTCGTATTCCGGTTTGTCACTTGGGGCAGAAACGTGAAGTTGGGTACGCCGGTCTAGGCAAACTGCGTAGTTTTGGGCAGTCACGTGGGTCGGATCAGACCGGGCTGCATGACCGAGTGACAACTGGCCAAAAACGCACGCATACTGGGTGTGCAAAAGAGTTCGAACGCGCTGGAATAAGTATGGGGATGTGAATAGTGATGCGATAAAGAATAAGAGGGGCCGAATCATTCGTGGGAGAGAAATTCTTTATTGAATCACAAGGTAACAATTAGGCGGCAGGAGCTGATGGAATCACAATCCGATTAATTATCATACTGGTGTCAATATAGGAAAACGACATAATGAAAGACATCTGGCCTATACATTTTAAACAATCATAATCACACGTTTGAATTATTGCATGAGAGAGTTATAAGTGCATCCAAAATTTGTAGGCCAGATTATCGACATAAATAAACAGACTATAAATCGCCTCAGCCCTTTAATAATTCTTTCCTTACTGACTTTGTATTTATCTTTCTTCATATCGGCTTTCCACAATTATGTCTTTCTTCTATACTGACACCTGTATGATAATTAATCGGATTGTCATTCCGTCAGCCGCAGCCGCCCAATTGTTACCTTGTGATTTAATAAAGAATTCCTCTCCCACGAATGATTCGGCCCCTCCTTATCCTTTATTGCATCGCTATTCGCATCCCCATACTTATTCCAGCGCGTTCGAACTCTTTTGCACACCCAGTATGCATGCGTTTTTGGCCAGTTGTCACTCGGTCATGCAGCCCGGTCTGATCCGACCCACGTGACTGCCCAAAACTACGCAGTCAGCCTAGACCGGCGTACCCAACTTCTCGTTTCTGCCCCAAGTGACAAACCGGAATACGACATGATACCTTCTTGACGCTGTACATTGTTTCCATACTCTTGTGAATTCTGTTTGAGTATTTTAAAAATACAATGATACTTTATATTCCTCGGGAGCATAAAGCTAGTTCAACGAACAAGGGGCAAAAAAAGGAATGCAGCAAACGTGGTAGGAGTGTTTCTAGCGTGAAACTACTTTAATCGGGTGGTCGCGTGGCATTGAGGGCCGCCTTTAAAAAGCGAGTTGCGCGAACAGCGTTTTCCTTCAAACAGTCTCCCCGCGCGCAAAATTTGCGGTCGTTAGGCACGTCCACGTGTCGATATTTCAGGATTCATTATTGGCACACCAGGCTTTGTGGCATTGGAGCGCGAGGACCTTAATTGAACGACTTCGCCGACGCCACGTCACTACCGTTTACCCACGTATGATTGCCGAGTACTTTTCCCTGCTGTAACTAATTCTCTCCAATTCTCTCCAGTCCTTTTTCTCATTCGCAATTCAACTGGTCAGGAGATTCTATATCGAGACTTGAGTAATATCGGAGAGCTACAAAAAGTGTGAAAAAGTTGTAGCATAACTTGAATATCATACAGAATAACAAGCTATTGAATATCGCATAGGTTCGAAGCAAAGTGGTCGCCGAGATTGAATGCGTTTCGGACTGGTGGATTTAAGAGTGCAGTCGGCCACTAAGGCCTGATCAATATGCTAATATTTTGATGCCTCCACTACGCTCGGAGAATTGAATTACAGCGAGCGAACGAAGATGGACGAGGAGAACGCGGAGGAACGCCCGATGAAATAGAGCGATAGGCTGAAAGGCAGAGCGAGAGAGCTCGTTTGCATTTGGGGATAGGTTGTGTCGTAAGATATCGATTTATATCGCTAGCTTCGACTCTGTCGAATCTTAGTTTTTCAAGGCTTCAAGCGTGACTCGCTACAATTGAGGATGCAACGAATTCTGGCAAATTTCACTTCTAAAAAATGAAACTGTTGCAAATTGTCAGACTCGAATTAAAGCAACTTAATAGTTCGTGAATTAGTAGATGCAAAGTCCAGAAAGCAATAAGTCAATAAAGCGATGTTTGCAAGTGAATACATTGGGTGTATCATTGGTGTCGATAATAGTGCGATTAATTATAGGTGCCATTAAGGCGGGCGAGGGACGTGTAATAAGGCAATTACCGCGGTATTGTTGCAATTCGATGAGACCTATAATTTAAGCAACGGAGCTGCCAGCGTGCCGCGGCGTCGACGTCGACGTCGACGTCGACGGCGACGACGCCGGGAGTAGGAGGACGCGACAGGATGAGGACGATAATTAGGTCCAGGCTGAGAAATGGCCCGCTATAGTTTCACTTGAACAGTGTGGCTGCCAGGCCCCGCTACGAGGCACAGAGAAAATAAGTTGAAAATCAATATGTGTATCGGCTCCACATGCTAAGCCGTATGTAGGTTATGCACTTTGTGCAATGTGCATTCGAATAGCCGGACAGACACTCGCCCAGCATGTACCCCGTGCCCTTTCTCCAATACTGGCCTAGCAGAGTGCCGTAAATTTGCTGGCAAAGTGTATTTCAGGCAAACCAACGTGCGTGTATCGATTTTCGTTAACAAATACCTTTCACCGGACCCATAAACTTTTTCCCTTTTTGCTGAAATATAAGTTTTCATTACGTTGGTCTTCGTAATATTGGTACTGGCCGAGTCGATTTATTTGCCAAGAACTTTAAAATACACTAACACCTACAATTTTGAGTTAAATACCATTTTTCACGGCACACCGCCGGGGAAACACTCGAGGAAGTTTGCCTCCGCTGCAAAGTTGAGGAGAAAGCGCTCACTCGGAAATTTCAATCAGAAATTCAAGTGACGCAGCTCCCGAGATTAGATATCCCCAAAATTGATTTTTTGCCGATGAGGCGGCGTGTAGTCCAGAGATTAGGGTGCAGTCCGAGATGAAGGGGACAAGGTAGACTCGGCTGCAAAGGATAGTAGAAAGTGAAGAAGGAGAGGTTGGCGCCGATGGGAGGAGTGAATTTGAGAGAACAACTCGGTTATTAGATTGGCTTCCATATCCCAAACGTAGTAATAATGTAACCGGGTGCTCTAGATAATCTCGATAGAGATCTACTTATCGGAAGGCTAGCCCACCGCCTGAGGAGTAAGAGCTCAAATTCCAGAAGAGGCATCGTGGGAAGAACTAAGAGAATGAGTGAGATCGGGTCGGGTACACAGAGTGAGATGGGATGGAGCGAAAAAGACAGAGTAAGAGCGAGTGCGAGAGAGGGAGAGGGAGAGGGAGAGAAAGAGATGAAGGGAAGTGGCGAGAGAAGGCGGTGGTAGTTGGATAAGGGATGCCGCTGGCGCATCACATTACCTATCTACCTATCTTCTGGTTTCCGTAGAACTGTTGGGTGCCTCCTCCAAGAAGCCTGAACGATGCCTCCGACTGTGAGATGCACTCACTCACTCACCGCAGACTCCCACTTATTTCCCCTCATCAGAAGCCGTTTTTATTATCGCCTCCACATTTATTCTTCCCTCGCCAGTTCCTCCTCGCCCGAAGAATCCACGGCATTCTATATGTAACGAATGCTCCATTCGTTTAACACAAGTTCGAGAAATCGGAAGAGCGCACCCTACCGGAGACAGAAGTGTACGACTGGAGGTTCCTAAGAAATTTTCATTCGTAAATAGTAGGGAGTTAGAAAGTTGAATTGCATTGAAATGCGGGAAACGTATTTCTGGAAGACAAACATTTGCCTAAGAGTGGGCGTGGAAGGGCTTTCGCCGAAGAGATTAACGGGAAAAAGTGGAGTAGAAATCCCGGCGATCCTGCCAACTCGATCCCTGGATGACGGCAATCCAATGCTTCGTAGCAAACCTGAATTTGATATAGACGGCCCGTAACTTAGTTACTAATTTTGTTAAAACCAATCAATTGTTCTCAGTCGAGATTCACATTGATTCGTTTATATCTGTGAAAGATCATTATATTGAATGGTGAGCTGGAAAGGGCTCTAGAATCAGGCGCATCTGTCTCCGCTGGCAAAATGCAAGCGGTTCGTCCTTTTTCTGGCGTCGATTCGCCTATTTCGCGGCTTCTCTCCAGTCGAGAAGGCATCAGAGATAGGATCTCTCTCTCTCCTCCCGGTTGCCCCGGTGCTCCACCGCCACCAGAAGGGCTTCCCGAGCGACGCCGACGCTGACGCCTCGGTCCACGAGAGCGAACATTATATCTCCGAATCGCAGAAAAAGAGCGCTCTCGATTCTGTGGAATCTGAAATGCCGCGTTCTGAATTCAAGCTCTACGTGCACATGTGCACTCGGCCATTACTGTGTTCTCTCTCGCTCTCGGTTAGTGTGTTGGTGTGCGAGTGAGATGTCTGCGATGTAGAGAGAGCGGTGGAGGCGTGATCGTAGCGTCGAGATTGCGAGCGAGGTCAGTAAGCGAAGCCAATCAGATTTACGAGCCAGGACATATCATGATCGCCTTTACGACAATTAGTCACCGTCAGCCTCCTTCGAGAGCACCGGACACGAGAGCACACACTAAAATCCACAGAGACGCGGAAGATAGAGGGAGGCCGAGAGACAGGCGGAGTGGGAGAAAAAGAGTCGGTGTGAGGGTGGAAGGGAAAGAGCGGGGAGGGAGGGAGGGTGGGAGGGCGGGGGGCAGAAGTTGCTGATGGAAAAGAGGTAAAACTGTCGTAAAAAGCGGGGCGGCGGTATCAGCGGCACGTCGGCTTTGAAGTTGCAAGTATCGCCACGCCCTTAATTTATACTGATTAGTCCGGCGGATTGGGGAGAAGCCAGTTACAGAGAGGCGATCACCTGAGCTAAAGCCGGAGAACCCGGCGAACCGTATTCCGTACGTGTGCGCCCACCTCGATCAATCCGGGGATACCGATTGGACATTAGGAATCGGTGATTCCGCCAGTGCCACCCGCACGCCCGATCGAGCGCTCACGGATATTCCATTCGAATTTCCAGCAACCAGCCAAGAGAAAGACCTGGAAAACGAAGAATTCCGCTTCCACCGGCAAGCTCGCAACTTTGTTCAGCCACGGAATTCCTTATGGGGAGCAACTCGTCCCCCCCGATACGTCCGCCCCGCCTGATTGGCTTGGCTTTCGATGGTATCGTTCGATTCACCAACTTGCCAACTCCAGTCTCAGTGAAATGTCGCGTTTAACAAAACTTCCGACGTTAATCTCTATATTTTCAGAATCAAATCGATCTCTTCGCCCAAGGGTATACTGTCTTTTTCGTAGAACTAACATTTTCGTATCGAGGCAACCGAGACTCCATTCCCCGCTCTGTCCCAGCCCACCTCCTTGCCCTCGTACACGTAACATCGTGGAAATAATATCTAGCCGCACGTGACAAGGCGGTTGCATGGCCCCCGAGATATGCGCTGCTTTCTTCGGTGAAGTGAGAGCTCCGATAAGAGCGTGCTGCTGCGGCATATTAGCTCTCTAATAGTTCCAGCCAAGCAAATCTAACAACCACGTGCCCCTAACTATTCACGATTCTACAAAGAATTAGTTAAAATCCCATTTACTTTGCATTTGAGAATCCCCAGACTGTGGGACACGCTCGTGTTGATCTAAAGTTCTATTTTCTTTAATCGAAGTTCTTAGAAGTAGACAAGTGAAGTCGGGAAGGTGACTCTAGTGGATAAAGTACCACTGTCTGACTAGTCTGGTATAGCCTTGAGGGAAGGCGGCGCATTTTGCACTGGCTTCAGCCCCAGAGGGATAAATTCGCGTGCGAGTTTTTGCCATGGCACTAAGTTCCAGGCGTAGCAGCAGCACCGATCGGAAGAGGCATTGGGTTAGTGTCGGGTGATGGTCGAGGTGGGAGAACGAGTGGTAGGGCAGTGAGTCGGGATCGATGGAGATAATGCCCATTACCCTTAATACGAACTCGCTCTTCTTCCATCTCGGGCTACCCTACACCTTCAACCCCTCTTCTCCCATTCACCCGATACTCCCCCCCCCCCCCCCCCCGTCTGCCTCCACCCCTGACAAACTGTAACCCATGCTTTTTATCGCGCACGCTGACTGGCCAGCGAGAAGTGCCGGTCATCATCGTTGATCAAAATTTTGATAGCGCCACTGGCCGTGCTGCCCCCGCGTCTTTCAGCTCGGCTTAAGTGTCCGACTTATCTCCGGCTTTAGAACCTCCGGCATTACAGAGCGTTCAAGTGAAATCAATTCAAGGAAACTTTCGATTAATGCCCCGCCATTGGTCATTATTATCGGGGAGCTAACAAATTGCAGGGCGAACTGACGAGTGCTCGCAATAATACTCTAATGACTGGTACCGCACTCTCCACATCGGATTCTTTGTCCAGCTCGGCCGGCTTTATTAATCTTCGAATCAATGGGAAAGCGGAGAAACAATTTCTAGCGATGCATTGGCGGTGAGAGTGGAGAGAAATCCATCATGTGCCGGGCGCGGTCGTGTCCGGCGGCAAAATAATCCTGAGTTACAATGAATTTCACCGTTCTCGGGCACCCATCCTCGCTCATCCACCACAGTTCCACCCGTTCCGTTCTCCTCTCTCGTACTAACTGAAGTGGCACTCTCGAGTGATTCTTCGTTACCGGTTTAATTGGTTCGCTTGCCACTAGAAAACGAGGCGGAGGGTGCGACGTGAGAAACGAAACAAATCACGAGCGATGGATAGGAAAGGCAGCGAAAGAGTGAGAGGTTAGGTATGCGGTCGTGTGTCTGTATATGAGACTTAGGATGCTAGGAGCTCCCTGTAAGTTGCAGTATGTTGCGATGGTGGTGGACGCGGGCGCGAGAGCGAGCTATAACCTGTTGAGTGTATTCGCGTAGGTGGTGAGAACAGACGGGAGAGAGATACTAGATACATACGTACGTATTGCACCACCACCACCACCCTAACCGCCCAGCCCCCCAACCCCGCCAGCCCTTCGCCACGAAAGTCTGAGGATGAAGTTTCTCCGAGGAAATACACACGCGAGACGTCATCCCTCCCACTCTGCTCCCACAACCCTCGACGCCGCTACTCGCCCGGTGAGAAGTGTAACACACACGAACAATAGCTCCGTATGCGAGAAAGTGTATGTCGGCCCGTCGTACATCTGCAAGCTCTCCGCGAGCTTGAGGAAAAACTTGGAAAGACGCTTACGCCAGCCGATAACTCGAGTACACCGTGCTCCTTCGTGTTCAGCCGTGAATTATCTCGGCTTTCCCCTCAAATCTACTGGCCCCAACCTCGCCAGACGAATGATTCCGGTTCTGCGGGTGCTATTGTTCCTCTGACGCAAGAGTTCTTCTCAGTTTTTTATTATAGCTAACGCGAAGTTTGTTAGCTAGTTGTTTAAGACAAACAGTTGATTTGTTCAGTGGCGAGCTTGAAGAGAAAGTACCTGTGATTGGTTTTTAAGATAATGCGGTTTCCAAATATCGGTCGTGTTAAGTGCATAATTGCAGTTTGAGTTATGATATGATTAGGAATAGTAATTAGGCAGTTGCTATGTTCCACGGAGTCGTTGGAGGAAGCTGCGACATTAATTCGCGACGCTATGGCCATCCCAAGATCATTTGGCAATTAAATGCTCCGTAACGGAAGAGATTCCGAAAGTTCTGCGATATACTGAACTCCTATTGACTTTGAATTCCGGAGAACGAAGATTATTGCACAACCCCTCAAACTACCACCGTTACGGTCAGCCTGCGACTATTGGCAGCGAGTACTTTTACACACCTTAGCTTTAATGTCTTCCAAATTTCCTTCCGTCATAATGTCTCTAATATTGCTTCAATATTTCCCACAAACAAATCACCTAATTCCTTGTATTTGCTATAATCATTCCTCGTGGTCACAACTAATGACAGCCCCAGCAATCAGGGAAGTTGATGAAGAATTCCAATAATAATATCTAGTTTCCTGGTGGAACGAAAAGTACGGAAGGAGACGCGACGATTGCAGGGCCATTTCTACTCGCATCGCATTCGCTCGAAGCCAAAAAATCGCCAAATCACCACATAGATCGCAACCACTCTCGAAGCCGGCTGCGCCGGAGACACGTTAATCCCCGCATTCCTGCGTCACGTTCAGCACAGGATGAAACGCATGAAAATCGCATCAAAGCCAGGGCGCACACGCTAATACCAGAGCGATTCGATGGGGAGGGTGGGCTGGCGGTGTGCACGTGTTTTGATGGGCGCACTCGTAGATTACATCGTCGGTATGCTTTGAAATTAGCAGTGTTACGTGGCTGTCCGCCGGCAGCGCCTACGTGTAACAGTTGTGCCACCGACCTAACAATGTCTCCCGCGTGGTCCCAGCTTTACATACATCGCTCTCGCCCAGCTTTGTGAGAGCTTGAGTGAGAGGGTGCTCCGGTAATTTCGAAGCGACCGTCCAGTGGCGTTAATGTCGTGTCTCTCCACTTTCAATTAATCCTCTGATGACCGCGTGAAATATTCACGCGGATTAACCCTTACAATTGTAATCTCTCGCCTATTCCCATCCTACCTTCCGCTCCCCTCCCTTTCTCCTTTCTTCCTCGAACTCTCTCGCACCACTCTCCTCGCTACAAGTTGAATCGCGTGGTGGAGGCTTGCACCACGAGAAACACTTGTTCCAATTATTCAAGCGGTTCTTGCGCCATTCTCAGCCAAGACTTATGTCGACTACCCACTCGCGCATGAGTGCTCCGTTAATTGTACAGATAAACGGGACTCGATTGTCGAGTAGTCAAAGGTAGACCGACTGTGATATTAAGTCCTTTGCCGAGTGCCGCTTCGGACTCCAGTGGTATCAGCGTTTCGTACGTTTTAATCATCGCGCAGGTTAGATGAGAATTAAAAGGGCAGCTGGTAAAAGCAAGAGGGCGGGAAGATAAAATCGCGTAAAAGCACAAATATCTAACGAATACAATAAAAACGAATAGCCGTAACGGCAGAAAGCATTAACGGGCTGGCAGGGCTCATATAAATTGGTAGTGAAAAATCGCGAATTTCGCGCTATACCACTGGCCTTTCAATCAAAATAGCGTGGCGCACACAGGCTAGTACAGTTTTCCGTCGGCCCTGAAACGTGACGCGAAGTACTGGCTGCTAATAAAATTCATCAACGGCTCGAAGTGGCCGGCCATATGACGAATAAACCAACAAACGAACTCGAGCGTACCCGCCCGCCCGCCACCCGCCGCCGCCGCCGCCGCCTGCCGCGCTTTTTGTGCTTTAGAGCGCCATGGCAATTTCGCCCTCGTTTATTCGCGCGTATGCATTTACAACTGTTCCACCTTTCGCGAGAGTCGAAAATTTTTCGAGGGCACACGCCAGCCTCCATTTGTTGCTAACCGGTCCGGACGAGGCGTCACTCACTTTGACAACCTGAATTTCGTGTTACCAACTTCGCATACACCTTGTCAATTTTACAGATGCCAGAAATATCCCAGCCTTCACTCTATCTCAAGGAAAGTTCGTTTTCTCAACGAACAAAAGTAGTGCAATTTATCGATTCGAAACAACGCGGTGGCTGCTTCAGCCTATGTTAATACGAACAAGGCGGAGACGGCGGAAGGCGAATATCGTCGGCGAGCTCGAGTGTTTTACAAGGAAAGAGTAATATCTTCCGCGTAGTAAGCCATGCGTGCGCATACCAACCACTAACTACACCAACCTCCATCCACCCTCCAATCGGCAATTACTCTGTGCTGGATGTCCGTCCGCGTGTGTTGCAGGCATTCAGCAAATTTTCGTTGCGCCATCACCGCCGTTACTCGCTCCTTAATGCGCCAGTAATAATGCCCGGGAGTACGTTGTTATTGTAAATTAATGGATCGCCCCCTTCTGCAATAGCAGATCTGTCATTCGTGAATTTTTAACCATTCCAAGGACCGAATCTTAACAATTCTGGAGAACAGCAACGGAAATCGAGAATGATCACGGTTCGCTGGCAATTAAATGCAGCTACTAAGAAATATTGGGAAAGATGTCACTTAATATACTATATTTAGGGGGACATTTGATTCAAAAGCCGATAAAAAGTGCAGCGAGCGTAATAAACAAGCAGAGAAGAACGACAAGCACATGAAAATGCGATACAATGGTATCTGGAAAATGTAAAGATGCTTTTGGGGGAAAGAGGCAGAATTTCGGCGGTAATCCCGATGTCCCGGGAGCCTCACCTCTTGAATAATGCCGCGAATTATTCACGGCCGATCTTTTACGATGGCGATGCGCAGTTTACGGCCGAACTAGAGCGCGCCGGTACGGAATAAAACTCCATTTGTAATTCCATCCTTTCCGTTTGCATATTGCCGCCGGTGCCGCTGAGGAATGGCGATGCACTAAAACAATGAATAAATTATTTAGCGGGGCTGCTCTCTATATCCAGAAAGGGTGTACAGCCACCGGCTATACCAGTCTGGCTAGCGAAACAAGGGCGGCTGCCTCACTGGATGGCTCGCCTACTTTTTGCTATGAAATACCAATGTCTCCGGTGTGCTTTACACGTGTTCCATTGACACTTCGCCTTCATTTGTATTTACACCGCTTTTCCATTCGCTGAACAATCACTACCATTCTCTAGAATATCTAAGATTCTACTTCCTTCCTCGTATTTACTCGACCAATGATCACTGAGTTCAGTTTTTTCCGAATTCACGTATGTATAGATAAATGGTATGTGATCCACAAAATTCTTTCAACTCCCACTCCGACTTAACGTACAACTAATGCCGGGCCAGTGTCCTATTCTAGTTGCGGCAGTTGCCTTCACAGTTGACAGTATATGTATAGTACTGGGCGTTTGGCCAGTGTCCTGTTCTACTTAACGCAGTACCACTTCCCTTTGTCCGGCCACGCGTACTTCACCGCGCGGCGCATCATTAAGGCGCAGTATACACACACATTTACTATGCAAAACTACCGTGCCGAGCCCAGCCTCAAAATTCACGCGACGTATCGCCAATTGGGGAGGCACGGCGCTCACAAACACACACAAAACTGAGCGAGAAAGACGGAGAATTAGGACAGAGGATCAGGAGGGAAAAGATCCTGCCAAGATTAATTGCGGCTCGCGCGAGGGCCGGCTGACAATAGCCGACGAATTAAATATTCAATCTCCGCCCGCAGGGTGTATAAAGTGTGCAATGGAAAAAGGGAGATGTGTGAGGGTGACTCGCACATATATGCAAAGGGGAAAGACGGAACGAACGAGTGACTCTCGCGAGATTAGCCTGACGGCTCTCGCGAGGCCAGTCGGTCGGACGAATGTTTCGCCGACGGAAATAACAATGTGTATATCTGCCGCGTATCTGGTGCCCCCCCCCCCCCCCCCCCCCCTCCTTCTGTGCTGAGTATACGCGCGTTCCTGTGAGTGTGTCTCGGCATTGTACTGCAGCGTACGGCACTCTATGCGGTACACAGTCCTGGGCAAGGTGTGCGTAGTTGTGTGTTGAGCACTTGATACGGGGCTACCTTCCGCGACCCATTGTCCTGTGTAACCGAGCCGCTTACTCGCGATGTGATATCACACACGCACGCACACTCTCTTCCATTCCCACACCATTCCCCCCACACCTCACTCCCTCTTCTCGCTCGCTCTCCCGCTCTCTCGGATTCTTTTTCTCCACATGTCTATGTTGCACTCGAACTCTGGTGAACTCATCTGGTCGGGCCTGCCACCTGATCACACGCTCGGCTACTGCTGAATTGGGTACATGTGGCGACAGAAAGAGTCGTGCCTTGTTAGGAACGAGTGTGGATGATTAGTGGATTGGAGGATTGCAGTAGCAACTGAATGATGAAGACCGAATGCCAGACCATCTCTTTTTATGTATAGGCGTGATGTAACCAATTCCATCCAGCGGGAACAAAGTTAAATTATTTAGGAATCCTTTTAAATAAACAAGATTCGATTATTCCACTCATTTTTATTCATACAAGGGGCGCACGTACTGTGCAGTATTATTATTAATACAAGTTTCATCGGGCGCCCGCTATATTTTCCTCTCACGAAGCAGAGTAATTCAGTGGAAACAAGGTTACATTATTTATGGCGTGGCCCGAGCGAGTTCGGGTGCCACGATTCGCTAGGAGTCAAATTCAGCGTTTCCGGCGTGCTCGCAATTTGTTTTGTTTGTAATTCATACTCTTAAGACCTGGCAACACTCGGCCGATTCGGTGGGGTGCCTGAGGACTGCTTCCTGGCAGCGCTTCGGTGTCTCGCATCGAGTGGGAATGTTGCCACTTCCTGGAGACAAAGTGGCGATAAAATACGATTAAGTTTGCGCGAAGGGTTTTAGCTCTCCGTTCTCTCCCTCGCCCTCTGCCTCCCTCACAATGAAACTCGGCGCTGGAAGTCTCTCTATTGTGTTTTCTTCGCGCAAGCCCGATTCAATCTTGATTCATCCTTTTCCCCCCTCCGAAGATCGAACGGTCATTCACGCCCCCGAATATTTATTCATCGAACATTTCTGGAGAATCTATACGGTCTACTTCCGTATATTTCCTCAGTCTTTAAAATATCTATACTCAAGTCCAAATCAAGATGTACTTTCAATACTGATATGCTGGGTGCACGAAGTCCTGTTAATATTATCAGTTAATTACTTTCAGTTTAGTTAGCATACTTCAACTAGCTGTAGAATAACTATGCTTCGATTTAAGCAGAAGCCACACTCAAGTACTTGTTGTCAAACAGATCATTATAGAAATAACTTTAAAGTACGAATGTGGTGGCCACTTTACGGGAACGTGTTCACCACGCAATAAACAGCGATAAGTGCTCAAACTATCAGGCGACGCTTTTAGCCACTCTTCCGGGGGGAAGGACACGACTAACAATAAACGGGAGCCATCGCATTTCTGTCCTCTAATGTACACAATAGTCGCGTGCAGGTTATGCACGTGTGTGTGTACACCTGTGTTTTCAAGCCACGTAGACAGAGCGGCAAACCAGTACGCCGACGGAAGTGTTATGTGCCAGTCGCAAATTTTCCTCCTACGACGCGATCTCTTCTCGCCGCCCGATATCGGCCAGCCATCTGCTCAACTATCGTTAACCCTTTGACTACCATCGGCGACCCTTCAGCACTTTCTTTTTAACGACTCAGGCATCACTAAGAATCAGCAGAGCCTTTTTTTGTCGATCGGCGCTTTGCTTGATAGCCTAAGTTACACAAGTTGGTAGAGAAGTGGGTGTCACTTGTCAACACGACGTCGACGGATAACTGATCGTGGTTCGCCAGTCTAATAATCGACTGAGTTATGCTATGACTTTCAGTCAAAGGGTTAATGTCTAATGTTCGACAGATAATTCTTCAAAGAATCGGTGGTGTTTCTTTCTTGTTAAATGGTGCATCAGCAGTGCATCGCAGTGAGTGTTACGGCACGTTAACGGCCAATCCTGTAGTTCCAGCAGTACGCGCGCGTGGGTGTATGTGTGTGTGTGTGTGTGTGTTCTATGCTCCTTTCACGGCTGCTTGCTCGTGCGATCCGCAGAAGCCGCCGCAACGAGAGGATTCGAACGGAGGCGAGCCGGATAATCGATTCCCCGCGCCGATAATCACACGTGCCAATAGCTTCGGGAGCGTGACGCCCATTGTTTCTCCGGTGATCGGTGATTTCTGTTCTCCCGTATAATGATCGGGCAACATGAGTTTCCCACCGATAAAGCGGGACGCGCCGCGCTTTGTTAGCGAAAAGTTCGCAACCATCCGGCAAATCCGACCGCCCACTGTTACTCCGCGCTACTTTTTTCTCGCACTCGCCTTCACCGCCAACCCTCTATCGACGCCATGCTAATTTCACGGAAATTCAATTGCCACTACTTTCCTGCTCTGTTAGACGCTGCCCTCACTTGTGCTAATTAGAAAATTAGGCGTACATTACGAGAACTTCTGCCATATAAAAAGAAGCATTACAAAAGGTGAACGTGTCGCGACGGTTTTCAACAGAAAATATTATTCCATCTTTCAATAATCATTTCGGACAGTGTAAACATAGAAGGTCTTACAAAATCAATATCCATTTCTGCCGAAGTAAATAGAACCCCCTTAAAGCGCTTAAGTTTTGAGCAATGAACGTAGGAGCTTAAGATAGTGCGGCCACAACGCGCAAAATGACTCCTAAGTAATCCGGCCATGATCTCTTATAGCGTAAGTCCGAAATGAATGCGAGTCCAGCCGAAGAACGATAACGTCAACGATCCAATCAGGAGCATTATCCTAACGTCGAAGTTCGAAACCGCTGATTGAGTGTGAAAAGGACTGCGGCGTAGACAGGACGGCAGCATAATCAGAGCGAGAGTGGGGAGCACACGGACGCACGCATACACACACAGAGACGCGCGTGTCGATGCTTAGCGACGTGTGTGAGTGCCGCCATTGGCCGAGGATTGCTTTTTATCTGCGGACGCATTTGTGTCGCACAATCAGAGAGGCGCCCGTTGACTCGTGACACTTCCGGTCGAGTCTTCCGCCCGATGGAACCGCGCCGTTTCCGCCGGGCTGGGACCAGTCGAACGAGCAGTAGTCTCGAGTCTCCAGCAAACATCAGCTACTACTACATTAGAGTCCTGTTCGAGAAAGAGCGGAGTGAGCAACCAATCGAAATCAGTGCCAGAAGACTGTCATCTGGATAATTGGGTCCGGAGTGGCTGCAAGCCGGATTTTCTCGCGGCGTTTATCTCGCACGCAGGAGATATCTGGCGTAGTGTGCGCGCGTATTATTTGCCGAGGCCAAGGCCCTGAAAAACTCGACGCTGGAGTATAACTTTTAGGGTAAGAGTGCACTCCTGCCTCTCGGCCATTTCCATGAAGCCAGCAGCCACCACCAACTCCCCATCCACCTGGGAGGCCCGGAATATCCCTCGCAGCTAGCTGAAGATACTGGCGTACACGCCGAGGCCGCCATGTTCCTCCTCGCGGTAATGATGCGTGGGCGAGGAGAGAATGTCCGCGTTGAAAAGGGAGATTGCTGAAAGCGGGACAAGTGTTGTTAAAGAAATTGTGCCTGGTCAGGAGCTTTCAAGCGTCCCGACTAATGTGATACCGTTTAACAAGCCGCCTTTTTTTCGTAGCCACCAGCCCTTCTGCCCCTTCGCCACCACCGCCTCCTACCCCTCCTCACCCTCGTTCGCCCGCTCGTTCTCATGAGCAAGCGAGCGCACATCCATTCACTTGCGACTCGAGAGCATTCGTTTCGTTTCGCCTCGCGTTATCCTCAATTTCGTGCTTCTTTCACGCGAGCCTGCTTCAAGCAGTGCTCTCTCCCTCTCCTGATGCTCCCATTCACACCGGCCCTATCAAAGCCCCCGGTTCACTCGTGAAATCGCTCTTTATAAATGAGTTAATGCGCGATATCATTAACAGCTGGTGGCCGATGGTGCTTATCCCATCGATGATCTCGTGAGCGCACACTTGCCAGTGCGTACGCGTACGTGTACGTGACTCCGGCTGTCGAAGGGCGCCACTAATGCCACTAATGAGCAGTGATTAGTATCAATTTCTCGGGTAATGATTTCGCCGAATCGTGATAAAGTGGCAAATTACTTGTTGCGTTAATACTTAAAATCAAGCGTTTAATGTTACCAATCGGGCGCTACTGATCGTTTTTCAGTGAATGTTCGGATAGTGATTATGGACTTACTCGAGTTTCAATATTAGTTCATGGGATTTTCCGAAAATGAATATTTTTATAATTAATATCTATGACTTCCCAGCATTGTGAGCATCCGGCACTTTGTTTTATATATTTGAATTTTGTGTCTTCTCTATAATTATATTTCGACCAGCAAAAAGTAACCTGCTCTAAAACCATAGTACCACACACATATGTAAACACGTATGAACAAGTACAAAGTTCGGGGAAGCCTGTACGAGCCGATAAAACTATCAAGCGAAGTCCTGCATATGACGTCCTACATTATCAAGCTCGGCAGCGAACGTGTTGGCAAAAGGTGAAACACGTCCTGCACGACACGCGAAACCTACTACGATAACCATTGTGCTTAGTGTAACAGCTACAAGTGCACAGGGCAAAAAAACCAAGACAAAGGAATGAGGAACAAGGAATCATTATGAGACCCTAATAGTTACTGAAGACTCTTAGAAGCTTTGGTACAAAAACCAGTGTGCAAGCAGTCAAAAGACAGTACAACAAAGTAGAAAGTATTGCTTGCTGTTGGAGATTAAATTGAGACTGAAGGTGCTCTCAGTGTTGGTCGAGAGTAAAGATGGCGTTGGTACCTAGCAAGAATAAATTGAAAATGGGCAGTGCAGGCCGATACTATGGTGCCTATCTCATCTACGATGTGGCGAACTCCTGGCTCACAGCTTTGCACGCCAAGATGCCTCCACCAGCAGGCACCACCACCACTACGGGCTCGACCATCCCCGTCACGCGAACCAACCCTCCGTCTCCTGTCCACATACAGAACCCACGTAAGTTTTCTTCTTTCCCGCCGGATCCCCCGGGATCCTGAACACCTTGCGCTTCGCACATTACAGCTATAATTTGCTACTGATTGAGATAGGAGGCCGCAAGAAAGTTCCTAGCCATTCTCCAAGGGAATAAGCATTAAGAACACCAGAGAGCATCCTGGAAAATTATTATTTCTACGATATTACATCTAGAAAATTACAGCATCCCCAAAAGTGTCACGTTTGGTTTATTAGTTTCGAATATACTATAATATCCATAGCACTTATTACACGCAACCACTATTATTATTTTAAAGGTCTCGCGCATAACTGGGTCAAAGAGTGTGCACATATCAGCCTTCTTTATCCCCCCAGTGGCGGTTTCTTGCGGAAACGTGATAAACCGCGTCCCGCACGGTGACGATAACAGCACTTTTTGCTGTGCTCTAACATACAATACTATCTCAAAACATTGGAGCTCCTCTAATAATTCAAGACTTACCAAAATATGACTATCGTATTGTGCAGTATTGCAAAAAGATCTGCGGGACTTTTTCGAAAATTGTCATCGTATTTCGAGTGGAATCCAGTTCAGGGCGGAAGGCGTGTCTCGGAATATCGGAAATGCTGGTACCTTATCTCACGATTGGTACGAAATCGTAATAGGTATTCAGGACGCGAGCTAATAACGCTGCACGCAGAAAACAGTATGAAAGGGCGGGATATATCCCGAGATTTAGTAGCACTTTCCGTAGCTACTAGCGCCCTGTGTTTCTAACTCACGACCCGGACTTTAAGGGTAATATCTATAGCATTAAAAATTCAACGTTCGAATACGTCCTCCTCTCGCAACTGGCCCTCTACTCTCTTCCTTCCTCCTGCTTGCACTTTCTTACTTGAAGGAGGTAACAGAGGTGTATACGGGGGCTATAGCGATGTGTCCCGCGATAATACCGCTTTTATATGTCGCTTCCTTATAGGGTTATAACCGTAAGCGATATCTGTCGAGGTAATACGTTCACTCCCCCAGTGAATATTACTGTTTCAAAAAATAGTTAGAGCACCGATCGCTCGCTAGTTGCATCATTCTATCCTTCGCAAGGAGACTCGGAGAACTCGTGATAATCCGTCATTGGTAGGCGAGAAACGTTCTCACTAAAACGCTAAGATCGTAATTAATATCAGTAAGACAGTAGTGCGAGTTAACACCTAAGAATTTGATCGGCCATGCCTGGAATTCCACGGGAGGAAGAGCGGCGTGCCAATTGGAATTCTAGACAGCCGAGCCAGCCCCGATTGCTTCTTTCTTTTTTCCGGCAAGAGGCAAGGAAGCGAGAGGCTCGGGGGAGGAGGTAAGAAGGCATAGGTGGCCGAGCAGGAAAGGGTGGAAACAGGCACAGCGGGACGAGCGTAGGTGCTAGCGTGTCTGTTTTGATTTATAAGAATTCGCCACGAACCCCTAACCCACCTTCCCGAGTCTGGCCTCACCCCCGGCCTCCCCTAGATCGAGCTAGATCAACCCTCTCCCTCGACCTCCATCCACCGGCAACCTACTCCCCCCGAGCTATCTCGCGCGTGAATAATAGGCAGGTGCCCAACTATCCGTCCTTCAACCTCACCCAACCTTCTTCCTCCACCTTTCGTTCTTCTTCCTCCCTGTTTTTTAGTCTAGCTCCCTTTTATCCCTGGCTCTGCGAGCCTGTACCTCTTTGATGCTCCACCGATCGTTCTTTTCGGCCAGGACGAACGAGCTTCGCCTCCTTCCTTGGTCAACCGGACGATCTATCAATGCTCCGCTTCAGATAGTATCGATACTAAGCATTTTCTCCTCCCCAAGGACTCTAATCTCAGTTTGAATATCGATAGATTCTACTTAAGCAGCTTGTGATTAATCATCTATGTTTTCTGTCTGTTTATAATGTCAGTACTACTAGTTGGTGTTCTAACATGTAAATGACAGGGAAAAAAAACTAGGCTAATTTGCAAACACCTTTCTTCGCTCAGTGTTTGCAAGACCAATTGACGTGATTGCTGGAACTTTGGATGCCAAGAGAATGCGTCTGAATTCACTTTAGCCTTCAAAAAGGAACTTGGTTGGACTGGATTTGAAAGTTGGTGCGTCGTACTTTTGCTCTCTTGTCTCCTTCCATTTCCCTTTCTTTGGGCCTTTTCCTTCAGGGGGTTTTCTTTGATTCATGGGTTTCACGGCGTGCACTTTGTGCGGCGACTCCCCTCGCTGGTCAACGGGACAATCTATCAACGTAGCTGTCAGTCGGCGAGAAGAAACCCGGCAAAACATTAGCGCGACTCGCGGGAAGACTTTGCATCGGCATATTCGCGCGCCACGCTATACATAATACTCTCCCTCCTTCACGTATGTACACTTATGTGCACGCGTATCGGGGACAAGCCATCAATCTTTTGCGATTTTGCGAGTGCCCAGCTTGGCCAGTGCTGATCGACTGTCACTGATCCGAGGATCAGTCTGGTCTAATTTGCTGGTAATCGGCTTTCCTATCAATCGCAGTCATAATCGAACACACTGTACAGGGAGTTTAAGATTGACAATTTATGCTAGTAGAGCACTAAATCCGGCGTTCGATAAATTCAGACGTGTTTCTATTTTAAGTTTGATGCCTATTCACTGTGAAACACTTAGGAAAATCGAGTGCTTCGAAGGTGTCAGCTTTATTATGCGGTTTTTTAATTCTGTTACGTTATATTGTAGAATATTTTATTCATCGGTAGTACACCTTTATCGCACGTAAAACCGGCCAGTCTTCTAATCGCGTCTCCTTCCCTTAGCAACCCTTGCCCTCTCCCCCCCTCGAGCTTGATTCCTTTGGTCGCACGGCTCGGTTACTTATTTTACAATGGGCCCCTCTGTATTTATAATTGGCGATCGATACCTTACACTCACCAGGTTGGCAATAGACTATCGATTCTCGCGAGTGCAATAAAAGCAGCGCTAACTCAGTCGCACGTAATGAAAATACAGTCGGTTTAAAGCCGAGCGCCTAACGGGCGCGGGCTAATTAAAGAATTTCAAATTAAGTCTTTAAAATCTTTGGAACCTTACCATTCCTAGAGTCTTCGTACTATAATGAAAATAAGTATAAAACAGATTTATACAGTAGCCAATTAAATCTTCCGGCGATTGGTGGTTCTGGAGGAGTCAGGTACCAAGCTTACAAACAGGCAAGGAGTCATTCGCCCGATTGGCATGATTGGCAAATTATTAGCCTTGTCTTAATTAAAACGGAAGGAGGCCTGTGGCTCGCTCGTAAAGCTTTCCGCTTTGATTGCTGAAACAATAGCCAGTTAACCCGGCGGTCTGCCAATCACTTGCAAGCCAATCTCTGCTCTTCCTCGACGTAAATATGCCCGAGTAAACGCACTCTTTCATGTCTCCGACTGCCTCCTTTCATCTGACGATCCCTTTTTACGGCAGGAGAAATGGCCAGGTGTAACCTGGCGTAAGGTGCCTTCGTCAACGACTATTATTGCTACTGGCTTTCTTCGTAAAATGCGAGCAGTCTCGCTCAAGTAATTCCTTGAGGTACCATTCTCCGACTGGAAGAGGCAGTCGTAGACAAAGGAAGTTGCTCCTTTCTCCGGATCACTTCCTTGCGCCAAACTTCCCCATAAATAACTAACAAACTGCAAAAGTAGTAGCAGTTGATGCACAGTGTAAAAGTATAGATAAAACCACGTAAAAAAGCGTGATGCATTCACAGGAAAAGTCGTAAGTTAAAGCTATACACTTTGATTGCAGGAACATTGTCTTTTAATAAGTTAATCCTTTTTGACAAATGTAGAGAGTCGTAAAGGCAATTTAGCAAATCCAGAAGTAATCCAAGATCAAGATTGCAAGCGGCGCACTCCTTTGGGTATAAGTACGGTCGGGCTGAACGTTTCCACGACGTATAATACGGGCCACTGTATTTTTGAAGAAAATAATGCTTCCAGGCGTACATTTGAAAGTAACAATCCAATTCCCGGGCACGAGAAAGTTTATAGGCGCGCGCGCACGCTAGTATCAGAGGGGGCTGGCGCTCTCTCCTATTGCTCCCTCGGGCTCATCCCCACGTACAATTATGTATTTCGCGCAAGATAAATCGGCGAAACATACAAGAATCACTTTTGCAGGCCGGCTCGTGCCTGAAGATAAGATAAACGGAGATCAGAGCACGATTATTCGGCGGTTAGTGGGTGGATTCCCGTCGGGATGTATGTGCAACCGGCTGGATTTATTCGGGGATTTGGATTATTGCTTGGCTTATCGCTGGGAAACATTACCGCTATGAGAATAAAACATGCACTCTTTTGTTCCTGATAAACTCCAAAATTTTACACTGGCTTCTGCTACCTAAAAAGCATTTCCCCATAAATATGGTAATACAAGCTTCCACTTTCATATAATCTTTTTTTACGACTCATGTTTTCAAGACTAGTAATAATTAGTTCTGAAATTTGGCTTCTTTCCGGCTGTTTTTTATCCTGGCAATTTTGTATTATTTGCTGGAAGACTAGCATTTTCCGGGCGATACTTTCTCGTGAGTCGGTCGCTTGTGCGCGCGTGTGTATCGACCATATCGGCGAAAAAGCCCCGGTCCGAATATACGCCAGGCTTCCCAGTCAAACGGAGACCGCTTATAAGCTTTTTCGTTGCTGACTTCGTACACACTCACATACACACACATACTGGCAGTAGTGGGGAGTGAGTGGACGGGTCGCATATGTGTACACGAAATACGCACCGGTAACGAGAAGGCTGACCCTCGTTTTTCAGCTGCAGAGTTTCGCTTCCATATAATGGTTGGGTATCGTACCATACCTGTATGCTATATGGGGGAACGAGCGTGTTGCTTCTAGCTTCAGTTCCATGAGATGTGAAATTAAGCCTCTGGCAACTGGCTGTCGGAGTTTCGGATCAATTCTTAGCGCTGGTAAATCGAGGCAAGGACCCGCGAAATCGGACGCCCTTTCCGATCGCACTCGTTGAAACGTGAAATCCTTTGGGAATAAAGGTTTATCGCCACCGTGCAACCTCGTGGAAGCCATTGGAAATTAACCTAGTCAAGCACCACTTCCCTCTGCTTTCCAAAAAGGAATATGTTATCCGTCACATTTTCATTCTTATCTATGAATACTAAGTTGAACCTCTGAAAGAAATGAAGGTTCGCGTCGACATTGGCACGCATTCTCGACTTTACATAAAATGTCGTATTGTACTAGCAACTAATAACCCAGTTGAATTTCAGTAACAGGCAGAGAAAGATCATTTAATTACAGGTAATTCGAGAGAATCAGCATAATACGCGCGAAATTAACCTGTTACTGAATTAAGGCGGATTCATCTTCGCCGAGAATTCGGCATAGGCCCTGCCTTCAATTTGCTAGACCTATTACAGTTAGTACTGATTCAGCAAGTCTGCCACTGTTTGCTTAAACGACGTTTGTTGGTGATGTGCATGCCCACCACGCATGCTGAGTGATATTAGGAGTGCGGTGACTAATGCTGGAATTCTGCGTTAAAATGCAAACCGGAATTCCCATTCATCATAGACGATTCTAACACAAATACCGCTGTAACAGGAAATGTCTATCGTCATCAGAGATCTGCTTATACCTTAATTTAACTAAAATATTAATTCCTTAACATTCGAATTTTTTAATGTACCTATACGTATAGCCAGTCAACCTCGGCCCTTCTAATATGAAAGATTTCAATTTGTATTTTGTATAAAATCCTTCGATTCATTGCTATCTATGTCACTCACACAATCGGAGGAAAAAACTCACTGTCATTGAAATATTCGCGGCGGCCCATTTTTGGAACCATCAACTACAAAAGAGCTCCACTTAAAAGCACAGTACAAGAAGTGGGAGACATTCCTTTCTGTCTGCTAAAAGTAGAAACTTTTTCGACAGAGCAGCAAAGGACCATTGGGATAAGTAAAAAAAGGCTATAAATATTACACTGAGTAATTTGAGTAAAGATTTCTAATAGCATTAACATAACTAAATATTCTAACTCGAGCCCGTTTTCAAGCAGCCACATCATCGTATTCAGCTTCCGCTCTTGCCGTTTGCAGCACTCTACTATATTCTTAAAGTGGCGTATCTTATAGTGCCGGTGTAGGTGGCAGTGGCGGATTCGTTTGCCTGGCGAGTATGCTCCGGTCGTTTGCCGCATCGCTTAATTACCAGGCGTTTAGCCGCCGCTTAATTGTTAATTTAGCGACGCCGCGCGCGTTACGTTATTCTTCGCTGTGCTCGTTAAAGGTGAAAATGCGGCTTGGTTGGCTCGCGTGCATCCTCGGGGAAATGGGATTCCTCTCGGGGACGGAAACGAGCCTCCTAAGCTGTTGGAGCGGTGGGCGAAGAGGGGTGGCAGGACAGAGTGGGAGTGGAAACGCGGAGTGCAAACGAACAGAGAAATAAAAAAGGAAACGGCGGGAAGAAGCAGGGCGTTTCGGGAGGACTATGTCCCGCTAATGGAGCCTTGTAAAATGTATATCTATACATGGCGGAAAGGTGTGACTATGGCCGGATGATAAGAACCCTCGAGAGAGATAACACGTTTACTGCACGCCGCTTTCTAGCGAGTGCTCTGCCGGCTTCGAGAGCTTCGGGGACATCGGCTGCCCTCCATCGCCATTTAACCTTCCAGTCGACCGATGTAAGGTGGCGATCCAGGAAGTTACGGCACGTTACACTCCAGGAATTAAGTTAACTCTGCCGTGCAATTAACTCGATTCGTTGTTCCGCTGTCTCCGGCAACGTTGGCTTTCACGGTTTTAACTTTAAGTTTCTTAAGGCTTACTGCTGTTAGTTTTATTGTTATTAACTCTTTGCAGCCCATGTAGCAATCTCATCATCTCGTCTTCTGTATGTGATGGAAGAGTATGTGAGAGGGCAAATAATAATTGAAGGACGCGTCGTTTAAAAACAGCAGGAATGGGATTTGTTGACATGAGCAGAGGGATATTAGTCCGGAACAGCAGGCACCCGAGTTGCCGAGGATTTCGGATAACAGGGAGTTAATGGAGAGCGATCGAAAACAAGACTATAGGAGAATCAACAAACAGCGGGAGCCAAATCCTCTTACAGGCCATAATCCATTAGATCAAACAGTGATTTCATTTCTCGGCTAAGGGTAACCGCGAATATCCGGCCATTTTTTCCCCGATATTACTTACCCGACGGCGGCGGGGGCTCAACGAACCGTGAAAACGCCTTTCCCATTGATCCACGTGCGACGCATATAGCTCCCTCCACCCTCCACCCGCTATATGCTGTGCGCCACGTGGTCCCTGCCGAAATTCGAAAGAGATTTCGCAGAGTAATTCGCACTTTGAAGCGGGCTAGGCCTACGCGGTCAAGGTCTACCGGAGCTTCCAATTTCCCTTCCCTTGCGATCCAGATAGCACCGGCTTCGATTCTCGCCACTCGTATTCTGGCTAGCCCGAGGGCTCCTCCTGAAAACCGAGCGACGAATATTTCGGTCACGTACCACCCATCGTTCTCTGCCTTTCCTTCCTCCTCGCCGGCGCGGCGACCTCTCTCTCTTTCTTTCCCTCTGTCTTTCTCGGAATGCCAGACCTCTTGCAGGGCTCCAGGAAGCTCGGGCGCCACACTGAGTGATATTTCGCCATTTAATCCTCGATCTTCTCGTCGCACATCTACTCCGGCGCAGCAGGCATCTCTGTAACCCTTGGACTTCCCGGGGAGGACACCCAACCGGTCACTACCACCACTCTCATTCATGATCATTAAACTACACATAGTTTTATTTGCGTAATGTTTAAAACGACGAATAGAAGATTTTCCAAAGACAGAGAAACATTGTCGCCCAACGGTAACGAGTATTAATGACCCTTTGGACATTTTTCCTTGACGAAGTGCCTAAGATGGCGCTGAACCGCAAGTCCAAGAGAATTATCAGCGTCGGCGCTGCGAGATGATATCCGGCTGCCTCTGATTCAGGGCCAAGCCGATTCAGAGAAGCATGAAAGGAGAGAAGAAACGTACGAAAAGGACGTTTGACGTTAATTGCGGAGCTCTGGTGGGCCGGGGCGAGGCGGAGGCGCGCGTTTCTCGGTATCATTGACAAAGAAGACGGGTTAATCCGTTCCGCGCTATCGGCCAAGCAGCTCGCGCTCGCGCGACGAATGACAATGGCCGCGGACAACAATGGAAGAAGAAGGAGGACATGGCTGAGGGATAACAGAGCCGGCGAGGGGAAGCCTCGAAAAAGAGTGGACTGAAGAAACGCCACCAAGAGAGAGAGGAGGGGATAGAGAGGGAGAGAGGGAGAGAGAGAGAGAGAGAGAGAGAAAGACGCGGATTCTGCACTGACGGAAGAGTTGGCGCTGGGTCAGTAGTGTAACCTTTAATGGAAGAACGCGATACTCCGGAAAGGTGTTTGATTGCCCAGATAGTTCCTCTGCTACCTACCTAAGCGATTTTAAATCCCTGCAAAAGAAAAGTTCCTTTTTCTCACTGGCAGAATCGAAATTTGTTTGTTTAACTTTCACAGAAACTTGTGCCAAATCTAGAAGCCACGGGTCTCAACGACCGAGCTCGAAAAAATTACTGGAAAATCAGTAAACTTGGCAGGAGTCGTTGTTCTTTTAACCTTTAAAGGTTAAACGAGACAGCGGGGGGCAAAGAAAGCAGTATAATTAGGGGCGACCGGGTGGTCGTCTCGGTAAAAGCGAGAAGCCGCCTTGAATCGTTCGGATTCAGCGAGAAAAAGAGAGATGCGACACGCCGCCGCGCCGCTGCTAGTAGTTGGCGGCCCAGCTTTAATAGCCGGCTCGTGCTCTCCTATTTATAAACTAATAGTGATTTATAAACGACCGGAGAAACAATGCCGGCACTCTCGTTAGACTATGAATCAGCAGGCAGGACGTAGCGAGCTACTGCTACTGCCGCCTGGCGGAAAGTGCTGGCAGCAGGGAACCTTAACCTCGGAGAGGATCGGGACGTGAAAATTAAAGAGGCTTCGGGAAAATTACGAGGCGCGACATGAAGTAACCGCGGCAAAGCGTGGAGGCGACGTCAAGATTGCATACCATTTGCAACAAGTTACCGGGAAAATATTTGACTTCGGACAGTTCTAATTTAGTCGGGCACGCCGGTGGCCTCCTTGAGCCTCGGATATACCGAACCCTCCTCACCTCTCCTCCTCCCTAAACTCAGACCTGCTTTACTCTCCCTGGGAGAGTTTCCAACCATCCCCAACCAGTCCGAACACCTTTAAGTGTGATCTTTTAATAGTTCGCACGGACACCCAGTTTAATTACGTGCGCTCCACGCAGCTCTCGACCGCGAAATGAACTCGGATTTAAATACCTCTCCCGAGAACTTCCAAGAGTCAAATGTGTTCATACGATATACTCCCACGGTCCTGGCAGTACACGCGTCGCCCAAATGTTATACTAAATTGTAAGCAGTCATCTTGCTTTCGTGCCAGAGGAAAAGTTTGCTGCGTGGCAGAGTGGCTAATAATGAGAGTCGTTATCCCAGTGAAGCAGACAATTTTTCCCGAAAAATTCTTTATTACGTGGCAGCATAAGATCTGGGTTAAGACAAGAGGAAAATGAAGATGACCGTCGCAGATAAAGACAGACAAGCAGGTCTCACCGACAATGGATGTGGCTTAAGTAGGTCGTGGAATAATAGTAAGACGGGGTAATGATCTTGTTGAGCTAAACTGTACCATGGAAGCATGCATTTCCGGTCGGAATATTACTGCATTTCGACTTGAGAATCATGAGTTGAATTTGCTGCTTAAATAGGGAATCCTTTCCTCTTAGCTTTTTGGGAAGGCAGAGAGGAACTTCGAATACTTGCGGTAGATTCATCACATTTTTCAACCTTACCTAAGTCACTAGTAAGTGGAATCTACCGAAGAGTATTCGAAAAGTGTGTCAGTCAAATTCAAATGAGTGTGAGCTCAGCTGGTAGGATAATGCAAAACACACCCTCAAGACCTGGAAGATTCGCCTAATTCCATATCCATAATCGGCAATAAGTGAGTTCAAGGGGCGCACTTTCGAACGTTGCTGGCGGCGGCCAGCTCGCTCCAATAAAATCCAAAGTAAGCCGGCTTTAATGAAAATGGACAGTGTAACCCGAAAACTGTCCAAACAAAAACTCTCCCGGAAGTCTTCATTACTTAAGAAGCTCCGGTATTCCTCCGCTCTGCACGGCTGAATCTCGAGACTGAGTTTGCGGTTGCATCAATTATAACCGATATCCGACATATTAATTGGCTTGCAGGCCAGGTCAAACGCTATTATTTATGCGCTAAAGGTGGAGGCGAATATTCAAAGTTACCTACGAACTTCTCGCAAATTTGATACTCAGGAACAACAATAATCCGATGCTCTAATAAAGTTGGCCGTTGAACTCGCAATTAAATTGAAATTCATATCGCTTAGCTTACAAATAGCGCACAAAAGTTTCCAGTGTCAAAGGTGGGGCATTCGGATCGCCATCATTTTAATCAATGACGAGAGCCAGTCGAAGGCCGACTCGCCAGCCAATCTAACCTCGCAAATCGGACATTTTGCTCCTTTTTAGCCGGCAGACCAGATAAACGGGGTTTCGTGTCTCCCGGAATAAACCGGCTACGATACTGCGCCATGAAATTGCTCGACGCTGTCACAAGAATCGCATTAGTCGTAGCGTGCCGGTACTCGGCAGTGCGCGCGCGCGCGCGCGCGTGCACACAAGCTAATTACAGGACGACACGAATGCCTCTAATTACTTTTATTCCAATTCCAACGAAATTTGTTGGAGCGCGATTCCCCAGAGCGGCACATACACCGACGAGGCTTCCACGTCTGTCTGCACACGAATCGCCTTTACCTGCCCGGGATTCGTATGTGGAAGTGAGTGTGCGCGTAGCTGGATGTCGGTGGATGTTGGTACCTAGCCGTTCGTGCCCACTGAGCGTGGCGGTATCGCTATTAAAATCCGCAATCGAGGATAATCCGCAAATTGACCGAAATCTCGATGACAAAGCGCCGCCAAGAGCGAGAGCACGCCGCGCCGCCTCGCGTCGAGCGAAGCTCGATCAACAAAATCAAGCTTGATTCCTATCGATTTCGACTGGCCTATCTGATGCCAAACAGTCCTTCTCACCCCCTTTACAAAAAGAGTCCTCCACCACGTTGCTCCGCCGTTAAACAATACACCTGCTTTTTAATAATGACTGATGGAACAGTAATAATAAATGACGCGACAGTGTACACCCTTTGTACTTGGAATACTAACTTGTTCGGTTAATATAATATGAAAATGTTATATTTACCCTACAAAAAGAAATTCCTGGTTTGTCGATTTACTCACTGTAATGAGATTTGCAAAGAAATGGAGCGTCTTCGCGTATATGCGTTTTATTTGCATGTCGCAGACGAAGAGTACACATCACAGACTGAGGAAAACCATTAACATTACGTTAATCATGCCCTGATAGTAATCACACTGGCCGTCAATTAATTAGGAAGAAAGATTGCCAAATGCCCTTTAAAATTGGAAGATAGTCCGGGTCCAGGTCGAGCGGCAAGCCTTTCAACGTAATCAAGCATTTTTTAGTAATGAGCTTTCGAGGCTGCCCTCGTGGAAATCGATGCGGCGAGAGTTGGTCCGAGATACGTTTCGATAAGAATAATAGGAAAACTTTACGGCTTACTTAGTCGCCCGGGGATAATCGGGCGGAACGGCTCGTTTCGGTAATTCGGTGAGTTATGTCCTACTGCCGGGGCTAGTTTATCTTAGGGATATCATATTCGACAGCGGGAATTTCGCTTATCGCCAGATCTACTCCCGCCATTGTACTCTAGCTTTGGGGATTAGAACGATTTAATAGGCCACAGAATTAAATAATACCACTTGCCACAATATTTGCTGGTCCCTGCTATCATTTATAGTAAAACATGTAGTGGCAAACGCACCTATAAACTCGTTTAGGTTTTTAATTGCATTTGCTCTGTGGCTGAAATTCATGAAAGTTTGCAGACACTAAAAGGAATACTCGGTGAAAGGAGTGCTTGGTAACTGGAATTAGAGCTCCAACTTTTCCTCCAATAATTTCAATACGTGCTTCCCGAAAAATACACGTCGTTTTAGATATGAAGGACGGCACGCGACGATAATTGGAGCACTAAGAACTTTTATTTCACTGCGAGCTGTGCCTTTAGAGTCTGTACATTTCGTAAATTCACGTATTCCAGGCTGAGGGTGCGCACTTCTCTCGCGCCGTTTTCACGGTGCTTGTAAGTTTCCGCGAAATTCGTGCTTTCATTCCGCTCCTCCATTCTAAATCTGCTCGCGCGCTCTATAATAATGAGAGTATTGTTCACGCATTCTTCCGCCGGTAATCGCGAGTTAAAAAGCGAGCCACTTTTGTTTACGGTTTTGTGGATTGGGGTTAGGCGCACGGAAACGCCGCCGCCGGATACGCGAAATTACGTATCTTCCTTAAGATTGTCATTACTTTGCATTTTGCGATACCAATGTATGTCAAGAAAACATCTTTAGATTAATCGTTTCCTTCTTGGTTTATTTCTTGAAATATAAGTTGTTCTGTTTCAAAGGGAGCAAAAGATTCAGGTGGAATCTTTCATCTCGGAGAGACTCTTTGCCGCAATAACTTGACAGTTCATTCATGTCACTCTTTACATAAATTACTCTCACAATGATATATTTGCACAACAACGATACCGCGCTTTCCAACTAGGGAGTCAGCGCCAAGAGCTACAATGGTGGACAGCGCAACAAACTGGTGGACGCGCAAAGTGCTTGAATTTTGTATTCAACACTGTCGAATTATTCATGACTCTGGCAAAAAACATAAGGCGAATCAAAGAAGGAAGAAGAAGGAGGAAGAGCAGCGGTGGCAAGGAAGGGGGGCAGTGCTAGTACCGGTAACGAAAGATCAGCTTCCGTTGGCTTCGAGTTTTTGCAAGAGCGTATCCGCAGGTAGTCTACTTTCCGGCGGTCAAAGGAGAGACTCGCCTGGCTTTTTAGACCCCTCCAGTTTTTCATCACGAGTTCAAAGGGGACATTATAGTGCCGGGTGAAAGAGAGTACGAGAATGGAGGTAGTCTGCCATCCTCCTCCGCGCGGCACGCCTTTCCTTCGGATGCTGCCGCTTGAAAATACCATCTTGCCTTCTCCGAACTTCGAACAGCACCTGCAGGCGAAGTTCTCAACTGTGTTCTTACCAAGCACCTCTGCCAGATTTCGAATCAAATTTAACATTACAATTATGTCAATTACCAAGCGGATACGTGCATTCAGAATATAATCGTATGTGTTAAACAAGTGATGCAAATTACTATTACAATTGCAAGGTACAAAGTCTCCTCGCAAACGTGTTGATTAAATTCCGGCAATAATTTATAGAATACATTACCGGGATTGAGAAACAGACAAAGTTGGCGAGGGGTGGTGCTAGACAAATTATAGGTCGAAAGAGTTAAGTTCGCTAATTCGAGCAGTGAGTGGACGCGTTAGCGAAGCCCTCCTTTCTGGATCCATAAATCGAGATCCGTAAAACGAGAGCAAAACGCGTATAGATGGAAGAAAGTTCGGGGAAGGGTGTAATAGATAGGGGTGGCGTAGGCATCCTGCGGAATACCAAATGAGTGCAGATAGAAACGGCCATCTCGCTCCCCCTCTCTCACTCTATCTCCCTCTCTGTCTATCGCACACTTCTCCACCCCCCCCCCCCCTCTCTCTCTCTCGGTCTCTCTTCCAGTCACATATTCTCCTGCCAGTGTTTCAACTCTCGACCTTTAATATCCTCCAACTCCTTCTCCTCGTTGTCGTCTTCCTCCACGCTCTCATCCTGGTTATTCCTCTTGGTCCCGGTGTCCTCTCGGCCCATGTACCTCGAGTGTCCTGAATTTCGGTGCGCTGCCACTGCCGCCGCTTCTTCTTCCTCGATGCCGAGCGTAGTCAGAGCTCTAGCCAATATCACGGACTACCCAATTCTGACCGAAACCTGCGAGGAATAACTGAAATCGATTCGCCCGAGTGCTCGAAAGTGCAGCCTGGCAAGAAGTCCGTGAACGTTACCTGCCCATCGGCAGATATACTTTGCGAATGGATGCGTGTGGCGTTTTTCACAGAGTCCTAGAGCACCATTCTATCTCTACCCGTTGATAGACTCAAGTAGTGTTGTTGAATAACGGAAGTACGAGTTTATTAGGAGCTTGATTAATGTTCGGGATATTTTTGAAAATCCTATTGAGTATTTAACATTCAGGAGCTATCTTTGATATGTGCAAACTTACTTGAAACTAATCACTAAAAGCAGTAACATAGCCGAGTAGTTTAACTTAGAAATGAGGGTCAGCCAATAAAGCCTGGAGGTACTTTTGAAACTGGACGCCCGTACTGGCGCCAGGAGGTTGTCCAGCCGTTTTATAAACCATTAAACGCTTTATGAACGCTGGATGGTCAAGTCTCGTGAAAGAGCATTGATTGGCATCGTATTTTCCGAAACGCTGGAGCCTTCCGGCTTTATATTTTCGTGTTATTCCGCTGCTGAACGATATAGGGGAGCGATGGACGCATCGGGCGTCCGGAGTGTTCTGCTCCGGAACGTTTTATAAATTCCCGCTGGCGTAATTTGACTCAGTATATTTCGTCCCCTTCGCAACTGCGTGCCGGCACTTGCTTGAGAAGTATGCATCTAGCGCGGATTCCTCCTGAATTTTTCCGAATATGCAATGACTTCCGCGCTATCCCATCCCCGAGTGCACCAACACATCGCTAGACTCCTCTGAGGACTTGCATAGGAATATCTTGCTCCTCATGAGCAGCCGGAAAATTATGCGCTAACAATGCCAAGTGTGTTGCGTCAGCTACTTTGCAAAGCTACTTGAGCGCACTGACTTATACAATAACTCACCAGGATCCTGGACTATGGTGATGCTAAGATGGTGGAATTTGAATCAAATGAGTGCAGATTTGTTTTTTAAACCAGATCTCCGTTAGAGTTTAAAATATCTTCGTAGTGGATTTACTGACGTAATACTCTCTAATTACATAACGTTAAATCACTCGATTTGTAATTATTACTGCATCCAGTTCTACTTGAGTGCTAAGGAGACACATCTGTAATAAGGTTTTTTCAATTTCTTGTAGTGAAAGAGATTTTGGATAAAAATTGGTCGCGAGGCGACGTATCTAAGGCGAAGTACGTTTAAGGGGACTAGGATTTCTGTGATTCGGGCGGGGTGCTCCATCAGAAAAGGGTATAAGCGATATTACTGGTGGCGTTTGGTCGCATAAGGGGTAGACCAGGAGTGCCGTACGGGCCATCAGGCGTCGTCGCATTGGGCGCGCGCCGCTCGTATCCGCCGGTATCCGGCCGTTTCATAAATTCTCGTTTGTGTAATTTGACTCACTACATTTCAACCCCCCTTTATTACGTCGACTACCCGCCCGCCCGGAACTAGCGGGCCGCACGGATTCGCGCTGGAGTTTTCCGCGATGGCAGCGAGTGCAGCTCGGCCCCCGGCAAATAATACCGTATTTTCCGGTTAAAGCGAGAAACAAACTAGCCCCCGTCAGCCCCGAAACTTTTCGTGGGAAGAAAGGGGCGATTTAACGAGCGTTTTTCCATAGCCGCACACCCACCGACCACGTCAACCGCCGCCGCCTCCACCGCCTTTTCATTCTCCTTCTCTCTGTTCCACCATTGTTCGACATAATGGACACGCCACCCGGCTTACACCGAATTGAATAAAGTTTAGAGTAACAAATCTAAGTCAAATCTGCCCGAGTGAACAGTTGTCGCTAAGTCATCTCTGAATGGAGCTCTCCATAGCTCCACCAAAAGCTATGTCGAGAATTATTTGGAAATACTGCTATGTTCCGTATTTCCACGCGTGCTGCCTCAAAAATGACTCATTGCCAAGTCGATGTTCCATAATCCGGGGAGGACAATGCCTTAATGAAACTCAAATATTTTTGAGCCGGCGAACATACATCGGCACGCAAATCCATAGACCAGGAAGCCAGAGTAGCTCGGTGGAGAGCCAAATGCGTGCGCGCTCATTCTCGCGCACGTTACAGTACCACGAGAGGGAGAGGGAGAGGGAGAGGGAGAGGGAGAGGGAGAGGGAGGGAGAGAGACTAGGATGGGGTGAGAAGGGGGTTGGGCCGGAGGGGGTATGGGGCACAACGTGCATAGTAAATGGATCGACCAATATTTGCGGGCTTTTGGCAAACAATCAAACAAACAGAATCTCTGCACGCCATGTTCGAACTAAATGTTAGTTAGCGCAAGTCAGGTGTGTGTCATTTCCATTAGCAGCGGCCGTGATTGTGTGGCTGTAACGTGCGCCATCCCTTGTTAGACTCTCCGCACACATTACCCTTCTGCTCGCCATCGCCATCGCCCTCGCCCTCGCCCTCACCCCCTCGCCTGCCGATCCACACGCCTTCTCATGTATACTTAAGGTTCTAGGCATTTATATGTGTGGACAGTACAATGTTTCACTTGAAAACTCGAAACACGACGCTCTTTCGCCTCGCCCTGATTCTACACGTCGCCAAATATTGTTGGCCCCGTTCGACCGCCTCGAACTCCTGGCTCTGCCGGTTTTGTTGTTGAAGAAAGGGAACCTTGTTGACTTATGCATATGACTTGCCATCTGGCGGAAATGTAAGGCTATCACGGTTAATTGGAATGACACCATTTTGCGCTTTCCCCGCAGAGGGAGTACGAGTGTTTGCCCGAATTTCAGAATTAATATAATGAAGGTTCAGCTGCACTATGAGAAGATAGCTGTAATACAGATGGATGTTGCATCATTTTTGGCTTTTGAAAGCGCCATGTTCATCTCACGCTACCAAACGCAAGTAGATACGTTGCCGAGATTATTATTCCCATTCACATGTCATTTCTCTCCGCGCACTATTGTTAGAATATCCTTGATCCTAATGTGAAAAAGGTTCTCATTCTCGTGAAAATCAAGGAACGCTGAAAAGACGGGAGCGTCGGGAGGCGTGAAAGAGGTTATAATAGATTATAAAGGTAGGATTCGCCCCTCGGTGTTGTTATTGAAAGAACGAAAGGTGGGCGTACCCATAGAGGACATAGAGAGTGAAAGAAGGCAACCAGTGTAAATATGGAAAAATGATAGCCCTACTAGTCGACCCGGAATCCTTTGCATCGCACTCTATTTACCAAAGAAATATCGGATCTCTGGCGCTCTTGGTAAACGCAGGCTACACATAGTATCCGAGCGCTGCTCGGCTGCTATCACATTTTTAACGGACCGGTAAACCTATCTGGCTGGAAACACCACTTCCGTATTTACCTTTTCCCTATTTGTCCCTCGCTTGAGAAACACCGAAATCCCGATCACGATCCGCGATGCTATTAAGATCTGGTCATATTATACACAACAATAGACTGACATTCTGCCTCATCCCATCCAAACGCCGGACTTGGACAGCTTTCATGAATACTAGTACGAAAAATGTTGACTAACAAACATACCATGATTCTAAATTTCGTAATTAATGATTTTACAGTCTCTAATTATTGCTGTGTTATTGTTTAGGCTATGATCACGAGACTGTTAGACTAATTGTAAGCTACACGAACGCGGCAAGAGCTTTGGATCGACTGGCCAAAAGCTCGCGCTCATCTCGCGCAATGAGCGGCGTAACTATCAGTGCGATTTGCAATCAGTAATACTCGAGCGGAGTATCTACTGACCAATCGAAGCCGAGCATTATCTTAATAACACGGTATCGATTTCGATCGGATTATTCCAACGCACGCATTGTCAGAAGCACTCGCTTATGCGATATTCGGACGATAGTGGCGTAGCCCGTGCAAAATGTCGTGATGTCGCGCTTAACGGATACTGGCTGATGCGGGATCATGGCGTACTTAACCTCGCTCGTGTTGACTCAATCGAATCCCAAATGATTTTTCCTTTACCGGCAGTAAGTCATAATAATTCAACTTTTACAAACATTTGAACTTACTACATTATCCAGATTAATGCTGCAAAAATGTGAGAAAGAAAGTGTATAAAAAGTTACCCAGGCATAAAGAAGTCATAAAGAAGTATGTAAAACAGGGGTGGTTGCATGGCACAACTACTTTTTCAATTCAATTAACTAGGACAGACATCACTTCCAATTACGCAATATTAGCTAATCGCAGCGGGGGGTTAACGATGCCAAGAGTTGTTTAGGAACGTATCATCCGTATCGACCATCATTTTTGGCTGGCATTTCGGGCTCCGGCGGCGGCGGCGGCGGCGGCGGCGGCGGCAGACGGGAATCCAGTGGACAGTTGGAGCGTAACTCAGCGCTCGGGTCAGCGCAGTATTTTTCTTCCGCGCGACGAAATCCATCGGACAGATTGAAGCGCGCGCCTGCGAGGTAACGGCGCGCGAGCCCAGGCACCTGGAAGCGACTTTGATGAAGTTCGCTCGCTGCGAATTTCTCTTGTGCATACGCTGCGAGAGAGTAACTCCGATACTACCCCGTCCGTGCGGAGCTCGTCGTTGCACGTCGCGTTTTTCCCCCGCTTTAGATACATACTTTACATGCTTTCGGTGATTGTGTCGCCAAAGGAACACACCCGGAAATCATTGTAACTGTTAAGCTCGTTAAAATCGTTAAAACTAAAGATTACTTAACTTCCTCCCTCGATCTACTCCATCCCTTAGATTTCAAATAGTTCCACCATTAAACAGGAATTTAGTAGATACTTTCAGAAATGAAAAATTGTGCCCGATCGTTTCTACAACTCAACGGAAGTAGATTCAATAAATAATCCGAATAATTAGCGGATACCAAGAGTGAGGATGATCGCGATGAGAGTTCAGGTCAGTGGATATGGAAGCGGCAGACAGTAAAGAGAGAAAAAGGGTAAGAGAGAAAAATGTGTGTGTATGTGTGGGCGAGAGAGGGTGAATACTGGAAGAATGGTCGTACTTCGAACGTAGTAGGAAAAAGCTCTCGGCGAGCTTTCCCGTTTTACGTATTTACGGCTGACACACAGTCACTTGCACACCCTTACGCAGAGATACACGTACAACAGATCCAGACGGAGGGTGGGGAGGGGGGTGGCACACACTGGACTGTAAGGGGATCGGGGGTGGCTGGGTTACAGGCCACATAACTCACCGTCTGGTGACCCATATCCAACTAATTTTCAGATAATTAATATTTCAGTCGCGGCTTTGTTACGCGCGAGTTAATTTCGATTTGGCCACGTTTCAGTTTCCTGCAGTCGTCGCTCTGGCCGCGCCGCGCCACCCTTTTCGCCACACTCGCCTCTTTCACCCGGCTATATATCCTGCCACCACCGGAGAGACCCAGCCCGATTCACCCTCGCTCTCTTTATCCAACGCAAACCATCCCCCGCCGCGCCGCCTCCTCCACATCTCCGTGTCTCTGCTTCCCGCGCCGGCACAGCCTCTCATTTTCGCTGGATGCACCCTCGGCCATCTCACCCCTCAAACTACCCCCTATCGCTATCGTCCTCTCTTTCCGTATCCGCGTGTCCCGCTTGCTCTTCACTCTTTACCCTCGGTTAAGCCACCACCACCACCACCACTACCACCATCGCCATCCCCCGCCCGCCCGCCCGCCCGCCCGTCCATCCCCGCGCCGCGGCAAAAGCGAGCGGCCAACCGACCGTGCCCATTCGTACGCGAAGTGCGTGCATAATTTATTCTCGAACGCCACCACCTCGCCCCACCCCCTTCCCGCCACCGCCACCGCCGCCGCTGCCGCCGTCGCTCGCTCCACGCTCTACTCAGCCCGGCAGAAATTCACCGACACAAACTCGTTCTCGGCGCTCACTCGAATTGGCTGTCACTCTGTTCTGTTTTTCTATGCACTCTAATCGCTATATTTGACCGAGCGTCAGGAAAAAGTGTGCCGGTAAAAAGACAGTAGAAACTTTTTGAGAAAGACATGTTTTTATGAACTGTTGATGTATGACAGGTGACGTGTTCGCCGTCTACTGGTGAACTGATTTTTCCTAGAGTATCCTTTTGCTAACAGTAAGCTGGCTTTCGCAGGGCACCTGGAGTCGCATGGTTATCGCCTGGCACAGCTTATCGAGCACGTATATGTTTAATATGTGTCACGTCACGTTTAATGCCGAGCGACGAGGTTTTGTGGTGCATAAAGTGCACGCCCCATGGCATGGGCTCGCGCGCGAGATACTACATTATGCTCTTTCGCCGCGCTCTTCGAGTGTGTGTCCTCGCACGCCTTTCATAAAATATCGGTGCCCGAGATATGATGCATTATCCAAATGAGCGTTTAATATTTACACGCTCGCATTTCTAGATACTAGTCGGCGCCCTTTGCCCTGGCCAATTGCGCTGCGAAATATCCAGTGTGTAACAACAGGAATTCCTTCGATAGTAAAATCAACAATACTAAGGGAGTTACTAAAGTATTCGCCACAAGTTCTGCAATATGAAATGAATCGCACTGAGCAACCTTGTCAATCTCACATAGCTCGAGTGAGCACATAAAATGTTTAATATTCCGATACTCAATTCGGCGAGCGCCAACGAAGCAGATCTCTAGCACGACATATTGCAAAACCGAGGAGACTCGAGCTGGCGAAAATGTCTCGGTCCTCGAAAAACTATGGTGTCCTGTTTCACATAATGTAAGCTACGGAATGCTAATTAAATCTGCGCGAGAAATTTTTCAAGAGTACCCTCGACACTTATTTTGACAAAAACCTCAGCGGTCCTCCAGTGAACTAAATTAACTATTTCGTAACTAAGAGACGACTGGCGTAATGCGGTTACTCCGTCCTCGAAATGCCTATGTTGGTTCCATTTTCGAAAAAAGAGGAAGTAGAAAATTACGGTAACGCGACTGGTCCTCTCTAATGCACACACTCAAAAACCGGAAGCTTTTAAAAACTTTGTTTTTAGAATTTATAGCTCGACATTAGCACGAGAGCTTGTAGAGTTATTGGTTGTCGAGCGTTTAGCTTGTTTAACGGGAATGCAATCATCGAACCGTTACCAATCACTCTCATTAGTGTTTCATATCCATTGTCCATGCGGGAACAAAGCTTCCCGACGTCCTCTCCCCTTTCAATTCGCTCGATCCTACCATCGGCGCATACAAAACACATTCCCCTCGATAAGTCGGCTTATATTCCTGCTCAAAGCTAATGTCAGCATACTCATGCGCTCCCCAGTTTCAACTAACCACTGAAAATTCAACACCATCGGAAAAGCTCCGCCGGGTAATTAATATGTGAACACTTCAAATCCATTCTCTTAGAATTTCAAATTCTATAACTAAACGGTCTAAAGATGAAATCATTTATAATTCGTGAATGCAGATTGATTATAACGTGTCGGCTGAGCTTACAATCTAATTTCCCGGAGGTTTCGGAACCAATTGACGGCTATCAAGCACACCGGCGACAATCGCCCACTTTTCTCTAGCGCTAAACGTCCTTTCTTGCCGGGTAGTCGTGGAAGTTTCGGAAAAACTCGGTCCTTCCTGGGCGGAGCAGCGTTTGTCTTGGCAAAATATTCAGAGAATAGATCGCTACAAGTAAGGGAGAGAGAGAAAACTGTGGCTTGATGGCTCTGGATTGGGTTGGGAGTCTTCGCGTCACCAGGAAATGGCGACCGTTTCCTCTTGCTGGTCCTTCGCTCCCTCATCCCCCGCAGCCGCCGCGCGTCCCTCTTTTCCCGCTGAGCCTTTAACTATCCGCAGTGTCTCTCAACTCACTGCGCGATATTTTCACCCTCTCGAATAAGAATCTGAATTGGAGGTGTCTGCCTGCCTGCCTGCCTGCCTGCTTGTAGCCCGGCTCCCGTCAGTTGTAAATCGCTTTCCGAAAATTGCGCCCAGAACTTTCGAGTGTTCTGGCAGTCCGCGGCGCAAATTGAAATCCACTTGTGTTTCCGCCTGAGCTGAAACTTACTTCGCCGCGCTGCGATCGAACTCGTAGCTTGTATTTCAAGTTCACAGCTACGCTGAACCGGTTCCGCGAAAGTCCAACATATAAATCGAACTCGCATTCGCTGAAATTTTTTTTATTTGCAGGCGTGCATTTGAAAATGTCGAGGTGATGCCTAGGTGCCTAAGGACATCCTGGTCTCTATTAGTTTTTATATTCTACTCCAAGAGCTCTTTTTTTAAAAGCTTACACGATTTTGATTACATCTCACCAAAGGGCTTCTACAATGTTTAGTCCGAGTCTATTTCCTCTCCAGTCAGTCACATTGACAGGATCGAAATCGAAATACCTCATCTACAGCCCCAACGAGTCCATAAATCTCGATGCAAGAACAACATCGAAATACCAAAAGCTTCACAAATATCCAAAGTACTCCTCGTAATCACGAAATTCAAATACAAATAAAAGGTGAACTTTTCATCCCGACTTTTCCATTGCAATAATTATTTAATAATACATACTCACTGCTAGGGAGAAATATGTGGACTGGGCTTAGCAGGTTCGTCACACAGCCCCATTCGTTATTAATTTCCTCGCATTTTCGCGCACCGGATTCCCGGCGGGCGCAATTATAAAGGCATTAGCAGTTTATTTCGCGTACTAATTCCCATATGAAAAACGTAAGGGGACGATCGATATCAGAGGAAGGATGGGAGGGCAGGCTGCGGGGAGTTTGGGGGGCGGACAACGAAATAATCCGAAGCGAGTGGCGGCAATAAAAAGAGACTCACTGGTAGATCTTATCCGGCAGCCACTTGATAACCGGCCATTCCGTGGCACAAAACTCCGCTCGCCACTGGTACGGCTCTCTGTATGCCTCTGTTTATGTGCGTGTGTATGTGTGTGCGCTAGCGGCCTCGGTGCACAGCAGTAGTGGCTATGAATAAATTCAAGCGCGTATCAGCGATGGCTTCGCAGGATTCGGTCTGAGGCCTCTCGTGTGTCTGACGTGTCTATGTGTGGGTCGCTGTATCGGCGAGGATCGACGGGGGAGAGCATCCGCCTCTTTACTCGCCGCGCACTGATATCGCATATATATATATCGGGGCGTACAATTTCTCAGATCATTACACCGGTGGCGGGCGCTGCCTTGCAGCCAGAAGGGCAAACCACCGCGTGGATTTCAGGTTAAATCATGCAAAAGCCCGCTGCTGGCCAAGGATCTGCCGGCTGATTTTTCCGTGTCGACGATGCCCTTCAATATATACTACCCGTCCAACTAGAAAAAGACTGTATTAACCCGTGGAGCGGGGCGGGCCGCGTGCCGCTGAATTTAAACGTCGTGTTTAACACACTCCGTGACGGGACACCGGCCGGCGTGTCGACAGTTTCTCCCAATACGACTCCCCGGTTTTCACATTTTGAACTTTTCTCCACATTGTTTCTGATAAGAGTTAACAAAGTGAAGTTTCGATCTCAACGATTTAAAAATCACAGTGGCAATGATTAATTGTCGGACGCCTGTCACTTTCACGAGAGAAATCGTGGAAAAATCACAAACGGTAAGTGACATTTAGAGCGAGCTTTGAGTACACAATGTCAGTAGGGAGTAGCACCGAGTATAATGACTCCACATTTTATTGGGTGGATAGGAAGCCATTGTGGCTAAAGGGTTCGGTGCACAGTGGTTACTGTGAGAGGAAAGAAGCGAACTGACTGCCAGCCGGGTGGGAGAGAGCCGGACGAAAAAGGGTGAGATTGGATTCCGCGTTTCCTTCGAATACCCAGCAGTAGTCCGAGAAAAATTGTGAGCCACTGTTCCGTCTTACTCAGCAGACATTCGAGGCATTCGGCTTCCCCGAAAGGATACGGTGCTCTCCGGGTATCAGAGTGTAGGGGTATATACCTCGAGGAAGAGGGATATTATCGAGGAAAGGGAGACCGATCGAACTGCGCTCGAATCGAATTTCGCAGGAACGACCAAACTGTCTGCCTCAATGGGCCGAGGATCGTCTGCCATGACAAACGCTGGATCCAGAGGGAAATGACATTCTCGGGAGAAGGAGCTGATAGAAAAATCGCGCGGATTAAAAGGCGCCGTCCCTCAAATTGACAGTTCAAACGTAACTAAATTTCTTGCTAGATTGTTGGGAGGACCGGATAATAGCTAGGAGGGATTGCCAGACTCCCTGAATGGATTGATGTCTTAGCCGAAAAATCAGGGCAATCCAGACCCTTCTACATCTAATCTTGGAAGATTTCGAGGTTCTATGTCACCGACAATAAAATAAGAATCCCATCAAGAAAGTTGCGCTTAATACGTAGAGTCCCGTGAAACTGAAGCATCCGAACTTGAGCTCACAATCGGAATTACTAGGAAGTTCCAGAGATATCTGTAAGGCAGCGATCAGCATCTCAGGGACGATATCGCAATTAACCTAGCTCGATGAATAGGAAATCCTGGGTAGGCGAACTCAGCGGCGGTGCAAAGATCTTCGGCTGGCAAAAGTGGAGGTTCTCTCGCCACTGAAACGTTCACTCCGTCCGCTCGAGGAACGTTCAGGTGTGCATGTAGCAAGGAGTCGTGGAAAGGGGAGAGAAGGGGCTGGAGTTTGCACAAATCAGACTAACTTAGCTTAGCGGCAGCTCGACTGTAGGAGCTGCGGAACATCCAATACCCGTGGGTGCTCCGGTGGAGATCCGGAGTTCGCCCGGGTGGTGGCTGCGGGCCACCCTGGCAGCTCCCAATAAGCCAAAAGATGAGAGCAAATATTGGCATGTCCGTGAGTAAGAGAGAGAGAGAGATAGAGATAGATGGATAGATAGATAGATATAGATAGAATGGGGAGGGAAAGAGAAAGAGGGATAGGAGGGGGCAACTGACATCAGTAGAGGGAGGTTAGGACTGTGCTCTCGTAGTCGAATGCAAAAAGGGGCGCTCCTGAGAGATAAGGAAAAAGCTCATGGGGCTTGAGAATCGCTTGGCTCCTATTATGGCGAACGAAGAACAGATAGGAAGAAAGTCGGTGGCGGTGCAGGAGGGAAAAACGGCAACGCGGCATGCCGGTGACGAGAAAGAAGCTGAAACACACCCCGACGAAGCTAGCTGCTCCCAGCTTCATCGTCTTCTACCTTCTTCCCCCCGTTTTCCCTCCCCCGTAGCCGGTCTCTCCGGGGATGCGGGAGGGAAAAAGGGGCGAGATGGGACTGACTGTGGCAAAGTGGGATGCTTGCGGAGCGTGAGGGGGGAAAGCTGTGTGGATGAAAGAAACGAGAAAGCCGGACAAACTGATAGGCGGAGAGCTGAATGCGTCGAGTGTGCTTATTTGTCCTGACACGAATTTATTTTCCCGCCCGACGCCGCCGCGGGATGACGCCCGCATCCCACGGGATACTTATTCCACTTTGTTATGTCGCTAGGTGTCCCGGGATCGCCCCGGTGAATGTCCGACAGTTCTGCCGGTAACGGCTGACACTGACCAATTCTGTCCCCAGGTTTCCAGCCTTGAGTTTTCAGACATTTCATCAATTTTAATAATATATTGCTTTACTTAACGCATCATCCTTTATTTCATTTTTCCTCTTCGGATATTGAGTTAGCTCAGTGAAAATTTATGGTGCAAATCCCTCTAACATCGGTACCGCAAGTATCCATGAGTATTGCAAAGAGGGTGCGCCAATAACATCGAAGCGTGTATTCATCAAGAGCGTTTATGCAGCAGTGTTAACGAAATAGATCCATGCCGCGCGCAGTATATAATTCTAATTCAAGTGATTCGGCCGATTTACAAATATCTGTATAGGTCATTCGGGCGAGCCAGTGTAATCGGTTGGAGAAAGCTATCGGTACACAAGCGATCGCAATTGGTCACGCTAGGAAGAAGCGTTCCGTCCGCTGCGGAAAGCCGAACGTATTGATTATCGTTCGAGTAAACCGAACTATTCCCCAAACTGACGGGCATCGCTAGACCATATTTATCAAATTACACTTTAATTGAGGGAAATAATCTGGGCCTGGTGCAGCCACCCAGAAAGTCAATCCTTTGTGCGGTAGGCTAACGATGTTATCCCCTCAAGCACCCGAATTCGAAGCGGCACCAGCCACGCCACGCTTATTTAGGAAAAGGGATGTAGTTCTCACAGAAATTAATTCACATCTATTGGAATGTGGCGAGTGATCGGTTTAACTTCAATAGCATTTAATAGCTGCTTCCGTAGAGAATTATCTACTATAGCAGGAAATTATATAAACGACGAAATCTTACCAGAGGAATTTATACTACAAATGTTTGTTTGATGTTCTTCATATCATTATGTAAGGCATCACAGAAATCTGTTTGTCTAGGGGAAGGATTATATACCAGGATCGCATTACCTTAGCCCTTACTTCCCAAAGAAATACTATCGGCTGAGTCAATAAGCATTGAGTCTGATTGATGAGGCCTATTCCACTGGCCGAAGGAGTCGCATTACACGAACCCTTCCACAACCCCAAGCAATACACAACCCATCAAAACGTAATTAATGACGCGATCACATAATCCATCTAAGCCTATCAAAAATCACTCACACGACAAACACCGAGTATACCAGGTACTATCAGGGCCGAGAAATCCCAGGCAAAATACCGGAGTAAAATACTCCCGGTGGATTTATAGTAGATTATAATCGCGCTCGGGACAAATGGTAGTTTGAAGGCAATCACGTCCTTCGCATTATTGCCGTGCGCACGGGCGCCGGAATGGGCCCGGTTTGACAAAAGTGGCGGTACTATTTTAAGGGTGGCCGCCCCATGAAGATAACCTTTTCCTTGCTCGCGGCATCCACGTACCGGCAGTATTTCCCTGACGACGAAAGGACCGCCGTATTTCAGTTTTTGCAAAGAGTACGGACGAAGAGGGAATGAGAGGGTAGACTGAGTCCTTTAAACTACTGCCGACTAGGCCAGCTCGGCCCCTTTCAACTTCTCTATACCTATCCGGCAGAGGCAATTACCCATTAAAGTTAAACTGCGAATGTCTGCTGCGCAGAAACAATCGTATGCTGCGACATACCATGTGACAATAAAAATTCACCAGTGTTTTTTTTGGTGGTAGAGTGCAGGATAGAGTTAGAATTTGATAGAATAGAACACGGCTAGTGGCTTCTCATGGGGAATTGCTTTAATTAAAGCTAACACGTGATGGCAACACCTTCGTGTCACGGCTGGACACGTGAATTCGACTGGGACGACTAAGAGAATGGGGAAACGAGCCGGACTCCATTCGAAGGTGGATTGAGTCCGCTAGCCAGATAGCACGGAAGCAACTGCCTCTCTCCGGAAAGCTTTAGTAACCCTGACAGCTTGCGAGGTATCAATGCGAACACTCGAATCCCAATTTTCTCAACTTGCAATGCAAGCTAGAAATCTCAGGCAGATGTTTTAATCATCATCTAGTCCGTGTTTAACATCTGAGAATCTATTTAAATGAAGATTTCTTGGACAACGCGAGAACTTTGGCGATTTGACAGCTACGAAGAGTGATGATTTCAAGAGGAGGAATGATAGTTAACCTGCTAGATAGCACTCAGACTAAGCGGAGATAAGGATGCGTCTCACAGAATCTCTCCGCTAGCTAGAACGTACTGGATCATCCTAGATGCTGCTCACGTGCGCCTAACTGCCACGGTGTGTCTGTTCTCCGCCCTGGCGAGCATTGTGAGCTATACTTTAGGGCCCACGAGCTCCCCAGCCTTAGGCTAGTCGCACATCTATGTGTATATACTTCTGGTGTGGCCGCTGTATTTCTCTCAAGCCGAATCCAGACGCCTAAATTGTTAAGCATACGGAAAATTAACGGGTCTCACTTCCTTCCTGGTCTGTGATTTACTCAAAACCTTCCTGAAATATCTTGAATATTTATGGAAGAGAATTTTTAGATTTTTACAAATAGATTGAAGACTTGACAGTAGACCACTGTTGAACATATCATGAATTTCTGCCATTTTAATGGACGTCTACCATATGACCAAAAAGTCTACGGTATTTCGGGCCAGATTAATTAATGTGCCAGATGATGCACATGCATACATTGTCCAGTCAGCTATTAGCAGAACCTGTTTCCAACAAAATTCGAACCGTACTTCTTTCGAAATTTGTATTTTCGGCTCATTTGACCTGCCGGTCAAAGCTGTGCCATCAGTATAAAGCCGAGACCGAGCAGTGAAAGATTTAAGAATGGGACAGACCTCGAAAGGGGGAGCCGCGGGCGAGATCGATTGTGCTAGATAAGGGTTGCATTTGCACGAGATGTGGGCCGCCAGGGATCGAGTGTAATCTCTCAATTAAAGCTTTGTTGTACTTTCGGATGCGTCGCGGCGGCTCCCTCCTACATTAAAATCCATCTTTTCCACGAAAGCGTAACTACCAGTTGGCTCGGGAATTTATGACTGCTTCAAGTTGCGACATGAAATGGGTAGAATGTCCTTTGTTAAAGCAGAACTGGTAGAACTTGTATGACTATAGTGCACAAGAACTTCCGGGAGCTGTGCTAATACATGGTAAATTTTACTTACATTTGACATAGACGAAAATGTGAAGGAAAACGCAAAATGTTATGAGAATTCGCTTTTGATATAACTTTTACAAATATGTAAAGGATTGAGAATGTTTTATATTCACACGAAACCTAGCAGTAATTGGGAGGAACTGGCATTTTACAAGACGCTGGAGCTTTGGGGTAGATTTCTGGAGGAGGCTGTAGGCAACGGTCCTTTCGAGCGGGCCAGGCATTATAAAACTGGGAACTGATTCCGCCGGATTACCCGGCTGCCGGAACTTTTTCGCGACTTGGGAGCTCTTAAGCGCGCCTCTCCGCTAATCTGGCCGTCGGATAAGCGGAGACTGTTTGAGACTTTCTAGGGCCGACTTAATTAAATACCCGATAACGAAGGGATGGATGTCGATCCAGCCGGCGCCGCTGTCGAGGAAGTACGCGATTTTTATCCCCCCGGGCTTCTTAGGAGAATGGGTTAAATTGCTGAGTGAAGAGCTACTACCTTCACGGATCGCTGCTTATGCCCGACTCATGTACTAAGTAATTTCTTCTTTGATCGCTCGGCTTATGGGAAATAGCTCGTTCGTCCGCTCGCCCTTTCTCAAATCGAACGCCCCACACTGCAGATTATCCTATCATTAATAGTCACTGGGCAGGATCACTTTCCATTTTTCGGCTTATCGATTCCTCTTCTCGCCTAATGCAACTGAAAGCCTTTTCACGCTTGTGTCATCGTCGCATTTTAATTTAGTAAATTGTTGCACTCTATTAAACCGAGTGTTACAAAATTAACCGTGACGTTTATCCACCGTTATCTTTTGCTTAACATCATAGGAATTCCCTGGCATCGCGAAACGAATGGTTTCTCTTATTATCTTGTTAAAGTAGTTACTACAAGAGGGATCTGTTTCTCCCGCGAGATACCGGAAAGTAATTTTCAAGACTTTGTTGTTCGAAATTAAATTCGCGCTCCACTTCCATTTGAGTTCCCTTTTAAAAAAGCCGCCCCGCTTCTCTATTGTATCTACCATCCTTTACGCTTTTGCGACCGTCTGCCTTACGAAATTCATTCTTTTCAGAAGAAATCCTTTGAAAAAATCTGTAAGATGACAGTCCAGTGTGTAACCCTATGAACTGATTATCACCAAAGTGTATTACTATTCATTTACCAGTGACTGAATACATCAATTAGGATTATATTTTCTGTCAGTAACAAAAATTCCATGAAATGCGTATGGCGAGTATGTTTCAATAACAAAAAGGGCGCAGGTGAGTAACGCAGCATGTTTATCCGGAGAGCTTAACTCATCCGGAGATAATCAGTGAGCAAATCCGTGAACAGGGGGTGGCAGGAGTAAAGGGTGGGATGGCATAGAAAAGCCGCGAAGTGCGGCCGAGTCTTATAACGCTTGCATTGATCGGAGCAGGCCGCTTACAGGCCGGGTTTACAGGAAAATCGCATTAAGTTTAGCTAGGACGACGCGATTCATAATTCCATTATTATGCTCCATCCCACCAACAACAACAGAATCCTGCGACGCCTCGCTTTGTTCGCCACGGAACCACCTCCCCTCACCCGACCTGTGTTATATCCGACCAACGGCACCACCCCACTTAGAATTAGTGCTCAGCTAAGCCTATCCAAAGCTAAAATAGCATGATATTTAAAAATGCTGTACATTCATATAATTTATCGTTGGCAAAAAGTTTAATTCTTGCTGGCTGATCTTCGCTTAGAATATGAAGTGCTCTAATCCTGTAATAAAAGGGGGACTCGAGTATGAGTCGATCCATACTCTTAGACCTAAATGTCCGTTCACAAATACAGACGTTCTCCCCGCCTTTTCCCCATTCACTCAAGCATGCAGCATCGCCGGAGCGAAGGCCATCGAGCACCCTTTTTCCCTGGGGGTGAAGAGGGCGGCGGAGTGAGTTAAATCCATCAATTTGAAATGCAGACAGGAAACGGGCTTGACCGGCGCAACGGTGAAATGTGGGGGATCCACACGAACGGCGCTGGCGATTGCAGACGCATCGGAAGGGTTAGCCGGGCCTCGAGGAGGGCCGCATCTGAACCAGTGAGCGAGTCAGTCTTCGGGCTATAGAACCCATTGAGTCGTACCGAAATAAAAACGGGCCTTTCAATGTTTTATGCGCGGCAACGAAGGCTGGGTGCGCACGGGCGCCCCTTTCGCTATCAGAAAGCACGTACACGAAGCATCGGTGGCTTTCGTCTGACGATGTGCAAAAGCAAGCCCTCGTCGCACAGTTTCGTTCACTATCCAGCGAGGTTTTCTCCTCACCATTTACACTCTCTGTTCCACCTGGCCAGCGGCAGTGGCCTGCATTCCTTTCGCAGCTTCACTCTCTCTGGCTCGCGCTGCTTCAGCGTTTTTTCTATAGCCAGGGAGCACACCCACCCCGAGAAACAAGGTGGTCGAGGGAGAACGGGAGGGGGAAAGGGGAGTGCGAATGCTTTGCAACAGAGTGCATTGCGCGCGCCAAATTGAGCACACTTGTGCTGAATCGGCTTTCACCACTGTGCACGCCTTGACTCGAGCTGAAAGCTCGAGGAATGTGGATCAGTCGAACCGTTTATGAAGTCCGCGCGGCCTCCAAATCGATCGCCGAGAACGAGGAAGAGCGAGCCCACAGAGGACTCGCTGGATGAATTAATTCATAATGCTCCGCCAGTCCGGTCTAGTTCTCTCTTTCGCGCGCGCGCCCGGCGTCTCGAAATCTCGGCGGAAGCTCGAAACGAAAGCTACGTGCGCATACTTGAAAGCTCTTCTCTGATAAATGGGTCACACCGCACGCGCGCGCGCGCGCGTGTTCAAGGAACTTACAAGTTCGGGCTCGATTAGGCAAATACGCCGGGTTAACTTGACAATGTGGGGGGAGCGTGGTACTTATAACGAGGTGTACTCGTTTGGCATGGAACATGTGCAGATTACTTCAAAGGATTTAATCCCACTGACTTTGCCAATAGATCCCCCTTTCCAACATTCTCGGCTGCGACAAATGTACACTCTGGTTTCGATATATTTTTAATAAGCCGCAAACCGTTTCATAACATCCGGTGCTTTTCTAAAGTGTAATCAATTCTCCGTCGCTCTACTTCGCACCTTAAAGATCTATTACCAGGAGGGTGTGCGGTTCACACTGGAAGTGCGCGTCCTAACTCTCCGAGAGAAACGAGTATTCTAAAAAATGTGCGGGAAGCAGGAGGTGGAATCGGGTGTTTTAATTGCTGGCGTTCCGCAGGATAGCGAGAAGCAGCCGGCGGTCCTTGTAAATGGCCGTGGGGCAGCGGGTGAGAACGAGTCGGAAGATAGGTTACGTACACCTTCGGGGCTAACGGCGTGAACGTTTAAACTTGCATTATTTACTCGAAATTTCATTTAGAGAGTGGAAAGAGACTTGGTCGCGGATGCTGGCTCTATCAGCGTCCTTCTTCCAGCTTTCCTGAGAGCACAGGGACGTTCTCGCTCGTTTTAGCGGGCCAGATTTTCGGGGCGCAGTGGTGGGTGACACCTGCTATGTGAGGAAAGTTCGTCGCTTGCAGTTTGTCACCTGGCAGGTTGACTTGGCAGGCTTACTTTGGCTTCCAGAGCATCGTGTTCCCTCGTTCTCTGTGTAGGCCTCTCTGCATGTGTCCGTGCGGGCGTGAATATCGTGCGGTTCCTTGGCGATTAATGGAAAACGGTGGGATCCCGCCACTAATGACCCTAAACGCCCTCACCCTCTTTCCTTTCCCCAGATGATGGGGGAATCTTCCTTACTTAAGCCTAACTGTACGAATCTTCTTTCACTCCCGTTTCTTCACCCCTCAACGCTCATTAACGCTTCCTGTCGAAATAACTGGAGTTTATTTCGGCGCCATCGCCCTTGCCCTCCCGAAATCGCCGTGCCTTCAGAACCCTTCGTTACTGCGAGATGCGACTTTTAATGCTTCACGCTTTGACAGAGGAAAGCAGCATCGGCGCGGTGGTCGGAAGCGACAGAAAAAGGAGGGAGAAGATAGGCGGTAGCGCTGTATAATTAAAACGTCGCCAGCTGATGTTCTTTGATCTCGTATTCCAGGGAGGCGCTACCATCCAACCGCCCTCCGCCGTATCATAGTGTCATTTTTGCCTCAAAGTGTTACCGGATATGTATTTCAGACGGCCAGTCTGTGCATTTCAGTTCACAAAGCCCCTGAATTCCTATCTCCCACCCAGTGTCACGCCCTTTCCCCTAACTCCTGCTCCTAAGTGGAACTTCGGGTTAAAAGGGTGGGCCGGGATTTCCATGGCACTGTGACACCGCGCACGCTGGAATTATTCATTAACGTGAAGTTGATCGCATCGGCTCGACTCTGCCTTCCCTTCTCTGTGAATTAGAAAAGCATCACGCCCGGCGATGTTGCGCTAAGTGATCCCTTTGATCCAGCGAAATTGGTTTATTGGCCAACAATTATAGTTTTACGCTTTTCCACTCATTTCTACTCTTTCAGGCCCAACTAATCAACGATTGATAGCCAACATTTCCCGCCTGTATAATAAGTAGGATTTCACACTGCTTTATAATGCTCGCTTCTTTCAAAGAGTTGGCGACTCACATCGTTATACCCCAAGAACACATTTCAACGAAGCTAATAATTAAAAGTAGTTCAGGGTCCTCTTTCATTTCGGTTTCAGTCAGGCACGCGTAACAGGCGCAAAGTGCCATAATGACGAATAGTGGGCCTCGAAGCAGCCGGCGCGGAATAGTTCTAACCGCGTTGCCAGCAAACACTCGAGATGCAGCCGTCCCAATTAAAGCATTCTCCCTGCCCCTCGGATCCCGTTGAATCGCCTGGTAACAATGCCCGCCAGAAGTAGTAGACGTAGAGGCGCGCCGGCAACTTTGCACCGCTCATTAGCGATTGTTACCGTCGTTATAACATACGCCGGAATGTTGATGCGCTGGAAGGGAAGACTATTAATAATTCGGGAGGCGCGTTGCTGGGGAGAAAGTCCTCGGTTAAACGCCCTTCGCGCTTGTTGAAGCTTTCGGCACATGAGAAGCTTTGGGGTGAAGGAAGTTTAGCTAGGAAATCGAGGATATTTTAGATAAGACGTACGAGCTTCACAAGTGACTATATACAGCCAAAGAGTCTAGGAATTCGCGGGGTGAAAGAGTGGGAGCGTGGAAGAAGGAAGAGAAAAAGTTTGGCTGTGAGAAAGGGAAAGGGTGCACAAGCGTAGGGAATGCGACAGTGAAAGGGTGGAAAGGGAGAGACGAAGGGAAACCCGAGAAATCCAACTTATCGGAAAGCTCGCAAGCACGGAAAATGATGCGACGCTCTGCTAGCTATACACAGCTAGGACGCGTACTCCTCTCTCTGTCGAAACGTGTCGACCGACGTGTCGGTGGATGCAGTTAGCGTGGTGTTTGTAGACAGCCTTGCTCCAGCGGACTTCATAACAGTGCGTATCGGTGGAACAGGGGCGAGAGATTCCGAGACACAGAGACAGAGAGAGGACAGAAGGAGACGGGGAGAGAAAGTGGGAGGAGGAGAGAATTGTTCAATGGTTTACAACGCCGCGACATGCTACCCAATTATAGATATCCCACGGCCGAACTTGGACCCGTCGGTGCTTGTATAACTAGTTCGCGATGGACGGACGCCCCAGCTCTCCTAATATCGTCGCGCCCAACACGAATTCTAGCCAGCCGTCAGGCTAATAATCCTCCCAGTTTCCTCATATTATATGTTCCACACTTTAGACACCAGCACGTTCAACTGGAGAGAAAAGCTTTCCAATATTTTGGAATTCTGACGAATGTTTTTCCAGGATTTGTACCTCCAAACTCCGACCGCCACACCCACTGCCTTTCCACACAGACTTTTTACTAAATTTCGCCGCGTTTGATAAGCAATGTCGGCCTCCCGGTTGTCAAGCGACATTTAAATGGCTGCGGATGCCGGTGATGGCGGCGCGCACACCAATAGGCCAGGGCTTAGAAGATTGGATCAGTGTGACTAATGAAATACCACCGCGGTGCTCGTCGTAAATCAAACCGCTGTAACGGATACTTTATAAACACGGCCAAATTTCAACATGGATGTCAATCATGTCCGGAAAGTATCGTAGCGCCGTCGCTTGAAGGAGAGAGAGACAGCTCTATAGGAATATCAGCGTAGAATTCTGGCAGTAAGTATCGATCGTGCGGCAGCTCTACCGTATTTCTCAAATTAATCAGCAACATTTAGCGCAACAGAACTGTAATATATTCAACCCTGCCAGTTGCACGGTATCCCTCTACAATTTAATTATTATTTCGATATGTGTCACGTAGCGGACCAGGCTAGCTAGTGCATCGCGCACTCTCTCTATTCTTCTGTTCCGCCGCTGTTGTAATGAAGGCTAATGAGATTAGTATGATTTGGGGAACATTCCGCTTATTAGATATACACCGCGGCCACTCGCCGATGTTAATAACCGACTGGGCGCAATTAATACTGAATGGAATTTTAATGTCCAAAACACTGGGATTACCCGTATGAAAGCCCCGGTGGTTATAGGTTAGAATAGCAATGCAGCAGTATGCGCACATGCGGCAGAAATTTTATGTCAATTAATTTTAAACTCGATGCATTGCAAGCTGCGTTTTCTTTACTAAGTTAACCGTCCATTCCAGAAACACTAATCGACAACATTCTTTCGGAAATATTAAATACCAGTGATTCAGTGCTTCCCACACGAATTTATTCGAAATATCATATGCTGGGCGCATTGTGTTTGCATTTAATTTAATCTGATACTCCACCTCTGTGAAAACTTTCTACACGCATGACAGGATAATGCGGAACCATGCGCATGAAACTAAAAACGAAAATAAGCGGTGGGGTAGCGTAGGAAGGATGTAGGAGAAATGGGGGGATTTCTAACACTCCGTCAAATACTTGTTTCCGGTTTGCCGCCAGAACGTAGCAGGGCGGCAAAACGACGGCTGCTTTTCTGAAATTTAATTTAGCCGGGATTGCCGAAAAGGCGATAGCAAAGGGTGAGGAAGCCGCAGCAAGGCAGAGGGTACGAGAATAGGAATGTTTGTACATAATTTAAAGTTCGCCCCGGCAACTAGCTGGCATTTCGACCTAAAAAACGGACAGCTGGCTAGCATTGCAAAGGGTTGCGTGAAAAATATAAACCGCCATCCTTCCCCGAGTGAGTTCAAGTGCCGGCTCGTCCGTGGTGATCCAGTAATTGGAACTCTATTGCTTTTTCTATTTTACAATTTAATACTAAAGTAATGACGGTGCACAGACCTGTCGATTTTCATTACGTAGTTTGTTTTTCCTTGTTAGTACCCGAAACGTCTGGAGTGAAATTTACTCCAGAAAGTATCGATCAATTCATCTTGACACCATTCAGATTTATACTATTTTCCGGGACTGCTTTCTCCCGTGATTATTCTTACTAAGTGTACGATTAATCGATTCTTTCAGGTTGAGTGAAAGATATCGGATGAGTCGAACATTACAAGTTCGCGAGGGAGACAAATCACGTCGGCTGTAGGTGAATACTAAAACCATATCCTCAGCCCCTTGCCCCGTCGCCTTCGGATCAATACGGTTCGCTGAGTGTGCGGGCAACAATAAAAGCATTATGCAGTGTGATACTGCTTGATTGCCAAACTTGAGTGCTCACCGCGAGCCAAAGCCAAAACTTCGAGCGCCCAGTTCAAGCGCGTTACACGCTGTTCCGTCATCGTGCGCTCACTCGGCCTGCCCCCCTTCCCTTCGCTCCGAGGAGAGAAGGAGCCTCCTGACGCGGTTAGTTTTCGCCTGCTCTACGTATAGGTATAGCGCGGCAAGCGCGCGCCGGTATAATAGTAATTCGTTTCTCAGTTCCACGCTCGGCGGTCCCCGGCTCCTCGCTTCCTAAATCATCAGATAATTACTTTGGTAATTAATTACAACTCTGTTCGGCCGTGGAGCCGGCCACGCCAATAGGAAAGTAACGGGAGAGGGGAGAGGGGAGTGGGTGCTAAAGGGGGGGGGGGGGGGGCCGTGGCGGTGCAGGAAGGCGGTGAGGGCGGTGAATGGGGAGTGTAGGGTGAAGGGATGGGTGCTCCACTAATAAACGAGCCGTCGACGCACCCCTTGCCCCAACCCGCACGCTTACCGTTCAACCTACTTTCCATTATTCTTCCTATTATAAATCACTCATCAACTTTTTTCAACTTCCCCGCCCACCCCGACGCCACCGACGCCGCCACGAACCCTTGCTAGTCGGCGTACTTCGTCGTGCTTCCACCGACGAAAAGACCAGGGCAAGAAGCGTCCTAGTAAGTACGTATTACGCTGACGCCGGACTCAAGGATCCCCGAGAATCCCTCCCCCGAAAGGAGAGTGATCGCTTCCTCGTCGGTATTGTCACAGTTGTGCCATTTGAGCGTTTAAATGAAATTCCATTGTTCTCCCGCTTTTTCTGGCTTGAACTATTCTTGATGATGTGTGTTATAAATGCCTTTTCGACCAGCAATCTCTCGTTTCTCGTAGATGATTGATCGAATACTAATTTAATTGTTCATGCCGTAATCTCATCGATAGAACCAAGGAGTATACGGATATGTGGGATTTCGGTTCACCTGACAATCAAATTAAACGTTAATTTAAGTGAAATCGATCTTAGTCTAGCTAGAAGCTTGGACCGCGTGCCCTCCCGGGGTTGTCGAACTCGCTCGGAAAATTAGCCGATTATCAGGTTGACCCTCAAGTTCACGAGGACTCACGAAGTTCTTCACTAGCTCCGTAGGCGACAGTCAGGCGTCGAGGCGGGTCTCCCCGCTCGCAAGATGCGGAACCTTGATTCAGGAACTTAGGATGAGAAGCCGACGAAGGGGGTTCACGTAAGTTCGCGGCTACGCTCGTCCATTAGGTAATTGTGGTTTCCGGATCGGTATTCTGGCAGGCGTCGTGTCTTCGAGAGGATTGCCAAGCGAGTTCAGCTTAAGAGAAGCCTCCCTGTTCGAAGTAACTGTGTGCCGCTGCCCTTCCTTCCCCATAGCCCGTTCTGGGACTCCGTGTGTGCGCGTCTGGGGTATAATCAGGTCTAAGGGTAAGTTTGACAAACCCTGCCTACCAGCCACTGATCAATGCAAGCAATCAGTCTTGTCCCCACTACCACGACATGACAACGTGCTCATCATCAACCCTTCCACCCACGCACGCCCTTCGGATCCTAGTATCCTTCCCTCCAACTTTCCCCATGCACTCTATGTGAGTGCCAATAAGGCTTCTGACTAGGAACTGAATTTCTAATTACATACCGTGTTACTTATCGGCCCGAACTACTCGTTCTTAAATGGGGAAATACATTTATGTAATATATAGTAGTATGGCTTTTATCGCATATGTCAGTCGTCGTAAGAGAAATCTGTCACTGCGTATCTAACACGAAAGGAGAAGATCAGTCTGAAGGACCAACCGTCTTCCTTTCTCTGTTTACCATTATCTGGCTTGTCGGTAGGGGTCGGGGTAGGGTGTGGGAAAAATTGCGTGTTGGATACATGTGCCAAAGGAGAAGTAATCGTGATTTATTATGCCTGGGATTGACGTGTTACGGAGACCAACAGGTTGGCGAGGGGTGACGCCGGGAACGCGGTATCGTGAAAGTGAAAAATGCTCTGTTTGATGCTGTTTAGCCTGATAAGCCGACGTCAAGCCTCGCCCACTGCTTCTTGACAAGGCGAAGGAATTATTATTTCTCTCTTAATCTACGCACGATGTCGTACACTTATCTACCTCAAATTTACATTCGCGGGTAAAATGTATGATAAAAAAACACTGCTCACTTAGTGGAGATTATCGTTAGTGAATCATTTCTGATATCTTATTTTAACGAAATGAATGTAGCGATGATAAAATAAGGAAGATTAGTGAGTCCAAATAAGAGAAGCTTTCATAAGTACCCATCAGTAGCAAGGGGCGCTGTATATCCCTTGGGGCCCTGAGTGAATAAAGCAGCAATGATTTTCGCGTGGTGATGAATAAATCGGTAATCGAGTTATCGGTGTTCGAGTGGTCGCTCGTAGGAAATTCGAAATCCATTCGATGGAAGTGGGCCGGTGAGTTGGGTGGTTTTGGGTGAAGCGCTGGTGTCCTCATTGGCTCTCCCTTGCTTCGCACTCGGACCTCGGACTTTCCATCGTTCTCTCGCTCGCTCCAGGGCGATAATGTTGCAAATTTATATTCCGATGGCGATCGAGCAAACCTGCTGAATGTGCACTCTCGGCCACGGGACTGCTCTGCTCTCCTCTGTGCTTGGAGTCTCTCTCCTTTCGGAGAATGCCACTCCTACTGGCCCCTAAACCACTTCTTTTCTGCGTTTCTTCCTACAACCACCAGTCCTCCACCTCCACCTCTCGGATGCTGCTTCCTTACTTTCTCCGCTACTTTTTTCCAGCCCCTTCTCGACTCGCCGGCGTGCCTTTTGTGCCGGACGCGCACTACCCGACGATCCTAGAAACTGGTATGTCAATCTCGAATCGACAATCAATTTTTCATACGGACTTTTCGCTCAGTCGCTTCTATTCGTGAATATCGGCATTGTTCGCTTTGTTTGACGGGCAAACAACAACGTAAGGTGGCTATTTGATCGAATAGCGATCATACCGATAATTCAACGTATTCTGACGTCAACAGTGTTGAATATTAGTCGAGCACACTTTGGCAACAATAATTAATTTCGGACTGCTCGGGTAATTCGAAAACGTTATTAGCGGAGGCAAGCGTGAACGGGAAATAGGGGGCGGTGACCGCGTTCACGTAACTGACGCGGATTTTTCGATCGTTCTCATAAACGATGAGCGAACAAGCATAGTATTTGCAGGTTTCCAAAAGGGAAGGTAGGAGAGAGGAGGAGAGACTGAAGTTTTCATCGAGTGACGCATATAATAAAGCACCAGGATACCGGTAACACGGTGCTCGAATTTCGATTAAAATATTCAGTCGCTGGAGAATATCTGTTTGTGAAATTCATAACCGCGACGTAATGTGCTCGCGGCCACTACCAGTCTGTTTAAAACGCGCTTCGGCTTACAGAAGTTCGGTCGTTGCTCGGGGATTTCACGGTAATTGTTTAATTTTTGTGCGTGCCGATTCGTCAAATGAGCAATCGCACTCGCTTCTCATCTGGGGTATTCGGAAATCCTCTACCTTCAATAAACCTCCAATATAAAATAAAGGAAACAACATCAATATTTCTGCATTTCTCTTGTATTATCCTCATTGTTCTTCACTAAATACACTTAAAATATATTACAAATTTTGCACTGACGATTCCGATTCATTTCAATTGAATTTCACAGGGTTTTCCGCCGGTTCGTTTTTACAGAGGAATTCATCAATTTCCGAAGGCTTGCTCGGCAAGTAGATCAGGTGATCGATGTCACGGGCGATCGGCAGCGGTCGGGTCGAGCTATCTATTAGCCTAATCATTAGTCTACGACAGAGTAAAATATACCGGTATAATAATCGCTGGCATAGCGGGCGTTTGATTTATCGTCCAGTTCATTTCTCTTCCATTCTATTTGCACGCGGCGGGCGAGCGCGCGGCTGTGCTTAAGCCGGTGGAGCTCTCGGGCTCCAGAGCTGCCGCTCCCGAGTAAAAAGCTCGTCTTCCCAATGGCCCGTAGACGCCGACGTATCCCGCTCTAAGCGTATCCCGCAAAAGCTGTCGTCGGTGGTTTCCTACCGCTGAGTTTTTCGTGCGGGCGCCCCCCACGTACCTACATAGGACAACCTGGAGATCGATAGGAACGACGCCCCAACCGACGGTCTTCGCGTCCGAGGAGGTGGCACACTCGGTTCAGCTCAGCTCAGCTCGGCGAACCCAGTTGAATAGCTTGAGAAGTGGTCGACGCCACTTTGTGCTGCATCGACATGAATTTGTATCCCGCCGGAGTTACGCCGCGCCGTCCACCCAACTGCATCCGTTCTCGCTCACCTCAGCCCGCTCGCCTTCCGCTTTCTCTTAATTTCCAATGCTGCCCGCCCCGCACCTCCTTCCTTCCCCTTTCACTAGGATTTAACCCCATCGAACTCCTACCTTAGCTCCGGAGATTCTCACATTTTTCTCTCCTTTTCGCAGACGTTGAACATTCGTTCGTTCTTGCTTTTCTAATCACAGCCCTTTAGACTTTAAAGAGCTTTGAGATACATCGATTTACGTGTTTATTGTGTCAATAGCAAACACCCTATTTTACAAACAGATTCAACAAATCTTGGAAGATTGTCGATAGAAAGTTGAGAATGAGTTGAAAATTGCTAGTTACACGAATGTTTATCCGGAAAAATCGGCAAATCCATCGCCAAGAGAGCGAAATTCCACGGAAGCTACCAATTTACGGGTTGCCACAAAGTTTCGCATTAGTTCCTCATAATCATCTGGATGTTTGGTGTAAATTCCATCTGCAGCGGTCGCACCAGCAATTTGCCCGGCTGGAGGAGAAGCGTTTAGTAGGAAGTATGCTTTCCACGCAGGGTTTAACGCTATTTCTCTCTCGCCCGTCGCCTTCACCTCCTCCAGTTCTCGTCGATTCTCAGCTAAACCCCTTTGGCCTCGTTCATTTTTGCCCTCAAAAAGCAGCGGCTCGCGTGAGAGCCCCAAGCCATGTAGGAGTACGTCACGTCCGAACGATCCCGGGAGCGAGTCGCCAGGCCGCATATCAAGAGCACTCCTTTCAGATCGGACTGTCATTGATTCGACGATTTTCTTTTTATTGCCCGGAAAGCCAAGCACAAAAAACTCAAGTGTATTTTTATTTAAATGTGAATAGTATAACTGAGCCCGCTTCGGGCGCTCCTAATTCCTCGAAAACCGATTGAATCCTGGTTAAAAGATAGATCGATTCCTTTGACTGCCTCGTTTGCCATTCGTGCCGCTCGTATTTAATACAGCGCTTGCCCTGTCAAGCAATTCGGAAATCTGTCTTGCTGTAATACGCTTTGCTCTCTCGCGTTTTTCATATCGCGAGAAAGTGCTTACGCCCGCGTAACAGTCTGCGACGCGACACTCGGCGAACCCTGTAATCTCGATCGTGTCCTCCTCCACCTCCTTTCGATCATCGTAAAAAGGGAGGAGCTGTGGGAGGGCAGGTATTTCCCTTTCGAGTTCCTGGAGAAACGCGAGCTAACACTGCGGCTGACAATTTTCCGTAGCATCAGCTGAATTCGATCTAAATGCCACGATGACGTGTACGTGAAACTTCGTTCGAGTAGCTGTCCATGTTGCTTCAGAGACATGGACATCAAAAAGACCCTCGATCTCTATCATTATTTCAATAACCCTTGTTACATTTTTATGTGAGATCTCTCGATAAGTCGTGCGATCTAAAAAATCTCTAGACATTTGAGGATTTTCCACACGGCAAGAAGCGGCTGTCAGCCTATTCCTTTACTATATCGTGATATCACTTTCGCGTTAGAAGGGTAATAATATTCGCAGAAGCCACAACAGGCCAATAAAAAGCAGCCGGACACACTTGCCAAGCGATGTGGCGCAAAGGGTGCGAAGGGTGCGAAGGGCCGCACTCAGGCTTAGCGGAATTAATATCTTGTCAGGCTTATATCTTAGCCGGCGCAGCGGGTATAATGGTGGCTGCTAAGGCTAAGGCAGCCGTTTGCCCGAACTTTCTCTATTACGCGGCTGCCGCGCCGCGTAAATATGTACCGCGCTTAATCACGTTGGCCGAAAGTTCCGCCTGCTGCTAGTCTGAGTCGAACAGGCGAGCGCGCTCGTCGGCATTCTATCGGTTTGTCAGCGAGCGAGCGGGCGAACACGTCGAAAGCATCGAGAGACGATGCTGGCATTGTGTCACTACGAAGGTACCGGTGGCCTAACCCTTTCCCAACTAACTAGCGTTCCCCGAACGATACTGAGAGGGAACGAGAGGATTGTTAGCACAGCGTCGAGAGTTGGAGAGAGAGGGAGAGGGGGAGAGGCGACAGAATCATGAGGGGGTTGGGGCTACTGTGGCCTGGGGTGGATGGGTTTCATCGATGGATAGAACGTATCCATAATGCGACGGGCTTAGCGCGCGCGTGTTAGGATCGTGGCACGGTACAACCGGGCAGATTGAGGCTTAGAGCGACGGCAAACAGCATCAATTTGGCATCGAGCCACCACGCACCTTGATGGATACACGATTGCTCCGATGCGTGTGCGCACACCACCGGCCGCCAACATTATTCCAATGACTCCAAGGATCTAAATTAAAACCCTGTTAAACACACAATTCGTACAGATCCAGCAAAAAATTAGAAATAGAGAATGTTTTTGATTTCTAATGTTATCGTTAATAGACAAAGCTTGTACACTGTTACATTTTGTACATATGCATACCGCATTGACAGCACGGCTTTAGGAAATCTGGCATAGAGAATTCGATGTATTTCGTAGTATTTCATTAAAGGAAATCGGCGTACGCGTCGTTCAAAAGGAAAATTGAATGAGGACATAATCTTATCGCGGATCGATCGCGTCTTTAGCTTCCAAGACAGCCTCCACCATTGGGGGAGTCTCTCGTTGCATTGAACTTCAATGCGATATTCTGTACCGTCACTAATAATTACAGGCTGCCGGTCGAAAGGAGCGCATCTCGCCAAAGAAAGTTCCTAAGCCTTTCCCTTTAAAGAATTAAAGACAATACATGTACAAAAGCATAGAACATAATATAATATTTCAACAAAGAAGTAGGCCTTAAAAGTGTTAAAGTGTTATGAAGATGAACATCAGATTTTCGATTAAAAGGACAGTTGGGTCACATTAAGAATAAAAATCCGGTCCCCGCGGGGGAAGTATTATCTTGAAAAAGCTTCCTGAAAGTCGGTCGAGCAGTCAAGGTGTTAAAATAAATGCGGCATGCGATCGCTGGCGAAAAACTTGGCCAACTCTCATTAACAAAGGAGTACGGTTGAGAAGCGAATAAATTAGGATCACTGACACACATAAATCCTTCGCGTACGAGTTGCCGGGACGCGAGGATTACGATAGTTTTAAATCAGTGTCCCGGACCGAAGTCTTGGAGGACTCGGTACCCGGTTAATCTCAAAGCGGCGAATAATAGAAAGCGTCCTATCCGCGGGATTAAGTTACACGCTGATTAACATATCACTTTGGACTGCCACCAAAACTGTTTAATTAAATGCGCGGCTTCATGCCGCCAAGAGGTAAATGACAGGACAATGCACAGTAATAACCGCAGGGCATCTATTAATTTTCCCGACTACCTGTTTACTTCAACATCCTTTCTTTCTCCCATGTATCACTGTTTAAACACAAGTGAAACTAATGATTCAATAATTGAAACATGCTTTCGACTTCGAAGATTATTGAAATCCATTGATACAGATTTAGTAGTTTCAATAAATCTTTATAGTATCTGTCAATAGATTACTGTACTAACAAATACTATTAAGTAATTGAGTGATAGAGACATAGTTTAACTCTTTGCACTTCAAACATTATGGAAATATATTGACTTGTGCAGGATTGGGATTGGTGTTATATTCAATCTTAACAGTGCCTGCAATAGGTTACTATTGAACCAATTATCAATAACTAATGGACTGATAGTGACATCGTATGACACTTTGTGCTACAAAGATTGGGATATATTGGTTTAGCTGGTCCTTGGGTTTCTGTTGCAGTAGATCCGTATAGGATGATAGTATATTAGTACATAGCACAGGTAGTAATATTACTTAACTCTTTGTAATAAATCTAGAAGATTTGGAACTTATTAAACACTTTCATTTTAAAGTCATACATAAACACATTCAGTATATAATACAATAAAGATGATGCTTTGACTGCAAAGGTTTAACATAATTAAAAGGTTATTACATGAATCCCATAATACTTTAAAATTCTGTATGATATAAATATCAGATTTCACAAACAATATAGACAACTGAGCATCAAAGATATGCAAGTAATATCATATAAATACATATGCAGATTCTTCAAACGCATGATCAATAAGTCTGTGTAACATCAGATCAATATAACAAAACACAATAAGCCATTGCATGCATGCAAGTAAAATGCAGATATTTGCACAATCATTCAATGTTCTGAATGCAAAATATAATAGACTTTAAAGATTACAAGATACCCATTATACCTTTTGAGCATATGGAACGTATACAGAACATGCATACTGCATAAATGCTCTCAATGATATGTTCTTCATTTGGCATGCTTATTATAATCATAGAATCGCATGAATGTCTGTTGAAATCAATGTAAATCTTACCTTATTCACGCATAGTTCACTTTCCAAATGCAAATACAATGTGCAGGGATGTGTGACAGTATTAATTATATAAATTGGCAGTCATATTCCATTCTTTCAAGACTTTCCAGGAAGTTCTGTGTGCTGCTTGAGCGCATTGGCACTTTATCGAACTGACACCCGTAAAGAAAGCCTTCGCCAGTCAAAATATTCAATACCAACCACTCACAGTACAATTACTCTACGTTCTCGCGCACTCTAGAAAGAAACTCCGCACTCTTTCTTGTCATAAATCCCAAACTACGCCAGAACGAAACAATGGAACAACGTAGTTACAATGCTGGGCTTTTTCTGCGACTGCGCAATTGGCTGTGCGACGGCCCACCTGGTGGTTTCCTTGCGTACCGACACACTTGCCGGCCGGCGCGTCACTTTCCACACTATCGATATTTATTAGTCAGTGTATCCACAAAATTAATGAAAACACTTACTAAGCATCATTCAATGCATTTCAATGTGTATTTCCATAAATTTTCTATATATATTAGACAGCACTAATCAAGAAAGAGTTATGCACTAAAGTTGAATACTTTGCAATCGATATATCAGATATTATCGACTGTTACCTCTTCTTCGCGTGGAACTACGTCATTACATATGGCTGCGGCCCCGCGTAACATTCTTTACCGGGTTTCGTGCGTTTAATTAGTGTGTCAGAGCCTAATTAAGTATTGCAATGTGTGCCTGAGTGTTCTGAGTTTGTGATAGATAAGGACTGCTTTCGAGCAAGGACTGGTTGGTGCTTGGTAGATGTTGCATATCATCCGGTGAGTGCTTCTTGCAGCATGTTGCATCTTACTCTGACTGGCTTGCTCTCATTGCTACAGTATTCCTATTACGTCCAACAGAATGATTGTCGTACCGTTTGCTGCAATATATGCTATTTACTTTTCTCTCTATCCACCAGTAAACCAGTATGATTTGACTATACACTGATCCGTAATAGAGCACAAACGTTACGTATTTGTAGCAATGTGTAACTCTGAGCCACGATCATTAGTGAAACAGTGCGGTATTGTGAATGTTGCGCGTGAGGCGAGAGTATGTGAAAGAGTATCGAAAACGAGTAGGATCAGCGTAAGAAGAGTGGGTGCAGGTCGGGCGATTCGCTGGCTATCTAGCGCAGTCTCGGCGGCAATGCATCATGCATCATGCGTTGTACGTCGGGCGAAACGTCGAAGTCACGGTGCGGCTCCCGGCGCGAGAGATGTATCGGGCAATATGTCGTTCATCCTCTAAATCACGACGATTTACAGTCGAGGAGCGATGCCTCTCTCTCGGTGCGGTGCAATCGGTTGCTCGAATCGGGAGATATCGATGTCAGGTCGCTTGGGCTATGGGGGAGCAGTAGGGGAGGCAATGGGGAGTGGAGTGGAGAGGAGAGGAGAGGAGAGGCCTCCCTTTCGTCCGTCATGGATTGACGAAATAAAAAGCGCCCTAGCGAGAAGGCCACCGGCACACAACGGAGCCAGCGACTCGCAAAGCACGCGCTTTGTTTTCCCTGCGCGATCGACGTTCGTCGTTCGCCGACGAATCTATGTACGCCAGAGCACAGCCCACCGCCCTTCTCGTATTTCGCTCGGACAATAACGTGTCAAAGATAGCGCGTACCGGCCCTCACTGCCACCGACAAAGGAAGAAATAGGGCCGCACGCTGCCTCTCGCTCGCCCATTTCGATCGGCACACTCCGACAATTAGAACTATTATCGCGCGCGCTACGTTTGCCCCGCTTTTTAGCCGGCCGACCGTGACACTGTGGTCGTACTCCTCACCGTCCTCTCCCTCACTCTCTCCTAGCCTGCTTGCCTGCCTGGCTTTTCACGTAATCGCGCCAGGATTGTCTGCTGCCATTGTCCATCCCAATTGGCAGAAAGTTCGCCCCTTCACTACCGCAGCACGCACACTTCTTACCGGAATGGGGATGGATTTAATCGTTCGTTGGAATTGATCAGCCACTGTTAGTATTATTGAATCGATCAATTTGGCTCCAATTTTTACGAATATTTGTCGTGAATTTAATGTAGCTTTCTCGTGAGTGGTTGCATACTTTGGAAAAATGTAATATGTCACCGCACATTTCGGGATTCGTTGAGCCGAGAAATATTTGAAAGAGTCACTGATTAATTGTATAGCCTTCCGAAAGATATTTAAAACACGCGAACTCCACAGAAAATCACCATTCGCATTTCCAATTTTATTAATTAAAATAGAATACCACCAAGCGGACTTGTATCCGGCCGCTTCCAGTGGCGGCTTCCTGCTCGATCATTTAATTAATTTACCATTAAACCGACGTTTCTTTTGAGCCGGCGCCGCGCGCAAATTGAACTGATTTAGAGACCACCGGCATAAAGAGAGTTTTCGATTGCGAAAATCCCCCTTGCACTCCGGCCACCGACCGAAGTCGTTGATTGCGCGCTGCGATAACGCACCGATCTGTTTGTCGAAACAATTTTCCAACAAACACCCATTCCCGGCGACGTACTTGCATGAGCAGAAGAGAGAAGGCTTCGGGAGAGTCGTGGAAAGACGGTAGAGCGAGTGAGCTGGCCGACCAATTTATCGTAAAGTGCTTCTATTATGGTAGCAACAATACACTTTCGATTCTGCTGCATTGTACCTGCCACCGGCAACGAATCCCGACGGGATGACGGCTCCTGTTGCCGCCGAATGGAATCGGCACCATTGTCGCAAGGCGTGCACCACTTCAAACAAGCACGTTAATTAGTCGAGCACACTGACCACCAATTCAGAGCGAAACTTCATTCATGAATGTGGCGATTATTCCTGCTAACTGAGGACGATGGCCAATGGTACACTCTGCTGCCCCATCGCTCCCATCATCAGAACGATAATATACTCCCTCCAGGAAAAAGAGATTGCTCCGGCAGTATGTGGATGTACACATCAGTAAATCATCAGCTTTTGCTGGCTTACTATTAAGTTTTTCCAAGCGGTCTATTTAAACTGCATGAAAACCGTATCCTAGCAAACATCTGGAATATTTTGGAGTATTTGCTAACTTCGCTTAAAGCCAGTGGATTTTTTTTCCAATGGGAAGAAAGTAGCAATTGCAACAATTCGAATCAATCTAGTTAGTATTCAAAGGGGAAATGGGGGGCTGTTTATTACTAGGCTAGAAAAGCCAATGGGAGTCAGAGTTGGCAAGGTGAGCGAGGGCACGGCATACTGCTGATCACCAGTGAATACAAATGCTCGAATTAAGCGCTGATTGCCCGCAACTCGATCAACTTAGTACGATTGGTTAGTTAGACTTTAAATCAGGATACGTATCGGCCTTGATTCGATGATTCCCCGCCCGCAAACTTGCGCCGACCCAGCAAACCGTCTCCTTTCGAATTTTGGTAAACCGCCGTCTCTTCCTCTCCAAACATACCACGAAATGAGTTTTCCCCCTACTGCCAGAAAGTGTTTGCCTTCATTTGAATAGCTCGACTGTCATTTTGGCAATTGTCTGATGATTACTAAGGTGAAATAATCCATCTATTAGAATTGGTTTAATAATTGCAATAAGAAGACATGTACACCTGTATTTTCCAAATATTGAATTATGAAAGAGAATTGAATTGAAAAGTCAACTTTCATGACAGAAGTGAGAAAAAAATGGGGGCACTGTATACTCCATATTTGAGCTAACATTTTAGCTAACGCACACTGTGAGTTGGAGTTTCGTTTTCGCTCTCAATTAACATTTCGCCGAGTAAATTTGCGGTGGAAAACTTTTCCATACATTTTTATAATACTACAGAACAGGTATCGAGTGACGGGAGGAGCCAGACAGTGATATATTAAATTGGGTTAACGGCGAGTAGACTCGGAGTTGGCTCGCGTGTGTTTCATTAGCTCCATTAGGAACACCGGAAATCCATTTAGAAAATTGTGCGTGCCCCTGTCACTTCAGGAGGAAAGCCGCGCCGTCAAACATTTCTAGCACGAAAGTCTTGCTTACGCACCGCTAATTAAAAGCCTCCAGGAATGACGAAGTCGTATTTTCGGTGCCATTACTCGAAATTACAGTATTATTGTCGGGAACTCGTAAAGACTTTCATGGGCGCCATTACTGATTTTCTCGAAACAAGCCACCGTTAATTCAACAACAAAGTTTTATGGATTGCCACAACTGAGTATTGTTGGTCATCGAGGCAACATTTTCTGGTATGATCATTCAATCCCACATGGTAATATAACAGCACAATCAAATCCAACTATCATTTCCCTACGTTTCATGCCTTATTGTTAATAACGACATTTCAGTTAAATTGAAAGAAATAAAAGCTTGTGGAATGGATGAAAGCGGTCGTTCGATGTTTAAAATGTCAAACAGCATGATTTCAAATGTAAAGTAGCAGTGCCAAAGGGGGCGAAGTCTCGCCAAACGTTCCGATTCCTTCCTTCATCCGAAATCCCGAGGCCACTCTAGTAGTCAAATCGTCGCCGAGTCAAATTGCAAAGTCACGCGTGACCAAAAAACAGGTCAGACTCAGTGGTATAGGGTCGTGTCAGCTGTCTGATGACCCACATTCCAACTGGGGGTAAGGTAAGAGCCACTGAAAAGCGACGGACCAGCCGGAGATTCGATTGTGTCCAGCCGGCTAGACTTACGGCGGTTAGCGTGGCCGTGCACCCCCCGAGAAAATTAATAGAACTATCGGCCAAGTACAGGGTGACCCAGAAATTCACCCTCGCCTTACCGAAATCTCCTGAAAACCAAACTCCGACATTTAATAAAATTCTAGCACATGGTTCCTCTAACTTCCCATTTATCAGAAGTGAATCATTCTTTATTCGTATCCTATTAGTATTCCAACCCTTTTATTGGCATATTCCTTATACTTTTATAAAATTGGCAGTCCAAAAGTTTGATAATTAGCATTGTTGAGCAGCCAAAGCAATACTCTGTCAAACGTATGCATATTTGATTGATGGAACTAGATTAAAATTCAACAAATTAAGTAGGGAAGTTTTGAAAATACGAAATAAGCTTTGTTTCAAACTATTTTTTAATCAAGAACAAAGGTCGGAAATGCCTCTTTGTGTCACCCTATAGGAAGTAGTAGAAACGGTCAGTCTGCTCCGGCAGGAGGACGTGTCCAGGGAGCGCATCTTGCAGCCGGCCACTAAATCAACATTTCAGCGTGCGCGAAATTAAGGAAACCCTTGATCTACGGGCCATCCTGCGCTCTCGATTCCTGATCTATGGATGCCCTAGCTACTGGCGGACTTTTGTGTGTCCACCCTCGCATTGTCCCGCCTGAATGGATCTTATTCTCCTCCGGCTACGATTCCTCTCTTCTTCCTTCCTCTCTCTGACCTCTACACTCATCCTCTCGGCCCTCTGCCTCTGCATCCTGCAAACCATCTCCACCGGACTCCTCTGCGCCGGAAACCGACCGTCAGAAAGCTTGGGACGGAAGTCGCCGTAAGATATCGTTCGTGATGCTACTCGCATTCCTCCAGCAACCAGGAGTATTGATCACGCCTGCCAATCTCCCTTCACTTGGCACTGTTCACTCCTTTCGTACTGCTAAGTTTATTCAGAATCTATTTGAAAGAATGACAGCTTACGTGCCAGTTCTTCAAAATATTTGCATTTCTTTTAATGAACTTATATGCTCATTGTTTCGAAAATTCCATTGATTAATATCGCTGCAGAACTTTCTAGTCTCCGGCTCTTAATGCACCAGGGACCGAGAAAGTGTGTAGGCGAAACATACTAGAAAAGCAGAAAATACTTTTAGAAATTGGATATCTCTGGTCCCGAGATGGTTTCGCGTTGCAGGTCATACTAGCTTAGGTGCATCAGTCAGAGCAGGCGAGAAAAAGGTGCAGGAGGATAGCGCGCAAACTGGGGCGAGTAAGAATAAGTAGCATACGCGTGAGCCGGCCTGTCCCCCCGGCGCTCATTATACCAGGGAAAACGGGGGGTTTCTCGCAGAGCGATATCAATGCAGGACGCGAGTATACGAGAGCGCATTGAAAACAGAACGACCCAGTTTAATTATCGAGTTGAAAGCTCCCGCTGATGTGCGTATCATCGGCATTCGCAGGGGGTTAGAGCCTGTCGCGCGCTTTTACTAGCCCCGCTTCGCACGTATGCTGTTGGGAAACCAGCATTCCCAATCCCACTGATGCCCTGGGATCACGACGATTGGGCCAATAATAATGACGTTTATGCTTACACGAATCATGTGTCCCCTTATCAACAGGCCCGCCAATAGAATACCGACGGGATATGTGGCCAGTGTGAACGAGCGGGCTGGAGGGGGCCGATGGTTGAGGCTGTCGACAATAATACGGTGTTTCCAGTAGCGATTCCGGGCCTCCGGCGAGATGGAATCATCATTGAGCGTAGCTAGCCTAGCAATAATGGATGATGCGCCATTACTTATGCTTTAATGAAAACGCCCTGGCCCACTTTAAACAGGGTTGTCGGCTATTATGCCGCGCTATGCGCCTCGCGCCGCTATTCAAGTGGAACACGTACTGGGACTCGATGATTATGTGTGCCTTGCGTCATAATGTTTACTTACCTACCACCCCTGCTCTCTCGTCTCTCTCTCTATGCGCGCACTGCTGATGTTTTTGCATGATCTAGGTCTCCTTCCGCTGAGATGCCGCGAAAGAGTTAAATTACTCGGGTAAATATTATAATTCGTCTGGGGCTCCTCGTCAGCTAAAACAACACAGCATTGTCATGAAAGCAGCGAGAAATTAATTTACTTTTCGGGCTTCTTGGGAAGACAGAAGCTTTTTATAGTGAAGTGGCATAATATATCACATGAAATAATAATTCATAAAAGACACTAGTGAACTGCGAATTAAATATATTCGTGCTATATACCTTTCTAAATTAAATATAAATTTGACAGAATTGCATTTTGCAGCCCAATGTTTAGCTAGATTCTCGTGAAATTTGTATTCATCCGGCAAAATATCGGACGCGCACGTTCGAGCGATTACCCACATCTTCCGAAGGGTTCTGTTAACATTTTCGTAGATGGAGTGTGAGGGATCACGGGCCCCAAATAAACTTTCGTCAATTTCCTGCTGGTTTCCTAATAGTCCGAAGATACTGATGATGTGACGCGATGATGGCCGAGTAAACGGCGAGATCCCCGCACTAATTCACGAGAATAGGCTCGCTGGGCTGTGAGTGTGCTCGTACTTCGCGCATGTGTGTACGTCTGATCGGGTGCCCAGCGGAAACCCCGGTCCGAGTCGAGGATAGACCATCAAACCGATTGTAATCAGACCACCCCTGGCTTCCAGCACCCTCCTTGGCTTTCAGCACCTCACCTTTCTACATTTCCCTCCGGTGGCATAGCACATTCGCCGACTACCCACTGGCTACGGCCACTGTAGACCTAACTCGATTTTCGGCTACTCATGCTGACCCAATCTTTGGCTCGGCAAACCCACCACAGAGATACACGTAGTCCAAGAATATAGCAGATATAAGGCTGCGTCCCAAAAAAGTAGAAATATCTACTTTTGTATTTAACTGTCTCCAAAATTATATCACCTCGTTCTAAAAATGCAGGCATTTTAAAAAAAGACAGTTTCGACTTTATCAATATCAGTGAGTGCTGACACTCCGACTGAAATCCGAAAAGCCAATTACTCGAGTCGTGTCAAGCCGACATTAAGCGTGCCAATAATAATCCGAGGAATTCGGCAGTGCCAATAATACTATAGTAGCAGTTACGTTCATTTCCAATATTTCGACAGTAATAAAATGGAATCGGACGGGGTGGCGCTCACTCGCGTGGGGAAGAAAGCTTAGCAGAAGCTGTCCGCTGACTCAGTCGAGATTGAAAAGCGCACCGTTCGAAGAGTTATGGGTCTGGCCGGGTCGATGGTGGGAGAGGGCAGCGGCGGTGGCGGTGGCGGTGGCGGCGGCGGCGGCGGTCCCTCTTTAATGTGAAGTTATGGAAATCTTGTAAGGCAATAAATAATATTTGCACCAGCGGCAGCAGCAGGAGCAGCAGCAGCCGGGCAGAGAAGGGCAGAGCGCGCAGTAAAACCGTCGATTTAGTACAGTGCCAGGGTTGTTCGAGCGTTCGCTGAATATGCATTCCGGGCCGGTGCGAAATCCGGTTCGTTTACTCTAGCCCTAATTGCTCCACTTTGCTCCGTGGAGTTTAAGGTGGCCCGCCGTCTATTACCATCGACGTGTCAGTCTGTTGACCCCATTTGCATTTTTTTCCCAAAATCCGTCGGACGCCCCCTTCGATTCTACCCGGCAAGGCCTTTCGATCCTAGCCCGGCGAGCCTGAACCACTGGGATCCTAACCTCCCAAGTCATCCTAACCCACCCCGCAGCCCGGGACGGCACCTGCTCGTTGTAATCGCGGGAGATAAGCCAGCTTTAAATCCCAGCGAAAGCCAGACACCGGGGGGCTAAGACTCTAACGAAGCACACGGTCCTCGCCGATTCGTTCGAGATTGCGATCGACATTGCTGAAAGTAAATTAGGTATCGATCGGCATGCATGATTCCGCGGGACACTCCGGGAAGTTAGACTCTGCCGAATCGCTTATTCCGATTTTCTTCGAGAAATCCCTGGAAGCCATCACCTATTTCTTCGGCTCAGAGCCGAGTGCGTAGAGACGAGAATTTTCGGCTGGGACTAAGTTCAATCTGGTCATTTAATTTTAGCCAACTTTTGAAATTGATCTAGTTTATCTTGAATACTGTAGTAAAGCAGAGAGTAACCGATTGTGTAATTGGTATTATTAAATTCTGTTATTTTTATCATTTTGACGTCTAGTATGTTTAAGGGGGTATATTGTTGGAAGGAAGTCGAAAAGTTTTTACGTCCTCGTTTATTCAACGGTGCTCCCAATCAAGAGTTAGCTCAGCGGACAGCACTGAATCTTTAAGACTGTCTCTTTAGGCGACAATCAACTTTTGCCAGGCTCTTCCATCGGCAAGGCATTATTTCGGGTGCGTCCGACTCGCTTCAGGATCCCCGGCATTATACGGACCAAATGCCGATTAATTATACACGAGCCGATACTCACCGGCCCGAACTATTCAGCCTCCATCTCTCGGCATCGATTTCTTCTCGAGTTTCCTCCTCGACATATATTTTATTCATTATTCAGGGTGCCCCATTCGCGCAAATAATAATAACACTTGCTGACAATATCGTGACAAACCTCTAACAATAATAACAAAAAAATGATACTTTCACAAGAACCACACTCGAATGAACACTGTCCTATCTGTTTACTTTAAAATGATGAAGAGTTCTCGGTGTTCAGTCTCCGATTCTGAGTTTCTCTTTAATGCAAATGAGCGTGTAAAAGATTTATACGCATTATTTCTTAAGGATAGAAATATGAGAAGGATAATAAAAATTAATAAACACAAAAGTGGCGCTGGGAGACAGGAAATAGGAAGCAAGGTGCGTTTTGGCAGCCACCATATAATCTAGGGAATCTGCCGGTGGCTATCGGGGAGTAAGGTTAAATTAGCCCTGAAATGTTAATCGGGCGTCTGAGGAAGTGTAGAATACCCTCGCGTCTAATTTCACCTTCCTGTCACGGAGGTCGCCTGATAATTGCGTTGAATAGCTAACCGGCAGACTAAATAATACCCTCAATTTTACGCTCACGTCCTTGTCCTTACCGCAAAGGGCCTTAAAGAGCGATTAATACGTTGACATAAACTGCCGGCTTCTTCAGGGCTGGGACTTATCGAATAAATATGTTATAGATTTCGATGAGCGCCAAGCAACTTGGGAGATTAAAATGGATCTACCTTTATTCAACGATCAACTACACATGATTATCGAGTTGTCAATAATTTCTTAAATGATTGAACACGTTCACTACGTGCAAATAAGTACAATTCTGTCAGGAACCTACAGTTTATATACCATTATTAAATACTTTGAATGTTATATTAGATACACGACTCTCGATATAATTATGTATTTTGACACACAAGGTAAACGTAAATGGAAGTTTCTATTTTTTTTCTGCGCCTTTACTGGCATTTATCATACAAATATTTCCAAAGAACCGTACACAGTTCAATGAAGCGTTCAATAACGAATGTTCTCGAGGCGCAGCTGCCCGTGCGATTTTTATTAACTACCCTTTTACTGCGCATTATTAGAGAACAGTAATACAAGAGAGGACAGGTTCCTTTAAAAGAGACTATTGAATTACCGTTGTAGCCGGGCAAACATAACGAGAAATGAAAAATGCTTGAAATAACAGCGCCTGCAAGTACGTGCAGGCGAGCATTCGCACGCATAAACGAAGTTCCACTGCAAGCGAAAACAGTACACTTCAAAGCTCAGAAAGCTCCCATTAAACCCGCAGTACGAAATAAATGAAGTGAAAATGTAATTTATCCCGGCATACGCGCGTGTCAGAGTCAGGAAACATCCTCGGGGCACTTCTCCCCGAAGGATGTAACAATCCCAATGTAAAAAGCGCGTGATTGCAATCTCAAAAAGAGTTAAACTAATTTCAACATTGGTTCGCAAAAGCACCGAATCTGTATATTCGTATCCGATCGATTATTTGACTCGAAGCTCATCACTCAACTAGAAACAGCTCCTTTTAAAGAGTGAAATATATTTTTCCTTCGACAGCTCTACTCTACCTACAAATATATATTTATATTTATTTATATTTGTGCGGGAGAGGTTTTAAAACGAATCATTTTCATCTGTTGCAGAACATTACCACATATTTGTCGGGGACCTCAGCCCGGAAATCGAGACGCAGACCTTAAGGGAAGCCTTCGCCCCCTTCGGCGAGATCTCGTAAGTCTTCTTAATCCGGCTCATTAAAGCCAACTTACCCGTTTTCTTCTCGTGATATGCCCGGCAATAATACAGGGATGTAATTGGTCAAGGAGTAACAGTACCTTTGAAAGTGTGCTGTTATTCAAGCCGATATAGTGCAGCATCTTTCATGCTCTTGCCCCGACTGCATGCATGTACATCTGCCTTGTATTTCTCAGATCTCAATAAGTGGCAAAGAACGCTTATTTGTCTGAAATATACAACTTTTCTGTCTAGCTAAATTATCCCAGATGCAATGAGTACTGAACCGAGTACAGTCTACTTTTTTATGCAATTAAAACTTTTTTGCCACGCCACTAATATCAATTAACGTTAGTAAAAATATAGTATTTAAGGGTCCAATTTTCTATTTTCGACTAGACTTCCGGCAAACTAATGTGAAATAAGTGACGCAATGATTTCTGAGACCAGGAAAATATCTTGACCAAAGTTGTTGAAAGTTGAGGGGAATGGGGGGAGTCGGCGGTCAAAGTAAAAATGTTGGCGAGAGTGTTTGAAGAAGTTCGTACTAATCGAATTCGTAAATACCTCCCGTAATTCAATCGGCAAGTGCCTGTGGGAGATGGCAAGACGGGGGGAAGGGTTGGAGGAATGGCGGTGGGGGGGGCCCGGGCCCCCATAAAGTATCAAGTATCGAGTTGAAGGAAGTTAATCCGAGTTTAAAGTTTATATTCATCGGTACTGCCTTAAGGCGACCGGCTGGAACCGGCGCGGCGGGTAACTGGCCTGGCCGATAGATAGACAGAGAGGGAACTTTCTTGTAATATCCGGGCTTTTTGAGAAAGTCGGATGGTGGTCGATGAGGGGGGTAGAGAGAGAGAGAGAAAGAGAGGGGGTGGGGGGAGAGTGGGGATCTCTCGCTGTAAAGCTAACCGAGCTAAGCGGTTTCTATAAACTCAAAGGCGGCGAGAGCAAGAGAGAATTCGTGCGGCCAACTTTCGCGACGAATATAAATGTCTTCGAGCGTAGCAATCGTTTCAAGCTTATTTCTCCGGCGAAACTCCACACTACTTCTTCCTCTTCTCGGCGATGATCTGGCGAGCATCGCCACTGATGGCAGCCTCCCCAAGCTTAATGAGGCGAAGATGAATCGGCAAGATTTTCAGCAACTCCCCGGGAAACCAATTACGCCTTCCCAATATTTCCCAAATGAAACCAAATAACACATTCTCGCCGCTCCTATCGATCATCGGAATTATGAACCTTCCTCCCGCTCCACTCGACACCCAATCCCTTCTATCACCCTCCCACTATCTCGTTCCCTCGCTCTCCCGCTCTCTCCCTTTGATCTTCCTCATTACCACGTGCCTTGAATTAGCGGAAATGGCGCACCGGTGCCAATTAACCAGCCGCGGCAACAACCTCGGATGGAAATCCACTCTGCCGAAGAGGCGATTTTTACGGGCGAGAAGCTTTCGGTAGGTGACATTGCTTTTGTGCAGTTCCAGTTTAATCTTATCAGGGAAACTTTTCGGGCGATTCCCTTGGAGGTATGTTGGTCGAAGGAAGGCGGGATCGGTCCGTAGCGATGAGCAAACGAACGCAATCAGATCGAAAGGCGTTACAATGGCAGGTGCGCTCGAATATTCGCTTTTATCAGGCGCGCACCCGCAGCTTTATTACGCTTTTAACGGCGGGCCACGTTTGTCCCCGGTTGCTGCTCTTTTACGAGTGCCCATCATTCTGTGAGCGTAGCGTTTCACGATGCACCGGGGCGTGCGGTAATAACCGCTGTATCCACTCGCGATCTACCCCTCGAGCCGCCGAACCCCCAAGCCTGTCTTATATTTCGACCTTGCGTCCACCACAATACCCTTTCGCTCCCCTTCACTACCTCCACGCGTAAACGTCAGCGGGATGCTAACTCCTCCTATGCCAAACCGGCGTATCCAACCTCTTCGTCGATAAAACCTCAATCCTGATAGTTCGCTTCGCTGCCTCTCTTTAACTACCGGAGGAGCTACATTGAGACATTTTGTCTTCGTTGATTCGTTTTTATGTGTAAATAAATCTTTTAGTTTCCGGTCTTGTTAAAGTGGAACAAAGGTTTGGTTGGAAGGAGTAAAATGTGCTGTTCGTATAGTCGATTGATTTCTGCAAACGATTACAAAAGTACCTTTCGCCTGGCTAATAAATAACCCGCTACGGCCAACTCGAAAAACTATTTTCTCGGGGATTTTTCACCGCGCTATAAATCACTGCCATTTATCTCACGGGATTAGCCGATTAAAATGCTGATTATAACTATTAATTATTCTTCCATCGCTAATCCGGGATGAGTTATGTTGCGCGCGGGTTACATTATCTAGCAGCGCGTCTGAATCAGTCGGCGAAACGTTCTTTTCATTGGACGTTTGTAAACGCTCCACGCACTCCTCTTCCAATAAATCATTAAGAAGATCATGATTGTTTGGAAAGTGGTATAAATTCAACTTTTAAAGAACTGGCGTACTGGACTTTCAAGTTAAAATCGAATTTTGGATTTCTTCTTAATTTTAATACCACTGCCAAGATATATTATAATTTCCATCCCTGTAATTAATGATAATAATTCTAGCAGACATATCCGTAGAGTATTGGGAACTTTCGGAAAACGATTAATATCCTCGACGACCCTTTAACCCAGAGCTCCAGTGGGATGGTGCGAGATTAAAGCATTTCGCCCTCCACAGCCGGCATCGATAGCTCTTTCGAAGCGACGGTACCTGTGGAGATTTCCAAAATCCTCTAGATTTTGGAGATTTGCTTGGCTTTTTTGCGGTGGCTGCTCGTTTCACGCGAGCAGCAGAGGGCGAATGGAAAATTGAATCAACTTGCGGAGCCACCAATTCCGCCGATGATGGCGACCGGTTAAATACACACGGGTCTCCGCGCGATTTTCCCTTACGCTTTTCGATGTTACAGCCAGCAGGTGCCGCAAATCGTTGAACCCCCAATCCTGAGTGTGATGAACTTTTTTTTCAAAGTGAATTTCGTTAGCATTAATCGCACTCGACTTAAACTTGTATGAAATTATGAGAAGCTAATTTATTTAGCCAATTGATAAGAGTGAACTGCTTAATTTTTTCGGGAACTTGTAAAATTCTTCTTTTACTTACTCTCATCTTGAATTAACATGTTTTCAGCATAGAGCAAAATAGTCTCTCGGATGCTGGCTAATTTTAACGCTGTCTGCTCTTCACTATCAATGTTTGTGTTACATAAAACAGTTTTGCTCCTCGAGTCCCGGAGCCAGTAAACATAAACATATAACGACAGCTAAAGCAGCTCTCTAACAATTTTACAAACAACCCAGTTATTAAAATAGCTGAAATCCGAAAACCACCGTATAATTATTCGCGCTTAAACACTCCGCCTGTTTAAAGTATGTTTTAGCAACATTTCAAGAGGAGTAAACGCAAAAATCCAACTGGACGACTGTTTGGCCGAGTTTAATAGATAACGCGCGCCCGCGCATGTTTCGTTTCATGAGCAATTCGTCGTTGTTCGAGCGTACCTAATAGAAAAGGCAATACGCGAAGTCAGATAAATGCGTTTAAATATAAATCCCGCCGCATAGCCGTGTGCCATTCCATCCGATCCCATCTACCTCTGCCCCCCTCCTTCCCTCCGCGTGTATGTCACGTGTGTTTTTTTAATTTATCACCGTAACGTGAGATATTTCTCGTCGCGCGGCCCGCGGCCGTCGTTGTTTAAATATTTAGCGAATGTACTTTCAGTCGTGAAATCATATATCGCCGATATATCGCTATCACGGCCACCATGAAATATTATATTTCGCCGCGAGATCACCGGACGAATCGGCAATCGCGTCAACGATATCGGCAGCCTCCGGCCTGAAAATGATAATGCTAAGGACGCGCAAACAAAAACTCGGTCCAGACAGATTTATATCCACATTTCTCAGCGTCATCGTTCCACGCGTAAAGTTAAATAGTGACTGCTAAATAAAACAAAATTATAAATTCTCCCTAATTCATATTCGATCTTAAAAGGAAATTAATAATAGCGTAAATTACTGATAGGGGTGTCCACAATTACAAAGTACTAGTTGCAGAGCAGACTTACATACAGCGTGACAACGTGTGCTGTGTAGTGCAGGGTGCCGGGCGGTGCTGGTGGGGGCGAGGGGGAGAAACAGCTGGAGTAGGTACAGTTCGCGTCGCTTGGCACAAGGAGACGACTAGGAGACTAGGAAGAGGGGCGAGGGGGTGGGTGGGGCGGGAGAAAAATGGGTGCCTCCGGAAAAATCGATTCAAACTCGCTCCACGAGTACCTAAGCCGCGCTTTAAAAAGCTAGTGAAAAATTGCCAGCGGTTTCCCCCTTTTATTTTGTTTTCCTGCGCTGTGCCCGCTCGCCCCCTCCTTCCTACCCCTCTTCGTTCCACGTCACCCCACCTCGCCAACGTCTCCTCCACCTCATCCTCGCCTAGCTGCCGGATCTCCACATCCGACCCTCGGCCTCGCTCTCCTTTTCTCCAGCTTTCTCTCGATTTTATCTCCCTTTCTTTCGCACTCACTCTCTCTCTCTCTCTCTCTCTCTCTCACCCCCTTCATCTACCGCCACTGCCACTCTTCACCCCGCCGCGGCCTCTTTCCGTCCGTGGCTTGCAGCCCGGAAAGCTCTTTCTTACCTCGCCTTCGTACTCCAACCACCTGGTAAACACTCGAGATTAATTATGTGCCTTACGTGAGAAGCTTAGCATCCCACGACACAGGTGGGATTGAAGATCATTGCGGGTGCAATGAGATGTTTGATCTCGAGGATGTCGAGCCGGCTTTCTTATATATAGTATAGCTTAAAAATGTTTGGATGAGCATCTAGGTTATAGAAAGGAAATAGTTTTAGACAAATGATATTCAAAATTCAAGAAAACATTTAATATAGTTTCGTGATTTGCCGGTGATTTAAAATGAAAAGCTCCAGTCAGATAATGGGAATTAATTCGCCTCCGGTGGCGATGCTGACGAGAGGAGGGAATTGAACCAGAGTTATTCCAGTTTAAGAAAGCCAGGCTCATCATTCGCGTGCATAAGGAATCGGGTTTTCCTGATGCACGTACATAAGCAGAGAGCGAGGGAGAAAGTGGGAAAGTGATGGCAGGCTGTCTGCGGCTGTATGTGCACTGGCCGCGCGAACCAGGAGAGACAGACAGGCAGACAGGCAGACATACATATATCCATGATAAGAGGCGAGAATTATACCGAGGGGCAAATAGCCACGTGCAGACGTGACTCGAAAGTAGATGATAATGAGGAATCCCGAACGGATAATAGGTAAGGCTATAAATTAGAGACGGAGGAAGTTCGCGGAAAGAAAGGGTGCTTGGGAAACGAGGAGAGAGGGTCTCGAGTCTCGAGTGCTTCAGCGCTCGAGAGGGAAACTAAGGAGAGGATGTTACTTCAAGCGGTTGTTACGTATCACTCGCCGCGAATGCTATTTTACAGATACCGAGAGTATGATCTTCTCCGACTTAACGACTTTGCCCGTTCATTCTTCAGATTACTGTATCCGGATGAGAATGCAACATTATCTTTATTCGCATCGATGTACGATGTTACGACTACGATTTCATGAAACTAATATGTATTGTGTATAACATCATCTATCTAAAGTGTAGATCAGCAATAAATCTCTCTGTGTTCGGGGAGCCAAGTGTGTCAATTAGTGTGATTTACAGTGTTCATTTGGAAATGATAATTTTACTATGCTAATTTCCAAAGGTGACCTAAGTCGAGGCTGTCACTCGGTAAGTTGGCTGTTACCCGAAGTAGAAGGGATTCCGCGATATTATTAAAAGCGACCAACTTCCGCAATATATCATTCGCTCGCCTTGAAAAATGCTTCACCTTTTCCCGTAGAAAAAGTGTCTCAATGTCAGCGGGCTAAAACTGTACCGAAGTGCGGCCTCTCCCTTTCCTTTCCTCGTCTCGATTCCCGAGAACCCCAGGTTGCACAAGGAAAGAAATCTGCGTCAGGATGTTAAACTATAATTATAACTTTAATAATGGGAAAGTCCACGAGAACTTCTTAATCCCTTACTTTTCCCATCGAACAGTAATCTAGTTCACTATGAATATTAATAATAAAACAAAAATAAAGTGTAAAGTTCAGTTGAATTTTACTCTGCCAGCCTCAGTCTAGTAGGTGCAGTTGATAACACGTGCATTACATGTATGCTTCTCGGGAAGCTCGGAAGATTAGGTGGAGAAAGGCTTCGCGAGTGAAACTACGTTTCAATTAAAACTTTCGCAGTGCCAGCGGTGTCGAAGTTCATTAACGCATCCGTTATAGAGCGAGAGGGACTTGAGAGAATCGAGGTTAGGAGCGGCAGCAGTAGCTGTGTGTACTGCTCACTGAGTGGCCGTCTGTTTTGGGGAATCCGGTAGACCATTAGGCCGTGTTAATATCTGCGGAGCTCGATCTTCCAAGCTGCGATCTCGAGGAGCAAAGCGAGCTTTCAGGTTTAAATGGCGGCTAAGTAAGCTCCATGCTTATCCCTCTCTTCACCTTTAACCACCCTTCAGCGGTACACCTAGTGACTCCTAATACACGACACACAGCATCCCTCTCACTCCCTCACCCCCAGTTTCCTCTTCGTGAACCCTTACGTTCACCAATGCGCCGGTTTATAGAACGATGTGTCTGTGTACTGAACTTCTCGTAATTATGAGAACTTTTTCCTTCGATTAGAGTGGAAAATATTTATAGGCAGCGAAATAGAACAATTATCCTTGAAATTGGGATAAACTACCGTTAATATTGTAGTAAACTTTCCCAATTAACTGGGTTTAGGACTAACTTTGCATTAGATTTATCTGATGTCGAGTTTGACTTCAAGCATTCGTATTCAGAGAGTTTATAAGCTTCAAAACTTTCTTAGGATTAAGTGGAAAAATGTAACATCTAGTAGTCATATCCAGACCAGTTTTTCCCGCGGTCTGTTTCTGCTTCGTTAAATATTAATATTTATATTTTGATATCAGTAACGACGAGGAGTGCTGTCGAAACTTTCGAGTTTTCCACCCGTTTTCCCCTTTTTACGTCAGATTGGCACCCCTCGTATCCTCATTCGTAGGATCTTGTGGAGCAGCCCTTGTCATCGTGGGGTTACGTCACGCAGATCGTAAGGTACGATACACGAAGGCGTCGTTACCAGGCCTTCTGCTGGCTTACACACCGTAGAGCAGCAGCTTTTCCCACTTCCTCCAATATTTCACTGGAGCCCCTTGCTAGTTGGCGCCCTCTGCGCTCTTGCGCCCTTTCCGCCACCAGTTGGAGTGATGACTTCATCGAGAAGCCTCGAAATTAATTCGTGATAATAAACAGACCAAGGAACTGGATTAATTTCACTTCAGAACCAGTTGAATTTAAGCTCTAATGTATTTGAAGGGAAGCAAGCAAGATTTACATCTAACTTGAAATGCAGAGCTTGATGACACTCTTGCTAGTAGACTCTCGGAGCATCCAAGGCCGAGGTTTGCCGTTACGGCATTCCAGATTAGAGTGATATCTCCCTTTATTCCGACACCGGCCGTGAAAGCTATCCGGTTATGGTTACTGTAACTTGTTGGCCGGGTACTCCAGGTGTATACGCTTACCACGCTATGCTTCTGTTTATGGCTAAGGAACGCAAATTATAACAGTAGTGCTGCCTTCCCGAAGAGCAGCCGGGCTAGATTTCGGGATCGTCTAATGTAACCCGCGTATGCCGAACGGATTACATTTGTGGATTCGAGCTTCGCAGTTGCAGAATTCAGTACGCGGAATTCTTGGATGCGTGTAACTTACATTATTGAGTCAACAATGAATCAATTCCAGTAATACTTGAAGAAGTCGTTCAACTTTAAACCAGGCGTACTTTTGCTCGCTAAACTCCCACGACGATTAAACAGCCAACAGCTCCACTTTTACAGAATACGTCGCGATTGCAATGAATTATGTTCATAAATTGCTTTAAATGAAACAAAGCTCTGGCATTAAAAATGCATCGCGAGTGGGTAAAGCACGAATCGCTGTGACATTCAGAAATAGGGCAGCTCTGTGCACAACTATTCGACGGAACCGCGTGACGAGAGAACAAACGATGTTACCAATTCAGTGAGTAGCGAGTTCAGTCGACATTTCTTTATAATAGGTCGCAGCTAATTCGGAGCGCACTGATTCCCCAGCGCGAGCATAATACCGCCAGCGAATTAATACATTCTCTGGGCGAGGAAAGAGGGTGGCAGGAAATAGAGGAGGGTGCCTTTAAGCTTGCGAGGGGTTAATCTATGGAGAAAGTGCATTACCGTTGGACTAGAGCGTCGCTCGTCGATAGGGTCCCCCGGTTGGCATGGGGCATAACGAGCGCCAGCCTGAACCTGTCCCCGAGCGACTGCCATGTATCCGAGATTTCGTTATTAATATTTAACTGCGCCAGAAAGATTAAAATGTTTCAGGAATTTTAATATAGCCGGCCTCGGGGGAGCCGTTTCTGCCGGTGAAACCGGTGCCAGACGCATACACGTTCCTACCATGAGAACGCGGCTGCATAGGGTGTCCACGAAAATCCAGCCGCACAATTCACTATTCATGAAATGAGAAAGATTTCGAGTGAAAAAAGACGGTGTATCAAATCGGCTAATGAATCACTAGGATTCCGGCTGAGTCTTGTTAGTGGAAAGTTATTGGACTTGTTCTTGATTGTTTGCCGACAGCCGACTAGTTTGTTGAGTGTGGACACCCTGTGGACGTCGAGCAGAACAGAACAGAGGGACACAGAGGTTTCATAGGGTTATGCATTTGTACACGGTACGCCCGCTCGAGGCCAGAGAGCGGGCCACGTATATGTGCGAATTAAAATTCGGTCGCGGCGTTATTCGCTGTGCGGCCAGCAGAATTTTAACGAGCCTCGTTATCAATCTCCCAGCCGGCCAGCGATTCACCCTACCGATGAGACTAGTTGCCCTCAGGATCCTCGCCGAACTGTCGCCATAAGTGCTCAAATATTCTCCACCCTCCTTTGACTTTATTACAGTAATGCAATGTCAACATTAATTAATCTACAAACAATGCTACTCAAAAGTAACAATTGGCGGTCCATAAAAAGGACAGAAAGAGGTTTCCGAATAAGAAGTTTAATCTTCCGGGTGCAATAGTAAACGATTGCCTTCCGCCCTTCAGTTCGCTCAAAGCTTACAAGCTTTGAGGACGATTCGAATCGTATGCGGACCTCGAATCGAAGAATCCAATGAAACATTTTGTTGGTAAATGGCAGGGTGGAGCATGGATGCTGCTAGGATCTCGGTTGTTCGGCGCGCGAGGGACAGCTATCCAGCGGGCTGTTTTTTTCTGGCCGCGGGAAAATGTGGGATCAAGCAGGAAATGGAAAACCCGTTCGTTTTAATGGAAAGAGATAGAGGGATCCTGTATTTCCGTAAGCTGTGTGCATTAGCATCAGAGACCGCTCTGGCAACATTCACTTTAAATCTCTCCCTCCGTCTCTACCTCCGCATCCTTTTTTCGCCTCTTCCTTTTTTCCCTCGCTTTCAGTGCTGCCTGGCGTCTTTGCGAAAATATCATAAAAAGACTGCAATGGGATAACAACAGAAGGGAGAAAGGGAGGGAAATGCAGAGAGGGTAAAAGCCTGACTGGTTGCCTCAATTGATTCCACCGGCAGTCGGAAACAATACAAACACACAGAATTACCGCGTCCGGTTAAAAAGCTCCGAAATACGTCTTCGATGCTTTGTCGAACGCATACACTTGACAGTCGTACCTCTCGATCTCTTTAAAATCGCGAATACATTTCCCTCCTTCTTGCTTTGTCATATCTTTCAGCAACAGGGAAACTGGCAAAAGGAGCCATGCTACAAAGGCAAATGTTTAAGATAACATCATGCCGTTCATTTCCCTTGCTGATATATCTGCTAGACTTCATCTAAAGCAGGATATCGTTTCCAGTTCACACAACAGGTTCTATAAATTACTTACGAAATCTTACAAGAGTATCTACATTTCTTAAATGCACATATGAAAGCGAGTTCTACCATAAAACAGTGGCAGACGAAAGCTGTCGACAAGCGGTTAGGAAGCAGCTTTCGGAGCGTTCCGATACAGGCGCCATTTCTCGGGAGTAGCGTTCAGAAACTAAGCCCGTAAAGACGACGACGACGACTACGAAGAGAGCGAAGGAGAGGAAGAAAAAGGTGGGCGACGACGGGAGCAGGGGCTGGGCGCGTGAGAGAGTGGAATCGGAAAAGATAAAAAGCGCAATTGCTTTACTTCGCAGATCGTTGTCGTTTGCGTGGATGCTCGGTGGGAGGGGATGGCGAGTCGAGAAAGGGGCGTCGGGTGCAAAGGAGATCAGGGCGGCGGCGGTGGTAACTCGGGCGAAGTTGACAGGCTCCGAAAGTTTCGACACCCTGCTAGGGAAAGCGACGACTCGATTAGTTTGCGAACGAGCGTAACTTTTGCTCCGGGCGTAGGAGGGGGGGAGAGGGAGACAGATCTTTATCCGGGCGGCAAAAGTACGAACAAGTTTCCGCGTGCTATCGCGCAGATAGAGCTAAGAGATACGGCTGCCGCTTCAATTGTAATATCCGGACATAATAATTCAGCTTTCAGTGTGCCTTGCCGCGTTAGTTTTCTCTTGGCAAGAGCTCCTCTCCTTCCGCTCTTCCCTCCCAGCCACCCCCCTCCCCCCTCTTGTACTCCCGACGTCTTCTTTTACCTCGACTTCCTCCTCTGGGAGAGTTACTCGTCTCGCACCGATCCTGCAACTTCTTTAATTGTACGGCACGAGACTTTCCTCTAATTGTGCCGATATCGCTCGAATACCTCGACAGTTTTTATCGCCTGTCCATAAATCTACCAATAAAAATACTAAGCTTCGCAGGGTTCCGAGTTTTAAGTGAAAGGCTCCAGCGAGCGCCAGTTAACTTTTATCAAGTGTTTAGTCGTATAATTTAATATTGGCGTACTGCCTCGGAAAGCAATAGTACTGTCGTCGAACTACCTGCTAGTGGAATTGAACTAATTCGAAATTTTGTTATTTCCGCCTGTTTCTACAAAATCTTTGTATGAACTTTGACCATTCTTATGGATTCACATGTTTTATATCTGATTCATAATAATTTTAAGTGATAAAGTAAAGTATAAAGGTTGAACTGCGTGGGATTGATGATCAGTGCAGGTTCGGGTTTCAAGAAGTTCTTAAAGGCCGGGCTCCTTTGAATATAATGAAATGGCTTAATAATGCTTAAGAGCGCGATCCACTGAAACTTTTATAGGACTGCTTTCCCGAGATGCGCGTTATTACATTCGCGAGAGGGTGGGACGTGTACCTAACATGCATGTAACTCGGGGTCGGGCGGCACCGCTGGCCTGTACAAAAACTAGGAAGCGAAAGCACTTCCTTTAGAGCCCGGTCTAGTAGACCTACTTTCTCACTGTGAAGAAGTAAGAGCCGCCTGTGCTTCAGCCGCTCTCAAGGAGAACGCGAAAGCAGACGCTACACGCTAAAACAAAACCTTCATTAAATACTTAGGTACCTTAGTCGAGATACAATTTCCGCCGAACTAGGTTTCGTCTTGTAAATCTATACCCCAAAATTTTTTAAATTTCAAGTTCTGCTTATTACCAATTAATCTATCAAACTAAAATCTCTTACCTTCCAAGATTTTTCCTTAAAAATCGCGCTCGAAATATCCCAAATGAAGTTGAAAGACCAAGACAAACAATTCTTGGACAACAAAGGGTTAAGAGAAGAAACGAACAGTCGGAATATTGGCACGAAATCGACAGTAAGTGACCTCTAACAATAGGATTAACGGTGAGCCGCACCACCACGTTGGTGAAAACTCACACAACACACCCGTCTACAGATTCGCACTTACAACGGCATTGCGAATGTGCGGTCACTTGATTCATTGCCCCTCAAGATTATCACTCCTTCCTGAGCCAGGTTCTCCACTACTCCTTTGCTCCTTCTCCCACACAACCCTAAACCAGTCTTCGTCTTCCTCTTAGAGGTTGCCGCTACTTCTCCGAGTGGTTTGTGACTTCCTGCTACGGTTTACGGAGCGAATCTACCCTCTCGAGTTCTGGCTAAGGCCTGGCATTTATAGATCAGCTTCTCTCCCGCGGAGCTGCCGGTGATGCTGGCTCTCATTCTGCCACACTCTCCCCCCCCCCCCTCTCTTTCTCTCTCTCTCGCGCGCGCTGCGAGATTATTGAATAAATATTTATGCCACAACCTCGAAAATATTCCCATTTCATCGTTTAACCTCTAAATATTCTTTGCACTATCCAAGTTGGGCGCATAGACTTTAGTTAAAGCATTTTAATAACATTGCATGACTACATAAAATACAGAATGTAAATTGTACAGTTCTAGTTGACTAACTAACAGTTTCTTAATCCATTTTTGAGGTAAATATCTAAGCGGAAAGCATTCAGATTTCCCTATGCAGTAGTGCTGGAAAGCGACTAAAACGATGCGGTGAAACCCATGCGATTTCCCAGCTACAATTAATTAAGTTGGATTGCTGTATGCGCCGAGTTGACTGCGAGTAGCAGGAAGCCGTAGCAGCAGCGAATGCAGCCATGAATTTTATTTTCATGGTAGCACCACTCGCCAGGCGCACCGGCGCGGCGGGAGGAGTAGTAGGAGCATCTAGCCGGAGGGAGTAGGTAATAGAAGGCAGTCGTAGAGGGTGATATCCCGTGAAATGATTCAAGAAAGTCGGCAGGAATAATGCGGCTCGCTGGTTCGGCGGTAGGCACTTAAAATCCGTAGCGGGAAGTGAGAGAGGGAGGGAGAGAGAGAGAGGAAGAGGAGAGAAAGGGCGTCCTTTGCCTGGGCATCCGAGGAGAGAAATTCCAACGTGGATGCTGCTTGCGGGGCGGGGGAGGAGGGTTATGCTAGTAATAGTAGCCAGTCGCCAGTGTAGCCGAATCTACCGAACGAGCGAGCGAGCGGTGCACTCGGACTTGAGACGTTGTCAGGGTTTAAATCTTGCCTCTCCGCATCCCTCGGTACCCTGGAATACCGTAGTTACCCTTCCCTGCCTCTTTGCTCTCCGACTTCGTCCGGTGTACGAACGACCGTCCGCCTCGTTGCTCTCTCCCACCGCCTCATCCCGTGTCTCCCGCTCTCCCCCTTTCTCTTTCACTGCTTGCCTCCTCTCGACAAACTGACCCCGTAAACTTAGCCTCGCCCCGAACACCACCCCAGTATCTAGCACACTCTAACCTCCACCCACGCCACTTGCTCTTGCCTCTCCCTCGGCCCCTTGCTACTTCCTGCACGTCCTCTCTCTCTTCCCCTTCCTCTTCCACTTCCTCTTTCTCTCTCCATTTCACTCCCACTGCCCAACTCGCCCCCTGCTCAACTCCCAGTCGCCGGAGGACCCAGGCATCCCCCAAGTCCACCTCCATATCCACCTAGACCACCGAGTGTCTGGCTCCTCCGCTCCTCGGCGAACAGTCAAAGAGAATTCGCCCCGACGATGCTGTGACATACTTATGTCCGCCGCACACGTGTATCTACACCGTGTATACGTGAGGCGTTCGTAATTGTCCCGCGCACCCGCCCCCGCCGCATCCCTCCCCCCAAGCTTTTACAACCGGCGACACTACTCGCTACCCAGCGATAACGGACGCCTGCATGCTTCGTGTTCCTTGGTTCTCTTGTTTTTCGGTTTTACCGTCCATGGGAATTGCACCTTACTTCGCTCGCATTCCCCGGCCTTAGCGGTTCACGTAACACTATTATTGATTCTTTGCGACCAAATAAGCATGAGCAAAATCACGCTAATCTACATTCTGAAATCAAAAGGAGAAATGAAAAGGACTATTCATGCAGTAGAATAGTCACTGCCGGCAGTCACGGTCAGCCGGCGCACCTGACCAAACTCTTCCGAAATCCGAGCATGCTGGTAGAAAGGCCCATGGCAACCGCCAGTCACCGACTTTCCCCATAACTATTCCGAGCACCGCCCTAGTTTTTGCACATTAACCACTGGCGATCCGCAGACCTCTCCTACCCTACTTCCACGTGCACGGAAGTTCGCTGGGCTTCTCTTGTGTGTATAAACATTCCCTCTCTCACTCACTTTCTCTCTCTGTTGCGGGAGGGGCAGAAGTGCGGGATAAAAAAGGCATTAGCAGAGTAGCGTTTCACAGGGGTTGAAGAGGGACGGTCAAGGGGTAAGATGTGTAATGGCTGGGCGCATCCGGTAGGAAGTTTTCAGGATGTTTGACGGCGTGGTGAGCTGGCTGGTCGAGCATGTCTGAGGCAGAAGGTGGCTCGCTCGGGAGCCAGGCAACTACCAGAGAGCTAGGTAGGTGGGTAGGTAGGTCAACGGGTATGAAATTTCAATGAGCTAGCTACTCTCGCCGTCGCCGCGGAAGAATCCCTCGGCGCGCGTACAGTCTCTCCAGCCGAGCAGCAGCTAGCTGTGGCAGACGAGACGAGGGGGTGGGACTGGTCGGGCGGGGGTTTCGGGGGGGTGGGCGTGGGTATGGCAGAGGGTGGCTGGAATTATGCTTAGAGTCTGAAATATCGAGCGACGGGGGCTAGTGTGGCAGAAGCTAGCCGAATAGCCGAGGAGAGAAACAAGCGGGGCTATGTGCGAGCGGCTTAAAAGGAAAAAGGGGGACACCAGCCGAGAGTGCAAGGGAGGGAGAGGGAGATATTTGGTAAGAGAGGCCGCATCGTGCATTCTCTTTGTATACCTTGCTAAGGCTCTCTGGACCGCCCCCTCGTCGGATCGTGTCAGCCGGCACTAGCACCGTCGGATAGCAGCCGAGTAGGAACCCGAGAGGGAAGAAGATAGAGTCGAGAGAGTGAGGAACATCCGAAAACAGCCCACGTACGAGTTCCGCTTTGAAGCTCGATATCTCGTTTGCCAGGAGTCGATCCTAGCGAAATCAATGTTACGCGGCCCGGCTCTCCGCTAGCTATTGCCTGCCCGCCTCCTTGCTTCGTTTCTTCCTCCTCCTTCTACCCTTCCTCGTCTTCTTTTCCTGCCATTCTGCCTTTCGAACCTCTTAGCCTCGCTCTTTCCTATCTCTCTTTTTTGTCTTTGCCAGCTAATTCGAGTGCTACTCACGTGGCGCACGGACGAACAAGTTAATTCCTATCTGCTCGAGTGATTACCCTAATTTCCCTTGCCCTCGTGAACAATACTGATTCAGCGATACCCCCTTCCTTACCATTTCTCTTTCCCCCGATTTCCCTGCTGGCGCGGGACTGGATCATAAGATAATCAAGGAAAAATTGCACACTGATTTTCTAATCTTCCTAACAGTGATTCCGGGCGGTCATGCGACTGAGCAAGTTCAAGAGAGAATGTGTCTTACTCCCTCAAATCTTTAAGATGATCTTAATTAAAAATGTAGAGTGCAGGAGTGCACATCCAAGTCCGAAAATTAGAAATAGCGGTATAGGCTAGTGCTTTGCTCATTAGGTCATGAAAGCATGTGCTTGTAACGCTGACTCCGTCGAGTGAGCTTCTCCATTCTGGAGCACTTCGCCCGCTCTTTATCCCCGGCAGTGTCGGTTGCGCAGAACCGCTTCTGTTCTCAGACAGGGTTCCAGGCTTCCTGGCCCCTCTCCCTTCCCTCCGTTGTTGCTGGAAACCTCTTGTAACTCTGTGTGTTATCCGTACTGAGTGAGCTAGGGAAAGCAGGAGCCGCCGCGCCGCCGGGGGTGGGCAGGAATGAAGGAGGCGAGGCGGGACAAGAATACGAAGTCAAGTTGGTCAGTGTGCGCAGCCAGTAGAATAAGATGCTGAGACAGGGAAAGAGCCGCGCGGCAAGTGGAAGCCTACCCTGTAAACCTAGGCATGGGCACTTGTCTGACTAAAATATTCAAGCCACTCCACGGCACAATGATATGTGTCTGCCCTGGCTGCGCGTCTTTCTTCCCAGCTTCCTTTTTCCCCTTCGCCTTCTTGCTCCATCCAACCCCCAATGCTCTACTCCACCCTGACTCTCTGGCTTATGGAACGACCGAATTCGGAGACGACGCGGATGCCACGTCGCCCGGAAACTCATTCTACTTAAGTCGTCCCTCTTACGTACGACTGGCGCTCATTGTGCCCCAGCTTTACTCTGATACTAGTGCCAATTGTGATCGGTGTGACGCTTACAATTGTACGCAGACGTCGAATGTGTATTGTATTAAACGCTATGAACATTGTATTCGCATAAAATACCCAAGAGAGGTTTGACTGTTCACTGAAGTCTATAAAATCTGAAATGTTAAACTTCTGGAAGCAAGAACGTGGCACATTAAAATTGAACACATCGTCAATGGGAATACCATCTGCAAGTAGAGCGAAGTGAATAATGGCACCTTAGATCTCGCGGGCAAACATACATTCATGAACTGTTTACTAATTCCGAGTGGATGTATCGCGACCGATTTGCCAGGGTATTCGAGGCCAGTGATCAATGTCGACTGGATGAATAACATCGACGGCATTGTGCGTCCCTCCAAGTGGGCTCCTTTGTTCGCCCGGATGCGGATTGATTTCCTTCGCTCACGCCCGATTGCTTATGGGATGCCGGCCGAGCCGTCTGGCCCCTCGCTCTACCACGAAAAATTGATATACTTAATAACAGACCGGCGAGAGAGCCGCGCACGCCCGAATAAAGCCTGCCCGAACGCCCTTCGTAGGCCCTGACGAGCTTTTGCTTCGAGTATTCCTTATTTATTGGGCAATAGGCTAAGATGAAGTGACCGTAACGCGCCCGTGATAATATGTTATGCCACCCGCAGTAATGTCGGCGCCGCCAATGAGGGAATAGTTTCATGGGAAACTTGATTAAGCTGGACCGTCCGGCTCTGACGTTCGGCATTCGTTTTGCCAGATAGACCGCCCACATTTGCCAAGAGTATTTCTCAATTGAGCGATGTAACCTCCCTATAATACTCTTTTTAGCATTTCTACGACTCCGGCTAGGGGAACTATTTCAATTTGCGCCGAGAGAGTGCCCGGCCTTTGAAAATAAAAGTCCACCACAGTGTCGTACATTTGCATACACAGCATCCACCCGTACATGCCCCCCAACAATGCACGTTCACCCCAAAAAACTAGTACCAATTCCGCAATAATACGATTCACTTTCTTCAGGAATTCTCCCGTTCCATTCTCTCCTCCGCTTTCACTCGTCATTTTCATCTCCGAGCTGCCGGTGAAGGCTGACTTCTTCTCAAACCAAACATCCGCCATAATAAATAACCGGGCATAGCGGAGAGACGTGGGGCAGCCGAGTAGGTCATCGTGTTCGATAAGCAACTTTTTTCATTAGCGCGTATTGGGTCCGAGCCGGCTGGCTGCCTGACTGTTTGGTATCCGGGGATTGCTTTCTCCGAAGGTTTCGGTTTGAGCAGCGGCAGCGGCAGCAGCAGCGGCAGAAGCAGCCGCACCAGCAGCAATAGTCGGTGGATGGCGAGCGGTGTGCGGATGGGAACAAAGCACGAGATGAAAGCTCGAAAGGGATGTCTATGAGGTTGGGCTGGGATAAAGGGGGTCTTGCGCGCCGGTTCCACGGCTATTCACGATCGGACGCAACACGCTAAAGCGATGCGAGCGTGGAGGGCAGCGAAGGCAAGCGCGAGCGAGTAACCAAGGCAAGCAGAGAGGCCCAGAAACGGCGCGGCCTTTCTATGAAAGTGCCTTTCGCATTTGTGCCCTTTCCCTCTCTCGCTCTATCTTGCTTTGCCTGCCTTTCTCTCGCCAATAGGGCTCGCACACCTCGCCAGATCAAGCCCTCGCCAAAGAGGAAACCTCCACTGAGAGGTGACCAGCGCCCCTCACAACGAGTTCCCACAACCCGGCGATACACACTGAAAGAATCCTCAACTATGTGTGTGTGTGTGTATACGAGTGTGAGGGAGATGCGACTCCCTAAGAAAGGGGAAAGCTCGTCTTTGAATACAACCGCGATTCGCGTCGGCTCGTTGCTCGAACGAACGGCCGAGCGAATTGCTCGGAGAATATTTAAATGCCCTGCCAGTTGAAAGGGTAACCTGTACAGTCCCGCTGGCTGCTCTACCGCCCGCTCAGAGATAAAGACAGGGTGGTTTTATGCACCTCATGCTGCTCGGGCAACCTCCAGAGCCAAGGAGGTCGAGGCGCATCTCCAGCGGGAGCAGCGCGTCCAAAGTAAAGCGGAAAGAGCAACAAAAGAAAGATGGGAAACGAGTTACCACGCTGATTTCGAGTGCATGCATCCTCTTTATACTTGGGATCTTCGTGGCGGTTACGCTGTAAATGGGTGAAATCGGGCGCCGGAGAGCGAATCTGGGTGCTGGTAAGTGAGACTGGCTACTTAGGAATAGGATCTTCTCCGATTGCGCTTCTATGCGTCCTTCTTTTTACACCTTCTTTGTCCCTTGACCCACTGTACTGAAAAATATGTCAATGCAAGAGAAATTGCTGAGAATCCAAGCAATAAAACACCGGAGGAACTATAGGTGGTTCAGTTGCTCTCAAATAATTTGGGAACGATCGCACAGTTTGTAGACGAAGGGCAGGATAGTCCTGACGGGGTAATCTATAATTAAAATCTCGTAATCCGAAACCAGCGAATTAGCAGGCTTAGCCGGTGACCCGATTAAAGGTCGGCTTAAAAAATGAATGGCCGCGTCGAAAAATGCGCAGAGCGGCGCGTTAATTACACCTTAAAAAATTATTGCCATCAGCCCGGCAATTTACGATACGTTAATTACGCGTTATTTTTCTGCTAAATTGGATAGGGCTCGATTTATTAAGGCCGACAGAACGTTAACTTTGTCTCATAGGAGCATGTGTGTGTGCGCGCGCGCGCGCGGCGACCTGGTGTGCGTTGTGTTTCGAATAGATAATTCCAGTGGTACGATGTCTCTGTTTTCGGAGTAACGGAAATCGATTAAAAATCGACAGTCTCAGGAGCGCCATTCGTTCGCCGAGTTGTTTAACCATAACCTGGCCAGCCTATAATTCCCTAGAGCACCATAGAAATGTGCTTTATTATCGCGGTCGGTGTTCGCACGCGCTCGCAGTTTGTATACAGCCGATAACATAGCCTAGAAAAAAAATAGCAGTGCGCGCGCGGCCTCCAGCAGCGGCGTGCAGCTCGAATTTATTGTTATTTTTGCCCTCGTAAATCTCGGCTAATACCCTCATTTGCGAAATTCATTGTTATTAGCTAGGAAATAATGCTGGGTGACCAGCTGAAAGAATACGTCGGCTTGTTTGGTCTCCGAAATTTGCTGGACATACATTTAAATGCTTGCAACTTGTAACTTTGCATTGGGAGGAATCTACGCTTACAATTAGAATGAAACATGCGGTAGTATGTGATACCAGTTATTACTATGACGCTTTTTTGCCATGCGATTTCCCCTCTATAGAAGAAAGTTAATATTTTCGAATCCCAGAGGCATTTACACGCGAATGCAGTGCACACAAATTGTAGAAGGGCGTATGTAGAAGGGAGTGGAGAGAATCCTGGCGGGGCTGGCTCTATTATGCGGCATTAATATCGGGGGTTAAGGATGCCAGGTGAAATACGGGCGAGGATATAAGTGTGCTGGAACCACGGAAAACTGTCTCGTCCGTCTTTTGGGCCGAGCTGCCATTGGAACGAGGGAGATCAGCCGCGCCCCATTAGAAGGGTGGAAGAAGTAACGGCTGAGAGGGTCCGGGGCTTGATATAAACTCATATTTTGGTCACTCCGCTGAGCTTTAATAAAGAAAGCTCTCGGCAGCCGCTCTCGCCACTCTCGGCGCCCTCGCCAACCTCAGCGCCGCCGCGCCGACGAGAGAGGTCAGCAACGATGAGCAAAACTCGTTCTACCGTGAATCCTGCCAGCCCGACACCGACAGCCGTACCTGCTCGACAGTTTCGCCGGCCTGCACACCTGAGCTCATCAACTCTCCCACATCTACACGCACACCTTCCACATCGCGTCTCCACACAGACACGGCGAAAGTTCGCGAAAGTTTCGCGCAAAAAACTTTCGTTGGAAAGTTCCGCTTAATTAATAGCTCGTATCTCCGCGCAGCCAATGTGCGTAGAGTCCGGAACTTCCAGCATCAATTTCGTTCGTGGAATTAATGCCGGATAGTTTGGTGGGACCGGACTTCTTAAGTTTAGGTAACTAGTTCACTGCATTCGCGATGGAATATTGTTTTTTTTTTCTATCCCTTGGGGAAGGTCTTAAATTCGTTTAAAGAAACGGGTGTCTTGGATTCGTAGTTAGCATACTACATTAGTCTCTATTCTTGTTTCACTGATACGATCGTTCAAAAGTTTAAGCTGATATCAGATGTGGCATTCCTGGAATTCCGAATACAGCGTTTTCCTACTAAAATCACAGTCCGGTACACCGTTCTCGGAATAAGAGCGTGAAAATAACAAGGAAGCAGCTGGGCATCCTGGAGGTGGTCAGAGGGAAGGTAGTACAAAAGGGAAGACAAAACCAGTTGCGAACGAGGGTGTGAAGAAAAAGTCTAGCGATACGATGGAGGCCGAGCAGCGAGAGGTAGAAGTTTCTCACGTGCGGAGAAGCGCTGGCGCGATATTAGTTTGTGCATTTTCGAAAAATCCTCGGAATTTCTGCATGGCAAGCCTCGAAACCCTGTGGAAGGTTCTCTCCACCCTGGTAACCAACTCCCTCTGGCTTTCTTTTCATTCTTGATGTCCGCCGGTAGCGTTGCTCCCTCTCCTCGATATGTTCGCATCTCTCCGGCCGTGTCTCCGGCTTTGTTCCGGGAGTTGTGCGCTTCCAGTTGCGGCCCATCGCGGGGTGGTAGAACGCTTCAACCTATATTGTTATTTGCATACGGCCACGCCAGCCCGAACTACCACCCACCCCTCCTCAGCCTTCCCCCGGCCCCTCGCACCCCCACCCCCCGCTTCCACACTCCGCTCTCGTTGCCTCTCGCCGCCTCTCGCCGCCTCTCACTGCCTCCTGCTGCTCTGCCCCGGCATGAATATGGATGCGGATGTGGATGCTCGTGGTGCAGCCTTGCGCACCGAAATTTCGGGCCCGAACCCATGGAATTTCAGCTCCACCAGCTAAACGTTCCTCATATTATACGTGTGGCGCTGAAGCGCGCGCCCGCTCCACCTAGAGGGATGCCTCGTTCACCAGCGAATGGCACGCGTTCAACGTCTTAGCTCCCACTTTCCTCCTGTTAACGAGCACTGCTCGCCTAGAATTGCTGGGGATTCGGCGCGATTATTCTATCGGGGAGTAAAGGCACCTATTCCAGCTGCATAGGTAAACGCGAAGATATCACAATTGCCAGTGAATGCCGCTCCCTCACCGACAGCGAAATGTACTGCTTGAACTCTCACAAGGTTTCTTAAGCCCTGCAGCTCGATATCTTCTAATTGATTTCGCATTGATTTCACCTGGGTTATATTTGTGAAGGTTGTTTTTTAAAATAATCCGGTTTTCATGATATTACGCTGTTGAATGTTTGACGATTCTTATTTGCCGAGAACAATCATTGTCCGGAAGGAATCGAATAATAACGTAGTGAGCATGTAACAATAGCAAAACAGTTTAACTTTATTGTAATCGGTAATTGACCACAGCTTCCTTGTTATCATGCATCCCTATATTTACATATGCTCGGTGCAAGCTTATTAATATTTCATTACTGTCGTGCAGAGCATTATTATGCCATAACGTCCAACAGGATTAACGTTTAAATATCGCATAATTTAACGGTCGCATAATGTTCCAGTAATACTCCGCTCGAACGCCACTGATACGTAAAATTGCTTTGTAATAACAAAACTATTACTCGCACCAAGCTGCATATGAACAAAGCAAAAGTTGAGAGACTAATTTATGCCTGATTAGGGATCTAAAATTAACATCAATTCCCTGTTAGTAAAGCTTGGCATTAATTTCTATTATTTCTATTCATTTTATTGTTGTTCTCGAGTGGAACCAAATACCAGGCATGGTTTTACAATCTTTTGTAAGTCTGCATCACTTGCGCTGCACGCAAGTCATGAACGTGGCTGCGTACATACGTGCCTGTAATTACACTCTGCATACTTATACGCATTACGCGCGTTACCGCATGCGGCTGCGTTACCTCAAATACTCCGGGAGAATTCTGCTGAAATCGCGCGTACCGACGCTGGCAGCTGCAAGAGAATGCAGTGCCTGCTCCGGCGGCGGGAGCAGCCGCGCAAATAAAAGATGAGTCACCAGATGGTGAAATCAAATATGAGTTTCCTTATTTTACCCGCCCGCCACGCCTCTAACTATTTACCGCAAACTTCCCTACCTGCTTCATCATCAAGCAATCGTCCGCCATTAGATTCCTGTACTTGAACATTTGATTAAAACGATCAAAGCTTTAAAGCATGCTATCAATTTTCTGAATACACACACTTAATGTTCAACACGTCGCATAGTGCAATAAACATTATGTAGTCGATAGCCAATTGCGTTTGACAAGTTGTAAACGTAACCAGAGGTTTCGACCCTTTCATGTCAAACATATGAAGCATCTCGTTGACGCGATGGCGCGCCGACTAGCAGCGCATTCCAGAAATAGTCGAGCGAGTGCCGTACGATGTAACGAAGTTACACAGTTTGTTTAACTTGGCCGGAATGGCTATAGGGTCCTTTACAAAGCTTTGACTGGCATCAATAGTCCGAGCTCAGTTGGCTGCTCAAATTCCCGACATATGGTTTCCCTCTCGCTCGCCCTTTAGCTTGGCCCACTCGTCTTATTTACTCGCGGGGCTCGTTAATGTTGAAATAAGCACTGGCTAATTGGTCAGTGGAGAGAGAAGCAATTACTGGAATAAGAGTAATTAAGGGTGGCCACCTCTTTCGCGGGCCGAGGGAGGAAGAGAGAACGAGAAAGGGGTGGCGAAGGTAGCCGTGGGAGAAAGAGAGGGGGCAACAAAAAGGTCGGGATGAAGAGGGAGAATAAGGAGAGCGTGCGAGCACGCTCTCATACACAGTTATTTATGAATATGGCCTCTTAGAGGGTGTAAAGAGCGCGATATTATAAAGGCAGAGCGGCCAGCTAAACTATTTATACGGTTTATGACTGAACAACAATGAGCTCGTTCAAGTCCATCGCGAATACTGCCGGCAGCCTGTCTCTCTAGCTTTTTCTAGCTTTCTCTCTCTTTCTCTCTCTTTCTCTCTCTCTCTAACTCTCCCCCTCTCACTTTCTCTCGTTGCGTTTCCTCATTACAATTAATTTCGCGTGATTGTAATAAACTGCTGCCGCATTACCGACTTTTCGAGGGCTCATTCTCACGTGCGAGGAGTATTTGGATAAATTATTTCGCCGATGAAGAGGGCTACAAAATTATGGGCAGCTTAATTTCCAGCGTTCAGTAGAAATGCGGAGTGCTAGTCGGACAAGTAGTATAGACGATGCTTGGCCCGACAGAATCATAGAAGTCACAATTATTTCAATAATTCCCACTTTAACTGCCAATTTGTTTCATTCTCGAATCAAATTGAAATGCTGATAAGTGTGTCAATCATTGTCATACAATGGAGCTACTTAATAGTTGTTGAATAATTGTCATATGAATTACAATGCTCATTCGAACTGTATACAATAGAAGCTGGATGTGAGAATCTTCGAAGTGCAATGGGTTAACAGGAAATCTCAATTTTTTAAGAAAACATGTTGCTCGCATTATTTGCCATTTAATTAGATAACCGAAAACCGAAATGAATCATTTTACTTTGCCTAATTACTGTAAATAATTGGACATGCGGATTATAATGGGCGGCTGCATACCAGCTGCAGTGAATTATTCAATGAAATGCAAATGGATCCGCGCAAACAATGGGGGAGAACTGCATTTATTGATCCAATGATGATTAACTAGCCTTGAATCTTTTATAAATAATGAATCTTCCAACACATTCACTCTGGGCGTATGCAAATCAATTAGTATTTCTGCAAGTAAAGTATTTTTTCCCGAAAGTGCTAAGTAAAGTCAGAAAGTTATGTTTATAGGGCGATAGAAGCGTTGCATTGACGTCGAATGGTTTGTATCGGTTTGTTGGCTACGACAGAAGCCTTTTAATTACGTTTGATGAGACACGGCCACCTATAATTACCACGCTAACGGGATGAAGACAAGGACGCCGGTATGCAGTTATTGGCACCGGTTTGGACAAATGGCAATTAGTGCCACTATACCTTAACAGGTGAGAATTTGCCTGGTGGAAGCTACATTACCGCGATCGATCACCATGCCGCACCTATCTTTCCCGCAATCAAGGGTATACACATTCGGCTGTCCTATTGTTTTGCCAGGCAATATTCGCAATTAATGGCGGCCCACCTATGGCTTCGATGAAATTACGCCCTCAAGGACAGGTCCAATTTCATTCCCGTACTCCAGCTCACAGTAATGTAACACTGTTAGAATACAAGCTTTAGAGAAAGTTCCAGTAGCAGTTCGGAATTTGGTCAGCTTCGACTGTTCCAACTCAGTAGTTGATATACGCTACATTCAGATTAAACATTTCAATTTTTTAAATGTTTACAAATTTCTTTCAAGCTCAGACTCAGCATTCATCGAAATGCAAGCTGCCTATTTTATTTCCACACATTGCTATTGTTGAATCAGAAATGTCGGACAACTCTTGACCATTATCGCTAACAAGGCTACATTTACACGACATAAATCCTCTATTCGGGGAGTCGAGACCACCTGGCGGTCGTTCCTTGCCGAAAGTGTATCTCGGGCGAGAAAATTGCAGGCTGTTGCTCGGTTTGATGGCAGCTGGATCCTTGCGGACGAAGCCGGTGGTAACAAGGTGGTCAGGCCCGATTGGGATCGCGGTCCAATTCGGTTATCCACGAGGTGGCAGGCTTTTTCCACCGGCAGGACGTATCAAACACACACGTAGCTACCTGGAGTAGGGTGGCACCTGGGTGTCGGGATGTCGGCGGCAGCCTCATGTAACAATTAGAATTGCGGCCGGGTGTCGGGTTCACCGCGACAAAGCGGCCATCGGCAAAGTATCGAGCCGTGTATTCCATGCTCCTCGCCGACACACGTTACCATCGCACACTCTCCTTTCTCCCCTGACTGCGCCTTCTGTCAGCCAGTCCCCGGGAATGTCCAACCTACACACCAGCCCGCACAATTACGGGCCGCCTCCATAGAGACACAGTGAGGGAGAGAACCCACTCCGAACTGAACGCTCTTTCCACGTCCGATACCGGAGAGAGTTTGCACACGTGTGGTTCTGCCTCTCTGGCTGCGCTTGATCTGCTGCCTACACAGATGACGTCCTCGTAAGCTCGGACCACAGCCTACCGGATACCGAGCAAAGCTGCGAGGAATTTGTGATGACGCTCGAGTGTCAAAACAAGAACGTTTTGCTTACCCAGGATAGTTTGTCCCCCGAAAACCTCTCACCGAGCCAGCCTTTGAATTATTAAAAAACAGAGAGTGGGCCAGCATTTCTGCGGTTGACTGTACCTTCCTATGCTACCAATACCTGAACGTTCAGAAACACCCGCCGTTCCCCCCCGCCCCTCTCATTCGCCGGAAACAGATTGGTTTCGAGGCAGGCGAAAACACTGAAACGCGTTGGGAACGGAAGGATCTATGGCAGGCGGTGCTCAACGTCACTGTTGATTCATCTGCTTTCAACGACGACCAGCCGCCCCTCGAGGCTTCTCCCGAAACACACACCGAAGACACGTGATCTCTCGCTTCGCGTTTAATCGCTTTTCACCTGGACCCCTTGTCATCCTTCGATCTTCGATTAAACACTAGTTAAACTAAAATATATCGCATACGCAATACTATAATAATATAAGAAATTTATACAAAATGTTGCGGAAGATAATCTGGGATATTAAAAGGTAGCCGGATTATGCACAGCCGATGAACCATTCCACGATTCCTTAGAGCACAGTTCTTTCGAGTCTGGAAACTCTCCGCGACATTGTTCTAAATAAGAAAAATATGGGACGCGTAATCATTCGTACTCTGCATGATGTCGCTCGGATTGAAAAGGATTTTTAGTATTCCCTTCTCGATTATTTTCCTAGAAAATACACGGGATTATTTTTAATGCTCGCCATCCCCGTTGTCCCTGCGCATCCTCTGACCCCCTCGAGGAAGGGGACGAGGGTCGAATGCGGTAGGCTCTCAGACACTTTGATTTTCTAAGCTATCGGTGTGTGCGAGAGCACAGTCGCAGGCGCGATAGCGGTATACATCTCGGCATAGAAGGCAGACAGGGCGTAGTAACTGGATGAAAGAGAGTCTGAAGGGGCAGAAGATTCTTCTGGTAAACCAAGCATCTGTTTACACGACGCGCTCCGGCTATTCGTTTTGAAAGGCATAAATGTCGCCGGGGAAGATTGGAAATGCTGCCAAGGGAGAAGACATCTTCGCGCCGCGGGATAGAAAAGCGCAGGGTAACTCTTAACACAAGAAACGCTACGGTGTATTGAGACAAACCGGAATCGAGAGGCCCTGAGAGCTTCTCCCCGCCCCAACTTCTTCCTTCCTCTCCCACTCCCCGGGGAGATTCGCATTCGTTCGATTCCGCCTTTAAATCTCGACTCTCCCGAGTACACCTAGTATTGTCTTCTCAGACAGAGTGGATCCTGAAATATGTTTCGTGATTCGCTTGCTGAAAGACAAATGCCGCCTCGAATAATTACTCGTGAGGAGGCAATGTTTCAATCAGTAACAGACTTCGAGTTAATAGGGACCAATCGGAAACTCAGACATTGATGTTTCATTTTTAGACTAGTATTATAATACATGGCGAATTATTTAATTCAAAGGCATTGTCTATAGTGGAAAATTAAAATTAGTTATAGATAATGGATTCTCGCCTGAACAGATGTATAAATGTCAGGGAATCGTGCTTAATCTTCCTCTTCTGTACGTTTCGAGTCGAAAAATGCCTGGGGCGCCTCACATAAGGCTTCTCTTTCTCGCAGTTCTTTTACTATTAGATCTCGTGAGGCAGCAATGGTGCGAGTGGGACTGTAATATAAAGAAGAATGAATCGCAAGTTTCCTCCAAGAGAGGTTTATTTTTCCTTACAACCTCGGATTAAAAATCTATTATTTATGCACCCACCATTCCTGCCAGCGTTTTCGCCTTCAGGCGACTGCCTTCTCCGCCTTAAATTGTCAGTCGAACGAGCAGATACCTACGCATATATACATTCCATGCTGGATCTTCGCCTACTGTGTCTCTCGCCCCCCTAAAAAATGGAGCTCTGAAATATAACTCACGTTATACACTCGAGTCACACGTGGCCAAGAAAATTTGACGCTTTTATTACGTGAAATAAAAGGGAAAAAGGAGAGTCCTGCGAGTTTGTGGGTTTTAATTGAGAGATACTGTGAACTGTATCATATCACAACGATAATGCAAATGTAGCTCTGTTTCTTTGCCCCGCAAACCTAATTAGCGTACGCACGCAATGATCTCGGCGCCCGCGGAGTGGAACCGTTCCACCTACGCTCGACGGATTTCCTGCGATATTTGCTTAAGGCAGTAATAACAGATCATTGTTTCTTACTCTCTCAAAATATTTGTCTTTCAACATTTTATACGCAAAAATTCCAACACATACACCAACGGTCTGCAATAGCATACGTGCTGTTGCTCATTAAACATAACCAGTTGTTTTCTCTCAAATGTTGATAAAAAGATATTTACAATTCCAAAGCGATATCTCATTATAAGCTACAATGTTTCCTATACTATTTAGTAACTTAGTAATCAGGGAATTACGCAAATGCACCGGATGCTCTACTTTTTGTCGCTCAGCCGTATAAACGTAGATGTAATAACGCAAGGTATGTTCTCGCAAGGTAGGTGAGCGTAACGTGAAATTACACGCTCGATGTCTCCGAAGTAGCTTGTAGCTTTCCGGTACCGGCTAGTTATCAGGACACATTATCGCGCGAACATGAAGCCAGAGCAGCAGCAGCAACGGCAGCAGCAGTAGAAACAGTAGCAGTACCAGATCAACAGCAGCAGCAGCAGCAGCAGTAGTAGCAGTAGCAGTAGCAGTAGCAGTAGCAGTAGCAGTAGCAGCAGTAGTAGCAGAAGTAGTGAGGCGCAACCCGGTCACCGTGTAAACGGAGACCAAGTGACAGCCCCTTTGGCAAAGACCGGTGGAGCCAGCGAAGGCCAAGAGTTCCGTATGGCCGGGAGTTATCGACTTCCGGAGAGGAAACTTGACGAGGCTTCCTTCCACACGTACACAGCCTGGCGCAGCAGTACGTAGCAGTACGTACGTGTAAGGTTCAAGTGTAAATCAAGCCCGTATACCCGGCATTCCTCTAACCGACTCGCTCTATGTCTCTTCAATCACTTGGATTCACTCGGTTTACCTTCCGACTATATCCTCCTTTCAACTGCATCTTTCTCTCGATTGCATCTTTCTCCTGCTGCTACATCCTCGCCCATCTCTCTCTCTCTCTCTCTCTCTCTCTCTTCCTCTCTCCATCGTTCCCTCGATACTACTGCGCTCTCCTGCCACTGCCAACAACAAGTTCGACGATGTCGAAACAAACTGACGGATTTCCGTGCCGAGCGCAGAACCCGATCCTCTCTCCTCGTCGCTGGTCCTCTTATAGAGGCTGGTCTGGATGAGCGTGCGATGGTAGGTCGGAGAGCCGCTTCCAAGCTCACCCTCACCTCGGGGAACAAAGGCCGGCGTCGGGTTGCCGAGAAAGAAGGGTGCCTCCTGGAAGAAAGGAGAGGCTCCAGGCGTTCAGGCTCCGTCGTCCCGGACGATGGAGGACGAATGCACTCGGTGAGAAGGAAGAAGCGGGGTGGCCGAGGAGAGGGTTGAACTAGCCCCGAACACCAACAGTGGCCCTCCGCGGTTCGAATGAGTTCCGCTCTTCTTCCTTCCGGTCGACAAATTGAAATCGTCAGACCGGGAAAACTCCACCGAAATCTACGCTAGCCGAGCAAGGGAACGCGGTTGGAAGAAGAATCGCCGGACAAAGTGGGGCGTGGGGTGCAGTGAGAGCGGGTTTCGAAGGGCAGGAGGGCGGGAGGAAGAGTGCCGACTGGAACGGAGATGCGAAAAGAGAGGAAAATGAGGGTGGAAGAAGGAACGGGGAGACGAGCGACTCCTGATAGGGAAACCTGGGGAGGAGGGAGACGGATAGAAATGGGGAAAGAGAGAGGGGCCGAGAGGGAGAAGGAGGTGGGCGGTTGAATGGGGGTGGTCCCAGCGTGGCCGTAACTGGCGATGTTGCCTTACCGGACGATATTTCACCCCGTAATTATCTTAGCGTGCAATGCGATAGTGCGAGGCGGCTGCCGGTATTAATGCCCGCTGATAATGTACCAATAGTGTCCTAATGTCCCGTGCCGGGAGAGACCTCAGCAATAGACACCTCCAATGTACTGGCTATGCTGCTCGTTCCTTAGATATTCCACCGACTGGATTATGGTCCTTAGAATGCCTTCGATCTCCTACTTAAGTGCTTCATTATTCACTACTACCACACAATAAAAGACTTCCACTTGAATGCGAGGGAAACTTGCCAAATGTTAAGAATCTTAAAAAAGAAAGCAAGCTGACAATATTAACGCTTAAAAATTGACAAAATGGGGAATTAATAATATGAAAGTTGATGATTGAAAGCAGAGCGTAAATGCGAAGTCAATGATGAAACATGCCTTGAAATAAAAATGATTCGCAACGAAGCAAATGAAGTAAACGCGTACTCCCGGTACTTTTATTCAAGCGACCATTAATTACAATCAGCAATCACCGAGAACAGAGGCGTTCGACATTATAGGCTGCGTCATTGCCCACCGTCCACTACGTACAAGAGAGTAAATTATTGACTTTCGTTTTCGGGAATAAAAAATGGTACATCCCGCGGGGTCTGCGTGCACGTGCAAACGCACTCGGTGGGCTTTCTGCTCCGCTGAAAATTTTATCGCTCGTGAAAAGAGGCGGCGGCGGTGGCGGCGTCGGTGTCGGCGTCGGTGGTGGCGGTTTGTAATCGGCGAATTGCCATGTCCGCCGGTGGGTTTTCGGCTCGCTGGCGGATTTGCCAAGCGGGCAAACGTATTTAATGGAGATGTATAAAGCAGATTTAATAACGCGTCCTGCTCCATTTATCCCGACGGGCCAACGACAGTGGTGAAAGAAATGCACGGCCCATTTTGTTACCTATTTACTGAAAACGATCGACATTACACGAAAAAAGCGATTCAACATTCATTGAATCATCTTATTATTTCAATGTAGTATTATCAATTTAGCTTCGTTGTCGTTTCGATTATCATCGCAATGGGAACGCAGTAAATTACGGCGCCACGTGATTGCTGAAAATTCCGACCCACATTAATAAAGGTATATGATTAATGTGGTAACAAGAGAAGCTTTTTAATTGGACGCGTGCGCGGGATACTTGCCTGAATCGCCCGCAAAAAGCGCAATATTCTAAGACACTCAAATTCCATGGAGCTAGAATGCCGCGCGTCAAGTTACCATACAAAGGTATTCGATGCTCTTAAAATCGCATGCAAGAAGTTTCATTATACTCGATAGAACGCGGAATGCCATCGATCCTCGTGAGGAACAAAGTTAACGAGTATCTACGCAATCTGCATGGTTATTCGCGTGCAGAGTCTGCATACAGGGTAAAGCAGAAATATCTTTTCAAAATCTAGTAGCGCTCAAATTTCATTTACGAAAATTCGGACAATCAAATTTAACAACAATTTTAGAAATGTAAAACATCCAATGTAAAAGTTTGCAACTCTAGCGAGTCAAAGTTTCAATACTCTTTGGTACTACTTAGGAAGTTTCTGTTTTTGGGTCGCCGTGTACACACATGGGCAAAGCGAAGTAGAGTAGATGGCAGGAAGAACGAGCGCGCAGTAGAAACAAAAATGCGAATCCAGGATTGGCGGAGGTAAATGGTTCGCTAGATTCATTCTTATCCCTGCATGTGTAATCACGTGCGTGTGCCCGTTTTCTTCGGGAAGAAGGGCATTATTTCTCACATACACGCGCCCACTCCGCTGCGAATGTCTCGTGTACGAAGGTTTATTGAATGCCGGCTTAACGAGCGTGTAATTTATGCAGGCGCATCTACATACATAGGAGCGCAAAGGAGCGCAAGAATACAAGTGATTAGGGTGCGCAACCTGCACGTGCACGCGCTCTGACACACTCCCTTTTGCCACGCTGCAGACTCCTTTTCGAATTGTTTTAACCTTCCTTTGTAACAAGGCACTTTTGACAATACTTTCTCGTGTTCAGCTCCGTCTACCACGTTTCAATGCAATGTTAGTATACATATACGCACGAGACTGCAAAAGTTTGCTACTATGTATCGCGCTACTTCCACAAAGAGTCCCACTCTCATTCTGTATAATAGGGAATGCCAATTTGATATTAAATCTCAAAGTCACCCCGAAATATAATTTAAATAATGAAAATCCCTTTCGTATCCTCGAAAAATGTCCAGTTCATTCGATAATCCTTATACTATATCACAAGGGAAGTTGGTTGGAATTAAACATTCGCTCCCCATAAATCGTAGCTTTCGAGAGATCCGAAATACCTTGGTCGGCTCTCGGCGCTCGATAGGTGCACTCGAAATCGATTTGACTCTAGAGAATCACTGACAGTGCCCCGATAACTAGCGGGTATCCCGTATAGTCCAAAACGAATAGAAGCCGATGTTGGTGAATGGAGAAGTACAAGTGCCCACGGGGTAAACTTCAACACAGGCGTATGTCAGAGGGGGAGGTAGTACATAGAAGCTAGAATCACGTAAATCGGGACGTGGGATGCGAGTATAGTGCGCGCATGTACGCGGCCAGTCGCGCTGGCCAAACAATGTCTGTCCGAAACAGCCGCGATTTCTCTTATCGCGCATTCAAACGCTAAATAATGGTGCAACTTCTCCTTGGTCAACAGAGCGACAATTCTCCCCCCTGCACTCTCTCCCTCTCTCTCTCTATTTCTATTTGGCCTCCTCTCTCTCGCTCTCTCTCTCTCTCTCTGTCTCTCCGCTGCTCTCCCTTGACCAGCACAACGTACAGCTGGAATTTCGAGGCGTGCTTTTGCAAGCTATAGCACGCTCAGCAACTTATGCCAGCGGCCATCGGGATCGGTCAGCTTCTCTGTGAACAAGCGGGCACACCAGGCGCTGGACCACCAAACTCCCCTTGTCTAGCCCAATAAAATTCAATAATAACTGGTAAACAACCGCTACCACTGGCAACTGTAGTCCACCGCTGCAATGCTTCCGTGCTCCTAACTGAAAGTATCGAGGAGGCCGAAGGAATGCGATCGTTAAATTGGATTATGCTCCGAACGGGAATCGGGGATCGCTCGAGCACCGATTGGAATAGGAGCCTCTAATGCGCAGGATTTTATTTTTCCTAGGGGCGAAGCTTCAAACTCTGATCTCCTAATGCTTAAACCGAAAGCCCCGCTTCGCAGGTTTGGAGCGAATTTAAATTATAATGCCCAGCAAGATCCTGGTACCAATGATTCCCTTATGACGGATGTTGCTTTGGTAATAGAAGGAAATATATTGGTGGTAGATAGCAAATACACGTAAGATATAAAATAGTTCGCATTGATTTATGTCTTCTCGAAATGGGGTTAGGATTCTACACTTAGGGCCGTATGCATTTCACATAGTAGCAATCTCCATACGACCATCAAAGTAATACATAATGCAAACGGAATCCTCGGGCTTAATGATGATCGCAAGTGAAGTAGGGTACACTGTAGGCAAAGTGGGGTCATCATCCGCTTAAGAAGCTTGCTTACAAGACCATCGAACCAATATTCCACTCTCGTCAGGCATTACAGGACTACGCAAATGCCCCAAAGACAATATTGTAGCGTGTACCGTTCCATTCACGTTGCTTATTGAACATGGGTTACCTTGCTGGTACAGGGCCATTCCGTGATAATTGCTTAGCTTCGGCAATTTCGTAGTAGACAATAGTTCCTTCATCCAACCATGCAATACAATTTGAAGCATTCTTGGAGCATCTAATATAATTAAATGAATACGAGTGAAATTAGAGAAATTGATAGAACACGTACCGATAGAAGCGACTATGGCGATCGAAGGTGAGAAGTCATTTCGGGGCTGATATGACCTAAGACCGCAAAGTGATAATGAGAGCAGTGGCTGGTTCGAAGATGAGAGGGTACGGGTGGCGCAGTGGTGGTGGTTAGCGGACATCCGTTGAGCACATATTTGGTCTGGGATCACAGCGAGAGAATAATCCGCGGGATTAGCCTTGGTTTTCCACCTCGAAAGCGTAACCCTCCCTCAGAACCTGCGTTTCCTGCCATCCGCTCTCTCATCCGATCGGAATATCCGTCGTGGGTTCAATGCCTCTCTGCCTTCCACACATTATTCCATCTCTCACCGCATCGACTTCTGCTTCGCCTGATTAGGTAATCGCAATCGATATTGCATTTTTCTGATTTATAGTTAATGTTATCAAACTCTCTACCGCTCACCACTCTGGCAGTAGAGCTTTAATTAAACATGGAATTACTATCACATTAAAAAAAGCACACCACTCTCTCTCTCTCTCTCTACCAATTGTCTTCCTGAAGTCTAAGTATTAGAATTCTTATTAGATATAAAAGCTTTTATATCGATCAAATAACTTTTTACAAAATTAATCTCTTATTGCCGAATATCGAAGAGCAGGCGACTTCAAGCGTGGAAAACATCGAATGCGATGCAGGAGGCCAAGTCACAGCGAGGCAAAACAAAGTACGAATTCATTCGGCTCTGGTGTTTACTTTCCTCGGTATGTTTCGCCGTCTAGCTGCTTCCCTACCCACCGTGGAAAAGGATCTCTCGGGGCTGGGAGGGCTGCGGGAAGGAAACATCCTGGAGGAATAAGAGTAACCAATTTTCCAGCTCCCCTGGGGGAGCGGGGAGGTCGCGGAACGAAAGACGAACTGTTCTCGGGTTCTGATAAAACGAAGAGGCGGTGGCGGCTCGAAGGAAAGGTCGAAGGTCCCAGAGTGCGCGCGCGCGCGCGCTCTCCCAGAACGTGTAGCAGAGTACCGCGGAACCCATTCCTTCGTGGGGATCACTCGAATAGTCCCGTTAATTTATAAAGAGTCTGCCTTTGCAGTTGTCTTAGAGACCCTATCTCCAGGTAGTTCCTCTGCCCGTTTCTCTAGGCTTTCGCTCTGGAAAATAGATGACACCGAATCGAAGTACTTCCACCAAGCAAATAACAATTGTACTTTCATTTTCGTAAGAATGCTTGATGACCAATATCATCTCTCTATCTTTTTAATATCGCTTCCCTCTACGAATGCTTAAAACTCATATGTGCCGTCAATACTACTTAATCACTTCTACTTAAGTACTAGTTATATCAGTGACTCTAATTAACTATATGATTTTCCACGCAGTTTGCCAATTTGACTCATCAGAGAAAGAGGTTGAGTGAAGAGGGCGTTGAACAGACATCAGTTTACTAGAAAGTTACTTGGAGCCAAATTTGTCGAATTCGATTTTCTATTAGTAGGGCCAAAACTGAAATCGATCCAGAAAATAGTTGCTTTAACAATGTCTTTAGAATAGCGAGGCTCCAGGAAAGTGTGGTGGACATTGTAGGTTGTAGGGCGAACGATGGGAAGCTTCAGCTTCCAGGGTGTACAGTTTGTGTGTATATAAGGAAGGAGAGAATGGGAGAGGGGGGAGAGAAAAGGAGACGGAGAGAGTAGGTCGATACCTGTTGATACTTGGTTCAAATAAAAGTCAACTTGTACGGCGAGTGGTTTAAAAGTCGCGCACACACATACTCCGGCGCACTAACGTCCTCTCGCCGCTCGGCTCTCTCCTTTTCCGGAGTTTCTTGGATCTTCGGCAGCTGGAACTCGGCGGAAAGAGAGAGGAAGAGGAAGAGGACGAACCGGAGAATGAGTGGAGATGGTAGGGTGCCTAGAGGGTAGGGCTCTCGAGTACACGGAAAAGTTCGAGCAACTTTCCGCGGATACTCAGCCCCGGGAACGTCTGTTCCTCCCTGGCATTTTATTATTTTAACGCGCCTGATGCCGCCGCGGCAGCTTCCACTCGCATCCGGCATCAAGATCCGCTCCTTAGCGGTTCAACTGGCGCGCAATTATTGATGGCACCGCCGGAAACTTTCCCGATTTCTCGCTGCCCTTTTGTTAGAGCTCCGCCTGCGAGGACAGTTAGTCTTCATGCCGCAGAAACGAGTCAACCGAAATTCCGTTTATATCTCTTTTACTGAAAGACTCTTTATCATTGCATCACTCACTCCTATCAAGCTTGTAAAACAAGCCTTTTTATTTAATATTATTGTGCCAACACAATGAGAATACGCGAGTTATGCTTGCGAAGCTGGACAATTGCGACGTTAAGGAGTCTTGCAATTCCATCTGTGATTATGGTCGAGTCTTTCGTCATTAGAGGAAATTAGGATTATTCTGAACGACTAGTTACCAGCGATATTGGAGCAGGCGAGACTGCCTCGCCAAGCTAAGGGTATTCGAGATAGTGGAATTCGGCTTTACGAGGCCGGCTGTTTTCTAATTAAGCGAACGGGGGTAATTGAAGCGGCGCTTTTCCTATTACCGGGCATATTTAAAGACCTTATTAGATACATACATATAGGTCGGGAGCGGTAGACCGTGGCGGGAAAGGAGACTCGGTAGATGACCGGCGTTATTATAATCCCGAGGCTGGTGTTCCTGAGGTCTTACGCGGCTTTCTTAGCCGCAGGTGTTATCCAACTTTGAGAGGCAAAGGGTGCTTTAATTACTGCCGCCCGTCGGGACAAGAAAGAGTCTTGGCTTCATCTCGTGAGATCTCGTCCCTCGGCGTCCGTGTAGTACAACTATTTCTTTAGCGAACATTAAACCCCAGTGCACGCTAATCTCTCCTTACCCTCCCCACCTCTTTCACTACTTTTCCCTTACGTACTATAATGGGTGCTCGAAAAATACACCCACCTTTACGAAAATATTTCGGAACTACTTTATACCTAACAAACGTTTCTGGTGAAATACCAGTATACTAATCGACATAGTCGAAATGGAATGGAATTGATTCAGAGTTAAGTTTAGCGATAGCTAAAAGAATTCTGCGGTGCATTTGCGTGCTGGGCAATCCAATTTCGTTACCCGGTACATAAAGCAGAGAGTAACGCCGGTATTTAAGGGGATGTAGCTTTACGTAGGAGGGAACAGTTTGGGTGCACGCAAGAATGCTATCGACATGAAGGAGCAACTTTTAATTCGATTTTTTTAGTCTGCTTCTGCGGAGCTCGAGCAACGCCGGCTAAATACTTGGCATTCTTCTTGATGCAGCGACTGCTCGATTATCCCGAATAAATGGATCTGACAGATTGTCGGCTTTAAAGGAACAGTCGGGCGGAAAGGAATCATTAATTCCCGTAAGAAAACGATGTACACTTACATCCCGCCGGTGGTTATTCCCACTTCTTTTTCCTTAATGCTCACTTTAATCTATGCTCGCCTTGCACTTTACCGATTCTACTGAATATCGGGCAATGTATTATAGGCACAATCATTTATTTTTGAGTTTCGGGCAGAATAGACGAGAACCAAAGAGCAAAAGGTTAAGGGAATGCGACCCCTCTGATTTTAACTGTTCTCTGTTTCACAATTGACCGATTTTCCCTTGCCGAGGAGATTCGTTCGGCAGGCCTGATATGACCTATAGGTTCCGTTGATATGCGACGGATTAAAATGCGACCTGGCCTCAACGAGGCCCCCCCGGCCCACCCCCTTCGGTCTGCCGTCGCTCCTCTCGCTAGTATTTCCGCGGCATTCACCATCTTGGATATTAAAACTGCAAAACAATCGCGATGTCGTGCTGAATAGACTGCGCGAAGCGAACGGACCAACTCTCGCCGCCTCGGCTCCCTTTTTTCCTTCCTTTCTCGCGCGTCCTCCTCCTCATCCTCCCTCGCCGCCGCCCCCACCTCGTCTCCCTCATCGCCCTCTTCATCTCCTTCTCACGGCCATCCACGACTGAATGATGCATGAATTCTTGGAACTGAAGAATCACTCGGCACTCGCTGCTCCTCCCGACTCACTCTAGCATCATTATTTCGAGAGACGCGCCGAATCTCGGCTGCCACGACTTAAAGATGTTTGCCGGGATTACGTGAGAGCCCCGCGGACCAAGTGGTCCGAGACTATCAGCCTCCGAATTCAGTGGGAAGAGGATTCAACTCTGGTTCTCGGCGACCAGAGTGCCAGGGAACAAGAGTAAATCAGAGCCAGAATTGTCCGATCTCCGATACTCGGAAACCTTGCCGACCAAATTAACGTGGTGTCCTTTAAATTAGCCAAACTTTCCGTAAGAAGGCTTTTGCCCAATGAAATTGGATGTATTGGTTTGAAACTAACACGCCCGGATCTCACTTCCAGATGCTTTGAAGTTCATGTTGAGTAAGCGAAAGTTCAAATAATGTCGCGGGTTAACTATTCTTGGACGAAGTGTCCTGTCGCGTCAGATGTATTTTAAATTCTACTTTTGTTTTTAATCTTTGAGAGTGCAGGCGCGAGCCGCGGTAATAGCATTTATTTTTCATTAAAACAGCTCTCGTGATACTTTTAATGGACTACAATTGTAATTACCCTTTTGTAGAAATGGGTTCAGCCAGTATCGCAGCATGAACTCTGTGTCCGCTGAGACTCTTTAATATCCCTGGGGAGAAATTCAAGTAGTTCACGTTCGCCATGTTAAGGCCCTTGAACATTTGACGCTCCAGACTGGCGATATTTGACTTACCATCAAGTGTAACGCGTCAGTTTCCCCGGTGCAGGAAAAAATGCGGGATGATAGCGATCTCCCTTCGGAAAGCGAGTTACCATGGACGAACTGACGCGCCCCTGTTATATTTTTTGTATCAGATACGTGTGCAAATGGGGCCGGCGGAACTTGAGGTAAATTTTGCATGGAAACGTCCGAGGTAGTTCAAACGGCATCACAAAACCGAAGTGCACACGTACACACACGTGCCCATCATGGAGTTGGAGAGTGGGTGGACGGGGCCAGACTTTCGATGCTGAAATGTGAAGCCATTCGAACTTCGGAATTTCGCCCTGTGCTGACCAAAGTGCGATCATAGATAACTTATCGATTCCCCATGATGCATGGAAGTTGCAGAACGACGCCGACATTTTTGGCCCGCTCGCTGCGAAACGATTATGATTGCCACTTCGGCTAAAAAGCAATTCCCTGTCGTTCTAGTTGAGTATCCAAAAAAACTCGATTCAAACATTCAAAAACGTGAATATCTTATCGGCTCATAATGAGAACAATACTAACTTCGACTGACATTGCAATCTTCTAAATTAAAATGTAATATTAAATGAGATATTAAAGTGTGATGGATTACAATTAAATACCACAGCAATAGTGGGCAATAATAATAAATTAAGCAGTACACAAACTAAAAGAGGTCGTTTCAACGTGCAAAGTCTCGTTAAGTCTGCATTTCCATCGAATTTCATTGCTCTAAGAGCGAACCCGACGCACTCTGGCCGCCGGCAATCGCTAATAAAGTCGTCGGACGGAAAAAGTGCATTATTCAAAGCGTTTCCATTAAAACGTACAAATGGACGCCTTTGACTGGCTGTATGCATGGAAATGAAAACAAAATAACAACGATTCCCCGAACCGTTAAATAATCAGCGCGCATCCAGACGCGCCATTCCCGCAGAATGCGCGTGACGCGCTTCATATGGCTGACTTCGCTGCCAAATTAGTTTCACTTTGAGTGTTCCAACATTCACACCAATATACGAATATATTTCTTTCTCACGATACTTCTGTACAAATAATTTCTCAATTATGTACAAAAATATCTTATAAAACTAACAATCACTATTTTCAACACACGATGACGGACTGAATCGGTTTGTGTACCGATTTCCCATGGTTCCCAGCTGGCAAGGAGGAACTAAGGAGGAGCGGACAAGAATATCACCGGCGGCAGAGGCAGCCGAAATTGTTTCGCGTCTCGAGTGCAATAAATTCTATTGCCAATTATGTCGATAGCCATATATGCGCGATGGTGGAATTCATGATCCAAGGTGGCGGAGGTTCGGAAGGGCACGCCGAATCCAATTTCCTAGGGGCGGCTGGCACTCCCCGAGGGGAGGAGGCGCGCCGCTGTGGCAATCTTTGAACCTAAAATATACTTTATGCTCGCCGTAAAAAGCGGAAGCGGAAAATTTCTCTCCTTTCGACGAACTTTCGAGCGAGAAAGTGAGGGAGAAAAACAGATAGACAGCAAAGGACGGAGAGACAGTTCGATGGGAGTGAGAAGGCTTCAGTTGTGCTTCTCGCTCATTCTCTCCTTCCCTCTCTTTCGCTGGCAGCCTTCTTCGAGACTCGACCTCTCGCCAATTCACTCGTCGCGGAAACCGAACTCCACCGCTTCTTCCGTCGCCGGAAGTTCCAAGTTAAACAAAGAATAATTATCGCCAGTTGATTTCTATTTGGCCGCGGCTCCCGACCGCGGCCCAAGGGATTTCCTGTCGTCTGGAAATCGAGAGCCAGAGAGCACTTGTTCATTCATCAATTTTTCAGTGATTACTTAGTAATCAGTTAATTGATTTACACAACTCCACCTCGGACCTCCTCTCACGAGTTAGTAACGAGCTGGATGTCTTATTATTCGAATTAGCATTCGAATCTCGGCTCCTTTTATAACCTATATTGCATTTCACGCTTTTCCATCAATTCTTCAAGTTTGCTTTTTCAACTCTTGCTGGTACGACATAAAATCTATCGGAGCGATTCAGTGAAAAGCAGTAATTTATAATGGAGAATAAAGAATGAAGTGTTAATAAAAAGGGAAGGGAAGATCCAGGGACGCTGGTGGATATTGAAGTACGCGGAAGACACATTCCCTCGAATAGCTGGAATGTCAAATAACGAAGGGTAAGCCTCGCGCGATTCCAATTCTCGGAGCTACTAATTCAGACATTTCCGCGAATCCATAAAGCCGAGGGTTACCAGGGCTCATTTATCGTCATTATTCTTCGGGGCGAAGAAACGCCTCGACAGTGCTGTCGGGCACCGCACCGCCTATTTCGAGTGGGAATATTCCCCGTGCAAGTAAAACAGAGAAACCGGGAATGGCAGAAATGAAAAAGGACCGGGCTCGGGCGCATAAATTAATTCAAAACGAGAATGAGGAGACCCTTTTTCCCTTCCGTGCTGTATCGGAGTGACAGAGACAGAAAGGGAGAGAAAGGGAGAGAAAGAGAGAGAAAGAGAAAGACTTCATTTCTGCTCCTCCATTTCGATCGAATTAAAGCTCGGACTTGAATTATCGATTTGGTGGTATTGGGGGCATTGATTTGAATACATTTCCACTGGGGTCAGTGCTTCGCTTGATGATCGACATCCATTTCTGTAAATAATGCATTCGCCACGTTATATTTTCCTTATCTACAAATTACACTCGACCCACCTTTCAACAATAGATTATTCCTATTTATATTAAAAGTGTTGTGTCAAAGTTTCTATAAAATATCTTGAATTTTATGGCAAAAGAACACATCATTGAATTCTTGAGACTGCACGCTCGTAGTGTTAGTCAAGCGAAGTCAAACACAGAAAGTGGTTCGGGTCGCATCCTCTTCGGTGCTGGGTAGAAGCGTCGATTGCAGGTGAGCGAGCTTCCAAAGAGAACACACTGACCATAAAGCTTTCGCCGTGTAATCTCGACGGCTTTATAGATTTGTAATAAAATAACGCATTAAATCAGCCGCGTCCCGATTGATTGGGGCGAAGAGGAGGCCGCGGTGGCCGGGCGGAAGCTGCGTGCCCGTTCGAACGGAGCTTGATAGTAGCCTGCAGCCGAGGCGACCTTTATTATCCCGTGTAACGGCCACTAAATATTGGATAGCCCTTCGCGCAAACACGGTGAAAATCCCGTGGCGAACTTGGCTACTCTATGCTATTCTCGCTCCCTTCAATGCTGGCTCCAGGAACTTCCGTCTATTTGCAAAACAAACCCTTGCGCTCAGGAAGCAGGCGGTCCCAGCTACATTCGTAAAATATTAATCCAAAGTGTTTTGCATCGTAAATATTTCCAGTCTCCCAGGTTCGCCTTTATGGATCCGTGATACAAGCCGCGATACGTGTGCACCCGGAACTTTGCTCGTAAAGCTTATGTTTATTAACGGGGCAACATAGGCCGAGATTTCCGTGTTCGACGAGCACCTTCTCGGCCAATATTACCCTAATAAGTGCATGCTACTTCGCCGACCCACACGTCGATTAAGAATCCTGCAAAGTTTGAGAATACATTACTGGCCCATTTTTATGCTTTGTTGGGATTACTAAGAGTTAGTATTCTTGTTGAAATCCAGCTTGAAGATTTATGAAGAATTTATTTCATCGTCTGGTTTAGATATCGCTATAAGAATAATGAAACTAGAGAGAGGAGAACAATAAGACAATGCCCCAATTTACGTAGATGTTTATCCCTGAGTCGTAGAGAAGGCGATAGATTAACCTTAACCCTAGAGAGACAGATCGAAGTGACTGGCGTCAAATTGTGCAGAGGGCAATGGAAAGCACGTGGCGAATCTCGCGTTCGACTGCGTCTGGGTTCCTCCGGCGATCATCCTGTAATCCGAGGCAGGGTTAGGGAGAGCAGCGAGGTTAGGAGGGAGTGTCGTCTCGCTGTTTACAGATTCCAGGGGGAGAGGCGTGTCGCCAAATAGAAAGCGAATGGAAGGGCCGAGCCCGAGCCCGATGCTCGGGCTGCTCGAGTCGAGCGAGCGGAATAAATTCTTGTATCAAGATTCAAATAAATGCATTCGAAGCCGCGAGCAAACCTTCCTTGCGTGCTGCTCTCTCGCAGTGGGAGAACTCGTGTGGCTCGCAATACCTCGCAAACCCGAGCCCAGCATCCGCAACATCCGAGTAGAGCCTCCACACACCCCATACCGCCATACCACACGCCTTTTCCCGTTTGTATCTTACTACTCTGCGCCACGGTAAGATCTCCTTCCTCTCCCAACCAACCACTCACCGAACCGTCTGATCCCCCCACAGGAATAAAATATCCCACAGGAATTTCTGGAATACCGAGTCGGTGACACGCAGATACATACACTCGGCGGTGCGATCGTACGTATGCCAGAGTTGAAACGCGTGAGATCCTCGTACAGTGAAATGTCAGCCGATATTTCGAATCAATGTCTGCGGATTTTAATATGCACCTACGTGCAAGCCGGATTTCCGGCATTCTTTTAATTTTAGCTTCGGTTCAGTGAAAGCTCGCTCGCACTGGAGAAATGGCTCGCCATTGCCGGTTTGCATGCCATAATCGTATCGTGGCACGTCGCGCGATACGTTCCTATCCCGAGTGAGCTAATATCGTACATTTCGTATTGGAATCTCTTGGGAATCTTTATTGTCCGCTATCACAGTTCGAGTTACTATTTATTGAAAAAATGCCTGGCATCCGTTGCTCGCAATTAGCTAGACAGGAATCGGGAAGTGCTAAATATATATCTGCAGGAATTCTTCTCATTCTGTTTTTATCTGAGAATAAATGAATGCGATAATAATAATAGTTGATGCTGGTAGAAGGAAAGAAATCCGATGAAAGTAAGAAATAGCTCCTCGTAAAAGTAATAGAGGAAAAGCTTTATGTCAGCACGTCGAATGATTGGTCTCGCCCGTTGGCCGCTTGCGAATTTGAAAAATTCGCAAAAAACGAAGGTAGCGACTAAGTTTCGAGCGCTTTCATTCTCCAAATATTTGTAAAGCTTTGAAACTTTTCTGCTTCATAGAGTCGACCTGCCTTCTTGCGTTCCTCCTTCAATTGATTTCCTTTTCCTGGTGCGCCTTCTTTAGGGAACTCGCCAAACTCTGCCTCCTCCCCCGCCACACTTCCCCTTCAAAGGAGACCCCGGCTTCTCTTCCTCCCAAGGAATTCATTGAATAAACGCTCGTATAACTAAACGGTCAATAGTAGAAAAATAAAGCTGTGTGAAATGCCACTGAAGCAATGCCGAACGACTTTGCTCGGCTGCTTTACAACCATGAGTGACAACCAAAAAATAATCCGCATCAGTAAACCACGAGACATTCAAAATGAAGTTTTTCCCGCAAGAAAATAAATACCAGAAGAAGTCCAAGCAGTATTAGAAGAAATGAAGAGTAAATACATGTTGTTAAGATACCGAAGACGATGGCAGGTGGAAACAAGATTCTCTCCAGTCTGTAAAAAGCCGTCCGGATTCCATGGCCGTTCTGCCGCTCGATCTAGCAGAATTTCAGTTGACGTAACTTCAAAGCCACTTAATCCTCTTAACGAAGCCATATCGAGGGACAAGCTGCTAGGGGGTCTCGCGTCTTAGCCCTTCGTTATTTCGGCTCCTCTTGAAGTTAACCTCAGGGGGTGAGGGAGAGAGAGAGGGAGAGAGCGAGAGAGCGAACGGTCGTTGGAGGAGATGGTTGGAGGAACCCGGCCAAGTTTACGTGGGTGCACGGGCCATCAAGACGCTGCTCAATAGATGCAAACTTTAACGGAACTGCTCCAGTCTCAATTCGTTGTTAACTCTTAGTCGCGGCGAACTTATTTTAGTTACACCATAAGATAGCCCGGCATCATCGTCGAAGAAATAACAAGCTCGATGTGTAGCCACTCGATAACTCGCAAAGTTCATACCTGCATATGCCCCGCGAGCTACTTTGCCTGCCTGCTTGCCTGAATGCCTGCCTTCGCCTCGATTCCTCGAGGAATCGCCTATTTGTATTTGTGCAAGATCAATGTTGATCTGTTCCATTGCCAATTTGTCCAGGCAAAGTCCTCACCCGAGTTCTCCATTGTTCTTTTGTATACTGCGTTCGATACAATCGCAAGCTTCTGCTATTGGTTTGCCAGTTGCAGTGTGTTCAATCTTGTTATAGGGTGTTAAATGGGCTTACATCTGGGTAAATAGGGTTGTAGTAAAATGGTGAGAATATGATGAAGCTTTGATTCGGAGGTACTGCGGAGCAGCAATAAAGAATCGGGTATAATTGAGGAGGGTAATTAGCGTTTTGCACACTGAGCGCGAGATAATGGTTGATGAGCTAATCGTATGAGCTCCAGGTAATCCGAGAAACACCATTGAAAAGTCGTAAAGGACGAATCCAATTACCGATGGAAAATGGCGGAGTGGATGGGATCACGAAGAGAATGAAATGGGGATTGGCGAGGAGGAGAATAAAGATTCTCGCGATTGCTCAAGATAGGGGTGGATCCGAGTCCTGATTGAGTGCCGGTCATTCAATGATATAAAGAATATAGCCGACGTTACGACCCTCTGTGTGCTCCAATTTACAAGCAGCCGTTTTATTAGGTGAGGATTCCGCGTGCTAATTTACGATTCGCAGAAACTCGGCGAGCTTTCGCAAGCAATATATTGCTTTCATTGAATCTGAAAACAAAAAAACCTCGAATAATGCACTTTCAAACCCGACAAAAGAAATCAGAACATCATAGTTTCAGTGGTTGTCCTCGAGAATTTCATAATTCCGGGTGGACAGGTACGTGTATCAGAATTGCTCTCTGTTTATTTGTTGGTAAGGTATCCCATTACGTATGCGAGAGCCCACTTAGATTAATTTGTCCATGCACTGGTCGGTGTCTCTGCCAATTTTCATCAGCCACTTTTGGTCAGGATACGCGCGAGAGCGAGGATGGCAAGTTTGCAGTTGAGCTGTCATGACGGCGGAAAAAACAGTGAAGCCATGCGACATATCGCAGAGCGAGAGCGTTGAGTGCAAGAGACAGAAACAGAGAGAGAGAGGGAGAGAGGGAGAGAAAGAGAGAAAGTAGGAGTCGGTAGATGGGAGGGTACTGCCAGGAATAATGGCACTACGCTCTAATTTCACCTGAATTATATTCTTCAGGCTGACTCTGGCTGGCTGGATGGCAAGCAGGCCTGTTTTACCTTTGAAATGCGAGCTCGCCAGACGCGACTTAAGCGTACCTCCACCAGCCACGCATGTTTTTATTGTCTCTCGCGAGCGCACTCTCTTTTTTCTCGGCTTTTTGTTCCGCTGCGCTTGCGAGCCCAACTACCGTCAGCCACCCTCTGGTTGTTAGTGGACCGCTAGTGGATCCTCGTGCAAATTGGAAGTCCTCGCTGATCCCCAGTTGCCATCTCAGGAGGACAATGCGCAATGTAATCAGTATTGAAATTGACACATGTTCCACTTTCTCTTCACTAAAATTCTCGCAATTTATCTTCTTCAGTTTTAGCGTTGTATTTGCGAATTAGCCACAGTCGAGAGTCTATCATAAAATAGAGAAGAGAAGAGAAACTGTTCGGCAGCGTTTTATGTCGAAATGGCAGGTGCGCCATCGCCGCGATCTCTAATCAAAACTCAAGCCGAACCGCTACCATAAAACTCTCATGGAAGCCCGACTGAAATAGAGATTTCAAGTTTCCGCAAAATTGTTGAAAGCACTCAAAAGCCAGCACACAGCGCGATCTCGTCAATGTAAACACTCCTGACTGGACATGAAACATTTTCCGTATTCAAACGAGAGGTTGTGTACAAGTTTGCAGCAAACAGTGTTAAAAGTAGTGCAGGCAGATCACATTTTCCAAAAAAAACCAAGCTTCGAACAGTACTTTCCGTTATAAAATCAAACCCGTGGGATACACCTAGAATCCACTTCCACATCGGCCAATAACACTTACATTTTAATCCCAAAATATTGTAAGTTGATGATAAAAATCAGAAAGGCAGACTACTCGGAAATGCAATAGTCCTGCGAGGAGATAAATCGATGCTGTATTTGGCGGTGTGGCAAAGCGAATTTCCCGGTGAAATCGCGCGAAATCGCGATAATCAGCGAGCCGTTATCGTGAATCGACCGAGAATCCCTTTGTAATCGCATGGGCTCTTCCGGCCCCTCCTCCACCGCCAGCCCCGGCCGAGTAGGACAGTGGGCAAAGCAATAAATACGTTATTAAAATTACCATAACCATTGCGTGTCGGCGCAAAGCCAAGCGGCTAAAACGGCGTATTTTGCAGTTAATTTTCCACTTATCTAGGGAATAATCTCGCCTACGCACTCCCGACCAGCTAGGAAACAACCCTTGCGCTACTCGGCTCGAGGCGATGGGGTCGAAAGGGGTGAATCGGTGAACCACCGGGGCAAAAAGGGTGCGCTCGTAATCGCGCCTGGCTATGGGAGCCTGTTTCTACGACGCGACGACGCCATCGCCATCGTGTCACATTATATTTCCAAGTGCATTAATGAGCGCCCGACAACCACCCTGCCTGACCAAAGCCTTCCTACCATCATTTGCCGTGAGAAAGCATCGACTATTAAGGGAATTCCTGATGCCATGGGATCTTAGTTAATTCATTGTTGCTTTCATTCAACAACTCGTTCGGCGTTCATTACCGTTAGTATTTCTTTGAAAAGAATCCTTTCTTTTCTTTAAAAAAAAGTAGCACTATCACTAATTAAATGAAGCAACATTTCTAGCATACAATTACAATAACATTAAATGCATAACTGGCAATCGGAACCATCTCACAGATTGCCTAATTAATAGTCAGGCATTTACACAAACTTCTCGACATCTAGGAAAAGTGTGGAAGCTTAAAATTGCGAGCGCTGAGAGAAAACGTGGTGATAATTATGTTGCTTTCGCTCAAGATAGAAGTAAGGTGACGTTAAGACGGGGATGGTCGAAGAGGGGTTGTAGGGAGACGAGGGTTGGAAAGTCGGGATTACGCGGCAACGGGTAATGCAATATCGCATTACCGCAGGATCCAAGGAACGTTCAATATTCCGCGCGTGCGGAAAAGGATATTTACTGTTTCGTGGCCGCGTATTACTGCGCCCTACGATCGTAATAAAGCCGTTTACTGCTTTATTGCTCTTCCTCATTCTCTCCCTCTTTCTTTTCCGTTTGCTTGCGCGTGTTTTCTTAGTCCCAAATGCACGGAGAGTGAATTCGAGAGTAAGACTGAGTTTGCATATACTCTCTTTCGCGCAGCATCTCCCGAGTGATGATAAAAATGCGGCTTCTCAAAAAGAAGGTGAAGCTTAGCACGGATTTTTCTTTGTCTTCCGATTGGCTCCCGGCGTGATGTGCCTTATTATTCTCCCTTTTACGCCTGCAGGATTACTGTTTTCCCTGAATATACTATTGGGATAAGGCAGATCCTCCCGTAAAACTCAAATGCCCCCAGTGCTTTACGACTTTTGTTGCAGCGTAATTATGACTACTTACGAGGCGAGAAAAGTTCCCGCTTACAGTCTCACCCTTTATTCGACCGGGAATGTACTTTTTTAACAGTTTGCATTATGATAAACTGGCTGGTAATGCTCGGCTGCAGTGCGTAATCGAAGGGAGAACTTTGGAGGCTTAAAGTATTGTGCGAGCGCAGCGGCTGAATTAGAAATTATGATCACAATGTGTATTTTTCGCTCGTTGTTTAAAAAGTGAAACTAGAAGAATTATTAAATGAATAAATATAGGTCTCTTAGTTGAAGCCAGAGTTTAATTTAGCATTCGAGCGAGCGTGTCGAAGGATTTGGCGAACATAATTCACATCGCACAATTCCCTCCTTACGCCGTGCCGTTTAACGTGAATTGGATAATTATGCTGCCTGCACTAAAGTTAAGTAAGAGGGGGTTCGAAATGCGCGCACGGAAATGCACACCGACATGCATGGGGACTCTCCCTTTCGTCGTAGTTACACTTTAGCACGTAGCTACGTTCACGACAGCATGTTGCAGGGCCCGCTTGTAACTGCGAAGTCCAATTTATCCCCCGAGCTCGGGAATCAGGGCACTTGCAGTTCGCACCTGGTGAAATCATTCTCACGTCGATCTCGGAAATTTGCATTCACTTCAACCTGCCGCCTATTGCGCTTCGGATGGAAACTCGAGTAAATTCAATAAGTCTTCGGTACTAACAATAAATATGAAGAAGCAAGGCGTGATGTAATGAAGGTGTAAATCGTATTCTCGAGTATTTAAGAATCACCTGAAGATTCGAGTCCACTCGATAACGTGTCAGTGAAACATCAAATATTAAATATTAGTAGAGGCGAGAATTGTGGAGTAGCGCGTTTACGAAGGGGGTTAATAAGCGGTTTACGGTGAGAAGTGGAGAGTTCCGGGGACAAGGCCGTCTCATTAATCACGATCTCGAAATCGAAGCCCACTCTTCCACCGTCTCCCCCCCCCCCCCCTCTCTCTCTCTCTCTCTCTTTCTCTCTCTCTCTCGGTTCCTTCGAGAAAGACATTCAGGGGTAGGTAGGTCTTCGATTCCATACCCGCCCTGCCCCAATAGAGTTCCAAGCAACCCTATCCCATCCTTCGACAATTAGTTCGCGCATTCGGATTGAGTGCACTTAGTGAAAAGTAAGCAAACTTCCACACCCTCTCGCTGCGTTCTCCTTTTCCTACGGGGCAGCGAGCTGCACCACTACCGAGTTCGATTGGAACGATAACTTTCCAACCCTTCCTGCGCCCTCAACTCACCCGACACTCCAGCTTATTTACTCCAATTTCAATTGTCAAATCGATAGAAATTGATTCTAGAATGTCTTCGTTAATGGTTCTTCTGGTTAGTTTTTCTCAGTTTTATCCACCTTTTACTGTGGATTTCGACCACTTTTGCTAATTTTTTGTATTCTGCTTGTAGAATTCGGAGGGATTAAAGGAACGGCGCAGTTTTTCTAGTAGTACTCCTGTTTCAATAAGGGAGCAATTGTGGTTACTTGTCCTATCGATCTCTTTAAATACCAAGCTTGCCGACGGGCTATTCCGCAAATGGGTAGCGTATTGCCAATTGATTTATGCTCCATAATTTCCTCGATAATTAAGCAGTCTGGCGAAAGTAGAGCGGCGGAGTCGAAAGTAACGCGGCCTGTCACTCGGTGCTTTACGAGGTACCATTTCGCGGGCGGGAAATATATTTTCAATAGTGCCACACTGGGTTACTACGACATAAATTCACCACTCGCTCGCTCATTCGCTCGCACGCCCGGCGAAATTCGGAGCGAGGAATTTAGGGGCGGTTTTTTCGCACGCGTTCGAATTGGCCGGCGTGGCCCTTAAGAAAGATGGATTCAAAAATCAGGCTTTAATCTCCACCGGCTCCCACAAATCCCCAACCCTTTCGCCTCTTGGCACACCCCAACCCGCTCGCCCATCGCTCTCTGACTTTCCGGCGATGCTTTCGCTCCAACTCTCCTTACATAGGATCGACTGAAGGACGTAACTTTTCGAAGTTATTGGGGATTATTGGAGTATTTGGTACGAAAATATACGGAAGTGCAGTCGATCCGATTCCGCTAGTGGAACCCGCCCGTCCCCCCTTAACCACCTTCTCGCTGGCTCTCGGCTTCTATTGCCTACAGACACACACATAGATCGCCTGCGCAGCCCACTATAGCCAACACAGAAAACAATGAGCACTCGCCCGGGCGACTTTACTTTCCGCTTTCCTCCGAGTTAACCGAGGACGAAGTCCCTGATAAATACCGGTGAAATGTTACATCGCCAATTGCGCGTCAAAACATTTGCCCTCTTTGCTGGTCCAGCGAGAAGACCTATTGATTCCAAGACAAATAGCTGACTTTCGGTACATTTAAACCGAGCGACAGTCGTTCCTCCGAGATTTACATGAGACAATCATTGGAGCATCGGGAGAAAGCGTTGATTTCCAGCGCGAGTAGTAACACTGACGTGGAATCGATGAGGACGAGGGAAGAGTGGCACTGTGCCGAATTATTAGAATTTAGATTGATGAAGCTCTGCTTCCAAGGAATATTCATACTTCAGATTTCCCTTCATCCTTCTACCTGTCTTTCCACTGAGCTGTCCATTTTCCCTGCTCTTTGAATACGGCATTCTTCCTGGTTCGTTTCTTACCTGCTCGGATCTGCCAAGATAAGACTCCCCGGCGCACTCCGCTTTCCCGTTTACAAAGATTTCCATGCCGACGCTCCTTCCAGCTTTTTCGCCGGTAATTAATGGCTCCGACGTTCGCGCGAACGTCTGTGCGAGCGGGAAAAACTGCCTCTCCAGCATCTAGATCACCCGGAGATATCCTCGAACGGCGGCGTACAAGGGGGTGGTGATGGAAGGGCTGGCCGAGGAGAGAGCGACACTTAACGCGCAAACTTTTGCGGCTTAAGAAGGGGGGAAGATGGATCTGATAAATGTTCGATAAAATGCCAGTTGGTCCAAGGACCAGCATTTTGACATAGAAAGGGACGAGAAACTTGGCCAACTCCTCCTTTAACCTCTCGATAAAGTACAACAAGCTAAACTATTTTAACGCGATGTTGCAAGCCTGCAATTTCTTGTGATCTACACTTTTTCGACTTGGACTTACCTTTTGAAATTTATTGCAATTCAACTATTGTAGAGCTTAATTGGAGTGGGAATATTTATGTCTTGATATCAGTCTTATTTTTATTCCAATTCTATTGAATTGAGATCCTTTTCGCGTGGCGTGAGCAAAGTGGGAAGAAAGCCTGCAGTCATGTATAAAGTCATACCGACAGACCTAAATTTATTTCATCGGAGGCCTTTCATTATGAGGGAGCTTCATTAAAGGTAGGGTTTACTGTGCCCCGGCCTATACATAGATGACATACGTCGAACGAAGGACATTGGAATTACATGTAAACTATACGGCTTAGCCTGTATGTCATTATCGGCATTACACTGGCTGTAAATATAAATTCAATTAATAGCAATCGATTGCATTAAACGCGAATCACACTGCCGTTGACTGCCGGGCAATCTTGTTTACCGAGTTCCGCGTTAATTCAGCTGGTAATTACAATCCATCAACGCATGGCAAATGAATTTTAGCCCCGTGCTTTCCCACACTCGCGTGTCCTCACCACAAATACTTGAGATGCAATTCTGCAAAGATGCAATCCTGCTTCTCTTCACTCGGACAATATCAAGACAGCCTCCATGAATAATACTTTAAAGAATGAAAGGCTTACACAATATTACACAATAATGTGCTGTAGCATAGTCGATGAGTGGCGCACGAAATCGATAAGCAGAGTTCGAACAATGAGTGCACGAGCGTAGGATCGCGTGATGTTTGCCGCGCGTTTCCATTTCTGCGTCAAGTAATCGGGCATTTATCTGGCGGCGTCGGTGGTGCCGGGCGGAGCGGCCGGAGGGGGAAAGCACGAGAAGCACGAAAAGGCACGAGTGGCTTTTTTTAATCGGTCGACGGCGATCGCGGAAACCGCGTACACCAAGGTGAAAAATGCAGAGGCGCGAGCGGAGATGATTCCGATAAAAGTAATCGCCGCGGGCATCTGGCCGGTTCGCCGCGCGGCCACGCCGGCCAAATAAAGAGTACGAAATTGATAGAACCAGTCCCTCTCGCTCTCCTAAAAGCTCCAGTCCAGTCGACTGGACACCATTTCACTCATTCGTATCTTGGCCGTCTCGCTTACCTGCTTCGCCAGATCGATTCCGGTTACCCCAGAGCCGTATTTGTAAAGGGAAACGCCTGCCTGTACCCGATATTAATATCACCGGTCCCATTGCCGCCCTGAAAGCTCTCCTTTTGAGAAACCTTCCGACTAATATAACTGCGCGGCCCTTTCGCCAGTTTTACACTTATTGCGCGTGCACCTCGCTTTCTTAAATATTGCCGGCTCTCAAAGCCCCTGTCTCCTGCATGGTTCTGTTTAAATTTACACTGCGCTGCCTCGCAGACGTATTTGCATATTGAAAGATGAAATTAATATTGCTGGTAGCTGTGATACGTGAACGCCCCCTTTCAATAGAAAGCTGCAATGAGTGATGGACTTACGTACCTTCGGAAATACGGCTTGTTCTGGTTTTTGCAGTCGTGTATAGAATGCTCGAATTTTTGTCGAGCATCCTCATAAAGATTTCAAGCTTAGCCTGTCAGTAAGCAACGCCGCGCCGTCGGCAATATATTCGAACGTCCGAGCTGTCTGGAGGGGTGTAGCTGTCCATCGGTCGAGTAGTAGGCCCACCCACAATAAATCCAAACTTACTCTTTATCCTATCTGTGTTTTGTCCCGGGGCCCTCGGAACCCGGCCATTGTCGTGACAATAAAAAGAGAGCGAGCCCGATATAGAGAGAGAAAGACTGACAGAAAGAGAGGAAAGCGAGCAGATATCAAGAGAAAGAGGGAAGGTTTGGCAGAGGAGAGCCGGTAGGAAACCAAGGCGAAAGGGCGAACAAACCACAACCACCCCCGTTTCTCCTCACCGCCAATCTCACTCTGTCTCTCTTTCCCGTTTGCTCGCTCTTCCCGCTTCCCGGCCCGCCGATGGAAGTTGAATTAAATTCTGAGATTTATCGCGTCAATAACCGTGCATTAATTTACGATTTTTCGAGGCGCCGCCGCCGCCGCCGCCGCCGCCGTCGCCCCCACTAGCACGTAAATCCACCCGATTGTTTCGTGCCTGAACTGAAGCGCGCACAACTGCCCCCCACCGCCATAACCTATGCCATGGCACACCATACCATAAAATACAAAAACACATAGGAAACTACAATGCCGCTGAAATGATTCAAAAATATTTTCATGGCCTAATATTTAATACTTATTCTCTGGTAATATTGAAATCTTGAAGAAATATTCATTTAATTGGAAACAAAGTCGATTTATCAAAGGAAACAAGTATATCGGAGAACGAAAGGTTCGGTAGAGGAATGTGGGAGCAGTGGCATATGCCATCGGCATGCTCGACATCTAACTTGTATCGACTATTACTCATACTCGGATGTTGGAACATGCCGGGAAAGTTCGATCTTCTCTCATCCCCGCGGTTTCGCTGAAAAGTCGCGCGAAACAATGCCGCAATCTGGAAGTATCGCCGAACGCTTTGAGGAACTTTCGCGATTTCGATTAGTTTGGAAAGCGTGAACCGCGTGACTGAGGCTAAAGGATGCACTTTGTTATTGGGTGGAAAGGGATCCGCCTGCTGGATACAATTGTATGCCCGTAAACTTGCCATCCCTGCTACTCTACTTTGAAGAACTTGAACCCTTCCACGAGCCCAAGAATATGTAGTTGAATTCTACTATTAATAATGTTTAACACATGCTTCACTGCTTCACATTTCCCTTGCCTTGGAAAAGAAACACCCACTCGCCATCATTACTTTTGATCCTGACGGGGCTTTCTTACCGCCACTGCCGGATGCACTCTTTGATCGATTAATTGCACTAATTAACGAAGAAAGTGCGCCGGCCAAGTGAAACTGAAAACGCTGCATGGGGAATGGGCGGCGGGGGGTGGCGGCGGGGCTAGCGGAAGGGAACGGTAAGATAAAACTCAAACGAGAGGAGTTGGCGGACCAGAACTTCCTGAAACACGTAATCTTAGCGAGCTTCCCTTTCATTCCCTTTCACGCTCTCTCCTCTTGGCACTCTTTCAGACTTCTTCCCATCCTCTTCTCCGCCTCCTTCCACCAACCTTTTCGTCTTGTTGCTCCTGCAGGAAGGCTCTCTTTCTATTTCACGGACTCATCGCAGTTTCTTTTTATGATTTCATTCGGCCGCGATACCGGAAACGATGTTTACCGGGCTGAGGGGCCTTTTTCAGGCGTCGGCATAACGCGTTAAATCGCGACGCGTCTCTCCATTACACGCGCTTAATGCCCCCCCCCCCCCCCTCTCTCTCTCTCTCTCTCTCTCTCTGCTCCTGCCGCTCCAGACCGACAGGGCCTTTTCATTGAGCCATCCCCAACAACCAAACACTCAGATACACACAGACACGCATAGACAGACACAGGGGCACACAGACGCGTCCCCTGTTGAGAAAAAGTACGAGCAAGCAACTCGACTTTAATCATTTTAATTCCTTTACCTACTTACCTTACTTACGCCGAGGCGCTCTGTTTTCCCAGCTTCCTTTTCTTCCTCGCCGCCTCTCTCTGTCTCCCTCTCTCTTTCTCGACCACCAACCTACGCGTTCCCTCTCTCTTTCCCTCTCGCTTGATCCTTTGATTCCTCAGTTTTCGGGAATTGTGTGTTGCCGCTGCCACTTTCTTCGGAAGTGCGCTTTCATGACTACTGGCAAGAAGAAAGGATGAGCGAGCGAGACTAAGTTTCAGCGGTTGAATGAGCGTTACCTCTTCGTTGAAACAGAGCGCGCCTCTTCTCTCGGGTTTCTGTCTTCTCTTCACGGTTTTTAGCTACCGGATGCAAATGACTGGAATTGGGCCACTCCTATTCGTATTGCCGCCGCGTGTCTGTTTTCGTGAATGCCGATGTGTTACTGACAGCCCTTCTGCAATGTTCTAGTCTTACGGTGTTTGCAAAATGGAAAATAATTATTTTCAACGAAGTTCAATAACTTTGCTTCGCAATAATTGGTTTAATGGGAGTGATTTTTAATCTGGAGTTTCTAAAATTAAAGTTAGTGGAGACATTCACTAGCAAGAAAGTATCTTTTTATTAAATAGAAAAGCGATCCCAAGTATCCGAAGCACCCTTTCCGTTTATGGCAGTGTCGAATAAAGTTAAAGTATAAAGTTCGCCGTAATATAAGTATCGAAGAAATTTTTGAAGTGATACACTTGGTATGTCAATGTTAACAGTGCGGGGTATCGGTCGTGGGGCCGAGTGTACCCAGAGTGTCGAGGACTTTTAAGAATTTCCGACGATGCCTGGTTGAAGGAAATTCACAGGCGAACTTCGCAATTTCCCTGGTGCCGCGTGCCAAGCCATATCGGGCCGAAAGAATATTTTATTCGTCCTCTCAGTGGAACGGTGAACTGCAGCCTGCTGGGATATTCCTAATTTTGTACGCCCGGTATTACTGGAATCTTAATTATGTCCAAGAATTTCAAGGCACGTCCTAGAAATCTCCTGTCATTTTTTCCCCCTCGTGCAAAAACAGAGTGGAGTTCGCCATCGATATTCCTTTGTATGGTAAAAAAGAAAATCAAGCCCACTGATAGTGGAAGCTGTAATTACACCGTTTAATATATAGAATATAGATGTGACGTTACATTTTTCTAACGTTTCATTATATTTCTGTTACAGAGACTGCAGAGTGGTTAGGGATCCACAGACACAGAAATCCAAAGGATATGGCTTCGTTTCCTTCGTCAAGAAGGCGGTGAGTTGATTCACTAGCAATCCAATGAACATTTAAAATAAATATTAGATTTACTTAGTCCTGATTTTGTGGCTAAGATATTAACCTGAATCCAGAAGAGAGCCTTAGCCACATTTGTAGAAAATGAACTCTTCTTTCAACTATCATATTAAATTTAGCCTTATACTACCCTCGTGGTAAATACAATAGTTACAAAATTCTTACGTACCACAAGCATGAACACATTTGCAAACCATATATTTCGTTTTTTCATCAGTATCTTCAACATGTATTGAAAGCTTGAGATTCTCGTCTCATCTCAAAAGCTTTCATGCTCACAATACCCCGTGAAACTACTCAAAGTTCCCATCAATAGAGGAAGCGCGGTGTTCCCGGGAGAGGAGACCGTTGATGAAATTGGCACGTGGGGACGTGACAGTTTACAACATCATTTTTCGCGATTAGCTCTATTCGCTCTATCGAATTCGTGCGAGGAAGATGGAACTAGAGAGGATGTTAGAGAAAGAAGGAATGAGAGAGTTAGAAGGAGAGCCGCCAAAATCCGCGGCGTAAATCACAGTAAAGTTGGATGTACGGTTGTGAGAAAGAGGGGCGCCGGGGGGTGGCTGGATGAACAAGAGAAAGAGATGGAGAAGGCGAACGATGGTGAAGGGGTGGTTGGGCTGCTGGTTCGGGGGATGGTAGAGAGTAAAAGAAGGCTTTTCCACGTTTATGGCGTGGGTTATTCGCACGGGCTAGCTGGCCCGAAAGCTCTCTGCTTCCACCCTGCTCTCGAGAAGGAGCATCCTCTCTCACTCACTCTCTCGTTTCCCCTCTGTTTTAATGTCCTATCGATCTAGACCACCAGCCGAACCGAGACACCTGCACACAAACACCTGCACGGCCCGACACACAGACGCGCTCGGGACCGGTGCTATTACTATTTCCGAAGTATAAATTTTCCGGGTGTCTCCGTTAACCTCGAGGAACACGCGAAATTTTCCGACTACCCCTTCTGGACCAGTAGAGCAGCCTTCTCCCAGCTGGTCTCTCTCCGTCGATGCCAGCATCCCCCCTCTCTTTCTCTCTCTCTCAGTTGGGCTTGAATCCTTACGAGTTGCGGGCCAGCTTTTCCATCGAGTTGTTCTCTGGGTATCGTGGTACTCTTGCCCCTTCAGTCCTCCTAGAAACCCAGTCGACTGATACTATATCCTTCGGCCGTCGGATACACCTACAGCTACGTCTCTGGCAACTGATCACCCCGCTGCCCGACATTCCGCCTGTCGTTCGAGAAAGGGAGCAGCCAGCTGGCGAACACTTGTACTCGCTCGAGCTTCGTTTAAGCTGTCATCCCTTGATATAATCGGTTCTCGTACACCACCCCCTATCGAATGTGGAAGATCATCGTGTTTTGCTTGCCTGTCACTTGGCAGACAAAGTTTGCATACTACTTTTGCATTTGTTGGCTTTTCTTTTTATTGAAAGTCAAGGGAAGAATTGGAACTGCTTCTTCTAGAACGGTTAGAACGATGAATGGTACTTTTTCGTACGCGCAGCGTAAGTCGTCTGTTAGTGTCAAAGCAATTATGCGTCTGTCGGAACACGTATCTTAAAACAGTGTGTTACCGTAGAAATTTCATGGAGCGAAGTATATAAGCCACCTTGTCACTGGCTTTCGAGCGTGAGATCTATAACGATTCGATATTCATTAAATGCAACCTTCGAGAGTGCAGGCGCGGCCGCCACAGCCGTCGGAGAAATGGGATTCCCGCGAATACATACATCATAAGTGAGTTCAAGTGTTATACCTGCACTTTTTCACGCTACAATTACCCTACTCTGCCTCTCCCCACCTCCATCCGCCCTCTCTCGGCGCCCATATTCTGCCGTGCACCTTCGCTCCGCTTTATGAAAATCGTACCGCATAATTCGAACTCCCGGAATCCAAGCAAATGCCAGCCGTCTCGAGAAGACGTTCGCATTATCGCCAACCAATATTTCCACTCGCTTCTTGTTCCTTCGATTCGTTCTGCCACGTGTTTCTCTTCCACAGAGTGTTTTTCTAGAGCAGCGGGATTGCTTTTTTATATAAAGTTTTTATTTCTCGAGGTCGAAGAAATAACACTGCAGGAATGATACTGCAACCCGGGTGGATTACGATCCTTTGACGAAACTTCGTTCCCGGTGAGGACATTCCACTCAGACTCGTCGTTTGCTAGGCGAATGGTTTCTCGGGTGTAGGATTAGCAAGTTGATTGATTGGACCGGGAAAGCGAGACTGTTTTGTTCGTGGGAGATTTCGAGATTGCGCGGCTTGTACCCGAGAGACGAATCCCCGCCTCGCATGAAGAACGCCATGGGATCCGGATTTAAAATGAACCTCGATTACCAATCCTTTAATTGGAGATCGTGATGAGATTGTAAAAGTGTACGCGCCTTCGAGAAAAGTCTACTTAATTATTCAATAATTTCAGTCACACTCGCCGTGAATATCACAGATTCGGATATAGAATTATCTCCATCTCTTCTTCTTGGACGATGGGCTTAAAACCTCAAATCCAAATCAATATCAAGATTCCGATGAAAGATAAATTAATGTAAATCTCCCGTCGATCTTGCTTTCCTCCTGAAAAATATCATTTGTCCGACAATATATCAGGTTCTCCGATGAGGGAGATACTCCGCTATTGGATGCGACCAAGCACGCTCCTACCAACTTACCAGGCCTGATTGGGGACACTTATCGGTCCCCCATTACAGAAAATAACAACGTTCGATTTATCGATCTGCCAGGATAACTATAATGAGTATGGAGCCTCCATTATTGGAGCGAGGGTTGGAGTGAAGTGTTTAAAACACCGAGTACCCCGTTGCATCATTGACAAAGATAGAAGTATTAGAATGGGGACGCGGCCTTCGAAGTAGACTGCAAATCCAAGGTGGAAGAAACATTCAAAATACTCTAGAAAAATAAGTAAGAGATCTACGGGAAGTTGACGCGTTAACAAACAATAAGAGAGCTCGCATTTGTATTCGAATCAGAAGCGAGGTCAAATGGAACAACGCATAGACATAACTTGCCAGGGCGCCCCATGCTCGAGGACACGTTCACAGGTGCATGCAAAAGGCGTGCATAGATATCGATATGTAGGAAAAGCAATTCTCTGTTATTCCAGCTCCATTTCTAGCCGAGGACGAGCCGAAACGCCACCTCAAACCCCTCGTGATCTTCCGAGCGATCCCCATCTCATTCTCTCCCAGTTTCACTATTTCTCCAGAGTTTCCGCTTACTCTCCCCCATTCTTTTTAACCCTAGCTTCGTCTGTGTCGCCGTGAATGGTGTAGTGGGACGTGTAGAGGGGAGTTTCTGGGCCGGTACTGGCTGCCCTTATTTTTCATAGGGATCGTATAATGGACGCACGGATCGGCGGCTACGGTGGGCTTGTTTTGTGTAGGCCTCTCAAATGGGAGAGCAAGAGAGACTAGGGGGATGCTGGCCGAAAGAGAGAGAAAACGTCCGTGCCATTCCGCTCTCTTGGCTAGCGGCAGTTTCGTGACTATTCTTTACCGTGGAAACGGATTCCAAAGGCTGCAAGAGGCACGCCGAATGTCCTCTCGAGCCTCCATCCTGGCCAACCCTCCCCTAACCCCCTCGTTCCTTGTCTTCTCTTCCGCGTGGAATTATATGGCGAGGGTCCGAGGGTCCACGGGAGTTTGCGGCAAACTGCGAAATACGTGTCCCTTCGATCCCCGTAGAAGCATGCTACACCACGGGACTACTGGCTAGTATCGTGTGAATTGATCGGACTGACTGCCGGATAATACGCCTTGCGGTATTCCTATCTTTGCACCAATCCTCTGCTCTTGTATTGGAATGCTTAGGAGCCATTCTCAAGCAGCCATCTAGCCTTGTTCTGCTTGTATAGAATGCCAATTTTCTTAGGTACGCGTTGGAACACATTTCTCTCTCGCCTCTTAGATTGGAGGTCTATTGCTTCAGGCAATAATTCTATCCTGTAATAATACGTGTTACAAACAAACTAGTTTCCTTTTCCAAAATAATTCCGAAATTACGTTTGGAATTATAATATTTTCGAGTCAATAAATTCGAAGTTGAACACTTCAATATTAGAACATATTTGGAGTAATGCTGACAGAGATGAAGAGTCAAAATTGAGACTTGACAATGTTAGTAATCGACTAAAAGGGAATCCATGGAGGAATGCGGCGAGTATAAGTAGGATCATAAATGCAGGTTGCTCGGTCATATTTACATAAGGAAAAATAGGGAAGATAGGTGCTGGTGGAGGGTGTCGCAGACGCACGTATGTACGTAAGTATTTATTACCGCTGTTCCTCGCGGGCCTGCTCTAATAGACCACTTTTCTCAATCCACTCGCGAGCGCGCTATGCTTCCGAAACCAGAGCGGAGTAGTAAATAAAAGTTACGACTGCAGAGCCCGAGTCTACTGCATCTCGCAGCCACTAGCCTCCACCCTACCAACCACTACCACTAGCATCACTGGATCGCTGCTCCTACGCTTTATCAGCCTTTTTGCTCATTCTACTTGCTCGATCTCCTGTGAGACAAATTTCCCTTCTTGCCCGGATTTGAAGCGTTGTTACTGCCGGATTACTATCACGTATTTCTACTGGACAAACAACTAAACTCTGACTCGCCACGGACTCGCTCATTTCATCCAATTTCGGATGAAATTTCTCCATTTGGATTTTATATTTAAATCAAGGCTTGATAATTTATTCTAAAATGTATTTAATATAATTTTGCATAAATATCTTTTGATATCGAAATAAAGAAGTGGGGAATATTTAAAGATTTATATTGAAGAAGTTGTCCTAATGACACTAAAGGGAATAATGCTCCAGAGGCGGGATATCCCATAGTTGATTACTTCGCATCGCGGTGTAATTTAAATCGGAGAATGCAACTCACTGGGCAATCGATTGTCGGTAAAAGCAGTAAAAATCCCGGGGAAAATGGCGCCGGTGAAAAGTGAGCGGGGAGTGAAGCGAGAGAGCGCGGTATCCATTGGGGACGGAATTTCGGAGGGGCATTACGTGCAAATAGACTGTGCACATTGCAGTATGTAGATTATGTGTAGAACGTTACCGGTTGCCCGCAAAACTGTGCTCCAATTTCACGCACTCCCTGGAAACGGGCGCGACGACGCGCCACAACGAAAAATCGGCTCCGACAAAATTCCCCGAGAATTTCAATTCCAAGCAACATTAAATCTACGCGAGAATTCCGTTCAAAAGATTCACACATTCACCAATTATATTTTACCAACATATTTATAGAGAAGTTGATATTTATTCAGCCATTGTTTGAGCTTTATAAAAGGAAGTAGCAAGCAGTGCCAGTGCATAGTTCAAAGACACTGAACTTGCGGCCATGTAGAAGAAGATTACAAGGAAACTTTTGTTATTTTTGCAGGAAGCAGAGAGCGCCATCGGTGCCATGAATGGGCAATGGCTCGGAACCAGAAGTATCCGGACAAACTGGGCGACCCGCAAGCCTCCGGCACCGAAATCCGAAGGTAAGTTGAGATTACCAGCCAGTCGAGTTCATAATTCTCAGTTGACTAAAGCTATCAGTTTCATACTGCATGATCGACATCAAGAAATATTCTCATTCAACATACAGCGAAAGTAACAATAACACTAGTCACACAGATATATTATACATACATATAAGACGACAGACTCGAATCGTTTGACCTAAAACGTGTCGTTCCTTTTCCTAAAATGGGGGCTTTCAAAAAGCTTCGATACAGACTGCATAAGCGAAATGCAATGCGGTCGGAGGGTTAACTATCCAGAAGAACTAACGAGATTCATCTGCATTGGTAATGTCTTCCTAAAAGTATTGTCAGTACTCTTTACTCGCTCGGAAGGGAGTCGGACGTGGAAGATGGGAGGTTTTTTTTCGCGAGGCCGGAAATGTGCTTGGGATAGTATTAGTTCCGTCTAGGAAGGGTAGATCCGTGGCGGTCGGTCTCTTTGAAACGAAGTCCTATCGATGGGTGGCTCGTCTGCCGCGAAAAGCTTCGACAACGGCGCGGCATTCAGGCAAGAGCTTGAAACGGTTTCTACTCCGGCAAAGCCAGCACTCGCTTTCCTCCTCGTGCTCGCGCTCGAGTGTTTGTTAATCGATACCTGAAGATGAACTCGAGAGCCTTTTTTTCACCGGATAGACACGCCGTGTGTCAGACGGCGACGCGCAAAGAGTGATAGAGAAAGAGGGAGAGAAAGAGGAAGAAGAGGGTAGATCGCCGCTACGGCGTTTTCCCTACGGTCGCTCTATGGACTATCGTCTTTGTAGAAGAGCATTGTGATCTCTCTCTCTCTCTCTCGCTCTCTCACCAGAGCTCTCGAGGGGACCACCATCCGGAGAGTGTTCATCCTCGAGTTCTCGTTGCGACGGCACTGTGAAAATTGTTTGCTTAAAACGTCGCCCCACTTCAGAATCATGTCGAGAAGCTCGAATTCCAGTTTGTCGATGTTGTTCCCCTAGCTAGACCAAACGATCGCTTCATAATATTACGAGAAAGGTCGCAATAACTGTTAAATTCCGGATGTTTAATCATTCTCAGATCTTCATTCACGTACGTTTAAATCAGTCTCAAACTAGATAAAAATTTTAAATACATTGTGATTTGGCAAATTATTAAACATAAGTTTCCAGTGAAAATAAGTGTAACAATCTCGACACATCCCACGCAAGCGGTGTGGAAATATCGAAGGGAAAAGCAGTGTAAAATAATCGTAGTAACAAAACAGCGCATACGTCGCTGGGAGCTGTTACAGCGTGTGTTCTTTTATAACCGTTTTATTTCGCCTTATTTCGCCGCTTCGCTCGAACACCTCGTTCCGCAACGCGTGTTCACTCTAACGAGCCGGCAAGGATTAAGTTTAACGGGGTTTCCGCTGGAAAACTATATTTACCGTCCAATGAGAAGGTGGGCAAGTACTTTTAACTAGTTACAGGATTACATCGCTTTGTCATAGATTAATTGATCGTCTCTTGTATTCTAGAACATAGCATTCACTTCCTAACAAATGCGCTTTTATCAGACTATCCTCTTTATGAATCGCAATTATTATCTGTGTAACTGAAATATGGACATCGCATCTTTCCTGTAGGAATCACTGATGACTCGATGCGACAGAAATGTATACGAGTTAGTAGCAAGAACGGAACAAATAGGCAGCGCGTTTCCCATTCCTCTAATCGTCATTATCCCTTATAATTAAGGACATCGACGAGAAAGGCTCGCTTAAAGCATAAAACCTTGCCGGCTCTCTCGGTGGCGGAGCGAGCGGGCTAAGAATCCAATTGAAGTTATGAACTAAACGCATAATGAGCTTGCTGGGTAGCAGTCCGAGAGGCAAGTAAGTATTATTATATTATCATAAGCGGCTCTTCCGTCCCGGAGGCCACAGGACCTCTTAGTCCGGTTTCCCAGAGCCCGCTCGCTCTCCCCGGGAGAGAAGCTCTCTCCCAGTAGCTAATTTCATTCCGCAAGTCTTTAATTAGTATTCGTCGCGGAGCCGGCAAACTTTTTCCCGCGCGCTGGAGAAGGAGGGGCAGCACGCGCCGAGCAAAGTCGGGCGGGCGAGCGAGCGAGCGAGCGAGAAAGAGGATGAAGGCAAACGGTGAGTTTGCGGCAAGGTATAACCGGACCGTTCACCCGTATTTGCATAGGCCAAATTCGCGGAGTGTACTTCCTCCGGCTCGTCTTCCTGTTGCTCTCCTGCTCGACCTCCTGCCACCTGAACCACCTTCTGCACCCATCTCCACCTCCACCACCCCTCCTTCGGCACTGCAGCCACTTAGTATTCTCCGACGCCACACCCTCCTCGCTCACTCTAAATTTCGCGCGGCTGGAAAAATGATTACCCGCTAATGAAATTTCGCCGCGCCCAGCTACGTGCAAATGAAGCTGGCGCGTGAAAGAAACGAGTGCTGGAGCGTCTGTTCACTTATATGTGCACGCACTCACCAACAATGCTGGGAAAAAGAAACCGTTTCGTTTACTATGATGGATTAATATTGTGATCATAAAATTGCATTAATATTGTCTGTAATCAATCGCGGCTTGATCTAACGACTGTCCCCCTTCTGTTTGGTAAAACCACTTATATTTGCGATATGTGAAAAAGTTGCTGATAGCGAGGGAGCATACTTTTCATTAAACCCCTCCCTTCCTTTTTCCAGGCCAGATAAAAAATGCCTCGAATTAATTGCACACGTACACACACGCATCGCGGACGCTGCATAATTAAGTGGCAAGCGAGGGAAAGTGGGCGGGCCTGGAAATAATTAAAACACAGTTGGCCAATTCTTCGGCAGGCATTTCGGAAGTTGTGCGCGCCCTAATGAATAATAAAGGGGCGCGCTATTTTTCCGCTATTTTTTCTTCCTAAATAGAACAACTGCGTCAGTGCGGGGATGTCTGCTCACTCAGTAACGAGCCATTAAAAATGGAGGCTTTTTGCCCGCTGACTATTTTATATTTCCCACTGCATCCTCGCCTTCTACTAAATTGCATTACATACCTCTGATCAGTCATTCAATTCACACATCAAGCATTTCGCTCGATTGAAACTTGAAAGTACCCGAACCACTTGAATAATCAAGTGAGTTCTCTTGTTGGAGAGATAGAAATACATTAAGATTAATCTCACGCGAATTAAGATCGTTAATAGCATTCCTCATTTAATTGTTTTCTTAATTGTAACGCGCACTGCACGAAATGCGCTCCAAGTAACGGTTCAATCAATTTTACGTGCTCAGTTAGGGCTATAACACGCGGCACTTGACCCGGATATTAGAAATTACAGCAGACAGATTAAAAGTCAGCCAGGCATCAAGTATTAATCATTGGGCGTTTTCAATAAGGCTCGCCGTAAAACTCTTTACGCTTAAAGTTTGGTAATGAGCCGCGCGATATTAGAGCAATTTCCTTTACGGTCCATCTGCGACTCCGTCGATTCTTTTATTGCTTTTTGCCGAAATGAGTTTCTCCCGATCGAAATGCGCGTCCCATCACTGCGATACAACCTCTTCCTCCAATAACCGTCGCTCCACGTATTACATAATATGATACCTACGTGAAGCACTAGTTTTCATTATTTTCACCTTCACTAACTTTGCCAAAATATGTATTGGATTCCATATAAAATAATATGTCATGATTCGTCGATGTCTTTAGGGACGAAACAGTATGAAATTCTCTTGGCGGGTCATAATGTTGAGACATTGGCGGTTGGCTCCGCGCCTCCAGTGTGTTTTGATGTCGGTCAAGGCCGGTTGCAAGTGGAGCATTAAGCGAGTAAGGCGAATCAGAGATCTTCTTGGCGATCTCACGAGTTTTCGGGCTTTAAGGGGACGCTTTAACTGCGGGCAAGGCTTCTGGCACGAGCCGCGCACATTTTTACGTAATCTCAACTGCCATAATCTCAGTTGCTCTCGAACAATGCTATACATGTGTTGACGAATCATCTCAAAACGATTCTTGGATATTCCTATTGTATACGTCATTCTACTCACATATTAACGTGCCGTTGATTGCATATCTCATATTATAATCAAGGGCATTTTTCCTATCATTTAACTTCCACATATTTTTCACAATAAACTATTAAATCATACTTATTCGATGATAACAGAATACTGGCCAATTATACTCAACCAATGATGTTTAATAAACACGTAATGCGAATGTAGTTTGTAGCTGAAAGTTTACTGGTGCTCGTTAGTGGAGTGTTTTTGGACATTCTATTCCACCACTCGGAACCACAGTAACGCGAGCGTGCTACAGAAATTGTAGCGGCGATCGTGTTCGTATCAGGAGAGATGAAATTGTAATGCATTACGATTATTCGATAGACTTTGCCATCGGACCGCAGTGCAGTGGGCGCGCTTGTCAGCCGAGTGGAATTGATCGTTTATAACTTTAATTAGATCGAGTGCGAGTCCTCATCAAACGGCGATCATGTGCAGCGGATAGGCGCGATTAGAATTTCAGTTGCCTATTTAACACTGCCGCTCGGTCAATCGTTCACAGGGATTCGGCCCGGTTGACAGTTTCGCCCGGACACGTTGCGGTTCGCTACACACCCCATTGATTTAGACATTTCTAACTGCGACGAGCGTACAAAAGGGCAGGAAAGGGTTTATTCTAAAACAAATCAGAACGAGGTTCCTGAAAATCCTGAATCGTAGGTGAACTTGATCAGAAAATTAAAGACAGAATTCATTGGAGAAAAATATGGCCTGATTGCATTTACTCGACGAGGAGGAGCGTCCTAATTGACCGGAGTAGAACTTTGTGTCCAAGCTCGGGCCGGAGTCCTAAACAAGCGGCGTACTCGAGCGAGGAACTGGGATGCGTGTAAACGGTGTGCTCGATCCAACGTGTGAGCTCTGGTGCACTTTAGTGGCGGTGAAGCGTGGCTCCGAGGCCTGTGTTGGAGGAGGGAAAGCTCCGACACTTCGCCCTAGCAAACGGACTGCCAGGCTTATTCAATGCCTACACGTCGGCTCCACATCAGCGCTGATGGACTGAGCTTCCGGTGCGTTAATGTTGCGTTAAGCCGTGCCTGCCTGCTTCTCGACTCAACCCTTTCTGACCCCCAGCCCTCCCCCCCTCCGCCGTCATCCTCACTTCCAACCCCCAAATCCTCGACATGCGCGCGCCCTCGTAATTAGATACACTGCGCGCGGCAAATTAGCTTTCCTTGTCGGCACTTGAGTGACTCTTCTCGCCGGGCCAATATTTTCACCCGAATTCGTAGAATAAGACTCACGAAGAAATAACAAAGTAAGGAACCGTTAGGCTTTTTTCGGGGATTAATTGAGGCCGTTGGTGAGGACGTGTACGTAATCCGATGAGTGTGTGAAAATCACACTAGATCAGGCTTGAGCCGACAAGTACGGCGCATTGGCAATACATGTTTATCTATGCTAAAGTGGCGAAATGTCGGTGGCGAGCCATTATAATGGAAATGCTGCAAATTGAGCGCGGCTGGCGCTCCACTGGCACTGTCCACAGTGTGGTCCACATTGCGGCTGATATTGTGGCATACACGCTCACTCCTCCTCATATCAAAGCACGCGATCGAGTGGTCTAGTCTTATAGACTAGCCAACTGACAACCGAGCTGAGTCCATCGCATAAATAATTCTTGTAATAAAATATTAATACGACATTTCGAACTCTCTCATTACCTACATTCTACCACTTCGACTTTTTCAGGTAAATTATTATAACCAGCGTAAACTATAATAAGATATGGTGAACGGGAGGAAATGCAAAAATATAGTAAAGTGGCTAAGAGACTTAGAGAAGATAAAGAGAAGGCGAATGCTAATGGTTTAAAATAGAATGGAAGAAGAGAAATAGTATAAAGCTTAAGAAAGATCCAATAATATAAGTAGAATACATACGTCGATAGTAGATAGGAACAGGTTAATGATGCAGGCTAGTGACGTGGAATATGAAGTGGAATGGATGTGACAGGAAGATGTAAAACCAAATTTATTACATAGTTGCACAAAATTGTAATTAATAAAATACATACATAAAATATAATAAAGGAATAAGAATTTCTATAAGTAACATCAATTTAAATACTTGGAAATACTTGGAACTATTAATATAAAACAGACATATGTGGAGTAGATGCTGATGCATTGAAAAACGAAGGCAGCCGACTGTGGATGGCACTTAAACCTGGGAAGTGGTAGTATCCACTTACAGATAGTCCTGGTGGTCGTTAAAGCGAGCAAGTTAAGACGAGGAGTAGACCTACAGAACCCCTCTAAATTCCAAGTCCCAAGGTATAAGGCAGAGGATTGCAAGGTGTGTTTGCGAGGTCGGGAAAGCACTGGCCCGCTTCCTCTCTCACTGGCAGTACTGGCCACATATCGGGGGTGCAGTGGAAATCGATGAGGAAGCCTCGAAAAATTTAATCCCCTTTATCTAGCCGCGCGATCGCCGCGCCGGCGTCCGCGACGCGTTGCGACTAGTTCACGTTTTTTAATGAATTGATGGCGCCAGCCAGATATCAGACCGCGAATGACGTGTCAATAAAACACTCGATCGACCGCCAACTTGTTTCGGCTTATTTTCGCGTAACCTTTTTATAGGGGGATGGGCTTGCCTCGCAGCGAGAGAGATGGCAAAGTGGCGTATATCCAACACAGATGAACAAAAATTCAGTGAAACACAATTTTTATTTCATCTCGTAATTCGGGAAATTCGATGTACTGTTTTTCAATGCGATTCGTTCGTCAATTGATTGTAAATGTAGAAGTGTAATTTACAGAGAAGTGGAAATTGCATTAATTGAGAGATTCATTTAGATATCATAGATGTAATACTATCATTTTATACCGATTGACCGGTTGTATAAAAGATGAGTGGTTCAAATTCTCTTTTGGCATTTTCAATAAAATACATATGTGGGTGGTGCTTGGAGTATTCAAAAAGCATTTTAATTAATTCTGTAAACTGTGTCTTATCAAGATCGGACAATAAATTATATTTATATGCTTTTCCGTACACGTATTCATACTATGTATACGAAATCGGTGAAAATCTATTCACGAGTCAGCACATTGCGACAGCGTGTTCTCATTTTGAGAGCAGCCTTTCTTGCTAGCGCTGTTGCAAGCTGCCTACGAAAACTCAAGAACTTCCGAAATAGTTGGTAGGTGTTCACCTGCGCTTAATATTCAATTATGCATTGCCGGAACCCGGCAACTTTCCCGATAAATAGAAACTTTTGGTATCCTCTCTCTGTTTAGCATATTCGATAGCCGGGCTCCAATTTCTTTGGAAGTTTCGCTTTTAATACGTCACGAGAATTATACGCTTCAATCCCCTTTGCGCTGATTGTCACCGAAATTCTCCTTCCTTCCGATGAAGCAGAAATAGAGCCAGTTATAAGTGTTCCGAGTTCGCCCCTGCTTCTGTCCCCTCAACAACTACTAACTCTTATACTTGTATACTCAAATATTTTAAAAAGATAGCAACTATTGTAATTGCTTTCCTGCACTTAATGCGCAGGTAATTGCAATGCGCTGCGAAACGCAAAATTGCAGAAGCTTTTCCCGGAAAGAACGTTGCTACAAAATAATTAAAACAAACACGCGTAACAAAAATAGTGGTGGTCCACCTGGCCGAGGCCTGATTAACAAGAACAATTCAAATACACCAGCACGCGCCCAGCAACTGGAGAATTTCATTACGAGTAGCGCGGCGTGGTGCAGCAGGAAAGAGATGAGAAAAAACCGGAGCACAATTGAGCGGCGAATCAAAACCTGCAACGAGTTGGTGCAACATATGACCGGTCAAAGTGAGCAAGTAGGGAAAAGGGGCGGCAGTGTTGCCGTTGGGAAAGGTAGGACGTTCGTGGTAGGCGTATAACATACACGTGTATGTGCGTGGGCGCTTCTCTCTTTCGCGTGAGCCAGGTGAAAGATCAAACGCGTTCCACTAGAATTGCTTTCGAGCCGGGGGATCGAAGGCAACGATTCAATTAAAAGCATTTCGGCAGGCAATACGTGGCGAGGCCGGGCGGACACACGAGCAGGACCGGCGCCAGGTAATGCCTAATCCATTCGTTATGAGAGAGGGCGCCTCCGAGCGATGCGCATTCGATTCGCAAGAGTAAATCGTTAACGAGCTACGATAATTACTTTTATCGCCGAAGGGACATAACAACACAGGCGTCCCGTGTCCCCTTGCTTGCACTACCTTCGTCCCTCTGTATGCCTCGGATACACGCAGATGAAACGCGAACGGGCGAAACTGGTTACTGGCGACGTAACCACGCAAACAAACCCTCTCCATACCACTTTGTTCTTTCGAGGACTACTCGAGAGGGCGCGCATTTGTCCATATCACTTCTGGTGGCTTGCCAATAATTAATTAATCCTCTCGTACTTTCCGGTGAGCTGGTAATTATCGACACTCGACTCTCCGGGAAATTAAGGAACTCAAGTAAAAGCGCGGAAATAACTTCTAAGTACCTTCTGAACTTTTATCCAATTATTTGAACTAGTCTTTCGAAGTGAAAAACATAAATAAATAAATCAGATCGTTATTTACTGCCTTTAAAACTGTTTGTATGGAAATTAAAAGTTTCGCTTACGGGAGAGTCCTTTCAAACCGCTTTCAATAGATAGGTGACCGAAGCAAGTCGAGGTTTCCGGGTGCAGTGGATCGTTGTCGGGATGGGCAGGCTATGCTTTTTGATCGGCCTCTGGCCGTATATCGTAACAGAGCGCGGCCTCGCGGGCATGAATAGTAAATTGGCTGGAATTGCCGCGGAACGGGAAGTTCATATCCCTTAGGAAACAAGCCGCAGGCTACTAGCCGCGTATGCGTGCGCTCTCGCAGCCGCGCCGCGCCGCGCCGCCTGTGTGCCTTCGGGTGCGCGTACGTATACACGCGAGCTTTCGGACGATATGTTGTTGTCCGAGAATGGATATGTATGAAGGGGTAAATCGTGCCTGGATGCACCGTGGCCCACCCGTGTACACACGCTGCACGCCGAGTGCGTGCCGAGTTGGCTCACTCTCAGCGCAAATTGGTTCACATTTCTCTATCTCGCTGACGTCCACCTACTCCGGCAGACTACTCGTTACACCGATATTGAATATATCTGTCTTAAAGTGCGCCGCTGTTTTCACTAAATTGACATTCCTTACCCGCGCGGGAACAATTTTACATATTATCAAGAACAATGGGACCAAGAATAGAATAGTCAATACACTCTCCAACAACCAGTAATAATTGTGATTAAGGAAAGTTTCATTATGGCAGCGAAGAAAAAATTTCTAAGCCTAATTCACATAAATAGAATGTCTAATTGCATTCGCCAAGTAAAATAAAAACCAGATAAAATAAAGGAAACTAAGTTCGTGCAAAATTTGGCAAGCTAAAGTCCTTTAACAGTTAACTGGCTATTATGCGTGAGCGCTGGCTGACCATAGCGCGGGGCCACACTACTTAAAGTTTTCTCCTCACTCTGCGCGGCCAGTTCCGCAAAAGAACGATGAATAAACTTCTTCCTTTTCCTGGACCACTGGGCATCCTTGACCCGCGCGCGCTCCTTCATCTCGCGCGGTTTTATTGCGCGAATCGTTTCCGTCGCTTTTCAGCCCTGAGGAATTGGGCCGCGCCAGCCAATTCTTTTAATTACACCTCGTTTTCGGCCGCCCCCTAGTTTGTTAGTTTAATTATAATTACTCACGCTTTGTTCGACTGCCATCAATTCAAAGTCTTCAGTGTGAGGAATAATAAATTGGACGATGTTTCTTTACTCGAATAATATTATATTTCTTGGTATAAATAAGTAATGGGTTTTAAAAAGATTAAGAAAATACACATTCTCTACTTAGAGTCGTAAGTACTGTGTCAGAGGAAAGAGTTCAAGTAATCGACAATAACAGTAACCCCGCAATCCTCAAAAAGCTCGGTGCTTTCGCAGAGCCACAAACGATAATGCGACGAAACTTTTTTGAAATTCCAAACTAGTACGTATTGCACGGATAAACAGTGAATCAGAAAAGTATCGAATCACTATTGATTTGATCATATACGCTGCCAATAAGCATCAGCGTCGCTAACTGGCAATTTAAGTTATCCCACTAAGGCGCCGTGATGCCGTAATGGAAGTCACAGTCGTCGTACAGGTCCGTTACCGCAGGGAAAAAGAAATGAAGAGCCGGAAGAACAGGCAGAATGAAGAAGAGGGGAAAAGAGAGTCGGGGGAACCTGAGGAAGAGGTAACATTATCCGACGAGCTGCTTAAACTATCCGAACGGACGAGTTCCGATTCCTGGTCTCCGAGTCAACCCACGACGACGACTTCCTGACTCTCCCGCTTCTTTTGCCGGCTCGCTCCCACCCTGCAACCTCTCCCCAAGCGGGAAGGGAAGAGAGGAGAATGCAAAACTTTCGAACGGAATACGAAATCCGGCGCGTGATGCGAATTAGGGCTGAGGATGATGTCGGGGCATCGGCGGAGGACGAACGCGGATTCCGCTTCTTTCCAGGGCAAGAAAGAAAAATAGTCCTTTTTGTGGAAGGAGAAAGAGGCAGGGCTAGAGGAAAGTTCAGCAGGATGCAAGGATTCGTAGATACCGAAGAATAGGCGCGAGTCGAAATCGAAGAAAATTGGAGGCTTTGTTACTTACAATTGATCCCGAAAGCTGCCCACTGCTGGAGGACCCTTAGCTTTGCTTTAAACCCTTGACTCACCATTGAGAGCTTTCACTGTCCAAATCTCCCATGCTCCTCCTTCTATTTGTCGGTCCTTTAACGTTCCGTCGAGCAGAAAATCCCTGGTCGGCAGAGAGCAAGCGAAGATGGGAGGGGACAGCTACTTCTATTATTGGCGGCACTTACTCTTAAACTACTAAATATTATTGCATATACATTATTTGAAAATACTTTTTAAATATTAATTTTCCGCTAATGTACCATTAAAAGTACTTTGAACAAACAGTAATAGATGTACATAAAGTAGAAGAATAGCTATTTCATTTAGTACGATGGAAAAGTTGGCTACGTGTAAGCAGTAACCTTTAATCATAATTTTTCTTAATTCCCACGGAGTCAAGTTTGGGGTCAAGTCGGAGTGAGTTATATTGCGGCCATTATATGTACATGAGTGCGCCCCGGTGCGTCGGACTCGAAACTTTCGTTCTTCGCTCTTTAGCAGGTCATACATTGCAAATGAGGCTTTTTTGCCGCCCGACGCGCCCCATAAACTTGGTAATTATGCGTTTAATAAACTTACTGGTGACCCGACTTCCTTTGTCTCGCCACCGCACATCGGTCGCCGGTTTGACCCTCCTGCTTCCGCCGTACTAGAACGGCTGAATCTACTAGTGCCGAGTAGTCAGTAAAGTGTAACTTAATCACAATGTTACAAGAGTTAACAGTGGAAAAGGCTGCATTCACGTGAAGCATTCCCTAGCTCTCTCCTGTTCATTATAACATGGAATTGGCATTATACTACTCAGGAAAAAGCTGCAGCCTCAGATCGTTAATCCACTTCCATTAAGCTCCACATTCGTACTTTCTTTTTTCTACAAATAACTATGCACGATTCAGATAATTCGTATATAATTTATTAATAAAAGACACAATCATCTTATGGAAACACTTGGTTTCCCTCGCAGCAGCAGGTGAAAGCTACAATTTAGTTTTGTAGCTACATTAGCAGAGGTCGTGTCAGATGCAGGGAACCAGCAGTAAAGTTAACAGACACAAGGTAGCCAGCCTGGGCTTTGTCCGCCCTCGAATTGGCGATCGTGCGATGTATGTAGTTGCTGCCAATTACAGGGGGAATTCTCGCGGAATGTTGCAATAGCACATCCGGTCCTTGACAACGGTCCTTTCGCAGCAGCTCCTGCTTTTGGAGCCTAAAAGGACATAGGAGAGAGCGCAGTCCTCCCTTTCGATCGAACAGCCGCGCATACTAGTCTCATTTCGCTTCCGGTCGGAGCGAGCCGATCGCGATAAACTGGCGCGCACCTTCCTAAATTAGAGCAGGGCGTTGTTATTGGGTAGAGCGGTCACGAAAATTAATGTACCTACCGTATAATTGCGGCCTGATATTGAGACCCGATTACTTGCCGCGATTTACTATGAATGAGACCGCTATCTACCTGGCTGGTACGCGGTCCGTCTATGCTGCACAGTACAAAAGAGGAGATAGCCCGCACGCTTCTTATTTAGCCAGCCTGTTCATTAACTTTACAATGACCTAACGTTATTAGATTATTAATACCCGAAAATATTTACACTTCATGCCCTAACTCCAAAGATTAACGCATATTACTAGCAGGAGTATTCTCTGGGTCAAAAAATGTTTGATTTTTATACGATAGTAAGGGTCAAAGGGTCAAATAGAAATATTTTAATAGAAGAAACGTATTAATTAGAATGCTCTTGAATAAAGGGAGGAAAAGCCTTGGTTCGTTGGTTTGCGCTGGGCTGCAACAGCGAGTGAGATATCCGCGCAAAAAGATAGAGGAACGATTCGCAGGAGTGATGTATGTTCCTGATTGCCCGAATCGGCCTGGGTAGACGTCATCCGACGGGACAAACGGGGATCGATTTGCTTCCGGGGGGTTGCGGGCGCGCGGAATTGCGCGCGAGGACGAAGTAGGTTTATCGGCGCGATTTGTATAATCGTCAAAGTTTTTGGACGGCACCGCACTGCACCACGCGTCTCCTCCGAGCACAGCGGCTGATCGATCATCACCGGCGATGATCTAATTTTAGCACGACGCTACGTCGTCACCCGGTTTATTTACTGTCTTGTGACAAAGCCTAAGGACACCCCTTTACACCAAGAAACTTTTAAATTTTAAAAGGAAATATTTAAGGGAACGTTTAGACTCCTTAAATCATTTATTTCACTTCTATCTTTTCAATTTAATTATGCATCGGCAGAGTTTAGGTTAATGTGTTTGGACGGCTAAAGAGTTGAGGTTCTAATGATTAAATCACAAACTGCGCAGTATACTCGAGTACTTTCACGCTGACATTAAATAGTCTCGAGGTCGGCTCGATGCTGATTTCATCAGTGCATTCTGTTGACACTCGTGCCGACTTGCTGGAAGTATCAACGAAAAGGGAAGTTGGGGGCTCTGGCTTTCCTCGGTATCCAGATATATGCAAATATACGTGTGTTCGAATATCGATTTATTCAATCAAAGTTCCGACGGTGCACGCCGCTGTCGGGACGAGCGATGATTAATGGCGGAAGGCGTAATCACTCTCTTGTCAGAAGACACCGTCTGCTCCCTCTCCGATTTCCGGCTCCCTTCTACTGATTACAGGCCGCAAAAATTGCCGATTCCCGCGTACGCGTTCTCGGCAACGGCATTATTAACCAAGATAACCACTATGAATTCATTTATCGTAACGTCTTCTCCAATATACGTTTATAACATCGTTCTATTAAATCTAATTGATTTCTTAATTAAACTCTTTACAAGAACCATTTTGAAATATTCCACAGTTATTACCAAATCAGTAAACCACGAAAATATCTCGCTATCATCTACAGTGTTAATAAGATTCAGAATCCTATTGAATCTGGCGGGATGCAGAAATCGGCATAGTGGAAGTACCAGGTGACCCGTGTTAAAATCGGGAGGATTGAAGGTTCAGGGCACAGGGTTGGGGTGTGTGTAAAAGTCCGGTGGTATAATTAGCCCGGCGGACGAAATGAAATTCCTGAGGGTTGCGGCCGGCTGGGGCAGCTAGCTAACCGGACTGGTTCTACTCTTCCCGGAAGCTGAAGTCGGGACAAGCAGGAGGGAAGGAAGCTGGCAGGAAAGCAAGCAGGCAGGCAGGCGGGCAGGCAGGCAGGTAGCCAGGCAGAGGCAAACAGGCAAGCAAGGTTCGGGAGGAGATGCCGAACACGTCGCGGTCGGTTCGTCGGTTCGTCGGTTCGTCGGTTGGTCGGGAGGGGGTTGTTGGGCGCAGGGTGGAGGGTGCAGGCGGGGGGATGGCTGGCGGCTGGCTGGCTGGGTGGGATGGGCCCCGGGGGTGGCTAGGCCACCCTCGTTGGCGCGCGGGTGGTGGCTAGGTGGGTGCAGTGATGCGGATCGAAGGTAATATAGGCACATATACGCGAAAGGCGGTGGAGAAGGTGCACCGAGATCGAGCGAGACGCCGACGAGGACAGGAGCGAGAGGAAAGCATTGGTTTTCAGCGTTTCGGCGAAAGCGGCAGGAGGCCATTTCGTCCTCGAGTGCGGAACGATGTTGAACACCTCCCGTGGCTCTTTAAGCGTTCCCTTCCCGCCTTCTCGGTCTTCCTCCCGCCGCTCTATTCCGCACTCACTTCCCTCTGATATGCCGGCTATATCCCTCGTTACATATGTACAATATCTGCCGCGAATATGTCGTAAAGTGAGTTTGTATGTAGCGATATCGGCTGTCGCGGCGCCCTGACAATCACTCGCTCCCCCAACTCGACTCCACGTCCGCGCCAGTTCCCCCAACATTTATCGAACATTCGATACTTAAGTGTGTACGCCACTTTTTGGTCACTTTTCCCTTCGCCAAATTTGTCATTACTGCTTAGGCAATTACATCCACGATATTAGAGATCGACGGTTTAGCTTCGGCTGCTCTTTATTCCAGCAGATAACTCTATACGATGCCGTGACCTATATACGAGGATTCGAGCGGGGATAGCAGTGTTATACGCGCGCTTCATTAACTCCCGGCGGAGATAACATTCCACTCGAAAGGGAAAAGATAGGCGGGCCAGACTGGGTTGGCGCGATAATCGCGGCAGAGCGCTGCGGCAAGTGCGAAACAACAGCCATAAATAATAGAGTAACCCTTGGAGTAACCCTTGCGCGCGTGGCTCTCTCGGATCAAGGTGTTTCGAGGGTGAGACGGAGAAGAGGGGCGCGAGTCAGATACAGATTGGAAGGGAGATGGAGAAAAGGAGTTTGTTCGGGGTGTGCATGGTGGTGTACACTCGGAGACGCGGCTTTCCCGTTGGAACGAAAGCGGCCCTCTCTATTCCCGAGATTATGCGGAAACTTTAACGGCCACCGAGCTTACTGTCGGCCGCCTAAGCGGAGCTTGGTAGGCCGTGCTTTACTAAGCGAGTTTATTAGTCCCGACGATGTTCCCTTCGGTATACACGCACCTTCCTGCTTATTCTTACTGCATATTCGAAAGTTTACGCCGCGATATGGAAATCCGGTGTGTCGAAGTGCAGCCCCGGATACGGGCTTTCGAATTCGCAAGACTTTTTAACCTGTTCGGGCGACGACTGAATGGGATAACCAATCGATTACTTCTGTGATTCATATGCATTCAAGTAATAATAACAATTTGCAGGAATGTTTCTTGGCATTAATCCAAATCGACTGTAATATGTACTAAAAATGTCAGGTATAATGAGGTGAATGTATTAAACTGAGAGATATCAGGAAACCAGTGGCATATAATGCTCAAAGGCGGCAGAATTCACTGGAGAAAGATCTGATGTAATTATCTGTAAGACGGAATCGTAAATTATCGAAGGAAAGAGCTGGCGCGGGGAGTCGTTGAGCGACGGGGAGCGAAGAAAAAGGCTTGTAGGCGTTACTATTTGTAGTATAATTCCGCGAGACAGGGTGAAGTGGCCCGGAAATGCTCAGTTTTTGTCATTATGAGGGGATCCATTAAATTGTCGTTAGTGCCTCGGAGGCATAAGGGCGCGAAGGAATTGCACTCGCGATTGTAAAACGGCAAGGCAGCGTAGCAGGCATGCAGGCAAGAAAGAAGGGAAGAAATAAAGGAAGAAGAGCAAATCCATTGAAAGGGAGCCGCCGCGCCGTGCCGCGCCGTGCCGCGCCGCGCCGCGCCGGGAGAAGCAGAGAGAAAGAGGATCGTTTAATGTTACACATTTGTACGGGCGCAGCTCATGATCAAATGCATCATCCAGTCTCGTTCACGAGACCGTGCACTTCATTGTGTGTATCGTCGATTCACGCTCCACCGGCTGTCTGGCCTGCAAAACTTTTCCTGCGCACAATTAAATCACAGGATCCTCTGTTTTTTCCTGTGTTTTAAGATGCGTCTTGCCCGATATCATGCCGGTTTCTCAGTATCCCGGCACGCGATTCTTGCACTAATGTTGCGACTCTAATGATCGGAGCACTCGTTAAGCCTTTCACTCAACGCAACCTTCGTTAACCATTCTTCGAGACGACATTTCGTTCCGTTGATCTTGCAGGTTTTACGACGAGTTCGCGTGTCTGATGTTACGATTATCAGTGATTGACTTTGCAAACTGTCTGTTTAAGATTTCTATGATGTTCTAATTTCGTATATTTCATAATGCAATTAGCACTGTTTTATTCTGATTGCATCATCTAAGGCTCAAGCGAAGGATGTCAATGGGCAGGAGTGGTTTTAACTCGGCTATTTTGCAGGAAGGGTGAATACGAGCGGGCGGTTAAGGCCAATAGGAAATGAGAGATCGAAAAATGAGAAAGAGAAAGAGAGAGGGAGTGAAAGAGGGCTTACTTGGACGATGTGTGTAAGTGTAACCAAAAAAACTCCAAGCAAGCTCTAGCTACGAACGTTCTCTAATTTCTAATCCTTCTTACTCAAGATACGTTTATACATCTCTATATTTGCGCAATAACCACTTTTTTACTTACTTCTTAACTCTCTCTTCTTCTACTTCTTCTTCTTCTACGTATCTTACAACTTACTTACTGTACTCTTCTCCAACTTTCGACTACCTTCGTATTTCTTATATTACTTATATCTCTTTCTCTCTCCGTTGTATTTATTATCGCCAGAACTATTATTATTATGATTATGATTACATTTTCCTTACTATCCTTCCACCGATCACTCCTCATTAACCTGCATCAAGCGAGGTGCGCAAACTGTTTATCCTTAATATTGGAAAAGACACTTTCTCACATCTGTATATCACACATTATACAGATAATTATACATTGGCTTTAATCTGCATGCTCGTATTACTCCCTGCGTTTATGAGATTCTTTAACTCGTGATTATTTCGGCAGCGAGAGATTCTTTGATCCCACCTGCAAGTACGAGTTGAAGAATGAGTGTGTATGTGTGTGTGTGTGTGTGTGCGTCTGCGAGAAGGAGATGTGAAAAAAGGGTGAAAGGTAGTAGGATGGCTTGTGTGGGAGGCAAAGAATCCGCACTCCTCATTCTTCTCCGTTCAGCCCCTCTCAGTATCCTTTGTTACTTTGGGTTCTCGTTTTAATGATACTTTTCCTAGAGTATTACTCCGCTAACTTTCAACACTCCCCGCCGAACTGAGTGTGGGTACACGCGTGTATGTATGCGTGCGTGTCTGTGTGCGCCTATTTGCGACAAGTATTGAGTATGCACCAACTCATCCGACTGTAATATAAGCTACTTGATTCCATTGTTTCCATTTTGATCATGTAACATACCTTTCACACACATATATTTCGTAAATATTTATCGCTTTCTTCATAATTCACTTTGGTTTGTCAATAGACTAGTTCCCATTAATCTCTCACCGCTGTATCCTCGTTTAAAGCTCATGCGATAATGTATCATGCATTTATTATCGTACACATTGTATATTAATAATTAGCGAGGTATTGCTGTAATGAATTGAACCATTAATTATCTCATATTAACATTGCACAGTCCAGCGAGATTATAATAGTGGGTAAAATAGTTGGAAATATTTATATCGCAGCAAATGACCAGAAGATGCACTTTTGAAACCGCAGGCAGCCGAGGATGAGGAGGACTTGGTATCACTTTTTCTTTCAAAATAGCAGCACTCGCGCCAAGGATGTCGTATTATTTCTATCTCCGAGGAAATATGACGAAGTCATTCTCCCTTTCAAGCCGCTCTCTCCTAGCAAGGACAATGGCTGGAGGAGCCCTTCAGTCCGGGGGAGCGGAGAACAATTAGGGCAGAAAGATGCTAGAGTACAGCAATGGACCGCGGAAAGGCCAGTCGGACTGTCAGTGGTTGCTTTGTGCCGCTCGATATCGCCGATTCCAGCTCGCAAATAAAAGCTTCCGGGCTCTGCGGCTGATTGTAATCATTATTCAAAGACGAGTGGGGGCACTTGCTTGCTAAGGAAAGGGATGACAGATCGAGAGATTGCCAATGTCCACTGGCGAGTTGGTAGCACGAATTTATCCGAGAGGAGTATTGGCGAGCGCCGCGCCGCGCCGGGCAGAGCAGCGAAGGGCAGGCCAGGGCAGGGTTCTCGGAGTGCGGCGGGGTTTTAGCCGGTGCCAACAAAACTTCAAGTATCCGCGTTATTTAAAGGGATACGGTATACCTACACATTCGGGAGTTCCATCCTCGACCACTGGAGATTCCATTCGCCATAAAACGGAGAAAAGTAGAAACTTCCTCCGGCAGGAAAAAGAGAGACGCCACTAGTGCTGGCCGGCGAGCGTACACCGAGTCGGAGTCGGAGTCGGAGTCGGAGTCGGGAGAAGGAGAGCGGAGATATTGCGAAAGTCCAACACCATCCAGCTTCCCACTTCGGTTTCTCACTTTGCCGTGTTATCATCCTTATCTGGCTCCCTCGTTGTCCACTCCCTCTCTCTTCCTGGGCCCTCACTCAGCCCTTCCCGCTCTTTGGCACAGGCTTTTTGCTCGCTTTATTTAAACGCGAGTGCCGGATGGGCGCAGCATCCCACGGTCAAGAGGGGAAATTCGACTTTACCGCCGAATTTCTTGTTGATCTTTCATCTCCCACCGCTCTTCCTCGGCCCTCCTCCCTTAGCAAGGAGGTTCCTGGCAGGCGCAAGAGGGTGGGGGCACGCCGGAACTTATCGGGAATTTGGAATGGCGAGTAAAAAGTTCTGCGAATTGCCGGCGATAAATCGAGTTAGGTCCGATCAGGAAGAGAGAGGGTGCTCGGTGGCCGGTGGCTGGTTGGCCAGATAGGAACAAAGTTTCATTGATTGAGTGATCGGGCTTAGGCGCACGTCCGCGTAATCAGCTGCCTAATGAGCCGCGACGCCGAACTACAGCCTGTTTCCGTAATGGCGAACCTTATACCCGAGTGGTCGGGCTCCGAGGTACCGGCCATAAATCACGGTCCACCGTCGAGCAGACGAAACGCGACAAAGTGAATCGAAAGGTACACCCAACACAAACCAGTCTGGATTTCCATAGAGACACTCCATCTCTCCCTTGAGCACTTTCAAGTCTGACACGGTTAACAATCATAATATTGGATATTGATACATAACGTTTCATAATTAAGATTTTACTCAAAGACCATCCGACGTCAAGATATATTTGCCTAAAGTTCGATAAAATTCTGCACGTGCAACTTGAAGTCGATTTGAAAATCATACAGGAACTAGTACGAATCTATCCCAAAGTAACGAGGTTCAAGCACAGTAGACTCGAGAATCGGCTGAATCGTTGGTACGAAGGTAAAAGGGGGCACGATTATACGGGCAGGTTTGGAGTGATGGTCGATTGTGTATCAGTTCAAAGTGAATCGACTTTAATGCCCGGTGGCAAGGTACGGCGAAATTTCAAGCATAAGCCATTACATCCTTCCGTCCGATATCATCTCTCGCATGAATCGATCCCATCTCCCCGAGATCTCCTTTTAGAGCTGACTTTCATTCACGTTGCCGCGCGGCTATATGAGAGCGCCGCCGTGCACGATAGGAGATGGATCCCCAGTAAACCCCTCAATTTTTCGTCCAACTACGCTCCGCGTAACGCTTTTAAAGCGCTCGCGGAAATTTCACAAACCGATCGCGCCCAAGAGGTCACTCTCGTCGCTTCTACGAGCCATCACTATCCACAAATGATAATTGGAGCGTCAAATTTTATCGCCTTTACAATGTACATACATTATTAATGATTCAATAACATATCCCTATATTACGATGCACTTTTTATCTTCGCATCACTTTCTAGCCATTTTTTTCCTACGTATTCTTTATGTTCGAACTATATTTTATATGCTCAGGGTGGCAATAAAGTTAGCCTGTGTACCATAATGCAATTGAATCCAGTATACAATTGCCTTGTAAATAAATGTATTTTTAACGACTTAGAAAGCACCTTTGTATTAATATGTATCTATAATACTTTGTAAAATTGATTTTTAATACTTTGATGTAATGCAATTAACGTATTGTATAGCTAATCTGCCAAGAATATTGCATGCTATGCACAGGAAGAGAAAAGAGTATTTGGAATTCTTCTTCATTCGGCTTTTTCGATTAAATAGGATCTATGTGCATCCTAGCGGCTGCTTAACACATCATTACTTAAAACGATAGTGGGGATCTTGAAGCCCTTTAAAGTTAAACATTTAGCAGACTCTTAAACTTCGTAGAAATACGATTTTGCGGGATTAATTATTGCTTGATTGCGGCGGGTGGCGCGACCTCGAAATGAGCGTTCCGAGAGGGTAGTTTCCAAAGTACGCAGGGGTAGTTAAGGGCTGGAAGAATTTCAACGGCGGTGGAAAATTTTTTCGAATCGACCGATAACGGGCGCACGATGGCAGGAACATTCCGGGAATAGTGAGAATAACGTCCTCGGGGAACACAATAAAGAGATAATGCCGAGCTTTGAGAAACGTAGAGAGAACGTCCCCCTTGGCAAGTTCTTAACGGGACATTCCGGCGTTCCGAGAAGCTTCTATCTCCGAACGAGGCAATTACAGGCTGTGGTTTACCGTGCTCGCGTTTACACCCGTGGCCCCCAGATCGCCCGCCCGCCTTCCTCGCTAAGACCTCTTTCACACAGTTTCAGCCACGTCAAGAATCTCCGGGGGTTGTAAAATACCGTGCTAGTGACTGCCACATTTAATGACAAGTCATCACTGTTACGTCCTTCGTCTCAAGAGAACTTTGCCCGTTATTGTTCTAACCTGCCAGTAATGGTAGTGGAAAGTGTTATGAATTTCGATGAATTTTATTAGTGAGATCAGAAGGAATAGTGAGTTGTGTGAAAAAGACTTTAATTTCGCAAGCCTCCTGGTGTTAGCTGTAAAGTTAGCTGGCGTGGTAGTTGAACCTCCTTCGCATCGGCGTTCGATACCTCCTGAAACGGAGGAGCTCCTCTTGCGCCCCCTTCGACGACTACGACGACCGCGTCGTCAAACTCGCTTGACCCCCTTCCCGGGCCGTGTCAAACTAAAGCCCTGACAGGATCAGGCCGGGGGGAGGCGGGCAGGGGGAGGAAGGAGCCCTGCCGATTAAAAGGAAGCACCCACGCTCCGTCAACTTTCTCGCCCCACCTTCCTCTTTATTAGATTCTGTCAACTGACTATTCTTTCATCGCCAACGATATCTTCGCCGGTCCGCCTAAGCTGATAATACTTCCCCATCAAACTAGCGCTTGCTAGATCGATCGGTATCGATAGCGACGCGTCCTTTCATTATACCCCCGTTCAAACTATATCGCCGACAGAGAAATAATTGATAATTGCGTTAAGTTTGAAACTCGGAGCACGCAGAAGTAGTATTCAAAGTTTTAATCGCGCCTCGATGTATTCTTTCAAGTTCTGTTATAGATTAGTACGACATTAGACTAATTCTATTGTACTTTGCAGTAATGCGTGATTAATTTCCCACCGGTTTCCGGGATAATTATGTCACGGTGGCCAAGGTGGGAATATAAACGAGGGAAGAATAAGTCGAGGCTAAAGGCCGGAACCACTTACTTCCCGCTTTTTCGTTGGACTTGCCGAAAACTTTTCTCATAACTGTAAACGCTTTTTCTTCCAGCGCTGATGCGCCAAGATCTTTAGCCCACTTCGCCGCGAATTAATTCCCCAGCGATATACAGTGCGTCCTGCAGCATGACATCCTGATTATCTTGAATTTCCAATGAGCAAAGATTGAAACTCGCTGCAAAGGTCGAACCTTTAGTTTTATTGGTAGAATAAAACCTCTCGAGCAAAGTGTTACGCTCAAGTGCTAATGGAATTAATGACTAATATGTTTTGAAAGTTTCATTGAACAATGCACTTACTTTTTGAAGTCTCTGTGCTACAATGTCACTGCCAACTCGGACTATTTTCTGCTTGCAGCAAACTCAAAGCCATTGACCTTCGACGAGGTGTACAACCAGAGCAGCCCCACCAATTGCACAGTGTACTGCGGTGGATTGACCAACGGTTTGACAGAGGAACTCATGCAAAAGACTTTCTCACCCTTTGGATCTATCCAGGAAATTCGTGTCTTCAAGGACAAAGGCTACGCCTTCATAAGGTAACAACAACTTACAGTAATATACTTATCAATGAAAATTGTCGAACGCTTCACAATATACCTTTACTACAATCGATCTGAACCTACTTGTCGACGCGTTATCACCAACCACTACATCTTGAACAGAAGAAGTGAAAGTAATAAAAGAAAACTAGATCCAGTAAGACTAGTTCGTGCAATCAATAAACCAAACTTCACAAATATCAATGACGATATGAGGTGGTCCGTGCGGTAATCGTCGATCACTTAATAAGATGAAGGCGCATTGAGGGAGCGCGAAGAGTTCCTATGCGAAGCCCAGGAACTCTTCTTCTCCTATGGCATAAATAATAGATTTCGGGATTTACTATTGATTGAAAAACTTCGACGGGCGGGCAGAGGGGGGGATCGAGCGTAGCGGGAGCGCAGTAACTTCAGTGTAGTAACAGCTTCCGTAACAGGTTTCCCAAAGTCAATTCGCTCGGTTTCTTGGCGTCGACGGCGACGACGGCGAGGACGGCAGCCCTTTCAACTGGTGGAGCAGTGCGCTTAATACATACATATGTGTGCATAGATCCGGCGCACATATTCCTCGATGTATAGGAGCGTATTAAACGTAAGGTCGCGAGCTTACAGCTATCGATCCTGTAACATCGCGCGCGCCCCTCGTACCCGCCAACCTATACGTACACGCGTGCACACGCCTTTTACACTGCGTTTGATGGCTGCCAACTTTGCAGTAATTGCACCGGCGGGCATTGCAATTTCGTGCGCCCGCCAAATTGGAATCGGCAAAGCCGATCGTCAGGACAAAAATACTTAATGCACCCTTTCGCCGCCGCTGCCGAGTGATCTGCGCCATCGCCTCGCTACTCCAGCAATTAAAATTATTCCCGATTGACGCTTCACTTTTCCGCTATACTGTCAAAATTCGTAATTCCTTGGTGATTAATAGACACTATATTTCTTTAAAAGATTTATTGTAAAAAATTGGAGCAACGCCTTTAACTTCGCCTTTTTTATACGTAACGTTTTCGAAAAGCTATTAGAGATAAATAGAGTTTGGTCAGCAAGCGTTTATCTCGAGAATCGAAACGGACGTCAGCAAAGTGTGAAAAATTCGGCAAGCGAGTCACTCCGGTGGTACGTGAGAGGACAAGCTCTCATCGTCAGTGGATAATATTGTTGTTGAAACGTGGCGTATAATAGCGCCGGGCGTAGACGTCGCCGAGAGCGGAGGTCTCCTGGGGGATGGCGAGGACGCACATACACTTGGTAATCAGCCGTCGTCCTCCTCGTTTTCGAGCGCGCGCGTGTCAATCTGATCGATAGAAAAAGTTAGTGTGGCTAAAAAGTTCCAAGTTCTCGGAGGCGAGCCGCGAATCTTTCATAGGAGCGCCGCTGACAGGCGGAAACTTCTCCTTTCCCCGATGGCGAATCCCTCGGTCTATTTGGCGTCGCGGCCACCCCGAACCCCTGACATTTTCCCTCCAACACCGACCTACCACTAAAAGGAAGCGAATTAAACAATTACAGAGTTATTTCAATTACCCACCAAGCCTTCAATCAATTCGACAGTCTCCAATTTTAATGTTTCTAGTTCTGCAGAGAATTGCATTCACAGTTCACTTACCAAATACAGCTTCCACAATTAGCATATCGACCATCACGAGAACTTGGCTGCGTTTTATTTCAATAATAAAGAAAGTACGGGTGATTTTTTCTAGAATTCTTGAAAATAAAGGATTGAGAAACATAACAATTCCAAGACACTTTGTTCTCTATGTGATCTATGGAAAGATGGTAAAAGTTAGAAAGTATCTAGTAAATCTGCGGAAAATGTAAATTGCAATGGAAACCCTTCACTTGGACGAAATCTCGGCGGGTGAATGCCCCGAGTCGCATGGGGGCTTCGTCGATGGAGACGTCTCGCGGAATTTATTGAACCAAGAGCAACATCATGATGTCCCTTTGGAACTTTGGCATCTGACAAGGGGTGGCAATGACGCTCTCAAAACTGACAGGCGACTTCGGAACGAGGCCGAAATCACTTGCGTGTCGAATCGATACCCCCGCCCTGTCAGCATCATGGCCCCAAGAGCATGGTAATCGTGACTCCACAATTTCTATCTTCTGTAGGAGCAGGAGCCGGAATAATTTATGAATATTATAATAAACAGGCATCATCTCACGCGTCATTAAGTCAGCCTGCGCGTCAAACTTCGCGATTATTATCTGAGGGTCCATTTGTCGACATTACGCAACGATATAACTGAATCAAACATGACAAATTTATCGTCCTCGTTCGGTAATCTGGAATAAATCAATAAAGCTAAGAACAGAAGTTAAAAGATAATTCAAGCCATGTGAAAGTTCGGTTATCTCTGCCAGAGTCAGAGGTAGCAAATAAACGAGTAGAAAGAATAGCAGAATGAAAAAAGGCGAATGAGACGAAGCAGGGGGAGTCCGGAGAGATAGCCAGTCGAAGATCTATCGTGACGCTTAAAGGCGAGCGGTCAGTGGTATGGGTCATCCCTGGTCAGCCAAGTAGCGTCAGTAAGAACTGGCAAGCGTTCCTCTGTAGGCGTGGGTCAGTTGTCGAGCGAGGGATATCGGTGAAAGAACGGCATAGAAAGAAGCGAACCCTTCCTCTCGGAGGACACCTGATCACAAGTGCGCGCGTTCCTGCGCACGTAGTAGCCACACGAACACACAGAGACCGAACGAAGGAGCATTGAAGAGCTCGTTGGCAGTGTCTCCTATCGGAGCGACTATAGCTCGTCGGTCTCACACGAGTTCTTCTGTCGTGCCAGGAGTTCCGGCGCGCGTGGACAATGTCCGTCCATCCGGTATCTCCCGCCTCTAATTGCTCTTCCTGGGCCGCTCTATAGCCGGACACCCCTCGTTCCGGAAACGAATATCTCGGCATGACGTATGGCACGACCTCCACAGCTCTGACTCTCTCTCCCCCTCCCTCTCTCCTTCCGGGATACGACGTGCGGAGCTGAAGGCTAGTTTCGGCGGACGAGGGAAGCGAGAGGGTGGCAGGGCTTGGCTAGTGAAACGAGAGAGGTTCTTTCTTTTCCTTCGGAGGAAAGAGTCTTATCAGAGTTTGCTTATCGCCTCGGCCACCCGAAATAGCTCCTTGCTGACGATGACCACTCCACCTCTGCCGTCGAGAACACCGCCGGCCACCCAGCCCGCAGGAGGTAGCTTTTGCATGCAAGTTTTATTCCGTCGAAAGGCTAAGCTCCACAGATAAACTGCGCTCCCGGCGATAGAGCTATGAAAGGCTAGGATTCGCCTGGCCCTCGAGATGCGCGATACAGCGCGCTTGATGGAAATTGATCGAATTTGTGGCATCGTGACGGCGAACCGAGTTAGGCTTCCGGCATCACATGCCAAATGGCAGGCTGAGACGTGCCCTGAATGGATCAGCCCTCCTGGATCGGTAATATTACCCTTCAAACTTCTGCTTTTCCGAAGTAACGAAAAATCTTTAACTCGGAAATCCTTCACTTCGCCCGTTTGCTTCGTTCCACGAACATTTTCCGATTCACTTTTCTATATACGGACTCTAATACTAAAGTCTCTTAAGATTAAAGGACGCGTGAAACTGCCACTTTTAACATTTAAAATGACCCATTTTTTAAATAGACACGTGCTTTAAATTCGTGAGTAAGCCCCCTTTGATAACTATATCGTCCGATAATTGTGTAAATCTCGGGTAGAGGCAATCCAGACGGTGCTGTCGCAATTAACAACTATGGTACTCTTGAGACAAGCGTCTATTGGCTGAGTAATTACTTGGATTTTATATTTGCCCAATATGAAACACACGGGTCAGTGTTTCACGAGAGCAGAATAAAGCCATAGTGGTATTTTTAAAAGGGGACTCCCATTTCATTGAGAGTTATAAACTCTCGAGCACTGCTTCTTCCGCTACAACATTGATCCGGCAAAAAGCGGCAGACACTGATAAAACATGAAGTAACCATCGAGAGCCCTCCGCGCATTTCGAGTAACCCAATATAATCCTGAATGGGAGTCGGGTGAAATGCGAGCTTTTTTACGAAAAGTCAACGAAAAAGCTGCTGCTACTGACATCGCGTAACGTAGCGCGCACGAGTGTGCGAGAAAGGGAAAGAGAAAGAGAAAGAGAAAGAGCAAGAGAAAATGGGAGAACGAGAAAGGAGAGGGTGAATGGAGAGTGAGGCAAACAGTGGAGTGCACTGGAAATGCGATATTTTCAAATTCGGGACTGAGTCTGGGTTGGGGGCGTATCACATCAAAAGCTCACGCATGTCTAACTTGTTAGTACAACAATTTTCCGGGCTGCAATGCAGAAGGGAATACGAGCTTGGTCAGTTCAGAGAGCCACGTACTCGCCCAATGACACTCTTCTATATTTGTCTACGTTTCTACATGTGTAAGAGTCGGCGAATATGCCGCTACACCTGCCAGACGGAATATTGGGGCGCCTATAGTTATGCATTCGTTTTCTGGCTAGAGCGCGCGCACTCGCGCCTCTCACAAACAAAACGTTGTTAACAAGCCGTGGCTGCTGAGTGGGTGTACTTTTTCAGTTGGCTTTCGTACCGACCACCCTCATCTCTTTGCCCTGGTACAATTAATCGCGATCTTTGTGCTCATTGCACGCAGCCAGACTTCCGACAAAGCAAAGGCGTCTTTCATATACATATATCTTGTTACTCCGAACGCTGCACTCCGCTTCCTAACGGAACGATCTTTGCTTCATTGCAATATACCACGCACTATGCTATCATCGGAATTTGAAAGCTCAGAAAACATTTTTCCCGATTTCTACGACAATTTCCAACTGATAGTATATTCTTCCGTTAATCAATACTCAACAAATGCTTTATTTCTAACTCAGCAACACTGTTTAATCAATATGTATAGAGGAGATTTTTTTTATCCTACACGGAGTTCAACTATCAGAGATGATAATGTGGTTTATTTATGCGCTACTACGTCTATAGAATTCGTAGTTTACAAAATTATTCGAAAACAAGAAAATCTAGAGCGTCACGGAGTTACTGGAATTTAAGAGACGTTGTATAGCTATTAAACATTGTTAACTGGGATTGAAAAAGTATTACAGATTGGAAATTGCAGAAGAACTTGTTCTAGGAGAATGCGTTAAGTGTTACTCAGCGAGGGACGAGCCCCATTTCGGCGTGCGCCACAGGAGCGATCGTTTGTCTCGGGATACGAGTTTCAGAGGTTGTGCCAGGGGTAACATCGCGCCCATTAAGCAGCGAAAATTGTATTAATTCGGAGCCACGGCGGCCGTGTACGGATGCGCGGGTGCGCGCGAGATTATCTTTATAATGCTTCTAAAAACGACGTGTTTATGCCCGGGCGGCCGGTATAACCAACCCCCCGGTCGCCCAGTCGACATTTACGGGGACGTAGGAACCCAACAAGCCAACGTGAATCCTGGCGCCGAGCCAAATGGCAAAACCTTAACCCCGCTCTGTAATTGAAGGGCCGCGATAAATAAAGCTCAGCATGCGTTTTCAAGAATGCGATATCCAGCTGTTTCTCAGCCGCGAGGCCGCAACCCCCCGCGACTGCGGACTTCAGCCTCGGAAAATCCCTCCCGAAATGCGTGTATGCCTAGCAACAACACGCTGAAACTTAATCTACTTTAGCTATTTTTAGATAAAATGAGATCGAATACAAGTGTCTTCCCATTTAATAATCAGACCTATTTAAATCAAACTACAACGAACATCTTTGCAGTGCAAAAGTATGCAAACAATTAGTCCAGTTAAATCGGATAGTAAGATTTTACACCTGACTCGGTGAAAAGCGCAGGGTTTCCCTCAGGTTTAGACGCTCAGTTTTCTTTAGCAAGCGTTTACGTGTATGGGAAGTACATACAAGGTGCTCTGTATGTGCGAGCTTCATATGTGTTTGCCGCCTGGTAACGAGCACATCAAATAAGCACATCTTTTTTAATAAGTAACGACCTCGCAAGGCAGGTCGAATTAAGACCTCTTAGTGGCGAATTTTTTTGCAAAATGTGTATCGCGGCGCTAGAAAAAATGCAGCGTCTGGTAATGATCACTCGAGTTGGCATTTACGAATACGAGAAGTCCAAGCGGCATTGGTTAACGCATGGAATGGTGTTTGATGGTTGCAGGTTTTCTACCAAGGAATCGGCGACGCATGCTATTGTGGCCGTGCACAATACTGATATCAATGGTCAGACAGTGAAATGCAGCTGGGGCAAGGAAAGCGGAGATCCCAACAACGCTCAGCAAACTGGACAGGTACAGCTCACTCCCTTTCTTATCCTGTTTAAATAGCCTTTCTGGTGAAAGCCTGTCTTGGTAGCCCTGCAAAAACCCCAGACATTGTGGTCTAGGAAAACACTCGAAGCACTGTCCTCCTTTTTCCTTTTACATTACCTTTCCATTTAAAATTTTAAATCCCATTGAAAATTCCACTTAAAAACTCGAATGACTTAATAATTATTTCTCAAGAGTGTGCAAATAAATCTCAGACTAGTTTCGTCAATAAACGCGTCTAGACTTTTATAGAAATTGTCGAAATATCTTAGTAACTTGATAGCCAAAATCGATCGATAGTAACTTTCGATCACAAAAATATATATGCCGTCACTGCGAGGCTCGATTACTCTTATACGGGACGAGGCTTCCCCGCCCAATTCGCTGAACTATCGACCAACCAGCTCCGATACGCCTGATCCGGCAAACAATTCGCAGATTCCCCGATAAGTGCTTAAACTTGCGATGAATACATAATAGCGGCGGTGAGTCCGCGGCCGAGATAGGCAGTTATTGAAACAGAATCGCGAAAATTCGATGTCCCAAGAGGTATTGGAAAAAGGAAATAGTTACGCCATTCAATTCCTCGGGCAGAGCTTTGCTGGAGCAGCTGGCTCCAGCTTCCGTCGGGGAGTTGAACACAGTCTAACTCGTCGGACTTATAATTACTTACTCTCAAAAAGAATATCTGCTACAAAAATCTTAAAAAGCTATCAACCTGCAATTACATTTGGATGAACTCTCTAATCTCAGAGAAGTCTCCAACAGAGGCTCAAAGCCATCTGTTTCACCGTGGCCCCAATGGGGAATGTACTTAACGATGTAACAGCGATTCCTTAATTCCCCTCAGTTTTACTTTACCTTCTACATGCAATTCGTGGAGTTACGAGCGGCGATGTAGATCTACACGGTCGAGTAACGCGGGAGCCTCGTAAAAATGGATGGATGTAGGGAGGAGGGCAAGATTCCGGTCTATTCACGAGCCTCTCCTGCGAAGTGTGTCTGTCGGGTCTCTTAGCAATTAGCGCCGGTAGGACGAGTAAGTACGTCCGATCTGGGAATGGTACGCCAAAGCCGGCGCGCGAGAGAGGGAGAGAGATGGGTTATGGCAGAAGAGCAGGCCACCCGTCGTTGGTCGGCACCCTCTTGCTACTTCCGTACGTCCATCCATCCACTGTTACTCGGCCCGTGACATCGCTCTAATTGATCCCTATTCCCATAACGCGCTCCTCTCCCACGAGTACCAAGATATCGCATTACTAGATAGATACCTCCTCCACCGCCCCGATCCTCTTCACTCCGCTTCTACTACTGCTCCTCATACTACTCGCCGCAGTCTGGCCGGGATGTTCTACTTAACTCTGCCGAACACCCGCACCCGGCCGAAATTCGGCATAAGATCGCAACCACCCTTTGTTCCTGCGCTTCTTTCCCGAGCTCCTTTTTCACGACATCCTCCTTTCACCGCGACATCATTAACGGCGAAGATGACCCCTTCTTCAAGCCCCGTCGGCAAGCCTCGCTTTTTCTCGGATGGGAAATGTTGCATTATGGAGCGAGTGGTGCATGGAATAATGAATGGGTTTGGCGCTGGCGAAAAGTATTGTTTGCTCTCTGGCAAGGAGCCCTCCGTTAAGCGCGATCGTCAAGTGTCTTTTATGACGGTTTTTACTTCCGGAGTTTGTTTAATCGAGGCTTGCCTTGGGTAACTAAGGAACCCATTGTTGGTAGTTCGTTAAGTCTCTATGAGGCGGCCAGCTGGCGGTTGCGAGAGAGAGATGCTTCCTGCACGAGGAACTAGCCGAAAAGTCTTTATGAACAGCAGCAGCTCTGACTTCTGACGTTTACATGTAGCTTTCGGTAGTAAAAGAGTTGACCCAAAATAATTTGTTTTTAACATTACGACATCGAATACTTGCAGAATAATTAAAAGAAGAGATGAGAGAGGCACGAATTTCTAGATCGATCTGATATATTATGATGATTTTTGCTGGTCATCAGTCGGTTCGAATATCCGGATTGTCCGGGCCAGGAATTGCCAGGCTTGACGTGGCAGTATCCTTTTTCATAATGTCGGTATGCTCTTTCAGGCATTATCGTCGGCGACGTACCCATACTACGCGGCGGCAGCAGCAGCCGCCGCGGCGGCGGCGGGCGTCGCGGGCGTCGGAGGCGTCGGTGGCGTCGGCGGTGCCGGACAGCTTGGCTACTGGTATCCGCCCCAGTCCTACCCCACAACCGCCACGCAAATGCAAGCAGGCGGCTTTCTCCAAGGCATGCAAGGATACACCTACGGCCAATTCGCTGGCTATCAACAGGCACAGTACATGGGGTGAGTTACCTGTTACAGTTTCCTCTGCTGCGATAAAATACGAGATCACGCAATAGGGTTCTCGATCTAGGTCACCGATTAAATAACTCTCATTAGATTGGGATTTTTTAACTCTGGTAAAATGTACCCAGTTTTTAATTATAATTATGTATAATCGAGCACTTTCTGGATTTCGACAAAATAATTGGTATTTACTGCAACCTTTTAAATAGAAATTGTTTGAACATATTATAAAATACGTCTGCGATAGTGAAACATATATCCGAGACGTTATGTGAATAAATTTGTGCGATACGTTGCAACCGCTTGAATTTTGTATTTGTATTAATTCGAATGCAAGTGCCGTGTTCTCGGTAGGATGTTTTCCTTCCCGTAAGCAATCCCACTGTAGTCATCAAAAGTATTTTCATATGTCCGGGTTTAATAAGTACACGATTTGCCTTAAGCCCGGGATTATCTATTGCAGTGACGTCCCACTTCGACTGCGCTAGAAGCAGTTTGCAAATAGCGACGTCATGCGATTTCTATACAGGCGGGAAGTAGGTTCCGCCGCCGTTTTAAAGAACTCGCGGCAGCCAGAGTCTACCCAATTGAAAAAGATGCTACAAAGTACCAGTGAGGTCGAAACGAGGTGGACTCCAGTTTCCCTTACACCAGGGGAAGAAGTTTTATACGAAACGTGCGGGACTGACTCTCTCCAGATGGACTTTCAAGGCACCGCAAAACCCTTCCAAAATAGCTCGCCAATTTTTCCATCGCTTTTTTACACTGAACCGTAATTATTTGCTGTTGCTAATACAGTAAAAACACTGAGATTGGTAAAGCCGAGGGTAGTTAAGGGCCGGGAGGTTTTTACAGAGGGGATTGTGGCAAATGAGGGTTGCTTTCGAATAACATATTAACGCCAGGCTAAAACGGACGGCGTTTGAAAGGCGTATTTCCACCGGCTTGAATTTTGGTCCATTAAACCCCCTAGTAAACCTAACCTAAAATGCTCCACCAGCGGTTCCACTATTAGCAGTCGGCATTCGTGAAAATATTAACAGTAGTAATCGGTCGGGCGCATTCACGCTGAAATAAACCGTTAAGATAGCGTGCGGATTTAATTGCTGACCCAGAAACGCATCGAGAGGGTATAGAAGGGTGAAACGCACCAGGCTGCCGTCCACATAACCCCAAAGCAGGGCTATCCGTTTGCTGGCACTAGGAACACTCTGCGTCCTTTATGACCTGCGAAACGACACCCTTAAAATGAGCATTCGAGATACTTTTGGGCCATCGTCGCGACGCCATACACGACGCGACGCCTGGCGCGCAAGTCGCACGCGGATAAACTCCAGCTCGCTTTCTGTCAAGCGTGCACTCCACTATAAAGAAGTTACTCGCTGCGAGCGATTCCCCGCCGGATTCGAAATTACGAGCCACGGAAATGGCTTCCCTAAGCTGGGAGAGCGAACCGAAACAATGTCGAGGCACGTTTTAGTTGGTACTTGATAAAAGTGCACGTTTAGCCGAGCGTTTCATTGTCGCACAGGATTCTCTTGCTTGTGGGCGTTCCGTCTGACCCACTGCCCTCTCAGTCACCCCCAGCTTTCGATATCGTTTACACTTACACTCTACTTCAACTTATTTCAGCTTGCAAACTGATGTTGCCTCCGAAGCTTTATTTCGAGTCCACGTATCCCCTTAAATTCTATGTATCTTATCGACGACTAAAGCAATTCTTTCAAACACATTCTCGTCTTTATTCAACAATGAAAGGTCCATTTTCTCTTGAGAAAAACCAGGGTCAGGAATTTCTAACTGTGCGGAATAATGAAAATGTCCACATAAGAATGTGTTAATTAAAGCAGTACAATAGCAGTGCGTATATATCTCGCACGACTCGAGTACTGGAGAGAGGAAAGCTCAGTCAGTCCTGCACGAGTGGGCGAGACTTTACGAGGAGAGTTTTGTCTTAAAAGTGCACGCCCCGTTATCCAATTATACCTCTCGCTCGCGCACGACATTACTTCGAAAGAGAAACAGAGAGAGAGGGAGAGAGAGTGGGAGAGCGCGGCTGATGAAAAGCGGTGGAAAAAATTCCGTGTCGTGGAATGAAGATCTCGTAAACTCATCCGGACGCGGTGTCTCGTAAATTTCAATTGCTGAAGCGGCGTTAGCCTCGCACACACACACACGCACACACACTCAGAGAGGAGGCGCTCAAATTTAACGGGACTTCAGCATCATCGCTTGGCATTGAGCCGCAACTAAAAGCTAAATGGCACGACGCTCCCTTTAAACATAGACATCGACATCGCTGCATCGAATTCGAGCAGTTTTTCGAGATTACGCGAGCTCGCTGAGAATCGTGTCCTATAATTTGCAGTATAGTGTGTGTAGGACTCTTAACTGCTATGGAGGCCGAGCGATCCTTCGGCGTTTCTTATAGCCGCCGAAATGGCATCGCTAAAGAGCGCGCCTGAACGATTCCGCACTATTACCGGGACGATTCTCAAGCACCCCAGGAATACCTATTCCCTGATAATCGGAAATGCCGATATCCAGTTCGACTGGCGTTTCTGTACGCTCGATTCTTCGTCAATCTCCTCTGTTAGATCACTTGAATACGAAAATGTTCGACAAAGATTTTAACAAATTGACGATATGAATTTTAATTCTTTTAGGTCGCTTGTAATCGATTTGTAATAAAAAAAAATAAGCTTTTCTAATGTCCTTCACGTGGCCTGAAAAAGAAATGTATTCTACTGATACTAGTTTGATGTTTGATATCATAGACCTCGAATCTCGGGAAAGAAATCATATATTCGTTCTCTTCTTCTAACAGTTCAGGAAGTGTAGCTGCCAAGTTTAGCACAGTAATAATCTTAAGATCGGAAGCATAATTTGTCAATCGTACAGGCGTGTCGGGGCGTGTAAATCTTATTTGTTGAGGGAAGCACGCGAAGTAGTAAGTACTGAGTGGCTGCCACTTCATTCGGCGTTGATTCTCGACCTCGTAACTTTTATTTATTGAGGAAAGCCCTTATTTACGGTCCACGCTTTCGTCCAAGATTACCGTGGCTAATAAAGATTAGGCTAGAATGCCACGGTGCACCCAAGGATAGCACGAAAAAGTACGTGTGGAACAGCAGGTTTCGATAAAGCTTAACGCTGCTCTTGATTTAGTAGGGTGGCATGTAACCTTTTACCATTACAGTCTGACGTAGTCTATTTCTCCGAACAAGATCCTCTTTCCAAGTAATAAATTCTTGGATTTCAATCATTCCCTTTATACCATTATTACAATTATTATATAATATCGTAGTATTCTTTATCCCGAACGATAAATCCAACTTGCTCTAATATGAAAGTCATGAATCCCTTAATTGATATACAATACCTGATGACTTTGCGCCATAAGTGAAAGCATCCTACAAAGCAAAAAGTATTAGCAAGCAGTTGCAATTACGGTCGGCGTCGATCCGCATGATGGAACAAGCAATTATTATAATTCGCAACGCCAGATTGCCTGGGGGCGAACGGTTTATTTCGTAAAACTGCACGCGTTTCCAATCTAATTGCATTGATATGTCACAAGAGAGGGAGAGGGCGAGGAGGGGGATTGGGATGGAGAGTGAGAGAGTGGATGGGGGAGAGGGCACATATTGGCGGGATCGACCACGAAAGAGCGGTGAAGCGCGCAGAGGGCGTTAAGTGGCGGGTTAATTATTCGTCAACGTATCGCATTAATTGGTTCACATGACAATTGCGTGTACACTGGTGTCGGCTTTATATAGACGTGGGCACGGGTGTGTGCGTCTCTTTGTGTTGGGCAGGATGGGCATGGGCGTCCACGCAGCAGGCACAGCAGCAGGATGGGGCCAAGGATTACCTGGGGGACCACAGTTACCGCCACATCACGCCACCACGGTCACGGCACCCCCTGGGGTCCAAGCCGCACCCCCACCACCACCGCCGCCTGCGCAAATGATGGCCTACCCGATGCAACAGTTCCAGGTAGTCATTACTTTAATTCACCTTTCTCCAATCGTACTTTCTCTTCTGCTCGTAACCTTCTTATCTCTCCGTACGCTGATTTGCTCTCTCTTCGGTTCTCTTGCATTCCCCCCGCAACGGCCAACTTCACTGCACAATGTCAATTTTAACGGATAACTTAAGTAATTCAATGTGTTGGATAGTAAAAGCTTGGTGTAAATTTAAGAATTTGGAATCAAGTGAAACTAGTATTTTTAAGAAAAGAGTTTAAAGTGGGGTGAAAGTTGACCGGTGCATTGTAATGCAAGGATGTTATCTTTTCATCTATTTTGTTCGTATGTGTTGGATGTTGACGTTTGCTTAACTCTAGACAGCGCACAGTGCGTGCTTGTTTCCTTGGTACACCCCGTAAGATACACTCTTATAAAGTATTTGACAAGTGAAAACTAGATGAGTCAACGATTAATATACAATTTATTAAACATTCTCCATTTTAGTATTTGATTTATATCTGAATAATGAATGTAATTTACGTGGAAAAGACATCGGTCAAATATGCCCAATTCAATTCTGGTCATTGAGATGCACAAACATCTAGTTACGGACATGTGTTGCCGCAATTGGTAAAGGCTCCTTAGCAATTCGAATATCAGTAAACCTGCACAGGAGTAACAAAGACGCGTTCGCAAATCAGAAACAGGAGCATCAGTCAGTCTCGCCTTCATTATCAAACCTATCGGGGTGATCAAGTTTGAAATGAAGAATGCATAGTGCGACAGGGGAGTGATTGAATGATGCTGAATGCGGAAATTGAGGGCTGCGAGCTGTGGTAACGTGCGAGTGTGTGCCAGCATCCGTCTGCTGTGTATGTGTTTCACGAGAGGAAAGTTAAACATTCACCGCGACACCGGAATTCCCTACTGGATTTTCGACACACTTCACGTAGTGCATTTGCAAATGATTTCGCGCTAATGTAAGCGTCACGCTCTCTCTCTCTCTCTCATACACACGCACACACACATGCACGCATACATATACATAGAGGCACGTACGGCACCCGAAAGCTCCTTCCGTTTCTGCCACCTTTACATACAGGGTGAGTCGGCTAGAACTATCAATTCTTGAACAAATGGTGGATAAGAACATGACCTAATTAAGTTCAAGATCATTTGGATTTTACCTTTTGAAAACCACTAATGTTTCAAACTTTCAAATGGTAAACAAGATTTTGAGTGCGCGGTTTCAAATGTTTATTCTGCTGATATATATTGATGTGTGAAAGCATAATACTTAGCAGTGGCATTCGATAAACTGTGATTTACGTGAAATTGATGAGAGACAATTTAGAGAAATGTGGATTATTCATAGAGAAATGACTGAACCTGACTCACCCTGTACAGTGTGAAGAGAGTTACGTGAGTGCCCTGCGGTGCGGGCCACGTGCGGATCACTTTGCACCTCGGAGCGCCCGTGCACGCAGCTCCATTAATCAAGCTTAATTATATTTTCCTTCCAAGACTGCCTCTTTCGGAAGTACTTCGCGGGCGTTTCCTCTATCATTCAATCTTTCGTACACGCGCCCGGGCGCGCGTGCACGCACACATACACACTGAGGAGACTGGCTTACTCCGATATAATCGCATTGAAGCGAAGTGGCAGTCCTTGAAACCCATTAGAAGCTTTCCATTCATAATTAGGAATCTCGAAGCCATTCAAGATCTTCCCGTTATCGGCAAGATTGCTGCAGTGATTCTGCATTCAAACATAAGGCTAAATTATAATTGCAATCTTATTAATACATGCAAAAGCATGTGCCCCTGGCAAACTGTTACTTTTTATTCCAAGGACATTCGTACACTTCTGTGTTCCGTTTTAACTCGTGTGTCATTATAATATAAGGAATGTTGCATGATGGCATTAATTAAATTGCGCATGTATAAAAGAAATTAATATTGCTATGTGATGTTGATGTTTTTCATATTCAATGAATTGCAATCATCTCGTATCTTGGATACACCAAAAAATTGGAAAACGTTTGTTATGTTGATTTATTTTATGAATGCATTTTATAACAATGGATTATATCCCACTGGGATGCTTGATAGGACCCCGAAGCATTCTTTTTATTTACATATTTCGGTTCGCAGGCACAGTGATCGCTGCCACTTTCATCGCACGGCCTGGCTTACCTTTACTTTCGAATGTTAGTTAGCATCGAGATAATTACATTTACCTGGCTCAATTTCAATCGCCAAAGTATTGTTAATAAGAATTCGTGCACGACTGTTATTACTTTTTGTAGGATTTCTGACGAGTGGTGGGTGACTCGAAGAGCGTAGCGCGAGAACTAACCGAAAGATCGTATTACGATGATAATTCACATTTGTAATACCCGGATTTCTCAAGTACCACATCATTGACAGGCGCAAAAACAATTAGGAAGCAGAGCATTGTAAATTAGTGCTATGGACAGGCCATAATACTAGTTGAAAAGAATCGGCTAATCCTGTTACTCCGATTGAGATTGAGTCATGGTAAAAGCTAATTCATGTCGACTAGTCTTCGTGTGCAAGTGGAAAGGGAGAGCGAAAGAGAGAGAGAGAGAGAGAGAGAGAGAGAGAGAGAGAGAGAGAGAGAGAGAGAGAGAGAGAGAGAGAGAACGAGAGGAAAAGAATCATTCAGCTTTCGAAAGAACGTGTATGGAGATGTGTAATGAGCGTGTGAGGATTCGAGTGATGCTGTAAAGAGCTTAATGAGCATTGGTCGAGTTATTTCAATAACTTTCTTGAACATTCGGAGCAAGACTTAACCAGCGTTTGTGTGTTCAAATGGTAAAGTGTGTTCTTGGTTGCGGTCCAGCTAGCGGATGAGGACTGGCTGACGCCTAGCCTTCTAGTGTGATGGTAAGCAAGTACACCAAACCAACAGGAACAACTTCGACAGCAACAACAACAACAACAACAACAACAGCTACAACTATAACAACAGTTACCACCACTACCACCACTACTACCACCACTACCACCACCACCACCACGACCACCACTACAACCATGACGATCACGACTAACAACAATAAAATTTCCGTCACCGTCGATGCCACCGCGACAGCAAAAGCAGCAAATACAGTACCGCTTCCGGCTTGAAGGAAATCAGTTGTAGTTAAGAGGTGTCGCTTGTGGTAGACTCGAAATAAGGAAGCGAATAAGAGAGTGCGAGCGCAGAAGAAGCGTCGTCGTCGTGGTGCCGGGTTGAGACCGGCGCGGCGGCAGGCACAGCCAGACGATGAGAACGAGATCGAGCGAACTGTGCAGAGCGATTTTATCGATAAGATCGCGCGCGCCAACCGAGATAACACGTATACACCCGTACACACACACACAAACATACACACACAGTCAGACAGACAGACAGACACACACACAGACATACAGATAGTTTTCCACGCTCCCCGGAAATTGTCACGTCCAGAATTGTAGTCGGCAGATCTTACCGAGGCAGGAGATAACACTGCTATCTATCGCCAACTAATCGGGGGATGGATATACACCCTCTCCAGTCCAGTTTGTAGGATAAATGTAGTGTCTCTCTCTCTCGGCTTGAATTACTAGATAGCGTTGCCGTCACGGTAGTGTCAAAAGCTTTTTTCAGTAATGAAACACGAATCCCGGGATACGGTGGAAGGGCGCACACGCGGGCGCGAACGCGCCCACTTGCCATCGCAACTGCGCGAGAGAGTGTCCCTCCCAGTATTTTACGTGTGGTTGACTGATCGTTCGTGTTAGATGGAAGGTCCATGTAAGGCCAATCACACGGGACGCGCACGACGAGACAGTCGATAGGTGTCGACCTCTTGTCATTTTAGCCACGCAATTAGAGCCAGTATTCCTTTGCCCCAAGGCAGAAAGAAGAGACGTATGCATATATGACAGAGGGCGCCAAACCGTACCCCGGATTCATTATTTTTGTAGTTTCGGCTTAAACACCGACGGACAACGGGCCAATATGTTGGCGCTGCTGAGCAGAGTCGCAGAGTTCTGTAAGATACAATACATATAAACGATTAAATCGACGACGAGAGGCAGAGCGAGACCTCGAGGCACTCGCGCGGGGCTACTCCCCAAGAAACACATCCCCCAAAACCACCCACCCAACCAACCCCCTAAATCCCTCCTCACGGGAGGGCAGCGTAAGCGGTTATTATACACGAAAATTCAAACTTAGCTAGCTAGGTAGGTATGTTACAATAAAAAGTTACACCGAGGCCCACTCGAAATTCAGCGGCTGCCGGACGAGCCCGATCCATCCACTCGCGCGCTATTTCGACGTCGTGGAGATCTTGCATCGAAGGCGCGTCCAGGCGCGCGGCTCTACGTACAACCCCCCGCTCGACTATCACCAACCACGGAGCGACGTGTCTTAAACCCAGTTTCGCCGAGCTGCGAGGACTTCCACCCTCCGCTTTTACCACTTGAACGTGTACACACATTAGACACATACACACTTACGCACGAATATTGCATATTTATTCTGACTGGAGGCCAAAAGCAACTGGAGACAAATCAGACGGCGGCAGCGGCGAAGTCTTCGCAGGCAGTCGACCGGGCAGTTTTTATTATGACTCGTGATCACACGCATACAAGCACACACAAACACACTGTCTCTGTCCCTCCGACGCGGCATATAGGCAGTCGAATATTTTTATAAAAGATCAGACCTACCCCCACCACCGAACGGAATCGAGCATACCCTGGGTCCGAATATGACGTCGTCGTCCATATTAGTTCAGCCAGAGTGCGGGCGAAACCCTTTGGTGGCTGTGTCGAGTCCGCCGTGGTTTTTAACTTAACATTAATTGACTTAGATTTTTTATATAAGACGACGATACGACTACCGTAGAACCAAGAAGGCGGGAAAGCGAGACCCTAGGACGCTTAAGCAATAAATCGTTAAGCCTAGAGGGCGAGGAACGCGGCCGCCGTCACCTCGGTCGCATTGCCAGATCGCGCGGAGATCGCTCTCTTTTTCAGCGATCTCGGCGATGGAGTGCGCGGCCTCCCCGGAGTCCCGAATCTCGAGTCGGCCGACCTAACGATGAAAAAAAAAAACACGAAACCGAAGTCGATGTAAAGAAAATGACAAAAATAAGGGCGCACGCGCGATACGCGTGTGCTAAGTATGGGAATGATCGGTGAACTTGGCGTGAAAGAGCGGGAGAGCAAGGGTGTGTGCCTGAGAAATTGTAGCACAAGCATCGGACGAGAAAGAGATTAAAGATTTCGTAGATAGACACATTGCACAAACAGCACGAAAGTTAGACTAGATGCATCGAGCTTCCCCGATGCGCACGAGTGCCCTCTGTCCCCAGACTTCGAGACACACGCACATTTTTATACGTACTGGCATCCCTCCTAGTTGCGGTTTTCTAAGATGACTGTGTCGGGCTCCGGAAAATTGTGAGATCCAGTTTTAAATCATCCCCAAAGTTGTTCTCAACATGCCTATTTTGTTCCCCAAAGGAACTTCCTTTGAATTTCCTTGAACGAATGTAGTATGATCTGAGATATTTTTGTTCGATAAATTCAGAGCTGTCTTCCAATCAGTTTGAGAACATCGCGATAAATCCCGAAAGATAAGAAGCGACCCGTAATATCGAGGGGGAGCACAGGAAGTCGGAATGTCAAGACCGCTCGAGGGCGGAACAAAAAAGAGAATAGGGGAACAATGGGCGAAGGGGGGGTGGGAAGTGTGATAGGTGACTTTGTTATTAATCAAAAGATAGGCGGATCATGCTTTAAGTGAATCAAAAGCGTTCATCGCTCCCGACTAAAAAAGGGTGATGATCAAAGACCTTCCCGTGGTCGTTTCGGCTTCAACGAAGTTCTGGGAGGGCATGGATGAATGGCGAGGACTATAAAATCGATCTTCCTCCAGATAATGCCATTAGACACTGTCGCCATTATATAAAAATAGTAAAACCCTTTCATCTCCACTCATTTATTTGCTTCCCAACAAAATTTAACAAAAAATCGTCTCAATAATGCCATAAAAGTGTGATAGAATTCACTTTCATACAAACTTCGCGTAACTTGCTGCGACCCAGAGAATCGTATAAAAATGAAGCCAGTAGTACAGGTTCATGATGACGTACATCCAAAAAGTCAATCCAACCTCATCAAGTAAAAATCGAAGAGCGCAAAGCGGAAATTATGGTGTCTGGCGTAAGAAGGGTGCCCGTGACGTAACCAGGGGAAAGCGACAAGATTACAAATAACTATATACATACGTATAAATACAAAAATAAATAAAATATATGCGCGCAGCGACGAGACGGGAGCTGTATTATTTTCGATCGTCGTAGCGCACGAGGAATCCGCAAAAAAAAGAGAAAAGTGAAAGGGAATGGAGAAGAGTTGGAGGAAGCGAGAAAGACACGGGCGGAAGCGCTGTGCGTGAGGACCGACACGAGAACATAAGCGAAGAATACAAAATATCGTGTACATTATTAGTTAGGCGAAAAGAAAATAAAAAAAATATAGGTTATTTTTCTGAAAGGTGGAATCGGCGAGAGGGCAGGGTGGTAGGGGTGGAGGATGTCTGCAAACATAACGAAAAGTAGAGGCAAAGCACGCGATCTCATAGTCCATTGGTTAGGAGGATGACGCCTCTCCCGAGAAGAGAGAGCGTCGATGCGGCAAGGACGAGGAGGGACATCCTTGCGAGGACATAGCAATGCATGGTCTGCCACTACTTCCTCCATCCTATAATCACAGTCCCGGCCAAATGTTCTCGACTCGACTCCAAGACTTTCAACGAAAGAGGGAACGGGAGAGAAAGCGACGCCCGGACTCTTTTAAAGGGTCCAACGGCGATCCGCATCCTGTATAAAGTATGTATTTGCAGGCGCTCGCCTTAGGCATAGTCAGGATATGCTCGATGTCCTGCGGGACACGCGCTCGTCCTGTAAGTGTTGCGTTATCCACCGGGTAACGCTAAGCGAGTGGAGAGCTAGTCAAGTAACAAAGGTGTAAGGAAGAAAGCCACACAAACATACACGCAAGGGCGCCGCATCAAAGGGGAATCCAAAATGTAGCATATAAAATAAAGTGATAAGTAGATAATTAATGTAATGTAATCGCTAGGCGAGAGAAAGCACCGGGCGTTCTTTTGTTTGTTCTCGGAAAGTAATGCGACGGGAGTGAAGGAAAGCAAGCGGGAGCGAGTGGAAGCCGAGGGGTATTCTGTAAAAAATTTAAAGGCCACGAGAGAGAGAAAAAGGAGAAAAATAGTTGCATGTGTGCGAAAGAGAGCGAGTGTGTGTCTGTGTATGTCGGAGAGAGGATATGTTTAAGAAAAATGGTCGAATCCATTTGCGGTACCTAAGTCTTGTGCGCCGGAGCGCCCAACAGAACGCGACAGACACGGATGTTCACGTATGACACACAAACAAACGCACACATCCACAACTAAACACACCCAAATAGACAATGATACACAAGCAGCGGTCGAGTACACACGCATACAATTAAGGAGCCGTGTGTGCACGCGCACGCACGCACAATAAGCGTGTACACACATGTAAATACACAGCGACACGAATGCACAATACACAGAGACACACCGAGCCTGCGTACGTGTAGAAATGTAGCGGCGAGAGAAAACTTAACAGCAGCTCTAGACCGTAGTCTAGTCTAGTCTAGCTTGTCGATCACTAGGTTTACGAGTAAGGAGAAGAAGCGTTCACGATGAATAGTGCAATAACTATATCTGCAGATTACAGTCAGCACCGTTACACAAGACACTGCGTACAGAAACACACAGTCACACAGGGAGACACGCACTCAGATACCGGCAGATCGGCGGGCAGCCAGATGAAGGCAGATCGACAACAAGAATACAGAGACAAGCTGTGCTTGCTGCATTCATCCTTCGTCCTTGGCCTCAAACAAACGATTCCCAAATTCCAAGCTACGTATTCCCAGGTTTTCCGCTAGCCCACCAGAGAGGTAGCCATGATAGATAGGGCCGGTTCTATGTCCAGGAATTATCCACGATCCGACGAGCTAAGATTCCGATCACCAATCCTCCATTCGAATCGTGAGTATACCCAACTACCAAGAAACACAACCCTCCCGAGTACATCAGCGTGCCCAATTCCACTCCGTCTTATGGTGGTCCAGGTCTGCAGCGTAGGTCCTTTGTCCGCCTGGCCCTTACCGCAATCTTTCAAGCCCCGTTCGTCGCGGACCCAGGCCACGGGAACACCTCTAGCGAAATATGATAGCCGACAATCATTGAAGAAACATACATTTAGAGACTCGTACGTGTTCCTTTCAATAAGGGCTGAACGAAGCTTCCCAGTGAACCACCGGTGCGCCGCGGCGCGGCGTCTTGCGCGACGCCAGCGTCCGTTTAGGATGAGTGTAGGACATTTAATTTGGCGAACGCGTGACAAAACAGCGCTTTCGCTTCTCGCGGGTATTGATACAACGAAGGATGAGAGGGTTTAGGGCGTACGCGTACGCGAGAAACATATCATCGCCACGGTCAGCCAACCCTATGGCTCCTAGTGAAAATTGTGTAAGGATGATGTAGGAACAATTCAGTGCGATTTCCGTACCCAGATCTGTCAGTTCAGGTATCTGTCGGTATCCGATACGTTTGACACCTTTTCACGAATCGTTGTCTCCTCAAGAGGATGGATATCCTTCCGGTAAACTAATTGTTTGTCACCCGACCCTTTCGATACGATCACTGCTTTCAACCACGACCCTTTCTTACCTTGTACCGCCTTTTGTACCAATTTTCGAGGCTAAAGTGAATTCCGGCAGGTCGCTTATCAGTTTTCCGGTGGGGAGAAGACGTTTAGAGAGGGACTTACTGTTTCACGTGATTTCTTGACTGTTCCTCGAAGTAACGCGCGTGCTACATGCACGCACCGCGCACACCTATCTTACCGTCCTGTAATATAACATTGTTTAAGGCCGGTTAAACTTGCTTAGGGATGCTGCTTCATTAGTAGTGTAGGCAAAAGTACTGTGGTGCTTACGATAGCTAGAAAGAAACTTAGGTAGAAACTGCCTCACGGCCATCCACGCCTATTGCCGATTCTGCTAAGTTCGCCTCATCGACGTCCAAAACTATTAATCTTTTCCGCTGACAAAGCTCCCGATTTCTTAGTTACACCATTGTAGTCATCCGGCAAATTTGCAACTCGGTTGTACCAGTAGCCGTACGTGGAGGCCGTCACTATAGAATAGTTAACACTTTAACACTCTATAGATTAGGAGCAGTAAGAGTAGATACCAGCGGGGTATACCGCACAAATAACCCACACCACGCATCCCGTTATATATATATATATATATACATATATATATGTGTGTGTATACAAGAAAAGATCGCGAACCTAAATGTGTGCTAGCTGACAACTAAATGAGAGAGAAGAAACGTCGCGGAATAACGACGCGCATATTCCATTGAATAGCTTTAGCCTTAAGAAACCATTAAGTCGTAACTTGTAAGCGGGAGAAGGACATTGCGGCTAGCCAGTCGAGCCCCCTGAACCTCCATATTCTAATCTATATACCTACCGACTTGTATAATAGCGAAGTGACTACCTAAAGGGATTACAATAATCGTAGACCTGTCCAGTTTATACAGAGGTACTGGGGTTTCTGTGCTCCAGCGTAGCTTTTCTTACGATTAACGAGGGAATGATTTCACATGCAGTCCCATCTTAGGCCCCAACTCTATCCTGACTCCTCTAGTTCGGCGCATATCATTTACTAAAGCTAAAGACTAACGTGCCTTTTTCTCCACTTCATTGGACATCTCTGTAAAGCCGAAAAATCTGGCCGTGTTCACATTCGATTAGGAAACTTTTACCCCCCACCCCCTCCTCCCCCGCCCTCGACTCTTATTTTTCAACATGGGCACTAGGCTTCTATCGTGCTTCACCTGCTCCAGGTCTCTTCGGTTCCCATGCATCACTGTAGAAAGCTCGAAAACATCTATAAACTCTGTCTTAAGATGAGGCTGGATCAAAATTAGGCTACTCCGGGACGCAGCACGTCGCCGTTGCAAAAAAACTTAGGACTAAACTAAAGTGTAAAATGTAGGATCCAAGGATCATCGAGACGAAATTCCCGGGATGTTGAACCGAGGCGTGTCTGAGGTTTCATGCCAGGCAGTTTGGGGCCACAGTGGCTTAATGGATTAATGTCTTTTTCCTCCTGGCTCGGGACGCGAGAGTCATCTCTGTCTTCGAGATTCAAGGAGAATTAATATTTCGATACCGGTGGTTCGTAGGTGTCCCCCCCTAAAATTACAGGTACTACGTCGCGCCGCCTTTACAGGCGGAAAGCATCAGCCAAAAGAAGAAGAATGTGGTCAAACTCGAATGAGGACGCGATGGAAATTGGGCCAAATTACGGCGTTTGCGGAGAGGGTCAGGCGTACGAGGAGCCGCGTAGACCACGTACACACACTCACCCAGAACTACACAGATTCTACAGACACGTACACGGGTACAGATACTTAGAGGTAGAGAGCACACACACGTACACAGTGTTAAAAATGGCAAACGACGGGAAACGGGTGGGAGAAAGGGGACAGATACCTCCGAAAAAAAGACAATTCTCACACGGTATAACAGTGGATTTACTCTGCGAGACGCCCTGGGTCGTACGTGAGAAGAACGTGTATGATATTATATATATACATAAAAATAGCGTATATAAGTAAATTATAAATAATGATGAATATAAATAAAGAAGTATATATATATTATATATATATAAATATATAAATACTATGAAGAAGTAAACAAAGTATAAATATGAAGGAAGTATATAAACGAGAATATAGGATAAAGACGCTTAGGCTTAAGAATATAAGATATTATTATGATGATGTATGGTTGGTTTATAATGTAAAATATATTATAGAAAATGTATCGAACTCCTGTCACTTTTCACCTATCCTAGTAATTTCGTTTTGGTTTGATTATCCTCAAGATTACTGACAGCCAAAACAACAGGTACGTACCTAATTATAATTATGTATACACAAAACACGACGGGCGATCAAACAATAGCCGAATTACAGATTGTTAATTAACGAGCCATATATCTGATTGTAAATGCCTCTCGGATAGTGTTATCATTTAATAGCGTCTTTGTGAAGATTCAATTGTCGATTGTTCCGAGCGTATGTGCACACCCGCCTAACACGCGGAAACTTTAATTAGCATTAAACTAGACGCTCCCGCATCCAACATCCGCCGCAGTAAACTGTTACTTGGGTTTTGCTTTACCGAATTAACTGTGAAACACCGGCGCACACACATTTCAGCCATCCAGTTTGCGTAATTAACGTTAATTTCTAGCTAGCATCTCGCAAGGCATTCCGTCTGGCTAATGTGTGACCGCATCCACTTGCCAGAAAAAGTTTCATAGGTCTGACGTTATTTTATTTGGACAGCTGCTAATGATAGTACCGCTATAAAGATAATACACTTGAATTAAGGCTTAGCCAGAAGACAGTGTGGTAATTGCAGAGGAGTCCAGCCATTCTTGGTCACTATCATAATGATGTTTCGTCCGGTGCTGGTTTCCGAGACACGGCAGTATTGTGTGCTCGGTTGCTTAGTCTCACTTTCCTCCGACAGAGGATAACTGCATTCCCGAAACACGCAAACACGCCACAAAGAAAGCCGCGGTAGTTAACGCCAGCCGACTAAAGAGAGAGAGAAAGAGAGTGAGAGAATGGAAGAGGAGAGTGGGATTTCACTTTGCGGCGCGTGCACGCGCTATGACATAAAATTGAAAATGAACTCTAGTAGCAGAGTAACCCGGCCGGTAGAAGCTTGTGGCCACAGAGATACACACACTGAAAATTCCCTCGACTACCCAGCTGCGTAACTCTAAAGCTGAGACTTTTGGCCGACGTGACGTCTGAGGTGGCGTCTCTCTCCCTCTGTATGCTCGGCTGCGTTTAATTGAGATGGAGCTCTGCCGCGCTAGCTAGTTCCTGCTCTGGATGAAATATCATATAGGATCTGCCCTGTCATTCTGCTGTTCCGTGAATGTTGACAGTCTCCACTATAATCTACTGTAATATGCAACTATTCTTTCACATATTTTATTCTTACTTTCCTCCAGTCAAATAATTACATTCCCAGTAATTAGAAAGCTGATATACAATACTTTGGAATTAGGAAGTCTGTCTGCTTAAATTTCAATTGATTGATGAGGCTAACTATAAACTGTAGTATTGGAAACTGGAATGAAGAAATGAAAATTCGTAAGTAGCAATTGATTTGGAATAAGGTCTGATATGAAGGTAGAACAGGTTACAACTGAAGGTCTTATACTGAGCGAGTAGGTATCGTCAGTCGTGTTTCTTCGTAAATTTACCGATTTTACTGGGCAGACGGCGCAGCCACGTCCCGAAATGATGTACGGCTGGCTGGTATGACTCGGCAGCTAATGCTCTAATATGCGCAAAGGGTGCCATGCCCGTGTCACGCGGATTACCGCTAATTGTAGTTTATGCTTTATACTACGCTATTCTCTTGTATGCCTCGCTCCACTGGGTATTCGATGTATACGCCAAAACACACGCGTGTGTGTTCCCAGCCTGCACACCTGACACGCTCCATCTGCATTTGCCTGTGTGCAACACCGTCTCAGAAGCGCCATCCTGCCACTTGTCCACGTAGTTTCCCCAGTATGTGGAATGCATATTTTATTGAGTGAGTCGGGAACGCATGGCTCAAATGGAATCTATCTATTGGCTACAAATTCCGATGTTATTCACGTGTGAAGCGAGAACTATTGCAATACTTGATGCCTCGGCGTCAATGATCTGACAGTTTGCAGAATGTCGCAAACACCTTGTGATTGGCACTTCGTGGTAGAAAGTGAATTCATAGTCAAAGTAATACGATTATGCGAAGTGGCAACTGGTACTATATTTGTTAATTGGAAAGGAGCTTGTGACAAAAAATTTGGATGACAAGTAATCATTTGAAGACTTGGTCGAAATAGCTGAAAACTCGGATTTCTACCCTGCGCGCGTTGCTTTCGGTCACGTGCGCGTTTTATCAGGGAATACGTGCTCTTTTTTCGTCGGGGAAACTGGAAAAAATCCCACGGTTACCGGGATGAATTAGAAATGAAACGCGCTGCGATACCTCTTTCGGTATGCATGGCGCGGAATATGACGTAATTGGTAATTTTGGAGCTTGATCTTGATTGCCGCGATGCAAAGGGTTGTTTGGCCATAGCACAACAAGAAATTTCGGTAGGAACCTCATCTTCGTCGAGGCGAAATTTCGTATTTTTGCTGTATCCCCAGGGGTTTCACTTCAATCCACACACAGGCATATTGCAGTTCTAAATAACTTAAAAAAGAAACAAGCAATTATTAGAAACTGAAACCAAAATAATGGCTGCATAATGACACTACTGTTTTAATAAGAATGGTAACAATTCTACCATTTTCGAACGTTTATTTACCTCACTTTTATCACAAACTCGTCTCCCATTAACAGCGTTTCCTTCTAAAAACAGTAATATTCGATACTCTATATTTTCTGTGCGCTTTCGATGTTCCATTGGGTAAGCATTTTTTATACACCACTTTTCCAAGTCAATTTCCTCCAGGTAAAGCTTGTGCGGGGAAAGCATTTGCAGAGGGGCGAAAGTGGATCGAGGTAGATGGGGTTCGGGTCGAGCATAGACTAACACTCCAATTTCTTCATTTCAATTAACAGAAAAGTTTGGAACAACCAGTCCGGAATGAAGCAAATGTGGTTCCGAGAATTGGCCCCATCGGTCACCAGGGAAGCGTGGAACACAGCGTAGTGCTCTGTGCGATTCTCATTTGCGGTTGTCGGTCCACTGCTGTTCCAGCTCCCTTTCCTTGCCTCGCCCTTTGCTCTTGCAGAACCCTGCTTTTCCTTTCCCCGACCGCCCTCATATATTTCTGTTCCAACAAGTTTACCTTATGTTACAAGACACCGTCGACGTTGGACTAAGATTCGTCGTGATCTATTGCCCCAGCATCGCCTTACCGTCTCCTCTCGTCGACCTAGGGGAGCTCAATTTGGGAGAATTTGTCCACTCGATCGACCCGCATATTTCTAAATCTTAACTAATCATGGGCGACTAGTTAACATAAATTAAAGAATTAAGCAAAAAGTAATGTATAATTTGGTTTGGATTTCGGTTTTCTTTGAGTTAATTGAATTATAAATAGAGCTATAAACCCTGTAAGCCACAAGTAAATGGAATTGGAAAATGGACCGACAAAGCTGACTTTAGGGTGTCGCGAAGATCTGGAAGTCTAATTAAGAGGGATGAAGAAATAAAGGGGCCGAGTCGCGCCAAGTGTCTTCCATCATTCAATTGCAATAGAAATGCGCCCGTTTCTCCACCGCCAAAATTAGCGTCTCGGAATTTACGGTAAATCTAGATTCATGACACCCCCCTGCAGGGAATTATTCTGACTGCTTACTAGCTAAATGCCCACTGTTTAACCTTGCGTTAACTCTTGCACTATAAGAAGCTTTCCTTCGAGTCTCATAGTCAGAGGTTAAACTATTGCCAAAAGTATACGTGGACGCTGTAAACTACCGTAAAGAATAATCTATCGTATTTTTAAAGAATTAATTGGTGCTCCTAGCGAGTAGTCCCCCGCGCTTTGGACTTTTCAGATTGTTTTAGTAGCGCACTTTTATCTGACTCGAAGTAGCACTCGTAAGGCGTAAGGCGCAGTTACAGGGTGATCAACAGAAATAAATGTTTCTCTTATCTGACTATACAAAGGCTTAAGCCTTAAAGTTCAGGTTTAACTTAGTGCAACCCAGGTTATCAGTCGCAACGCGTAAAACAGTTTCCTTGCAGGGCTTTTATCCTTTAAAGTGCCCTTCCATTCGTTAATTACGATCAACGTTAAACCGAAAAGACTTTTTAACGGGCGAATTATACCTTTGGCCATTTGAGCTAATTTATCGAGCCATCCTTTGACGAGCAAACGAGGATTTCAGTTTGCACTCTTTAACTTAGAGATTTCCATGCGCTTCTGTGTACCTTTGGACTACAAGAACAGATGGGAAACTTCAATATCATTGTAGAGTTAAAGCCGAGTACTTCCGGCTTTCAACTATGAGTTTGATTTCGAGCAGATTTACATTTCGCTTGTAAGCCATTTATTTTTTTGTTCCACCGCAAGTTTCGTCTAAACGGCACGTGTACGAGCGTGCGTGCTTCGAATCACTGTTGCCGAATAAATATTGCTATTGATTCGTTGTTATTAATTTGATCAAGGCAAACAAAGCATCGCGATGGATTGTTTAAAAGGTTAATGTTTGTGCCCCGCCTTCACCTCGGCGTTTTATATATAATACGTAAAATGCTGAAATGTTCATAAACAGAGATGTGAACACAACCGTTCGCAAATATCTGTTTTGCTTGCAATACCTGTTACATCCAGTAAAAAAAATAAATCTTTGATTTTTAAAGGGTTACGACAATTTTATCTAAGATTATTTTAGTGGCATGATTAAATCCTAGTTGAGAACGGATTTTGTTCTTCACAAATGTTGAAGGTTTTTCTTTGCTGTACAAATCTTACAATTAAAGTATACGTTAGGAGGATTAAACGCTGGCGCGGTGAATGCAGTTCCTATGTCAAAGCTTCGCTGTCCTCCTAATTATCATTGTTTTTCAACGACATCGCAGTTTAAGTGTTTGTAGTACCCTTTTCCTGTTCGTGTAAGAACAGGGCTTTAAATGAACATCTACAAAAAAAAGCATGGCTTACAGATTTTATAACGAAGTGCAGCGAGCATGTCTCAATACATAAATTGTACTAAGAAATACATAAATGGTGCAAGTCTAATCCAACGCTTATAACTTATTGAGAAATTAAAAGAAATCCAAGTATAATTAATGATCGAGAGGATGAAATGAAAATATTAGTCACAGAATATTTGAAATAGTGATGAACCTTTAAGCCAGAGTGGTTGGCTAAATATTTCAAAATCGAAAACATCCTGTGTTCTATAACCAACAGAATACATGCGAACTCGTAATACTTATTAAGCATGTATAGGCACATAGATGTACTATGCACTTCGTAAATAACGGAAGAGGTTGTGGGTGAAAGCGGATTACTCGTGCGCATATGAAACACGATGAAGATTACGTGGTCGGCCTGTAAATTTACAAACTTCAATAGGAAGCTCTACTTTCGAATTACATTAAAGATATTTGCTCTTTTCGGCGTCATCGCAAGTTTCATTGCTGTGATTTTAGGAACAACTGGCGCGCTCTAGTGGGAAAGTGAAAATGAATTTTCACCAAAGTTTTTTAAAGAGACTACTGGATACCGTCAGACTATATGGAACCGATAGATGTTAACTGCTGGTCCTTTACATCGGCTGACAGTGACTAGGGATAAGTAAATTTAAAGAACAACATGAATGCTTACAAAGGTGAAAAGAAATCGCAAGCATCGGAAGCTCAAAAGACTTAAAAGAACACAAGTAGTGTCTTGAAATGAAATTCCACCTAATACAGAATTATTAAAATACTTACTTTCTTAATATGCTCCTGCACACAATAACATTGAAGTAAACATTAATCAAGCAGCTTTAAAAATTTGGGAATACAATGTTCACAGAAAACATATTAATTTGTCAAGTGGCAATCGATTAGCTTTTGCCGAAATAAGACTGCGTGACCAGCGTCCTCCGGTATTTCGTTAGTTTAATGTATCAATCCAATTAAGGTATGTATATTGTCCTGGCTATCCTTGAGCTTTCGGTAGCAAATACTTGTTGGCTGCCGGACGAAAGCATCCATGGGATCAGTCTTGGCGAATAATCATGCCTGTCCCTGTCGGTACGAGTCATCTACGAAAAACACTTTACCCTATTTTTGTTATTGCCGCCCTTTTCGGGGTGCAAATGTTTGAGTACCGAGTGGTCGTTTTAAACTACGTGCAATACATTGTGTCGTGGACATTTTATACAACGATGTTCTGGTACCTCTGGATCTGGTCGGATTTAAGGACGATTCTTAACAATCACACTTACCAATTCATCATTTTTAGTAATTCGATCACCAGTCTTATGGCAACGGCATTGACTCTCCAGCACAAGAAGGTATTTTTGCAAGAAGATGCAGTATTGCGATAGACACAAGCTTTTTTAACATTCGTTAAAAATTGATCAGAGATTCCAGAGAGTTCTAGAAGACTTAACAATCATTAATGAGTCATTCAGAGTCCTTAACATACCGAATGATTGCTCGAAACTCGAGAGATTCATGTGGAAGCTCATTAGATCATGGTGCATAGCGATTCTGTATTCCATCATGACGGATGGTTCCTGGATGACCTATCTGTTCGGCAAGGTGATGGGCTGCCTGCTGTTCCTAACGGTTGATTATCCACACTTTGTCAATAGCATCACCTATATTATAATCTGCCTCATTTTATCGTATGTACATCGCTCGAAATCACCCGAAATATAAAAGCAATTTCTCGTGCTTCTTCAAACAATATTTTTGAAAATACTACGAACAAGGTACACAAAATCAAGATTCCAACTGTTGAACCGACACATCGAAAAGTTGGTTGGCCAGAAAGCAACAATTACATGTTGGAACTTCCAGCAACCTTATGAGATGAGTGGTCAACTGAACCCTATTAATATTCGTAAACGGAAACAAGAAATCTTTACTTTGATGTATGTCATATAGATCAGTATAACTATTCTTAAGCTGGAAGAGAGATTTGCCGTTAAATGATATTCGTAATTTGTTTGTTTCTCTACTGCTGTTCTTGCCAGGCATATACACGCCGAGTTGTGCAGGACTTGCCGGGACTTGAATACTATATTCGGCGTGCAAATTACTTTCGAAATCGCTTCGTATTTCGTCTATATGAGTGGTTTGGTAATTTACCTGTTCAACATGTACGATACTAAATCTCAAGTTAAGACGAATGTGCACATGTCATCAGAGGCACTAATTCGACTAGTGCAGGCCTGCACGTGGGCCTTTGTATACCTTTTCAGACTAATTTACTTCAATCATATTTGTGAGAGTGTGAGCGCCCAGGTAAGAATACTGATAAGAAATAACCGCAGTTTCTGTTAGCAATAAATTCATTCTAGCACTTTGTAGGCGCTTAAAACGGCAAAACTCATGCATGATTACTTGAACTGTGTGAACGATCCCGAACTACAGTCAGAGGTAGATCGTTTCACATGAAACCGCTTAACAAATGTTTGTGTTACATACACATCCCCTTCATTTATCAGCGTATTTTATGCGTAGGTGCGACAATTCATCCTGTATATAATATACAGACCCTTGAGATTCCATGCTGCGGGGCTATTCTGCTTCGGATATGAGTTTATACACATGGTTAGTAGATTTACCTAGAATTTACATGCTGCCAAGAACATGTATGTAAATTCTTCGTGGCTGCTCGAGTAAGTTTTTGCATGTGAACCTTGATTATACAGCCCATTTTTTGATATTATTTACAGTTCTTAGGAGGCATTGCTACTGTGGTGGTGCTAATCGTTCAGAGCAAATCTTCCTACGGTAGCAGCCTTGGATCTTTCACAAATGGAGAGAATATTACCACAGATGCCATTATACTGCCGAACATGATACTACCACTCAATAGTACTCACCTTCCATAGTCATTACTCTTTTATTCGTTAGATTTAACAAATGCAAACGTACTATTTTAAATAAATTACTAATATGGGAGAATATTTATTCAGTGAGATGGAAAGCAGGAGAAGAGAATTTGTTAAAAAGCATGTTGTATTCATGTATAAAAGTACAAACGCCTGATAGGGCTGAACAAATACTTTCAAAGGCACATTAAGTTAAAAGGCGAAAAATAAAATAAATAAAAATAAAATAGTATTCGCAATAATTTTTAGAGTCTATCCAAGAAACTAGCAACTTCTTGAGAGGTTGAGCTGCATCCTGGAAGACTTTCATCGGGTACGACTGTTTGGTCGTCATCGCGATTCTTATCGTTGGGCGGACTCGGTTTACTATCATCCTTTATATCCTCTTTTGCGTCCGACGTATTTGCATCTTCTTTTGAGTTCTCATATTGAAGGCACTTTCTTATTTCGTATCCAATTGCCGCCCCGAGCGGAGGTGGCACAGCGTTTCCAACTTGGCGATGCTTATCAAGAATCGTTCCGTAGAAACGGAAATTGTCAGGGAAACCTTGCGATCTAGCGCACTCGCGGACACTCACTACCCTAGTTTGAACTGGATGTAAAACTCGACCCTAAACGAACACCAAAGGAAAAAATGAAATCTGGCATTAAAGAATCTTGGCATGTCATCGTAAGACATTTATACGGACCTGTTTGCCCATGGGTTCAGGATTGGTAATGGTCGTACTGAAAAACCCTTCCCATTCAAGCCTGCCGTATAAGCCCGCCCAATGATTATGGCGATTACCAGTATGTGGAAGGCACCAGGGTATCATAGTGTTAAATTGTCTATCCGTGGGATCACATGATCTACCTGTGGCACAGCTGCACACACCACGCAATGCTCCCGTCGAACTCTTCCCAGCTTTTTTATCGTGGTAAGTGTACTCCCTAAAATATAAGACTCAATATGATTATATCCATACATATTTTAATATATTAAGTTTAAAATGAGAAACTTACAGTTTCTTGCAGTACGTCCCATCGCTCAATCTTATAGCAATGTTTGGCAGATCGCGCCAATCTGAACCACTGGAGACAGGAATATGTCCTATTCTGGCTTCAACTATAGGAGCCATTTCTTTGCAAATGTGGTCCCTCAAAGTTGGCTGATAATGTTTCCCCCTTACTTGTCGTTGGAAGTATGATATCGGCTCACTATTATACGGCATTTCCTCTTTATTCCACCCGTTTTTAATCTCAGGTAAATCCGACATGGCATCGCGAACGCTGATGGTTCTATATGGTGCTGAGTCGGTCCATTCGCAATTTAATATATACTGCAATATACCCACACTTTAATGTTGCACTTTTTGATTACTCTTTAAGCGTTTGCGAAAGTTCGCTTACCTTCTTATTGTTAACTAAAGCATTTAACTGACAAGCGCGTTTACTGAACACATGAGTTGGTTCTGGATACTTTGGCAGGATTTGGCCAGGTGCAGCCGCCATAAGAATCATCCTATAACACGTAATACAATTATTTCATAAGAGAATTAATACATAGATAATAAGGATACTTTAAACGAGGTAACATACCTTCGCCTTGTCTGCGGTACCCCGTAATTTCCGGCTTGCAGGATTCCAAAGGTACACTGGTAACCCATTCGAACCAGACACCTTAATGTTAACTTTAACACCATGCTTCGTTTAAAAGACACGAAATTGCGAACATTTTCCATTATAAAGAATTTTGGCCTATAATAATCACAGTAGGACAAATAAGAGACGACAAGGGAGCTTTTAAATAATGAATACTGTCGGGAATTAAAGCGATTCATCCCACTGAAGCCCTGGCAGGGTGGTCCTCCACATAAGAATTCCACCTGGCCCTTTTGCGGCAGTGCTTGTCCCACATTATCCGTCTTGTCACCCTAAAATTATGAAGGAAATGTGTGAGAATTCTTCTCCAAAGAAAATAAAATCTCAAACGGAATAAGGGCGTTTCTTACATTCATAACTTTGCGAAGGAGAATATTACAGTCTTCTTTAAATACAGTTGCTTTGGGATTATTTAGGCTGAACGCATTCGCAGCTGGTTCTTCCTTCTCAATTGCCCAAAGTGTGTCCGCAATACCTGATTGGTGCAAACCTTCTGTGAGACCTATAAAAATATACATTAATTACTAACTAGTTAATTACTCTTCAAATGTGAAACGTACCTCCGCACCCAGCAAATACATCCAAACACTTTAATTTCTTGAAGACTGGAGGGTGGTCCGGCGCCACATCGGCTATGGTTTTTTTCTCATCACGCACCTTCTTCCCCTTAGTCTTTCCGCCACCTTTGCCCATAGTTTTACTACATTTTGGAATCGTTGTAGCATAATAAGGCGGTTCATCGAAGGACTTCTCTTTGGCATTATACGCTTCAGTGAAATAAAATCGATATGGACCTCGGCAAGACCATTCGTCTATAGTTTCATTGAGATTCTCGGAGTATGCGAGGTAACACTTGCCGGTAACTTCCATAATATTAACACTATACACTATAATATTATTGAAGTTAATAAGTTCGATGGTTGCACAGTTCTAACGTCACTTTTAATATAGTTATTGTTCTGAGTATTTACAAACCTTCGTCACTCCAATATATCATATTTAAGTTGACTTGTTCCATTAAAGCTTGCCCCCTGTGAGTATTTTCAGGTCTGTACAATTTGTTGACTTTAATAAAGATATCAGGAGCGGCGACAAGCACATCATTCGTAGTGGCGAATATCGCATTTACATATCCTATACAGAATGGCTCCGGAGTATCATTATTAGATCCTTTGACATGTTCAGACGATTTCCGATAGAATTCAGGGTACATGTCTTCATCTGCAAGACCTCTCTTTGATTTGGGAGCCTCTTGTTGGCCTGCAGTGTACTTGAACTTGAATGTTCCCGGTTTTAAAAACACACCCGAACCCACCCTAAATTCCTCGCCCTTATATTTAACTAAACCATACACAACTTCTTTACTGCTCTTCTCTTCACCTCGCTCGTGCATCTTGAAAGTAAATATCTTGTTGGCGAAAGAAGTACTACCACAAATTTAAAAGTAAATTTACGACTTACGATGGGGATATGATACTTCTCCGAGGTCCTCACGCGCGTGCAAGCTGGGCAAAACCGATGACTAGTTTCCTGGCGAAGACATACCGGATCTACCGGTGGTTCCTCGAACCTGACTATCTCAGGAACATAACGCATTTTGTAGAAAAACGATTTCCCGTCGGGATTTTTTATTTCGTCTTCTATGCTGTCCTGCATATTTCCTAAACGAATTCAGAAATACTGAATAGAACATTTATCGACTACATTTTTAAAACTGTTGCTAGTATTGCCTTACCTAGTTCGGCCCAGTTTTCAGGCAATTTTTTATAAGTAACGGTACACTTCGATCTCACGGAACGAAAAGGTACCTCATCACAGTCATCGCTTATGAACAGTTCGTTAGGATCAGATGTTTCTCCCAAAATTGTATTATTGCCTCTACGAAACCAATTCCCATGGAATTGCATGGTACCGCCACTCCCCTCCCACATATAGACGACTTTCGCTATGTGGAGGGGGGTGGTTGGATTCTTGGGTTCGACCAGAACGTGGTCATTTAGATTGATCCTTTCGTCGCCAACCATAACAGACTTGTAAAACTTCCTATGGCTGTCGCTGGCGATGGGTTTGCCGACCCACGAAATCTCCTTCCCTAGTTCTTTAAAATCTTTCCGTATGTCGTCCAACTCAAGTTTATGGTTTCCCGAGATACTTTCATAATCGTCCTCGCCTTCTGGGTCAGAGTCCTCTGCTTCCTGGTGGATCAAACGGAGCTCAGGAGGATCGAACAGCAAAATGGGTTGGATGATTTCAAAGATTCTTTATATTATTATAATTACTTGTATTGCCATATTGGGACACCTTCGCTTGACACAAGCCTGTTTACTTCTACCGGTACCACCGAATTTGATCATATCTTTGCAAGAAACACAAGCACCGCAATCGGGCTGCTGACAACTCTCGCAGACGCCGCATCTTTGTCTTTTGGGGAGCTACCAAAAAAGAGATATCGATTCCAAATTTCGAAATTCGTATTTGAACCTTTAAGAAAAATCTGTCGCACAATACTAACCAATGCGACTTTATCATCATCTTTAGCTAATTGGTCAGCGAAAATGTGCTCGAACATCTTGTTGACTAATTGGGTCGTCGTTGCCTTAGTCCAAGTGGCCGGTTTTACTTTCTGCTCACGACGCTGCGTCCTACGAACGGCTCCCTTCTTTCCGAGAGTAACACCGGCTAAATTTGCTAAAGAACGCATGCAGGGCGACGTAATGAAGAGAGGATCCTCCGGACCAGCAGAATCATCAACTGACAACACTTGGTCGCATATAAATTGTGCGTGACGTAGTAAGGCATCCTCCGTGAATCTGGGTATACCCTGGGGTGGTACTACGGTCTAGAATAAACGAAAATACTTTTCATTCTTGGCACATTATCCAAAACTTCCTAATACACGAAACAGTATGCTACCTGAAGCTTATTGATTAGATCCTCGTAACTAGGTCTAGTGTCATCCAGCAAGAACTCTATTACGCTCTTGCTCATGTACACTTTTTCCTTGACTGCATTCATAAAAGGGACGTAGTGTTCGGACGGTTCCATTAGAATGTACTCGGCGAATGCCGTCACAAAGCCGACCAGGGCTAATTCACCCCCATCAAATCCAGAGACATACCATTCGTTTATGGGTCCTACATCCTTCGTTGGTATACCACCCTCGGGTAACGGGTCTTCTTCGTAAATTGGTTTCATGTACCCGGAGACGTAGATTCTTACATTTTTTTCTATGAGTCCCGTATCGAAAGCACACAAGTGCCCATTTTTATCATAAACACTGTAAAAAAAGTTCTGCTCTCAATCGGGATCTAGGCGTAAAAAGGAAATATATTCGATTGTGCAGAAGAGTACCTAAAATAAGTGAGCCTGTGTTGAGGCCGTTGATCAATTTCATGTATAAACGACTCATCCCCATTGAATATGCATAACTTTGGATCTGTTAGAGCAATCTGTTCCTCGACGGCACCGGTCGGGTGACCTTCGTACAGGGGAATGTTCTCATTCAACTTTTGCAGACAATATTCACACTTTTTTATGAAAACAGGCTTCTTCATTTGGGCCTTCGGTTCTTCGGCATCTCCGTTCTCCACAGTTTTCGGCTTCTTTTCCGAATGAACGTCAGTCTTTTGTACATTTGCTTGAGGATCAACATTTTCTTTACTATCTTCCGTAATAGATTCGGGACCGTTCTCATTGCTCTCAGGCTGAGATTCTAATCTCTTTCGCTTTGTAGCCTGATTGGCAAACATCTCGATTAGTGTTCGCGGAGTACTTTTTGCACGGGCGGGTTGTTCATCCTCGGACGAAGGGTTTCTCCGCCTGGTACTAGATTTTTTGTAATCTGGCTTTTGATTGCTTGGTATCACCCACGCCATTTTTGTTAGTTAACAACCCTTTGGGGAACTTTCTATTACCAGCTAATCTTACTAAAGTTCTGAAACAACAAATGCGAGCGCGTCAAAAAACGAAACTACCAATAGAAATCACAATGAATACTAAAGAAGAATATACAGTGAATCTTTCCGAAGAAAAGCAAAGCAATTACATAGTCCGAATAATATTTGAAAACGCATTTGCTAATGCTTCTTGATGCACCTAATGGTGTAGTTTGCCCGTAGTAATGCATGATACCTTGATTACCGTATAGAAAAATAAGGGTCAATGAAAGAAAGTAGACTGCAGTCAGTATGTTATCTCTGTGTATTGCAAAAGTATAAAAGAAACCACATAAAATAAACAAAGCATGCTTCATGGCACACCTTTTCATTTTTTCACTTTAACTTTAAAGAAACTTCCCTATATTATTAACAAATCGTTCACTAAACCACCTTACTCAGGCACCTAACGAACTATATACATAGACATATTAGTATGCTTCGGATTTGGAAACCATTATTGATATGAACATAATCTGGAGTAATCGCTTGCCTTCCCGTATCAGCCACAACCAGTTCTAGTTACACAGTTAACTAAGAATTCAGGATCCTTAACACCCAATAACCAACTACATACTTCTGCCAAAGTTGTTGAGTGTCAACATAGGTTTAAAGGCACACAGTATCATATAGGTTTCAAGAGGATATATTTCTCTTTGGTTACAGTAGTAGAGATTTATAATACATTGTATTTACATTGTTCACACAAATATTCGTGCTGAGAAACATCATTATTTACCTAGAGATTCGTATAATCAGGTACCGCGTAGATTATCCGAAGAGCGGGACGGTTGTGTTACACTTAACCACAACAACCACGTGGTCGATCTGCTTCTTTGATATCATAATTTTCCTGGAAGACGTTCCCACAAAAGTGCTGGCTGTTATATTTGAATTCCAGCATATTTCGGCATATTAGCCATTTTTAAATGTTATTTTAATATGCATTCACCCAATATTTAGGTGTGTTCTGAATGCACGACTAGTTTGATCGTAAAGGGAACGAAACAAACTGTACACCTGTACACTCTTTGAATTCGTATTAGATTGTATTAGATATGAATCATATGAATTGCTGTCATTGAGCTACGATTCAATAATTTAACTGACTTTTTTAAACATTAAATATGGGAAATACTTCACAATTTCGACACAGTCACAAACAAGTATACGTTGTCCACAATAATCAACACATAACACCATAAATATATGAAAACTGTAAGAAATTCAACAGATTTAAGTTTACTAGTATCACAATCTTATGAGGGACACAATCAGACTACTGTTTAAACCCACTTTCTCCTAAAAACACCACATTTTCGTGGAAAACACAATCATTTCCTTGTATGTATGCATATACTGTGGTCGTCGCGCGCGTAGATCGATGGAAAGAGCTTTGGGCGAATGGTCGCCCCATGAGTATGGCACGTAAAGCTAGCTGTTAAAAGATACGAGGCAGCTCCATTTCTGTAAGCTGGCACTTTCCGATGGCAGTTTCATGTAGTATTGCCATCAAAATAAAGTCTAATTAGTTGTCTCGGCAGTGGCTAATTGATTTGGAATTGGGGCATACGTGGCCGAGCCGGCCGTCCATGTGTTTGAACATGTTCTCAAGTATTCGTAGGTGGGCCAGTGAGAGCAAAGGCCTGTTGAAGAAGTAATTGTTCATTCGGCCGAAAAGTCATCGGCTCGTCATTCTTTGGACATTCTTTGTGCGTGCAAAAAGAGGGACGGGAGTGCGAAAGTCGCTAAGAAATTTTCGGGACAAAAGTGAATTTTGCAAAGGCTGCCAGAATATATCCGAGTTCTGCCATCTTTTCTCGCAATTTTGCGAAGCGAAATTGACTATGCGTAATCACGAGTTATTAACTGCAAGACACACACCTCTCCATTGATCAACAAATCACTACGCGAGAGATTGTCCATTTTTGAACTGGAAGTCCCATTCGAGGCGGAATTAATTGCGAAGTAATGGCTGCCACATTTGACCAGTATGACAAATCCAGGTAAATGAAGGCCCGTTTTTAATTTTCACTGAATTCTGGGGAACGTCTTATTCGTTTACGTCTAGTGTCATTGCTCTCCTAATGGGAATTGTTCCAATTGAGTCTCCGCCTAGTATGTTCGGATGGTAGTCAAAACGCACAGCACATTTACTATTCTGAATGTTCTAAGTCCAAATGTACTTGCCGCTTTCTATTTTATTTAAAAATTGCTTCTGCGGTCTTTCCGTAACCAACCTAACCTCTCCATGAATGGTTGTGCCAGATCACGGAAAAAGTGCATATATGACTACTCATTTATTGCAACCTGTTGTGCTGTACCTAATTTTATCCCTAGTTTATGTGGTCTTTAAAGCATTACCTTTTTTGTAATGGAGCTAAAGTACAGGGGAAAATCTTCAGTTAACAGATTAATACAATTAAAAAGCATCCCAATTCTTGTACTTAAGCTATTAATAAAATTATTTGGGGATGAGTTCTTAAGATGTTGGGTATTTGGTATAATTACAGCTGGTACTTTGGGGCCATGTCACGGCAAGACGCCTCGGATTTGCTTATGGGTGAAAAGGAGGGTGGTGTTTTCTTAGTACGTGACAGTACCTCAATACACGGAGACTTTGTGTTGTGTGTACGTGAGGACAGCAAGGTTAGCCATTACATAATAAATAAAATTCAACAAGGCGATCAGATACGTTACCGGATTGGGGACCAAATGTTTCCTGATATTCCAAACCTTTTGGCTTTTTACAAATTACATTACTTGGATACAACGCCATTGATCAGGCCTGCACCAAAAAAGACTCAGAGAGTTATAGCAAAATATGATTTCGAGGGCAACGACCCCGAGGACTTACCCTTCAGAAAAGGTTTGTCAGGTTTTCTTGTTTTCTTGCCAATATTGATGTACTTTCCAACTAACGCAGTGTTTCTCCATCTTTTCTGTATTTTGTGGATCAAGCATCTTGTTCTTTATTAATGTAATTCCTGGGGTTGTGTGTGCAGGTGAAATTTTGACGATAATCTCAAAGGACGAAGAGCAGTGGTGGACTGCACGAAATAGTTTAGGTCAAACAGGTTCTGTGCCAGTGCCATATGTACAGAAGTATGAGGAGGATGGCACTGTGAGCCTTGAGTGTAATTCCAGGCCTGAGAGTGCTGGCAGTGGAACATCTAATTCAACTTCAACCTCCAACTCAAATACCAATTCTCTCCATCAGACCCTCCAGCCACCATCCCAGGTAGGATTTGTACATGATCCTATGACAAGTAGATTAATTTTGGCAGTCAGCTGAGATCCATAAGACACACGAGGCTTTTGTTGGAAAGGTCCTTTATCCTCTGCTGCTGGTTATCCAACAACCTTCACTACAGCTCTTCATATATTTTACAATTTTTGAACTGTTTGTTCTTTAATATTATTGTTGCCTTCATTCATCACCCCAAAAATATTTTGGGTCCATACATACTGGTGAAGAAACGCGTTTCTCTGATTAGCAGCCAGTCACAGGTGGTCAGCAAACAAGCAGTCAATCGGACAATGTGCAAACTGCTACAAGGAGATCGAACATACAGCGCACATTACCAGCTTTCGCGAAGGTAAAGCAGGCGCGTGTACCAAACGCCTACGATAAGACGGCGCTTAAGCTCGAAGTTGGCGACATGATCAAAGTCACTAAGACCAACATCAACGGCCAGTGGGAAGGCGAGTTGCATGGCAAGGTTGGCCACTTTCCGTTCACACATGTCGAATTCATTGATAACGAACCTAGTGAGGGCAATCAAGAAGTCTAGATTGGCATTCACTGCCATATTGACAGCCGAGAAAGGTATGCAATCGTATTTGTGTACAAATTGGCGTGATTGTCAGTCAGTTCCACCCGACATCTTGTCACTTTCGGGTCGCTTATCCTGGTAGCTATATAATAATCGGTATAATCGAGAGCTACTGAACAACTATGAACGCTATTCATTCACGAGACCTCTTCTATCCGATCACGTGCCCTCAAAATGTGAAGTGCTAGAGTATCCTGGTCCAGTTTATAGCATCCTCCAATTTCTAATGTATTCGATGCAGCCATATCCCCGAAAATCATATCTAGATATTATGCTTGGCGATCAGTATGCTCTAGTACTTGGCATTTCACGTTAAAATTCCGAGATTGCATAAATATCATTTGATATACTTAAGACGGTTATCTACGAAGCGCATACAGGCCTAAGGAAATTCCGCACGACATGCCACAACCCTTTGACCGTTCTTTCAATGATTTCGAGGAGGTTTCCACTTGTGATTCAAGAATTACTGCTTGTACATGTAATGATAGTTAGCGCCTACAGTTACTGGATAAGACCTGGCTAAGATCTTGTTGACTGTGGCATGTAAATACTATAGTCGAAGTCAGAAAGTTACCTTGAGAAGGATGGATCCCCGATGGAGTAAAGAGATCACGTGGGGCGATCGAGAACTTTAGTAATACTGAGTATCGAGATATTCTTTTATTTTTGAAGACCATCGTAGGAAGGAGGAAAATGCACTTACGTGCGTCGTAGGAGATGAGTGTGCATGCTCCAAGAGACAAATAGCGATCGGAATAAGTATAAAACAGAGGATGGTTGATTAATCGATGTAACGGAGAAATAAAAGTTCTGTAAATTGATTGGATAATTCGTCTCACGTCTTCGTGCAGTGTAATGTATTATGTAATACAATATACTTATTAGTTAATGAATATGCTAGAACTTCAATGATCGTACGACAAGAGGTAGCGGTAGTATATTCTTTTACGACTTTAAGCGATGATACTATTCCATTCGGTCATAGGTATTTGTTGATTTTGTACATTTTTAACGTCAACAACTCGTGAAACATGAACACTTGCGATGCAACTGGACTCTGTGCATTTATCCTGTTACATTGAGACAGTATCGAATTGTACATTACCATAGTCTTCTTCTATATTGGGCTGTTTCAAGGTGCGAGCCTCGATTGGAGTCGAATCAGTTATTCGATCACTGCGTTTCTATTCACAATTATACATCTGTTGCTGAACGTCGCATGGAAAAACGCATGGAATTTTGTATTAAATTAATACAAGAAGGATACCAGTGTATTTCACATGATATAACAGGACATTTCTTAATCTTCTCCCCCTGCATCGAGTTCTGTTAGCTTCCTAGTTATTGAATCGTAATACTCCCCACCTAATACCTCCATCCATTCACACATAACAATCCTTATGTTCTACTAAAGTTACGAATAAGTATTACTACGTGTCCGTTTGGTATATTGGGCTTTTTCATTGCAGTATTCAGTTGCCTTTAAGTCTTAACTCATGGTACAAAAACCGCTCCCCCTTCGAGGGTATAGGAGTGCCGCTTCTTTTACGGATTCTATCAATTATACAAAACTGGCAGCTAAAATTACATATTTAAAACAGTTCGGTCATATTATTTTGTGTAGTAGATTACTTGCTATTAAAAGAACGAAAGAATTAGCTCAGGATATATGCGTATGTATCCTACAGCTTGGGCTGTCTATTAAAATTCTGCCGTGACTTCCTGTCGTCTCGCATAAGTGCTTAAGAGTTACCCAAATTCGCAATATTCCTCTAACACTTTTATAGTTCGCAATACATTTATACACCCATGGTGGCTGACCCAATGTTAGAAGGTAAGTTACTTCAGGTTTGTTCTTCCTTAATCATGTTGCCAGCTACAGGAATTTGATAAAAAGGGATTATTCTGGTAGGATTCACACGAAGATTCTTTCCTGTCGCCTTGAAAAACACCCTATTTTAATCATAACTCCGAATGAACACATAGGGCTGTACAGCCACCCCATACATTGGCTAAATGTTTCAGTGCTTATGTGCGTTCGGAATAAATATATACACCGGCCAGCGGTCATACAGAGAAGTTTAGTTTCGCAATCGCTAGAGAGCTGAAAACACTAGCTACGTTTCTCGCAATTCGATAGAAATAACGCGTCCCTTAGACTTATCCTCTTGGCGCACACCTCTATAAAAAAGCAGTCTAAGACTCGTGGGATCGAATCTCTTCACTGAATTTCTTGCCGCGACGAAACGAGCTAGCCAGAGTAAGAGAGGAGTGATCAGATACTTGATTATTTATTACTGATCTTACAATCATCCGGTGACTTACGAGAATATCGAACCTTCCCTAGTAATAGGTATAGTAATACCGCGCAATATTAGTCGCAATCACCATTATGGTGTACGGCCGTTTGAGCTCAACAATTGTACTCTCTAACGATAAGTGACGATGAAGGATAAGCATGATCGTCCATTCTGTAGTGTATTATGCACACGTTAACGCATAAAAAGGAAATCAAACCGGCAAATGTATATGTTAAACACACGTTCTGCTTTCACACAGCTGCTTTCTTCACGCAGTCCGTGCCTTGGAGTGCACCACAGTGTGTGTGTTCAGTAACCTGTTCCCCAGACAATGCTTTCTTAGTTTCTTCACAATGTACTCGTCGCAAATGTATCTCACGTGCCCGCAGCATCACAGTGGGCCGCGTGGAGGCCGGTTTCCCATGGGAGCGGCGGCGGAGTGTTTTCCAGGGAGGAAGGAGAACACGGCGGCATTGAGCATCTGTCTATTGAGCAGTGTTCCAAACCTGAGGGATGCAGGAAGTTTTAGTCAAACAGAAGATAACAAAAAATCTGTGACTGCCACCTCATGTGGAAGTGCTTGCCTGATAAGTCTACACCGCCCATACTACAAACGTCCAGTCCCCCAGTACTGGTCGCGCAGCAATGTTGTTTCGGTCCCAATGGCTTTGGTCTACAGAGAATCTGTGGGAGAATGGAGATTATACTAGGAAACAAAATTAGTACTGCCTAGCAGTAATAATATAAATGATATAGTGTGATCTAAAAACATTGACGGTATTGCGAAGACTCATTGTAGTAAAGTGGGAAGCACTTAAATCCACCTTAGTGTAGAGAAGCTCCCTCGATATACGCCGGAAGTGATTATTGAGCAGCCAGTAGAGGAATGGGTTCCAAAAACTGTTGGAAAGCGCGAGCCAAGTGGCGAGGAAGTCGAGGAAGGGCGGCGGTTTACTTCCGGTGCAGGCTGCTACGACTTCCTGGATGGTCCACGGCGTGACCATGACTATGAAGCCTAAGCTCATTGCGGCCATTGTTCGTGAGGCCGCAGTCGACAGTCGTCTCTCGTGGGCAACAAGCTGTAACACCGTCAGAGTCAACAAAATTAATCGTCTCTCTATTTAGCATGCAACCATTAACATAGTTCTTTCATCGTTCCTAAGAGAAACTTGAGCAATTGAAAATCTGCGATTTCCATGACACGAAAATCCCAAATGAATCCCGCAAAATTATTACCCTCGAACATGCAAATGCAGGGTGGTTGCAAGCTGGTGTACAAATGTGGAGTCGGAACTTACCCTCTCTATGTGGCCTCCGCTAACGACTTCGGGCGTGTTAACACATACCACCCTTTTCAGGCGCAATTTGTTAACGTGGAAAGCCGAGCCGTAACAGTACATCAGCACCATGGTCGTAGGAAAATAAAAACTGCAGCAGGCAAGGATCCTGAAAAGGCGGAGGGAAACGCAATAAAGCGTATATTTCAGGCACACGACAGAACAATTAAGGAAACCGGAGAAACGCGGGTGTAAAGCGATTTTATACGCGGGCTCTCACAAACGTGCGTGTACGTCGCTCAAAGGGTTTAGTGTTGCTTGGATTAATGTCATACGCGCTCAGAGCTTAAGGCTTTATTCCGAAAACAATAGCAACTGTGTCAATAAACGGGTAAACACCAGTTTTCAAAATTAGTGATTCTATTGATGAAACGTTCTGGTCTTCAACTGTTTAATTGTAAGTAAGACTAGGTTGTACGTGATAAATACTAGAACCTGTTTCCATTTCGGCTTCCCGTATTTCCGCTCTGGCAGCGATTATCAATCACTCCAGAGGTGCTCGCACCCGTAAAAAGAGACAAGCACACCGGCTGGGAAATACCTAGGATATTCTTGATCAATCTGCGAAGTGATTTCCCCTTGCGGGCTACCGGCTAACTGGAAATTTCAGTTTCGTCGCCTCGAAACTTTTCCAATATCATGCGCGGTTCTATTTCATCCATGTTACAAACGCTGATGAAAACTAGTTGCTCCAGAGTAAATTTTATTATTATTTCTACCTTATAGAATGTTATTGCGTGTTCAGTATTCGGTGTAATATAAAAAGCTCGCGGTAAGCTTTGAGATTAAATGTTTAATCCGGAATTATCCGGGGAAGTGTGTACGGGCGGCTTTGATCTTTAATTGGGGTTGAGCTGGATTACTGGGGGATGGTTAGTGGCTAATTATCCTACCTAAAGGAGGCTCTGGCAAAGAATGGGTCACAGGCGAGTAGCCCGGATCTGTTGAAGTAGTAACCACCACCGGGTAGAACCAGTGCCCCGAAAATGGCCAGGCTTGCTATCCATGTGGTGGATATCACCGCCATACAACCCTGTCGCATGTAGTACTGCAAGGAACAAATGGTAGAAGTAATTAGTCAGTTTGAAGACGTCGAAAAAAGACTTACGGTTTTTACGCACTTGCGGATAAACATTCTGCGCGGTAAATACCTTCTTGGATGAGTGCTTATGGTAACGATGAGGATGCAACATGCAAACGTAACGATCGATTGCCATGCAGACGAGAATCACCGCGCTCTGTTGTGTTAATGCTCCCCTGAGCAATGCCTGAAACAATAAAACCTTAGAAAAAACTAGTCAAGACAGAGCCAAAGACGCTGTATTGAAATATCTTTGAATTAATGAATACAAATTGTTGGGTCGAATTCCATAAGTGGGACTTATGTTTTTTGAGAAATGCACAAGTATTGTGGAACTATTAAAGTCGAACTTGCACAAGAACAATGTTCGGACAAAGCTTCCGTTTTATACATTGCATGGTAGGATTTACATAGATTGGCGGTAGTTGACGGTAGCACGAAATATGCGGGGCAGTCCTCCAAAATGTATAAAAGTCAGTATATCATCATAAAGCCGAGAATTTCAGGATGAAGTGCAAGCCGACAGCGTAGTTTAGAGTAATCCTTTCCAACGTGCTTTCGAGATCTCATGCAAGGCCGTTTCACGCCTGCAGCGAGCGTGAACGGGCTTAAATGAGCTTTTCGGTAATTCACTTCTTCGGTGGTAAAATGGTACAAAACCATATGATTTCGAGGATCTAACAGCTTTATGCTACCATACATTGCATAGACCCTTAAAATTGCACTCGTTCTAACAAATTTCACTGGAACAGTACGGCTTTAATCCCATATTTCATCTTGAAAACTGGGAAGTAATTGTAATTGGGAATTTATTATCATGAAAATATAGCAAGAATAAAAGGAACGTGCTCTTTAAAAAATCGTCTCAAATAAAAAATGCTCATATCCATTCCGCGGGAAGAATGCCATTTAGGAAGATCCTCGGGTCTCTTCTGCTTTGAGGGGATGAGACCTAAAATATTCCGCGACCACGTGCGCTGGGCGCAAAAAAGAACCCTGCAATTTCGTTTGCCCCTTTGTCCTTGCGTTCAACTTCGAGAGGACGACTGTCTATTGCCTTCAAAAGTATTACCATTCTCGTTACTTTTACTTGAAGTAGACCAGCTGGCAAATTGTTACTCTTTATATGTATATTAATAAAACATATTCTTTTGTATGTCTTTTGACGGTAACATTTAAATGTACAATTTACTTTCTTTATCAGAATTTTGCCCTGACTTGTCTCCATCATGTCACACCGCGAAGATGTATAAGTATGGGATCATCCTTCTGAAAAAGGCGATCAGTCATAGTCGCGTTATCGTCCGGGCTATTTACAGTTTGCCGCACCCCCACTTTTTGCCCGAAGGGTCTTCGTTATTCGCAATGCCTGCTGCGATATAATCCCGATTATCCGACATATCATCCTATCTGAATCCGACACCCACACTCCACTGGAAGTTAAGGATCCTACTTCCTGGACCACAAATTTATCTTTACTTCTTCCAGTTGTCATAACTCTTGGGACGGTTTCAGATACGAATAATATATGTTTCGAATTACACTAAATTCCAGATGATCGCTTCCTTTTCCTGTTACACTTCGTTAACTTGCCTCTTCCAAAACCAACTACCTATCGGTGGAGGTTGTTTCGAATAGCGCAGAGTAGAGTAGTCGTATTCTGGCATGGCGTGGCGATTGAAGAGCGGATCGAATAGAGGCGAAGAGGAGCGGTGAAAAAGGCGGCTTGTGCCAAAGAGGTGGCGATGATTCGATGAATCGGTGGTGCGCCCTAGTCCATAAAGAAGCCAAGTGGCGCGCGGGACTTGGGGGGTGGTCGGGACGGTCGGGACGGTCGGAGCGGGAAGTGAAGCAGATAGTTAGGTGACAGAGAGAAAAGGGACTGGTACACGTTTTAAGATGGTTGCTATGGTGACCGTTGGCGTACGGCCAGGAAAAAGCTCTGATAATCTGGAGGGGCCAGGATACGACTGGCCTCGTTTCGAACCATCCTCGAGAAACTCCCGAGAGACCTTAACCTAATATTTTCGCCGCAAACGAGCTTGCCCAATCTTGGCCGGCGGGAAAGCTTTCGAGTCGCCGACGCCTCGCCTCTCCGGCTAAACGCCTAGGCTACTTTGCTTGGAAATTAAGCTAACTTTTATTTACTGCCCCCGGGGTAATTGACTGCCGCTTCTAACGAGCTCAACGCGAATCCTACTTCAAGTCAATGAGTCCCTCGTTTCACTCCATTCGGTCTACCACAGCCCAGGTGATACCTACTGATTCTCCTCAAATGTGAACTTTGTTGGTTCGAACTAAACTGGAATTGTTTCCTCGGTTATACGAATTTATTGGTTTATTGGATTATTTCCCAATAGTTTCGATAGAGTGTTGAACGTATATTTACTCATTAATCATTTCACTCCATTTAACTCTTCGCCGCAAAGCGGCGGCTAACAGGGATTTACAAATCTAAAGAAGCATTCAATCACGCGAGCCAATATTGAAAGAATCCGGTCGCAAAGAGGAGGATCCAAAATCGGCGAAACGAGGGATTAACTGTTGTGTACCTCCATCTATCTTATTCCGGAAGCAGGGCTATAGTTTAAATCAGGGATCCGAAAGAATGGCGGTGCAGTTTCGGGGACGTGAAATCAAGAAATATACGGCCACAAATCACCGCGCTAGGCGTCGGTGGAGCACGAGAAGGCGAAATAGGAGGAGCCTGGGCGCAAGAAGTGGGTAGCCTCGAGCAGGAAGTCAAGAAGGAAAGTACGGCGGAGGGGGTCGGGGGGGGGGGGAGGGAGAAGCGAATCCGGGGTGAGATTATCGCCAGGAATCCCGATAATGTGGTAGCGAGCGACTACTCGAAGAAATACCGGAAGAAGCGCCGGTTGCAGGAAGTGCAGCCGCGAGTTCCCCGCGGTAATAATTTCCTTATGGTCGCAGGTTAGGTGCATTGGCATTTTCCATCTAGTTTTCACCGATTTCTAACAGGAAGCCACTTGAGTCCGGCAGGTTATTGCACTCAACTACTACCGGAGCGATTTCGATTACCTTGCATTCCATATCTGCCCAAATGAAGCTTGAAAACTTGGTTATTAAAAATCCTACGTTGATTCTATTCATACCAGAACATTTTGAGCACTACCTCGTATAAAGTGGGATTCTCAAGGACTTTCGAGAAAAGTCTGAGTGCACTTTGAAAGGATAGAAATAAAGAACGTCGATCATACCTGAATCTGGCAGACGACTTCTCCGTAAGGCCAGCATCCGTAAACTGCCGGTAGAAATCCGAAGGGAGTGACTAGCAGTCCAATGGCAAGATCGTTGCTTGCTAGACTTGTCAGCAAATACTTTGGCTGGAACAAGTAACACAAGGTTCACGAAGATTATTTATTTTGAGTGCTTGTAGAAGCAACGTTTGTAGAATGAGGAGCAACCTGTGCATGGATATATTTGCTGTAACGCCTGCTGTTGATAACGCATATGACGAGGATGTTGGCGCAGAAGATACCGATACTGAGCAGAAGGATAATGGTAGCACGCACTAGTTCTCCGGGTCCAGGTCCGGTCCACGTCATCTCGGGGACACCGGGTCGCCAGCAGCTGCTGTTGCTCAACGCCGGCGCCAAGAGGATCGTCGGCTTCTGATCCATCATCGTCCGGGAATCGGATCGTCAAATCTCCGCCAGCGGATCCTGCTAATCCTGACCCAGACGAGACTCTCGCGCGTAGCGCGTCTCTCATGTTCATCCCTGGCAAGCCTGCGAGCCTGGACTATCTACCTTTTGTCTTTGATTTTGACTTCGGCTGGCAGTTGGTAGCTTCATTTTGCAGCCTGTTCGCCTTTCGATTCTTCTCTACGAGCTCTTCGTATTCGGCGATTGCGAGCCATTCGTATCAGATTCTGGACTCTCTCGTGAATTCTTGGCATCGACCAGGACCAGTGACATTCGAGATCCCCGCCACATTATGGACCAGTCCAGCACGTACTCTTGGATAAGGATGCTCGGTGATTTGGCCACCTGGAAAACAAGATAAACGTCCATTTCACTCGGCAAACTCTTCCGTCAATATTGGCGCTACTCGTTCCCGGCTTCGTACTCTCTTAAAGCGAATGCTGCATCCTCCACGCCCTCTTCCCCCTTTTTTCTCAGGATTGATGTTACGAGCTTCGGAGAAAAACACATCACGGCCAAAGTCAAACGGGTATTTTCCGTAGGTGTGTACTCAGCACACATTGGCTCCGAGAGAAATTCGGAATCGGGATTTCGTATACACTTGAGCTTTTAAGCTTCACTCCTGATACTTCTAATGAAAACAGTACATTACTGGAAAGCGTAACAGGTTACTGATGTCCGCGAATAAGTCTATATGCGCAAAATAAATATTTGTAAAACCAAATAAGTGGATATTGTTAAGAGAATTGCAAGTTGGAACTTGGAGTAAGAAGATGTAATAACGTAGAATGCAATGGAGACACGCTTGTGGGGTTAACCGACGCCAGCGACAAATTGTACTCAGCTTTTGGAAGAGAGATTCGGAATTTCAGTGTGATTGAAAACAACGAGAGGTCTACTTCACAAAGAATTTAATTAATTATTGATGAGGCGGACACAAAGGCTCGAAAACAAAAGGATGCTGTTCCCCCTTACCTACGGGATCCATTAAAACAGGAAAGTCAGGCTTTTTCTTGGTGAGAACAAAGAGTGCTACACGTGCAAACTCATTAGCCCGAAAGGTACAGTGCTCTTTTCTCCGGCGCACGCTTAATATTGGCTAGACATTTTCAAAAGGCCTTATTTCTCTCGCACACTTTTCAGATGGTGAATAATACCGCGAGCGCGTGCGCTCGCTCTCTAACCACTTTTTGTCTGCAACAATCACAGTTTATTAAGCTGGCGCACGGCTAAATAGCTCACTATAGCTGTGTGTAGGAACTTTGTTCTTTTCCTTTGACACCGAACAAGAGTCAGGCCAGTGGCAGTGCAAACCGACAAATTTCAACTTTGGGTCTCTCTTTCAGCACAAGAATTCAACAGAAAAGTTTCATATAGAGGCAGACATTCCTTTTACAGCAGCGGCAGCAGAAGTAACAGATGCACGAAATTGTTTAATCGCGGTAGATTATTTTCTGAGGGACGACAGGTGCAAAGGGTCCATAGAACTGGATTAAAACAATTGTTCCGAGGGAGAAATCTTATCAGGCAGAGAAAAATGAGGTATGGGGTGTTTAGAGATGAGGCTCGGGCTCGTAACGAGGGACAGCTGGTCATACGCTCGGCTTAATCCGGCGTGATAAGAGTTAAATGGTCCGTGCGGGGGTGTTCCCGGGCGGCGTAGGAGGAAAAAAGGGCGACGAGTAGCTCGTGGCTGCTCTATCGTCTCTGACACGAAACAGAATGCTTCCGCCCGGCGGAGAAACGACGGACGGGTGAGAGGGAGGCGTCATTGTTACAAGCGTCGGAAGCTTCAGCCATTCCGTGGTTAGGCTGACGCGCGAGGGAATGCTGATATCGCGTATCCGTCGATTATTCTGCACGTCAAGCTTGCGTTTCATGCTCGAACTCGATGCCTTATTGTCACCGGCATAGTACGAATCACTCTAATATTAGTCCTTCCATACCGATCTCGACGTCACTTCAGTAGCATCCTCGGCAATTTATTGCTTCAACTTCGATTTCACAGTGATTGATTTCCCTTCTATTAAATTACCGTATCATTTTTCCCCACGCCGAGTTTACATATCGATGCAAATATTTTTGAACTGAATATCCTATCAATGCTTTTATTCGGGCAGCGCCCAATCGAGAATCCAATAATAATTGAATGTCACGGATATTAACAAGCGGCGTTTTCATATAAGTGAATGAAAAATATATTATTCAATCTGTGTTACGAAACAGCTTTGTTTCCCTGCTATATGTATAATGCCAAGCGTCGCAATTGCGCTTCTATCTCGCACAATGAAAGTTAATAAAGAAAGAATAACTGTCTAAAATACACAACAATTACGTTCATGCAGAATTGTATTTTATCTGCATTGAACACAAATATCAAGGATTCTTTCAATCCTCGCTCGATTAATATTATGTCTACCCCGATTCGACTTTATCATTACTGTCAATTTAAAAAATGAGAAGTCTCCTACGAGTACTTTAATTCCGCAATGAGACCACAAGGAACAAATACACGGTACTGTGATTTCCCATGTACAGAGTTTACGCTCGGAGCTTTAAAAGTCAGAGAGTTTCAGCTGGCCGGCTCCATTAGAAGACACGTGTCACGAGAAGCGTTATCGCATTAGCAGAGCGAAGCAAGGTGACTGTAAAATGTCACCAAATGAAAACATCGCCATGTACACTTGTTATTCCATCCATTACCGCGCAGAAGAGTTGTGGTGAGTGAAACGCAGTGGGACGATCAATCTCGCATCAGTCAGCGCGTGAGTCGGGAGAACAATATTAACAGGGCGCGTGAAAAATGCATCTCTGAAATTCGTGCTTTGCCTGGAAGCTGCGCTGACACGGCGCCGAATGCCGCGCTTATTTACAGGCAATGTTAATTTCAATGCGTGTCGCTTGACCGCACTGACCGGCGATGGTTTGCATTCAGGGAGCGTGCGCCACCGCAAACGTTTCCCTACGAGCATCCCCCCACCTTGCTATTTGTTTATTCATTTCGCTACCAGAACTACTTTACCATAATTGTTGGCAGTATGTTATAATGTCTGGCTGGGGAAATTTCGAGCATGAATCAATGGGATGCTTTAAGTATAATTTCTAGTTAAAGGTTATGTGAAATGAAATTAATAAATTGCGTAAATTTATGGAAACGTGCTCTTGTACACACATAATAGTCATTGTCCATAGTGAATTGTTTGCGTAATTTCTCAATGAAAAAGTAGAGTGCAAAAAAATGCGGAGTAGCAATTTCACAAATCCCCGACAATTTTAATGCGAAAAATGCTCCGCGCCGCAGGCACATCAGCCTGGCTTGTCAGTTTTGTGCGACATACAGCCTGTCTCGTATAAAACCGAAAGATAAACGAGCCCCCCGTCAGATTCCGCTGCTGTAAATTCTGAAGCAATACGAGTAGAGAATCTCCTGTGACGCTGGATTCCCGAAGATATTCGATTGTTGTGTCTCTTGCGCACTGACTAGACACAGGAATTCTTTGATTCCTTCACTTGAATGTATCTTAAATATGTAGTCACAGCTGTTGTTCTTCGAATACCATAGGTCTGCCGTCGCAGGTTAAGGAAACGAAGAAGTTCGAGGAAACTTTGAAACAAACTGCTGCATCGCACCCTCGGGAAAAGATTTCTTCTGCAACTTATCCAGCTTATGCAGTTCTATTTAATGCAGTCCTATACATAATTTAGAAAACAATGGATACAAATACTAAGCAGTGTTTATTTATTAAAGTAGCACTTGGAAATTAGATCGACTTGGCGAAAAGTGGAAGTGCTAACCTGGTTTCAATGATGCTTCTTAAAAAGGATGAGACGACAAGCTTTGCGCCCTCGCAATGGCTAATTTTCGCTAGCTGAGACAAAGTTTTGTCCCAGGGGAACCGAAAGCGCGAAAGCGGGTTCGAGAAATGGCGGGGTGGCAGCGTGAAGGAGATACGCTTTAAGTAAAGTGTCGCAAAGCTCAGCGCTTTACTTCGAGTGAAGGTTCCGCCGAGTAGATTTACATGGCGGGCAGCAGTGCATCTGCTTTCAAAGGTCCCCGTGGATTACGTATTTCTGTTGGGAAACGATTTAAACAGGGTTAAGAGTTAAGACTAAAAGCTACGAGTCAATCTGAATTACATTAACTCCTGCAGTACTCCATAGAGAGAGAGAGTCGGCGAGCGAGAGAGCGTGCTTGCAGCCTGGCCAGAGTTGAGTTTTCAGCAATTCTGAGGGAGGGTTTTAGCTGCTTAAGCAGGGATGAAAGCAGTGTATTGGAATTAGGCTAAATCTGATGTTCCACGAATATTTGGAATGAATTACAAGGTGTTCCGCTTTTGCATCTGCATGCGATGCTTCATAGAATTACGAGAAATTCCTACTTTGCTTCATATTATACATATAGAGTAGAAAGCAAACATTTTTCTGGTTCGTTACTTTAAGAAATCTAATGACAATTATACTTAATAACGAACGGAATCGTCTACTAATTAACGTAATAAATAAACAGAGAGTTGTAACAAGAACTAGCAGGACGAATAAGCAAGGCAGAATCAGTGCTGCGGAAAGTATCGTTCGAGCAAGTGAGTACGAGAGCGAGAAGAAGGGGTAATGAAAACACGCGAATGCACGGCGCAGCTCCTCCTTACACTGTATAATGTTAGTGATCTAATTATGCCAGTTCCAATTAGCGCGTCGTAACACCAGTCGGTCTCGGAAGCGGGCGCATCCCGCGCTCAAGTGGTTGCTGAGTGCAATAAACAGAATTCAAGCGCAGCTAATATCGCGAATTCCAGTGCACTTCTCTTCGAACTGAAGATACACCGAGCGTGATCCGAATGAATGCACCTAGCCGGAAAAAAATCATTGGCGAGCCGCATCGTGCTGTAATGACACCGCTATTCGAGATGTAAGCTAAGCCAGGTTGCATGCGTGATATGAACCCGGGCAGCTGCAAACGCTACAGTTTTTTCGAGCTCTCCTTCAATGCATGAACAGTTTGGGATTATTGCACTATAGACATTTCTTGCAAATAAAGATTTACCCATCGATATAACAAACTATTCAATTAGATTTGCGACATGTTTTTCGTCTTCCGTTTCCTTGTTAATAATATTTGTCACAAACATTTGTATTTGTAAATTACACAGTTGCGATTCTAACATGTTAGTCAATAAATGACAAAGTAAATAATTGTGAAATTCACTTGTGAAAGACGGCGGCAAACTTTTCCCTGATATTTCCATCCAAATGTACAGGCTGACATAAAGCATGTATCACAAACGTCGGTAGTGGTAGAAAAGTTTGGGGAAAACTTTCGTGAAGGAGCGTCGCGCACCGTTGGCTCCCGGCTTTCGTGCATGTATGTATGTACGTATGTGCCCTGTCATAAGCGGGGTAGCCAGGCGAAGCCTTTTAGTAGTATAACCCAGCTACTAGTCAGACCGGCGGCGCGCCACATATGCATAGCCTGGATGTACAATACGAACTACCTCTATTTAGACGGAGTAGTATTAATTGCGGCGCACTTGCAACAGGAAAGTTCCTCGTTCCCTCGATTTCGGGTCCGAGACACACCGACATTTAGGAGGTAATTACTCTTGGCTCGAGCCACCAATCTCACCGCGAAAGCAACAATTCGTACGGAACGAACTGTCCTTTAAGTGAAATCACTCCATCGGAAACTGGCGACACGCTGCTACCAAGTTTCCCGCTTAATCAGTGGATTTTCTCATGATCCATAGCCACTAAATCTCCACACTTTTTCTGTCCTTTGTCTTTTCATTCCGAACTTTCCTGTATTTCGGGTTTAGACTCCTCGGAATTGGTATGCTTTAAAGCTCCGATCAATGTTTCGCGGAGTACCGGTGAATTGATTTGTAGAAGCCCAATACTAGTAATGGAAGTGGTTCTATTGAAATTACTAGGGCTTTACAATTCGACACGAATCAATCCGAATTCATAACTGTCCTGTTCTAGAACTGTTATTTACTAATAAAAAAAATGAGAGTGGGGAACATTGAATTTCTGTAGTGCGTTGGAGAAGCCAAAAAAAGTATTCGGAAAATTCAACGCAAGTCTTTGAAAAAGAGCTTGCAGTGCACATTTCTATTGAAATTCAACTCGTGTGCGGACTTTCGAATTTCAACGCAACACAAGAAGGTACCAATAGTACAAAAGTCTTGCCTCTTGAGGTGAGGTGTTCACGATGCGTCGCGTCGCTTTGGAGTGATGCGTCTCAGAACGTTGGAGTCGTTGTTTACCGAGACAGTAAAGGGTTTCGAAATGGAATTGCCGGATCGGGAATCGCGACGGCTGAAGGCGAGAGGAGGGATGTGGGATGTGGGCCACGCGATAGAGAAAGCCGAGAGCTCGCAGTGCGAAGGAGATATAGCCAAGTAACGCTTCGATCGTAAAGTCCCGGGGTCTCGCTCGATTTCCTCGAAAAGGAACGACGACGCCGTCGACTCCGACGCCGAGCTGCATAGTCGGCTTCTCGCAGACGCGGAAGCAACGACCCCGCTCAGTTTGCTGCTCTCTTTTGCGAGAGGCCCTTTCGCTAACTCCGGCGAATTACAGGTAAGGACTCCGCTTCGCTCTCCCTTTTCCCACTCCCGACTTTTATTGCAGCCACCCCTTTCAGCTGCGAGGGAGTTCGAGCGCTGCCGATTATGGATTGGCTGTGAAGCGAGACGCTCACCGTATAACAAGTTCCGTAGCATCCCCCGCGGATGTCCGAGCCGGGAAAACTGCTAACTTCATTGGAAGATTCTCGAATCTTAGTTGTGAGAGCTAGTGATTATTATTATCGCCCTTTCTAGATCTGCTGATGCAGTCGAAGTATTCATCGGAAAAGTACGTGATATCTTGAATCCCCGTTAATGAGATATCACGTTTAATGGAAGCGTAACGTGATACAATTCTACGCAGCTATGCAAAGTCGAGCCGTACTTCCTTTACTCTTTTATTATTAACGCGAAATGATAGGCATTCCAAGACAGTAATGTAGGAATGAAATATTCATGATTCTTAATGATACTACTAGAATTAATAATGACGTAATTATTACCATTCTGATGACACGCTTTCGAATTACAACAGCATAAACAGTTGTGCGTGCCACCGCAATTAAAGATAAACTGTCCCATTTTCTCTGAGCGCGCAAGAAGGAGCCGCTGACAAAGAAAATGCTAATTACAGCCGCTTTAACTCACCGGATAAACAAGAAAGTACGGTTTCCTGCGGTGAATAGGAAGGAGGGATTCGTCCGCTTTCAAACAGCGCATTTGCTTGGTATATGTTAGGGATTGCAGGAACGTGTGATGGTGTCTGCATCAACAAAAGATTATCGCAGCCTCCGCCATAAACAAGAGTACAACATGCGCGCACCGGCTAGTTCTCAGGCACTCTCAGGCAGCTCATTAAACAGGTGCAGCATCGCGCACCCGATGTATATGCTAAGCGTGTTTATCGGACCGCTGACTATGAAATTTAATTGAGATGTAACTCCGCATTAACGGGTGCGAAACCTCTTCTTGCTGCTGTGAATATATGATGGCGTGCAATTGAAAGCCTCCGTATTACGATTTTCGAGTGGCGTGCGTGCACGCTACCTGAAAATCTTTTTAAGCACTGCGTAACACGACACGCCATACGACACTCTGAATAAAAAGCGAAAGCATATATGAAACATTGAAATATCACGGTATTTTTTAGGACGTAAATAAAGATGGTTGAATAGGAAGTAATGTGTGAATCTACTATAAAAATTTGGTAACGACTTTATTAATGCACTTCAGCAGTGTAACGCAACAGTATGTATTTTTGAAAATATTTCAATGGCCACTGTCTCCAATGCTGGACGCATGCAGACGAGTATTGCTATTACCGCTGATAAGTATATTGATAATGAGTCATAAAATAGTTTCAACAGAGTCATGAAAGATGGTTTATGCAGGCCATGTGGTCGGAAAGGCACATAATAGCCACTCCTTTTCAGTTACGTGGTTTAGTTTCCTTGCCTACTGCGAATATAAAGGAGATTGTACCACTGAAATATTTAACACAAATCGTAAGTTCCTCCCGTTTCCATACCAAGACTTTATAACTTGTTTGAATATTAATTTTAGTTTACATCAATTAATAAGATGGTGTGACGAAAGTTTCTTCATGTAAAAGTGAGTGTAAATAGTGATATAAATAAATAGTCGTGGAACAGTAGGGGAAAGTGTATCGGATCGGGTTTTGTGGGTCAGCCTGTAGGAGATTAAGGTAAGAAAGGGAGGAAAGAGGCGAGAGAGTTTAAGATGAGTAGAGAGAGGACGCGAGAGAGAATGTCGGACGCCGGCGACGTGGACAAGAGGTCAAAAGGCACGGCATATTCTCAAGGTATTTCACTTTGTGATGAAAGCGCGGCATTCAATCAACTGGCAACGTGCCATACGCTTCATTCGATCTAGCGCTTTTGCGCAACCTTCATTTTTTTCTACCTCTACAAATATTCTCAGCGCACTTTGCACCGGGAAGATAGCGTGCTGGACACGCTCCATGATCCAGTTTAATGGTACGAGCTCGAGACATGTATACTGGCGCATTCTCCATCTTTCTAGTGATCCATTTTGCTAGGAAGATTACGGATCATATTTTCAAGCATCTCTAGCATACGCTATTGACTACAGTCAGTAAGATCTAGTTGAGGTTGATATGAATTATGATCCTTCAACTATTGTATATTCATAATGTTGCAATTCTAAAAAAAACTCGAATAAAGATATTGATCACTTTCACAACTGTTATATTGAATAATATGAAAATGCAACTTATATCGCAATATGATGCAATCCACGATATTTGACAAAATTAATATTAGACAACACAGTATCCAATAATAAACAGGGAGTCGGCAGTGATACTTGTTAAAGTTAATTCTCTGAAAGTTGTAATAAGCGAGTGAGAGAGTGAAGGGTAACTATCTCAAACAAATTTGCCGCCAGATATAACAAAGGGCTAGCAATTAATGAAGTTCCATAAAGTTGGCATTGGATGGGTAACAAGGCTCTATTACAGCTAGGACGTTACAGATTAAATTCTGCGTTAGAGGGAGGATGAGACTGGGGGGATTGTCTTCGGGGTGCGGCATACCCGCAGCGGGACGATCTAACTCCGTAATATCGCGACTCCCGTAACAAGGCGCTGCAGTTTGTTGGCGGAGTTATGGGCCAAATGTTACCCACCGCGCCTTTACTAATTTCACATTCCAGTCGAGTACGCGCGGCTGCCCCCGTCCACGCTCTCGTCCCCGAAACAGAGAAAAATTCGAGTGGATTTAATCCGGCACGAGCGAGGAAAAAGGCCGGAGTCCTTGATTTAAAGCCATCGTTCTTAAGCGAGATTCTCTGCAAGTCACCAGCGATGATTAAGATTGCGGATATATTTATGCGAATGACTTTTTTATTTTGCATATTCAAGTCTCCAAAGTTTCGTTAGTGAGAAAAAGTCGTAGCGCAGTGGAAGCCAGACTTGCTCGGCATGATTTAGAGAGATGAAATATTTCATGGTTCCAATGGGAATGGTGGTGAGTGGTTGGCAGGTCTATTGACTGGATTCCTTTGTCTAAGGCTTGACGAACATGCATATTATGGCGGGGACGTAATGCCGGAGATTCGTGGTCAAGTACAATGGTTTAATTAGAATTAGCAAAATTGCTGGTAAATAAACACTTGCTATCTGAACGTTTTATCGCTCGGATAGGACGCTTTCTTCTGGCACATTGTACGTGGTGCCTTTGTTAACACAGCACGTACAGTTTCGGTTAATTTCCCTTCATAGAACGACCTCCATTCAGGATGATACGATATTAAATTGACAACGAGTACCTTTCAACAGTGTAATGTTTTGTAGATTAGAGAAAGCTGGGTTGAATAATGAGAATACACAAACATGTCGACCATCTTTCTATTGTAAATGCTAACTTCTATTCGTTACGGGAAATTTCAATGTTTCGCGATAACGAATAAGACGCTTGTTGAGAACTATCGTCAATTCCACAGAGTTTCGCCGCCATCGATCGCGCAACTGAAACACGAGAATACGAGAAGTTTTGCGAAGGTGTTGCACCGACGCGAAAGTTTACTTGACAAATAACTTTTCCGCTCTCTTCATTCAACGAGTACCCCTATAAAATAGACAGGCGATTCTATCTTCCAGTTAGTGAATTCATAATACCTTGGCCTGCTCTCTCGAAAACTTGATATGGAGCGAACGAACAGCGAATCTCATTGAATTTTTAACGATCCGAAGTCTACGATAGATTTATTACTTATTTAGGAGCTACTATCGTTTAATATTCCCACATTTCTCTCTTTCAGACTTTTTCCAATTTATGGAAACATAGAAGTTTAAAAAGTTTTTTATATCTCGGGATATTTATACTTTTTAATTTTCCACTTATCCAACTTTCACGTGTAGATAAAAGTTTTGTGTGCACGGGAAATTTCGATCCCTTTTTAGGTACATAAAGGGGCAGACAAAATGGGTATATCTTATACTTCGAAAGAGTTTCATGGCGAAGTATAGGATCGAGTCAGCAAAGAGTGACCAGCGATTTCCCACTATCATTCCAATAAAGGGAAGTACTACAGCACGAAAGAAAATTGTGTGCGCTGGCTGCTCGATTTATTAAATGTCGATGATCGAGCCGGCCGTGGCTGTCGGTGTCCCTGCTCCCTTTGAAGTGCTGGAACAAAGGCACAGCCCTAATCGAAAACGGATAGCTCCCGGCGATTATTGTCTTTCCCGAATTATTCGCCGACCCAGCGTCACTGCCTGGCAAAGTCATCCTGTGCCAGAAGGGAGGAAAAGTCCTTTTACCCTTTTCCCCACTTAAAGGGATCCACTCGATATTAGAAACGAACCAAATTTGATTCTAGACTTTGCTCTCATTCAGCCAGTAATTAAAATGAACGGTATACATATTATTCATCTCAAAGATTTCAAAATCACTTTTCAATCAACAAAATCATTTCGGTAGAAGTGTAAGTAATTTGCATAGCAACGTGTATAAATCCAATGAGTTGTACAGGTTGGTAGGAAAGTTTTGTGATATTCTGGTAAGAATAAAAGATTCTGCTGAGAATGCATCGGCAGTGAATTTTTGGTAAGCGATATAGTGTGAATTCAAGAGCAATCGAGGAGCACTGACGAACCTAATTACAGAACTTTCATAGGGATATTTACTACTCATGCCGGGTCAGCCGTGCTAAAGCGGATACTTTGGATGCGCGATGCAGCGCCTGCTACGTGTGTTATCTTCACTTAATAATGCGCCCAGGTTTTCATAAAACCAGCGCGACATTCATAAGGAGCACTTTATCGGCCTTACCCCCGGAATAATATCGGCGGTCCGCCGGAATCTCCGCTTGAAAGACAAAAAGAGAAGAGATTTCGATGCTTTTATCTCGCGCACCGCACCAAGCCTAGCGATCTTTCTTTTTTCTTTCAGGTGCACCAATTGTCCTCCGAGATTTCTTACCCGCCTCTCCAGTCAAGTTCAGTTTTTATTATTTTATTGTTATTCCCATTTCGATGAAAGCTCAGGCTTAAATTGGGAATTTCCATAAAAGCTGTCGATGACTGCGAATACGTAGAAGAGTCGATGCACTGTTCTCGGTTGCGTATTGGTTATATCGAAAGTTGTTCAATAAGATTTATCAGAATATTCACAAAGGGAAATCGTAACTGGAGTCATAAAAATATTGGGCCGTCAACTTGCTCAGCGAAATTGGTCAGTCCTTCACTCGAGTTAGGGGAACTCGTGATGAAGCGGTTGCCAACACCATCGCGCGGGACAAAAAAGCAGTAAAGCTCTTGTCGAACTTCTTTCACCCGAAAACTTTTCTCCTTTTTCTCGATCGACTGCGGGAATTCGCTTCCGGGGAAACGTGTACGTGTACACGTTCATCGGCGAATACTTGGGGAAGAAACTCAATCGATTACACGCAAAACATGCGCTCATGCTTGCGGAGTGAAATTTGCTGCACTTTTCTTGCCAAAGCCATCGCTCGCCACTCAACCAACATGTTCCTCCGCATTCTGTACACGCACACCCTCTTCTCGATTTGTGTGTTGGAAATACTGCGCGAGCTGAACATTACATTATTGTTACGCCACTGGCAACTTTATGAATGTTTGTGCACTCTTTTTTCTCTATAAACCAAATCCTGCAATCGCTGTACACAAGTTCTCCAAAGGAACGCTCCAATATCGACGTACCCCATACCCATGCATCTTTTTTCGAGCAAACAAAGCAGTAAAAACCTGTTAGACAGTTTTTAAAAATCGTTAAAGTCGTAAAGCTCCGGCAGCGCTGCGATGGTAATGCAATTGGAGTAGAAAGAGTGAAAGCTCAGAGTGCCAGAACAGGAAAGCACTTCATTTTGCAAGGCATTTGTTACGTAAATAATAGGAGTGGCACTTTTCGGACACTGACTTTTCCAGTTCCAACCCTTTCGGGTGGCAGAAAGAGAGAAACAGAAGAAGAAGAAGAAAAAAGGACGTGGCGCGAAAAGTATGAGCCTCTCAGAATGCGAAAACAAGCCGTCTGTAGCGAATGCCATTTGAAAACAGCCAGCAGCCAGTAGCAGCACGGCGGATTATTATTTTTCTCAGGGCGCATAAGTTTTGCCCACGCTGGAATTTACGAAGGCACTAATTGCCCGGCCTCCTGGCACCTCGAAAGTGCATGCTCACGACTAAGAAATCAGCCGTAATTTAGACGAGTCAAGTTTCTCCCGAGCTTAATGACCCCGCGACACAAAGCTATCCGTCGTATTCTTTTAAAAAAAATCCCTCCGCGAGTTATTCCTACGATCTACTTGACCCGGACACTCGACAGATTAGAAAGGGAATTCAGGCATATCATTAATACTTCTACCCTTCAAGGACAATTTTTATAAGATTGCAAATGAACACCATCATTTTGTACTTAGTTATATTTGATCCACATTGTACTCCAAGCTTTTAAGATAGTCCTTGGGAAGGTTAAATTTGTATCTATCACTTATTTGGGTAGGATAATCCAGCCCGAGTGTAACAGCGTCAAGAAAAAGTTGCACTTTAATCACTAAGACGTTTCAATTGCATCTGCCGCATCCATACTGTGGTGGCAGTGACACGGGGCGGGGAGAGGTGGGGGGCAGTACTGCTGACGCCGGGGAAAGAGGGGGGGGGGAGCGAGGGGTGGACGGCGGGGGTTGGTATACTTCGAGCACTATTGTGAAATGGAGATCCCGGGGGAAAATAATGGCCGGATTTCGCGGTGAGTTAAGGGCAGCCGGCGCGCATTTATTGTTTGCTCATAAATGAGATAGGAAGGGAGAAGAAAAATGCGGGGGGATGAACGGAGGCGGGGGAACAATGGGGCGCCGGCTAAAAGTCGGTCATGTATGGGTGGCCTAAGGCGAGTTCGCACAGCGCAAGAAGCTGTCCAATGCTCCCAAGCTATTCTTTAATAATACTCGACGATCTTCGTAATCATGCACGCGGACATTCACTCCTCCAAATCGCCACGTTTTGGTGACATTGTTTCTTAACGAATCACAGCTCTGATACCAGTGAAGTTATAAAACGTAGAAACTCGCCAGCTGTCCACGACTTTTTTAATTAATCCCGAAGTTCCGCTCGGTACGTAGTCATTAGCTATGATAGTTGCAATGTTCATTAAAGAGCTGACTCTTTTTTACACCAATCAATTCAATTCAATCACTGTCTGTCAATGCATTTGTTCTACAAACACAAGGTCTACACGCATCAGAGGGTTTTGCGCCGACAGTTCAGTGATTGACGGAAAATCAACAAGCCGGCACGAAAGTGCGATGTGTGTCGACACTAAGTGTTAGTTTTACATGGTGGACATTGCGGCGGGCCACAAATTTCCCGTCAGCAACCGCGCGAGCTCTCGATTTGTCATCGTGTCTATTAAATAAACTAAGCAGTTGAACTGTGTCACGTACAAGCGCTCACGCAAATTGCACAGATTATCTTTCGAGCTCCCTTTGGTTCATTCTCAGTTTCTCTCGCGCTAGTCGGTTGAATTCAGCGATGTCAAGTGAAAGAGGTAAATTAAGCATCGATCTTTTCTGTCCCACTCATTGACATCGGACCTTGAAACACATCGACAGAGAGAGAGAGAGAGAGGGAGTGAGGAGAGCAGTACGGAAGGGTGGTAACGAGGGTGACGGAGTGACAGAGTGCAAGCGAGGGAGTGAGGAGGGTGGATGCTGGAAAAGTGTAGTGTTCGCCAAATGTACGTCAGACCAGTAACGCTGCCGGTGATTCTCTCGCCTCTTGAAAATTCCGATTTCAATTGGAGCGCGTGGCTGATTGTGCGGCATTACTTTCCGATCGTTTTTCAAACCCACCTCGACATAAACCGATTTAATTTCTAGCCCAGTCGCGGAGAGAGAGGAAAAACGAGAGCGAGCTGAACCCCAAAGTGGGAGAGAGAGAGAGAGAGAGGAAAGGAGAGGATATTTCGAGCGCTCTCTCTTTTTTGTCGAAGACAGGAAACGGCAAAAGCGAACTAGTCCGACCTCAATGCTATTTCCCTTGAACCCTCACTCCTCCAGCCTGTCCACCCAACTTCACAGTTCTCTGCGCTCACGCTCGCTTAGTGGGTAATAAAAATTGGATACTTCATTTGGCCAGCGATATAAAAGGGTATCGAGTGCTTTGTGATCGAGTTCGACACTCGCCGTAAATGATCCCGATACTCAGGGGAGGATTTTTCTTCTTCACAATGCGCTGCTCCCATTGTAAGTATTATGGTGTATTCATATTTTAAGAGCATTGCACTAGTTAAAGTATGTATTACGTTCTCCTAGCAACGTGCGGTGAGTATCAAAATGAAACGCAATATTGACTTCCCCTTTAATTTCAGTCTGTGCGAGGCAAGAATACAATTTCATGCAGTACTTGAAGAGGACAATACAGTTTCATTTCGGTGTATCTCCTTTAAAGTTAAATCGTTGCCCCTCTCGAAAATCACTCTCATTATTTTAAGCTCCACAAAGTAAATACTCTCGATTTCATTAAACGAAACTGAGTACTTAAAAAATAATAGCATATCATTATATCCAGAGTCTATGCAAATATCCCTGTGGCGATTCCTCGCGCCAGTTTATTCTATTTGGCTATGAGCGGAACGCGCGTAAACCGCATCTGCGCCTGTAATAGCGGACACATAGCGCGAGCTTGGCACGCCAATTTTATTGCGATCGATACGCGTTGCAGACAGATAGGCCGAATGGGCTTTGAAAATTCATTTTGCGTCGACCGCCAGCTAAACGAGGCCGCATACTGCGTCCGCCTGTTTAAGAAGGCAAACAAACAAAATGAACGCACTTTATACGTTGTTGCTTCACACCTCTAACGCTTGCCCGAGTTTGCACAAGATTCATCCGCTTCACGCGCCATTCGGATGTTTTAAGCACTCGCTGATTTATTGAGATCATCGATCAGGATTATAGGCTTTGTAACGCATTGCATTTTTCGACTTGTCATTGTAGTCACTGATTTATTGGGAATGTCGCAATTAGTACTTTAGCGTGGGAAGTGTGACCTCGAAATAAAATATAAAAATGAAAAATAAAATAACCATACATTTCTCACCCAGATGTCGATAACATAACAATTAATAGTTTACATCGATTACATAATATATACACGGGTCTACGAAGCGGTTCCTGTAAAACAACAACATGAATTGTTGATTTCCCCTCGAGGCAACAATATGAAAATTATGCAAGAGCGTAATGGTCATGATAATTATCAGCTAATACCGGGGAATTTAAATGAAAGCCGTTCCAAGCGACAGATATAAAGTATAGATTTTTTTTTAAATTTCTCTGTATTCCTCGCTGGTCGCTGATACTCGCAAATATGGCTAAATTGGCCGGATAAGGTTGAAATTGCCCAGCACTTATCCGATTACCACCAAAAATATGGCCATTCGAATTCCCAGCGAGAGATGTATTAATTACAGAGAGCACTTTCACGAGCTTTCGTGGACAAATTTTCTGAAGCACCGACTGCCGCACTTTCTACTTACCAGTATATTACTTGGAGTGGCGGAATTAGTGGACGGCTGGTACACATGCCAAAGGGCTTAATATTTGACGCAGGTGGAAGGTCAGTTACGCGAAGCTTGATTGTGGAAACGGGCTTATGTGTGGCAAGTGTAATTTTCATCATCAAACCCAAACGCACTTTTAGTCTGCATAGTTCCACCACCCGTTCTATGTCCCTAGGGAACATTTGCACTCTTTTATTATCCAGTATAGCTGGCAGCTAGGGTATCGCAATTTCGGGAGAAACTATGGAAGGGCAATCACTTTTCGGTGGAAATGTGTGAAAAGTTAGCTCTCCAATAACGCCCGTTGTGATTTGCGATCGAGCGTGCTTTTGCAAGCGGTTTGGAGCAATCTGGGAACATGTGTACTCGAAACTGAACAATACAGCTACGTATTTTTTACATGCAATTAATTTAAGCAAATAAAAGTTTAAAAATTGGTAGAGAAAAGGTAGGTGTACTTTGCATAGTGGAATGGTGATTACTTGAGTATCGATTTTACCGAACTTCATTAACGCTGCCCCCAGGTTACGCGAGAATTGCTTCCCTAATTTTTTTATCATCGTTTCACGTGAAATAATAATCGGAAGACACGTGCTCGAAAGTTTTAAGCTTCGCCATATGGGAAATGAAATCTATTTTACACTGTACAGTACTAAATTTCATTACATTTGATTTATTTAATTTAATCAACGCGCAGGCAACATGTGAATCTTTTAATACCGATAAATTCCAGACACGTCACTTGTACAACATCCAGCATATACTTATTGTTTACTGCTCTTTGAGAATTGTTTTTACACCCATTTGCATTGCAAAATAAATGCCTCCGCCAGCAAGACATGCATATACATGTTTCCTGGTGCATATTTCTTCCAGCCACCAAACCTGCCAAGCTATCTTCACCGTTTACAAGTGTGCGCGCGACGACTTTGAACCTCGTAAGTATGTACATGCATCGCTTCAAAGTTGTGGGAGGAATAAAAGCGTTTACATGATCAAACGCCAGTCAGAAAGGATTTCAATGTGTGCTACTAGCGCTGGTGATTGCGGCACGCAAAAAGTATCGGCAACACGATAGTATAATACATGTAAAAAAAGACTCGGACATCGACGCGCACCGGTTATCTAGCGGATTTTGCGTGGGAAAATAAGTCCGCAACGAACTACAAAAATCTTTTTCACACGGTGGTGTTGCGGTATAATCTCTGTTGCGGTGAAAATGAAAAACTGAGTTACTGTATGCGAGTTCAAATGGCATTTGAAGGACGCCGGGATACATGGAATAGCTTCACTATCGGAATTATCTACTGATCTCTTGTCAATTAAGAAGATATATTCCACAATTCGTTTTAAAATGGAATTTTAGTTGCTCGTAGGGCACGCCATAATAACTCGAAGAATTAAGTAAAGTGTTGATCCCTTATCAATTCGAAGTCGGGCAGGTTGACGCAGCCTAATAAGCAAGAAGAAAGCCTAAGCTCGACATAAAATAAGATGAGGGAACTTAAACCGAATGGAGGAGAGACGGGCTCTCTCCGCTCTCTGGAGGGCTTCAATTATTCGAAATGAGGAGGAGACATTCGATCCTCATGTCTCCGCAGATGCTTGACATAGAATTAACGAGCGTTTTTCATCCTGAAGGGCAGTCATACTTTTTAATGCGTTTCTTTCCATCCGGTCCAAAGATTGCATGATTACACGAAGACTCTCTCGCCGGTTTGTTAACCTGAATCACGTGCAATCCTCCTGGAGGAAAAAAGGTCAAGAACGCAGAGCTACCCCCGGTGCATTCTCCTTTCGAGTTAGCGAGTGAAAAAAAAGTAAATATTGACCTTTGCATCCTCGTAGTTTTCGTGATTGATAGCTCCAGCGAGGGAAACGACCGATACGAAATTGCGTGAGAGAACGGACACCATGAAATATCGCGCGTAAATTCCGAGAGGCAAACGGCAAATAGTATTATTTCGCTTGCGACAGTTTTTACTAGTCCGATTGGTGATGCTTCGGTAAATAAAGCTATTTTACGGCCGATAATGTTACTTTGACGGTTTTCGGATATTGCCACGACAACTTAAAGATCAGAATATACATGTCGTTCACTGTCGCTTAAGCTCGACATCAAATATACAACTTTCCGCTTTCGATACTGAGGCTCCTGAAGTTTACTTATTATCATCCAATTATTTTATGGAGGCTATTTTTCATGCAGTACACCGCAGAGCTTTTAAACTTTAAAAAACCTTGCCTTCATAAAACATATAAAGTATTCGGAGACACGGTAATATTTGAACTGTTTGAAGTAAAATATTAATGCTGTACAAATTAGACTCTAGTAATAAAATATTAGCAGTAGGAGTACGAGGTGAAGTTCAGTTGCGGGCTTCGTTCAATAACTGCCGTGCTGATGATTTTCCCGATCTCACGAAGTGTCTGACACGCTTCAATTGACAAAGTCGTGCACTTGCAGCACGCATCGATAAACAATCGAGTGGTATTTGTTTACCTGGTATAATCGTTGTCGCCACGGCTGATCGAACTGCTACTGCTACATAAATGACTACCTCGTACGATCGGCTCGGCAAATGAGGAATATATGGCGCATGTCCATGTACATGAACATATTTAACGCACGAATGAAAGCTCGTACGGGATGCCGATTGGAAATCGGTAATCGGCGAGCATATGTCGCACGATTAATGTAATTATTTGAGAATATTTATCCAAAACACTTCCCCGCCTGGAATTGATTTAGAAGGGAAGTTCTCGATTGTTTAAAGTTTGATGAGTGCCAATTTAGCACGCGCTGATATTGGCGGAGAAAATGTGCTGCAATAATATTTTGCAGCTTTCGATAAATTATGATTGGGGTTATTATAAATTCCTTGTCAACAACAATCATCAAATTAAAAGTTCCATTCGAAGTAAGTAGTAAATACTATTTGAATAAGTGAATGCATTTCAATGGCAAATAGCTTTCAAGCGAAGTCGAAGCTCATCAGTGTATCGAGAGCACAATTACTCCGAATTTCTATTGGTCCATTCGATTTCACGGCAAGTGGCTACAAAAGGAAAGGGGTCGGGGGTGAGCGGGGCAAGGCTAGCCATAAAAGAATAGTTAATGGCGCCGCTCTTTTTTCCGTGCTTTAGCATAATGATGTCGAACGATCAGATGCGTATCTGTCCCGATGGGAAAATCGATTGTACACTGGTAAGCGGGCGACACATTCAAATCGTTCTGTCTTCGTTCATCCTCTCATCTGCCAGAATGACGGGAGAAGGACGCGTGTCCAAGATGAATAAAGTCTCTTTCCGACGTGTGCGCTTGAACGACGGGCGGGATTGAATTTTGCAAGCCCGTGTTATATTAACGACCCATGTCACGCTCGCGAATCGTGTGCCCGCACGCCCGGGCCACGGCTAATTCGGCCTCGAGTACGTAATCAACTTTAAAAAGGCCGGCCGTCGCTAGTGGATGCAAGGGAGAGGGAGCCAGACAGAGTGGAATTAATTTTTTTCACAACACGTAGGTACGGTAACGCGCGAAATGGATTGGCATGCAGCAGCGAGTTCTTCGTTCCTGTAGAGTTGCTCTCCCTCAATTTCATAATATCCCGGAATGCATGAAAAAAGTCCCGGAAAAATGTTGTCATCGCATTTTACCTCGGCGCTCGTTTTCCCTCCAACTGGTTTGCCGAAGTTGCCCGTTTTAATCGATACTTTATTGCCAGAATTACCCTTTTACTATGTACTGTGGTAATTCGTCGAGTGCTCCTGCCAATGTATAAAGTAGGAATGCAAAGTTGAGGTCTTGCGTTGGAGCTCTCCGTGGTAGAATTGTGAACTTTGAGTGCTTTGCTCAAATGCTCCCCTTTGGGGAGTTAAACTTTAAGTATATAAAGCTGATTAATTTTTGGCGCACTACGTGAATCCTATTTCAAAGACTAAGGAATACTTCAATATTTAAGTTATGTAACTACTCATTGGCTTCGGTTTACCGTAGTTGTTAAAAAGTTGTCGTGGCGAAACTACCAGTCTAACTCCTTCTTCATCCAATGTCACTCTATTAGTGAACACTTTAAGCATAAAGAAGGCTTCTGTGCTCAAGCTAATCCCTTGCTTCTATGAACGGGATAATAAATTTACACTATCCTGTACATGAAAAATTAATCAGGATTATGTTCTACATCGCATCAACAATAAAATATGCAATAGGTCTTTAATACTTCGAGGTACACTTGGGAGTACATTGTGGAAGGCACAATCTTAAACACGCACTATTACACAGATCGTGTAATGCGTGGAGATGAAGGAGAATGTCGAGATGCTAGAGAGCCGGTTGATACCTTACGACTATCTATAATATAATATACATCTCTTTACATCTCTACTACAGTACATTCAACTGGAAGGGGAGATTTCCTTGGCGTTGAAAGGAACAGTTAGACGGTATCAGTCGGTGTATACGCAACCCTGAAAGGATCCAGCGGCCGGAAGCTGAGAGTATGATTCAATAAGGTGGCCGCGACATCAAAGAGTCAAGAGCTCAAAGAAACGGCAGATATGATTTGAAATATCGATTTTTCCACTGATGCTTCCCGCTCCACTTGGCAAGTCTACTTTCGACTTCAAATTCTATTTCGAAACCATACATATGTATATTATCAGAGGTAGCGCATCTCCTTTCCCTTTGAAACCAAGTGACGTTAAACTTTATGCCGGTTGACGACGGATTAGAAACGATGATCAATGATCTGAGGGAGAAGCCTACCTCTTTCTCGAGTGGGCGATTTTCAGGCTTCAAGCGTTCTCCAGCACGGTGCAAGAAGAGGCTTTCACTATGGAGGATCTCCAGTCGCAAGGACGTAGAGGTCCTGCAGGAGAGCTGGTGTATTCACAGGCGTATCAAGTCGGTGGCAAGTAGTTCAACGATGTAGCAGGGTACCGCGCGCGCGGATAACACAAACACACTGAGGGGGGTGGCACGTAAATAGACGCATAACAAGATACACACAAGCCACAATTAGTCCCCCTCCCGGCGGCCAGCCATACGAGGAGCCATTCACACGTTTCTCTGGGGCTTAATCGCTGTCCCAATTACATTTTCCTCCTCCGGCCGCCCTTTCCCCTTGCGTCTAAAAGCGATCAGATATTCCCGTCGCGCTCCCACCTACGGGACGATTAGTTATTCTCGACGAAACACTATCGGGATCGACGGAAGAGCGCGCAGGAGAGTAGGCTCTCGAGTGAACTGGCAACGATTGACTGGTTTGAGTGGCGCGTGCGAGAGACATTCGAAGGATGGCACTGGGGCAAGTGGAGGCAGGCAGTCAGCCGGGCAGGCTGTGCGAAGGAAGAAGCGAAAGATACTAACGTGTATATATACGCGTTTGCATGTGTGTGCAAGTGAGAGAGAGAGAGAGAGAATGAGAGAGAAGAGATACAAGGGGGGATGGAGATGGGAGAGCGTCGCGACGACGCGGAGGCTGACGACGCACTGACTACTAGCCGCCTCGGTGCTCCCGACAACCCCCCGACAGACCGAGTACCAAGCGAGAGAGATCGTGCGCCCCCGACGACCGAGGTAGAAGGGGTTGAAAGAGAGAGCCAGTGTTCTCCCTGTCCCGAACTCTCCCATTGCACCGACACGCTCCGTCCTGCCAAAAGCCCCCGTACGCCCACACCCGCGCTCTCGCATCCCCCGCACATCCACACACACACACACAAACGCGCGCGCGCATACACACACAGCCTCCCTCTCATCTTCTATGTATACTCACTCACACGCAGCCCCGACCGCATCACTGGTACACTCTGTACCCTCTCGCGTTCACACCCTATTTCTTCCTTTCCGTCGCTCCTTCCACCCCGAACCATCCCCCTCAGCAGGCCGCCCGCATCTTCGGCCTCGGCGAACTGATCTTCCTCCTACGGGAGACCACGATGTGCACGCTGACTTGTCCCCTTTCTTATGTGTGCCCGCCTTCCCACCCACAACCCCGCGCGCCGAAAGCACCCATCCCTCTCCCCCCACCCCCCTCTCGCCCGCTTCTCCATGTCCACCGACCCCCGAAAGAGAACCGCAGCCGGTGCGCTCGCCCGCACATGAACGCGCGCCCGCACGCGCGCGCGCGCGGGTGATAGCGCGAATCTCTGACACACTTACCGCCCCGCAGGGATTAAGGCCGCCAGATCGTCAAGGGTAATTCTGCTAGCCGCGACGGACAGATCTTTTTTTCATGGCGCGAGCTTATTCCACTGTTTTTTGACACTTCCCGCTTTGGAGTGATGAATTTTGTTAAGAGCCTTATGCTTGCAAAAGAAAGATGATAGTTGGTTAATATGTCGAATGGCTCTTTTGGATGGTGATTGAGGCCTGTTTTTGGTTATTTTTAGTATATTCGAAAGAAATAGTTGGAAGTTTTTATGGAAGTGTTGCACAAAGAAAAGCAAGATTGTTCTGTTGGAGACGTTAAGTTTTCGTGACGTAGAACGCGCATAGTCGAAGATAAAAGCCACGGCATTCTGATGCTAAGTTTCGCAAATAAGACCGGCGGTCCATCCATCCTCCTGATCCAGCTTTCCCCCAATTACCCTAGACCTTCTCCATTTTGTGCATAGGAATGGCCACTTACTGGAGCTCCTGGAAACGTTGGGCGATGTAGGAGGAAAATCGTCGAAATGAGCGCGATTACAGGATTCTTCAATGATGGACGTACAATGCAATGCCTCAGGGATTCCCAAGGAAAATTTTTGCTTTCCTTTCGGGGCCATTTATCGCCAGGGGCTTAGTGGCTTTGCAGTTTAACTGTGCGGAGTGCCGCAAGCCACAACGATTGATGGGCTCGCTTCCTTTCGTGCTTCAATTCTAATCTTTACGAGCGAGTGATAACATTTAACAACTGCAGTTTCTACGGAACAATAACTAATATCAATTTCAAATCGTAAAAGCAAAGCACCCGACCGCTGAAGTAGAATCATTGCAAGGGAACAAGATCCAAGTAATATTCTTCACTTCGCAGACTACACTCATTTCTGTCTGTTCAGTTTCTGTAATTTCGCGTGCCTTAATTTATGCAAGTTATAAAATGCTGATCCAGCAAAATGAGCAGCTGTCGCAGTGAATCCCCCGGCAAGTCCCTCGGGATTATGCACGATGTCACCAAGGGAAATTGAGCAACAATGCGACAGGCTCGCGCCCAGATGATCCTTATTCTTCTGGGGATTATCGTCAGCGCCGATAGGCTTACGCGAAATCCAGTATTCGCCTGCTCCGTTCTGCTCTCCTCGTGGCTGCCGCATGCCGAGGTAAATAGAACACAGCAGTCAAGGCTGGAGGCCGAAGGCGAGCTAAGAAGTTAGCGCAAAGAGCATTATTCCTGTATTCCCGTGGTAACTGCTACGGACTCCCTCAAGGACAGCAAAGGCCACTGAATACCATTATGGCATCATCCCCATAAAACTGCTAAGGTAGCTAGAACCATTAGTAGAAGCGGAGACTCCATTAATATTTATATAAAATGATGAAGATTAATAACAAACCCTGTAAAATGGTCAATCTCTATAAATTAGGGTACAAAATTCATTCTTTTATCATAACTCCTATTTAAGGTTTCAGTATGCCGAAGTAAAACACTGTTGTGGAAGCTTAAGGTAGATTGGTAATTATAGGCGATTGGGAGCTGCTTGGTCGAAAGTTGAAATATTCCCGCATTTATTGAACCGGGCACTGACGCGTAAGGTTCTTTTTGGCTGTGTGCCTGCATTGCTGCATGTATAGATCTTAAGAACGAAAACAAAGTTGTCTGTTTGTCTACTCCTACACAAGCGATATGTATGATAATCAGGTTTCATTCAGAACTCCGGATTGAGTGTAGATGCAATCGTAGGCCAGCCAACAATGCATTTATACGAGTGAGAGGTATTTTTGAGTAGAGCAATGCCCATCGAGAGGGTTGATTATTCCACAATTGTTCATGAGTCAATCACGTATAATTGGTAATAATTAATAATTCTACGATTAATTGACACGACGATAATTAATAACAGGTAGCCAATTCAAGAATAATCGTACCAACTGTAGTATGAATTACGGCTTTGAATTGCAAAACGTATTACTATGAATTATATTGCTAGTCAGTCATCAATTAATTATTACCAAGTGAATTCCGGATAATGGAGAGGGAATAAATCCATTTTTCCAATGAACAAGAGCTTTTCAGCTCGCGTCAATGTCACGTTCGCCGGGCAAAGTAAAAGTAGAGCTATTTAACATTATCATAGAATGGAGTGGATACGGGAGGGGGTAACTATTGAATTCAGGGGGCGAGGGGTGCGTGTTGCAGTAACCGGGTTACTTCAGCGTTCCAGTCCGATCGGTGCGAGCATCTGTCTCTCTTCTGGGTGGATTGACGTTCGGACGGTCTGTCTCTCTCAATCTATGCGTCTCTAGCGTCTGGCTTGGAGTTCGACAGACTCGCTGTGGTTGCGGGGCTTCGCTGGAAGCCACTGCGAATCCTCCGAATGGCAGTGTGCTCGGAGACCGCCGCGATTCAACAGGGTTCGCAATCTCTCGTTCTCGTGTTACTCCTCGTCTCGTCTCGTCTCTTCCCTTTCCGAGCGCTCGGTCGGTTCTCGCTCGCTCGGTTGCGCCGTCTAAAAACGCCGCCAGTGAAAAATGGCCCTATTACAAGGCACGAGCTGTTTCATATCGGTTTCATAGCCGCACCCAATCCGCCTGCAGCTGCACCCACCGGCTTAACCTGCACCCTCCCGCGCCGCCCGAATTATTCCCCGCTTGGATTATAAGCGTCGAAGGAACTTTATAGTCCTTTGGGGCGGTCCGAACCGAACGCCTCGTAAATTAAAGTCTGCCATATATATATATTTGCGCCTTCTTGCCCGCCCCCCCTCGCGAAGTGCACAGTCCTTAATAGGTCACCCTTCGTTGGAGCGGAAAGCGATCGAGTAGCTGCTAACTCTCGCCTTCCACGTAGCCAGTGATTCATCATTTGTATGCTCTTTAGTCACTAGTTGATTGCACAAGTTCAGGCAGAGCTCCCTTTCGACTAAGTCTTCGCCGAACGTAGCTTGGTAATTCGTAGATAAGTGGAGTTGTAACTAAGCTTTGGTTCTTCAGTCCTAGCTAAGAATATGTATTGGCCTAAAGTATTTCATAGGCAAGAACGTAGAATTTTCCTTGTATTTAATGACGAGAACGAAAACACTGAAGATTTGTTGAGATTCTGCACTTTGTGGTATTCATTCGCGTGTACCTCGAACTAATCGCATTAATTGCACGAGGATTCATCATGGCACTCGCTAATTTGCCGCTGAAATGGTGTTAATATAAAGTCTCCTTCAGCAGTATTCCTTCTTACTATTAAATGCACTTGAACTGTCGAGAGGAAATATTCCCTATCAGTAGCGCGCGCTGTAGAAATCCATCGTAGACCTTGCGAACTTTCCGAGCAAATCTAATCGAATAAATCACGAATGCCAACCCTCGAGATACGAGCGAATTGCTCCAGTACCTAAAAGCTGGAAGGTGTCAGGAATGTGAAATCCAGTGCTGTTGATTATCGTAATAATTAATTCTGCTTATTACCGTGGAACTAGAAGCAGAAGAAGAGCCAGAGCTTTGGAGCTAGGATGAGATTCGAGGTTCTCTCGGCGAATAAAGAAACGTTTTTTCGAATTACAGCTGTTCTCCTGATCGGCAGCTTGTCCAGGGTGATTGGGCACGAAGACACCTTCGAGACGGAGTTATCTGTGAACGAGACCAATTGGACCACCGAAGCCTTTATCCTGCCGGCACCGAACGAGGCTCATCGTGACGAACTCGATGTGGTGGTTGATGTGACAGTGGAGAGCCCGAGGAACGGCACGAACATGTCGCACCTAAGGACCTTCATCGCCCCAATCGACTGGGACGAGCCAAGGCCCAAGTTGAACTTTCCAAAAACTACGGCCGATGAGAGGTACAAGATGGCCAGCCTCCACTTGGACAAGGGTTGGTTCGTCTTCGACTTCCTACGGGGCTTTTTCTCCATTATCCAGCCTTACGACATTCCCATAGGTAACCATTTCATTATTATTTCTCTATTAATTAACTAACACGATGCGTTCTCACTCTATCTTTCGTTTACCAATCTATCGAAATGAAAACGTTTCTATTGAATGTCGGATAGTTAACAGATAGTGTCTATGATAATTATGAGTCATTTTTCTTATCCAGATTTGCTGACAGACACAATAGAAACCCGGATTACCACGACAAAACTAATAACGGAGGTAAGTAATACGATAAGCGATCGATATAGACATAGTTAAAGGTAAGCAACCTTTAATAGGGTTGCATAATTCGAATTCTATCCATTGATAGTTGCATGTAATAGTTGTCACCTATATGAGTATGAGTGAATAGAATGAATACATGTGCAGCGTAGTACACTGCATTCTTAAGTAAACATACACAATTAGTAACGCACTAATAATGATAAATAGTAAAATAATGAGAGTGTTCTTGTAATTAATATCTCTTGTCTGAGACTGGAAAGCATTTTACAGGAGCAAATAAGTCGTATTCCAAACAATGTCTCCTTATGACAAGCTTGCCAAGCGCCATCTTGTTAATTTACTTTATACTCGCGTAATTCTTGGTAGAGGCTGCGCATCCCTCTTTGTTATTACACGCATAATGTTTAGCAGCGCGTGCAGGGAACTACTTGGAGTTTAAACTTGGCCCAAAGTACTGAGAGCGTAAATAGAAAAGTTATCCGACAAACACATACTCGGAGAAGATGAGATGCTGAGGTCGACACCAAGTCACACTTCAGCCAAGGCGAATTAGACACGCGTTCTGAATAGTTTCGGCAGAATGTCATAGCTGAACCGCGCAGACATTGTTACCAAGAAACTTCTCGACATACAATTTTAAGAAACTATCAAATCTTATCTGTGTCTCTTCTTATATGTGCTTGCTTTAATTACTTAATTATTCTCCGAATACAATTACCGCTCTAACGTACCTTGTTTTCGGACATACATGTTATTCTCGATTAATTGCAGAAGCTTCGTGAAATTTATTTATTATTCATATACGTCTGTTGGTAGCTCTGCCTTCTCGCGGGATTATATCCTGCATTGCATATTTGTGCTCAATGTATAAATACATCACTCCAATGAGCATAATTTAAGCGAATCGCTGTTATTTTTCGTAATGATTGTACAACTGAATAAACCGTAGTGAATAATATTTATATGAAAAAGAAAGAGCGATACTTTATAGCTGCTGCACATCATCGAGTTTTATTTATGACCAAGTGAATACGCGATTAGTGTGAGAACTGTGTGAATTTTGAAATGTTGCAGTCGCTACATGTGGAAGCTGTGTTCCTGGGCTTGGTTTGTGTTTGCTGCATTCTGATCTTCGTGATACCTGGCACCGAGCTGTGGCTTGCCTGTCGACCGATCAGAGATGATTACAAGCCCTCTCGTCATCCGGGTGCCCTCTCTTTCCTCCTTGGTGTCTTCGTTTTCATACTCGGGTACGAACACACACTCCCCCGAATTTCCAGCTTTCACCCTGAATTTCCTTGGGAAAGTAATTGCCCTCTTTCGAGCGCACTCGTCCTCTTTATCCGTACCGCTAGGAATGATCTTGGACCGCTTTGCACTCATCCTCTTAAAGTTCCTCCTAAACTCCCGGCAGCAATTGCCTCAAATTTAGGAGGGACTGCGGGTATCCGGGCATTTTCGAGCGAGTCCCTGCTGGCTGCTCACTTATATTTGATGATCGCAATTAATCCTATTCGGTTTGCTATAATTTAACCATCTTAGTAACATTTTCAATCATTTTAATTTGAAGTGCAAGCCGTCATCATGTAAAATTGATTGATTATAATTCTGAGTGCTGGTAGTAAATTCAGAATAAAACTATACATTTTTTACATTATTTACAGTTGAGGAAATTTTAGTAGAGAATAAAGAATACGTTTGGATGTAAGTGTAGAGTCTATGAAAATCACGTACACTTTTCTCCCGGCCTATTAAACAGTGGGAAACTCAAAAAGCAAGTTACTACTCTCTCGCGCGCTTGCCAGGAGTTGCCCTGCGCTCGTCCGGCAACTTTTCTCATTAAGACTTGCATTTTCCCCGTTGCACCATCAAACGTTCTTGAATACTTTCATAGTTCCGTTGCCTGAAACAGTTCTGCTCATAACATTCCTCGCATTCTCTGTTTAAGCCGAGGTACGTTTCACTGTCTAGCCGATTACTCTCCTGTGTTAATGCCCCGAGCGATCTTTCGATTTTGTTCGAAACCTTGGTGATTGCTGTCATATTTAAAAGTTGCTTTAATGAATTGTCCAATTGTCAAATACCAATATTACATTGGAAATAAATACATCGATAATAATATTGATTGAAACTTCGAGAAACTATTATAAGTATCTTTTATTCATAAAGTGTTCACTGTGTTATTTATGTTTTATTATTGCATGAACGTCATGGTTCCAGGACCTGTATGGCAACGATGATAATATGCAACGAGTTCGTATCGTCGGGCGTCTCAAAGATCCCACTAACCATCGAAACAGCTATACAAGATTTCAGTGATTTCCATAGTGGCACGACCCAACAAGTTCGCAGATGTTTAACAAGGAGTTTGGACGTCGCCACGGAAGCCATTCTCGTGGACCTTGATAGTAAGTCACTTCCGAACTATCTTCCGAGCAAGTTTACTTCCAGATGTTTCGTTCCAAACTATTTCCATCCTATTTGCAATTCTCAACTAATACACTCCTTTCTTGTTTTCTATACAAGTTATTTTAGCCGTAACTCTAGTTATTTTTATAAGTATTTACTTGGTTGGACGCTATTATTTTAATTGAATTTGGAAACTAGAATATTTAGCGATTTTCTATGACTGCATTCGATGATTATTGTTCCCATTCTCGAATGAGAGCAATCCTAGAGTATTTGTTGGCCGCACGAACTTCTAAGAAGGCTAATACCAAGGCTGACACTGCTCTAGTAATCTTAAGAGCAATAATATTTCGACGGCTTCATGCTGGCATTGACCGAAGTGTAAATCAATAGTATATAAAAACGATTATCGCGTGACTGGCATATGATATTACCTGTACTTGTATCGAGTGGTTCCCAATCCCCGAACAATTGAGTGTTTTCATTATTTACTCTCGACTGTTCCCTCATTAACGCCCTTCAGTTATCGTTGAATGGCTTTAATCCTAATTGACGTGCGCAACATTTAATTAGTGATCAGCGGCGAAGAGGGAAGTGAATCACTTATCACCATCACCGTTAAAATTGGATTTAAACAAACCGATTCGATTAAAAAGTAACTCATGAATTACAATTTAATCCATGTTACTATCACAGTAACGAGTAAATATTGGGTTGGAGATCGCTTGCGGGGAACAACAAACATGGAGCTTTTACAGGAAGCATCGGGAGGAGTTACGGTTAGTTGGCGCATTGATCGGGGATCAGGTGGTAAGGTGTCTTAATACCCGGGATGAGTATGCACATGAGTATCGCTAAGCATAGAGGGATGCTTTGGGGATTGGCGAATGATCGAAGTCCGATCAGATGTGTTCGGGAACTAGGAAGGATTAGCGGGGAGGTGTGTTGAGTGCGCTGGTAGGAAGGGCGAGGTGTAGGCCAACGTCTAATGATGTTCATCGAGAGGAGAGAAGCCGCGTTAGACGTCTAATGAAAGCTATCGACGGACTGTAATCGTCGGGTAATGGGTCCACCGCCAATGCTGCTGCTGAGTTAACAACCACCCTACTGTAAATCGAGCTCGTTAGCAACGACCGGTCATTGCTGTTATGCGCGTCTGCCGTCACAAAGCCTCCATCCTCCTCCTCCTCGAATTACCAGCTCCTCTCCAGCTCCGCACCCCATTAAGGAAGTCCCCGGCATATCCCCTACATAATCTCGGGTTCACCGAAACCAAGTGCGCGCCTGCGGCGATACATTTGCTGTCAGAACTAATAGAATTAATAGTTGAGGAATTATAGCTTTTTTAGAATATCCTAAGTACGCACCTATTATACATATTATACCAAGCGGATCTGGGTTTATGCGGTTCGGAGTATGTCCCGCAGTTTCTATGTAATTAGAACGACAAATTGCATGTGGGATCTTTACATGAAAAGGGTAGATTTCAAAATTCGATCAAGGCCTCTATTAAAGTAATTCGTAAGGTTTCATCGCGATGTCGTGTAGCTTTAATATAATTGATACGATACGCTTAGGGAGTCTGCGAAAGTCCAATCTTCGATGAGTCTGAGGGCAGTTGGATAGAATTCGCGGAATTTGAAAGGCAGGGCGCAGCTGCGACAAGTTGGAGAAGCTGGATTCCCCCTTTAATTATTGAGCATTGATCCCAGCGCGGCTTTCACGATTCCCCGGTAAAACCACGTGCGCACCCCCGTCGCAGCCGCCCTTCTGCAAGAAAGGGTGCAAGGTGGATAAATTATTGTCCGGCGCAAGGCGACGTGGTTCGATTCACAATGTCGCTTGTTGCCCTGCTACTCAGCCTGTTACCAGCACTCCGAACTGATCGTTAATCCTCATACGTGAACTATTATCGCATTCATTGAAGCTTGCATTTTTCACTCCCGTGCGACTTCAAGAGCGCCTTATGGTATTGAGCCCTCATGGGAGCACCGTCGACGCCCGAATGCAAATTTAATGGCAACCCACTCAAGAGGTCGAACTTGCGAAAAAAGTTGGGAAAAATCCCGGCTACCTGTAATGAAATCTTATGCGTAATGCTCCCTAATGTTCGACGAACGAGCCGAGTGAACGACACTTCTGAACTACGGTTTTACTTCCTGATCCTTCATAATGGCCAACCTTTTTTTACAACGCTACGGGATAATGCAAATGGAAGTGCAATTTATTCAATGAAAGCTCGTGAGATTAAACAAATAAAAAAGTAATAATGGAAGGCAGTGATAATATAAAATAGTGAAATGAAAAGTAATCACATGGAGGGACAAATTTAGGCTAACGAAGTATTATGTGGATTTTCCTGTGACTACCGGAACATAAATCGCGCTTCCCCTTTCGAACATTAATAGTTTCTGACATTGTTCTTGCTCACAGATGTGGAGGATATGCTTGGCAAGCCGGTGCAATTGGAACTCGCCACGGAGACAGGTTTGGATGTAGCACTGGATGCGCTTCTTGACCTTTCGAATGGTAAGAAAATTCCTTGTTTACGCTTTGATGACAAATGTATAAGATGAATCACTTGATTCAAAAGATAATAATTTATTAAATTACTGGTAATATCGAATCAAATATCGGATAACGTATTAACGCAGGCAAACTGGCGTGGAATAAAAAACATTCAACGAGGGACTACAACTGGGTGTTAGTTCGAACCAATTTTTTCAGAAAAGGCACAATTGCAGTTTTGTTTAGGCTGTGGTATTCGAAAGTAATAGGGAGTTGCCGCTCAAACAATAAACCTACCATGAAATTACTGTTGTCTCGCGGGCGCATTGTAGTAGTGCGCGCTGCGTGTTGCAATTCAGGCAGGCAGTTATTCACCTGAATGCAATAATTTACTTGTCACGGCATTTAGCCGAGTGAGAAATTGGACTGCGTGATTCTCTCCATTCATAGATTATGACATGAAGAATGTTATTTTCCCGGTAGCAGATCCACGCAAAACCAAGCACTTCTAAAGCCAATTGCAGCCACTGCGATCAAAATGTGAATCTAAACACTCAGGATGACTTACCGTCGTTCTAGCGCTAACTTACTTTCGAGCAAGTTCACCTTAGCCGGCGAATTAATTGCAACTGGATCCAGTTACGGCAAGAAAGGACGCTCGCCGTTTCGGGTGGAAATTAAATTGAGACAAACGTTTCATTCAACCCGCCCGACTTCTTGCGGTACACCGAACTAACCCATTCAGATTAATTTCGAATAGTAACGCTTTATTTTACGAAATACCTTTGGTAATGAAATGTTGCCAACAGCATTTTTTGAATAAAAAAAAGTGATTAATTAAAAAGAATATTTCTAACGCAATAGAACTAAATTAACAGCATCCAAGAGAAACATGTTCATCATATTAACACCCCTGGCGGTCGAAAGTTTTTATCGTTCTTAAGTATCTGGGTCGAAGATGTTCGTCGTAAATCATTTCTTTCCGAGGTTCAGATGCTAGGTTCTCGCGGAACAGGTAACTTATCTTATGCTATAGAGTAGAATCGATGTCGATTCTCGCCCCTAACAAATGATTTATGCACCCGACAGGAAGCAGCAATCTAAATACCATTAATTTAGTTCGCCGCCTGTCCCTGTCACTTCGCAAGTATTAAGTTGTCTAACTGTAGATATACAAAAAGTGTTTACTCGTCTAATTCTCACTCAATCTTGATACCCGATTGACACAATGATTAACCAAGCACAGTTTCGTCCCACAATGACAGTGTCTCGTAATAAAATAAAGACGAATCGATGATTTGGAAAGCAAAGGGCATGCTGAGTCATCAAGATGGTAGGTGAAATTGTCACGTTCTAGATAGCGGAGCATGTCTGCTAGCCGTAAGTGACCTCCTCGAGGTAGAGTGTCACTTAGTTAGCCACGGTAGTAAGTTACTAACAGTGCCCTAACTAAATTACTATCTGTCATCGTGGCCCTGTATTACACTTGCCAACGCTTTGCGGCCGGGCCCTCTCTACTGCCGTAATGATAACACGTGTACATACCTACGACACCTATATCCATGTCACCGACATAGCAGCAGGCGCGCGCGCCCACAAACCAACCTCCGTAATTGAATTGCACTCACTGACTATTAAAGGTAAATGGATGCCTAAAACATTACGTTCATAGGTCGACAGCCACCATAATGCCAATTCCAATCCATTTTCACCATCTTCAATTCTGATATAAATTTAATTCGAACGGGAATCGACTTAAAACTTGTATGTGAGTTTTAAAGTTGCTTATAAAGTAAGAATTAAAATCAGCAATGCATCAGAGCTTCTGGCGTCGTTCATGAAAGGATTTTTGCTTTAGACAAAGGATAATTATCAGGACATACAGTTGGTGGTAGAGCTAGCCGCTATGAATGTAAACTAGTCGAAGGGGCGGAAGGTTAACGCTAAAGCTTTTGAGGCAGTAATAAATATTGATGAGCTGCAAGCTCCCGAGGCAAAGGAGACGCTCTTGAGAAAGTTTCGTAGACACTCAAGGACTCGAAAGTTTCATTGGGGATTTGTGTTATTACGCTACAGGCCGGGAAATGCTGAAAGTGGTTACCAAATGAAATCAGTGAATGCTCAATGTATCGCTAATTATATCTAAACGATCGCTATCAGTGATAGTAATATCGCGTAGCCTGTCATACGGGATACAAACTCAGCAGCTCGGCGATGCGTATTAAAATCAATGACTACCATTAATTAATAAAAATCAGTTTCAAGGCCCTAGCACCTCGTGATAATCTAATTCTAAATGAAGCTAATTTATTTTAATTATTATTGAAAGTGTTACAAGTTCAGTTCTTACTAAATCAGATAAAACGAAACTTTACTACTTTAAAAAATGATGGCCCGTTTTGGCTTTAATGAACTTGTACTCCAAGTAAGTTTCCACAAGGTTCGAGTCAAGTTCTGCGGTTTCATGAGAGCGAACGAAGCTCAAGAGACTCGAAGTACTAGTGGAGCTTTCGCTTGCGATGTTTCAGCGAGCCTGGAGCTGTCGGCACGTGCAGAAGCACTGCTGGACCAAGCTGAGAAGGCGCGTTATCTCGGCTCGCAACTGATCAGCGAGATTGATGGGCTGCGTCACACGGTGGAGCGCGTAGTGAGAGCGTGCACAGGCCAAGATCGTTCTCTTTGCTCGTTCGTCGACTCCACCGATGTCGAAGTGACCTTTCGCATCGAACGGGTAAATAAACTTCTCGAACGACACGTCGCTCGGACTTACCCAATCCGCGCCCCTTTCACAGTCGAGGAAACTTGGAGGCACTTTTTTACCAGGTCCATCGAGACCGCACCGATAGTATCATAGATCACCGATGGACCTTTCCATGCGAAGATTCGCAAACACACAAAAAGCTAGTTGCGCCTCGCGAAACTTTCCAAAACGCTCTTTACCTTTTACGAATTTCTGTTCTATTCAACTAGTTGCAGCTGAAGTCCCATTCTTTTTAATTTGGATTTTTTATAATATTATTTTAGAAATATTGATTTCTTTTTCCAAAGCTTGTTCTTTAATTTGCTTGTACAAGTTGCTGGTAGAATTCGTTATGGGCTTTACACGCTTGTTAGAACAGAATTTCCTGGAGTGATGGTAATTTCTCTTGGCCAGAGATATTTGTCAGTGGAAGTCTAAACTTGTCACTATGGATTTCAGTTACAGCGGGACGATCGTTTGTCACGTCTGCGCGGCTCTAATCGCGAAAACCTCACGGAAGCTTGCCGTCAGGCACGAGGGGAATATCTCTACGTTCCCCAACACATCGCCAGGAGTACTTTGGATGCCAGAAACCGTAAGTGAATATATGCATTTTCGTACTTTTAACGTCGAGAGAAATTTATTCATGCATTCATTCAACCACGCGTATTTTAAACGCATTTATATCCTTTATTTCGCCTGAACATAAAATGAAAATGCCGCATTTCAAATGCGCTGAAATACGATATTCTTTTAATTAATCTTAAATGATTGGATTATAGTATTAATGAATAACTGTCAAACAGACAAAGGGAATAACGCGTCTAAATACATCCAGAATATAATAAATTAATACGTTGATCATAATCATTGAAGGCTTCCGTCAATAGGATTGCCGAGTTACTATTAACTCACTGTCAGCGCGTTGTCGTCCAGTGATCATTTGAGTCCTCGAGCGACAGGCTGCGAAGTGAATCCGCGTCATTAATGGGGCGACTCAATGCGTCATAAGCAGGCTGAGTAAACAAGCCCGACCAGGGAAAGTTTCGCGACGTGGATTGATGACTGATGGCGAAGAGGGTGGCTGTGCCGTGTTGACAGGACGTCGCGTCGTGTCGCTGCCCTGTTGTACAGCTCTATATACCCTCCACCAGCAGACTCTCTTAAATCCCCCCCAGCGACGAAACGATCGCGCATCCTCCTCCCCAAGATGTAGTATACTTACTCCTCTCTACAGGCTAATCCAAAATTCCACTTCACTATATGCCAGAACATCTAATACCTTCCAACCCTTCATTACATTTCCCGTATATCCAGCGAATATACTAGACGTTATTAACATGAGAATAATTTCAATGAGTCTTGTTATTTATATTAGTAGCATGAAAGTACAAATGCTACGCAATACGATATCGTATTGGGAAGACTGAATATTGGCTCGAGTCGAGTCCATGTTGGGGCGAAGTAGAATAAATCTCCGAAGTAGAATAGGTCCTCGGAAGGATTCTACTGGCGTACAAATCATTGTGTTTTAGTAAAATGTACATCTTTACAGTTGGAATATCATTGCTGAGAAAGTAGCGAGTTCTTGTGGAGTTTTGGACGAGCCTGTATAGTAAATCTCAGACGAATAGAGAGGCTCGAGTCTCGCCTAATGCGAAATCCATATCCCGCTAATACTCGGCCTCGGGCAACTGACACCGCGCGACAAGACGAAAAAAGGGAAGGAATCTGTAAGGCTCCAGTGGCTTTTGTGCACGTCACTGAATAACTGGAAGCCCGGCCCTGTCATTGCGAGCCAGATTGATCCAAATATACGACGATTTATTGACACTGCGAGGGGGGTAGAACGCCACCGCGTCATCAAAATTTTCCTGACGCTTCCGTAAGTCTTTCAGGGCCGGAGTCGTTGTACCGCGAGTTATGGGGTCTTAAAGAAATATCAGGAAGGACTTAGGATGATTTGTGTCGAGATGGCACTTCAGCATTTTCATACATAATAGAGTTTCGGCCCGAAAGCCATTCAGATGAATATTTAATGGTGTACTTACACGGTCGGTTGATGGCAAACAGTTTTGCCTCTGAATTCGAAATCAAGCATATGTAAACGCGAAACACAGACGACAACTGTAAAAAGAAATAAAATTTAAATCAGATCCATAATGTTTTAATGTAAAAATACATAACACGGACGGAAAACAATGCAATGGGGAATTCGATCCTAAGCTAAATGAAATTAGATACGTGACACCATTCGAGTATGTCTGAAAGTGTTTTCATGCTCGATAGGACGATGTCCAAGCGATAGGCGAGTCATATGAAAGCGATATAATTCTCGATATCTGGGGTGAAAGCATAAATGCCCGATATCGATCAGATGGCAAACCCTTTTGTTCCGCAAAGTGGTCGTAATGTCAGTGAACAGCCAAAGTCCCTCTCTCTCGTTCCCGGGGGGCACAGGCCGGCTCTGTCTTTCCTAGTCTATCCCTGCCTGCCACAATGCGCCATATTTCACTGTCTCGATAAGCGGACGGTCTTCGCGTGGCAATTTCACTGATTGGCTCGAAATTATTAAGAACAACTACAGGAAGCGAAGACATAGTAAAACCTCGTGAAAACTATGTGCCTAATTGATTGATATCTGCAACGGATTGAAAAGTAATTTTCCTTTGTCAGTATTATCAGAATCATTGTAAGAATAAGAATAAAACGATCGAGTATACCAAAACTCGGGGTCTTTTTGAAAGGAAAGTCGTCACTCTTTGAGTTGCCAGTTCAAAAAGCAGTTTCGGCCAGAACACACAGGGCGAACGGAGCACTGGCCATTGTTACGAAGATTAACGCGTATCGACGAAGTTTTCTGTTTGATTGTTACTTTCTATTTGAACGAGCCGGCACACTCTTTCATTATAGAATTCCTTTCACCGGTAACAAAAGTCGCGGATGCACTTTTGCAGTCCGCAGTTCAACCATTCGATTGGAGTCCTGGAACGGACATCTCTATTTCTCACGAACTGTAGACTCGCACAGTCATTCATGGAACTGCTCGAACGCTAATACAGTTTCCGAGTGCATTTTCTCATGAAAATCAATTTGCTCACAATAGAAAACCGTTTTTGGCGACCGCAAAGTGTTTGTACTGTGAAGAAGGCAAACTTGTATTCGAACAATGCATTAAACAGCAGTGGGCGAAGTGAAATAGGGGAATCCTATTTTCGCATGATTCCAGAGATTCGCCGGGAGATCAATAGGGCACGTGCCAAGATTTTCGAGGAGGCCCGTGGCATCGAAGCGAGTAGCACCGAGGTCGCCATGCAGCTCGAGACCGCCAGGAGATTGACGGATTCTGCATTACCCTACGTCAACGCATTTGAGTACATCAGATGGTACGTGGGCTTAGGTACGTCTTCCTATTGCCTTCTTCATTCAATTCTAGCTCCACCTATTTCCTCTCAAGTCGAATCCACTGCCATAACCGCATGTGGCACGTTGCATTGTGTGGCGACAGACTGGCAGCCAAACATGCTCATCCCATATCAACTGGTGCAACGAAATTCCGATGGCAGAAATTGATAAATACTAGTTCAATAATTGACAATATAAAATAAAGTTCTGTGGTAAAATTAGGTATCCACGTGTGCGAATGAGCAAACATATCTGTGCATGCCTAAAATAAAAAGGCTTCTCATTCCACGGATGAGAATACGAAAAGGGATAGTTTTACCATACGAGAGAGAAATTTGATGTCTTCTGCAGTCATCTCGGGCTGCGAGTATCAGAATATCTTTTTCCTCTAGCCAAGATTTTCAACCAACTTGATCTTCTCGGCAATTTAAAATCTAAATAATATAAAATCGTAACTACTTCCAATAGAACGGTGATCTAATTTAATGGCTCTTGGAGAAATCGTTCTCAAATGCGTCGTGAAATGAGTTGAAGTGAAGACATCAATTGGGAGTACAAAATGGGTCGCAAATGTAACCTCGACGCTGATAAAGACGTAATAATTGTCTCGTCTCCGGCCTGACGACTTACTATCGATCTATCGGCCTGGCAGATTAGGACTTCGATAGGAATTCATCGGAAAGCTGCCGGATACTGCCGGCAGAAGCTTGGCATCCGCTCCGTTCAGCCTCGGATCTCTGACGGATGTCGCGGAACGTGACTTTTAGTGGAATTTTATGAAGGCGCACTCGCGTACTCTTCTGACTCGCGTGGCCTGAAATTCGATAGATGCACCTCCCAGCGAAATCCGATGTACTCGCAGCCAGCAAATTGAATCGCAGGCACTAATACTCCCGCAAATGTTTGCAGCCGCACGGCGGTAACCAGAGCACGAGAATAAACCAGTACTTTTTCCAGCTTTTTCGAAAAATATCCGGGAAAAAAGCTTAAAGGAGAAATAGTGAAAAAATACATCAAAGTTAACAAATGCATACATGAATTATTATTGAGGAAAAGTCCTTTGTCGAAAGAATTTCAGCAGTTTCGAAGTGAAATTTATTAATTTCAAGAATCATTGGCCGATCGAGGTGCATTTCCCTCGAATGAACTTCCGAACGATTTTCTTGATCGACTGAAATTAATATCTGGGTGGTGCGTTTTTTCCTCCACGTGTAATTCAATCGCTACGAGGTTCGCGAGGCATTGGAGTTTCCTGGTAGTGTGGAACTTTCCCTCAAGAGCGTGAATTCGAGCGAAACTTCCTGATAGGCTTTCACCTACACAACTGTCTTCGACAGGCTTAAATTTGATTTCGCGCATTCACCTATTCCCGCGTTAGTTTTTCTTCGACCTGTCGTATACTTTCCGACAAGAACGGAAAGATAGGAGACAATCTCGAGCGAATACTTTTTATTGGTTTGTCGTCAATAAGTTAATAATAATAAATAATTTTATTTATGTGTGCAGGTACTGCCCTCTGTATTATACCACTCTGGTTGATATTATTCGGGGCTCTATGCTGTCGTTGTGGATCTGGCGAGAATAAAATCCGACCAACATTACTCTGGTTTGTGTTCCATTTTATTTGTCCAAGTATTCAAACATTTTTTATTCCTACACCCATTTAATGGATATAGACCGATTAATATTATTATTGTAAGAGCTGTAAAATGGTATTGAGTATAAGTTGATGCATTATGATATACCAGGTAATTCGTATAATGTGCCTTCATATGGAATGGAAATAGAAATATGATTTGGCACTTCAACGTCGGCTACAGCGTCCAAGCTGTGCATCGGAAATGCTAGTAATTATAGTGTCATGAAAATGCAGTGGTTGTCACTTGATAAAATGGATAGACTGTGCTCGCAATTGTCACTTACACGCATACTTCTGACACTTTCATAATTATTTGAAACTCTATGTCACAAACAAATGTACATAATTTGTCGAAATGAAGCCTCCATTGGAAATTTTGGAATTATTAGACCAGTAGAATAGTACGAAAATTGCAGTGATATCAAAAACAATCGGCATGGAGAGAACTATCAGTCACTGAAGAGCCGCAACTCTTGGGTGACTTTGTAGGAAAAGGGAAAGAGCAGTGATGTAGTTCAGAGTGGCCATTGGGTTTCAGCGGTGTCTTTACGAGCTGCTTGATCTCGATCGTGCTATGGGCAGTATTCATTCTGGCCCTGGCTATATCTAGCCACATCGAGATGCTGGTGTGTCGTCCTTTGTACGATCCGAACTACCGCACGATGGAGGCCGTTCTAGAAAGCCGGGTGTTCCTGGGAAAACGACTCAGTGCTCCCCTCAAGGATCTTTTCGAGTAAGTCCAAGCTCAGCTGGACTTGTAAGAAAATGACACGAGACAAAAGAATAAATGCAAGATAAATTCTTGTGTCCAACTTGAAATGAAATTAACAATATGATTTATTCAAATGAATTATATTTTACTAGGAAATGCGAACAGAACAATGCAGCTTATCCCGCATTCGGATTAGGCAATGCGATGAAGTTGGATCAATTAACGGCACATTGGTCTTGGTTCAGCTTAACGAGAGCGATGACAAAGCTCACTGTGAATCTAAAGGGCTTGAAAATATTCACGCCCACCCTTCAGCAGAGACTGCAAAATCTCCTATACGCCTGTGGACTCAATCTTACAGAATACAGAGTTCAGGTATTGAAGATGAGGACAGAACACCTTAACATATATTTCCATCTTCTTTCAAAAACCAATTTAATGCGATATTTGCAATGACTACTTTGTGATGATCCTAACTTAGATCCAAGGCCCAGTTTTGAATAAGGATTTGGACGCATTGGCGACACAAGTGGATTCAGTCGCTCGACAGTTGAGGGACCGAGTGACAGCCAAAAGCTTGTATGATATTAGCAGTACGATGCGAGAATTGACCTCGAATATGGTAAAGCCCCTAATGAAGCTGCAGGACGATCTGGTGTATAAGCTCGCCGTACTGGAGTTGCAAGTGCAGCCACTCCAGCGCCAGGTCAACCAGTCGATTTCTCACCTAAAGACCATTCAGTACTACATCGACAACCAAGGAGGAAAGATCGCCCAATTGGCACGTAACACCACGCCTCCCCCATTTTCACATCTTCATTTAAATATATTGCCATAGTAATGTTAATAATATTGTACAGTACAAATTAAGTTGCATGCTTGTCAACACGATCGAGTGTTGTTGAAATTAATGTCTCGTTTCCTGTTTGTACATCAGAAAACGAAGATGTACACGGATCGATTCGACAACTACCTAGATCAATGGAGAACGTACGTGCTCTCGGAATTAGGTGCCGGTCTTGCCAAGTGCAAACCAATCTGGGATATCTTGGAAGGAATCCGACTTCTATTCTGCAGCCACATTCTCGCTAACTTGGTACATATACAGATAATATGTACAAAAAGGGAACATGCCGCGATGAATTGTGAATGAGGAAATATTTCTGTGGTTCTTTTGTTCACATTAGGGTGGGTTCTGGTTTGCAACGTTCGTTTCTCTAATCATCATGATAGTCGGCACGCCAATGGCCCATATTTTGTCGTTAGTGTACAAAAAGGCGCCGGATATGTCGAAGCATACTAACCTTCTACCATCGCGCTCGTAGGTTCATTTATTAGTAGTTATTGTAATTTATAATTGCAAATGCAAGTACTGTACTTGAAATGACGTTTCAGAGAAAGTCCAGACACAGTGATCATCGATAGGGCAACTTGGCAAACACCAGAGTGAGTATTCAACTTTTTATTTCCCTTTGCACTACTGTTTGTTATGCATTAATGCTTGTTTCACAAATTCAACGTTGTCTTTTTTCTAAAGAGTTCAGTAGTTAAAAAACTAATAAAAACAGAATTTCACGCCTGGAATGCACAGTATTATTAATTGTGCAAGGAAATATGCAATAAAGGGCCGCTTATGTTTCAGACCACCACCTCCTGAAGAGGGAGCCTGGTAAAGCTGGAGAATTGCGCTAATTGCAACAACAACAACGGCGGACTTCTTCCGCACAGCCACAACGAGCACATATATTCAACTTACACACAGACACACACACACACCACACACTGTGTTCCCAGTATAGGAGTTTCATGCACCTAATTCTCACAACACCACGGCTTTACCAAAACCACAAACTGTCATTTGCATAACATTCGAGGATTTTCAGCAATTACACTACAGCGATTCGCATGGCTAGAATAGAATTCTAGAACGTAAAGGAAAAGAGGGAAGGAATTTCGAGTGCATCATCGGGACACAAGGGATAATTGAGAAACCATCCAGATCCTACTCGATCTTTTGTATAAGGATACTCATCACTAAATGATTTTAATTTATTGCCAAGCCTGTGCACCGTGTCACAGCGTTACAAATAAAGGAGGGCAAATCATGACATCGAGACGGACGAGACTGTGCTTGTCTCCCCTATTGAGTTGTTCGCGATACAATGATACACACCGGTTTGCTGCTTGGTCAAACGGGGCAGTTGCATCCAGGATGTTCGCATCAGGGCCTCTGGTCCGTCGCTCGTGTGCACCGTGGCTTCGTGGTTCTCACCTAACATGGATTTATGCAAAGTTCTAAACTCCATTGAGACCAGTAACGCTAGCATAAGCAAGTGTTCATAGTAAGAAGTGGTAAAATGTTAAGAACGGTTATTCCAACATTATGTCCGAGTGTTCACGAATTGTGTTCAACGAATGTCATGAATTAATCGCAGTTTCATATCCAATCTTAGACTATGTATAAGTTTAATGTTTAAATGTATGTCTGTGTATCAGTAGAAGAGGAGAATGTATGTACAGTGGAAATAAAAGACTACCTTCTGAAAGAAGAGAGCGTGTCATTATAAAGAAATAGCAAGGACAAAGGCACAAACGTAATAAATGAAGTACCAAGTAAATAACATATCGATCGACCAACAAGTTCAACGGTGTCGAAAAAAGAACACGAAAATTAGCAAATAGAAGTGGATCAAGATATTACCTGGTAGTTTGATCACCCTCGAACCGTCCGCCGAGTGGAACTCCCAGAAAATATCCGGTACCGGAAATCCCTTCGCCTCGCAATTGAGGGCGACTCGTTGGCCGAATCCTAAAGCAACGTCCTCCAAGGGAGACAATATCCACGGTCTACTCTGGCATGGACCAAGATGCTGCAGTTTCAAAAACGACGAGTTCCTTAACTTCATTGCTTCTTCGTGGAGTGCACACGGCGTCGTGTACGTTTCGTTGTTACTTCCGCACGCGTGGCTCTGCTCCATGCACACGCAGATTGACTCTGGCTCATCCTGCAGATGCACAAATAAATTAATAAATAAATTATGACCACCCCGAAGTAGTTTCCAATTGAATACATTTCGATTTAGCTAAAAGGAAAAGCAAGGGGAATAATACAATGAAAACGAATGGGCGTAATCAGACTTTTCCGGTTTTCTAAGGTAATGGGAATAGCATTCAGAGAAACATTTGCATTAGTTCCCTTTCGGAACAATTAACTGTTACGCCGAGGCAGGTAAAGTCTCCCCGATAATGGACGAGAGGAAGTTCAGATCTCTGGGGCAAATAGAAAGCGATTAACCACCCCCGCGTTACATTTTTCCTCGAGAAACTGCCGGGCTGAACGCCAGCCTGGCTAAATGAGCCGGTTAAAGGCAATGCGTTGTAAATCACGTTTGTCCCGGCGATTTTTTCACCTGAATAAATAAAGGCCAGCGGAAGAAACGCATTTCCTTGCAAAAATCAATAAACGAGAAGCCAGTGGGAGCAGCGTTACTGCTTAAATTTCTACTCTGCCACTGCATAGTTTGTAGAAGCATGCCCACTCATTAGGGCTAATAGAATTTTGAATAGTTACACATAACATAAATTAATGGCACATGTTTCGGTGCAACTATGTTGTCGAGGGTGGAGCATTCTCAGAATTAGTCAAGCGAATGTAACTACTCGGCTAGGAGTATTTGGCATCATAATACGTGGACTAACTCCTAAACGAAGGAACTACTGACCCCAAAGTAGTAACTTCTGCTCGGCACACTTAACGAATCGGGGTCAACCTGCAACTCTCTGTGTTTCGCACACACAGACGGCCGAGATTGAAAAAGTGCATGCTACCCGAAGCTAGGAAATTCTCGAGAGCACTTTCCATACCGACCAATGTAATCACGACTTGCACGCGCTCTTCTTGAGTGAATGAGTTGTTCCATTAAAGGTGCAATTCCAGAAATAAATAAGTCGAGCTGATTCCTTGATGTCTAATAATCGATATGTTAGAAATTTAATTCACAAGATTTACATTTAATTCATTGTATGTTATTTCATGGTACATTGGAGTTGGAGTTCGTAATTGATTGATTCACAGGATACTCCGAGTTAGCTCGGCACGCGAACGAGTCTCGTCTTGAGAGGCTGTAGAAGGGAACCCTCTTATCCTGGACGCATCTATCACAGACGACCAGCATGATTGTTTGATTGCATGATACGCGTATGTGGTTGTAGTCATATGTGAGTATTGAATACGTCCGCGGCCCACACGATCGCTAACAGAGAACGCGAAATTATGTGGCGAGGAAGCCGGGAGCGGCGGGTCAGCGACCCGTTCGTCTCTCCGGCACTTGGTCGTCTTACTACGTCGATAGAACCAATGGAGCAGACATTACAAGTGGCTAGACGATTTGGACCACATATTTAGCGATATGGCCTAACATATGGCAGGAGTTTGCTGCCGAAAGTAACCCAGAAAACGCCTTGGGACGCTCGTTAATCTCACTTAATCGGGGACTCCGCGCAAGCTCTCAATGACAGTTCGATTACGCTCCCGGTGACCGTGTTTCCGTAATTAGAGCAGAGGATGCCCGACTGAATTGAAATTGCAGGAGAGCGAGTCGAATATTTAAAAGGCCATTAGCATTGGAAAATTCTACTGTAACTTTTCGTAAAATGTGTTGGAACTACGTGGGAAAAAAAACGAGCGAACTTTTGGGAGTGATGTACTTTTTTAGTAGAATAGTATTCCTACCGTTTCGAGGAGATCCGATCTCAATTGGCAGAGGTAGTTTCTCGCGCAAAAACCGTTGTTGCGGCTCTTCGGGGATAACCGGGGAATACTGGCATTCCAGCAGGGCTCCCCTTCGAGGCGAGCGCATAAACCAGCCTTGCAACAGCCACAGGGATCAGGTACCGATCCCAAAGGACATTTCCCCGGGTTTTCTGGACATCTGTATTCATATACCGAATACACAATGGCATCCGAACACGTCGCGCAACAAGTATTCAGAATGGATTCGAATAATGCAAATTAACGCTAATTTAAAGTATAATTCCGACTAGAAATAACAATTCTATTCATTACTACATTACTAATTTAAGTCAGAACACCATTAAAATTTAACAAACAACAGAGACAAATGACAATTCAAAGTTGAGTGCATCAGTAGCTTAATAAGACATTTGTGTTACACGTGAAGAAGCAGTATTCTATAGAAAATAATTGGATTAAAAATAATGATCCGACTTTTGGTATGAGTATTCAGTATTACCAGGAGTAGAAGGTGGGTGGAGTGCTCGAGGGCATACCTGTAATCGCCGCACTCGACGCAGCCTTCGATCCAGCCCTTTTCCGTCACACTCTTGTTCTCCGTTGTGTCGGTGGGGAGGAATGCGCTGTCACCTAAGCGCAACATGCCGACGACGGTGGCACATAGTAGCAACGCTGATGGAAATGCTCGACGGCACGTCATCTCGCTGACTGACACGAGCTCCCGAGGAGCACACACCGTCTCTCCTGCTTACTGACTTCTCACTTACCGAGAGGGAGCAGGGCTACCGGGCAAATCTATGTATGCGCTTTGCATGCACCAATGCGCATTAGGCCAACTCTGCGGAGGTTCATCCAACAAACTGTCGCATCTTACTTGATCCACTTGAATGAACGGGCGCACCCAGTGTGTCTCCAACATATTACACAAGTTTACTGAAGTTAAAGGCAAACGTCTTGATTTCATGTTTGTCTTCGTGTTTATTCAAGTATTAGGCAAATTAGTCAGTTTTGCAAGTGCTTTCATGTGTTTCACTTTCATGAAAATTAAACGAACTTATTTCGAAACATGGTTTATTTGTCGCAAATATCACGTACACAATAGCAGTATTCCATTTCAGGTAAATTTGACAGTATTTGTGGAGACTTTTCTAACTGTGGCCCGCAATCGTCAAGATTTCCGTCAACTGATATTCTTATCAAAAGGAGAAAGCCCGGCGGTGAAATTGTACAAGGCGATATAAGGCGGAGAAGGATTGATGCACGCCATATGCAAACCCGGCTGCACAGACGCACAGTGAATCACATTGAATTACTTGCGGGTATATTTATTCCTATTCGGATACAGGGAATCCATAAAGATTGCAAGAGACGTCTGCAGCCTTCGGTATGCTGCGCCCTGTTTCATAGGCATTACACTCTTCACATGCCTAGACAAAATTTCCATCCCGTCTGGCAACGTCTTCCACAACCACTAGCATCTAACATGGAGAAAGTAACGTATGAATACATGACAGATTTCAAATGTGAAGATTTTAAGAACAAAATTCTTTATGTGACAAACGCTCTTAGCGTTGAGTTTTCGATGCACCTAAATCAAAGAAAAAAGGAACAATGGTATGACACTCACGTAGATCACGGAAACGTGAAAAATGTTGCTCTATATTGGATTTGCGATACTGTGTCACTCAGTAAATTGCAACGCGCTAATTACCGCTGAGGGAATGCAATTAACTAATTAACTTCGTGTGGTGTTAAACTGGGTGGACAATTCGTACAGAGTATGCGTACATTATCTCGTCGAGTTTGCATCCATAATTACGCGTCACATACATTACCATACACTGTTAATAATTATTTAAAAAGGGTTAATTTTTCTGAAATTGACTTTAAAAATGTTACACTTGTTTGGTTAATAAGCCTTCAAGTAATAGCGCAATATAGATGAAAGAACAACGCTGAAAGAGTGCGAAGTTGCACTTTAGTATTCACTAGGGGCTTATTAGAGCTCCGAACGAAAACTTAATTGCATTACCCACCCTTTATTATCGCAGCCCTCTGCTTCAGAGGTATAAGTAATCCTTCAATGTAATACTGCATAACTCACTTATCGTACTTTCACTCTATCGGCCTACTTATTCCACGAAAAAATCCGATCTCTTCGCAACGCTTCGACTTCCGGCCGTAATCCAGTTCAATTTCTGTAATTAGTTTCTTAAGCTTCCGGCCTGCGAATTTTCCTCATGACTTGCTTCGCAAATAGAGAAGGCAGATGTTGTTAAGAGAGGAGGGTGCTTGGCGTTGTATTGCGCTCATTGGCTCTCACGAACACTTGTTGTATATACACCAAAGGGTGGAAAAATACGACCTTCCTCTGCGATGCAAAAAGTTAAAGCTAGCGTACACCCTGGACCTTGCCAGAATAACTTCTGCGTATTGCAAGCCCCGTTAAACCCAGCAATTAATTCATGTGCCGCTAATCGGTAAGTCTTGAGGCAAAATGAATTAATTTCTGCATGCTCGGCAAGTATGTACTTGCCCATGTATTTGCGCCATAAAGGGATGACCGTAAGAGGATTTCGCAAAAGAAGCTTAAGGAGTCAAAAAAAAAAAAACTGGGCACTACAGTTTCCTGACTAATGAATGGGTAATCAATGTTTCATCTGTTATCCCTCATTAACAAAGACTCTCCCGCCTAAAAGATTTACACGTTCAGAGCTCTTCAAATATTCCCTTAGCAAAAACCACGTTTCTTACCAAAGTGAAAAATTAAGACGGGCACGTTGATTAAGTCGAGCAAGAAAGCGCAGGATAAATAGTCTTGGATTAATTAGTCGACGAAAACTGTACCTGAGGCAGACTTTTTTTGGAGAGGAGTAACAGCGGTGGATAATTAGACTGGTGGACAGGCTGAGCGCGAACAGGACGAGTAAGATGAGGGATACTAAAGCTAGCGGACCAGGAACAAGCGAGGATTGACCAATGCCGCCCGTGTACGACAGCAAACCACAGCATTCACCCCTTCTTCTGTTGTTTTCCCTATTTGCTTCACCATCTTCTTTGACACACGTGACCGATGTTTTCTTAAACGGACCACCTACTGGACGTACCAGACGACGTGTCACATTGGTCCTTTGGTTGCAGCAAAAATGCAAAAGGTCGACATTTAAAATTCATTTCATTTGCATTATAAACCTATTGCACGCCAATCAACTACATATCTCATATATCGCACGGAATGCAACGTTATCTCCCAAAAGATACTTGATTAAATTCCTACAATTAATACTGGGTCAAAAAATAAACTGACCTGTCTGACAGGGTGGTAGTCTACAATAGTCAGAGCGTCTGCAGGGACTCTGCTCCCTCTTCGAGTCGCAAAAAACCGTTGGCATCTTATTACAGTCATCGCAAACGGATGGGGCATTGCAGCAGGGCAGATAGCGAGGATTATCATTGCAACCAATAGCAGGGCACTTTCTGGGCGAGCAAGAGACGCAAACTTCGGGTTGACACGGTTGACACTTTGGGCAGCAGCACTTAGTAGGAGGCCTGAGACGGCAAACTCTCCCATTGGGACAGAGAACGACGTTCCTCCGAAATCTTCTCTCGCTCGGTGGGTGGCAAGCACACTCGGGAGACGGCACACACTTACAGGAACACTCTGGATCAGACTTCACATCCACGTGGATGGGCGCAGGGCAATTGCAGTTACGGGGAAGCGGCTGGCACGTGCAATAGCCTGGTGAGCACCGGCAGCAATCACGCTTCTTGAGGATCGACCTCGATGGTAGTCCACAGCCTCGGCAAACAGCCGGCGTCCCGCAGCATCGCATCTTCGACTCTGTGATTCCCGGACACCAGGTTGAAGAGGTGCTCGAGCAATTCGTCGTGGCGGATGTACGTGCCACTGCCGCCGGCGGTTCACCTCCGTTGCTCTCTTCCGTGCTGGGGCACCCGCTGCCGCCGCCCGATTCTCGTTTCACCGGAACTTCCTCGAGAGATCGCGCTCCCCCTTTGCCAGACTCCTCTGCTTTCTCAATCGTTTCTCTTGACAGACGCCCCACCTCAGCACCCTCCTCCTGTCGGATGCCCGGAGAACAGGCGGCGAACCCACGTGAATTGTCGACATGTTACACGCGCCTGCTATACTATCTCTGCCGTGCGAATGTTGCCACTTCAGGCGGTAAGTTTACTTTGGAGCAGCGAGCACACTAGATCGATGCTTTTAAACGTGATCCCCCCGAGGACGGGACACGTTGTTTGCTTGCAAGATTGAATGGTGTTGCTCTCTCGGAGGATGCTAAGCTTTTTATTTCCTGGATTCGATTTCTCGGAAATTGCAATCCGTGAAAGCTTCAGAGTGAGAATATCGAGATAGCCGATAAGAAATTCCATGTATTAGCTACTTGTCCGTTTCTACTGTTATTGTATGTTTTTTAATAAAAGCTTTTGCTTGTACGAGACTGTTGAAAATTCTCGAATCCCTTCTCCCTTAGAGAAAAGATGTAATAGTCTTTTTGATGCAGGAATTTAATGGATAATTCGGGTGTCCGGAAGTTACTTTCCTATTATCCTACATCCTAAAGACTGATTACATATCTACTGGTAATTCGGGGAAGCCGGGGATTAAAGCGGGACACTCTACGCCAGGTAAAACCCAGGCCGAATACTCTAAGCGTGATAGACGAAGCTTATCCTATCCAAAACTACCTCCACAAATCGTTTGCTCAGGATTATTTGTATATTCGACGTTGCAAGCGCCGATAAGCAAATGTAAGCTGATATTAAGTGTCCCCATCGGTCAGCCGAATCTCCTGATACCACATTCACGCGGAAATCGAATATGTCCGATTGATATCACACGTACGAGTTATCACCAGTGATTTCTGTTATATTCGTGCAAGGAATCCGGGCTTAATCATGAAGTTTCGCTGGGGCATGGAACAGATGTTTCTGGATATCAGCGACATGAAAATACTGTTCGCTTCGTAGTAAATGACAGGCTTCGCTCAGTAGATGTATATTCCTCGAAGGGTGCTCCAAAGTAAACGTATGCCGGGGTCATCTGCACGGCTGGCACGTTGACAAGGGAGTCACCATAATAAATCTACCTCGGTGTACCTGACACTCCGGTGAAGGCAAGCTAGTGGTTGAACCGCGGCAGCTCGTTGGCCGAAAGGGTCGACATCCCGGGGCTGTTTTACTGTTAAAGTAAAGTGGGGAAGACACATAGAGCATAGAACACACCACAGCAACCACACGACTACTGAATGTCATCAGAAAATATTGGGCGACCGAGAAAGTTCCGGTTTTTCTCGTTCCTGGTGTGATGAAACACATGAACCGTTTCGGTTCCTTGGTATCGTCCCTGTTACATATTCAATTAGTCTGTGGGATATTAAAGGGTTCGATATTTGAATATGTAGATAGGTCTACTTCGTAGATACGTCAGTTGACATTTCATTGTCCAATCAAGACACACTTGTTGGCAAAAGTGTTAATCAAGTGCAAGTTGGTACATATTGCGAATTCCTGTGCGATACGCAATTGCTCAGATATATTTTCCATGTTGGATTTAGAGTAAAAACACATTCTTATGTCTAAATTAGAACCCACTTTACATTTTAGTGGACGAAGTGCATAGGAAAGCGTCTTGGGATTGCGTCACGTGGTATTAGGAGGCTTCTAATGATAAGTAACATTGAAGTTGGTAGCTCACCAAGGTCTGCAGTTGCAGCATTTGCAGTTCTGCTGACGAGCGTGATCGCTCCACTGGCGGCGCAATTCCGAGAAATTGCTCAGCCACTTGCAGTTCGGCTTCGGTGGCACATTGGTGTTCCAGACCTCTTCTTCGTCGCACTGGCAACGACCCGGGCATACACCTGTGGCTGCCGGGCCCGTAGGCCGAAAACCCACGCAATCAGTGCGACCCGAGCAACTTCCGCTCGATTCGCAACAGGAGGAACGCGTGCACGTATTAAGCGAGCTGCACTTTCTTCCTCCTCGTGTGCTGTTGTTTTCTGCAAGAGAATGTATGATATATTTCAGATATTCACAGAGTTGGAGAAGTCCTGTAAACGGATTACACAAGGACGCAACTAACCGCAACAACTTGTGTCAGAGTATCGTGAAACGCTGCGTGTGTCCTCGCAACAGGACATGCCGGATTAAATTTGAAATAGAGCTTGATTTCTTTTTGAATAATCGGCGGTGGGATAGTGCCATTTAGATTCTCTTAATATCAAACGAGCACGAAAGATTTTATCGAATATTGTTTACATGGTCATGATTTACATTGGTATGGTTAACTTCCGAAGGGTCGAGTCGATCAGTGTGAACGGAAAGAAGGGAAATTAGCCTATGGTTCGTCAATTATAAAACATGTATTTAATACTTTGGTTACCCTAGCAACGGAAAAACAACTTTTAAACTAACGCAATCTCAACCGGATGTTTTAATTGGAAACCGACGATAGTTCTATACTCTGTATGATTTGGAAACATTCCATACTCACATTCTTCGGACTATCAGCCAAAGACATAAGACATAATCAAAAACTGGACGAAGTGCATTTCTTATCACTATTAACAAACTTATTTCACAGTATAACTCAGTCTTGAAACCCTAAAATTTCAATTTTATAACTCAAACTTGTTATCAACTGAAAAGTGATTGCCGAACAGTGCGCGAGAAGATTTGCGCTGTCGGTATACCAAATAAAGAGAGCAGCACGTACCAAGGAACCAAGTGGCCGGCTGTTCGTGGAATGCCTCTGCAGCGCAGCAGCCTCACAGAGAGAGGCGTGAGCGGACGAGAGAGGGTGAATGCCGCCGCCGGGAAAAAGTGCCGAGTGAACGTGTGCTGCTTCCTACACGTGACGTGACGCGCTGTCGTGGAAGCGTGAATGCGAAAATCCCGGTTGTCCGGTGTAAGTAGCACGGAGGAAACGGTTGGAGGCGGGCAAGAATACTGTGCGTTGACCGGCGAGTGTATACTGTTACGTGAACACGTGTTATTTATACCGCGCTTTCCGTGCTAAATCTGCGAGCGGCCACGCCGGACACGCAAGACACTTAGCACCGACACAGACCGCGCGCGTGCCACGAGCCAGCGGCGCATTGTCAGCAGACGTTGCAAGCGTAAAAGGGCAGAGGCGGCTGAAGCGGCGAAACGTTGGGCGCAGCCCCGGGCATTAGGATTCTGGGGCGGAAAGTGACCTAAAACCAGCGGTTAAGTCGCCGATTAAGGATTAATTCAAGGGGAGGTGTGGCGTCCGCGTTGCCGCAGTCAGCCAGCCAGGCAGCAGCAGCAGCAGCATCGACGGCGTGCATGTGCGCGCGCACACACGCACACGTGCGCCTGTGTGCCTGCTGCTCACCGAACGAGCTGCTCTGCGCCTAGACTAGAGGGACGTACACGCGAGCGACTCGTGTAGCATCGTGAAAACGGAGTGTTGCCCATGCGATTTTCCCAACCTTTGCTCGCTTCCCTTGGCCCGCAACTCTCCAGAATTGATGTTTACGTCCATTTGTGTGCCAACTCGTGCTGCCTTCCTCGCGTCATTACGTAATAACGGGGGCTTCTACTGACAGGTTGGTCGCAGCAGTGCATTCACGTGCTTCTCCCCAGGGGATAACGGTACCTCGTGTCTTCCTTGCCGTCTGCCGCCCGAAACAGCCGCTCGCGATCAACTAGCACGCTCCGGTTTGTGGCAACTAGTCCACGCACCCGGTTCGCGTGAATTCGCTCTAATTTTCCATTGTTTTCGTGCACGAGACACTCTGCGATTCGGTAGGTTCGAACGCCGCGTGAACACACGTGTCGGTCGGTGTTAGTTTCGCCGCATTCGTCGGCAGAAATGCCCCGCTGCCGCTTCTCCTGCATAACCTCAGAAGAGAGCGCGTGTCTGGCAGATCGAGCAACCGCTGCCGGACACGAGTTTCTCGCCATTCACGAAAGCCACATGTGTGCCACGCCGTGACTCAACCCTACGAATTTCCTCTCTTTCAGATATTGGTGTGTGCGTGTATGTGATAAGGATCCCCTGAAGTGATTGTGGTCGTGTCATGGAAACTGGATTCTTGAACTTTCACGATGAGGAACACTTCTCCGATTTCTCGCTATCGCTGGAGCAGGTGAGTACTTAATGTTGAGGCGTTTTAGAGCAGACCACATGGCTGCTATTTTATATCTACTCACTTGATTATACGTATAATGCACGCTTAAATGGAGTGACTCACACATGAATATTTCGTTTTGTTCCTTGTTGTTAATTTTATCTGACAATCGTCACATTGTGCAATCCTATTGGATTGAATTGTGATGATAACAGTGAATCTGTGTAAGCGTCTGTGTACACACATGTAAACATACTGAATTTTCTGTGATTGACACACATTATTATTTCTTGTTATTCTGTTACGATGATGTTTTATAATATTGATTAACATCTGCCACTTTTTATTCTCAATTACTCATTTGTACAATGGCAAAAGCTATTGCCATTCGAATCTTTTATTTGGTGTTTCTTGACCCCACAATTCTTGTCAGCAGAACTTAATGGAAAAACCTCAAGATTTGTTAATGCACATTGTTGAAAATGACTTTGATTATATGGAAACTCACTTGGATGTTGCAAACTCTGATGGTTTGTGGAACAATGAGCAAGAGTGAGTATTAATTGTACAATAGGAAATAGGTGATCACAGATAAAATGCTGATTTAATATTTGTGCTTGGATTATGATAGGCACAATGAAAGCATGTCAGAGTTACCCATCTCTGACCTCAACACAGTTCCTAAGATTGATAACATTAAGGAAGATTTTGCAAAGGTTCTCACTGATTGGCAGGAACACATTGGGTACCTGCAGGTAGTACGTTGTCAATAAGTATATAATACAGCTTATTTGTGTCTATGTTTTTTTATTTTATATGATCTGTACATATAGGCATCGGATATGGATGAATATATGGATATCATAGGACTCAGTATGAGCAATGCAGACAAAAAGAGTTTCTATAGTACTGAAAATACACTGCAAGATGAACTGCCACTACCTAGTGCAGAGTCAGACTTTTTTATGATGAAGGAGGATGTTACAGAAAAAGATGAACCACAATCCAGTCAACTCTTAGAAGCAGAAGATACCACAACAAGCATAGGTTTCCTTTGTTTTGGTGTATTCACATTGCTGTCTAATTTAATAATGTTATTTAATTACATTTCTATTTTATATAGCTAATGATATTGAACATACATCACCTGAAAAAACTGATCATGTTCTGCAAGATGATGATGATAGAAGTAGTGTACATTCTACGGACAATGAAGTGCAAGATGAAGCAAAACCTTCGCATAACTATACTGTAGACTGTAACGATGCCACAAAACTTATAATAAAGAAAATTGAGATTCCTGTAAAAACCTTGACAAAACAAAAGAAAAAGAAGAGGGGACGGCCTCCCCTTGTAAAGCAAAATATTGAAAATGAAGATTGCATTGATGTTGAAACAGTTCAAGATGAACTTCCTGGTAACTTTGATAATAAGCAATAAGCTTTTACTATCAGCAAAGTTTTATTACGAAGACAGAGCTGTATAATTTATTTTTGTTGCAGTCCTGGAGGCGAGAGATGTGAAGAGTCTCTTAGAACAATTCGAAGCTTCTGAAAACAGTGCGATATCAGCAACAAAACCTACCAAATCCACGATAGAACCTAGCCAAAATACACGATTGAAACTTAGTAAAACTCGTCAGTCCACACCCCTGTCCCAATCGGTCGTAACTAAGAAATCAACAACACAAACAACGAATCTGCACAAGAATATTAGAGATTCATTGCCGAAAGAAGTAATTGATAGGATAAAGGTGATTACAACACTACTTCTGAATTTAGGTGCAACTAATTTTCAACTGGCGGGTATTGTTTCATTGTTGTTGTGTTGTGCATTAGGCCTCTGGACGTAAGAGAGTGATTTCAGTAATACCAGCAATGCCCAATACACAAAGCAGCGGTCGCAGCAACGGCACGCGAATGCAAGACGCTGCGGCAACGCTGTCTCGAAATAAACTATTGAAAATAGTAAGTCTTGTGTGCTTGGTATTGCAGCACGATAGTTCATTGTAGATCGACATGGTACCACTCAAAGCGTTATTCCAATATTAGGTAACAAAGAACACCAAAACCAGAACAGTCAATGGTGGATTAGTGCAGCTTGACCATGATTATTGCAGTAGCGCAAGTTCATCAATTAGCAGTTCAGACAGTAATAGTGAGTTTGAAAGACACTCCAGTGACAGTGAGAAGACAACACCGGTCAAGGATGAAGAGTCTCGGCACTCTCGTTGTTATGCAGCATATGCTAAGCACGGTCTCGTTGTGAACTCTAATCCAGTCAAAGATTCAGTAAAGAATGCCGACTGTTGGGCTGATGGTAACTCCAAAAAAGACAGTGGTTTAGAGTCCGGAGAAGTGAGTGATACCAATGAAGAACAGACTACAACGACTTCGGCAAATGGTGTATCAGTTAATACATCGGCAAAAGATTCACAAAGTGTAGTGAAAGAGTGTCGAAATGAACAACTTTCAAACTCTATCTCCGAGCAATCCCCAGTTTCCAATAAAGTTGCAAATAGTAATAATAAACAAATCCCAAAAGAATCGCCCTCCAAATCCTCACCAGTACACGAGATGAAAATACGTTCAGCCCTAGCCACAAGCATCTTGCAATTGAGGCAAGGTGTGTTGTCGAAAACAAAGAATATAAAACCAGGGCCTCATAGGGTGAAACAAATGGTCTCAGTGCTTAAAAAGCCGCCAAATGCATCGCAACCGCCTCTTATAACAAATCCCAATGAAAGTATAGTAACTACTACAAATAGTTCAAATAATGAAGTGCAGAACATAATTATCCAAGAGACTCAGGAAATCTCACCACAAGAGGAAGAGAAGAAGCCTCCACGAAGGAAACTCAATTTGGCTGAGTACCGAAGTAGAAGAGAACAGAACCGTAGTGATAATAGCAGGACCAATTCACCTATACAGCCTATGACACTAGTTTACGTGCACCATGCCTCAACTACTACCGAACCAATCAAAGATGACCCCGAAAACTTGATTTGGTCCGAAAGAGAGATTGTCTCAATTCTAAAGCCAAAAGTGGACATCGATGAAGAAAAAACAAAACCGAAACCGATTATGTGTGACGTAGGAATACAAACGTATGAGACAGTGTTTGAGTTTCCTACTAAAGCCTTGATAGACGTCGACGAGAGAGATGAAGATTCAAGGTAAAATATGAAGAAAATTTGATGGAATCGTGACTAAATAACTGTGAGGATTGACACAGGAAGTGAGCATATTTTTGTTTTTGATGGTTTACAGAGAGAAGCAAGTGCGGGATAGAGTTCAGCGTTCATACAGAAAACGTAGGATGAGTTCTAGCTCAAGTCGTTCTAGATCACGTAGCAGAAGTAGGAGCAGGATTAGGAGTAGAAGCAGAAGCCGGAGCAGAAGAAGCAGTAGGAGCAGAAGCAGAAGCCGAAGCAGAAGAAGCAGAAGTAGAAGTCGCAGTAGAAGCCGAAGTAGAAGTCCCACTAGAAGCCGATCGAGGAGCAGGTCTCGCAGGCGTAGTGGAACTCGACGCCGAAGAATAAGTCATCGTCGCAGTTCAGTTAGTTCTAGCAGCAGCTGGACCTCTCGTTCACGTTCACAGTCAAGATCCAGTTGCAGCTCTAGGTCAAGATATTCAAGGTCTCGTTCACGATCATCTAGATCGAGGTCCAGATCAAGATCCTCCTCGCGGTACTCGAGTTGTTCAAGGTACATACTCTCCCAACAAATTTTTTAGTTCGTGCAAAGCAGACAGGACCATTCGTTTTTCAAGATAAAGGGCTACATAGACAAAGCAGTGTTGCTAGATTACTTGGAGGAGTTCGAGAAAAGCCGGGTTATGTTTTAGTAAGTTTCGAAAAATCGCGTGATTGTAGGTCTTCCTCTCGTTCGAATTTGGGAAGGAGTAGATGGTCGAGTCATCGACGAAAGGGGAGACGCGATCGCAGGAGAAGTTATGGTAGGCACAGGCGGCGCTCCTCTGGGAGTAATCGCGGCTACAGGGACTGGAGGAGGTAAATTATTTAGGATCTCTGTTCGTGTTCGATTTTTTTCCTTCGGCAAATACTACCTGAGTTCCAAACATTCTAACATTAATTGTAACAGTGTTTACCTCGTACCGGTTGATACTTAGCAAGGGAAAACATGTATACTAAATACTCACATTTTGATGTGTTTACCTTTACCCCTCTGTTTAACTTTGCTTGATTAGGTCGCCCTCGAATTCCTACAGAAAACCGTACGATACTTGGTACGACAGAGAAAAACAAAGACAAGTCGAGGAGCGCAGAGTCATCTATGTTGGTCGATTGGACGAAGGAATTACCAAAGCCGATTTACGTCGGAGGTTTGAGGCCTTTGGGCCTGTCGTGGATATTAGTATACACTTCCGCGAGCATGGGTGTGTTTACATCTCTAACTCAAACAACAGAAAACATTAACACATCTCACTTAACATCAGCATATTTTAAATAAATATTACTTTTATTGCAGAGACAACTATGGTTTTGTGACATTTGCTTATAAGAATGATGCGTATGAAGCTGTAGAACATGGTAATGATGACCCAACATTGCCTAGATACGACTTATGCTTTGGGGGGCGTAGAGCGTTCTGCAAAGTCAAATATGCCGATTTAGGTATGTTCAGACTCATAAGATTCCCTTAACATGTCATCATTTTAATGGGATAGCAAGGATAGTCTATAGTAGCAAAAATTGTTTTACAGATGGCATGGCAAGCACTTCTCCCACTAGTAGTGGCGGTGGTGGTGGCGGCGGTGGTAGTAGCAGCAGTCACCTCCCCCCAAGTAGCGAAGATAACACATTCGACCTTCTGCTGAAAGAGGCGAAGGCTAAACTGCGTAAACGAAAGGTTTGACACACGTACTGCTTCTTAGTTGTAAATGTAATTTAAACAAATAGTAAGGATGTCATTATGAATAATGCAAAGTGAGGGCTGGACAAACAGGTATATACTGTTTTGCACTGTTGCCGGCCGGTATATAGCAACAAATTATATGAACGCTGTAGAATATGCAGACAGTGCGATAAAGACGGTTTAACATGATTCGTAAGGTTATGGCAGCAGCATGCCATGTATACCCTCCGAAGCCATCGGAAATATAACCAATATTACCGATATACGCATAGCTGACTTAGGATGAAATTCTGGACGTACCTACTGCGCGCCATGCGCAATCATCCAAATATTTCTCGTATCCTTACTCATAGAAGTTTTTTGGGGGGAGATTAGTTTTCTTAACAAGCTTACTTGTCTGGTACGTTATTTATTTGTTCAGGTAAGTCATCATAACTTTGCTAACCCTACTAAGAATGTGCCGTATCGCGTAGATAGAAGTTTTTCGATTTATTTCTTTTGGTGCATATGGTTTCTTTATAATCCGATGTCCGGTCGGAGTGGGAGTTGATATCAGTCTAATTGCACATATCAATGACCGCACCAAGTTTCACTGTTGCACCGAATTTCAGTGGATGGTTTCAGTCGCCGTTTTCTCTTAACATTGGGCAATTCGAGTTTGCTTGGAACATATAACGAAGAATTCGATTTTTAATAAGGAGAACAAATCTTCTTAACTTTTTGAATTTTAAACTAATTTCTCTACATTCTTCTGAATGTTCTAAATGTTACCTGTGAGTTTGGAGGTGCATACTCTGTCTGTTGGACTTCGAAATAATATTGCTACAAAGAAAGGCGAGCTAAACAGCTTTTGTAAGTCATATACATCTCCCCCATCTTATGATGGTTTATGACAAAGACTTTTCAGCTTACAACATACACAATTTTTACACAAACAAATTACTGAAATAAGAACATTGAAACCAGTATAATAGGGGGTTTAATGAAAAAAGCACACGTTAAAATCATTAGCACCCAGACTTATTGGTGACTGTATATTCAACTACGGTAAATACCTCATATATGTAGGATTTTCTTTAACATTTATTCAGAGCGACGTAAAAAAGGAACTGATACCTTACTCTATTTAGTAAGCAGAAGCATAGGTGCATGCGAGTTAAAGATTGTAGACTCTAATTGCGTTTACCTAAAACACTTTACGATTTATCTGTAAAGGGTTGTCTTCTCTTTGCGGTAATTTACATGAGATTAATCTCTAACGTTTTAGCCTGTTATAAGTTATAACACACACACACACAGACGTACAGGTACAACTTTGTCGATACGCATTTTGATTCCTTTGCTCACATTGATGACAAACGCGCCTTTTGTCCCTATATTTATTTAGGAGAGTGCATTCAGTAATGGTGTTACAATGATGTTGCGTGCGATTGTTTAATGCGAAATCAGCGAGTGACCCATTTTCACGAAACAATCGTGAAAATGACACTAAGTTTGATGACGATTCAACTAAGCGCGTACTACATACATCCACAAATTTACATGGCTCATCGAATTGCTCATTGACACTTCAGACGAAGATTCGTCCGCTTTGGTAATAAGTGTGCGTGGCTGTTGTTGTATCGTCATCAGTTTCTTTACTGCCAATTTACTCGTTGGCGAAGCTCGAGCGTGGAGCTCAGACTGTGCGGATCAATCGCCATCATCCGGTCATACATTGTAGAGTTACTATACAAATGACGAAAAGTGGCGAGGCGGATTTTGTACTGTTAGCGGTCACTCGTAGAAAGGGAAAATTGTGTCATAAATTAATTAACAGTAATCATTGGCGAACGATTAGAAGCAATACGTCTTCGGTTGATTGTACATTTAGAATCGTGGTTGTCTCATATTTTGATATTTCAAGGGTCCCGAAAATAAGAAATTCAGTTGCGCTTACAGGGATTTATGGTTCTAATGGAATTGGTCTTTGTAGTCCTCAGTACAGGCAATAAAGATAGTAGTGATCAGCGGTTAATTTGGCGTGCTCCAATGGACCAGAGCCACATTTTTTCTATGATTAATTAGACGTTTTTTATTATTAAACCGTGTTGATTATTGAATTGTTGTAATTAATTGGCTCTGGTGTTTGCGGCCTGGAGTGTTGCAGCAGGATTTACCGACGTAAAAATAAGAATTCTATTTTCCAATTTGCGGTTTCCTCTGTGACAGTGTTTTTACAGAAGAATGATTTCCGTCGTTATTATTGGTTTCATGCGGCATCACAGTGGAAATCTCTACAGTTACTTCCACCACGATTATTTGTATACATCTGTATAAATAGGTTGATGCGGTGAACGCATGTACATTAAAAACTCATGTACGTTAGCTAACATGATTATTAAATCAATCTTCCTTCCCCGTTGATGCTTGCTTTATCTACTCACATTAGTTTTATATCAAACTAGAATACCATTCTCTCATTAGTCACACTAGACACTCATTAATAATCACACATCTTCTATAATACGCTTTATTATAGCACGTATTGGTGATCTCACGTCCCCTAGTTCAAATCATTCATTTACCTTACTTCTCATTACTTGAAATGCATAACACACTCACTATGTATAATCGTCTTTCCCTGTTACTTATTGAATTTAATGATAATGGTATTTCATACAGGCCTGAAGAGATTTCCGGTAAGTGAACGTTGATTGAGACGGTCTTGTTTAGTGGTCTGACATCTGCAATGAGGAATTACTCGAACTTAAGTTGTCTAATTATTCGCTTCGTCGAAACCGACTCTCACCTTCTATTGTTACCGTTTCCGGGAGTACGACCTGATTGAATTTATCGGAAGTCGATACATTGTAAGTAACTTTTGTATTAAAAATATGTGCAAATTCCATGGCAGCCGTATCCGTGGTGTCCCCCATTAGCCAATGGATTAAACGTAGGCCAATATAAGTATCTATTACGAAAAAAATGCAGGGTGTTAGGTACATAGCTATTAACAGACTATTGAAGTGCCATACCAAAATACCGAGCCCAAAATAGACGTTCTTGTGGGTCGAGTGTCTTTTCAAACATTTTGGAGACACAATTCCAGAGCTGAGTGTTCCTTGAAGGAATACGTATAATGATATTACGAGGGCAATCCGATCTGGTATCATCAGCACGCGCACTTGTGCATGTGCATTCTTTATCATTTGTACTCCATTCTATGACGATGCGATCGGTGATAGACGGTAGCCATTCCGAGTTTATCTAGATATATAATGAATAAAAACGACAGTTGTATGGAGTGAATAATTATATACTACTGTAATTAATTGATTGGGTACCTGGATTATGAAATCACCCAGTTTCGACTGAAAAATGAACCAGAAGCTACGGGAGCTCGGTGCAATGCACGCCACTGTCACGCTGAGTTCAGTTTCCTGAGCCCCTTCGCTCACAATGACGGATCTGTGATTTAAAAACAGTCTCCTTGGTATTTTCCTTGCAATGAGATCACTCCATTTTGCCATCTTTAGAGTATCTATTATGATAGAAATAAACACAAGCGTGGGCATGGTTTACAAGTAGAAGGTATCTTTTGCAAAGTACTTGGTTTCATAGGCTGCTCGTTGGCCATCCAAATTTCGTACTCAGTCGCATACTCATATGGCACACTGATTTTCAAAGTTTTCTCCACGACTTGATAAAGTTTGGTACGGATCACATATTCATTAGTGATCTGAAGATTATCGACCCGACCTTCCAAAATGAAGGTATGATTCCTGCCGAAATTCGGTCCAATTGCTGATCCACAGAGCAGTAAATAAGCTGGCGAAGTTCCAACAAAGTTATTAGAATATACTGTAATTAATAGAATGTAGTTTCCACGTACCCCTTATTTTACGAATTTTCCTGGCATGATACTTTATCTTCAACTGAGCACCGTCGTGGCCATTTAAACGCAGCGTGGGTTGAGGATTAAGGATAGTGAAGAATCCAGCGTCATTCCCAATAAATAGGACTAAATAACTTACGCCGAAACTAGTTGGATTCGTAAAGCTTATTTGGCGATTAACTGTTTCAGTCAAAGGGCAACAAAATTTTATCTAGAAGCCGCACCAATTGTTAAAAAATATTATTCTAATATTTAATAAGAATAGGATCTTTGGTTAAACGAATAAAGTAGTACTTTTGCTCGTGCAAGATAGGTAGGCAAAGTTTCAAAAAGATGTTCAACCAACATCAACATCTGAATACAGTTTGGACAAACGATCTCCGTCGGTGTGATCATGAATCCAATGCGGATCCTTTCCCAGGCATCAACGACACAAATTGCGTTATGCAGTGTCTACAAAGTAAATTGCAAAAACTTCATTATTAATCCTAGTTGCCCTTCAATTGATTTAATTACTTCTTCATAGCTGCGCGGACAGATGTAAAGATTACTGAAGTACTCTTCGATCAAAAAAGGACAGTACGCCGCAGTTGCAGTGATCAACACCACCGAATCCAAAAGGTCAATATCGAAATTCATTATAAGGCGACGCCGTGCGGCTTCCTTAGTTTCGTGGGGATTCAAGATCAATCTTTTATCCCTCATCCATTCCTGTTGGCACTGTTGATCGTAATTATACTGCAACCACGATAGTAAGATCGCTTCTTCATTACTGTAACTGGCGAGGAGCTTTCGCCGATTGTTCGTCAGGTGCATCACATCGCGCATAGACCGTTCATGCGCTTCATAGTCTCTCGGAATGCTACTTCGGGAAGACAAATTACTGAATATCACAGACTCATTAAACCATGGTATATCTTTGATTTTTAATTAATAAAATGTTTAAATAGTAAGTAAACCTTGCTACAGATATCGAGTCTCGCAGCAGTATGGATTTTCTTGGCGATAGGAACGCTTGAACGGTACTTATTCTGTCGAACTTTAATGCAGAGACTCGTTTTAAGACCAAGCACTTGTAAGTTTGCAAAATAACGTCGAGCCAACACTGTTTGCTTCGGCATTCAAAGGCTTGCCGAGACATTTTCTCAATGGCTGCCAATTGCACGTCTGTGGACTTAGCGACGAAAATTATAATCGGAAGGCAAGAGAGAAAAATTGGCCACGCCTGGGAAGAGAATTACTTACCGAAGAGTGATTCGATTGTTTAGTAAGTAGGTAATCATCGTAGCTCAAGAGTAATTGTGCTGGAACGTGTGAGACACAGGCACCTCGGCTTAGGAGAAACAGAAGCATTTTATCGCATACACCGAGCATGTATTGCGTCCTCTCCACTGCATTCTGGGGTATTTTTTCTTTTCTGAAAGAATATGAAATACACCTGTCGTATCTTTAAATTAATTTTGTGCTGCACTCACGTGTATCCGATAGTAGTGTTGAACTCATCGCCCGCCAGGGAAGCGATCGCATTGATGAAAGACCAATTAAAAGTATGATGTTTCTGTTTAACAGCAGACGAAAGCACCTTGCGGTTTTCAGACTCGTTACAGAAGAATGTAGTTATACCTTCCAGGATCGTTGGATAAAACTTAAATTTATATGGACTACAATAAAGCCACTTCTCGGCTGCTTCTACGGTTCTTTTCATGTGAACTTCGTACGCACTAAAATCCAATTTCAGATGAAATCATTATATTTAAGGAAAGACTTAAATGAGTTAGAGTGACACCCACTCATTCTGCATGTTGAGTGGGTACATCAATTGCCTGGATGATGCCTTGTGAAGTTTCAACAGTGACTCGCCGGAGTACAGTGAATCTCTCTGCTCCTGATAGAGCTCAGGATTCAAATCCAACTGTTCAGAGTCGCGGTAACCATCCTTGCTGTCGTTTTCCACATTATGTTTTTCTTCGTACAATTTGAACTTTGATTCGGAAGCTTTCAATATTGACTCTTTTTTCGGTGTGCCGAAGTACGCATGAAAGGAAACCCTTGCCTGCGATCCACGCCTCTTGTCAAAGGAGATAGAAGATTATCATTTATTAATTATCAATTTAATGTAAAACATTTCTAAATTCGTCAAAAGTTTTATAAATTTCATTGCATTACTTACTGAACGGATTTTTTGGGAGGGATTTGACCCTATAGGTTCGTCACATTCTTCGCCCTCCGCCCCTCCAAGAACACTGGATTGCGAAAGTTTCGAAATAAAGCTCTCGCAAGCCCAAGCCCTCCGAAAGTTGTCAATGGACTTCGTTGACTGTACATGGGTTGTCAGTAAGTTGTTATCACTCGTCAAGTATATTTTCATCTGGCATTTGATGCCTTTGGACTCGATTCGAAACTCGACGTTGAGGCAAACGGATACCGACTCCATACTCTTAAAGATCAGTCTGACATCTAATTCCTTGAACCTTAAAGTCCCCAATTGTGATTAATAAAAGGCAAATGAATTATTATCCTTAGATTTATTAGTTTCTAAATAATATATATATATAATAGAAGGTTCATTAAATGTCCTTAAAGTTACTTACGGACCAGGTTCCACATCGCACCCGTGTGGAAACTCAATTACAATCGTACTATTTCTATACTCCCCACTGACACGATCATACTTGGTGATTCTTGCTGATATAGTACCCTTTTTTCTAAAATGTTTCGCCCTCAATTTGAAGGTCTCCTCGATTGAAGAAGACAGTGCTATCGGCGACAAGTATAATTCCGTGGGAATACACTCCAAGGAAGTGGGAGGATTTTTAGCATGCAGGCACAACTTGTTAAATATTTCATCACCGCGTTCACCGGGGATGAATATCGGTGCCTCGATCATAAAGTCTCCCTCGGAAACCGGCTCATACTTGAGGGAAAATATGACATACGTTTTTGGCTCCAGTGAACAAGTGATTGAGCTGCCGCTTATCATTGTTTGGGCGCCACCGGTCCATTCAATAGAGAAAGGTGATTCTTCATTCAAGAATTCATCGGTACGTATTAATATATTGACGGTCGAGGGTGTGTCTTTATTTTCTATCTTGAAGTCATGCTGCATGACAAGTAGCTAGTTGATTTTAGATACAACCTTTATTATAAATTTCATTTACCTCTTTTGTGGAGTGATCAAACGAGAACAACAAATTGCTGAAGTAAATTATGTGTTTGGCGACAGTGCAGTCGATAAACATCGACGGAAGTTTAGCTACACGTAATGGTTCTACTTGGAAACCAGGAACTCCAGTGTAGTGTTCTTCATTCGGTTTTGTGTACTCCGAGAAATAAAGGGATTTGGGGAAGTCAGTCATTGCCGGACCAAACATGTCATTAATAATGATCGGCAAATGAAAGGCGTAACTCGCGAGATCGACTGGTTCAAAGTGCAAGTAGAATTTTGTGGTTGTTGCTGGGCCAAGTACAAGTCCTTCCTCACCTGTATTTCATATAAGACGTAAACAACGATCTCTTTTACGAAAGCAACAAGTCATGAGAATACCAATGGGTGCGTCTCTTCTGCTCGGTTGCAAAGATACCCAGAATTCGGCGTAATCATTGAAAACAAAGTTTAACTTCAATCTAGTCGTTCCAATATTCTTCGCCCTTATTTCTTGACAGTTATACGCAGCTGCACTTATTCTTCTAAGATTAATAGATTTCGGCGAGAGTTTCAATCGTGGGAAAGGGACATTGCCAGTAACCTTCAAAGAAAGTTGCAAGCTTCTTTGCACTGTGACTCGAATAGTCGTGGAAAATCGAACACACGCGTCCAGCTTTAGTGTTATCTAAATTAAAAGCAATGAAATAATCGGATTTTCGCCAGGTATTAGAACCAATTAAAAGTACGAAACAATGTGTTTATCATAATTTACTTCCATTCTGGCAATGCCACACGGAGGCATAACACCTTTCGAAGGATTAATATCGCACCCCCGCACCAGTCCAGTAGAATCCACTTCAAAAACGTATTCGATCGGATCGAAATTCCTGAGGATTGCGATGCTCTTCGCTGGCAGATTGATGGGAATATCGCCAAAGTCGATTGACTCACTTAGGAAAACCACATTCGGTTTTTCTGCGGCCATGGCCATTCGTACAGTGATGAACGTGCCTCCTTCGCACTTCATTATCGCCTCGGTGAAGCTTGTTTTTGAACTGCTTGGCTCGTGGTACGCGTAGACCGAAAGGGTGCTATTGCCCCGCACGATACCTCGTGATGGTTCTATCATGAAGCCTGACATCGCTGGAATCTCCCATCTAAATGAAGTGTTCAAATTAATCATGCTCGAATTATTATTAGAGTACACTAAATGCTTAATATTCTATATTGCATATTTGTCTTTAGTCGTATGTTGCATTAATTCAGGATTAAGAACATGAAATGTAAAATAGGAAGGAATGCTTTATTCTAATTTATATTTAATTGTTAGTTAATTTACTTGAAAGCAGTCTTCGCATCCAATTTATTCTTTATTTGAAGGTTCGCTGTCAAAGGTCGATAGAGTTCTTCTGACAAGAATTGCGATCCAAGCAACACATCGCGTGTATAAAGGGACAATTGTTTCCCCACAACGTCCGCCGTAATACTTAGTTCAAAAGTGTGATTGTCATTGATGACATAGTCAATGTAGCCATTGAACTTGCCGATATCAGTCGCGTGAAACTCAACCAGTCGCGCGACGACTGAGCCAGCTCCCAGGATTATCAGATTACCATCTGGGAAACTTATGTGCTTAGATGATGTACTCAACAGTCGAATCATTACGGGAAAGTCATTCGAGTTTTCTACTATTAGCTGACGGTAATTATTACTCTCTGGCGCCACCTGGAATGGATGGCCAGTGATGGACGGTTAATTAACACAGATGATTCTGAAAGGTATTACACAAGGCAGAATACTTAAATATTAAATGTTGGAAACGAAGGAATTCTGTACATACCATCCCGAAAGTGAACATTGTAGGAAAGATATGCACATTGTAGATCTGGATTGGCGATAAAGGAATCAAAACTTCAGCTTTTGAGCCAAATAATGGAGCCTTTGCTTTACCACTTAATGGGAGCGAAGTACAGCCCACGTTTTCGGAAGGAGTCTTAAATTTCCATTTAGGAATACGTGTGACTCGTTCAACAATATCTTTATCGTTTTCATCTTCTATTTCATGGACTAATTTTTTCTTGTCGGCATTAAATTCCGACCGCATATAGTTCATCCAATAGTCACGGTGTTCTTGTAAGTTCTGCACTTCCTGTTTTGATAGTTCCTCAGGATGAATGGGGCCGGAAGTCCAACGCAATTTGCCAGTAAATATTGAGCGCACCTGTTCGTATAATTGAGAACGATTTTCATTGGTATTTTAAGATCCCAATACTTATTAATGACTTACTGGTGGTCCAGTGTATCGTCTTAGCGCAGATCGAGTGTCATTCGGATAAGCAGGCAAACTATCAGCCACGACATTACAGGACAGCAAATGCTTGTTGGCCCAGGGCCTTTTTCGCTCATTTTGTACCATCAGCATCGCTTGTCGAGGTTTCTCTACATCCGATTTGAAAGTTACTTCATTCGTATTCAAGCCAACTTGGTTGGTAATGACTGGCGTCAATCCTACAATATATAATTTACTTCCATTCATACAAGATCGTTCCTAATTACATTAGGAGAAATAATCAAGAAATGTTACAAAACCAGTGGTGGTTCACCTAAGACAAACTGGACTCTCGGTTTTTCCAGTCGATCCGACAGAACTTTAATGCTGCATTGCACAGCATATCTTTTTGCCGTCACTTTGACTTTCCGTCTCCTTGGCGAGGAAACTTTCGAGTCAACGATTGCATCGAAGTATATGTTGAACGATGATAGTACTGTGAAATGAATTACTTCATAATTTTTTAGGGTTTGTCAACTATAAAGAATTTAATATCAATTTTAGAAATAAGTTCAAAATATACCGTGTTCCTTTCCCTTCACTTTCACAAGCACTTCCACCGAGCCTTCCGGTTTCAGTCGGAAGAATTCGGGTTCGCAATGTGCTATAGCGCTTGGGACGTGTTTAAAGGACACTGGCGTGAAAGATGACGCATTCGAAATACGCACCACTCTCTGAGATGTCTCACCAATGCGAACATCGTCAAAATAAAGCTCGTTCGGTTCTAGATTTAATTGAACTGGCTCGACTTCGCCGTGTAAGCACAATCTCACAGTGTCCTGTATTCCTGCGACAATACTTGATGAGCGCGACGAAGAAAACGGCGTAACGTCCATTATAGCAGTGTCAACTATAAAGGCAAATTATACTTTTACCTATAAATTTATGCCCTTTTACTTTTATCGCCATAGCACATTAATGTACGTACAAATGAGGGTTTTATCATCTGGAATTGATTCGTCGGCCGTGTCCTTTCTGATTTCTCGTTCTAGATAGATAGCCTGCCATATTACTTTTTTATCATTAAAAATTATTATTTGTACAAGAGCGTACTTAAGATGTCCTTGGTTTCTGTGCAGTGTACTCTGACAATTCGCATGAAAGCCATGAAGTCGTTCTCTCGGTTATCTGTTTCCTCTTGTCCTTCGGGCAATTGTTGTTCCTTCCATTTCTGTCGCCACTGCATTAATTCTTTGGTTGGAGAAAATCTGTGAAGGCGTTAATAATATTAACAAGCAGACTAGTAATATATATTAATGATTAGTGTTCAGGCCTCACTTTACTTCGAAGATAATGCCTTCGAAAGGATCCATTCGCCCTTCTACTGGCTTGATCTCGAATGTACTGAAGACAGGATGAGCTTTTCGATCAATGTCCTGTAAAATTAATCTATTATACCTTTAAAAAATATTCTGAGTAATTTTGATACCTAATTATATCAAGCATTCTAGTGCTCAGTCAGGGAATCATCATACACGTGTTTAGTCGATGTTAGAGTGCCAATGATTACTAGGTGAACACATAAATTAAGGTAATTGTTAAGATTGTTAGTGGGCTTTACCCGAATGCATTGAATATCATTGCCGACCTCGCCGAGGACGACGTAACTAGCCATTTGCGATGATAAGTTTCGCAGAATGAACGTGTCGTATCGCCGGGTGTTCTCGAAGGTCGGCGGGAAATCCATGAGAGTGAAATCGCCGGTCGTGTTCGGATGATAAGCCACCAGCCGAGGCACTATCACGTTCACTGTCAAGGGAACGCGGATGTTCGGTGTTGATTTGATCCTATAACAATCGCTTGTGTAACTCTTGATTGCAACAATGACACATCATTTTGCATGGGTGCAATTAGTGAATCCCAATGAATCGTTTAATGTATTTTATTGTCATAAAATAGATAGTATGACATTCATATTTTACTGCAGTTATAAAGACTGTATGAATGACATTTCTTAGTAACTAACTCACCAAAATTCACCATAGTAAGTGCCTTCGCACAAGCCAATCAGTTCTACTTTCAGTTTCACCACTCTGTTAGGCCTGACAACACCACGTAATGGTTTTACAGTGATTTCGAGGTCATTTGTGCCCAAATCAATCGAGAATCTAATGTGAATTTGTTATAACTTGGAGTATATATTCAATGTCAATGATATCTCATTTTTTTAACACTGAATTTAATAAGTGGATGCTTTTTCAAGCTGTAAAATATACTTGGTGCTTTTTCCGCCCTCATTACTGATTGTAATGACTTTCACTCCGGACGAGTAACCGACGTCGATGGTGCCAAAGTCAATGGCTTTCGGATCGATGCTAATGTACTCGGTGGCCAGGGTGCATATAACACGGTAATTGATCACTTTCCCATTGATCTCGATTGGTATTGTCGCGCGCAGCAATGAGGGTCTCTTAAATGTGTACGAGACTAACGTCGACACAGAAAGACCAGGATTCAGCATTACACCACGTTTCAATGATTTCACTTGAAATGCCTGCGGGAAACTCATACTTGTAAGAGTACCAATCTTTATATAATTGCATTTCTGCTCCAATTATGAAGAACACTTGCAATGGACTTTGGATTCCGAATCCTCACATACGCAGATTTCCGACCTGTGTTTGTAATGGTGATTCGCTGTCGGCAAGTAATGCCTTCGGCAGCATCTTTGAACTCAATGTAACTCGGTGTAATGCTGACACCATCGCAAGAAGCACTTAGTCTCGTCTCACTTTGAGACTGGTGGACATTAGTGATTTCGGCATTCTCTTGCATTAGGATTATAGAGTGTTCATGCTGGAAGCGTCAAGTTGAATTGTGAGACAGTTCTTGTTATTATTCAATTGAATATTGTCGTTACGTGTGATTGTTTCCTCGGCTGTATGGGCGAAGAATGCACTTCCTGGTAATAATCCTCGTAGCTGCTCCTAGCCAAACGCGAGGCAGATTTCATTTTCGAATTTTTAGCGATTCACTCTTTCCACTTATTGTATAGGTAATACTTTTTGGAATAAGACTACATTTTCTGTACTTGACGTATTTTTACGATGATATATTTGTTAATCATAAGGAAACGCTTCTACCTGAACTTTCTAAGTCAAGTAAAGTTATTTGAAGTCTGAAGTTTGCTGCCGATAAATCAAAGTACCATTGATCTGAAGTTCCATACAAATTTATGATTCGTAGTATGATAAAAGAAGATGTGATTCGATAATTCGTATCCTGAATCGTGCTTTATTGGAAGATAAAAGATTTATTTCGGGATCGAAGTGACTTATTAGACAAATATCTGATAGAGTCTGATAGTTCATGAAATCAAAGTATTGTCATTTAGCCAAAGTTTAATTTGTACATGACATTGTCTCTACTGGTCAGAGGGAGCCCTGAAATCGCACAGGTTTTATCTTTATCTTGTGATGGACATGTTTTGAGACAAAGTAACAGTGGAGAGATCAAATGTGCCGATCCGCTTTCCAAGCTTAATCCCATTCGCTGTAACGAAAGGCTTAAACGTAGATAAAGGTATTAAGAGTTCAAAGGGTCACTCAATTAGCACATCCGATATAGACACCGGCTACCCTTTATCACTTATGTCCCGGAGATAATGAAAATCCCTAGCAACATTTTCGTATGCGTAGCAACACAAAATGTCACATTACTTTCTAAAGTGAAGGGCGATTAATCCACTCGCTCCAATTTTTCCAATTTAATTATAATCGAACGAAAGTACAAAAATACAAGTCTGACTCAAACTTTGGTGAATTCCCAATGTAGCGCCCATAAGGTCACAGTGGTCCTTATCGCTCGAAACTTATCACCATAATTTGGCGACCGTCCTTATCAAGACCACAGGAACCAAATTTCAGGATCGAATTAGTTTTCAGACAATTGGGGGTTTCACAGAACTGACCGGGGAATCCATACGCTATCAACATGTTTGACAAGTGTCCTTCATAAATTCGTTTTTCTGTGAGGATACAAGGAACGTCAGCGAAAAAAATAATAATCCCAAACCCTTAGGGAACGCAGTCATTCTGGTTAGGGCGTCGAATGGGGGGTCGATTGCTCTGTACACTTGGTTGCTAATCCGTCTAATCTGTCGCAAAATGAAATAGTTGCGATTCTTTCGGTGGCACCCTTCGTGATGTGGAAAAGGGCACGCTTAAGTGGGTGGAAGCACTTGACCCTGATGTACCCCATGTTCCTCCTTCCTTCTCTCTCTCTCTCTCTCCATCTTTTCCCGACTAGTTTACAGTGGGGGATTATATTCGGGGACAAAGTGACTATCGTCAAGGATATTGTCATCATGGGACCCCTTTATTGGCCGCGAATACCGAGCCAGGAGCTGGAAGAAATTACATAAAAAGGGGATCGTTACTGGCAGGCTCTTCTGTGCTTAAAGATGGGAGACGTGTTGATAATCATTACATATTGCGAGCGATCTCATTATCTCTAGAAATACGCTAATATACAAGAAAAGAAATCATGCTATGTATTTAGATTTTTTATTTGGGAACGTTTTATTAGACCTCATAAAAGTCGAAAAAATACGTAAGATATCAGTATCTATTAGGATGTTAATGATCAGCATTTACAAGACGTATACTTGCGATCTTTTGAAAGTCAAATCATCCCCTGATCGCAATCCTTTCATCCCTATCAAAGGGGCCGATCAGTAGCAATAAAATGTTTGAACTACATACTTGGAATCAATTATGCGTAACGCGGGCGACGTGTCTTCGAGCCCTGTTGAACAGGACTTGGTCGAGAAGAGCATGTAGGCACTCGAACAATGGGGGGCCCACGTTGGTGTCCCGTTGTCGCTTCCCGGCTAAAGCTACCCCTCTGCTAATTCGGGGGGTTGAGAGAGAGAGAGAGAGAGAGCGAGGGGTGACGGAAGAACGAGATAATGGCTGAGCGGTAGGAGGGGGTCGCTGACTTTTATTACCCCGTCTGATGTTATGAATGCGAGTCGCAGGCGAAGCTTGCCTGGCCACCCTCTCCCTTTTGCGATCGCTCCTACAGACCGGTTATGCTTTTTTGCCGGGCATGGCGGTCGCGATTAGTGATGGCTTAAACCCGTAAACCATCGGTAAACAAACAGTAATAAGAATCAATCATTTAATAAAGACTCTAGGGAATATAACTGCTTATAATGATTTTAGCAAAGTGTAACGCAAGTGAATGGGAAATGCCAAGAATTTTAATTTTAATATCTAATTTGGCGAAATGTTTGACAGTCTTGTGGCTACTATTACGAACATTGACGTTGAAAGATGCTTCTTCAAACGATAGAACGAATACAAAGCGAGCACCGCTTCCCTCGAAAATAGTAAATCTTCCCCGAAAAAGCCACAAGCCGGCCAGTAAATCGCTGCGATCCAATATTCGGTACAAAAGCGTCTCTTAATAATAGAAGGTATTATTGATAACCAAGCGTAGCGAATGGGAAAGGACGCGGCACCCTTTGCACGTGGTCGGTTCGAAGCCAGCCCTATCTGGCGAGAGGTGGCGAGTTTGAATGAGATTGCGTCTCGTTATTGAAGGCCTCCGCTCGAGCAGGAGGAAGCAAGCGCGAACACACTGGTGGCATGATCGAAGATATGACACATGGTGTTGTTGCTCACCCGAGTGCAGGTTGCCCAGTCACATTCGCACGACTAATTGTTGCGAAAATATTTCTCTCTCCGCACGAGCGCACCCCCGGCAACCACCCGCGTGCCTGCTGCCACCCTTAATAACGGCGGGGAACATCGCTCATGGTCTTCCGGGCGGACAGCATCCCGGCGCGGCGTCGCCCGATACGTGCCGACGAATCTCGCAAGAATATTGCAATTCGCATTCGTCGGAATTAAATCGGGGCGGCCCACCACTCGGCTCGCGTCCCAACTCCGCGCGATATTAATTGGAGCACTCGGAGCCGCGCGAGTGCAATCACAAAGAGCAGCGCATCAGATATCCACTGGCTCCTTTACGAGTGGTCCGACATCCTAGGATGTAATAGCGAGTATCTGGGAAAATGGGTCGAGCGAAAGCACTAGCTCACCCATCCTTTGATACCTCGATGCTGAGATGATCAGGTTAAAATTTTTGATGTTGTAGCTTGCAAAATGAATTGCAGGAAATTTCATTTTAGAATCTAAGGCGATTAACGCTCCAACTGTTTAGGATTCAGCTGGATTCCCAAGTGCAATAATTTGTGCACGCGTGTTCACGGTGGTTTGAGAATCCGTTTGATATGAATCTAACGGAGGGCTCGAGGTTATTGGCATATTTCAAACGAAGGAATGCTCTTTGATCACGGAGTGACGTGCATTATGGTCGGTTACTATGATTGTATCCTTGAATCGCGTGCTCTTTGCCCACTTCCTATATTCCTTCGCATTCCTAAGTGATATTCTGCCAGAAAGCTTCGCTTGGAATAATTTTATTTTGTTTGTTATGGAGACTACATGGCGCGGCCAATGGCACACCCGTTTATGGGAATGGCAGAACGGGATAATCACACTTACCAGCACTAGCATTTTAATATTTCGGAATACAACCGGAGTTTGCCATTAATTATTCAGAGAGGAATAAAAACGAGTGCTCGCCCATTTCATGCGGAGCGAATATTTAACTTTACGTGCGCATTAACGTGGCAAGTACCATCATAAAGATCGCAGATTAAACTGGAGGCAGAATATTTTCCACTGACATAGCTTTGTTCGTTTTTCCTATTAATGCTGTTTGTAACCATTGTGAAATGTCGAACCAGAATGGTCAATACTTTCTGAAACAAAGCACTTGTAAATCTACGAAGTTACAAGTCCTATTAATTCCAGATAATTTCAAAATAATCGTTCAACATTCAATCCTACGAACAATTTTAGTATCCATCGCCAATCTTGCAACCACATTATTTGATTACTGATCAAAATCAATCAAAGCATTGCCTATCTCGTTCTGCTTTCATAAGGGATCAATAGCCCAATGGAAACCGATAGAAATAAAAGAAAGAACGAAAACGAGGACGCAAAGAGAGATCGACTGGTTCGAGCCTCCGAATCCTTATGAGTTTAATCTCGAAACGAATTCATCCGGCTTTCGTTGAAAAGGCAACGTTGGATTTATGGAAAATTGGGAGGGACTGTCAAGTGGCTTTCGCTTCTCTGTATTCGAACATAGCACAGACACACACACACGCGCCTACTCATCGTTGCGAACGTAAATTCGCCAGGCAGTCACGGATAACTGGAAAGAGGGTTGGAGGGGCTTTGAAGGGGGTGCGGTACCGCTGGCACGGCGACTGGCAATTTTAATATCCGCGAATGATAAACAAAGTGGTATCTAACGAAGTGGATAGAGGCGCGCCGTAATAAAATTTGCCTCGGTGAATCTCCTCCGCCCCGCCTCGCCCCTTTCCAACCTAGCCCAGCTCTGTCCTGCCATTCCAGCATCCACACCGGGGATGCTGTCTCTTTTCCCGACTTCAAACCAGAGGCCGCTCGCTCGGCAAACATCACGAGAGCGTGGTTTCCTCTGATTTCAATTACTGCTGTGTCAACTGTCATATACTACACACGTACACACGTACAGCCGAGCGAATTGTTGTGCAAACTGTGCCGGGACAATTGGTGGGGTAAGCGGTAAATGGTAGTGAGCGAAGCGGCGGAAATTGAAGGGCGGAATCTGTGCAATAGTAATGACTGACATTTCGGATCAAATCACCATTATTATTACTATTTGTCATTTGTTTTACGGGTCTAATGAAGAAAGTAATTATTAAAGTTTGGTGGAATGCGGGAATCCGTCAATGGTTGTATTATTTAATATAGTGCGAGATCATCTATTGGAATTTGCAAAGGTACTAATAAGCAGTTATCAAGTTAGTAATGAAAGTTTGCGGAGTGGCCCCCCCTCTGCGAGTTCGCTTTTATTACTAATATACTTGATACTATTATCAGTCCGATTATCGAGCGGATCGTTTTGCGGTCGCCTGCCATTCTGAGAACGTCGGGTTATTGCAGGGAAAACTGTGCGGCGGGAGCGCGCCGATGTGCTGCAGTTTGTTAATATAATGATTTCGTTACTACTCCGAGATAATCAATGTTAATCTGCTTGCTGTGGTTGCGTACGTTCGCCTAGTTATTCCTGGCGTTTCCTGTGTTACGAGGGTGCTGCTGTTAAAAGCTATGGCACATGTTCCCTCTGGACCCTGTGTACCGTGTCCCCGTCCAATAAACCCGGAAATACTTCGCTCATGCATAGAGGGAAAGTTCGCAGACCAATGGAGTTTGCAACTTCTGCAGAAATTTGCGTTTTCAAATCCTTGTGCCTTAATTGCCTGTATAAACTCGCCAATAAACTAAGCAATATTTCATTAGAACGCAGTAATTTAAAAAATCACAAACCAACTAATAATATACATAATACTCACTTCCTTTTCATTCTTCGCTATAATACAACATCCCAAAACTTTTAATCCCAATGCACTCTGCAATCCCCATAATAAGGATCCCAAAAAAGAGTGGAAACAGTCAGCACGCACCTGCATCAAGACTCATCTTTTCCAGAGCGAGGTGGGTTAAATGTAACAAGGATCGGTAATACAAGGATGTAATGGGAAAATGAGCGAGTGCTCGTCCTGGCGGCGGCAACAAAGGAAATCCGACGGACAGAACGAGCAAGAGAACGAGGCTAATCCCAGGAGGCACGGACGAACGCATAAAAGGTGGAGGATAATAACGCGCGCGATGAACAAGAAGCAGGAGGGTGAGGGAGAGGGAGACGGAGAGGGGCGGAGGGGGGGGGGAGGTTGGTGCGAGGGGTTAGAACGAGATAAGAAGGGATGGATGGATGGTCGGAGGAGAGGAAGAAGGCGAGAGAAAGAGAAAGAGAGAGAGAGAGAGAGTGAGTGGGTGAGGGAGGGAGGGAGAGGGACGTGGTGACGCGGACGTGCGAACGATAAGGGTGAAATGGAGAAAGATGAAAGCGCAGGGGCGCGCGAGGGGCGGCCGAAGGGTCGAAGGGGTGGTGGACTGTTCAGAGGGGGGTGGCGAGGATGTTGTAGGATGAGAGAGGCCACAAAGGCAGTGGGGCTCTTTTGATTCGCGAGCTAATTGGAATACCGCGAATGCCAACGACGATGCTAACCCCCCGTCGAGCAGCCACGGCGCAGTACCTACACACCCCCACGGACAGAGGGCCACGGAGTGGGGCTTCCAAGATCAGCTAGGAAGCACGCTGTAACCGGTGAAAATAGGCGGAGCTTACATCACCCGCACGCAGCCCTCTGCTTCGAGATATCGAGGCTTATAGCGTTCTTTTCCGGTCCGAACTATTCCCGGGCACCCGGATCGCTTCACCGAACCTTCACGCAGATTTCTTCCTAAGAATTGCTGCTCGATTGAGAAAAGTTTAGCATTTCTTGGATGTTATAATTAGTAGGTATTTGAAAAAAAAAATTTTTTAGCCATTTTTTTAAGTGTAACTTGATTGTCAGTCGGAGTTAGTTATGATATAATAAACGTTGAGGTATTGGAATGTTTGTTTAAAGCGTTATTGGAGAATTATAGTTGAGGATGTATTGGATGGCGTTGTATGTTGGTTTATTCCTGGTGTGTTTATTGTACGGGATGGAAAATCCGATCGATACCGTTTCACGGCGCTTTCATATGATACAGCGGAGTGCCGCACGATTCTCCATCGAAGGTTCGCTTTCTTTGTGCGCCCTTTGACATGGGTCCAGAGCTAATTTATCACTGGGATAAGGGGGGCGGCCGCACATAAAGTGCGGATATTAGTTACCGAATGTCATCCACGTCGAATTTTTGCGCGGCAGAATTGCACGCGCGAAAACACAGTGCGACTAATGATTTTAAATTGAACGTTTATTAATAATCATCACCTGTCTGTTGACTTTGTGATCGCAAGCGATAATAGCATTTTAGTAGTTTCGTCGGCTTTATGGGTTCACCATCGCGCGTAATTTACAGTTTCTGGAGGAGAAAGTTATTCACCGAGCCACCAATGAGCTTTCCAGCGCGGAAAGCTCTTAATATCCTGTCGCGAAGGCCATCTTCCGTTAGCACGCACCCTTGTCGCCCACCACAATAAATAATATCCGCTTTCGAAACGAAGGTATAATCAAGGCATTAACTTTAATTGGACAAAGAGCAGCTTGCCAAGCTGGCGTGCCGGCGACAGAGTTTCCTCCGTTATTAATATTTAAACAAAAGCTCGCCTCGAAGCTTTTCCCCTTCTATCTGCTTGCACTCCCCCCTTCCGCCACCAGCGCTCGACCGCAAATGGGCGGAGATTAATCCTCGGGGATTGGTTTATATTATGCCACTAATTTTGTGTTTAAAACACAGATTTGAAGGGGCTGTATGGTTTGCCAGATCTTAGGCCTTCCGTAAAATACATGGTTAATTTAATTAGGAAGATAATAAAAGGTTCTTAAAGTTACCTCTAAGATTGATTGCATAATTGCGTGGAGGGGGTAATGAAAAAACAAGCAGCAGGTCTGCAGCTTCGAGATTTATTCTCCGCAACATGTACGCGTATATGTATATAATTATGCGCTTCGGTATCACGTATATACAATTGATTTCGCGTGCCAGTGCCAAAAAGGCAAGTGTGTATGTCTGTACGTGTGAGTGTCGAAAGCTTGCCTCAGTTTGAGATATGGTGAAGTGAGTGGAGGAATGCTTATTTACTGGAAGAGTAGTTTCTAGCCACTTACAGTCCCCGCTAAAGTATATACAATCGTTACCACTAATTTCGGCTACACTTGCGAGATTTCATATCGGAGAACTTAGAGAACAACACCTACACCGCGTCAAAGACAGTTATAAAAATATATATTACACAACCAGTAGGAGGGAAATCACCTTTAATGGTAGAACATTACTACACCGTGACGCGTCTCTGTCTTTGAAATTACAAGGACCTTTCGGGTTTACAATGCTAGAGCAATCGATAGATTTTCCAGACGTGTCAAGTCGATATATTATTAACAGTCCATCATTTCTGAGAAAGTGTAGTCAGGGATACAAGGGAACCTCCGATCGTTGTCCTTTCGGAAGGTTACACAGTACAAATACAATAAGAAGTTTTATTTCACACTTTTTCTTTAAAGCAAAGCGACTCGAAAAAAAAGCAGAAGGTGTTCTAAATTATATTGAGTGCCTTTTCCATTAATGTAGAGTCAATTGACGAGATTTCAATGTACGTACTTACACGGATGACTAGTAATTAGCAACAGAAGAATGTAATTGTTAATATCGAGAGGGTAATCTTGTCGATCCGCATGTCGGTGTCACCAAGCGTTTGTTCTTGTCGGGCAAAGTTTCGCAGGTCTCCCGAGTGTATCTGCGCGACGTCGGAGTTTGATCGGTCGGAATCTTGCCGAGCAGCCGGTCGTATTCTGGACCTTCGTAAGTGGGCGACTTGGTGTCCCTCGATCTCCGCGAGTCCATAGTACATGGTGCCGATGATGGATAATCGTAGCCGGCACTTGGACTATGCGCGTTGTGCCTCAAGTTGCATCCGTGGAATGTGTCGTCTCGGAATTCATCACCTGAAACATCAAAGTTCATTGTGATTAGAAAATTAATTGTTCCACCGGTGTCGTGAACTTTTTTAAAACAAAAATCGCACTTGACTAATACAATTTAGATTGGCTTACCTATCGAACCTTTCGTGTAGAATCTCAACCGATCGTCGAACCTGCAGTTATGCTTGTTGGTTAATGGTGTTTTCTTATTGGGCACATAGCCACAGCGGCTGCACTTCTTTGTCTTGTTGAACTCCAAATCGAAAGGAGCATCCATCTCCGGCTTTGTGCGAGAACGTCGATTCGGGTGGATCGGGAATGTTGTTGGGTCGTAATGATCGATGTAGCTTCGTGATTGTTGCCAATTATAGTAATCTATCGGAGATCTCCGTGGGTTTCTCGGGGATGCTGCTGCGGCGGTTATCTCCTCGTCCGTCAATGGGTCCTGCGTCTCGCGCTCGGTCGGGCTGTAGTATCGCCTAATCACACCCACAATAACTAATCATGCTTAGCAACAATTTGACAATCACCGCATTAGTATATCGTGACTTGTTAAGATTTAAGGATTATATCTTAATGTTTAACGGAGGTAATTTGAAAAATATACGGTTAAGAAATAATTTTTATGTGTTCTCTTAAAAAATATTTCATCATAAGTGTATACCTTTGTTGTAACGGATGAGACTGACCAGCCCAGGCTTTTTGATCGTAACTTCGATATCTTCGCGCATCTTCTTGTTGCTGCTGGTCCATTGCCTTCCATCGCTGTGCCCTTAGCAACGTATCTTTCGACAGAGGTCTGGATCCTCGACGAGGTTGCGGAGACGTGTCGGACTCTTCCTCGATCTCATCGTCAGCCTCGTGATCTTCACACTCCTTGTCCGCGTATTCACTCAAACCCTCGTCGTTATTTTCCGCTGGAGTGGAATTAATACTTCTCAAAATCCGGTTTGATTGATTTATTTAGGGTTTGCGTAAAATGTAAATTTAATGTGAATAATAAGACGAAGGCTTGAAGATACAGATAAAGTCACTCCTAATAAGAATGGAATAATTTCTCATCAATACCTTCCTCGGCAGCATCTTGGCTGACGTCTTCAGTGAGGTTGTCCGTCTCTTCCTCAGCATAATCCTTCTCATTCTCATTCTCGGTTTCAGGCTCGTAGCAGCTTCTTCTTAAAGGGGTGGCAGTAGACGGGTAATACTTTTCCCTGTTGCACGTCATATATTTCTCAGGAATTCGATGCGCGGCGTCCGCGGAGCGTGTTGGAATGTGCGGAAAGTAGGAGGGTTTCGAGGCACCGTGATTTTTGTGTGCCTTCGCTGCATAGTAGTTGGCCATTTGCTCCGCCGCCGTCGGACTCCTGTGGGATAGGCCAAGTCATTCCCCACATTTTTCCCCACTTTCCCATTAATTTCTTTCTTTTAATTCCACTCGAATTAACCAATTCAGAGTTTAGGAGAAGCAAGAACGTCAAGAACACTTGTTAACATTTCTTAAGCTCAATTTTTCCACACATTAAAGATTGCTGGAGTGAAAGCGACTTAGAATGAATGTAAGTTTCATTTGCAAATTCAAGATGGAACGCACCTACTCCTGCTAAGTGGGACGGTCAGATTCTTTCCTTGGGAATATTTCCAATAAGTATCGGAAGCATCGGCATTAGTGGTATACTTCGGTGTCCAAGATTGCGAGGAGCCACACTTGGCCTTTTGCCTGTCAACCTGCTTCATTGTCCTTTATCAGGTGTCCTTTGTTAAAAAGTGGGAAGCATTAGCATTCACCAGTCACTTCCTTTTCTATCTAAAGTCAGGGTCTCCCAGTCTCATACACTTCGAATTACGATTTATCCCTTTGACACTCTCAAGAGTACTATAAAAGTCCATCGTCATTTCATCTAGATAATATTGCACTTATTCATGACGTAATGTTCGTTCTCCTTGTACTCTATCGTTAAAAGTGTTCAACAGATACGTTCGGGTATCTTAAACTTATCACACCGACACCACGCTAATGGTCCAAGTCTTACTTCTTGAACTTGGAACGCGTTTCAAGTCCCTCAACACTGAACCTGCACACTTTCGAGCACGCAACCCCTTGGCAATTGAAAAAACTGGTAAGAACTGTTCACCAAGACAGTCATTGACCTGTCGCGCAGTCATCGCCAGGGGGTGAGGGGGGAGCACCCCCGAGTCTATTATACGGAATTCCTAGACTAATTTGGAGGTCGAAGGGGAAAGAGTGAGAAAGAGAGTGAGAAAGAGACAGAGAGAGAGAGAGAGGCAAAGAGTTGGTAATTACTTGTGCCGGGCAAAGTCATTAAAACGGCGCCGGACAATGGAAGAAATCCGGGGAGGGGGTGGTTTTCTCAGGGTGCAGGTTTGATCTCGGAGAGAGGAGTGTTGGGTCTCCGCTTTCAAGGTCTAGATCAGTAGGCGATGCGTCTCTAGATTCGAAGAAAGGAAGAAGCAGGGTTGCTGCGAAGGTTGGGGACGAAGAACGAAGTGGTAGCAGATCTGGCTCGAAGGACGGGGCGATCGACGCCCGCGTCTTTTCACCATTTGTCGGTCTCGTTGCTGTCTTCGTGCTCGAGCGACGTGCTCAGCGAACGCTGGAATTCGTGCACCCGCTGACTTTGTTGTTCGTGATGATGCTTTCGCCACTTGATGCGCCGGTTCTGGAACCAGACCTTGACCTGCGCTTCCGTCAGCCTCAAAGCATGTGCCAGGTACAATCTTTCTGGGCCCACCATGTACTGTTGCCGCGCGAACTCGCCTTCCAGCCGCTCCAGCTGCTCCGCCGTGAAGATGGTACGCACTCGCTTTAGTTTGCCGCCACCCCCGCCGCTCGAACACGAACTCGAATTGCTGTTCTTTGTTGCGCCCTCCGCATCTGCCCGGAAAAAACCCAAACACCCCGTACAGAAGCCACTCAATCCTAGATCATCTCAATTTCCTATCTATTTTCTAGGATTCATACTGCAATCATTTAAGATGTCAGTTTCAGAGAGTTAAAATGAATTCGATGGAACTGAATGTCGTGCAATTTGCCCGTTTCGTATATGACAGAACAATTTTTGTAAAGAGGTTAGTTAGTACGACAGTACGAAAGTTTGAGGAGTATCCGAATACCACAATCAGTTCATGTTACCTGTACAATGTAATTTGGGAAGTTGGGAAATCGTTAATAGCCTCTCACTGGTCGCGACATAATGGCGAACTTAATACAATTTTGAAGATATACTTTTTTTGTGAACTAGTGTGACATTGACACGAAAATTTTTCGTAAGACAGACGAAATGAATTCGTTCACTGATACTCGATTGCGAGTACTGTGTGCTTTCTTTTGTTATGGATGAACTTTAATAACGCGAAGTATGTAGATCTCTGCGCTACTTACTTTGATGTTTACGATACTGTTGTTGCTGTCCTCGCTTTTCCCTTTGATTATTCCTTAAACCGAGGATGGCATCGATAGTGAACGATTTTGCTTGTTGCTGCTGCTGTTGCTGAGAGTGTTGCATTTGGGTGAGTGCGTGGCTGTGTGGCAGTTGGGTTGAGAGATTTTGGACCGACAGATCAGTGCCCAACAACTGGGAGCGTCTCATGCGCTCGAGGGCGATTGCTTCCAGGTCTTGATTTCTTGGTTGCACTTGAATGTTCTTGAAATCATTAGTTTCCAGAATCGATGAATTCTCGAGCAAAGCACCACCACCACCGCGTAATCTTTCCAGAGCGAAATTACTAATGTGGCTGTCTCTCATTCTGTCCAGGGATAAATTGAATTCCTTCATGCGTTCGAGACCGTAACTCTTTAGCATCCCGAAGTCCTTGATGTCCTTTTCCATGGCAAAATTGAGGTCCTTCCCGTACCTATCCAAGGATGACAGGGTGCCGTGTGTGCTCTTTTGCCTCCCTTCACGAACATTGAATAAATCCTTTGAGTTCTTGTTTCTGCGAAGGGTTTCCGACGTGTCTATCGACTCTTCGTTCTCACTAGGTCTGTCCAGAGGGTAATTCATCTCGTTTAAGGTATTCGAGATGTAACCAAAGTCCTTGTGTTTGTTGTGAGTCATTGAAAGGTTCCTTGTAGTGCCTTCGCATGTAAATTCCTCGAAACGAAGCGGCGGTCTAGCATCGAGGCCGAGGTGGAAGTCCTTTGGCTCTATGATCGAGTCCTCTTTAGCCTTTTCCACTGATAGATTTAACTCTTTGATTCTTTCATAGTCTTGAAACGCTCGTATTTGGGTCTCGGAGTGGCTGCTATCGCTTCGACAATCAGACAGGTCTTCTACGGTCAGTCGGCCCGACGGATCGCTCGTCTCCATAATCGTTCACAAGAGTCTTCTTCCCAATTCTCCTTTCAAGTTTACTCAACGCTCTAGTGGGTCCAAATAGATGAAATCCACCTTATTCTAAAGTCAATCATGAGTCACTTTCTCAATAAACAACACTCATTCACATGTCGCTAGGATACCCTTCTAAAAAGGCAATTCTTCCCTATTACACCTCTGAATTCTCTCTTTAGTCGAAACTCCAGGTATCCTCCATTGGAGAATAAAAATCTCGATGAAGGAAAATCGAGAAATTCAGTTTTGGAGACACCGGAACATACTCTGTGGCGAGCGTCACCAACACTTTCCGAGGCAAAGTCCGACGGTCGGGCAGGCTGGAGGGTCCAGTAGAGAATCCAATCAGCAGGGCACAATAGCCGAAAAACCGCACAAATCCGGGCGCCGCAAATAGAGCGGATCGGAGTGAGGAGAAAAATGCGAGCAGTGAAGGTGGAAGGTATGACTACGGTGAAGAGGAGGCGAAGGGTTCGGGATGGCGTTGGCGTACTTCGGCAGGAGGCTGAGAGAAGGATGGCTGAGTCCGGCGCTGGCGCGTTGGAGCATCCACGGATAATGATGTCAGCGAGGAAGATCACCGGGCGCGCTATCAGCGGTGCGGGAGGGTTGGCCGACACACGGCAGCAGGACCAAGGATATATCCCGGCTAATGATCCCCTGCGTGACAGGCGAGGGGGGTATTCAACGTGGCATCAGGGCCCGGCCTCCCGAGGACGCAACAATCGCCCTGCCGGCCGTCCGGCCGCTCCCCTTTCACCTCCGCAACCCCCAAATGGACACCGCAGAATTCATCCCCCGCTCTTACTCGCACGCGCGCGCTCAATATTTTTTCGCTTGCCCAGAGCAACGCGCATCATCCCTTCGCCGCTGATTGGCTGCCTGGAGCTTTCACCCTCTGCGACCGGGCACGCCCATCCGCCCGAGCCGCCGGAGAGCTTCGCCGGTGGGGGTGCTTTCTCGCCGGGAGTCTGTTACCCTTTTTTCCCCGTCGTCGCTTTCCTCCTCTCCAGCTCGTGTCCAACAGATCCTCCGGCTGCGTTTAGGGTCACCTTCGTCCTTGGTCTCCTCGCCTGGCCATCCCTACTCGGCACCCCCCCCCCCCCCCCCCACATTAATAAGCTCGCCTGCAAGCTTGAGAGAAGCCCACCGTACGTCCACATCCACATAGATACTTGGTAGAAGGGTTGCCGTGGATTCCTTACGCCAGCTACTCTATTTCTCCGGGCACGACGTCATCCGGCGTCTAAGGCGTCCTCGGTAATTAGGTGCTCCTTCTAATGATGATGAGCTCGTTTAATTTTGTCACACCCCCTCGCTCGCCCGCCTCTTCTTGATGCGCTGATCTTTCTTGCACCGTCTGTGATGGAGATAGTGGCACTCCTCTGATGAATAGACTCCAGACGCACGGCTATCCGCAATTAACGCTGCTTCTGACGCTTACTTCTGACGATTATAGTAATTAGTAATCTTTATTGAGGAGTAGTAACAATGTAACGTGAGTTGGAATTCTAGTTTCTAATTCTAGTCTAGTTTCAAGGACAGTGCTTGATTATTCGAATATGGTTAAAAAACAATTGCACATGCTAATTATTTTATGTTATGTGAATGCTGTGAAATTGAATAGTTATTAAATTGAAGCAAGTACCGATGTTTATATTGTGTATAGTCTTATGGTTTCCACGACGTATTTCTTGTAAACTGAATGAATTTGTGTTTAACGGTAATAAATTAATATCATCATGTATCCGAGATGTAGGAGCAAATAGGATTTGCTTAATTGGGCCCTTCCTGCCAGAAACTTCATCCATAATCCCCTCATTAGACGTTGACGGGTATGTGGGAATTTTAGTGCCTCGGAAGACCTCTAAAGAGCTTAAGCCCAAGGGGAAGTCCTTAATTACGTCTAGATTTCATGCCGAGCTAATATTCCCTTCCTTCTAGCTTTTCTGTCGTGGTTGTTAGTTCCTCACTACAATTTCTAATAAAACTCAACCGCATCACTTTAATTCTAACACGTGTCCTTTCACAAAACTCACCCAATATTTTTCACAGTGCATTGTCAGTAAAAGAAAGCAAACCTTTTCTTGCGTGATAGCATTAATTTGTAGGGAATACTTTTCTGCCGAACTAGCTGGCAAAATGGAAGTCGGGCTCGTGGAGGGCAGACATTTTAATATCCCGGGAGAATGGAGAGCCCTCCGTTACGGGGGTGGAAAGCTCACTGTATTCAGGCCCGACAATTATTAGCCTTCGAGTAAGAAGCAACTCTTCGAGGGGGGATGACGGGGAAGGTGGGAGAGGGGCCAAGGGGAGGTTCGGGCACTCAATGAGATCGGCGACAAATGTTTAAATTAAATGCCGTCGGCGATCGTACGAAAGAATTTCTATTGAAGCTCGATACGACCCTTCCCCACCCTCCGCGCGCCCTCCTCCCACCGAATCGCAGCGCCAAATGACTTGCGAGCCACCCTTATTACGGCCTCGAAATTTATCACGGAAATTTCGGGGAGTATTTTACCCGGATAATTGCCGCGCTTTATAAGAGCCGCTCTCGGGTAGGCGACGAGAGGGGGAGCAACTGGGAGAAAGAGAGGGAGAGAGAGAGCGCGAGCCAATATATGTATGGAAAGGGCAAAGACGACGATCTTAGACTACCGGCTCGAGTTTCATTCGCTTTATACCGAAGTTTCACCCTCGATTTCACTCACCAGCCCTTACACCTGCCAGCCAGCCGTTTATCCTGAAATTTTCGGCTCAGGACAATCTTTAATTAGTTCTTAACTCCCGCACCTTCATCCTACGAAGGAACAATTAGGGATTGTATAAAAGATCAAAGGACAGATTTATAATTCCATTCGAGTTTTATTCCGTTCGCGCTTTAACTAGATAGTGGCAGGAGCGGCAACAAAGACGTGTTTCGCACCCTACAAAATGATGCAGCGTAACAATTCGGGATTCACATTCCCATGATTGCGTCAGGCTTGTATGGCAGCAGAGGAATGAGAGCCTGGAAATGCTCGGACGTTACTAGCACGATACATTGAAAAGTGTAGGCAACAGTGAGAGGAGGCTTGCGGAAGGCAGACTGGAGTGTCCACATTCTACTGCCTTATGGCGTCCCTCACCCTTTGGGCTGCGGGGGGTAAAAGAGAGGCTCATTCCATAGGTGAGATTACAGCAGCGGCAATTAGCGGACGGGAGGTAGGTTGTACGAGAGGGTGGAAGAGGAAGGTGGGCAAGGGAGGATGGGAGAGAAAGTGCGGGAGGGTGAGGGCCGACGGTGCAAGCGACAGTTTCGCCGAGCTTTCTCCATCTGGTGGGGTTGTCCCGGATATGATTGGCTGTCAGCCAGAGGGGTTAATCCCCGAGCACGGCCACACCCTCGCGACATGTCTCAATCCATCCCCTCTCCGCCCCGAATTCGCCCGAGCTTTCAGTTCTCTCTGCTCTCTCTTTGCCCTTTATCTACCCTTGCCCGCACCAGCGCGGGAGATGAGACCGAGGAGAGCGCCCGCCAGCACCATCCACAGCATGGAATGGAACGTGCTCTGCGATCTTTAACGCGCCGCCGCTCCTCGGAACGAGAAAAATTTTGCCTACACTCCCGGGTAATCTTGATTTGCTTAATTGGAGTTAATTGGATGAAATTATCCTTGGGAGCCCCGGCTTCTCTTTCTCTTGCTCTGATTTCTTGATAATTAATCTCTCCATTTTTTACGCGATTAAATATTTCATTCTCGTAGTAAATTAGTCGCACAATTTATTGTAAATTTATGCAATTTCTATTCCATGATTGATTTAAAATTAATTTAGAGTTAGGGACAATGCATGAAATAACAAGTGTCGTTGTAGATATAAGGAAATAGATGCTGTTCGATTTACAGCAAAAAATGTTCATTCTGTCAACGAGGAGCACAACTAGATCCATTCAAGCACAATTGTAGTACATTCAGGAGCCACTAGCTGTCCAGCGCTTGCGATTAATTTTTTTTCTTAAGTGACATGGTGATGTCACGTGAGCAGCGGCAATTACGGTTCACACAGGTGGACATTATTTCCTAGTACAATAGAGCAGCGGCTTCAATGCGTCCACTGCGTCAGTGGCCATTTGCTCGCGATCTGCGGAGAACTAGTTAGCCTTGTTTGTCGCATTCTCAATCTTTCCATAAAGTTCTGATCAATTTTTCGGATTTATAATTGACGAGTGAGCGATTATTGTTAATTGTTTGGTGGAATTGTTCTAACATGCCTTGGAGCTTTTGGAAAGAGGGAGCGGAGCCTTCTACGCAGCTGATTCACGACACGCAACAAAATAGGAACAACTGGATATCAGCCATTCCCAGATTCTTTCATCTGCACAGTCGTCCAGAGTAAGTACATATTTTTGTTTTGCATTTTCATTAGGTTTATGATTTGTTTTGAGCAAAGGAGGCGGCTATACTTTTCTGCTTGTAAGAAGGATCGCATTATATTTCATTCTTGCGATTACAAGCTTTAATAAAAATCGTAAAGTTGTCCATTATTATCGCTTCTAACATGCGAAGCGGGCTATCCGAGAACAAAGTGTATGCCCAGCGTAAGAAAGAGGAAACTCCATTTAATAAATACTCGCCTCAAGAGTCAAAGTTTTTTCATCTTGCCGCCCGCTCCGAAATGAATCATATTTCCTTCGCTCAAACAAAAAACTTTCGCCAATTCGAACAGACACCACTTCTTTCTTTCGCTCGCGTACACTCTTTGTTTAGTTCACGATTAAATAAGGATAAAAATACCCAAGTGCTGCATCAGGAGAGCCGGAAGTTGCGGTCTGATGCATATCGGGGAATCACGCGTATCTTTGCGCGTCTATTTGTATACTACACTCTGATATCGTGTCCAATATAGAACTGGATTTACACCTTTCTTTTCCTTAATCGTGCGTATCAACAATGTAACATAGAATACTTTATATTCTTTTTCAAATCAATCATTCAATCTACTAGAATGTTTTACTTCCCGACGTATTGTCAAAAAATAGTCATGTTCATGTTGGGCAATTTGTCTGAAAGTGTTATGAGTTCACTTTTGGATTTTTGATCGTGTTAAGTCAATTTTCATTACAAATTCATGTCTTTTCTTCATTATTCACAATGTGAAAGTTAAGATATTGCAATGCCCTTGTGAATTAAATAAAATATCCTGGCAGTTTTACATCCTTTGACACTAGTTAGTTTTTGTTACGCGTGATTCCTTCGTTGGAGATCCGAAACTCGGGGAATTTCGCGCCGATTAATCAAGGAAATCACAGAATCTTGGGTGTTCGAGTACTCCCACTCCAAGCCACTTATAACCAAGCAGCACGCTTCCCGCCAGGCAAATGTTTGACTCGCCAGTTCTATTCAGTTGGCCTTTTTCCTGCGAGGAAACCACATACGATTTCTGTGAAAGTGCTAAGACAATAAATGTGTATCAACAACTGTTTGAATCACTCTTTGCCATGTGACATTTCGTGAAGTTCGCCAAATTGTCAGTGTTTCCGTCGAAAAGTGAATCTGATATACAGAAGCCACCCTACGTATATAGTTCTTTGTAGTAGAAATGTTGACAGCTTTAATGGAGTCAAAACGCCATCGAAAAAAATCAAATTCAACAAATACAGACACTGAAACCACCAGTAAATCTACTACTTTTAAAACTGTTGAACCCAAACCAAAAGATTCTTATACAGCCACTAGGAGTGAAATAAAAAATAAAAATCTCTCTATATTGATTGACTTGGAACCGGACTTGTCCATGGAACAAAATATTTACGTCCGTAAAAAACAATCAAGTAAAGCGAGAAACACAGACTCCTCTTCCTCGGCCAAATCGGATTCCAGCGATTCATACGTCATAGTGGCAGTTGAAGAGAGAACAGCGACAGTGACATGTAAATTGCCAACTGCAAATCCCAGTGGTAAAAATGAAAATGCGATTGTTAAAAACAAGCCCGAAAAATATGATGCTCCTGCGTGTAATCGTGCGTGGTACTCGAAGATCAGGCGGCAAATTTTGAAGAGCATCAGAAATAAAGTGTACCCTGAAGTGAGACTTGGGTAAGTGCAACTTGATTAATTAATGAAAAATCAGAATTAAGCTCAGTCAGTGATTGAAATACCACTCAATCGTAATGTTAAGTTTCGCAAACCACTGCGAGTAAAAATAATCATTCTATTGAGTTCAGAAGGTCAATTTGAGACGAACGTGCAAGTACATCATCTGCAAATTAGATGATATATAGTTATAAACTTCGTCCCAGCTTCAGACCCTAGTCAAACAGCGACCGGTGATTATGAGAGCGATTTGACGGCTGGTATGAAACAATTACTAATATCAGGTTTCAAAATTATTCACGCAGCTGCTCGCGCTGTCTAGCGATATTATCTTATCAATGATTTGCCAGTGAACACATTTGTCCGCATACATGAATTTAAAAAGAGCCCTTCTCCCGAACTCATAATTCGTTTTCTACTATTTTTTCACTATCATTTTTATTAAAAAAATCTTTATTCTTTTAAACAGTCAAAGTCAATGGATGGCGATTTTAAAATGTAGTAAAATAGTCGAATTTTAACAAATATTATACAGTGGCAGACACATCCCTTGAAACAGAATACCGTTTACATCAGAACGATAACGTTATCATCACAGGAATTGCTGCAAATGCAAAGGCAGGGTATTTTTATCTGTTCTTGGAGAGAGTAAAACGGATATTGGTTAAAGATAGTGCACTTCTCACGGTCTCGTAGGTACTGTGCGTACGTGGAAATGCACGTGGCTGGGGAGTTTAAAGACCCCCAGTGTTCTAGGGGAAAAGCCGCACTCTTTCTGCTAGGATTCCCGTCTACCCACGCATGTACGAATGACTCATCCGGGTGAACCGTGTTTCCGAATGACGCTCACGTGGCTACCGTTAAATAATCACTCTAACAAACCGGGCGTCCAACACGAACCACTTCTTTCTCCTTCCCTTTACACTTTTTTTTTGCCGCAGAGTGTTACAAGGTTTTTGGCATTGCTGTAACAATATTCTTGAATCTTGAAGGTTACTTCATGATGTTGTAAATCTGCCGGGTGATAAGCAAGTGAAACACTTGTGAAATTTCGAGAGCAAGTTGAAGCTACTTATGATTTAATCCAGTTGTTACAAATTATCCTAGCTGTACCTTGTGTAAAATTAGTGAATAATCTTTGGCTCTTTGAAGGAATCATTAACAATTGATTGTGGAATATGGGGAACAGGAAAGTTGTAATGATTCCATTTACACTCCATGGTTTCCAACAGACGGGAGTGAAAGGTGCAGCAATCGGCATTCGTAATGACGCATTATTCAAAGGGCTTTGTGTAAATTCAATCCAGCCCTAAGTACATAGTACGTGCGGCATGCGCGTGTGTGCGACAGGATCTTGCGCAGCACGTAAACCGTGGTAATGGACTTCCTGCGTGCATCGAACCTGAACGCAGGAGGGTCTAGACTTCGTCATTTCATACAGCACTCGTGCCCATTTCCCGTAAACACCTGTTTCCAGCCAGCACGAAAAAGATTCTTCTATCTACTTAGAGAATTGACAAGCTACTTGCACGAAATCTTCCATAGTCGCCATATTAAACTTTCTACTATTACTTCGATATTTTATTGTAAAACCCTTCATATCGTACATGACTGTTTAATTCTATAAGCAGTAAATTGGGTTCTGCAAACTCGAAGGTTAGCATTTTTATTTTATATACTTTTTATTAGTATTTATTTTCACTATCCGTTTTATTATAACCGAGTCACGTTCGATATCCAATCAAGATAGTTCGACACATTCACATAAACTCCTGGAAATTCGCCGCACCGTCTACCGAAGGATACAACGCCGAAAATTGTGTTCCCGTTTGCTAACGGACCACCCGAATCCCCGTAACAGGAATCCCTGCCAAAACTTCCGTAACACAGATGATTCTCTTTGTTCACGACAACTTCGTACTCTTGGGTGGCGTTGACACAAGATTCGAACGGTACGCGTCGCACGTAGACACCCATGAGAACATCACTGATTTTCTCCTGCGATGATACCAGAAATTACTTTTACAATAAATAATAAATATCGATCAATAATTGGAAACTCACATCACTTCCTAGGTCTGTCACACCCCACCCACTTGCAATCAAATGACGCGGAGGTCTCCTATCTTTCTTTGGCAAACGCGCGGCGCGCACTCTCCTTGAAAATCGAAAGCGAGGCTTCACTTTGAACAGCGCAAGATCGTGGATAAACATTCCTGTGAACGGATGAGAATATGTTGTTCCATTGTACGTGCAGATTCTTCTTAGTGTGTGAATGGATCCATTTCTGAAAGGGTCGCTCGAACCAGCGCGAACGTAGAAGTCCCTTGGGTTTAATGATGTACTACAAAATACGGAACATATTTTAAAAAGTAAATTCGAAAGTCCAGAAGGCAGAAATAGTTTATTTACTATACTCACAAGCAATGGAGAGCCGTGATTGCCCATGATCGTGATAGAATAGTTGCACCGCATGTAAATCCGTATGGTGAATGCAGGGAAAGCTTCAATAGAATAAATTTAATAATACGATAAACTGGAAACGTGCCAATAATAGTAATTGTACAAGAATAAAAGTATGTAATACTTGCCATAAAAGGACGCTGTCTAATACTAACTGGCTGCCCACCAATAATTTTCTGACTTAGTGTTGATTTCCCTGCTGCATTAGTTGCAAGTAGGCCTAAAATAGCGTATTAGAATCGCAATTTCACTAACTTCAGAATTTGTTCACTATTATTAATTTTTAATGCAAAATACTATACCTACGAGGCAGATGAATCCCAGTACTCTGAGCATGCTGGATACAACTACACTAGTACAGCGAGTAAATCCGAAAAACTCTGGTACCCCTTCGTATTCTTTATCTCACCGAACAATAAATCTCGTCAAGTCTATATATCATACAATTTTACGAAACAAGGTCTGTTTATTCTTATCTTGTGACAAGAAAGACGCTATAAATTCGTATTATCTGAACGGCACGGCATTGTAAATTTAGGAATGGAAATACAAATTAGATACCAGCACTGAGCCTTGTTAAAAGATAGCAACAAATTTTATGTGGAAAAAAATATAAAGCAAGTGGCTATCATAAGTGTATTACTGTAATAACTAGTAGATTCTTTGAAAGTAAAGAGAACACCAGGTAATTGATTACATAAGTGGATTTTTATTGTCCATTTCATATACACAAACGAGTGCATAGACATACCCTTTATAAACGCTATTATATTTTTACTATACAATATTGTTCATCAACCTTTTCGCTTTCCCTTAAACTAAAATTACTTCTCATCTGCAATATTACTATTTATTATTGCTGGAATAGTTTCTGCAATCCCCTCTTGATTAAATTCAGGATACGATATTAATTCCTCGAAAATTTGCCAGTCAACACCTTGGAAATAAGTGATAGACGTATTTCGTTCTCCTTCTATTTCAAACGGTGGATGATCCAAAACAATAGGATTAACATCCGGATTTCTTTTCTGTCTGTTCCGCCAACTGTTGTACATTTCCTCGGAATTTGCCTGATTCTGTTGATCACTCCCAACACAGAATAAGGTCGAAATGAAACCAATTGTTTCCATGAACATCGCTACTAATAATAAATTATTGGCGAGACGAGCTAGAGTACTTCGGTCACTTGAATTTCGATATTTACTGACGTGCTGCATCGATCTTATTAGATCCTTCATCGATCTATCAACAAGTTTAGTCATTGCTGTAATAAAGATATGAAAATCGAGACATTATATTTTTTCAACTAAATACTATCATTTATTAACACACCAACCAGTTTTTGAGCGAGAGATCGGTTGTTCTGCATTTTCTTCATCTGAAACATCGAATGATTGATCAAGTACGTCAGACTTTTCATCTGACCAAGAATTTTCGGCCGGCGGTGGAATTGCAGTCGTAGTCGTAGTTGTAGTCGAAGTTACTGTTGCGGAAGTAGATCCATCATCTTTTCCAAAAAGTAGTTGTAAGACTGTTACCATCCAATTAGCCAAGCATGTCAAAATCCCAATTTGGCCAAACCACCTTTCGCTCAAGCTTCTCCTCATTTCTTTTACGAGAAGCTTTTCGAAATTGTATGCGGACGTATGAACTTTTCCAATCGCGTTAATAGTTCTCGAAAGTAAACCTTGTTTGTATACTTGCAAAGCCTTCGATACTTTATTAAATCTATTCAGTAGAAGAAGTATTTAAGAAACAATTAATAAATGTAGAAGAAGTAGTATTGCGGGTAAACTTTTCAAAAAGCACAAACCTCCCACGAATTTTCACATTTGTTCCAGCAGATTTCGAGAGTCTTTCTAACTTTTGTTGCCCTTCTTCGTAAACAGCCAAATATTGCCACAATTCCGTGACAAACTTTTTCCCTAATTCGCTTCGCGAAAGTGCATCACCCAATTCAGTTGCAGCGCGATGCATCAAAGATGATTTTGGTACTTTTCCATTCAATATTCTCTCGTAAATATATTTCACACGATGTTTTATGTTAACCGGCATTTTTCTTCTCGATTTGCAAGACATATATATTTTTCCTTCCTTTTCTACATTGACTTTGCAGTCGCCTAAATACGTAATCGATCGGATCCATTGTCTATTGAAGTTCCTTGTGCTAATTGCCGACTTTATTGGACGGAATTCGTAACCAGCCAGGCACTCACTCAGCCCCTTTAATTGTTCAATGCACTCGGAATATTCTCCGCCGCTGCTTATTATCGATGCGCAGATGACCATGTGCGCACTCATGAATCGATGATTAGTTGATCTACTCGACAAATTCTTCTCGAGTCGGCCTCTTAAAGTTTTGGTAAAATATCCTGGTGATCCTTTTAAAAGGTCTAATAGAACTTTAATAAGGTTGAAACCTTTTCCAGCTTTGTCCGCTATTTCCTTCAGACATTTAGTTAATTTTTCGCTGAACTGAGAGAAGTCATCGATTGCTCCTAAGAATTGAACACTGTTGTTCCGCATGGTTAAAGACTGTTGGGAAAAGCAACACATTTTACCAAGGAGAATTATTTCAAATTGGAGAACAAGTTGTGTGGTAAAAGATTACCCACCTCGTCTTCTGAAAAGATCACATCGTGTTCATAAAAATAGTTCTTGGTTGATACTGATAAATGATCAGCCATTACTCCAAGATCAGTGAGTACTAGAGACCCTTGAAGCAAAATTTCCGAGAACCAATCGTCTGTCCCGTTCGAATGAAATTGTTCGGACACCCGCGCAGCTCTATGGAGTCCGCAAGCTTCCGCGAATTCCAACAGCTTCTTCCTGATCGACCAACTAATTTGGTTAATTGTTCGTTGCAAAGCTGTATCATTAAGTGAGGTTGATCTCAACGCAACAGGTTGTCTAACAGGCGTAGCTATTCGCCCCAGCAATAGTTTAATTGTTCTTTCTAATTGCACCACTTGTTTAGGGTTTACCAGAGTAAAGCCCAAATTTCTATTCATCGAAGTTTCAGGATGAATAATGTCATTTTTTCTGTCGCACACAGCCAATTGTGCGACTCCTAGAAATAAATATTGTCTCTCATTGTATTTTCTTGTTTAGTAGCAAAGTCTATTCAAATTCAACTTACCTAGGAGAGATAATATTAGAAGAGCTCTGGACAACATGGTGTCGCGAGTGCAAATTCATATTTCAGCAGCCTGCGGCCTATTTAATACTTTCGTAGAGCTATAGAAAACTATTCCCACACGTACTAAATAATCTGTATCACAGAAAAGCTGTAGAAGTATTGCGTCCGTTTGTCACTAATAACTTATGGTTGGATGCTTTATGAGAATCTTATCGCTAAGTATCGTAAACTAGGTGTTCTTTTGAGGTATTTATTTTAACATGCCACTTAAATTAGAACAGTTTTACTAAAGTGACATCACATATTTAATGTTTTGAACACTATCCGATAGGAATAATCGATTCCGAATCATTGAGAAACAATTTTATAATGGCGCCGAGACATTTTCATAGTTAGCTGATTATTTAACCATAGCATCAGAAAACAACGAATGATCTCACTGCGATGACAGAAGAATATATCCGGCGAATCTTGAGTCACCTATTATGCATAAGATTCTTTCAGAAGACTTCCCCCACCATGGTTTCTTTATTCAGGAATCTAGTCCAAATTTAATCATCTGATCAGAAAATTAGATTACGCTCAAGTCTTTTAACTGATATAGAGAAAAGCTATTTTTCATGATAGCAGTATCAGTGAAAGGTAAGCAAAGCAACAGTAGTTTAAGCATGTGCTGCTGCCATCTCTCGTCGTATGCCGCTCGAAAATTCCAAGTGTCTGACTGCAACGACAGTATCTCCTTGCTGGCGCTGACTTACCGGCGTGCATGTCACGCGAACGATCTTTAATGCAAAAGATACATTTTATTCTTATTCGCAAAAGTACGTGACAGTGACAGTGAAGGCTACGTATCCTTGCATTTCGATTATCAAATTTTCACGAGTGAAAAATTGTGCCTGAATATCAACAATTGAGCCGAACTGTGCCACTAACGGTACCAGAAAGGGAGTTGCCTGGAGGAGAATGCAGTAAACTTTCTCGCATCACCGGTACTATTTTAGACAACGCAAAAATGGATGAAGAGGCGATGTGGAAGGGTTTTTACCAAAAGATAGTCGCGGAGAAGGAAGCCAAGGAAAGAGAAGAACAACAAGAAAAAACAGAACATGAAACGAGGTACATAATGCGGTACTTGGATCAATATCCATGGAACAAATATTATAACACATTAAATGACATGCAAGAAAACCATAGAAAAATTCTTACTAATCCTCATACTATGTATTCAAACGGATGACAAGTGAACATTATTTCTAAAAAGACTAAAAATTCATTCGCGTGCATACTATTTCGGAATATGCGCAATGCAAATGTAATATCAGAACATTGTTTGTTACACTCAGATTTATTATGATGCACTGCCTACTCTGCTTGGCAATTGGAGAGGTCTTTTTAACCGCGTTGCATTTTAGCATCAAAGCTGCTAGTCGTTAACAGCAAGACTATAACAACAAAAGAGACTATTAAGAGGAGATGCCAGGGGTGCACGTAGCATTCGTCGACTCTATGTGTCTATTCCGGTCTATTAATAAAGCCAGGCTAATACGAGTTCACAGAGAGCATGTCTAGAGGAGAATGTCGTGTTCGGAGTATTTCTGTGCCTTGGATGGATACAGTCTTCTCCATCTGTGCGGTGCTGTCAAACAGCTTCTTTGGAGCCACGCTTCAAGGTCGTTACCGATCCATGAGTCATGTTACAGCATTACTTCACGCATCGATTAGAAATTGATCGATATCCGTGCGACTTCGTACGAGGCGTACCGGGATAATTGTTATCGTCTCGTAATCGATAACGATCGACTTGATACTAAAGAAATGACTATTACCGAGTGTGTAAAAAGCCAGGCAGGATAGGAAAATTTATACGTTTGACTCAGACAGAAATAAAATAATAATCTAATTGAAAACAAAATGTAATTTAAAAATAGAACAAAGCTGTATTAATGTCGCAAGCATGCGCGCGTGCAGAAACAACATTCGTACACGTGGGGCATAAAAAAGAGATTCCATTGTTGATTAGAGATGCATCCACGGAAGTCTGCAGACAATGATGATTCTAGATTCCTGGTGTCTCCTTAAACGGACACGAGGGAAAGGGAACGTGGACGCAATGACAATTACTTCGCTTCTAATTCCATACGTCGCACGTAATACTCTCCCCAGAAGGAAGAGGAGCATTATGATTCTCGGGAACACAACAGACAAACTATGTTGCTTTATTACTCACTCTTAGTAAAAACCGGTTTGACTTTATGAATGTGTCACAATAAATACAAATGCGAGCAGCATCCAAATGATTGTGAATTCATGTACAGCAATCAGTGTTTTGGAGTCTCTAATGTTGCATGTGGCAAAAGCTTCATGAACAATAAGCAGAATATGAAGTCCACGTGTTATTAATCTAAATCAATCGATATACGAGTTATCTACGTTAATATCATTTCAATTGCTGCACTGTTTATATAATCAATCGAGACAATTTGGCGCTCACAGTGAAATTATCGCAGGGATTACCGGTAGCGTCAGAGTGATGCAGTTAAGGGGAATTTCTCGTTTCCCGGTGAGCCAGAATACGACTAATGAGGAAAGAGAACGCTTAGGTCATCACAGCTTGAGTGAATGTGCCGCCAGAACTTGATCCAGTTATCACTGCGAAATATTAATCTAACTTCTTATCTTTCTTCGCAACGAATTTACATAATTCCTGAAAGCAATTCTTGTTTTCAACGCGGCATATAATTTGTACAATGTGTACTCGTTATTTACGTATTTATTGTTATAATTCGTGCATTTGCTAAATCTCTAGATAACTTGAGATAGTGAAGCATGAAAAGTAACTAGACTGAAGCACGCCAGACCTCGTTTCGAAATCGCTCGCTACTCAAGGTTATCTGTGATTTACATCACGTAAGACCTGCCTACTACTAGGAAAAGAACACGATGCTTTCTGATAACATGACTACGAAGTTTTTAGATGTATAAAACAATATTGTCTTCTTAATTGTTCAAGCAATCTCACAAAATGCTGGTGCATAATTAAAATTTTTTATTCGAAAAACACAAGGTTCTTGACCTTCAATTAAATAAACAATAACAAGTATTTTGCGTGCCAGTTTCGATTGTAAATCGAATTGTCCGCTTATCTTGAAGCGTTCCAAACGCCATCAAGTACACTTTTTACGAACTGTTTTCACGAGACTACACAGACAAGAGTCGTACGCCAGCCGAAAAGAGAGCAAGCAGATAAACACGTGCGAAGAGTTCGTCCGAGTGGAACGCTACCGAGTTAAGAATAAAAGAGGTCAGGTAGCAGAAGGTGCGCAGGCTGGAAATGCAAAACGATGTGAAACATGACGTAAGAGACTTTTTTGGGAGACTCGAAACGCAGACAGAATTCCTCGTGCATTTACGTTCGTAACAGAGAGTTAAGTGGCTCTGTCATCATTATTGTAATACAAATGACTACAAAGCAAAGGCGCTATAATACAGTTTAGTCAGCCTATAACTTAGTTAGCCACTAGTTGGTTTACTTGCCACGTATTGTAGGAGAATTCATTGCGCTTTTTTAAAAGTAATTAATGAATTATCAAGCAACATTCGAATATAACAATTGCTAATTAGTGTTCCCACTACGATCGTGAGCCATGTCAGCAAGGGAAATATCGCTGAGAAGCTCATAAAATTATTTCTGCCTTGATGAGACACTTAATATCTGTCGTAAGGAACTGTTCTCTTTCTCTTGGAAAAAACAATGCCAATCGTGCGCGGAAAGCGCATCAGTCAAACAGAGTTTAATAGTTCGCATGAAGCGATATGAGTCACACACACACATGCGTACACGCACATGTGTGGCCGCACGAATCTGCCGCGGGATTTCGCGGCAATCGCTAATTACACCAGTCATTAGTGCAAATTAGCAGTGATAAAGGGAGAAAACACTATTGTAAATTTTCCTCCCTGGCGTACTAGGGAAAAGCTGACTAAACCTTGTTCTGGAATTACATGGTTCTTATCAGGCAATAATGATACGTTCCCCTATGCATTTTTTATCATTATATATGGTACGTATTTAGATTTATGGGGGAAATGATTTCTAGGAGGGTGTCAATGTTGAATGCGATTAGTCTTGTTAGAGAACCTACGCTTATTTGCTGTTCGGTTTTTCCACTAGTTGGGCGGACGCACACTCGACAAACACTCGGCTGTGCTAATATATCGCACACATCTCTCTGCCTCCTACTTTATCCGGCATATCCTTGCGATACCTGCCTCAAGGTGTTCAGTTCTCGAGCCGACTAGCTCTACACCGCACGTTTTTGCTGCTGAGAGGACTAACCGCGTGCAAACTCCACGCGATGAGTTGCTATTTTAATTATAAACATTAAATTATACCCAAGGATAAATATAAATCATGAACTTAAAATAACAAGACTTCGGAGTGAGTTATTAATAACGATCATAAACTTGTAGGGTTGTTTTGAAATTTTAATACTATGTTATTAATCAAATAATTTGAAGTATAATCAGTTAGCGGAATAAAGCTTCGAGTGTTATAATGTTCGATCCATTATCGATGGTGCCAAGTGTAAAGGCGTGTTAAACTACAGTGTTGTGTCTGGTTGAAAGGACAAGCAAGGGGAAAATGGCACACTTCGAGAAGCTGGACGAAAAGCATCCTTATTATGCGATCGCAGCTGCTCGCATGTGGCAGAAGCCGGAAACGAAGCCGGTGACGACCGCGCGTATTTATTGGAAATACTTGGCGTTCAACTTCGTTAACAACAGGTGAACTTGCTAATGCGCACAGAAATTGCACGAGTTAATTCTGCTTTCACTAGAAGCTTTGCTCGCTTTTGTTGCAATTATCACAGCGACTGTTTTATAGTTTCGCAATGTGGCGAGCACGTGAGTCAATCGAAGGAAATGATAATTTTTATTGCCGAGTGTCAGGCTGAGTCGCATTAGTATCATGAACTCCTTGTATTTTGACCCTTAAAAATGACCCCCCTTCACGATGATTATTCGGGGTGATGTTTATGGCCAATTGTTCTTACTATAATTTGGGAAATGACTTACATTCGCTTAAATTTATCTCGCCTGTACAGCTTATTACAGTGCTCCTTCTTGTGTCACAAGGCCTCTTACAGCATATTAAAAAGTTTCTTCTTCCATCACAAAGGTCTCGCATGATTGACCAAGGGTGACGCGTGATTTGATCCTCTTCCCAGAAGTTACATAGACACGATGCCATTAATGAGAGTGATTGCTAGCTTAAATGCAACAGCGTTTGCCTGGCAATCCTAGTAGATTAATCTGGCATTGGAGAGTAGATGCAATATTGCTCCAATTTGTAGTGTCCTATTCGCAAATGAAATGTGACTTCGAAATGATTGAATACGTAGTCCTAAATACTGTCACTAACCCTTTGCAATCTAGAGACTGTGCTTTCAAGAACTAAAAACAATTCGTTATAATTGCCAAGATATCCGGTTTCCCATGATCAATCTACCACAATTGAGCCTTGAATGATTGCCACTCTTAACAAAAGAGAGGATGGAAAATTCCTGTGATAAAAATATAACTACGTGAAATCTTCCCGTGAAGTAAACCCATCAGGATTTGCATCACTTGGTGCACTTTGCGCACTCCTGTTCCTCAGGAATCATCCGGTTTCCAGCTTATCGTTCTGCTGTCTGACATGAAGCAAGCGGCCGAAAAAGTTGCGCGAGATTTTCTCATCCCCTTTCCCCGTCGGGGAGGCAAAAAAAGAGAAAAATCTTGTATTAATTCGCAGTACGCGCAAGTACACATTCCGAAGCACCGGCGGTGCGGCTATCGGGTTGCTGTGAACTTTTATTGCCTAGATTAGCCGGGCAATAATAAAAGGTGAGGGCGCAAAAACAAGGCCGGAATGCGCGACGTAAATTGATTTCTGTACATGAAGTATACATGTGTGTGCACCCGTGTTGGTTGGGCTAATCAATTAAGGAAGATACGCATTCCAGCAGGGTTGAGAGTGGTATTGGCATGATAGCTCCTCAATGCGCTTCTGTTCGATACAGTCACTCCGATCGTTCCTGTTACAGCGTTATCACGCCGACATTATGCTCATTTCTGTTTATAAACTTTGCTTGCGCGCAGACTGTCTGGCTGTGCCAGCTCGTTGACACGTTCTACTGATTTTTGTTCTTCAATTTCTCGACGAATTCCACCGCTAACTCGGTGATCTTAACTTTATATTTTATAGCTTGAATTATTACTGAACATAATTATTTAAAATGTAATCGAACTTTAAGAAAAGTTTTGGGGCAGTTTGAGGAATTTTAGTTGGTATTAGCTGCCAGTAGAGAAGTAATGGAACTTTGGTAATTGCAGAATACAAGAGAGTGATGGAGGCTTCTTCGAGAATCTTGGTACCCTGTTGGCGGAGAAAGTACGTGCCCAGGAAGAAGCAGAAGGACCTTTGCCCAAAAAGAAAGAGGAAGAAGCGGACGAGGACAATTTGAGCGAGGAAGGAAGCATTGAGGAACCCACAGATGCGCTACTTGAGACTGACAGTGACAGGGATGAGAACGAGCACGCGAGGGATTTTCTGGTGGAGTCTATGGGCTGGAATGTGAGTAATAAAAAGTACACTACTTGCTAACTCCATGGAAGAAGAACGAAGGATCATTACATTCGGGCTTAAAATAAAGAAACTGTACAGTTCCTCTAAAAAAAAATACTTTAAAAGTTCCTCGAAACTTCTTGTTGTCGAAGTTGCACGATAATTTCTCAAGTAACTATAAATAGACATTCGAAATTCCTACGTATTCAACATACCACTTATACATAAACAAAGCGAGTCGGTACTTAAAAATACCTGATAATAAAGCTGCGTTTTTATAAAGACGTGTGTGAACAAGCAAGAAAGAAAATTCAGTGGGTTTGGTTTCTGTAAATGTATCCCATGACGCACATTGTGCTTCTCGTCGTTTTGTTAACCCAGGATTTCGAGGAAAGTTACGCTATTTGTATAGAATGGCCTAAAAAACCGACGATTTTTTACGACTTGAAACATATGCGATCAATTTGGCAGTACTTGCAAAAGAAGTTTCAAGCACACGGCACTTAAGAGTACGATGTTTATGTGGACGTCACATTCCGGAGATTTTGCGTCAGTGTGGATAAGGGGTGGTCTGTTCAGTGTAACGTCCATCATAGTCAGAGTGTTAAAAGCCCTTTTACGTAATCTGTTGCTTCGAACCGGTGATAATGCGAAACATATTCCTCATAATGTCTGCCACACAGGCTGATGCTATTTCGCCGTCACTGAAATCGCTTATCTCGTCGTAATCGTGCGAATTCCACTGAAAGATCGTCTATTGCTTCAACGAGTATAATTGATTCCACCTTTTTTCCATAAAAAAATCTACTCACCAACCAAGTTTCAAATATTCAATTAAATTTTGTTCTACAAACTGAATAGACCCCAATTAAATTGTATTGTACAAGAATAGAACTGGTTGGAGACACCGATTGAAATTCCAGAGGAAACAATGAAATAATTTTGACAAACGAGGGTCTCAATAGCAGCAGTACACGCCTTGAAACTGCAATTGCACGCTTCCGACTGAAATTGAAGTTCATTGCATAGATAAGGGTCAGGCCGGAGCTCGCTGACAGAATAGTGAAGTGAACATTAGCAATAAACTTCAACCTTGATTCCTCGGCTTGGATGATCACACGCAACATATACAGATACATATATGGCGAACTCGTGCCTCGCATTTCATCCGCTGCCAAATCATCTGCACGATTAATAGTGCACATGTGGCAGGCATATCTACTTGCTACTTGAAATGGCAGTGAAAGATGCTGTTGTGAAAGAAGTATAAATGGATCGTCTGTCTTTTAAGCTTTTCACACACTATTTTTTTCACACATGAATTGTTTCCGAGTGTGTCAAAATGAAGTGAATATTTTTTCTGAAGATTTTGAAATTAGATAAATGTACATAAGTGTATTTGTTTTTCGAACGTACTCTACTTTGAGTGAATCATTCAACCCCAAACTCATCAAGATCGATCCGAGGAAGCATTGTGCACCCTCACTCGAAGTATACATCGTTGATATCGATTTCGGCGAGGTTCCCAGCCAGCTTCGAAGGGTGAGACCAGTTGGACGCCACCAATCGGTCGCATCGCACGAAATGCGGCAATGACGACCTTCGAATACGAAAGTATTATTTTTAACTTGGAAAACATTATTTATATCCGGCTGTCGCTGGGTGCCTTTGCATCGGAGTCTCAGCTCCTTGAATGATGTGTCTGGGAAAGGGATGTGTATCAACTGCGTGTCAGCTCGCCCAAGACTATGTGAGTGCTCAAACGGACCATTTATATAAATGTACATTACCGCAGTGGTAAAAAAAACTATTTTTCTGTTCTTGAATGTGCAATGAGTGCACAGGGTTCTAGAAAATGTTATTTTTAATATTCGATTACCTCCCGATATTGTAAAACTCGATTAAAAGACGATATTAATAGTCAATTGCATTAAAAATTCCGACTTTCTACGCATTACTTTTCGCGCAGTGGGTTGGTCAGTGCTACGAGCGATATAAAGCTCATAATCCATCATTCACTCTTTGTGGAGAGAGGCTATCGACAAATTCCGAAGAATCACTTGAACTCTCGAAAAAAAGGCATCGAAAGACAGAGAAAGACTGAGAGAGACGGAAGCGGACTATCGGTTCGCCGCGATTCCGTCGTATTTCACACTTGCGTTCCAAAACAATTAAGAAATTCAATTGACGAAATACAGAGGGGCGCAAGCTCCTCAGTGTGAGATATGGAAAATTGCACGACTGCATAAATAACCGGACAATCTAATTGAATGTATCGTTTCGACGAGTGTGAAGTAAAATAAATAAGAAGCGATTACTCATTTTATCACGGGTAAACAGTGGAAGCACGAGGCCATTTTTATGTAATTCGCCAAAGGCCACCGTGCGTCAAAGTCCTCCCCAATAATATAAACAATTAACAGCTCTCCGCCAGGCCACTTAGGGTTCATTGATCACTAAAGAGTTATTAAAATAATTAACATAAAATTACGACTTGTTGAGACACTCTCCTTTAATTCACTGTTCTTTATGCTTTTGTGAATTCGGTGTACTTGAACCTAGTTCCCATAAAACATTGGTCCCACACTTCATTACATTTCTCGTCAAGTGGAAAATGAAACTCCGGATTGTACACCCTTCGTTAGCAAGGCAACACCTACTTCCAGCGTCGATTGCGTAACAAGTTAATTGCTTCGCTCGTTCCAATTCACACGAGTGATAGAACTGAGGGTCATAGGACATGCAGGAACAATGCAATCAAAAAAAGCCGGGTGTCAATTATGCCACTGACACACGAAAACCTGATGTAAAGCTGAAGAGAGGAGGAGGTGGTGTGTTATCCTCGAAGTCGAATGGAATAGTTAAGCTCAATCTGAGCGATCTGCTCGTGTGCCAGGCAAATATACAGGTCCATTCAAAATTGTCGTCGGCCAACATCGCAACACTACAATTCCTACGCTTTTCAAAATATTTTATCTTCGCTATCACATCTCTTATTTTATTTAGTTTGAATCACTTCGATCTTATGATGGTTAATGATGGTAGTACTTGAATAATTGGATTGAATTTCACTTAAGATTATTTCTGAGTGAGCCTGTACGCGTACAGATGTGTACGCCAGTCGTCGGCGATGTTACACCACCACCAGGGCGAAATCGTCGACGTACAACGACTCTGATCCGACGTTCGGTCCATCTATTCCTGGCAGTGTTCGCCTCGCCTCTGTCAGGTTCCTGTCGACTCCTCGTGTCCGGAGTGTCCTGGCGGATGTTTCTCGATGAGCGCTCGAATCCCGACCAGTTCGAGGAAGTCTTAGTGTCTGGACCACCCTTGATCTTGCAATTTCCAACGCGAAAGTCGACCGCTAATCTACTTGGTCCGATAGAACTCGAATGAATTCGCGGAGAGCCGCCGAGAAATTGATTGCTTCCGGTAAATTGTGGGAAAAGTGGGATGAAGGTGCAACGGTCACGTGGACCGCCGGCGATCTCTCTCGATCGTCTTAGTGGAAAGAAATAGTGATGATTATTGTGATCATTGATGATGGTTCTTGGAGACCTAACAACTTGTTCCGGAAATTTTGTGGTTCCAATATTTATTTGTAAGATCGCAAATTCGAAGTTCTCCTTTCAAATTACTCACTCCAAATTTGAATTAACAACTCTTCATCTAAAATCATAAATTCTGATGAAACTAAAGTGTAAAGCATATACAACAAATACTAAAGAATTAAAACTGATTTCTAATCGTGATGAATTCATTCACGATCGAGTTCAACTTTTTGGCAGTCTGGTTGTTGACGCGACCCAAATACGACTGCAAAACGTATACTAACCGCGCCGTAACTTTCCCAAGCGACTGAAAATTGGCGACGCGCTGAAAATGTGTCAGATTTCTTGCATGAATCAGCGGGGGCACCGGGAAAGCGCAAGTTTCATCCGCGAGTGAATCTGGCCGTAAAAATAAGCCGGCCGTACTAAGAAAACCGGGTTAGGCAATCGTCTTCGCCGGCTCTTACTCAAAAACTGGCAAGTTGTCAGAGGCTCGACGGAAAAATCAAGCATACTAGAACCACTCAGCAGGGCGCCAGTAAACCTTTCATCTTTCCACTCGCATCCCATAATAAACAAACCCCCCGAATTAAACTTTGAAGAAGAAACATAATCGTTAAACCTATTCAATTATCTATACAACAATAAAAGAAATACTCGGATGTCGTCGAAGCTCGTGCGTAACAATGTTAATTATACAATTGCGCGTCCGAGGAAGTGGCACATGTGCTTCGCTTAAACGACTCGAATTCCCCTGAATCTAAGCTGAGCGAGAATCCGGTGGCAAAGTGGGCGTAAAGTTGGACACGGAGTAACTTGCATAATATAACGAAAATTGGGTTGTGGGTATGAAGGCAGACGACACACTTCTCTCTTTAATATTCCCATATGTGCGCTTCAAGTAGAATCGCTCCTGCGGCAGGCTTACACCGGTGACAGTCAAGGTTGTTAAATTAACATTAACGACAGTATTATTGGAGACAAAAGTTTCGGCGTTGCAAGGTAGATTCATGTAATTTAAAGGATTTGCTCAATATATCCGTGGACGCATGTAATTCAGATACCGGGTGCCTTCGGACGCCTTGGCGGACAACTGAGCTAATTGCCGGTGTATCAATTTTCATTGAGCACAATTGCCGCGAACGCACCGAACGCATTGTGGTTGCACTTGTCCCGTGGGTCAGTTAAACAGGATACGGTACAGTTTCTCATTGTGTCGATTCATTAAGCGCCATTCCTGCGTCTTCGGTTCTACCAGCACATAGAATCTGTACGATTAGATCTTATTAGTTTTTATGAGTAAATAATTCAATAAAAGAAAAGTTCTAAAGCAGTCATTAGCTACAAATCTACGAACAGCGTTCCTGGACCTAGCGTTCTTTAAGACCTTTAATTTTAAAAAATCAGCCATTTAAAATTCAAATTAGAGTTCGTGTTTGCCGGGAAATGCAATTGCACTCCGTGTTTGTCCATATGTTTCCATGTTAATTCAGCAGTGTCAAAGGTTGCGTCCCCGTTTCCATTCTCCCTATTGACCCACTGATCTTCACGTCTTATCAGTAAACAGTGCGTATGAGAGTTATCATCTACGACTGCATTGCTATATCAGAAGCGGAAGTCGCAGCACTTGGAAGATGAGCGAACCTTCTCCGTCCCAAATATCAATAAAGATCTGCATTGAGACCTTCTGGTTGATCAGAGCATCAGTACGAAAGAAAACTAACCGGGAGAACTGACTAAGAAGGGACTATTTCTATCGCACGTTACCGCATTCCCACCGCTCTCCTCTTCTTCTATTTCGACCACTTGGTAGCCTCTAAAAAAAGAGTCGCAGAAATTGATCTGACGGAGCGAAAAAAAGCCGGCGAACTCCCGGCGATTACATAACACTCCTATCTATTTTCCGAGCCACTTGACGATTTGTCTATTTACCCAACACCATCCAGTTTACACTCGCTTCGTTTTGCTACATGCGAATCAAGTGCGAAATGTAGTGCTTGAAAAACTCGGGTAACTTCGGCAAGACAATTTAATCTAATACCTGCCACGCACTGATACAATTAGCGATGGGCCAATTGGTCTCCACTGTATAATTATAAAAGTAAATATTTCGATGTAAGCCACTAAATTGAAGAATTAATTTCTTCACGCGTTTGAGGGAATCTCGAGCGAAGTTTGCCCGAGAGTTCATTACCGATACCAGGGAATCACTGTCCACCGAGACGCGGTCTACCACGGCGTACCACTATCGAGCGTCCGAAAGAATGTCACACTTAATTAGCAGGGAAGATCGGCTAATTACAAGTTCGCAATAAGAAAGAGCGCGAAACGCTATCGGGGCGAGTCCAAGTGGTCGACGTCGGTGGCACTCAGCTTGTTGCCCGATCAGATGCGTCCCGATTATGCATACACTGAGAGCGAGTAAATATGCGCTTAAGCATACGTCGCATCGCCGATAAACGGGGTCGCGGCGAGTGAACTCCGCTTTGCGGAGTTCATCTTTCAGTGACAAAGCGCTCGCTCACTCGCTCCCCCGGCGTTTTCGTGCTTTTTCGACCAGCGCATCTCCTTTATCGTAGCTGGCCCGATAAGCGGGAGTCGCTTGCACCCGACTACTGACGTTCCCCTGACTGCTACCACGAGCAGTCATTCGTCTCCGGACACCCAAGCCGCGAATGCCACTCGCTAGGCAGATACTATCGGGATAAAGCTCGAGCGGAGAATTGAAAAGAGCAAGAACGCGATGAGTGTCAACTGGCAAGTCGAAACTCAAGGGAGCCTTTGTCCGCGCGTGAAAACGAAAGCCACCCTATGGGGATCCGGCTTGGTCAAGACAAAGCTGTACTCGACGATTAGTCGCTAGTGCCGGAGAGAGAATATTTACGAGGGGCGAACGAGCGAACGTCAGTAGATAGTGGAAGCCTCGTTGGCTGGGCTGTCTAAGAGTGCTCGGGTCATTGCCGCGCCGTTCCACATTTTGCCGTCTCCAAAATTACCAGTCATTATTCCTCCGAAATCAGTGCCAAGTGCAGAGGAGCACTACATTTCGGTAGGTGGTGCATTTCGTAGGTCTTTCTGGCCCCTGACACTTCGACCTCGAGACATTCTTGTGCATCGTGAGATTACGCCAGTATGATACGATTAAACTGTGAAAAGAACTGGCTATTGTTTCTTCGGGACACTTCCATTTAATTGAGTGATCGCGCCTACTACTTGAGAACAATGGTGATGGTGTAAAAAGCCGGGAAATCATGGTGAGCACTAACGCGCCCTTAGGGGCGGCCAACAACCGGCCCAGAAACACCTTTCGCGGAGTGCCCAAAGCTGAAATCGAACGCAGAACAAATGCCCTGCTTCAAGCAATGACGGTGAGTTCATGTTGCCTTGGAATCTCGAAATAAATCGAAGATCATCACGAACAATGCAACATACAATGTAACCCTATGGGAGAGAATAATACCAAATATTTCGACTATTAATTATTATCAGTGGTCACGAAAACTTTGTATTCAATATATTTATTTATTTATAAAGTCTTGTAAATTATTGTGCAACTGCTAAGCAATGAGATAAAGAAAATTAAGATCACCGTTGTACACTTACAGCGAAGACAAACTACATGTGATTTGAGACGCAGAACACTCTTGATACAAGTTCGCGCTCTCAATAGTCTATTATTGTCTTAAAACACGTGGCCGTGTCCTGACCCGAGAACTTTGAACCGCGAGTTCCGGACGTTGCTTCGGGAAGCGTTGTCATGATGGTCTCGTGACAGTAGGCCCGCAATGACTGCAATCGCAGCGTGCAAACACAGTGAAATTGCCTCTGTGTCACTAACCAGCAGCTGCACGCTGCAGTAGTAACAGTAGTTTACCGCTGCCACGGCGATCTTACATAAATCGATATCGGAAATAATGCAATGTTTAAATGCCGAAAGATGTCCGGAAACAAGCATCATTACGAAACATATATTAATACATTATTTATGCAGTATTTGAAGACATCAAAGAATTCATGACTTTCATTATCTCGTAATTTATTTATATTTTGAAGAGGAATGTGTTAGCTTTTCTTAACAAAAAGCTCGTCTTGTCAATTTTTAGATTGAAGAACTGTACGCTGCATTAGTTTATATGACCCAACATCAAATCGGTTATGATGTATCGAACGAGTGTAGTCAGGAAGCATTGTTAAATCATTTGCAAAGTGCCTTCAAAGTTGACAATGAGACCCACGAGAGAGTCTTGGATGAAACGAGAAATATGGAGGTAAATTTACAGTGATGAGAAATGTTGATTGATTATAGGGAAAACATTGAATAAACTGTATTATGTTCAGCCGCCAGAAATGCACCTCAACATCGAGGTGATCGAGGCGAAGGAGCTTGCTTCTAAGGATTCCAATGGGAAAAGTGACCCTTTCTGCGCGCTTTACTTAGAATCTGCTCCAACTAGGAGGTATAACACTGCCGTTAAAACGTCCACACTTAGTCCAATATGGGAGGAACACTTCGAATTGTAAGTTCCAATACAAACTTAATCATCTCGAACTTGCCGGTTCGGTATGAAAGTATTGATCACAAAGGATCTCATTAAGTTCTAAAATGGCAAAATTATCTTTTCATTTAGACCACTGGAGGATCCCGAGAATGACGTGCTATACCTCGAAGTCTGGTAAGATTGAGCTACCACAACTCGTACTATGAATAATCCAATAAGTGACCAGTGATATGCTGACAAAAAGATCTCCGCTCTAATTCAGGGACTTTGATGCTGCCGAGACTGTTCCTGAGAAAATGAGTAAAGTCAAAGACGTCAAAGGAGTTCGAGGTCTGGTGAAGCTTGCCAAGGAGATCGCGGTTACTGCTACCACAGGCAGCCACGACAACGAATTTATCGGTCGCTGCCGAATACCACTTAAGGTCGGTCGAGTGAGATGGCTTTCTCTACAAAATACCCCCATTCATCTTCAGAGAACCTCCATTACCTTCTTAGTCAATTACACAGTCAGTCTAATAAACGTCCAGACTGAATAAGACTTCAAACTTCTGCCTCATCTCCTTCAAGAATAATAATAGTAATTAACTAATTATTGTCTATCTTACATGTATTTATAATTGCAGGATATACCAACAACAGGACACACAATGTGGTACGCCCTCGAGAAGAAGAACAAATCGAAGCGCCGAGGTGTCGTCAAGCTGCGACTTGCCTTCAGTGCTGAGCACAATGCCCAAGTGGCTGTCCAGGAACACAGGCATTTAATTAGGGTACTCCTGATGCACGAGATTGAGATGGAGAAGCTGGAGAAGTACTGTTGGTGTGGGAGATGGTCGGCGCCAGCGGAAGTCCTGATTCTCCAGCACAGTGCACAGAGGGGTTTGCTCGCGCGGAATGTCACACTAGCAGAATGGGTGGAGTATGCTAGGATTCATCAGGAGCATCCCCTGAACTTTACCGTGTTCAATAAATTGGCGATCGATCTCTTGAGACCGATGGACAACGGCTTGTTCTCAGTCGATGAAACCAGACTTTTCTGGGACGCAACCAAGAAGATTCTGTACTCGTGCTTCAACAGTATACGGAAGATCAGGAGACTCGACCTTACTGATAAGAATGCAATGATCCAGTTGTCTGCCATTTTAGGGTAATCATTAAATTTTCTGTACGCGAGAGGACATAATTGATTTAGTGGTATAAACTTCTGTATCTTGACTTTCAGAATACTTTCATCTATAGCGAGTCTGAAAATCCCTGAGGATATCGAACTGTTCCCACCAAAGATGTACCCTTGGTTCCTAGACGACGAAGACTCGAAACCGGATGTCATGCAAGCCCTCGAATATACTGTCGATCAGGGTGCAGCGGAATGGTAAACACTTCTTCAATTATAAATTGGAATAGCTAGTTAATTAGCTCGCAAATAATTCTTGATTGATTCACAACAGGTTCGAGCACATAGTTAGTAATAATAATCCTGACAGCGAGTCGGACGAAGACGCGCTTAGATACCACATTAAAGTGATTCAATTAATCAGAGCGGACATCCAACGAGCAATCGATTACTACGATAAATTATTTATTAAGTATGTTCGCCAACATAATATCCATTTATCATACGCTGCTTTTAAAGATAGATTGTGACGTAATCCTTAAATACTTTTGCAGACGCATTAATTTCCCATACGCGAGGACGCTGTACGCCAAGTACGAGAAGAGGATAAGCGACATGTGTACAATAATAATAGAAGACGTATGTGCGAGGCTTAAAAGGATCGAAGTCGAAAATAATAATGCTGAACTAAGTTTAGGAACAACTCTATTCGAACTGTACCTCACGCTGCAAAGATACGCAATGTAAGTAAAAAGCAATGTTTTCAGTACTGCGGTTTCTATACTGTAGTTAAACCATTTAATTGGTGTAATGATTATACAGGCTGGGTCAAGTGCTCTGTGCGGAAAGCCAATTGGAAAAGATGAAAATCCAAAGCTACCACGAGTGGTTCCGCGCTGGAGTGGCGCACTGGTTGGACATTGCGGTTTACAAAGCTCTAAAGCGAATAGACAGAGCCGTGGAATTTGATACACTGCAGGCGGTAGATAATACTGTTCAATATAGTTCGAGTGCGGTCGACACGCTCACGATATTCTATCAGATCAAAGTCTTCTGGACCCAGCTGGCCTGGCCTGATATCGAAGGATCATACACGTTCATCGCAAAAATTATAGACGTGAGTAATTAATTCCATAAATCGATGAAGATCTGACTGACCATGAAGATCCAATGTTCTCATTATAATGTTTTAGGATATTTGCAAATGTTCCATCGCTTACGCGGACAAAATGGCGAAAAAGGCTGAGCTCACGACAGAATTGGAGCAATTATCGGAGAGCAGCGTCTACGAGAAGAAATTCTACGTGTCGACCGCATGGTGTTTTGCAATCAACAACATTGACTATATCAGAACATCATTAGCGCCTTTAGCGAGTGATCTAGGCTTCCAAAGTATTATAGACGCCTTGGGTGAGAATAAGACGCAAGGAGAAGCAGACAGATGTCAACAGACACTCCAACTGATCATCGACAACGCGACGGATACTGTCAAGAACAAGATCATCGACCTACTGCAGGTGGTCGCAAGCAAAATGGCACCGGCCATGAGCAGGTAACACTTTATTTTTATTTCCTCAGAAAAATAAGTAATCATAGGGAATTCTGAGATATGGGAATAAAATGTATGACTTTGTTAATAGGTATCTTATGGAAGGTGCTGAGTTGATAGATACTACTAGCAACGCCATGGATCGTCTACTGCAATATTTAGACAGCAATCTCACGACCCTTCATGACAATCTCAATGAGGACAACTTTGAGCGAGTGCTTTTTGTCATCTGGGAAATAATGTCCGAGACACTGTACCAATTAGTTCATAATAATTTAGAGGTAAGAGTAATTTTATCTCATACTTTTCTTACCACTTTGTTGTATTATATTAATTTTTGGAGAATTGGTAAGTTCACACAATGACTATTGTACAGAAACGAAGACCCCCATCGTTCTATTCGAATCTTCACCGCACCCTTCACACGCTCATCCGTTTCTTCAATCTGGGTGCCGACGAAGCGGCGAATGTGCAAGTTCTGGAGAAAATCGAATACCTGTTGAAACTTCATGGACTGGAAACAGCGGAACTCATCCATCGGTATCACCAAGAACGTCTACAGGAGCAGGAAGAACTGGAAGACACCGTGTACGGCCTCATCACCGTGAAGGCACAGTTCATCAACAATACTCTAAACATTCAAATCCTGAATGCGAGAAATCTCAAACCCACCGATAGCAATGGTGAGTTTGCAAAAATATGTTTAATATCTAAATTAAGCTAAGGAATAGTATATCAAAGCCACTTAGAAGTACAGAAAAAACAATTGGTTAAGTCTGCTGCAGTTGCTCAATGATTACTTCACTGAACCGAAAGAAAAAGCGATAGAACAATATAGTAATTCAGTAAACCGCATATAAATTGATTTTCAATTTATTATAGGCGATATAGTAGGCAAGCTGTCTACTCTCGAGCGTAAACTGCACTCAAAACCTAAACAAAAACAGAAAGAAGGGAGGACAAGTATGTAAAAAAAGTGGATGTAAAATCTTTTAGGGTATATGTCATTAAATTGCCTGCCTTCGTCCGATCAGTATCTTCAAAGTGCATGACTCGAATAGTTCTTTACTATATGTGGCTACCAGTCGTAGATATTACTCCTAGCTTGCACAGCACGGAACCTGAAAGATTGGCATAGTTTTCTATAAGGTTCTTTTATATTATAATAATGGAATGCATTGAACGTATAAAAGAACTTCCGTCCAAGAATCACATGCTAGTTTATAGATTTCATATTTTCCCGAATGTTGTTGGAACCTCATAGATGTAAGATCCATCGACAGTGAATCTCTCCGCAGTGCATGACTCGTTCGAAATTGGGGTTTAGTTGAAGGAACAATTTCATATTTACTGACAAATCCGATTTGCTTTAATTCCAGGTAAATGCGACTGTTATGTGAAGATGAGACTTTTGCCCGAGGAGAAGTTCACCGGTGTTAAACTCCCGAAGACTCAGGTGCAGAAGGAAACGTTGTTTCCCCTGTTCGATGAAACCTTTGACATGTGAGTGAGAATTGTTCAAACAAATTGTATAAATCCTCGATTTTGGAATGAATGGAAAAATTGGTTTCTGTTTACAGTCCTCTCACTCCGGAACAAAGAGCGATGGAAGACGCGATAATAGCATTCGAGGTGAAAGACAAGGATTTCCTGAGGTCGAGGTTCATGGCTGAGGCTTTCTTAACATTCAGTAAAATCCCAGAAGTCGACTCAGATCAGAGCATCGATAACTTAGATCAGATACACTTGAAATTGTCACGTCCAACAAAGAAAAGTAAGTGGAAAACGGTATTAAATGTACATTAAACGTTGCTGTGTGCTAAAAATTAATATCACATTCAAGATATATAATATTGAGTTGTAATTACTTTATAATTATCAATAGCGCCTTTATTTGTTGAAGATACGGATGTGATTCGGGCATTGGAGCATAGGAAGGGCGACAACCAGGCGACGGACTTTATTTCGAGACTCAATATAAAGGCGCAAACGAAATAGTCGCTCATTAATTTATTCATAATTGGTAAATAATTTCTTCGAAGTTTGCATATGACAGCGTTCATATGTCTATTGATTGTTGTAAAATATGGGAAACCAGATTTCTCAATCCATTAATAATCTCAACGCTCGAAGTCAATTAAATGTTAAGTCTTAATTCTATAGGCTGTGCATCGTACGAGATTTCATTCGCGAAGTCACCAATCATTGATTCTCGCACTTTTCATACTCGAACAACCTGAAGGCTGACTATATGCTGTGAACCACAGCTGCCTTTAATAAAGCATCGAGAAACCCGTGTAAAGGAGTTATTTATTAACAGTTTTAGTGCCAAGCGAATAAATGGATTAGCAAAAGAACTATTTATCTCTTAGTTATCGTTCTTTGATATATTATGTAATATATGTAATATTCATATTGCATTGCTTTACCTTTTCCAAATAGTTGTAAAATGATCGAAACAAGTACACCGTTTTACGAATTTTAAAATCAGGAGCTCGGCACTCAAACAGCTAAACTATTTTTTGTAATGAAATATCGATTGTGTAGAAATATCTCATGGTAAATCACGCTCTATGTAAATAGTAGTGATGCAGTCACTATCATCCAAATGATACATAACTCGTCTCGTGGTAGTATTATATTTTTCTATAAAATAAACGAAAGGCGTGAAAAATGTGAAAGACTAAGTGCCTGAAAACTATTATGCCACTAATTGTTTACTGAAGTGTTATATTTTTGTATGTAATTCCCAATAACAGAGAAACAAAAATCAAGATTATTATTACCTGCAACAATTTTTGAATGCCTTAAAGCATCAATAATCTAAACGCAATAAACAGTTTTTCTAAACGAATCTGGAACATTCTGAAGACCGTTACCTATATCCCTGAGCTTAAATTCTTATAAGTAAAAGGAGGACACAATGTTTAATAAAAAATCTTACAGCCTAAATGGAAAAATATAGGTACAACTACATACAACTAATAGAAGGGTTGTTACTGAATACTCCAAACGACAGATTTCTGCATATCACACTATACTACCTTTAATATTTATTGTTTATTAACTGGTATTTACAAATAACATTAGTCTTACTTAAGTCTTCATTCTTTGCAGTTTTGCTTCCTTCTCTTCCTGCAGTTTTGCAATGTATGCATCGTATCTTTCCTGCCTCGTTTTTAAAAATTCACCATAACTTGCTGGATCCAAATCTCTGACTATTTTAATGCCACAACCACGTGCAGCTTTAATTAAAAAGTCGCAGATTTGCTGTAGGCTATTCAACTGCAAACTGTAATCTTGTGATTTGACTTTCGCAATTTCATATATATGCTTATGAGTAATCATGCCAGCAGTTTTCTCTATAATGACATAGAATCAACACATAAATTAATAACTGTTTCATTGGTTTAATTATTGAAACTGTCTCTCATTCATTCTTTCTTCAATTACAGGAGTTTGTGTCAAAACATTACAGATTTCTATAAGATGTGTGTAATCATTTTGAAAACCACGAAAACTATTATTTCTCGGAATACTTTTAAAAAACAATACTTTAAAATATACTTCAATCCATAACACAACTTTATCTTGTAGTAGTAAGTGCTTTTTATGTCAGAACATAGAAAAGTAATGGATTACAATCTTAAGGTATGAAAATAGTATCATACATTCATTAATAATTCTGCACAGTAATCAGTTAAACGCTTAATAATTAAATTAGTAAAAAGTGATACTCACCGCCGGGAATCCTGGCTTTAAGTATGCCGGCCGCCTGTTTCAATAGAAATGAACTGGGTGGTGTATTTATTTGGATGTTGAATTTATTGTCCGGCAACACTTCTACCCGCGTTGGTATTGGCACACCACGCTTGTGGTTCTTTGTCATTTCGTTAAATGTACTGCAGAAGTTCTGGACATTGATATGCCGCTGCAATCAGAAAAGAGCCAAACGTTATTAAAATCCAATTGGTTTAAAAACACTTTCTTCTTTCTAATGAAAATTAACCTGGCCGAGTTGGGTACCAAGCGGCGGCTGCGGCCCGGCCATGCCAGCCGGGATATATGTTCGTAATTTCGATTTGTGTTCGACCTTATGCGTTACTTTCTTAACTCTCATTCGGGATACTACTTTCGACATATTTGCAAAACTTCTGCCTTGTTTAATAAACAAACTTTTGAGTTACGCCACAGAACCACGAGCACTATTTGCGAACCATGAATGACAATGAGAGAATTCCACAGTGCTGCGCCCATTCGGCAGCGTTTACTACAGATATCTGTTCAGAGGTGGAGCAGCAGTGCAATAATAGTTACTCGGCTGCGTTCGGCCGGTGACCCCACAGCTGGCGCCAATTATCTATCAGCTGACCGCCGCCCACGCCTGGTCACCTGACAAGGTCACCGACCGCAAGTTCCGAAGTGCTGGCGCTGCTTACTCTGAGTGCAATGTTCGGCCGGTACGGATGAGTGCACGCGTTGCTCTCGGTCAACTGTCGCCTGTTGGCGCTGCATGTACCGTTTCATCACTACCACTGAAATTTATTGTAGTAATGCAAATATCCTACTTTTGGAATAAAAGATGATAAATCATGGCCAATTCAGCATTTGGACAGTTTAATTTATTCGTCTGAACTACTTATTATTACATGTGTATATCCGGTGCTAAATTTAATTATTTTACCGTGGTTCTCCAACGTCGAATTTAAAAGACGAATTTCGATCCCCAATGGATAGAAACATTGCATATTTTAAGAAGTCTGCATTGTTTAGTAAAATTAAGCCATTATCATAGACTATTGCGACTGTTGGTCCGCATGAGTTTTGGTCTGCTAAATACACACAAATGTCCATCAACGAAGTTACCTGTGTGTTTCTAGCAATCCAATGTGGGTTTCCTGCAAACCATAGTCAGACCTTGCATACTGGTGGCTCTGTGTCGAACGCACAATACGTAATTACCAGCAATGTCGATCGATACAGCCTATAGCTATGTAAACCGACCAATGATGATTGTTGACCGATAACGATCATCCCATTGCGCCCAGCGGTTCGATGGAAAACGATTCGAAAGTGTCACAGTCGTCGACAATTGTGCAGGACTATTAGAGTGCTGTCCCGTTTTAATTCCTGGCTGGCACGTCAGGCCATTTTCGTCGCCTGCACGACGGAACACGCAATGCACGCATAATGCCTGTTCTCAGAATGGAATTAGACACAATGGATTGCTAGAAACAATAGTTGACCGCGGCAGCTGATAAATTATTGTCTGTATTTATCGTCCGTTCTATTCCCACTACTCTACCCGGCTCGTGTAATACCGGAGCACGTAGGATGCCTGTTAGCGCGCTATACGAAATACTCAAATGAACTGTTTGTCAACCAACATTTGTTCACCGTCCTGCAGTGCGAGCAAAGAACAACAGTTACAAAATAACAAAATACGTAGGAGTATATCTGCTAATTTATTTATTTCTACTAGTTGCACTGTCTGTTTTATAAACGACCACACAATATGTATGTTAAACATAGGTGTTTATTTGACCATTGTTAGTCTTTCATCCAGCTCTTTGTAACGTAGGATCAGTACGATTAAATAATTCAATATTTTCTGTTCATTTCTCTTTTCAATTTCGCAGATGCACGTTTACAGATTAAAGGGTTAATAACTGTCAAGGACACATCAAAACCGGTCCGAAGTGATATAGACGGACAAAGAGTTCCTTCTGGCCAACACCATAGCGATTGTCATTTTCATTGAGGAGACGGTGTGAATTGAGAACCGGATTTTAATCCTGTGCGACAGAGACGAGACGACGACAGGCCGATCCGTAGGAACAATTCATCTGGCAGAACCCTTTCCTAGTAGTGAAAGGCCTCGAAATTAGCATAAGCGCCACTGTGGGTGACACGGGTGTCACTAATGTATCTCTGTGTGACACTTGAAATGCAGAATAAAAAATCAATATTTCTTTCAGGGCAAAGCAACTTATTGTTAGTATGAACGAGGGATGAAAAGAAGAGAGGATTCTATGTGAAACGAATAATATAGTATATAACAATGGCATCCTGTCACTAACAACTGTCCGATGGTTGAATTTTAAATGAATATTGGATACTAATATTTATTATTTAATCGTTAAAAATTCATTACATGTCAACTCGACTGAAATGTCCGCAAGAAATACAGATCACTCTTTCTGTCACTTTATTTAAATTGGTCTAAAGTTCCCTAATTAGATCTAGTGATATTCGCGTGACAGACGTCTGCGCTAGCATCATGAGAAAATCCAAGTTTACACATGCCATTTATTCAAATGAAATGCTAACGGAGAAACAATGTCATCCACGTATGAGCGATGTGCAGCCATTCTCCCACTAATTCCATTTTTTATAAACTAGACAACCGATCATTTTAGGTGCCATGCTAGATATAAGAGTACAAAAGGTCACGATACTCAAGAATCTTGGGCCGCAACAGCGTATAAATCCCAGGATCTCTGCGACCACAGAATTTGATCGATTGACCATGCGGAGAAAATGAGTCATTAATATCCGGAGGATGGCATCATTCCAACCACACGTTGCGTCCACTTATAATTCATGTATGCACCCCTTATTAACAGAGAAATAATAGATCGGGCAATAGATCTTGCCGGGTGATCCGATGGGCGGTGGGATCGCCACGGCTAGAAGAACGATTGACTGGCGGGCAGGCGTAAAAACTGTGCAAATGTCGCATGATCGCAGATGCAATTACCATCAATAGAGGGGCGGGCCAGGGTGGTCCAAAGTCGAGTAGAGAGCCGGGCAGCATCTGCTAGCGAAGCTCTCGGGGCTTAAGCTTCGAGCGTTTTGCCAGGGCACGCACCGCACCGCCGGCAACGCCGATCGTAATTTCGACTTACCAGCGATTTATCGAGGCGGCCACGAGTACATACACGCAAGGCGAACTGGCAGCGCACCTCTTTTTTTTCTTCTCCGGGCGATCGCAGTGAGTAATAGTGTCGGAGGTGCGACGGTCACGTTCCTCCTATCAATGGGCGGACGGATCTCCTCTCGCACCGGGGACTCCGCCGAGTATACACATTCGCCTGCGCCGATCTTCCGTCCTTCCTTCCTTCCTTCCTTCCTTCCTTCCTTCCTTTTGCACTGTCATACCAGCCGCTCTTTTTCTTCCTCCCTCCCTCCCTAGCTTACAATCGGCCAAGATCCTCCTGGGACTCGTGACGAGTATAAACGCCGTCGGATCGACGATCCCCCAGGCCTTTTGTGCGTTATGCCTTCGGTACAGACGTGATCCTCCCTCGAGGTTCGACTTGTTTCTCCAACTCTTTCTGCCGTCCGCAACTTCCTCCTCTTGCGAAATAAGGTCAAAGCGTTACATGGAATCTCTGCTTCCGGGCGTCGATCCTGCGTGGATGTTGCTCATCACGTTTGGAAATATTGATGGAAGATGGGAACAGCGCGTGCATTTGTCACGGGATCATCAGGCGGTCGCAGGGACCTTTTTATATCTGTATAGGTTACTGGAGAAAGTGTTTTCCTAGAATTATAACTGGAACGCGTTGTCCAGTAAATATCAGACTTTGTCTGCCTCGGCTACTACTGGCTGAGCGGCGGTGCAATTTGAAAACAGGCGACAGCACAACAATTACGAGAGTGTACGTTAGCAGTAGAAAAAGGGGAGCGACTACCATTACTCGCGTAGCGAGCAAATAGTAAAGAAGCGCTCTGATTGCGCCGTAAAAAGGCCACACCTCTGCAAAACGTCATAGGACAAAAGCGGATACTGGCGCGTGCAGCGCGATAGTCGAAACAAAGTGGTTCGTGCTCGTCGATCCTCGGCGAGCCTCAACGAAACTGGTTCATGTGCCCTTAATAAATTCGATAATCTCGATGAAAAATGAGCGAAATCACGAAGTCCATTTTTACGAAGGCCGGCTGGATCTTGATAAATCGGCGATTGCGCTGCCACAAATAGTAGAAATTGAAATGTCTTGCCAGCCGATTCCCCTGCACGAAGCGCACACACTTGGAGATACACGTACACCGAGCTCGTAATTTCCATTTCGCGTTACCGCAGTATCGCTCGGTAGAACTTGCGAGAATAAATCGCAGATGATAGTTCGGTTCCTCCTCTCTTCCTCGTTTTGTCCTTCGTCTTTCGGTTCCACCAGTTCCTTTGCCGCCTCCTTTTCACCGAGTCCTTCTCCGTAGAATTGCCGCCCGGACGGAGACAAATTTTGCGGGGGGATCCGATGCTTTTAAATATATCGACGGGGAATACGGGATCCCGTGGTTCCCGGTCGAGATGTACTCAAAGGCCTCATTGATTATTTCGTCCGGGCTCCGAGGATGATAAAACCGACCGGCAAATAAAATGGAGAGCTTATAATTCAATCGCAACGCGCCCGCGCACCTTCTCTATCTCTCTTTCTCTCTCCCGCGCGACGAGTGGGTCATGAATATAATAACGATTCTCAATATTTCCCGATCAAATACGCGCCACGCCGCTATCAGCGCACTCGGTGCCATTATTCCGGACGGTGAGTATCGGAAAATCTATGCTAATTTCTCCTCTTTCGCGCATTGTCCCTGTAATTGCATAATAAAGCCATAATGGCACTTTTGCGTTTCGGCGCGGCGCTCGACTTCGCACCCAAGATTAATCTCATTGTGAAATGTGGAAAGTCAGTCGATGCGAACTAATGCTAGGCCGTACTGCGAATTGACCTTAAATTTATTATAAATCATCGCAATGCGAGAGCTAACAAATATTGGATTAGTGGCTGTAATGGTAAGTAATGGTTATGAAGGAGTTATCAAATTTCGAAGCGATGGATATTCACGAATCAATTCGGACATTTTAACAATTCATTAATACATAATTTTGGTTGATTCGAGTTCTCCGTAATGCAATGATTTCATGTTTAATGCTACTTGTTTCGATCACTCCGTCTGGGAATGAAATAGGCTCGAACCCGATAGCAGTGAATTCTCCAGCACTGAAAATGCACGGAATGAAATTAAAAAATCGAACGTTTAATACGAATGCATGGTAATTAATAAGGGTGTATTCTCACTTGATGAAAATGACTGGCGGCGGCTCGCTTGGGTTCGAATTAATTGGCAGAAAGCATCGGAAATGTTTTCGCTTTAACAGAAGTGCCGAGCGAAATTTATATTTTGGCGAAAAATACAGGAATGCCTGTCCAATTACTTGCCAGGCTGGAATGATTTAAAATCTTTTATTTTTATACTATTTTATACTCAATTATATTAACGTCAGTGCATATATTCTTTCGATAGCTGGCAAACATACTTTGATAAATTGCCAGACTGCAGTGCGTTACCATAGAATATTGCTCAGCAGAATTTCTATAAAGTGTCTGAGTAGCTCCGAGTCTGCGATGCATATTGCTTAATGCAGAGCAGACAAGTCACGTATCCAGACAGCAGTGCAGTTCACACTCGCTGTCTACACCTGCACGCCCGAGTACTCGAACAACATGACTCCGACAATATTATCCTTGCCAGTCTTCCACCTTGAACGCTTGGGCTTTCGCCCTCGGGAGCCGGAGTGTGATACTTGTCTCGTTTCGGCTGTAAAGTGCGGGGTATCGAAGGAAAATACAAATATCTCCGGCGATAACACGGAGTGGTCTTCTCCGGTGAAAATAAACAGACTTTGGCGACGTCTAAACAAACTCTTGGGCAGCTCCTGCCGATAGGATGAACTGGCTCTAATCCTGGAGAAAAGGATGACAGGCAATCGGTGAGTTCTGGCTGGGACGAGTTCTTTCCGGCTTTTTCTGGCGAGAGAAGAGTTAACCGCGAGATTGGCCGATAAGAGGGACGAGGTGGTCCAGGATCGTTCGAGATGCTGGGCGGAGAGTGCGAGTTCTTCGGCGTAAACTCGTTTACCGAGTTTGGGGCGGTGAGTTCGTCTTCGCGGCGAATGCATTAAAAAGTCTTTACGCCGTCGGAGAAGAAGAGGAGACAGGCGGCACTCGGAATCTAATCTAAAACTCTATTTCGGCGATCAGATAAGATCGCCCGATCCGCCAACTTTTCTTGGACTTAAGTGGACCGACGCAGGTATTAGCCCTTCTCTTACTGGCTCCTCAACCGGCCGGATAACGGTAACTAGAAGCTCGTTAAGAACTTACTTAAATCCCACTTGTAGGAAACAAGTCGGTCCTCTAGCACTTCGAGTACAAACATATACCTCTTCCTTCTTCAGGAAGTGCATCGCCGGTGTAATTGATACACTTCCGGGTAGAAAGGTTTGACGTGCGCGTAGAAGTTCGTGAACGATACAGCACGTACACCAAATCAAGATTTTCTCGTTCAGGGGTTAAATTAGCCAGCAAGTTTTTCGCACAGCAAACTGGGTTATGCACTTGCTGCGCGTTTAATTGGGGCGCAGCTACTAGAACGAGATTTGTGGAAGGTTAATAATGTAGGGATGATCGTTAGTTGGCTCGCAGTTGATAAAAAGAAAAAGGCATGATAAGAGCACTCTTATATCAGAAGGCCAATTTCCGAATCGAAAATTTTTGCTGCTGGTTCCATTGAAAGCTTCTTTTTGTTGCATAATAAAAATGGAACATTTCCCTGGGAATCTATGAATAGTCGAATATTTAGGGATCCAATAACGCGTACTTGGAATATGTAAATTATAACTGTGCAATATGTCTTCAGAAACTTGCAAATTTCTTCGTTATAATTCGGCCGGGCCCTGTCATTCGCAGTCACTATACATATAGGAATGACGTCTATTTCGTAATAGGGGATTCCACAGGCATAGGAAGTGCAGTAGCGTGCACCAGTAGAATTCAAAATCAATAGTACGATTCGAAGTAACATTCCAGAGAAGTTAGAGCTTTCGTAAAACACGTAGCGGCGAACCGGATGCCGGGATTAATAGCATCAAAGACAAGCGTCGGGCAAACTTGTCGGTAGTACAAAGCGAGAGAGATCGCACGTCCGCCCGGGCAGAGAAGGCGCGTTCGTGTGCTCGCAAGCAAATACCGTATTGACTGGTGTCTCTCTCGACGGAAGTAACAGTAGCGCTCGCGCATCAGCTAGGAACTCGCTCCTTCGAAATCCCATTCGGCCGTTCTGGAATACTTTTACGATAGCAGGCAAGGTCGTTTCCGGCGTGCGGCCAGCTTAAAGTCACTATCGACGGCTCGGCCGGCCACAGAAATTTCCCGGACACCCAGAGATTCCTGGGAAACTGTCTATGTACTTCAGCGAGCAGGTAGTACTGACAATGCGCCGGCGGGCTTAAGGGAACAGGTAGGAATCAGTGCGAGAGGACGCTTCAAGGAATTAGGGAAAGACTGCAGTCACTCGGCCTCGTGTGTGAGCTTGCAATCGTCCTCGGGAGCGATGTCATAACGCTTCCCGGGTAATATCACTATCTAGTAACAACCGCAACACAGAGCACACATACACTTGCACGCGTGTATTCTCGTAGGGAAATATAGCAGGCTTTCACCCTGTATTTTCTTAACATTATGCAAAACGATTCCCGACGGAATTACCCAGGGTACACGTATAATTCAGGGAAGTGCGCTTCGCCTCCGGGCGGACACCGTCTCTTTGCTTTCGCCTCCCTCCAACTCTCCCCCTAAGCCCCTCACACTCGCGCTCTCTCACTCTCTCCCCCTCACCGCCTCTCTTTCTCTGTCTTGCAGTGTGTTCCGAATGGAAAGTCGTTTCGGGGAGAGAAAAATTCGCATCACTCTGGATACTGGTAGTCCGCGTGCCGGGCTACCGACAAGTGGGGAGCGGGCGGGGGTGAAAACAGCATTATGTCGAACCCTCGCTGGAATTACTAAGGAGGACCCACCAGCCCGGCGAACGGAGAGGGCGAACTAGATAGAGAGAAGCAAGCGATGGAGAGAGAGGGAGAATGAACGGAGGGAGAAAAGTGTCGAGGGTGTCGAGAGCAGAGGGAGGGAGGCCCGGTTCGCAAGTGTACTATACACGCGTCCGAGCTCCGTAATAAACGGCAAGTCGATGTGCCACGAAAGAGGACTTTCTTTTCAATAGACCTGTTTGCGGATCCGCGTACTATTCGGACCCTGTTTATCGCGTATCCCTTTATGACTGCTCAGGGGGTTACGTAAGGATTACGCGATACTCCCTCGCACCCCCAGACGCACTCTCGCAGGGGGTGTGATCCGCAAAAGTAGGGAAAGATGCGAGGAGAGAGAGAAAGAGAGAGGGAAAAAGCGAGAGCCAATCGACAGTTTTGTCGGGCTACTACATGCGGGTATTTTGTATCCCGCTTATTTCCTGGCAAATTGGGTATCCCGTTTATTTGGAAAAGTGGCGCAGATGGACGCCCGCCTGCCCGCTTCACCGTGACGATGGACTTTTTTTCAAATTATGTGTATGCTCCGCTTGCGTAACCCGGTTTTCCCTATTGCGCTCAGCTTCAACACTGTTGAGCGTACAACTCAATTCCGAGCAGGAATGCGGCGCTGGATTAAAAAGTTTGAAATTCGAAACGTCACCAATTGCATTCTTTACACCTTTGGTGATTGCCATCGATTTGCGAGTGAAATGCATTTCGATTGGTTAACGTGCTGTTATTCCATACAGAAAGTTTAAATTCCACACTTTTCACGAACTATGTTCCCACCGAAGTTCACTCTAAAGTAATAATAGATTCCTCGGAAAAAACATTCTAATGAGAAACGCTACAGGCTCTTTTATAGACATCAAATAAGTTAGTCTTTGGATCAAATTAAAATTAGTTCGATCTGGAAAGAAGATTTTATCAAATGCGAGTGCAGGAAGTGAAATTACGGGAAAGGGTCTGGCAGGAAAACATGTCGGAATCTCAGCATGCTGAAAGGAAGATCGGGGTGAGAGAGACTGCGAGTCGATTACGTCAGAAATCCCGTAGTTAAACAAACACCAAGTTTACACCGTCGAGAACAGGGATCAACCGCAGGGCGCTATTCAAATCCGTCTACAAATTCGCACCTGAGGTAACCCGAACGCACCAGACGCACACACAGCCAACCCCTGACGTGCTATGCTGGCAGGGACCCTTCCTCCTTCTAGCGTAGACGCGCGCGCGAGAGAGAGAGGGAGAGAGAGGAGAACAGAGAAACAGAATTGAGAGAATGCTCTTTAGCAAGAGACAGCTAACGGAGGGAACAATGGTGTTTCTTAACCAGGGGTGATTTCACTCCCCCGAACTGATTCGTGGTGGGCTTGAACCTGATTGCCAAGGTGGCCAGATTTATGGGAATCCTTGTGGTAGGGACAGTTGAGTCACTTGAATCTGACCTAAATCTCGAATCTAAAGTATTTGACTTGCACACTTGCCCCGTTCCGATCACGCGTCATCTGCGTTCCTATTGATCAGGACCTGCGTGGATGTTCCTGATACCTTGGGGAGTGATTACGACACAAAGGACCAACTGTCAGTTAAGATCATCGCAATGAGAATGAGAATCCATGCGGGGGGTGTTTTACACAACGGGACCTTATTTTTCCTTATTATTACGTAAATATTCAGATAAGAGTTATACAATAAAAATGAGGAATTATTGACTAGAATGTAAAACAGCGAGTAGATATTCCGCAATCACCACGCCAATATTATTCAAAGCAACGCTTTAGTAAGAAAAAGCAAATATACCTAACTAACGTATTAGCGAAACAAATATACGCTCTAGGTAACAAAGCCGATAAAAAAAAGGGGGTATTTCATTTCGCAGCTCTGGCGGGTGGCAGTGGCGCGGACAATCAGTAGTAGTCGTTGCATATTAATGAATGCCTCCGCATCGCGGACACTCGTCTCTGGCAGTTAAGACCCGATACTACTTACAATGCATTGTCGAGGTCTGCGTAGGGGGAGAATATGCACGGCGGCGCGCACAGTGCGACTCTCTCTCCCCACTGGCATGAACCGGAGGGGTTGTAGTCCGAGTGTGGCAGAGGACGCATGTACGTACGCGCGGCTCGGCCGGAGTGTTCGTAGGGTTTGGAAGCAGAGAGGCGCAGAGTGCACGAGGCAGGAGAAGGAAGCGCCGCGCAGTCTCGGCTCCGATTGGCCGCAGTGAAATCCGCGCGAACCACCGGAGACCAGTTGAGCGCGAGACACCGAGCTGAACGGTCGTACGTGCGAGCGCAGCGAGCGCACTCCGTCGGCAGACTCTTACCATCCTCCACCGTACGAGGAGCACAATATTTCCTAGAATTTCACCTTTCGAACACAGTCGATTTTCACTTACTAGTTACTGATTAATCGGCCCTAGCAATTGCTCGCACTGTGCCACTGTGCAATACTTGCCTGCTGAAAGTTCGCCTACGCCGGACACGTGAGGGAGAGAGTGCCACGATTTTAGGAGTTCCACCTTGCATCGTCCTTGACACCGGCACGCTCGGTAAGTCTTATTAGATTGCCATGCGGGGTTGGGTGATGATGTTGATGATGCGATGTTTTGTTGTCTGTGCTTTCCTCGGTGACTAGTGGTGAAGTGATATATCTCGCAAGGGGGTTGATTGCCCTTCCTGCGATAGTCTGCGGCTTTCTCAGGTATCGACGAGTGCAAGGTGCCGGCGGAGCGCACCTTTTCAATGTCCGGAAATGAGAAGGAAGACCCTGCACTCGCCGAGGAGAGTTCCGTTCCGCCAAGACACTGTAACGGGAACCCAAGAAGAAGGGTGCGAGTGTGTTCGAGATGGAAGATCGTAACCTCATGTATGGAAGAATCTGTTGGCTAGAAGATAACACCTTCAGCAGGAGGAGTCAGGGTGAACTTGCTGGATGTAACGTTCAAATGAAATGTGCATTTGGACGACGAGCACCTAGTCACTTTAACAAACTGATCAGAGTCAGAGTCCTTAAGATAGGAGCATCCAAGCATCCCAATGCCATGGTATCCACGTGGCCCAGGGAGTTCAACTCCTCACGCTGGACACGTGAGCGCATCAAAAAATCGATGGGCGAACTAGATCGCCGGGGAGTAAAAGTGAAAGCATAGAAAATTTAGAGCTTCGGGCACTTTAAATAACTATCTAATGCTATTTTGGCGGCGTTTGGTGTACCGGCACTAAGTGTTCCTGTCTTATCGCTGGCCAGACGCTGTCAGGAAGGCCTGGGATTCGGGACTTCAAAGTGCTCCTGGATGTCTGGCACACTTCTTCCTCCCCTGGTAGACCAAACACGTCCTGCGATAATTCGGATCCTTGACTCCTGGCTCTCAGGGCGGCTTCTATCTCTCGGCTTTAGTGGCAGAGCCAAGACTGCTGCCTTTCATTCTCTGTCTCGAGTGAGGTAGATCTTCCGAACGCTGGTAACAACACTTTGTGCGATGGTGTGCGATTTTGCACTGACGGAACTTTATTAACACCTAATGCCGTGCGTGCGGTTGTGTATTCTTAAGCGTTAACTTTCTAGTCGAGAGTCGAAAGATGCGCGGAGCAATTTGCCCAGGAATCCCTCGCTTGCTTGCGAAAGATCCAGTCAGGCTGATACTCGCTGGCGAAATTACCCGGTGTTAATTCGAGAGTGTTGCTCTTTTATGAATCGACTGCGACGCTCGTGAAACGTTGCTGCAGTGACGGTCATTGTACGTAGAGAGGAAAGTTCTTAAAGTGCAAGATCTGAGATAGTGAGTGGAGTGTGTGCGGCCAATCGCCCCCGGCAAAGTGAACATGAAATGTTAAATTCGTACTTGCTTTAGCAATGCATGCGTATTTTGTGTACGTTAGAACATATAATAAGTGCATGGAAAGGTTTGCGGTAAATTGTGCAATCGATTTGAAAATTACCTAACTTTTCCTTACTTCTAATGATACAGATATAAGTATATTATATGCCGAATGCTTTGAATTCCGCGTCATTTAAAAGTATCAGTAAAAGAGCCGGTTTTATATCGAACGCGCAATGAAACTGACATCGACCAGAATTTCCGTGTATCTAAAGCTGTTTGAGTTCCTTCCTTCAGTGAACTTTCCAGGAGAACCACATAAAATACCCCAGCTCGAAAAAGTTGATGTTATTTAACGAGGTAGAATGTACTATAGTCGGACTCATGTATTTATCTTGTTTCACTGCATCACAACATTAAACTCTTGCATCTAATCCAATCTAGTTTGATTACTCTAAACCTCTGAGTGCAGTCTCGTTCAGAATAAAATTTCTCTCCCCAATCGGAAGTAACGACAGTTTCCGTACTTTGGCTGTGTCACAGTTCGACCAAGTGTACTCGCACGATTAAAAGTCTCGAGGGCGACTCGAAAACAAGGCGAGGAATGCTGCAGGAAATGGGGATCCGAGCGATCTCAGAAATGGAGCAGATCGTGGCCCAGTGAGCGCGAGATTCACACATCTTGTTGCATCGCGTGGAACATGTGTCCCGGAGACACCGAGGCATCGAGAGCACAGAGAGTACGTACACTAAGAGAGGAGGAGGAGGAGGAGGAGGAGGAGAGAGTGAGAAGTAACGGTAGGAAAAGGAGGAAGTCGGCCTCTCGGAGAGTAGTAGAAGAGGCAGGGGCTTGCGAGTAAAAAGTTTCGGAGTTTCCGTCGCAAGTGAAACTGGGCTTCTCACCAGGCTGGATACGTCCTTCTCCTTGGGGGGTGGGAGATTGGAGGGAGACACTGACGAGATCGATCCACTTTGTCAGCGTGAAAAGAGCGAAGGAACTTGGCTGGCGGTGGTGGAGGGACACCCTTTTTAAAATCAGCCGGAGACAGTGGGCCTTTCAGTCGGCAGAAATCCTACTTTATCACCCCCACAGTAGCTCCTTCAACTAGATCCTCTCCGTCGCTACTTTCCCCGAGTGCTTAGCTGTTTACTCTCGATCGCAGGAACTCCCAAAGAATGGACGCTTCGCATCTTCAAACAGTCTCCGAGCGTCTGAATATGGAGGGAATTCGAGTCTCTTAAATTTCGACTTTTTCTCAATCGGAGTATGAAAAGCATCGTTGCTTTTCGGCAGGAAGTCGAAGGACACTCAAAGTCGACTAAATGCTAGAAGATGGGCCATGCATTTACTCCGAGTGCTATGACACTCGATGATACTTAGGGCGGCAGGACTTTCTCTACCTTCCTGCGATAAACCTTAAGTTGGCCGACTATCTCCATTAGCGACTGCCAGACCCTCTCGCATTCCGGTGGCCCGATAATCACGATAGGGCGTTATCGTCACCGTCGATAAGCCTGCTCCACTTCGGAGAGCAAATTGTCAGCTGTCAATCATCCGTACAAATATTCCTCGCTCTGGATCTCCTAAATATTCTTCTACCTCCAAACAGAGGGACGCGCGCTAGTAAACCAGGCACGGTGACACATTGAGAGGCGAAGGTAGAGCTGGGCGAGTTTGGAAAAAAGTCGTTGATGGTGAGAAACGACACCGATGACAAATGGTGGTCGCCCTGGAAGGAGCGCGGCCGCGCGGAGGTCCGTTCGTTCGAAGGGAGTTTATGAATTGCGGGTACGCTTTTAATCTAACCAGTACATCACTGACAAAAAGGCAGTGAAGGACGCCGGATTTATCGGGCAGGATCGTCTTAATGCGCGCGCGCTCCCATTCACAAATATTTTCTCAAGTCCTTTATTACTGGTACATCTATTCTCGCTCGACTCCGGCTGGCTGGCTGCTCGGCCGCCTGGCAAAACGAGAAGAGTCCGTGCTCTGCTGGTAATGAATGTCGCGGCAGGAAGGAAACCCGGCGAATGTATAAAACTTATATATTTATACGCGCGAAATATAGAGCGGCGTTCAATGAACTCTTCTGGTGGCCGAGTGGAAGGAAGGAAGGCCAAGAGCGAGTGCGCGCTCGGAAGAACGGAGGAGAGGAGGCGCGGCCGACGGTCCTGGGACACACACCGGGCGAAATGAACGGACGCAAAGAGAAATAATAAAAGCGAGAGGAACTCTTTGCTCCCTGGCTGCGAGGAGGAACCTGCCTGCTCGCCCGCTCGACTACTCGCACTCCAGCATCTCGCTCTCTTACCTCTCGCAAACCTCGTTTCGCGCGGCGGCTCTGCGGCCAGACGTACATACCTACCCCTCAGGATTAAGGCTCCACGAAAAAGCGGGGAGCTCCACTCTTCCAGAGACCGCACTCTCCTCGGACTTTAGTTATATAACCCGTAAATACAAGCGCGCCGAGCTCCTCTCCTTCTTGCCCGCTCTTTCACCCAACATCTGCTCCTAGAATGATACTAGAACCAACCTGCTACTGCAATCTTAACTTTAATTGTACTTTATTCTCTAACACATAGCTGCTCTTTTGAGGTATGGCACTTCGTGTTACTTTACACCTAGACTCCAATTTATTATATGTAGAACCTGGCGAGTAACCGTTTGTAACTTATAGATTCAAGTTGTTCGGTACAAAAGTGCTAAGTAATCGCCCGGAGCATTAAATCATAAGCGGAGTTTAGTGATCCGAAAGCAGTGCGACGGCACGAATTAGCTGACACGAATTAGCTAAGACACTCAAAGGTGACTAGTCACGCAAGCTTTGCCGGCCAGCAAACGGCACTTCCCTGTTTTGCAGTCAGTCTACGAGCGCGTTCTCTCACCCGCATACCGGCGTTCATTGCCAATTTTTGACTTCCCGTCGTAAATCGGATGAAACCTAAACGCATCGGCGAGAGAGAGGCGCTTCGCCGAGGCCTAACAAGCCAATCGTCACAAATATTTAATGCCGCTAGGGCGACGTGAAATTTGACGCCTGCGCGAGTATAACGCACTTGGTTCGCCCTCGCTCCAAGATTTACACGCTTGTTTTTCCATCCACCTTTTTACCAAACATCCAAAGAAACACGCGCACGCATGTACATACATATTTTCCGGTCGAGTTGACTGTGATGGACGTTTCAATTTCTAGTCTAATCTCTTCTTAGGCTGATCTGAATTTTTTGTGCACGACAAATGGAAGGCCCGTGCGTGACGCACGTGGTTCGAGGTGGGGTAAGAATGCGTAGGGCGAAGTGTGCAACAATGTTCATTGTACTAGATAGTAAAGGGTCTTCGGCTGATGGAACGAAATCCATTTGTCTCGCATCGGCTTAAAAGGTTCGCTTTCCATCTCATCTTGCCTCTCACTCATTCGTACACTCGGTCCAACTCGCTGTCCCGAACGCGTTGTACGTCCGGACGAAAATTACGCGTAACAAGATTTATTTCATTTAAATGAGGATGTGCTAGGCGCCCGGCTAGAGACCTGTCTCTATCTCGTGCTGGTTCCTTCGGCCGCTTTTTTCTCGCTCGCGTGCGCGCTCGCACGAGTAACCCTCGACAATGCCAGTGTGTGAAACGAATTGTCTCTCTAAGCAGAGCGGAGCTCTCTTTCTCTGTTTGAGGACTCACTTCGTGCGTGCCGAGTGATTGGAGATGTTTGCGTTGGGGAAGGTATCGATAGGAGAGCTGGCAGTCGCACCTTTCGTTACATAATGGATGGAGAATATCTAGATCAAATAGCCTCTCTGGAAATACAAAGCAATCGTTAAAGACTCCACTCACAAACACAGAAATACTCCTACTGCTAGGAAGAAAAGTTGAACTTGTTGGAGCGCGGCCGAGTGGACCAGTATATAACAGTTTGCAAGAAGAGAACTAGATTTCTCAAATTAATCTCGTTTAGCCTCGATTCCTTAAGCCAATTCCCGATGAATTCGTCCGGATGTATTTACCAACCGGTTAGATATGGAGCGAACAATTCCAGTAGCAGTTTATCCTCTGGTAGGATCGAATCTATCTGTTGGATTCACGATCGAAGCAAGATCCTCGCTTTAGCTCGGTTTAACTTGGAGCACTCGAGTGCTTCTGCCGCATCTTCAGGTAGCCAGATATTACAAGGCGCTCTTAATAATCCCGGTTACAAGTTTCTCGCAAAGTAGCTTCGGCAATTCTCCCTCTGCCGTTTCGCGCAGTAAATCCCACTGGCTCCTTGTACCGAGATCGGCAAACTTGTAATCTGATTTGCGAGTCCTGTCTCCTCGCCGCGTTTATTACGATTCCCGAGGCAGAAGAAAATGCAGGGCTGCGAGAGGCTAGCGTGGTGCACGCCCGTTTTTATGAGCCACGGTTCACATGTTTACAGTTTGACGGAGCAGGAGGACGCCGCGCCGCGCCGGCCGACCCAATTGCAACTTAGAGCTGCGCCGTGTTCTCCAAGTAACGACAAAGAAGTAAAGTAAAAATACATTATAAAAGAGCGTAGTATCGGAGGCGGGAGGACTGGAAGTATGGCTGTTGGCGAAGTCGTAAGCCGGTAGCTAGAGCATCGAGTTCACTGAGAATCGGACACTTTCTTACAAGCTGTAACGAGCTGGTAGGTTCGTGAAAACTCGCTTTAGGATCTCGTATACGGGCCCTGCGTCATGCCAGCCTCGATTTTAGGCGACTCTCTCGCCCGAGAACTTTCGCTAACTTCGAAATTATTCTCGATTTTAGTGGGACTCCCGAAACAAACTGGATCGTGTTGACTTATACGAACCGGCGCCCATTTCGATGGGGAAGTTGGAGAATTCTTTGGATACTATCGTCGAGTCTGCGATTATTATGGAATTATTAAGGCATCGACTCGACGAAATTCCACAGTTTCATATTTGTTCTTGAATGCATCGATACTAAATATTTACATAGCGACAGGATCCTATTAATAATTAATCACATTCCGTATCATTCTTGACCGGAAACAAGTTGTTCTAACATTAAATTTTTATCAAAAGACTCAGACAATTTCGCTAGCATTTTACAAGCTCCGATTTTTCCCGAAGGGTTGCTTTTACATCGACGGAGGTATCTGAGAATCGTAAAGGAGAGTAGCGCGAGGGAATACGGTTGTTACTAGCAGGGACGTAACGAAACTTAGGCGTTATAGCTGCGCGAGCATAAATGCATTATCCACGTATCATCGGGTCTGCCGAGAGCTTTATCGATGTGTCCGTTCGCCGCGCGATATGAACTTCTCGCCGGGCAAATAACCGTAAAAATAAGCATCCCCGATCGCGGGTAGTAGCAGCTGCCCATAAAATCTTCTCCATAAACTGAGGCTTGCGATCGCTCTCGTCGGCGCGGCGCGGCGCGACGGCGAGAGATGCACTTTTTAAGTGCTGCCTTTTGCCAAACGAAAGTTGGTCCGTATAGGTGACTGCGGGAGACTGCTCTGCCGAATATTGGCCAGAGAGTATCCCTAGGAATCGGTATTGAATATTTCATGTCGCCCCGCTGCAAGAACGAAGTGTACATCGGACGAGCGAGCCTCGCAGTCGAAGTGCCAATTTGTGCGTTCGCTCGAGTTCCCCGCGTCGAATCGCCTCTATAATCTGCATAAATTCGACTCGCCTGCGTCGCCCGTGATCCTTTGATTCCCTGGTCTAACACACGCAACGGATTAGAACGTGAGAATGGCCAACTTTCCTACTCCGCTGTAGCCAACCGCTCGGTGTACTAGCCGCATTCGCACGGCTTCACACCTTACGTTTAACCGGAAGTACGAATTATTGCGAGAAACATTTATAATCATATTTAATCATACTTGTAACCATTGTTAATTATTCTACGATCTTGAATATGGTAGAGTGGTTGGGATTCCCTTAATTTTCATCGTAATTTCAGTGATTTTTGGTCGAACGCAATCGCATTAAATTGACGGGCTTGAATTGTACCGTAAAACTGAACTCGGGCTTCTGTACCGATTGTCAGACCGCTTTAATACCTTATGGATTAACTCAATATTAAATAGATATTAATGCTCGAAATTGTCTCATTATGGCGGAATTTAATAAATTTATCGGATGTATGGGCCTTGTTGTTTAATGAGTCCGAATACGTCTGTCGAATTTCCTGTTTTAATCGGAGCTCTTTCAATTACATATTTTCACTATTCGGACTTTCCTTTGTTTTCTGGAATTAATCATAACGGAGCTCGTTAACGGAGCGGTTTACCAAGGTTTTTGTAGAACTTCACGTCCAAATAAGTTCTCTCTCAGTTTTAATTAATAAAATCCGAGCCGGGCTTGCCAGCTTTTTTATACCACGTCAGAATTTGAAATGTTATTGTACTCTGATTCGTAAAGCTGATTCATTAAATGTTTTAACGTGCTAGCTCTATTGACGATCAATTAAATTTGAGCGAGAAAGCTCCTTTACGTCTTTCACGATAGATGACAGTTTATATTTGGCGAACAAGAGTAGAAGCAAAGACTACATTACTTGCACGTATTGCTTATCCGAAATGATAACGTCGATTTCTATTAAAGGATCGTTAACCTGATATTTATTCGAATTCTGGGAGCGTCGTTTGCCCGACTGATATAAATGTATCTCACGTTTTTTCCCCAATCTCGGCTCGGCCTTATCCGCTCTTTCTTCAATCTCCCGGCCGTGATGATCCCTTCCTCGGCCCGCCATCCACGAAAAACGCTTCCTTCCGCCAGCGAGCGTATATAAGTGCACATTTTTCCGATATCCAGCCGGGCTTTCACCTGTATTTCAGTCTTGCCAGTGGAAAAGGAAAGCCACCGCCGCGCCGGCTCGCACGACTTCGTGCTCGCCGATCAACGACTGGCTTGATCGACTCCCTTCGAAATCGAGGCATTCACTGCACTTGTCAATTGCCAGCGATTGTCAAGTTGTTTAACTTCACCGGCAAACTTATTTCGTATTCTTGTTACAATCTGTTACTGACAATATTAATTTGCAATATTAATGAATTCTAAGGAACATAAGTATATTCATAGAATATCAACTTTAAAGGACAATATGTCGACGTTTCCGGATATGTCACTACATTTCTATACATATGTATAGACATGCTTCAAATACTCGCAGAATACTCGAAGAGGCGTGAGATCGGTGAAACAGAAACGAGATCTTCCTTTTCCTTTCGCGCAGTATGCGACACGTGTCGCCGACATCCGTCGTCTGTCATCGAGCGTGACACGCGCGCGTCACAGCCAGCAACGCGTTGTCGTAAATGCGTGTCAAGCAAATCTGATCTTTCGTCGGGGCCAGGAATGCAACCTGAACTTCCTTCGACTCTTCCTTCGCTTTCAGCAACCAACCTTTTCAACCTGCTTTCGCAAACATTGAAAAATTACGTATCCAATGTTGGCCGGACGAGTGCGCAGCGCCCGTTCTTTCTCTTATTTGGTGTGTCGCCGAGGCCGAGCGAGCGGGCGAGAATTAATTAGAGGGTCTATGTTAACCGCGTTTGTAATTAATGAGGTTTCAGCATGCACGCCCCGGAGATGGGATCTTAATTAAGGGACGCCGATGTTTTTCGCTTGCTTACATAAGTAGATAAGTACAGGTGACACAGTGGTGCGTATACCCGGCCAATCTCCCGACGACATGTACAACCTTCGTAATCGTAAAGAGACGAGATCTTAATTTTCACCAATTCTATCCTTGTTAAAGAAAGATTGGCCCCAGGTAATTGTGTAACAAAGGCGAGCAAAACAGAAGCGGAATCTTTTATCTCCAAGTTTCATATTTGAAAATAATAATTGTGTGCTTTGCTCTTTATTTCTGGTAAACCTCGCAGGAGAATAAACAGTTTGTGCTTTCCCGGTCGTTCTGCTAATGCAACCAGCGCGTTTTTAAACAACGGAAATTGTACGAACACTCGGTGCAATTTGCGAGCCGCAAGTACTGTTCCGGCACGCTCGGGGCCGATGGTAAATAAATGTCGGCATTGAATCCCAAAAATGGGAGAGCTTTGTTATCACTGAATCGCCGATTTACAACACCATTAGCTGGCTACCTCGGCAAATGGGCACTGTCTCCCGCTCGCCGCTGGGTCAACTAGAGGTAGAAGTGCATTGCGAATGACAGAGACGGCGAGGCGAAACAGAATCATCAATAATGACCGAAAGAGACAGAACACCAGAGCGTTCCGCAATGTCATTTCAGCAGTATAGCCTCGGGTTAATGCTTTAAATGAGCTCCTAAATGACGTATGATAAAAACACAACAAGTTCTCCGAGGAATTTCGTCCCCAATATTTTTAATGTCCAATGAGATTGTGTTTTCCTAGCGAAATACTGCCTCGAACCATTTAGTTAGATAATAAAAAGAAAAAGTTGCAATCAGATTCATAAGAATTTCTAGATGTCAGTTCGATTCCAAGTCGACTGGCGTGAAATCATCGGATCGGAGAAGCAGAATCGGAATGAAAAGAATATCGGCAGGCTTCAAGGGCGTGAACGCATAGTTGCACCATGAAAATCGCAGGGTGAAAATCGAGGGTGAAACGACAGAAGACGTACTGAGAGGAAAAAGGGAAAGCGGCAGGGAGAAGATGAGGGGCGAGGAGGGAGACTAGGAGCGGACAGCCGGTGGGGGATGTTCTGCGTGCCGACGCGTTTCACCTCGGTGTCCATTTGAATTTTAAATCTTTCCTGCGAGGCAGAAAGAGCGCGAGCACCGGCCTGCGACGACTACTTGACTAATTTTTAGCCGAGCCGTCAAGCACCCTGTGCTAATTCACCCTTCGGTAGCCAGCAACCCCTCCCACCGACGCCTACAGCCCTATCATCGCCGGAAAATGCTGATCGTATACATATACCCGACTCACACCGCTGAGTGGTGGTTTTGTCGGTTTTCTACTAATAGGCCGCGAATGTTTAACTATCCAACGATTGATTGGAGCGGTGGTTGATCGCGGCCTGGACTTGTGCTGTGATGTATACCGGACCGACCACCATTTGACCATTATTTCAGAGTGTCTGTCATTAATTCTACATATGGAACTATTATTTGGAATGGATGCAATGATGAAAGGCTCTATCCATTTGGGTGCTATAGGAGTATTTCAAAAGTTACAGTATAGAATAAAGTTAAAATATTAGTATGAATAGTAGAACAGTCTGGCAAAAGTTCTCAAAAGGTAAGAACGCAAAAGCTGACTTCTCGACAGGCTTTCATCGATCGGCGGTGCACGTAAAAGCACCATTTCTCATAGAGCGGCGCATAATTTAATCGAGGAACGAGCAGCCGGGCGAAAAAGTGTACCTGAATAATAGGTCTTGAGTAATGAGCGACGGAAGACTTTAGCGCGGCAAGATTAATCGCTGGAAATTGCCAGCTTCCACTTTTAAAGCTTCCATCAACAAACTGTAATTCCTCCGGCTCCAAAACAATGCATAATTCTTTCGACTCGCCATAATTTCCGTTCTTGTCAAAAGTAGAAGTCGCGGCTTTCGAAAACAATAATTCCCGGGCATCGCAAACTGGATTTTGCGCAGGCCGGGCGATATATCGGGCGAGCAGCGCTTTTCCCGTCAGAATTTCCCTGGCATCCCGTTACGGCTCTCCCCGTTGATTTAGCTGCGATACCACACTAAACTGGAGCGCGCGCGTTGCTATCCGGGGATCGAGAGGCCGATACTGCCCGTTCGTTCAACTAAATTCATAAAGATAATAACGCGCTTTCCCATCGATTTCTCTTTTATTCGGCACTGCCACGTTGAGCGCTTGACTCTCCTGCAATCGGAAGGCACCGATACGCCCGGGACCGATTCGATTTCCAAGCGGCACTCGCGCCCTTTCAGCTTAACTTTCTCTAATCAATTCCCGAAAGGGGAATAGACCTCCTAAAAAAAACTCGGGTAATTAAAACGGACAGGACGTCATAAAAATGTACGAAATATATACGCCAGATATATGTTTCATGGTTTAAAGGATGCATTGCATTTTCAGTATCTCGACCGTTCAAAATGAATGGAAAATGTATTCGCATAGTTCTCAGCTAAATGACAGTTTCAATATGCGACACAGGGCACTCATCCAATAAATGTATCCTATAAACGTACACGATATTTCTAGCTGATTCGTCCAGAATTTCAGACAGTTTTCTCATGAGAAGTTTAATGTTCTTAGTTTAATTGAATGTCTAATGTCTCATTCGGTTTGCAGTGCTTGCAGACGAGCTTATTTCGCGCAAGCTTGACCCGGCTATCTTTCACGCTGCTCTCCTTGGTTTATCCAGTGCGTGTGCCTGGTTAGTGACCGTCTACTTAACTTCACGCTGTTGCGAGTCCCAGACAGTCGAAAGCTGACTTAATGGAAATGCGCTATCTACGATTCAAATGCACACTTTGGATTTAAGAACCCTAAACACCTGAATCAAAACGTATTTAATGCTACAAACTTACTTTATCTTGGTTTATAAGAATATAGTTGAGTTAATAACAAAGCGTCTAAGATGAAATCAGTGCTTCACACGAAAGATCAATTATCAATCAAGTAGTCCCAAATGATCAGTCTGATTAGAAACACCGTGTATCAAATAATCGAGTTTCCAGTGCGTTTAAACAGCCAAGTGCAGTAATTAACGCCATGTCAAATATTAGGGAATTATTGTAGCACGGTGTTGCTTAAGTTCGCGTCAGCCTGGACGAGCTGCTCTCGCCGGCATGCCTCGTGAAACGCGATGGAACTGCACTTCAATTGGAGGAGCTCTCAATTTGCAAACTAGTTCGCGCTTTGTCCGGACTAATCAGTTTCGCGATGACAGTTCGTGCTATGTTTTCCAGCTAATTGTGCGATTGTTGATCACTGCAGCGTTCGCTCTACGCCTATACCGTAGTTAATAACAGGTACATATTCCGAATTTTGCCCCAGGAACTTTATTGTACATTATAACTAGTTGAAACCACAGCTTATATGGCAAATTAGTTCTGTTTGATATAATTATTCTCGTATTACTATCATATAAAAACGTTGGAAAACATTTTCAAAGTAATAATGTGCCAATTATTCATTTGATACAGTCTTGCTTATTCAGGTTTTTATAAAGATGAAGATAATGATTTGAGAGCCTTAAAGTAATCATTTTCGAGTTTACATCCATGGGATCGAGCTGGAAGGAACGCACATAGATTAGGTAGTTACCCGTAGCCGTAATCCTGATGACGTTTCATGAATATTGACGAGGCTCTGTGAAGACAGTCGCTGTAAATTATGCATAATAACCGGTAAAAGTGAAAAATATACGGGCGCATTGGCGACTGCGCCACCGGAGTCGCATATCCAACGTAATCATCAATTATTATTCATAAAATTGCTATAAACAGTGAAAGACCTTTGTACTCTAAGTAGATCTTGCGTACCATGAAAGCACAACGGTCTCCCTTAAATTTATTTTCATACGGCTAACAAATTCCACAACTAAAATGTGACAACAAACTATTAAGGAATTTGCGTGCAGTGAAATTTATATAGTAACATGTATTTGCACATGGTGAATCATCGAAGGATCATGTACGTTTCTGCATTTCGTGTGAATTCTTAATCATTAACCACAGCATGCGCGTCCACAGCTTGCCAGTAAAATAATTCATTGCGGGCACAAGAGTAACGCCTTGCAAACACGTAAATACGAACACATTTATTTGCGGAATTCCATTTCACAGCACCTTCGCCTAGACTCTTTGTAATTTCTCGTGTATCAAGATGCCCCCGTTGTGCCGATTTGCATGCCGGTATTTTATTCGTAAAAGTGTGTGGCTGAAAAACGCGGGCATTAAATTTTAATGAAACTGCATTTAGATGCTCAGCCGCTATAATATGCGCATACATTCCTCCGAATTCGCTTTGCCGGCGAGGATTTTTTAATCACGCGCCCTCGCAAACGGAAAAGGAACGCTTGCCAAGTGCAAAATTAAAGGCTGGAAAACATGGCCTTTTAATTCCTCACGGCGAACTCATAAATCACTTTCTCGAGCACTTTGCCAGCACCGTCACATGCGAGTTCATATCCTCTGGAAAGCAATTTTTGAAAGACGAGCGTCGACCAACCAACCATGTTGGATAGATATGTATGACCAATTCTAATGTCATACAGATTAATGTTATTACTATACATAAAATATTAGTAAATGAAGAAACACCAATTCAACGGCTATTGAAACGACTAAAAACTTTACCGCAAAACTTTCGGTTATTGATTGCGGTGCGGTCTACCTGTCGGGCTTTTGGTATGCGTGGAAAAGCAAGCCCCTCCCTGCAAACGTATCGGTTCACAGAAAAGGGCAGGACTCGTCGCCGGCATAATCGGCCGTCTGCGGCTCCCGAGGGGTGAGCAGCATATGCGAGCCCGGCTAAAAAAAGCCTAACGGTCAATGGATTCAATCTCCAACGCGTAACAATAGCTGAAACTTGCCAGTGAAACAGTATCTGGTAGCGAGTGCTCCTTATCCCACCCGAGATCTTGAAACTCAACGAACAAAGGCAATGAAACACTCGCCCCCATTATTTTGCGTGGGTTCAACATGTTCTAGATCAGTTTTAGTTTATGCAAATTGATTTAGAGCCCCATTGACAATGCCGCGTATTGATTAGTGAACAGTGCAAGCGGTGCGCATCGTTTGTGGTTCGTTTGTGGTTCCCTATTGACAAATACTTGCTCTCGGTTCGTGTAACTTCGGTGATTACTGTGGCCGTTTAATTTGACTGTTATATAAATTTGAGGGTTCAAATGATGCTCCTAATTGCTTGCTAAGAGAAAACAGATAAACATTTCAAGTGAATTTATGTAAAAGTAAAAACAATTATTACAAATGCTAAAGTCAGTATGTATTTACTATTTTAATAAGAGCAGGGTTGATTTACGCTTTATTTCAATTGGAGGAGAGGCTGAGTCATATGTGGTACTATGAGGGTTGGCCAAGGTCGAGAAAGGAGAGTAACGCGAGGACACACGTCGTCCCGGCGAGGTACGCACGCCGCGCCGGTGGTTAACAGTTTTATAAATTGAAATTTACGAGTGCGCTCCTTGCAGTGCGGGGAGCAACACCAGGCATGGTTACGCCCTCCTTATCATCGGCTTCAATGCCGCGACCATGAATAATTCAGCTCCCACGGTGGACCTGCGTGTCCCTTCCACCTCCATCCACCCTCGACTCAGCTCGAGTTTACCTTTTTTTTTCGCCGCGGCCCACTGTAAATTAAAGGCGAGGACCATCGAGACGCCGATAATCGACGAAAACATTAGTGTCCTCTTTAAGAGGACACCTTGTCCATGGGACGTCGGCGACACTTGTACAATCCCGGCCCTTTGTTGCCCCGCATTCCTCACCGTCGATTTATCGCTCGTCCTTCGACTTTGAATGTCCTCCTTTACGACCAAACGTGTCCTTTTTCTCACTGACCTTACTAACTACACGTATTTCAAAAGGTGAAAAGAGGCTTTTCAAGATTTGAAGTCAACTATTTCATAATACAATTAATGGGTATTGAAATTGGTAATCGAAGATCGGCTGTAATAGCTTTTCATTATTAAAATACGTTCAATTATTAAAGTGCTATTCACTGTTATAATTTGCGGTTTGAAAGCTTTACTGAGGAGGTCTAATGATTTGTTAATTCATTTCAAGCTTTATTTCAATTTGCCCAAGTGTCCTGGGGCGGCCGCTGTTGGCTGGGGTGCGTGTAATACAACAAGCAGATCGATCTCATTCGCTCCTGTAGGCTGTCTCCGTCCTCAGCGCGTCCACCTGTCCGTTTTACCGGGTTTCCGTCCCGCTGTAACCATAAAACGAACCCTCGCGGACTCCCATGGGGTTGTGGTAATACCCACAGAAAGAGGATGAGGAATGCCTATATATAGGTGTATACTTCACAGGCACAAGCCCACTCCACACTTGGCTGGAGGTCTCTGCGTGTATAATACACTACCCGCCACAAGTTTCCCGGTCTCTAATTACAAAGAAGTGAAACTTGCCTGTAAAACTGTCTCCCTATAAATTTCCCATCGCGTCTACCTGCAGATGAAAATAATTCGAGCGAAGAGCAGACTCTGAGAAAGAATTGCAGTGAATTCAAAGTGATACATTTCTACAATACATACCTATGATAGAAAGAAAATTTATGAACACTCGAAAGTATGTCTATTTTTCATCGTTCGTAATGAAGCAGGATGGTGCTTCGAAAAACACAGATGGGACTCAGGGACTTTTGGCTGGTAGTGTATGCATACGCACCCAATAGGGGGTGCAGTCCGCATACCTCAAGCGGTGGCTTTCCTTCCCACGTTTCGAGGGGTGAAAATGCGCCCGCGGCGCACAGGAAGGGTAGGTAATTGTTTTGCCCCAGGTATCACACCCGCCTCCTTCTCCACCGCTCTCCTCTTCCAGATTATGGAGAGTGACTTGTCCTGCCTATCTCTTTGACCGAGCCAAGTCGTTTTCGGCCTATCTAAAGCTCTTTATACAATTCTCCTATAAGCTCACTTGCTTCCTCGCCTGAATAAATCTTTTGCGCACTACATTCCCGAGGAAAATTAATTCCCCTGTCCTTGAATCAGCCTGTAGATAGCCGTTCCTACGTATTCAATTAAGATCGCTGAACGGGTAAAAGGAGGAGGCTCGGTCTGGCCAGCACCTGCGGGCCATAAACAACGCGGTTGCGCTGATGGACACCTGCGCAAGTTGAGTTATGGAGGAACACTGATTTGCTTCGACGTTAATAAGATGGTAATGGGCCTGCATGTGTAAACCGTTTACGCTTAACTTTAACGGTGTAGTAAGCAACATAAATTCGATGCGGTTAAACAAGTTTTAGCAAAATTGTTATTTTAAATGATTGGGTCATCGACCATCACTTTTGATAATTCATTTGTATTGATTGTTATCAAGACTTCTTGTCAAGTGAATTCTTTGGCTTGTCGTTTCTGGTGTCTGTGGGCGAAAAGGGCCAGCTGGAAAGTGGCCGAGTCATCGGTTCGATATTTATCATAATTCACGGTAGTCGACATACTTTTCTCCCGGGGCCGGCCGACGAGAGGGGAATCTGAGGATAGCAGGGCTCTTTCCATCGCGCCTGACTTTCCACCGATCGCTCCTCCTTTCTGTCTCCCACTCATCTTCTCTTCTCGCACTGCTCACTCCTCCCCGTTCGCTGGATGCTGCCGATGTATCTGCCTGGTGATCCAACCTCTCCTGGACTCCCTGCGTGGAATAAAGAATAAACCTGCGAGACCCGTGCTCGATCGCTATCTATCGTAAAAGTGTACATCTCCCTCGTGGTGGTAGGTAACCCGGCGCTGCTGCTGTGTTACTGCGCGTCGTGATTCCGTGTGTGCTCCAGCCTCCATACACGGTGTACAAGAAACTCTCACAATATTTCATACACTCGTCTCCTATTTTCCCCCCATTTTTCATCTTTCAGTTACCTATTTATATTACCACTTTTTACATTTCAAAAATAATAACGTCACCGAAATCTGTGTGTAACTTCAATTTTAATTGCAATTCTTTTTTCATTTGTTCCACCAGAATTAATAGTGCACTATGTTTATAATGGAAAAGAAATATTAAAAATATGACTTTTGCAGTCGATTTATAATGTTTTTCGTCACTATTTTAATTATTTTACGCGTTTATGACATCAGTGTCGTTTTAAAGCGATGCAGAGTTCTTTATAAAATAATAGAAGTTTGTTTTGAATATTAAGGATTGAGGAGGGATGCGTAGTGTAAATGAGGAGCACCCAGTATATGCCTATACGAAGAAATTTGTGCGGGGCAGAAACACGTGCGACGAGCACGTGTGTGTCTGTACAGGCTGGCCGGGAAGATGGGGTGATGTACATCCTTTATCCTCAGGTAGCACCATGCATTATTTTCATGCCGTACCGCTGGAAGAGTTTTTCAGGAGACTGGCGATGGGTAGCTTCACACGTGTATGCATGTGTGTGTGTGTGTGTGTTGGGCCGATCCGAGTGAGCGCGCCGAAGCTCAAGCGTTCTCACGTGAAATGTGCGCGCCTCGTACACATTGCCCGTCTATCGATACTCTTCCACTACGTTCGACTTTATCTCACGAAAACACGTTATTAACTCCGAAAAATACAACTGTTTCCAATAATCCATTCCAAGCATTCCATTCTGTTCCATGCGCAGTAATATGTATTTTGTTGTGTTGGCATTGCACACAGTGGATTTCATTAAAGTTTGGATTTGGGACGCTTTAATTTCGAGTGAAGGAACTGGCAACAATATGTTGTGTTCAAAATGATAGAATTCCATGGAAAATTAGATCACTTCCTTGGGAACCCTAAGACGCGACTGTTTGCAAAACTTATCAGTCCTAGGCGGACAACTGCTCTCACGTGCCAGCGCTTCCTCTGTTTGTTTGGGCACAGTCAAAGCGGCGGACTATCAGGAAGTGGAGCAGAGAATGTCCAGTCGCGGCTTAAATTCCACGAAGTCTGTTTATTGACGATTAGCGAGCGGCGTGCATGTAAGAGCGCGTGTACCATTAACAGACAACATCCGTTGTCTGCCGATTAGATAGGCGTGCGCGCTTTCTCTGTGGGAAATAATCGAAGAGTCGATCGATCTTCGTCCTCCGGTTCGCCCGGGGATGGAAGACGTCGCCTACATGAGTGGAGGTGCACTGGGAAACGACCTGAAAGGATTTGACGCGATGTCGGGCAGCCAAAAAAGTGGAAAGAACGAAGGTTGAGAAACTGTCGACCTCCGTGAGGCATTATAGGTTTACCATTAGCACGCTGTTCCAAGATCATTTTCTTCTAGGTGAATGCTTCCGTGAAGTGGCATAGAAAACCGTATGCTTCGCCGGGAATTGGGTTTGCTTGATATGGAAATTCGAGTTTCACATGAAATCTGAGATGCGATCTCAGATAAGTACTTTTCTTTCTAATCTTGCTACGGATATTGGAATCTATCCCAATTTCAATTCAAAAGACAATTTTATAAGGAAATATTTATTTAACAATCAGTAAGGCGGATATCATCAGAGACGATAAATTTTCATGATTTTGTAGCCAGGCGATTATCCATTTCCTAACATTTCTGATCTCGTCATGCGAGAAATATAAGTGCGATCAGTACTCTCGGACGACTGTGATTGATGTCGGCGTACACGTGAGATAAGTCAGCGTGTCGGGTCAATATCGAGGCAGCCGATGATGGCGTGGCATCAGCACATTGTCGATCGCATCGAGACGGCATTCAAGCGGTATCTGTACTGCGATAAGTGGTGCGCTCGCTCACCCGCCCGCCCCATGCACCCGTGTTCGTCAGTGAAAAGTTTAACGACCCCGCAACTTCCACTTCCGCCGTGTACGCCAGTGCGGCTTTCATGGAAACGGTTATTAAGTGTGTAACGAAGTTAGCGCAAACGAGATCGATGAGCGGGAGGCCGCCGGAGCTTGCGGGAGGGTGAGCCCGGCTTCATCCCGATGAGCCGAGTGCTCGGAAAAGCGAGCTTTATATTTGACTTCATCATCCGTGAACATAAAAATACATGTTCGATTGGACGTGTTAAATAGTTTTACATGAAAATTCACACGTAATGCGATAATCAAAATATTTGCAGATTGGACATTGCCACTAACAATTTCTTAATCAAGCTTCTTCTATAGATTAAACACTCGACGATATTTCTTTATCCAATAAGTGAATTCTTGTACTATGTAAGTACTTCATCCGAAGTTCAAACATAATTGCAGTACCAAGTAACTATGCAAGTAATTGAAGAGTTACACAAAGAGTAAAAAGTCTATCCTCTTGCCAATGATTACGTTCCACTGCAAATAACTGTATCCGACCGAACTACTAAGAACAAAACGCAGTAATAAAGATCGAGTGTCACGCAGTATCAATCGGGCATGAAGTGGGCGGAACCGAGCGGATATTCGCGCGCGGAGAGGAGAGGACTTTGACCGAAAGGAGGCACCCGCCCGTAACGCCAAACGGAAGACATTTGGAGGGATTGCCGCGTTAACTTTAGCCGGAGTTGGCGGCGAGTGGTCTGTTCAGTAAGAAAACGGACAGTCAGCCAACGAGATGGTCAAGTTCACTTGGAGTGAGCGAGAGAACGAGAAGACTTCCGAGTGAGGGAAAGAAGAAAGGTGGGAACGTCAGCTTCTCTCTCAATATCGGAAGTTTCGCCGGCACATCCTGCGCATGAGAGTCGTGCCTGAGTGAGATTCAGCATCCATCCGGGGTGGTCCAATTGCTGACGTGTGCCGCGAACATTTCGCAGGACACTGCTAAGAGAAGTTCCAGTCATCTTTCTCTCCGTGGCGTAAGTGAGCTTGGAGAGGGGGAATCGGAGTACGAAGAAGGCTGGCCAAGGGAATCCGGCAGGATTTGCGAGGGGGGCGAAGAAAGAAGAGACAGGGGCGAAGTGGAGAGTGGAGGAGTCTAGACCGATTAGCGTTTGGTCGCCGGAACTTGGGGGATGGGCACGGGAAACCTAGGCGGAAGTGGCCGGACTTGTTCCACCCTCCCCGACCGAGCAGATATAGGCGGGAGGCTGGAAAGACAAATAGAATTCGGAAGGAGTTTTTGTCGAGCACGGTCCAGATTTAATAGCCCTTAGTCCGAGGACCCATGACTGAGCGAATGCAGACGACACTTTCTCTATATCACCGTCTCCCCCCTTCCCTCTTCCTACCAACTCCTGTTCCTCCAAGTCCTCAAGGAAGGACCATAGAAAAAGTCACGTAATGGAGAAATAAAGGGATTGAGGAATCAAATGTAGATCAGCTTTAAGAGCATCGTTACTACACACTCGTTCTATCAACATAATCAATGTTTAATTATACAAAGAGAATTCGGAGAAACCACGATGTTCCAGGTACTCTATCGGCCCACGCAAGGCCCCGATTCGATTCTCGTTCTCGCAATTGACTGTATAAGCGCACACTCGAGCTAATCAGCGCGGTATCGCGCGAGGAAATTTATAGTTCCGGTATAGGTGACTGGTAATCTAATATGCGATAATGCATACATGGATAGTTAGCTGCAGGTGGCCGTTCCAGAACGGCGCTCACTTCTCCCACTTCAAGAGAAATGTAGTGCTGGTCCAGGATATCCTGCAGCTTCCTCCTTCTCCGTTAGAGGGTGCTTCAGATCTCCCAAGCTTTTTGCATCCGTAATACTTAATTGAATGGCCAAGCAGCGTTAATCGGCCGGAATTATCATAACAACCGGTAAAAAGTGTATAAGTTAGTGGCGCGTCCCGCACGTTTTCCTCACTACGACTCGATGCACTGAGAGTGGTGTGAGAGAGTTGAAGAGCGAGTGCACTGGTGGAATTCAGTGCAGTTCGATGTGCCACACTCCTCTTCGTTGTTTTGCTTTGGAGAATACGTAATTTATGATGGGCCCGTGATATAGTATTTTGTGGACTTCCTTTTTACCAGTAAACCCGTTCGCATCGCTCGTTCTTTCCCATGTGCCTTGATTAGTCCGCTCTGATGAACAGCATCCTTAGTTCTCACTGCCATTACTGTCCACGGGACTTTTTAACACTCGCCGGAATTGCCGGATCAGATAATAAACGATTAACTATGGAATGCATGCGCCCTTAAAACTCTCGTTTTAACATACGCTTTCAACCTTTCTTCAGAGCATCCTTATTAAATATTCTTGGAGCACGGCGTAATTAAAAATCGCAATTTTTTTCCTCTCCTTCGTACTTCCCTTGTCAATGTTAAAGTTTACATGAATATTAATAATATGGCCGATAATATTCGAGTATCTATTAAAAGTCCTGTACAAATTTCAGTCTACGAGTACGGATTTGATTAATACTACTCGTCATTCGATAGCCATCAACATCTCTTTGATCTGGCAACCGGTGCCGAAGCAATTCGCAGTGCCAGCAGCAAGTTGGCCAAAGCCCGAAGTATCTCCTCGTTATAATCCACAAAGCGCAATATTGATCAACAGCGATCAGCATTCCGGCAATTTCCCGAGCGAATGTGCTCGTGAAAAAGGGCCGAGAGAAAGGGAAAGGGAAAGGGAAAGGGAAAGGGAAAGATGGAGAGAGACACTAGCTACACAGATAGGACCGCGGCAAATAGGAGTCCGTAATCCTTTCTCATCGACGTTACTCCCGAAGGACGTCTCCGAAGGACAGGGGGAGTGGTTCCAGGAATGAAAGAAGATCCTGCTAGCCCGATTAATACGGAGTAGCGTCTCGATGTCACCAAAGAAGGAGTCCTTCCACAGCCGGACGCCCGAGGAACTCTTAAGCACGTCGGGAGGTGAAGTGGATCGAGAAGAAGGCCTCTGCGTTCTCCGCGTGGGCGGTTGTGCAAGGGAGGGAGGGAGGGAGGGAGGGAGGAAAGAGGAGGTGAGAGGGGTGGAGGCCTCCAATTCGTATCTAGTGTGATTTCCCCGGGGTAAAGTCGAGCGATCAGCCGATCGAGTGGGTGGCTGAAAACCGCACTGGGAAACCTAATATCTGAAGGGTGGCACCTCCCCCGACCCCCGACCCCCGAGAGCTAGCTCATCGCCATCCTCTCGAGAAAAACCACAAGGAAGACATGCCTCAAGTAACAGTGAATGGCATCGAGGTTTCCAGTACGAAGAACGTGATATGTGCTCCGAGCGCTATTCTTACTATCCAACTTATCCTCAGGATTTCCAGAAGGAATTTATGCGACGTCTTCCTGGACACTTTTCCCTTCTCATCCTTCTACACCTCGTCGTTTTGCGGTGTTTTTTCTACGGTCACTTTCGTCTTTTTGCGTTAATGCGCACTGATTCCACGGTGCCGAGCCACTTCCTGCACTTTTATTCGCGTTTGCCGTTTAAAGACTTGGAAGGACGCCACAGAATAGTAATTCCGTGCTGCCGGCTTCTCCGCGCCGCTCCTCCTCCTCTCTCGTTCTCTCTCTCTCTTGCTTGTATTGTCTTTCGCGGAAAGTTTCGCCGTTAGATGAATTATATTCATTACCGGAATTGTGTAATGAATGCACTTTCTTTTGCCGGACCGCAGGGACGGCAGTCTGGCGACGGCGGCTCCTGGAAGATACGCCATGGACTCCGGCATTATAGTAAAGTGTACGATCGAAACTAGAGCGGCGAATAACAGGAAGCGATCTGCAAGAACTAGCAACGAAAGCGATGCTTGGCAGATAATTAATGTGGCCCGGAACTATATTGGTGCTTCGCCCAACATTAACTTTGCCGCCACAAACTTTATGTCCGAATCGCAAGCAAACGAAATTAAAAATGAAAGAATGGAACTCGAGCGTTCGAGAAGATACTTGGCCATTCTAATTAATCACATCCGATTGCGCTTCGTGCTGGCTGCCAGAAAAAGTTCCGGACCTCCTGGCGATCGGTGAATTAATCAAACCGATCGGGAAAAAGTGATCGGCCGGTAAAAGATTGTTAAAGCATAAACTTCCTCGATGGCGTTACTTAATTCGACTGAAGTAACTACCTAGTGGAGATGGTGTTAGTGGAAGTTCGGCCGGTGAGTTCAACAACTTAGACGCTCGGGTAATTAAATTTATCGTGGAGCATAAAGCGAGTTCATTGGAAACTTCGCCGTATTTCGCGATCGCCGTCCGATGATTGAGAAATCGCGAATGGCTACTCCTGATTTCGGCCGGTTAAATCTGTCTGGAATCATAGTATTACTCGCAAGTTTGTTATACTAAGTACTCATAAGAAAAATACGGATCACTCATCATTTGCTGTGACTTTCTAGCGAGGACTTAAACAAGAACCTCGTGTTTAATGCGGCCTAGATTTTTCCGAAATTTATCTCCCATGTGTGAAGTTTTCTGAAATGCTTTCGAGCCTTCCTGCATCATATGCATCCAACCTGACAATAATGGCACCTCGTTGCCATCGACTTTCGATCACTCCTCGTCGAGCTTGTAATACCGCTCTTCGAAAACATCGATTTTCGATGTGGAAGCCGGTGACGATGGCTGCGTGCAGCACGGCGAGACTGTCGCAAGCTTGCACTCAAGCTCGAGCCCTTAAAACGAAGACCTTAAGAATCCATTTCGCACGGGCCATTAGGCACACATGTTAACCAAATATCGTCGCCACCAAAGCAAACTGCGCCACCGGCGGCTTTTCCGCCCGAAAATCCTGCCGCCTCTTCTCGCTCTTCCGGATGCGTGGACATAAAAAAATGTTATGCGGAAAAGCCTGGGGTGATGTAGGCACCGTGGCTTCTCCCATATTTATCCGGCGTTATCGCGCGCCTTTTGGAAAAGGGTGCGATGTTTTCGCAAGCCCCTCGACAATGTAGGAAAAGACAGCGGAATTGTTGTGCTACCGGTTTAAACCTGGCAACTCTGCATGTGCAAAACAGGAGGAAGACATATATTTTCCTAGGTGGCTTTAACTATATCCCACAGGAACTCGTTTCAACATAGAAAATTGAAAATTGCAAGCCGCAAACAATGGGGAACTTTCCGTAGAGATTCGCGGGAGTTAGGAGCAATTGTGTATACATTTGAACTTTAACTCCTATTGGACCTTAACATTATTACAAAATATTCAAATAAACAGTGATTCCAAATTGTCAAATAGAACAAAAGGTGACTGTTTTACGTTGAAGAGACAAAGAAAAAAAATGAGTAATGTGGATCAAAGTAGAAATAAAGCGTCGGTATTAGACGAAAGAAAACACGTGCTCGCGTCTTGGCGCGAGACTCTCCTTTCCATCAATCGGTCCCCTTTCTTTGTCTGATGGAGCTTTTGACAAATAATCGGTTCCCCACGTACGATATAATGATATACCCCCGAGGAATATGCCTTTCAATCCACCTGGCTACATCCATATATACTTCGGAGACGAGAATTGTCTTTCGAAGTGGCTTACAAATACATTACAATGGGAACGCAATATTCCTCTTCGAAGGGTGGCTGCATTCGATGCTGCTGGATCGTCTGATTTGCTCCCGCTCCCCTTTTCTTCGGCTCAAAGGGATTTGCTACTTCTTGCGCGGGATACGCGCCCGCCAGTCATATCTCCATCGTGCTTTATCTCTCTGGTCGAACTTTACATCGCTCAATGCCCACTCATAATTATCTCTCCCAATAATCTTGGCGGGGAAGCGACGGAATCATTTATTTTGCATTGTATTTAATATAAGAGAAACACGATTTTCCAAGCTACTCTTAAATATTAAAATACGTTAATACAAAATGAGAAAATGTACATTTACAAAGAAACTGCTTAAGCGTAGAAAAAGTACCACTTGTCAGGCATTGGCTAATGCAATAATAGGATAATAGGAAGTTTCCGTTCTTCGAACACTATTCTTCCAAATGTTTGCGGATCTCGGCGCAGGTGAATGAAGTTGCAAAACGACCGGGCGGCGGTTACATTACATTATCGGGGCATTAACTTAAGGGGAAGTCGAGGAATTTAATCAACGGCCGGAGGAATTAGTAGAATGGAAAGTGCATTTGGAAGTTCATAGCCGGCGCGCGACGCTGGTGTAGATAGAATCGATTACTTAACATTTGATTCAAGCCGGAAAGCCGGTGCGAGCGGACTAGATAGATAGGGGAGGCGCTCGGTTCTCCGCTTGCGCGCTCAATTTCATTAAAAGCAGCCTGGCATATGCTCCGCTTTCTCGTTTTACAGCGACTTACTTATTGTCGGTAAAACACTCGGGTGTGTCGCCGACGGCTCGCGTATGGTTCCGATACCTCTGTCAATATTCACACTGACTCCCCTTTCCCTTTCCCTTCCCCTTCCCCTTCCCCTTCCCCTTCCACTCGCACAACTATCCTAACACTGTTTGTCTAGGAACTTTAAAAGCATTAACGGCCGGCGCCGCTAGTGGAGATTTCCAAGGGATTTTTAGGGACTAAGAGATTCACTGTACTCAGAAACTTAACTAGTGATCGACAGGTTAGTTAGCACAGGAAACTTAATCTCCTCATGTCAATGTGAGTGGTTTTTCAAAGTACGATAACAAGAGAAATTTCATTAGAGCTGTTTCTACGCATTAGCACAATTCTCTGAGTTTGTTAGAATCAAAAAGAAGTTCATGTATTCAGGAAATCATTCATTTGGACTTGTTTTAGTATCTACGACATGGTTATCACGGCTGCTTAGCAAATAAAGTTACGTAGAGTATGAGTACTGAATTGTCGGAAGTGTATCTTCAATGCGTTATAGCTACAAACGTCACTTAGCAGCATAAATATCTTCGAAGCAAATAAGTTGGACGGAAATCCTACCTTATTGACGTAGAAAGCATCCTTCCAATCTGGATCTAACGTTCAGGAACGTCTGTCAGTAAGGATTAGATGAAGTTCCCATACCCATCAAGTGCATGGAAGCGCGTGTTGCAAACTGCATGTGCTGCTTGCATGCATGAAATTTTATCGAACTGTCACTCACGCACCAAGCCTTTGCCCGCTCAAATTCCACTAGGCAACTATTCACCGTGTACACAGCTACAGTCTCGTACATTTTTGGTAGGAACTTCGGTGGAAACAAGACAACACGGCACAATGATAAACGCGGACACTGAATGCGACTGCGCACGTGCACTGATGACACGCCGGCCGGCTGGCACTCTGCTGTACCGGCTCATTGCAGGACAATACACAATGCAGCGACAGAATCGATCTTTATCAATCACCAAATTCATTCAATTACTAAACCAATACGAATTATCTGCTATTAATCTTTCTGCACTCTATGTTTTTATACATATCATTACAAATTAGAAATCCGAATAAAGTAAAAACTGCTTATCGACAATAACGACTGTGCAGTCGATAAATTGCAAGTTATCGATTGTTCATTGCATTCCCGCGCGAAATCCATCATGGCCGTAGTGTCCTGAAGGTCGCAGTGCGTCGTTCTCGTGTCAGTGTGATCTTTTCGGGTTTCGGTGTATTTGATGAGAATCTCGGCGATTAATTAAGTAGTAGAACTTAACTGGAGTGGGAGGAGTATGGGTGGCATGGAGTTTCGAGCGGAGAGTGACTCGCCATGGGCAAAGGCCGGGTGGTACTGGCGAGGTGTGGCTGGCTGGGGTGAGTGCTTGTTCCAGCGTTGCGCCTATTGTTTCTAGTGTATTAGGAACGTTGTTTACTTGCTTCTAATGACCTGCCCTATTCATACTATGTTCCAACCGTATTCGCTTGCTTTGAATTCTACGGTTGCCCATGGTATTTACGCATATATCTGTACCACCTAACCTTGAGTGCAAATGTATGTACTTGCACTTGTGTTTCGTGTGTCTAAGTTCATAGTATTAACTTCCTTGGGACTCACATATGTAAGTTTGATTTTTGATCAAATTCATATGATTTTTATAGAAACGAGTGGAAATATCATGTACAACTATTCCAATGCCCTTCCAGATTCCTTTTTTAATCGTTATGCATTTGGAATCAATATTACTCGAACAATGTCTTTGAGAGGTTTTCAACTATTAGTTAGAAATTGATATCGAATATATTCAACTTCAAATAAATGGTGGCTGAGGATGTTAATACGCCTGTGCTTGCTAGGAAGTCAAACAGGCCGGAATTGAGCTAATCGTACACGAGCAGCCTGGACGAAGCAAAAGAGTAGCTAGACTTGCTTGCACGTGCTCCATACCATGCAAGGGAAATCGCATGGCCGGCAACGGGCCGGGAATGAGGCTGGAGTGTCAATCAATCGATTCGACGAGTCAAATATTTATCCTCGCTACAGTCGGCGAGAGGCCGCCGGCGAACAAGAGAGCTGCTAATCCAATATCGCGGTGTCGCTTCACCGTGATCCGGCGACATTCGCTCGCGAGCGCCATTTGAAGCTCAATCCTGGCGAGTAATTAGGTTAAATCGCATCGCACTGAGCGTACGGGCACATACATGGCATATGTGCCCGTTGCCACTGTTGATCGAACTGATATTAAAGTCCCTCCAGTACATGAGCTGCATGTTACATCCCTCGATTTGACATAAGGACGTAGTCGATGCGAAAGGGGAGGTGGTGTAAATAGGGGTGTTTTAGAATGGACCGCTTCTATAGAAACAGTATTTGAGCAGTCTGTTTATTTAATAGTAGACATTACAAGCATTTTCTTGTATTGTGTACGAAACGTAATCCCTATATTTAGTGCAAAAATGATTCTTGTTTCGCAAGAGATATAGAACAGATCGAATTTCATTTATGGAGTTCGAACACGGATGTCATCGTTAATGGAACATTCGATAATTGCTCGGAGAGCTATTCCATTTTGAGCCAGTTCCCATCTTGCGAAGTGGATACGTTTAGATATTGAACTGCAAACCTGTAGATATCTAAGTGCACCATTATTCTTTAGAACACCTGCCTTTATCGATTCCACTTGAGAAATTGACCGGGAAAAATCCGTAATTTGATTTCTCAGCCTGCATGGAGTGACTTTCCGACGTCGGTGGAAAAGAAAGAGTCTGGAGTCCTGGCGGGTCTGTGCGGGTCCGCTACTTTGTCCCAATTAATATACGCTAACGTTGTTAATTAATGCGGAGTACCATCGAAAGGGATTGAGACAGTGAGAGGCAGTGGTGGACGGGTGACGGGCAATGGGGACAAGAAATCCTCTCTCGCTTACTCAGCTTGCACCTGCTCGTCTATCTATGTCTTGTCGGGTGCGCTACATTGAGGAGGTGTTCGCGCCACCCCAGTCACCTTAACTTCGACATCAGAGGCTTGCAGGACCCCCGATATTATCTGGTGGAGAGTGCTCGAGAATATTATACGTGCGTGGTATACATCTCCCCTCCTCGCCCACCCAGTCCCGTGCATCATAGAGGCCAGGCTACTTTAGGAGTACTCGAGAGAGCCCCAAGTCAGGAGAGGACGGAGACTCGCTTGCTCTACGGATGCTGGAAGGTACCCACCTCCAGGCGTCCTCAGTAGCGACTGCTACTAATCGAATTATCGATCCCCCGTGTACCCCGCAACCGGGAATATTAGATTTTCGACGAATTTCAATGCTACTCGCGGAGAGACGTGTGTCCTCGCCCTCGACGCCCCTCGACCTCAGCGCTTCTTTAGAATAGAACCCTATCTGGAAGACAGAGCTTCCTATTGTCCAGTAGATTTTCATTATTTCTAGGGAGTACCTTTCCTCGATGTACAAACTTCACAGGAACAAAAAGCCGACAACTTTCACTTTCGTCACATTCTCAAATACGCAGGGAAGAAATTTCACGAAGGGCGAAGTAAGCTTGGTTGAAAGTTGTGAAGCTTCCGCGGCAGTGCGAGTTCTATTCAACAATTTGCAAGGTTGCCTTACGCGCAACACCTTCGCAACAAACCTCATAAACGTCAAATATCTGTAGCTTTATCCCGTGCCGGATATGAAGAGGAATGACACGCGTCTCCCAGCGACTTTTTCCTTCGGAACAAATCCGGTGGAACGCACGAGCATATTACTTTGTGGATGTTGGGGGCGAGCGGACCTCGACGCAGCCTCCGTCAAAGTGCGTCCTCGGCTACCAGTGATAAATCGCGAGAACGTATCCTGGGGCTTGGAACTCACGCAACCCAGGAACATGTATATGAGACATCACGTACGCTTTGGCGGAGCGGGCGGGGAACTAAGTGTGTAGGGAAGGAAGGAAACGGGGGAGAAGCGACGGATGGAAGGGTTGGCGAGCCACGAGCAAGCGCGAGAGAAGAAAGCCGAACGGAAATGTCGGGGAAAAATTCCAATATGCCTCGAAACTCGGAATGGCCGTGCATGGAATGCGTTCGAGTCCTTGATTGTGCTTCGAAAGCATATTTCTCTCGTACTTCCGATATTGCAGTGGCGAGTCGCTTTCCCCCTCTTTCTTTGTAACTGCTTGCCGCCACCGTCGTCGTCTTCCTCCTCGTAGCCGTCGTTCGGTTTCCCAACACCCTTTCCTGCTTTTCCTTCCGCCTTCACCCATCTGCTTACCAGGATGGGACGTGGTTTTTTTTGTGCCACGACACGTGCTCGCGGGATACGGAGAAATTGTCTGACAGTGAATTGTAGCCTTGATGCCTTTCTCTAACCGGGAAGCACCCCCTATTTAAAATGCACTCGTCACCCAGCATATGTGCACCCTTAACGGAAGCTGCCTATCTCTCTATCAGAACCTATCGTTCCATACCGAGTACCACCTTCGAACTCCCTCCGAATTGAATGTGTCTCAGTATCCGTCTGAAAATACGCTGCAGCTGGGACAAAACTTATTACCTACCTCTTATCAATCACTATTTCGTATAATGTTTTCTAGAAATATTACATTTCAAATGTGAATTTGTTTAAAAATACTTAGTTAATAAAGATAGATTAAGTTATATAAATTTATGGTGCATCATTTCAGGTTCTAACGTCAAATGGTTAATAATACCGTTTGGAGTGTTTATCTACCTCTGACCTTTCAATAAATCGCAAACGCATCCCGCTTACATTCTGTTCTGTCTTTCTTATTGCAGGTGATGCTCCTCGGCCGTATCAAGCACTCGCAGAGGTCAACGACAAAATCCGTAGATTTATTGCCCCTTATAATGCCAGTGTAACGATCGCATTACAACGATTCCCGGCAGAGAGCGAGCAATTAGAATTCCGCACAACAATACAGACGGATTTCGGCCAACGATACGCTCCCCGCGCGTGTTCGCTTCTTGCGATCGAGTGGACCGAGTCCCAATCGAATTCCGCGGTGACACTGACAAAAAAAGGCAACGCGCGCGACAGTAAGTGGTAAATGATAGTGGTTGTATCGGGCGATCGCGTGAGGAGGAGCCCCTCGTACCCTCAAGGGTACGCTAGATTCTAGGGCCAAGACCAGCATCAAGATAAGGTCTGTGGGAGCACTGCCGCAGGATGCGCGGGAACCGGTGGTGCCATTAGTGCTGAACGACAGTACGGTAGAGAGGCTTCCGCAAGAGGAAGGGGGCCACGAGGAAGGCCCCCAAAAGGGCCTGCTGGATGGTCTGGCAGAATCGCTAGGCTCCAAACCAACTGATTTAAACGAAGCGTCCGAAGAAGAAGCTACCACGTCTCGCCCAGGTAACCTGGAGCTGGATGTCGAAGTGGAGATAGTCGCCGTGGCTGAACCAGTAGGAAAATCCCTGCAGCGCGTAGAGCCAAACACCGACTACCCCGAATCCCTTAACGAAGCGACGGTTCTGGTCCATCCGTGGATCCACCGGGAGCAAACCACCGCCACCTTGGATCTGACATTGTGCGAGGAGACACCTCAGGTGCACTGTAAGCGTCCAGCGAAGAGGTCATTCAGTCCGGAAGTCTGCGAGAGGCGAGTTTGCTCACATCACAGGCATACGAGGCAGCAGGTGGATCCAGCACGAAGGAATCCGAGCAGGTCCTGTCGGGTACATGGTCGCAGGCGAGACTGCTCGCGAGGAAAAGTCTCGGCTAGGCAAGAACCAAGGCCAGTCCGGAATTTGACGGCCAGTGAGTTTGAGTGCTCGGTCATCCGACTGGAGCGCGATCCAATCCTCGAGCCAGTGAGGATCCTGGGCTGTCCTCCCGCGGAGGGTCTGGAGATCTCGTCGTTCCTGGAGCCAGCGGCGCCCAGCTACGCCTACCACCCGACTGTCAACGTCAACCAAATCGCAGGGGAGCCGGCCTGCTTCGGCCTCTACGAACCGAACAATATTCTACCGAAGAGCCGGGCCGCCGGCTTCGCCAAGATCCTCGAGGGACCGAATCGTGTTGTGAAGGACATTAATCGGAAGGTCCTGGCGATGGCACGTGCCATGACGCCGGTCTGGTCGCTCCGCTTGCTTGGCGTCAGCTGCGGTTCTGTGGTCTGCGCCTGGGGACTCCTGCTGATCCTCTCGGTCCTCGGTGGCGGTGCTTCTCACGGTACCAACTTTGATATTTTCGGCCTACGAAGTTTTTACGACACTACGGAAGTGCGGAATCGCGTCCAGTGCCCGTCGGTATGCTGCTGCGGAACCAAACACGTCAACTGCTCCCATCAAGAACTCACCCAAGTACCTGCCAAGCTGAACGCGTTACCCGGCATCGAAAAACTGTAAGTCGCTTTTTCTATATTTATTAAAAATGAATCCTTCATATTTTCTAAAATCCATTTTCGCAAGCACTTAACGCATGCCAAATATAATTAAGACTGGAGCAACACGACAGTGTTAAGGACGCTTTTAATCCTATTATCATTGTCATATCTTAATCAAATACAGTACGAGCGCCACTCGTATTGTGTAATTCGCTGCATCTTGTAATCCGCATACACGATAGTGAACGAAAAATAGCTTGGCCGTTGAAGATAAGGCGTGTTAGAGAAATGAGATTGGTAATGGAGTTAAGATAATCGGCTTGACCTTATAAATCACCGGGGCGTTTGCTTTGTTATTCGGCTCATTTCCTATGACAACAAGTTGTTGCTTTTATAAGGGAGATAGAGTATAATGAATGCAGCTGCTGCCGCTTGATAAGCCCGTCGTTCGCCCGCGTTTAATCGCGTACATGCTCGTTCGGGGAGCGAATCGAACCGTGGTAAGGCGCGTGATCCAATTTCTCCCGATCAACGCCGTGCTTGAATCCCACATCAGAGGCGGAACCGGAACCATGATTATGCGTTTCCGTGCATGGTTCTATCATATTCGGTGTGATACTGTAACCAATCTCTCGGCAACCCAACTTGATCAGTGGAAATCTTATAAGCACTTTCATAACATGAGACGAATAATTATTGAATTAAATAAACCGGGTTTTTGAAATCTATCCAAGTTTATTATGGAGAAAGTCTCTCTCCCAAAGGAGAAAGAACGGTCGAAATGTTGGGTTGCCTGTTTCCTGTTTCGATGGAAAACTCAGAGTAGCGTAATAAGAATGCGGGCCGCAATAAAACAGCGGAAGGAGAGGCCAATAGAGTCGAGCCACTCGGGAATATTTTCTCCTCAGGGAGATTTTCTCCGCATTATGATAATGCGGTTTCTCCAGTAACGATAGAAAAATTGCTGTTGCACGTAAGTCGCGCGAGCGTGAAAAAAGGTCTTGCGGCTTGTAAGGCGATTCACTTGACAAGTGTTCCTTGAACTTTCTTGCAAAGAATACCGTAACAATTCTCAGCTGCCAGTAGCAGCAGTATCTCGTAAAGAAACTGCGGCATGTGCTAATTCAGTAGGATCTTGCTACTGACATTAAGTTGATTTAACTTAATCGGGTTATAGGCATTAATTTCGCAGCATTAATATAAGAAGTAAGAAACAGGAAAATTATAGTTGATTACCTTCCTTAGACCCATACCTTAATTATTTCACGCAAAAAAACGATGGTTGGCAAGGCACCATTTACAAGATCATTAACCAAGTATTTACATAAGCGTGTAGGGGACTCTCCGAAGGGTAATTTTGCAATAGCAGCAAGTAGAGTGACAAGACGAGGCGATTAAGTCTACTAATTTGTACAAATTGCATTGGCTGTGGTAGGTAAAACTAACCGGCAGTCTCTGCACCATTTTCCCTTAACTACACGTGCTCCCATCGTCAGCGCGCAATAAATTGGACGCGTTGACGGTTGTCCACGAAATTGCTTGCTTACGGGAATCGAGGTGGGAGCGATTTGTCAAATGAATGGGAGACTCCTTCCCGTGTTCCGCCTTGGGATATCGCGGGATACCCCGATGGCGGCTGTAACGTGCCGCCATTAATGACGATCGATTAGCATACGATTAATATGCCGCCGACATCGCGGGTATGGCGAATAATTAAATCCCCGGAAATAACATTATTGCCACGCCACCGGGCGCGCGTTTCTGAGCGAAGGAGAATTGCGCACGCAAAAAGGCTCTTTAGCCCGAATACGTGATTTCACGCTCGCGTGATGACAATTTAAAAATCGAATACCTCTTTGTTGAAGATAGAATCCGAGCTGATTTACTCTGAACTCGAATTGGCCAACATCACTGCAAGAGACGCGGGCTATTAAACTTCTCGATTTAATACTCGCATAATTCATGTGCGAGCAAATTGTGGCATGATTAATTCGCATCAACGATTTTGTTATTATGTTGTTAAAGATGAATTTGTCAAAGGAACCTGAACCCCATAAGTCTTAATGCCACTTTTACTCCGCGGCTGATTGAAACTTGATTACAATAGTTGCGCAGTGGCTTGACCGGGCGATTTACGAGACGAGTATTGACTAACAGGCCATTCCTGCGATATGAATCAGAAGCGATAGTACAAACCAGTAATGATTCTTGATGCCGGGGTTAATACTCCGAGTCAACAAGCATTTGCCAGGAGAAAAGTAGGGTAATAATTCACATCGGTGTCAAATTATGAAAGCTAGTGCCGCATCGTTAGATGGAATCTATACAAAATTAAAAGATTATGCTTAACTCATTAACTCTTCAACCTAACACAAATTCATTCGAAAATTCCAAAGCAAGAACTACGTAAAGCGATCACTATTCTTTTTGGTCGAGGCTTTCTCTCCAATTTACCAAGTTTGCTAGTGGGATGGGCGACTTGACAGTCGAGAATTACAGTTTACCTGTAGCTGTTAGGCAGCAGCGGGCCCCATGTCAAGATAATTAGGGATTCGGGCGGGCTGCAGCGCCAGCAGATTTCCCTCTTCGCAGGTAACCTCCATCTAAATCTGTGGTCTGCGGACAGCTAAACACTCTCGTGTTATACACGCCCGGTACATCGATTGCCAGTGACGCGAGCCATCAGAGTTTCCCGTGAATCTCAGGGGGCTCTTGCTCCGCCGGGGCTTTAACTTGCTCGAATGCTGTATCTATGCGATAGCGCACCATCCCAGTCTTCTTCAGTTTAGCGTCCCGTTTTAATGAAGCCATTCACTTTATAAGCGGCCACTTACTTCGATCAGTGCCAAGCTGTCCCGTCCAACAGCCATTATTACACACATACACACGCGCATGTACAGCAGCACTTGCCTCCCCCCCCCCCTCCCACTTTTTTAATTGCTGACTATTAAAGCGCAGCGTTTTAGAGCGAGGAATGCTGGAACTCATCCAAACTAGTCTTTAACCACGGTGAATAATAGATATTGTATAATATGTGTTGTTTCCGAGAGTGGTTAGCTCCACTTTTTCTTGTTTCTCTGGTACGGCTTTCTAAATATTTATTTTAAAGGCAGTGCAAAAATGCAAGAATGGAAATTTACTGCTGTTAATTAAAATCTCGTATTTTTAAATTAGAGAATTTGCAGTAAAGTGCATTTTGTGAGCATGTTTGCTTCCGACGCGTAGAGAATCTCGGTGTTACGTATGATAACTGTATTAACAGTGACGGTTGCTTCGTATTTTTCGGTTTAAGCCACATAAACAGGACAGGGAAACCTAAACAGGCGCGCGCGTAGTCAAAGTGTTTGGGGAAGGCAACGCGCGATGTTTTCCCAAGTAACATTGAAGGTCTGTAAAGCGTTGCCCTACATTTGGTTACATCGTATGCACCACGAGAAGTGGCGGGCGGGTATACATTTTCATGCCATAAATATCTGGCACATAGCACGTGGAGCCTGCGGGAGCAGCCGATCGAAGCTTCCTGATCCTTAGTGTACGTGACTAGTAATTAACTTTGCCAGCTGCTTTCCACCTGGATTGTAGTCTTATTTTTATATTGCTTTCCAAGAACATGAAAATACCAATCGACTCCGGTTCCGCAGCGTACCTGCACATAGTACCCCCAATAAACTCGTCTTCGCGGAACCGACCAGCGGAACCTCTTGGAGGTTGGCGAGTACCTGCGCCTCGCACCCTCGCACCCCCAAATGTACTTTCCCGCTACCCATACAGCGACCAGCAAAGTATCAACGTAGTTCCTCAGAGGCTCATTCTTTGAGTTCCTCGCTTCTGATTGGTGCATCGGTACCACCAAATTTTAGCATTTAAGCTGTATCCGCAAATTCATCAGCGCTCTTACCATAGCAGCCACAGAAGCGAGTGGACGTACTTACTGTACTAATCAGCCCTTTTAAGAGCTAAATATCTCAACACCAAATACACTCGTTTCGAATATTCAACTGGATCCACACATCAAGTATATCTCAACATTTAGCGGACTCTCCGAACTACATCGGAAGCTGTGGCCTTACAACCCATAGTATAGTCCCAAACATTTTGGTCCTTCGAGCCGGATGCAGCAACCAAGCTCTCCAAGGAAGACGAAGCAGCAGTGACCAGTGAGCGCCATAACGTACAGTGGACGCTCAAACAACACTATCATCAGTCCAAGGGTGGCAACGAATAACCACGACAAGGACAATTGGAGCAGTGGCTCTAACAACACAGCAGTGGATCCAGCAACCAAGCTCTCCAAGGGAGACAAGAAGACAGTGACTAGTGAGCACCACGACATTCAGTGGTCGCTAAACAACACAATCACCAATCCAAGAGGGTGGCAACGAGTAACCATCATTCGAGGATTCGGAAGCAGAACAGAGATTCTAACGAAACTCAGCTCTAAACCACAGTGAAGTGAATCAGTGTTCCACAACGTATAACGGAAACTGATTATCATACTCATCTCTGGGACCGGCAACGTATAACCGGCCAGTGAACCATCGGGAGGAATCGTTCCTCAAGACAACACATCAACGGTGATACGAGTCAAAGATCATCGTTCAAGGATAACACAGCGGGTCAATCCTGCATTTGGTGGACGAAGAGGAGTTGCGGTTCAGCAGCGTCATCCGCAACAACAACAGCAGCAACTTCAGGAGCATCACAACGTGAGTCGTATTAATACAAGTTACATCACCAATCCCACCAATTCCTATGTCACTTGTGCATTCTCCTGTAAAACCCAGTACCATGGCGACCCAGCAGGCTGCTAATCATAGCGAACCAAACGTTAAGGAATTAGTACGCAAACGTGCGACTATCAAGGGGAAACTAACAACATTTACGAAAACACTAGAACATGTAGAATCAGATCCACCGTCAAACCTAGCAGGTTTTAAAGCACGGATCGGAGGTATAGAAGCCGATTTTATACAATTTAATGCCATTCAATCGGAACTCGAAAGACTAGCTTCCGATGAAGAATACGACACGCGTTTCGGAGAGCGTACCGATTTTGAAGATACGTACTACGATATAATAGGACGAGCGCGTGCAATAGTAGATGCACAGACTGTACAAAATATCGAGCCACAATTCTCAACTCAGCATCGATTCTCGCCCACAAATTCTAATGCGCAATTTTCAACCAGCCCATTAGAATTACAAGTACGGCTTCCAACCCTTAATCTTCCGACGTTTTGCGGATCGTACGAAGCATGGCCAAGCTTTGCAGATACATTCAGATCAATCGTTCACGATAACATTAACTTCAAGGAAGTACAAAAGTTAATGTACTTAAAATCATGTCTAACTGGCAGAGCAGCAGAGAAAGTCGAAGCATTAGAGATCACCGCAGATAATTACCCAATTGCATGGGAGATACTACAAAAGGCATATGACGATCCTATGGCTGTAATCAACAATAGAATCAAGGCGTTATTTGACATTCCATCAATCCAGAAACCAAACACAGCGGCATTAGGTTCATTGGCAGATAGTGCCATGAAACACTACCGTGCTTTAGAAGCACTTAACAAACCCTTTTTAGAAGCATTTCCAATTTACGCGATTGTATCAAAGTTGGACGATCAGACACGGATTAAATGGAAAGAACAGCTAAAGCCAGCAACACAGCCAACAATGAACCAATTGTTAGATTTCTTACACCATAGACATAGAGTTTTGGAAGATTTAAAGCCAGAAGGATCAGCAAAAGCAAATCAACAGATTCCCTCTTCATCTCGCGTATTGCGTAGTGCTACTCGACAGGGTCATACTCAGGCCAATGGTAATTATTTATCGCGAGCAAACAATGAAGCCAATAAGATTAGGTGTAGCTTTTGCAAGGGTAGTCACTATGCACAATATTGTGACTCATTTATCAAAGCGGACTTACCCAACAGACAAGTAATGGTCAGAAATGCAGGACTCTGTTTTAATTGTCTTCGACCAAATCATACTGTGCAAACTTGTCTTGGTGGAAGTTGTAAGAAGTGTAACGGAAAGCACCACAGTATGTTGCACAAGGACAGGGACGCATCGGCGTTACCCACGTCAATCAATTTAGCGCATTTAACGGCAAACCTCGAATCGCAAGTGTTGTTACCAACAGCGATTATTCGTATTCGCGACAATAGCGGAAGTTGGCAAAACTGCCGTGTAATATTAGATGGAGGATCTCAGTCACATTTCATAACACAAACAATGGCGAGTAAATTAAATTTAGATGTCAAGTCTACGAATATCCCAGTAACCGGTATCAGCAGGGCTGAAGCAACTATTACCGCATTTATCAATACTCAATTCGGTTCACGGATTAACCCTTTTACCGCTGAGGCAACATTTCTTATACTGCCGGAAATAACGGTACCATTGCCTTCCCGAGCATTTGGCAAGGGATTGTTAAATGTACCAAAATCATTGAAATTGGCTGATCCCAATTTCAATAAGACAGCTCCCATTGAGGGATTAATAGGTGCTCAGTATTTCCTAAGGCTACTTCTTAACGGTCAAATTGAAATCGCGAATCAAGATGCGATTTTACAAAACTCAGTCCTCGGTTGGATAGTATCAGGGACTATCTCAAAACACTCGGCACCTTTGAGTCCATCTCTGGTGTCTACGGGGCAATTGCACAAACTTATCGAACGATTTTGGAGCATTGAGGAGAACGTCGATAAGGTTATTCTTTCATCTGAGGAGTCAGCTTGTGAGAAACATTATATCGATAATGTCAGTCACGATGAGCGTACTCATAAATATACAGTCAAATTACCATTTAGAGACACTCATGAGTTACTGGGCGACTCACATACACTAGCATTAAGACGTTTTTATTCGTTGGAACGTTCGCTCAATCGACGTCCTGAGCTTAAGCAGCAATATGTAGCGTTTATGCGGGAATATTTAGCATTAGAACACATGGAGGAAATCGACAGCATAGACTCGACTAAGGGTTTCTTTCTACCACATCACGCGGTGTTAAAGGAAGGAAGCCTAACCACAAAGTTACGGGTTGTATTTGATGCATCAGCCAAAACAACCACGGGAATATCGTTAAATCAAGTGCTAATGGTCGGTCCTACTATACAGGACGATTTATTTTCAATTTTACTACGCTTTCGTACTCATGCCTATGTCCTTTGTGCTGACATCGAAAAGATGTATCGGCAAATTTTGATAGACAAGAACGATCGCATGTACCAACAGATTTTATGGAGAGAAAATCCAGACCAACCTTTGAAAGCCTATCAATTAAATACGGTCACATACGGAACATCGTGTGCACCGTTTTTAGCTATCCGTACTCTCTCTCAATTGGCTTCGGACGGAGCCCAAACCTATCCCATCGCTGCTAAAATACTACGCAATGATTTTTACGTAGATGATTTGTTGACGGGAGCGTCATCAATGTCCGAAGCTTTAAAATTACGTGACCAACTTATCAAACTTTGCGAATACGGAGGTTTCCATCTCAGACAATGGACCTCCAACAACAAAAACCTGTTAGAAGGATTACCTCATGTCACCGAGAAATCCTGTATTGAATTGGATACCGGATCCATTATAACTATTTTAGGCATTTGTTGGGATGCTAACGCGGACAATATCACGTACAGAATCCGCGTTCCTAGCCACGATGGTCGCTTAACAAAACGAGTATTGCTGAGCGAAACAGCGCGCCTTTTCGACCCCCTCGGTCTCTTAGGGCCCATCATAATTAAAGCCAAGATTTTAATTCAACGACTATGGCAATGCAAACTTGATTGGGATGACGAGTTACCGCAACATCTCGTCAATGCTTGGCTAACGTATAAACGACAATTACACTTGCTGAGTGAATTAAAAATACCGCGCATAACTATTTGTCACTTTTCCAATGAGGTTCAAATTCATGGTTTCTGTGACGCTAGTGAGCTGGCGTATGGCGCATGTATTTATTTACGATCAACGTCACGAAGAACCTCAATGATCACTTCAGCACTGATTGCGGCAAAATCTAGAGTAGCACCAGTTAAGACACAAACCTTGCCTCGATTAGAGCTATGCGCAGCTGTACTGTTAGTACAATTATATAAAAAATGTCTAAAGGCCTTGCATCAAATCACCGTTAACTCAAGTCATTTTTGGTGTGACTCTTCAATAGCGTTGTCGTGGATCAATAATTCACCACATCTGTTAAAAACATTCGTAGCTCATCGAGTTACCGAGATTCAAAAACACTCCAATCCATCCGATTGGAGACATGTGCCTTCAGAGGATAACCCTGCCGATCTAATATCGCGCGGTCTCACTTCTCCAGAACTATTAAACAGCAAAATATGGTTCTCGGGACCATCTTGGTTGATTCAGAATAGTAACATGTGGCCCAACATGAAATTTACTTTACACAACATTCCAGAGATGAAGGCGTGCATTAGTTGCATTTCCACTACAAGTCCGTGCCTTGTATTTTCGCGCTTCTCGAATTATACACGACTGAAACGAGTCATCTCGTATTGTTTACGATTCGTTAACAATGCTTTAAAACACGAAGGTCACTCAGGACCTCTTTCAGTCTCTGAGTTACGCAATGCCGAGTTAGTCATACTAAAACAAGTCCAACGTGAGGGATTTCAAACCGAATTTGATTCCCTAAACTCCAAGGATTCTTACCGCGGTAATCTGAAATTTTTAAGTCCTTTCATCGATGACGAAGGCTTACTTCGAGTTGGTGGCCGTTTGAAACATGCCAATTTACCTTACCATACTAAACACCCTATATTATTGCCGTGCAAGCATCACGTATCTGATCTCATTATTCATCATGCACACCAGGTTAACTTCCATTCAGGAAGTCAAGCCACTCTGAGTTTTATTCGGCAAAAATATTGGATACCAAACGCCATTAATCGCATTAAGCATCTAATTCATACCTGCGTACGATGCCATAAGGTCAACCCAACCTTTCCAAGGTACAAAATGGGAGATCTTCCCTCGCCACGGGTCAATCTTAAACGACCGTTTTACGATACTGGAGTTGACTATTGTGGGCCGATATTCATTAAGGAAAAAACTCATCGGAATCAACGAAAAATCAAGGTTTTCATCGCAGTATTCATATGCTTAGCTACCAGAGCTATACATTTAGAGTTGGTAGGAGACTTGACTACGGATGCTTTTCTAGCATCTTTGCGACGCTTTTTTGCTAGGCGTGGCAAATGTTCAAATTTATATTCTGATAACGGGTCTAATTTTGTAGGCGCTAAGCGTGAGATGAAGGAGTTGTATGCTTTTATTAATAATTCTCATCACACTCATGCGGTTCAATCGTCATTGGCGAATGACGAAATTACGTGGCATTTGATTCCACCTCGAGCGCCCCATTTCGGCGGAATATGGGAAGCCGCCGTTAAATCTTTCAAGCGTCATTTCATACGCATCATCGGCGACACATTACTTTCGTATGAAGCATTACTGACCTACATGGTACAGATAGAGGGTATCCTGAATTCCCGTCCTTTAACACCACTTTCTTCCGACCCAAACGATTTGTCTACGCTAACTCCTGCACATTTCCTAATTGGTGATGAAATAACTTGTATGCCTGAATACGACTTGCGTGATCTCAAACCTGGCCGTCTTTCCCACTGGCAACACGTCCAGTTCATGAAACAACATTTTTGGGACCGTTGGTCCAAGGATTATTTGCATGAACTAACAGTCCGACAAAGGTGGCACAATGGACCTACTACCAATATTAAAATTGGTCAGCTGGTTTTAGTAAAGGACGATCAATGTCCTTCATTTACTTGGCAACTTGGTCGCATCATTGAAGTTCATCCAGGTGCTGACCAAATCATCAGAGTCGTGACCGTCAAAACCAATCGCGGTACCTACAAGCGAAGCGTGAAATATCTAGCACCCTTACCCAGCTCCGACGACGAGCCTTCAGCTAATTAGTGTCTTCATCCTTCAGTGCGAACATTTATGTCTAATGTCTTTATATGCGTTTACTTTCTTTCCGTCTAGTCTTAAGTTTATATCTCATTTTATTGCTCACCCCTTGAATATTTGTTGAACGTAGTCGTTCAAGGCGGGCGGAATGTACGTGACTAGTAATTAACTTTGCCAGCTGCTTTCCACCTGGATTGTAGTCTTATTTTTATATTGCTTTCCAAGAACATGAAAATACCAATCGACTCCGGTTCCGCAGCGTACCTGCACATAGTACCCCCAATAAACTCGTCTTCGCGGAACCGACCAGCGGAACCTCTTGGAGGTTGGCGAGTACCTGCGCCTCGCACCCTCGCACCCCCAAATGTACTTTCCCGCTACCCATACAGCGACCAGCAAAGTATCAACGTAGTTCCTCAGAGGCTCATTCTTTGAGTTCCTCGCTTCTGATTGGTGCATCGGTACCACCAAATTTTAGCATTTAAGCTGTATCCGCAAATTCATCAGCGCTCTTACCATAGCAGCCACAGAAGCGAGTGGACGTACTTACTGTACTAATCAGCCCTTTTAAGAGCTAAATATCTCAACACCAAATACACTCGTTTCGAATATTCAACTGGATCCACACATCAAGTATATCTCAACATTTAGCGGACTCTCCGAACTACATCGGAAGCTGTGGCCTTACAACCCATAGTATAGTCCCAAACACTTAGCGTGCTTACATTGCTCGTAAGACCTCAAAGACAACCCTCCCTTTTCGTTGAAACCCTTTGAGCACCGAGCCTGACGCTCTCTGCAGCACGGTGTGTGTGTGTGCGCGCGCGTGTGCGTGTGTGTATGGTACGTGTGTGCTTTTCCAGCGTATTTCAGCGTGTAAGCTTTTGGAGGCCTGCAAAATGTGAACTCAGGAAGCTTACAAAATATAGCTCACTAATTGTCAGATTCTGTTTGATGTTTTTGTGTTCAATATTTATGAATCATTTCCTCGATTCAATATTTTAAACGCCAGCACTCTGGTCTCGTCAGAAATAGAGCATGTGCGGATTCTAGTATGTTGACTGTGGCGAGCGGCATATGTAAAGCAGAGAATGTAGCATACTAATTGTCACATCCAACAGAAATTTATGTGTTTCTCACGTATATTCTGCGCTCGTTCTACTTCTGCCAACGGGGGAAAACGACGAGTGAAAAATGAAATGCGGAATAATTTTGAAAAAAAAATATGTTGATGAGAACTCTTCGGGTGGCTCGAGATCTGAATTCGCAAGTTAAGTAGTACGTAATGTCGTAAGCAGCAAGAGCCGCGTCCTTGATGAAATCTCACGGTAGCCAGAAAGGCTGTGCAATAAGGTCGGCGGCCGCACCTTATCATCCAAGTTTAATTACATTTTTTTCGAGCCCGCCCGGCACATTTGCTGACGTGCGAAATCGCGGGTAGAGGTGTTCGGAGACAGCGGGGGGGAGGCTTCCCATTCAGATTCCTCGAGTGCAATGTGGTATCCCGCATAGTTGCTCACACTGCGTGAAACTAGCGGCGGGGAGCGCAATACCACGGCACAAAAGCTGGGAAATACCCTTGAAAATACGTCGCTCCTTAGTTTCGACTTTTTGCCTAACCGCCGTTGGCATATTCTCACGCGTTCACGCCTCGAAAAGTGGCTCACATATTATTCGAAATCATTTAAATATGTATACAGGCGAATCCCTACTGATATTTAGTGAGCTCGAAGTGCATTAAAATGTATTGATTATTGATTCCATTTTTAATTCATTTATATATATCCCATATTTTAATCCATTTCAATTAATACAGTACAATGATTTAATTAATAAATCATATATGGATTTAATGATTTAATTAATAACTGGTTTGATGCACCATTGATTTCATTATTCAGTCCTAATGTAGACGATTGAAATGTACGATGAATTATCTTTTGCTTCGATTAAATGTGAATTTAACTTTCGCAAAGTAATTTGTCCTTTTATTTGAGAATAAATCGGGATTACCAGCTTTTTGTTTATAAAATACTTCACCGTCATGTCAGTTGCCAGTTTAATGGGGGAGGGGCAATAGAGTTTCAGGGGGAAAAAATATTTTTCGAGTATTTTGGAGAGCTGCTGGAAACTGTGAGCCGGGTGGATGATAGGAGTGAGCTCTGGCATCATAGATAGTAGTCGGAGGTAGGCCACGGTATATTAGTGTATGTATGGTGACCGTGGACTAGTAGTGTGTGGAGGGCCGGGAGCAGCGGCATTTTGCTGCCGCAGAACGAGGAAATACTGGGCTAACCGCAAATATTTTACGGCACCTTCGCCAAGCGGATCTCTCGCGCCCGTGCCTCCCTTTTGAAACCGCGGTCCTGATACCTTATAACTCCGCCAGCTCGGTTGAACTTGAAACGTTTATATCGCCTCGACGTTATACACTCCCTGGCATTAATATCCGGACACCCCAACTCTCACCGGCTAGTCATTTTTCCCTCTGAATTTTACACGACTTTTGAAATTGGATTTTACTACAGCACATTTGTTTGTCGTGCTGTTTTCGCATTATTCACACCATTCACAGCCAGTGTTTTTAAATATTGAATTGCATTCGGGATCTACCGAATGCCGTAGCTAGAATGCCAGAAAACTTGGATTTAATAAGTTGGTTATATTCGACCCTGTTTGGAAATTGTAATTTTCTAGTTAGTTGGTGACTAGAAGAGTTCTTATTTCCGGGTGAACTACAAGCCTAGAAAGGCGTTCTATAACCGATCCAATACTTTTGCGGTAAAAGCAAGTGAAACTCGAGAATATCCTGTGGCTTTTGCTTAATAGGTTTCTCACTTTCCTCTCGAAAGACTGAGCTCCGGGAAAGATATATGAAGTTACGTTTCAAAAATGGTGTTTCCGTGTTATTAATAAAAATTTCAACAAGTTCCAGGCGGGCTTCAGTTATTCAGCAGGTGTAATATTCAAGGTTATGGCAGCATAAAGCCGTACATATCTCGCGTGTCCCCAGGACAAAAAACTCCTCCTGAATCATCCTTCCTGAAATTAGTATGCGGCAGGCGTAGCCTACCCGAACTTCGGGTCTCTTGAAAAATGCATTCGCATTGTTTGCCGGCAGTCTAGTTTCAAATTCCACGGAGAGTACAGCTTTCAAGACAGGCCGAAAAGCGGCGCCGAAACTTTCCCCTGGAACATTATCTACCTAGGAATCTGCTGTGCTGTCGTAGATGCTTGGACGTTATAATTAAGCCAGCAATCTATAATTAAGTCGATGATAAACGGAGTGCCTGGGCCAGTATTAGCATTATTATTTATAATGACACGCCAACCTGTCCTGCGTAACGCGCACCTCCGAGCACAGTGCGCACTGATTCTCCTTCCCCCCCCCCCCCTCTCTCTCTCTCTCTCTCTCACAATCTCTGCTGCACGCGGACATGACAATTAATCATCCCTCAAACAACAATTAGGCCTGATTATAGTGTAGACCTATCGAGATATGTTGCAATTAGTCTCGTTAGTTACGATTAGGCTTGCTTTACTGTCCATATTCACCGTTCTTCCGAATGTAACGCCTGTATTATGCTTAATTAAACTTTCAATGCGCTGATTACTCGCACAAAGAGAACAATTTGCCAAAGATGTCACAGTAATTGTATAAAATCGAAGGAGGAATTCTGCTTATATGCATAAGTCACTATCCAGCCGAAAAAAAGAAGAGAGTAAGATCTTGTAAAATACCAGCCGGCAATACATATTGGTAAGACGATCGGAAGTGTTGAGTGCCGGGAGTTAAATGTCACTTAAAGTATTTTTATACGGCTGCGCTGGTGTATTTTATTCGAGAGGAAAGCCTGGCGTGTTCCTAGTGGCCACAGTGCTCTTGTATTTTCGTTACAGACTGCGCTCTGTTTCCAGTAGTACGCGGCGCAAGCGATTCGCCAAGTTCTCTTTTATTGTTGTCTGCTCGAGGCAGAGCTAGCCTCGTGGCGCGCTTTCATCGGGATCGGCGAAACTTCTATTAGACGGTTGCGGAGCTTCTATCGGAATTCAGGAAGGGTGTCGATATGTCTGCCCACCAGAATTCCCCACCTGCCCGCTCCTGGCGAGCACTCCTTCGATCCATTCTGATGGTGAAATTAATGGTTCCTAGCCCGACGTGAGAGTCCGCAGGTCAAACAAAGAATTATTGGAGAAGGGTTTGTGCCGCCCGCATTTTTTCACGCCCACGGATTTTCGAGTCCGCACGCACCACTTTCTCTCTCGTCGTTCCTCAGCATCCTCTGCTGTTCTTTTTCTTCCGGTCCTCACTCCTGGGACTGACCCGGCGACACGCACTCCCTTGAGCAGTTGATCAAGCATTCTGGACATACTTTATCGTACTCTGTTATCAGTTTCTCATCATCCTCTCGATGAAACTTTTTGATTAATTCGCTCCGGAGTTCCTCTTTTTCTTCTATCTTGAGGCACTCCACTCTTGACTTTCATAAGTGGAACCACTGGGATAGCAAAGTCAAAGCAAGTTTGAAATGTTATGGGTTTGATACCGTTTTTAATCTATTAATATATATTTTTTGCTCGTACGTGTTCTGGAGAGTAATTTCAAAGGAAACCGAGTATCTGATAAGTAGCAAATAAAGTTAATTACGAGGCGTGGTAGATCATAAAAACCAGACGGTCATGATTCGCAACATGTCTGTACTATCATTAAGTATACTGACAAGGACAAAGAACGCGTCATCTCCGAAGGAGGTTGTTACATTTTTTCACGTTCGTCGAGTCCTTTATTCGGCGCAGCATCCGCAGGTCCAGTATAATGCTCCCCCGCTGTGAGGATTCCACTCCCGGATGCGCTCTGGATGTGATACGTGCGCGATTCGCGGCGGTAGCTGCCGGAACGTTTGGGAAAGCAAAGCTCCCGGAATTAATTACAGATGATGCGCCAGGTAGCCAGAGGCGAACGAGCACGTGGCACGTGACCGTGCATTGGTCCAGGTTACTCGGGAAATTCGAGAATATTTTATTCCTTTCTTCGCCCGTGTATGCCAGGCCACCTCTATGCGTCGACACGTTTACGCATTTCGCTTACTGCATTTGCCACTATGAATCGCTTTTTATTCGTTTCCGGCTACGACTTGCCCGCTATCCGCCATTCACGTCCGCTGTAATTAATTATTCCCGACTGTGAATCAGAGCACACCTTGACAGGATAAAACTCCACGGGACGTGACTCTTAAAGCGCCGAGGGAATTTTCTAGGGTATGGGGCGGCCATTTCCAAGCGAGATTAAGAATTAAAAGTGCGACTGGGTTAAGCATAAATAACCATTTTAAGGCCATAAAGCAGGGAATTATATTAAGGCTGACCTATATTTTTCTGCAATTACGCTTAAAATAGTACAGTAGTTGACTGGAATGAAAAGTTCTTAGGTCTTGACATTTAACTCTGTATTCAGCAAATATCCGAATTAAAATTTAATTTCTTAGTGTGACGCCATTCTAACTCAAGTTTTCAAACTATCATCTTCATTCCAACTTCCGTCATGAGTTTTAAAATCCGCCCATTAAGTTGATCTTATTTTCACGCAAAAGTGCGTCTAGAAGCGTCACTCGAAAGGCACCTTCAAAGTTCTCTTTTCAAGCGAGGAGTTACGGGGACGACTCAGTCATAAAACAGGTGAGCGTAACGGCTGTCGATCTCAGACGCAATCATCATAATAATTGGGTAGGCGGTGAGCCACATTATACATATATAGCCGCTCGACATTCGGAAGGATTATGCACCTAGAAAATGACCTGGACCGTCTGGCGTTGCTCGGACAGCATATAGTCGAGGGGGCCATTGTCGTCGAAGATTATGCCCCCGACGGTAATAGGCCAATAAAGAATCGGTCCGATCGGCTGCGAGAGCGATTTGCGGCGCACGATGAAGACTTTCATCGCGTTTCGCGTGAAATTGCCGATAAATCAGAATTAGAGGTTGCGCTCCTCCTGCAGCCAGCGAGCTCCTGTCCCGCTCGATTTAGCCCAAGGACGATGAAAGCCCTCTCTCACTCCGAGGGCGGCCTGTCAACGGACAAATCTGCGTTTAGAGGGGCTATTGTTGGGGGATTATGAGGCCCATGGAACCTTTCCAGCTCTGTAGCACGAAGAGAGAGAGAGAGAGAGAGGGAGAGAGGGAGAGAGGAGAGGGATAGCAAGATGAGAGCGGATTTCGGATTTTCAATCGGGAGTGAGGGCTGCGTTGGGTACCTGTTGAAGCCAGCGGCAGGAGCGGCATAAAACGAGCGGGCGCCTTTTACGAGATTATCGGCACAGTTAATCGAGCGGTACACTAACGATGCTCGAGGAGCATTCGGTCTTCCCTTCACCTCGGGAAATCTTCTTTCTGCTCAATTGCTCGCCACCCGTCTCCTCGCTCTTTCTGCGCCTATGGAGCGCTAGTAGACGCTCTCCCGCGAGCACTTGTCATGATTAACGATTCGACGGTTATTGTGGCCGGCGGGCGTTCGGCGATGATAGTTTTCTAACGACACCAGCGACAAGCATCAGCTCGGCTTTCAGCGTGACGCACTCATTTAAATATCGATTTATCATTGTTAGATGGTCCTGTGATCCATGGCTGTACGCTCGGACTCTCCGTTCTTGGATTTTCTGGCACGCAGCGCGGCACTGCACTAATTCTCCGAGTAGAAACTGGCTCCCTTTGTCCCTGGCTGTCTTCCTTTACATCTCCTTCATTTACACCTCACACTCCGTCTCGCTCTCCTTTGGCTCCCGTGTAATTGGTAAATAATGAGCTCCGTGGTAACGACTCGGCAACTGACGGTGCAAAGCCCAAGAGAGCACCGGCGCGATTCACAGAGCAAAGGCGGACTTGATATTGTTTGAGGCGCTCTCGAGCTTCTTAAAATACGAAACACACGTGTGTTTGACTGGCGGTTCTCTAATTCCGAGAGGCGGTCGGAGAGCGCCGCAAAGGGTAAGAGAATTTTGCGCGGAGTACTCCCACCGGAGCAAAAGAGTGTAAAAGTGGAGCACAGGCTGCTCGGCTCAGCGCGGCGCAGCTCGGCAAAGGATTCAGGAGCGAGCAAATACTTCGATGAAAATAGCCCGGCTAACACGAAAAAGCAAGCGAGAACGAGGAAAGGAGGACAGAGGTGTCTTTCGCACGGAGATAAATCGTGTTGACGGGCGTTTCACCGTAATTTTCCAAGGGGGGGCGGCACGGGCGCATCCGTGTAAACAGGGTTAAGGGGCGACGAATGCCTGAGTTACACCGTTAAACATCGAAGTTTTCCGGGGGCGGGCGCCTCGCGGACTTTCGACTGGCAGTCTGCTCCTTTCATGCGCGCCGGGGCGGCAGCGTGGTGTGGTGGCGCTGCTCGCATATCCGGCTGGACATGAATCACCCGATGTATGCAAATGAATGGCGGGGGCAGCGCCGGTGGACGAGAGTCTCAAAAGGACGTGTAAGTGTCGGCTAAAGGAAGAGTTGGAGGAGGAGGAGGAGGCAGCGAGAGATGCGAAAGGGGGCGTGCGGATTCTGTGGCAGGGATTCTTTTTCACTCGGGACAGCCGGGCGAGTGGCGCGAAAATGTTACTGCAAGCGGAGCTTGCTCTCTTCCTCCCCCCAAATTTATTACGGCGTCACCTTACAAGCAACGTTTTGGAGCCGAGCAGCCTCTCAAGCCAGCCTTACACTCATTTTTCCCCCACAGGGCTATTTACTCCCGCCGTGTGAAAGAAGAGTTTAGGTTGTACAGTGTTGCTAGTGTCCGGTCACGTGTCCCGAATAGCCTTCAGTTGTTTTAGAGTTCCTGGTTTTACTGGTTCCCGTGCATCTGATTCTAGCGAGTTTTTGACTCCTCAGCACACAGCACACGGAGTTTCGAGTGCTGACACAATTTCCGGAGGTGAATAACGTGAAAGTTTCATGCTTTTGAATATTCGGGGAGAATTTAATTGCTCGTATTCAGGTGGTGGTGATGCATTATGCAGCTGGGAACTTCACACCGTTTTGTTAAGACTATTTTTAGAATTCGACCATGTTTGGATTTATTATTCAACTCCCGAAAAGGAATTGAAGCGTGGCTGTATTTAATAATAGTAAAGCAAAAGAAGTGTGATCCTATATGACAGTGTCTGAAAAGAAGTTTTTGCCTTTTGTTTTTTATCCCAGGTAGGGTCGGCTTATATTCTGAGCGCGTTCCCATCGATTTGTATGTGACATTGTATTAAGACGTCAGGGCATAATGATGTACATATTGGTCCCTTAAGTCGAACCGTTATGTCGGTTAATTCACCTATGAGTCGGAGCCCCGGCGGGAACCTGGCGAGAGACGAGGGGACGAAATAAAGAAGGGCTCGCCACTTTCCTTGCGGTTTTCCTATTGAGCTGGCTCCTGGGAGCCGTAACGTCTTCGTTGTTCCCAACCTCCTAAATGATTTTCTTTCTTTCACTCCCCTTCAGTTGGCGCGCGCGCTCGCGCGAACGCGTCCAGTAGCATTAACATTTATATTGCTCGGCTTGCTGCTGCGGGCGCGCGCTCTACATTTTTCGGACAATGGCGACCGCCCGTCGAGAACTATGAAGGATCTGCCGTGCTGCACGGCTTCGTGAGCCCTTTATTATTCGACGGCGCGCCGATCGTGCTGGCAGATCCGGCACGAGTGCTCTTCTCGCCGTGCGAATTTGGTCGCCTTGATGGATCGCCTCGTGTTTGCATATATACAACACACGTGCTTCGAGTCAATTGATGCTTTGGCTAGAATTCTATTCCACAAAATTTCTCTCAAACAAACCGAAAGTGTAGAAATATTTTTGGCCAATGTTTGCCGTCGAAAACTTCGGCATTCACTCCTGTACGAGAGTCCACAACATTTCAAGCACAGGAAATATTTGTGACTGGCAACATCCGGTTATCCACACTCGAGTGGCGAAACCAATTTGCAAAAAGAAGCAGTCGAAGCGCGAGTTCTCCAATCGCAAAGTGCGCCCCTAAATTCGCGTGGCCGGGGCTTTCATCAGGTGGTGATTACCGAGCGGATCCAGCGCTGACACTTTTATTCGACGGCCGAGAGACACCGGCGCGCCCGCTCATCTTTCGCTCCGCAGAATCCGGCGGGCGAGGACGCGCGGATGTGTCATCCGACGATGAGATTTATGGGGAGCGAAAATAAGTGTATGGGGTGGAGAGGGGGAGGGGGGGACATTAGGGGATCGAACGAGATGACAGCTCGAAAGGGGAAAGGTGGACAGGAGGGGGCGAGGGAGCGGACAGAAAGGTGAAGGAAATGGGTCGAGCGTGGCCGAGCAGGACGAGCAGGACGAGCAAACAGAACAGATTCGTATATCTCTGGCGTCTGTCAAAACAAACGGTTCGTTCTTGTAAAAGGGCTCCGACACCCACCGCCACCTTTTTCTTCCCTTTTCTACTTCCTACTGCCGGCAGTCTTTCTTGCCGGGCTTTTTCACGCGCCTACTTGTAGTCGGCCGAGATCCTTAAGCTGACAAGGGGCCTCCGATGGCCCGAGTGTATCGTTATCGAGTTATTTGTGGCGCCCCGATAGACCGCCCTGTTTACCCTCAAAACACTCCGCCCAGCCAATTTTTTTTCTGATTCGGCCAATTCTCCAAATACATCCATGATGAGCTATTCAAAATAATTGGCACTCTTAAAATAATCTTTTTAATTACCGTAAAGGGCAGGTTTGAAGTAATCTAAATTAGAAGAATTTTAATTCAGCGAATAGTTGGGAATGTCGAGGGATTTTCGTTCGGCATCCTAGGCTGTCACTCGGTGTATTAGGTACTCGTGTATTTGGTCGTTTTTCCCAGCAGTTCGTTATTGTTTCCACTCGCGGCGAGACGGACAGAATCGGCGAGGGGTTGGAGGAGAGAACTTACGCGAGGAACTGAAAGAAACGGGCTGGCAGTGCTGGCGGAGTTGAAAATAATGGAATCGAGGAAGAACGAAATAGCGAGTGAAAGAAGCAAGGGCGAGGCGAGGCGAGGCACGAGTGGGGCTTCGAGAAATAAAACACATCCGTGGTCTATTAAAGTCCGCTGGCCAAGCAGTGTCTGCCCATTACGCTCTACTACTGAGATATACAGTTGGAAAAAAAGTCCTCCATACACCATCCTGCGGTACCAAGCGTAGGTTGTTTTGTCGTACGCCCTGCAAGAGGGATAAAGGTTATTCAGAAGTCGTCAGGAAAGTGCTACACCCTGCCGACTGTCAAGGGACAAGCATGGAATTTTAGTTCTCTGGTATCCGGAAAGTAAAGAAAGGGAAATATCGCACTGGAATATGAGAATGAATAGAAACTCGATTTTGTTTTAAAGTATGTAAAATGTTACAACAGTCCATCAAATAGTAACTAATATATATATACTAATATATAATAACAAATAGTAACACTTTGTAAGACAAATTTTTCTCAATCACTATAGTATTAAATAATAGGAGTTATTATCTTCTTCATCTAAAATGCAAGGGAAGTTATTAGTTCATCTCTGAGCTGTCACTGAAATGAAAGGAAGTGCCTACAGCCGGGGAACCAGTCAAAAGCTGAAACCCTGCCTGTTCGATACCGAAGTATAATCTAGAAATTCGCGGAGTACACGTGTAGAGGATTCTCGCTCAGGGGAATACTCGTCTGTGCCGGCATCAAGTCTTGACGAATGGAGCGCAAGTTATGGGAGGATGGAAGGGAAGGGAGTGCACCCCATCGGCAAGAGTTCTCCCTGCCAGGATATCATTTCCTCCGGAAAATTACCATCCCTTGTATGCGCATGGAGGAGATCTTTCCATGGGCATGACAGAAGCGCGCCTCTTATTACTACGCCTAAGATGGGAACGAGGCGTCGACACAGATTTCCACGTCGCGACGACGTTGCCGGCGATGCTCCGAGCATTTAATCACGCCTCACGGAAAGTGCACGGGAATCGAGCAGCTTATCGGGTATTATTACTCCGGTGCGTTTTGCAAAAAAAAGCAGACCTCGGCAGACTGAAACCTGAATGGCGCCACTCGCTTCGATTCAATGTCGCCTTAAGTGTGTGTGTGCCCGCCCGTATTAGCGAACCAATATCGCCCCGAGAAAAACTCGGCTGTGTTTGCCTACTTTTAATCTCCATCGGATTGGAAGTAATATTAATTGTAGACCATAAATCATCGATTATCCCCGATTAAATAGTGAGAGAAATTTGACAGCGCGACGCAACATTAAAAAGTGCAATAGACTCTTACTAATTGAATATTCCAGAGATTGCGATTCACGATTTTCCACGGATGAACTTTAGTCCTATTGTACATATAGTAGTTTCGACTTTTGTCGATCATGGAACAATGGGTGGTGCGATGGTACAGCGTACGAATTTTCTCTGGGAAATAGATGTTCGATTTAAGCTCCAGACACGCGGCAGCGACGTTTATTCGATGCCGCGTTGTTTCCAGAAATATGTATGAAATTCTCCCGAAATATAGGCGTTTCAGCATTCGCCGGATCTCGGATCCATAGAGATATCCGAGGGAGTGAATGGAGCTATGCTATAGTCGTCCCTTTTTCCGATAGCCTCTGCACACTCTCGCCCCCCCCCCCCCCTCTCCTCTCGTTCTCTCTCTCTCTCGCTCTCGCGATCCCCGCATTACATGCACGTCGAATAAAATGATTCAATGCGTGAATCCCATATGTAGCATTTCTGTCCCATTTATTCGGGACAGCATTGCGGCGTGATTTACCAGCAAGAATGGGACGAGTGTAGCGTTTTCGCTTTGTACCTTCTTACCACACAACGAACCAAGTGAAATTCCGCAGGAAACGTTCGTTTAGAAGTTCGTAGCGAGGAGAGGGCAAATAATAGGAGAGCCTCTGGCTTCCCAATACCCGATATATCCGGGATAGCCTTCAAATTTGCTTGGACACAGGCTAACTCCAAACTATTCTTCGTTTCTACCCTCGACACTACAATACCCTGTTAAAATCACAGTTTACTGTGTAACAATTCATTTGTTACTTTTCGTTCTCGACTAGTGATTAATACACTGTTGCAAAAACTAGTCGGGGCTATGAAATAACTGCGATACTTCGTACTCTTCGAGTTTAATTGAATGGCGCTCGATTCACTTTCAGTGTCTCTTCAACTACTGATCGATTTGTAGATACATCGAGTCACAATTGGGATATATTCTCTATTGACTGAATTGTATCTCGCAGACCGCTTCAGTACGCAGTTGTTATGAAATTTGGGACTTTTTACCGATAGTAAAAGATTTCCAAGTTTTTTCATGTTGAATAAAACAAAATTTAACGCTATTTGATTTTATATTGTAGATGTCAGTTCTTTTGAGTTACGTGAAAGACCCGGAAAATTCTGCGATAAACGATGTCGGAGTTTGATTTTTCACATCGAGTGCAAACTGGACGGAAAAACCTTGGTGAGGAAAGCGGGTCGATTGTCTCAGGAGAAATTTTGCGGTTCACTGAGACTCGTCGAAGAAAAATCGTAGCATACAATTACCGGGCTCTTACGTAAACGATCGGTGCCCAATTAAATAACGATTACGTAGAGCATATTGAATGCGAAGGAGTAGGTCGGCCGGAAGTCCACCCTGCTCTTACTAGATTGACCTTAGGTGTAACACTGAATTATGGCGAATTCGCGTTCGACCTCGCTTTTTTACCTTGATTGCTCTTGAGATTTGCCTCGGGCTTGGATCTTTTGCTTAAGCAAACTCTGAAACACTTCTCTAAAGTAATTCCAATATTGTCAAGCATATTAAGAACACATTGCAATTTATTCTACTACTGCACCCAATAAAATCTAATATAAAAATCACATAAATTGATGTACACTAATTAATCGAGTATGCAAGATAGATGCGAAAGTCGAAATCAGAATTTACCTGGGGAAAGACGTAATTGCAAGATGCTTTCGGTACGGATTACATTATGAAAGCATCCGGAGTTTTCCTGGGCGGATGGGTAACTGAGGGAGGTAGCCCGCACGTAAGATGGATGTCAGGTAGAGGGTCATTTATCCAAATTAGGCTTTATGAGGCCTATAATTCTCCGAGGGTGAATAAACTCGGCCGCGCGTTTTAGCGAGCGGCCTTCAATTTATTTGGCGGCTCGTCGCTCCCACTTCGCTTCGAGAATTTTTCATTATATACTACGTGGCTCTAAGAGCGCGAGGCTAACGAGTGCGCTTTGCACTCGCTCGACGAGTGGAAGCGGAATTCTAGCCGGCTTTCGCTCATGCGGCTTCGAGAGTCCGATATTTATTCGTGGCGCATTCGTCAAGCTGTCGTGGTACGCCTGCTCTACTCGCCGAATAATAAATACAGCAGCGAAATAGCTAAGGAAAAACTGTGCCGTTGATCGTGAAAGTATTCTAACAAGCTGTCCTATATTTTCTACAGCCTATTCTATTATTTCAATTTTTCACTCGGGCCATTTTATTAATCATCAAGTCAATCTCTATCGAAAACCGGATTGAACGAAGCCACCTAGTACTTATTGAGTTATTGGAGTTAATAACTCATCAAAAGCCCGTGAAATCCCGAAAGAATCACTGAACTACGCTGCAATAAGCAGTGCAACTGTGGAAAAGCCGGTCGCAATGAAAGTCTGCCAATAGCATTGGGCGCGAAAGTTATTTGGATGGCGGCATAGCATGCAGAAACGTCCGGCTGGAATTATCCGGCCATTGATTTAGTATCGCGGCAAGAGTGTTAATAAGCATCGCAGATGCCTTTCCCGCTGGATTGGTAGTGCGATAATACAATCCGGCCGTATATCTCCGGGCGTCTCTGCAGATTAGTATCAGCGGACATACGGCGATAAATCTCCGTTTGGGGAAGAGCGGATCAAACCGAAAGCAATTACGCTCACCGCTATATTCGCGGCGTATTGGTGTACAGGTGGTGCCCGGAACCCAAGAGGTACCTGGCTGCCAGAGAAACTGGGCCTTTTAATGGCTCGGCCAGCGAGTAATAAAGTTAATCGCGGCCGTATTGTGCCCCAGCCAATTCCAGGCGCAACCTTATGGACCGCTAAAGGAAGAGTGCACTCCTTGAGAAAGGTGTGGGCAGAGTACCATAAAATATACACTCCCAGATAGCTCACACCTTCCAATTGCCTTGTGATAGTACTACAAGGTTCCTTGACTTTTATTAACAAGTAAAGCACTGGTATTCGCGATGATTCATCTAATTTAAGCATACTTCTCGGATATATTTTAAATAGTTTTCATAGAAGTATTACGAGATCCAAGTTAGATATAATATCGTACTTTTATAAATGTAAATGTGCTCCAGTTGTTCCAAAATTTGGGTCAGCTTTTATGTTGACTGTTAATTGTTCGTGGATGGTAAAACGCTAATGTTGATTCACATATGAGACTCATCAGCTGGAATATGGCAGGCTAGAGAGTGGTGGGATTATTCCTGGCGCATCGAGGATGTTGGAAGCATCCTCGTCAGTGGCGCCAGCGACGAAACTCAAACGTCAAGTTACGGCTTGACGGTTAAATTCGTTAAGAGGACTGGTAATAAGGTTGAAACAAAGTTTTGCAATGCTGCAACTGCTCCCGACTCTCTTGGCAGCCTCTGCCCTCCCTTTTCTCCCCCGCCGCTTTCGTTGACGTCCCTTTTCCGTTTGTCTACTACGTAAACGGATGTTTTCGGCGAACTTGGAAACGCGATTAGTCGCCCGCGTGTTGCCAGCTTGTCCACAAAAAACACTGATTACCATAAACAAACTGCTTCTCAGTGCTAAACAGATTATGCAATTGTTCGGCGCTTCTCCGGGTAAATTGGATTTCTGGCCACTTTTTAAATCTTCCCCATTCCCGTCAGTTCAAAATGCAATTAGATGCTTTCAATAATTGAATCGGCGCAGATCTTTCTCTCTGTGATAGTCGGGTGGGTAAACTAACGAGGAGATTTAGTAAAGGCAGTTGGGGCGAATGAAATAGCGAGCGTCCGGGGGACTCGAGGGAGGTGTTGAAAGTAACGACTCGCGGCGCCGGGCGGCGAGTTAACCTAGAAAGTAGCGGAAAATTGGTTTCCTCTCTTTCTGTCTCATAAAACGTGTAATAACCCGTGCATTCTCCATGTCGCCTAACAATGTGCCGCGCGCGGCATAATAAGTACATATTCATGCAAAGCTTCTGTGACATAGGTTATGCAAATGCTGATGTAAGCCTCCTTACGGATCTGCAACTGAGATCGAATCACAGTTGAATCAGTTAAAGTAATGTATTAATGCTCCATGTATGAAATGTCTGGAAAAAATGTTTATTCTTCTACAATAAACTCACCAAAGCATACATAAGCAGCTGAGTATACACGAGACAAGTAGGAAATGATTGAAGAATCCGATTATCTAATACCGAGAGAAACTTGACATTAGAGACGCGGCAGCACTCGATATTTATCTATAAGAATATCTAGTCTCACTCTGGCGAAGTCATTAGTAACTCTCCCGATCGCTATCTCATCTTGAGCCATCTAACCGACAAGTAGCCTTTTGCATTGCTCCCGTCGGCAACGGTATTCCATTCAGACATTAATTAGAGTTAACATTAATTAACTCTAACGAGCGAGCGCCGCTCGATTCGGCCACTAATTGGAAGCCGCGAAGCTGGTGCTCGGCGCGGGCCAGTAACAGTATTTAAGTAACAGTACAAAAGTATCAGTTCCTTCAGTTACCTTATTTCGGCAGGAAAAACACGTACAGAGGGAAGGAAGAGAGAGAGAGAGAGACGCCGGCGCTCTTTGGGCGCGCTGCCCTTTTAGGAAAAGAGCGTAGCGACGCTATGATTAAGCGTAGGCACATTCATTTCTCGCCGGGCAATTTGTCGCGTTAATTAGCCGTGTAACGAGGGCTCCACGGCACACGCTGCCTTTTGGCAGCCATCTCCCGCACACCACTCTTCTACAAGCTGCCTACCACACTCGACTCTACCGCTACCACTATGTATAGCCCAGCCTAGAAAATAATACCCTGCTATTCCATGTTACCTTCATTCAGTCGGTCCAAAGTCTCAAAGTGTACGATAATTATGTACTCGCTTATATATTATACGCGAGTGGTTTACATCTCTCTGATACTCATCTTCTTAAAGAACCTGGTGATTTTTTCCCTCGCTTTATGCGAGGGAAACTATGTTATAGAATGGGTCTACCTGGCGTTATTGTCGAAAGTGGTGATTTTTCTTCTTGGTTCTCTATATTTAATAACAGGCATTTTCCTGCCTTTGGTACTAATATGGAAAGCGATGAAAAATTGTATGTTATTATTTCTAGATTAGTAATTGCTATGTCGTTTCTAAAATCAACTAACTTTTACGATTTCCTAGTACTGTCGTTCGCAAATTGCTAGAGTTACGTTGCGATTTTTCTAGTGCTTACGAATAAATTAGTGAGCTGCCGCTACAAATATTGTTCGATCGAACGTACAAGGAAATCATGCATATTCTATGACACGCAAGTGTCAAAGAGGGGGACACTTTGATTGCAAATCCTGACAGAGTCAATGTTTCGAAATGCGATGGGTTTACAGTGTGGTGTAATAGGCGTGTTGACTGAGTTTGACGTTTGCAGGTCAGTTACTTATTAGTTGCTTGGGGGCGTGCGTTCTAGCGCGTGATTAGAAAAATGGTGACCGGTCAATATGAGAGCGGCAACGAGCCGACTATAACTCACGTCCGCAGAATCGAATGAGTTACGGATTCCAGTCATTCCGCTCGTTACCGTTCTGCTAACAGAGGCGGTTGCCAGTGGTGGCGAAAATTTTAATTCACCTATTCTTGCCGGGCTTCGAAGCTTGACGGCAATAATACCCTTTCTCCGTAATGGAAGCACGAGCTTACTTAACCGTAATTGGCCTTTTGGCATTACCCGGGAATGCCGAGTGAACTGCGCTTCTGTCAGATTGCCGCAAATGTCGGTCGACTCTGTAATAATGATGATATAGGAACTGATTGCCACTACTTACTCCAATAATAGTATACTGACAACTAATAATAGTGGCATGCTTTATACAGCCATTAGTTCTCCCAATCTCAACATGCTTTCTATTTGTATGAAAAACTCTCTATAAATAAATGTCGCTAATTAGTTCAATGAAGATGTGAGAGTGAACTCCCGGAGAGGAGCACTTTGCCTTTCAATTAATGAGTATTGTTTGACAAATACACTTCTTCCCTTCATGGCGCCTTGTCGAAAGAGAGAAATTTCTAGCTCGGGTATCATTAATCACCTCGTGAAAGGCTGCCTGCCGGAAGAAACACGCGCCATAACGAGATTTCGACGGCGAAACGTCCGGCAGCCAGTTACTTAAATATAACACGCGGTTAAATTTTCAGCGGCCAGCGCAATATGAGCGGCGTGCTCTATATGAAACCAAATGCTTTGCTTATTTGCTCCGGGGAATTCTATCTCGGAATAAGTCATCGGATTTTAGCCCCCGAAAGACCCTCGCTTACCTCCGTTGCTCCAAATTCGCTAAACCTAATCTTTGCTCTCCCTTAATTACTCATTCTCCTCTGGCCGATACGTTCATGGACTAAAGTTTGCACCAGCAACTAATACAGCACCACCGAACTACACTTTGATGAACTTGCAGTGAAAATGTTCAAAGCAAATATTATGGAACAAAATTCAAAGTTGAAGGTAAAAAGTTTATTTATCAACATGCATATAGGAATATCTACATTCTCTACGAGAAAGTAGACTGCAGGAAGAAAATATAAGGATAAAATTAGCAGCACGTATATAATTGGGGTACATCCGCAGTCAGAAGGTTGAAACGGTGAGGGGGACAATGCGCAGAGATAATTCATAGAATAATATTGGGCTCGACTTTCATAATTTGTGGATGGAGAGGAGTCCGAGGGAGAAATGACCATCGGGGGCATCGCATTTCCTGAAATGCACCGGCTGATATACCGATGATGGCCTCTTCCACCCCCGATGGAAGTGTGCCACGCACATGGTACCCTACACTTAAGCCACGCGATATGATAAAACGAGCCCACACGCGCACCCACACACGTGCACACGCCGCCCTGTCCTCTCTCGCGTGATACAAGCTTGACACCCATTGCGCGAGGCATAAATCTCGCCGGGTGCCGCGCGCAATTTTATAATAATGCCAATGATTCATCGAGGTATCGCCGCGCGGGCTTTCACATTAGCGAGAAAAATCTCGTGATTTATTGGAGCGGACCGCCAGCAGCGGCACACGCTCTTAGCCAGACCACCGTGAATAATGCATCTCACACGGAAGTTGATGCAACTGTGCCACTGGAGTAACGAGAATGAAATTGCCCGCGGTTGGATATGCCGATCCTCCGAAATCGTCTATCGACCAGCTGCCAGATAGTCGATCCTTCCCCCGCTGAAAAGTGTAACTATTCTTCGTGGCCAATTGGATATTTAATTAGCTTCAATGCCTTACGTAATTCAAGCATCATTGAAACGATCTGTCAGGACTGTGAGACATCTGCGGATTTATTTCTAAAAATTGGGATCACTCATTAACCGGGATAATTAATCAAATCGTCCCGAATACAACCATCGAATATGTATTCTATTAATATTCAATATTAAACAACGGATTGTTACTTATGAAACGCGAGTGAAATCGATCGAAGATTATAATCATTCTTCATCATGATCAAGAATCACTTTGGTTCGAGTGGAGCTTCCCCGAACTCCTGCTATTCTCTATATCGGAAATCCGATATCGGTTACAGATCACGGTACAGTCCCGTGGCTTATGTAACTGGTTTCTGGAGAGGTTAGGACGGTGTCGCGTGCACATTACATACTCGAGTGTCGGCGGCAAAAAGCGAGAGAACGAGGAAGCAGGTGCTACAGGGAAACGAGAATGCTTTATATATGCGAGAGGAGGCTGGAGAGGAAGTGAGGAATGGCGAAGAGGAGTAGTCCGCTTCTCGCAGTCGTCGTCGCCCGGTGTTCATCTGAAACGCGCTTAACGCCAGAAGCTATTTATTTCCGAGGAGGGTTATTCCCTCGCTCGGTGTATATACTCCTAACATTTTTGTAATTAGTTTGCTCGCGACTCCCTGGCTCTGGAAGTGAACGGTGGAAGGGGAAGGAAACAGAGGCATTTATGGGATAGAGGGAGACAGGAGGAGACACGCACAGGAAGTCTGCGGGTGGTGGTTTGGCAGAGAGAAGGCCGAAAGTCTCGCGATAAAGGAAGGAAGAGTTTAAACGTAGGCAGAGCGAGGAAGAGTAAGAAAAAGTTGGCTGGGGGCGGCAGCACTTCGACCTGCACAAAAGGAGCGGAGAAAGGGAGAAAGTGTGTTTAAGGGAGAAGAAAGAGGAAGGTTGGAATAAGGGTTGTGAGTAGTCTGCGACCAGCTGGAGTAGCTGGCCTTCGCGATAAAGAGAGAGAGCGAGATTGAAATAGAAGAGTTCGGGTCTTAGGGAGAGAAAGGAATTACGACGTAGGCGATGCGAGCCTCTAATTGCTGGCCAGCGAGCGTTGCGGGTGATTATTTTTTAATTGCTACGATTACGAGAACAAGATCACCACGCATTGCTGCGTGCAGTCAGACCGTTTGATGTTCGAGTCTTCGAGGAGGAGTGGAAGGGAGAAGTCAAGGAAGGAGGAATGAAATGAGACAGGAAAGTCTCCTGCGACGCTGGAAGGGATATATCGGGGTGTAGTCGAGACCGCAGCGAACGCATGCGTTACCTCAAATTGTTCCGAGGGGTGCAAACCCCTTCGCAAACAGTACCAGAGCCCTCTCACGCGCGGATCATCTACGCTCGAAATGACGGAGCGTGATATTACTTGCTCATATAGATGCGGGATCGCTGGTACGTGAGTGCGTGTGCGTCTCGGTGTTCATTTGACACCCACTTTAACCCGGCTGTTCTCCGATCTCTATAGCGCGATTAAACATGAGAATGAAACATGTATATCTCCGGATTTTTGCTGATATATGCCCTCAGGATTTTGTGTCAAATATTTTTCGGATTTCAGGTCCCACATCTTCTTTAAATATTGAAACTTTTAAAATTTCCTATTATACTTTTCTCAAATCCTTCTTGAAATTCATTTATTGTGATTAATTGACCTATAGGCAGTGTAAAAATATCTTTTTTTATAATTTTTTAAAATTGTGAACTTCGACGTTTCAAGTAAGAGCAGCGGTGGATCAATTAAATCGAGACGCACACGTGCGCCAGTGGCAGAGGGGGTTAAGTGGCTTAAAAAAGGATACGGTGGAGCGTTTAATCAAAATTCCTGGTGCACGCCGATCGTGCAGGGTGGCAAGGTGGGGTGCGGCTAGGGTTTCGCGCAAGGGTGCAAGACTCATGTTAGTTTACCGCGAAAGCGAGAGGGTGGTAAGTGGGCTTAAAGGAAGCGGTCTTCGCGCGCCTTTGTCCCCCTCCCCCCTCACCCCCACCCCCAAGCACCCCCGGCGGAGACCTCCTCCTGTTTCCTCATCGATTTTACGCTCCGACTTATTTACATACTTTATGCGCTGACGCTGACAGCCGGCCACCGCCGACAACTCCTTTTCTACCCCCGGCAAGACAAATTCAACCATCATATCCACGCCCCAGTTTATCGCAGTCATTACACGCATTGCTCACTGGTGCGATCAACTGAATTAACTTCAAATTAACTGCCTGCAATCATTCTACGAATCAGAGCATTTCTATTCAATTTTGCAGTTCCGAAACGTAATTTAACTCCGAAATAGAATTCCTGTATAGAGAATCAGTGAGTATAATCCAATTTAATAAAATACGCGGGGTTGGAATTTCGCACTGGAATCAGGAAAAATGCGATTGAATTTCGCGCGATGCTCATTGCCACCTTCGAACTAGGAATGCAGCAATGCGAGAAGTGAGGTGAGGCGCGTCCAAATTTTCCGGTAATGCGATACGCTTTGAAGCGTTAGACTGGCATAGTGCCGGTGGCATCACCGGCCAATGCATTAGACGAGACATTAGCGTAGATATCGGGGCCGGTTATCGTATCGCATCGTCATCAGCTCGGCATGCCAAAATACCGTGTAATCTCGAGGAAATTACACGCTCCGTCCCCTCTCTGCCAACCCTTCGCTCCACGCTCCTTCTCACACACACACACACACACACACACACACACATGCGTATGCCGCACGTATGAAGATAGTGAGGAGAAGCAGCAAGTTTCATGAGACGTCGTTCGCCGCTTCTGGAAATGACACTAATACTCTCGGTATTCCTCGCCAAGCAATGTTTATTTGGCAAGGCTGGCAGGTATTTTACAGAAAAGAAAAAGCGAAATCAGCTGCTGGGTGTTGATATGCAGATGGCAGTGCAGGCGGAAGAGACCGGGAGAACGTGGGATGCCTTAAAGCGAATTGCATCGTTTAAAGGGTCAAGTGCTGTCAACTGGTTCGAATCAATAAACTCCTTTCTTTCTCTCCCGAAGCAGGGTGTACTCACAATTAATCGAGTGGTTCACTTCATTATTAATAAAGAACGATGTTCCTGCTTTGGAGTGCTATCCTGCAGCCTTACAGCTCGTCTAGTACAAGTGAGACTCAAATTAGGAGAAATGAGAGACGCGCTGTCTATTATTAACATGTCAAGCGTTGATGAGAAGACGTCAGCTTTTATTTCTTCTATACATAGACTTCCTAGTGAATTAAAACCTGGAAATGGAATCGAAAATGGATCCACAGTGACTCAGGCTGCAATTATACGGTCTCTTTAGGTCCAATAATAGGAGTTGGTATCATCGTCTCGAGTAATCGCTAAGCTGATCGTCTTGAGATATAGTCAGCATCCATATCTTCAGTTATCTCGTCGGGAGCTGTGTTTGCCAGCTAATGAGCCGCTTTGAAATGCTGTTTCTCTCTTTTCTCATGGCAGGCGTCCTTCCCTGTCACTCGGTGCACTGTGTTACCGGCATGTTCTAGGTGGGAAGAGGCCGCCCGGTGAATACGAGGCACGCGGGACTATAGTAATAATTAATTTCGAAGTCGCTTTGAAGTCAGCTGGCGGGAACGTCACGGCGCTTTGAGAGGCGTAAACGTCACCGACGAATATCCGCACACCTACGGGAATCCCCTCGGATATATCCGCTTGCTCTGCCGATTCACCCTCGGATTGCCGATTTGCCACGTCTGCAAGGATATGCGACACTCCGCCACAAAGAGTCCAATTTTCAAAGCGGCGGTACATTGCAATTAAGCTCCGCCGAAATTCACGTAAACGCTTGCTCCAGTTGGCAATATTATAATAACGATTTCGCTCCTGATGAGCCCAGGAACAATGCTCTCTCTTCCATGGGCATTTACTGAATATAAATCCATGCAAGTTTTGTTGTGCGGATTACATGTTACGCACAGTTTGGTTATAAATGTCTGTCATTCGGAATATAACCGTGCGTTATGTCCCATCGCCCATTCCTCGACTTCCTCGATTAGCATTTACCCGTTTTAATTACGCGTGCGCTGGCACTTAAGGCGCGGCTGGACGGCCATGTCGGTATGGGTATTATTAACTTGTTAACGAAAGGGAGGGAATTCGACGGTGATATGCAAATAGCGGGTGCCGGACAGCGTGAAAGTGAGTGGCAACCTGTCACTGATAGTAGCGTCCATCGGCTATATCTGTCCATCAACAATTGTACCAGATGTACACATATCGAACTACTGATTCAGCACTGAACCGGTCGCTCTGAATTGTCCTTCGTGCTAGGAGAACTATTATGTTCGAATGAAGTAAAAATATAAATCACTAGCATTTATAACATAACAATAATCAAATTATCAGTACCAACAAATTCCTCATTTATTTATTATTTATTTTTATATTTATGTATTAATACAACTCGTAAACTTTTAATACGAATTATCGAGTCATAATTAGTTGGGTTATATTATAAATACTAATTAGCAACGCAGTAAGCCTTCCACAATGTAAATTAATTAGAAGTAAAGTCAGATTGACGCGGTTGGTGCGTAAAAACGTGTGCGGGCGAAAGTGCGGTAGTTGCAGCACGGGCTTGATTGACGGACGGTGCAGTTACAGGTAGCCGGGCGTTCCAGCGGCTGGCGTTCGAGGGGCGCAGTCGTGTTTCCATGTTTTGATAACGAAATCAGCTTCGCACTCTCGAGACGGTGACGTTTAATCCATAACTGGGGGCTGTTCTATGGGCGAGCTGAAGTTGATTACTTGTACGCATGCAAGAACTGGTAGGCGCGTAAAGCCGACGCCTCGTATACAAGGCTTAAAGCAGCCTCCAACCGAAGAACAACAGAGAGAGACGGAGATACTTGGAACAGTCTTGTTTAACATTTCAAGCGGGTCTTAAGTTCTGCTCCGACGATAAGGATTACACGCGCAGACGATAAGCCGGCATCGGGTCCGATTTTAACGAAGCCGATCCACTCTGATCCTGCGCGCTATATACAAACAGCCGTGCGCTACGCCAATCTCTACCCTTCATAATTCAGACGGTGCGGGCCATCCCTGATCGCGTCGGCCAGACTAACTTTGAACCTAAGCCACAAGATCCTACGATCGTTTGTTCTCGAATTTAGCGAAAATGAAAAGCTAATAGTGGGATGTACACGTAATCCTAGAGAACACAGTCGAAGTGCAAGGGCAGACGGAGTTAAAATTAGACCGGAGACTGAAGAGATTGCTGCTTCACGGAGTAAATAGTGGAAACTTATTGTAATAGAATTTTCTGCTGTGCAGGGTTACAGTGAGTTGATAGGAGGACCCAAAATATATACTCCAAGATAGAAGTACTGCTAGCATGTGCCACGTGTCGGAGAGCAATTCCAGTAGGAGTCCTAAAAATGCACCAACACACCTCCCATAAAAGTGTTAACACGGAAACATTCGTTCCGCTTTCACGCGCGCCTGCTTCATAAAGCTGCTCTTTCCAAATGGGCGTTGAGTCACAAAAAGTGGATCTGGCTCGTCAAAACATTGGGAACCATCGTGTGGGGCGTAACCCTATCAATATCCTAGCAGATCGTCATCGGAACAGGATCATCTTGAAAACTTCCCTCTTTCTCGTAAGAGGGTGATGGCGAGTGGCACTCGTCGGCGTCGGACGAGGACGCTTGTCCCGCAAGTTTACACGCTCGACGGACAATTTGCGGTTCGCAGCGCGTGTCCCTTGATGGCTCGTCCAATACATCAGCAATCTGACGTGCGAGCTTCGTATTTTCCGGCGCAACACGATCTCATCCACCTGGCTTGCCGAGAGTAAGTAGAGTGAGTGCCCGTTAAGGGATGCCTGTCCCTTTTCGCAGCCGCGCTTCTCTCACTCTCTGCGGTTCCTCGGCGTTAACGACGTCGTTACACGAGCACCCCTTTCGATTCACTCGAGCATCCGAATCCGCACAGGTGGATGCCTCCGCTGAGGATCTGAACTTTGACGGCGTCTGACAGAGATCAACTAGAGAACTTTAACTCAAACTCCATTTCGCAGAAGAAAATGGTCGTTTTTCTATTCGATTACTCTAACATGAGATTTCCGTTTAGTTGGTTTCAAGTATCTCGTAAATTGGCCCAAGTATTTTCTACTTTCAGTATTGGACACTTTTAGCGATTACGAGAGATCTCACTGAGTACATTTCGCCACGTCATTCGAGAGCTTTGGCTATCGAAGGACGTACACATAGGGTGCAGAAGTTATGACTGCTCGATCGGCGTTTCTGCCTCATCAGCGATCGTAAATCAGGATTAAAACATCGCACAGGCGAGGGTTAAATCATGCCGGTGACAGGATCATGCCCTTTACAGGATCCTTCATCAAGTATCAGTGAATTTTTTATACCAGGCCGTTATGGGTGGTTAGGGTCGCGATTACGCGTCTCTAAATCTTGCGGACATGCCGGCAGAATATAAAACATCTCGTAGAAGACGTTCCTAGCCAACTAGGATCGGCTCTTTTCCCAATCGAGTCTTTCGTTCTGCGTTCTCGTAAATTAAAGCAGCCGCCGTGTTGTTTAGTGAATGAACCCCGTAGCGCATTCTTCAGGATAAAAAGAAAAGAGTTATGGAGTCCGCCGGTTATTAAGTAATGAAATGCTCCTCGGAGGACTGTAAAGACGCGTGACGGACAGCTAATGTTGCTGGGATAAAAGCCGGCGACAAGAGCGAGCCAGACAAGAGCCGTTTCTCAGCTCGACACGCTCTCCCTTGTCGCTGAGCGAGCGAGATAGCGAGCCAGCCAGCCAGCCAGCCAGCACACAAAGTCGGCTGTTTGTTTCTGCAAAACGATCCGATGCTCAACTTGAGTTACGATCGTCTGGATCCGGGCTCTTCCCGGTGTCTTCGGCTGGTTTCGCCGCGGTGTGTGAGGTCCACTCGACTCGCGCCGTCCTCCAGATGACGAGAGAGCCCTAATTACTTTCCCAATTTACACCCAACGTCGCCGCCAGCTAATTGCTCGCGCCGCAACTTTCAGAATTTCGTTCGACACATTCGGTCGCGCGGTTGGGTTTGCGTTACTGTAATTCTAGAGAGACATCTGCTCTCTGTCTCTGGTAGCCGGTTCCCTTTAGCGAATAGTTTTTGTCGTATAATAAAAAGTTTTTGATTGACGTAGATGGCAAGGTCGGTGGAAAGGGAGACCACGCGCTGATTAATTGAAGATGGAGTTCTCGGGCAAAGAGAGGAAAGTTCCTTTTAATTAGAAAATCCATGGTAGGAACCTAGAAACGAAAGTAATTTCCGATGGTAGTTCACAGTCTGGCGACTAGCTCGCTCCCTCTTTCTGTACGCGGGAGAGACTGTACGTGGATGTATGTGTGTGAGTCAAGATTCCTCGCTCTCGGGGCCCATTATTTACATTGCACACGTCGGGTCTCGGGAGCCCTTTGCTCTTTACTCATCTTTCTCCTTTGCACCGTTTCCTGCTGCTCGTCATCACCTCGAGCGCCAACCCGCCTGCTCGCTCGCTCGCTCGCTCGCTCGCACTTGCCAACACCGACACGACGCGTCGATGCACCTTTTGCTCACTCGCCCCAGCTAACACCTTCATCCGCCTTTGGATCCACGCGCCTCTCGTTAAAGCGAAGCCAAGAGTGCACGATCGGGTTACTATGACCAGAGAGGCCGATGTCTCGTATTCCTCGCCTACCAATTGTCTTCCGCAGCGGAGCGCCGCGTGTGTCACGCGTTCTCCTATCCAGGCCTCAATTCAGCCGCACTGTCTCTCTATCAGAGTCCATCGATCTTGTTGAGTGGCCTTTCCTTATACGCCAGGGAAGCCGCATAAAAGCCGGAGAACGTCACGCGGCATACACTTTCGTCGGTTCGTAGGTGGTTCGCTCCGGCACATATCGCCTGCAATAGGATTGATCTGGGCAGACTCAAGGAGAGAGCAGCGAAGTCCTCGGCGATTTAAAAGGGTAATCTTCCTAAGGAAATTTCGATCGACGTATCGGTAATGCTTGGAGTGCCCTTTGGCCGGGGGTGAGTCAGAGAGGGTGTGTTCGGGTCAGCCTTAAGACGACAATGCCGTGCGTCGGCCGTGAGGTCCGAGAGGTTAGCAGGAAGTGCACGAGCGTCTCCGTCGGAGGTTCCTCTCTCCCTTGGCCACTCAGACGGTCCAAGAGTGCTTTGAGATCCCTCGTTTTCCGGGGCAACTTGTCCCTCCCGCCGCCAGAGGGACAGAATCCTCCGACCGTCCTCCTCCTGCTGGTTCGCGACATTTCAGCACTGTATCCCCCGGGTGCTCCAATTACGAGTAGGAATGCTCATTTGGCGAAGGGGGCGCGCGCGACGGGGGAGCCATAATGGTCAGCAGGCTCTTGAAACTATTATCGGGCTGCGAGGGCAAAGGGCTGCGAGCGCGAGAGGACACCCTACGGTGCAATGCTGGTTGCACGCTTCTCCTTCGACTCCGAATTTTTAATCCGCTCTAACCGGACCGGCCGACTGGCAATCTCGCCGAGAGCACTTTCCATCTGGACCGCAGGCCGCTGCTGGTGATGCTGGATGCAAGTGGCAGTGGCGAACGATGCTTCCCCCGTCGGTGTGAGCCGCTTGCATTCCTTATCATGGTGATGGTGTACACCACTCGAGTGGAAACACCAATCGAGCGATGGAGATTGCGATGCTAACCTCCGGGAAAAGCCTTTTGTAGCTGAGGAGTGCTTCCCCTCTTGCTTTCTCTCCCTCTCTCCCTCTCTCCTCGTCCGCAGCATCCTCCACCTCGTCCTCCTCTGCCTTAGTCTTCATACTCGAGACGCAGAGATCCCCAATCTTGCATATTCGATGCGTCGCTTCTGAGAGATTAGATTCTGTCCTTTCTCTTAAGCCCCCAGACCGCTTTCAGGTGGTTTCTAGTTTATAACGGGCTATCCGATGCTCTCTCTCTCTCCGCTTTCCACTGCCCCTGACGAGGAGGATATGGAGTCTGGTGCATCTGGTGGTCCACGTCCACCGTTGAATAATTAACGAACACATCTCTCACTGATGTGCTTCCACTCGATGTAGATCCCTGGCTACGATATGCTTTTGCTTGCCTACTCACTGTTGAGATGACCAACGGCTCAAAGATCGTTTCGACTTGCCAGAGAAGTTGAAAGTCACTTTCGAGCGTTACAGTAAAACTACTATCAATTAATACGGAGCAGTAGTCATTATTGATTACTCATTGGCTCGCCCTTCGAGTTTTGTCCGGTTGTAGCTAAGCTAAGCTAACGGACCTTTGATGACAGTGGAAACATGACTGGCAGAAATTCGGGTTTATACAGTGAGTAGTTTAAACAAGCCGTTGTTATTCGAGAGGAAGGGCAAAGGTCCGATGATTTGAGAAGGAAAATATTCTCTTGCCAATGACGAACGTCGTAAAGGTGCGTAACGAACAATAGCCCATTTCGGCAACAGGATGGAACAAATTGGTAATTGAACGGGCCGATGATTGTCCTCTGCTTCTTACTGCTTTATCCTCTTCTTACTGTTCCTCGCTACTTTCTTCTGTAAGTCATCGTTCCGCCGAGGCGACACGGCAATTCCCGACGCCTCTTTGCTCGGGCGTGTGCATGACTGATTGAGATGTCATCGCCTGGAAGTCCGTGCGACCCTCGTTACATTAGCTCGTGTAATCATCGTGTTCCTGCAGACTCTTTCGCATGTAGGTGTGCCCCAACTAAGGCGAGGTCCAATGACGTTCTGGATTGTTTGGTGCCAAAACACGACCCACCCTTCTCGGCTTCTTTGCTGCCTGACTTCGACATGATGTTCCTCGCTGTTTTCGTTCTGTGCGCTTCCATTTGCAATTCAATTAGAAAAGTAATCTTTTCTTGGATATTATTCAATGATGCAGAGTAATACATTCATTGTGTTAAATTGATGCTTCGAAACTGTCAGGAATCCTCCAAATTATTACATCAACCAGATAAATCAGTATATGTAGAAACTTGATACACGAAGATGGATTGCCGAGACTTAATTTCGCCCGCTTTCCCAGCATTTACCTAGTGGATTTTAATCTGCGGGTCGAGCTTGAACGCGCAGCTTGCAGGAGATTGCTGCTAGATACATCAGACTGTTGATGCACATGCCGAGAATTCTCCCTGTCGTGGAAATACCCTAGTTTCCCGGTCTCCCTCTCTCTCGCTCCATTCATTGAAGGACCACAAAATTGCCTGAACCATACGTTTGTCACGCGTGTGTTACGCGGAGTATTGTTTTCTGTAATTGTTTCGGGAAACAAAGGCGCTCTAGCGGCAATTCAGCATCATGCAGGTGCACTTAGCATCTCTTTCTCTCTCGCTCTGCCTCTCTTTCACTCGGTCTCGCTCTGCAGAGGCTTGTTCGGCTACGTATTGTCGTGGTAGAGTACCCTATACGTACTAACGGGACACCCATATTGTTGGTAAGCTCGCACGAGGACCCGGCAAACAGTTTTCTCATGCTACCCGAAAGTTACTCTTTAGAGACGAGAGGCCCTACGCGCAACGAGCAATCCAATTAACGATCTTTTCGACTTTCTCTATTATCCCTAGCGAACAGGCATCGTCAAGCCTTGCGAAAACTGAACTGTAGTCTTGCAGACTTGACTCGCTTTAATGCCGAATCATGCACAATTGTATAACTTCCTTTCGTAATTATGACTATTTTAGAATTGACGCTAATTACTTTTGTATTCTCTGTTTCAGGTAAGTCTTAATTGACCTCTGACAATATTCTTGTACGAAGTAGCGGAGGAGTGACAACAAGTGTAAGTGAGGAAAACTAATATTAAATCCCACTGATTTATCAAGATTTATATTTAATATTTCGCGAGATAAGCCTTGAGAAAAAAACAATGAGAAAGTGTCGTCGTTGGCAATGATCCGAGCAGCGGATGACACTCTTGAGAGAAGATTCCTATGCGCGCTCGATCCCTCGATAGTCTTTCCTCTTCGTCGCTCGGCCGCTCTCGGCCTAGCGGTAATCTCGCCCGATCTCTCTCAGATCTTCGGGGCAATTTAAGAGCTTTTTAAGCGCTCTCAGTGGGCATAGATGTGAGCAATGTGTGCACGTACACGAAGAGCCGGTGGTAAAGGCCGGCAGGCTTGGGTCCACTTTTACACGGACAAAGAGGGCCATGACGCGGCTGGATACGCACAATCAGCCCGCAGTGATTGAGGCATTCAAGGCGTGGGCACGCACTCTTGCGCCCTCTTACGCACGCTTACGCACAAAGCCCCCACGAATTCTCACGCTCTCCTCGCCTCTATTTAGTGACACGTCCTATTGAGAACAAGACCAACCTGGTGAAAGAACGACCTTAACGTCCGCACTGACTTCGACCATGATATTCCCCTGATTTAACTAGCATTTGCGAAATTCTTAGGTGCAAGATTGTAAATGGATTAATCACTTCGATAAATGTAATAGTTTTATTCCGATAAACGCAAAAGTATTATGTTTTGTGTCACTATGATGCAAATTGCAATGGCTTCTCGATACTTTAAGAAATAGCAAAAGTCACTCTAGCTCGCATAATCTAATACCCTGATGACATTTTCCTGTAACGATAAGCTAACTTATGCAGCCTCCCAATGAACGCTGTCACCCGCCATAAAGTCGCTCGTCAATACGACAGCTTATTTCAGAATAAAACCAAGTAATTAAAGTTCGCGACGGGGACGAAGGAGGGCGGCCTTTGCGGGAAATTACGCGGGCGTCTACCGAATAACACGCGGCTGGAAAAAAGGGGCAGCAACATTGAGATTTTGCGCTCGAATTTACTAATTGGACCTGTCATCCGCACTGCCCGTGCTCTCGTTGCGCGCCAGAGTTTGCCGGCTGAGAGTTCGAAAACTCTGCTCAGGGAAATCATTTCCTCCCGAGGGAAGTCGCGTTCCACGACTCCTTGGTGCATTCTTCTCCCAAGCTGTGGATCTCCACCCCGTCGAATTAAGGTCCAAGGATTTCCGCGGAAATGAACTATGCTGCCATGCGATTTGCCAATTGCTTCTGCAGAATTGTCCAATGTTTCAACTGGAATGTCTATCGTTCTTGCAACTCACGAAGTTTTGTTAGTCTGCTTTCGATCTCATATCGTGCTAACATATTTTGAGTTATGAGTGTATAGGAATTGAAAGAAAGGCCAATTGTAAGATACATTCTCTCCTGGCAAAGTAGTTATCCTAGAAGCAACAGTTTAACGGATGCTCGGATCGTGATGTGCAGGGATTAGTCCGGTGAGGTTTTTCCCTGGGCTTTATTAAGTCCGCTCTCGTTCGAGCCCTCCAATATCGCGTTATTGCACTCGGCCGCCCGCAGTGTCACCATAAGCTCGACGTGATAGCTGGCTGCTCATCCAGCTTGGCGACTCTTCGATTTATTTCGCTTTCTTCGGAGGTAGGCCGAGTTGGGGTGCGGAGGGGTCCGGAGGGGTCCGGAGGGGTCAGGGTGAGAGGCAAGAACGGTCCTGCTTTCGATCTGCTCTATTTCCACCTGCCCGGCTTGTCCACAATGCGCGGCAATAACCAAGAAACCGCCGGTTAGTTTGATACCGAGGCGTATCCGCTCGCCGAAAGCCATGACAAAGCGGCCGTCGTCCCAACGTCTCTTCGACGGCTAGATCACAATATCCTTTGGTGGTTTTTCATCGGCCGCTCGACGCCTTTCTTCGCTCACTCTCTCCTCTCGGTCGCCTTGATGCCACGCTTCGCTCTATCGCACCATCTAAATCAAACCCACTCTCCCTCCTGCTCCGCCGCTTGAATCACTCGCCAATAACTGGACCGACCTCCTGCGTCGGGATTGGTTCGACCGCACAATAGTTTGGCTCCTCTGTTCGATTATATTGGTGTTTAGAGGACAATTGTCCGGGAAATAGGAACATGAGCATTGGATGCGAGATGCAGGGACTGGCAATAGATGGAGATTAGATTAGACGTGATCGAGAGTCCGGTGCTGCTAAGAGCTTATGGCGCTCGAGTTTAGTAACTAAATCGGTGTACATCTGCCGTCGCCTCTTGATTGCACTTATTTCTATTAACGACTTCTGATTTGTTGCCAATTGTGTGTCCTTAGCTTGAGTCCTTAGCTTGTATTGTTGAGTAGTACGCTCGATTTGCGTGTCTTTTAACAGTACTTCGACTTGCGGTGGTTCGTTCTAAAAATAGTCCGAGTCTTTCCAATCCCTGCATGCCCACCATTAATCGTGCGGGAAAGGGGAAAGACGGAGCGCCGGAGAAACGATTTCCAAGCTCGCCTAATAGAAACCTAATGTCCATAACCAATGACTCTCGGCCGGTGTGGTATCCATCAATCGAAATTATCTATCTCTGATGATGTATGCCACTCCTTTTTACGCTTCTTCCCCAACATTACTCACTCCCGTGAGAACGGAACCTTAGGACGGCACCTCTGCCGCAGGACATTCCTGCTGATTGGATACACACTTCGGAAATGGAAATTAATGATTTGGCCATAATCGTTTTGGCTATGTTTATTATTACAAGAACATTGGATACATTTGGTTTGATGTGGGATTTAAACATAATGTACATTCTTGTGGAATTATTGATCCTCTTTAATGTCATCGATGTAGCTTTGTTTGGAATGGAAAAGGATTGAGGTTCCATTCTTCATTGCCCGTAAATACCTGCTGGTCAGAAATCGAATGCACATGGATAAATGCGGCCCTTCAGTAGTCGTTACACCCAAGCTGCCAAGAATGCCTATTAGTGTCAACCACGCCCCTGCGTGTTACCTCGCTGGATATCTTCCTTCCATTCTCCTTTTACCCTTTCGAATCAAGAACCCATCCTTCCACGCTCCTCACCACCACGCAACCTTGGCCGGTCAATTTCGTAAACCGAAAATCCTGCCGAAATCTTTCTGGGAATCCGAGAATGGTAGAATCTCGACGCGATTAATTGTTGGCCTGGTCGGAAGAGCGTGTGAAATGATAAGGCGATCTTCACGAATGGAGAGGTAACCGAGGGAATTTATGATGGCGGAGGATCGTTGACACTGGCCGGGATATAAGACACTTTAGCAGCTCGTATAATTCCCTCGTTCGGGCTCTTTTACTAAATCACGCGCGCCGCTATGAGTAATGGCCGAGGGAATCCAGTCGAAAATTCCTAGATGCTGGCTGCTCTCCTGAGCGGAGCGCGCACCTAAGCTTTCTATAGGAGTGAGAGTAGTTATGATCTCGAATTACATTATAGATAGAGCTGAGACTGCGGGAGGATCCGACGTATTTGTCAAAAGAGATCCGGGCATCAACGGGGCGGGTACCGTATAAGATTACCGGGGTTCATATCGAGTTCGGACACATTGTCCGCACTTGCACACGTGCGTCATCTTCGACATTGTTCCTGCGATGCACTCGGTGGTCGGTGGTTTAAGGGAACGCAATTCATTCGCATGAACACGTTGCTGGCACGCAACTCTAATTTCTCGGTGCCCATCTCATATGTTGTAACATTCTCGGAGTGTTATCATTGTGTGACGACCTAAATTAAACGAGTACGCATTAGCACCTGCGTGGCCGTTGGGCCGTCCTATCAGAGATTTATCTTCTGCCTTGCCGGAAGACCCATTAACACTGGAATTGTACCTTCCTTCTAGAGCCGTTACGCTGCAGGGAATTATTGCTGGTAGATGCTGGATAAAGTATGACTTACAATTATACTGCCATAGTTCTTGCATACTACACAGTGCGGCATGGGAATCTTAACGGCCTGGGAATCTCGAATGAAAGAAAGTTCTCTCTGCCGTGTGTTTTCCGAGAACACAGCGTTTCCTAACGAGGATAAAATATGGAAGTTTGTGAGTACGTCGATGATCTGTCGAGATTCAATGGGAATACGATGGAATCGATATAAGCTGCTTGGAAAACACTGATTATCATCCCAGATTCAACAGAAAATATCCCGTTACACAATTATTCTCCACACGAAGCTAGGTTCATATATTATTTATTCAAGTAGACCACATCTCTCGAATTCGAAATCCTGGTTCAATCTTCCATACAATGGGAGTGCCGGTACAAAGAAATTAGCAGGATTCTGTTCAAGTATGCCACACGGAGTACTGCGCCTTGTTGCGCGTCTTGCGGACGTAGAACGAAGTTACGAAGTAAACGAAGTCGCAAACGAGTCCAGTGACAAGCGGAGCGACAAAAGGGGCAACGCGAAAACTAGATACGATCCTGGCGAGAGACGAAGAGAGGAGTTTTTGCAGGATGCAGAGACGATAGAGGTGGGCGAATCCGGAAATTCGCCAGGCGTAGTAAACGAATTAAAGTGACTCCCGGCTATCTGCAAGGAAGAAGCGGTCCGATAGTTGCGAACCTCGGGAGTGAGAGGAGCTGGGATCCTTTACGCTAGAACAGCCGGTGGGAAAGAGAGTCCTTCCCCAGGCAGGATTAACAAAAGCTCTCGGTTGAGGTCCATTGTCTCCTAAAGCCCAGCATCTTCCTCCCCCTGCTCCGCTTCCTTCGATCGTCCTTCCGGACTTTCTTAGCTAATTTCTTGGCGCGTGCTGTCGCTCGCCGGCACGGCGCACCGGGGGAAATTGTGCGCGCTCCTAACACTATGGCAGAGTTGAACCTTCGGGAGATACTGGGAGACAGGCAGATGGGGGGAGGGTGCGACGGGCACCTTACGGATAAGGCAGAAAAGGTAATCAAACTCTGCCGGGCGTGGCTATTAATTACTAGCAGCCGCTCTCACGCGCCACGAATTCCAAAACTCGAAGACGACTCGCGTCGTGTCCTGAAATTCGAAGCTCCCACCTTGCCAAACTACACCCACGACACAGGCCGACGCTAGCGCCACCCGTCTCCTCGCGCGCATTCTCCTTCAAGGTTTGACTTTATAATCGGCCGAGTTGCGTGTCTTGCCCGGCGAAATTCCAAGTGACAACTGAGACCCTTTGAATAAACATGAATAGACCAGGAGCGCATGGAGATTCTTATATGCGCGTTCGTCGCGTATAATTGTCCGCTTTTATTGGCTGCGCCAGAGCGCAACTCTCCATTCCAGATATTAAGTGGTTGTTATTCCGAATGGGTGAAATAGACTCCTATAACCTTTTTAGAATGAAATTCCCTCTTTTTTAAAACTAGGTCATTCTCGAAAATAGACAATATCGCCCCTCGATGTGCAGAAAGTTTCATTCTCGTATTGAGTTTCTTTCAACATTCAGGGTAACTTTTTCACAGTCATTTACGTTTGCATAAAGCAGATAATGCTCCATTTGATTTAGCCGACTTTAGGGGTGAATGGCCTGCAAAAACCTCGGGCCAACGCATTTGGGAAAGTTCCCCCACGCCCCTTCCGCCGAGTGCGACAGTAGTTCCGTATTTTCAGCGATAATCCTTAATATGTACATACACACGAAAACAATGTCATTCAGCGGATGCAATCGCTCGCCCGAAAGGAAAGCCGAGCGAACGCTGAAAATTTCACTCCGGTATCAGTTCCATGACGCAGAAAATCAGTCTGGTATTGTTCCCGCTCGGCATCATAAAGTTCCGTCGCGCACAGTTTGCTGGCTGCGCCCGATGCTTTATTCCGCAGGAGCTCAACCCGTCAGGACACACGTTCACACGCGCATCCCCACCCACACACATACAAGCCGCCTCCCACGCATGTATTTCCTCTGACGGGGTAGATATTCAAAGATAGATTTGCCAGTTAACGCGCTCCCCCAAATCGTCGGGATGACGGTGCGCCGTTGGATTCACATATCGCGGTGGGCGCGTCGCTGGCGTCGGGAATCGGGATCAAGTTAACCGTCCGGCAGCGTGTAACAATTGTCGAGTGCGTGGTAAGCGCCTTACAGGATGTAAAGCTTTAACGCATCGCTAGGGTGCAAGGAAGGATCTTCCCCTCTTCTCTTCTGCTCTCATCACCACCCCCCGCCCACCGATGCCACCTCTATTGTTTTCGGCTTATAGCCGCCCCTGCCACGCACTCAACTCTCTCCTCACTCTTCTCTCGCACTCCCGATCTCTTCCTGATTCTCTCTGTGTGTCTCTCCCTGTTCTCCCGGGGTCTCCGACACAATGAGCCTGTCTTCAATGCTTCAGCCTCACCCCCCCCCCCCCCCCCCCTCCACCCGCACCCTTCTGCTCCGACGATGACGCCGAGGTTGATCCTTTCGCTGCGTTCATCAACCCACCCCCCACCTTCCAAAGCCGAGCTTCCTGGTCTCGTGCAAGCCTCGACATTCTTTTTCACTCTTTGGAAAGAGCGAGCCAACTAGCAGAGAGTTGGGAGGAAAAGGGCTCTCACTAAGAATCCCCGACTTCGTTTGAGACCCTGGTCGATTGGGGCTCGTTATGACGGTCCAGTTGCTCGCGCGATTAACTGGAAACCAGTAAGGAACCCTCTTCCCCAGCCGAGAACATTGAATCCAGCCACTGATCGTGGGAGAGCGCAACCCCTTGACTCACCCTGGACCACTGATCTCCCGGAAATACATTGTTCCTTGATGCAGCCCTCTTGGAGACGCGTATATTCCTCGAAAAGAGGATTCATTCCAGAATGTGTAAATATAAGTAAGTACTGAATGTGGGTTAAATTATTCTAGGCTTTCGTTCTCAATCGGGGTAAGTCACCCCGCAGATTTAATTACGAGTATTATATCTTTCATGGAGGTTTTTTCTATGCGTTCATCCGGAGATAATTAAGTTATAAAAAGGTTAGGTATTCCAGGGTTGAGAAACCTTCCACTCCGAGGATGTCTTTCACTCTTGGCTGTTTCTCGCGATGAAGAGAGAAAGAGGCAGTGATGAGAGGGTGGCATGCACTTGGAGAATAGTTTGAAACTAATTAGAGTTAATAAAGAAGGGGGTGGACGTGGTTGTAATCATTAGGGGGAGGACGCCGCCTGCTCATTAGACCACGCGCAGGTTATTCCGAAGAGTAGCTTCTAATCGACTTACGGGAAGTGTGTAAGGTATGCTTAAAATTAGAACGAAAGTGCGCCTTCCTACCCTTTAATATCATCATGGCGGACCGCCGGATGCTGCGGACGCTGTAGTTTCGGAAAAGGAATGCCGAAATGGCCGGCCATTTTCGGAATTGCTTAAACGCGCGTGTAATTGAATCCGCCTGCCCAAGACGGGCCTCTCTAACTGCGTCATATAGGACGCATCAAAAAGCACCGACATCATTTTACCAGGAATAATAATATCAATCTAGCAATATTTCGACTACCATAAGCAATAATTTTCTGATAATAAATATAGTTGAATCAAGAAAGTTAATTTGTGAAATATTCATGACCAATTAGGTCCAGCGTTGATTCTTATTATAAAGATGGGGTTAAATTAAATTTAAAGAGCATTAATTGAGAAACTTCTTGAAGCACCCTGTACGTCTGCTTTACTCGGCGTTTTCGACTCATTATCGATACTCACGCTGGAAAAAGGAAGACCTGAAAGATCATCGACGATGTGCAGTTAATAACGAGCTTCCCTGAAGAGCGGCAAGATTCGATCCTTAATTATTCCATGGTAACTTTGCTGGGCTCGAAATTACGCTAATGGCGACCGAGAGGTAAACGGAGCCGGCTACGATCGAAACGTGTAGTCTTTCTGAGTTTTCGTGTCGTTCACCCGCTTCTACCGGTCGTTGGAATTAATGACGGCTTGTCAGGTGAGAAAGGCAGAAACGCATTACCGGTCAGAATTTAATTACGTATTTATCCTAATAGCGTTACCGCTTGTTAATGCGACGGGACATCAGAGCCTTTAACGCACTGCCGAGCTACGTTCACGGTGGGTTACACGTTTTATGCGAGCAATATATCATCTGCATATAAATATTCTATTCATCCTGTCGACTGAAGCCTACGCACGTCAGAACTTACTGACGCGTTCCCAAGACCCTTCACTGTCTTGGGCAACGAACGACTCGCTTGTGTCCGCCGTCGTTTATGGGATAGCGATTTCGAGAAGACTGTGAGTACAATCGATCGGGCCCTCAAAAATCACCATTGCATATTTCGGTCTTCCTGTCAGGTGTCCCCTACCTGTCATGCGAGATTTTATTTCGTAATTGAACTGAGACTCTACGAAGGAGAATAAAGTCTTAGTACGTCTTCGCGGAGATTAAATTCGGCTAACGGGAAAAGTATTTAACATTTTCTTATTGCAATTAAGAAAAATTATACGCAACTGATTGTTTTATCTTATATTCTTTCAAAGAAGAAGAAGAATATTATGTGAAAAATGGATGATTAAACTTAGCTGTTCTTATTTAAAGGTGGTTTAATAAAGCAGTGCAGAGAAAAGCATCGACAGACACGTCACTTTAGAGTACAGTCGTGGAGCCTCTGCAGCTAACTGGCGATGCCAGTCGCATTATCGTGGCCTCGCGCGTCCGTTGGCACGTCGAATCGCTTGGGCTGACTTTTCGATGGTCGCTTTTTATCCCTTTAAAACCTTTAGGCGTCCGGAAGTGTCGGATTACCGAGTTCGAGTACGTATGGTCCTTTGAGCCTGCCTCCCCGTGCCTCTTACTATGAAAGATGGCCTTAAACCTTTCCTTCCTCACGATTTTCCTTTGCAAATCGAACGCCTGTGCTGGCTTAACTCTCCCATATATCTGCTTTAACAACCGTCCCGGTGTCTAGCCCGGTATTTTTTCAAATACCTAACAAATGACGCATTCACGTTTTCCAGGAGCTTGTTTATCTAGTGAGAAATGTTTATTATCGATTCATCGAAGTATCCAAATAAAACTAGGACATACTCCCAATCAAATCTCTAAGATTAAGAAATACATGATTATTTAATTCTAATTAGACGCAAATTCCTCCAAGGCAGTGATGCATTTTTATAACGAAAGGATGTTCTTTAATTTTGTCCTGCCTTCAGTATGAGACGGTCACTGAGCCCTGTCGAATGGAATGAAATTTGGAAGGAATAAGAGAGCTTAATATCCGCCGGCTGTCACTCTCCCATTGTGTATTCTTCTTCCACGTTCTCTCGACATTTCCTCGTGGAAAAATGCATTCGCCTTTCAAAGCTGCGCCAATCTAAGTCGTATGCTGGAGATATTAGTGCTCTTATTAGATGATGTCTAATAATATATGATTGTGCGAGAAATCCATCAAAGATTCGTCTGCTTTCTCGATCACGGGAATATGTGTATAAGTGAAATGAAATGCATGCTGGCACGCAGTTCGCTAGATTTCCATGCATAAATCTGCTATTCTCTGCTTGAGATAATAAAACGGAAGTGGAGGAGTTGGAAGATATATCCCTCGTAAACCTGGGCTCATCCTAATCATCTGTACATCGCGGGCGAGGCTCTCACGAATTCAAATGTAGGTGGAGTCAAGAATTAAATCTCAAGGCCGCTCGCGAACCCCGTGCAAATTGAGCGTCGATCGCCCCCGGCGGGATGAATAATTTGCATCGCATTCGTGGGAACCGAACCTAATTCCCAGGTTAATTTCTACCGCGGTGATTTGCTCCGGAGAACTGGAGAGCCAGAGCGAGAGATCAGTTGGCCAAAGTTTCAATGGAACCAGAAAACCGTAACGTTAAGCCTTTACTCAGCTATGAGTACACCAGCACACGCCGTCCAATTAATCTCGACGTTGATCAGCCAAGCTGGATGAGGATCATGTGGATTCCGCAAATTATTCTTTGCCCTACATCTCGGTGAGAGGGAATTCTGGAATAATTGGCGAATTAATGAGGGCATGTAAGGACCTACATAGGTCGTGGTATTCCCAATTTACAAGTTAAGCAGATGCATATATTTCTTGCTCTTCTTTTAATAATCATTAGTACAAGATTGTAATACAAATATATTATGCAACAGCCAGCACAGAGGCAGAAAGTGTGCACTCAGAAAAATCTCTGTTTTCCACTTGCAATTAAGCTCGTTAATAAGTTAGTTGCTGCACGAAGTAGCCCATTGTCCCTATTTACCTTGCAACGGCTCGTTCTACTCGGCAAATGTGCGTGCTTCGCCTGGTCGTTACACTTACGCACCACGCGCTTAAGTAAAGTTTTTTCCCTTATCACGGAGAAACACTCCTTCGACTGGAGCTAGCTGCGCTATGACAGCCACTCGTAATTATGCAAAGCTCATGATGCTTTCTCGGCGGTCGCGTATCGTGCGAGCGTGCAGAAACCGCACGCGGTGTCCGCGTCACCGTTGTACAATAGGCCGTAGAAATGCCACTGGCTCCCTTCGATCACGTGCCATCGACTCTGCCCTTTTATTTTCTCCGCATCTCCATTCTCCCTTTTATTTCCCATTACGAATGTCATCTTTTCTGCTCTCGCACAGTGCTAACAAGAGATCGTGTTTGCTGAAGGGTTGCGAATACCTATTCAAATATGAACAAAGCGGAAAAAGTTGAAAATTAGAAAATCTGTGCTCCCAATGCAATTTTATTATTATACTAACATGAATATTATATTAGTGAAACCATATTTTCACTAGTTACCGTTTGCATACGTCCATTTTTAAATGGAACATTAAATTTTTAATTAAGTAAAACTGGAGTGGCCGCTTAAATGGAAACCGCGCGGGATCAGTGCAGGAGAAGAACGCGGAATAACTCGCCGGGGTGAAACACCCGCTTATATTGTGCCTCAAAATTTCGCGCGACGAGGGTGCGAGCATTATTTCCGCACAATGCCGCCCGCGTCGGAACGCGTCATTGCGCCCGTCCGCTCCGAGGGCTTTTCCACGTCGCCCCTGCCCGTCCTCCTCCTCCTTCTCCCCCTCCTGCTCCTACTCTCGCTGGCAAGTTGAGGGCGCAAATTAACCGCGGTAGCGTGCCGTGGTGGCGAGCATTATGCAGATTCGTCCTCGCGCAGTAGTATAGGACGTCGGAGTACAGGCGCGACGTCAGCGCACCGATGTGGTCGTCGCATAAACTTACGGGAGTTATGCGCGCCGTGCGTCGAAGGGCCGCCGCACTGCTAGCTCGGATTTCGAGCGTGCATCTTTCGAAAACGCCGAAATACCAAAAGCGCGCTGGAAGAAGCGAGCAGGAGCTCGGCACGAACCTTACGGATTCCACAGGCTTTACGAGCCGAAAGTCATTTGCGTCCGGCGATTTACGGCTGCTGCCCTCCGACTTTCTATTCACTGCCCGATACTCCTCGCTTCTCTCTTTCTTCAGCTCCTTTCAACCTCCCTGCCACCTTTCCGCGGGCTCGTACACCCTTTTTTTCAAGACATAATCGAGCTGCCAAGTGGATTCCCGTAGAACGGCTCAGGAAGGATCGCCCGCTCTTCGATTGGTCCTTATCCAATATTAAGGTTTAGCCAGAAATTCCCACTTATTCGTTGAGCAAGCTTCGTGCTCCATTAGAGCGCAAAGTAAGAGTAAGTCGTAACTCTTTGAAAACTGTCGTTTTAACGTCGAGTACCACATATTAGAATCGAGTCGTTGAATTCGAGATAATTGCTTATAATTCAATCGATTTTGGCGGTGTAGTTACACGCCTGTCAAGAGGAGTGCCAGTTACTCAAAGTACTCGGCTCGCCCCGAGGAGAACCACTTCACGCAACATGCCACATTCGCTTGGAGGCAGGGCACGCGCATGCCATGATTACTTGCCGTCAGTTCGAGCCATTTCCCTCAATCGATCAATCCCATCTCAGTTAATTATGCATAAGCAGAGACGTAAATGCTTATACACAATTACGCGTAAGCCATACCGACAGATTAGCCCGGGAACGCGGCATGCCGGTACCTATAACAGGTCTTAAGAAGTTTCGTTGTGCTGGCACGCCGGCTGCAGCTGCCAGTAGCACGGCATTGCCCCAAGTTTCGGAATATTCCTCGGAATATTTTCCGGCCCGATCTTTTCATCAGTGGTTCTTTGGACGGTGGGTGCGCGGCTCTGCGTGGACTCCCTCTGCCGGCAACCGGAGAAAAACAGACTCTCTCGCCGGATGTTTGTTATACGAGTTGGGAAGAAAGCGTTTCCTTCAATGCAGAGCGCGGTGAGCCTGAAATTACGAAGTCCAGATATGCAAGAAACTTTGTCCGCCTTCGGAGAAACAAAGAGAGGGAAGAGGAGGGTTGCCAGAGAGTGCGAGGAGAGCTGAAGCGAGCTGAACAGTTTTACAGGTGCTGTTTTGAATTACTTTCACCCGAACTAACTTTAAGTGAAAAGTTTCCTCGCCAGACCTCCTCGCTCTCGTTCTACTCACAGTTTAAGGAGTGTCTCGCTTTGAGAACCCCTGCGTCACGGGGATCGGCCATAATCATCGGTGATCTCGCGAGTCTACGTGCAAGGTACGTCGCTCTCGTGACGTTCCTTCATTCGTAGTGAGCCTAGTATAAATTTTACTCTCGATCCTGTATTACGCGCGGTACGATCGCAGCGGAGATCGAGGCGCGCCTCGTGGGTGGAACAAATGGGACAGCACGGAAAACAGCATAGAGGAGGGTCCGCACGTCATGAGATTTCCGTCCGGGAAACAAACAACCGTGTTTAAGAGCCTGCGCTAAGACACGAAGTAAGCCTAAATGGCCCGCCTAATGATCCATTGAAACACAATGTAAATCTCAGGCTCTTATCCACCTGTGAACCCTTCAAGGACTTTTTAAATACGAGCCTTTGAAATCACCCTTTGCCGTGCCTCACACGTCTTTTCTAATACAACTATAACATTAATTTTATTCCGAACTCAATATTCATTTAATTAACGCGTAAGTCGTTGCAGTAATGAAGTATGTAGGTAAGAAGTTTTTTAAGAAGTTTATTAAAAATTAGAGAGGTTTTTGTGTCAGGCACGTTTCCAAGGCGTAACGCGAGAGAATCTTCATTATCCAAATTCAAAAACCTTCTGGCCATAGTCTGATCTCCCTAATCCCGGCTTAAACACCTCCTGTACAAAGTATGCGCACAGCCAGATAAAGTTTCACATGTAAAAGCATCCGGGGGGTTCTCTTATGAAGCTGAAACTTCAAACTGGGCTAAGAAGTTAACCTAAGTTATCAGGGGCTCAGAGGTTAGGTCGCCGTACTTTCCTTTCACGAGAAATCGACACGTATTCACGGAGACGGCCCGACCAGCACGATGGAGATAGCTTTTGTGACTAATTTGGAGCTGTACTTGCCAGGAAAATGGCTGTGAAACTTGCACACGCTCTTGTAAATTCCAGTCGGATCGTGCGTGGCTTCACGCACCGATATAATTTCATTAGAGCATTAACGAGGACCTTCGTTAATTAAGCCGGCATAAACGCGATAATTCTCTATATAGCGCCGGCAGCTTAAAGACTCTTGACACGTTTCCTGCGTGCCGTGATAATTAGACCTGAATATGACTCCGGCACTCTCCCCGATTTTCTGTGGAACAGGAAGCGCCCAAGCGGAAGAAGAGATTTTTGTATGCCTTTTCGAATTCCTTGACCCGAAGAAAGTTTTTCCCGCTACAAAAATACTTATTGCGTATTGAGATTAATTCTGAATAAGGTTAAATTTCAACGAAGCAAAAAAGAATGATTTTATTGAAGTTCTTGGACCCATAAAATGGTCATTTCGGCACTTTGACTTCTCACTCAGATAAAATCTCGACGGAAAAGTGGAAATTCCGGTAGTAGCGTGCAGGGCTCCGTTTCGGGTGGTTACATAATAGTCCGAGGTAGGAACACTCGAGGGAAACTGGATCAAAATCCGGAGTTCTTATCCCCGTAAATTTCACGTGGCACAAAGCCGCGCCGGAGTCCCGTTGAAAGCCCCAAAAAAGTCTCCTGTTCGTTCTCGCAGTCGCTCGCTCCCGAACAGGAAGAAGAACGGCAGGCTCGAATGGGGATTTCGAATGTTTTTCAGCTCACGTCGGAAATCACCACACATCTGTTGCATCTTGGGTATTAATTGTAGGATAATCCTTTTGATGCTGAACCCTCGGTAACCGTACGATTCCCGAATAAAGGGGCTTCCCTTCTCTTTCTCTGCACGGGGTTTCACGCCGAACCCGACATTTTGCCTCGAGTGCAGCGACATTCGCGTCGAGTAGCCGCGTGAAAAGCTGAAAACTTCAGGGGAGTACGCTTAACAGGCTAAGGGATCTCGGAATAAATGCCTTTGCAACGAAAGTTTCGTGATTTTTCCGAGGAGTTCCCCTGATTGTATAACTGTACGACATGCTTTCCATGCATTTACTCTTTCTGTCTGGCAGAGCCGGGCGCCGCGCCGCGCCGCGCCGCCGTAAGAGAAGGAGATAAAGAGAGATTAGCCAAGCAGGCAGGTATCCCGTTTTTCTCAGATTAATCTAATGCGGCTTACCGAGACTTACAATTCTCGGAGAGAGCCTCGCTCCCATTGTTCCTGCGGGCTAACAATGAGGCCATAGTACCGGCCGAAGGAAATATCTGTCAGCATCTTGTATCGATTATTGAGCGTGTGACACAGTCATCGGCCGCTATCCACCGATAATAGTCCTAGTCCGGCCTGGTAAACAAAGGGATATCCCGATAAAAGGAAGGGAAAAGAATGCCGTCCCACAACACTGCCGCTACTAGGAAAAATCCTCAGAATGTATTGGGTAGTTAGAGTGGAGCGCATAGTTTTATCGGGAATTCCTGCAGGCCGAAAGAAGGAGGAATTTGCCTGGAGTATGCGAGAAATGCTGGCGGATATTCTTTCCCGTTATTCGCCGAAAATATTAATAGGAGAAAGAGGAAGGATTGATTAAAGATTCCGACTGGAGCACGAGGAAGATTGGGAAGATCAATAGGAATCATACTAGCAGATCACTAAGAGCAACTTTCTGAAACCGTACGAACCTGACGGGAACTTGGGATCTCCGGACAAATGTAGGATAAAGTTCTTTCGCTACTTTTCGAAGTAAGGTTAAACACCATTAGCGCGCATATCCGTGCCCGGCTGCGAAGAGCGACATAATTTGGCCGTTTGACGGAATCTCGCGCGCGGGTAAATAGGAAAGTTTCGGCCTCCTGGCTATGTGTATGCGATACTAACGAGCTGGCGAACTTTTCAGTTTGCTCTCTCTCTCTCTCTCTCTCTCTCTCTCTCTCTCTCTCTCACTCTCTGTCTCTCTTTTTCTCTCGTTGGACACGCGTCTCTAATGGAGGAAGGGAAGAAAGATCGGGGATGATCAGGGTACGAAGAGAAGCAGTAGACAGGCAACGAGTCCTCGATTTCTTCCTGCGAGCGGCGGAAACTTCCTCTCTCGGCCGAAGAAGAGTCCGGCGAGGAGGATGAGGGACACACGCGCGCATTTCGATGCCACAGCTGAATTCGGCTTTCACTCACGTTCGCTCGGATACAGCGATGCAACCTGGGAAAGGGGGTCGATCGCCATCGTTACCGCAAAGTCGGACAACTTATCGCGGCAATTAGAGATCAATTAACGGGCACCTGCGTCGACTTACAGATCGATCTCTAATTGCTAACTAAATTGCTCCCGCCCCTCGAGCGAAAGATACTCGATCACGAATCGGAATTACCTGGACGATTACGGGAATGCCAGGAGGCCTGTGAGAGAGTACAGTGCGCAGCATGTGCGCGCGCTCTCAGGGGTAAAAAGCTTTCACTAAATCTGCCGCGCAACCGGTAATTATCCCGAGATTTACGCGCGATTCTCCTGTCCTGCTTAAAGGATTTTTCCCTCCTTCCTTGAACCCTGTTTGCAATATCGTACCTTCTCCCACACAGACACACTTGCCTCGCATCCTCTCGAAGCCTCCAGTTGCAGCCTATCTTCTCCTGTTCATAGCTTCGCGGTAAAAGCAATTAGAAAGCCTAGATTTTTCACACAACGCCATAGTACTACAGCATTATCATAAAAACTAACGATAATTACTGATACTGCGTGTATTTATTGTTCATCTAATTCAAGCATTGAATCTCAATATTCTCATTATTTCAACTACACACTGCGTTCATTCGGACTTCCTCTCTCGTTAATTCACTGTGCCAGATTAAACTAAATAGATATAAATCGCTCGAATAAATAATCTGCTTCATAAAACTCTGCCCGTCCGAATAATTAATTATTTAAAATACCTGGAGGCTGTGTGCCGTGCAGCATGTAATCAAGGACTAGAAAACAATCACAACTCGTTTCACAATCCAGGCCCGTAGACATTCTGACTTGAGGTCAGCGCATACGGACCGTCTGCTTGCAAAATTATTTAATTTCCACGACCTTCTCCCTTTCTCTCTCTCTCTCTCTCTCTCTCTTTCTCTGCTTCCGTGAAAGGGAGTCTCGACAGTGTGAAGGGCGGTGAGGTACTTCCTGGCGGAATCGTTAGTCGGACTCGTAGACGGGATTCTCCGGATTCTCGGAAAACTGAATAAAACTCGCGTCGTTTCACGGCTGATGTCGCGAGGGTTCCGGGAGGGCGAGGAAAGCTAGGGAAAGAGAGATAGAGACTCGGACTAGGGTTGGGTTGGTGGCGGCGAAGCCGAGAGAGGCGAGGAGCGGTGGAGGACACCTTTATAATGCGTCCCTGGATAGGAAAAATGTGCTTCTGGTGGATGCCTCGAGTAGGATGAGGCTGGGGAGTCACCGCGACGAGTTGATAATTGGACGCCTCGTTACTCCACGTTACTTTCGCCCCCTCCCCGCTGACGCTCCCCCCTATTGCCCTCTCCTCGCCAATCCCCTCTTTCTCTCTTTTACGGAGAGTACTCTTCCCGTATTCTCTCTTTCAGGCCTCTGTCTCTCCCTTTCATCGCTTTATTTCTCGGCTTTCTCTACGGATGCTCGTCTTCTCACTCTCTCGCTCTTTCTACCGACTGGCGCGCAGCAGCAGTCGGGGCGCACGAGGCTCCAAAGATCGCACCTCGCTCTTTAAATCCTGTTGCTCGACGACGACGGGCCACCTAGCGTAGGTAGGGAGCGGTGTCGAAGCGGTGCTGCTCTCTCCATGGAGGAAGGCACTTCGTTAGCCCAGGGAAAAAGCAAGGAAGCCGGCGACTCTCGTTAACGCTCGCTCTCGCTGCTGGCTGGCTGGCTGGCTGGCTGGCTGGCTAGCTGGCTGGCTGACTGGCTGGTTGGTTACTCGGCCGCCTGCAGGTGTGCACTCCGTGAAATTGCATCCTCGGCTATCTATCGCGCGCCGCGTGTGTGACGTTAAAGAGCCGCTTCACTCGGCGACCCGCTTTTTAGGTAGTCATTCTCTTTATGCCGGTTATGCCGAGCGAAGTGGCTAGTAAATCTACTCGCACGCTAATAAGATTTACGGTCCTGGCCCTTCATTCCTTCGATTCGCCACTATTTCCCTCTCTCTCCGTCGCTTTGCCTCCTTCCGTGTTACTCGTTCGGCTAGCGTGCGAGAGTGCATCATGAATTATTCGGTGTCAATGGAACTTTTGCGCACCTATTGCTTGCCGAGGTTTGTTCGGTCTGCCATCTGTCTGGTGAATCGTGTCGCTGGATTCTTGGCGGAGCGTCGACACAGAAATCCAATTAGGTAGATAACGCGCATTCCGCATTAATAATAGTTTGATAAGGCTTCGGTATTCAGCTCGGTGAATCGATAGGGGGCGGAGCCCTGCTCGAAAGAAAGTGAAGGCGGAATGACTGCTTCCTTGCAAATTGCCTTTAAATAGAAATCATTGGGCGCCTGGCTTTCGTTCCTGCTAATCGCAGCGGCGGCGCGGCCGCAATTAGGCGGAGATTAGCCCGAAACAAATTGAGAAATTAGTGCGTTCATTCGCCCCGAGGCGAAGCCGGCGAGCTCGCCATGTAAATTCCTTTCTTTCCCGGGAATTAGCATAACACTGCACTCTTTCGAGCCTTTCCCGTGCATCGCTAGTCTGCTTAAGCTTGACACTAAGTTCACTAATAAAGATAGCGATAAATAACTCACTCGCCAGAGCTGCAAGGAAAACGCTCGCAAAAAGTTGTAACTCAAAAACCAGAAACCACTAAAGTTTGCTGCATTACGCTGAGTCATCTCACGGGTATCTCTCATCTTGCCATGATTAGCGAAAGATCTAAAATGTACTTTTGCACTAGATTGGAGTAAAAGTGGCAAACTCGGTGGCATCACTTGCACGATTCCTCGCCGAAGGACCCGCATTACTTACGAAGTGACTCAATACTACTTGGAGTGTAAGTTGCGGAAGTGGCTTGTTAAAACAGTGGCATGTGTCGGTGGTGGTCAGGCGTTGTAGCCAGTGGTAAAAAGTGAGCGAGTGACGCCGAGGGAGCGAGAAAGGGCAGTGGAATGGGCGCACGGCGTGCCATAAAATTCGCTCGTTAAAAGGACGTCGGCGCCCTGGGTTTCGACGTGTCCCTATATATCATCCGTAAACTGGAAGAGGCTGCGTAACAACCTCCGGCAATAGCCGGCAGGAGGAAGTGCTGAGCCTTGGCGAACGCCCGCTGAACTTTGACAGGCTGTCGAACATCGGGTATCACGATATCCATTATCCACGCTCGATCATCGATTATTGCTCGCTACCAGCTGCCAGCCAAGCCGTCCCGGAGAGACGAAGACCAAGAGAATGGCTATCTCTCGAATCACGATACAGCCGGGCCACTTCCCGTGCGCTAGTCACCGCTCGTTTCATTGACTGGCGGCATCAAAACTTTCCTGCCGAGAGCCTTGTCAGCACCCGTGGATTCTCAATTACCGGACTTCACGCTCGCTGAAGTCAAGTAGCCGGTTTACCGGACATCCCGACGCGTCCCTCGTTATCGTCGCCACCCGGTAAACTTTGCCGGACGTGCCCTCGCCTATTCTTCAATGCATCCGCGTTATAGGGAAATCTGACGTGCTACTCTCTGGCCTGTTGAATCCAACAACAGGATCGAAAGGAACACGGACTGGGTGGTAAAGTGTTTGTCATCGCATGTACCACTTCCGCCTTCCTTTTCCACAAGGCACTGCTTGTAAACAGACTGTTGGGCTACATATTGGAACTGTATTTCTTTTTAATGGATTAGGATGTCAGGAGAAGTAAAGAATAGACGTAAACTAATAGAAACCTGACTCAACTGAACCACAGAAATTACTACTTATCACAAGCTTATATTATCTATAATTTCGTATCACGAACTCATATCAGACATTATTAGAGAAGCAAAGCGATTCTTCCACCATGCAATACCACGCAGTGTCGCACGACTGCTTGGTTGATTATTCCAGGAGACTTCAATAACAATTTTTGCCGAGCGTGACGCGCCTCTCGGGGAATCCAGGGTGCTGAGAGTGGCTATGAAATTCCCACAGGTGTGTCCCATGGTCCCAAGGTAATAACTGAGGCAAGGCTGGAGAGGGATGAGTGGAAAGAAGGCAAGGGTTTGCGTGGATGTGTAAGGGATGCGAGAGGGCGGTCGTGGTTGCGGTATGGCAGACTCCGCAGAATTTGTCTGGCTTCCCGTGGGTGGCATGTATGACACGACGTGGACGAGAGATTCGCCCGACACCTAGTATGCGCTCAGACACGTGGTTCGAGGGTGGTTGGAAGGTGTCGAGGGTGCTGGTCGATGGAAAGCGGCACATGGGAGATGCTGACCAGTTCTGTACCGCTGGCGCACTTGTATGAAATATCACAAGCAAGGGCTCGGGTTGTCTACGTGTCACTGCAAAGGATCTGCTCGACTCTCTTAACAAGGAGAACTCGAGCCGCTCCCCTTTACTCAGGGGTTTACCTCCCCACTGCGGCAAATACGTACTAGTCGGCTATGGGAGCCTGAAACTGTTATTTATTTCATGGTCAGTCTCGACTTCATCCAATGAAAGCCTTTCCGCTACTACGCGATACAACCCCGAGGAGCGTCAGGGGCTAGGAAAGTGATATGGAGTCAAGATTTACACTATCCCGAAAATCGTTACTGATTCATTGTACGAGAGGGGAAGCCTCGCCAAGATATCGAATATCGTACTTTTTCAATGCGCCATACTTGATTAAATTCGATAAGAATTTCTGGATGGTGAAATATGCATTAGAATCGAACATAGAGCGAGAATCGTGAACATTCCTCCCATTCAATTAAAAGATAGCCGGGCAATCGGTATCCAAGGAATGCCAGTGAATGGTTACTCCTTTGAGGAGGACTGGAGCTTTGGAGGAAAGAAAAATCGGAATCCCTCGTTAAACTATTCCAAAGGACAGCAAGGCAAAGCGGACTCCCTCCGGCTCTTGCGCTCGGTGACACGTGATAGTGGTGGAGGTGGCCGGAAACGAAGGATTGAGAGGATAAGGGAGAACAAAGAGGGCGCAGTTAGCTCGGAACCACTTCCGATCCCTAATTGAGGAGTCCGTCCGGATATCTACTCTTGTGGATCAGAACTCTATCTGTACCCTCCAATCTCTCAACCCTCGCTCGCCTGTTTGTCTCTCGTGCACTCGCACACCCACACGCACACACTCGCATCTAGACTTGAAACAAGACACATCCTTCTTTCTTCGACTGAGTAGGAGCATCGATGTTGGTCTCTATCTGGCTCTCGCTATCTCGCGGTATCTCGCACGGGCTGCTTTGTGTGTGCGTTCAATGGAAGGACGCAGAGGCATCCCTCGATATCCTCTCGACACCTCCGACACATCGCCGGGAAAGACAAGTATCGTCCGGCCGGTGAGTTCTATGGCTCTTTGTTCGGAGTTTCAACAGCGGTTGGGATTCAGGTCCTCTGAACGCCCGCTTCCACCACACAGTTACTCTACCTGGCCCCGGACCCGGCCGAGAGAAATGCCCCGATCCTCTATGTGTGTATTGAGAATGACGTGGAAAGTCTGCTGTCCCAGCGTGAGCATCGATCGCGCTTCATGGGCATAAGGCCGCGCTTGTTTACGAAGCCCCTTTTAGGCAACTGGGTGGTACGTGTACTGTAACTGTAACGTTCCCGCTCGCTCGCTATCACCGCATTAGATCTAGAAAGCCGAGATGAAGCTGAGCGTCACAACATCCTTGGACCTATCAATTGTATTGCTAGTTGTCTTGCTTCTTCGGACAGTGTTGATTTGGTTATCAGAATGTCGAGAACTCGTGTTCGTTTAATATGGAACATCCGATGATAGTTTGCCTTGATATCAACCCAGTAAATATATTTGAAATCAATTCGTTTGAACGATATTTTAATCTATTAAACTGATAGCAGTGAATTTGCTGACTACGTTCGACTAAAATTGAGTTAAATCGATACAATATTGGAATATCATATTCGAATACCATAGTCGATTTCGATCCAATTTGTTTATTTTATACGTCATACAAGCGTAAGAAATCAGGCTTTCTACATAGACAGTTCTTTCGAGCGGAAGCACAAAGTTACCAATACGAGTACAACGATTTGCATTTATTGCCAGGTGTGCAGTAAGTCGGGCATGTGCCTCAGCGAACAGAACGATTCTCCCGATCTTGATCGTTAGGTATCACTGCGGAGAAAGCGCCCATATCGTACTCCCACGACTTTCGTCGACTATCAATACGCGATCTCTCGATTGGCACTCCTAAAGTCAGCCCAGCCTTACCAGAGCCGTATTTGCAGCTTCGAAGCAATAACTCGTGAGCCCTTTCGAAACTGGAGCATTCCCTTCTTTACTTAAGATCGACATTTCACCGCCAACGCCCACAAGTCACGCCTTTCTCTCAACCTGCTTCTATTTCCATAATTAACTGTATCGTGTCAGTTTTACTTAAACGAAACTCTGACAATAATTATGCTTGAAAAGTAGCTGTACGTGCTGACTTTAATAATTGTAGTTCTCATTTTATTTCTGACGAGTCGCCAGATCTGGAGACCGCAAAAGTATGATGGTGATGAAATTTATCGTCATTTGCACGAGAAGAGAAACGAACGGCACGTCGGATCTCGTGCAAGCGATCTCTGGCGCATCATTTATGGGAGCCAGTTTGCAAGTATCCATTTCTGTAGCACATACTTGCTTCGATCCTTCCATCTCCAGCGAAAAGCGTGTAATTTTCGTGGAAGCCAATCGGCAAGCGGGTCGGTCATTATCATTATTATCATCGCCCGGGTAATTGCAATGGATATCTCGATGATTGGCTACAAGGCAGAGGCGTGTTGATCGTTTTCTCGCTGGGCAGAGCGTTCTGGATGCCAAAGAGAAATGCTCGCAATTAAAAGGAGAGGCTGCTCGTTACGCAAGCCGGCCGCTCTGGATATTTATTGTTCGGTTAAGATAGCAACGCGATAGAAAATCGAAGCCTATCGGCAGCGGTGATTTAAACGCGAGAACCCGCATGGAATTCTTCCTCTCTCTCGCTTTTCGTGATTAATCAGGGGGAGGAGCGAACACGGTCGATTGTAATTAGCGACAACAACACAACTAGCAACTCCAATATTCGAAACAAGCGTGATATTAAATACGCAAAAATTATACCTCATTTTTCTGCAGAGGTAAATTGCATTTCTGGAGCTGTTTATCCTAACAAAAAGTATTCAACAACACGTTAGAGTTCTTGGAATCATTATTTCAAATCAGAACATGCCAAGTTCCTGGAATGACCATGTCCAGAAGGAAATAAGAAAGGAATATACCTTGATGTATCGGCGGATTATCGCGAGATCGCCAGCGGTATCGATGATTCACCATTAACCGGCATCGCGTAGACGTTTATCGTTATGGTGGCGATTTATTATCGGCCTCTTCCCAACGCAGCCTTCTTGCGATCAATCCCACGATCCGCCGGAGTCTTTCTATGGTGTTCCGGCCCCTTGCTATTCGTTAACACTGCACGTTAAAGCTTACTGCGCCACTCGCAAAAGCGAGACGATAAAGTCAGTGATTGCCTCCTTGCAATTGGCGTTCCGTGCAGTTATTCATTCACCCTGTGATCCCAACTTTATTGTGTATGAATGCGAAACCCTTTTTATATGCACAGAACAACAATTATTTAAAGGATTTTAAATTCCTTTCATTTGTTAACATTATTGCAAGAAATATTCTGTTTTTATTGGCAGAAGTAGGCAGGCAGATCGCATGTATACAGATTCTTCGAGCAGAGGTTAAAGTATAGTTCGCAGAATTAAGCACATAATCCTGTGGCATTGCATACGAGCACTCGGCACTCTTATCTTTACCGTGCATCACTCTCATTACAGCATTATTCCACTCCGTTGGGAATAATACTATTACTTTCACTGGCGTTTCCGTGACTTTTTCACCGCGATCGGACTTACATTCCAGTTCACACGATCCGTACGTAATTATATACCACGCAGCACTGTCGTTATAGTTTCCTGTCCTCATTTTTGCCTTTTGTATTCGCATAAATGAGGAATAATCTCGCATAATTCCAGTATTTAAAGTAGAAAAAAAATGATTCCTGTCAAAGATAATTTTATTAAAGTCATTTGTGCTAGGTTTATTTAGGTTGCTTGCCGAGTTTACAAGCACTTGGGAGGTAGTCGATGGTACACATATAGTCGATAGTGTACTACTGTTTAGAAGAATATACTTAATGCGGCGCGTGGCGGCCGCGTGTCATTAATGGCGAGTGCTCATTGCCATTGACTCGATTACCGTTTGCCCTTACTTCTCTGCCAATCGTCCGAGCGGAATCACCGAAGCTCGCGTGTCCCCTTAACGGTTTACATCGTCGAGCACTTTTGTTAACATCCGCTTCTCCTACCGGATACAGTTCGACGAGAATTCTCCTGTTGACGTAATCAATCACGAACGCCTCCCTATATGTAATACTATAATTACTCAATCAATTCGAATGGATGGTGAAAATAGAGGAAAATTAGTCCGTAAATTTCCTTCATTGAATCAACGTTGACACATTTTTATTTCCACGAATTGCACCGTTGAAGACAATATTCCTGAACAAGTTAACATTAATACAAAGAGCTCTCTGTTAATATTAACATTTCGTGTTTACACGGCAAATATACCACTCGCTGACGTATCAGGACTGAATATCTCTGATTGTCGACATCTCTCAATGCTAATGCCGACTTGGCTCTCGGGCGATCAGAAGCATAATTCCTCGGGAGGCTGAATTAACAGTGGCTCTGGTTGGTAGTGTATCGAGAGCGAGGTACCAGGTGGCCCGTGTCAAAAGGCTCTTACTCGTGACTAGAGGCAAGCCAGCAGGAACGGCGGCGTGACACTTCTGCTGGCAGTGCAGGCATCGTTAATCCTCTTTCGTCTGTTCGATACGTTGCACTCGGCCTGAAAGAAACGAGCGCGCGACCTGTAGAAGGGGCCTCCAACCACCAGCAGGCCGGCGAGGAGAGAGGAGGGCGAGAGGAGGGGAAAGAGGATCGTTGGGAGGTAAGAGAGGAAGGCGAATAAGAACGGGAAAAAAGGTGGAGCGAGCTATGTCCGTGCGCCGAATGGAAAGAGAGCGAGAAGGGGGAGTTTCGAGGTGAGCAGGCGAGGAGAGGCGAAAAGCACGAAACTCGCATTTCCCTAAGTATAACGTATGCTCTTAATCCTGGAATTTATGCGGGCGGAATTAACGCGTGCCCCGAGTCTCCTGCCTCGCTCTACTCGAGACTCGAGACTCAACTTGACTTGACTCTCTGCAGCAGTATCGCCTTGCCCAGGTCGCCCTGCCGCGCAAGCTACCGTCTCACCTTACTCACCATGGAAAAGCATCATCCCCCGTGCTCCACCCTTTTTTCCCTCTCCTATCTGTCTACCCTACCTTATGACGTCTCTTTGTACGAGAATTACATTGCTTTATGCCGGACAGCGAAAAAAGTTGCCGGCCCTCTCGGCTGCCTTTCTTCCCGCCGCGCTGCGGAAGGCCGAGAGTTGCAGGTGCTTTCTTTCGTTACCGGATACGAATGTTGGGGATTCGTTACATTGCGTGGATTTGTGGGTCGATGTGTTTGGGCTTGAAGGGATTCAGACAAACTCGAGTAATAGCAATGGAGAAATGGCGTGGTATTGAAATAACTTTGATTCAAAGTAAAACTGACAATAATAGCAATGTAAAATGTGGCTTAAATTGAGTTCGGAGTTGCGTGAGAGATCGGCCCAGATTTCCCCTCGACATCTCGATATTTCCACGCGACTATGAATCCGCGAGGAACAGTCGGCATCAGAGATCAAAGCAAATAAAATAAAATTGCTGGCTCGCCGTGCAGGGGGGTACTCTAGTTACCGGAAGAGAGGATTCGCACGGCCAGAATCCCCGAAAGTACTCGGGCGTGTATGTGTACCAGGAGACTCAAGGTCCTCCGGCGTCTCTTTCGCCGGCTTGCACTCTTGCAGCACGGCACTCCTGCCGCCATACACTCGAGAGAGGGGGAGAACGGGAACACATAAAGCCGGGTAGAACGCATGAGCGCTCTGGAGCGCGGGAATCGTCTTGCTTCAGGTTTCGGAACGAGGAGCCCTTTCGATGAGGGTAGCTGAGCTGGCGAAGGGTTCCTCGAGATCCCCGCGTTCCTGTCTCTCTGTGTATGTGTGTGTCTCTGTGTGTGCTCGAGCGAATGTATGAGTGATCTTAGCAAGGGACGCCTTTTCGCGACAGACGCTCGAGTTATTTGTCGCTGATCCCGCAAAGGAATTCCCGGCTGCCCTCTGTTGCGAATGGACCACGCGCGATTTACTTTTGATTGCGAAATTTGTGGCCAACTTCCCAGTCCTCTGAACCCTCTGCCCAGAAGGGGTCGGTGTTACTTGCAGTGAGAGCCTTGACTTGTGGCTACATCCTTCCACCCTGCCACCAGTAGTCCTTTACCTCTCTCTCTTGACAATCTCAATGCCCGCAAAAAGTCGTCCAATCCTCGGACGTATTCATCTGTGCCTCGCTTAGACCAAAGATTTATTGCAGCTGCTTTCATCTGGAGTGCGAGCACTTTCGACCCTTAACGACAGAAAGTCATGTCAGTGACTTGATGTTACATCAATTTTTAGTAGAAAGATTGCATTATAGTTTGCGAGAAAAAACAGGAAAGGAGAATATTAATATTGTGAATATTGTTGGTGAATATAGGAAGGAATTTTTCTACGTCAAAGTTGTGATTGCGAGTGAAATATGCTCTCAATCGAAGTATTAGGATTCCTAAGCATGATAAAAATTGCTTGATTGACTGGCGGACAAAGTGAGGGGCTGCTGCCTTCGAAGAAGTCCGTTGGATCGATGATTCCCCGTTTGATACGAACTGTATATAAAGGCCGATTCATTTCCGAGCGCGCCAGCTTCGGGGTTATTTCCTTCTGATTGCGAGTGACATGCCCGGATAAAGGGACTTCGTGCGGGACTTCAGCGAGAGAAAACCTCCTCCTCGAGCGTTCGAAGTATCCATCTCACTCGTTCACATTGTTGCCTGCGAACCAGTTGACCCAATTTCCTCCCAGGCAACCTGTCCACGTTAAAAACTTTGCAACAAGTATATTTTCATCAAGATAATTAAAAACGCATCCCGCTTAATGGAGCTGAAAACAGCGGACAATGGGAGCTCGAGTGTAGAGACGCGCGTCACCGGTGAGAATAGAATGCAAGATTCCTTATTACCCAGCGTTCTACGCGTGAAGTAAGCGGGAAAAGACTTGCAGGCTTCCCATTGTCCCGTCAGATCGCTCGTAATGAAATCTGGGCTGATAATTATTCTCGATGATGCGCCTGACATGATGTAGTAGATGGTGTAAAAGCCTCTCACAGCCATCTCTCCGATAACTAGGTTAGGTGGATTACAACGTCACTCAGTGCACTGTTTGTCGATGTTCCAATTAGTCTGTTTTTAAATTTTCTGTATTATGTATTGCTTGCGATGTATACTCGAGCTCTTGTTGCAAAATATCGAGTAGATCCGGGATTAGTATTGCAGTTATTAACAAGCTTGCGATACTTACGAAACCCTACGTTGACGCGTGTGTGGCAACGTACGGAAAGTAGTTATTAGAAACTATTAAAACGTATCGATCAATAATGTCGACTAACGATTACATATTACTATTGGCATATCGGCTTCGCTTTATTAACACCTAATCCGTTGTAGCCAAGAGATTATCTCTCATTGATTTGCACACAATTTCGATTTGCATTTGATCTTTGTACCAGTTAGCAATGACATATTCCACCATACGCATCGATGTCAGATCGATTTATGCGTCATGACTTAACAGTTTATCGAAGTGTCTATTGCTTCTTAATACCAAGGAGATATCTCGAGTTAGAAAGGGTTGAGTGGTATATGTGGGGAAGTATTGGGGAGTTGGGATTGGTGTGCGATGGAATTCCAATCGGCCAGGTGGCTATTGAAACAAATTATTTCAGCAGTCGGATATACGGGGATTTATGGTACCTGTTACTCTATCCGCCATATCGGAAAGCCTATCAGGAATTGCGCAAAGTGCGCTTGTCAAAGCTGAGCGAGATCGAGCGGAGTGTGTAATCGGCTCAACATACCTCTTAATGACCGGCCCGATTTCCACGGAAGTCTGTACGAGTCGAGAGCGTGAAAGTAAGCGTCCTGGCAGCCAGCGTGCTGCTCGGCGTCTTGAAATCCAATTGGCAGGAATTTTCTCTGGGTTTGCGTGCACGCGACGCCGCCGAATGATCGTTCAATCTGACGTGACAGAAATTCCAAGGTGAACAGTGCGCCACCAGATAGCGAGGATACATGGGGCGCGCATTAGCGCGGCGGAAATCAATGAGACACGTCGATCGGCCGCTCGAGTGATTTGCGGGCCGAGATTAAATTGAAACGATAAAGCCGATACGTGACGAATGTTGTAATGATCGATCGTGTTGGGCAAGTTTTCACCCGCCGTGAAACCTGCACTTCTTCGGTGACCTGACTCTTTCTTCCATTCGTTCTGCTCCATCTAAGTTCCAATGTTAATTTGAAACCTCGTCGAACCTTAATCAAATCAGCATACAATGGCTTTAATTATTTCTTTCGAAGTCGTTTCTTAGAAAGATCGTAAAATAGCAAAGCTACGTGAATACTTTGAAATGAGTCACTTTAAATTGTCGGAGAATTATATTGTTAAGATTCAGTCTTAATTGAGGAAGTTGTGGATTTTGAGGAATACTTATTATCTTTAATTAGGGGACCTTTGCCTCGATTAGATCGGCTGTGCTCGATGCAGTGTGAGAAATATCGAAGGGCCAGCGCCCTTCTCGCCCGCTCGAACAGGGGGGATTGGCAGTGCAATCTAGTAGGTAATTCAAACTAACTCGTGTAATTACTGACGGGAATTGCATCTCGCACGCAGGCCATGTACCCTGTGAATTATAAAATTGCACCCAGACTCAGTTTTACTCGTGTGTTGCGGCAGCCTGCCATCTACATTAGGGTTCTTATTCCCGAACCTGATCGGACATCTCTCTTAGTTGAGAACTGAAGAAAAGTGCACCTCATTTTCTCTTTCATTTTGTATAGGTGACCCCATATTTTATTCCACATAACTTTAATAGCTGGATCTCTATGCCCTTCGCACTTTCAACGTTGTCGCGCTTGTCCGAATTACGAATTAATTTTCTATAGTCAGGTAAATTTAATTTCCCTCTATTTCATCACGTTTCACTCTTTGCAGCCGACATTTAAAAGGCCAATCTGGTTAATGCATCGTTCTGCATGTACGATATAATATTGGCAGTTTTAATGAAAAAAGGCGCCGGTGGAAACTCGATTTACCTGTTGCGCAGCGCAGACATTTTTAATCATTATAGTAATTGAATTCTTTATATGAAATATTAAAACAGAAAGTGGAAGGGATTGCGGGAAATTTCGGATGTCGCCATTGTAATTACATTCACGAAGTTGAAATTGCCGATTCGCAGCGCGGCGAGGAGCGTCTTTATTAACACTCGGCGGTGGAGGAAGCCGGCAATCCTGGAGCCGGGAAATGGAGGAGGCTGGAAAGGTGCGAAGAAAAGAGTCTTGGGAGTCGAGTCGCGTACGCACTCCTCGGCCGATTATAATAAAAATCGCAAATTGCGAGCGGCAAGAGAAAGGTGGCGCGATTCGTTCCCTGCGGTTTCCAATCGCAGGGATTTACATTTTTAATTTCCGCCACCGGAGAGGAGCGTTCGACCCTTCGACTGCCGGTTTAATTAACTACGCTTTCTCGCTCCTTACATCGACTTCGTCTACTCGCTGCTTTCCCATCTCCTCCCACCTCTTTACAGGCTTTCTTCTCGGCAACGTCTCATCCCCACCGAATACTGCTGGTGCTGCCACTTCCTCCCTGGGTATCGACAATTTTTCAATTACCCGAGCGTAAGCGAGGTAAATTAATTGTTACGTCGACTTAGTTAGTCGGCCTCCTCCTCTTCCTTCGAGAACAGAATGTTTCGTTTCGAAGATCCGGTCCATTGCTCGTCCATCTCCCTTTTATCCGAGGATCCGGGAATAGCGTTCGAAGAAACAGCTACGCCGGCTTGCAGATCATTGAGTTTCGCCTGCTCACTCCCCCGGGCCAGGATACTTCATTAAAACTCCTGAGACTCTGTATTCTCTCTCGCTCTCCCGCAGTTCTCAGCGCTAGACTCCCGTCCAGACGGGAAGAAGAATCGCCCGGCTCTCTCCAGCGCCGCCGCGCCGCCGCTCAGCATGATCGGATGATTCGCCTTCAACTTGTTAAAGTGTTACGCCTTATCACTGCCAGAGTTCTATGAGATCGAATTTCCTCTCGCGAATGCCTTGGAATGATAGTATGAATTGTCCTTTTCTCTATTGATTAAATACTCTCAGCTGATTGTGTTTAAATTAGTCGTTGAAGTATTACCCTGAGCAATACATCTCCATTTTCTAGTATTGATATTGCACTTCTACAGTGTTGTAAAAAGTTGATTGCTCAAAAACGTCAAAGCAGGTGGGTCAGCCCTGACTTCCCTTTATCTAGTTCAAAATAAACTGCCCGTTGAAGTATTGAAACGTGTCATACTCAAGCTTCTCGAGGCAAAATTCCCTTCTGGCTTTTTTAAATAAATACGTCAATCAAAGCTTGACTTTCAAAAAGGCGATACTCAAAGTCTTTAGAAGTGACGCTCGATAGGTTGATGGGGATTAATCCTCATTTTATTCTGCGATCGTTTAAAGTCAAAAAAGGTTGGACGTGTACAGGAGACGCATGCCTGCGATCTAATTCCGTCTTCACGGTGGCGTGGATGTGACAGTCGATCGAGTCTTTCCACTCACACACTCTCTCTCTCTCTTTTCTCCTTTCCCCTTGGACTCTTGCGAAGATTTCTCCGACGGTGGGACGAAAAATTGATAGAGTAACTCCGCTCCCCACGCGGTAAAGGGTGGGCGTGGTAGATTTCATATTTTTTCCCCCGTCCCTCTTGAGGCCGCGCCAGTGGAATGAGAAGGAGCTAATGGCACCAGGTGCGGGCACTCGATGGAATATAAATAAATACGCTCCGATAGGCCGATCGATCAAACCATCGAACGCACTTATTTCCTATGTGTGCCTCGGCGACACGCATCGCTGCTCCCCGCTCACTACTGTATGGGGTTCGAAAGTACCGATCTCAGCATTTCCAGCCTCGCCTCGAACCTCTCAGCCTCCGGGAGGTGTACGTTCGTTAATAAAGCCTGTTCCTTAATGAAGCCCAATGATATTCTCCCCAGTGGCAACAAGAAAATACAACTAGCACAAGCTGGTAGATATCATTTGATAGCGCATCTTGTTCCATATCTATATAATAAATGGTATATTATGTACTAATATACATATATTTTATTAAATCAAAGGTATTTATTGTTACACTTAACTTTGTGGACTATGTAAATTAATATTGTATTTTTAAAGTGGGAGTACGTCCGGAGATATGTTCGGTGAAGTATAATGTTCAATAACGAGGCTCTTTCCCAGTGATTAATCGAATCGCATCGAGTGCGAGCGTGCGGCGTCCAATTGATGATGTCCGGGTAAAAATTCGGGATCATTTTTCTTCATGGCACGTAAAAGCAGGCAACGCGCTGAGTTGAAAGTGTCCTGACAACTATGAAACGTGATACTCGCACGAGAACTGGACCCCCTGTCAATTCCTTTGACCGTAACCTCCTTGGTCATCATCGGACAGACGTGTCGCATAAGGGAACCAGACATATTTCATAGGAGGTTTCGAAGTCTTCTAGTGTATAGCTCATTATCCGCACTTCATCATCATCCAATGTTGCTCGTCTCAAAATAAGAGTAATCGCGACGTCATTGCCAACCAAAGTGACCACCTTGAATTAAAACGTTCACGTATAACTGATGATTGATTTATATGTCATCCTCCGTGTTGATGTTGTAGAAGTTTGTTGTTTTTGTCCACGTTAATTTATTTGCCCCTGACAACTTTAATTTCGTAGTTCCGTCTATGAAACCCGAGCACAGGAAACCAATATTGCTTGTCCCAATATCGAAGACATATGTTAAGATAAATGATCTCGTGAAGAGATGATCTTTTCGTGCCGGGAGTAAAAAGTTTCAGTCCTGACAGGTCGTATCCCGAAAATGTCCCATCTAATTAAACGCGAGAACGCCACTATATTCCTCGAGCAGGCACGACACTTCCCGGGAACAGGAACAGGCGTCGTTCAGTGGAAGCCGAGTTTTTTAAGTATTCGTCCCAAGGCTCGGTCCATCTATTTCTGACCGGTTGTAACGAGAAGGCTCAACGGGGAAACTAAAAAGATGGCGGAGGGCGGCGCGCAGTGCGTAAATGCGAGCGATTAGCGTGTCATCCATCACTCGGAGTGACGTTGGGTTACCAAACATTCGTTTGGACAACGTCGTCGCTGGTGTCGCGGCCAAACTGCGGTCGAAATAAGATCTTCCTTCATCTCTGGTGCAGCATCCATCCCGAAGTCCTTCCCTTCCCACGATGTCAGCCGCATTGACGCCGGTCCTCCCGACTTCAAAACGAGCTTTTTATCGCTAATCCGATTTCCCGCGCGGCATCCTTGCCAGATAAATAGATTCGGGGAACCGCCTCTCGTCAACAATCTCTCATCCGGGCTACCGGATGTGAATTTCTGGCGAAAGCTGCTCCGCGCGATCAGAGGCAAGATCAGAGGACTAAGAGAGAGGTAACGAGATCGATGAACCAATCGGGGCACCGTGCGCCCAGGAAATAGAATGGAATGCGGGAGATGCGAGTGGTCCTTTGAGCCTGTGGACCAGAAAAATTGCGTTATTAGCGGAGAATCATTCCTCCCCAGATGATAGTGTACCACACTCCTTAGTCCCAATGGATGTCCTCCACAGCTCGCCCTCGACGATCCCTTTGATCATCGCCTCCATCTCCCCTGCCAACCAACAATAATCTCGCCAAATTTTCGTCGGCTTTCAAAATAATCCTAGATGTGGAATATTAAGAGCAGCCTTTGTCAACTCTATTTCCGCAGTATTCCCAATTTATCAGAGTCCTACATTGCTACTTATTAATGTAAAAGGGTTTAGTGTTACTCTTGATAAACGACTATATGTATTCCTGTACAGTCTTTGGGAACTCTATTATTTCTCATCTTGTGGGTGCGACAGGATCAAGCTTCTCTCGCCCAACCCGAAAGTTGCTGCCACAAATTCTCGATAATTCATCGCTTCCTTGCTCGCCAGCTTGCTCCCCGGGTGCCTTTTGGGGTTTGTCCAAGAAGCAGCCGGCCCCATTACCCTCGGCCATTTCGTCTCGTTACTGTGCGAAACGCACTGTCACGAGCACGCTACTGCCCTGGAAAAGGGAGGCCGTGCCTCCTATATTGGAATGAATATCTCCAAACATGCTTCTCTTTCTCCCCCGTTCTTAGGATTCACCTTCCAACGAATGATAAATGCCTGTCGCGCCGCCCTATCGACGAGGGTCCACCGCAAAAAAGTACCGCTCAATTGAAACGAATATCTCCGCCGTCGCAATTTACAATGACCCACCACCAATGAAGTCCTAGCAAAGTCCCCGAGTCCTTGGGAGATTGATTCTCCAACTGGGGAAGTGATATCAGGGAAATCTGAGTGAAATAAAATTGATTCACTCGGGATTTTACATCTCTATTTACATGACTGGGAAAGTGACACTGTGAACTGATAGGATACGAATATCTGATGGGAATGATTGATTTTCGGAGGCATTACTGGTCAGTCTGAAATCCAATATTTGGTTGGTTCAGTCTTATTATTCTCATTATTGTAATGAAATATTTCCGTTAAAATCATAGTAACAGAAGACGGGTTGGGAGTATTATAATTCAATAATACTGAATGTGCGATGAACGACGTGTAACAGGAAGAAGTGTATCGTGACTGAAGCCGCTGGATCAAAAAGGGTCGTGTAGAGCATGGCTTATTTTATCACATCGGAACCCTTCGCTTATCCGAAGCAGTTGATGCGGGAGAATAAGGCATCGAACTACATACGAACATACGTGTATAGATGAAGGCGCGCTTGAACCCTCGGTGTACGTGTACCGAGCCACTTATACATGTGGGAAAACCTTAGCTACCGAGGAGGGAAGGCCGAGAGGCTTTTCCCAACACGGCAAATGAAATTGCACGCAGTACCTCGATTACACTCTTACTTTCAGCCACCGCACTCCTCTTGCTCTAATAAACCAGATTATGATCGCACGGATCTTGCGATAATGGCTTAGCAACGAAAGCAGGGATTTTCTACTGGCATCAAAGTACAAGGTTTCCTCAATCAATTTGTAAGATTTTACTCGGCCAAGCCTAGATTTGTATAGCACTTTTTTGATATTGCAAAAATAGTAGAATTGTAAAGGTTTTATATTAATTGGTTCTGTCTTTCTTTGTTTCAGGTAAGTTCTGCTCTACTCTTGGCGTACGATGTTTTTATATCATGATTGTTATTGGATTCTTGAGCCTCAACTTCATATAGAACAGTTCAAGTAAGTTCGCTAAACTAGTAGTGCTTGGATTAAATGTAAAACTCGAGAAATCAACACGCAAGACTCTATTTGTCGAGTCAGCAATGTACCACACTATTACCTACTCCGACACCCATAGAACTCGAGCACGACACTTCCGATCTCCTAGGTATCCTTTATCCAGCGACTAGATTGGCCCCCTTTTAGCACACTCGTGTCGGCGTTTTCATCCGACAGTGCACAAGCTCTGCTCCGCAAACAGTCCGTCAAATTGCGGTAACACGAGCAGCCCCGACAAAGGTGGCGCTCGTTTTTCGACGATCGATCGCAGTCGCGCTCGTGGTATCGCAGGTGAAAATCTACGATTCCCTCGACGGCCCGGCAGTAAAAGTCTCCGCAAATCATGCGGCACGCCAGCTTTTTCTCGCCCGGCGATTTCCTCGTTTCGTTTCGTTTCGTTTCGTTTCACTGCTGCTTCATTTTCCAACTGCCTCTGGTGGAAAGGCGATGAGGACGGGGCGGATGGGGGGAGGAACGAGGGTGCTTGGAACAATTAGCACTTGCCCTGCGGCAGCCAGCAAACACATGGAGCCACACGTATACCCTTTAGCCCTTTACACGCCCGCCTATCTCGGGTACAAGCTTTTTCGCGATAGCGCCACTATTAAGTGGTCGACCTAACTCCAACCCATCGATGCACACCCCACACTCTCCCATCCATGTCTCTCTCTCTCTCTCTCTACCTCTCTACCTCTCTCTGCCCCGACTTCTTCCCTCAGGCGAATTTTCAATCGCTATGGTACACCCACTCGCTTCCAATGAGAGTGCTTTTGTTTAAAGTATTGTGCCCAATCGATGCGGAAGCCCAGGATTCTAATGACATTGGGGTCGCAATAATGAAGGTTTTGTCGGTGTTCATGTGCAAGACATTTTTTTAATGAAACGTCCATTTAAGGCCCACCCTTCAGCTTCTTTTATATCACGGAAACGGGAGTTATAAGATGTGACGGGGGAACTGTTCGTCGACAGTAGCCAGCGAGCCGAAAGCCAAATGGCGTTTAAAGTGTTCTTGATTTCGCGCACGTAGCGGCGCCGGAAAAATCGAATTAAGAACCGCTCATGCTCTGTTATTTTTGGCAAGCCGCAGATTGAATGGGAGCCAAGAACACCACTGCGGAGTGCTGCTAGTTGCAATACGGGCGAGTAACTTCCTCGGCCACTTTAATTGTTGGACGCTTCTTCCTCCCGCTCGGCCTTGGCAGAGAGGCGGATCTCGGCTTTAAAGGGAAAAAATCGCTGACAGCCTGCGGAACTTTCAACCTGACAAATTCCGGCTGGAAAATATTGTCTGTTTGCCGGTTGCGGTGTAAAACTGGAGATTGCCGTGCGCAATGAAAGCGAATAAATCGCCGGCGCAAGAGGCGCACAGTCGGCCTGGCATTAAATTGAGGTGGTAGTCGGGTGGGGGGCGCAGTGGATTTTGTCGACTGGCGCAGTCAATATGGATGTTTCTTGTCCGGTGGCTCGGCTGGGAAGGATCGCTGTGCGGGAGGCCACTCTGGCAAAGCCAACCTCACTTTCGCGAAGGGCCTGTTGATGCGCTTTGGCATTGGGCGAATTTAGTTCCGGCTTTACACCGCCGGAATATTAAGCAATAGCTCGGCGGGGGTGGCCCTATGAAAATGGGGGGCTCGCTGGGTGCAAAGTGGCCGTTATCAGTCAGAAGCCGTCAGCGGCAAGGCGGCCGGCCGCCCCTGGGTGCCTTCCAAATCGAGCAAATAAATTCCCGTCACGGCTACCGGCTTGCCCCTCTCTCCCGCCCTCTCTTCGCCCCTCTCACTCCCTCCTTCTCCTACTCTGCCTCTTTCGAATAATCGGTTATTTCGTTTCGCCAACTCTCCCTCGCCCGCCTCTTTCCAGCGAGTTTTTTTCTTCCTCCCGTCCCGTGTACACAACGTCTGCCACATGCTACGAATGAAATCCATTGTAACCAAGTTACAAATATCGCGACGGCTTGTTGCTCCCACAAGTAGCCTGCGTTCTACGTCTGCCGGTGGCTTTTCTGCCTGCCTTTCTCACAAATGGAGTTTGCCTGTTCGGGAGCACGCGAAACCTTGATCCCTCGCGATGCAGCTTATTGTGATTCGAGAACGAATTTAATATTGATCGGCTTTCTGTTGGAAAAGCGAGCAACTATTGGTATTATGCTTTCATTATTTCTATTTATGCTGGAACTTGGAAATAGCACGACTTTAAAGTTCCTTTTTGATAGCTGCGCGAATTCTTGTACACTTATTCCTTTGAATCTACTTATAAACTTAAATGGAGCTCAGGGAAGCAAGGAAAAACTTGATTGTATATGTGTCGAAACACACAGCAGATGATGGAGAGCGAGTGAATGAGAGACGGAGAAGGAGTGATCAGCAGGGCTTTTGTCTCTCGGTCGCCGGAGGGCAGCGATCGTAATTGAATCTCGTTTTCAAACGGATAAACGGAGGCCCGCAAACGCGTTATTAACGCGACATGTTAGAGTGAGGGGTGACAGAAGCACACAGGCACGGATGGAGAAAGAATGAACTTAACAGAGGATACTAATTTCACACGGGTGAAGAATCGAATACGGCCAAATTTGCTATCGGTAGCTCCATAAGGTATTCAACACTATTCGTCCGAAAAAGATGTCAAAATAATAAGAAAAGTATAATATTAATATTCGAACGCGTCCGATAATCCACACACAATTAAGCACCAGAAAGTAATCCTCAAAAAAACACCAAGTAGCTTATTTTTTAATAGATTTCGATGAAACGAAAAAAGAATGATATTATGATCGAATAAAGCTACCGACGATCCAGCGTACAATCCTTTTTTCCCATTAAGCCGAGCGGCTTAACTGCATAAGTATCGGATACTGAAAAACCGTGGCCGAAAAGAGGGGTTGACACCCCTGCAGACAGGGAGGGTCGAGCGCGCAGGGTGTCAAGGGTGTCGGGTGGTGCGTCCGGCGCTGACGTTAATTACGCTCGGCCGTGGCCGTCGGCGGGCATACGTGAATTCGAAAAAGTAAAGTGTGTGTATCGGCCGGGGCCGTGGCCGATTCTGTCGGCGCTCGTTCATCCGCAAATGCGAGCGGGGATGAAATTTCTACACTGCGTACTCGCGAGCGAGCGAGTAACCGCGCGCGCGCGCGCGCGCACCCGCGTATGCCACTGCTCTCTCGCGCGTGTATTAAAATCGAACCCGATTACCCGTTTCGTGAATCGGTTAGTCCACTAAACCTCCCCGCGCTTCCCCTTTCCTCGCGGGCTCTGCAGGCGCTCCCATAAATATCGTGGTGATTTCGGAGCCGAAATTGAAACGACCGCAAATGCGCTCTCGGCATTTTGTTCCCAGCGAATTTCGGGTGCACGAAGATCGCACTATTCTCTCTCTCTCTCTCTCCCTCTCTCCCTCTGGTTCTCTTTGTCTCTCTCCCTCTCCTTCCCCACCTGTTCAACTAAGCGAAGCGCTGCTTAATCATTGCCCGATCCACGTACAGGCATGTCGTGGCCATTTGCAATTCGATTTGGCAAACAAATTTGGGATTTTGCCGGGCTCAGCCTGCCGGATCTTTTGTCGAGCGGCGAAAGTTCGATCGGCCGTGGCTCATTGTTTGACTGGCAACTTTGGGAGAACTCGTGCGATGCCTATGTAATTTATCTTTTTCGGATGCATCGTCCACTGGATTGTTAAAATATAATATGGGAATCGTATTATTTGGAATGGAATAACAATTGTTCCAGATAAAAGTGGTTTACTATAAAATGAAAATTCTTCAAATATAGATTATTAATTTGCGCTTTCACTGAAGTCGAAGAAATAGTACACTGAACAGACAAAAATATAGAAATATCGAGGTATGCTATTGTATTGAAATGAGTAGGAACTTAAAGCCTTTCTAGAAAGTGCGGATCCGGAACGAGGAGAACAGTCAATCACAAGGAAACTCTCGGATACGCGCAGTCACGTGATATACCATTCGCCGGGTGTGTCAGTACAAATTGACTTCTTTCGCGAGAGAAGGAAGTGGCTACCGCGACTCTCTCTCCCTCTCTCACACGGAAACTAAGTCAAAGCCAGTTTGTGAACTTTTCCACCACGCCTGGATTTCCTGGTGGCCTCAAAGTCGCCGCGTGTCTTTCCACTGATATGTCGAAGGCGGAACCGTCGAATTTGTTACTATAAAAGCCGACACTCCTCCGGAACTCTATCGAATTCGCAGGTGTTCAAAGAAAGGATTTAAATAATGGAATCCCCGTGGCAATTCCCACGAATTCGTTTATCGGTTAAAATAAATGAAGAAAAAGGACGGACACCAATACTGCCTTTACCAGTACTCAAGTGTGTGCTGACGCGATCCTACCATCATTACTACCAATATCATCGCTTGTCGAAATCGTTGGATTATTCCGAGCTGAAATCGAACATTCCTGAATCGAAAGGTACGGCGAGAGTGCCGGGTGAGAAGCTGCCGAGTGACTCCCGGATAGTTTCTTGCTTGGCTCGGTGCACGTGTCCTTAATTCGTTATTAGGCTGGGCAGGTTCGTGGAAAGACGGGGTAGGGGGGGGGGGGCGGTAAGATCCGCGGGAGGCGAGGTGGGTAGGTAGAGCCCGATGACGCCGGTGGAGGAAGACGCGTGACTAGATGCCGTAGCGGGAAGCCTTTTTACGTTTTTCCGGGAGAGCCGAGGCGATTGTATCGGCGCTCACGATTTCTGCGCGGCGATCGTGTCGAGCGCTCGACGACGTCCTATCGTTGGACGACATAAATTATTAATGTGCCGCAGCGCGCGCCTGCCTGCCTGCCTGCCTGCCTGCTCGGCATGATCGTGAACCCGATGCTCGGGAGGATGCCTCTGCCCACCTCCATCCACCAGAGAATCGTGGTCGTTAAAATTACTCCGAGCTGGGAAAAAGGCGTCCGTGCCTCCCGGATACACACAGTAGCCAGTAAAAATCACAGCAGTTCTGGCAGTTCCCGATTAAACTGACACAATTCGAGCTCACTCTCTCATTCCTGATTTTGGCAAATAAATGTTATCGAGGACCTCCTTCGCGAAATATAATTTTTCATATATTTTTAAGTAGTCAATTAATGTCCTGATTCTCCACAGATATTTTTCAGCATTTTTTTACTCGTGCAAAGTGAGGAAAATGGTTTTATTATTGTGGACGTTGGATAGTTGGCAACAGCTACTCGAATACTGATTTTATGTTATATTGCAAGCTTTGATTTTTCCTGCCCTGTGTACATATTTCATCCCAGCACAAGCACTGAATCGACAAATTCGCGCGACAAAACAGGAATTACGTGCGTGGAATGTTCGTTCTTTCGGCCAGCACCTCTTTGAAATGGAAATCAAAGTACACGATGTTAAAATGTAAACATTGGATTGCGATTCTTTGCCCTTTAAATCAGAGAATGATTTATATTCAGTAGTTATAAGGAAGTGCGAAATAAATATAAATTGTACAACCTTAAGCAGAAGTAATGCTAAAAGGAGGAATTGGGAAATTGTAGAATGAGAGAGTGGACTTTTATTTGATCTTGGCTTCAACCAGATGTTCGGAAGGAACCAGCAATCAAGGGAGAAAGGAACGATCCGTGAAATTTAGATTCCAATGCTCGTGTCTAGGAAGTAAACCTTAGTAGACTCGTCAGCAGGCAGAGGTCTGATCCGGCTCTCCCGCTCAGCCGTCATTAGATGCAATTTCATTCCTTTGGGTCCTCCGGCCTTGAGTTTACTTCATCCGATGACCACTGCTCTTAGTTCATCCTGGCAAGCTGGACGATGCGGTTTATGTGCGTCGTAAATCCCAGAATCGAATCTTCCCCTCCTCCGGATTACTCTCCCCCTTTCCTCCTTTGCCCTGCTCTTCTTTAACTTAATCGGCTTGACTCTCAGACCTTTTCATTTCATTTCGCCAATTCCTAAGTTCTCCACAGCGGAATCTTTCCTGTCTTTGCTCTATGCTTTTAAATTCGCACTGTTAGTGGAAATATTCGAAACAGTTTCAGGAATCCGCAAAGCTCGACGTATTTAAACACTTCACTACAAAGTGATGTTTGCCTGTGAGAATTTCAGAGGTACAGTCGGTCCGGTCTCTAGAAACTGTAGCACCTGCTTCAAAAACCAGCAGTGCTCTTAGCAAACACTTTGAAGCATTCCGAGTAACACTCAAAATCAGTAGAATGACTCATCTCTCGACGCGCTACCATCAACTCTTCTACTTTCATACTCGACTTGCTTTCCTCTGACTGCATGTCGTTATTTGCTTTTACCATAGCTAACAGACGATGATGTTCACGCGCAATCTACTTTGCATCTTTGTTTCTTGGCTTACGAGTGCACTTTACTCATCAAAAGTCTCCCTCTGCCATCCGAAGGGGCATTAGCCGTGCGACAATCGTTTTCGAAAGTGACTCATAATGTACGTATGCTGAATAAGCGCTGCCAAAGTGGGAAGTGCTCTCGCACTTTGGAGAAAGAGGGTGAAAATAGATTTAGCTGGAGAACTTCACGAGGACTTGGCCAAGTTGAAAGAACTTTCGCCTCCCAGCCAACTCGCCGCTTTCATAATGTGTGCTCGCGGAAACCTCCGCCAAATAATGCTCTTATCGCCTACTACGTTAGCATACTTATCATTCTTTGTACTTTGAAAGCTATGTACTTTTGTAGCACTGGCCGCATCAAAGCCGAAGAGACTTAAGTTGCAACGCGAGGGGTGGAATCACAAATGATCTCACTTAATGGAGGCTTCATTTGTTTTATCGTACGATATTGAAACGCTACTCAACTTAGTTCGATAATACATGCATGTAGAAATGTTCCAGAACAAAGTATTTTCCATTGGCGAGCGCTATCTGAGGCGGGAGACTGCGTTGGCAGAAATTCGCGGATAAATGCGAGCGGAACCAAATTGCGAGTGTAAGCTGCACGCTTAGAGGCGGCGGAAAAGTAGCAGGACCCTGACGGTGGCGCCGATCCCGTTCGTTTATGGATTTTCGATGCCACCCTCTCGGCTTCAGCGTTCTACTCCGGAAAATCTCGGTATACGTATACGTGGCATTCGTATATCCGCGTACACCGGCGCACCCGCCGAGAGGAACTTCCCTTTACCAAGTGCTTTTTATCGCTGAGATATCCGACGCTTGTCACCGTAAAAACTCCTCCCGCCGAGTGTCGACGGCGCACAGTGGTCCGAAATGCGTTTCTAGCCGGAAATAAGTCATCAAAATCAGGGTCTGAAAAATCGATTATTTCTCACGAAATAGTACTCGGAAATAGATGTCTCATCGAAAGATAAACCGTTTTCAATCATTCAGACTAATAATAATAATAGAAAAAATAAATAAATTAATTTATGTGGAAGCTAATTGACAATGAATTGAGACTCAGCAATGTCCTCCATAGCCTATATTAAGGTATTCTACATGTATTTTGAAACAAGTTGGTGTGTACTATAATTTATTTCGAAGACAAAAAAAAATCGCAGAAAATGACAATCCTCAACTTTATTGGCCTATAAAAAAAAGTTGCACAAAGTTGCAAGTTTTGACCGAATGAAATGGGTAAAGTATGCCTTCCTTGATAACATATTAAACGCAGAGAACCGGTAACAACCGGCTCTGACAGTTATAGTAATTTCAGTATTCTTAGCTCGTCAATTAATACGTAAAAACGACCAGTTCGAATTGATAAATATTTATACACTCACAAGAAAATGTGCGAAGCAAATCTTAACCTACTGAAATAAATAAAATATTTGTCCTTAATGACATTTAAAAGCTTTTTATTTTTGCTAAGATAAATGAGTACAATAATATAAAACTTAAATATCTTTTATAACTATTATTCCCAGAACTCATCATCATCGTTTTTACGGATTTGTTAGGAATCTAAGAATACTGAAATTACTATAACTTTCAGAGCCGGTTGTTACCGGTTCTCTGTGTTTAATATGTTATCAAGGAAGGCATACTTTACCTATTTCAATAGGTCAAAACTTGCAACCTTGTTCAACTTCTTTTCTAAGCCAATAATATTTATCAATTCGAACTGGTCGTTTTCACGTATTAATCGACGAGGTAAGAATACTAAAATTACTATAACTTCCAGAGCCGGTTGTTTCCGGTTTTCTGCGTTTAATATGTTATCAAGGAAGGCATACTTTACCTATTTCAATAGGTCAAAACTTGCAACCTTGTTCAACTTTTTTTTCTAAGCCAATAATATTTATCAATTCGAACTGGTCATTTTCACGTATTAATCGACAAGCTAAGGATACTGAAATTACTATAACTTCCAGAGCCGGTTGTTTCCGGTACTATGCGTTTAATATGTTATCAAGGAAGGCATACTTTACCTATTTCAATAGGTCAAAACTTGCAACCTTGTTCAACTTTTTTTCTAAGCCAATAATATTTATCAATTCGAACTGGTCGTTTTCGCGTATTAATCGACGAGCTAAGGATACTGAAATTACTATAACTTCCAGAGCCGGTTGTTTCCGGTACTATGCGTTTAATATGTTATCAAGGAAGGCATACTTTACCTATTTCAATAGGTCAAAACTTGCAACCTTGTTCAACTTTTTTTTCTAAGCCAATAATGTTTATCAATTCGAACTGGTCATTTTCACGTATTAATCGACAAGCTAAGGATACTGAAATTACTATAACTTCCAGAGCCGGTTGTTTCCGGTACTATGCGTTTAATATGTTATCAAGGAAGGCATACTTTACCTATTTCAATAGGTCAAAACTTGCAACCTTGTTCAACTTTTTTTCTAAGCCAATAATGTTTATCAATTCGAACTGGTCATTTTCACGTATTAATCGACAAGCTAAGGATACTGAAATTACTATAACTTCCAGAGCCGGTTGTTTCCGGTACTATGCGTTTAATATGTTATCAAGGAAGGCATACTTTACCTATTTCAATAGGTCAAAACTTGCAACCTTGTTCAACTTTTTTTCTAAGCCAATAATATTTATCAATTCGAACTGGTCGTTTTCGCGTATTAATCGACGAGCTAAGGATACTGAAATTATTATAACTTCCACAGCCGGTTGTTTCCGGTACTATGCGTTTAATATGTTATCAAGGAAGGCATACTTTACCTATTTCAATAGGTCAAAACTTGCAACCTTGTTCAACTTTTTTTCTAAGCCAATAATATTTATCAATTCGAACTGGTCGTTTTCGCGTATTAATCGACGAGCTAAGGATACTGAAATTATTATAACTTCCAGAGCCGGTTGTTTCCGGTACTATGCGTTTAATATGTTATCAAGGAAGGCATACTTTACCTATTTCAATAGGTCAAAACTTGCAACCTTGTTCAACTTTTTTTCTAAGCCAATAATATTTATCAATTCGAACTGGTCGTTTTCGCGTATTAATCGACGAGCTAAGGATACTGAAATTACTATAACTTCCAGAGCCGGTTGTTTCCGGTACTATGCGTTTAATATGTTATCAAGGAAGGCATACTTTACCTATTTCAATAGGTCAAAACTTGCAACCTTGTTCAACTTTTTTTTCTAAGCCAATAATATTTATCAATTCGAACTGGTCGTTTTCACGTATTAATCGACGAGCTAAGGATACTGAAATTACTATAACTTTCAGAGCCGGTTGTTACCGGTTCTCTGTGTTTGATATGTTATCAAGGAAGGTATACTTTACCTATTTCATTCGGTCAAAACTTGCAACTTTGTGCAACTTTTTTTTTATCGGCCAATAAAGTTGAGGATTGTCATTTTCTGCAATTTTGTTTAGTATTCGAAATAAATTATAGTACACACCAACTTGTTTCAAAATACATGTAGAATACATTAATATAGGCTATGGAGGACATTGCTGAGTCTCAATTCATTGGCAATTAGCTTCGACATAAATTAATTAATTTATTTTTTTTATTATTATCATTAGTCCGAATGATTGAAAACGGTTTATATTTCGATGAGACACCTATTTCCGAGTACTATTTCGTGAGAAATAATCGATTTTTCAGACCCTGATTTTTATGACTTATTTCCGGCTAGAAAAGTATTTCGGACCACTGTGCGGCGTTAGCCGCAGCATCAGCATCCCCTCTTTCCTCCGATGCTCTCGCCCCTCCTCCGTTTTCCAAGCCCAATACATGTATGTGACAACCTCTGATCAAAAAACTCTGGTTTAATGCTACATCAATTGAATATATTTGATTGGAAACCCGCAAAATCAACAGGGAAAATGGTATGTCATCGCAATGCTGCTTAATTAATTTGTAAACGATACACATATATCGAAATACACATTAATTAATGATAATGGCAATGAAAGCATAAAGCAAAGCAATTAAAAAAAGTGTTGGGGTAAAGAACGAAGTAAAAAGTTTGTAGAAGGTTTTTACCGAAGTAGAATGTTTTTACCTTTTCCTTGATTATAAAAGAATACTAGAGGTTGTGCGCAATGTATATTGAATTTATCCACTTCCATTGAACAAACGGCGTGCACAAAAGCTTTAGAACCTGAAACAGCATGAGAAAACAGCGAGGCTAACTGAGCGTTTAGAAATCCTCGACAGGCATACATACACATTTCGCGACTTCTCCAACCGGCAATCGAGAAATATTGTTTCGAGGAACAGTCTCGGACTGCCCCTGCTCACTTCGCCTATTGCTTCCCACTCCGCTCGCCTGGAATACGATTGTTTTATTATACGATCTTCCGCTCGAACTTTCGAGAGTTGGACCGTTTCTTTTTTGCCCCTTCTCTCGAATATTCTTCGAGATTGTTTGTGCTCCCCTCTCGTTCTCGCGCCGATTTTTGTGACTCTACTACTAGTTCGTATATCATCGCCTTAGTACCGGGCAGCACTCCTTCCCCCTCCTCCCCTGCCCCTCGCTACTTTCAAGGCCGGAGCTCTTTTAAAGCCCGGTAATTTGGAAGTTGGTAAACAAGCAGTCGTTTTGACAGCGGTAAACTCGCTCGAGCACTTACCCGCTTGCTCGAGACAGCGTTTACTGTAACATTCTCGAGTGCCCTTCCCTGTAGCTACCTATTTTTTCATTATCAGCACTTAGTTGTAGTGCGTAATCATGCGTGAGCAGTGTTAATCGTGTCGAAGTGGCTAGAGTGTCATAATTATGTTGTGGATGAATGCAGTGTGTAGTGGGGCGATCTGAGACACCGCACGGTTGTTGTCATCGTGACTTGATCAAGTGCGAACTTCCGCGGTTCGCGTGAACAAAACGATGCCTATTATATTATCATCATCGTATGCATTACTCCATCATGAGGTGATCATGCCGTAAGTGCGCCTTTCCTTCCGCGGCGACGTCCCCTTTCAATGCACTTGCTTTTTCAATGTGTAAAGTCCATTCAATCTTCCTTTAAAAGTAAAATAGTATAACTTTCTGGTGACATTTATAAATTTGCATGCAGGTCGCTCGGCAAACGGCTTTTAAAACCCGGGGCAGGTTATTCGTATTTAATTTGTAGGTTGATAATTTTAATTTCAATATTCATTGGGATAGCTCTTTTTTTAACTTTGTTGGGGCGAAAATAATGATCTAATATTCAATATCGATGAGGTCCAAGTAAATTAGGTTTATCGCCGTGCTTTCATCAGTGTCGGCAGATTAATAGCGGAGGGTCTCATTCAGGTCTTTTTTGGCGGCGAAATTGCTGGCGAGCATTAAGCCTGATTACATGGAAATCGGGCCACAAATTGATAGACCCGGCCTTTGCCCACCTTCTTCCGTCGCTTCTTATTTCCCGAGTAATCATCGCGATGTATATATTAGCGGCTGGGCTCCCCGGAGAGACAGGGGAAGCCCGTTCAGCCGTGCGTCTATTTAAAAGTATTAAGCCGAGAATCTAGGGCAGGGAGCGCGTGTACGGGAAGCGCAAGTAATCATCCGGAAGTCGCGTATCGATTGTGCACGACCAATTTCTCGGGGAAATACTAATGCACCGCGGCGGCCGGCAAGCTCGGGAGAGGATGAGAAATTGAATTCCCGGACGAGCGGCGAACGAAAATCCCGCAAGATCGCGCGCAGTCATCGTGTGTCATGATCGCGGGGACTTCCGCCACACGCCTGGCACGCGCGCGTCATCAGTTGACTCTGCTAGATCCATTTTTCTCCCGCCAGGATTTGAAAAGGTCGCAGCCCCCGAAGGAAGGTATCGACAAAAATTCTAAAATTCTTCGTTCATCTTTAAAACATTACTTGACTTTATTTGACTGGAGAAGAGTCATCGATCCAATTAGTTGGACATCGGAAATTAATGGTAGCAAAATCCAGGATCCAGAGTTGATCTTTCGCCCCTTAAGTTTGGTCGGCAAGAGAGAGAGACAGAAAGGTTGAGAGAGAGGTGGTGTGCGGTGGAGCTCGGCCGTCGCTGAAACAAATTGTCGTGCTCTGTCTTCGTCAGGGCGGCGAATGAAAAACGGCATTCCTCAATCGGAGCAAGCGAAGTCCCCCCATTTTTCTCGGCGCCACGTTCCCGGCAGGCTGGCAAAAACTGAAATAATCACACAGGAGGCCTCTAGCTAGGCGTGCAAGCTATCTAGCCGGCCGATGGACTCTCTTCATTTTTCGTGCGGACGCCCGCTGGCTTTCGATGGAAATAGGCAGCGCCCTCAACCACCTAACTCCTACCGTCTCCTCTCCAGACACATTGCTCACTCTTTCTCCCGATTCAAACAGTTCCCCATCTCTTCCGCTCCCCACCGGATCCCACAGCCGCTCTTTTTGCGCATTTCCGCCTGCCGCTGATTCATCGAATCTGCCGGAGACGCGCTTCCGCCTCTTGATTCCATTTTCTCCCGGTTATCGGCCTTTCATTAGTACACCGGCTATTATATCATCTCCTTTCCTTAAGAGAATTCACTTCGACATGTGATTGCGTGAATAACTTCATTTTGCAATATATTAATTTCAAGAAAACGTCCTGTTAAAGGAGATGTATCAAAGGGTAGTATTCTTTAATTAGTTCGAAACGCAATCGGATGGCGTGTCCGCCATGATAGATTACGACAATTTGCCTAATTCATACTGATTAGCGGCCAGGACAATCCCGACACAATCTATTTTAATTACGAGCGGAGAGTTGCCGGGTGATCAATTGGCGAGGCGGACACAAGACTGGCACATGTTGACAGTACTAATCTTTGCATCTCCCGACAATTAGTCTTTCCGGCGACATCTCCGCGCGAGATCCGTCGTCAAGCAGCGTCGATCCATTCTGGCTGGAAGCGAGCGCGATACACAGCCGGAAAAACAATCTCGCCTTATTGACGCGCGCAGCCGGCAGACCCTCGAGGGGGTTCCGTGTTATTAACACGCAAATGAGGCGCCGCCCCCCACAGCGAATTCACACCGGCTTCACACCGCGCGAAATGCAAAAGAAGCGGTGATTCGACATCGCCCGCAGAATCCAACCTTTTGAATAAATCCGAGTATCAACGAATTATGGACCGCAACGGAGTGAAAAGGGGCGGGCGGGGGGGAGAGGGAGGGAGGGGGGAGAAGGAATTGTAAAGGCGAGTAGTTCGTTATTGAAGAATTACACTGTCGTTTCAATACCGCAAGGACGTTTTGCGGAGCGTCATTAGCAAGTCCCCAGTGGCTCCAGTAGGATATTTCCCTGGCCGATAGAAAAATGAGAAGGGGGGAAGAAGTAGGAGGAAATACAAGTGTACAGCATCGTCAATATCGACGTGACGTCTGCGGCTTCAAATTAACGACGCGCAAATGAGCCTCGCTTCCCGCGTAGGATCGACGTCGACTTCCTCGAGCTGTCACTGCCGAAAAAATGGAGGGCCAAGGGAGGAGAAGGAGGAGGGATGAAACGAGGAGACGATTCCGTCGACGCGGCGTATCTGCTTATTCATCGGGCGCGTAATGGGCCGGATCTCTCTTCTCTCCCTCGGCAGCAGTAGCAGCAGCAGCAGCAGCAGCCGGGCGAACAAAGCTCGGAGAGAGTGAGCGAAGAAACGAATTGCCAAGCCTCTGGCAGTAGAGAGGGCGGAGGCGGAGGGTTGGAAAGGGCCATCGGCGTTCCAGTAACTAAGAAGATGGAGAAGCCGGTCGCCGTGTTAAGCCCACCGAAAGAGCGAGCGATCGCGCATCGCTGGAGATGGTTAGGATGATGGTAGATGGCCACGATCGTTCTCCTATCTCCGGCGAACAAAGCCCCGGCTAACCCCGACCTACCGGAAGCTACACGCCGCCCGGGACGGAAAACAGTCTGAGACTCCGACTTCCGCCCCGGCTTCCTACGATCCTCGAGTCGAGCAGAGCCTACGGCATCAAGGAATCTCCTGCTACTCTGCTACTCTGCCACTGCCGCACACCGTGTATACACTCCGCTAACCCTTCCTATCCAAGCCGTCATTCCACCAGCGTCATCTGCCTCGCCAGCACACACAGTTCAGACACATGCCGAACTAATAACTCGAATGGAAATTGGCCGGAGGCAGGCACACCTCCCCAAGATATCTCTTGCTCCCATTCTGCCGACGGTGTCCCTCCTTAATTATGCGTCTTCGCCAAGTCTCCGCTCTTTCTCCCTCTATCTCTCTCCTGGCATGAAACGCCTCGCGTGCCGAGGATCTCCCTCTCTCTCTCTCTCTATCATGGTGAACCGCATCCGGAGATATTGCGGGCGGAAATTTTACGGGGGAATTACGGATTCGGGCTTATGTAAATAATAATAGGGGCCGCTGCATTAGCCTATAGCTGGAGCGTGCAAGAGAGCATACGGACACCGCAAGGTAGTTTGTGATATCGCGATGATATTGTACATTCCTTACGAGGTTCGCCGGTGCTAACCTACCTCGAGCGAGCGAACGGTGTAAGGTAGATAAATGGATCCATCGGTAGTACACCTATAGGAACGTGTTGGCGAAGGCCTTCCTAATGGAAGCGCGCGCCGATTTACGGTCTGATTCTTCTTAACCAGCTGGTGTGGAGGCTCGCCGGAATAAGGTGGAGGGACTGCGGTGCGCCCGCAATGTAGCTCAATAGCGTGTAGCCCTAAACGGGTAGCAACGGCTAACGCGTGATTTAGCGCCGCCGCGCCGCTCTCTTTCTCTCTTTCGCTCTTGCTCTTGCTCTCCCTCTCTTTCTACCTCGCCAGGTACACACACACAGCCTCTGAATCTATCCTGGCTGCGAAAATCCTCCTCATCGGCCGGAGGCGCACTCACCTCGGCCTCTCTGTTATATCGGTACTTTGTCGCTGTCCTCGTAAAACTACCTAGACTCCGTGGCTGCGGGGCCTTAACTTATTTACAAGCCGGCCCCGGTTATGGTCGTGTAAACACGTCCGGCGTATTTACAGGTCCATAACCCGATGGCAGACGCATGTCCCGACGCGTTTGGCACCAGTCCATATCTTACGCGCCTCTCAGACACCCAACTACCCCTCCCACTCTTCCGTCTCTCCTTGTCTCCACGTGTCCTAATGGCGTTGGTATGCGCACCAACTGCCTCTCCCTCCCGCCCCTCCTAAGATATAGTCCATCCCGACGGCTCCAATCAGTCCCGTCACCGATCCGATATTGCTCTCCTCGTAAGGTACACCTCGCAGTTACGTCAATCCTTAGGGGCGGTTGGACCAGAGAAACCTCCGTGAAACGCTATACCCCTTCTTTATTGATGAAATACAAGTCCCGCTCTCTTTCCTTCTTTTCCCGCGAAAGAGAGTCCCAGCAATCGCAGGCCAGCGAAAGAAGGAGATGAAAGGAGTCGTAATCATAGCGTGTACTCAGGATGATTGGAACACCGGCGCGAGTTACTTTTACTGTTCGTTTTACGTTGTGAAAATTGTTATTTTTAATGGTAGCTCCACCCTCGACTGTGCTTTACAGGGTGCTCGAGGCGAGATAGCTGAAAATATGTTTTCTTTAGTACGTTCTATTCGAAGCGGAGTGTGTGTACCATGGAACTTGGTGTGCCATAATGGCGACATATAGGGCCACCCGTAAAAGACAGGGCGGTACGTCGGTGGACAGCCATTAAGGGTGGTCGTTTCTACGTCGAAGGACAGCGTCCGCAAAATCAATTACGTCAGAAGAGCCAGCAACCTCCCTCCCTCCCTCCCTCCCTCCCTCTCTCCCTCTCTGAATGTGTTGCTCTGTTGCAATGTAACGTACTGGAAAGATCAGAAGTCGGCTGCGAGGTCGAAAGTGCAAGACCGCCGCATCTACACCCTTCTTCCCTTTCCGGCTGGAGGGAAGAGAGCTAAGTCCATAATTCTCAGAAACTTGCGGGAGAAACAAAGCGACTCGAGAAACTCCCGGCACACTCCTCTTGTTCATTCGTAAAAGTATCGTGGTTTCTTCCTCACCTTTATTGTCGCTGTCAGCTGAGAATCCGCCTCTGCCCGCCAGAAAACTTGCCGCTCCTCTTCGCCACTGTTACGTTGTGTTTAGAATAAAGCAGTCTGAACTTTGCGACACCTTTCCGGCTTGGTATTGCGAATACTCCGGAGTGTCAGTGGAATAGCAAGAAGTTTATTCGAAAGAGAGTAGTTGGACTTGTAACTAGGTGTAATAGAAAGAGGAATCAACGGGTCATTTCTTGGAAGTAAATTATAATTACGCGGTATCCGATGAGAACTGAAAGGCTGACCGAAGCCAATCGATCGCCATTTTCATTCTTCCTCTCATGATCACCCGAAATTCAAGAACTCATTCGAGCACGAACCGATGGCCCGAAATTCAGGAACCTTTACGAACTATGTTCCGCTGGAAGTAGCTGTTCACTGACGCGTGATTCATAGTTCCTTCGAACTAGTTGCTCTCAGCAGAGTCATCCGGCGGTGCAACCGATATCAGAGAATGCCACGGGAGACTTTAGACTGATAGATATATCGCTGGGTATTTCGTGCTTCCGCGAGAGAAACGAATCTTGTCCAAACTCGGCCCCGAACGAACTTCCTACGTTGATAGGAGAGAAAACGAGTAAACAGCGATTTCTAAAGCAACGCATTTAGCTCGGAGCCGAAAGCGAGCTCGGTGCAGCACGCGCATTCCAGAAAGGAAGCCCTCCAGTCTGAATCTCAGCCGGACATTCTACTCGCTTCGTAGAATCACTCGGCATGGGATTCCACGTCAGTTGTATTGGCGTTGACAAATGCCGGCCGATTTATTAATTGCCCCGCTCGGTTAATCATAGGGGCTTCGAGGGTGATTCATGTGGTGCTAGGCTGGCGCGAAGTATGCGCTAGATGTCGTCTGCTGGTCTCCCTACACTCTTCCCATGGCATTTTCGGAAGACATGCGTGCGCTTTGATGAGCCGCAACCGCCTCTGCAATTGCTGAGGCAGTTCAATGGCCTTAATAAGAGCGAGCACGGCAAGAACACATCGCCACAAAGGGATGCCAGAGGAAATATCTATGTCGCGAAGATAGAGTAGTCGAGGGATGTGAATTCACCGCCTCCACGTTCGCTAACCTCGCATCCACCCTTCCCTTTCCTTTCCTTTTCTCGACCTTTGCTCCTCCTTTTTCGCCGCATCGAAAGGATGAAACCTCGGCTTTGAATGCAAATAATGCGATTACCGTGGGCCGAGCGGGTAACAGGTGCACTCGTTCGACAGAAAGCATAATTCATGTGGAACGGGGAGAAGGCCTCGGGGGTGAGATGCTCGAATTAATTTCGGATCGGATTGGGCTTCGGTGCGAGCTATTAATCGAAAGGATTTCCTTGTGTCATGGCCTTCGGGAGGGTGAGCGCTCGCTCGTGAACACGCACGGCCAACCGAGAACCTTCTCTCGGTAGCGTTAGCAGCGTGATCTGCAAGAATTTGACACATTGAAAGATCGTGGCTGCCGTTCGCGCTGTGTTCCTTGCTTCCGCCCGGGTAAACAGAGATTATGGCAGTGAAAATCATTTCCTCGCCGGCGGCGACCCACACTCAATAACGCCGCACCCGGAAAAACCTGGAGTAGAATCGGCAATGTGCCTTTCCCATTTCTGTCTCTGGGCGTGCGAGGGAACTTTCCGTCGACAAAGCGCTTCAACTTATTCGGCTTAAGGCTCGCCGGAAAGCAATTTGAGCGGGCGCTAAGAGAGATTAAATAAAAAGCGTCGGAAGCGGCTTGTTATTCGCAATGCTTGCGCGAGATGCGCCGGGCAAAAGGAGAGAGAAGAGGGAATAAAAAAGGAGGCTCATTGGAGTTTATGGGGAAGGTTGTTGCGGGATGTACTTACGGGACAGAAGAAGTAATCAGCGGTGCTCATCTTTGGCCGGGGTGTTTTAACAATTACATTGTCCCCCGCGAGGAAGGAGATTCCTGACGCATTCCATTGCGTCTCAGTGGCACCCTCCTCTCTGAGCCACCCCTGCTAGCTAAGCTACTGCCTCGAAATTCCTCGGCTAGCAGCAGTTTTCTAGCGACTCCTTTCTCTCGCGATACCATATCCATTCTGCCCGTGTCCGCTTTCCCTCTTCCATTCGTCAGAGCCCGGCTGTAGCTGTCTCCTCTCGCCCTATACTTTCTCCACCCTTATTTTCCTATCGTCGCTGGTCCTTCCTGGTCCTCTGCCCCCTTTGTCATCCGCCACGGCTCGTTTCTTAAGGTTCCCCTTGCTTGCAGCTTCCGCTCGAGACTCCTCGCCCCAGCCCAGTCTCTTCTCTCCTCCCCGCTGCTAGTTCCACCCTTGAGCGGGAGGACGCTCAGAGCGAATGAAAGTAGCTGGCAGCTTAGCTGGCCGGCAAATTGATATTAAATGCTCGGCCTGGTCACCTTGTATATTTCTTTATTAACCTCGCGCAGTGGCCTCGACCCCAGCCACTGTTCTTCCTTACAGACCTCCTGAACCTTCTCTCTTCGACCCCTCTCGTCTTCAACCTGCCCCCGCTTCCTGTCAGAGAGCGCCACGAGAGCTCTGATTACCGGCGGGCATTTTTTTCCGCTTCCTTCGTGTGGAAAGCGTACGTGCGCGCGTGGGCGGAGGGCCGGTAACACGCCTGATTAATTGGCAAGCACTCCGAAGAGGGCTGTAATTGAAAAAAATCGACGCTGGAAGTCTCTCGCATAATCGACGAGGCTCCGGCGTCCTTTTTACAGAAATGAACACTCCGAAGCATCCTCTTTTGAAGCCCCAAAAAATTGTTGCGGTGATCCCGGCGTTCAGGGGTGCGTGTCCCGAAGTTTCGAAGGAGATCCCCTTAATCAGAGCGGCCACGTGCGTCTCATTAAGGCCAGTTCGAGCCACAAATCACGACATAGCCGGGCGCGACCAGTGCCGCTAGCATAAATACCAATTATGCGTAACTCGCAGCTCACTCACTTGATGGAGGAAGCGGCTGAGAGGGTTGGGGAGGGTTTGGAGTTGGTCTTCAAGCGCCGAGCCGAAGCCGAGACCGAGCGAGCATAATTGTAATGCATATAGACTGGCGAGGGGTTGGTCGGGATTAAAACTCCTTTCTCGAAATTAGTCTGCGAGGCCTCCGCTCGCTCTTTTCACGCAATGCGCCCTCCCTTTCCCACCTTCTACGCTCCACGCTCTTGTTCGCCCTCGTGTCTCTCGCCTGTCGTCTTCGGCCTTGTCCTCCGGGGCTGCGGTAAATCACCTGTTTCCTTTTATTTGCCCGCTGCGGATTCGTCGCTGCGAGACGCCCGACCGTAATTCATCTTGCGAAATCGTTCGCTCGCATGTAAATCATGGCTGGGATAGCCTGCTTTCGATTTTTATGGAATAAGGCACCTCAATCTCGAGGCCGCGCAATAAACACGCATAAAATTCAATGTCCACCTGTCGTTACTCGCTCCCGACACTATGTGTTATCTGACTCTACGATTATTTGCTCTGACTGCTTGTCCTCGACCAGACAGCCGTACTTCGTTTAACTGCATTCGATACACTGCACTAGTTCACCTTACCGTTAACTGTCAGTAACTTGTTAGAGACGCAATAAGAATATTCAGCAATGGTGATGATATTAATATTGTCATACCTTTGAAAGCTGATACACGGCTTCTTTTCTTTGAAACAAAACATAAGAAGGAAATGTTTCCTAAAGAGATATATTTATTCAGGACTCCAATAACGACAGACACTCGAAACTCAAAGAAGTACAATTATGTTCCGAAAGAAGCCAATTGGAGCTTGAACTCCTGCAGCATTTAATCTTAATGAAAATCCGGTACAGGAGGCCAACAGCGCTGGCAATATAAAACTAGCTTGCCGGCCACGATCAATCTCGCCGGCCGCGGCCGACAATAATTTCCTGACTGTATAAATTAATTAGCCGTGGCTGCTGCGAGCTATCCACTTCTTCTTCGTGGCGAGCAGCCGCCCTGTAAATTACACGGTGCATTATGCAGCCACGATTTATTAATACAATTTGCAGCAGGCGGAAAAGGTGCTGGGCGCCAATTATCGTTGGGTGTCCTTGACACAACGTGTCGCCACCGTAGAATCATCCCCGACGCTTTTTTACACCCAGAATTCCGTGTGTGTGTATTTCCCTACACATATACGATGCTGGAAAGGCAGACACGCGTTGCCGACGGGCGAGAGAAAAACAAGTGGCTCCTGTGTCATTAAACTTTATGAAAAACTCATGTGTCGTACTCGTTACTTTTCACTCTGCCTAATTTCAACGCTAAATGCTGTTGAAACATATGAGTCAGTCTCGCACCATAAATGAATCAGAAACAAAAATTCTATGCAAGTTAAGAGAACCTTCGACGCAAATAATAAGAGCTTCCTAACATTTTATCGGGGCTCTTTAAGGTTCTATCTCGACGATACGCCTAATAAAGACATCGTAGAAAGTCTGCATTTGGTGGAGGCCGGTGAGAAATGTAGGTGCACTCGGCATCAAAACGCTCTTACGAGGGAGGAGAGGCGGGCCGAGGAGGCGAAGGGTGTAAGGGATCGCGAGGCAGCGGGACGGTGATATTGCAAAGTGTGTGCTCACCATTGCCGTACACGAGAAAGCAGGCACTCTTATCTCGGACGAACGTGCACGTATGTATCAGAAGCGCAGAGAGGCGGGGGGTTGGCGGAGCGAGTGCTCGCTGTGGCAATGTCAGGAGCGAAATCGGCCCTTTTTACATCCGGCCACTTATCATGGCGGATGCTCGCCCGAAACGGAGCGCGTGACTCGATATTTGTCCAAGTTTTAATGCACAGAAGGCAATAGACTCGAGGACCTCGCAACTGCCAGGCAAAAGCATTAGAGCCCGTTTGCGAGCACTCGGCAGCTCTCTCTGCCATTAGCGAAGTTTCAGCCTCGGTGATTAAACCTCGAGCGAGTCACTTCCCCGAACCTTTTCGGCGTTGACTCTGCTCGCGCGCGCGCCCGCCCGCCCGCCCGGTATTCAAGATTTCAAGCAATTTCGTAGAGCCGACGACTTCTTGGGAGGAGGAGAAGCAGACGGTGGCGTCGAGTCTTCCTCAAGCCTCTTCATCCTTCACGCTTGCCACCGGCTGATCTTCCGCAATGACGGCGCCAAGTATTGTTCGGCGAGCCCGACTGATTTCCGTGCGCGACTAACGTGAGCGCCAGACTCTCCTTTCATGGAACCCCATTGCCAACACTCTGCATTTCGGCCTCGCAGATTCTTATAACTGAAGGGGGATAGCAGATGCATTAATTGTAACAAAACATAGGTTTGCATAAAATATTGGCAACCCAAAAATAAAAGAATAAAAAGGGATTCACAGTTTCAACAAAGCTTAAATTGCAGAGAAAAGGGAAATCCACTTATTCAATAATGTCTCCTTGAAAGCGACAACGTACCAGTGTGCCACGTAACCATGTCTTCATAAACACTCACACACGAAGACGATGACTGTGCACTAAGTGCGAGAATCACTTTCACTTTTCATTACATTCCATCCGATGGAAGCAGGAAGCTAGGAGGGATCCTTACATAGTACAGCATTGTTTATGGAGAAAACAACGTGGCTCTGACATCCCAGCGATCGCTTGGCAAGCCGCAGGCGTTAATTGAAAAAAAATAGCCTGGGAGTCCGCCCGATCCTGCGCGGGGCTTCTTAATGGGGAAGATTTATGCGTGGCGTCTATATTACATAGGCAGGCCTCGTCTCCGTAAAGCTGGCCATTGTACGGGATGCCACAGTAATTCTTTCCAAGGTTATCCCGAACGCCGCCGCCTTCCATTGCCCTCCCCTCCCCGCCGAGGGGCAACTTAAGGCGGCGCCACCCTCGGCGAAGCGCAGTCCGAACGCAAACATAATTAAAATCGCAATAGTCTATCCAAAGGCCGATATCGTTGGGAAGGGCGAAGGTATGGAACGAAGGAAGGAACGAAGCTTGATGCCGGACTGCCGGGTAATACAGCGTTAAGGTGGATTCACAGGGTCTGTCTGAATAGAGCCATAATACCGGGCTCGTTCGAACGGGACTTTCTTCCAAGGAATACGTGTACTCGGAGGGATGATCGGTAATGGGCGAAACGATGCCCGAGGCCTTCCCACGGGAGCGCGGGGGATTCTTTATTTAATATCCCCGGGCTCCGGTGTCAAGGAATATATATTACCCGAGCCGTCTTTTGCCTCGCCGGTTATTCGCATCCTTGCCAATTGCTTTCGCCGTTCTTCAAACTGAATTTGTACATCATCCACCCTATAACGTTGTCATGCGTCAGAATTCCTAGGGTTACACTTCAAGTGGACTTATGATATTGCTATTGACGATTGTATATTGATACAAGCTCCTACCAAGCACAAAGCAAACAAAATAGCACTCGAAAAGGTATAAATCAGTCCTGTTATTATGTGGACCAGAAGCACACGGAATATTTCTTAAGAAGAAAGATTAGGACAGTTTTAAATAGCGACGATATCGATGGGAAAAGTTGGCCCGCGGGAAGAGGAACTTCGTTTATCTGCTGAATTCCAGAAGCTCGAGCACTCCGGTGGCGGATACTTGCCCGATGGAAAGAGGAATGGCACTGGATAGAGCGGAAGACTTCGGGCGTATGTATTTCTCGCACGTTCCCTCCTAAGTTCGATACGATGAACTTTGACTGCCGAACTTGCCCGGCAAAACTGTTACGCACGGCTCTTTCCAGTTTGCCTCGGCTGCTATTTGATACGGAATTCTTGATTCGCGGATCCGTCGAACAGGGTGGCAGTGTGATGGTGCGACTGTGTGTATACATTTCTTCCGAAAGAGCGGAGTTGTACTCCTTAAAATTGCATTTCCACTTCCCGCCTTAAAAGTACTAGTATTCTCAATGTCTCAATCGCAAGAGAAAATCCTCAATAATATCCAATTGGGATAATCATTTTTCCATTCAATGATTGTATACTTAAAGGATCTTGTATTTCTGCAGAATTTAGATAAATAATTAATTTCTTTCTTAATAATTCCAAGCACAGGCGCGTGCCAATATTTTCTCACTTATGCTCCTTTCATCCTGTCGCCCGTAATTAACAACAAACTCAAACTTCATAATAGAAAGTGCTTTTGGTTAATCTCGGAAAGAAGTCGGATAAAGAGTTTCCGATTTCTCATCCCCGTTCTTTACTGCAGAGCGGCGGGTTCAACGAGCGTGTATTTGCCGGCAGAGCGTTTTATTAAGGTCGAAAGGTTGCGAGTGCCCCAAAAGAACGAACTTTTTGCAAGCGTATAAAAGAGAGTCTTGGGAGCGCGGCAAATAAATATCCCTTGCAGGTCGAGATTGTCTGTTTACAGGAGCTGGTTGGGCGAGCGCGCATGCGCGTGCGCGATCTCTGTTAGCAGCGGAGACACGAGACACACGAAATTGAGGGGCTCACCCTCAAGCGTGTATCGCGGGATTGCAATATCCACTGTCAGTTTCCCTCATATACACACTGCCACAACGCCGAACTCACCGACACGTAACTTAGTGGGATTTTTTGCCCGGGCACGCTCGCCCGTGTGCGTCCTGTACGTGCGCCGGTGGTTTGCACAGACACGCGTCTATGTACGTGCAAGGCGGCGGGAAACTCGGCTAAAATCACCTGACGCGTGTAATGCGTTTTTTATTAAAGTCCCGACCGCCTCGTCGTGGCTTGGTGCGGCGCGCAAAACATTTAAAATATAATACACACGTATATGTGGCCGGCCAGGCTAGACGCGCACTTCCTGCCTGCTTGCCGGATCAGCGTGGCTTTAATTTCGCACGTACTCCCCCGTCCGTTGAATGCGCCCACTAATGTTTTGATGCTTCTCTTTGTTTCAGGTAAGTCCATGCCTGCATTTTCAAGCTCCTACCTCTGCCAGTTTGGGATGGGTAAAATGGTGTACATGCACGAATTTCCTCTAACAAATCTATTTAAACAATTATTTAACAACCTTCATATATCGGAAAATTTCAATAGTAATTAGTTAATTCGAAAAGCTTAATATTGTCTTCTCAAGAGCTGTAATAATTCATGAGCGACTGTTACCTTTGCAACTAGATATATTTGGAATTGTTTAGCAGGAGATAATCCTATACCTGCTGATGACCTTACAATCGTGATCGAACATCCACCATCGCCCTTTGTCCACGCGATAGCTTCGTACCCCTCATAAACAACGAAGTAATTAACGCCCTGAAAGCGGAGCAATTATTGAAACATTTTGTAGCACAATGCACCTACCGATGTAGGCTGAAGCCTCCAATAAGCGCTTTGCAAATTGTAGACTCTCCGCAATTGGGCTGAACTCACCTAACCCATATACACGCGACTTACACAACCCAATATTTGCAATTAAATATTGCGTTACGCGCTCAACCTGCAAAATTAAAGTACTCATTGCCAGTGTGTGATTTTGCTCAGTTTATCCTATTGGGTTCAATGACGCGTTAATCATATATATTTTTTCTGGTGCACTAGTGACAGGCCTCTTGGCACACACAGAGCCGAGCGGAAAATTCGTATTCATTTTACGGCTTGGTCGAGCGAACTCTTTTCCCCCCCTGCTTTTGCCATTCAGCCGGGCGTGCGTAATTCGGCGGTTCATTCGGCTATAAAATTGTTGGAAGTAAAATAGCGTGTTTATCGCGAGCCCTCTCGAAATCCCACCCACCCCCTGCTGCCATGGGCTGTGTTCCTGGAGGGCCTGCGTTCAAACACAAGCCAACTCTCTCTCTGTATGGTTTTTTGGTCACAGCGCGTTTTCAACGCGTCCACGTTAAAGGGATTCACTTCGTGACGAATGCGATGTGTTTCGTCGACACGCAACTGAAAGATGGAACCGCGTATCCTCTTCATACATGGTGGTTGTAGAAAATTCCATGCTCACAATTTATTCTGCTTTTGTTCTCTAGTTTCCATTACATACCTCTTTATATTACATACTGTAAATGTCTCCCGAATTATCGGCGTTAATTAATTCCATGATAAGGGATTATTACTATTGGAATCTTTTACAAGCATTATTTCTGCATGGAATCTACTACAAAATGTATAACCAATTTGGTTTCTATCGCGCTGCACTTTAATTTCGCCTCGTGCGTTTGCATTCCACCAAACAACGGTGTTAGCACATTAGCCTATTATTTGCGGATATTTATTTCCCAAGACAAAGCGCTCGCTAGCCGCAGAGTTTATGCTGCGCCCTAAAGCGTGGAGTTTGAGGGTCACCGTGTACGTCCGCGCGGCCATATATACATGTGCAGAGATAGCGGAGCGCCGAAATTGTGGTCAGTGTGTGATATGTTCGTTACATAGGGGAAACTCGGCTAATACCCTCCTACGCTGGATTTAGTAACAGCCCCCGGAGTTATATCTACGTGTACACACGTACGTGTACGCAGCTTACAGTGGTGGGCTCTATTGTCCCAACTGGACTAGAGTGTCATAAAGTATCTGGAATGCTGCTTTAAAAAAGGCTTCGTTGACTTAAAAGAAACGTTAGACTCAAAAAGCTATGGAGTAATCATTATTTAATTTATTTAAATCAACTAATTGAATCCTTGATTAATGTTAGAATACATGAAATGAAATTTCGGTAACTTCCTCCGATAGCTAAGACTGTTTTCCGAAAGCTATTACAATTACTAAGACTAGAACTTCCAAAATCTTGAGAAAGCCATATCTAGTCGAAATCGTACGACAATCATCCTGATATTACCAAAAGCACGATCATAGTCACAAGTTTGAGCCGGGAAACGATGGTTTCCAATTCTAAAGGAATAGTTTCGTTCCTCTTAGGAAGATCGAATCTTGGGATCGAGGATGCTTTGAGATGAGGTCAGGTGAAGGGAGGTCGAGGAGGATTGGCGATGATTCTTGGGTAGTGGGTGGCAATGTGGAGTTGTGCACTTGCCAGTGGGCGCTGTCTAAGGTGGCGTGAGAGGTGGAAGGGTGTCAGGCCGTCGGCGTCGGTCGTGTCGCCGGGAGAAAAGGAGACGCGGCTTTGCCATTAGCCGACACCCGTCGTGCAACGGCCTCGGCCGCATAAGCTCGCTCACTACTGCACGGTGCTTCACGCTAATTGGCAAACATCGAGCTGGCCAGCTTATCGCGATCGGCTCGACGATTTTTGCAAATTACGACGCTCGTCCGACGCCGCGCAGAGCGCAAACTCTCTCCCTCTCTCTCCTTCTCTCTTTTCCTCTCTTTTCCTCTCCCTCGCCCCGCTTGCTGCAGAGATTCCTGATAGCGCTCGCCCAGGCAAACCCTGATATCGGAACCACTCGCTCCTGTCCTCTTGGTTACACTCTCCTCTCCCGGCCTGTACACGCGACACCATTCTCTCCTCCTTGCCTCTTTCTTTATCTCAACCGACCCTTTCGCCTATACCTCTGCCGTTTTCTAGTTTGTTAATTAGACTGCGTCTGGCGGGGGTGACGGGATCTGACGATAAAGAGCACGGTGATCGTCGATAATCCAGCCGGAACGACTTTCTCGATAACTTGTTGCGATTCGTACAAGGGTTTGTCGAATTTGTACAGTCTACTATTATCTGCTTTGTAAATAGCTACGAAATCTGGTGGATAAGAATTTCATATTGATAACTTTGTTTTAAAATGAAGACATTTCTGTTGGATTGCAGTGTAGGGATTTAGTGCTATTGTTGTTGGCTGATGGTAAAAATCTTCTGTGACAATACACGGCGGCTTAAGCCGGTTGCTTTTTCATCCGCGGTGGACGATCCTTGATGAAAAGCAGTAGAGAGATTAAAGCTTCAAATAATGGAGTATCTCTTAATCCCGGCGGACGGCTAAAATTTTTTACTTGGTATTCTAATCTGCAGGAAATCGGGCTGAATCGTGAATACTTTCGAGAAGGCCGTGCACTAATGAATGAACTTTATGCGTTGGCGCCTAGGAAAAGCGCTAATGACGCTCTCGCAGACAATTACTTATTCACTGCCTAAAAATCTCGGCGTGAGAAGATGCAACAAATGCCACGGTAACACGTAGTCGGCTTTCAAGCGGTGCGGCGTTTCCTCTGGTGAAAACAGACTTTAACTCAGTCCATTGAATTGCATTCGAGTCGAACGACAAAGAGCCTTTTATATCGAATCCCTCGATAAATCGACTCCTAGACCTTCAACTCCTCTTATTAATTGCTCTCTTGTATTACTAGCAACATCTACAAGAAAATCGTTTGCTCCTTTTCATCTGTCAAAAGCAGCACAAATAGCGGAAAGGCGATCTTCCGGTGGGAACTAAAGAGTTAAACTGGCACGATTCTCCGGATTTATTACAGTGGGATAATAGGTGTGCATAGAGGTAGCGGAGCATCGTGGACAAAAATCGAATTTTTCATTCTCCGGGCAACGCCGCCGGCTTTTTTGAGGGGGTTTTTCACGTGACCGGCGTCGCCGGCGTCGACACTAGGAGCACGCTTTTGTGGCTGCATGCGTGCACGTCGCATGCGAGAGGGCAAAAAAATTCGCGGCAGGTGGCAGGAAAAAATAGGCCGAGCAAACGGCCCGGAAGCGGCCGCGCCACTTTTTCTTCCCCTTTCTGCCCCCCGGTGACTGCGCCCTGTCTTCCCTAGCCGCTCCAACTTTTTTTCCCGTGTTGCTCCGTCTCCCTCGCTTTTTCACGGCCAACCTCCCACCTTCCCTCACCATCCATCTCTCTCCTTCTCCTTTAACAGATATAAAAGTGGGCGCGAACGTTAAATAAATTTTGCATTCCTCAACTCAGTTAACCGAGAGTTCCACCACTGCACCGAACTATGTAACTGCCGGCTCTCCCATAGAATGGCGTGAATTTCGTAAAAATTCCGACAGCTGCTTTTGGAAAATTTAGTGGCCTACGTGTGGCTTCACTATGTATTCCCCATGGCCGCTCATGTATGCATTGTTACACATTAACCGGCCTAATATCGTACTATAAATTAACACGATTCAACTCGTCTATTATAACGTTTCATAATTACTACATTTTGTACTAGAGTTGAAACGCGAGTGCATTGCGGTGCTAGGAATTCATGAGTAAGCTGGCAATTCTCTTTTAAAAATTGTCCACTCGACAGCGACCGGCACGAGTTATAGTAAGTGCTATCTGAACTTGCGATAAATCGGATTGCGCCCCATTGAAGCCGGCATTAATCCTAAGTTCCCCGTTGATCTCCCAACCCCTTTCTGCGAATCGGTGCGAGCTCCTCTGCGGCGACGCGACGCAAAGCGCCACTTTTTCGTCAGTTTCTCGTCGGCCTCTGCTCCTCGGTGCGCTGGGCGAAATTAATTTTGCCGTTTCGCCGCGGCGCCCGTGATAACTCACGGGTGGTGCGCGTCGACGCTTTTGACGAGAGCGTAAAAATCTCCCTGCGGTCAACTCTTGCCCTCACAGCATCCCTGGACCCGTTCCGCTCTCACTCCGCACGAAAAAGAAGGAGTGTAAGCGATGGTGGGGAGTGTCGGGAACGAGCTAGCCCGACGAACAATGCTCTGCCACGCGGAGAATTGCCGGGCGAATGTAATTTCAAATTGTCCTTGCGAGCTGTTAAGTGCGCTCTTTGCGATCTGCGGCCTTTAAGTTGCAGCCTGCCTGGAAGATATACGTCCGTCAACGCGCGCGCGCACCGTCAACGTAATTCGTATTTATACGGACACTTTATATGGGGGTCCTTTGTACCTCGAGATTCGCACAACATTTGCTCCACGCTGCACGCCTCCTTCCCTCTTAAATCTTTCGTACACGTGCTACGACGAGATCCTCGAGTAATTTAGAAAGCATTGCACGTGTACTGCAATTATTCTTCGTAGTAGTATCCATTCTGTTTAGACGATTTCATAGAAACTCTACATAATTTATGAAAACACGTCCATGTTCCTCAATATAAAAATTGCAGGGCTTCGGGAATCTCACGAGTGAAAGATCCATTAAATTTGGAAGTTGGTGTGTTTCCATTAAATGAAGGGAGAGTGAATTCAATGGTATCGAAGTCATTGAATGGTAAAAGGCTAGTCTGAATTAACATGGCGGCCCCAGTTTATGTCCTGAATCGTATTACATATCGTGTATCCCATAACCTTAGTCCGTATGGCGATTTCCTTGTCGATGCAGGTTGAGGGCAGAGCGGTCGAGGGAAAAATCGACTCAATTGCACCGGTCGATATACGATCTCGCGTCAAATCGCGTGAAATAAGCGGGCGCGGGCGCGGGTTGAAAACGGCCCGATTACCACACAATCGTACCATGGAAATACAATAAATTCTGCGCTAGCCTCTTTTGCACTGTGTGCGCTGATCCAGGCGTTCCGGGGTGTATCAGATATGACGTGAATTTTTAATCGAGTGCTCCTCCACTCGGCTTCAAAGGGCATTCGACTGCCATTCTGATACGTTTCACCTTCATTAAGGCTGCGCTGACGTGTACTATCAGTCACATCAGTGCCACGACCACGCTTCACTTCACGCTTAACCCATTGTGCTGCCTTCGACTCTCTGCTTACATTATTCCCAGGCCGAACTACAATGGAATCTCTGACGATATAATACTTATTGGCAGTTAGATGCCGGCAGACTTGCGCCATTTCAGGCATTTCTGGATTCGGCCCATCGCCGTTTCATTTATTTTGTTAATCGTAATGTTTATGGATGTACACATTTGGAAATTTTGCTCTCCTTAATCTCGCTTAACAGTTTAAAATTCCATAAATCAAAGGCGATTCCTGCAGGTTCGAATCTTATTTACTGCTTGCAGTCACATAAAATACCCGGTAATTAATTTGAAATACCCAATAAATTGACTTGGAATTTACTGGGCGGTGGTTAACGAGATCATTTGAAGTAAGATCACGATGACATAATAGTGAATTGATTCCCAGGCAGGGTCGGCGCGGCGCGAGGTCAAAAGGCATTCGTAAATCGTATTAACGATGATGCCCACCGCTGAGTTAAAGCAGCGACGACTCGTGCAATTAGACCATTACCTCAATTACGCCCTTATTATGTGCCGCATCTATACGACGAACTTTCAAGTCCCCTCCCGAGTCTGCATCCTCATTCACGCGGCATTCCTAACCCGTATTACGGTTCTAAAGTCAACCTAGCTCAACTCGGGACATCTGCCGCAAATAACGTAGAATTTCATCCATGACATTAAATATTTCTTGACATTTTCATTATATTTTTAGACTGCATGCAATTACACTTTTCAATCATAATTATTACAGTAATATTTTTATCAACATTTGGGATTGTATAAAAATATCTACCCTGACCGAATTAAAATTTCGCCGGATAAATATCAAATGCAAATGTGCATTATTTATTACTTTTCGGGGTTGCTTGATCAATCTGTCGAAGCAATGGCTTGTATTTAATTATACGATACGCTATTATCGGGGTTTGCGTTAAAAAGATCTCTTGGCCCTGTCACGCTTTTTCCTGCTCGCCTCGCTTGGTTTGGCGAGCGAGGATCGCCAAATTCAAAATCCATGTTCGCGGCAATAAATTCTGCCGTCCGGGAATTCATGTTTCCCTCTGGCTCGTTCCACTTCGCACTTCCGGCGCTGTTACCCCTTTTCCCGCTGGCGCGTGAAGAGGAAAGGGAATAAATTAATGAATGCCGGGTGAGCGTGCGAGCGAATCGGAGATATTCTCAGTTGAGAGTGCGAAAAGGACGCGCCGGACAGCATACATCTATCATATCATAACAGGGAATGAAAATGAATGCATCAGCCTGGCTGATTGGATCTGAAAATTTTCACATTTTCTTGTTTAGTTAATCTTGATGTATCGATAAATGCTTTTTGTTTCACAGTACAACCTTTTTAAATGCCGCAATTGTGCCTGATGCGTTGTATTAAATGATGTGTTAATTGTTGCATTTCAATTTCAAGTTTCAAATACTTAAGCTTGAAAGCTAAGAAGGTTTAAGATCTAAAGAGATATAGTTCGTAAGACAGACCGGATAACGTTCAGCTCAATTCCCTGGTCTCTTTGACGAATGCTTAGAGTAAATTTCCGAGTTAAATATTCACACTGGCGGCGACACGTCGCATAAAGCAGTTGCGGGGAGGGTTTGGACGGAGAAAATAAGAGTAGCCGGAGGGAGAAGGCGACCAACATTACAAAGGGGTCTTCGAGCGAGGCGAGCGCCGCAGGTATTTCAATTCGCGCAATTCCAAAGGGACCACTATGCTTTAAAGTTTAAGGACGCTTTTACCGAAAAAGCGCGGGGGTGAGCGGGCGGGAAAGACGGCGGAGCAGCGAGCGAGAGTAAGAAAGGACAGCGAGATAGAGCGAGGGAATAAGCGAGAGAAGTGTCTTTTGTTTTGGCGTAGGCGGCGGTGCACACATCCAGCGACCCGGAACCTCGGACTTTCCTGCGACCGGCAAATCTCTCTCTCCTATCTGCCGTTCTTGCTCCTCAGACTTGTTCCTCTCACAGGCAAAACCTCCTCCTCCACCTCCTCCTCTCTTCTCATAGTGCAGCACGGCCCGTTCTGCATTTACCTACCTACTTATCTCGTTAGGCTCTCCTGGACGCCACCCTCCCACGCCCGCCAACCCTCTCCTTCTTTTCGACCTCGTAATCTCTCTGCCAAAGTTCCCGCACCTCTTTTTCCGAAGCAACGTCACAAGTATCTTGTGCTCTTGCCACTCGTTTGCATCCTCCACCTTCATCTTCTTGTACCCAATAAGTATCTTGAGAGAATTCACTTGAATTCAGAAAGTTAAGTAGCATCCTAGTATTTATCACAATTTGGACCATAAGAATTTCGGTACTCGAACACCTGGGAGAACAACGCTTAATAAAGAAAGTTCGGTTTCGCCAAGCTCTACTGAATAATGGGAAAAATGCACTGGCACCGTGAAATATGAAAAGCGTGCTTTAGTACATTAAAAGATTTACTTGTAAAGTAGCGCGTGGTTGCCCTTGATGAACGGTCGGCTTTTCAAAAAGTGGACGGGAAGTTGCGGCGGCGGCAGCCGGTTATGGCTCGTTTAACCACCCGATGGAGTAGCAATTTAGTAATTATCCGATATTAGCGCTCTCCTTTAATATCTATGTGGGCGGCGGCTCTGCCAGGACAAGCTTTACGATCAATAAATTTAAACTAAAGAAACTCCGTCACCTTTTTACGGCCGGAGCTTTATGGTTTTACCGTAAGACACAGCTCGCGCTACATGGAACTTGCGCAACCGATAAGTCGTCCGAACTTGCTTGCTTGCACGTGGCCTACGCCGTCCGCAATCTTCGTACTCTCGGAATCTCGGCGACATGACCTCAATTACGAAGGCTAACGAGTTTATGGGAAGTGTAGCTTACGTAGGGACACCTTCGGGATCATTAGGAAAATTCTCATCAAGATCGAGAAAAAGCGAAATCTCCTAATGAAATAACTAGAATAATACTGTTATACAATATATCTACGATAGCCTTTCTTAGATACCAAACTTTCGAAAATTTGGCGCGGCTCAGTAAATTAACTCATAAAAGCGAACGAGCAAATTAACATGTACGTCGGTTTAACTCCCCGTAACAACTGTCCCGCAAGTATAACAACATCCCAACGAATTATACTTCGAGCAATAAACTTTTTCCTCGACTCGATCTCCGAGTTCTATCCGACTTCGGCGCTCCCATGGGAAAGGATGCAGCGGCGGCGGCGGCGGCGTCGGACGGAGGGGAATAGACAGATCATATTTAGTAGCTCGCTAGGAAGCGGAGCATATCGAAACTCCAAGTCGAGGCTCGTCGTTCGAGTTAAATTGTATGAATTCGAAATGCGCTCGGGGATCTCGCCAATCCTCGGTAAATCTTAAGACGTTCTACGCGCTCGAATGGTGCATGAACATCTCCGACACACACAGAAACACACAGACAGAGCCTCGTACAGGTGGCAGTGGCAGTTAACGTGCGAGCGTTCTTATCTCATTAAAAGTACGTCGAGAGTCTGCGTATAGGTGTGAGAGCACGGCCGTGTCACACACCTTTGCGCCGGAGGCATTGTGCGACTTCGTGTACCGAAGTTGAGAGGCTGCGCCGGAGGAAGGAAGAGGAGGATCCGCCGAAGTGTTTGGCTGCACGGTGAACAGAGCGCCGGAAAGAAACGCCGCCGGCTTTATATCTCCCGTGGAATACGGGAAGAGTGGCCCAGCTTGGTGGGGGAAGGAAGCTTAAAGGACAATAGAAAGTTTCATGGTAGTAGTCGCTTCTGTTAATCAGGATAAAAGTCTCGCGAGTCCGTGCGAATAGGTAACTGTTCTCGGCTGCCTGCAAATCGACTGGTGGGCGAGCTTTTCTCACGGAGACCCTGTTGACGCGCCTGGATTACTAGTTCGCTTCTGAACCCGAACCTCTGCTACTTGAATCATCGCTCTCGCATCTTTCACTCCAGTTTTACTTACAAAAGCGTCCAGCTATTGATTCACAAGTTTAAAACTAGAAATAATTCAGCGAATTATTAACTATTAGAAAAGCCTTGCTTTGAATTATTAGTGAGTGTTATAAGTTGATGATATTTTATCAAATAAGACATGTTTATTCAAGTTTGAGAAAGGGAAGTTATTCGAAGCGATGAGAATAGGAGTTCGGGAGATTGCTGGAGTATCAAGGGCGGCCGGGGTTGGTGAACGGCCACGTATTCCCTATCCGCAGGAATCAGCGGGCAATCCTCGATCTGATCTATTCTCATAGAGAGGTATTTACTGTAACCCAAGCTGGTTGCAGTTAGTAGCTGTTTATCTCGTTAGAACGGCGAGCCTTTAACCTTCGCGAACATCTACCACCACGATCTAGTCGTAATCTCGTTCTGACTCCTCGTGCTCCCTGTCCCCGTGGAATCCTATTACCGACTGCATAATGCGCTCGCTTTCTCAAGATAATGCTTATACACGAAGCGCCGATTTTTCCCTGACCACCCAATGACTGTGCTTCGATCAGCAGAGCAGCCTTTTTTCCACCTCCAATTGCATTCGAAGTTCGCCAATCGCGCGCAATCACGTGTAGCATTGCTCGCGGCCGGCAATTTTTCCGAATCCGCCGCCAATTGCCAGTTTCCATTGGTATCGGAGAGCAATTCTTGCATTTTCCCTGCTATTGATCACTGGTTTATGCAATATCAGCCTGTTACACCTAGTCCCGGCAATCGGCATTGATCCTATTCGATTATCCACTTTCCCGTTCAATCTGGATTTGTAGCGGCCCTTTAGAAATTAATACTCGCTTCCGTAGTAGCTTCCACCGAGAATAACGAGCTTGTTTATTGTGAGGAATAAGAGATCCAGTGATGAATAGATGGTTGAAAGCGTTTTACTACCTTTTAGAACTTGTCCCACAAAAAAGTCGTAAAGGAGAATTTATTTGAAAGGTGGTATCAAGTTAAGGCGACAGGATCGGCGAAATAACTTGTCCTAATGTTGGAGATAATGTACGTAGTCGCACATCCTCGGTATGCATTCCGTACATACCCTCATAGGGAGATAGGTGAACCTTGTGCACACCCACGTGGCTCTGCCTACCTGCAGTCTCGAAAAAAGCTAACCATTGTGTCGAATTCAAAAAACCGTGTTGGATGAGCGTCAGTAAAATTGCATTATTGTGTCGCACCTCTAACATAGTACCGAGTCTTAGAATATTACCAGGAATAAATACCCTACGATTTCATCTTCCACCGACTGCAAAATAACTACCCGGAAAATGAAATGAATAGTCGATGCTAATAGTTCAAATTGGAAGTAAATTTACATCATTTTTATTCAGGAACTTTCTTCAGAAATAAATCAGTGCGACCAGACGCGCAGTCAAAGGGATAAACTTTGTCGAGATTGTCCGACTAGAGAGTTTTCAATTCCTGGCATCCGGGAGAGGAGGAAACTCTATCTCATAATAGCTTGTCTCTTAGTGCCTGAAATATTCAGTCGGACGTGCATATCCATTTGTGTACGAGGATCAGCCGACTCAACGAGTTAATAGGACTGCACTAATTAAATTGCGACGACGCCATTCATTTCGCTGGGACAAAATTAAAATATCTCATATGAAAGAGCACTTAATGTGGACCCACTTATGACTGAAGTCTCATAAAGCTCGGCAAAACTTTTCACCCCGCTTAGCGCTCGCTACATGCGTTGGAATTATCGTCCAACCAGTTTCCCCTTCGTCCTCCGCAATTTATCCGGGCATTTCCCAGCGACAACTTTACTCATTCGCAAATGAAAATTGCAACCGTCGCGGGTCGACTGATATTTCTAGAACCCTTTCTATTCTAGGTTTAGGCTTTTTCCATGCCAATTCCATGATTGGATACCAATAGCACGTCGCGTCGATAGAATGAATGTAGCCGTAATAGCATCGCTAACGGTAATCCAATCTTGCTTTTTGAAACATTTAATGCCGCCGGCGACGATAGCCCGACTTTGAACAGTTTATTGGAAACTGAAACATATATTTGACATGTGATTCCAGGGAAGTCCCATTGTGCCATAAGTGTATCGGCAGCTATTTCTAGTCGGAGAATTCTGAAATTTTAATATTAGCTTCACTTTAGAAGGGTCGCTCGACTATATTAATCCTCTTCAACGACCTAACAATCGACAAGTAATTTAATAAAATCTATTACAAGTACATACTCGAAATATAAGATTGAATAACCACGAAGAAGAATGCAAGAAGAGACTTTTCAGGTTTCGAGGTTTTTCGATCTAAGCGATCGAATATCCTTCTCATGTTCTCTGTTGCGTTCCACCGAATGTACTGATTCTTTGCCTGTGGCGGCGGCGGTGGCGGCGGCGGCGAGAGGGGCCGAGAAGATCTTGAACTCTGCGCCCTTGGCAGGGCCGGTGGCTGGAGCGCTCGAGTTGCTCGGAATCGCCGAGAAGAATCTGCGAGGGTCCAGCTTGTGGTTAAAGAGTTCGACCCGCAGTGTCTGTCTGGCAGGTGTGTTTTGCCGTGAAGCGTGTGCCACGGCCAAGTCGTCGAGGCAAAGAAACGGCAACACGTAAGTGACCCGCGACCTCCACGGACTCCCTGCCATTCCCTGCCATTCCCTCCCCTTCCTCGGTTCCTCTTCTTGCATCCAGGATACACACGCACACAGACATCCACCTTGGCCATCTCCGTCCTGCTGGCCATTCGTCTTCGTAGCCGAGTCGCCACCATGCCAACCGGGTACTTACCTACATGCCGTCGCGTCTCCACACTATTCCCGATTGATTTTCTCTTACAAGAGACTCCCTCCTCCCACTCCGAAGAGCTTCACTACCGGTGACGTTCGGCCAATATCTTTTAAAGACTCTAACACACACCAGACACTCAATTTCTAGGGCTCGAATACCTCCTTCACGCTCTTAATTGGTCCGCTGAAAATATGAATCTATAGAATTTCCTGTAATTGGAATAATTTTAATTTGGATTTTAATGTAGAACTTTTTTTCTTGTTAGCGTTATACTCGATAGAAGTCTTTTCAATACTTATTCATTAGATGTAGGTCGAATTTGATGAGATGGTTGTACCTCGACGGATAATTATAACTAGGAATATAGGAGGCCTGGTTATATGTATATTAAATTCCCATAAGAAGTACAATTTTGTTAAGTGGCAAGCTAGGAATTCTAATCAGTCAAAATCGATCGGAGTGAGCAATCGCCAAGTATCGGATATAAAGCCGTCAGGAGTGTGGGTCGTTCATCCTTTTAAGGGCAGGTCTTTGATGCATCGGTGCAATAACCGCTTTCGATACATTTGCTTGGCGGCGAAGATTAATATGTTTATGAAGCAGCGGGCTTTCGCCCCTGGAAGCCACATATTTCAAGCGCGATAGACCGCTTCGGCGCATCTTACGTAATTCACACATAGAGGTCGCATCATTTATCGAGGTCGGTGTGTGCTGCCAGCAAAAAGTAGGTTGCCAGCGTTCACAGGATCCCTTTCGTGACCCAGTCCACATCGCTCTCCATAACAATAATCCTCGATCTCCAATGATATTCCCTCTTGGCCGGGAAGCCCTGCCAGATATCGCAGACATTGGCGAGGCCAGGAACGTCGGCGCGCACCAGCGCAGACAAACTACCCACAATGCAACCGCTCGATCCCGAGCTCGTATTTATGGGAGGCTGGCCCGCCAGCCACTCTTTCGCTTTCCTCGAGAGATTCGCACACGTAAATCGCTCGGAGATGGATGCGTTTGGAGGCGGACGCCGAGTCATTGGCAGCATACTCGATCGAGGGGAGGTTAGGTGGGTCGATCGGCTCCATGGAAAGGTGGGCAGGAGGCACATACGAGGGTTCCCCATAGAAACAGCAGGGTCAACACTCCTCGGAAGGCAAGGCGCATCTCGACTGTATGAACGTAAGGTACTGTTAATGCAACCTCACGATCGCAAGCGAGCCAGATGAAGCGAGAGATGAGCCAAGAGTCGCTCCGAAGAGTGGATGCTTGCTGGCCTCTTCCAAGCCTTTTCGTCTCCAGCATCGTCACGAGCTCCTCCTTCAAGCAACGGCTGTCCACTTTTCCAGGCATTACGGCTCGCTCGATTGTCGAACTTTGCTTCGCCGCCCCCGAACCACCCCACCAACCACCACCGATCGACTATTCGCCGGTGCTGTTACAGGGCGGTCGCCTGGCCCTTTTTTGTGCCCATCAACTCCGGCAGGTAAACCGCAAAATGCGAGATTTCTCTTGTTCCCCGGCTCAGGGATGTTAGCCTCACCGCTCTTTCTCCGCCGGCTGCGGCCACCACGCCCGTTGTAAACATTGTTACGCTGCGACAAAGCCCCTCTGCCGCTTGGTGGTTTCTTGTTATGCTTCTTGAGACAGCTCGCTGGCTAAATGAATCGTCTAGACGCTCCGTGCCCTCTCAGCTTACTCCTGAAACTCCTGCCAAATTGCATTAACTTCTATCGTCTATTCTCTAACTCCTTCTTCACCGCATGATTTTCCGCGTAACAAGCCTGCGGCCCGTGTCAACGTTTGCTGGAATCATCGGCTATCGCTGTGTCTGCGAATAAATACCGCAAAAGAGTAAATATCGTCACTACGGAAAACATTGATTCTCTGTTTTTGGAACGTTCGGTTTATTTATTTATGAAACGGCCTGCCAAATAATGTGGAAAAGTAACTCGTAGTAAAGCGTATACATGATTATTTAACCTGTTATGTGTTTGAAAGTTAATGGAGAACCTCGGAGGTTTAATGACGCTTAGTATTAAGAAGTAGTTTGAAAGGCTGAACAGTAAACGTGTACTTGGCCATTACGAGGACGGTCTCACGGAGATAACCGTCGAGCGGGGGGTCCATCGATGAGTGCACATTATCTCTCCTTTTCTCTCTCTCTCACTCTCAACCGAATACGAGCGTTCTTTCATTTTCAGCGGACGCGTAAACGAGAAAGGCGAAGTCCCTTGATAGGTAAATGTTTCGCTATTTCCATTCCCGCTGCTTAATGAGTCGTAACAGCACGCGTCGCCAGCTCCATTTACATGGAAGATCGAGCGCAGCTTCTCCGCTTCGAGACCGAGACCGCCACGCACACTCTTCGCCTCTAATGTTCATTGCGTAATAGGTTTATACGCGGCAAATGCTCCGGCGGACAATTCAGTTAGATAAGAACACCGGGCGAACATTAACGAGAGGGTGTCGCCCCGTTTTTACCTTCTCCAGCGCTGCTCTTCGCACATTCTTACCGCACTTCCAGACATTCCAACTTAATATGTCTGCAAGTAGCATACTTTCACCATAAATACTCCAAGCGTGTTTTCCGCTCATCGTAAAAAGCTGCTCCGTAGCAGAACATGTTCCGTTAGTCAAAATCCTTTTTAATCTTGCAAGGGCTGAATTTATATCACTGGCGTACGAAAAAGTGAACATTCTTCTCGCAGTCAAAATGTCAATAAATGTGACAAGGCATGTTCTTTCCGTATGCATACTGCAAGTCTAAAATGACGCAAAGCTATACACTCGCTCGCCGAAGTAAAATGTTTATTTGGCATGCGAAAAGGACTGGCCGGCCATGATTCCGCAACAATATTATGCCTGCGGAGTCGAAGACAGCGATAAAAAACTGGTGGATTGTGAAGGGCGGTAGGAGATGGCATCGACATTCCCACGGCGAGTTTCTTGGCGTTCTCTTTGCGTAATCCCGACACGGTGGTCTTCGAAACAGCTTAGAGACAAGTCGAACTGGAGACTCGAATCGGCCATGAGGATCCTCCATCCGGTGGATCAAGGTAGTACATACCCTCCACCGGCGCTCTCTTCTTCTCCCTCTCTCCCTCTCTCTCTCTCTCTTTCCTCCCATCAAGCAGGGAGGACGATCCTTTGGTCTTTGGCGCGAGTTCCTCGGTCCCTCAGCGAATTACCACTAATCTCCTACACCCCTTTGCCTTCTCCTCTCATTCCACGACCCTCGGCCCTTTCCCACCCATCCACCCACCCACAATCCTCCGGCAATCGCCATCTCCCTCTCGACATAGTTTCGCGCACGAAACACGGCCTTTATCTCGCTCTGTCTACTTCCTGGCCCTTCTATCCAGTGCTCTCACCCTCGGCGAGATTGAAGTACCGTCTAAGCGCGCTGCTACTGAAAGTGTAGTCGACTAGCGGACCAGAGAGAGAAAGAGAGAGAAAGAGAGCAAGATAACTTTGTTCGTTCAGCTCGGCTTCCTGCCGCTGCTTCGGCGTTCTTCTGGTTGCATCACTAGCGGATCCATCGTAAAGTTAATGAACCTTATGCTTTAGGAGGCCGCTCCTCCGAAGCTCCGGCGCTTTGATTCGCGCCATAAAAATCCAGATTGAGTGAAAATTAGGCTGGATGAGCCCGAGCTACTTTATCGCCGGACGAACTGCCGGATAACTGCCTTGATGGGATTTTGGCAGCGGACTTTCTACTTTGCGGTGTGCGCTAGGGTTTCTTAATCCGAGGCTTCGACTCGGTGGAGAGACGGCTCTATTTTAGTAGGAGTTCGGGGATTATAGTATCGAAGGAGTGCTTATCAAATTAGAGGAAGAATGATTAACAGTAAGTCGTGTTTCGTGGAATGTAATTTAGGAGCGCTGCTCCAACTTCAGTCCCAACCTACTGGCTTTACATCGACCTTATGCCATGGGTAGTAAATAGGAAATACCCATGCGACCTCATACCAGAGGCACAAATAGCCAGTACTGCAGTCCGGCGTAATGTCGATATTACAGTAAAGTTGCATCCCCCTCAGGATTACATGTAATAGTTTCCCTATTGTAATAATGTCTCGAACTTCTACCGAAGAATTTCTCGAGCGAGGGAGAAAAAGCTTGGATGGCAGGTCTCTAATTGTCGGTGGGTCGGTTGCCACTGTCTTCGGGGCGACTCTTTATCTGAAGAGTGTGGAGGCTAGAATTCCACGTGAGCTGCCACTTCGCCCCCGGCCTTCCTTCTTTTCTCCGAGTAGTCAGACTTCCACTCGAGCCTTCCACCTTGGAGCGCGCGTCCGCTTAATGACGACGATAAAAAGATTAACGGGGATTGCAGGGCGACTGGAGTTGGGCCTACGCAGGGCCCCGGATGCCCGAGCATTCCGAGTCGAGTGGAATTAGCTAGCGTTGGCAGGAAATGGCGCCGACCGCACTGTGCCAGTGGAGCTCTGATTTTAAGTACCCGAAGGTAAAAGCCTCCGAAGAGCCTGCCGGTGATCGAGCACTTTCACCGAGGTTGAGTGTTATCGTTAATAATACGATTTTCCAAGCGGCCTTTTTACAGCGTCACTCGAGAGCAACCGATTGCTCCTGGAAGACGTCATCCTCGTACCATGTGTCAGATGCACGCGCGCGGATGCTGCACTCTTAGAAATCATTCCTCTTGGAAGTTTCAAATTAGATAGAGCGGAAGCGTAAAAGTGTTTGAGATATTTCCACTTATTATTCCATTCTAAAAATGAACTATTAACAATGATTCTTCTCTTTTTGTTTCAGGTAAGTTCTGACAAGCTTCGAGTATCCAATACTTTTAAGTCATCGACCAAGGTAAAAGGTTCAAATCAAATCCATTTCTCTTCCAAGAAAAGTGTAACGGTAAGAACTTAAAATAACTTCTCGTACGAAGTACTCGTTCGAGATGAATCGGATTCGGTCCAGAGATATCCGATGGTTAGCAGTAGTTCCAGTTGCCAGTGTAAATATTGCCAGTGATTTGTCCGTCGGTTTAACGCTCGGTGAGACGAGCGTCTATTAGAAGATCTTACGATTGCACGTTGCGTCAGGTACACATTGCAGAGAGGGCCGCGTCTAATGGAGATGTCTATCGGTCAGCGGCTTGGCATCTGCATTAGCGGCTTCTCGTTTCAACTCACTCGGGAACAGCACACCTATGTGCCTTCACTTTCCGACATTTGTCACCATTTGTAACAAGTAATGATATATTCATCCAGTGCGATATTAATTATTTCCTATGATTTATAAAATCAATCGAAATTCAGCTTAAATTGGATCCATTTATGGGATGAAAAATGAATGATTTGAAATTGGAGTTAATTCTCGTGGAAAATGATTGATCCAAAATATTGAGGATAAAGGCCATAAGTGTGAGGGCAGTCGTTGGACAAACATCAGAGAGCACGCAGTGTTTATCGATGAGTAGTAGCATAACGGGCACTCTGCCGGGGCGGCGTCGAAAAATAATTGATCGCGCGTTAATTGCAATACCGCTCGCCCCGTAACGCGGCGAGCAGCTATACCCAGCACGAATTATATGTAAATAACAAATGGCCCAACCCGCTTCCACTCCGGCGCGGCGCGCACACCAGCCAAATGACAAACGCCCAGCGCCCAAGCGACGAGCGTTTTCCAATTAATGGATTTCCGGCTTTATCTGACTAGCAGCTAGCAAACATCTCCCAGTCGTTCGTGAGAATTAAAACGGACAGGTCATTTCTAAAAAGCAATTTTTACAAACTATAATTTCATTTCATTTCGAAAAAATCCATGTCGAGAGTTGAGACGTGAGTTTGTGTTTAATACGAATTTCATACTATTCCGATAGCTTTTACAAATGATTAGTGTTCCACTCGATCCAATCGCTATCCATTTATTACTTATAGTTGTTTTCGTTTGGCGGTTCGGATCGTGAGATCGAAGCAGCGAACTTTGTACTTACAGTCACAATTAATCGGGGTTTCTCGCATCGGTTATAATACCACGGAGCTTTTGTGAGACGATAGCGGATGTAATGGGTTTGTGTGTCGGTTCGCAAAGCTCACGCGTGTTACATTGACAGGATAGCAAACGGGAAAGGGAGCAGTGCGCTGAATCCGTTGCCGGTTTAATTGCATTCGCGCTTTGTGCATAGGAAGCGTGTAAATTACATATCGTTTCCATTAGAGCGCCCTTGGAAAAGCGGGCGATTTTTTCAACCGCCCTGACACATTTCGTGTCCGGGCTCTCGCCACATATATTAATGATTCGGTTAGTGCACTGTCGGCGATGCTTTGTCACACACGCACATATCCTCCGCGGCGCGGCGTCACTCAACTCGCACATGGAATATGGCGATTCCGATGGCGGCTGATTGCGCGTTCTTCTAATTGGAGTCGCCATGAGTTCACGCGCTCACGTTTGTACACACGCGCGTGTCTACAACCGCGTAGGCCGTGTGAGTGGCTAAATTATAGGACCGCTTCCGCGAATATTACATCGCACGCCAACGCGCCATATTGGTTTAGCCAAACCCTCTGGACGAGATTAATGTGCTAGTAATTCGTGCTAGATGAATCCACAAATTTCATGCGCACGAAATATTTCACAAAAATCTGGGTGTGCCACCTTAATAATTATAGCTGAAGAAGTGTTTTCTAAGAATATTACGCTTTACTTGCGTACATTTTTGATGTAAACAATGGAATCTGTTGGATAGATAAGAAATAGTAACATTTCGTTGTTAACATCAGACTTACTAATTACCGATCAAATTGATCATTGTCAATGGTACAGTTCGAGTATAAAACAAGTGTCGGTACATTTTGTGTTAAAGGTGTTCAAAAACAATAATGAAATAGTATTTATGAAGCATTGTTCCTGCGCATGAAGCTCGGACAATGTTGGGCGAGAAACAGTCGAACTACAGAAACCCTAGAGTGTCCTGGCACCCCTCGGTTCGTTTTAGCTTACCCCAAAGCCGTCTTATGTGGTTTACAGGATCAAGCGAAATCTAGACGCGAGCCTGAATGGGCGACACGTCGGCTTGATAGCCGGAAACGCGATCTCCGATTTTCCTGTCGAGGGATTCTATTGTTTCGCCACGAACACGAACAATACGGGTGAATCGCGAGCCCGCCAGCCTGAAACTTCTATTAGAAGCACTGTGTACTTTACTCTGCACGCAGCTTTTATCCCCTCAGTATTTCAGTTCTCAGGTATAAACACCTTTTTTTCCAGCATTGTTTCATACTTCCAAATGACAGTCACAGTTATCTGCTACCCTCTGAAATAATGGAACATTTATTCCTCGCCGTTTCCGACTAAAGCTAAAAAGACTATTCCAATTCTGGTTTTTAAGCTTTATTAAAACTCCGAGGCAATCGCAATGTCATTTTTAATGCGGCGCTTCAACTTCCGTCCTCCAATTAGTTATAATTATAGAAAAGACAGACTTTTAAAAAATAGCTCCATTACGAAAGCATAATAAAGCTAATAAAGCGAAGTATTTTGAAAAGCTTGATAGTCCGGCACACGAAGCTCAAATTCTCTCAAGTGGAACTGCATTGACTAAAGTTTCATCCGGAATTTGCGAAAGTCTTTCGTCTTCTTTTTGTGCCGGGTGAACTTCTCCGCCACTTTGCGCGACCGTTGGAGCAAAAATAAATATCCGGGTTCAAAGGTCCAAAGCTGATTTGTCGTCTCGCGTGTTTCCCTGAACCCGGCGTGGAGGAAATCGCACGATATATTGTGTTGGGGCTTCGTGGCTTAGAATTACAAACAAACGCGATTACCGCGCCACCTTACGCGTGTTTCCAATCGTGGACAGTGCTAGACGATGCCCATTCATCGATCTGTCTTGATCGACACTTCCTACGGTGTTGAATTCCACCTGTTCCCCCATGGTTTCCAATTCCTATTGATTTTACTCGCGCCCAGCCGCGCCAGGCGAACAACGCGGACGAAAACACTTAAATTAAAGCAGTCACGTTCCTGTCCAAAACGTACTTTGTAGATTTAACATTCGAAGTGACATATTGTGGAATAGGAATGAAGTTAATTTAACTTGTATTAGTAATTGATATCTCCTGAAAGAATACCGATTATATTCAGCCTTCGTGATGATAATCCCTATTAATATTAAAGTTGACCAAACCGTGAATTAGCAGGTTAACTAATATTCGTAGTCTAATATTGCTTCAGCAATTTAATTAATTCAACTAGATACATGATTTAAATCAATCCTTTAGAGTTTCTACCATTCGCCACTATTTAAATATTCCCTCATTGTCAGTCTTATAAAAATGATCTCTATAACGTAAAGTTTCGCAGGTCGAACAGCAGCTGCGTCAAATATTAGAGGAGAATTGAGACTGGCGAAATTCCGCATTAACATAAGGTATAGTAATATCGTGGAAGTGGAGAAAATGGAAGCCAGTCCGTAACCGCATATATTTCAAAGATTCGGTGGCGTAACGTCGCTTTATAAAGTAAGTCTCGGTGACGAGAGATGCGCCGCGATTTCGTCTCTTTCGTTCTGGCTGCACATGCCTAGCCGTACCTGTACATCCGCGGCACATTTATCCGTGTCAGTTCTATTCGCGGCCGCGCCAGAGAAAGAGAGAGATACGACTGGTACGGCGTTTAGATAGGATGTCATATCCGCCTGGAAAGTCGAATGGAGAAACTCGTAAAGGCGAGGAGCATGGAATAAAAATGCCGGCGCCTCCCGATTCCTACACGGTTTTTGGCAAGTATATATACCTTTCTACGCTCGCTTACTGCCGAACTCGTGAAACAAGACGGCTTTCCCCAGGCTACGTGCTATACTAAATGTTTCTACTTCCTCTCCCGCGAGGCTAGACTTCAACTCAATTTCGTCAAAGGAAACTTAGGATTGCGGCTTATTTCTTTAAATTAGATACAGTTGGAACAAACATAACTCGAGTATACAGTAAATTGTCAGAAAAGGTTCAAATCTGTAGATATTGAAATTAGTTGTACTTCGAGCTGACTTCATCTTTCATTGAAGAAAAATTATGCCTATGCTTTTAAATTAGAAGAAGAATGCAAATTGGCAGTTGAACATGTTCCCAAATGCCACATAATGTAATTGGAGTGCATGCAATTCTGCTTCTTATCCACATCGCAGCAACATTAGCTTACCAATAAAAGGAAAAATGCGGTGGGAAAAGCGAGGGAAACGAGGGCTTACTTAGAAAACAGAGGAAAAGTCTGTAAAGGAGGTTAGAGTGGAACCAGAGCCGCTAATTACGGTTAATAGTGGAAGGCGGTACGTGCCTTACGTCGGGCGATTGGAATTAATCGGCGAATTACTGGCGGCCCGATAGCTTCATGGGCCCACTTCGGGCGGCGAGCCCTTAAGTATCGCAATTATGGGCGAATCTATGCGGACGATGTAACACGCGAGCGCGCGCACCCGCGCACACCCGCGCACTCCGCTCTTTCACCGATTTAATTAAGTCTCCACCATAAATTCGACGCATTATCCTTATTGCCACTCCGCAAGGATACTCCACCCGTTTAATGCTACGACGGTACACTGTCGTGCACGTGTGGAAGAAGATTGTCATGCACGATCCTCTTGACCTTCTTCACGCTTTTCCGATAACACTTTTTAGTTTGCTGATCATGAGAAGTGACTGAACAACTTTTTTAATCCGGTCTGCGGTGATACAAGAAAAGTTCGTGTATTTGGAATTTCCTTTATGATGGAGCACCTTGAAAAAGCACAACGAAAGGTTTTACTTTGAATCTCTAAGAGTTGCTATAATAATTCGTATAAAAAAAATTGTACTGCATTGCTAAAAACACGAAAGCGCCGCCTTTTTCACTCCTATTGAGTCACCTAGTAGCGCAAGTTTTCTGCAGCGAACTTAACTCGAGCGCCAAAGTATTCTTAAGATTTCTCGTCCCATAAAACGCAAAGTTTTCGCGTTTGCGGGTATCCGCAAGGTTCGGGCTTATCTGCAGATTTTATTTCTGTTGGAACGTGATTTCCGTCTAGGAAAAAGGGACGTACATACGAGGTGCGCGCCACCTGTACGAAGCAACAGGCTGCATTAGCCGGTTTATTGGACACCTGGTGCTTTTTCTCCTTGGCGCAATGAAAGATGCGCAGATTTAATGCCGCCGGGTCGAGCACTCTCTCTCTCCCTCTCCCCTCCTCTCTTTCTCTCGTCTGACCTCCCTTTCTCTCTTGCTCGTCGTGGCACCGAGTTTTTTCTCCTCCAGCGCGGAGAAAATATGACGTATAAATATTCTCTCCCGGCGGGATAATGTGGAATGGATGTGAAGGGAGCTCGGAAAAAAGTGGAAGCGATTAAAGCTTGCGAGCCGTCTCGTAAATACGTAACTTATTGCTACTCGGGGCCGTTCGATGGGATGCGCAGTCCGTGCTGTTAGAAATTGAGTCTTCAATCTCGATTTCCTATTAATGTACATTATTTTCCCCTCTAATAGAGTACACTGCTTAATCACTAGAAGCACTCTTAATTAACTACTTGTATCTTATATGTCTTTTATTCTTATCACGGCAATTGAGATTTATTGCAGCTCGATGAACTTATAAATCTTCCAGACCTTTCTAATTGCAGCAATGCAACTGTTTGACATTCAGCCCGAACAGTAAATTGGAGTCTGGAAGGACGCTGCTAATTGTCTAATTATAACGATGAACACGTTCCTCCGAAGGGAGCATGTCCGAGTGCTCGCACCAGGGAGTAAATCTTCGAGGCGTGTTGTTGCGCGGGTGTTTCGAGGCGCGGGTTTCCTTTTGGCAGTGCGAGTGTTATGCTCCGCTGTTGTTTTGACGGGCGATATATTTTTCGGGAAAGCCGCCAAGTGCTTCCCGAGCGAACTTCTAACTATAGACTTAAGCGGCTAACGCGCTGCGCAAGTATTTACGTATTTGCTGATGCGGCTGACTGCGGCGGATCTATGCCACTTGCCGCCTGCACTTGCGCGCACCCGCTGTCTCCTCAGGATGAAGCGCTGCGTGCCGCGGCGGCGGCAGAACGTTGCGCGTTCGTTTTATGCACGCCTCTAATCTCAATACAAAGCACGAGTGAGATTGTTATTCGTGGAAGCGAGCGAACCCCCCTGCTTCGTGCACTGATTCGCGAGCGTCAGGCTTGATTGTGTGTTCATTGACCGTCCAATCTCTTTTAGACCTTCTTTAAGGCTGCAACTGTTGTTTCATCTTATCATGATTTAAATGCAATGAATTGTTAATGGTTCTATTATTCTTTAGTAACAATTCGAGTGAGAAAGTAGCGACACCTGAAGTATCGAAGTTGATAATAAAAAGGAGTAGAATCGGATTTGGTGTCAGAATCGGTGGAAAATTTTTGACAATACGTAATGACAACTCCGGTATCCTGTCGTTCGAATTGGCGGTGAATTTTGGATATCCGATTAGATAGACAGGAGGGAGCAGAGCGGATAATTGTCTGTCGAAGCGCGTTTCATAGGTAACCGACTCGCTGTCCTTCATTTCGTAAACACGTTTAACGGGCTTATTGCTTTGAAAGCTTCGGATTCGATGGCATACTGCGAATCTCCCATTGTCCCATGTTCGGAACATTGCGCGTGCGGCTTTTAATAACAAATTGACGGTAACGCGAACCGAACGCATGGAAAATCAGCTTTTACGTTTCCGAATTACATGAAACAGCAACCACCGTGTTTTTATCATGCATTGAAAATTGGAAGTTAAGAACTTTACGTTCAAACAGCCACGAAGCTTTAGAACGAAAGGCAAATGCTGGAAACCAGGAGAACGCTGTAACAATTATGAGCGTGCGACGATAAAGCACTCGGCGTCCTCGCAGCCATTATTTCAACGAGGATGAGAGCCCGTTGATGGCAGCCCGATGATTGTTAAAATGTTCGTGATTAATTGGTGCGCGTAAGGGGAGTTCCCGACAAACTGGATAAAAATAAAGCTGGCACATGTGATTGCTGGCCGATAAATGAATTTTAATCGCACACCTACGTTTCCAAGCGAAATTGAAGTGACGTCGGCCAGACGAATACCGGGCCTGCTCCTGCCCGACGCAGTAACAACTAATCGAATCTGCGTGTTCGACGATCTGTTGACGAGATCCCTGGATTTCGCTCTGACGCTGCACCGTTCATTCTTCTGGCTTTATTTCGAACCCCATCTCACTCTTTTCGTGCATCACCTGTCTATGGTATTTGCTATACCGTGCGAATACAACTGCCGCACATCTGTCATTCGATGGATTAAATCGATCGTCAGTACTGCCTTTCCGGCCTGGCGTTTCGGAAAGATTGACATTATTCCACAAAAATTTAAAGGCGCCCACATTTATAAACTATGCTATGTTATATGAAGCATACAAGTTAGGTGAAGTTGTAGAAAAATCTACGATTTTTAGCTATGAAACATATCTATCTTATAATTTTACCCATTCCTTCATCCGTTCATTATACTTGTATGTTTCACATTTGAACAATTCTTCGAGCAATCACGACAACGTTACAGCAGTCCTCTTAATGCCAGGCTAAAGATTAGCGGCTTGTAATAAATAAAACCCGGTTAAATCAGGGAGAGCCCTATCAAACAGCAGATTGCCATGGGATAGCTTAGAGTCCGGATTTTCCTCTCTAAAAGCGAGATCCAAAAATATCCCGAAATCCGACAGGCGAGTACATATGCGCGCGCGCGACCCTATCAGACTCCACTATCGGCCCATGCGAATTTCGGCTTCATCCCGCGGGCAGAAAATATTTAAATGAACCGGGTGGCGTGCAGAGAGGTTCGATACACCGCCAGAAGTGCAATCCCGATCAATACAGTATGTGACATTTCTCGATATTCCTCGAAACAATTCGATAGAGTGGTTGCACCCCCAACATCCAGTATGTTAACATGTTCGGAGAACGAGCTTCAATGATCTCTAGCAGGCAACTCACAGAGTGGATGCTAACTGTATCAAAATTCAGTACATAATTACTACAATTTCATTCACTACTTTCTATACCATTCAAAACGACTTTAATCCGCTTCTGCTTTTCGATTTTCCAATCAAATCACCACTATAAGGATTTACCATCGCATTCGAGTTGCATTCGCTATGATTGCTACATTCCCCAGAAATTACGGTAGCTTCTATTCAGGCGTGATTAGCGGAACTTCATAAATATCCCGTAATAGTGGCGGCTACTCGCTACTCAGAGGCAGCGGGGCGCAATTTATAACCCAGACGAGGTTGAATCATGTTGAGTCCACTCTGGAGTAACTCACGATGATAAATACAATCGGTTCTCGCGTGACTGCCACGTGTGTGCTCGGAAAAAGGGTGAAAGGGGGAAAAAAGAATAAGAGGCATTGCTGGCCGGTATTATATCCACGTAATAGTGTAATTGAACGCAGAACACGATTCCTGCGGATATGGGCGACCAAAGGAGCTTGCGGGAGACGTCTAGATCGAGAGATTTTATTGGCATACTTGAGCCTTAATACACCTTTATTCCTGCAGACCGACCGTGAAATGTCCAGGAGAGAAGATACACGAACGATTTCCCGAAACGCTCCCTCTTCCCTCTGGACGTACTCCACACGTACATACACACACCACTTCCCCAGCCCCAACCGCAACATAAATGAACCTGGCTGTTCGGCTGCGGTTAACCCGCTTTAAACACCCGTGAATCTACGAAAAAGTCGGCGGGTTCGGCCTGTTTTCCATTAAACCTGGCTACCATGCGATAATGTTATGTGAAGTTGAGTATCAAACAGGAAGCTTCCATGTACGAATTTTTTTAGGGAATCTAGTTATTCGGGAGATAGCCATTATTGAAATATATGTTAGTGCTATTATAAAGTTTAGATTTTTGCGGTAAACTTCAACTAGGTTATCAGGAGTGAAATATAATCGTATTAAGTCAGTCGTAACCGCAGTCCAGAACTTTCCTGATAAACTTTCAGGACCAATTATTTTTTTACGACCAGGCAACCTACGGAGCACGTTGTTTTTCGAAGCAGCCTGTTCCACGTACTTTCAGGTGACAAGTGCGACACATTTAGACGGCGCGAAGTGTTGCAGGCATTCGAGATAACTTGGATTAATCGTGTAACTTTCGCAGCGATAATTTCCACTCAGAATGAAATCGCACTCACGCTGGAAAAGGTGGGGAGTTGTTAGAGCGAAGTGGAATCTACGTTAATTTATGAGGAATCTTGTCATGCAGGACTAAAGCGTACGCACGGTGCATGTGTGCGTGCATTTCGAAACCGGCATAATTATACCAACAGAAAGTGAAGTTATAATTAGGCGTTAACACCTGGGAATGCTGGTGAAAGATGAATTATATGCGAGCCGGCTGATAATGCAAAGGGAGCGTGACTCTTTTGTGCGCGCCGTCGGCGCGCAGGTAAGCTCGTCTACGCGAAAACCATTTGTTCTATTATGCAAGCTGTCTAACGAGATTCCATTCTATTGCCGCTACTTTCGGTATTACTTGTCTACCGTCGACACTAATTCCTACCAGCGCTCGAAGCGGCAATAATCATTCCGAGGCTCAAAGCACTCCGCTGGATTGCGTTTTGAGGTTATGTCGGGCCGGCTGCCATTTGAGGTTATGCGAGTGCCAGACGATAATTCTTGCTCCATAAAGGAGAAAAATGGGCCGGCGTATCGCGGTCATTGTCGTTGCCGATGGCTGATACTTAATGAACTTGTAAAGTCTACCCCGATGCCGATGTGAAATGACTTTTGTTTCGGGTCAAACTCCACCTTTTTCGCCCAGTTTCGCTTTCCCGCTGGCGATGTTAGTTCTTAAAGCGCAGTTTGCCCAGTTTAACTGCTCGCCCGCCTCGTAAAAATGGTTGATGAACGCCTTTCGAGCGGCCAACTACTTCCGTGTACCGCGACAACCGGGATGAGTTTCCGATTGTTCTTTTCATGTATTTCGGAAACTGCCGCCTTTTGAAATCGACATCTTTGTAACCGAGTTTAGCAGATTAAATGAACCACCCGGGAGCCGAGCGGAAGTTTCCAGGACAATGAGCGTCTTAACAATTGCACCGGCACATTGTCCCGATATGATTTTCAGTCGACGGGCGTTATAGACTTTTTAAGTACTCTCACTGGCGAGCGCTACTCGGGAAAGTGACCCTTAAAAGTGACTTCAGCATTTTATACTGATTAAATATTCGGCAATGGACTTCGCCTAACCTGCCGCCGTCTTTCTCCAACTACTGAAACGTCTCAAGCAAATTTAACTTTCTTGAAAAGTTCCGAGCAAACTCAATGCCGACATAGAATTCGCGCAAATCTGTTTTCCAAATGACTATATTCAAAAGATCCAACATCTCTCGAATTTCCCAGTAACGTACACGAATCTACAAAGTACTAAAACTATTTATCAATTAAGAAGACAAACTCACTAAATCATAGATAGTGTCTGCTAACTTTATGACAAAATGACGAACATCCACGATAAAATCATGAAACCCGAGTGCTGTCGTCCCCGACATTCCGGTGCATAGCGTACTCCAAAGGGTGCATTGGGACATAAAACGTGGGGCGTCGGCGTCCCGGCGGTTATGTATACGGGGCGCCGGACGTCGGATGATCGCGTAGGCCCTCCGACTCGGATTGTGTGGAAGCAAACGGCGCCGTGAAAGGGTTGCACGAGGGCGACACTGTACGAACCCGACACTATCAGTCACTCGGCAAATGGACTGCAAACGTACCGTGCGCTTATGTCAATTTCAGTATCTGCGCTTCAAGCGTGCGCGCGTCCGGCCAAGATAGCGTGGAATTACGATAGCGTCGCCGGCTATCTGACGTTGTGATTCAATCTGGCGAAATTTCCCTCTCGCATTCTCTCAGCGTAATGCATCCAGGGTGAATCGTCACCGAGGAAATCGTCTGAAATGACGACTTCATTACGTTCATTAGCTATTATCTGCTACTAATTAGATGGTTTTAGTAGCGCTTTTCCAACTGCTCTTTTAAGTCTTCAGCCACTGATATTTTCCTCGAACTTATTTTACACAGATATATTTTTCAAGAAATACTCTTGAATATAATCAGCAAAGTAGGGAAGAAACTGAATGAAGATGAGTTCGACACTATTAACACCGGCTCGATAACGGGTTGTACATAATCCTGTCTGGCTAGTGGAAGCCAGGCGTGTATAAGTTCCTGCTAAGTTTCGGAAGCAGTGTGTGCAGTGGAAATTCTCATCGAGCGGGGGAGGAGCAATTTTCGAAAGGCCCCATATCCGGCCAGCGAGGAGTCTCTAGTTATCCTGGCAGAGGATCCACGGGAAGTCGTTAGCCCAGCATTCGCGGTTTCGAAGCACCAGCTGCCGAAGCTAACAATCGCTCGGATTAGAGTCTCGTTCGCGGCTCTTCCTCTCACTTCATTACCACCGACCTTTTTCATTATCTGTACCAATCACTATCGGCGTGATTACAAAAATAGCCGAGCGGATAATTCTCGGATAATGCGAGTACAGCGTCATAGTAGTTGCCGCCGGGTACACAGAGAAGAGAGAACGGTGGGTGGATATTACGAGGCTATCTCCGAATATCGAGCGATGGGATCTCAATCGATTGGTAGGAGGATGCGTTTAACCAGATTATTCACGCTCGAGCAATGAAAAGGGGCCAATGAAATTGCGATAAAGCTGGGAATTGTGAGGCGGCGCGGTTGCGAGAGGTCGAAAGGGTTACCGGAGAGAAATGGAGCGAGGGTCGAGAGTCGAGAGACAGAGATCCATGCAAACATGGTGGAAAGGAGGAGGAGGTGGCGGGGCGGCGGAGCGACGGTGGTCGGGGGCGATCAAGCCCGCCAGCAAATATCGCCGGCTCGACTTTCATTTTCAGCGCACTAATTATTCACCTAGGCCCCGGCGGCGTCGGCGTCGGCGTCGGCCCCAACTCACACACGTTTGCCCGCTCGTTCATTTGTTTCTGCTGCTTTCGCAAATAAAAGCGCCATGCGAAATGGACGACCTCCGCTCTGATCCATGGAGCGCGCACAGGGACGAGGACGAGGCCGCTGCGAATCGAGGACAAAAACTCTGCGGCTACGATTAATGATGTTTCCCAGTGACGTTGTCTCGACGCCCTCGAACTTGCCTACAATTGAAAGTTATTAGCTTTCCTTGGCACCGCGAGAGAGAGAGCGGCTTTCGCCTTCTTTTTCGATGAGAGCGAACGGAGTTAAAGGGGCTGTATTGTAACGATTCCCTCGGGAGACTGCGCACCAGACTTTCGCTCAGTTTTATGAAGCCCCGTCGAGCATAATTAATGGGGGGCCTCGCTCAGTCCGGCTGCGCGTGATCGTTAATAATTTGTTACTGGAATTAATTGCGTATTTGTTCGCAGTCGGCGAGTGGCACTCGTCAAATATTTGTAGGTCACGAACGCGCGCCCCTGAAATTCGCAATGTTGCCGGCGCCGAATTGTTAGCGGAATTGCCGTTCGAATGAAAGCGAAGAGCATGCGGCGTTGAATATGGAGTACCATCATCGGATATATGGCTAGGGGCTTACTCCACAAATCAACAATAGTACTGACGCAAGTTTTCGGCAACAACTCCTACCCTAGAACTATAAATTGCAGGGCAGGGCCAGTGGTTATCCAATACATGCTAATGCGGTGAGTAGTTGCCAGCTGCTAATTTAGAGGGTTCGAGCTAGTAAAGTTGCGTCGCTTTACAACCAGGCGGTATTACGCAATAAGATACCGTATGACGATTAATATTCGAAGAGAGTCAACCCTGTTTACCTCAGGTGCCATTAAGTTCCGCGTGAATCACGTAACACGCTTTCGTAACACCAGCACACCATTTTTCACGATTGAGTTATCATTGACAATAGATTTATTCTCAAACTTCCATCGCTTTTCTTTGTTGGATAACGTTTACTTCCAACCTAAGCTGTGCACGAAACTACCATGTATACCAACACAACCACATGAGAAATGCTCTACTTTCGCCTGTCATTTAATCCTACCCGCTGCAGTGTGTAACTTTCAGGCTGAGCATAAACAGAAGCCACGCAAGTCATACGGTGACTCATCAAAGTCAGTGGCGCTAATTTGCTGAGATTCGCCGGCTCGGCCGACACTCTCTGGCAACGAGAGCGATTTGTCTGATTACATCGGAGCGGTGCGGCGCTAGAGGGAGTGTTGTAGGTGGCGCTTGGTGCCACAGGAAATTGCAGCGGAGCGAGGAAAGGCTATGGATTAATGGCCTTGCGGATGATATGTTCGACGGCGCTGGCCGCACGGTTAAAAGCGATAATTTCCCCGCTAATCCCGAAACGTCCTCTCGTTATTATTAATTGCCCCCTGTCAGCTCACTGGCTCGTATCGGCCGACCCCTGCGCCACCTAGCCACGACGGATTGCCGCGTTTTCTCGCCCCGCGCTGCGGGGGAAACCCTGAATTTGTCTGGATCGTGTCCACCGATCCTCGTTAGCGCCCCAAATCCTCTAAGGTTACATTCTGGCCGCACCAGCTTCATATTGAATTCACTGGCAACCAGCTTATCAGGCCGGTGCTCAATTTACCAGGATTTATTCGGTGTCAAGGTTACTGTACACCAGGGTCAAGTGCCCAGTTCGAAACATTCGGCAGTAAATTCAATTTGTCTTATAAAACTCTGACAAGGTCTTGAGTGAAGTCGTGTCTTGAATAAACAATGATCCGAAAGAACGTGTCAATCATAAATTAATACCTTAAAATAATCTCACGAAATGAGCTCGATTCAAGTGGCACACCCTCGTATTTCAATCTAGTAAATTTAGCAGTCATAAATCTACATAATAGTTTAATCTCCAGTTACTTAATCATTAACGACGATCAATTACGATTTCGCATTTAGAATGGAATTCTGCTGTCGGCCAAGTGGATCAATGTTCCAACTGCAAATTTATTAGACACCAGGACTGATGGGGTGCTCGATTCCCAGCACATCAGACTGTCTTCTCCCACGCTCTCGGCTCTCCTCTCCTGTCGCTTCGGCCGTATTCCACAGATAAATTAACATCGCGCCACTGTCGATGTGCAGTCATGCCACAAACTTCGTCGGCCGAAAATTTTGCGGGGTTAGTCCTCGCGCTTGTATTCTCCTACCCCGGCAAACAGAACCACCCGCACATAGAGTCAACGATGAAGAGAGTGGGGGAGAGAGAGAGAGAGGGAGAAGCGCCGGCGACGCAGACGTGTGCAGCGAGAGGACACAATGCGTCGGGACGCGATAATTGGCAGGCGCGTTGCCAATTCCACGTTACCTCTCTCCTCCTGTTAATTGATTCGCCAGAAAAGCGAGCGCCGCTGCGACCTACGACACAACAAACCGCCCGACCTGTTAGCGGATTATCATAGTTTCCCTTTGTGCCTTCGCTGATCCTCTCACTCTCACTCTCACTCTCTCACTCTGCCTCCTATCTGCTAATCTGTCCTCTCTTACGATAGGTTTACACGCCTGTTAACAGAGCCATACCCTTGATTTATCGCGGCGGGTATGAAGTGTGTCTGTGGCTACTATTGCAATAGAGACCCTTCTAAACCTTCTAATACAGCCACTATATACTCCGATCCTAATGAGCTGGAGACGATTATGTGCTATAGCTTTATCATTGATCCTCTACCATTTCCTGCCAGGGTATTAATTCTCGTTGGTATTTCGATGCGAGAATTGTTTAAAGCAGTCGGACTTGTGATATATTCAAGTACTTTGAATAACTTTGAAAAGCAGTGACGTCGATTTCCTTATTAGTAGAAGCTTTAATTACTGATCGTCCGGGAGATCGTTAAGCAGAAATGGGCACAGGGGCTTCTCGTGGTACTTGAGTATCATTTTCAAAAGCCCGCAGAGCTACCTTTGAGGCGGCAAATTTGATAAAAGTATTAGGCCTTCATTGTTCGTATGACATGAGATTGCCGGGTTGCCGTGGATCGTATTAACGAATTTGCTTTTGTAATCGCGGCCTCTGTTTGCTGCGGGTTTCACGGACCACTGAATTTTCTGCGCCGTCTTATCGCTCACGCTCCGATGCCCGCGTATGTGCCCGCCACCCCCCCATGAAAGCGCACTCAAAACATCAAAAGACTCTATGTTCCAGGCCCAACCCATTAGCTCCTTTCGCATTTTCGGAATGCGCCCGCTTCTAACTGGATGATTCATCAAATACAGGCAGCCCGGCTCAAATATATTTACCGCAAAAAATGGAATTTTCCAGGGGTGGGTAGTGCGCGTTAAAGGGGTTCCACTATTAAGGGGGATGTACCATGGCATTTATATATTCAATTAAGACTTCATTAATCGAATTCATTACTAGAAATGATTGCTAGTGAATTAGTTCGCCTTCCGAAGGCCTCTGTCGGAAGAAAGTCCCTCTTTCTTGCGATTCTATTTAATTCCACGGGGTCGTAGAACTGGAAGTTCGTTTGCTCCATCAGTCTGTCCCACAACTGTCGACAGGTATTTCTTTGGCGCGGAGAGGACACGCAATGAACACGACGATCATCAAGTAGGGAATGAAGATGGCTTCGAAACCACTGGGAGAGAACGTGGAGCAATAAAAATTTCAACGTTCGGAGTGCTTCGTCCCTCATTGCCGGTCCGTAACGTCCTCCTTTTTCCCGGCGCGTCCTCCTCCCTGTCGCATCAACGCAACAAGAAATTACCGGTCGTTTGTTGTCTCGAGGGGTTAAATAAATAATACGCAAGTCGTTGCGTTTCCCTGGCATTCTCGTGTCTATAGTCCCGAGTGGGCAATCGATGCCAGTTCGCCCGGGACGTTTCGTCACCGGAGCGAAACCCGCTCGCACTCTTATCAATAACGTCCCTTGGGAGCGCGACGTAAGGCACGCAGTGATCCTTCTCACCTGAACAAGGAAGGTTGGAGCACTCTCTCCCTCTGCCTCTCGGGGAAATCGATCTCAAGTCGACTCGATGCCACAACAGTGATATTTCCACACCAACTTACTTTATTGCTCTTTGCGAACCAATTCAACACATCGTAATTCAAGCAATTTGACGAGGATCTGCGCTGACTACTTGCGGAACTGTAGTATTTGAATTATGTTTTCAGTAATTTCGTCACATTATATAATTTTGGAGATTTTTGCAACGATAAGTGCAATCGAGTGAACAAATGTGTTCTGGAGTGGAGAATGTGTTAAAAATTCGGAATCCCGGTTACTCTGGAGTGTGAGTCGAGGAGGCGTTAGTCATTAAAAGTTGAGCAAAATAATTGGATCGGCCGGGAAAAACAGAGGGAGTAAGTGTTCGCGTCACGTAGGCTTGTAACACATTTTCGATGGCTTATGCGGTGGGTTTTCACAAAACCTCATTTGAAAGTTTGATTAAAATCTCCGGCGGACCTCCCTCGTAATGGACGAACTTTCGAGTGTGCCCAGGAGTTTTATGCACCAACTACGACAATTTTATAAAGCGCGATGCCGAGCTCTGCCGACGCATAAATCTCATGTCGGAATGTGTCGATGTAACCGAGTGCCTTGTCACGAGGAAATGCCGCCGGCTAGCAGAACTCATTTGCCAGCGCGCCGCTAGTAATATGAAAAAAGCACTTTCAAATGGAGAAGTATGCGTCTGAATTCCCTGCATCTCGTTTCTCTTAATCAAATCACAAAGGTAATATCACCATCCTTTAATCTCAAAGGGTTTCCAACTGGATTGTATAATTAACGTCACTAAACTGTCCTGCGTGAGTTAGAATTAAGGCTGAACTTAGCACAGTCTTCTCAGAATAACTTCATACTACTACTACCAACGATTTCGAATTGAAATAGAAGCTCCTCTTTGCTTATTCGATGTCGAAATAGCCCGATATCAGTCTCGATCTGAATATTCCCGAAACATCTCCGGCACAGAGAGCGAGCAACACCCAGAGGTCGTAGAGATCATTCTCTAGGATTGATAAATCCCCGTAGATCGTAGATGTAGATTCCGGCGTACTCCCAAGTGCACCTGCAGTCAGAGTCGCCTCCTGCGGTGCACTTAAACGGGATGAGAGTGGCGTACTTCCGTTTTTTCGTGGGAGGCAGAGGCCGGCTAAAACGCGATCATAAATCCCCCGGGGACAGACAGACTCTATAAATATTGGGCCCTTTCTACGTGCGTACTACGAATGCCAGCAGGTTAGGACGCGACGGACTACACCTTCCGGAGGCGCCAGTAAGGGTCAAAGAGAGAGGAGGGAGAGAGAGAAGGAATGAAAAAGGGAGTAGTTGGGAGGATCCTCTGAGCATCCCTTGGATGCTGCGCTGCCCTCTCCGCTCCTCGGGCGTACGTGCCTCTCGCTCTCTCCGACTTAATTAAGCCGTCAGAGCTAACGCGTAGCATCCAAACACGTGGCACCATGTCAGATTTCAGTGTAGCAGTGGCCCCGAAATCGCGTCGGGCTGCTGCTCCCGCTGTTACTCCCCTGTTCCTGGTTCCTCGGGGCGAAGGTGGTACACGCCTTCAACTTGGCACTGCCGTGGAACTTGTTAAATCGGCCTGGCATCTGCTTCGAAATTCCCTGTCTCCAGCTTTAATTTACCCTCCGCCCACGCCTGTGTAATCGCGCGACATTAATGTCAGACTGCTTTTATTTCGGCGAATCCGCTGGTACGGAATATCTCACTACTTTATCACGCCCCGCTTCAGTTCCGAGCGCCGTCCTCTGTAATAGTCTTCTGAAACAGAAGATTTTCTACCAGATAGCCACCTAAACGCTTGCGTTTAGAAACGATATTCCTTAACTGGCGGATTCACATTTAGTCTCAAATTCCTTTTATATTTTAAATGGTAGAATCAAATATAAATGGAAAATAGCTTATTTTAACTCATATAATTCTTTTTAATCGCCTAGTATGAGCCACCCTACGTCTGTACGTCGTTGCAACTGGGTTACTAATACCTCTCATGCTCGTCTTCCCACACGGGTTTAATTAAGCCGTCAGCAGCAGCAGCAAAATTCGACTCGAAGGATGCCAGTTTGAAATCAGAACCCGGGCCAAGGCTTCTCCGAGGCAGTAGAGTAGAGGTACAATGGCCGGGTGTATTATGTGCTGAAGCCCCGAAATTCCTGATGGCTCGTGAGTGGATGCTGAAGGAGGCGCCATGCCCGGGACCTGTCACCGAGCAGTGGGCCCTTAATGGCGGCTCATTACCTTCAGCATCAACGCGTGTTAAGCACCCGGGACAGACGCTCAGCACTCGCTCCTTTTATTTTGCCCGAGCAGTTACAAATGGTCACACGATGTTCCTTCGTGTCGGACTAAGCGGTCGCCTCGTAGGTGGAGATGATAAAGAATAGGCGACGACGCGCGCCGCCACTATGTCCCGCCGACCAAAGAGATGATAGCCATTACCTCGCCGGAGATGAAACACCCGGCACTGTATCAGACCCGTTGATTATTTATCGCGGACCCGGGGATAATTGGTTGCTCCAAAATCCAATCAACAAGTTCTTTAGCTCCAGGTAACCTAACCTCTCAAGCCCCACTTCTTTGTTTCAAAGGGTCCCCCCACTGGAATGTACCTTTCTTTTTCGGCCTCCTCCTGGGCCTTTCGCCGGCCACCCAGAAAACTTTATTATGTATTGAGATATATGCCCATCTGTGCCGAGAAGAAATGCCGCTAGGAATGATTGTGGTGATAGAGCTTTCAATATCAAAGATTGTTTAGACCTCAGAAACTGAATAGTTGTTTCTATTGTTTCCTGATTCTTAGAGGGTACTATAGTTTAAAAAGAGTGGACTGAGTTGGCAGTTATCCAGAAAGCAATATATTTGACGATTCCTATTACGTTCCTATACGAGTCTTCCCGGAAGTTTTCCTGGCGACATGTATCAAGGTGTACTTGTCTCATTCACGAAGCTAATTAGGATTCAGAAGCAGCCGGCGTGGTTGGCTGAAAAGGAGCATGAGACGCAGAAAACGCTCGTGACGTGATTCGGTCAGAGTGACGCGTAGTAAATCACGGTAACGTTGGAAGGATGATGGCATCATCGCGGCGGGGTTGGAAGCTTTCAGTAGAGCTTCATTTATGATCGGTGACGTCGAATGAATTAAAGTGGGATGCACGACTGCAACAACGGTGTTAATTCACCCCTCCGCACCATCGAACCATGGCCTTGCCTCTTCTCTGTTACCTATGTGCATTAATGGGAGTAGGCGAGTACAAAGTGCGGCACATTTGTACCCGCTGGCAACGTGTGTGCCTGACATTGACGTCCTTTGACAATGTTTGACTGCCAATAGCAGCGCGAAAAATCCACATGCCCACGTGCTACGCTGGACAAACAGCACACCGATTGTCTGCGTGGCTGCTGCCCCGCGGATTAATTATGAAACATCTTGTTTAGATAGATCGATTAAACATTCATTGCCTTCCCGGCTATTGAATCCTTGGCGAGCAAAATTCCGAAATTATTTTGTCTACCGCGATGGATAGCACATACGGAAATTCCTACAGGCTCAATCAAAGCTAAACCCAGAGATACATGAAACAATTGGAGAAACGATAATACGACCTGTTCTTCCTGGATTATTTTATGATTCTACGTGGTATGATTCGAGAATCCTTCTCTAATGATTCCAAACAGCAGAGAAAGTCTGCCAGTATTTCTAAAGATTAACATTATGGGAACTTGGTTATTCTAGACTGTTGTAACTATATTACGAACGTTATCTTTCAAAAATGATTATGTGCCGCAGAATATAAGTTACCATAACGTGACGGCGGTTATCAGGGTGCTAAGACTGATAGTCTAATGTTAAGTTCCATTTCGCATTATGTTCGACAGGGTTTCGTAACGTTTGGATGACCCTGTACAAGATTCTGTCACGCTACAGTTATGCGCGCACCGCTTTCCGCACAAATGCACGGCGATGCGCGTCGGCAATTATTAACGGCCATTTGCTCTCGATGGCCGTGGCGGACGAGCGGAGCAACGCGAAATGACGTTGTAGATAAACATTTGCCATCGTAGAATTTTAATAATCATTATCATCAAAGCTGCGAGCGGAGGGCGACGGCGCGGCGCGGCGCGGCGGGTAGGATTGGTGGGGGCTTAATCGACGGGCGGCGAAACTCTATGAAATGACAGGCCCATCCGGATGCATTCAGCCGTACTTCATCCCCCATCATACCCTTTCCTCCTTCGGCCTGGTAATTGCGCAAGCAGCAGCGCTAGCATCCAGCAGAGGAGAGCCGTTAATGAAATTCTTGACGGGTTTGACGGGTGTCGCGCGACCTATCGATTAGCACCACTTACACTTCTCTGGAGGTGCGAGCCGACTGATTATCGCACTGCGGAGAGCCGGCGAGCGAGCATTCCCCGGGTCCAAGCAAACAAAGAGTCATCCAGATTTTTCAGCTTGCACTTTAGTGCACTCATGGTGTTTCCCTGCACCCTGCTGATCCTCGGTGTCTACTCGGCCCCATCGCTCAGCCTGGGGTGCTAATGGTCCTCGAGGTCGTCCCACCATCTATCATAGCACTGAACGCTTTGCTCTCTTTCTCCCCCTCTCCCCTCTCCACCCTCTCCCCTCCTCGGACGCTTCCCACCTTCCAATATAATAGTCCTTTTGTTCATTTCGTTCACCCACATACCCACTTTTCAGCGCACCAACATATTTTGCTCCCAGGTGGAATCCTCTCACTTGGTGCCGAATGCCACCAAACTCGTTCCGCGAGGAGACGCCACTCGGTCCTTCGATTATCTTAACGACGCTCGAATTCCAGACAGTAACTTCCTCTTACTGCGCACTCCGTTGCTGAGAGTGTTGGTTTAGTGCGCTTTCCTCGGCCTGTCTTGGTGTAAGGGTCGTCGAGGGCTTACATTTCCCTGAGTGAATGTCACTCACTACCAGGGAAATACATGCTAGACGTAGATAGATGGGACACTATTCCACTGGAATGTCGGAATGTCCTCCAAATAGCTTGTGAGATGTTTTTAGGGGTAAATACCGAAAATTGGTCATTAACTTTATTTACTTTAGTTGAATATTACGTTTTTTACTATTTCAACTAGAAATGCCAACGTCTTTCCAATTAGCTAATCAGAGTTCGTCTGTTTGAATGACAAGTCTGTGAGTAGATACATTGCATTTCAGTCTCTGGCTTCGGAGGCCATTTGACATACGTGCACTGGATATCCCGAGTAGGTACAAATGTTGTTTAGCCAGACAAGTGCCGATTTGAGCAATAGTTTCTGCACGAAGGGTGCATACGCACGTTCAGGATCGATCAACAGTGTGCACCGCAGGTGTTTAGGTAATGCATGTATCCCATGAGCATAGTGAATCAGCAGATATCGGGTGTTCGACGTCGGCCAACCCTCGAACCTTCATTCAGCAACAGACGCACCCTCGGATTATGTTAACACACAGATCCCATCGAAGCGTATGATTCGCCGTACCACTTTCTCTCATAAGCATTAGACCATCGGGCACTCGTGCACGCAAGAGCGGAACACTGAGAGGTTAAAGAATCTGCACTCCAGATTTAAATGGGTTGGCCTGGCCGCATCCTCCATAACCGATTTATTATTGACGAGCATGGATTACTTTCGAGAGATGGCAGCCCGGATTGGCTATATCGGCGAGCGACTTTTATTTACGAGCTGAAAAATGCCGAGAGCGCGCAGCAGCCTGTCTCTGTTGTAACCGTGGCGAGATCGTTTGTCCTGTTCCTGGCTTGCCAGGGGCATCCCTCGCCCCATCGGTCCCTCATTCTTCATTTGCCTAAAAGAGACCCCTTTGTGTCCACTCGTCTTCGGCCCGAGAACTCCGCACCACGCCTCGCTCTCATTCCCATCGAGTACCTTTTATTTTCCAGTTTCCACCGCTTTTCGACCCCCTTTTTTCCCTTTGGCCGCACGCCGCGCCGCTTTCGAGGGAAAGCTCCTCCGGGAAAGGGTACTGTTAGCGTACTTATCGGCGATACTGAAACTGCTCCCTTTGTCTCTTGATGATTCGAAGTTGCGCGGGGGAATTGAAATAGGGAGAGACTTTGATGAGTCGAGACAAAGGATTTGTTCATGGGACTGCGGAAATGGAATTGCGATGCGATGTTAAATGCCCAAGTTGATACCTGATAAGCTATGTGCCCCTTTTTGATAGCGCTGGTACTGATAATATCCTTTCTATTTGTTTCAGGTAAGTCCTCTTGACAATTCATCATTCTGTCATTCGGAAGGTAAAACGAGGGAAGTTTAATTAAACATTTATGTTTACGCAATCCGAGATTCCGACAATCTGCTTATTTAAAGCAGTAATTATTCGAAAAAGCGAGTGCCAGATATAATCGGCAATTCGATGAGTAATTTCGGAACTGTTTGCGCTTGCGGAATTATCCGTTTGATTGCTTATTGCTTCGTATGATAATCCAGTAGGCGTAGTGCGGCCCCTCTCGATAGAAGGATAATAGGGTGACCGTTCTTTCCTGTGGTCCGTTTTGCTCGGCCAACACACACGCATGTTTAATGCTCCACTTAGCCCGCGTGCATTATGAGCATTGACTTATTAATGAGGCCGGCTTTACCCTAGGCTGGTTGTGCTACAATGCAGCGCGGCCGAGCGCGCTCCAAGTTTATGACCGAAACACGCTTATTAGCTTTAATGAATAGAAATAAAAGATTCAACCGGCTTTCGCAATTTAGCCACCTCCGACGCGCTCACGGTCTAACAGCCACCGTGATTATTGCGCATCGCTTTTGTCCTGGTTGCTGATTATACTATTTCTCTCAATTATTAGCTCGGCTTCAGAGAGCTCGTTCCGCGAATCAATTATTTTGTGGTGAATTGTTCGACTCAATGCTAACCGAATACGTTGGCTAAACATGTCAATCTCGACGACATGCGAGGTTAAAATATTGTCAATTCGATGGTATATTTTTAGGCAAAGTATTCATGGTTGGTTAAAAGGGTACTGGTAGGCATACTTTGGCAAGTATTCGCAGGAAACACGAGAACTCTGCTTCACGCAATGCTCCCTTCATCAGAAATCGACGTAATGGGAGCTCGTTAAAAGCCTTACGTGCGGCGAAATGGGCAGTGAGTCTCTGGTAAATAAAACATAGTCTCGCGGATTCAATAAAAAGTGGGAAAATAAATGGAAAGGAGTAAACGCCGCGTGCAGACTGCAAGCTGTTTCGTGACGGATCGTCACGATCCATGGATCTCTGCCAAGAGGTCAGCATTCCTTGAAGAAATCCTTGTGACTTGTACTTTTTCTCCTAACATTCCTGCTCGCTATCACATGATATATTCGAGCAAGCGGAAAATATTATCGGATTAGGAAAACGTAGCCAAAGTATTTGACAAGAACTAGAGCAATAAAAGATGCAACTCATATAATAATCATTCAAGGAACTATCTAAATTATTATTGTACCGCCAGCAATGCCAAAGTTAGAAGATCATTATTATAACAGGAAGATTTCTAATTATAAAATGACTGAAATAGGAAAGGTATTGGGGCGCATTAAATATTACGAGACTCAAGGGGATCTAATAAGGTTCAGGTCGAGAAGGAAGCAATCATGTTAGAGGGTGCAGCGATCGTCCAATTCGGCGAATTGCGTAGGCGCTCGCGTGACCCGGGGACGTTCACGCACGCTGGCTATGTAAAAGTAGGAGCTACGTAGTTGCAACCCTGTCATTTTTTCCCGTGTCTCGACGGGGTCGGAGCGGTCTCTTCCCACTTGGCACACGTTACATGCTTACGATTTCCTGTAACCACTACTGCACCTTCTCGCCGGTTCTCCTCTTCTCGCTCGGCCGCCCTGTCACTCTCTCTCGCGCGCGCGCGCGCGCGCTCACTCGCCCGCCAGATAAAATCGCCTCGGCCCCGAGGCCGGCGCTCACGGTGCATTCGCAAATTACACGGCTAAACACGGGGGTTATCGGTGTTATCGGCGGGATAGAGCGCCAATTAGTGTGACGCGCGCGTGCACGCGGAAATTCGAGGATCTCCGCTTGGCCGCGGCCTTGCACCTAACGCCGACGCCACCACTGAATCAGCAATATCGAACCCCTCACCAGTATTGATCCCACAAATACTCTTGTTGTACTTACAATCATTTATTCTCTTTTATAGAAACGATGATTCGAATTTATTATACTCAAGTATGTTAATTTTGCTTTGTAATACGAAGACGATTAATTTCGTAAGTGTATTGTGAAAGGAGTTGAAGGTACCTTATAAGGGAAGTTGCTTGTTTCACGGAAAAAAGTAGCTTCTTACAAACTTTTTTACTACTTTGATATTGGCTGGCTGGCGAATTAGAACGATCGGTTTCGCGTCGCGGGCTTTGTAAGTGACCCAACTGATCGTATCTGGACCATTGACGCGTCTATTGAGGAGCTAACGAAGCTTAAGCCTCGCGGTTCTTTGTACCGGAATCTAAATTGTAAATGACACGAATGAGCGGAAATTGATCGCGAGCCTTTGATAAAGAAGGCAGGGGGTGTAATTAGTGACGGGTTTAACGGCTTTGCATGTAAGTGGAACGTGATAAAGAACAGTCAATGCCGCGAGCTTGGAAAATAGTGCCTGTAACGCGACGTAGATCTCTGAGAATAACTGAGAATTTCAGGATTTCGCAACACGTTTGTCAATACACGAATTTTTAAATGCAGCGCTGTCTTTCAATTGGGATTATTTAAATTTTCAGCTTGAAAAACTTTTACAGGGTAGAATTCCTGACGTCTGCAATTTCGGGATTTCGATCCTTTTTGATTTTATGCCAGCCACCTGCAAAAAATATCGGCCTTTCAGATTTAACGCCGGGAATTTCACCTGTGCGAGACATTTCCCATCGCGCGTACTTTTTCGCCCCGAAAATAAGTCGCACCGGCGACCACACCGACTATGGAACTTTTTTCTCGCTGGCATATTGATAGGATCGTTGTTGCCGGAGAACACACGGCGCGAGAGATACACCGGAGAGGCCCAGGACAATTTTTCATTTTCGATGTAATCTGCGATCGAATGAAAATGGAAATAGAACCGATGAACGAACGAAGTCAAGGATCATAAAAATCGCCTGGGAAAAGTCACACGTCGTCGCAATCTCATTGGAATATTTTCACAATATTGGCAGAAAGCAAAGATCATTTAAATCGTGGCGATACATGATCGATTATATTGAAAGTAATATATACAATATCATCGAAACGATTATTATATGGATGATTGTATTTTTTAAATGATTTTTTCCAATACTTAAGCGGCTGTCGCGTGACTGGGATAGCATGTGCATTGATTAGCAAAGAAATTCGGATGTCATCATTAATCGTGGCGGTGCGCCCGGCGGATATCAGCATGCAAGCCTCGTAAAAACTGTCTGGGAGAGGTCTGCACGTTCTCCACATCGAAACGTGCATTCGAGAGGAGCAAAAGGAGCAGGACGAGTTTGCCGTGGCCAAACACAGGCCTCCCGGCGTCCTCCTGTCATCTTCGACAATCACGACTGCCTCGCGTGTGTACGTGAGTCCCTCGTGCACGCCTTCGTAAATTTGCGAGCCCCGCAAACAACCGGTCAAACAGGAGGTAGCCCTTAAAGGAAAGCGGAGAATTGGAAAATTGAAAGACAGCAGTATCGGCCACGCTAGATTTACGACTACCTGCCTTCAAATTAGAAACAATTCTAGTCTCTCATTTAACCAACTTTAATTTATCCAAATTATCAAGCCAGCGTAACACAAAATTCTTTCAAAACTTACTGTTTCTCATTTATAATGAAAGTGAATATGGCTATTAAATAAAGTGACACAAATGATAAAATTGCAAGATATTATCTGGCAAGAAGATAAACTGAATTCACACTACTATATAAAATAATGCCTGGTATAATAGTATGCTCGATGATATCATGCCAATAAAAATCGTCGAGCTGCGTGACTTCCGCGGATTATTACTGCGCGAGAGAAAGGAGAGCGCAATGTATACGTACGATACACGTCGGCGGACAGAATAAAGTGCGAGCTTAATAAATACACCTGGGGAGTTTCGTGATCTGGAAAAGTATATTTCTGTGCGCAGTATCGCGATCCTGAAAAAAATTAAGCCGCCAGTGCAAAGGATTTCTCAAGCATGATGTGCGTATTATACATTGCACTTTGCACTTACCTGTCGTTAACACGCACGAAGGAACATCACTTTGAGAAATGCAATCTTTCCTGCCAGTCTCTTCGTCAATTTATTATTTCTCTGAACATTTTGTTGATTGAATTCCTTTCTAATTAATGTAAACTAATTTGCTTTGTGATCGAAATCATTAGGGAGGTGGTCCTATTAATTATCCTATTAGGGATTTATAGTTGGAACTTAGGTTTCAAGCTTTTGCGTAATTCACTATTCCTATCGCGTTGTTCGATTAATATTTTTGAAGTAGTTTAACAATCATGACGCTTTCGAAAGGCGCAGAGTACACTTCCGCGTACCTGCCGGTCGGTAAGGTTTCAATTAACAAAGTGGTTCAATTAATATCGAATTCCAAACTTGACAACTGGCAGAACAGTACATATTTATCTTACAGCGTTCTCTGCTCGGGGTATAACACTTAATCCTGCAAAAACCTGGCTGCGCATAGTATCGGATCATGAAATGGAGAACCGACTGTTTATACTGCAGCGCTGCTAGCATTTTTTCCATTCCGCCCCTACTAATCCTGTTTCTCATACCTCTAAAAGGCCAGCCTGATAAATGTCCAGATCGAGGTAATTCGATAGGTAAACTTAACTGCCAGAAAGCACGAAGGCCAGTCTGGACTTCAGCAGTGAGTCAATGCAGTAGGAAAAATGGGCCAAAGTTCTGGCTTCTTTTTGTTCCCTTTGCATTATCAAAAGCATTATGAGAAGCTCGACAAGGGACTGGGTAGTTTTCAGCAGTGTCGCCATGTCGAACACGTAGCCCATAACCACCCTCTGTAAGCGGGGTGGTTGCGGTTGTTGTGCGGTGAGAACTGTTAGCGACAGCGTGAAAAACAAGGCTACAAAGTGACTTTTTCCCTTCCACGGAACTACGGGCACACGAAGCACCACCGGCAAGTATTTCCATTAGGGATGCGTGTATTTCATGTTCGCACATTCTGCGCCTCTCGATCCATTTGAATTGTAAACCACCATTTTCTTTCGCCGCCAGCCCACTTTCTTCTAGGACGAACTAGGACCCGATATCAAGGGTCAGTTATTTTCGGGAAAACAACATTTGCATGAGCGCATTCTACCCTATGTAGCTTTTCGCTTCCTCGCGCGAAAGGAAATTGCGAGACGATACGAAATTGCGTTCCAGAGTTAGACGGCAGTATTGATAAAGCAGTCCAATTTTATCTAGGTTAATGCTGGTGCGGTTCAATTTAAGCATTTTACTGATACTTTATCTTTAGCCATCTTGAATTTCATCCTCATCAATAACCGTCTATGGAGAACTTAAAAATACTCATCAGTTGCTTTCGATCGTATCGAAATAGAATAGCCTGACGTTCGAATTTCATCAAGAGTTAAGTAAAATGAGTTCACTCCCTATGACAAAAGAGATGTGCACCAAAAAAACAGTCCTCTTTTTAAGGAAATGAAAATATTCTTTGTGTCCCGACGCAGAAGGACATTCTTTCGTTCAAACTTTTACTTCCTGCTTTTCCCTCCCTCTTTTTATCCGGCGACGCCGTCACTTTTTCGCCTCACCTGCTCGTTGCCCGAAAGAAAATCCAATTTCCCATCTTACAAAGATCATCTTGAATAATTATTTCAGCCGGCGGGAATAGAGCTCTCGGGCAGCCGGTTGGTTGCCTAGAAAAGCGCTTGTCTGCCACCGGATATCTTCGTTGAAAATTAATCTCCCTCTTTCTTTCTTCCCTGCTATTTCACTATCGCTTGCCATTCGTTGCGCTTAAAGCGCAAGGAGGAACACCGACTGGTTCCCTAGTTCATCTGAAAAGTCACTAATTCCAGTGATAAGAGGTCTGGTAATCTCGCTTTCCTGTCCAGGACCTAAAGCCGCGGCCGTAAAGCGATCCCGCAGCGAGCGAGAAAAGAAAGCTTAAACTGCGTCACCCTACTTTCCAATAAATACGAGTCACAATGATTTAATAGCAGCTTCACGTAAAATAGCTTTCAGCAAGCATTCCCAATGCTTCATAAAATAGAAAACAACTGGATATTTTTTTGCAAATCATTTACGTTTATTTTAAAGCAGCATTCTAAGAATTCTGAAGTGCATCATGTGCAAGTCCGATCAGATTAATTTTCCACTGAAACCAGTAAAGTTCTCCATGTGCCAGTTCCACCAGTCTACGTATTATCTTTGTGACCCGGCATTCTAATAACGTCCAACTGCGTTAATCCCGCAATTTATTAATGCAAATCCGCGGTTCGTGTCGATGAGCGTTATCGCTGGACTCAATTCAAATCAGCGCTCTCTGCCGCTTTTCGTTTTGCCGGGTACTTGCCCTACCGAGAGAACACTGACGTATATGAAGTCCTTTAGCCTGTGAATGCATGCACCTCGTTCCAAGCGAATTAAGCGCACTCCACGAAAAATCCTTCAGGCTCTTTCTGGTAATCTAATAATCAAGGCTTTTACGATAACTCGGCAAATTCCCGACTATATTTTACAGACTTCCGACAGCAGTTCATTTCAAACCGAAATCCAATCTTTCTGATATCACTTGACACTCGTAAAAGAAGTAGACCGCGCATACAACCCTTCCAAGGCCAAGTAATTATTGGGGTTTGCAACGTTGATTTGCCAGAGCTTTCTCATAGGAATTTAAATGACGAGAGGACTTTAAGCTCTTCTTCTGTGGGAAGAAGCGTGGAGCTGTCGCACGCCGGTATCGTACGGCGAGACGTGGTAGGCCTGGTTAGGCGGGCTATGCATTTTCCATTATTATCTCGACGTTTTATAACGGGGCTTACGTGGCTGATTAGCTGTCACGCTCACACACACACATACACATGCAGACTCTCACACCCCTTCTCTCTCTCTCTCTCTCTCTCTCTCTCTCCGTCACTTATTATGAATGTATGGATCTACATCTGATCTATGAATAATGCGGCCGTGCTTAAACTGATGCCCGTCCCATGCAATGGGCATAGAATATACATGCCAATCCTGGACATAATTAGACCACTCTGTACTATGTTAATTGACCTCAAACTAGTGAATAGCCGCCGCGTAATATCCCAAATATCATACCTCTATTATTACTAGTGCTTCATTCGATATACTTGTTACTCGCGAAGTTGTATCACTGACGAAGTTTCTGTCACTGAATTACAAAGTGCTTGAACTTTCACGCGGCAGACATTTTATTAGAATTGACCTAATCAAAGTCGACTTCACTCGTTCTAGATTAATGACTTCTTAAAATTAGTCCTTGCTGACTAAATTGTATTATATTTTGGAAGCAGTGATTTGGGGTCATGAAAAAAAGTGATTGGGTTGCGATGGGTCTCTGGAACAATTGGTGGAATTTGGAAGAATTGGAGGCGAGAGTGAAGGGAAAGTGTAGCGGGCAGCGCATGAACGATAGTCGGTGAGCGATAATGGCGGCCTGGCTCGAAAAGTGTGTCATTTGCCAGAGTGGCAAGCGCCAGCCGGCCTTTTTAATGCATTCGCTCGAATGGAAGTAAAACTTATCACGGTTCATTGCGAGCTCCAAGTGCACTTGCAGGGAGAATACGGCACACACCTTATCCGGCCGCACTCTCGAAATGCACGCGAGCTTCCGTTTCCCTTGGCGGCGTGCAATAATTATTATCTATTGCGCCCTGCCTTTTTATCCGCGGCGTACAAGTTAGTTGCATTAACATTATCGGCCTCTCTGGGAGCCCTTTGAAAAACCCGGCCGTCTTGGAGCTTCGATAAGCGCGGGAAAGCGACGGGTTTTCGCTTTCTTTTTAAAGCGTCTGCGTAACGGGAGTAAAAAGCTTCGCGTACTATGAAAGTATAAAACAAAACAAGCTTCGCCTCTACTAATTTCAGACATTAAAGAGGAGGAATAAATGTGAAAGCTGTACCTCCCTTAACCATGGCTCTATTATTTGCGAAAACTGAAAGGAATCTTTCGCACTCTATACAAATTCGACTTTTTATGTTTTAGAAACTCTGCAAGCTTAACCATTTAGTTCAACAGTCCTATTCCAATTGACCGAGTGTATTAGACCAGTCCTGAAATAAGTTTCAGTATCCGATCTAATCGTTCAAAGCGCCGCGCCGCGTCGCGCCGCACCGGAGGAATGCCTCGACCAGACGAAATTCCAAGCGGCAACGAGCTTTCGGACCAAGGGCTCACTCGACTCGGCCGAATCGTATTTACATTTAATCTTCCAACCACGTTAATTTCGCGCGCGAGAAATTCCCGGAAAATCTGTTTAGTTTGCCGCAAGGCGGCGTTGGTGAAGGTGCCGGTGGCCACAGTGGCACCAAGCCACATAAAAACTAATATTAGTCCTTGAGGGAAATGCGTTTTACGAGCGACGGCTAGCCGGGAAATATGCTGCCAGATTTTCCTCCAACCGCCTGCCGCGGTGAGCTACAGTTCAAGCCCGCTCTCACATTCAGCTGGAGAAAATGTACTTCCATTTCTCTGGGACAAAAATGAAAAGCAGGCAGGAGCCCTCGTTGAATTGCTTTCGAGAACGATTCTCAAATGAATGCGCTGTCACGCCGACTGGCTTTCACCTTTCCCAAATTACCGAACGTACATTCCCGCCTCTTCTATGTTCGATATTATGTTTTCGAATGTGAACGTTTCTCTGAACAAAGCAAGCGGCCGCGACTTTAATATTGAATTCCAGCAAGAGCCTGGCAGTTGGAGTTGCCAGGGTACACAAATTAAACTGGCCGATGGTGTATGGCTCTGGGAAGTTAGGGCGAGGACGGAGCCCATCATCGACTGTTTGTCAAACTGGGAGGTTGTTTGGTCAAGGCATGGAGATTAAGTGGCACCAGGCGAAGGGCATATCAGGTCCATTGCACTTTTCGCAGCATTTCTTTCGCCCCCGAGAGCCTGACACAATTAGCCAGGCTATTAATGGCAATGCACGCGGTGTCAGTTGGCACTCGACAAGTCGGCGGGCGAGCGGGCGGGCGAGCGGGCAAGCGAGCGGGCAAGCGAGGTGAAGTTGGATGGTTGCGAAGAGATGGCCTGCAGCGATGCCATTAGTTATACACGAGTGAATACGGTGGACGTAGTACATCGGTCAGAGAGTCAGAGGACTACTCATTCACTCCCTCGGGACCGAAGGGTCTCTCCCGAAAGGGTGTTCCCCTATTTCAAGGACGAGCTTCAAAAGGGTATCTCGGTTGGCCGCATGCCCGGCAAGTTGAAAACCCCCCGCCCAAGGACTCTTCCCTGTAAACGACCAAGGTGTCTCCGAGCGTATCAGACACCGACTCGTTCGCTGCCCGTGCAAAATCAGCCACCCTTTACCCGCTGATCCGGCCAACTTTCCACTGTACTGAAAGCCGAATTTAAATAATAATTAGAATTTACGTCCTTCACCTTAAAACTTGGCCGCAAAGGGTATGCCTCGACAACCTAACGAGGTTAGGGGTGCCCCGAAATGAGGTCAAATTGGATCACCGAGCCTCTGGACTTCCGCCCCCTTTTTCGCTACTCCATTCAACATCGATGGGTTATATAATAGCTATTTTGAAGCTCTCGAGTGTAAATACAAGGGAGGATAGAAGCAATATCAAATGCGGTATAACACTCATGCATGAATACTTGGTGCATAAATATTAATATTGGCAATTCAAACTCGTAAAGTTTCTACCGAAGCTCAAAAGGTAAAAGACTTAAGTTAACGAAGCTTATTTTTTGCATTGGTACATTGAAAATTACTTGCAAGTTTTTCAGAACAGAGGGAGCTATACAGGAGCGAAAGGTTCCGATGAAAAAGGCAGTGAAAAGGTATTGAAATAATGGGAATGAATTATACTTACATTCGAGAAGTAATTAATGTGTGTATTGGACATTGGGAAAAACTCGAGAGGAAATAAAAGCCGAGGAAGGTTAAGCGTTCCATCGTACTCTGCCAGCAGCGCTCTTGTTATTCCTTGCTTTCCGTATTCAGAAGGGAAGCCTTTTCCCGCCAGGGAACAATACATTTCTCATCGACTTCAACTGTTTTCGTTCATCCGGCGTGTCGCGACATTCGCTTCGCAAATTTTTCATGGCGCGGCTCACGGGGCCGGAAATGAAAATTTTATTCGTTTGTCCGGCGGTTTTCATTAAATCCGCAGACACCTCTCGACCGCACCGCACTCGTTCTACCCACTCTCGTCTCTTTGAAGGGACGACAAATATTTTCGTAATAGCGGATTATCGAATTCCAAAATGCTCGGCAGCCGGACTCCCCCAATCGAAACAGTCTCGAGTGCCATGCCCTCGAAGCCACACGGCCACGCAAAATGTATCCGCATTTTAAGAGTTGCATTGCTACTGTAAATATTCAGTTTTAACCAAACGGGTGTAATGGCGCTTGAACCATTCAGAACATGTAATACGAAATAACTTTTTACAAGCTACGAGTTGCCAAGGGAATTGTCAACGTTTCTACTCGTTGCAGCATTGTGAGCCCCTGTATTTAATAACTCCTCACTTATTGGCAATGCCGCGCCAATTACTCGGATTTTTGGATCGGCAAATTAGCGGCGATTTTGCGCGCGGCGATCTCGCATTAAACCGCATCGGAGAAGGAAACCGGTTTTTGCACGCTGCATTTCGTTGATTATGCTGGAAGCAGCTGGCGGCCATTCATGAAAATGCATACTCGCCCTCGGGCAGGATAAAAAGTATCGATTCTCGCTTATCATGTTTTATTGCGTTCCAGTGTGTCGCGGCAGCGGCACCCGCCAGCTTTACAGGTACTCTCTGCCAGCAGCCAGGAAGTTCGCAATGAATGCTCGATTTTCCTAAGAAATTCACTCTTTCCGCTCGACACGAAGAAACTCGAATACTTCTCGGGAATTTATTTGTTGACTATTTTCATACCAACTTTTTCAAATCGTCAAAATTCCCTCGACATTCTTCGCCAATTCCTAGCGAATTATCGTCGGCTTCCTGAACGTTTGGAATATAGTTATTCACTCGTAACGAGGCTTCTCTCTGCGAACTCCAGTGATGGAAGGCACAAACGGTGGATATGGACTGGACACGTAATGGCGTGCGAAGTTTTTCCAGCGGCGCCGATGGATGATATTTCGTGAAGTGGCGGCGAAGCCCCATGAAACTTTAAGGGGCTATCGCTCTCGCCGAGCAGAGCTCGACTGGCGCGATGCGGGAGGAAGTTCGACAGCGTATTATCTACTAATCATGAGGGACTATAGTTCGCCAGACGTGAGTTTGCGGTTCCCCAGCAGTCGCTATCAATTTTACATCGCGCTAACCCCACGGCCGCTGCTGCCGCCGCCGCCGCCGCCGCCGCCGCCGCAACCGCCGCCAAGTAAATTCTAGGCCTAGCAAGCATGCTCTACTATGTACTAGTACTAGCACTTCTGCCGAGACGAGGCCTCCATGAAGAGGAAGGCCAACTTAATACCTCCATCGATCCCTGCTTTAATTATATGTCCAAGCATTTTTTTGCCGGGAAGTCCCTCTGCTTTCCCATGAATTATTTAAAAAGTATCGATTCTGATAAATTATGCATTCGACATTTAGCTTGGTCGTATTACTCTAGAAACCACCATTAAATCATAACGAATCCAATATTGCTATCTTACTAATTAATAGTCTTCGGTAATTCCCCTTTTAAGGAAATGCAAATTAATACAAAAGAAATGACTCATAAAACACTATAGAAGGTATTCTAGTTTTATTAAAGCAAGTTTCTGTGACCTTTTCACTCTTCTATGCTCTTGCTCAACCTTTAGATGTTTTGACCTTCCGGTAGCGTCTTCACACCGAGGGAGCTGACACACGGCAATTTCAGAACAGGCGAAGGAAAATGCATGCAATTCCAATTCAACGAAACTTACGACAGCAGTAAAATAAATCTGCGAACAGCGAGTGCAATAATCGTCACATTCCACTGGAATCGAAGAGGGCGATAACGCGGCCGGCGGCCGTCGGCGGGCGCCCGGGAACCGGTTGAATTCCCAAATCTCACCGGCCGAATGAAGCTGAAATTTCATTGAGAAGCGGGCCGTCCCGCGGCCAATTAACCCCGGCCCTATAAATAAAAAGGCACAGGCCGCAAGCGACGCTCAAGTGGCCTCTGTCAGCCACAACACGATATCGAGCCGCCATAGGATCCTCCAGGGGCTTGGGAAAAACTCCTCGCTACTTATGATCGATCAGCGTTGCGCAAGCAAAAACTGTTCATGACAAATTTATGTGATAAACAGGGCGACCGTGAATATCGAACATTTTTAATGCTTGTATTGTCACACCCACTTCATCCTATTATTGATACCACCATTTATGTTCTTATTAACATAGAAAATACTTGTTTCAATGTAACTGTAAGAAAAGGACTGAAAGAATTTTACAGACGAGAAACTACCGCCCTTGGATTCTTTTTGTAGCCTGTCTAAGTAGTGGTAGTTCTCCGAAAATTACAGTAGGTAGATGGAATAATTAGGGCTGATGGTTAGGCTGGTATCAGGGGGGATCTTCACGCTCTGATTATGAGGGCCGGACTACTGGCTCCACATTTCGCCGGGTGATTGGCAAGTAGCGAGGAGGCGTATGTCGTGGGCGGTCGGCAGGGAAAAAAAGGTCAACACGAAATGGTTCAAAGGTCGTGGGAGCGTCGACCTTTGGCATTGCTCGTTGGTAACCGTCAGCGAAATCGAACGCGGTGGCTCAGCGCTTCGGCCTCTCCGGCTGGGGTCACAGGCGAAGCAGTTGGAAAGGAGAGAGGTTAGGAAATGCAATTAAGTGGATACCTGGCCTCGCTGTACTTCTGCACGCCAGTGTACGCTGCGCTCCGGAGAGTATGATGGAACGTTGAACCTTGAACCCTATCGTGCGATCGTAAAGGGACCTTCCTCCATCTCCCTCCCAATTCGTCCTTCTAATCATGGGGCTCGAATGTCTCAAGTCGACCGCAAAATACGTCCCTTATATGGCTCCGCGTCAGCCCTGTTAACCCCACCAATATAAAGGTCTTGTCTCGCCTATGCTATCCCTTCGATTCTCTGCCTGGCTTTGAAGTCCTTTTCAAGTCTTCTCCAACCAGGAACTCTCGCCGACTACGAGAAAAAGGAAATGAGGGAACCAGGGAGTGATACTTTCCTACTTTCTTTGAAATCTGATGGGTTCCGCTGGGTCGCGGGGTTAACTGGGCTCCCACACTCAGAATGCATCATCATTTCAGTAGAGTTACTCTATCAAAGGGGTCTTACGAGCACCGAAACTAGCAAAATACCAGTCTTTATTTAACAGTCGCCTAACAAAATGAACTCAGTATATCATCAACGCTATTTTCCTAAATAATCGATCCGCAACAATAAAATATTCGCCATAGATTTGCCAGTTGCTCGGTATCAAAGAAACTTCCGTACAAGCGCTGTTCAGACTTGCATAATTTTTCTCGAGCACGTAGGACCTCGAATAGCACTTGAGCACCGGCGTCCGGCTAACTTTCGAGCATTTCCTAACATTTAGCAGTACATACTTCCTTCCACAGTTATCGGGTGTTACCGAGCGCGGACATCGGTGCCGCAGACTTTCCGTGCTTTGGCAGGCGAACCACTCACCAGCCGCGAATATTATATTCCCGCAATATAGTTGGACGCAGGCAGGACGACACAGGAATATCGGGAGGATGGACAGGAGGGTGGGAAACAGGACGCTCGAGACCGGGAAGCGGAAGGAGCGCGACGGAGCCAGTCAGGATACCACAATAGCCGGGACACGGCGAGAGGAGCGAGCATAGAGAGACTCGGAGATAGAGCGAAGCCCAGATACAGAGGAACATAGCGATAGACAGAGAACAGAGAGAGAGAGAGAGAGAGAGAGAACATAGAGAGAACAGAGAGAGGCGAAGCGGAGGAGCGCGGGGAGAAAGTAAAGTGGTTCTTGCAATAAGGGTGAGAACGAGCATGTGCCGTCGCCATAAGTACCTGGGAATATATATCGCCGCGATGCCATACCACGATACACACCTTCCAACGTTCCATGTAGGTACGCGTGTACCAACGCCAAACGAAGACAGACGTCCAACTGGCCGGGTTAAAGAGGGCCCCGCCAGGTGGGACAGCGACACTTGCTCTCTATCTCGGTCCCGAAGCAATTGCACCCTACGTGCCGCCGCTGGAAATGAAAGAGCCCCTCCCCTCCTCCCGCCGCTCGGCAAAGGGCCAAGGGTGGGGAATACTCGATATTGTTTCCCACTGGCGTAACTTGTCTTTTTCCTCGAGCGGCTATCCTTCTTCGATTTACCTTATCCCGACGGAGTTTCTCCTTTTCACCGTCCTCCAAGAAAGCCGAAGCTTCCTTCCTCCTCGAAGCGTGCGGCAACTCCTTTCCGGCAGCCGATCGTTTCCACGGCTACTCGCCCGCTCGCTCTTATAAGGTGGCCCCTCCACTTTATTGCATCCGTGATCTTTTCCTTTATTACGTACCTCGCCACCTCTGCTGCGCACTACTGCTGCCCTCTCCGGAGACAGCCGTCTTTATGGGCGCAATTATCGGACACGTCCGGTGAGCGGTGTGAGCGGACGATTCGCGGATCAGCCGTGAAAAGCTGGAGCGCGTACCACCTATCTTCAAGAGGCATTCGCTTGCCTCGAATAAGTTATATCGGCGCTTTTTTAGTGCGCGTGTGCGCCCGAGGGTTGAAAGGAGCCGCGTGCACATAAAAAGGCGCGGCGTGTGTCAGTGGCCGGCCAGTCGACGTGTTATAAAGCCGGGTGAACCTTTTGCTTTTTCCTTGAGAGGCCTGATTGCCAAGAGAGCAGTCAGTTTGTTTTTTAAGATACCCCAGTCAGTCTGGTTTCTGCTACTTTTCACTCAACGTGTACGTGAATACATACGATTTTGAGAATCATATGTATTTAAATGTTTAAATATTCCAGCCTGGCAGACGTTGGAAAGTGAGAGGGAAACTGAACTGCGAAGAATGTCAATGCTTTCGCTACATTTTCGGCTCTCGTCGTCAGATCTTGTACGTGAGGCAACATCCAAAATTGTGCACTCGTCTGCTTGAAATTCCCCCCGCAGAATGAGGTTAGCTGCCCAAAAATGGCGGTGCTGCAATGCCGAAGAGCATACTTATTCGCGAAGCGCGTTGTACGTGCGACGTATTTCCAGACGGGACACGCTATGTTTCGAGATATACACGTATATGTATGTATACTCGAAAAGCTGTTATATAAAAGGCGGTATTGACGGAATGCGAGAGGCGCACAATGCCGGCGTTATCGTCGTCATCGGAACGACGCTGATTCAATGGGCGAGCGGGCGACGAGTGTGTGCCAAGTAGTCGAGCATTCGTTGTTAACGCTCTCGAGTCTCTGCCGGTGTGTTGTTAAGCGATCGAGACGCCCTCTCCGCTCGAACCGTTTTGCCCTTTGATGTCCGCCAACACTCCGGCCGGGACCGGCGGACAAACGGTTAAAGCGCGCTCGTACACCAGAACTTTACGTCTAGCGCGTGCGTAAGATCTCCGGGCGCGCAATTGAGATCAAAGCGGACCGAATCGCTGCACGTCGCTGTTACTGCCAGTGGAATGAACCGTCCTACACCTTGTTACGACTTCCGCGAAGAAAAACAAGCGGTGAACTAGTAGTATTTTCAATGTTTTTACTTTCGCCGCCGGTTATGAAAGATGTAACTTGACATGGATTGTATTTTAATATTAACTTTAGTTATTACCTGTGATAAATAATAGTATTTTTATTAGAATGACTGCTATTAAAGCGAACACCTTTTCAGATCTAATTAGACGAGCATTAAGTATCAAGGAACGAATTTCAATTGCTAAACGATTTTCCCCTGCGCGCCACTTTCGACCCTAACAGCCTACTTCTTCGCAATTTGCATTTCGCCCCCGTTATTCTTTTATTATTTGAGTTAGCGTTAATTAGGGCTGTTCCGTCCTTCATCGAGGCATCGAAATGGCAAAGACAGAGGCAGCAAAGGAGCTCCCCGGAGTGCCTGGAAATCAGCCCCTTAATAACGACTCACCCTTTTCTTAGGACAATCATATCGGGGATCATTCTCGAAAGTTGGCCTTTGAAGTAGAAGGGCTCCGGGGTAGGCCGGGTCCTCGGCGCAAAGAGCATCAAAGAGATATCACGATTGCTGACAGGTGCAGGATAAATTGGCCCCGCCACGCGGTAATAAGGGATAGCCCACTCAGTCGAGCCCAGCGGGCAAAACGATCCCGAAGATACCAGATACTTATGCGAGATCGACGCTATAAATTTGATGGCGAAACAACACGCCATTTCGACACCTCATACATCGTTGACCAACACTTTGTAATCACAAACCCTGTTTTTCAAATTAATACGTCAATGCAAAACTATCGTCACTTAACACACAAGTCCAAATTGAAAACAGACCCTTTTGGGGTTTTTTTATTTGCTATTTATTCATCTCGCTGAAATTTATTGATAGTGTATCTATGGCAATTAACGCGAGGAAGTGCGATTCAATTTGCATATCGAGGACAACAGATGCACTTGGCCAGGCTGGAAAGCCTGAAGCCGAGCAGCGATATATACCGAATCGATTAATGACTGTTTGAGCAAACAGATGGAAAACAGCACAATTGTCCGCAGGATGTGACACATTAATCCACATACAGCGCAAACTGTTACATTGGGCAGATCGAAAAAATATGTATAGCACTCTCACGAGCATCAGATAATCAGCTTGTCAATATTGCCCGGGAGGAACTGGTTACGTCGGCACATTTTTCGCTCGGATTGCTGGCAGCTTCGATTCCCAAGCTGTTGAAAAGAGAAAAAGGAGCATTTGCCGCGCAGCGAACTCAGCACAGCAGCCGTTCGAATTAATTGATAGCGAAGAGTTGGCTTATATGTATAACTATGTATACTTTCCTCTCACTCTTTCCCTCCGGGTATTTGTGTGTGCGTGTGTGTCTGTGTGTAGAGGCGTAAATGTATGAGTTTGCTTGGCTGGGCGTGGATGCGGCACTTGAGGAGTGATGTTTCGAATAAATCAGGTCGACGAGATGGAAACAACGAATTGAACGCTTAGTCGTACCGTCCGGCTTCCTCCATCATGCCAGGCGGATAATGAGCGCGACGTATTAATTAATTTTTTCTCAGCACAAGTTATATTCCCGCGTGGCGTCGCTTCGTGTTAAAGGACGTTGCGGCAACGCTTTTTTTCACGCTCGCTGTTTTCACTTCTTGGTTGCGCGCATCAACCTTGTCAAGATAAGATATGGCGAACGTGTTTCAGAGCAGAGCTCGCAAGATTTAGCTTCTGTTAACGTAAAAGAGAAGTGTGCGACTTGATTGAGTGATGTTTTATATTTGTTACAACATTATTAAAATAGTAAGTGCCTGTTCAAAGGCAGATCTGAAAGGGATGAAGTTGTATAATAATCTAGATAATCTAGAACTGGATGAGCAATACAAAGGGATTCTGTTACTCGTAATATCTCGATCTTGCAAGCGAAAGCCAATGGCAGTCACTTCCATTACAGCATCAACCATCAAACGAAGGATGACGCAAACGGCAGCTTTTAACGGGAGCCTCCGTAATTATTATTTCCATTGCTGCCTGCTAATTGGCGAGACGGACGGAACTCATTTATGTTAATGCTGCTCGGCTTTGTGTTTAGGGGAGCGGAGAGAGACTCATTGCGGACAGGTTACGGCTTCGCCATATTTCTACTTAACAAACCGGGTCAAATTCTGCAAATTACTTCGAAATTACTCTTTGAAATTTCGACCACTAATCATATAGAAATTTATTCTTTTGAGTGCAGTTAGTACAAAATCATAGGAAATAATGAAAACATTAATATATAAATATGGTTGGTCGATTACAGTATTAATGAGGCCACGCAGAGCCAATTGCAAATATGCATAGGCAAGAAGCCACATCGTCCGTGAAAAAAGGGGCAGAGCAATTCTTGCAGCTCGATTAAAAATCGGCTGATGCTGTGCCGGGGACGAGCTGTATTTATTTATGGACCCTCGGCGCTCGGCGTCGAAATCGAGACGCATTTTGCATAGCGATGACGAGAGCGCTTGTCAGGCGAGATGAGAGCGCCCTTGGCAAGCGCGTGCACTGCCGCAGCCTGGCAGATTTTTAATTAAAAAACAAACTCTATCATTGCCGGCATACGAGAGCCTGGCACAATTTGCGCCAAGGTGCAGCGACACCGACGATAATGACGACGTGCACGTTCTACCGCAGTCGAATTTTTAATTAAAACTGCTACTCGCTAATGAATGCCTGTCCCCGCCTGTCCAAGGGCACTTGCTTGACGAGCAAATGCATATACTTATTGGATAACAAACTTTCCCGATCCGGCTTGCATTATGTTAAGTAGCTGTCTTCGAAATCCAAAAACGCTCACTGAAAGTGTAATACAATTCCCTGTGCATTTCTAAATGACTATGAAACGAAACAACCGCACGCATATGCAATCCCCGGTATTACCCAGTTGCGGTCTCCACTCTCGCGAATGGCTTCACATGTAGTTTTCAAAATAATTTGCCCGGAGTAATAATGCGAATTCCGCCGGCTTGTTATCCATGATCCCGGGAACGTTAAAGCAGACAGAAGGGATTCTCGTGGGATTCTCGAGAGCTATACCGGGCGATGCAATAATTAATGTCGAAAATCCGGGCGCCGATTTCAAAAGGCCAGGAGTGCCAGGAACGAGCCAGGAGAGGCACAGGGCTTCAGCATCAGGGCGGACGAGCAAAAGCCGAAACAAAAGCGGAGTGCACAGCGGGTGAATTACAACGTGTCTCGGAGGTACACGCGACGAACTAGGCGGCCGCCCCCGGCTCACCCCTCGCCTTCGCGGAAGGCATAATGGATCAGGAATGAATTAACGACGGTCCGAAAGGGTAGAAAGTGCAGAGAGCGTACACAGCGCACTGCGCATGCAAGCCGTCTACATGCACACACAGAAACACACAGACACTCAGGCACACAGTACGGCCTGTCTGTATGCGCAGGGAGAGGCAGGTGTAGCACTGTGCGCGCAGGTGGAGGCGAGCACGCTTGATTCCGGGAACGAGCCTCTCTACCGACGCCGGCGTCTAATGGACGAGAGACACGCCGGCTTCCACATTAGCTAGAAACAATTGTATTGTTTTTCTCACAATGCCTGAGCGTACGTGCTGGATCCCGCCGTGCCGGCTCTAGAAACCGTCACTCGCAGCTCCGTGCTTCAGTAGACTAGCTTCTGCAAGCTTCTACCATCTTCTCCGGACACAAGACGTTACTGTCGCGACTCGCTGCTGCCTTCTATGCCAGCCTTCCGCCAGCAAGCCGGGTCCAAAGAGCTTCTAAATGGCCGGTACAGATTTCCCCGCCCGAACCCGCTTCTTCCCACCTCAAGAATCTCCCCGGGCAATCCTCTCTCACCTGCTGATACTATTACTGGCTTCATTGTTGGTTCGCTGTGCTTCTAATACTGGTCTTCAGGATTGACATATCTTAGAGAATAAAGCTAATGCTTCCAATTGCGTATTCTGCTGAATTCTGGAGCTAACATTTGGTAGCAGAAGGTTGGAATGTTATGAAAGCTTTGAATTATTTGATATACTCCAAATTGCGAGTGGCGATTGCTACATAATGCACGGCTGGAAGAATTACACGATTATCAACTCTCCGGGAGTTGTTATTAACTAGTGTATCCGGCGATCATTTGCATGCTCCACTCGTAATGCGGCTAATGTCGCGTTACCGGAGCGGTGCATTATTGTGAGGGAAACCCAGTAGACCCGACATCCAAACGATTCCACGCGTCAAACTCAAAATTGTCCCCGAAATGTGAAACGTTGAAATTCACCTGTTGCGCGCCGCCAGCACTCCCAGAATTTTATTCGCCGTCCGATCCTTCCGCTGTTTTCATAATCCCAGTCTCCCAACGACATTACGATTCGTAATCTAATACCTTCCGCAAACTACTAACGAGTTAGAGTTTCGAGCAATGGAATCTCCGAGCTTTCTACTAAAAACCAACCAAAAATAATTCTCTTTATTACCAGGCTTTCGCAAGAATTTTTCTACCACGCCAATTAGTTTCATCTTCACATTGGATCTTTGCAAATTATGCAGAGATCAGTTGTAAAAGATCAAATGAGGTTACAGTAAAATCTGTTGAAACCCTTAGTTTATCATAAATTAGCAATTATGGAGGACAGTTGCTGTGTCCAAATCTACGTCTACAGGATTTCCACATACTGTCACTTTGACGTTGCGGCTCTGCCGTCCAGGTACCGCAAATCCGAGCTACCTGCATTGCAGGGATTACGCTTGCCAGCGCCGGGCAAAAGAAATTGACGCAAACTCGTCGCCGACGTATCTCAGACACGTAATAAGCACGGCAACTGTTGCGTAAAGTCAGTAACAGTTAGCCACAGTAAACCCTGATGGGAGGTTTAACGGAATTACAGCAATCCTGCTGACGTGTCAGAACTCGAGGACTTCTAAGCCAGAACAGTTATCGGGGACACCTGCGCCGCAGGACACGCATCGTCCTGGCTCGATTTAGGTGTCCTGCAATCGCCGATCTCTATCATAAAAACGGAGTGGCTAGCGAGCCGAGAATGTTATGAGTGGTGCATGCCGAGCTACCTTCTCTCATAGCATATGCAGCGCATCACTTTATGCGCCAGGTGCTGGTAGTTATATTGTACGTGGCCTGTCGCATCTTCTGACTCGCCCCCGCCCTTCTCCAACCTCTCTCCTGCTGCTGCCTTGCCACTGCAGCCTCTCTGTCTACGGGACTTTATAGCTAAGTCGTATGAGAGCACTGGAAAAATGATGACACTCCAATTTAACCCTTACACACGTATGGGCCAACGTACTTAGATCACGTGGAGCAATGAACATGTGGTGTTTACTGTGATAAACGCAGGAAATAAGAATTTTATGATGGTACGCGCTGCTCAGAACATTCCAAGAGTTTAATAATATGAGAACATTAAGAGTTTTTGGAGTGTGAAATAATTTTTTAAAGACCTTGAATTTTCTGTGCTTTTTTAAGTAAGTTGAGGATTTATTATAGTAGAACTGTAACGTTTCGAGATTTGAATCACAGTCTTGACATGTGATTTTCTCTGGCAGCCAGTTTGAACTGCTTTTTCTACGACTCGTGAAGAGCAATCTGAAAAAACACAGTCGAAAATAAATGTGCGATGGAAGGAACAGGTGGAAACCATCGTGCTGTGAAAGAGCTATGCTATGCCAGGAATCTTTTCCACTCGGCACGCGACAGGCGGAGCGTGCAACTTGTCCGTCCACTGGTTCGTCACTCTTCAGTCTGTTTGTTATTCCCTGAAATCATTGACTCAGTTCAACAGACTAGAGAAAAACTTCTGTGCTGCCATTCCATATATCTGTCGACACTCAGAGCCCTGTTTGCTTTCGCCTCCGCCGGAACTAATTGCTTTTTACTGTTCTGAAACCTGCAAGCTTTGGGTCTCGGAACTGACATTAGTTGCAAAACGTCAAGGTTTCTGCAGTTCTTTCAGTATTTTCATTAAGTCGGCGCACCCCATTTGGACAGTAACAATTCAATTTTGTGGAGCAGGTGGCCAGCATTTCAAGAACGGAAATCTCAGAAGGAGGAAAGAATCCTTAACCGTCGGGAAAGCAGGTTATTCGTATTCACCGATCGCATAGCTTTCCCACACCATTGCCAACCACTCGAAAACCTCGCTCCGCATTTGCGTATGCAAATCACAATGGGCCCGATAATATCTTTCTAACGAAATCCGCCGCGGAAACGTACGGCCCCATCAAATTTTCAATCAGCCGATTTTCAACAGGTTAATTTCAAGAACCATAAAATACCGGACGGTCCGCATTACCACTCTCTGGTATAATTTAGCTTCGCCGATATTAACATACTGATTCGATATTACGCCGGACAGCGTTTGTTTAATGCCCTATTTCGCGCCCACCCGTCACCGCTGACTCTAGAAATCTGCTGTGAAACTGCGTCTACTATCTTTTTACGATGGCATATTACGTGCTGGAAACAAGCTGTCGGGAATTGCAGCCGGTTCTGCGACACTTTTCATTTTAGCTGAATAATTTAGAATGCGGAATCGTTCAGTGGTTGAAGAATAGGACACGTTGTCCTCGACTTCTATTTTATAGTTTTCTTTTCCCAATTAATACTTATGTCTCCACTGGAATGCGGTTTCAAAGATTGCTACTGTGTGTCGGCCTTTTTCCACACACGGACACATCCCGTAAAACGACTTGAACAATCAATCAATGTTCATTCATTTCAAGCCCAAGAAACACTTTCAAGTTGGAATCCCAATAACTTTCCTAATTCCTAATTCAGAAGGAGCGTTATTTCCAAAGCGAAACCGGAAGACCATTGCCAGAAGAGAAGGCGATTATCTCGGCAGCAACAGCGGCTGCGTCTCATCAATTCATGCGTCGGCGAGTCAATGGCGCTAAGGGAACAGGTGCGAGCTGTTTAGGGCTATCGAGAAATCGGTATGCGCCCGATCTCAAATCGTTTGCTCGTAAAGAGAAGCGGGTAAGCAGCTTAGCGAATACCAAGCGAGAGTAGTGCGAGCAGTGCATGGTGGGCTTGAAGGGGTTGAGCCTATCTGCGCCAGGGCAAACGGCCGGCATCTCGCCTATGAACCCGGCCCAACCCGCATAGTTGCGTGGGTGTACGTGTAGAAGACAATCACGGGGAAACCCTTTGGGCCAATATTGACGCAGCCTGCTATCGTAATAATGGACAGACGTGTAGGGATAACGCGATGCCGCGGTACTCGTCGCGTATATTACACTACAGACGTGCTCCTCTTGAGCCCCCCGTCTGTTTGTACAATTGCACGCCTGTCTGCAACGGCTTACCTATGCATCCTGCATCATACTACCGGTTGCAATTCATTGGAATTATTTATAATATTTTACAAACCTACTATATTATCACAATCTAAGTATTGATCATTCAATCGCCTTGAGTGCATAATGTATGGATATCTATAATTTTGTCTCCCCCCAATAGTGCAGTTGCAGCAATGCAACTTTCCAATAATCTATCATCGATTGGGGTGATGGAAAACATGAGAGTCGAGAGAGCATGTACGGCTCTGTCGTTGGCAAACGTAAGCAACGAATCTCACAATCGGTGGCAGACATAAAGGCCAGCAAGCCGGGTCCAAAGAGAACGATGATGAGATGAGTGTCGAGGATTTCAAAGCGAGAACGTGGGGCGCGTGCACTCGGGCCGTCAGTTCTAAGCGTGCTGAGGCGCGGCGCGTCTCGGGATCCCCGTCGAAAAACACGGGAAGAGCTTAGCCCCGATGTGTTTTCTCTCGTCAGGATGGATCCGATCGGCCAACGCAGCCAGGCGGCAGAGCAGGAGGAAGGGGTTGCTCGCCTCCTCTCGGATTTATTTAGCAGAATATCTCGAGGAGCAGTGCACCGGCGTCGATTGCTCTCCGGAAGCCTGGCTGCCTTGCTGAGACGTAAATGGGATTTTCGTGTTGACAAAGAGTTCTTCTTTTATTCCCGGAAATTGTTTGCCTTCGACGCTGGGGCGCGCGGCCGATCTGGAATCAATATTTATTCGCTCTCTATTTAGCTCAGATTTCGCTATAATAATAGGGGCCCGAAGGGTTAAATGGTCCCGGGCTGACATTCATTCGAGACGTTTCTCACGCGGCCTGTTTATCTAGGGAGAAAACTATTCTAGTGAACGTCGTCTACTGCTTACCTCGGTTCTTGTGGTTTACCGATGACTCGACACAATTTTTATTAATATTCTATTATATTAAGAATTAAAACTCCCCAACTTGTCTTCTAATCAATAATATGAGCAGATGACAGAGAGTAATTTGAAGTGTATCGATCCCCGATAAATTTAAATTTCGTATGAGCCGATATAAGGCAGACATGATTGATACTCGAGCGAAACGATGAAATTCGAGTGCTTTAATCTCAGTAAAACTGCCCCCCACAGATTGCAGATCTAATGGAAGATGACGTCGTGAAATGCAGCGGGCCTTGCCGGGATAAATCCTTCGAAGGCTAAAATAAATCATCGGCTAGATCTACCCGAGACTCTCACACTCTTTCCACTAAACAAAAGGCTCTCTATCGGCAGACTCGTCGACAAAATGATCCTTTTCACCTCTGGCAATCCACTTTCCAATTTTTGGCGAATCGCACAGCCCATAAAAACGAGACAAATGGAGCGATTGGGCTAGTGCTCCGATATTTATGACCGCTTCCCCTCCCACCTTGTATTTACACACAAGAAATTCACCTTCCGCGTGGAAGGTAGATCTCCGCCGGAAGATAAGTGACTGTGAAAGCTGATCTGTTGTAATCATGCGAGACAAAGGGCGACGTCGAATGACGAATGGCCGCGAGATCCCTTGTCTCTCGGTTCGCCCGCTCGTTTATCTTTATCGCAGACACGCCGCTGCCGTGTTTCAATAGGAAAGCCGGCGTATTTCACTTTTATCTGAGAGGCCGCGTGCCTTCTCGCGCGCTACGAATGCGCCGAGGGTTGCTGGCGGGCTTCGCTCTTGAAATATGAATTTGTTTTTGAAGGATAGGCCGCCCGATCCGCCCGCCCTTACCACTTTCCAGTAGGTATTGCACCTCGAGAAGGTATTCTCTTCCCGCCCCTCAAAGTCTGCGCCTCCAAGCATTCTTCCATCCCCTCTTCTCCCTCGCCGCCCTCATCTTCCACTCGAGGTTCCTTTGAGACTGGCGACATTTATTGTCATTATTCAAGCTGGCTCAGTTCGCCCCAATTGTCCTTTTATCTCGCGCCTTTTTTCAAAACGATTCCCTTTCAATTGTAGTCCAACGGCTTTAAGACACTGCCCTTTCTAATTGGCCACCCTAGTTTTAATAGGTCGGCCTCGCGCTAATTTCGTCTCAATGAAGAAGAACGCTGTTTTCATTTGAACCTTGTGCCACCCCAGGCTTCCGCTCGTGCAGCAGAGAGAACGAAAGCTATTACTTGGCGTAATCTTTCATTCCACCGACGATTTTAATTCCATTTACTTTATACCCGGCTTTCCCTGCTAGAGCAACCGGGGTTATGTCTGGAATTCGCGCTAGCGAACTTCCGATTTATATCTCGAGTGTGTCCAAGGAAATTATTGGACGGATGGGAGTCGGGCAAGATATTTTCCCCGAGGGCGGAAGCGTAATTAAGGAGGATTTGCGATGAAGTCCACAGCGATATTAAGACCGCCCGGAGCGATCGATCGATAGAACAAAAAATGATTTTACAGTGGGCCGACTGTTCTTCGATAAGCAGCGATGGTCGAATGGAATGTCTCCAACAGAGTTCGAGGCTTTTTCCCTTTGCCTCCTTGCTGTGCCTTTGTGCGCGCTCGACCGCCCCCACCGTCCTCTTCCATCTCATTTCTATGACCTAAGACAACGACTCCCGCCAGCTTTTTTCCCGCTTTCGGCTTTGTCCACCCTCTTGGAAATTGCAAGCTTCGGCTACGAACGCCACGACCACCACCGTAAACATGCCTTTACACGCCCACCCACTTTCATCGCGTATGGTTTCTTCAAAAGCATTATATCGTTCAAACAATTTCTCTTCCCGTCTCCTTTTCGTTCTTTGCCATTGGAAAATAAACCTTTATACAGCAAATATTCATTTAAGATTCAAGATATTTTAACAGAATTGCATTCAGTGTAAAATCGAATAAGTCATTCATTAATTCAACATAACACTTCTTCCAGGAATCTTTGACAACTATGTAAATATGTCTCGCTAAATGTATTTCTCGGCTTTAGCAGTGCAATTTGCATGATATACCTTCTGATTACGGAGTAATCACCCCAATGAAAGGTCGAGTCTGCTAATGAACTCAAAGGGTTCATGTGGATATAATTCAGCGTTACGACCACAGTAATGTTTAGCAATACCAGGAGCGCAGAGAGCGGGTTCGACCCTCGCTACTTTCAATTGCCGCTTACAGCTAGGAACCCCCAAAACAATAGCCGGGGGCCTCGAACTTTCCGGCAACGTTACCGCGCCGATTCGACCACGCTCGATAAGTTCCCCAAAAGAAATTCCAATGTTCGTACGGGCTTTCTTCATAGTTAAGCAAAACTTCTATGATTTATCGTTCTGTAAAAGAAGAAATCAGAAGGAAATCTGTAACATAATCCTTTCAATTTTACAGTCAAATCTCCGAATTCGCTCGCAGATATCTGCTATACTTTTTCGACTTGCATCAGCATTGGTGCTGGCAAACGAACGGATTGCGTAAAGCCATCGGAAATTGTTGCTCCGAAATATTTCACGTCGTTGTTGACAAATCCGGAATGCCTTTGTCGTCGCCTGTGCAGTCACGCAGCGGGTTGCGTTCGATTTCAATTGGCCATTCCCTATTTTTCTTCCTTCTCGCGCACCCTTGGCCGAGCACCCTTCTCCTCGGAACTTTTTTCCTCCAGCCGAGTCCATCCATCCTCTCGTTTCCAGTGGATCGCGCCAGCCCACTCCCGCAGCCTCTCTCTTCCCATTCAACCCTTGTTTCCCCGGCTACGATTTCACTATACGCACACACACACACACGCGCGCGCGCGCCTACATAGAATGCGTCCCGGCGAACCTCCTGCATCGGCTACTCCTCCCGTTTAGCGCAATTTGCCCTGAATAGTGATTAAAAGTGTGCGCTGCATACGTGCGGGAGCAACGCGCAGCTTGCTCGCATAATAACTACGTCGGCGGCATGCACACGCTCCCACCGCTTGTCGAATCACGCAATTCTGCTTTTATCCGCTCCAGCCGGCCTGCAATCGGAATTATTCGCTGGCGGAGCGAGCCTCCGCCCCATTCGAGTGCCTTTCCGGGAGATACTCGATTCTATCGACAAGTGAAACCCGCTGGACAATTGATGCTTTCATTAACTTATCGCACAACTATAATTCATAATAATTTTTAAATTCTTTCTACTGAATACTAACGAAACCTATTTTTTGTTTTAGGTAAGTTCAACTTTCAATGAAGTTCCAGTGATCTGGTTAGTGGTATCTATAGTTATTTACTTAAGTTCCTGGCCGCTGTTATTAACAGGTCCAGAAATATTTCGTCCAAGTATTCAAAAGTATGGAAAAAAAACCCTCTGATAAAAAAATGATATAATAAGATACACCTGAGATGGGAGTTTACTCTCAAGGTGCAAGTCGAGTGAGTGTAATTGGATACGGGTTCGCTCAGCCCACGTTGATTCGTGGAAGCGGTTATTTAGATATTCAGTGGCCGTCGGGGAAATATATCAGTCAGTATCTAATCTCGGCGGTGGATTCATTTTTTCCACGGCGGCGACGTCACGTACTTGCGTGAGGAGAGGAAGCTGTCAAGGTGCAGACTCTCCGAGGCATTGTGAGAAAAGAAACAACTCTCCCGCCACTAGCAGAATAATTCAAGGAAGAATCAGAACCACTGGGAAAACTCGTAGACGCCGGTGTCATTTTCATCCACTCTTAGATTATCTAGGGCTTCAATCTCACTCACTATTTTATCAACTACTCCTCTAACATACACCAAGATCCGACAAAGAAAACTGTTGTACATGCGCAATATCCAGCGTCTAAGCATTGAGATTGTTGGGCAACTGTGCTGCCTAAGGGACAAGCATTAGCATAATATTGGTTCCGAAATATGGGAAAATAAGGACAACGACATGGAAAGAGGATACTATAGCGAGGAAAGTGTAGGATCATCCGACGCGGAGGGGGGCAGGAGGGGGGGAGGGTGGGAAAGCGGAAAGGAGGAGGAGGCCGCTGCTCAGCCGCCAATAATGCATAAAAGATAAGAAGAGGCTCGCTTCGACCAGCAGCGAGAGGACAACGGGCGGTTCCAAGCTTATCCTCTCCTCAGCCTCCTGCCGATGCTGGACCAGCCGGAGAGAGAAAGAGAGAGCGAGAGAGAGAGGGGGCGAGGAGAAGATCGAAGTAGAAGTGTGCGCGCGCGAGAGCAAGCCGGAAGCAGGAACGAACGAGCGAGCGAGTGGAAACTTTTGCTGAAACTCAGCGGGTCCGTCTCCGCGCTTCAAAGTTATTCCGAAGAATTATTGAAAGTCTTCGACCACCCTCTGAACCACCCCATCTTCTCTCTCCCCCTGGTCCCCCTATTTCCTGCGTCTGCCACTGCCTCCAACTATCCATACTTCTTCCGGGGGCGTTTCCTTTCTTCATCGCTTCACAGGACTCCTCTTCCCGGTCATAATCCTTTTGCGCGCGTCGCCGACGATCCTCTCCGAGTCCTTCAGCCACCAGGCTGGCTCCACTTGTTTCACGAAAGAAACTATGGAGACGGAACGAAGATGGCAAGTGCGAAGAGAAGAAGGGGAGAGAGAGGCGGGAGTAGAGGCAAGATGAGTAGCTGGGACGGCAGAGACGCCTCTCCCGCGGCCACTTCCGGTGTAATGAATGGGATCTTAATGGACGGAGCCTTGTTTACGATCCGAGTTTCTCCGATTAATTACCAGCATAGACGAGGGCGCGCCAGTTAACGCGCCGGTAGCGACGAGCAAGTTTCCCGGGGAGAGGAGTCATCTAGACGGCCGCCACTCAAACCCATCTCGCTCTCAAAGACGCCGACTATACTCTCGCGCGCGCTCACCACACCCCAGCTGGCCTCGGTATTAGGAGAGTTTGCCGAACTTGTGCATCCAGATCCTCGAGAATTCCTAACACATTTTTTTCGCCACTTGATCGAGTTGCATACTTGGTAGACGAGTTGACGATGTCGACAGTCTAGGAGGCAAATTCATCGCGTACGAGACTTCATGCCTGGTTATAGTATCCAGGTAGTTGGATATTTATTAATGTGTCAAGGTAATTAATCATATTTTTGTGCGGTTAATATTCTATATGAGTTGTAAAGAACTTCTGCAATTTCGTACAAGGGAATATGTAAAATGCGTCATTTGCTCGAGAGTTCTAGAGTCGAAGGGCGTTAGCAATGTCTGAGAGGACGGACGTGCAATCTTACAAGCGTACTGATAGAAAGTTGAGTTACTTCTCAACGACAAAGCTCGAAGGGAGTGAAGTTCGTCGTGAAAGTTGTTATCTAAAGCCGCAGAATAGTCCGCAACTAGTTTCCCCGAAGAGCAGCTCAGACAGAAGAAGATATAGGTATTCCCAGGTACACATATTCGTATCGTAACACCCGCTTCACCCGGCCCGACGTATTACATACGTACTTCTTTCCGGTGGCGAGTCCGGAAGTTGCGTTAGGCGAAATTTCCCCCGGAATACCATGGCGCTGGAATACAGAAGGGATAAGAGCCCCACCCGCAGGATTTCGCCGAACGATAAAAATAAAATTCGCTACTGCAAGGTTTCCACTTGTGTCTCCCTCTCTCTCCCGAAATGCAAAAGAAGAACTGCGCCACGGAACTCGATCGTGCTCCTCGATACGCTCGGACAATCGTACTTACTTTTATCTTGGACACAAAGGCTCGCTGGCTATTCAGGATTTAGGGAATGCCGGACTAAAGAGAACGAGCCCTCCATATATAACCCGTCCTAGGAATATGAATAAATACCGCGCACGCTCCTCATACATACGCTAAAATACCGCTTACCCCCGGGACACCGGGATAACGTTGCCAATCTCCAGCCAAGAGATACTAAACAAGGCACAGCATCCCCTTTTTCAAGATTATCAACCCTCGTCCGTCCTTTTTGGCAACTTGACACATTTTTGACAAAATAAATGAATATCGAAGACAGAATCAAGTTACTATTTGCAAAAAATATGTGAAAATTTAATTCCTTTCGTTTCAATAAAAAAGTTTTTAAGACCAACCACAAATTGTCATAGGGGGAACCTACAAATGGGAAAGCGCGGCTCGCACTAGTGTGAAACGTGGAATCTCTTTATCTGATAAAACGTCATCGGAATGCTTTGACCGCAAGCAGCGGCGCGTTCGGAATCAGTAATCGCAGGGAAGAGGGACGGGCTCCATCTGGCAGGTCGCATCAGTGCGATATCTTGCCAGAATGGTTCCGACAGAAACGGGGAGGCTACGCGAGCGATAGTCTCGTTCTCTATCGGATGTCCAAGCAGCGGCGATTCGATTCCCCAGCTTTTCATATTTATAAGAGCGTAACGCAGTAGGGCGCAACAGAAGAGGTCGGCCAATTTTTCCGGCGCCCGCTGGCACGTGAACGAGCGTTGTATGCTGCAAACAAACAATGCGCATCGCGCGCGTGTCACGTCGCTTTCTCTCTCCAGCTCTCACTCTTTCTCTGTCGCTCACTCTGACGAGGGTAATGCGCAGAGACTGTCTTCGGGCTGACGGTGTGCAAAGCCTGTCTGGCTGCGTGTGCTCGGCCCCAGAGCCGATCACGAAAACGTTACCAGGTACGAAATTATTGTACGACACACAAAGGATATCGCGGGGTCGATGATAGGCACTACTCCCTGCGTCGAAAGGGTTAGCAGAGCACACTGGAGTGGTTTCCCATTGGTCCGCGGGAACACACGCTGCAACCGTGTTTGCAGTGTTCAGAATGGACGAAGGACCCCATTGTCCCGGCGAGCTTGTTTCTATGCAGATGAGATATACGCACACGAGGACCCACCGACGGATGGACAGAGCCCGAGCCTCGCCTCTCTTACTCTCCACTTGGCTCCTCTCGTCACTTCCTCTCTCCTTCTCCACCTCTCACTATCTCTCAGTCTTTCTCTCGTTATCCCACTGGGCAACTCTCTCTCTCTCTCTTCGGCTTTCCTTCCTTCCACCTCGTCGTCTTCACTTGTTGTGTCTTTCACGTTATCTCCACTCGCCTTTGCGCCAGCTCGTCCCGCGCCTTTTCTCAGCCTTTTCAAGCGCTCGGTGTCGCTCTCGCTCGCCATTTTTCTCGTCCACTCCTACTCGGACTACTCCTAATGCGTTCCTCTAGCACACACCTTTCTCCTATGCTACCTCTCTCGCCTCTTCCTCCGTGCTTGCCTTCTCCAGCTCGATTCCCACCGGCAGACTCTCTTCGTCGTGCTTCTATCAGTCGGCTTTCACCCGATCGCTCTCCACCAACGTCCTCTTCGCGCTATAGACAACCCCTGCCACTCATTCCCCCCTTCCTCCCTTCCTCCTCCTGCCCTCTGCCATCACCGTTGTTGTTCCAGAACGCTGCACCCGTTCAGTTTTCCGCATTCAACTTTTCCCCGAGTGCAGAGCTTGAAGAGAGAACTAGCCGCTTTCTGTGTTGCCACGTACATACACAGTTTCTCTGTCGAGATCGGCTAGAAGAAAATGGGAAGGATAGCTGGAGGAAGGGAGAAGGATAGATCCTCGACCGACAGACTCTCTTTCCTCTCCGCTGACTGGAAAAAAACAGTGGAGATCCGCCCAGACACGACAGTTCACCGGCCGACAGTTGCTAATAAGGAGCGCAGACCCTCTTCAGCCGATTTCAGACGGATCGCAGCAACACCGCTTCGTCTCCTGGCACGCTCCGTAAAAATGGGACTCGCATATTCCTGTGCAGCTTTGCGCAGCACGAAAAAGAGCGGTAACCGACCACGAAAGGGGAAAGCGCATTGGATGCACTAGACTTTTCTAATTCCAGCTCGAACATTACGGGACGCCAACTTTCCCACCCCCTACGCCCCCGCTTTTTCTCTACCTGGCTCGTTTTTTTGCAGTATTTCTATCTCGGTCTGTCTGCTTTTTGTTTCGCACGCCGTAACTCCGGGTTTTGATGAGTCTGCACGCTCTGACGGACGCTTCGTTCGCCGAGCTGGCAGATTGTTGTGTCGTTAGGGCTCGGTTTGATCTATGCCTGCATTTAAGCTGTATCACTTTAATCGAGGGCATCCAATTCGCCCCGAATTCCCGTGGATTAGCTATTGATATTGGCGCGTGTTTGTATCATTAGGGATAAGTATTCTCTGATTAGCCGACGATTTAATTAAATTCGGAATGCCGGTGCCCGAACCGCGCCGCCTTTGAAGCCACGATTCTGCTGTGTATCGCTTTATTATTACATTAATGCATTCGTTGGGGTTTATGGATTTATTATCGTTCGATCGGCACTTTGTCAAATGAATGCCGGAATCCCGGGTTATTCTTCCAGCCACAAGTATCAGAATTCAAATGGCGCGTCGGGTTTCCCCATTGCCAAGCGCGCACGGCAATCCTTTCATGTGTACTCCTCGAATGGCAATCAAAATAAACAGAGACGGATCTCCATTCCTGACGTAATAAATGGTCTTGGCGCGATGCTTTTCACGCTTGGCTTCTTAACTATTACCGGGCATTGTTCTGTGATACGCAGACACCGAGAGAGCGGAGTTTCCACGTTCTTCCGATACATTCGCAGTCATTTTTTACGCCGCCTGTCATCTGCAGGATTTCGAAGTTGCGCACCGGCAGCCGCATTGTCCTCGCACTAGATGCGACAAACTCTCTCCCGGAATTGAGGGAAAAAGGCCTGTGTTCCGATGCGTCTGGCTGGCTGCGTGTACATATATAATATACTCGCGGTACATCCACGATCGTTATTCCATCGGGGCGGCTCGGCGCGGCGTCCTCGCACGCATAGACGCTGGTTACAGGGAACGATGACAACCGACGACAATGGTGACAATGATGAGTATGACGAGAGCATGGGGAGAACGTTCGCTCTGTCTCTCCCCACGCACAGACACAATGGTCAACTCCTCACGTCGCATGCTGCCAATCCTGCTCTCTCGGCTTTCCATCGGAATCATCTGGCGCACTGTCCCGCACAGTCGAGAGCAGCTTATGCCGCTGACCAGACCTGTTTGAACACTGGCCCGATTGAAATCCGATTGTTTCTTCCTCATTAGTGCCCCTTTGTTCTTTCCCTGGAATCAATCGGCCTGCTCGCCGAGCGTCCGAATAACCGCGCAACGCGTAGCCTATCTAGCGAAAGTCATTCATCGGAATGGCCAACGGAAAATCGTAAGGGGTTGCCACGTCCCAGCTTTAATACAGGATTGTAGTAATAGAAGAAAATGAACATTGATTTTAATTTAAGACCACAGAACTCTGAAGCATTCAATCTTCTAACGCGATGTCTCATTAGCTATTTAAATGAACCTGCCAATTTTCGACGGTCAATTCACGGGGTTCTCTTACAACCATCCAAACGCAATCCCTGTCATTAACAAATGGCCAATTTAAAGCGAGCGTAACACGACTTCTCATTACTGCCATTGATAAATTCGTACCCGGGAGGCATCCCTTCATCCACGGCGGCCGCGGTGATTAATGAGTGCCGTATGCCACGCTGACACCTGACAAGGCGGAAACACTATTGCGCCTTTTTGACCGATAAATAATCGATCCGAGTGGCTAGAGGACCAGTTCTCGCTCGAGAGGCGGGCGGAGGGTGCTTATTAGGCGCGGTGAAAGTGGGAAGGAACGAAAAGGGTACACGAAACCTTCTTAAAAAGCGGCTGGTACACGCTTACTGCCGAAGAGAGGTGAACCGAGAGGAGATGGAGGCGGTGGCGGAGGCGGAGGCGGAGGAGAGGCAGAGGTGAACGTTACGGGTGAAATATCGCATTGTGTTTACGAACTGACAGCGAAACTCACAGTCTCCCTCTCCCGCTCTGTATGCTAGCCTATGAGTACGTGCGTGCGTGCATGCGTGCGCGAGTGTGTGTGTGTGTCTGTGCGTCTGCCAACCGTGTTCTCTCTTTGCTCAGCGGGCACGAGAGCCGAGCATGCTATCAAGTGCATACACGTGAGTTTCGCCCGAGTAAACAGCCGCCCTGCCTCTACCCTCTCCTCTATAACGCAACGGGCAATCATATCCACGGCGGAAAATTTTGCAGCCTGCGAATTGCACCCCGCACTCGCCGATGTACCCCCTTCATAATGCAGCCGCACCCTGGGATACAGGGTGAGCCGGAAATCCGCTGGGAAACCCGGCGATTTTGCGCGGAGAATGGTTCTGAATGGTCTAGCTCTGATTCGAGAATTCTTAATGTTTGGAGAGGCAAATATGTGAGACGAATGTGATTTCAGAGATTTTCGAGAAGGAATTACCTGATTCGATAAAACGATTGGTACTAATTGTACCTTTAAGTACTTAAATAGAAAGGTCTTCTTTTTGGAAGAAGAGATTGCAGGAGGTAGGAAAACTTTTCATTAATTTTTGCGATAATCTCGATTGTTTGCAGGGTAATTGTTTAAAGAATTATTAATTAGAAAGTCGTGATTAAATCCTGTAATGTTTGAAGCAAACGTGGAAGAGAATTACATGGCATAACTAACATCTAGAAAAGCTCCTTTCAGTTCACCCAGTACATTGGGGGCCGTGATTTTTTCAAATGTCCAACATTTGCCTTTCTTCCATCTTCCGAAAGCCTACCGCCAAAATGTACTCTGCTATCGGTAATAAACGTATGTTTGCGCGTTTCAACAAAATTCACAGCGCACTGGGCAGCCACTCTCGTTTCTCTACTGCTATGTTTCCCTCACGTCGCAATTTTCACTTGCGTTGTTTCCCCGCGGCAATATTTCTGATGGGAAAGCGCCGGGGAAATCAGCACTCGATAGTCAGAGTAAGTCTCGAGTAAGGTTGAATGCCACAACAGAATGCTGACATGCAGGGATAAGTGCTCACCGTGTGCAGTGACTCAATCCTCTCAGTGGAAACCAGTCGTCAGTAATAGATAACCCTTGTCCGTAGTGAACTCCAACTTGCACGCACTCCAGACGCACCGACACACAGTTCCACATCTTAATTAGGAGCCGGCACTCTTACTAACCCCATGAAAACAGTAAAAGAAGGTACAACAATCACGGAAGCAACGCGTTACTATGGTAATCACACTGTGGCCATGTTCGATTTTGCGTGGGAAATCGATGGTAATTGATAACTTGCACTTTATCGACTATTAATAAATTATGAATAATTATTTATAATACTCGCTTTAATTTGATTTCCAGTATAATAAATGTACTGCTATACCAAACAAAGTATATTGAATAAGATGTAATATGTTTTTAAAAGTAGTATTGCGATTTTCATGAAGGATAAATATCGATAAATCAGAGGGTGAATTTCACGCGTCGGTATATCGATATTGTAGAATGCCGGAAGGCCGGCGGCGCCAACGCCACTGAGCAGGCGCAAAGTAGAGTACACTTTGTTAGGACGTCGTGTCGTCTTGCCGGCAAGAAATCAGTGAAATCTTGTCGGAAAAAGTGTGAGATTTATTCTGGGTGTCTGGAGAGCTGTAGCGTTGAGTGGTGTGAGTGATTGTCATGGGTCTTTTGGCCGAAGAAGGTCTGGTGTGTGAGTCTGGTGAATGCGACAAGTGTAGAGCGCGTGCAAGAAGAACAAAGCAGTGACAGGTGCCTTGGTGGAGATGAATATAACCAAGCATACATATGTGTACAATAAACACGTTGAGACACATTCCTGCATGTCGAATCTCTATTGGGAGAGTTGCAGCAATAAGGTACGATTTGTGGATTCACTTATTTCATGATATGTAGTAACGCAAGTCACTTGTGCCTGAAATGACGAGTCGGTTGTGGAAATGTATGCGTAAGGAAGCTCTCAACAATGGACACTGTGCAATACGTTCGTAGCACGAATTGTCCATCCTGCCTTCCTTAATGCTACGCATACATACATATCTGCATTTGGTACCTGCTAGTAATTAAACTAGTTTGGTCAAACTATGTATACATGGATATTTAGGAAACGAGTGAAGATAAAAATGTTGCATAAATATCCGCAGTCTGAGGACTGCGAAATGAATGGGCCAGTTTATGCATTCGGCATTGAATAGGACAGCCATACGGTTGCCATATTCTCCATATATCTACCATTCATGAAACATGGCAGACATATCATAACCCATAAAGTCTATTGCGTACAGAGTGATTCATTTGAGTTTCAATCAACGTTGTCGTATCCCAGTTGTTATGGGACATTTATGTGTATTCTATTATCAACATTAGACTTACAATGTTATGTTATATTTCATATACAATGAGATAAGGAGAATTCGTCTATGAATAATTAAAAATACTGGGTAAGATGAATTGCAATTACGAGAACAATAACTTTCTCTTCGCGTTTTATGCAACTGTGACTATGCATTATGCATTATGCATTAATGCGCGAAATCCGACTACTAGTGTCAACTGCAATCTCGAAGTCCTACTTTAGCAGCTCTTCCTCGACTATGCGTAATTCGTGCGGCACTTTGTTCTAGGTAACTTTATCTTGGCGGGGATTTTGTTCTACTCGCTCGTTTTCAAGCGTGTCTCGAGGAATAACGAGGCGCGCGGCCCCTAAGCGTAAACAGCTTTGTAAAAAGAGACGTGAAAATTATGGTGAAACGCGCGCGCTTGCGCGCGTACCGGCAACAATTGCTCGCGGCGGCGGCCAACTCGCGTTAGAGATTTGTTTGTGCCTCGGGCTACGTAATTAATGGTAATTAGCACGCAATCGCCCACTAATTTGCGCCCACGCCCCCGCGCTTGCTCGAGACTTGCTTTTTCCAGCTGTATGGATACTGTTGTTCACACTAGTCATCCACTGAGCTCGAATTTCGTTGATTAAACTACGGAGTGTTGTCGTATTAAACATGTAAATGACAAAGTGCTTTAGTAAAATATTTGTGATAAATAATACTCCGTTTGGGAAGTCACTATTACTTGTTTATATTATTCTATCGTTTCACTTGGACTGCAGAAAATGAAATAAGCATTTCAATAGCTTGAACAAAAATATTTCCATACAATACCCACATTTTACGATGAGTCGCAACAATATCTGCTCCACGAAAAGTGTAAAGGTCGCAGCTGAACCGAGTGAAGAGCGAAGCAAGAAAGCAGCAAAGGGTCTTTGTCGATGGTCGACGAGCTTTGTTTCAAGGACCACGCGGATTTTGATTCGAAGGCAGGCTGACAGATTCAAGTCTGCTTTTCCACGTGGATGAGCCGAGCGCAGGAGGGAGACGGCATCGGTGGGCGTCGGCGTCACCGTGGGGCAGCATCCTGGTGGCGCTGCTAGTGGACTTCAAATGCAAACTAAGCCTTTCGCCGCGGGTCTAATAAATGTAAACCACCATCCCATTGTGATGAAGGTCCATTGAAAAGTTTCCTATAGACCACCGCCCTCCCCGCCGATGAAAAGCCCTCCGGCTGCTGACCAGTCCACCCTTCGTCCACCCTTTTCCTCCCCTTCGCAGCGCTCCCCTTGTACCCCCTCGCGCGACCATCCTGGCCACGAGATTTGCGTTGTTGTGTACACAAAGGCGCTCCGCGAAGTTTGCAATTTTCTCACTCACTTTCACCCGCCGAAATCGCCCTTGCGCGCTACCTCCCCCTCTTCCTGGACTCCCTCGCCACTGCTCCGACGAATATCAATGCTCGTTTTGGTGGATTGTCGTGGAGGCAAAGGGGCTACGCGACACTGCAATTATACCCTGGTACCACTCGGCCCAAATGACTCGGACGCACTCACCGCAAAGGCAGAGGGTTTTTCAGTTTGTGTAACTTGGTGGGAATAATAGTGATTCTTGGTTTTTAGAAAGTTTTGTCTCATATTTTTAAAGGATTTTAATAATTGTGTTAAGTAGATTGGTGGTTGTGAGATGAGTGCATTTTGTTCTGGTAATTTGATATTGAAGGTGTAGGTATTTTCTTGAAACGAAGCGCGTTGTAAAAACACAAACCAGTTTTGGAAACTATTAGCCTAAAACAGTGTTTCATTAATCTGATATTGTTGAAGGGTCCACCGGCGGCCTCATCAAGTGCAGCGCACTTGCTAACTAATGTATTTAACTCTTGGGCGTACAGCCTGCGGAACAACCTTGCGAGTAATCAGTCACACGTGTTGGTGTCATGCGAGGAAGAGCTGTTGAGAAGTTTGGAACATGTTTGGAAACGCTAGACAATGTAGTAATAGAATTATTAGTTTCGGCCTACGGCGACCGTTAACGATTTTATTAGGACCTACCGAAAGGACGAACTTTTGGTCCTGCACATTTTGCACGACACTGTTTCCCAACTATTGAATATATTTTCTTTACCAACTGTTAATATGAAAACTTGTAATAAAAAAGGGAACGGGGAGAGAAATCCATCTGTTTCCCTTTTGCTCCAAGCTTAATGCTCCAATGTACCAGCTTATTATGAAACTTATGTTTAATGCTGTTCGACGAAAGCTGCGTTCGATGATGCGATCAGTAGTGTTCCGGCAGCATTAGGCGAAGGGTGACCCTCGAGGGCTCGTTTACCTTTCAATAGGTATACACATAGGTGCACACACAGTATAGTGCGCCGTTATAGTGTGTACACCGGACTACTGTCTGCTCTTGTAACTGTGTTTGCAGCAGCAAGCCTCGTAAATGCATTCTCCACGGTGAGACGCGCTTAACGTGCTCCAGTTACTGTTTAATCTAATTAGTTGAGTAACCGTCGCCGCCACCACTGCCGGGCCCGCACTCCGTTTCCACTCTTCCTCTCCGGATATTCGCACTTTTGGTATTGTTATTGGACCCTCATGGGGAGCACCTGTGGTCGCCGCCACAGTCTGTTTCTCCATTCTCACACAGAACTTTCCATGGCACATTATTTGGCATTATTTTTCGAATCGGGATCAACTGTTTCCTGTAATGATTATCTAATGTACCATTTGAAGGAAGATATATTTATATTTGAATCTGGTAATATTTATTGCATCTATATTAAAATTTTTGTTCTTCCACGGTTTCGCCTTATTAAGAAAAAGGCGTATTCCATCTGATTAACATAAATCTGCTTCATGAACACCTTCATTCGGCTGCCAAACGCGCGGTATTCGCTGGCACTGGGCTTGGAAATTGTCGAATATATTATTCTACATTTTTAACTTCACTCTGAAAATGTAGGTAGGAATTCTTTCCTCTCAAGAGCGAGTACGAAATAGAGTTATACGTTCTGGTACTAGAGTGAGATATATGTATGTACTTACATACTATACAAGAGATGCAAATCTACCGTGTGGCTGGCGCTCCAGAGGAATTCTGCTCAGAACGCCCAAAAGTGCGCTAATTACAAGTGGCGCGGGCGGCACACGCTAATTAGATCCTTCATAGGCAAGAGCACGCCGTATTTGGAATTTCGTTCAAACATTTTATTCAAATATTGCCGGAAAGAAAAAAGCGGCCTTCAGTGAGCCTTCCTCAGAGCATAGTGAATCTTTGACCTCCCACAGTCATTATGAAGATCGCAAACGAATAGTAAAGCAGTTAAAGGAAACCTTGCAAATAATGTCTGACCCAGAAAAATCGTACAATGTGATCCTTGGAAGAGCATTGAATCTGGTACAAAACCATTTGTTACGTTCCTATTTTATCCTGAAAATAATTGAAACTGCCGGTGAAACGGCATCAAAAGGGGAGCGGAAAAATCCTATTCATTAACTGACAGGTTTAAACGAAGGATATGCATTTTCATAATTCTCTGAGGACATTATTAGTTTCCTAAAATTTCACAAAGTGCGATGGCTATTCTTCTTGAGCGAAAGATAGCGTAGGAACGAGGCTTTTTCGGGGAGCTTCCGGCGGAGCTTTCGAACAGTCTGGTAGTATCTGGGATCTGTGGATGGACCAAGCCAAGATTACATTAGGCGATAGAGCGGATACTGTAGAAAAAAGAGGTAGTAGACCGCACACCTCAGGGGTTAAAGGGAGGCACGAGGAAGAGATGGGGTTGTATTAGCGAGTCGGGCTCACCAACGAGATTAAAGGGATAAGGGTCTAAGGTGTTTTACGACGGACGACATGAAACTCCGTTTTGTACCTTTCCTCATAAAATTCTGACGCCAGCGTGGAAAAGTTAATCGCAGCCTGTCTCGAGGTGTCGCGATCACGATTTAAGGCTGTCGTAAAAATTAAATCAACAACCGCTGCTTCCTATCACTGGCAAGCGTCTATCGGTTGATTTACGAACCATTGTTCACTGTTCGTCAAGCATCTAATCTCTTTATTTATGGAATCTTTTCAAAAGACAGCTATTATTCTCAATAACTGATTGTTGTCACATAATATTATCCCTTACTGTACTATGATTTAATTGATAATCCATCACTACATTTTATAGCTATCAAGAAAGTCAAGCCATTTTCAGTTAAGCTTGTAACTATACTCATTTTAAATAACCTCAAGAATTTATCGATATTAAATAGATTATCCTCACCACTGAGTGTTAATGTAATAAATATTGCAGGCTAAGTTTAATGGTTATCGACTGTTTATAGTTAGGACAGAGCATCTATCGATGGGCAGAGGTTAGTGGCGCGTTAGAGAGCAAGTTATTTATTGAAGAAGTCTGGGAGAGGTGCACGGCGGATGTCCAACCGAGATGCTGTTACATGGTAGGAACCGGCGGACTTCTTTTATGAGACGTTGAATAAAGTAAAAGCCGCCGGATATGCATGGCGCGGCTAGATACCTTAACCTCGACTACCAGCCGCCAGTAAAATTGATGGCGAGCCGTATAACCGCGAAAGAGTTTCAATTTCTGCGCGCGCTACTCCTGCGTGCTGGATAAATAGTGGAAGAAGCCCAAGAGGGAAAATTTTCAGGAAAATTTCCTGCTTCCCGATATACATGTTTGGAAAAGGGAAAACCGCCGCCACTGCTCGAGTTTTATACGTGTTGGCGAACTAACTTGGTTAGAGGAACTCGTGCCGGAAATTTGGCTTTTTCGCGCGGTAAATGTAGAAGGGGAGCGTACTTCCAACCAGTCGATATGTGTTGGGTAGTCAATATGGAATAGATACTAAATGAGTAGTTTCATATCGAACGATGGTGTAATAATGTTCCACCCGCGCAAGCAAATATTATTTAGCAACGCCTGTCGATATAAAAAGTTATTAAATACCAACATATTAATATTTGCCAGGTATCCGCATAAACCAGATAACCTTGCAATCTGCCAGAACTCGAACTCTAATTATAATGTAAATAGTATATCGTGCATATAGAGTTCAAATGCTTAAAGTTACAGCACCACCAAGGAGGAAATTCAAATTTGACTGAAATCTCTGTTTTTCCCGGCATCTCGTGCAACATTGAAGTATGAACGTTGGGCTGCCTCAGTGCCAGTGGAATTTAACTTGGCGTCATATTTCAAAGCTCCGCTCGCTGTAGCATTTCGTGGTTATTTATCAGTGCGAAATGTAAGAAAAAAAGGATTACATATTTCTACGAATATCCTGAAATAATTTATCAGCTATAAATAACGTCGATCATAAGCTTTCAAAAGTGTCTGGGACGCTCGCGCTATCGTAAAGACAATTAGTGTCTCATGAAGATTCCGGGCACTGGTTTTGCCGTGTTTACGGAAATTTAGGGGCCATCCGGACGTGCCTAATTCCGTTAATTAAAATTCGGAGTGACCAGGCGTCCCGGCGCTTCAAAAATAAAACGACGCCCGAGCGGACACATTTCATTCGCGATGGTGGCAGCAGCCAGCCCGGACATATTTCTTGGAAGATCGGAGGACTTTCGTAACGCCCGACGCACGTGTCCACCGTATCCGAACACCTCGTGGTAGCGCAATAAAAATGCCTTTAATACGGAACCAACACCGTTATCGTACAGTCTCGCAGCCGTTCCCTTCGTACTTTCCTGTACAGAGTGACTCAAAAGTCGCCAAGCTCCTAAAAAATTCATATTTTTCGGATAATTACTTGGGCTGATTTCTGTGGCAAAAATGGCAAGAAAGGTTTTACCATATTTGGAGTAACAGTGTTATTAAAAATAATCCACTTTGTACTGTAGAATGCACACGCTTCTTCACTCGCCTTGAGAAACAGAAGAGGTAGTACTGTTGCATTACGGTACACCGACCGAGTTCGCATCCCAGTTTAAATTTGTTACAAGAAGCTGAAAAGTATCTAGGGTAACTCTTGCCGGACAGATTGACTGCTGAAAACTTGACGGCACTAACTCTGAGTTTGTTAGAAAACTTTGAACTGTAACGCCAGACAAACGCACGTATAAAAGTTGCCGACGACGGACGCGCCAAATTAGCCTTTTTGCAAATTTAATACAAACGGGAACGACTATCACGAGCCATTTCTTTTGTGCAAAACACCCCCGTTCTGTATGCGTTTTAGGCAACTCTGTATTTCGTACTTGGCTTCCTTTTGGCATGCGCATTCGTATGGGACGATTTTTAAGTGGGCGCGCGCTCCACCGCATTTTTAATGCTTCCGTGACGCTCGGATGATTAAATGCCATTGTCATCGTGAAATACGATACGAGCGGCTCCTCCTGCGCTCGAAACCCGGTGTCCAGCGCACCCGGCTTATTTACGATTATCGTAATAACAGCGGTTAATATCTAGATCATTTCTCAACGGCGCGAAAAATAAAGCATAAAGATAACTTTTGGCGGCCGGCACTTACCGGAGAGATTTACAGGAAGAGTTACACTTCCCCACGTGTGACTGGACCTTTACCCTCGACGCGATATCGTCTCGCAACAAAACGGAATGCTGTTCCAACTCCCTGAAACCCAGGATTTATTCAGGAATATCGTGCGCGCGCGCGCGCGCGCACGCCAGTTCACCAGGGAGATCCCTGTTGGCGAGATATCCTAGTCGGAACACATTCCGCGATAAGAATTTACTGGCGCTCGTGTTCCAGGTATGCCGAAAGAAGGGGACCTGCATGTGAAAAGGTGTAGCCATCCAAGACCCGGACAAATTATTTCGACGTTCGAATAACTCTCTTTCCCCCTCGTTCAGCCACTTTCGAAACTTCTCTCGATGTACACAAAGTGTACGTGCACTCCTCTCGTTCGACCTTCCACGTGTCCGTCGGATGGCCAGGAAAATTCTTCGATTAATATTTCAGCTACTTCCCACGTCCCCGCAGAGAAATATCCTGGCAACGTGTGACAGGTGAAATAGGGAGTAGTGAGGACCCCTCGATACAGTGTTTCCCAAACTGTCTTATAGTTTGAACGAATCTAAGAAACATAGCATTATATTCTGATATAACTTAGTTATTTCTACGATTTCCTATAAATTTATACGCCATTGTTATTTATGTATTTATTCTACTATCATTATTTTTATAATAGTTTATTAATAGAATAAGATGAAACAATTGGGAAACACTGACCAATGCAATCGCTACTATCCGAAAGAGAGGATCTCTCCTACAATCTTTCCATATCTTATCTTCGGTTTCCAATTGCTAATTAATTGATTAACCCTATCTACTTTACATGCCTAGAAATCTTTTCAGTAACGAACACAGAATTTCGAATGATATTAGGTATCATAAGTGAAAACATTCGGAGGCAGAAACACATTCGTATCTCCCACAAAGTACTAATTTCAAGAGAATAACACTAACTCCAAAGATTCCAAAGATTCTTCCAATTTGCCATACAACAAAAAACTCTCTGCTTTCCTCGAAGTACGAGAGTTTGAGAGGCAAGCACAAGACGAGCCACGTGGGGGATCGATATATCTTGTAGAACACGAGAACAGGCGACTTCCGCGGCATTCAGTGGCGGGAAAAGGGAAATTATTTTTGGCCAGTGACATCCACTCTCTCAGCCGGGGCGCATTCTAGCAAGCAGAAGAGCGCCATGAATCTTTTAGCGTACCTTTTCCCAGTGTAATTGCGTGCTGCCGTGGATAGTTGGCCTCGCTTCTCGTTCCTCATTTAATTGGCTAGTTAGGATTCGCGGTGACTCGAAACCTCCCGAAAACGAGGCTGGCTGGCACGTGTAAGTCGCTAAGCCGCCGGGAAAGCCTTGCTTTTACTGCCGAACCAGCAGCATTGACAGGAATATCGGGCGAGGCTGCCGAGAAGTTTACGATTGCCGGCGGTGCCGGCAGATTTTGTAATCGTTTCGGAATCGCACTATATCATCGACTTTACCCGCACGCTTCCGCTGGCCGTTTGTCCCCGGCATTATTCGAGAATTAATGGCACGCCTTTTTGTCTGTTACTCTCGCTTCCCCCTCCGCTCCTCTCCTCTCTCAGGCTGCGGGACTGGTCCCTCCTGGCCGATGGATGGTGCTGCATTCGCCGAAACGCGCTGGCGATGTTCCTCCTCGAGTGACGATTTGTGTACGGCCCGTCGAAATGGATCGCGCCCACCTGTACCTCTCGCTGGACTACTCCATGTTTACAGAGATCTCACTGCCATGGATCGGCGAGTGATGCTGATGGACTAACTGTCCGAACCTTTATTGACAGCGGCAATAATAATACCCGTCGATATTTGCACATACACTTGCTCGGTTTGGACAGTGTAAGAGTAGATTGTTAGATTTGAGATTATTAGATTGTTATGTTAACAATACGAAAAAATAGGATTATAAACATTTATGTTGTTATACGGTGAAAAAGGGAAATGTACTGGATATTGTGAGTGTATACAGATTAGCAAGTGCACACGTGCCACAGCAGCCGATTAGTTGACCATATTGACCGCCCACAGGAAAAGCGGTTGAAAACACTGGGCGAGTAAATGACAGGGGACAATATTAATGACGTAATATATAATATTGATTTGAACATTCGCCGTTACGTATTAATCGGTGCAAACTAATTGCCTTGTTTGAGCGGCATCCGCGTTCAATATTGGCCGGCTACGAGCTGCTCACAATCGTTATTTACTAACTATGTTTGCGCGAGTGGAAGATCATTATTAATAAACCCCGCTGATAGACGCTGCTCGTAATGCGGCTATTATCAATAGATGGGATGATCAAAGTATTTGCGAACATTTCCCTGGGAATACGAATTAATGAGCGCCCGATTGTATTTATAGAGAATTGACTTGTAAAAAAATAAATGGGGAATTGATTGCAAAAAAAATACTATTGCGAAAAAACGATGAATTTTGCAGTAAGAAGTACTTCCAATTCTTGTATTACACAAGGCTGTTTCGTTTCTTAATTGTGTCGGACACACGCAGTGCTGTCTGTCACCTTGAGATCCGATGGAAGGGCCGGTTCGCGCTTGGGAAGACAAAGCTCGCATGACAGACAAATCTCTTCAATTCGCTTCGACCGAGGAGCTATTGCTCCCGCTTCCGGACCAGTCTTCGCCCCGCAATTTCTCTCGATAGTGGGATCCGAGTGCTCGCTCGGTTTCCGTTAAGCGTTCCGTGCAAACAGCAATCGGTGTTGGTGGCAATGGGGTGCGACTCCCCAGCAGGTTATACAGCAGAGAGGAAAGGGGCAAGAGGAGGAGGAGGAGAAAAGCATTGGAGCTGCGGGGACGACTTTTCTCGAAACGGACGAGACTGAAGGATCCCCGCGGCTCCACGGAATGAGTGGATACAGCATCCTCGTCACTGAAAGCCACTGAATGGGAACACAGAGAAAAACGATTCGGCGACGTTCGACCCTACCATTACGCCTTCTGCGTTTCTACGAAGGGCTCCGCCAAATCTCCTCTCCTTCCACCTTATCTCCGCGACTTCATCTCCCTCCCTTCCAACTGTATCGTTCCCGCTCCCGCTGGACGACGACTCTCTGCGTCTCTGGCCGGCGAGCGCGTTAAAAAGAGGCCAGGATCCCTGGCAGTGGGCCCTGTTTTCTCAGGAGGGAGAGCAATTTGAAAGGCAATTTGTGCGTTCGTAAGAACGATCGCGATTACCGGTAGAGCGGGACTAATGATGATGGCGAGGACCCTCCTCTCGCCCGACACCGTCAGTTCACGGCCATCGCTACCAAGACAGTCAAGGAAACCTTTCGTCTGACGATCCTCTCTTCTCCGGTCCCCACCTCCCCCTTTCTTGCCCGTTTCCCCTTTCCTTTTCTGCCTCCGTGCATTGGTAGCAGCGCCAGCCAAGATCACCACTGTCCGTCAGTCGGGTTAATCGAAATTCGACTCGTAAGCACGAGCCACCTCTTGTAAAGCTGGTGCACGTAATTCTTACGACTTCATCCAGGCCACTTTTGCTGGCAACGCAAACCCTGCTGACTAAGTGGAATTAACCCTGGAGAGCTTAGGTGGCTGGCTGCCTACATGCCTGCCTCCTGCTTGCCTGCATCGGCCAGACTGCACTTTTATTCTGCTTGTTATGACCAAGCTCGAGCGACCGCGTTTTATGGACTAATGAGCTGGCCATCGTCTTTGATGACGTAGATTCCTCGGCATATAGTTGGAAGGACATCTAGAACTTACTAATTCTTCTTAACAATCATTAAGGGCTTCTTCTTACTAATTTTGCATACTGGATTCTAAAATCGTTGCAATTCAACTCTGATTTTTCGGTCCTTTGAGTGAACGAAGTTATACTTTGAAAGTAATTATTTCGAGTCTCGTGGGCACGACTTGTCCGAATAACAAAGAAACAGCCCCAGAGCGAGAAAGCTTTTGTATTGTTTGGGTCCTTGAATCAAGAACAGAGGAAAATTCGAGGGGGTTACGTCAGCGTTTCGTCGTGCGTTTCAGTCTATCTTGATTTCCGTGAACAAAACTCATTTGGAAGCGGAGCATGCGACAACATGCTTCCGTCGAATTGCATTCCTTTATATGTAAATTGCTTCTCGCGCCGGTTTTCCGCGCGGGTTCAGCCTCTTTCACGCCGGAGTATGACTGGCGATCGTCAGTTATTTAACGGGAAGTCAGTGCCGCTCGTTAGATTGACTTATGGACATACTTGCTCAGCCAATAGCACGTTACGTACGCGCCCTGAGCATGCTGGGACGCAGGGCACTGGGGAAAAAACTGGTCCGATTGCTCTGAAACGAGCTGTAATGCGTATGTACGCGGAGCACGTGTGCGGGGTTAAGAAAATGGCCGTAACTCTCGTTACGAGTGCGCTCGGGCGCACGTTTCTTGATTTATCCGCGGCAGTAAGTGCCCGCTCTGTTTGCAAATAGCCGCCGGCCTCTCCAGTCGAAACTTTAAGCACCGCAATGAAGTGGGACAATGAAGAAAATTTGTAATGATGAGGTCGCATTGTCCGCTCCATACACCGAGTGACGGGCATACCGATCGAAAGGAGCTCGTAATACATTCGAACGGCTGCCAGTTCAATCGAGCGCGACTTCTAACTGTGCAACGAACTCTGCTTCCATAGATCAATAATGCAGATCACAGAGTAATAGTTCTCCTTGCTTTTCATTAATAAAAGAAGCGATTCGTTACATTTTTAGTTGGTCAAATACAAAATATAAGTTTTAATAAAAGTACTTGGTAACATTACAATTTATTGCAATTGGAAGTACGTTGGTACCTCGAACATTGTAAGATTGACAATCATGGCGTTTTCGTGGACATATTGAAGTCGGCCGTCCATTGCCAACTGGTTAAATTGTAACAGCCACGCTCAGGTAAACAGTGTGTTTCAATATCTCGACGAGTTGGTGCTCGCAAACAATTCGGATATTTGTTTCCCGAAAGGTCCACCTCCCGGCGGGCAACCCACCTTTTAAACACAGCCAGGTGCAGCTATTGGAAATACCAGTCACCAGGGTGAGCGAGATACAAAGCCTCTAATTATTAGCGCGTACCTCCTCTCCACCACCACCACCTCCACCCTTGGTGCACTTAATTTCGATCGAGCAGTGGACAATTATACGTTCTGTCAAATACATGTAATGAGTCGCTCAATGGAATTGGAAGAATTCGACGGGCTTCTCTCAGTTAGGGTGCAGTTAATTATTCAAAGGCCGGCTTCCTAAATGACTCGTCTTGAAAGCGCTTTATTAATTACGTGACGCCGACCGGCGAAGGTATTTCGATTAGGCCTCTGTTGATTATTCAAATGTCTGGTTCGTAATTGCCTCCGCATACCATTTATTAATTACGTGAAAGTCTGTAAATGGAAGTCGAAATGTTGTAATTCAAAGGTTATGAATTCCTAAAAAAGATTGGCAGACTAGCCTTCTATTTTTCCATTTATTTTTCGTCATCCAGATTGAGGAAAAAGGAGCATTCTAAGCATCAAGCAGAAAAGACCCGATTGTCCCGAATTCGCTCGGACAAAAACTCCCATTTAATCGGTACAAAGTTGCTGACAATCCCGTTAACGATTGAGTGGAGGTAGTCGCAAGCAAGCAAGCAGGCAGGCAGGCAGGGCAGTGGTCGAGAAAGAAATCTAAAAGTGAAAAGGGGATGGTGGAATAGGTGGGCGTTGGGATGCGACCCAGTTTCTTCGGTGCGGCGTCCGGGCCGTTTTTCAATTTTCGATTTAGCCGCTCGCCGATAAAGTAATACCGGCCATTCATCGCGGCCGACCGTCACCGGAACGGCCGCGGCGGCGATGGCGCAGTAAAAGGGTAGAATCCTGAGGAAGGGGGTTGCTGTGGGGATGTGCTGCAGGTGCAGAGAGAAGGTGGCCTCCTCTTCCATTACGCATCGATCTAGCCTCAGTGCGGGTGGCCAATTTTTTTCGCCCCTCATACATACGTATCCGAGAACGTAGAGATCGGCCCGGTTCCGCGCGAACAAAGACCGGCCCGATTGGAACGATTACTTCGACGACTGCGCGCAGGAAAATAGAGAAGCCCGAGCTTGAAAAATGGGAGCGGCAAGCGCCTAGCGATGCCCGGAAGAAAATAGAGAAACCAGCGCTGCGCAGAAAGCCGGAGGAGTTAGCGGGTGGATCGGCGGCGGGGGATGAGAGGGAGAAAAATAGAGAGGTTGGAAAAAGCCCGGAGGGACAAAGATAGCCGGTGCGTCGCCTTTGTCTCCGGCGCTTTGCAAATAATCTTTCCGGCTTTCGTGGATAACCCGGACTGAATTGTCCTGGCATGGTATGGTGTACAGCCAATGAAAGGGATCGGAGATGGACCGGCTGATATGCGATACTCTTCATCCTCTTTGCCTACTCTCCGACGGCCACCGCTTATCGAATTACTCGCTGGGGCTTCCTACAAGTCCTTTCGGAAGGCAAACACATAAAGAACTCGACTTCCTTGAAACAAAAAAATTTAATCCGTTTCGAGACTCGTGCTACCTTTTTTCCAGCAATCGAAATATATAAATACGCCTTTCAGAAGGTTAACTACTGTTACGGAATAACATTCGTGGACGGTTTAAAATAGATAGTTCATTTGTGAGAGAAAGTGTAGGGTGGAGAATGGATGGGCAATATTCCCGTGGTACAATTTGCAATGTATGAGATCGAGTGGCTTTTGGGGTGATTTTCTTCTCGGTGCTGCAAGTGGAAAATGCGAGAGAGCCTATGTGTGGCACGTTTACATCTGCCAGGATGCACATGCGGCCGGTGAAATGAACGGGCATCGGCAGGAATGCACGTGTCATGGATGTAAACGGTGAGCGTGGCGTTGAATTTAAAATTAGGGAATATCTTACGCTCCCACACCCTATGTCAGGTGCAACTCACTTTTTTGCCGATCCCCACTTCCGGATACTTTTCTGCGAACCCAGATTTTATTTGCGACTTATAACCGAATGGATCGATATTCCTTTATAATGCGTTTTCCTTTTCGTATCACTTTCGTACCGTCTTTCGTACTACTCTATGATCGGTACGTCTTTCAAAATATATTCTTCACCGTCATTCAATATTTTATCATCATTTACAGTGGGATCGAAGATCCGAACATTTCACATACAGAAATGCTTTTATTTATTTAGGAGGCAGAAATTCTTTTGAATTCTCTGGTCCTTCGACAGGAAGATCGAAAAGTTCTTTCGCTCGGGGAATCATTTTCCCCGGGGTTCATCGTGTCACGACCTCATTTAGCAAGTTGCAATTAAAATCCAATTATAAATAACAATATGTGCGTGTAACGAATGTTGGCGGATGGGGGATTTAATATACACCATTATTCGGGAATGAATGTGCGAAATTTTCGAAAAGAATTATGTCACTCACGGCACAGATGCGCGGGCGCAGCGAGGATGATTACGGCGAAACGCATGCCGGTAAAGTGTAATTGGAGTGTGAATCTCATTACGTCTCATAATGAAGAATAATTAACTTCTGTATAATCTAAAATCGGCAGCATATCTATAATTATTCGGACTGCGTCGAACCAAAGGTGTGGAACACGGTTGTCAGTCTGCCAGTTCAATTAAACTTTGACAATTTGCCGAACACGAATGCGTGAAGGATGACTTGTTAATGTAATTCCCGCTACTTAATGCAAAATCAAATTTGGGCCGGTAATTACTGGCAAATAGTAATTACACTCGCTAATTATTACTTCCTGCCAGATATTGTATCTGTAAATTCGACACATCACATACGCATTCAAAGATCAAAATGATTAAGATGGTTATTAATCCATCGTTTATTTCTGCTGAAGAAATAATCGGATAAATAATTTCCAAAGAAATCTCCGAAACTAACCAATAAATTAATAGGAGTCTCACAAAATCCCGGTCATTCCCGCTGACCACAGCTTTTCAGGGGAAAAGAATTGCCGGGAGGCAAGTAAGAAAGCGCCAGAAAAGAGAGAGAGAAGCGTAGAAAAGAATGGGGACTTCAATTTAAGGTAGAAATTGCAGGACTTTCATCAGAAAGTCGAGTTCGCCGTTTATATTCCATCGAGGCCTGGCAGAATTTTCTCGGGGGATTACGTCACTTTGCGTTATTATCAAAGAGGTCTGTCCATTATAATTGGATGCTGGGCGATCGAGCGGTCGGCCTGGGCCCCTAATGAAATGTAATTGGAATGTAACCCGTTGGCAGTCCGACGATGACAAAGAATAATTAACACTAACAAAGTAGGAGCGCTTGTCGATTCGACTCTGATTTAACTGACTCTCCTGGCGCCCTTTTCACCTCACCCTCTTTCTAGCACTCTTTCACTGCTGCTTCCCTCTTCACCTTCACTTCACTTCGTTCGCTCTCACTAATTCCCCAGCATTCCCCATTGTCACGAGGGACCGCAATCCCTGGAATTATTTCGCAGCTAAATGCACTGTCAAGTTGTCTAAGAAAGTAGACCTCCCTGAAGGCTCGAATTTTCAGCAGATTTTACTTTAACAATTCTTCGTCAACTAGAATTTCTCCTTGGCAACTAGAATTTAAAGATCGAAAATTCAAGGAAATAACTCTCTTTTATCGTAGCGCAAAGAACTTCTATTCAAACTTTGAAAAATCTACAAAAAGAGTGATTAACCATCAAATCCATCTGCTCGGATTGCCATAAGTAAAGTTGGCGATCCTTTCAAAGAAGTTCTGCCACGCCAAGCTATTCTGGGTAGATCCGAGGCTTGAACTTGCTCGAAGCGTGACCACGTCGGTTCTTTGCTTTGGGCCCGGAAAAAGTGATTAGAACGCTCCCTCGGCTGCCAAGACCAACAAGAGGACAATGTAGCCGGGGCGGTGTGCAAGTAACGGTCGCCTGAATGTAATAACCGTGTCGGGGATTCTTCTTTCGCGCGCTCGCGCGCTCGCGCGCCGGCAAAATATAATCGGCTGGTGCGAGAACTGCGCTTTCACCGGGTTGGCTTTTGCTGAATGAACAGCGCAGGCAAAAGGGGAGGGGGCCCGTCGATCGAGCATATATATTTTTCTTGGCCCGAAAAGAAGAGTAAAATTCCGCGCGGTTCGAATAGGTCAGCACGGCCTACACGGAGCGAACACTCGGCACCGTAGATCTCTCCCGAGAGCCTTTCCCTCTCCTCTCCCTCTCCCTCTCTTTCTGCCGGGCTCTCTCGATCGTTTTATTTCGGCGGGGAAGAGGAAGAGGAGGTGGAGGTGGCCGTCGTCGAAGAGCATCGTCCAGAACAATGGTCCATTTCAGCGAGTACAAGGCACACGTCGCCCTCGTTCTACGTCCGTGCACCGCTGGACCAACACAGACTCTCGTGTTCCGTTCCGTTCCGTTCTGCTCTCTTCCGTTTCTTCTGTCTCGGCTCTTCTCTTCTCTCTTCTCTCTTCTCCCCTCTGAGTCGGGACTTTCGCAAATTGTGTTTGCGTGGGCACGTCCTCTTCGTCCTGCCTCGGCCTCCCTCGGCCTCCCTCGCCTTGATATCGATCGAGGTCACGACGGCGAAAGAGATCATGAGATTTCGGTGCACCGCCGCGCCGAGTACAGAACGCAACAGATAGCGCCGCCGGCAGCCCACTATCTCTCTCTCGTTACACCGCACCAAGACTGAAATTTCGAGGGCCGATCGTAACTCTGACGACTCCTGTTTCGACCTCTCGATCTTCCCACTCGCACCCCCACCGCAAAAAAGTCCACCTGACACACCGCACTGAATTCAGACACCGAGTGCCTCGTGACTGCGCGAGCTCCAACAGTTGTTCTCTCTACGGCCACTCGAAAATGATTAATTGGATCTCCTCTTCCTCGCTGTTTTTCCATTCGGCCATGTAGAAAATCTCACGGTGGTAATGCTCCACGAGATTTCCAAATTATAGGTAGCATAAGTCAATGCCGAAATATTTTCAAGTATAAAATGCTTTTTTACATAAATTGAAACATGTGAGATTGGATGAAGTAAATGAACCAATTTAAAACGAAAGTATTAATTAGAAAGCCTTTGTTTGGTTTTGTAGTATTGAAACTTAAGGCGTCAAGATATCACTCACGTCTTTGTTGAATCTACGAATGCAATATTCGTCTTTGAATTCATCACTTATGTTTCCTGAGTGATCCTCGCGTCTCCCAATTGGATTCCGCATGATAAAGGCGTTGAATCAATCATCCCGGCGTTGAGCCTAGGAACCGAGGCTTAGATTCGACTGGTTCCATTTAAATCTGATGGAAGGATAACGGAACGAATTAGCTCCGTAGATTACGTTCCATTCACGGGAATCACATCCGGTTTAAGATAAAGTCGCGGCACAAAGGGCGCCGGATAAAAAATGTATTCTCTTTCTCTGCGGGCGAGGAAAATTTCATATATATTCCTTTTCCCTTCGGCTCGATTGTTATAACTCGCCTTTCTTACAGTTCTCACAAAGGCTCTGGTTTAGTAAGTCTTTACATTCCGTCTTTCTCAACCACCTTGACGTCTGAAATGAACTTATAAAATTTAAATTCGAATGATACATTTCCTTGACAACAAGCACCACGGCGACTCAATTTATTAACAAGGAGAACTGCGGTTGATTCAATCTTTCTCATTACAATCATTAATCATTATATTTATACACCGTCACTCATATGCAAACGTTGTAAAACTGAATTCCAACACAATCCGGGGCGCGTGAAATGTTGACATGCTCAGGGAACATGGATTGGAGCCGAGTGACCACAAACGACACACTTCAAAGTGAAAAGCGGGTCATCCCGAAATACGGCGGAGAAGGGCGCCTGCCACCATGACGGCAAACGCAGTGGCAAAGCTCACCACAGCGCAGCTTTAAACTATTCGTTGGCCGTTCCTGGTTTCGGCCGAATGTTATTAAGGCAAAGAGGAAGACAGAGAAAACGAGAAAGAGGTCTGCGGAGTCAGTGGATTCTCGCATAGAGAGATAGGCGCGGTGTGGTTGTTGTATGTGGGTCAGGGCTTCAAAAAGTTCAGGAGGCTGAATGTACGAATGGACGGAGGCGAGCGGCAGAACATAAAGATGCAGAGCTAGCGCAAAGAGTCCGGGGATGATGAAAGCGGTTCGTTAGGGCAAACAAGTGACAAGCGGGTCAACGGGATGCGATGGAATCCGCAATCGCGTAAAGCGGGCGCAATCCTAACGAGAAAAGATGCCCGCTCCACCTCCACCCCCACCTCCTTCGCTTCCACCTCCTCCGGCGTCGACCAGCCCGCTCCACAGCCTCTCCAAGAATTTCGCTCGCCCCCACCGTGCAAACTATCAATCTGCTCCACATTCTGCGCCAGCCGCGAAATGCCGAGCACACGGATTCCTTTGCCTCGCTCGAGTGAAATGCAAGGGCACACGTGTCACACTGCCGCCCGCTGCTACTGCTGCTGCTACTGCTCTGCTGCTCCAAATTATCCTGGCACTGCTATTTCGGGAGACAAATCGTGCTTGAATAAAGTAGAGCTGTTGCCTTTGTCCCTGGATTTATCGCGGCTTCCCTTGCTTCGTCAGTACCAACTGCTTAATTGGAATCATATTACCCTTGAAGAAATCGTTGAGTGATTCATACTGGATTTGTAATCGAGCCGGAATTATTTCGCGCAACCTTTTCAGTCATTCTTATTCTTCCCGTTTATTTTCTAATTAATGCAAAGCATAGAACAAATGAACCGATAGAAATGGATATCATAGACAGTCGAATGAGAGCAACAGTTGCGGCCTCGATATTCCAAGAGGCGGTAGTTGCAGGATGAAAGGGGCCAGGTCGCAAGGGCTGAGTGAGTTGAGTCGGTTAACCGGTGGCGTCGCGGCACGACGCGATTCTGCAGTTGGCAGGAAATAATTAAAAATAAATTGCGGGATGGAGGAGAGCCGGATAATCAGAGTAAAGCGTTTCGCCTTACCAATTACACGTCGAGATAACGATTGCGCTGCGGATAACGATATTACCGGGTAACGTCATTGCATCGGCATAACGCGACATAAAAGTGCCCTCTGCTTCTCTTCTCCCACTCGTCGAAAACTCCCTCTTCCTCCTCCTCCTCCTCTTCCTCTTGCCTGCCCTCGGAACCGACTCCCCGCTAGTACGCTGGATTTACTTCTTCCTTCCTTGCCGGTCTCCTTTTTTCCACCCTCGCTCCCTTTCGCCTTCTCTTTCTCTCGCTCGGTGGCTGTGTTTTATTGCAGGCAGACTCTTCATTACGAAAGATTGAAACGGTGTACCGGTGGGAGAACGGTTCGCCGGCTGCCAATGCACCGTAAATTCTGATCGGCCAGCCTAAATTGGGCTGGCTGGTTCCCCCTGCCCGCCACCGTCACCGCCTCCGCCACCGCCGCTGGCGAAAGCATCGATACAGAGGGAAGCTTTTAATAATTGCGCTCTGAAATGAGAGTATTCGAGCCGACATCTTATTCGCGGAACTCCTGTTTTGGATTCCATTTGGCCAACGGTATTATCGACAAACCCCTCGCTATAGTAGTACTAGAGCGATCGAAAGCTTTCTTTCAGTCTGGCAGCCGTGAATGTTACGAGATAATTGGCAGACTTTTAGAGAACTCGTTTGAAATGCGCCCGTGTTACTTTTTAACTGAGCGAATCAAGGTTAAAAGTTGATAAAAAAGATTCTGATAATAGAACGTTCATGAAATCGAGATTTAGTATTCAGTGATATGGGCTAGGAAGGCCTTTAAATATATCATGTTAATCATAAGTTAATGAATGTCTATAACTTCATGTAATTATTGCAGTATTACTGTAGCGTCGTGCTTGATCCTTGTAGAGAGTCGCCGGCTTCCTTATTAATTGATTTTCCCCTGAAACGGTAATATATCACATGAAGAGCCAGAGGGGAACACAAGTGAATCGAGCCGCAGTGTCATTAGCGCTGGGCACGGGGAGCGAGAGAGGGAGAGAGAGGGAGAGAAAGAGAAAGAGAGGAGGAGCAGTCCGGGGCGAGATAGATTTTTATCGCAAATCCGTCGTAATAGAAAGACAATCAAATCCGGATCCGAAGCGGGATCACGACTTGAACCCCGGTTAATGCTAGTTCACCCCTATCCCAGCAGCTTGTTCCCGGTCCATCCGCGATCCCGTTTTTTCGCTCGCCGGGCGATAAAACAATGGCCCGTTTCCTCGGTGCCAGGGAGTCACTTAGCCCCGGCGGTCCTCTCCTGCATTCGCCCGAACCAATCTCGGATAATTAATAGCCCGTTCTCTATCGATCAGAGGGAGCACGCCGCGCCGCGCCACGCCGCCCCGATATCCTACACTTTCAACCAGTACAATGGTGAGGGTAATTGCTTTATACTTATAACTTTCGAGGCACCGTTTACTTCGAGGTACGCCTCCCTTGTTTCAACGTATTTCTACGCAAGCACCGCCGATTCATCTCGAGTTCAGTTACGATTGCTCTCCTAATCGTGCATACATCTCGAAACTTAGAGAGAACCTCCTTTCATTAATTGATAAGTGGTTCATTGTAAAATAAAATTCTGTCTAAGTACGTCTCGTCAAATATTTGCAATGGATTTGGAATGTTTGAATATAAAGTACTGATATATGAACATGTCAGGATAGTATTTAGTACTTCCGAAGGAATGAATACGTACGTCTAAGTCAGAAGGGACTGGACGAAGCCGTAGATCATTGGCAAGCGATCTCATTACAGGACGTAATACTCGCCCATTGAGTAATAATGCGATCTTCTTATCTGGCGGCGAACTAGGCTCGGTACCACCCTGTATATATTTATAGGTGTACGCCCATACGAATGGCTCCCACGCGAGAGCTAAGAAAAAGCTCGTTACCGTGACTTTCTAGCGCGCAAGCGGTGCACCTTTCCTCCTCGAATGTCTTCTCCCGTTCCCAGCATCCCATCGCCGCGCCGCGCCGTGCGCCACTCTTGCCTCCTCTCATCGTTCTTGCCCGTTGTTTCCAGCCACTCTGCGGAGTGTATGGTCGCTCGAGAGTCTATCCTCGGCCATCCCGTTCAATTACACGGCTAAAGTAATGATTGATATGCGGCTTATCGCCGGCGCGCGCTCGCGCGCTACACGCCGGGATCCATTTCATGCCTCTCAGTACACAACATCCCATAGCCGGCGAGAGAGCCAAGGTATCGTGTAGCCGTGCGCCGGAGATTGCCACACTCTCCGAGCACCACGTGTGCCCGCTCGAAAATAATGATGATAGCTCGGATACGCGTGTGTGCGATTCCGGATTTATGAGGTGGACTTGGACGCGAGCGCGAGCGCGAGCGCGAGAGAGGGCTGCGGGAGAGAGGAATTTATGTCTATATAACTGGTACTATACTTTTCGATACTCTCTGACCCACCGATGACGGCATCGTCCGAGAGGTAGAACCGCCGAGAGTCGTTACAACCCAATGAAATATACCTTGGACTTTGAGGTAATGCTCCCTTTTACGCTGTGCTTTCGTGTCCTTGTCGGCGGTAAACCATTCGTACCGGCAATATTGTTGGACTAATGAAACTCTCCCAGTCTCTTTACTGCGACCATCTCCAACTCTATTTCTTCTTTCTTCAACCGACTATTCTCACACACACCTGTACTTTTCCATTTTCCCAACTTTTCTTCGACGAAGAATGTTGATTCTTTCACGACTCGAAGAATTTCGAGGTAGAATAGTTTCCTAAGTAATACTTCGAGTCAAAATATTTCAAAATGAATAGGCAGTGCAGTGAGGCCAATTTAATCGGAATTCGAGTGCACGCACAATAATTCCTATCGCGCAGTAAGGGTTCTTCCGAACGCGAACCATTGTCTCGAGAATTTACTGTCAGCCATTGCGGGCGGACACCTTGTGCTCGAGCGGAGAGTTTCAGGGAAAGGCGTGAGCGCCGCGCACCTTATCGGAAAGGGAGCGTGACGTAATCTATTTAAACAAAATACTCGGGCACTCTGCGAGCAGTGTGTAGTGGCCTCGTAAAATCGAGTGTCGTACGAGGTATGTACGACGCACTAGCTATCCCTGGCAGTTCCCGTTCCCGTAGAGATCCCCGATTTCTTATGTACCCTTCACGAATCTTCTTCCTCCCCGGTCGGCCTCGCCTCCCTCCACACAGGAAGACGAAGTATCCTCGGATAGAGGAGAAAAAAGAGGAAGCGAGCCAAGGAGCACAGGACTCCGGAGATACACTGGCACTGTTTGTCGCTCGGGTTTATTGCGCTTTTCTTTATTTACTAACCGCGCGAGACCATCGGGGCTTCCCCCTTCCTCCTCCTTCCTTCTTCCTTCTTCCTCCTCCTTCCCCGCCTTTCCCACTTTCATGCGCACATACAGTCTCAGTGCGAGTCAATGTCGCCCGGGGACGAAATGAAATTTAACTCGTGTGTCGGTGCTCTTACCTGGATTGTCAATCTAATATCATATACGAAGCATTAATATTCGACCAATGGAAAAAGAAATTTGTGGACTAATCTCAATAATGAAATTAAATATGTTATTTTGGAAAAACGATCAGATTTTCTCGTCCACTGAATTATTTCGTTTTAATGCAATCGAATGGAGAGTGCGCAAATTGTATGATTCAATCTAGCAAAGAAATATCAAATTACTCGAGCGTTCGGTGTAGCCGGGCGCCCAGAAATAATTGATGAGCTGCGAGTCAATAATGGAATGGAATAAATTAGTGGGCCAAACGGGGCATAACTGCACTTCAACTAGAGCGGATCATCCGGTGCCGGTTTCGATTGCAGGATCTGACAATAACGGAGGGAACCGAGTAATCAGGGTTAATTATGTACTTCTCTTCACTCGGACTTCCAGGATTTCGAGTGGCCCTCGAAATCGGCCTATGTCGGAGATAGAGATGCGCAGGCTGCGTGGCGTGTTACTACCAATGCTCTAATTACTGGCAATTACCGTTGCCTAATCAATTACGGTAACGCAATCTGCTTGCATAGCTACCGTCGGCTGACCAGGTACCGTAACTACCCGTTGCCCACCGCCCTTCCCACATATCCACACTGACCCTTCCTTAGCCTTCAACGATGACTTCCACCCTTGATCCACGCCCTGCTAATGCACTTTGTCACAAGACCCTTATTATTTCTAATTAGTCCCGGCACTAATTATCATACACGTTGAGTGCTGCTCGAATTATAATCCCTTCGTTAAAAGTCCATCAAGAGCAACATTGAAAAGAGTTTCAACTATTTAATAATTTCATCTGAATTATATAAATACATAACACTTGTTTCTTTAAATGGACCAAGTCTGCATTAATCTGGAAGGAAGATAGCCAGCGAGGCAGGCGTAATTTCCCCATCTAGCTTTCTATATCCGCCACCCAGGATCGCGCGCTATCGCAGAGATCGCATTTCGTTGGATAAACAATTGCAGATGCAGACGCCCAGCTGCGCACTCTGTGTTCGAGGGAGTATTGGTGCGCGCTGTGGCTGAAGGGTTCACGCGAGAAGGGAAGTGTGAGCCTCGCACACGCGATAGTCGTGTCTCGATAATATCGCTGCTTATCGATAACGGCTCGTTCGACGCCGGTTTCCTGGCGTCGCGTTTCCCTCCACCTTTCTCTCTCTCTCTCTCTCCGCTTCGTTCGCTCGCTCGCTCGCTCGCCCTCGCCCGGGCCGTCTAGCCGATTGCTCGGTGTAAACGCACGCAGATCGGCTTTACCGATCGTTACCCAATAATCTCGACAAAGTAGCTATCGCGCGCCAGTATCAAGCATCCCTCTGAATGTATCGGCCGTGTATTAAGGTGTATAGCGTAAAGGATCAAGCACCATCGGTCCGGCTCAATTGCCTGTTCCCGTCAAGAACCCGCCAAGAGCCGATGCTCGTAATTCGATCTTGCGCTCGTCTTTACTCGGGGATTGCGCGCTGATTTTAACGACAGCCCGCTCGACTGCACCCGCTCTATTAGATCGACAAGCATGGACACTTGATGTGAAAGTCCTCGAATTCATTTTGAGGATTTTCACTCCCTCCTCTTACAAGTGCCAGACTCGTCCAATGTATAATAAACACGTGGAACTCCTGCCAAGTGGTAGATAAGTTGAAGTACAGTTACATCAAACGGGATACTTCTACAATGATTATAGTAATGATGCCAAAGATCAAGCTACGATTAGAAAGTACCGCTTAGCCCAGATACTTTCAAGCCCTCTTATTTCTCTCAACTATTTTCTGTTCCAACCGAATAATTCCGGTAATTTCCACCGTCACGTATGACTCGAAACTCAAAACTCTGCTGGAAAACTGACTTTTCTGCGCATGTGACTGAATCGCAACACTAAGCGAACGTTATCACTCCAATTAAGAAGCAAAATGTGAGCAAGCACTCGTGCTTTGGTTGAATGGCGGCCGAAGTAGTGCAAACAAGTGGCTGGCAGCTTTTAATTAGCCTCGCGAATTCGGGTGGAGGGGCGAGTGGAGGACGGCAGAAAAAAAGTTTGAACCGTTGGAAACAAAATGCGCAAGAGTGCAATCGAGTGGGATTCGCGTCTGGCGAAGGGGAGGCTGTGTGTTTCGTGGAGAATAGGAGACAGGTAAATAGAGAGCGTACCGATTAGGTGGTCGAGCCACACAGAGGACGTGTAAGCAAAGGCCGAACTGTATACAAGTCTGGGAGGCTGCGTGTACCTTTGTTTGCATTCGATTTTAAGTTCCCCCGTTCCTCATTCCAACCCGGCTCTCAACTGCCCCGCCCCTCCCCGCCCCCCACTCTTCCTCTGGAATTCACTTCCCCCAAATTATTGTTTGACTCCGAGTCTGCGCCGATAATAGACTTACACTTGGCAATACTCGTTCTTGTCCATTGTCATCGTTCTCAGTTCTCTTTGGGCAGAAACAAGTTTCCAGAATGCTAGTGGAAGTTTTTTAAATACACTCAGAGTTTATTTGTGAATAATACGTACTTTTTGCAAGCATTGATTAGCGTTGGTTCTGTAGCTTGTACAATGTGACGCAAGCCTGATAACTAATGGTTTCCATTGAATTATCGATTTATGGCTTTAGAACCGGAACCAATCTTTAATGCAGAAGTCAGACAAAGGATGAATTGTCGATATCTAGGAAACACTGTATTAATAACGACTTCTAAAACAACATACGATGTCTGCCGGTTTACTCGCAAAGGAAATTTTAATCGATATTCGAAATAAGACCGGCATTGAATTACCAAACACACTTAAGCCCGTCGAACGATATTCTTGCGAAAAAGCGGCTGCACCCGAAGAAATGCGATCCCATGCAAACAAACGAAAACATATCTTCGACTGCTGTTAACAATTCGATATTTCTCTCACTCTCACATGCTTTTAACATATATTTTACACAATGAAGAGTCAATTTCAATTAAGACACTAAAAGTTCAAAGCATAATGTAAATAATGGAGCATTCTGGTGAGAGAAGAGGCGGACAAGGGTTGCTCCGAACTTTTTCATGCTAATGCCGAGTTAAGGGTTAAATGCTCAAGAGAAAGAGGAAGAGGGTGGTGTGCGGTTGCCGAGGCCGAAAATTCGCTTAGGTGCCAGTTAACTTTCTCCGGGCTGTGTTTCGTATAATCCATCGTTAGATGGGGAAGAGTGGACGATGGAGTCTGAGGAGTGAGGCGGGGGAATGCTGGTGATCCCTTTAAGAGCCGTGAAAGGATTTCAGGGAGAATCCGTCGGATTCTCCTTGGGGCTCATATTTGCGGGAGGAAGAAAAAGCGGGCGACGTGTCTGCAGCGGCACTCGGCGCGGAAAGTTAAGTGCGTTGCTCAAAACAGCTGGGTTGCCTTTGAAGCCCGCTGTGTCGCCGCGAGGATAAGAATGGGTTCGCTTCCCCCTGCGCATCTCTCATCTTCTACGCCCGTTGCGCCTCTCTCATTCTTCTCCACGTGAGTTATGCACTCTCTTCTTCGTCTCTCGCGCACTCTAATCCGCTCTTGCACGTTCCTGTGTGCGGGGGTAACATCCAGATCCAGGGGCTCAGCCTTTAAACTCGAAGCTGCTTTCACCCTGCCCCGACCCGTGGAAAGAGTCGTCGCGACGCCAGAGGTCCCGTCGCCCCGGATCAAGCTTTTCCCTTCTTACGCTGGCTCGGCTACTACGCTTGGCGCGTCTCTTTTAACTAACGCCTGATTTACGGGTGATTCGTCTCAATTAAATTGGGAATAGTTATATACCTCTGGGATTTAACTCTATCCTTCTGTAATATGTTTGGTCTAATATGGTTTATGATAAAATGACAGCCGTTCGATCACGCGCATGTGTAAGGTTTGAATGTATACTTTTGAGACTCGTCATTCAAAAAGATCGAATCGCACTTAATATCAAATTTCGTTTTCGTTGTTCGATCGTAAAGTCGTCGAGTTTATTGGACGTACTTAAGAGAAATCTATATATTGTGAGACTAACATCAAGTTTCCAGTTTGTTGAAATACGATACGAACAGTGTATACAGTTTCCAAATTGACGCAGCAGTCATAACTTCCTATTAAAATCTCACGCAAGCAGGCATAAATTCGCACACGTTATTGTCCTTGGCTTTTCAAAGTCAGGTAGAAGTACGTCGGCGCAAGATAAAACGGAGGTATTTCGAGGCACACTTGGCAGTGGTCGACTGGAGTTGGCTATGAGAAAAAGCGGCCCCTCCGCCAATTAAAGCCATCAAGCGAGTAGAAAAAGGAAACGAGACGTAAATCCATGGCGGTCGGACGTGATGCGATCCAGGAATAACTCGATTGCCCCGACAATTTCTCTCTCGATTACTCGTTCATTCGTATCGCGATGATGATTGCCGAGAAAAATGCAGCAACGGCCAATCGCGCGCCAAAGAAACTCCGTCCCAATGTGCAGACGTGTGTGAGCGTGTGAGTATGCGAGCGTTGGTAGAGTCGGCCGTAAATAGGCTCCTCACAGCGGGCGGTAATAAGCGCTTATCTCTTCGGCGATGGCAAAAGGACCGCCGTTAACGCCGCGCGGACAATCGCGCGTGTACCAGCCTGACGCGGTACACGCGAGTTTTGCACGCGTGAGACATTGCACACGCGCACCGCCGACACCCCGTGAGAACGGAAGGAGTCACTCGAGCGGATTCAGCCCGTTCAAAAGCTCCGCCGAGCTTTCAATGCCCCGGTCTCCTCGTGCATCACAGGACCGCCTGTACTCGAGCTGTGAATCGGATTCTCAGCGCTAGAAAAATCTCGAGAGCCATTAACTGAGCTTATTTCACTTAACGATCCACTAGACGTGATTTACGCACCGGTTTACACGTTGCCGTTGAACATACTTCCACCGATAGGTTGGTTCACTCTGTGCAACAAAACCATCGATGTACCTATTAAGAATTATATGAATTAATAATAAAGTTAGTATTTTATAGTCTAATAAGTGTCAAACGTTTATTTCTGTTGTTTTATGGTTATTGCGATTTATCTTTTCGAGGACGAACTCGCACATTGTTACCAGACGGTTCCAAGGTAATTGAGACGCCGAAACGCAGAGGGATTCGGTCTCCTTTGCATAGCAGATTTTGCGGAATTGAGTTTAATGTTCCGTAGCAGCTAGAAGATTAAATCTCCTGTAAAAGAACGACTGTTTAACGGGCTTGGACTTTTTCAAGCGACTCTCCCATCGTTTTCCTAGTATTCTTTCTCTACTAACAGCGTTGCATGCTGAGTTAGCATACCGTCGAATTGTGTTTCACTCTGTAAAGGTGAATCACTACAAATAGTCATCTTGTAAGATCGGTTCTCCGAGGAAAAAGATGATCTAGCACTCTGCCATAAAAGGGATGGCTAGAAAAAGCGAGGGATCCTCAGCATTCAGGTGGAAGGAGATCGGATAAGCCCCATTTAGCGATGCACCGGAAGGATGCTCGGTACAGGCAGGGTTGGAACGTGCCGCGTCGCAGTACCGGAAAGGAGTCAGACATCTCTGACGTCTTCTCTCGAATTCGGCTCACCCGCTCCCAATTTGGCTGGCTCCGTGGCGAATCGTGATTCCTGGCCGGCGGCTTTATCGAGCGTGAAGCTCTCTCATCGGCCGGAGAAGCGCTCACCGCGGATAAGGAGACGAGGAGTAATGCGGAAAGAGATGACAAGCCGGCCACGTGAGCAGAAGAAAGAAAGCGCTCGAGAGAAAGGAGAGAGAGAGGGAGTGAGAGCTTGCAGAGAAATCTCACGAATGCTGGAGAGGCAGGAATACTGGAATACATTAGGAGATCCTATCGATGTGCGCAGTTACCTGTGTTCCTCGTCGACCAAATTGGAGGATGGTCCCTTGGACTCTTCAGCTCCACCAGTCTGATCCTTCTCCGGCTATCATTCCAGAGAAATGTTCACCCTGTGACAAATGGTCCTACTATGAAAACTCCTCTACCATTATTTCGTGTTTTCTCTGTTTCCCTCGATTCGCACGCGAATTTTTTTCCTTCGCAAACGTATCTCTTCAACAGTATGGAAATCATCCTCACCATGCCGGTGCACCACGAAAGGGGGACACACACATGGTGATAATGGAAGTGGGGAAGAAATTCCCGGCGTATATGGGCCAGCAGTAAATTCGTTTTTGCATTCCGCTCATAAGTAATCCAATAATGAAGCTAATGTAGCGTTGGCCCAAATTACCAGCGAAAAAGTTCCTCCTAGCGCTAATTACACTTCTTTCCCCGGCCGACGATTATATATCCCTGCAATTTAACATTTCTAACCAGCGTCGTTAAAAGTTCATCATCAGCAATAAATTGAACGATCACTAGGAGCGAAGACTCGAAAACTCCCTCACAGGGAGAAACCTGTCAGCCACGTATTTACGCATGACGGCAACTCTGCGGCTAGTTTTATTGCATTCACCAGGCAATAATGGCGAATCGAATTTAATTACAGGCAAACGAGTCAGAAAGTACAAGAGTTCGAGCATGCAAATACTCTGTAATTATCTATCGCAGTGGCGGCGCGCCCGGTGTAGTTCGTATATCACATTGACAGACTCGTAAACGCATTAAAGGCGCGTACGCGTACGCGTAGGAGCGCCGCGCCGCGCCGCCGCCCGGCGACTTCAGCCCTCGCTATCACTCATAAACGGGCCGCATTAGCATGCCACCGCATAAAACAAACTGGTTAATAAAATGTCGCGGGCCAGAGAAGTTCTGCAGGGCCAGTGCATGTTTCAGCGGAACTGGTACAACCCGGGAAGTAGCCATCTAAATCATTAAAGTTGAAGAAAGACACATAAAACGCGCGGCGTGTTCGTCGCCGCGTGTTCCAGGACGTTTACAACTCGGAGAAACAAAGCGCCACTAAGAAACTGGGAGAATGCGAGTCTCGTAAACGGAAGGCTGAGAGACATTTGAGAAGTGTAAACTTTCGACTTGCCACGTGGATTCTGGCTTTATAAGTATCAGTACGTAATGCCTGCTCGGTCCAATGTAAACTGAGATGTAAATCTCATCGTCTCAGTGGTCCATTCTAATATTGATTAGCTAACCAGGAGAGTGAGGAATTATGTGGGTTTGTTGACACAGCAGCGCGACTGAAGCGCTTTGGTTGCATTATTCAAACGTCGGATTATTTGAATTTATCCTATCCAAAGGCACTTAAGTCAGAGAATCTGTCATTTATTTCACTTGTATTTTAGTTGGTCGCTTTCAAGGCCCAAGTGAAGTAGAAATCATGCAGTGTATTTAAATTATTCAATCGAAGTTAAATTCAAATGTATAATGAACTTGCAAGTCCAGATTGGAGTATAAGAGGAGGTTCGTGAAAGAATTGAATGAACATGCACACGTGAAAGGCGTATGTCCCAGCTTGAAAATTAATGTGCTGGTAGATGTGAGCGCGACGGGGAATCCACGTGGGATGGCGGACCTTTAACTCCGAGTTTGCCGACCTTTTTCTGGAATCCGGCCGACCAGACCGCGCAGGAACCCCGTGCACCGCTCTTATTGCCACGATCAATTTAACATATCCGTAAGATCAGAGGGAAGTGGCTCTTTCCGCAAGAGTTCACCCGCCAACTGCAAACGAGTCTACGCAGATACATCATGAAATTGTAAAAAGGCCCATTCGTAAAAGCGCGCCCGGTTACCCAAGAAACTCCGAGGACCTAAACCTTCGACTGCCATAAGGACTTGCACTCTACCGCAGTTACCAGCAGATGCAGACTTTCCATTTCCAATTCAGTATAATCGTTTATGTCAAAAGCACTTCCTCTTGGTAGATTTATTTTCCTGCTCAAGATTTTATTATAATTATTTAAATGATAAAGACAGAACTAGTACTAACAGTGCAGCTACTCGCAGAGATTGTATTTGTTAAATTTCCTTCCTGTTAACCTTACGGTTAGGCGAGCACAGTTTCACTCGAGCTCAACAATGCGCCGTGAAATTAACGGCAAGTGAGATTGCGAGATTCCTGTAGCGCTCTGTGACTGATACAGTCATTCCAAAGTCATTTAACGGCTGGCTGCCGATAACCTTAACGATAACGGGCTCCGTCGATGGCGCGGGCGACAAAAGGCTCCATGAAAATACTTCCGATTCATCTAATATCCCTTTATTTCTGGCGGAATCACGATCGATACTTATCGCAATTTCGTTGTCGCTCGTGCGGCAGTTTCCCGTTCCATCGGCCAGTGTTAAATTCACTCTCTCGGCGGAATCGAATCGCCTTCCGGTTCTGTGAACGGCATCATCCGTCGACGCGATGAGAATCCGAGACGCCGGGCGTCGCTCCGGCTGAGACCACACTGTTCCAAGGTCGTACAGATGTGTCTACAGGCGTATGTGTCCAAGCAAGCAATAGGTGTATCCGCTAAGAGTCAGCCTTTCTTTTTTCCCAGGCGAAAATCAATATTCTGCTCTGAACTTCCCGCTCGGACGTTCGCCGGACAATTTATTTTGCTCAAGAACGCGTCCTATCTCGTCGTCTCTCCTCCTTCCTTCCGGCGCTGGACCAAGCATGCGGCGCAGCATCTCTACACCGTAGACTGAGGGTCTGGAAATCGGAACGGGAATTTGATTTCGCACCGCGATCGCCGTCCAGAATAAGAGCGAGTGTAAAGGCGTCCATTCCCTAAAGGGCTATCCACATGCCAAAACTCGATCGAAAAGCTGGAATCTCGAAATTCCTGCAGCATTGCTCCTTCGATTAATCCCACCGATAAGAGTTTGCTTCCGGCATCAAAGAATATGTCTGTTTTTGAGATATTAGTGGAAAAACTCTTTGAGTGCGAATATACTCACAAGCTTTCCAAGCTTACGTAATTTCGTGAGGGTGTCTGACACATTGGACAGAGGATGTGTCGGCAGGAATACATTGCTATTGCCGAAAAATAGTGTGGAAAAACGAGGAGTCACACGCACGAAGGATCGGCAGGAATTTTTCGTTTTACCCTCTGCCATGATACGTACGCGGCGCCTCTGATCCCAGTGGAGGTATGTATGCGTGTGTGAGCGCGTGGCTGGGAAACGGAGGGTTTAACTTGGGGGCACGTGGCGATGACGCGTGCCTCGAGCCTTCTTCCTATGCAAAGGCCGAACCCTATCTCCCCGATACCTATGTTCTCTCGAGGCTAAATTATCACGGCTCCGATAGGGGATATCGCCTTTCATCAAGGCTATCGTCCTCAAAGTTATGCATACCAAAACGCTTTACGCGCTAATTACCGTCGCCCTCTAATTAACAATGTCTCCTCTGTGACCTCGGATAGAATCTAAAAATGTCCCAGTCACTCTTGATTGTCGTCGCCAAGAGTTACTAGTGCACTTGGGCCTCGGAAGCCGGCGTGTTTGCCTGTGGCCGAAGGTGTTAGCCACTTTATCGATTCCCGTGACAAGCGGTGCAAGGTGGAACCGGTGTCACTTTGTCCTCGGGCCTCGGATCATGGGGATCGATCTATTTGCCTTGACGCCCTGCCACCTCGTCGCTCTAATCACTACCCTGGAACCGCCGGTGGTAGCCACCCCCGTGCAAACTTCGCGTTTCACGTACACACGTTAGGAGGCGAGGATACTTTGCATATTGAGGGCCGCTCGTCCATTTGATGTGGTCAGGAGCGAGCCCCCGATAGGGCCACTGCCACCAAGACCGCCTCTCAACCAGAATGAGAGGATCTGAAAATCAGATAAAGAGAAGACAGAGAGAGGAGGGTTTGCCGTGCTGGTGGAAGACTGGCGCGCGTTCGATTCAGCCTTAACGCTATCTTACAGGCCTGGCAGGATATTGCAAGCTGTAGGATGTTTGACTTGCCAAGTAAACCGCCGTCAACCCTTCTCCACCCCCGGCATCCCTCCTCGGCTGCTCGTACATGGGATGAGGAGAGAGTCCGACAGTAGAGAAGTGGGCGGCGGCGGCGCGGCGCGGCGCGGCGAGTGCACCCTGCGAGAGCCGTCGTTTCCCATGCTAGCAGGCCGATATCCACGTTCCGCAGTTCCTGCCAGGCGTGCTCTAATAAGGGATATTATAGTGCAGTAGGTGAGCCGCCCTTCTCAAACCTTCCAACATCCCTGAGACTGCAGAGAGAAAGAGAGGGGGTTGAAGAGGCTGGCACGAGTGGGAGTCGAGAGGGTTACAGGAACTCTCGGAGGGACAACTTTGTCCTGGCGGTGGCTGCTAAATTGCGGCTTACCTACCCTAATTAATTTCGCCAGATTTATATCTCGTCGTCGTCGGACGGCTGCTGCTGCCACTGCTGCTCCACTCGGCGAGATACCATGCGAGAATTAGCCCGATCACGACGGCCAGATGCGCCAGCCAGTCTCCCTTTGATCGAACGCCGCCGATGTGTTTAATAGACATCGATCACCGTACGATGAACTCGCCCAGTACCTTCCGGCATCCTTGATGGGCACCGAGTCATTGATACCCTTCATTCCTGACGCAGAGATAGGGATTGCTTTTAGACGGAACTCTTGATATAAATCGAGCCACCTTCGCGCTAATTATTATAACAATTCTCGTATTTTCTAGTATTGATATCATTATTTCTATTAAAGCATTAACACTGCTTTACTATACTAGATTTCAATAACATCAGGCAAAAATTTCATTATATGTTTCTCTGTTTCAGGTAAGTGAGCCAAATCCAATACACGCCGATATCCACTCAAAATACTGGTATGTTGAATTCATCGATTTCCCGATTACCCAAATGAAATGATTAAAATTGAATAACAAGATCATCGCGATTGATAAAAGCGAATACAAGCGAAAGGCAATATCGGGTGCAAGGCGATTTGGCGCTAAGAAAGCGTGGAAGCGTGGGCGGCGGGAGGGCGAGGGGTGGGCGAATTGGTAAGAGAGGCGGGGAGGGCTTAAGGTAGTCGGAGGCAGCAATGACATTTACATCGACGTCTGGCTGAAAGAGGATCATCGAAGGCGAGTGTCAGGAGAAGTCGAAGCCAGAGCCACGGCAGACTCGATATAGCTGGCGGCTACACCTTCCTCGAGGGTGGGGGAAGAAAAGAGAGGTAGCGACGGCGTAGACTACGCATACCGAGCGGCGAATCCCGAAAGATCGATGAAACAGGAAGAGTTGGAAGCGGAATGTGACGCGCTGGTGTATCGAGGCGTGCCAGGGAAATAATATTCTTCGTTCCTCCATCGGTGCCTGCCTTCGTATTTCCGACTTTCCTTCCGCTATTTCCCCTCCCACCGCACCACATCTTCCACCACCCTTCCCCGCCCTCCCTATTCTCTGTCTCATGCGCGTTTTCACCGATGTCTCCGAGTATTCGTTGTAGAGGAGTGCGCGTGTTTTCACAGCAAACACTGGCGAAGAAGCGTCTTCTTGTAACACACAGGCCGGCAGAAGAATAGGGAAAGCGGGCGGGGAGGGGGTTTAGATGCACGTTTGATTTCCTGTCCCATCGCCCCATCGGAGTCAGCCTGCTCTTTTCGCCGCCGGGAGGAGGAAGCGTTGCTGAGTGACTCCCTGTAAAAAAGCAAACGAAAGTCGGGGAGATGGTCCTCCACCCCTTTTCTAAAGGGATGAGGAGTAAGTGGAGATATTTTCAGGAGGCGAAACATTTTCCTTGCGCGTGCCAACATCAATTCGAGAAGAGAGCGCGACGACGGGTTTAATTCGATTCTCGTTAATTGACGGCTTCTAACGAAGGTCCCAGCCTCCGATGCTTCTTCCCTCGAAGCCCTGCACCCTTTCTTTCGGCCCCTGGCTCTCCTGTCGGGATTATAGTGGCCCTTGTTGCATCCTTTAGTTCTTCTGGCGTTGGTTCCCAGGGACACTTTTACTCCTAGTGATCCTTGGATGTTGGATAGCTTCCTCTGCGCGGCTGGTCCAGTCGGGATGCGAGGTCTCCCGGTAGCCGCATTGCAGAGCCGCACACAGCCTCCCTCTGGAGCCGGCGTGCAATTTGCAAGCACACGGGAAATCCTCTGCGGATGGGCCTCGATCCCACCGTCGGATTTCTCCGGCCCACTTGAATATGAATAAACTAAAATGCAACTCCCTACCTTCTCTTTCTACGAGCTCTTCTCCCTTTCATTCGCGCTTCTTCCTTGCGCCGCGGTTTCTCGTCGACCAAGTGGCTCTCCGACGCTCACCCTCCGTCTCGGCGTCGCTCATTCGAGGAATTCATTTCTTTCCTAGCAGTCGACGTCCGGCGCCGCGTGCACGCTAACTCGTTACGGTGGTTATGCATTCCAGAAAGGAGTCGTAATTAAGGGAAAAATGGGCAATGACTCCACGGCAGTGCGACTCCTTGCTTCAATGGAGTACGGGCTTTCCCTTTCTTCCTGGTGGACAAGCTCTTAACCCTTGGAAACGTTGCAATGTCGATCGTATCGTAATTAAAAGGATTCCGCCGACGCTTCCATGGGGCTTTTCCGGCGTCGGGTCTGGAAAATTAACTTAGCTCTGAAAGTACGCGAGACATCGTTTAACCCTTTGCGGTTCGTGCCAGACTCGACGTCTCTGGTATTTACATATTTAATAGTTCAACATTTTCCGAAAGCATCGCTACAACAATTACGCGAGAAGATTATATAACTAGAATAATCGGATCCCGAAAATTGTTCGAAATCAGAATAATTAAATTCGGTGACAGTAGTTTCTAGAAACCATAGGAAATAACTTGGACCACAAAGAGTTAACACTATTTCCGTGTAGTCATTCGACAACATTACATAACTCTACATATGTGACGCTTTGGGAACATTTCGCAACAGTTCAGAAATTGCGACTGTTGCCGCGCATTAGCGGCGTGGTCGAATTGTTGTTGAACAGTTACAAAGCAATGTTCGGATAATGGAGGACTTGTCAACTGTGTAGTCTGGCGGCGACAGTATGAAAACAGATACACTACGATATTACAGAGTTTGAAAGTGTCAGGCTTTCGAATCAGGCCTTGTTACAACACTGCTCGAACTATTTATAGAGTTTACTGACTGAAGTTGACTTTCAGCGGTAAATGCTCCGATTATTCAGTAATTAATCAAAGTAATTTATCACGGTTCCTTTGATGCAAAATTCAAGTGAAATTGTCACGCTGCCTGTGCTGGCTGTCGTGCGAAAAAAAAGACAAGCATGCAGCAAGGAGATATCAATCTGCAGGAGTGAAGTCGACAAGTTCTTTTAGCGTGTGTCCGCGATCGCCACCGAGTTAAGGCTGATTGCGTGCCAGATATCGCCGAAGGTAAAAGCTTTTCGGATTTCGGGGACGCCGTGCAGCGTGACCGTGCGGCCAATGTACAGGACGATTCAACAATTATTTCTCTCTTTGAGCCCAAAAAAATACCAGGAATTCTACTCCGCGTTTTTTTTTAAAGAAAGCCTGCTAAATACAAAACATTGCAATTCAAGTTCACCATTTCAAACTGGTACGAAGTGTGATAGACCAGAATAAACGAACGTCTATTAAAGTGTCAATTAATGTAGAATCAATAGTTTGTGCCCAATTTTAATGGTGATACAAGTTTTAAAGGGGCCTGAAGATGGGACGCGTGATGAATTCACGAGAAAGGAATGAGGACGGTGGTCGATCGGATAAACCCGGGCTAGTCTCGTGCGTTAATGGAAGCTGTATTCGTTGAAGTCGATAAACCCGTACCGTTTTGATTTCTTTCCCTTCCTCCATATAGTACATTCGCCTGCTCGCGTTTATACACGTAGCACACATTGTCTCCTTCGATTTTTACCTCGAGCAAGCCATCAATGAACGATTATCCCAAGGGTGTTCGACACAACGACCCATGAAAACTAGTAAGCAAATTGCAAGAGCTATTCAGAGCTCAGTTAATTCACCTGTAGGCCAGGCAATTAAGGATTGCTGTAACTCTTGATTACATAGCCGTCCTAATTAACTAGCTTTCAAGAAACCCGCAGAGCCACCGTGAGAGTTGCACAGGGAATCGGCGACAAAAAAGCGGCGAATTTACGTGCGAGCTGCAGACACAGGCACCGAGTTGTGGCCCGCTCATTCATCGGGTCGTTTGTGCCGGTGCTTTTTCTTGTTGCCGGTGCGCTGGACACTGATTGCAATAAATTGCCGTGCGTTTGCGTGTCCAGGCGCAGAGCGTGTGTGTGCGGTGTGCGGTGTGCCTTAAGAGGGGGCAGCGAGTGGCAATGTCCTTCCGGCGTTGGGCGCCTTCTGGGCGCAATTCAATTTGGCGAAATTATCCTTTTCTTGTTCGTGCCCAAGTAACTTCATAGCGAGGCTCGCCCGATAATTGCTCGGACTCGATTATGTGGAAAGGGATAGTTCGGACGGCGACGGCTGCTGCTGGTCGCATGCTAAATGCAGACATGATTACTGCCGGCCAGGCTGCTCGCTCGAAAATAGCCGAATTGCTGTAACTTCCGTTGCTACTCGATTACACACCCCTGCCACCGCACCCCCTCCTATACCAGCAACCCTTCACCACTCGGCCATACAACTTAGAACGCCATAAAGTTGCCAGGAGAATTGGTGACTTATTGTTAGTGCAGCTTTTAGCGTGCTCGTTTCGCAAAATTGTGTGGAAAGTGAAGGCTGGCTCCTGTTCCAGCTAGTTGGGCTCGTAGGCATTTGCCGCTGGCTTTATTAGATCAGTTAAAAGTAGAAGGTAATAGATGTGAAACTCTATTACTCTAGAATCTCCTGGTGCTAGAAGAGTAAAGACATATACAACGAACGTGTTCGCGACATTACAGGTTAAATATAAGTTGAGGAAACCAGGTACATTCGTTGATTGATAATTAATGTTACTAAATTCTCAGAGAAACTCATTCGATCTGCGCTTTATCGCATCGAGGAGCTTAACACGCCGCTGTCGAGTGGGACTCTCGACATCGAGTTTGAAAAACATTCGAGGGAAAGTGTTAAAACGACAGAAAAGTGTGTACACTTTGCTTGTCGTTTTACGGTCGGACACCGAATTAACATAACCGCCTGGCGGGGCCGCGTGGGGTGAAAAAGTGCTTGGATAAATATACTCGAGGTCCGCTGAGATCTGGTAATACAACAAATTAGGCGTCTTGTGAATTTTGCTACCGGCAGCCACTCGGATATAGTTCTTAACGTCTTCCCTGTGCTGGAGGAGCTCGCTGAGAGAGGGAGAGAGAGAGAGAGAGAGTGTGTTTAAACAGGAAGACAAGGTCTGTTTGCTCAGCCCTTGCGCTTCTTGTCGCCTCACATTTTTCCAGCGCGTAATTACTTCCACTGTGTACACTTTGCCTTTGGCTCATTATCCTCTATTAGATCTACTACTTTATAGCTGTGACAATGCCACTTTCAGCTACTGTGATAAAAACAACAACTGGAGCACCCTGCATTTGGAAATTGAAATTTTCTTTTAAAGATATTACATACACACAGAAATTAATTGCAACAACATCCGACTGTTCTGTTTTACTAAAATATAAAGTCTTTATGGTACAAAAGGTCGATGTAAAAAGAGAGGAAAATGGTCAAGTTCACTTGAACTTGGATTTGCTTGTTGAAAGATCGTTTGTAAAGTGGCATGAGTTTGCTGACAAGGCTTTATCATCGCATCAGGGTACTTGTTGATCGTTGGAAGAAGTCCACAAGCGGCGGTGAATTCTGATTGCATAGGGAAATAAGAGCAACAGGGTGTAATGTATCGCATCGAGATACGAACAGCTCGTACTTCCAATACGCTCGTAACCATATTTCTTGGAGTCGCAGCGCCCTTCAATCCTCTCTAAATATTTTCGTACAAATTTGGATTTTGGGAAATCATCGTTGCACGAATCGTCACTGCAGTGACGCTCGCTTATAGTATTATTCAACGAGTGAACCAAATCGGTAAAAACCATTAGAAAACAGCGTGAAAGTAGACGTACAATTTAGTAGGATAGTTTCTCCAAACGATAATAATGACGTATTCGAGCGATAAGAATCGTGTTTCCGCACGGACGCCTGGGAGTTTATGTGGGCACGGATTTGCACAGCGCAGGCATCGATTTCATTGAATCGGAATCGATTAAATTGGACAGTACGGGGGGGGGGGGGGGGGGATTTTTCGATAATTTAATTGATTGGCTCGCAGGGACTAATCACGCGAGGAGATAAAGTCGACAGTATGAGCGGGGCCACTGTGTCACCGGCAGTTAATATCAGACATAAACTTCGTGGATTTACGTATCGACTTAATTGAGTAATTCAGTAGTGCTAATTAAGCGGGAATCGATGGCGCTTAATAAATTCTGTGTAACTCGTTTAGGAAGGCCCACAACGAGAATATTATTAGCCATAATCGCAATATTTGATTAGTAACCTGGAAAGGATACAACTGTAATCTACAATACTATCCATTAATTCGCCGTTACCGGCTTCGGGTGCATGAAATTTTAATTGCGAATAATAAGTCGAGCCATTTGAATTGAAACCGCTATAATAATTGATCGAAATTATTTTGCATTTTCGAAGCCCGACAAAAAAGGACAAATACGAGTTGAAATTTAATATTGATGATTTAATGTTTTTGAGTCAAGAATCGAACCATAGTAACAGCGCGTAATTAGAATTTCCTGGAAGCACATCTGTGAAATGGCAAACGAGGCCGCGCGACGTCATCGTTAAATTGCTCTCGATGCGCTACGGGCACCAGAATTTATAATTATTTCGCAGTCAAACGTGTTGCGAGTTAGCGACGATCCACATTAAATAGTTACGTGAAATTTTGCCGTCGGTGATATTTGAAGTGTAAAAATTGCCTTGAATTTCAATGGAAATAATCAATATTCTGCTAATTTAATATATCATGCTGTTTATGAGAAATTCTGGCTAAAAGAAGTCGCCAATATTCAATAAAAACATTCATCGGTGGTTTTGTACTACTTTTTTCGCTTGGATTTTTCAAGAAATAAGCAGAATTTCTTTTTTGCAAGTGGAACAAATTTTATTACCGACCTTACTTGGCGACGAGCGATACGATGTGAAATGCCATCACTTTTTCACGCTCATCGATGAGCCGGCGTGTAAATGGGAAATTGAAAATTGCGTTGGAAAGCTAAATATTGTAAAAGACTGCTAGCCAGTGTGACAATCAAAACGGCAATCGACCTGTGCGCGTGACACTCGAATCTGAAAAGTCGATAATACTGCTCGCCGATATCATCGATATGATGTGACCGAACCACACAATATTTAAATAAAATTTCGCGGATTTTATAACACATGCCCGGCTCTTGATAGATGCGACTGGTTTGTTGAAATAACCGCAATATTCCGTTTATTTTTGGCTCGCCGATATTGAATTAAAGGGCATCCAGTTTTCAGTTCGAGAATTCTGCAAACATTTGTTCTGTTGATTTGTGTTTGGCCCATTTTGCTTAGGTGTTGTTTTAACAACAGTTTATTTTGACATCTATTTCAAATATATGCCGCATTAATAATGGATTAATTTAAATTAATGTTACATTTAAAGGGGATCGATGGAGTCGTCACATGACTATGTTCGCTTAATTACTGAATCTCTATCTGAGTTGTCGATTGCTAGAGTACGAAGGTAGTTTCAGTTGGAGTTTAACTGGAAAAGGAAAGTCGGCGTATGCAGGGGGCGACGTTACCCGAAAGATTTAGCGGCAGCGGGGCGAAAACAAAGTGGTTTATTTGAGATTTAGTGGCCCGTAAACGCGCCGGTACCCACTTGGCAGCACAAACAGACACAGAAAACGATGTTCTCGTAACGAGCCGCTCGCGTAAATATGCGGCCCAGCGCGATAATTAACGTGATTAAGCTGCGGCGTATGTAATTTTCGGCCTCGCCAAAAACCTTCCAAGAACTTCTATCCAGACTCTTCTTTTTAACGCCAAACCAATTAAAACAACTCAACAAATCTAATTAGTCACTCACTATTTAGAAGTCCAGCCATACACCAACAACTATGCAATACACTTTGCTTAACTCTGTCATTACATTGGAAATATACATCGAAGTATGATCAACGAGCTTCGAGCATGCTATTCTGCCAGGAACATTAGAAGTTTACACTGAATTTTGCCCCGGACATTAGAAGTTTGCAGCGATTTTGACAGCTCGTAATTCTACACTCATGCTTGCACGTAACCCGCATCAAGAATAGTTACGACTTCTACTGTCATAACAGTTCCAAGTCCAACTTACAGCTGTCTCACTCGCATTCGCAGTGCTCTGCTCTTGCCGAGGTCAACAGTACAGGTTAACCTGACCTATGAATTGTCTTGTATATTGGATCGCCTCGCTTTAATGCATAAGAGATAGAAGTCCTATCCGAGCGTTGAACATATGTTCGCGTTATCTCCGGCGAACTCCGCTCCTCTGGTCCACGTACCTTCTTGCGGGACTCTTTGTGTCTATTAAGTATGTAACGGTGGGAATAGGTCAACTTCCTGAACTATGCACAGACGTATCCGGCCAGTACAATTTTGGGATCCACAGTCCTAATAATGTCAGACACATAATAGAAGCCCAACACCGTACAATACAAACCGTCAAAAGTCCTACGTGAAATAGAAATGGACCGGCAAGCTAGTGCGCGACCGGAATAATACGATGGATACTTAACGAGACTGTCTTCTTGGCGAGCATTGTTGCAATATTTGCCGGAGAATTATTTTGCCAAGGCCATATTCAGACTTGGACTCCGAAATTGGTAGGTTAACCTGTATTGTTGACCTGGTAGATGTCGAACTGGTGCTATGCAAAATTTACTCTGATAGAACAGGAAGTAATTCTCGACGAATTGCAGAGCGGACTATTTTCAATTGGAAAATGAGAAATTCGTCATATAATACATTTTCGTTGTTTCAAGATAGGAGAATAAATTTTCACTGAAATTGTAGAACAATGAGTCGGGAAAAAGAATCTAATAGCAGAAGATAATTTTATGTGCACGTGACTGCGATTGGACAGTCGGATCATGAAAAATGTGGCTGGCTCCGCGTAGGATCTTCGTTTTTAATTACAGCTCGGAAGACAGGTTTACGGGCAATCGGGGAGTCAATATCTATTGGACGGCTCTTTCGCAGTCGGCAATTGTCTCTCGTCGAATAAAAGTCCCCCGGTGGTAAGAGCTCACCGAATAACCCAAGGCAACATTTCACCGGAAGGATGTCGGTGGTAGCGTTCAAAATTTATTCTTCCTTTCCTCCTCTCGTACGTCCTGCTACTGCTCTCGATGAATTCCAGCTATCCTCTCGCACCGGTATTACTCCCTTGGAATTTACACCAAGCGAGAGAATTATTTACTCTTCGATTTGAATCATTGCCCGACGCAATCGCCGGAAATATGAGCACAGGTGCGATTGGATTAAAAATCGAAAGGACTTAATGCAACAGGATTCGAATAAAATATATGAACTCAATGCATTTCCGTATCCAATAACATCCTTTTCTATCATCGAACCGAACTCGCAAACAAAAACACGGTCGTTTGCATTACTCGAAGGGAAAGGGCAGTCCAGCGCTGAGGTCAGCAAAAGAAGGGTTGGCCGAGGATATATATCGGTACCGCTCGAAGGATAACCGATCAGTCATCGAGCGAGGGAAAAATGGTGGCCGCGCCGTCCACTCGATTATCGTTTCAAATGAAGAAACTGAATGAAGCGAGGGCAGGGGAAGCGTGGGCGGTTGTATAAATACCTTGGCCCTGGGCCCGCAAGTCGTAAGTCGGCCTCACTCTCTGAGGAAGGCACGCGTATAAAGCCAGGCAAAAGGACGACTCACGGCGAGAACGCTCGTTCCACCGGCAGGAAAAAAGGAGCAAAGGAAAGAGCGAGAGGAGAGTGAGAAGAGAAGAAAGGAGAGGCGGGGGTCTCTCTTCCGAAGGAAGGCGCACACGTGGAATGGTACTCGGACCCTCGAAGGGGTCCCGGATGTTGAGACACCGTCGACGAATTAATGCCTCGGCCCTACTCCTCCCTTCACCGATGCCGGACAATTATGCGTGGAATTTTATTTGCCACGGCCTGTCAAAATATTTCGAGATCGCCGCCGATGATCGAACGATCATCGCAACGCGAAAAATGAGGCCTGACCTTTTTGTTGGTGCGGGGATCCTTCCTCGGAGTGGATGAAGGGTCACGAAAGTATTCCTAACAATCTTCGAATGTTTGATTTACTATTTTTTATATTGGTACGGATTCTGAATTTCAATTTGTATATTGCTTTATAGACAACACTATTCTCTTTAAGATCGAAGAATCATTAATACGAAGATAACAAGAGGATTTTGCATTACGCTCCAATAAATTGCAAATCCGCTGAGCGTTTGAGGTCTAGTAGCGCTTCCTCCGCGCGGAGAGTAGTCTTAGCCGGAAATGTATGGGAGCATGGGTCTTAGCAAGTGGAAGCATAGCGTAATTGTGCGGTCGGGGCAACTGAGGCTAACTAGAGGGGAAATGAACTGGTGGCCTAATTTCAAGAATTATATACTGAATTGTATTATTCCTGTTCCATGGAATTAAGGGATGCGCATCCGAGATGTTATTATAACCAAAGAGCAAACTTGAAATGCGACAAACTTCTAATGCCCAAACAAAGATAATAATCCTACCATAAAAACATACGAAGTGAGCTTTGGCTTCTAATTGCAAAAGAGTCAGTAAGAGGGTGCTTCGAGCATTGTTTTCAAACGATGGGAGAGAAGGATGAGTCTCACTTGAAGCGGCGATGCAAATTGACGACAGGAATCGGTGATTCGATCAACACGGGGATCAACAATGGATTTAAATCCGTCTATGGTGGCGCGTAGTCCTTGAAGAGGGGATCCTGGTAATTGCGCTTGCCAATGTAAAGCCGAGGGCATCAGCGATCATTGAAGTGAAGAAAGCTGAAAGGCGTAGGCGGCCGAGTGGGTGGGTGTACGGGCATCATGTGGGCGTGCGTGTCCATGTTCCTACATTGGTACGCGAGCGAGTTAATGACGAGGAAACGCGCTGCGCCGCTCGAAGGAAAGCCAATATTACTGACGATGAGAGTTGACACACAGTACTGACCGAGCACGACGAATTCGAGCAGCGAGCTTGAGCGAATATGTATAAACAAGATCGTACACAACCTCGGGTTTGAGTAATAGCAGCCAGACTCACGACGGCTCCCCTCTATCATTCAATGATTTAATGCTCATTCTCGTTCCATCGCGTGACTACTGCAATTTCGCCCGCTGATTCGTTGTCTGGTAATAGAAACGGACAATTAAAATTGTATTAGACCTAACTAAAAATCTGTTTTTAAAGAAATGAATATATAAATCATAATATAGATTTTTTGGATATCATAATTTCACAATGATAAATATATATATATATATATATATATATATATACGCCAAGAAGGTATATCGGTGACGTTATAGGAGGGATTGCTTCTTCGTGGATTCTTTTGAGGCGAGTGTTTGATGGAGTCTCGATACGGGCGATCATTCAAAGTCCCCTCGCGCGTCCGACGCTCGTGTAGACGGTTATTGTCCCGCAGATACGTCAGATGCTATTCGATTATCGACTCCCCGAGGGCACTTGCGAGAGACGCATACCCTTCCACGTCTTTTCTTAAGGCGCCGCTGCTACTGCCTTGGTGGAACGCTTCCGCCTTACTTATTCATCGCGCATTTACTTAGTGGCGCCGGAGCCGCCGGCGTCGAACTGCTCCTTCGAGCTGGATTCTCCTGGTTTTACGATTTCAGTGCTCACTTACCGAGCGTTTAAACTGGCCCGCCATTCTACACAGCGCCGCACAGATCGTTTTGAGACGCCTTTTCAGACCACTCGCTATAGGGTGGTATGTATATCGAAAAGGTTGAGGTTATCGTTCCTTTCTATTTCATTCATTTTTCTAGTAATAATATACGAAAGTCGTCGTATACGATAAGATGAAAATAGTTTCAGAGAACTCATTAATTATGACGACGGAAAAGCTCTGCAGTCTCTTGAACAAATTAGTTTTCTCATACATAAATTAAAGTAGATACAAATATATTCAAAATTGGCACTAGACTTACTAAAACCAGTCAAAATGACTGGTTTAAATCTATTTTCATGGGCATTGGAAGGGAAATATGAGTCCCGTAGAGATCGATTTATTATTTGATTGATGTTATGTTATTTATGGTGTTGATATAATTCGACAAGATTGATATGAGAAAGGCTTGCGTGGGTTCTCTAGAACCACCCTGTATGTATCTTAGACAGTTTCTCGGTGGAGCCAGGGTACTTACGTCGAAGCGCTTTAACTTCCAAGGTAAATGGATTAGAAAAATCGCTGGGGATCCTTTAGGCGGCAAGGAGCCGCTGCTTTGCGCCGATAATCCAGGCAGGCGTCCTTAATTACTCCGGCCGGTTCGCCTAGCTTTTTCGGCGGCTTTTCAGTAAAGTGATCAGCCAGGGAGTTTAGTTTGGATTAATTATCTCGACAGTGGCGTGCTTCGACGAGAAGAGCAATTACAAGTTTTTTCCTCGTACCGCGGTTTAATTAAAAATTTTGTGCGAACTTTGATAAATAGCGAATTAGCCCTCTCGCCAATTGTATTAACAATTCCGACCTACTCAATCATTCGACTAATGTCAACTAGATGGAGTTGATAACAGATTCGCCAAATTCGTATACTAGAAATATAGTATGAAACTGTTCCCTCGCTAATTCTAACTAACGTTCGAGCGCAGATCCGGCTTTCAAGTTTTAAGCAAACATCAAAGTATTACACTACAGCAGCGAGTTGCAGGAAACTATTTTCGAAGAAAGTAGTCCGCTCATGAATACATTTAATCGGTGTTATCAATTATTAACACGGATGTACGTGATTCGATGGCGGAAGAAGAGAGCGAGTCAGCTAGCGAAGCGGGTCGGGAATTTCTCAAGAGTCAAAGAACTCCCGGATGGGGTTTCCGATCGCGTGTCCGTCGACGTTAAAGAATCATAATTCAGCGAGAAGTCGGTGTGGAAGTAGTAGTGGTGGGGCGAAATGCATGGAAGGAGGGAGAAAGTTTGTGCCAAGAGTAACGTAAGACTTTTTCAAGCGCAGGTCGGTTATTAGTCTCTATTACTAACTAGCTCCCGCATTGCTGTTAAGTCCGACATGGCATTAAGACGTCCGAGTGTCGCAGCGGGCGAAATTCAACATGGATCACGTGTGTCACGCACCCGAAATTACGTAGAAGCAGGATCGAGAAAGAAAGAGAAACACATTAAGTACAAACACGATTGCATCACCCAGCGTTTTTCCCTAATTTGTCTTCCTAATTGTCACGTGTTTCGCATTATGTGGTACAAAACATAGAATTTTTTAACAAAAAATAGTAGACAATTCGTGCAACTTTTTGTTGCTGCGGTTGCTGATTGTTGACTTCATGTTTTGCACGAGGGATTTTCCAATTGCGCCAAAGAACCAATTGCTCGTTTTTCAGAGAACATTTGCATTGCAAATGCAGCGATCGTTGATTGCAGGTAATTCGGAGGGAACTGTAGCGTCCATTACTGAAGATTTCAATGTATATATAAAGAGCACAGCTGAATTTGCACAGTTGCGTAGAAAAATCAATGTTTGACTTGAAACGATGTGATAGAAAAAATCTTATAACTTAATAAATCCGACGAGGCATAACCAAGTGTTTCGCAGCTACACGTAAAAGTCAATTCTTCAATTTGAATTATTGCGACAGAAGAAAGTTTACAGCTTAATTAGCATAGAAACACACCAAGTTACTTCGGAATTCTATGTAAAACTCAGTTTTTTCGCTTGCCCTCCCATAACTTGTGCCAGGTGTCCGTCGAATGAAATGTCCGGGGAGCTAGTAAAATATTAAGTAACATTCGTCGTTTCTACTAATGAACGTTTGATACGCGACCAATCAAGCCCGTCCTGGTGCACCGGGCGCACTAATGGAGGCTGTAATTAGATACAGGCGGAACCGGTCGCCCTCGGTTCTTCCTGCTCCAATAAAGCATTGCCACTGACACTTACTACACTTCGATTGATATAAAACCATGAAATTCAGCCATTGGTGCGTGAAGGGCCAATGTGAACCCGACGAAAGCGTTAATTGCACGGTACCCCGTTGCGAGATCGATGCTTTCGGCTTGATTTCCCGCCAAACGGAACCCTTTTCCGCTCTGCTTTGCTCGAGAACACAAGGGTCTAATTAATCTAGTGGTCCAGAAATTGCTCCAGATTCCAGTGCAACACGAATCGCCAGAACGAAATATCGCTCTGGGTTTTCCCAGTTGCTACTATTAAAATTGATTTAAATTGTTGGGCGAGCGCTGTTATCGATTCCACAGGGATTCATCCAGGAAATTTACACTTTCAACGGCTTGATAAAGATGAACAAAATCGGAGTTTGCGACCTTTCAAATATAAAATATTGGCAGGAAGTTTTGACGGAGCAATTTAATGAGAAATAATTGAGCACCGTGACGATGAAGCTGCCGGCTTTGCCATAATGCCAGTTTTCCGAGCCGCTCGCTTCTTGGATTAATTAATTCTTTGATTAAATTGTCGATAGCACGCGCGCTCTCACCCAGAGGAAGGTATTAACATTGTGCCGGTCAGGATCAATGTGCCGATAATAATGTTCCCGGTGCAACAGTGCCGAACTATTTATCTCTGGATATCAGCGCGCGCGGGCGCGCTGCTTCTCCCGGGCGAGAGAGTGGTTCGTTAAAGCAATTTACAGCCTCGTTTGTAAACAAGCCGTGCTACTGCTCGCGCCCGGTTTATTCGCGCCTACGTATCAACAATCGACGCATATATCCACTCGAGGTCTATATGTGTCGGTGCATGCGTGTACACACCTACGCCCACACACCGTTGCAAATTAATGTCACGACACGCGCTTTTAGCGTCGAGATTGCCAATACTTTTTTAGTTCGCCACCGCCGCATTTGGTGCTCGAGAGATCCCAATCTGCGCCTGGATATCTTTCTTCCGACGGGTCAGTAAAGAATGTTCTAGAAATACGAGAGTCTTCGCACTGAAATGCGTTTATAAATTTCTATCGAGGGCACAGGATATACTCGTTCTGATAATAACTTCATTCACTCGACTCATTTAATGCTAAAATTAGGTGACTGATAGTCGAAGAAAAGTGGAGCTCGAGCGAAAAAAGCCTTGGTACGGGCGGGTCATTCTCTTCTGCACGACAGTTCGGCTCCCCGTGGAATTGGATTTATCTGGAATGCAAATTGAGAACTGGATTCGCCAAAGTGGGAAAGAGAAAGAATGAAGGAGAGCCGGAGGAGTGAGTATTCATCGGCCCAGTTCGAGAGAACCGGGTGTGAAAATAAAAACGAAAAAAGCGCGGGGAAACGAAACGTGGCCAGAGTAATATCTATTATTTTTCATATCTCCATCCCCCAAAAGACTCCCCGCCGATGGTCCGCCGTAAAAAATGCATTCCCTGATGCAATTCTGTCTTTTTTACGATTTCCCGAATCCAGGTCGGGCCAGGCTTTTCCGTAAAAAAGATAGAGTAATTCAAACCGATACTCAAGTTAAAAATAAAACGATAATAACAGACTTTTCTAATTACATTTATCTGCACAGTAAACATTTCTCTCCGAGTATAACCAGGCGATTTCCTGATTTCCTTTAATCGCCACTGGTTAAACCGACATAATTGCTAACCGATACACTCGATAACTTGCACCGCGAATTTTTGCGATTGCCACCAAACGAGGACTAATTATGAATCCGATCGTTAAGCTGGAACTAAATCAAAATCAACCTCTAATTGAAATATAATGCTCGCCGGGTAATTTGTATTTTACGGTTCATAAAGCCGAGCACTAACTTTCCGCCTTAATGGTGGACAAGTGAATGTCTCGGAAAACTTCTGGCCGCAGCAGTAAAGCGCAACGTAGCCATGGAAACAAGTATATCAGCCTGGAATGAAGTTCTCGTGTTTTCTAATTTTGAAGTCAGCTATTGGCAATCTCTAAAAATAAATAAGAGCATCGAAGTGCTCCAACTGTATATCGTAAACAATTCGAAAGAGATGGCTGAGTCAGTTCATAACTAGTTCGTTCCCATCGATACTTATAAATGTCTTGACAAGATGACTCTTCAGGGGAAACCGGACCCTCCAAAGTATACCGAGTTCCTCGTCGAATAAGCATAAGTATCGCCAATTCTCCAGCTTCCTCCCTGATAGCGGGAACAACTTTATATCGGGAATGCTCGAGATCTAGTTATTTCAGACATTGCAGTCTTCACAAGTTCGACTTACTTCAAACTTCGAATAAGAAATACTGGGAAATTTGATTAACTTCAACCTCGGGAATTTTGCACTCACAAAAAGTCTTTCAATCACAAATATAATCATGAATATAATAAAGTAACGATTGCAATAGAATATCTTTCATAAAATTTTGCAGAAACATTAAGAATAATGACTCTGCTTGGTTTTCCTTGTCTCCGAGTAAAATGACATTTCGACACTGCCTGTTTCATTCGTCTCTGTGGCAGACAGACATTATCGCATTTCTTCCCAACAGCTTAATGCGAAAGTCCGAGCTTTGCAGTGCAAGCACAAGAACAGTAATTGCAATATTGGAGGCAGCGGGAGCGCAGCACATCAGTGGAACTTCAAAGAAGAGACTGAAATGAAGAGTGAAAAGAGGCGAATGAAATCTGAAAGAGCCAGGACGAAACAAAGCATATCTCGGGATATTACACGCTCCCGCTGCAAAAATACGGGAATAGACGTAGAAAGAGGAGAACTGCGTGGGAATAAATATTGTATGGGACTTGTGGAAGTCAGAAGTATCTCATCCCCCAACATTACTTTATGCGATATGACGTATTATCAATAGAGAAAGAGCCGACACAAAATGTAACGTCAGCTGAATATCACATTGCGCAATTGTTTCGAGTGAAAACTGTGGAGGCTTCAAATAAAATCTGTGCATATTGCGTGTGCATCTTTCTTGAAAGTCTGAGCAACACCCGAAATAAATTTAAACAGAACCCAATCAATTTTAAGTCCACCAACAAAATATCAAACATTAATTATAACTCATATAGATTTTTTAATCGTCAATTTAAATTGACAGGTTTAAAGCCTTTGGAAAGTTGTGAAAAGTGGTTGGTTGTTGTGACACCCGGGCATTGCGTGTGTACAAGGTTAAGAATCGAACAATTGCGAGTGAAAAGTTGCAGGCGATCTAGATGGTCAATTGGCCGTGGGGTTAAGTCAAGCGTGCTGAACTCTATGCAAGCTTTTAACAACGATAAACCGGCGTATCGCGTGACTGCGATGATCGATGTTCTCTCGGCGTTAAATAATTCAACGATCTTGCCTTATAGTCTCATGACACTTTATACTACCAGTTACAGTCGTACATGATGTCTGCTACGCCGATACTGTTCCAATGAAAAATGCTACGGGAACCACACTACGCACCAATGCGAATCATCATAATTTAAGTCACAGCATTGTCAATCAATCATTATATTATCTAGAAGAGAATAGCTGGATAGATAAACAGTTCATCTAATTTGAGGTCATCCGATATCCGCGCAGAGGAGCAGAAAGAGAGATTAAGTTCACCAATTTCTCGGGAGATTTTAACACTTGGCTGATAACAGAACCTAACATGCCAGCTGGAGGGTCCACGGCTTTGCTCTGTGGTTTTGCTGAGAAAACTGGAAATATGCCAAGCAAAGCAATTGTTCTATTCGAAAGTTCTTGGACTTGTATACTTGTGTACTTTTCCAAGCCAGCTGCTGGAAGGATTTTTCCTTTTCGTTTACTGTCAAGGTTAATAATGATAGTTTCGTCTATCCCGTGGATCTCGGATGATGAATAGTTCTTGCATGAATGGAGTGCGTGGACACGAAATCGTAAAGTGCGTGGCGGAAGATTTCAATTTTTTACTGCGGTTTCCGCTCTCCCGCTGCTGCATTCAGACGGAGGGGATTCGCCGGCCATAAATCACTGCTTGATTTCGCCGGACTACGCACTGGATCTGCATGAAATAGTTGTACGTGCACGGCGCGATGATTTTATCGGTCTGCGCGCCACATTAATTCCCATTCCGGTGCATTTACTGCCGTTGTAAAGCTGATCTTGAGGGCTAATCTTCTCGGTGGACCTCTTTAACGACAATGAAACAGAAATAACCCTTGGAAATCATATTCCTAGCTCCAAGATTCATTTATTTTAATGAATATCCAAATTAAGATAGAATCGGAGGGTCTGCAACATTCGAATATGTACATACAGTTATTGCATTGATATGGGATCATGGTTTTGTTATTATAATTCTCTGTGGAGAGCAACGATTGAAAATCGGGCAAACAGAAAATTTAAGCGCAAAACCATTAAAATATCACGATCTCCGGCAAAGCCGGTCACTTCCACGAGTCCGGAGAAATATAAAAATGTCAAACGGCGGAACGACTGTATTTATTTTGCGCGCAACTAATCCAATTACGTGCTGCACAGAGCATCGATAAAATACAGTATTAACCGCAGTGACAGTTTTGCCAGTAATTTATTTGGCTCAGGAAAAGTTTGTTACACATACACCGCGGTGATTGGGGGCCACTAATGGGCTGCTTTGACTGGAAAATATCAGACCGAATGCGTTCAGATATATTTTTTAACCAAACCTACCGTTGAACGTCAATTTGATCAAGAGAATTCTATATTCCAGTAAGATTTGCGTGAAACTCGAAAAACCATTACTGCTATTTTTAAAAAAAACAGGAAAAACGATACGCTATTCTAAATACATAATAATATGACGTACAGGAATTTAATTTCGACATATAATAACAATTTCTTATAAAATCCAGATCGCTCTTCACACTACCGACATTTATGCTGTTACAAACTAGCTCTACTTCATCATCGCCACCAACTACAAGTCGACCGGCACAATGACAGTTATTGCTGCGAAGGCAATTATACATTTTTCTCGGCACAATGCTAATCAGCGATAAGAAGGCAGAGTGGTGGTGGTGGTGGTGGAGGGCGTTAAGATCGCCGTTTGTATTCGCACGATTACCCCAGCGGCAACTCGCCTGTTTATCCTGTTTATCGGCGTGGGCCCATTGTATTCAGATATACGAGAGCGAGGAGCGCTCGCGCTCTCCAGGACCAAATAGAAGAAGTAGCCGCCGGCTCGGCTCGACTGCCCATAAGGGAGGGAATCGAAAGTTTTATGTAACAATAAGGCGCACAATTAAGCCATTACGTGTCCTGCTCTTATTGCCTTCCTTAAAAGCACACGAGGCTTTTTGCGAGTGGTCGACAAAATGGTACGATTGAGTCTTTAACTGTAAAGACTCGAGAGGATCAGTGTACGTGCGATTGGTTTTGAAAACAGCACGTAGAATTTAAAAGGAAACCGCCTTAAAAGGTTTTTCCTACCTTTTCTGAAGGTGAATTTCACGATTTTTATTATATGTATTATAATAACCATTGCATTTCGATTTTCTTCGAAATTCTTACGTGGAGTTCTTACTTGTAGATGATATTGCAATAATGGGTACCAGAATAGCTCTTTCACGGAATTGTATCATTCACTTCTCCCTTGCGACAGTCCTGTGCCCTGTGCATACCTCTATGGAAATATCGCATATTTACCTAGCATAATGCGCCCGCAGGAGCTTTCCATACTGAGCTTATTTCGCAGAAAGCACTTGAAGGCGAACTCCCTCGGGAGGAACCGAATTAAACACATCGCGGCCGGAAATTATTCAGACAGACGTCTCATCGTCCTTGGAAACATAAGAATTCAGAGAAACAGAAACGCTGAAATCAAGCGGGTGGAGAACGGAGTAAAATCGTTCCAGGTTTCGCATGAATGGTTATAATATATTCAAAAGATTGGAGCGCTAGTAATGTCTAGTCGGATACAAAGCAGCCGAGGGCCGCTCCGCAACTGCGCACTATTTTTACTTAGATGAAGCATTGGCGGGACGTTCGATGGGGGCAGCCGAGCCATCGTCCGCGTAATACGCTCCACGAAATATCCATTTGTCGTGGTTCCAGTCGCTGGCGTAGCCACGTAGCTACGCCCGCACCGACTAGGCCCACCCGACTTCCTCTCTGGCGGCGGCTTTTCGACCGCGCGGAGTATTACTTTTATTCCGCCGGTTATTGATAAACGATAAAATCTAGGCGGAAGTGGCCGCCGCCCATAAATCCCGCGGCACTTCCGCCGCCGGTTCCGCGGCAAACCGATTCGACAAACCACTCGCGACGAATAAATCAACCATCGACCTCTCATCCCCCTCTTCATCCCCCCTTGATGCCAGCTACTAGTCCCGTCTCGCCCACCTCACCAGCTCGTTCGACGGATGCCGGCACGTGAAAGCGTTTTCCGGCGGACCGTTACCGCAACGTCGTCAAATTAAGACGACCACCCCTTCTGCTATCTTCCCAAGCTTGCCTTACCAGGTTGTTGGAATTGTTGCGTGATTTATGCACGCCAGCTTGTGCTTTATTGTATTGCAAGATCGATCAGCTTCTCTGATCAAGAGAATGTTAATAATAAATCGCGGTTGTCAAATAAACGTTTCTTATTTCGAGAGAAAATATAAGAAACAAGTTGGAAAAGATCAATGTACCAAATGTGAAATATGATTCCTTAAGATTCCCTTACATTCCCCGTCTTTCTCCACGTACCCCACACTCTTCGAACGCGGGGGAAAGACTGAGAGTTAATTCGACGAGATGATAAAAAAGATTTACAGTGCAATTGGCAGGGCCGTGCAAACCGAGCAACCGCAAACGTCTCGAGGGAGCAAAGGGTTAAAGAGTGGTAAGAGAGATACCGTGACCGAGACGATTTCCTGCAAAAAGAGGGACGCCACTCGGAGAAGTGGTTTCAGAAACAAACACGAGAAACTGCTGAATAGGCGGTGGCGGCTCTGTTTGCACGTGGCAAAGGGGCTTCCTGTGAAAGGTTGCCGTGCACACGGCGAAAGAAATTGAAAACGTATTACAGTCGTAAGTAGCGCGCGATATGGAAGCCTCGGCACTCCACCCACCTCCTTTTTCCTCCCCCTTGCCTCTCTTTTTCCCTCTCTCTAAAGGGAGACTTTTTGTCCGAAGACCGCGCGCGCGCGCGCGCACATTGACGTCGCAACGCAGTGCAAGAAAGACACGTGTTTTCCGTGGCGCAGAATGGCGGAAGCCTGAATTACTTATGTCGTCCCACATCCAGCCGAGCGCACCGTTCATGTGGCTGTGTGTGGGCTTGGTTTCAGCGCGAGGCCAACGAATGAAGACGTCAGACTGCGAGTGTGTCCAGAAAACGGTCCCCCGGTTTTCCGTTTCCTACGGCGACGACCTAGACGTCGTCGACGGTGCTCCTCTCCAGCAGCCCTTATTTTTTTCTTACCGCCTAGTCTGCTTCCCTTTCATCTTCCCGGTGGAAGAGAGAGAGAGAGAGAGGGAGTGAGAGCAACGGTGGGGGAGAGAGTGCGGGAGAACTCCGCCGGCTATGCAAATCGTATTTTGTCGTAAAACGTGTCGCTTCCCCTGCCAGCCTTCCTCTTCGACCGACCCAACTGCGGAAGCCGTCGCGGCGACGTCCCGGATGTAGATATCACGACGTCGAATCGAAAGGAGCAACCAGTAATGCCGCACGAAAACACGATCCCGAGTAAGGATTCGTGGAGTGCGGGGGATACGCCGAGAATGGAGGAAGTCTGCGCCGGCATAATGCAGAGGCTTGTCGAAACTCGTAAGCCGCTCTCGGCGAAATGCGTGTGGCGAATATTGAACGAAATCCTTTTTTTCGTCGGTTGTTTTAATTCTTTCACTTGATAAGTGTTGCTCTTAAAAGAGCCGCGTATTCTAATCTAATCGACCATCCAATTAATACAATTGAAATATATTCCAAGTATTATCAAATATTAAATAAATTTATTTCTCTTTGACTCCACTAATAGGTCGAAGCACACGGAGAAATAATGTACTTCATGGACTTGCCCTGTTATTCAGCTGTCGGTTGGAGCGGCTAATCATCAAATTCGTAGGCCCCCGTCACTTCTTTTGAACGCGTGCCAACCTAATTCCGTTTATCCGAGGAAAACAGAGTGTTTCGCATGCATTGGCGCGAGGAACGTTTCTCCGAAAACTGCGAAACAGTGTGCTCACGGCGTGAAACGTGCGTCGGCATACCCGGCATGATGTTGTACTTGCGAAGCCCGAGAGCGGGAGATACATTGTGTAGGGCTGAGAGTACGTGCCGCGCCGAGATGAGAGGGCGTTTGGATCGGAGATGCGCAATCCGGAAGCGTGCCGTCCTGTTAATAATCATGGGGGCCGAGGCGGCTTGCTTTACATGCAAATCAGGGAATTCCTGTAATGTTGAGTCGATGCAGTGACGTTGCCAGCGAAGAAATGAAGAATTAAATGACTGACTTTACTTTAGAGTGACGTATTTATTATCTTTGACAATGAAACTCTCACAGTAGATTGTGCAGGGCTGAGAGTACGTGCCGCGGCGAAATGAGAGAGCGTTCGGATCGGAGATGCGCAATCCGGACGCGTGTCGTCCTGTTAATAATCATGGGGCGAGCGTGGCTTGCTTTACATGCAAATCAGAGAATTGCGGCCGATACGCGCTGCTCTCCTCGCACTCGCAATGGAGTTAGACTCGGCCACTACCGAGCGTCGCTAGTTTAATTAGATTAGCCGACGATCCCGCCATGGTTCATCGTGCTTCGCGCTTATCCCTTCCAAGCGCCGCTCCATACAGCCTCTCTTCGCTCCGCTCTCTCGTCTGACAAGCAGCACGCACCCGCTTGTCCTGACAAACCTGAAATGACACGCTGTCCCTGTTGATTGCAGCCTTCCACTTGCCAGTTCCACGTTCCGTTCACTCAGCTTCCGCTCGCCCTACTCAAATGCTCGATTTGTCTTCGCACTTCGTACTAGGTTTCGTCCGCCAGCAAATAGTTTCGCTACGCAAATTCTATTTGTAGTTGCGAATTAAGACTCGACGGGATTGCTTAATTATGAGAAACTGTTTCGCTTCGTAATGAATTGATCAATGTAGAATTTTTATTGAACAATCTATTCACTGAAAGATCGATTTGCTAACATCTGTCTGACACTCGGAGAAAAATTGGAGCAATACGTGTTTTGTGAGTATGGAAACCCAACGAATTCCCCTGTCAAGTGAATCCTCCAATCGTGCGCTCGACACCTTGACGTATTGCCGGTATTGCATGCAGCCTTGCCAAATTCGACCTGGCGCGAAAGCGTTAAATCAGCTATTGCAGTCATTTCTGGCATGACTGGTCCGTGGTTTCAACTATGTGACGTATTAACATTCGGCGTTCCACGGACTTGATTTACAGACTTTGGAACACAGTCGAATTCCGAACTTCTCACAATAAACCCTTTCTAGTGATATCGCATCTCTAGAAACAGTATTTCATCATCGTAAATCCGGCTTTTGGCTAATCAACGTTGCTAATTAGAAATTCCAATTAGTTTCTTATAGGAGCAAAAGAAACGTTGCCTGGCAGAAGCGACGAGTGAATTAACTGGAGCGCGAGATTAAAAGTCACTGCAGGAACGAAGGAATCTATTGAAGGCGAGCATGTGCTCCTCGCAAAGTTGACACGCGCGCGCTTTGTAACTGCTAGTCCGCTAAATTAAAATCTATATTTAACGGAGCACGAAGATCGAGAGAGGGCGACGGAGAGAAGGTGAGAGGAGCGCAGCGGGTTTAAATTAGAAGAGAGAGAGAGAGAGCGACCTGAGGCGCGGAGGATGCGTTTCATAGTCCATAAAGTCCTGGCGAGTTATTAATCCTTCCAGTCACTTCCAAGATTGTCTTGTATTTTTAGCCCTCCCTCGTTGCTCAACGCTACATGTGTACAGCATCACAAAATTTCGTGATTCATAAACCTTCCATCAGCATTATCCTCGGAACAACGTCATCGCTGCTGACGTTCCTCTCAGACGTCTAAAGATGCTCAAAAGAAAAAGAATATCTCAACAAACCCCGGAGACAGTAAGAAGATCATGAGAACACCATTTACCTTTTATAATAATAAACCTAGAATTCAAGAACTAAATTCTTAAAAAATGTTGACTGAGATTGCATCAAGCTATAAAAATCAAATCTGATGTAAAGCTGTTCTCAAGAAGCCATTAGATGATACTTGTGCATAGTGCAGTACCGTCATGAATATCAATCTCGTGTTATCCGGTGTAAATAGAGCGACAGGCGGTCTCTTAGGGCTACGAGGGGACGTTAAGCTGGAAGCTGAGAGATAAGTAAGCGTGTACGCGTCGCGTATGGGGTAGGCGGTCGGTGGTGGCATTGTCGGACACGTAGACGATACACGCCGCTGAAGAACTCGTCGATCACGATTCTCCAGTGGCTGTCAGCTTAGAGGCGGATAAACGCGTGTAACCGCGGCATCCGTGTGGGATGGCGAAGCGCCAGTGGATCAGATATCCGAGCGATAGCGCCTCGAATGAGAGAGAACGAGAGGGAAAGAGTCTGGCGTGGCGGATAGATAGGCAGATAGCTAGATGAAGAGATAAGCGTGGGACAAAGAGACGCTGAAAGAGAGAGTGAATAACGACTGGGCCCTCCAGGGTATTCCTAGCCGAACACCTCGATCCTCTCTCGCCGCTCTCTCAAACCCTCAGTCGATGATTGGACACATTCCATTCGCCCGCTCTCCGCCGCCACCGCCGCCACCGCCGCCGCCGCCGCCAAGCACGCTCCGTTGGCGTCATTGTTTCGCGACAAATTAGTTTGTCAAAACTGCCACGGCGCACTGCCTCCCACTGGCTATGTGTGTATGTACGTGCGTCAGTAGGGATGGGTGACCGGCGAGCGCGAGACTCCTCACTCCGCCTCGCCTCTCGGAAATTGAGGCAGCAAGATAGATTGCGAGGGAAGCTCAGCTAGAGAACCAGCTCTACGTATTTCTGGGTAACATTCAACGCCTTTTTTCAATAAGCCCGAGTTCAATGAACTACTCCGGACACACACGCACCCACTGTCCCACATGGAAGTACGCGCGAATCAATTTAAGCCGAATGAATCTACCTAGATTTTTTTTTCTAGCTTCTAGTTGGTATTCATAGAAAGCTCGCCGGTTGGAATTTCACAGCGAGGCTTCGTTGAAGGAGACGCAATAGGAATTTGAAGTTGCATTAATTCGAATTTGTTTCGATGTGCGAACTAAAGGGAATCCGATTTGGATCGCGGGAGTAACTGAGTTGCCGGTGAAATCTCAATGTGGCTCGGTCTAGAATTCGATCGAATTAACCCGCAATTTGGCGGTGCACTATTATTCGATAGCCGCTCCCATTTAAATTTAGCTCTATTTAACCAACTCTTCAATCGGACCAATTTAATCGTCACCCAAACACACTGTCCAATCGGAACGGCTCTGTCTAAATTACGCAGCTACAACATGAATTGAATGATAAATGGAAATATATGTATGAACAACAATGCTGATCATCCCTGCCAGAGCAGACGTGACCTGGATATTTCGTCCATGCAGATCGAACGATTGCCAATTGTCCTATAGGAGAAAACAGGAGAATGTAAGCAACATATGCGGCTCTATTATCTGATTTTTTAACCAAGGTAACACCATTGGAATCTTATTAATGGCATTAACGGTATTCATGGGTGGCTCAAAGGCAGAGGACGAGGGAGGAGCGCCAAGGAATGATAACAGGGCGGCTGGCGAAGGAAGCCGTAGTAGCGAAAGAGGACGAGATTGTCGGGACGCGTCAAAGGAGTTGGAAATTTTATTTCCACTCGAGATAACACCCTCGCATATTCGCGCCGACGACGACGACGACGACGCCAGCGTCGTGGCCGACAAGACTGCCGTAATTACCTGCAATCAGTCACAGGATTACGTGGACACAGCGCAGTTGTACTCCCAACTGTTCGCCTATTTTTCTCCTCCTCTCTATCTTGGTGGTGTACGCTCGCTCGCTTGTTTCTATTTCCCCTAGACACTTGTCCGAAGAATACTCCGGAATCCGAGCTCCTTTCGTCAGGGGCAATGCTCCTCAAGGCTGATATTACCAGCTTTGCTATTATTGTTGCTTGATGTTTCTGTGACTAAGCCATTTCATTCCGTGCATAGTAATACGTCTTTGCGATCATAGTAAGTAAATTTGTTAATATTCCGTAGACTTTATAAATTGTTAGTGACACTTCAGTGTGCCGCATTCGATGCATTCTATCTTCGATACATCCCATTTTATATTGTCACATATTTCCTTTACATATTCCACCCACTTCACACGTTTATACTCTTCCTATTTCCACTGTGTATATCGCAAAGTCATAAATAACTTATAAATTTCTGAACAACCCTATACAGTTTTATGAGGTGAGTCACGCAGGCAGACATGTATCGCGAAGTAAATGCAAACCCGTCTGGTAGTTCTTCCCTTTCTTTCTTTCGCAAGCTTCGCCCGGGGGAAAAGTGACGCAGCCTTTACGTAATCTCGACTTGAACAACCGGTCATTCATTGTCGCACGCGGCGCGAAAAACAGTGCGAGATTAGGCGGAATGGCGAGTACCTTTCTGCTGCGGGGTCAACCTTAATCTGGCACTGTTAGCTCGCACCTTAATTGGATGCAGAAGCTCGAGAAAAGTTGGTTGGCGCGTGAAGGCCTCTGAGAATTCTTAGGCGGATATTCATATATTCCGAGCCGCTGGCCGCCCCAGTGCTGCCACCTGCCGCGGGGGGTGGTTGTAGCTTTTGACGTTAGTCGTCCTTCTTTTCCCTCCTTGATTGGAGTGGCACCGCTGTCGTAAAATTCTTTACGCGGCACCTAGCGGGGCTTTTAAAAAATTTATAGCCCGCGCAGAGTGAAGCCCGCCCGCTCCTTCGCCAGGCGCTCATGGACTTTCTTAGTGGACTTCTTGCGCGCGCGCGCGCATTGGTGAGAAAAGCGAGTAAATTATGCAACGCCAGCGCGGCGGCGCTTTTGCGGAATACATACATGCATCAGCCACGCGCAACCACGTGGAAGCCTGACAGCTGCTTGCCGCATGTCCCGGATGTATTAAATACAGCGAAAATACTGTATGTTCATTAAAATCTCCAGGGACGATTGTTTTTAAAAACGAATATCTCATACTTCGAAATGCTCGAGATAAAAATTAATTTTATGTTAGTCGAGTCGAAAATGTTCATAAACTTGTCTAACAGTGTAAAAGCAACAAGAATTATACCTGAATTAATCAGTAAATAGAACACTGCGGTAAGCCAGGCTAAGTCTGATCCACTTAGCCGGTTGCGAGGATCTGGAATTGGCTCGACAGGCAGTAGTTAATGCGGGCCGGAGCGATCGGCCAGTTCCATCATAATTATGAGAGCGCGGTCTTCCTCAAAGGCGACGCAGAGATTTAAACATCGCTCTCCTTAATTCCGAGATGCCAAAGGATTAGCCGGCTCAGTTTCACGGTTAAGGGTGATCGCTATCTCAGGGAGAGTGCGCGACTAATACGCGTCATTAAAGAGTGCAACAGCGAGCAAAAAAGATTGCGCGTGTGTATGCTAGAGCGTCGGCTTATTAACCGGCAAGCAACATCCCGGCACGAGAATATGGTGTTAATTTTTTGAGCCGCCTAAACTCGTTACGAACCACCACTCGTCCCATGTACTACTACAGAGTTGCCCTTGTAGTTACACGTGGTGCCGGCGTGTCTATTATTTGTAACGCGCCCGCGGCTGATTGGCCGGCCGAACGTGAAAAATGGCCGCGGAAACAAAATAAATCCTGTTACGGAAGCACGACGACAGTGCGGCCTGGTAGGCGCGGCCTTTTTATGCTCTAACTCGCTTAGCCAGCCCTTTATGCATGCATATTTATTCCCCATGGCCGGAACGGGCCGCAGCCAGCCACCGGCGAAACCCAATAACTCCCGGATGGCCGTAATACCGGGCCGCAAAGATTGCCGCTATCCGGTGTGAACCTGCTCGCTTCCTATCGCCACCAAACTGTTTTCCCTTTATGAATTCCTCCTCCACCTTCTTTCCATTCGATTTTCTATATTTCCTCGAGCATCTCTGATTGGAAGGACCGTTTGATTTCTTATCGATTTTCCAAGTGGCGAAAGTGGGATTTGAGAAACATTAAGTTAATTGCATAAATGTGTGAGGGGTTCGTGGGTACCACTATAATTTTCAAGCGGCAGACTTACCTCCCTTTGCGCTCCCCAATTTCACAATCCCCGCTATGTTCAATGGAGATCGAAATCACGTCCATTTGATAGAACCCCCCGAGTGATTATCCGCTCTGATCAGGAGTCAATCAAGCTTGACTCGTATCTCCGAAAATCTGCGCAATCTTCAGTGGTCCTTTATCAACTCCTATTGAGGGTGAATCAAAAATGTTAACTTCGACATCTTCAATATTTAATTTGAATCTATTCTTAGTTTAGAAACTATAGTCAGTTTATAATAATGAAATATTAAATAAGCATTTAATTTCACGCGTACATTAGAACAAGTAGAAAAATACACATGACAACGAGGACGCAAGCAGGTATTTATTAGGAAAGGGATTTTTCTAGAACTGAGACTTGAGAGACATGTTTGAATGAGCGTGCAGACTTAGACAGTGGTTGGAGTAAAGTTTGGGTGGGCCACTACAGGGCAGAAGGACAGAGGGTAGCGCAGGGTTGGCGCATAGGGTGAGAGGGTGGCAGTGTGATGAACGAGCAGCGCGGATGCAGCACCCCAAGACGCAGGAGGCACAGATATCGCTATGGGGATATGTATGCAGTTATGCAGACTCGGGCGATGCGTCACTCTCAGTTGCATTATACGACGTGCCTTGGGATCGTCCGATTCCCCTGGGATTTCTCGCCTAGCCTGCCTTGCCTGCCCCTTCCAATATATCCAACCTGTCACGTCGAGCGGCCGCCTTGGACACGCCGAGTTTTTCATACTTCCGAACGCAGCTCTTACGCCTCGATGCCTCGATCCACTTTTCATTCCGATTAAGACGCACTCTCCACATCTAACATCCTCCTCTTATACTTTGATTTGTGATATTTCAGAGATTCATAAATATGTTGAGTCGAATAAAGTTACGAACAGGGAAGTGACAACTAAAATGATGGAATTTTGTTAATTATACTGGAGAGATTTTGTAGAACGTAAGGTTGTTAATTTGTCATTTATTATTAAATTAGTCTGACAAGGTTCATCTCTGTGTATTAATTTTAACGGAGAGGCTGGTAACAGCAGCCAGTGACACGGGTCGGAGCATCAAATTACAAATCCAACTTGTCGCCGAAATGCATCGGCGACATGTCGATATCGATGTCAAAAATCGCCAACACATTGGTCTCCGCGAGGTACGCAGCAATCTGGATATATCCGACGTTGATTAAACAGCGCGGACATCCGATTTGTCCTGGTCGCGCACTGCATTACATTCGGCATCGAACGCGTCCGGCCCGTTATAAGATTTATTAATGAGCGCAGCATTATGAGCAAGTGCTATCGCCGGATTTAATTACCGGCCAATTGGCCTCCCGGCGGAACGTATTTGCCAATCGGCAATATTTAATCCAGCGACGTGTGTGTCCACGTGTGTGCTTGTCACCGGACACTAAATGGATTTTCACAAGCATACCGAGCGGGATCATCGAATCGATGCTAACCCGGCGTAAGCGCATTACAACGCCGCCTGGTAATAACGCTATTTTCATGATAGATTACTTCCGCTGCAGCCTCATTATTCGATGGATCAACCGAGCCGTCATCGACAGATTCGTCGATTTCAGACAGAGTAGCGCTCGAGTGCTGTGCGCCACAAATGAATTGCCACTAGATTTTACGTAATTCGTCAAGGATTCATCGTACCGTTTTCGCATCGCACTGATTCACAGAAATTAATGGGTAGTCGAATGATGTTGAAGAATATAGTATAGTTTATTGGGCCGCGTCGGATCAGGCCTGCGTTATTAAACATTCGTCTACAACTCCCCCGTGTTCCAGCCCCGGCCGCTCGAAACTCGATATCCTGTAATCTGTCACGTGTCATAAAACTGATACAATTAAATTCGATCGTAACCGCATTACACTCGTGCATCCGCGCCTCTCAATTACTCCAATTCCAGCCCGACATATTGGCTCTGCGCAACGGGAGGACCAACCATTTTTTGCCCTTTCGACCATTTTTTGTCGTTTGTGCTTCTATACTCTCGGGTTGCGATGAAAAGTTGAAAAAGAACTGAAAAAATTATTAATTCGACAGCAAAAGTTGTACTTTTATAAAAGCTCTGTGACGTGTAACAGAATATCTGAACTTGTCATCATTTTAGTCTATCGGCATCATTACGGCTACTTTCTTTCGTCAATCTGCTCTAGTTATTGGATCATGAAAGCAGTGAAAGTGCGCCTTAATGTCTATCGGGAGTGCGTTTATCGATAATAAGGTCTTTACCAGCAGCGAGGCAATTTGGTTCTTCGGGAGATTGGCGCATTTATTAAGGTCCAACGTCTTATCAGGCACCCGCCACTGCTGTGGAATATTCTTCAAGGCCTTCCTGGATGGTGCACGAGCCGCTTGATGTGCGGAGTGGGAGAAAATGACACTCTCATCAGTCAAAGTGCTCGAATGAAGAGAAATCATTATTTCTTCTACCTCTTTACTAATTTATCAGTGTCATAGTCATATAACAATATCCTAATTGAGCATTTACAAATAGTCAATTCCCAGTCATTAATTCTACATTAAAGCGGTATTGCAATTTTCTTTCTGCTACATGTTAATATATATCTGTACCAATCTCAATGGAACACGAGTCCATTTCAATAATCACTTTCTCCGAATATATAGAGCGTGATTACTAGAATTTATTACCTCTCAATGGGGTTCCACCTCCGACATTCTCCCACGCTACTTTCACCGACCTGGGCCACCTTAAGGAGGGCGCGGGCGACACAATGCATTCTACATGCAAGGGGCACCCCAATGCTGGCGAGAGTTCCACGGGGTCCATTTGGCCGAGATCAATTCAATCGATCAGCCCTTGTAATTAAGGAGGCTGGCGGGGGTGGAGATGGCAGAGTAGCAGGGCACCTTGTCCTGCTCGAACAGGGTTCTGATGCTATAATAATCGAGGCATACACCGAGGAGCGCGCGAGATAATCCTGTGGATCAGACTCGCTCCAGGAGGAGCGAAGCTACACTCGTAAATTCCATGGTGCCCCGTGACTCACACTCTCGTGGATTAGGGGGCAGTCTCTGCTGACGCGTGCTCAACTCATATCCCTGAATATTAACTAATTTTTTAATAGTTGTAAGTTAAACTGAAAATATTGAATCTTCAGTATTGTTTAATCCAATTTTTAAATGATGCGAGTTCTATTTCTTGAAAGTAAGGCAAGCTAAAAATAGTTCATCTCGGTAAACATCTCAAACTAAATAACTGGCTAATACCGCTTTATATTATATTATATATTCAAGAAAATTAATTTAACAGAATGAATTTGGATAAGAAGGAATCCTAGTTCTCTTCACTGAATACTTAGCACGTAGTGCCAACTACTAGTTCCCCTTTAACCCCGCTGGCAATGTGTAGCTAAATCGCATGCTAGAGGAGCGTGGCCTTCTTCCACTGGTGAGTCGGCGATGGCGGTAGGAGCGCGACGAACCTGGCAAAAACTCATTTGGTTGCTGCGACTATGGCAGCGGGGGCCGTTGAAGCGAAAATGCGAAATCGCTTCCGTCTGGCGCCGGGCGAAGGGCGCAGCCCGATTTACAGATGGCCAGCCTGACTCGCCTCAGTGGACACTGATCGACTCGACTCGACTCGACTCATGCTCCTCCACCTATCCTGATCTATTTCGGCCACCGGGATATACGCCGGCAAATGGACAATCATTCGCTGCTGTGCCACTAATCGCTGGGCACAGCTTGCGTCTTAAATCTCTATGGCTTTCGAAAGTCTGGTTTGCAGTGGACCGCTACACGGATAGTTGCAACTGGCCAGTACTTTGAAACTCCAGCCATGAGTCAGTTTCACTTTATTCCTGCTGGAACAATTGGTCCATTTTACACAATAGTTTTTTTGTATATATTTAGTAAAATCGAGGATGTTTGTTGGAATTAGAAAGCAGTTAGTTATTCATATAAAAACGAATGGATTGAAAAGCATTCGAGAACCGAATTTCTTTATGCTCCATTATTCCCATGAAAAGTCGTATCACATAACTCTACGCGTCTACAACCGATTAAACAATTTTCCCCCAACAAACTCCCCTAAACTTAACAACCCAACGTCTTCGAAACGCAGACCAACAAGCGCCCAGTGTTCTTCTTCAACTTGCTGCTTCCTCAGCTTCGTTTCGCACGAGCGACAAAACGAGCTTTTCACAATGGCGAGGCTAGAGTGGCTTCTTAGCATGGCCGATTACATTAGTCAAATTCCGGCGCGTCGCATCGTGCATTCGAACAACTCGGTGGGGGCGACAAAGCGAGCGAGAGAAGAACACACACACACAAGAAGAAGAAAAAAAAAGATGCCGGCATGTTAAAATAGAGGAAGGAGGAAAAGGTCCTAAGGGATGCCGCTCGAAAGAACAACGAACGAAGTTAAAGGAATTCCTAGCTAAGTGAAAGGCGAGCGGAGAAGCGAGCTGAAGTGAGACGCCTCCTCTTCGGCGTCGTCGTCGTCTGGAAAGGTCCAGGGTGGCTCCGGGGGCGCCTCGTATTGTAATGCGAAACTAAAACAGAATTATCCGCTACCCCTCGGCTCGGCCTCGGCCTCGGCCTCGGCCTCGGGGGTGGCGGTGCGTGGCCCTTCCGAGGGTGGCACACACCACCACACACTCTCCACCGCGCCACGCCGCGCCACGCCGCCGCCACCCTGATACACTCGCCGAGGGGTGCATTTTAACGCGGGGGTAAAAAAGGCGCCTGCTTAAGGCCGCTGCTTCCGATTCGACAATGCCCACGCCGATACGTGCACCAGTAATGTCCTGTTTTATTTGCTAATGTCTGCCGGAGGGCCGCTGCCCTCCCATCTTCTATTGATTTATAATGCACGAACCATGCACTGGAAAGATAAGGCTCGGTCGTGTGTATCGGTGTAACAGATATACTTGTCGCAAAATCTGGCGCTGGGGATGCATCCGCTATCGCGATCTTCGCACGTTCGCCCAAGACGCCCTTCTGCTCTGTCATAACACTGGCATTACATTCATAGTTGAGTTTGATGGCTTAATGTTATCCCAGCAAAAGAGAAGGGAAATTGATGTGTGCCATTCCTTAATATTTAGAAGTTATATTTAATATTGCTCATTTCATAAAATTGTTCTGGAGTAATTATAGAATGTGTATTAGTACTTGAAGCAGATTTTGGCAGTAATATATTCCCAGCGGACTAATGTGCGACTCGTTATATTTTACTTTTGCACTGTATCATTTGACTTTCAAGTCATATGGGAAATTCTACATGAAAAAGAGCTTACTGCATGCCATATTTCAAGTTATCTCGACTTTTTACGTAAAGCATCGCTCCAGTTTCTTTGGAGGGCCTCGCGTCCACTGGCCTCGGCGAGTGTATCATGCAGCAGGGCTATTTCAAATGCCGGTGCACGAACAACTGGTTTATCAGCTGGATAGTGGCGAGGAGCAAAGGTTCCCTCCGCCTACGAAGTAGATCGCTCGGAGGGTTAAGGAATCCCACTGTGCGAACGAAGAAGCCAACTGTGTCGCTCAATAAGCCCCGAAGTATACTTCAAGGCTTACGTGGGAACGCGGCCACTGCCAAATTCGCCTGTAAATCCCGGCACGAACGGACCCCACTGGGAGGGAGAACGCGCTAGATTCCAACGAGACTCACTGACCTAAGAAAACATCGTGACGTGCCGCTGCTGCCCATCGACATTGCGAGTGGACTCCCTGAAAATCTGCCAATTGCTTTAAATTCGAGCTTGCGAGCTATCCCGAATTTACTTACCGTATTCTGAAGTTATGTCAATATAATGGATTTTAAATATCCTGCAATTGATTCTGATGTTTTGTGTTGTTTTAAGGAAATGTAGTATATTTATTACGGAATCCATTTATTCGCATATAAAATCATTATCGCATTAAAACGTAATATTCATGGGAATAAGCTGGATATTTTTACATTTCCACTGGAGTTATTTTTCCCTGGTATTTTGTTTATATTTCCAAAACAGGATTAAACTTCAAGCCCCCTTATCCACGCGAGTTCCTGTTTCCGTCGGACCGAGCGAAATATCGAGAAGCCCTCGTGGAGGCGCGCAGCACTCGCTCGCTCCAATTAATTTTTGCGCCGCGGCGACGTCGGCGTGGCAACAGTTTCCGAAAAGTTCGTGCACTTGTCAGGCAAATCACGGCTGCGAAATGAATTTCGCGAGAGTTTCGGGCGCCAGTGTCACCGCCAGTGGCAATCTGATAGCGGTGGACGCCGGTTCATACCAAGCTGGAATATAATTTATTTAACGGCCAAGCCCCCCCTCCCCCTGCAAGCCACGTTCGCCCCATGGAATTCTCATGGAGAGCGGAAGCCGGTTTATTGTTTCATATTTCGCTGATGTCATAACAAAAATGGCACATCTCCTGGGTTGCCAGGTAGGCAAGGATCGAATTCCTGTATGGGGGCGGCGGCAGCGGCAACAGCAGCAGCAGCAGCAGGACCTTTCGGGGGTTAGAGTCGATGCTAAAACGAGGCGAGAGCATCCGTGCTGCAAGGATATCAGTGTTGCTCCAGCTTCCTGGAGATCAGAGCGCCGCTATGCGGTCGAAAGCCAAGGGAACAGGCATATTCGGTTTCAATGCTATCGATGCCGATAGGCACCGATACAAGCCTGGCAACCCCTGCCCTGCCACCAGACTTCATAGTGAACACGCCGTATATATATGCTATGTTCTGATAACAATGCCGGCAAAAGTCGCTCGGTGGTTTTCGGCTTTTTTATGCAGATTTATAGTTGACGCCTCTGTGACTCTTCACTGATGCAGCCTGCCTCAGTGAATGGAGCCACTGTATAAATTCTGTCGGGCTTCAAATCACGCTTTGACTGTTCGCCACAAATAAAAGTTAGGCTAGGTTTCACATCGGATCGAATGAAAAGAGAGAACTCACTTTTAAATACTGTATTTCGCATTCGAAGTGTGTTGAGCGGGACAGAAATGCATTCGAGTCACGCTTCGACTGTCGTACACAAGCAACCATTCTCTACTTGCATTTTTAGTTCTACAAAATAATGGAAAATGTATTGATTAATATTCACATGGTAGACATAATGTTTTATGCTAACGATATCAATCTTTCTGTTTCAGGTAAGTTTGATGAAGCCTGTCCCAAGCAACATTACGTTGGTGCAGTATAATTTACCATTTTCTTTAAATATTATATACTTCTACCATCCGTGCAAGTCTCACAATCATGTTTTATATTTCCACTGCGAAGGCCAGCGGCTCAAATATTATTATCGCGGCGAGTGAATCCTCGCAATGCCGGCATTATCGGAAATAATAGGCGGCTCTCGGCGAGGGTACTTTATTGTTCCTGACGGAGGAACCGTCGCGGCCACTTATTTACCGGTAATCCAATCATAAACACCATTCCCGTGACTGGAAGGGCCAAGCATGGCCCTCCGAGGCGAAATAACGGTAATTCGTTATTATAGCGAGATTTTATTTCTTCTAATAGAATTCTTCCCCCTCGCGCGCGCGCGCGCGCACTTTCTTTCTCCGGTTCTCCCCAATCCGTGAACAGATGACGGATCCCCATGGCTCATTAGAGGAGACTGTGTGGTTAAGGTGAGCTTAGATTTCCGCGTGAAAGACACATGCACATGTCTATGGGAGGATCCAATGCTGTTCTAATGGAAAGTTCCTTTCATATCAATAAATAATCAAACCTCTATTGAACTATAATTTCAAGATTGCGCAATGCCGCACTTTTGACCAACAGCCTGCCCTATCGACTGAAACAATTTTTTAATGAGAACATCTGCTTACTGTACCGGGAAAAAAGAAAAGTAGCCTATAGCCTCTTCAGACGTGAAATAGTTTCAAAGTGCACTCGTCTGACGAGGAGTAAGTATTTCATTACGAGAGCCACGCAGAATCACGTACTCCACTTTTGCCGGCAATGGCTGCTTGTATGTGCGAGAGTGTGTGTTGTGGAGGGATGTGCATGCGAGAGAGCGACGTTCTCGGTGGGCGCCGATAATGCACTTATCCGGCTGGTGGCTGGTGCGCCGCCACCTCCGGGTAACAAACCCATTGAATGCCGCCTTGATTGGAGCCTCGAAATACGCGACGATACGTCGAAACGGCTGACGCCCGCTGCGATTCGATTACATACCGCCTTTTACCGTGGCATACCTGCGTGCCTAGTCTTCCTGTCTGTGCGAGCACGCACGAGCCGAGGAAATCGCTAGACATCACGCTTCAAATCCTTTTGTTCGCCCACTCCTCTGAAACCTGCAGGAATCTTAGAAAAATCCACTTGCAACTGAGTCGATAGTCTCGCTTGGAACACCATTACGCTTGTGTCGGTGAAGTCATTCTCCTGATATTTCTGAGGTGGTGAATATTAAAGTAATTATTATACCAGTAAATTCGTTCACGTCGTTTTAATATTTTAATTATTATTGCATTTTCTTTATGAATTAATCAATGGAAATTTAGTCTTATTCCATTTTTATAATAGAAATATCTAACAACAAAGTTATAGTAATAAGTTTAATATATAAACGTTGTATATCGGGATTCCATTCATTATTAGATAATTGATGTTGATTATCATGTAAATATGCATTTATTCTTTGATTTCTATGTTTCCGTAAATAACTTTGTTCACCCTCTTCCGTGTAATCGCAGCTTTAGAGCCTACTTGTTCAGTCTCGTGATTCAGCGTCACTGATCCTCAGCTGAATGCCGTCTTGATTGCAATGAAACGCGAAGTACCGTCTGCCCGCACTAGTACGCACTATTTGATTACAACACGCGACTTCGCAGTATGCAGAGCGAACTTGTAAAACAGGCTCGTTTACAACTTTACGTGACACTGTCCAGGCCTTCTGTTATACTATACTATGAAGTTTCAATTTCATATTCAGCTCGCTCCATGTGTGAATGAAATGTAGAATGAGAAATTGTGGAAATGAATTCAGTTGGAATGAGAGAAAGTGCTGTTAACATTAAACGTACATTTTTCCAAAAGAAATGCGAGTGAACTGTTTAGAATTCACACAATGTAATTTATTAAATTTGTTTTTCGAATGTCTTATTGGTAACGTGTTTTTCTCTTTCCATTGTTTTTCTTGACGCTTTGTAAAGTTACACTTGATAATGAAACAACGAAGTTTTGTGAAATGCTACGAACAGGATCGATGTGAACAGACCGCGTTTGTTTACCCCTGGAGGATCCTCGATAGCACTCGGACTCGTGGACCGAAGGTAATCTTCTCAGCCGAAAGTAGTTGATTCAGTAAGCACTAGCATCCAAGGAGTATCCTATCAGTGTACCTCCGATACTCCCAAGAAATCGCTTTGTTCAGAGAATGGCGCAAATGTTTAGGAAATGTCTGCTTCAATAGCTTCCCACTGTGTTTCCAATAAACAAAATACACAGTTCTCTTGAAAAAATCAGTTAAACCTCCCGTTTACCACACAGTTTTTTGATTACTTTCCCTTTTACATGCATTTTTTACCCTTTCGGGCGTTCGTTAATATCGAATTCATCGAGCAATACCAGAAAAACTCGCAATAATTGAATGAAATAACCGAATGCAGGAAAAATTTGGATATCATATTTTCACAGCGAGAGTGGCAATATCACTCAGTTCTTTTGTCTGGCGGAATTACTATCCGGGTAATCCACAAAATCTCCTGGAGCAGTTAGGATTCCCCAGCGGTATTCAAGTGGCATTCCCATTTCTACTTGGGCTCTGGAATGCCTTTGACCTGCATCGGTGTGCATGTACGAACACGCGTACACACACAGTGCGTGGCAGAACGGACCACTAATAGATCCATGCGAAATCAGACGTAAACATAATTACAATAATTTGACCTGGTCGGATCAAAGGAGAATTGCGTACCGCTTGCCAATTACGTTATTACATTATTACATACGAGCAGAACTATCTCCGTTTCGTTGTTCCTCCATAAATTAGCATAATTTTTCCATGAGAAACCATCCGGAGTCGCATTAACTCGAGGCCAGGAATTACTATCCAACTGGGAGTCTATCTACTTAAAACTATCGCCATTAACTTCTTCAATGTTTAAAAGATTTCTCCTGCGATTGAAAAAGCCATTAAAATGCATCGAATACTTGATTACTGTTTGCTTGAATTAAAGCCCGATAGATGTATTTCGCCGTCCTGTTTCTGTCAATTTGTATTTATTCTGACAGTGAAGATTATAACTCGAGTGGAAGTGGCAGGTAGCGTGGAAGGAGGCTGCCAGGATCAGGGGACGTGGCAGGAGGAGCGGTACAGAAGCAAATCGGCCTGTTATTACTCGATCATATTCATTATGCCACGCCCGAGGCAAGCGGCTCTAATTCATCGACGCTGCCACGATAAGAAACGCACGCGCAGATTAACGAGGCCGATTTCCAAGGCGTTTGCACGTGCAGAGAAGAGAGCGACTTTGAAGCCCCCCGTTGATGCTTCTCCCCCTTGAGAAAAGATCGACTGGCAATGCCCGCGACAGGTAGACGCGCTCCTGGTTGGCAGGCGTGGTTTGCATAATCCGCCGATTTTTGCGACTCCCACGAAAATGAAGCACGAGATCCTGTCGATTCGCCGAATGGGATTCCCCAGATTTGCATAGAGTTAGTTCTCCTTTTTCCGGAATCCTGAGAAGCCGCCTTTGCTTGCCACATTGCTCGTTGTCCGATTGCTTCTTTTGGTCTGCGGACGCGCTTCATTTCCACATTAAAGTGGAACCCTTGTAGAACAGCAGAGCACCCGTTTTGAAATTCCCATTGCAAGGATTCTCAGGTTCTTTTGATTACCAAGCTGGGAAATAAATGACTGACTGTTAAATTATTCAGGGTCAAACTGTGTTTCAAAGCAGTGTAAATCCGTCCATGGTATCTTGTACATTTAATTTAAAGGAGTGATATATTAATTGCTGTGTTATAAATAAGAAGAAGAAGAAGACATTGGAGTAGAAGAAACTGGCTACTCTATCATCAGCGTAACATCGATACTAATTGCGAAATATTGCTCGATTCGAGTGCGATCAGCATTTATCTCGAGCACCTACTTCGCACACTGGCCGGACCAGTCGGCCTGCATGCGAGTTAAGTTCGAGCGTGTAATTAGAATACCATAACTTTGCGTCGGTCTGCGGGCATAATTTGCCCGACGAGCGGTTCGTTCCGAAGTATAACTAACTTTGGCCCCAAGCGGAATCGAGTATGTTTGCAAAGTGACAGTGGAAAAGTAACGGCAGTGATTTCCCAAGCAACCCAAATGAAAAGTCAATCTCGCCGCTTTCAAATAAAACTCGCCAGAAACAAATCGTACTGAAAACGAGCTAGGTCTCTCTTTTAGAATCAGAGTTTGCCCACTTTGAGAAATGATGTTTTCTATCATCATCACTGTTAGCATTGCTCGACCGACGCCAGTGGTATGCCGTTTGGCAAGTCTCCTCGTGTCTGCCTCTCGTAAAGCGCCGATTGATCGCCTTAGCAGTAGAACTCGACGATTTGGCAAATGTATTCTTACCGATTTGGCTCGCATTCGTATTTGGAGCATTCTTCGATCACACGAACTTATACCTCGCCTTCTTATCGACCCCAATGAACATTCAATAACCAGCAAGTATATTTATTAAAACTGCCTGGCATCCAACAACTACTTTGTTTCTCGTCTAATTTTATAATAAGTAAATGTTCATAATTACTCCCATTCCTTTGGCCATTATTTCTCTTAATTCGCGAAAACCATAATTGCCTGAGTTGTTAAATTTCGTAATGACATAAAATCAATGCAGCACTTTGATGTATTATACTATAATTACAGTGAATGTCACGTAACGTTAGACCAAGATCATTATATTTCGAAATTCTATAGCTAGTATAATCCTGTAAGTAGGCTCGTATTGATCCTCCACGGGGAGGCCTGCGGCATGCGTCGATTAATAGTAGAACAATTGTTGGTCAACGCGCCGCTGTTTCCATTTAGTGTTCGGTTAGCGCGATAATGGAACTGTAAATCGTTCGACGTTTGTAATTAATCAGCCGGTGCGCGGGGGGTGGCCGAGGGAAGTGCGGCTCGCCCAGTCGAGTTCGACGTGCAAGCGCTACCGAACAATTCGTCTAATGGCAATGACGTAACTGCTGTTGCTCTTTAATGAATACCAGTGAAAACATTTTTGAATTTTCGATAGAACGCAACCCTATTTGTCTACTTTTTTTAAAATTTAACAGATTGTTAAAAAAAATTGATGTATCATCAGTAATAAAATATTGTGTGGTGATTTAAGGTGAGACTGCGGTGGAGTTAAGTTAGTATCAGCGACGGAATTAACTGCGATTCTTAATTGCCGAAGTTCCATGCGCATTATCATACTTTCTTTGGCAAGTTGTTTTTATTGCTCGGCCGCCCCAGCGGGGCCGCGGCTTTTTTCTCGAGATGAATATCTGATCCGGCCTCCAGGAATTAGTGCGTAAATCATAGCGAGCAATCTCGCATGAATATCTATGTCCGGGAGAGTTCCTCAACTTTTCTGATGCGTATCTCGGCGCGCCTGAAATATGAGCAACTCAATCGGAATACGAATGCCCGCTGTACCCCTTCTTTTTCGCACCCTCCGCCGCCTCCTGCTTCCTTGATTTACGATGTCGGCTTCGATCAGCGGAAATCCGAAGATTATTGCTCTCGGAAATCGCAGACTCTCGATATTAATCGCACCGGTGCCAAGTGTGCGAGGAACAATTTTGCCGGGCTGTGAATTTACAAAACTGTTCTCGTAAATGAATTATTAGGTGTTAAGAATGTCTTTGATTTCGAAACAATTGTAAACGAGTATTGTGCGGTATGTTTCCACGCGCAGCTATGTAATGAGAGGAACAGCGTGCTTTTTTTTATTAATTAACAGGGGTGGTAATGAAAGATAAAATTTAACTCTGGCAAGCGGAACTATTCGGCAACTGAGAAAACTTTGAAACCGGAATAGCCACTGTTCCGTTCACCGCTTATGAACTAATTTCGCATTATAAATTGACTCGCCGGCTGCATGTGCCGACGAATTCGCTAGACATACTCCGACTGCTGCGGTTCCCTGAAATAGTTGGGTACTGTTGTATTCGGGAACTATGTCGAATCAGGCCGCGCCGACTCTTTCCCGGCCACAATAAAGCGGCCGCTACCTCAACGACCTGCGTCGCCCAGGAAAAACAGGCACTCGCTCGAATCGAAATTGTTACAGGCCGGCAATTTAAAATGCAAGCATTTTTCTCGGTGTTTTTAACGAGCCGCAATCCTTTCAATAGACGGTGTCGCTCGCTCGGCCCGGCCGCGCTCGTGTAAGTGATAATTAAACAGAGTCGCACCTTTTAATTAAAGCACTTTTGAAAACATTTATTCATGGCGATGCGCGCGTGCGGAAACTTGCTCTGCCGGATAATGGGCATCAGTTTTCTCTCGTTTCTCAGTGCCAGCCGGAACGGGATTGGTGCATGCGTGTATCTCTATTTATTCAGGATATTCGTTCCAGCAGCGAACAAAGGCTAATGAGGAATCCGGCAATTGTACGTGCACTTTGCACGAGAGCGGGCTGGCTCATTATTTATCAGGTTGCCAGTGAAACAGACACGAATTAATGAAGTAAGATTTGTTGGTTGTGTATTTGCTCGCCCAATCAAAAGAGTCGTTGCCGAGGAAAGAGGAGAGTGGAGGCTGCTCTAAGTGCCTGCTGCTGTTCAATCGAGCACGAAACTATGAATGAAGCAACGATCCAGAACAGGCCAGCTGCTACCGTTCGCTCCCGCTCCTCCTCAGCCTCCCACGTAGACCTTCTACAAGATTTCCCCGGTGTTCTGCGCAATTACCCTCGTCACCCGAGGTGTCGGCATCCACCTACGGTCAATGGACCTTCTTCTTAGACATTCAACCTCTGCCAGAACTAAATTAAAGGACTATTCCTACTCCTATCACAAGTACTTCCATATTTCCGCATTGTACAATACAAAAGTCGACAGTTTATCAGGCCTTTAAGAATGGCTAAAGAAATGATAAAATAGGAGGCATGAAATATCTAGAAAACCGTAATCTGCATAGATAAATCCAAGAATGCCGCACGTAAACAGCGCATAGCGTGTTAAAGGCTATTTACCACAATCCCGATAAGGAAGTTGGGAGCGGAGGAAGGCGATAAACATTTACGATAACAGTTCCAAGGTGTCGGAGGCGCAATATTACGAGAATCAGCGGTCCCATCTACATCTGTCGGAGAAGGAGGATATCCCGGGAGGTTTTTGGATAATTATCCGGGGTAGTGTCTGCGGATGAGAAAAGGCGGCTGGCTAGATGAACCGCGGGCGTTCTTGAAGGAGCAGCTCCACAAGTGGTAGGCAGAGAAGCAGGGCTGCCGCAGGGGGCCCTTCGCAATGGAAGACAAGTCCATGTAGATAAAATCAGACCGCTTAAGCCCAAAGCCCTGCTTCTCTCCTTCTCTCCCTCCCTCCCTCTCTCCTCTCTCTCTCTCTCGCTCGGCCATCAAAGACTCCGAAGGCAGGGAAAGCAGCTCGTCTCAGTCTCAACCCCGACTCAAAGGAAAAGGAACGCTCGAGCGAATTAAGAGCGACGTGGAAATGCACTCGCAAAAAAGACAAGACAAGTAGCCAGGGAAGAAAGGCTGCCGCTGGGAATCGCATGGGAAAAAGAGAATACTATCAGTAGGCCGGTTCTATATATGTGTGTGTGGTCTGTCTCGAAGGCAACGGCATTATTAATTCTTGCCGCGCGCTCGACTGTGCGATGTCATCTCGAGTTAATAAGGATATCGTCGAAGCTCTTATTCCAGATGATTTTAAAGATTTTTAATCGAGAACTTTATTCATAAACCAGGTCGATGCTCGATCCTCGGGCAAGGGTGATTTGCTAATCTCGTGGAATCTTAAAGTCTGAAATGATTAATACCTGCACAGTCATTACACATCAGTGGTTACCGGAGGGTCTAAGATCCTGGAGGATAAGAGAGAAGCTAGCCGGCGAAGTCTAATACAAGCGGACGAGACTAAGATAATTCTAAGGGGGTAGTGCGTCGGTGGCATTAGGGACGTGCCGGTGCAATGCCTGCAGGTCTCAGTGGCGGTGCATGTATATGCATAAAAGATGCTAATCTCAAACGGTAGCTCGCATTGCCGCGAGTGGCAATGCAGAGAGAGGAGCGAACGGCAGCCACTGGCTGTGTTGGCCAACTGTTCACTTGGCCGGATGGCAGAGCACGAAGAAAGCAGTAGGCAGGAGAAGCCAGCAGGCGAGCAGAGAGGTGGCCGGGAGATCTTCGCTCGAGATTGCCAACGGAGCCATTCATGGCCTCTAAAGCGTGTACATGTGCGCCACTGGACTCGTTAGCGCCGCTAAATGGACACACCGCTGATATATCGAAGGAAGCACTCATTAGACGCCGGCAGAACCATCCCTGAGACGACCCAGTAATCGCACTGGCGATTTGCCCCCGCAAAACTTTGTTATTGTCAGCCATGACTCGATAAGTCATCGGCCACTTGCCCCGCACATTTTTTCCACAGCCGATCCCCGAGCTGTCGTTAGTCGCCAGTAATCACCTGTTTTGTCGCGCACTATTCTACATTCCGAGAAGTACAAAGTGATCCTGAAATGGCCTTAATGACTCGGGGAATTGATTCCATCGGGGCGATGGATAATAATGCCAGTCGTTTCTCCTCCCTCTGCTTTGCATGGGAATGGACATTTATTCACCGCTCGATGAAAAGTCTCGCTGGTGCAGAATCAAGATTTGACTTTCAATTCTTTCTAACGTCAATTGTGATTCGAATTTTTATCTGAAGCGATGACTGATTCATCATCAGTGCTGATTCCGTTACAGACACTTTTTTTCTCCTTTAACTATTGCGTATTGTAAACTTCATCAGGAGTATTCCACATCCCTGATTGGCTGACCTCGCGCAGAGCACACAAGCTACAGCAGGTTGGACGATAGAAAATTAACCGAGCTCTAAATGCGTGCCACGCATCCATTCTCGCAATCGAGGGATCTGAAATTGATTCGTCGTCCGAAAGGATTGTTCCCGAAGCGGCGGGCGAATTTATCTGGGACGTGCATCGTATCGCTGAAAAACGATCCCTAAAATATGCTGGACCAGTTTCATCCTTCCTCTCTCGAGGGAACATTGGATAGCAGGCCGGAAGACCGAGGAGCCAGAATTATAATCCATTCACGGGCGAAGGCGTGTGTGCGCCAATGGAATTGCTCCCGTTAGATTGCAAACGGACAGACACGTACACTCATACGCGCATTCACATAGGTTTATTGGTTATGCGAGGAATGAGCGGTTCACCCTCGCGCGCTAAACGCTCCAGTAATCGGCCGAGCGATTTGTTAGGGTAAAATTAAGTAAACGTCGAATGTTAGCTTTGCAATTTTATCCTTTCGAGCACTCTGTCTCCCCAGACTCTTCAACCCTGCCGTTGGCCGCCACTGCTGCTTCGACGTGATCGCGCAAACATTAACCCACGTTTTTCGTTGTTCCCCTCTCATTCATATGCTATAAAAAGCGAGCACCCTGGATTTCTCTCTCGCTCCTCTTCTGCGTCGCTCTGCGACTCCTTTTTTTATTTACCTTACACGAACCGGCTCTCCGTAATTGAATCTGCCCGGAAATCGCACGATCCCATGGGTTAAGGGCTCCTTTGAATTTTTCGGCTCTCGTTCCAGGCCTGTATTCACGGCAGTCTTTGCTTGACCACCCAGGACTATTAATACAAATGGAAAATCATGGATCAGGCTGGGCGCTTAATCACTTTCGGTTTAAATTTCTCGGAAATCCGGCGAATTCGATGGAATTACGGTGCGCAATTTAAATCTAGATTTATTTCGTTCCTGAGTGGTTTCAAACTCACGTTTCACCAGTTATTTTGTAAGCGCCATTAAAATAGATATTAATTTAACTACTCTAGTATTATCCATGTTACTCCTTCAAGATCTTCTGTTAAATTGATTCATCCCGCTCAGCAGTTACTTATTCGAGATTAATTCGGCACATTTCTCAACTACTTCCAAGAGTCAAATTCTCGGAACTTTATGAACAAGTAGTTGGGCAAACCGGACTGATTCTCATGGAAGTTGTGCGATCAAAGCTTCATTACATCCTCTGGGAGCTCCCTCGCTCGGAACTTATGGCGCGCGATACAGCAACTGGAGCGCGAGCAGTATTTTCGCGATGCTTATTTACACGGAAGTTCGCCGCACGAAGTAGCAATGCGAATTCGAAGATAAAGGAGGTGCAGCACAAGCATCGTGCTGAAGGAGGGTGGAGGGAACTGGAGCGAGGAAGTCGAGAACTTATGGGGCAAGGACAGCGCAGCGGAGCTAGCACGAAGTCGCGCGGAAGTCGTTCCTAAAGGCAGAGGAGTTCGCTCTTAAGAGCTGTTGACTCTCGGCTATCAGATACCTCGCCTCCCCACCCCTCTAACAGTCAACCCTCTCCAAATATTCCCTCCTAGTGCTCTTTTCCCGTTCGCGTTATTACAGTTTTCGAAATGACAATTTCGAAATGTAACTCCACCTTTGGAAGATATTGTGTGCTCTGCCACTTAAGGATTTATCGAGCTAATCCTGAAAAAGTCAACTCAATACCACGGAAAGTTAAGTGGTTCGCGCAAATTGCAAGTTTTTCTTGTACAATTTTAGCACAAGTTTTGATTGTTCTCCATCGAGGTATCGTCGGCCCGAATTGCACCGATTTGTCAATGTTCAGAAATTGACAGGGTTGACAAAACGATACATTTCTCACGGCTGACGAACGTAGGATTTTTTTATTTATTTTGTTTTCCAAGCGTATATTCTCGCTTGCTTTTTTATAGAATATAACAGTCAGTTCTATTGTTTGGTTTTTCTACTCGTGGATTCGTACAATGTCTGAATTACTTGTGTATATCTTTTGATGGTATCTGATGCACTTTATGCAATGTTCTATGCAAGTTGCTTGTTTATTTTGAGTGGGGAGCGAAAGGATGCTGGCATATGAAATCTTCGAGCCATGATAAATTGGCCTGGAACGAAAAAGAGATTGGGGAGATAGAAGTGTCCACTCGTATCGTTGCAGTCTCGCAGTGCACTCACTGTGCACTGGCTATGCACTCTCTCGCGAGGAGATCTAGGGCCGAGATTGGTCTCCATTCACGAGATAACGTCGCCGCATCATCTTCTTGGGGCACTCGTTAGCCCCGGTTTCATATGGACCACTCTGACAAGCATTTGTCACTGACTTCCTTCGAGCATAATGCCGCAAACTCGAATCAAACTCGAATCCCGGCAATTCTTCAAAGTGCCCACTTGAGAGGATCGATCCCCCTCAAAGCACCATTAGGACTAGCAAGACCATTTCGTCTCATTGCATTTCCATTTGAAAGCGCAATACCAAAAGCTCTGCCGGCAATTTTGCGGAAGTCTCCGACTAACAATGAGATATCCAGTTGCTTGCCCGAGTTTCCTGGCTCTGTTATTTGCAATTTGACAAAAGGGGGTGGGACGAGTTCTTGCTTGGCGTTTTGCTTTGATAGGATGGCAATGCAGAGGAGGCTTGGCAAGGCAAATAGGTAGATGGTAGCGACTGCCGCGATAAGTCTGCGGGCCTTGAAAAGGAGCTCGTAGGCCACCAAGTGTTCACTGTTCACTGTTCACTCGGTGCTGGTGGTGGTGCTGGTGCTCCGAGATCTAGGGTCGAGATTGCGACCTTATTCACCTGGGTAATGCGTACACGGCTCGGTTAGATCTTCGTCCCTCCGGACTCGTTAGCTCCCGAGTAAACAAACTGACATACCACTAGGATTCCTAATCATTTCTTGGGCCAATCCGACGTGGGTTACCACTGACACTATCTCCTGTTGCATTTGCAAGTCTTGACCTTTGAATGCTTTAGTTAATGCCTCTTTCTCGAACTTGACAGCCTAGTCATAGCTCAGACGTACACATCAAAGTGTAGTATTTGTTATTTATGTAGGTTATGCAAATGGGGCGAAATTGAGTCACTTCAAAGTGAATAACTAGGTGTCTCAACAAGTATATTACTAGAAGCCATTTACAGTGCGCACACATAGTATGTAATTATGCGGAAAGAGGTTATTCGAGTGCACGAAAACCTGTTGAATTGCGTTCAGGGTTGAATAAGTTTATTGGAAACTCATAAAGGTTTGCTTCTGCGGTTAATCAATATGTGACTGGGTAACTTACAATTAGTTTGACGTGTTTCGATCGCTATACTCCACTCGCCACAAGTGACTGCTCGGTCCTTGTAAATGTAATTAGCCTCCTAGACGCTTTCGTGGAACTTGCGGAGCTCCTTAAACGTTCCCGAGATTAACTTACTAGCTTCTATCGGACAAAACTTCTCGAACGGAAATGGAAAGTTTGTCGGACACTCGATTGCCATTCAAGGTGTTTTAATATAATTAAACTACAGCATCTCTCTTACGATATTTCATGTATTTATGTACTTCCAATATTATTGCATCAATAATGACTCCGTTGTAACTTATACATTTTTGTCTTTGTTTCAGGTAAGTGACAATTACTATACTTTGCACTGCTAGACGAAATAATCAAACGACGAGAACAGTGAGTACAATCAGATGGGCGTCTTTCATTAAATCGTTACATGAATTCTGGCATGCATTAAATACCAATCACAACGAATTACAATGCTGATTAAAAGAGTGGAACATAACAAGCCCTTTTTGGCTGTTTTATCGAGAGACTTGATAAAGTAACCCGATTGATTAACCAGACAAGACCTTCTTAATTAGCGAAATTACTCATAGGAGTATGTCGTTTAAGATGAGCCCCGGCATGAAAGTTTTACTAACGTGCTCAGACTTTACTGCCACTCCTACCACCAGAACTCGTTAAGTTTATTTCAATTACAGGCAATCTCACTTTATCGAGATATTAATTCCGGTGTTATTCCTTCAGCTTTTATGTCGCCCGAAATAAATAAGCTTAATTAACCAATCAGATCGTCCCTTACATTCTTGCACTGATGCCACGAAATTGAAGTCAATTACCATTCATTCCAATCAAAACAGTTGGAGATTCGTCAGGGCTTAAAAGTAATGATTACTTATTTTTACGCTTTCTTTGAAGCAGTTGTCAGCGAGCCATTGAACGAAACATCGAGAACCGTATGAATCACTCAGAGACTCGATGGTGCAACGTTCGGGGATCGATTCGTCACGGGAACCTCCATTCCTCGCGCATCCAACTTCCATAAAGCCATAAATTCCATGTCTTTCTCGTCGCGCGGAGGTCAGTGTAACAGTGTAACACGGCAAGCCATTAGAGAGTGCAGAACGCCGATCGGTGTCACGCTAAACTCGGCTGCCTTCATTTTCGTCGCGTTTCGACTAACAGAACTGGGTCGCCGGCACGCTCATATATTGCCTGCTGAAGGATTTATAATACGATTTTAATTTATGTCACACCTGACGCAAGCTAGCCTAACAAAAATGATCACCGAGGGAAAAGCATCCAGCCCACGTCCCGTGTACGTGTGGGTCGAGTGTTGTTTTCAGCAGACACTGATGTATCGTTGATTCAAATATTTACGATAACGAGCTATGATTTATATGCGCCAGTCTCTCTTCTGCGAACATGAAAGCCGAGAAGACATTAGCGGAGGAAAATGGATTCCGCAGCAATTAACAGAAGCTTTCCTTGTGTCGCCTTGTTGCTTATTATCTCGTCACACGGTTTCCACTGTCTTCGCAAACCCCCCGAACCACCCGCGCCCCCGCGCCCCTATGCCTCTGCCACCGCCTCCGCCTCCGCCTCTGCCTCTGCCACCGCCCTGCAGACTGAAACTCGATACGCTCGGATCTCACGTGGAACGGTCCCCAAAGTTCCCGGAAGTCCCGTTACGCGTGTAATACATTACCCCGGCCGAGGGGATGGGATGGGAATAGTGTCGGATCTCTCCCGCCTCCCCGCGCGATAATCTCCCTAAGCCGAGATTCCCTTTAACCCGAATCCCGAAACTTTTTTCATTGGGAAATGAAAGCACCCGAAAGTTCTTTTGACAGGGGTTCTTGTCGGCCTCGAAAGTATGATGTGGATCTGCTTTTTTGACTGACATCCATGCTAGCCAAGAAGTTTTAAGGGAAGAGACCCTAAAGAAATTCAAGATAGTAATAAACCTAGTACTTCGTTTAAGGATGTCGTTGCAAGATTGTAGACTTAATGTTGGAAGTAGAGTAAAGATAAAGAGACTGCAATTTAATAATTTTCCGTACTTCAATAGTTAGTGATTTCTAAACATTACTATCTTCGATCTTTTCCTTTTGTCCCAGGAACTTATGTGTTGCTATTGTTAGACATGAAGCTGTTTAAAAGCGTTGTTCCATCCTATCTTATCGGACAATCGCATGGGGCAACACATTACCCCTTTCTCGGATCGAGTTCATAAAAGAGTGTGCAGTTGGAGCGGAATCAGTTGCCCGAAATTTCCCAGGGCCGACGTTTAACGAGTATGTAATCTCACACTTCTCGTTCGCCCGTTATTCGCTCGAGTCTGAAATAGGAATCCTAGAGTGCCCACTCCCTCAGGAGAGCCACTCGCCCGAAGGGAGACGAGGCCGAATCACTTGGTAATGGATTCACGAACAATCCTGTTCACTACGGCACACTCTTTCACATACACGGGCATTTGTAGGATCACGCTGAAACAATCTGCGCAGGAGTACATACAAAATTTCTGATCGTGAAGAACGAGTCTGTAATCAGTATTTTATTTATTAGCAAAAAAAATCATACTGATTTTCCTTCTGACTAGGTATATCAAGATATCAGTTTAAATGTTATAGAAAATAGACCAATTATATTTTCCCTCGAGAAGATAGAACTTTCCCCGGAACTCTCAAACTTTATCCCGAGCTCGCAAAGTTCTGCCAGTACACTTCGATCGGCTGTTGCTCGAATTGGACTGTGCCGTCTTTCCGACGAGCAATTAGATCTTTCAGTCAAGTCGAGGGGAACGAACTAATAAATATAATTGGCGACGTACAATGCGATACCAATCAACAGTAATACGGGCCGTCACAAATAATTAAGGAGTATTGTTACGCATACACTTTCCCGGCAGCGCCGTTTCGGGTGTGTCGCTCGAAGGATTAAAGCTGAATGGATGATCAAGTGTCCCATTCACGTGGCTTTCGTATTAACTGCTCAACCTGCTGACATATTGCGAGCTCCTTTCGCGGAGCGACACTTCCTTCGAGGAAAGGGAAAACGCGCCCTCTATTGTGCCAAGTCGAAAGTGTAAATATGCCTGTGTGTTGATTTATTTCCAGACAGTCCATTGTGTCCCATGAATTCCGGGTCACTGCTTTCAACACACTTATTGTCTTTAAATGTTTGGCGTCAGTATATTGGATTATCGTGAACGCGAACTTACATTAGAAGAGTCTGTAATATTCTTTGTGATCCTGAAGTTGGCCCTCTTATTCATTGTTAGCCTTTTATCTGTCAAAATTTAATTTATTGACTGAAATTCCGTCACGATTAATTAAAGCCTGTACGTGCCAGTGTCACAAGTGAAACCATGCTCACTGTCAGTGTCAAGAGTGCGCGCTCTCGAATCGAATGCAGTCTGCTTGATGACAGCTGGAACGAGCGTGTGCCGAATGAGAGTACGAATGTCTCGAGTCGAAGAGGAGCGTTATGTAAGACGTAAAGGGAGCAAGGAGCGAGTAAAATCGTAAACTGGGTTATTGTGTAACACGCGGCAGTTCGTGTATACACTTTCCCGAGACGCTTGGTGGAGTGAACCATTACCTAATTCCCATAGGAGAGGGCTACTGCTTCTAATATGGCCGAGCGAATCCATCAGGTGGATTGAAGCCGACTGGGCGACTCTGCGCCACAAGATTCGAGACACATGTCCCGCACTACTTAACAAATATCCACTGTCCAACATCTAACCCCATTCTGCCCAGCCTTGAGAATTAGGTAAACCATAAATCCCCGAGCGATACGTTTCAGGAAGCACCAATTCCCACCAGGCACAACCAACTGTCAGTCTTTGCATCCACAAAATTCTGTAATACTGATACAAAAATAGAAATCGTCTTTTGACACGGATATAATACTTAAATTACTATTTACTTTATATATTAATGACTAGTAAGTCTGTAGAAGCCGATTAAATTTTCCTGGAAGAAGAGTGGGATAAAATTAAATTCATCGATAATTCAGTGGAGTCGTTGCCGATGGAATTATTAATCAACGCGATAATAGAACTTCTTATTAAGAGAATAATAATTTAAAGAATATGAAATGGATTTTCTCGAGTGACACTTTCCAAGAGTTCTTTCCTGACACATCACTTTTCTAAAAGTAATTATAACCGTAGGTCGATCAAATATTGTCTCAGTTAATTATTGAACGTCAAAGTTATTGAAGTCAGTGAGTTTCACCTGCAATGTTCTTCCATCAAATTTCACAAAATGACTGCGCAATATTCGCCGGTGAAGCTGCCGCTAGCAGAATAAGCGTTGCGAGGCCATTATTCCAAAAGACCGTCGTGCAAAGTTATTGTTTATCGTTCGGCTGAGCGTATGCTGGGAAGCTACAGGTACATATACGTAGGAAGTTATTATTATAGGTCGCTTGATGTTGTCCAGAGTGATTGCTTTCCAGGGCATAAGCGGCCGTAAGCTCGGCTCTAGCATTTTTCCGTGAAAGCTCGCAGGCCTCTAAACAGGCTGCCGGCAGCTCGAGCAGAATCGAAAGTGCTCGTACATCCCGTTAATGCACGATCCTAGTCTCCCCAACGGTCCACAAACGCCAACGCCAGAGAAACTTCGATCCTACTGGCCAATAATATTTGCCATTCACCACCGACGCATAGACTGACCGAAAATGTGGCTAGAATTTACGTTATTCTAAGACGGCAGATTCTTCGTTTTGTAAATCATTTTCGATATTTCGAAATGGTCAAAAAATGTACAACCGAATCATTGATCGACTTTCATCTTTTCGAGTTTAAATGATAGGTCAATCATTTTTGAACAGTCTATCAGTCAGGCAAGTAGTACAGGAGAGTTCCGGACCACCGTGTGTATCTAAACGATAGATCTGATAGCTCGATTGATTGATCGGTCGTTCTTTATATTTTTGTCAGCTTCGGAAATGATGTCGCGAATAAATAGGGCCGTGTGGAGGGCTGCTTAAGTACTGGTATCGATAGAGAGGCTGTTTTGGGGTACAGTCGATGAGAGCTTGCGGGCTAAATGAGACGGAAAGAGTTCTGATGGAAAGACAGTCTGATGGATCACTTCTAATCAGTCTCATATCTCGGATATTATTCGTGGAAAATACTACGTTGCTTGAATTTCTGCGAGAAGCAGGAAACTCTCTAACGATGATTGCCAGACTTTCCTTCCGATAATTAATGCAGAACGCTTAAATAAAGAATGCCCGCTTCTGCCATTTGCATATGTCTTGTGGAAATTGAGGAAAGTGGTTGAAGGTTTGAAACTCCGCTGAAAGTTTGGTCCTGACTTAACCGATACTTAGTTAACCCCGTTGTAGTTAACATGACAGGTATTCAAAGTTACTCTACGCAAAGTCAGGCAGATGTTATATTTCCCAATAAAAACATAACAAGATTATTCCTCAGGAGAACACAATATCATAATTCTGAGAATTAGCTTCTATTTCTTAGGGAATTCGTTAATCAAAATATAATAGAATGAAAAATCTTGTAATACACGTCATTTCCGATTTCAGCTCAAGTGTCAAGTTTGTCACTTGGAAAATTTGCAATGCTGAGCAGTGGTAATCTTAGGGTACTAAAGGTACATACACGTGTTTGTACGTGGAGATGGCAGGATGATCGTATTGTAGGCACGATTAGCATGGGAAATTGGAGGTCAGCCTTGACACAAAAGGGCGGCGTCGGTGCTCGGCGAAGCTCGGAAACCAACAGGATCGTTAGTTCTTGGCCGGAAGCCATGATCGAGCCGGCGAGCTTTCGCGCGTTTACCCTAAGCACGTATACGCACGTGCGTGTGTCATTCCGGCGTGACACGCTGGATCCAATAACGCTCTCTCGACGAAACACTCGTCTATATGATAATGAAGCAGCGACGCCGCCGACCAAAATTAATGCCGATCTCCGCCTGGCGAAACCTTCTCTCAGCCCGCATCGATCCTAGCCCGATACATTTCACTCGACACCTCGACACGCATGCGATATGACTTCCTTGATATGAGGCCACTCTCGAAATGAGCGTGCGCGCACCTACCCTAGCATATCTCTCGAAACGCGAACTTCAACCTTCCCTGGCGCATTTTTCGCTCCAGTCTGGCTTCAAGTAATCTAGAACTCCTTTAATTCACGTAAGGCAATTAATTTGTATTTCAACTACATTTAAATACAAATTTTAAATCTGCACTAAAAATTTAATTAGTTTATATATCGTCCACCGCTCTAACCTGGAAGTTTAGTCTGCATCACTGTCGAACCACAGCTGAGTTTAAACTACAAGTATTACATATAGTCTGCCCGCTGGGTAATTGGGAATGTTACATTATTAATACCCCGAATTAATTCTCACATCGAGGATGCGGTCAGCACGATATTATTTGACCAGCGGGGCAACACAATTATTCGAATTATTCAAGCTTTGCGGGCAAACGTAGCCATTTAAACTAAATATTTGACCAACATTCATATTAACAAGATAGTAACCGATTCTACTATCATATTTCCGCGCATCGCACTGTATTAATAACAGACATGCCAAGCAGGAAGAGAACAGATATACCTGTGACAATAGTATCTCTCATTTTCGAATGCATATTCAGCAGTCGAGTGAGTTGCTCAGTTGGTTCCGAAACACCTTCGCCGGGCATATTCGGGGAAAGGTCCCTCGAACGGACACGCGTGACATTCTAAAAACACTTGTCTTCCCTTGTAACAGGTGCCAGTTCGGTTCTCGCCGAAAGGACGGACCCTCCGCGCCCGAGGTGTCTGGCGAGCCGTGAAAGTCGACCTTCTCCTACAGAATAACCCGGCACCTTTCTCTCTGATCAACGGGGCGTGTCGCACGTATGTTCCCTCCGTTGTCGCCGAGATGATACGCGTATCCCGCAATTATTCAATGAATACATGAATACGAATACTTAGCTGGGCAACTGCATCGAGCAGATGCATAATGCGCCCAGCCTGCTGGTCATACAATTCAAGTAACTAGAGGTCGCAACACTAATTTCATAGTTCACCGACTCATGCATGTGCCAGAGTCAACGGACCAAATGACAGAGTCAATTATGCCGGTATAAAAGAGAGCCAAGGATGCCGGGCCTGACTGCAATCTCGTTGGCAATTAATTTCGACCCCCAAGTACCCTAAACTTTATTTCCCTCTCCCCCGCTCAACGAGCGGCAGTGCCTCGATCTAGCGAGAGCGAGGAAAAACCTTCCGAGTGAATCCTTTTACCGGTGAGATAAAACTTTCGAAGTGACATCTTTTCGAGGTGGAAGAGCGCTCCTCGCCTGCCCGGAATTCAATGAACTATTTCAATAAAGTAGCTTCACTGAGAGCAGACAATAAAGGATTAGCCTGGACGATCCTTTTAGAAGCGCTTCCAAATCCTCGTTACTCCTGGCTCGACTGTCCAACTTCGCCCTTCCCGATTGTCACAAAGATCCTGGTGTAATCGGACAGAAATTAACGCCACACGCCTGTGCAGTCGCGTTCGCCCTTCAGCTTGTGGAACGAATTCGTGATTCGAGGAGCTGCCGGCTTCCTGTTAGGAAGGTGGGAGCGGTACGGTGCGTAAGTAGGTGTATGGAATCCACTCACTTCCTAGTACAATGGGACACGTCCGGCATCTTTGGTGGGGCTAGCATTTTCTCGACAAACGAGCTAGATAATTCACGGGCGTGCTGATTCACGCCCGGCCAGGATAACACGTCGCCTAGCCCGGAGGGCTGCTGATATATCCCACGGGATTGAATTAGAAGGAGCGATCGCGCGGCACTTTGCCTCCTCCTACGGGTTTCTCTCCCACTTGGAGGAGATGCGCCGTGAGAAGGGACAGGTGGATGCTTTTGTCTTTCGCTCTGGAAACGATATTAAGCGCCGTTCGATGTTATCGCCCCCGGGCGCGCGCATCGCTCGGGGAATCCTGGATGCCCCATTTGTCCGGGAATTTGATCTCGCTTCCTCGGGATCTGCCTGGATTTTCTTTCGCCTCGGTTGCACACCTTCGATTCAATGGTTACTCGAAGTGAGCGCGCCAGTTCGCAAAGATCCTAGCCGTAGCCACCGCGCGCATTCATCACCGCCTTTGCAGTTGTACTGTGACTGGGAATCGGGGAATTTTGTTCTCCGGGAATTGCTTCCTAGTTTCGAGAATGCTCGAGTGCCCCGAACTCCTCCTTGGCTTCAACTCCTTTTATTACCCTGCCACTTTTGTGGCGAATCTCGCTGATTGTAGAGTGAGTTTCAAGCGTTCTGTATCTCGAAATCAAGCAGCCAACTTTGAGATTATGCGATCCTTTAACACTAGAACAAAGCAATCCGTCAAAGTGACTTCCAGATTAGTTTTCGCTCAACATTGCAGGAATACCTCGTAATCCCTTTCCTCTTCTCTTACCATTCCCGAGACAAGAATTGCAATGACAGCATAGATTAATTTATTTACCAGCAATTATTAAACTCACCGCATAAATTCCCATTTGCAAATAACAAGTCCATTGACACATCGACGACAAACACTATTCAGTATCAGTGACACGCTTGTCAATAATACCTTCGCCACTGTCAGCGATGAAGGCTGTAAAGCAAATATGTCGGCGGGCTTCCTTACATCTCATCGAGCAGGAAAGGGGTGTTCGAGGGGGTTGGTTGGCAGTGTCGTTCACTATAGGAAAAGGGGGCACCCGTCAGTTTTACGAAGCGTAGAATTCGAAATTGGATCCGGTGGCACATATTCCCCCTTTGTCCATTAAGCATGGCGCCCCCGGTTAATCCTATGGGCGCGTATGCCAGGACGTGTCGTGTCTATGGGGGGGCTACTGGCGGCCCCACACCATCCACTTGCAGGCCGCAAGTGGACCCCATTCTCACAGACTCGCATAGTCATGGTGGAGAGGGGCGCTGGCGGAAAATAGTTACAAAACAGACGTCTGCCAGGGGGTAGTTGTCCGGGAAAAAGCAATGCTCGCACTTCCAGGGGGTCCGACACGGGGGCAGAGGGGGTTGGTATTGCGGGGCGCGAGTGTGAAAATATTCAGATGGGGCGTCGCCGAAGCCCCCCGAAGGAATCCATGGGGAGCCAGAAAAAGATTAAGTGTCCCTTCGCACGGGGCACACACGTGGACCGATTCTCCCGTCGCATGCGTCACGCTTCACAGATGATATTAATATATATATATACTGTAGTGTCTACCTAGATCCGGAAGAATAATGTCGAGGCTGAAAGGCCTCGTTAGTCGGCGCTGATGTAATTTACGTATCCACTGCCGATCGCGGTACACGATCAAAGAGCGCCGGTGCGTGTGCGCCTTTAATGAAATCCGCATACTTCGCTCCGGCTCTTTCGGAACCTGTCTACCCTCGGACCTTTTTTTCCACGTCCTTGCTCCTGGCGAACAGGTTGAAGGGAGAGGCAGATTGATAGCCGCTGGGACTTGGAAACTTTCGATCGTGTGGGAAATGAAGTAGCTCGTTGCAAGTTCTCTCAGTTGTTTGAATTTTTTAGCCCTCGCTGAATTTTTTAACGTTGTTTGTAGAAATTTTGTCTCTTCCATGTACACGGTGTCGCGATATTACATTACAGTAATGTATTATCTGGTAGGTAGTAATGTACTATTTTATTAAAGTCATTTTCGCCAGTTTACTCTTACTTGACACAATCGCACACATTCAATTAAACTGAGCCGCAGTATCAACTCGGATTATCAGGTGCTTAAGCGAGATATTACGCGATCGGATAATTTATTCAGCGGCACGCCGGCGAGATGTAACGAAACAGAAGCGGGGCGGCGGACAAACGATTCGGCAGATATGAGATCGCTTTGTAGGAGTCAGCGGCTTAAAAGCGAGCTGGCCGTCTGTCCCCGTTTGATACATATGTATGCGTGGATACAGAGCCGTGTGCCGTGTGCCGTGTGCCGGTTGGCTCGGCAAAACGAAAGGAGCATCGCGCTGGACACACGTGTTATTCATACACACACGGTCGGGGGACTTTAAATTCCGCGTATTATTAGGACTCTAATTTCGTTTCTCGGTCCAGCGAGCACTCTGCCATGCGCACCCGTATGTGTACAAATATGTGCGGGTGTGTGCGTGTGCAGTGTGTAATCACGGAATGACTAGTGACGCGACAACGAGGGGGGTGCCCGACTTTAATGTTTTTAATCTCATTCCCGGCGAGCTTCGGGAGCGCAGCTTCTCCCCCGGGAGAGACCGGAGAGACGGGAGAGACAGCCTCGATGTCGTCTGGGGAATTTTGCATTGTGCAACGAGTGGCCTGAGAATCCGATGCGACAATAGGGAGGCGGTCGCTCCCTTTTGAGGAATGTCCCATATGAACCTGATCTAACAATCGATCCCATCCTACCATCTCATTTCTTAGAGTCAACTGCCGGCCAGCGCCACCAATTTTTCATTGTCCCATTGAACCATTATGGTCCGCCGATTGGTTACATTCGAGTTGGTTTCGATTGCTTCATACATGTTTTATGGGGTTACGTAATGCTGGCGGGGAATAACTGTGCTTTCAATAGCTGCGATGACTCTCGCAAGGGACGGCATTGTAATGTCAATATTAGAGTGGCTTTCTTGCCGATCTCAATGGTTAGTCGCACTTAATGATGCCGTACATCTTGCATAGCTTTTCCAGTTCAAATTTCCATGCAACCGTCCGTCCCGGCTTTCGAATGTGCGTAGCTTCCGGCAAATCCTGCGAAAGTGTACGCTTGTGTGAGTGACGTCAAGTTTTATTAATGCCGAGCGGGGATGCAGATGGGACTTTTTTACATCGAAACAACTGCATGAATTCGGTAGAGGTTGATTGCTCGAGTGTCATTTTTGCATTGAAAATGGTTCCAATTGGAGAGGAACTCCTGGCATGTGAATCGATAAATTCGCTTTAAAAGTCAATAAACGCCTGGAAAACGGCGCAGTTTATTATTAATGTTTGAGCTTAAAACACAAAATATTTGAGAACATTTTACAATTTTACACGGGTACATATTTGCGTAATGATTCGAACTGATCGATATCACCACCAATATCATTCTAAAAATGACAATTCCATTACTAGAATTTGCAACCTTTCTATTTCCCAACTAGAACTCTCTTTCTCCTATCTAATTCCCCCCAATCAATAGGACAAATGTTCGGAGAAATGTACCAAGCGTTCGAATAAATCGTTCTCCCATACCAAAGGGTTTTCCCGGTAATCTCGCAAATTGGATCCCATCGTGATCCAATAAGCATTCTTGCGCACTAATCATCATTTTTCGGGGCCTCCCTAGCAGCACTAGAAGCAATGCTCAAAATGACAAAACTGGATGATGTAACGAAACACGCGTGGGTGGCGAAGCAGCCATAACTTCTAGTTTCGAGCCATTAGACTAAAGTGATCGAGAGAGAGAGGGAGAAAGAGAGAAAGGGAGGATGTCGGAGGGTGAACGAGCATTGAATTTGATTCCCAATAATACCTCATTCTGACGGGAGGATCGTCGACACTCCCTGCGAGGCCATGTGTCCAGGGAGAGAAGCTCGGACATAATCGGCTGGAGCTGGCGACGCTTTTATCGGACGATATGGCCGCTCGGCCGGCTCGATAAATCGCCATGGTCGGTCGGAACTTTGCCTGCAATTAGTATGGTAATGCGCCGGTTATGCTCCGGCTGTCCGAAGCGGCCTCTTCTCGCTCAACCGGCAGAGAATGGGAGAGAGAGAGAGCAGCCAGAGATCCAGGGGAGAACGTATCACACAGGAGAACGCCAGACAAGGAACATAGAGAAGCGAGAATGTGTTTGCGCGTGAGAGAGGAAGAGAGTGAGACAGATAAAATTAGATATGAATATGAAACACGACGCAAGAGGACATGAATGAGTCCGGCGCTATTAAAAACTCCTCGGCAAATAGAGAACGCCCGCCAGCATTCTCTTTCTACTCCCAGAGGCGAGAGACTCAACACTGAAATGCGAAAATCTGCTTTTATAATATTGATATTAAAACGTAATTATATTTCCATACCAATGGGGTACTCTCAACTATAGGTTTCATGACTGCGACTACAATTTGCCATAAAACGCTATGCGTTGACACGATATTCTACAATTGAACAGTAAAATAGCGGAATACGATTGAAAGTCAATCTTCATAAAGAAATCATTAATATTCGAGATTTTTCTTCAAGCCTGAGTAATTAAAGTGGAAACTCTTAAGTAGCCTCTGATGAAATCAGAAAGCATGCAAAGTGAATTACGGCATTAGCGAGCGCTCGTAGATCACATATCCGCAGGAGCATAAACTAGCCAAGCTGAGTGAAAAATGAGATCGAATTGACGGTGGGAGGCGGCGGAGCGAGTGTAGTAACTGTAACCGAAAGAAACAGGAGCAACCGAGGTGTTCCGGGGACGCGTGTGCAGAGAAGTGCGTCCACCCACGCGTCCTGGACCACCATGGAGCTTGGTGCATGTAAGTCGAATGCCCGAGCAGTCGGGAGCCTCGAGCGAAGTAAGGTGGCGTGCTGGCATCGCTAACAGCGCCTTTCGAAATCACTTAAACTGATTAGGCCTGAACGCTCACCCAGGGTGGCCTCGCCGCCCTCCTCTGCCACCTGATTTACAGCCGCAGGCCAATTTCGCATTTTCGATAGGCCAACCCTCTCCTCCCACATCCAGAGGAGATCCTGGACCCCAGCTTCTCCCGGCTTCGTTACCCCGCTAGTCGTAAAACAGCACGTGCCAGTCTAGCCTTGCTCAACGCCAGCCAAAAAACTGCCTCCATTATGGGACGCATGAATAAAGGGAATTACGGAAGCATATACGCTGCCCTCGTATTGATCAGTCCTCTGCTTTCCATTAAGGATATTACAAAGACCGTACAGTCGTCTTATAAAGGTTTTGTTATAATATTCTACTGAATTATCCTATTTAAATTTAGGTCAAAAGAGTTCTTGCTTACAAGGAGAAATATGTCAGTAATATTAACAGAGAGATACTTTTATTATTGTCCGCGTAATTACAGAATTACGTTTATCAACGCTACACGCGCGAGACGTGCTTGAAGTACAGATTTCTCTAACCAGTATTAAGAATCTGGCCGAATTACATGTTCGTTTGTGCAACTGAATCGCACGTGTTCTGGTTTACAGTGCATTCTAGATATTTTTGTCACACTTTCGTGATCAGCATTCCTATAATTGTGGCGAGTATTTAACGCAAACTGGAGATTCACTTTGAAACGTGCAACCGTACAAGCACGCTGAAAATGAAGCCCCACGGGTCGAATCGTGGCTCGGTCGCTGCGAATTTTCGACAATTTTTCCACCCGCCCGTGGCAGTTGCATTCCAGAATTTTGTACCGCTATCGTATCGCCGATCTATTACAGTCGCACCAGCAGCAGCCTGTAAAACTGCATGCACGGCGCGTGTATGTGTCTACATGGCGAGCTTGCATGCGAAAAACGTGTTACACGAGCAAGAGGTGGGCATCAACGTCAAGTAGAATTTGGCCAAATGAAAAGCTCGACTGAACTTTCGAATACCATTTTTCGGCGGGTTCTTTTTGCTGGCGCGTCCCACGTTGACATATTCGAAACTAACACGGCGATTTTACTTCTCGCCGAACATTTCCAGCGAGCGATTGGGATACACAACATCCTCTTATTCAAGGCTCGACAAAAAAGGTTTGTACGCGCGCAATTTTGCTGGAATAGCTCCGGGAAATTATGAGGAAACAACGGCTCCAGTGCTTTTACACTCATTTTTGTGAAACGCTACATTCCATTTAATTCAAACGTTCACTGTGCGCGTATTAAATATTGCGAATTGATAAAAGGAGCAATAGCTCATGATTAATTAAAAAATATTGAGGCAAAACCAATATGTGGAGCTCTGCACATACCAAATCCATATAGTTAATTAGTTTGATGTTTGAAAATGAAAATTAGTTTGAAACTCAGGAAGATCGCAAAAGTGCCAAGGTAAGCTTAAATTCTTGATGTCGCAGAACTCACATCACTGTATTCGCGAGGGGCAGCGTAGCTCATCGCCTTGGAAATTAATGATGCCGCCAGTAAATTAGCCCGATAGTATGCGAAAATAAGGTGTGTTACGTATGCATACGAATGCCTGATAAACGAGCACTCGAGGGAGCAGACTCCTCAATCAATTTCACGTGGACGTGTTCTCGAAGCGTCACTATTAACAGTGAAATCGACTTCATTACCGCGCGTCGACTGCCAGCTGGAACTGCCAACTGGAACAGCCTCAGCCTCCAGCCCTGAATGTTTAATCACCGTAATTGCGTTACTTAATTCCCTTATCAATCGGCGCGCCCGCTTCCACTTGCTATCTTTGATATTCCGTGCCGGGCGTGTAATTACGATAAAAGATTCGCCCGCCCGAGAAAGGGAATACAACTCGTTCGTTTCCCACCACCGATCACTCGGCACATCTCAGCCGCTTTAATGAAGGCGCGTTAAATTAGCCGGAGCGCGCGCGTTTTAACGCCGATGGAGTCGGATCGCCGGAAAAGCGCCGCTTGTTGCTCCAATTAGTTCCGTACTGTTTAAGCGCGCGCCTTAATTCGGCGGCGGAGACTAAACCACAGTTTAAGACCGGTTTAACGTCTGCCAAGCTACATATGCGTTTTTGAGCTCGGCTAAGAAGAGCTCAACTTGTTACCGGTGCTAATTGGCGCGGGGAAAAAGCACGGCTTCTCACTGAAAAGTAAAGGTGGATGTGTATTCTGAGCTTGTTAAGTCGAGAACTTTATTTGCTAATTGTCATTACTTCGTTATTCGAATAAGTACATATATGCATTAACAAGATACATCCATCATTACTGGAAATCTCTCATTTTAATCGGAGAACAATTCAACTCCTCAAAAAATTGAAATATTCAATTTAGTTAAATCAAAGATAACGAAAATCATTCGAAAAAACCTTGGGGTCTGCAATTGCTATTTTAGCCAGCTGCACTTGCACACGTCTCATTGGCCGCGAGCGTGCGTTTAGGAGCGTGCTCGGTCACGCAATTCTTCGCGGCGCTTCACGGGACATTTGGTGCGCGCGAGCGCGCGTCCTCCTTCATTTTCCAGAGAACGAGCCCGCGCCGATTTATGCGCCTTGCGAGCCAGCCGGCTTAAATGTCCGTAAGGGTGTACACGGGAGCGTGTCAAGTGATGGAATTAATCGTAGATGGATCCCTCGGGGGTTGCTACTGTGCATGATTCACCGTGAACCGCATCGCGCCACACCCCACTCCTCCCCAATCCCACTCTTTACCCGCCTCTAACGGTGCCTCTGTGTGCGCGCGCGCGCGCGCGTGTGTGTGTCTGTGTGTGTAAGCTGCACCCTTGTGACAGCAGGGTGCTAGGTGCACGCGTCCACACGCCTGCTGCAATATGCAATAAATCAAACATTCTCAGAAATATGCATAGTAAGTAGAAAATATTGCATCTCAATCATTTGATCCGCGTCGTTTGATTAGTAAATGTATTTTCACATTTTTCTTCGCTTTATTTTGCAATTTTTCGCATAAAATATATGATTGATTTAGAAGGTTAATCTTTCAAGATCCTGTAATAAATGCACCGCAGGCCTCACACATTGTCCACATATTTAATACTTAAATGCAAGCGAACGTCTCGGAATGCGGTTTCATTACCTGAAGGATATCAGCTGCGTGTTACTAAGCCACAAAATACCAGGCGAACAGTAAAACTGTCATTGTAAAGGGAAATACTTAGCCTTCTGGATGATACATAGTCGAAGATAGCATAATAAATAGCTTGGATCGCAAACATTAAAGGTGTAATAAAAGATATTTTCACCTCGTTATCTTCCTTTTTCATCTTACACTGATATGAATATCGCAAGTGGAAAATGACTCGCGTAGAATACATAGTAATAATAATACTGCGGCTGCAGTGTAGAAAAGAGAATGAGATAGTGAGAAAGACAGGCGGAGAAAGGAAGATGGAACGGCTGGTGCAGATGAAATGGGAGGTTTTCTCAGCATTTACGAGGCGTCCCCGACGATTTACATATTATGATATAATACTCTTTCTCTCTCTCTCTCTCGCTCCCTCTCTCTCTCCCTGTCCCTTGCTAGGCGTATTACATGCTGCGCTAGTTTCATGGAGACACCGAATTCAATTTGCATTTTATGATATTAATGAAAATCACACCGTGAATCCTGGAAATGGGCGGCGCGCCGCTTAGCGGGATTGGTGGCGCGCATTCCCGCTGTTTACGACTGATATAATAAGATACCTGGTTGCGAAAACGATTACATTAGAGTCGAATAAAAGTGGTCTGACGAGAGTTAGCACTCGTTTTAATTTACATCGATGCGATGTTTATATTCATTAGTGAAGTAAGTAGCTGTGAATGAATAAATAGCTATCTGAGTGACAATTTAATTGATGATTCAGGAACTCTGATTTATTACAATTTATACATTCGTACTTCCAAGAACAAACTGATTTATATTCCAGTAATGAGAATACAATCCATGATAAATTATCATATCAAATTAAATGAACAAACTGAATACATAACCATTTAAAACATTATTTGACTGAAACCTTTCAGTAGAGAATTGCCGAGTTTATTACTGATCCAAAGCACGCGGGAGCGAACAGAAGCTTGTCAGTATGAGGAATCGATGAGTTTGGTGTCAACGCTAGGCAGAGCACGCTTCCTTCACGTACTAGAAGCACTTGTCAACAAGGTGGCCGACTAGGGCGAGCACTCATCTGCCACAACGAAAACATGTGGACAATAGTTGGCCGCACATTGGTTGCTCCCAGTGGCATATTGCGCCGAGTTTTGTAATGAGTATTATTTATGAAGTAATCGGCTCCCTTCGCAAGGGCAACTGGGCGCCCTGACAATAATCGCCGCACGCGCTCGTTCCCGAGATGGCCGAGCTGCACCCCACCGTGCAGTTTCGCCGGCTTTGCAGCGTGTTTGCCGTGCCGAATCCCTTCCGATTATCATGCCAATATTGTCCCCGGTGTGTGATCGATGCTCTTACTGCTCGCGCAGATACGGGCGGCCCTTCCAGACGACGATGCGTCCATTCGTCCTCTTCTACTGTATACCCTGTGACGCTCAAGTTTCACTTGTTTCTCAACAACAATGTCGATTAATGCTCTGCGTCTATCATAAATATGGAGTGAAATTTACATATATTATTGCAGCCTTGTGTGAGTATAATTACGGTCTTGCCATTATTATAATAGCTCGTTGCTGTTGTTTGTAATAGTTAATATTAACAGTAAGATTTTAATCCGATTCGCAACTAACTATGAAGTAACTAATTTATACAATACATTATCAAATGTGGAAAATGTATAACCTTACGATAATCCGCAATCTAAACATATTTAATGAGGATATGGGTTTGCGGAATCTCTGTAACAGTAATTTTGAACCACCCTGTATACGCTGCGGAGTGAATCCGTATGGGGGATGCACTTGTGCGTAAATTCGACCGCAGAGTATCGCAACATATGCTGCACCCCACGCGTCTTCGAGCGATTTGGTTGCATTTGCATTTCGGTGGGTTCAGAGTGTATTTCTCTCTCGCTCTCTCTCCCTCTCTCTGTCTCTCGCAAACACACATGCACACATTCAGCTTAATGGGGAGACGTTTTGACGATTGTCCTTTAATCGGCGCGGCCGAGTGTCCGTTTGTTTTTGCGGCACGGAAATTGGATCAGGCCGGTGCAGTTGTTAGAACAGCAAAAGGGTGGCAGCCGATCGAGTTTCGTCACAGTTTGCTCTGTATGATTGGATTAAGAGGTTAAACCGTGCGATTCACCCCGCGCGCCGCTCTCCACCCCTTTGACGTGACATCTGGGCGACCTGCCTTTTTTTCTACTGGGGAATTTGATTTTTGCCTGTAATTATTCATCTCGAGCCCTTCCAAGTAATAAAATGATATCATCTTACTCGTATCAGAAAGGCAACCATAAGTGTTAGGTTTGATTTATTGATCAAAGTACTCTGCGAATAAGAAGAATCAACAGAATACAATGGAAAATTGGCGTGTGAACTTTTTCTCGTGATATTTCGTATGTTTAAATGAATTAAAAGTCAGAGTTTCGATGTATGTGGAATGGCAGAAGCAGTGGATGTAGTAGAATCACCCTGTTTTACCCGAGGGCTCTTTGTTTCTCACCCCTTTCGTTTGCTTCGACGTTCCCCGGCTGATCCCAGGGAACAACCTGGGCCCAGGGACTGTGGCATCGCGGTAATTAATAATTATATCTGAGGAAGTGCGTCTCCCTGGCGAAGTTATAATTACACTGAGAACAATCAACAACTACCGGGTACAGTGGTCCTCGAGGGCCGGATGAGTTTCGGTCGGAGCAGGCGGGATCAATGGTAAAATGAAGGGCCGGTTCTAGGGTTGAAACTCGCATTCCAAGTTAAACTCCCTCCTTCTCTCTTTACGCTCAGAACGACATGGCATTCTACACTAATCCCAAATGTTTCTACTGTGTAAATAATAAAAATTATATATTTCTATAGAAATACGGATTTAAAGACTTTCTTCAATTAATGTTTTCCTTGTTCGGACTTCCACCTGTAAGTCTTGACTTCGATTGGGTGAGAATGACGTGCAACGTGACAGCTACTTTTTTGCGTGTGAATGACTGGATCACAGTGTAGCCTGACGAGAAACTTCATTCCTGGAGGTCTTTCGTTCTAGCCGGTCCTCTTTTTTTCGCAGGCATCACGCCCCTTCATCCTCAAGGTCTTAACCTCGCCGAGAGAGTAGAAGGAGGCACCCTTTCTTCTCATTCGGTTTTCCCTCGCCTTCACTTTCATCCGTACACCCTCCTCTTCGCCCTTTCTCTGGCAGGCTCGCTCTTCCCTGGCTTGCCGCTCCGTTCAACCGTGAAAGGAAAAGTTTGCTATGAAATAAGTGGCGTACTGCTCGAGGGATCATTATCCTCCGACGAGTGGGGAAGAATTTGACGCTGGATACTCGCCTCCTATTATTCGCAACGGGAAATTTAACCCTTCAAGGCATACTTAACCCTGCGAGGATCCTGACGGCTCCAGTCCTCTCTCGATTCTACTATAACGTAACTCATTTCATGTCTACAGCTGAATTTTTATAAAACAACTTGCACGAATTTCCGAATGGAGTTTTTCAGGCCTTTGAATAAGACCTGAGAGATTCTTGTTATTTTTATCGCCCCTAAATAAAAAAATTATTCACCTGCATGAATTTCCCTCACGCAATTTCTTAGTTTTCTTTCATATTACTCACCGCTTTTCTTTCTGATGCGATTATGTTAGTTGGGGCGCAAGTCGTAGAGCGCGGAAGTGGGTTGATCGATATCGGTCAAAAAGCGAGCTTTCGTAAAAGAGAGCAATTAATTGTCCGGTGGTGGCTCGATCGCGACTATCGATTACGCTCGGGCAACATTTCACCGGGCGTGTGTACTCTCAGCCGACTAAATTAGCCAGCCGGCTAACGTAAGACGCAATTAGTGTCAGCACTGCATTAGCATATCTAGTCGCACGTAAAATGTCCCTCGACCGACGAACCAGATAGCAGCTCGCACGGATGATTAGAGCTTAGTGCTGGAGAATTCAACTGAGTCCTTTTCCACCTACTTCCATGATGCCCCATATTCATCAATGTAAATTCCCTATAAGCAAATTCCACTACCTTCCATCCTTGCAAGGAGTAATTATCATAAACTGGGAATTACATTAAAGGGAATTCATTAAAGACTAGTTATCATGCAATTAAGTCGTGCTGCAATTACTACGTACATCAACGATCCTTACCTATGTTTAACATTACTTACTTTTTTGCTTCGAGTCAGTTATACTTCAGTAGCACACACTAGAATCAAACAGATTCGCAGTGGATCAATAATTAAGCATTTGATACAAGTTACAAAACTAATAATTGTCTGGAATAAGTGTCTTTGCGTGTCTCAAATGCTTCGTCAACATCGGCAATGATTCTGATTTCGGGGGGCAGGGAGGGGGGCTGAGTGTGCCCTTGTTTACAGGACCTGATATGACGATCCAATGGAGAGAGGAGATCGAGTGCGGTGGGGGTCTGCTTAGCATTCAGCCCGACACGTTCACTGATTGGCTATTAATTATCCGGGCGATCGCACCGACAAGAATAACGATTAACTTCGCGTACACGGGTATTTGTATGGCGCGGGGATCCTCGAGCAGAGATCGATCATAGATCAAGAGCGGCGCGGCGATCGAGGAGGGGGTCGGTGCTCGTGGCGAGGGGGCCCCCTCTCATAAATCAAGCGCGTCTCGCTCGTAAATTCGTGCTCACGTGGGCCAACTCATCGTTCGATCATCGATCCGTCCAACCGGGCGTCCGACAGCTTTGCGCTTCGCCTTCGTTCCTTCCGCTAAAGACTTCGCCCGCCGCTGCCGCCGCCGCCGCCGGCAAGAAAAAGATGAGCGCGTTATGCACTCCTTCCGCTCTGGGTAATTGAGAAGTCGCTAATTGATTTCGTGATGGATAGCGATTACCGTCTGCCCGGCGAAAGTCGGGCAAATGTGGGTCGATATAATCACCGCCACTGCCGACCCGAAGACGAGCACCACGCGATCGCAAAGTAGAAGCCCTAATTAATTCGGGAAGCCCTGCAATAAAGTCGGTCATTGGCACTTTGCTTGCAAGAAAATTACGTCTTAAGTTTCTTTGACAATGGGACTACCTGACTTGTTATTCAACATAAGAATCTTTAATGTGCCTTTATGGAGATTCGTTGACTTTTTGGTAATTCATTCTGTATCGACTACTTTAATTTCGAAGTTCCTTACGTGAGAAAAGAGTTACTTGAATATTTCTATGCAATGCCGATTATTCTAATCTTAGAGATTTTTAAAAACTTTCGTGATACGTCTAAGAAGTAATAACATTACAATATCGTGCCCAATTAGAGGCTGCAGTATCCTATATTGAAAAAATGTTAAACGATTGGAAAATTACATATTCGGGGATTATGCAGAAAGGATTACGTAAAGTCCTTCGCGTGCTCGTTGAGCTGAGCTTTAAAGTTCCACTACTGACATTCTCAGCATATTATTACAACGATTTAATACTTTTCCGCTGGCGCAAGTGTTCCTATGGGAATAAGTGGGTACGTTGATTATCGCCTAGATCCCGATGATTGCGGTTTACCACAGCAGCCGTGGCACAGAAACCCGACAAGCTTCGTACTTTAGGGCTTCTCTCCACGCATGCTTTCAGAAATAGGGTAAACCCACCATATTTGATGGCATGCTTTTCTTGCTGTATTTTCTAACGTTTCAATCATAAAGTTATTACCAACTTCACTAAACTTGCCTATAATTTAAATTCAAACCATTTAAAGTCATATAAAAATATTGCAAAATACATGACACTTCAAACTAAGTGTATATCATAATTATAAATGATTTAATAATTGTGATTGCATGGGATAAAAAGTGCTACTCGACAATATTGACACGAAGATAAGTGAATCACCCTATACAGTGAATTTCCCTCGAAGTATTGAGGCAAAATTCCTTTATATCTCCGAATGGAGCCAATTGAGCGGCGCTCGCATCGGAATCCCGAGGAAAAGAGGGAAAACATCTTTCACACCAGAGTGTGAGCAGCGCAACTATGTAAAAGGTGAAACTGGGTGTCCAGTTAGATATCAGAGGAATCCAGAAAGGTGCGTTTTCACGCGTTGGGCTCGAAAGACTGCCATTCCATTGGCGACAGCTTCTTAACTGGACACGCACGTCCAGCGAAGGGATCCGAGTGGTGCGAGTCTTACTTACCAGTGCCGAAGTAATTCCGTATTTACTTTGGCCTCACCGCCGCCAGATTAACACGCGCGGCACGTTTTACGAGCAATTTGCTGCACTTACGTAAGTCCGCGCGGTAAGTGGCTGCCTATGGCCGCTACGTGTGCGCACGATCCTCCTCGTGTGCCGTTTGAACATGCTTCCTCGCCCCGCACCGCCAAACCCCTCGACAACGGCCTTCCATGCCACTCTGCCCGGCTGACACTGCCAGAGGAATTAGCCTTCTCGATGGAAATGTCTCCACCTAAATGCTAAGTCTCCACCTGGAAATCGCACTCTGTCATTCCTTTTGCATGCCTTCGAATTTCCAATAGTATCCTTAGTTTGAAATCCAGACATGTACTGATTCGAGTTTCTGTAGAGAATGGGGTTCAGAAGGATTTTCGATGTATTCTTAATTAATGCATTAATGTGTTTGAACAGGTCCTTGTATCACTTTCTTTATCAGAACCGTTATAATTTATACTATAAAACGACTAAAACTTCGCATTCGGATCACGACAGTATTATAAATCTTCCCAACAAACGCGATAAAAAATCCTCCAAACTAGAGCAAAATGATCCAGTTTATCAGAACGCGGGAACCATTCGTTGTCGGCAGTATCGGCGACAAAAAGGCCGGTTTATCGAGCGCATTCTAGCATTAATTACAAAGTATTCCGTGCATGCGCCGTGCTCGCACGCCTGCAGCGCAGCGCGCATACAAATTAGAGTTTACTTGGGCCGTCGGTAAATCCTTATTCCGAAAGGTGGATCGTTTAATGAACACGTCGCCGCCACTGTGTGACCCGTTTAATATTAGATAGCTCGGTCGAGCGCTATTGCGATAAATGAAGAGGTATATGCTCAGCCCATTTATCAGGACAAAAACTGGCCTGACGAAGCCGGTACTGTAATGCGCGATGGGATTCGCCATGGCGGACTTCGCCCTGAGACACAATATAAATTTGCCGCTTAACGAGCAACGTAACATGCTAACGGCCCGAACGCCCTAATCAACCTGTGTATGTTCCTGTGTCCCTCCATGTGTGTGTGTCTGTCCTATATGCCGCGCTATCTAATAAACATACCGAAGGCTAATACACACAATAATGTGTGCCCGGACAGTATATGTTATGCTATAGGAGCTCATGCTTTCGGACACAGACCGCGGCCAGAGAATATCACGATAATGCAACTCTGCCACAGTTACCTTCAACAATAGCTCGCAGTAATTAGGCTTGGCAAATACTTTTTCCCACCCGCTGCTTCTAATAAGTCGGGACGAAGTGGATGGAACGATTTCAATTAACATTCCTGGAAGCTTGAGAAGATTTTGAGATTTGAATTAGTTTGCGGTTTCAATGAGGCAAGGCAAATGTTGGATTAGAGAAAGTTAGATTTTTCTTTAGAGAATTTGAAAACAACTCCAACAGAAAGAAAATACCAAAGAGAATTTCAAGTCTCACTGGTCTTACTCAGTGTTTGAAATTCCAGAGTAAATGCAGAATAAACGCACATCCCGAAAATCCGTCGACACTCGCACTCTGAAATTCCGCGGCGACTAATTAGTGGCGTCACTTTCATCAGTGAGGAAGGGAAAGGAGAGGCGTCGGCGCCGAGCATTAGAGCACCTTTGGGCGTCCGAAATCAGTGTGACGAGATGGCAGGACGCTTTCCAGCCGATGAGATTCGTACTCGACTCAGCTCGACTCGAGAGATTAGAGGAAGGAGCGGATGAGAGAAAGAGAGGAAACGATGCGTGAGTACGCGGCGCAAGCTGCAACGTGTTACACGCTCGCAGACCTTCACGCTTTTTCCCGTGCAGTCACGTGAACCTGTACAGATGCATACGTACGCGCGCCGCGCTGCGCCGCGCCACGCCGGTGAGCGAGCGCATTAAATCTGAGGAGAGTGCCGTGATCCACTCAGGTTGCACGTGAACACTTGGAGTGCCTGGCAGAGCGCGATGCCCTCTCAGTCTGTCTGTACAGTTGCTGAAAGAAGTTCTGGACCTTCTGCCCTTTCTAGATCAACTACTTTCTCATCTTCACTTACTTTCACAGTCAGTTTTATTTCAGAATCAATAAACAGTACAATTAATAGCTTCAAATAATATATCAATTTTTATTTAAGATCATAAACTTGTGGAGTAGGTTTATCATTTGGTAGAATAGTAACAATTAGACATTGGCTCGGAAATATCTCCTGGTTCGAGGATGATTTTAGGCTCATTTGCGTCGGGTGTATTCCCGGTGCGCGCAGTGCGCCTGCATTGCAGTGGTCGAAGTCTTCAGGGAGCCAAGAGGAAATATGAAATTTTACGGCTAGCCGTATTAATAGTCCGGCGCGTCTCGCGCTCCCTGCGAAGTTTCCGCTTCTAAATGGCAGTTGCCCAAAAGTACAAGCGATTTCCGCGCCGCCCAGTTGTACAGGCTTGGCGGTCGGCCGGCTGGCGACAGCCGGCAATTGCGAGCCGTTTCATTTAGGCCTGAAATTGGAAGAAAAGCTGCGAGGGTGCGCGCGACTCAATTAACCGTCGGCAAATATTTAATTACGAACGCAAATCTTGCGCTTCGGCATCGGCGCCTTTGAAGTTGCTGAACGGTAATGGCTGAGGAACCAGCCCGGGGAAAGGAAAAGACGAAGGTCGGGGAAAAGCATTCAAGAGCAACGAACGAACGTCTGCCTATACGAGGCGAGACTTCCCCGAATGCACATTGCGCCACCGCAGAAAATAAAGCATCTGCCACACTCCTTCCGCTGGAACCTCCGCCCTCCGTTCTCCGCCTTCACCTCCAGACGCTATTTCTCTTTTTCCAGATTTGCCAACTCTCCCGGCGTTAATCCAATTCAGCGGATTAAACTCGATTGTTTCAGACTACTCTTTCTACTCTTTTCTCCGCCCTTTTCTTCTTCCCATTTATTTCTAGAGATTGTTATTATTAGCCGAAACCTTTTCCCCACTGTTTTCCTCAGGTATCGAAATTTTAGTGGTCCTAGTTTATTGGCAGATACTAAAACTATTTCGCACTGACTAATAATCACGATGACATTTATGTAAACACGATACTTGCTACTAAAGCATTAATCGCCATGGAAAAAAGCGACTGTCGAGTTAAAGAAGTGGAAGCCGAAGAGAGTTTAATCGGAGTTCGTTTCGTAGTAGAATCACCCGATAGATGCTGCGCTGGTTGGCCGCTGGTTAAGTGCATAGTTGGGAATTTTACAAGGGAGTACCGGTTAGACGGGCTATGCCCGCGGCCTCCTCCTCCTCCCCGATTGCAATTCCCTTTTGCCCAGAGGGCAGGTGCAGCGTGCACGTATATTAAGAGCGGCGCTCTTTCGCTCTCATTTCCAACACAATGCCACTTTTACACACGGTAGCCCCGTGACTGGCTGGCTGCTCCCAGTCTTCCACTCACTATCTCCTCGCTTGTAACGCGTGTAAACATTCCCGATCGCGATATAATACGACGCCCCCGGCGAGCTATCAATTGATTCATATTCGGGATTCCTCCTGCGTGAGATATCCTCGGCCAAGATACACTCGGCATGGAATCGCCAGGATTCTCTCTGGTTTTTTTGGGAAAATTAGATTCTCCCTACTAACGATTTTTATATATACTTGATAATGCTTGATGGTATCTTGAAGAGCAATTAATATAAAATTCCTTTTGCTTTACTTGTTTTACAAACAAACTGCAAAGGGTACACGAAATATTTGACACGAGGCTGTAAAAAACTACGTGAAAAGGACTAGGAAGAATTTAAACCAGAGGCCGGCGGCTCGTTTAAAACGCAAGAGGCACAGAAGAAAGCACGAGGGGTTGGATATCCCATCACACACGACCTTCATCCTTTTCCGCGGAGCTGTCAAAAGGGCTCCGAAATCTCCATCGAAATTGCTGGTCAGCCAGGACTCTCACAGGCGCGCTCCATCCCGAAAAGTATACAGCGCCCGTCGAAATATAACGATTTCCTCAGCGCAAAAGAGCAAGCGAAGACAGCAGGACTCTACAAAGCGGGGGTGGCGCGCAAAAGGACAGGAAAGCGTTGAAAAAAGCAGCGGAAACGGGGCGTCTCTCGAAAAAGGAGATGTTTTGCGAGAAAAGAGAGAGAGAGAGAGAGAGCGGCTGAAGTGGAAGTAGACGTAGAAAAAGAGTGGAAAAAAGAGCGTGGGAGGTGGATATCGTCTCTGAGGCCGGAAAGAAGAGGCACAGAGGAAGGAAAGGTCGTTAATAAACCTTAGTTATGCCTTTAGAGCAGAGAACCGCTCAGGCATCTAATCTCTTTTATCCACACTCGTTACTTACGCAGTGACTCTCATGCCCCCCTCTCCTTCCTCTTTCCTTCCCTATCTGTACCTCAAAGGCACCCTATATTAACCCTGAAAACTCTTATCTTGAGTTACCGCCACCTTTAAACTCCCTACAAAGCAGTTTTTATTGGGATACAGCTGCTCCTCTTACTTGATCTTTAGTCTGTTGCGAGGAGTTCCTATGGAAAATTCAAGCAGTTCGATTTTCCTGATAAAAATTCTTTGCAATTTCTTGCTCTTCAATTCTTCCAACGTTATTGTACTTGGGAGGAAAGCCTCGTAAGTTCTTCACTGGCCTTTGCGAGTAAAAAGAGTGAAAGCTAATTCGAGGAACGTAAGAAACGCAAAGGTGAGTCGACGGAGATACGAGAGCTTTTTGGATTAGCTGCGTTTGTGAAGAGTGAACTTCCGTTTAAGCTTGCCGTTAATTAGAGAGAGCGCATTAAAGCTTAGCGGCTTTTCAAGGGCGTGCTTTGTGGCGCAGTGATTTCGTTAATGGTATTCGAGGGCATTGAGAATGTAATTCTTCATTGGTGTACGTAAGCCCGCCGACAAGTCCCGCCGTCGATGATAAAGAATGTCCGTTTAGAGAAGGGGAATTAGCGGTACATTTGGGGAAGAAGGGGCGAATGGGGAATTCCGGCCTGGTTTTTGAGGAATTCTCAATCTCCGCTAAAAGTGTAAAACAGTCTCTCTCGTTAAATGGCATGACGAAATTTCGCGAAACTGGAGCGAAGAGTGCGGTGGATGTCAGCCGAGCGCCGGGATATTTGCACGATTTAATGAGTTGCAGTTTGACGAGCAGCTTGCTCGACATTTGCAAGGCGGATTTAACCGGCAAATTGTCAGGCATCCCCCTTTGCCTGCCAGCGATCGCGGCGGTCCCGTAAATACATTTTAATGAAGCACGAAATCTTCCTCGAAAAACTTGCCACTAACCGGTATCTACTTCGCAAAGAATTTTGTGCATACTCCTCCCGGTATATTAATTAATTTTTTTCTTGGTAATTGGCAGTTAGATATCAAAGACAATCGTGCACGTCGATGTTGGATATTGATTCTTGGTAGCTAGACATTATATATTACATTCATATTAGATTCCGTTTTTCTTTAAGTAATATCTTCTCCTTTTCTTCAATGGATTTCGGACTAAGAAAGACTCTTTAATTATAATGCAATTTAGTAAATTGGAATTCTTTCTATTTCCCTTGGCCTCGGCACGGCAATTAAAACGTAATGAATTTCCATTTCAATCGAGGGAATATCAGCGAGTTATAACTCTACGTCTCCAAGGAAGAAATGCTTTCGTAGAATGGAAGTTTAATACTCCCTACGGCTCATCAGGATCCAACAAGTTACCGGAAACGGCAGACACAAAAAGAGCACCGTTCAATACTAAAGGAGACGATATCAGATTATCCCGATATTTCCTGCCGTCTCGCAACCTTTCAATTAATATTCTCAGCAACATGAAAAATCGAAATTACTCTAATTAGAGAAGTGCACTCGAAATCACCGAGCTTTCCCTCGCCGCGCTGCGGCTGCACACTTAATAGAAAGAGAGTGGCGGACTAGCTATCGACTTCTGACTTCCTTCAGCGAGCTGCACCCTCTCCCTTCGCTTATCAGGCAAAGTAGATGGATTAGGATCCCGAATTGGACGGGATCAAAGTGAGACTGCATCCGGCTCCCCATAGCACACGTTCATTACCCTCGCCGGAAACTGAACCCGCAAATAAGCAAGGTGAACGAACCTCACCTGCACTAATGCTGGCAGTCCTATTTTAATATTACATTTTAATATCGAAGCTTCCTCATTCTCTTTGTCGGCGGGTGTCGCTCCCGAGGCACGCACACTCCCAACAAGAGCCGCCTCAAAGAAGACTCCCTACTCACATACTCGCGCGCGCCCCTACTTCCATGCATGCATGCATGCATGCATGCGCGCGGAGAGTATGAAATAAGAGGAGAGTTCGTTTGATATATGGCGGCGGGCGCCTTCTGGCACTCGCGCATTAAATTTATTGCAATCTTTATGTCGTGCGGTGTAAGGTGAACCCTTGCCGGAATAAGATATTTATGATTTCGCGTGTAATATAAGTTGCCCGGTGATGCGCCGTAATTCCACCCGAGAATTATAAGCGGGACCTTCCGACAGTGTCGATACGTGGAAGCACACGTGCGCACCGATCACCCGCCTTCTCTGGCTCTGACTCCGCTCTTCAGATAGTTTACGTTCAACTATACACTTGGCACGAATTATAGATGCAAACTGTAAATTGATTGTAAGACAATCTTGTAATAAAGTAACTGCTAGAATGCAGATTATTTCTACTTTATACTTCAGGATAAACGATTGGTAGTACAAACTATTAGACTATATAATAAGAATTCAAGACTAGTAGCAGAGAAAAAGTTCAATATGCTAATTTCTGCTTTTATCAAGATATGATTAATGCAATCCCTGTCGGACAACATGGAAAATAAGATACCGTAATAAGTACGCGTGAGAGGACGGCGAGCGGGAGGGAATTCAAGTCGGTGGACTGACCATTAAGAAAAAGAGATCACGCAAAGGACTTCCGGAGCACTGGGATTCTTGCAAATTGCCGGATCTCGAGCAGACAGACGAGGTAGTCGATGGACAAGTAACCATTAGGTCTCGCATCTCGAATCTCGATAGTAACTGCAAGGAGTATCGAGAAGAGGACTTTGACGAGAGGGTTCGGCGGGTGGTTATCTACGCTCAGTTGGCTCCCACCAGTGCTCCCCATTACGATCTTACTTGGCCCCGATATATCTCGAATGGGATTGCCCGGCACGTAGAACCACTTTAAAGAAGGCCGGACAAAAATTCGCTGATTCCACTGGCCGCGCCATCAATCGGCAGATGTATCTCGGAACGCGCACGGACGCCGGGCCAGAAGTCCAGTTCGCCGAAGGAGCCTTTGACCTTTGACGAGCACGGATTACTTACTCGAGTGGGGAAGAAGAGTATCTGACTGTCTGGCATCATTATCTACCTCAGCCTCGCATCGTTATGCTCCTGTGGGTTCTGCTGATTCAGTTCATGTGCCCGGAGACTTCTTAGACAACCGTCTGCCAGTTCCCCTTTCATTACTCCACTCTTCTTATCTCCGCAAATTCATTGCCAGTCCAATGATTCTCCTAATGAAAACTATCCGCGAGAAATGCTGCTAGTTTTATTTTATATTCTGGACTATGTTATTCCAACTGGTATCTTTATACTTGAATTTATTTTGAAGAGAGTCTTCTTCTTCGTCTTACTTTTGCAAAGAGAACTCACACTTTGTTGGAGATGTTAAATCAAGCGAAGTGGGAAGAGTTAAAGAAAGGAGTGCTGAAAGACGATCCTGTCGGTAGGAATAAGCTAGCAGGGACGTTAGCCATGTACGGGCGATTTGTATCGTGATTTTTAATCAAGGTAAGCAGCCCTTCGTGCCCGCACGATCCCCTCCGCCCAGGCTCTGCTATAAACTGCTCATACAGTGAGAGAAAGAGCGGCGGAGATCGAGCCGGGGAGAGGAGCGTGGGGGAAGAAAGAAATTTGTTGGAGCAAAGGTGGCTGTAACCAACTGCCAGGAGATTTATACGCCGCGAGATCATTTGCCTTGATAGAGAGCGAAACACAGGCTCCGTCAATCGCGCCAACAATTAGATTGAAACACTGGTAACCCACCAACCCCTCACCAGGATCCAGCTTCCAAGGAATGGACTGAGCTGCCTGTTATTTATACCGCGCTGGAAACCTTTATTCTTACCGCAATCATTCCACCGCCAAGCGTTTCCGCCGGAAAAGCACAACTATTCGCAAGCCTTGAAAAGAATCCAAGGGAAATCTCGCCGCAGCATCCTCTTCGAGCAGACGTGAACTGAGGCTGCATGTCCTGCTCTGGAATTTTTTAGAAGATAAAATTTGTTGCTCTTACTGCCTCTAAAGCCGAGTAAGCCCTTGTATTATGCTTTAAGGTCCGGCGAATCGCGATTTTGTATGGAATTTGAGGTTACAAAGTTTCAAAGAGAATATTTTTAGTTAAAAGCGATTCAAGAGTAGTTCAAATAAATAATAATTATCAATAAGACAATACTCATTTTTAAAGATATATCGACTTTCATAAAAGGAGAAGATTTCAAGAGAAAGATTTCAAAGAATGACACTCCGAGATTCAAGATAAACAGCCACATACTTTCACCCGAGAGTAACATTTACGGCTCCACACAATTAGATTATCCCATAGAGATAAATACAGGCAGCTAATCGTTTCGACGTAACGGCAGCTATGTAAGCCGGATTAAATTTCTTCGGGTTTCACTCGGTTGAAAGGCGATCTCCTTTGACGGAGAGAGAAAGAGAGAATAGGCCGCGTTCAAGTCGACGTCTATCGTGGTTGCACTTGCCAAGCACAAACGATTAGTATCCTGGTTTTTCATCAAGGTAGAAAGCCCTTAAACTCGACAAGATGAATCTTTCATCGAGCGCTAAAGTACACGCAACCATCGCCTCGCCCGAGAAACAATGAGCTTTTCTCTCGAGCATTTTTCATTAACAGTTTCATTAACTTTCCTTTCCAACTCTGTTTACACTTGTGTGTATTTAATGTCTCGCAGCATTGAATGTAAAAGTGTATAAACTATGTAAAAGAAGTTATTGAATATTCTAGTTGGAATCATGAAGGTAACGAAGACATGCAATTTGTTCCGGTGCTTTTGATTCAATAATAAATGTTGTTAGATTGTTTCATTACAAGTTAATACGTAGCCGAACCTAAACCGGTTGAGTTATTATCGGATGGTGATGGAGATATGCATAAAATATCAATTGATTCTTAACTTCCTGATATAAGTTGGCTTCGTGATCACTTAATAGACAGACTGAAAGCCCGGCACACTCATTAAGGTCATCCGTTGATTAATAATATCATTTTTAATCAAGCGGCAGTCAGGCAAACTGGAGCGGCGGCTCTCTGGCAAGGACGAGTTCGCAAATCCAATTTAAGAATTTCCGAAGAAGACTCATTTAAATTTGCCGGCCAGTGTATAAGGCCGCCGGCCGAGCGGCCGGCGAAAGAGTTGATTCGCATTAATGACATTACCATACTGCGAATAATAACGAGTGCGCCTTCGGGACAGCCAGAAACTTCTTAATTGCTGAACCCCGGCGATCTTTAATCGATCACCCTGAACTTAAAGCGACACTATATTCGACTCCGAGTTCTCCTTCGATTCAAAATTCATGAGGACACTGTCCGCGCGCAATAAAACTGATCCTGTTAAAGTGCATTAATTACAACGGGTCCATAGTGGATTATTTGCAAATTGCATTAATTAGGAAAGATTGTCTCATTAAGAGATAATTTTTCATTTTTATGCCCGCCAGTAAATTATGAGGAATTATAAAGTGCTGAACGCAGAAGCGAAGTAATAATTTGAAGGAAAATTGATTTAGTTGATTCATAGGGAAATTAGCATTCTCTATCTTTTTATTACGATGGCACTGATTTATATATTATACATATGTATGTTGCCACGAATCTGAATGAATATCGTTGATAATCCAGTGCAACATTGATGAAGACATCTGGTTTTACCGGTAACTGGATCTAACGATCGGTGACTCGATTATGGAGATTTAATTAAATTTCGATGGCGGCGCGCTCGTCATCATGAATGACGAACAAATCCAAGTTGACGGGACGATCTGTGGAGCGTGAGCGATCGGTTTCGAAGCGTGGAACCCGGTGGCTCGTGCACCCCCATGCATACACTACCATTCATAACTCACAGAGTAACATTCAACTTATAATTCTTTCATTTTTTAGTACGAACATTAAATATCTATCTTTTTAGCATATCAATCTTTTCATTTCCAGTTTTAAAAGAATAATAAGAAGCTATATACACGAGAAATCAGTCGAATAAATTTTAAGTTACTATTCCATCAGAACTGTGAAATTCAACTACTTAAATTTTCAGTCACTAGGACTAACGAAAAACTGTTATTATCAATGACTAGTATGATTTTAATGATAGACAGTTTTTTAATCCTTTTTAAGGCTTTGAAAGCCCAGTGATTTCTAGATGGACACAATTCATTCTGTACTTTTGGAAGCCAATGTACCAGGGAGGCTGCCGGTATGACAGCTGACTCTTGAAAAGTTGCACCCGTTGGACAGGGCTGTCATCCGGACGACTTGTTACAGGCAGCGGGCAACGCAATGTCTGGCGGGCACCGACAAAAATACGCGCACTACACGCGGGCTACCATGTTCCCTTACGCGCCACCGTGACCGAGTTCCGCCGAGTCCGGGGAATAAATTATCGCCTCTCCGGCATTTGCATAAATCGATAAAATCACTTGCTCGTCGATTCCGTATTCCCTCGGCGGCGCGTATTACATTGTAAGTACCGCGGCGCCCGACGCCTTCAGATTAAAAGGCGGGCTTTGTTATTCGCCCAGAAGGCGAACATGTTCCTTTTCGTCAGAGATAGACTGTCCTTCCGATTAAAAGTATTTCCCGCCTATCACATGCTTCGCCCGCTATCCGTCATGTTAACTAGTTGCCTTGTATCGTTAAGCTGTGATTCTAAAGATTTATAATCCAATTATAAGTGAATTATGACTCCTGTAATTAACTGGTACTTTCACTTTCATTTTTCTCCTCTTTCAAGTAGTATTCACTAACAACATAATCCGCAGAAGTGTAGGGCGTTCTTAAACTAATGTCTTTAAAACAATCGAGTTATAAATAATGGTCTGTAAAAGTCTTAATCATCGCAAGTTTCGATTTTACGGCTTCGGTTGGCGTCGGATCGATATCGGCGCTCCGATAAATCTTGCGGGCAGCGAGCCTCGAAGTTTAGATATCCGGGAAAGCTCGGTTCCTGGCAGAGAGCGCAATATCCAGCGATTGTCTTTATACGACTGTTACGGATTGTTAAACACGCTTAGTACACCGCCATGTATCTCGTGGGCCACGCGGAGCACACGTGTTACGGCCACTTGAATGTTATGGAGACACACGTTCGCCCCGGGTCAAACGATGTAAACATTCGCCTGCAATTTAAACGGGCGCGCTGCGGTATATCGCGTAGACACCTGCACACACTCGGTTCAATAGTCCCGCTCCGCCCTCGCATCGCCTCTCCTCTCCTCTCCTCTCCTCTCCTCGCCGCTCCTCTCCCTTTCTCGGAGTATCCGTCATTATTCGAGATCATCCGGATTATCCCGGATAATATGGATATATCCATGCCACTCGCTCTCGCTCTCGCTCTCGACTGGCGCACTCGCGTGCTGCCGACCTTGTGAAAATAGCCGAGTGTGTCGGTATTCCTCATCTTTGCGGTTTGTTAACTCAATTATTTGTCACCAGTGGAAGATCTCTGCTTTATTATCCCTTCGTATGTGGCGCCAACATTAGCTTGCAGATTTATTGGTTTAATTGATATTTCCCTTTATTAAAGTAAATAGTATGTCATGTTTTAGTGTTGCTGTATACTTTAATGCGATAATTATGAATTAAAAATAAAAATTCAGGGATGATTATTTCAGTGTAATGAAAGTGCAAGTGGTTTTGAAATGATGCGGACTCCAAATTCAGTGCAAATTCGCCAGGGATGCTTATAGCATGGCGCTAGCATCGCGGTCTTGGCCGGTGGTTCTCTGGGCGGATTTAAGCGCTATCCACTGGCAGTTTCGAAGTAAACGCGTGCGACTTTAATCGAGCGTAAAGTTTAAACGAGGCATAAACTCGGCCGGCCGGTGGCTCGATAGTGTATGTTAGCCAAGGATGAGGAATGATTTGCGCTCGACAGTTATTTCCGTCGAGATACACCTTCCATCCACGAGTCCTTTGGAATTATCACTCGCACTTTGCACTCTCCAGTGATATCTGTGTTTAGATTCACTATTTCACGGTTATAATTGTTTAACGTCACATTTATAACCCGGCCTTTCTATTTGACGAAATAATCAACTACTGAAATTCCAGAGATTCAAGCGTTCCTATTCTTCGTTTGCATCCAAGCAAGTAGGACCAACATATCTTGCTTGTCATAAGATTGTAGACTTCCCATATTAATTTCCCGGAATGCATAGTCAGCCTTAAACTCGGCATTTCCGTCTTGCCGCCCCTTCGAGCGCACCCATTTCAGTTTCCAAAGCCTGCGCGAAATACGGCCGCGTATTGTTTGAAATTTAATAACCTCGCTATGCACGCTAATTCGAAATGTCTAGACGACTGCGCCGTTCTTGGGGAAATGCAGAAACGGTTCAACCTGCTTTCCTTACCTTAGTCGACTGTTCCAGTAATAACTGCGATATTTAATGGCGATAAATTAGCAATCCAACTGTGCAACACACGCCCCCGAACTAACGACGACCCAGACAAATGCCATAACTAATACAATCCACAAAAATAATTCTTCTATCCACTAAAACCAGCTTAATTCATCATCCATAAATACATCTTTTAACAATAATACCTATCCATATATTTAAAAGAGTAAAATTAAGTCAGATTATAATACAGACTCTTCTCTTCGGTAACTGAGTGGTCCATAAAACAGTAGAAATTTAATATGGCAATATCTGGTGCTCAAAGAGCCGACAGTAATTGGAACTCGAAGTGTATCCATGCAGATGGTAGGAATAGGTTATGAATACATCGGGCGAGCGTCTAATCTCAAAGAAGGTTCTGCTCAAAGATTACAGGCTGGAGAGTTGGTAAGCTCGGGCGAATCTATATGTATAACAGTGGCTGCGGGATCGTGAAATCGTGTGGTTTACATAACACACGGCCAAAGGAGGGAGGGGAATTACAGGGATCCCTCGTTCCTTTCGTTTAAGCCGGCCTCTCGTGATCGGGCGTTGTAATCGGGCGTGGAATACGATGAAACGTGGTTTTCGGCTGATCTCAAGCTACTTGATAGGATCACGTAGCAGACGATGGGTTTATTATAAGGGATCCCATGCCAAGGCAAACACAACCGCTTACTCTAACATAATACACCCTTGATCCACATTATCGTTAATCTCTTCTTCATCTACTCATGTCTTCTACCGACTTGTTTAAATAATATGTTACGTCAAATATTGGAGCTCCGTGCTTCGCTACCTCTTTCACTTATCATAACAAATCACAGCCTGCACTGTGTTATTTCGGAAATTGCTCTTGGCTTGCTCATGTTAAAGTCGGTGTAATTTAATTTATACGAAGATAGTGATGTTAATATTTAGTATTAGGATCCTCGATAAAATTGAACTGCTTTATAATCAAGTTATATTTACTTTTACTTCAGCATTACCATGATTTGGGCTAATAGTTTTGTACCTGCCTCAAAGAATGCTTACGTTTAAAACATTGGCGAAGAAACCCCTTTTTTTTACTTGAAAGAAGTCCAGCATCTCACGGTGGTCTCTTTACCCTGTCATTGCCGACATTCCGAGTGATACTTTCTCTCTTTTTGCCGGTGCTTGGGAAGTAGCTTGCGAAGTAAGTTCTTAGCGCGCAGGAAAACTTCCCCCGAAGGGCCAGAAACTCGAAGGGATCGTAAAGCCGCGTAAACGAATGGCTTCTGGCGCGAGGCAGAACTTCCGATAAAATTTGCACCGATGTACTCGCTGCGCTCGCAAGTTCCCAGCTCGTCGAGATGATCGTTGATGATCTTCTTTCGGGACGCTGCATCATTCCCTACCGCGTCACCCTGGATCGAGGACGCTGCGATTTTCGAGTGCGCCATTTATAAACACGCCTCGTTCCCGATTCGCACGTGGCCTCTCTCATCTCGAAGGAGTTCCAGCATCCGTGCTGGATCCTCCTTGAACAATCGACTCGTTGAACTCTTGACAAGCTGGCACTCGAGCCTGTCACAAGACGAGTGGAAAGAGGCTCGATCATCCTTGATTATCCTAACGTGATTCTGACATTCTTGTTGTATCGATTTCATTTTTAGCCATCGCTTTTCATCAGCAGAAGGTATTTAATTCTGCAAAATATTCAGAAGCCGAAGCGTGCACTCGCTATAACTCGAACCCCTGTGGTTTACTCATTCTTCGGTTATTTTCATATTGTTCCAACGCTTTTCGATGCTTTCAACGATTTAATTGTTGTTGACTATCCCGGAATAAAGCTAACCATGGCCCAATAAATAACAAGTGTTTTTATCGCGCTGATAACATTATTACTGAATAACAATACTGCGATCGTATTGGAAAGCAAACAACGTTCGATACATTGCAGTTTTTCCCTAGAATTAATGTCTTACAAACAATTTGCAGCTTTTTTCATTTGATTTATCACCGTAGCAAAACAGAAAGGCAATTTACCCTTCAGTTTCTAAGAAAATCTATCTTCCATGATTCAGTGCGGATCCAATCGGTAGATGGTCCATGGGAGATGCTGCGAAGCTCTCTCTAAGACGCCTACGATTATTTATCGCGTTTACGGTATAATCGTCTCCTCTCTTAGCGTGCAAATGAGGAATGAAGCGCGGAGAGTTGACGGCGGGGCGATGGGGGGGAGGGGTGGGCGGCGGTGCTGAAGCAATTTCAACGGGAGGGTTTCTTTGCGGGTCGCAGAGTCTCTCGGCCGTCATTAATTAAAGCTTCAAAGTCGTCTAGGGTGCGTCGGTGCCGGGGCGAATGCCATGGATAGTCGAAAGATCAAGAAAGAGCTTTCGTACGCCGCAGAACGCTGGACGTTATTAACGTGACATAACGCTATAACCCGGCACGCCTCGCTTACCGTCCCAGCCTGCTCTTGCCCTTCTACCCCCGGCGACACCCACCCACGCATCCAAACATTCTCCTATATGCTCGGAGACAACCTCATACGGACTCGGCGTAATCTAGTGTACAGGATCGTTCAAGAAATACTTGCATATTTTTATATAATAGCCGGAGTGAAATTCTTGACTGATTTTTATCTGTAATACAATGTAGGGAATTATTCTTGCCATGTATAATTTGATTACATTTTAATGCCCAGCATATTTTATTAGAATTTAATTCTTCTAGTATTACTAATCGTGTTTTATCGTAAGCCCCAGTAGAAGTTTATAACTCTTGAAGAGACGTCAGTCAAAGACGAGAGTTTGCTTCTCAAGTGGTAAAGTGTCGATCATATAGATATGAGAGTCTCGAGGAGCGTTCTTGCAGGAGCCTGTACGTTCAGGATAGCGTGGTATCAGAGAGACAGGAAAAGGAGAAGAGACGAGCTCTAAATTTAAAGCGACACCCTCGCCAAAAGTGGCAGCGAAGCACAGAAGGATCTGAGTTTCGCACGTGCGACTAATTCCACGAAAGCGGGCGGCGAGAGCGAGAATTGTGCGGGGCTTAACGAGGCCAAGGAGCCATCATCCGGCAACCCTTTAGCCCCTAAGACTTTTCTAACTTTTCCTCGCTCATGCCTCGACTAACTACGCTCTTTGTGGCATCGCACACGCCAGCGAGACAGCCCGAGCGAGCCCTAAAGAGTCGCCCGACAGTTCTCCGCTGGCCTGGGACACTTGACTGCCGGTGCTTTTCATACGTCGCACCAGAAGCGAGATCTCACAGAGAGCTATTGTTGCTGGGATCGTTTCACTTTCCTGGATGGAACAAGCAAGCTTATACTAGGCCGTTGAGTAATTGAGAAACATTTGTCACCACGCTCGTTCTTCAAACTGGACTAATTAGTCTTGAATTATCATTCATACGATAGCAAGCTGGAAATTTATGTCGAATGTATTTTCATAGTATGATTTTCTCTGTTTCAGGTAAGCTCCTTGCTATTTGTCGGGGATTAGAAGTAAGAAGATGGGTTACGGTATGGTAGAAACCTGTTTTTAATTATCGGCTATTTCTTCTTCTGGTTTAATTTATCGGGATATTCAATTATCGTGTTCCTTTCGCGTTAAGAGTAAAAAAATGAAATGATTTGCCGGAAGTCCTATCTGAATCAAAACATTTGTTGCTCTGCCGGTGCTCTCAAGTAAGCGGAAAACAAACAATAAAATCAAGACCGCTAGAGAAAAGCACTTGGGAAACGAAAGCAGCGGTGGTTTCAATCTCTACTTGCGCCGGGTAATGAGAGGACGAGCGATCCGCTCGGCAATGAAATATCAATAAGGATGAGAGAAGCACTCGGAAATTCTTTCGTTTACGCTAGGAGTGTTCGCCCGGCATAAAGAGGACGGATGAATATAAACGATGCATTACGACGCATTATTACGAGCAACTTAGCACATAATAGAACGATCGGAGCTTGTAGAGCTTGGCTCGGTTCGATGTGCGCGTTAAGCTTACAACAGACTTCCCCTCCTCGAATGCAAATCACCACGGAAGCTCGGAGAAATAGAGAAGAGCGAGAGGGAACGAGTAGTTACAAACGGGCGTGCGCATGAGTGCGATAGGAGCTCTCGCTATAAAAGCAATATCGTCTCTCCACGGCATTGACCCAGTTCCCACCATTAAATTATTACGGTGCACCGGCCCGGTAATGGCACGTCCCTTGGCACACCACGGAAACACCATCAAACTAGTCGCTTCGGTCAATACTGCTGGAACCTCCCTCACACATTAATTCTACGGTTAAAAATCGCAAAATCTTGTATAATTCCTTCACTTAATTTCGCATTAATTCAACCTGAGCTAGCTGAATAGTTAGTCGTATCACATCACCGTTACAGCAGATAAAAGGTTTCTCATTAAAATTCCCAGCGGATCCTTTATTACGTGCCTCCCACGGGATCGGATGGGTTGCATTCCTGAAAGAACTCTTTGCTGTGTCATCGGCACAGCAGCCCTTCATTCAGCGGCGTGCATTTGCGTGAAATGGAGTCACGTGAGCCGGGTCGTAACCCCGCGCGAGAGGTGGTTTACAGTTTGCACACGGCGCGGCGGCGGCGCGGCGCGCCGGGAGAAAGTATCCACGCGAGAAGTACAGGTAAATTGTGGATTTTTCGACTGAGCGCATACACACTTGCCAGATGCAACCGGCGTAATAGAGAAAGAAGAAGACAAGCATACTCGACCAGTGTAAAAGCAAGAGAGAGAAAGAGAGAGAGAGAGAGAGAAGGGAGAAGTGGAGTGGAGAGTGCGCTGGAGAGAAAGCCGGATGATAAAGCATGAAACGGGTTAGAACTCGGTGCCGGAATAGGCTGGCTGCAGATTTTATGAAATTATTACGGCTAATGGACTGGCCGTTGGCTCGGTTACAATTACAAGTGCGGCGATAAAAACCGAAAGCCCTCGCCGCTGAATTTCTGGAAGAGCTGCCACCCACACCACCCTTGCACCGACACACGCAAGCATTAGACGACGCCTTTCCTACAAATTGTGCTCGTGGAATTTTAATTGCCGCCTGCGCCGCGATTGGCTCGCCCCGTAGCCAGTATTTCGAGGGGACACCGGAAATCATTATTAAAGCCGGCTTCAAACATACAACTTGCGCGCGCCGTTTGTGAATCGACCAAAATGACTAATAAGCGCACCCCAGTAAAGAGTAAATCTCCTCGGCAATTATGCACTTCCGGTGCTGAGGAAACGGTCGTCGTGGCTTTTATTCTAGTTGACCTGGCTCTGGAAAAAGTGCATGGAAATAGATCTTCTTGAAATAGTAATAAACTCAATTTTTAAACAACATAAAATTATGAACCTAATTCTGAAGAATAGCATTATTATTAACGCTAATATTCCAACAGCCATCACAGAAGATAATAAAGTAATGGTTCAACAAATGGTTCATAAAAATCGGGTGGTAAACCACGAAGAGGGGTTGCGAGAGGTGAGGCTCGCTCTCATTCGCGGAGGATCGGACGCGCTCTCGCAGGGTGTATTCTATGGGGTTCGCACTCGATGGGGCATTAAACCGGTAATAATTACCCACAGGTCCGTGGTGTACCCCGTCGTTAATGTCTTTATGGCGCTTCCTCGCCCAGCCAATTAATATCAATCCGATACTGCGGCTTTATCGCGTATGCCTCCCTCATTCGCCGCTTGGAAGATCGTTAATCGAGTCGTCCTTGAAGAGTTTCACAGACACAACACTGTTGCTATTGTTGAAGCCCAGTCGACACCGCGTTTGATCGAGAATAAATTAACAAGCAAATATGTTAAAAATTCGACCAATTTTATTATAACGCAATGAATTCTGAAGAAAAACTATCAGTTTATAAAATTAAAATTTGAATATTAAGTAGACTATAACATTAATACAATGAAATATTAATTACTTTCTTGAAAATGACTGGGAGTTCATAGAAATAGATATATTTTTCTGTATGTCGGATGGGATCTTAAGCAGCATTTTCTCCTAGTGTGAGCTTTTAGACTTTGGACAGCTTGAAAGAAAGAGTTGCTACGGGATGGAGAAAAAAGAGAGGGAGGAAGGGAACGGGGAATTAAGAGGGGTTGCCACGATTATGCGAGAGTAATGTCGAATCGCGCACGGACACGCGAGCGTCGCTCGTATTAAGATTATGAATCCATTAGCCGCGGGCCCCGTAGATGAGGTCGAAATGCTTCTCCTTAATATCACTCTCTAATGGAACTCCATTTTTTGCTACCCCACCCCTCACTTCCGGCTGCGTGAAAATACTCGCATAGACGAAAGTTGAAACCAGTAGTACGTACTACTTTTTCAAATTAATATTTATAGGTACGGGAATAATTTTTTAAACGTAAATGCAATAACTGTTTTATATATTACTAGAATATTATAATAATGTTGTTATTATTTACGAATGATTTACGAATGATTAACTTGTGAGTCTTATATTAAATTAGATTATCGTTTTATCTTGTATTTTATAGTTGTGGTTACTGCCGCTCTATCGTTTACATTTATTAGCTTATAACGAGTGAACTACTTTTGGCTTTTGCATATCCTAGTTCCGCAAAGGGTTGATCTGCGTTAAACGGGGCTCCACGGTACACAGACGTTTTGGTATGCCGTGATTGTTAGGTGGTTGCTTGTTTGACTAGTGTGCCGTAGCGCGCGGTTTCTGCTGAACTATTTGCATTAGCAATGCCCTGGCGAGGGTTGCTGATTCAACATCCCAGTCAATGTAACGGTCATTCTGCCGGCATCGGTTAAAATAACCGGCTCCTGCTTAAAATTCCTTCACGAGTATAACATTTAATAACCGCAATTCCATGAAAAATTGTAACACTTTTAGAAATGGTTACATTAAAATGTCTGAGTGCTTAAAAATTAGATGCCATAAAGTCGGGCGAATGGTTAATGATACAGGTTCTAAGGTTTAGGATTTTAAATTGCAAATTCTAAGATTGGAGCTTCGCTAATAATGCGGCAACCTACCAGCAAGACAAACTAGTGGTTGCAAACGTGCGCAAATTTTATCAGGCCTAATAAATAATGGCGCGAGAGCGGAAAAAGCGAGCCGAATTTTACTCGCACACGTGCCAGGGTTATTTGTTGGCCGGGCGATAAAACGCGCACTCGTTAAATAAGCGTATGAATTTATACCTGTAGTGCGCGCAGTGCCGAGAGTTCTACTATTTTTTTGGCCTGCATTCGGATACAGTGAGGTAACTTATTTAACAACATACAGTTCTGCAACAGTGTAAAGGATCACTTAATAACTCTGTGCTAATAAACAACATGGCATGACACAGTTTTTACAATTTTTTAACCGGAACTCATTCTCTTTTTGAAATAAACGATTTACATTTATAAAAAGAGCAGCAATATTAATGGCATTCACGAAAAGGCAAACCATTTATTATTACATTAACACCATAACTCCGAGAAATTCTAAATTCCCAAATATCTACAATTTCCAACGAAGAGCACAGAAATTTGTAAAGCAGATCGACCATTTGTGGAACAGTTGCTATTTGCACTCAATAATGAATGGCGCACCACCTGACGCTGACGTGGATGGCAGCGCCACTTTTAAAGTTCGCCCTCTTGAAAATATTGTATCCAGACAGTAGGCGGGCGGGGCGGGGAAAAAAATGATGTCGGCGGGCATGAGCGCGGGATGAAATTTATTTTTAATGCCGTGTTTGCGCAGTGTGCTGGCTGGCTGAATAGGTCTGACACTGTTGAATTCGGCACGCACTACACACCCGGAGGAGGAAAGTGGTCGAGGCTTGTCGGTATAACAGGCCGAGATATTAATTATGTCTGTGAAAACATGCTCCTCCGGTGATTGATGCTCTCGCCTCCACTCGGGGAAAGATGCGATCCGGCGCGCTCATTAAAAGGCTGCACGCGTTAAATGCCGCCGCTCCCTTGACAAATGCACGTTTCCATAGTCTTGCGGATAATGAGCCGAGTTTCGAAATAATTACAAAGTTTAAATTCATCGTGCAAAAGGAACAACATTGCTTGCGTACGCAACAATTAATATGGAATAGTGAATTTTTAGTAGAATTTCACGAATGCGTATGAAAAAAAGTCCACTGGAAAGTCGGGAAGAAGAGCTTTTAAAAGTCATTCCTGTCAAGTGAAAGTGGAGCACTTTAACTCCATAAAAATCTTGCATGTCACCGGAACAACTAACGCGTTCGTTAGATTAATTCTTTTCATGACCGTCCTTTTTTTATATTCATTTCCGAGGGGTGCTGTGTTTCGATATCAAAAGCGAACACGCGCTCTGCCGTTTTGACGATCCTTTAACCCACATATTTCAAAACAACGCTGTTCCCACGTACCGGGCGTGTTCGCCCGAAGCGCACGCGGTGTTCTCTCCCGCATTATTCGGGAATATATTATTCGTCGCGACGCCGCCGTCGTTTTTACTATCGGGCCGACGCGATCTGCACCTCTCTCGCCCTCATCGTCGCAAAAACAGCCCGAATAATAAAGCCAATTCAGCGCGGCGCGACGTTATCGTCCGCCACTCGCCATTTTTGCTGCAGGCCAGAGTAAAAATGGCGCTCGCAGCCTCTCCCGTCACAGCAGTTTGCCGAAACGAATGATGGTAATGCGATCCCAATAAATTTCTGGCGAGAAAATTGCATGTTATTGGTGCGCCCGCTTCAGTTAAAGGTAAAATTAACGGGAATATTATTCAGTCTATAGTTCTAAGTGTCTCGAATTTTATTCAGTTTCAATGAAATATGAACACTGTGAGTTTGCAGAATATTCCTTTGAAAAAGAATCAATGGCAAAAACTGTCGGATAAGTACAAACAAGGGGAAAAATAGAAAGTTGGAAACAGGTGTGTTCAGAAAGGTAAACTGCGCACACAGTCAATGTAGTTCGGCGAAAGGAAAATCGGCATATGCTAATAATGTTGCTTGCACACACGTTCACATATGGTTTTTGCGTGCAATCGAGCGGCAAATGGGATTTTCTGGGAAGTAACAAGGGTGCACTTAAGTGGTGCATTGATTAGCATTTCCGCGACGGGAATTCGAGTTTACGAGGAGCGGCTCCGTAGCTCGATTGGTCATTGAATTTATCGTCATTCGACGCAATGAAAACTTACATTAGCCGAATTTCCGATTTAAATTCCTGGAGCAGTGGCGGCGCGTGGAAAGGCCGGATAATTTAGTTGAAACCCCGGCTACATATCGGCGCGCACTCGCTCGCCGAGTAGCGGCGGAATATGTTTTGCATTTTGAATATTAAGTAGTTGGGCCGGCACAGTGCGCGCTCTGTCAGAACGCGTTTCCGGTGACTGATGCCTCGCTAATGCCGCGCGAAATGCATTTAAGCTCCGCCCGGGATAAAGAAGCGAAATTCCCCTCGGTGATGGATGAAAGAATCGCCGATTACTCCGTGACACCAGCAAATGCGAGCAATATGGACGCAGAAATGCGCCGGCTCATGACTTCCATAACGTGATGAACGCCAAATGACGGATTAAAAACTCATCCGTTACTTTGCGCCCTGCAAATACTCGAACGCCATCTCCACAAGCTGGCAGTCTCTTGAAGCAAACACAGCAAATAATAAAGTATACCGTCGACCGTCATTTCTTCATAAATTCAACAAATAATACGAGCGAATTGCCGTCGTGAATTAACGAAACTCGTCTATTAATGGATTTTCTTCTTACAAGATTGTATAAAACGTTTATTTATGGATTAATCATGGGCACAAATATTGCTCGACTACTTTCAACCGACTCAGTTGTTAGCGGCATAAGTACTATTTACCAGTCGTGAAGCGCACTAATTAGCTAAGCACCACGCTTGGTCATATTGGCAACTAAGCCAAATTGGTCCGAGGCACCTTAATTAAGCAAACTAGTTAACGCTACCGATGTTAATTCCACTCATCATTGTACGTTCTTAAAACTTATCTTATAACTGCGAATTCAATAACACTTTCATTGTTTGCACATCCAACAAATTCCTAATAAAATCCTCACAATATTCTTCACTTATTTCTATTTATTTCCTACGTCTGCGAATTCGCAAAGACTAATTCCAAGAGAAAGGAAGTTGGAAGGGAACTGAATAACAAAAGCGACCAGGTTGCAGTGTGTTACATGTCAATCAAGCTTTTGCCAGCTCGGTCGATGCTCACAGGGAATTGCACACAAGGGGAGTAATAGCACAGAGCGCATCTCTAATATCCGGCAATTGGTAGAGAGAGCGCTGCGAATTGAACGCGGGCGCGTTTACGATTGAAGTGCAATTGATTTGAAAGAGTGGCGAGCGGCGGCGTTAGAGGGTTTATGTGGCGGCGATGGCCTGTGAGGGTTCTGTGCGCCAGGATGGCTCTTCCATTTGGCGTATTGCAACACGATTTACCTGTGCGATTGCGCGCAGCCCACTGCTGGATTATAGGCGCACGGCAAAGCAGCATTTAGGCCAAGTGATGGCCCACCAACACCTGACAGTACCGACCTCAAACCACCAATGTGGCTCCCATGGAAAAGCGAGTTCTATCCCTGCCAGTCTACACAACGATTAAAAACTCTAGTGCACTCCGCTAACTGCTAACAATCTCAAAATTAATGGGTTCATTTAACACTTAAATAAATTTAATTGCACTCACTACATGGTCTAATCGAATGTTACTTTAATTCCTTATTGAATATTTTAAACGGATGAAGATTTTGGATTGTAATTATACTCTCCTCTTAAATTCGATCCATTTATATTAGTTACAATTTTGCTAAAACCGAGATTAGGTCAAAGTGTTCGTTATTATTTATGAGCGAAGGCTTAAGACGCCATAAACCGCAATTTAACGCGTTACTTTAGAGCTTAATTCCGAGCGGCATAAGGAAGCGGAAGAAAATGCGGCGAGTCAAAAATTTCGTTCGAGCTCGGACAGAGGCCGTGACAAAATATTAATGGCGACGTTAATTGAGATAAGCTGGGCCGAGCTCCGGTCACGCTAGCCGGCCTATGTAACCGGCAAACCCCCGCGAAATTTTATTTCCTCACCGCAGTGAGCCGGACCCTCCAGCCTCGTCCCATGCATGCTCCACCAGTGTACGTACCGGCTTTACGATTGTTTTACAACCCATTTACGCGAAATTGCCGTTCGACATGCGAGAGCGTCGCGCACTATGTCGGAATGTCCGCGAAATTTCAATCGGGGCCACTTTCAACAGCCCCGCTCTTATGATATTCTACTTGCCCAGTATAATATGTAACTTGTACTGGAATACGTGGCATCTTATACTGTGAATTTTGTAAACCCACCTGCTTTTGGAGCGGAATGTGGGGCGAAACACTTGCCTTTATCAGGAATTTTAGATGGCGGATAATGAAGTTTGCAAGAATTTTCATATCTTGACAGAAATAGTGTCTAAATTATAATGTAAGAAGGAGCGCGACATTCTTCACTGGAACAGTGGAACCCTTGAAAGTTTTACAACTGCAAACTTCAAGCCACATAAATTAAGTATGAATTATCAATTTAAATAGGAATTAGTGTAACCTGCAATTAATAAATCAGAAGTTTTCCGAAGCGTGCACACTAAATCTCTGCACAATGTGTCGGTAAGAGTAGTAATTTACTGAAACTTACAAGTCAGACTAATAACAAGTCACTGAAAAATGTCTGCGGCAACCTAAGATAGACGACGGCAGCTTAATTGGTAGGAATAAGTAGCGAGTCATGTCGGAGGCCGCATTGCGTCGACGGGGTTTTAATGAGTTTAATCGTTGCCTATCGCCTTGGCGAGAGCGCTCACTATGTCGGGCACGCGTCACACATCGTGGCATAATCTTTTTACGGACATTAGCACTCATGCGAGCATTAACATAAGCGTCATTTCGACGGCGGATCTCTGAAACGTCAGAATTTCACGAAACACCCTACCGCGTCTGCACGCACGCTTGCCCTGCAAAAAGAGGCAAAAAAGGAGGAGAAGGGAAACAGCAAGATTGGTCAGTCGCCACGGGGAAGTGAGATGGAATCAGCCGAGACCTCACGAAAAGCTTTCGACCAATGATACCACCCCTTTCACGCTATGCAATTTGCATGTTTATGTCTCCATTTTTGTATATGTTTATACATGCACGCTCTGCAGTCGCGTACGAACGTGAGTTTAATTTAAAATTCAATATTTATGGAATTTCTCGCATTTTAAATCAAATGCATACTTTAATCCGTATTTGCATAAATAAAAAGAAACAGTTTTAATACGGATTAGAGTAACCCAACATGTAAACCTCCAAGTATTTCAAACTTTTATTTTCTAAAAGAAGTACACTTCTACAATGAAGTACTGGAAGTAGGAATACAAGTAAAAACAGACAAGAGGTGGTAAGACAGAGTAACTGTGAGGCTGCGGAGACGAGTGCTCGCTTCACTGGAAGTTAAAAGGGTGCGTGCAACACGGCGGTGCTTTCATGCTCGGAAATCAGGCGTCTAAATCTAACCGGCGGCGCGGCGCCGCGCGACACGACGCCCGTGGCTGCGCCTCGACTAATTACCGTTAACGCAACCCGCTTAATTAACGGTAACGTTAATGTTTCAAAGACGTCTTGAGGGTCTACGTGCCCGGGGAAGCTCAACCCGGCGTCCCATTGCTGCCCCGTCTTCCGTGCGCCTTCACGAAAGAAACTTGTAATTGGACTTCTTTCGCTGACCGCGATGAATATGCAGCTCCGATTCGCCTCCTTCTCTTAACTGGAATTACGATGTAATGACTGGGAAAATTGAGATTTAGTAAAGCACTACCGCGTTTAACCAGTTTTACTGAATCGTACTCGCAGAGTCTCAATTCGAATTGAAATGAATTAAATCAAACATGAAATACACTATTTTACATATACGTTTACACTGGAAACGGGAACACTGTTTACTAAATAAACATTTCCCATACTCCAAGGGAAATTTAAAGGGGCTCGGAAGTACTTTAAGGGAACCATCAAATATTGCGAAGTTTTATGTACACGGAATGCTCCCTGTGAATTATTATATTTGTGCATTCTTCCAAACTTGTTAATCACAGTATTTAATTTTTAACAATTGATCCGTTTAACAAAAACAAGCTTTGAAACTGGAGTTTAGTAAAGATTTAATGAACGAGTTCAGTAGTGGGTCAAAGAAAACGTTCGACTGCGTTCACAAAGGGTTAACAGAGCACCGAAAACCGACCGAAAACAACAAGAATAAGAAAGAAAAAAAGGGACATTTTCCCGGTCTCTAAACGAGGCGAACAGTTAACCCAATTTCCGGGCCTTTTTAAAACCGGCGAGGATTTACGGTAGTGGAAGGGGCTGCGTTTCGCTTTCAATAATTCCGTGGCGCACAATTCCGGAGATTAATAACGAGGGCGGACACAAGGAGGACTGAAAATAAGAAGAGCAAGGTGTGCTGGGAGCAGTGGCAGCGGCGAGCAAGTGCGCGTGGACAATGCGAACTCAGTTAGGTGGCAGTAAAACACAGCAGGTGTATTGCGTTCGCCGTCTAAATACTCTTTGCCGCGAGCACCTTTTGCTTTTTCCCTCTCGTTCGCCGGAAAAAACATTCTTTGTCTCGCCGCGGGCCAACAATAATCGGTCTGGAGGACGCAATTACAGCCCGCATCCCCTTTTCCCCGGCATTCCGCGCCCACAGCCTTCCAGCACCCACCACGAATATCCGCAGTGCGTTAAGTCATGTTTCCCTTGTCTTTATCAAGTAAAATGTCTGCAACGGATGTGCTTTTAACTACTTCTTGGATACTCAATTCATTATCAATTGGACATCGAATCAAATATCTTTGGAAATCTTTTTACATAATTATGTCATTAGAACTACTTTCAAATAAGTAATCATGCATTATTTATTAAAAGGTACCGTTAGCATTGAATTTCAAAGCTCTTAAGGAAATGTTATTTAGAAGCGAACGCTAAGAAGAATTTCACGTCAACGTCACTAGCTGGTCGTCCGCATTTTACTTGCCCATTTCGGAAATCTGTCTAGACGCCGCTTGCATTTCATATTCATTAAGAGTGCTTGCATTATTGCAGTAAATTCCACTCCGCCCCACTCTGTCTCTCTCTGGTCCGGCCTGTGTGCTTCGGTTGTGAATCGCGTGGAGCGGCCAGGAAGGAAACAGCAACGGAATTCAAATCTCGACGTCGAAAAGAGCGTAACGCGCGCACCTTCACTCTCACTTTCTCTCTTTCTCTCACTCGCAGTCCCTCGGGCTCTTTACTTTTGCCTCCTCGGGTTTCATTGTTGCCGGAGGTGCGTCAGTACTTGTTTATGTGACGACGGAATGTGGAGGAGAGAATGGAGAGTGCGCTCCCGTAGGAAAGCGCCTGCGCGCTCAAAGAGAGCAGAACTCGGGAACTCGAGGTAACGAGAATTATTGTATGCATGTCCGTTTTGTTGTAGAATGACTCGTTTAACGCGGCAGTTGTCCCGACGACACCCTTTCGCGCCGCTGAAGACGACTTTTTGAACACGCTCCCCGAGAACTTCATCCCAGTGTCATTTTACTTTTGCGGCTATACTGTAACTACTGCATACTGTAAAAGCGTACTTCTAAATACTGCAGAACATGAGAAACCCTTTTGGTAGCGAATTTAAATTCTGCAATTTAGAATTACATTTATATTGCAGTTTTCTAACTCCCTTTTTCTTATTTATAACTGATCCAGAACGAACTTTAATAATTAGCAATATTTTTATTGGTTACATGTCGTCGTTGGTAGGAACTGGTTCGTACGTATATTCTTTTTATCATTTGGTTGATTTATGTGTCGATTAACGGAGAAAGTAGAGATTCGCGTCCGGCAATCCGGCGGCCCGGTATTTAACCGGACCTTCCTTAAGACAATAATTCGCAAGAGCGCTACGTTTTATTACAAATTACAGTTTTACGCCGCTTTCATAGGCGTGCGAGCGGTGACTTGAGAAATTGCGGATATTACGAGTCGTAAGAATAAGACCGTCGTAAAGTCCAGCAGCGGGAAAAAGTTTAATGGCGATATTAAATTCTGTTGAGAATCGGCCTTTTTGTCCGATGGGAAAGGTCGACGTTCACTCGATACTTTTGCAGATCTCGCTGAGTCGCACTGGACCGTGTCCAGGGTGCTGCGAAAATGCTCGAGTGCACGTAATAAATACACACCCTTTGTACCACAACAGTGTAAACTTAAATTACTTGTGTTGTTTTTTAATTAAAGTCATTCATACTTATTGCAATTCCATAAAAAAATCCCCCGCTCTTTTTGACATTCTATTATAATTCGATTACACCCTACAATTCATAGAACATACTACATGTAATACAGGCAAAAATTCTGACCAAACATGGAAAGGCAATCACCTTGTAGAATCGATTTTTGCCCATTTTTGCAATCACCAACCGGCAACTTTCAGTCTCGGGAGAGTGCGTGGGCAGTGGGAAGCCAGGCTTACAAACGATCCGCCGGGTAAATAGTTCATACCGGTAACGTTTTATTACAGTGCCGCTCGAGCTATGGCGGCCTCTAGGAACTCTCAGATCGAATAGTGCGTGGGTGGATTCAAGTATGTATTTCGCAGCAAGGAAAACGTCTTTGAGTGGAGCACACAAGGTATCGGTAGAGGCGAGCTATGCAGATCGCGCGTAACATTTCTCGATTGGTGACCCCTGCGAGCCGGGGTCACACATAGGGGTGCGCCCAGAGTCGATACATCAGCGGGCGACACACATTCGCCTCGATTTAACACTTGCCTCTCCTGCGTGAAAACACTAATCTCTCTCACTTCGATCCGATAAAATCAAGGCGAATCGAACGGTTCTCTCTACGAACGAACATACAATGGCTTACGAAATTCAACATGGTAAATTCCTCGTGAGATCCAATCACTGTTATCGTGATAACACAAGTTATACAATAATATAATTTTTTATATAATGTCGAAGTGTCATATAAAAGTTGAACAAATTGCAGTATTATAATTGATCGAGAATGAGTTAGCTTAAAAACACAAACTTGCCACCGTATGCAATACACACTATACACATACATATTCTCTCTTGGCTGGAGTATCGAGGCCGCTGGGACACGATTGGGAGCGAAACAAAGTTACGGGGACATCCGGGGGTCTGAAAGAAAGTGATAAAAGTTGTATGAGCTTGCCGGTTTTCATTTCGGTGATAAGCAGTTGGCCTAGTTTACGGGGGCGCTGGTGGAAAAAGACGTCTATCTCGAGCCTGGAAGGCTCTGGCTTCGTTTCGGCCATGCGACGGCTAGTTCCCACAGAGAGCCACAATATACAGTGTGCCAAAAGTATTTCCACTGGAACTGGCCCAATTCTTAATAGTTTACCAAGTACTCGAAATGATTCAACTGATCTCAAACTCTTCCTTCATTTTTTCTTACAACTTGAAGGATAAAATTAAATTTAAATGGATTTGAAATATTGAATATTATAAATATACATAATTAAGAACTAAAGTATACTATGAAAAATTTCATAATTCGCTTCACTAAAAAATTATTAGGCCTACATTTATTTATCAATCAAATGATACAGTTTCTTGTACCAAACTAACAATGAATCGTTTAAACTTTTTCTAACAATTTAACAGAGAATCAAACACATTGTTTACTGTATGAATAAACGGAGCACCCCGTACATTCGAAACAGATACGGACGCCATTTATCTTGACCGAGGCAAGCCGACTGGGGCAAAGTATCTCTAAGCAAAATCTTCGAAGGAAAAATATTTTCCTTTCGCAGTGCGACAATATTTTAATGCCTTTTCCATTATGACAGCAAGTTCCTGAAATGTATAGCGCAACGAAATGCACTAGGTTCGTGCGGCTTATTTAGATGCAGAGCTATGCGCATGATAGCATAGTCGCATCGCTTTATGCGACTCTCTGACGAGTAACGCAAACACTATCTTTCATCTTCCGCTGCCACCGCTCTAAAGAGAACTATCTCCAACACAAATCAATTAATGGTATTAGGAGGTAAGCTCGCCTATTTCGAAATCGAAGATAGAATTCATTAGAATGAAAGATCTAAGTCAATTCAAGCTTTTTAATTCGCACCAAAAGGCTGATTCCATTTGAAGAAACAACTTTAAACTAAAAATAAATAATGGAAAGGAATATCTTTGGATAGGAAATCGAAGGTTTTAAAAAACATTTTTTAGAATGATTACAAGGTTGGAAACAGGAATTTGTATCGTGATTATAGTGAAATCACGAGAGAGCATTGATTAACACTTCGAATGCAATGTCCGGGAATAATAAAAGGCTGCAACATGTAATCGATTAGGTCAACGACTAGGTGAAACAGACGCCAATCGTGTTCGCTCGAGCTATTCTAATGTGCATGTACCGATTGTATTGCGAAGTTCCTCTATCTTGAGGATGCCAACAGCAGCGAGATAAGCGTGCTATTTCCCTGACATTTAAAACTGCCAATAGCCAGCCGATATTTCATCACGTCGCTGCGAACTGCCAACGTGCGAAACCAACACCTCCTTCGCCACTATTAGAATCATAGACACACTGGAAATCTATCTTATCCAGATAAAGACTACACCACACAGTTTTCCTCATCTGACATCTTCCAGCTACGATCTAACATTTATCTAAGATATTTACACTCCTCGCTCCAACTATAAAACTATTGCAAAACCATACCCTTTCGCAAGATTCGACCATCATTGTTCATTATTTTAATTAACACCCCGAGTATAGTATGTCAATGGCATAATAAACTAATAAACATTTTTAGCAAGGAACAGCGAAACTCTTAAATATCCACTAACACTTAAAGTGTGAAATTCATGCGAACGCTGCTGCTTTTCGTAATTCCACAGATACGTCACGTAAGTGTAAACTTGTGAAAAGAGGACACAGGGACTTCCGTCCGAGATTTTCTGACGAAGCTTGACCCCAAAAGCGAAAACGTCAGTGTTTATCCGAAATCTAAGCGGCAGATTCTCTCTCTCTCTCCGGTTCCTGAGATATTTGGCTTGAGCTTGGAATCGCTCGTTAGGTGGAAGCTCGCATTTGTCTTTGCCGAAGCAGTCGCGCCATGTCGGTTAACGAATCGTCAGCCGACAGGCTTGCAAGTGGAACACAATGGTGTGTTCGCCGCTTTGGAATATGTACCCGCACGGAGCGGTTGGCTTCGTCAATTACGCCGGTAGCCACCCACCTTACATTCTACTGCTAACTGCTTTTCGGACTGTGCGCCGCCGAGGTGCTAAAATGCCACATGCACTGCTGTTTGCCATAATGTTTTGACGAAACAAGCCAATGATTATCATGATTTCGACTCCCCTTTGCATAATTTTGTGTAACTAGAAACACCTCGGAAATATGTCTCACACTAAAGTCATTCCAAAATTACATAAAATACTTTCAGTAATTTCACTTAGTGTTCCAATGAGTATCGGAATATCTACCCACTATTTATAGTACGTTTTATATTATAGTATTACTGGATAATTCGTTTCTTTAAATTTCAAGAGCCAATAATAATTGTACTATGAATTGAGCACTATCTTTACTTATTTATATAAAATTTTCCTTGACTGACAATAGGAAGATTTCCCGGACGCAGGCCGTCACAATAGTCGAATTTCATTGGATACGCATGCCAAGCGCGTTCCCCGTGCCTTTCACCTGTCTGCTATAACTACAGCGCGCTGTCTAGCAAGTTGGCCGATGAGTCGTGCGAAATAAGGACACCGTGAGTCCTGGAATGTCCTCTTCAGCCGGCAGCAGCATCTGAATTTATCGAGGCTGGCTCGCCTCCAGATGAAATTCCGACATTTTTTCCTCCTCATCCTGTTTTCCCGCTCGTCTCTCGTCCGCCGCGAGTTATTCTTCACGTCAAATCAAATATTAACGATCCCCTTGCTCGCTATTTATGGTGTAATACGGTGACACGGTCACGTGATATATTATCCTGGCGTCATCGTATCACACGCATACTTACGTGACACACGAGCTATGGTGAAAATAAACCCTGCGATACTCGAGGCGATAGCCGACTGTGCGACAAGTATGGCAAGCGTTCAAATCATTTGCAATCTCTATTTATTAAAATCATACGTGTTTTTTTCCTAATTGAACAAAATTTATTCTCAGCATTATTCTTTTTATACGCACTGGCAAGATTCACTTGATTTTTTTCGAGCCAGAGTCATTCAAAAATTATTACCGATCGTAGCTAAGAAGTTCATCTAACACTGGAACATATTAATCTTCGTCTGGGATTGGAGTCTGCGACAAATCACGCATAGAGGAGCGTCTGCAATCGGGCAGGACGGGCGACGACATCGAACTCGCTCGATTTATCATGGAGATTCCAGGAGATTCTTCGAGCGCGCCTATAAATTTGTCTCCATTTGCCGGGAGAATGTGACCCCATCCCTGCGAAATGGGACGCGCAACATTCTCCCTCGGTTTTCTCTCGCGCTGTACGTCGGCTGTCACGATTATTCGCACATACGTAGCAACAGGGACGCTGGCAATCCGAGCGGAAAGGCGTCGATACGTCAAATCGACGCACTCTTTCTTCCGAGCCGCCTCGTCGCGCACTCGCACCGATAAACTCAATCAGAAGATTCCATTTGCATTTCAGACTTGTCCGCCTCCCCATGCATAATGCACACCGTATATCGAAAATGTTATTCAGCTTTTATACACTTATAATATAATTGAATTCCTTTCTTTAGTGAAACCCACTTCTTCTGCAACAGAATAAAACCACACAGTTCCTACGAAGACTACTCAAAAAAGTTTTCCATTGAATTAAAATAAAATTAACGCAAAAACATGAGCGATCACGCAAGATAAGTGTAACAACTTGCTCACGTGTCCTAACAAGTTGATCAGATATTCGCCAAGAAATTCCAGAGCTATCGAGCGATCGAGCCAACCGAGTCAATCGAATGCCCCTCATTTTTCCGTATCAGTCATCTGCCTGACAGGATAAGTGGTAAGCCGGAACGAGGCTCCGGCATCCACCTGATCCTATTAATCTTCGTGACATTCGCGCGCTCACCGAGAAAGAGTTCGAGCTCCAAAGCAGAGCGAGAGCGAGGAAGAGAGAGGTTGATCCGTTAGAGTTCTAATGTTATATTCATATATGCACCGATCCCAGGATGGCAGGATAGCAGTCGACGATATGGCATGTGCATATCGACGCGCACACGACGGAATCAGTTGGATGCGAGCGTCTGCTGGCGCAGCCTCCGAGAGTGGTCCTCTCTCGGGAGAGAGCGGTTGTCTGCAAACTTTGATTACATCTGCCAGGCCGGTCCATTCCTAAGCCGGCTGCGAGAGGACGCAAGTATAGGAACACCTTATTCCTCGGTGACTTTGTACCCGTCATCTTTACTTTCGGCTTCGTCGCTTCTGCCTTGCTATTTCGTATTTCGCATCCCCTCCTCTCTCTTCCTTCCCTCTTTTCCTTCCTCGTCCTCAGATTTAGCGTGGAAATGTATTTAGCTTCGACGTCCCGACGACGCAGAAGTAATTCGGTTAGCTGGTACGTGAGTCGCTTGACGAAAGTGCTGCGTCGATGAAAATAGCAGGATATTCAATTCCAGTTTGTCATTGTGAGGTGGAATTGCAGGAGGTGTCTCCGCAAGCTTGGAATTCTGGATTCGGGAGCGATAAGTGCTTGGCAATTTGCTTGGCTTATTTCATTTCTCCGCACCCTTAACATCGACGCCCATCCCTTGGTATCTCTGACGCGGTATACGTCCTGAGCGTGAACAGAATTTATTAGAGAGACTCCATTTTATTCGATTCCTACTGTATAGTAGAATTAAATGGAGTATTAGGCCCCTATTGAACCATGTGTTTTCAATCATTTTTGTATTTCGAAAGGACGCTATCCAATGGCATGTTTTGCCGAGCATTGAGATGCTAATGAGCGTCCTCGAGATATTGAAGAACTAAATCCAAAGTTCACCGCGATTCCGCTGTATTTCAATCTAGGCATAATCTATTATTAAACTTCTCTGCCGTTTCGCTTAATGGACGAAGGCCTGTTAGCATGCTTCTTCGCATTAACAGCGGCCGCGCTTCGCTTTCAGTCGACGAGGTGCTTTATGACAGACTAACTATCTCGATCTTAACGACGCTGGCAATTTACAATGCGACGAAGTGCTTCTACCCGAATTATATCCCCCCGAACTCTACCGGTTTCCTCCGCGGCGGCCAAGACGTCGGCAGACGTCGCTGCGTTGCGGAAAGTTTGAGTGAAAATTTCGCCTAATATCACCTTCGCATGCCCGCTGAAACTCCCATAACTCGGCAGGAATAACTTTGCAATAAAGGAAAGCGAACTCCGCGACGAAGAATCGTATTACTAGCGCGTTCAAAGGCGACGCCGACGCCGACGCCGACGCCGCGCCGGCGGAGAAGTGCGTCGGATCAGCGAGAAGCTCTCTTGTGCGGTGCGCTTCAAGTTCGTGGGAACTTGCTCGGTCGATCCGGCCCGACGAGCAAAGCCCTTTATACCGGAGATGATAACTCCAACGATCCTCATTATCTCTTCCTCTTCCTCTGAGGTGTCGAGTCATTTTAATTGGCCGTGGAAATCGCTCAATCAAAAGTACAGGAAATTGGAAAATAACCAGCGATGATTCTCAGATTAAATCAAGAATAGACATTGCTCGTAAAAAGATTATAATGAGACTGCTTAATAACCAATTAGTGCACAGATAGCTATCATTATCCTATCATTTTCTTCTATAACTATCGATGATATATTGTCCATTACATTTGAGATCTGGTAACTGTTAGTGCCATTTAAAGATGAGTGCGAGTCATGGTATCATTTTGAAGGAGAGTGGAAGGATTCTAAGAAAGACAAGTCTGTCTGGACGAAAGCAGCTTCTCCGGGTGTTATGAGTCCTTCTGCGGACTGGGCGTATGGTGTATTTCTTGATGGACGAGGCCATCGAGCCACTATGAATGGCTGTGCAAGCATGCCTTGGATTGCATCGTTCCTGCTAACCGGCCATTCGCATCGTACGAGATGCCCGCTTTAACCCCTTAATGTGTACAGCTGCAGATCCCCAGTGCATTGATCTCACAAATGGCGCATGAAAGATGTTACTTTGCCCAGATCCAACTACACGGCCACCCAAAAACACCCAATCAAACCTCCCTGAGTCTCTCATAGTATAAAAGAGACTCCACATAATAATAGTGCATTTGGATTTAACCAAAATCCAATCAATCAGGAATGGACTTACTCCACTAAAAAGTTGCTCTTGCTATTTTTTGCTAGTGACAGGAAATTGATATAGCCGGCTTTAGTTTCGATAGTCCTTGCTTCGCCATGCCTTGTCTCCTCTTCCTTACAAGACCGCAAAGTGCTAGTTTCTTATCAGCATCTTATCAGCAAGGTTCTCCGGAGCCGATCGATGCAATCGTTAATGCAAACTCGCCGTTAACCCGTCGGTACGTCTGTGCATTGATATTCGGAATCAGCAGCTTCACTCGCCAAGAGAGATAAGAGGGGCGGTGCCGCTTGCTCATTTCGTCCGCTCGATCTTGTATTACCATACAATTCGATATGGCGTAATCGATGCTATCTGGGCGGCGCTCGAATGACGCTGAGAAAGCACAGGGAATATTGCTAGGACGGGGACGAGCTTCGAGGACGATAAGGTCCTGTCGCTATTCTTCGTATTAGCTTCGTTAGCGAGCGGCGAATCGACCGCGATCGTTTTAGCTCGTTGCCAGCGGGGTTAATCGAGTCGGCGATAAAGTCGATTATGCGAGACTCGACCGATTCGATAATACGATTCGCGATCGCCGCGCCCCCGTAAACGATATTTCGCGCTACCTTCCGCGTGATAGCGACTGATTACGCCGGCCGGTCGGCGCGACCTATCGATCTGCACCACTCCATTAACTCGAGACTTCCGCTTTAATACTTCCAGCCTACCTGCGCCATTCATTTCAATAATTTTTACTGCTTCGATTTATTTTTAATATTCCTAAAATGCGTTTCTATGAATAATAGTAATTTTAGTACAACGACTGCATTGTCAAGGATTGTCCCAGGATAATCAGGTACCATCAATCACGATTGGAATCGTATTGAATACTCGAAAATCTAATTCTTCGTAAAGTCGATGTTTGAATCGCATAAAAAGGACTGTAAAAAATTTGATGGATAGTTCAATAAGAGTGGAAAAACCAAGAGTTTTTAGGATCCTTCGCTATCGCTACGTTCTCAAAGCTTATTAAGCCTTTATTAGTGAACCGCTCGCGGGAAATCGGATTTCCACGCTCCATCGAATTCTTACTTTATTCACCGACTGGCTGTCGTGATCGCAGATCACATGTCGCTGGCGAGGATTCATTTCGATGGGCGGCCAATCGGGAAAGAGGTGATTTTTGCACATCGAACGACGCAGGAAATGGAGCGGGAAGTCAGGCTGAAAGGAATAAAATGTGCGGAAAACAAGGGCTTGATCGATGTCGCGCACACTACTATTAGGTTGACGGATAGTTCGGGCCACTGTTTACGTACTGTCAGTGCGCCCGAGCAACATGTTTTTTCGTTTAGCGATTAAACGCCCATTCCCATTCGATTGGACGGCTCCCGCGCCGCTTTGCCAGTCGATAGGGCCTTAGACCAACAGCTGCGCTTTAAATAAATACTCACCGTTTCAACGATTGCTCGCTGCGCGGCCACCGTTGACTTTTCACCAAACGCGCACTGCTCCTACTTGAAAAGGGCCGGATTGAAATCAAGTCGCGCTTCGGCCTCGAAAATGGCTTTGACGCTTTTGAAAAGTCGGCCTGCTTTTTGCTGACGGAGGATTCAACAGCTTACAGCCGGATTTCCGAGATCCCTTGCATATGACATTAGCGCTGGCATTGACTCCGCTGCCGACGTTCGTAATTCCAACGTAAGCTTTGGAAGCTTTAAGGGGGCAAGAAAGCGCAAGCTTTCAAGAGACACTCCGTGGTAAATCCTGAAGGAGGGCGAGACGTCGGGAAATTAGAGCCTTACGCAAGATTTCCGCGCAGACCGCGATGCCGCTTTTCCTACCCCGAGTTCGTTTTATCGTCGCCCGACGAGAAAAAAGGCGGCAGGGCGGGGAAAGAGGGAGCGGAAAAAACGAGGAAATAATTTACACTCGTCGTCGCCAACGACGTCTACTGCGTCGCCGTCGCCGTCGTCGTCGTCGTCTGCGTGAACGACGAGTGCGTCGACAGCCAAGAGAAATTCGTACTAGCCTACCTAACCGAACCCAGCACTCGTTACTCGCTCTCCCACGTCTGGCTCTCCGTTAAAAAAAACACAAGGTAAAAAAGGGCGGAAAGTTCGCCGGAAAAGGAACCAATTTAATAAGGCCTTAATAACTTGCCGCGCCAAAAAGAGCGGGATAAATAGGAAGGGGGCGGAAAGAGGGTGGTCGAGGCTGGGATGGGAGACTAGTGTACACTCCAGGGCGCAAATGATCCTGTCCTCTAAAAAGTGTTGGCGTCCTATCGTGTTTTCGTATGTTAGATGCTGGGAAAATGAACGATTCGAGCAAATCTCATCGAGCCATACTCGAAAATCTCACTGATAATTTAATAATATTGAATCAATCCGAATCAATCAAATTTTAATATGTTGAATTACTTATGATTCTCATAGTGTTTTAATTCTTTTTTAATAATTAATTGTGTTCTATTCTGCTAGCAGTTAAAGTAAATGATAGTAATTCTTCTGGTCATGTCGAACATTCTTTGAGGCCAGTGTACGACAGGATTCGACCAGTTATTCCTCCTCCTGCTCCTCAGGGAGTAAACTGGCGCTGGAAGAGTAAATTCCCACTTCCTCTCAGTGAATCGCCCTACAACTCATTGTTACCGGAACAATGATACCCTGAGAGTTTCGACATGAAGTTCCTCCCTCTTGAGCGGGTGGCGCTTACGCCGCTCCAACGTCCAGTTTCGTGCAAGTAACCCTTCCCCAACCTCCCCTCACGGACTTTTTCACCAACTCGGTGAACTCGCCGGGCGCTTTTGTGACGGCGCGTAATGCGCCGCGATAACATTAAACGGGAGAAAAGCAAAGCAGACTGCAACATCCTGATAAAAATCCGGCGTTGTCTCCTTACCTTTTGGCGCTCACTCGTTCAAGCTTGGTGCAAGCCTGTTGTATAAACCGTGTTGGCAGCGCCCCCGCCGTTTTCCGCCAGCTCCGCAAATATTTGAGCACTCGCGCGACCGAAATTGTTGTTTGCCGGAACTAAACAGGGAGACGTTGACCCCTTCGGCTAAGTACTTCCGATGTAAGAGTGAAGTTTTCCTGCCACTTAAGCCCCACGAGCTTAGTTATAATGATTTTTCCAGTCATTAGTGCCATTGAGATGTGCAGAATATTGCGATTATCTTTGATTGGAATTAATCAGTTGTTTCGTTGTTGTTTCAGAGTGCTGCAGGAGAATAACATTACAGTAATATTCAAGACGGACTTCGAGGACATGGCGGCCCTTCGTGTTCTGTAAGTGGTCAAGCCTTTCTGTTAATTAAGTCAATTTCATTTACTGCAAAAGTAGAATATTTACTAACAGTTTCTCATTGAGCCTTTATTAAAGTACTTACATAAGCAAGAAAGAAATCAAGTGAATATTGAATTATTTTATCAATTTATATACTACATAACATCACGAAATTCTATCCTTTACAGCTTCCTCGCGTCAAATCAAATCCACACGATCGAGAGAGGGGCCTTCCAAGATCTTGTGATGGTGGAGAAATTACGGCTGCAGCATAACCAAATACGACACCTGCCCAACCTTCTCTTCAACAACATGATAAACTTACAGCGGCTGTAAGTAGAACTCCTTCATGTCAGTATGCATACAGTATCGCACGAGAGAAGATTACTAGTACAATATCAATAATAAGCGTATATAATCCCCCAAAAATTGCAAATAATAATCTCACATTTAATAAGAAACTAATGAGATTGTTTGAATAAATACTATTGGTAAATGTAAAAATGCTTGCAAGAGAATGATGTAAAGACTTTGTGTCTTCAGTGTTTCATTATGTGGTAGACGCAGAGAATCTTCGTAGGGTTCGTCGCATAAATTTTTCAGGAAATGCCCCAGATACCATTCGCACAGGGAGTTACCGGTGAAAACACAGCAGACTGCACCACGTGGAATCCCCGTGTTTCTCGATCGAATGTACAGACTTTCCTTGAAGAGCTTTAGCTTCTTAAAGCCGATGGCACAATGTTTCCCTTTTTTGCCTCGATCGTGTTATTTCAATGAAAAGCACTTTAACAAATTTCTAGGATAGGCCAGTATGGAACTCTATAATATTATCGTTCGATATACATTTATCATTCTGCAATCTTGTTCGTGTTATCACAAACTTTTCCCAGATAAACTTAACGATTTTTAAACAGTGAAAAGGCAGTTGGAAAGGAATTTATTTTATCCACCATTCCCGGAAGTGCTTATTGCATTTATAGGGAAATATTCCTCCCGTGTCATTTATCTTCCATACAAACACGTGGCCAAATATCATTAGCCTTTTACGCAAGCATTACACTAGCAATAAATTTGCAATCTACCCGTTGTATCTCGAAAAATATCTTTTCTTCTTTTTTCCGGCGGGAGTGTTACATGAATACGTGGGTGCAGTATGAAAATGTCCTGATCCACTCTCCGACATCCTGGTTACCGGTTATTAATCCGGCCAGGTGAACGCATAAATCATTAGCCTGAAAACTATTCCCACCTGGAAACGCGTATTGCTGGGATCTTATCTCTCCGGACATATGTTAGCCTCAAGGATCGTAAGGGCTAGAAATGAGAGGCAGAAAGAGAAACAGAGGGGAAGACAGAAAAAATACCGATCGAAGCTGATTAAGTCGAACGAAGCAACAACCTGCCCAAGACACAGGCTTTTCCTTTCCAAACCCGATCCACATTCTTCCCGATCTTGAATCTCAATTAATAACTCGTCTCTAGTCTGACTGATGAGACTGGACTGAGGAGCTACTGTATATGCTGATGATCTAGTTTGTTAAAGCAGAAGAACGTCTCTCTGAATATACTGACATTTGTTCCACTGGGCAAGAATCTTTTATAAGAAATAATTCTATATCTATCAGGCAGAATAGAAGATAAAAGTATATATCAGTAGCTTCAAAATATCAGTCGAAAAGTCTGATAAAAAATAAGATAATATGCAGTTTAGAAAGGATAAGCCCCAGTTATGCGGAGCCATCGACTGGGCAATGCGATCAATCCGATAAACCCTTTAGCCCAAAGGCTCGATCGACCACTCGTCTGTCAGTCGAGAAGTCAAAAAGCAGACTGAAAAAGTCTCCCCTTTTTAAACCGACTGACAGACTCACCGTGCAGGGAGTGACAAAGGCAGACGAACGGGGGTAGAGCGAGAGAAAAAGTTGTACAGAAAGAGAAGAAGGTGGAGTTGAAAAAGGAGAAGGATGAGAAGGGCAATCTATCATCCAGGGAAGTGGGTAGACGGACGCTTGAAAGTTCCTTCGGCCCGGGCATTCCGCTCCATGCTCTTTGCCCCGGTGTATCTCAAATTCTTCCTTTCCCTTCTCTCTCTCACTCTCTCCCTATCTCTCTCTGTCTCTGCCCCTCTCTTAGCGTTTAAAACGTAACTTACAATTTCCTTGATGCCAGTATCTGTACAATAGCCCTGCTAATCCTTCATCTGCTGGGAATGAGTCGGCCTGCTTACCTACAATACCGTGAAATGAAGGAAGAGGCCTGGTATTAGTCTCCCTGAAGAATCACTCCTGCTTATCGCCCGTGTGAATTCTTGCTCCTTTCAGCTGCTGCTAATTCGCGAAAACAAAGACCACCTTGCTGAATTCAGTTGGGAACAGCTCTCGCATTTTTAATCAACTATTATAATTCATTGAAATCAACTTTATTACCAATCGGGCGTAGCCACAAGTACAGATCAATTTAATATAAATATTGCTCACCAAGAAGTACTTCCAAACCTACTACATCAATCACCGACTACATCAATCACGAATCTCGTTCATGCATTATTCGCCACGTCTTACAGACTGCAATGTATCACTTCACAGCTTAAGATGGCTCACTCCATTGGAATCTCTTACTGACTAATAATACGTCAATTTACATCTTGAAAACTCCGTCCTATAAGCAGATACGACGTGAGCATTCTACACTCAATACCAATTCACCGTTTTATCAATAATTGACACATGGATAATTGATGCATTCGTGAAATGACAGAGTCCATAACTTCGTAATGAAGAAAGAAGTCTCGCGGGCGGAAGGAGCAATGATCCTCGATCGGGCAGGGATTCATTTGCAATGTGGGCAGCGAATACATCCTGCAAACGTATGATTAACCCATCGCTTGCGAATGCGCCGGGACATGGTTGGTAAGAGGATGCGACTATTCCTGGTAATAAATGGTTTGACACAATGGAAAGGGGCGCGGACACTAGTATCCGCTGATTAGTATCGCCGCTCGTCGCCAGGGCAGAGCCGAGCCGTCTCCCTGTAACCCGATAGGCCCCCCTCGCCGGGGAGGAGGGCGCGCACGCCCGGTCTCTACGAGCCGGTATTTACGAGGCAATAACATTTGTTCGCCGTACACTTTAAACCGATAATAACCGGCACGTGAAAGCAAGAGTCTCTCGCTTTGACAGGCTGGTGTTGCTGTGATTTAAGCACACGGAAATCGAATCTGCTCAGCTTGGATTCGCATTCCCGAAGAGTCAAAGCGTGTACAATATTTTCTCGCCACCCCCAATAGAAGTTTGCAACATACAAGATAGGAAACAACATTTTCAATGATTTGGAAGGAATATACAGTATTCCTTTTCTCTATAAGCATTAGTAGGCGACTTACAATTTATGGCTCGAGAGAATTTACTTGTCGACATAGTTCCATAACGGAGACAGGATACTTATCGGACGAAGGATGGTCGAACATCTCGATACCGAATTTTTCTCGAGTAATTGCAGCCAATATCTCCTCTCGATGTGGTGGTCGTAATGACTTTTTAATGGAGCTATTACCTTTTTATTGGACGCCCGGATGGTGGAGGCTTCTATTCCAATATCGGACTTATAAGTGACATACTCATTTCCCATTGACCTCGATATCCAGTTATCGAATTGTCGCTCGTGCCCCGTCGAAAGATTCGGGAAAATGGCACTCGGCTCTGGTAGGAGGGGAACCCATAAAAATTGTTTCGCTCTCAACGATTGAATGCGAACCATTTAGAAAAGCTCGAAAGCCAATCGCCGTAATCGAGGACAAATATAATCGTTTCATATTAGGAGTTAACACGAGTGACTCCATAAGTCAATATGAGTAAAACCGATGCAAATCACTCCTACAAATTTCAAATTTTTTCTGTTCCACCTGACTGCCTTTTCATTATCGTAAAATTACCAAGTAACACCGAGCTATATAACTACTAACAATAAATAACAACAAAACGTAATGGAAGCGCAAAAACATAAAATTGAAAGCCCTAAACCTCCAATCAATAAACGCTCTCGAAACATTTTTATTAGAGATGACCGTACAATATAAACAATCCGAAACCATATTGCAGTAATCGGTTTAGATTGATTGTTGGCAAAGGTCGCAGGCATTCGAAGGGAGAGCATTATCGGGATTTATCCGGTAAGCAAAGCGAGACAGAGCGGCTTACGGATGGCGAAAAGGCAGCAGGAAACTCTCGATTTTGTTTCATTCCGTGTCTTATCGCGGTAACACAGTGAACGAAGCCGGGGCAGGGCAACATTCGGAATTGAGTACAGTCTGCGGCGAACAGAGAAAGTGTCGGCGGCTGACTGGTGGTCCAAGGCTGATGTGGTCTCCTTTGTTAGATTTGCCAGAGAGCCGGCCACGCCACGAAATTCGGTAATTGCTTTCTGGATTGGCTCGAGAGCCGCCCGGGGAGTTCAATCTCTGCTCTCCTTCCTTACATCGGAGCCTCATAACACCCGGAATCCTCGCTCCCCAGCGACACACCATCATCCTACTCTACCTCGCACCATGTTTCTCTTACTCTGTTTAACTCTCATTTTACAATTTGCCCTCATTGCTATGTTCAGTCCCTTGAGTCCTGGCACGCGCTACTCTACCCGCTCGCTCTACACTCAAATCATTGACTGTCCAACTGTTCTCGTTAATGGAGCATCAGTGGTTACACACTAGCGACACAACATCTTTAAATCAAATTGACATGTCAAATGAATCTGTTTATCTTTATATTCTTCGTGTACTATTGAATAACAACTTAGTCTTAATAAAGAATTATTTATGACGAGGAAGGTTAGCTAAGAGAAAAATGAGTTCGTCTCATTAGTTTTGTATTAAACGAAAGTGACAGTTTGTAATGGTCAGTATGAAATCCCGTAATCCAAAGTATTCGGCGCAGGTAGACCTCAGATGTATCTGGACCACTCTTCGTGTTCCTTAATTAAACATGCGCTCGACTCCCATTCGAATAACAACCGGCGCTGTTTTAGGGAAGTTTGCAAGTTGAAGCGATAGCTTAAAGCAGCCGCATCCACAGCGACTAGAAGACACAGAGAGCAAGAGAGACTTGGTGGGTTGAGCTGGCTGGTGTGCAACAATTATTAAGTTATCACGATTAAACTGCAGTAGCAGAGGCATTCCAAATTGAACGGGCTACTCAGCATAGTATCCCGGCGCCGCCGCCACCGCCGTTCTCCTTTGTGCTTGCGTTTCAGGAACTGGCAACTAGGAAATTCGGTAATTGCTTGCAGGATTGGACCGAGCGAGAGCACTTTGTTGAATCTGCCTGGCTCCTTAACCTGCCCGCCTTCGGCCAGCATCTCCGGATCACTGTTACACGCATCCCTATCTCTCTCTCCATGCATCCTCTTCTCCCCAAATACCGCATCAGCAGTGATCCCTTTTTTTCCACCTGCTTTTAGCCGGACATAATTACAGATTGCCAGTTCCAAGCGGATGATGCTGGACCACGTTCCTGCATTTGCCAACCTATCATCACAAATGTCTGCTTAGCACGAGATCATCCTTTCCTTCTCTCTACACTTGTTCGTTCTGCTGAAACCTGTCTTGGAATGTTTAGTGAGACACTCGATGCGAATGGTTTTCACGAGCAAAAATACCATCACTTATATTTATCTTCCCTTCACAAGTTTAAAATATTCCTCAAGCATTTTGATTCGGATTTCTGAGCTTGTTATTGGGGAATGTCGATCCCGGTGTATTCCAGTCAATTCAGCTGCAAATCAACCGGGTCCTATGGGCATATCTAGTTCTGATAGCTGCATAGTGACCGTCGCATTTCTGTTCGTAATTCAATATTGTTGGCAATTTCCACTATTACCAATAATTGTTCGTCGAGTAGTGGTGCATCGAGGCATTCAGATACGGCTCGCCAAAATCGAATCAACCTGTAATACGCCCCGATATTGATACGAAACGTCTGTGTACACAGAAATAGCACAACAATTGGTGCAATTTCCCCAACAGAGGACGTCACTCGAAACCAATATCAACGCGAAGGAATGTCAAATCGAATGACTCTATTTTAGGCTAGGATATTTCGACAAAGTAGGAACAATTGCGCGAGGCTTACTGTGCAACACCATATCAGCCGTAAACCAATGTATATACATGTAAATTGAATATGCATTGCCAATGTTAAATTCACCTCGGAGTCGAACTAATAGTTTACCAAGCAAATTAATGACCAGAATCTAATGAAATGTTACTTAAAGCATAAACTAATCACCTTCATTATATTCTCACGGAAAATGCTGGAATAGTGGAGGAAGGTTTTTAGTTTTAAATAGAAAATATTCGATGTTTTTCAGCTCTCTCCATGAACTTCATTACTAATTCGACTAGGTTAGTATTTGCACCTTTCAAAACCAAACGAACCAGTAGTATGCCAGTGAACTCCGGACATCCTGGTGCGCATATATTAAACAAATACTCGGAGAGCAGGAACACGAGATGCGGAGGATGCACACAGAGTGATCGCAATCATCCAGCGCGATGTTCCCCATAAAGATCGTAAACGAAGACTGTTTGCACGTGTTCCGATTACTCGAAAATTTCGGCGCAGCCTCCAAACGAACTCGACTGTAAGTCGTTATTGACAGACTGATTTATATTGCCTTTGATCTCGATCGACACTAACTAACTATCGAACTCCACGAACTATCAGCTAATCTAGTTTAGTTGGCAGAGTTGGCTCCAGCATTCTATGTGCACTAGTTAAGTAGTCAAAATGTTGCAGTTCGAAAACGCACCCCTTGCAATTAGTGCGAAATCAATAAATATAATGTGCGAAAATCGGAGATTAACGAGAGTCAGTGGCAGTGGGCATTTTAATGATGCGACAGTCTGCTATGCTTCTAGTAAGTAATTGACCTATTAGCTTTAATAACTTCTACCAGGATGAATCATCCGGCAGCAATGTGCTCATGGCAGCCAGTCGGGTATTCATATCGAGTGTAATTAGCGCACTTAAGTGAGTTAAAAATACCACAATGTATTTTCAGCGTCGCTGAGATATGTGGGGTTCATGCGAGAATTATCAACATTGAACTCGAAATTATTAAATCTTCATACATATTAATAATTAGTTCGAAAGTTAATGAAATATATCGGTTGAAAAACAAAATATTATAAAAGATTATTTCTTGGATTGAGATAGGTAAATGAGAATTAATCGAAAAATTCAAAATCAGTCAAATTGACATTGAATAAGTATAGCTCGTGGAGTTATCACCGTCTGACTTATGCCGCACTCTACTACTGGCTGCAGAGTGTCGGTAGCTCGCAACACTGACCAGAATTCCACCCTTAAAAAACAAGTCGGACGCTACGAAATTATGCAAACGAAGTATGTGCTGATGCGATCCATAATCGCACATGAACCATGCGAATCATTAATAGATAATCCGATGGAGATTTTCATCCACTGAATTTCATGGCGTGATCGGGTGCCTATGAATATTCATCCGGCAAGCTCAAGCTGGCATAATTGCCAATGGAATCTGCGTTTAGAAAATGAGCTGCGGGCAAAAACTAGGCATGCATTGCATCTCACAAAAAGGCTAAACGTTAAACAATAGTCATCGAGAACTTTACTGCAATTAACGAATAAAAATTGAGGTATCTTGAAATATTACCAGTTGAACTATCATCCTATTGATGAACACTGTACCAGTTTTAGTCTATTATTTCCTGGCTGGGATCCAGCTTCTGTCAACCACAGAGCCTCGCAAAATCCTTCGCCGGGCGTTGCATAATTCCTCATTCGAATTGTGCACTGACGCTAGTTTTCGTCGCGAGAACTAAATTGTCTCGTTTAGCATTCACCCACGGCGACTAGTGTATTCGTCCTATTGTCACATTTCTTCCATTCCCCCGCGCCCTTTCTTTCCTCTCTTCGCTGAATGTTCCATTTATGCCTGCGGGGGAGAGCGAACGGGAGAAAGAGAGAGAGAAAGCAGGGGAAAACAGAGAGTGCGACGTGTGGACTCGGTGTTACGCGCTTTTGTATCGCATTACACAATAACAGGCACCTTCGTTTGAACAATATGTCTATTAAGCAAATGTTTAAGAGCCTTTGTGCAGCCGGCATTGTGCGTTGCAACCACTAAATGTGTAAGTCCCTATTCTCCCCCGCTGAAAGCACTGCCTGAATAGTAACGCGACCTAAAAAATGCACCGCGCTGCCATTGTTTAATGCATTTAGTCATTTATTGGCTGAACGCTTTAACGCACACCCAATCTGACTTTCAATTAACGCATACCATTAATAACTCCGGGTAATTGCGACCGTCATGTGATTGTTAATGGAAAGTAACCTGAAAACCCTTGGCAAACTCAAATGCGACATTAATTTTACTAACAACAATAATGCGCTCCATTAGTGAAGTTTTGTATAATGAAGAAATTGCACAGTTACTATGCTATACACAGTACCCAGTATTGTCAGTGGAAAAGAATCATGTTGACCTAGTGAAAAATGAATGCAGAAATAATATTATGATGTAGCAGTATTAAGAATAAAAGCTTTTAAAGCTGCATGCGCTAGATTTATTTTTTAAAAGCTCTACTATTCTACTTGGTACGTTTAGCAGAGCGGAAGTGAGCCTGGCAATGCAATTATCATGGCAGTCGATTGTAAAGGTTCTGAAAGGGACGTGTGACCGTAAGAACTCGACTGCGAACGCACGTAGGCATTCGTACGACTTCCACGGCGGTCGAAGCCATCGCTCGCCAGTGGAAAAGGTACTCCAGTGCATCGACCTTTCGAACTTCTGGCTCTTCCGACGCGCGGCGTCGCGATGCTCCACTTCGTTAGTGGTCGCGAGTTCGCCCTACATTCTCGATCAATTATTCAGCGGTTGCGCGGCTTTGTTACTTCGACGCTGTAATCCACCGTCGAGGAAGCCACCTTCGCCCCCACGTGTCGAGCAAACGTGCACGTGCATATTAGATAGGGTCGCGTGGGCGCCTATGTACTTCTTTATGCAGCTGTCATGATCCGGGATCATCGCGATCGAGACCTCAGTCAAATCTAGCTTGTGTGAGGAAGAAAAGGGGTAGCAAAAGATGATTAAAATTAGGGCACAAAAAGTAGACTTGGCAGGATTTTTCTTTCACTTTGATTTCCTTTCAAAACTCCTATGATTTACTACCTCTTTAGCAGGCAAGCATACAATTAAGCAGTAAACAAGTCATCCAGAACCGGTTTTCTCGCAATTATTGTAACAAAAGATCGGCTCAAGAAGGAAAGACAGGCTGCCGGGACTCCAAGCGAGCAATTAGCCCTGCTAATCACCGGCTCCGTTGCGCACGATATCGCAAGGGAAAGTCCATAAATCACGGAAACGCATTGAACATTGTCGCCCTGCTTCCGCACACGCGCGCGCGCTCCGACGTGTACCAAGAGCGTTGTCACACCCGATTACCAAGTCTTCCGAGAGCACATTTTATTAGCGCTCGACAGTCATTAAATTCTGCCAGCGTCCAACAACTTGCCGGCAACTTTGTTTCCGGAAGTTCACCACTCCAACCGTGCTTGCAACACTGTCTTGACGCGCGTGCGACCTCCTTGCATTAGGAACTTTGTACAGCGAAACTTTGCGATTCATGCTTCTCTCGTGCTTTCCTGTAATGCAAAGAAACTCCGGCTATGTTACGTGTGGAGTGTAGTATGGCGAATTTGCAATTTACGCTTGTCCGGTTTCGCCTGTTACAGAGACCTAAGCCACAATCAAATCACTACTATTGGATCCAGCACTCTGCGGGGACTCAAGAGTCTCAAGTTTCTGTGAGTAGATGGATGGCTTTACGCCCTTTACTCTGTACTGACCTGCATCGCAGGCTACAACGTAGTCGCTAAACTTCGACCTTTATTTTTAGAATCTTTGGAAAACAAATGAAAAGTTGACACATATGAAATTAATGCAAAAAAGTTATATTCTCTTTTTGTTCATGAATAGGTTACTCAACAACAATGCACTGACGTGTATAGACGAAGCCGCTATAAGAGAGCTTAAGGATCTCGAATTGCTGTATGTAATCAATATTACTTAACATCATCATTTTCCAGTATAAGAAATAATTAATTTAATTCAATGCTCTCTATATGCGAAAATCTTTGCTTTGCAGGACACTCAACAATAATGGATTAACAACTCTGGGGAGAGAGATGTTGAGCGGCCTGGTACATTTGCAAACTCTGAAACTCGGTGACAACCAGTTTACCTGCGACTGTCATCTGGCCTTGCTCGGACATCACCTGCGAGAACATCCACGACTCGGACAGCACACGCGCTGCTACTCACAGAAAGACCTTAAGGAGCGAAATGTCGCTGACTTACAGGTTCGTGGGTCAACGCATTGACACAGTATCTATCTCTTCCCGCAATACTCACTTTGGACAACTTTGAGACACCTCAATTAATGAACTTCCTAGTTACTAGGAAATTCCTTTAAGTGAATTACACCAATATATTTAGTTTCAAAAGTTTCAAAGTGGTTCAATGAACTTGCAGAGCAAAAAAAAGTTTGATAACATGGATATAAATAGATTTGTATCCGTTTATAATACTGCTAGAAGTGTGTAATTGGTTTGGAAAGGAATGCCAAACTAGTAGTACCCGAAAAAGGCGATTTCGTTGCTGGAAACGCAATTTCAAATGCTATATATGTCACCACAGCTGCGCGAATTCAACTGTTCGGACCTGCACGAGCGCACAGGCTCGGAATGCAGCGCGGAGCCGCAATGTCCGCATCCCTGCAAGTGCAGCCAGGAACACCAGCAGCACATCGTCGACTGCCGCGAGAAATCCTTGACGAAAGTGCCCACACCAGTTCCAGAAGACACCACCGAAATGTTTGTAAATTTATTCCAGTCATAGCACCGCGTAGAAGCTCGCCACTTGCAACCTATCACCAAAGTAGTACAATCCTTAAAACCAATACTTTGGTTTCTGCTCCTGTCAAACAATCCACTTACTAAAATCGTCAACTCAAGCCTTGGTTATTGATCCGATTGGGAATTGATAGTATTCGTCAGTTATTCTATTCAGTATCTCAAGTAGACCAGACGGAGTCTTTAAAAGAACACCACTAAAGCAAGTAAATCCCCCGAAACATATTGAACGCGAGTCAATAAATCATTTTGCATTGAGCTACTCGGTATGAAAGGAATGGCTCTTATGGGGATGGGGTTGGTCTTTATTATAAGGAAAAGGAACGAGCCTTGTGTGGAAGGAGTGGAGAACCTTTACGCGGGCGAAAGTAGGAAAATATGAAGGTTACGAAATTCGCTAAGTTATTCTTTCCTTTTGTCGATCACTCGCAGCCGGCTCGAGCAGAACCGTATCACGGAAATACCGTCGAACGCCTTCTCCCTCTACAGGAAGTTACGCAGAATGTGAGTGACGTTCATGATTAATCTGCTTCTGTATTCTAGCAAGTTCGATCTTGCATACTTCAACTAATATTCTGATATTCTTCCACTCTCAACTACAGTGATCTAAGCAATAACCAGATCAAAGATATAGCAGCCGACGCATTCCATGGCCTCAAATCTTTGGAATCAGTGTGAGTCTTCCTGTCATATTACATAATTGAATTACAATAATTTAAATTTTACAGTATTAATTGAAACTTAAATACTTTGTTTAACAGGGTGCTCTATGGCAACAAAATTACACAGCTTCCTGCCGAAGTGTTCCATGGACTGTCGAGCTTAAAATTACTGTGAGTGGAAGTTTTTTCATTAATCTATCGTCAAAGCAGGTTTTTACAGTTTGTACCTCTAGACATTGGAAACTGATCTTGAAACTATCGATATTCCAGGTTGCTCAACGCGAATAACATATCCTGCATCCAGACCGATTTGTTCCGTGACCTGACCAGCCTCACCCTACTCTCTCTGTACAACAACAACATCAGGTCCCTGGCCAACGGCACCTTCGCCAATCTGCGCAGCATCGAAACGCTGTTTGTACCCCTGCCACTGGAGCGTTAATTTATACAAATTGCTGAGGCATTAGTGCTTTCAACGCACCTCGAAGCGCGCCCCCTCCACGCACACACAGATGCCATTGCATGCATACGCGTTTATATGTGGCGAACGGATCAAATTGCAAATTCCTGTTAGGGCATATTTACACGGCTGTTTTTCGATGGCCCGCCAAAGATCACTATCGGATTGAATGACGATACGAAATCACTTTCGCGACGAGCGCACTTTCAGCGGAACACGCTTATCGCCACCCTTTGAAATGGCATCGCTCCGAAAAGCGACACGGAAATTACGCGTCCACGATGGCTTAATCGCCGCGCTCCGTGCGATTAAACCTTTCGCATTGTACAGAGCGCTCCCTTGCATTGGAGCTGAATGCAGAGTTCAGGTCTACAACTAACATATGTATGTTTTTCGTAAATTCAATGGTTACCATTTAAATCCCCATTTCCCATTGTAGGAGAAAGAACTTTTATTGAACTAATACTTCCTTTTGCTGTAATTCAAATTTTGCAAAGTTTTCATGTCGGGTAATTTGAAGAAAATCGAGAAAGAGTTGGGGGATCAACGGATTACTAGATTGGCACGGTAGGAAAGGGTTAAAGCCGGGATCGTTTAATCGATAAGTGTGAGGTGGCGCATTTCAGAGGAACCTGCCCGTTTCCGCAGCTCGTTGAAACCAAGCGTAAGTAGCCGCTCGGTTTTAACGAAGTTTCTGGCTTGCCCGCAGACATTTGGGATTGAATCCCTTCATCTGCGACTGCAATCTGCGTTGGCTCAGTGTGTATCTCCGCAACCACCCGAGAGTCGAGACTACAGAGGCCAAGTGCGAGAACCCACACAAGCGTAAGATCTTTTCGATGCGCGACAACAAGTTCAGATGCGATGGTGAGTATCTTTTACTTACTTCTACCCGTGCATAATCACCTAACGAATCACAATTATATTGAAATTTGGTATCCACAATTAGTATATCGCTATGTGTAAATCTTCTTTTTCACATCATGTTCTCTGCTACTTAAGACATAGTCGCGGTTTAATAACTTTTTTCAAAAGAATGAGAAAGCCAGAAAAAACGTACTTGTACCAATTTTCCAATGAGACATTTCCTACGTATTTCTTGTGGTGCAAATATTTTTACGGTGTGGTATAAATCTGGCGGCGAGGATCTCCGCCGGTGTCGACACGTTCTGTCCAGGTGAGCGGGCAATCTGTAGGGGCAAACTGGTAGGCCGCATCACTGATAAATGCCGGACACTTTGTCGAGCGCGTGTAATTGCTACCGGGATGTGGCCTGGCTCCATGAGCAGAACGGCGTATTTATGTCGGCCCTGATATTAATACCGGCACTCGTTCGGTAGCCAAGCAAGTATTCATCACGCTTCATCTCGTCCTCTTCCTTTTCTTCCTCGAGCCCTGTCTCTTACATAATTCATACACTAAAACGATGCCGTTCCCTGGACACTGCCTAATGCCTGATCCGCTTATTCCACGCTCCAAATCACTTCGCCTGTGACGTATATTCCAAGTTTAAACTGGTACACTTGGAAACTGAGCAATAAAATCCGAGAACATTTTTAAATGTTACTAAAAACAGACTTTATAGTAAGAAAGTTTTTATACAACTAAGAGTCTATTGATAGCTGAGAGTCAAGTCTGAAATTTTGCACGATGAAAAGGATCGGAAACTGAAACCGAATCTTTGATATCCAGGTTTGAGTGATTGATTGAGCGTCAATGTAATTGATTACATTCGATCAAGGGCTAATCGCGGCTCAATAAAGTCTGATAAATGTAGGCCGCGCCGATGAGTAGGACAATCGCGAAGCTACCGCAAGATTAGCGAGCAATCGATAGCGGATGGAGCTAGGATGACTAGCCCGCTTGTAACGGATTCCGCAAATCGGTTATAACTTCTGCTAGAACCCCCACTATGCCCCCCGTCGATTGCTTGTTGATAAGCCGTGCTGCGAACGGCGAAACTATGGCCAACTATCACGTAAACCGGGATATGCTCCTGATCGATGAGCTTCCGTGGTGTTCCCAATATTTGTGAGATTGTTTCCAATCCTAAAGTCCACTTTCCAAGAACAAGAGTAAAATTTTGATGACAAGGCTAAAATGTTCCTTTGCTACAATTCCAAATATTGCAACCACTAGAGCGAACAATATATTGTTGAATACCTAGATACTCGATTGAACTAAGAAAAATGGGAACTTCATAGAATTATTAATTGAATTAATATACTCGGTAGACTTGATACTGAATGTTATTTGATTCTGAATCTAATAGTATTCCTCTTACCGACAAATTATTTCTCGCTAAGTAGCACATCGAACGGCGAAGTAAATTTATGGTTCAAGTTATAGTGGCCCGAACGTTCGCACCTCGGTAATTATGCGAACGTGGACGCTGTTTCTGGTGTACACGGTATCACCATATAATGTGTGTTCACGATACGAAGCGAACGTGTCCTGGAATAATAGCATCGCAAATACACGCTTCCTTTTCCAAGTGGTCACACGTTTCTGCGGGATGCGTTCGCCACACACGCGGAATCCATGGTGCGATGCCAAGCGTCGGACACTCGTTCGCACTTCTTACGTATCTTCTTACACCCTCCAGTTAAAACGCTACGCCATGGTAGAATCGAGCCACAAAAAATGCCGCTTTAGTCCGGACGAACAGTGCTTTCGAAGATTGTTGCATTGCCTGCAACCTGTGCGTCCATTGCAAAAGAAACTGGGCAAGTGCTCGTAGAGGCAAGTTCTTTCGGCTAAGAAAGCAGAGTTATCTGTTCGCTTTCGTAATATTTCAAACTTGGGCACAGGAAGCAGCGGTAAATGTTTTGTCCCGCGCAAGATTTCTTATTGAAGTCTTCTGAATCTTTTATAAACCGTGTTTCATTTGTTATTCATAGAGTTCTCAGAATTCTTGGAATCTTTTACTTTATTCGCTTTGAATTCTCGGAAGCTCTACACCCTATGATTTGTATCTTCACCTTTTTTATTCTATTGTCGCACAAAAAACATTCGAATATACTTGAATATCGCAGTATAGACTGTTTCCAATTCGAAATATTCTCTAACCGAAGTTCCGCAGTGACTTACCAGATGGAAAAAGCGACCGTAAACATTTCGTGCCGCAGCATAAACACGCATTACCAACCTGGCGATACTTTCGCCAGCAGAAAGTTACGCCGGGAACTTACTTGAAACTTTTCCCAACTACCGCTTCGCTGGGGCAACGCGGTCAGAGGCGCTCGTGGCGGTGGGAGTGAAATTTACGCAAAACTACGCCGGTTTTACTGAGGATTCGCGAGAATTAGAGTGGACGAGGGAAACACGCTCCGGAGTGGCAAAGGAATGAAAGGGTGGGTGGCGGGGAGCTGGTGGATCTGGCAAGGGAAGTGGCCGGGCAAGCAACGGAGAAGAAGAGCACTCGAGGGCCCGCACTCCAGACGATCGCCGAGCGTTTAACTTCGCCGCGTACCGAAAACCCGAGTATAAGGAATTAATTCAGAGCGCGACTCCCCCGACCCACCGGTTTATCTTGAGAAGACGAGCTTCAAAGCCAGGAAAAACACCCGAGATCGAGAACTCCGCGCAGAGCAGGGGGCAATGGAAGTTGGATCCGTGCGATTTTAAATTGCTCGAGCATCGCTGAGCATTCTTTCCTTCCTTTGCTTTCTCCGAAACATTGGAGAATTTCCAAGATAGTTCCTACTTACTTTATCCTTTACTGGAAGATAATTACAATAAGTGTTAGAGAACCCTCTACTCCCTATTAAATGTTATCTAGTCAGTTTATTAGGATTCTGCAGACAATAATACAAGATTCACTATGCGCCCGATCTCAAGCACTGTATTATCAAGAACGGGAGTATTCCGCAATCAGTCGATCTTAATCAGCAGCGGCTTAAATTCGTCCTTCTTAGTAATAATTTACGTTGCTCTCGAATCGGATATTGGCAAGCGGGCCATTGTACCACCATCCCAAATCAATCTTATTTGGAGCAGCCACAAAGCAGAAGCAGCTCCCGCTTCCTGTGCCCGCTGTACTTCCTCGTTATCCTGGATTAGCATTTGTTGCATTATCGCGAGTGATCAGCTCGAATAGGGATATCGGCAATCGAAGAGCAAAGCGGCAGGCGGGACTCAGCAGCGGTGAAGGCTTGCATGGCGGGAGTGGATCGTTCGATCCAGTTACTATAAGAACGCTGGCGCTCCACAATGGGGAATGATCGATATAATATTGAATGCGTGCGCGTGCACACGGGGGCCTATCGGGCTGCGGACAATTTGTAATGTGGCGTATAATGCGATGATAAATCACCGGTTCGCGCGCGCACTCATACATAAACATATTCGATGAGCAGCGAGCGGCCCCGAAGGTCCGAGTGCGAGGGAGCTCACGTGACACTCAACACTCAATTAACGTGTAAGCACACACGCGGCGCGTTGCGCCGATGCTTAATTTAATGATATCGCGCCCTGGCCGAGCCTGTACTACTGTCCATTATCGGAATTTATTGCCCGCTGCATTAACATGCTAACCCGCCGCTGCTAGTGCCGCCGCCGCTGCTGCTGCTGCTGCTGCTGTTGGTGTTGCCGTTGCCGCGCGCAATTATTCTGCCGATACGCGTCTCGAGTAGGCCTCCTCGATTTCAATTAGTAGGCAGCGTCGATTGATTCGCCAGGAGTCAAGCCGACGACGCCTCTCATCTGATTGCGGCCTCAAGGTGTAATGCTCTTCTTTGTCCGCAGGTGACGAGGAGCTTTTAACCAAGAGAGCTGGCGAATGCATCCTACCCGGCGAGTGTCCGTCACCCTGCACTTGCAATGGTGCGACTATCGATTGCTCTGGGAAGAATCTAACAGCCATACCCAAAGATCTGCCGATTTACACGTCCACTTTGTAAGTAGACTCTTGACATATGTATACGGATTTCAACAGTTCGGTCGATTTTGAGGAATTTCGGTATTAATGCAGACGTTTGTTAATGCGATCTAATAGGTTGCTGAGTAACAACGAGTTGACCAAGATCAGGGCGGATGATATCTTCAACAAACTTCCGCATTTGAGGCACTTGGATCTCAGGAAGAACAAGATCTCACGGATTGAAGCATCCGCCTTCAAAGGAGCGCACAACCTTGCTGATCTGTAAGTACAACGACAAGCCTTTAATTAATCAAATAAACTATTGAGATACATATACACGAATTTGCATTGTTAATAATCTTCAACGCACATGAACGCCTGAATTCCGACTTTGGTTATTGATTTCTTTCGGAAGAGAAGCCAATCAAAGGAAACCTTGGCAAAGAGCAATGCTCGAGATCAAATCAAAAGACAGATTAATCGTTAATTATGTCAATTACGTCAGAGTGCTGACTGTCAAATTGGTAAATGACTTCTTTCACTTGGGCGCGCGTCCTTCCAATCGCAACCAACGGCGCCGGGCACAAGGTTTAACGAGGCAGAATGGGATTTAATTTTCAAAGGCAATTAACGGAACAATAGGTCAATTAATTAGCTACTCCGCCTCGGCGGAGGGTGGCTGGACTTGTACCTCTGATAAACATACCAGGGGAACTGCCATCCGCACATTTACATCGAGCAATTATATTCCACGTGATTAAAAGTCCACAGGAATAATATCACTGACTTTTGATTCACTAATTACATTGTAATACGGATTCATAACTTTACGGGCGCAAATGTAAAGAACAGATTAAATGACAATGAGTTCGGAATTTCTAGCTTGTTTATTAGCATCTTATGAACACACGCATGCTTCAAAAACGATATTTCCTGATGCTTTCTTCGTAAATAGAAAAAAACGAATGAGAAAGTACACATGCAGTAATGGCACACATTCTCTCACGAACACTTGATTTTTCTTCTGGCGACCGCATTCCACGCTATAATGAGCTTTTCTTTCGCAGGCTCTTGGCGGAGAATAAGCTACGCGAAATTCACAATAAAATGTTCATTGGCCTGACGAATCTTCGGACATTGTGAGTACCACCCGCTCCCCCATTATTGGCTACTGAAGTGGGCTGCAAAAATTTCTTGAATAAGAACTTTTTATGTTAGGTTCCATAAAAGAATGATACTCTCGTAAACCTTACACAGGCTACACTTACCTGCAAACTCGGAAAATAAAAGCTTGACTCGTAAAATCTATATTTTGTTCCATTAATGCGGAAAGATGCATTATTGATTGATCTGGAAAATGACACTTCAAGATTTATATGTTTCGGAATTGTCTTTTCGCAGAAACCTTCATGGAAACGTAATTACATGCGTGATGTCAGGATCCTTCGATGAATTGACGCATTTGGATTCCTTGTGAGTAGAATTCACTTATCACTCCATTAACTCGATAGTAAGGAATGAACATCAGTATCAATCGCGAGTGAAACATCTCCGAGAAGTTTGCCCGACGACAAGTGACTAACATTTGCCTAACTCGCGCACATTATTAATGATAGAGCGTCTTGATAAATTATCCTCGCACTTTCAGGAACATGCAAGCCAATCCTTTGTCGTGCAATTGTCATCTTGCATGGTTCGCCCGGTGGCTTAAGAAGCGCAATATGGCCGGTGTCTCCGGTCGCTGTCACGACCCACCACGGCTGAAAGATGCCGTCATCAAGGACATTCCTGAGCATGAATTCAAATGCACTAGTATGTACATTAATGTCACCTGATTAATCTACTAATGTCAAACGTAAACTGGCCGAAGTGAGAAATGATCCACTGAAATAACAAATGAAAAGGGAAATTAGAAATTATCACGTTTACAATTAATAGGATATCCCGTGTTAAATTCCGTTTAATTTTCATCCACGCAGCATCCATTTGACAAACAAGTCTTTGATCTCTCTGAATTGCTGCGCTCCTCTTCCCAAATTACGAGAAAATTTCGTGTCGAAAATAGAGTCCGACGGTCTTCCTCATGGTTAAACTTTCCAAATAAATCAACGGACAGGCGTGCCTGTAATCAGTTTAGAGAGGCCGAGAGTACGGCATTAAAATGGCCAAGTTATAATTGGGAAACGTCGGCAAAGCGAGTGGTGTGGGCTGCGCAATTAACGATCGACGACTTTATTTCATGAACCACAGACGACAGCTTGGGTTGTCTGGGCGACGATTACTGCCCGCCGAAATGCACTTGCGCTGGATCGGTGGTGAGGTGCTCCAGGTCCCAACTTACAGAGATCCCGCGTGGGATACCAGCGGAAACTACGGAGCTCTACCTGAATGAGAACGACATCAAGACCATCCAGCCGGAGCGCCTGAACCACCTGAGGATTCTCACCGTACTGTAAATATGCTAGCTTCAACCTTTATGCAGACCCCCTCCAAAAATGTATCTCCTTCTTATAAATGCTTTTCGCTTTTAGGGATCTGAGCAGAAATAAGATTAGTATGCTATCAAATGATTCCTTCAGGAATCTGACCAATCTATCACAGCTGTAAGTTGAATATTTAGTATATTATTGTATGTACTTGTTACATATGGTTCGAATTTGAAAGGTTGTAAAATGATAGAACACTTTACAGTGATAATACTTGTCTTTTGCAGGATCATCAGCTTCAATACACTGCAATGTGTTCAAAAGAACGCTCTGGCGGGTTTGCATTCCCTGCGTATGATGTGAGTTTGATTTTTCTCCGTTTAGAATTGTATTTGATTTATTTATGAAAAACTGGAGTTATTAAAACATGTATATCATTCCAGCTCTCTGTACGGTAACGAAATATCCGTCATCCCCGAAGGTGCTTTTGAAGACCTGAAATCCATAACTCATCTGTAAGTAATTCCGCCTGTATTTGCAGGCATTTTTTTACCTCAAGGCTTAAATTAGAGATGAATTGCATATAATAAATGAACGACTCATGGATTCTGAATGTACTGAACAGTGCGTTGGGCTCTAATCCACTCTACTGCGACTGCAATATGCGCTGGTTGGCCGAGTGGGTGAAAAGAGGCTACACCGAGCCAGGTATAGCCAGCTGCACGGAGCCGCCCGCAATGAGGGACAAACTCCTTCTCTCAACCCCGGCAGCCGCTTTCCAATGTAAAAGTAAGTACTCCATGGAGTCTAGCTTTGCGATTGCGACCAGTGCGGTCACTTGCTAGCCTTTTTTTTCTTACCCGCGAATCACTTTTCTCGTAGACGAAGTAAATAAATCAAGGATAGCAAACTATCGACTTATTGTTAGTTATCGATAATAGCAAAATCACGTGAACTGCTCAACTTCTAGAACTAGAATGTTCCGATGATCATACTGGTCGCGAGCGCCTAATTGCTGTCGCACGTAACAGTGTGTGTTTTTAATTTCCTAGTGGTGGGCGATGCGGTCTGTTTAGTTTTGCGGTTTTTTGGCCTCATATCGCAGTACGGTACTAAAGTTGCTCATTAATCGTAGACATTTCTTCCGCCCAGCCAAACAGCAGCCTGCCGAGGTCCTGGCCAAATGCGACGTCTGCTACATCTCGCCATGCCAAAACGGAGGCCTATGCCAGTCACTACCAGATCGGGAATTCCAATGCAAGTGTACGCCAGGATATCACGGAGTCCGGTGCGAGCATAAAATCGATGCGTGCTATGGAGCTCCTTGCCGGAACTCCGCTACATGTAAAGTACTGGAAGAAGGAAGATTCAGGTATTTGTCCTCTCGACTGCCTAGCGTCGCTCTTCTTCTGGGCTGCTCGCTGGGTCGTCCTTACACTTGCTCGCTCGCAACATCCCCGATACTTTTCCTCACATCTCGTCTGCATTAGACTTCCTTCTAGAGCCTATGTAAATTATCTCTCCCTCTACTTTAATGCTAACAAACGTGGCAATTTGATTTTGAAGTATATAACTTTTCAAAATTCTTGCGAGTCTTACATAGTTAATCCATACTGTGGACGTATTGGTGGTTAAGGAAAGTAGATTTGGGATGAGTTTCTGTACATATATTCAAAGTGGTGTGCGCGTGCCTGTGTCGTTGGTTGCTGCGCTAGAAAACGCTCAGTAAAACAATACGTTATGAAAGTAGATACTGCACGAGATATGATGGTGTAACGTATTCAAAGTAGACCGAATATCATTGGAAAAATAGTAGATATATTCGTTTGGAGTAGTATAACACGTGACGTACGGTGAAATTTGACCTGGATGTGGATTTGCCATATGATTCAGTCGTATACTGATATTTATTCAGGTGAAAAATTGTATGCTTAGAGGGAAAACCTCACGTGAAGCATATGCGATAAATCATATAATTATTATTCCTTTTCATGCAACTGTAAATATCTTATGTCAAATCCACTCCACAAAATGCATATGTAAGTGAATGGAGGGGGACCCTTCGCACGTGAGCCCCGAAGATAACTAGTTAGACGCAACTCAATATCGATAAGCTTTCTTTGAAGGATGAACGGTATTATTAACATATTACAGAGACCCCTAATTTGTCGTAAATCTTGAAGTAGAAAGTAAGGAAATTCTACTTTTGAAAGCATAATAAAATCCTCAAAATTCCCATTTGAGTATCATGCGTTCATCCATAATATTTCGTAACTCGATTAGATATTATAAGATACTCCCATAAAAGATAACTCGATGGAGTATATTATCAACATTGATTGCGTCTGACCATCCAATCTGTCGACTATACCACGAGCAAAAATCGCGGTCAATGTCTCGATTGACGTTCAGTCGGTGTGTGACAGTTGCGACTGTGCCCCCGGATACAAGGGACTCCGATGCGAAAGTAATGTCGACGACTGCGAGAATCACAAGTGCGCAAACAACGCAACCTGCGTCGACCTCATCCAGGCCTATCGATGTGAGTGCACCCCAGGTTTCATGGGAGAGTACTGCGAGGAGAAAATACCCTTTTGCACAAAAGACCACGACCCCTGCGAGAACGGAGGTCGGTGTGTGGACCACGGGACCCACTACAGCTGCGAATGCCCAATCGGCTTCTCCGGCCTCAATTGTTCTCTCAACGTGGATGACTGCCGTGATCATATGTGCCAGGTATAAGATATGAATCCAAAGTGTGAATAAGTGGTAACAATCTTAAGCCAATCTTACAAATAATTATATTTGCAGAACGGTGCTACTTGCATCGACGGCATAAACAATTACGAGTGTAAGTGCGCCGCGGAGTATTCCGGGAGGTACTGTGAAGCTGCACCATCAACAGCCATGCTTTATCCGCAAACAAGTCCTTGTGCCCATCACGACTGCCAACATGGTGCATGCTTCCAGCCAGCTCCCGCCTCCGCCGCGGACTACCTTTGCCAGTGCCACCCCGGCTACACCGGTAAGTCCTAGTATCAGACTTCTTTTATACCCTTTGTACATGTCTCTTTAACAACATTTAGTCACATTCCTAACGTACTTTCTCTCTGTAAACATAACGATGCTAATTAAAATTTAGGAAAACGATGCGAGTACCTGACGAGTCTGAGCTTCGTGGACAACAGCTCGCTGGTCGAGCTGGAGCCGCTGCGCACTAGGCCCGAAGCGAATGTGACCATCATTTTCACGACCACGCAGGAGAACGGGGTTCTTTTCTATAACGGGCAAAACGGCGATCACATAGCCGTCGAGCTTTTCAATGGCCGCGTTAGAGTCTCATACGATGTCGGCAATTATCCCACCTCGACCATGTACAGTTACGAGATGGTGGCCGACGGTAAACCCCATATGGCTGAACTTCTTGCGATCAAGAAGAACTTCACCATGAGGGTCGATCGAGGTCCTGCAAGAAGTATCATCAATGAGGGTCCTAAGGAGTACCTTAAACTTGTCTCGCCCATGTACGTGGGTGGCGTCGCGCCGAAAGTTGCTTCCGTCGCCTTCACCGAGTTCCACTTGCGAAACATTACTAGCTTCCAAGGTGAGCATTCAATTCTCCTTTGGCTCTCTATTGTAGTTGCCATTTTATTATCAATGGCAATTTATTACAAAGTATTACTTCATTATCATAACTATCTATTATGATACCAATGCACAAGGGGATCCTGTGTCACGTGTCCTATTAAAACTTTGCACCAATTTGTTTCAGGCTGTATCTCCGAGATGTGGATCAATCACAAGTTGGTGGACTTTAGTAATGCCGCGAAGATGCACCACGTTAGTCCCGGATGCAGCTCGAACGAGGAAGAGGCTGACGAGGCAAGGGATGTTATCGAGGCAGAAGGGCTTAGCAGTAGCATTGCTGACGAGGATTCACTGTCGCATCATCTAACACACCAACACTCCGGTAAGTTTCTCATCTCATTCCACTTAATCCTCGCACGAGCTACCTTTCAAATCTCATTTTTAATGTAAAGCCTTTGAACTCTTTTTCATCTGATTAAGTATTAGCAAATAAATATCTTGCACGGCTCAATGCTACTTTTACTGTATATTATAACTACGTAACGATATATTGCCTGTTTTTTTACAGACATCGTCGTCTCAGTGCCAGTGACAACCATCACTGACCCGTGCGCCGGCAACGAGTGCAGAAATGGGTCGCAGTGTGTGGCTTCTCCTTTCGGAAATGGATATTCCTGCAAGTGTCAAACTGGCTGGCAGGGACGATACTGTGAAAAAGGTAAGTGACCTCATATGACATCATACCCACGTAAAAGTGTTCTGACTCATATGAATATAATTTCGATTCAAAATTATTTGCCTCAATTATCGAATAATACATAAAAACTACACTAAATGCCACAAATTATTGAGCCGTCACGTGGAAACTGATCACAAGTGCTATAAATAAATCCAGAGTCGAGCTCTGTTTGCTCTATATATTTCATCGTGAATCCCAGTTTAAATATTTGCCACAAAAATAGACTGGAAAAGTAAGCCGTGGAGTCCGAAAACTTGTGCCAATAACCGCACTAATATTTATACCGCTGTATAAATCCGCAATATCGGTGGGATACGGGGAGGCCAAAGTAAACGGCGTAGAGTTGTGCTGTTGGAATAGTCGAATACTTTGCTGATAGAAAGGATAGATCTAATCGTTTTGAGTGGCTAATACGGATATTGTTGATTAAACATATTTTTTAGTCAGCGTATGATTGAGTGGGAGTTAGACCTGCATTTTCTATTAACAGACTGCTGCTGGGTATAATAGTACATCTGCACGCATATACATATACGTACAGCATATGTATACCATGTACGCCTTTCCCCTTTCAGCACCTACGTGTCGCAAGGAACATACAAGGGAGTATTACAGCGAGAATGGATGTCGGAGTCGACGACCAGTGAAGCTTGCCAAATGTTGGGGCAGTTGCGGCAACTCCTGCTGCTTACCACGGAAGACTAAGCGGCGCAAGGTAGGAGCCCAGTATAAACTAAATTCGTTATAGGACGTATGTAGTATTAATGTAAAATTACTTTCGACATATAAAATTATTGCATACCGACTGGTGCAAACTGTGTAAAAATAAATGAAGCAATTGTTGAAGTGCACGCAATAAATCGAAGTGCATAACTTGCAGGTACGACTAATCTGCGTGGATGGTATGCGGTATACCAAGGAAGTCGATCTGGTTCGTAAGTGCACGTGCACCCGCAAATGTTACTAGCCAAGACGAGCGAGGTGGTGAAGCGAGACCGCATGTGGAAGTGCTTATTATCCCCTGCGGCTCACATGAACCAGTCGAGGAGCGTATCGAGACCGAGAAGAAACCCCCAATATCCGAGACAGTAACCCAGAAATATAGTGGTTCTACGACTGACCAAAGGTGTGTCGGGAGTTACGCGATGGCAGCTCAGAACGTTGAAGCACATGGATGCAGACTCCCGACATATCTGGCGCGAGATACACCTGCGTGGACCGACGTGAAAACGAGGAGAGTGGGTGACGAAAGTCCAGGCCAAAACTATGATGGACACAGTACACCACACCACAGACACAACCGGCTCAGTGTGATATATATATAAATATATATATGTATTCTTTAATGAAAAAATGCAGAACTATATTACGCGTGCGTAGAATACTAACTATGGATAATCGAAAGCAGTTATCACGTATTAGGTATACTAAACGTATGTAACGATGGATTTAGAGACACAGAGACAACACGAGCAGAACAAGGGTACACGAAACTGTTCGATCAGTGTCAAATAGATCCGGCGGGTGGAAGACACCGTTAAAGTCACTGTGAAAGCACTAGCTTCTTTAGGTAGATTTATTCCAGATCTGCAGGAATTTTGTAGTCTTGTCGAATATCCCATGTAATCAGGCTGAAAAACTATAGCGACTCAATCCTGCTGTCACTTGATTTTTGTACAGGATTAAGCCTTCGCTTATTCTAGACCCGCATGGTAAGTTCACTTGCAAAGCGTCGGCAACTGTCGGATCTATTTAACGGCAAATTTTTACTGTAAACAAGTTCTCGAGTGCGCAGCAATGTCATCGTGCACAAGAGCCATAGAAATGTGTCTACGCGCATTTCGAAGTAGCGCGTTACGAAAATAGAGGAAAATGTTCTTTATCCACATAACTTTTCGTCGGTGACACTTTCTATCCCGGCATGTTCGATTTGACAATTTAGTCTCCCTTCTGTTGAGAAATGTTGCTCTAAATGTTTAACTTTCTGATAATTAGTTAAATAGTTTAGAAGCGGTTAATGAAAATCTGTATGCAGAGGGTGTTCAATGTTTTCCCGGTTTTTCATTTATTTTGTTGTGATACCGTGTTTGTGGATGCATTACTAATTCCTGTCAAAAATGCGAATTGCTATTACTAGCTTGAAGCACGCGTACTGTACATACACTTTCATGTAGTAAGTATGTGTCCTTTCTCATGATCGAAAACCCTTTGGCAAAAAGTCGGGTTTACTTCAAAATGTGCGAAACTTTCACAACTTGATTCTACGAAATATCCGCTGTGCTCAAACATTGTACTACATGAAAACGTCAATATGTAATCCAAACTTCAAACTGTCTCGTAATATGTTTAGAAAGGCTAAGATGTCATTAATGTATAAAATAGAAGAAATATGACCCCAAGGTAATACGTAAGCTAAGGTGGCAGTGAGTCCAGCGGATACGTCGAACTTTTGAAGGCAATCCACCAAAGGAGCAACAAGATTGATGCAACCAAATCGATGACAAATCACAGGAAAACATTACCGTACACGCCCCTCATCGCCAAGCAGTGTTGCACGTGGATCTCAACATTATCGATTTTCCAGTCTCCATTCCACGGCCTAAAAGAACTCGAGAACATCCAACACGTAATCCCGATATCCTGCAACTGCTAAGTCGATCATCTGATCGATTGCTGGCTGGAATTAGTATGAGAGCGTTTAGGTAAAAAAAAAAGGTTTATTTGGCAGGTATACGCTCCGGAGCAGGGAGAGGAATTGCACGCGAACCGTTGCGAAGCAAGCGAGATAGCAATCGTGTGTAATTAAAATATGGTCATTCGAATGTGAAATGGATGTAACTATATTAATAAGCGGACTCTCTGATCATGGAGCAGAGGGTTCGACGCTAGAGAAGAAGAGGATCGCGTAATTATTTTTGTATAAGCGTCATTATTTATATCAGAGCTCTCGAGGATAATTTTCGCATATTGGTTTGTCGGTGGATAGAGCGTAATTCGTTTTCGAAACTACTTAAGTCCGTATTGAATGTTTCGCATAAATGCCCCGTACACAGCGCTGTACCTATTTATATACTGTACCTATTTACTGCCAATACTGCATTACATCTTCCACTGCCAGTATTTAAGTGTATTTATTCGTTTTTAAAGTTAAGACCAATGTTAAGACGAAGAAGTTTTCTATGAAATCCCACTTTACAATTACCGACTGTCGCAGAAACTTCACTGCCACGGTCACTGCTGGCTCTAACAGAGATCTAAGGTGATCCACCCATTACAGACATGAAAGCTCTCAATATACTGCGCAATATTTATTACGAAACGGTATTCAAAATTCACTTGATGTTTCTCATTATACCAGTTAAAAATACGTTCACTTACCAAGTACCAATTGACAATCGGGTAAAGCTCTGTAAACAGCTAAGTTTAACTCACACACCTTTCTAATCTTCTTCCATATGAAGACACCTAGTTTACGTATGTTATTATTTACCCATATTATTCCGGTGTATTATTACACATGTGCGTTTCAACTTTTTGAGATTTGCATTGATTATATTTTATTGTCAGACTAATGCTATACGTTAACGTACGGGACAGAAAATAAGTCCAACTATGTGGAAGGACATGCGCAGGATTTAGAAATGAATTGAATGTGGCGGTGGTTGTTACTGTCTTCATCTCTGCATACGCTGACGAGCTAATAGGCATAGTGTGATAAGTCTTATTATACCCTCTCGATTCATAGTATTAATAGTTCCGTAAGTTGAACCTCCGCCTTGCGTTTCGAATTTCTCGTTCTCTTGTTAGTCCTATATTTATTACACAACTTGATTTTTGTATTTTTTTGTATCCCAAATTGACAGTACAGTTACAATGACATCATATTCGGGATTAATATGTATTCGTTGATAGTCAGACCTGCACTTTTACTGAAAAACATTATTTGCAAAAAGTATCGGACTCGTCTGCGTTGCCATTCCAAATTACTGGACTATACTCTGTTATTCGCCACTCAATTTAATTTTGCTTGATTGCCAACGAAGCTTGATTTATTTCGGTGCTATTTCAATCATACAGAGTTGTACAATCGACACTTTTCAAAAGGTTTATATGATTTGGCATTAATTAGGACTACCAGATGAATCACTGCCAAACTTAATTGGCAGTGTAAAGAGAAGGATACGAGCAGGCAAAAAATTAGTAGACCGAACGGATAACAAATAGATTGATCGAAAATCTGATGTGCAGGATAATATAGTGATGGGGCGATCCAAAAATGTATTATGAAACTCCTCTAATTGACAAACATTGTAACTCGAATAATTGTATAAACAGCACCCTTTTAACTTCCTGTTTGGAATATACTTTTACATTTTCACATCGTTCTCATAAACGAGTTTCCCAAACAAACTCCTTTCTCAAAACTCATAAATTTATAATTTTAAAAAGACATGAGTTTGACAGTACATTTTTTGGCTAACCCGCGTAACAGAGAGTATATCGCAGAAAGGTGTAAGGACAGTAGTCATCAGCAAACAAGTCCGCGCTTAATCTAACTTGTGTGTACACGACTTAATTCTTCGTACGATGAGCACACATCGTTCGAGACTTAGACAAAGAGAAAGTTAATAGAGGGGTAGAAGAAGTGAATGGGGGGAGGAAGAGCGTGAGAGTTGTAAGGTTTACAATGAAGCTTACGTCTATACTGGACAATAATGAGAGGAGGCGACGGGGTTTCGTAGCATTGGGAATATGAGTGTTCGAGACTTGCGATTGCTCGAAAATGAATTCCTAAGTCAGCGGGTTAAGATTTGTACATTTGTTTCTCACGAGAATCCTTTAATATATATTTCACGATCGACCGACTAGCGCATGCGACGAAAGTATACCATTGACCAGTCTTATGTATAAAATCTAGCAAATGCTTCCACGAACAAGTGATAAGTCTAAAAGTCCTTGTTGCTTTACAAGCCAACCTGTAAACAATGCAACAAATGAGTCGATTCTTTGCGATCAGTGTTCCTAATTACATAATTAGTTGGCATTTCTTAAATCCTGTATTAAAGAATGAGCAGTAAAATGAGCTCGAAGAATGCCCTCCAGACCCGTAAAATTGCAAGTAAAAAATGTCCGCTATTATTACTCGAAAAAAGTAAAAATTATTCGACAAATAATCGTAATCAATATGCAAATATAAACATATATGCATCGAAGTGTACGTTTACAGGTTTGGTAAATATGAGAAGAAAACGTACGCAAAGCATAATTCAATATTCAATATCCTTAACCATCGGCAATTTGATAAAAAGCTTTGGTTCGCATTTATGCAATAAGAGATTTGCTACATTTTATGCATACAAGTATCGGCAGGCAGAGAGAATGCCCTAAGCAGGTATACGTCTTACTTTGTATATTAGCTGACACCGACTAGTTACGAAAAGTATTACCGAACACACACATGTACGCCGATATTTTGTGTAACAATTATTTAATGGTCAAACACGTTTCTACGTCTGTAACTGAACCTTAATATATCATTGACAACAGCATTTACTAATGGCATAATTATATTTGCGTGGGCAATGACTTAAATGCTCGACAGTTTCCTTCACGTTATTTGGGGCCTCGAGAGTTAGCTCTGGTCTCGTAACTTATATTAAATAACTTATTGTTTAGGGACTGTAATTAGCACGTCCCGTGATACCGTGGGACGTATATTTTAGTACGAAGTGTATAAACGGCTAGCATGAAATGCCGCCTGTTAGTTAATATATGAAGAGACAGATTACCTAATCGCATTAACCCTGGTCGCGGACTAAAGCAAAGGGCGAGTGGAAGTACCGCGGCTCTTTCTAACTTGAAAGTAACCATTTCGCTACACTCTTGTACTAGACTTATCTTGAATGCTCTTCGGCTGCGTGGTAGCACACAGCCTGCATTCTTTTTCTATCTACGGTGCTGACACTTCGCCAACCGAACAGATAAATCCACGCACTACAACCGGTGTAGGAATCCTCATTCAATACTGTATTATATAAAGTTGTATTCAATGTCAGTCACGTTAGTATCTAAATGTTTACGCTGACGCTCAAAATTAGATTGTGAAACCTCTGCCCTATTTCCCTACTCTTAAGCTTAATGTCCGAGCTTAGCGTTAAGCTCTTCAATTTATGAATTGCTAAACTCAGCGAGCATACGAGCGTAGTTTTTGGTGATCGGATCTGTCCTTTCGTGTGGCGAGGCGTCGTCACGAATTCTTTCTCTCTCGAGATACTCATCGCTACCATTTCTCAAGCAAAGCGAATTTCGTGTGCGCGTGGTACCGTACGAGTGCCAGTAGAGTTTACGGGTGTGCCTGTGTATACGTGTGCGTGCACGACTGAGCGTGTATCACTTGGGATGAAAGGGTCTCCGCGAAGGCGGAACATGAAATTAATTGCACGAGAATGCTTGGCCACTCGGCCTAACGAATGCCTGAGTGTGTGGGTGTGTGTATGCGTGCGAGAGAGAGAATCCAACGCGCGCGCGCGCGGCACCACTTACCAAATAACAATGGAATACTGCATGCCCTAGACATATTCTAGCTCCTTACATTGTAGGTATATGAAGTTTAGGTATTAGCATTAAAAGCGAAATGTCTATGTTTATATAATGTAATAAATCCTCGAAATACGAACGCTATGAAATAAATGTATGTAAAGTTTAACGCTGCAATATCATTATTGTTATTTTTCATTATTTGCTTTCTAGATGCCTTACATTTTTAGAACAAGTATATTTGCTTTTGGGTACTCTATTATTGTTATTAAACGATAATGATGACTTCTTCCTATCGCCTGAGTAAAAGGAAATGTGCATAATGGGGCCGGGCATATCGTACAAGTTAATCCATATTTTCCCACTGTCACGATTGATCTACACACTCAGTACTGGCCCGGGCGCACCAGTGTAAACGATCTTACTTTAATAATTTCCTGTATTACTGCAATACAGCTATTGCGACATATAATTTCAAGTTATCATGCATCACTCTGACCATTATATGGCGCGCACACTGCACGCAAAGGGTCGCACTGCACGCACGAATCGCTTCATCTACTGACAGAATTCATGTGATGTAGAAACAGGCGTTAGTGTCCAGCTGGTTTCAATTTATGTATGTATGTACAAGTAAAACACTTGAAGGAATAAAAGGAGTGGTAAATTTCAAGTTCTATGTTGCTCCTTTGCTGGGAATGCAATTCTGATCTAGTTATGACCCTTGCATGATCTATAGTTATCATCCTTGTGTGGTCCCCAAAAGGAATAGGAAATACAGGATGATCAATTTCGGGAGAGCATGTTCGATAAACATCTTTTATTTCATCTCTAACGTTTCAAGACCAGTATACATACATGTAATCAAAATAAACCACTGACCGAAAAAATTATTTTCAAATACACGTCACCAATCGAACCGACCAAACTCTATATAGACTATGTAGCCTGCACAAAATTAACTTGTTTCACTATTCAATAGGAAGTGCTCACACTCTATTTCTCTCACTCATCCTCATTCTCTCCCTTTCTTTTGTTACAGTTAAATTTCATTGCGCGCGAGCGTCAGTTAAAGTACGTCGAAATGTACATATAAAAATAAAAAAGGAATAACAACGTTCAATAAACATCCCCGCGAATTCAATGGGAGAGCACTGAAAGCATGGTCAACAATTCGGTGAAATTTCGATTACTTGGGAGCGATCAACCCTTTCAGGGCGTCGAAGCTATTTCCGTCCGGCTGGACACTGGTTGTGCGTCCATCACTAGATCGCACCAACAAAAAGCCATAAGCGTCTATACCAATTATTTTGGCATTCTGTGACTTGCCGGACGCTGAAACAATCGTCACCTCCGCACCACTGCAAATAATTGATTGGCAATTAACATATGCATTTCCTACTTTATTGCAATTATATTCAACTTTTTTTTTATGATATTTGACTTACTCGTGCATCCAATAAGTATAATAAATGTTGAACAAGGCATCCATGTTGCCGCTTTGTACGATATTCAGCAAACGTTCTATCTCATTTAACACTACGGCGAAGTACTGTTCATAAGGGATCATCTTCAGGTTCTTATGGTGAGTTTCATTGTACATTTTGATCAGGTCATAAATACAGCAAGTGGGCTCACTATTAGAGAGATTCACACCCACACCTTTAAGAAAGCATATGGATTGTGTCAGTTTACATGACTGATTGAAGAAATAAAGCTTTGCACAGACAGTACTGCCAGTTTGCTAAGTTTGCTTACCCGCGTTACATATATTCTGAGAGGATTCGATTTCTGAGGTAAGGACGATCCCACCCAACTTAACTTTAGCTCCCCCGGCGTAAATATCGTTAGGCCACTTCAAACAGAGATCAATATCCTGCGGGACCAGTTAAGAAAAAGTTGCATTACTATTATAAAATTAATTCTATTAATTAAAATATATCGAAGCGAAACCATGTGAAGAACTTCTACAAATTAACAAACGCTTTCAGTTTGAAAGTTCGCATATAAACATGGATGTGAAAAACAAACCTCATAACCAGGCAGAGACCTGATCCCATGGACAATGCCAGCGACAAAAAGATGCTGTAAGATAGTAATGTGTGTACCCAATACAGAATCCGTGGGTATATGCACCTGCATGCTAAACATCGCACAGCCCTTCGGACTTAACCATATATTTTTTCCACGCCCTTAAAATGGACAATAAAACGATTGCTTGTCTTTGTACTTCACTAGATACTTTAGATTGAAAACATATTTACGTAAATATGTTTAATTACCTCGACCACGAGTTTGTTGACGAGTAATCACAGTTAATCCATGCTGTAATTTACATCCATTTAGAACGTCCATCGACGAAGTCATTATATCGGCGTATATTACTAAACGACCGAGTTCGCTAGTTTGTAAATTCTAAAATGGAAGTATCATTATAGAAAAAGATACATATTAAAACACCAAAAAGTCACAAACAAAACATTGTGGGCATATTCACATCAAAATATTCTATCGTCGAAAAATTCTCTGGGCACTGATGCAAGAGGATCGGAAGAAACGATGATGATGCCTGCCGAGGTGTTGTGTTACCCCGACAAAATTGAAGTTCCAATTTTCGCATTTTCAGAGTCTCGTTCGAACCCATCGTGCCTTTCAATCTTTCCAGCATATCGAGTTTTAACTGAAAGTTATTAGAAAATAAATAAAATATAAGAATGTCTCGTAGGCATTCCTCCCACCAGCAGTGAGCCAGCATGCATATAACAATTACCTCGTGTCGACCCAAGAAAAATGCTGGTGTGTATGCTGCAGGTATTGGCGAAGCCTCGCTCACTACCACGTCCAAATACGTCTCTAATAAATCATTGAAGATCTCTAAACGGGTGCTATTACTCTGTTTAAGAGCAATGAATTTGCTCTCTTCAAACTGATATTGCATAGGATCAACTTCCAAATGAATCTGTGAGAAGACCACTTTGCCACCGGATTCGGGAAGAGTAGCCAGTAGAATACTGGGTGTTTGCCACGTCTCCTCAGTACCAAGCACTTCAATGTTGAAAGAATGTAGCTTCCCCCGCCTGTCCTTTATCTGGGCCGATGTAGGCGTGTGAGGATTTGAAATCCTAACAATTTAATTTGAATCATGATTTCTTTTACTATCACTGGAACGAAAATCAATTTATCGGTACTTACTTTACATCCTCCTGTTCTTGCGAGAACCTAGCCCTTATGGGGGAAGCTTGGTAACAAAAGATGTGGTGCATCATTCGTACGTGCCGCCACTTGCCGTAGGAAAAGTGAACAAGCTCGTTTTCCCGCACCTCTGCCGTCTTAAACGTTGGTAACAGGACATGAAGCACATCCGAACAGAGTGCTAATAACTTCCCTCCCCTCAAAATAAATTCAATAATTTGGCTACCAATTTCACCACCCACGTTGCCGCAGACCACAACTAACGCCGCATTCTCCATCCACACATCATTTCTGGCATCTTCCAAAGGCAACGAGTATATCGCAAACCTAACAGAAGGTAATTGGAGAAGTAAAACTTTTATTCTAAAAAATTGGAGCCTTCCAATTAAGCACAAAGGGAACATACTTATCCAGCCCTAATGACTCTTCTAGAACAGCCTTCACATTAGTTCTTTCAACGTCACTGTCTGCAAATATTAGAATGTTGGGTGGCTTGGCATTTTTACCGCGTAGCTTGGCAGACATTTCCGCGGCGGAAGCTCTGAAACACAATGTTCATACAGTGACAATATTTTTATCGCGCAGTTACAGTTTATTAAATAAAGTAATTAAATAATTGGAGGACAAATTCGTTGCTTACTTTCGATCGTAAGTATTGAACTTTGGTGCTGCTTGCTGCCCGATATCTTTCGGTGGAACACGTGGTTCTGGCTTCTCGTCTTTATTTGTACTTGCTTCAATTGACTCTACAGAACTCTCACTCTTGTCGGCAGCCTTTGTGAGAACGTCCTGGGAAGATCTATCGGTAATGGACTCTATATCATCGGCTGTGGACTTGTCATCTTGTGGAGGAATGCTCAGGGGAGCCGGTGTAGAACCCCGCCTTTTACTACCACTGTCTGTGACCGGAAAGAAAACCATTACGTTATCAGCCTCAAATGAAACTTACATGAAAAATGATTTGAAGAAAGCTAAGAACAAAGTCTTACCTAATGTTTCATGGGATGACACACGTGTCTCTAAATCAATTCTATCGCTATCTTCCGGACAAACGATCAAGCCCGAGCATTCAGGTACTTCTAGAGATCGGTTTTGCTCCGATGCTAATTTGGCAGTGTCACTTATCATCCTCAGCTTCTCAACATGAGCTGCCCAGTCCGCTTCTCCCAAGAACTCTGGATAAACAAGCTTTCCAATTAATAATCAATAGTTGTAATTATCCGAAAAGTTATCAGCATGCAACGACACCACTTGAAATACGTCTTGTTATTTTTTTCTCATTTTTTTACATCCTCGATTTGAAAGTTAATCTGGCGCTAGAGCAAGGTTCACTATAGTGTAAAAATTGAGCTTGCAATTCTCGACTAGCATGCAAGTGTCTGGTCGGCAGATCGGGAAGAGGAAAGGGGAGGATCTACACCGGAATTCTAAACATAATAGTCGTGGCTGGTTTTTTTTCCAGTTACCGGATTCTGCCGAGTTTTCGTACGCGCGTACTATCCGATGCAACCAACGAGTTCAAGTGAGCGTAAAACAAAGAGAATCCTTGAATACAATAGATACACACATCTGCTGGATAGCTGACGTGCGGGTGGAAACTATGGAATTGGGTAATGGAAAAATGAGTGATTGAAGAAACGAATGACTGTCCCACTTTATCTGTGATTCATGTAACTGCCTTTCAGCATATTGCGGAATGTTTATGCAAATGACGCATACTTGCATACTTTAGAAAATTTGAATTCTACTTCTGCAATTTGAATAAAATACAAAACATTGAGTTTCCCAATATAAGGATTGAATTCATACTAATTTGAAAAATAGCATATGAGGTTTTCCAAAAAATAAAAAAATCTTGATAAGAACTGCCATTGTGTGTGATTGCGAGATATCTATGCAGGTAAGTACGTCCTTATTGATCTTACTTTTGTCTGCCGGTGATGATAGTACATCGTCGCTGTAATAGCACGGTTTTCCTGACACTTGGACAGCTAAAAAGGACCATTAATTTCCTTTTAATCGCCCAAGCTCAGCCGACACATCGCATGATCCGCACTTACTTTCGATCCGCTTTAAGATTAAACCGTTATTTATATAACAGGATTCCTCCATCGCTGCAATCAGCAGTTTAGTCAGAGTGTCCAGATCGGACCTTAAAATTAAGCCGACATTCCGGTTCGCAGTCCAGCCGACGATCAATCCGTAATCTTCGATCTACAAGTGGGAAAACAATGCAGTTTCAGGAGTGCTTGATCACTATTAACGACTATAATAAAGTAAAGTAATAAGTAATGTTTAACAAATGACAATACAAAATTGTATAATTTTAAACGCGTATATACTACAAGATGAAGAGAATGGGTAAACTCATACTATTGAAAAAGTTTAGGAGCTTAAAGGCCACTAAATGGGAATCACAACAGGCGCATAAAGGTTGCTGACACGACGCTCGAATTTGGTGTCGATCCGATATCTCATTCGTGCTACTTGTTGATCCGTAATCCATTTATACGAAAGGCTGATGACCACTCATCCAGTACAGTACCTTGGTGGAGTTCGCTATTTCATCTGGCTCAAAACTGTCCAGGTCGGCCTCGACCAACACGAAAACTTCACTCTCGCTCGACATTGCTATGTCGCAGCAATTGTTCGCATACAACGGGAAGGTAGTCCTGCCGCTGCGATAGGTCAACCAACCCGACATATCGATTTTTTGCTGATGGCGGAATAAAAATTAGTACGGCTGACCGGTCATTCTACTAGCGCAACTTCTACCGTAATTTCACACGCATCAGCCCATAAGGTCTACATATATCTACCTTTAGACTGTAATTTTATAAAAATAAGAAATAACTACCACTTTCTATCTTTAGATTTGATAAACTGTACAAGCGAAAAGTTTATGTAGACCTCACAAACTGATCGTAGATTTCAAGAGTACACCAAGGTCTTCGTACTTCCGGATAAATCGTGCAAAGTCGCATCTCATCATGGTACCAGAGCAGTTCACCCAGCCTGGCATCATCCTTGTTCGCACACAAGCTCGAGGTCAACTTTTCCGTCGTTTCGGGATCGCTGTTCACGGATGATTTGGATTCTTGAAATAGGGAATTCCGTGCACTGTAGTTTGTCTCTAACAAGTACTAGCTCTGAAAACTTTAGTCTACATGCGTGTCGTATGATTCCGGCGATTCGCAGTGACCACATGCAAGCCTTCATAAATTGATGTGGAGTAACGATGGGTTTTATTGTACAATGAAGGGTGCTCGCTTTTTTCAAGTCTGTCTTCATTGTTTATTGATTTCTTACATGAATTTTACGCTAGTTGTATGGCGATTATACATTGCTAGGCTACAGAAGGTAGAATAAAAGAATATATTTACTGTACATGTGAATGAAACATCTAACACATACACTGCAGTTGTCATACATCAATGTGTAGTGCATAAATGAAAATTCGCACTTGCGTAAACACTCCGCAACGTACTAACTAATAACTTTAATATATACATAATGTATAAATGGTGCTAACATGCGATCAATGGTTTTACTTGCTAACAGAAAAAAAATGATTTTAAACAGTGCCTAAATATCGAACTATAGATATAAAATTTACATAGTAATAACACATGTTCAGAATAATTATTAAGTATCAAACTAGTATATAGTATTGCCTAAAACTAATAAGACAACAGTAACTAACTAAGCTTATTTGATACATTTACAATACATCCTCAGTGATTCCTTGTAGGAATATTTAAAGTTACACGCAGTTTAAAACCACATTCGGCTTAGTGAGTCAACCATTCGAAAAAACTACACTAATTTACATCTATGACAATGGCCAAGGTTACCATGATACTATACAAATTACACAACCAGATTTCAATGAGCGTGAAAATGAACTACTTAAACGCTATTACGCGATGGTCCAATTGATTTGTGTGTATGAATGGCGCAAAAATAGTGGAAAGCGCTTACATGCACGTAACATTTAACAATGTGAAATAATTCAAGGATTCGCAACAAGAATCACTCGTCGAAAATAATTATTTCGTCTAACATTTTCGAATTACTATCATTTACACCTTAAACTTTGTTATCCCAAACTTTTGAACTGAGTTCTTGTTGATCGATCTTTCATTCTTATTGCGAACCTTCGATAGAATAATCTTTAATGTAATATAACAATCATAGTTATTAATTATAAATTGTATGTTTACCTTTGTACGAGTCAAACGGCGACTTATGGTAAAAAAGTATAGAGGGATAACCGGCAGTATTTCCATGGAAGAGTGCGCGTAAGTGTCCCCTCAAAAAGGAGATCCTTCTTGATTGGACCGAGGTCGCAATTACGTATAAGAACGTCAAAATCATCTTGAAAGATTTAACTTTCCCGGGCAGCACACTAATCACCTAATCATATGTTCCTGGAAGACCATTCGATGTGCATTTAAATAACAAAAGCATGATGAACACTTAAACAGCATTCTAATCGCTTTATTTATATCAATCGATTTACATAGTAATAACACAATCGATATCGTATTCAGCGTTCCAATTGCAACTTGTATAACCGCACTTAAGGAATCGATAACCGCTGTGACATAAGAGACAGACGCACATGCACCGACCGGTCAAAACCCCCATTTAATTATTTCACTCAAACTACAAGTACTTCTTCCCCTGAATCACAATTTTGTCAATTTCTTACTAGAGAATGTTCAATAACAGTGGTATATGGACAAACATAACCTATACTGATCCAAAGGAAGCTAGGCGTAGACTAAAACCATGTATGAAACCACAGTTAGTTAAGAAAGAAAAATAACGTCATTATGAATGGGAATTATGAGTGAAAAAGTTCGTATGCGAGCAGCCAGTAGTTCCAGTCGAAAAGAGTCAGACATGAGAGGCAAGCTTGCTGCCAAGGAGAACTGTTCGCAAGCAGTGAAATGCGTGTTTCTAACTGAAAATTACATACCGAAACTTCACAGTGAAATTGCTGCCCATAGGGATGGTGGTGGAAGCATGGGGCATGGATGATCCTTGGGCAAACACAGCCTTTCACATCGATAAACCGCCGCACAACTATCGATCACACAGGAGCACCACACTTTATTGAGGACTGAACTATGTGTGCGTGTGCATGGTCCACTTACGGTAGATCGGACGAACACCGCCTGTGGCGCTGTATGTATACCGTCGATAATTGCGATTAGTCGCAAGTTACCCTTGCGGTAATCGAAACCCCCTTTAAATATAGCTTTATTACGAGCCACTATAGCATCATGTAACTTTGAAGTCAACACGGGTATATTTATGTTTTATGTATGCTGAAATCTAACTTCATTTATGGCACAGCATCCAACACCTCCCCAATAGCGCGCCATAGTCACTTCATGGAGATAGTTAATTCTTGTTACGTAAATGTTTCAGTTGTTTTAAAAATAAGATAGTTTATAGTGTTAATAATAAAATAATGGAACAAAGAGCGAATATAAATTCTATGTTGATCTAATACCAGTTCTATGTGGGTTCATGTATTCTGTAGAAAAGCTTGCAGCAGATGAGACGAAATGATATTTCCTTTATTTTAAATATTCCCATATTATGAAATACCTTGATGCGTATGTCAAAATAGTAATATTTCAGAACGGCACTTCCGATTCACGTTATCGGATTGCGAATTCATCATCCATTTTTGTCGAAATGACTTATCTTCTTCGTGGATCCGCTGACGCCAAAGGCATATGTACTGAAGCGACGTCATACCTCGGGGGACCTTAATGTAACGGGAGAAGAACCGGAAGATGAAATCGAAGCAAGCACCAGAACGACCGAGGTCGAGAGCAAATGCGATAAACTGAAAAAAGAATCAATACTCAGAATTCCATATTGACATATCTAATGTGCGGGGACTGGCACGTCATGAGTAAAATGTGTATACTTACAAAGTTGCACATATATTGCATGTATAACGCATTTGCATATGTTTCCATTTCAAATTAGTTACAATATACCAAGAGCCTGGTATCGACAGACTAAACTGTTTCTAAACACTATTATTACATTTCTGCTTAATTTCTTTTCTAGTTGCATTTTGCCATTCAAAAGAACTTTGAATTAACAACTGGTTTATAAGAGTGGTAAAAATATAAATTGCATCGTGGGAATGATGCAAACCGAGGAATGAAGTGCAACCTATGAATAGAGGGTTACGGGAAAGTGCAGTCATCGGCGGGAGGATATTATCAGCTATCTATCGAATGGGCAGCCTGTTCACCAAGCGCTCGAGGACTTACAAGCGGGAGCGCAGGGATATCGAGGGCGTGAGCCACCTTATCAAAAAGCCGAGCACACCTTATCAACGTGTGTGAAGACGCGCGAACGGCACGCCTAGTTCCGCTCGCTGCTTTCGAGCGTACAATCTCGCCGTTGAAAGAAAATCAAATTGGGACAGTCGCTTTCCAACTGTCGGCGAAACACCTTGAGAAGCCGCGCGATGTGGTTCCTACCCCTGATTGCCCTCCTAGCGGCGTCCACCAACGCACAAACCATATGTGAGTAACGAGTTCCTCCAATTAGTTTCCCAAAGTTCAACAATCAGTGTGAACTTGTCCATAAATTTTGAAAATTAGAAGATGAACATCCATGATAATAACACTCTTCAGGAGCTCACAAAGTTTATCGGTTTAATCCACAAACCCTCGTTTTTGCTGTTCCTTAAGATTTAAATTTGTAAAAAGGAAAATTTGAATGCTGAAAAACTGTTTTTCGTTCAGACCAGATGCGAATGTTACAAGTTTCGAACATTTGGGTGCACTCACTCGCTATAATTTTTTTTGATGTTACTACTAGCTGTTTTGAGTCACGTTATCGCTACTGGATTACAGTGTGAAGTCCTTGATAATATAGTTAATATGCTGATTAAACAATTTTAATTAGTCACCTTGAAGCGCACATATTTTTGAAAGGCGTTCCCGTAACGCAAGCCGGCTTAATCTTCCACTGTGTTTGCTGTCTTCTTAACGTGACATGTCTATCTCCGCGAACAGAATAGAATAAATGTATTGCAAAGTTATGGATACCGGTCTAAAAAGAAGTCGGCTTATTAAAAAATTTGTTCGTTTATGATTATGAATACTTTTGTTAAACATGATTTTGTTCAAAAGAGCTAACAATAAAAGTTCCTACCGAATTTATTTCGAACCCATTGAGAAATGAATTATATTTGAGAACGTAGACCTCAACTTAGCAGTGCGCTTTTCTAGAGTTACTTGAGATGTTACAGATACAAAACATCTAGATTAGCCGTTATCATCATTCCTGCAGTATTTATATATCATCTATCAGTTTCGCTTTAAGGGCTCTTTAACAGTATCAACAGTATCAAACATGGGTTTCGCTTTACAGTCATCTTCACTAATTAGATTTCGGTTGGTATCGTTATTAAAATCGTCCTATTTTTGCTTGCATATCGCACAGTTACAAATATCACTAGAATGAATATATTGTATGCTTAAAAGTATTTAGCATTGGGGTTGCTATTTTTCCGTAACAGTAATAAAATCGTTTATGTAATACCGGACAATTGCAGGGAGTTTGTCGATACATTTCATAAGTTACGCTATCAACGATTAGTCAGTCGAAGGTGTAAAATTGAATCGACGGTGATCGCGCTGCAGGGTTTATCTCACTGTCGACACGATAACGTTCTACGAATCATCGAAATGATAGGAGCTTGCTCACTCACCGACATTACTTGTTCAAATGTTCACGTAATCTATTTCACGTTTACGGTCGCTTCCCAAGAAGATGCTCAATGTTTCCCCATATTAAACATAATGCCGTCATTTAGCACAAGGATTTACGAGGAAGGAGAATATTTAGAATGACGGAATATGAAAATTTCGTAATTGTTTTTGTATGGTAATGACTCGTGAAAGTGTTTACACTTGTGATATACTTGTAATTTATAGTAATTGAAAATATTTTCAACAACAAATAGTTTAAATATATTTTTTATAATTATTATAATTTGCTTTATAATCAACATAAATTAATAATATTGTTAATCAGTTGATGCTTCCAATTGCTATCTTGAGAGACATAATTTCATCTCATTTGAACATTGCGCTGCCCTGTTTTTCTGTGATAGCGAAGTCCGAATTCGTACGTGTTACGTGGCACTCGTATCACTCTAATCTCAAATAATGCCAATGTGGTTTCAATGACTATCCCAGTGTATTACCTGTACACGTCAGTTCATTCTACTGAAAGGCTATTTTTCTTTGATTTCTTCTAGACAAACTATGCGTCACCGAAGACATATACTACAATTGCAAGGCACTGGAAAGAACTGACAGCAAGGTGACCTGCAATAAAGTAACCGATAGTGCTGAATGTGCAATTAAATTAGCGAGGGGTGAGGCAGACTTCGGCATCTTCAACGCTGAGGAACTTTTGTTAGCTTACAGTTTCTATCCAAACGAAATTGCCCCCATTTATCAACTCAAGAGTGTCGATCGTAAGAATGGTTAGTCTTCTTCTTAAAACAGCAGAATTCATAGTATTAACATTATTATTTTTTTAAAGTATTTTTAAGAAGCTTACGCTTATATTTTCCAGAGGATTTCGAGTTCCAAACAGTGGCGGTAGTCGCAGTGCCAAATGACACCATCAGAATTGACTTCAACATCTTGAGGGGTAAAGGTTTCTGCCACCCGGGATACAGTGAGACACAGTGGCTCAATGATTACGTTCTTAAGTACTTTGAGCGCAAAGTCGCTGGCAAGGATTGTCAGCCCGAGATCACCGCTGCAGAGAACGAGGCTAGGAATATCAAGGATTTCTTCGGGAAGGCTTGTAGACCCGGCGAATGGGTGGCGCATACCAGTTTCAATGACAAATTAAGTAAGTTTACCTCATTCAAAAAAATATGGAAGTATTTTGGATAAAGAGAACATTACTCAATCATTTTTCGAAATCCACTACGCTTTCTACAGAGACTCTTTACCCCGAACTATGCGAGCTGTGTGACCATCCAGCTGCTTGTGCATATGAGAAGTCGGATAAACACGGACACCTTGGCGCTTTGGATTGCCTAATGAATGGACGAGGCAAAGTGGCCTACGTTGCTTTGTCATACGCCAAAGAGTACCTTCAGGTAGTTCATGATATTACAAATAAATACTATCTAACTCTTTACTTATCCGATATTTCTTCATTTCTTTTGTTAATTCGACTGTGCTTTTCCATCAGAAAAATGGATCGTACCAGTTTCTGTGTCCAGATGGTAGAACCCAACCCATAACAACAGAAAACCCATGTGCCTGGATACGGCAACCATGGGGTGTTATTGCCGCGAGAAAGTGAGTAAAATACAAAGGAATATCGTTTGTGAATATTAAAACCAAAAGATTAATTAATAATAAGATTTAAAAGTAAGAATTAAAAAGGTAAAATATCTGTTTTAGGAAAGTGGCAATCGAACTAGCACAGTCATTAAAAGACTGGCTGGCCCCAACGTACTCGCGTTCAGAGACGTGGGTATCCGCACTATCAAAAATCGTGACTGATGAGGGTTTACCGTCCGCCATCCCCGAGGGAACATCAACAGCAGCTTATCTGAGCAAAGGTCGTGAAGTCGACTTGCCGTTCTCACAGACATGCAAGCATCCATCCATAAAGTGGTGCACTATTGGCGATCTCGAGACCGAAAAATGCAAATGGGTCGCAAAGGAGGCTCAAGCACTTGGAATCGAGCCCCAAATCACCTGCCATAATTCCAGCTCTACTTTCCAATGCTTCCGCGATATTAGCAACGAGAAATCCGACATTATCACCATCGACTCCAACTACGGCAATCTGGCACGAACGTACGTGAAATTAGTACGAATCTTACATAGTTAAACTCTTTACTAACTTTCATTTACTTTGTCTTGAATTTAAGTTTTTGTAAATGAATCTAGCAACTCCTGTTTGTCATGAAAAATATATTAAAATGGCGTTTATTCTCATTGCAGAGTCTATGGATTGCGAACGGTTCTCTATAGTGGAACAGCGACCGACAAGAACAGCGTGGTGGTCGCAGTTGTTCGTAACACGAACAACAATCCTGTGAAAAGTTTCGCCGATTTAGAAGGCCGCACTGCTTGCTTCCCAGAATACGGTGGTATTGCATGGCTTAGCTTCGTAAGCACAATGAGAAAGAGCGGTGCGATCGCTTCAAAGTCGTGCGACTATCCCAAACTGGTATCGGCCTACTTGTCGGGTGCTTGCACACCCGGTGTACAGGATACTGATCACTCGAATAGAACCAGTGCCCAAAGAAGACCGGAAGTCGCATCGAGTCTTTGTGCGGCGTGCCCTCATGACTCGGATGAACTGTTTTGCGCGGCGTCTGAGAAGAATCCGTATTACTCGGACAAAGGAGCTATAAAGTGCCTATCTGATCGGAAGGGAGATATCGCTTTCGTCGAGATGAGAAATTTGAAAGGTAAGTTGCCACTGATACAAGAACTTAAAACTGATAGAAAATAATTTTATATGAGATATAAATAAGAATTACTGATGTATTTCATTATTTTATATCATGTTGCAGACTCTGGCTTAAATAGTAATGAATTCCGAGTGCTGTGCAAGAATGGTAGCTTGGCCAACTATCCAGGATTCGATGTCGACGAATACTGCGCCCTGTCCGTAACGATTGACAGTGAAGTAAGTAGTAGGGAAGTCCAAAAAGTCATTACTGATATAACAAAAATTGAAAGTACAATAAATATTGGTATGGCTCACTTGTTACGTAATCATTGTTATGCATTTGAATAGATCGTTGGACGCAAAGACAGCCTGGAAGTCGACGCCCTGGATACCGCGTTAGCCCTGCTCAGAATTGAGGATTGGCTCGGCTATAGTGTCCATTATAGAAGACCAATTAGCATCTACGAATCGTTCAATGGAACTTCCGATCTTCTTTTCAAAGATTCCACTTCGTCATTGGTAAACACCTCGTCAAATTTGCAAGCTGTGCAAAATTATAAAGACCTTTTCAGTCACGTGGAAACCTGCTCGAAAGCCGCTTTACCCGCGGCCATTAATTTCAGTAATACACTTATTGTCGCCGGTTTCACATTCCTTGTGGGCCGACTATTTTAAAATGTTTCTCCGCAGTTTTTTTACAATCTACTCATTAACTCTACGCACACATCTGCATCGAAGTTCCATCAACTTAAAGTGCCAACTGTCATACGACCCTGTGATTTCCTGAAACATGTTGAAAAATGTTAATGGTTAACTGAAAGTATAACAAAGCATTTAAGATCAACTATACAGCTACACATGAAATAAATCTCAATCTTTACAGGGAATACTGATAACTAAATATATATTAGTAGTATTAATGCCATGCGCAATAAGATTTAATAAAATAAATTACAGATTTTATTGATAAAGTTTTGTTTCTTAAACGCTTTTTGACAGGCAGAATTTTTTTGTACGTAATGCAACACACTTAACATTTACTATTGCTATTATTTATTTGCATCACACGCATGTACTACGCGTTTTGCTATTACATCTTATACGCGATTATTTCACTTGACTCTCGTATTATTGTGTTGAGTGTACTCTATATTCAGCTTAGGCTTTTATTAAAATCTACATTATTGTTACTAACGGTGTCTAATACATATGAAAAGTTTGTAAATTTACTTATTTACACTCACGTAATTTTCTAATAAAAAATATTTGCCACCATTCGTATTGTACTTATTTATAATTTTTCTAACTCCTTTCAAGGGTCATATTTATGACATAAGTAAGTTCATTTTAAACTCAATTATGCCGCCGTCACTTATCGAATGATAGTAATCGGAATTTTACAATCGAGAATTATCGATAGATCGCGTATGATCGACAAGCGATCAGATTTGACAGAGTATTTCAGTGATTTCAGTTCAGACGAGTAAATTGTTGTTGTACCGAAGTACGTGTTTTAGAACAATTGTTTTGCTGGCACTCGCCCGAGGAAATGCCAGGCATAGAACACCGCTCGATCTCGCCGATCTTGCTCAAGATCCGAGACTTCTGTCGTGGTGTAAGTGTACTTTTAACTTTTCTCATTATACGAGATTGAACTATTGTAAATTACGTAATGCTTCGACTATTCCTAATGATTTTTCAAAAAATACAAGTGAAATTATAATTTCTATACGATTTATGCACAAGTACAATTTTAACAATTGGACTTCCTTGAAATTGCGCCGTTGTCAGTACTGCATCTAATAGGTTATGCAAACCTAAAATTGGTCATTCATTTTTCTTACAACTACATATTGTTAATTCTGACTCTTTCGAGATTCGAAATGACTGTTACTCTGAGAGAGAATACTTTCATTCTGTCATAACTATATTACTGACTTTGTATTTAGAAATTTAATTCATTACTCAGATTATGTGTGTTGCAGAAAAGATGTGATTATTATCCACTAAGATTTGCTGACTTAGTGGCTGCTCGAACGCAGCCTCAACCTAAGATACCAGGAGGCCCTCACCACAAACTTTCCAAAGTTTATTACTATAGTAGGGATGCCCGACGTGAAGTGCAACCCCCCATTGAAATCTTGAGAACAAAACAAATCGAAAATACGTAAGTATTTTGTTGCTTCATTGCTGGAGGCTAAATTATCTTCACTTTGTATTAAACTATGACCAACTTCACTTAGGTGTGAAATAACAAAAGAAGTGAAAAAATTAACACCAGGACAACTTTATATACCCAAGGAATAAGGCACATGAAAATGCGTTGGAAGTCTTTGGAATCTAGTAACAATACCTCATTGAACCATTTCTGAATTTAGTTCCTGCTCATAACAAGTAAAGTAAGCAACAATTATCAACTAAATTATTCCTGAAAGTTGTTGCATTGAAGGAGAATGTGTAAATAAAGGAAACAGCAGTTACATAAATTAGTTACCTTATTTAATTAAATATTTGATCCATAACAGCGCATAAATTAACGATAACCAGTGGAATGTTTCCATATACACAGTTCCCTTTCGAGAAGTCAAGTTTTGAATGTACATTAAATCATATATACACATACAATGCAGTGCCGCACGCGAGATTTACACGAATCTAAGAGTTAGTAACATCAATACCGAGGAATTTATACAGTTTAGAGCGATGAGCACTGCCGTATCTAACAATATAGTGCATCGGGCGTATAGATCCCACGTAACGAGTCGGAATTAGTCCACCGAGCCAGGTCTTAATAAGGGATTTGATTTTGGTAATACTGTATCATGTCGTAAGTTTTCGTACGGAAGTTGAGGTAGCTATTACGTATTACATTGAGCATGTAAGCTGCTGCCTCTCGGTCAGTGGCCGTAGGCACGAACCTACCCCGTAGTAACTTTATAGTTTGACCACGGAAACAAGGAAGACCAGTGTCAAGCATCAATGAAACAAGAGAAATGATTGCTTCTTGATACGGCCTGCAACAAATAAAAATTCAATTATTTTCCTTTTATAAGGAAATGATTCGAGTATTATAGTACTCACCGAACAGCGAGAAAAGCTTGCACGCACAGCTCCATAAACCGACGGAACGGCGCAGCTTCCATTTTTCCTCCCATTACCAGCACCATTTCATCAGTTAGCTTAATGTCTGGCTCAAAGCCAAGATTTCCACCAGGGGAACTCTCGAACATAAATCCGAAATCGATGTGTATAATGTGCCCTTGCGTATCCAGCATAATATTGCCATTATGTCGATCCTTGATTTGTAAGAGATACGTTATTACACTATAGGCAGCCATCGATTTCACAAAATTTCGACGAACGTTCTGAAAGTCTTTTGTAGTTTCATCGCCGTAACGTGTAAGGAAGTATTGAAACATGTCAATGTCAGTAGTACGACCTAATTGATCGCGCGATGTTGCATCTGGTACACACTCTATAACACCACACTGAAAAAATGAATATTGTTATTCATTAGAATTTTGAAACTAATAAGTATTATTGTGCCAGTCATCTAGAACTAATTACGAACACATGCTTACCCCAGGTGCAGTAGCTACAACCCTATATGGGAATAAAAATAGATTTATTCCAACTTTTTCAAATACGTTCTTGAAGATACTGATCACTTGCAGGGCCAACATATCCTGTCTAACATCGTCGCCAACTTTGAAGATAGCCGCTTGCCACGATTCCTTTGCAATATCTCTTTTAATCTCTGTTTTTCCATCTGATACGGCTAACGCAATGTTCTCTAGCTCATTAATTCCATATCGCTGCACTTTAAAACGTGCCAAGAACGGAGCCTTCGCAGCACTATAACGTAATTAAAATGATAGTTATTCATTGATAATTATGAGTTGTTTCTACTGAAATGTGTAAACGTTGTTTTGAATACCTCTGCATGGGTGTACCGCTCTGATAATCAATGTCGATTACCATTGCCTCGGGATTAGACGGTAAATAGCAACCAGGTTGAACATTAATTTTTGCCAAAGCTTTTAAACATGCCGCCTTACGTTCGGGGCCTTTCGGATAAGGTCTTATGTCGCCAGATATATTAGTTATCTTTTCAAAGAAATCAAATTCTCTCTCATAAAACTGTTTTGCAGGGCCCGATAACGAACCCAAGATATTCTTCACAAGGGAATCCAGTGTGTCATAGAGAACTGGATCCTTTACTTGCTTTTCCTCATCCATATACATATTCGTGTACATATTCCAAATTAACTGATGAGCCACCACCTGAAATGTGATAATGTTATAGAACAGATTCATTTCTTCATAATTGTACAGTACAAGTGACTGCAACCTGTGATCGCTTGGCAATCTTCTTTATAAACTCTATGAGGTATCCCATAGCATCGTGGCGCACAGCTTGTACTAATTGCGGTATGTAGAAAAGAACAGCATCTGCTGGATAACTGCTAAGCACTTCTACCGCATATTGTGCAGATATTGGGTGATGCGGAAACTGTCGTGAGAAATATGCCAATGCCTGAATAGGGGAGACCCTTGCCCATGTTAACATGTACTCCAACTGTGAACGGTTCATTTAATTTTAATCATTATTAATTGTGAGATTCTTTTTTTTACCTTTTTGATTTGCAAATTCTTACCTCAGGTACATCATTAAGTAGGGTCTCAGTAGTAACAAGATATTGTAATGCTTCTGGCACATGCATAACAGGCACAGGTTTCAATCGAACAAGTCCACAAACTTCTTTAATGATAATTTCGGAATTCTTCAAACGGACTGGTAAAAATATAGCGAGCACAGGACTGATCTCCCAAGCGAGTCTTGTATATTCTCGCCAACGGTCATTCATTCCTTTAGCTCGCCATTCTGCAATGCTCACTTCGCCTTGCAAAGCAAGCTCCTGTCTCCCACCAGGGTTTCGCCATACCTACAAAAAAAAGTCATTGCAGTCAGAGTAATATATATTAAGAAAATATCTAAGACATGCTTACCAATAACATTTCTATTTCAACTGCAAGTAGTTCCAGAATCAAGTTCCGTTTTCGAATGTAATCTTTAACGAACACATTCGCATTCACGACACGTTTACTACGATTGCTTCGTTTTCCTAGTGTATTACTGCTTGTCGACATTGGTACTGTGTTGATCCACACACTAGTAGATGTTTTCCCGTATTCACTGTTTGTGGCACTCAAAGTTGTACCTAGGGAGCTCATTGCATCACCAGTTGTACAACTTTGGGGAGTTATCATTTCAAACTCGCTTTCATTGCCCGTCATTACTAAATACTTTTTATCGCTGTGCATGACCTGCAGGAAGCATAAGAATTAGACTACAGCCAATTCAAAGATGAAGGAATATGAAAAAGACTCATTAAAAAAGTACATATACGATACCTGCCAAAAACGCATGACAGTAACTATATCATCCCGAAGTTGCTCGAGCTCTTGCGTCGGCACTTGACGCTCCCGACAGAAATAATCCAGGCAATTACAATAAACTCGTTCTCGTAGAACATTTTTACTTAGAGTCCTGCAAAACGTTATCATTCAAATAGAAAGACCTTTCAGTAAATTTAGATCTTCCAAATAGTAAAGTACCTTGGTAGAACATCTCCTTGTAGAAGTAGCAAACCACAAGATAGTAACTTAAAACGTACGCCAACGGCAGCTACGTGTCTACTCATACCATGTTCCTCGCCAGATGCACCAACCGTCATAGGTAATGAACGATGTAATAGCGTTACAATCATGTCAACCGTTTCTTGACAGCAGTACTTTGCCGTCTCTATCAGCTCCACTATAAACGTTACCCAAATATCGTGAGGTTTTACATGCGGGGGATTTGGACCCAACTTGCAACCTTCGTACACTGCCAACGGGCTAACTTCCTCCTCGTCAGGAGCAAAAATGCCGAGCCTCTTATCGACTGTATATTGCCAGGCTACGAGCATTTCTTGCAAAAATCGCAATTTTAAATCTGGACGAACAGTCAAAATCCACTGCCAGCATTCCACCGCCGTAGTCATTGCGGCAGAGCTGAACAACTCGATTTGAGATGAAGCAACGGTGTGCAGCAAACGCCTGTGTATACCTGGAAGAATATGTATCAGTTTAAAAACGGTTAGACTAGTCACAGTATGGAAATTTAATTAAAGGGTTACCTGGCATTGATATAAGTAATGCAGTGGCTCGCCAAAGAGCGCCGCAATGCTTATCATCATCGTGTTCACGACAAGCCAACCATACCGCGTCGATTAACAAATCAACAACTTTGCTTCTGCTTTCCTCGTATGGGATTTCCGAAGTAGAAGATTCTGTTTGTGCGAGAGATAGCATGCCTGCAACTTCTCCGGCATATCGAGATCGTGTTGACATCATGGATAGAAGCCAAGAACTGGCCCCTTTCGGCGCACGAGGGCGTTTGTCCAAAGAATTAGTCTATTTCAACAAATAATCAAAATTAGTTTGTTGCATAAAATTTTACACAGTGGACATCAATTTAAGTTAACAAGTATTTACATTAGGTAGAGCCGCAGTGGGAACTGCCAGATCTACAAATTCAAGGACTGAGTCTGTAGATAAACAAAGTCCAGAGTGATGCTTTAATCCTGAGGATGGTATACAATTGATGTATTCTTGTAAGTGCGATCTTGTGGCTTGTGGTGCCCACTTCATTGCTTCCTGCACAATACCTTTACATCGAGCACTGAAATCCTTCACAATGACCTGTAAAAACAGCAGTTTAGAATAGTTGTCTTTAATATATTACGTTCCCAAATAATGGTTTAGTTACTCACTTCTCTTGCCTCGAAATTATTCATGAGTTCAATACTATATGGTGTTCCCGGTATCCTCAAAACCGGCGATTCTTCGTTTGGATCAATTTGTAGAGAAAACGATAAAATCTGAAAATGATAGTTATAAAATTAATCTGATTAACTACTGGCTCAAAAGGAAAGGCATAACCATACAATGAATTCTCACTTGTAGTATATCTAACATGCTCCACAATACTTTACAATTCCACAGTAAATGTGGAAAGGCATCAACCAAGGCGCTAAGATATTTATCGGCAATTCGCCTGATCTGCTTATGAACGTGATTGAAATGGACAAGAAGAAATTGGGCATGGCTTTCCAATTCCTTTTCCCGGCGTTCATCCTTGGATTTTTTCTGCATAACATCTTTGAACTTGACGAACACAGCATCAGCAACACAGCAAATGCACTGCCACATGCCACTTTTATCTTTTTGGAGGTCAGTATCACAAAGATACTCCATTATAGGTTGCAAACTAGGCTCTGGACTATTTGCAACTCGCATTGTCTCCAGCCAATAAACTGATAACAAGTAGGTGCACTGTGCGAACTGTAATTTTGTCACGTATTGCGATATGTCGTTTGACCTGCTAACATAATATATTATTAAACATCATTGCATACACTGCCAGTATATCTAAGCATGAGTTACTGTATACACGTACCGTGTACTAAGTTTTAATATTTGGTTTCGAAGTTCCTGTAATACATTTAAAGACACACTATCATTGCGAACTGCTGAAGTGTATTGTAACTCTCTCATCTCAAGACGAGCACTTGTCTGGGAAATGAGATAAGGCGATTTTGCAGCGATTTCTTTGACGCCCTCGTACCATTCGGGCGGCCAAATCTTTGCCGGTTGATCAGCAGCAAATCCCATTACAACACAATATAGCCAGAAGTCTTTGAAGAGTTTCAACAGTCTCTTTTGAGGATGCCTGATTGGTGGTAGTCGTCGTACAAGTATGGCAATTACAGGAATAAGAACTCCTAAGTTGCCTGGACTGGTTGTTGCCTATTTGACACAGATATATAGTTGAAAATCTGATTATTTGCACAACCCCGAAGTTTAATAAGAAATACCCACTGTTAAAGTATTATTAGAAACTTTATCGCTTGCACGTTTCCCTTCTAAACCCAGCTGAACAAAAAGCTCTAATAAGTGTAGAAGGAGATCATCTAATTCCGATTCGCCTTGCAAGTTTGCTGCTATATTTGCAAGAGCATTCGTCACAGCTTTAGATACATGGCAATATTGTTTACGATCATCATTTGATGCATACGTGGCACTACTAGAACCCAATGACATTGAGAACATTTGCATTATTCCTTCATAAATCTGCAAAGTGATTTCTTCGTGTAAGAATAGTCCGAATTTTCTTATATTCCTTCTGTCTCTTGATAGTTTACCTTAGGTTCACACTTTGCAATTATCATGCATCCCAGCTGATCAACAATTAAATAATCGAGGTCACTAGGAGATCGGCAAAACAATTGTTGAAAGAACGGGAATATAGTACGCATAGTCTTTGGAGTGTCTTTCAATGCAACTGCTACGTGGCCTAACATAATGACTATATTCTTTGAAATCAGCTCACTATTCGATCTTTCATCACATTCACTGAAAATATGTACCAATCAAAATTCTATCCATCTTTGACAGTATTAGATTTCCACTTCTTAAATAAGTAAGAGCTTAGACATACCCGTCACATATATCTGCTGTAAATAATCTATTAGATACACCCGCAACTAATGCAGGGACACAATCTGGGTTCACCGAGTGAGCAGCGTCCAAAGCGATACAAAGATTTCCAATGGCAGCATCACGCAACTTTTCAAAAGCAGTTTGGATTGACGACGTAGTGTGCTTTGTATCATGCATATCTTTTCCTGACACAACAACATTTGATATAATTAATTTAACGTACATTCAATATCTTAACGGTGATAATTTTGGTAAACTTTCACATTCGTATAAACTAGTTTTTCTATGTATACATATAAGAGCCACATACCACCGAGTTTAAACTGAGATCTTTCAGTCTGCTGGCGATATAACTTTAGTAGAATCGATGAGGGAGCAATAAGGAAATCTCGCAAATAATAAATAGACGTGCTTGCGATATTAGGAAACTTTTGTGCTAACTTTCCCAAACCCTCGAGGCAGACCATCAGTAATGGCATATGCGCCAGCACCAATTTGGGACCGTGATTAGAGTTTATTTTCCCAACAAGCCGTCCACATAAGCTGTCTGCACCTGCGAATAGCAAAATTCTTTTACTTTCACATGCAGCATTGCTTTCAACTTAGGAGCACACATTGCACATCGTCCAATCATTAAGAACTTGTTACTGTTTTTAAGAGTGCTTGTACAAATACCATTAATATTGTAGGTACGGACTCTTACTGAAATCATTTACTTATAGCATATGCAACCGAAATAATGGGAATAAATTTCTGCAATTTTGCAATTATAATCGTTAGTTCTATGTAATTGAACATTATTATGAGAAAGGAGAAAACAAAGGGAATAGAACACAGGGGGAACACTAGATACCATGGCCGATCAGCATGGAACTAATATCTGCAATTAGGGCGGACAAATCGTACTGGTCCTTCACTGCAAACATAACAGTGATACCTCTACATTTTAGAATATAAGTCAAATTCAACCAAATGTCTGCCATGTGTAGAAAAATAAATAACGTGAATGCACTAGAACGTGATTGAATAGTGTAACTTCGAATAATGTATGCCACACAAACCTGTTTCATCCCCTATTGCCCAAACAAGCAAATCGACGCAAGCAGAATTTGCCATAACGTTCACCTTGAACCTATTTACAGTCCGGAAATTTGTGTCCATATCTTCGCGTTCACTTGCATCGTGTTGACGAGACTGGAGTTCGGTCTGACCAGATAAGAATAAACCCTTTACAAACTCCTGAACATCTCTCGTAAATGGACCAGGTAGGTCGCGTTGATTTTGTAATAATTCTCGCAGAAGAGCCACCATCACTAGATTCATTGTTTCACTGAAAGTCTGATATGGAAATATTTGCACCTGGCCAGAATTGTATATCTGAAATCGGAATTCATAGAAGATTGTTCCAAGATAACAAACAATTCTGTTAAATTAATTAAGGATTGAAAGCTAACTTGCTGTGACTCTTCATCCAGAAACGTTAATGTTTCTTTAGTGAGTAGTTTCTTTGCTAAAGCAAGAACGCTTTGTAAATGCACCACATTAAATTGCATCCTCCCTCTCTTCTCAGGACTCTCGTTGCACCGTATTTGAGGAAACTGATTGAAGCTTGATCCATATCTACTGAAGAAATAGGTGGTTGGATCATACGGTACTGATGAATACGAGTGTAGCGACGGTCTTTTGGCACTAGGATAATCGTGATCTACTGTCAGACTATTTATCGTATTATCAATTAGGTGAGGATTCAGATTCCCACTTAAAGATCGCGGAATAATTGGTCTGAAGTTTGAGAAACTGTGTTGTTTCTTGTCAGAGGTCAATCTCGATTCTGTGTTAGGCACCGATTGCGAAGGCTCTGCTCTAGGAAAAATTCGACAGAGCAAAGGTGGATCAGTACTCGAAAATCGTCCCATTGATCTAGCTAGACCGATTAGAACTGGAACTAGGCACTTGCACAATGATACTGAAAATATTAAAACAAAACTAATTCAGTACAAGTTGGCTATCACATATCACCATAGGTTGATACTCATGTCAGAAACATACATTTTGCTTGTAATCCTCTATTGCCATTTTGATCCTTGTAGCCCCGAATAAGATTTGTTAAAACTGCCAGTATTTCCACTTGTGTTGAAATGATCTCTTCGCGTACAGGCTCGCATCTTGCCGCAATATCACTTAGTAAAGTGTTTAAGCAAAAGCTAAATCTTTCAGCAACTGGAACGCGCTCACTTGGAGAACATCTCACTTCATCCAACCATACTGCTTTTGGAAGTCCACGCAACAAGCGCAGGAGGTAAGGGAGAATTTTATCCCGGTGTTGTAGGCCAGATTCCAAAAAGTATATTCCCAGTGCAATGGTTGCATCTTGCCCTCTTTGATCCAACCGGTAAACTCCTTGTGCTGAATCTTGAGGGCATAACTTGAAGAGCTGTGTTACCTGCAATAGTCATTTATATTTATATAGTATATACAAATTAAATTTTATTATAATTTTATATTATAATTGTTCCTGTTTCACTACAGAATTCAAATAATTATACTGTCAATTCCGACAACTTTTTGAATGAAATCCATTAATCACATCCAAAGGGTTGGAGTGGAATTAATTGGAATTACTATCGGCATAAAAACGGACGAAGAAGGCATATCGATTTACTTTTCATCCTTATGGCCTTTTATTAAAGTAATCCTTTCCTTGGAAACAGCATAGTGGCATGGAATTTTACTGCATGAGTGTGAAGTACGGAAGTAAAAAGAGAATCGAGTTATGAGGGTAAAGTTTTTATATTGCAACGGTAATTAAATGAAGTGATATGTCAAGATATCAGCTGACATGTCTATCACGGGTAACCTACATGAGGGTCCGATAAACTGTCAACGCAATGTGTAGTGTACGTTGATGTAAGAACTGGTATCATTCATTAAATTGATCATGGTAGCATTAAAATTTATGTTACCTTTTCCCATGGTGTTGGCTTTATCGCTGCCAGGCACCTTGCTAAATGTTGTACCGTCTTCGAGAAAAACAACTTCTCGTCCGCCACCATCTTGCCCGTTCGCCGCTCCAAAAGTAGGGGCGCCCGCATTTATAAAGGCTCTGGATAAACCTGTAGTTACGTTCTCGAATCGCTTTTTACTGCCGAGCTATAAGAAAACGCTCTTTCGCTTTAAATGAATGGTTGCCAAGTATTTCAAGCTGAATTTTTTTATAAACACTTTATTGCTTTTAATACAAGCACAGAGCTAAATAGAAATACGATTAACTTTGGCCCATGAAATATAATACTCCAGCTTTTTACAGTGTAGAAGTAAGGATCTTTTTGACAAGCTCAAATTGAGGGCCTCAGTTTTATGAGTAAACTTATTTGTAAACTCTTTACTGCCACTGTTTGGCTTTGACTTAAATATATGGTTCTTAGTAACTGTAATCATTCGGTGTAATTCAGAAATAGCTGCACATATATACAATGACTTGTTGGATTCATCTGGACCCTGGACTATAAGATCACCTGCTTCTTTTACAGCTAGTACTATCTGTCCATCCTTTGGTAACCATTCGCACTGCAAAAGAACATTGAAAAATGTCATAGATTTACTAGGAAATTCTGATTTGCAATCTAATAAAAACTTACATTTTGGACATTTTCAACAACAGATTCAAATGCTGATGTTGCATCTGCATAAACTTTATTGCTTCTTATATTTTCACATATGCAAAGAAAGTCAATTGTAGCATCCTCAGCGCAAGACAAGTAATCACCATTATAGTACAAAGCCATGTAAGCATAGGCATAGATCACATTCAACAGATTCAACTGCACAGTTGGAGAAGCTTTCTGTTGTAAAAAAGATTTAGATTAGATAAAACAGAAGTTCTGAATTCTAGGTAGAACTGCTTAGGTATTACCTGTATTGCACTGCAAATGGGAATATCTATTATTGCTGGGCAACATTTTGTGCAATTATCTAATTCTTCACTAGCCCCTAGGTCTTCCACTAACTTCTTGTCCCTGCTGTAAGTCCACCAAGGTATCCATTCAGGAAGTAATTTTTCTGCTTCTCCATTTTTTATCAATGAGGTAAATTCTTGCCTTTCACTCTCAGTTAAAGCAGACCAAACTTCATCAGCATTATCAAGATTCACATTCTGGAGACGTGTTTCTAAATCAGGAATCTACAACATTAATCAAAGAATAATTATCATAAATCTGCGGGATAAGATACAATAAAGTACTTACATCTTCATCATCGTCCGAATCCAACTCTGAGTCTTCATTGTCACTACCATCAATTGTATCAATAATATTGTTACTAAAATCTTGTTCGTGTGTTCTTTTTAATATATCAATCATACGCTTTCGCGCTTCAACATCGAGTTCCTGCGACTTCAGTTCTTCTTCTACACACTCTTTGTAAAAACTTTCAGAACATTCCAAATGTGCCTCTGACTTGTAGCATTTAGCATTACAATATCCTAATCCGCATCTTGGACAGGTATACACTTGTTTTCGTTCATTACAGCTACAAATGTAGAAATAACTCTCTATTACCAACAATGATAGTGACAAATGTACAATGCAATTTATGACACTGGAAAAGAGGTAAACATTCTCTAAGGTTATACCGCCATCGATACGTACAATTTACAAATGTTGGTCGCATCACTCATACTGCAATTTGGAACGTCCATTGTTATCCTTTTATTTCACTCAAATATGTATTAAAATGTTTATCAACCTTAATAATTAACTTGCTTCGGCTATTGAACTTCGGACGCTACTGTGCGGCACAGATTATCATTCATACGTCGCATTCGAACGTTTGTATATATGCGCAGATACATGCGCGTGAATTTCTAATACTACTACTGCACACTACGTGTATGTGTATACACATTTAAATATATCATATATATGTGAGGCGATACAGAATTACACAGATTCTTAAACATAACTTTATTATGTTCATAACTAAAAAATAACTTTTTTATGTTATGTTTTCCTTTTGGACTAAAATTCCATTCTTTAACTTCTTGTATTTAAATTCAAGATCTTTGCGCTTGGGGGTCCATCCTTTAGTGCCTGTCTTGGAAAGCACCCACTCGGGATCAACAGCAACTTCTTTACACATGGAAGCATTTTGTCTTTCAATTAGTGCTTCGTTTTGTTTTTTGCGTTTTCTATATTTAATGGGCTCCTCTACATCATCATCTGCTGTTAGTAAATTTGTAGACGAGTGCAAAAGTTTAATTCCAATATTAGACTCTTTTTGCTGCTGGGATTCTTTTAAGAAATCAGTATTTTCTCCCTTTTTCTTTAACTTTATATTCCTGCAATTAAAATACTTCTTCACATACTACATAATGAAAATAGTAACATTTTTTAAGAGATGGTAAAGCAATAAGTGCCTTTCTATTAATTCATCCAACTTCTTTGCAACAAAGTTTTGAAATGATGGCGTGACCCCAAAACTGAGAAATTGATCATCTTCATCTTTTTGTTTTCTCAATGACTTGAGACATGTTTTGGCGCTTTGTTCCTTAGTAATACCCGTAATACCTATAGAAATCAGAACTTGATTAAACATCATTGAATGTTTAATTCAACTGGTATCTGTGATTACTTTGGAAAATAAGGAAGTAGAGCAATGCTGACCTTAAGTTACTGGCTAAATGAAACGCTTATGAGAATCATTCAAATGTAGATTTAAGGTTATAATGCTTACTAGTTTTTGAAGTATTTTCTGGTTTTTCGTGTTTAGTTGGTCCAGAAAAATACGCATCTTTCAAGAAATCATGATCTGCCGCTTCCTTCAAAGCAGCTTTACTTATTTCATCCTCTGAACTCGAAGAATCGTCATCCATTCTCGTCAACATTAACTTGTTTTATATTAAATGATTTCCCGCTACTCGGTTTTAATATATTTAGAAATAAAAGTATGTACTGTGATGGGAGCAGGCCTGTTTGTGTAAAAAGGTATCTTCCCCATTTACACCATGCACACGATGCACACTACTACACTGTTTCGATAAGGCAGTAGTGCTGCATGGTGCATGTCACGTGGAGCCGGGCGTCAATCCGTCTCGCACAACCTAAAGCGCGTGGTTGTTTCTAAGCAACATTCGATTGCATGTGTAGTTGAACTCGCTTACCAAAATGACAACAAACGAGAATAATTTTCACGTTTACGTGGGCGGCAAAACAGGTGTATTTAAAGGTAAAATCATTTCAGAGTAATCATGTTGCACTTATCTTGGTTATGTCCATAACAATATCTATACAGATGCGTAAACCTCAATTACTGTTAATCAATTGTTAATTAACTCAGGAGCGAGATTAGGATTTAAGGAATGTGTGCTGAAGAATATACAGAATCTGGTGACAATAACAGATGACGACCAGGTAACTGCACTTGGTTGGGGTGACGAGGAAGAGAATGAAGTTCTGATTGCCTGTGGTACAAAAGGAAATAGGAGGTTAACATAATAAGTAATTTAAGTGGCAAACTTGTTTACTGATGTATATGATGTGCCTTGTTTAATGTGGTCTGTTCTGTTATAGTGTGAAGGTTTATGACGCAGAAAGTGCTGCATTCACATCATCATTCTTTTGCAACATTGGCACAGGCAGCATTAATGGCATAGCGAGATATGATGGGTAACTAACATAGTCAAAGATTATAAAACATGATATGCACAAGTTCCTGGACTTCTGTTGTTTTTCAGGGCAATCTTAACAGCTGTTGAATCTGGAGAGGTCAAACTTTGGAGATTTAAAGAGGAGGATGAAGTGTTGATAAATGCTGGACCTAACTTAAAGAGAATGCGACACTCCAAGATAAACAAAAACATCATAGCTACTGGTGGCCAGGACCATAGCTTGCAGTTATTTGATATAGAGACACAGAAGCGTGTCTTTCTTGAGAAAAATTTACCCCATGACTCACTGCAGCTGAGAGTCCCAGTATGGATATCTGATATTCATTTCTTACCTGGCACAGACCAGATCGCGACATGCGGCCGATATGGACATGTACGAATCTTCACTTTCACTTTCCTGTAATTCAATCAAATGAGCATACATTTATTGGTGGGAAGCCAAGAAAGTAAAATTTCTCTGACAAAATTTGCTAAACACATTGCAGATCAGGATGTATGATCCAAGATTCCAGAAGCGGCCAGTTATAAAACTGGAAATGAAAGGAGAGGCACTCACAACATTGTCCACCACACCCAGAGAGATGTATGCCCATATAAAAATCTTACAGTATTGATATAACAATAACAATAATAAATGCCTTATATATTCTACAGGCAAATTGTAGTAGGATCTGGGACAGGTAAAATGAATCTTATCGATCTACGGAAACCTGGAAAGATACTAAATTCATACAAAGGATTTACCGGTGCTATCACTGGTATAGCATGCACACAGGAACCGTATATCATAAGTGTTAGTCTCGATAGGTTTTTGCGTGTGCATCATCTGAACACAAAAGAACAAGTGAAAAGGGTAAAATTTCTTCCCGTTAATTCGCTCCAATATCGTTCTATAGTTTCAACAACTTTTATAGGTTTTTATTTATCTGATTACAGGTTTACTTGTCATCCAAAGCTAGTTGTGTATTAGTAAAATCAGACTTTTCAATGCAAACAGATAGAGAGAATGGAGAAAATCTAAGTACGGAAAATAGCGGACTTAAAAATGGAGATAAATCATTGCATGATGAAGGCAGCGATGGAGAGTATGATTCGTTGTTTAATAAAATGCAAACTATTGGTAACAAACCACCACATAAAAAGCAGTTGGCTCAACATAAAAAACAAGTTGCAGAAGATTCATTGACTGACACAGAAGTGAGTTAAACACACTAAACATTCCACGTATAACAATCATTACGATACATTGAAAATACACTTTTTTGATAGGTAACTGATGACAAAGTTCGACGTAAATATCGAAAACTTGGGCATACGTCGAAAAAACTTAAACCAAGTACCGGCGAAGATTGATAAGGATAAAAGGAACTAATAATATATTTAAAATATTTTTGTAACTTGATTCCGTTTGGATAAATAAAACTGTAAATATTCTTTCATAACAATGTAGTTGTTAATAACTTAATGAAAAAATGACTGGTTTGCTTATAGTTCTAATGCAGCAGGTATAGGACAAAATGCGATAGAATAATTAGAAAACACCCGAATAAAATGTTTCTATTATGATGTATTTTGTCACTCAGCAATTCGTCTTCTCATTTGAAACTTACATGTACAAGGGACATGGGTAATACGCTACTCGCTCTGTTTTGGATATTACAGTACTGTGACGCGACTAAGTGTACTATGTAACCGTTCGGTTATTTCTTTATTGTACAATTTATTCTTAATACCTCGCCTATAACGTGTGTTTTGGTTCGCGAATGCAACGTACATCGAGTTCAATGACCTACGATGAGATTTGATGTGTCATCGACATCAGTTTTGGCAAATGACCCGAGAGTTGCGCTCGATAGCAAGCAAGTCTTGAACCCGAATGCGCGCAGCAGTTGATGTAGGCTACACTGTAATCTTTAGTGTGTCTAACAACTAGAGAAGGTGAACGCAACAACTTGCAGAGAGTTGAAACGCGCGCTTTGTACTAAAAGGAAATAATGTTACGCAGCTACAGCACACTAAATCTTATTTCAACTATCCCTCTCGGCTGTACAAAAATCATTGTCCACTACGCCTCTTGTGAATTAATACTAACATAGCTTTGCTTTATCCTGACTGCGCTTACATTTGAAATGGAATATTTCGTGTTCTTATCTGCGTAAACAAACCTAGGAATAAATTTACTAAATTACAGGCACTGTCCTCTGAAAAAATCGAGCGACCAACAGGACTCGCATTTTTATTCAGGGAAAAATGGTACTTTGTGCCAATGAGAGAGATGTATTCCTTGACACAGAGGCCATTTATATACAGAAATTTCAATGTACACGCGTGACATGCAGATCTCTGCACAAACCTGCTTCTGTCCCTTTCATAGGGCGAACCTATACATTAAAAATTCACTTTGAAGAAAAGAGACACTTCTGTTGCTTGCCTGCGATTGTACAGAAATGCTTTCTGCTATTCATTTTGGGAACTTTAATATCATACAGAATAGAACGAAATTTTCGCTTTCTTTTTTAAATAACTTTTTGCAAGTTCGAGTTAACGTCTTCTGTGTATAGTGCGCAATGCACTATCCGTATATTAGAGGAAATTAAATTGGTACAATTACGATTGAGAAAACGATTGAAGTTATTGTAAGTGTTTTATGCAATTTAAAACGTTGCTGTATAATTCTCTTTCGAAATTTGCAAGGCGTCAGTTGAAACGATCATCAATAATTATTTAAGGTATTTTGGTCAGTTATATAAAAGTTCGAGTGTGCTTTTGATACTTCCATCCCACGAATTTCAAATAATTATTTACATTTGTTAAATTATGACAGTTGCACATAACGTAAGGACAAACGAAAATGTAATAAAACACGATGCGGACATTAAATATGAATAGTGGCCAACAAAGCTGTACAAATACAAAGAAGACGGATACTAGAGAAAGTGGGGCGCGTGAATAATTCATAGAGAACGTAATCAAGTATATTTTTAAACATCTAGGATAAGGACATTAAATTATGGCAACAAGTGTTCAGTATGATCTGCTCTTATAAGTCGATGTAATAGGCCTGTCGCATATTCGCGTGTGATTCACATTTTTTTTTTAGATGGCGACGGTATGAACAAATTACCGCATATTGATTTCCAGGACATCAATTCGGACTATTCTCCTCCTGTACTCGAATACATCGTAGGTGCATACACGTGTTGAAGCAAAGCTCTAACACAACCAACCATCAATGCTGCAAATGCTTGCACCTTGTTGTTTCTTTCATCAGTGATGCGCATACCGTCATTTCGCTTCATTGTTAGATAGATCTTTGTGTTATTAATGAGTAATGAAGAGCACCATATATTCTCGTAGTGTATCACATACTGTGGATCGTTTATTATGCAACGTCGATACGTGCTACTCAGGCATCTAACGCAATAGTTTGTTGTCGAAGAAACTATCTTTAGACGCAAGCATATATGGGGTATTTAAAGACGTATGCTTAAAATGGCAATATTCGTGTTACTGTCAGAGAAAGCATGGAAGGCCTCTGAAAAGACAAGGTCCATATCTAGAAGTTGCCGAGCACTTTTCGAGTAACTACTTTGCTTTTGCCCTGCAGTTATGAACGTGGATGTACCCTATGTTCTAGATTTGTATCAATAAGACAAGTCATTGCAATCCATGGCCTAAAAGAAAGTATGCAACTTCCAATATAATAAAGAGTATTGCGGCGAAAGCGGGCAAAAAGACATGATGTTACTCTTTCGTTGCCTGGTCTTATTTGTCGTTGGCGTATGTTTTGCTATTGTGTTTTCCTCAACTGCCCTGCGCTTGAAGCAGTTTCCGTATCCGAGTCACTGTTCCGTGCAATGCCGGCACGTACAGGTAGAGTTGCTTCATTCGCCCCCCGATACGGTTACTTCTCTCCATGTAGGTTCCTGAGATTGTTTCACTAATGACGATTGCGGTTCCGAGATGTCTGATGCAGCCGGACTCGACGGTGGACTAGGTGTTGCTGGTGCTTCCTCAGACTGATTTCCTTCAGCTGGTTCCTGCTCAGCTTCGGGGTCACCATCACCAAGAGAAGCCTCCGATTGCGCAGAACTCGGAGCTTTTGACAAGACAGAATCCTGCGCTCTTAACGATACAGAACTACCTTTATTGCTACTGCCATTTTCACCTAAAAATGACACTTTGTTATTTATGGATGTTGCACCTAATATAAAGAATTGTATAGAAGATTTTATGTGGGAACGCCCATATGGCCTTGCATTTATTTGATTTGGTAGAGTAATTCATAGCTTTTAGTACCAACAATATGTTGTGCTTTTGCACAGATTTCGAGATCTAAGCATTTCAAGAGATTAAGGCAAACAAGGAAAGCGTTATACGTTCATTATAATTTCGGAGAGAATTGCACAGATCAAGGGAAATGCGTATACAAAGAGAGAGAGAGAGAGAGAGAGAGAGAGAGAGAGAGAGAGAGAGAGAGAGAGAGAGAGAGAGAGAGAGAGAGAGAGAGAGAGAGAGAGAGAGAGAGAGAGAGGAGAGTTTAAACTTCACAGAGATACATATGTGTTGTCAAAAAAATATCTCACCACAAGGCCTAAGAACGAGGTAGAACAGCAAGTCGGACAAAGAAATTATCCCGATCACTTTATCATCATCATCAACCACCACTAGCCTATGTACCTGAAACATAGAGAATTGTTTTGTATAAATAGGTCATGTTCAATATAGCTTATAATGTATACGATCATATGATCGTATACGATCTATATAGATGCGTACCTCTGCCCTAACAATTTTTTCCATAACAGTAAATAATGTTTCATCTAATTTACAGCTTTGAACGCCTTCAAACCACTCATTTCGGTGCTCGTTCGCTTCCTTGAGCGAGACGTCTAAGTTATTGTATGTCTTTTCCGCGGCTAAGTTCTGCAAACAAATATCATTACTTTACAGTAACTATTTGGAAGTCTGCAGAGAAAAAATAATGTATTGGCACTAAACTCACAATAACGTCAAACTTCGAATAAATGTTAACCAGTTTGCCCTCCGTGTCGATGATCGGCAACGCTGACACTCTCCTTTCGACAAACTTCTTCAGTGCTAAAATTATGCTAGTTTCCTCGGTCGCAGTTTCTATATTATCAAAGGTACCTATCCTCAGCTCCCTCAGTGTTTTATTGGTGAACGACGGCTTCGGCAGCTCGTGGATCTATCAAGAAATATAAAGTCAGCGATCGAAGGCGATGGAAACTTATTTCTATTTGTCTTCGTAATTTTCCAAACTTACATAAAGAAAGAGGAACCTAAGAATTCGCTTGTGTGTCAAGATATACAGAACATTTCCGGTATCCGGGTCTATCACAGGCAATCGGTGAATTCGATTTTGAATTAGCGTTCTAATGGCTTCGTACAGGGAGGCGTCTGGTCTAATGCTCACCAGCGGATGAACTTGATCTTTTAACACCTCTGTAAAAACAATGCACAAATGTTAATACATCAATCAATATTTGAAAATAAAAAGCTAGGAAAAAGAACATACTTCTCCACGTATCTAATTCATGCTCCTCTAGCTCATCCATTGTTACTGACGGGCTGGTGTAGTACATCTGCAAGATCTTTATGAAATCTGTAATAGTTAACATTCCGACGAATTGTTGTCGGGAACTGTCCCATAATGGCGCAGCCCTCACACCTGCAAATATATCATATGCTATATTAATGTCAACATTCAGCATTTGGGTTATAGTATTTGTTAATGAATCTCAAAAACACCATGTTGGATTAATGGTGAAGCTCGAGCAAATGGGAAAGCGAGGATGGAGTGTTTTAGCGAAATGCTGCAATAAATAATCCAGTGAGCGAAATAAAACGGGTCATTCCATTGCGAGCTCATACATCTCGAATAAAAGTTAAAATATGCACTGCCCTCCCGAGAGAAATAAACGGTGTGTTTATCTTGACGAGCTCGGTGGAACATTTACTACATAAATGGCGATATTATTGATTTCTGCAAACTACTCGGAAAAAACATAAATAAATATCTTTTAAATGAAGCATGAACATTGAAATGCTGTAAAGTTATAATACATTCGAAACCATGAAAAAATAAGCAACAACCACAATTTCCACGTTGATTTAGCAATTTTAAAGCTTGTAATTACAAACAGTTGAAAGCAGCTGACGCATAGAGGGATTGAAGTTATATAGCAACGAGAGCTAGAAACTTATATAGATTTGCAAGACGTACCATTGTAGACGAGGGCGAAAAAGGCCTTCTTCACGAGGAGGTGAGTGTCGAAGACAACCAGCTTGGCACTGGTCGGTATTAGGTCGTAGCATTTGTGGAACTTGAAGAACTTCACGAAGATCTGCGACTCGTCCTCCTCTGAAAGGCCAAACAGTTGACAGTAGAGTAAGGCTTTCTGATTGCGACGAAGCATGCTCCTAGATTTCCCGGCAACGGTGTCACAATTGTTTCTATATAGAGCAAGAAATCTGTCCCTCAATCTGCCTGCGATTGACTCTTCCTCTTTGTCAGATCGAAACAGCGTACACGAACAAATCACTCGCACTTTTCGAAACTCGGGGCTTCGTCGTACGAAATTCACTAGTCTCTCGGCACTACGGCAATTTCTGGTGAGCGTCGGTCGATTATGAATCAATGATACGTGGACGAAGTCACCTATTTTTAATTCTGCTTCGGAAAATCATGTACGGACAGTGTGTAAAGCGTGTATATATTCTTAGTACGCGACTTTGAAGAGAATAAATCTCCCTATCGGGGCTTTATGCGAGAATGAGAGGCTGGAGGGACTCAGGAGGGTCGTCAGAATGAGCGCGTATTATCAAACGTTCTCACGGAGGGGTGATAATGTTGGATTACCGCGGGATACAGCACGATTGAATGATCGATTACTCGATAATGAGTGGTTTCTTTGTCGTTTAAGTTATGGTGTATATTCATATGAAACTTTCGCAAGGCGTGCTATTTACTTCAAGCAAGAAGATAATACTGATTTTTGATAACCGCTAACTTTAATTTATTAACTAATTATATTAATTTGCCCTCAACAAGCACAATTAGCATATGTACTGAATGGAAACTCAGTTGATAGAGAATATAGAACAACTTTCATAGATTTGCACAGCCCATGCAATTAGCATACGACCCTGACACTGCAATTTCCCGGTGTACTTAATGACTCATCTGGGAAAGTGCGTTATAGGAACGATAGAAGCTAACGGGAAATTTCATTATTCGTTGTCTCTAACGTAGAACGCAAGGGCCTCCCAAAGTTTCATGACACCGCCTAGAAATGATAAGTGGGATCAGCCATCAGGGGATGCTTTGTTATATACGTAACATAAAAGAAAACAGCTTTAATTAATTTCTGAGATTAAAATTTCACGGTTCGTCATCCCAAATTGAAGGCAAAGCAACAATCGTTTATTGATATTCAATTCAATCTGGAAGTAGTCACAGCTTCTTGTCAGTGCAGTTGCACAATCTGCATTAGATGATGCGAAGTTGCAGTACGTGGTTAAAGTTAGGTTAGGGACTTCATTGATTACCCGGAAGGAACTCCTTTGAATATCCGAAATTTACGTGACACGAAAGGTTACCCGAGTTTCCTTTACAATCGTTTACATCAAAGATGTTTAAATTTTCAAACCCATGTTAATTTCACTGTACAACGTAACCTTTATCTTGTCAGTTACCGACAGTTCACGGTTCTCCCACAAATTCCATGTTAATATTCTTATTAATCATAACTATGTTTCCACAGATTCTCATTCCAAACGAAGTGCGATGAAACAGTAGTAGCAATTAGCAAAACACACAAATGACAAATGAAGGAATTGCAAGAGATATTGTTCCGCAAGGTAGAGAAGAACGAAACCCGGACAGACTTGTACCTTGCACCGGTTGGAGCGTGCGCCGAGTGAAATGTCAGTTAAAGCCGATACGAGTAGGAAGATTTTCGTGCTTGCGATACGCTTCTACTTGCTGGCTAGAGAATTAACGGCTGCGCTTTTTGCAAAGCGCACAGCTTTGTCCAACTCAAGTAGCATTGCAGCTTTTTCAGGACAGTGGCGCACAGGCTAGGAAAGAGGAGAAAATTCAGGCAAAAAGAGACTGGAACAGCGAAGCGAACTAGTCACGAATTTGAAATGAAAGTGCGGAAGATGAGCCGCAAAAGCACAGCAAGGACAAATTGGAGTGGAATAAAAACGACGTTGAATTCAAAATAGAAGGTAGAAGTCGAGAGCCATATGAGACATTACTTTGTAAAGTGTTAGCAGCACTTTTTTTAATGTCTCAATATGTTTTATTCTGCCCTCTTTAGAAGATTTATATTATTCAGGCAATATGAATCGCACAGTATATGTCCAGATTGCAACGATTATACTTTGATCGCGAACGCTTGCAAGACAGTTGTAATTGACGTTAACGATACGAACGAGACTCGACGTTTGCTTATTCCCTTCAATGAGCAGCTCATTGATCATAATAATAAGGGTGTAATAATTATCTGTGCAAATGACAAATTCACATCAATTTAAAAAATAATTATTATTGTATTTATCCTAAGTAAATTTTAAAATGACTTGTAAGTGGAGTTTCCAAGCTTGAAGTGTGGATAGAAGTGTCAGTCACCTTACAACTAGATCATTTAGTTACGTAAGTGTCCCATGGAACTATTATTGGCGGTGAGAACTGCGGCGCCACTTTTACGAAACGCACTCTAATTTAGTAGAAAGAATTACAGCATTCTCTTCTTGGAATTGCTCAAAATTGCAACGCACCTCGCAATTGTGATCAGTTTACGTCACACCTATCAGATTGAATAGAATTAGAGTAGCAGTGCAACGAATCCCCGGTGGCCTAGTGATAGAATGACCGCAATAGTACTCTCGTTCACGTTGAGCCTGCGGCGACAATTTTTATTTCATAAAGCACAGGAAATGTTACGAAACGCGATGAATGAGGAAAACGCTGCTGGAAGATTATCGATACTCGTTCTCAGCCATTAAAATGTCCGGAACGCCAATAAAATATTAGTAGAATCTCAATTCTGAATGATGTGTTAAACATGTTGTGTATAGTCATTGTTTGCATAAGTTTTTTTTTGGGAGGGAAAACCAAGCGCTAACAATCATAATATCGAACCAAGGCTCGTCTAAGCAGTGATAATAGTCTTCATTCAGCTCTAAACATTATTCAAACCGGCGAGTTTTGTATCCAATGATGCAAATGCCGTGAACAGTTACTTCGCGCTACGCAATCTCTCCGAGATTAATTCTCTTGGCACAGAAGCAATTATCAGTAATTCCACGAAATTACCGGTGCGCACGGGAACTCTGGCAAGTTCTGTACAAACATGCGACCTAGGACTCAGGCGTCCTAGAAAAACGAGTACGTGGAAAATCTGCTGTATAACATTAACGAAGAATCGCTGTAGTAAGAAACTTGTACCAGGAATGATCGATCTTAATTGTGTATTAACTCGCGCAAGCTCATCCAAATACTATAACATCGTGTTCTTTAATATACCAGACAGAGATTTATTTCAATTTTTAATTAAACTTTCCTGTATAAGTTATGTGAATATATTAAAGCCTTCGATTCTTATGCAATAACGTGTGAAAATTCCTCAAACGCATTCGTTATATTATACAATCGCAGCGTTTCGCATCTACCAACGTTTCTTAAGGAAGAACTTCTTGGTTCAGGTGAACACTTAAATTACCGAACAGCAATGAACTACTGGTTCAATACAGTGTCAGAAAAGGGCGGGTTCAAATGGCATATGAGGAAGAAGCACGTCGAAAATTGCGAGCCACCGTCGCACAGTAAAACTGCACTCAGCAACGCCGCGTCGCGCACGAGCACTCTGTGGAAGAAGAATCAGAACAAAGGGCGCGCACAACGTAGAGTTTGCGGCTGCAATACACGTATGTAAAAGTTGCGAGCGAGAGCGTAGAAGCGGCAGGAAGACAGCACGAGCCGGCGATGATTCACTTGGCGGCGAGGAGAGCACGAAAAGCGGGAAACAATGCAAGCGAACAAGATAAAACGAATCGGCGTCGAATGTCTACGCGACGGCAACTACTCCGCGATGAGATCATGAAGCTACTGACTCGACTCGGCGAGTAGATCGGCTGCTCGCTCGTGGCAAATCGGACGCTGAAAGCCATCGCCTCACCAAGGAGAATGCGTTCGTTGTAAATATACGTGCTGGCGAGTGGAGCCTGTTTGACCTGCTAGAGAAGCGTACAACGCTCTCTACTTCGTGGCTTCCTCACCGTATACAGTCCCGGGAGAAAGTTGACTATCCAATCTTTACCTTATAATAGGGTACAACATTAGCAAAAAGTAATAATCTTTGCCAAAACAGCTTTAGATGGTAATTGCGTCTAGATTCGCAAAACAGTGTATTGCCGAAGTGTTGAAGCACCAAGCAAAGGATCTATAATATTCTCTTCAATTCAGAGAATAGTAAGTGCTACAAATTGTACTAGGCTAAATTGAAATATATGCACTATTTGTTAATTGCTCGTCAAATCAACAAATCGGCAGAATCCACAAGTGTGGTTTAAATTGCTTTTCGGCTACGTGGCCAACGAGGACGGTATTCAGACCGACTGAATTATTCATCGCCAAGAAACACAAAGTCTACGTTGTGTCCGCCGAGAAGATCGGCAATACACAATCGATCTCGCACGGGCTAACAACATGCGACGCTTCGCTATTGGTGCTATTTTTGTATACGCGTTTGTCGACTCATTTGTGCATGTATTTGGGTGAGAATAATTCGAAGGATATTCCAACGTCTCCGGATGGATTGTGCGAGTAAAAGTAGTCTTGGGCGAAGTAAAATACTATCGAAATCGAAGTGGTTTAGCGCGAGACCTCAATACACTCTAATAGGATAAGATATTGGTATGGATCGAGTAAGCACGGCGAATGCTATTAGTGATGGAAGTCTCGGACGTTCGGGTTTTTTAGTTCGACGATACGATGCATTGATTACAACACAGTTTCTTTAAAAATCTCTACAAATTCCTTGGATATTCTGGCGCTTTAATTGGAAAATACCTTTTTTCAGTATCCAACTGAGCTCGTCCTCGAGAGGCGGATTTTCAACTTCAAACTCCTTGATCAAATCTCTGGAGAAAACGGGATCGTCGTCTTGGCTCCACCAAGCACTCGCGGCGTGCCTGAATGCGGCACGGACACCTTCAGAATTCGAGTAATAGTGGAGTGCAAGCATTCTTCCCCACTCGCATTTCCCGCGGCCGAATCATCGGTCTGTTTGACGATCTTCCCCGAGACAACATTGCCACGGCACTGATAGTTTGAAGTCAATGCCGGCACACCAACAAGTAGTATTCCTCACTCAGCTGTTCTACCACGAAAACGCACTTTGCACTTGGGAATCGTTCTTCCTACGCCAATCTTTAAAGTTTCAAGCATCTTTTGCTGACTTATGTTGACACTATTCGTCTACTTGGAATGCACTTAGAAATCTGGGAAATTTGGCACTTCTTAAGAACTCAATTTGACAAAGGATTTAAAATTCAATCACCAATTATTTGTAAAGTAGATTAATAGTAGTCAGCAATCCCAGATAGATTGAATAACTTCATATGAATATCGAGAAGTCAATTTGTCTCAGGTTGTATAAACCACATGACACTTCTCAGTGAATAATTTCCCACCAGCGACAAGTTCTCGAAGCAATTGCGCGCACGATGTAACTGTTTTATGCTTTCGTACTACCTAAACGGATAAATTCGTTGGCTTTAGTAGAGCAGGGTGATATTGTGGGTAATACTCACTAATATCTAGGACGAAAGCGTAACTTCGTAAAAGCTTGGGTAATTGAGGAAGACCAATGCCTAATCGAATTACACGTAAGAGACTGTGACTAGGGAAGTGCGCTGTGCGACGATATTAAATCCGTCGACACGAATTGCAACTGAAAGCCGCTTTAAAGCACACGTGTACCCGTCATCGCGTCCCTTAGTTCCAAACTTCGCAGCTAATTAGCATTCAACGCTCTCGTGTCTTCCTAGTACAATTAAAATAGGACAAAGTAGTCTTGCTGGGTTTGGGAAATCAGAATGCGGTCGATAGAGGTAGCAGGCGCCGGCGGAAAGAATACTTGGCAATCGGGAGAAAGTTAAATTTCGCAGTGACTATAGTCGGAAAAAGGCGATATCGCCGGGGCGCTGAGGCGAGCGGCAATTAATGCTGGGAGATGAAAATAGAGGCTTGGCTTGGAACTTCTAATTTGCGGGCGAGAAAGACCCGATGAACTACGACACGCGTGCGTCCCCAGCTGTGGATGTTCTTGGAGCACCGAGAAGATGGGATGCGACCAGCTTACTACCCTGGCGCCATCAAGGACCCGATGATGCGATAATTGATCCGCGGCAGCTATCCAATCCCACCCAAAAATAAACCGGTCGCACCAATTGCTCCTCGCTATTGTTCTGTTGGTGGTACTGGTAATTGAGAATAGAAATTGACTCTTACTGAAGAGACGGCAAACAAAGAATAAATAACAAATATAAACTCTTTTAAAAAAGTACGTTAAAATGAACTCGATAGTCTTGCAGTTATTTAGTTATTGAGAAATTCACATGTGGACAAGTAGAATTATTCTTTTGCGAAGTTTAATTACGTCGTTGACGCAGAATATATCCATTTACTGTAATTTATGTACATAAAGCACTTTATGAAGACATTCATGTTCGGGAAATATGGACACCGAGCGACTGGCTGATCGCATTTTGCAGTGAATTTATCTTTAGTCTCTAGGAAGATGAATTTCTGTTTTCGCATAGGCCCTGCATCAAACGGCGACGCGCAGTACCATCGAAATATTGGCCAGTGCCAGAAAAGCGACGACTATGAATACACAGAAGTGGCAGCTGCAAAATATGGTAATATCAAAATCGAAATGCCTGCAAATCTAAAAATAATTCTATTCGCAATATTTTAGAGAATGTATTTCTAGTATTAACACTAATAAAATATTTAAAAACAATGTTTGAAAAATCCTGGCAGAAATCGGTCAGAACAAATTACGATTTTAGATTGATACAAGGACTAAATGGCATCAAAAAACTGGACCAGTCTTAGCAGTAGCACGATTGGAGCGTATTCGAGAGCTGCATATTTGCGATAGACTGTAGCCCAAAACAACCTGGCGGAAATATTTTAGGTCGAAAGCAACGCCAGCTGTGCTCGACGAACTTTGAATACGCGAGCCTATAAATAAGTGGATTTCCATGGCCAATCCTTTGGCGACGTGACGTCTAATTGACAGTTGGTAGTCTGCCCACTAGTAAGGTGGTCACTGACGATACACAGGGCTGCCGGAAAATTTCACTCAACTGCCAGTGTCAACAAAAGTCAGTGTTCAGTCGGAAAGTAGCCTTAGCCGAGCGACTCACTCATAATCATCCACAACAAGGTAGTGAACCAACCCAGCAATTATCACCTCCTCGATCATCGCGTCGGAAGTTCGCAAGCGTTCCGCTTTATTCGTACTCGGCATGATGCACCCACGCCCGAAGGCAACCGCACTCGCCCAGTACAGCCAGGATCATTAAGATCAAGAAGACACTTTGCCAAGAGGTCTAGTGCACCACTGCGCCGCTTTTTCGTCGAATCATTCAAATTCACTGAGGACTGATCTTCTCTTTGAAGTTCGAAGTCTCGCAGTACTTCAAATCCGTTCACGTTGAACTTCCAGCAGATTGTCTTGTGTCCCGACGAAATGAGTTTGATCCTGATGATTCGATGAGAGGATGATCCCGCGTGGAAGATGGTTTGTTCCACATGCTTGAACTTGGACGGACACGATTTCGAGGTGTGGTTGTTGCGGCGGGTTCGGTGGCGATCGGAGTACACGGTTTGGCCGGTTAACCGCTTCCGTCTGATTCCTGGTGCTCGGGGTCCTCGTCTTCTTCGTTCGGCTGGTGCCCGTTATCGTTGCTTAGAATCGTGCCAAGAATAACCCGCGCGGCGAACGCCGCTGCTGCGCTGCCAAGAAAAAAGTTCGCCAACCTGGCCGCTCTTCTAACTTGCTAGAGCACTCACGCTTTGTCTTGACCGTCAGGGGGTAACACTTTGCAGAACACCTCTCAGATGAATCTACTACCTTTTAAGGGGATTCTCCATTTTTTTCAAACACCATTTTCCAGTAATTTATTTGTCTAATTACTGAAATAGTAGATTTAGTGTCGCGCTAAATATGGGGTGATTTCTTTTATGAGGGTTAGAATTTCTATAACTTATGCTCTGTAATTATTATAGAATGTCCAACTGTATATTATATTTGTATGCAATACTTCTTATTAAACGTGTCAGAGGGTTAACTATTGAATAGAGTCGGTGTAATTCTATCGGTGCTGCCGGTTCATGATAAAACGGAAATCAATTGGAAAATTCCTCGGATCCGAAACGCAGAAGATATCGAACAATCATAAATGACAAGGATTCCGATGGCAATTTCGAGAATCCTGCCTGCCGAGTTCTTCCAGCTCATTCGCTTCCGGCTAACAAATTGGCTTAGCGCCGGCATCCTCTATCACTGGAAGCTCTGCCGAGGAAGAGGTAAATGTGTATCGATTAGCAATCCGCAAATGTCAAAGGCTCAACGACTCGAGAGGTGCGCGATTGCAGTCGCAATTTATTTCGATTAATTGGACTTGTCTGCTGGGATACCAGGATACAATGGATCCCGGCCTTCACCTATATTTCCATGGTATTAATTACTTTGTCCGGGCAATTGCTACTAATTATTTCATTGGAATCGATGATTGACTTATGCGAGGAAACCTGTGTTTTCATCTTCTTCACAGAAAGGAATTTCCAATATTGTACAGTCAATACGTGTCCTACATAAACTAATAATTATTACATGCGTCACTGTATGATAGATATTCCTAATCAGAAGAATGAAACCATCATCTATAAATTCCAATCACCAAATGATTTTTATAATCTGGACATAACCCGCGGATCTTTCTATTTTTATCTATATCGATTGATTGCAATCACACAGACCGTTAGAAGGTAATAGAGTTTTGGATTGCCCTGGAAAACGATGTGACACATGGCACATGTAAAAAGGAGATTGATGTAGTCTAGGATGAGAGTGCTCACTGGCAAAAGCCCGCTTGGAATCACTAGCAGACAAGGCTGGACGTGATTTATGGTTGGGAACTGCAACAGGTGACAAACACTGCTTGGAGATACACCAATCCAACACTAGCCTGCCGCTTCCGCAAATCCGCGGGGGCTTTAACAAGATAATTTCGCATTCTCCGAGCATCCTTCCTGAATACCGCTCTAATTCGCACTTAGATATTGTCCGCGCAGCACGCAATGTGCAACAGCCATTCACGAGTGATACAATAGTCGCTGCCTGCCATGTAGCACTGATATCATAGTCAGAATATCAACTATAACTACCACGTAACTGTGCCAAGTCTGATTTAGCTTTTTAATAACTCGAAATTTACTTTTATACACGCATGTTTGTACCAGATGCGTTTTTGTGTTATGAAGGTTGTGTCAAAGAAGTACATTATTTCACGTTACATTTATGTAATGTATTTTACTCCATTTATATGGTACGCAATAATAACTTTCAGACCCTTAATTGCGCAACCCGATTTCAAGGCAGAAAGCAAAGCAACTGATGCCTCGTTAAAGTACTAATTAACGCGTTCTTAGAGAAATGTGGAAGTCTGCCTCGTTACTGTGTCGTGGAGATGAGCGCCGAGACGTTTTACACGATGCGGTAACAGAGGAGCACATACATATGTATGGCGGGAGGGCTAAATCATGTAGCCCAATTCCTAAGCGACCCAGACCCATCTCGCCCTTTCCACATAAGTGACTCTTCATGAAGTGAAGTCCTCAACCAGCAATCCGCTTAAGGAGAGCTTTCAATTAGCATTTCTTTAGCACAGAGGTACCGATAGTCCTGCCAATTAGGATAATTGGGAGCATCGGAGATCGACCGATCGCAGGAGTTTTGGTCTTTACAAATACTCATGTGTCTGTGTGATTTCAGCCTGGGTTATGTGCAAGTCTTTTGACAACCTCAAATCGATTTATCTGTCTATGAACATCATAAAATAACTTCGCCCACTCCGATAAGTGGACAGAGTAATAAATGAATTCATATAACTCATACAAACACTATTAAAATCGGGAGACAAATACATTCAAGAAGTACAAAAAAAACAGCTGTAAATAACAGTCAATCAAATTGGATAAAGAATTGCAACAATGGATTTAATAACAATTCGAAAAGTCCGCCTACGTTTGTGTCAAAATCTACCAAAACATGTAACGACTCTACGCCCACATAAAAGCTGCCAGAGATATCGAAAATGGCAAAATTTCCAAGATATTTCTTTCAAAATGATCGACGGCGATTCGTTATCAACAACTCTCAGGCAATAGAAAAATCAGATGGGTACTTGAGTGCATCTCGAAGCAACTGGCACCGCAATTACGCAATCTCAGTGTACTCAGAGTACCGAAGAGTGCTTGATGCACATCGCTCGCACATTCACATCGGGAGGAGGCTATTGTGTGAATTCCTATGTCGTTCGGTATGTTAGTGGTGCACTGTCGTTCTATCGATCGGCACCCGCCCCATGACCTAGACCCAAATCCAGCCGAGCGAATGCGTCCATCTGCTCCACACCACCCTCTCACTACTCTCCACGAGCGTCCGTCAGCTGACCAACTCTCTTTCACACTCGCCATCCTCTTCGCACACATGACCCCCGTTTATTTACAAGTTACGCGCACACTTTTGCACACCTTTTCAACGATGGCTTTTGTCGCACGCCGTGCATGAATTCACACCTTGATTGATCCCCCGATCACTTATAAAAGGAAGCATTATTCATTTATTAAAATCTTCTCATTCCATGATAAGTAGATAAAATTTAATACAAGCGGACTTTACTTGGTATATTATGGTTTGTTTAGTGATTTGATTCTAGTAAGTTCTCTTTATCATCTCCATTAGAGTAAAGCTAAAGGTTCCATTAGAACTGGTATGTCAAGGTCGCCCTAGCCAATAAATGCGGAACCAATACAAGATCGATAGCGTGGTAAACTTGATATTACAGTGCTCGTAATGTTTTGCAGAACTTTAGGAAAGGGATGGGTAGAATAGCGATTCAGCGTCGAGCATGGCAGTAAACGGGTCTTCTTAATCTTTAAATCGAGATAGGGTTTGTGGGGGGTATATTCGGGGGTGGAGAGTGTTGCTTCGGTCGGTCCTCTTCCGACTAAAGAGGGGGGGATGCGAGGGGGTGGAAAAGCCGAGTGAGCTGGCCTCCCGGGAACTCATCGATCGGCGGTATACACCCACGACAAGAGAGAGGGAGAGTACATGCCGAAGGAGGCGGAAGGGGTTCTTCCGGAAGGGTGGCCGGTACGTGTGTACCAGCAGTTAAAGAGGAAAACATGCATATGTATACATAGAGAGCTCCGATCCGGCAAGCACGTGGGCAGAGGAGCAGAGTCGAGCCTTTCCGAATTAAGTTCGCTTTACCCGGCCTGCATGAATGAAACTCGATACGCCCGACTCCAACTGAAATCCAGATATAATGGCTCGGCTGATTTCCCCGGGAAAGCCATAGCCGCTGCCGATTGATTTGCAGGGACCACTCGCTAATCGTTTAATGCCCCCTGCTTTCAATATCACGTAGATGTATCGAATTCACAGCCGACTAAACATCTGTTTGCATTGCGTGTCGCCGATGATGCTTAATGCTTTACCGTAATAACTGTTTTGTCTGGCTTTAATTATTAAGACGTGATTCCCGATTTTTGGAGGGCCAATGGCATCGCAATTTTATTTGATGTTATTTAATTTTGTTCTATATTCGAAGGTGGATTTTTTCTTGAATATATTGTAAGTATTACTGATATTTTGCATGAAGCATGCGGATAATGATTGAGCGTGTCTCGGTAGACGTTAGTGCGTTGTTCAAGTAAGGAAAATGGTGGAGAAGAAAAATAGGATAGGAATTCCGATAACCTTCATCAAGCGTTTTTCTTAAAATAGGATGCGTGTACTTGAATTTCCTAATTGGGGCTGTCGTCGAATTACTGAATGCATCATGACACCGTTGCACTTAGTCTTGGAATCGGTCATACTCTTCGTAAGAAATAAGAAAAAGATAGAGTAAATGGGACTCACCAAGATCAGAGAGCGAAACCTTCTCCAGGAAAGGATCCACCACTGGCAGCTGAAACAGGAAAACAGAATTCGGTAAAAAGCTTCGTCTAAGTCTAAAGCATAGCTTAGCGAGTGCTTTTAAGCATTCTTTATTCAACACACTATTTTTTAATCCCTGAGTTCACCATCTAAATTATGTCTCAAATTTACTAAATTATAACATAATTTCAAAATAAATGATTAAATATACTAGATTTTCCCCTTGTTGTTTTCTGTGCTTGTTACTTTTATCTTTTAATATCCTGTTTATGCTTTTGCCAAGGACTTTGGGTTACTAACTTCATCCAATATCGATTAAAAAAAAGATATCATAAAGGGATTTATTTTTCAGAGAAACGCCCAGTAATCTTGGCCGTGGAAAGTGGATTGCGATAAGATGCTTATGCTTTTCGAATCTGATAAGGAGAAGTACCAGAGCTTTCTTGAGCAAGGACTTCGGGCTGAAGGGTCGCTTCTTGACATTTGTAGCGATTTTCGTGTACCAATTCGACAACAATCCGGAAGTGCTGCTGCTTCCTGTCATATCGGCACTTTTAGTAACGCTGCCTGTCGGCTCACTCGTCTGCCGACGGAACAGCATTGTTACTGTGTGCTTCGACTTCGAATTCCTTGATACTTTTGATTCAGCCACTTCTCCAATTATATAGCACTTTCTTTCCACAGTGTTTTCGAAAACATTCCCTAACAAATTCCTACGATTTTTGCGAGGTAGTTTACAAAAGCTGCCACTTCTTCTTTGAGGATTGAACTCCAGTTGTTTTAGGAACGCAATTATTCTTACATGATCTCCACATGGATTGCTTTCATCTCACGAGAAAGTAATTGCACATCGAAATGAGCAGATAACAAATGAAACACATGTCGACAATGTGGTTTTTCACAGTCGGATTAGAATGGACATTTTTAATTCTGTTTTTGAGTTCAGAAACAGCTGCCAGGAATGTTGCTCACTATTTTTAAGCCACTCTCGCCAGTTCTTAAAGTGCGATACGCACTGTCGGAAGATCAGGATTCACCACCGCACTGAAATACACATTGGTCGTTGTTCTGTTATCGAATGAATTCTCGAGCAAATAGCCCGAAGCATTCAGAGGCGCGCGTGCCTCGGGAAAACTTCGGGAAAGTCGTTTATTTGTAAGTTTAGTGTAAGAAAAGCGAACGGCACCGTTAGAATTTGCATGCGCGCCTGCTCGACGGCCGATGTATATATATATTTTCTCCACTTTATTATCAGGGAGTGCAGGCGGCTTCGAGCTGCTCAGTGCAAACATCGTCGCCCACACGAAACGCCATCGTTTACAAGCGAGAATTCTCGCCGGCGAGGCGCGGCGCGGCGCGGCACTCCGAAACTCCCGCCTATCAGGAAGTGCGCTCGCTCGCACAGTCTGAGGTAACACAGGATAATTTTACGATTCACTTTTTCGATACCGAGAAACCGAAGAAATTGCGAGGTGATGTGTGACAGTGCAAATTGCGAATTCTTTAAAGATGTTCTATTACAGTTTGCGGCTTTCTGTCATGTTGAACTATCGAACGTGTACTGGCCGAGTAACACTGTTGCTTGTTGATCCTCGCGAAGTGCAAAACAAAATGCTTGCCAGACTATTCCAGTCATTTTGAACGAAAGCATTCTTTCACGGTGTCGGTGTTATGACAGATCGTACGTAACTGCGCAGAGAGATCGTTCTGCCAACAATCTCTCGCAGCGTCCAGCAGACCGATAAGTCTCTTGGAAGCTGGCTTCACGTTTCATTTGATTAGCGCACTTTATATCGAGGACGTAAAAACCAAAGGGATGAATTGCACAGCAATCTTGCTTTCACAAATTTACTGTACTCTTCACTCTATTATATCTTCTAACACCGACAAGAAAAAACATGAAAATATATGAAAGAACTAAAAGATCGATTGTTATAATTAAATCTATCAGTATTTGATTTACACTGTCAAACAGAAGTAAGTTGAATCTCTAGCTCTTACAGCATCCCTGATCGAGCGCCGAGGCTCGTAGGCCGAGGTATTTCGAGCAATTGTATGCGAGAGAAGTCTGGATTGAAATTAGTCGACGCCTACGCGATGATTCCTCGACTTAACGAAGGGCTGGACGTTTAAGCGAAATGATAGCTCGCTAGATAGAAGTGATGATTCGCAGAGAGTACTCGCGGTTCCCTTGTTCGACGGGAAGGCAAGTTAATGCACTGACTGCAGAACATCACGCCGTCGTTCTAAATATACCACTAAGCAAAAATTGTTTACAAACAGGCCGGCACGGACATTAGCGATCGCGCATAAGATAATGCTGGGTATAATTGGCAGTCGACTGCAAAGCCACTCGGCAAATATTGCCTGACCATCATTGCGAAGTTCGATAACTGTGCTGGGTGACGTGCGAGACTGAGATGGAAGTTCGATGCCAAGTTACTATTTCTGAAGACCGTCCGTCTTATCTTCTTATCTCCTTATATCTAAGTAAATAATCCTTGAGTTGGACATTTCACTTCAAGTTTTCAACATGAATCATTCAACATAAATCCCGAAAAATTAGTACCATATTTATAAATATTGAGCTCTATGCTATATAAATTCGAGAAAAGCAAAATTAAAACTCGAAGATTAAAAAACCATGTATCTTTCCAGAATAAATCTCAATCAATTGCGTGCTAATATATTGTGGCGAAAGTGTTACGGCACCCGGTACATCTGTTTACCACTTAAGAATTCGCACTATACACTGCCATTTTATAACCGCAACGAATGGTTGTGTGTCGTCGCTTATTTTAGCCGGAGACGTCAGGCGGCGAAAAAAACCTCCACCCATATAAACTGTTGCATGGCCGCAACAGCGTCAACGTGCAAAAAAACATTCCGTATGGGCAACCGCATGTGTGCATGAGAGCGCCGCGAATCGGTGAGTAAGAGATGTTTTTCCTGACTGATGATGGTGCCAAGAAGACATTCATCATCTTCCTTCGACCATCCTCGATAAACAAAACAAGAGTGGCAACTACGAATTTTTTCAATCAATTTCTTCAGAATAGTGTTATAAATAAATCATCGTTGATTACTAGGAAAAGTTCATTCAATTGTTTGTCAATGATGACTTGAAACTATTTATTTCTCTCTCGCACAGTATTGTTTCTGATTTGTAACTCTGTTCTTGTAGCTTTGTGATATTAAAACTGCTCTAAAGCAGCGATTAAAGATAAACAAAGAATTCATTTGATTGGCGGAAGAAAAAGGGAGACAATCATTCGAAACGTGACTCGTACGGTGGGTGCCGAGATCGTCCTTATTATCTGTGACTTCGTTAGCCTCTCTCGTTCTGCTATACGCACAGAACGCGCGAACGGTTTCATCGGCGATTACGTCAGAGTTGTGCATGTAAACCCTGCCGTTAGAGAAGGAGGAGGAACGCCACTCGAATTATTAACGCTCGTGCTGGCAGCTATGAAACCCTTGTCCTGAGAATCTTTCCAATGAGAACTTCTATTAACAGCTAACAAAGGCAGAAATTCGTGGCATCCGAACAGTTCTATTGATTCGAAACCAAGACACAAATTTCTATCTTAATCTCGATTTCAATCCTCGAAATTGGAAACCCACGTAATCGCAAATCCCTTTAACCTCGGATTAGCAACGCGTTCCTACTCAACCAATTGGTACTGACAGATAATTTTCTTGCCCACGTTTTTAAAAAGAGTAAGCAATTTTGCACTAGAGGATTGAGACCATAATGACACTCGACCCACTCATTATTAAATCATTCAAATTAACACGATGTATATAATAAAAAAATAATATAATTCACATGGCTGTAATAGTTTAACTCACACTTGACATACGCTACGAATCCAGGGTTAAACTCAATGCTAATTGAACAGATTAAGTAATTAACTATCGGAGGAATATGCTTTCAAAATATTTCGGAAGAGATCATTGAGTGAGAATGTTCTCAGGAGAAAATTTTTAAGGGTAAACGGTGCTCTAGCAACAAGTGTTCGCAGTGTCATTATCCATTGGCAGTGCGCGCCCGCTGCCGACAGATATAGCAGATTCTCTGCCCTCATGGCGCCGTGAAAAACAAGGTTCCCTGGACGCACGCTCGCCGAGAAGCGAATTCACTGACTGGCACTGACCTAAGCTACTGTCGTGCGAGTTAGCGCCTGCCCGACGGCATCCACCGTGAATCACTTGAGGCGACGCTGCCTGTCGGCCTCGTTTCACTCATTCTTTATCTACTTTTCTCCAACGTTCCACCTTTATCGAGAAATCGCCTAAGGAGCGCTCCATTCCGCCGGAAAAGAAAGCGAGAAAACTCGGTGAAATTGGGTTTGCCGTCGAGCGATCTGATGGCGGCGAACGTATGATACGTTCGGCTAAAAGAATTCTTGTCTTTGAGATCAAGTTACTCGCATTTCTGACGATCTTTGTCGATCTGATGGATTCGAAGTTCTTCTTAATGCGTTTGTCGATTCTAGCAGTATTTCAATTGAATTTCTTTATATTTCAAATCTATATTTTTAAGAGAGAATGTCTGGAAATATTGAACCTGCTATTATTGTTTGGGGCACAAATCAGAAACTCGAGTAGATGAAGTTCTACGCTCCTCACAATTGAAACATCTCTTGAAAATACATCAAATGTTCAAAAGTCAGCTAATTACGCTCCTACTTCACTGCAACAAATGCATAACTCAGAATTTACTTAAGTCGAATTTACCAGCGTGGAGAACGCTCTATTCGTGAATGCTGGTAGTACCGAAATTGCATCACATTCTCTCCGAGGGTAGTTTCGCAATCCCGGCTATATCAATACCGCTATTTATCCCCAGCATTAGCATCACTAACGGTCCATCGAAAAGCATGCGCTCGAAGGCTAGAGACTTTCCAGCCTAAACGAAGCATCGATTAGTACATCGCGGAAATTATAAGTTGTACGCGCCGCACGAAATAGCATTCCATCCGCTTTAACTCGAACCTGACGCGCACAAGGTACACTCGCAAGCCGGTCTATCGTCTAGAGAAACTGTCCGTACGTAGCGTCGAAGCGCACTGCCAACTCCATGACAACTGACACAACTCACGCACCACGTATCGCCGACAGCGAACGAAAAGAGATAGACGGAGTCGGCGAAGAAATGCCGAGGACTCCTGACATCATCGAGTAGACTGACAGGAATCACCGAAAATCACGCGACAGCCCCGAAACTGATGTGTGGCAGCAGACGACAGAAGTCGGAAGCTGGCCGGAATAGGCGATCATGCGACCGAGAATGAAAATACACTTGGCAGAACGTCGATGGCGCGCGTTGAGGAGAGCGGAGCTCCCCTCTGACAAAACAGGCGTAAAAATTAAACAACAACACGATAGATATGTGTGTACGTGAGTGCCTTTGGTGAGTGGTATTTGACGGATGTATTCCAACGAGGGATCTTTGTCTCTGTGTCGTGGAGAGTGGAGACGACACCAGCACGCTCGCTCGTGCTCAACTGGATTGGACGCGCACGAAGCCGGCGGCAGCGATCTCAATCTTTCTCTCTCCCCCTCGCTCACTCTCCCTCGCACTCTCACCCTCGCCTTCTCGATCTCAGTCTGTGCGACACATTGTGTGGAATTTACGGCGCATCACCTATGTGACTGCCACACCGAGAAAGAATGCACCCAACACGCGCGCGCACTCCAGCAACACGCGCCTGCGAGTGTTGCACCGTGAATGTCGACTGGGCTTTCCCTGTTTTGAGTTTTGACCCTTCTTAAAAGTAAGAGTGCCTTTCATTACGAATCAGAAATGAAAATCATCAAAAATGAAAACTAATTTCGTTGATAAATGTTAAAAAGTTTCGTGAATACTAAGCTTCCTTCTTATATTATCGAAAAATCATTAAATAATATAAAAGTACGAATTTAATATGAATTTTACAGAGCTGTAATTATAATAGTATTTTCTAGTAGGAAGAGGTAAATATGTTGGGAAGTGTGGTTGAACCAAGAAACATTATGTTACCGAGCCACGAACCGGCAGGAATTAGCATCCAGGATGGGATGTCATCGTCAGGATCAAGGATATATATGCCTGACGCGAATGTTCACGGTTGAAGAATAGGAATTCGCACTGACGAACGCTGCATGTTGAGTAGATGTGTGACTGACTCACACAATCTTCCAATACATGCTCGCAGTGAGTTCGAAACGGGTGGATCAAGCCGTTTGGCAAAGTGTTGACATGCAGCCACCCTTTATCTACCGGAGTCGTTCAACTGCGGCTGCCCAGGCGATAACAGAGCCGATAACAGCAGGAATGAATGTTTGCAGATTGCTCGAATGGTGCGTGGTCTACTCCGCATAGGAAAAAGAGATACGCGTGTACGACTAGACTCTAAACGTTGTAAAAAAAGAAGTACTAATTGCAGAGTCGGGTCATTAAATACTAAAAATACTTCCATAAGTGGATTTTGAGTTTTCAAATACGTATGTAAATAATTCAGATTAAAATATCGAGCGCATTTCAAGGCAAAATTGTATCGCTGTGTCCACGATGCAATTTTTTGTTTTTTATTTTATCGTTGGTAATTATATTTTAGATCTATTCTTGATTGTATTACTTTTACCGAATATTCGTACAAGGGTGTACGTACTTTCTTTCTAGAAATAGCAGCGCAGAATTTAAGTCCGTTGATTGCAGCATCGGACATTCCTGTGATGGGAGTGTGCGAGGAATTTCGTCACTTTTCCCAGGAATAGTATGAATCACATTTGCCGTGTTTGCTCTATCCGCAGTGCAAATTTTGATATCTCTAATACAAATGTCAGGGCCGTTGCTTGGATTTGCGCGATAACTGTTTGGTCGCTTGTCACGTCCGGTAAGATTAAGAATTTCTATTTCTTTGGGCCAATTCGTAACACTCAACTAATGAAAGGCTATTATCTGAATGTTTTGAAATTCAAATATATGCTTTTCCTGAATTGTTCATGCCGCTACGACGTTTTTAAATATTGCCACAGAAGGTCCTAACATATATTTAATTAAAAAAAGTTATGAAGAGACAAACTTACGAATAATTGCGTTGCATAAATATTATGCAGTTATCTCTCGCACAGGAGACTAATTCCCAAAAATAATTGTAACTTTGCCGGGATGCCAATCTTTCCATTACAGGAATCTGTCTTATGAGTCGAAAGTAAGAAGAACTGAGTCGGTAAAGTGCATTCGCACCAGATAAACTGCAAAGTGCAGTTGGCAGTAGAGCGGCAGAACGACCGAGTGGCAGCAGCGCAAAGCAACCGAAGCCGTGATGAAAACCGATGGATAAAGCAGGTAGAAATCCACATGATGATAACTGCAGTGATCGCCAACATTATCGGCCGAGTCTTTCACTGGACTTTCGTTTGAATACGCTTAATTAGCGCAAAAGAAAGTAATTAACATGCGTATCATCGACCCAGATCCTCGGCCTTGAGATTCCTCGCGGAGAAGAAGCGTAACCCCGACCTATTTAACACAGCTGATTACAGATTACCGGCATAAAAACCGAACAGAGACAGCATTCTTTTCGGAGCACTGATTTTTCGACTCTCGCAACAACAACGATCTAAAGCCAATCTTACCCACTGTGACCCACATTTAGGCTCCCCTCGACTTTTTCGTACAATCGATTGCTCACGGGGATGCAGGTGCAATGAATTGCGCTGCGCTAATCAACCAATCACCCGTCGGCGCGTAAAAAAATAGAATGGATCATACAACGTTTTATAACGCAGTTATGCTCTAAAACCTTGTTGAAAATTCAGCAACTAACAGGTCATCTAACGGCAATTAATATTTGACGCACGTGCGATCGATGTTGTAAATTGCTATCATCGGCGGGATAGATTGTAATTATCAGCTAGGAAATGTTGTAGAGACACGAGAGTGGAATCAAATTGAATTGATAGGTGAAATTCGAATATCCTATCATCGAGAAATCCTACCTGTCGGCTCGATGTTTATGCAAATCGAAACTTAACCCCGCGTTAAGCTGTCTGCGCCAGGCCCAGTTCAGAACAGTTTAATGCCGCTTCGAACATGTTCTATCAGCTTTAGGCTTATTGGATTCCAGCAGCGCCCAAACCAATTAAAACGTTACTACTAAGTAATATTTCTATACAGCTATCATCTGAATATTTGTCAAAAAGAAAAAGATTGAATTCGAGTGTGTAATAGCATAATCCTAATCAACGGTTTTAATTATTAATTAATATTAAAGATATTATATCAATCGCAAACCAGGCTTGCTTAGTTTATATAATAGATTGTGCCCTAAATTATAAGAGTCAATTAAAATGTGTAATATGGCACATTCAAGGATCAATTTAATCTTTCGGGAAACCCCTGGGTTGGTTCACTTAATTGGGAGCGGGAGTGACACTTTGCATCGAGTGTCCCCGAACAGTTATAATTCCTTCGAAATGTCAGACAGGAAAGGTCTCGGATAGCCACGAGAACCCTAGCACTTCTCTGGCTGACATAAAGTGGGAGAGTCTGCGGCGCATGTACTTAATGAAAGTTAATTAACTGCCGTCAGCGTAACAAGGCTTGTTACCGTGGTTCGTGATGAATTGATGTAAACAACGGTATAATAATAATGAATAAGTACGAAATAAACCAGCCCGAAAACTATATCTTTCTACTATTTTTTCCATAACTCTCAAGCGGTTGCAAGGAAGGTTGAATGAAGGTGAAACGTCAACTTACACCTCGCGCGTCTCTGAAGAGGATTGCGGCGTGCACGGGATCAAGACAGGCGTCAGACGCCCTATGAGGAATCGCCGGTGCACCGAGTGACAGTCGCCTGGTTCCAGGGTCCAGAGAACTTCTCCTTTGTGCTCCTGAAAAGTCATACTCCAGTCAGGCGCAATTTATTAACACACATCTATATTTCAATTTTCGTTTCAATGAATAAAAATCACTACTCGGTATGTTTGAAAAGTAGTGGCAAGTAGATTGGGATCTGTTTCAAGTGGAATCGATTTCCGGTGTTACGGAAATAGACAGGGAAAACGAATCAAGTGTCTGCCATTATCGTGATTGAGGGTAAACGAACTAACGAGTCGGCGGAAATCAAGGGTTGACTGCTCAGGCCCACCCCTTGCTCTTTGCGTCCCTCTTCCACCTAGAAGGTCCTATTAAACCCCTTTTCCGCCCCCCCCCCCCCACCCCCCTCTACGGCCCATTGCACCAGTTCGGTACAAAGACTTGGCCGACATTCCCGAGTGCAGTGCGGACATTCACGTAAGTCCGCGATACAAAAACTATTCCATCTAGTGAAAGCATATTACAAAACAGTAATATCATAGTCAATTCATTTTTCAATTATGTTACGTAATCCAAGTGTTGGAGGACTTAATGCATTTTGCAGGTAGTTCATATGCACCAGAGAACAACAACATAGACTCAAAGGGTTAATGCGGGAGGCGTGCGCATTTCCTGTAAACTTGGTTGGTCAGAAGGTGTTAAGTGGCGGGCGGCTTGTTTGCATTCCAATAGCAGTGCGAACGTGTCCGAGTCACGTCTCCTCTCGCACACATCAGTGTCTGTCTGTTGGTTCGTCAGGCGGGCATCCGGCAAATAAATAATACGATTTCTAGAGTGGACAGCGAGGGGCCATTTTCACACTGGCCGTGCATGGCCCGCGCGCACGATCGATTGTAATGCGACATAAAACTCGGTGTATTTGCGGCTGCATACAGTTAGCCGTGCCCGCAGCCTGGCAGGCCGGCCAGAGTGGCGCATCACTCGCTTTTCAGGAAATTGGATTTCTCTTAATTCTATTTGGCAATCCTAACGAGGATCTTTCATTTTTGCAATTACTCTTAATAAAAGTCTGCCAAAGACAGCGGTGAAAATTCGCTTTATTCGCGTGTCCGTGAATTCTGCACACACGATAAAAATAATCACCAATTCGTCACGTATTATTTCTATAATTGTTTCATGCAAATGTAGGATGACTCATTTTATATTGTGTGTATAAGGAATTTGCAATACTAGGAGTTTTTTAAATGTTAGATATTTCTGTCTCGACGTAATATATTGAAATTTTTAAATAGTGCGAAGGCCTCTGACTCGCTAGAAACGAGAATTTCACATTAACGTCGACCGTACGCTGATTTATGTCAACATTACGAGCGTTCGTGAGACTTCGCCTATCGTAAGAAACCTGCAAGGCACAAGTTGCACGCGAAGGATTTTTTGTAGAATGAACTGCTTTTTCTCGGTGACATGTTTGGTGTCGAATACAAAACTGCCAGTCGTCGCGTCGCGATCGCAATTCGCCTGGTATTGTAAAAACAATTGACACTTTCCGTCCAACTCTATTCAATCCATTCCAACAGCATTTTTAATGCTTCACTAACAATTCGATTCATTAACAACACCACAACGCAAAGAAAGCAGGAACTCTAGACAGTTATTAGTCGGAATAATAACTAGGCCCACTAATGCACCCGAGGAGACGTTACACCGAAGGTCAATGAATGTGGATTTGCATACAATTTGAAATTCATCGCTGACTATCATCGCACACGTAATGAATATTCTCATTAAATTGGGTTACCTCTCGAGCGCCACTAGGAACATCTTCCTTTCGAAAACACGTTCGATTTCCATTAAGAAAAACAAACTCATTCAATTATACCTATTTCTCGAACAATTGACTCGTACATTCGCGGTCCCTTTTTATTCGTTACATTCCCCAAATTAATTACTTCTCTCATTCAGTTCCCTAGTTACTTTTTCCAATCAGCCTAATTAAAATAATTGCTCTCTATAATTCTATAACAAAAACATGCAGAAGTCGACGAAAGGATTAAGCAAGGTGGTGCCGATCACCGCTATCATCGCAATCATCGTGGCAATCATTCGAGTGGCAAGTGCAACAGTTATGTCGCAGCTCTGCTCGGCGCAATTGCCTCTGATGGTTTTATTTGACGGCGCATAATTAACCGGCGGGAACGCGGGGACAGGTAAACACATACACAGACATACAGACAGAGACAGATGGACAGACAAATGAGCGGATCAGTTGGCTGGCGTGATCCAAGCCAGGCAGACTAATCTCCATGTTTATCGTGGATACAAAGCGTTATGCAATGCACGTGGCCCGCATTGCTACTGCATAAGCCATAAGCGCGCGGTGGAAACAAACGCTTGCGGTTTGTTAACTTCGCCGTCGGATAAACCTTTGGACTTCGACTTCGACTTCGACTGAAACGTCCGCTCTTTCAGTTTGTATAAATTCTACTCTCTCTCTCCTTTACACCTTTCCACCTCTTTTTCGATGCCTTCCTATTATTGGACGAATATGCGTTAGTATCCAAGACAGTTTGTGTTTTACTGTACTATTTTATAATTGAGAACTCTTTTTGTTGTACTGCATTTTGTATTGTACTTCTTAAACTGATCTCTCCAATAAAAGTTGTGTTTGCTATTTGTAAATCATATCGCCGACTTAAAAAGAGGCTAATGATAAACGTCTGTCGATATTTATCGCGAAAGGCGAGAAAACTAATCTGTCAAAGTTGAACTGATCGAAACGAGTAAACCATCTCGATAAAGTCGCTTGCTCCGAGGTCGTTTCGTACTTACCAGCTGAAAAATTATCCACTCGACACGCTATGTAGTAGTCAAACTCCAACTTGGATATTGGACGAAACGAGCTCGTCGGCGGGAAAAAGGTTGGAAAGCGGCTGGGAAAAAATATTAATAAATTGAGGCTAAAGTGGCGAGTGATTTGAACGAATTAGCCGGTCTAATGGTGACCTTGAACCGCCTGGAAGTTAAAGGAGACTCAATACAACTGCGTCAGTTAGTTCGCCGCTGAGTGCAGCTGCAGAAATCTGCTTGGTTGATTGATCCTTTATTAATAACATAAGTGGATGGCGCTTGATTTCCACTGAATGCTCACTGCATAAGTGAGGACGGTTTCCCTATCAGCTCGAGGTTGTTTACAATCAACTGCAAAAGGCAATTGGCACAAACAAGAGTATTGAATAAAATTTGCGTGCCATTTGCAAAATTTTATTGTACGGAAAACAACGAAACCACTCATTTTAGATTTATGACCGTAGTTAAATGTAGGAAACTCGGGATTGTCAAGTGACAAGCTTGAAATAGCTGACATGAAAGTAAAATCTTGCAAAATATTGAACTAAAACATATTTTGCATTTTAAGTTTAACATTTCTAAACCGATTGAAGGTAATTCATGCAAGCAAAGGATATTTCCCACATTCATATTCAGAGAATGCGAAGCTCGCATGATACACAGATAGGAATGATAAAAGTAGATCAAGATCAAAGTCACGTTGGCCTACGAAGTAGATGCAGACTATTACGGCGAATGACACGTTGACACTTAATACACTTCCGTTTGCAGTGTAATAAGAGGCGTTTTAACAGGAATGAGATACTAACTGCTTGCACTAGCCTCTCATTACCCCTTGAATTGCAAAGGTGTCTTGCGTGACGCTTCAGAAAGGGAAGGGCAAACTTTGCCAGAACAAATTCAGCAGAAACGAATCCTCTTGTTTTTACTAGTCAATCAAAAATGTGACATTAAGTCACCCGTTAATCGAATAAGCCAATGTATGAGGATTAGCATGTAAATAATAATTTAGTTGCTTGTATTCTTAAAATTCATTACTTCGATTAGATCATTTGAAAACATTGCTGTACCATTAATAGCCATGAAGCTTCAAGGATAATTAAAGAGTTCAGATTTTACTTCTTTCATAGAAATGCGCAACCTCTGAGTGTCACTGTTGGTTCCTTTATCTCGGCGCTTCGAGCGGCTTTATTATTTCTATTTTTATCGCGGTACTTAAAGCCGAGACTTGATTGCAGGAGTCAATAAAAAATGTCAAGTTTATTGTAACGGACTTATACATATGCATGAGAATGAGTATGCGGATGAGTCGGGCTTAACTCGTTTTGTAATATCGTCTGTCTAACAATGAGGGACTCTTTTACACGGCAAACAACATACCAATTATAATCTAAAAATAACCTGTCGTAACTTTACGGCTTTCTTTACTCTTAAAAATATTTGTTTGCATTGAAGAATAATTATTGACGATTGGATAAAATTGCTGAGTAAGTTTGCAGATTTGAACAGAAATGTAAATTAGAGGCAAGAGTTCAGCGATTTTTCAGGATCACCTGAGTGATCGGTGGGAAAAAATCGTTTAGCAGGCTTAACTTAGTATTCTGCAGCAAGCTCGCATTATGCTACTGCGAACGTCGTAGAAACACTAACGAACAAAGGTCTAAAGGAAAACGTCGGGATTTAGAGGCCGATTGCGTTGTTAAATGAATCAAGTAGATAATGCAAAACCTTGCTGTTTGTTGTTGTGACCCCGTTCTTGCAAACCACAATTCATTAAGTTTCATTCAGCTTTACAATATATTTCATTCTCTCAAATGAACATTTCTTGACACTCATATTAAATCACGGAATTACTCATTGCTCCATGTCCATAATTCGATCTTTTCATTACCCTAGCGGCTTAAAAAAATCAACACGAAAAACGTTCATTAAAAATCACGAGCGCTTTAATCTTGGTGAAACCGAGCGCAAGAGACAGCAATTTCTCCTTCTTAATCGAGATTTACGATACAAATGAGCCTTGGTAAAAGCAGCTCTCCTCTCGCGCGATCGCAAGGGAAGAGGACACGCAGAAAAAGGCAGGGAGAGAGCAAGAGAGAGAGAGAAGAAAAAGATTTATCTCAGTATTACGAAGGGAGTGGGGAGAATAAATAATGGGTTTTGCACCTCGAATCTTGGACTGTTCGCGCTCGCCCCGCCAGTGTAGTTGTGTCAAGGCGAGCGCCACCGTATTTTTCTTTCTCTTTCTTGCCCTTCCTCTAGAAAGAGAACTTCGAGCTTTCTGAAGGCTGTCGAGCTTGCACTGATAGAGCGAGAGTCATTCACTGCGCCAGAAATAGCGACGCGCGCCCCCCGCCGCGCCGCGCCGGGACGAAAGGCGACTTCATGACAATTATGACGGCATTGGTACGAGGAAACAGAAGAGGAGACTAAAAGTGTCGCAATCAATACGTTTACACAGTAGGACTGAGAATTTATCTTGTCTGCCTGACATGTTATGGGTGGACGAATGTTAATGTGATTAATAGTATAATCGTAAAAGTGGTCGCTCCTCGGGTGTATTTATTTATATCGCTAGCGCATCATCAATGCGCCGTTCTAAATTAGAATTAGGCCAAAGTAGAAACTTTGGAAAAATTTCGAACTATGAGAAGAAACATGGGGGTAAAAGTTAGGTGAAAGCGAGGCCGGAGTACAATGCTTTGAAAGTATTCGATTATTCAATGAGTGTGTACTTACTTTCAGGTAAAGTTTCCTCGGAAGTGGATGTATTATGATTTTGAGTGAAAGGTGAAAGGAGAAAATAGCCTGTCTGGAGGACTATGCAAACGTTAAGTTCTTTTATCGAATAAAAATGTACTTTTTATAATGCAGGAGTTTTAATTCTTGTATAACTTATAGTATTAATGTGTGGCTGAGACAGTACTTCCGTGAAAACGAAATGGGAGCGGTGAGTAACGGGAGCCAAAAACACGAGTGCGCAATTGGGAAAGTGAACCGAAGTCGGCAGGAGTGAAGAGTGATGAAGAGAACGACACTTTCCGAGGGAAAAACTTACCGCCTGGCAAAATATCCGTGCCAGACAGTTTAGAAAGTGCCGGTTAACAAAACAGATCAGCTTGTACCACTATTATAACTTGACACACTCTAATTCTCCACTTTTGCCCTACCAAAATTCATTTACCATGGAAGATAAATAAGACTACGAGACATTCTAACTATTCCGAAGCGAAACACGTAAATCTTAGCCGATTTCTAACAACAAAATCTCGCGAAATCGAGTCGTCTTCAATTCTGCGAACTATCTGTTTCAGTGTCGACTTCGAAAATAGCTGAAATCTAAAATTGATGTACGAAACTTCGCAATATGTCGAAGTGTCCTGAAGTCGTTGTGTGCCGTAGTGCCACCTACAAGCTATCAGTTCTCTGTGTCAGTCCTCATTATCTCTCGCCAAAATCTTGGCAGGAATCGGCAGGCTTCGGGACAGAAGAGAGACGAAGTTTACAAACGCCTACGCGCGACGCATTTCATTGACTGGCATTATTGAGGCACCAAGGCCTTTTCTCGAGCGTCGCAGCTGGAATTGCTGGTGCTCAAAGCAAAAGGTGCGCATTTAGGACGGCGCAGTTCAGCCGAGAGTTCGATCTCGTCGAGGCTTTTTGCAAATAAAGCGAGTGCTTTGGATTTTCTGGCGACAGACAACCTACATTTGAGCGCCAGCTTTCTTCCATTCGTTGCCAACAAGACGTCGACTTTATTACTAATCAATGAGTTAATAAGCATTAACATTGATGAGTGAGTCAAGAGTTATTCAATATTTTCTAAAGAAAAATGTTACATAAAAATTGTAAAATGAATGACAGAGCTGTCAGATAAAAACCCGGAAAAATTCAAAGCACTCTGCCCTTTCAACTTTTAACCACCCTATTCGAATTTTTTCAAAGAGATCCATCAACCGGTGGAGGCGTACACCCCCGCAAAACAGAATGCAGAGTCAAGTTGACGTCATAGTGAGTGTAAATGAAAGGTGCTCGAGAGGGATGTTTCATACATCCCAGCACATAATTGAAACAATCTGGGAGTTGGCACTAGAGCGATAGAGTCGAGCGGAAGGCGAGGGCGGTGAGTTACCTTGCCTGAGAATGCTCTCGTAGATTCTGTAAGTGGTCTCGCAATCTGCCTCCTGGACACTGGGATGATACCTTGGTCCACCGTCCAAGCTCTGACTTCTATTCCGGAAGTCTTCCTCGCGTTTCCTTGGCACTTCCTGGCACTCACTTTGCCGCCTTATATGTCCAAGTCTTCTACCAAAATGCCGAATCATCTCCTGTATGCTATGATGATGATGATGGTGATGATGATGTTTCTCGTGCTCGCCTGTTGGACTGGGAGTCGTCGGCGAGGCTCTCCCACTGTGCACTTGATGCTGATGGTGTACATGGTGCAAGGGATGATGATGATAGGTGGCTTGATGATGGTGCGAGCTTCCATGGATGGTATGATACACCGAATGATGATGCACATTGCCATGATAATTGGCAGCGGATCCGTAATTGGAGGAGTTGGAGCCGTGCGACGATCCACAGGAGGAACCGTAGGAGTACGTAGAGCTCACCGATCCGCGTGAGATTCTTCGCTCTGGCATGAAGAGTTTGCCCTCGTTCTTCTGGTTCAATAACTCCTGGAGTAGTCGAGTGTCGTGGTGCCGGATATCCGTGCCTTTCGTGTCACCGTTGTGATGAGGCGCGTGGTGCGACAGCAGATGACTTATTCCGTGCATCTCGACTGCCTGACTTGCCCTTCGCTTTGAGGGACTTCGGACGAATTAAGGACGCCGCTAATTGTTTGAATACTTGCTCTTTGTGTCGCTGAATCGGGTCAAATGATCCTCAAGAGTTGGTCTCTTATCGCTGATTCAGGAGCGGAGCCTTTTCGATGCATCGATGTCAACGGGACTCTGAAGAACGGGGGAATGACATTGAAACAAGCGATGCTTAACTATCTACTGGCACTGCACTCTTAATCAAAAAAGAGAGAGAGAGAGAGAGTTGGTCGACTTATCATTCGAACCGAGTGACGAGGATCACTCGTCACTTTTTTGATTCTGTAATACTGATGGATGACACAAGAACTCTTATGCCAGATTGGTGTTCATTGAAAATGTATTTCGAACACATCGAAGCCAATAAATTCGAATATTAATTATTTACTAGAGATTTATTTATTAGATGACGTCTATAATGTGACCTTTCTTACTGCTTACCACATGAATAGTGTGACACTGCGCATTAAATCAACGTCAATGATACGGTCGCGAAAACAAAATATGCAACGTGACAAATTACCTTCGGTTCCTAAACACTCAATTAAATTACGCTCCGGTAATCGGCCAGCTTAATTTATTTACACGATATCTTTGCAGGATTAATTTAAAAGCCGAAAGCCAAAGCGGATGTTATCGAACTCCGGCACATCGAGCGGAACGATTCGAATTATTTCTTGGCAACGAAATCACCGAAAACCTTTTGATAAGCAAGAACCCGACGAAACAGCTGCGATTCGCCTTTGGCACTGGCAACGATTGCAGTCTTGTAAAACGGGACCATTCGCCACGGGAGACACAAATGCCGAAAATACACAGGAATATTTTTTACCTGCAGATTCGCCAACCTGACGCGTAGAACTATCATTTAAATCTTACGCAGATTCCAAATATTTAAAATCTAAAGGGACTTCATATTATTATAACATAGTATTCTAATTAAACATTTAATTCAAGTTTTTCGCGTTTCTCAAATAACGATTTAATTAAGCTTTTATTTCTATTAATTTTATATTTCAGGTGCAGAAGTATTCCAGTTCCATTGATTGCAAGCCGTTCTTAATTCGTAAAACCGTCCATTAAACGGGTAATTTATTTCTTCACGAGTATTTCAAATGCGTAGCGGTTGCTATCAGTGGAAATCTCGAAATGGTGCCATTGAGATTGAAGTGCTAGTCGACAAATCCTCACGGCTACCAGAATTAAATTGGAATTCACGAGGAAACGTTTAGCACACACGACTGATTGTAAAATTAGAGGAAACGGTCGGGACTCCCCTCAATTATTAAGCTGCACCATTGCGAGCGTTATTTTCAAAGTGCGCTTCGTCACCTCATCCCTTACTTTGACATACCACGCGTTTAATAATTATTAGTCCTCTCCAATGTGATCTTAATATTCCAGTGTAATTAGATTGGTAAATAGGAAACCAACTGGCACGTGTACAGTGCAACCAGTTCTTGGCTCAACAAAAACAAGTGAGAACTCTGATAGAATTTTATTAACTATGGTTTAGAGGGGCAAATATATTTCTTGCAATATGCAATTGACACTTTAATTTTTGTTTCGTTCAATTTTACTTTAATATGTTTGAGAGTTAAATATACGAAATAAAGTTAGGATGAGATCATCCATTGAATTCGTAAACGATGTTTGTTAGCATGTTTATGAATGCAGCTGTTTATAGTCGACTGTCATAATAAAGTAGCAGAGAGTTGGCTCGTCTCAGCTTTCGGGTTTCGATTTATGCCATCGAACTCTGAACCACGAATGTCCAGCCACGAATGTCCCCGATTTCAGCAATTGGGACGTCCAAGTGGCAAATTTCGGGGTCGCGTTGTAGAAACTGGGTCGTATCGATCGGTTATCCCTTCATTCGTGAATGCACGCTCCAAGGAATTATTGTGACTCTCTCCGGCTCTCTCCTTTAGCCCGTGGCGCTTTTGTTCCGGCGTGGGCCAGAAGAATTGGCAGAGCTAAGAATCGGACGCTGAATAGTCTTACTAAAGTCGCAGTTCAACTTTACTTGGCTCTAGCTTCGCCATTCTAGCTTCGATGCATCTTGTTGTTTCAGTAATTATTTCACTCTTTACAAACAAAATTAATTGCAACGCAAGTTTAAATAGCTTCGAGTCCAGAGTTTGCGATATACGAATTCGTGGTGATTAAATTTTCTTTGTTCATGTCAACTAGTTCAACTATTAACTTTTAACTCTTTTTCCCCAAAACCTATTTTCACGTTTTGCGCTCGTTAATGAAGGTCTTATTAAAGGATAATTTTGTATAATTAAAGTTGTTTAAAGTTTAGAACTTTCATCCTTCCAAAATCTACTAATTAATTCTCTCATCAGTTCTAACATTTTACCTTCCACTATAGTGAAATACGAGTGAGATTAATGTCAGGAAAAAAAATTCCTCTTAAATACCTAGCAGACGAGAGGAGAACGGTTGGAAACAATGGAGAAACGGAGTCGAGCAATTAAGAACACCGCGATGACTTTTCGCTCACCGTTATCACCATCGCCATTCCGATCACGTGTGTCGTCGTTTCGACAGTAGCACGTATGAAATGAATGCTTGCTTCCCTTAGCACTTGGTCGAGTGTTAATCCAATCTCGTAAAACTTTACTGCTCGATGGAACATAAACTTGGACTTGTTTTTATCTACGGGTGTAATGAGTTTGTTTCTGGTACATTAAATCCACTTCATAACAAACAACTCGCTAGGCATTGCTCTGTTTTTGTGTCTCAAACGGCGATCAATGAAGCCTGTCTCTTTCCTCGTTGAGTTCGGCGCAGTTTCCTTGGATATATGTATGTGTTGGTGCCCTCGGCCCGGAACGTGAAGGGGAAGCCGAAAGTAATCAAATTGGCTTCAACGGAAAGGGCCGCCGTAATACGCCTCGAAACTCTTCTGAACAATAGCGGAGAGACAAGAATCTCGAATAATATTGTATCACTTAATAAATTAAGGTCAATCGCAAATTAATTGAATCTCCAGAAAAATACAAAATTGAATTTGAAACAGACTAAAATACAAAACGATGAAATGTTATATTCCCTATCAACTCTTGCAATTAACTTATTACGAAATTAAGGAATGCTATTCAAATTAACTGAGACTATCTAGATTAGCATGTATTAGCGGGCGACGACTTGCGAATATTCAGGCAGACCACTCGTATTCGCAGATCTCGCTCGAATTGGACGGGTTCGGGGTGGTGAGCGATCGCTCGCCTATTAATGGAAATGCAAGCTAGCCACTCACAGGCTCGAGGAAGGACGAACTTGACTCTCAAGTGCGAGTGGCAAAGGCGGCAAGGCAAGCACGTGCTGCTGCTGCTTTGCATAGGCAAACAAGGGAGTTGGCGCGCCGGGCCTACGAGGGAATGCAGTCGCGTGAACGAAATGGGCAAGCGCCACTGACGCTTAATAAGTAGACATTGCGCATGTTTGCAGTGGCTTTACCGGAATATCTATTAATGCGTTGCACACTGAGCAGACCCGATAATACGTCAACAATAGCGCCTGGAAACGATACCAGTTCCCAGGTCTTCGTAACTTCGAAATCGTAAAATTAAATACCAAACAGCTAATAATATAACACAGTGAAAATCTCTCATAATTGGTGGAGAATTTTTGGAGAATTTTAAATAGTAGTGCGTTAATTAAATATGTTTTATTTCGGATACTAACTATTTTGTTTGGATTAATCGTAGAAAGAAATAAACTATTGCAGACATTTGCAGCAGAAAATCTGATATCCTGTTGCGACGGCTGCTTGTAAGTGGACGTGCCAAATTCCGAAAAGTGCGTATATCAATGCCTCGTGAAACCATTTATAGAGTGTCTAATTTCACCCGGAAGACGTCGCAGTGGGCAGCGGGTTCCCCTTTATTTCGCATCAGCATAAACTGTGATAAACAGATGATATTTCTGATCGAATAAAAACACTAGCTTGCCATTGCATATAGGATGGAGCAAATATCGTGCAAAAGAAGTACCAATGGTGGACAACAATTTTTTACCTAACATTTACTGCAAGTTTATTGCTGCAGCTGGCAGTACGAACAGGTTGTAAAATGAATGAAGGCAACCCGGCACCGCAACATGCGATGGACGTAAAAAAACGCTGCACAAACAATTCAATAAACTCAGGAAAAAAATTTGCAGAAAATTGCAGCCTGTAAATTAAAAGAGTTTCAAAGACCAATTTACATCGTTCGATATTCGCATGCTGGATTATTATTTATCCTTCGGAAGGCTTTATTAGCTGTTAAAATCCCTGTTTCATTGTAAATACTGCGAGCAGCACGCAGCGCGTGAGGGGAATTTTTTTCCTGTTTATTAGAGCTTGCACTGCCATCAACATCGCGGCTTAATAGCAACTGTTGTCGACGTAGCTGATTGCGCAATCAGATATCACTAATAATGTCAATACTTTCAGCGACTTCAATTAATTTCGATTGGAACATTATTGATGTCAGAGCTGCATTTCGTTTCTCCGTTCCCCTTGCATTTTCCCACTGAGAGAGTGTAATTAGGATCGCACCGGAAACAAAGGCATTAATGAGATCACTTTTAACCTTTCTCATGTTTAGTTGTTCTTTTATTAAACATTTTATTAGAGAAAATAGTGCAGTTCTTTAGAAGGAATTGCATGGAATCATAAAAGTGGGTGGACTTTCAATAATCGGGGCTAACAATAACAATGACTGGTGCAATCATTATCTATCTATTGATATCTATCGACAGGCAAACAATGCTCGTCGATGTGGCGACGAACGACATACCTCCAGGCTCCCTTGGGCTCGAGTGCATTAACGTATCCCTCATTATGCGGTCTGAAAACTAATACGGCTTTCTTAAGGAGATAAACGCACGTATATCCTTGGCCGGCTAGCAACACGCGTATGCATAACACGAGTGTGTTGTCCGCCCGTTGTGTCATTTCACCCCCGTCAGTCCTCTTTTTTCCCCCCCTCGTCCCTCTTATTGTGCTTAGCACCGATAAACAAGCCAACCGGCTCGCCTCAAACCGGTCTTTTAAATGCCTCGCCAGACCAATGTTGCCTCTTTGTTCTTACAGCATCGTAAATGCGCCCACGCCCCCTCAAATTTTCTCAGACACCAAGTCTAATTATGGACATGTGCACAAATTTGTTGCAAGGTCCGAAGCATAAGTTAATATGGATAACATAAAGAACAGATTGCGTTTTGCTTTGATATTTTATAAGTATTATGATTTAGCTAAAATATAAGTTACAAAATATTATAGTGTTTGCCAAAAAGAATAAAAACTGAAACTATGTATCAGTTGGAGAAATCTTTTATATTTTAAATTAAATGATTGCTAATCTGAGTGAAGTCGACTGGGACAGTTGACAGCTCATATGAATACGAAAGGAATGTATTTCCCTGACTTCGTTATAATTCAACCTTGAATCACAGTCACTCAAGATTTTTATATACACTCATTTGAAACGTGCAAATCTACTGGTTGAATCACCGCGAACATTAAGCGCAGCACATTTCTGCAAGCGATAGTGTAGATTGCAGATAGGACAGCTAGGTTCTGTTATCTGCCGTTGCACTGGGACGCTCAGATACGAGGGGCAAAGCAATTGCGAGTGTTTCTGAAAATCAGGAGGAATGTGAGTGGTCGGTGTCGGAGGCGTGAAGACTACTCGCTGGGGGAAAGAAGAATCTAGACGTCTGGGGAGACGAGCTTCGCTTTTTCTTGCTCGATTTTTGTTGCGCGGTCGCGTGCTACGTGTTTATAAAGCGTCGCTCTTGCATATCGCTTGGAATGACGTAACCGGTGAGGCCTGGTTACGGACGTCTGCACCAGCAACGACCCGAGAAGATTCCGAACCCATCGCAATTCCTCCCACAATCTACCAGACATTCTCTCTTTATTGCCGCCTATCAAATTTGTATTTCTTTCCAATGCTGTCATCTTGTAACGCATTATTATCGGATGCCACTGGCTTTTTCCCAGCTTGCAATTCATTTGAATGTATGTACAATTTTTCTGTTGCCGTGTCAAAAATGAACTGGCGAATTCTTAAAGATAGTTTTTATACTGCTTTATAACCATTGATTAGGAAAGAAGGTATTCTTATATACAGAAATGACATAGAGAAATTTAGCGTGTACAGAGGATAATTGACGCCTGGAAGAAACAGTAAAAAAAAAAGAGGAGTAAAGTCTGTTTCTTTTCCTAAAATGACAGTAATACGTCCTTGTGAAATATACACGCGTGGTATAACGACGACTTGACGATTTGGGAATGATGCCATTTCCCCGGAGAAATTGCCTTGCTCTACCAGTTCTCGGCAAACACGTGGCGCGCGTTGGAAGATATTCAACAATTATGAGACGGAATACCGGCACTATAATATCCAGACGGTCGTTCGAAAATAAAAATTCGTTACAAAATTCCTGAAATACTGAATATTCCTCGACGAACTCGTCCGATTTTCCACTGCCTCTCTAATAACAGCAATCTCCGCGAGCGTTATGCAAACATTGGCACAATTCGCGCCGAAAGAAAATACTCCCGTCCAGGAACAGTTCGATCAGTTGAATGTTTCATTAAACCGGTCCAAGTGTGGCCCCTATTTTTGCCCAGTTCGAATATAGTGCGCCTCTTGAACAGCCAATAATACGAATGTGCAATTTTGATATTTTAAGAACACACCGGCCCGCAAACTTTCGTATGCTCTAATAGTCTAATACGACAAAATTCAATTCCATTTCATTATTCACATAGATATCGCACAAAGTACATTGGCAAATCATAATTACGGTTGCCTGACTAAATAGTTATTTAATTATACATCTGTCATCCAAATGAAAGTCACATCATAATATACTTATAAATGATGCTATCGTTCCAGAATAAACTTCTAACATTAAGTCATACTAATGATGTAACTTAAAATCGAAGTGTAAGATTAACTATATTTTCGTCTGGATGAACGCGATCTATTAAAGTTTGGACATCATCAAAAACTATTGATTAACATCTGAGAGGGCTGTCACGTGCAACGAGGTCGCGCGGTCATAACGCAAACTGATTAGCAGAAAAGATGAAAACGGAAGTTTGTCTGGGGTACGAAGTAGTTCGGGAGGTGAAGGTCAGCCGAATTACACACGCGACAACACTGATTTACGATGGCTTCGATCGCTGTTTTCGATCATAGCCATGTGCCAGCGATAGTCACGGTAATCCGAGACGGACTGGACTTTACACCGAATGTGAAGTGACCTAAGATAATAATGGATACAGGCATCCGCTTCAATGAATTATGCAAAACTGTCCCCGTCAATTGCACTGCGAGTACTTAACCCCTCTAATTGGTAACTACGGTGTTCACTGAATTGCCAGAGATTTTAATCGATGCCGCTGTTTGTTAACGTTAATTGCACTCGAGTGCCAGCTCGACAGAGTCTTGTAATAGAAATATCACGCGCCTTGTGAATGACGAACCTGTCCAACGATTTAACATGTTAAACCGATTCTTAAGAACATAGAAAACCGTTTATTAAGAGTTTAAAAATTAATCTGACTAATTAACAGTACGTCAGGATTATGTATATTCGCCCCTTTGAACAATCAGGATTTCATTGTATCAATAAATTCCTTGTAAACAGAAGACTATAAAGAAAGGTGTTATTGAAGGGCGAAGAGGCTAAGCAAAGTATGCATTATACTGGCCACCCTACAAAGCGCTTCCGGTTTCAGAAGGTTGATACGATCGACACTTGAATCCTTAAAACCGGTTTGTGAAGGGCAACCAAGGTGGCCGGTTGCATCGTGAGGGCCAAGAGCGTTGCATTCTCAGAACCAGTTGCACTGTACGCCGCGCCGTTTTGTCTCTCCACCATGTGAAGTTATTATGCCTATCTAGTCTGTGACCTACATACGACGACTGCAGCACGTGATGCATGTGTTTTACGTGACACGCATACGAATGACACTCGAGTGACACCTTTTCGGATTATTCTTGCTGCAGTTTACCATGCACTAGTAATACTGCAATACTTTTATTGGATTCACTGTAATCTTGTGTATCCAACAGTTCAATTTAAAACGATTTTCAAATTACACTTTAAGGACACGTTGGAGTATTACTTTAGTCATATTTATAATTCTCCTGATAGAACTGAAAATTAATTGAAATCGAGTCATCTATCAGCAGATAAAAACTCTGGAATAGGCAGATCGAATGCCACAGTCCTTTATGCGAGTAATCAACTGTTTACAATAGGATGGGTATGTCCGTGAGATTTCCACGTGGGTTTAAGACAGTAGTCATTGATAACCAATGTTGCTGCCAGCCACCAAGAATTACGTATCAAGTTTCGGGCGATACACAGCGAGGAATAGCGATCTCGATAACAGATGGATTTCACTGCAACCGTGGATGCGGAGGCTGCAACTCTTCGAGCGCAGTACCAACAGCCTAACAATGCAGGCTTGAATAGAGGCATCGGAAGCTGGCATGAAAAGAATCGGTGAGAAAAGGACTAGCAGCTTAGAGCGTTAGAGGGGGGCAAGTCTCGTGCAGGCTATGACCTTGGCTTGTCCTTGGACTGCTAAGGCTCCATCTGCGGTACAAATGCTCCATACTAGCCTGCACATGACGCTGGCAACACGCATTCTAGATCCCCCTACGTCTTTCTTGGAGGAATAGGTATGGGGCAGTTGGCTCACTATGATTTTCTAATACGTAACGCTTGCTAGCGACGTTGATAAATGATCGCAGCCCGCACAGTTGATTATTGTACATTTTCTCCCTCTCAGCACAATTTGTATACGTAGAAACAGGTAATTGCGCGACTTCTAATTCAGTTCGATATTCTGATATTTCTCTACACAAGTAAGTTGGAATGTTTTCCTTGTTTTCTGAATTAAATTATTAGTGTCTGAAATGCGTTTATGATTAGGGAGATGTTTCGGTACACTTGGCTAAGTACTTATAGTGTTTAGCAGCTGGCGGGTTACAAGGAGGAAGCCTAACAGCTTTCCGGAGGATACTTGGGAACATCAGAACTCAATATTCCCCCCTAGTTAAACTGGTAAATACAGCTCATATGTGTTGCCCCAACCATTACGGGAACGACGCCCACAATTTATAGGTGCGATCAATCGAGCCTTGATATTTTGCCAGTTTCAAAAAGCCTACGCGATCTCGGGCAATAGTCGAGTACGAGAATAAGTGGAGCTTCCTCTTGCTCGGCAGTTATTACTGAAAGCGAGGAATGAACATTCCCGCATCATCGCTCCCTTCTGAGTAGCGATCATTTTTCCTGAGTGACCGTTAGAAATAATTGTCCTTGTTATTTTTTGCACTGATGTTTCGCCTTCGACTTTAATACTTATACAGTGAATACTTCTTTTTACAATATTTCTTTTGCACCAATAACAAATCAGCAAAACAATTACTGTATGAGTGATCTCATTAAATTTCATTTAGTTTTTCACTAAAAATAAAATGGATTTACCGAGAATAAATTTACAACAGTAATTTAATTCTTTACTCCCAAGAAAATTATGTGCAATTAATGAAAGTTATGGGTGAATTTCACGCTCCCACAATGATTCCTAATGCAAGAAATGCATTTCGATCGTAAACAAAAGCCGTATCCTCTTGCAATACTGATATAGCGACGATAAACGTGTCCGTGACTGAAGAACGTGCACGTTCAGCAGAGTTGCGAGTAAACCAGAGGAATCAGAGGAAAAGCATTGGGCAGCGAGCGAAGCCGTGATTTTCTATCAATAAGAGAGCACCGTGTCAATTGCCGCTCGCAAAGCCCACATCAAGGAGAATTCTATCGAACAATGGCGAAGATTGAACAGTAGAAATAAGGGGATGCGACAGTCGAGCGATGCACTGCTGAGCAGAGTGATGAAAATTTCTCTACGGCGAAATGCGCTTTCATTCAATGTCGCAGAAAGGTTTTCCAGATGCAGCTAACGAAATAGCCAGCGGCCGGTGCAATTTATTTGTTCTTCCCTTTCAATGCCAAACGATGTTAACGAGTTCACCAGTGCAAGAATACTGTGGAAAACAATGCGGAAGCAAACATAATACACAATTCTATTCTGCAAAAATACGCCAATGCTGTAACTGTAGAAGCTAATTGCCCCAAAAAGCAAATTTATTGATTTGTCAACAAAGCTTTTCACCTTCAGTTGGAAACATTCAAGAACATCAACAAATAACTAAGGAAAACTGGCGTTGATTATTAGGATGCTGACAATCCGTCGCAATTATACTTTTGCGATATATCTTATTTGTTCGTAATCATTATACAATTGCTCTTATCGTTGTTTAAGCAATTGGAATCATGGCTTTGTTACCTAATAGTTACGCAAGCTGGTGTTTAAATGGATTGTCAAATAATCCTGGTTCGCGTGTGTTCCGACGCTCGTGGACTTTGCATGATAACGAGGGACCGTATCATTCTAAGAGGGTGGAGAAGTATGTTTTGGGGACTAGGCCAAAGGACGAGGAAGAGAATGCAAATTTGATAATCAATATCTCTGCAATCGACACTGTTGCCAATACTGCAGTTTGGCCTCACGATTAAAGGGAAAATTCCAAAAATTACACGCTCTTCGCGCAGGAGTGTTGCATGTACGCATTTTCCACTTCAACACTGAAATTGAAATAAAATCCCCGTATTTTCCGCAGTTCAAATTTTATTAAATGTAAATCATTTGCCAGTTATTTGCCTCGACGAAGGCACAGTTGCCAGGTTATTCGACAGGCAATATTTGGAGCCGAGGGCCCTTCAGGAGTTAAAAGGTTCGATAAAATTCCTCGAAAACAACTTGGAAACCGAGAGATATGCATCGAAAAGATTATACAGGAGTGAAATGCAACACGACTCTTTATGTGGCGCGCGATTCACAAACTGAGATTAAACACGTTCGCATAATCCAAGTCCGATTGATTTCACCTTATTGCATTCCTCGGCAACTGCAAGGTCACGCGAGGCAGAACATCCTCTCGCATGAGAGCCCTCAAAGGAAAGTGCGAGTAGAGAAGTGCCAAGAAGTAGTAAAGGGCTGAATAGAGGACGTAGGAATTTAACCCAGTTCTGTTGGACTCGTGTTATCGTGTGCGCTCGAGCAGGATAAATCTCCGAGTAGCAAAGTGTGCCGTCCAACATAGTTTTCCGTTCGCCTCCTTTGAGACTGGCTGGAGTTTCGTTATGGGGCCGCAATCCTAACGTTTCGTAACAAACGGTATCCCAGTTTCGTTACCAGTCTCAACGTTCACTGCTGGCAATGACACGCGCACGAAAACAGAAGGAACACTCTCGTTTTCCCAATCTTTTTCTCTTTTCCTTCCCGCTTGGATTGCTGGTTTGCGCGCGCACGTGCCGAGTGCGAACGTGCAGTATGCGAAAAGACGAACACGAGGACGTGCGAGTCCATTGAATTAGTTGTAAGCAATTTAGAAGCACACGCTCGTGCGACTTTAGCCCTCCGAGGATTATTCACTCTACTATTCTACGCCGCCGAGCGTTGACTCTTTCAGGGTCGAGCGGACTTTGTACAACGCAGGCATTTGAACGTCGTGAAATACTACGCGATTCAGTTCAGATTACACATCGTCACGTCTTTCAGAATTCAATTCTTGTACCTTTCAAATTGAAAAACAGAATTGTTTGTATCTCGTGATGTCCATTTAGTTATACGCATTGCATCTTCTTTTTCATTAAAATACCCGGAAGTTATAAATAATTCACAAATGTTAGCAATTATGCGTTGGATATAAAAGAAATGTGATCATACCAATGAACCCCTGTGGCATTGCTCACTGCCACTCTGCCAAATGTATCATCGCAAACGTTTGGCATAAGCAGGCGCAGTCTGTTTATCAATTGCTTAGAGCTCTCCCATCCCACGGGAAAGATTGATGGAAACCGTGTTGAAACGCTTACGAGCCCAGGCCAAATGAAACTAAATCAAACGGCAATCCAACGTAATTCGTGGAAAACAATATCACGCTACGACTACAACCTTGCGACAGCTATTTTCACTTGGGTCGTGACGACCTTTCAGTAAACAGTATCTGAATCTTCCGCACATCATTGTATGCCACTGACAACTAGCCAATTTTTTAACTATTATTTCTCATTGCGAAAAGCATTCGGTTAAAATTCCCTTGTTAAAAATGTGTAATAATGTCTCTTCCCCTTTCAATTATTCATCTACGTAACGAGCGAACTCTTTTTCCCGTACTAACGAGAGCTTCGTTTCTATGGTAATAATCACCGGGATTGTCATACATAGGAATCATTGTTCCATGTTCCATATAGCTTTAAACTGAGCTTTTTGGGCCGGATAAGTCGAGGCATGTATCCCGCTCGAATTATTTAACCGGGAGCACCAGGGCCATTGAAAGAAACTCGGCAATGTGCGCCAAGGTTAGCGATGACACAGGAACAACCAGTGCAAAATCTTCCTACGAGCCTCGTCCCTCGACAAATCATCAGCTCTGATTGCACCTCGCATTACAGGCAAATCTGCCAGCTCTACGGGTGAACTTCTACGCAGAAATAACAGGTCACGCGTGTGATAAGAGATTGCGGTACGTCCCTTTTCACGACGATGGGACTTGGAAAACCATTCACATGCGACACCCTCTTTCCAGCGCAATCTATTTTTTGCATGGACTTTAGACGCGATAAATGCATATGATAACTGCAAGTACAGCAGTAAGAAAATTTCAGCCACCAAAACGTGCACTCACGTTCTTCGTCCGATGATAAACTGTAGCCTGTCTCTCTCTTTCTCTCTTTTTCCCTTCATAAAGAATGATGTATACAAGTATAATAGTGGGGAACATACCTAATATGCGAATATTACAAGGAACTTCATCTGCTTGGACGATGCAGTCTTCAAAAGCACTGGGCGACACTCTGGCTTGAAAACTAGTTTAACGTCAACTCGCACGTTCAACCAAGCACCACTGACTTCTTCTAGCACTATTGGATGCGCGTGCCAATAGCGATTGCTGATCGCTCAAATGAAATTATCGGGAAGAAAGTGCGGGTTCCCCTGATAGGTCCGCAGTGTCTGCGTTAAACCAGTACGATCGGCGCAACGTGCTGTCTGTTTACGCTGACTCGTTTCGTCCTCATCGCTAACACTTGGAGAGAACGCCAGTCGAAACTCGAGACTCCACGTAGCCGAAAAGCGACGGCCGAACGGAAAGCGTGCGTGCGTGCCTGCCTGCGCGCGCTTTCGATGACCGAGTGTTTTGGCGCGACGTTACATCCCGCACGTAGCGCAGAGTGCTCTGGCACTGAGTGGAACAAGAACGAGTTGGTCAGACTTGTTTGCGTCTTGGATTATGGGAAACAGCCGTAACTCCTGAGGTCAGGAGTGCTCCATAGCACAGACACGTGTCTTGGTCGCCGAGGTCACAAACGCTGACAATACCAAGATGATGTACTTTCAAGTAACGCGGGCATCGATCGCAAACCCCTTGCACATCCAGCAGCAGAGCTTTCTCTTTCTTTCTCTCACTCACACTTGTTCACAGACACTAAGATTTAGTTGGAGAAAGGAACAGCTCGGCGAAGAGTGCAGAGGTCTCGATTCGAATGCTGTCTCAGTACGCCACCCGCACGCGATGCGGTACCGAAAGCTTCTGCTCTCCGGCGCGCACGCTCCTTCGACCTCAGTCGCACCGGCTTCTCGACTCCCGCACGCCATCTTACACTCGATGCCTTGCCATCTAACGTCCACTACCTGCACCCGCTTTTACTCGCGCGCGCGAGTACCGATCAGTGGGTCAAACAAATTTCTCGCTCGCCCATCAGGTATTGTAAATGTTTTAAATATTGGCAATTGATAACGTTCAATTCTGAAATGCAGGGGCACGAAAAAATGCTCGCTGGTCATTGAATTTTAGAAACAGGAGTTCCCGGTTGCTTCGCACGCGGCAAGGTAGACACTTGATTCGCTCGAGTTAGTTGGATTATACATATTTGGGATATTTACTCACCATGCGACGACGCCTGTGCCTGATGCTGTGCCGCTGCTCTCTGTAACAGAAATTAATTAATTACATCAGTATTGAGGAAGTGGAAGCGAAATTCTGAATCATTCCACGTTTTATAATATTTGACTGCATATTCCACTCATATCGCGTGGGTTGGCATGTCAAGATTTTTAATTTCAGGATTAATAATGAGCGTTCCATTAATGAGAAATTGATATAATACAACTGAAATTTCTCGTACGATATTCCAATTTATAAAATTATCTATTACAGGCCCATAACCATATGACATTCGATATCTGATATAAATAAGTGTGTAAGTACTGTTTATGCTATTAAATTGCAATCCAGGATGGCCAAAACTGCGGCAAACCCGAAAGTGTAGAATTACAAGTGCAATATAAAGATATCTTGTAACACAGGCCGAGATACTTAGGAGAACAAGTAAGAGGAGTACATTCTGTAAGATCAAGCGGATGCCGGATGCCTCAAGGCTCTTCGAGTCGAGCGATCGACTTCTGGGCTTGGCACTCAAGTAATCGTCCTTCTTGCCACCCTTTATCCACCGAAAGTACGAAGACATCACGCCGTGCTTCTCTGCAGCTTCCACTCACTGTCACGCCAGCCTCGCGCACACCGCACAACTATTCTTCCGATACGAGGACAACTCGATTGACCTTTCCGCACATGTTCCACTTTATTTTAAGCTTCCACTGTGTCACATATCGATTATATAATTAAACCGCTTGTGAATGAGTTAATGGAAGATGTGAGCGATGGGGAAACTGATTCGATAGTATGTGAGTTAATGTAGGAATACCGTGCGCAGGTGCAATCGGCGTTCTGGTGGGCGGGAATGAATATCAACTGGATGACTTCGAAGTAATTAGAGATTATTCATTATTACGAAAAAGTGACAGGCTAACAATTCGATTCCGCACTGATTCGTAATCAAATTTAATACTTTTTCGGATCGTTTACTGTGAATTCGACTAGTGTATCCTACATAATCATCCTACTTAATCTAACTGAGAATAAGTAGATGTCGCTATTGACACGGCAATAATTCGAAATATGATTTTACATACTCGTATTTAGAGCGAGGTGACTGCGGAAGATATTCGAAATGGTTCGAAATGTGGGTTTATGTTCTTTATGTTCGAAATCTGCCGAATTCCACGTGAAGCAGGGAGCACGTTGTAGGCGATGGAGAAACGCGTTCGCTCGCTCCTGATAACGGGGGCACACTAACGCCTAATTGTCGTCGCGTTTGCGTTTTGAGTCATGTAAATACGCGCACACGAGCGCTGGAACGAAGCTCCGCCAACGTGCACGTCTTTCTTATTTGCGTATTCACCTTCTGCCCGACTTTATCAGTAGATTCTACTGGATGCATCGGGCCAGACCTCCACGTTCGTTTTCGTTCCTAAGCGGCACATTATCGGCCATTGAAACCGGCCTGGATTCAATGCTGGTTATTCTCGTTTCGCCCCCCCTCTCATACTCGTATCACACATTCTCAATCGGAAAAAATGTACACAAAAAACATAAACCTAACAAAATGTCTTACGATCATCCAACTAACATTAATATTAACACCAACAGGATTAGCATACAAGTGGACTGGAAAGGTCGTGGTGAGACTTGCCTAGGGTGCATATCATTCTTTGTTACGTAATGCAATGTGGACTCGACATCGATTCTACACGAGGAAAAAATAGAGACGTAAAAGCTTTTAGTCGTGAAAGATTCACTAATAGAGCGAAAGCGGACCAGAAGAGTTAGGAAGTTCATTAGCAATAAAATTATATCAGCAGCAAAACACTATATGTACTCTACTCGCTGAAGTCAACCCGACACTAAAGTTTATTAGAGTCTGTAATAAAGGACAGAAAATTAACCAGCATTGAATGTCCTAGGAGACACGTAGATTTTACATAACACTTTTCGCCGAACATTCATGGTAACAATAATATATGATCACTGATAGAGCGTTATCTTCTCCAGGTTAGCGCAGGAGGAACATGATTCAGAAGTCGCTTCAGGTTTATGGTCGCGTTGCGTATATATTAGGGGAAGATAAACAGTTAGTTACAGCGCTAGATTCTCTGTATGAAGCAGGTGCACGTTACATATTTGGATTATGAACGCCGATGTCTCGACGCATTAGCACCGCAGCAGTTAAGACCCGGTGATGTAATTTTTATGAACCGGCTGAGCTTCATGCTTATACGATTTGCAGATATACTCGTTGCGCGAAAGAATGCATTTATCCACGCACTTTTGTGGAGCGCGTGTGCAACGAAATCCTTTGCGAGCGTTGCAAATATGTATTTTTAGCATTATAGACATTAAGTTCACTGATGGCAGCAGTGGCAAGGGAAAAATCGGCGAACTGGGTGACTAAGGAAATAAATATTTAATGAACTTGTAATTAATACACTGGAAGTATCGCGGAATGTCGTTTCTAAGTGAATAATGACGCGGCGACAGAGTAAACACGTTAACACTGGAAATATAACTACGGATTAGTTAAAATCGAAGTTTTACATTCTTTTATGACGTGCAAGTTTACTTCTTACATGTGTGTTACGAAATAGAATCTTCTTTCGTGTCTGATTTCCAGGTACGTACTCGGAAACTGATACCATTACTTAACACGTGAAAGGATGAGAGCCGTACAAAGAACAGCATGTAAAACTGTCGGAAGACCTCGTGTTTCGAGATTTACATTGTGGCAATGCTAACTAGCATACGTAATAAAACTGCGAGATAATTGTGATTTTATACATTCAAATGCATCGCATCTTGTTATAGACGAATAAAAAGTTAATATTTCAAGCAACTATTTATTAACCAGAATTGAAATTATGCTGGAGAAACTGGTTGATGCAATGGAAAATAAAGTAAGGTGAAGAAAAATCTAAAACACACAAGTAGAAACTAGCTCCCACGTTTTTCAGAGTGTACGTGACGGAACGAGATGCAAGAAAGAGAGTATCGGCTGGCTTTGCCAGCTTTCAAGTTTAGAAGGAGCCAAGCACAATACGAGCCGCTTGCGTCGATGAACCCCAGACATTGTTCGCCACTGCAGATTACCATCCACCTTCTCTCTCCGAAAAGCAACCACAGTATGTAGGAGTGCGCGTGTCGTGGAGGTCACATTGTGGGGAAGGTTAAGAGTAGTATGAAGTCACTCGCTAAAACTAGCTGAACGCACCTCGCCAATATGATGGAAAACCGAGCATCAATTTTCCACCAGCGATATCCTATTTTTGTTGTTTTCACAATAATCTACTGCGCCTGAGTATGCAGCGCACTCAAAACTACTCAGTTGGCAACCGATTTCGCAAACATTGCTTTGGTTAAGGTCATAATTACGCAATATTTCTGCATTAAAAATATTTTCTACTATTAATTCCAATAGCTCATATTGTTATTTAATAATGAATGTCAGTAATGCTGATTTGGCTTTATTGCTCACTTACTATACAAATTATATCATAATCGTAGTATTTACGTCGCCAGTCACAAATCAAACATTCTCAAAGAAAAAGAATTAATAAAATTGCAGACATTGATTGGAAGTTCGAACGTTCCGCAGAGCACGACGCTAAAAACTGGTAGGAAAAACGAGTGATAAGCACGATACGCGCCATGATTCACGCCGAAGCTGCTACCGTAAAAATTATGCAAAAATCCAACAAATGTCACGAGTCACTTGACACGCGTGTCGCACACAGGCACACTATACTGAAATCTGATGGCTGCCTTGGATGAATTATATTTGGGTAGTGCACGTGATCAGCAACGGAAAGATGCGCGCGTAAACACTCTCGTAGCACCTTCCGCAGTGCAAGTTCGACGAGTCACTGAATAGGAAAACTGAATGCCTTACATTCTCTTCCTCTTTCTCTGTCTTTCATGCGCTGTCTCTCTGCCGGCAGTGTTTCATATGTACGTGAGGAGATATCTGCTCGTGTGTCTCTTACGTATGCCTGCGAACGTACTTACAGCTCCCACTCGGGGGCGCCCGTGTACGGTGGAAACATATACTCTTATGAATATTCGAACCACCTGCTCAGCGAACTTTATTTCCATAAAGTAGCAAACACATGTTAACGAGACTATGCGGCTATGACATGTTGGTGATAGTGAGATAAGTAGTTTCTGTATAAATAAAGGTGAATGTTGCATCTTTCATAACGCGCCAAGTGATAAGGACTCACTAGATCTCTATGAGATTTCAGTCACATCCGAAGTAGATCTTAATTAACCTTGTACTGTAAACAAGTTTTTGTATACAATCTTTTCAATAAAACTGGTAAAGCAACGTAGTCATCGAGGACGCCTGAACGTAACGGCGGAAGGTTTCACCAATTCTCCTACGTTTTGCGGTTTCGCCCACGACTGACGGCTATTATCCAATTTGCGGGATACATTTTTTGTATAGAACGGACAAAATCGATTCGGATATCACCGCACTTCACCTTGACCATCCATCAACTCTAATTGAACTATTTTGTTGCTCCTGATAGAATTGACACTCTAAGCTTTTTATGTATTAATGTGATTGTACAAAGCTTTAAAAAAGTAATAAATGTTTTTCAATACTTCTTGCATAACTTGCTGAATAATCTAAGATATTACGCAATCATCTGATGGAAATTGCAACTAAATAGTACAGGAGTAAAACAGAAGTGAAACTTAAAAGAGAAGTGACACTTCGTAGTTGATGTGATTGTCGGAAACGAATCGTGCGTGGGATTTCCATTAAAAGCATCGTTAGAGTTATGTCCTTCCTGTCACATGTCAAATTATACCGGGAGTTTAAGTTCCGCTTTAAAAAGACAGCTTTTAACTGCGCAATCATAAGGAAAAGCGAACTGCATTACCATTGAAAAGAGAATTGTGAGGCAAAAGAACGTTTTGTTGCCCGCTGTCGATGGAGAAGGTAAAGTAGATTCCGCTCAAATCATAGCTTTAGTTCTAAGGTTACAGAGACCTGCACTACAATATTGTCTTTGATGGCGTGGAAAAAAGTCGCAGATGTACTCACCGCTTTCTTCTTGTCTTCCGAGCTCAAAGCACTGTGACTCCTGTGCCTAATCAGATCCATAACTTTGCTCACAGGATTCCTACTACTTTCAGAACCAGCTCTCGGTCGGCCCATTGGTTGACTATGATCCTTATGTTCTTTCGAATCCCTATGATGTTCTTTCTCCGAACGCACGTCGATGGAAGAGCTGCCATGCGAACCTCTGTGCAATGAATGCTGAAAAAGAAAATCATTTCTCAATGCTAAGCAGGCTTTCAGCGCCAAGCAAAATGTAATACTGGACATCGGCGATGAAATCAATTATTTGCGTAAATCTTGTTGAAAGGAAGTGTTAGTACTTAATCTATCAATCATCTTACCTGCACAGCGCTCTTCATGTTGGCTATAATGCTGGGCTTTCGTTTACTAGCATCGGACTTGCTCCTCGGCCTGAATGCATCGAAGAGTGCCGGCTTTCGGGTTGGACTAGCGGTGTCATCGACAGTTCCGCGGCTCTTTCTTCTCTCAACACTACTACTACGGCTATTGTTACAGCTGGTAGATCCAGATCGTGTGCCCGATGGTTTTCGGCCTCCTTTGCTTGATGTGCTAGCTTGCTCCGCTGGCTGGGATTGAGGTGTCGATTTTCCCGAGCCAGATGTACTTCCCGATGGCTTTCTAATGTTTCGGGAGTGTGAGCCCCATGTGCCTGGTTCAACAAAGACAATAACACTTAGTATAATCACCTTTAAACCAAACGCCAAAGTTCCAGTTCCAATTCGCAAGAAAGGTTTAATCAAAATAATTTTATGAAACTGGCGACTAACAATTTAATATACAGATAATCGAGCACATTGTAAACGGTAACTTCTTCCGCCACGCAAATCACCTGTGCAGTACTGATGATGTAAAAAATGCAAGGCTTGTCCAATGAGGACTTCGAAACGAAAGTGCAAACGAAGCAAAGTTGGTTTGTAATAAGACTTAATGTGACACAAACGTACAATAAGCTACAAAGTGTGCTTGATTCGTTCGTAAGATTATAATGGAACGAGCACCTTTTAATGAATGTTATAGAATAATCAGTTTGAGGCTCACCTGCTCGAGGCCTGTGACCTTGATCCTGGGAGGCATGTCCCGAAGTATCTGTGTCTTCTGTGACAATTGTCGGCAAAGGTTGAGAGCCGAGTTCCTAGAACATGAAAATTGCATTGCAAGTAAGTACATTTATCAAAGATTCCAAATAATTTAGTATAAGTTTTCACTGTCACGTGACTTAAATTTGATTTTCTTGGGCATACAGCCCAGTCGCTATTCCTGTCAAATGTAAACCGGCCCAGATTCCGCAAATCGTCCGCAGTCATGATCGAAGCATAACTGGAATCATGTATATTTATCCGAAGGCATGAGTGGATAAGTCATAGTCCCAAACCGCAGATGTGGAAATTTATAGAGAAGGAAAGTGGGCATAAACAAAACTATGAATCTATTAAAAGCTCGCTTTAGTCGAAGCTCTATCCTGATTTGGAGCTACGACCTTCTTGCTTCGGTCTCTGCTTTTATTTGGTGTTGGCAAGAAATAGATGGGAACTAACTTATTCAGTTTGAAAGTTGCTATTGTTTATTCGATGACCTAACACGTCGAAATAGAATCGTTTGCGTCAGCAACAATATCTCCAAGTCTTAAGAAATGTGGCCATTAGTTATCCCACAATTCATCGAATGGACCAGGAAGGTCGTCATTTCTCATTAGCTGTAACTTCATCATTGTACGGACCCTTGGAATTACTCCAAATACATTGACATATTAATTGGATATTGTCCAATACGTGATTGCATTTCAACACATTCAGGCGTTGAAAGTGTGCGACTTCCGCGGTAATAACTTATTTCTCCCAAAAAATATATTCTAAACAAATTTTCGAAATTTCTGCAATTATTATTAATTTAAATATAGTACGAATTGAAAGCGTACCCTTTTCCGATATTCTACGAAATCATCGAGATAAGATTCCGCAGCTTCCTGAAGCGTCCTCAGTACCGACGACGCTTTCCCAAAAATCATCGTCCCCATTTTTATTGGTGCAACGCTCTTAACAATTTTAGTTAACACTTAACAATGATAACCGCTTTACATTATTTATGTGCAAACATGTATGCGTGTTTAGTTCACTGAAGGATATTCGAAATTATTGACGGGCACACACGAGTGCAATGAATCCGTAGAAAGTTCTCAATCGATGCCGGTCGTTAATGCCGAGAAATTTACTACCGGCACGACATTTCAATGACTCGGTCTTCAATGCTTCCTTACAAACGTGAAATTCAGTATAAAATGTGCACGTGGAACACAAATGATTCCCTCTGAATTATCATCAACTCACAAGATCATTATCACCATGTGCAATACAATTTCATTCCACAAAGCTGGAAATTAATTACCACCCACATTTATTAAATCCTGACAATTAATTTCAATTAAATGAATCTTAATTGAATCAGTCATTAACAATTAATTAACTCAGCCGCGGAAAACGCAATGCGGTAACATTAACATTTATCACCGGCTTTCTTATACAACAATATTTAATCGACTCGAATCTCTGTGGGGTATTTTGTAACTGCGTTGGCAAGACTAATAGCACACATTTGTCATTATGCACTGGTCAACCACTGCTATTGATTCACCGACTAGTAGCCGAGACTTTTGAAGGATGTTCCCAGCACGACTGCGGTTCGACTGGCGCTCGTTCCGAACTTTCGTCGGGTTTGGATCGCACGCCACATGCTCGAGAGGAAAGCGCGCGTAAGCGATATACCAACAGAGCCGAAATAAAGCCGAACCCCGAAATTCAAGCTATCCATTTTCACCCGCTGATACTGGATCCCCCACAATTCAGCACTACTGGCACCCCTACATATTTGCGGTTTGCGTTACGTAGCTCCTCCGAACTCGAGGCTTCTAGTCCACCAATTCCAAAAAACACCTACCCCAAACTTTGCACGAGATAAAAGAACAATTTCTTGTATACATATATTCACGCATGATAAAATTGCAGAAAACTACTAGAATTCTAGTGCTTTTATATACAACTAATCTTAAAAACGTTATTCGCTAGAACAGATAAGTTAATCCTGGTTTGTCGATTGATATCGCAATGTCTAAACATTGTGTTCCCGCGACTGCCTGCGCAACTGTCTCTGTTATTGTTTTGTCGTCAATTATATTCTCAAATATCTGTTATGATTTGTGTAATGATGTGTGGTGAATCTGCATTTCACTTTCGACATTTGGACCTTTAAATGGCAGACGCAACGCTACTTATTCTGACAATTGGATTGATCAGGTGAGAAAACCGCCAAGTTTCACACTGAAGATTTTCCTGGTTTATCGAGTGCTTGTTGCATCAACGTCCATTTTTAGAATCCTGATAACATATCGAACAAGAAACTCGTACCATTCTACGCGCCGTCCTCTTCGATCAGACACACGTGGGCAAAAATAGATAATTCGCAGATGCGGGGGTATTTGTTTGCATGCGGAATCAGTAACAAGGATCAAAATGATATGATCAGTGCTGCGAGGAAGTAAACTCAGTCCTGATAATGACAACTAAGAAAATCAATCCCTTTAAGTTATTAATGGGTTGCGTCATGTATGATGAATTCATCTTTGCTACTCCGTGCAAAACTTGTGCCTGAATATGAAATTGCACGTCAATAAAATGCACACTTGGAACACCCTGTATGGAAATATAAAAGCAACAGAAGAAAGACAAAAATCCAGTATTACAGGGAAAATAAATGTCCGCCACGACTCAGATGCCATAGAAAAAGTTCAACAAGACAAACTCAGGGCACGGAATTCGTATTGCACAGCACACACAAACACGCGCGTGCCGAAATTTTAAAAACTGACGTCATACGCTGTTCACAGTATCTAAAGGGAAACGTAGTGAACTTGACCTGGAGAAATTGAAAACAAATTCTAAATTCAGAGAAATATGACTAAAAAATTATTCTGCGGAACGAAGAATATCTATGGTAATACCAGCACAAAATGTAGTCCTTGATATTTTTATATTTTTAATTTTTGCTACCATTTTTAGAAAAATATCTTTAATTTAGTTTCAAGTTGACAATAAAAAAATGGCAGAATCTTAAGAAAAATACTTTTGCGTGTTATGATAAATGAAGCGTTAAATTCGCAAGTTAATCTCACCTCTAATTAGCGTAATCAATTTACGAAAGTGCAGTGATTCATATCGATTTCTCGAGGTACCGAGGATATTACGTTACAAGAATTCTCTTCGGCAGTGAGTTCGAGAGCTTAAGATAACAGTGGAAGGCGTGTTCGCTCGTCAAAGTTGGACGTCCCATGCACGCTGGGCGCCCCAGGACACCTGAGCTATTAAATCGAACTAGTTTCGAAAAATTTATGACCGCCGCAAACATATCATCTTCGGAAGATTGCTCAAGGCCGTAATATTCGAGCGTGTATCACAATCCTACGTGCGCCGTATACCAATTCTTCAAACTTCGCTCTCCCTTTTAACAATTTCTTCAAGTTTTAATTTTTTAAGTCTAAGTTAACTGTCTTCTTAAAATATTCAAAGATATCAATTCCATTAATCAACAAGTGTTCGATTAACCATTTGCTATTGTATCTTAACAGTTGCTGAAGTTTATTATTGCGGAATTGCTGGACCACTATTATCAGAGTTACCAAAACAGCAGGTATCACTGCTTTATGGCATATCAACTTCACATCTAACTAAATTTGTTATGAAACAGTGATGAGAACCTTCTCCTTTTCAAAGTCGGTGGAAAAGCGTATGCCAAAATAGAACTGCGCAGGGAAACTAGAGCAAAGCACCCTTAAATTCGTTACAAAACTTTGGACTGTGCAACCACCAAACAGGTAACTAAAAGTTGCCAGAAATCGAAGTGTAGTTGCATTCTGCTGCTTCTACTATTTTAATCAAATTCGCAGGAATCCAATATTATCGTGACAGTGTTATATTTCAGCCTGCTCGATATCAGAACAGACATCAGTCAAGATTACTGAAGACAGAGTTCGAGTGACGATAGCTGGATTGTAAACTTTGAATGTCAGGAGGCTCCAATTTCATTCATACTCGGAGGCTTCTAGTTCTATGAATACAATCGACACTGCCATCATCATGTATGTAATTCAAATTCTAATTTGTACCTGCCAAAAATCAACGGGTACAAATATTCTTCTCAATTAAGAAAATAAAAATAAATAAGCAAGAAAGCCTGCATTATTGGGCAATTAATTAAGTACATAATTAAATGAGTAAGATATCCAAATGGCATTTTGTATTCCCAAAATTGAAAGTGCATTCACCCATTCACTGACAGACACGAAACAATGCAATGCCAATGACGAAGTGAAAAACGCATTCAACTCATCGACTATCAATGGGGAAATCAGCATGGTCAGAACACGTTAACAGGAACTGGTCTCTCGTTAAGGCTGGAAGGAGTACTGGTACCTTGTAAGTGCCGTGATACTCCGGGCACCGATCGAGGTACGGCACGAGCGAGTACTTCCGCACTCTTCCTAACGACACAGCCGACATGTTTCAACACTTCACACTATTTGCGCAGGATGCAAAGAGACACGCGTGCTTTCCGTCAACTGGTGCAGGTACGAAGACGCGCGCCCATTGAGGATTTCGGCGCTCTGACAGTTTCACCAACTCATCCACTCACTGACTGACTGACGACAAGCGTGTCACCCGCTCTTCGAAAGCACCATTGGCAGTTCCTCACTATCGCCACGCGCACGCACACACACATGCGCCTACGGCCGAGGAGGCACTCTTCTCTTTCCCTATGCGCACTTTTGTCGAGCGACAGAGAGCGAAAGCCAAAGTGAAAGAGAGACCGACCGAGACTCGACAATATCGATAACAATTTTCCGTCAGCCGAGCATTTGTCTCGAATGCCCGCCTTTATCGCAGCATTCCGATTATCAACGATAATACGTAGCAGCGTCCGTTGCGTGTATCGCTTTCGAGTCGAGATCGACTCGAATAGACAATGCGAAAATCCTCCAATGGGGTGAATCAGTTTGCAAGTTCCTTCCAGTACTAATTTCCCTTTTTGCAATCTCAATTGACTCGATGGACGGTTCGACTGGGTTGAAAAATATTTTCGCAAGATTGTTTATTACGGTAATAATATTTATAGAGCGATTGAGACTACCAGTATTGTACTGTTGGCACAGATGCTTAATGTTGTCGATGAAAATAGGAAAGCTTTCGCGATGAAGTTGTTAGCGTTTTCTGGATAAATTAATTATGTGTGTAAACAATTTGCATGTGTCAGATATTTAAGTCCGACGTCTATATACGACTCGATTCAAGGCGAACTCTTGGCAGAAAAACTATAAACATACCAATAATCTTGTATTTACAAGTCTTTCATGCTGAAGATCGTGCGAAGTTTGTATATTGTCATCTATACTCTGTGAAGTTTCTATCTTTGACTAAAAGGATTTCGGTTAATATAAATGCTAATTGGAGAGAAATGTGTGTTACAGTATTGTGTGCAAGTATTTGATAACTCTTTCTTGTTTTAGTAAAGGTCACATTCGCAGCGCACTTCCACACATGGAGATGCGGCAGTGTAATGAAGCCATAAATTCGGATCACCGAGCAATAAAAAATCTCTTACATCGAGATGCGTCCGCAGAGGTCTGCCCTCGTAAATGCTTCTACCGCAAAGAGTGCGAGCCTGCGCTTGGTCTTAGTACGTTGAGTTGTGAAATATAAACGACGCAGCTTTATGGCGGCACTCATTCAAGTACGAGGGTGTGGTCGACATAAAAGTTTGTTCAAGTAAACTCGACCTTCTGAAGTAAGCAGCTTGCCAAATCAAATAGCCAGGTAGTAATTATCCCCAGTAGAAATCTGAACATCGGATTCGAATTCAAAAAGTAGTCGACTATCAAGTTAAATGATAAATGTGGTTTTAAATACCACATCTGTTTAAAGTTATGTTGTAACGACTGTATTCAAAACTTTGTATCGTATTATAACATGTTTAATAATCCCAGAATTATACTCTGTTTCGCATTGCAGACTTTCTGTACAAGGTAAAGTAAATGTAGTCTCAAATTGCGTCGGCACGTTTTTCCTAAAGAGCAGAAATAACAGTTTCCTAAAGTGAAGTGCTCGCGATGCAAATTATATCGCTTGGTGCACCCATTAAAGCATTGACCTAGTTTGTAAAAATCTGATAAAAAATCATTGCGTAACGTCATCTAACCCTTTGCGTTTAAAAGTGTTCGCGCCGATATCGTCGCCCCTCCAGGTTAGCCTGCAGCTTCGAGGGTTGCCGGAAAGGTGGCGATGGAGTATACTTCTCGAGAAGAGTGTACCACCGCAAACCATCGCTCGATCAAGAAAACTATCCGAAAACTACTCGTGAAACAGCAGGTAAAACTGGAATCTGTACTCAGCGGATATTATAATAGAAAAGCTGTAAAATAATTATAAAGAAATTTGTAAAATTGTAGCAAAGTTGGATAATTTCGAAAGGAATATCAAATCAACATAAAACTAAAATTCCCTCTCGAATTATTGCAATAATTTGAACCTCTTTTCAAGCCACAAACCTCGGTCACGTATGTACTATTCTAATTTCGTGTTAGTAAATTAGACAACAGTTTTCTATTCCAGTGAATCGTTGGACGTCCATTCATTGAATAATTAAAAAAACAAATATTGAATGATTGGAACGTCAAATTTACTACTGTTTCGTTGAAAAGAGTAGAGCTCGATGCGTCTGACTAAAGAACAGGGAGACGTCAAGAGAATCAAGAGCAGAAAAATAGATAATGTAGGAAATATGCAAGCGGAATTCTCGAAGGCACGGATGGATACGTGAAGGAAGATGCTATTACTCCAATTAGGTACGACTGCATCATTGTCGGGCACGTGCAAAGACTCTTTGTACTCTAAAACGGGCTGACGTAGTCACCGCACGGACCAGTTGCGCAACAAAGAGCAAAAGATCGAGCGAGCAACGCGTGAGGCCAATTTCATTGGAGTGCACGAGTGAAATTCTAGACTTTGTGTCTCTTAGTTTAAAAAGTACTCTCTTCCTAGAATGGACTGCCGACGCGCGTCATCTTACCAGTGTACTAATTTATTAGCATCTAGCGACTTTAACGTTAAAATGAAAAATAAACGGAATTTCTTTAGCTTTTAATTGCTCGAAAAAATAATTACCACTGCAAAATGATATTACTAGGTTTCGGTAGGATTGGAAAATTCAATCCGAAGGTTATCTATTCTTGAGTATTAAAGCTACTTCGAAAGTACAGATTTCAAGTCAGATGGGATTAAATGCGAAGCGATTTTTCAGTTTCTTAGATTCACAAATCATCGGTATAGAAATGTCGATTGTAGGAGGCCATATGAGTCGAATTATCCATCATAACAACCCTCAACGCGATGTAATTCGTCTTTCATGCGAATCGATAGAGCTTAAAGGAAGCCTTGTGCGTCACCCACCCCCGTGCACACACTCGTATTCATTCCCTATGAAACATTAAAGCCACAGGAAGATCTGGGGCAGACGATAGCCGGTGAATTTAGAGCGCCACACATGCACGCGCATCTCTTACCAACTGGCACCCGAAACTGCCTAATTTTATCTTAGCGGTGATCACACGACGTTAAACGAAACACATTTAATCCTGTCAGTTCCGCAAGGTGTGCTTGTCTGATATCCTTTATATTTTATGCAGCTAAATTTACACGAATTTTGCAGTAAAATGAAACGACTTTTGTGTGAAATCCGTTACCTGCACGTCCCACTAAAAGCAAATATAATAAATTCTCTTGAAAAAGATTGAATAATTAAAGAATTAACAGTTTTCGTATTACCACAGCTATTCATTAAATTCGTGAATTCCTTGTTCTCACTACATCAGAATTTATCTACTTGTTGACTAAACCACTACAATTTATTCATTATTCTGATTATTCACATCAAATTTAATAGGACTCCACCTTTTTTCACCAACTCAGGCACATTCGGTTAGCGTTAACGGATCAATATCGTTGAAGGCGATCATGTAATTACGCCGGCATAAACAAGCATAACTGGGAGGCGCGGCAACGCTTCTATTCATTAGTATGATTGGTTTGCCTATTGCGAAAGTGTAACACGTACTCTCCCAGTCGGCAACGCTCTAATCCTGTCGATCGATTCCCCACTTACATGGGGGCTCCAGTTTATGGCGTAAGTGGATCAAGTCCTTTCATAAATTTAGAACACTGGACTGAACATTTCTGCCTAATAACTACTCTTTACTCTGATAGACTTGATTTATTTTACTTCATAGTACGAAGTTAAACTATCAATCTCCTTTCTTCAGTTTATTTTTTTAGTAGTCTCCGTTATTTGAATTGTACACTTTACCTATGGAACGTTAAATTTGAAGCATACAACAAAGCACGAAAACTGAAAGAATTCTATGACTGAATGCAGAGTTGATGAATGTGGAAACAATACTGTCATTAATATGTCGTTCATACAAATGTCTGGCAATTCGATCATTTCAACGGTGCATTTCCATAGCAGCGTCGAAATGATCGAATGGCCAGAGCGTCCCGCACAGAAATAGAGCTGCCCGCTGGATCGATATGCAGTTATATGCAGATCTAGAGACGCGATTGCAACCACATACACACGCATCCCACCCACTTTTCCAGAACGTCCGATTTAAACATCCGCATCTAAAATATGCATCGTCGCCAGTCTAAAGAGGCGCTTCATTGGAATTCGATTCTCCAGCCACAGATATTCAACTTTATAATTACCCCATTTATTATTAATAGATCGCCGCGCTGCTCTATATTCCCACCAGCCAATTCCTATAATTAGTGGGAAATATCTTGAGCGACAGTTTGCGCATTCCCGCCCAAGATATGATCTATTCGTAGGCTGTACTCGGGAATAAATAAACAGAGAGGAGTTGATATCGGAGGAGTGCGGAGCGAGTGTAAATATTCCTTGAGGAGTAAAGAGAGGGTTCGAAGCTTGGTAACAATAAGGCATGCGCGCCAAGCAATGAGCCGAGGATCGAGATGATCTGCCCTTTTTAACGAAAGAAGGTGGGCAGCCGGGTAGGTGTGTGTGTGCCCCCCCTCACCCCCTCACACGCCCCCTCGCCCGCCCTGCCCGCCCTGCCCCTCCTCCAGCTCTGGCGAGATCGGAGAGGTCGGTTCATTGAACTCCACTTTTTTCAACCTTGTAACAACCGCCTTCTGCCCGGCGCCGTACGTTAACCCCATTGTTTACGGAAGTTGGAGCGTACAATTCGCCGGTGGCCTCCCGCCACGTAAACATCGACCTTTTTATTCTCTCTTCTGCTCGCCGGAACCCCGTTGAGCCGATTCCCTTCCCGACAAATTCTCGTTATTCTCAACCGGGAGAATGGAGCTTAATTAAAATGATACGTAATCATAGCGTGAGTGAATCCATCGTAGTGGAGTTCGAGCGTAAGTGCAGAAGGCAATTCTAGTGAAATTATTGAGGAATATACAAGATTTATTGCGTCAACGTCTCTTTAGTAGAGAATTGAAGTTCTTGTTAGTTTCAGTGTTATTTTGAAGTGTTTGCGAATTTAGTGTCAATTGATGGTTAGAGAAAGAGATTCCGTGCGAGATTTCGCATGTCAAGTTACGCAAGGAATAATGCGAGCGAGAGTGTGTTCAAGGGTGTTCATTCCAATGAGTCGCGCGCTAGAAAAAAGAATGACTAAGACGATCATTCCGCAGGCACTTGCACAATTGGACACTAATGACAAATGTACCAGATGCTATTGTTGGTACACTGAATTGCAGTGTAGCCACCCGCTCATGTGCAATATCACTTTTGATCAATACCCCCTCCATCATGACACTTATGCATTCTCAGTTCAGTTAAATAGACCTTTCTCAACTACGGCTGTGTTTTTCTATCCTCTTTTTCATGATTTAACCATGAGCGACACAATTCATGACGCGAATGAAAATTTATCTTGAGTGCCGAGAACTTTTACAACTCACGCTATTTCTAGCAGTGTCATAAACTCTTAACATTCAGTTATTTTCATCGTTAATGAGAGTTTGTGAAATTATTATAGTAATTAAAATAGGTGTGAATTATTAGCACGATTAATAATCATTGAACAAGAAAGAAGAACTCACCTTTCGTTTACGTTCCTGGACGAAGTCCACCCGGCGCACCCAGACCTCCTCGGTGGAATCGTAGTCGAGGGTACTGGAGCTGCTCGCTTGGCTCTTCATCTCAATCAAGCTGCTGTCGAAGAACCTCTTGTCAAGATGAGGGCTGGGTAGAGGGCTGGTTCGCGAGAAGGTCATGCTAGTCGAGTAGGACGGAGGATCAGTGGCGGGGAAGGTCATGCCAGGTCCAGTGGTGTGTCTCCGCCTGAGAGGAGGTTTCGTCGTTGAAGTAGGCGACGTCACCGTCGAAGTCGTGAACCTCGACGTAGTTGTTCCCGCTGCTGTGGTGGAGGTTGCAGTTGGGCTGATCGTCGGGGTGGTAGACGTCCCGGTGGTCGTCGCCGGAGGCTTCGACTCCGAGACGCTCGAGGTGGCATTGGATCGCTGATCAATCCGCTCTGAGCTCGACTTCTCCGAGGCTGATGGGCTCGAAGCCTTCGACGAGCTGCTCTCATCTTTTTCCTGGGATTCCTCCAGCTTCACCTGCGACTTCTTTGCCACGATCTCATTAGTCGTGGTCGCGTCGATGTTTTTACCTGGAAAAGAAGGAAGTCATCCGGGATGAGGGCGGTTGGTCGATGATCTTGCCCCGTAATCGCGACAAAGAACTCGTTATTCAATGAGCTAGCACTCACACCCGCCGCTTTGGATTCAAGGTCGGATAGCACAAAGAAGTATCTGTCGACTGTATATTCTCTCTGGCGCTCGCCGTTTGCGTAAACCTCGACCTATTGCGTCTGCCGGAGTAGCTATTATCTCATGGTTACAGATGTTCGGCAATCTCCTAAATTAACATAAGGCGAACCCAAACAACCACGCTTCCGCTCGAGAATGATTTTGGCTGGTGTGTCATTCTTATTAGCGGTCGACTCGAGTGATAATTGAAGGGGCTAGGTCCTCCAATTAGATTTCAATTTGCCAAACTTTAGTAACATAGGTCGGGCTTTCCCGGACGACCGGATGCTGCATTTCAATGACCGAAGAGTCATTCTCATTTCTCGGTAGGCGAAGATAAAATCTATAAATACAGGTCTATCGTTACTTAAGTGGGGTGACTTTTCGCGGTTGTCAGTGTGAGCCTTGCCAAACGGAATTAAACGAAGCTTGAACCACCGGCCACGCTCTAATCTTAGATGTCTCATTGAACGAGTGGCGGGCATCTCGTTATACATATAGGGTTCCTTGCAGATTTTCATGTCCGGGTCGGATTTCGCAATAGCTCGTACCGCGGCCGGAATCTTTTGCCGGCTGGTCATCGCACACATGTGACACAAGACCGGATGAATCAAGCCCGGCAAGCCACATGATCAAACATTCGATTGTTTTATTCTTAAACCCTTCCGACTAACAGTACCGATCCCCTTTAATAATCTCAACAGTAAGCTAGAATTACTGCTACTCTATTCTACCCCGCTAATAATTCATATTGTTGGTTCTATTGTTGATCGCAATCTGTCCTGACACTTAGTGAGTATACCTTTACGTACAATGGGCTTCCTCACCTTCCTCAGTCTCGTATTCGTCCTCTTCCCTGCATTCAGAGAGTCTCCTGCCCCAGGGGTAGGGGCTGTGTGTCTGATTCCTCGAGGGCAGCCTGTTCACGTGGGACAAGAAGTAGTGATGGAAGAAGCTGTCAACGCCGTCGGAGTCTTCACCCGACGACTGCAGCATGTCCTTAAGGGCGGCCAAGGAGGTGATGGTATTGTAATTAATAGCAGAGATCAGGTCGTCCTCGATGTCACTGTCGTCGGTAGTGTCTTCATTCTTAGTAAGCCCGTCATCCTTCTTCGGCTGGGCCTCCGGGGGCTTGGCCGGTTCGGCTTTCGAGGCTTCTGTTTTGTAATCCGAGCTAGTTTCGGACTCGTCATCGGAAGTGCTGGTAGAGCTCGTGCTGCTCGAGGACTCTTCTTCCTTCTTCTCGTCGACCTTCTCCTCCTTCGTTTCTTCCTCGTCCGACACCTTGCAGTGGTTCTCTTCGGGCCCCTCATCCACGCCGTCGGCGCGTCCTGACGCCGACAGCTTGTTCGGAGCCTCGTCATTTTGCGCCGAGTTCTCGAGGTTCTTTAGGTTCATCAGGGATTTCTTCTTCCCTGAATTCGCCCTTATTTTCGGACTCGCGTCCTCCTGGCCCGTCATCGCGCTCTGGTGACGGTTGTCAGAATTAACATCACACTCGTCCGACTCGTTCTGCTTATCACTACCGGAACTCTCCATCGAGGAATCTGAAACACGAGGCAACGCCTTGTTAGTTCGGATATTGATAACAATTAATTTGTGTGTTGGCATATCTCGTGTAGCTTATATCGCTCCTTTTTTTCAAGCAATAAGCTGTTGAATATCGTTCTGTTACATGCTACACATCTTTGTTTGTCCATTATTTCTTATATTCAGAGCTCTTGTAAAATAGTTAAGTGTTGGATTAATAATAGTTCACAATCTCAAGTCGTTAGTAAACGCAAGGAAGCTGTTACTTAATATAATTTCTGTACGCCCGTCGCACTGCCAAAATTATGATGAATCCGTCTCAATTCGCCTCGATTATTACTTGCTGCCCACGTAACAACTTCATGCCAGGAGAGCAGCGTTCCTGGCAAAGTAGGTGATTCGGAGAAATTTAATGTCAAATAAACATTCTTCACGCCAGAAACAACTATTCCTAAACAGTATTCATTTTTTCCCAGGGAAGGAAAACGCTCTGGAACACGAAGGTGCATTGTCTTATACATGGGAGTGTGTTACTGGCGCATTGCGGTATAAGTCGCCCTCTATTTCGCCAGGGTGGAAACGCCGCCCTTGCTGCATCGGGTGAGCACTCGTGCCGCCCACAATTCCTCCCGAGTTCCGTCACGTATCCTAAATAAATGACTGCCAATATTTTAACGAGCATCGATACGCGTCTTTCCGAATGTCCAATAGATTTAATGATATTGTCAGAGAATCTGCAAAGTTCTAAATGCAACTACCAAAGATTGATACGCCAATATCATTCGCCTGGCTATCGATAAATAAGTTAGTTTGGCTCAAAGCCTATAAAAACAATCCTTAAAAATGTTATTTAATTTAGTCTTCAAGTGAGCTTACAAAGGATTAAAGAGCGATCTACTGTATGGAAAATTTCCATTTACTCATTCGTGTGATTGCAGAGACGCACGATTGCGGTTTGTATGAAGTGGATTAGAAAACAGAATGCGGAAAGATAGGTCGACGCAGCACGATGAATTATACATCATCTGGAGTTAATCCGACTTTGCTTTGTTGTTTTTCCGCGTGTTATTGTATTGTTCAATTGTGTTTGCAGTACAATTGTCCAGGTATTTCCGATTGTCCGCCACAATACTGATCGACCATTTACTTCGGGATTCGCAAAGTAGCAACAGGTACGAATTCCTGTGCAACCAAGCTGCATGCCGATGACTAAGCAGATATTGCCGTTAATGGACGTAATCGCCCCTGACATACCAAAGCCGTGTCATTCAGGAAGTCAACTTTTTGACAAGCACACCTATTAACTTAAGTGTATTACTAAACTAAATTGGATCAGGAAAGTAGTAAACGAAGCGGACAATGAAACTTTATGTTGGAACCTTTTACACTCGCAGATCAAACACTTAGCCATTGAAGAAATAAATCTTGTACATTTCCAATACTTGGGAATAGAAGTGTTAGGTCAGCAATCAAGATGAAAGCAGTGCTCTCAAGCGATGAAGATCGAGAGCGGCACATTAACACGAAAAGATAATAGCCGCGCGATACTCCAATCTCTCTTTGGCGAAAGATCTCGTTGCCCTATCTTAATTGTCCAGCGAAGATAAATCAAGTGCAGGGAAGCACCGACCGAGGTTAATACGAAGCGATGGAAAAGTAGAGCATTCGGAGCTTCAATCTTATGTACACTGGCCAAATAAAATGTTCAAACTCTTTACTTGTTCGTCTCTTTTAATTAAAAGTATTCCACCTAATTACTTCACCAATAATAAAGAAATATTTTATAGATGATGCACTAATTTCACTGTCTTTTTATATATTTATAATAAATGAAGTAAAAAACGAAATGATTACATCGTGTGCACTTCAAAAAGACGTTCCCAAACATTTTTGGCACCAAATGTACATCTGTACCTCACTCTCGCCGATTTCCCATGGATGTTTACCGGCTCCGCCTCGATATCGTCCCGTTCATCCGCCGACTAGGCCTGATAACGTTAACCGGCAGATAGAGAAATGAAAAGTAAATACAGACAACGATAAGATACTACGGCGAAGCAATAAATTAAGCCGAGTAGCCCACGATCAATCACTGCAAGCGGTATTATTTGCCCCGGTAGAGCTTGATTCATTACCCTCGCGACTAATTTGCCGAACAAGCCGGCGGCAGTGGCAGCCTGCGACGAAAGTGGCCGGCTACCGCGCTCCGCCGAGATTATCGATTCCTCGCTCTGCGAAGTAAGCCGGAAACTACACAGCCAGTCTCTATAGACCAGCTAAAGGCCCCTGCACATTGGGGCTTCACTTTCACCGGTTTACACAATGATCAACTCTAATTATGTATATCCAATTTTATGTCAAGCTTGAATTTATTGACGCAAACTTACTAAAAGGTTCTGAAGGTTAATTCAAGAAAATTAGTAGAAAGAAGTCCTGGGGTGCAAGTCTGTATAACTAATCGGGAACAAACGACTTTCCGTTGGATGATTATCGGGCATCGACCCATCCACAGAGTCAGAGAAGCCTCGAAATATTAGTGATAATTCCAGAATAGTTTAGATAATAAAGTTCGGCCTGAACCAATATCAATAGCATTCCAATCCTAGTGTCTATTTTCCCCTGATTAAATTATATCATAAGCAAACATTAAATCATTTCCCAGATGGTAAGACTATTAAACGACAAGTAGTACAAGTTCCTATGTTCGTATCAGCTATTCCAGTCTAACCCACGGCCACCCAACTTGCAATATTATTTCCCGAACATTGTTATTATTCATTAGGCTATTGTCCAAATATTTTCATCGCCTGGGTGTCTGGGCGCGTGCAAATCGTTGGGCAGTGAAGCGTGCTAATACAATGATGAATGCCGACGCCGATACGGTCGGTCATGCAATGCAGGAACATGTGCGGATCTTTGGCAGCGCGCCAGCCTCGTTTCGAGAATGCTTGTTTACCGCGTGCTAGAGTGTGACGTGGAGCACCAGCTCGGGCTCGTGGACACGTCGGCCGAAGGCACGTGACACTCCGCACGAGGCTTCTAGCCTCGCGACCAACCTGCGATTTGCTAAGCTAGCCTGGGACTACTGGGACTACTGGGACTTAGTCGAGTCGGAAGGGCACTTGTAACTTGCCACCAAAATTCTCATTAATATGGAAACCGAAAGACCCAAGCCCAAACACTTTGCACTTTTTAATGTTGCTTATACCAACTGTGGATTGTCATTTATTTTGCATTAATTTATAGATGTTTGTTTAGTCTGTCTTGCAAGTGTTAATTATAAGTAATTTGTCGCATTTAATCAATTAATAAGTGGAACATAATTTATCCCAGAAGAACTCAGGTTGATTTTATCAGTGCTATGACTTATCGCAACACTGCGAGGAGAAAATCCCTCAGCGGCTTTTTATCATTCATCGTAGAAAAACATGATTTATGATGGGGACCTTAACAGTAAAAGTGATGGGCTGTCGATAAAACTAGTATCAAGAGGTGTACAAACATTATGATACCTTCTACATAAAACAGTAGAAAGTAAAAGTAGTTCTACAGAACTTGTTGCATTTCAACCTGTACAATATTGTAGAAAACTCTTATTATAATAAACTACTTCTGAGTCGTGCTGTAGGATCGTTCTCTGAATACGCTTGCTGAAACTCATAATAATTCAATGAGAACTCGCGTCACCATTCCGGCACGCGAGAACTGCGGAATCCTCGGACTAATGAGATAAAATAAATGCAGGAACGCGAAATGCGGGTGTACCGGCGCATATTCTGAGTTAACAGTGAATTTATATTCCACTGGACAAAGGCAGTTGCCGTAGGGAGAATATAGTGGCGGGGCGTTCGAGTCATTTCATAATTATTACCGCCAGTCGAGGCAGTATCGCATCGTCGCTTGACATGACGTAACACATGCGCTACCTCCTTTTTTTCCCGGTAAAACCTGTTAACGATCCAATCAGGTCCACGTGCTGCACTCTCCGCTGGGGATATGTATCCGTGAATGTACACTGGCGTTCAAAAGTCTCTGGACAGCGAATGGAAAGGTCTCCCTTGCCCCTGACATATAAAGACCTCCGAAAATGTACCTTGGCAATATAGCGGTTTCATCAGAATGTAATTTCAATGAACCTTTAGTGAATCAACACGCTCTGACATCGATTATGTAATACTAATTGTCTATTGAAAGCACAATTATAAGAATCGACAATGACTATACACCCCAGGCTGGGAAACATGTAACTTTCCTGACCCAGAAAAGAAATGATTCTGCAGAAGAAATGTTTGCAACAATCAATTACTAAATTGTTGATGAAACAGGAATTATTAATACGCATGGGGCTTCAAAGCCTTATAAAAGTTGTGCAAATATAAAATTAGTGAAGAGATAATCATTAAACTATTCTCCGGCGACAAATGATTTCACTGTACTGTCGGATGTTACTGTGGGTTCCTCGCGCGAGTTGACCTACGACAAGCGATCCTGACACTCTTATCGCTCTCGGGCTACACGTTTTTTCATCGCCAAGATTTATGTAATTTATACCGATCCCGAGAGACGGGAAACAGATAGTACTGACACTTATGCTCAATGTAAAACCAGCATGTATAAGATTCTTTTAGACAAATTAAACTAATTGCAAAAGTAACTAAAGAGTGTCATATTTCGGTCAGTGTACCGCAATGCAATATTCATTCACTACTATCTAGTATTAGACTTAATTGCAAGTTCTTTTTTCCATTCACTGTCTCGAAGTGCATGTGCTATCTTTGAGGTCATTGGGAATAATTGGCACTTGGAGGAAACGGAAGGCGAACGGAAATTACAATACAATCATCATGTTTAATTGGCGCGATAATCAACCCAGCCCTATTTTACCTTCATTCACATAGATAAATATTATAAGCTTCGTTATTATTTATTTCAAATGGATCAAAACAGGAGCGCTATAATTGCTTGAAAGCCGATAATAAAAAGAAGCTTGGCTGCTTGAAGCTCGATTGGCTTTCTGCTTTGCATTCCTCGACTCGAGATTGAATCGATCGAGCTGGGGGGCAGGACGCTCAATTAGTTATAAAGACATCGGGGATAACGAAATAATTCTATTTATAAAGCGGCGAGCCCACTGACGCACGCCAGCCACATCCAACGACACTCTAGACATGCACAATCTAGAGCTCCTCCAAATCTACTTACTCACAGAAATATTCGGAGCCCGCTATTTCAAATGAACCAACGATCAATGAAAGGATCTATTTACGCTCTCTTAATATATATTCACCAACTAATAAAAAATCAAAGCCCTGGTTATTGTACTGGGTAGATTTAATTAAAAGATTTAATTAATTCACGGCTGTCAAATAATACCTCTTCGTATTAAATTAAAGTATGTGGAATAAAATCTGCTAAAATATTACATTTTTATATATTGAAATACTTCTGTTTTAATTCCAATTAAGCTATAGTTAAACTGTAATTAAAACAAGGATTAGCGCTAACACTGCTAGTTCAGTTTAATATTGTATAATTATTGGTGGCGGGTGTGTTTATGTTTGACAAAGAATACACAATGATTAGCGAAAGTACGACAAGTGTCGATGCGTGCGTGTTAAAGGTGCGGCCACGACACGCCAGGAACACCGAGGATCTTAGGAGCACGCGCCGTATTAATACTCGTCGACATTGAAAGCAAACAGCTGATCCAAGGCTGACGCCCACCATCGCCGCGTACGCTCCTGCCTCAATAGTAATTCTACTCTCGGTGCTTAAGCAATCGCAACCCCCTGCAGCCCGAGTTCCAACTGTTTCCACTAGCTTGATTTATATGCGGCTCGCATTTCCTCCAGAATTCATCGCTCCAATATTCGCTTTAAAATTCCTCTTCAAATATTTAGTTAATTTTTAATAGCCTACCGAAATGATAAATTGCCAGTTTTAATTAATGTGAGTTCCGGATGACTTTCCGAAAGAATACTCGCTGTATGTCTCAACGCACATCATCTAATTATATTATCGTCGTCTTGTGTGAAAAATCGAAGTGGTAAAATGCCAGAGGGCAACGCCGGCGGACTAGTACAGAACGAAAACAAGTATTATCTATAAGAACGGGAGATATACATGTGTATGCAACAACGAAATCCGTGCTACCGCCACGAATCCGACTAAGACTTCTAGTCATCCTGTTAAAAGTCTGTGATGCCGAAAAACAGTGAAGGACTGATTGTTAGTTTTGTTCGAGTCTTCTTGGAGTCTTTCGAAGAAGAAATCATTAGAAGAATAAGTGGCGAAGACCAATTTGTATTTTACGGTACGAATCAACTGTAATTGATCGATAATTAGAGCATCTATCATAAAGCAACAGTGGGACAATTTGGGCATTAAGTGGATTCAATAGTTAGAGTCGCAAAGTGCTTCAATAATACAAATTAGTATAATTATTAAGGACTTAATATTGTGCCGGCATCTATCAATCTTTTTTCAAAAGTAATTTGAAGTACGCGGCTGCGCATTCATCAATATTAAATAGGGAAATGATTGCCTGGCGACCGACTGGTATTGAGCGCGGTTGAAAGGGGTAGCTTTCCGTGGAGGCAGCCGCGCCTGGAAAAATACCGAAAGCGAGTGACGCAAATTTTCCAGAACAGGGTGGTGCCTCTGCCAATATTCCGTTACGTCAATGCAAAGAGAGCGCACCGTTTCTCTGCGGGAAAATAAAACGAATAAATTCAGTACAAATTCTACTAATCCTGTCGGATTTAACATTCCTGTATGATTAATATGTCAATCCGAGAGTTTAAAAGTTAATTGCGCCGACAGACCATTTTCGCGCTTATCCATTCTTCCTGAGATAATAATTATCGTCTCATATCAGAGAATCCGTCTACACCCTCGCTTCCTTGGTTGCCGCATTAATGAGAAACCAATGCTTCAGTGAGTTTTTATTGCGCGGAGAACATCTCGACTTCAGGATAGCGCTTTTGCAGCGTGTTCGGGTTCGCGCTCTTAATCCCAATCTTAATTGTGAATCGCCGAGCAACGAAACGTAAGAAGATTAATGGGGAACTGCTTGTAAATTGCGAGTAACATGATTATCGACGACTACTCCTGAATGTAAAATGTCAAACGCGCAATTAGCTGATTAGTAAGCTCGATTACTCAGCCCGAGAAGTTGCGTATTGATCTTCCGCTGACTCCATTGGGAGTCTCCCATTTTCTCAATCTGTCACCATCAGGATTACACAAATAAACTAGTTTGGAAATATATTGTCACTTTAAAAAATTACTATTACTTTCTTTTTAGGAAATAAGTAGATGAAATGATAACTTGGAATTCACCTCTACTTAATTAAAACAAACTTTACTTCTTAATGCGATTTGGTAAAACGCTGGTTTATGGATAACCACTTGAGAGTCAATTTATTGAATGATTAAGCGAAGTGCAACAGTATTAGAACACACACTCGAATTATCGGTGCAAAATAAATTTTCCGCGAAGATGGCGTGGATAAGCTATTCAAATAGAAGTCCATTACAAGCTCGCATCGCGCGTACTGATAAGTTTGTCAAACAAGAACCAGTCCCGGCAACTCTGTCCGTATGCGTGCTACGTAACCCAATTCCATAAATCCAACGAACGCCAGTGAAATGTCAAGTCAATTAATCCGCCGCTCAAATCCAATTCACTCCACATTGAAGACTGGGCTTACAGCTTAATCACTGGGACTTAAGAAGCTTGCGCGGTGCGACTTCAAAAGCTGCCGAGTGTTTTTGAAAAGGCGGCCGCCGGTTCAACAAAAAACCTCTCAATAAATGGAAACCTCAAAACGAGATGACAAGCAAAGGAAAAGAATCTCTCGACTTAACAGTTTTACTTACGCGATTTCTATGATGGCTACCGCTTTCCAGTGGCAAATGAAAGGTTAATGAATTCCAGAGAATTTCTTTCACTAATTAAAAAGATTCTTCAAGAATGTCAAAGCTGGGTTAAATAGATGTATTGCGTACGAAAGAAATTGTTCAATTTAAGAGGGCGGTGTCACCCTCCTAATTATCAATCCAATTAACTCGGAGCGATCAAATAGTGGCTGGAGTCATCAAGTGGTAACTAAGTAATCAAGGGTGTAGCACGTGGAGTATAGCAGGCAGAATGATCGTGCGTTAACTCGAAAAGGAATGCCGGAGCGAGTGGAGGCCGCGATTCCATTGTGAATCGGCCGCGAGCGAACCAAGTGGCTAGCAATCTTCCCGGCCACCACGTGACGATCAGTGGGAGCACGTGCTCGGCATCAATTATTATCATCGTAAAGCCGAGCGAGAAGAAATTCCATGCAAGGCGAACTGCCGCTCGATGCGAATACTGATGCTACTAGGATGTCTCTTTCGCAATATTAATTCTAGAATTGGCCGACACCTTTGCCGTCAAACGTCTGGCAACTTTAATGAATAATAATTTACGCAAAATCCTATAAATGTATTACTCATGTCCCGTTAATTTTTAATTAGTAGTAATGTCCCGATTTTAATGCTCAAGTATTAAGATCTCTTTGACATAACAACTATTAATTATTATTCCTCTGTAAGATAGTTCATGTGTATGAGAATGTCACATACGTGATTGTAAGATACTTTTTTATATACGAAAAAACATTTCTGCCGATTTCTTCCTATTTCATATTTATAGAACTGTAGGTGGGGTATAATGTAGTTCATTAGATCACTCAAAGCGTCACGAAAGTGCGGCATGAGTCAGGATTCACCGGCATTTTGGCCTGCCTAGTATGCGACAACAGCAACAGTCACGACAGATTTACCGGAAACTTCTGTGGATAGGTGTCTATGATCTCTTGCTTGGCATCTTTCAGCTTTCCTACTGGTAGCGTCATTCTATCACACCCAATATTATCAATTAATTGTGCACGAGATCTATGATATATTTTCATTGATTTCAATGATAAATTGATTTCAACAAATTTCCAAGAAATTCAATGAAAGAAAAGCGTGTTAAGGTCTGAAGAGAATCTAGAAAGCAGTGGAAATGCAGGCACATTCTACTGATTCTGTAGAGAACCACAAATCCGGCTTGAATATCGGGTAGCGAGTGAGGCAAGTGTGCGCAACTCGGTTTCCAGGAAGGGAAGCGAACGCGCCGGGCAGCGGAGTATAATTTGTCCCTAATTCGTTCGGCCTCTTTGCCACCGCAATTTCTCGGGCTGCCCGGAACACGAGGGCACGTTGCCAAGGGAGTATGTAAATACAGTGGAGTCTCGAGAAAGAGCCGCACCGCGACTGTAGTGGCGAGGATGCCGCCGTCGCCGACGTACTCAGATCGTCGAGACGTCGCTAGGATGTCTACAACAGTGAAAGACGGTCTGCAAAATCCAGCCACTCTTCTTATTCATCGCGCCGATCTAGAGTTGAGCTCTTCACCGGCCAAATGGAACCCACCCCAGACTCCCTCAGAACATTAATTGATTCGCAGTGGTCTCTGACCAGACAGTACAAGTCATTTCAACAGCTAGACCGCAGCAATCATTGGACCCTTGTCCGAATTTTAGATTTATTTTGTGGAGCGTTCACCCTCAACTTTGGACAATCGTAAGAATTTCTTAGATTGATGCCTATGTGACGAATAAAATTTCAATATTCAAACAGACTTTCGATTTTGAATAACATACGCAAATGTTATAGGATCGATCCTCAAGATCGTGCGGAAGCTCGTTAATTACGAAACTGCAAATGATATTGAACGACATTCACATCTGAGAGAAAATGAATCAGACTCGCATCGGGCGGGATGAAATATTAGACTCTTACGTGTTAAATGGAGAACTCGTATGGGATGAAATGCTTCAGTTACCCTTCGTGTGTAACAACCTAGCAGCTTCCACCTACGTGCCAAAATATCGAATGGCATTAGTGGCTCTGCCTTCGGGGCAGTAGAAGCGCGGATCAATGAAAGCATGGATCAACGGGATAGGGTTAAAGTCCATTCGTTTCGCCATTGCGACGGATACTGAGCATCCACTCGCATTGTGATCTGGCTGTAGCGCCGGCAGACTTCTATTTAACTTCAATGTGTACGGGGGAACAATCGTATGGAATCCAATAGCTTGCCTTACACTGTTAAATGCACAATAGTTCGTCCAAATACCTCTCGTGTGCATTGCAACGTGTACAACTGGCACTCTACTTGAAAATTTCTGATACTCCCTTTGTGCAAGCGTTTGAAAATATGTTTTAATATGTTTCCGCTTGGGCGTCATGGTAATAAAGTGAAAATAAATATATTACATGTATATTCATATATTTCACGGTTTACCTATACCCGGCTACCACACAATCCTATTATCACACAGCTCCCATTAACGTTTGATCGCCATTTAGTCCCGTACGTTCGTACAACTGTTGATTGCTTAGTATTGACTCGATTATCTTTCAGCGAATACCGTTCGGAGAAACGATTATTGACGAAAGCCGCTTGACAAGGATGACAATGAGATTGTATTAGGCAACCAGGTGTAGAGCCGGCTGTAGCAGATGTTCTCGGAATCTGGCGAGCTAAAAGAGGGTCGACTTGTCAGCATCCGAGTGTACCAAAGCGCAGACGAAAAGAGAGAACTTTTTCCACTGAGTTTTATGCTCGCGTTAGGCTACAACTACAATGAAGGCCTCGATAAAGTCAAGCATCATGAAGTTACGAAAAAAGTGAACTTTTACGACGCTCCAGATGTTCCTTTCTTAGTACCGGCGTTAAAGTTACACTGTGATCGTACTTTTCTCACCTGTCTCCATAGGGACGTGTCTATACATTCATCTATTTCTATGCAATCCAAAAACGAACACGTATAGATTTATTTTCAGATTGTTCAGAAAACTACCACTCATACTCATGGAAAAATTGTCACAATGAGTAACATTTAGACTTCCATATGTCTGTGATTCCACTAACTCTGAAGATTGCCCGAGACCAACAGATAGATTTTGAGACAAATAAATAATTCCCTTAATAATTCACTGAACCTCATCTTGACGCAATTCACTTCTGACCGCAGTATTGCAGTGTTGGCTCGCAGGAGCGAGTGGAGCGAAGAAAATTGCCGGTTGGTATCGATCGCGTACGAGAACGAGAATGATATCATTTGGTCGGTGAATGATGTTGCCTGCATGTCTATCGCGGTCTGCTGATACTCCTACACACTGCCGTACGCACTCACACACCCAAAGCCCGGCGCACTCTAGTCTCCCACACGCAGAAAGATGTAATTACCGGTGCGATTACACGACCACTCGAAGATTGACTGCAAAGTGTTCTATGGGAGCGCGTGTAGGCGCGATTGTTTGCGATTTCGCCACGTGCTCCCTCAATAAAGTAGGCCGAGAAGAGGAGTGCGATCCTCTCCACATTTACGATGGCGTCACGTGGACCCGCAGCATCCGGCGCCGTCTGCGTATCTGGCGCATAAACCGTAAGAGCACCTCCGCCTAGGAAAGTACCACTGCGGAACGACCAATCGATCTTGGAGATCCTCTTCGTTGATTTCCTCTCTGGAAAGCTAACTTAATGAAGAAGGGAGTAACACAGTTAAGAGTCGTTAGCCGATGGTATTAGCTACCCCTGGGGCGCTTCTAATATCACCCTCGGGATGCTTATCTCCCAACTATCTATCTGATCGATATTATCCCAATTATGGAGACTTAATCAAGATTTCAATCCATGCATGAAGCATATCAACATTTTGGAGATGTAATGAAAGTATAGCATTACTGTACGTTGTATGTTTGACCAAGTGTTTAATTAACTGTATATAGGATCGCATAACAGTCACCGCTTTGAACTGACTATATAGCAAAATAGTTACGGAGAACACAGGAGGCGTAGTATAAATTGTTAGCGTTACAACCGGAAGAATGCTTCCCGGGTGAGTACGGGATAGGCAAACATTTCCAAGGTACGAATGTGCACGTTTGTATACGACACAACGCAAATATTTGCAACTCTTCATGCCAGTTAAAATGCTTAAAATGGGAACAATGTTCTTTCAGTTTTAGGATTATATGTGTGTGTAGTAAAGTAGATGATCCGCTTTAAAGTTTCCCTTTGCTCTGTGTATGTTCCTCTTGCCTATTCTTAATATTATTCAACATATGCAAAATGGACATATGATGATATATGAGTAAGGCTAGATTTGGCACATCCATTAGCGAATGACTTTGGGTACACTGTGAGTTCAACAGAGTAAGTGATTACCGAAAAATCCTGTGTGAAACTTCTATTCAAAGATAGAGTCGATTTAATGTTGGAGAAAAACTTTGATTGAAGTTCTTTAGCCAGTTGCTACTATATTTTTTCTTATGCCGAACTTCCACAAATTAATTCTAGGGAAATAGAAATCTTGCAGCTCTAAAGTTGGCTCTCCATTTCACCTCAGTCGTCTGATAAAAATCGTTTCATTTACAGATACCTGAGACTCCCTTCCCGATTATAGAGATTGCCGGCATCTTATCACCGAGGATCTAATTTATTAGTTTGCTGTAAATAACGTTCGTATCTTATTGGTCGAACTTCAATTCGTGTTCATTTCGGTGTGGGCGCGTCGAGGTGCGACGAATCTTGTGGCCGCATTTCAAAGCATTCCAGGGCGCAATGAAATTAACGCGTTTATCGATTGCCTTGAACGAAAAAGTCGGTGGTTCGTGGAAGCTCAACTTCCTATTTATGGCAACCCACAGCACGTGCAACGCGCATTATGTGAATGCACTGATAAAAACCGTTTACTCGAAATGCTGTGCAAAGAGAGATAAAGTGGAGTTTGCGAAATTCTACAGATGCGAAACTGTAAACTCTCGTGCTTATTGTTAACTTTAAATTAAATTTCTTTTTATTTCTTTGTTACTTCATCCTCGAACGAGCTTGGCAAATACTATAAAATGTGCCACTCCATATTGTTCCATACCAAAGTGGTTACGATAAAAATGACTTTGCGAATTGCCTGATAAAATGCATGACGAATTCAGAGTGAGTAATTACTCATGACGCATTTCCCAAACAATGAAATAAAAGTATTATTTCATGTAAAAGTGTTAATAATGAATGTGAATATTTATATTTTAGACCTCTAGTGACTGGAAAAATTTGAAATCAATGGCCACTTTCTGTATTAGTAATTCCTTTTGTTTCACTATCGTATTTGATCTTTCACTTTGGTCCATCAAGTATCTTAAGACAAGACAGTGCAAACTTGACAATTGCTCAACGAACCGTCGGGAATTTCTGCACGCGTGTTATTGCCTGGGAGTATCAATATACCAGAGCAAATGTTATTGTTGAACATCGCGTTAAACAAGGCCGTCTCAGTGCGTAACACTTGCAAGCTTTATTTACTGATACGCCAAGATTCTACGATCGAACATCAAAGACGAATAGCTCGAGCAAACGTCTGTGAATGATATGATTAGCTACGTGATATGTTAATTCAATTGTCTGAGCGATTCACCAAGAAAGCTGGAGAACTGAAATAAGGAAGTCTTTTCGCACTCGTGCCCAATGATTCACGTTTAAATGACGTAAACACAGAAACGAAGAAAAAGCAAAGTCTTACCTTAGTACAAAAGTTTCCAGGGTCCAAATGAAAAATTCAGCCGACAGCGTCGTTGATATATGTATAATATATGGGTGTATACGTCAGGTAAAAGCTTGGATCGAAATTTCTCCGCTACTCGATGCACTGGCTGCTGTACACACTCGACATCGGCGTCACGCACGTCGTCGCCGGAAACATCGACGAAAATGTGCACTAACAAACTACGCGCTTAATTAAAAAAAGCCAGCGATTCCACGAGGGATTTTAACACAGGCAACACAGCCACCGAACGAAGGCAAACGCCGGCACGCACCAGCCGATACTGCCCGGAAACACGAACGTGTCGTCGTCGTAGTATCTTGTTTAAGTACACCGGAGTAACAAACCCGGCAGGAGCCGCAGACGAGTAAAATCCCGCTTGCGCGTTAATCTATTCTTCCCGGCGAGCTCCCGGGCGAACTACGTCAGACTACTTTTGTACTGCGGTGTGTGTCGGCGTAGAGGTTAGGTTTTAAGTACCAAATTCCCAGGCAGAAGCCATTAAGTAACGCCCTGAGGTGCGGTGGGGCCCGAGGCAAAAGCGGGCATAGATTTTTGCCGGCGAGACGGGTAAACACTCGCTCGGAGTGCTCCAGCGATCAGAGTGAACAGCTGTAAGCTCGACCGGCTGGCTCCAAGGTGCAGTGAGTTCCGCGGGGGTGTCGTTCACGTTGGCGTACGGCACACGTCGCCCAAATTCCTCCTTTCTAGCATTTAGTGCTTGGCATAATTTCTTCACGCTGTCGGTATGACGTCCCTTTCACAGCAACGGACTCTGCTTGCGTCTTGGAGCTGGAAAGCAGTGTAGAGTGAATAGAAGGGTCGCAAAACTTCTCTAGTAAGTGTTGGAAGCCGTATCGACCGGCACCTCTCGTTTTCGCGCGGTTCCTATGCTGCAGTGCTAGATAGGCGTCTGATGAACTTGACCTCACTCCTACGTGCGGTCTACGGACAAAGTAGATAATGCTGGCAGATGTGTCGCACAGCCAGTCCAAGTCCCAGTCCCGGTTTCCGTGCGGATCGCAACTGTAGTTCCACTTCTTCCGGTGTCTCTCTGCTCTTTGTTTGCGGTGGGAAAGAGGGTGACACTTAACCTAGGCGGACTCGTAACGGATGAGTCGTGAAGGGCGTGTAACCTCGAAAGCCGGGTGTCGTGTAGCAACGAATTCGAAGAGGCTACTCTTGCACGCAGAAGAAGCAGCGGCGGCGGTGGCGGCGGCGGCGCGATGCCGCTTCCGCGCTGGCTTCACGGGACGGACGAATATAGACCGGAGGAGATGTGTCTGTTAATCAGGGACTATCGAGGAGGCTATGGTGCCGCGTTATAGGCCAAAAGGTGGCCGGCACGCAGGAAACCGCAGGTGGCAGTCTCGAGATGCGCGTACCACCAACCGCACATCCTTCCTGGTGCCCTGGCAAGAGCCGACTGCCTCGCGCGCTCGTACGCCGACATTCAAGGCGAGCCCACGAGCAACCAGCTGACCGGACGACCCACCGCCAACCAACCGCTCCGTTTCTCCTCCAGGCTGCTGCTGCTGCTGCTGCTGCACGCACCGCACACGCCGCACACCACGCAACACGCGTTTCGCACCGCCACCGAGAGAGCACTGTCCAACCAGGACCCCTGCCGGTTTACCCAACACCGGGAGAGACCTGCTCTACTCGCTGCTCGCTCTGCCTGCCTCCTCGATTCAAGGCGAAAAAGGCTGCACCGGAAAGAAGTCCGCACTGCGCGCGCGCACCCCTACACTCTCTTTCACGCACTGTTACCGCACTCCGTCCGAACAAACTTCCTTTCGAATTTTACCGGAAGACGGCACCACCAATCGCGAGCCTCTGTCTGCCATCAGGATTGCTGTGATTGGACATGATTCGGAACGTGTTCTCCTCTGGTGGGGATTTGCTCATTTATGATATTGTTGGGAATACAAAGTTATGAATGTGTGGAATTTAAAGGAGTCTTATGCTATGATTTGCTTGATGTTTTGAAGGATTTTTGATAATAGCTAGTGAGAATAGTTGTGTCTTTTATGGCGGAGCTTTGGGGTTTATTTTTGAACGATCTAAAGTGTGTTTGGACTAGTATTTTGTGGCCCGTTATAATGGATGAGGTTTATGATGTATGAATTGATTATGTAACTTCACACTTTCAGAATTCTATAGTAGAATTAAAGATCTAGAAATCGCACCAGTTCGTTTCGAACTTTGCTATCTTCGCATCCTGGAACCAATAAGCAATTTGTAATATTTTTTGCCGCACCACTGTGCCACGACTTATTACGTAATACAGGCGTTTAATAATTCGCACTGTAAGACAATGATGAATAATTTTGATCTGTTAATAGAACTTGACGTAATGGTTACCCTCTAAAATATCGTAGGATTGTCCCAAGAAAAGAGTCCAAAAATAGCTGAAAATAGATTCGCCAGATGTTCTCTTTGCTTTCACGAGTAGCGCTCGAACTTGCCAAGATTCTAATCTAAAAACGCAATCAGTGTGCGTATGTTGTCAACGACCGGACAGCTGAAAATCAACGTCGGTATATATATATATGTTACTGACTGTTGACAGACAGAGTGAACGACATTGTTCTCCGAATTTTCTTCTTGCATTCTTGAGACTAATACCCTCAACCTTGTTCGTGACAGGTGCAGCTATCCACGTGGCCAGTAATATAGATTAAATACGAGCGCTATATACACATTCAGGATTATATTGTGATACCTCTGCAATCAATTTTACACTTCCATATGTCTGTAATAAAATGTGTTTCGGTTAAAAACTAGCCATATTACTATCGGTGGCGGATCACTGGATGCATCGCGCGCTACATTAAAGTATCGAAATTCGAGATACTGATCAACGCATCGATACACCGGTGATCGATGTCGCGGCAGAATCTGAACATTGAATCAAAAGGATCGACAATATATGAACAATATATTTTAAAAGGTTCCCCATTTGACTTTACCTACAAATCCTTCAAACCAGTATTTGTTGACACTTTACTTTCGAATCATTTCGAAGATCTTTTGTTAGATAATTCTGTTGTATGTCATCCTCTACGAGAGTTGCATCATAGGAAGGATGGATGCGCAAGCGCATTTAAAAAGCGTCAACAAAGTGGGGCACGTGCAAAATATTCGACATATGGAATATAAACGTGCGCGTCAATGTACGTTCGCAATTCTACAGGATTGAACGCAGTTGCCTGCGAATCGTATCAAGGTCGTACTGTCCCTTCCGCATCCCTTTAGGGTGTAAGCAGTACCAGCAGAACGAGTTCGACAATCGAAGCTTCTCACAGCGTCCGGTACTTGAGTTTCTAGAGAACTGGATGTGATCCGTCTAAGTATGTAAATACATTCTAATTCTACTTACATTATAAGATAACATAGACATACTAATATTCTCCCATTTCTCATGAAGTGTTTAGATATACTTTTGATACTTTAAGATAAGCCAACTTTCATTCATGATTAATTACGTAGATATCTCGATAAGTGTGAGTCACAAGAAGGAAAATGTGTGGAATTTGGGCACTGTTTGGGCTAGATTGCCAACCTATGACCTGTATTTGTGAGAATTTTGGCAAAATATCACACCGTGGGCCGGAGGCCTTCAAAATTGAATTTGACAGAAGAGTCAAGGTATATTATTTTCTTTTCATCAATACTGTATAAAAACAACTTAATTTTCTATCAATTTTTCCTGTGATATTTATAGAATGGATACCTAGGATTTCATAGATTGGCTATTGTAGATGAGTTGTATGGAATGCAGCCAATGAGACTGAATAAATATCCACATTTATTTTTACTCTGCAATGGCGAAATTTATAATCACAAAAAAGTAAGACAATTATCTTTTGATTGTGGCAGTCTTATTTATAGCAAGTTTTCATTCTTTAGTAATTTATTTTGCAGATAGGCCGCCAATATGGATTCGATTATACAACCAAATGTGACGTTGAAGTGATAATGCACTTGTATGCAAATAATGAAGCTGATCACGTTGCAAAGTCACTGGATGGCGTATTTGCTTTTTGTTTAATGGATGTTAAAAACAAGAAGATTCTTATTGCAAGAGATCCATATGGAGTAAGGCCACTCTTTAGATTAAGGTCTACAGATGGGCAACTAGTTCTTAGCTCAGAAAGCAAGGTATAGCAATATAACAGTTTCAAGTAATCCCTAATAATTCAGTACTGAAAAATTTGGATTGTAAGATAAAAATGCTTTACTAGGGTTTGGTAGGTGTGGCGAAAAGAATAACTTCAGACTATGTACTGGAACCATTTCCCCCAGGATACTATGAGGAGTATCAAATATCTGAGGATGGTAAAACAAAGTTGCTGAAGAGTGTATGTTATCATAAACCTGGAGACAAGCCTACTTTCCAAGTTTTTACTCCATGGAATGGTACATGAAATAATATAATTTCTCAACACACAAATTATTATAAACTTAACACTGAAATTACACATTTCAATTCTATTGGAAAATATCAATGGCTTTTTAATGTAATGTGTTCTTCCCAGCTTTGGTACCAAATGATGTGCATAAAAACATTAGAAAATTATTTTCTGCTGCTGTGAAAAAAAGATTAATGGCTGAGAGACGTATAGGATGTCTTTTATCTGGTGGGTTGGACTCTAGTTTAGTTGCAGCTTTACTTGTACAACAGGCAAAGGAGGAAAATTTCCCCTACAAAATACAAAGCTTTTCCATAGGAATGGGTGACAGTCCAGATATTATTGCAGCCAGACAGGTTTGTACTTGCTTGTATGATTTACAAACTACCGATGGTTGTACTTAACTATTTATTTCTGATATAGGTTGCGGATTATATAGGTACCGAGCATCACGAAGTAATTTTTACCGAGAAGGATGTCGTCGATATTTTGGACGACGTTATTTATCAATTAGAAACATTTGATATTACAACAATACGCGCTTCCATTGGGTAAGCTTTTGTTTTATGAATAATGATTATATTTGATAAGAAGTATCAATATACACAAATACCTTGTTCTCTTCTTTTATAAAAACGTAATATGAGACACTTGCGACTTTCAGAATGTACCTTATCTCTCGTTACATAAAAAAGAACACCGAAACTACAGTAATATTTAGCGGCGAAGGTGCAGATGAACTTGCTCAGGGGTACATATATTTCCGGGATGCTCCGAATTCTGTCGAAGCTCACAATGAATCTCTTAGGTTGTTAAAAGATATCTATCTGTACGATGGCTTACGCGCAGATCGAACAACAAGTGCATTTAGTCTAGAACTCCGTGTTCCTTTCCTGGACTTGCAGTTTACACATTATTACTTATCTTTGGATGCTGGCTTGAGACAACCACAAGGTGTGTCTCACATTAACAATAATGTGTTATAGAAACATTCGTATGCAATATTTGTTTTGCACAATTTATTCAGATGGAGTTGAGAAACACCTATTGCGATCTGCATTCGATGAAGAAAACTTGTTACCGTCAAATATACTGTGGAGACATAAAGAAGCATTCAGTGATGGCGTAGCATCCATAAAGAAATCTCTGTTTGAAATTATTCAAGAAATTGTTGAAACACGTGTAATGGAGACGGAATTGGAAAAGGCCGGCGAGACATATCCACACTGCACGCCAAAAACTAAAGAGGCTCTTTATTACAGGTACTGGAACAATATTACTTACATTTCGCATCTTAGCATCTTTAGCATTCGAGTTGTCGAAAAAGCGAAATCTTTGTTACTTCATGCCTCTAATAATCTTTTTAGGCGCGTATTTGAGTCACATTATGGAGGGCAAGCAGAGCAATTCACACCGTATTTCTGGATGCCGCGTTGGGTGAAAGGAGTTAGTGATCCATCCGCTCGCTTTATAACGCATTATTCTGCGGACACAGAAAACAAAACGCCACACGCGGCAAAAATCGTTAATTGAAATATAGACTCAACCAAATCAAGCAACTACAACCAACAAAAAACTAGTCAACTTCGACCACGTAACTGTTTTGTACACACCTTGAGATCTGAACCCACATTTGCTTATTGAGCCGCAATCTTCGGATAAGCAATAATAAAATTATGTATTTTTACTAATATATCACGTGCATTATTTTCTACTATGATAATTCTTTTTGCAAATTTTATCAACATCTTTCACAAGGAACATGTGATTATGCAATACTCAAAAATGCTGCTGTTACCCTACATCTGCTTAGTTGTATCTAGGAGGGCATAAATATAAAAAAATAGAGATTCTTTTACCCCTGGTGGGACTCGAACCCACAATCCCCGGTTTAGGAGACCGATGCCTTATCCATTAGGCCACAGGGGCGGTTGGTGTTCAATGTTCCTCCATCTAGCTATATTCCGAGTGCGATTGTGCGTCAATTATTTTGTGGCATTTTATCTTTTCGAGTGATGATCATTATAAACCGAGAGCACTAAAGGCTTACCCGTGCATCGTATCTCTTTCTTGTTGACCTTCGGGCGAATATGAAAGACTGGAACGCAGAAGAAATCAATGGAACTACTGTATTACGAATCGGAATTTCAAGATGTCGAAATGTTCCGTATAATACCATCACCTGGGTTCCCTTTCACTGACAAATGCGCTGACTGAATGACAGATTTTTATTGCTACTAGCATTCCATCGTTCTAGAGTAAGTTACTCAATACATGCGAAAAGCAATTACATAAATTGACACAAAATAATTGTCAATAATTGCTTCGCAACAACTGATTTAAAAGGAAAGGAAATTTTATAAAAGAATGTTTGGATTTATAGATGACAGCAACGAAATATACGTTCATCTACATTTCCTTTATATCAGGAGTAGTAATAGCATCATTAACATGGCTCTTCAGCTTATATCTTTATTCGAGACTTTCCCACAACGCAAATGTTGCAAATCCGACGATGCTAATGTCGGATGTAACAAGTCCTCTGAAAGAGTCTTTAATTGATCAAAAGGGCTATGATGAAAAGGAATTAAGATTAAGAGATAATCTTATTTTGCATCATAGTAAAGATGTTGCAATTGGCAAAGATATTTACAACTTGAAAGGGAATAAAAATGTAAGGAAAAGCGATAAACTATTGCAACAATTGCAACCAGTCCCCATCAAGCCAACAGTCACTTTGGCAGAAGGTATGTCTTCATAGTGATTTACGAATATAACATAAATCAATTGATTACTATGTTAATTTAGGTTTAGACGAAATGGGTATGGTAAGGAACATCGAAGACCAACAAAAAAGAGATGCTGGCTACAAAGATTATTCTTTTAATGTGCTTGTCTCTGACAACATTGGTATGCATAGAGAGCTCCCAGATACACGGCACAGATTATGTAAAAATGAAGAGTACGCAAACAATTTACCAAATGCCAGTGTGATTGTTTGTTTTTATAATGAACACTATATGACACTTTTAAGATCATTGCACTCTGTTATTCAAAGAACACCAATAACCTTACTACATGAGATTATATTGGTAAATGATTGGAGTGACAGTGTAGAACTTCATGAAAAAGTAAAAACATATGTTAGCAATAATTTTGACAATAAAGTCAAATTATTCAAGACTGAAAGACGTGAGGGATTAATTAGAGCACGAATGTTTGGTGCAAATAAAGCAACAGGACAGATTTTGATCTTTTTGGACAGTCATATAGAAGTAAATGAGAAGTGGGTTGAACCGTTGCTTGCCAGAATAGCTCATTCAAAGACTATTGTTGCAATGCCAGTAATTGATATCATAAACCCAGACACTTTTCAATATACCAGTAGTCCTCTTGTTAGAGGAGGCTTTAATTGGGGTTTGCATTTTAAATGGGACAATTTGCCAGCTGGTACACTGAAACACCACGAGGACTTTATCAAACCCATTAAGTATGCAACGATTCTATGTTTATTATTATTTAATATAGATTAAGCTTCCAGGGTATATATTTGTATAATGATTGATTAGATCTCCAACAATGGCTGGAGGACTTTTTGCCATGGATCGTGAGTACTTCAAACATTTAGGAGAATATGATCCAGGAATGGATGTTTGGGGTGGAGAAAATCTTGAAATATCATTTAGGGTAAGAAAGCTTGTACTCCTTTTATTTGTTTAATTATATATTATAACACATGGGTATATTTCCTTAGATTTGGATGTGTGGTGGAAGCATTGAGCTTATTCCATGTTCACGAGTGGGACACGTCTTTAGAAGGCGTCGACCTTATGGTGGGGATGACAAACATGATACAATGTTAAAGAATTCTTTGCGAGTAGCGCATGTCTGGCTGGATGAGTACAAAGAATATTATCTAAAAACAACTAAGGAAATTGATTATGGTGATATATCAGAAAGGCTGGCTTTGCGCAAAAGGCTAGAGTGTAAAAATTTTGCATGGTACTTGAAAGAAGTATACCCAGAGTTGGGGTTGCCAGGTGATAATAAAAGTTTCATGAAGGAGAAATGGTCAAAATTAGATCAACGACCTATGCAGCCATGGCACACTAGGAAAAGAAATTATACTGATCAATATCAAATCAGATTATCAAATTCTGCTCTATGTGTACAAAGTGAAAAAGATGTTAAAATTAAAGGATCCAAGCTTATTCTAGCACCATGCCTCCGAATTAAATCACAGGTATTCAAAAAGGATCAATATAGTAATGTGTCATCTCACATAATGTTATGATGTATTATGATTAACAGATGTGGTATGAAACAGACAAGCACGAGCTAGTTCTTGGTCAAATACTCTGCATGGAAGCTGGGAAGTCACCAAAACTTGGAAAGTGTCACGAATTAGGTGGAAACCAAGAATGGCGTCATAGAAATGCTGTAATTATTTGTTATCTAACAAAATCTATTCCTGTATATATCTTATTAAGTAATAATAGCTTTCCAATTCTATTTAGAATGGTACACCAATTTATAACATGGCAAGTGGTACCTGCTTGGGCATATCTCGAGGCTACAAGAATTCTCAAGTAATAATGGATCTCTGTACTAAGCGAGATACTTCGTCAATAACATGGGACCTGGTGCATTCAAAGAACCCACTGAAAGAGATTAGATGACGTAAAAAGATAAACTCCACCCTCAAATGAAAGCAAAGGTGGAAACAACTGCTATTGAAGAATCTCGAGTACTGCAACGTATTTGAATAATGAAAATCGCAATGAACCATAAATTGGTGTGATTAGAATAATTTTAATATATTTATAACACCAAATTAAGAAGCAGTATCTGCCATTGATAAACCATTCCAGCGATCGGGGAAAGTACGATGAGTGTAATGTTGGATAGTTAACCACCGTTTTGTTACGTTTTCATTTTACTTTTGTTACATGTGTATTTCCCATGCGTGAAAACCTGTAATACTCAGACATATCACTAGTTTTTGATAATCTTATTTATATCTTTTATATTATACAAGTTTTTCTATTACACAAAAATAAACAATGAGAGTGACTGCGATTATTTGAATAGGATTGCAAGCTAATTTAGTTTGTATAGGTATACACGTAAGTTTTATATGCAGTGCAATAAAATAAATACATCTAAGTTCGGAATAATGAAAGTATGACTGATTATATATTGCCTAATATATTTCAAAGGCCAACTCGCCTTTATTAATATTTGTAAAAAAGGTGGTTATCAATAAATTAATTACTCAACTTGGGGCTCATAAAATGACTTATATTTTAGATTCTTTCTTTGTAACGTTTGAAATTCAAATTCTCACTACACCACTGCACATCGCAAACACGAAGCGATAGTGTATGTGTGTATATGCAGTCGTAGTCCGTACACATGTACGATAGTGCCACATACGTGTCGCTTGTTTTGAATTGGAAACAATTTGAAATTGTCACTTGACAGTCGATGACAGAGACTGAAACTTTATCCAAAAGTGTTAAATGAGTTGTTTTGCTATTAGAACATGAGGTGTAAAACACGAAGGATGACTTTTTTGCTCGTATAACATGTAGTTTCATGATCCTTTTAAAAGCTTGTAGTGTATACATATGCAATAACCTGGAGCGGTGAAAATGACGACATCGAAAGAATTAAATTTGGCTAGAAAGAGTCTTGTTGCTTCCCTTGGTGAAAATGCAAAAGTGTAAGATATTCCAGTTAAAATATATTTCGTAGTACATAAATGAATCTCGCGTTTATCGATCGACATCGTCTTATAACCTGTATAATATAAACAGAATTTTCTTCACAAATTCTATAAATTTATAAATATTAATCCTAAAAATATTACATAATTACAATTTATAAACGAACTTATTGCTGTTAACAGATATTTCGAAAAAATGAAGCTGTGGTTTCAGATGAAGGTATGAATTATTATGCTGATAACGTATCAAAAATACTTTGTATGAAACAATTTTTGACAGTTAGTTGTCATTTCAGACTACCAAAGAAGAGTTCGATTGTGAAGCTAGAAATATTATGACAGAAGATCAAGTTCATCTGCATAATGAATTTCTTCTATGCTTGTTTAACAAAGTACGGGGCTTGGCAGCAGCTACTCCTCACCGAAAGATAGATCGCGATAAAACCTCAAAGGAAAAGAGATTACGTTTGAAAAGAAAGTATAAAACAGATAAATCTAACTTTGAGGTATGTTTGTATTCTTTCATATTCTAATATGATAATTTTTATCCCATATAGTTGGTTGTAGTTAATGATTTGTGTTTTAGCCGGCAGACATGTATGTTGAAGTGTTAAGTCAAACTTCATCCCCGGTAGGGGATGAACCAATAGGAGCAAACCGATCTAGTGCTCAAGAACTAGTCCTGCCTGATCGTACATTTGTGCTGGCAAGGTTAATGCTTGCTGCATGGGAAAATAATATGGATGGTGCAGAAGAGAACACAGCACAACTAGTCATTATTGCCACACAAATTTTCTTGAAGAATATACTTACTGCTATCTTTACTCGAAGGAAAGGGTATACTGTGAGAGAGGATTCATTTATTTACAATATAGGGGAACCAGTTCCTAGTTCGTGGAAAAGAAATTCTTCTCATATTTTTCAATCAACTGATCATAGGTAATTATTTTTATATGTAACAGTCTTTATAATAAATCACGTGCAGTGAAATCAGCAGGTATTATGTAATCTTTCATGATTATTAAATGAACTACTTTTATTTAAATAAGTGTGACAGAAATAATTGATCCTTATGGGCAAGTACCTGCAATAAAGCCAAACTATGAAGAGGCAGAACAAGCAACTGCATTTGCATATGCTTGCTCGACACAAAGTATCCCTGCACCATTAAAACCTGTCAGCACAGCAGATTTGCAGCACACATTAAAAGTAAGTAATTTCTTACAAGTATATCAACTGCAATATTATAATATGTCACCCTCTAATGTTTAGTATAAATAACCTTTCCTATTTTGTAACCAGATATACAAGAATTTGGTGTGCAACCATACAATTTATGCAACTAATATGGAACGTTTGTATACATGTGCTACACACCCAACTTGGGAAGATATTGAAGCTAAGAAAGTGTTATGTCAGTCAACGACAAGGTGAAGTTGAATGTACCTATAATCTGCTTCAATGTTTTATACTAACTCTAGTAAGCTCAGGAACGAGTTTTTTGTTAAAAAAATGTAAATTATTATTTATTGTTTTTTACAATACAGTCTTTCTCAACAAATATCATTCATGAAAATATCTGCCTATCCAGTCATCATGATTTATTCCGTCGTGAATCTTGTATTATGTCTATGCCTAATCTCTGTGACTGCAATCCAGTTTTTGATTTGAAATGTTACATAAATAAGTGTTGGAGTAAATATAGAATTCGACATATGTACGTTTATATATACACACTAGAATATGTTTAAAGTGCCTTGATTAAAGGTATAACGAGAAAAATTGATAGAAAAACGTGTATATTATATAATTTGTATATACCTACATTTATACAATGTACAGTTCAAGAGTCGTGAAAGAAGAAAGATAGAGTTACTTATTCAGTGGGTTTTACATTGCTGTCTTTAGTCTCATTTTGATATGAAGTATTAGCAATAATCTTTTTCTGGATTCACATACGAATTTGAAACTTTCCAGCTTTGGTGATATATTTAACGCCTTTGAAAGGCTTGTACTTTTCCCCATACATGTCTAGACGATTCACCTTCAAACCTGACACAGCCAACTGATTAATTGTAAAATGCACCTGAAAAATAATTACAAGTTTTAAGAATATCTGGACTTCAATTAGAAAACACTTTAGTTGGCTACATACATTAATTGCTGGATGAGAATCAGTCATTGGTACTGAATTTTGAATAGCAATCTGAAGTAATAAAATTGACATGTAACACCTGGATAACATGGAATTCTACAATTCACTTAAGTGGAACTATCATACCGATCCTCGTAGATTTGGTAACTTGGATGCATCTATTCGACCAATCTCCCATAGTAGAACCTTGGTAACAGGATCAAAGGAGTATTTCCCTTGATTCGGAACTAAAGTACAGTTCAACACAAATTTGGGCATGGGAATCTCCAGTGTTACATTTTCTACCTGAAATATTTGTTTGCTTAGCATTGTTTCTCTTGTATTAACTCTGACATAGAAGTACTCACAGTTCTGTAAAGGCCAATTGTTTGTTTTGGTCCAACAGTAATGTCCAATCTTCCACCACCTGGTTCTTTTAGACTGATATTGTGTCTTACATATATAGGAATTGCAACAACACTTTGTGAGCCTATGTGATAAGAAAGAAGTCGGAAGTTCCCATCAGGAGGAATAAAAGACAGTATTCTCTCTGACTAAAATGATATTAAATTACTGTTACAAGTTCATGGAATTGATTTATTATTGCTAACACCACTGTACACATACCTCCCACCTCTTAAATCGAACACAAGGATGAAAGCTAACGTCATCAAATAATCTAGGATTCATGAATGACAGTGTTAAATCTGGCATGCCACTCAATTTTATGCAACAATCAATCTAAAACCATAAGTCATTCCACAGAATTATTAAAAGCACGATCTGAATTATATAAAGAACTTTAGGAAACCTACGTATCCTTGAATTTCTGCAAATACTGTTGCTCCTGTTCTATCAATGATGGCATCCACTTCCTCAACTACATCAAAGTAGGCTTCATTATTTGTATATTTCACACCAGTTCTTCTCCAGGGTACATTGGACAACTGACCACTTGGTAGTATTGCACTTACACTGAAAAACACGGATTCTTTAAATTTATATTTGTTCAAATAAGACAGCATCAATATATCCTATTGCAAATTAATTGAATACCAACTTTGATTTTCCAGTCACAGTATTTGCAATTGTTCTCAAAATATTGGGTGGCTTAATTAACTCCTTGAGAATATTAGATTCAGTGGCTAATGGGAAGCCATTGTCCAACATTTCATCCAATAATTCATATACAACAACATAATTCTCCTTTATGATAGTTTCTGTACATTCACTGAAATAATCCTCAAATGTGTCAACCACTCTGTGTAAAAATTCTATCACAAACAGTGGGGGAACTGAAACACATATACTCCGTTTCAATTAAATTAGAACTTCAGCACAGAAATTGTGTGCCATTTGGTTTACCTTCTGTCATGCATACTGCTACAAAAAACATGTTACATCTGTATATACTAATCAAATAATGATGCGGCGTCCTTATTACGGGTGGTGTATCTTCGGGTGACAAAACTCGCCTTTGTTGATCGAAGAAATAGTCGCACAGCGAACGTGCCACTGCACTTTTCCAATGTTTCTCCATGAACACATCTCTGTGCAAATCAACAGGAATACATGAATAGTTTTCAAATATATTTTCACAATGATAAGTTGTAAGAATTTGTGTATCTGGCTGTATGACTATATTAATATATAATTCTCAATGAATTAAAGCAACATTCTGAAATCTGTTACGTTATCATGTACACGCGTCTAACCTGGCAGCTGTCAAACTATCGTGAACCAACACTCACCCAGATGAATTGATAATGAAAAGGCTGTGTATCATCTTGAAATAAGAATTAATGAACACTCGTGGTTTTAGTTATAGAAATTCAATGGGTGTCGTTTAGAATCTATTCGCTCTTGACAGCCAGCATGTCCAATACAGTGCAAATCGCATACACACGCACACACACGAGCATGAAATCACTACGATTGAACAGACTACCACAAGAACGCCTAATGCGCCTAATGTCCTATATCATTTAGCGATTTTTATTCAACCCAATGTGCTTCTAAGTCAATTCTATTTTGCATGACACTTTCCAACAATTGCTACAAATTTTTAGTTACAGTCAAAAACATTCATCTTTTGTGCGATGAGGACTATTTGAAAATTGAATAAAACGATTGCCAACACGCAAGACTTGCCGCGTGTCATCAGCTGGTTTTTGGTCATCGTTCTCTGTGGATCATAACATTTCATATTATTGATGGAAAGATGGGTGACATTACAAACTGGGAGGAAATAGAGAATGATGGTAATTGGTTTAAACTATTGCATTTCTACTGTAGAACAACAACTTATCTAATAGTTAATTATTAAATGCGTACAACAGAATTTTTCAAACAATATTTGAATGGAGAATCAAAGAAAGGAGATGTTAATCAGCTACTGTCAGTAGCACAGCAGTTAAATAAGCTTGGCCAAGGTAAACTATATAATGGATCCTTTGGCAAAAATGTATGAAGTCAAATAGATATATTGCTCATTATTGTTACAACTTCCAGCTATTGAAATACTAAATACAGAGTTGCAAAAGCAAGTACTTGCTAATCATGAGGACTTGTTATCCCAGGCGACATGGGTTGAGAAGTTGGAAGGAGTGTTATACATCATGCAATCCCATGTTCAGGTACAACTTAGCAACATTTTGATGTTATTTATTACACCTCAGAATAAGAATTTAAAGATTTATTACAAATTGACCAAAATATTCCAGAGCCTTCTGTCAGCTGTGGAAAGGCTACGTGCCAAAATAGTAGATCCATTCAATAGAATTGAAACTCAGACTCTTGTATTGTCAAGACTACATGAAACATCTGACTTGCTAAGACGTGTAGCAAGAATGCAACATTTATCCAAACGTTTATATTCCCAGATGTCAAACAATGTGCAAGGTCCAGATATTATAAAAGCTGCGAATACATTAAATGAATTGGGTACTGCATTGTTTGTTTCTTTTTTCAAATGGGACCAACTTTTAATACAAAAATCTACTAAAGTTCCTTAAACTTTTAGAACAGTTAATGGCAGATACAGATTTAAATGGATTAGACATAGTGGCTGATGACCAGCAAGCAGTAAAAGGCCATAGGGCTACTGTACAAAGATTGGCAACTCATTCTTTAACACAAGGCTTAGAATCATATGATAGGATGAAGGTACATTCTATGTTCTAATAGTCTTCTGGAATAGTGGAATTTGTCAATGAATAATCAGAAATTCTCTTGTGATAGGTTCGCACAGCAGTTCAGGTATTCCAAAACCTGGGTATTGTAACTAATGCTATTGATACAGTAGTAGAGTGTGCTTTGACAAATATTGAAAAAATTGCCACAGAATCTTTAGATGTAAGTCTAGTAACAAATCAAGATTCGGGTAAAAGAGGTGCCCCCGGCCGTGCTGCAATCCCGTCACTAGGATCATCTGGAAATGTCCGTTCGAGAATTTGGGAGAATTTAGAAAGACTGTTCCAAGATACGCTTTACACGCAATGTTCGCAGGTATTGCATACTTGACATTTTAATTTTGAGTACTTTTACTATTATCAGTAGGCCAATATCATTGGTTTTGAAATTTCAGATTCAATCATTACAAATGGTATTATATGAAAATCATACAAAAGGTTTTGATGAGCTGTCCCAAGATTTCTGGATAAAAGTCAATAACTTATTAGCAAAAGTTTTAGTAGAACGCGCGCACGGTATGTTTAATAGAAATTAACATTTGATATCAGGATAATAAATTCAAATTACCTTACAGGTTCGTCTTTTGTAAAACAAGCCTTAGAGGGCGAGTACCCTAAGTTTTTACGAATATATTTGGATTTAAGTAAACGACTGAAAGAGAAATCATTAAAAATTGGAATGTACGGTATTGAGTAAGTAAATACTATTTGTACAATTGTTAATTGGTACTGCATTTTCCACACCGATAGACTAATTCTATTTATTATCCTGTTTTTAAAGCCGCAACGTTTTGTTACCTTTCGAAAACGCGTATCTGTCTCGCTCTGTGTCTCGTTTATTGGATCCAGTACATACTATGTTTTCCGGGGAGGAATTACCATCGCAGGACGACATTGATAATTTAATTCGAACTATAACAAAGTATGTAGACTCACTACTCCTTACAATTAGATATACCTCCAATCTCAATGAATTATAATATTTTTCTATTTTATTTACAGTGAATTGAGTGTGTCATTAGTAGACGATACTCTTTCAACTGTTGTCGCTCGCAACGTGGGCAAAGCAATACGGCTTTTCTGCTTAAAATGCGAACAGAATTTGGTCACAGGAGGAGAAGCCAGTCAAGTAATTGATTCACCGACTACAGGACAACAAATGAATGTAACTCTGGCAAATTTGTTGCATTATTTGTCTAGTCAAACCAGCCGTGTAATTGCAAACCTGTCTGCTGGTTTACCTTCTGAAGGGACATCCGTGATATCTGTTGCTCTTAAGGAGATAGATACATTAACTAAGAGTATCTTGGCTCCACTTTTGGCTTCTATTAGTGATGCTATTGAAAGTATTATTCTTACTATGCACGATGATTGTGAATTTCGAGAGTACGTATTAAATTTAATTACGTACATAGTAATACAAATGTGTCTATCATAGCACTGGCCTTTTTTCAGTACAAGCAGCACGCTTGGCAAGGAAATTAGTTCATCTCTTTATATGAGGGAGTTACAAGGTTTCATTTTGCGTTCTGTTAATACATTTCTCGCACCGTACAAAAATCAAGCCGCCGTCGCGGAATGGTATGAATGTACAACTCTTTCTAGAATACTGGATCACTATTGTTTTTACAATTTTATCATTATTTAAGCTGCAAGTCTGTCGCGTCAAGATGTATTGAACTATTCGTGCGGCACGCATGTTTATTAAGACCTTTAACTGAATACGGAAGAGCAAAGCTCATCATAGATTTTGCACAGGTAAATGATAAATATGTGACAAATATGAAATGATGATTATTAAGCTTCAAATGCATTTAGATGGAGATTGCTGTGGCCCCCTTATGCAGAGGTGGGCAATTAGGAACATTGGAACAACAACAGTACCGTACGTTACGGGCCTTGAAAGCTCTTCTACCAATGAATCCTGAAGAAATGGTCCAAAGAGTTTTGGAAGGTGAAGGAGAAAATGCTGTACCACCTTCTCTGATACTTTTACATCTGTTTTCTATGGCACCACCTGAATTAGCATCACCCCATCAGGTGAAATCTGTTTGCTAATATTCAGTGCTGATATATTATACTTTACTGCAAATATTTCATGATCATTTAATCTTCTCAGACTGCGGGTTGGTCAATAGGAAGGCTATCTCAATGGATGGATAGTCATACTTCTGAAAGAGACAGATTAGCTCTGAGCAATGGACCACTTGAACGTTATCAATTGACAGTCAGACAACAAAACCTTCCATCATTTCATCCACTCTATCCATTGATGCGAAAGCTTGCTGCGTTGGGCGAACACCCAAGTAAATGAGATTATCAAAACAAAATAAGTTTTATGTATGTACTTGTACATTCTATTATCAGTATAAAACCATTTCAAGAAAGAAACTTAGTATCAACACCCTGATGTAAAACAAATTCGTACATTGTATAAAAATAATAAATTTTTGAACATTTAGGTAATAGTACTTTAAAGTAAACCCCCAATTTTCCAGTCAAGATTACTCCATAATCTTTGTACATATGATGTTTTTCCTAAGGTCATTCCTAATGTTACAACAAAACTTAATATCAAACACCACTTGGATTGGTTTTTGGTTGGTCCAATATGACAGGCCGGTTTACTTTCTTGTTTTATCTGCTCTTCACAAAACATTCAAGTTAGGTATGTACATACATATATGTAAATGTAACATTATGAAGTATTTAATTGAAATGGATTTTACCTTCTCAGCAAGTACTTTCACTTTCAATAATTCTTTTCTTATATTACTATAAGACTGTCTCATTTGATCCAGTTGCATTTGATACTCTATTACTTCTTCTTTCCTCCAATCCGGATTTTCTTGGTAAGCTTTTGTTAAATTGTGTTTCATGTATACCAAACTGGAATCTATCACCACAGTATGTCTTGTAATAGCACCCAATGTAATTACCCCATCATAAATCCTAAGATATATTTAAACATTGATCCCTCTTTTTATGTATCTTAATTAATTTTGATAACACACAGATTTATAAGCATACGTGTATGGTAAAGTTGCCTTAATAGTTCCAGTACTCCGTGCCAGCCATTTCCTTCTATAAAATCTGTGAAGACAATCAGTAAATTGATTTCTGTGTGCACTGATGTCAACTCCTATGTTTGACAAATCCTCTTCTGTTAGTCGTAGAAATGTTTTCAATTCAATGCCTTTAAAAGAGGTAGTATACTTTTCTAGGCCCATTCCCCATAACATTACTGATACATCAAAATCATTTACTTCTTTATTTTCATGACACAAGGAAGGAAAAAAATTCCTCCAGGTTTGTTGAGTATAATTATTATTATAGCTATCTAGTGTTATGTCTTTGTTCGGGTCAAGCAATGCCATAATCTACAATAGCAAACAATTTAGTATATTGTAAGCAAAAGTGATCATTACTTTCTTACCTTCTTGAACTGTTTTTGATTGGCTAGGTCAATTGCACATAAATTATTGTTATCACTTAGAGTTTGATCTGCACCATTCTCCAATAATACTTGTACAATTTCTGGCTTATTGGCTACCACAGCGTACATTAATGCCTAAAATGAAGATTATTAAATATATAAACATCACGTGTAACACTTAAATATTTACATTTACAAAATATAGAACTTACAGTTTTGTTTGACCCATCATATGTATTAATATTATTAGTATGCTTTATTAATTCTATCACAAATTCTGGTTCTTTGGTCTTACAAGCATACATTAAAGCTGTCTCTCTATCAAAACATATAAGTGTCTTATTATATTTGTTGCAGAAATGTAAGATATTTTATATAGAATTTACTATATTATAAACAACCTCTGTTTGCTGGTTGCATTAGCATTGGCTCCTGCTTTTATTAATAAGAGTAGACATTCTAGGTCATTGTCCTTTAAACTATTTGTAGAATTACACAGTGCAAGTAATGGGGTATATCCATCTGAAAAAGTTAATGGTAGATTACGTTAATTCTTACAACCGTATCAAACAGTGATAGCGTAAGTGAATTACCTCTATGAATGTTTGGATCTGCGCCACATTCTAGCAAATACTTAATTACATCTACTTGGCCACTTGAAGCAGCATATAGTAGTGGGGTCCAGCCAGCATTTAAAAAATCATTTACATTGTATCCTATGATGAATGAGATTAGTTAAATAAAGATAAGCATAAGTAAAGAATACAGAAACTATGCAGGATTTATGTCACTTGTAAATGTATTACACAAGTTTGATTACTTTTAAGGTAATCCTCTATAACTTCCAACCGGCCAGTTCTGCAAGCATTTATAATACGATATTGCAATTCCTCCTCTTCATTGTACAGATTGTACATAGGAATACACTGATCATACGTGTTATAAATTGCTTCTGTTTCATTATTTGCTTCGAACTTATTGTTCTGGTTCGTAATTTGATCTTCGAACTAAAACAATGGTAAGTAAACAAGGTTTTTATTGCTTCGAGTTCGAATTACTTTGAGGTACGTTATAATAAAGAAAGGTGCAGTGCATCTTTTTGTTAGAATGATATTGTTGCTTTGTTAATAATTAGCGGAAGGAATAATGTCGACAGGTTAAACTACTGATAGTCGGTACCTGATTTGAGACATAGATATCATCGCCTTCCAGTTCACTATCAGAGAAATCCATACCGGCCGGTCGGAATTCCATTTTCGAGCACATTGTTCTTTACAGTCTCTAAAAGAAGTTAAATGTTTTTCGTTCATACACCGGTATAATACGTCATCGACACCTGTTAGTCATTTCAATACTGTCTGGTCAAGTGTTTGCTAAGGATGAATATAGGTTTTTGTCAGAAATTTTACCTGTGTCGGACTTTAATAAAGATGTTAATATTTATTGTATTTTCGGAGTTTATTTACAATAAAACTTGATGTAATAATATATTCGAATGGCAAAGTTCTTTCTTCAAATTTTACGAACACTGCTTACTCTGCTTACTTTTGCTCACTTTTGCTGCACTTTGCTGTTGATTCCAGTTTATCATAGCACTTCAATCTCTATACAATCACGTAGTATAGTTTGTGACGTTCGCGCTCTGAGCTCTGATTCCGCGTAACTCGATAGATCCGACGGATCCGACCTGACCATCCGACCTCGAATGTAGGGCCGCTAAGCAATATGGACGCTTACTAGGATTACCTGGCTGTCAAATTTCATAAAATTTTACCAACAGTTATACGATTTATGCGAAGTCTGAATTCGGTTTCAAGTGAACAGTATCGTGTTGCTATACAGAATTACTAAAAATGTTAACTGCGGCTGCAACATCGCTGTCGAACAATGGTGGCTCGTACAGCAATGATAGGCCCTCGAGTGCGGGTGAAACTGAATTGGCCACGGATCCTGCTTCTGGAGGACTTTTCCATTCTGATTATAAGAAGTAAACAAATTTTACTTTATGTTTCATTATCATACCTTGTGATGCGAAACAATTGCGCGTACTTGCTTTCACATGATGATGTCTGGCTTCATACATGCCACTTTTACTTAGCCCAATATCGAGAACTATTTTCCAATAATATCCATAAGTAACTGTTCTTCTAGACACGAAGACTTAAAAAGAATGTTGGACAGCAACAAAGATGGTTTAAAACTTGAAGCTATGAAACGTATAATTGGGGTATTTTAATATTTTCTATACTTCTAACTGTATCAATAGATTCAATGTGTTTGTCTACATATCAGACTTACTCCTTTTTAGATGGTGGCAAAAGGCAGAGATGCATCAGAATTATTCCCAGCTGTAGTAAAAAATGTTGTATGCAAGAATATTGAAGTAAAAAAGTTGGTCTATGTATATTTAGTGCGTTATGCAGAAGACCAACAAGATCTTGCTCTCCTGTCTATATCTACCTTTCAACGTGCACTGAAGGATCCCAATCAGCTTATAAGAGCTAGTGCTTTAAGAGTGCTATCTAGTATACGAGTTTCTATGATTGTGCCTATTGTAATGCTTGCTATTAAAGATTCAGCCAGTGATATGTCACCATATGTAAGGAAAACGGCAGCTCATGCTATTCCAAAGCTTTATTCTCTAGACCCCGAGCAAAAAGAAGAGCTTGTTGGAGTCTTGGAAAAGTTACTGTCTGACAAAACTACTTTAGTTGTTGGCTCGGCAGTAATGGCTTTCGAAGAAGTTTGTCCTGAGAGAATAGATTTAATTCATAAGAATTATAGGAAGCTGTGCAATCTTTTAGTAGATGTGGATGAATGGGGCCAAGTTGTAATAGTCAATATGTTAACAAGATATGCAAGAACTCAGTTTGTCAACCCTAATGTAGACGTAAGTATATGACTCTTTCCATCATACTTTCAATGGAAGTAGCTTTGACATGTTTGTATTAGAATTATTAGACAAGAAGTTAATAACATGGTAAAATGTATTCCATAGAATGTAGAGGAAGATGACAATCGCCCATTCTATGATTCTGATAGTGATTCATCAAATACAAAGAAGCCCAAATTTTCATTGGATCCTGATCACAGATTATTATTACGAAATACCAAACCACTTTTGCAAAGTCGGAATGCATCTGTTGTAATGGCTGTTGCTCAATTGTATCATCATGCTGCACCGAGAAGCGAAGTGATTACTGCTGCGAAAGCTTTAATACGACTCCTAAGAGGACATCGCGAAGTACAGAGTGTAGTTTTACACTGTATTGCGAGCATATCAATTACCAGAAAGGTAATGTAAGTATATTGATTAACTAAGGAATGACTAACATCTTTTCTTATGATTAGCATTATTATAGTATAATGTAATAATTAATATGTATAATATTTATTTTATATATTGCAAAGGTTGATACAGGAATCTATATCTTTTTGTATCTTTTACCAGGGGATGTTTGAACCCTTCTTGAAATCGTTCTTTGTAAGAACATCTGATCCTACTCACATAAAACTCTTAAAATTAGATATCTTGACCAACTTAGCGACCGAAACAAGTATTGGGGTGATTTTGAGAGAATTTCAAACCTACATTTCAAGTAGTGATAAAGAATTTGTGGGAGCTAGTATACAGGCAGTTGGTAGATGTGCAAGCAATATAAAAGAAGTGACAGACACGTGTTTGAATGGATTAGTCTCACTACTGAGCAACAGAGATGGTATAATTCCATTATTTAAAATACAAATGCACCAATTCTTAGTGCAGTAGAATGTTAATATTGGAATTACTTTGCAGAAGCTGTTGTAGCAGAAAGTGTAGTTGTGATAAAAAAACTTTTACAAACACAACCAGATGAGCATAAAGATATAATAGCTCATATGGTCAAGCTAATGGACTTCATAACTATACCACAAGCGAGAGCATCGATTTTGTGGCTATTAGGGGAATATTCGGATCGCGTACCAAAGATAGCTCCAGATGTACTTCGCAAAATGGCAAAGAATTTTGTGAACGAACAAGACATAGTAAAATTACAAATCTTAAATCTAGCTGTAAAGTTGTGCTTAAATAATCCCGCACAGACTAAACCGTTTTGTCAATACATTTTTCAACTTGCAAAATATGACCAAAACTATGACATTAGAGATCGTGCTCGTTTCCTGAAGCATTTTATCTTCGAGGAGGAAGGACAAAAGAAAAAGCTTCCACAATTCGCGAAAAGAATATTTTTGACACCAAAACCTGCACCAACTCTAACATCTAGATTTAAAGATTCCAAGTATCAAGTGGGAACTCTTTCACATTATTTGGACATGCCTTGCGCTGGTTATCGTCCTTTGCCACCGTTCCCCGATGAGGCTCCCGATACAGCTGTTAGAGATGTAGCACCAAGTATTATACCCGAAATAAACGAGGAACGTCATAGTAGGAAAGATAAGAAGGAGAAAAAAGTGAAAGAGAAGGAAAAACCATTTTACAGCGATGAAGAGAGTACACCAGCAGAAGGTATATATCTTAACACGAAAGTCAGGAAAGAATAATAAAATATTAATATCAAGCTGGTACTGTATGAACCACTATATCTCTAGATTCAGACAACGAAAATGAATCGTCCGCTAGTTCAAGTACTGAATCGTCAGATGAAGAAAGCGGGTCATCCGAATACACGACGGATTGTGGTCATTCAGAAGATGATAGTGAGAAGAAGAAAACTGTCAAAAAATCGGATGCTTCTAATACCGAGTCTGAGAGTGAAGATTCCGGTACGGAAGACAGCACTGAGTCGGAAGAGAGTGAAGAAGAGAAAAAGAATGTTAAATCCAAAACTGAGGAAAAGCCGAAAAGTAACTTGGATCTTCTGCTGGACCTTGATGATGGTAAGATTAGTTAGATACGATTGAAATGCTCTTAACAAGAAATATTTTTGGCCAATCGATAATCGGCAAGTATCCTTATTGCAGTCGTTCCCATGACTCCAATAATGCCGTTGAGTATGACAGGCTTCCTTAACCCAGTTAATCCAAGTCTCACAAATGAAGTTAGAGAAGTATCAACGTCATTTATACCAGTAAAAAAGTTTGATTTATTAAATAGTATAACTGGTCATGGCCTGAAAGTCGAATACCGATTTACACGATCTCAACATTTAGTAAGCCCACATTTGGTTAACGTTGAACTTGTGTTTTCAAACGAGGGAAATGATGCGATTAAGGAAATACAAGTGGGGACAAAGGTACGTTTTTTCCAAGTGCCCTTTTGTTGTACATAATTTTATTGACATCCATAATTTCAGATCATTCTTGTATGTCTTTCAGAACCTTCAGAAGGGCATGCATATTCACGATTTTAATCCCATATCGATATTAGAAAAGAATTCCACCTTATCTTCTACATTAGGAATCAATTTTAATGATTCAACGCAACCAGCAAACTTCAATATTGACTTTTTAATTGGTGAGGAATCACGTTCATGCCCTGTTACCATAAAACCTCCGATTGGGGAAATAATAAGGTCTGTGCTGTTGCCTGAGAGTATGTTTAATACAGAAAAATCTAAGCTAAAAGGTATGAACGAACATGCTGCCAAAGTTTCTTTCTCAGAAAATAGAAAAGTTTTGAGCCAAAAAGTATTTGAAGCTGCAAATGTTGCGGTGGTTTCGAGCGATGATGAAATGATTAGGTCAGTTTTTCCCTTCTTTACGTGTAATATCTTAATGACATCTTAAAAACTAACAGTTTTTTGCTTGCACAGGTTCGCCGGCCATACTTTAGCATCAAAATCGCTAGTATTGGTGACAATAAAAGTTGTGGATGCTGAGAATATCGAACTTTGCGTTAATTGTGAGAAAATGGTGATAGGCTCCATTTTGTTAAATGAATTAAAGAGCAACTTAAAATAATTTAAGTATCTCGTGTTTATAAGTTAAATGATCAAGAATATATTAAATATATTTACACTATTTGAACAATTCCAATATTCATCATTTGTGATAATTATAAACACATCCCACATCTATACTTAATCTTGAAAATACTGTGACAGATTTAATGTATAAATGCGGATATGAAAAGACGCTGTTGAAATATTATTGACACTTTTATAATAAATTGCATTTACTATTTACGATGATAAAAAATTTTTCACGTGAAACCAAATTAATTGCTGTGATCCACTAAGATCCCAGTCCGCGATTGCCCAAAATCGAAGACGATATTCCTTGTTCCTTGATAAAAACTTTTTTAATACTATAAAAGAGGATCACTCAAATTAATATCTATTATTTTTGGATAAAAAACACTAATAATATTTATGAACTCGATACAATACCTTTCAGCATACCATGTGAGATTGGTTTTGAAAATCCGATGTCTTGATCAGGAAACCTTGCAATTATATCACGAATAATTTCGGATCCGTACCCTTCACCCCGATACTCCGATCTAATATATGCAGTGTCTAATACAGGCATCTTATATACATCTTTCGTAATAAAAATTTCTGTGCCTAAGAAACATATAAGTTAGACGCAAATAAACGCACAACTTCTCAGGACAAAAAGTTCTTACCCTTGGGTTTAACGGTATAAAAACCAATTGGTTTTCTGTTTAACCATCGCATTATAATTAAATCCCCTTTATCAGCGAAATCAAAGGGCGACTCCAATCTTTCAGGTACAGGTGTATCAAGCTCAGGATAAATAATTTGGCAAAGTATATAGTAAACTAACTTTTCACGATTTGTTCGAACCTAACTGAAAATGTAACGGTTAGCCTGGCTGAAATTGTTTGCTAAATTCAAAGAATAGTCTTAATATATTTGACCTCTTCCCATCCATTGATAGATTGCTCGCGACAAATACTGTTCACATCTACGATTTTATCGTCCAATTTTCCTGCTATGAAATTGGAACATCTACTACACTCAACTCGCCAGATTTTTCCATCTATTCCACAATCCGCGACATTCAATTGCTTTTCAACACTTTCACAGCATTGACACCTATAATTTGAATTGCAGAGAAACAAAATTCCTTCATTATTGTATTAAAGTATTGAAATGGTTGCATTTGTTTTGACAGATAAAGCCATCATTGTGAACCTATCAAGGACTGTTACAGTTTAGTGATAGTTTATTTAAATGTTACGTAAAGAGTGTCTAAAAGGGCATATATGATAAAAAATTAATGGAATTATAATAGATGATAGATATTATACTTTTGGGTTTCTCTTATATACCTTAAGCAGAACATTTGTGGATTAAAACCAGATGCAATTCTAAACACGTAGAAGACTAGGTAAATATCTTCGAGTTACTATTTTGGCAACTAAGTTTTCTTATCTAGAAGCGATAAGAATAACTCTTTTCGTTTATCGGTAACGTATAGTTTGTACGCCTGTTTTACCGATATTAATATATGTTTGTGTGCTAAAAAGCATACCATATAAATACACATTATTGGTGAATAAAATTAATTTGCTCTTTCCTGTTGTAAAAATATAATTAAGTGCATCTTTTATAGCTAATAAAATTCGAATACTCTAATTTAAATTTCATATCCTTATTTCTATATAAGAATCAGGTACTACGTGTATGAATAAACACAACTTGGTTAGAATGGCATTGTCCTTTGAACATACACAGACGACAGAATTCATTCGTATGTTTAGTAATTTGCGTAGTATTTCTTGAAAAGCATTGTAAATGTTAAAGTTATAATTATCAGTTTTAAACTCTCGAACAGCGAACTTCCGGTATCGATATTAGAATCGACTCTTAATTTAAAATTACAGCCGGTAGATGGTGAAGCATCGTATGCTCTTTCAGCCGCACGATTCACGGTAAGGTTGAGTCCTATCGCCTTGTCTAATATTATCAAAGTAATCCTATTACTTTAATGAAAAAACATTTAAATATTTCAGTAAATATTGTATAATTGGACCCTTCCCTGCAAGGCGAGCACAATATTTTTGCCGCAAAAGAACTTTTTGTAAAAACATTTGTCTTGCCAAACATATGATGAGAGGTTGGAGTATGACATTCCGACGTTTCTACGACTACATGATCTATAATACTTCGGATTTCTTTTATCGAGAGAATTATTTTACTCCTTATACATTTCCGTAACATTTGCAGCATTGTTCGCAATTTTGTGGATTATTTTAAAACGTTAATTATACTCTAACCTTCATTTGTAATCATGCCTGAAACAAACTCAATGCGTCGAAAGACAACAATAATAGGACATCGATATTCGAACTATTTCTTTGTTTTGAATTATGTGCATATAATGTTTACAATATCTGACACCGCATGATGTTTGAAAATACAAAAATCAAATGCATCTTTATTGTGATAACTTCATAGAGACCTTTCTGTAACATAAACATACTCTTTGAACTACTGTTTATGGGTATTGATTAAAATATAGCTCCATCTAGCTAATCAGAGTGTAATTTAATAATTTTGTAGCAGTCCAAAGAAACTGAAAGTGTTTTTATTTGTTACAGATGGCGGACACAGCTAAACCTGTGGAACCTACCACTCCAGCCAAGAAGGCTACAAAGAAGATCAAACCAAGGAATTATGACCTGGGCAATGGTGTCTACAGGTTCAGCAGAACACGCATGTATCACAAGAAAGCAATTTACAAATTCATTGACAAGAAGACACCAAAAACTGTACGTATATATGTATAAATGAATTCCTAAGTAATTTCTAGCATCTTGAATGAGTACTGTGGTATATATCTTTGGGTTTCCCATAGGTCAAACCCAAAAAGCCAGTGACAATCGAGAAGCAAATCGGTGGTGACAAGAATGGGGGAAAGCGTATTGTCTTGCTGAGGAAGAGGCGTGCAAATTACCCTACTGCTGACCCAGTAACAGTACATCATGCCAAGAAATGCTTTAGCGAACATCGCAGATACTTGAGGCCTACCTTAAAACCGGGTACAATTTGTATTCTTTTGGCTGGCCCACATAAAGGAAAGAGGGTGGTCTTTCTGAAGCAGCTAAAGAGTGGTTTGCTTTTGGTTACTGGTGAGTTTGAATGTACAAATTCTGTACATAATAAAATATCTAACTGCAAGCAAATGCATGTAAGGAACAATAGACAAATTATACATGTTTACTATTTGTAGGACCCTTCTTGATCAATGCTTGCCCACTGAGGAGAGTTAGCCAGAACTATGTTATTGCTACCTCTACTCGTATTAACCTGAAGGGAATGAAACTCCCAGCCCACATTAACGACGATTACTTTAAGAGGAAACGCGAGAAGCGTGCAAAGAAGGAGGAAGGCGATATCTTCAGCAAGAAGAAGGACAAGTACAAGGCGAGTGAGCAGAGAAAGGTTGATCAAAAGACAGTCGATAAACTCATTCTTGACGCCATTCGCAAAGACAAGGATAAGAAGATGCTGTTCACCTATCTGTCGGCAATGTTCGGTCTGCGAAGCAGTCAATACCCCCACAGGCTAAAATTCTAATCTTGTATGATTTGAGTTTTCCACACTTAATAAACAATCATTAAAACTCAAAAGGTCTCATTGAATTATTTACGTGCATTTTCTACTATGCTCCACTATCCATTTAGGTTTGTTGCATGGGAATACATATAATAAAATTGAAAATTAAATTTATTTCTCGCTTGCAGCTGAGAGTCATTACCTATAATGAATCGTTGATGAATACCTGTGACAGAGATACGAAAAGATATCTTTACGTAATGTTTCAGAGATAGATATGATCGCGTACACATAATTGTTGAAATTTAAAGCCCACTATTGGTGTCGGAGCATGCGCATTCGGAAAACTACCGTCAATATATGTAGTATGCGGAACGAAGTATATCGTTTGGAGACGCGATATAGAATAATGCAATATGAGATGTAGCGAGTGCCTTTCGATCTTGAATATACGCCTCCGCGTGTATTCTCCGATCTATCTGGTCCAGTCGCTGTTTAGTTTTTGAGTGGAAACGTTACTGCGAAGCACTTCGGATATTTCCTGGTGGCGGGTGTGCGGTACAGGTGTACGTCGCATGCACTTTACATGTGACACATTGTCAAATGTCTTCCTCTAGAACGGCCGATTATTCGGGGAACTATCAACATTTTAATGATGATACTAACGATTCGTTGGAACAAGAGGCATCGCATGGATCATGTCCAAGTGAGTCAACGTTGTTTCGATTTGGACACTCTCGTGAAACCTTAAATTTCCTGTTTTAAACACAATTGTTCTACACACTTTGGAGTATGGAGTTCGATAATAATGGACTGCCAGTGTTACATTATCCAGTTTCTTCTAATTGCGACGGGAGAACTTAGTTTGTCCTATAACAAGTCTCGGTTTATTTGTTTAAAAACACGATATGCCAGCCGGTTTAAGGGGCTAGGCTAGGCACGTGACTTTTAGCGAGTTGGCCGTTCGCTGTGTTACCTACAGAAATTTGACGGGCGAGGTGGAGCTGCTCGCGATGTCTATCGAATGATCCAGCGTCCAAACGCATGTGTGTCAGATCTCACACATACGTATGTTCAACTGTTTCGATCCACCTTTTTTGCGGCACTCGGTTATCGCTTTTACGATCTTGAACTGAGGAGCTCCCAGCTCCCGAGGTTCCGAGACCGAGTGTGAGCCCAGTCCCAACTACCGATACTATACGAATAGTACAGTACGCATACGTACTATAGCATACTATACTATATAAGGGGATCGGTGTGTCTCTGTTTCTTTTCAACTACAATAGGCTGTCTCACATTATCCGCATGTTACGATATACCACATTATCTACATGTCTATTGCCAAAAGTATAATGATGCATAGAATTGATCGGATGTCGATTTTATAAAAATATAAATTAAAAAAAGCTGAAAATATAAAAAGAAACGCGAACAGAAATTGTATCGAACACGGAATCGAACTCGTTCCTTTCAAATGGAAATCCATCGTCTTACTTTTAGCACTACTTACTGAATTATAATCAAATTTCCCATTTCGGTAAAAGAAGTACGACTCTGCTCTATGTCTGTTATCACATTTTAGAAAACGAAATATTTACAGTATGTCGAATTTTGTATGTCGATTTTTGTAATTTCAGTATGTCGATTATTCTGTTTCATATTATACAATTGTGTCTAACATGTGGAATTATTACTATTTGTACCATTTTTAGTACGACATGAGCATATGAGTTTGATGGAAAATGAATATGACCAAACAAAATCTTATGGATTATGATTTGAATGATTCGTAAGATGTATATAATTTCTTACAAAATCAATAAACTTTTTCTGGTATATTACTCTACGTGTAAAGATTGAAATTCTAGGGGACTTGCCGTAATTGTTACACTTTTTCTAATAAATGGTATTTGCATTTTTTTTTGGAAAGAAAAGACAATGAGAAGAGTCAAAGTAGTGCTTCAGTATGGCACGGAGATTCAAAAAGTAAGTCATGAGTTCGATTCCTAGTGTGAGATGTGTTACGACAGTTTTATGGACATGCGCGGCAAATAATATAGATCTATGGACTGGGAATGCATAGTAATTTTGTTAAGGAGGAGGAATGTTATCATACATTTGTGCTAGGAATATTAGTGTATACGTATGCATTTGCGCTATGGGAAATATCTCTATTTTGCAAAAACAAATACACGATTCCAGTCTTAACAATTCAGAAAATAAAATATTATGCTTTGAATCCTTTGCTAGCATGCCCTTTCTCACTAGGTACACTCAGCTGGGCTTACTCGGAATGACAGTCGTATCATTGTTTAGTACTATTGTTTATGAATATGTAAGAGAGTTTCCAACTATAGAACCGTTAGCATTCTAATAAATTAGATTTTAAAAATAGTGCAGTAACTAAATGAAAAACTTGAAAATTGTATAGGCATCTACTAGATAGTGCTTGCACGTATCTTTGTATTGAAATATTAGTTCTGATCTGCGTAACACTCCTCTGATGCTAGTATCAGATATAGCAGAAACAAAGATGATTGATATATTAGCTTCTTGCATATATTTATGACAGTCAAGCATTCAAAACAATGAATAGTACTTTGAACAAAAGAAACAACTCTGTTTCATTTCACTTTGTGCTATAACAATAAGAGCAACTATAAGATACGCGATCTTTGATTAGACAATCCATTTCATAAAAGTCATTTGCACAAGAACTGTTACACAGATCTAAATGCTTCAATTCAAAGGTATGTTTGCAGATTTGTAAGTTCCTTGTGGTTACTGAGATTTAAAAGTTCCACTTTATTAAATAAATGTCCATTGATCCAAATTTGAACAGCTGTATTTACCAAGTGTTTGGTTCTTGGGTCCAACTTTTGTAAAAATGCCAAAACTGGAAGATCAACTCTTCAAGATCATTTTACAGTACCAAAAACAACGCAGTTATGGAAGCTCTCATTTATAGTAGGAAAGACCCAAGTTATTACAACAGCATAAGAATATTTAGATAGCAAGACACTGTATTTAGATAAAGACTGGAATTGTTGCACTTGTAATGCTTCAAAACAAGTCATTACTATTTACTAAGGAATTAAGGAACTGTTTACTAGATTCCGATAAATCCCACAATTAAAAAACATAAGTAAGGGTAGGGCATTCTTGTAAAAGCATATTTTTGTGAGGTACATCTATATCGCGTATATGCCTAACCCCAAATTTTGCTGTCAAAGCTGTCAACACAGCGCAGAGTAGCCCTCTCAATTAGGCGCCACCTCGGACCCAATGGCCCACCTAAAGTACTCACAAATACCGATCTGTGTGATCGACACTATGGCAAAATCAGGCAAGAAGCAGAGCTAAGGGGGAAGTCTTCCCACTGCTCGATTTCTTATAATTTCAAAATAAAATACAGCTTGGGATGTTCCTCAGTTCATAAGGTAGTGCGGGCTGGTGTTTATTTTGCAAAGAAAATACGGAAAAGATGTAAATATGGTCTAGCAAACAGTCAGTGTATTTTGCGGCCATCTTCGAAAATGGGCAGATCTTAGCTTCGGTTTAGACAGTTAATAATACCAAAAAACAATGCAATTCAATGTAACTACTACCAGCCCGCACTTCCTTAGACTATCTTCTTTCGATTGAAATGTTTCTCAACCAAAAATCATTTCATACGAGCCAACAGGAAGACTTCCCCTAAACTCATATTTTTGGTCAATTTCGCCGGTAACACAGCAACTCTGCAGTACCGCCGACGACCCTAGCCTAGCCCCTTAAGATTTTTCAATACTTCCAGTGACTTATTGCTTACAAATCGACGAAGGTGTGGAAGCTCGAATGATGAAGAGTAATTTACCCGCTAATATATTAATTGTTATAAACATAAGCTTCGAATGACAGATTTATTTGTTTATTGATTTTATCAGTGATTTTTGGATTGTTGATCTATTACTGTTCCAGAGTATGGATCTATGTTATCTTGTTCTTCCCCAGGGAATCACACAAGCCCCTCACCAGAAACTGGTGAAAATCTTCGACAGTTCAGTAAAGCATTCGAAACCCATGGGATAAGAAACAGGAGTATGTCGGATAATGTGGGACTAGCTTCAGCAGATCCAATATTGGATCCTGAAACTCATTGGAATATGAATTATCATGAAGCAGCAATATTTTTAGAGGTATACACATATTCTTATCATAGTGTTTGTCCTCTAAGTAAGTCACCTTTATCAGTCCTCTTCCATTGTATGTAATAGTTTGTATCATCATACTACTCTGCTACTAATTGGTAACACTAGAAAACATCACTTTTGTATCAGCGTTTCTTGAGAAATATCATTTTTTAAATGAATCATAATACTTTTCTAGGAAGGCAGAAACAATGAAAAATTTGACTCCCACCCAAGACACCCTGAAGATTTGCCTGCATACCTTTTGGTTCACAACAGTTGGTACTATGGATTAGATTTGTTGACATCTTTAATACTTTTGGCATTAGCATTTGTGGAAGAACCAGCTGTGCCCTTATTTGGTGTAAGGGAAACAAGATAAACATTCCTCTCTTTTAGTGATGTTTTTCAGATCATTCATATGATTCTTTGATGTTTCAGATGCCAGTGTGGGCACATGGCACCATTGAACTATTTGCTTTAATGGCAATAGCAATAGAACTAGCTTTAAAATTGAGATGGATTGGATGGTCAACTATGCTAAAACACAAGAGAACAATGCTAAAAGTAAGGAAATAATTATTGTTTTGTACATATTGTGTACTTTCTTTGTGGAATTTCACACAGTACAAGTACATAGTATATATGTCCAATAACTCATTTTAATCCTGCGATAAATCGTTATGTTTACATTCCCCTAATTAAAGTGGGACATACAACTTCTTTGTGACTTTAACTGTCCGTAGTACATCTACATATAAGTGCTATGCATGTATCTGCAGTCTATATGTTCATATTTCATCATGGCATGAGAGTTATGGAATTTCACGATAATGGGCTTGTTTTATCTGTGTCTGTCTAACAACAATAAAACGGTTGTTTCCTATACCACTGATGCAATAAATGTGCGGGTAATTAATGATATGATAACAGTATTTATTGCTCTAGACTAATGTTCCATATGAAATTTTTTGGTGAAATGGGGCTGTGATAACTAAACATTTCCTCAAATTGACGGCAAAATTGTGTTGGAAAGTTTTATAAGATTTAAAAAATACCTTGCTATTTTTTTATTTCGATTGTATATTGAATTTGCAAAAGTATGGTATGGGATATGAATATTCTTATAGTATTACACTTAGCTGTTACATATTTATTGTGCATTATGGAGCAGAGTATTGAAAACTTTTCGCACCTGTAATACCAATAAGACAGCTTAAAGTTTGAATATTCAATGAACCAACCAATGATTTAACTGACCTGACATAATACCCAGCTTATTTTACGCAACATGTTGTTCGATTTCATGACGCTAATGCTCTAGAGTAATTAAAATTGAATGTCGAAACTGTAAATACAATTCCCGGTTTTTAGTACGCGCTGATAAAGATTGCTGTCTATTTATACATATGTACATATGGAGACAATTTCTGATGCTCATCTTTTTATTTTAGTGTGTTACATTAGGTATTATGTTCCTTGAGGCTGTAACAGTACTTGTGCGACAGTCATCACACTTTCGTGTCACCCGTGCATTGCGACCTATTTTTCTTATGGACACAAAATGTTGCGGAGGTGTGAGAAGATTTATACGGCAAATTTTGTTAACGCTTCCCCCGATTTTGGATATGCTGGGTCTTCTCTTGTTTTTTATAACAGTTTATACAGTATTAGGCTACTATATGTTCAGCGAAATGAATCGGAATTTTGCCACTTTACAAGATAGTTTCGTAAGTCTTTTTGTTCTTCTGACTACAGCTAAGTAAGTACATATTTGTATGAGTACTATCCATATATTATAATGAGTGTGAATTAAATGCAAACTTTCACTTCTAATTTTCAGTTTTCCAGATGTAATGATGCCATCTTATTCAGTGAATAAGTGGTATGCAATATATTTTGTATCATATTTATCGACTATGTTGTACGTGATGATGAATTTAATGTTAGCAGTTGTAAATGAAACGTTTACAGCTGCTGAACGGCAGAAATTTAAAAAATTGTTCTTACATAAGAGAAAAGCATGCCAACACGCATTTAAATTGTTGGTGTCCAAGCAAAATCCGGACAAGTTACGTTTTCGACAATTCGAAGGAGTAATGACTTACTATGCACCACATATGAGTACGAATATTGTGTACATTCTGCTATGAATGAAGTTAATATTTCGTTAATGTATATATAGCAATTAAATTGCATAGGTGCACGGGACATTGTTTTACTCTTTCGTCATATGAATACATCCGGCAATGGTACATTAACTGCGGAAGAGTTCTTTACAATTTATGATGCTATAATGCTTCAATGGGAGCCACAATATTCCACCGTGCCATGGTATCATAGTACATGGGAACCGCTGCAAACACTTTGCACTGCAGCACATGCGGCAATCAGATGGCCATATTTCGAAACTATAGTGTGTAAGTGCGATGTGTGGAGTAAAAAATTGATATATTTCGATAAAAATAGTTTTACACGGCACCTTTAATCCGCAGATACTGTAATTATTGGGAATGGCATTGCTATGATAGTGAGAATTGCTGAACCCAGTGCAAGTGTTGGAGAGTCAGCACATCGTTTTGGTGCCTGTTGGGACACAATGCTGTTTGGAGGAAGTAAGTTAACAAGATCTTGGAAATAGTTAGTGAATTTAATATACTGTATTAATTATTTTTAATTACAGTTTTTGTAACCGAAGCATTGATAAAAGTATTAGGACTTGGGACTAGACGTTATCTCAGTTCTGGATGGAACCTATTTGATCTAGGCACTTCTGTTATGACATTAGTTGCTGCTTTCATTCTGAGTGTGCTCCCATCGGCAACATTCTTTGTCTTATTCAGACCACTCAGATTATTGAGACTATTTAAAATAAAAAAGCGATACCGAGATGTTTTCGGTACTCTTGTTATTCTGTCTCCGTTGATGTGCTCAACGGCAATCGTGATGCTTGTTTTGTATTATTTCTTTGCGATTATCGGCATGGAATTGTTCGCTGGAACTGATATGCGAAACTGTTGCAAGTATGTAAAAATGATATTGCTTTTGCTACTATATTTTTGATACTATTCATAATATTCCTTTTTTATTATCATTTATAGAAATACGACAGTAGAAGACTTTTATAAATATTCGGCAAACGAAAGTACCGCCTTAGGCTACTACTACCTTAACACTTTCGATAATTTAATAGCAAGTGGAATGACACTGTTTGAGTTAACAGTTGTCAACAATTGGTTTATACTAATGAATGCCTATGCCTTTACGGTTGGAATGTATACACGGATATATTTTATGATATTCTACTTAGTTACGATGATAGTTTTGACCATCGTTGTTTCAAGCTTTCTGGAAGCCTTCAGGTTTAGAATACAGTACAAGAAATCAACATCAAAACGTGATGGTATGTCTCATGCCAAAAGTCCTTGCGAAGTAATGATTGATATTATTATAATCTACATATTTTCATTACAGAAGAGAAAATGCTACATGAAGAAGTAGAATTAAGGTGGGATGAGCTACAATGTATAATTGAAGATTTCCAAGTCTTAGAAGAATTGCGATCATCTCTCGTAGTAGGCGTAAGTACTTGCAATTTGTAGCAATATGCACTTCATGTACTTACCATATACTAAGATGCCCTAATATTAATTACAGGGAACTACTGTATTTATCGGCTCCCGGCCACGAACTAGAGAAGTACTACAAAGAAAAATGTACACAAATGAGATAAATGAATGGATTGCAGAGGCGAAGTTGGAAGAAAGAAGAATCTTAGATGAAGCAGAGTGTAATGCAGATGATGTTCCTGGAGACGATGGAACCTCCGAATCCGATCGACTTGCAATGAATGGAAATCCACATTCCCCTCTTCATAGTAACTTAACTAATGTTATGTAGTTGATCTATATTACAAGTAAGTGGATATTATACTACAATTTTGAAGTGTGAACATGAAACATTCGCGTCATTAAAGTCATAGCTATTCTCTTCCTGGCCGAATTTCTTAGAATTATTCGGTCACGTGAATTATAATTGTGGGTATATTTTGATCTGGTCAAAGTAAATCCGAAAATGAGATTATTATTCAATTGATTTCAAAAATGATATTAGTTTTGTCAAAAAGAACGCGTATACTTTAGAGTATGAACAAAATATCAGAGGATTATTCACTGTATTTAATTTATTGTATTCATTCATCCTTTGATGAAAGTGATTAATCATTGGATATATATCGAGAACAATTCGATATGCATATTCTGACAGAAAGTATTTTAATTACTTTTTTCTGACAATGAATCATTTCTGCTGTACAATATATTTATATTATGAAAATGTCTAAATGTACAACATCATTACTAGATGTAATTCTGTTACATTTCATAGAATAATACTTTATGTATGTAGGAAATAAACCAACAGATTAACTTATTATTTAATTTTTAAGCAATTCCAATATGAAATATTACAATACATACATATGATAAGGAAATGCAGTGATAGAAAGCTATTACTAAATATTAACTTATGATTGTACCGTGTATATAATCACCACGCTAAACTTATGTAGATTTATAAAATTCGTAGTACCGCGAATCCACTGAAACTTAGTCTTTATATTTGTGTTGCGTTCAGAAAAGGAACTATTTGTTTCACATATTGTCAGTAAGAATGTACAGTATTTGTTATGTAATCATCTTTCAATAAGTAAAGCACAAATATCAGTAATTTTAATTATGAACTTGTACACCAGGACAACCTAAAGTGGTGAGAGTTACAGAAAAACCATCGGCAATTAATTTTCTGGAGATACTTGAAATCGTTTCGGGTTGAGTGTCGGGTAGTAGCAAAATATATGCATACCCTCCCCCACCAGCGCCTGTAAGTTTCGCGGCTAACGCATAATTTTGAGCTTCAGCACAGATTCTATCTAACGATGGATGCGAAACTTGGCATGTAGCAAGGAGTCCTTGATTCATATTAATAAGAACCTGAAATTTTGTGCATATAGAAAAGTCTTACGTTGTGTAAAACATGATTGCAATTTCACTCATGCTAAAGAAGTAAAAGTAATTTACCATTAATTGGTGATAAACTTCATCCAGTTCGTTATCAGCACTTGATAAACCCTTTACTTTTCCAATGATTTTAAGCGCTTCCTTCGAAATATTATCGACTGAATCCAAAATTAAATCGATGATCGCCGGATATTTAGACTTCAAATCAGCTACTCTTTCCACAAGTTGTTTTGTGCTTCTGCTGACCCTTGTGTCCACCAACAATATTCTCATAGTTGGAATATCTGATATTGGATTCACATAGCAGCCCTTTTTGAATTCTATTATTGATCCATACGTGCATATGGAATTGTCTACTCCAGATGGAGTGCCATGCATAATTTTTTCGCAGTTTAATGCGTATTTCGAAATTACATCCAAATCTTGTTTATCGAAGGATTTATACATATTTTTTTGTAAACGGGACCAGTGCAAAAAACATGCGGCAAGACAAACTGCAAATGAAGCAGAACTACCAAGACCAGCACCGATTGATAACTCCGAAACCAATTGAATTTGAAAAGGTGTTATATTACATTCTTCTTTGAGAGCGACATATGTGAGAAGATAGAAAAATGCTTCTAAACTTAACTTTTGCTGCAGATTCAGATAACCTACTGTACAAACGAATTCTCGTATCTGGTTGTAGAATGAATCAAAATCATCGATGGATTCTATTTTACTATTAACAAAGAAAAAGTTTCGTATTTGCTGCAACGGTACATTGACAGCTAAATTAGTTTTAGAGAAATATATTTTGATTGTTTCTTCTATCTCGGGCAATTCAGTAAAGTGTGCTGTTGTTCTTAAACCGAGGCTGGCTGCTATTGCAGTTTTTCCATACACTACAGCATGTTCTCCAAACAAAATTACTTTCCCTGGTGCAGACACCTTAAACTGAATCATTATAGCTTTTTGCCGACCGTAACAATTTATTCAAATGTTATTTATTCGATGTCTGAAGTGACTGAGGGTTCAATTTACAATATAGTTATTAATTAGGAGTTCTGCTTTTCCCACTGTTCGGGTGTTAGTGTTTTTTGCGAAAATGCATGGATACTTTTAAGTTCCTCTTCTAGTATGGAATTTACCAACCTGGGAAATGAATTTTTCAATGTTTGTCTGCAAAGAACACAGTCAAAGTAACAAAAATATTATTACCGATGGCGTTGTAATAATGGCTTGCCTTCAAATACATTAGACACGATAACTACAGCAAATTTTGCGCCACAGCCATCGGATTGGTCTACCACCTCCTGAAACAAAAATGCAGACACACTTCATTTTCACTCCAAATTTCAAACTTCTCTTCGTTAGTACTTCCAAGCTTTACCTATATATTAATTATCTAGGAACTATAGAATTAGCAAAATATAAGTAATTTTCGAAAGAAGCACTCAGCAACTCTCCCCAAAATAAGTTGCTCGCGATGTAAAATCTAGTTGACTGCCAAGAATCAGTTTGCTAGAGCTAACATTACTCTTATGGTAATTCTACAGGAATACAGAAATATAGCAAAGCAAAAGGTCGAACTAAAATATTCATCGTATTGAATAATGTATTGCTAACACTTTTAAACTAGAATACATTACTGCATACAACATACCACCCCATTGACAACACCTTTTTTCAATTACACATATATAAATAATTTCTTTTATAGAATGCTTGTGACAAATAACACTACAAAGATAGGAATATAAACATTAAATTATTTATTAAAATAGAATCTTAAATTACATTTGACAGATATTTGGATTATATTAATTGACCTTTAATTTATCCACAGAATTAAATGTATACAATTGTTTACAATTAAAATATAAGTAGAATGCCAAAAAATGGCCACAGGAATATGATGAGATTAATAATGGAAATAAATCTGGGTATTTTTTTGGCGGTATAATACACTTACTAGCAATAGAGAGAGTGATTATTCCTAACAGAGAGCAGCAGAATATCAAATAAATGAAACGCATATTGTTATATAATGGTAGATTACATTTTGTTTTGAGATATTCACCACAAGACCTAAAAAATTGCATAACAGCACGTTTATATTTGCTGGTTGCTAACTTGAATTTCTTTGGATTAACTGACTTTCTACCAACTCCTGACATTTCTTGATTATTGAATAATTGGTTATAATTAAATATGTCTGGCCACAGCCACAAGACAAAGAAAAAGTATAGTACAAAAGTGACACAGTATGCAGTGTATAATCCATCTTTGATAAATAATGGCAGCATACTAAAGTGAGAAATTAACAGAAACCAAAAACAAGCAAAGGGATCATTATGGAAGTGCAGCATAACTGGGACTGCAACTAAAAGAATAGATTTCTCATGAACTTGGAATGAGAAAAGAAAAAATGCTAAAGCAGAGTTTATAAGAGAAAGAACCAGCTTATTTTTATTTGGATATAGGTATACATTCAAACTACTTGGTAAGACACCAATGACTGTTGCTATTAGACATAAGCGGGCCAACTGTTCATTGGTGAAAGACGAATGTAACTTGTAAATTACATTGATCACACACCATACGTTAGAGACTTTATCTTCAAAGACCCCCCTTTGCAAAGGAAACAATCTCAGCAATGTATTTATAAATGTATTCCGATCCTTGAGAAATGGTAGCCATATCAGAAGAAACATTGCAAGAACAGTGAATGATATAAAGAAGAGTTCCTTCACACAAGGCCACCATTGCCTTGATTTGAAAGGAGAATACTTTCCTAATATGTAAAAAAAGATAGGTAAGGCATGGTATAACTCCATTTGCTTGTAGTTCAAGGCAGCAACAAAGAAAATGGAACCCATAAGAAAAGAATCCTTAAGGAATAATGCTACAGCATAAATGAAAAATCCTAAGGATACAGAGTTATATTGAAAATGTCCATGATCTATTAGTATTAATCCTGGGTATATTAAGGCAGTTAAAATAATCTGGTGTTTGTACTTAAAACCAAAAGTGCTTTGCTGTTTCTCAGAAAGCCTTGATACATGATTTATGTACATGAAATATGTTATTGCTGGAATATAAATAAGAACATCTGTGAGCAAAACAGAGAGTCTCATAAAATATTTATGTTCAATAGATGAAATGCCCCTTGATTCTTGTAACTTTGTATATGAGGAATTAATCTTTGTGGCTACATATCCTAATAGAAAACTATGATAAGCCGTTAAAGGAGGGTAATCTAATCCCCAGTATAACAAATCGTTATCTGTTGTATTAATATACCACTCGTTGGCAGGTAAATTGAAAGTTATCTCCTGCCAGTGCCGTTGGGCTTCATAGTCTCCAAACATTGGAGGCTTCCCTTCCCCACTATATGGATGGTATGTAATGCACCATCGTAAAAGAATGGCAAAGAGAGAGATCAATACGATTTCAGAAGAGTTTCGCATGATTCTCGATTTGCGTTGTTACTCTTGGCCTTTTCTTCCGGGCTAATCTAGCCTCGAGTGCGTATAACGAATCGACTAAATGAAGAAGAAAGCTTATCTATTTGCGGTCATGCTGGAAAAGTGAAGGTTATAAAACGTGCCAGAGGACCGAAGTAATCTACCTGTATAACATTTTATACATACCACGTGTGAAGCTTTCAATCCCTCAACCAACTTATTTTTGATATAGTCTTCTGTATAAGGCATACTCAATTTTTATAGCGGCCGGCACTTTCCTATGTATTCGTATATCTGCTTTGAGTTTTGGAATTGAGCTTTATCCCAGAGCAATATTGCTATAGTTAAACACACTGTTGCCGCTATTGTTCTAATTTCGCTTATCGGTAAGGCTTTTAACAAGTGTCTCTTAATCTGACGTCAAACTTTCTACATGCGGTTTGTAGTGCGAGTACTCCATATATTTGGCAAGATCGATTTCGACTTCGGCGATTAATCGAGCGGTTAGCTTAATTTCGCGGGTAACATTATTATTACAATAACGTAGTCGACGCGCATGTTATTGTCAATCTTGGATGAAAAATTGAGTCCGATAGATGAGCTTTAAGGTCTTGCACGTACCTGAATTGAATTCCTTTGATGTTAATTAAATGCAGTCTACTTTCTCTCGGACTGAATGATTTCGAACTTTACACTCCCATCGTAACAGAGCTATATACATACAAAGACCTCATTGAACGGAAGAAATAACTGTATGCATGCCCGAGAAAACGATCGTGCATGTACTTATTGATAACAAGCAAACTTCTCTTTTAAATAATAAATATACTTCAGTATCGTTCCTTTCCCGTTATAATATTGCAGAACTGAAGGCCGTTTGTTAGCTATATAAGTTAGAATGCTTGTTGTGTGTGTGCACTACGAGAATGACCTGCATAATTATGCGATTTGCATACTTACTGCTAATTTGTGCGAAGCTGTTATTTTTATAATCCCCTGAAGTCAACATGCAAGGATTTTAAATTGCGGATTCTAATAACACATTTTATATATAATTATAAAAATTGTTTGCAGCTGTCTTGCTGTATGATCCGCGCTATTGCGTATTACATGTCCATGATACTTTTTGGTTCGTTTTAAAACTTTTTTGGGCGTACTAATATCGTAGAAACCACATTGATGGCTTATACTGCATGTCATGCATATATATATACAGTTGTTTTTCCCACTTCTAATATCTTTTTATTCATAATATTTTATATGACACCGGTATTAAATGCGTCATAATAAATTCCCAGCATACGTTTTAAGTGTTTTGAACGGAAAAATATATTACATACGCAATCCATATCATGTTATGCAGGCATAGTAGATGAGTGAGGCTAATTAGATGGGAATACACACGTGGTGCTGCTGTAGAGAATAGAATAGTAGCACATTCCAGCAATTTCGTTAATATGGCGGCTACATTTAAACTCGCACGCTTTATTAAATTCGGTAGAAATTTACCAAAACCATTGAATCGTAGTTTGCGGCAAGGACTTTTGGAAAAACAATGCATTCAGCTTTCAGGTTTGTAGCATCTTTTTTGTTGCCATAGCTGAATGTTTATACTTTCTTTCGAAATACTGGAGATTTCAGGTTATGGAATATTATTGTGCCTTCTTGCCTAATAGTTAAATCACTGTTATTAAAATCCATTACTATTGTTTCTTTCTTGTAGCCGTGAAGAGCGACTCAAGGCGGTACTTTTCATCCGAACCAGCAGCACAAACGAGTCAGCTTCACAATATTATAACAGACACTGAGAAGTCCACCGGTAATTTTCGCCGAAGTTTTATTATATTTATTAATTTCCTCAAATCAATTTATTATTATATGGTTCAATACTAGGTGAAGCCTCAAAACATGAGTTCCAATCAGAAACTCAAATGTTGCTTGAGATTGTTGCCAAATCCTTGTACTCGGATAAAGAGGTAACATTTTCTACCTAGTTTATTGCAGCCATACTCATAGCTCATGCTTGAATAACTTTTTTTTGTTCTAGGTATTTGTGCGTGAGTTAATATCTAATGCGAGTGATGCTCTTGAAAAATTACGCTATATGCGATTAAGCAGTTCTGAGGCAGCTGACGGAGCAGGTGACAGAAGTTTAGAGATTCATATAGCAACTGATAAAGTGAATAGGACACTGACAATTCAAGATACCGGTATTGGAATGACCCGTGAAGAATTAATTGCAAATCTGGGAACCATTGCCCGTTCTGGGTCTAAGGTACAAATTGTCAATGAATTATACAATATTATTCTGCAAGCAAAAATTGTATTAGTTCATGTGTAGGCCTTTCTGGAGCAATTGAAAGAAAAGCAGGAGTCTGGAGATCCATCAAAGATAATAGGACAATTTGGAGTTGGTTTTTATAGCGCTTTCATGGTAGCCAATAAAGTAGAGGTGTTCACTAAATCTTTTACCAAGAATGCAGAAAGTCTCTGTTGGTCATCAGATGGGTATGTTGGGATGGATGTTTTTCTATCTCATTCTAGTAGTTGCACTATCAGACAGTTCAAGTTAAATGGTGTAATGTATGGGTGTTAGATCTGGAGTTTTTGAGATATCATCTGCTGAAGGGGTTCAACCAGGAACAAAAATTGTTATCCATCTGAAACCAGATTGTCGTGAATTCTGTGATGAAGAGACAGTCAAAAGTAAGTTTGTTTATGGTTAATACAAGAAGATACAACATTCCAATAATTTTATTTCTTTACAGAAATTATCACAAAGTATAGTAATTTTGTTGGCAGTCCAATTTATATTAATGGCGCTCAGGCAAACACAATTCAAGTAACTAGAATCACTTTTATATTTATACATACACCAATGCTAATTGCAGAATTTACATAACATGATCTTATTTATTTGTAGCCACTGTGGATGATGGATTCAAAAGATATTACACCATTACAACACGCGGAATTTTATCGATTTATAGCAAACAGTTTCGACTCACCAAGATTTGTATTACATTACAAGGCCGATGTACCAATTAGTATTAGAGCATTACTATATTTTCCGGAGACAAAGCCAGCTTTATTCGATCTGGCTAGAGATACAACTAGTGGTGTTTCACTTTACAGCCGCAAAGTTTTAATTAAAAGCAAAGCTGAGAACCTTTTACCGAAGTGGTTGCGATTTGTTAAAGGGGTTGTTGATTCTGAGGATATACCTCTGAATTTAAGCCGAGAGCTGTTGCAGAACAGCGTACTTATAGGGCAAGTCTTTGGAACGTCATTATAATTTTCAGCCCATTGCATTATTTTTGTATCATTAACCATATCTGTTATTGTAGAAAGCTAAGAAGCGTTTTAACAGCACGCGTTTTGAAGTTCTTGCACGAACGATCTACTAAAGAGCCTGAGCAGTACCTTCAGTTTTATGGAGACTATGGTTTATTCTTAAAAGAAGGCATTGTTTCAAGCACTGATCAAAATGAAAAGGTTATTGAACATTAACTATACTATACGACGCGCGATATATGACTATGGATTATATGAAATATTTTTCGACAGGAGGAATTAGGTAAATTATTGCGGTTTGAATCATCTGCAAAACCTGCAGGGGAATTGGTCAGTCTGTCTGATTACTGCAGTCGCTTACCAGAAAGTCAGAAAAATATTTACTACTTATCAGCACCAAAGTAAGTAAATTCCTTCACCCATTGCAGTTTTTGTACTGTTAGAAAATGTGCATTTTTATTAATTTCAGCCGAGCTTTGGCCGAGCAATCACCGTATTACGAATCTCTTAAAAAACGTAATGTGGAGGTTTTATTCTGTTACGAAGCCTATGACGAAATTATATTGATGAACTTGCGTCAATATAAGTCCCGGTTTCTGACTTCCACGGAGAAAGAAATGAGAGACGATATTGACTCGCACAAATCAGAGAATCTAGGTATGCATAAATGGGAATGTTTGTAAGTTTCAATGTGAAGTCCATATTTATTATGAATATGTTGTGATGCAGGTATTTTAAATAAAAAGGAAGTAGATGATCTCGTAGGCTACATGAAAAATGTTTTATCGAAGAAAGCACACGAGATTAAGATGACAAATCGCCTTGAATCCCATCCATGCGTAGTTACGGTGCAGGATATGGCGAGTGCAAGACATTTTATTAGGACACAATCACATCAATTAGACGAGGAAATGCGATATGCTTTGCTTCAACCACGGTTCGAGATCAATCCGAATCATCCCCTCATTAAAAAACTTTGCCACCTTACTAAGACTGAGCCAAAACTTGCAGATCTTATTATAAAACAGGTATAATACTTAGAATAGTGTTAAAACATTTGTGAGAAATGATGTACAACTTTAATTTTTTCTTAGCTCTTTACTGGGGCAATGATTGGTGCTGGTTTAATTGAAGATTCCCGGGTGCTGCTTACTCCAATGAATGAAATACTTACACTCGCGCTCGAAAAGTATTGATAAAGCCCACAAATTGAACGATAAGTCCTGTATATATATGTTCCTGAATGTTGTTTACGTTAGAAGCATTATTGTAATAAATAATAGAAAGTACATCGACGATAATAATTATTGATCTTTGGTCACGTTAAAATTCATAGTACCTACCTTGAATTATGCCAAGAAAGTGGGCGACGTTTTGTATAAGGCGACGATGAATAAAGGTGTTTATACAACTGAATGTAGGCAAGATTGTTTTCTTTATTACAATAGGTTGATCTTGTACAAATTAATTATAGCCTTAAACTTACAACAAGTCAAGTTCTTCATGTTTCGAAAGATTCCATGATATCGATATGTCTTCTATTAGTAGGGCTAAATGTGGTGAATTTAAATTGTACCCAGTTTTTTATCTTCCACGTTTTTTTAAATTTGTAGATTATATAATTTTAGTTAACTTCTGATCGAACAAAGACAATTACCGTCTTTCTGCCGTGTGCTTATAAGGAAAGGAAGTAATAGATCAGCAAGCTTGAAGTTAACAATGTGCCAAAATCGGATGCACATGAGCATGCATAGATCTATTTGGGCTCAATCAATTCCAACCACTTAAAGCACTGATGATCTTAAATCATGAAGTCTTTCCGCATGACTCGTAAATAAGATTCTTAATTCCTTGGAGCTTCAAAAAACATCCAAATCGTTTTTGCTGTGTATAATGATGAGTTTTAATGTTTAATATTAAGACAAACAGATTGTTATAATGTAATGTATGGTCGCACCATGTTTTTCTTTTTGCAGTCTTTGATCAAAACATAACCGGCACACAATTTTTTTAGTAAAATAAATCGTATTCAAAGAATATGCTGTGCTTCAGGACGATCTGAAATTTTCTTTGCTCATTGATGTCGATTTCGATACAATTCATTAAATAAACTGTACAACTGTTTTATTTCATTCTAATATAGAATAAATTACTTATATTCAATTGTATCTATACAAATGCTGCATTGAAATTTCAGAAAGAGTGGGCACAGCTGTTTTTTTAAACTTACATAAACACAAGACAAATATTTTTGATCTTCAACTGAAAAGTCACCCTGTTTTGCATCATCGTTAGTGAGGATTATTCATTCACCCCACTAAATACGCGTAGGATATCTAGTGTCCTTGACGGAACAGGAACATAAAATTCGCTTTGCCAACAAAATTCTATATATATAAAAACATGGAAACCTCACCCGATTAAGCTGCCGTTATATGTTTCTGTGAAAGGAAATACTTATTGTTAATACAGAAATAACTTCATTAAAAGACACTAGGTACATATAAAAAAAAAATCTTTTCATTATGTATCGTATCTTCACCGTTACAGAAATTAACATAAAAATGCATTGTTTTCATGGCAGTTTAAAATTACTTGGCAGTTCGGAAAGAATTTTCTTTAGATGGACATGTATTCGCGGAAAAGTTCATTATACGAAAGATAAGTAAAACGAGAAAAGATGAGCGTATTATGAATGATTGATGATGAAAATGTAACGAGTTGCATGCAACCCGTGCCGTTGAGCAGTCTTATAGGAGAATAGATAAATGCAGAAGCTTTGTGTAAATCGTAGCACCATGTATGCAATTATGTTTCTCGAACTGATGGCGACTATGTGAGAAAAGAAAAGTGATAAAAGAGGAGAGAAAAGAAAGATGTAAATTGTTGAACGGAACGCTGACGTTGCTTCTACGTACAATGCGGAGATTGAGTATTGCCTTCCGCTTTTTCTTGACTTTTCGTTTATAAAATGTCGGATGATTAATATTACAAGTATTATAATACAAGTCATAGTATTTGATCATTCGTATAAACATTATTATCATCACAGTAAAAATATTTCATATCTTTTTAACTATTTATTGTGCTTCGCTCTAGTGAACACGAGCAAGGATGCACATATTGCCCTAGAAGCAGAGCATTCTTTTTCACTAATTTTAATTTGTTTACATACTAGACTACGCAGTACTTATCATAACGCATCTTTAAGTAGTCCATCGTTTCATATATACGTAATCAAAATAAAATTAGTTAGCAAATAGTAAAAATACATAAATGTACCTATGTATCTTCTGCACTGGAATTACAGTTAGAGATAATATTTAAATTTAAACGATAAGTCATTAAATAATAGTCATTGGTCTTACGACGCTGTCGTGATGAAATTTACTGTCGTCAAGTACTGAAGTTTCTTCTTAAAATCAGTCCTTAGAAATAGAGGTTTTTTGTGGTTGCTGCAATAGAATAATTTATGCTCTTTTTCCTAGGCCCCATCCCCGCTGGTAGAATTTATGGTATCAATTTGCATCGAAATAATATGGTCTCTAATAAACTAATAGATGATATTTAATATAGAATTCAATTATTTAAGTAAAATATTAAATTTTTGAATTTTCGAAACAACTGACATAGTTGTATAAAAAAACATAATCGGTGTTAGTAAACTAGACGTTGTTTTTAAGTACATTAGTACCTAAATTCTACCCAAGCAGGAGATTGGAAGCACGATGTAACTCTTTAGTAGATACATCATTTATAGACACACGCACACCAGCATCTCACATATTAATTTCTTGTTCCATAGCTGCCTGTACAGACTCCCTACTTATGTCGATAATATCTATGTACAAAACTCACATATTCACACATGTCTGTACTTTACTATTTAAGAAGCACAGAGAAACATGATCATGTATAGTTCCTTTTCACATTGCGGCACCACTTTTTGTCACACCGAGGTCTGCGTGATACCGTTTCCCGATAACCACAAGCGTCCGTTAGTTTTGTGATCGGCAATTTCATATTCCGAATCATCGATTTCACATAAATTCGTCGAAAGGTCGCTATTACTCATAGCGCCACCCAATAACGAATTTCTCTCCTCAAGAGTTGTGATTACCGAGCCAATCTCATCAACATCGTCACTCTTGTGGCATCGGTTGCGACGGCTACTTGGAAAACCATAAGGCACTACATCATCCTCTTCCTCGTCCGATTCTAAAGTACTAAGACGTCCATTTAGCGGATTAGTCTCATTCTCCGTATCTGTATGAATGTTATAGTGTGGCAAATAAGTGTTCGGATGCCGCAGGTAACTATCGGACCCTTTATATTTATATTCTGCTTCTCCCCCACTGTCCAAGGGATTCAGCCGCTGCGTCTCTGTACAATGGTACTGTTCGGAGAATTCCGTTCCACATTCGGAATCACCGACGTACTCGGATTCTTGATCTTCATTTAGTGTTTCTATATCTCGTGTTGGATCTACTGGGCCATGCACTGAAATATAATAATTAGAAGTGAGTAAGGTAGAGAAAACATTTTAGAGAATGCTGCACTGCGAAGCTGAATATACTCACTTGATGGTAATTGATGAGTGTTGGACTCGTTACTCTCGTTGCTGTGGAAACTGGACGAGTCGGGAACTTCGCTGCCTGGTACCTCCGTAATGTTGGGCAGGGGGTTCTGACTTGGCCTGACCCAATCTGAACAGTCCCAGTGATACCCTGAAAACATTGCAGACAACAACTGTACTCCAATAGTAACATGCGACAACCGAGCACCAATGCTGCGTTAAAGAGTTGTGAGAAGCAAGTTTCGGTGAAAGATAAAACAGGATTGGAGAGAAGATGTACAGCAATAAGCCAAGCAACCCAAATTCATGTATCGCGATCCAGGCATTCTATCTCGACTTACCACCAACGATACGAGGATCATCCTCGATGGAAGTCATGGAGGTAACGGAGGTCCCACCTCCATGAAGCACACGTCGAGAAGAATTTAGTAGAAGTCCTCCAGTGGTCAGCTCTGGTACCACTGGACTCGCTCGTTTCAGGTCTGTTAGTGCACACAATACGATACATTGATGTTAATATAATTCACTACAGGCCACGGTGAGCACACTTTTCTCGAGACTTACAATAATTAGGTATCTTTAGGGTGAGCGGAACAGCAGACTTAGAGTGAAAGGAATTAACATGTTTAGAAAGGAGAAGAGCAAGAGAGTGCTCCTGCGCTCGAGAACGAATAAGTTTAAGTTATTTCAATGAGAAGGCTTAATATAATAAAGAGTGCGGGTCCACCCAAGATGCATGCCAAAAGCCAAAACAAAAGTAAGAAGCTACAATGAGTAGGGGAGTCAGCAACGCAAACTACTCACCGTTCTTGATTTTAGTTGTATCCGTGATGAAGGATGCTAGCTGCATCTGTTCTTGCCAGCTTGGTTTATGAAGACTATCCGTATCGCTGCCCGCAGCGTTTCCACCGACTGGGTTAGCAAGGGTTAAGGATGGGGGTGGTACTGGAGTACTGCGATTTAAGTTTCTTAAATAATCAGGTGGGAAGTTTTCGAGCTCATCACCCGCGCTGCCGTAGCTGCGCAGGGTATCCAGATTATTTAGAGCAACTGCTGCTGAATTGCTGTACGTTGCGGGTTCGTTATTCGAACTAGGGGTGTAGGAAGCGGGTCTGGGTGGACATTGGGGAGGTTCTCTCTGCAAAAAAATCACACAAAACCTTAAAACTCAATGCACGCACCACGCCTGGGATAGGGAATACTGGCAGATGATTGCAAACCAAAAAAAACAGCATCAGAAAACGTACAACTTGACTACTTCTGGCATATAATTAGTATTATTCAGTGCATGCTTTTGTGCGTAATGTCTCGATATTTGTGTGGACGTACCTGTATTACTTCCAAGTTACTTAATTTGGAGCTCCGTTTGAATTCGTGTTCATGCGGCCGAGCAGAGTTTAATACAATCTGCTTTCGGGTTTCGTTATTAATGTTTTCTGCGCGGGCTCTGGTTCGCTTCATTCTGATTCTTCGGTAGGCAACGAATATGATGATCAATAGAATGTTAAGTACAACTGCGACACCAATCCACATTAATTGCTCCCAAGTAATATTGAAATGGCTGGATATGATGGGAGTGGAGTATGCGGGATTGCCGCAGTTCAGTCCGGTCATATTAGGTGGACAGATACATCGGTAGGTTCCGATTTCATTGATACAAGTACCACCATTGGTGCAAGGATTGGCATCACATTCATTTATATCTGTTTCGCATCGATCGCCTGAAAATCCTTGGCACTTGCATATCGGTCCGCTGTTGCCCTCTTCGCACACCCCACTGTGAATACAGGGGTTGGGACTACAATATCTTCCAAATTCGCATCGTTTTCCACTGAGACTTGGATCAACACACTCGCACGTATAATCGCCCCCCTCTGGCACGACTTTGCAACGGCCACCGTAAAGACAGGGAGACGAGGCACATGGCTCAGTATCAATTTCGCACACCGGACCAGCGAATCTACTGTGGCATTGGCACTCGTAGGTATCACTTCCAGTATCTTTGCACGTTCCACCGTTTTGACATGGTTGAGAACCGCATATACCCGGAGGTACAAGTATAGTAGTCGTATCGCAACTGAATTCAACGTTTGCAAAGCGTTTTAAAACAGCAACGCTACTTGCTCCACTCATATGTAATGGTACAGAAACCTTTGCTATTCGAACATCATCCATACATCCAATAAAACCACGTTGTACATCTTCGAATCCAAGAACGGATGGGTGTTGTCGTACTTCTGCGCCTAGGTAAAGATCATCCGACTGAAGATTTAAGATGTCATTGATTCCTGGTGCGGAACCGTGCGCTACATGCTTGCCGTCTACAGTGAGCCTGGCACTATTGCTTTCCCGTTCTAGTTGTATTTCGTGCCATTGACTGTCGCTTACATATACACTGCTTACGCGAACCAATCCTTCTCCACTACCGAGATCAAACTTATATTGCACTACTCCATTTACAATTTCCAAGATGTTGTAATCGACTTTTCCAGCGGCATACATTAGATTACCAGTAGGTTGTACTGTTCTAATTCTCAAAGATAGGCTCAGGCGATCTTCTATAGTTTGCCTAATCAAGGCTTTATCAATTTTATACCGCGCATAACTTTTGCCACTAAACGATATTGGATTGCGTGGTATGTAACAGGATTCATCATGGCAGCGTGAAATATCAATATCGCATGTTTGACCAGCAAATCCTTCTGGGCATTGGCAAGAATATCCTTGGATCGAGGAATCCGGAACACAAATTTTAAACAGCGGGCAGGGATCTCTTGCACACTCGTTCACAACCATTTCACAATGATTACCTGCATATCCCTCTTTACAATTGCATTCCATTCTGTGTTTATGTCGTGGCGATACAAAGCTCATTACGTCGGTTGATACGGGAGTAACTTGTGTCGGATCAAGGATAATTTTATCTTGACAATCCCCATAAACACAATAGCCCTTAGTACATTTGAATCTTACGATCTCTTCTACGACTAATTTCGTGGATTCTTCAAGCTCTTCTATATGTTGGTTTAAAGCTTCACGTATAGCCTCCGATGGATAAAAGCCTAAGGTTCCTGGAGGCGATGAGCTCTTCTTTACGGCGAACAGGAGGTCCAAATCGTTATGCACAGCTTGACGTATAGCGCGCGACTTTATGACATTTGCTTCATCTGAAGATGCTTGCACACTAATTATTACGATATCTTTGCGTCTACAAGACATAGCATTTTGCACTGTTTTAACGAAACCTTTGCGGTGGCTTAACATGAAATCTTCGGGGCTTACTTCCCGGAATCTAACAATAACAGCGTTCTCCAACATTTTGTCTGTCACAAGATCAATGCTAACTTTTGTGATAGAGTGCGAATGGAATTTTCCATCAGTAACACTAACATTTATTTTATATTCACCAACATCAATGCCAGGTAATGCGATCAGTCTGCCGTCGTTTTTGTCAATTTGGAACAAATTAGTGGGTACTGTGCCTGACGGTATTAGACTGAAGTGTAACGTATCGTATTGATCTCGATCGGTGGCGTGAACTCTGCCTATGATACCTCCAGGGTATTCATCCATCGGTGAATTGATAATTACTTCGAGTGGTGTAATTTCAGGCGGATACTGTGACTCCTCAATCACTTTGATCACAACCCACGCGTCAGAGTACAGAGGTGGGCTGCCATTGTCGAAGACACGTATATGCAATATATATTTGTCCTTGACTCGGCTATTGAATTTCGTTGCAGTCAGCAGCGTACCATCTTGTTCCAATCGAAAAGCATCACCTTCATTACCCGATCGAAAATCGAATGTGTAAGGGTCCGCATTTGGATCGATGTCTGCATCAGTAACTACAAATTGTAGTACAACGTGTCCTAGGGGCTTGTCTTCTTGTACTACAGCGGTATAGTTCGGCAGGGAAAATAGCGGCGGATTATCATTTGCATCGAGAACTTCAATATTCACCATAACAAAGTTGGACAACATTGGTATTCCATTGTCGCGTGCATGTACTTCTAGTATGTAATTCGCAATCTGAAACATTAAGTTGAGTGTTGATGGTATAATTCTTTATTATACTTATATTGTATAGTGATAAGACGATGTTTACCTCTTCTCGATCAAGGGGCGCAGCAAGACTGATTTCACCTGTTAGGTGATCAATAGTAAATTGCTTTTTGCGATCACCTCTTTGTATGAAATAGGATACATTGCCATTTTCTTTACTATCTAAGTCTTTCGCGGAGACCTGGAATGCGAATGAAATGTATGAAGCATGTTTTATGATATAGAATCAAGGCGAGAGAAAGAAATATGTTAAATTATTACGTTTGTTACTATTTCCCCTGGTTCAGCGTCTTCTCTTATGAACGCTCTATAAGCAACTTCACTGAAAATCGGTGCATTGTCATTGCTATCGATTACTGTAATATTGACAGCAGCGTGGTTATTTAATGGTGGCACACCGCCATCCACGGCTTCTATAGTAAGATAGTAATCATGTGCTCGTTCATAATCCAGTTGTTCTATAATGCTTATAACGCCTGTTCGGGCATCAATTTGGAATTTCTTGTGTTCGTTTCCACCAACAATGGAATAATGTATATCCGCATTTACACCCGTATCTTTTGAAGTCGCAAGTACTTTTGTTACTTCTGTACCCACTGTATATATTTCGGGTACTTCAGCATAATAAATCTTGGAAGAGAATTCCGGAGGATTGTCGTTAATATCTTGCACGTTAACAATTAAAGACGTGATGCTCGTCAGTTGAGGAGTTCCTTGATCCATTGCTTGAATCGTCACGTTATACATTGCTTTTGTTTCCCTATCTAATGGCTTTCCAAGAGTGATGATACCACTGTCGGATGCTATAAGGAAATGTCCGCTAGCAGAATCTATGAATTCGTATCTAATCTTTCGATTAATGCCAATGTCCTCGTCTGTTGCATGTACTTTTGTTACCAAAGTCCCAACCTTTACATCCTCCGGTAAAGAAGCACTGTAAGTGGACATTGTAAACTTGGGTGCGTTATCATTGAGATCGGAAATCAGGATTTCCAATTGCGAGGAACATTCCCAAGATGGTTTATCTCTGTCTTGCACATGTGCTGTTAACAAATATTTCGCTTGGGTCTCCCGATCAAGCTGTCCCACAGTTTTGAGAACACCGGTTTCTTTGTCCAAAGAAAACTTGTCGTTATTATCCCCAGTTAGGTAGAAACGTAGTTTAGCATTAGACTCATCGTCATAATCAGTAGCAAGAACCGTAAGTACGTAAGTGCCGGGATGCGATCCCTCCGAAAGGATTTCTCTATATCGATAACGCAGACAGTAAGGTGGGTTGTCGTTTACATCCACAACTTGAACTGTGACAGTTGCTTTGAAAACATATTTCCCATCGGTACCAACAATTTCCAATTCATAGTGATCAAGTGTCTCTCTGTCTAAGGCCTTTGCAACATAAACTTCGCCAGTCGAACTAATTTGAAACTGGGACCTGGTATCGCCGGACGTTATGTAGAATTCAATTGTGGTGTTAATATCGGAGTCCTTGTCGACCGTGACTAACTTAACTACAACGGTGCCTGGTAATGCATCCTCGTTTACCGATGCATCATAACGGTCCTCCACAAATGCTGGTGCATTATCATTGTAATCCTTCAATTTTATATGCACGGTTGTTCTGGCGAAATGCTTTGGGTTTCCATTATCTGTCGCGACCACCTAGTAATGAAAGAAAATGATAAGATGCGTTAAAAATACTAGTTTGCATTGAGTGTAAAACATATTTTTACTACAGTTACCTGGAACTTGTATTCTGGTTGTTTCTCCTTATCCAGTTGAACCAACGTCGATATCCACCCCGTGTAAGCATCCACGGTGAAGACGTTTGCTAATTCTCCTATATCGCTACCGAAAGAATAACGAACTTCTCCATTGCTACCGAGATCTTTATCGTGCGCAATAATCTTTAACACAGAAGTTCCCTCTTCGATATTTTCCGCCAGAGTTATGCCATAGGGATTACTTTCAAATTTAGGCGGATGATCGTTTTCATCGAGTACTTGCAGGGATATTTCTGCCAGAGCTGTTAACGGTGGACTTGAATCCGTTTCGGCTAAAACGCCGATAAGATGATTATCGGCCAGCTCTCGGTCTAATGGTTTAGCCAATGTGACCTGACCGTGTGAATCAATAGTGAAAAGCGGTGAATCCTCATCACCAGAGATTATTCTATAGGTGACAGTGGTGTTGGTCACGGTTCGTAATTTTGTTATTGGCGTGCCCACTATTGATGCTTCAGATATAAAGAATTTGTCCTCTTTTCGCTCGAAAAGTGGAGGTATATCTTGTGGACTCATTATATAAATACTGAGGGGTACATCAGCATGATGGGTATTTAGACCCTTATCTTCCGCCCGTATGAAGATTTCAAATAATTGGTTTTCTAGAAGAACACACAATTTGCGGTTAAAATCCAAACGAACAATCTAACTACAATAAGAATAAACATGTGGATGAAGTCTATCTTACCCCACGGTAGAGCACTTTTTTGTAAGAAGATAGCTCCCGTATCGGGATTAATACCAAATAGTGCTTTCGCTTCTGAGGTTTGTGGCTCGTATATCGAATAGCCGATTTTAGCAGCGTTATCCTCGTCAGCATCTATGGCTTTTACTTTAAGGAAGGGCATGTTTGTGGACAAATTGCCATGTATGCAGACTTTGTACTCTCGTAGCAGGAATATCGGACTGTTATCATTCTCATCGCCGACCCTGATTCTCACTATTATAAAGCCGGATCTGCCGCCGCCATCAGTTGCCATTACTGGTATTTCGTATAATTTCTGCTCCTCGCGGTCGAGTTTCCTCCTCGTGACTATTTCACCGGTGAGTCGATTAATATCAAATATTTCCTTTATCCAGTCGGACGCAATACTGTACACCACAGTCCCATAGTTGCCAAAGTCATCATCAGTAGCCAGCACGCTGGTTACTAATGTACCGGGTGACTGATTCTCGAGTACCATTATTTCAATCACAGGATTCGGGAATTTAGGATTGTGCTTATTTGCCGGCAGAATCTCGATCTTCACGCGTGTAAAGCTCGTATAGACGCCGTCAGTTACCGAAACGTTTAGCATGCTGAGCTTCTTCTCGCCGAAGTTCTGCATGTTTATCAGGGAAATAATACCAGTGGACTGATCAATATTATAAGTTTGTTGTTCATTCCCGCCCACAATCGTGTAGATGAGCTTGTCGTCGACGTAGTCGGGATCACTGGCAGACACTACCGTCACAAATTGTCCCCGTTCTGCATGCTCCGAAAGTGAGCAGGTATAGGATGGTTGCTCAAACTTAGGTGGATTGTCATTCATGTCAATCACAGTAACCCACACGTGTGCGGTACTCGAAAGGCTCGGTACACCGCGATCCATAGCGATCACTGTGAAATGATGAGATTCTCGAGCTTCGTGGTCCAACGACCGCTTTAGGAATATTATGCCTTCCTCGGGATCAATGTGAAAGAGGTCCGTATTGCCCTCGGAGTCATTTTGTATCGCATAGCGAACCTTTTGATTAATGCCTACATTGAAAGATCCGTATTCTTTAGTATGGGATTTAGCACCGCCTATTGAAAAGATCGTCTAAAAGATTTCAAATGGACTGCTTTGCTTACCTGTGTCATTATCCCTCGAGCTCACTTTCAACACGGATGTGCCAAATGGAGCAGCTTCCGAGACAGAGATATTATACGAATCCTGTGTAAATTCCGGTGGACAGTCATTCACATCGAGAATGAGAATACTGACGAGCACCTCGGCATACACTCCCGATACGCTATCAGTGGCGCGTACTGTGAGTTCATACTGCTTCTTCTGTTCATAATCCAGCTCATCCACCACATAGATTACACCTAATTCGTTGAAGAGAAAATTGTAGACCCAAAGCACTATGCAGCAGATAGTCCGCCAATCCGAGAGGTTCTTCCACGTCGTCATTAACAAGTGCGATAGCAGTTTAACAGTTATGCAATTTTCCCCAAAATGATAGGGCTCTTTTTCTTTTTCAATATGAAAACATTTTAAATTCGTAAAAGCATCTGCCACAGACGCATTCTCTGAATCGCATGAGATACGTGGAACATCTCGGTTTTGCGGACACCAGGGAACTCTAATGAATGCACCTCACGTAGAAAACACATTTGTACAAGATGTTTGAGTACCGTAAATGAATTTGCGAATGCTACCGTAATGCCTGCACCTTCAAACCTGCTATGAAGTAATCTAACATCTGGCGCTATAAAGCGAAAACAAATTTTCCCATTGTCCTGTTAACATGTGACACAAGAGCACGTGACTTCATAATTTCCACATAGCTGGTGCGCAAGATGCAGGCAGATTTGCAGGCCCAACAAAGCTGTGAGAACTCGATGACATAAAAATGTGCTGATAATCCATCGAAGTGATTTTCCGATGAAGTACTGCGTCACCAGCGAGTTCTAGATAGCCACAGATTGCATGTAAGCAAAACTGAGCTCCAAGCTTGAATTATGCTGCTCTATGGCTTTGGCGAATCAATGACTTCGATTCAAAGGATGGTCGTGGATAATCGAAGGAGTGTGGATGCGAGCATAGAAGGTGTGCGGCAAAAGCGCTCGAGATTATTATAAAGAAGACAAGCGCATTCGGAGAAAAGGGCTTAACATGCTTTTCAAATTCGAATGGAAAAGGGATGATTTCTTACGAACATTTCTATATTATCTGTATACAAATTGTTAGTTAATGGTTAATTAATAGATTTCTTTTCAAGCTTGCTTAGGATGCGTTAAATGACTGCTCAAAGTGGTATGATATCTTTCCCCGGAAAATAATAACATGCCGAACTTGATAATGCAACAGTAAAAGGTCTCTGGTGGCTAAAGATTTTGTAGATTTTGTGTTAATGTTAACGATTCAATTGCTTTGCTATATATGATGCACCATTCTCTTTTTGAGGAAAGGTTCATTGCTTGGGATGCTTTTAGTTCACATTCATCGTCATTTGATGGTATTAGTTGATATGTGCAGTCTCCTAAAGAGATTATTATACATGATCGTGAGTGGAAAACATTCATGGATTAAAATTTGGATTAAGCAATCCCTCCAGTATGCTAGCATAACGGAAGTGTTATTTCAGTTAATTATCGTGCACATGTACAGAGCAGTGCGATAGCAATGTGCAATGCAAAATAGCAGACCGATAGAACTAGTTCTTTTTTATACTCACAAGGACCATTGTTACTGTCGGGGGCTGCGAAACAGGGAGATATAACAAAATTTTAATTTCTATTTCTTTCTTGTAAGTGTAGTGAGTAAAAGAGTGTTAAGTATAATCGGGCGCAACAAGGAGTGTTTTCAATTATCGTAAGGGAAACGAGACGAATTTTGTAAAATGAAACGACTCCAAGATAAAATCAAATTTCATATCTCGTATGCCTAATTAGAACCGTCAGCCAAAGATATCGGGTTATACCGCACCAGAAATTAATAATATTGTCAGTATTGCGTGCTGCTGTACTTGAGTATCCCCATCTTATTACTAGTTCACCATCGCACCTATTTGGCTGAAGTGTTTACTTCCGAATCAGCAAGGTATACCAATATAATTCGTATTAAGAGAAAAAAGTATAACTCCCGCACCGTTAACTCGAACACGATGGCCTACCAGGAATACAAGGGTTTTGCAATCGACCCACAGCCAGATTGAAATGTAAAGTTGAAGGAGATATATTTTATTGCGGGGGCAGGGGTTTAGGGCGGTAGCGGTTTTGTTACTGTGCTGTTGGTTTACGCACACACTGAAACCTTTAGTGGTACAAGTAATGCTCGCTCTATCACTGTCACAGCACTAACATGTCCAGAGAACACGAGTGATCAAAAAACGTTTCACAAAAGTACATATATACAGCTTCAACCATCTATGTAGTCTCGCGTCGGATAGTGAAGGCGCGAGCGGGATACACCTATATGAAAAAAACGACAAGCTTAAAAGCTTACTGGCTCGCCTCCAATTTCGAATGCGGAGATTCCGAGAAGTTCAATGTCAGGTTTACGAGCGTCTGTGTGAGACGCATATTATTCCTGTGGTACTTTCACTATCCGGCACTGACGCACAGACTTCTAATTCAATCTTTCACGCGATTGTTTTAAACGATTCATGCTATTCAAGTGTACATCAGATATTCACTCACCCGTATTAAAGTCGAGGGCGAACTCTTCGAAGTCGTTGCCTTTGGTAATGCTGTATATGAGCGTACGATTCGTAGGTGACTTAGCTTGAATGGATAGAGCCAGCGGCGAGTGAACCTCGATACTTTCGAGTACGCTGTCTGTATAAAATTGCTTGTCAAATGTTGGCATCGAGCCATCTATCACTTTCAAGTTGACTGGCACTTCAATGGAGCACGGTGTTGTTCCTGGAATTGCATTTAAAATGAAAATGAATCGTGTCGAAAGTTAACACCGCAATTTGCCAGCTTGATTTCCTTACCGCCGTCATACGCAGCTATGGTTAGTTGGTATTCGTGATTGTGCCCCTCCAAATTCTGTTTCAACGAGATTTCGCCAGTCTTCCGACTCACTTTGAACAATTCCCCGTGACCCTTTTTTAATTCATATCTGACTTCACCGTTATCGCCTTTATCCATGTCTATAGCTTGTACCTATAACCGTATAAGAATTTTTTTGTTTTATAGTCCAAAGATATAAGTTACATCAACACCTCTAGTTATTGACTGTGGACTATTGTTGTCGTACCTTAGTGATCACGTCCCCCTTCTGATTCTTAACCGGTACGACAGCGTAATAAGGTAAATTGACGAACATTGGACAATTGTCGTTGATGTCTAGTACGGTGACATTGACAATCACGTGAGCGACCCTAGGCCTATCCCTATTTGGCAATTGGCTCTTCGCCTCAACGATCAATTTGTAAGTCTCGCGGACTTCCCGGTCGAATCGCACCCCCGTTGTCCTAATTGCACCTGACGTCGATCCAATCACGAACATGTCTGTGGGATTTAGGATACTGAAGACTATGTGCTCGTTTAGGGCGCTGCCAAGAACGTTCACCACCAATACAGTCGTAATTCTTGTTGAATTCTCCACGATCGTCCCTTCATAGACGTCTTTCTGGAAGACCAGCCCCGAATTTTCGGACTTCTCCACGGCCACGTTTACTTGGGCCACACTTGAGTACTTGCCATCCGATACCCGAACATGCAGAAGATAATTTTTCTTCATCAGCTCGGGGTTATTAACAGTGATCATGCCGGTTTGCGAGTTTATGTCGAAGATATGAGCTTTATTCCCATCAATAATATCGTACCTGGTTCCGAAATTAACGTGTTTTACTTAAACAAGCGCATTATCGACTAGAATTCTTACGAAAAGCAGGGAATTGAACGTACCTTAGTGCAAATTCCTCGGAACTGTCAGGATCAACAGCGCTAACTTGAATAACTGCAACGTCTTTATACGTAGGTAACAAAAGAGTGGTATTATAATCATTCTGTAGGAACTTTGGTGGGCAGTCGTTGACATCTGTCACGACGATCATCACCCGGGCAGTCGTTTCTGACGAAAGCCTCGGCTTGCCAAGATCGGAGACCTTTACGTGGAACGAGAACTCCGGCACGCTCTCGTGGTCCAGCAGCATCACGGTCCTGATAGCGCCGGTACTCGAGTCTATATGGAAGAACTTGCGCGGCAGCTCCTCGACGATATCATAATTTAGGAGCGCGTTCAATTCCGAGTCAGCGTCTTCGGCCTTTATGACCAGGGGCGAGCTGGCGTTCGTGAGAACGAGAGAACCAACATTGGCACCCTCGCTGATTTCGCCGTTGTACACTGCCTGCAGGAATCGCGGGGCATTGTCATTTCGATCCAGAATATGTACGATGACATTGCTGGAGGCCGTCGCGTCTGCCATGTTCGTGGCGGCCACCGTCAGATTATAGAACTTGGTTTTCTCGTAATCCAAATCATTCTTGACCACGATGATGCCAGTGCTAGGGTTCACGAAGAAGGCATCGCCCACGTTGCCATGAGTGATCTCAAAGTGCAAGGACGATGTACTCCTGGCCTCCACATGCTTAACATACGTGCCGAACTGCTGATTTTCGTAAATTTCAGCGGACAGCTCGCTCTGGATAAAACGTGGCGGAGCGTTATCAGCCATGGTCACCATGACGTGCACGGGAACAGTATTCACCAGAGGCGGCGAGCCATGGTCTGTCGCTTTTACCAACAAGATGTACTCTGACGAGACAGCGAGGTCCAGTTCACGAGCTACCCGAATCAATCCTAAGTCGGGATCAATGACGAACATGTTGCCGACATTACCGGACGTAATAGAATAAGTGATTCTTGCATTATCCCCTCGATCCCTGTCTATTGCGCACACCTGAACGACCGCCGTGCCGATAGGCGAGGTCTCGAATACTTTCCCTTGAATAATCTCACTTATGAACTCCGGCGGATGATCATTATGATCGTGCACAGTCACTATCACCCTCGCGTAGTTCCGCTTGGCCGGTGTACCTTGGTCCTTTACCATTACGGTTAGCACGTGTTCCTCGATGGTCTCTCGATCCAGGACTTCATTGAGGGTGACTGCCCCGGTGACCGAATCTACATGGAAGATTTGAAGGGAAGCTTGACTCTGAGCGGCGTGCAAGCTGTAGAAGACCTTCTTGTCCTCGTCTTCGTCGGTCGCGTCCAGCTGCAGGATCTTCTCGCCTCTCTCCACGTTCTCGGAGATGTCGACGTGGTACGTGCTCTCGGTGAACTCCGGCCTATGATCATTGATATCGATCACCGTGACCAGGAGCTGCGTTACTGCGGAATGCACGCTGTCCGTCACGCCGATCGTGAGATTGTAGAAATTCTGCGTTTCCCAGTCGAGCCTCTTCGCCAACAGCACGTTGCCGTTGTCACGACCGATGAAGAATTCGTCACGCGGATCACCGTCTGAAATGTAAAATCGCCGATGTTCACTCGATGATCGATCCTAGTGAAAGTATGCATTTGCCGGGCGGCCAGCCGAGTGTCGTGCCTCTGATAAACACGAAGAGTCCCGGGGACTTAATGCGGGAACTGAAGTACTATTTCAGGGTGAAAATTAGGAGAAAGCTGTTCGGTAGAGGAGGGAAAAGGGAGCGTCTTTGAGGTAAGAATACGGTCGGCTGGATAAAGGGGTATCTTTGATGTAATATAGAGTCGAGACAGCCTTACCTACGATATCATACCACAGAGAATCCCCGTCTTTGTCGGTGGCTTGAATCAGCGCCACCAGGAAGCCGACTTCATCGCTCTCTGTGACCTCGACACTTTGATTGTTCATTTTGAAGATTGGAGGATTCTCGGATTCCTTTGGCACCTCGATCACTTGAACGGATACTCGTGTCTGATGACTGCGTTGGGGTTCTCCGTTATCGGACGCCCGTATCTGCCATGCAATTAGAGCCACCAAGTGTAAAACCTCAGTTTACAGGGCTCTTGAGGAAGTGCTATCCCTCAATCGAGCATTATTTCCCGAGTCATCGACGTGTTGCATGCAATTTTAATGTTACAGTAGGAAGCGTAGCATGAATGCTGTTGTTCAGTATATCTGAGGCTTTCTGTCAGTGGTTTTGCTTACCATCATTTCGTATTCTTGACCAGCTTCGAAGCCGCGCTGTGAATATACCATCCCCGTGGTAGGGTGAATTTTAAATTTCGTCTTGCCTCGACCGCCTTTGATGCTGTACTGGATTCTGCCATTATCGCCGATGTCTTTGTCGTTGGCGAGCACCTGGTATTAAGGGAGACGCATACGACCAACATATTAGATCCATAAGCAGCCACAAATTATCTCGTATCTACTGGACGTGTGAATTGTACGAGAGAGAACTGAGATTGCATGTTGCCTTTAAGAGTTACTAAACTTATCAGCATCCGACGCAATTCTAAAAGTCCTATCGTACAACACTTGCCGTCAGAACGACACAATTAACTTTGTCGAACCAATCGTTACCCACTAACGATTTAGCGTACTCCACTTGGATCTATCGAGTCATGAGAAATGCATTTTCCATCAAGTCGAGTTAAACCCGAAGGACATTGCAATTAACATTCACAGATTGCTTAGACAGACAGTGCACTTACGAGACATTGCGCTCGAGTGCACACGAAGCATAGATCATTCTTGCAGCATCGACATGCGGCACATCGAGCAAATTAAAGAGAAATCGGTGGAAAAAAATGATTGCTAGCCACATGCTAGCACGAGGAGCGAAAAGTATCAAGCATGACAGAAAGTGAATCGTGTGCGAATTTCCAGATGCGAAGTATCATTTAGAAGCATTCTCGAAAATGCAGTGAAACGACGCCAGTCGAATTCGCTGGTCGTTTCCTCCCTTTCGCAAAGGTTTCGCCTGTGCAATTTTCCTACGCAATTCCGCTTCGCACAGAAACGTGTTTCCCTGCAATTTCAACCGGCGATCACTGGGAAACTGTGATTCCGTCACGATCGTTCCGATTCTCGATGCATTGTTCAAGCAAAGTGCAAAGCGAATTGCAATCCTATCAGTCGACCACCTTCGAGCGAATTCTTTCTCTTTCGATCATTCATGCATGCGAGTGGGAAATTCGAGCGTTGTGCAGAGCGATTTCTATTAGTCTGGTGCGTAACGGATCATTCCCAGGCTGCAGCCTTGTACGCGTCAAGATAAACATTCAGGAGGTCGGTAGACATATATATGTAGGCGAGGAGGATAGGATAACTGATGGAGAGGCAGAGAAACAGGCAGATGGAGGGTTGATGAGAGCCGCAGACACAGCCAAGAGCTACAAACGACGTAAGCCTGAGTAAATATTCGAGTATCTTAAGGATACGCATCCCCTCGGAGTCACGGTTCGAGCCAATAATTCCCGAATAAGTGGAAATCGGCAAGATTCCTTTACTCCACATATGTATACTTCCAACTCGGAAGTAAGAAAGTAGGTACGATCTTATCCGCCAGGAATATTTACTCGTGCCGACCTCGTATGTGTTTAAGTTCACAGAGAAGATTTCGGCAAAGGAGGAGCCGACCAGTCAGGTACATTGGATGCATGGCCTGGCCTTTCTAGTAACGGCCAGAGGGTTGCAGGAGAAAAAAACCGTAATTACAGAGGACGCCTATAATCCTCTCTTTCTCCAAAGAGATAGAGAAAGCGACACTAAATTAATGTAAAGAGCACGCGCAAACTAGCCGACCAATTCCGCATTTACTTGGGGAAGAATTATGCTGGCGCGCCAGGGCAAGTGGCCCTTAGCTTAGCGAGGTGTTCTTACCCTGAAGATACGATCTCCTGACAAGCTGTCGGGGCTAAATGTCTCCCAAGTTCCATTCTCTAGTAACGTATCGATTGAGAGCTCGTACTCCCGCGAGCGGTTCCTCGATTTCTGCCGAGAACGAGAGAAGGCAAGCTTTTAGCTCTCAAATTATTTTTCCAGAGACTTCTTTCCCTCCGCAAAGTGTGCAGTTGTTACACTCCTCGTCAAACTTGCAATCGAGACTTTTACTTCCGGTGCATACTTTTCTCGACTTTATTTGGATTTATCCACTTCCCCCTTTTCTCTATGGACGCGATGTTTGGAGTAACTTCGATTTCATCAACGTTACTCTTTCACGATTGGCAGACCACACTGCCGAAATCGACGTATGCGTGTACAGTGATAGTCTGCGTGTGGTGAGCCGAAATTACGGTAACGAGTATCCGGCGTCCTGTGTATGCCGTGTGACCTTAATGGAATTAAACATCACGAGCGTATTCGGTGGATTAATCATTCGAGCGAGTATCCCTTTCATTGGCCCGGCCAATTTTCATTTCATTTCTAGTATATCAGTGCGCGGAGGATTTTTATCATGCTCGTGGATACTCATTGCCGTAATTAGTGCGACAGTGTGGCAGGATACTGTGCAATGCTTGCGGGTGACTCTCGTGACGAATGGAATAATTGTGGGGCTAACGTTTGCGTGGTGGGGGAATCTCGTGCACGACTCACGGTGCCAGATTACTAGCCTTCCACACCGGGGACAATTAGTGATTGGTCGTGAGATATTTCGATCACATCGAGAACATTCGAGTGGGGAAGAAAGTAGGGGGTAGACCGCTTGCGAGAAAGCACGTAGGGTGTGTCAAGCAATCTGCTCTCAGGTGATATGCATATCAGGCTCTCTCTATACTTCCATTCAGAGATAGACACATCGTGTGGCACACATAGATATCTACAGGCGTGTTCCTCGATGAAGGATATGCTCAACCTTTCACTGCTGACGTTGATCCGACTGATTCATGCTTCGAAAGACTCTTGATAATATCACGGAATTCTGCAAGTTGACTGTCTAGTTAGTTTTTATTCTCAGTCTCTTGATTGTACTCTGCTATATTTTAGTATTAGCACAGAATCGACGATAGCAGTCGAAGTTTAAGCATTCCACTCTCCGCATGTACGCGTCATCTAGGATAGATAGGGTTTTGCCGAGGGCACTTGGTAACCCCAAGGTAAAGGCTGCTCCAGATTTACTAGCTGAATCTGCTCCCCGGGAGCAAAAAACCAGGTGAGCGAGGAAACCGGAGCGAAAAGTCCGCGCAGCGTTTTATAATACACCTGATTTCGAGCTTTCTCGAGTTCTCGATTAATGCTGCGGGAGATACAACGAAGCGCAAGCGTCGCCGATTGCTTTTCACTACTCTCTTCGTGTGTCTCCTCGACAGTTAAGATCTCATTGGCGAAAGAGACTGTGTATGCAGTCGGAAGAGATACAAAGACGTCCTACTTGCTTCGTAAATGAACAGGTAGAATATGAAGGCTCTCGTTGCGAAGCGGACCGCTGCTTAAGCTAAAACCACGTTTCCCGTGGGGGATGAGGGAAAGAGAGCAACTAAGATGTTGTGTTCAATTGAAATCGAGGAGACGAGGAAATTACATGGGCCCGGAAGATTGGATAAAGAGTTGAACAGTACCTGGAACAAAGGCTTGTCGATCGACGGTGATGCTGGGATCTGGACCGTATAAAACTTCTGCTCGAATTCAGGGCCATGGTCGTTCATGTCCGCCACTTGGATGACGACACGTGTGGTTGATGATAGGGCGGGGTTCCCGTCATCTTTTACTGTCACCTGGAACACAGGGTAAACCATAATATTGTCATTTGTTAAGGAAATCTGAGAAACCCACGGTAGGACAAATATCCCAGTGTCTGTGTGCTTACATGTGTGTGTAAATGAATTGCGGCTGACTAAACTTTCTTATACCATTTGCTACAGCTCTGTGTTTAGTTAATGTGTCTCTGAGACTCGTGCAAACATCCCTGTCTCATGATGGGCAAACATGATTCCGTAAATAAGGGTGAAACAGGTTAAGCTGTTAAAGTGAAACATAGAAGTTTTTAAGAAAACTTTTATTAACTTATCTCTCACTGATAAGTTGCATGATGTAAAATAATGAAAGGGCTTTTTAAGTAAAACAAGTTTGCCGGAATCACGGAATATGTCAAGATGATATTACTTGACGAGAACACTCTCCGAAGGACGCTTGCAAGTATTTTGGGCTGGAATCAATCGCGTTCAAGTTGATATACGATAACGGGCGCACTATTTCTGATTGCATCGCATATCACACGCGAAACGTCGTTTTACGTTCTGGTGCGCCCCAAAAGCCACGATTTGCGGTTCTGAACGAGCGCTCTTGTGCCGGCCCCGTCGCACATATTCCAGATACCTTTTACAACGATGACAATGTATCCTTTGTATGGAACTGACATGACAGTCGAGAGATTAAGCGAAACCGCAAATACTCGGCGAATGCTTTTTTTTCCAAGACCCGAAAAAATATATTTTTCCCTATCACTTGCGACCTAGTTCTCGAGTGGTCGAGCGGAAGGTTCTTCCGAATGTATGAAACAGTCAATCGACCACCATTCAGAGTCAGAACCATTCCAGGTGCTGTTAGATGTCTTTAATCATCCAAAAGCTTCCTTTATTGCGTGCAACTCTTATAATCCTATGACCATGTCTTTCCTTCTGTTAATTAGTTATAGTTATAGTAATTAAAGTTACAATTCAGTGCACCTACAATATCAACCGTATTAGCCATCTCAACATTTCTGCATCAAAACTTCGGCCGCGATGTTAATGCAAAATAACACATTATTAAGAGGAATAACGAGAGGCACTCTTAATGGCACGATGACAGAGGTATGCTATTGCTATCGCAATAACCAGTGACACGTGACAAGGGTTGGATTTGCTTGGAAATCGAGATGGGAGGACGACGGGGAAGCACAGGATAAATCCAATGGGCGAATAGGTACTTGGCTCACATAGTCAGGCTAACACCTGCACTAAATTAGGAGTACGAAACTCCTGTTTTATACACGAAGGTCGGAAACCGTGAACGATTCGGTGGCGTCCCCTGCGCACCAGGATAGATTGTTGATACGGGTAGTTCGTGTCCTGGAAACTCTCTCTCGCCGACTGAGAAACGACAAGCGCCTTTCGTGGCTCTACTTCTCGGGAGGATGTGTGCTGGTGTAACGAGAAGGACGAGGAGGGCGAGGAGGACTCTCGTGATACGTCGAGTAGATTTAGGCAGCAGGAGGATCGCGTTAAATCCAGCCAGCCATTCGCAAGATCTCCTATCTCCCATCAAAGCAGCCCTGCTTCACCTCGTTACATTTCCTCCGGTTGCCAGGAGTACCGCTTTTATTATTTGATGTCCTGCATAGCCTGCCGGTAGCTCAAGCGTTTAATGTCATCGCCATCGACTTATCCTATGTGAAAATGACAGCTTTCAGGAGAAACCACTTGAGGAAGCAAGTATTTTTGCCAATTCTGCAGATAGAGGCTGTGCTGGTACTAAAAATTGTTGATGTTGTTTCATTTCTGTTATACTAAAAAGAGTATTGTGGGTGGATGGATATAGTTACAGAAGAATGACACCAATTTCGAAAGTGTGTCTGCCAGTGATTGTCAAGCGCTCTCCTTTGCCGTCTGCGTCGGAAACTGCGAGAGGAGTTCATTTCTACTATCGAAGCGCATCAGAGACACGTAGGCCTGTGTAATATCAGTAGGCCGGCCTCAGCCCGATCAGTAGGAGCATCAATAACCGACGTCTTGTGTCATCAGTTCTATTTGTTCTAACTGTGCCGACGGTGTAGCGAGCAGCCGCGATTCCCCGGAATAATCGATCAAAACTCAGAGGCAGACTGCCAGCGCGACATATGCATATCGGGAGATTGACCCACATTGATGATCCAAAGACGCCAGACACTGATAAAAGGGAGTTGGGTGTTTTCCGATAAAAGCCGAGACGCGAGTTGGTTGCATCGGTTGCGAGGGTTCTTTGTCAGGGAACGTGTTTCCCCATAATTAGGAGGTAATAGCCGAGGCTGTGTATGGCTAGTTTAGAGTCCCCTCGGTATTCCTTCCTGTCACGGCCTTCTTGGTCGGCTGTAATTACCTTGGCAGCCTCCGGTGATTTCTCCCGGCTACGAAATCCCTCCTTTGCGGCTAAGTAAGCCGACGGGACTTATTGCCCACCACCTACCACGAAATTCATTGGACGGAGTTCGTCCTGGCAAAAGTCCCCTGTAATAAAGTCCTCGCTCCTGCGGAGCTGCAGGATAAGTATCGTTTTTCTTCCTGTTGAAAATTGGTTGGCCGACGTTGTACGCTTTGCTCTTACCGACTAAGTGACCGGCAGCATGTAATGGCGGAGCTAACATTAAACTGGCACAGATGATATTCTCTTCAAGTTTAACCTCCCACTTACGATCTTTCTGCATTCTTGCATCATTGATTTTACTTCTGTTAATAAAGAATTCTTCATGGAAGAATTCGAATTTTGTTGCTTTCGATCTTGGAAGTGAATTGAAGTAGAAAGAGGAACTTCAAGGAGGAGAATTTTCTTGAGGAAGTTCAAACTACTGGCGGAGAATGTTCGATTGAGAAGATTCTTTGGTCATGTTCTGCATTAACTTTTTTTGATTCAGAGTCGTTGTGTAGAATTAGCATCGGTGAGCAATGATCACTTTCTTGGGGTTCGTTGATTAAATCGAAGGGAAATTTTCCATTGGCGAACTCACAACAGACTGGGTGTGCTCTCGATTCGCCTGGTTAAATCGTCAGGGTGAGCCGCGCCGACATCGAGCCAGCACACCTTTCGCTTCGATTCGATCAGAGTGCGGCTTGATTATTCTGTAACAACTTTGCACTTTACTTTAGCGAAGGCGGCGAGCGCTTTTGAATCAGAAGGCTCCATCTTCAAAGAGTATCTCGGGCTGGCGTAATCGAAGGAAAGCATAGGTGGAGACGCGTTCGAGTCGTTCAAAGGTATCATCTTTAAAAATCAATACCAAACAAGATAGAACTGTGCTCTGCCGCTGAAAGGATTGCTTCGATCGGGTATATCAGCTTGACGAAAGTAGCGCTATTGTTGCTTTAATCTCATAACTTGGTATCAACGACGGCTTATACATCGAGAGTATAATGAAAAACATACTAATAAGATCGAACGATATAATCCCGATAGCATTTATAAATATTAGGCCAATATCCGTTTATATCTCGTGATAGAACCGCTTTATTTATTTTGTTACGTTCACTCGTCAATTTCGTGAAGCTCCATCCAGTCCAGAACTTCGACGCATAAATAGAAAATACATACCTGGTTCCGGAACTTCCGGGGTATTGTCAGGACAAAGGGAGACGAGCGGAGGAGATAAAGCATAGAAAGTGCTTGGCCCAGAATGCATTTCTCTCAGGTATATCGTCGAATGTCACGGGAAAGCTTCGATATCGTTTGCGTTCGGGGACTTTGCAAGTCTTTGACAGAAATCACAAGAATAAATCCAGCTTTACTCTTTACTTCAGCATTTGCCATACATACCGTACACGCGTGCACCAAGGACTGGTTTTGCACTCCCTTTTCGTCGTGAATTTAATCTCGCCTTTTCTTTTACAGACTTTCCGCAGCACCGGATACGTCGCGACGTCCGCAAAGGAGTGCGAGCGTTTGACAGATGCGGTGGGTTTGATGTGTCAACTAACATTCTCCAAGTTGCGAAAGGGTTTTCATAAAAAAGTGACAAATTGCACCACAATCCGTTTAAGCCACAGTCACTCTGGTATTTTACTAATGAGATGTAACTTGTATACAGGGGACGCATTAGATTCGGAATTAGCTCTTTTACCGACAAATTATCGATAATACCGACAAGTATAATTGTGTCGCTAAGCCCTACACGCTGTGAATAATGGCAGATACGGGCGGCCCTATCGTATAATTGATCAATGGTGAATCTTGAGGAAGCGTTACTTATACACTCCGGTGAAACTGTTTTATTTTTAATCTTGAATTATACAGCAATTATATTAAATCTTACCACATGCCAAACTTTGTAGTGAAAACGAAGGGAAATATGCATCTATTTTTTGTATGTTGGCATTTGTATATTAAAAAAATAGTAGATTCGTATGATTGCATGTTAGAAACATTGGAGCCTCGTAGTGTCTCCCTTTTAAAAACTCTTGTCCCTTATCTGCTTGAAAGGGCGAAGTAGTGGATCGTCGGACAAGTGTCACTCGCTCGACGGAGCAGAAAAGCATGCATAATTCAGGATGCCTGTCTGCCATTGAATGCCATCATACTACTTCGCTGGGAAAAGAATCCTCCCCGATGGTCACGTGAAAGATTTAAAGATCAGGGTCACACCGAACTAGAAAGTATTAACCAGTGAAAACTACCCCTTCAATGAACCAACTTTGTTTAATGATCGGAAATTCACAAAGGGTTAAATATAGAACAATTTCCAGAGTTCTACTTTGTTTACAGGTGGATTTATCCTTTGTTTGCTCAAACCGGCTGGCTTATCTCACAGCTTAAACAAAGCGTGCGTATCGAAAGTAGCATCTTCGATAAATCGTTGGGTACATCCTCTGTATCCTAAGACGCGTAGGTGTGTACGTAGGGCGTCTGTGTGCCACGAAATAGATCGGTGAAGGAATGGAAGCGAGGAGATCTCGGTTAGCCCGGAGCTATGCATCGGAAAACGCTTAGGGAAGAGCCGCAAGGTGGTTAAGTTCCTAGATAAACGCGATCCTTTCAAACGGAACGGGCCTCTGTCCTGCGACTAAGGGCGGCATTCACCCTTTCCAAGTGTTTGCAAAATCCGTCCGATCAATATTGTACTTGGCCGATGCAAACATATTCGGTATTTGCCGCGTTCTGCTTCAACCGCGATCAATAAACATGCCTGGCGAGGTTTCAGGTTAATTAAGTCTCCGCTGTTTGTTATCGCTCCAGTTTGTAAACTAAACATTTAGCAATTCCCCAGCCCCCTTTCTTGACTCCTGAGAGTTCACTTGCGAGGAAGTGTGTACGCACTGCGTGGAACTATAAAGCGCTCCTTTGCTGAAATTTTATCCCTCGAGTATATATTATGTTACCCAGAGGGTGCGGCGGAGAGGGTTTCCCTGATAATGCCTGCGGAAATGTGTGTGTATTGTATTACGATAGTTCGTGAACTTCATCTCGCTGAGAACAGAGCTATTATCACTTTTCTTGGTAGATCCTAAGCGAGCGTGTGTGCTCGTGTAGTCATAAGACTCGACGATGTTATCCGAAGAAACACTGCCGGAATTGAGATAGTTGATAATGGGAACCGTACTAGTGGCGAGCGAGCTCTCGAGCTAAATTGTCATGCATCTCACGTAGTTTCCACTGATTAATCGTTAATTGCACTCGCATCAGTCGGGCCACGTATGCAAACTTCGCTTGAAAATGTTACTGAGTTTGATAGATACTAAATTCGAAGCATGGAAAAGTATGTACCAACATAGAAATCGCTTGGAAAGGTCGACCACCGACAATTGAAACTTATAACAAAACTGTGAACTGCGAAAACCGAGTCAAGACTTGGCGGAATTGCAAATTAACTGCGGGGAAACTTGTCGATATTTCTTCGGGTTTTCACGGCTTTCGGTTGGAAATGTTTGCAATTGAAGAATGGATTCCTATTACAGAAACTGGCCACTCGTAATACCAATTTCAAACTCGCGTCGAGTGGTACTCTCACTCTTTTTCTCTTGGCAGCTGTCCGAGCATTGAATGAAAATCAAAATGAAAATTTTTATGTTTATTCATCGCCACGATTCAAAGTCGAACGGTGCTTTGAGTGCTCTTTGTTGCACGCTTTATGCATTCATTCATGGCACTCATTGAATGGGGCTTGCAGGGCTCTTGGGAAAACTCTCTTGCCACTTCTCGTTACACCTGCTTTTCAATAACACCTTTTTCTTGATTGAGCTAATGCTCTTCATTACCGAATGCAAGTACTAATTAGATTTTTTAATACCTCTTCAAGTAGCGCGGCTTAAAGCGAGATAATTAGAACACATGATTATTTCGAAATAAGAAAAAGGCCGGAAAAACTTTCCACATATGCCACCCTTTTCTACGAAGGGTGTTTCGTGTTCCTCTGCTCGCCTTTTAGTCCCGGCACAGTGGCCAAGGTGTGTGAATAATCATTGTGATTATTTTCTTTTTCCCGCTGCTTTTTAGAAAGGCCGAAAGCAATCATCGTCCCATTACTCCACTGAAAAGAAGTAGAAGGGACGTGAATGAAGGTGGTGTAGGACGATGTCAATTACACACGCCTTCCATACAAAGTCACCGGTTATTACTAAAGCTTTTTCACATCTTCCTGCATTATTTCTGCAAAAAGGAAAACTCGTTTGGTGGAACAGTAAAAAGAGGCTTTGCAAGATTCACCACCTTAAGATTCACCACTCACATCGACCAATAGTTATCTTTTTCAAAAAATTCTTCTCCAAATTCGTAATATTTAGATGTTAAGTTCTAGTCACATTCCCATAATTAGAAATGAGCCGCTCGAAATTCTCGGAGAGTTCTGGCTAGCTTTGTGCATCTTGGTGGGAATTTCTGCGTTTAGTCATCCAGCGCTGGCCGCCTAGGATAATGCGTTTCGTGCGCGCACAGCCGAATTACGTGGTAGCCCTTCGCCATGAAAAACTGGCTGCTTACAGAGACGAATGGTGCCCTGCTATAATGAGTGCTCCGCTGGGACCGGCTGAATACATAGGTCCGCCAGACAAGGATAATTACAAAACACGTTCCACCCTGGAATCACATTTTATTGCTCGCAGAAATTCTCTTGTCGCGGAAACCTTGGGGCTTTCACTCCGTCAGATTGGGAACAAGTTCCTTTTCAGAAGTTGGGCGGCTTAAATAGGGGAAGTGGGCCAAAGGTGAATTCGTCGGTACTCGTCGGAGCCACGTACAAGGATTTTCTCTAAAAAGAATAATACTAGGGGGCTCTAGGCGAGGTGTAATAAAATTCTGCAGTGCGAAAGGTGCTCGTGGACGGATGGGCCCGAGTTCCCTTATACCGGCTATATGAGTTCTCCTCCTACTCTCTGCCCGCAGCCGGCGCGGCGCAGCGGCGTCACGTACTCAAAAGCGGAACTTTTTATTGCGCTGCAAGTAGAATCGGCTGTATAAAGTCGGGCCCGTGTCTTCATAACGGCGTAGGAGTAGGAGAGCGCGAGAAGAAGGTGGGAAGAATGTCAATTAAGCGAGAGCGGGGACGAGTTCGTGTGGCCATTGCGTCTCTGCCAGTCGAGTTTAGTAGTCGCTGAAAATGAAAAGGGAGGAAAGTGGCAGGGAAATAGTCAGCTTTTCTTTTCTCAGGTCGGCTCGAGTGATCGGCACTTTCCTGCCTTTCTTGTCTTGTCGACTTGGAGCGCTTCTTGCTGCTTGTGAGTATGCTCGGTCAGTTTGCGAGGTGGTGGTGGTTCTACGTGCGCCACGAAGCCCCGGCGGTTAACCACCCCGGCAGAGATCCGGAAGAGGCGCGATATTTTCCTACAAAGCCGTAAGGCCTTTGCCGGAAATTAGTGGGCTTTACGTGCAAGCGGTGGCGGCCGCCAGCGGCGCCCTCTCCGCACTCCACCAAGATATACGATATGGGAGCACGTACAAAGTAGCCCTGGCATGCTCGGGAATAAAGTTTAATTTCTGCACTCCCCCCTGTCTCGACTTCCTATTATTACCAGCGTGCACTCCGGCTACTAGCGGTAGCCGTTGATTTTTGAATTTTAGATATGATGAATGCCTTCCGAGTACACCTGAAAGCGGTGATACCACGAACTTGTCTGCTGTCAGACGCACATTTCCATACCGCTTCCAGGATAATTCCTGCTCGCTGAGGTACTCCTGATGTCAGACTTTCTGGAACAGCCTTTTACGAAACTCTTAGCTTTCATTGGGAATTGAAAATGCCTCATCTAATGGAGGAACTGGTATGTTCTGAAGCATACTTATTAAAAGGTGGAGGTTTGAATGCAATTAAGGTAGAATCTTTTCCACAGCTTTTTCGAACATGTATCACTAAATGCTTGCGTCGAGACTGCGTCACGAGCAGTAAAAACATTCTGCTTTACGAGGGAGTCGGAGAAAGAGATGGTAAAAGGGAGGATGAAAAATAGCTGTTATTAATAAGACCGAGTTAAGATGCTTTCGGCATACTGAGCGAACCAGCACGCTCAACTTAAGCAGACGCTTTTTACGACCAGGCATGACTTACATACATGCGATGCAACGAGCCACGAATATATCCTGCGGCCATTAAACGTAATTAGCCTTCACGAACAATCGAGAGAGGAGGAAGATCGATAACGAACGTGAATGAGGTATTTAAATATGCGGACTTCAATCGATACGGAATTAAATCTCATCGTATTATTGGAAGCATAACGCTTACGATTGTCAGAATCATCCGATCGCCTATTAAAGCAATCGACCTTTCAATTAGCCTTCGGCAAATATATTGGCCGTGTTTTGCGTTTGTTCGGTTAGCAAAGAATGCAGCGCATATCATAATTATGCAGGGCGGCTCCATTATGAAGTCTGTCGGATTGCTGTCGAGTGTTGCTCTCGAAATTCCGGCAGTCGAATAGCCCTCTACTCATCGGCGAGCAAGTTTCAAGCCTGTTTGAACAGGCGGAGCACTCGAGAGATTACAACAGCATAATTACCAAAAAGCAACGAACCACTTGGAGAACAGCTAGAGGAATTGCACGGAGTTTTAGCCTCTATTTTCTCGAGATGCATTCCTTTCCAATAAGTCGCTGGAATATCGAATGCGACAGGCACGCCGCAAGAAAACAGAGTAGAATTTCCTGGGCACAGGGCAACGTACACCATGGATTTGCATTGTGCCGATCTGATTTTGGGATTGCCAGTCGTTCAAAGATTTATGACGCGTAAAAAGCACCTGCCAGTACGAAGATAGGTTTCCGCGCGAAGAAAAGCCGGCATCCTCTTGCTCGGCTACGAATGCACTCGGCCTCATAAATTATGAACCGAATTATGAAAAAGACGGCGCCGTGCATGTCGGAATATGTACGCCGCGCCGGTGCTAGAAGACTTTTTCCGAAAAATGGTAACGTTGTATCGGCATCTCCAGGCGACTGGGGATTCCCGACCAAACGTGGTAGCTCGGCAATCGAACTTCAAGATGCGTCAAAAACTTACTATTCTACATCGAATCGAAACTGGCGGCATTATTAATTCACCACTCCTGAATATTCATGTTCGCATTAAAATTCGTGTAACACTAAATTAGTAAGTGAATATAGGCAAAAGCAATGCCCTAAAATTTGAAATAATTGTCGAGCACGTTGCGTTAACCGCTGCAACGTTTATCGGTAGCGGGTCAATAAATCACTATCGTTTTACGAGTTTTTTGGAACAGATTTTAGGGAATATTCCCTACTTGATTCACGACTCCTTGAAATATTAAAAACATCCTGTTGCAGCCACGCTAATGCGGCTTTACTACCGACAATAAATAGTGCGCCTGGGAGAGAGGTGCTGTAAACCAAATTTAATCAATATTTCACAGCCGCAGCCATAAAGCGCTGGACTACCAAACCACTCGTGTCCCTTGAAAGAATTAATAGACACTGAGCCAATATACCTGTCAAAGACAAAATGGCGAGTTTCCCGAAGGGACAAATTTTTGTCTCGATGAATTTTCGCCGACATGTTAATGCCGCACACGTTTCCGCATAGCGGCTGAATATTTCTTATTAGTTTCCGAGAAGATAATTATGCGCCACGAACAGATGGCAACTCGCACTCATCACACCGCCTACTATTCTTCTCTCCTCTTCGGTGAGAGACACTGGCTGGCTCCTCATTTGCAAAACTTATTCGGACGCGATGTCGACTTCCGACTAAACAAGTACCACGCCTTCCGGATAAGTTTGTTGGAAACTCGAGGCGCTCGGCGCTCGTACCAGATAGCGCCAGACGTAGATAACCGCCTATCGGAACTTTTCAGATCGAGATGAGATCGCGTGAAATTTGCCGTTTGCTTCCTGACACAGTGGTGTGTGTGGGCCAAACGGCAGATGCGCTTGAAAGGTATTTCCAGGGAATTTTCCTAGTACCAGTCCATTATACGGATCTCTATCTGGATTATTATCGAGCTTATTACTTCGATTCAGAGAATGTTAATAGAACGAGTTTTAGTATTATAAATGCATTAAATTATAATCATCGCATTGCAACCTTCCTAATTGCTACGTTTTCCTTGTTTTCCGTTCCAGCAAAATCTAATGGAAGATGTCCTTAATTCCCAGCAGAGGACGGAGGAAGACGAACGACGTTTTCTACAGAAATGCTTTAGCTTGCCTCATCCCATAAGTCTGCATCCGGAACTACGCTTCTCTCCTTGTCTTCCTTGCTAAGGGAAACTAGAAATCTGGTGCGCCGACACCCTTAAACCTGGCCCTCCAGCTTTCACCATTTAAGACAGCAGACTCTCCTCATTTTACTTTTCAATCTCTAGGAGGATGCGATTTTCTTCCTCATTTCCAGTCTGACAATATTGGGTGAAACGTCAGGAAGCCGTGGGAACCGATGGGGCCGGGTAATTCCAGAGTGAAAGGGATTCTAAGCGACCGAGGGGATGCAAGGCCGGCGGAAGGGGTGCATTGGTAATCTACCTATCACCTGTTAGTGTTAGCACGCTGTTAAGAAATTCGATTTGCCTTAACGAGGCCCTTTCTAGCGTTCAACGACGCCGAAATCTCACCGTTGAATTGGTTTACCTCTCATTGTCTCCCTCAGCCACCGCCTTTAAGTGCCACTTTCCTCCCATTGTGTCTCATCTCTGTTTTACTTCTGACACGGAAATCATCTTTCTAAGTCGGGTGGACCTGTCGTCGGAATATTGATCAGTGGCGCCTCTTTATTAACGAGATGATTAAGCTCGAATATATGACCATCTCTGGGAAACTTCGCACCAGTCCACTCTCCTCTGTCTGGCTGCGATCGCCTTAATTCACAGTGCGTAACACTTGCGCTACCATGCACAGTACATGTACATAGGTAGTCTGTGCAAGTGCAGCTTTCGACATATACACACACATTGAAGTACGATTATACTTAGTGGAAGGTGATTATTCCGGTGAACCTAGCCTGGCACACTATCCCGCTGGGATCCGACTAAAACCTTACGAGCATCGTGTCGGCGATAACCGATTAAGGAGGAGATTATTTCTACCGGCGATGTTTCGCTTTGCTATAAATAAATAATTGCTATGCAGCTTTGCTTTACGAGAATCTATAAATTTAACGACACGTTGATCCATTTTTATAATAGAACTAAATTATTTAAATTATTTATTACAATTAATACATTTTGTTTTCCTGAGACTTTGTAATGTGTGCTGCTGTGTGAGTGTATTAAAGTATTTGTAAGGCAGTTGTGAAAAGAAACTCACCTCTAAGACGTGCTCGGCTTGGTTCTCGCGGTCCAGTTTCCGTCCGCTGGTTGTTATCAGACCTGTAACACGAGTTAGAATAAAATCAGGGGGAATTGCAGTCAGTGGAAATTGAATATGACGACAGAGTGGTACATCAGGCCTGACGGATATTTTAAGCGCCAAGACCACACAGATATATTTTCTAGTTGATCTGGTTTCAGCGATAGAACGGGACTTCTGTTCGTTATAGGAGCGCCAGGATTTCTCGCTCTCTCCCTCTTAGTTTCCCGGGCTTTCGAGCGAATAGGTTCTATTAGCAAAAAGGAAAATTGCTTTGATGGAACGGATCCAGGGGAATTATAGTATTCAGATTTCGTTGAATGGTTCCCGACAGACATGAGTGCCCGAACCTTTTTTCCTTTTCGGCGTTTACTCGTCCCATATTCCGACGGGCGGTCTCCCCGGCGCACTCTCTCCTCCCGTCTGCTCGATCTCTTTCAGCCAGACGACAGGGAAATTCGTTTGAAAATTTCCCTGCCGCCGCGCCGCGCCGCGCCGCGCCGTCACCGTAGTCTACATCCTAATTTTCGGGGGATGAATGACGATCAACGAGGAAGTAGTTTCGGTTTATTCCAGCGCCGCTGGCGGATAAACGCTCTGTCCATTCTACTGACGCGCTCTGAGCGTTTCGTGAAAAGCCCGGCGAGTTTAAACGCTGCTGGCCCGTTCACCTCAACGTTCCATTAGAGTCCCTGTCGCTTTTTTCCCTGCCCCGCCACTGCTCGGCGAATTTTCGGCCCAGCTCGAAAGGTGATTTCGTGGTCTAGTGGCATACATAGTCTGCTTCCGGTGGCAATTAAGCCCTCGCAAGGTAGACTCTCTACTGTACGGGCGAGTGCTAATGCAATGAAGTTGCACAGGCTGATGCTACATTATTATGGGATTTGCCAGCTGCAGACAGCTTTTCCTACCTCTTCAAAGCCGGCAATGCTTCCGCAACAACGAGAAACAAGGAAGAAGCCCCGCAAAATACGTAGGAGACGCTCTCTGACCACTTTTGCGTCGCTGCAGGGGCTTCTCGCAACAGGCCGACACAGATTTCAGATTCTAGCGTACCGCTCTAATCGACTTAACGGGAAGCTCTTTTGAACTCTTTTGAACTCTTAGAACCCTAATCAAAGTAAATGAGTTAGTGCTGCGCACTGAGTTCAAGTCTTCTCCGAGGGATTGCGTGCGTATTTCCTCTCGGCGGATGAATGTAGCAAAGAGAAACTCTAATATGAGCCATAACAAGATTGCAGGAACACGTACGCGCGATATTCATGTGCGGAAACGCAGTTCCATCGAGTTTCGGTGAATTGGCAACTCCAAACGTCGAGGGTGTTGGCAGGAAAATGATGTTCTATGCTTCTTGATATACCCAATACTACACGTATTTCCGACGTGTCAGATCAAAGTAATAGCGGCATGCAATCAAGAAGCAACACCCTCAATATAAGATCTTGCGAATATAGAAATAGAAGAAATATAATCAAATCATCTCTCTGATTTAAAAAGAATATTTTGTATGAGTTAATACAAACGTGTCGATCAGAAAGTAGTTAATAACTGTTGTACAAGTTGACTCGTCGATTGAGAATCGACTGGTAAATTCACGTATCTCCGGGGCATGAAAGAAACAAACAGAGAGGTCTCGCAATTATAGAATTTACTTGCGAGTTCGATGTCTCCCTGGCGCAAATAACGTACCTCGAACTTTATCTTTGACATCGACGAGAACTCGATCGTCGCTGATCAAAGGTAGCTCACTACACAAGCGCCAATCACTCTTGACGGAGGCAACTCAATGATCTAATAATTTACTTGTAAATATTGAACACGAAATTTTACGAAACAATCCACATTATTAAAGATTCGACAGAAATGTTTCAATGAGAAGAATCGTGGGAAAAGGTAATCCCAGCGATTCAAGTGATATTTGTTTCAAGTAGCCGAATATCGTTGCAATTAATTTTACATTAGGGCCGGTGCAGTCAATGACGGTAATTTTCTATCCTATATATAGGCGCCTAAAGAGAGAGGGGGTACATTCATTTACTGCTTACAAAATATCGGTTGGCCCGTGGGCGAACGAGCTATTCATTTCCGGCGCTCTGGCAAATCGTGGCATCTGGTAGCTCGCTTAAATTCTGCCCGCTAGCGGCGGTAGCATCGCAGTACCACCATCATTAGGGGCTCCGTGTACCAGCCTTTTTTCCTCTTGCTCTTCGGTTACCGTGGAAGCCCCCGACAAAGAGCAATAATCTCGGGTAAATATGGTCGGCGCGGCTTCCAACCTGACCACGCCAGTAGCTTGCACAAAATGTTGCTGCCCGCCGTTGGCCAATCGTTCGCTCGCCAGATTTAAATGATACTCTAAGCCGATCCTATTACCAGCCATTCAATATGCTTCCATATTAAACTGTTATAACGTGAATGTTAATGCTAAACAATAAGCTAATATAACCTCGATCAAATTCCAATTGCTGTATTCTGTTCGAGAGTAATAGGAAGAGGAGGCATTTATGGGATTCTTGCATTTCCGTTGCAAAACAGTCAATAGTAAATTAAGCTAGATTCGTAAAATTGTGCGGATTTGTGGTTTCCATATTGACTAGTAACCAGTGTAAAATAGAAGTGGAAGAGAAGCTGAATGTTTGTAAGCTAACGAAATTATGAAAGATTGAATTGCGTTATTACAAGGAATTATCGAGGCTGAAGATCATTCGGAAACACTACTAATCAATAAGATCCGTTTCTTATTGCCCTGTTTGTTTTCCAGGTTACAATAATAATCTGTCGTGACAATCTGGCAAGTGATGTATCTTTTTTTCCAGTTGCTGTAAGGATCGGGCGGCCTATTTTTCTGATAAGTCTGGAGCGTGAAATACGAGGACCAGCAGAGCGAGTGCCTGGGACTTTTCATAATTCCCGAGTCTCTCATACAATGTATTGTACCAGGCTAACATCAATAGGAGATGAAGATTTCCGATGAATGCAAATCGAGGGATGCGCGAGATTCATAATTTCAAGTGGTACTTTTATTGTTACGCGATTAATTTCCCAGCAGAAATTAATTGCTTATGAAACATTACTCGCGCAAAGCCGAAGCTTGAACCAAAGCGCTTCATACCACGTTCAAACGGAAGAATATCTGTTAGAATTATTACAAAACAGACAAATATTATTTTATCAATTCCGATTTACAGGACGAAAAAGCACCAATTGCAACTTCCGAGCATAATATCATTCTCCTACCTGGCAATTGCACAATCGAAATAACAGAGCGTTTATTTTAAAGCCCGTTCGATTTAAGCAAACTAAAGCGGGCACAAGAGGATGCCGAAGTTTTCAGAAATAATTCCGCAATTTGCCCGGTCGAATGGAGTTGTTTGAATAATAGGAGGTACGTGACATTTAAACGTTCCCGGGCACAGTAAATACTGGATTTTCGCAGGGAAAGGTAGCATATGTGTGGCGCTCACCGCTGCTGGAGTTGATGAGAAAGTAGCCCTCCGGATTGCCGCTGGTGATGGAAAAGCTGAATTTCTGCGGGGAAACGTCGCGATCGAGAGCACGGATTTGTAGAACGCTCACACCAGCCGGAGAATTTTCGGGCACCGCCGGGTAATAGACTGGAAGCTCGGTCAGCGGTGTATTGTCGTTCTCGTCCAGCACCTCGATGTAGACCTGCGCGAAAGTCATCTACAAATTATTTCCTAGAAAGAAAGCTCATGGGATCATTGTAATTGCGCTGCGAAAAAAATTAAAGAAAACTATGCACAGTAGAGCAGCGGGTCGATATGTGTGTATTGAGCTTTCCGTGTGCGATGTGCATTTGGAGTTAACAAGTTCGCTTGTTACATTTTCATTGGGATCGTATCCTGATCACTCGACAATAATTTGATGTTTGCTATTACAGTTGAAATTTGAATGAGTAGTCAATCCGATTTTGTAATTATACCATATTGCAGATTGTTACGCCAGTACTAATACAATCAAATCACTGTTTCGGGATAATGGCTCTTAATATAATTATTAATATACTCGAGGCTATTTGATAACTCTCCATGTACATCGAAAAATCATCAGGATATAAATACATGCTACGTACCTGGACACTCGAGCTGAGTGGCACTACTCCTTGATCCTGCGCGTACACAGTTAACCAATACCCTCTCTTCGATTCGACATCGAGGATCGCTTTCGTTCGGACATTTCCTGCAATTCACAAAAATAAATGCTGTCATTAATATCGAAATCATTAAGAACTCAATCAAAACAGATCACACAATAGCAAAGCACGGTGGAAATCAGAAGCAAGTATAAATCTCGAGCACAAGTGGATTTCCCACGATATCAATAGAATGCTCGAGGGGCAAAATGAACTCGGGTGAGAAAATACATGAAGTGGACATGATGTGCAGCCAATATCTGAGTTCACTATCAAGGAGAATAAGGTCGCGTGAGCAGTAAATAGTGTGTGAAAAGGGTCAATGTGTTATAGAGAATGTCATTGGAATTACAGAACGTCAGTAATGGAGCACGCGCGTCAATGATCGGGCGTTCTGGCTATCATTGGATTGAAGCAGGTGGAGAAAAAGGAGTACGCGTGGAGAGGGCGAGACATACACATGCGATGCTAACGGGAACCAATATGAAATGATGGTGGTATGCGTTGGTATATGTAGAGTGCGCATGGCGAGGTGCCAGTGGTGTGCGCCGATAGCGCAAAAATCGTCCGGCATTCCTTGTGTGTTAACACGTTCCGCATGCTGTTCCGCGAGTCTTCGATCGTTTTTGCGATATTCGGGCTGCGCTGCTCGCTTTTTCACTGGCGGCGGTGGCGGGGCTGATATATGTTTGTATGTAACTGTGGAGAGTATCAGAGTGCGTCGTCGACGGAGGTCGGTCGCTTTATGGCGACACTAACGGCAAAAGGTAGCGCGCTGGGGACACGCCGGGTTTCCGAGCGGGATTAATTAGCAGTCCGAGATGTAACATACCGGTGCAGGTGTAGATTGTAATCGAGACGACTGGCGATTTGTTCCCCCGCGGCAATTACACCGCCCGATTTCCCTGTCTACGTCTTTATCACATTCCATCTTTCCCAATCGCCCGAGCACCCAGTCCTCTCCTTCTAATTACCCATATCGCTATAATTACAATAAGTATCGCTGCGACAATTTCTCAATTTCCTGATTAAGCTATTCCTAGGACGAAATGTAAAATTCTGTTTTAAATTTGAAAACCCTTCCCGATAATAACACGTACACCGATAATAACGTATAGTTCTATATGTCATCTTTACATATTCGTTTTCCATAAACCTTGTCGCAAAGACAATTGGCTGGTATCGTTCGAGCGGCTTCAAATATAAACGTCGAACTCCCAAGCGGATAGATCGCTTCCCGCATTGTCGGTTATTCTCGCCAGTATAAATTTGAGATCACCGACATATCCCATTACGGCGGCGGGCATTTTGAGAATTCATCGATTGCGGTGCTCCTGAGGAGTGCTCCTTCATTCGCAACGGCTGCGGCGTCGAGCGTCGAGCGTCGAGCGTCTTTGGGCCCATAACTCTTTGCTCCAAGTTTCGCTTGATTCTTGGGCGATCTTCTCGCTCAACTCATTGAGGCAGACTTGTGAGAGGCTTCTCTGTCTCGTATTAGGCGGAGGTGCGAGAGGGTGGAGACGAGCGGAGTTGAAGCTGCTATTAAATTCAGCTTCATGCGACGATGTCTTCTCCGAGGCTCCGGCGAATTGAAGCGCGCGCTTGCCAACGCCGCGCCGCCTACCCACCCACCCAAGAAGTATGCATACTCTCCTCTCTCTTCACTCCTCGTGTGTGGAGGTACGTATGCAAGCCTCGATGTACCATCCGCCGGCGGAGAAAGCATCCTCTTGAGGGTGGCTGCGACTCGAGTCGCCTAGACATAGACAGCGCTCTAACTCTGATGTATGCATCGAGAACGCTCATTCGTTTCGACTAATTTAACCCGGCAAGTTCTCCTGAGGCGCTCGAACGACGCTCAGGCGCAAATTCGACGCCTGCCGAGGGCATCTCTCTCGCTCGCTCTCTCACGCTCTCACTTACTCGCAGTGCTTCCCTTCTCTCCCGTGAAGCATTTCCAACGGAGCGAGTATTAAACGCTCCGACTGCCGATTTGGGTCGCGCGCTGGCTCACGCTTATGAAGCGAAAGTATTTGCGGGGAATTCCTGTAGACTTGTTCCTACAGGAGTGGGTATGTTCGTATGTGGAAAAGGATCGATATTGGCGAGTAAGCTGGCGTAGGGCCGAGCCGACGATTTCTATAGAACGGGCCAGCGATCGTCGGGAAAGCATACCTCGACACCATTCGATATCGGAAAGCCGAACAAGCGTACCGAAGCTGCGCCCAGAGATGATTTCATTAAGCGATGACAATCCGACGATGAGAACGAATGTCATAAGAAGTGCGCGAGAGGATTCCACGAAGAATAAGAGCGATCCTAAGCGATTCGAGGAGAGAAATGCTGGTAAACGGAGCGAGTGCGAAACGCGCGCAATTGGAGTCAGCATTGCGGAAGAGTTAGAGGATTCATTTCTCGGGAGGCTTTGATCCTTTGTGCGAGTGTCGAGGTCAGGAAGGAAGGAAGGAAGGAAGAGCGAGCTTTTGAACGGAAAACACGCAATCTTATAGTCGAAGGCAGCGCACTCATCGAGACTCGTTGGAGCAGCGAGTGTTTGACCCTTGGCTCAGAGAATCGCTTTCTTTCTTCCTCGATTCTTTTATCGAGTTCTATCTTACTCGGCGACCCCCTCGCATTTCTCGAGTCTCCCAGTCAGGACTATGGCCGATCGTTAACCCAGATTCAACCTCGACACTTCGAAACGCTTCCTCCTTTGGCAGTTCGTCGATCTGCGAATGTGTACGTCTTGATCGCCGTTCCTTTCAGGCCCGAAGCGACCGAGGTGAGTGAGGGCCGCTTCTAGGACGATCGATCTTCCACCATAAATCGAGACCCTCGCCGAGAACTGGGAATATGCTCGAGAGAGCGTGCGCCCTCCAAAGAGAGGGGAAAAGGGACGGAGAGAGAAAGAGAGAGAGAGAGAGGAATATGTAATATCGGCAAATCTCTTTCCCTTTCTGTCGGGGATAATACTGAAAGGGTTCCTAGTTCGTGGCTGTTCACATGAATCTGGTAACTTCGTTAAATAGCCTGGAAGCGGCTCTAGCCGATTTCCGTGCCACGCCATCTCGAATTGAGGCTTATTTGCAGGGCACCTTTGCGTGTTGCCGGCTTCTTACGCCACTGTCAAGCAATCTGTTTGCTCCGCCGGCAGAGCTCTGCATTGATTAAATCATGCTGACTAGAATTGAACTGGAGTGCGGCTTTCATGTGTTTAGCGCTGCTGTGGCAGACGGCGCGGCGAGTCACGGAGCTAGAGTTGCTGCTAAGCCAATGCAATGCTCGACACTCCGCTTGGTAGACGGGGCTTTAATCAGAGAAGGTAACAGAGTAAACGTGGAATAAGACGCCTTGATGACTAAAATAGGAGAATTGTAGCTTTGCGAATGAAAGCGTTTATTTCGTGCCCCGTTGCTCGTTCTACTGCTTGTCAGGGCACACGAATTTGGTTCGTGTTAATTGCTCAAGTTTCTTCTAATGATCTTCTATCGCAAGACTCCATGCAGCAGCCCTGTATTCCCGGGACTCGTGTAATGCAGAGTGGAATTGAGGGGCGCTTTCATGATTTTTTAAAACTTTAGCGACACGTAAAAAGGTACTCTTGAAAGTCACTCGGTTTGAAAGTCGCGTTGCAGTTGCCTCTATGGGCTCGTGTGCTTCCAGTTAGCCATGGTATTAAGCGGAACGACGGCCAGCAACCAAGTAGATCTGACAGGGCAGTTAGGACGGGGAAAAAAATGCAGTCAGCAAATCGACCTGAGATAAAAGCGTTGCCAACTCTGTGGGCTTGCGAGATACACGCTTTGTGTGCCTATGTGTATGTTCGAGGCCCGATTCTTCGACACGTATTCCAGATTCAAATCGCTCTCCCGGCCGAATCGGTAGTCCTGGCTCGATTGAAACGCCACATTCCCAACGAAAAGCTTTTAACGATTAGGGAGCTGATAGCCGCCAGTTCAGTGCGGTGTGCTGTTCTCCGTTCGACCATTGTTGTTGTACAGAAAAATATATGGCACGCGCGTGCCACCGTAGAAAATTCTACATTTCCGGGATGCAATGCCAGGACAATTCCCCCGATAGTAGCATGTGCTTTCGTTTCAATTTCAGATTGTTCTCTTTGCTTCTCTTCAGGCTATAATTCCTCCTTCCATTCGCAATTCTGCTTTGAGTCATCGCAACAATCTTTCTGCGATTTACGGTGGAGTAAACATTTCGGCTGGTTGTACAATCAGGTTTACGATCGTTCACTCGGCAGGAACGAGTGGTTGCATCAGCGGGCGCAAGAGGCGCTCCTCGCGCAATTAAAGCTCGGGTGGAATTAAGGCTGATAATCGGGAGACGCGAGAGATAAATGGATGCCATGTACAATTTGAAGGTATCGTGTAGGCCGCTGATCGTTTCCTGCGAAATGATATCGTAAATCGACGGGACGCCCAGCCGAGGCACAAACCAATTACCGGTTTTGCCAGCAGGCTGGGAGACTCTTCTTGTTTCACGCTCGTCGGATCGCGAAAGTTCGCCGGCGGTAAGCGCGCAAGTTTCCGTCGTTTCGTCCACAATATTGTAGTCTTAATTCCCGGCGGATGTCCAATTTCCGCGCTATGATACTTGGCACCAAAATACACGGCGGAAAGCCGGCGTTCCAGTAGCCACTTTAACTTTTCCGCCCGGCAGAGCGACTCACTAACAATGACCATGTCTTTTGGCCAGAATTTTTCTTTAGGAATTCAACCTCCTGGACTTGTCTTCTCTAGGCTTGGAGTGCTTATTCTTTTTCAATAATGCCGCTCGTTCATCATCACGGGGCGATATTCGCAAAAAGAATGGCAGATAATGACACTGCGGTTGAATAGTCTGCGAGCGTTCCTGCCACTTTCAGGGGAAAATAACTGGCTTCTTCGCTCGGCTCTGCATCAGGATTTCTTTTATTCCTCAATATTTCCCCGTGGATATTGCGAATAATTCACTGCGCAGAGCCCTCGCACAGACCTCTGTGCTTCTCGGAAATAAGGTAGCTCTCCCGTTGTTCTCAGTAAACTTTTTGATGATTTCTAATTAAGTTCTCCATCCAATTTTCTACACTTTAATAATCTTCCCAACTAAGAAATGCTCTTGGTTTTTATATGTATCAGGCCTGTTTTATTGGATACTGTTAAAGCGCAAAGAGGGGGTTTTCAATATCTGAAATTCAGTTTGTTAGATAATCTGAAGTGAAATGATGTGAGCATAATTAAAAATTCCATCGAGACCGCCTGATGAACCGTCAGAACGTGAATTAGAGAGAAGTAAAATGCTGTAATGGTGGCGTGGCTCTGTATGTAGGTCAGATTGAAAAAGAGAGTGGGCTGTCCGGGAATCGGCGCGGTGGGGAGGAATTACGTGAAATAAATTTCGAGCCGAGAGAACTCATTCTCTTGCTCTCTTACAAAAGCGCTCCGTAGAAGAGATTCGCGGGGGTAGAAGGCATCAGGGAAGAAGGAATTATTCTCGGGCGAAATTAGCAGTTGTCGAAGTAAGCTCGGCTGGGCGTCTTATTGGGGGCACATTCGACTTTTTCTTCGTTAAACCTAAATTACTCCTCGGAACGGCGGAAGACGAACGGGCCCAGATCGTAGGCACGATTCCCATAAAAATCCCTCGTTTTATTCCAGCCGCGCCGCTGCCGCCACCTTAATTACATAAAACGGATTCGGGCGGAAACGAGAAATTTTAAATTCGGCCAACTCATCGTTCGTTCCATTAACCTTTCGTGGAACAGGGGTTGAAAGAATGGTAGGTTGAAAACTAAATCCGCGTTAATAAAGGACTAGAAATCAGTGCAGCACGAAATTGAATACCGGGTATGAAGCAGACATTTCGCGGATAGTATCATTCCATACATTCTTCATAAACCAATCAGTGGGAATAAAAGTTGATTAAGGTTTCGACAAGCGAACACCGACGGGGAACACGGAGGTCTTCCGGATCGCTTAGACCGCAGAGGACCATAAAGCTCGGTGGTTCTAATTAAAAATTTGCGGCGAGGCATTGGCGAAGGTGACGCTCGTTCGGTAGGAGGACCGTTAGCCCGATTAACCGGAGGAAGAGCTGCACTGGCGACGACGTGGGAAGCCGTCTGGGAGGAATTATGTTGTCGGTTAGCTCGCCGCAAGATCCGCCTTCGTCGTGTACCCCTTCTTCTTCTTCTTTGTTCCATCGTCAGGGTGAAGTCGATGCTTCCGATCTTCCTCCCCCTCTTCCCTTTCTTCTGCTTCGTCCTCTACGAGCACCGCCGAAACGTTATCGGCCACATACAGCTTTATAGGTGGAAGCCTGGATGCTTGCACGCCAGGTCAAAGCGTACTGATTCATTTCCCGCCCCCCTTTCCCCCTCTTCCAGTGACTTCCGGGCAAATCTGCCAGGCTTCTTCCCTTCTTAAATCAATATTGTAGTCGTCGGCCTGGCTAAAGCCGTTGCATCCATCAGCTACTCACCCCCCGTGCCGATATATCCACCATGCAAATGTGCGTGCCCGGACGCACTTGTATCTCCGTGCATGTGATGTACATAAATCGTACTTGCACGACCACCAGCGCATTTCAAATTATTCATGAAAAATAAATATGGAAAATACACCGTTGGAATTTCAGGCATTGTGCGCCTCCCGCTAATCAGTATGCCAGGAACTTTCCTATACATATTTTCGTGCGATCGTTTCAATTTGACGTTGACCAATGTCGAAAGTCGAGAAATGAATTCGCCCAGCTTATGAATGCATTCTATGTACAATTTCAGTGCAACTGTGTCCTGGATAATCGTGTGATGTTGCAATTGCAAATTAGGAGCTTCGTCGAGGTTCATCCAAGAAGAAGGGTTCTACCGGATGTGGCTTTTTCTGAAGCAGAGGAGGGCAAGAAAAACTAGTTGGCTGGAGCGGGGATCACGTTATACGTTCGCCAAGGGTCTTCCATAGGTGCTGGACTGGGGCAAGCACGTTTCACGTGAAGCCGGAATACGTAAAAATGCAGTGTCTCGCTGGAACTGGTCAATGAACGTGGCATAAAGACGGAATACCACTGTGAAATGCGGCCTCTGCTCACGGACATCCTCTGCCAACAGTCATTGAAAAACTAAAGGGAAGTGGAGCAGAGAAAAATCAGCCGAGGATTTTTATTCTCGGACTGCTGGTGGTTCTGTTCGCCCTGAGCATTTTGATTGACAGGCTCCTTTCCTATGTGGTTTAGAGTATATTCGGTCTTGCCGGAATTATTCAGTGACACGCTCGAAATGGCCTGGAGCATTAAGGTTTGATGGAGGAAGCCTGGAAAGGTCATCGAGGACACAGGGAGCATGTTCTTCATTTTTAAAGGACCGCTCCCACTTTAGATACGCCGCCGTCATCGTCTTAGGTAAGAATAGGAGAGTCATTGGGGCGAAGTTCCTCGTGGGAAGCTTTTTCCTCCTTTCAATAGACTTTTTCCCAGTTTGGGAGTCTCTGGCATATGTCTCATCCGCAGAGTTCCCGGGGGACGCGGCTTCATTGAAGGCTAATTAGTGCAGATCCAGCCGGGATTAAGATGAAATGGTTCTTCCGGAACAGAATGGATGCGAGAAGCTGCTGCTACTGCTTTCCCACCCAGGAACTTGGGCGGTATTAAAGTTATAACTAAGTTCCTAGGGATTTTCTTATGCATAAGTGGTAAACTGCGCTGTGTCCAGGAGTGATGCGTTAAAGTTTCATCCCAGCCGGCGGAATAAAAATGCTAATTGCTCAACTTTTAATGAATCCACCTCCGCTGCTGTCCCGCGCGTCCACTTTTCCCTCTTCCGGGTAGTGTCGCGCTGCATATTAGCGTATGTAGCCTACAAGTCGACAAAACATACTTATGACCCCACCACAAATTACGTTTGTTCCCCCAAGAAAGAGTGGGCGAAGCACTTTGGAGTAGAGCGCCATTACCACCTTTGCTAATTAGGCACTGTTAATGAACTAGCTAACTAAAAGCGGGAACCCATTTTCGAGCAGAGAAAGACGTTGTTTCATGGCGACGTCCCACAAAAACAGTTTAACAAGAAACTGTCCGGCAATTACTTTGAACGTGTTCTTTAAACCATGTGCTTCCCAGTGTAATAGTAATGAGGTCAGAATTGTAGTTCTAGCAGATATCGAACGAGAAGAATTATTTTATACATGCATCTTCAAAGAATAGAACCTTCTGCACTACATATATTTCCTCGGGTCACTGATATTGCAGGCTAACAATAAGCCGAGAAAAACTGTCAAAGGTTCTTCTAACCTTCTGCTCGTTAGTTACAGCGTAACTAAATTCCAGAAAAAGCACCTACCACAACCTGTCACACACAAACAGTTTTTTCCCCAGTTCTATTGATCAGTAACTCACGGACTTAGCTCTAAAAGCTGGCAAATATGATATAAATATCAAAGAAAACGTAACAATCTTGCAAATAAATTCTAAATTATTTCTATTTTATTTTCGTGAGAAATTATTCAGATTCCTTGAAGTGCCAAGTGCCAGGGAGATGGCAGCTTGAAGGATTCAGGGGATTCCTGGAATCTAGGAAGAGCGTCGGCGGCATAAAGACGTCCAGGAGGTTTGGCATTCGACACCCGACGACGTGTAACCGCTCTCGAGGAACCTTTAGCCCGTGTCGACGTTGGGACGGCGTGCATGCACGCCGATGTCGAGATTCCGTGTGCTTCTGGGAGCGCGCACGCTGAATGAGGGAGAGAGAGAGAGAGAGAGAGAGAGCGCGCACGCGCGCGCGGCGTGCTTCCGAGAAGCGTGTAGTCCACGTGTGATTGATAGCGCACGTCTGACGTGACACGTGCTACACGTACCACCTTTCGCAAAAGGACTTACGTTACTGCTCCGGTTGCTGTGTAATTCCACGGGACAAGGAATTGTCTTGGCAAGAGGAGGAGAATGCCCTCAGCGACACTGCTCGAAATCAAAAGGGCCGAGCAGGCGTTGTCCTTAACGTCCTTAAGGACGAGAAGCGAACAAGATAATATCGCGACAAGTTCCCTCGTGCACCTCTCTGCTCGACAAGACTGTCTCCAGTGTTGTGTCTCCGGGTACACAAGCATATACGCTATAATTGCGGGGAAAAGCGTTCGGTACTGCTTGGATAACAGAACACTTCCGGAACTCGAAGTTTCTTATCGCGGTTCGGCGCAGCGTGTTTCTCTTAACCCTTTGCTCACCGGTGCTTTTGAACTGGTCGCATGCTCTTGAATCTGATTTCGAAATACAAGAGTGCTTCCTTAAAATTAGTAGGAGTACGCGTTGAAAGAAAAAGATTTCTTCATAAATTGTTGTGTTGAAAAAGAAGTGATCGTAAGAAGGGCAGTACAATTTTTTTTTATTGTCGATAGTCGATCTTGTCCCAGTGTGACATTGGGTACATCAAATAGGCTCGTGAAATCCATCTCGTGTTCGGCTATCGCGCAAATTAGAGTCGTCTGAGGCTGCCGGTGAGCACGAACGTTAATTAAAAAAGTCGCGGACAAATACGTTTTCACCGCAACCGAATTGATTTTGCTGTGGTACCCGGCGGAAAGCGATGGGTGAGTGGGCCAAAGAAGACGACAAAAATTCCGCTGCAACTCACACAGCAAATCACCCCACTCGCTTCTCCATTCCCGGCAGCCCAAATATCACACAGTATACTCCCCATTCACCAAAGAGTACCGACAGTGCTTGGCAAAAATTCACGCACTATTCCATCGTACTTTCACTTAGTTTAATTAAACTATGGCTCGAGATCGTAGCGCTTCATGTTAGGGCAATTGAAAATTGAAACCACGTAGTGAAACGATACATATTGAAAAAGTTCCAAGAAAAAAGAAATGAAATGTTACAACTGAATGAGTTAGGAAAATAGTACATTTCTTTATTTAGAAACCCAGGAAGCAAAAGAATTGGGATTGAAAAACAATTGGGAATGGGTTTGGTGAAAAATGTACAATTGGTGATGTGTAACAAAAGGATTGGAAGAGCTACATGTATAAGGGAACGCCATTAAAAAATCAAATGGTCTGCAGTTCAATTTCCCAGGCATTTAGTCCCTTTGATTGAGCGCATCGTTTATTTTTTCTCTCGGATCTTCCACATCCTTCCCGTTCTCCACTGCAATACGACACCAATGAATTTTGTGTATTCGATTGCGAAGTTCGCAGACAGTGGAAATAAGCAAAAAGTTAGTTCCCTGAAAAAATATGCCGCCAGCCTTTGGACAGATCTGACAAAAATAGTGTCAAGCTTGTACGAATAAAGGATATAAAGGAACAAATAGAGAATTTGAAAGAAAAATTGCAAGATTTTTCTCCCTGGTTTGAAAGTTCGCAGCTAACATTTTACGATCAAATACGCATTCGTCCGGGAAAACGATGTTTTGTGTATCTAATGGGAACATCGCGATGGTAAATACGCTTCGAAAATAAGTAACAAGGAAGCTCTGACGCGTTAGTTCGCCTGGTACTCAAACAATCGCTATTGACTATTGCCGTTCCAACTTTTTTGAATGCTACACCTTCAGCAATACAAACGGTGAACATTTTTACCAACCTACCAAATTTCTAATGATTTGTTGTCAATCTGAATCTGCTTAGAATGTCAATTAAATATGAAACTATCTACCCTAGAAATACTATCGTTAATTAATTCTGGGGCTCTAGCGGTCCAGCCAATAAAGTCTGCTTACCAACATAATGTTCTGATAATACTGCTAACTATCTAAACACAAGGAACTCCGCACGCAAAACTGGAGCGCTCTAATCCAGTGAGCGCTAACTACAATCTAGCATGCTAATTCCAAATAAAGGAGGCTAAGCCATAATAGAGCGTGCTGCCGAGCGCTAACAGACTTAGCCCGAGATAAGGCGTAAGGAGATACTTATACCAGGTCCGTCAACATAATTCAATTTATCTTATGTTTCAACCGGAGGTGGCGCGGCGGCGGGAAAAAATTAATCCGATTAAGGAGATGTCTTACACCGGCCGGGAGGGCAACGTTGACGCCGGTGCTCCGCAGGGCGCCCAAACGAAGCAGACGAAGAAAGAAAAAGGTACCCAGACAAGTCAGGAAGAAACGGGAAGGAAAAAAAGGGTTGTTGCAGAAGGTTGGCCAGTGAACAATGAGCAGCGACGCGGAAGAGATTGCACTTTCTCTTGCGAAATTCCAAGGCACATTAGCCTTCACGGGAGCGTTTACGAGGCTCGGTCCGATTCGAGCGCGGATCCCATAAAGAGACGAAACATGAAAGGTGGTTAAGCTGACAGATGAAGAGGATCGTGTCCGCGCTAAGATGCTACTGTTCGAGACCACTCCTATTTCCTTGGGTGGCCCGAACAGACCAGCCCACCTTTCAACGCTGCATCTTCGCGTACATACATACACTCCTCGCCGATTCTCCCTTCCCCTTTTGCACGTGTGTCTGTGTACGAGGTTTCGCCTGCTATCGAATTGCGGCCGGCACGTAACAGCCCCGTACTCACGAAATTTCGAGGCCCGTAAAATTTTACGGCCGATGCCAAAGCGGAGGCGAACGTTTTAAGAGTATGCGCTCGATCTCTTTATGCGGCCTACAGACTCTGCTAGCCGAGCGCGGTATCCCGCTGTCGTTGTCTTACTGCTAATAAAAGCAATAGCGAGACAGTAATGCGAGAAATGTCCACGTGCACATTGCTCTGCCTAGTTACCCTCAAGTGGATCCGCAATAAGACGCTGGTTTCTCCTCGAGCAAGCAAGCTTTCGAGCGAGGATGCTTGCTGAAGCGTGTCTCGAAAGATGCGGAAATTTACAGCTGAAAACAGCCACAATCCACCTACTCACGTTTCTTACTATACAAGTTGCAACACGTCTACTTCACAATGGAAACTTCATGTAAATGTGTGCGATCTTAATATTCCTAAAGTTATATTCGATGAATTCCTGAGTTGTGAAAGTTAAATACAGGACTTTACAGTAGAGCTTGCTCTAATGGCAAGGTATACTCCTTACTTCAAATTCAGTAAATATTTATTGAACTGTCCCGTAAGGGCGTCATACTTCAATCGATTTACTAAAACTTGGCAAACCGACTGGTAGTATGTGACACCAGGTCTGTTATAACTGGAAGGGCTGTCTCTCCCTAATAGAGTTCGCACCGTCGACGGAAGGTCACCCTGAATTCGAGAACTATTAATTGATTCATGTTCGATGTGAGGTTCATCGAAGTGTAGTAATAGCAGTCGATATTCGACGTTGAAGCCACTTCCCTCGTCAATTCCAACGTCTTCGACGCGTGTCAGCCCGTCGCAATAACATGAACTCCATTTAACGCGTTAATGAGAGAGTAAATTACGTTGTAACAGGCTGAACAGAGACAAACCGACAGACAAGGCAAGCATGTATTGGTGGAATTCAAGTAAATGGAATGCAGATGGAGCTGTGTCGAGTGGAGAGCAACAAATGGTATCAGGCGAATGATCGTCTGGTTACTCGATTTCCTTGAAACGATAGGGTCTTACTCCATCCATTCTAGAGCTAAGTAATTGATGACTGGGTTACTCGGTCGTGGAAGGGGCGGATGCTGCCGGGGAACGATAAGATTCTCAGGATCACACCTATCTGCGCGAGCAAATAAAAGCGGACGCCGAATTTCCAAGCCACTTCGCTGGATTCCCAGTGTCTCGGGGAGAAGATTTATCCTGGCAAATCAGTCGTGCGAGCAGACGATGACACGAACCCTGGATTTGCGTCGTGAAAACCGCGCGAGGAACCTTTTGTTCGGGCCTATTCACTACTACTACTGAAACTTCTCCGCCATCTTTCACGAAGGCCAAGACGTTTTATTGCTTTCCCGAAAAACAGCCGCATAACCCTTCCAATACTTTAGACCTCATTTTCAGGGACTAAATCAAACGCAATTGTCCCATCAATCTTTGGGAGGATTTCATTCTACTGACTTTAAAAGGCGTATAAAAAAGTTTGATGTAGTAGAGCGATTATCGATGAAAGTGACTTGCACAGTTTCTCGGGAGAAACACGATACTTAATATTATTGATTCTGCTTGCACGAGGTGCACTGACTGAAAGAAAGGCAAACCAGAGAAGGAAGGTGTTTTGGTTGAGCGGACGTTTCCCATTTATCCCAAAGGACGGAGGTTGGCAATGTTACGAGGAAGAGTTTATTCATGCGTATATCAGTTATACGGGAAGAAGAGGAGCTCGCCAGAGAGGTTGATGCCGGGACAGTTTGTGGTGGCCACTTCTCTAGGAAAAGAAAGTGTCAGGCATGCTCGACTTCCTCGACGCCCTCCTCCATCTATCTGTCTCGCAGCTACTTCACGCTCGAATCTCTTCCCCGGGTGTAACGAATAAATCTCCTCCGGGACGGTCCGCGTCCCTTTCACGATCCCTTCGTCCAGGATAAGACGGGATAATACCTTGCGCGCGCCCCGTCAAAGTTCTACTTAGCTAAATATGATCCTTTGTCCGCCAGGGAGAATTCAATAGCTCTCGGTTCGCACCTTTTGCTTCGCCGAACTCTCTGAAAAGCTCGCCTCCGCTCTCGTAAATCGCAGTCCATAGGGGACTTCTTCTTCTACGAAAGCGAGGGAGAAATAAGTGCAACTCGACTTTTACGTGAGCGCGTTATGCAAGCTCGGCGAAATCGAGGTGTAAGGGCACACATGCCAAGCAAGCATCTGCAATACCTATTATGCAATGCGCGCAAGAAACCTGGATGGTTCGAGGCAGACTTCGAAGGAGCAGAGTCTGGTATCATTATTCTGATGCTCCATTTGTCTAAATCAAACATTTCGAGTTCTATCGGTAAGCGAATGGGAAGAAACAATTTCTGTGAACTTATGACTTGGGCGATGGACCAAGCGGATTACCATTTGTCCATCTGACACCATCATCCATTATAGCGATAATGAAGTTGCTTACATCACTACACACGCACTCGCGCCAGCCGGGCATGATAAATTAATATCCGCGAAGGATCGCCCTCTCTCGCAGGATGAACAATTAATTTCGATGCAATTATCGGTGGACCGCGGCGCCAGAAAAAGCGGCTTGGTGTGCTTCGAGGAGCGAAGATGAGTTCTCGCAGTCCACGAAATTGAAGCGCCAAGCACGTGCAGCTGACGATGGCTGCGTACTAAAAATGAGAATTACTGGGGCGGCGCTGAGAGCAAAAGGACACGAGGAAATAGAAAAATTGTGCTATTATTGAAGGAGCATCGGGGTTAAGAACTCATTTTCGATTTAACGACTGACCGGTATTTCCTGGCTGGAACAAGCGCGCCTTGGATATTGCCGAATTTTTATTACCCAGGCGCGATTGCAGTAAAGCCTCGAATTGCCCGGACATTAAAAAAAAAGCTGGTTATGTTGCGCCCTAACGCCCGCCGTCGGCGTCCCTCTCGTTCACCCTCTGCGTTGGTCATTACTTTCGTGCAAATGTGTGCTCGCCACTGCCAAGCATCGTTTAACAACCTGGTCGATTGCTATCCTGTGCCAAACGTTAAGAACCTACTTGTCACTTTATTTAACTTCCTGAAAACCGACTGCCTTTACGATTATACTGCCAATTTCGACGCTAGCACACTAAGGATTCGAATTTTTCTATGAATTTACCATCTGAGAACAAATTAAACTTGTTAAACAATTTTTTCCCAATTAAATTTATACAAGCAAAAGACCGAAAACTAATATCAAGTGCCATAAAAACTTCAGCCTCAATCAAAGTAACTCGGAGGACCCTGAATTTAGTGTACAAGTTGGGTGATGTTTTATTAGGGAAATGTTGGTAATTACCGCATACGGAACTTCCGGTTGCGCAAGAAGCCGATGCCGGAGATGGAGCCGGCAATGTCGGCATTTCCCCCGATGCACACTCCCTCTTACTTACTTACGTAACAGCGTCTATGAATCGATAATAGCGTTACCTTAACTAGGAGTGCCTTAAGCGTACCTTAAACGAACTTTTGCGGCTTTGCACGATGGAATTTCAACCGACCGAAAGTTGTTACGCCAAAAACGATTGTTGCCTGCCTTCCCGGTGATTATGCATCCCCCATCTGCCCTGGCATTTACGTGTCTCGAACAATTTTCCCGAAACCGGATCCCCCGGCATTTAATTGCCAGGCGAAGATTGTTGCGGATCAGCTCAATTCTCGGGTGCAAGGTATACGTTTCGTTCATGGAATCGTTATGGTTTCCCTATGATTGTACGGTTGGCGTTCTTGATAGTTTTCATGTGAAACCGAACACTTCCGCAATTATAGTAGCGCGGGATAAGTAGTGGTCGGTAATGATACACTTGTTATTGGATAAGCTTTAGCTATGTGACACTTAGGGCTTCGCAACTCTTTGTAACAATTGCACTGCTATAATTCGCCTACGGATACTTAGAGTGATGATGACTCGAATGTCAAAGTTGAAGAATACCCTTTTAGAATGTAACCACCGTCTCTCAGCTGGGAATCCATGAATTACATCAAACCTCTGATTGACAAAGAACAGTATTCCGATCGTTAATCAATCAAATCATTATCTACAAATCGCGAATAGAGTGGTTTTGTGTTACTGATTAACGTATCACCGCATGACGGTGAATTAAACTTCAGAGGTGGTAAATATTTCTCGGCAGAAGATCGATGGAGAAGCTTGGAAGGAGAAAGACTTTGAGAAATATTGCGGAGAGGAAAGCTGCAGGGGCGGAAAGAAAGGCAGCAAAAAGGGGAGTGAAGGAAGAATAAGACTGCGAGGGGAAATGGAGTGTAGGAACGCATTCCGGGTAGTTCTATCGCGGTCGATGTCGCCAGCGCACTTCCGACTAATTGGAGTGCTGACAAAGGGCCCGGAAGTGGCTTTGGTACTGATGACCAAAACGTGATACCTCTCGGTATCATTGTGCGCGTCTATAATTGAGTGCGGCTTTCAGTTTGCTCGGATTTCGGTCTCAAGCATGTTCAAGCGAACTAACCGAGAATAACGAGATAAAATGACACAAATCCTTCTGCGTGCGCTCACAGAAATCGACTGTAAGAAAAGCAGAAAGATAATCTTACACAGAAGAATGCATTACCCACGTAACTGGCAATAAAATTGAATAATAATTTCGTCCAGCACTATGAATTTAACTTATATTGTCAATATTCTGATTTCTGCAGACCTCATGCTAATAAAAGCCGGTAAGATGCTTACAGACTAAAAGTCATTCTGAAGACAAGAGTCTCGGAAAATTCGAAGTTCTCCGATAGTTGGAAGTAGCTTGTCGCGTTCAATTAGTATAGAAATTTCAGATCCAAGAGCGCAGAGACAATGGATTTAAAGCCGTGTCTCGATCGAAGGAGAACCAGAGCTTGGAGAATCCGATATTCCGAGGACCGTACAATGTCCAGCCATCTGTTCCAAATCGCAGGAGCGAGTAATTTAATGTGGCTTTAAGGAGAAATACGTTCGTGGCTTGTTAAGTCTCGGTCTCGGGCGAGTGGAAGGAACGACATAAAGATCGCTCGCCTCAGGAAAAAAGCCACAATTGATCTGTCAGTCTGGGGGATCGGTCGGCGAAGATAAATGCCGGCGCCCCCGCAGCAGCTCAACAATCAATAAAGCCGAAGTAACAGTCTCCATCAGCCACACCTAACTACATACTTACTGCTAGAGGGCAACGGGAATCCAACCGATGCACGTAACCAATTTAATTAGCCACTTCCTAACCGTCCTGGGCGCGCATAATTCTCCGTAAACATTCGATCGGTGGTCGAGTGGACATTTATGGGGTTACGAAGAAGTAATCTTGGCTTTCTTTGCAAGCGGCGCTTTCGATTATCGTTCGGCTGAGGTCGAACTAATGCGGAATCACGGTTAGCGGCGAGCGCGTAAATCATCGAGTGCGGCGATTGCGGTTGGGAGAGCAGGAACTGGCGTGCGGAGGACGCGTCCGATGGCCGCACGCCAGTTTTCATGTAGATATCCTGGCAGGACAGCTTCCAGCAGATTCTCTGCGGCTAGCTGCTGTTCTCTCCTCGGCTGCTTCTCTCGCTGGGAATAGACTCACCGGATAGTCTGCCGATTATGCTGCGAGCTAGCCACCATCTGGTGCGAAGTTTCTTCGAGCGCTGTATATTACGCGCAGGAGATTACGCCGGATTATGTTCGGCAGGTGGTAGAGCTGGCTAGCATCCTCTCGATTGGGAGTCCAGTAGCACCAGCGATTCTTCCGACATCTTTACTTGCAGCATTATAGTCCGTTCGTATTCGCTCGGTTCATGAATATTCGAGGAACGCCGAGTGCGACAATGTGTCCAGCATTGCAGCAACCGGGACACATTAGTGTTCCCGAGAAAAGTCAGAGGGAAACATTAGACAGGAGCTATGTACATCGGTAATTATAGCCTGCCTAATTACCGCCCGAGGCTAGCTTCAGTTAATTGTCGGCCGTATCGATGATAATTCTAATTGGCGAGGCTGCCTGCTGTTCGCTTATCTCGCTCGGTCCATTTTCAGAGGAGGATGCGTGTGTAGCTTTCAAGACGGAGAATCAGCGACATCGTCGATATTGCTTATCATAGTTGCTCGAGGATTATCGGGCGTAATTTAGATAACTATCGGCGTACGAAATCGCTGGTCTTGCCATCTTTGGCTCGAAGGAAAGCTAAGGAACGTATTAGAGGGGGGAAAAGGTGAGTTTTATGCCGGGGGCCGAGGGAGGGAAGGGAGGGCGTACTTTTATGGGGGCGTGCAAGGGAAGTAGAGGGCAATTCGGTATCTGGCCGGGGCTCGATAAGGCAATTAAGCGGGAAACAATTGCAGAACCCGCCAGGATTATGGTGGCCCCTGTCTCCTCCTTTGCCGCCGCGCCGGATCGCCTAATGAACCGCGCGTGCATAAGTGTTTCCAGGCTGCGATCGAGCGAGCGCGCCCACGTAACACGCCGCCCAGGTGTTTTAAAGCGGCCACGTGCTATGGGGAAGAGTGCGATCTTGCGGAATGACGTACCAGTATGAACCGGAAGTCATAATTCTGTCGGTCCCGCAATCAAAGGTGCTTGGCCCAATTCATGCAATTCTCAAGGATTTAAAACTGCGATTTTACAACGAGATTCTCGTGTAAGAGATGGCAAGTCTTTTATGGGAGTTCGACGATCTCTAACTCAGAAAGAAATATAGCCCGGGTATATTCCATGTTATATTATATTTGTTTTTTTATATTTCCTTTCATCGCGCCCGACGACAAGATATACCTATCGATATTCATCGTGATGTTCTTTTGTTCTTCAGATGACAGTTTGCGACAGGGAGGAGGTCGAAACTTCCCGTTGTTCCTTCGGGCGGAATATCCGAGACCCGTTGATACAGGTAGCGTCGAATTACAGGGCATTGAGTTCGGTATACAGGTCGGATCGATGCAGTTACATATTTAAGGTCGATTCACAATCCACGAAATGTCAACATCACTCACTGAATCGACAATATTTCATCTATATATGAGTGAACAATAAATACAAACTGCTCATCACTATGCTCTAGCTATTGCCCTTGATGACAGACACAATTATTGAGGAGATAAAAATACTCTAATTAATAATGTTCAGGCCTCCAGACTCCCGACTTAATTCCCATATACGAAACACTGCGAAGCTCACTTCTTCCGATAATTATTTTAACTGTAACCCGCCGTCATATGCCTGCCAATTGTCAAGCGCACATCGGCAGAGGCTAATTGCCCTTCTATACATTTTCTCCTCTTCTGAGTCTCTGCGCCTTTTCTAATTTTATTGCCGAAATCCTCCGCTACTCATCTGGCATGCAGATGACATTTTTCAACCGGCTAGTTTACTCTAATGACTTCTGCGAAGTCCATTTTATTGCTCAGGTACGTCCAGGCGGCGAGCGTCTTCACCTCTCCTCCCTGGCCCAGGGAAAAACCCTTCCTCCCCCTGAAGGGCACCAAGACTCTTGGTGCCACTTCTTCCGTTTCCTGCTCTCCACTCTTTCCTAGCTTTTTCCCTCACTCCTCTCCGCTGACCAATCAGCACCTTTCGCCGATTTTAGGTTCGACACGATTTTCCTACATATACTACCGCACTTAATTTCTAAACTCAGAACCAACATTACTGTGCGAACCACTACACCTAGAATCAAAGTCGAACACTTATTTTCGACATTTCAACGTATATTCTCTGTGTGGATAAATTAGCGCAGGGATTCTCCCGCTCAAAATTAAGCGACTCACATATTACAACTTGTCGCGAGCGGTTATCTCGAGTGTCTATTACACTCCATTCAACATTTGTAAATACCTGTAATTTCCAGTCATTAGCCATACAGGCTTATGACTGCTGATTAAAATATTAAGTTTCACCAGAAACACATCTCAGAGCATACATCCTTTGAGGCCTTACAACCCTCACATCGAGGAGCTCTAAACATTGGTCCTTCGAGCCGGATTATCGCGAGTGTTTGTGCAACATCAGTGATCTGAAGATTGGTAGATACATTGATCCACCAATCATTTGGAACACCAGCCAAGGAGCCTTCTTCTGCCTTGAATCAAGGATAACTGGACTGTGAGCTTGACAGCCGAGGATCAACAAGCAGCAATATTCATCGTTGGCGGACCTATTTCCACCAAACCAACGACGCTGCTCTTTGGACCACGCAACCATCCAGGAAGATTGCTGTCTCCACGCATTGGTGAGCTGAGTTTTTTGTGTACGATTCTACTCTTGCGTTAGTATCGGTATTATCATGGAGCCAGAAATGAAAGCCCTTATCGCCGAGCGTGCTCAGATTAAGGCGGCGCTAACCCGCTTTCACAAATTTTATGAGGGAGTAAATGACTCCACCCCCATTGATATCATAGAAAGTAGGCTCGCGAAAAGCATAGAGCTATTGGATAAATTTGAGAGGGTTCAGGATAAGATTGAGTTCTTAGCCGATCCTGCTGACGCAGAGGAAGCCACCAAAAATGAGGACGAGCGCGTAAGATTTGAAGGCAACTATCACATGATTATCTCTAAGGTTAGGCGATATGTAAAGGACTTACAACAAGAAGCCTTTGGCGAAAACAACGCGCCGTTGAATCGCACTCTAGATCGCTCTCCGGGAATTTCTGAAGTCGCGCCAGCCATCAAATTGCCGACTATAAGCTTACCAACCTTCAACGGTGAGCGTGACCAATGGGTCCGTTTCCGCGAATCCTATGAATCGCTCATTCATTTTAATGATGCCCTAACGAATTTGCAAAAATTCCATTATTTAAATTCCTCCATCACGGGTACTGCCGCGCGCGCCATTCGCTCGTTGGGCATTTCCAACGCCAATTATTTAGCGGCCTGGCAGGCACTGAAAAAGCGGTATGAGGATTCGAACTCATTAATAGACCATCACACAAAGGCCTTATTTGAACTCCCGTCATTACAGAAACCCTCACACGTCGCGCTCCGACAACTATTAGATGACGCGACAAATCATTTAGCCGCATTGAAGGCCTTGGGTGAACCCACCGAACATTGGGACACATTGCTTCTTCGGTTGGTTTCCACAAAATTAGATACCCAAACTAAAAACGAGTGGAAGCGGTTTTGTCAAAGTATCACTCAAAAACGAAAGTTTAGGGATCTAATTAATTTTCTTGAGCAGCACTCTAGGCTGCTGGAGGACCATGCTAGTGAATTTCGCCCGCAGCACGCACGATTCGCGCAGGGCAATCATGCTAGCACTCCGCAAAGGAGACCCTCTAACGCGACTTCTATGGTCGTCAATATAGATTCTGCATGTCCCCTGTGCAGAGGTACGCATCGGTTAGCCGAATGTGATGAGTTCGGCAAACTCTCTCTCTCTGCTCGGCGCGCTAAAACGGTAAAACTTAGAGTATGCTTCAATTGTTTGCAAGCCGGGCACACAAACAAAGCCTGCACACGGTCTTATTGCCGTAAGTGTGGAAAAAACCACCACACATTAGTACATTTGGATTACAGTACTTCTCCTATTGAAAGGCAAAACGATTCTGCCATTCCCACTCCGCAAGCAGGAGGCTCTAAGGATGCTCCTCAAGCACTACTATCACACACAAATAATAGTCGAAATCAATTTGTCTTACTGTCTACTGCCATTGTTCACATTCGTGACTCACAGGGAAATAAACATGAGTGTAGGGCTTTGCTTGATCAGGGCTCTCAAGCCAATTTTATAACAGAATCCCTAGCTAAAAAATTGAATCTTCCCATTAAACCAATGCAAACTCATATTTCTGGGATTGGGCGCACTTCTCACGCTATTCGTGGGAAGGTGGACCTCTTATTAGCATCGCGAACCAATGGGTTTCAACGGCCGATTTCTTGCCTAATGATTGATAAAATATCTGACAACATTCCGAACTTCCCTATCGACAAGGCGGCGTTACAAATTCCGAGCAAATTCTCCCTTGCTGATCCGCAGTTTACCGTGCCACGCGAAGTGGATCTATTAATTGGTAACGGACTTTTTTGGGAATTAATCTGCATCGGGCAGCACAAGATAGGTCGCGGGCTTCCAATCCTACAAAAAACCCAATTAGGATGGATTATAGCAGGCGAAATGGACGTCTCGCATATTAAAAAGGGACCAAATATTATGTGTCACCTTACCACCAATGAGGAACTTCATTCCAAATTGCAGCGTTTTTGGAATATTGAGGAGGTGTCCGCACCACATTCCCCCATTATTCCCATCGATCCCTCGGATCCGTGCGAGGTTCATTTCAATCGGACTACTACTAGGGATCGCGATGGCCGATTTGTCGTCAGTATTCCTTTTACTGACAGGTTGAGTGAACTCGGCGAATCCCGTCATATAGCCGAAAGACGCCTTTTTGCGATGGAGCGTAAATTATCAAAGACTCCTCAACTCAAAGATGAATATTCGAAATTTATGGCCGAGTATGAAGATTTGGGACACATGTCTGAAATTACCAACGAGGAATTGCGCGGAAGCAAGGCAGGGTATTATTTGCCTCACCACGCGGTCTTTAAGGTTGCTAGCACCACAACGAAGCTTCGCGTCGTATTTGATGGCTCGGCAAAAACTTCTTCAGGAGTTTCGTTAAATCAGGTTCAGCGCGTTGGACCCACTGTACAGGACGATCTATTCTCTATTCTTTTGCGTTTCCGGAAAACGAAGTATGTATTGTCCGGAGACATAGCTAAAATGTATAGACAGGTTCGCATAAAATCAGAGCATTGTCGTTATCAACGCCTCTTGTGGCGACGTGATCCCTCAGATGCCGTTAAGACTTTTGAACTCCGGACAGTCACGTATGGTACTGCTTCGGCGTCCTACCTCGCGACGCGCGCATTGCGTCAGGTAGGCGAAAATGCTTTGAGCGACTTCCCATTGGCCGGTCAGGCGATCATTCGCGATTTTTACGTCGATGACCTGCTCACCGGCGCTGACACCATTCAAGAGGCGCAACACCTCAAGATGAACATCTCCAACCTGCTATCCCAGGCGGGATTCGAGCTAAGGAAATGGGCTTCCAATGATGCTCGCGTCTTGGACCATGCTAACACCCAGGATATCGTTAGCATTGACGCAGATAAGGACCCGAAGACCTTGGGCCTTTTTTGGAACCCTGAGGAGGATACTCTTAAATATTCAGTACAACCTCCATCCCAGCGTCAAATTACAAAGAGGACCATACTCTCTGCGATCGCCCAAATATTCGATCCATTGGGTCTGTTGGGACCTGCTATAATTCAGGCCAAACTCCTGATGCAACGGCTTTGGGAGCTTCGCATCGAATGGGACGAGTCTTTGCCTCTGGACCTCCACAGCCAGTGGCAGAATTTTCGGGAATCGCTTACTTGCCTCAATGATCTCAGGATCCCACGTCCAGCCTTTGGAAGAGACGCATGCCATGTGCAATTGCATGGATTTTGTGATGCCTCCGAGAAGGCCTACGGGGCAGCGATATATTTGCGATCTCTTGACGACCAGGGAACAACAAGTTGCCATCTATTGTGCGCAAAATCAAAGGTCGCACCCCTCAAGACTATCAGCCTTCCCCGGCTAGAATTGTGTGGCGCTCTTTTGCTAGCCAAACTCATGGCCAAGGTCCGCTCAGCCCTTTGCCTCAATATTGAAGAGGAATATTGCTGGACGGATTCCATGATCGTGCTCAGCTGGATTAAGGAGTCACCATCCAAATGGCGGACTTTCGTGGCCAACCGCGTGACGAAGATTCAGGACCGGACAACCGGTGAATGGCGGCATGTTCCATCACCAGACAACCCGGCGGACATCATTTCTCGGGGCATCAATCCCTCCTTATTGAGGAATTCTAATATTTGGTGGCATGGACCTGATTGGCTTCTCCAATCTCCTTCTCACTGGCCCAACGCAAACACGGAAGTTAATGAAGTACCCGAAGAGAAGAAGACAACTGTCGCGATGATCGCTTTGACTGCCATTGACGTCACTATTTTTGATAGGTATTCTTGCGTCAGGAAATTATTTAGGGTTGTTGCGTATTGTCTAAAATTTTGTAATCTCTTGCGTTCCCGCCAACGCAATCGAAAAGCAGGGACCAATAGTCACATAGTGCCTACTATTTCAAGATCAAACGAGCTCACTGTAAGCGAATTACTCGCCGCTGAGCATGCCCTTATTCGGCTGTGTCAGATGCAACATTTCATGCCCGAGATCCAACAGCTTTCTCAGGGTCAGTCGATCTCAAAGAAAAGCCATTTGCTTTCTTTGCATCCTTTTATGGATGAAGCCGGGTTACTCAGGGTGGGCGGTAGGCTGCGCAATGCTCCTATCCCTTATGAGCAACAACACCCTTTGATTCTTCCTGCAAATCATCCGCTTACCAAACTGTTAATTAGGCAAGAGCACGTTCGACTACTGCATGCTGGGTGTCATGCTGTCATGGCATCTCTGCGCACCAAATATTGGCCGCTGTCTTGTAAAAATGCAATTAAGAGTGTATTGCGCTCTTGCGTCAAATGCTTTCGCGTGAAGCCCGTCAGCCCTCAATACCTCATGGGCGAACTACCGGCTGATAGGGTCACACCTTCTCGTCCGTTTTCTACCTGCGGCGTAGATTACGCAGGGCCTTTTATTATTAAGGAATATTCTCGGTCTCGCACTGCTATTAAAACTTATGTATGCGTATTTGTGTGCTTCTCGACGAAGGCCGTGCACTTAGAATTAGCTACTGATATGTCCACAGAATCCTTTTTAAATTGCTTCAGGCGCTTTATATCGCGTAGAGGCCGATGCCAAAACATATATTCCGATAACGGTACAAATTTTGTTGGCGCTCGCAATGAATTAAATACTCTCGGAATTCTTTTATCCAATAAGAATCACAATGCTAAGGTTAGCAAATTTCTAACCTCCGAGGGCATTGACTGGCATTTAATTCCACCCGGTAGTCCTAACTTCGGGGGCTTGTGGGAAAGCGCGGTCAAATCTGCCAAACACCACATGAAAAGGGTCATTGGCGAAACTCGGCTCACTTACGAAGAGCTCAATACTATACTAACGCAGGTAGAGTCTTGCCTCAATTCTCGGCCACTTTGCGCCATCTCCAATGATCCGAGCGATCTTTCAGCCCTTACACCGGGCCATTTTCTTATTGGGACTGCATTGGCGGCATTGCCGCATCCTGACCTACGCGAGGTCAAATTAAATCGCCTTACAAGGTTCCAGCTCCTGCAACATATTCTGCAGCATTTCTGGGCCCGTTGGCAGACGGAATATCTGCACCAGCTTCAGCAGCGCACCAAGTGGACCACACCTTGCTCTTCTGACATCGGACCAGGGACCTTGGTCGTCATCAGGGAGGAAAACCTTCCCCCTCTTCGCTGGCGCCTGGGCAGAATCCTTGATACTCATCCCGGGAAGGATTCAGTTGTACGGGTCGTCTCCATCAGAACCAGTGGTGGAATTATGAAGAGGCCCCTTTCTAAAATATGTGTGCTCCCCTGTGATGACAATGCCCCTAAATAGCTATGATGGACATTTCCATAACTATTTTATATTATTTTTTAAATTTTTTGACACGACTTTTAGTCATATACTTTGATTTTATTTTGCGCTATATTTTGCGAACTATTTTGCGCTATCTTTATTTTTTCATATGACGCATCTCTATTGAGATTTTATAGTACGTTAATATTACATTTTAGTATCACTCGATTACCATTATATTAGTGATTATATATTCACGCTTAGCTTTAATTCACTATATCCGAACAGATTAATCTAGCTTTGCCTGCCACACTTGTCACATATTTTTCAATATGTTTTATTGACAGTGTGCACATATATATATCAATTCTATTAGTTGAACGTGAGCGTTCAAGGTGGGCGGGATGTTCAGGCCTCCAGACTCCCGACTTAATTCCCATATACGAAACACTGCGAAGCTCACTTCTTCCGATAATTATTTTAACTGTAACCCGCCGTCATATGCCTGCCAATTGTCAAGCGCACATCGGCAGAGGCTAATTGCCCTTCTATACATTTTCTCCTCTTCTGAGTCTCTGCGCCTTTTCTAATTTTATTGCCGAAATCCTCCGCTACTCATCTGGCATGCAGATGACATTTTTCAACCGGCTAGTTTACTCTAATGACTTCTGCGAAGTCCATTTTATTGCTCAGGTACGTCCAGGCGGCGAGCGTCTTCACCTCTCCTCCCTGGCCCAGGGAAAAACCCTTCCTCCCCCTGAAGGGCACCAAGACTCTTGGTGCCACTTCTTCCGTTTCCTGCTCTCCACTCTTTCCTAGCTTTTTCCCTCACTCCTCTCCGCTGACCAATCAGCACCTTTCGCCGATTTTAGGTTCGACACGATTTTCCTACATATACTACCGCACTTAATTTCTAAACTCAGAACCAACATTACTGTGCGAACCACTACACCTAGAATCAAAGTCGAACACTTATTTTCGACATTTCAACGTATATTCTCTGTGTGGATAAATTAGCGCAGGGATTCTCCCGCTCAAAATTAAGCGACTCACATATTACAACTTGTCGCGAGCGGTTATCTCGAGTGTCTATTACACTCCATTCAACATTTGTAAATACCTGTAATTTCCAGTCATTAGCCATACAGGCTTATGACTGCTGATTAAAATATTAAGTTTCACCAGAAACACATCTCAGAGCATACATCCTTTGAGGCCTTACAACCCTCACATCGAGGAGCTCTAAACAATAAAGATCTAAAAAATAAATCTTAGAAACGTTGCCAACTGTAAATTAATCCATTTAACGTTGCGATGAACAATGATCAGAGTTTACATAAGCTCATCCAACGAATGATATCAATCTCAGGTAATGTGAATCGTGCTTAAATCAGTTCAAGTTGGGGCACGATGGTGCTCGCTCTTCTCATCCATAATTAATAAACGATCGATTACTGTATTCTAGTTGATCGCACTGGCTAAAGTCGGAGTTACCAGCCGGATAAGAGTAGGTTGGGCGCGGCCGAGGGTGCGGGTTACCAGAGCAATGCAAGCGAACGTGCATGTTTCTCCCGCACGGTCTATCTATGCGCTGGCTGCACGCGAACTGCATCCAATTGCGGAGGCCGCCGCGCCGCCTTGGCTCCATGGCTTATCGTTGTTCTACCTTCGAGCACTCGACTTCAAATCGACTGTGGCTTCTCCGTGTAAGGGCTCGCACTGCAGTCCGCTCCAGTCCTAATGGATATAATGGCCAATTGCAATAGGGTCGGCGCGCCCAGCCCTTTCCCTTCTCATCGGCCAGGAATTCTTCGGCTGCGCCTACAGAAAATTCATGGCTATGCCTCCCGAGGAGGAGAAGGAACGCACACGAATTAGTTTCAGACATGACCGGAGATCGAATGGAATAACCGTGAATCGAGCGTGGATTATAAACGTACATTCGTCTTTCCCACCCCCTTTTAATTAGTTATTGCTCGCGCTCCAGTGCTCTTAGTACTTTTTCATCTATCGATCCGCTTGGTTACGCCCTCTTTAACGCGTAGCCAAAGTTTACTTGAATTCTATTGATGGGAACCTTATGAATTTATAGATTTCTCTTCGTTACTATTCTTGGAATTGTGAAATATATTTTCGATCTGGGATTTGAAGTTGAAGGGATTCCTGTTCGTGTGGAATTCTCGTTTGCGAGTAAATTTACATTCGCAAAGGCATTGTCATTATTCCAGTCGATGAGGCATCGTCATCGATTTGACTCTCAAGCCCTGCTTTCAGACAAAAGGGTCAATCTTTTTCCTAGTTTACCGCTGTTTTAAAGAGTGCCTCTAAGGCAGTCAGTTTTCCGTATTGACGTTTAGGGACACCAATCGGTAAGCAGGTTTTTTCCGGTAATTGGCGAACGACCTCATTGGGAACACTTCAAGACGCCTGGTTTGGTGTTTCGCGGTGAAGACGATTACGTTTCCTTATTGCGCGAAAGCCAAGACATGTGCTGGACTAATTAGGCAAGAAGACTCTTTTGGAGTCTGACGGCGGTGCCATTAAATGTAACCGGCATGTTCAGCCTTTTCTTATTTATGAACACAGCTCACGACACGCCGATAAATAGCTTCGTTAAAGAAATTAAAATTCTTCGAAGCCCCCGCGGTGATTCGACGATTTAATCGGCAATTGGCATGCGCTTGACCTCGCGTGCCCGCAAAATCACGGATGCCAGTTTTTGGAGTGCTTTATTATGCACGAACTAGGCACAATTGGTTACCGTGTCGGTGGGAAAACATTGCGATAAATCTTTATTAGTGGCGGTTGAACTTTGCCTTTCCTGGTGAAAAGGTCGATGACGTCTAATCAATTGACTAACAGGTTTCGTAATAACGACTGTTACCTGAACGAACTACCACACATCAACACTTTAATACTTATAATATGGTAAATCACAAATGTGGAAGAGCATGATGTCATTCCAAGCAAAAGAATCGACGAAAAAGCCAAAACTCGAACGAAGCACACAAAAAGAAATCAGTGCATGACAGGGAGATTTTCTGTGGTCTAAAATCAAACACGGAGATCCCGACACACTGTCATCAATATTGAAAATCCAGGGGGGAACAACACTCGGAAGAAATCGGTGTTCATGGGATTGCTGTGGAAGGATTGAACCGTGTGTACACAATCAAAAAGCCGGCCATCCAAATCGGTGACGGGAGAGAGAGAGGGGGAGAGGGAGACAAAGAGAGTGGCGCTCGATATTTTCCTGTGCATGTGAGGATCGCAGTACGCCACTTGTACCAAATCAAACACAAAGCCCGTGCTCGGGAAAAATCCGAACATATGGTGCGGATGGTTTTCCAGTATTGACGGCCAAATCATCGCTGCCGGTGTTTCGCGCATTTCATACGTTGGAATGCGTGTCACGTTTGGCAAACACGATATGTGTTTCGGGGCCAGTTGTCCTCATGGTGAAGAAGCCAAAGGAACACGTCAAAGTGACCGAGCCCTTTTAGCGGCTCCGTTCATTTGTAATTTCACGAATATCATCTGGCACGCAAAGCATTCCTGTGTTTTGAAAGTCTCGTCAAATCGAATCCGATCGAATTTTATCGCGAAATTTATATTTCAGTGGGACTCTTAAAGGGGACGGAGATACTGGGCAAGAGAATGCGTACAGCTAAGGGCGAACGAAATAAGTCCGGCGTTCAACGTGACCCGCTTGCCTGTAATAAACATCAAAGCTTGTAACGAAATTAGGCGGCTTCTCGGGAGCTCAGCCCTGTGTAGGATGCCATAATGCCGACCCCCTTTGGACCACTCGGCGTCCTTTGCTCCAGGATCAGCACTATTCAGAAACTCCCAGAGAATTCCTTTTCAACGTGCTCTACCTAATCCTAGCTCATCGTTTTCTTATTACAAACAACAAGATTGTATAATTATTACACGGAACTACTTTACATACACTCTGCGAATATTTCGTAGTATTTTCTAGCAGAGATTTTATTTTGTCATTTACTATACTCAATCAGGTACTTATTCGATCGTTACATTCCAATTCGCTCGACCCCTTCGATTTTCGAGAGGATAATGAATCGCGTCGCATCAAAGGCTCTAATGAAACTGTAGGCGTTTGATGTGACTTTCGTGGATCAAAGGGAGGATGCTCATAGTACACGTCAATATTGACTGCATCGTTTTCCCGTTCAGATTCGCCCAGATTCGAGGAATTCTAGTGCGACAACGACAACGACAACGACAAATGCAGCCATGGTAAATATCGCTAGAGCTATTTTTACTCTAATGAGTCACTGGGGAAATTTGTACTGTGGTTTTGTATTATCGCTGGTATTATTCTCTCAGTGAAATCATGATAATTGAAATAGTTGATGATAATTAATTAGTCAGACATTTTGCAATAAAAATGGGGTTAATTCGGTTAAATAAGTTTCACTGGAGCAATGAGGAAAAATGTTAACACGATCGAAGAAATAAAGCCGTGAGATTAATCAAGTATTTATCCTTAACAGATAATCAAAGCTGCTGCACCAACATTTCGCAAGTGCACGAGACTAGTCCGATGTGAATGTCAGCAACTACCGGGACTAGATAATAGCGCTGCCGCCTCTACTACTGTGGTCCAGGATGCAGGGACCGGTGAATCTGAGGGCGTCGCGGCGCCCACAGGAAGTATAGACGCCAGGAGCTCAGCTCGCATCGGTCTCAATTAAACCCTTGCCCTCCTTGATTTCGAGATCTGCATCAAGCAGTCTCTTTGCTCGTGATTAACACGCCGCCTCTCATTTGACCATTGCGTAGTCTTTGAGAAGCATAGCGCGGTGGGATTCGCATAGGGAATTTAATTAGATTTTAGAGGATCTCATTAGATCTGCTTCGTACAGACACGGTAAATAAATCTCCATTACAAGACAATATTTGCTACGAACGTGATGAAAATAATAATGAATAATGAAAATCACTTCGATCAAGTACTCGCTCCTCTAATTTATGCTAATTAAATCGAGCAAAAGTCAAGAATTTTACTCGAGGCAATCAGTAACTTGTACGACTGCTTGACTTTTCGATCGAAAGTACAGGAAATCTCAAAAGTGTTCGACGACATTTTATGAACTTAACAGGAACGTGACAGCGACACATGGCGTTCGACAGTGTTTTGAACACTGTCATTCTGCCGCAAAAGTTTCCGCAATTTAACGGACGCCGATCGAGCCAACCGGCGAAAGTTTCCTGCTTCGAGCGGATAAAATCAGGTCCGATTAATTGGCATATGATAAGAGTCGAGTGCAGAACTTCGAAACTGACCCAATTCGCCAAATTTCAAGAATGCCAGCGGGCAGCTCCCATTTCAGGCGAGTTTTATTGTTCGCGATTAAGTCTGCTCCACCGTTTTGCTTAATTACCAGCAATTCTAAGCGCGCACTTGGAAATACTGCATAGATAGCACATGGAATCCGGCTCCTCGAAGATGTGAACGGATATGGCAGGTCTTTACACATACATATCTCTGTGTATGTGTGTGTAAGAATATAGAGACCTCGTGAAACACGATCACGATTTGCACCAGAAAATTGGAGGCTCGAGCCTGTACGAAAAAGGAGGTCTGCGACCACTTATTAGTAGACTATGAGTAATTACATGACCTTGTGTAAAGGTTTCTGAAAAATAAAACAGATTTCACTCTTCACTGATGATTCACCTGTAATTACAACGAGTACATAAATAAAACATTATTCCTGTTAAATACCCGAACTAATGAAAATGCTTAATACATTCAATTACCGGGATCTTGAATGCGAGTTTAACCAAATGATTTAACTAATGGACTATTTAATTAGAAAAGCTTGAGTTCACTACTGCTGGCGATTATCCGACCCCCAAAAATTGCGGCAGGTTCCTCGGTCTGAACAAAGTGGACGAAATTCGGGCGATATCCCTCCTGGTGCCTTTATTTCAGGAGCACACACTCCACATATATGCACACTCGCATGCGCAGACTATAAGTGGGCGCAATTATTCCAGCATAGCGAAACTACATCCGCGACGAACTTGTAATTGGCGGAATTTCTAATTGTTCGGGAGCGCCGGTGTACCCGGCCGCCTCCCCTTGGATAGATAATCCATGCAGGAATACAGTATCGGTACATCTAATTCAGAATACCGAGCTAGTTTCACGTATTGTTTCCTTTTGGCCTCGCCGGTATTAAGTTATCGGAGTTACACGCCCGCTGCTGGGAGAACTTGTTTCGAGTTTGAACTCTAAGCGCTAAGAGGACCGGCTTCCTGAACTCTCCGACACTACCTTGGTGCTCCGCTCATTCGGCAACTTTACTCTTTGTTACGCGGCTACCAGTTTTACATCGACGTAGTGGAAGCTTGGGTACACGTGCCAGTGTAAACGGGCGGAGTTAATATCGTCGTTCTCCCGAATGTCAATCCTGAAACTCGGTTCTCCAGTTTCCCTTCAACTGTCAAACGATAATAAATGCTGCTTGAATGTAATATTGTCGCGCGAAATACAATGTGTATAAATTCATATTTCAATCATATATCAAGATAGATTCACATTTAAAGTAAAATTGGGGAAGTCATCAAATTTGACATCTATCGACTTGATCATCTCTCTTTTTGCCATCTACCGAGAACTCTGAGATAATTCGTACGGGATAGATTGGATGTTCGATATAAGCAACTGAGAGGGAAAAGAGTAGAATTAGAGTGTAATTGGCGCTATCGATCAGGCGCGTTGCTGTACATGCGAGGAAAAAAGCGAGTTTTTACGGGTTACGGGAAACATGGAGCTTTCGATTTTAAGACCTTTTACTGGTTCAGCGGTGTGAACGGGCTGAGGTATTGGATTTACTTATGCATTTAGTTTTCGCCACACCGCAGGGTTACCAAGTTCATGCTACATTGAGGTCAGGTTGGCGGAGAGGAGGGCGGCGCGGCGGGTTCGGCGGGGAAGGAGAAGCCGGAGTGAACCTCACTGAGTTATCGGAATCCCCGTCGTCCCTGGCACTTTGCAACGAATTACCGGATCATTTGAATGTAAAGTAGTTGGAGACTGATGCTACCGCGGGACGACTTCTTTCCTCCTAGGAGTTGGCCATCCTTTAGTAGCCTACAATTATGCGAATTAGAGCGCGAACCGATGAAAGTTGTATTTAATACCCGCCGAGTGGAATCAGCTGTGAAACTTCGGGTGGTTTTGGCTCTTCGAGATAACACGTTAATTAAACAGGGAGATAGAATTGTAAGATTCAGCGAAGATAGCAGCGAAGATCTGTAGGCGCAGGAAATGATACACATTTCGCAAACTAAAATCAGCGTTTCCTCGTTTAATAGTTAAGAGAAATTGGAAGCCATGCTGGAGCCGTGTGTGGAAAGTTGAAACTACCGCAAGCTTATATACAACTTATAATTGCAAGTATTGCGCGTCGAAACTAATGATTAAACTTTAAAGCAGTTTTCCACTTCCATAGTTACACTTTCTACAAGGGTGAACTACTGGCATCGTCCTGATAACGAGCGGAAAACCGCGAGCGGAGGTATACAAGCGGAAGTGGTAGGTGAGTTGGGGGATACCAGCGCACTCAAGGCACTTTCGTCGACTGAACACGATATTCTCTTTATCCTGACCTGTCAAAGTGTCCTTTTGTCTTTGACGTTGTCCCTAAAAAGTGGGAAAGACGAAGCGAAACGGGTGTGGAGAGCACATTAAATGCGCTGCGAACTGATTCGACGTATCAGGCGGTGCGCAACACCCTCGACGATCCCCACTGGCTCGTGAACTCGCTCGCTCCAACTATTTCCACGGAGAGAGCGAAGCTTCCTATCTCAGAGAGAAAGCGCAGCCAGCCTCTCTCTGTGTATCAAAGGCGTACGCTCTTTCCAATGTCGGTGAGTGACGCTATTCACGAGCGAACCAGAACGCACTCCCGCGGCTTACGCCTGGAAAATCCGGACGATTTCATGTGGGGCTGAGAGTGCGTTCTGCGGCGAGTAATAACGATGGCGGCCGAGGCGAAGCTTGGTAGGATGAAAGGATTGGTAAGGCAGCAGGTCCATTTCCATGAGGATCGATCGGATAGCGAAAAGGGCAATCGCTGCCAGAGTGAGAGATTAAAAGGCGATCGGGCCGAGTGCCGCCAGCCCATTGTCCAAGACGCAGGTATCCCATCCCGTCCGACGATCGAGAGAACCCTTTTCACTTGATCGGCCGTGAGTCGTTTTACGGGCCCCATGCATGCCACGTCGTACGACAATGCCGATAAACGGCCGACGCTGAGCCAGCGACGTCCCAGCGACGTCCCAGCGACGTCTCAGCGACGCTCATGTGAGAGCGGCACTGTCAACGTCTCCCCGAGTGAGCTTTAAATGCGACCGCACGACCGCACGACCGCACGACCGCGCCGCCGTCCTCCTTTGTCCTCGTTTTCGGGGTCACCGCTGCGGCACCCCGCGATCCGATCGATAGGGAACGTCGATCCGATAGCTGACGCTTATCTCCTCACGCATCGATCCTCTCGGGGATTAGAAAGCCGGCCGCTTTCCAGCCGGGAAGACCTCTTCCCTTAAAACTAGCTGCTAAGCATGTGCTGACAAGTATGCTTATAGGATTACCAGTTCACGTTTTACCACCGCTTGATTGAGCTTTCTTAAGTTCGTCCATGGCACTGAATGGCCCCTTTCGAAATTCCGCAAACTCGCTGCGCTCGCCATTAACACTTCAAGTGGCTCAAAGAATTAATCGCAGCTAAACCTTCGCGAGAAGTATTAAAGATGATGATCGTCATAAAACGGAGGTATATTCCACACGTTGCTCTGGTTCTCCCGATGATAGTCCATGATATATTAAGATCTCCGGGTGTAATGCGATATAAATCGCAATAAAACAGCATTGGGAGCGAAGGCGTTTACGAGTACCAATACTATGCCACGGTAATTACGTTTGGCATATAATCCTGAACATTACGAGCTATCTAGCGCGAGCAGCGCACCATGAAAGTCCTGGTAGTGGAAAAAGTCTAGGGTTTCGCCCATTTAATTATCGACTTTATTGGCTGGTTGCTTGCCAGCCGGATATATCAGGCTCGATTCGAGATGCGCGTATCCGGCTCGATTGCTTGCCGGCAATCGCGTAACGAAGCCGCTTCCATGCTGGAATTGATTTGTCCGTGTGGCCCGAAATTTATAAGGCAATAACTCGGGCTTTCACGTGGCATCGAGATCAGGTGTAGGTAAGTGCGTCCACGTGTGCGGTCCCCTTGTATTTCACTGTCAGCGGATGACGGGGACCACGGGAGCAAATTATTCCCCGAGATTAAGGTGCAGCCTGAAGGGGAGTGACGAGCGCGCGAGCACACGACACCCTAATTGGATATACTTGGATCTCGGATCAGAATGATAGAGCTAATCGGATCCGCTCGAATTATTGCACGGAGGAATGCGGGCACCGATCGAGGCTACTCCCACCTTCTCACGGATATGCACTTTTGACCCGCTGGACCAACTCTACAGGATGATACACTTACTTGCCTTTCAACGAATATAAATTATAAAATAGTATTTATAATCTACATTTAATATAATATTAGAAAGGTAAGAGATGAAAGAAGAGTTGGAAATGGTATAGTTAAAGTTAGAATAATTTCCAACTATCCTACACAGCAGTGGAACTGGACAGTCGGTGATTCAAAGGCGAGTGAACCAGGCAGAACACCCCCATAAATCTGCAGGGGCGATCTCACCCGGAACAATCGCAACTGCCTCGATCCATCGCATGGTTCCATCTCGAGCTGTTCGATCTGGCGGCGAGTCGTGTTGTAATCTGCAGCCGAGTTAATTCCCAGCTCATTTCAACGGCTTCAAGGACGACGACGCGAGTGAGCGCGCAGATGCAGCAGCTCCCCTTCGACGAGGCCGAAGCAGGCCGATAATTACTTTGGGAAGTTTCTGCTTCGATTACCATCGGGCCTCGTTAATTTCCTTGGAATCGAGTTGGCGCGCTCCCTCTGCCTTTGCTCCTTTCTGCGATCTTTTAATCTTAATCCCTGATCGGCGAGAAAAGAGCGAGGATATCGGGTAGGCGAGAGCCGATCGTTGTACGTGCACGTAGCCCCTCTGCCGGGGCCATGAGAAAAAGATGGTAGGGCGAATCCGTCACGAGTTCTCCCTGCTTTTATCATGCACGATTATCGTGATCGGTGCTGATTGAATCGCACTGCACTCGCGGATCCATGACTATAGCCGCCCTCTTTCTCTCCCGCTGAAAGGAGGACGGGCACCCCGATTGAAAGAAGGAGTCGTCGCATCACGTCGGAACAAAGATCGAAATGGTCACGTTTCAATAAAGTTCAATCTGTCCCTCGCTAATCGAATTTGCTTTCGACTCCCTGGGCGCGATACCATCGCTTAACACGCCGTGGCGAACGAAAACTTGGTCTTAACAAGATCGCTTCCTTTCGATGAAATGAATGGCGAGATACATTTCTTTGGGGCGTCGCGCTACATCATTCGAGCTCCGCTCAAACCTTGAATTATATTTATCATCCTTCTCACTGCCAATAAAGCTATTATTAAACTTTCGAATGTATATTAATTAATAGCAATAACGAGCACAATTGCGTGATGATGGAAATGATCTGGGGCTTCAAAACGTTATAATTCAGGTATTAAAACGCGCGAAAGTCATTATCCAGCCGAAGTGGTGCCTCTCGAGTCCAATGAAATTTCACGTGCGAGCCTGGTAGATGTGCGTGGCACGATGATGAATGTCGGTGCGCGGTGGATGTCGCGTATAAATATTTTGAAAATATGATCCCGACGCGGTCAAGAGGCTCACGTGTTCCATCTGACATCAGAACGAGGAGATCTCGATCTGGTGGCTCGTTGTGAGAGAAAGTTACAAGTCAAAGGCCAGCGAGGCGCTCTTACGGGGAGGTTTCCATGGCAGTAAACGCATTTTCAAAGGATTCGCTGAGCTCATCGATCATACGTTTTGTGAGCGCAACGATGTGTCCTGCGCGCTTTATGCGCGCGCCGCTCGTTTCGTTGCCCCGGTCATTTTTCACGCTTCTTTCTACTCTGATATCTCTCTACATGAAATTCTTGAGCAATCACGTGACAAGCTCGTTACCCAGAGGACGCTCTCCCTTTCTTCCCTTCGCCCTTTACACTCAGAATCCTCGTTCTCCTTCTGACTTCGCTAAGACATAACTTCGCTCCTCGCATTCTTTGAGCAGTTTAAAGGACTCATCACTGTAATAAATAACCTACAGGAAGAGCTTCTTCACTTACTGCTCCAGAAAAGGTTCCCTTGCACGTTAAAGTATTGAATATCATATTAGTATTCCTATTAGGTTACTCTGATCCGTAATAATTTTTTAACAGAACTTAACCCAATTTCTGTACACACAAAATTAATGTCAGATTTCGTTCGCAAGAGAAAGTTTTGTAAGTTTCCAACTCATTCGAAAGTATTTCGCTGCGTTCATTGAATGCAGTGGTGACAGAATTATCACCGGTTTATAACAGAAAAAACAGAAGCGTTACAAGTGGCTGGTGGAAAGATCCACGGGAATGGGAGAAGTAAATTGTATCAAATACGCGAAGGCCTCAAAATTTCACTGACAGTTCTATCAGCGTAGTTCGCATTGCATTAAGCTTTCTTGTTGCTCACGCGAGTATCTCACTGGACAATCAGACCGTCGCCGGCGTCGGAATCCAGCAACTTTTAATTAACACCGAGTAGCTGCGAGAGAAGCAATCCGAAATTAATTCGTCCTCTTTTTCGGGAAGGTTTCGAGGTGGCTTTCTTCGGAAGGAAGGACGAAAGGAAGGAGGAAAGAAAGAAGGAAGAGAAGGAGATGAGGGAGGAAGAAGGAAAGCAAGGAAGGAAGGAAGGAAGGAAGGAAGGACGGAAGGACGGAAGGAAGGAAGGAAGGAAGGAAGGAAGGAACGAAGGAAGGAAGTATCGCGTGCCTCAGCGACAAGCGTCCGAGGAGGTCGTATTCTTTTACCGCGATCCATTTCAGGGAGTGGCTTCAACAGAGACAACGAGGTTCACGACAGTTTCAGGAACTCCCGGGCGGGACGCCAGGGACGCCGTTGCACGCTTAATGCCACGGGTGAGGAGCATCCCTTCCATTACGGCGCCGAACAAATTAGTGACATCCTACGAAGTTAAGCCTGATTACGACTGCTCACGGATGGCCACTGAATGTAAAAAGATAGGGAAAGTTTTCATTAGTCGACGAGCGACCCCACCTCATCCTCGGCCGCCCACTTCTCCTTCCTGATACTCTCAGCTAAGGATTCACCGTTCTTCCATACCTTCCTAGCATATACTACCTTCCAAAGTCTTCCTCTCATCTCATCTTCATCCTCGTCCCGTGACCTCTCATTGCCTCGTATTCATTATTCTTTCGCAGATCTCCTGATGGAATTTCTAGTAATCCCGAAAGAAAGGTAGCTCCAATCGGCCCGATTAGTTATTCCATTAAAATCCTCCTTGTTACTTGAAATTCGCTCGCTCGGCTACCGAGCACTTTTCGCGGATAATATTCTCCAGTTCCCGACGTTATTGCCGCTGAGGAGTATTAAATCACTATGCATTGCCTTCGGGACTGTGTCGACAGTTATGCGAAGAGCACGAGCTTTCGAATAGATGATTCAAACTGAGTACGAATCATAACTGTATAGGCTGCAACCGTATAAAATTGGCAAATGTACTTCTGCGAGTGAATAGATCGAAAGGAGAAAAAAACGAGGGATAATGAAACTGTCTATGGCTAACAGTAGATAGCGTAAAATCACTAATATCTTAGCCCGTAGCTACTCGATCAAAGCGTTCAATCCAAGAGGCGGCTGAATCCCCGGTGGAAGGCAAGTACCATGGTTGAAGGCACAATAACCATCGACGGACAGCAGTAGACTAGCGGAAGCCTATTGGCAGTCTCCAAAGGAGGAGAAATAAAAGAGTCGAGAAGCCGAAGCAATATTGTTCAATTCACGGCCGATAAAAGTTGCGGAGCCGAAAGAAAGAAGTATGTAGTTCGTTGCTCGGCAAGATGAGAAAAGAGGTGCTTTGGGGGGGAAGTTGCTCTGGATTGTTTATCCCGAATGGGAAGCCATTCGCTTTTTCATTCGCACTACAGCGCCCCGGCGATTCTTTTGACTTTGGCCCCGATAGAAGAGAGTAATCCCCGACTTCCTCGTTGGAGAAAAGGTTCAAAGGGAAATAGGGTAGGCCGTTGCGGTTTATCGGCGGCTTCCCAAGTGGAATTTCAAGTTGCAAACGCACAGAGCGCGCGCGACCCCCATGGGTCCGAAGAGGCTCTGGGACGAGCGGCCAGTTCGGGAAAACTCGTTTACTTAAGCAACTACTACTGCGCCCCGTTTGTATTAGGATCACTCCAATTTCTCTCCGGCCAAGTTAGCGCGCTTATCCGCCTTGAGGAACGTCATCCATCCACTAGCAGAGGCTGCCCATTTGATTACTCGGCAAATCTAGCGGGCTACCTCACTAAACGCCGTGTTTCTAATTATACCGCGCCACTTTGCGCCAGGAAATGCGAAGAAACTTACTCGCCCCAGGGCGGCAATTGCGTTGCGTTTCGCCAGATCTCAGATGTCCGAGAACCACTGAGACGAAATTCATCTGTCGACGGATGAGTTGAAAATGCGCTATCGGATTTTCATTACGCGACACCGAAAAGGGAGAGGAAGATTCGTCTTTGGTCGATCTAGTGACTTTCAGTTCTAGTAAGATTCTTTCGGATTAAACTCCAGGCTACTTCGTGGCCTTTTCATCCGAACAATTACTGTAATTAATTCAACAGGCAAATTGCGAGTTACAGGAGGGTGAAGCTTGAACAGTCGAGATGGCTTCTGAGCTGTTGTCCTGTATTGCATATTTTATGTAAGCATCTAGTAAACAGGAAGAAAAAAGGAAATGGTAGTTTAATCCATTAAGTGCTTTCTTGTTTAGTGACAGAGGGACGAGCACTTTTCTTCCCGTTTATTGCAGAGAAAGGATAGCAAAAGTCAGATCCCATCGGTGTTAAACAAGTTGGAGAAGGTCGAAGGGTGAAGTGAAGTGCTCGTAATATGTTCATGAAGCGCACATTACGGAGTCGTCGTGGCTGATACGAGCGAGGGAAGCTCCAGCATACACCAGCATCATTCAATCTCGTTGGCGAAGCGCCACTATTATAAACTCGCGGCTCACATTTATCATGGAACACTGGTTTCGGAAGTTCCGCTCTCAGGGCGGTGTTGGTTCGAGATCGTCTGCCATCCATCTCGCATCCGACGCTTCGATAAGTGCTGCGCTGAATTATGAAAATGCGGCTGAATTATGCGCGCTGCCACGTGCGCCGCTCTTCTAAGCAAATGTTTCCTTGGCGCATACTACGCCAAAGTAATACGCTCCGTAATTACGCTTCCACTCCAAGGACTTATACTACTTGACGATTAAATTCTAGGTTAATTGTAATTCCAAACAATTAATAAAATACAGACGCTCGAGCTTCCTGAGCTTGACTCGACCGGCTTAGAAGCGCATCCGAGTTGTGTAATTCACGGAAGATCTAGGTAAAAGGTTTCCTGGACAATGGAGCTCAGCCTGGGGGTCCATGCATTTAAGTAAACTGTATATTCAATTTTGCCGGGAAGCAAGGAGGCGGCACGCAGAGGAAAATTAAAAACTCCAACAGCCGTCCGGCGCACAGGGTAAATAAAGCAGTGGCTGCTCTGGTGTGCTCTTGAAGAAGAGCGGGAAGCAGCCAAGCCCATCAGCAGGTGGATCTCTCCACCATGAGAAGGAGCGTGGAGCGTCAGCTGGCGAAAAAGAAAAGGTCTAATGGACGCGGCGTGGGGCCAGCCAGCAGAAAACGTTTTTGCAAAAGTCCTCTTTAATTACGTCACGACTGTCGCACGCCACTGACATTATTATCGAAGAAGGGCAGAGCGAGTATCGGGATGGGATGGGACGCCTTGTGCGCCAGGGAGTTGAAGCTCATCTCATGTCCCTGATAGCCCACCGTTCCTCTAAGCTGCTCGATAAAAGTTTGGCCAAATTACAAGCACGCTAACAAGCTCTTTCCATGCAAATGATCTCGGCCCGCTGACGCACGCCCTTCGTCATCCTTCTCCTTTGCAGCGTATGGGTTCTCCTGTGCTAAATCTTCTCTTGGGACTTGTAATATTCGAAAGGTCAGAATTTGTTAATGTATTTTATACAGACAAACCGACAAGAAATTAATTAAACGAAAAGATTCAAGAATGTTGGTGTTTCGAGATAGTAAGTGTAAAAATCAATTGGATTTTGGGAATACTTCCCGTGGAGTTGACTATCGAGTTTCAGGAATGCACGTAAATCTTGTCCGGATAAAACTTCCACGCGAGATACTCCCAACAAAAACGGATTAATGGACAGAGGTGACTCGTTCATTCGCCAGGAAAAAAGAATCCCTGCGGTACCCGTCCCATATATTTGCGGCGCTGTCAATGACTTGGCTGGCTGTACAATCAAGACCAGACACGGGGACTGGTCGATAGATTCTGCATAGACGAAATATATTACTAACATCCAAACCATTCATAAATTTCGTACCAACAAAGTTTCCTCTTCTGAATCACTTTTTACATTTATTTTAGGACACCCTCTTAACAGAGATAGCATCAATGAATCAATGATTTGCTGCGCCAAGGTAGAGAATTATCATCATTAGCCACAAGCAATAGTACTTGAATAAAATTCCTTTAGAAATGTAAGACCGAAATATGAAGAATATTTAATGGCACAAATACAAAAAAGAGGAGCGTGGCTTTAAATTGCTGGGGAAGTCAATTGGCGCGGTTGATCGGTGTCGAAAGAGAAAGGGGGGGAAGGTAAAGGGAAGGGTAGAGGGAGGAGATGGCGGTACATGGAAATGAGCGATGCATCGAGAATCGGCGAGTCATTGTGTACCGCAGCATGCTGCCGGTGAAGGGAACGTCCGATTGTTGGCGGAGATGGGCAACGCGCGAATTATGTCGTCGAACTTTGACGAAGAAATTATTGGCGCGCGCGCGCGCGAGATCGTGCAATCGACCTTTCATCCACGCGATTTTTCAGGCTAGTCGTCAATCTGTACAGCGCATATTTATGCGTTTACAGGAATTTTCGCATGCGGCGAATTTACACGACTGCAATTCCCTTTGACCCCCTTTGCTGGCTGGATGTAAATGGTTTCTGGACTTTGGACGTATTTCCGCCGGGATTTGCGAATGTATGTTCGTGAATTTGCACGGTCGTTCGTATTACGTAGCGCTCCGATTCTTTAATTGGATTGGGTCAGATAATCAGTAGAAACATAAATAGAAATACGGTTGGAAGAAAAATTTTCATTCGTTTTTCAGGAATATCACGAAATAAACATAGAAGTTTCGATGTGTATTACCAATAGTTCCTGCCAACATAGTGTCGGATTCGTCTAACCGTAAACTATCAACTGTATGGCGGCCAGTGAAATTAAACAAGGAAAGGTAAAAAAGATTCCACGTTGAGGGTATGTACTGAGTGTGCATTGTGCTTGTCGCGACGAATCGTAAAAAGCCACGTTTATTGGCGCTTCGGCGACGAAAAAAAAGCGGGAATGAAAGCGGTGGTTCGTTGCACCTGTCTCGTCAAACATAATTATTTTGGTTGGATACACACCCTGGCCCGAACACGCATGCCCTGCAACGAAAAATGCGGCAGGCAAACGATTTTCCGCATGAGCGAAGCTCACACGACAATTCGGAACAATTTGATCGTTTGGCTATTTCGTTCGAACGAACCTATGGTTCCTCACACTTTTTCCTCGCCGGCGATGCATACGTTTGCCTTTCCCATGATTGGATCCGGCTGTTTCCTATTACTATCATGTAGTGATGCATCGAATGGATTCGGACTGATTTCGATATTGTTTCTAGGAATGACTAATAATTCAATTGAAACAAAACAGAGTTATTAATAGACCTTTGACAATTTTATTTTATTGCAATAGCACTAGTGGAACCTTCTAGCATATTAGAACACTAAATAAAAAGGGAATGAATAAACCGAATCCCAATAAAAAGTCAATTGCGAGTGAAACAGTGGATTAGAAGAGAACTCAGTGAAGCAAGCATAGTTAAGTGATGCCAAGCAGAATGGAGGAAAAAGAAATACAAGCTGTACCCAACACGCACGACACATGTGTTTCTCATTGGCCTGTGAGCACTTGTTGAGTTAATAGGAAGGAGCAGTCCCAAAACGAGGGTCACTTAATCCATCCAATTCAAGGGCAAGCGAGCCGTAGGAATACCTGGCGAGCATTGCACCAGGGGAGCTAGGTTTCCTTCCAAGAGGAGGAACACTCTTTTTTTCTTGGGTCCCTGCTTTTTTATTGCCTCCTCTCTCTCTTTCTCTCTCTTGCTGCCGTTTCCTCTCCATCTATCTATCTGGCTCGCTCCTCAATGTCCAACTTGTGGCAGCGCTGGGCCATCGGGAACGCCGTTTCTCCGACTGGATTCCGCGAGCGTGCGGTGTTAAGTTTCGCGGTCGCCGAGGTTTGCGGCTTTGTTTCGACTAACCCGGGTGCATCGTTCCCACGAAAGCGTCCTGGCGTCGGCGTCGGTCGCCGTTGTTTCACTCAGTCTCGCTCTGTTCATCCTCTTTCATTCCTACGCTTTCGTTCCGCCGTGCTGGCCCCGCACTCTCGCCAAACACCCAACCATCTTCCATGATTGAACGTTGAGTCCGAACGGAACTTCACTGATTACCACCAGAAAAAGATGCCCGAAGAGTGCTGAAATCAATGATGCGATTTACCAAAGCTTCTTGTTGATGCTTTTTAGATATCTCTTGGGTTTCCTGCTTTCAAGGCAGATGCTACTATGTACTTTCGAAAGTTACACCTGCGTCGCATTACCGCCGATCACGGGACACACTGTTGAAGTGCAACTTTGTACTTTAGGGAGTTCGGGAAGTCCCGTTTGGCTTTCTGCAACGAATCAATTTGTATTCGGTGTATTCAACAAGAGTGAATTTGAGAGGGAAATCTACTAACATGTACATACATAAAATGTATGTGATCATGTTAATCTGAGGGGGTAATTGCTGATTACTCGAGGTGAAAGAGAATGCGGTGAAAAGGCTGGGAATTTACGGAATATCGACAGGACGAATCTCGTAAACAGTGCGGTGATTCTCCATCGGAGTCGGCGACCTCGGATGAATGAAAGGGTTGAGAGTGCGAGGAGGACAGCAGTAGGCACCGAGAAAATTGTGCCTGCGTCGTCCTGGAGGGACAGCGAACCCTCGGATGCGATTTTTCATTCGCCCTGCGCGAAAAAGCAGTGCATGGCTGGCGAAACAAAAACAGTGGGTCGAAATCGGACCAGCGTGGGCGCCCTCTACACTCCTCCACCTATATTTTGGGAACGCAGGCGTTTATTTTCCAACGATTTATTCGTCGACCTATGTTTGCTCGTCTGTCAAGCCGGACGTTTTGTTTGATTAAAAGCTCCGATCGTTAGTAACGCCCCAAACCCTCTAACCCCATTGGTCGCTCTCCTTCACCACTGATCAGAACTGCAAAAAGATCTATGATTGCGAAAGAGCTATCTCTCTTAAAACCGAGATCAATTCTTCCAATTTAATTTGCGATTGTAATTCCACCGTTTCTGATAAATGGTTATATTGTAAAACAATATTGCACGCTCCATTCTGATCTCCTGATTTGCATCCCGCTACTCTGTACCCTGACACCTGCGAGCATGTTCTTCATTTGCATATTGTGGTATGTGAAACAATCCTTCTCGAGCATTACTCTCCAATCACTGCTAGCGTTACTCGTATTAATTAAATATGATCTGTCAAGGTTCAATAATCCGAGGCGATTACGAAACTCTATATTAAAAATTAATGCAGCGAATTCGTAAACAAATAAAAGAGGCTTAATTAACGCACATATTCTCTTTCGACAGGGAAGCGTATTGATCGACGAGTAACAGGAAAACATTTCATCTAAAATGCAGCTGTAACAATGAGTAAACAGGATCAATCTGTTGAAGGGGATTTAAAGTTGGGAGCTTAATTCGATGATCGTGTCGAGTGAAGCTGGGGCCGCCGAGGGAAAAAACTTCCTCCTCGCCTAAGCGAAAAAGTAATTTTCGAGAGTAACTTCTCGGATCGAGATAACAAATGTCGGGCTGTACATCAGGTGGACTTTAACGGCGCTCTTGCCACGCCCGCCGAGTAAATTAAGCGGCGAGGACACGCGCGGATAAAAGAAGGAAGCGAGCTCCGTGGAAATCAGAGCGATGGACTAAATGGAACACAGAGGAGAGAAAAGAAATAGAAAAAGGAGAATCAGACACCCCGGGCAAAGGAAGCCGAGATGTAAGGGTGGTTAGGTGAAACTGTTCGTTTAAATAGCCTCGCAACGAGCGGTAATACAGGAGGCAGTGTCATACGATAAAAATCGAATTCACCTACACAAGAAACGTGACCAGCCTGGGTAAAAGCGGCACCGATAGAAAGAGACCTGAAACCAGGGAATATAGACAGAAAATTTCAGGAACAATCGAGGCCCCGATCGTTTGCAATTAAATTGGCTTGCTCGACGCTTCGACTGCGCGTGCACGTGCCTCACGCCTGTCTGTCTGTTTGTCTGTCTGTGTGTATGTGTATATAAACCAGGTAGCTGGGATCTAATAAGGTGGCCACTTGAACGTGCGAAGGTGATTTGAAATTCAAATTGACCAGGTAGGTACGCAACCCAGGCTATCCGTGACTAGGGCCGGCCCGATTATTATGCGTAAGATATCAAAGAAAGAGCGCTGTTATTGATGCCGAGTCAATTTCCATGTTGATTCGAGCGAACTACTGCGAGGCAATGTGCGCCCACCAGCTCTAACAAGTGCAAGAGTAACATACGAGATCACCAGGCCACGACGAGTAATTAATCGAGAAGATATAATGAGCTCCGGATCGCTCTATCGGCGTGAACGATCCCAACCAAACCCCATTACGCTTGGGATGTGATCTCTTTAACGGGACAATTATTTAAATTATTTTCGACCATTAATCCCCGAGGGGATTAATCACCTCGTTAATGTGACTATTATCAGAGTATCAAGAGACTTGTGGCAAGTGCGATTAAGTCCGTTTAAGCGTTCCATTTGTTTCAAATGAGGTAATCGCCACTTTGATTTGAATTAAGCTCTGATGAGCGTCGATTAGATTCCAGGACGGATTTAAAGAGAATGTCGAAGCAATGTTAGGTATTGTCGAGAAGCTTTACGGTGTCGCTTGAATTTGGCCCGTTCTTCTCCGCCGAATGTTCCCCGTCACTTCTGCGTTTACCCGATAAAAGCTTGATTCATTGTTTCCGTACACTTGCTCGGCGCGTCGATAAAGCTTACGGGACTCGTCAGGGGACTATCAGGAGCAAGTAAAATAAATTTGATTCCTCGCTCCTGAATCCAACGCTGTCTTTCGCGTGCGGGTCTTCCACTTTATAGGTAATGTAGTTTGTCGCAAGGAAGCAAGGGAATCCAATGACTTGGGCCGGAAGGTAGGCCGGAACAGGTGATTTGAATTTGGCTTGTCTGTTGACATGGTAACCGTGCCAAATCCATCTCCGGTTAAACGTGCTGTATTGGGAAGATCACCCACCCTCTTGCAATATCGAATCTATTTAGCTTGTCGTAGAGGAATATGTATTATTAAAATCGATTTTCGTCGGAATCGAGTCTGTTTAATAATAATATTAATAAAATTGTATATTGCGTGGAGAGAATGAGTACCACCTGCCAAGCAACACCATTACAGAGAGCTTGTTAGCACTGGGCTACTCTCGAAATTGCTTTTCTATTGTACAAACAGGCGGCTCTCAAAACTTGAGTAGAACAACGCTGCTGGTGAAATTTTGGTAGCGGGGAAGTCGTATCAATAGGGGAAAATGTTCATTCCAGTAGCTGTTGGAAGTGCGGCATTAAGGGAGCCCTCGAATGAACTTCCGCATCCTGCTTTTCCTACTCAGCCGTTCGCTTTTTAATGCGGACTTCGCGGAGCACGCACTTCACCAGGGCACAAAGGGGAACTCGGGAGCCAAAGGGACCTCTTAGCCGTCTGTTAAACCAGTCACCGATGACTGCAATGCTGCGAGCATGAAAGCCGAATGTGGTTTTACCCCTTTCAGCACCACCCTTACTCGCACCAGTTCTATTCTCGAACCTCCCATCGACATGCATGCACTGCTGATCTTTCGGTTTCGCGACTCCTGTATTTCTCAGTGACTTAAAAGCTTGGTCACACGAGTCAGAACAGATTCTTGATGATCAATCATCAACAAAATTCATTGAAACACTTGAACATTGCTAGTTATTTAATTGTCAACCCCTTGAAATGAAAAGTTTAATGGCAAGCTGGCGGACAAAACGCATGATTAGGTTGGCAGAGTGTCATAAAATTTAAACCCCTTCAAGAATGAAAGATTACCATCGTAAATTACAAGCACACTTAATAGTCGACGAGTTCCACGTACACATTCAATAAGAATAACGTTAGGCTAATACCATTGCGCAACCAGCCATAAATCTGCATTCATATAATTACTGACCGCAATTAATAGTAATTGCTTCCGCGATCGCGCTGAGAAGTGAACTCGGCCGAAGTTGAAGTCTGAAAATAGGAAAAACAATCTTTTGGAGAGAGCGTTTGCTACTTAAGCGTTCTATAATGAGTTTTTATTTGGTATACTTTCACTCTTACCGTTTATAAAGAACCGCATAGTATTAATTAGCACTCGTACCTTTGAGCGAAGTGAGTGCGACGCCAGTATGAAAAGCTGATCAAGGCGGACGCGTACAAGACTTATATCGCGTTGCCGTCGAGCGCAATAACTGTATTTCAGGAGTGCAGACATCTCGGCGATGTAAAATAAAATTAATTTTCATTACCATCGCCGAACCGCAGGCAATAATGCTACGCTCATAAGTTAGCGACACGTCGCACTCTCTTGAGAGAAAACCGCAATGATATGTACCAAGTGCAAAATCCACTTTGCAAGATCTTACACTCTCCACTGAAATCGGTAAATTTGTCCCTTCGTGCCATTATTCCAGATCATGAAGCAAACGACTGGGGTAGATGAATCGTGTCGTCCCTCGATAAGTTACACCTGAGCGAGGTCGCAATTCGCCTTAGGTAGAGTTGGAGGTGAAACAGAGTGAAACCGATACAGCGCGTCCACTACCACTTTCAAAGGACTGGTAGGTGTCTTACTCGGTTAATGTTTCAAAGCTCTCCTTTGCAAAGTGGAGCCAGAGGTTCGCCGGCGACGACCTCCGCCAGGTTCGACCTTCGTTCAATAAGATTGCGCCGGAAGTTATGAAATTCCACTCGAACTTCGCCTCCCCATCGAGTGTAATCAAAGCGCATTGAAAGTGGAACGATCAGCGTAGGGAAGGGAAAAAAGTTCTAGCATCTGGGAGGGAAGGAGGGTGTAAGTGTGTAAGTTGGCGCGAGGATGGCGCTCGAGTGGTTAGGAAAGAATAATGTATGGATTCAAGAGGTTGCGGGCAAAAAGGCAATCCGCTCGTAGGAAGTTCGCGAAAGAGACGGGAAAGAGAGAAAGAGAGCGAGGGGAGGAGAGAGAGAGAGAGAAATTACCTTGCGGCAATAATGCGATAATCCTGTGGCCTGCACCAAAGGAAGCGAATTAAACGCTCTCGAGCACCGGTCCGAAGCGACGGAGCGCGTGGCAAGCTAAGCCGGATATTGGGGTGATGTCTCCCGTGGGAATTTCGGATCCGCTGGAACCCCTTTGCCGATGTTATTACCCAGCACCCACAAACCCCTTAACAGACTTCGGACAGCAATTTTTTAACTTCCTTCTTCCTTCTTTTTATTGCCAAAGTTTTCTGTATTCCGTTCTTCAAACGTCACCAGTTGCCATTAATTAATGCAAAAGGTACAGGAAACAACCTTTGACAGTAGGGTGCTATTTCGTTGGCTCTGCTACTTGAAAAAAACACACTTCTGCTTCCCTTACGAATCGTTATTAATGTACTGAGGGAAACAAAATGCAAAGGTAATGAGAAAGAAGAGGAATCTCATTTGCTCGGTTCTATTTGAGGGTTTCGTGTCTCAAAAATATATGACCTGCAAGGTAAATAAATAATAACTCCGCTTCTTCCGAGAGTTCCATAAAAAACATATGCACAAGAGTTCCAGTAGGAAAACAAAGAATTAGAAGACATCTAGAGGGGCCAAATTCCGAGGAACGCGTAAAAAAACACAGCACGGATGAGATAGGGAAATCCATAAGGTTTTTATGTAATATTGACTTTTACGAGAGCACCTTTCCACGTGGCGCGTTATATCCTGGACACAGTGTCAGGAAGAGAGCCTAAAGGACCTCGTAAAAAGGGAGAGGGAACCTTTATAGTACTGGCAGGTATTCTACTTGCTTCACAAGCAGATTCATTATTTTTACAGGCGATCGCGCATCGCCGTTACCTTTGACGTTGCAAACTTGTTCATTAAAATTAAGGGTTCGACGAACGGATAGGCGACGCCGGCGCCGCTCGAACTGATGGGACGCTCGCGCAACATTTGACTGCTTGGCGTTTCCTTCCGCGCTCTGTCATCAAATAATTGATACCGGCGTTTCGGAGTGGGTCGGATGTCAATGCACTCGCCGATCGATCACGTCTCTCCGTCGCTTACGTAACTCTCTGCTTAGTCCTGCCACCCAGAAAACTCACTAAGAACAATCTACATACAGACACAGTAGCTCTTTTGTCAGGATTTACCATTTTTCTCCACAAAGAAAACGCAAACAGTTCTTGAATTAAAGAACTTTGTAGATATACCCGACTTATGAACATTCTTTTGACTTCTCCTATCTTTACCCCTTTACTTCCTGCTTTACATGTCCTCTGTAAATTTATTTAGTAGACTTGAGAAGACGCGAATGAATAATTTTGCAAAACTGTTCTTTCAGCATGCAGTCTCCTCAGTTTTATATGTACATTATGCTTTCTTTTAACAGGGGACGTACTTTTGATTCACATAAAGCGTGGCACAGCAGCATTAAAACTTCCAAGTGTACATAGTAACAGTATTCTTTCCCCACAGCGCGCGTGCGCGCACCTTTTGATTTAATTTAAGCCCCGTAAAGATAAAGTTTCGGGAAAAATGATGCCCTTGGCCGAGTGCGGAAATGAAAGCTGATAAAAGCCAAGTGTCAGCAATGGGTGGTGTAAACTTTATTTATCCCTTGATATAGCAGTCCTAATAAGTAATAAGGGAAGGCTAGTCCTGGTGGTGCGTCAGCCCAGATCAATTTCGGCTTGTACATTATTCATTAAACTTTACGGCCGGAGATTCGACTAGGAGAAGACTTTCCCATGAGAGGAGAGAATAATGGAGCCATAGAAAGAGAGTAGAACGACAGAGTGAGATTAACGAGCGGGGTGGCTATCTTTTCTTGGATGTTCTTTCTATAAAAGCGAAATTGCCGAATACCATATGAAGCTTTCGGGGGAAGGCCGTGTCTTCTGGCGAGGATGACTTCACGACAGGAACACGCGAGAACGTGAGCAACTAGGAGCTTTTATTAAATCCCGTAGCATCCCCCGAAATGGCAAAACTTTCTGGCTGCAAGTTCGCATTTAGTTGGCGCTGGCTTAGAAGGATAAGCTCGCAGATGGTGGGGCACTTTCGCCCGCCTCACTTCTCTCTCGCTCTTCCTCTCTCGATCATTCCTATCAAGACGAGCTATCTTCGCTCGAGTGAAAGATAGCCTCATCAAAACTACTCGTAAACGTGCATCAACTTCCAGCGACTCGAGCACCCGGAGTGTCTATAATCTATTGCCAGCCTATTATCCCTTAATTAATCTGCCCTACGATACACTTATTTTTTACGATGCTTTTTCAGCGCTCACTAATTGCCTGCCGGATGTAGAGCGTATCACTGTTGGTAATACGGTATTAATTTTATGGTGACGATATTCTGCGTAGAGTTAAATATATAGGAGTGTCAGCTATGTAGAATATATATACTGTTATTGCATAAGCTTGAGCCGAGTGTTATAGCGCTATGCTGTGTTCTCCTGTAAATATCGGTATGGTGCAACTATAGCTCGTTATTTATATGGTAATAACAATATTGCGCCCACTCGCTCTTTCTTATTTACATGTCATTTTACAGCCAGCCGATTGGCTCGCGTGCGACTTTGACACCTTTTTTGCGAAAAGTTTCGTTCATCGCGACAGAGGGAAATTGGATTGGAGCCGCAAAAACCACAAACGGGAGGCCGATGTTTGCAGTAACGCCGGTGGAGTTACGATTTTATGTATGGGCCGAGATAGCAATACGCCGTTGAAAAGCGCTACGCGGTAACTCAATAATTCCAATGCGACATTTGCATACATCGATAGCATCGTGATACAGAGAGAGCCACGTTGAAATTTCTTCCTAAGTTTCCGCCCAAATTCTCCGATATACATAGAGTCGCTTGTCTACGCCAGTTCGGCAATCCTGTCACGAAGGAGTCCGTGCTATGGGTTTCTACTGACTAGCTGTGTTAGGTATCCCGGGAATCTTCGATACTTCCAGTAACAGGTAGAAACGCGACGATATATCGATTTACCTTTTCCCGAATGTTAATCATTTATCATTCTAACATCTCTAATGAAAGCCTTTCAAAGGCGAAACATAATATAAAGTAAGATAAATATAATTTCCTTTAATAGAGAATTTTTCAAAATTCTATCAATTCTTTCGTATCTGCAATTTTGTATCGATTTATCATTGCATCTGCAGTAACAGGGTGCGTTGACGCATATCAGGATGACCTCATTAATTACTCATGCTCTCATTAATAAGAAGTTTGAGCAATCTAAGAGAACTTTTGTCAAGGTTCACTGGCGCGCCTTATATCGAATGATATGTAAGTACATACGTCGGCGTGTGTATGTATACGACTAGGTACACGAAGTAGGATATTCGTAACACAGGCTGCACTTTGCGCGGCAGGCGCCACCGAAAGATTAATGACACTTACTTCGGCAACTCTAGTACCCGTGCATCCCATTAATACATTACCTGTACAGTTGAGGCATGCCTATCGAGCCTCCCGCCAACCCCTGTTTTATGCTTAACCATTGACACCGATCGACGAAAGAGCGCCTCTCGAACCAGCAGCGACAGGAACTCACCGGAACAAGAACGCTCTTCAAAGGCAATCTCTCTACGCTCCTATAGCTCCTAAATTTCATTGCGCGGCCTACTTCAAAAATCACCGTTTTTCAATCAACGCTTTTCCTCGAAGCACACCAACATCAAAAGATCACGTTCAGTTTCTTCTGCAAGTGTAAAATTTATGCCCTCTGGTTTAATAAAATAAAATTAATTTCCGTCTTAGTATTCGTTTTCATCCCGTATTATTATATCTAGAAAAGAATGCAGTAACTTCGATTAAATCCGGAGCAATCTCTCCAATTACAAAGAGGGCCGTAAGTAAATCCGGGACTTTTTGCTGGCTTTTACCGAATACTACTATTGTAGTTTAATAAACTGGAATAATTGAAGGACACTGAACGAGCGAGCGGCCATTTTGCTGAGAGGGAGAGGCCCCAATTCACTCAAATCCGTTTCATCCGTCTCAGAGAACAGATATCGGGGAACAATACGGCGATCACGCATCAATTTGTCCGGGCGGTCGCTTCGAATAACTGGGCCTACGTGCACGCCGAGCAGGCAACTAATCCTGCATTGTGTTGACTATGATGCGATTATCACGTTATACGTTCCAGACGTAGAGTGTGAGTGTTATGTGTGTGTGGGAGAGAGGGCGTGCGTTATTCTCGACAGAAGAGGCCTGCGAGAGATCGAAGAAAACGAGCAATGAATATCAATCCCCATGCAAGAGGTTTTAGAACTCCCATAATCGAGAATACCAAAGCTCCTTTGTGAAGATGCCGATCAATCCTATAATTCTACCCCCCCTCGTTGACAATACATCCCCGTTTGTAATGGCTGCTTCTGGCAGCATCAGGATCATCTCCGGTGCATCTTTACTTTTCATCTTCCTTCTAATTCTTACCTTGAATTCTGATATTGATAAAGTTTGGTCGGGAAAAAGGATGAGTGGAGCATTAAAATAGACATAGAAGCGACCTGCGCTTCGTGAGTTTGACTCTTCGGTTAATTTACCGGGCTTGGTTATTATTACAATGGACCAGCGCAGTTCGTCAGAAGAGACGGAAGTGGGGCGACTCCTCGGGCATTTCTGTACCCAAAAAGTTTCGATAGCACTGCGATATTACTTGCGCAAGTTTTAATGACTCTTTACTAAGGACAGAGTTACTGCAACTGGGAAAGGAAAGGGCAGAAAGTGTAAGTACATAGAATGTTGAGGACAGGACACTAACGGGAGAAGTCGATGACTTTGATCGATAGGCGCTTCAATACGAGCATGACCCTAAATGGATTAACCACGCTTTATTGGCACCGGGGTTGGTAAAGAGTCGCCGACTTTTGCCGCAGCTAATTATCGTAAATCTTCTGATAAATGGCGGCTTTGCATAATTGGGCCGCAGCAGCAGCGGCGGCAGCTGCGGCGGCGACTTATGGTAATTAAACGGTTCTCCCCATTACCAGATTTCTTAAGCGCCTTCCTAGCGCGCCTATTCATTAGGACTTCATTATGTGGACAAGTGTAACTTTACGCTTTAATCAGCGCCACCCGCGCACACCGAACCTGTTCTCCCGGCATGATACGCCGCGCCCTTCACCCGAATACGAAACTTTCATTCGACTTTGGTGCAATAGCAAATCCTATCCGGAGTGCAGAATACGAATACCGCCAGTTATGGCAGTCGAGTGGATTAGGAGAACTTTGCACTCCTATCCAAGCTATTTCACGCGTGATTTCTCCTACACGAGTGGAGTCATGTACGAGAGCGTTTCAGCATATCACGAAGTCTCTAACGAGATTTCATACTCGGCCTGCTAGCATGACGTTCACCGGTTTGTCTTCGACTGGTGGAAAGTTAATCGCCGGTATTATACAAATAACACTGGCGAGCGTGACAAGATAATAAACCTGTTGGTCGAAATTAATTCGTAATTACGTGTAGGCAGCGCTTGGAGAGTGTTACACGTACCTATGTGGACGGTAGCGCATGTGTGTAATGGGAGAGCTCGCTTGCTCCCTGCCGGCTGCATGCTCCTAACAAGCATTCATTTAATCTGGCATTTATGGCGGTAATCGCTCTACAAGCGCATAATGCATCAAGATATCCAACCCTTGTCCCGGCAATATGAAATCGTGTCGATACATCCGCTAGTCTTCGTCTGGCGTCTTGACAACGTGCTGTCTTCTCCAATTATTGTTAATCATAACCGCAGAAGGAATTTTGTCACTGCGAGGTTCTCTGAGGAACTTTATCATGAACGCGCACACACGCGTGAAAGGAATCCGTTAATAGTCAATACTGGCAGGTAATCCGCTTTTAATTAGCGCCGGGAATTCCTCGATGTAATAGATGCGAATATTTTGGATGTAAAGCGCGCGGCATACAGCGCTATGCGGCGCTCCTTTAGAAAGTAAATTAATATCTGTGGAATGCTTCGAAACACGAGAGAAGTTGTTATTTTCTTGAAAATAAGTTAATGATAAGTGAATGGAAGTAGAAGAGAAAGAAAAGTAAGGAACAGAATCCAAGGCACTTCAAACCTGCAACGAACCTAAAAAAGTAGAGCAGTAATTAGCAATGAGTGCAGTCTTGGACTGCAAGACTACAAACGATTGAGTCGAAACTTTTCAGATCTGGTATGAGGAGAAAGCGAAGAAGGAGAGAATAGAGAAGAGAAGTAGACGCTTACCCACGATTTACTCAGAGAGTATCGATTCGATATTCCCAGCGCGATTCCCTTACTGATACAAGCCTGATCGCAGGCTACATTTCCCTAGTACTTTCCTGGATTCCCTAGTCTAGTACCCTGGGGGCCTGAACCCGATGATAGTCGTCTCCGAACTTCAGTCGTTGTGTCTCCCGGTATCTCGCGCCCCTCTCTCATTTCGCTCTTTCCATACAGTTCCCTATCTGCGAACAGCTTTTCCTCTCTCTTTCTCTTTCTCTCGATCCTACTGTCTCCTTCGTTCCTGCAGCTCGTCCACTGCCCAGCAGCCGCCTCTCAGGCCAATCCCCCTGAACCAAGCACACCCAGAGCTTTAATCATACCGAGAGTCAACGGACCAACAAAGTCGCACCCGAGAAAACATGCGACCATCTTTCCGGTTTTCACATCTCGAGAAAGAAGTATGTCTTTGGAGCAGTCGTATTTGTCACTGGCTGTCATTGTCACTGACGTTTGCTTGGGTGTTTAATCATTGTCGCCTCGTTCTTGTGGTCCGCATTCTCTCTGTTTGAGTGACAGGTGCATTATGTCTGTGATTAAGTAATATTTGTATGAAGAACTTTAATTATATATTTCTTCTGCGAATAAAAGACTGAAAGAGTTGAGGGATTTATCAATGGAGAGAAAACGGACGTATCGATGACGAAATAAATGAATATTAGTTCTCGCACGAAGAAAAAGTTAGTTGGCCAAGGTATATTTCGAGCAACCGACAGCAGAACCGTACAACCACTGCTCCATCCGACTTTTTCTACTGGCGAATGCTTCCACGCTCGATTGTACTTCACGATTGGCGTGCTTGAATTACGGGAGGCGGTGGTGCCAAAGCTAGAATTAGACTTTCCGACTGGCTCGCTGCCTCGGAACACGCTGACCTGGCAGAAATTAACATTTGGAGGTGTAGTTTTGCGACGAAAGAATATTAAAGAGAGTTCCAACCCTCAGCAAGCTGGCTCGATCCTTTCCCCAAAATGCAAATCAGCCTTTTCATATTCGTGAATGCTTTATTCCCAGCGGCATCTTAATTCCGGAAGGAAAGCACTACGAGCGATGACTCGTCTCGCGTGACTACGTTTCGCCGAGGAAAGACCATAAACGGAGTAGTTAGTCGCAACATTCCGCAGATATTCCGCGAACTTGGCGAGCAGTTACACTCTTTTAAAGAAATCCCGGCGATATGGAAGCCTCTAATTACCGCCATCGGCGTTATCATTATCGATAATGTTAGCCGGGGCTGTACTGTTACCTGAATATCGCGGAATGTGTCAGATATAAGAATGTAGAGCGAAATAATCGTTCTGCGCGACTGTAAAAGATGTTTGCAAATTGAAATAAGTTCTAGCATGTATGCAACTTGCTAACGCCGACCCCTTTCAGTAAGGAAATTCTAAACCGTGTAATTAAAATTCTTAATCAAGAAAAGCCCTCTGCTCGCCAAGCGATGTCTATAGTCGACAGTGCTCGGTAAGAGAAGAAACTTTAAACGGAGATATGAGCCTGGTCTAATATATAATTTCATCTTTCAGCTGTCAGCCATGGGTGATGAGTTTGCGGACAATGAGGATGACAGCCAACGGAAGAGGGTTCTAACCTTACATGAATTCAGGACATTCCAAGCTCTTTTCCGAGCGGTTGGTCAATGTCTGGATTTGACGGAGGAGAATCATGTAAAATTAGAGGACGTACGCTGTAAGAATAGCTTTCGGATATGGGATCCCCGAGACCGTCGGGGAAACCTGCTGACATCATTGTTCGGGAAGCCCACGCTATCAGTCGTCAAGAGAATCCGTTTAATCGTTAATGAGATGTCGGGGGGCTACTTTACCGCTCCTGATCCGAGGAAAACGATTCCACCGTGCTCCTCTTACATACCATCCCACCAATGGGAACAGTCATACGTGCTTCCTTACCTGTAACAAAACGGGGTAATAGATATTAGTTAGGCTAATTAATATTAACTCTCGGAATTGCAAGCTGACATTCATTATATCAGGGATCCTTAGTTACGTGATAAATTATCCAAGTGTCAAAAGTAATAGTAAGATATTGTTACTGTCCCTAGGGAATCATTATCTCATACTTTTTAATTAGGAACATCTTTCCCCTCTTAATTATAGCATTCTTTTATGATATGCTTTGACGGAAGCTTATTTCATAAATAACTTGTAAGTGATAATAATTCGGTTTCTGATTTCTCGACTTTCCACAAACCAGAATTCAGGTTTGATTCCAGCATGAAAGTGGGTGAAAGGCGAGTCTTCCCAGGAATCGAGTAATCGTAATTCCGGGAAGCGGTCGCATTTATTGGGGCGGGCTATTTGTTTGCAAGCGGTGGTTGTCAGGGGACATTTGTTTCTGTCTCTCAACCCGTTATTACAGGAGAATGTCGGCCAGCAGAATGCGCGGCGATTATGCGGAAGGTATCGATAAGTCAGCGACGGCTTAATGACGACCTAGCGCGGATGATTTAACGCCGTCGGATTAAAGAAATGTGTTAACCTGAATGGCAAGCACTGGCGGAAGAGTTACGGAAATAACGCGCCCTTAATTCCCCCACTTTAGAGCTGAGCTAATTCCCTCGCTGACTGCTCCACGCCCTTTGTACACTCCGGCAAAGCTAATTAAAAGATCCGAGAAGATTCGGCACACTGGTGAAACGGCGAAAACTAATTCGTCACAGAACCCGGTTATCGTGCTATTTACCACGCCGCGCCGGCGGCACATGGAATTTCGGGCTTAAAGGGATCCCGGGCATCATGGCTTGTTGACTCCTTCCTCTGTCTATCGATGTGCACTTGGCAAAAGCAATTTAGACACGTAAAAACACGGATTTACACCATGGAACCTTGCACTCCAATCTCGAATATCACGAGAGCATTCTTTTATTGATCTACCATTCTCAGTTGCGAATTTTTCAAAAACGTACGGTGCGCCGAGGAATTGAAGGTCGTCGAAAACCTTGCTCTACTTCAATGTTCCAGACATAAAAAACGAAAACTTCGCAAATACTCCGCGTAACTCGAAGTACATGAAAAACTCCCTGCAAAATTGGTAAAAACTATCCATAATGGCTCTCGACTTTCAAATTCTTCAATTGCATCTCGAGGCAATACAACTTTCTAACCAGGGTTGTTTTAATCTTTTCAGCATAAAGATCATTCAAGTGGCAGTATACCTTCCACGAATGCAGTCGGCCCGAGACAAAGGATAGTTAAGTGAGGCACAAGGTATTCAAAAAGTTGCAATATCAAGGCGCACGCGGCACTCCGTCTGGCACGAAACGAGCCTCTTCTACTTGGCCGGTTAATAATAATAAGGGTGGAGGGTGCGAGAACCTCGTTTCCGAGGGTCTACCTCGGCCCGTTATGTATAATATTCAACGCTCGGGCCATGAGGAGGGGCGGCAGGGGGGTGGGTTGGGTGCTTGGTGCAGCCTTTATGCGGATATTGGTGTGCCAGGGCAATTTAGGAAGATAATGCCCGGCGATCAAGCCTACCCTTTCTTTTCCCCCGAAAAAAGACGCCACCGTCTGCCACCCTTTCTTTCTCGCTCTCCTTTCGCCGCGATTCTTCCATCCTCCACCGCCCGCCCCGTGGAGGCGGGGAGTGAGGAACCCCCTTCTAACTGTATGTACAGTAAGTACATAGCTCCTTTCGCTCGTCTGCCTCGAGCGGCTCGCAATGAAAAGCGCGTTATTGATGATACGCCCGAAGCTACGGCGAGAGGGGAAGAGGGACGGTGGTTCATACCGCCTCAAGTGTCCCAGGCAGACTATTGCTGGCAGGAAGCGAACCAGACGAAGATAGGAGAATCCGCTCGATGCCATTGTCATAGCCAAACATTGGAATTTCAATGTGTTTGGTTAAAGTTGAGATGTAAAGTTTGGTAAACTTATTGGTAGAATTCAGTAAATTTGCACACAATGTTTTACTCGCGTTGTTTGTGGGTTTGTTGGTATTAATGGGTCGATTTGATACGTGTGTGTATATGGAATAGTAGGTAGTTTTGTGGGGGGAGAGATAAAAAGAAGGCGAGGACGGAGGGTCGTTGGGACCATGACCACAGTCAAGTTTATCGATCCGTCGGGACCCGAGGAACGATCGATATTCTAAAAATAGCCGAGAAGGGTCCAGCACAGCTGGCTTGGCAAGTTCGGGTTACAACTGTGGTGTGGAGCTGGTTGTAACGTAGATGGCTTATATGAAAATGCGCATAAGTTTTGGTGCGAATATTTCATAAGTTTTATACTTGTATAATTAAATACTATTTTCACCATCACTTTTGACGTTTTGTGCTAACTTTGCGAATAACTATTAAATAATTTTGTGGAGTGAATTCTTTTCTCTTTCATCCGGAATGTTTGAGAGATTTCCTGCCTGAGTATTGGAATGTCCGAAGAGGAAGAGAAGGAGCATCGTGGCTGGCGGAAATGTTGGCTTTTCTTGGCGTAAGGGTCGCAAAGTCCCGTCTTCGTGTTCGCCCTTTTATAGCGTGTCTGATCCACTAGGAGAAAGAGTTACGTGACCGGGAGGGCTTTATTTGCAGGATCGATCGACTCCCTCTGACTCGAGAGCTAGCTTGGGGCGATGGTGGCGGGCCATCATTTTATTTAATCGTGCCGGGCTAACGAACCGGTGAACAATGCACCGGCACCAGTCGCTCATTTGAAAAATGCGCGTTTCAAAATGTTGCGCCCTTCGATTCAACTGCTTCCACCCTCCCAATCCCGCCCCCTCCACCTTCAGCAATCCAAAGCACGTCCAATTGTCCGCTCTGATTTCACAGCAACGAAATTAAAATTTCTCGCTCGACCTACCTCCGCCGCTCTGGAAATATGCCGGACCATGCGACTATTGGCCACTGGAAAACCATATTTGCCGCTACCAAAAAGTACCGATTTTCGAACACAGGCCTTCCATATTTTCGCCTGCAAATCCGTATTTGTACTTCCCTCTTCGGCTTTTCGATATTTGCGTTCACCTTTATTGAACTTGACACCGAAAGAGCTTTCCCGATATTTCATACGCCAAATATGTAAGTGATAAATTACCGATGAGAAATGTATTGCAGTTCTCGCCGAATGAAAAACGCACTCTGCTGCGAGTAATTAGAATAGTACGCGGTGCTCCATTTATACGCAGCGGTAATAACAGGTGAAAAACAAGTACGTTAATTGCCAGGGCACGCGTAAGCAGAGCGCGGCGCTTATTATAATAACACATTCAGTGGATGGTACGAGTGGCAATAAAAATGGCAAGGTGGAGAGTGTCGATAGGATGAGAGACATAGATTACGCCTCTTTCATTCAGCACTTTGCGCAATTGGTTCGGTAACCGTTTATCACTGGATGCATAGGCAACAGTAGCAGGAACAGTGAGCAAGTACCACACACATTCTGTGCTCAGTAGCACAGCACACCACCACTTACGGCCGATCGCAATGAAAGAAAGCGTTGGTAAGGAGTTCGGGAAATCAGCGGGCATTAGTACAGCGATAAATCAAGCGAGCGGAAGGCATTACAATTATTAATAACCCGGCGATTCTGTTTCGACTTATTGGCTTGATAAATGAATCCCCAGAGCGGCGCGGCGGCGCGGCGGTCGAGCCTCTCGCCTATGCATTATTCAACATTGAGCGCCAGGATGTGAAGGTAGCCGAGGGGAAAAAAGGGACAGAAAGGGAACGATGGAAAAAGATAAACGTTTCGCGCCAATAACACCTCGATCAAACGCTAACTGTAGAATTGACACTTTTCCCCTGGCTGGTTGAGAAATCCCATTAAAAATCAGCAGAAACTTATTAGCAAGCGGAGGCAGAAAGCAGCCGGGCGAAATCAGATTCCGGCCTCTGCAGATGGCCCTCTTTTCTAATACGGGCCTTAATCGATTTCAGCTTAAAGCCATTCGACTTGCACTGGAACACACAGAGCGGAGCGCGAACGTCTGCCCTCCGCTCCAAGGGAAACTTTTGCTTGCTCGGTTCTGCTGCGAGCTCCATCCCCCTAAAGCAGCACGTACGTGTACCTATTCGCCGAGATTTGCGGTGGAGAGCAGAAGGCAGAGCTGGTGCGCGGTCGGGTTAAATGCCAGAAGCGGGCGACGCTCGTCGTCGACACGTCGTGCGAGCCAAGCGCGACCGCATTGGCGGCATGTCTCCCAACTTTATGAATTATGAACCGCCTAACGCCCGACGAGCCCGGAGTCGTCCTACCTGGGAGTGGAATCGGGTCGGCCTGCGAATGAGGGGAAATTGATTTCTCGCTCGGGACGCTGGCTGGTCGCTTAGTGGGAATAAAAAGGGATGAATACTCCGAGGGCCGAAAGGCGATTATCGGAGAGAGCAGCAGCGATAAACCCGAAGCAAAAAGGAGGCCGGCGATGTCCGAAGGAGAAGAAGGGCTCCACAACGTGATTAGTCGAGTTCGAGAGGTAAATGCAGCGAGCTCTAAATTAAATGTGCAAATGCCAGCAAAGTAACAATTAGTCAAACGTCGACACGAGCGAGCCAAACACTCGGAATCGGTGACCTTTAAGTTTTATTTGGCCGGTATCTCGTGCTCGAGAGCACAGGCTTGTCCGAGCGAGAAAGAGAGAAAGAGAGATAGGCTGAAGCGAGGGAAAAATGTGGAAACATACGATTGGCAGTTGGAGGCTGTTGCGCGCACTCAGAGAACCTGTCGCTCTTATCGCGAACGCTCGATTTACAAGCGTATGAAGGGTGTACGGTTCTCCATAGCGTCCATGCTTCGAGGGATGTGTTCGTGCGCCGAGCGTTTCTCTGCTCTGTTATTTATCATACTTACCGAGATATACAAGCGCGCATTCTAGTTCCACTATCACTTTCTTCTTAAGGTTTCTGCCTGGCGTGCTTGACCGTAAATTACCGTTGGACACACCCGCTGATATTTTGACTCCACAAGCCGCAAGTAGGACAGAAACGGAGTGCTGCTCTCTGTCTTTCACGTGCTTTGAACTTTTTCGCCGTCGATTGCCGCCGGCCATTCGGACATTTGACGGGCTACAATGGAGAAATCAATTTGCAGACTGGCTGCAGACGAAACAGCCGAGCGGTACTCGATGTATTCAACTTTGTCCTGTGCCGGCAAAGAAAATCTTTGTCGCGCAAACTGTTCCATTAGCTAGATGGAAATCGTAGTGGAAAATTGAGGAATGCTGCACTGACACGGCCTTGAGAGCGCGTCTCTTTGACGAAAGTGATCGTAAATCGCGTGTGACTCGCGTTGAAACTTTTCCAATGTCAGTAGACGCCTTCCAGGAACTCCCGAAGGGCTCGTATACAGATTGCACAGAGGAAATATTGTCTGATTCTGCAATTTCCAATCGTAATACCCGAATGCCATTCTTTCCCCATTGGAAAAATACAATTGTAATCTTTAATAAAATAGAATCGTAACAACTAAATAGTTTTCTCCAACAAGACAACTCCACAAGAAAGTAAAAACCATCCAAAATACCTACGATACAATAATCATCTGCAGGGGATTCCAACAAACCAAGAAAGTCCTATCTGTTTCAAGTTTCAAGTGGAATCGAGAAGTGGACGCGCTCGGAATAGCAATGTGTATCCCAGCCGGTATTGTATCTGCAAATTTATGAAGTCAAGGATGAGAATCGTGGCGCGGACGCAGATAGTACGCGTGTATGTGTGCGCCGTAGGATCAATCGCGTCAGAAGCAGGAGGCTCGCTAGGTGAATCCAATTCAGGAATTCCGAACGTGCCCGGTGTTTCGAGGAGAGGAGGACGTCGAGTCGTAGCGGGCGCGTACGATGTGTCGGTGGGCGAGTGATCACGGAGAGCCACGTTTCTTCTGTTCGTTGCAGAGCCCTCAGGTATACGTATGTACTTCCGCCAAGGCTCGGCTTGTTCGACGAGGAATAGAAAAGCCGGAGCCCCGGGCTCCGCTCTCCCTCGATACCACCATCTCCGGCACGTATCTACCAGCGGCCGCGCTATGCCCTCATTATTTCCATTACCCTGCCTTCTCTCCTTCCCTCTCTAACTTCCACTCGCTCCACTCTCTCACAGATTCAACCGCGAACGCGCGCGCGCCAACCTATCTCTCTCCGCTCTTTGAAAAGCACAAAGGCCCGCTCTGCGTGCGCGCCGGAACATCCCCGCGCCCACTTACTCACTTCCGGACACTGGAGGTTTATTTAAAAATATCCTCAACTCTCGCACTCTCCCTGCCAATCCGCGCCATTCTCCCGCAGACCTCATCCATTCTTTGTCCTCTCTCTTTCGCCTGTCATCCGGGATAAAGTGGACTTTTGCAATCAAGTGGTGAGATGTCAGAGGACCAGTCTTTGAACTTGTTAGAGTTCGGAAGAGTTGAGAGAGAAAGTTGTCGAATTCGATTATTTTGTATTAGTGGAATTTGAGTAGAGGAGGATTGTGGTAGAACCGGAATCAATTAAGTATCGAGTATTTAGGGGATGTTTAAAGTCGACTATAAACTATTCAGTTAGGTATTTCAGTAATCTCCGTTTACCATATAAAATCACATTTATTCCGTCATCTGATACCGTATAATTCGAAGTCGCGGTCGAAAGGGACTGGGAAGCTACCGGTTGGTAAAACGAGAAGCCGTTGATCAGCCGTGCAGTACAGCTAATTAAAGGATTAGTTAATGGCCTTCTACGAATTAGCTGCGTTGTCTTCGGCGCCGTATATAGATAATACCTGCCGGTGCGATTTGGACTTAATGGAATTTAATATAGTATTGCGAGAATTCTTGATATCCTTGTCTTTATTTCTGTCCTGCGGAGCATTTCGAGCCTCCCCCCGAAACAGGACCCGCAGTATCTCCTCGAAGTTACGAGCAAACATCGTCCTGAGAAGCCCGGGCGAACGCGCCGGTTTATGAATTTCAGATTATCATTATGATTTCGATTTTACTGCCGACATTAATGCGAGAACGTGCACGGACAGACAGAGTAGGCGTGTCCCACGCGATTCCCCATTAACATATCGCGTTCGTTAACCCAGTAAATGTTAACAACTGCACGCTTCTGCACGCGCGCCCTCTGTAAACCAGGCTTTTACATACTCCCAATGCTATATGGGACACGAGCCACTCTTCAAACCCCCCACACTGGTTGTAGTAATAAAATGACTGGCTCTAATAAAAAGACTAATTTACGGGAAGCTTCGGGCGTCGGATTAAAAAGCGCGTGAGTCTCGGCTTGAAGCGGCCACTCTGCTTGGAATGCTTTCAGTGCGCAGCGTATCGAACTGGTCCCCTTTAATGCAGTTCGATTCTCGAGTGGATTGATCGAAGCGCCTCTTTATACTTTTGCAGCGAACATGCGTAACAGTAACCCGCTCGGCAATCGCTGCCAATAAATCACCATCGCACACCTTGAACGTCAAATGGAGTGGCGCCGAGCCGAGTGTGAGGGATGATGCAGCATCGCCGGAAGAGAGGATTTCCAGTTATAAAAGCCGTATGATCGAAAATGAGCAGGCCGAGAGAGACAGAAAGAGAAAGTGGCGCAGACACGAGCGAAATTCGAACGATTTCCTAGGATTTCTCTCGAGCCTGGTGAGTCAATATTGAAATCCACATACGTAATTCTGTTACATGCTACAAGGAACAGCGGCTGAGCCGCCGCTCCATTGCTAGGCAAATGCTATTGACTCGAGTAGGCCTCAGATGCAGAATGCATTCTTCCGTGACTCTTTATGCAAATGGCCAGCCTGCTTGGACGCACCATTGCCGGAACACCATTCCCGTGAAGGTTCGCCGCTCGTCAGCGTGCACTCGCCGCGTGAAAAACAGTTAAGCAAGGCTGCTGGACCGAACATGCTCGATGTATTTGCGATCCCGATTTCCTCTCGCGCAAACTCTTTCCTTTCAATTGACTGTTCGTAGTAAGAATTACGAAAAAATGTGGTTCTATCCAGGAAATATGAGTTTTTATTCGCACTGTCTTCATATTGAGAAGCTGCAGAGTCTCCGCACAAAACGTCATCTCCGAATTTATCGATGCAAAACGAATGGTCGTATATTATTGCACGAAATGCGACCAGCGAGCTACCACTCGGGAATCCTTTTTGCCGGGGAGAATTAACGTTGTAGAAAAATCCGATGTTAATTCCGCACGCCACTCCGGTATTCCGGCGCCACTGAAACCGGCTACCAGATGTATGCACACTATTCTCGTACCTCTTCTGTCTTATTTTATACGTATAATATATATATATAATATATATATATATATATGTATATTGCGTTGAATGAATCCCCGTGAGCATTTCAAGTGGCTCTAAAATATCACAGTGAAAGAGATATACTTTCGGGATGATGTTTAATTCAGGGATTGCGTAGAAGCGGTTGCCTGGATTTCCGAGAGAAGCGCGGAGCGCCGCATCCCCGCCCGAATTCCCAGAGAATGCTTGTGCTCCATAAAGCCCGGTGGCTGCTAGACTGGCAGCCAGCTCATTATTACTGCTGGGCGGAATTTTATATCAATCCGCGTGCGGAGCGTTACATTGAAAAGTGAGTGGCGGCGCGGCGCGGCGCGGCGCGCGATCCTTCCTTCCCGGTTTATCGCTGAGCTCGACGTTTCTTCGAAACAGCATTAAGTAGAGTGAAGTACGGCCTCTTCGGTTTGAGATGACACTCGATTTACGGGTTAACGAGGCACTCTCGGTGCACCAAACCGTTTTACGGAAAAGCGGTTAACCATCCCTCGAAGGAGCTCAACTCGCCGCCTCCACTTCGGCCGGTAGAGCTCGTTCGGGATGATGCACGAGAACGCCGTGTCGGCTGGCTCAGAGAGAGCAAGGTAAACTTACGATAGAGTGAGAAACTCACACACTGACCCGCTCGCGAGCGCGTGCGCGCGCGCGCACACACAGATACGGCATGCCAGAAATTTTTCGCCCAACTTACGAGCGCCGGCCGATTTTATTAAAAGGTGTATTTCATGTTACATCGTGCCGTCAGTGCCCGTTAACTTTCCCGGCGAGTGGTAATGCGCACCCGTAAACCTACGTCACTCGATATTTCAAGCGTCCGCCGTCCAATACAATTTAACAAGTGGTCTGCGTCGATGATAATTAGTTGTAGCAAACGGGTATTTATTTTGCATACGCCCGACACTTGTTCTATAATAGCTATGGCTAATTGCGGCCAGGAATAACACGAGGACGAATGCGCTCGAACAAGTCCACGCCGACCACTCATAACTAGAGCGATAAATCCTGCATTTTCTTTCCAAGAGTAGATTCGAAATCGACCCTGCATTAATAATGCTAGTAATTATTAAACGATGAAATGCACTCAGAGAAATGCATGGGTCAACAGCTGCAAACCCACAAACCAAGTATAACGCAATTGATTAATTCAGCAGGGTTTGTTGCAAATTCAAAATCGAAATTTATGCTGCCACCGAATAAAGTTGATTTCTAAACCTATTCACTAACTAATAATAAAGCTCTGAATTTCACATTTATAGAATTCAAACGTATTCTATGCAACTGTGCACGTACAATAAATACATTGTTTACAGGGTTTTGGGAATATCATCAATGGGAAAAGGGGTTGTAAAGCCATAGAATTTACAAGATAAGGAGACTGAGACTCGGGGTATAAAGATAACTCGGAGGCTGCCTAGGATCCTGAGTGAATCGATAACTGCACTTTTGGAAGCTCGTCTAACTAGATGCACCTTCCGACTACGATGGCGAAAGAGGAATGCGAGGAAGAAGAATAGCAGGCTGGGGGAGAGCCGTCGGGACTGGATAAGGCGGGCGGAAAGAGACGAAGGAGATCGGGCTGTCGGAGAAGAAGAGCACAACAGGCAAGGCAGGCAGACAGAGACATTGCAAGCGGAGGTTAAACGGCTGAACTCGATGAGGGCCCTTGGGGTCAAATGCCTAAATTGCCGCGTCAGAGACCGTAAGACAGCGCGCGCGCCGTTTATCCGAGAGCGGCTGGCAGCCGAGTCAGAATGAGAGGATAAGGAGCAGAAGAGCAAGGATATCAAGCAGCCTGGCTGGTGAATCCGCGCGGCAACCTCGCCGAGAATGCAGACTTTGCCGATGGCACCTCTGCCAAAAGAGGCATGTACGTAGGCGATCCTGGCCCCGAGCTTCATGTCCCAGCGGCATGCCTCCGATGCACGAAAGGCTATTGCCGAGCATCGTCATTGCACGTTTGTCACTCTCGCTGATACAGCTGTATATCATTAACTCCAAAAGTAAAACAGAACGATTTAACACTTAATGCTCATCTCCCTTTCAACAAACCCACTGACTGTCATATCATACAACTATTATCATAAAATATTACAATTTCGAAGACTTGAATGTAAATAGGTTGGAGAGTAGCTACAAAAATGATGATAAACCTTTGAAAATGTTCAGCTTCCATAAAAAGTGTAAATTTCTTGGAGGTGGTATTAAATGTTAAAGTTCTGACAGATTGATTTCCAGTTTTTCTGGGTGGGGAAGTGGTATTTCGTGAATATGATAATGTCTCCCTGCTGCGTGCGGCAATGAGGGTTTTAAGTCGATGATGCATCGCGCCTGAGGGTTAATGACACCCCTTCGGCTCGGTGGGCTCCATCGGCCGGTCGATTGCCCTCGGTACACACACTCGATATCGCGCGGATGATCCATGTCAGGATAGCCGATCTTTTTATTGCCCGCTTACGAGTTCCTCGGTTGTTATCGTGGCCCGGCTCGCGCACTTTATTGCTTCCCCCATAGTTGTTGCACTCGGGCTTTCGCTGCACTCCGCCGCACTTTCGACCCCAATTGATGCGCATTTACGACGCGGCTCGAGCAACAAGACTCAACGCATGCCGCTGAATGCTCAATGGGATTTATGCGTCTTTCGACGGGGTTGAAAGGGCGCTCGCTCCGCTTTTCCACCGGATCCAACAGCATAAATGCATTTCCGTAATTGCTATGTCTCACTTCCTGCTGATGGTACTTCAGTGGTGTTGATACTCGATTTAGTCGTGTTTGAGAATTGATAATAAAGAAGTTACTTGTTGTTAGTTTAACGTTTATCAAGCAGTATAGTATAAGTTTACAATGAATATAGCAATTAGAAATGGGTCTTACTTCGGAAATTAGAGACTGTATTTCTTTTAGGCGCACGTATGCGGCTTTAGCAGTGAAAGGCTTAAGAAATTAGTTTGAATTGGACGGTATTAAGACTGGCGGTCGTTGACTTACACGCGCCCCAAGCCTCGTAATGCAAGCAGTCGATGATGCGTGAGAAAATTGAAATGCATCGACGATCGCCTGCTGATTTCTATCGGTCTATGCTTGTCCGACTACCAAATACGCTATCCACTTTAATTCTGCTTGCTAAATAATATGGAGAATAGTCGAGAGAAGTCACGAATGGAAACTCTAATAATTGAATGATGTGGCAAACAATTTCATAACGTACGTGTTGATATTCATATTTGTATCAAATCGCAATGCCTATCGTATTCAATACTGCAGCATCGATATACATCATTCAGAAAGTACTGGTCCAGCTGAAATGAGATACCGTACATTTGATATTCCTCGCATTGGTCAGGAGTACGCTCAATAAATAGATGAGTGCAACATATCCCCATGCTCCAACATTAATCTCATTCACAGTGCCGGTTCTAAAGAGAAAAAGCTTGAATATCACGTCTGCTTGAAGCTCTCCATCAAATTGGAACAGACTGTCGCGTCTCTTTCATTTTCGGAAAAAAATCCCTCGGCATGCCGCCTCCACTAAACTTGTCATGTACACTTGTAACAATGTTATACACATGTCAGCTCGCCGCACAGCGAGTGGGCTTTTAAAAAAGCGTCTGAACGAAAAATCAGGGAAATGCGGCGGTGAATTGGCCGAGGAGGGAATTCGCCATTAGGGAAGGCGTGAGAATGACTCGATCGCAGTTTCCTCTAATGAGGAAGTCGTGCGTGCGAGGATCTTTGTCCGGCGCTCCCCGGATCGCATCGGGGACAATCGCAGGACTCATTAGGCGTGCATCAAGGTACACATCGGCGGTGGGTCATCCGTGAAATTGAAATAATGGTAGCATACGTCGTCCTCAAGGCGGGATGGCACCGTTAGGCGTGCCTTGACAGACATCAGCGTCCTACGGAGGAGAGAGGCTTTTGTCCCGGAGAGAAAGGAGTAGGAGCACAATGGGGAAAGGATATCACAGGCACAGCCACCTTCCTCTCCCTCTGCCGCGTGATACATCGTGGCCATCCCGAGCGACGTTAATCATTGAATCGCACTCCCGGTGCCCCGGGGCCCCCGCTAAGTGGCCATCCGCGGAAACGACGAATTGGATCGAGAAATCGATGTGACAGGACATCGGCTCAGTGCTCCCCCGTGACTGGTACAGCACCAAATAAATGATGAGCGTCGAACCAAGTCCTAAGACTCGACTCGACGAGTAAGTGGTAGGGATCGGATTAAGAGTCTCAAAATAAAGCGGTCAGATACGCCGGCCTCCTATGCAAAAAGTCAACACACATCTCTCTCTCCCTCTCTCTCTCTCTACACCGAATGGATGATGGGGTATCGGGTGGGCAATAAATATTCGTAATATATGTCGCCATGATAAACATCTCGAGTGAATAGCCACGTAATTGGCGAGGCTCTTGCGTATCTTGCTACCGTGCCAGCCGGAGGTATAAATTCAGGTCGAGCAGACCGTGACAACTGTGACGACACTAATTATTCAAGTAGCACGAACATTCGAAATCCAAGTTATGCCGGAAAAAATAGAGACACGCAATGTACGATGCAGGAGTTAAACGAATCCCGACGAGTTAAGAAATCGAAGTCGCTTGGCTGCGGCGTACTCGCTTGAATTGTAATGCGAGCATTGTATGAAGGAAGACACATGCGCGCGTATTCGTATACATATAGGTGTGGTTGGGTGAGCCACTCATTCCGGGTGCGTCTAGTGGCAGGAATCGGCTGACATTTCCCCCCTTGATGGCGGTAAGCTCTCCGGCACGAGCATCCATTTTGCGTCAGCGACGAGGGTTCTATATCTTGCTCTCCCACTGCCAGTCTCTTCTCCAACCCCTTCTCTCTTCACCCTTCATCCACCCCCGCCACCTTTGTTTCCAACTTTGTGGAACTGCACGCGATTACAGCTGTGTCACGTAACTCCTCTCTTTGCTGGAAGCCACATCGCTAAACTGCCGGCGAACTTAAAGTGATGGACCGGCGCGCGCCGCTTTGTTCCTTCCAGTAGACGCTTCTTCGACCGTCCGAAGTCTACCGCGCCGAGACTAATCAGCCCTAAAATGCCAATTCACCAAGTGCGTGCCACCATGATAGCACGTGTACGCAACTTCCCTTACTGATATTCATTTAGTCCAAGCACAAACTCGTCGTCCTGTCTTCCAGGCTAATTTGTCATGCGATAACCTTCGATAAGCTTTTGCTGGTCCAAGGACTGCTGGAGGGGTTATTTATCCAGACAGGCTGCTGCAGGAATCATTGATGTTGAGCGTATATGAGGGAAGTTGGACTAATAGTCGGTGAGGGAAAGCCAGCTGTGGTCTTTCTCCTATGTTCAACGACCCTTTTCTTGACAATTAGGCTGGAATTTTCATGCCTGCGTGTGATGGCGACTTTACAAAGCCAGTGAAAGGGACGCACAACAAGTCAATTCACTGAGAGGATCGTAGCACGAGTCATTTGATTTGAACGAACTGGCATAAATATGCAGGTGAAAATCTAAATGTTAAGTTAAGACTTTCACTATGATATAATCAACTTATTTCAGATTTGTTGGTATTCAGAAATGGAAACTCTCACTGCCACTAAATCCATGCTGTGAAACGACAAGATGTAGAAGGGAGTCCTTGGCTAAGTCGAGGTTAGCAAAATGAATATTTGCAATGGTATGTCCGACGGTCCCAATGCGGCGTTATCGATAAACGCGGAGGAGAGAAGTGGTCTGCTGGGGTATCTTTGCACATTCATACCGCAAACTGGGCTCGACGTTCAACTTGGTTCCAGTTTACCTCGGCGTTGGAAGGGTCCCTCACCACAAGCGGCGCGGCGGCTTCCTCACCTTGCGATTCGATATCGTCGGTGGGCGCTCGGATAGCCTCGACGCAATCGGACCGCAGTGTCCTGTTGTCGTCGGACGATCGGCCACCCTTGGGACCAGTTGCTTCCAGCGAGATCTCGAACTATGCTCGATCGAGGGATCGAACGGTACTGCGTACACAGATACTACCGGGGCCTTATGGAGACGGCGCGGCGGGCAAGGGAAGGAAAGGGGAGGTTGCGAAATCCTAACCAGGCCGGCACGGCGGGAAGCCTCGTGGGGCCGAAAGAGATTTCGTTACCGCGAGGCACCAGCTGCTTTATGGCGTAGGTCGATCGATACCACTTACGCATGGTAATCGGAATTACGCCTGGCAGGGGGATTACTATTAGAATAGCTCGTTACCATCCGCCGCCCTCGCTCCTCCCGCTTATTTACACCGGCGGCATAAATATTTCGTGACTTTAACGATGAGCCGTTCCCCAGAACCGAGCGAGCCCTCTGCGCCAGGCCTAACAGCGGCCATGCATGCATACTTGCGTACCTGCAAGCAAGCACCGCTGTGTCGTAGACGAGCTGCTCGATCGGGGTTGATCCGACGATAACGTCGCATTACGCCTCGCGCCGGACGAAAATAAAGCCGGAGGGGGGCAGCGCGAGCGAGGCGAGGGTGCGTCGTAAAAATTGCTACGGGGCTACTCCTCCCGGCGAACATTATACTGCGCCGGTGTGCTATGCGACACCGCACTTGGTAACTGCTCGTCTCGGAATTATGTACCCCCTTCTCCCCCAACACCGCAAGCAGCCTTCAGTGGGAGTGCGGACACCTATTTCATGCAATTACTCGACTCTAACGATATTACTCGGCCGCTCCTTGGGACGTGTGGTGCGGGAGGAGCGTGTGTAGCCCCGCTTCTCCGAGCAGGAAAATGTTGGGATGCAGTGCCGGTCCGTAGGGCATCAGAGAGGGCTTCGTTCGGTGTCAGGATAGTGGGCACGCCGTTATGAACTAGCGTCTACCAGGGGCGCATCGGGGGAATTCTCTCTCTCGGTTGAACGGCGAATCAGAAGGGCCCTCTCTCCTCTGCGGTAGCCGCGGAATTGCAATCCGACGTTCGTCGCTGCTGCCATGCAAACGAGTTTACATGCAAATACGTTTACCCCGCATAAACCCGATGTGCCTCGTGCTCAAAGCGAATTTGCCGGTTGATATACATAAGCCTGCATCAACAGTGCTGTCCGCGTTCTCTCTCTCCCTCTCTATCGTCGTCTTTTTCCTCCTCTCATGCCTCGGCCGTCCCTCTCTGCTTGTGTAGGTTTCGAGGATACGTCTCTGCGTCTGTGGGAGAATCGCCTTTCCCTCGCGTTACAGAGCCGAATCTCATCGGTGCGACATGAGTCCGAACGTGGCTTGTGTTCTGCTCTGAGTTACAGCTTTCGCTTCCCTCTCTGTCTGAGGTCTCTTCGGTACGGAAGCCCCGCTATCGACTTTGGGAAACGGGATTTCTGCCCGGCCGGGGGAATTCCATCTCCGGATCCTTTTACCAGTCGATTCCTCCTCCTCCTCCTCCTCCTCCTCCACCTTCACCTGGCACTACTCTTACGCTTTCGGAATCCTCCTGAAACTCTACAGTTTTTCACTGCTCTGTCACGGACTTCCCTCTGACCCTCGCGTAGAATGTCGGCTTTTCTCAAGCTCTGCCGAGGGATCATATGTGTGACGGTGGCTCTCTCGAAATGCTTTACAACTGTCAGTGTTGAATGGTAAAATGGTGGTAAAAATCTACCCAGATTCGATCAATGTACTTGCGGTATTTTAAATTCAATTAATATTAATAGTAATTAAGATTGCAGTAACTGTGCAGAATTGGTTCTCCCAAATAAGACAAGACGGACATCTGGAGCTTTCGGAAAACTCAGAAGGGCAATACTTCTCTGTCAAGGCGTGTTTTGCGCAAGGAACATTTGCAAGCACATTTTATCAAAGGCGATAAATCAGCTTAAAGGCTTGGGTGTCATAGCAAAACGCCTGGAGAAGCTGGTATTTCGGATGGCAAGGGATCTTTTTACTAGGCTCATAATCGTTATTTATGTAAAGCTGGTCCAGCGTAGCTGCATTACCGCTTTATCACATGGAATCTGCCAGAAGGCTAGATCGTGTGGCACGTAAGTGACCTTGCAACCGCTCGGTTAGTTCTGGAACACAGGGGAAGCCAAACTGATTATAATCGAAGCCATCTAAAACCACTTTCTGCCGAAGTTACTCCTGGAACTGCGTGAAACGAGCGCGCGCTCGACGCGACATGCCTCGCATTCCCATCGATACATTATGAATGGTTAGCTAGCCACTAATACCTGATATTTGTTTCAAGCCTTTCGGATTAAAATTAGTAATTAAATAAGTCTGCCGGTACCGATTATCTTTGCCAACGCAGCGGATTAAAGCACATTAGCGTTGGTAATCACTGTTACCTCGGAGCACTATTTCACCATAGCGGAATGGGAAACACGAATCGCTTTGACCTACAACAGTTTATAAATTGTTCCACAGATTGAAAACGAGAGATTTCATTAAATTGAGACGACGTCCACTTTTTAGGATTTCGAAAATGCCTATTGCGCCTTTCGTTGTTCTGAATTGCCACTTTCTTGCGTGGATGAAAAGTCAGACTGTAGAGGAAATGGTCTTGAGAAACAATGATGTTCTTCATGGGTAAACGAAAGGCATCTTCAATATTTACATAGCTGTGTGTGGAATGTACATCCAAGGGTAAATCGCTTAGACTCAAAGATGCAAAAGCTGCCCGTTTTTATTGCGAGGGACTCTTGCTCGGGGTTTATTTTCAAAAACCGAGGAAGGCTCGCCCTTAACTTGGCGTACACGTCCTCCTTTTTCGCCGGGAGTGTTTGCAGGGACTTCAGCTAAAAGGATTAATTACCGTGGCCACTCCCGTGATATCCGGGGGATTCTATGCGAGGCCAGCGAAGAGGCAGACGGAGGAAAAGCGTCGGAAAAAGAACGGCCGGGAGACAAAGAGATGAGGTAAACACTCTCGCGGCTGTCGAAAAATCTAGGTCCCCTCGGCTGCTTGACCCGCTGACTCTCAAGTGTGCGTGTGCATGTGCAGTTCAACCCATCTGTCCTTGCCTTCATTGGGGGTCCACTAAACTTTTACCAACACACTCGAGAGAAAGCCATTTGCAAACGAAAATAATCCGACTCAACCCGGAATCCCGTAATGTTCAATATTAGCTCTCCGAGGATCTATGTCGAGTAGAACTCGACATTCTATATTCGCGAAACGCCTGATATTCAAGCAGTTTTTTCATGGTTTATGCAGTCATATTTCTTGCAACTAGAAATACTTCAGTTTTAACAAGATAGAATTTCTGAAATTCATACCTAAGTTTCTTGCGGAGGAGCTCGTGAAAAGATCTTGGATTCTAAAGCTTTGGAAACCGTTTTTTTTTATTGATAGAATGTTGATCAATGTTCGAAATAATATTCGTAAAAGTGTAACTGTTTACCGTGTAAAACGAGGTATTGCTAGTGTTCCGTAATCCTTTGTGTGCGCTGAGAGCGCTTAACAATTGGCCGGACTCTAGCTGGAATAAATTTATCAAGGGTATTGGTAAGTGACATTAGCTGTTAATGCGCTCCTCTGTCCAGCGGCGCAAATTATATCCGCCGGCTTAATGAATTTATCGATCGAAGTGTATCCGCGAAATTTGATGCTAAAGGCAAAAGAGTAATTGACGCAAAATTGGGCCATTCAATTCGCATCGCTATTCCATTATGTACACCGACATTTTTGTTCACTGTGAGCACACCCATTTCCATTAAAAAATTCATGAAAACCTGTAAGTAAGAACTTTGATGATACAATGAAACTCAGTCTGGTAAAGAACTTGCTGGTCTGGTAAAACAATTTCACAGTCACTAAAAAGTTTCAGGAATTTGTTGCATCGATATAGTAGTTATTAAGTAATCTTATAAGCGATATCATAATATCGTTCACCGTCCAGCCTCAAGACTGCTCAAGTATTTCGCAGCCCATTCTGCTGTATACCTTGGACTACCACATCCAATTAATAACGCTCGACCTAAGATTAATCCGAACTTTACTAGCCCGCAAATTAATATCGCATAGCTGATCACCCGGGACTCGAAGAGTTTGAAAAGGGGCCTTAACTAGGTCAGAACAAAGAGAACCGAACAAAAGATCCTCCCTAGAAAGGAAGGGGTCGGGCAGATGACAAAAACTGGATCAAAAATCCGGGAAAAATCTGGGTAAATCGTCTCGTCTTCACCGATTTAAATTACAATGGCTCTGAAAATCAAAGCAATTTCCTCAATGATTATTTCAAGACATAGGTTGTTCCAGACAATGGTCTATGCAATGGCAATTTACAAACAATTATTCGTAATCATCGCTGGTAGTCATTGGAAGGTTTTCCTGCTGCGGTGGAGTCTTTTTTGACTTGGTCGAAAATATGTGTGGTAACGGGAGCGTTGGGTAAGCGAAGCCAGGATGAAATGATGTCCTGGGGGTATATTACGTCGGTGGGGTGTCATGAAATGTAATAACCGTGCGGTGAGACTTAATCGAGCGCACTTCTTGTCTCCGATAATGATAATTACTATGGCAAGAACATTATCTTAATGGAATTTAATAACGGCATTTGTCGCATTGCTTCCCGACAAGCTGCACTTCCTTGTCTAGCCGGATAAAACAACGAGGAAGACGGAGCAATAGCAGCTCAGCAATGCTTCTCTTCCTGTCAGTAAGCGCTTAGAAGTATTTTCTAATAATATACGATTATAGTAAATAATCGTTAAAAGAAATTGCAATTTCTTCTTCAATTAAACTTACAGTTCAATATCCATGGGCTGTCAGCTCCATCATGTTCTATAAAAGTAGGGAACAATGCATCGCAAATTTATGTCGAAACAAATCATCCTTTTTCTAAACTGATTTAACGCCTTTTGCACATTACCGATAAGAGTGAGGTATTCTTTTCCATAAGGCGCGAGCATCAAAAATGTAGGTCGCCGCTCGAGACGCGACCGTTTGGAAAAGTTGTCTTGAAAAGTCGGCAAAAGCAGGCGAATGCAGCAGGGGAGCAATAAGTTAACGGGTGGAAAGTGTTTCCGATGAGCTTGCGGCACAAGCGTCTCTAGAAATGATGGTGAAAGGCAAATGCCAGGAGTTCCGTGTGGTGGAGACTCTGATGCATGCGAGCGTGCGTATGTGTGTATCGTTTATTCCCGCGTTCAGTGACCTGCGGTAAAAGCTCGTTGGCGGCACTTGAGCGAAAGAGCCGCCTCGCCATTCTCCGGACGAGCAGTAGAAAGAAGGAAAATGGACCTGCAAATGTAAGGTAAAATGGCGGGGGGGATGGGGCGGCGGTCAGGGGGTGCAATCGACATTCGTACAAGCGCTTCCAGAGTGTGTTATAGCAATGCATTCATCTCCCACCCGTCGTAACGCACTCCAGAGTGGTGGGAGGACAAATTGAAAGAGATCCCACTGCCGCGATAAAGCCGGAAGGGTTAAGCAATTCAGCGTCGATCGGATCGTCGATCATAAATTCTGCTGTAATGCGATACTCCCGACGAGCGCTAAAACAATTAGTAAAAGCCGCATTCGAAATTTACACGAATTCCGAGCTCTAATGCTATTTTGAATTCGACGTAATGCCTGGCAGTAATATTGTTTCGTTTCTCGCATAGTTGACGCGCCCGCCGGAACGAGGCTTTCTGCCAGCGTAATATAATACTTCTGAAATTAATTTAATCATTCCTGGATGCCAAGTACTTCAAGGCTGGCGCCGCTGCTATAAGGAAGACGCGTTTGCACGTTAATAACGAACGCGCACTAATTAAAAAGCTCGAGCGCATTGTTGGGGCCGACCAACTACAATTTTCCGCCTTCCTGCTGCTAAAGAGGCTGCCCGATGCGAGAGCACAAGGCAATTCTACGATAATTAGAAAAGTATTGGAAACGAGGAAGCGCGCATTAGCAATTATCCAATGCAATAGACAAAGAAATGTGCAGAAGTAGCCTTCATTAATTTCTTTAGCAGTTGGAATATGTCTGCGTCTGTGCAATTCCAGAGAATTTAGAGCGTTCAAGATTGGACACATCAGAGGCCGACGAGTTTTTCAAAAGCGCCTTCACCCTTTTATAGTGAATCGAGTATTTAAGAGGGGGCGCGTTAACTCCGCAAAACGCTTGCCGCTCGAATGAAAACGCAAACGTGCCATTTAGTGCAAGTGGGTTAAAGCCAACGTCCCCGTCAGGATCAAAGAGTCCAAGAGAGCTTTAAGGAGTTGCAAGCGTCTGGGCCCCTTTTACAAGAACTCTTAATGCGAAACTCACGTTTTTGAATCTATAGCACCGAGTGAGACTTACACATTTTTGCCATAACCCTTTGCAGCATTTAAGGGGAAGCTTACTCGCAATCACTTGGTCTGAATAAAAAATTAATTCTATCATTAAAGGTACATTGTATGTGCGCACAATGGTATGGGTTAAATATTATGCATCTAAATCAGTTTTTATTGCAATAATCAATTGTATGGCTCTCATTATGCTCCACTAACTGATAATAGAAGATAATTGCAGTGTTATATTAAGTATTCTTTTAAGTTGCGATGCTTATTTCTTAAGCACGCAGGCAATTTCACAATCTAGCCGTGTTAGAAATTGGTTGTTGTTGCCCAAGCAACCTCCATAGACGAACTTCTCGCAAGCGTTGGTAATCCGATTGTAGCCGTAGACGTTGAAGGTATCGTGACACGGACCGGGTTCAATTGGCTGAAGGCAATCTACACCGCAAAGTCAAGCGCCATCAAAAATCAGCTCAATTGTCATTTTAATACAAAAAGTGAAGGAATGACATAAACGCATACTGTGTTACAAGACGTACTGAATCATTGTAGCAAAAACGTTTGAAATACGTTAAAAATATAGTACTTACAAGGACGAGGATGCTTCGACGGTTTACATGATGCTAGGGACAAGCAGATGCAAAAAACCACGGCAAAAATAAGCGCGACACTTCTGCCGTTCATTTTGTCGGGTTCGTTCGGCACTGGAACTTCTGTGGTCACGTTTGCAATGCGAATGATACCTTAGGACCACCACCTGAACCATTTAAACCAATCTAGAGCGACATTGTAGGAAGTCGGCAAGCGCACGACAGAAAGTTAAATCACATTATCGCTGCACGCGCTTTGACAGTTAAATACTGTCCTATCGAAATCACGTATGCGTGACAAACCGTTAAACTATTAAAAAGTACTTAAATTTTAAACATTACGAGTCGTTTTTTGCGCAGCAACATTTAAGGCCAGTCGAAACCTGCGTCCTTTGCGTCAGCGGCAACCGGCCTGTTTCTCTATGCGTTTGTGTGTGACAGAATGATCACTTTCAGACCGAAGCTCAAAAGCGGAAAGCGTTCGCATCGATGCGCAGTGTCAAAACCACTTTTCAACGCTCGCGCGACCGAAAGGCACAGACACCCCAAACAAACTCACACAGGCAACTACATACTGAGAGAGAAAGAGAGAGTGCAAGCGATTCATCAATTAAAGCGACATTCGCCGAGGATATTTGGGCGAATCGCGCGAAAGCAAAGCGCCGAGGGACGAGAGCCATGAATTTGGTACGCGAGATTACGCGTCCACTCGTCCAGATCGCGAGCGCTAAATACTGAAAATTGCGCGGCGGCGGCGGCGACTCTGGGCGTCGGTGTTGTCGGTGTCGACGGTGTGGCATTTCGCTCGCTGGCCACCGGCCAAGTTTCTTGCACACAACGCGCCCGTCCAGCGATCCCGAGAAATACTCGGGAATATTCCCGGGGAATCGGGACTACTCGCTGTGTACGTGCGCGCAGCGTTTAGGCAAAACCGCCCAGCGAGTTTTGCAGTCATGGCGAGCGTAGTCCGAGAGCGGGACAAGGTGTGACGCTCTTTCTCTCTTTCTCTCTCTCTCTGGACGAGAGAAAGAGGGAGTGCAGCAATCCGCAGATTTTCGAGGCTCGGCACGTCCGGCGTGTACAAGCAAACGGCTTAACGCCCCGAGACTGTTTGCATCAATGGTACAAAGCGATCAGGCGAGCCCGCTTCACCTTTGATCTCGAGTTTACCGCCGCCCAGGAAAAGGGTTTTCGAGTAGCGAGTAATCACGGTAATAACGCGAAACAAGCCAGTAGAGAAAGTGTGGCGGTACGCTATAAGAGGAGGCAAGAAGGGGTCAAGGGAGGGGCGGATGAGGAGGGCGAAGGGTCAAAGTATAGAGGGCGAAAGGAGAGCGGTGAGGGAAAAAAGGAATCCAATTAGGAGGAACAGCGTCGAGGGAGGACGATGCCCACCGGAGACGCAATCGGACACGGGCTTAACTAGATTTCGGCGGAAAGGAACCGCTGGAGAGCAACAAGAAATCCCGGAGACAGCCATCCGCCCAGTTCAGTCCGACGACATCGGCAAAGAGTCAATTAGAAGCTAATCGATCGGCTTCGCCCTCAGCTAGAAACTAGATGGAACTAAACAACAAACCTGAACATTCCAGTAGGACATGCTTGCTCTAGTATAGCATGTGCACGAGTCCCGAACACGCGATATATCATTTGGCATGGGAGAACGTGTCGTAGTGTCCTGTCGCTCCCTATAAATAGCCGGACGCCTCGAGGAGCTAATAAACGAGGCAATTAGCCGGAATTATGATCGCCGTGGGCGTTTCTTCGCAACGATAGTTAAAGAGGACTTACGTCAGCGAGCATTGTGTCCCGGGAGTGCTCGAGAAAAAATTTAAAGCGACTCGACCCGTGCAATTAAAATTGCCGATATACCGATGCTCCCGCCGCTTCTCCTTCTCCTCTTCCTTTAATCGTCCGGGGATCCCAGGGGATACTTCTAATCATAGTGGGCTCAGCCTCGATTAAGCGAAGGAGGAGCCACTTAGTCGGCAGCTTATGCATCATGCATCAGGCCAATTACACCTCCTTAGAAAAGGCTGCCGACCTTCCCTAATCCGACACTCCTCGGCCTCGGAGAATCTACTGCGAACTTGGTAATTGAAATTGTAGAGGATAGTTGAATTCAGAGAGGGAAGCTTGGAATTGTTGCAATTTTTGAGAGGCCCGGCGAGACTGCGAAGAATTCCAGGCGCACTTCGGGAATAGTTGCAGCTCCCATGAAGAGCGTGTTAAAGGAAGAGGATGGGAGGCTTTTATTTCCGACGTGAGTAGGTGCGGCAAGGTGCATTTGCATCGATAACACCGGCCGCTCGCATGCACCTCTTCGAAAGGCAGCGTTATTTATTGCTGACTCTTCCCTCCTGTCTCATCGTGAGAAGAATATCATAAATCTCGACGCCGCCTGTTACAACCGGTGCGTAAGGCTGCGCTCTCGACTCTGATCAAATCTGAATGCTTCTTCTAACACTTCTCTCCTTCTTTTCCCTTTCCTAATGGACAAAGTGCGAGGCGACTCCCTCGGCGCGCCTTTAGTTTTCCTACTGACGTTGCTTATGTAAGTTGCTACGACCGTCGCTTTTTACCTCTGCTATCATCCATCGTCATGCGAGGGTTCCATCGAGTTTCTTTAGACTAAGGACAAATTGCGTTAGGAAGGGTCACTCCCGACTATAGCTAGGTTCACGTGTGACCTTCGGTGATAAAGTGCCGGACGAAATGCTCTCAGGTTGCCACCGCTTATAAGATAATCCGAGGACAATAAAAGAAGTTAAGGGTGTTAAGCTCCGCTATTTTTTCTCTCATACGCCCTTTAACGCAATTAGCCGGGGAATCGACTTTAATCTTGGCTGACAGGATTGCCCTCGACTCGATTACTGTTCATCGAGGAATTAGCGGTGACCGTGCGCCACTTTCGATGACACTTGCTCCCAATACCGTCATCCACTCGCACGTACCACGAGAGGACTTGGTCGAGTCTCCACTCGACACGACGAATTCAATCGGCTTTCATTAGACTCGTGAGAAAATGAATCTTATTTCGACAGCCGAGGGCTGAGAACCGGAGAGTTGTTGGCGGGTTCTCCATTCGAAAGGCGAGGTGTGTACTCGTTTTCACGGAGCAGTTACGTTGCCGGGCTCTCGTTGTTGAGAGCGCCGAGTCCACCGGGAAGGAAGGGAACGCCGAAATACGTGTGTGCTCTGGTGTTTCGTGTCTCAAGAGTCTCAGGTGCTACAACAGGTGGTGAACGGGTTCTGCCACTCGACAAAGAGAGTAAGAGAGCCTACATGTTGGGAGAGAAGCCGCTACGAGAGACGGCGCGACGTCGATATCCGCAGGGTAAACACTGCGATAATACTGGGCGACATTAGATTAATGGATCCGAGAGTATCCGATATTTGTATCGTCTCTTTTCTATCGGCCTGTGTCTTCCTCCACTTTAATGCCATCGTTCCCTCGATATCGCCGCTCTCAATACCGATTAGCAATTTGTAGGCAGTGCCTTCCCGTTCTCTGCAGTACGATTCTACCAGCGATAGAGCGGCAATACGGCTAATGATTATAAGCCCGTACATTTTGGAAAAGTACCCTGGCTTAAATGTCTCTAGATAGCTCGATTCTACTGTGTTTGCGAGAAGTCTTGCGTTCTCTAGTAGTACTGACTATCAATTTACTCTTGACCATTTGGCTTTAGGGCTTGTAGAATGAAAGTGGTGCAAGTGCTTTCAAATTGAAATCTTTCCAGTATACTCAGTAGGGTGTCCTGGAAATCTGATTGTACTTATGACACGAGTGACAAAAGAGTCTATCGTCTTTGGCTTAACTGAAAACCTGATGCAATCTGAAGGCTAGGCGGAAGTGTGTGAGGCTTATGTGGGTCGGGAGAGCCGATCGATCAAATCCTACAATATTGAGTGACAAAAGAGGTGACAGGTTCACGCCACCAGCTTGTATTTCCCACGACGGCGTTAGCCATGCCGAAGGTAAAAGCATGGCTATTATTCGGCTCTGGGAAAGCCGATTGCCAAACGAGCTTGCACGAACCCAAAAATCCGGCGACACGGCTATCCGAGTATCCAGTAAATAAGCTGCACTTGAAACACACACTCGCAACGGATGATCGGCCGGGCGGAGAACGAAAGTGGCGGTGATATTTCTTTCGGGAATGTGCGAATCGATTTCCCGCGCTCGTTTGCCCTTTAAATTTCTCCGATGTGCTCGCACGTGAGCGCCATAAAGCCCGGGCCGAAATTTTTCAGCCAATATGAGCGAACTTGTGAAGGATCGCCAGTGAAATAGGTTACACTGATGGGACATCCCTTATGAGAAGTTTGTCTTTGGAAAATATAAGGAACCAAAACTGATGTCACGTTTTCGCCTGGCAACTTCTCCCGACGCGACGCGATACATGCGCACCACGAAGAAGAGATGCATCCTTTGATCCTGCAATCTCTACGTGATGAATCCCGATCGAACTCCCCTGGGCATTCATTCAGATTTACGCATACCGACCATCTTTTAGGTTGTCCGAGGTTCTTACTGCATGTAAACCTACGCGTCATACATATTCGTGCGGAAACTTTGCGCCTCTTTGATACGAACTTATTTTCATACACTTAAACTTTATCAAATTATAAACAAATAGGCCGAAAATATTGCAATTATTTCACCTTAAATTCATTCGCAGTGATTAAAAGCTGTAAAAAACAACTAAAAAAAGAATTCCCACATGATCGATCTTAAGAAAAATAATTCTTGCAAATGTTAGCAACTCCGAACTTAGACTTCTTTCTTACGTGTTTGTTTGAGCAAGTCTCTCTGGAGAAGGTGCCTCATGGGCTCATTCGAGAAAGTGAGGGTAGTCCTAGGGGATTGCACGCTCTTTCTTCTGCATTGAGCTATTGTCAGAGTGCATTCCGGCCGGGAACTCATACCACGGTGGTCGCATTATAAGCAGAGAGACGCCCTGAGAGATGCAAAGAGCCATGCTGCAGGTTACCGCCATGGAAATGCCGCAGTGCAACGTATAAGGCAAGCCTGTCTGACGTGCACTGCGTACAACTTAGCTCCTTGTTGGTGTTGTGGGCGTTGCGGTTATCCGACAGATTTTCCTTCCTTGCGTACCTTCCTCACCCTGCCAGCCCTTTCACGGGTAATCTTTGTATTGACTATATGTGCAGTCTGCATCCTTGCGGTTGCAGTAGTGTATGTATCATAGCATCATTGACGTCTGCATTGTTATCGCAGCTAGACTTTTAGTATCTTCGAGCATTACACCAGGGAAACTTATTGTACTGATTCAAAGGATACTGTGGAAATGGTCGTTATTTATAATGAAAATAGAAATAATTGCATTTCTTATTCTTTCAATATGGTCAAAAGAATGAGTGGCATTATTCTCACTCTTCATTTATAAAAGATGTTCTACTGAAACAATTACAGATGCGTCAGGAAAACTATCGTGAATTTCCATGAATCCGAGTTACTACCTGTTGCGAGCGCGCTGGGAAAAATATTAACAGAGTCCATAACGTTCTATTCTGGAAAAGTGACCTCAAGAAGATACGTTGGATTTTAATGAGAGAAATTCCAATATGACATTTCGATCTGGCAAACTTCCTCTGGAACTTCTCTTCCACATGCATAGCTATGTGTAATGTATGCACTCGTTTCTTAGTCGGCAAAGCGGCATAATCTAGGATGTGGAGTGGAAAGATTCTCCCACGGTGATTGGTGCTTGCACCTCGGCCCTTATCCTACTTTTGATCTGCTTATCGCTAATGTGCCCGGCGAACTTCGAGCAGCCACCGGTCTACGTAATAAGCTATGGTATACCCGAGGCGCCCATAAACCGGGTGATCTTGAAGACCTTTGCCTTCGCTGCCCCTTCGCTGGCCCTTCGCCCCGACAGTCGATCGCCTTGCCAGCGAATTTATTATTCACACTGGTGAATCCCGCGGCACTCCGAAGATAAATAGACGCTTTGATAAGGCGTCCTTATAGACAGAAGCCCCGTAAATATTTGAGGAATCCCCGACAATAGCGAGAAGGGTCTGTAGATCCAACGGGAGTCTGTCAGACCACTCATCTGTCTCCCGCCATTGATGACGGCGTCCCGGCGATCCCTCTTGCATCCTGTCGATACCCTAAACAAAGCTTTGCCTGGATATTACGACGGAAAAGGTGATCGCCAGACAAATCTGTCATTATCACCTACTGAAGTATCTATCTTGTTGGATGTAAGTAATGAGGGTCGAGGAATTCGGTGTTAATTGATACTTAATAATGAACTTTGAGCGTCCTGTCTTAACGAGGCGTCCTAACGAGAGGCCATGGAGCACATTTGTTTCTTCAAACACTCATATCACGCGTCGTTCATTCTCCTCGTTAGGACAAGCTGTCCCACCATCTGTCCCACGTATGACTATTTTATCTCTCGTCGAGCAAGCCGAGGTATCATTCGCAACATAATGGCAGAACTGTCATTTAAAGTTCACCGATACTCACGCGTTACTGACTCCAATGAAAGCTAATTGTCCGTATCCATTCGTAATTACAGTTATGCTTTTTATTCCGATTCAGACGTACGACAATGGGATTCACATTGGTTGATAATGGCGTGGACTATCGAAACGGTGATTAAATTGATCATAAATCAGGTGGCGTGGACTAAATCGAGCGTAATTGCAATTGCAAGTGATCACCACGTCGAAAGCAAAGGTCGAGCGGCGGCTTTGTTAAAGCCGGTAACGGTGCTACGGAACAAGACACTAGGTTAATTGAAGGATTCCCTGCTAGGCTGCTTCAACATTCCCCAGAATTATTTTGGAGAGCCTCCTCATGAAAGTTTGCACTACATAAATGAACGCGATATTTTATGATTCAGTTCTTGAAAAATTTGTCTTATCATTTTCCTCAGTTCTTTCAGGCAGGAAATTATTCTTGGAGTAGACATTCTAAAGGTAGAACAGAAATGTGTAGAGTCTGGCATGATGGGAAAAATAACCGACTGATTCACTTTACCAGATATTGTCAGAGGCAAATGCAAGCATTTCCAGACAGGGTCTTGTTTTTTTCATGAAAGCTTGCAGCCGAATGATACCGAAATAAATCCTGGTTATACCCAACATCGCCCCGTGGGATACGATTTATTTCGGTAGCAAGAACGAATGAATCTAATCAGCGGAGTGTTAGAAACACTAAGTGAGGAGCAAATGGGTAAAAGTGTAATCGGTCTCGCCTTTCAATTAGTCCGTCGGCCACTAAGCAGACGAATCACGGGCGGAGAATCGTCGGCAACATTAAAAGTATAATTATTCACAAACTTGACAGGAAAGACGCTTGATGGTCCCTGAAGTCGTAAACCTCTGCTGAGACTATTAACTTACTCCAGGTTACTTCTAATTAATTGTAATGCGTCTCCACCATGCAATAAAGCGGGCTATCAAATAAATAGCGGGCCTCAGCGTTATAAGTACGCCACGGTGGTTCAGGATTCTAGCCGAAGATATCAAATTTACGTTTATTATTCCGTGGCACTCAGAAATTGCGAGAGATGCTGCGTCTGCAGCTCATTTCTTACGAAATATCTTACTATGTATTATACAATAGAAACATAAATACCTCGAAGTTTTCATTATAAAATTAATATTCATGGGTTGTTAAATGCCAGCAGTATCGTATTCCATTAAGGCAATGTTACTAATACTTCGGGAGAATAATTTTAATGTCAGATAAATACAGAAAAGCATTCAGAAGGTACTTGAATGGGAAGGAAAGCGGTACCTAGGGTGTCTCGTGCACAAGTGTCAGACAAGACTTGATTGCCGGCTACGAGAAGTGAATAAAGTGCGTTGCCGTCTTCGGTAACGGGTCATCGAGTGGCATCCCTTCTCGGACTATTGAACGCATCAAGGGCGAAGAGAAGAAAGCGTGCGAGCCTCTTTTACGCTCGCGGCCAATGAGCCAGGAGAAGAAGGGTCCGCTGTTATGAGGAAGTAATTGATTGTCGGGAAGAGAGTGCACACTCCGGCGCAATCAATCGCGATTCGCCTCTCGATTGTTCGGAAATTCCTCTGGCGGAGCCTTCAGTACTCTTTTAATAAAAACAACGCGCGTCCCTCGCACAAGGACGAGTGCGCACACACTCTTGCCCTCTTAATGATAATCCGTGCACTTAAGCCTCACGCGTCGTTAACTCCGCAATCACGAATAATTTACTGATTGGGGAGCAAATTACATTCGTTCCTCGGGATTCTTTCTCCAATGTACTTGAGCTGTTTCACACCTCGCTGAGAATGCGCAATCGGAACCCCTCGCAGTACTTATATTTTTAATTCACTGATTAAGCATTCAATCAAAGTAGTAAAGTTTAATGAGATGAAGCGTTAGGTAATGTCTGCCCAGTATTTCTGTATTTCGTATTATATTGCTTTCTATTTTATTTTATACAAAAAGCTGCTCCTGATGCTTTTTCCGAAATATCGAGAATGTAATTGCGAGGCGATCCAGTGCCGATCGACTCGCATTAGCCGCTTGTACGGAGCAGCGCATACGCCCGAGCGTTGAGCGAGAAATAGTTTTGCGCGCAGTTGGCTAACGGGGAAAATTCATATCAGGCCCGGCAGCCGAGCGTGTAATACATACACGCGTGTAGTACACGTGACACGCATATTATCCGAGCGGCAGAGTCGACGCGCCGTGACGCCGACGTCGCGCGCTATCGCCGAGGCAACGATCGGGCAAATATCGCTCGCTCGTGCGAGCGGAGCAAGGGTGCCAGTGCTGCCGGTTCGGCTCCGACGGTAAACCAGTTCGAAGCCTACCCGCTCGCCCACGCATCCACGCATGCACGCACGCACGCACGCATGTATGTACGCTCGTGCACGGGCGCGCGTGAACTCGCCGGGCGGAAGATACGCGTCACGGGAATTCAATTATGCCTGTCGATATTTAAATGCCGCCTGACTGCTGATCGATTCCGATACACTCGTATCACACCAGAGTGTTTCTATCTTGGCTGCCTGTACTTTTAGCCATTGCTCACTTTCTAATTACAAGCTGGTTCATACTCGTTTCTACTAGCGTTGAGAATATGAACTTTGTTATGATAGAAATAAGATGAAATAAATATATTGCTTTATAATATTGTGAATTCTTGTTAATTCGAATTAAAGTGGAATAACGAGAGTACAATTTCCTATCCCCCCGACGGAAATTGTGGTACGCGGTATGACTTTTTTAGTGGCCTGCTATTTGATATATCGTTTCGATGGGCTATCAATTACACATTGCTCGCGTCAATTTTTTGATATGGACGAATGGAAATATATGATTGATAGGTACGCTAAAAATTCAACGTTTTTGGAGTGCACAAATAAATGAGTAATAACAAAATTTATCACGCTCGCAGCAAATAAAGTAATATAATATTGAAACAAACTGGATAATGGGACCGATACCCATGATATTCATAAATACCGTTTCGTGCCGCTCAGATTCCACAAGGATAATCACGCTTGTAAACAAGAAAGTTAAAGAACAAGTAGCTAAAGGTGATAACGTAATGCCACGTAAACTCTAATTCCTCGTCACGATGTAACGGTATGCATAATAAACTGAACACGTACAACATTTTATCGAGTTTCGTGTACAGTTTAATATCAGTATATCTGTGATCCGGCGGCACGGGAGAGCACCAATCACAAGTTGCGATACGACAATGTGTATTCGCGGAAGAGAGAAAGAGAGAAAAGCGAGTGGCTTTCGAAATAAGTGAACTGAAAGCCCATGTCTCCGCCTACGGGGAGTGATCAATGGTCCAGCAGGGTGTGGAAGAGAGTCCGATAAAATTGGAGCGGAGCGACAGGCCCTAATACTTATCCCATGGATCTTGCTATGCTCTGAATCACACGTAAAATCAGCTCGTCAAAAGGAAAACGTAATAGGCTGGGTCAGAGATTGTAAAATTTGATCTACTCCATGACCCTATCCGATTATATCATTGAATATGACACCCAAGCTCCAGTGTAATCGCAATTGATGAACGTATGCGATCAACGTCATATTCATCTTCCAAAAGGACGTTTTCATATTGCTATCATTAATGAATATTCCAAATCTGATATTCATTGGTTACCAGAACAAACGCTGCCGTTCGTAAATTGCCTTACACTGCGGAGGGCACCAACCCAATAATCGAACTACACCAATACTGTAGCAATTAGAGGCTCGTTTTTTGAAACGCAATAATTACGGCCGATTTCTCTATTGGCTCAACCACTGGCAATTAGCGCGACAGGTAGACCGTTTAATCGTGAAATCATCGATCGATTATTGATTCTACACATTCGTTCATAATTTCCAAACCATCATATGCCGCGACATATGTTTATAATTATAATATATGCTGCAATCCGACAGAAATGAGCTTCTGCGAGTAAAACTGGTCGAAGCGTAAAAGGGGACAACTTACGAACACTGTAGTCTTATCAACTGCCTTGTAACGTCCAATTCCAGTTCACCGTGAAATAACCGTTGGAAATGGGGACTTACCTAAAACAGAAAGACATTCATCGTTAATACAATCCTTGTAAATGATTAAAAAACGAGATGCTAGAAATAAAACTTTCTCGATAAAAATCACTCTTCGCAATATCCTGTCGATCTCATTTTACAACAAAAGAGAGAGGAATTTCACTCGACACGTGCTCGGATGCTGAGAGATGCCAGCTTTGCGACATTGACGTAATAGATTTTTGCTAGAGACAAGACAAATAGGCAGCAACAGCAGCAGCAGCAGCAGCAGCAAGCGGGAAGTATGTATGGTGGGATCGTGGGACGGAGGCAAACAGGCATTCTTCGCCGCCGGCGCCAGGACGCCCTTGGCATGCGACAAAGGCGGGCAGCAGCATGGCAAGGATCGAATTGTCTTCGACAGCCGCCAACTAACTTCCCCGGAACTTGGTCATCGAGTAAAAGAGCTAGTCTGCTCGGACCGAGCTTCTCATTCGCTTTGATTCAAAGTGACATAGCGCACGTCTGCTCTTCGCCAACTCCATCGTCCGTCTGTTCTGTCAGTGTGAATCGAACTTGTCAAATGAAGATAGCGGCAATCCACGCACTCTGACAATTGCATGGCTCTTGGATTTCTGCTTCTCCGCACTCTGTACAACTTGGATTTGCCATCACCCTCTTGCCCAGCCGCCCCCTGGCGGCCCCATGTCAGAAGAAAAGGGAGAACGTGCGAAATAAACACAGCAAGAAACGGCGGAGACCGGTTCGACCGGACGCGACAGTGCATTGAATGGGCCATTCACTAACTTTGACGTTTCCTCCCACGCAAGTTTTCAGACGTTTTACGGGCTCAAGAGCACCGCTACGACGATCGGGTTCACAGCGTTCCCAATCGCGGTGGCATGAAAAGGTGCTTCCCGACTGACGCGCGCTCCTGCTCATTAAAATTGAGAATTGCTCGCGCCGGCGAAAGTAGCCGAAGTGCTAAGAGTACTGACGTAATAACTTTGCGTAATGTTAGAGTCGCTACCGGCGTTCCACTCGTTATTCGTTTGGAAGTAGAAGCGGGAAGGGGTGCGCTTGCTTGCTAGGGGACTTATCGCCAGTTAGATAACTCGCTTAGCAGAACATTCCCCAGTCACGGCTTGAAAACAGAATGACTGCGCCATGGAAAGTACTCCTCTGCATCCGAAGTTCAAACTTGAGAATCCTTAAAGCCCCTTAAAGCGCCGCCCGTGAATCGGACTCCCGTGAAATCACGTGTACCCATTGCCGGGTGACAGGGTCGATTTATACACTGGGAGAGGACTGGCCGAAGGCCGACGGCGGCGTCGAAGCGTGCCCTGAGACAAGGTGGGCGGATTCTTGCATTTTTAAGGGTGTTGGCAATAAACGTTGGCTAGCTCGCAGGGTGCTCGACAGGAATTGTTGTCGACGAGAATATAGGAGTACACTATGCACGACTCTCTCTCTTGGCATAGTATTGCGTCTAAAGCGGAGCTCCGCAGACGTGGAGTGAGAGATCAGGGATTCCAGAACAGGTTGGAGGAGAGTCCCCGAAAGGATGGAGTGGTACCCTTGAAGGATGGTGTGCATGCCGAGTAGCTATGGGTTCAGGAGTAGCGCAAGGGGTGGTTGTGGGGCTTGCATGCGTCAAGTACATGCTTCAAGCCACCCTACTTGCCTGACTCCTCCGCAGTGTGTCTATCTGGGCGTCTTCCGAAGGGAAAGGGTGCCTTAACACACACTCACACACACACACACACTCGCATACTCCGAGATAGAGAGGGAGCGTGTTGGGCATCGGGCCAGCTCGGACTCAGGGGCAATTTCACCGGGGAAATTAAGGAAATTTTCTCCGGGTAAGTCGAGGGAGGCTGGCTGGCACCGAGTGTGGAGAATATCTATACATATATACACACAGTACATTCGGCCAGCCGATTACATCTTCGTGCAAAATTACGCCGGCTTGAGCCTGGTATTTTTATCGCTCGCCAAGCCAAGCCTCGGATATCTATGTTTTGCGATAACGAGATTCCTGCGGGCAATTACTTTGGGGATCGCCGGCAGGACGACCCTGCGTTACTTTCTTCACCTTGCCGAACACTCATACATGTACTATAGTATAGGATAGACAGAGAGAAATAGAGAGGAAGGCAGGAGGGTGCTATTGGCGCTTGGTAGTTGGTCGATGAATAGAAACATCAGCGGCGCACCGCACCGGTTGGAAAGTGCTGGTGTCATCGCCGGATTGATTCAGCGCAGAGTCCGACGGGATCGAGATAGGCGATCGACGGGGCTGCTTTATGGGTCCGGCATCATAGCCGCTGCATGTATTATGTTTTCAGTGGGGACCGACTTGAATTTCAAGTGCCATTTGTGCCGAACTGTACATCTTTATTGCATGACAGCTTCCCTGCCTCGTAAAGTTGTCCCGTGAGTCGCAAGTTATTGCACCGGATATATCGGATACACAGCAATGGCATTAGCCCGGTCCCGAGCGTGTCCCGAGCGTGTCCCGTGCACACGTGCACTGCCAGGAAGAACACCAGGTTCCACGCTTTTGCCCTCTGCATCGGCGATGTTCTGCTTGATTATGCCGCTGATTGGTGCCGTTCCCAATGGTCCGCGTGCACCACCATTCTATCGCTTTGGTGGTCTCTTCGTGCTCAGCTTCATCATTTCATTATTACACTAATGAATATCTAGTTCTCTTCCCCGTCCTCGGTCGAATTCTAATTTGTTTCCTCTTCAGATTCAATCTTAGCTATAGTCCACTTTTGAAATAAATGATTCTTCTTATCCAAAAGACTGTGTATTAACAATATCAGTTGTTGAATTGTCATTAAAATAATTCCATTAGAAAGTAATCAAGACAAAGTGGCTTTTTGACCTCGAGTTAATGTGATTCGAGGCGAAACTGTAGTATTAATGCAAGGAATATTCAAGAGTTCTCGAGGAACCCAATAGAAAATGTTGTAGGATCGGTGTGTTACCTTCGCCGACAAATAGGGAGCAACGTAGCCTGCCGGCAGACTTCTCGACTAAGGGCGTACAAACACTAATGAGTGTGGAACCGGTGGCTCTCTCCCGATATAGTATCGGATGAACAGGAGCCCGCTTGCGACCGGTGATTAGTCGTTAATGCTTATCATTAACCTCAGGGGTTAATTCCCGCATTAATTACCTCGTGTCAGCCGGTGGAAACAATCTCGGGCCCGTTCACGCGTGTACACGACACCACAGGTGTTCGATATTTGATGCCGACACGAAACCCAGCCTTCTATTCCACAGACACGTGTGTACGAGTTCAGGTATGCACTGAAGAGTCAATTGGCCAAAGTGTACTGGACTGCTCGTCCCCGCAATATGAACTTGGAGTTTCCAGCTGTATTGGTATTATTTAGCTTAGCTATTCCGTATTGGTTGCCTTCCCTTTCCAATTTCCTCACAATCTGTATATCCTTATCGCTTATTGTTGGTCTTCTTATTAAACTAAAGTAGTTTCATCCGGTTACATTGTTGATGAAGATAGCAAACGTAGCTTGGTGAACACATACGATTCTATGTATACGAACTATAGGAAAGAGGAAATTGAGTTCAAGCCTTCATGATGAAGGAACATTTACACGAAAGGCATTCTTCTTTTGTATATTATTAACTCGAACACAGCCTTAGCCGAGCTTAATCGCATTAGATCAGTGAGGATCGAGCGATCCCGGGAAGCGGTATATTTTCGGGGCAGTTTTCCATGATTTGGCCCAAGGGATGGCATAAACCCCGAATGGGTGGTAAGAGGGATGGTAAGAAGTTGCGATTAGACAGCAAGCGCGACTCCTCTGGCTCGGTGTCTCTCATATAAATCTCTTGGCGCGCAAATTTATGGCTACGCCCTTCCGACTTGCTAAGTAATACATTTTCTGCCGGTTGGTAGATAGGGGGCCCGATTAAGCAGGGCCTTGCGGCCACGCCCGAGCGCCGTGGCAGCATGGTTTCGCTGATATTAGCGGTGGCCGAGTACGATTCATTTACGCCCACCGTCCATTTATGAATGAAACGCCTTAAGATCGTGTGAGTGGGACGCCGGGTCAATGAGTGCCGGTCTCTTGCTCTCCCAGTAGCCGCCACGCTGACGCTATCTCAAAGCCACTTGAAATATTGCTCATTCTGATGCGGTGCGAGCGAGCGCACCGACCGATACGTCGAACCGCCGAACGTCACTGTGAATCGACTCTTGCCATTTGTATCTCAGGTCGCCCTTGGCCATTATTTGCTCCACTGGAGTAATAATCGTTCCGATTCCCCACCGCCGGGGAATTCCAACTTACCGCGGCTAATTAGGCGCTCGGAAACTGTCGGCGATCCTGGCTCGCCTGCTAGTTAATTTCGCAGGCTGGTGTGCTGCACTTCACTTGTTGGAGTTGCCAGTCTCCGAGTATCTACTGGATGTAACGAGTCTGTTCAGGAGCAGAACGCCTATTGAACGTCATCTTGAAGTAGTCCTGTTTATACTGGAACATGCGAGAACTGGGAAAAAGATTCCTGGCGATAGCATTTCAGCCTCTTGTTAGCCTTGAAATTATCCTGCCGGTACTCTATACTTAGTCCGGTACATTAAAAAATTATTAAAAACTGGACAATATTGGTTCGGACTAAGTGGGGTTATCATGTCGATGAAAACGGCATTCCCAGAAGTGTATCACTGCAATGGTGCGCGCATGCGGGCAGAAAGGAGGAACCGGTTGCATTGAAAACCTTAAGAAAAGCCTGGAAGTCGACTCTCGAGCAGTAGTGAAAGATCGATCGATTATATTCGGTTCACTGGTAAAAAAGAATGTCGGGATAGTAGCGGTATCTCAGTTTCCGCATCGTTTGACGCTTGCCCGAGAGATATAAAGGTAGTGCGCGCGGGGGGGGGGGGATGTGGAGGATGAAGGCGGCCGAAGGGAGGCTCGAGGAGCCGAGCCGGAAGGACAAAAGTCCCGTATCCAGATGGCGGGGCTCCCGCAAAAGGATGGGGCTAGGTCGGGACTCGGTACGAGATATCTCGCGATATCTCGAAGCTCTGCGAGGCCGAAGGACCTTCTGCGCGCGACGCTTCGGTATAAATTAAAAGTTCCTCTTCGTCCTGCGATCCCCACTCGCTGCTATGGGGATCGTTAATCCATCGTGTCACTATCCGCCGCATAACTCCCACGGTTTATTTCCTCGAGGGGTGGGGGAGGGTGAGGGGCCCGGGAGGGGGCAGTGTGTGCACGAGTGTGTGTGAGTGTCTCCAGCGAGCTCTAAGTCACCGGAACTTAAGCCCTATATTTCCGGCGACGCCTCCGCGCCCCCATCGGCCGTCGCGACCCTGCTATTTCTCCGCTATCGTTACCAATAAGTCTTTCGCCCGCTTCCCACTATCTCTGAGCTTTTAATGCGCCTGATTTACTCCTTCGACTTCCCCGCCATACCCCAGCACCTCTGCTTCTCCTCTTCTTGCGCTAATTAACGAGCTGTCCTTACCAGTGGCACTCCCAAGGAATTTGTTACATAATATATGCGTGAGTTGCCAATTTTCGCAGGTTCCAATACTCTTTGTTACGTTTCCTCCATATTATGTCGCGTCTTTGTTCGTTCGATAAACAAAAAGAGGCAAGTTATGCGAAAGTTAATTGCATCGCGTCGAAAATAAAGCCATGCCTGATTGTGCGAGACGCCGCGCTCTCAATGATACCGGTGACGCGAAAAGGTAGTGCGAGACACATTTGGGTAAAAGAAGTGGTGGTGCGAGCAGCGGCTACTGTCGCAGCTGGAAGGCGAGGTGTGCTAGGGACGAATGTGGCCGTGCACGAAGAGAATGACGTTTACATGAGATACGGTGCCACTAAAAGTACAAGGTTCAGCTAATTAGCAGTTCTTTGGCCGAGCAGGGAGCCGAGGCCGAAAGAAAGAGAGCAGTTCTTTTGAAGCAGGTGAAGCGAGTCATGTTTGCTTACTATACACAGCCAAATGTAATTAATCTCGCTTTCATGCTAGACGCTCTAACCCGGGAAGAAAGGGGTACGCTACCCGTACTAGCACCCAGGGCGCAGCATCACCGACCTCCTGCATGTCTACCTGCCAGCTACACGTACTAGCACAACACCTCTTCCCTCTCCATGAATGTGTGCTTAGCACGCGTGTGTGCGAGGGCGCTCCGGCATAGTGAAAGCAGGCTACCGCTGATAAATATCGCACGTTTCTCCTCTCTCTTTTTCTGCCCGCAAGATAGAAATTTATTTTGCTCCACACGCGCGTCACGGGACAACGGGATTTTATGGGACTCTCGCAGTAAAAGCCGAGTCCGCTGCCGACAGAATATAAGCTGGGAATCAGATACTCGCACGGGACAAAGCGACTTGCACCTCTACCGAACAAAAGCAAATTGCGGTCCAATAAATTGGTAAAATTAAACAGACCGCAATACAACCGCATACTTTGAAAAGGAAGCTAATTTGATTGGCATCTACTTGATCCACGATTAATTTTCATTGAACGTTGCTAATGTGATTTGCATGAGTGGACGATGGCTCTTTTTTTAAAAGAAATACTTGATTGCGAGCCATGCTAGCTTTTGCTTTCATCTACCATCACGCGAACGAAATGGAAGCTTGTTATAAATTTCGCTTCTTGCCCGATACTTAATCCGTGTTCTGGGAATATCAGGGCGCCCCCCGAGTAACTCGGGGAGTTCTGGCGTGCGTGTAGGTATGTATGGGTATCCCCATATCCTCGAGGTGAAGTATCGCGCTCCTCGATCGTAGCTCGCTGCTCTTAATCGCAGGATCTCTCGGAGTTCTGCTCGAGTTACAAGCTGCACACGCGAGGCCCTCTTTGCTTGAGGAACCTGTTAGGATTAACCTGCCGGTGGTTAATCCGCCTACTGATAGTGCGATAAATATGGATTTCCTTATTTGGGAGCGTGTTGGAGAATCAACGAGACTCACTATTAATTCCAACTGCTCTACAGTGATAACACACGCCCTGGACAGATTGGGTATCACTGTTCTGTCAGTCCAGGCGTCAAGATTGAAAAGCATTCCTGACGAATTGTCAGCAAAATTAATCGTGAAAGTGCCTTGTTCGCGATCGGAGGCTATTCGAGTAAAAAGCCACCGATAAATGCCCGGAATGAAGGATACAAATTAATACGTGCTTCGCTGATTCTGCTGACAGTCAATATTGAAATGTCCCTTAAATATTATAATATCTGCATCGATGAATAGGAATGCGGCAGTGGCGGTAAAATGTGCGGTTCGATTTCCGATGAGATCGCATTAAAATAATGCTAAATTGCGCGGTACTAATGAAAATAACGAGGCGGTGGTCTGATATGCTCGGCCGGTGCTTAAATGGTTCGGGCAATACGGGGAAAGGGTTGCGATTTAATGGGAATCAACGTTGCAGGAACGCTTTCCGATTAAAATCGATGAATTATTCAAAAGCAACCTGAGAGAAGCAGGACAGATTTCTGTACGCGCGCCAAGAAGAGCGTGGCTTTCCCGAGCTCGATGTATAATGATCCTCTTAATGAAATGTTAGGTTTATTCTAACGATTGGCAAAGCATCTGGCACACAAGTTTTGCGATGCCTTCCATAACAACTGTCGATTGACCCCACAATCTACGCACTTGAACCACTCTATTACCACATATTTATGAAATTAAAAGCGCCGCGCCTAAGTCTTGCTTGTCAGCAGTCCAATAATCATATTTATGGATGTCGTGTTGATCGACTAAGAAAAATGTTTCACACGGGAAAACCGGGTATTCATCGCAGACAAGCCCGTTGAACTGGCTGGCGCACCTTCGGACGCCGGCCGTGCCGGACGCAACGAATACTGTAATTAGATTGGGAAATAAGTCCCACGTAATTCTCATTATATCGACAGGCCGCTACACTACTGTTTCCAAGATCGTAATGGAACATGCCCGGCCTAATGAATATTCATGACACACCTATGCTCCGCAGCTTGCCGGTAATCCAATAAACAAGCTGCTCTGTTGCCGTCTGAATGCGTTATCGTCCGAAAAAATAGGAATGCTGGAGAGACTAACAACCAGCGTGATTTCTTAAGTCACTGGGAAAGTCTGGCGTCCGCAGAAAGTCGTCCGAGAAAGACGAGTGGGAAAGAGTGGGAAAGAGAATAAATGGGGAGCGTTTAATTCTGGAAACAAGAGCATCCCAAGAAAACTATGGCTTGCAGCAGGAAAAAGAGATCCGGGAGCTGTGATTGCAAGACGCAACAGGATTGCCAATTTACGCTGGATATCTGCCGGTGTAAAAAGCGTCTGACAGAGGACGAACCTCAGTGGCTGGTGGCAGAGAGCGAATGAACAAGAACGGCGGCGCCGGCAGAGCACACACTTTAAAAGGTCGCCACGAAAGCGATTCCATTTTCCGGAATCACTGACAAGAAAGACGCGCTATCAGGAGAGTGGAGGGATCCGAGAGAAGTGCTCGGATGTGAAGCGAAGGGAACGGGAGAATGGTACGTGGAAGGTCAGGGGTCCCGGACTGAATTACGCGGCACTTAAACCCAGCCAAGAACACGAGATCTGCATACCAGGATGAGCCAGCAGGCCCCGGAGCCGGAACTCCAAAGGATTTTCGATAGCCCTATCAAGCACTTATGCCCTCGGCATAAGCCCTTCAAAGAGGGCCATATGTGCGACTACATACGTTGTCACAGCCAGATGATCCTTGTGCGAGTATCGTTCCAATTGCACAGTGCATTTCCACTTCCTTTGTACGATTACCACCGCCTAAATCCACCGGCGAATCGACTGATATCCAATTATGTTAATAAAGCCTGCTTTACCTTCGCTCTTGGCGATCTACCTGGGAAATGCACATCGAAATTTCTGATAATAATTATCTCCCAGCTACGAATCGAAAAAAGTTCTAAAGAAGTTACAAATGTACGGTACTGTGAGTACGGCTGATCGTGGGAGTCAAGAATAACCAAGGAATTCGTAGTGCACGTTCCAAGACGTCATTAATCAAGCAGATTAGCATAAAGTGACGGAGCCCGTACTCAGAAGGCATTAATTAAAACGATGATGCCCTTCATTTCACAACGCTCTGTCTGCAGCTGCTCCCGATCCTCTGGCAGCGGAACCCATGCATGCTCGATTCCATAGGTCCCATATGCACATTCCCCATGTACCAGAGAAAGCCGGTTGAATATTGGCTGCGCGCTCGCATATACTTCACAACATATTGAAGCTTTCTGGCTTAACTCCAGATCTAACTGGTGGTGATATGAAGCGGCACTTATTATACTCGAGCGAGCCAATATTCTGATTTGTTCGCCAGTCCGATTGCCGCTCGTGACACGTCTTTTTTTATGGGATACTACGTCATATCGGGCAGATAATCCGGTGGAAATCGAGCGAGCTTTTGGCAACGCTTCCCCTCGGCGTTTGTCAAGCAGCAGCGGCTTATTCCTCCCCGCCGGATTTGGCGGACCCTTCGAGACTTGGAAGCGCATTCTGGATATCTCTGCATATATTACGACAAACATCGCTTCTCTCCGTGCAGCAGACGATTACTAATCCAAGACAACGTTAGTTGATTCGGCCTGCATCCACAATCAACAGAACGCCGGTGTACTGTTGACTGAGATAAGATAATTTCGGGAGTCTACTGTACTGAGATGTTGACTTCTACTTTAGTTTAAAACCTAGATCCTCTGATTTAAGCTGCATTAGTGAGAATTATTAAACAGTTAATATGAATGACAGTGAATAAAAATTGAATGTTTAAGAAAAATGCATATATTATAGTTGGCAATGATGTTGGAGTTACATACTGGATACAGATAATTCCACTAATAACATTTGCGCTTGTGTACTGACTGTTCTAAGTTCTGAATTTGATTTTCATCTACTAAGTACCAAATACAGCAGCAGTTAGCAATGTATAAACACTACCTTGCGCAAGGTGTACACTGTACATACGATGTAATGTTGGACGCTAACTATGACGGCATTCGCCAGAGGATATGCTTGAAAATCAATTGTATAAATATTCCCAACGACTGGCCTTATATCCACAGCGGTCGGCATCCAAGAGCAGATTCAATATCCGGAATTACTCAGAAATGCTCCTGCGAAATGGCAGTGAGAATAAAGCAGTAGCGGTCGTCCGGCAGTCTTCTTCGTTTCATGTTGGACAGCCGAGCTTTATCAGCACTGCACTAATCACGTACAAGGCCGTAGCCGGCCAAACTCTCATCACCAACTGTTCACAACATACTCGGCCGCACTTGTAAGTCAATCTCGTCACGTACTTTCGCACACTTTTCATGGAAAATCCAGCGAAACAAACGGGAGCAAGAGAATGCGATGCGCACTTGTTTCCAAAGGATTCGTAAAACTGCCATCCGCACCATCGCTACCTGCGGGGTGCCAGATGCGCTAATATTAGGATCATAATCAAAGATGCCTGATGTCGGTCGATTTCGTCGGTATTATCCATCTAATTTGTACCAATGGGATAAATGAAGATGACTTCGACGCAGGATCAGCCGTGCGCTGCGTCGTTGTGTTTACTCTGCATTTACAAACTATTTTTTATTGAAGGGTGAATGTCTAATAAACAGCTAGTGATAAATTAAAGTGCATAAGTGTTGCTGTGAGTGGAAAACGAGAGGGATTTGAAGGAGAATGCTGATTGCAGGTTAGAGTGGGTGTTTGGACTGTCAGCGTGAGCGAATGCTACTTTCTGCATACCATTCGCTGCGTATTATATTTCACTGATAATTTCATCTGAATAATTTATCCAGGTCGCCAGATAGCTATTGTTCGCTTGGTTTCAATGTAACTAGTATCGAATGTGCGTTCATTCGATATGCGTATTTATTATCAGTATACATATTACCAATAAGCAAGCACCCACAAGTAACAGTGACACATAATGGTACTAACAAGTTGACGCATAAACGAGCAAAATGCTTTTCGTATGTACACTGTACGTACATGTTCCTTCGGCCCAAGGAAACTTTTCGAATTCAGGCAAGCTCAACGGGTGTCGCATTACACGCTCGGCTTCCCATGCGAATTTAACCTCGCATCTTCTACAAAGGTAGAACGATTTACTTCGTAACCTAATTCCCTCCACTCATCGGCCTCACTAGGGAGTCTTAATTACTGTAGTCCGTGGGTGCGCCGGACTGTAAATTGCAATTACGCTTTGACACGCGTGACGCACACAGTGTGAACAAATTTACTCGTAAGAGTCTGACATGCACGCGTTGATCGTGTGAATTTTCTTTCATGTGGCTGATTTGATCAAAGGAATAAGACATTCTCTTCATAATGATGACCAGACGGGTAGAATATTTGAGGTGAAGTTAACCAGAAGGTCGACCGAATCCCGGCCTTTTTCCTCTATGTCTGTCCTGATAGTCAGCTCCCTTGGGAAGAGATGTGTTATTCAGCCGGAGAAGAGCAAGATATACTTGGATGCTGGATACGCTTGGAGACATTGGCCAGCGTGGTGCTGAAGTTCACTCGTCGATCTGCTGCTCTGCACTATCATCCCTCGACGGAGTGGTTCGTCATCGGCCTTCGACTATGCCTTGGCGAGCCGATAAGCTTGCAATCCAGGGTTAAAGGGAGGTGCGAGGCCCTTGGGACTACCCAGAGAGCGTCATCCATCGGAGACGGAGTCCGGGGTTATTCGAGCTGAATGTGCATCAGGCCCGAGTGAAAACGGCCTGGGATAAGCAGGAGAGCGATATTCTCTTCCCTTTGCTCGCTTTCAACAGCTACGTCGCCTACCCGCTCGATGACTTCAGGTAATTCGACGACGTGTTATGTTTCTGCTGAAGAGGACAAACGCTTTTTCGTCTGCGAAACGTCCGGCCTGAATTCTGATTGAAATGTGAAAGCACAGTTGGCTCGGGACTAATCTCGTTTGATGGATGTTGTGTCCTTGTGTGTATGTGCGTGCAGTGTGTGCATGTTTTTCGTTTCATTGTGGGTGTGTGTGGGATGGTGGAGGCACGCCTCGCTCCTCGAGTGAAATGTTACCTCGGTAATCCCCTTTGTAGCATGGCATGCACACCGATTGATAGTTTTTCGGGATACATCAGCGAGCTTACAGTGACTAGCGGAATCGCTCGGACCTTCCTGAATGATAACAATCGCTGTCAGAAATCCATTTTGCTTCCTTTTTTCGAGAAACGGATGGAATAACCATCTGTCTAGTGTCCGACAATATTGTCTGCCGTAGGAAGTAGTTATTAATTTTTCTTTGTTGGATATTCTCACTAAGATTCCAATCAATCTCCGTGCTACTACGTTTAATTAATTTCCACTAAATTCTCTATTATAACTCAATTCAACTTCCTGTTTAAAGGGACGATTATACTCTGCGTCGCGAAACGTACTTTTTATGCAAAAAGTCTCGGGTAAGTCTAGCTGCGCTTCAAATTTCAAAGTGGTCCGGGAATCTTGAATCTCCGGCGAAAGCATTATCAGGGAGGCAGCTGCGGGTGCCGGATATACACCTACGAAACGTTTCAGTGCCGGCGAAATTGAATAAAAGTTTCGGGGCATTTTCATCGAAACTTCCGCGATAGAAGTATCGGGTACAGATTGTTTACGAACAGCGCACGCAGAATCTCGCGAAACTCTGGACCAAGCTCTACCGGGAAACAAGGCAGCCACGTACCTTTCCGTAAAACGGTATAATGCCACCCTCCAAGTTTGCTGCTGGCCTAGACTGTATGGAGCTTACGGAAATCTGACTGATTGTCGAATAGTTCGCCGAGGTTTTGGGAGTTTTGCCAAATGCATGATGAATGTACGAGGTTTCTACTGGATGCCGCTCAATATAAGTGATTAAACGTTAACTCGGGTACAATAAACATATAAAAACATTGCTTTCAATCCCGACAAACATAACTATTATTCTATTAACAAGACAAAGAAAAATCCTGCTTACAAACACCAAAACCTAAAGAATCCTGCTTCTGCCTTTGGTATGCAGACTTGTATATACAACGGAAAGACAAAGGATACTTTTAAGATTACAATCTAAAGCTTACTTTTAACCAGTCACGACTCCTTCGAATGTCAGTAGGGCTAATTTGTTGGGTGTAAGAACGGTATACTGAGCAAGCGAGAAAATGAGATAAGAAGTGGCAGCGGTGGATGTAAAATGTAAAGTGTAGAGATTTGGCAGCGGTGGGGCTGGGGAGGTGTTGGTCGGCGCGTAAATTCATTCATGGAAAAGAATGCCGGTTCGCGGTGAGTCTGGGGGCCCCGGACTGCGGATGTCCGCCCACGTTTTGCCCTGCCATTCACGCAGCCGACACCACGTGAATGAACACGCGCGCCTGCGTACCCCCCGAGAGTATAATTCACCAGCCGGCCGGCCGGTCTGCACGAGCGTTCGACTTTCCCTCTGTCTTGTTCGTTGCTCCTTGGCCCCACAGCTTACCACAGACCATTTACTTTGGATACTCGATACTCCATTACGCGACGCACTAGTTCTGAAACGAATGACGCGCGCATGAATGAAAACTGGGTCAGCCTTGCGACAAGCTCCTCCGGGCGTGAGTGTCACTTGAGCCTGCGGAAGCTGAGTAGGCGGTAAATAGGGTCAGAACTGGAGACCGAATTTACTGTTATAGGTAAGTGCTTCTCTCGGTTAGTGACTTTAAATTTCTCTTGCAAACGGCAGTGCATTTATTCGTTAATTACAGTTTCTCAAGTGAAAGACGGCGAATTCTAGATTAAATGGTTAATAAGTATGCTGACAATTAGAATATCTTCAATATTGCAATTTGACTTTTATCCCTTTGTTATATGAAGATAATGATTATGGAATGTGCCTATTACTTCCATTGGACGCAAGCCTGCGAGTATTCATCAACTTCCTTCAGCATCCAGGTGCATTTCTTGGAGCGAACTACGAGCGCTACCAATTTCGTAAAAGGGTCACCGAGTTTTCCGAGATTGCCCATCTACGTAGACACGTCCAAGTGTATGTTGGCGCGTGTATGTAAATGTGTGCGTTTGTCTGCGGCTGGGTTTCTCGCGGCGACACCGAGCGTCGAGAAGTTGCTTTGTACGAGCGGCGCTTTCGTAGAACGGCCATGTAAAGAACGGGTTCGAGACAGGGTGGGCAGCAGAGGTGTGTGCGAGAAAAAGGGGACGAAACGGGACGGAAAGACGAGCCCTGACAGGCCGTGAACGGGATTTGCATATCCGCTGTCAACCCGCTGCTCCAACGAGCAATATAAGCCGCAAGGTCGTTCACACTGGCGTGCCGTTCTTTGAATCATTGAATGAGCCCTGCCGCCGCGCCGCGCCGCGCCGCCTCATGCTTTCAACTTTCCGTCCCTTTTAAGGTGCTTGCTTTCGAATTATCCTATGCTTCTCTCCGGCGTCTTCGTACATTGGTCATAATTGCTGATACAACAGTGCGCAATCCCTCTGCTACTATCATTCTAATCGCGATTCTAATTCCGTTAATTAACTGGCGAAGGAACTTTGAGTGTCGTGCAGTCAAAGCGATAATTTAGGGAGAGCCTCCTGCAAATTAGAATCCTTTTCTATTTAGGGTCAAGCATTTATATATGCGCCGTTGTGAATAGTTCGCACTAACGGAAACTAACCAATTTACAACTAATAAATTTAGGATCAGTTTGATCTATGTTTTAACAGATATGCGTTAGGAATTGTTCATTATTCTTCAAGCGATTTCTTGTACATTATCTTGGTTATTAACAATACCATTATATTAAATCGAGATGAATCCACATCGAAGCGCCAGACATAGGTAGAAGTTGGGAGCGCCCTGTAAATCGTGTGAATTAGAAGAGGGATCGAGGGTGTCAGGCGGAAATTAGTCGGGCTGCTTTCCGGCACGGGAGAGCGGCAGCTGAAATAGGTGTGGAGAGATAAATAGATAAAGGGAACCAAGCGGACTCTTTCCCTTGGCAAGCTAGAGGAACTGAGAGAATGGCGAGGAGGAGCTAAGGATACCCGAGGAAGATGCCCAACCGATGAAGTTCCCTAGCCGTTAAACGAACTCGGCGGGCGAGCCAAGCACGCCGTATTTTTTCCACGACCCAGTTTTCCTTTTTCCCCGTTCGCGCTTCTACTTTCGGCCTGGGATTCATTGCCGGTGGGCTGGGAGGGTCAGGAGGGAGACGGCAGGGAGGACAGGGAGCGGGTACTTTATTTACGATGCCTACTAGATTCCGAGGATCCTCGCAAATCGGCCAGGCACTCGTGTTGGCCCAAGTTACGTGCATTCGGAAAACTATCTCTTGATGAATAGTCGCCGATGCATCCTACTCTCCCCCCTCCTCCTTTTCTCATCTCAGTGGCGCCGCAGCACGTCAGGTTACTTGTTTTTCACACTAGTGCACTTGCCAAGTCACGGGCCAAAAGAATTATTCAATAAGTCGGCGATTACGACTAATTGCCGCGAAGAATTTCCTCCTCTTGTAATGAGAGACTTCGTAGTTTTCCTTTGAAGGAGAAGCGGTAATTGGCGGGTCTTTTGGAAGGTTAGACTGCGCCAATTATGCTAAGTAGCCGAGCTCCCCCTTTCCGCATTACTCGGCAAACGTGAAAAAACAGGCACAGGCTACCGTGCGATGGCTATTAATCCACCCACGATTGGTTTGGAGTACGTGAGCAAGGAGTGTCGCAAGGTGCTTGGGAAGTGCGCGTTACCCAGCTTTCTAAGACCCATTTCGAAAGGATAATCGTCTCGTGCTGAGGAAGATCTCTCAGTTATTAGACACGGAGAAACAGGATGAAATACAGAGGGAGAGAGAGAGAGATGCTAGAGTGGCAGCTGTGCCATAGTTTCTCACCGTCTGCGATCTTCACGTCTCATCTGAACAATTAAATTACAGCAGCCCATAAACGTCCCAGAGGACATAAATCAGAGGGCATCAGGCTCCCTTAATATCTCGTATTGTAGTGGCACTTCCAGGAAATCCTCGCTAAAACCCTCTTCCCTGATTACATCCTCCTTTTTCGGGACGATGTAAATCCGATTACAGTTTACGACGCTATCAAGCACCCCGCCACTTTCTACAAAGGGCTGAGGTGGAAGTTGGTAGCTGTTTCGAGCGGCTGCTACTTCCGCTGCTCGCAGGCGAAACGACTTTTTCACACCTGGCCAGATGATATTGGGTCTATCATACTGGTCGACTTCGAAACGATCCTGCGAACTTGTTGCCCCGCAAAATGGCATACGTGTCATCGTAGTCATCTTCGATGGCCGATAGAGTGGAGAAATAGCCGGTGGGATATGTCTCTTGACAGTGCACTTTTAAATTCTTCGATACTTGGCCGTGCGCACCGCATAGTTCGCATGGTTGCCCGATAGTTGCGCGATACTTCGACGTGGCGAATGCTGGGAAACTGTCGAACTTCCGGCGGATTCGGTACACGGACTAGTGGGAAAATATCAAAGCCGCCTTAGTTGGACCCGAACATCGCAGAGTGCACTTCCGCTCGGCAGCTCAAGGCTTATCTCCTCTCCCGAGACACGAGGATCGATCGAACTCTCGACCCGAGACGTACTGACAGTGCCAAGGATTGCGAGTTATTATTCAGAGACACCTTACTGCCAGGGAGATGTGGGAACTCGCATATATCCATTATATCCAACATTTTTCATGGCGCACGTCATGGGAATAGTTCCATTTGAATGCGCAGAATGGTATTACGTTGTCGAATAGATTTCATCGAGAGAAAAAGTGAAATTGAAAAGCTTGCAGGCAAATTAACGATTATACGACATGCTATTCCCGAATTGCAACTGCAGCAGGGGATTTAAAACGAAATATATCGATCTCCATTCGAAATTGCTCTCGGCACAGAGGAAACATTCTAAAGTCGTATTACTGAAAATCCATCATTTAAAAATTCAATATTTGAAAGCTCAATATTTATTAGGCTCTCCAGTTATTAAGTAATTCGCCACCCGGCCAGTGTAATTAGAATCTAATATCAGGCCTGGCGGCGAATTCGGGAAGTTGTCGAAGGGTAAACTCATCAGCGCGCGTGATTAAGTTTGGTGGTAAAAGAATCGGCCGAAAGAAGCGCATGAAAGCAATTTGCATTATCGGCGATGCAAAAGCTAGAAAGGGGCAGAAAGGGCGAACACTCACAGCCAATTTGCAATTCATTAATCCCGCGGCGATAATGAAAAGAAACTGGCAGCTTGCTTCGAAAAGAAGCTATGAATGGAAACTTTCATTTGACGGTTGATCCGCCAACTAGAGAGTCACTCATAAGCGTGTACGTGCAAATTGCATTAAGTATACTGTAACTTAGAATGAATGTCTGAGGTAAGCTTTGAATATCCGAGATTAAGAATGGCGAGTGTTATGCAGTGCGGGTACGTGTCTCCATGGGCTGGAGGCGCAATGGGCGCAGTCAGGGCCAGTATTTCACATGCAAGCACCCTAGATTATTGTCCGTGTTAAGATACATTAAGGAACAGTGCGAGACGTCGTCTCGCTTGAACACTCCTTAAAGAGCCCAGTGAAAAATGTACTTTCCCCGTGAGGAGCCAGCAAAGAAAGTATATGCGCCGCGCCGCCGCCGCCGCCGCTGAATGCTCGCCCGGGTTTTGTGTCACGAAGTAAAGGAACTTTTAAGTAAACTTCTTGCCGCTGCCGCTACTTTCATAATCTTCATGATGCATGCTCGTTACCGGGCGAGGATACTGAAAAACATGGGGGGATCGTTCGCCCCCACCTAGATCAATCAATGTCAGCGCGATCAATCGCCCAATTTATTATTAACTCCTTTCACGCCCCCGGGCGTTCTTATCTCTAGCCGATGATGGCAACTTTATCCATCGTAAGCTGCTTTTCCGGGGCAGTAAATACTAAAATAGTAACTGTTTCAAAGTCTCTTAAATAAACTGGATAAAAGATCATGCGCCTTTAACTCTTCGACTTCAAAGATTATAATTATAAACTTTAGATTAGCATTTTTATTTGACTTGATTTCAAAGTTTTCCCATCAACCAAATGTAGTACTATTTGAAAAAGTTCATCTTTCACGTTTCAAGTATCTTCATTGAACATGTTAATTCGGTTACACGGGCTCCCGTGAATTTAGTTGTAAATGGGACGAGACTAGGAGTTTAACTAGAAGTAGCAACTAGTAGCGCAAAGGGTTAACCATGTTTGCTTCATTATTACCGGCTGATCGTACAAGCGAGCGAAATCAGGAAGCGCGCGGAGGAAATGGGGAGACTGGGGAGTGTTTTCTGTGGAGCAGGGCGTGAATTTCAATCGGGTGCTGGCCAGCTTGGCTTCTCCCTCGGCTCCACTCGATCGAGAATGCCAGTACAGGGGAAGGAAAAAAACGAGGGCCACAAGAGTCGGCCGAATCGGATCTAGCTTTTTTTGTGTGTCCCTAGCCGACCAGCCGGCCGGCAGTCGCACTGGGGGTTCGAAGCTCTATCTTCCGGTCCGATCCTCCTGCGGCTTCGGCTCGCACACTGATCGAACTCTAATTACTTTTCGCGCCCCGAAATATGCATATGCATCGAGCGAATTTAATTATCGCGTTTTCGATGTGCGACACGCTGCTCCGCTTGGTTGACTAATCCAATCGGCTGGACTGCCGATTGTGACCCCGTTGCATCCTGTCCTGCTTGATTAGTGGCTACTTATCATTCGCAATGATTGTTTTTGTCAGTGCGAGCCGCGGCACAGAGCTGGGATTTGAATATTTCCTGGTGAAGGTGTAAAAGGAAATAAATGTGGTAGAATGTCGATCAAACTTTTACAATGAATTGATCCGCAAATGGGTGGAAAGCAGAATTGAACAGAGAAATTACAACATTCGTTTGTAACCTAAAACAACTTGAAATAATCTATAGATCTTTTGTAGATATTGCAAAACTAGTGCAATCAGGTAAACGAAGAAAAATATGACGGGCATCGATCATAATGATTAATGCGTTTTGACCGGGCGAGTAAGTTCTGCAATTCTTAATGAAACGTCCAAAGGCGAACACAACTATCACGGCAACGCCTAAATTCTCACGGGATCGCATTCGCAGCGTGTTTTCGCTGGCGTTATTTCTTCCCGAATATCCGGGACACACGCGCCCGCCAAATTCCCGTTGTCTCGCGCGAAAATGGAATATTTTAAGGGGCGAGCGTAAACATTTTCTAGTGGCGCACGCCGACGTTCTCAGCCAAATATTCAAAGCGTAATTCATAAAAATGCAAAGCGCTCGCTACTTGGGAATTCGGAGCAGCGCGCCGCCGGTTTCATTCGGCGTCCGTTCTTTGACTACTTTCGCTTTATCCTCGCGTGATCTCATTTCCCTCTATGATCGAAACACCGTGCGAAAACCGATCTGGCAAGTTGCGAGCCATACGATAATGTGGAGCTCACTTGTATTTCAATGAATACTTTCAATCGAGTTGGAATTCTAATGAAAACTTTTGAATACTTAGTGTCAATGATCGTAGAATGGAACACCTATCATTAATGAATACATGACAATAATTATTTACGTTTGGAGATTGATCAATTACCCCTAATTTAATTCCTGCAAGAGTAAATAGTTTAGTGCTCATCGGAATGGAAACTTGTTAACAGCGAAAGGACACGTGGCATGCAAGCTCCGTCCAACTAGCTGTTGATACGATACACCTACGAGCCGATTACCGCGTCGCGCTCGTGTAACGGGGCAAACGCTGACTGATTGCATTTTCTCGAGGGTCAGTAATTAACGTCGTTTCGCATCGGCGAGTCGCGCGACTTCAACCCAGGTATAGGGCAACGATGAGGCTACGCTGGTCGCAGCTTCATCAGAGCAATCCCTGGCGCAGCCAGCGGTCCAGGGAGAATTGCGTGTCACGGCGGATTTAGCGTCCACCGAGTGGCATAACGGAATGTGCGCAATAACCTGGCAGGGGAAAAAATGCATTTCCAAAAACTGGCGACGTATAGCTCAATAACGAAATAGAATAACATTATGCTATTTCATGGGCGAGTTAAGAGAAAATGCTATTATCATAGGCAGTTGTGACTGTTTTCTAATTAGCACTGTACGTCACTGTTTAGGACAAAAATAATTAAAGAAGCGATAGTTTAATTCTAGTTCGTTCCATAATATTCAGGTATCGTCCTCATTATCATCTGGACTTCGATACTGGATATAATAAAATAATATTATGAAATATGAATTTATAAAGCCAACAGCACATATCGAGAAAGTGGAATCGAATCAGAAAAGAATGGAAGAAGAAACCATATGTTACCGTTCTGAGATGGCCCATTTGCTGTGGTAAGTTTTATGGAGAGAGAGGAGGGCGGCAAAACGAGATAATAAGGTGACTGCACCGTGGAAGAACGCCTCATGAAACGAGCTTTTCGCGCGCACGAGGGTAGCGGTGTGCTTTCGAAAAGTAATGCGGCGCGCAATGGTCCTCTTATGGCCACTGTGTCATCCGATGATACATAAACCCGCCAACAAGTCGGGCTGTGCTCCTGATATTCGTACCCCTTTTGAAAAATGCCCCTTAAATGAGACGATAACGCAACGATGTTATCACTATCGTCCTCACTTCGTTCCTCCCCATTTCATAACCGTTTCCCGGATACTCATGGGCCAATCATAGCACAGTGAAAGCCGGAAATACTCGCTCTGAACATGCGCGCGGAAATGTCGCCGTTTTGCGTGTAAATGTGGCTGAATTGGCCCAGTAGTTCATACCGCTTTTATTATGTAACAATGCAACACTTAAGCCCATGATACAGGAATAGACACAATCATCAGCATAGGCAGAACGAGTAGGAAGTAACAAAGGAAGTTGGAGCGATTTGTTTCACTAAGGCTGAAGGAAGATAGTGAATTTTTTTCTTTTTACTTATTAAATGGAAGATTCACTTTTCAGTTGAATAAATAATGTTCAAAGATTCCGATTTATGGAATTCCCGGGACAATTTCTTTTCGCAATGTACTGTCTTCTAGATCATTAAAGAGTAAGTGAAGTAGTCAAGATCGATATGAAGGCACAAAGGAACCCTGGCGTGTTCCGCATTATGAAACGGTGGAGTTGAATCGGATCTGCCATTTGGGGGAACATTGTAGAGCGCAGCAGGGACGGCAAGTTGCCATATCGCGTTCCACTAATTAGGCCGGCGGAAAAATCAAGCCGGGTACAATCTCGAACGCTAGGGCGACGGCGTAATTTAGCCTGATAACATGTGTTAAGTATTCGCTGGGCTGACGTGTCCGCTTTTTCAAATGTTTACGTGGGTCGCGCGGCCCTCGCGCCGCGCCGCGCCGCGCCGCGCCGGTGTGAAATATTTCGCAGAGTGGCGCGCGCGCGCGCCGAGCGCCAAGCGCCAAGCGCCGCTCGCTTTCCACTCTCGACAGAGTGCGGCGCGGAAATAATTGGCTGCACTTGACGTCGGAAGTTAATTATCGCTTCGGTGAATTATCAAGCGGCAGCCATTATGCCGGTAGGCTGCCAGAAAAATATATGTATTACCGGGCTAATGATGTATGTCCACAGGCAGCCGGAATTGGCGCTTGCCCGCAAATTGGCCGCCGTGAATTTCCGCCAATTTCGCCGAAGATCAAAGCCTCTTGGGTGCGGCACATCTCGTTAAAATCAGCTTACTTTCGCCACCCGGCCAGTGGCAATTCTCCCGTATTATCGTCGACCGCGCACGGTATCGGAGCTCCGAGAGCAAGTTTGCCCAGTAACACCTAAATTTATTGTCGCGTGTTTATTATGGATTTAAATATTACGATTCGATCAAGCCAATCGCCTTTCGAAAGGAACTGCACTCGAAGGGAAAAAGAAAGATGCGCGCAGAATGTACGGGCATCTAAATACCACAGGAAATAGCGGACCGATTGGTTATGGGCAAATAGAAGCAATTTCGTGCTCTGGTCGGCGCCGTCCTCGAAATTAGCTGAGTTGGGTTTCGATCCACACATGTCAGTATACCGCAAACGTAGGATAATTAGATCAAGAGTGGCCCATTTATTAGAGCGGTCGGGCGCGCCGATTATTTCGGCTATGTGCATACTAATCGCCTTTATGTAAATACGTCCAGTGCATAATGTCATTTCCGGAGCGGCAGGGGTGACCAATGCGTGCCGAGAGTGGTAATCTTTAATACTGTTAACTGGAAAGTGTGCGCCACCGCCAATGCTGTGTGTGTGTGTGTGTGTGTCGATAGAGAATGCGAGAGAGAGAGATGTCAGCGTGAAATCATCATGATTCGCTCTACCGTTAGAAATCACATCCGCGTTCTACCTTTGCCAATACAATTTATCTGCACTTAGTTATTCGCGCGCACCGTGCCAACTGGTGCTCGTTTGTTATTTCCCCGGCCGATCCAGTTTCCATCGGTCCAGCTGCGAGTCGATCCACTGAAAGCATTAAATGCAAGCCGCACTCCGCATACTTCCGAGCACTTTCGTAATGAAGATTAACCGGAACGACAGCACAGCTAAAATGTAGGTTCTAATGCTGGCTGAGAAAGCAGACTTCATTTCAAAGCGTTAAATGTTCCAGGAACGATGTGCCTTTAAAGCTAAAGTTACGCAAAAACTTTTACTTATTATAACATTGCAGATTACTGGCTATCCAGACTACATCAAGGAAACACTTAAGCGTTAAAGTAGCACGGATACTTTTTTCGAGAAGTTTAGAGCCGCGTGGTAAGAAGGGCAGTGCAGGTGTTAAATAAGTTACGTGAGTGGTGTCACTTGCAGGAGAGTATCCTCAGAGGGCGAAGGGGGTTTCATTCGAAAGTAGGTCCTCGTTTTCCCATCTCGAGCGGAGAGAAGACGTTTTCTCATCACCGAGCGAAGACGAATCGTACGGATGCCCGGATGTCTCCCGTGGCAGGCTGAGGGCTAAGATCGGGTACACAATTTCAAATGCGTTGCTCTCTTCTGCTCTGCACTACTCCACTTTGGTGTTCTTTTCCTGCGGCGGCCCCGGGGCATACACGTACGCCCAGGCAATTTCACCAGGAAACAAAAGAATCGGCCACGTCACAGCAATAAAAGTGAATTATCTTGATTCCCGTGTGCAATGCGACAGTCAAGCGAGATGGCTCCTGTGCTATTCTGATATCTCATAAAGAGGTTCTTCTTCCGCAGTCTCATCCGATTAGTGTAACGATCCACCCTCGCCTCTCTCCGCCATTCTCATCCATCTCCTGTCCTCGTGTCGAAATAAAAATGCAAGTATTCGACATTCATGAATAGAAATATTGTGTTGTCACGTTCAAAGAATTATGTATACATTTTGGCCTAGATAATAGTTAATTAATGACTATGTCGTATCTCAGATATGCAAATAAAGGAGAACGTACTCCTACGTCCGTGACACGATTTTCGTAACCTTTCGCACGAATTTCAAACATGAATTTGCACATCGATGACAGGTCCGTCTTGTACGAGGCGCGTTATTAAATAAAGGACAGCCTGTTCATTAAGAGATTCTCCAACAGCGTACATAAGATGGAATGTTGCGCTTTGTGTATTTCCGCTTGAGCGAGGATCGGCTTGCAGTGCGAGTCACCGGGGAGGCATTAGGCGCCGCCAGGTGTAATCAGCGCGCAATGACATTGACAAAGGTGCGACAGCGTGTAATGAAAGCTCGATCTCCGCTCTAAGTATCATCGCGCCGGTAGCAGCTTAGAGTGGCGCCAGGCTTGCCACCATGAAAAATGTCGATCGCGTGACAAGGTGCTCGCCATGATCAGCGGTACATTGCGCCCGCAGGATGCCAGCCGATCGGCTCGGCACATTTATTATCCAATGTACGTGCACTGCCGCAGTCCGGATAATTACAGATTCGGCTGGCTTTTCTGGGCCACGGCGATGCCACTTATCGCTGCTGACCCTTGAACCCTACGAAGAAGTACCGTTCTCTGATTGCCGAAGCGGCCCCGCAAAATGAAGAAACGGAAGACGCGCTCTGAAACAGGAAACACCGACTCTCGGCTGTCCACCGCGGTCTGCCATGTAACGGTGCAGGCGCACTCGTGAAACCTGCCCGATTCAAAATGCTACTCTCCGTAAATGCGCTTGCAATGTTTGGCGTGGGAGGATGAAGCGGCAAGTCCGGAGAATCTTGTACCGATGATAAGATTAATCCTTTGTGCCGCGAAGCCGCTATCGAATCAAAGCACAGAGTAATAAAAGTGGTGCATACAGAGGGAAATAATTGAACTATTTAAACCTGTATTCGATTTGGAAAACCTTTGGCGAGCGCAGGATTGAAGTGGATATTGATTAGTGTAATGTGTACTAGGAATCTGTGTGACTAGCGGTGGTCTCACGCACTAGTGTAAACGCGGCTAGAGCGCAGCTGTTATAAGCGTACCTTTAATTACGAGCGGATGCACTCACGGTGGCCCGGTTTATTTAAGGAGTTTAATTGGCTCTCAAGCTCGCGCGCGGCTTGATCGAGTTCGACGGTTTGTTTTCGGACGCGCTAATGAAATTGTTGCGACGCTGCCACTAACGAGGCGTCGCGAATAAGCGCCGACGACGGGCGAACTCGCTTGTAATTATAAGGCGGGCGGAGGGAAAACCGGCGCTAATTATATTCCGGGAATTTTTGATCGGCCACTCTGCGCGTCATCGCTGGCAGAAATGGTTTATCGCTTCCGGCGATTGGGGATCAACTCTAACTCGTTATCGCGTTATCGTCTCGTCGTCATCCTCTTGATCCTTTAAGGATGATATCCTCTTTCGTCACCGCAACGCGCGTGCACAGGATTCACAGACGACGACGAATTTAATTTAACACGCGCGCGCAAGAATATCCCTATACGACGACGGTGGCGCCCGGAGCAGTACGAAAGGACTCATGCATAAATGCACATATAAACAAGAGATATTGCCGGGGTTAAAAAATGACTGGCATTACTGCTTTTAAAGTCACGAGGGATCAAACAAGCGGCGCAACCTACCACCACTGCGATGCGGAAACATTCAAATCCTCGGAGAAAAATGGTATATCGAGCCGCCGCACACACCGGAAACTCCACCAAGCCAATTACCACTGATTTATACGAACTTTATGACCAGCAGACTTATTACATTATTCCCGAAGTGTAGTCGTAAAATGTAGAATGCCAGCGCGAAGACTCTGCTTGATAGGCAAGACAAATGCTCGGCGCGCAGTCGTTAATCAATGGAGAAGGGTCAAATTAAAGATTCCCTTGTAATGACAACGATGAGTTGCGTAATCGTCACTATCGCGAGTAATAAGAGCGGGGTCGTGCGTCGTTGACCCGCGCCGACGATCAAAGACAAGGAGAGCACCGCAGGGAAAAAGCCATCGTCCAAGAGAATCGAGCGTAACGACGCTGCGCACAACTGTACACGTACACGGGGGAACGAGGCGTTTTGTCGAACTCCTTTCATTCCGGAGTTGCACTTTGGCCTGGCGGAAGTCGGCAGCACTCGAAAACTACTGCTCGCTCCGCTCTAGCTTGTTTTCAACGTTCCGACAAGCTCGGCCTTAGGCGGTGGGACTGTACTGAGCAGGGAACTTTTATATCCGAAACCACGTAACTCGATGGAGCGCGGACGACTTTCTCCCCTTGCAGGAGGCTTGGAGCGGGGCTGAATTCGGGTCAGTGCATCAGAAACAGATTCCACGGACTAAAGAAGCCGGTCTATGAATTTTTGAACGAGAAACGCGACGGGAGAGATTCTAGCAACCCCCACCTAAGACGTCGCGCCGCCTCCTCTTGCCGTTTGTAGACTTTTCGACGGCGGCCTTCCAAAATGATGCATTATTCATACTGCTTTATTATCGTCGACGACGAGGCTGCACTGTTTCCACGGCGATTCTGCAACCCTGTTTGCGCCTCTGTCGCGCAGCTTGTACTCTTCGTCTGCCCGCTTTTCCCCGATCCGGGAATTCAATACAGATCACTCGGTTGATGTGGTAGCTTTAGGGTGAACCGGATTTTTCCAAGACCATCGTTGTCTCTGCCGTCAGTGTTCGCTCTGCCTCTTTGGATGATATACGGCGTTTCGGGGATCAGAAACACCGAGACACCGGTGGTAATGCGCTCTCTGTGTTACCGCACGCACCAACACACATATTTCATGGCGACTGGATTACCAGCGTGCTATGTTACACGCCAGATCGTATCAGCCGGAGGTGCCTAATGCTTACGAAACGGAGAACGAACTTTCGTTGAATGAACGTGTGTGTATACGTTCGTGGTGGAATGCATCGCGTGCTGAAAGCTAGTTTTACAGAATATGCGGAAAACCGGCCCCGATTGTAATAATAAATTGCGCCGATGGGGCCCCGGCGCTATCGAAATTTCTCTCGCAAGTTTCCATCGCTCCCCTTTCACTAACAGGCATTACCGCGCTTATCGTTGGGAAGCTTCTCTGGTGAAATTAACTTTACTTTATCGCGTTACATTGTTACATCCACTTCTCGTACACGATAAACATCGAACCACGTAGTGCGAACATTCTTTACAGAGCCCGAACTTTATTAAAACTAAAAATGAAAGAAGTATATTATGAAGCATATTAAAATTCTCGAACCTTTCCTCCGAAAAGATTCACCCGTCGAATTAACCACACCCTTTCACGATGCGCACACGAAGAGGTATATTTTATTCTAGGCTCAAGCAGGGAATTTGCCTCCCTTAACTATCAGCTGGCAGTAACAATTTAAAGAAGGAGCGTGAGAAGACTGACTGTCATGATCAGGAACACTTCGACAGTGAGTTGCCCGGGGGACAAATGTATGAGGGACTGGCGCTTAATATTTAGGCGAGAAGGTGGTCGTTACAGGTCCAGCACGCAGGAGAATAAAAAAGAAAGATAGGATGGGGAAAAGTGTGGGTAGGGATTCTCGGGTTCTAGGATGCGCGCTGGAGAGCAGTTGGCAGATGTGAGACGGCGATCTTCAGCAGCTGTGTTTCGCCAAATGGTAACGGCACCTCGGGGGTTAGCGATTACTGATTCAAAGCGGTCCAGAGCGAGGACACGTAAGGAGGGAGGAAGGCGCAAGGAGGGAAAGGAGAACTAGAGGGACTGGAGACGTTCGGCGAGAGGGTTCTCCATAAATCTGTAATCTTGATCCTCCTTACCCTCCGAATCCACTGATTGTCTTCTCCCGCTTCCAACATCTCTCTTCTGGCTCACCTTGAGTCGGCCGATCCATTCGTTCGTCTACTCTGCTGCGTCCGCTCCGAGAGAAGCACTCGACTCGACTCGACCCGCCTCGACTCGACTCGACTCGTCGCAGCCTGAGTGGCCAGTCCTCGGGCAAGCCTGTTCCTCCAGGAATTTCGACGCAGCCTCGATTTATGCTCGAGGGCTCGCGAGATCCTTTTGTGTCTCGCCGCCGAGAGCGGCCGGCGCGCGTATAATTTCAATATCGTGCCGTATGTGCTGCCAAACTGTACTCCGCTCGACTAACGTAAAAATGCACAGTCACGGGACGCACGACTTGTAAACCCTTTCGATTCGGTGAAGGAAATACCTTACTTTATCGGGATAGTTAATTTATCCTTGAAATCAAAAAGGTTTCAGTAATTTCATAAACGTTCCAGCTTGGTACATCCATGTACAACCCAGATTATTCGGAGCGAACCTCGGAAATCGCTCATTTTCCCCAGTATTTAAGAAAACGTACAACGTGATATACTCCTACTCTCCAAATACGCTTTCACGGCGTATGCGCATTACTGATGACTCGTAGAACGAAATGTAATTTCTCCGCTAGCATTGGTCCCCTCTGACGATGAACATGCATTGGTATGAGAGTGCGTTTTAGCGAAAGATCACCAGGTGGATTTTGGGGGCTGAACCGTAGGGAATTGACTTCTGCATATTTCGACTCCACAAATAGTGACTCGCATGTGCTCGTGCGGACACACAGGCACGCACTACACAGAGAGACGAGTGTGTGGGAATGATAGTGGAAATGCGGGTGAACACGAAGCAAAGAGAACTCCTGATATTGGCTTTCAGCGGAAATATGAAAATTAACAGCCTGGCACACCTATGTTCCCACCTTTCCCGCTGGTGCCGACAGTGCAGCGCGATCTGCAATACGAATTAAAGTCGGCCGGCGCTTTCAGCGATTTATGGTCATCCCGCTTGTCTTGATTAATCCGTTGGAAGTCGGGGGGGAATCCCCCGGGGCGACCGCCGGCCAATGATAAACAGTTCCTCGCCGGCGTGAGTAATCGTACGGGCGGCTAGGCTGCCCTGCGATACCGTGAAAACATTTGACCCGGGCACGCGAGAGCCCAAGCGAAATGCAAATATGAACGCCCGCCAGGAATTCGAATTCGAGACGAGCGAGCGTAAGCTAATCGAGAATTCAACCTTTCCCTCTTCTTTCACTCGCCAGCCGCACTGTTTTCCCACTCCAATCTCACCTTCATTTCCTCGCCCTTCACAAAAGAAAAAACATCCTCGCTTAGAAGTGATGAACGAATCGAACCCATCAATATTTCCTGCTCATCGCTCTAGTTATTCCCTCGTTTGTCCGACATAATCGTCGATACACTCTGCGGTTTCTACTAAATTGAACTTAAAGTTGACTTAGCTGCAGATCGCCGGGTCAATTGATACGTAACTTCGCCGATAGGAAACTCTTGGGCGAATTTAATTGCGGACTATCAATTGGTACGCTAATCCGATAAAGCCGTAAGGTTGCCAGGATAGCGCGGTTCAGAATTTAATGGTGCGTCGAAGAGCGAGGGTAGATAGAATAACCACTTCTACATTATTGTGCTCCCTGGTTGGTTGTGAACTCCGGATAAACAGCTGCTTGGAGCGAAGAAGAGCTCTAGTTGAACCAGTAGTCGAACCACATACTTGCCATGTACTGTTGATGTCAGGGCTCCAACTTACAAGGAAACTCTCGAACCAGCTATGTCTAAACAAACCTCTGATCTTTGACTATAAAGTTTGAAGGGTTGTACGTAGCAGAGCCATCTAGTACTCGTGTTGAACTATCTATCGAGTAGCCCACTCTCTTTATAAATAAACATTAACATGTAAATGATTACAGAGCAATTTAACTGTCAATCTTATTCAACGGAATGTAACATATTTAATGCGATACGTAAAAACATATCTTTCTCCTTCTTCTGTATTTTTCAGAGCACATTGCAGCTTCTAAAAGGCAGCGGTGAGTGTGTTAATTAGTCAAATACCAACGTTCCATTCGGAAGAGGGTTGCTTTCATTCGCGATAACATTCTTGCCTGGTGTTTTTCACTAGAATTCACTGTGAGATCTAGTGAGTTTTGATGAAAAATGAAAGGTGAGCTCTTTGCGCCTGAAGATTACCAGAAAAATCTGCCTCGCATTCCATGGGAAATACAGCTCCGGCTAACTTCAGTTAAGCTTATGTATAATAATAATTATGTATAAGCCCTTGTTTTTATGGCTAGTCGCAACGGGCTCCAATAGAATTCCTGTAACAACTGGATCAAGCAAGAGTAAAATATATATATCTATATATATATATTATTATGATTATTCATGGGATCAAATGGAAATGACATGGATTCCAGTATTTCCACCAGCGGTGCAAATTGAGAGTGAGAAGGAAGATCCTCATTTCTGTAGACGACTCCATTCGATGCAAAAACTTAATTGACTCGAAATTGGGGCTCGATTAAATTTTATCCCAATATTTTCGCACCAATAAGCACATCAGCTTTCAATCCATTATTAATTCAAATTAGTGGCTCTTGTATATTCATCAATTGTACAGTCGATATTCTTCATAAGATCCCCAGGTTTTACTGAACATTTGCGAGCTTCCTTTTTCCATGGGTTATGGAATTACTGATTTATTTCCTAACATTCACGAACAATTTTTTGTTCTATCAAAGACGAATAATTGTTACAGTATATTGCTGCTCGTAAAAGGAATTGTAATACATTTAACTTTCCATATATGTTTTATGCACACGAGAATAGCTGGAAAGATGGAATGTATTGGATTATGATACAAGTTGGACATTCTAGCACCAGCTCAGAAGTTTCCAAACTAAACTTCCATTTTTCTTGCAGTTCTCGAAGCTGGCCCATTAAATTTCTCATAGACACGGATTCGATGTAGCAATCGCGGCACTTGAGCGCCAAATCTGCTTTCTTTCCTCTCGCTCGCTCCGGCAGTCTCAACGGGGAGACAAACTCGTGAGCGGAAGCAGCGGGAGTCGGGGTTATCCGGTCGGCCTTGGGTAAAATATAATGGCTCAAATCGATTTTCGATTGAACCCCTGTTTTTTACCTAGCCGCGAGCCTTCGCCGGCTCGCACGTGACATTTACTTTTTTCCCTGGTTTCAGTGCTTGTCTCCGCCGGTTCAGGAAACGTCTGCGACCCACTATAAACTGTTTAATTGCGGCGACGCAATTAAACAAGGAAAAACGAGAGCACCGCTGGGTGCTGTTATTTTTCAATTAATCTTCAATTCCAGCTTACTTGCTTGCTAGTGGCAAAGTTAAGTTCAGCATCGAGCCCCGAGAATTAATGGATTCTGTATTATCTTTAAAGAGACGTTCGCTCATTGATATTTGCATGCGCTTAATTCACCGCAGTGTTTTACTATTTGTATGTTCAACAGAACATAGTTTGCCACATTGTTTCACCGCGGACAGGTTATCCGGATGCTGGGAGGCGAATTGATAAGGCGTCTGGCAGGCTTTTCAGGCGATATGATGCTGTCGATCGCGGGCCGTCATTCCATCGAGCGTAACGGCCAAGAACAGTCTCGTTCCCGAATTCGTAAGTAGACTCGCATGGCTGCAACCTACGTCCCTACGAGCTGTACATAGGTAGATGCTTGCCCGGCATCTTATTATTCCGTGAGTGTTGCCGCGCAGTATCCTTTAAATCCGGCATGTCAAACGAGATCCTCGTGTTCAATCGAAGGACACAGTCCTCCTTGCCGCGGCATCTCTGATTCCCTTGTTGTGCAAAGCCGTCTGTGTGCCCGCAGTCTATTCCACTGGATTTGCATTTTATTCATCACGTACACGCCTCGTACGAGCATATAATTTGACGCCAATTTTTGTAATACCTCGATTAATCTCTGATTACAAAATATTGCGAAAATGCCCTGGATTTAATCTGTTAATGGATACATTTATAGTACTGAATTCTTTTGTTTCGCTATTAGGATTGTGAAAGAGAATTCAAAGGACCTTCGTTTAATTGTTTTCAAAGATATGTAGACAAAATATTTAGAATATACGCAGCAACTGTTTTTAACAAATTTCAGGACACTGCGTAGTCATTAACTGCGAAAGGTTGACATTGCCGCCTTCTTCGTCAGGAAGTCGAGGTGGCAGGCTGAATTCCTCGCTAATAACAATTACTATCGCCGCGCTGGCTAGCGAGGCTCTAAAATTCCGGACAATTATGCGCGGCTCGGTGCGTCCGGGACAGAGGAACAGGTGTCGAAAAGGGGACAGGCAATGGCACAGGGCCGCGCAGGCTTAATTATGCGCGCAATTACAAAGCGAAACTAATCGCGCAAGTAACGCGTGCGCCGGCACATTGTGCGGCTGCGCTCATTGCGAATGAAAATGAACGTTTATCGCGCGATTAAAAATCACTAATTCAACCCTGTTAAACGGCTGGCCTGCCTGATGCAAATCGCCAGTTAACGTCCCCTTGAGCCCATCTATATGTTACTTCCTACTTTTTCGTGCATATCCAAATATGTGTAAAATCTGCTCGTTCAGCGTATGCTTTTCATGTGCAGACTGTGGTTATGATGGAAATTCACGAATTTAATGGAACTTCGGTATTCATATAATTAAAGAGCTTTTAGTTCGGTCTATGTCAGTTCCTTGATTTATGATAGAATTATTAACTGTGACTAATAGATTTTATAAATCTAATTCTCAAGACCGTTTCGATGTATTCCACAAGAATACAATAATAGCCAAGCTTCTTCAGAAAGATTGCACAATTACGTATACCTATAATCCAAAGCCAATCCGACATATATGTATATATCTCCATGTATTTACGAGTGCTGGTTATCTTTGCCGATCGATATACCCATTACCCTTAATGCACGCATCGTAATTCAAGAAACCATTCTTCCGGCTGGATCGATCTGCAGCGGCGTCATCCGATATTTCACGGGAGCCATTGCTATTCACAGAATTCCAAGGTTCGCCGCGCGATAAGTAAAACCCGCGCGTCAGCGTACCCCGCCAACAGAAATACATTTTTGCGCTATTCAAATCGGTCTTTGCCGTGCGGATGTTCGAGAGTTCTTGAAGAAAGTTCCACTCGGTCGACAGCGCGCGGCCCAATCGCCGTGCAACGCTCAAAAGGAATTTAATTCCCGACTTCGTTGAAATTACGAATAGCGCGCGGTTCGTCGTAAGAGAGCATTTCACGGAGATACTCGGCGAGCAGATCTCCGTCAATCGATTTACGATACGAATAATTGACGGGCCACAGGAGATTCCTGTGAAATTTGTCACTCGAGCGATAATTGCACCTGGGGTTCCCATTTGTTCGACAGAGACCATCGATAGGCAGTGCAATTTTCCCTGGATCAATTACTATTAGTTAATCAAAGCGCGTCAGCATTGGGCTTCCCACACATATTAACACTCTTTCTTTCTCTCTTTCCACCCTGACGCGTGCATTTGTTTAATTCAAGCCGCTAACTGGGGGATTGATTACTTGCATGACGATACCCATAATAGCCACTCCCATTTGTCGTAGTCACCGCCGCTGTCGCCCTCGCAACACTGGGGCCGCACTTTTTGTTTGATCGATCAGCATGTCGCTTTTTGTTGCGCCGACGAACAACAACTGGTAGCTCGCATCTGCCTCGGAATTCACGGCGAGGCAGAGAAAATCGAGCAGCGCTTCGTAAATAACAGAGGGAGGCGGCGCGGCAGGCGCGGCAAGCGCGCCGAGAGTAGCCCGATGGAAGAATTACATCATTCGCTTCGCTGAGAGACATTTAGAGCCTCCTCTCTTCCCTCACGGTCTCTCGGTACGCTACGAAAACAGCACTCGTTAGGGCGCACCGTAAATTGTCGCTGTTGCGGAATCCGAGTCAAGGACGATTGCCCACTGAACAAATCGCCTATTAAACGGACGATCGCCGATCGCCGATCGATTCCGCTCGAACTTTCGAAAATCGAGAGACGAGACCAAGTGTGTCGCGAGGGGGCAACGGCGAAACTTTCTCTGCTAGCTGATATGCCAATTACCGTTAATTGCAATAACAGGCGCCGATACGGGGGCACACGCGGGCAAACAGGCAGCGGGTCACATACGGAAGCAAAGTTGCCGGAGCGCAATCATCGAATGTCAAATTAACGAACCGATTCAGTCCCGCTAACCGCTTAATCAGTCGAACATTTATAGTGCGCTCTCGGCTCTGTTTAATTACAGTCTTTATGCGCCTATGAGCTGAAGTGCCCTATCCATTTGGAACCGCTCTTCCAAGCCAAATGAACACTACCCTCCCCACCTCTCTCTCTCTCTCTCACTCTTGGTACACCGCGCGAGCTGTTATGAGGCGATTAATGAATCCTCCGAAATCTCTTTCGTGTGAAGGACTGTCACCTTGAAACAGTAGAACTCATTACTCGGGATGTGCTCACCTACTGAACATCAACTTCATGACAAGGTCGATGAATGGTCTAGTTGATTAGAGCACCCTCTTTACCCGGTGCAAATGATTTCCTCGAGTCGAATAACAGTTTGCAAGTGTGCCCACTCATATATGAACTCGTCTAAATTACATCATCGACTAAACTACTAATAAACATGCCCGAATTCCGGATAATTGCTTTCCAACTCGTCGAATCATCCCGGACTCCGTTCTGCCAATTAGCACGTACTATTTTTTAAGGGTGCAAGGGGAATGGGGGGCGGGCCGGCTCCGTCTGAAAAATTGGAGCATGCTTTCGTCGAAATTCTAGGATTTCGCCGGTAAACAAGGTAAAAAAGCACTGGGGAACTGGGAGACGAACAAGGATAGGGAACCGGGTCCCGAGAGGGTGGAGGGGTAGACCTTTGTTCGATGACTGGGAACTCGAGCCAAGCGGCACGAAGGCGAGAGGAAAAACAAGGAGTTGTTTCCGGTACTACCTAGTCGGCTGCTATTCCGTCGAGTGGCGGATCAGCCAGCATTCCAGGCCCGCGCAGGATAGTAATCAGGCCGGGACGATAAATCACGCCTGCTGATTACACATCTCAAAACGCGGCCGAAAGCGCTTGATCTACAGCACCAGAAATTCAAAGCTGCCGAGTGAACGCCAGCTCCGAGGAGGGAAGCCTGCGACTGGAATGAATTCGCGAACGACTCTCTCCAAATGGAGAGTAACCACCTCGAGCAAGCTACATATCTTGAATCACTTTCGGGAGTCTCGCTGTGCCCCTTTTGCCTGGAATAACAGCGCGTTTCTTAAGTGATTGTGGCATTGACTTTAGCCTCTTACTGTGTAATTGAAAAACGGACTTACAATTCTATCTGTGCCCTAATTATTACCTGTAATTGCCCACATTTATAACATGCAAGACGAAAGATAGTATTTCGAAAGCAATGGAATAATGCAACAAGATGGGCGAGATAAAGTGTGAATAGACCAAAATTCCGTGGGGATATGATGCTTGGCAGTGGTGTACCAGGCCATAGTATCTGCGAGCACTCGAGGAGCGAAGAGGACGGAGCAGAAAATAAGTGGATACAGGGAAGGCCGCGATTGGCATTCAGCCGAAATTGTTTTTCTATCTTTTTGCGGTCAATGGCAACGGGCAATACGCTTTTGCGGTAAGTGTCGACGGAACAAGGCGAGACTCACCCCCATTGGTCCCGTGCTCCAGGGAACGATTCGTTTCCCGTCTCTTGGCCCCGGGGTTCGTGATAAATCGCAATGGCGACCAATAACAGCCAGGCTCGTTCTTACCTTCCCCTGGCAGCCGAGGACCTCGTTCGTTCCATTCTTGAGGCCATGGGAGACCTAGGATTTCGCTCGAACGTCTCTCGCGCGACCTTACGGCCCGGAACGGCTTCGCAAACAATGCGCCACCGCCGCCTTCTCTAATTCGTCGCACCAGGGCCCAGGATAACAGCGAGACTAATGGCGCCAATAAATCCCTAGTTCGCGCTCATAAACCACCATGAAAGTAGTACCACCCTCAATTGCTAGCTCGCCGATCGAAAGTTATGCTGTCGCTCATTGCCGCTGCCCCATAAACACATGTCCATTTGAAGTTCGAGAGAAAGAGATACGTTGAAATTCGAGTGGTTGATAGTTCCTAAGAATGAAAAAGGAAAGAGCTATTTCTTAATCATTATAAATCTTCGTATAAAATCGCCATAAACTTCTCAACAATCTACAACATCTCGTCAGTCGAGACGAGTCTCGAGGTCCGAAAAAATGGTGTATATGGTGCGTGTGATAGTACTGGGAATTCCCGGAGAGATAGCTCAATGGCAGCAATAAAACTGGCTGTGCTCGATACAGGAAGACAAGAGGAAGAGAATGCAGCAGTCCCAGGGCCGGCAGAGCGCGCATAATTGCTCGTGATTCGAAGGAAAGAGCTATTAATCAATCAGCGGATCTCTGGAGGCTGGCTAGTCACGCTCAAGCAAGTAGAGGAGAAGTGGAAGACACCAAGGACGAGAGAAGAAGACGGAGGAGATGCAAGTCAGGAAGCGCGTTAATGCTTCCCATTCTCGAAGAGCGAGATGCAACGCGCATTCAGTCACCTCGACGCCCGTCGATGGCGCCTCGCCTGCATATAAATGCACCTTCCCGTTCCGTTCATTTGCATACCTGCTCCCTTCGTCACGAACGACAGCTCCTCAGACGGAGCCAGCCGGTGCACCCCATACACTAGCCCAGGACCTCCTATTTACCTGGATAGCTAAGTAGATCCGAGGCAAAGATTAGCCAGCGATACGGCCCGCTTCCAATCACGTGATTAAGAAATGCAATTTCCCAACTACAAGCTTTTAATAACTATTATCATGTAAACTTGGAATTCTTGTTTTTCGAATCAAAAGAAATCCGTAAGGTGACTTAAGTGACTTATTATTTGAGACTCGGCGTAATTAGCATATAAATAGCTTGTGATCAGAGGATCAATTATATTAAATTCCTAGTTGTACAGAAGGCAAAGAATATTCTAAAACTAGCCCGAGATGATGAGGTCCCGGGGCTTTGTTAGGTTCGTCCATACCGGGAGGAACGAAAGATGATCCGGCACTATTAATGACGTTTCCTGCGTACTTAAGTGGACGGGAGGAAGACTCTCGCATGAGCCTAACCTCGAACGGGATACATTTGTGGAAAAGAGGTGGATGATAGGCTGGAGGAAAAGGCGAGTGGGTACACAGGTGCTCGAGACCGCCGAGTGGTCCTTCTCTCCATCTTAAAACCCTCGCAACTGCGCTCTTCACCTCTCCCTTCGCTCGTATGTACTTGGCCCGGCGACGGAGGCGGTGGCGGCTGCTCCTTCCGCTTGAGTCCGCTCGAGGACGAATACGAAGAACTGCGGAAAAGTGTCGCACAAGAGAAGAGGAGCGCCCACCACGCCCATTCGCCGTACGCTCGAATTGCTCGGGACGAGAGCGAACGAAATTAATTAGACGGAATTTCACCATCCGCGTCTACCGCTTGGGAGACACAGCGGAGGATTGGAAGAATGGACGAGATTCATGGAGAATCCTTTAAGGCTTTAAGGGAGTCCGCGACTTCTTCTTGCCAAGCTGTAATATTGAAGCTTGTATTTTGAAGGCCTTTAGTCTCGTTGATATCGTGTTTGCCGCCCTCTTACTATCTTACTTCCACTGACGGCAGAGAAGATTCGACAAGAATTTCGTTGGCGGTCTTTCCCGGACGCAAGGCCGCAGTTTAATTTTAATTCTGGAGAATCCTTGTACAGCTGTGAGGGCAAGAGGCTCTTTCTCGATATACGCTTCGCTTGACTCCATTGGTCGGAGTTTTGGTTCGTCGGCAAGGCTGACTTCGACTGCCCTTGCCTTCCAGCATTCTACTTGTCTCCTCCCCTTTGCGGTTTTACTTCCGCCCGGAGAGCCGTCGAGGATAATGCAGCCGGATCTTGAGAGGACGAGCATGATTCAATTTCGCGGTATATTCATTTTCGGCCTGGGCGCATGCCACTGTCTTTCCATTAAAATTCCCCACTTTTCTGCCTCGCGTGAAATAGCGCCTTTTGAGCGCTTAATACGGCTTGTTAGTTCGTGTTCCGTGGGTGTGAAGAACACCGTGTTCCTTGGGGGATTTGCTGAAGAGATGCACGAGGGAATAATGCTTCTCGCAGGATATTATACTGGTGTTGTAGAGCTTATGGCAACTAAAGAGGATCCTTTTCAAAGGATATTCTAGTGGAGAGGATACGAAAAAATATTTTCCGAAAGCTCGAAGGCTTGGAAAAGATGAAACTATGTCTCTAAATATTTACTGACTTTTGAAAGGATTGCAATTCCCGAAAACACTAGTGAGAAAAGTTTCACGAGTGAACGAGCCTGTAAAGAAGAAGTCTATGAGGAAAGTCCGTTGATACATAACCACAATAAACCCAAATAAGAATTATTTAGAAAACTCGCCAGATCCAGTAAGCTTTTGAGCAAACTTTCCCCGGCAATCTAGCCAACATGATGTCAAAAAAGTGATAGGAGGTCCTGGTTGCTCCTGGATATCATGCTAGACTGGCAGAAGGGTCAAGCTGTCCTGTCCGTTGAAGTTAAAATTGAGTTGAGCGCATCGAGCGTCCGTGCACGCACAACTGGTGTAAGCGGCGAAAAAACTGGCGTAACAATTTTTCATTAGCACGCCCGTTTAATTCCCCGGTGGGCGAATGAGCTGCGGGATAATGGGTGGACCATTCGACGCGGACACATCAAACCTGAGCACGTCGGTGTGTTTTGCAACTTTAATAAAACACAGCCCGCCTGATGGAAACGCCGAGCTCGTACAACACCGGCGGTACTTCGGCCGTCATTATTCGCAGCATAAAAAACTCCGAGCGCCACCGGGCTTCGCCGACAATTTGCGATGTAGCAATTTGTACCCTTTGTAAAGCGACACGCGCGACCACTTTTTTGTCACTCGTTTGTAACAATTTTTGAAGAGGCAAAGGCAGGACCCGCCACCGAGAATCCAGGCTGTTCAAGTGTTGCAGGAAGAATGGAAGTTAAAGCACAAATTGAAATGCAAGTTGCGCTGCCCATTAAACTCTCAACCTACAAAAAACAGTATGGTCATAGTTGACAATGAAGATAAAGCTGAGATAACTTTATAAAGTTTGCAGTGGCACACCCCAAGCTGGATGCCATGCGTTTGTTGTTTTGCAAATAATGACAAATCTAACTTCATGGACATTTAACAGGAGTCTGAAGAGTCCCGTCGAAGGGCGTATAGAAACGAAGAGAGCGAAAGAGACGAAGTTGTTGAAACGGGATTAATAAATGATGTCCGGCTAGGGAAGAGCTCCGGCTTCGTCGTTTCTTTCCATGAGAAGTATGATTTCAGTTGGGCGGCAGCCGGCTGAGCCTGAGAGGATCGAAGTTGGTTACGATCCAATTCACGGTCCAAAGCTCTTTTACGTAGGGTCTGCTTTCAACGCGCTCCGGGAAAACGGCAAAAACAAATTTATTTCCATGAAAATCTTTTCCTAGCGCCGCCTCTTCGACAGAACGCACTTCTTTTCGTGTCGCCGGCTTAAGATCGGCCGGATAGCACTTCCGATGCCGGAGAGCTGGGTAAAAGATGTGCAAGGATAGATATCAAGCTTGTCGACTGGGATAAGAAGACTTGGGTCGTCCTATCCTTTAATCCTGGAAGATCACGTATCTACTGAACACAGTTAATCCTATTACTGACAACTATATTTCTCTAATTGACAAACTATTCGAACGAATATTCCTATCTTTCTATTATTTACAACTCCATACAAATAAGCAAAAAACAATATTAGTTTACGCTACGAAAACCGCTTGTATGTATATCGTGTTCCTAGTCTGGCGGCAATTCATGCGACAACAAACCGACCTTCGGCACTTGCACAGTTTCCCAACTAAAATTTGAGGCTGAAAAACTTGTCTCAAGTTCCCACTCAGCCGAACTCTTGGTAATCCACCGTTAATTTTATGAAAAATTCTACACCCAATATATTTCCTAGATTGCAAGAAATGTACGTCGTGTATAATTCACGTGACCAATTAATTACAGCACTGCATTAATCGATAACCAAATGAAATGCACGAAGATCGCCATTGATGTCAGTGTAGGAAAGCACTAACAATAGAAGGAAGAAATTATATTGCGTTATGTAAATTCGTACCGGAAAAGCAGGATCTTGGTAATGGGCTGCGAGTGGGAGCGAGTTTTTCGGATAGCCGAATCAATCGTAAAGTTTTACGGTCGAGATTGAGAGCGCACAGCTGGCGCGAATGAAACATTATCGATGCGACTCTTCGTTTCGTTGCTGTGGGTAACACGCGAATTGACGCCGCCACTATTTACGAGCACCGCTCTAGCGCAATATAGTTAATACGTCGGATTCTGGAGATTTCCTGACGAATAAGTATGTAGATACATACCTAGCTAATACGTAGGCGGGGAAACGAGTGGTTTAAAGCATCCTGACGCCATTGCTATCGGCTATCGGTTTATCGTGGCGCCCTTTAAACCGGAACGCCAATGGAGTCACCCTCCTAGGGAATCCTCGGACCAAATAGCCAAAATAACTTCCGATTCGGGCGAGTTCAATACTCGACACGTGTTACGGAACACGCCAGAAACCCAGCCTCATTCCTCAATGTTACACCTTTGCCGAATGCGCAGGCCAAAGCTCCAACTGCACCAGCATCGACCAATAAATAACACTTCGGTTCGCTGCATCGCAGCGTGGTGTGCGTCGAGTTAATCATGTACGGCTGCCGCTGTCCAATTCGATACTGATGTAATCGAAACGAGTGGCTTTAGCTTTTTAACTAATTAAAGATTTTCTTGCCAGATATAATGCATTGCGAAGTAGTAAGCGAAATAGGCAAATTGGAACCGGCTCTTGTTTTCAGTGTGTAATTGAATATACTTTGTAGGGATTGTGTTGCTCTGATTCATTCATTTCAATTAAATTAACGTTGCTCCTTAAACCGAGGGAGCTACTTGAGTCAAGCTGGTTGAAAAAGACTGATTGGACCCGAAAAAGAAAAGTTCATCGCGAAGGGGTTAATTTAAAGTGCAGCGGGCTAGCCTCGAAAGTTGGCTGGGACTCACCATTTTATAGGGAGCCTAATGGATAGCGAGACCTTGGTAAAAATTCAGATGACTTTATAGAATGATCACTTCCATTACCGGGGACGTTGAAGGGTGCCTTTCATCCTCGGAAGTGGGTTCGCCCGGCGTGTACTTATATGTATAACGACGTCATTTGTGAACGAACGGCGAACGATGAATCTTCCATCATCTGACACGCGGCAGCACTAGGTTTTTCTCATTTTGCCCAAATTTCCTAGTCTTTTTTCCTTCGAGCGAAGCGATCCGACTATTTCCGACCGTAACCAGTTATCCGATAGGTCGTCTCGACTGTTTCATGCAATTTTAAGCCCGTCTAGAAAGATGTCTGATATCCAGTTCGAATCGGAAACCGATTTTTCCGGAGATAATTCGTCGATTGATCCAGTTAAATATCTCAGAGATGCAATGGCTCATCCGGATTGGCTACAAAATGCATTATCGGCTGCCGGTTGGCTTGACACAATTTGAGTTTTCGAAACTGCCAAACGCTACGAGCATAGTGCTGCACCGGTGGCGTCAACACCCCGCTACTGGATAGCACATACGAACACACACGCGCTCGTCTCGCAGAAGTTTGCCGGAACATTTCTGCCGGGCGGATTGGCGAATGAGCCATTTCGGTGCACGTAAATATTTACGTTGACAGTTAGGTAAGCTGCATTAACTGTTGATGGGGGGGACGCGGTGCACCACGGACGGAAGAGGGCTGTTAAAGTCGGACGATCGCCTGTTAATGAGCGAGAGCTGCGGCAATTCAACATCCGACGAGTCAAATAAATCGTGCGATTTACAGCTGAGAGATCAGGGGATTTGCAAAATTTGTAGTGACCAATGCCAACCTGGCAAAATTACATTTTGTAGTGTACGCCACAGAGCGTCAATCCAAAAGTTAATGCAAGAACCAACATTTCACGTGGGAGTTGAAAAGTACGAACTCACGATGGGGCGAGGGCGCAAATCGCTACTCTTCAGCAACAAGGTCAACCACCTACCCATTTCCGAGGCGGCGACCTCCCAGGCGCAATCCAAATCGAATTTAACACCAGCAAATCCCAGAAGGCAATTTTCCCACTCTTACCTGCAATAGAAGATGAAAAAAATTAGTGGCAGTTCTCGAGATACGGCGCGAGGTAGCCGGAGTGAGCCGGTTACATCGTGCGAGAGGAGGTCGCGCCAATTTGATTCAATCAGATGTTCGATATTAAAAAAGTTCCGGCTCAATTAGCAAGAGGCATATTTCCGAGCGAGCCAGCAGTTCGGCCGCAAGAGAAGAAACAAGACAAACGCACTCTTGCCGGGAAAGCGGCGGTTGCTCAATAAATGTAAATGTGCAAATAAATCGGGGCTGACTAGGAGCGTGAATTTATCGGCAAGGCCTAATAAAATGTCAGACTTAAATAAGCAGCCTGGCTACTTAATATACTCGTAATGAGCTGCGTTCTCCGCTCGAAAGGGTATATCGCTCACTGTCAAGCACACACCGATCGACTTCATTATCGATCAGGCCCGGTGTGCCTCCATCTTAGGCGCGAACATTCTTTCCCACCACCGGAATAGTTATTCGACGACTAAATCGCTTTTCGAGATCATTAATATCTCTCTCACTCCGCACGCAATTACTGGCTCAATCTAATTCGGGCTTCGTTCGATGTTAAAGTGTAGTCGAAAACGGATGGAGGAGCGAGGAGAAGGGCTACTGCACATATCACTATCGCACAACATTTCACTGCATTTTCATGCGTCTGAATTCTCAAGTTCCCTTCACCCAAATGGAAACCTCAAATATGAGGTTTGCTGTGTAAGGCAGGCATATCTAGTATAAACATATCTATACGCGAGTATGACCCAACCTCTCGGTCACAGATATGCATGAATGTTGAATAGTCTCACAGGCCACAAGCGTTTAATGACAGAAAGCGTTATACGAATTACCGATATTGGTAGAACCTGGATTTCAAGCGCTCTCTTTGAAGGTTGTTCCTAGATATTCCGTGACATTCAGTTCGAGATGGTGTCTTTGATCGCAGGCGGCGCCGCGGCACAGAAATCAAAAGGAGAAATGTTCAATCAGAGTCGGAGGCAATCGACAAATATTGGTGAAGGGCATTTTCGAATAAACAGGGAATTTGCGAAAGCCTCTAATTTAAACTGATCTGTGTCTCTCTCTCTCTCCCCCATTTCAATATTGGTTGTGGAAAGGCTGATCAGAACAGCGGTAATATTTCCATGTTTATGTATTTCTAGACAGAAAGCGAATTAGAGTGAAAGAGAGGGAGAGAGAGAGAGAGTGCGGGGAGAAGGGGCACATTTCAAGCGGGAGAACCATGGTCCTGGTTGGTAACGGTGCGAGTATTTTCGAAACGAGCGCACATCCGGCGAAATTTTAATTAAAGTTACAGTAGCTCCCATTAGTGAGGCTGCACTATAGGAAAACCGCGGTATTCCCGTTGTGAAAACAAACAGATGCGGATTTTTTCAACTAAATGCTTCGGCGCATCCAGCGGATGCAGTAAGTAATTACTACCTGTATTTTCTGTCTGTCGAAAGGGCTGCCTGGAAAATTTAGCTGCTCGAATTCTATTGTTTTCAGCTGGTTTGATAGATCAAATTCTTCATCTAAAAATCTCTTGTTCGTCAATTGCTCCAAGTGATAGCTTTACCGGCTCATTTATCGTTCGAAAATCTAGTCGTCTTAATGCAAGCGTTCTCAATTTGTCATTTTTGTTTTGGGAAATTTGCAGTGTGGCACGGTTTTCGCACGAGCGAAAATCCGGAATGGCGCTCAATAGTATTTCAATTTATTTATCGAAACGACTAGGGAATCGTAGGTATTCGTGGAATGGCGTAACCGAAAACATGCCAGGTTTCGAAGCGCATCGCAGGCGAGTGCGAATATTTCACTTGCCAAGTGCTCGAAAATCTCGAATATGCTTTCGCCGAATGCCATGTGGCAGGCTGTGGGTGTAAACTGCCTTACGTTTCATTAGATTTCCTTCGAAGCCTCGGACTCTAGATCGAAGCAACTTCTCATACTTATTCTGCCACCATATTTATGGAAATCTGTCAAGTCCCGAATTGAAAAGTATTACCGTTTCAACTTCATTCCACATACATATAAGAGAAATCGTAGGCTATTTAGGAAATCACTAGTGTAATTCCAAGAAATTTGTGAACTGCGAAACCCAACTATTTTAAACGTCAAAGTCATCCGCATTCAATAATAATCCATTGCCTGTGGCAAGAGGGATTCATTGTAATACGATCGTTCACAGGGAGCTTAGAGAATCAGTGAGCTGTCGCTCGTCGTCTCATTAACGAGTGAAGATGGAATCATTGTAAGATGATATCGTTCGAGTATTATTCGTCGAGCGCTTTGTTTCGGGCTACTTTTGTGTCCGACTGGTCGCCCCTGTCACGCTCTTTCTCTTTCACTCCATTCGGGTTTCAGCGAGCTAACCTGAGTTACATTGCGCCGCTCTCGTTGGCTCTTGCAGTCGCAACCACTAATTAGTAAATGCATTCCGATATCACGTTCTGCCAGGCAAACTTTCAATGGGACGAGCTCGCCCGCTCACTCGAGCCCGCCGCTCAAGCGGCACCAAGTGTTTCAGCTTAATTAAAGTTTTATCCGAAAACTAATTACGCCGACATGATAGTTCCTCCAGAGAAGAAGGGGAAGCGCGCGCGCGGCACCCTCGTCACGGAGAAATCTGATTACACATTCAAGAAGCGCTGGAAAGCGAGAAGCGTCATTTGTTATTGGAAACGCTGCCAAAATCTTGGAGTGCCGGAGATGAACATGGAACACGATAACTAAAATTGATGATTGATCGGTTTGATTAAAGTCCACAGATAAAATCATTGCCAAATGCGCTATTTCTTCCTGCAAGTTGCTGATTCGGCTTCCAAGCATTTCGTAGAATTTAATACCACTCGACAGGAAGCAAAGCCCGAAATGATAGCACGTTCGCCAGCAGTCATCGACATTAGCGGGGTCGTGTGCCGGAACAACAACTTTATTCCCATTAGCCGGCGCGATAACGCGCCTGTTTATGCGTGTGCGTACGCGCATAATGCTTTCGGATGATTGCGCCCTGATAGGGATAACGCAATCACCGAAGCAATCATCAGGAACGGAGATTGAGCGAGAAACAAAGCGTGAGGGAGAACAGAAATCGTCTAGTAATTAATTATTATCTGTGCCCTTTGCCATTTTTCGTTCCAAAATAAACGACGCATATTACGCTCTGTACAATAAAAAACAACAACAGGAAAACGTACAAAAATATACCACTTTTCAGGGAATAGTTAGTCGAAAATTGCCCCATTCTGGATTGCTGAGAGAAAAATTAATACACCGCTGATCGACAAGCTGTGTATACAAGAATGCGCAGTTTTTCGGTGAATGATAAAAAAGTATATCAGTACGATCCAATGATTTAAAGTTTCACTCTTCAGTTTGAATTAACCATTCACAAGAATAGCATGATTAATCTTTGAAGCAGTCGCACGTGAAATGGTACTGATCGAAATTGAGAACCGGTCGGACAGTACGTGTATGAGAAAAGCCTCAATAAAATCCTGCGGTTACGTGTCGCTCGTGTCGAATTGATTGGCTGCGCGCTCTATTTGAGCAGGTATGTCGGGGTGCGGTGTGTATTGGGAGTGCTTTATCCCCCGGATATCAGTCAGAAGTGCGCTAATTAATGACCAAAGTCCCGTGCTACGAAGCGGAAGGGGACGCACCGGCGAAGGCGCCCTGGGAACAATCACAGTTGCCGAAGTTTCCACCTAATCACGTTGCATAGTTTGCGGCCTGCTAGCAAAGCGACAGCTCTCCGCGGCCAGAGCCGTTTGTCCAACTTCGGCAATGACTAAGTCGCCTGCGCAGATTGAAAATATTACCTCCGCTTACCATAAGAGAGTATTAAACAATTGATTTGCGACAAAGCTCATCCGTGCTCATTGTGTTCACGCACATAATTAATATTCTATGAATACAAGATCGATTCAAATAAATAATGATTGCGTCTGTTGCTCGACAAAAGTATATAATAATTCTTTATGCTAATAAATAATGAAATTCAATGCTGCTGCATATTTTATAAGCCAAACTAAAGTAATGTTTCCAACACACCATGAATTTCTCGTTTACCTTTAGTTCCCAACTGCAGCAACGAAAAGTTATGAGATGTGAAAGTCTGAGGTTCTAAAAGTTATATCGAGTGCTTTTATCGTTGGGTGTGTTCGGCACCAGCGATAATTGGGAAAGACTCGCATCGCTAATGAGCTATCGATGTCCCTCTAATTTACGATCGGTTCGCCCTATTATAATTTCAAAGCAGCCACCGTCGCGTCGGCCCCACGGTGTGGAAACAAAATAGCAAGAATGTCCGCTGTTAATATTATTTATGCGTCTCAATGACTAATGCTAATGATATCGCGCTCCAATATCACAGTCTGCGAATGACCGACGCCTTAAACATTCCAAACGATAGTGGAACAGGTTCCAAAACGTTTCCCAGTAAAATCGGAAATTCTCATAGACGAAACCAGGACAGAAGAGAGGAAAAGAGTCGGGCCAGTGATACGAGCTTGTTTCATTAGAAGGTATCGGTGATTCTGCGCTAGAATTACACTTCCATCAGTGTGACCGCAATTTTCCGGGGGAATCTAGCGACCTTATCCAACGGTTGGTTGGATACACGAGCACGAATTAAATACGATTACACAGACACCCGGCGAGTGAGAGAGCGGGAAATAACAGCGATCCCATGAAATATACTGCGAATAAACGAATAGGTAATCCTCGGTATGCACGAGTGCGAGCTAAAACTTATCGAGCCACTTCAACAAAATTGCATCATGCTAATCCCTGCTCTCTCTCTCTCTCTCTCTCTCCCCGTTTCTCTCTGGTTCCATCTCTTCTGAAGTATTAAAGGGGAGCGATCCTTTCAATATTGTGCTTTCTAGTTAATTTGGAAATTCTCCACATATTATCGACACGAACATACAAATACATACTTTAAAACAAAATTATTGCAGTATTCAATCAGAATGATTTATACTCGCAGTGATAATTAACTCATTTTCAATTGACACTGACAATGTGAGAGGAAATTTATCATCAAAGCGTGAGAGTACACGATTTAAGCTTGTGTACATATATAAAAATCGCGGCCATTAATTTTACGAGTGGAAATCATTTGAGTATGTGGCTGATCATTCTGCTTTAATCCGCCGCGTATGTACAATGTGAATGGAGTCTTACCACTCTCGAAATACTTTCGTCGGAAGTGGTTTGATCGGGAAGTCGACGGCATCGAGAAAAGTAAATGGGCGGAAAATATCTCGGCGCTTCTTTCCCTGCTCGCTCTTGCAAAATAGCACATCGCACTGCTGATCGCGTCGGGAATCCGCGCAGGACGTTAAAACACCCTCCCTGCACTTCACCCTACCAACTCGTAAGACCATCACAGCAATTTCCCTTACGTCAACGTTACAGGAATTTTCGCCGGATAAAAAGGACGAGCGTTGATCTCGCCGTGAGCCAAAGTCCTCGCCAGGTGAGATAGGAACACGCACGGATCGTGCATACGCTCGAAGAAGCCATCGAAGCGAGGAATATGCACTCGGACGAGGAATAGTCTGGATGGCAATTCACTCCGGGCGAGGGAACGTGTTTCGACTCTGAATCCGATATGGTCGAATATGGTCGACAGGAACTAGTATGTGTGTCTATCGGTAGGCCGGTGCGATCATCCCCGAGCGGAATGAAGATAATGCAGCTGGATTATTCGGTGAAGAAAGCTCGTAAAGCGAACGCATGAAATTCGCAAGAAGGCCTTCGTGAAACGAAGCCAGCAGACAGTTACGCGCGCGCGAGGGTGTGTTTGTGTGTGGGCGTGCGTGTCGATTCTGTATGGCTTCCGTATGGAAAATTGAAGAATATTGAAAGTCAAGCTTGGCCGAGTCACGCGGAGATCAAATGGAGAAAGAGTCAACGGGTGAGTAGAGGAGAAGGAGGGGCGGAAGAGGGCGAGTAAATCGTGGATGGCGCGCTCCCAGAAAAAGGATCCATCAGGCGGAATATGCGAAGCTTTTAGCCGCGATACGAATGTACGCATTGAAACGAATAGCTTTCACGGCACGACGCTATCAGTTCCACATGATATATGTATAACTTCGGGGAGCCTTGCAGGGCCGAACGCCATGGACTTTTCTTCGTCGTTCATGCGGTAAAACGGCTCGAGAGGCGAAGATGTAGCTCACCGCTTTCCTAAAGCAATCCCATACCCCGATGTTCCCAGGCATTCCCATCAGCTCGCCCGGAAAGATATGGACGCTGACACTGTTCGACAAGTCCCGCACGCTCTTGCGCCACTCTTCTGCACTGCCGCCCTTCTGCTCGTCGCAGCAATAAACGAAAAGACGTCTTACTCTAAATGCCTCGATATCGATTCATCGCTACTAGGACCTGTTGTCGCCTGCCGAGAATCCTCGCTCCTGGTTAAAAGGTCAATGAATCCGTTAGCAAGCTCAGCATCAATCTTCGAGACACCTCTCATCGGTGTGATGTCTGCATTCAATGATAGTGTATCAAACGAATTTAGAAAAATCAATTCTACCATATATATTCGTTTTATATTTATGTACTGGAGGACTTTGATGATAATGTTCCCAGAAATAGAGTGAGTTAGAAAAGAATGCAGGAAGCTTGCAGGAAGATTTGATCATAGGAAAGTAGGAGTAGGAGGGTGATATGTTCGATGAAGGTGTAAGGGTCGAGTGATTCGCATTACACGTAACACTTCCTGGCGGTATCGGCTTTCGCACTTTCTCCGAAGGCCATAACCCGGCAAGGCGGGGCTGTGCACATAGCCCGGTGTGTCGGGCGAATGATAGCATCAGCATACTCGCTCGGCGCGCACACGGCTCTTTCATCCGGCCGAACTTCAGAACGCCGCCGGCGCGGCGCGCTCTTATGTTATAGCTTCTTAGACACATTGAACTTAGGCTGCGCGCATTACGAACCACTTGCGATATAACGTCGGCGGCGTGTCTTGTTCCAACAGGCGGCGAAATTTATTGTCAACCATCATCAAACTTTGTCTAAATGCAACGCGTCCCAGCTACCATGTCGCACATGTTGCCAGCACGCCTGACATGTGTTCCACTCGCAGCGCAGACACCGTTGGATCCTCCGGTAGTAGCGCTCGAAATATGCCAGGCTTGTTTCCCGATATGCATACTCAGGCAGCCGGCACGAGATGCGAGTTTTTCGTGTTTTCCGCCGTGGCACGTGAGAGTTCTGCGAACGTGTAGAACAGAAGCGAGGCAAGTTTCCGCGTGATAACTCCTGTTAGCACTCGGTAAAAGCAACGATCGGACCTGTTGAACGGTCTGCTATACTATCAAACGAACAGATTCCAAGTCCGCCGCGCAGTTTTTTAATCCTACATCTAATTATGCAGTTAGCTGTGTAGCTGACGCTCGCTGACGGCTCGCGCGATACTTGCTGGAAAATAATAATTAGAGAATGTATTTATTGCGCTTCCGTAGTAGCCGGTTTCAGGACGACGGTGTCGGCGCCGCCGCGCCGCTTCGAACTTTCCGGGGCCGAGAGCTCGGCTTTATGGCTAATTTCCCGGCGGCCGAGCAGCCGCACTTCAAAGTAGAAGCTAACGGCCTCGAACTACTGGTAAATTATATGGTGGCCACGCCGCATTTCTTAAGAATGTTTTGCACAATTCTCCCTTGCTTTTCTCTCTTTGGCGAGCGGCCCAGTATGCGGGCAGCGCCAGGTCGGAATCAATTTTCGAGCTACCCCGCCGGCTCTTTCTATTCGCTCCGGCACCTGTCGGCACGACTTAGCCGCTTCCACCCGTTAGTAAGACGCAACACCAGTTCAGCCTGAATTTAACTCGCTAATTCAATAACTCATACGGCAGAAACATTGTGAACAATGAATAGTAAGAACGAATTATTCATCTTAAAAAATAGATACAGTAGTGTTTGCAAACTTTTTGTACTTCAAACCAATTTCATGCAAGTCTGCGAATATTCCGTAAAGTTGTTTTAAGAGCAACAATATCTTTGTAAAAAGGACAGCGGACACGGTTGCTCCTGGCGTTAGTTCCACTTGAAATTAAAGCCTACGAACGATCCCTGTACATTTTGCTGTGACGGAGTCTCGGATGAGAAGAGGACGATGAGTACGGCCTGCAAGAAGGAGGAAGGCGGGTACGAGAATCCCGTGAGAGGCGAGAGCGCGAAACGGATCGGCGGTGAGTCACCACTGACGCTTTTGTGGTCTCGGAATGAGTGCCGATCGAGAAACGGTGCCGGCGAAGCCGGAGACGAGCGTCTCCGAGAAAGAGAGGCCGAAGGAGAGCCGAAGAAGTAAGAAAGAGGAGAGCGGGCGAGATCGAATTCTCGGCGCGTCCGTGGATTATTACGAGTTCCTCTATGGGAGCCGGAGAAAAAAGAGACAAGAGGCACCGTCGGCGGACAGCTCTTCCGTCCATTATCGACGATCCGGTGCCCGTGCATATACGGCGCGTCGAAACACGTCCGAAAACCGGTTCCCGATCGCTTCCACGAACCGCATGCGCCGCCATCGGATCCGGGTACCCACACGACTCCATCTCCGCCTTCTTCTCGCAGCAACAAGCGTAAACCCGAACCCTCTCCTTACCGCGCCGCGCCGCGTCGGCCTCGTGTCTTCCTCTTCGCCTCTTCGCCCCTCCGCCTAGTCTAGCTTCTTTCCTGCCGCCGTTCACCGCTGCAAGCAGTGACTTCCGCAAGCTGCGGATGTGGGCTGGACCGGATTCGCGCTTACCTACGCCATATTTTAGGCGTTAGGCACCTCGTAGGTAGGTGAGTGTGGCGCGGCGCGGCGCGGCGCGGGCATGCATCATCGCATTATCGTTGCGACCCTACGCCTTTCGCCGCACCACAAACTCCAAGCCACCGGTTTACTTCTACATACATGTATAACAATTTTCATGTGCTTTCACTATCTAGTAAGATTCATTAAAAGTCAGGAATTTCTTACTACAAGTACTTTTGATGAGCTAATGCGGCAATAAAAAGAAGCTAATTAGCCTTGTTAAACTGTCATTGAAAACGATAGTACTCCAACATTCCTCCGAAGCAACTTTAGCATTTGTTAACAAGCACTTACGAGCTTTGTTTTATGGCGTCTCAATGACTTACGAGTTAATAATCGTCAGGATCGCTGTTGCTTATTGCTCAAGCAAAGACTTCACTCTGACGGAATTCAATATCCAGGACTTCTCGAGAGTCCAGACTCCCATTGAACGGGAGGAGGCTCGGCGAATCAAAGATCGAGTTTGACAGGGAACTGTTTTATTAAATTTCGAGGTAATTCGCATAATATTCGGCGAGAGTGAGAGCGAGAGCGAGAGCGAAAGCATAGAAAGGTACGTCGCATCACGCTCAGTTGAAATGCAGGGGGTTTACGGTGATGGGATGAAATTCAGTGTTCCAGATTCCGAAGTTTCGAGCTCCGCATTATGAGGGGAAGAATCGCAAGTAGAGTAGAAGAGCGCGCCGGCAGAAGTTGAGGGCGGTCGAAGAGGGACTGCGAGGAATTCTCGGCGCTACAAGTTAAACGGAAGAGGCGCACTAAATTCCAGGTTCCCAATGTGGGATCCTCCCTTCTGCTTTTCCCCTGCAAATCTGGAAGGCAAAGGGAAGATGGAACGTCATCCGGGCGACTTTTCTCCGCATTCACCCGCATCGTGGATAATGGCCGGGTGTGTTGCGTCGTATTTCTTTGCACGAGAGCCCGATGAATTACCGTTGCGCCGAGCTTTGTTACTAAAAATCGATAGCTTGCCCTGGAAGCCTGAAACGCGCGCCGCCGGTTTGCTTGCAGTTCACTACATATACATACATGCATACATGCCTTCCTTGCATATGTATGGGAGAGGCTTGGCCACGCGTGATATATGTACGCACTCGGGTAATCCTGTAACCCGCGACTTCTCCCCCGTAAAAATCGAGCCTCGCCCGCTTTTTTCCCCCCACTCGAATTTCACTCGGAAATCTCGCCCGCGTTGTAGGTTCTCGCGAAAGGCCTGGATTTGTCCTGTTTAAAAAGGTGCAAATGCCTTAACACGCCATCGCCGCTTCGAGAGATTTGAAACCAGTAAATGAGCGCCAGGCAAGCACGCATTCGGCAAATCATTTCGAAAATAATCCTGGGGACACCGCAAACTCCCTTCTCTTCCGTCGACATTCGTGCTTTTATCAGAGAGTACACATTCATGGCAACATAACACGGAGCGACGAATGAATTCCCGTTGAATTCCACAGTCGCGGTACGAGTTGCTGCGTCGAGAGATATCTTTCAGCGTGTCTTCTTCATTAAAAGCGATTTCAAATCAGATCGACTGCGAGTCGAGTGAAATTACGCCCCGGCGACGCATAATCTGAATATGCGTTGAATGCAACTGCAGGCTCTGATACTCGTCGCGCTTGGAATATGAGTAATTTAGTGTTATTACGTGTTAATATAGACACGTTTCGCTGGGAAGCACTAATCGATAAAATAGTCGTCTAATTGTAAGACAACAACTTTTACAGTGGCATATGAGAGAGCTTACGTGTAAGACGGTATTAATTATTAATCAAGGAGGAGTACCTTAATCGGAAATGGCGTGCAGGTGCCTACAAAGTGAATTTGGGTTAATCGCTCTACGCGCTAATCTTTGGATGTACACACGTCGGCCTAGGGAAGCAAGAAAGCTCTTGTAAAGCACGATCTACGTGGTCGACACGCAGCCACGGGACATCCGTGATCCGCTCTCATCCAGCTTATCGCGTTGCAAACCCCCAAGGGCCGAAGTATCAAGCACGGCCTATCCAATTTTCCGAGTACCAGAATGCCGCAATTTGGTCTTCCTATCCTTTATCCAGGAATGCCCCGCAAGTTCTTTCTCTCGGATGGTCGGATGAAAGGAATTTTCGAGTGTGACAAGTTTCAGGCAAGAATCCCCGTAAATTACTTTCTGATCCATAGAATAATAGGAAAAACACGGCTGGAAGATCGGATGGAAGAGGATCCTTAAGGTACATTATACTGAAAACAATGGTATCACGCTTGTGCAGTATCACTGCAGTAAAAGCCATTAAGCACTCCATACTTGGCATCGATCCATCGCACGCTGCCAATATCAGTCGGCGGCGAAGGATGCGCGCAGTGAAAATTGATGGTAGCGATTTGGACAGCAAGATTTTTCCACGCTCCGGCTAGCACCGAAACTCTATGGCAATCAATGCACAACAGGCTCTACTGTCAGCATATCGCGCACCCACTCGGACGACAAATCCAACACCTCCATAAATAATTCAGACGTTTTTGCCGGGGCCTGATAAATTCCCGCGAGGAATGCCGGCCGCGCAAAACGCACCGGCATCGCAGAATTTCCAGGAACAAAGGAACGACAGCGGTACAAGTTAATCTCCTTTCAATCGAGAAGGGGCGTACAGTGAATCAAGAAGGAGTGCGCGAGCCAGTCTGGTGGCGAAGTGGTGAAAGGCCAGCGAGGAGGAAGAAGCGGCGGCGAGAGAAATGAGATTCGGTGTGCGCAAGAACTCGAGATATTCCCGACTCTCCCAGCAACACTCCCAGTAGCTCTCCGCGCTCGCCTCCGCCGCTGCCGCCGCCGCCGCGCCGTTCCAAAGGGGAAACTCGTCAAAACATTTTCACCGTCGCGCCAATACGATTTCCATCGTTCCCCAGCCACCGTTTCAAACGAAGTTACAAACCGTAGATTATTCCAACTTGTTAACCCCTTCGGGCGAACGGAAGATATCGCTCTTTCTCACGCTTCTCGCCGCGGGTTGGCCGCTCCAGGCCACTAGATCATTCCGCATTTTATTGAAAGAACCGCTGGACTGATATCGCGCGCGCCCTCCCCGATTTATCGCACTTCCACCGCCGGCGCCGTTCATCATCATCGGTATCATCGTGTCGCGCGTAATGCACCGATAGCCCTTCGATACCATTAATTATTGGGAAGACTCGTGAATTACCAGGACCGGATTATCTCTGGCTGTGCGAGGGAGAGTTCGCCGCCGTCATCGGGATTGAATTTCGTTTGCATCATTCAATGAAAGCGCGACCCCCGGACAAGGGCTTCGGGGACTGCCCGGGTTATGTGGCTTGCGGGTTAAATCGAAGCCCGATGGGCCACCCTCTTCTTGATCCTAATCCTACCATAATCGTGGCACTAAGGGCCGCTCGCACTCTTGCGAATAAATCGCAGGCCTTCCCTGCATTCAGCCAGCATTACGTGTTCCAGGAAACAAGGACTCGGTACTTATTCGCCGGATAAGGGCGAGTGCACGTTGCGCTGCGCGGCTCGAATAAAGTGAATGCACTCTCTTCGGTATGCACTCCCCCCCCCCCCCAATCTCTTCCACCTTCTCCTCCTTTTCATCGTGGATCTAATCCCTGAAGCAGCGGCGGGGTATCGCCACCTACGCGAGTGCACACCGATGCATTGCCATTCCCTTGCACTTCCTCCGGGGCCCTTTCCCTCCACCGAAACTGATAAAGTGCATCGAAGAGTGTGACGAAGCCAGCCGATAGACGAGGGAGGAATAATCGAGAGGAAGAGCCGACGGAATGGAATAGTGACTAGCTAAAGGGGACTGCTAACTTGGAGAGAAGAAAGTAGCAGAAGGGAGTACTGACCGGACGAGAAGGGTGCGAGAGTTGTTCTCGTCGATATACCGGTTCTCCAAGGAGGCACACTGCCCGAGGGCGGCGGAAGTGACGTCACGCGGCTGGCCACACACGCGTATCGCACTGTGGATGCTACGATCAGCAAAGACAATGACCTAGCATGCTCTCCTTGGAAGTAGCTTACGTACTTACACGTATATCTGTGTCTGTCTCTCGATTTCTGTCTCCTCGAAAGCTCTCCGAGTATTGGCTTTTAGCCGGCGCTCAGGCCCGTCCGAGTGCGAGTTTGAATTGCAAAGTGGCCGGGTGAGAGAGGGAGAGAGAGAGAGAGGAGAGTATAATCTTCCCAGGCATTAATATAAACAGTGTGCGCCATCCGAAGGTGAGTTGGCCCATGCAGATGCCATGAGCATGCAGATCGACGAACCCTTTGGCCCGACTGTAAAGGCACTCGGCGACAAGATCGCTCGAACGCGCTACTTTTCTTGCTAAAGAGCGATTGCTCGCTAATGGCTGTATCCCAAGACGCATACTCAACTCCCGGGGGATCGTCAGGGCGGACTCATTCAATGCACAAGCTCATCATCCGATTTCTCCGCTCGAACGAACTCTTCTGAAGGGACACTTAATTGGCCGTGCGCGCTTCGCACGTCTTTGACCCGCTCGCTCGCGATTAAGCTTCATTTCCTCGGGACTTATTAAAAAACTTTCGCCCTGGCTTCCGCCTCCTCTCACCTGGGGCTGCCGCCGAGTTACTTTCCGCCTAGCTGGGGAGAAAGTTCATCGGGGAAATAGTTTCTCTGAAAGGACTTGGCGGACTTGCTTGTTGCGGATTTATAAGCCGACTGCCTAACTGTCCGACGGACACGTTTCCCTAGTTCGTGTACGGCCTGGACGCGTTATTACAATTTCCCTTGAGCCCGTGCAGAACTGCTTATTGCCGGAAACTTTCCACGTGCTGATATAATCGTGTAATGGAAGTGTTACCGCTGGAATGAAACTCTTTCTGTTGATCTATGATCATTCGGACACTTTCAAATCGTTCTCCAACTACGTTTCATTACACGCTAATTAATCAGTACGCTAAGTGTTCAAGCTTTCATAATCATTTTATGTCTGAGATAAAGTTGGCCGTAGGATAGCAGTTTAAAAGTACTCAGAATTCTTCCCCGCCAGTTATCTGTTCAACAATATTAGACGAACTGACAGGCGAACTGTCATAATGGAATGGAGTCACTGCTAAATTCTCATAGGGCTATGCAAATGTCTGCATCTCTATCTCGCTTAATAAGAAGCCCAAAGATACTTTCATAGCTCCGCACACGCGTACATAAAGCGAATATCCGCTAATAGCACGGCGGAGGGAAATTAGTTGGGGAAGTTCGGGAGACGCTGTATAATTACGATCTCAGCGAAACTGCCATCCTTAATTACCGCCAGTCAGACCAGCTTGTAAAGCAGACATAGTGCGAATGGGAGAGAGTGGGAGCGGATTGCGCGAGTATAATTGTCACTGCCTATGTGGTAGCAGAAAAACTGACCCGAATCGTGGTCCGGTAGTGGCCTGCTAGTGGCGTGAGCTTACAATTACCGGAGCATTGTTTCGGCCCCGATGCTTTTTATCCGGGCGTGCGCCGTCGCGCGAGCTTTACTCGAGCTTAATGCTTTTGGCGAGGTCGTTAGCGAAGAGCTCCGAGGCTAAAATATACACTCGTTCCCGACTCCATCTGCTCTCGCAGCTCCAGGTGCAAGGGCCGCCCAATCCCGATAAGCAAATCACCCACTCCCGCATTGCCTACGGAGAATATTATGATTTTAACGAGAGGAGTCGTTCCCCGTTTTACACCCCGGAAACACCAGCCACTTGGCATAGCGATTAAGCAACGAATCATGACAATTTGGATCTCATAATGAGGACTAACGGAGGCTTGGTTATTAGTGCATGCCTGCACGAATTCGTGCTTGAATTTTTAGAATTGCTGGGCTCTCATTCGTTGAGCGGAGCTTTTCCTTTTCAGCGGAAATTTCACGGCGATCCTTTAGTTAATGACGCGAACACCGACGATATTGGCGGGTTATATGGATTGGCATTAAGGATTCACGCCGCAAATTCGTAGGCGCAGCACGCGTGAACCCTCTGAGACGACGCGTTACCGGCGTTCAAGGCGTCTCGGCGCTCGGGAACATGTTTTACAGAGCCGCGCAAATCCTCCAGGCCGGATTCTTGGTAGCCGTGGTACGTGACTTGTAATTGTATGGCACATCCGATGGGTCCTCCTGCTTTTAGATTGGTTTAAGTGTGCGATCGAATATCTACATATTCGAGTAGAAATGCACGCGCCGAATGCTGAATTCCTGACGGCTGGGAGCTACGAAACATATAGCACAGAAGTTTCTGCTACCTACAATTAAACAAGGAACAGTAACGATGTTCCCTGCGAAATGGGAATAACACAAAAATAATATTTTGCAAAAACAAATGCTATTTTCTTCTACAGAATCAATCCCACACAAAAAAGAAAGATATAACAAACGACTTTCAAACACAAGTCCCACAATTTATCCGAGCACTCATACAAAACACCGCCAAGAAGAATAAACGAAATCCCAGTGGGTCCTTTAGAGAATAGGCAATAATTAGTAACTTTTAATTGGCAGGCTGTGCAACGCCGGCAAAAGGTGGGGTGTCATATAAACTAATATAAAGTGTACTTAATGCGTGGAGTATACGACTGCTCTCGTTTAAACAGGAGAAGGGCGGTGCTCTTTTTTCGGCTAGGAATAATATTTAACGTCGCGCTCTAGCTTGTTCAGACGCAGGAAGGTGTTGTAGCCTCTCGGTGATAGCCGGGTGCAGTGTGAGAGTCTGAGAGAGAGCGAGAGAGAGAGAGAGAGAGAGAGAGAGAGAGAGAGAGAGAGAGAGAGAGAGAGAGAGACGGGAGGGGGGGCAACGCTCGACGTGATTAAATGTGTAGCGCAGAAGTAAAACATGTAATTAGGAGCGTGATGAAAAGTAATTGCCACGGGGACGGAAAAAGCTCGCCACCATTCGCACGGAATATACCAGTACGACTGGGCGGTGTTACTTTGTCGACTGGCAAGTGCATTTTCTTCTCGATTTCACCATGATGTAAGATAAACCTGTCTGCTTCATGCTCACTACCAGTAACCAAAGTCACTCCCACCATAAAAACTGCAGATGCTGCAAAAATTGCACATAAAAAAATGACAAAAATACTGAACTATTCACCAGGTTTAAATAATTATGCTTTATAAACCCGTTTCCCTATAAAAATGCGTGTTCTTTAATTGCGCAATTATGTCCGAGTTGATAACTCAATGACGAAATGCTGACCGGCTTGGATTCCTGCAGACGCGTCCCAGAAGTAAGTGGCTGCCACAAGGAGGAGCGTGCAGGACACCCGGGGGCTTGTTAATTACGATGCTATCAGGCCGAGTGAATTTTTCGGCCAAACGCCCGTGTAATTACTTGCGGCGGTCCTGTCGCGCTTTCAAGTCAAGTCCGAAGGTGCAGGTGTGTGCATTGTTCGCGCCGCACCGGTACACCTTAGCACGTGTGTCGTCCATGATCGCTGAACGAACCCGGACACTCTCGGCCGCTTTCCCCGCTTCGTTAGAAGACGACACGCCCCCATTAATTCTAGCACAATATTTAACCGGCCCTTCATAACCGTCCTCACTCACATCAGCTGTGTCAATCTTGCGTATCAAATGATCGCGCGGTTAAGTAACCTCGTCCAATTTGGCGTCCATCGAGCGCTCTTCGTGTAAACGAGCTCCACTTTGCTCTCGGACCTTTTCACTTGACTAGTATACATCGTCCTACCAAAGTAATTGATCCGTGAAGTAGTTGTAGGCGGGACGCAAGGGCCATTAATGATTCTATATGCCCTGACAACTATTTATCGAGCCTCGGGCCAGGAGATATTTTTAATACTTTATTCTGTCAAGAATATATGATATTCGAATTTCATCATTTTTATCAACCAATCACTTTGAATTATTAATAGGATCGGTTGTTTATAGAGTAATTACTATTTGCGCGGAAATGATCTACTAAAATTTAGTTGTAGATGTTAGTACTGGGGATGTTAGTATTGGATGGCTGCCACAGCAGGAACAGTACTTAGAAGGCAAAAGGATGGCTTACGGAGGGCCGAAAGACCCTTTAAAGGTGGAATGCTTTCTGCAAGTGACCGGGTGGCGGAGTGGAATTTAAAAGAAGGAAAGCCTGAAAGCCGAAACTCCGCCCGTAGCGATGCCGGCAGAGAGAAGGCTATCGCGGCAGTTCGCTGCCTTGAAAAACGATACAGTGGACTGCTTTTTCCTCGAGTGGAGCAAGAAGTAGCTGCCGGTGTACCTTCCACCTCGCTTAAGTGGATCCACGCACTTCCTGGTGCAATTGCAAATGGCGGTGTTATATTGCCAGGTCAGCCGAAGCCCGAAGGAAAATGGCTGGGAGGAGAGCAAAAACTCTCGCCGATTGTTCTACCCACCTGGATGAAAAGAAGGGCGACGTTCCGCCGACAATGCCAGAAATTCCAACGACATAATGGCGGCACTGCTTCAGTGGATGGCGTTGGCAGTGCTCGCTGCCGCTCTCCGGAGCGAAAGAGAGCCGGCAGCAACCTGGATTGCCTTTGATGCAACTCTATTGGCGTCACCCTTCGTTTCTCTCCTGCTGCACCCTGCTCTCTTTCAAACTTCCTATGCTAGAAGCCCTTCGATATAAGCTCAGACCGCATGCAAACTTTCTTGCCTCACCACAATTTCCCCCCATTTCGTTTGAAACCACAGAATTCTTTTATTTCTCGCCTGAATAGAAACTATAGGATGGATGCACTAATTATTTAGAACATTGACCACCTAAATTTGCAAGTTTTTCCTATGATATCGGAATACATTAGACCAACCAAGTAAGTGTCAAGTTGATTTTATTAGAGGAGAATTTGATTCATAATGTAGGAGATGTAAATATTATACGTAGAACGTTGACCCCACGCGATCGCCCATGCGTCGGGGCACCGATGTTTTGGTCAACTGTCGCGACGCGTACCGAGCGCGAAGGTCGCGGAAGAAGTCGGTCGACCAACGCTTTTTAAGACACTTCCAAACGACGGGACAGATCAGAGGACAGTTGCCGCAAAACGAGCATACGAGACAGAGTTCACGAGAAACGAGCATACGAGAGCAGTTGCCGAAAAGCATCGTAAAGAGAAAGAGTTACAGAGAGAGTCACAGAAAGAGTTGCGAGCGGCGTATTGAGAGCGAAATAAGAGCTGTGTACTGAGTGTATCAGAGAATAATAAAGAGTTCTTATTATTAACACCAAAAAAACAAACACCTTTAAAAAACCTACAATAATCAATAGAGTGAAGAGAATATCACTCTCCATTTATGCACCAGGTGATAGTGGGAATTACAGGGATGTAGAGGCAGTATGCCTGTTCAGAAATAGACTAAATCGTTCAGCAGCAACGTCCGTCAATAAAGCGGCACGACCGCGATGAATTTCGTAGTACAGGAAATAATGCAGGCTGGGCGGCAGTTCGTCTTCCTGAAATCGACGTGGCGCCTCTCGTGTCCGATATTGCCGGACAGTGACGTTCCGATACGAAGTGCGGCTAACACGGCTAGCGAACGACTTTCGAGGGACATAAAAGCATAGCGCGTTTGTCGATAGTGGCAATTCAGGGCGAAGGGAACGTGCGATCGTTATGCGCGTATAATTCACGAGCCGCTGTAGCAGCAGTATAGCACACGCTTCATATGGCATTTGCCGGCTAAATTGGATTTCGTGGAATCGATGGACCAGGAGCGTCCATCCATTTCACGACGCGCTCCGCTGAAGATTCATCTTGAAGCAGCGGCGCGACAGGCGCACTCTGTCAAGCAGATGCAAGAAGCTGCATCATCGCCAGCCTTAATTAATACATCCAATAGAGGAGATACCCGCTCGACGACACTCGAATGCAAAGTATCCTAAGCAGCCACTCCTAACGATGCCGACTTTGTCCGTCCTTTTACGTTCAATGCGCATTCCGCCACCTTTGTCTACGAGGAGTCTTCGAATTCCCCTCTAATGGAACCCCTGTTATCGCTTCCTAAGGATTTCGAATCGCACCATCCGACTGCTATACCGTGATATTGGTCGTTGGTTAAGGAAGGTTGGAAGGAAGTCGCGAAGTCGAACGATGACTGGGAAAAGGGTGCGCGCGGGTCAAATGCTTCCAGATAGCGTTGGGTCCATCCGCTTTAACTCTCCCATAGAGGATGGTTGTTACCGCAGCACTTGCATGTTCGCCTTCCCTTAGGCCACGGCTGTGCGGGCGAGCGTGCGAGCTTTCGGGAGACACGTCTAACACACACAGGACTTTATTAATGGCCTAATAGCTGACACGGGACGCGCGTGACAAAGTGAACGTTCCCGAAACTGGTTAGCTCGTTTACCGGAAAACCTCTGCACGGCCTCGTACGCCATGCATCGCCGCAAACTCGATGCGCTAGTTTTCTCCGGCGATCAGAGTTTAACTGGATTTTTCTGACACCAGTGAACACCCGCGCCATCGTCCTCTTACCGATTTCATTTTCCTCGATATGCTCGGGCATATATTTTCGATGACGACTCGAAGATAATCGAGTGAGCGGAATGAGAGAGCGCGCGTTCGATTCACCAGCTGCTTTCTCTGCGTGACGATGAGCCGTGTAACGAGTCGTCGTAAAACTCAAACAAATCAAATGGCCGGAGCTTTAATTGCCGGGCGCGCGTCGTTTGGAAGGGTGGCTTCAACATGAGTGGACTTCCGCCTCGCTTAATGAAGATATGTGGTACGAGAGTGGAGACGCTTTACAAAATCTCTCCTCCTCAGAGTGACCCTTCCTCCTTTCTCTCTCGCTCGCTTAGCTAATGGGTGAAACATGTGTGATGGAACACTTTCGACGAGGGGTTCCATTGTTGCTACGATTACGAGAGCAATAAGTGGATAGTGTTCCGTTGACGTTGACGTCAGTGCCACTATCATCGAGGAACAGCAACGGCTCAACGATGCTGGCGACGCCGACGCCTGGCTGCACGGCTGTCTCGGAGCTGGGCGCAAAGGCAGCAGGCTGCAACACCCTGGCAACTTATGAATATTTACGCCAGCTGAATATGCATACCACTGACAATGTATTATTTTTGCTCGGCGGGAGATCAATATAACTCCGCCCGACACACATTCCCTCCCGAGATACACGCTGCTGACTCGAGCAGTACAGGGTGGCAGGAAATTTACTGCAGGGGTCGATGTCTCCTTTAGAACGCCTTCATGATGATCGACTTTTGTTACCTAAGTAATAACTACTTGCCAATCAGAATTCTAATTTAAATCAGATCTAAAAGGAGCCCTGCAATTTTTCATACAATTTTGATGAAATACAAAGAACTAAATGCGAAATTAGAGGAATCCCTGTTTTATTCAATAGCCAAACTTAATAAAGAGACTTGTACCAAGTTGTTAATTAATGCCAATTTATTATCAAAAGAAGAGCCAATTACCCACGAACATACATATGCCAGTCAGATGTGAAATGCAGAAAATCTAGCGTATCATCGCTGGCTCTATATCATTTTCGAGCTACCCTGTACGTACATATGGGGCACATAACAGAGTATACACATAAGTACTGGCACTCGATGCACATACCGGATGCAGGGCGCATATGACCGCAGTGTATTCCGATATACGATGGAAACTTGTCGAACGTGACTAAAGTGAGAGCGATGACCACTATATTTTTGTCGATGCTTCCCCATAGTAGATCGCTACTGTTCCCAGCGTGTGAAATGGCACGAAGTTCAGCATCGAAGCTTCACCAGCCGCGATTTACGAGCGCATAGGCGTCGACAAGCCTTGACAGAAGGACTACTGATCATTAGTAAGTGGTACGCTGGGAGGAAAAGTCTGCTGAGCTTAAGTCTTCACTGCTCGCCCGTATATTCATCAGAAGGTACGCGCGCGCGCACCGTATTTGCATTCATTCCGCGCTAATTAAACCTCCTCACTCGTATGGCAATGTGGCCGAGCGATACACATCGGGCGATCGCCTTATACCAGCAATTCCTACAAGATTTATACCGCGCGCAACATCCTCCTGCACCGTGAGAGACTCTTTCTCTTTCTTTGACTTCTTTACTTGCCAACGCTGCTCGAGAGGAGATGTAAAGAAAGAGAAAGAGGAGAAAGAAGAGCGGCTACTTGGAGGAGGAGTATTACGTCCGGTGAATTATTAGCGAGCATATTCCGGCAAACGAGATACTTAACCGCTTAGCTTTTCGTGGCTTGGTCTTGCAGCGCGAGGGAAGCACCAGCGATGGTCATTACCCGCTGTACACCATAAACGAGACCCGGCCATGCACTCAGGAATTAGCCATTAAACGAAGTGACACGCGATTTCTCGATGGGGGAAGCGAGAAGAGATCGCAGTAACTGAGGAGCGAAGCGGAAGTGGTCCCGCTCGACAACGACGTTCGAAAAAGGCGTTGCGTGGTCCTGTAATCCAATTAGCCGGCTCCGCATCGGTATTTAATGGGCCACGACGCCGTAACTCCAATGTGGTTCGATGCCAAGAAATGTGAAAGGACGTGCCGTGTACCCCAGGCCGACTGCCTTTTTTCTTCCAGTTTAATCCTTGATCGATCAATAGCGCAACGCGCGCCAAAGAGAGAAGCGGACGGTCGGGTAGAAGTGAAAGAGAGTAAGAGGACTTGTGGCCGCCCTCGGGGGTCCAGAGCTGTTCCGAGGATAAATTGGCCTTGTCGCGACATGTCGCCGTGAACGCGGACAATTTTAAAGCATTGTTGCGCTCGATCGACCGACGGAGTTGAAAGGACATGGCGGAAACGCGGAAAAGCTCCGACTGCCGGTCAATTTTTCGAAAAATCCTCTCCGACCTCAATTGAAGCCTGTAGCGATAGGATAGAATGCTGGCACCCGAGTTCCTTGTTAAACCTGATATTGAAAATGAATAATGAAAGAATAACTTACCTTCATTGTCGATGTTGAAGATACCGACGCCGTCTCCGCCGCGTATCGTATATCCGATTCTTGAATCTCCTCCGGCAGGATCGACGTCCTTTGCATGAAGTGTTGTCACCAAGGTTCCCACAGGTTGGTTCTCGAAGACACTCGCGGAAATGATGTAATCATCAAAGACAGGCGCGTGCAGGTTCTCGTTCACATCAACCACTTCGATAATCACTATCGTTTCGGAGGATAAAGAGGGCTCGCCTCTGTCCTTAGCGACAATTGTGAGAGTGTGCACCTGTCGCTCCTCGAAGTCCAAGCTCTGAGTGGTCCTGATGGTACCGGAGACTTTGTCCACTTTGAAGAAGCCCTCGCTCTCCATCGCGTCCGACAGGAAGTACTCGATATCGCCACCGGCGCCCTCATCCGGATCGGTCGCGTCGACAACGGCGACGACCGTCCAGATCGGTACGTCTTCTCGGATCTTAACGGTGTAGCTCGTTAAGGCGAAGGTGGGTGCATTATCATTGACGTCGTCGACCGTCACCCTGACGAGGGCGTCCGAGTAAAGGGATGGCATGTCGGTGCCCTTACCGCCGTTGTCTCTCGCACGAATCCTCAATTCATAGATCTCCTGGCGTTCCCTGTCTAGCCTGCCAAACACGCTAAGCACACCTGTCACCGGATCCACCCGGAAGTCGTTAGTTTCCGTCACGAGTGAATAAGTGACGCGCGCGTTCTCGCCCAAATCGGCGTCGGTGGCGTTGGCGCGCCAGACGTTGGTGCCATTGAGAGCGGTCTCAGAGAGGCGGAAGCTGGCAAGTGTCTTCTCGAACTTGGGCGCGTTGTCATTGACGTCGAGGATGGTAACGGGCACCATCTTCGAAGTAGACTTCTGTGGTTTGCCGAGATCGAAGACACTGATGTTGAGAAAATACTCGTCCTCGCGTTCGCGATCGAGGTACCCGATGACGTTGAGGTCGCCGGTGTCCGGGTCGATGCCGAAAACCGAGTCCCGGTCGCCGCTCGAGATGACGTATACCAGCTTCCCGTTGTAATCGAGGTCCCGATCTTTCGCGCGGATTCTGACGAGGGTGCTGCCGATCTTGAGTGACTCGTTGGCCTTGATCTCGTTCGGAAAATCGATGAACTCCGGCGCGTGAATGTTCTCGCCGTAACGGCTCGGCGTCAATGTATACTCGTCGTCCCTGGAGGGCATGGTATTACGCTCTGCAGTAGCAAGGGCGTCGGCGAGACGTCTGGCGACACCGGTATCGCGGCACTTGAACGATCCGCTCTCGTCGGACAAGATTCTTCCCTGAGAGCCAAGGTTCCGCTTAGCGTTAACGAGGTGCATGTGCACGGCATTGACGTCGGCGAAGTGAGTGCCGTCCGTCGCGGTAACGTTGACGATCCTCTCGGTGGCTTTAATGTCAGCAAGATCACAGGCAACCGATAGGACACCGCTCGCCGAGTCCAGGGCGAAGCAGCCGTCGCTGTTGCCGGAAACGATGCGATAACTGATAATATTCCCGGCGTCGAAGTCAATCGCCGATACCGTAATGATTTCCGCGCCAATCGGCACGTAACGCGGCACATGTCCCGTGCAGTCGATCCGCTCGAATTGCGGTCTGTTGTCGTTCACGTCCTGCACTCTCACGCGTAATTGCATCTCCGCTTGACGCCGGTACGGAAGTCCCCAGTCGCTCACTCGCACGTGCAGCAGGTACTCCCGCTTCATGGTCTCGTAGTCGAGGACCTGCTTCGTCCGCACGATACCCGAAAAGTGGTCGATCTCAAATGGCACCTTCTGAATGTTGTCGATGCTATACGATATGTAAGCGTTCTCCCCGGAGTCCCGGTCCTTCGCAGTGATTTTCACCACAGAAGTTCCTGCGGGCTCGTTCTCGTTGATCGACACCTCCATCTCTGACTGCTCGAAGGTCGGGTCGTTGTCGTTCGTGTCGACCACATTGATCTTCACTTTGGCCGATGATTGCTTTCTCGTTCCGGCATTTCCTTGGTCTACTGCCGATACTGTCAGAGTGTAAAAGGCCTTCGTCTCTGCATCTAGGTTCACCGCAGTATAGAGCATCCCTGTCTCGGCATTCACGTAGAACTCTCCACCCTCGTTACCACCAACAATCTCCAGAAACACCAAAGCATTCCTTCCCTCATCGGCATCCGTTACCTTCAACCGGATGAGCGGGGTATTAATAGGCGCGGTCTCCGGGACCTTGACCTCGTACACTTCTCGACTGAAGACCGGTGCGTTGTCATTGAGGTCGGCGAGATGCACCGGCACGAATTTATAACTGAAGCGTTGCGGTATACCGCGGTCCATGGCTCGCAAAGTCAGGTTGTAACCCTGCACCGCAGTCTCCCGATCGAGCAGGTGCAGCACTTCGATGTTGTACTCGTCGGGGTGCTGGTTGCCGGCGGGTCGCACCCGAAAGTGACCCGCCGGGTCGCCGCCCACGATGTCCAAACTGGCAATCTGACCATGGACACCCTCGTCCCGATCTATCACTTTCACGATCGCGTAGATATCCGCGTTTGAGTGCTCCACGATGTTGGGCAGGTGGCGCACGTAGATCTCCGGGGCGTGCAGGTTTATCTGGCGCACCCTGATCGTGACCTTGGCGGTGCTCGCGCGGCTGGTGCCCACGCTGCGAATCAGCGCACCTCGGTCCTTTGCCACTACCACCAGTTCGTGTATCGCTCGATCGGCGTATCTGTGTGTGACGAAAGTTACCATTGACTTCAATAACCCTCTGCCTGACAAGATGGATTGTCGATAAAACTGTCCAGTCATTTTACTCGGCACAAGATCAACTATTTATTATTACCCTCGTAACTGGCAGTCACTCTTCTACATATTTATATGTAAATGTCATAAATTTTTTTCATAATCTGCATGTGTCAATTTAACCCAACATCAGTTTAATGATAGAACATTTACCGAATGCAGAATGAAAGGAAATGTACTAATTGGATTCGGAATTAATTGAGACACACAGCCGTGCTGAAACGATCGTACGAAATTAACTCCTATTAGGGGTAACAAAGACAGTGTTTAATCTACGGGTTAACTCGAAATAGAGAAAGAAGGTAAGGGTCTATCTCTTTAAAGCCTGATTCTTCGTCTATAGAGTGTACTGAAGCTTACCTGAGCGGCCTCGTAAGAGTGATTATCCCGCTGACAGGGTGAACCGCAAATTGATCGGTCTCTTCGGCGAAGCTATAGTAAATCTCGCCATTCCGGCCGAGATCGGCGTCCTCGGCAACCACCCTGAGTATACTGCGATGCAGCGGCAAGTCCTCTGTTATGGTAGTCTCATACTCGGTCGGGTAGAACAACGGGTTAAGATCGTTCGTGTCCAACACCGTCACAGCCACCGTTGTGTCCGCGTCGGTCGTCACTTTGCTCTTCGTCTCGTGACTTGTGACGGAAGCGCGCACTTCGAGAACATATCGGTCTTTCCGCTCGCGATTCAGTACGTCTATGTTGCCGGTTCGAGTCCGAATTAAGAGGAAGCAAAAGTCGCCAACGGTGCGCTCCTCGGCCTTGAAGAACTTGTCGCGGTCGCCGCTGACAATGCGGTAGCGAACATCAACGTCGCTGTCGGGTGACGCCAGCCGGATGCCCATTCTCTCCTCGGGCACAACGTACGTCTTGCCGATCGAGTTCTCGGGAATGGAGACATTGTAGAGTGCTCTTGTGAACTGGAATTGGAAAGCGGCGCGCGCTTGGTTGCCCGGGGCCTCAGCGAGCGTCGACGGGGTGGTCGCCGACGCCGGCGACGTCGACGCTTTTGGAACGAGACTATTGCTGCCCGGCGGCGAGAGGGTGTTCGCCGTGAAGCTGTCGGAAGACGGTGAGCCAGCCGTGGCGGCGAACAGCCACAGCCAAAGCCAGGGCCAGACCAGCAGCACGCGCTGCTTCATCCTGCGCATCGTGTCGCTAGCTCATCCTCGAGACTTTCTCCTCTGCCTTCTGCCCGCTGCCCGAACTCTCCGCCCGGCAACACGAGACCACTCTCCCCGCTTCCGGCGGCTCTCTCTTAACTGGACGATTGCCTAGAACAGAAAGAAAGAAGTAGGGTTAGATCCTGGAGGATGCATTGGAGGAGCGCGCGTCCCCTTCGTGAGGAGATGCCGGAAGCCAAATCCCGGTTATCCTCGACGACAGCTATGACTTTCCACTCGATCGAGCATGATGAGTAGACGGTTTATCCTCAAGCTTTCGGGCTGCGCTATCGACTAGCACGAAGCTCGAGCTTCCAAGCTATCGTGCCTCCTCGGGACGTTCAATCAATGAGCGCCTGTGAAACGCAAGTTCGATCACCCGGCCGGCATCAGCCGTGAAAGGATCCCGGTGATTTCTTCTTGGTAAGAGCGATGCACCCAGCCCGAATTATCACAGGCGACAGGCTACTTTCAAGCGGATGTCTGCCACGACCTTTCGCAGAGTGAAGATCCACTCGGATAAGAGACAGGGAGTAGCGCAATCAGTCGGCTACACTGGAAAGGAGGATACACATTGTCGATGTTAATCGGGAGACTGTGTACTCGGGAGATTGCTCTCGGCTAAATGGAAACAGTAAATCCGCAGCGTAGCCTCGTTGCATCTTGCAGGAACACGCCGTTTCGTCGCGAGACAATCGCCAATGGAAAATCTATGGCTCTCGTTCGAGGCTCTCCTTAATGACCGAGTGCACGTTCCGCGCGCGGATTTCAGGCTTAGATCCTCCCGTTGAAAGTGCCATTTAGGCGGACGCCCCTGCAACTTGCAATACTATGGGATATCCCTCTGTCCCTCTCGCTCTTGGCTCACTGAACGGGTTTCGCCGATGGTTCGGGGTGTGACAGCTTCACTGGTGGCGGAAGATAACGGCGCCGGCTGACACCAAGCGCGCCGAAACCGATAGCTGTACTGCACGATTTTCCCTATCTTTCAGCCTCCGCGGCATTCCCTTTCGAGCGGTCCAGCCGTCCTCTCTAATCTCGACTGACCCCGGCTTTCGCCCGGGTATTTCCGTCGGCTACACTGCCACACCGTTCCATCTATGTTTTAGTAGTTTCGAGAGGGCTGATATCAATGCATTGAGCGTCGGAAAGCGAACGGCGCACTTGAATGCCTATGCCACTTCGAGTTTTGATAGGAATGGAGCATTGTTTGTTCTGGCATTTGTCCGTTCCATTGGTAAAACGGCAAGTTCTCATCGAATGTAAAGGGCAAGTGCGTGCTTCGTCACGCGTGAAAGTTAACTCTGAACGCACCAACTCTTTTCTTTTTTCGATGCTCTTGTTTAATGGGGAGCGCACCATCGCGAGATTGCACGGAATAGAGCGGAAGTCTGGCGCGCACGTCGGCAGCGCAGCATGCGACGTAAGATCGTACGAGTTATACCAGCGATTACCAGTAGTAGCAATAGTCTCGGCCTTGAGCATCTGGCGGGCCAACCAGCCAGCCAGCCAGCCAACCAGCCAGCCAGCAGCTCTTCAGTGCTCTTTTTAGAAGGAGCCGATGCCCGGCGCCGATATCCTCGTTGCGTTCGATTCAGCCGGCGTTTATCTACGCCAGGAAACGAGCGTCCCGCCAATTAACGCTTACCGATCCGAAACAGTTGTAATAAGAAGCGCTTAAACGCGCAGCTCGGCTTCAGGTATGCGCGCGCGCCGCCCCACGCTAACTCCTCTCATCCGCCCCGGCATTCTCTGCGAGTGTAACCAGAGAGAGTTTGCGTGTATGTGCAGTAAAGCGAGGGCAAAACGAGAGAAAAGAGGATCGGATGAAACGAGTGCGCCAACTTGGCGCCAGTGAACATTTGCGTTGCGTTTCCGCGACACGCGATAGAGAGAAGATCCGCTCGGCTCGGAGTCGAGCGTGTCTTATCAGCGGCTCAACTTGTCCACTTCATTCAGAGAACACTCGACGAATCCGGCGAGCCAGCCAATACAAGCGTAATCGTCCCACTCTTTCTAGAAGAGTGCATGTGCACGTGTGCGCGCCTCTACCGGCGACGACTCGGAGCCGCACCACTTAATTAGACGCAGATCTGGATCTCATCTCGCTGCCTGATTACAAAGTAAACTTTAAGGTTTTAGCAGTGCTCCTGGTAAATGACGAGGGTATGAAGGAGATCAAGATGTCCCGGCGCGATTAGCTACGAGCTATATCGATACAACCTGCTCTTCATTACTCTCGTTACCGGCCAGCAACAATAAAGATAGTGAAGTATGCCTGCCTAGATGCTAGTCGAGCGAAACTCTACGACGCTGGTTCTAATCGTGTGTTAAACATTACTCCGAGCTTACGATACTAATTGACTGGGTCAAGAATTCCGGCTTATATATAATACCAAGAATATTACTAGGGGGAAATGATTTCTTAACTCTAGTCTTATTCTTCGCTTGCAGTAGCTAAGTTACTAGTAATTTAAACCCGTTAACCATTTCAACTCTCTATTTTTCCTTCACCTGAACTCTCATCTTTTGCACAGTGTAGACTAGTACGATCCTCAAGCATGAATTTAAACATGAAATCAAATCAGTTGAATTCATACAACTCAAAGTCAATAATGCCAAGTAGGCATTTAAAGTGTACAAGGGTTAAGCAGTCGGTGGAATGGTATGTGTCACGATGCTAGGATCAACTCCGGCTTGATACAGCGGCAGAAACCACAAGTTCCCCGTGACTTTCCTCGGGGTTTCATCACTGGTAGAAAGCTCAGTCCTTCGGAGGCAGCAGCAAAAGCAAAGGGAAAAGCCTGGCTTGGACGAGTCTGATTCAACCGTGATATTTTTGCACCACCATTCCGCCGTCAGCGGTCAAAGCGAGCGAGCCTGTAGCCAGCCAGACTGGAGCTATCGTTCCTGTGAAATAGAAAGTCCTCGCTCTTGCCTTTGCTCGCCGATGCAACCCGAATGAAGTAAATCCACCTGGCTGCCGTGAACATATCGATGTAATCCTCTTTTCAGTCTTGTTTCTAAAATACAACTTGACTCCCATTCGTTTTCCCGTTCAATATCATCAGGATTAATATTATTACATACACCTTACATTACTACGTTACAACATAAATATTGTGAAAACAGATTACGGTGTAAATATAAAGAGCGCAAATCGTAGTGAAGCAAACTGTGGACGAAAGGGTGGTGTTGGCGGGGAAGGCGTGAGGAAGAAAGAAAAGAAAAAATAGGAGGGCAGAGGGAAACCATGAGAAGTAACGGTGGGACTGGTGGAATAGTTAAGCAATTTCACCTGTAGCCTTTCGCTGTCGCGCTTTCAGTCCGGCCATAAACGGCTGAGCCGCAGGAAGCAACGGGTCGCTCTGAAAACGAATGAAAGCAATGGGAAAGGTGGGCCAACGTTGCCGGCTGGCTACCGGTATTTTAGCGCGGGGATACGTGCGATCGTATTCGTTTGCGGAACGCCGGACAGCCGCGCTGGTTGAAAGAGAAACGAAATGGACGATGGAATTAATTTTTCGGCTTTCCCACCCGCAATTCTGACGCGCGCTTGCGCTCTGCTTAACTGACCGTTTTCCTCGCTACAAAGCAAACTTTGAAAAAGCCCAGAGGGGTATTATTTTTCCGGCCCCACCACCTCCCCCTCGACCAATTGGTTTCGCTCGTGATGCATTCATGTATCACTTGCTTGTTTACCATTGTTTCGCGTGCGCGTATATGTTTTTCGATTTCGTTCCGCTGCTCGATTCTCCCAGACTCGATGTGCTTTTGCTAACCTAAATTATATGCGCGCTCCATCCCTTCGTTCGATTGCGAAGGAAAACGATGTAACAATGAAAATGAAAGTATAAATTCTTTGGAGGATGCTGCAGGTTGTGATGGGAACTGATGTAAGATAAACAGAGCGCAATGAACCTGCGAAAATGGGTCACTGGGACAACATAGATTTCCATTATTAAGCATATACTACAATTAATTGTTGCAGTGTACTCCAGGAGCATCTCGAGGCACAATGGGATTTTAGCTCATGCACGTGCGGGCAGGCTAAAAATGGTGTCGATTACGTGGAGAGATAGATCCGGATGCGAGTAGCGGTCCACAGCATCCTACGCTAAAACCTTTGTCTCGATAGGAGGGTAGTCGATGCGAGCTATTCCCACGCTACCGTTGGTATCGGGGAACTTTCGCCGGTGAGCTTGCGCAAACTTCGCAATCACCGTCTGAGAGAGTGGCCAGTCGTAAACGGCTATTTAAATAAAGTGGCGAGAAGACCCTGCACTCGGCCGAACCCGCAAGAACCCGATGACTGAGCGCAACACATACAGACCCACACATATACAAGAAACTCTGTTCTCTTAGTGGAGCGGCGAGTAGTCGATGATGAAAAAGGCCGTTCGCTCGAAGGTGAGGAGGCGAAGTATCAAAAAGGGCGCAAGAAACTCGGCCGCTCGGCCCGCTGTTCCCAGCAAGAACTTTTACGGCCTCGTAAAGCGTGGATCTCGCTCTTTAGCGGCATTATCCGTAACAACGTCTCGCAACACTTATTCTGCAGAGCAAATTTATAGGTTGCGCCGGCGCGCACTTTACGGTAGGCCAGAGCACATCGACACCCCCACCTCCGCCCCCTACAGCCCCCTACAGCCCCACAGTTGTAGTTGAGGCTTGCAGGAGACAAAAAGGTCAACTGCGATTCTTCCGAGGTTCGAAAAAGCGAGGCAACTTCTCTCTGGACTTAGTTTGCGCAGCCGAACGATATAGTAGGGCGGGTGGCAGTAGAGGAGGACACAGCCAGTGCTTGGAGCTAGCTGGACCACCGGATGGCGTTGCACATTCATCGGGAGCGAGCATCCCCAACTTTGACAGCGTCCGACGTCCCCGGAAGTGTACCGTTGCAGCCGAGGCGGCCCTTCCTGTCTGCGTTTCTCATTTTCTGCGGACGCCAGTGCGCTTTGTGCGCCTTTCCTCCGCAGAGATAAGCGTGTGTCACGTGGCTGACGGGCGAATAATATTTCCGTATTTCAGGCGAAGGCGGACTTTCCGCGGCGGCGCACACTCGCTCGCTCGCTCGCTCGCTGCGAGTCTGTCTAGACGGATAATTAAACGGAAGAACCTGCCACCATCGGCGCGCCAGGTTCCAGTCTACCTTCGAACCTGTTACCTACGCAACTCTTATCTGGCATCGCGCGCCGCTGGAATGCCGCAATATTATGGAAAGCGTGCATTCACGAGCGAGCGATTCCGCCGCACATAGTCCGCCGAGCGTGAGATAATGAGCGGCGCTCATTGTAAGTTGTAGCTATGTATGTACTTGGCGCGTTACGCCTCTCATTCAAACTCCTATATTACTGGGACTGTTTCAATGGCTCGAGCTATTCGGGCTTGCATGCTTTGCTGTTTCGATGATGAAAGTCCTTATCATGCATAATGAACAGTAAATGATATGAATGTCTGGTGAAGCGCTGGCTGCCGCTCGATGCACTCCATCAAGCTTTAAAAACTAGAGCAGGCTATGTATTTAAATGGGTTAATAAAACTGCGTTTCCATCGGATTATCCAGCCAGTGCTTTTATCATTCCACTGTCATTAAAACTTTTCTCCTCCTATTTCCTCGATGCGGTGGCATCTGTCTACCGTATTATCGTAACCAGTACTGGAAGCTAGTAATAGGTATTCTAAGAGGTTTATGTTGAGTGGGACGAGCATAATCTCGATTACGCCGCCGCATCCGAAAGGATTTCTGTGTCCTGCTAACTGTGCGGGGGTGGAGCCACCCGCAGTTGCACAAGAATGCATTTCTCGTTTTAACATGCACTCATGAAAGGCTGTTGCAAGAAGGGAAATGTTCGGCGTAAATGAAGAACTGGCGAAGGCACTTTGGCATGGCAGGTTCCCGTTCGTTGGCTATGTGGGCCAGAGATTTGAGGCTGGAGGGAAGGAAACTGATGGTGGAGCAGTGCCGCTTTAAGGGGTTGGTTGGTCGGAAAGCCAAAGGAGAACGGTTAGAAATGGAAGGCGCGATCGTGCGGCAACGCGATCATTACCATACCATTTGGCCGAGTGAAAAACAAGAGGGTCGACAACGAGAGGTCGTCGAGGGGGGCGCGGACGGGAACTGGGACGGTGACGACCTCGGCGACGCTCCAGCTCTAACTGGCTCCTCGGCACCTCTCGAAAGCCCTAATCCAGTAATGCAAATTCAACGGGACGACCACCGATTTTCTTGGACCCCCCGCGCTTTAGTATTCACTGTGTACATTTTTCTACCTCCGACCCCGTGCTACTTCTCTTTCCTCGACCCTCGCCGGCGTTATTTACTTAAGCGTAGCCGCACTCCGCGGGATATCGCTTACGGCCACTTTGCGCCCCGGAAATATGTTAGAGCCATCCAGATATACACACGTATCCTTCGGAAGCCACTTTGTGCGTCACAGAGTGCCGAGGGTGTAAATTCGATTTCAAATAAATTTCTGCTTCCCCTGCAAAATTCGCTGACATACCTATGTACATACGTATAGCAGGAGTTTCTGCGTATACATGTGTGCAGTGGGAGCGCAGAGAGTACTGCGGGTTTACCTTTCGGGGGAAGAGGATGCTCGTGCTTTTGCTCTCTCGCTCGCTCTCTCGATTTCCATGAAGCGGGAAGCCCTTTCTTTCGGTGCTCCAGAGAGGATTGCGGTATCTCGAGCTTGCAATTACTTAAAGGGGGCGGCGCGCTCGGCAAACATATTGGTATTTGTGCCGGCCAGCACGGGATTAAGGGTAGCTATGTACCAAGCAGGCAGAGGAGGTCCGCATGTATACGCTGGCCTGGAACAATGACGATGACAGCGGGGGCAATGGAAGGCCAGGCTTCGGTACAAAAGCTGCTGCTGCTCCGAAGCTTCGTCTCACCGGACACTGCTCGCCAGCAACGGCCCTCCCTTGCTGTTCGAGCGTCATCGCTGACAAATGGACGACGACGATTAAATCAATCCTGCAGAAATGCCTGCTCCGCCATTACTCCCACGCTTTCCCTCACATCCCAACGGCGTACGTGCGCGCCACACGCTCACAGGTGTTTATGTGTGCCGATCTCAATGACCAGCAACGCACTTGCATGCGGAAATGTGCACTGCTCCGCCGATTGATTCCGCTAGTCGCTCGCCCGGCAATGCTCGCTCAGGAATGTAATCTATTAACCAGCAGTGTGCATTCTCAATCGAAGGATCGATCGATCTAGGCTTTCTCTTCGAATAGCTTTCGTCCGCCTGAGTGTTTCGCCTGCTGGTTTCCCACTGACGAAGCGGTCGTTATTGTTAATACTTCGGAACAGCCACCAAACCTCTCTGTGGCTCCTTCCCGTGAATCTGGCGGATCTCTTGCATTATTCATTGCTGAATTTGGAGGTTCATGATTCGATGCTATGAAAACACGCGTTTCTGCGACACGGAGGGATGTTTAGGAGCTGTTCATTAATGTGCTGGCGATGGCAGTGAAGTAATGGAGACGCTCGGTCAATGCTCCGCGCGCTCGCTCACAATAGAACTTTTCAAGAGGAGCGCAAGCCAAATCACGATGGGATTGGAGAAGCGACTGAAGAATAGGTATCTATTTAGCAATGTCGAGGAAACTAGTAGTCTCGTGACAAAGGTTATAAACACGTGCTCGGCGTTAATAGGATCTCCCAGCGCCCTTAATGAGACAGATTGCAAGACTCCAAGGGAAACACTGCTATTAAAGCTTAACTCCTTCTTCTCTTCTGTCGGTATATTTTTCTCTAACGACACTCTTAACGAAGAAATAAAAAGCCCAAGCTTTCTCACTTTCTCCACGGAACCTAAGGATATTTTTCATGTCAGCCTCACAGTTTTTCCTCTGTATTTAAATTCTAATTCGAAAGCTCACAAATCCGCTTGATTTTCGTTGCATTTTATTCAAGGCGAAGTGTACGGCAAGCTAATTTTGCCGAACGTGATAAAAGCTTGATTAAACAAACCCGAGAGTTTAAATCAGTTTTCCACTGATTTGCAGCTCGGTGATGTAGATCAACGTGCAGCACGTGCCCAAGCTAAATCATTACACCTGTACCAATACACTCGATCGGCGTAAATAAAAGGCCAAGTGTTGCAGTCTTACAAGCGCAAATATTTGCCGATTCGAAGGCAATGTAGCGGAAAATGATGATCAAAGCACTCGTTACCGCCTGCCGTCCAAATACTCGACCGTAATCGATGAGTTCGATTACAGAGCATGGTGGATGAGTTATTTATAAGTGTCCGGCAGAAAGAAGTCGGGGCCGACGGTCGTCTGACGCAAAAGGAAGTGAAATAAAGGAGAAGGAGAAAAGGCAGCGAGGTTGTTCGCCCCTTTCTGCGGCGAATTCTGGTTAAGACACTCTCTGAAGGGCTTCGCTCCACTTTAGAGGATAGCTCGAGCGAGCGGCGTGTCTGGCTTCGCGTCTACGTTCGCTTCGGGACTCATTAAATCGATATTTTGCACTGTATCTGCATACGCCGCTCTTCCTGGCCTCTCTGTACCCGGTAACGTAGCGACAGTCTGAGTTAAACGGCCGGAAAATAACAAGACAGACAGTGATGATTATGCAAACGAGCCGCGTTACTTATATATAAACCTGATTTCCATAAAAATAGCGCCGACACGAGAGCGAGCCAAGGCGCGGGCTCGAGGGTGCGAATACGTTGCTGTGCTCGGCTTGAGAGATTGCTCAATTATGGCTAAAGCGGGCAACGTCGAACAATAAGCAATTTTCATTACAAGAGTGCACTCTCGCTTACTGATCTTCTGCTCCTCTGTAAACTAGAGGCACGTGAATGTAATATGCTTACTACTGAATAAGTATGGAAAGTGTACTCTCACTCTATGTGCATAGCTTTTCAGTCAAGTAGCAATACATGCGTGTACAAGAGTCTTCTTGCTCTTAGGTGTAAATTAAACTAATCAGCATATTGCGCGTAGTCAGAGAAATGAGCAAGGTGAATAGTTTCTACTGTTTGTCCCTTTTAAAGTCATATTTCTGATCTGGCTTATCCTTTTGGGGTGACTTTTCTATTTAATTAAAGGTAAATGTAGTCTAAACGATTCTATAATGGATGATATGATAAAGAAACTTATTTATTGCCGACAATGTTAGCTATGATTTTGTCGAAAAAGTGAGAGAATATGGGGCAGATGCACTCGCTATCTTAATTCTGCATTCCATCAGAAGAGAGGACGCGCATCGGCACGGGCCCAGCTCCAACAGGCAGGAGCGAATTCCCGGAGCAATGAGTCGAAAGCACGCTAGCTTTGATTACTTGCGACGTGTGCGCCGCAGCCGCAAACACGCGCCTCCGCAACCCCAGCGGCCTCCGGATACATTCCAATTCCGAAAACGAGGCTTCGCCCGAGCAGAACCGCTCTCCTCTTCCCATCCACGCGCCGTGTACACTCGATTGGGGAGCTCCCTCGCGCGTAGAATAACGGCCGCCCGTAATTTGCACGCAAATCGGCGCGTATTCCGCATTGATTTACGCCTACTGCCACTAGAAACAGAACACGCGACTCCAGATTGAAAGATGATACTCTTCTACGGGAGAGTTGAGAGTTGTGCCTTATAAATTATGGGGAATCGCACACAACACTGGTTTTCGACTCATAAATCAATCTCTGATGATATTACGATTGATTACTTGCCAATAATTGCAGTAATCTAGTCTAAGAGTGTTCTTTTTCATATTGTAGTTGAATAATTGTGTCTGTTCAATGCAAAGGTACATTTGGTGATGGCGACAAAAGCTCCATTGGAAAGAACGAGGGGGTGATTTGTGTTAGCCGATTTCCCGAGTACAGTAACCATAAATTTAAGGGGTGATTTCTTTTCACCGGTGCGAAATTGGGATATCTGTGGAAGTAACGTCGATAGTACGAGCGTACGATCGTGTCTGGGTAACAGCGGACAAATGTAAAGCCCTGAAGCTCCGAGGATCGTTGCGTTCACAATCCGGGGATGATCCAAGTTGCCCGATGGAATCCAGCTTTGAATCTCTCGCTCGCTCTTCGAGCACTCTTCCACGCTATTCGTTTGTGATTTGCCGAATGATTCGTTCGCCGGACGTTTAATATCGCAGCGGGTCCGATCGCAGGGACACGGGCTGCGCTCCGATCTCCACTGTCTGGGCTAACGCATTGTCCGCGCCCCCACTATTATCCGATTCGTTCTGCTCGTCGAAAATAACGCTGCTAGCACGCTCCGTTCCGAGCGAAGCAATTTCTCACTGCTCCGCTTGTCCGCTCATTCTGAGCTTTTTATTATTGATCCGTTATTTATCGTGGTCGATTCCGCTTGGGGGAAAGCGCCATTATTATCGATCTGGCACGCTAGAACCGCCTTCAGATATTTGTAATAATGATTGTCGCGCTACGCTCAACCGAGCTTGGGGGTGTTCTAGGGTCGCTGAGATAGGTGCGGGCACCTGTTGGCTCTTTGGCCTGGGAAATATAAATTTAATGACGATATCACCATCTTCCCAGCTACATGCACTCTGGACCACTTAGTCCTGGCACGCGATCACCTTCGACCTCTCGTTCTCTCTTGTTTGTCTATCGTTTTTCGATTAGCAGCCCATTATTCCAGCACCGACTGATATTCTGCAAATTGTCGAACTTAATTGGAGAAATTGGTAGCTTGCTAATGGATAGCAACGCTTTGTCAATTAGGATATCGTTTAGATTACTCTCGGTGAAATTACAGTCTACTAATTGTTCCAATTTGGGGGAGTCAAATTTCAAAGCGTTAATAGAGTGTAGAGTGAAGTATTGCACACAATATAGAAGTATTAAATAATAATTCAATCTGTGAAAAAGTAGGATAGTGGAAATTCCTAATTAATTTACTTCGGTGCAAAAGGCAAGGAACCTTGCAAAATAATACTATCTTTATCAGAGTGGATGCCGAATACTGGAATTCATATATTCACATAGTTGTAAAACCGTTGTAAATCTCCGTGGAATTCGCGAGTAACATGGCTAATAACTACGCCAAACTAATATGGACCAATGAGAGAATATCACAATATGCGTACGTAATATTAAATTATCAACGGACAAGAATGCAAGATGCCAAGGGACGATCCGTCAAAGCTACAATTAATCCTTTGCGCATTGAAAGCATGCATTCCATGCGATCCTTGCAATATTTAGCAGTTGGCGGAATAGTTCAAAGCTCAATTGCCTGTTAAAAATGTGCACTCGAAGAGTAACTGGCTTCTGAACGTTTTGGCACGATGGCAGAGGGTTAAAGGTCTCCGAAAAAGGGCATAGATTTGCCGCGGCACTCATACTATAATCGAACAGGGCCGTTATGTTTCTTCCCAATCGTTCATCGATAAAACCGATTTAATCGGCGACCAGGAAATACTGATGCGCCAATGAGCGCGCGATCCATTCGGCTCACATTTTATGTATTCCGCACTTCCACTCTTGCTGGCAGGACCAATATAAAAACCGACGCGGAAAGCGACCGCTTGATCTATACATATACATACCGGCGCGGCGGCAGTTCAGCGACATTTAATCGCCCCATTGGCAACATTGATCGTTCCAATGTGTTCCCGGCACCCTTTCAATAACTTCGGATAACCGCCCGAGAACAATCGCCGTTTTAAACAAATTATAATAAATTCCTGCACACTTGCATGCACTCGTTGTAATGTTCTACGGTGGTTCACAAATATTTTTGCACTCTGGCTAACGTTCCACCACTTTTCTGCAATTTGTATCCATAAACGTATTTTCAAACAATACGACATCGTATAATATATGCATGTAGCATATAACAAACTCGGCCTGTTTTACAGGAAGTAATCAAATTATGCTCGAACCTAAAATAGGTCGTAGAATTGAAATGTTATTCGGAAGAACTGTGTGCCGTGCGAAAATACGATAAATCGCTCTTTAATTTCCTCGATAGTAATTGAAAAGCTGGCAGGCGATGCTTCCGGCGCTGTGAGCAAGATAGATTGATTCCAGAGAAGGCTAATATTTATGGAAAATTTCGATAGAGAAACTTTGATGGTTGCTGGTTAGCAAGTTCTTTCCCTTGCGATCTGGTGGCGAACCGCTTCTGGGGAGCAGGCAGCCTCGATCACTGCCACCATTATTCGGAATTTAATCAGTGGTTTCATCAACTGTAAACCCGCTTCCCGTCCGAAGTCAAGATTAAGCCGACCTCCTCTGCTGAGAAGGTTCCCTTTTCCGATAAGTTGCTTCGCTCGTGGTTCACCGGCGGGAGTGGGGCTTCGGTGAAGAAATAGCCCTCGACAAAGGAGGGCTACTCTTCTTTTATCGCGATGGCCTCGATAATTCTGGGCTGGAAAGCGGCGTTGGATCGTCCGGCGATCTGTTATGTTAATCCACTTGGTCGATCGATCGCATTCCCATTTCGCTTATTGCAGCGTCGCCGCGCCGCGCCGGTACTCTAGCCAACCAGCAAGATAGCCAGTACCTAGCACGTATTAGGCCGAGTGTACTCATGTACTAACGCGTAGATGCCAAGATTAAGGGAGACAGTCGACGGCCTCTTCATCCCTATAACGGTCTAATGCAAATCTGCCATCCTTCCGAAACTAAAAGATCTATAACTCTATCTCCGATCTTGAACCTGTTTCGTGCACCAAAGTAAGACGTCGGATGAACTTTCTTCTTGCAAAGAAGATGAATTATGCAACGCACTCCCTTCCCTAACTCGCAACTTCTCGTTACTTGAGATCAAGTCGGCAGCCCTCGATTGTCGTATTGGTTTCGCGTTATCGATCCGAAGGCACAACAGGCTCGGATCATTGCCGTTCCAAGGAAACTTGGACATTTCTGCGGCGGGCATAAAGGGAAACTCTAGCGCGCGATGGTGGCGCAAACATTGTGCCAAACTAGCGGCAAGTATCGGCCGCCGCTGCGCGCCGCTCGGCTCGCATCTCCATAGAACTGGCAACTTTATTACGGCGCACTGCGCCTCATTCATCTTCGGTTTCCTCTCACCGTCAATTTCCGACGAGACAATGGAGAGCCGCCCGCCACTTCACGCTCATTCTAACGTAAGCCCGTGATTCTATCAGCCGCCAGTTGCCGATTAACCTCTTGGCTAGACGCGCAAGCACTGCGTATAGATTTTCTGTCGACTAATGGTTTAGTGTGCACTGTGCTTGTTTAACGCGACATCAAAATGCAGCCGGCTGTGCTTTTGTCAAACCGATGAATGCCTGACGAATATACGCTCGGCCATATATAAAATCTCTGTAATTTATTCCATCCAGTGGCGTGCCAGTCGACACAGAATATCTAGTATTTGCTGTTCCCCTGCAAGCCGACTCTATGAAATATACTACAACTTTTTCCCTGCATAAAAAAGACAGGATAAAATTCAACTGAAATTGTAACAATCAACTTTTGGCCCGGTTCTTTTTATTTCTGGTGGATTCGTACTGTGTCAGTAATTAAACCCATTGTTTACAGGGCAAACATCGTTACAATAAAGTGACTCGTAATTCACCTATAAGGCAAACATTTGCACTCCTTGAACAAAGGAAAACATGCGAACGATTGCAATCAGTACTGACCACAAACTATTTCAAGAATAATGCCAGTAATCAACAGCAGTGTAGTAGAAGCATCGGAAGAGGCGATTGCAACACGATCGTGGAAGAATCGTGGTTGGACGTAGGGGCGAGCGGCATACGGGAGATTCTCGAGATTTAGCATAAATTTCGTTACAGCCTCACGTGTTTACGTGACCGCAACCAGAGAGAAAGAGAGGGAGAGAGTTTCGCGAGAGTGAGGCAAGCGTGTTGGAAGTTGGAAGGAGCGGTACGCGTTGTAGAGTCCGAGGATCGGACGAGTTGTTTTCGGGATACGATAAGACGAACGGCATACGTGCAGCACACAAATGGCAGCAGCTGCACGTGCATTGAATATTTAACCGGCTTAAGGCCCTTTACACAATGCGCACGAATGCCACTGCACGGGGCGACCAAACCGACTGGCAGCAAGCCGAGGGGGCTAAGGGCATTTGCCCGACTGAACGAATTGAGGCGAGCGGGGTCCATATTTAATCAACATTTGTCCGCCTGGTCTGCCCTTCTCTTTCCGCTTTTCAGCTCACCTCTTTCGGAAAGTCTCGCTCGCTCTCGCTGCTCTGCCACAATGCTCGCATGCTGATAAACGAAGAGCGAAGAGGAAAGCGAATGCCTCGTGTATTGCAGACGCGTGTTTCGCCCGTACCGCCTTCGCTCGCCGTATGTCGCCACGTGCTACCACCGCCGCTCTCCTTCCCACAGCCATTCCCCTCCTTACTTCACTCTGTCGCTTCCGACTTTACCGAGACTTTTCGACTTTGCCTTTGCATTATGCATTAATAATTCAAGTGCTCGTCTCGGCTTCCGTACGCCCCCTTACCTATCTCCGAAAACATCTCCCGAAATTTGGAAGCCTGTTGCCCGAGGCCAACACTCCTACCTGCATGACGAAAGAAGACAAATATTTTCGAACAGTCTCTAAACCCTGATCAGTGAAATAACAGAGCGCAAGTTGCCTGGAAATTCTAAACGAAATATTTACTCTGAGATGACAAAAAAGGAATTTATAAACTGTAATTATTCATTTTGCGAATATTCTTGCTGGGTTTTTTTGTATAGGGAAGTATTTCAAATGCACTGGCAATTGGTCGACGATGGAATTCAGGCGGGTTAAACTTGAAGGGGGTAACTGCCGTGATTTCCGGGATCGCGTTAATTCGGAACTACTTTGCCCCGAAGGATGAATCATCGGGGCCGCAGCTCCGGGAGAGCCATTAGCGAGCAACAAGCTCCTCGAGTCGATGCCGATTTCGCATGAAAATCAAGTCCAATTAAGTATAACGCAGAAGGAGCGCGCCAGATTCAGCAATATCCCGCTTCGTTAAGCGCGCCCGGCCAAATTCCTCATTATACGTCCGACTTCCGTGCGAAATGGTTTAAAGCAGAGGAGTTGGGGCGAGCAGGAGTTGGGAGTGGTTGAGGGAGATATTTATTGGAGTCGAGGGAATATGCATTGGGCTGCAGTGTCAACGAAATAGGTAATGACCGCGGTACCAAATAATCTTAGCTCATCCAATACGGGAAGAAAGAGAGGAAAAGTAGTGGAGATCGTTATGCAGATACTTCGAAAGCTTTGCTCGAAGCAGAAGCCTTATTGGAGCGATTACGTGATTTCGGTCAGGGCGAATGGAACACTTCGCCGACTAATTAGAATACGGAAGCCCATGCAATTCTTGGAAAGAGGCTCCGCTGATCCTCTCACGCAGCTCTCACAATGCTGACCTCAGTATTGCGATACAATAGCTACTATTCACTAATATAAAATACTCGGAAAATTATATCTCGCAAACAGATCTCCGCGACGACGTTTCGCTGCACAGGGAATTCCCTGGAAATCCAACGAAATTGCCCTGCTCATAAAATTCACTTCGCTTCATGGAGATATGAATCTCTCAGTCTGCTCGAGCACGAGCCAGTTATTTGTGATTATAAAACCCGACATAAAAGAAACAGCAATCTCGTCATTTTTGCGACATAAAGTTGTGTATTATATACAGAAATTCATATTTATAAGGTATGTAAATTCAATGTAATAATAATTAAGACCTCTGCTTTACACGTTAGATTCTTGTCGATGTGCTTGCTTTTACGGATAATAACATATTCGACCGATAATAAATTCAGGTTTCCCGAAATATAGGGTAAAACAGGACAAAGCCACGTAACCCTCTCGACGCAAGTGCACGAGCTACTTCTAACAAGAAGTTCGCCGCTCGGTCGAAGCAAACCTGGCAAGTATAATACCATGGAAGATAACATAGGAGTATACAGCAGCTCGACAGACATAACCGCGCTCCTCACTAACTGCGCAAAATGATATCCAGTTATCACGAAAGTGTTTCGAGTTCTAGCCGCACCGGCCGATCCACCCGTTCAACGAAAGTTCACGCGGGTAAAAGCAAAGTTCGAAACGCGAAGAAGTTAAAGCAACGTACCGACGAGCTGTTCGCAAGGTCTACGAGCGCTCTATAGTTGAGCAAACGAGCTACTAACTCTTCTATCACTAGAGAAGCTTTGCTCACCGATACCTTGGTCAATAAAACTAGGTAGAATTCCGCTCTCTTAGATGAAGTCAAAACTTCAAAATTGTCGCCATTATTTGTTTTTCTCTAATCCGTATTGGATGTAAATTCCACGAAGAAATTGAGTTCTAAAACCTCCAATGACAATTTCACTCACAATGTGGATATAATGATTTCGTACTTCCATTTAGAATTCAATTATCAAGATTGAATTGACAAGTGAGTAAAGTGCAATGCTGAAATGTAGGAAATTCATTCCGGAAGTCAAATCAAACACCAGGAACAGTGGTTGTGTGTATTCTACTTGCGCTTCACGTGGCGGCGGGTCCCAAAATACATTAAGTTTGATGGTCCTCATTCTAATCTTGAGAAGCATGCATTCAAGGAGTAGTACTATCGACTTGAAATAATTAATGCACCATGGCCAACGTCCTCCCTTTCTCTGGTACACACATACATTGAGCGTGGCGAGCGTAGAGCAAAGACAATCGGACGAGATTGATCAAACGCGGCTAAAGTCAATGCACTAGATCAGCCATCTCGATGATCGAATCCCCGTCAATCAAAGGAGATCGAGATTAATGGTATCACACATGAATCGAAGCGGCGGTGGTACAAGCGTATCTATTACTACTCCATGGCCAGGCTATGTAATCACAACGGGGATTACATAGGAAGACCTAGGTGTTGCTTTAAGGTAAATCTACGGATTTGCGGATGGCAATGTCGGTACGATCAATACGCCACATTGTGGCAAACGTTACCAAGATTAACTGGGTACGATTTGAGCACCCAATGAACATTCATCACCATTGATTTGTCACACCATCGGCTACCACTCAAAGAGGATGCCCAGAATGAATTAGAATATTTTGTATCAAACCTTACTAAACTTGGACAAAGGATTGCATGGCGCGCGTGCGATCTAGGCTATCTCGAGTGTCTTTTTACCTGGAACAGAAAAAGGGGTAGTGCGTTAGTACGGCGTGCGACCCAGTTCGTGAATGAGATCATATGTACACATAAAGGTGTACCTGGGCGGGAAGTAAGGCTGCGCCTGTGAGATTGTAATAATAAAAATAAAAACGGCAAAGGGTGGAGGCTCTCGCATGTTTGTCGAAAGAGTAAGTGGAGGTAAATCAATTAAGTCGAGTCGTCATAAACATGAGAGTTTACCGAGGGTGGCGAAGCGGGGAGCGGAATCAGGATGTATTAAAATGTGAAGCTCGAGTCACGGAAAATACATATCGTATCTGGACGTCGACGCAGCTTGCTTTCCATCTTCCAGTGACTATAATAAATAACTCTACAAATATCGGGCTGCCTTGATGTTGGCCTTCCCCTTTAAACTTCCGTCGAAATGCACTGCGTAAGTAGTCAAAGCAAACGGAATAATTGATTTTCGTGTCGTAACAAGTTTCGACTGGTCGCCGAAAGCTCCAAATATGATTTTCCTCTTCTCTCTGGTACTCACTATTCTTCCACTTAGTTTCTTGCTGAAATAGAGCGCAGATATCGTAAAGTCAGCGGCGAACCATGTACTTATTGGACCGCGAACGCACTCTCAGGTAAATGTGTATTCCTCCAGGTGGCGATGAGAACGAGCGCTACTTGCACGGGGATTTCATTTTCATATCGCCAAGAAATCCAAGGTATTTTTATTTTCGAGCAGACACGCTCGTGACGCGAGCAAGGCCTCGATTTCCACTGATGTCACTTGTCTATCATCAGCACACGCCTCTTCTCGTTTTGTTCGCCGACCCGTATTACAGATTCCTCGGTATTCCCCTCGAGGAGACGCTAACAGTTAAATCAGGACGTGTTTCCAAACATCTCGCACGCAGCAGAGAATGAAAAAAGATCGGGCGATTGCAATGCAGCCTGTGACTCTGGGAATCGCAGGAATCTCATTTAATACATCCACCTCGACGGATCGACGCTCTCCTCTTCATCCACACTGAGGTATGTGTGTGTTCGCAATCCACAGTAGAAACTCTTGGAGGCTGATGCGAGCCGCAGTGGCGCGTTCACGGGGGGAGTTGAAGCGGGCAGAGAACAGCGGGTGAAGCAGAGCGAGCACCGCTTACATCGTCGACATGTAGGTGTACGTGTTTTGTTCCCAGGTGACGTGCCATCGGTGCTTCTGCACCTATGCAGTGGCGCACACGTATGCGCCCACACGCTCGCCCGAAACTCCCATTCTCACGTGAAAGCCGGCAAACGAAACGATGTAAAGCAGGCGGGGTGTAAAGCAAGGCGGATGTAGGGAAGGGGAAGTGAGGGACGGCAATGCAACCACGTAATGCATAACGTAATGCAGGCAAGGACGCGCTAGTATTGTCGTGGCAGTGCATTGATCAGCGATGCCGTCATCGTCTCTCGAGCGAGGTGACAGGGCGCTGAATGCTCGCTCCTCTCGAGCGGCTGGCACGTGGCTCTCCTGTATTTATGTCGGCCGTTTTGTGACTCCCCTCGACGACGCCGCCGCCGCCGCCGCCGACTGCCGACCGCCGCGCCGACGCTGACACCGACGTCGTTTTACATTGCAAGTTTCATGACTGCGCCCAGACCAACTGCCCTCTTTAGACGACGAAAAGAATGGTGTGCCGCGTGTCGCTGATGCCTGTGTTGTTATCCAGCATAATGCACCGTTGGATGCACTCTTTGTTTGCGAGCAATGTTTGCCCAACAGCCATCTACCTTGTAAGGCTATTCTCTATTAGCCGCTTATTACTGATTTCCCCGCGACTACTAATTTGATCGGCTCGAAACGATCTTTCGTTTCTTTCCGTCGTTAGAGGAACATACTATGATTAAGTAATAGATGCAAATACGTATATGCGCACTTCTCATTAGAGCTTATTGATTTATTGATCAACTACTACAATTTCTCGAAAAACTGAAGAACCAGTGCGTTGAAAAAGTCAACGCAATAACATGGAATGGATTGTGTAGTGGGACTTCAGTTATTTTAGCATCCTTCGAAATCCCCGGCAATTGAACAGTGTCCATGATTACTAACTGATACGGAATAACGCTTTTCAATGAAGTCTGCGCTACAGAGGCAGAGTATAGCATCGATTGAAGTGCTTAGCCCGCTTTCGAGAGCTTGAAATACCGGGCTCTTCTCGATCCCGATTGGATAGTCCGTGCTCTCGAATAGGATAACAATTAATTATCACAGCTGGGGTCAGTGGTCATTCTCGCGCGGAGTGTCTCTCCACTTTCATTGGTCTATTGGCAAGAGGGAAAATGTTGAAACATTGTCATGCACACACACATACAGATCCACAGGAATAGAATTCCCAACGTTGCAAACATTAATCCCCATAGAATTGTTTGATGCGCTTTCTGCGAGATGGACAAGTGGCCCGTAAATATTAATAAATACCATACTGTATTACATACCACATTCAATACAGCAGTAAAAATAGTCTCGAGGAGACAACACACAGAAGAACGCAGAGAATAGGATACCGGGCGGACAATCGGGCCACATCGCAATATTTCCGCGACTACTCTAGAAAGGTATAAAGGAAATAAAAGGCTAGGGGGTACTAAAAGCCAATGGTGCGTCAAGATTGTCCGTTTATATAAAATACATGGTGAGCGCTCGGATAGACAGCGGGAGGCGGAAGAACGAGCTTGTGAAATGGGGAGTAAATCGGGGGAAAAGGAGTATATGAGCGTGCGCCTTTGCTCCGGACGCTCACTGTCCGAGCTAAATCCGAGCTGAAGCGGAGTGTTCCTCGAGAATGGACCTGTATTTGTCAACTAGTTGGTACAACTGGACGGTCATTGCGAGAGAGAAGAGTCAGGGATGGTGCTTTCCATGCGGGCCGTCACTGTTTCGCTCCTCCTCCAGCATCAAGGCCGGATTCCCTCAAATTGGACAATAAAATCGCTCGGTTTCGCGGCGGCGAATATATTTCAATTTTGAGCCGGTGAGCGAGAAGGGCGATATCATAGTTGGAGCGTGCGGGCGAGTAGCAGCGCGATAAATCGGATCGCCGTGTAAATATCCTGGTGACACGTACGCGCCAGTGTGCTGCCTCTGTACATGCACTTCAGGCTTCCGGGCCGTTAGAGTGCCGCCGCGGGTGGTATTTATTGTCGTGATACACAAGCGCCTACGATAGAAGAGCGCGGGCACCTATGCATGTATGTTCGTATGCATAGCGGATCGAATAATGCGCGTTATGGCTGGGATCGGACTTTTTCTCCTACGGGAATCCGGCCCGAATTACTTTCGCCGCATGATGGAGTGTGGTCGCTCGACAATAGGCGTGGACTTGGTCTACCGATGGATTCTGTTATTGCCCGGGCACCGATGGACTATCGATTCCTCGCAACACGCATACCGACTGCATTGGCAGAACGGCCGCCGACACCGCACACTCTCGCCAGAGCATCTCCGGCTAATTAATGTTGCGGCCACTGTTATTTCAAGTCTAGCGGGATTAATCAAGCTGGGAAGATCGGGTGCGCCGACCGCTCGTCCGAATGTCCTTCCAGTTTCGCATGAAGCACCAACTGGGCGTTGGGATTATGAGTTGTTTATGCAAGGCGTATATTACGCCTGCTAGAACAAGTCGAAATGCCAGGGGAGCTCGGGTGAGATACTGTCATTCTTCGAGACCGTAAAATTCAGAAGGGAAACGGAGCATTCCGTGATACGGAAATGGCCGTTCCTCATATGCACTTGAGTAATCTCGAATTAGAGTATCATGCACGCACTGTGCACTCTCTCTATTAACAATTACTGAGTTAACTGCAATGAGTAAGTGCTTGAACTAATTTGAGAAAAAGGTTTCTAAACTTTTCCGGTTCCACTAGTCGAGGGTTTAATCAGGGGAAAAACCTTAAAGAATTTTTGACGTGTTGCAGAGATCGAGGGGAGTAGAATTTCTAAGGAAGTGCCGTCGGAATAAAGCGCAAGCGGGTATCTTCGAATCCCATTTCCGGATGAGAGAGGATATATCCCGGTCAGTCACTGGAAGCGAGGGGATCTTTTGTTCCAGGGGCGCGATGGTCGTGTATTTCCGAATCGAGATCAGTGAGGAGTTCCTGGTAACGAGCTTAGCTGGTCTTGTAGATCCGAGAGGAAGGAGAAGGAGAAGGTAACGAATTTGAAAGGGACGATCGTTTACCGCTCTCGCTCGTCGAGAAAAAGACAGGAAGGGAGAGGATGCACGGAACGAAGACGTCCTCATAAGAGCAACCTAGGCAAATCGCCGTTTTCTAGCTTTGAACTCGACTGTATGTCTGTTGCACTCTCTGATCGCTCGATGCTCGTTACCATTTCTCGATCTTTATGCTTCCGAACGCCCAACTTTTCATCGACTTAAGATTCAAGCAGTGGTGCGAGAGGTACTGCCTGTAATCAAATTGCCAGCGAAATAGAGTCCTTTTTATCTCGCGCAATCAATTCTGATTGGGAACTTCAAAGATGGAAAATGTCAGTCGGATGTTCTATTAACCAGTAAGTCAGAATTTCCAACCAGACAGAGTTGAAAAGTTGAAATAAAATACAGCTGGATCAGCGTTTCGGACGAGATTCAATCCATATTCCCGATTGCTTATAAAAGCAACGTTCATCTACAATCTTTACTATTGCATAGTCGCGGCAAATTACATTTACAAATGCCACATAGCAAGCGATTCCATTAGAGTGAGTGCTGGGGGAGGGTCGGGGTGGGGATGGAAACTGGTAAAGGGAATTCTGAATACAAGAAATCTGCATCAGGATAATTAAAATAGGGGGGGCAGGGAGTTCAAGAGGGAATTGATATTAGAGATCGAAGCGACCGCAGGATTACACTCTGAGAGCAGCATTCGGAAGCGTTCTCTATTATAATTCTAATTGGAGGGGGTTAGTAATTCGCAAACTCGAATTTCCCCGAGGTGTTCTCGGCTGATCGGCGGTTGAAATGCGAGCTAGGTCTTTTCGGCAATAGGGCGAGCTCCAACTTGAAATTAGCGATAGAAATGGCTTTGGATCGTCAGTGGGAATGGACCAAGTGGAAAGCGGCTCTCTGGCAGTGTCTTTGGTGCGATGTGGAGCGGGGTGAGCCTTTGAACGGCTTAAAGGCCAGCGGGATGGAAGAGCACGGAGTCAGTGGGTGCACAAATCAGCCCGGCCGCCCGATAATGCTCTTCTCCACAGGCTCGGTCACGAGGTGAAAGGGTTCGCAGTGCAAAATCACGAGATATCCGGGACGCGTAAACCATTTTGATCTACGAGCCGGTTACACTGAATGTGCGCCTATTGATGCCCGGGACTTCATTCCGCTTCGGACACGCCAGTCTGCGCCGTACCGACGATACAGCGTCGCGCCACGTCGTTCCGTCTCGACTATGCGCTTCTCCGCCAGTGCACCTGCGCCACTGCGCCACCGCTCGCACACACATTCTATCATGCCAACACCTACGACTGGCAAAGTGAGTGCACCACTCTCGAGATTCCGTGATAACGCACTTACTTTCATTCGCCACGCGCAGCCACTGACAATCGGTTCGCTCTGTGAGAGAAAGAGAGTGTGCGAGTGGCTGTGTCGAGCGGATTTAATGTACCGCGCAAACACAGTCTGGCCTATCTAACGGCGCGCTGCGCTTTGCAGTACGCCGCCGGCCGGTAAATCACTTTATGAGGTATTCATTCCACTAAATGTCATTAGTTACGCGCGTGCATATTGCGCAATGGGTTGCGAGCTTTCCGCGAAAGCGACGACAGTCCTCGTCGCGCATCCCTCTTTGTCTGGCGAAGAGGGCAAAAGTAGAGTGGCGTATTTTCGCACCCCGGCGTTTCTTGGAGTCACGAGTCAGCGAGACTCGCGATAGAAGAAGGATAGAAGGAGGGAGTATTGTGCAATCGATGAAATCGATCCTCGACGCCTCGTGCGCTCGCTCAAATGTCAATTGATCTTTTCTCTCGTTCGGCCTGTCTGCGCGGAGCAAATGCCAGAATCGGAGCGCACTCGCTGCCTCCTTTATACTATCATGGCCACCAACAGCTTTCCTATCTAACATGCATCTCATGAATTATTGCTTATTCCTTAAGCGCCGAGACAATGGGGGCGCGATCATTACAACCAGGAAAAACAGCGGTATTACGTTATCGCGCGAGTAAAGCTCTCCTGAGAACAGAACGCACAGTAGCCGTGCGCGCCGCCGCGCCGTCTGCAACAAGCACAGCGTGGAACGTTGTTACCGAGAAACAATTGGTCATTCCTGTGGGTGGAACACGAGGCGATAGGTGCGGTTATATAGCATCCACATGTGACGCGCACACCTGACCAAGCGAAGAGTGATCTTACCAGAAAGAGTAAGACGTATGTAACAGTGATTTACTGACGATTGATAGATTCAACTCTTCCGGGTGATTGTACTATACAAAGGCACACTACGGTTATACTGTTTGTATTCGAATGAAACTGCGAAGTACTGAAGAAAAAACAATTCCCTGTAATTTATACCCTCGAGGAACAAAAATAAACGGTAGCTATTTCTCAGTCTCCGAACGCAAAACCCGTAATTTCTTACGAGTGTTTACATTTGCCATTATTTAGTCACAGCAAAAAACCGCATGCTTAATGTAGAAGAATCTCGAAAAAAGGTAGAAACAAAGTTAAGACAGTATGCAAGGTGTCTTCGGTTCTCGAGATGAAAATGCCTGGAGTGGCAAAGGGGAGGATGGGGAAGGGAGAAGTCGAAGGTCGGGCGCGAACTCGCCGGCTTATCCGTGGTAATCGCGACCACGTTTTCGGCCCCTATAAATCTCATTATCGCGACAGTTTCTGGCTCGCAGTGCCGCGTTACAGCTTCTCCACTTGGTCCAGACGGAGAGAGCTCTCGGTTCCCCCGGCTAGGCCCATGTTGACCGCTGGATTCCGAGTGGCCTCCCGAGAAGACAGGACTCCAAGAAATTCGTCTTCCTCCTCTCGTGGCCCATAACCGCTATCGCATTATCTCCCTCGTCATTCGAAACTCGGAGGTCGGGCGGCGTACACCACGCACAAAGGCATCTCGTTTCGGCTCTGGTAATTACCAGCTCGCAGAGGCAAGCGCGCGCGCGCGAGCCAGCGCACTCGGGGGATTTCTTTCTTTTCAGGTGAACGCGAAAGCACACTGCTGCCGCTGCTGCTCGGCGTGCTCGCCTGCCGGGGTAATCGTGGCCCTCTGACGTGTAGGATACGGCACCGTAAAATAAAAACCGGTATACGCCTTTAAATCCTCGCTTCATGAGCCTGTAATCAGCCAGATGCTCTTGCCAAATGACGGCGCGCCATTTCTCGGGAATATCGTGAAAAAGCGATTACCGGGTGGAATTGGAGCAGGTACAATTGGGCGGCTATTCAATCCAGCGTGAGAAGTCGTAAGATTTTTTTTTTGCACTTCTGTAATGCCTATGATCGGCGGAAGAGAGCTCAAGATCTGTCCAGTATGTGAGTCCAATAAATAGCTAATGAGTGCTTCGTTGTATACCCGAGCAAATGAAATCTTGTGGGAAATTCAAGAAGAATTTATTGGACTATTTGAAAAGCTGGCGGTTCTTGTTTTTAACAGACTTCCTACGCAGAGTTGATTTGTAAAACTCGAACTTTGTCCAATATTACACTCACCGAAAGTCCCCATAATGAGACACACTTTTATAACCATTCCACTTTTTATCCGCTTCAGGTAGTTTTTCTGCTCCAGCGAGATAGAGAATTGGTAAACAAAATCCAGGATAATAGGAACAGAATTGGAGCATCAGTGCGTGGAGAATTCTTTGTGGTCAATAGTCTACTATGTGCATCTGTCCAGTGGTCTTTGATTGCAGAGGAATTCCTGCCAGTGCACGTTGAAAACGATCCTTGAAAAATCGCGAATTTAAAGGCAGTTCTATTTGTAAAGGCTGCAGGGTAGCAAAGGAATTTGCAATCGCAGGGCGCGTGTATATTCTTTCAGAAGGCGGCCACCAGGCTATACTCGTTTCACGGGATTCCTATTCTCGTTCCGTTGACCCTTTCACCGGCGGCGGCGCCCGCAGCGCAATCGTCGACTTCCTTTCCCCGAGTTCTCTGCCCATTGGCACTCGGCCGCTTCTCGCCAGCTGGCATACGTGCCGCGTGTGTCTCTTCAACAAGTTCGCTCGCTCGGCTCCGACTGCCTCTGCCGGCGCACCAAGCTGCTGCTCTGCGGGGTTAATCGCCAGTTGACCCAATTTTATTCTCGCGCCTTAACGCGCGCCGGGACACGAAAAACAATGGGCTCCCCAGCGTCATATCTCGCCGAGCAACTCTCTCCGCCTCCACCGACTCCTTCTTGTTCACCTCCACTTTCTCATGGATAATTCTCCTCTCCGAATGCCCGTCCGCTCGATTCACGGATTTTCAAGATAATGAGTGAACGCGAGCGACCGGCTGCCGAGTGACAATTACGGATTGTCCGCCTCCGTTCCTTCGTTGGCGCCCTCGGCTTGTACGGCTCCCGGTGGCGCCACCCTCGGTTCGCTCTTAATTGCAATTAGCCGCTCATCAGGCTCGCGTTTCAAAGACGAGCGAGCTTGCTCGGCACTCCGTGATATCCCATGCGCCCGCGAGATTCGGACAAGTGCCGGAATTCGCCTTTCTTCCGAGTCCGAGTAATTGGGGACGAACTTCCCAAACGATCCCTTCCGTCCTTGCATCCCCTACTTACGCATCCATGCTAGCTCCCTCTCTCTCTCTCCCTCCCTCTCTTTCTCTCTCGCATGCTCGCGTGTTCTCTAATGAAATTCGAGATCGCGCTGCAGGGCAAAATATCACGAAGGTCGAAGAGTGCTCGCATCCGTGCGAGGCCAAGATAAATAGAGAGTGGCGGATGGTAGCACGGTCCGGCGGGCGCAATTTGTATCGTGCAATTTAATTGGCGCCACCGTGATCTTTTCAGCGGCAATCAGCCCAACGGTGCACGCACGCGCGTGTACATGTGCACGCCTGTCGTTCCTACGGGCGGTCTCTGCGCACCGATGCGTGGCCTAGCTAGCTTCTCTCATGTTCTACGCCTTCGAGACCACTTGTTCTTTCGGTGGTGGATGGAGGAAGCGCGCGTGTGCACGCATGCCTGCGACTACACGCACAGAGAGCACCAGCAGCAGCGTATACAAGTCTGCTGGCTGGCCCCGTAGGGGTGCGCTTTCGAGGCCGGCCAATTAATTTCCCCGCGCGCTCGGCTTATCGGGATTCCTGCTTGGCGCGGCCTCGGGCGCGCAAGCGAGCGCAGCGCGTTCCTAGCGTGCAGCAGATAGAAGAGTGGATGCAGACACAGCACGGCACCGAGGAGGGAAGCTGCACTCGCGGCCAGATCTCGCGAGCGGAGAAGACCAATGCTGCGGAGAAGAAGCTCACTACGCGGAGGGAGAGTGCGAGTGAGCTGGAAGGAGCGAGCACGGTAGTGGTGGCGGAGGAGGAGGAGGAGGAAGAAGAAGTGGAAAAGAAGGGTCCACTCGAAGGGAGAGCGCGAAGCTGAGAGTGCAGCCGGGGTCAACGCTCCTTGGAGGTGCATTGCCTTGCGGGCAAGAGGAGGAGAGGTGAGACGGTGTACCGGCGGCGAGGAGGAGGAGGAGGAGGAGGAGCGGACTGCGAGCGCGGCTGAACTGCTGACAAAGACACGAAGGTAAAAGATAGACAAAAAGCAAGAGGTTAGTCCCGAAGAGGGAGAGAGCGGGCCGGGCCGGGCCGGGCCGGGCGGAGCGGGAGAGGAACGAACTCATGTAAGGGAGCGCGATCCGGCAACAGGAAAGAGGGAACGGAAGAGAGCAGGATGCCCAGGGATAAACAAGAAGAAGAAGAAAAGGTAGAAGAAGAAGAATGGCTGAGTGCTGGCCCGGAGGAGAGAACCAGCCTGGCCGGGACGGCAGGTGCACCGCGTTGCCTCACCACGCCACGGCGCGCACCATACATGCAACGTTATGAGGATGCGGATTCCCATAATTACAGCTGGATCATCGAGTTACAGGCTGGATGCTTCGATATCTCCTGTGCGCCAGCGAGCGGCGCCCATGCAAGCCCTCCCTCCCGGTCCCCCTCGTCCGCAATACTAAATTACCCTTCATCGGAGGAAAAACTAGCTGAATCCAGCAGAAGGCTGAGTTGCAAATTCCCGAGCCGAGACGGAATAAAGTTGACTCAGGGGAGTAGAAATAGCGACAAGCACATCATCAATCATAGAACAGTTCTCGGGAAGAGAGAAGTAGAAAATTGGCTCGGCAATGCGTTAAAAGTGTTTGTCGACGATGGTTACTGGTTACAAGGCGACGTTACATAAAGTCCCGTCCGCTCATGCCACTTTCTCTCTCAGCATGCGACGACGACACCCACACCTCGAGCGAACCTGTTCTGCGAATCTCTTTCCTCTCTCCTTCTTTCTCGTACTGCGTCTGTTGATCGATGCTCGCCGAGATCATCGACCGCACATCAATCCTACATGGAGCCGGCACTGTCTCCGGGAAATCACTGGCCGATCGCTAGGCTCTGGCTCGGATCACTCCTCAATATTATTATCAGTCTGCTACCAGACACAGATCCGCTTTCAGCCGGGTTGCGCAACCCTCAAGCATTCCACACGGTCGCAGTGCAATTATGATGAATTTTATCAGTGGGTCGATCGAACTGTAGCTAATAAATCAATAGGACGTGGTGGGCGGCGAGCAGGAGCACGTTCTAACAAATGAGGAATCGATCGAGGCAGAGACCTTATTCTCCTAGAGCAGGCCGAACCCGATCGCCTCTATCACGTCAACGAGGATGAACCGAATGCATTAGCTGACTTACGCTATCGCCCTGACAAACTTTCTCGCTCGACCCTACCCATTGCCGCCGACTCCGCCAGCACTTTATCTCTAATTCAGGAAGATAAACTATACAGCTCTCAACCGAGCGATGCGCCACTCGTGAAGTTAACAATTCTTATCGCAGCTAATCAAATAGAGGGGAGAGCGGCGACAGAGATGAAGTCGTATAGAGGGTTTGGAAAAAAGATGTATCTGCTAGAAAATTAGAATGGTACTGCCTCCGCCTGGAGATCCCTTCGGCGATAAACTCTCCTATATTCTCACTCCCTTGTTGGCTTCCTTTCCGATTTGCCAGCGGTGTTTCGAAGAGCGGCTGGAAGAAGCTCCCTTTTTCTCACGTATCGAGGAGTTGCGAGATATTGCTCGGGGCTGGACAATAACGCATTAAAAGACGCGTATTGTCTCGACCAGACGAGCACAGTTAGTCGATAGGAAGGAGGAAAAGGATTCACAGCCGGCGAACGCCTAGGGAAAGGACATCGCGGTGTGGAAATTGTCGCCCGGAAAAAGTTCATCCGGACGTCAGCTCTCCCCTTGTCTCTCTCCTTTCCGCCGCAGCTGAACGACAAAAATGAGTTTCCGGACTTTCGGAGCACTTTACAAGAAAGTGTCGCGCGGTTCCCCGGGCAAAACAAAGGGGCAGTGCGCGCGCCACGGAAACATGACAAACGAGTCGTCGCAAAAAGCTTCCGCAGCAAATCGTATCTCGGTGAAGAAGACGCTCTTTCGCCGCTGGCAGAGTAAGAGCACAATGGCCGTAACGTGCGGCGGACAAGTCGGCAAGCGAGTAAGCGAGCAAACCAGAACTATTGACAAGTAGAAACGATATCAATTCACTCGACAAGCTCAATACGACCGAGCAACCTTATCGCATTTCCGGCGAACAACATACTTGCCGACATTAATCCTCTCGGCAGTATTGGGGGAAGTGAAGAGAGCAATTTTTGAGAGATCGTCCGCACCCCATGGCCTCGTGCCGTCCAACGTGCCTAGTGCACAAATGTGACAATGCCTAACGGTAAATCACGACGAATGATCGCTCGTAAACGATGACGGCCACGAGTGACTCGTTCTCCCGGAAAATAGTAATATCGCACGCGGCTATCGATTATTTACTTTTAACGCGAATGCACTAACCAGCCAGCCAGTAAAAGGGAATGCGCCCGTAAAACTCGTACCGAAGGAACGAGCGGCGCTGAATGTCGCGGAGAGGTTCGAATCGACCGGGAACGTGAGCGCACGCCAGGAAGAGAAAGACATACGAAAGACGTTGCTTACAATTGAATCTTTATTGCAGCACCGTTTGAAAGCCCCTCTTTCTACCGTCCAGGACCAAACGAGATACGGAGAACTTTCTCTCTCTCTCCCTCTCTCTACTCTTCTCTCTGCAGGCGTTCGTGTAAAACATAATAACCGGATTCTAAAAAGAGCAGATACTCCGTATACGGGTTAAGATCCTCCTCGGGCATTCATTACGTAATGCACCCGCTTTCAATTACGGCGCTGAATCGCCGTGCATACGGGATGAGAGTGCGCGCATGTTTAAAGAAGCGCGTGCACAGCCAGAGGAAATTTCCACGTGGCTTTAAATCACGCGCGATGCATATTTCCTTCCTGAATTTCCAGCCGCATCATCAGACGCTGTGGAGTTGGCCGCTGCACAAAAGACGAGGATCTAAAGTGTTTCCCTCGGGGGAGAAGGAGGGATTCAGGCAGTTGGTTATATCTTAGCGCAGTCAGGTATAGCCAAGGCCAAAGAAGAAGAGCCAAGGGTGGCTGGCACCGTTGCGCCGAGCGTAATGGCCTCACAGGTGAAATTCGATGCGAGAGCCACGCTTTTCAAGGAACGCGCCCCTCAGCACTGGGCCAACTCTGCCAGGTATCCCCCGAGAAAGCTAGACTGCGACTCGTCGTGCACGAGGGTGGCCCGGAAACCCACTTTTCTCTGAAACAATGCCGCCACCCCCGCCGTGAAAGCCGTCGACCGGGTGAATGCCAGCCGGACGTGTTGCAACGTGTAACTGCAACTCCGTACTGATGTTAATCTTCAATGATACACAGCCTGAATCAACATATTCACCACTGGTAAATTACTGTGTACGACAGATCCCAACTGGCGGGCTTTAAATCGCCAATCAATTCCAATCCAAAGAAACGTGAATAATTCTCTTGAGTGCAAAAGAAGGGAAGTGTTCTAGATTGGCAAGAATTGAAATATCAATACTCTTTGCAGATACTTACTTATATCGGGCTGGTGCAATAGAAAATTCGCGAAGTCGATACATAAAAAATAGAATTCAAATATTTCGCTTTATTGTTGTAACCGCACAATTGAATTTAATAGCAGGGAGAGAATATGTCGCGACGCGAGTCTCGATGTAAACGTGAAGACGTGTGCGCATACGTACATTGGTACCACACACATAGAATTGCGTAGACGTCGCGTTCGCGATGAATGCCTCGCGTTCGCTCCACTTTCGCGGGGGGCCGACTTCTAAGACCGCATTGTTCCTCGAGTTTGCCTTCCACGCCGTCGAGAAGGCATGCCTATCTCGACGCGGGGCACTGCCAGGGCTTATTTGGATACTCCGAGAACTCTGAGAGCAGTTGTAACTGCTGGTGGCATCTTTCCCGCCTCACTCCTGCCTTCGCTCCTCTCTCTTTCTTGCCGCTATGAAAGCGAGAATATGTTTAGAGAGCGAGACAGTGGCAGTCACTGGATCTGTGTGAGTGCGGATGTACAGGGTGATGCGGATATGTTGAGCGAACAGTGTCGATATTAGAGGAAACCGCGTTAATTGTACCCCAAACTTTTAAATTAGCGCCATTCACGACCAACCTGCCCTTTGAAGAACCACAAACCCCCGAAATTAGGTAACACTGACGGAGTTAACACGTCCATACTGAGAAGATGAATCGTATAAATTAAAAACATACTGGTTCTAGTCAGATGTAATTTGTAACCTATTACATCTTGCTTATTAATAATACAAAAGCTGCGCGCCTGTAGGAAATTAATGAATAACCTGCCGGAAGATATTTCAGAGAGTAGGATCATTATTCTCAGTTGAATACAATTTGTAGATCCGCGTCACCGTGTATGCGTGTGTTCCTGTCCTGCGAAGGCGCGCTCTTATCCAGCGGGAGATTTGCGCTTATCTGTCGGGCGGGAGAAAAATATCGATAGCAGCACGGAAATATTCCCTGAATGGATCGAGCTATTCCCCATGAATAGAGCTAGGTGTGGGATGGCGAAGGGCCGTGCGCGTGACACACGGCGCTTTCATAGTGACGAGCTGTAAAGTGACTGCGCGATGCCAAGTTATTCAAGGGATTGCGACATTTGTTGCCTGGCTTTGAGTGGACGCGTAGGTGGCATCGAGGCACGCAAGCACAGCCCGTCTGTGTACAGTCTGTGTACATATGTATACGTGTAGAACCACTGAGAGTGCCGTCGAGGAGACGTAGTTGACGTCAGACTTACACCAGTCGAGAAATAAAGTACTTTCGGAAGAGGCAGAGTGTCCGGTGGATTTAGCGTGGTCAAATATTGGTTCTTGCATAATTGCATTCACGCTCGCGGTCTAATCCCCACGGAGGAACTCACCTTGTTCCTCCGGACCTCTCGAGAAAACTTGTAGAATGACACTGGTAACACAGTCGTCAGGGCCGTGTTACGTACTGCCTTCCTCACTCGATCCTTCCAACCAAATTCTAATCATTCAGTTGTAATTTCTTTTTAATATATTCAAAACAATTCTCTTTACAAATTCTTTATCTTTCAATAGTAATAAGTTAAATTCTCAAGACCTTTTCAAATTTATAAGAATCAGTATGAATAAGGTCATTGGAGCACTCGCTAGAGTGACCAGTTGAGTTAAACTAATAAGCAAATCAAGAACGATGACCCTCCAACTGAGAAGTACCGACTAGCGGAGTCAATGAACGGAGCATAAAGATACCCAAGGCTGTTCCTAATTTATTTCTTGACTTCTAACCTCGATCTAATCTCGCCTAATAAGCGGTAATCCCTTACGCTCGCTTACTAGAGCTTCCCACAGAATGGCAGCAATTACAAAGACGTTAAATTTAACGCGATTTTCGGGGAAACAATTGCGATTGGGGATTAGCGTGTGGTGGGAAGATTTCAAGAATTTTAATGCACTCCTCTGTCGATTGGCTCGCGACACTTAAACGGGGCAAGCATGAAATCCGAGCACGTCCGGCCGGGAACTAAAGCACTTGTCTGAGAGCGGGATACGATTATCTGGTTGCTCGTTCGCCGAAATAAAGGAAATCGGGCACAAAGCTAAAACACGAGACTGTAGTCAGGTTTCGCCACTCGAGCAACGAGAGAGAGAGAGAGGGATGGGGGGCTATCTCAAAGTGGTCTAAAAATGTTTCCCAGATGCTTTTGCCAATCTGCTAAACAAAGTACCCAACGTTACATAACTGAGAGGGACTGCTACTGTTACTTTACATTCTTTATTTATAAGTTTCTCAATCTCTGAAATTCCATCTCATTATTCTCTTTGTCCGGGTAGAATATGCGCGCTTTTCTTTTCAATTCATCAGTTTAACAACTATCAAGCTGCTCTACATTTCATTATCTTAATCTCTGAAATACCACGATGTTATTTTAATTCCTCGATTATCAGTATTGGGATAATCTTTATCAATTTGTCTCTATTCCGAAGCATAATTGTAGAATAGTTCCAGCTGTCTCATTACCAAGCGCCAAGGTCTCTAAAATATTACACCATCATTCTGTATTTCTCGATTACGAGAACGAAGATAGTCGTTATCAGTCATACTTCCAATGAATGCCGGAATATTTCAGTAAAGTAGTTTGATTAGAAAATTGTATTCCTAGCATCGTCCGAGATTGGCAATCGAAGAAATTCCGCTGATGAAAATACTAGTAAATAGCAGGGCGCTGGGACACATCGAATCATAATAAAGTATCCGAGCGGGTATATGGCGTATTAATAGAGCCGGTGTCTACATGGATGTCTGGATGTTGGTGCAGCAAGTGGGATCGCGGCGCCGGGCACATGCTGGGAGAAATCGAGAAAGTATGTATGGTCGGTGGCCGGCGCGGCGTGAGGAACGGCCGGACGCGTGGAAAGCCTTCATAAATGTATGGTTAATAAATTCGAGTCCCCGCCGCACAACACGCGCGCGCACTGCCTAATGAAAACTCTGAATGAAGCCGAGGAGTGCCACAAGGTGCGCACAACACTCTTTTCCTCTGTTCCCTCCCTCGCTCTTTCTCGCTCTTTCTCTCTCTCCCTTACGCTCCTTGTTTGTTGCACACCGGTACCGAAGGCCACCAAGTTTTTTTAATAGCTTCGCAAGAGACAGAGAAGCAGCGGGCGTGTCTCTGTGAGAGAGCGAAAGAAAGTTCGCGTAAGTTTAGATTTTAATTAGAAAGTTAAACGGCTTGAGGGTCAAAGGCGCGAACTTTGCAAAAGTTGCATTAGCCCCTGTTTTACAGCACTATTTAGAGGCGTTCCGGTCCGACATTTGCCTCCGGCCCGGAAAACTGCTCGGCATTTTCATGCCTTCCCGCTTCAAATCTCGGAAGATACACGCTCGAGATTTTAATTAATTCGTTAAAATATATTTTTCGCCACAACGCTCGTGTCCCTCTTCTACATGCGCGCATCTCTCAGCGTGTTTGTGTGTGTGTATGTGAATGCGTTACATGCGAATGGCCCAGGAATTAAGTAGATTAAATTCGCATCGGACTACTTTCAAGAACGCGGACTGTGTAATTAAGCTCGCGGAACACCTCTCATTTATGGAGAATTTAATTTCTGACTTGGTGGAGAATTTTACGGGCCAGGTGTGATGGGTGTTACGACCTTGTTCGATACGTCAAAACTTCCTATATTCTTGACGAACACTAATTAAGATAGATACTAAATAAAATATGTAAATTTAATTCTCCAATAGAAATTACGTTGCGAGTATTAACGATGTATAATAAATCGACATATATCAGTGATAATAAATGATTAATGATGACGATGTTATAAATTAACGATAATATACTTAATAAAGAAATGCAGTATGACGCATGAATAGTATATTCGAATTGCGGTCAATCACATTAACACGATTGAAATGCCGCTTCGTACTTTCGAAAATGATCGATCCTGGATCTAGAATAGATCGACAGACAGCCTTGGCAGGAGTGTGTTCCTAGCAACCGTCTGGATGCGTTCCAGGACGTGTTTTTGATGCCGCCGCTGTTATACAGTGGACTTGTCAGACGTAAACGCAGAAAACCGGTCTGGTTCAGTTTGCTTACTTGCTGACAATGACTCATCCAGCAGACATCCGAAGATTCCCGAGATCGCTGACTCCCCCGGTCAATTGCAGACGCGCGCTCGCACACACACGCGCGCGCGCGCGCATCAACTGAACCAGTCATACATATATCGTCGATCAGAAGAGCAGTGGAAGACAGAGAAGAAGATGTCGGTGCACCGAGCGACAGATGCATTGGTGGCGGTCCAGGCAGCAGCCGCTTCTATAAATATGTCCGATTAACTGAGAAAACGAGTTCGTGACAGGCAGACAGCGCACTCACAACACGCTCACACACACACACACACACACAACTTGTGCCATCTCAATGAATTACACGATCTAAATAAACGTCACAATGACGTGGTATCGTGGCCGAATGGGGAAGAAGAAGTTAAGCGGCTTACAACTCGAGCACATTGTAAATCAGTTAACCCATCATCCTACAGAGAATCGGAAGGACCAAAGTTGGGATTATGACATGAGTCGTAATCTCATCTCCCTATACATCCTAACATCCCACTTCCCTCAATCCAACTCGAACTTGGAAGGATCTCCTTCGCTTCGAGACCAAATAATTCGCCAGACTCGTCAGTTATACCTGCTAGCACCACACGCCAAATATGCATGATGCAACGTGCAAACAGGAACGGGACCCCGCAGGCATCACCACACTACTACGAATACATGCACATAGACATGCGGGGTACATGAAAGACACACTTCGCTTGGCACATTACCTGCATACACTGACAAACATATCAATAGACATAGATCTTGGCTGTCAGGACATATTGGTATCTGATAGGTAATTCAGGATACATATCCGGGTGCAGCCCATGAAACAGGCTTCCTTGCTCCCAAACACCCGGCAGGACGAACTTCATTCATACTTGGGCGTACTAAGGGTGCGAGGCGTTGGCACACGTGCAAAAAGCGGAGCAGTTCGATGAGGGGAAAAGAAGGGATGGACACTGGGCGCAATTTATAACGAGCGGTTACGTGCTCGCACTAGCGATCGGCATCGGCCAGTAGGAGGATTCCGGGTCGAAGGGTGCTCGAGCGACGGTCATAAGCACTTGGAAAGACGCTGCCGATTTCCAGCGGATCCGGACGATCGGGAACTCCATAAAACTGGAGCACACACGTACGAACACAGGATGGCTGGGTCGGAGAGGGGCAAGAGGAGTAGCAGCGTGTACCCATAACGTAGGATTGGTTGCTGGAGGGGATCGAACACGACAATGCCTGGGGAATGTCTCTGAATAAAAGGGGAATTTCGGGAGAGAAGGGACACGCTGGAAAGGGACAACGCTTTGTTCGCCGGCTTTCAGGCTTCGTCCCTCGACAGGCTAGGCTGAGCTCGGCTCGGCTCGGCTCGGCCACTATTCTAGTGGAAGGTGTAATTTTTCGGAAAGATGCCATTAGGGCTGGCGCGCAGAGCGCATTGTCGAGTGCGTCGGTGAAACGAGCTCGGCTGCGTGGTAGCCGCTGCTGCCGTGGCTAAAGGCCAGCCAGGCTCTACCTGCTCGGCTCATCATCCCGGAGGAAGTAGCCGATAAAACTGGTTTGACGGGTACCGCGGTTCCCGTCCAGTTACTCGGTAGGATGCCTCGAGTTTGGCCGAGTCTCGACCCTCAAGGGTACGTACAGTACACTACTCTCCCTAGGCATTGCCAGTACCACCAACTTCACTAGACCCAACCGCCTTTGTATCCTCCAACCACCAACACTCGCTAACACTCCATACACGCACACAGTCCTCACTAACTGTTGTAAGTAAGTATTGTAGGGAGCTGGAGAGTTGGCCCCTGAGAGGCAGACCCTAGCTAGAAAGATATATCTGGCCCCGATTGGCGAAAAATTTGACTCCAGAAGAAAAGAAATTACGGCCCCTAATTATCGGTCGAAGTTCGATTGGCTGACAGGGTGTCGGGCACCTCCACCTCACGGGCCTGAGTCCCTTCGGTGCCCTACCTGCCGCTGCGAATATACCAATAAGCAGGTAATCAAGCAGTACGGGGGCAGATTTTCGCAGGTATCATAGGCGTTACCGCCAAGGCTCGCCAGCCCAAGCTCAAGCACGGTCTGCCTCCCAGGGGCCAACTCTCCAGCTCCCTACAGTATGTACACTATCGTCCAGAAATGCCCCACAACTTTGAAATAACATTGTATTAATGATAATTCATTCTATTAAAATTAATAGGATTCGAATAATTTTTTCTTATAAGACTATTAAAATGCAATGATATTATTGTAGTATTAATGCGTTGAGTATGAGTAGTTGATAGGTGTCCGGAGACTTGTGGAGGGCAGTGTACATACATAGAGGACAGACGGGCGTCCATGTGTTCTCATCGGCAGCGGGGATCAGACATCTTCGTAACAAATGTTGCCTTTGCCATTCACGGACAGTGAGTCTCGGGGCTCGTCATCGGCGCGCGAGATATAGCTGTCGCAAACAGGTTTTTTTAAAGGTCCCTCTCACGAAGCGTGAGCTTCGCTTTCGAGCATCCCCCTTCCCTTCCCCACCCCTTCACGGCTTCCAGCGGGGTGAATGATACAGTCCAATTCTACCGTGCTCGTGATGCAGGATTGTGATTTCCACGAATCGAAATGTGGAGCGACAGGAACGTGTAAGTGAGCAGGGCAGACAGGTAGATCGTGTAATTGGTTTTTACAGGAGAGCACATAATAACACAGCTGCGTAAATAACGTGATGGAGTATCATTAATCTTACTGGACGGGGCGAATGTGAAATTCGACTGTACTGCGTGGATGGGTGGATGCTGGAGAGCTGGTAGGTGTGTACGCCAACAAATCGGTGATAACTTGCAATTCGAATATCAGCTGGTGGAAAGTTTGCGCTGGAATATCGCGCCGGGATATTTGCCCTGGAATATTATATTGATGCCCGGTGATTGGCCCAGTAATTCGGGGCGAGCAGGTGGCACAGGCTGAAATTTCGATTAAAGGCAAACCCGGGCTAAAAATAATCCCGGAAGTATCCAGCGGAAATCACGAGATCCCTGGTGAATAGCCGGGCGGATTTCCGCCGAGGATTCGCCGCTCGAGCGGTTAACCGGGCGCTTTGCGTCAAAGGGCAAAGTAAAATGCATGAAAATTAATGACGTTTAGAAAGGTGGCTGGAGAAACTGGATGGCCGGGTGCACTCTTGCCCGGATTTATCTTGATTAATGTATTTCACGTGGATCATCCTTTTGCCCACTGTTGAGCAAGGCATGCGGCCGAACTTTCTACGCGCGCTCTTCTTTCCCGCCTCTCTCAGTTTATTTCTCACACGCTCCAAGTCACCGGCAGCTAATAGTGCGGGGCGAGCGTTAATCGCGCTGGAAAAATCGACTGCGGCTTGCCCCGCTCGTGTCGATGCGAGGGACATCGATCTTCCCCGCTCGAGATGCATATATGCCAAAGTACGTCAAATTGATTTACGAGTTCCACGAGAGATCGCTGGTCCAAGGCGATTTATGGTAACGAGAGGCTCGATATTATTTCAACCCACGATTCACCTGTACTCCGCTCTTTCTCTTTCTCTCTCTTCTGCCTCCAACTGTATAGTTGCAAGGAGGAGCTAGTCAAGTCCCACGCTTGCATTTTTTCCTCTCTGCGACGACGGCGACGGCGACGGGGGAAATTTCGTCGCATCACTCACCGTGTCGTTTACATGGCAATGATGGAACCGCATTAAAGACCCCTCAGACTCTCCGCACCCGCACTACGTGAAAACGCACTCGTTCCTTTAACTGCTCGGCAAATGTTACCCGAAGTCGCACCAGGACTGCAAACTCATTTCCCACCGTCGTATTACTTAACCCCACAATTCGTCCAATACCGAATTCTTTTATCCTCCTTTTAACGTGTCATATTACAAGTTCTCTTGGAAATGGAATTTAATAAACAAGGAAAGAAGCTAAAAGAGCAACGCTTGAAGATATTTACATCAACGCACATTTCTCTTACCTAGAATGCCTAATAAAATCTCCTTTTAAGACAGAAACACAGACACTCTATTTCCAGTCGGAATCAAACGTCCACATAGATCTCCGCGCTCTCATGTTAAGTAACATTGTATGCAAATATCCAATAAATGCTTTCCACCATGAACAATGCCCACTTTGCTTATCACCGGCACATAAAAGTAGGAAAGCCCCGCGAAGCCAGGCTGTAAATGAATCTCGGCAGAAATGAAACACGATGCGCACTGCGATCCCATGAATACCAGCAACATCTCACAGCATTTAATCTGCGAACGGTGCGAGACGAGGGAGCGAGCATTAGAGAAAGTTGGGTGTTCGGGACCAACCGCAGCGGGACGTAACAAATCAAAGGTTAAATATGGCTGCTCCACCTTCAAGGATCGTCAGAGTTTCACGTCCGAATACGTAATGACCGCCACAAATCACTATGTCGAGCGTCGCAACCAAGCCTGGCATCGAGCGACGAGTGTCCTTCCATATCAACCATCCCAATTTCAACCTTGGCATTTCTTAACCCCGCAACCTTTAACTTCCTTTTCCATAGTATTCTTCCAAAAATACCCCTTCGAGAGCCGAGTTTCAGGTGTAAGACAAATAAGATCATCGATGGTAGAGGACTCAGGTAGACAGGTGGAAAGTGTTAGAGAGAGCGAGAGAGTTGAGGGTTCCCAGAGCACTGTCTCAAGGGTAGTCTAACGATGCAAGCGGCACCTCTAATCATTGTGAAGGAAAAATCTTCACGAGCTTATGACGTTTCGCGGAGTCTTGACTGGTGGTGGATCGCAAGTGAGCTTGCGGCGTTACCCCACACGTAGACAAGTAGTGTATGCACGCTATGGCTGAACCAGCTGCGACTGTGAGTAATAGTCGAAGCTGGGTGCACCCAGCTAAAGTGCACTTGAGCAGCAGTGAGCTCCCTTAGCCAGCAGCAGTCTCTCTCTCATGTCCTCTCCCACTATCTCTTATCTGCCAAGGGAGAGAGAGAGTGAGAGAGAGTGAGGCGAGGCTTGCGGTGCGAACCCGGGCAAATTAGCGACGTGTCTATGCAGCCTGGCAGCGCCGAAAGGGATATTACTTCTTAATTCGCCGGGCGGAGAGTGCGCGCGGCTCAAGATGAAACCTAAGAGCGAGTTCATAGTCTGCAGACACGGCACGACGCCACTTCGACGTGCCGTGACGTGCCGCGTCACCTCTTCTACTCGAGGAAACGTGATATGTCAGCATTCGCTGGTTGAATTTCACAGCGCCGCCGGAAGATGCAGGCTCCTCTCGGCTGGGACGAATGAGACGGATCTCTTGCAGATTCGTTCCCTTTTAGCGGCAAGCGATATGCCTCGGCGAAGCTAACTGGCATTATGGAATCGATTGGTCTCCAGTCGGATATAGGAAACGCGTTATAGACCGTAACAGACTGGACACCCTGAACGGCGCATACTCTCTGGCTAACTGGCTATAAGCGAATCATTATGGCATGGCGCGTGCATCGAATTATACTAATTCTCCGTATAACCCCTCTCTATGAGAATTTACGGGGTTCCGCTTCGTTAAAAGCCAATGAGTTCCCCTCTGCGAGGCAACCGGCAAATCGCCGTGGAAAAATCACACGACGCTTAAATGCCCTTTCTCACAGCGAAGCTGAGTGGACCTTATTCCAAATTGGGGTTCGCCCGTTTCCATAATACATATCTCGTGCACGGAATTATTTATCTCAAGATGGGCTGCCCTTTCAGGAGACTGAAGAACAACATCTGAATACCCAATACCGACGAGTACCAGATGGTTATATTCTAAAAAGCAGTGGATACAATTGTCATCTCACAATGACTTATTTCCCGTGGCGCATTTAGGTTAGTGGACTGCTGTGTCACACGGCCATTTATCGGGACGAAAAAAGCAAGCGGAAGTACACGTCGAGGACTACGGCAAAGTTTCGAGTGGGGTCAATCTCGAGTTTAATCCGAGAGCGAATTTGGTGCAAAGTTGTACTAGGCGAGAGGCTCGGGCGACTGCTCTCATATCGGCTGTCCTTAAAACTGAGTTAGCTGCAGGAGCACCGGCTAAGGGGAGTTTCCCCTGGCCGAAAAACAGACTTGAGAGCCTGGTGGAATTTTCCCGCTACAGGATCCTGTGGAAAGGGTCAGAAAGATGAGAGCGCTTTTTTGCAGTACAGACATTTTTTAAATAGTACTGAAGAACTTTAATTACTTCCACGTTGCAGCAGAATCTTGCGAATCTTTTTGTGGCGCTTCTACGTTTCAACATGGAAGCAACTCGTCCGCTACGCAGCATAAAAGAGAAAAAGTAGCGACGGCTAATCTGGTAAGAAGGAGATTCATTACGGAATGACAGCTGCTTCATGCATATTGCTGGCGAAAGGCCCAGGGCGAACTGTATGCTACCGTAAAAGATATGGTGAAGATGCAAACGGTGCTCTAACTGCTTGCACCATGGCAAAGAGTCGACGTCTATCTTCTCGCAACTCGCTCCGCCTTAATTAATTACTCGTGCCATCGAAGCCCAAAAGGTGGAGCGGTGTTTAATGGATCCTTGGGCGAAGTGAAATGGGCATTAGAAGGGGAAGCAAAAAAGACGTGGAAGCGCGGTGCTCTGAAACGGGTTTACAATGGGAACGCTATCTCTGACAGTGCAGAAGCTCGCTCTCGCGTTTGAACGGACCAATTTACGGGCCGGCGATCTTCATCAACAAGCACCAGGCCGGCTCCACTTTTGCCCGCCAGGATTATAAGGAGAAAATAGTCTGATTCCAATTTGCAGCTGCCAATTGTGTTGGAGTGACGGTGACGTTAAAGAGGCGCGGATGTTGCTATCCAACGTGTCACATCGAACTCGTTCGGGATGAGGAATTCATTCGGATATCCCCAGTTAAACCCATTGTCCGTCAAGCCACAGTCACTGCGCGTTCTATCCCGGTTTGTTTCCCGGATAAAAGGATAGCTTGGAAAGCCCGAGAAACTAGAACGCTTTTAAAACACTTGTCCCAATTGATTGGTGAAGTCTGGGCAAATAAAAACAAGATATCGAATTGGGAATAAAAAGTTTCCGATGGAATTAAGGAGGAATCGGTTGAATTCAGTGAGCTTAAACATAATTTGCGATGTAGCTCTTGTAAGCTGAAGCGAAGTATCAAGGCTTCTTCCGGAGCGCGTCGCGCCGAAGACGTATGGCGTGGGTATCGCTGTGTTTGCACAATATTATCCGGCTATTTATCAGGATTTCGCGTGGGTTAGTGCGCCTGGCCAGTGAGCGTACTGCGTTACACGCGGGTCTCTCCTTCGTTTTAATTCGCACCGCCGCTGCCAGAAGCCCTGGCGAACCATGCCGCTTCCACGGAAGCAAGTTTAAATTTATTGAGAAAACAGCCACTGCCCCTTTCTCTGGTTTGTATGGATTCGGGCTATCTGCGAGAGAAGGACTGCGAAAGGGCACCATTGACGCCGACTACCGAACCGTTGCGTTCGCCCTTAGCAATAGCAATAGCAGTAGGCCGCTTCCCATGTGAATAGACACCCGGAATATCTACGAAAAGCTCAAAGCTCCTGTGTTTTGTTGATCTTCAAACGCAGCCCGCAATCCGCAAGCAATCAGCGAGCGAATAGCAATCGGCATTCAAAGGATTACGTTCTATTGCGAAGATAGCGCCGAATCTCTATCAAATGCTTTAAAAATTGGGTCCAAGGATCTCGAATTTAGAACTGGGTTTTTTGCCGGAAATCAGAAATCGATTTCACGTTCCATTCTGTAAGAGGATGTGTCCGTATTACATTGTTCAGAGCTGGATTGTATTGTCAACAAGATGTCGATGTGTGCCAGTCCATTTTTGGGTCGTCCTACGTATCATGCATGTAGTCCGCGGCAGCAACTTGTCCATGAATCAGTGATCGATAGTGCGAGTTGACCTGAATTTTCATTTTTTGAGTGCTTAACAGAGTATAACGAGTGCAGTCGGCTCACAATCCTGTCGGTGGAGAGGAGCAGCACCCTGTGTGCGTGGTGTGTACGGTAATCAGTGAAGCGAAGCTTAAGGGGCTCTCTCACACGTCAGCGATTCACCTCAAAGATGAGTAACATGGAAAAAAAGGTCAGGGGCCAGTTCGTTAGCCGTTCGCGTTGCGTTTCTCTCCTTGTGAGTGGAATGCCAAGTCGATCTTGCTCTACTGAGCTGTCCGCATTTATATACTTCGTGTTATTAATTCTACACGTGTGTGTATCATGCATCGATGTAACGTGCATGAATGTATAACATCATCGGAAAACGTCCTTTGAAAGTCCGGAGGATGAAAGGACATTCAGCTTGGAAAGAATTTGAAGCGGGACTGATTAATTTTGTACTCTTCCATTTCGAACAATTCGATTGCCACGTGTCCTTGATCATTGCAATGCTGTACTACTTCGCATTTTGTTTGAATTCGTTCTGTATCCCGTGCGATATCAATGCAGCTGCATTCATTAAAATCTTCCGCTACTTAAAGAGGATATACACGTGCTGGCAGCATTACTGCCTATTCAGTTTCGGTGGAAGACACTCAGGTCGGACACGATCCGAGCCGATCACACACTCGACATTTCCAGGGACCCCCAGGAATTTCTAGGACTCGGGAGGAAAGCCACTTTCACAGAGCTGTTGCTATTGGAAGTCGTGATAGTGTGACATTACAGCTCGGTAAATTAAGTGTCAACAGGAATGGGTACACACGAGAGCATTGCATGTGACGATTCCGCAACGGTTTCTTCCATTGGTCTGCTGCGCATTTCCCCGAGGATGAGGCGCTGGAAATTATCGCTTTGCCCTACTGGACGTAACCCAATTGGATAAAGGTCGAGAAGGGAGCCTGCAGCATTTAGGCCGCGCGCATGAATAATGTACGAGACCGAGGGACTCTGACTCCTAATGAATGAATTGGTTTGTCCAACCAGCCTCGTCCTCACTTGACTTCACTCTTCGTTTTATCACTCTTTTATGGCAAGGATGATGAATACCGTAGCATCATCATCCACTACGAATCACTCAACTATGCGCGGCCCTCGAGCGTAAAATAAATATCGACCCCCTCGATGTCTCTGGGCTTGTTTGTAGAAACGCGCAACATGTTATTCAGTCGAAATGAACAATATCCATATGGGAATATCAAAAATCAATGACACGTTATTAAGAGTAGCGCGTTGAGTGTGCATTCAAGTGCATGGATTGACTGAGTGAGCGAGTTCGCCCGCCCTCCGGAGTGCCTATCGCACGTTTGTCGGGAGAGTCATCGAGCATTTGAATAACGCCCGGCGCGTCGATACCGATCAAACGTCACCGATCCCGCGTCCAACCCCGGCGCTACGCTCTCTCTATGGTCAATCGTCGTGATTTACGTTTATAGCTACAGCTGCGAGCCAGAGCTATCTCCATGACGGGCGGATAAACCGGAAAGAGATGGTCTTCTATCTATCTGCTCCCTCTAATCGCCTCGACATCGATCCGCTCGGTAATTAGTTGACTTCTACACAGAGACGATGACAAAGGGCTCGAAATTCATCCAATGCAAATCCCACTTCAATTATACAGAGAACTCGTCTTCCCCTGTCATCCAACTACCTATTTACTCGCTAATAAAATATGGGGTACTTCTGATGACTTTAATACCGTGTCTTCTGTAATTGATAAGTGAACCGTGGCGAAGTGCATGCATTCCTGCCATGCTTATTCCTGATAAGAAGAGCGAAACAAAGCAGAAGCATCACTCTAATTGCGAGTGATCGACGTGGTAATATTTCCTTGGTGATTGCTGCCGAATAAGATCGTAGTGACCCATATTTTAATCAGTGAACGAGGAGCGAATGGGAGCCTTGCTACGAGGGGTTTGTCTGCAAGAGTTCTTCATCCTGTAACGAGTTATTTATACTCACGCTGACTTAACACTTAATACTCGCTGCGCTTGAGAAGTTCAGATAGTAATGATTACAACCATTAATATCTGTCAGTGTATCCGTAGAAATGAAGCAGAACTGACGTAATATGTCTATCTGTTTAAACTAGAAATACTCTGCAGCGCAATAAAGCCCAATATTCGATAGAATTTGAACATTCATATTTGTTCCGTAACGTACAATGATTAAAAATAAATACGCTACAGTTCTCTGAAAAATATAGCGAAATTCACGGCTTCCGTAAAACGGGAAAAATAACGTATTGTAAAGTTAGCACAAGGAAATGCGTCGGTTTATTGGTACAGAGCGTCGAAAACATCGAAAAAATCGAGGGAGCTGCAGCAAATTTATTTTTACTTAAAAAGTCTCGGCCGACTTTTATCGCAATTATCGCTTAGCTTCCTTACGAGGCTGGTTAGCCTCGCATAATTACAATTACCCAGCCGCCTAGCAGTGGCCGCCGTCGTGCTGCGTCGCCATCGTGTTCAACAGGCCGAATGAATTCCCGCAGGAGGCACACGCCGGCTTTATCGGGGTAGCGACGTTCTGTTGCTCTCGATCGACGCGCACTCCGCGATGCCCTAATTAATATTACACTCGACACCTTGACTTATCACCGATACAAATGCGAGTCGGCCGGCGCACCAGGCGACGCCGAGCCTCCAAACAGCGCTATCTCGATGCGAGCACCAACTGCACAAGATAGCTGGCTCAATTACATATGATCTAAGGTGTTGAATACGCACTGCAGCCACGGCCCGCTGTCATCTTGGAACACCAAGATTAGATACAGCCAACCCGATCCAACCAGTACTCGGCAATTTATGGTGCTGCTCTTTCGAGACATTCATTGCGGCTGCCGATTCAAAAGCGATCGGAAGACTCTCCCAATTTTTAATTGTACTTTATATCCTCTGTACGGATTATTTTATTACTTGGGAAACGATTAATTATACAGGTGCTTTCGAGATAAGAATTGACTACCGGCTATTGACTGGTAGCGAATACCAAATACTGATACTTGGAGAAGATTTCTCACGATTGTAATATTTTTATTTACAATACCAACTGGTAACGAATTTAAATTCTGATAATGATCGATCTTTACATTATCCCTTATATCACAATTTCAGGTGGCTTGTATTTGTGGTATCTGCAACGGCTAATAAGATGATTCTTATTTATTCTATGTTGGCAAAATTTAGTGGTATTAAGGGATGGGTATGAATATACCAGCGGATTTGTACGGATCGTCGAAAATTCGTAGCTACATACCGCACCGGGACGATCGAGGGAGAGTGTGGGTAGAGAGTAGTGGAGATAGCAGGGGGTTCGTGTGGTAACAGCAATTACTTGGGCGATAGTTGGCAGGAATTAATTCTCACGCAGAGGGGGATTATCAAACGCGCGTTTCCCATCGGCACGCGAGGATTCGTGTACGCCGCAATTAATCTTAATACACCGGGAACGCGCCGAGCACCGTCTAACACCGACACCAACTGCATTGGCAGTACCTGATCATCCGGATCAATTTGACTCTCGAGATCGGGCTGCTTCGTACTCGACATTGACACGATATCGCAATACGTCTCGATATCTATTCCCATCCATGTGTATAATCTTAGAAAGCTTCATAATTGTCAGAACTCCTGGAGTGCTTTTGATGATGACTTGTTGCCCAGTAACTTCGTGTCTATGATTCTATAATGACAGAATTTATCTAATGATTTATCGATTCTAACTTTGCGATGAAACATTTAAAGAATCTCTCTTAACAAAAGGAGAAAGATTACAGTACGATAAACAATCGAACTATTGTGCACTCAGCAAATATAACCCTTGCCCATAACGGCACTAATGATACCATTGCAAAGCCCACCTCTGCTGGCATCGGCATTCAACATTAAGCCGCGTGATAATAAATCTTGCGATTATTGATCTCTCACTCAATAAACACCAATAAAATCTGAATTACGAGCTGCATTCGAATAGATCCCGATAACAATGCCTCGGCAAGCGGTTCGCCCTATTTACTATCGCTTGGTGAGATCGCCGACAGAATGGAGATCTTCTGAGGCACATAAAACTTGGAAAGCTGTTATGCCAAGTTACCGATGTGACGTTTAACTAACACGGGGGCCGGGAATTAAGGCAGCCTTTAAATGCCCCGGCGAAATCGTTATCGGCGATAGGTTTCCTTATCCCGGCATCCATTCATCGCTAGATAGAGAAATCGAGCGGTGGTGAAACGGAGAGAAAGAGAGTCAGTCGTAAACTTTTAACGATCACACACTGAAAACCATCGGCGGCCTATTCACGTGGCTCTTAACGATTGCCGGGCCACTTAGAAGTTTGCATACACCGGGCAATTTAACGAGTCGGCGAAGCGAATCCGCAAAAATAGCTGGCATTGATTCACCGGATACCGACAGCACGTGAAAACATTCCAGTTTCCAGTGGGCGGAAGCAATGCTGGCAGGTTAGTCTCGGGCCGGACCTTTTCGTGTGGAAGAGGGTGTTAGGGAAGCAAGGTGGCTACCAGCGATATCTTAAGATAGAGGGTAAGAGCGGTGCACGCCGAGATAGCAGCGCGTCACGCTTCCTTGCCGTATTTTTCCATCTACCTGCGAGCGCCGGCTGACACCCTGGCGATACAAGCAGGACGTGAGACAGCCGTGATTACACATGACGCTGCTGCCTGAAAGACTCTGTTGTGAGCCCGCCACCGATGCGAGCGATCTTCCTGGAAAATGAGATCACGCCGGCACTGTTTCTCCTAAGCGGCGATGCGCACTACAGCCGTTTTGGGAAAGCATATTATGTGCCTTGATTTTGGGGCAGGAATAGCAAGAGTTTAGGCTGGCAGAATTGTACTCGAAGATTGACTACCAAGACGAGAATGTCTACAGCTACCTGCTCGTGTAGTTAAGAATGAAAGAGGGAAGCCGAATTTTTTGATAGGACGAGAGGCACACCGCGCTACCATAAACCGGGACATCCAGAACCATGAGACTTGGACAGATTCGAGATAAAAAGACTTGGCGAGCGGCTCCGTTCACCCCAGGGTTATCAACTCTCTCTAACCCGCCGCTGGCTAACGGCCGGACGTTCAATTATTTATTTAGTCTATCTTATCGCACGGCCGATGCTCGCATCAGCCAACGCCGCGCCGTCTTCGTGAGTTCTCGCCTTCCTCTGCTCTTCTGCTCGCTAGCGCCGCGCCGCTCCAATGAAATCTCTTCGTAACCTCCGGCAAGGACAATTTTTCTAACCCAATACCACTTTTCCAGTCTTCAGAAAAGCAAGTAGTCCTGGCCACTCTGCTGCGCCACAAAGTGGAAAGTTAGAAAGTTGCATTTCGTGTTAAATGAAAGTTAGACTCAAAGAATAATAGTGCCATTATCCCTCACTTATAAATATCCACTTAAAGTTTTACAGTAGCCAATTTATTGAGCTACTGTCTGCTGTCGCAACACTACAATCCTGGAAAATTGGGAAGTCGGTCTTGGTTCATTCATTCAAGGGGCCGCTTTAACACCGGCCTTTCGGGAAACTCCGCTGATCAAGTGGATACCGAGTTTTCTACTTTCCCAGCCCTCTTCGGCCCGTTATTTCAACGAGAGCAAAGTTATTCCTGGTCCAAGCGCACCGGCAGCAATTGAAACCGGGTCGACCGCAAAAAAGCTTTCGATGCTAAAGCGTGTCTCGGAGAGGAGCGCTCTCGCTCCGAGAGAGTACATTGGTAGTACTGACTGCGCACTACCTATCCAGTAGTGTCTACGGCGTGGCTAACAACCTCGCTCGATCTGCTTGTTCGCTGGTTCCCATCCAGCAGACTCGTTTTCCTTTCTTGCCAGCTAACTGTTCCAGCTCGCTGGGGGGTCGAGCCTAACGATCTCGAGAACGAAAGCCCGGATTAACGCGATGCATATACATCTACACGTATACAGCTTATCTACCTGCTTACACCCTCAATCTTACCCACTACGATTAGGAACCGTACAAGTAGCCAAGTCGGTCTGCCTCAATAAATCCATTGCCAAGAAAAGTATAAATATTTACACTGTTCACTGTTGGGCAAGTGAATTCGCAAGGTGTATCATGACTTTGAGAGTGACGAAGGGGAAGAGTTAATCTACAACGAACTATTCGCAAAGTTCGGCCGGAGACAACGCGCAGACCACGACAAGACCAGCTGTCCTGTGCCTGTCAGCCTGAAAAGTGAAATTTCAATGAAGCCTGCTCTCAACCTTCCCCTTGTAGTTCGAGGCATTCTAAGTGGCGCAAAATTCGGCATACGTCCGCCTGTAATTCGATTTCACTTACGTTTAATAGATTGTAAATCCAGCCTGGTTCGTTCGGCTTTATTTTTTACACTTATTTTCTTTTGCAACTGAAATTTGATTATAAGAATTGCAAATAAATCTGGGCTTCCGTGGTATAAACATGTATCTCGTGATTTACAAACTATTGACCGACGAAAGCGGATTTAGTCAATCTAGTACATGTGGTATCCGATGGACGATCGCCAGAGCATACAAGAAAGATAAAATATCGGCGGATATTGGGTAATGCATTACAGACTGAGTTCAAATAGTCTCTCGCATGTATGTAGTTCTACTCTTATTGGAGAATACATGACAAACATCAATGGGAGAGACATTAGCCCGACGCGAACTTCCCTTTCCTTCCTTCCTTCCCTGATAGATGAAACGCCAGAAATTTCATAAGGAGCGTGGGTGGAAAGTGACAAACACGCTTGGCGTAGACATTCATTATATTTGCGCGTTCGGCGCCAGCGTACTCTTCCACCTCATCCTGGCAGGAGTGCGTGAGTGAGGGCCAGAGAAAGCAGGGAGAATAATATGAAAGTCCACGGGAGAAGCGTCCCCGAGTGAAGTGTGCTCCGACGAGAGGAAAGAGCGATTCCGAAGGGGGTGGAGAGAGCGTTGAACGAAAGTACCAGAGTAATAAAGGGACTTTCTTGACCTTTCAAGCGGAAAACTTTTCGAACCTACTAAGAACTCAATTTCAAAAGCACAAATAGAGCTGCGCGTTATGCGCCTCGAAAAGTCCCGGGGCCCGATAAGCGTGCGCCAGGTCAATGCGGATTGTCAAGCACCGGAGGCAAGAGAACCAAGGGAAAAGGTGGCGGGAGGGCACTGATATTACATAAGGAGGGTATGTACTCAAACAGCCCGACTTTAAAGGAGGGGTTGAAGATGCCTTACGGGGAGAATGACTTAACCCTTCGGGGACCTGTGTTTCTTCCGTCGCATAATACTGAAACACTTTGTATGTGTTCAAGTGCTTTCGAAATACAAAGTGCAAACACTAAACATTTAAACTGTTGTACAAAGTATTTTAATTAATCCTAAAAACGAATCTTGAGTGTTCGCTTTAGGAAATTCAGTTTAGATTAAAGACGGCTATCAACTCCTTAAACCATTATAACATTTAACAGGTTGAATGCTTTGTCGATACAAGCCGTGGGTTTTAATCCAATTCGTACAAGAAGCGGAATTTTTCTTACGTCCCATGCGAGCAGCTCGTATTCCTGACAAAGTTGCGCTCGTGTTTTTTACCGTAGGGAAGGCGGGTGTACTCGCTGGTCAGGCTACATCGATCCTTCGCCAAGTTTATGGGCCAGCCTGACGTCCGCGCTCCTAAATAAAGCGCACCTTTTCCCGGGCCCGTTGTTCAGCATGCATCGTACGTGCCATAACTTAAAAATTTTATGAACAGCCCTGGGAATTGACTCGAGGATTTTACGCGTGGCAGCGGGTAATACGCGTGAGGAGTCGTGCTCATGGCGCGCGAGTGATCGCTGCCATATGGAGCAGAAAGTCGTAAGGGGTTAAGAACCCTCGTGCGCAGACCGATGGATGCAAATAGTATGCTAAAGTGCTTTCGTGAAGTAGAGATTAACATATCATGTATATTATCCGTATATAAGTTCATTAAAGTTATATCATGACTTACAATCAAATTGTTGTACTATTATTGATTAGACCAATGCGTCGGAAGTATCTCGCAATAATGAAATATTTCACCAAATATGTATGAATAGAAAAACAATTGACTCAAACGATCTTGGAAAAGATGGATCGATCTTGAAGAGAATAGCCTAATTTAGCATGGTTTGGCGATCAAATCAGAAACGTTGAATCGCACTTCATGGCGAAGTCAAACGGAAATGCGAAGTTGGCGGGCGTCAGAGGGTAACTGACTTTCGGAAATGTTGGGAGGTGCGCGTAGCTCAGCCTGTAGGGAGAAGAAGCAGCAGCAGCAGTGGCAACACCAGCAGCACAGCTCTTTTTCCTTAAGCACCGATCTAGAGCGCTCTTCGTGAATGGAATATATGAAAGTTTCTCTGACGCAGAAAACTCGGTCTCTCGGCGGAGCATAGTAGAGGAGAGGAGTGAGCGCATCTAGAAGGAAGTTTCGAGCCTAGACCTCGAGGCGGCGTCGGCGGCGTCGGCGGCATCTTGAGAGAGAGATATTGTTCAAGTTAGCGAGCTTGCTCAGGCCCCCTTTTCATCCTACTCTCCATTTCTCCGCGGCGCTTTCTTTCCCTTTCCAACTGCTTTTTCCGGCCCGCACCCGAGCACTGGCCGCCCCTTATTTGCTCGGCTCCTTTCCCGAGCATACATCACTAGCTCTCCACCCTTTCCTCTTCCTCCGTCGGCTTCGGCTTCGGCTTTGCTCCTTGTCGGGCGACCACGAATGAAGAGAAGAGCGCCGACGGTGCACCGGAACCCTTCATTAAAACGATTCGATCGGCATTTGTTCGATAAGTCGCCCGTCCGCTCTGCCTTCCTTCCTCCAGAGCTCGTCGATTCGACTCCTCAAACTTGCCTCCTCCACTTCCTCCTCTTTGCTCAAGCCATTTCAGTTTTCCTTCCAGAATACTTGGCGTCGAGAGCCCCTTTGTTTTCCTGTCTGCCTGCTGGAATTGTAATCAGAGCTATGGGCGATACTCGTAAAGCTCGGTGTCTTGCATTGGCCGATGTTGTCGTCCTCGCTGGCACACCGGAGCCGAAGGTAGAAAACGTTGCTTTTGAGACCGATGCTCGGATATATTTATACATTTGTTTATACGGCCCGGCGGCGAGGCGCTGCGCGTGATATTCCCTTTCATGTCGTCGCTGTGGGCTCGCCTCTGCGTCTGCAGCCTCTCACTCGAGCTGCTGCTCCCGAGTTTATTGTCTTGGGATCTGACGACTCCACCGCGCCGCGCCGCGCCACACCATCACTGTCTTCCTCGCCCGTAGACCTTTGACTTTAAAGCGTAACTAAAAGGCTGCGCAATCCTAGACATCGCCGCTACCAACTTCATTAGAAGCTTTCAGTAGGGACCTGTCGTCGATTGATTAATCTTTCACGGGATCCCATGGTAAATTACTTTAGGGTGTGCGTGAAATGTTGCAGGCCCTGTGAGAATATATTCTAAGTTTCGAAAGTGGTTTCAGTGAATGTAATCATCGTAGCATTATAAGAGTCTGCCACTAATATAACAACAATCTGCTGAATATCAAATGTGATATCCCGCATTCCCTAATGAAATAATTAAATCAAACATATGCGCATAATTATGGGAGTTAGTTAATTTGAAACTACGAATGTTCTATTATTGTTGCTTGTTTAATGGTGTCTTCTATGGCACGCAGACACCGAACCCCGTACGCACTTTCTCCGAGTGCACTCATGTTAGGGAATTCGGGACTAATGCAAATACGGCGTCCTAGCAAAAACTAAATCCGTTTCCCATAGCGGAATTACTCATCGAGAGAATTTCATTAAAACTTGTCGAACGCAAACGGAGCACTGCGAGTGTATGGTTATAAGAGAGAGAGAGAGAGAGAGATGGAGAGAGACAGAGAAAGAGAAAGAGAGAGAGGGAGAGTGGAAACGAGAGACGAGTGCTGGCTCTCATGCAATCTGTTTATTTCCACGTGGATTTGCAACGCATCCCGTGTTTTGACGGCGAAACGTCACGGAGCTTTTTAATCTCGGAATGCTCGCCCATTTATTTATTGGACCGGGATGAGTGCAACATGCGGCAGGCAATGGAGCCTGCTAACAACACGTATTTATCTATGTGTTTCTCCAGACTCATTTATGTTTATTCTTCGGCAACTACGGAATAATTCATACACATGAATACTTTCCAAAATATATGCGGTGACTCTGTCCTCGTTAGAAGTAAAATTAGCACATTAGTGTGACACGAAAAGTTCATAATTAACGCTTGAATACTCTCATATTTATTTGCTTATATTATTATTACGAATTACATAATAATAGTAGTCACACACAGTTTGGCGTGTCAACATTACATCAATAGCTTTCCAGCCCAGTTCCACCAACCAATTACAATCCATAGTTACAACCAACAATCATTGGGATCCTGGAAGGACGTCCTTCAATCAGTCCATTCCATCAGTCAATACTATTCAATCCACTGCCAACATTTGGCGATACTCGGGCATCAACGCTATATTACATGGCCGATGCAATTAGTTTGATGTACTGACGTCGGCAATTAAAGGAACCTTCGCTACCATGGAACTAAACGAATTTAACGCCGGTGCACCGCTCGGAATATGATTACACACTAGGCCGCGGCTGGCATTGACGCAGGCAGTGATAGAATGAACACGTTAGGCCAACCACCAAAAGGTACACTCGCAAACTCACTCGCACACCGCATTTTCCCTTCGAGGGAGAGAGAACGGGAGATAGAGATAGAGATAGAGAAAGAGAAAGAGGACGAGAGGAAGAGTGGGGAAACGATAATATTTATAGCAGTTGGTGGTAAATGGATCGCGGTTACCTGTGCTCGTTAAGTTACGGAGCCGGTCGGTTTGAATAGACACGTTCAAACTGCGAGGACCTAACGACGTTACGGCCGGTGGACGACAAGATCGCGTTACGTCGACTGTGGGCGTAAAACCCTTTTGCATCGGGAGCAGGTTCCAGTCTCGAACCCGGAGAAAGGAGACAGCGCGAGCAAGAGTAATCACACGCGAAAGTAGACAGATCTCCAGTCTAGCTTTGAAAGCCGAGGACTCCGCGAGAGACGATTTAGCTGCACTTATTGTCTGAGAATAATAAGAAAGTTTACGGGTGCGGAAAACGGCGCGTATTAAAAAGTCGGCTGGTTTCTCGCGCGTATCAGCCAGGATTTATATCACTCGGCGTGGAACAATGCCGAAGAGAACCGGCGTTGCTGCCGGCTGGAATGATATTACTTGCTCCGCGAATGCGCGCTTAATAGCTGGGGAAATTTGCATAATGCTGCTTGACCTTTTTCTGCCCTGTCGACCGTCTAGTTAGCCTTACGGGGCTCACGCCTATCTAACGTTTGCCCGGCGAATAAATATTGTTACAATGGGAGGAGAGCTGGATAACCGACGTGCTTCGCCGACTGCTCGTCTCTAATGTGTGAGAGGGTCTGTGCTGCTGACGGGACTAACACCCTTCGGGCTATCGTAACTTCTCGCTACGAAACGCTTTCGCAACGAAATCCTGCTGATATTGATTCCCATGAATTTCATACTCTTACCAATAGACTAATCGACATCTTGAACAATTGGAAATTAAAGATTGATCATTTCTGATCATTTATCTGACATATTATGTGTCGAATTTATTATTGGAGTAAGCTATTAAGAGAAACGATGCCCTCTTTAACATCAATCATCCGAGGAAGAATTGATGTCTATTTCGCGGAGAGCTTTTTCCTATCTGCTGATACTGATTAGGTCTAATTAATCACTAATTAACACGATGCTGTGATAAAAGCCATTCAGGACTAGTAGCTAGCACGCCGAATAGATATTTGGTTGCACTGCTCCCGGGGGCATCGAGCAAACATGCACGCATATTATGTACGGTATCATCGCTAAAATTACGTAAATGTAGCGATAAACGGGAACGGGGTGGCGCCGCTGGCACCAATATCGCGACGTGGCATCCTGATAAAATCGAATGAAAGCTTCAATTATACGTGTAGTTCACGAGGCCGAATGCCAGTGGAAAAAGCATTGGAAAATATTGCACCCGCGTTCTCTGAATAGCTTTGAAAATAATGAGGCTCGAGGCCGGCCAAGAGAAATACGTGCGGCGCCGTCGGTTCAAACACATTAAATTCATGTCGATATCTAATAATTGGATTAAATAACACGCGACAGCATGCCCAGTATAAACAATAGTCGTGTCGCACATAATGATGTGACCGAGTGTGGCGTTAATTAGGACAAAGACAGAGAAGAGCGAGTCCGACGTGCCAGAGCTCGGCTAACATGGCCGAGCGCGTATTAACGTTCTTGGCAATAGCGTTCTCGTCGCGGGCTGCATTTCCTGCGACAACGAGATTCCCGGATGCTGCGAAACCTGAAAGGCAGACGTGTGTTGTCGCTGAAAATCAGAGGAAGCGCCCGAGTACCAAGCGTTTTCCAACCGCATCGCAAACAAGCTCCTTTTCCGTCAGCACATGCACAGTTACGAATACTCGCTCACGGATACTCGTGCGTACGCGTCGCTCACCTCGAAGTCACCGGATGAATCTCGTGCTGGTACGGATCTCCGAAAGTCTGCGGTCTCGCTTTTCCGCTCGCCTTTCGTTGCCAGCAGCAAGTACTGTTTACCTCGGCAGGCTGGCTCGACGCGTCTAAATAGGTAAGTACGTGTACCATCGGAGCAGAAAGCGAGCGAGCGTGCGAGCGAGAGAAAGAGGGAGTGGGTCGCAGCAGGACAAAAAGCAGTAAGCCCGTTGGTAAAGCGAGGACTGCGGTCGAGAGAAACAGAGTTGCCGGAGGAAGGCTTGCTCTAAGCTGATCGCACAGCTTACCCAGCAGCCACCGAGGAGCAGGAACGTAGGAAGGTCGTGGTGCTCTCTGAGCTGAGCGCCGGTGTAAACCGCATCTCACACGCGCGCGGTTACACCGAGGCGCTTGGGCGTCGCTGGCGGTGCGGTGGCTAGCGGCGGCCTTCCGTTTTTTCTTGTTTATTCATTCATCAGACGCGCGGTTTTATCGATTCTGGAACGAAGCCAGCCAAGAGGCCGAGCCGCACCTCGGACTCCTAACAACCCAGAGGTGCACCGCGCCTCCTCCCACTCTCCTCCTCTCTTACTTCTCGCTCCCTCGCTCCCTCGCGCTCCTGCCTACTTCTATCTTCGCCCCCGCTTTTCTACCACCGGCTTTCTCGGGCCCGTAGATATCCTCATGAAAACGTTGTATACCGGCTCACTGCCCGTCGCACTTTCCAGCCACCACGTACCTCTGAGCCCCTGCACCTGCAATCAAGTTGGATGCGCCGCTGGTTCATTCGCCGAGTGCCGGGATTGCTTGGGAAACGAAATGCAAGGATTCCCCACAGTTGAATGAGATTGCGTACTGCTTAACCGCCGTGCAAATTGCTGCCGCCCGGTTACTCTGAATTATTGAGCAGAGTCGAGCGATCCTTCCTGATCTATCCCTTCCCACTTTCTCAATGCTACCTGCTTTCGCCTAACTGCAAGAGCGAACTTGCTTTTCCGCATCTTTGTCAAAGGAATACTTTATGGAGCGAAGGTTTGCCCGGAGCTTTTTATCGCAGCCCAGTCGGCTTCTTTTCTACGCCAGTTGCTGTATGAACGTGCGAGAGTCACGCAGCTATGCGTGTCGCGTCCAGCTGCCAGGCTGGGAAAAGAAGTTATAGGGAATGGCAGAACAACAATATTTTCGGTAAACTAGGTTACATAAATCAATCGAAAAATGGTGGTTTGGGTCACACCCGTACACATTTTGTATACATGCAAAGTTTACTGACTGCTATGAGTATCAAATACCGGAAAACTGAAATAAAATAGCGCGAAAATGGGAGGCAGGTGTATTTCTTTTTTTTTATTGTAGCCTGGGACGAAGCACTCTGATGTCAATGTTTTCGATCCAAAACAGATACGTAACGGGAAGCGCTGGAACACGAGTTGGGCGAACAAAATGCAGCCGCAGACAGTTTTGAGAATGAAATTTAGAGAATAAAAAGCTGCAGTGGCCGGAGGCGCACAGACAGCCGGAACAGAGCAGGGGAGATAATAAATCCAAATTCAAAGGCCGGAAGATCAGGGCTCGAGATATTTTTTCAGTGCACTTTCGAGCCGACCCTTCATATGCGGGTCAAATATCTGAAAATTCCTGGCCGACTGACTTTCCATACTTGGCGCGGAGTGGCGCGCGACCTAAATAAGAAACAGGAGCGCGCCGCGCTAAAAATAATTTCTTAATTAGCTTGTGAACGTAAGGTCAGGAGGAGCTAGACGGGAATCAATTGCTGGCATCGTTCTCCCTTTAATTAGCTACTTCGCCGACCTTTCCCTTCTCTTGCTCTCGCTCGGACGTATGAATGTTTGAAAACTTCGCTCGCTCTATGTGCATCCTTCGTTTGGCTCTTTGAAGCTTTTCAAAGACAAATTGCAGACTTCCACACATGAGAGGGACACTAAAAATTTCAAGAAAAACCCGTATGAATGAAAACGCGGGTGATGTTAATTTATCGTTACGTATTTTTGGATTTTACGCTTGACTCCCATTCAGTTAGAGGAACGTATTTTGTAGAGTAGTTTTTGAAACAGGTGGAAGTTGAACAAAAATATAAAAATAGTCCTCGAACAAAGTGCCACTCTATACAAAGTTGATTACGCTAGAGCGAACATCCTCTCAAATTTGGTGCGATTCTGTCATACCTCTCGTGGATTTCAAATCATTTTTGCGTCAGGGTGACATTCACCCATTTGTGCAACTCACTGTCTGCTGAAGTTCATATCGGCTGGAAATCATGAGTGCTTCGCTCCATTCACATGGTACATAGATTCAAGCAGCAGGAGTGTAGCATCCAGGCTGCCGGGAGTTACATTGAGAAGGGAGAGAAACAGGGCCGCCACGGGAGAAAGTTCCGGGCTGATCATTGGCGGATCGTTCGCAACAACCGAATGAAGTAAATAATGCCAGTTATTCGAAATGTACGTGTGGCAGAACACGCTTGAACCAGGAAGCGCCGCAAGGTGGGATTGCTAAAGTCGAGCATCGAGCACGACGATGGATCATTTGGTTCGTGCAGATGCACTAGCAGATTTCATTTCGTTCTGTCTTTCTCGAACGATTCCTGTACCCTGAAGCCAGCTGGAGTAGGGATTACCTCTGTTTCAGTCTCGCCTCGGTTCGCTTCTAGAGTTTCTGATAACCTGTCGAACTCCCGATAACTGCGAAGCCTGCCGTGCGCGGTAGCTCTATTGTCGAAAAGTTAAACTGCTCATTACCTTGTGCTTGGAATACGATGTATTTTTGGAATATGCCATCCTGCCGCTACAGAATGTGAATAAAAGTTGGCGAAACGCTCCATATACGGTGTAAATGTCCTTCGCCTGTACTACCTCGCGCATAAACTCGGCAAAATTCCGAATGTCTCTCCACCTAAGGAGTTGCAACTGTTCTGCTATCATTCCAAATCATTAAACTTTAAATTTCCATACCATCGACCTTTTATATTAGCTTAATTTTTTTCATAATAATGAAGCATCGAAATGAGGCGAAGTTGTACAATAAGGGGAAAGTGTTGGCGCAAACAGGTACCAGGAAATTTCAAGATCTCTACATATATCGGAGGTCGCCTGGAGAGGAGGGCATTCATAGTCACTGCACCGTAGAATGGGCCAATTATATAGGTAGTTAGCTAATTTGCAATGCAGAATGCCTGCTCCAGGCTAGAAGGAAGGCTTCTTTTGTGCGTGGGAGGTGGGACAATATGTTTACCAACGGTTGCGCCCTTTCCGCCGCTCGCTTACGTAGCCCGGGCTTCGGCCATGATTTCTATGACAATCCTGAAATTCTCAGACGCTGCGCTAGAGACCTAGAATCGCGCGAGCGCTCTCAATTCATATGCAAATCCAGTGGCGAACTGCGGTACAAAGGCGCACCTGTCTCTCTGCCTAACGCTCTTCCTCACCTCGCTTTGGGTCGCGCGACTTTACAACGCTGATGTAAGATCTACCATTCTCAGAGGCAAAATATCGGCGGAAAGGTCCGGCTTTGCTGCTAAAACGAGACTGAGCCAAACCGAGACGCCCATGGAAGACAGAACGGACTAAGCGACTGGATTACTGTTATCGCGGTGCCGCATGCTTTAACATAAGCAAACAGTCTATTTCATTGGCTCGGACGGTAAAGCACGTGGCGGCGGAGGTATGACATCAGCGAGCATGTTATTTCAGCCTGGCAAGTCGAGATATATAGGCGCCCGCTGATGCCTCGCTACAAAGCGTGACGTTTCATACTAGATAAGCCTATAAGTCATTTGAAACACTGGCGCTGCACGTACTTCGCTCCTGAATATACCTACACCCTCCCAAACTCGTGCGCGCCATCCTTATATATTTCTCTCTCTCTCGCTTCCAGGGTGAAAGGCACCACACCTGTACTGTGTGTCCCGTGCATCGAGATGTGTTGGTACCAGCCGTCGTATAACGAGATACACGTCAGAGGCGCATGCGATCTCCAGTATCCGAGTTCCACTCACCGAACCCTCCAATACCGGATCCCGCATCCTAGAGACGCGTGTGCGTGCCAGCAGAGAATTTCCCGCATGCCCGGATGACAGTAATCGAAGCCTGATAATAATTGGGAATTAAAGATCGAGATCACCTGTCGAGAGCCAGCGTAAGAAATGGCAGTTTCCAGCGGCAATTAAATCACGGCGGGACTATAATCACGCGCGCTCGAACACGTAGTTCTATAATCAGGAGAAAGGGTCGGAGAAAGCAAGACAGCGGCGTTTTGCCAATCGAGCGTCGCCGTCGACAGAAATGCAGGGCTGACTTTCGCAGAAGTGGGAGGAACTAGGCTGCTTCTTGCCTCGAGTGCATTAACCGCGCTGTCGGGCGTGGACGTAATTGGCGCAGCCAATTATGCGTCTTGGAGCGATCAAGATTGGTAAAGAATGGCTTTTCAATAACGGCGCGATGAGGATTCTTTGGAGCTTTCGCCTTTGGGACGCACAAAGTTTAAGAAGAAATGGCGTATGGCGGAAGATTAGTTGTAATTTCATTGACCAATTGGCTACGTTATGTCAGAGGTTTGCTCAAGCCGGCACTGCCGGAGACTGGTTATGCGCTCTCGCCTCTCTCGTGCTTAACGCTTGGTCTACCGTGTCCGAGCGGGTTTGCGTGCACGCCTATTCACACATGTGCTCGGCTGCCGGTGGTATTGCGGCTACGGGACATACCGCTCTCGGGACTGCGTCCATACGTGCTAGCCGGCCAAGACTGCCTCCACCTCCGTGGCTTTCTGCCCTCCGTGTGTGTGTCACTGTGCCCCGACACACGTGCACCCGCGGCGCACGTACGACACGCCGCGCCGCGCCGCGCCGCGCCGGTGCAATTCCACGCGCGGCGCGGCGCGGCGGCGATATGCTCTCTGGACAGCCGTCTAATCGACTGGCCGCATACACTGCCCGCTCGCAACCTGCTCCTACACCGCTCGGACGCTCCCATTTCGCATATGTGTGCTCGACTCAGCCCTGCCATCGTTCCTCCTACGAAACCAAAGCAAAACACTCGCTGCCAAGGTATTGTTGGCCGGAACGCGCGTGTCACTCCCGCTCTGATTGACGAGACGCTGTGCTCGGAATTGTATCGGTCATTAGTCACGGGAGCGCCGCGATTCGAGAGGAGTGCGCATTCGATATGAGTCATCACCGTGCTTATTCTTCGCGGCAATCAAACCACTGTTGGCAGCGATGCGAGCCTGATAAGGTCTAACGAGCGCCATGATAACAGCGAGCCACTTGTTTCGTAATAGTGAGCTCGCGTGATTGTTATCGGTAATTCGATTTAATCCATTAGACTGATCGCAAAGCGAGTAGTTGTTCGGCGTTTCGTGTCGAGCGCCTTCTAAATAAGGCACCAGCTAGTACCACCCTGAATCTGTGCCGTTTGTTCGAGGGTGGAACGTGGGTATTCATTTTCATTGGCGCACCTTTGGGATTAGATAAGAGAAACTGATTTTTAAAGCGGGCCACGATCGAAAGTGCGAGCGGATATAGCAAGTTGGAGGAGAGTTCGATTTGAAATGCCAGCGGCTTGAATCTCGGCCAGCCGAGAGGCGAAAGAGAGCGAGATAACGTGGAGCAGCCAGTTGCGAAAGAAAGTGGCGGTAGCCGATCGTATGCTAATTAAAATTAGGCTCGCATATATCGTGTTACCGGCAACTTTTCAATCGACGAAATCGTTCTTAAATGCATAGGGCATTTATTTCTTTAAATGAAGAAATACATTAAAAATGAAACAACAATTTTGTCTGCTCTTGATTCTCGTGGAATAATTCAGGAGAAGGTTGTCTAATTGCAAAAAGCCATGGAATCTGAAAAAACCCTTAATTATGAATGACTCATCGCTTCGATTAGACTTCGATCTCTGCGACTTTTGAACGGTAACCGAGTTCGAGAGATCGAAGGACTAGTATACTAGCCTCTATTTTGCAAGGCTAGCTACTACCACTGGGCACAAGAGCCGGTGCTAATAGCGCTCCAGCTATCTAGTCGATAATAGCTGTATTGCTCGCAAGGGCCATTCACCGCGTTCCGCAATCAAAATCAAGATCATCGATGCCCGCACACCGGGATACTAGTGCTTCGACAACGGCGAGATAGCTGTCTACGACATTCAATGCCAGCCGGTCTGCTCACACTTCAATACAACTGTGTACCTCTTTGTTTCGCAGACAAGGAAAGCGTATAACAGTGCTTATGTATGCTTTTGTAACCTTTTTTTCCTGCTTCGAGAATATTTTGTGTCACGCGACACTTAATCCGTCGCGGAGGTGAGTTCGGGGTCATGTCTCTGTGGGCGCACGCATTTATACATATGTATGTATTTACATTGCATCGATCCGACGTGATCGTATTTCAATCCCTGTGTGGTGGATGGATTTGGTTTCTAATGGATTGCAACGTTGATCGTGGTAGTTATTGACTGAACTAGGTAATTGCGGTTTGGGAGTGGGTTGAAACATTGTATTTGAATTCATCACTTATTAAAAGAATGTGATAATGTTTTTCTAACTTTGTCATTTGGTAATTGTTGCTATTTTGAAATTATGCCAGAAACTCTGAGGTTCTACCAATATGGACGATCTAATTATTGCATAATTAGCCATTAAATTTGGATTTTTTGCAGGCGCCGCTTGACCGCGTCGAAGTTTAAATGGCACTCATAAATACCGGTCGTGTAAAATAAACGGCAGCGGTCGCTCTTTTTCGGCCTAGACACGCGCAGCCAGCGTAAACAATTGAACCGCAGTCAAATGGCCCGTCGCGTGTTACTTTAATCCGGGCCGATTAGTTCTGATCCAGCGGGCAAACCGCAACTCTTTCAATCCAGATTTAAAAAAGCTTTCCATTCCCGGAATGGATAAATGAAACTGACTGAAAGATGACGCATACATTCAGAAAATTATTCGGCCGAATCAGGCTAATTGACGCAGGTTCACAGAGGAGTGCGGGGCGCAAGTGTGTGCGGGTGGAAAGAGAGGTGCGCAGCGGAGCAAATAACTGTTTACGAAAGTTCATCAGAGATATGGTCGTGCCAGTGTAAACGCAAAGGCTGCCGAATGAATAGCAACTGATGATATTGTAGGCACGCACGATTCAGAGAATGTTTTGCTGGGAAAGCATGAAAAGCCTGATTGACCTTCTCGCACAAATAGCACGCTTCCACTCGCGATGCTAATAATGCCTGGTAAAGATTGATGAGAGCAGCCACCGGGCGCCTTAATTTCTCGTTTACAAGTGCGCCACTTCCGTGGGCAGAGTCATTTATCATCTTCGAGTGCTCCAGTCCGAAAGAATTGCCCCACGGTGAGCAGGAAATGCCCAATACGCGCTTACCACCGTGTATACACGTGTACGCCGGGCAAGATGACATTTTTTCGAGAGGCCTGCGACATTTGTTCAATCAGGTGTTACAAAATACTGGCAATCGCTAGGTAGCTGACACGTTCGCTCGTGTTGCGATGCTAACAGTGAAAGAAGAGAAACAGAGATAGAGAGAGAGAGAGAGGGAGAGTGATGCATGTATTTTCTCGGGCACGGATTCATTTTCTACGTGACAAGCGAGCCGCCTGACACGCTCATGCGGTTTTCAGCTTTTGTTAGCGTCCAATTAAGCGGGGGGGGAGTAGCGAACGCCCGAGAGCAACGTTTTGCCCGGCAAAATGCGACGTGCAGTGCGTCGCGCTCCGCTGCCAGTTTACTCGCTCCCACCGTCCTCTTTGCACGCTTAAATGCCAGTCAAGGAAAAAAGATCCCAGCACAACAATGCCTGGCCCAGAAAGACTCCGTGAGCGCGCCGCGCCGCGCCGCGCCGCGCCGCCGGCGCGGCGGCACGACTCTTACTAGGCTACCTGCTCTCGAGAATACAGAATCGATTTATTATTAGCTCTCTGCTTTGATTCGAACGCCCGCCTGACGCGTTGCAATCACTGGAGATTAATCTGCGTACATGAAAATAATTACGCTCCTGTAATTAGAATCTGACTAATTAGAAGAATTATTATAACTATGGGCGTAGGGGGAATTTTCGGAACAAATACTGCGGCGAATCGAGGTTTGGCTAATTATGTAGTGAACACTGCGTGAAGATGTCATCAGGAAATAGGAACTTCATTATGAGTGTCGACGTTGGAGTAACTAGAAATAAAACGAGTCCTATAAAAAGCTGGGAAACTGTTGCACGTGTTCCCGGGAATTTATTCGCTCTTTGCGAATAAAGCAGCTGATTTGTACTGGGGCGGGTAAAGTTCTCGGCAGTAGAATGAGCTGAGACTTGATCATGAATGAGTGAAGCAGATTTGACGGTTCGAGGCGGACCGACAGAGTTTCATTAAAAGTTCTGTGACAAGGCCAATCTTTGCCAGGAGCACCGCATCGCAAAAGTGAGTCTGAGGGAATGAGGCGTGAGAGCCAGGAGATAACCAAAAAACTTTCCGCTCGGAGATGTCGAGCATGCAACTTCCACAGCTTTTGTCTGCAGTCCTACCTAATTCCGTCCTTCTCCAGCCAACTATACACCTTCGAAGGTGCTCCCGTTTCATTTGTCGCGCGCAAGTTGAACTGCTCTGTTCCGATTGCACGTTCCCGCTCTACGCCTCCCGATGACGTTGTCATTCGGACACACCGGACCTGCTTACCCAACAAATTTTCTGCCGAGAAGAGATCGTCGGCTGATAGCGCAAAAAATGGGAATAATAGCGGCGAGAGTCGGCCGAGCGTAAAGGCGAACGCACTGGTGCTAGCACACAGTAATTGCCTCTGTCATTAATTCGTTAACTCATCGAGAATTTAATCAAGCGATGATCAACACATGCAAATCATTGCGCTGGCGAAACTTGGGTGAAACAAGCACTCGCTGAGAGAGTGAAAAAAGGGTGGATAGGATAGACAGTTTGTATGCCGAATGACATGCGATCTTGACGAAACGTCAGGCGTATCCGTGACACACATCGGACATACGACACACACGTACACAAATTCATCAGTACACATATGTACACGGTAACTTTGATATATCGACATTAACGATAAATACAGTTGGAGATCCGAGCGAGAAAAGAGCACCTGTAGAAGAATCACAACCCTTCCGAAAAGACTTGGGCAGCGCGGAAGTGGAATTTCAATTACAAGGTTTGCACTGATAATTCCCTCAACCCAATCCATGGCGGGCGCGAGATAATCACGCCAAATATTTGCCTCTCTATTTCCAATGTCGAGTTCGCGTGCTATCGATAAGCTCTCGCTCACTCGTACCGGGCTTCTCCCTCTCTCTCCCTCTCGGATTGAAAGCGATTTGTCGTGAGCGACGAATCAATTTTCGAGGGGCCACTTGGGGCCACCAGGGAATCGAGCCTTTCGCTCCGGCCGACTCTCACCCGTCTCTCCTTTCTCGAAACGCCCACGGGGATGTGTACCTGGCGATAGACCGAGAAGGCCCGAACCTCCAGCCTCTGATAAAGCGAGGCCCTAACGGGTTGACTGACCCACCGATACCAATTCACGGCCGGTGGCTTGTTACGCTCTGCATCAGTGATTTTCAACTGGCCTCTCGTGGGAAACTGCACTCTTCCAAGCAAACACTGCATTATTATATTACCTGTTGTATCACAATATTACTATCGATTTTCAAGCGCATGCATAATGAGATCTGGCTTAATAACATTTGTATGATACATATGCATCACTCTAACTCTCTGCAATATTTTCACAATAAAAATATGTCCGCTAATAATTATGTTACATTGTTGTTTGTAATAATTCGGTAATTTCAGTCTAAATATGCATGTTATGGCTTATTATGATATTCCGTAAATACAGTGGATTTGATGCGAATACTGTATTAACATTTTAATAATAGATATTCAATTATAATATTATTCTTTGTAAAAAAGAAAATAGAAGGGATCGAGCTACCGATAGCTAATAAAGGATTCCATTACCAGTAACAGTTTGAAAACCACTGTCATATAGATAGAGTAGAGGCGGGCCAGGCTGGGCTAATGGCACGACCGGTCATTCTTCATCCCGTCCCCAGATAATAATCTCTGCGATTCTGCGCTAATTTTAATTAGGCCCATGAATAAATGCATTAATATTGCTCGCCCCCACCCACTCTCGCTCTCCGTCGCTCCCCGCCGACCGATATTGGTGTACAAGGGAACCCACCTGGCGAACAGGGAGAACGGGCTTGCTAGGCAGCTGGAATCCAGCGAGTTTCGACGCTTACTGAAGAGCAACCACTGCTTTTTAACCAACCACCAATTTAGTCGACCAGTTTTCTTTGTGACACTTCAACCAGAAGATACAAAATAATTGTGCATTTCATACTGCAAATACAAAAGAAACGGACGGCTGTTTCATTGAATTGTCGAGAGCCGATCTTTAGTGAAACAGAAAGCAAAAGCAAATAGTGTTTGTGGAAACTGTCGCAGATGTTACAGAGTTGAATAATAATGAGTTTTAAGAAGCAACGATAGAACTAAACTGCTGTTAACTAGACAGGGGAACTAATTAACACCTTAACCTACAACTACGGGCATAGCCCGTACGAAATGCCCGCTTACGGGACCTCAATCGTAGGTTAAGGGGTTAAAAGTGATGCACATGCATTAAAATAGTTTTATAATTATAACATCTGTATGTAACTATTCACAGCAACCATCGAGAAACGAATTAGCCTGGCTCATCAGAGAGAGAGAGGCGAGGATTGTCTGATCGAAAAGCAGTGCGAGAGGTTCATCGAGGATGCAAAAGAGGAGGAGGAGGAGGAGGAGGCGAAGTTGGCGTTGACGGGTGGGTGCTTGGTGACACCTGCGAACGGCGACACGTCAGAGGAGCAGGCGGCTCTCGTCGCCGGGCCAGGATGCGCTGTTACCGGGGGCATTGTTGCGACAAGACAAACGGTCTACGTGCAGATGCATGCGAGTGCAGGAGCGACGGCGGTGGCTTAGCAGCGTGTGCTAGTGCACTCAGCAGCGGGCGAGCCCGAACACGCGCTCCGCTCTCGCGCACAAAGGGGCGGAAAGTGCGACAAAAGAAATTTATGCGCTGCTTCACGCGTGCCCGCAACTCTGCCATGCACGCCGTGGGACAGCCTGGAAATTACTGTGGATAGAACGCCCGGAGACGATGTGCCCGCATACGATGATCTAGATAACAAGCCGACAGTAAGCTTCATCGGCAAGAAGACGAACCCGAAGACACGCAAGTGGAACTCGGCCTTGTATGTGGAAAGGTTTTTTTCGAGAAACATATACGTAATTAGCACCGATTAGCACCAATTATACAGAGTTATCATCAGGAATAATGTATGGAAAAATGTTCTGGTTACTCAAGAAATAAGTAGCAATAAGACATTTTGCTGGCACTTTCTTGCAGTGTCACACTGCGTCCAGGATTTCCTGGTAGTATTTATGGCGTTCAAACCAGCGGACAATATGCACTGTGTCAACAATAACTAATTTTCGTGCTTATTCATATTCAAAGTAAACGGTGAAGCGAACGGGAAAGAATTTGTCAAGGCGTTCGAAGAGATTGCATGAGCAATTAGGAAGAGTTTCATCGACAGCCGATGACTCTCTCACTTTTCCGCTGCAGCCCACTTTCAGGGAGCCGGACGAAGATTCTGGTCGACGAAACGAGGAATAACTCGTCTTCTCGAGCGGTTTCGAAAAGAAGAGTCGAACGCATGGCAGGTGAGCACCGGTGCCGGTAATTAGCGGAACACTTCACAGAATATTTTCCAGAAAATGCGCTCCTCGGCCACTCTTAATACTAGTGAGTGCGATTCAACTAGAAGCACCGCTCGCATACTACAAAACGAAACCACTTAATGATCCCTTCCATTAAAAGAGAAGTGCTGTAGCGATGCATTCAATTACAGCAATATCAGACTCGCCTATCCATCCGCTAACTCCTTCTTTCATAGACTGTCTTCCCGATTTCCTTTCAAATCTCAACCGAAGGAAAACACTCTCGCACGATCAGAAGATTCCAGTTAACTCGATTGTTAGACAATTCCTCTTTATAAATATTCATCGGGTGCGTAGGCAGACTCGTCCTGCGAAAAAGCTAGGCGCGATCAGCGCCGCCGGTGGTCGGAGTGCGGAAGCTGGGCGTCTATTAATCAAGTATCCGCGCGAGTGTTTGCCGAGTACACTTCTAATTTCATTGACTGCCTGGAGCCCGCGTGTCTTGGGAAGGCAGCCACGCTGGCCATTCGACTCACGTACACTGCCCTGAGTATCCCGAGAACGTCCCGGTAAAAAGTGGTCGCGTCAGCCAGTCTTCGGCCGAGCGCTAATCGATTCCAGAATGCAGAACGACCTCGTCGGGCTCTCTCCATCCCGGCGGATTCAATGTTTCCCGTGAAAGCTTAGTCACCCGCTGCTCCAACCACGCCGTTGCAGCAGAGCTGCCCGTTGGAATCGCTAATGAGCACGCTGTCACTCTTCTATTACTCCCAACAATAACCCCCTGTCGACTACCGCAGAAAAAGCCACACTTTTTCTACCAATTCACTTTTATTTCGGCGACCATTGGAAATTTATGGTCGTTAAATATTGGCGCGTTTCGATTACGAAACCTAACAGTAGAAGACAGGTGTGCAATGACAGATGGAGAGAATTATGTATGGGAACTATTATACTGCACGAATGTAGGCACTTTACGAGCTCGAAGAGAGCGTTCAACAAGCGGAAGAAATGGAATGTATACCACGACGAGGAAGCAGAGGGCACAGCGATCGAGCGTACACGCATCCTATTATAATCGCAAATTGCGTATACTCGCATAAAATGTAGATTAAGATACACGCACGCATTAACATACATCGGATTGACCGATCCACCTACGCTCGTATATGTGTTGATTATGTATCGAATATGCCAATATTTGAGCTCGAGTTTAGAACTTAGAATGCAGAGAGGCTAGGAGAGGATGATGAACGGCGAGCGACTATTGGCCCATATCTCTACTTCTGAAGGGAAATGCTACCTGTTCGAGGCATTGTGTTCCCAGTCGAGGGTGGCTATCGCCATGTCAAAAGCCCTCTCTTTCCCTGCAAGATTATGAATATGGATTGCGAAAGCTTCTAATGATAGCGAGCTATAAATCCTGGCGTACTTTATTGCCGGGGAGGAATGTCAGGTTTTAATAAGGGATCCCGGTGCGACAATAGGGTAGCAGAGCTTTAGAAGGAAAAGCGATCGCAGACAGGATATGGATACCCGAACCTGTCATACAATGATGCATTGTTCCCGGGCCAAAGGATAGTACCTGTAGTCGGAAATCGTATATTAAGTTTCGGGTAGGTAGGCAGGCAGGCAGGCAAGCACGATGGGTCTGAAGAGGAGTGAAGGGCCAAAGGGCCTACCTGGCCGCGCAGCAGCCTTTCTACCTGGGCAGCAAACTGTTGGAGCCGCCGTTTCGCCAATCTCAATGAGTACCTTGCTAACCTTACCTGTAACAAACAAGTGAAAGCCATTGATTAGTACAGGTGACTCGTCAAAGTGGACGTGTCGTTGCTAAAACGCAAACTTGTGGACACGAGCACACACGCATAGACATGCCTCCACGTGGGATTTAGGGACGGCTCATTACACTTTACACTCCGGTGGTCCAGCTGCAACGGTCAAAGTAGAATTTCACTGGGACTTCGTTTCCGGCAGGTAGGGCGAGATATTTATACACTCCGCCACCAGGAATGAGACACTTTGTCATCTTTCTTGACTGTGACAGCGAGAACGAGACTGTTACAAGTGTTTGACTCGAGTTAGTGTTAAATCAGCCTCGGAGTGAGATTATTCGTGTTGCACTAATACCTCTCGACTCGGACCGTAGTCCATGCACGTAGCAGGCAGAGCTTTCCATTGGCGGGGGCGAATGCTCGCCAAGATAATGGGAGCCAAGACTCAATAACAATGCGCTCTCGAAACTGGGCGGGACGATCTGGACGTAATGGGTTGCCGGTTTATCGCTATAGTGCGGTAATTACAGAAATTATGATTCAATCGTCCATGCCCGGCTGGTCGATTCTTCGTTGAAACGGGGCCGTCTTTCTCATTGCCCATTCAAATGGCTGATGCCATCTTAAGTACCACCAGTGGACCGGCGGCCAAGATTACGCTTCCGATGCCAGACAGGCTATGGCTGCTGCGGGCTAGTCCCGAGGAAAATGTATGTAGGAACGTGTCCCCTTCGCGCATTCCCTTACAATCCGGCAATGGGATCGGCAAGTGAAATGAAGTCTTGTCACCCGGGACGCTCTTGCTTCAGAGATCAATATTGAGAACATTGATGGGATCAGCATCCAATGAATCCCTGTCAGATTTACGATCTCTTTGCTCATTGTTGTATTAAATTCTTTCTCTTATTTATTAGTCTACGTTGCTCAGAAATCAAGATGAATTGTTTCTTGCTATCTCTCGATTAAAATTGTGATGTACATTTAAATATACATTAAATGGCTGTGAATTCATTATTGTTTATTAAATAAGATTCGATATTGGGGAAATGCGAGTAAATACTACAAATCTTGTATTATCAGAGTTTAGCAGAGTTGTAAGCCGAAATAAATTTCTGAGATCAGCCGAGCAGGTAAAATTGCACGCACGAGGAACAACCAACAGAAAACGACCATCTATTACTCGGCCTGACAATTTTCCCTGGCGATCTAGGGAGAAACTGAAATTGATAGTTTCTACGTCCCGCCGGCCTGTACCGTGGACGCGTAAAGTACGTCCGGAACAAAAAAGGATGATCGTGTGAAATCGGATGAAAAGTACTTATTCAGCGATAAAAGAGCGAACGACGGAAATGCGGAATTACAAATGACTGCGGGTTAAGAGGTGCTGAGAAGCGGTATGGAATTGATTGGTGTAGTTTTTGAGGGCAAAAACAGAGAAATCTTCCTTATAATATATCCATTCGACGGCTTTCTCCGCGTCAATCTGTGTAATCTTTTCCAATCACGGTGAAGGATGCCACCGACAATGACGCTCTGCCTTACCATAACTGAAACGGTGTCAGCTGCTCGTGGCGTTCAGCGAATAGTGAGCCACCCTGCGACTGACACTTTTCTCTTCGAAACCCTCGAGATGTCACAATCCATTTTCTCCCCCTTCCCGGACTATTTATACGCTGTACCAATCGGCTTGCTAGAGATATTGAATTGCCTCAGGAACAGGAGAGCAGTAACAAAGTACCTTCTTACATGTCTACCATGTACACTTCCTTTTTCTTGACAGGTAATTTACTAAAGTATGAGAGAGCTTGGCGAAAAAATGATAGAAGAGCTAGAAAACATACATATGTATATGGGCACCTGTCCCAAAACATGCAGCCACTTACGAAACGTAGAAGAACCCTTTCTCTCATATCAGCAGAATTGTTTTTACTCACAGCATTCGCCCCGTGCAAGCCACTCCCGAGAGGAGAACTTTGGAACGAGTTCGCAGGAAAGTTTTCCCGATCGCGTGCAAAAGAAAAGCAACGAAATCGAATTCTCTTGTTCGAAAAGCGATAGTATTGCGACAACGCTCGTGTGATCACTTCTCGAACGAGTGATCGAAACTTTGCCGCAGAATACAGTCGAAATTCGTATAACGTATAACTTTGAGCTTGGCGAAAACAAATGATTGCATAGATCGAAAACGATCGTTCTCATTAATCATTCTTGCCTTTCGGAATAGTTGCAAAATATACTGGAGTTATAACATTGACAAAATTGAACTATGCCAAAACGGAAATGAGGAAGACTCACGTGGCACGGGTCCCAGTTGGGTTATTAAACCACGTATATCGGAGTGAGTTATTAAGCGTGGGGCTCGGTTAAAGGGCCACCCGACACGTGTATTATGACAGGAATATATGTATGCACACTTGTAATCTTGCATGCAAACCGCGTGACACCGCTCGCACGTCCGCTCTCGTGACAAATCAGAAATAGAATAGGAGATCGCGAGTGTTACCGTTCGAATGTGCATCCACACGTTCCGATGAACAAGGCTCCGGTACGAAGACGTGCGAAACGAGAGCGTCCCGGCACTCCGGCAAATGCAACCTCAATGTCAAGGTGCCAGAAACATGGCCAAGAATGTTTTGGAATAAGGTGTTCTGAGCTGTAGCGCGGTATTTCGTGCGCTGCCTTTCGTCGACATTGTTCGAGTCAGAGCAGTGAAAAAGGAAGCTTGTACAAAATACGTGTCTGCTCGGTGGCTTTGAATTATACACCCAGTCTTGCTCTTCCCTGAGGAAGGTTGTCAGATTTGCCTGCCTCGCACTAAGAAAATCTGCTATCGTCCACCGAGTTCAAATTTATCGCGATGTTTTGCAATTTTTCTGTGCAACAGAATTTGCACGGCTTCCTGCGATGATGCGCATGAATACATTTTAGTATGAAGCTTGATTTAAAGAGGGTAGACTTGGGAGCGCTTTTAATGTCTGCGGATTACAAAAAAACGAAGGATGTTTCATTGGCTTTATCGCTTCACCGCTTAGTTCCGAATCATTGATTCGGGTCAAGTGATTAAGTCCCGGCATTGCTTCGGTTTTGCATTGCACGTGATCTGTCGGCCATAAGGTAATTAATCAAAAGATATTCGTTGAAAAATTCGGTTGATGTATTTGAGAGAAAAGCCAAAGGCAATGAGAGGGGTTAAGCAAATCGAACTTTATTAGATTTTATTTCCGATTGTCCCAGAACTTGTCCAAGTTCCAGTGAATTGAGTCCGAAAAAACTATTGTTGGAATATCAAAGAAATCGTGAAGCTTTGATGAGATTTCATGACGCAAGAGTTTGTAAGCGTGTCGGGAAAAGCCGAGATTTATTGGAACCCCGGCCGAACAATTGGAGCAAGTAATTAGCCCGCCTAATTGACCCAATCAATTAGCGATTATTCTCATCTTGGTGACAATTCTATTAGGTTATTAAGGATTCTTTGTGCAACTTCGAATGGCGTGAAATCTATTTGCGATCGAGGACGCTGGCGAACCACGAACTCATTTAAAGAAATGAATGGGAATCATTACAGTAATTCTCTGGAAATCAGAGTAGAAATTAATCGGATTGCTTTGTGAACCCATTCACAACGCGACTTTTCATCCATCAACTTTTCTTATTGGAAAAACGCTTTGTCCATAGACACACGAAAGTAATCTGCTTTTTTAGTAGAAAATGAAACATAATAAATACGAAAGTGGAGTGGTGAGTGATTAAGTACGCATCTGTCTAAACTGACATCGCAAACTAGAATTAATCACATTCGACAGTGTCATTTCCAATGAGGCCATGATGCGCATTAATTAACTAGAGTATTACGGAGGCAGTTAAAATTCTCGGAATAATGCCTTCACATGTCGGCCTCGGTAAGCACTCATCTTAAATAAATCAATGGGGCACGTGCGTTTCTTCGCTCTGGCGAGCGCAACGGCCTGATCCTGTCTGATGGAGGAGCTTCAACAGCGATCTCGAATGCAAACGGTGAACGTCGCTCCGCAGAAACTTCGGCCTCGCTTCCGTCCCGCAAAACTTCAGACTCAGCAATTGCTAAGCTGCGAAACAAGTGATACCCTGACACACCCAACTTCCGTCAATGGCACTTCGACTTCTCCGAGTTAAATCCATTTCAATTAAACGCAAAGCATGCAAAAACGATTTAAGCGCACCCGCTCTAGTTGCACCGGCTTATTACAACATTTACATACCAAACAATGGAAGTATCACTTGATTCTCGGCAAGGATGGCGTTAAAGCTGAAAGTTGGCGCACGGAGTGGATTAGACCTGACTTGGCGTGACCGTAAACGTCGCTGGGAAATTTCGACAAGCGTTACAGTCCGCCCGGTGCGATGCCGAGTGCAGTTCGGGAATGCCGGATGAATTTCGGCGCTGTAATCGTCGGCGCCGAGCGTCACCAGATTTATGGGGGAACGTAGCGCACCTCGAGTACAATAGCTCGAGGACACCGTATTAGTCTCGAGGCTCGTAGAAACGTAAAGCTCCAACGCCAGGATTAGAGCTCGGCAAGGCGCTCGCGTTCCCCTTAAGCGGAGAAGCGAGTGCGCTATGGATGCGAGCGTGCATTGCATCTGCCACGTAACAAGGAGCGAACGAGAAACGATCTCTGCGAGAGTATAAGCGGCCGGTCACGCGTGTGCACTCTCGTCGCCGTGCATGCCTCCTCAAAGCTCCTTTGTTCGCACGCTTACTGAGCCCGCCGTTAAAAAGTCGAGCAGAGAATGCGTTACACATACGCCGCGCCAGCCGCCTAGACTCTTGGGGGAAAAGATCGAGGCAAATCCGAGCATGACACTGATCTCCTCGTTCGTTTGACTTTTGGTTTTATGGAACACTTGATTAGTCGCTTGACAGCAGTATTACCTACTGAAAATAGTGCGCCTGTTTTCTAGTCATGGCTGTCAGCATGTAAGGGACCCGAGATGAATTATGACTCTTACCTTTCACGACTCTACACCTGTGTTACGAACAACTCGATCTTAATGGGTCATTACAGGTATAACTGCAATATTCCATATAGTATAAAAAAAGTGTAAGTTATCAAATATAAGAGCGACTTCATAAATATCAGGAGTTAATGTCCTTTTTACGTTCTAACTTAATAAACTCGACTCTATGACTCATAGAAGATGTAAATAAAGCCGCACCAATGGTAATTGATAGACCAAACCTAGATAATTCCTTCTTACACTCGCAGAGTCATTGCTCGAAAGGAGTGACGTTACTCTTGGCGAAGTGTTAGCATCATTTAGCATCTTCTAACGGTACCCGTTCCATGCCGACTGGCGATGTCTGCGCAGTTAGATCCGAAATGCTGGTCTGATTGCTTGCCATGTATCAAACTATCACGGCGCCATCCTCAGGAACAGTTATAAGGAGTGCGCGTGCCGTGAGATGTTGCTGACGATCGCTTGAAAAATGCATGAACCGTGTCGGAGCCTCGACCTTATTGGTGATAGGTATTGTTGCGCGGCGATATGTACTCAGCCGTTCGATATTCGAATCGATCGATCACGGGGTTAAGGTGACACACCGCGAGCGAGCGAGCGAGCGATCCGTGACGAGATAGAATTACTTCTCAAGGGCTAATTTCAAGGTCCGTGTCTCCGCCGGGCGACAGCGCCACTCTTAGGTTTGCTTGCGGGAATTATGATACGTCTGGAATCAATCCTCCATTTCACCGTACACTTGACACTATGCGTTACGAGTGTGCGTGCGACTGGGAGCCGCTTAATAAGCTGTTATTGAAATACTATCCTAATTGGAATGCTAACGGGTCTCAGCACGTCTAGGTGACACATTCACTGTCGAGCACATTTTATCGCTTGTGTTACGCGCGTATCTGAAAGATATTATATTATTTTATGTAATACAACCGACCAATTAATTATTATTTCGATGTCGTTAGGAACGCGAGTTTGAAATTTTTAAGGATAGAGTTCCATAGCGTCGACATGAAGAAATATTTGATGAGGTAATCAGTGTAAGATGTTGGATTCAACTAAATAGGGGGAAATGCTTGACAGTAAAAGGGAATAGTGATTTGCGATGCATCGGATTAAGGCGTCGCGTCCAAGAGATCGAGATAGTCCCGACAATGGATCTCTCGTGTATAAGGGCATCGAGCCAAGTTAATGTCAGCTGTTGCAAGAGTTCTTTAAGTCCTTTGTGAATTAATACCCTGATGTATCATGAGAGACACATCGCAGCCTCTCAGCCAGTAATTGTACGGGGTCCGCTATAAATCAAAGGTTTAACCTCGATTAACCTCATTAGACATTAGCATTTTGTTCTTTGCATCCGGTTGCTGTGGCACCGCGATACATCGATCTACGCGCGTTCTTAACACGCTCTGGGAAAGATCGATACTTAATTGCCGCAAAAGAAAACGCTTGCCATGATAAGTTGTATGCCTGCAACAGAGATTTGTGTGCGTGATCGATTTTCCGCGGCCAATGTCTGTTTGGAACTTCGCGTACTTCACGAACGCTTACGTACAATTCGTAAGCTCTTTGGTATGAAATCGGATCGCACCAATTGGAACAACTCCGCGTGGTAACACTGTTGCGGGTGGAAGATAATTAAGTATAGTTTGCATGTTCCGTGGTAAAATGCTAGCTCGGAGAGAAGGACGAGCGCACGATTACCGTATTAGAAGAGAGAATGCTGGGGTATTATTGAATTTATTGGAGCAGGGTGGACGAGGAGCCTCTGCCCTCCACCGAGAAATACGCCGGCAATAAAATCACGAGCGCATAATGGCGGCGTGGCCTGATAATGGTTGCAACGGGGTCACGGGAGAGAGAAACGGAGAGAAACGTACGGCGTGCGATCTGGAGTCGAAGCGCATAGAGTAGAGGCATAGAAGTATAGAGGAGGAAGAGGGCGGGAAGAAGAGCGTCATGCGACCCTACGAAGGGGAAGGTCAGAGAACCCCTGGAGATATCCGTTCGCGTCAGGCTCCATTATATCAGCGAGGCTGGCGGAGCGTGCATGCACACACGCTCTGCCGCTCGTAGGGGGTTGCTGTGCACGGACGGACGCCATGGACCACGAAGAATAAGAGGAAGACGAAGAGAACAGGCTCGAAGGAGGACGCAGCCGAGCTGCTGACACCACATACCTAATACACACGGGTCACGCCGTGTTATACCTGGCTGCTCCGGCCATCTACTATACTATACCTAACCTATCTACCTTCCAACCAAACGACCAAACAACCCGCCTGCCAAAGGAATCGAACCTCGACCTCCGCTCTCTTACCCTACTCTCTCCACCTGCTCTCCAAGCCATACCAACTCCAGCCCCTCTTATCTCTCCTCCATTCGGACACGAAGCCAATGCGACCTCCACCCTTTCTCTCGCTCTCTCTTTCTCTTTCCTCTTAGTATGGGATGTAGCGGACTTAAATTCACCCTGGGAATGCGGGGTCGGGTGGGCCTGGAATTGTTCGAGTGGCGCGATTGTCTGGATAAAGGAACAACTTATCGCTGCCTCCCAGCACTTGCCTCTATTATAATCAAACGGGACTGGGACCCGAAATGACTTTGATCAGAGTGGTCAAATTGATACTTGACGTTTCGCTCAGGAACATTGCGAAATTTTGTCAGTTATTACAATAACAGCGAGGAGGTTTTGGGAGGTCTGCATTTTTCAATGAGTCTGGATGAACTGGTCGTTCCATTGAAAGTGTCGGGCAAATTGGCTGACATTCATCATGAATTGACGAGGCTGGTTAACCGCGTCAACAAACGTTACGATTGGCTATTAATCAGTGCGCCGGTTGATCAGCCGCGGTGTGTGCCACCGCAGGAAAAGGATCCCCCTGCACCGAGTGCTCCCGGCCACATATGTACGTACACGTGGACAAAGGGAACGGCCGTTTTCCGTCGGCATTGTACATAGGGGTGAGTCTCCCAGGACATTGTTAGTGCCGAGCGAGCGCGGCCGCGCTGCTAACCTTTCCATGGGAATTCCCACCGAATTCGCAGTCGAATTCACGCAGCCTTCAGAGTCTCGTTTAATTAACACTGCTTTCTAGAAGGCCTCTGCGCACACGATAAAAATAAAACTTCATCGCGCGATAATTGCTCCAATAAAAGTCGAACAAAAAGTCTCTTCTGCATTTACGAAGGCTGGGTCAATTATTAATTGGTTCATTTTATCGATGATCGTAAGGCATCGTTGGGATAGTGGTTCATATCTTAATTTCACTGTCGACAAGGAAAGAAAATTGAAGAACTCTCAAGAACACGAGTATTCTTGTTTTCCCGTGGGGGAATTCAGAATCTGCCCCTCGAATCGGGTTCCTAATCGCTCTAATTGTAAGTGGGGCCAAGCACTCTCCGGAGGGAGAGAAAATTAAGCGGTAAATTCTTGGCTGGAGATTCATTGCGATAAGGGGATGATCTGCAGGCGCGATTTTGACTTTCTGCATACATCATTGAGTACCATTTTTTCCCTAATTAGCGCGGCACAAATTGGACTCTGAGATAATTAATCAAATTCCGTTGGCGAATATTAGATACTTTTGTTCGTCAATATGCATTTAAAAGTGGATCAAATGAAAGCGCATCGGATCTATCATAAAAGTGATTAATTCTGATTAAAGAACGTTAATTAAGAGTAATTCACGGTGTATTAGTTCTGCCATTAGAGGATTCCTTGATTCCTTAAAGCTTTAGGGGATTCGAGACCGAGGAATAATTGATACCACGATGGCTCCAAATGCGATGCAGATTGCACAAAGGGAAATGGTAGTTCCGGGGGCAGCCGGTATTGTATAATTAAGCCAGGTAAGTCGGGAAATTTGCACCTGTGCCAATCGGATAATTCCTCGCCCCAATATAGCTGGGTACCGCAGTCACGGCGCATTGTCGCTGGAATCGAAGATATCGTACAATTAGCAGAATCTTACACCTGCATAAATGGACTCTGCCAACTTGCGCTCCATTAACACGTCCTGCTACATAGTAGACTAGTTCAAGTTAATCCAAAGGTCCATTTTAGTGACACCAGACTTAACAATTCATGAAATATGCCATATTCAGGTAAACAACCAGATAAACGAATGAAAATGAGGATCGAGAACAGTAATGAACCATTCTGTAGTCATTACTTTCCCCTGGAATTTTATTTCACTGACTATGGCGGTGGCTGGAAGAGTCTGACTGGCCTCTGTTCCACTTAAGGACAGTAGCCGGCTGCATCTGCGGCTCATGTGCCGAGCGGCGACCCTTTGCCATGCAAATGCCAGGCTGCAATACGCGTGATTGCCGCCGCGACACTTCTGGCAACGGTACTTGCCACGTACACAAAAGTGTGACTTGCAAAGAGGAGAGATCGCTTGATAAGAAGCCTGGATAGCGCGCTGCAAGAACTCTCATGTAGAACGTGGGACCACCAGCAAAAAGGACTAATGATGCATAATTGTTGCAGGTAAAAAGTGCTTCATTTACAAAAAGCGAGTCTGCAATATCGAGACTGACATGCACTTACAAATTATCTGTTTCCATCCATTTACCCAAAGAATTGCTCTATTAAAAAATAGTTTCAGAGATAGCCATTAATGTTTCAGCTAATTATTACGAAACGATAAAAGTTTATAGCGAGTTTTACATCATTTCCTGTTACACAGCTAGTAAGACTCGTGGTAATAACAGTAAGTCATAATGAAAAGTCGTTAACCACGAAGAACTGTAATATTCCTCTTTCACGGAATTGATACGTTTATTAAGTGCGACAAATATGGAGCATTATTGAGAAAGGAGAGGAAGCATGGGCCGAGTTGAATCGCGCGGAAGAACATCGAGTGTTTTCCGTCGTTAAACGGGGGAAAAGATCGTAGAAAAGGACGAAACCTCGACGATTACAATCTGTTTCCTGCTCCCGCAATAAAAGCACGCAGTTGTGCTTTCGCAAGAAAGAGCCCTCTATCTCACTTCAGCATCCTCTTATCTTGCAGTCGGCGAATACATACGCCGAAGCTTAATGAGCTCGTAGTAGTTCAACCAGACATTAAATCGGTGTCTGGCAAGCTAACATTACCCGGCGCAGTCTTCTTCGACTGCTTTTTTGGCCCCACCCACCTCTGAACAGCACCGGTCCTCGCAAAAGCACGGGAAATATTTTGCGACCAGTAAGAACTGACGACGAGCTTCCTGTCGAGGCGACCGCACGACTAATTCTGTCGTTAATTGCCCGGCGGTAATCATGAATTACACGTGAAATGAAGCAACTATCACTTCCTTGGGAGACAACTGCTGTAAGAGCATTCAAGAATTTTTTTCAATATTCAAATAAAGCCTTTCAATTGTATATTCTATTATTTTTGAAAGCGAGTGGAACATTTCATCGGATTTACTTGGCTGTTTCCAAATAATAAAATTGCCACGAGAATACTCCACAAACATGAGTTATCATCTTGATTGGTATCCAGGAATGTCTGTGGTGCAATAGCAACTCGCAATCTTTTCGAAAAGACAGCGATATAAATTGCCTGCACTCCAATCGGAGTGCAAATTTCGAAAGCGTCTCTGGCGAGCGCTTTGCGTCACACACTGGTTCAATGGGCATTTAACTACGGTGCGCGCGACGCGCGTAGCGAATTTCATTGCTCATTCACGGCACTCGGCCGCTCGCCGGAGTGAGACAAGTGGCCGTAGCCGGCCTAAGTTAAATCTATTGAGAATGAGTAAACGCACTCGAGCAAGACGCAGGCTACACTCGCGTCTTCTTCGGCTTTGCGTAAGCGAGTAACCAAGGAACCGGCGGATCAACGAACCAGCCAGCCAGTCAAGGCGGTGCGGTGGTTGCGCAACGCCAGGAGTGAAAGGCACACTCTGAAATTGAGTGATTTAGTCTAAACATTTCCCGATGACCTGTCTACCGTCATAGTTTCAAACACTCATACTACTCGGGACACTGTTTATCTTCAGCTCCTTAATACCTATGTACCAGGCCCCCCAAGCCACCACGCAAAAAGTTGTGGAACTGCTTGCTCTGCCATCTGGTTGTCGCGATCGGGTACTAAACACTTTTTTATTGGTTCTACCCTCACCTTAAATATAATGAATGAAGTATCATGAAGTAATACCGTAGTATCGTGTAAGTGGTAATGGTGGAACGGTTATTAAGGGTATTTAGATAACTTTTCATCATTGAATTGTGTAATTCAACACTTTATGACCACTAAAGTATGTAAATTAAAAAAAATATAGAGAAGGAAGACGGCTAGAAACCCGAAAACAAACTACTTTCTCTACAAAAGTTAAGTAATAATAAAGAGAAGTTCTCACGGAAGTGGATGAGTGGAATTAAATTAATAACGAATTAAAATATTCTAACAAATATGTAAAATGAACCTTAGTCTTACAAGCACTGCAATAGCACAGCAATTAAGAGAACCCACCAAATGAGCTAAGCCGGCTAAGCCCGCTAAGCAGAGGTTCCCGCCAATTTAAAGTCCCGCCGAACAGAGAGATATCAATGTATTATGTCATTGACAGTGTGTTAATGTGTACGTGAGTCTACACCAGCGGTTCCAAGTGGTCGCGATCGGAACTAAATCGAGCTCTGAGACTCTCATATGGGCTTGGGGGGCCTGCTATGTACGTGCTGTTGCATGGAAGACACTCGAGCACGCGCGCGCGCGCGCGGTTGTGTGCGTGTGTTGTCAACAAGCCACGTAGCGACGTGCTTCGATGAAGAGGACTTGGCCAAACGAAATCAAAATTTCGTGACTGGCTGAAGCCTGCACTTCCGGCTGGACGGCAGTTGGGTTGAGTCGAGTACACCAGCAGATAGCTTCAAGCCAAATGACTTCGCTCTGACTTTACCATTAAAGCGGCGAGCAAATCCCTTGTTTAGAGAGCGAGTCCTACTAGGAATTAACTAAAGTAGCACCGGTGACTCTTCGACGGGTTAAGACAGGATTTCCATGCTCAGGCATAGACACACTATCTCCCTGGCTAAGACATTTCATTCTCTAATGGTTCTACTAGAGTCTACCGAGAACTAGGCTAGGACGAACTGTTTAATGCTTAACCCGCAGCTGGATTCTAAGTGAATCTTGGCTGTTCTAGGACAATGGCGACCTAGAGGTTTCCTTTCTCCACAGCGGCTTCACTCAAACGTCACCAATAGTTATTAAATAGTTGTTTCCTTTGATCTCCACAGTTCACCAAAACTCGAAATAAAAAAACTGCGAGCAGTTACTTTGCGACACAAAGTGCTAGTTAACTTCGGCGAGGTTTAAACTTTGTCCCAGCACACAAGTGTTGTTACGTCGAACCGCAGAGTTCGTAATAAAAGCGGAGCAAGCGAATTCCCGTTAAGAAGGCATCGTTAAAAAGCCTATTAACGAGGCCGCGCGAGGCAAAGCGTTAACAGCGAGATTCCAGCGATTTAGGTAAAAAGTTAAGAACGGGAGCTGAGCATTGGACGATACAGAACATCTGTTCCCGGTCGTCCTCTAACACCGTTCATCTTACTTGTTAAAGGTGATTGGAAGGCTAGTCGGAGAGGAAATAAATCCCAGCCATTCGCCGGGCTAATGATGTCACATGACGCTACTCGCTCGTTCGCGGAAGTCGCTCGTCTCGCGTACCTACGGATCGTCGTGGTTTACGAGCGAATCAGTCTCGGCTCGCAAATTGCAAATGTGCGACAACTATTCTCCATCCCGCATCCACCCGCCGCTTCTCTGGCTGCAAGGACACAAAGTGAGAGAAGATTGGCGAGAGAGAGAGAGAGGGAGCAGTTGGCCCGAACACGCACTTGTCGAACTGATGGCCTGGTGTTGCGGTCGCGCGTTAATATTAATCACCATTGAAGCGGGGAGCGGGCATTTCCTTCTGCAAATACGCCGGAGGCTCCGCCGCAAATAGTCGAATGTACCATAAAACATGCACGCATCGAATCCAGCCCCCGTCCCGGGCCTCTCTCTATGGATGGGTGGGTGCGTGCCTGTGCCTGTGCCTCTGCAGCGACGGCGGTGGCGGTGGCGGTAATGCGCATCAGCCGTTTGATCTCACGGCCGAATAAAATTATTATCGGCGTGTGCCGGTGGTACTTAACGAATTAGCCGCTAATGTTATCGGCCCACCGACACAACTGTCAATATTTATTGCTCTGGACGCGCATCCTCTTTTACAAAATAACATGCCCTGCTACGACATGAATCCCCGTGTCCGATCATTGGTAGTTTGAAGCACGGTGCTATGATAATGAGAGATAATTGGGCCGAGAGCGTCAGGTGGAACAACGGGGTACAAAGTTATTGGTCTCTGATGCAAGCTTTATGAATAATATCGGTTGGTAATTGCCCCCTGCTGAGGCGCCAGTTTATAGTTTACGTCCTTTTAGTTTTCGTCTCTTTGTCAGTCGTATCTGACGGATTTATGATGTGGCTTGATGGTTCCATGACTGTCGCGTTAAATCACTCGCTAAGCACACCTATTAGCGCCAGTTTTATTCTAGCAACAAAGTTACTATCCTGGTTATGCACGGTGGGAATAACGCAGGCGTTAGGAACGCACGTTGCCAATAGTGCACCAATGGCTTAAAATAACCTACAATTCTTGCACAAGAGTTTTGCAAAATTCCAAATACTTCATTTTCTTAAATCTCTCTCATAAAGGTATGAAACATTACGAAATATTTGTCAAATAATAATTCCTTTCCTCTGCCTGTAATTTTAATTCAATTTGAATCTCTCGAAATGTCCGCTGGAAAAGTTCTATATATAAACAGGGAATTGAATGTGGAAGCGACTGGGTAATATCCAATTTCATTCTCGACTTTTCGCTCGTCACTCCGTTAAAGATTACGGGAGGTCGAGACGGTGGAGAGGAGCGAGCTAGCCGGATTTTCACTGTCGATGCATCTCCGTTGGGAGATAGCTATAAGTGAGGAAAAGAGTTGCTGGTCTATGTTGGTGCGCTGTATACACCGGCGCCCTAAGCCCGGAGAACTCGAGGAACTGCAGGACCAACGTAATCCCCTACCGCCATTCGCACGGGATTGAGATTAGTATATTCCAGATAACTTGATGGTGCTCAACGTCCCCACCTCCTTCTCCCTTTCGTCGTATCCATCGCCCCTTAGTGCATATACCCTCTGCACTACGTATTTACATACTGCTTTGCGTCGCCAGGTAAGCCCCGGGCGTTACAGTAATTGACGTACACGGCATTATTTTTCACTGATACCTTCCCCGAGGGAAAACACCGCTGGAAAATCGTTATTCCCCAAGTAAAATCGAGAAGGAAAGTTTCTGTCATCAGAGTCCCATTATTCCGTGTCAAAAGACTCGGCGCAAACTCTGAACTCTCTGTTCATAGACAGACTTGTCTTGTATAGTATATGTATGTTCTTTGTGAGAACTTTCATCAGGCTTACACGAGTAAGATGTAAACCACGAAATTTATAATTCCACGAGGCGAAACAAGAATAACGATCATTCGCAGAATCTCTTATTGGCTTTAAACCGTGCCAGTAACCGCGGTTGATGCTATTCCCGTATGCGGAGAGCTGTTCTACCACGTACTATTAAGAATTATGGGATATTAATGGTACGCCCCATTGGTTTACGAGGTCGTATCCAAAACGTTACGGAGGAATCGATAAGATTAGCCATTACTCCCGACTAGTTCGGGCCAGCACGGAATCAGCCACCTTGCACTTTTCTGGTGGCTCCGGAACAGCGTGCGAAACCTATTATAAGGCGATTTCAAGCGGCTCGGATTCTTCATGGCGAAAGGTGAGGCCGCGCATGTAGCCGACTAAAAATAGAACTTACGAGTCACTTGTAAATGGAGGGCGAGCGAGCACTTCTCGAGCACTGACCTTGTGCACCCAGTGCAAAGCGAGGCAGATTAAAATGCGCTATGTGCTCGAGCGCCAGCCACACATGTGCTGCCAGCCAGCACGCGATCCTTAAGTCGCTTTTTTCCCCCCGGCAAAAAACATTGCTCGCCGCGATCGGGTAGGCCGCGTCAGAAAATCATAAGCAAACACTGCCGGTATGAGTAATGTATGGATCTAGAGGCGTGCGTTTCGAACCAACGATAGCTGTCGAGTCCTCGTGTCGAGCTCTATTGCGTGCGCGTGTCACGTGGAAAAATGGGACGATCGCACTTACCTTCACTCGGCGCCCTTCATTCTCGCGAGAAAAATGTGGAAGGCTCACGTCTACACGTATCACGTATCAGCGAGTTGAAAGGTCAAGAGGAAAGTTTATATCGCAATTGTTTTCGCCAAGTAGGCGGTCGTTTTCAAAGAATATTGCACTCAAGTTTGCAATATGAAGTGACAGAAGTAGTTCCATGCAGAAATATGTACTTGCCGAAAGTCAAATTAAAGAGACAAGTTATATTGGAATTCTTGAGTACAGTCTAGAATCTATGCTTGTCTTTCGTTCTACGAAGCACTATGTTTTCAGTAGGTAGACGGTCTTTAGTACATCGACTCAAATGCCCATTTCAAACTGTTGCAAAGTTCTTGGGAGTTACAACTCCTCCCCGATACTTATAGACTGCTCTTTCTGTTGTAGCATTCCCCTGGATTATTCATATTCCGTCGAGCACAAAGTATCTCGCGTAGCAGCAAGATTACACTGTAATTGCACTTCTACCACCTATAACAAATATACATCTTACGACCGACTTATTGAACATCTTTCGTATTCAAAGGCAATGGGTAAAGTCAATAGCCTCAAAGATTCTCGAGAGCCCAATTTGTTCGTTTCATCATCATAGTGTGTGAGTGACAGTGATTGCGCCACTCTCATTTCTCGAGCGCCACAGTCACTCGAGTCCGATCCACGTAGGCAACAAACGTACACCATGAGATTGAATGAGCCGTGCATTAGTAGGCAGAGCAGGGGGTATTTTTATCGAGGCTTTCAAGTGAAGTCTGAGGCCTGGGGCAGCGCTATCAACGATGAGATAGTTCGAGGAAGACTCGAGCGACGTCTGCGGCTAATCAGGTCCAAGGCAACCGATACATAAGGGCAAAAGTGGACACTGAGATAAATATCGTTTATACAGGGAACGTACGTGCACACACTGCACATCGGATCTGTACTCGAAACACGCGTCCCACCATCACTGATATCGATCACGGATCATTTCCATGGGGTAGATCGAACTGGTACAAGCTACGGTAAACGTTACGGGAAAGTATCATCGGGACGTGTCTCGAATCAGCTCGGTAAAGGGTATCAATGTAGTTTCGTCTGAGATTGGCCGACGTAAGGAATCGATTGACTTTAGTACACGAAGCCTAATTGAGAATGTGTCTGCTATCCTAAATAGTCTGTAAACCTCAAAGAGTGTTCTATAAGGCCAAGCAGGAATAGACACAAGTACCAAATATAACTTTATGTTCTTTCCATTCGTAATTTAATGAACATAGAATTTCAGTGTAATATTAACCATGTGTTTAATTTAGATATCAAAGGAAATTGAATGAAGGGATCGGGTAATTAATTAAAATAAGTTCAATGTGATATCATGTTAACATACAATAATCAAAGGGCTTTTGATAAATTGATAAAGTAGCATTGGCTTTGTGGAGAATTTACCAAATAAGCTAATGAACAAATATGATACACCGGGAATAAACCGTCCATTTCGGAAATTAAATTAGCACTGTTACTAAAGTGTGTCAGTTCGAGAAAGGGGATTCAAATCTGTCGCTGCTTTCATTAGAGAAATTAATCGGAAGCTTAGACAAACCACGTAGCTTTTTCATTAAGTTACATGAGTTGCTGCGGAACACTGCTAGTAAAGTGGATCGCGAAATAATAACCGGGTAATGCGGAGGATAATGAGATACGTGTTTTCATAAAAACGATTGCAATTTCTCAGGCTCGCGTGTGCACGCAGCAGAGAGAAAGAATAATCGTTGCGGACTACACGCCCAGCATTCCACGAATTAAAGCGGCGCGTCTATTTAAAGAGTTACCTCTCGGTAAGCCGGCTTCCCAATTCGGAATAAAGAGCGGAATGTTCTTCACGGTCGAAATAATTAATTCAGAAACGCAAGAGGCTACAAAATTCATAACTGAATCGCATTAGGTTCTACGCCAGGATGTTAAACTTCAATCCGCAAAAATGGGGAGAATACCAGGGACGGTAAGAAGGAAAATTCATACGGCTAATCCAACTGCTTATTCCACGATCTTGTGACTATGAAACTTTCATAAGGACTGGATTAACTGCACTATGAACTATTATTTTCTAACACGTTACAAGTAGAATTTAAAAGGTGGGTAAAATTGGCCCTTGCAATTCCTTACACCTCCAACTGCTACAATTTTGCTGTCTTAAAGGGAATAAAGCAAAACCAGATCCCCTTTCTATTTGCGCAGCTCCACGTGTGCAAACTATAGCAAGCATCGCAACGTTAGATCGCGCAGCGTCTAACTAATTAGACTATGGAAACAAAGAAATATTTAGGTGGGTGGAATGGGTACATGTGTGCCGGGGGCCCTTAAACCCTTGAAAACTGATCGCTCGGAGCAATGCTCAGAGCGGTGGTGGCGGTCGCTCGACCATTGCTCGTGCGGAACATTATAATAAAGTTGGCGCGGAGGTACGTCTGGCCGAACAAAACGCCTTTGTCGCCGGGCGAGCGTGCAACAAAGCCTAGAAAGCAAGCGAATCGTGTGTGTGTATGTGTATGTAGAGGGCTGGAACGCAGAGAGACGCAGACACAGAGAGCGAGGAGGAGAAGAGGGCAGGCAGGCACGAGCGGTTTAGCGACCGCAAAGTATACATACATATAAAGCGGAAACCATACACCACACACGAGAAAGAGAATGAGTCTTGCTGTGCTCCGAGCTAGTCCCTCAATCCACCCTTCCACCTCCACGTCGCTCCAAATAACGAGTGCAGTTTCGCAGGAATGCCAGGGAATTCCGGGACCAACACCATGGAGAAAAGGGTTCGCCCTGAAGGGTCAACCCACAGATGGTGCGATTTATCCCAGCTTTCAGCGACAGCGATCGATATCTTCGCACCAAATAGCTTTACAGTATTACGACAGCAATCTTAATTGGATAATCAATAGAAGGTCCGAAGGACTTCCCGTTAAATAAAGACAACTCCTGCATAACACATTTTAGCTTGGTGTATTACTCGTCAGTAAAGTCGCAGCGTCCAAGCGAGAGACTTCACTATTCATGCCACATACGTCAGACCATGCACATTTATATTCCAGGGGATCACTCGGCTTTGTACGAATACCAGTGTGCACTGATTTGTCGATTGGAAGTTTTGCTCGCAGTGTAATTTCAATGGCAATTCTTCTCAACAAAGCATTCTATACATTTCAGTAATAAATCAAATTAAGAAGAGATCGTGTTAATTAAAGCATGAAATATCAATAAGCAGAAACTGTTGAGTGAATTTGCAAAGGCAGCATCCAATGTAATCCGGAAGGATTCATAAAACAAGTCTGATAAGAGATCACTGGTCGTCTGGGGAGTTTGGTGAGGGAGGGAGGGAGAGAAGCGGGGCGAGGAGAGACGACACGCTCTCGCAGACTGTCCAAATGAAAGGAACGAAGGGCTGAGCCGACGGGGAGGGTAATTTCGTTTTGTTTCCTGGTGGATCGAGGGGGAAGTGAGCCACTCCGACGGAGCACGCTCTCAGCGGAGCCCCGACTGCTCCGGTGGCATCCCCTGCGCGACAAAACAGAGATGTTCGAGTGAATCATCGCTCACGGGGGTCGCGCGCCCTTAACACAGAGGATACGTCGCGACTGGGAGGGTGCGCAATGATAAACGTGACCTCTGCAAGGTCCGTTGCGCTCCGTCGACGCAATAAAAGAACAGTGGCTGCGAGAGCACCCTGCGTAACTTCAGATAGCATGACTCCGCCCTCAAATCTCTGAGGACCTGTGCTGCCACCCGTGCTGCTGCTGCTGCTGCCGCTGCCGCTACTGTTGCACGACGATGACAAATGGTAGCAGGCAGGAATGTAAAGCCTGAGAATGACACGGTTAAACGCGATCTTTGTTGCCGCAAATCGTTCGTGTCTCCTCGCCGCTGCACTTTCTGCCTATCTTGCAGATACATGCTGCGCCGCGTATGTGTGAGTCTCGAGAAGAGAAGTCGGTACAGCTTTCAGGATTCTACTCTTTTCTGGCCAGACCTCAAGTCAGGAAGTTTAAATGCTGAGTTCGTGATATTTTCATGCTTACTTCCGCTACTTCGAATTGTAATGACTGTTCTACTAGCGGTTGAACGTTCTCCACTTTTGGAGCCTTGCCAATATTCCAAGTTATACAATCCATTAAAAATCCCCGCCAAGTTAACACTTGAAAGTCATATTGAGTTTCAGGTATTAGATCTCCGATATTGGGAGAATTGTTGCTGTATTCTGATTCATATCGAACATAGCAATTTGTGGCAGAAATCGTTGCTCAAGAATCCTGCAACAGAGTCGGGTGTCAAGGGTATTCGCTCATCGGACGTTGCATACGTTCGAGACCCGTTGAACAGTGAATTAAAGGCGAATTCATACGTGGATTTGCATATAGATGAAAATATTTCTCTCAGTGAACTATAACGCCGGCAGCAGTGGCGGTTGCGGTCGGGCTCATAAAGTTGCCGGTAATCATCGAATGGCTATGGATGAGTAGGTCGCGTGTTCCCATAAAATTTCATGAAGCCGCTGCCGATTCTATCGGCGGCGCGCGCTCGTCGCGTCGCACGAAATATTCGCCGGATAATCGGGATCCGGCCACGTTCGGTCAATTACAGTCGCCGGAGGGAACCCCTCAGGGAAATCCGAATGGAGAGGAATGGAGAGGAATGGAGAGGAATGAAGAGGATAATACTGATTGCCACACGAGCCTCATGGAATGCGGAATAATCGCGGCCGCATGTGCGTGAATCCCAAGCGTCCATCTCCGTTACTTTGCATTGCCGATAGCCAATGTCGAACATGCAAATATTAACTAACCTTGATATGCAACTGCCATTGCAATAATGACAAGCCGCCGGATTGCATCCGCTTCTTAATAGAGAGTAATAAGTGCGGCGTGATTTTAAATCTGTATTTGCGATTGAATATCAGTTTGTTAAAACGTATGTATTTATCCAAAAGCTACACTACACTTATCTTCTGTTCAATTTCCATTTAATAGGAATTCTTTAAATCAATACAAAATATTAATATAAAAAACTCGATTATCAACGATTTGCACTTGATCCGTGGTACGAGTACAGTTTCTCCTAAATTAATTAAGCGATACATAGCGATTACACACAGAACGATTAATCTGTTAGAATCCTTTCCAATTGCGTCAATTGTTCCAGCGTTCTCGTGTAAACACTGGCGTTTCGGGGGAACGCGTGTTACTGGCACGCTACTAATCGCTCACTCCGCCCTGACAACGAATACGAATTTATTGCGAGTGAACATTGCACAGAAAGTTTGAAATCGCAAGTGAAAGGGGTGGAAGCATGAAGCGGGCTGGAATGATGAAGACACAGAGAGCTGGGTTGTGCGAGAGAAACGGCAGGACGGACAGGACGAGTTGTTTCGTTAAAGGGACCGTTTCCAGCGGAGTGGAAAGTTTATATGGAACGTGAAGAACATACTGAAGGGTTGAAAGCCGACGGAACATACTTTGTGTTAGCCTTGGGAGAGAAGGGTGCCGTCGGGTTGACTCTCGGTGTGACGAGGACCGAGGGCAAGGGTAACTTCCTCGTCTCCTTCGTGACATAAGTTGTACTCGAGGAACTTGAATATAAATGAGACTAACGAGCTCTCTGTGATGTCGGTAATGACGGTAGATTGCAGCTGAAACAAGCGAACGGTCAGCTTGCCGGATTCCCCGGCGGTACTGTCACGACCGACTGCTCAAGCCCGGACGCACTTGGGAACACAACCTCCGCTCTGCACGAGCATCTTTCCATCCCATCCTACATTGGCTAGTTCGTCCTTTATCATGAAATATACTTGTCCCGGTTGCAACGCTACTAAAGTTTGCCGACCTCAATAAGCCAGCGGAGTTCAGGCTAAAGAACAGTTACTAAGAGTGCACTGATAAGCAAATAGGCTGCGCGCTTCACAACTGATAAGTCAATCAAAGTTTGCAATGAAGCACGTTCCACGATGGGACCGTAATTCCAATTAATGTAAAGAGTAAGGAGCAATATAAAAAGCGTGTTATAAGCAATATGAAACATGACTTTTTGTTGATTCTGAAAATTGGTCGGGTATTTATTAACATTTGAAGATACGTCAATATTGAAAAGCCGTGTGCTTTCTCCTTCTGCCTGCACCCATGCATACATGAATAATTTGGTACATTTTAAATCCATTTGCTGTTCATTTATATTTCAAGTTTTACCGCTCTCACACCATCCCAATTCGTAAACCTCAAGTCCAATATTATCCAGTTCCATGTCACAGAATATTTTCTCATGCTGAAAAGAAGCCGTCTATACTCTGCTAATATTCAAGGCGAGCAAAAAGTGCATTCTCCCGTAAAAGTTCGAAACAACGCTCGAGCGAATTGGCCGAAAGAAGTGCGGTAGAGTTCGGCGAGCAAATGTTACCATCAATCACGTCTATCGGGTTCTGGCGTGCGCGGGCGCATGAATAATTGGTGCTACGGAAGCGATCGCCAATACTTCTTTCCCCGGCGAACCAATTATTTATCCGCCTAACTTCCACCAGACGGGGACGTACACCGAGAGGATTCGTGCAAAGATTATCGGTGAGATTGGTTGAGCGGCAGTAATGTGACGTGGAAGGTGGTAGAATTGGAGGCCGATGGACCACGAGTACCAGATTCTAGATAACCGATAAGAAAACGAAGATGAAAACGAGCGGCCTTGCGGGAGCCGATAACGACTTGGGCCAACCAAGTACAAATCGAAAAGAATACTAGACCAGCAAGCCGAGTGTTACTTAGGATCCGCCATTGCTTTCGGTGGATAGCAAATTGTACAAGAATCGAGGTAGTTGGGAAAAAGCAAGAGCGACTATCAAATTTGGGCCAGCGACGCCCTGGATAAATCGGCCAGGTGTAACAGCAGAGCGATAAAAAAGGGACACTCGAACAGCGGTGGGAACCACGGATTAAGCGTGTAATAAAGCTGACGGCGACTCGTGTGCGTAAGAGGGCGCCGTTACACGTGCGCCGAGACCCCGTAATAAAAGCGAAGCACGGCGGTCCCGAGAGTGGCGGTTAATTAAAATCGCGCGTAATTATAATGTAAAAAACTAATGCAGCGTGGCGAGACGCACTCTTGTACGAAGGCCGGGCCAGTTCAAACGGGAACGCCAGGAACTCGCCTGGAATAACACGAATCTACCGTCATACGACTTTACCTCAGCGCAAAAGTAAACGTAACTGTTTTTAATGGTGATTAATTATACCACATTTCATAAAAACGCCCGACTAGTGTTATCCCGTAATAAAGAGAGATTGTCGTATGCAAAATTCGCCCCAAGTTATATGTATAATAACACCCACTCCTACGTTCATACAAGATCGTGTAATTTCCGGGCTAAACTGCCGATCGCGAAAAAGGATCTAGTAAATTTAGGATGCCTGAAACGTAACCGGTGGAGATTTCACACCGGAAAGCGAAAGCTTAGCGAGAGCCAGATGAAGAAGCTAAGGTAAGGCAAGGTAAAGCGGAGAAGTTGATGGCAACCACGATTTCCTTTAAAAGCGTGTGATCGAACGTCGCGCGCGCGCGCGCGTGTTCCCCCATAGAAGGCTGCGAAGTTACGTGTACGCCAGAAATAACGCAGGGCTTCTTTACTCGGAGCCACGTAACTCGACTACCGGGGAACAATGCCTGTAAGAGTGACACGAGGCGTCCCCATGTGTAACTGCTCGTATCCGATGTTCCCGCAGCCGATTCCTTCGCCCATATACCAGGTGACCTCATGCACTTTCAGCTTACGCGTAATCTCCCAGTCGACATCATCATACAATTCTATCTCGCAGTGGAAAAACTTTTATGCAATTCTTTGTGTCGGAGCAATAAACCTGCTGGCGAAAGGATTTCAGGATCTAAATGTCGTAAACTCTTTTCATATGTCAGTCTATCAGATTTATCACCGAAATATCTGTAAGCTTGTAGGTAATGGGTTCCTTTTACTGAATGGTATCTTTGGAGGTCATACTATGCGATAATGCGAGTGGCAGTAGTTCCATTATTGAAAGATTCATAGCCTTAATAATCTTACAGACATTCTCTTTTCTCAAAGTTCCTCGTTAACTCTATCTTTACTTCACGATTTTATTATTTACCTAATTAAAGAAGCGGTTTCCTCGAGTGTATACATCTAGAATGGAGTCTCGGATTCAAGTTTATTCAAGTGGACCAGTTACTGAGCCTCGATCGCTGTACAATTTCTCTCTCTCGGATCTTCGCTCATACTTTCGCAGCAGCGCTCGGCGTATCTCTTCGTCTTGTTCGCTGGGTTTACGGGGCGCAATAAAATTCGCGGCCTGCCACAGCGAACAAAGGTGTACACGGCTCGGGCACCGAAAGCGATAAGGGGTGCCTACACTTGAGCCGGCATCCGGCTTCGCCTAAATGGTGTTTAGGCCAGCGTGGGTGCAGGCAAAGTGTACCTGCGCGCTCGAATGTGGCACAGGCACGAGCCAGCAGCGCCAGCCGAGCAGGCTGGATTCCTTCCGGATATGATGGATGACCGCACGTTCTCTTTAGCACGGAATGTGCTTATAGCGAATGAAGACCGATGCCTGCTTATGTTTCTCGCTCCTTACTTTCCAGCAGTATTACCAACCTTCGCAACCACCGACACACACACTGCATACATTCAGCCAACTGCAACCTTTGCCGAGGGTAACTGCCTCGCCTCGAGATATCAAGGACCGTGGGAAGTGCAGGAACTTTCTTGCATAATACACGATATCTGCACGCGCCCAGTAAAATTTCTATGGGTTTTCCGGGAGTGCGCGCTTCTTTGGTTTCGTGCACAGGTGTTCGCCACTGACGCCAACATTTTCCTGCGGTGGTGGTGGCGAGCGTCTTGTAAATGCGTAACAGCAGCCAGATTGAAGCACTTGCAGATGCTGGCTTCTTCCTTTTTCGTGAAACTTTCATAACAAGTGCTGGAAATAATCTGCGCGGTGTATGTATAACAGCCAGCGATAGAGGAAAATTGACTGAACGTATATTGAACGCTGAAAATCTTTATGGTTAAAAGATCTTTTAATGTTTATTTAACGGGAGAAAGTTAGAACGGTGGTAGAAAACAGAATTTAATGTCATACCCTTTATATATTAACAAGTGGTTTGGAATTGGATCAAAGTCGCACGTTCCAACCACGAGCATCATATCATTGGGCAAAGAGAGACTAGCAAACGACTTAGCGCGGAAAAGGGGATAAAAAGCGGAGGAATTAGTGGAAACTGGGCTGGCGCAGCGGTAGGTAGAGTCTACATCCGGAGCGAGCGCGTCGAAGACCGAATTAGAGAAGAGGCTTATTAGCGCGGGCCTGCAGCTGCGCACGGTAATCCGGCGGCTGGTTTTCATGGGTACGTACAGATATAACAAAGAGCGGAGGAGCGAAGCCGCCCATCCGACGCTTATTGTCTCTAATTTAAACCGACGATTTCCTGCCAGCAACCCGGACAGGAACTAAGCGCCGCTCGGCTGTCGCGTCGACTGCGCTCATTCAGATCGCCTTTATCGCTCCTATTTCATAATAGGCTTGCGGATAGGTCAAACAGTCCAGACGCATGGATTGTTCTCTATGAACTGCCACGAATTTCCAATGTAATTGTCGATCTTTGCCGCTCATCGAGTATGCTCCACCGCATCAAAGCTTTATTGACGCGTATGCCTGCTGCATCGCTGACATGCTCGTCTAGCATTCGACCGCAGTTGCACTATCATCCAAAATATGTGCGCGCACTATAATTTGGTAGAATGACAACATTACTTGGCTCGCTGCTCACATACAAATGTTCATCTTCGGCAGTTCCAGTAAATGAGATACAGTCATGCACACTAGACATTACCGTGATTTCTTAGCAGACTTAGCAGGTAGTTTCCCATGCTTGCGGACGTCAAATTACACTGGTGTAAACACGCACGCATAAATCAAACGTATCGAATACTCGTTTCACACTAATCCTAATGTCTAATCCTTCTATATGCGTGTTTAAAAAAACGGATAGTACATTGCTTCCGGTACAAGCTACCGAGAGAGGAGCCCACGCGGCGTGTAATAAATGTACAGAGAGATCAAGTCCGAATTAGGAAAGAGAACTTTTTTCGCACCTCGCGTGGGTGTCGAGTGCTGACACAGGTGTACATCGAGCAACACAGACATTCTGGTCTCGCATGCCTAATGGTCGAGCAATTTATGCTAATGAAGCGATCGAATCTATCATAGAATGCGCGCGCCAACAGTAAAGATTTCACGTTTCTCCTCATTCCGAGCACGAGTGGCTTGGGGAGACAGAAAGATGAGTGCGTCAAATCCCAATTTATTGCTTTCTCTTCCTCCAGCTGCGGAACATTGGGACGCCGGCTATTAAAGCCAGGCAAAACGGCTCGATTATGATAATGCCGGGAAAAAAGGCAGCCAATCTCGAAATCCGTAGAGACGTCGTTTAACGCGGTTAGTTGAGCGCTGTTGGGAACGGATGATTTAAAATATAATATCCCGCGTGACAGCGATCGTCGAGCGAGTAAAAGGCGCTCTCCTCCGCTTGTACAAACTCCGCGGCTTGTAGCCGCCTGGGAAAGAGTGAGAGGAGGAAAGGGGGGCAGAGGTGGGTAGAAGTACTTGGCAATAGACGAGAGAGTCAGTCAACACGAAACCGGTCGGGCTATTATTTTTTTATGACGTAATTACCGGCGATCCCTACCCCGATACTCAATTAGTACGGCTGCTCTTTCTTCGCTCGGCACGGCCGAGCAAACGCAGGCCGCCGATCTGATTTTGCCCAGGAACATCAGGGGGGGAAAGCTGGCGGGGCAGGGCGTAGAAGCCGCCAGAGGGAAAGAAGGGAACGGCGCGGCAGGACAGTAAATGGTAGAGGAAACGTGCCAGCGATCGAATGGGAAAGGAACCCGCCATAATTTCCACGTTATTAATCCGCAGTCGAAGAACTTCACCGCATTCCTATTTACGACACTCTCCGCCGGCAGCAGCAGAATCCTGCAATCTCGTGGACCAATCCTCCTAACGATCGCAAAGTCCCTGCTCCTGTCTTCCGATTACTTAAAGGCATTTCGACAGCTCGGCTCAACTCTCGATCGACCGCTGCTGCTAAGTACACCCGGCAAACGACTTCCCAGCCAAACGATTCTCCTCTTTCCTTCAAAGGGAAGACTTTCAGGGTATTTAAGGATAGGCGTGATTATACGCAAATCCTTTTATACCTCGTATAACCAATGATAAGTGCGAATGATTAAAAGTGAACGACCGTATGATTAAAAGTGCGCTAGACAGATTTCTTGGATGTCTTAAATTACACTTGCATTGCTATTGATGCTTTTACAATTTGTCAGTTAATTACTCTGCGTATATCGAATCGTGTTAATATTATTACTTGATACATTCAACTCACAAACGTACAGAATGTTGCAATTTTTCATTGCACAGTATTTCATCAGATGGAATGATCGATCTCCATTGAATCCAATTGAAAACGCTTGCCCGTGCGCATGCAGGACGTTACTTTATTTTCAGTAATCTTCTTATTGGAGGTACAAACAGGTGCGGGTGGTCGAATCGGCTTAATTCCGAGAGCGATCGCACTCGGCTCATTGCTCCGCGAGCATTCTGAATGAATGTGATGAATACTGCTCCGCAGTGCAAACAGTTTGCTCCAGTTCCATGCGCGCGCGAGACATTCACTGGTGACACGAGAATGCATGTTGTCTCTTCCCACCCTTCTTTCTGCACCAATGACATTGGTTGCATCGTGCTAGAGACGTAGCTGTGTTAATCGGAAGGTTCGTAATTCCCGAAGCAGCGATAGTTTGCGCCACGCTCGGCAAACAGCGCTGCAAACACGGGTTAGGAAGATGGGAAACACGCTGGACCAGAGAAGAAGAGAAGAAGGTTCCGCAGAAACAAAAGTAAGTGCAAGACTCAACTCTATCGGTTCGCCGCGAAAATAGCTGGCAACACGATTCTGCACTTTGCGCGTTGCCCTCGACCAAGAACCGATCGAAATGTAGCCCCGAGATATAAACCATTATCTCATATTGTCGATTGCTCGGGGAGGCCAACAGCCTAGCTGCCCTAGAACTCCTCGAGACAGATAACGGCCTCGCATCTGCGTAACTTTTCTCTCATAAAGTACTTTCGCAGTTACGCGAAAATTGTGGCAGCACACTTCGCCGGAAGAAGGAATGCGAGGAATTCTGAGTGGAACTCCGTTTCCGAACTACATAAATACCGGCAAGTACCATTAATGCCTGGCAAGGCTGAGAGACAGCATGTATCGACAGCATATATCCCATTGCTGTATTGTAAATGCAATGATTTGAAAAACTATCACGGCACAACAAAGTCAAGTTTCAAAGCATAACAAAGAAACGGGATCTACTGAAAGCGACTACGGAGGGCTGACATTTCAGCAAAAGGATCACAAGGATTACGAGGAAAGCACAGCTCATATTTACAATGACATATTCAGAATACGAACTTCCTTCGCCGTGTTACTTTAGCCCCACCTTTGATAAAGAGCGCCTTAACTTACTCTCGTAAGGTAGCGCAGTAAGAATAAACAAGGCGTGTCATAATACGAGTGCAGCATGATATCCCGATTAATTTAACGAGGCAGAAAAAGTGTTGCTTGGTAAGGCGATGATGTTTAGGAAGCGGATACCCAACTAATGCTAACGAGAACAGTGAACTGTAGCCAGTCCCCTTCCCTTCTCTTTCTCTCACTATTGCCGACGGTGAGAGCGAAGCGGTGCATATAATCGTCATATTGCACATCATGAATTTCCAGGTTTTCTGCCGCGCCACTAAAGCGGGTAATATGAGAGTAATATTTCTTTCCCAGCACAGTTTCTCCATTAAAGCCGGCCGGCCGGCCGGCCGTGCGCATGTACACCGAGCGTCAAATATTTGTTGCTCTTTTGCAAACGTAGCCGGTGCGCGCACCGCGTATCAGCCGCAGCACTCCAAACTCTTAATACCTGGACACAGCCCTTATTCAACCCCGGCTAAATTGAAGGGACGCAATTACCCGGCGTAATTAATGACGAAACAAAGTGCGCACAGCATTGCGATATACATGCAAACATGGCTAGGGTGAATCTTTTTCTGACGACGGCGTCGTACTGCACCCGAAATGAAAGCCGTGCACAAATTGACAAAAGCTAAGTGCGTTTTCTCCTCGTTGTGTAAATGTTGAACCTTAACCCTCGGGGCCTCAATGAGATGAACAGGATATTTTTAAAAGCGATGGTATGTTTGCCAATTAACTAGACGAACTTTTTATCGTCTCTTGGGTAAAAAGTATTCCCTTTGTCTATTGATGCTAGGTCCCTTAAAGAAACCGCAAAAATTGTACAGGAAATCATTTTAAAAATCGAGTCCCGTAAAAAAAACAGTTGAAAGGTTTCATATGCAGAGCGCGTTACTATGCGAACCCGTCAGTAGTAGTGGAGTGCAAAGACGGGCTGGAAAATCGGATAGCTTTGTTGTTGAAGTCTTCAACAGACGCACGCTCGCTCCGCGACACGTCGTTATTACTCGCGTTACAGCAATGAACGCATACGAGGTATTGTGCATATTAAGCCGTGCAAGGAACAGCGGTGCGAGCGCGTATTGATCCCCCTACACGTTACGAGACAATTTGCCGCGCGACGGCCTTTCTACAGACGTACGTGCTAGTAGCGAACAATTGGGGAAAAGTTGCGGTGGGTCCGGAGACAAGGTTCGAGTCATCCATTTCCACTGTAGGCCCGCCGACCACACACGCGCGACTTACGGAATTTCTTCTACCCTGTCTTTTTTCTGGGGGGTGAAAGCAAGTACACGTGTTACTCGGCTCGTCACTGCCTTCGCCATGCTCTGGTTACGGGGCAAGTGGCGGCGGGCTTCGAGCTCCTCGCCTCAGATTGCATCGGGGTTCTTGCGAGCACTTAAGGAAACGCGAGTGACATTTCAGCCTGCTACGTCGAGTTAAGCTCGCATATCATCGCGCACTCACAACGCAATTCAAACTATCTTCCAAGCGAGCTGTCGGTACAGAGTCTGCCCTAAAGCGGTGTGCGACCTAAATAGTGGAATAAAACCCAGCGGGAAAAGAGTGAGAAATCGGAATCCCTGCGTACGCAAATCCACCGAGTTATCGTCGTTTCCACTTCCACCTGAAAATCCCCTTCAAGCTCAGGTAATTTGTATCGTGTATGAAAAATAGAAAAATGAAGAGGTGCGCTCACTATTGTGCGCTCACTAGAATTTTAACGACAGGCATTCACGCATTCCGGGCAACCGTGCCACCCGAATAATTTGTCTAAAGGCGGCAACTTTCCATCGTCAATCTCGAGAAGTGGAACAGTACGCTCCACGAATGGAAGTACCAAGATTCCGGTAACTTCCCGAACTTCAAGGGCGGGCTTCAAAAGAGCCGTCTGTTCAGTAGGCATGAGAATTCCCCGGAGATGTTACTTTACTAATCTTTCCCAATTAAGAGACGCGTCGTAGAAGAAAAGTCTAAGCTAAATTGACTGCACGCAGAGCCGTTTAAAAAATCGATCCCTCAAGATTAGAGAGGCCGAAGACAGGGCAGCGCGTGAGCTTAAGTGTCGAACGTGCGGAAGAAGTAACGATAGAGAAGCGAGGCATGCAGACAGCCGGTGTGAAAGAGAAGGGAAGCTTTTCATTCACGTTCCTCCGTAAAATTAGCCTGCGCTCAGAGCGAGCGTGCGCTCTCGAGAGAGCTGGCATATACACTAAGGACGTGCCAGCTGCTCCATAGGGATCAAGCGCGCCCATCGTTTGCTGCCCTTTATTCTCCACCGAGCCTTTTACCGATGTACCTATTTATTGTCGCGAGCGAATTTACGACTGGCCGCAGACCCTCCTGCATGCTTTCGCCCTTGTGTCCAACCTCCCAGCTACTTTCTCCCTTGCTTCTCTCTTTTCCCTATGCGCTGCTTCGGCCTACAGCCGTGTAGAATCATTTTTCCTACGTTTTACGCGTTAGTGTCAAGTTTACGAAACGCCCAAATGATACCTGATTCTTTAAGCGACTGGAAATAGACTGCGTATTCATAGTTTTGGACCTCACACACGTACTAAAGTTATTGTTGTGTTAAAAAGTTTGTGAAATCATATTGCGTACGATGTACAAGTAACACATTGTCTCGATTCCAAAGTTATCATGCACCGCTGGCCTTATATCAGTATTGATAATTGAGGGTGTTGGGTGTGGTGAGGTGAACGGTTTTCTCGTGAGATAAGTCTGTCTGTCAATAAGTCTTGCCGGTCAATCGACGACCAATGGCTCGAGCGGGTGTATTAATCAGCGGTTATCGCCGATGCGCTTACAGGCAAGCGGCCATTCGAATGGCGGGTTTCTGGGTCGGATAATGGCTAATCGTCGGCCACCTGTCCCTGTCGTAATCTCACCGGCTGTAATTAACGAAGCCTCGTTAACATGCGCGCCAAGACAACCGGTCAAAGCACCCGTGAAAAGCCTCCGGTTGCCGCCTGTCGCTGCTGCTAAAGCGCCCACGAAACGCAACAGTTCTCGTCGGTAGAACCTCTCTGACGTTGACCCGTACCACTTTAATGATTTAATAATGCATCATGAAAGTTACGGGATCTTGCTTTAATCGGAGACCGCAACAGCGGCACAAAGCAACCACCCCACCGCACGACTTCGGATAGGAAATTTATGAATCGAAATTACCGACTCTTCGACCTTCATTTTCCAAGCTCCTTTGTCCCATCGAGTATTCGCTCGACGTACACTTGAGAACTCGAAATATCCGAGTTGATCCGTTCTTTATGGTTCAACAATCATGTGGAACCAAACTGTTCGGAAAAAGACAGACTGCGATAGTATGAGCAAGCCCGGAGAAATGTATTTCCAGGAGTTTCAATGAACCAACGGACGCACGCAATGAATTGTGGAATATCTGGTGTATGGTTTATTTACACTTCGGCGGCATCCGAAAGTGATTGATGGCTGAATGGAACTAATGAATTTCTCGGAACTGAAGTAGCGCCGGCAATGAAGTCCCATTGAGCAACGATATCGTTCGATTGATTGTGAGCGATCTACCGCGTGCCAGCCGCGCTTTCCACTCGACGCGACGGCTGCACGAATAAAAATCATTCGCTACTTAACGAATTCCAGCGTTTCCCCCGGGCGGCGGCGCGGCGTCGTGACGAAAAAATTTCGAGAACTGGTTCCCGTCCAAGGACCGAGAGCCTGCGCCGAGTATAATAGAGTAGCCCGGAGGTTCCAGCCTCTATGAAAAGGTGTAAAGGAGCACTCATTCATTCTGTCCACCGGCACATTGCCATAATTAATTGTCAACTAATACCACGTTTATCGGCATCATAGTCTTACTGTCACCGTGACGGAACCCGTTTTTCTCTGACGGTAGCTTTAAGAACGCAGGTCGTTACTTGACATTTCAATGATCTCCACGCCGACGGATGCCCATCATCAGATTTTCTGAGGGCGAAGGGTTCTCCTTTTCCAAAGATAACGATACCATGATCAAATAGAGACCTTGAATTTATCCTATCTCCAAATGCGCTGACACTTCAATTATATTGCAAAAAAATATAAAGAAACAAGTGGCAGAACGTGTTTTCCAGTCAGAAAGGATTAGCTGGACGAAATTCGTGTGGTAGGCAAGCTATGAAGGGTTCAAGGTCTGTTTCGAATTGGACAGTGGGCACTGCAAGGTGTTAACCGAGGAAAGAAGGTTCGGCCGAGTTTGTTGACTTTGTAGGAGAGCGCAGTTCCGATCGGATCACACCAGCCAAGCACTAAGCTTCGTCAAGCAAAATAAACGAGCGACGTGTCCCTCGGGCGTCATTTAAAATTCTGAGAATCCTGCAAAGCCCGTGCGCGTAGAGTACACGCGCGTCCTCTTCATTCTACTTGACACAGCCGAGCGTTTAAACTCCAAACAAAAAGGGGGACGCCGCCGGCGGTGTGAGCAGGCCAGCAAGCATTACTTGACACGATATCTATCTTAGCTCACCACTCTGTCTCTGTGCCCCTTGCCTTTCTCAATCACGCGACATAACCACTCCGGCATCGACTTTATCTTCGAGAAAACTTTCGCTCAACTTGGCATCGCATCCTTTGACAACAAGCGTGGATCGCACCAATGTGGAGAGTGTCACGTACGAGTTGATAGCAAACAACATTGTTTATAGAGATTGCATGAATAAATAAGGAGTGGGAAAAGGCCCCTGGATTATGGGACTGAGGCGCACGAGGCTCAGGATCGCGCCGCCATTTCGTGAAGCTGGCAGGATCGAAGGCTCGCTCGATGGCAGAACATCGTCTTTCTTCGTGCACAGGAATCACTCGCATTCACGATTCACCACAGACAACAACATTCCATTCCCCATTGGCACACATGGCCGCGTGCTCGGCACACTGTACTCCACATGCACTCCGAAAGCAATAAAGGACAGCCATGTGAAAAACGCACCTTTTGCCTGCGGGCGAAGGTGAGCAGCGTCGAGCGGCGTCCCACTCAATCCACTGACTCCGGCACGGCAACTATGCTATCAGGTAATCCAAAAATTGGCATAGGCCGTACGTTGGAAGCGTCAAGAGCCGGGGAATTGAGTTTCACTGGAAAAGCGCGCCTTCTCACAACACTCTCGTCAACGCGGCACAAGAAACTCGTGTCCTGGCGGACAGCTCGGCTTGGCCGAACGGCCAATATTCAAGGGAGAGGTGGAGTATCACTGTGTCACAAAAGCCCGTATTCACACGCGATTGAAAATGGAAATACAAGACGATAAGCGCGCACGACAGTCGGGGAGGCCGGTTCTCTTCCACGTGAAATCCGGCGACTGTTGGAAAAGCGCGTCCGTCAGGTCGGAGCGGCAAACCGAAACTAGCGCGGCGCGCGGCTGCCAAGGGAAGGCAAGCCTAGGAAGCATCTCTCTCGCACTCCCTCTCCCTGCGCGGCGCTCCTAGCGCTCTCTCGCTTTCTCCCGAAGGCAGAGCGTGCCACTGGCTCGGCCTGCCTGCCTGTTCGCCGACCCCTCGCGCCGCTTGGACCTTCGGCATCGCCCCCTTCACGCGCAATCCCTTCCTCACGACACCACCACGCTCTTCCACGGCCGACGGCTCTCCTCACCTTCCCTCACCTTCCCTTCTCGGTCGGCCGACCGACAGTCCAAGTCCACCGGCCGACTCTCCAGTCTCGATTCCTTTTCCAGCCGACTCGGCTCCCCTCGCATCCCTGCATCACCGCTGTCGCTCTTGCTCTCCTGCCGACGCGACCTGTACTCTTGCTGCACGTTCCGCACCCCGTTCTGCACCGTTGCCCAGCGAGCGCACACGCAACTTCGGCAACTGTTCCTCTCGCGGACCCTTGCATTCCTCGCGCCTAGTCCACCGAGGCTAACGACAGTCTCCCGAGAACCCGATAGTCACTACCAACTGGCTTCGACGACCGATTAACCCATTGCGATCGTAAGACACCTCGAGGGAAGAGGCTTTCACTCCCTCAGGATTTCAAGGATCCTCCGGCCCTTCCTGGAATCCGATAAAGTTCCCTTTCGTTATCTTAAGACAATATTGGCGAGCGATTACCGAATGCCTGCTGTGTTGGTGTGGATGCGATAGCGAGTGCGAAGCTGCAAGGTAAAGCGTGAAAATATCCTGGGATGTGCTTGTAAGCTTATGGAACGTGTGGCGATGATTGACGAGGGCGTGAGAGAAAGCTTGCATATTGAATACGATGTGGAAGAATAAGGGAAAAATGGGTCATGATTGGGTTAATGCGCATACAGAAGCTCCCTTTACATTATAACATACGCATAATCCTATGATTCCCGTTGTAAAGAGTCTGCTATATAGGCTACCTTTTATTCTGATATGTGCGTTTAACTTAAAGGTATCAGATGAGTGTGGGAGGAAATCCTGTAAAAGGCATTTTTCCCCAACTCGATTTGGAAGCAAGAAACCCCCGAAATTGGTCTCGGTTCTCTTCATTTCTCTCGGAGTCCCTTTCTGACCAGCCAATTTGTAAGCGACGTTCCCCGAGAATTCTCGGAGGCCCGCTTCTTTAAGAATCATGAGCGTCTTTTCTTATCTCCTATATGTATTATAAGCCTCTCTATGGGGATGTGTATGTGTGTGCCCTTTGTTATTTCCGTCCATTGTTTCGGCATTTTTCCGATTGTTGCCTCGTTGGAGAGGCCGCGCCGTGAAATCTCTGTGTTAACCACTATCGCCGATCTCGACGAGGAAGCTGCGATGCATCCAGTGAATAGCGAACGCGGCTATCCGTGAGTAGACATTATTAGAAGTGTCAATTAATCAAATGTACGGCAAGTACACGCAATCTTTCCTCGGAGTATAATATTACTGGCATCGTGAGCGCTTAACTACGTTTTAAAGGATAAGTGACTGGTAATTGAATAATTGTAGAATCCCGCTCACTAATGATTGAAAAGTAATTTCGGGGAAGCCTTTAACCCACCGAAGACCAATCGAGGCCTTCGAGTATGAGAATACTGAAATGGGTCTTCGAAATCTCTCTTACCGCTTTCATGGGAGGACAGGGGATTCATTAATAACTCTGTCACAGTGTTCTCACTCGCTTATAACTAATCTCTCCAGGTTTATGCAGAATTCGTGGTAACTGCATATAATGTTTTCGATGTATCTTGCGCGTGCGAAAAACTAAACACGGCGGTACCAGCACACACACGAGTTCATAACAGTTAGATGAAAATCTGTTTTTGCATAACCGGCGCAGTCTGCTTATAACACTTGAATCTACATCGATGTACCAGCTAGGCCTCATGAATATTTGATGGCTCAGAGTAAAAAGTGGCCGGTTTTATATGATGTTGTGCCAAAGTGATTACACCTTCCGTCTCACGTGCACTTGCAACTGGCTCGAAAGAACGACATTAAACAATCCGTGTCTCCCGTTCCGTACTTTACTTACGAGGAATTCAGAGTTCAATGCTTCCCTCGCGCCGCAGTAATAATCAGGCCAGTGTAACGCGTCACGTGAGCGACTTATAGACAGCGAGTCTCTAGTAAATTGCCTGGGTTCGAATCCGAGCGAACATGTGACCACTGGACTATTTACTTGGGTAGTTGGCAGCGAGTAAAGGTAACGGGGACCGGCCGTGTACCAGGAACTCACAGAGGAAGGGTGCGCAGATCAAAGACCCCCCGTGCCTTCCTTCTTTTTTGCTCTAATGCCGATTCTATCGAGCGATCTCTAATTCCTTGCATTGTATTATGCGCAACTGACACCGAAAGAGAAATAGCTCCTGCTTCGTTCGTTCCTAATATTTTCTCTTAATAAATAATTCAACTCGACTACTCTTCAACTATAAATTGACCATTGATGACGTTGCGGGTTAGTTGGTCAGCCTAATTCATCTTTTAATATTAATCACAGCTTCCCAGACTCCCACTAATAAGATATGTCAGGTGCGCACTAACACCGAGGGCTATTCCAACTTTTAAAGGTAACGGGGCTGTGAGGAGCAGCTTGAGAGGAGAGCGTATCGGATCTCGCCGCCAGGTGTAAATCCGTCGGGTTGTTTAGCCGGAGCATTGACGTTCCATTACGAGAAGGTCGCACCGAGTAGTATGGGATTTAAGCGGGATGTCCTGCGGGAGGAAGTTCACCTCGAGGAGGAAGTGAGACACGGAAAAAGTGAAACGCCGCGCCGGTACATACGCCGCCAGATGCACACGTACGTCGGACTTTCCGAAGGTAAAGAGCGAGCCGGAGGAGTCTGGGAGAGTCCGAGCTGGACCCGCCATGGTCCAACCAGTCGTGGCCCATACTCGACTCAAGGCTATCAACCTCTAAGCTTCCATTAACTGTTGACTGCAGCGATGTGTGTGCGCAGGTGTATAAACCCTCTCTGTATGTGCACCAGCGTATATGTATGACAGCGCTCCGCCTGCTTGCTGCAATTTTGCCACCACTGTCCACGATCTTGCGGTCCGAACATTGCGCGATATTGCCTGAATCGCAGATGCCACTGCTGCTTTGTAATGCTGGCCTTTCGCAACGGCGAACCTAAAGTCTGGATGGGAACGCGCAATGCTGAAAGAAATTTGTGGTTCGGAAAGTGGGAAACTTGGCTAGTATTTCTTTAGAAGTGCGGCGGTTAAGTTTGGGCACAAGAATGCAAGAATTCCTTGCTTAGAACGCGTTAGGAGTTGCTGGTAGGAATAGATTCTATAATGGGATGTTTGTTAAGAGACGTTTCTAATGAGATAGAGTTAAGATGTACGGAGGGAAGCCCTTCCAAGAATATCTACTGTTATTCGATCATTTCAAAAGGTAGACCAATGTAAGTCGCTTAAAGAACTAGACTACAATACAGGAAATGATTTACAGAACAGGATTTTCTGTCGTGTGGAAAGAAGTATCTTTAATCCAGAATACCAAGCATCTTTAATTAGATTGCGTTTCCGCCTAATTCTCTTTACAACTTCCTTTTAGAACTAGTCATCATATTTTTATTTCTTGTCTGTGCTGTTACGGTTTCGGGAAGCAATGAGCTACTAATAGCTATTAGTTCAGCGCATGTTTTACTAGTAGTACGAGAGCGCTCTCGGCTGATTTCCATTCTCAGTGGAAGTTAAAGATCTCGGCGCGATTGAATGTAAATCGTCGCGAGCGGCGGCGAATCGACTCTCGGCATAAGTACGTTAACATTAATGTGGCTCCATTGTCCGGGCAAAAAGGCTGGCGGCGAGTGAGTGAGAAATAGGAAATGCACTGTCGCGCACTGTGTGACCCGGCGCCAACAGGCGCATTCGCCGGGGACACAATGAATTGCCCGAGCCGGCAAAACACAGCCACCAGGGAGAGGAGAGTGAGAGAAAGAGAGACTGAGAGGAGGGGGGGGGCTGTCGAGAGTGGGAGAGGGGGAGAGAGGGCGCGCGCGCGCGCGCACAAACAAGAAAGCCTCCCTGGAAAAGAGTGAGCTTCTCTCCATCTGAGAGTCCATTAATTCCGCGCCGGCGTTCTGATGCATTGCGTCACGCTGTATATCAGATTACAATTCGGACCGAGCGTTCTCCCCTGCTGATTTTCTAGCGGTCGATTTTCTGCCGCTTAAACGAACTAACGAGGAAGAAGCCGGCTGGCAAGGAAGCACGATATCCTTCGCCTCACTTCGCTCGGCAAACAAAAGTGCAGAATGCCCGGCTCGATCTTCGATCGATTCGTGGAGAGCCCGCCGGGATCATGACCTTCCGCCGGTCATTACGAGCGCCATAAATCATTCCGGGAAATTACATCGCTAGCTTGCGTGATGAGAGAATTACTCCTCCGGTCTGGTTGTGTGTATAAGGGAATAGCGCTTCGATGCGGTCCTAGCAAACTGTTTCTGTCCGCTCGCCGCGCCGCGCGCAACCCACCAGAAACGAAAGAGGCTCGTGTGAGCGATCGCCTTATTAACCCTTTCTATGTGTATTCTCTGTACACGGGTGTAAACCTTCACGTGTCATTAATTTAAGCCGGCGATTCTTCCAGCCGAGATAAGCACGTGTGCCCGATTATTTTCCAATCCGCTTGACTGCTTATTGAATACACATGAATGATGCAATCGTGTGTGCATATCGAGTTCCACCAGTTAAAGATATGTGTGTGGAAGAAAAGTGCTTGTGCATTGTAGACCATTGAATCTAGCACACAAAACCAGCAGCGCCATATTGGCTTGACAACGGTCTTAGAATATAACAGAATATTACATGCAGACTATCAGATTTCCAGCATTTCTGCTTGAGTACATATGTGTGCCAGACGGAATTTGAAATTGCTCGCAAATGTATTACATACACAGTTTTCGTGTATCAAATATAAGGAGCAGTTGACTGCATACAGATAAAGCTGTGCAAGGTGTAACATACAATGCAATAATGGACGCCACGCCGTGGGAATGCGTAGATACTAATTGTTCAAATATTCGTAAAGAAAGTCACAGCAGGCTCAATGATGCATTATACCAACCTTTTATCCACAGGAGTTAGCGTCCAGCAGCAAATTCGGTATCCAGAGTCACTGAGCAATGCTCCTGCAAAGTGGCAGTGAGAATAAACCAGTAGCAATCGCCCGGCAATGTTTGTTATGCTTCGCTTTGCAGAGTCCAACTTCATCAGCACCGCACTAATCACGCTTAAGACGTTAGCTGGTCAGATTCTCATCACCAACTGTTCACAACACACCCGGTCGCACTTATAAATCACTCTCGTCACGCACCTCGCACAATTTTCCCGGAAAATCCCGCGAAACGAACAGAAGGGGAAGAATGCGACGTGCACTCGTTTCCCAAGTGTTCGCAAAACTATCACCTGCACCACCGCCACCTACGGGGTGCCAGCGTCGATGACATCGACATGATTATCGAAGATGGCTGATGCCGGATGATCCTGTCGGTATAATCGATGTAATCTATGTCGATAACAGCGAGAAGAGGGCAAAGGACAAAGACAGCCGTTGTGCGTGGCGTCGTTTCACTGGCTTGTGCTTGAGAAGTGCTTTTATTAAATAGTGCATAACTAGTGAACATGTGAAGTGTCGTACTGAAATGGTCCAGAGTGCGATGCTGTCAGTGGGAAATGAGCGGGATTTAGAAGAGAATGATGGTTAGAGTCTGCAGGTCGCGTAATGGAGAGCTACCTGCGTGGGTAAGTGCATCTTTTTGCATGTTTTCACTGTCTTTATTATGTTTTATTGATCGTTATGATTGCACATGAATGACTTGTCTTGTTTGGGATATGACAATTTTTGATTCGCGTTTAATCTAACCTGACATATCCAAACACATGCGAATATGAAAGATGAGGGCCGGAAAGGGTTTAAGATCCGAAATGTGTTTTAAAGGGTCATTGCGTTGCAAATCTGACACATACCGATATTTATTAATATAGTACATTGAGAGTGACCCATTTAATTGATATTTCATTTGAATCTCTAATTAGAAATTTAGAGCGAGCGATGTAGGAAAGATTAAACAACATTGAAGGCTTCCTTAAAGAGAGATTGTCTCTTAACCTCTTTAGGGCGTTGACATATACTACATTTAGGTCTGCTTCTTTCTTAAGTTGTAGTGGTTCTTATAGAACAACTTAAAACTGGACGGATAATAACTTCAATGTCTTTTCATATTCGTTCTGTATTTGAAGACATGAATAATATACACCTAAACAAAAAGTTATATCGCTCCTTTTTAAATTTACTAAAATCAGCCTCCCTTGGTTGTCATTCCATTTCACATTGTATGATCTCTTTCTATAAAGCAAACAGCGGTAATTGTGAAAATAATGGGATTCGCGAACGATGTTCCACTCGGAGGTAACTTATTCCCTCTTGCAAAATCGCGCTTTCGCACGTCGGGCGTAATTGTTTCTCGATCTGTTTTCAATTCAGACTCCACAGTTTCCGAATCACCGATCTTGCTGCAATGCGAGCCTGCATTCTGAATTACTCGCGCTTTATACTTTTGGTCGGGCGCCCAGCGATTATCACGTGATTTCCGACATCCAAACACTTCGATGATTTAACAATCGAGCTCTCGCGCCTCACTCTCTCTTTCTCCCACGTACTCGGTTCTTTTTCTGTCTCACGAACAATTTGCCGACCTTGCGATTTCGGATTGATTCCATATCTGGAGGGCAAAACGTGCAGATGCTACGTAAACATTCACGTAAACATTCAATACGATTATCGTAATCGAGGGTCGCGCAGCAGTTACTCGGCCGTGTGCCACCAGCAGAAAGCGTAGTGCATCACCGACAGATAACAAAACGGGAGCGGCATGCCAGCGATGATTAAAACTGCAATCATCGCGCGTGACCACAGAATCCGATAAAAGCCGAAACTATACTCTGTCTCCGATGCCTGCCTCGGATATAAATGGCTGCAACCCTCTGCCGGGATTGGATATGGTCGCCCGGTAGTTTATAAAGATTTACGGATTCCGCGTTGGTGATATTTTCCACCGCAACCTGTAATACTCCACTTCGAGCTATTTGCCCGCTGGAACATTCTACCTTCCAAGAAATCCGAAGGGTCTCTTCTTACTCGATATTCAGGATCTTGTAAGTACTTGGCCATTACTGACAACACGACTGCAGAATCTGATGGAAAGAAAATATATTTACATTGTCACTTAGTTACACACAATGAAAATAAAATATGCAGAGGAGTGCTGTTAATAATAAAGTCCACCCACATTTCCTACTATTCATACTTTTAAAAGATTTCTAGGGATTTATATAAATTCTGAAAGTAAAAGAGTTAATTACGAGAATTCCCCACGATTCTTATCCGTTAGGATGAAATTCTTTCTAGTGAATTATCAGCAGAGCTTCCACGACATTCGTAAAAACAGTGCCGAATGGAAGGGTAATGCGAAAACTCGGCATTATCATTTCCAATACAAGTCTCAGTGGGCCGGGCGGTAGCGAGGAATGCGTGTACAGGTGCACGGCATAAATAAAAGCGGGCAAAAAGTAACTGGAAAGAATTATGGATCTCGGGGGCGGTAGTCCCGTGGGCGAGGGTGTGAAGCGTCTGTCGGCCGTCCATTCATTCGCTCGCATCGCGGCACCGCTTTATGCGAATTCCATTGGAAATATTTCAATACCGAGTCGCCGGGATATGTAGTGTAGGTGGTTCCAGCAGTAGCTCGCTACGACCTTGCCCCCGCCACCCCCACCAACCCCCTTTCTCTCTTTTCCCCGTACGATTTCCATCATAGATCGCTTGCCAGCAGCAGCGCCAGCAGGAGCAGCAGCAGCACCAGCACCAGCAGCGGCAGCACGCCGTGCATGCGAGCAAGCATCATTTTCTCCTTTCCTCGCTCCCTTTTATCCAGTGTACATGCAGGCATTCAACGGAATCCAGTGGAACACAGGCGGATGATCGCCAACACCGATCAAGATAGCTCTCACTCGCTCATGCAAACTCGCGCGAGCGAGCGAGCGCTCGATAGATCGATCCGGCAGATATAAATTCATTACAAGAAACGAGTTGCGAAAGCGCCGGCGACACCGGGCACCCGTGTATACCTCGGGAGGATTTGTGCATCCGCGGATAATGTCAGGGATAGTACTGATCTACTCCATTGTATGCCCTTTTAAAGCCAGGCCAATCCTCGAGTGCACCAAGCCAGCCAGAGATACTAGCTTGCTTACTTGACTTTTCCATCAGTAGCCAAGCCGAAACGAAATCCTTACGGCCCGTGTCCCGTCGGAGGTGTCGTGTTACTCAGAACCACTCGAGTAGATGTTAATTTCTAGCTACGCTTTTATTTAAGATGGTCTTTGGGTCGTAAACATCTCCCGTTTCGCTTATGTACGCGAGTTTGGGATATATATCTAATTTAAAGAAGAAAAAACTCGCTTAACTTTTAAAATGTATGGTAGACATGGGAGTAATAGGATTTTCAAATGGTATATAGTCGACTCGAGACCTACCGAGCATATAAGATAGCTCTGGAGTCGAACGAGAGTGGAGTATACGTAGAGTGGTTAAAGGATAACAGGTATCTAGCGAAGTCTGCGTAGGAAGGCTGCATCGAGCAAGATCAGATTCAATCGATTTTCCTCTGCCCATCGAGAGAAGATAGCATACACTTCATAACGTAATTCCAGTAATCCGCTAACCCGAGAAAGCCCATCTGTAACGAGCTTGTACAGGTTTCCGCTATTCCTGCGGGATTTGGTACGTGGGAAGACATCCGCAGTCGTTTGCAGCTCCTATAAATGTTTTAATTACGATCGTTGGATAAAACCTTATGCTACTCCGTGCTCGACGGCGAAAATTCGATTCACTCGGCCGTGCAAAGTATCGGTCGATCGTATGTTAAAAAGAGGGCCCGAAGGTGCCAATGAAGAGAAAGCGCAGATATCAAGCGTCCAATTGATGTTTACTCCAAATAATCTTTAGCTAAAGCGCAGTTCCTTAAAGTATGATATTAATCAAAGTGCTACACTTTCCGAGAATGCCCCCGCCAAATTTTAAACAAATTGTCCGGAGTTTCGTGGGGGTTGCACGGCCAGCAACGGAGTTTTATAAATGAAGCCGCTGGAATAAGGAATTGCTGGCATTAGCAAAGGGTTGTCAACGTCTTCTGGCGAAGCTGCCGCTCCTGCACAAACACCACCTGCCGCGATCCTGCCCAGCTTCCCGAACCGACCAGAGAATTAAGCGATCTTAAAGGCACTTTGATACTCGCCGTCGACACCTTCGAATAACTTTTCCGAGCAATATTGGCGTCGGAACCTTCATTTTTAACTTCGAGTTGACCGGCAGCGCCGCAAATTTCATAAATTAATCTTACACGCCAATAATTAAAAAATCAGGCTTTTTTAAAGTCTAAATCGACAACCATTGAGTGATGTTAATTCGATGTCAACCTTTATGCAAGTACAGAATGAGAGACAGTAGTGAATTAAGCATCGATCAATCTCTCTCCTTCACTGCGGAGAGTTCCTTTCTCTTTCCTTTCCCCAAGTGTCCATCGTGGCCAGTTGTTGTCTCAGCTTGTCCCGTTTCGACGGTGGCGTGGAACGCCGCGAAAGTACATGGTTTTAAGAGCATGTAATCACTGCAGGAAAGAGTTCCAGGGGAGAGGATTGAGCGTCGAATTCGCACGATGATAGCTGTCGTTGGCGGGAGGATGAGCGGAGTTGGAGGGTGTAGAGAGAGGCAAACGACGATTGAAAGTCAGGGCCGCTCGCATTTACATGGGAGTACGTATCGGTTACATTAATTAAGTAAAGTCCGGTCGGCTATCAGCGTTGCGAGAGAGCAGAGCGCGTGTATGGCAGTCGGCGTACGTTACGGCACTTATTGCGCCGAGATGCGATTCACCGAGGCTCTTGCCATAAGTCTGACCATCCTATCGAAGCCCCGATCACGTAGCAGTGCGCACTGCTCTCGAATACTTTGCTTCTGAATACTATTGCCGGCTGATGCCTTCCCCGCCGAGAGCTATCGAACGATACGCGCTCATACAGAGACACGCATTCGCTCGGGCTTGTTTGGTCAGCCGAGTGTTAGCCCGTAACTCGCCGATGTAGGATCGTCGTCCACGTACCAGATACTGTGAACGCGGTTAAGCTTTACGAGCGGGACAAGACGATCGACCTCCTTCGATTAAACACGAGCCTGCGTGTAATTAACACATCCAACCTCCGCCGACCATCTGATCCCCCTCGCTCCCTTCCGCCCCTCCCAACAGCTCTTTCTCTGATTCGTCCTCCACCGGTCCACGATACCTTCGACCATATTTACCAAACCATTTTCTTACCAACTGCCTCAACACGCGGAATACATCTCCTGGAAAATGAAGGATGTTCGCCATAACTCGAGGAAACTGCTGTTTACTTTGCGAGCATACTCTGATTATCGATAGGAGGCCGGAGTACATCGGTTGGATTCGCATAAGAGCGGAGTGGATCACGGAAGGCGGACGAGCGGAAAGGAAAGGTGCGAGGGGCAATAAGAAAGCGGGAAAGATTGTCGGGTTGAGACGGACATCGACTCTCCTCGCGGAGGCTGGATACATGTATAAGCACTCGGCATTTCCGCAGGATACGATCCGCAACTCTCGAGGCGCAAGACCGTTATGCCACGGCGGTGTTCGCAGTTGTACTATCGGCGAACGTTCAATTTGAGCTGTGCCACGATGAAATAATGGTAGCCCGGGGGTGTGTCTGTGCAACCAGCGTGCCGATCCTTCGTTATTCCTCGCATAGGCCAACGACATCTAATTACAGCCTCGGATATTACGAGTGTTGGAATTAACACCTTGGTATCGTGCGCTGAACAGTGCGAGCAGTCGTCAGTAATTTCGTACCAGTTCTTGGTGTAGTTGCCCATTAAATCCTCCAAATGGAAAAATGTAAGGTGACAGTTACACCGCCCTCTAGAGATGCTCCTCTTGGACAGGGCTGGCAAGGAGTACTGAAACGAGCCCGAGTGAATCTGATACTCGGCCACTGACTACTGTTACTCTCAGCGAGTGTATTATTGTATCAGGCAAGAACTCCCTTTACTGCTGTAGAAAATAATTTAGCATTGTATTCGATTTCGTAGTATGACCTACTATGTCGAATACGACTTTCCTTATTTTCACCGACAACATTAACCAAAGCATTGCATAAGCTCTGCTCTCTCGAATATTACCATTAACAATAATCGACGCTCGCAAATAGTAAATGCACATATCATGTCGAGCACGCGCCGAGGAATTTAAGACTTATCTCGCGCGAACTTCCAGCGCACTTCTTCGACAGGAGCGCCGAAAAGGCTTGCTTGCAGTATTTATACTCGTACTTCTCTCTTATCGTCGTCGTCGGATCTGCGTGTTGGCGGTCGAGAGTCAGTGGAGATGCGCGTAATGGCGAAGTCCCATTGGCCGGCGTGCCACTCGATTTCGGCGCATTAACCGAACACCGAATGCGATCGCCAGGTAATTGAATACTTTCCGTGGTACACGTACGCGCTGGAGGCTGTGCTCCTGGAGCCGGCTGGTGGTTGCGGCACGTTGCAAGACCGGTTGACTCATCCTGCCCGACTCCTCTCGGCCGTGTCCCTGAGTGTTGGAGCTGGAAAAGGCAGAGGGGAGAGAAAGGGCAGTCGCCCTCTTACCTTGACTAGCGGCGCTCCTTCCAGGACTCTCCTTGTCGCTCGCTCCTGTCTGCGACCGTTTTTCTTCCAACTCAAGAGCGTGGGACAAGAATTCCTAGGATTCGCGATCAACGCTTGTTGTCCCAGGAAATCCTCGAACGCCGCTCTCGCTGCTTCCACAAGCTTTATGCCCGCCGACCTCCCCTACTCGCCTACTCCCCTGCGCGCCCCTCTCCCCAGACACCTAGCCACCTAGAATTTCGTGGCCCTCTCACTCCCTATCACGATCTCCCCTTCAACGCTCCTTTGCCCTGCGGAATTACTCGTGGATTGTTGCCAGAAACAATGCGGCAATAACTGGCTATTTTGGCTACTAGTACTTCCGGGATAGCGGAAACTCAATTGTCGCGGCAGTTCCATGTTCTTCCACAGGCTTTAAACCATTCAGTCCCATTACTTTAAACTTGGCTTTCTTCGAGCTAACGCGAGATTATATACTAGAAGATCTATAAATAACACGCTTGCATGGGGATTTTTAATTAATCAGTTAATTAGAGTTCCCTTTAATTTATAATACGAGAGAGCTATACCATTTGCTCTTTGAGAACGTAGATAGTCAGCGACATTTCCATGCAGCTGGATTTTAAAAAGTTGATAGAAAGTCGGTACAAGATTTCACAAAATGAAGCTTTTAGCAGCAGGTTAGTAGAACTAAACGTAGTTGGACGAGCGTGGCGTTGGGCGCCCGATGACAAGTGTATAAAGCCACCTCCGACAAGAGTGGTAGTCGCGTGTACGTCGTTTGTGAAATAGTCCGAGTCGAGTTCAGTGCCGTAGGAGCGGATGCTCGTGGCCTTCGCTGGTGTATGAGCACACCGGGGCTCACGTGTGTCTAGGCATGTCTCGCCGTAACATAATAAATATGCCCGGCGCCAGTAAGTAAGCGGTCCAACTGTCTGCCGGCTGGTACTTCTGCGTAACTCTAGCGCGATGCGTGCTATGCATGCGACACGAATCATCTCACTCGCTGACACTCTTTTTTACCTCTTTCATATACCTCGTACACACATACACGCACACGCACACACACACACTGCTATACGTGACTCGTGGAACGATCTCGAAAATAGAATTTTTTGCACAATACAGTCTAGCGTGGCATGTTGTGAAAGCGGTTAATTCTCGATCGCTCTACTCGCAATGGAAATACTTCCTATCGAGACGATTCTAGATGCATCAATTTTATAATTAATTACAATTGTCATTCCATCAAGTTTAATTTTCATTACTATTCCATTTCTAATGGCGGTTGAATATTTTTTGACCGATTTATATCAGTATTACAAGACTCGAGACGCTTTCCGAGAAGGGATACCAGTAGGTGTAAGAGTGGTAGCGAAGAACCTCGTGTAACTGATCGGGAATGCAATTGAAAGTTCGGCAAAGCGACGATAACAGTGTTCATTATGGGCTGGGAGCGCGTGTTCGGCGCGGAATTGTTCCGAGAGCAGGTTCAATCCTGTTTGTCTGGTGAATCAGCTCTCCAGTTAAGTGCGTGGCCTTGGTGGAGTAGCGTCTGACCTCCCCGTCTCGCAGCCAGTTGATCCACGAGTGGGTGGACATCTGTTGCCATGGATTGCCGTGTAGTTAATCAGTGCTCTAGAGCAATCCCACTGTTTCCATCCACTTTGAGGTTTTGATAATGTACTCTCTCTAAGAGTGCTTTAGATTCTGGGCCAACCCGACTTTCACTCAATGTGGCAGCTCTACTAATTTCTAGTTAAATTTTAGTTCTCCTACTTAGAATATGTTTTACAGGAGTTTTATTAGCGAATTTTTAAGTATTTTTATCTATTCTTATGTGATTATTGCTTGAACTAGTTTGTAATTGCATTATTAATGGAAAAAACTAGAACGTTGCTATTAGCATGGAAAACAAGATACTACATTTTAGATCCCAGTAGAAAGCAATCGTTGCAAAACCACTAAGTCCTTCCCGATAAGTGATGGATCAGAGCTAGATTCGGAAATGGAAGGAACAATTAACAGGCTCATAAATATCAAGAAAATACAGTTGGAATAGAACTGGAGGGTACTCAAGGAGACTAGAAGCTCCGAGATACCAGCGGGAGTTATAAATTGGTCCTCTAGTTGGAGTTTCCAAGACGCGGATTTTGGTGACATAGCTTTATCTCGACGCGGTTTGCCAATGCCGTTGTTTCTCCGACTAAGTAATCCACCTTATTGATTTTGCTTCGCCAAGTAATTTCGCAGCTGGCGAAAGCACTGCTCGAGCCGTTTACATGATGGATCTTTCCTGTTGCTTATCTGGAACTTCGTCGAGACTAAAATGAAGATGCCTTTTCTCTTAGCATTGCAATAATATGCCCGACGTTGAATTCACAGGGTTTCGACAGAATCATCGCGTTCTTGATTTGAAAGAGCCAAGTCGCAGTGTCTCGCACGTGGCAATAAGTTACCTAGGGTGTCTGCAGGTAACACTGGCTTTAATATTGCGATTCTTGTTTTCCTTTAACACAAACTGGGGTGATTAGTACTTGGCAAACGAGGCTACGAGTACGTACATATTCCGCAAGGATAGCTCGTCGTCTTTGTATGCGCGAGAGAAGTGAAGGGAGGTTTGGGACTCCCAAGAACTATCTGTATTCCACGGTTTACCCAAGTCTCCGTACGGCTAAGTATGGTTGGCAATGTTACCCTGCCACCGCAATAGGATGGTGGACGTGAAACCAATTCCTCGTTCGTAGGAAGCGAGCTTTCCGAATGTGTATCTTACGCGCGCGTCATCATCCACCGAGAAATTAATTGTCCTTTACCACATGGCACCGTTCCCAGTTAGGAAACTAGCTAAATTCATCACACACAGGCGTAACTCGACTACATTATTTATCTTATTTATCTTTCAAACTTTCAAGCCCAACATTTAAAACAGCCTCCATATTTCCACACTTTTCCGACTACTACTTTTAATTAACCTTTTAATTAACCACAACAATTAATCTTCAACAACTTTGCATTCTTTGTGTCACTAGAGATATCATCCATTAGCATTATTATGTGTACCTTATACTATTTACACTGTTGCGTACTAAAGGTTCTCATAAACTGCTTTGAATCACATCGTTAATATGAGAGAAACACATATGCATAATACAGAGAATTAATGAGGTTGCTGCGGATTTCGGATGTAATGAGTGTGTCTTCGGAGGAAAGGATTGTGCATTCTCTGAAACAGCGGGAGCAGCTAGGAAGAGCTAGACGACCCACGAGGCAGTCGGGGAGGAGGTGGTCCATGCTGCGGCTGGGTGACCGCGTGGCTTCTTGCCAGGCCGCATACATCTTACCCTGACATAATCATCCTACATTCGCACCCTACACATTCGAATGCCCACCCGATCCTGCTTGAGACTAGTACAGCTCCTGCACCGCGCTCTACACATCCACAATCTCAGCATCGTGTTACGAGCTGCGCTATCACTGCATGCTTATGCTAAACGATGCTGCGCTTCCGTTACCGCCACATGCGGACCTTCCATAGCGCAAACTGGGAAGCGCGTACACTTGCTTCGGTTACCTTGGGATTCCCAGGATTTCGCCATTGTAAAATGCAAATTGTCTCTCGATTGGCAGAATCGGCCTGTTCCGACGTATAGTGATTATGTTTATTAATTGAATTGTGAATTGTATTGGCGTGATACGTACAATTCAGCGTTCTTTTTTAACTGTCTTATTCTTTAGTTGGAAACGTGAAGCTTGGATGGAAGTCTCGTTGCATAATGTACTTCAGAGCTTTCTCAAAATTCTTTATTTCTTCCTGACGATAAGCGTCTTATTTTCCATCGTGTTGGAATAATGCTGGAACCCCATTTGTTCCATTTCGCCGAATAAGACCCACTCCATTCCTCGCTCAATTCAATGATACCTGCGTTATTATATTTAATCCCGATCACTCCAATTTATTCGCAGAGGCGCATTACTCATGTCGAAATCCTAGCTACGCGAAATCGAGTGGGTGAATTTTATGGGAGCCGGGATTATGCAGGTCTTATATCATAATTCTCGCATCTATTCGGAATGCGAGTAATGGCGTCGGAATTCATATCTAGCGCGTAGAAGCTATTCAATTATTCCGGTGGCGCGTGTTTTTACGCCCGGCATTAATTTTAAGCTTTGCGGCAGAGGATCGTTTTGCGGGAGGAAAACGTGGACTCGTGGCTTAAAAAGCGGGGAGCGCTGACGTTTCAAAGACTCGCACAGCCTGTTTTATTCATCGTCTTTGACCCCGTAATTTAAACTGTAATTTCACGGGAGCCCGCACGTGCATTGTACAGTTAGAGTCTAAGCAGGCCCACCTTAATCGTGCAGGATTGCATTGTCTAAGTCCTCTCGCGGTTATGCCGCTGCTTCGCTAAATGCTCTCATAATGCTCGTCGGACAAAGTTTATCTTCGGTCATTAAGATTCTAAAGAAGCTCTTGCGTGCACGCTCTTTCTCTCCTACTTGCCTTTTTCGCCCCCCCCCCATCTCTCTCTCTCTCTCTCTCTCCTTCTCCTCCTCTCTTTTTCTCCCTCAAAGAGATCCCATAAACAGGCAAAAACTGCGGAAGTAGCAGCGTCGCATTATACATTACCTGTGTGCACCTAGGGCGTAATGAAGTGTATACGAGCGACGCGTGCTCCCTGACATCCATAGGTTTTGCCAACCACTGGTATGCGAGAGCCTACTTCCACTGCAGTTCTATATTTTACACTAGAACGCTTTAATGATACCTGGAAAGAAGTATGCGTGAAAAGAAGTTCGCTATGGAATACCAGGGATCGAAATGCGGATGTTAATTTAGTTAATATGGATGGAAATTAAGAGACATTTTTGCTTTAGAAAATTAAGCTTTGCTTTATTTGCACTGGTGTTGCAAAAAATATTATAGTTTTATTATCTGAGGGACATCAGTTATCCAGTGATATGTCGGGAAACGTGATGTATCCTGCGCTAGACTCCTACTCGGATTGATTAAAGTTTCCACAGGAGCCGTAACCACACGGGCCAGGAATTTCAATTCCATCTGGTCGGACAGTGGCGCGATAAAATTCGCCGTATGAAGTGCCGGGCGAATTCGAGAGTTCAAAAGAGGCCGAAAGAGGATTTACCGGTCCTTTGCCATGCGAGAAGCGTAGGGAAAAAATAGTTGCGCGCGCTCCCGCGAAATACGATATCGAACAACACTTTCGGAATGTTTAATCTCGCACGCTCTTGCCTGGCTACGTTTCCGAGTTTCATGAGCGGAGAAAAAACCAGTTACCTCTGAATCCGCTCGTACTGAAACCGCACCGAACTACATCGTTTCTTACGAATCGATAACCGGCAATTCCTACCGGAAACGATTTAAGAAAGAGAGCCATTTAATTGCTGCACACTGGCGTACAAAGGAAACGGGAATTGCAGGATTCTTCTTATCCAGGAAAGCCGTCAATCGTAAAATTCTGTACAACGTGAAGGGACTTTTGCAATTCGCGTCACATGTTGGGGTACTAGGAATCCGACGCCCTAGATTCCAGAGTTCCATCGGGTCTTCCGCTTCTCGCAACGTCTTTGAGAAGGCTATTCTCAAAGATCTTACTTTCCATGTGCGCACGAGCGTGCATCAGGGAAGGAAAGGAGTTCCATCGAAATTCAATAAAGTCTTCTTGTCGACAGGGGAGATCGGCATGAAAAAAGCAGTAACTGCCTTCGTAATCTCATGAAGATGAAGCTATAACCGTGGATCATAATGCAAAGTTTACTGGGGCACACGGCCGTTCTGCGGCCCGGCGCGAAATGAGGGCCTTCGTCGAGTAATGCGCCAAGTTTTAATTGTTATAGCTCGTAGCGGTTGCAGTTATTCCCCTCGATTGCTATTAAATCAGGATTATTCGTTTTGATTTCGCAATCTTTGAGAATCTCGTTATCGCCCTGGTCATTCTCCGAAAGAAAGGCTGGGACACCTGAATTCCTGTTGAACCGTTCAATGATCTTATTTAAAATAATCTCTGCGACAATTACAGTTTCTGTCGCATTGACAATAACATATATATAATATCTTACGACGACGTCGACTTCAACGAAATATCAAATCGTCTACTTGGTAATTTCCTCCTAGAACTTAGAGCGTCATAAAATCTTTAGAATCACAAGATCACAGGTATGTTCAGGACATATGGGATTGTTGCACTTAATGCAGTCCTAATGGCACAATCCAAGGAAGGCTCTAATTACATCGATACCTTTGCAGCTAATGCCTTTCCTCTTTCACTTGTATCGAAGTAGCGCCGGACATTTACTCATGCCGCGATATTTCAAGCTCTGCCGGATTAAGCACTCCCCACCAGTTAATAGGAGCCTGATTACGAGAACGGTAGTCGTTAATATAAGGATCTTCTGCCAGCGCTGGGTTCGTTATGAGCGCCGACAGGCCGTTTCCACCGGATAAGCGCAAAAACTGGCATGAACTACAAACGCTTTTATTCCGGGAGCGCAACATCCCAAACCACCGCTCTTCGAGTCACATAGCTCCTGGTGTCTCACAGGTGGTAATGGCGTAGACTGATAATTACAACCTCGAACACGGATGAAACTAGTTTGCAGGCTGTATCACTCTACAAGTATACCTGCTTCTGGCAGTGTGTACCGGCGGCATTTCCTTATGCCGCAGTCTCGTTACTCTCAATGCCCGCATAAATGACTTCCCCCTAATTGGCGCAGCATTTGGAGGCATTGAAGGGTGGGACAATTATAAATAGATTAGAAACTAGTCTGTAATCAGCAGTACCTAATGCCATCCGCCGCGACCACATGCTTGCCAATGAAATTCTAGTCTAGGAGGACTGCCGCTTGAGAAAAATACTTCGCGGCGCTCGCAACATCCTGGAATTAGGTTGTATATTTGTGGCAGATGTACTTTGATGATCTTGTGTCGGCCTATGAAGGTAACTGGTCATGTCTGCTACAATAAATATATTCCTGTTACTATAATATTTCACTCACAAGACTCGTGCGCGTAGAAGTGTAATACGTGAATTAATATGTGAAATTTATGGAGGTTTTTAACTTTTTATCATCAAATTAAAACTCTGATCCATCGAGTCTGCCAAGTTGCAGACTGCACACTTGGTGGCTCAGTGCATCTTCTTGGACAAGTTTACGATCATTCAGTGCTCGAAATTTCTTCTTGAACGACTTTGGCGTTGCCGCTATAAAAGCGACGTGTGTATTCTGCGGATCAGGTTGGCTACCGAGTCAGTTTATGAAAGAAGCAGAGAGTATATTAAATCAGTATAGTGACAGGTGTGCTTTATCGGAAGACGAACACTCGAAACGTTCGAGTAGGAACGAGCAGCTTGATGCTAGCAACCGCGATATTTAAGTAATCGCTTGTTCCCCGGTTAATGTGACTGCACGGAAAGCTAAGTAATAGTTATTCACTGCCGCTGGATAAAGCCTGGCATGGATGCGAGGTCTAATGGTTATGCGCCATGAAAACGTATATGGCACTAGCGCATGCATTTCTGATGATGTTGGAGACCCCGAAACTGATGGTTTGGAGTGCATTAGCCGGTACTAATCACCCCGCAGCACTGCAAGCTACAACAAACTTTCAACATCTGCCGTTAATAGCATCGTGAAAAAATTATATTGACTGTTACTGCTACGTGACCCTTGCCATGGTCCTGCTGGGTTCTGTTAACTATTCTCCAGATCGATTGCTAACATTCGTTTTACTATTATAGCATTCTTGCAACAATATTCTAACTGTTTCTAGATTCATTTCTAACCGTACATTAGTGTTTTATTTAATCTATATTTTTTAAACGTGTTATTGGAGAAAGCGATTTACTCTGGTTAACTTGATTTTCACTGACAAATATCGAATCGACTAGGAGATATGCTTATTTATTCTCACTTTATTTTTCCCTTTTATTTATTCCCATTAGCATGAATAGGGAGAACATGGGTTAGATATCCGGCCTGATTTCTGTACCGCTCACCTAATGTTTAAGATCTGATAGCATTTAAATGCATGTTCGAGCAGTGCTCGCTTCAGTAGTTCGAATAGCGCCGACCACAAACGGGAGAGATTCTGTGGTCCATTCCTGTTTGATACATCGAAACAGGTAAAACGTCAGCATTAACTGAACTCGTCCCACATTCTCCCAATTCATGGCATGAACGCGTAGCTATTTCGAGGTTTCGAAATAATGTTCGGCAGCTGGCATAAAATAGATAGACATAAAAATAGTGGCTGACTCGCTTGCGTCTGGACCATTGGGCCAAGTAATTGTGTGATTCTATCGAGAGGATCTTCACAAATCTGTCGCGCCACTAAGATAAGTGCATCGTGACCGCCTCCTGGACAGCGTTCGGGTTCAGCTCGCCACGCTTGTCCTCCTTCATCGACAAGTTCCCTCTGGACTCTGCGACAGTGATGTTGGCACTGCGAGAGTCAGCGTGGTCCGGTGGTCCAGCGCAGCATCCGGATAGAAAGTAGTAACACGCTAGCACCAGTAACTTAGGCGATCTTCCTCGGCGATAAGATAAAGGCTAAATAGTCTGCTAATTAAAGACTGCCGTTGGCTCGAGCCACCCTGAGTGCCGACAGAAGTCGCATTAGGAAAACCAGCCGTTTCTTACTCGCACTTCCATGGCTTTCGTTATGTCGCTCGCTCGTGCTTCCTTCGCCATATCGAATACACTTCCCGACTTTAATTGCTGGCAGCCTGGTCGCGCAATCTCGCTGCGGGGATTCGATTCTAATTGAATTTTATAAGATGTCCTACGTTGTGCCGCTTTACGATGTACGTAATTCTCTTCTCTGGGTAACCTTGGTCTCGAGATTGAGTTCTCGAAATTAATATTTGCTGTCGTTCCTCCCGAGTTTTACAACTGCTGTGAAGTCGGTAAAATCGATGCACTAGAAATGCACAAAGCTAATTGTTTCGGGCGCGGTATAATTAATACTCGGTGTATAAGCGCACCCCACAAATGTTCCTGTGCCAGTAATTTGCATGTATTCCAATGAAGAGTGGAATATATGCCGAATCCCGAAAACCACTTCGATATATAGTGAAATTGATTGCAGACTTTACGGTAATAAACGTTTGACTTTGCAAACACACATTTATTAAAAAATTATTAAAAATGTTTGCGATTGTGAAAGAATACGGTATGTTTTAGTTCCTTAAATGTACTATTTGATAATTCCGCTCGGTTTCATTTGAAATTGAAATTGAAATTGACTATTGCATCCTGTCTTAGATAAAGTTTGTCGACCCACGTTCTACAATGGTAAGCCTCGTCTACAGCGATGCGAGTAATCGCATTCGCCGGCGGCAATGCATATTTCTCCCAAATCGGATAGACGTCCGACGCGTTCTTAATCACGGATTGACACATCGATCGTGAAGCTTTCACATAGGAAGTGCGAGGAAGCACACGTGAAAAAGCAGCTGCTGCACCAATCCCGTAAATCCACATTTGTCGCGCAGAAAAGAGAAATACACGATGAGGAAGCAGGGTTTCCTTATCAGCCATTAGCATCTCTGTTTAATGTGCCAAGCAAGTCAATATTTGGACAAGATCTTTTCGACATTTAAAAAAGATAACGCTGACGCTTGACATTCTCACAATTAGTCGGGATGTTTTTCCACAACATGCTATTCATGACGGTATTAACCTTCAAAGAGTGATGGATCGCCATCAGGTCATTAGCTCTGCCCTTAACAAAATCACCAGCTGATACTTTCATTGGAAGTACCTGAAGTCTGCTTGCACGATATTCATTAGAGTTCAAAGAACTAATCGGAATGATTTAGGTTTGATGTTCTTTATCAGCCAATGCAATGCATTAGGACTTACCCTTCAGCGATTTCAAATGGCTTTAATGTTATCTGTGAAATTGGCTGGTGCCGCGTACTACATGTGTAACTGGATCTGATCCCTTTGATTCGGAGTGAGGTAGTTGAAGATGTTGCCACTAAAGCGATAGGAGGGCAGCGGGAGGTTAAATTTGAAATCGATCGCCATGATAATTCAATCTAAGGTGGAATGGAAGGGCGGTTGGTCGCCTTATCCATGGGGTGCCAGTGATACGAAGGCCAGATCCTAGATACGAGCTGCCAGGCCAGCTTTATCTCTTATTTGTGGCATCGTAGATTCCAGAAACAGTCTTCTCCCTCTCGCTTCCCTTTCGCCTTCTGTCTCGCTTCCTTTCTCCCCCCCCCTCGGCGACCTTTCCATGGCATCTCCTTTAAGCTTTTCCTCCCGGAATCTCACTCGAGTTCTCCCTTGGAGTGCGACCTCAAATCCGCACTTAGAAAGCGAGGAGCAGTGTCGTCCGTAGAGGTCTATAAGCTCTCTCGGAGAGGGTACGGGGCGTCCGGTGCGAAGACGACGAAGACGACGACGAGGAGGACGACGGTGGCTTGCATCGACGAGCACATTCCGTCGAGTGCTACGGGAACTCCCCGTGCACTGGCAAAGCACTGCCAGGCTGGATGCGAGTAGACAGGTAGCTGTTAGCTTATGTAGATTAAATTGTTTCGAAGAAGCCCCGGCTGCTGTTTATTCATCGCGAAAGGACGGTACTCGAGATAAACGAAATGATCAGGGGACCGTCTGCACCGCTGTTCTTCGGCGGCCCTTATCGAAATGCCCGGAGAATCCTTCAACCGAGTGGAACAACGACACACTTACGCGCACCCTGCGCGCATCTCGCACCGCCACCCCCGCTCCCATAATACATACGGCTCACTCCACCTCTTCTCTACTCTCTATCGACCTTACATACATACATAGCCTCGATACTCGGGCGCATTCGGTTAACGTGAAATTGCCTGCTGCGTTTAGGGCTCTGCGACGACGAACCTTTCTGATACCATCGCGAGACACGAGCTGTCAGAACACACAGAACCTTACATGAACTTTCCACCGCTGCCAAGCTTCTCCCGTCCAACTATGCACACTGGATGCAAGCAGTGTGACTGCAGCCCTTTTGGACGACGGATAACGAAAAATACTTGCAAACATATTCCAATTGATATATTAGAATGTATCATAAGTTACAATTTGTGCAACACGTTTCCCAAAGGAATAAACGTTATAACCGTTTACAGCCTCGCAGACTTTTACACCGTGTATATACGGATTCTTTTGCTAGCCGGGCGCTGAGAATTTAATGCGAAGTGCTACTTTTGTTACACGCCGCCATTGCAGAGATATCCTTTTTCCCTTTCTAGAGCTTGGGGCGTAAAACGTCACCTCTTTCCAGAGGTCTCCAAGTACAGTCACGGGGGCTCCATTAAAATCGCGGCAATTAAAAATGTCCATTAATTCCGACTGATGATAGCGACGTGCGGCCGCCCGCTCCTGCACGTTACTGCCGAGCGGCACTCGATTAATAAAAGTCGCCCTCACAAAAACAGGAGAAAAGAGAGCGAGGAAGTTTACGAGACGCGTATTTTATTGTCAGCTGCAAGCGTTGTAGTTTTTCGGGTAGGCATTGTCGAGTGAGATGTCTTCCTTTTCCCCTAGGAAGCTTAAGGGAGGATGAGGAGAATCCCAGGTTTGTGATGAAGGTTGGGAAATGGGAGCAAAGAGACCCAAACGCTGGGCCATTGGATTAAAACGTCGTAGTAACGTTTGACACCCTTTTAGTCTTACCGTAGAGTCGAATAATTACGAATATTTTCATTCAACACCGGAACTAAAGAGAAAACTGTGTCACCCATTACTTAAGCTCATTGAAATCCAACTCTCATTAATCGTATAATCAGCCTTCCAATCCTTGAAATCTAGAGTTTGATGAAGTGGACTCATGTAGATACTGCGAGTGCTCACATCCGATGTCGAGCAATTCACGGGGCAATCTCGCGTCCTGGGTAATTGAGATTTGATTGCCAGTTCATGGAAAAGCGAGTGTCGCAGTCTTTTTCATTTACATCAAGGACATTCACGTAGCCGCTCTTAATCGGAGAGCAGTGCTACGTGCGAAAGGAGAAGCCAGCTGTTTACTGACGCAACGTGAATATCGGTCAAGATGCTCGTAAGCCGAAACAAAAAATTTGGGTCTTTTCCGATTGACTTACGATTGGCGATGAAAATGAAATTGCACTTGTTAGGCCAACTGGCGAAGCTGGTAAATACATTATTGTTGCTCAAACTCCCATTTTTCTTTTGTAAACACGTATTATCGAGGATGCGGAAGAGTTCGCACTGGGATTGTGCGTGAGAAAAGTGAGTGCAGGTAGCGTCAGATAGTTATTGGAGGCCAGTCGTGCGTCTTCCACAGACAGTGCCATCCATTGGTTCGAATTGGCTCGGTAGCAACTCTTCTCGGCAATGTTCTCCAGCTAGTATATGTACCCGGAGTGCTCGTGAATGTTTTATCCCGATAAATTTACTCCGGTCGCTCGAGTTTTCCGGCCGTTCTTCTCTGTCATTCATCAGTCATGCCGGCTATCATTCACGGCAGTCTGTTCCCCGTACAATATTGATAACATCGTTATTATACCGCAAATATTTCAGTAGTTACTGCGTTCACAGGAACGAGGCGTTTCCAGTTACCGTAACTTTTTGGATCCGCGAGAATGATGATGTAAATTTAAGAAGGCGTAGGCTACGCTCGCTTGATTCAATTTGCAGTTTTTATAACTTCTGAAAAGTTTACACAGAATTCCCACAAGTGAATAGTAATTATCTTATGAAGTTGGATTGTACGAGGCATTCTTTATGTCATAAAGCATTTGCCAGGCGGCGGCAGCTGGACAGCTTTAATCGGTGGGCCGCGTGTAATTCGGGCGTGGCCCTGTAATTTGCAGTCATTTAATATAATCACTTTCTTTCTGCTTGTCATTCCCCTCGCCCATCTGTTACTTTTGATCATGATTGAATATATAACTCATTGACCGAGTTACTTTCCCGGTCTGCACTTCCGCGCTTTAAATTAGAGAGTCGGTTTTCTTTCAGTTCCACTTTCAGTGGTCTTAAAAAAATCTTTGCCGAAGATTACTGTGGGGTGATGACTTTAGTCGGTCGACGGAGTGAAGTAATTGAGCAATTAAGTAGTTGGGGCGATAAAAAAACTTCGAACTCCTCATAACTGTGGTAGGTACTGCGATCCAAATTGCCGCGGTTCAGTTCTTCAAGCCGTTCACTTGCCGCAATCTCTTCAAAAAAGGGAAATCGCACGACATTATCCCGTATTGTACAGGTGCAACACTATCGCGCGGTTGACAGCGCACATAGCGTATTTTTCCACGCTCGGTGCAACTGCTGAACTGCTACTACCGCTGGCGCCGATCCAGGAACATCCTCGCCTTGATAATGCATATTACCTGGCATTGCGCGCCGCTTTGCCGTAAAGTTAAATAAATCCCGTGCCGCTTTTAACCCCCTTTTTAACTTTTTCGTTCCTTCTCGCATTTCCCTTGCCATTTCCATAATCGCCGTGGCGCCAGCCACTGCTGGCTGAGAGTTGCAATCTGACCAGATCTTTCGACTGTTAACCACGAGGAGCGTCTCGAGCATCTGCCACTTTTCGTGCAATCGATGCGTACTTTAGCACTTAGACCGCTTCTTCTTTCTATGTGGGAGTATTTATTCGAATGAGCACATATTAAATAGCCATCAGTTATTGTATATCTTTTCGGAGTAATGAGGACATTATAGTCAGCATCCTTTATTCGCAGTATAGGGAAGGCTACATGCGCATTCGGGATTTACGAGAACACGAGAATGGTGCGGTGAACACTCGTAGTACTCAGGTGCAATTTGTCCATAGCTAGAAGCGGAGATACACATCTTATCTTGCTGGATATTCACAGTCTGGTAATAACTAAATGAGAAGTACGTCTATGCGCATCCCACACTCGAGTGGTACTATTCGCCAGTGTATATGCCGTAGTAATGAACCGAGCTCGGGAAGAGGAACGATGATCGTTCCGAGACAATGCACGATGCTATCATTCGGTGGACGCTGCATCGATAAAGCGGACAATTAACCCGCAGCTTTGGCTTTCGAGCGGAGTGGCGCGAATCATTACGAGCGCTTAATCCGAGCTCGCACAATGATTCTTTCGGTGCGCCGATTTAACTGCGGCGTGCATGCGTGTATCTCTTGGCGCTCATAAGGAGTGACCAATGACTGTGTACCAGGAGATGACATCCGGTGTGATAGCGGGGACTGCATTGCCCGACGTCTTAAGTCTCAGCCGGCAAGGCGGCGATGATGCACGAGCAGGCCAGCATTCGAGAGATAACGGGGAAGCGCACCTTTGTCTGCCAATTGTGAGTGGCCAACACTGGCAGGAAATCGTCGGCAAAACAGATACGTTTATCCTCTTAATTAATTATATTGTCCGCGATGATAAAGCGCCGCCGATGGCCCCACCGGCCTGATAATGTATTTCCATATCTTACACTTGCACACTTGCGATCCGAACAGCCGTGCAAACTCTTCCGCCTGCGCGAAAGTCGCTAGACGTGCCACATTCCACGACCTCGACGCCAGTGTGTTGTGATAATCGAGATTAAATATTAATACTTCGTTCCGACTTACATTCTTATATTTAATCTTACCGGGTCGAGGATCAAAAATAAGTGATTTCCAAAGAATAGAACTTTTTTGAAAATATATTGTTGTTAATCTTAAAATTGCGAGCAAGAACATCGCCTCATGTTCGAAAATGTTTTCCCTGAGTATATTACGAGATCGTTTTCGATCGTACATCGTACACACGCATCATAGTGTGTACATCATTATAGAGTACAGGATTATGCATGACCGTATATGCCGAAGTTTGACCACACTTCGGAAGGCTGTACGATGCTGTAGCCTGTAAGAGATTGCAGGAGCGTACAAGAGGAATTACATGCCTCCACAATGTTCGTGCTTGTTCTAGTAAAGCTAGAGTCAAACACTACCAACCACCGTAACATGTCACCTACACGTTTCATTTTACTCTTCTAGTGTGATATGAAAATTCGTCCCCTTAATAATAATACACGACTACAGCTTATATTATACAACCGTATAAAAATTCTAATATGCGTATTATACCACAAATGTAATACGAGTTATAACCATTATAAAAAATGAGACATTATTATGTCTGTCATTACAATTATTTACAGGACTACGCTAAGCAGAACGTAGAGTATAAGTACGTCAATTAGCGTCATTGGGTTGTACATTGTGCGTGCGATCGAGCGACACCGAACTACCGTGTGCTTTTTGCGCGGGGTCGCATCGGAAAGATGAAAGTCATTAAGTCGTTATAATAGATCGACAGTCGTGTTTTAGTAAGCATGTCTTTAACGCGACGGTGATTACGCTGTCCCCGTGTGGCATTTACAAAAGCTTTTTCAGGGGTGATTGCCTGTATGGCGAGTGTCTGCGAGCGATGCATCCACGCAGCCCATGGTATGGTACGTGATTACAGTGTAGTTAGGTGCCGCGGCATCGCATTAAAAGCAACGACTCATGCTGCAATTAATCTTCGTGACTATCGGCGACGGAAACTACGTACAGCCGGTATTTACTCTAATGCACTCGCATAACAGAGAAAATGAAGTCTATTGGAAAAACTGAAGTATGCCTGTGAAATTCTTCTGTGGAATTCAGAAAGTAGCAAATAACACTACGGATTGCCTTTTACCACGCATGCTTCTCGAATTAATCTCAGTTATGATGAGTTAGTGACAGTACGCAGTTACTTAATATGATTTATTGACGGCTGCATTATCCTCTTGTTCATGTTCGCTGGTTTTATTGAGCGACAATGCAGAATTTTGCGAAAGTCAGGCAAGTAACAATCGCATTGCTCCACGTCGACCGCACAAGAGCAGAGAAGGAACGGCATGATCTTCCAGGAGAGATGGAGTGGGTATCTTCACGGAATCCGCACTTCTCGTGCACCCGTGTCACAGTGAAGTGACGCGCCAGTCAGGAATGAGATCCCTCGGAGATCGTTCTTCTGGAAGAGTTGCGGAGTCCACCGGAGTTCCATTGAGCAATTGACATTCTCAAGTATCGCGCGCAATCGGGAAAGCATCTTCTCTGAAGGAGACGTGCGCAGCAGAATTGGCCGATTAAAACCCTTAGAGGACGCATCGAGGCTCCGATATATCTGTGTGCTGGTTGTCCAGGAAATCTGCACCGGTTTAATCGGACGACCTTTCGCAGTCTCTGGTGGCAGGTTGCGCAGCGCAGTGTCAGAGATCGGTCATATCTCCTTGGCGGCGGTACACATGTCCCGGTGGCGATTGCCGATCGCTGGATGAAGTCACGTTCGATCTCCGCTCGGTGAAACGAGCTGAGTTGGAGCCTCGATAAATAATGTATCGACGCGCGTACATTGGTATCCGCTTCGAGAGAGCTTTTACGCTTTCGCGCGATTTACAGAGATATGCCCATTGTGAATTATGTCTGGCTTCCCGGTACGATGACGAGCATCTCCCCCGCTTGCTATTTACGGCCATTGTTTTCGCCTCGGCGCTCACGGCTAGGATCGCGCAGCATCCTGATCCTTATTGAGGCGCGCGTGGGTCGACTTACTTACTTGTTAGCTCTTCCGCCACTCTCCTTCGCAATGGGAACTCTCTCGCGCGAGCCGGTGACCGGGCCACTCTCGGCCCGATCCAGCAGCGTTGCACCTCCAGCTTATATGCACGTATCACCTGGTTATTGCCGTGCCGTGATTCGACTATTCTACTTATACCCGTGGAACGGCTATTCTACTTATATCTCACCGCTAACGGTCCAGTCGGATGGTATGATCGAGTTGAAAGAAAGCGTTGCGAACCATATTCAACTGGTAACCTCGACCCCTGCATTACAGTTTTCACCACTCTCCCGCGGCTTTTGATTCCTTATTGAACCTGTTTGCGGTACCGCGATGTTACCGTATTTATCATATTGGATATCATACGGGAACCTATTAATCATTTAGCCTACCTGCTGCCCGAGTGCTTTCTCAGCAATTTCTCTGTGTGAATTGGAGCTTCCTTCGCGTACCAATAGAAATAAGGATGATCTTTAATGAATGATCAAAGTAAGAACAGGATTCCGTAGGAGGAAACGTTAATAATTATTGCGATGGATTAAATAAATAAATATATAATATGTCTAGTATTTTATATTAAAATATTTTCTGTAGTTCTTCTTTCATTCACTGACAAAACTTTACTCTCAAAAGTTGCAAATACATGGTTGTATTTCGATTCAACTTGGAGGGAAGGTCTAGCAATGTCTCGTTGGCTGGGAGAAACGTATTGCAAAGGCTAGGAGTACAAAGGAGAGCCCAGAGTGAGCTCGTAGAAAGAAAGGTGAAGGCAGTGCGATGCATTGGCAGAGGCAGCACCGAGAGCCACGCAAAGTCGGATGGTTGCGCGAATATCTCCGGCGGACTATACAGTTATAATTGCCGTGATTCCGAGGCACGGTTGCGACCGCGTCTACGATTACCCATTACCCGGATGAATATCTCGGATTACGGCGCGGCAGCTAAATAAATTACCACATAAAACGGGCGAGCGAGCGAACGAGCGCTCGCTCCCTCTCTTCCTGCTCGGGCCCTTCGTACCAGAGCGGCGCGGCGCGGCGCGGAGCTTCTCCGCGAATCTCTGGCTCACTTGTCTCGCATATTAACAACGCCGTAATGCGTGTGCACCGGTGTAAATCTCGGAGTCCGTCCCCGGATTCGCCCGGCCACGCGTGTACATGGAACACGGCATCGGAGTTCGATCTCCATTTGGTAAGGAGGAAGCGTCGAGCATGCAACACACGCTCGCCTTGGGCTGGTGGTAGACGCGCGCGCGCGTTCTTAGGGCAATATGTTCCTTCTATGAAAATATCCGTTATGCCTGCCACGTTGCCTGATTTGCGTCTACTTTCCTCGAAAGCAACCTCCTCTTGCAACATGTGTTTAACGCCTTGAGACCTTAAGGCGCATTCGTGGATAACAGTTGTCCTTGGAAAGCCGCTCGAGAAAAGCCTCGCTCCTGGCAAGAGCGAGTATTATAGTTTTTATTGGCTCCTCGACAGTTTAGTTGATGGCGTAAAGTGTACGAGCTTGTGTGACAATTCTGTTTTGGGTATCTTGTTTGTTTGTTATCGAGATAAACATTCCCTGTTTTCTGGCAACCACTCGAAAGAAGGAGGACGCAATGTCGAGTGAACGCTGAACGCTTTGTCTTGTTTTCGCCAGTGTCTATGTTGATTCTAGTTTGCCTTAATAAGTCCTTTCAAAATACTACATATTACGCTTCATACATAATCATTAATTCCTCACTTAACATTCGGGAACATTGCCAAAACCTACAGTTTGACTTTCGCCGAGTCGCACTTTCTCAAATATTGACGCGACCAGCAATCAACGAGAAACCCGTAATATGCGGCTTGTCTCAGCATCGGTGCGTTTTGTCTCGCAGGTCGATCACGGAGTGGTCGCGATATTATGGAGGCTTTCATTGAAAATCATAGCCGTGTCGAAGGTGCGGGTGAAAGGGGAGTCGCGAGGGTAGTCAAAGCAATGATGGTAAGCACTCGCATTCTCACGATAATCCGCCGTGTACCGTTTTCTCCCGACACAATGACTTTTTATCGAGCGGCAACAATCTTTACTGGAAACAAAACCTTTCCCTGTGCATGAGATATATCGGCCTCGTCTCCACGGCCAGTCGCAGCTTAGCCCTGCGTGTGTTTGTGTATAGGTGTGTGCCTGTGTGCATATACCTTGCTGGCTAACCTCACTCGTGTTGCGCGCACGTAGATAACTTTCTCCAGCGTGATAAGCCCTAAGGTATAAATCTGAATTGTTTTTATAAATCCGGCGGAGAAAGATGCGTCGACGAGATAACGGCGAAGGCCCCCCTAACGAAGCCTGTAATTTGCGAACCGCCAGCCACCACTTCCCAGCTGCGCCAGAGGTATCGATCAGCGCGCCAGATCGATCGGGCCCGATTTAAACCAATTCGCGCTCGATGCGCCCACGGAAAAATGCACTTTCATTCAGATCCCCCCCGTCGATTTTACATTGTGCCCGCGCCGATCAACCACTCTTTCGCAAGCTCCCTTTCACGCTGAACTGATCAGTTTTTGGAAACTTGTCCTTCGATCGTGATGAAACTGCAACATATTATTACCTACGTGAAGTAATAATAGGTTTGAATTGTTCATTAAATGGGTCAACAAATGCATGTTTGATATCAAAATCTGTAATACTATCATCTGTTATCGGTATAGTGAATAGAACATTGAATGCCGTGCTGTGGCGAACTTCTCATCACAAATGTTGGAAACAGGGTGTGCATGGAATATATGCTGATTCCCAAGACACAAGCGATAGCAATGGAACTCTGTTCCATTGTCCCATTCACTTTTCTCTTTGCGTGTGTCGATGCACGTACTTGTGCAGCTTCATTTCCTATTGACAACGGCATGAAGTCTAACGGGCGAGGCTCGTTGATGCTTTCATTATGAATATTCTGCCAGACTCTCTCCAATGCAATAATACTGATTCGTTCTTGTGATTACTTGGAAACTAGGTGCATCCAACCTTTTGTATCAACCATTAGAAGTTATTAATACTTTATATTTGAAACTATGAAAAAACTTGACTTGCTTTATATAACATTTTATTTCATTGCATACGTATACATATGAATTTTATTTCCGGGGTCGAAATCGAATCCCCGGATAATCATTCATCAGTCAACACTTCAGTGTCCATAGTGTGACGTCGTTCGGGGCAACACTTACAAGCTACTTCAACAAAACATTACACATTATTCTAATTCGCGGGGATTGATATATTAAAGTTTCAGTCAGCTCAATTGAAAAATTAACAATGGCGTTTCTTTCCTTACAGAAGATTTAATATCCACGTCCCTTTAAAAGTTTATAAATAATTGTCCTGAGTGTCTCTATATTAGGGATGGCGGTGGGATGCTTGGCATCCATGCCAGCAATGAGTCCGTTCTCAATATTTCCTAGATAATCTTTCACAAGCGCATCGGCTTCAGCATCAGCAGATGCGATTGACGCTCCCTTTCCATGCTTATAAACGCGATTCGGGCTGGCCTGTGCGTCTATATTGACAGTTGTCTCTGATAAATCAGGCGTGATTTGTTTGCTGCTCGACTGGGAACTACTGTGAGCATCGGCAGTGATGACTTTTTCTTTGCTGCCATGTCCACAAGTGACACCGTCAACGCAATGTGAGTGAGCCACGGAGTTTCCAGCTGCTCCGGAAATAGCGCCACCTTCTTTTCCACCAACGATGTTGTTGGAGGCGGCACCGGCCTTCGCAGCAGCTCCCAGCTGACCGTTTCCACTAATATCACCCGTAACAGTGTGCGCATAGGTCTCAGATGCACTTTCACTTTCTTCATGACCACCTCCATGGACATTGGACATACCAGTTGCATCGGCTGATGCCGAATCACCCTTGACAGTCGCTTCTACTCCAGACTCATCAATTCCATTAGCTGTGTGAACTCCACTCTTAGCTGCAGCATGTCCTCCGCCCAAAATGGAAACCTCAGCTTCGGTCTTACCGTCCTGTTTCTCAGTGATGGCTTTAGCATGTCCTTCATGGGTATCACTTCCTGAATCAGCTGTAGCCGTGCCTTTTCCAATCACATTGGTCTCAGCAAGATAATTTCCCTTTTCGTTGCTAGAATCAGCAGTGGCAACGGACCCTTTCTTAGGAGGACCATCGCCGTTAGTGGATGCAGTAGCATGTGCGTTTCCAATAGAATTCGCAGAGGCCTCCTCGCCGTGTTTCGTCTCTGCTTTAGCAAACGAGCCCTTGTCGTGTCCAGATCCAGGAGCAGCAGATATTGCTTCTCCATTCCCGATGATTGTAGCCGAAACTTCGTCTTTGCCGTGTTTGTCATGCTTAGCAATTGACTCGGCAATCGAGCTCTTGCCGTGATCTTTGTCCCGGGCTGCAGCGGTTGACTCAACGTCGCCAACGGCTACTGTCTTAACCGAAGTATGTCCTTGGTTGTTTTCCGAAATGGACGTGGCTTCGCCTTTGGCGCCACCTGTCGCGGCCTTTGCTTCGCCATCGCCGATCACGTCGGTTTGAGTTTGGAAGTGTCCATCTTCGTTTGCGGCCGATGCTACAGCATGATCATCTCCATGGATGTCTTCGCTTATAGCAGAGCCATGGCCTTCGCTTCCAAGAATGACTTGGGACTCGGAGACTCCATCATGCTGCTTTGATGTGGCTACGGAACCTTCATTGGATTTATGATTATTACTTGTAGCGGCGGAAGCGTCTCCGTTACCAACGACTACTGTGTGTACTTCCTGCTCTCCATCTTCATTTTCACTCACAGATTTAGCATAACCGTGGTCAGAATCAGTTCCAGCAACGGCAACGCCATCGCCGATCACTTCAGTATGCGCGCTTGTGTGCCCATTTTCATTTTCGGACTCTGACAGAGCTTGTTCTTTGCCGTCTGGGCTAATAGCTTCGGCGGAAGCGTGCCCTTTGCCGGCGACATTGGTGCGAGCCTTGTTTTTGCCATCACGATTGATAGATTCAGCAATGGAACCCTTCTCACCGTGATCCGAAGCCGACGCAGATGACTTTCCCTTTCCAATCGTTGAAGTCTGGACTTCTTGCTGTCCATTGTGGTTTTCGGATTCCGAAACAGCACGACCGTCCTTGCCATCAGCGACAGCGGTTGCCTTGCCCTCGCCAATAACTTGAGTATCAGTTTGCCGAACGCCGTCCTCACCGTCGGTAACTGATATAGCCTGATCTGAGCCCTGCGAGTCACTTGCAGCAGCAGATGCCTGTCCTTCTCCGACTACGCTTGTGTGAGCCTCATTAACACCGTGTTCATTATTGGAAACTGAGACGGAACCCTCATCATCGCCCGGGTTCGATGCACCGGCGCTGGAGGAACCTGCACCGACAACTTCAGTCTTAACTTCCTGTTGACCGTGATGATTCTTTGCAACTGAAACAGCATGATCTTGGCCTTTCCCTTCTGCCACTGCAGAAGCATCTCCTTCTCCGAGTACGTCAGTGTGCGTGCTAAGATGACCATGTTCGTTCTTACTGGACGAAACGGCGTGATTCGAATCATGCAAGTCAGTAGCTTCGGCAGTAGCTTCACCACTTCCAATGACCTCAGTGTGGGACTGCTGAACACCATTGTGACTTTCGGCAACCGATTCTGCGTGACTTCTCCCATACGCATCCTCAACCGCAGCTGATGCCTGTCCGTTTCCATGTACCGTAGTTTCTGCTTCATTCCATCCGTCTTCAGACTTGGAACTCGAGGTGGCAACATTCTCCTCTCCATGTTTTCCTGAGCCAATGGCTTCGCCAGTTGCTTCTCCATTTCCAATCACTGAAGTTTGAACGTTCGTCTCGCCATGTACGCTTTCTGATTCCGATATTGCCTGACCTTCGCCATGTGCATCCTCAGCCGCTGCTGAAGCCTGCCCAATTCCATGTACTGTAGTTTCTGCTTCATTCCATCCGTCTTCAGACTTGGAACTTGAGGCGGCAACATTTTTTTCTCCATGTTCTCCCGGACCGACAGCTTCGCCAGTTGCTTCTCCATTTCCAATCACTGAAGTTTGAACGTTCGTCTCGCCATGTTCGCTTTCTGATTCCGATATTGCCTGACCCTCTCCATGTGCATCCTCAGCCGCAGCTGATGCATGTCCATTTCCATGTACCATAGTTTCTGCTTCATTCCATCCGTCTTCAGATTTGGAACTCGAGGCAGCAACATTCTGTTCTCCATGTTCTCCCGGACCAACGGCTTTGCCAGTTGCTTCTCCATTTCCTATCACTGACGTTTGAACGTTCGTCTCGCCATGTACGCTTTCTGATTCTGATATTGCCTGACCCTCTCCATGTGCATCCTCAGCCGCAGCTGATGCATGTCCATTTCCATGTACCATAGTTTCTGCTTCATTCCATCCGTCTTCAGACTTGGAACTCGAGGCGGCAACATTCTGTTCTCCGTGTTCTCCCGGACCAACGGCTTTGCCAGTTGCTTCTCCATTTCCTATCACTGATGTTTGAACGTTCGTCTCGCCATGTACGCTTTCTGATTCCGATATTGCCTGACCCTCTCCATGTGTATCCTCAGCCGCAGCTGATGCATGTCCATTTCCATGTACCATAGTTTCTGCTTCATTCCATCCGTCTTCAGATTTGGAACTCGAGGCAGCAACATTCTGTTCTCCATGTTCTCCCGGACCAACGGCTTCGCCAGTTGCTTCTCCATTTCCAATCACTGACGTTTGAACGTTCGTCTCGCCATGTACGCTTTCTGATTCTGATATTGCCTGACCCTCTCCATGTGCATCCTCAGCCGCAGCTGATGCATGTCCATTTCCATGTACCATAGTTTCTGCTTCATTCCATCCGTCTTCTGATTTGGAACTCGAAGCGGCAACATTTTTTTCTCCATGTTCTCCCGGACCGACAGCTTCGCCAGTTGCCTCTCCATTTCCAATCACTGAAGTTTGAACGTTCGTCTCGCCATGTACGCTTTCTGATTCCGATATTGCCTGACCCTCTCCATGTGTATCCTCAGCCGCAGCTGATGCATGTCCATTTCCATGTACCATAGTTTCTGCTTCATTCCATCCGTCTTCAGATTTGGAACTCGAGGTAGCAACATTTTGTTCTCCGTGTTCTCCCGGACCAACGGCTTCGCCAGTTGCTTCTCCATTTCCAATCACTGAAGTTTGAACATTCGTCTCGCCATGTACGCTTTCTGATTCCGATATTGCCTGACCCTCTCCATGTGTATCCTCAGCCGCAGCTGATGCATGTCCATTTCCATGTACCATAGTTTCTGCTTCATTCCATCCGTCTTCAGATTTGGAACTCGAGGCAGCAACATTTTGTTCTCCATGTTCTCCCGGACCAACGGCTTCGCCAGTTGCTTCTCCATTTCCAATCACTGAAGTTTGAACGTTCGTCTCGCCATGTACGCTTTCTGATTCCGATATTGCCCGACCCTCTCCATGTGTATCCTCAGCCGCAGCTGATGCATGTCCATTTCCATGTACCATAGTTTCTGCTTCATTCCATCCGTCTTCAGATTTGGAACTCGAGACAGCAACATTTTGTTCTCCGTGTTCTCCCGGACCAACGGCTTCGCCAGTTGCTTCTCCATTTCCTATCACTGAAGTTTGAACGTTCGTCTCGCCATGTTCGCTTTCTGATTCCGATATTGCCTGACCCTCTCCATGTGCATCCTCAGCCGCAGCTGATGCATGTCCATTTCCATGTACCATAGTTTCTGCTTCATTCCATCCGTCTTCAGATTTGGAACTCGAGGAAGCAACATTTTGTTCTCCATGTTCTCCCGGACCAACGGCTTTGCCAGTTGCTTCTCCATTTCCAATCACTGAAGTTTGAACGTTCGTCTCGCCATGTACGCTTTCTGATTCCGATATTGCCTGACCCTCTCCATGTGTATCCTCAGCCGCAGCTGATGCATGTCCATTTCCATGTACCATAGTTTCTGCTTCATTCCATCCGTCTTCAGATTTGGAACTCGAGGCAGCAACATTCTGTTCTCCATGTTCTCCCGGACCAACGGCTTTGCCAGTTGCTTCTCCATTTCCTATCACTGACGTTTGAACGTTCGTCTCGCCATGTACGCTTTCTGATTCTGATATTGCCTGACCCTCTCCATGTGCATCCTCAGCCGCAGCTGATGCATGTCCATTTCCATGTACCATAGTTTCTGCTTCATTCCATCCGTCTTCTGATTTGGAACTCGAAGCGGCAACATTTTTTTCTCCATGTTCTCCCGGACCGACAGCTTCGCCAGTTGCTTCTCCATTTCCAATCACTGAAGTTTGAACGTTCGACTCGCCATGTTCGCTTTCTGATTCCGATATTGCCTGACCCCCTCCATGTGCATCCTCAGCCGCAGCTGATGCATGTCCATTTCCATGTACCATAGTTTCTGCTTCATTCCATCCGTCTTCTGATTTGGAACTCGAAGCGGCAACATTTTGTTCTCCATGTTCTCCCGGACCAACGGCTTCGCCAGTTGCTTCTCCATTTCCAATCACTGAAGTTTGAACGTTCGTCTCGCCATGTACGCTTTCTGATTCCGATATTGCCTGACCCTCTCCATGTGCATCCTCAGCCGCAGCTGATGCATGTCCATTTCCATGTACCATAGTTTCTGCTTCATTCCATCCGTCTTCAGATTTGGAACTCGAGGCAGCAACATTTTGTTCTCCATGTTCTCCCGGACCAACGGCTTCGCCAGTTGCTTCTCCATTTCCAATCACTGAAGTTTGAACGTTCGTCTCGCCATGTACGCTTTCTGATTCCGATATTGCCTGACCCTCTCCATGTGCATCCTCAGCCGCAGCTGATGCATGTCCATTTCCATGTACCATAGTTTCTGCTTCATTCCATCCGTCTTCAGATTTGGAACTCGAGGCAGCAACATTTTGTTCTCCATGTTCTCCCGGACCAACGGCTTCGCCAGTTGCTTCTCCATTTCCAATCACTGAAGTTTGAACGTTCGTCTCGCCATGTACGCTTTCTGATTCCGATATTGCCTGACCCTCTCCATGTGCATCCTCAGCCGCAGCTGATGCATGTCCATTTCCATGTACCATAGTTTCTGCTTCATTCCATCCGTCTTCAGATTTGGAACTCGAGGCAGCAACATTTTGTTCTCCATGTTCTCCCGGACCAACGGCTTCGCCAGTTGCTTCTCCATTTCCAATCACTGAAGTTTGAACGTTCGTCTCGCCATGTACGCTTTCTGATTCCGATATTGCCCGACCCTCTCCATGTGTATCCTCAGCCGCAGCTGATGCATGTCCATTTCCATGTACCATAGTTTCTGCTTCATTCCATCCGTCTTCAGATTTGGAACTCGAGACAGCAACATTTTGTTCTCCGTGTTCTCCCGGACCAACGGCTTCGCCAGTTGCTTCTCCATTTCCTATCACTGAAGTTTGAACGTTCGTCTCGCCATGTTCGCTTTCTGATTCCGATATTGCCTGACCCTCTCCATGTGCATCCTCAGCCGCAGCTGATGCATGTCCATTTCCATGTACCATAGTTTCTGCTTCATTCCATCCGTCTTCAGATTTGGAACTCGAGGAAGCAACATTTTGTTCTCCATGTTCTCCCGGACCAACGGCTTTGCCAGTTGCTTCTCCATTTCCAATCACTGAAGTTTGAACGTTCGTCTCGCCATGTACGCTTTCTGATTCCGATATTGCCTGACCCTCTCCATGTGTATCCTCAGCCGCAGCTGATGCATGTCCATTTCCATGTACCATAGTTTCTGCTTCATTCCATCCGTCTTCAGATTTGGAACTCGAGGCAGCAACATTCTGTTCTCCATGTTCTCCCGGACCAACGGCTTTGCCAGTTGCTTCTCCATTTCCTATCACTGACGTTTGAACGTTCGTCTCGCCATGTACGCTTTCTGATTCTGATATTGCCTGACCCTCTCCATGTGCATCCTCAGCCGCAGCTGATGCATGTCCATTTCCATGTACCATAGTTTCTGCTTCATTCCATCCGTCTTCTGATTTGGAACTCGAAGCGGCAACATTTTTTTCTCCATGTTCTCCCGGACCGACAGCTTCGCCAGTTGCTTCTCCATTTCCAATCACTGAAGTTTGAACGTTCGACTCGCCATGTTCGCTTTCTGATTCCGATATTGCCTGACCCCCTCCATGTGCATCCTCAGCCGCAGCTGATGCATGTCCATTTCCATGTACCATAGTTTCTGCTTCATTCCATCCGTCTTCTGATTTGGAACTCGAAGCGGCAACATTTTGTTCTCCATGTTCTCCCGGACCAACGGCTTCGCCAGTTGCTTCTCCATTTCCAATCACTGAAGTTTGAACGTTCGTCTCGCCATGTACGCTTTCTGATTCCGATATTGCCTGACCATGGTCATGTGCATCCTCAGCCGCTGCTGAAGCCTGCCCATTTCCATGTACCGTAGTTTCTGCTTCATTCCATCCGTCTTCAGACTTGGAACTCGAGGCGGCAACATTCTGTTCTCCGTGTTCTCCCGGACCGACAGCTTCGCCAGTTGCCTCTCCATTTCCAATCACTGAAGTTTGAACGTTCGTCTCGCCATGTACGCTTTCTGATTCTGATATTGCCTGACCCTCTCCATGTGCATCCTCAGCCGCAGCTGATGCATGTCCATTTCCATGTACCATAGTTTCTGCTTCATTCCATCCGTCTTCTGATTTGGAACTCGAAGCGGCAACATTTTTTTCTCCATGTTCTCCCGGACCGACAGCTTCGCCAGTTGCTTCTCCATTTCCAATCACTGAAGTTTGAACGTTCGACTCGCCATGTTCGCTTTCTGATTCCGATATTGCCTGACCCTCTCCATGTGCATCCTCAGCCGCAGCTGATGCATGTCCATTTCCATGTACCATAGTTTCTGCTTCATTCCATCCGTCTTCTGATTTGGAACTCGAAGCGGCAACATTTTGTTCTCCATGTTCTCCCGGACCAACGGCTTCGCCAGTTGCTTCTCCATTTCCAATCACTGACGTTTGGACGTTCGTCTCGCCATGTACGCTTTCTGATTCCGATATTGCCTGACCATGGTCATGTGCATCCTCAGCCGCTGCTGAAGCCTGCCCATTTCCATGTACCGTAGTTTCTGCTTCATTCCATCCGTCTTCAGACTTGGAACTCGAGGCGGCAACATTCTGTTCTCCGTGTTCTCCCGGACCGACAGCTTCGCCAGTTGCCTCTCCATTTCCAATCACTGAAGTTTGAACGTTCGTCTCGCCATGTACGCTTTCTGATTCCGATATTGCCTGACCCTCTCCATGTGTATCCTCAGCCGCAGCTGATGCATGTCCATTTCCATGTACCATAGTTTCTGCTTCATTCCATCCGTCTTCAGATTTGGAACTCGAGGCAGCAACATTCTGTTCTCCATGTTCTCCCGGACCAACGGCTTCGCCAGTTGCTTCTCCATTTCCAATCACTGACGTTTGGACGTTCGTCTCGCCATGTACGCTTTCTGATTCTGATATTGCCTGACCCTCTCCATGTGCATCCTCAGCCGCAGCTGATGCATGTCCATTTCCATGTACCATAGTTTCTGCTTCATTCCATCCGTCTTCAGATTTGGAACTCGAGGCAGCAACATTCTGTTCTCCATGTTCTCCCGGACCAACGGCTTCGCCAGTTGCTTCTCCATTTCCAATCACTGACGTTTGGACGTTCGTCTCGCCATGTACGCTTTCTGATTCTGATATTGCCTGACCCTCTCCATGTGCATCCTCAGCCGCAGCTGATGCATGTCCATTTCCATGTACCATAGTTTCTGCTTCATTCCATCCGTCTTCAGATTTGGAACTCGAGGCAGCAACATTCTGTTCTCCATGTTCTCCCGGACCAACGGCTTCGCCAGTTGCTTCTCCATTTCCAATCACTGAAGTTTGAACGTTCGTCTCGCCATGTTCGCTTTCTGATTCCGATATTGCCTGACCCTCTCCATGTGCATCCTCAGCCGCAGCTGATGCATGTCCATTTCCATGTACCATAGTTTCTGCTTCATTCCATCCGTCTTCAGATTTGGAACTCGAGGAAGCAACATTTTGTTCTCCATGTTCTCCCGGACCAACGGCTTTGCCAGTTGCTTCTCCATTTCCTATCACTGACGTTTGAACGTTCGTCTCGCCATGTACGCTTTTTGATTCTGATATTGCCTGACCCTCTCCATGTGCATCCTCAGCCGCAGCTGATGCATGTCCATTTCCATGTACCATAGTTTCTGCTTCATTCCATCCGTCTTCAGATTTGGAACTCGAGGAAGCAACATTTTGTTCTCCATGTTCTCCCGGACCAACGGCTTTGCCAGTTGCTTCTCCATTTCCTATCACTGACGTTTGAACGTTCGTCTCGCCATGTACGCTTTTTGATTCTGATATTGCCTGACCCTCTCCATGTGCATCCTCAGCCGCAGCTGATGCATGTCCATTTCCATGTACCATAGTTTCTGCTTCATTCCATCCGTCTTCAGATTTGGAACTCGAGGAAGCAACATTTTGTTCTCCATGTTCTCCCGGACCAACGGCTTTGCCAGTTGCTTCTCCATTTCCTATCACTGACGTTTGAACGTTCGTCTCGCCATGTACGCTTTTTGATTCTGATATTGCCTGACCCTCTCCATGTGCATCCTCAGCCGCAGCTGATGCATGTCCATTTCCATGTACCATAGTTTCTGCTTCATTCCATCCGTCTTCAGATTTGGAACTCGAGGAAGCAACATTTTGTTCTCCATGTTCTCCCGGACCAACGGCTTTGCCAGTTGCTTCTCCATTTCCTATCACTGACGTTTGAACGTTCGTCTCGCCATGTACGCTTTTTGATTCTGATATTGCCTGATCCTTGCCATGCGCATCCTCAGCTACAGCCGAAGCCTGTCCGTTTCCGTGTACACTAGTTTCTGCCTCATTCCATCCGTCCTGAGACTTGGAACTCGAGGCGGCAACATTCTCTTCTCCATGTTTTCCCGAGTTAACAGCTTTGCTAGTTGCCTCTCCATTTCCACTGACTGAAGTTTGAACGTGCGTTTGGCCGTGTATACTTTCCGATTTCGATATTGCGTTTCCTTTCCCTCCATAATGATCGTTTCCTTCAGCCTCAGAGGAAGCCTTACCATTACCAACGGTGGTGGTGTGCGCTTTATAATTGCCGTTTTCGCCCTTGGATGTTGCCACGGTGTACGAACCCTGTCCCTTACTATTGCCATACGGACTAGCATAATAATCATCGTAACTATCGTCATCCCTATAGGAATCGTATCCGTAATTGTTGTAGCCGTAATCATATCCGTTGACGTATTTGTCATCGTAGTTATTTCTGCCGTACTGATAATCATATCTATTGTCATATTCATCATCGTAATTATAGTTGTTATAATAGTTCCAATAAGGTGGTCCAAAAGAATCGTAGTATTGTGGGATATAGCGTCGCGGTGAGTATGGTCTTTCGTAATAGTAACGATTGTATCGATTAGTCCTTCTGTTAATTGGTCTTTGGTAACCACTCGGGCGTCTTGAAACTCTGGCTTCATAGTTTGGGGCAGAGGACCAATAGGGATTTCTTCTGTCACTATAGTATGGAGCCTGAGTATTTGGGGCGTCAATTGCTTCGTTGTAACCTCTTCTACCTCGACTGTTTCCCGCTGCGATTGATCCGTATTTTCCATAGTTGTATGGGCCTGCCAAAGTGGAGGTGATCGAGTTTGAGTATCTTGACTGTGTTCTTCTCACACAGGCTTTCTTACAAATATATGTTATTCCACATCAAGACGGAAGAAAACACTTTAAGAATTAATCAATGGTGCCAAAAATATTTTCAGCATGTACTGATAATGCTTAAATAAAAGAATTTATAGTGGAGTCGATGTTCCATTCTAGTCCTGCTGCTATAGCCAATTTGTCATTGTTGCTAGTATGTTTGTTAGTCAGTAGAAAATGGATAACCCGACGATGACAAGGTCCACGTACGTTTCTCCGGTGTTGTGTTAGTTCTTAATCTGAAATTACTTCTACGTTTTAGTCGTTTTAGTCAGTTTAGTCGTACATATCACTATGAAAATTCAAAGGTAATAAGTAATATTTCATGTATATTTTACATCATATTGAATGTTTAATAAAAATCCAAATGTAAATAGACATACTATGCAACAATACCATAGTCTGCCCTTTCTTATAATTTGCGAAATAGTTACACGCTCTTAATTACGTGTCGCTAATCATGAATGAGTGTGGGAACATTGCAGACTCACAAATGTATCCAAAGTAACTTAATACGCGCTTTATGAGCGGCTCAACCGCAATAAGGCGTTATCATAACGCTTCCAAGAAATCAGTGCCTATTTCCGACGATATCCATAAACTTTTTTCACTACCGAAAGGGAAAGATAATTGGGGAGTCTAACAATGTACAATTGAGTGTTTGATCCCGTTATCATTCTAATAACGATGTCCGTGATCCGACCAACGTTGTGATTCTACTGAGGCGGCGCTCTCAGCAGACGCGGATAGTTGCTCGCGGTCATGACCGTGATGTCCGTGATGCGGCCAGCTTTCGGATTCTACCGAGGCGGCACTGTGGGCTGATGCGGACAGCTCCTCGCGGTCGTGACCATGATATCCGTGTTGTGGCCAGCGTTCGGATTCTACCGAAGCGGCACTGTTGGATGATGCGTGCAAGTTCGATCCGTGTCTTCCGTGCTCGTCTATAGCTACGTTCGCGTCGGAGGAAGCCTCAGCAATTGATGAACGAAGATCGCGCCTGTGTCTGTCAATAATACTAGCGGCTGCTTCGGATTGGGCCGATGAGAGCGAGTGTCCGTGAGGGCCGTGTCCCTGCGATTCCGAACTCGCGTGCGAGAGTGCCTTCACTAAACTGGAGTGCCCGTGACGCCCGTAGCGCTCATGTTCGTTGTCGACAATTGCGGATGCTGCGGAGTGCGCCGCCGCTGAATTTCCCCAATGACCTGATCCCTTCGAATGTGATGACGCTGCGCTCTCAGCAACCGCACGAATGTTTGAGCCTCTACCGTGACCACTGTTCTCTACGAGAACATCGGCTGCAGAGTGAGCGGCGCTGGAGGACCTTCCGCCTCTCCAATCGGAATCGCTTTCCGCCTCGGCGGCGGAAGATGCTTCGGCAACTAGTGATGATCTCGGATAGTGAGCCCCGCGTCTATGTCTCCCGAGAACCTCTACGTTCGCTTCTGACTCAGCGGCTGACGCGGAATGACCGCCCCAACCGTGGCCCTGGCTTTCCGCGGCAGATTGTGCGATGGCGTTTATCGAACTAGAATGACCATATCTATCATCGAGATGGGCGGACGCTTTAGAATGAGCGGCGCTCTCGGACCAACCGTGGCCCTTTTGACTCGCTTCAGCGGCGCTGCTAGCCGATGCACGAATGTCAGAATCGCGCCCGTACTTTCCGTGTCCCCAACCGCCATCCCTGTCCCTCCTTGAACCGCCATGAATCATCGAATCTAAAGCATCGCGATTGATTCCACGTCTATGTCTTGAGACCGTTTTCGATTGAGCAATACTGCTAGCAGAGGCATGTGCACTTCCTTCTCCACTGTGATTTTCGGTAATGGCGTTTGCTTCCGAATTGGCTGATGAAATGATTTCGTCTTCGTGAGAATCGCTCTTTACTTCAGCGGCGGAGCTTGCTTGGGCAGATGCTGATTCATGGGACCAGGGTGCTTCGCGTTTATGTTTCTTGTGTTCCTGGGATACTGCAACGCTCGAGTCTGCCGCACTCGAAGATTCGCCTCCGTCAGATGCGGCTGCTGCACTGGCGGCACTGGCTGCAGCTGCTGCACTTTCTCCGTCTTTTCCTTCAGTGGCTGAGACGGCAGTGGATGCACCGGCACTAGCTGATCCATCGCCGGAGGACTCTGCGACCGATTCGGAAGCTGCTTCGATCGATGTGCTTCCGCCATGTTTGTCGTCGTGTTGTGAAATGGATACTTGGTTGCTCGATGCTGCTTCAGCAGAACCCTTTCCATGCTTGCCATGGGAATCGGACGAAGCAATTGAGTTGGATGCCGCCTCTATGCTGGAGGATTCACCGTGATGATCACTATGTTGCTCAGCCGATACTTGGGAGTCTGAGGATGCACTTGAGTGATCGCCTTTGCTTTCCGCTTGTGAACTGGCGGTTCCTTCTATGGATGTTTTTGAGTGTTCATCCTTCCAGCCTTTGTGATCATCCCAGTCTTTGTGATCATCCCAGTCTTTGTGATCATCCCAGTCTTTGTGATCATCCCAGTCTTTGTGATCATCCCAGTCCTTCCGGTTATCTTTCCTGTCGTCCCAACCTTTCTTGTCGTTCCAGCCCTTGCGGTCGTCCCAGTCTTTGTTATCGTTCCGATCCTTGCGGTTATCTTTTCGGTCGTCCCAACCTTTCTTGTCGTCCCAACCGTTCCTGTCGTCCCAACTTTTCTTGTCGTCCCAACCTTTCTTGTCGTTCCAGCCCTTGCGGTCGTCCCAGTCTTTGTTATCGTTCCGATCCTTGCGGTTATCTTTTCGGTCGTCCCAACCTTTCTTGTCGTCCCGGTCCTTGCGGTCGTCCCAGCTGTTCCAATCGTTCCGACCTTTCTTGTCGTCCCGGTCCTTACGGTCGTCCCAGCTGTTCCAATCGTTCCGACCTTTCTTGTCGTCCCGGTCTTTACGGTCGTCCCAGCTGTTCCAATCGTTCCGACCCCTCTTGTCGTCCCGGTCCTTGCGGTCGTCCCAGCTGTTCCAATCGTTCCGACCTTTCTTGTCGTCCCAATCTCTGTAGTCGTCCCTCCAGTCATCCCAATCGTTCCAATCGTTCCAGCCCTTTCCATTATCCTTACGATCCCAGTCATTCCAGTCTCCCTTGCCTCCTCTTCTCCACGACATTTCTGCTACTGAATTAGAGGTGGCCGTGCTCTCTTCATGTCCATGTCCATGTCCATGTCCATGTCCATATCCTTCGTCGGCAGCAGCAGCTGCAGCTGCACTTGCTGCCGATGAAATCCTTCTTCCATGTTCATCTACTTTGCTTCCCGCAGCGGAAGATGCGGCAGCGCTTTCGGCAGCGGAACCTCCGTGACCATCTACGCTCGACGAGGAGAGCGAGTTTGCTATCGCTTCCTGGCTCGATCGTCTACCGCCATGTCCATATCCCCAGTCTGAGTATTTTTCTGAGACCTCAGCATTTGAAGCTGCCGACCCACTTGCTCTACCACCGTGACCCCATTGCTTTGCATTCGAATCGGAACTCGCTAGTAAGGAAACGGAGTTTCGGATGCCCCGCTTACCACGCCAGGACTTATCATTATTGCGTCCGCGATGGTCTGAGCCATACCAGTCGTCATCCCAATTATCGTCCCAGCGATCGTCCCAACGATCGTCCCAGCGATCGTCCCAGCGATCGTCCCAGCGATCGTCCCAGCGATCGTCCCATTTATTGTCCCAATCATCGTGCCAGCCACCGTGTTGCTTACTGGATATAGCAGCAGAACTTTGTGATTCTGCTTGCATGTTTTGCCAACCATGTCTACCACCGCTGACGGAAGCAATGCTGTCTGAAGCAGCATGTACGTCGTTTCGTGAGCGCCAACCGCCTAAGTCTCTCTTGTGCTTCCTACCAGCGTGATGATTCCAACCAGCAGAGGAACCGGAACCGGCACCGGCGCCAACATCTCCTGCGCTTGCATAGGCGTTTGCGTCGGATCCGGCAACACCATTACCAATCTTAACACCGGCGCTACTATCTGCCTCTGCGTCATGACCGGTAGCAACAGAACTCGAGATTCCAGAGCCTCTTTGGTGTCCATGGCCATCATCGTGGGAAGTGGCGGCTGCGGCGGAAGCCGATGCTGATGCCTTTCCGTCCTTGACAGAGGCGGCTGCGGCTGCCGCCGCACTCGCCGAGGACGCACCCTTTCCATCTTTACCCGCGGAACTAACGCTGTTGGAAACTGCTGAGCCTACTCCGTGTTTGCCGATACTGTTCGCGATTGAGTTCGAGTGCGAGTTCGCCCAGCCGTCTGACTGATGATCGTAGTCATCGCGATTATATTTACTAGAACCATGATCCCAGGAGTCACGGTCGTACTTGCTAGAACCACGATCCCAAGAGTCACGGTCGTCCCAATAGGAGGAGTAACGATCGTCCCAGGGATTTGATATTCTGTTTGTAATGCGATATACTGGCTTGTAATTATCGTAATCGCTTCCGTAGCCTTCATCATCGTAACGATTGTTCCAGTCTCCGTGTTTGCGAGGCCTGTGCTCCGTAATAATTGTCACTCCGGAATTCGAGAGCGCACTGCTGTGTCGATTTTTGCCGTGACCGTCCGATGATACGATAGCCTTTGTGATACTCGAGACGGATGAGTCGGAGGGTGAGTAACTCCTGCTATCGATAGAACCGTGAGCGTCCGAGCCGACATACTGTTTAATGTAAGAACCGTGGTGACCGTTTCGCGAGGAGGATGCAACCGAACTGCTCATTGCCGAGACCTCCGATCCACCCTTATCATAACCAGATCTGTACCCTGAAAGTGTACAATATAGCCTTTTAATACGAGGAGCGTTTGTTAGGCTGGACCCACCTACAGATTGTTGTTCGCCGCCAGTTACGGCGACGGCGTTAGTAAACTTGTGAGCGTCGAAGTAGATCCAGCAGCTTTAAACTTTACTGTTATAAGGCTTGAAGGTTAGGTGAGACGGTCTTTCCGTCGAGGTGAGCTTCGTTAGATAAGCTTCGCTTGGAGCGACGACCACTTTCTACTGGTATCAAGCTTGGCGTGGTGTCTCACCGAGCTTGGCGATGTTAGAGGCGATTAACTTGGTTAATGCGGCGATCGGTGAGGGCGCACTCGCATTATTTGCTTCCGGTTGTTGGAACACCGATGACAAAATGCTGCTTAACAACTGTGTGCCGAATTCCAACGGACTACCCCCATTTATAAATCCCGAGACAACGTCATTACTGAGGAGCGCGATGCTTATGCACATTTCCTTGGAAGTCTCTATTGAGTTTCTAACTATCGGTTCTATTGCAGATTTGTAGAGATTGTCATTGAAACCTATGCTTCTCATGATAGTCAGTGTAACTACCTTCGTCAAGGCATGTAAACTCGAACAAACGATTTTAGATGAGTCATTCCATTCTGGTATCACCGATGATACTATCTTTTTTAATTGATCTGCTTCTGAGTTAGGCGCTTTGGCATTGTCATTGGGGAAACCATTATCGACTGCCTTCGTTTGATCGACAATGTTAGGTGTGTTCGGTTTCGATTCTATTTCGGGATCACTTTTGTTTGTTTCGAGAGGTGAATTAGATTGATTGGAACTCTGTCTCGGAGTAGCTTTGCCAGTACCCACTAGGGCGTCAATGACGCCATTGACGGGTTTTAGAACCGATGCGAGAGCGTCTGTTAATTGCGATAATGGCACAGCACCAGATCCATCCTTTGACGAAGGGGAATCGGATCTGGCTGATTCTTGGGAACTTCCTGCTCTTCCCAAGTTGATAGGGAAAAGGTCGGACAATACGGATCTAGCAAACCTACCTTTAGGGTAACCGTGTCCGTAACGATCGTAATCATCGTGCGAAGAGCTTTCCGCTGATGCCGCCGACTCAGCAACAGCCCTGTTCTTTCCATGACCATGTCCAGAATTCTCTACCAATGCAGCACTGCTTGCTTGCGCGGAGCTAGATTCTTTTCCATGACCTATATAAATAAGATTCAAGGGTTTATAAGAAAATCCTTAAAAATTCTTAAAAGATTGGTTTGAGAATTCATTTGAAGGGGAAACGTAAGATGATTACCATGTCTTTCGTTTGAAGAGTGTGCCGATGAGGCTGCTTCTGCAACAGCTTCATTGTGCCCATGGCCATGGTTTTCTGCTATTGCACTGCTGTCGGCTTGAGCGATACTGTGTTCTCCGTGGCGGTCTGTTGACATGGAAGATATATGTTTAGAAAGAAAGCCTGCACACGTTTATAACAATCATTGCAATACTGGAGCAAATAGAATAGATACCATTTTCGGCGACCGCACTGCTCGAAGCTTCAGCTATATTTTCATTGGACAGAGATCGCTTCACAATTCGCCGCGTTGGTAGGATACCCCCAACTATGCTGCCAGTCGCCTATTATGTATAGACACGTATTAATATTAAGCACATTTCTTCAAAATTATGTTGAGTTGAATTAATGGCACACGCCCGATTATTTTGAGTAAACACTGATGCAATAACTGTATGATTGCGCTCCTTACATCTTTTACGTTTCCTAATAGGCCATCAACAGTGGAAAACACACCACCTAATAAGTTTCCTTCTCCAAGACCAGGGAGAAGATTATTAGGAGCGCTGCTTACTAGAGATACGAAGGCGGCTAGGAAGATTATCGGTATCTTCATCTTACCGAAACTTCGGACACTGATAGCTCGATGCTGGCCACACGCCGATTATATACTCCAGTTGACAATTGTGAAAACAATTCGTCGACAGTTCGTCCCGTCCGCCAGTTCGCTCGTACACCCACACCTGCGTCATTTCGCGCGACGGCCCGCACTAGCCTTTGTTGATGCACACTTTGTTCGAGCGACAGCATTGTTTGGCAGGCATTCTCCTTACAGAAGCCCCTCAAGCCCGAATTCAACCCCTTGGCACAATATTTACTCGATTAATTGAAGCCTAATCGGACTGTTCCCACATTTCGGTGGATTACCCACGTCACATGGCCCGATTCGAATATCGGCCGAGACTCAATGACGACTATAACAATCCTGAGTGTCACCTTACGAGAATTCGGGCACTAATACAAAGGGGTTCTCGACTGTTTATTAGGAAGGAGTAATCGCTAGGTAAATTTACGCTCGACCGAGTTGCATTCGGCCTGGCACAGTTCAGCCAACAAATAGGAGCATCCCCCCCCTGGATAATGAAATTACAAGCATTCCAGCCTGGTTCGCGTTAGTCCATGGCAATGAAAGCAATTAAGTAATAATATATTCCGTGTCAATGGTGCATTCGAAATTAGCGCGCGGCAGCCATTTAACCTACGCTCGCTTTATTAGGTACGACAATATTCGGCTGGCTGGTATCGTCTCGCGCTATTCAAACACCGGAATTACAGGTGGTCACAGTGCCAGCACGAAATTACAATGGGCGAGTGCACGTGCGCCACTGCTAGCTGAAAGTCATCCCGTTTGCGGGGCCGACCGATATCTTAGAATATTAGCTATTTTCCGGCTGGCTGCATCAGATAAAGCTGTGCCTTCGCTCCCTGGTGAGACCGAATCTTCCTCCTTTCTAGTTTATAGCTCTCCATCCCTGAAAGCGAAGTCTTCGATAGCTGCGGCTCGCTCAAAACAAAGTGTTCCTTAAATATCGAGAGGGAAATGCAAGGATTCTCTTGATAGGATAAACTCTCTTACTCAGTCCCTTAATTGTCTGCATATACGATGGGTCTAAAGAAGTAATTGAGTGAGGGATGCTACAGCTTCCCATTCAGCAAGGCGGGCTTGTTTTCTAAAGATAATGATACTTCACCTCGGCCGATTGCTCTTTGGAAATTAATTGCATTAGATGAAAGGGGTGTACGCCTTCGACACTTAGGTTCGAGTGGGATCACCTCGTAATCAGGCGGAGTAGCAATTTCGCCGCGATGGAGGTGTACCGATGCGGAGTGGGGGATCAGGGAGTGAAAGAGAGGAGGTAGGAATTATATTTTCGAAAAGCGGCGAGTTACCGTCCTTTACTTTCATCGAAGAAGTTAAGTAGACTCGGGCCGGCTAGCCATCGGAGGCAATAGTGCACGAGATAATGGCTTGAGATAGGTTCCGATGTAGCGAAATTGCCAACGATGATGTAGATAGAACCACCCGATATTCGCCGGTAATAAAGCCACTACTACCGTAACGAGCAAATCATCTTTTCTCCGGCTTGATTGAGTTGTTCGGCTGTGCTGAGAAGCTGTCTCGATGGAAGAAGAGAGGCCTGGCAAAGCCGAGAAGTGCGTTCAAGGATTGCGCTTCTACGTGTACGAAAGTCGACCCAGTTCCCTCGAGGAACTGCTCATGCCGAGTTCGGCTCCACTAGTATATCAATTACCATGCTAATTACTTGATCTCTATGCAGATCTCGGGTACCTATGGATGACGATGACTGCGCGGTGGTACTACCTTTCATACTGCAATGCGCGCCATGTGAACCGCGAGCACACGAAACTATGCTAAGTATGTATTAATCATTCCACTATTGATCCTTGTCGAGAGCCTTGGATGATGTGCTTGAGCTTACCCAAAGCCAAGGCTTCGCAATGTGTCCAATAGAATTTATTGGGTGCGAAGCATTCGGCTTCGATGTTTGCCTCTTTGGAATTCAATTGCGATGCTCGAGCATATATTCGATATAAACTTTTAATAGGCACGAATTTAGATTTGTATCGCAATAGCTTCTAGAATTTCCTAAGAAATCCCTCTGCTACTACAATTTGCGTCGCAGCAACTCTCACTGTATATTCTGCACAGTGTTGCTCTAGGGTGGTGTTACTGATTCGTAAAGAATTAAAGTTTATTATTTACTGGGAAGTTTAATGAAGCATTTGGTATGCCAAACTTCACTGAGGAATGGAGGAATGCCTCGGCAAGTTTTGCTCAGTTGTCTGCGGACTGGAAGGCTAGAACAGTAGGGATTAGTCAGGTGATAACATTATTCCCTGTGCGAATCGGCCCACTTCGACACTGAACGGGGATGGCAAGAATTCGGATCGTGTCAGGTCCATCGGCATGTAAAAGGACGATTACGATTCTTCCGTGGTCGCCTGTGAAAAGCGCTCGGCTGCCGATTTTCCTTGATGACTTCTGTTCCGATCCAGCAGCGCTATTCCTATGCAAAATAACGGACGCCTGGCGTCCTGCGCGCAAATTAATATGGAAACCGGTGTTGGCACTCGTCGCAAAAAAGACCCACTCCGTTCACGATGTACATTTGCATGTATTTTCGATCCAAATAAAGCGGTTGGCAGGTAGCTGCGGGTGAATATCACTGCGAGACGCTGTAGTATCTGTCGACTATGAATGTTCCCTCGAATTAACTGACAATTCGGTATTGTGTTGTGCTGGTATTAAGAATCATTCAATTACTTCTTTATTTAAGATGCCGTTCCATTAAAGCGATTCCCTCGGATGACTCGTACATTATTTTACTGCGAAGGTACATTTCTACCATATTAAATCCTTTAAAATGAATGAATTTCTGTATTTTAATTAATTCAAAAAATGATTGAAAACCTTGAGTCACTGATTACTAAGTTCTTATTGAATGGAATATTATAAGTGTCGAGACAATTTTTATAGAGAAGTACAATAATATACTACTAGTTGTTTATATTGAATCAGTGCGCAGTTTTCAATCTTGGCGATTGCTCGGTGATTGTGATAAAGCTTACATTGCAAGCTCAGCGCACAGCTCCCTGTGAATTTAGACTGTCATAATAAATACAGCTGGCAAAAGCTCGCTGCTGGAAATAACTACAGCAATTCGGCATCCGGAAACTTATTTATTTTTGGCGTGTTTGCCGGGTTATATTGATTGGCGTGCCGAGCAAAAAATTATGCGACATCCAGCTGTATGTATTTGGAATCGGCTCGAGCTTGCCATCGCAAATTGTTTATCGCCGGCATTTATTATGATACGATATTTTCCGTTTTTGTAACGTTATTTTTACGCAGTGCTCACGCATCCACGCGCCACTTATTATTATCCATGTTATCGATTATTAAACCTGCAATTTCCGCCTTTACTAATATTTGTGAACACGCGCTTCGCCAGATCAACACGTGCTCATAATTTATTGTTTTTCCCATATTGTGATGGTTCATGTTTTCATTCTTCGATTGGTCACTTTTCAATCAGATAATTCTGCCTCATTGGTTTTGACTTGTTTTTAATTTGTGTTGGTATTATTTATAACAAGCAGGAAATATAGAAAAAACATATTCGAAGAATAATAAAAGTATATATCATGTATAATACAAGAAATACTAATATAAAAAAAATTATGAGGCGAAAAGACTTATATTATAATCACAATTACTTTTAAATACGATGATAATTATCGTTGGTAGGTAACGTAACGTTCCTTCCCTTCAAAAGAGAATTTTCTTCAGGTACTTGTGGTAAAGAGAAGATACTTACGTAGAAAGCTAACTAAGATGCTGGTGGCGGGGACCATTTATTCCGAGATGACAGGGTGCGATGCCACAGTCAGATTCACCTCGCCACGGATGCAGACTATATGAGGAATGTGTAATTAGTGTAATGACAGTTCCAAGCAGAGAAGCTCTGGTCCAGCGATATCCTCAGCATCGTAAGCAGCTTCCGAATGCACGGCCTATCTCCTGAGATAGATTCGTGCGTAGACGAACGTTCTGCTCTCCTTAATGTATAATTTAGCGACCTCATCAGAGTAGCCTTACACGGTAGCGTCTCTGGGTCCACCTGTCACCGTACACCTCATCAATCTTCGGACAATGATCCGCTGGAATTACTGTTAATTAATGTTCGAACAATGCATCGCCATTCTCGCACTTCTGAGATTTCTGCACTTTGAACTGATTTTTATTTCGTCGAACACAAGATTGCATTTATTATTGTAGAAATTGGATTCCGATAATTGAATTAATTTATATAAAATTAAATGATTTACTCAATGCTGGAGGAAGCATTGGGTAAATCAGCCTTACATCGAAATATCGTGCATTCGATTGGGTGATCATTCTTACTGAACATGATGCAATCACTGATCGTTTTCTGTTGTCAGTCACCGGCGCGAACGAATCTGATATCAGCCAGTGCTGATATCGATGTTACAAAGTAAAACAGTATTTCGCACATCGTTAATTAAATGCAGAAGCGCGCACGAGCGATTGTATTTCACGCAATCAAAAAGTACACAAGCAAAGAGCAGTAAAGCGTTGTGGAGGATCCAGAATGCCAATTGCATTTATGCTCGGTAGCATGAAACTTCATTGTTCGCCGTGGTTTTCAAAATCGCGCGGACGAGTAATAGAGAGCGGATTAAATTTGTAACATTGATGAGAGATCATTAATCAGCTCTAATAAACTCTGTCTCTCCCTCGGCATACTGGGGGTATTGCGTCAGAGGTATTATCGTCCTGAATTGCAGTTCCTTGATGCTATTACAAAGACCAACTACTAATGCGACTTATTGGCTGCGTAAGCGATCGTTGCATCCAGAATAACACAACATCACTCGCCTCCCACGCGACGATGTAATTCACAACTACTTCTAATGTAGCAGTTTCGACGTGATCTTTAAACTGGTCCCGAGATACTGCGGTGTGAGGGACTGCGCGTCATTCCCCATGATGGAAGTCATTCCCACTCATCGCAAAGTTATGCAACGCGATGTAGACATCAATATTACATTACATACCTCTTTGCTACGGTACAACTTCTCGGAACAACATTAATGGTATCTTCGCAGTCACAAATACAATCACCATTCCGTCTTCGTTTCCAAAGGTTACATAATTAAGTCTCCATTAACATCCCAATAAAATAAGAAACACCCATGTAATAACAAATGTAGCGTTATATGTGGCACAAGAAGTGGGAGTCGACGGGAAATTGACTCGGTGCAAACTCCGAGTGCCAAGGGTTAATTCGCCGGCGTCCAATTAGAAGTTAGTGAGTTAAAACCACTCGGCAACTTTCGCCCGTCGCTCCACGTATTGACTGTGTGCTTCTCAATAAGTATCGAGGCCGGAGTTTATGGGGAGTTGATTAAAAACTTGGAGTGCATGTGTCTGTCACCGGCGCGGCGCGGCGCGGCGCGGCGGCTGGCAGTGAGCAGGTAGTTGCCAGTGGTTGCATGTGCTTGAGTCATGTACGTGTAAGTCGCGCACCGAATGACCTATTTACCGGCAGCGTGACTAATTGTCTGTAATAATGCGCCGGACTTATTACGGTGGCTGTCTAAGTGGCTGGAACCACGCCTGAAAAATTGATCGGTGGTCTTCCAATGTATTTACCGCGGGGATCATAGCGCGCTCGCCGCAGGTGAGGAGATCGTGTGCAAATCCATTCCCCGGCAAACCTTGCCGCCGCAGTAAAACCATTACTACGCCGTTTATCTGAACGTGGCTCTTAAATTGAAACGGCTCGAACAGGGTCGAGCCATTGATTAAACTATAACTTACAATTTATATCGGCCCTTTCTACGTGTGGTGAATGTTTCTTCGGCCGACGCCATGCGACGTGCTCCGGCAGCCCTTGGAATGCACCAGTTCTTTCTTGACTTATTGAACTACGAGTTCTTCAGATTATTATTCTTATTATTGGTAATGTAAATTTCAATCAAATATCGTGTTCGAATATCATATTAAATATCGAGTATCTTCGGTATGAAATGTGTTTAATGTGCATACACGTGCAATAGCTAAATGTTTAATATAATATTTCATTATTAAATTAATTTGAGATTGATAATTGCTACGGTTAATGACAATTATTTATGAGTGATGAATCTTATAGGAATATAAAGGTATTAAATGATGAATAGAAGAGCTATAACGTGTTGGGATGCGGAACCGGAGCCGCGTCAGAAAGAAAAGCCAGGATCCGCAAAGTTGTTTCGTGCTCTCAAGTAAGAATACGAGAAAGTCCCGGGCGTATCTGTATCATACATCTTCTTCCGGGCGGAATATCACGTTCTAAGATGTATAACGACTGGATGCGAGTCGGTTGGGGGGAGGGTTTCAGTGGGTAGGATAGAAACCAGTAGAAAAAGAGGGCCACCGCCGCTCGCAGGAGGATGCTGCGTCCGTCCGGCAGATTGCCAAGAGATGGTTTTGGTCCTCGGAGACTATCGCGCCAACTGCAACCTCGTGAACGGAATTTAAAAGAGGGATCGGCCATTATAAGTTTTCTGCTTCTCATCGGGACTCTACCCGCCCTCCCGGGACTCCGGCCCTCCATTAATCGTAAAGGTAATTATTATGAGGCGAAAAGTCGATTTAACCACTCGGAGGTGAGAATCTTAATGAAAGGGGGCATTGTCCGCACGGCTGATTGCCCCCAGTAAATAACGAAAAAGACCCCAACTCCTGCAATCTCCATTTGCCGGTCTGTGATTGAGACGTGGTGCACCGAGCGCCTCTCCATTCCTGCACGTGTGCCCAACTGTACAACTTTTCGTAAGCATGACGAATGGCGTATCATAAATTTTAACCTGGAGATTCGATTACCTAGAGTAATTAGCGTTTTATTTTTGATCATAGCGCATCCGGCAATTAGAGTAAAACAGTATGTTATATGTGAATGTCTAGGCTCAACAGGAAAACCGGCGTAATAAGGAAAAGGCGCGTTCTCGTGCGAGGCCACAAATATTTACCGCATAGAAAAGACTGTCATAAATTGTTCTTAGCGCGAAGGCTATCAACATGTTTATTTGGAATACTGTGTTCGATGCCCGCTTCTGTTATTCGGCGCATTGTCCATGTAATCGGCGCACTCTCTCGTGTTTCCCACTATTTATTATCTTTGCCGGATTTGCCGGAATTCCTTGGCGATACAACTTGTTGATTCGGGCAGTCATTAGTATGCGAATGGCCGATATTTGTTAATTAATAATTCGTATTCCATTCAGAAGTGAACTAGAACTCTGACTCAATTTCTATCATGTAACGGAAACAAAAAGACCATTACCGGACAGCCGGTTAGCATGAAATTCAGTGAAATCAATTCGAAACACTTAATCTGCCAAACTAGTAGGCATCGTATAATATGCTTTTAGAGTAACAAACGTTTCATGCTCTGAGAACCGAAGAACGACTGTTGTCTCTAAATCACAACACATGTGGTAAACCAGACGCGCATGCTTTGCCCCGTAAACAATTCTTTTAATTCTACTACGCAATACCGAAGTCGAACTGCCGCAGGACCCTTTGGGGTTTCCTGGGCAGGAAAGGGGAAGCTAGACAACAAGTGAAATTGTAGTACGTGTCCTGCGGACGTGGACCGCATGGTGCTCGTACTAACAGAAATTCAGATTATGCACTGCGATGAGTGAGACGCAGCACCTAACTAGAACTATGGAGAGTAATACCAGCTCCGCATGTACCTCTGGTTTTTGAGACTGCTCAATTCCAGCGTCTGAAGCCCTCGGAATTTAGCCGGTTGCCGAAACGAGCACGTTCTCACCCTTTCGCCGTGCAAGTTTGATTTCGTTTATGCAGGAGTTCCCCGGGCATGGCAGGGAGGGCGCACGCTGCGCCGGGACATTCCGTCATGGAAATACGTAGTCGGGCAGAAATTGCGGCGAAACCGGCAATAAAGTTTCGTGCAGGTTAATTCTAAGCGGGCCAGCTTGGGCCCGTTTAAGTGCGCGCAGTCTAACAGATCTGTTAACTGCTGATTACGTCAATTAGGTTAGCTCAAAGCCACTCGGTTTCTGGATTACTTAAATAGACATTACAGCGGTGGATCCGCAGGAGCGCCTCGTATCTAGTCATCTAACGTGAGAGCCTCGCTCACCGTAGAGCCTCCTAGACTCTGCGATCCTCCTTCGAGAGCTCGGCAGCTCCCTGGAAACGATCCATCCTCAACTTATAACGAGGTACTTTACCCTCACCCGCTTAACTGCCACCCTAAAGAGCATCTCCTCCAACTTTTCTTACCGAGATACTACGACACTCCCAAGTATGTTGTATTTTATTGCTTATCTTTGGCGCCAACCTTTCCGGCTTATTGCTGTATCGATGCAATCGTCCCCTACGATCAATACAAAACAATCGTCCACACATGCCAACATTTTCGGATGAAATGAATTGCACGAATTCGAGTACTGTGGTTCCTTATCTCACAAGTGAATTAATTCTAGCTTAAAAACATGTTATTACTGAAAGAATGAAATTCGTAATTATAAATACATTGTTAATTGTTAACAGGTCCTTTCTTGATGCGCTGTCATAACATTTGCTTTCGAAAGAGTTGACTTTTATAGAAGGCATCCATCAGGGACGATTAAAGTTCTATAGAACATTAAAACAGAGATCGTGACCGGGCTCGGATGCCTTCTCAAGAAACGCTCGACATTGCAACACCATACGGCGAAAAGATATGGTATCGTCGACCATGTATTTACAAGACAACGTTCCACACGCGTGTCTGTCGAGGCCATTCTCTTACTTTCATACCCACATGACACTGCCTGCGCGTTAATAATCCTAAGATGCCAAGTAATTTATTAATTGACCATAACTTTTGGAGATCGACTTCATAGCTTTTACAGCAAGGACGCATTAAGAACAAACATCATTAAGTGAGCAATATTTTCTCTGCAACGGAACGCCGAGGAGAGTGCATGCAATATTGAGCGAAATGCATGGCTTGCAAGTGAGGCTTGCGCTATCTCAAGGGTACTACATTTGGATCATTTGGCTGGGAACATCGTAAATCCCTGCTAGTATCGGAGTAACGCGCATTCCTTTGAAGCCAGCGGTGCACAAAAGCTAAGTCAATCTTCATTGCGACCCTTTGAATTATTTCACCTTCTGTTCGTTGTTGATGGTCCGAACACTGTTGAAACGGCGGGCGGGCTTAATTAATAGCGCTGCATCATGAAAGTAGCCAATGTGGCAATGGTATTCGTATCGCGTATAGCTATTCATTAAGCATTGCACTTTCAAGTAAGAAGGCACCGCCGCGCCGTGCTCCGCCTTTACAGCTGTTTACTGCCTTATAAAGCTGATGCGTCCTCCTTTCCGCTCTCTTACTGCAAACACTTTCGTATTATATGTAGATAACACTCCTGTTGACCCCTTATTCTTTTTATGTTCCCTTACTAGCTTATGTCTATGGCTATCAAACCTCACGCTACTGTGAAAGTACGTGACGGACTCGTATCGTGCGCCATGCCATGCAATCGAGAACGTGTATTATGCAGATAGCAAACGTAGATTGTCTATTGCGGATTTGCGTGTGCAACTTATTTTTCATAAGTTTCCAGTTTAGTTATACTACCATATCAAAGACTACTTGCGCAAATATTTCCAGAAAGCAAAACGTTCAATATGCCCCTTCTACCAAACCTTTAGTTACAATTACGAACATTAGCAGAACGGCGTGCAAATTCTTGAAGTTATGCAATATTCTGTAAATGCAATCACCGTTAAATCCAATACTGCACACTTTGATCAGTGCCGTTCTCGGCGCACACAGTTTCAATCAGTGGCAAAGGTATGTGCCGCGTGCCGCTTTGGCTAAATAATTGCTGCGACTCGCCTGTATAAAGAGACGACTAACATGAACATCTACTCGACGAGTTCCGCCCAGTGCCCGCCACGTACAATTCGCCAGGTTCGAGTGCCGCACGTGACTTCACTCTCGAATTCCGGCAGGTTCGCGCTTAACCGAGTGCTTCCCCTCGCTTGCCGACACCCGATACCTTTCCCCTAAGTCGTAATTATCACGCCTGCATGAAACTACAAACCTGACGTGTCTCGCTCGTCGCATAATCGCAACCTCTAAACAAACTGAGGACAATCACCGTAAGAATGGCAATCGACACGACTTCAAGCTAGCAATAAGAGCATTCGTGCAGGAGCAGCGAATCGGTGAAGAGCGCTCACGTAATGGATGTTTACTGCCTGCCAGATAATTAAGAGAGCAGTGTCCTCTTTCCAATCCTAAGTTTGCTCCTCTAAGACCTCCTGCGTCAGCGCAGCCTCCGGAAGCACTTCCGAGAGCTGCATCTCATTGCAGTTCACAGGGCTCCCGTGCGCACAGGAGCTTGGATGCTGCTCTTGGACGCATCCTCCTGAAGAGAGCAGTGTTTCTGCTCGCCATTCACGGAATTTATAAAATGCACAAGCTATTCGAGGCAAAGGAGTTATAATGTTACTGAGAATTCTGCCGGCGAGAGAGATCGTTATCGGTCTACGCTCGGCACGTCCCTGGCGCGCAGGACCTGGCAGAAGGTGTACGTAATACTGCCTGGCCAACTGCATCCTCTGTCTCCTTTTCTCTTTCTTCCTTGCCGGGCCGAGTTGGACGCAGCAAGCGCACGATACGAAAGGACGAACTCCGTCAGGACTAAGGAGGCCGCAAGCGGCCGCTCCTCTGATAAATGGGCCTGGCTGAAATTTCAACGATAGCTCGGTATACGATTTCTCATGAAGAGAGAGAGAGCCACGGGAACGCCTCCTCGCCGAGCTTTTTCTAATAGGTCCACCAACTCGCATTGCAATTCCATCTTCGCAGGAAAAATTTCGCCCTGGCTTTTCTGACGATCCTGCAAAAATCATCGTCTCACTGAGAGTGGCCTTGCTTTTCCCAACGCTTTGAGATCCCATGGGAGCCTCCTCATTTTATCGACACTGTTTACCATTCTGAAACATCTTTTAGAACTTTATCTGCTTAGTGGATTGCTACTGCATTCGATTGCATTCTACGTTTACCACCCTTTTTTAAGACCTTTTCCTACAGGTTTCTTTGGTGATAGAAGCGACTTTCCCTCGAATAATATTATGGGCTGACAATTATTCTTCGGGAACCTCTTATTTTTTTAGATAATTACAGAAGCTTAGATTTGCCGTGCATGTTAAAAATACAAATGCAGCTTGGTTTAACTTTCCTGTTCCCAGTGGGTGTAAGAAGCAAGGTGTTACATTTCGAGAAGCAGGAGTTATAGTGAGTTAGTTGGAAGGTCCCGAGTCACGGCAACCGAGCGATTGGATCACGTTTCACTTCTGCGGTTATACTAACGAAGTGGAGCGGCGGTCTCAAATGTTCGGAAGCGCAGCAGTAGATTTCGGGCCACGGCACTTCGGCCCAGCAGTACTACTACATGCCGTATACACACAACGACTCCATCGAGCGCACTTTCTTCGAGTGTGCAGCATCGGAGTTTATTGAAGCGAGCGGTAGTTCAGCTTGACCTCAAGCCCATTTCCCAACCAAGTTTTATCACTCGATGATTAAATCTTCCACTCCACACACACATGCATACACACACAGAGCCCTTCTGAACTCTCACAACCTCTTTTGTGGCGGCGTCGTGGATCGAATGGAATTATCTGCCGTTAGCCGGCAATAGAAAAATTCGGCATTGGAGGCCAGGAGTTCTGGGATGCGCATTATTGGGCGAAAAAATCATCGGAAAGGAAGATGTGAAAGATGGTATAGCCTGGGCCGAGTGGAGGATGCGGAACAATCGTACAGGTGCACCCTCATCTTATTCCGTTACACGGAGAACCGTGTCCCAGTCCAAGTAATGCTGCCCGTTTCCAGGAGAAAGTACCCATGAAAATAGTCATTAAATTTACTTATCGACGTGAAGCTCGCATTACTACCATAGAGAATATTAATCCTACGATTTCGATTATCTTCCTCGGTGAAGTTCAAGAGAAGTTAAACTATAATACACTTCTCGGCCGCACAGAAACGCCTTATTGTTAGAGGGAAGGATTAATCATGCGTTTCCTCTCGCAAAAACGCTTTTCTTCCAACCACGCATCGCTAACTTGATATCTGCTAGAGTTTTAACGCAGCACTGTAATCCCATTCACGAAAGGAAGCCTCGGGCGAGTCTATCACGAAGGATTCTAAAGAAATCGGAAAGAAAGCCAGCCAGGATAATAACAATGGAGTGCGTTCCGAAAAATGTCGGAACAATTTTAAGCTCGATCGCCGGGGGCTGCCAGGCTGCCATTTACTACACGTCTAGTTACTCAATCGGGCGAACTCGAGGAAAGTCGTGACGGGGCAGTTAACGCGTTGTCTGAAACGGAAAAGAGATTTCCAGGCTGGATTAGATATCGCTGGTTGATAGGGCGGCTGTGCGAATTACGAGCCATTAAAGTAACAATCGCGTTGCACCGCAATAAGGACAGCCGATTACACGACACCACTAACCGCCGCGCCTCGCCTCACCTGGCGTGATAATGCGGAGCAGCCTATCGTACACGCCATCTGCTCGCATTATGATCACTCGTACAAATCATCGTGCTACTTGCTTCCTTAACCATCATCCGTCTCTTACTTACCTAACACAATTTGTTCCACGTTTAAGTTCCCGGTTGTAATTAATTCTCCACTCTGCAGCTTGCTAGTTACGAGTTGGAACTTACAATTAGTGAAAAATCAGTTGAAGTGGTTGATGTTTGGCGCATTAAACAAAGAATATTGCTTCTAAACTGTACATCACTATATTTAATAAATATCCCCTTACGACATATATAACATAGTTATTCAAATAATAGTTGAAATGATTCTACAATCCAATGAACACAAATCTTACCAAGCGTGAAGTATAAAGTTCAGGAAATTCTTCAAAGAGGCATCATAATTTACCTGAGACAGTTGAAGTTTACTTGGCTAACAGAACGAGTGTTTGAAACAGCAGGAAGTAGGAAGAGGAGAGTGCTTGTAATTTGTACACGTTACTGCCGTTAACTTGCAAACGCCCAGGAAAGTTGTAGATATACTCGTTATCCTGGCCTTGACGTGCAGGGCTGCCAGTGGATCATCTAGTTAGAGTTGCTAATTCTATTACATTGGGTGGGCGCCGCCGGGGGGCATGATTGATGTATGCGGTTAATTGTCAACATCGATACGCGTGCAATTCAGGGAGCAATTAAGCGTGGCCGCTGCGCCACGACGGATCTACAGGTACGCGTATCAGTGAACGCAATAATCAAATATCTGTAGCGCCACATCTGATAATTGACAGGAGGCTATGCCTTCTGTGAAACAACCCAGTGACAATTATGTAGGCTGATACACTTACCTTCCGATCAGCATTCTCGATAATCCATGCCATCGATCTTCTTCCAGAAGCTACCGCAGGAAAATAAAAATATCCTTCCAATAAATTCCACGAGGGTTCATAAGTCGATGGATTGCAATGTTGATTGAAAAGCAAGTATAATTCTCCACAGCCTTTCAGCATAAACCATACGATGGTAACATCGACGGGCTCTCTGCTTGAAGTAACGTACGATTCCTCTCCCAATGCCTATCATTTATTGGCTCTCCCCCATGCTTCTCTTATTACCGGGTGGTGGCAGTGTAACACTATATGTACGGGGGGGCTAAATGCTCCCTAGAACAGCATTTAACCGAATGAAATATTAATGCACCGCTCGCGTTCCCGCTCCTGCCATATTGAGCGTGAGCAGTGTGTGCATGCGGTTGCTGTGCAATATCTCAGTGCGCGAAAGAATGCACCTCCGGACCGCGCGCGCGCCCGCGCGCATTCTTCTTTGTACTCGTAGTGCGGAGCTTACCTCATTTTCTTTCTCTTCCTCGATCAGATATGCGCCGGAACCGGTTCCTTCTGAGACGAGGGGCGGCAAAAAGAACAACGGAACCTCGAACTCTGAATGCGAAAGCTTCAATTTTGGAAGAGCCTCACTACTTACCTCTCTTTCTTTTTCTCTTGCACTAGCGCATGCCAACTGGCCGCATGTTTGTAACAGCATGTAATGCGATTATCAGGATTGTTCGGGGACCGCCGTATCTTCTCGAGATACGCACTTAAGCGAGTTTCACCTGGAATATCGTAAGCGTTGCATAGATAGCACAATAAGATTGGAACTCGAACAGCTCGGCTAAGTCGGCCCCGACAATTCTCGCGCAATACGAAATCCTATCGAACTTTTACTCTCCGAGCCGTTGTAATGCTTCTACAGGCACTGGAATTACGCCCAGGATAACAGCTTTGTCGATGAGAAGAGTAATGTAATAAACTGTGTGTATATGCACGGCGCTGCATCCGGTTTATTTTCAAAACCGCTATTACATAGTGTCAACCTCGCAAGGTGGTGATTACATATTGTGCCACGCGTAAATTATTCATTATGCAAACACTTGCAAAAACCAGGTAATTGAGAATGCCGCCGAGTAATAAGCGAAAGTTTTACAACCTTTTACTTTGTAGCCACATCGATTCTCAATCAGAAGTTGGTGAATTAGCGAATTAGAGAGGTAAGGAATCAAAGAGCGTGTTTGCTGTGAGAAGGGGCGTCTTTAACAAGACGTGCTCTTGTCAGATAAAATCGAGCATTCCAGTACAGAGGAGGGTTCGCGTTGAAAAATTACGACTGCTCCGACTGTCCATTGTCCTGCCGGGGGAGAGAAGGATTCCCATAGCGGGTTGGTGCCCGTGGAGCAGCATTATCGCCCGAAAAACTTTCTTGGCCAGCCTTGCAACTAACTCTCGGCGAACTTGCGCCAGCAAGCTTTCAGTGGCGATACAAAGGACGGCTGGTGCAGGGTGCACGGCTTGCTTAGAAAGAGAAGAGAACATTTCTCGGTCACGAAGTAAGGTCGCGGTGGTGGTTGGTGGCCGGCGGCAGGCCGATGCCTAAAGTAACTAAAAGCCTGAAATCCAGCCGCCTTCCCCCCGGAAACCATAGAGGGAGGAGGAGAGGCAAGCCGGCCAACCAAAGGATTCTCCAGGTTCATTGAATTGTTCGACGAAACTTTCTCACTTCCATTCGGGGCTGAAAGGCGTCACTTAGTAGTTACTGCTGACTTGTGATCGCGGCGGATTAAAACAAGCCCGCGCCCTACCGACCACCGGTAACCCTTTGCGGCTAACAAGAGCCACTATTATTCGACCTTAGAAATGTTCGTCGTAGAGGTGATCGTACTAGCGGCTGATTTGTCCCCGACCAAGGATGTGGTCCACGGCTCGATCTTGTCACTTTGTGCGTTGACCTAGTCTGGGAAGCTTGCGCTTCCATACAAGTGGATAGAAACTAGTAGGAATTATTTGTGTCACAGATAAATCGTACTAGCAATAAATAACAATAATAACAACTTTTTACTTTATTGTCAGAATTGTTAGGTACAGAGCGTAAAATGTAAAATGTTCTCAGAGTCCGAGCTTAAAAGCTCACGCGTTGCTGGTGGCGGCGTGTCCCTTTCAAGATGGAAGAATTCCTGGCGAGAAGGTAAGGCGCGACGAGAAATCTCCCGAACGTTCACTTTGCCAGAATGTACTCTATCGTGGACGTGGTTTATCAGGGAAGAAAGACGAAAGCAGCAGGCCGAGTACGGACGTGCGCGGCACTCGGCGCACGCCGGTTTTAAGCAGACTGCATAAATTTCAGCGCCTGGAAGGCGAACCTGGGCTTCGGCTAATTTAATATTTCGCTCTCGCGATTCTCGTTGCTCGTCCGTAAAAAGCGCCGTTAAAAACGGTATGGGCGCATTCCGGGCAACCGCGAATTGAGACTGGCTTCTAGTGCTGCATTGCGGGGCTACTCTCAGAAGCAGTATTGTCTTAACGATGAGAAAGAGCGCGCTCGCGCGCGCCCACCCGAGGACGGATACAACTGGAGTTATTATGATTACTGTTTTCCCTTGCGCAACTTGAAATCTTGGGAAAATATTTCTGTTCTCTATGGCTACTTTGACATGCATTTCGCTCGCTTATTTCCTTCGCAATAAATTAGCCAATTCTGGCTAATTTATGAAGCTAATATTGTGAATTCTTCTAGCGACACGTGTTAAAGAGTGACCGTTAAAGTGGTTGCTCTTTAGTTTGCGAAATTAAAAAGGTATCTTTTCTCTCAAACTGCATTAAAGCGTGTCTAATTACATTAAAAGCAAGATTACGTACGAATCGCTTGTTTTCGACAACCAGTTGTTTTTGCTTTTAAGTCAAGAGAATCGATACTTCTGTATTTTTAATTGAAACACACTGGTGTTTATTTAAAATATAGAATTATTCACCCTCCGCTGGAATTTGCAACGTGTCAGCACGCGACTTTCGACCAACGTATCAACATAGTAGTACACACTGCCAGGCGTGAATGCGGAGTAATTCAATCGCGGCACAATTAACATTTACTGGTGTATTGACGATTCAGCACACACACATCTACCGTCGACAATATTCAAACGCATGAACATACATCTGCGTGCGTTGCTGGCGGGCGCGCATTGCGATCGAAGGAAATATTAATGAAGACAAACGTGAAATGTTGCGCGGACCATATTGTTGTGCACATGAAAATCGTGCGGTCTTGTTCGCGCGCTTCCGCTCACTCTTTTTAATTGCTGCTCGAAATAAAGCCGCGAGCTTAATGCGAGCTTCCCCATAGCGTTTGCCGCGCCACAATGAAAAAGCCGCGACCTTTTGAAGCGCGCTCATAGCGGTGATTAAACGGAACTGGTTATAAAATGCCGAGTCGTTTTCCGTAAGATGAAAAGCCGGCCGAAGGAAGGCCTAGCCAGCGGCGTTGATGGCGAGGAATCATCAGTTAAGCTGTCAACCGCCTTTATTCAGATCGCACTATTAGCGGGACGGCATTCGTAAAAGCCGTTCCTTCCTCGATGAGCACCTTTCGCCCATTCGAATTAATGAAAGCCGCTTCTCTAATTTATGAGCAACTCTTCTTCAGCCCCGCCCCGCCGCCCCACTTCCCCGTCATCAGACGGGCGGGCTCACGTAATTCCGCATTTCTTAATTAAAGCTTCATCAAGGAACGACAAATATTTGCTGGCGCGCCGATAGTCGCACATGTGCGCCGTATTTCGTTTCGCGGCAACGTAAACTAGGCGCTTTGTAATGCAATCGAGTGTTCGATTATATCGGGAAATAATGACGTTCGCCGCTCGTCAGGACTCAGCGTTATTCGGAGCGAGCTCAGACGTCACGAGAGAAGTAATTTTAACCCGAGGCCTCCCTTCATTTCCCCGTCGAGCTATAACGCAATATGCTGACCTGAAAATCTTTTATTAACCGTCCTAATGAATTTTTCCTAGCTCTCGAAGCATCCCGTTCGTCTAATAACGCTCCAGCAAGTACAAAGTCCGGGAGAGGCGGCCTGGCTCTGGACGGAAAGTTGCTGCGCCCCCTCGGCATCTTTTCTGTCTCAATTATCGGACGCTAAGTGAGAAACAGCCCCGAGATACTTGGCTTAATGGAGGGTTAAAGCGTTCGGAAAAGAGTGTGGAGGATCCAAAGCGAAACAATGGCTCGTAATGCACCTTGTCACGGGGTTCAATTCTTGCACTTCAGTCGCAGGCTAACCATTCACGTAGGCTTTGAACGGCGCACAGATAGAAACGCAGCATCTCTCGCCCTCGTATACGCCACCTCGTGCAGAGGTAAACTGGACTAATTTATCGGGGTAATTGTCGTTCCAAGTCTACCACACATTGGATCAACTGAACTGACCGTTGCTCTGCAAATCACAACTGAAAGTCATGCAATTAACACATTGAATTAGATCTCACTTCGTGGTGTATTAGATCTACTTTGATAGGCCGAGATTGCAAAACTTCTGTTAATACGATGCTTCTCTTTAAGATCTCTTTAATTAATTCATAGTAATTTTAACCTAGTGAAAATTAAACTACATGCTCTTTCTGATGTGTTTCTGCAATTTAATGACTTGTCGTCGAATATTAGTATACTTTCTGCAGGGTTGGTTCTAACAAAACTAGGTCAGTATCCGTGAAACACCCCTGCATACGCCAGGAGAGCAAACTCTACGGAGTAAGGGTGTTCCGGATGGCAGTTTTGATAAACTGCATTGATTCAACACGATCTATCATCCGGCGGATACGCGCGTCCTTGTCACGGCTGAGAATTTCGAGAAGTTTCAGCAATATCCTTGGAGATTCGCTGACCAATTCTTAACTAGGAAATATCCAAGTTGCAACCGAGCCTCCAGGATGCTTTGTTGCTCTAATATAAATCGTGGAAAAATCATGAATGCCTTGGGCAAATCCGCCTCTAGTTTTTCTAGTCAGAGGTGGCCTTTTCCTCGCCCTTCTGCACGTTCTTACGACATCATTGTCGATCTACCACGCTTCTCGACCGTCTCACTCCCTCTCAAGCCTACCTTTCCTTCTGTTCTTTGCTCGCTGGAAGGTGACCCATTTGTTACATCATTGTGACGAGGATATTTATTATGAATAATCGTCCGGCGCGCTATAAATAAGAGGTGGGCGGCCGAGCTACGCAAACAATCATTATTTCTCGGAGTGGGACGAGCCATGATCTTTCTTCGGCTCGGGTGAATGGGGGCGGTAATTATGTCGGCCTGCAGGTAAATAAACCGGTAGTACCGGCAGGCAAAAAAATGTATTACACCGCTCTGCCGGTTGGTCGCGTACATCATATGCATTACCGACTTGCCAGCGCGCCGTGCAATTTTCCGCCACGCGATGGACCCGACTCCAGTTTTTTCTACCCTCCTGGCACTCGCGTGCAAATAATTGAATAGCTCGCGGTCCTGCCCGTTCTATTGATCTAGTTTTTCGTTGTTGTCACTGATAATGTCCGCCAGGCAAGCTGAAATGAGAGTTAATTGTGCGTTGTACCAAGTTCCCGTTGAGCGAGTACTCCGCTCTGTGCTGTACCGATTAGAGATACATGTTTTATAAGTGCGTGTGAAATTTGCTTTGATAAATTAATACGGTGTGGTAGGAAATAAAGTATAATGATATGTTGAAGAAATAATCGCGTGGCGGCTTGAAAGTTTGCATTTTAAACGCCCTAATTTTAGATACACTGATACCTGTTTTAATTTCTTTATTAAGTGGATTTTTTAAGGGATTAATCGCCTGCGAATGAGGTAAGCGCGTTCAAAATAAACCCATTTTATGCCGCAAGCACGTATCGCAAACACCGTAGAAACCGCGCAGTGTGGATAATGTAGTCGTGCTTCAAAGTGAATCCCGGAGATCGTTCGCCTGGATTAAGTAATTCGTAGTCCACGCCTGCTCAAAAAGACACGAACGCGAGATTTTCCAAGTCCCGATGAATATGCGGTTGTACGTGCTTCTCTAATTACAGTAAAAAGCCTTAGGCGTTTTCATTCCGAGCTTACAAGCTGCGTGAGAATGGAGGGCGCGTTCGTGAAATCAGAACTCAATAACCACTTAGGCGGAAATCCAAGTTTCCCAGTAAAGCGAAGAATTCCTGCTGGATTTTCTGCGGTTCGCTAAAAAATGGCAATCAGTTTTGTGGCGCGTGTGCCGAGCAGCTCAAATTGAATAAAAAATGTACGCCATTCACCGTCATCCAATTCGAGTCGGATTCTCTGGTTGAATGACTCGTGAATTCCAATATTTCTGGCTGCAAAGTACTCTCCATTGTAATTACAAGTGCACGTATTTTCTCAGAAAATTTATAGGGGCGATAAAAACATTGACCTTATTGTTGTGCGAGCCTTGCTGTACCTGGTGTCACGCGCTCGCCATCATCGCAGCCTTTAAAAGCGGCTCGATATAATTTAGACTCACTCGGAGACCCGAGTGCACTATATACCATTTTGCATTAACCTACATACTCTTTTCCTAGCCTCCTGATAAATCCTACCTGTTTGAGTACGCGCATAAACCTCCTGCAAATGCTGCATGACCTTACCCTATTTATCGCTAAATTCGTTCATACTATTTTAAACAGCTGGAAATTTACAATTTCGATCACCATTGTACAATAACATTGTACAATAAAATAAAGAGGAAAAAGAAGGGTAGGCTGTTGAAATCGAATTGAATTTCTCATGCGATTTCCTCGGAAGAAAGAAATTGTTTATGAATGCAATATTTCTAATATGAACTGTCGCATAGCGGAGCGTCGGTTATCGGAGAGAAATCGTGAAAGAAGTCTAAATTTGTTCCGGCTCTGTGCACAGAATATTGCGTTGCAGAAGGCAAAAGTAGGAATATTTGCAGATACCATACACCTGAAGGACTGCTACTCCCGCAGGAAATTCGAAGCCCGGAGGAATATGGGAGGTCGGATGCATCGCTAGAAGTAGCGCGAATCGCCTTTTAAACCTTAACTCAAATATGCGGATCTCGCTCGGGCCACAATATTTCTACTTTGTCGATAACGCGAGAGTAGCGTGCTTCCGAAATCAACATAATACGCAACAGACAAATCCAGTTGCATGTGTATACTCCTTCACCTTCAATGAATTCCTATAAAACTGAAGCTAACACTCCGCCAAATTTAACTTAGCAATGAATTATACTCGCCCGACTGAAAGGCTCTTTTATGACCGCTGGAAAAGTACTTTCAGGTCCTCTAAAATTCCGCAAGCATCCTTTGAAATGTCGAGACCACTCTCCTCAGGCGTTTCAAGTCCTTTCATTGATTTTCTATTTTATAATGTAATATTTTAATAATTAACAGTAGAATAAAACCCTTTGAAATGAAATGCCTATTCGACAGTTACATTAATCGATTCTAGATTAAGAATACAATAGAAGTCTAGCCAGAAACACTTTCCACGATTATTCTTCTCAGTGCGGAGGAATGTTCCCATTGGCTCTCAAATACCACTGGAGTCCGACTGCAACTTTTACACCCGTGACCTGTAAAGCCGCACTGCCGCGCTATATTGAAAGGGCAAATTCAGACGTACGCTTCTGTTGCGGCCGATAGCCGTTGATGCGCCATTCGGCAAAAAGTTTCATCGGGTGTGCTGGAGGAGGTAACAATGCTTGATCTGCGCCAATGGTGTTTTTATGGCCGGGACAGTGCAATGGACGAGGAAAACCGGCGAGCACAGCGCGCACGCAGTGTGTGTTCGTGCGATGGTGCACAAAAGCACAACGAATTGATGCGCGATTCGTTCTCTTTCGCTCTCAGGCAAGCTCGCGTCGAAAGCTTGAAACTTTTTAGACGATCAAACAGTTTTTCAAGAAAAATACGACAAAACTGCCGATCCCAGCTGAATTAAAAACAACCTCACGTGAAAAGAGAAGCGAGCTGAAGGCGTTGGCATGTCCAACAATCGCGATCGATATCACGCGCTCGATATTCTTTGCTTTAAATAATTCCATCAATATGTAATCACTTTGAAATCCCAGAATATTAAGGTTCCATCAAAATAAATGTTTAAAAGCAATTGCAATAAATTTAACTTTAATAATACTTTATTACGGAATTACCAAAGCTGAAAATTGTGTAAATTCAGTTACGAAACGGTTGAGTGATTAAATTCTGCCTGTAACGGGAATAATAACATTTTGCAAACCAGTATTCGGAGATTGGAACGGCGGAAAGTGCGCCAAGAGTAACCTCAGCGCGAAGAAGGCCGGAGTTTCCCTCGAAAACTGGCGCTTGTGTACATCGTTAACGATGCTGACCCTGCTAGTAAATTGTAATGCGATTTGCCGAGTGCAGTATACAACCGGGCGCGCGTCGTGGTACGCACACGCTTACGTAAGTCGATAACGGTAATTAACTTGTCCCTTTTTAACGAAGTTCGGCATCGAACTCTCGCCAGGCCGGCGAGAGCACTAAAGAGCGACTGGCTGGACGCTCGTACCACCTCGGCGAGAGCAAGTTGGTCAGCGGAGAAAAATCTTGCCGTATATATCGCGTTTCCCTTGGCGACGACAGAATTAAATGGGATAACATTCCGCCGCTCCAAAGCCGACTAACAATGAAACACATGGAATCTCGATGGCGTATCACGGCGGCAGTCATGATTATCATAAATGCGTGGCTGTGCGCCCAAGTGAAAGTAGAGAGAAGGAACGGCTTCGATGGGCAGAGTTCAGTGCCGAGTACGTTTATTAACGGCATTCGGCCACCCGAACTGCCCAGCCGCTTTGTCTTCTTGCGGCCACTGCCGGTTGACACATTTTATGTGCAGCTGTAAAACTCTGCACTCAGCATCGAAGCTGTTAACGCTCCTCTGAGCTCGGAGATGCGCTGCTTCTCGTTCTTTCGGGCCTCGTTCATCCTTGCTCGCAAAAACGGAACCCGGTGTGCACGCCATAAATCACCCGCTGTAATTTTCTGAGCATCCACATGATGGCCTAGTGCAGACTCGACTGCATATGCGTTTGCGAAAATTCGAGCCTGGAGGCGTTTCGGTTGGACATTAACGAAAATTCGCCGGATTCGGAGCAGCCACTTCTTCGGCAAGGTTCTGGTACGTTCACGTGGGTCACGGAAGGTTGCCGTACGTTGATCCCCCAGCGGCTTTATCGTAGCGGTAACTGCCGGTACTTACAAGGGGAGGTCGCGATCCGGACGAGCGCTTTTTGAGCGGGACTTGGCTTAAACTTTAGGTATTGGTGAGTATAAACAAAGTGTAAAATTTTAAGGGTATCTGGCCACACAATTTTGTAAAAAATTGTTATAAACATTTAAATTTCAACATTGTCAAATCGTGTCAATTTTTTTTATGGTGGTAGGTATTGATGTTGGGAACGAAAAAGTTTTATAGATTGCAGCTCTAGAGTCAATAGTTTAATTAGAAAAAAAACAAATATGTATCCAGAGTAAATTGTAAAAAATTGGTTATAAATTGGATTTTTCATCACTTTGTAAATGTATAGGGACAAGATAATAGTAATTTGATAAATTGGTTTATATTTGTGCAGTAGTCGAAACATTTAAATATTTTTATATACAATATAGTTATATTTTACAATGCCACGGCAATTCAAGAATGAATTGTAAAGTACAATTATATGCATAATACATGTAACGTACGATTCTAAAAGAAACCATATATATGACAGCGAACCTTGCAAGATTCAATTCTCTTCTTCTGTTTCGTTTTCATTTTCCTGCGTACTATTTTTCGTGTATAATGTATCAAAAACGCCAAGAAAGGGCTAAATACCCTTAATTTTTTATGCTTAAGGTAAAAGCATTTCGAAATATTCATTACAATGTTGGCATATGAGGAGTATTCCTAGATGAGACTCTATTCACCGGTTGTATCTACGACCTACCACTAACTATTCCTGTCGACCTTATAAATGTTCACTACAGTCATTAACTACGTTTAGGCTTGCGGAGTGTAGCATTGACGATCCCGAATCGCGAGTCATCATTCTTTGTGCCCCTGCAATTAAACATCTGTGCGTGAAGATGACACCGTTAGAACATTTTGTCTCGCGTGCTATTGTCACAAGCTCCACGAATTTCATTCCGCTTTCTCCGTCTTTTTGAAGGGATTACCCATCCGCTCCCTTAGCTGTTTGTTATTTTCTCCGTCTTTGCTAATTTTACTGCTTTTTTTTCGACAAGTCAAAAATTTTATTTCCAGATTACAAAATGCCCCCATATTGTTATCGGAGAATAGAGAAATTACAGACCGCGAAAGTATCATTAAACTACATTCGATAATACATCATCAGTTATCGGCACCCATATTTCAAAAAATGATTAAATACGCGTGGTATGCATCAAAATTATCACCTTATCAAAAAGAAATATTTTGTAATGTAAACCAAGTTTGTTTTCCCGCAGATCTTAAAACAAGTAAGTGCAAGTGTCGAGAATTAGCATTTATAAAATGTGCATGGTGCAGCAATAGTTTGTGTTTTCATTGCTTTTTTGATAAATTACATATGAAAAATTGTAAGCAAGAAAATGAAAACGAAACAGAAGATGAGAATTGAATCTTGCAAGGATCGCTGTTATATATATATAATTTCTTTTAGAATCGTACGTTACATGTATGATACACATAATTGTACTTCACAATTCATTCTTGAATTGCAGTGGCATTGTAAAATATAACTATATTGTATATAAAAATATTTAAATGTTTCGACTACTGCACAAATATAAACCAATTTATCAAATTACTATTATCTTGTCCCTATACATTTACAAAGTGATGAAAAATCCAATTTATAACCAATTTTTTACAATTTACTCTGGATACATATTTGTTTTTTTTCTAATTAAACTATTGACTCTAGAGCTGCAATCTATAAAACTTTTTCGTTCCCAACATCAATACCTACCACCATAAAAAAAATTGACACGATTTGACAATGTTGAAATTTAAATGTTTATAACAATTTTTTACAAAATTGTGTGGCCAGATACCCTTAATATTTTACACTTTGTTTATACTCGCCAATACCTAAAGTTTAAGCCAAGTCCCGCTCAAAAAGCGCTCGTCCGGATCGCGACCTCCCCTTGTTAGATTTACCGGGCAGTTGGTACGAGTGTCAAGTATACCTCCCTTGGCAAGGCTAACACAAGATTCACCAATTGGAGCCTCTCATGCCGACTCGAATAATCGGCTAATTAAAGTCATGATCGAGAACGTTGGCCGCACTGAAATTACGCTCGTCTGAGAATTATATCGCGGTGTGCATTGGCACTTGGCAAATTGTCTGCCCCAGCTATCACCTTTCCTGCATTTCCTTCTGATCTGCGCAGTTTTTTTTAAATCTTACATACTGAAATATTAAGAGCAATCGATGCTTAATTCAACAAGTGGAAAACGACTGATGAGAACGACTTGCGAAAGAAATATGCTTGTCAGTTAATTCACTAATTAATGCGATAAGAAACCAGACATTGAGAGACTTACGGTTACCCGCGGCAAGAACGTTGTTCAGAAAAACAAGAACTCATTTGATAATTTCGTTAATTTTTTGCACACCGTAATTAAGCAACCAAGGACACCGATTGCGGCTGGCCAGGTTTCCGGCGAGGAATTCAGGTATTACTTTTGCGCCGAGCTCATTTTATTGCAACGGCGGGGAATTGATTAAAATTCGAAGTGATCTACTTCGAGCGAAAGCTGGCCAGTTTAATGATCCTCATAATGCCATATACTGTGCAAAAGCGAGCAGAAACTCCCGAGCAGGCCGGACGTGACGGGAGACCGAGATGAAGGTGTGCGGCCTAATACGAGTCGGTTTGTATTCAGAATTGCAAATGCAACCCTCATTAAAATTGAGTACTAATCCAATCGAAAGACTTTTCTTGTTAGTAGGCCACCAGCGTTTATCTTAATAAACTTCGCGCATTTACCCAATGGCGCAAAATTCCCATGCAAATTCTATCGACGAATATACTATATTTTGCATGCTTATGGCAACGACGTATAAAATTCCAAACGTTATATCTCACAAAATGTTTACGGCGCTCTTCATGCTTAAACCGATCGTGAAACTTTCTTATCCATTGGCAAAACTGACTGTTCGAAGCCTCAGGGCGAAAATCGAGAACCTGGGAGTGATACTTTCTAGCCAATCACAGTTTAAATAATCGTTTCTCTAAAGAAAAGGTCGCAAAGAAGCTGCAGTGCAAAGGGTGCTTCAAGGAAACAACCGGAAACAAGTAAAGATTGTCCAAGTGCTTTCAAGTTACTGAAATTAGAGCCAGTTGGATCGCGGCAACTTAACTAATGCGAGCGGAGGTATCTACTCTCCGCCGCCTATTAGGTACAGTTATTCCGGCGCTGTACTCGCACGCTCGTCGAGCAGCCATAGAGGCATCCTGGACGCGCGTGTAACACGTCGCCGTTGGAAATTCCTCGGCAGTCGGGCCGCTATTTTTACAGGACTGCGGGGGAATTTCGAATTCGCATTTCCCCGCCTGCAGCCAACGGGTGAGCATCCATCACACTCGACTCGCGGGCCTCGCACTCCGTCGCCGGCTAGCCGCAATTATTCATCGCGCGTGCACACACACTTGGCCGTCGAGCAGCTTCTCTTCTTCGCTTCTTGCGTGTACGCCTTTTACCCTCCTTTTCATAGTTCTCGCGGAGGGATAAAGCCGCCGGCTACCGGCGCTCCACCGGCTTTTCTTCGTTACCCGGTGCTTTCCATGCAGCTTGATGTTCTCACGTTTGCAACTTTATTACTGCCGGCTTTCGCCGAGCCGCCGCGCCGCACGCGGAAAATCCGAGCGTTTAGCCGCGGACAACGTACTCCTAAACAGTTAATCGGGGATTCCAGGGGTATATGTAATTTATAAGGCCGGAGCGCATCGCCCTCCGGCCGCTCCGGATACGTGTCTGCGTGTCTGGATACGTGTAACTCCATTATTTTGTATCCAGTCTATTTAAATTTGCATGCATTTTAAATCGACGCTGCCTCGAAAGCGAACAAATTAATAAAAAGTGCGGATCAATAAGTACCGGGGTATCTATCAGTAAATAATTATACTTTAATACATTTCCATTATAAGAAACAAGTCGGTTTATTTTGACGCTCTAATATCATGATATATGTATCATTCCTGGCCAGTCGTATCGGAATCATCCTTTACATAAATGCGAAGCCGATATTACACGGTTATAAGCGTATCAGGCTTGGCATTGGCGTTTAGCACGGCTTGGCAAGCGAGCAACTCCCGGCGATTTACGAGTGTGAGAATCCATGGGTCAGGATGTCGGCGGGCAGGCGGCTTCAATGGGAAATCACTGGGTGTCACAGAGCAGAACTAGGTGGTAGTTGGTATCAGAGGAGCGAATGAGACTTTGAGAACCGCTGGCGCAGCCGCGTGTAAAAAAGAAGGCATTCCGTGCATTGAGTTATTCGGCCCGCAGCCGCCGCTAATAATTTTAATCCACCGGACGTATGTACTTTTACCCAAACGGGGACCATTAATTCACCATATATCCAGTGTGTCGAGGGGTCAACCTGTTATTTATCATAAAATATGGGGGCTCGTGCCGGGCGAGCCGCGGCCTTTATGTAATGCTGCGTAATAAATTGCATTCAATCTGCCTGCTCCCCCCTCCCCTCCCTCCTTCCCCCCCTGCCACCCGCTCCATGGAAATATTTGTATAGCCCGTCGACTTCCATCACCGGGAAGCAGAGCTTTCGGATCCTTTTTTCTCGTTTCGACGATCCAGACTCTACCTTGCCAATGCTTAATTGTTGCATGAAAATTAACGAGGCTGTGAGGTAGTCTTTAGGAAGATTGAAAAGAAGTTTGGAGAATGTGGAAAGAATGTGTTTGAGAATGTTTCGTATATAATGGTGTATAGAAAGTATTTGTTGACCAACGACTAGTCTGATGCATTCTTGGATCATTACTAGGTAAGTGAAGGCATGATAATGCAGAAGGTATCTGGGCTTGCTGCCGAACTAATCGGTTCAGCGGCGAAGTACGATTTTTTACGATCCATAAAGCGGTATGCGCGACAAAGCCGCGCGATAAATTGGCAAATGAGCTTTGGAACGAGCTTGTCGATTCTTACGCGCTCGGTAAAACGAGCGCTAAAATAAACAGGAGGCGCACTTCGGTTGAGAATGTCCGCCCGCCGTTGACCCCTAACTACCTTCGCCGTGCTTGTCCTTTCGTAAATTACTGTGGTTACAAACACTCCTCCTTAACCCGGCTCGTCAGTACTTTCGACCAAGGGCATATGGCGAATACGCGCAGGGTCATGCTCCCCGCAACATGTAACTCCCTGTCTTCGCCGAGCTCCCATTACTTCGTCCGCCCGAGTTTATAGTCTCCTCTGCTTTCGGTAACTCGGCCTCCGAGCAGCATTCCGGTCTCTTCGTTCCGAGACTACTAAAATTAAAGGCGTTCTCCCATGAAACTCAATGTCAGACTACCTCGAGTGACGTTTGTTAAAAAAAAACTCGACCATTGCAAGTTTAAAAGTACCAACAAATTATTTCAGTTATCGTCACTGAATCATTTGGACGATAAGTATTGAAAAGCTTCGCTTCGTAAGATTGACGCGTAAATGCGTGTTAATTCCGATGACATAACATGTAAAGTTATATCGTATGTGCTAACATTAAGCGCTAATGAGATACTTATGCGAGATAAGGAATCATTAAGATTAGGAATACTACCGTATTAGAGCGTTGTAAGTCATTCCTCTGACGCAGTGGAAGCGTGGGAAATACTTTCGGTTTAATGGTTCTAGATAAGAGGGGAATGCCCAGGCATCACGGGAATGCCGGGATGCTCATTACTTGAATCACGCCAGTGAATCCGAGATATACCCTGATACAAAGCGATATCTTACAGTCAATGTAATCCACTTAGGTTCACTACGCGCTTCAGTCTTCGAGCTCAAAGCCTGACCATTACGCGACTGAATCTACTTAGCGCTTTCTAGCCGTCGATCACCAAGTGCCACTTGCCCAATACCCTTTACCTACTACTCTCTCGAGAACTTGAACATCCGAATTCAGATATTATTACATCACTTACTGCAATCTCATTGTTGTGATTCAAAATAATAATATCTGTGTATTAATCATAAAATCATTCTTTTATGATAAAGATTGTTTAATACTTCGAATGTAGATATCGGCATTTCAAATTATGACGTTTATTATAATGGAACGTATGCCGTGGATATTAGAATTTTGAAGATTGCTAAATATTGGTGGAGACATCATGTTCGAAACGAACCTAAAAGAGAGCTGGTATCACAGATTCCCCTCTGCAGTTCTCGCTCTATAAAACCAGCCAGTCTGCCGATACTTGCCGATAGCGAGCACGTCGGCTAGCATTTACTCTGCTCATCAGCGTGGTCGAAAAGTGTGTACAAAGGGTTCGCTTGGAGTAGTTCGCACTCGAAGTGCCAGTAGCAGTGGTTCGAGGGCAAACAGGGAAAGGGCGAGCATCGATACCTTCGGGATGGAGAGAGTACACTTCGCGTAATGGTAACACTCAATTTCCGGCAGCGGAGGATACGCTTTTTCTCGGAGGATAGGCGACAGTAACAAGCGCAGCGAAGCTCTGTGTACGCGTCGCTGGCTCCGAGGCGTCGGAGCGAAACTTTGTCGAAGAATCAGGCTTCGGGAGCGCCCGAAACGCCCGAAACACCCGAAAAGCGATATTCACGGAAGCAAGAACAGCCGTGGGACTCGTTTCCCCTTCGTAATTTCGTATTCTCGCCTGTCGCGCCCCCACACTCCCCGCTCCACTCCACCAGCTCTCCACGGGATTTGTGCCGGTTTCCGGGCTCTCTTCCTGGAATCAAGTTTCGATGAGTCGATAAAAGCCGAACGGAGAAATTCGGTCAACCCGTCGTGCTAAGGAAATCGTGCAGCTGTTTCACACACGTCCCCGACATCTTCTTTCAAAAGTACCAGCTTACTGCATTTATTCAAATATCCTTACTTTGACAACTCTTAGAATTCAAGTTTCGTTTGTTCCTACGAAAGTGTTTCCACTCGAGTCTAATTGAATCGTCCAGCGACACGCATCAGGAGCCCATTCGTAACTGTCTCCAGAGCGGAGACATCATGAAAATGAATCCCCGGCGTTCCCGAATGAAGATTAATATTTGACCGGTGGCTGTTAGGAAGAGCGGGGAAGAGAACTTTAGCGGATCTACAGTAGCAGCGGGGATGGATGCCGGCTGGGCGGAGTGGAATTGTGCCGGGTGTGCGGCGAGCGGTACTCACTCGAGTACATGCACTTACGGCGCTCGGTGTCCACACTAGCGCCGCTGAGATTCATCTCAACGAGGGCCACCTTTTCCTTTTTTCGGCCGGCAGCAGTAGTAGCAGTAGCTGTGTGCAATGCTCGCCGCACAAAAGATGAAAGGGAAGGAAACACGGGGGTGTGCCGAAGAGGGGGGGCAGGGAATGTCTCGTCTCGACGGCGACACCTTGGACCATTAGCGCCCGGTGACCCCCGTCGCCATCGCGTTACCTCGCCGACAATGCTTTACTCCCGCGATCCCCTAAACGACCGCGGCGAGAAAGCTCGGGAAATCCGAAAGCTTTTCGAGTTAGTGCCTCGTCTCTCTGTTTTCCTCGCCGGTTTACCGATTTTTCCTACCTCCGTCGACGCTCCGACACCCGTCACTCATTAACGTATAGGCCAGACTAGGAGACGTGTGTGCGCTTCCAGTTTCCAAAGAGTACCCGTAGTGTCGCGTGCGAGTTCTCCGTACACTTCCCTTGCTCCTTTCTGTTTGGCCTTTCCCTTCGTCGCTCCTTCTCTCTTTAGCCTCGTCTCCCGCGTTTGTTTGTTCATTAAGAAAGTACTTGCCGCTGGCCTCTTCCAGCTTACTCTCGTACATGCGCTGTTGTATGTACCTGTATATTTGGGACTCGCTGTGATTTACATCCTCGGAGTGCGACCACTTTTCAGAATTTGATCCGGATCTAATGGGTTTGTAATTATTTTGGAAAGGCATTTGCGATGATGACCAATAGTCAGGGCTCAATGCCTCATCGTCACAGTTAATGCGCTTCAAACCGCGCGAGCAGCGCGCTATTGGAGCCGACACGGACTACTCAGTTCATTATTATGAAACTGTTACGCGGCTAATAATTCAACCGATAATGATACCCAACGCTGCGTTCATTGGCCGGGCTCGCATTAGTCGAAATTGGCGAATGAATCCTGCGGGAGCGCTAAAAGGTCCCATGATTTATTGACAGTGAAAACAGTCTGCGCGGATAATTACTCAGATGGAAATGTGAATTCTTATCTTGTTGCTGAATTCCTGATTAATGAGTTTCATTTATCAAGGCCGCCTTCTTTATTACATATACTCTGGAGCTTGTAATTATAATGGAAATGAGAATATTCATTAATTTGTTCCTCTCATTTTCACATTTCCATTGAATGCGATGCAGCAGATGAACCACATGTACCATTCCGATGGTAGCGATGCGTGGGTGTGTAGAAATGAAATGCATAGCTATTTGAAAATGGGAATATCTACCATGAATTATTCAAACGTGATGCTTTAGTAGTTCGTCAATCAAAAGCAATCATTATCAGTATCTTTCTTTAGAAAAATATACGTTTCTAAAGGGTTAAATCGGATTCTGAGCCGCTGAAGCTCTCTTTTTAAGATCAAGCAGTGATCCGTGTGTTTTATTGGTGATCGAAAGAGTTGGATAGGAAAGTCGAGCTCGTTTTCTTGCACTCGTTGTTAGCGCGCCAATCCCCATGGTACTCTCACACCCTCCTTCCCTCTGCTCTCAAGGAAATGATGCGTGGCAGGCGAGCTTTACGAGGGAAATCTAGCACGCTCGTATTGTGCCCTGGCTCTCAACATCCGCTGGATCCTCGCATTTCATTGTCATCGATTGCGCGGATGCCTGCATGCGTTTTGCGAACGGCATGAGCGAGCCTGCATTCGTGTTCCTATGAAATTCAGCTGAAATTGCACTCGAGCACCGTAAAAACGCTTTTATTGCTCTCTGTCTCTCTCTCAAACGCTTTTTATGACGAGAGCACCGCTTGTGTTGTTCAATTAATTCCAACTCATTTGCTTAAATTAAGTCACTTCCATGAAATCGACAAGATTCCTCGCAATAACAGCATATGATTATTACAATAAATTGAATCAATTTGGACAACGACCAACCGCTTTAATGGAATTTTCGTTACGCACGGTTTATTCGACGCATTTTCACATACTCACAAACAGTATACTCCTCGAACTTTGAATGGTATTATACATCATAACGTTCCATAATAAGGTAGTTTGTGTGTCCGAATAATTAAAGGGACAGTCTGTTTCGAATCCGGCGAGCGAGCGTAATCAAGACACAATCTAAATTCATTTGAGCAGCATGAAAAGTTGGTTAACAGTGAGCGGCGGAGCAGCGGCGTTTTCCCATGTCATATCCCGCTAATATAATGATTTATCGGGCTTGTAAGCCCAGCACGCATTAATGCATAATTCCCTGGCAAGTTCACCGGTAACCGACAGCCGCGAGCAACTCCCAAGGGGCAGCAATAAGCCGGGAAAGTGAAGTGCGGAAAACGCAATAACTCATCCGGTGTAGTTACCGCTGACTCCTTGATATGTAGGTATTATATGAACGAACATAGAGCCGTACACAGGCGGGTTGGTTGGGCCGCGAGCGCGCGCGCGCTCCTTTCCATAGCGGCGCACTCGTTTCACGGGAATTCCCGGCTCCCTAAAGGAATTTCCGCCCACCGAAATTCGGCGGGTGGCGAAAATTTCGCCCGATATTCCTGGGTGATCATCCATAATGAATAATGGGGCTGCGAGGCGAGAAGCGGATTGACGAACGGCTACGGGAGTGGAAATAATTGCGGCGCGGCGGCTCAGCCTTTTCGCCCTTCGAGCAGGTTCCTAGGTGCGGCGTGAAGGGTGTGTTAACAAGAGAGGCGGAATACATTAAAGGAACGAAGTCGGATCGGCACTCGTTTGGGTTCGCAGGCGCGTCGACTATACGCTGATTATCGATAGAAGCATGCCTGCCTTCCCATCGAGCGGCACTGGGCTGGAAACGGTCGGCCGAAATATTGGATTACCGAGGGTGCCAGTGAATCTCGGGCTTTTCGGTCACCGGTGCACTCGCTTATGAATATCAGCCCGCTTGGCTCATTAATCCTGACTCGCTCACTTGTTCGCACGCGCTTGCGAAACTCGCCTGACATCGAATCGCTGCCCTGCGCCATCGCTCCCCTCCTCTACTGTTTACTTCTACAGAACATTGGGCGCCTCTATGCCAATAGAGAACAAAACCAAATACACTCCCGGCGTGTACACTCGAGTAACTGCTAGTCCCGTCTCCATATAACACCTTTTCTAGTTCCAAATGAACGCGCTAAGTACTCGATCCACTAATTTTAGGAACGAGCATTACAATTTAACTGGAAATCCAATGAGTACTATTTCATTGACTGAAAATATAAAGCAGGCACGCGATTATGCATTACTACACTTTTATAATGAGTTCTGGGTTATTCACTCCTGGCTCTTAGCGAGTTCTCATGAGTATTCGTAATCCAATCATAATCTTTCGTGACCTTTTCGCCTTTCGTACAAATACCTTCATTCCCGTTGGCGCACTAATTGTAAACGGTCCCACCCGAGTCCGGAGCGGTGTGGCTTTAGCAAAAAGCAGCGCACCGTCAAATAATTTATTCTTTCATTTCATTTCTTCTGGGCAACACAGCGCGGCCGCTCGCTGTGTGTTTATAACTCTCGTTGCCATCGGCGAAGATTAAAAACGTTCCAGGATAATGAGAACTGTGTGGCACTCCTCCGACGCCCATTGCGCCTCTCGCACCTCCCTTTCTCACACTTTCCCGCTGCCTTTCAACTCGAGACATGCACGCACCCACACACCAGCTACAAATATTACTTTTGCCGGCACAGTGCGCTCCTCGTATTACGCTGCCATCAGAAGCCGAGAGAGCACAGAGCCACCAGCTCGCGCCGATTATTTCGTTGCGAAGACGAAGCACAAGGATGTCGAAAGTTGTAATCGCTTTTGTGCGAGGCCCGAGAATCGAGTCCCGCACACGCTAGCTACCCTTCACTTTCGACTCTTTGCCACAATCTATGTATACGCCGCGCTGCGCCGCGCCGCGCCGTTGTGCAGTTACATCGGGATCTCAAGGAAAAAGAGGGAAGAAGCTATCGGGTGTAGTGGCCTGCGAGAGACAGGCGCACGCGAGCTGAAAGGTTCCCTCTGTCAGACTGATATCGGCCTGAAATCTATTACGTCCCGGTGCAGGAGCTCCACGGTAAATTGTAATTGTCTAGCTCGCCTGCCGGCTTTCTTATCGATTCCGAAGGCCCACAGTTTTAGCTTGGCGGCCTCTAATGAACCAGCCGACAGTCGCTGCGCCTGGATGCTTAAATAACCACGCGCAATTAGATTAGGCCCAGATGAATTGTTAGTATCTATGGATTGGCCGATGGAATATTGCCTGGAGCGCTGCTGGATGGACCGTCGGTCGCACCGCTGTCTTTCTGAGCAACCTATATAATCTGATCCGACGGCTGGCATGGTCAATGTGAACTTTAACCAGCCCTGCATTCCAGTAATTACTGTTGTCCCGATTAATCCGGCTGATAGGAAGTGAAACGTATGATTGCCGGGTACTTAATGAAATCGTGCGTTAGCTAATGCCGGCGTATCGGCCGTAACAAATCATAATGGGGATAGATTTCACCTGGGATTACGGCCGCTATTGCAATATATTGCCACGCGAAACGTCACCGGGCCGTTCCCAATAATCGGAAGGGGATGACTGTCATGGTATAATCGACAGTAGTCGGCTTGCAGGTGTCGCCGATTGTAAGTGCGACTTATATCATTGATTTTACGTCGGATTTCGATATAACAAGTTCGGACTGAAAATTGGTACCTCCAGACGGTGGAAGCGCTCGGAGATGTATTTGACCGTCGAACTCTCTGCGTTCCAGGCGTCGGCGCAGACGACGAGGAAAGTTTTCGTTGCGGCCAATCGAGTTGGCGCGGGAATTAATTAGCTGTGTCGTGAGTCGCTGTCGAGCACAGTATCGCAGACCTAATTTCCCCGTGTCACACGGTGAATGCTCGAGTGATCGATGCTCGCTCGATAATGAAAGGCGGCTTGACATAATAAAATACAAATCCAGCGGCAGCAGTCTATTACGGAGAGTTGGTCAATAAGACGGCAAATGCCTCTTGCAAGACGGAAAATCTCACAAGACTTTTTATACCATTCGAATTCCTTGTCTATCTTAACAGTTCGTTAGTCTTGGATTTGCAGGTGTTACTATAACAAATTATAACTGATTAATTAATCATATTGCAGATTGCTTAATAGCTCGAATTGGTCAATGAACTATTAGAATATTTCTGTATCTATTACTACGTTTGAGTGTTCCAATTTCAGGGATCTTACTTAACATTTGGCATTCCGGCAACGATACGCCTGTCAGTTCAACACGTGTGTGCGCTTAATCTTCCACCGCGCTCCCTGATGCTATCGGACTGCTAACACTTAGCTATATTACGGTGCAAGAACTCTCAGCTATTACCAATTTGCCGAGAGTGAGCCGGAGATAAACGTAAAGGTCGATGCGTCGATACCACACGTGAATGTAAATAGAATATAAGGTAGGACAGTGCGCGAGGTAATAGTATGCGAGCTACTCTCAAGGGAACTCATTAATATCCACGATAAACCGATTAAAAATGGAGAAGGTGCTCAAGTTAATTGTTGCTTCAGGTTGGTTCTTGTAGGAGTCGGCGTCTCGTATAGTTTGCTCCTTGTTCTTACCAACCGACTAGCCAACGGATGAGTGTTAAATCTTGCAGGTAGTACTCTCTCCAGTCCGAACTTGGTCCAAGTGCTTCGCCGCTGAAAGCGCTCTGCGCAATTAAAAGAAAAAGCATGCAATGTAATTGAGTATTACTGGGAGGACCCAGCCTCTCTCAAGTTGCGTTAGGTAAGGAACAACAGCACTCCCTCTCACTCTCTCCCAGTGGAAGTTGAAGGGAGGATGCCTGCTTAAGGAAAGGCGCAGGGAACTGGTGAGTGCCGAGAGTCTTCGTATTTCAGGATCGGTGGCGAAGTTATAATGCAAAGACGGAAACAAAGTTGGCCGCGCTATCGCGACGACTGGATAAACTCGTTTACTCCACTAGAAGTAAAGCTGGATCGTTTGCCAACAGAGTACTGTGCTGGAAGGGCGGTGGGGGGCGGAAGGGGGTCGGGGAACGGCTGGGGGGAGGAAACAAGAAGGTAAGGGACGTGTACACGTAAGAGCGGCCACCTTGATTTACCACGGTAGCCGCTCCAAACCGATATCCAGCGAAGATTACTTTCATCTACGCTCCGAGCGAGTCTGATCGATCGCTCGGTCTACCTACTCGTTTAGCGAAGTGGAGCACGCCGGCATAATGAAGTACGGCGAGACAATCCGCGGAATCCCATTAACGAAGTCCGCAAATGACTGTTTGGAAAAGGCAGCCAGCGGTCACACACCGTCGCCGACTGGGTGGCCAATGGGAGATTGAATTCCACGGCGACATGGGAGTCACCATATATGCATGCCAGGGAGAAACTAGCTCGGCGTAAGTTGACCCATATCGTGCGCCCGTTAACGAGGAGGAGGTGGAGGTGGAGGTGGAGGAGGTGGGGCAACGAAATGTTTTCTCGGCTGCAGCGCAGCAATGGGTAATTGGTTCTAATAGCCGTCTGGAGGCTGACTGCCCGTTACCGCTGAGAAGCACGTCCTTTCTTTATACCTATTCCTTCCTCCTCTCCCAGGCTGACTTCGCTCTTTCTCCCAGCATGCTCAGACTTCTCTTGGACCGCGGCCTATTGTCCCACCTCAGCCTGTCTTCGTATTACCGGTTAACTGCTCCAAGTTCCATCCGGAATCATTGTTGATTGCATTGCTGCTACACCTGCTTACGCGCGTACTGTCGTAATCTATAATTAGCAATGCCTCTTGGACTGTACGTTGGTAATGTCTGTGTATGAATCGAATGTTGAAACCTAATGGAGATTACTAACTCCTATTATTTGAGTTAGCTATATTCTGAATTTTATCCTTGTCATGTTCAAGAGATTTTTAAACAATTGTTTATAATATAAAAATTGAACTGTGCTAGACGCTATACTAAAAGGAATTAAATACGGCGTCGGCTCTTCTTGCCTTTCAGTCATGCGGTATTAGTTGCTTCGATCAGCGGTTTCCGCAAGCTCGTATGCGAATAATTAAATGAAAATTTCCTAAAATGATTTATAGCTTTCAATCTGTTTTTACCTTATGCCCTTGCATATGCTTCGTAAACGCTGACGCCCGTTATAATAAATCTCGCCCCTATCTAGTCTATGAAGTGAATATCCTCGAAGGTAGCAGTGTGTAGGTGTTGCTGGCCACTGGCAACTGTATTTTCCGAGGGCGGGTGAAAGTCTTAAAAGTTTTGGGCGACTGAGAAACTTGGATCCGCGCGATCCCGGTCCGTAAGGCACTTGACATTCTACCTCGGCTGGCTCATATCCTTTTACGAGCACCATAGCCTTCCAGTTGATAAGGCGACTTCGCAATCGATACTCCCTCTTGCGAGATTCCTCGACGCGTGTATCGCCGTTGGCTGCGCGCCTCTTGTAACTTGAAATCCGGAAACTGTCCAATATCTGTCGCGCCTCTTGCGCGACGATGAAGCGGAGAAAAGAATGCAGTAACAAAACTCGATAGAAATCTTGCTAGAGTCTTCAGTATATGTGTAAGAATGTTTTGCAAAAATGATGACAGCCTTTATGAGATTATAAAGACTGAAGAATTCTATTACTACAAAAATAGAGAATTAATCCGTTATATTTAGGAAATTTGAAAATGGTTTATCATTTATGAGCACTGGATTAGATTATGGGAGTACAAGTTACAATGTGTAGAGGTCGTCTCGAATGTCCCTTGGAATGAAATTACACATTCGGAAGGTCAAGATTTATGGTGGTCCGTCGTTAGTGAGGACGACGACAGCGTGCCACTTCTTGGGATCTCTGCGCCCGCGTATCTGTGTAATGCTCGCTCACTGCCGCATTCGAAAACTCGAAACATCGGTGCTTCGTGCAGCCGCCACAGCGACGCTCAATAAATTACGCTGCCAAAACATGCGGATACCGAAATCCTTCGCCGGGTTGAGCTGCGGCAAGCTGCGAGAACCGCTATGCGCGCGTTCGCACCCTCTTCGCCCGCTTCTAACACTAACACTTACCGCTCCACGGCTAAGCCAATGAAACTAGTTGTCTTTAGCTGCATACGAGTTGGCCTAGAATATTCCATGTGAGTTTCATGAGAGTCGCATCCGAGTTTTTGTCCCATGTGGGTCACAAAATTATATTTAGTAAAAAATTTAGAAAAATGCAGGGTTGTTTATATAATTAATTCTAAACAATAGTCTCACGTACCTACAATCTTTTTAAGGAGTCTGTGTTTGCTTTTGTTCTCGAGAAGCCGTCTACATACAAATGAGGATCCGCCGCGCCGTCCAGCCTCGAAAAGGTAAGAACTCGTATTGTTTCCAGTGCATGTAAAACTTGAAATATTTAAGGTTCCTTAAATTAATTTAAATTTCTTAGTTTTCGTGTATTTAACACGTTCGTGTTGATGCATTTTTATACACATATAGTATTTTGAATTAATTGGGAACCACTGGTGACAGACGCCGTCGTGAACATGTTAAAAGTAAATCGTAAGTACACATGAATTACATAGATTGTAAATATTGTCATACACCTGTTGTCCTGTTGTGCTTTTATTTATATTTCTTGGATGCACGTCGAAAAGAGCACGCAGTAAGAAAATATGCAATGTGTGTTAATACAGCAACATCGATGGTTGGTTCGACGTAAATCTGTCGTGGATTAGCTGCCATCACTCGCAATTTTCGTTAATGTATAAGCCTGTCAAACGTGTTTGCGTCAACAAAACAAGTACGGAAAATCTTTCACATACAGCGGCCAATGATTATATTTACAAGGGACAAACAGTCGAAACGGTTTATTGTCAAACCCGAAATGTTTTACAATGATGGGTGCAAACATACATTTCCAAATAATTACCTTTCCCACCGAATCCCAAAGTACATGCAATGTGAATTAATTGCTGATAATGAAAACAGTAAATTTCATCGATTCGGCGGCAGATCATTACAGGACATTTAATGAGATAATTTGGACATAAATAGTTCTGACAGCGATTGATGAAATAATATTCATTGCTTCACCAGTTCAAACTCTCATCTCTTTCATTTAACACTCGAACTTTCATTAGTATAAACAAATTGAATAGAGGATTCTTCAAGACGAACTCGATCGTGGAAATCCACAAAACCAGCCAACGTAAAGATTGGCTTAATTAAACCAATGAAGTTTTTATCCTGCTGCGAAAAGAAGTAGGCGAATCCAATGAGCGTGATTGATAGACACGTCGATGGAAGAATAATAGTTGTACGCTGCTGAGTGGAACAGCGGAACTGGAATAGTACACATTGGCAGGCTCTCATCTAATTGCATTCGCTGTTCTTCTATTAAACGAGATCCTTAACTCCGTTGACTTAGCCGGCGACGAAATGAATGAAACAAATGTAAATTAGAAAGACGCATTAGAAAAAATTTCTAAATTAATTCTGAGAAACTTATAAGATTAGTTCCGATGCTGCGATAAAATCAATATATTTATATGTGCCAGTAGCTATACTTAAATGAAGATCCGAATTATCAACACCACGAAATAAATAATTGGATAATTTCTATCAACAATGTGCACAGCTGTTGCACTTTTCATGTTAGTATATTAATTATAAAATGATGAAATCGATTATCCTAATTCCAGAGTACCTAACTCCGGTGTATACAGATTTATTGATTCTTCGAGTACCCATGATTCTTCTGAAGAAGATAACGTTCCATCATAATCAGTTACCAAACAAGATTTGAGTCACTTCCCTAGGAGGACGAATGGAATATCAATAGTACTTCTCTTCATGGCCGTATTGTCTGGACGAGGTGCATAAATCAGTAATACGTCATCATCTCTCCTCTCTTTTGTCATCTGGTCTGTGAAAAATTCCCTTGCGAGATAGCCGCCGGAGCAAAACCCGCCGGAGAAGGTGGAGCTGCTTCGCATCTGTATTCAGCCGGCTCTAAATTCCCGAGACAAATGACAGCGAGTCACAATGATATTTCACCGCGCCTGCTACCCACGACAAACATTTTCACGCCGCCACCGCCGCCGTTGGAACTCCTTCGCAAATGATCCAATTTTCAACTATGCGCTTTTGCCACCCTCATAAAGTTGGCATCGTGCATCCGAGTATTCCCACTATTCCCTGAATGCCCGTTTAATGCTCACTTTGCAGATCTTTCGCAACCAATTAGCCTGTGCAGAATACATCACGAGAGTAAGGACGCGAGACACTCACTTTCACGACAGTTAACATTCAACGTTCCCGAGAGGCCGTTCGATTCCTCGATCGAACGTTTACACTTTCAATTTACCCTAATCAGTTTGATCGACGAACATTACGGAGTGCACTTCTCCCGGCGAGTTAACTCAACGAGAAGAACGACTTCTAACTAACAGAGATGTCCGAGTTTTATTCCAACTATTTTTCTTGACTCCGAACAAGACAGTGAGAGTGGAACAATAAATATTATCGCGTAACGGGCATTTTGCGATATTTACTTAAAAAAGCTGTTTACCAATGGTAAGTAAGCCAGCTGAAAAACCATTTGGTATGCAAATCGGCGGGCCCGCCCGAGGTGCCGCAGGGTAGATAAGCGGCAGCCAAACTCTACACGTTCTATATAAGTAGCCATTTCACTCGGCGAGTTCGCCGGCGAAAAGATAGCATGTACAACAAGAACAGCATCAGCCTTTTTCTTGCCTCGGAAGCCTGCAGACTTAGGAATGATTTCGTCGCAATTGGATAGAATCCTAATTGACGCTGAACTTTGGCTACCTTGATAAAAGGATGAACGAGTGTAACATGAAGAAAGCAAGGGCATACGCCGGCATTTTTCTACTTCGATTTCGATTTCCCGAAGAAAGGAAGCAAAGACCTTTGGTAAAGCTTTCTTGGTCCGCAGGATGCAGTCTGTCCAATGGTTACATCCCGGACGGGAGGATTACTGGTCGAAACAGTCTACAGTTCGCAGGATCGAAGGAAGTATCCAGTGCAACGCCATTACAGTCGGGTCGTTTTTCAAGTTGGCTGAGATATCGTTAACGGACTTCGTGGAAGCTCCCTTTTCAAGAGAGAGTCGAATTAAGCCGCGTTATCAGGACCACCTCGATACCACGTTTCAAACGGGAGAAGTGAAAGAGGCTGACTCCTTTAACCCATTGCGGTTAGTGCACGCCGAGCCTTTAAAGTGTTACACTCGACAGATAGCGCATTATCTGCCAGCCAACATGCAGGACTATCAATTGTTCGCCGGCATTTTCACGTACTCGAAATCAATGACTGATAACATAACGCTCGAGCTTCAACCGGTTCGCTTGATACCTGTGGTTCAAAGGCGGAAATCTATCTTCGTGAATGCACGTTTATTCCGTTAAAGACTCGCTTCACGCCAACTCCGTAAGTATTTCTTTGAAGTACGCGAGGTGTACTTGATCATCGTCGGCCACTTGCCTCGAGAGGTGTGTCAGCGGGAAAAGGTACTGGCCGCAAAGGGTTAAAAGTCGGCGAGCGTACTTCGCCGGGATATTAATTTTTCAATACAGAGAGAAAAAGAGAAAGAGAGTGGGCGAGAGAGAGGGAGATTGGAGGCGAGCGATGCGGGAAGAATCAGTGAAAGAGTGCCGCTCGAAGAAACGAGCTGGTCGGAGAGATCCTCAAGTGCCGAGGGATAATGGAAAAAATGAGATGCGCCGGAAGATATGTTGCCAGCAGTGCTCGCACACTCGATGCACTTTCAAATAGTAGAGAGCGCACTCAATGCAATTTCTTCTTGTCGGAGTTTAGTTGTATAAATTAAGCCGGCGGATTCTAGCTACTGTTTACCGTAACGAGAACTCAATCGTCAGTAGAATAAGTCTGCGGTTGATTGCGTACTATATTCGTTAGACCCTCGAAGTAGCCTCGACCGGTGTCTGATGACCAAGATTTGGACTTGAAATAAAGAACGAGAAGATATTGCGGCCCCTGTCGGCCCTCCGTATTTATATGTCGAACGATCTGATTGCATTCTCACGGAGATCTCGTCGCTGGTTATACTTACTGCTCGAGTTCTATTGCGGTTGAGTGTGCCCTTCCACTCGATTCGCGGCCAACTTGCGTTAGACGCGAATGCGTGGCCAACTTTTATTTGCTGGATTGCGTGCTCGCCTGTATCGAGTATCCGCTATCTTCCTGCCAGTTGTGCAATAACGGGGATTTCCTAGACAGTTTATTTAGAGGTCCAGAACGAAGCAGAAGAGAGTATTGCGCAGAATGAAAACCGAGGATATTTCATTAATCAGAATACGAGAACTGAAGCGTGCTGGGTGAACTTTAGTCGATAGTTCAAACTAGTCCATGTAATATGGAATTGAACTAGTTAAGCAGAATGTGTCTCGAGGTTATTCCCGACGATTCGGGGCGCTTAGTACCTCTCTATTATAGAGCAGCATAACCAGTAGGATTGAAAGCAACACTTATTTAAGAGGACTTGTCGGGCGGGCAAGTAATTTGCCGAGGGGCTTAACTTGCACGAAAAATGGCGTGTGCCGAGGCCCTTTGTGGCTCGGACTACTGGCCCCGCTCGCCTCGTAATATATGCCGCGGCTTAAAAGCCTCCTTTCTACGGAATGCGCAATTATTTTTTAATGCACATTATTAAATACCGGCGAACTCGTGACGCCGCTTGCGGACGTTCGTGCGACGTTGTCTGTTTGAAAGGAACTTTTGCCCAGCGAAGCCCCGGAAGAAATTCAGACGTCTCGCAAGTGCGACATTCCAATGCTGTATTTATTCCCCTTCGAGTTGACCAGCTTCTTAAAGGCATCGCCACCGCAGCCATAGTGCACTGATAAAAACTCAGGAGAAACTCTTCTCTTCCTTTGAGAGAAGTCAGTGAGATACTTATTTGATCGCAGTGCATATTACTGCAAGAGCACTCCGATCGGTGAAAGCCTGGATTACAGATCGATACCTGAAATCATTCTTGCGTATATGATATTCGGGTAAAAGTTGGGGAGATATAGTCCGGCCCGATGCAATACGCTTTTTTAAAGGGGAAGCAGTGGAGTTACGATTGACAATGTGGGGAAAGCGGAAATGGGGGCGCAGTAAGGATCGAGAGGGAAAGAGTAAAAGGTCCAACGAGGAGTAACGCTGTGGTTAGTACAATGGGGGGTGTTGGCCATGCTAAACTATGCGTGTAATATCCTGAATTATTCTAGTCCGCCCCTAAAGCAAGCACTTTCGTGGACTGCATATGTGCGCGGGAGCACGAGATTGCCACCTTAAATACTTAATCTCGCTTAGAGCCCCCTCGCAACTGGCTGAAGTAGCCAGATTACAAGCCATCCACTTTCCTGAGCGCGCCGAGTTTAAGTGTAAAAGCGTGCCCTGCCGGAAGAGTTATTTAATTTGTTGGCGACAGTAATTCAGCTTGCCTCAAGCTACTCTTTCCCTTTATCAAATCGATGAACACTTAGAAACCATACGCGTATAAGCATATAAATTGCACCGACAATTACCTGTCAGGTGGTACAAAAATCAAATTAACTCGGCGGTGAAGAATCATCGAGTTTAATAGGGATGAACAATATAATGGAAATTGTATGCTGACTTGGCAGGTTCATCAGCTAACACTTAGAATTTGTGTTCACGCTGAATGACACTTTCTAATACAAGATTCAGACAGACGAAACTTGAAAAGGATTATATAGAAGAGTTCAATGAAACGCAAAGGAACAAATTACCGACTGCGAAGGAGATACCAAATTTTCGCTCGAATAGGTCTGACAGTGCCGTTCTACGTTCTGCAGGATCAGAACCACTTTGTTCTACACCTGGGGAATACTAGGAGATCACAGAATATCCACTTATTCATAGGCGAAGAGGCTGCCGTTGTCTCGCACTGCTTAACTGAGAATTACATTTATAGGATTGAACTTTGCGCAGAAGGGCGGCCAATTGGAGAAAGTATTTTGAGATATTCGGTCTGCTGGAGAGATAATGGAAAGCCGTAACGCTCAAGGCAAAGTTGGCCCGTGTGTGGCGAGTGAACGAACTACATTACCGTCGCTTCATGTTATTTGGCCAGTATCCATTATACGCTCGGCATGGTGTGTTTGCCGGGCTGTAATGGAGCCGGCAAATGAATTCCCACCGCATCGCTCTTACCAGGACAATCAAAGGAAATGGAGCAATGGAACAGAATTTGACAGATTCGTATACTATATCCACAAATACGACGAACAAATCACTTGGTGGTCTCGGATCGTTCAATATGCTTGACGTAATTGAAACACTGGTTTTGTAAGCCATTGCTATTACGTTATATAATTGGGATCTCCTTTCGGCACTCGGTATTTCCGTTTACGGAAATTAAATACGCGGAGTATTTCATTTTCGACATAGCGAAGATTGCATTCGAATTCTTGGATCTGTTCATGAGAATGTTAGATGTAATTGGTAGATAAATCTTTGAAGATCTATTATTTAAAAGTCATGGTGATCGATTAAAGCCTTTCCCGTAGTAGGCGGGTAGCGCTTCGACTCCACGCACGTCCGCCGATTATTTCTCGATTTCAATTAAACTGCAGGGTGATCCGCTATCACTCAGGAACTTGGGGAATTGCAGTAACGAAAGTTCCAGTGGGGAATAAACGGAGTAACTTAAATTAGTCCGAGCTATATTGATCTTACAGAGCTGAATTTGCCGACCAAATGAAATGCTTCATTCTGTGCCTTTCTACCATTTGTTAAAAATGGAATGATTAAATTTGACAGCACTCCTGAAAGTGCGATTTACACAAAAGCATCCATTTTGGATTTTGCTTTGGTGACGTGCGCAGCCGTTCGAATGCCAAAACACGAAGAAGGGAACGATGGTGGGCGCAAGTATGCACCGACGAATTTCACGAGGGCGTTGAAGTGCCGAATCAGTTTTCAATGAGGGATTGAACATCGGCAAAGTGAGCGAGTTAATGGCAGGATACACGAAACCCGATGCTCTTGATGTCGACTCAAAGCCTGAAACAGTGATCCCCGGTGCCATTTCGAGATCGATGGGATTACACGCCAAAGATAAATCGGCCCCGCTACAGAACTTTCGTTTTAACTTCGAGTTCGGAATGCGCGTATGTGAACGGCAGTTCGATACTACTCATCGAGCAAACTGGAACTTGCTGAATCGATATGAAAAATAAATGAGACACTTATGGATATTGGTATAGCACTCCGAGATACTTTTGCTATAGAAAAGTAGTAGGGAACTAACTTTAAGATGGTTTTACACTGCAATACGCACTGTCATCTTGAATAGAAAGCTGAAAGATATCTAATGATATAATAGTTGCAGTTAGCTGTCAGTTGGCATTTGGATTGCTACGTAAAGCCAAGCGGCAAGCGGGAAGAGAATAGGAGAACACCGAGCTTACAGTAGACATCCAGTGCACATTTAGTTGGATGAAAATGGAAGAAGCAAAATGAGACACTTATTACTAGGATTTCACTTGACTCCAGCGTGCGACGACGTGCTTCTAGCAGGGTGATTTTAAGTCTTATTGTCGAGATTTCATTTCGCCCCCGATAAATAAGAGCAATGACAGCTGAATAGTCAGGAAGACAAGAATCATCGTGAAGAGCGTGAGGCTCGGATTGCAGGAGCCCGTGTGGTTCCACTGTGACTGCGTCCACTAACGCTTGGGCACGTGAAAGCGATGCGAATCACGTTTGCACCTACTTCCAGGCTGGTGTCATCACTTTGGGCCATTAAGTCGGGATTTATAGAATTTATTATTCGACAAAACGGGAACGTCGCGCGCGTGAAAAGCCGCCTCTACACCGGAGAAACCTGCCGCGATATCCAAACGACTGGACATAATAATATCTCTTGCGCGCCGGCTTACAAACTTCATCGGGTATCAACCACCGGTCCAGCTTTGCCGCACATTTCATTTACCGCTTATCTCCTCCGTTCGTCATTTAACCCGCTTTCGACCATTTTTTGCCCACTGACTGCCTATAATGAATACTAAAATTGAAATTTTATCAATCTCCCTGGTTTTCCATGACACATTCAATGTGGCTGGCAATAAAGGATCGACTTTTATCTATTTTTCAAACCAAGTGAAATGTAAAGAAAAATATTAAATCACGGGCATGCTATCAATTCCATTGCTTCTCCAGTAGTGTTAATGGTGTCGGACGCTCGTAACTGTTCAAGGGATTATCCTCCATGGATAATAATTGTAAAATTGAATGGCGATATGGAATCGAAGGGAAGTGAAGATCATTCGTATCTGTGATTATCGAGTACCATAATCAGGCGTAGTTCTCAGTGCGATACTCGAGCGCTTAGCCAAGGAAGAGCGGAAAGCGAGCTCACAGCAGCCATAAAGCCGAGGTTGGATCCGTGGATCAGCGACAGTAATGGTAGCAATAACAGTAGCTACGCCGATCCGGCCATTGATTTCGCATTGTTCTACAGCAGTAATAAATGCCGGCATTGGCAGCTCACATTCGGCAGCGGTAGCACAGTAATACGTGCTTCCTTTTACTTTACGTAAGTCACACGCCTGGTGACACTGGCCTGTATTCCGAGTGGTGGCCTCGATCGATTCACTACTAAAGCACCTGTGCTATTACCGCTATTATTCGACGGCTTTGACTTCCAAGAGAACCAGCCTCGACGATCCACTAGATCAGTTTAATTCCTTGTAGATCGGTTCATGTGAAACTTCGAGGGGGACTTGGAAATAATAATTTCTAACCATTGCAAAATAAACTAATGCCATTTATTGCTTCACCAAATATTTTGAGAGACTTTTTCAATTGAGTCAGTCTTTATTATATAAATAAGCTTTTATCAAAAAAAGATTGGAGTAGTTCCAGACTTAGTTCTTCCAAGAATAACACCCACCAGCGAAGGGTCACCCAATAAACATAAATCACTGACGTCGCGGATTCAAGATAATTGATTTGGAAGGTGATCCTGGTGCTCACTGAGTCGCATCGACAAGTTATGCTCCATATAATGCGTCGAGCATAGGAAATGCAAGGGACTAACGAGATATCCTGACCTCAGCCAGGACGAACTGCGCCGCTCGTGGTAACAGATGCCAACTTGCCTTCCTGGAGGGCCCAATTAATTGTGGTATCATCACGCAACCGAATTATACGCTCGCACAAGCCGCACACACATACAGCTGGACGAGCGCGGGCTGCACTAATAGTTCTGACTGCGGCGGCAGCACGAACTGCACTGGCGCACTTAACGAGCGCTGCCCTAATCGCTGGCCTGGAATTAGGAGTTCCAATGTATTCGTTATTCATAGACACATGAGAGCAGTGCGTGCACCTTTGAACTCGGCGCTAGCTGAACTATCGCGGGGTAGCGTGCTCTCCATCTCCTTCCTACGTACATACATGCTCTGTTAGTCTGCCTGTTACCGTTAAGTCGATTGGTAATGATAATCCTAAGGTATTGATAGACCATTAGTGTTCGAACCTGTATCGGATAAATAGTGTAATAATGATTTGATAATATGATTGGTTTCAAATGAAATAGTCGCATTATCTTTTGATAAATTTCTGTATTAGTATTATAAAAGTATTTTCATTCACATCGCTTTTATTAAGGAATAGTGGTATTATTATAGTATTCATAATGATTTGACACATGTCAGCCGGCCGGGGTTCGTTAACGGCGCAGAGATATTCGCGGCACGCGGATGATGAAGTGGCGCGATACTATCTGCTGACAGTTGCGGGGAGTGCGGCGTCAGCAATGACAAACTTTCGAGGATACTTTACATTCAATCATCGGGGAAATGACTGACCAACATGCTCACTCGTATTAACTCATTTGGCGTGCGGCCGCAAGAGCATAAATCACATCGGTGCGCATCGCGCCCGAGGGGCCACTCGAGGGGGGCAGAAATTACCGGTTCTATGAATCTAATCAAGTTTGAGTAATTATTGAAATTGCATAGACGTCGGCGGACTTCAGCATCTCGAACGGGACTGGTTATTGATGAGGCGTCCTCGACAGAATCGTGATTATGAGCTTTACACGTGTCGCGCCCGGCGATCGCGCACGCTCCTCCGATTTAGCAATTAGCCTGGCTGCACGCGCTCCCACAATGACTGCCGGACGATATCAATTTACTTGTCGGCCGACAGTTCACGGACAATTGTGATGGTGTTGCGTGCATCTCGCGAGATTAACGCGACGCGCGCCAAGAACGTGTCGCACTGATAAGAATGCACGACGCGCCGATCCCTCTTTGACAAGCGGATTGTTCCACTTGTTAAGTCCACGTATGAACTGGCAAATGTCATCGGAACTAAATGTGCGTGTGCCCGGTGTCATTCAATGACAGGACGAGTCGCCGAAAAATTACTCATCCGTCTCTTCAATTCCTGTCTGTCTCTTCACTGGTAAGGCGAGCTTTCCTTTTTCTTCTTGAAAGTTTGACACGCCAGTATGTCAACTTCAGCGTCTGACGATCCTTAAGGGAGCTCGCAAGTGGCAGGTCTTGTAAAACCCGACAAACTTTTACAAGATATAAGTGAATCAAACTGAGTGGAACAAGGAAAAGCACAATCGTTGACAGCTTGACGGGATGTATATATGATTATTATTCAATGACGACTATAATATTCCTTTGGTAATAACAGCTTCTTTAATCCGCTGGAATGAGGATGATTTAATATCGAAGCGAGCACCGTTTAAGGAATCAACGAGCTATGTAGGGATAAGCCTGATAAGGAGGAAATATCTTTGATCGATAGCGATCAGTTGGGCGAAGGTAGCAATCAGTGCAGCCAGTGATCCAATCATACTAATTAACCGAGGATCAGCTTAGGAACCGAGCAAGAAATCCAGCTTTGCCAAGAGAAGAAACGCAAGCCGGGTAAGCTATATGTGGAGGAAGGTCGCAAAAGGCGGTGGAAACTCTGATAAGACAGGATGAAAGGGGAGAACTGGGCGATGGAAGGTAGCGCAAAAGTGGGCTGTTGGGAAGAGACATTCGAGATAGATCGTGGGAGTCGGTTTGCGGCCTTATTACATCGTAAATTCCCGCTTAGTGATGGATAACATTAACCCATCGACTACGACAAATTACTTAACTCCGTTGAGAGAGGGCCTCGGCTGTTCCACTCATCTGAAACTCGCTCTTGCTCTTCCTCCATGCTGGACTTGCGAGCACCCGATCGATCCTTCGAACACACTTCCAAAAGTCTGGCAGTCACTTAGGCCGACAGCTGCGGTAAAAGGTTTCCAGCGAAGGCGTCCGCTTGCGAGAAAACCTAAGGAAATATCTTGAGCCGTAAGCTAATGGCGGAACGAAAAAAGGCATCTTTCGAGCAGCGAGAGCCTTTGATCGAAATCAAAACACATAAAAAACGCACAGGTAGAAATAAAATTGTTTGACATACGATAATGTCTCTGGCGGCACAAGTGTCGTCACCTTAACAGTTCTCCTTGACATCTTTTAGGGACGATTTTTACATAGATTTTCTAAAATTAAATATTTCATTCTCATCCAGTTAAATTTTCTGTGAAAGACGGCTGCTTTGAAAGAAGACTAAAAAACTGCTGGGAGAAACTAATCATTTGAAAGCTGCCGAGTTTCTGAATTGTTAGGTTGAGTATCGAGTGGATGAATCGCACCGGTGAAATAGGGAAGTAACACGTTTACCGGAGCGTCCGAGTAAAAGTAAGAAGGGCGTTCTAGTGAGGCAGATCGATTTCCTCAGGGAGTTCTAAGGCTGCTGTAAAGGGATAATTCATTAGCGATGTAACTGGCGGCCTGTTGAGTTTACGCGGTCGTTAAATATTCCTCGGATTTCCCCAGACGAAGACAGACACTGCGGGAACAACTTTTTTTCCCGCGATGGCTTCGACGTAGATGCCCGCACGACCGCTTGCACAACTTTCAGTCTCGGCGCGCGTCGCTCTATTCGTCTCGCTTATTTCCCGAACTTTCACATTTACCCTGATTGCTGTTAAACAGTGTCCCAGTACGTGAAAGTTCAACTTACATCCGGCGGGAGGCAATAAATTGAATGATGAGATTTCGCCTACGGTGATTCATGCACCGAGCACTAGCCGATACTTCAGATTGAGTTGCAATGGAGCCACGCGGCATATCTCTGATCTTTCGAACGAAATAATACGCTGCTAAAGTGGTTCCGATCTATACTTGCCAGATGACATATATGCTTTTGCTTTATACATAGACACAACAGGCTTTTTAATTTCCACTTGACAAATATATCAACCCATAGCAAAACAGAATTGTCCATCATATAATTCAAACAGAAACCCAAGCTTTATCTCATTGTTGAGTCCTGTGGGTTTAATTATTGTTCTATACAACCAGAAATAATAATAAATAAAATATAATGCAACTTCTTTTACTATGAATAAAGCATTTTCCCGATTAATAATCGACGGGCAGTCACTTCTTTTCATGCTGACAATCGATGGGGTACAACAAGATGTTCAGGTGCGCGATGCAATTATTTCCATACCGCGTGACATCGACAAAAGACGCTTGCCGGTCCAGAATTCAGCCGAGATAATGAACCGGTCTCCCGTTGCGGGTGTTATTTTTCACCAGCTCTACTAAATCAATATAATTTATCAAAGTCGCGGGAATGGTGGGGGCAGCAATAATGTTAACGCGAAATTGCAGCCGGTCATTAAGGGAATAAATAATAGCCCGGAAAGCACGTCGCATAGGCGCGGCATTTGCAAGCTGGGATTTAAATCTGGCCGACAGCCGCGCAATCGTCCGACTTGACGAATATTATTCCCGCTAGTATCAGGATGGAAGACCGAGTGAATATCTTGATGGCCGATCCAGATGATTTATCATTACTGAATCTTTAAGCGGCTGCTTAACGATGTTGCTCGACTCATTAGGCCTTACTTTTTACGATTGCCGCGCCCGATAAAGTACCGCTGTGTACGCGTGCAAAGAGTTGCACGGGCGCGCTCTCGCCCGAAACTGAAGTGTACGTGGCTCTACATACATATATTATGTACTGCCGGCGCTGCTGGTCCTTGTTAAATCGCGTGACGCATGCAAACTCTCCAGTTAATCTTTGGCCGAATTCATCAGCACGCAATAAGAGCGGACGAGCGAGCGCTTCTGTTCGCCGGAAGACTATTGCTGCGAGTAGTCACATTAGTAGTTTTATCGATACAAGTACTACTGTAAGCCAGTCTCACTGTGCTTTTGCTTGATCGAAGAATGCCCTTTAACTCCTTAACCTTTACTACGTTGACAATAGTCGTCAATGGTAGAAACTCTGTTCACTATCGTTAACTGCTTATAATCCTGATCACATGCCATCGGATAATCCGTAGAGAATCTTTGCGCGTTAAAACTGATTGGCTATTATTGAAAATCTATTACGCCTTTAAAATAACGAACTTATTGGAACAAACCCAGTTTATAATGTCTGCTTCATCGGACACTAAACGAAAGCCTTGAAAGAAATTTCTGCAATACACTTAGCCTGCTTTTCGATTTTCATGCTCCACAAGAGCCCGGAAAAAGCATTCAACACTTTCTTGAGGCGACAAGATCTCATTTATGCGAGTGCTGCTGACAGTGAATGCTGCTGCGTGCATTCTCGAGTGGAGTCTAAAGTTGTCCCGGCATCACCAAAATAAGGAGTTAAGCAGCCATGAGAAATCACCTGGCAGGCAGGCTCATATTTTCCCGAGACGGATTGGCCTGTCATAAATACTGCGCCTACGAAAATTGGAAATCGCCGTAGCGCAGAGCAGGCGAAGCTCTCTGTGACCTCATACGAGAGATATGTGCGAGCGCGCACGTCGTGTATTCGATGCCGTGCATTTGACAGGGAATTGATGCGCATATTACAATAGATTAACCTTAAGTACATTCATCCTCTCGAAAACAATGGCGAGGGATCGCGGCTGGCCCAGGCGGATTTTCCGACGAGATTTCGCATTATCAATGGACGAGTCGAGCAGCAATCGATATATCGACGCTGGATGCTCTGCATCAGGCTGGCAGGGTTGCTTGCTAACGAGAGGAGCGCACTTGCCTGGAAATGGATAGGCGCTTCAGTTTTATTCATGGATTTGTAAACGACTGTATTATAAATTAGGCCGGTACGCTACTGCAGCGCCGACCCACCCCATCGGCAGCGGTGGCGGCGTGGCGGCCAACTTGAATTTTCATTTTATTTTGCGTATCCCCCGGCGGGATTAGTTGCCGGCCGCGTAGCGGAGCGCGCGTCACTCATCAGTCGAGTTAGCCGATAGTTCCTGCCGGGCTAAATGTGCCCGGCGTGCACGTCCAAGTGGATTTTCAAAAGTGGACGCCTCCGACGGCGAATGGCCGCGCGTGTAATTAGCGCGACCGATGCGCTTCAAACTTTAATCAGCGCGATGCTGCCGCACAGAAAACGCACGTCGATGTAAATATTAAAGCCCGCCCGTGTAAAAATAGTGGTGCAAAATATGGCGGCAAGGACGAAGGATAAAGTTTACAGGAGATTTAGCGGGCGATGCAACTGGCACGCGTCGATTTGGATTCACTGTTTTCATGATACTCGCAGTGGAGGTGGGTGCGGTGGGACATGTTGAACACGATGCGTGTCATGTTTCGCATTAATAGCTCTCGCATGCTCATTGAGCCCACATGTGCCCGCGCGCGCTGCACAGCCTTTTTCGTGACGAGCGTGCAAATCGAGTCTCGCAATTTATGCGTACATCGAGCCTTGAGAAAGAAGTTGCTACGAACTTTACTTGCGCCGGGCGACGAAGCTAAGTCTGCGTGCAATCTAAAGTCTCCGAGTTCCCCTGACCTACGACCCCACAAACAACCCCTTCGAGAAGACAAACCACAGCGCTCCGAGCAGATTCAATTTTGAGCGTGGGAAATCCTCTGGCCAAACAAATCGTTAGATTATCACTCTCGGGGATTGCGGCAGCTCCCAACGTTCGCTTCTGTTTCCACACACTTCCTCGGGGTTCTCGTATCCCATAACTGTGGCCGAATGTTCCTCTGAAACTCCATCGACCCACTTTTGTGCTCCGATCAACCGTCTATCGGCACTGGAACCATAGCCCTCGCACGTTTGTTCGAGCAGGATTCGATTCCTCTCAGCGGCGCTCCGTCGCGGCACTAGTTAATTAGACCGATGCACCTTACAACGGCCGTTGGTGGACAGAAGTAGCTGTATTCCCTGCACAGAGAGAGAGAGAGAGAGGGGTGGGAGGTGTATACGCGCGTCCTCCGACAGGCAGGATCGCTGGTGTTCGAAGCGGAGAAAGAGAAACGGTATTCCTGGCGGTCTCGTTAGTAGCCGGGTTCCCTTAGCGTACGAGCGTTCATTTGCTCGGTGAGATCGCTTCTGATAGAAGCGCTTGCCCGGCGAACGTCATATCTCGCGAAAGTTCGCCCGATAATGATCTTCCCCGTGGCGAATGCGCGCCTCGGCACAATGCGAACTTAATTAAAATAGAACGCCATCGACGTGTCCTCCCACTCTGCTCGACTGTCCGGCATCTTTCCTCCGTCTCCGCCGGTCCCTGCTCCAGCCTGAGTTCCTCTCCCATCGAGCTCTACGTGGTACTTGTGCGGGCCATCTCCTATTGCAGCTCCTAGTTCTCCGCTTCCTCTTGGCTCGTCCTCGTTCGCCGATGGCATTGGTCCTGCGCCTCCTAGTCGTTAGCGAGCCGAGTAGCGGAGGGCGAACAGGCCTCACAAAAGAAACACAATGCGACACGGTGGCGCAGAAACCACGCCGACGGGAATACCGAATGCAGGTTTCTCTTTATTGATACCCGGCGCTCGAGGATACGCTCTCCTTTGAGATACGTGTCGGAGAGATCGCAGTCGGCCGATACCGAGCGCACAATGAACCCTTTCGGCACCACCGACCGACAGATTGGCGCACGTCGCCGACCTGATATACACACTCTTGCATCCGAATCGATCATCTGTGCAACAGTTCCGGTATACGGTATTAACTCATAGCCTTATTGGCTTGGCCGCACTCTACTCCGCCGCGTTACGGTACATCAGCCAATTGCACGTCCACTCTTGAATCAACCGCAAAACAGCCACTCTTAATACATAGACTGGTTTGCGAAAAAGAAACCCGACTAAGCTAACCGTGTAAATCTTGACCAATACGTGTAACTCTAGTTCTTTTCTTTTTAATGCAATGATGAAGTGGAAAGCTGAGCCAGCCAGTGCGACGAAGAGTGGCGTGAAGTTGATCGGTGTACCACTGTGTAAAGCTGATGTTTTTCAACAAATGTAAATGCCAGCGTTATACCAGTTTTATAAATAGGTTGTGCATGATAATGATTTTGTGGAGGAGCGCCGGTAATTACGCGGAGAGTAATACGACTTTATCAAGGAGTATTGATTATTCTACTGAATAATCAGTGGAATAAACAGGTGTTTGACAAGACAGATCTCTTAAGCTCGAATGACTCTGATAAGGCACGAATCATCTTCAAACAAAGCTTGGATCATTCTATTCGTGCTGCCACCTTCTTCGCACGATCCCAATCTGCTTGACGAGAAATCCTGAAATATTAACATCCGACCCGATGGTAATACAAAAAAGAATACTTTACCAATGTGTTGTCTCAATCGCTGCTCTTGCCACATCAGACAACGTTCTCATAACACTGCAATCCACACAGGAATTCGCATTTTTCTCTAATTACGAAACAGTAGACCGTCGACACTAATATAATTAGAAGCTCGGCAAGATTTATAACAGCAACGACTAAGAAGCGTGCATAAATCTACGACTAGCCTCAATTATGATAGTGGTAGTCAGCAGAACGATGGCCCCGAGGCGCCACCGTACTTAATTGGCGTGCAATCGCGCCGGCAAGTCTGGTCGAGAGAGAAAATTGTCGAAGCGGAAGGTGGACGGTGGTAGGACGGAGTCATTGGAAGCCGTGTGCTTCTGAAAAGAGTGCGAGAGGCAGAAGACGTAAGGGGGAAAGAGGCCGGAATCATACGGTGCTTACTTCGCCATGTTAATTACCGATGACCAAGCGCGGCGGACACGAAGGGACGCCCAGTGTCTTAAACGGCAAGCCGTTATGCCTCCGACGTTCCTCCCATGGGCTTTAGGGCTGGCATGCAAATCACTCACAAGTCGCCTTGCCAGCACGAACTCAGCACAATCCCCTGCGTCCGTAGACGTCTGGGCTCGCCACCACCACCACCACCACCACCATCACCACCACTAGCACCGCTGCCAGTAGTATGTACCTACTACTGCCGGCACTCGCTCATTGCCATTACTGGCCGAGCTAGACTGCCTACCAGTGCCAGTGCTACTGCAGCAGGATCCGCGCCGGAGGAAGCTGTAAATCAAGTCACCGAAGACACGCTCTGCCTCTCCGCGTGCCCCCTCCCGCTCCGCCACTCCTCCCCTGGCGGGCCCATGGTGAATCGATCGACGGGCGCGCAGGGTCAAGCCGAAATCCTGATAAAACGTCCCGATAATCGGGGAATACCTGTCGAACCACCACGCCGCGCTGCGCTGCGCCGTACAGCCGACTTTCCCGGCCGTCGGCTGTGAAACCGAACGGTACATGCGACGCGCATGGGAGCAGCCAAAGCTTGTACGGGGCAGAAACCTACCACTCGATACGAGGCAAACTCCAAGTCCGAGTTATGAACCACTCCTCCTTTACTATCCTGGGAACCGCTCGATATTCCCCCCGCGCGCCTACCCCTCCCCGACCCAGCAAATGAGCGTCGATGGATTTACGGAGTTCCCGGTAAACGCGCCGCGCCGCGCCGCGCCGGCACTCGCACTCCGCGCCGAGATACAGGTTGCTTGGGACACGTGATAGTAACGTGCCGGTTGGCAGGTGTTGCCGGAGCGGAGTGTCCCTTTAGAATGTAAGACATTTGAAGCGAAGAACGCAAACACGAGCGGATCCCCGAGAGAAATAGGTATACCTCTTTGGCAAAGTAGCCGAAGATCTCAGGTTACTTTGGAATAGGATTAAGAAGGATCAGGGTGCACAGACTCCTGCTGGAAACTCGGAGATAGCTCGCTCCCGTGCAATTAAATCCTCTGATCGATACAGGCCTCTCGGCGAGCCAGAAAATTATGTCCCCGGCGAGCGCAGTCACTCCGCTCGCCGAGCCGGCAATTCCACGTGGTAGCGCACGGTAATAATGAAGTGGAATTAAATGCACCGAGTGTTGCCGCGATCACGTAACACCGGCTCTATGTACATAAATAAGTTGGCTCGCGCTTGCAAAACAATGCGCCGATTTACCGACTGGCAGGAACTATTCATCGTCGACTCTAATGCTGGTGAGCGCCGGCGCCGCTGCGAGCCACCTATTATTTGCTCTTTAATAAATGATGTCGTATTCATATAGAAGAGGTAGTTAATATCACTGAGATATTGTCCTGCGCTCCTATTTGAAGATTCCAAGTGAAAGATATAGTTTTGGTACATTTTTTTGTAAAATGTAAGAATGCTGCTGCTTTTTCTGTACACATATAAAGAGCTTTCATTTCGATTTTGTGCCATAGGAAAATTGATGATCTGTTTCTTGTCAATTGTACTGTTTCAATTTTTATTTGACACAAATTTTGAAAACTGATCAAACGTTTTCTAATGTTATCTTCATTTCTCCTTCCACTGCCAGACGAAACAGTTGTAGAATACCTCGTAGTAGCGTTAGAACAGGTGGTTGCTCGGGAATAGAACTCGGGCCACATTTTTACGGCCGATTTCGGCAAGCTCCACACTGCAGGAAGTCAGTCTCGGCAATGGTTTCCGAAATCGCCCGAGGATATCATTTTCAGAGCAGCGTTCACTACACATATGGACGTTTCCGATCATTGAACACAGAATTCGAATGGGAAGCCCAATAAATACGATGTCACTGTTAGTAGCTTCATCGTCCGAAAGTGCAGATAATTGGTGCGTGTACTTCTCGTGTGTGCATTTCGTCTATCATTCACAGTGCAGTACTTTACAAAGAGATACAATTACACAAGAATACGGCGAACTTAAAGATAAAAGAGACTCGCTTGCAAACGTCTGCAAAAACGAGAAGTATCTTTTCAAGAGAAGATAATCGTCTTACTCAGCGGCGAACATGTCCTCAAGATAAGAGGAGCTCCTTGTACGCCGTTGGATTCATCCCTTGAACAGCGAAGCCCGGCATTACGGAAACTCGAGACACCGACCATTTCCACGTGACCTGCATAAATCTGATTTCATAAATTCAGTAACTGATCGTGCTAGGTGCTTCGTCGCACTAACCGCCAAATGAATAGCACGATATTATCATTGCTTATTCAAAGGATGCTCCAAGCGTTCCCCCTTCAACAATACTCGAATTCATCTCTCCCAAACATACCTCCAGAAAAAGCAGGCCGTTCCAAGTCCGCGGAAGCCGTAACGCAATTACGTAACTTTGCAGGAACTTTCTTTCAATAAAGTCGAATGGAAGTTAGGCTGGCTTGGTTAAACTTGCATAATTCCCTGGATACAGATGGAACCAGGTTGAAGGGAGGGCATTGATATACACTTCTCCGGGTGGCCGGTATTTGCTTGGGAACGGTGAGCATTTCAGTGGTCAGGTAAGGAAGTCTATTTTCACCGGATCGAACAATGCAGTCGCTGCAGCAGCAGCCTCGACTCGAGGACTGTATAATATTATCGTAAAGTACCCGTTACCTATGTGCCTGGCTGACTACTACATTCATTAAATCCCAGTGGTATCGATCGCTCGGCACACCGACGCATCGAGATATTGCCGTCGTATTTGTACCCATTTAGCACCGAGAATTGCTTGTACCACACGAAACCCTCTACGACTTCTGCACCCGCCGTTCGATAATATAATATGTCTTTCGCCAGCAATCCCACTTCCGATTTTATGGTAACACCGACATCCTCTACTTATCATGAATCATAAATTTCCTCATACATCGATTGATATCGCCTGGCTCCGAATCTCCGAAAACCTGGCGTAGCAGTCCCTTATCTGTTAAATTCCCGCGATGCCTCATCAATTATCGAGCATGACACTTTACGTTTTGAGGCCTCAATCTCGGAGGGGTTGCGGGGATCTTGGCATTATCGGAAAGCTGTGCTTCTTGGGGGAAATCACAAAAAATCACTGTTTTGAATCACTGTACTCTGGAGTTTTCAATCGTAGTAGTATTAGAGCATTCGTTTAAATGACACACTAAGATCATCGTCTGCCAGTTAAGTTACTTTAAGCGGGACATTAATCCTCCAATTATAAAACACAATTCCTTGAAATTACTTCAAGATATACGTGTTGCGAAGACGTTTGTCAAGTGCCATACCACTTCAGTAAAGCATGAAACTTAGACAATTTTATCTTAACGTGCTTTCTTCTTGGGGAGACATTTCGCGCAATAAATTCCCTTAAAAAGTATTGAAATACGTCTGGAGACTCTCTTGGGAATCAGTTGACAGAGAAAAAGGACTGGGAGAATTGTGTTTGCCAGTTGTGGGAGGTTTCCAGTGATTAGCTGAAGGCAGCACTCGGTTCTAGCAATTCCATGGAAGTGGTCTCGGGAAGAGAGCCGATCTGAGAGCTGGTCCGAGGAGGCTTGGCAAGTTCATAGCGCGATAACGAGCCCGCCAGCACACACATATCCCAAGCGAGAGGGGAGCGAGGAGTAAGCGGGAGAGCAAGGAGTGTACACCAGATTCTAACAATAAGTCGGAGCACACTCGGCCGGAGGTGGTATCGATAAGTAGTACGATGGTGGCCCGGTACCAGAGAGCGATGAACGGTTCGCCTCGGTAGGAAAAGAGGCTGCGAGGCTGCGAGGCCGGCCATAGTCGGTGAGTATAGAAGGTCGGGTTCATCGCATCAGCTCTCGGCCAAAGTAAAACGAGCGGGAGATGGGGGAGTAGATCTCAATAAGTAGGTGGAAAAAGGCGAAACCCATGCAATTACAGCATGTTACCGGGAGAGGAAGATCGCACGGGTTATCGACCACGTGTGTGGCAATGGCCGAAGGCACTCCCGCTCCCTTACAATCTGTTCTATCCCCTTCCAACTTTTTTACAACCCATGCCTCCACCATCAAAACCCACCAGAATTACAATTCTCACAGATTCAAGACATTTAAGCTAATCCAGATGACTGGCAATGAAACAGCTACGTTGGCCTTCGCTAAATAAAAGATATTCATTCTTATTCATTCTGTTACACAATACCTCAGCTTAGCTTAGTTCCATCTATTCTTACCGACTCATATGTGTCAGCATGTGTAGCGTGTGTACTTGCTGCTTTATGTAAGTTGGCTGGTGAACCTGATAACATTATTGGCAATTGGTGCCTGAGAATAATACGAGCCGCTTCTTATAATCGGAGATCTGGAAAATGTCCGATAGCCTTCTGATTCATCAAGGCTGAGCGCGCTCGCAATCAGTTGGGACCGATGAGTAAAGAGTTAATTCTATCGAACTGTCTTTAATCAGACACGTCGTGAATTGTTTTTTATTGTTATAATCAGTTGTTTTGAGTTTTATATCAGAACGTTTTGTTACTTTGCATCATACAATCTGTTATTGTAGTAAATAAAATCAGAGAATTGTAAAGTGATTGTTCCAGTACCAGCACTTTGTTAAATACAAGTATTTATTTAACATAACTGATATTATACAAAATCATTGGTTTGGACTATATGGACATCATTGTATTGTTATCATAGTACAGTCATCATTGTGATCACCATTGTATTGTACAGGTGTTTAATGCTGAGTGTTCATATTGTTCTCAGCAATCATTAATAATAACATGCTATAACTTATAGCTATACTTGTAGTTGCAGGTTTTCGTAGCGGGCGTAAATATAAGGCAGTCTTGTAAGTTGTAATATCTATCTATTACTTAAGTACACAGGCTTCTTCGCATGCTTCGATTGTGCTGAATATATTGTGGTTGCCCAAGCATCCTCCGTAGATGAATTCCTCGCAAGCGTTTGTTTCCGGATTGTAACCGAACACATCAAAAGATCCACGGCATGGACCTTCTTCGATTGGTTCAATGCAGTCTACAAGACAAAATCAAACACCATAACAAACCAGTGCAATTGTCAATCTGACACAACATGTTCATGTTACAAAGACTTAGGAGACAATCAAAGAGTTAAAAGACACCATGCAATATCGCTTATTGAGACTAAGTAATTCTTATTGTAAAAACAGTTGAAATAAATCAAAGATAATACTTACAAGCACGGGGGAATACGTCGGATGCTTGGCAGAAACAGATGCAGGCAATGACGCCGAGGACGAGAGCGACGATTTTGGCGTTCATTTTGGTAGATCTGATTGCAGTTGGAACTTCTGTCTTCACGATTGCAATACGAATGATACCTTTTAACCATCACCTCAACCATTTATACTAATCTTGGCCGATACTGTGGAAACTCGGCTAGCGTACGATAAAAAGTTAAATCACATTATCTCTACACACATTTGAACAGTTGGCGCGATCGATCGCCACTTATTCATTGCCTGATTAGGCGAGGAACTTTTCATACAGCCGCCAATCTAATCTTTTAACTATTTGCAGTGTGCATTTTAATTGCAATTAACGACGAGCACGATCGTCTTTTCTCTTTTAATTGCATGTTAGTCATTGGTTGTACATTAATTAAGAGAAGTACAATGTACACCTCTTCAATTGCCCTACTTTCTTATCCCTCAGAGATGTATTTGCACTACACTTCCCTCCTTGTACATCATTGTCTTATCCACATCATTATCTTGTGTATTATTCAAACGATTGAATAGCTGCAAAAGATGATACTCCAAGGTAGAATTAAATGGTTTCTGGGACAGTCTGTTGCAAGACGGTGGCCCAAGTTTCAGATAAAGTGTCAACCGTGTAAACCGATTAAACACTATCGGGATGAATGTGTTAATCAAGATTAACAAATATGTGCTCACGTACTCCGGTACAGCGGATATACCATCTTTGCTGCTAAATGAATGCACATTATATTTAGATCACACACAGTCAATTGTCAATGAAGAAATCGTTGGTTCTGTTGACAAAATTATATTTCCGCAGCAGAGTATGCTAATAAGTCAATTCACAATTCAGCGATCTAATTCGACAGGTGTCGTTCAGGTTATCAGTGGTAATTGAAAAACTATAAAAGAATAATTTTGAGATATGCTTTTACATTTGGATGCCTGCGCGTCTCACAGATTAGTAGTTCCTATGAGTACACTGACAGTTAAGAGAATTGGCGTCACTCATTGACGTATTCAGAATTAGAATTAATTATCAGGTACTATTCCTGATGTGCCATCACATACGGTACACGTAAGTTGTGCGACCTTCTTTGCTTAAGTGTAGATGAACTTAAAAAACCTATTGATTTTAAATCGAGTGGAATATTAAGGGGAAAGAACAATCAGCTGGAACTCGGAAGAGTCGCATTCACAGAAAATCCACAGGAAAGATTGCATAATAACAATTCAGCGTATATTTATTTTCATTAGAGAGTCAGAAATCACCATTACAATCCATTATATAAAACCATTCGAGAATACCTCTTTTATAAAGGCAGGTTGCGTTATAATTGCACATTTCAATATGTCTAGTTCCATTTTTTATGTTACGGATTTGCTCAACTACAAATTCGATACACCGCATGCACTTTCGCATTCTTCCTGGCTCCCGAAGTTGTTAGCATTTCCTTCACAGCCGCCATAAATGAAGACAACGCATGTATGACTGGTCGGGTCATATCCGTATCGTGTGATGCTGGCTCTGCATGGACCGGTGATCATTGGTTGACTGCACGCTGTTGAAAATTGGAAATGTAAAATATGCTACTTGCTGTCTGATGCGTCTAAAAGCGTTAGCACATTTAAATTATTTAATTTAAATATACTGCATTTAAATAAGTATAAGAATAAGAATTAGATGCTGTTATAACAACTCTTGAATCCCGATTAATTTAATCAAGCACTTTCTGGGCGCACAGAAGCGTTTAAAGAGCGTGGAACTTGGTAAGTACCACGTAACTTCACAATTTTTGCAAGAATTTCACGAAGCTAGGCTCACATTTTTCTATGGGAAATGTTCACGTACATACCAGCCAATGCATCTCCACCGGAATTTTGGTCTGCGATGGCCTGGTGCATCAGTGCACACCAAGCAACACCCAGAAACAGCACAATCATGCGGATGCTCATCTTTCTGGGTTTCTTCCAATTGACTAACTCGGGGCAACGAAGATACTCTAAGCTAGTGCGATGCAGTCGCGCTATCACTGATGCACTTGAACAATCTCTACGTGCAATTTATATGGCCGCTCGGCCGATTGACCGATTGGAAGGGGATTTGAAAAATGCATTTGCCTGATATCGCATCTCCGACAAATTTATCGCGCCGATATTTGCGCAACTGCTGCCGCATAAGTGGCGAAGTTTCTGATCGATGCTTAGGTATTGGAACTGCCGCAAATACTACTGACGATATATCGGTGCACTGTCGCGGAATCCCCGTTTGCATCTATTTCCTCGAAAGCCGACGGTTTATGTTTATTCGCAATGAATTGCGTCCATTTACTGGTGGTTCGCGTGTATATTGACAATGACGTATCCTCACATTCGTCAAATCCTTTAAATTTTTGTTTGACCTCTTTTTAGTCATTTTTCAGTATTGTGAATTCATAACTGAGAGGATAGTAATGGGTAAACCTAATTTCTGTCCATGTTATTGTTTACTTAACACAAATTATGAGATATAATTGAAATTGTCCTTATTTTCGGTGAATGTCATGATAAAGTTGCAGAGATTATGTGTGTTTGTCATTATAGTTCATTATACGACGCCGCAAGCAGCTTTGCATTTTTCCAAGGATACAAAATTATTCCCGTTTCCTCGGCAACCTCCGTACTGGAACTGCATACATTTCTGCTGTTTCGAATCGAATCCATATCGTATTGTTAAGGCCTTGCAAGGGCCAAATACAAATGGCAAAGAACAGACTGTTGGGAATCAGCAGATGATACACGCTCATTGCATAACAGTTTAATTACCACAGTGTATTACACAATGTATCACAAACCTGAACCACCGCAGGCTGTTTCACACTCAGCCAACGTTGCAAAATTATTTGCATTTCCTTTGCAGCCTCCATAATTGAACTGTACACACATCTGTGAAGCTTTGTCAAATCCATATCGCGTAATCAAAGCTTCACATGGACCAGAATCCAATGGCAGTTTGCAAACTGCCAAAAATTAACAAGCGCCACAATTTGATTCCACTAGCCAAAGTACCATGAATATTATATACGCTTTAGAACTAATTTTATTAGTATAAACGTACCTTTACGTTCTTCATTAGATTCATTAGATTCACCAACAACAACCTGATACATAAATGCACACCAAACAACACCCAGGAACAAGAGAACATTGCGGCTGCTCATCTTTCTACGTTTTTATTGCAAGAAAATAATTAAGCGCGAAAGCACGTACTGTGCGGTTGCATTGACGCTGATGCACTTGAACAATCCAGACGTGCGATTCACACACGAACGTGCTCGATTGACCAATGGAAGGGGATTTGAGAAAGCACTGCATATATTCGACAACGGTTCTCACAGTTTCATCTGGTTGATATTTGCACAACTGTTGTATAAATGGCGAAAGTTTTGCTCCATCGTTGGGCATCGCTGTTAGGGGTCGGAAATACTCTCGCCAACAGACTCGGGGAATTTTTTTTAAATTCACTTCCTTCGAACTCAATGGATACACACATTTCTTAGCCGGAAATTCGTAAGCACAACGTTCTCTTCCATAGTCGTGTTATCTCTGCTTGTCATCTTTAAACAATACACCTGCCGTCAAGTGTGTACACTGTGACATATGAAGCCTCCACATTGATTAATGTGAGCCTGCGATCGTGGAAATATGTTACAGATCGTCTAACAATAATAAGTAAGACAGCAACCCGACATTCAGCTAACATATAAGTTTTATCTTTGGAAATACAACTCTAATCAATTTTCAAGTGAATTGTTAATTTATAAACAAGCGCTTCGGAAGATTCCTGATTGTCTGTCTTGGTAGATCTTCTATATTTTAGCAAGCAGCCTCAAAATGTGTGAGCATATTCTCGAATACACAGAAGGTATTTGCTTTTTTGTATAACGGAAGTATTTAAATATGCCAGTATTAAAATGCTCTTTATAGGGTAGCAATATTTCTAGACGCGAAAACTGGATGTACTTTGGACTTCCACCTTCCTAGTTTGCACGAGCTTTTTTTAATATTAATTATGTGTTACAATAGTGATGGGGAATAGCATTATTAGACGTATTCAGCTGCAGCATTTTATTAATTAACAACAATCTATTTCACTTACACTATAAGCACAATAAGTATAAAAATACGTCCTTTTCAACTTGGCAAGTAGTAAAATCCCACTCCAGCTTATCGTCTCCTGGTTACTTCGTCCTGAGATGAAAATTGTCATCCATTAGACACCCGTTTTTTACCAATTTTGACTGTTGAATCAAACGTAAATTTTGATACCTGTACATTTTCAAAGTTGCAAACAAAATTGTTCGCATTCGTATTGCGACCCGAAATTGTTGCCATTTCCACCACAACCGGTATATATGAACGACTGGCAAGTGGAACTTTGTGGATGGTACCACCATCTCAACGCGCTCGTGCCGTCACAGTTGTTATTGCGACCATTGCTCAAGGGTAAAAGGCAAACTGCAAAGAGAGAGGGAGAGAGAGAGTAATACCATAAATTCAAGGTTAAATTAGATAGATAAAAGAAATTATAAAGTAAGTATATAAATCCGTACGTCTAAGTAGTTGAGCTTCTGTTTCCATGACGAAGACGGAACCCAGGATGAGCAGGAAGAGTACGACGGTCTTGGAGTTCATTTCGATTGGAGTAATTGTGAAACTGTACTTCCGATGTGACTGTTTTATAGCTTGCAATATCTTTGCAGCACGAATAACTTGCGCTTCCGTGTGTTTGTGTTTACATACTAAAAAAATCGCCTCTCCTAATTGGTCATTCAGAATTACTATGCTATTAATTGTGCACGCCCCCGATGAAGGAAAACGAAGTAAGATCATATTGAGCTTGTGGAAAAAATGTGTACTCCAAGAAAATAAGAGAATTGTAGGCCGTTCTTGTACAAATGTCGGACGTTGCGAGAGATAACACGCCGTGAGGAATAATATTCTGATATTGTTGCCGATCCCAGAAATAGGAACGTAATTACGATAAGACATAAGCGTCGACCCTTATTTTCAAACAAAAGAACCTGCCAAAAAAGGTGCTGTCATTTCTGTAATTTATCTTTTCCGATACCGTGTCAGCTATCAAAGAATGACAGTGATCTGCAGATATTTTAAAAAACATTTAGAAAATATTAAATGGTGCCAATATGCGACTTTTACGAACGTCCTTTTTTTAAAAAATAAAAGGACAGAAGTTTTTTATTTTATATGTGTATAAAAATATGTATAAAGTCCGCCAATTTGACGTACTTAAAATTAAAAAGCTGATGATAGAAAAAAGATGGGTTGTACATTTTATCCCCCCCCCCCCTCCCCTGCAAGAATGCAACAGAAGTATTTCCTACGGCGACGAATTCACAAACTGTCTTCTTGTGTTTGGTTTGCTCATGAACTCAAGAGATAATTGTGAAAACACATCGAAACGACAGGTAAGACAGGTTTCCCAACTTTCGCGCCACGGAATAGTACTGCAGCGACATATGTCCGACTTTAGGTAAGTCTTAGCCAGCTAAAAGGGCAAGAATCGACAGAGCTAAATGCTCAGAGAGAGTTACTGCTTTGAGTTTGGAAACTCGTTTAACCTGTTCATAGTGTCACAGTATATTTGAAGGTGCGATTACAGTCTTAAAGAAGTTCGTTTCGTTTCGTGCATGTTGAAATATCGTGCGGCAATGCGATCACACTAAGAGGTATCTTCTAATGGCCGCTTTCCCCGGTTTTACTCACATAAATCAGCCTTGTTTATCTAGGATACATAACCTATCTACCGTAGCTGATACAATTCTTCGACGACTATTTCATATAGAATGCTTTACTTTTCTCCCACGGCTCTCTGTGAAATCCCACGTATTTTTTTGCTCTAAATTTGCTTCACCGTTTACTCTCTGCGTGCGGTATTCGCCTTGGCGCTTTTATAACCTTCCTCTCAGCGATGTTTGTTTGGAAACTGATGTAAACTATAGGATGCGAGCCAAGCGCGCAGAAGTTAATGAATGCCTGAATTAAATTAGAGATTACTTCTTTACTGATTCTTATGAATTCCTGTTACTATCAAAAGATCTACAAATTGCCTTGCCTTACATTGTCAACATCTACCAATGACTCTCAATTTTTGTCATTTCCTAAATATCAGACTTGTGGTTGTTATTTCCATAAAACTATTAATTAGCATTTACATCTAAGAATACACTACACACAGAAATAATAGTGGTAAACCGTTCAACTTATACAATAGGAGTGAGTGACTAAGTGTATGATGCTCATTTTTGTTACAGTGATATGAAGAAGGAAAGACCGTAATTGTGTCAGTCTGATGTAGATATAGCCCCAGGGATAAAAAGAATATTTAACCTTATGCCCTCCGCTACTGGTAAGTTCATTATATTTCCCAAAAAATCTATATATTGCAAGTGATATTTTTGTCATATATATGACTTTACTGCTATATTATGTATTAATGTTTATTGTGTGGATGAAGGGAAAGTCGAATGCAATAGGGCTTGAGGAGTATTGGTTTTGGCAAGGCAGTATAATAATATCCTCAGTGTCAGAAGTGCTAGCATTAATATAAATGTATTGGACATATATTACAGGGGCTAGAGAAATACTATAAGTAAGACATTTGGAGCACTCCAGCTGAAATTCCAACATATCGAAGGAAAGCAAAATTGAAGTCTCTTTTAAAAGTTATAAAATGTATTAGCAATGAAGCTGCTCAGAAATATTCAGTCACTGATGTTAGAAGAAAGGCTGTTCATGTTTGAAGAATTTGAGAAGAATGCACAAGTATTAGAAGGTCTAACTATATGAAAGGCTTCAGTAACACAGAAACAACAGTTACATGAGTTATTTTATTTTGCAAATATATATATACATATATATCATACATGTTTCAAGAAACAAATAAAATTAATACAAATTTTAATTCAGTCCACAAAGTGTTTTAAATATTTTGTTGTCTTCTAGATCGTCAGTGCGCCGATTTTGTGCATAAGGCAAATGTTTAATATAATAGCATGTTAATGGTTCATAGAACTTTTCTCCAAACATTTCTTTTTTAAGCGAGACCTAATACTTTCTCAAGGCATTCGTAACTTTCTTTGTCAAACAAGTTATAAAGTGGTTTAGTTCTACAATGTAAAAGTTTACTCATTTGGAATGGCTATTTTTCTAAGGTGGAAGCAACTCTGCAGGGCAGCAGAAGGGTGGGGCGACTATGCCCAGTAATGAAGAATGCGGGATTCGAGATGTTTGGGGTCACAATCTGGAAGAGGAATTCCGAACAATACGACAGGTTGTACAGCAATACCAGTACATTGCCATGGATACGGAATTTCCGGGTGTTGTAGCCAGACCAATCGGTATGTCGTTTGTTACAGCTTAGAAATATTTAATCCATGAAATTTTCGATGGCTAAAAAAAATTATGCTCTTTCAGGCGAATTCAGAACAAGTGCAGACTACCAGTACCAATTATTACGTTGTAATGTAGATCTTCTCAGAATAATTCAACTTGGTCTTACATTTCTTGATGAATCGGGGAACACGCCTGGAGGTAGTTATACTACATGGCAGTTTAATTTCAAATTTAACTTACAGTAAGTTTTAAACATACGAATTACTTTTGACATTATCACGCAGACTTCGCATTATTTGCTTTCACATTGATAAAGAAGCCTGTGGTTAGCGAGTGGTGATTTCTCACACCTGTTTCGATGTTTTTAGGGAAGATATGTATGCACAGGATAGTATAGACATGCTACAAAACAGTGGTATTCAATTTAAAAAGCATGAAGAAGAAGGCATAGATCCACTAGACTTTGCAGAACTTCTGATGACATCGGGGATCGTTCTAGTTGACGATATAAAATGGCTATCCTTTCATTCCGGTTATGACTTTGGTTACCTCTTAAAACTTCTCACAGATCAAAATTTGCCACAAGAAGAAAGTGAATTCTTTGAATTACTTAGGATATATTTTCCAACGATATACGATGTAAAAGTAAGTACGGCAATAGCCATTTACCCATCAACAGGCATTTTATTTTCTGGCTAATAAACTGTAATATATGTATATTTCTTTTTGCGCAGTACTTAATGAAATCGTGCAAGAATTTAAAAGGAGGCCTACAAGAAGTAGCGGAACAATTGGAAATTCAGCGGGTCGGACCACAACATCAGGCTGGATCTGATTCCCTTCTTACTGGCATGGTCTTTTTCAAAATGCGAGAAGTAAGTGTTCAGTCTGGTGATAATTTGCCCTTATTTTTAATGAATTTAGAGGACTTATTTATATTTTTCTTTTCAGATGTTCTTTGAAGACAACATTGACGATGCAAAATACTGTGGCCACTTATATGGTTTAGGAACGTCGTTTGTTGTGAATGGTTCGGGAGGTTATTTGGACAGTAATGGGGACAATTCTTCGTCGTCGTAATGTTAACACTAATACAACACAGCCGCAACAGATGATTTCATTAAAAATAAAATGTTATAAAAAACCTTTTCACTTAATGGTCAAGCGTATAGTTCATATCCAGTGTTACATTGAAGTCACCACCACAGATTCAGAGTGTGATCAAATCAGGCCGATGTTAGGGCATATTCTTTATACATAAGGATTTCTTGCACCCTTGAATGTAACAGATGCGTCGATCTTTTTGTTCTGTGATATGTACTGTCTGTTGAACATATTCATATTGCAACGGAATACAAAAGGTGTGATATAGTTTCTTTACAAGTTTTTTATAAAAATATTGGCGATCATTCAAGTGTGGCGGGGACAAAAAAAGAAATCAACTCGTATATTTTCAAAAAGAAATCTTACAAAGGTGTTGGCTACTTGAAGTGGCGATGCACGGAAGAAAAAGCGCTTCCAAAATTTCGTACGGCCAGAGGTGACAACTAGGTTGCAATATTTAAGTACATTCTCGCAAGTGGCATTACGCTATGCATTTATGAATCAGTTCGTTTTAAGCTGCAATTTTACCGAATATTTTGGGTTAGCCGCTCGTTCAGTGTACGGTAAAACTGTGCACTGCACGCAATTTCAATTGCAATAGATGAACTATTCAATTGAAATTTTCGCGATTCTTCGTATTATACGTCTACAGTGTTTGCCGTAGCGGTAACACCTAAGAATCCCTGTAGAAAGTAACTTTAGAGAAGTTATTTTTTAATACTAGTTATCTTCCACGGCATACCGCGTATGTTCTATTGTAAGATCCTCCTCCCCACCATGAGAATAAAACGGAACTTTTGCAACACAACGGCATTAATCACGAGAGCAAAGCTTTTTTTTGTAAATATCATGTCGTTCCAGAGGTCAAATAAACATCTGAATGATACGAAGTGATTGAAACTTATTAGCCAGCGTATCGCATCGCATCTCCTCATCCTCTTAAAAGTCAGCGCAACGTTGAATTCTACATTTCTGATGTTGAGCGTAAGTGGTAACCGTGATATATAGGGCAGAGTCCCTTTACCCACGTTAGCCGTTCAGATTTCCACGTTACCTATCCACCTGTAGTAAGGAGATAAACCAACGTTATCGTAGTATAACTGATACGAGTATCGTTATCACTTACTCGTTACCTGAATTCAAGCTCAGTTTCTTCGGGCGTACTAGACAAATCGGTTGAAACACCCTCTCTAAGCCAAAATGCGGGACAGGCCGCGTCCGGGCCGTATTTTCGGATTTTTAACAGTGATCGTTTACCTTGCATGCCTATTACTTCAAACTACGCAAGTTTCGAGCCAAACAGAAGAAGAAACTTTTGAAAGTGCCTTCGGGTTAAATGTACCTGACAACACGGAGCGGCAGGTTCTCCAAGAGGGTGAAGAAAAGGCAGAAGTGCCCGTGGAGAAACCGCCGGAAACTCGCTCTGAAGTTGAAGACCTCGTTGAGGGTGTGAGCAATCATGGTCAATCAGAGGTAACGCACGATGAAAAAGAGAAGGCTCCGACGAACACGGAAGAATCCCAAGCTGCCAGTAATGAAAATCAAGAAAGTTTGAAACCACAGACTTTCTCCAGTCAAATGGCTGGCGCAAAAAGTGGAAAGTATGTGAGATACGGTGAGTAATTCCATATCAATGGGCGTGACCATTATTTTACCGCTGAATCACCTTCTCGAGCGAACATTGAAGTCACTACAATTCAGCGCTCATTGATCCATATATTTTTGTCGATGGGCAATGGTTTTCTCCGTTAAAATATCTCGAATCTATGTGAACATCGTGGAGCAGCTCCATTTTTTACACGGTCCCGTTGATCCTATCAGATCTTATCTCCCGTGTTATCAGTTACTCACTCTAACGTGAATCGAGGATGAATCACAGGATACAAGTTGCTTGGGCTTTCGTAATCAGACCTACCACGCGCATGAATGTGGATTTATTTTTAAATCCTGCTAGTGCACCACTAATAAAAAAATGCGATGCGATAGGAAGAATTTAGACATTCATGAAAGCCACAAGTAGCAAAAAGATTTGCAGTAAAGACAGGGCCTTAATCCTTGCAGACTCCAATTTACCAGAAGCACACAGGTATGCACCGCGCCCCGATGACTCCGTACCGCATTACGATCTGACGGAAACGAGATTGAAAGAGATTCGTTCACAATTCATGTACTGGTACTTCGACAAGGGTGGAAACGACAATAATGGCGATTATCAGACGAATATACACTGGTCGACACCCCAAGTTCACAAGAACTTCAATTTCCAATTACCCTTCTTTGGCTTTAGATTCAATTACACAAGGGTACGTTTTCAACGTTGACTCAAAATCAATCTTTTCTCTCTTCAACTCCCTATGCTGGCTAGTACAACAACGATATTATTGAACAGGTGTCAATGAACGGTTTCCTAGAGTTTAGCGATCCACCCCCTCGCTATACCTACCCCCTAGTTTTCCCAGTAAAAGACTGGCCGAAGATGAACGACCCCAGTTTCATCGGGATATTTTTCAGTAAATGTCGTATAGGCGACATTAGGCCGACCGATATCGATCAGAGGAGGCCAGGTGTATACTTTAGGTGAGACAGAGCTCAAAGCCCCTACTCGTGCTAGAAACACGAATGATTGCCAACGTCGACAATTCTTCTCGTTTAAGGCTCGAGCGGGACTTGCAAACAAGGACCGATCAATTTGGAGTGGAGATGCGAGAACGTGTCAAGTGGGATATCCGCGAGGGTGTTGTCGGCTCGGACACCTTCGACCCTAAGCACGCCGTTATAGTCACTTGGAAAAACATGACTTTCGCCGGCGGTATCGATACTTCTTTCTATAAAACCAACACTTTCCAAATGGTTCTGGCCACTGATGAGGTCTACACTTACGCGATCTTCAATTATCTCGACATTCAATGGACCAGTCATACTGAAGCCGGGGGTGACACCACCCTTGGTGAAGGCGGTGTTCCCGCTTACGTATGTTTAATGATAATCGCGTTCCCAAACATACGACACTCATTTATACTTTGGCAATAAAATATTAAATAATTTGCTTTCATATTTAGATCGGATTTAACGCAGGCAATGGCACGCAAAGCTACGAGTACAAGCCTTATTCGCAAATGTCAACGTTGCGTGATTTGTCGGGCAGGGGTTGGGCAAACGGCTTTCCGGGTCGGCACATTTTCCGAATTGATGAGAAAATAATGCTGGGAACTTGCAACAAGGATATCGGTAAAAGAGGACGATATTTCTTAGATTTTCCCGAAAGGTCAATGGTTGCCTATAAGTTGAAATGCGCTCATTCTGAATGCTGCAGCTGGAGCTCATTTGCCGCTGGTTTTCGCACCCGAAAGCGGCAATATGTTGGGTGGAACTGTGGTGAACATTACCGGACCTTGTTTCAATCAGACTGAGAAGATCAAATGTAGGTTCGAGACTGAATGGGTTACGGGAACTGTGATAGACAAAAATCGAGCCATCTGCGTGCAGCCCTTTGTTAAGGCACAGGGTTACATTCGTTTTGGAATTACCATTGGACATGGGAATTATGACTGGAAGGGAAAATACTTCATTGGTAAGCACCTGCCAGGAGGAGGCTAATGCTTGACAATTATTAAGTAGATAAAGTTAATGCAATTCAAATGACACTGTAGAAACACCCGCGACTGCGACTGAAAGGGTCTTTATGCCCCAATCGGTTCACGAGCGTTCTCCAGCTGAGATTAAGATCACGTGGGACCAATTCAATTTAACTAACAACATCAATGCGGGCGTCCAGATTTCTCTATGGGGATACCGTGAAGTGAAGACCACGCCGGAATTCGAGTTCATTACCACTCTAGAGGTTCGTCACTTGGCCCACTGCGCGCCAATGGAAAGAACACTAAAGCTCATTTACAGTACAAATGGATGTGATTTCATTTTAGCCGGCGCACCAGAATACCGGGGAATACATTATCAGACCGGCCAAATATAGAGAACGCTACAATCCATATCATCAAGACATGACTTTCGGCTTCATCCAAATCAATTTGACCGAGCCACGCCAGCACTCTGGACTCAACATTACTCCGTAAGTTCCAAGGGCTAACTGTTCGAAAGTGGCGTGCATAATGATTCCGATAACAACTTGGGAAATCTATTCAGGAGTTTGTGGAGTCGACCAATCCCGCTCGCCTGGTACTTCGGCCCACAATGGGAGAGAGTGCACGGCTCAAAGTGGCCGCAGCGGCTTTGCGACAAGTGGATTATGAACGACAGGTACTTGAAGAACTTCGCCGCCGAGATATCACTTTGCCCTTGCACGTTGAAACATGCCCTGACGGACAAGGGCCGTTTCCTACCCGACTTCGATTGCGACAAGGACTCCAACTTCGACTGCTTCTACAATCAAAATGCTATTCATTGCGTGACAACCGGCGCACCTAAGTATGCGATTCTTAAAAAATATCTTAAATCTGCCCATTGAACTTGCTAGTAATTTAATTCGTAATTTGAAAAACTGTAACTTGGCGGAAATTTCATGATTGCAGTTTGGATGGCTCCGAGCAGCAATGCTGTTACGACAGAAATGGCTACTTAATGCTCACTTACGATCAGAAATGGGGCTCGCGTCCACGCCGATCGCACAATTTGGGTTACTACCCGTGGAACGAGGCTAACAAAGTACCAACCCTTTCTCACTGGTATCATGACATGATACCGTTCTACATGTGTTGCCTGTGGCAAGAGGAACACTCGGTCGGATGCGAGACCTTCCGATTCGAGCGACGACCCAGCCAGGATTGCATAGCTTATCAGTCACCGGGCGTAGCTACAGTATTTGGAGACCCCCACGTTATCACCTTCGATGGTGTGGAGTACACCTTTAATGGGAAAGGAGAGTTTGTTTTATTACGGGTGAATCACGAGAAAGATAAGCTCGATGTGCAGGGTAGATTCGAGCAAATGCCGAACAACGTCTACGGAGAAGTAAAGGCGACCCAGTTGACTTCTGTCGCAGGTAATTGAATGGAAAAATGGAGGCTTTTTGATAGCATCGCCTAATGCGAACATCAATTATCGAGCGCCAATGTTCCTTGTAATTTTATTCCAGCGAGAGGTAACAATTCAGCGACGATAGAAGTGCGACTGCGGCCGAAACACGCGCAATGGAGATATCGGCTTGACGTCTTTGCCGATGGCCGCCGAGTGTACTTTGATCGACAGTCCCTTAAGTTCCAGCATTTCACCGGTGTGGTGGTCTACACGCCGACCTATATTTTAAATCAGAGCGAGGTGATCATAATGTTTGATACCGGGGCGGGTGTCGAAGTCGTAGAAAACGAAGGCTTTATGACCACTAGGGTCTACCTACCTTGGACGTATCTGGTACGAAATCATCATTCCAGTCTCTCCTGACTTGTACTACTTTCATATTTCTTGGAAGTAATGTAAAAATAACTAGCTGCTGGCGCATTTGTTTTAGAATAAGACAAAAGGCTTGTTCGGTAAATGGAACTTTGATGAGTCCGACGACTTTACGAATCCCGAGGGTGGAGGGCAAGTGCCCGTAACAAATTTGAACCACTTCGAGACGGTTCACAAAGAGTTTGCGATACACTGGATGCTCGAGGATAAAGAAGACCCTTACAAAGGGGTCGCTTTATTCACAAGAGAATTTGGTAGAACCGCCAGCTATTACGCCAATCGAACCTTTGAGCCGGAGTGGAGACGGAAACCTAGGGATATATTGCCTCCGAATCGGTAATCCTTAAGAAATACCATGAAAACGATAAAACGTATTAAGAAGATTTTGTAACGATATTGATTCCTCCCTTTCTATGATAGAACCGACGATATTCAGAGAGCGGCGGATCTCTGTGGTGACTCGTATCAATGTCAATATGATTACGCCTTAACACTAAATCGAGATTTAGCACATTTTACCAGGAATTACTACGACACGTACACTCAAATTCGAGGAATAAACAATGACAGAGGTAAGTTGAAAAATTGATTTCGCTTATTCCAGTTGTTATGCTCTATCTAATTCTAGTGGTATCTTGCGGCGTGTTGGAAACTCCACGGTTCGGTCGAAAGACCAATTTCTTCTTTGTCCCCGGGACAAAAGTGTCCTTTGAATGCAATCAAGACTTTATACTCATCGGAGACCAGCGGAGAGTCTGTACACCCAATGGTCGATGGAACGTGCCTGAATACGGCTACACCGAATGCTTGCGTGAGTATATAATCAATATTTCAGAAAAAAGCTTTGCAATTGAAATTCAAGCTTTCCGAAGTCCAACTTGAATTTAAATTTCTCTTCGATTCTCGTGCAAATATGCTTCTTGTGCATTGGCTGAATATCCTTTTACGCTTCTATTTTCAAGTAGCCACAACCCAGAAGCAAAATAACCCATCCTTTACGTGTTATCCCACTTTCCTGGCTAATTCCTTTTCCGGCTTCGATGTTAATTCCGCTTGGTTCCCGATGCTTGCTTAACTTCGGGCATAGAACAATACCAATCGCTAATAATGTCAGTGCCCTAGCAGCACGAAGTTTGCGCCACGGCGCGATATCGGCCGAGCAGAATAAAAATCACTTGCTATTATATAAATATAGGTCACGTCGAGTATGCCCAGCGTACAGCATGGACAACTATGGGCATTATTTGTGCCGTGTTAATCCCCCTGGTAGCGTTAATCGCCGGTGCCTTTGTTTTCATAAGAAAGAATCAGTCGAGAGGCGGTTCGGTGAGATCGTGGCGGTTTACTGATCCCGGGCCCGGCAGTGACGTTTCGACACTGCTCAAAGTTAAACCGAGTCCGGAATTGAAGCCGGACGAGAGAGCGATCTCGCCTGTGAGCGATGACAGTACGACTGACAGTAGTGGTACTCGAAAACGACGCACTTACGACGGGGTTTATCGCACTCACGAACCATTGCCGAATAAACCTGACATTGAATTCGAGGAGAAAGAATGGGACCTCAAAGAGCCCGCTTCGCCGACAGATTCGGAAAAGAGCGCGACGGACTCGATGAGAAAGAGCCCAACGAGCCCAATGAGTCCAACGAGCTTTACTAAAGAGAGCGACGTCTGAACTCGTGCCGAGTGAATAAGACTTTATCCTGTTTTCGACACGAGAGATAATTCTCGGTTGCATTGCCGAATTAGAGAAGTTTCTGAACTTTTAGACTGTGCGCATAGGTTGTATAATATATAGGATACAGTAGTTCATGCCCGAGACATAGTTCACAAGCTAAAAACGCATCCGCTCATCGTAAGCTCACATAATACAAGCCTCATAAATTTGTATCGCTCATTACTCGTCGTCCGGATTGTATTTACACAGTGGCAAGCACCTATCCTTAATGAAAGCATGAAATCATAATTTCCTCGATGGAATATGTATTTTCATTTTGTCGCGGATGATTACGCGCAACGCGGTAATTAATATGAATGACAGGATTAAACAGCTACTCCAACTGCCAAGTAATCCGCAATGAGAATACTCTGTTTTTGCTGTGGAATAGAAACTTCATCGGTTTATTGATCATTTGTATAAAATTGATACTGCCCAATATGACGGATAGCAATCGCGCCTTATTACTCTAACGATAGGGTTTCTTTATTTTCACTACACGGTACTTCACGTTATTCATTAACAGCTAGTTGACGAGTTTTCAAACGCATTACGAATGTAAAGCTATTGTAAGATTGCAGTCTAATAAACCCTTTTTTTACACCTTCAAAACGAGCCAGGAAATTTCTATTCCACAAGCATTCACGGAACTCTCGGAACCGCACTTCAAAAAGTTCACCAAGTGACTGAAGTGGAATGGAAATTTTCACCGAAAGCGTTGTGATTCTTTTTCACTGATTCCGTCTCCTTTTCCATTCGCTCTTCGACTTTCCAAGGGACTCCTAACTTTCTCACTCGCAACTTCGATGATCCAGACTAATTTAACTCTACTACTTTCCTTGTGAATCACAGGTCAACAAGAATACAGTTCACGTCAAGCAGGTATCACGACGGGCATAGTCCTTTCCTGTCTCGTGCCGATATTGTTACTAGTAGTTTGTTTCGGCTTCAGAGTCCTCAGAAGTCGAAAGGAAGAACGCGAGCAGGAGGAATCACTGGCCAGGTAGCTTGATAAAGCTTATCATTTCTTTTGAATTTTCAAACAATGTACTGTCATAATTCACCCCTGCTTTTTTTAAGAACCAGGCACGCCGAGCTTCAGCGATTGAAAAGGCTGAATGAAGATGAGGAACCTAATCCGTATTCCAGTAAAGCAACGGAAATAAATTAAGCATCCTCCTTTAGGATAGTTAGACAATACTTATTTTTACATATTCGCGCTAATCCATTTCTTTACTCATCACCTGCTCACTCGTATGCATAAAAGACCATCTCCATGAGAACTTAGTAATATGGATTTCAGAGAAATATACGCGACACATATGTATGGTTGTGTAGAGAAGCATTTATCTAGTAATATAAAGGTGAATTTTTTAAAGAGTATGCGTCACTCGAGTGTCACGACATGTTTTACTTATTTATTATAAAAATCCTGAAGTTTTCTACCAAGCGTAACAGTTCATAAAACGAAAACTTTTGTACTTGTTAAAAAAAGCAATACTAAATATACATTTAAACGCAAAAATAGTCGGTGAATTTTAATGATGCTGTTTCAGTTCTTTCAAGCCACGAAATGGCTCACTTCTATAAGGTGATAAAATAAAAGTATTAACGTTTCTATTACCAATTAACCTCGAAATCCCGTGATAGACACTGTGATATCAACAGTACTTCATATTCTTATCACTGCTATTAATGATAACGTCGCAACTCCAAGAAATTGCTCAATACTTTATACCTTTAAAGTCGATTGGTGTTTCAAGTTTATATTACGTTCATAGAATTTTGTTGACAAAGCCGACACGCCACAAAATGCAAATCGACTTACCTTGTTGCGCCGCTCCGGTGGTATTCTCTCTTATCTGTTACATGTAATACAGCGAATTTGTCAACTCTCCAGCCTCACTACAGCACTTTCTGCAGGTTTAAAACTATTATGCATGATATTTTTGTGACTCGCAGTGCAAGAAACTTAAAAAGAATTTGTTGCGGTTCGAATTACGTTGGTTCTTAGCGGGAAAGAGCGAACACTTGTTCAGCTGGGTGGTAGCAGACAAGAGTTGCCCCCGTGCGGCGAAAGTGAAGCAATTGCGCTAGAGAGAAAAGCTTTACCGACCGGTCGCTCCATAGCCTCTCGCCGAGGGAGAAGTGATTCTAGCAGTGCGTTCTCTAGTGGCTCGAATTATTTACATTGCTACTTCCTGTCCCAAGTGTACGGGATGTGTGTTGTTCCTGGTCGTCGAGTGACGCTGTGTACGCGTTTCTGATTTGCGCGCCTTGAAAAAGTATCCGATGGATTTCTCCGGGTGTGAGAGCAGCGGCGAAAGGCTAAAATAGCGCTGGTGCGCCGGAACGTAGCGTAAACACGCACGCTCATGTTCAATTAGTCAGCTACGCGTCAATACGAAAAACTCTTGGCTTCGAAAAGGTGTCGGAGCACATGACGCCGCTGATGGATTTAGTCGAGTGAAGGAAGCAGGAAAATAGCTGAAGGAGGTCAGTGCGATAATATACCTATTTCGAAATTCTGAAACAATATCAGTGACAATACGTACGAATGAATATCTGAACACACGTCAGAGTTTCAGCAGTAAACGAGTCATATGTAGAGCGGATAAAATAGACAGTGAACATTCGACGATGGTAGATTATGTTGCCGATGTTATTACGCCGGAGAATCCCGCTGCATCTAGGCTGTATACTTTGTTCGAAATCGCGTTTCAGCCGGCACGGTATAATTTGATTGCTCTAATTAGCTATGTTTATGTGGGACGCGATCACTCTCTGTGTCGCAGTCCTTCAGAATCCCATGCGAATGCAGTTTCCCCGAATGATAATCGTCCGTTGCTCGTAATTCGGCGGCAACTTTAGTTGGACTAGTTAAATGTATTTAAAGCGCCCGGCAAGGTACATGGATAATACTTTATACGCCGTTAACATGCTAGTGTTATAATCCCGGAGAGTCGTTTACCGTATGTGTGCGGCACTTTAATTACACGCTGACCTTAATACATTTTCGTGTTTAACGTTCGAGCGGAAATGTCGCGATAATAGGAAAAATCGTATCCCAATATTTATTCAGGATACGCCGAAGTGATTGAACGTTCCTACATCCGTGTGTATTCGGTATCAATAGAAGAGACATTTTATTTCTCAATGTTTTCTCGACTTTGCTGGCGACCAGATCGACTTTTCACATATAATAATAATATTTGAGCCGGGGATTTACTTCTATTTAATCGAGAATTCGTTTCCTCGCCCGCTTACGTATCCGGAGAAGTCATAACTGTGTTGAACTCGGTGCTGAACTTTAAATTGCATTCGAGAACCTTCAACTTGTTTCCCCAGTGGCAAGTTGGTGTTTCTTGCAAAGTCGAAGCCGCCTCCACCGAAATTCGATTGGAAACTCGTGACTGCGATACACGCTGATTTCTTACAATTAAAACAGCACTATTAATGGGACCAGAGGGTCCTCTTGATAATCATAAATTGTTTACGATTAGTCTTCATAAATTGATGTTTGCACACCTGTCATTATATAGATTGTTAATTGCGATAACGCATGAGAGATACATTGATTGCTAAAGTTACACAATACATTTGGTTCCCACGCCTGATTTTCGCGATATTTTTTTAACTGTTTTGCAAAACCGGAATCGTTTCTTGTTTGCGTTTATAATCAATCACAGCCGAACAAATAATAAGAATAAAGAATACGTAATTATAGGATTAACTACAAATTTTTCTTTTAGATTTGGAGATAGGTACAGCAAAGTTCCGTCTATAAACATCATACCGCGTTTTGGAAAATATGTTTACCACATTACAATGGCTCGATCATGGCTAGGATGTTTCTTGGGAATTTTAGTACCGTTCGCCGTCTTTTACCTCTATTTATTACTAAATGGTAATGACGATTACCGTCGACAACTACTCCGCAATGCTACTGATGAATTTGTTATTGTAGTTCCTTCCATCGATATCAATTCTATTAAATCTGATGGGAAATTGGATTCATTGTCCGAGGGTGTGCAAGTTTTGGGCTTGCGAACACCTTCGCCTACTAAATCATCCACCGACAATAATCATGCCGAGGTAAAACATTGCAGTGATATTTTGTATCATTCTGCGTTAAGCTCACAAAATTTAAGATAAGACACTCATAATGTGACTCGATTCTTTTGAGAAAAAGGTGTAGCGTCAGCAATTAGATACTTGTAGCGAGTAAAATAGTAGTCTAAAGAATATTTAAGACTTTATGTTTTGATTTCCTGCAAGTTCTTCTTCAGTCTAATGATAGTAATAGTGTGTCAATGAGGTTTAGAGTCACTGGAAGGGAATTCTCGCTTAACGCACGGCCTTTCAGATTGAAGGGGTGAAGGGTTACCGCTCGCCAGTTCTTTCTAATTTGTTTCAAGGCCAAATGCGAGCCCGTTCATATTGCCATGGTATGCGCTGGATATAATTCGACGTTTGCTTTGGTGACTACAGTAAAGTCGATCCTTTTCTACCGCACTAGACCTTTGCACTTTCACTTACTCGTCGATGAGATCGCCAAACGAACTCTCGCAACTTTGTTCCGAACGTGGGATCTGCCACATGGTTAGTAAGATTCTTACTGGGATTAGCATGAACTAGCATAATTGGCTTCCCATAACATTTCCGAAACTGACTTTCTCATATAATGCACGGGCACATAGTTTCCGTTTTATTAAATGCTTGTAGATTGAATTTCGATATTTAGTGTGATGCGGAGCCCAGCTATGCATACATTCTTTACTTAATGCTTAATAATTAAACGTTTCATCCTAATCAACTTGAACTGTTGCCTGTTGCCTGAACTGTTGACCAGATTTATTACTAGATTATGAAATATTGAGCAAAATATTGTTTATCTGGCTTTGGCAATGGATTGACCAGGAAGATTCGATTAAATTACAATTTAGACTTTAATGAATATTTTTGCCGAGAATGAATAATATTTTCTTTCAATTATTCACTTTGGGAAATCCGACTGCAGACTTTCAAGTCTTTTTCTAGCCAGTGCGGCACTCAGTGCTGCTTAAAAGCGCACGTTTTTCCATTTTCAGTGAAAGTCAGTTATTACGGAGTGGAGGAGTGGATACCGAAAGTCTCGTGGATACCAAATAAGCATTACTCTGGCGTGTACGGTCTCTTGAAACTAATTTTGCCGGACGCGATTCGGGAACAAAAAGTTCTGGTGCTCGACACGGACGTGACCGTTCTGAACGACATCAGTTTACTCTGGTGGATGTTCGAGAAGTTTTCGAGCAGTCAGAGTTTGGGGCTGATCGAGAATCAGAGTCACTGGTACATAAAGTCGTTGTCGTATGGCCAGCGGCCATGGCCGGCACTCGGGAGGGGCTTTAATACCGGCGTGATGCTAATGCACTTACAACTACTGCGCGACAGAAAATTTATGACCCTGTGGGAAACTGTTACCAAGCGTGTTCTGGTCCACATATCGGAAACAAGCTTAGCCGATCAGGACGTAATAAATGCACTCATTAAGGAGCATCCTTATATTGTATATAAAATAGACTGCACCTGGAACATCCAGCTCAGCGACCACACCATCAGCGATCTCTGTTATCGCGACACGAATCACATAAATGTACGTAATGCAAATCCAAATTGGCAACGAATAACTTGCTTGAATTTCCCCCGACGCCAATAATACAATGTTTGTCTTGTGTCTTTCGATTCAGATTATTCATTGGAACTCGCCTCGCAAGCAGGACGTGCAGAATAAGCACGTCAGCGAGTTCCGTAAAATGCACAAAGTCTTCCTTGACGTCGATGGCAATTTGTTGCGCAGACGTTTATTCGGCTGCGATAAACACGTTCATGTGTCACTTGTAAGTGTGCAGTTTCGATTTAAATAACCGCGCAAGCTTTTGCACGCCGTTCTATGTCGTCGTTAGCATGTCGAGAAACTGTGCGTTAATTAGTCCGCACATAGAATCAAGTTCCAAACGCTAGCTTTAATCAGAGTACCTACGAAGTCGTTGGGAAAAAGATACAAGCACCAGGTAGTTTAAGCTGGAAGTACATGCACATGCAGGATTTGGGTTTTAAACTATGTTTAAACTTTCCTACAGAAAACTTGCTCAAATTCGTCTAGTTACTTTACCGCCGGTTATTAAATACCTCCGCATGTCTGTACACGAATCCACGTGGCGCTACTCTACTTATGGAATGCGCCTGCTGCTAATTACAAAGCAGAGCGACTTATGAATGCGAGCAGCGCTACAGTGTCAAGGCTCGCTCGCTCTTAGTTTTGCGCATGCAACTCTTTGCGAGAGTGCATAATGGCAGAAGGAATTTTTAGTACAACGAATCAAACCCGTGTTGGGAATTCGCACGCGCGTCAAGCATGCAGTACCGCACGCATCCCTTCATCCTGGAATATGAGTACAATGTTTATGCGCCGGCGGACGTCGCTTTGGTGACCCAGTGCAGTGTGGAAAGAATTCCGCTGTTGGAGGAATTGTCGAAGCATTGGCCGGGTACGATAAGTGTCGCCCTCTACCTCACCGATGCGGAAGTGCAAAATTTTCTGGAATTCGTACGGGGCTCGCTAGAGCTGCGTACGAGGAGGAACATCGCTTATCACGTCGTATACAAAGAGGGGGTGGGTGTTGCTGAACGATCTCAGCGAGTGCAACTCTCGCATTTCGCCCCGCGAATGCGTTTGTCCCGACTCTTTATTACATTAGTGTCTCCTTTTATTCAGGAACTTTATCCCATAAATTATTTAAGGAACACTGCGATGTCCTATGTTGGCACGCCGTACATTTTCCAGCTGGACGTCGACTTTCTACCGCAGTTCGGCCTCCACGACAATCTAATGAACTACATTATGAGGCTTAATGTCAGTGAGACCGACAAAGTCGCCCTCATCGTGCCCGCATTCGAGACCGAGCGCTATAGGTATCCCATTCGTGGCGAAACAGAGCATACGGATCCTTACTGTCCGGGGCATGTTAGTTAAATCACTTTGTAGGTTCACCTTCCCAGCTGACAAAGAGGAGCTGTTGAGGTTCCTTAAGCGCGGTGTTCTATATACTTTCCGATATCACGTCTGGACGCAGGGTCACGCAGCCACTAATTATAGTTACTGGCGGAATACCATGGAACCGTATGAGGTAGGTCCTGCTCTCAAGCTCTCTGGGGAATTCGTGCTGCTGATGGATTATTAATCTAATACTTCCACAGGTCACCTGGGAGCCAGACTTCGAGCCTTATATTATAGTTTCGAAATTAGCGCCGCGCTACGACACGAGATTCATTGGTTTCGGCTGGAACAAAGTTTCCTACTTAACACACCTAACAGTATTAGGATACAAGTAAGGGCGGACCTTTTCCTGATATTTTCATACTCACTGGCTCGCGTACTGGATTATAAATTGGTCATTTCTGCAGGTACATCGTCTTGCCGGACACGTTCATTATCCACCGGCCACACGCTCCTAGTCTGGATATTGGCAAGTTCCGAACAAACTCCATCTACAGGAGGTAAAGTATTTCGCAACTCGCATAATGAATTAAAGGACGATATCAAGAATTACTTACTCCTCTGGACGGCGCTGTTCTACCGGAATTAAAAGCTGTGCCGCCTGGTTCGCGGGGCGGAAAAGACTTCCCTTACCTCCTTTTGTCGCGAAGGCCAGCCAGTAATTCGCTTTGCCGCGACGGCGGAGCTACTAATCGAATCCTTCGTTTACCACTTTAAATTCCAGATGCCTCAAAATGCTAAAGGACGGTTTCGTCGAGGAGCTTGTGGCGAAGTATGGCGAGGCTGCTCTCTCTAAGTTAAGAAAAGTACCCAAAGACGAGAAAGTACCAGGATCAATCCGATCCAGATGACGATTTGTCGAGGTTCCAGAGATATCTATTATTTTCTATAACTACGCATATTCCACTGTCATAATTATTTTCAAAATAAAGTCTCTATACTATTATTGATCTTCATCTATTCTTTGCTGGAGTTGTAATGACTCAGAAAATAATAACAATCATTGATGGGGTTGGGAAATATTTATTAAAATGTAACCCATGTAGTGGAGTGTACAGAGCAGTGCTTTCAGTACATTACTATAACATTACAATCACGCTAAACATCTCATTTATAAAATATGTATAATATTTACAGTGGTAGTTAGTACATCGATACACATTACAGTGTATGAAATCATACGCGGCCGAGAAACGCTGTATACTTAATGATTGAATTGAAAGTTACGAGTAGGCAAGTCGCACATCGCCCGCCAAATCTCGTCATAAATAATCGCTGTGACGAGACCATAATGATGACGATAATAATAATAGTAGTAGCGCATGAAAATAGCGTAACGTAACGATATAAACTTAATGGTTAACAGCCGCGTCCAATATTACGTAATAGTGTGAATATTCCATATTAATTATATGTCAACGGCAGTACAAAGGAAGGACGCCGGCAGAGTCATTCGGTAAATCTGTGCCGCTTAACGCTCTTAGTTCACACAGTGTCTAATGAAAGGAAATGCGAAATAGTACACTCTCTCCGGCGAATTTTTCTCTTCCGTCGATTCACCGGTCCTTCATCTACATCATGACACGTAAATAGAAATCTTTTACATTCATTAATATTCATTCTGTCGTCGACAGAGGAGCCACGCCGCGGCGGCCTTGCGCCCTATGCGCAAACGGGAGCCTGTGCGTCATACGAAAATATGTTAATGAAACACCAGTCACTTGTTCGTGAACCCCTCATTACCCCCGCGCATATCTACGTACTCTATTTATCGGGCGCTGGCGAGAGACAGAGAGGAGGGAGAGGGAAAGACAGAGGGAGATAGAGTCTGGGAGAGGAAACGCAAACGCGGCTGATCCACAGACAAACGCGCGCTTCTTTCCCTTGTGTCCTTTGCTTCGTCCTCGTCGCGCTGGCGCAACAATTCTCGTTTCTCTCTTGGTTTTACCTCAGGAACACACTTCACGCCCTACGTAAGTAGTACCTACTATTCTTTTGCGCTTACAGTGTTAGTATACATTATGTAAAGTTAGAACTCCCGTCGTCATTGCCGTAGTCCGCGGGCGCACGTTAATAATCGCGCTCGTGCGCCCATCGTCTGTACAACTGGCAATGAGATCAATTAGGCAGCATCAACGATGATTAGGACACGACGAAAGCGTCCGTTTATGAAAGTACGGCAACTTTTATGGATGCCTTAGCGGAATTGTCGTTCGTAAAGTGCTTAACACCATTGGCCGATACTCGGTAAAGGAATGTGCTGCATCGTCGCACGTATGCGGATTGCAGCGTCGATCTGGAAGATTCATTTATCGTGGGATGCTGAGGCCTCGAAATGATGAGGTCTGGGTTGAGGAATGCGGCCGTGCGTAAAGCGATCTTTCAGCCGAGCACTCTAATTTCGCACAACTAGCACATACAATATAGCGCTTTTCCAGCAGGTGCGAACCTAACAAGTTGCACAAGTTGTTCTCTTCGCTATAGTCGCAACGCTCTCCCTTCTTAAGTGCAATTCCTCGTGGTCAATACTCGTGCAGGCGAGAATGGAATTCCATTATGGCGGAACGTAGTCAGTCTTTCAATGGGGATTATTAGTTACTTTCCAACTTTTCTACAGTATAACTTTACGTAGAAAACGCAACGCGCAACGCAACCAATTGAAATGAATTCGAGTTAGACAGAACTTCTATTAAATGAACATCTAAAAACGTAAAAAACTGCCAAAAAATATGCAAAAGGTAAATCGGAATGTGATGTGAGGCGGTGTGTTCTAAAACATTGTTGCTATTCGTCAGAAGTCGGTGTAACAAAAGTACGGTATATACAGGTAATGCGAGCCGGATTGCAGTCTAACTGTTCGTAGATCACTGCTGGCAAACTGTTACAGTTCTGAAATGCTCTGATTATCGGCGGATAGTCAGGGCTTCCGAGCCATTTCATTTGCATCAAACTGCACTAATTAAACCGCGTGCAGATGTTTGTGCGTTGGAACAGTGCATTGGACGGTACTTTCGCCTGCAGGCATCCAGGCTTTATGCTATTCTGTACGTCTCAGTTGTCAGAATGTGAAGATCCGAGGCAAAATACTATCGGCCAGCCACAAGAGGAAAAGCGCTTATCGAAAACTGTAGCGCGTAAAATAAGTTATTTTATATAATGGGAGGGTGATTTTAAAAAATAGTCTGCAAAAATACTATCAAAAAAGATGTTATCAAAGCAGAATTCTAAATCGAAAGCGGCTTCACTATTTTCACTGGTGCAACACCGGCAGAATGTTGCACAGTAACGAGCTGCAATGATTCATAGATCAGCATAGAGGCAGTTCATTAGTGATAACGAGTATCACGAAAACTATGAATAATTGAAATGCGATAGACCCGGATTTTAAGTGGCCCCAACACGGCCTGGTGTTCCATGTATCAAGCCATACAAACAACGCAACGTAACTCTAAGGTACAATGAAGGTAAAGCTTTTAAGCCGCGTAAACTCAAAGGCTCTCGGCAAATTACGGCGCGCGGGTCGCAGCCAACCATAAAGAAGTTAAGCGCACTCGCCACGGAATCTGAAAAGTAACATGTTACGTAAATTGGCCCTCCTCGCGACAGCTTGCGTAGATCGCAAGCCCTGGAGAACCTCCCTTTCAGCATACGCCTCTTCTGTGACAAGAAAGGATCGCATTTATGCATTCTTTCGCCGGAAACGACATCCTTCCATCACTAGTTCTCCCGCTACTCTCAGATGGAGATTACGCCTTCGATTGGTACACGCGCCTCATTAAAAATGCGACGGCAAGCATGTTCAATGCGGCACCCCTCCACCCGACACCCGCAATTACGAAGGTCCTTCTAGCAGGAGATGTACAATATTGCATAGCCGACGGGAAGGTCGTGCAACGGTATCATTCGAAAGAGAGAGAGAGAGAGAAAGAGAGGGAGTCCGTCTTGATGGATCGAAGGTATCGCGTGGTACGCTCATCGATTGCAAACGACCATTCGATGAGGTTCGAAGGGAGTGGGGGATCCCGGCAAACCGTATTATTGCGGCGTCGGGATGTCAAAGAGCCCCATTAAACCGACGCCTAACAATTTAGCCGTACACAAAGTATCTGGCAACGTAATTGCGCGCGGCAACTATTCACCACGTTATTCTCACTACTTGGCTCTTCTTCTCCCAGTAAACAGACCATGGTTATTAGTGTTTCGAGATATAGATCGATCCGGTGTAATCGTCTTACCCGGCAACCTAGAACGCGCGTCCTATTTCCTGATACACGAGATTTCACTTATGTACGGAGACCGCAGGAATCATAACGATTTGGAATGTTGCAATGTCTTACACTGATGATGCGGCAATTTTGTCATTAGCAGGCAGAGTTTCGGCGAAGGCTTTTACAATTTATGATTACTTGGAATTATAGTGCTATTTTACAACCAGACTTGTAAAGTCATGTTCGATACTTCGCTCTTCAGTTTCCTCGTCTTTCCGTTTGCAGTTTCATCCGGCACACTGTCAACATGCATCGAACTGTCGCGGCTAAATCATCAGCCACTTTGCCAGAATGTCAAAAGAGTTCCGATGCACATATTTACGAACTTCATATCACCCTCGAGTCGCATTCGAAATGTATGTCGAGCAAAAATAAGGTCAGTGACAACGTACGTGAGAGTAATCCTTGCAGGCTAGTGTTTTATTCTGTGTGGGACGGCTCTGGAGAGTTGTCAAAATACAAAATTACAAAAATATACTCGTGGCGCCGTGTTACGCCAATCGTTCATGCCGCGCTGCAGTCAAGGTGCCCGGATTTACATATAAACAATGCATGAGTAGTGTGCAATTAGATATATCTGTGTGTGTATTTACAGGGCGCGGCAGGACGATTGGCTGGTGGTCGAACCGCGACTCTGCTAGGCCGCTTAAAATATTTCGCGACGATATCCGCCAGTGCAAACCTCGGTTCTTTTTCTTCTTTTAAACCACTGTGACAAGGCTTTCTTTCCTATTTCTTTTTTCAAGCACACTTTATGCGGCAGAAACCACGAGGAAGCTTTGAGATTGGCACGAGATCGACAGATCTAATTTTTTTTCTCCTCGGAAACTTAGCTGTTACTTGGTATGCGAGCTTTTAGAGAACGAACATTTGTAATCTGGAATTAGAATATTATCCCCGTGTGCATTCTTGTTCGCAACATAACTTCGCGGATTAATGACTAAAATGTAATAATACGTAGATTCACATTAAGGCTGTTTAACAGAAATTTCTTAAAGGAGTTCTGTGCACACGTAGATAAGTATGTTTTCTTGGAGTCCTCGACTGTAAGTAGTAAATCGAGATGCGGAGAGCTCTTCACGCTTGAAACCGAAGTTGCACAGTGGCGTCGCACTATTCTCCAAGTCGTCCCATTCGAGCTACATTCGTTTCGAATACTGCAATCTTCCACTTCATCAATACGACACGTAGGAAGGATTATCTCTGTCCGTGTCTCGACTCGATTCAGTTCACACTGATAGATTGGAAATAATGATAACAAACAGCTATTCTCTTCAACTTTGTGGAAGTTGCGACTCTTTAGCTATTGAAGTTCTGCACCAAGGCTCCCGTTCCTTGTGCTCTTGAGCATGTGCAAGTAGTTAACTATTTGGCAGAGGAAATTCGTGCGAACAATGTGGCATTACGATTTGGTCCAATTCCTGTCTCTACCATTAACAGTGTACTAATCCCCCTTTTTGTTAGCTCTGTTATTTCAGCGACTTTAAGTAATTAAGCGGCCTTTGAAAAAGTGCCGGCAGCCCGCAAAACTCCTGCCGAACTGGTCCGCCATTGAGTTAAAATCAATTAAAATCTTACACCCTTCGATGGCGAGTGGCCCTATAACGAGAAGCGAAGTAAAATAGGTCGGCAAACCACGCGAAATAAATAATCCTATTCCCTGAAGTTTCGATACCGAACGGGAAATCGTTTCGCAACAAGTTGTAGCCAATCGATCTCTGGATTGCCGGAAAGCTGGGAGAATAAAACACTAAGTGCCGAATAAAGTGTAATGAACGTGTAACGGCTTTGTGGTTCAAAGACGATCAATTTGCTGAGAACTAATGATTCCTTGGACCGTTAAAATTTGTGGTGCAAGATAACTCGACGTAATTGAAAGATGCTATTAGCCAGCAAATCTTTCTTCTCTCTGTATTTTATTATCCTCGATAAAAGTGTATAACGAAAATCATTATTAATCGCGGCGATTTTGATCAGGATGTGACTTTCGAAATTTTAAAACAATTTTCCCATTTCACTCCTTTATAGAGTTATGCAACATTAATACATCTGATTTTATTAGTATTCTGCCTATTACCAGAAAATCACACTGATGGTCTTACAAAGGAGCTCGATTTAGTGAAATTATCAAAAGATAGGTAAATGAATCCTTAAGCGTAACAAGTAATCCATACACGCCTTTTCTCACACCTTTCATATCACAAATCTGGCAAAATTCATGTAAGTATTTGCCTAGGAAGAAAAATTAGCCAACTCTGTTATAAAATTCCGCTAGAGCTAAAATATTTTTACATCCGACGGGGCAAGGAAACTTATGGCAAAGTGTACATAGAATAGGTCGTTATAGATATACAAGCAGCCATAGTCACGCGATTGTAACGATAAAAACGAAGAACCATTAAAGATACTGGTCACGAGAGAAGTCCAAAATACATCTTGATATTCCTCTGTATCGCATATCGTGTTGTGTTTGATTCGCGGGATCCAACATGAAAATGTCTGTCTGCGCTACTGTCGTTGCGAATCAAAGTGTAGCGACGATGTCTTCTTACACGTGTCTTAGTACGTATTACGAGAAATGATTATCCTAACGTGTCTGCCATTAGATAATGCGCTTGTCCATACACATTGTATGCAGCTGCGAAACTCGCTTACATCTAATCCCCATTTATACATTATTATAACAAGTGTATTATTTACTCCTCAGAAGTCGGTAATACGTACCGATGAGATATAAACGCTATCGATAAAAAAAAGGAAACATGATCTTAAAACAAAAAGTTTACGGGGGATAAAACGAAGTTCTCGTCCTTCCGCATCGGAGCAGTGCGCACGACACTAGAATACCTCATAAAAAATATGCTCGTTTAATGCTAACAATAAGTCTGTAAGAATGAATTCCGAGAATAACATGATCATCATTACGAGTGTATTGTGTTAAAGCTCGTACGAACATCGTACAGAATCATGGCAAGTACAACCACTGTTACCAATGTCTCTTTCTCCTTAGGTTCCCGCTGGGTAAGTGTGTAAGATTAACATCTAGCATTTTGTCTCTATTTTCAACACGATCCGTCGATAGTCTCGCTAACGGTGCGAAACGAGTCAAATATGTCCACTGAGAGAACAGCGTCGCTTAGGTGTAACATCGTGTATTATAGTAATTACCCTACCGAATTTGCCGAATAACACAGGGAGAAGGCAAAAAAAGAAACGAACTAAAAAGGATAATTTCAATAGTCCTTGAAACACGATAGAGCCACCAAGCGGTCCTACATAGTACAACCGGCCTGTCTACACCTCACGGTCCACAGCACGTAATAAATAAATTATCAAACGTAAGAAAAAGTGATAGAAATGGAGGTAACAAACAATTAGCAGAGGCGTCGCACCTAGAAGTGTTTCTTCGGCAGTCCCGGCAAGCCCACGCTTACCCGGTGCTTCTCCCCGGCACCGGATGTCAAAGCTCCACGTTAATCACCTCACACGGCTACTGCCGAACTCTCACACGCGCCAATCGGAAGATGGGCCCGCGTCCATGAGTCGCCTCGTCTTGGAAGGCACTACCGGTTTATTGTGACTGTGGTCATGCGTCTCTCGTCCTGAAAGACAACGACCACGCGGTCTCATCGGGGCGAGTACCTGCGGGATCATACTTCCGTGCCGTCCTCGCCCTCGTCCTCATACAGTGGTCCATTGGTAGACTTCTTCTTGGGCTTGGGTGGCGGCCTGGGTGGTATCTTCTTACCAAGGGTGTTACTCGAAGATTGTGACTGCTGGGGCGACTGTGGGTGGCTGTTGTCCTTGGCCTCGTCCGACAGCTTGGACGGCCATTCGGCCGCGCCCTCCGGAGCAGATCTGTCCAACGGGCTGCTGGTGAGTATGTTGGGGGTGCTTCGTTGTATGGTACCGTAGTGAGAACTCGGTGTGCCAGGGAGCGGCCTGCCTCTCATGGATGGTATCGGCTCGGGACTCTTGTTCAGCGAGAGTACGGAGCTGCCGTCAGCGGTAGTGCGCAATCCCAAATTATCGTAGACTGGCTCGGGGCCATCGGTGGGCGATGTTGGTGGCCCACTGCTCCAGCTGGGCGCTCGTGGGCGCCGAGGTATCGTCACGTAGCCGTGTCGAGGCATCACCGGTGCGATCGTTGAGCTTGTGACACCATAAGGTGTAACACTTCGATTGTGTGGCAGAGTCTTGAAGGCGGCCGGATAGCCGGCCGATGGTGAGGCGAAACTTGTGCTGGTGGGCGTCCCATGTTGATTTGGGAGACGTGTACTGTCAGGTGCCGTTGAGGCCTGGCTGGTCGGCGATGCGCCTCGACCGCCTGAGAAAGCCAAAAGGTCTGGTGGATACTGGCGATAACCTCCAGGACCTCCGCGCGGCAACGTCCCGGCGCCCCCGTCGAGCTCCGGCGTCACTCGCTCTTCCTTCTCGTCGTCGCCGACACCTCCGATCACTCCGCCGACGATAGCCCCGCCGACGCCATCAGCTGTCAGAACATAAACAAAAAAGAAGGGCGAACGTTAAAAACGAAAATAGAAGGAGGAGAAGGAAAAAAATAGTCGCGCGCCGGAGGCTAACTAACTAAGCTCGCGACCGCCCTGTGTTCCTTCCATTACGCGGCGCATCCCCCCGGATTGCTTTTACTCGTTTCCGTCATGTCACCGCCTCACGTCCTCGGTTAACGTCAGCTCAAGATCTGCCAGGTACTGTGTATACCTGTATGTGCGTGTAGGTGTGACAACCTGAAGCGAATCGAGCTGATATCGCGCTGAGTCGACAATTTCTGCGTTCCGTATGTAAGCACAATTCCCATTTAGGCATGCAATGATATACCAGTGTACAACAAGCTCAATATATCGCCCACCGAATATCGACAGTTTATCGATATGTTTAGGTTCGATATACCGTTGCATCCCTATTCCTATTTAATAAAACAACTGATCTTATGTTCTTTGTCTTGCCATGCATTAGCGAGGAAGTATCCGACACTGACTTAAAAGATACGTCTGGATTTTCACTCAAAACCTTTCACCGAAAATACTATAAAGTGTTCCAATCCCGTCCGTCGTTTTTTACTATACGGAAGGTTGTAGATGGATAGTATTTTCGCCAGTACAGTTTATCGAACGATAAAAACGCCAAACAATTTGCAAATTTAATAAATCCCTCGCAGACAGTTTGGTCCGTTTGTTAATAATTCCCGACTAGAAATTGAGCCGACACGAAAGAAATTGGATCAGCGCTTTCTTTATCGCCGGAAAGTAGCTTGGATTCTAACCCGCAGCACGTAAATGTTTTTACGATCTTGTACGTGGCAAAAGCGATGCAAACATCCGCGTTCCTACCTCACCAATACAAATCTTTAGAAAGCATTGGTCGGTTGGTAGTAAATGAAACCTGGCAATTGGGGGACTTATCGCGTGACCCGTTTTCGATATTCGGACTTGGCTGAATAGCGAAGCGAGGTCGAAAAAGTAGAGCGCGTAGAGCACACATTTTATTTGCCGTCCGCGGGAGACAAAAAGGAGAGCAGTAAGCAGAAGCAACTAAGATACTTGGAGAGATAGAACGCTTGGGTCCGAGAGATACGTGGACGATCCTATTTATGATGGTGCGCTAAAAACTACATAGACTAGGAACCCGAAACGACATGCTCGCACGCAAAACGTGACGGAACTTTATCGCACTTACATCACACGCGATCTCGAGATGGTCCAATTTACTAATCTGTGGAAGAGCGCTGCAATGATTGCGCTTTGCGTTTCCGCCCACAGTAATGGGCAGCAGTAAGTCCATCTCCCCGGTTTCGTTTTAAGTAAAGCACCACTTCATTCTATTCACGTGCCTATTAAGTGGTCGCTTGTTCTCGTTTGCCTAGCCCCTTTTTATCTAGGATGAAAAGCACGCCCCGTTCAATTAAAAACGTTTTCGCCCTTTATTTCGCAATGCAACCCATTACGCTCGCCCGAACCGTATCCCCTCCACTGCCCTTTTTTCCTTTACCGCGGTGTACTTTGTAAACCGTTCGCTTTCACCGTCATTATTTACCATCATCGTAGCTGCCCTTTGGTCGTGTGAGTCTATCAAAATTTCTTATGTACAATTACAGCACCAGCAGCGATATCGCGAGAACCTCTATACAAGACAAAAATATATATTGTATATTTATATTAATTTACGTTCGTGCGTAGTCGGCGTATAATTCACTCTATCCTCACACTTCTCTTATGTACAATCGTCTAAAAGAAACGACGGAGACGGCGACGAAACTGCTAGTTGACGGTGGACAACGTATGCAAGTAGAAGCGAGCGTGATCTTATTTACAGGAATGCTTTGCCTACACGAGGAGAAGAGAATGAGAGATGGCCTCGGCGTCAGGAGAGACAAATGACGGATGACTCTCTCATCTCTATCGTAATGCGCCGTGCCCTCTCATTTATCTTGCGCTAGTTTTGATCGATTCTCATTACTCCGGCGATCGATGCCGGCCCATTTATCGCCCGGTGGGATTACCGTGCCGCGTCTGAGACAGATCAGGCCTGTGCCATGCATGGCAATCTGAGGATGTTGCGCGCGTCAGCTACACGTTCGCACGGCGCTACCGCTCTATTTCCTAATTACAAATAACAATGCTGGCCCATCAGGTTAATGTCTCACAGGCGGCTTCGGCACCCTTCACATTCAGCGTGCTAAGGTCGGAGGGAACGCGTGCTGTTTCGCTACTGCCAATAGCAGTAGATCGCAACAGTAGAGGATGAGTGCACGGCATAGATGCTGGATCTTCGCTAGCTAGCACCTCGCGACACACTGTTTCGTAATATAGGCAGTGTACTGACCGAACACGGAGTCGTTGTCGAGGAGGGTGCGATTCAGCTCGGTCATCTCAGTGCCATGGGAAGTGACGGACGGAGCCTCGTAGCGTCTTGGTGGCTTCACCACCGGATTGATCGTCGTGATGAGAGATTTCTCCTGTTCACCTAGGCCGTGATGCTCTAGAGGCGCTGCCTCCAGGCTCTTCTCGTCGTGCCTCAATCTGCGCCGCCGGCAGTAACACGCGCATAGGCTTCCGGTGACGACGAGAAGCAGTAGGGCTGTCACGCCGAGGCCAAGGGCCAATGGAAGGCTGATTATACTGTCTCTGCCACCTATTGCGTCGCCAACTATCGTCAGCGTCACATTCCTCTCCACGTTTCCGCCAGCGTTCTTTGCCAAGCAGACGTAATCACCCTTGTCCGACGGCGCCACTTCTGGTATTGTCAGGTTCAGCCAGTCCTGGTTCGATCTCAGGATGTAAGCTCTCTCGCCATTGTGCCGCCTCGTCAGGTTGTTCAGAACCCTCGACCGGTGCACCCAGGACAACTGGAATTAAGAGAGGACTGGCGTTGATAGGACTACAAATTAAAAAAGTTACTTTAATTCGGCCACACTGTCCGCCACGACAGTCGTACGACTTGAAACTCTCCCGCGTATCCCGGCTGAAGCATGCTCGCGGGTGGTAAAAATGATTAAAAGGGCATTCTTAATTTCTTGGATTTTATGCCTGGCAGAATCGCCTGGAGTTTTTTCATTCTTTCGCCAGACAGTGCTTATTACTTTGTCCTCGATTCCCGTGAAGATGTATTATAGATGGTAGAGGCCCTATTCGTTATAGAATCATTAAATACAATTTCACAGAATGGAAAAAGCTGTCTACTTGAAGCAGTAGCCGCAAGCTGCGTATGTACTCATTAATCCAGTTATTGGCAGAATAAATGGGTTGCAGTCAGACACAGTGTAAAAAGTCGGAAAGAAGGTAAGGCAAATATTAGATATTCTAGAGAGAGTCCGTGTATGCATGTTGATTGTTCTGATAGGGAGGAGTATAGTTGAGAAGCTAACGATGCTTACCTCTGGGCGGGGAATTCCCGAGGCCCTACACCAAAGGGTGACATCTCCTGCGCCGACCTCGATTCTGACGGCCGGGCCGATCGAGAAGATCTCCGGCCTACAAGCGAACTCGTCGCTGCTGATCTCGTCCCACATTTTCCCAGCGAGGCTGGGCGGCTGCTGGCAAGTGGTGGGTTTCGTGTAGAGCTTACGCTCGATCGTCCAATCGCGAAATCTCTTGAGACGGCAGTTGCAGTTCCAGGGATTATTGTGAAGCTCGAGGCTGCCGAGCTTCGGTAGGGACTCGAAGCTCTGTAGTTCCAGGGCGCTCAGGTTATTGCCGTCTAAGGTCAGCGACTGCAACCCCGATAGATTGCGAAACGTCTTCTCCTCGATTCGCTCCAATTCGTTATCTGACAGGACGACTTTTTGTAAGTAAACCAGGTCACGGAACAATCCGTTCTCCAGGACTTTCAGCTTATTCTCGTTGAGCAGCAACACCCTTAGCCGCTGGGTTTCTTCGAAGGTGCCGGGGTAAAGAGTGCCGATGTTGTTCCCCGAGAGATCGATCTCTATGACGATCCTCAACCCGTTGAACGCGTCTGTGTGCACGTTCTCGATCGAGCATTTCCGCAGGACCAACTTATGCAGATTCACCAGGTGCACTCGGCTGAACGCGTTATGCGTCAGCTGTCTTATATGGTTGCCCGATAGATCCAAGTTCTGTATCTCCGAGGACAAGGTCGCCGGCACTTGCGTCAGATTTTGCTTTATGCACTCGGCGGTCTTCTTTCCGGAAACCCATTTGCACTTGCAGGCGCACTGCATCCAGTCTTCCTCGCTACGGCACACCACTACCAGCAGTGCCGAGTATAGCAATAACTTTGCCGTTCTTAGCTCCATCCTGAGGCTTTCTGTTAACAAGAGAAACAGAGCCATGAATTAGAATATCCCTCAAACAAGCCCGCGGAATACTCTATTCCAGCCAGAGCTATCGGTGCTCTTTATATTTGATTAAATAAACGTGTTAAGTCGATTCTCCGAATATACTAGCTCTTCTCCGAGCTCAGATGTAATACCTGAGAGGCATCGTAACCGATGTAATAGGAATACGCGGTATCATTGTGAAGCTGCAGCAAATATATCAAAGGAGAGAATAAAGAAGGCGTTTTTATGTACTATAAAATTGCGTTGTAAAGCCGCCTTAGCACGGTCCTCCCAATACGAATTTCACCATTCCATTTCCCGGCGGCATAAAGATTTCCTATAATCCGCTGGATGGGACTGCTCACCGTTATTACGGGGGAGGGGCGGAGGGGCGAAGCTTTAATTAAAAACATTTTTAACCACAAAGTTTTACAGGGCGCTCTCTCCTCACCGCGGGTGCAGTGTGTTTCCTGGCGAGGTCAAGGCATGCCAGGGAACATCGTAACAAGAGGAAACTCGACTTTCCCTGTTATCAGGGAAGTCGGGCTTGTAGTGCGATACTTGAGAGTTGTCGGCATCAGCGCCACTCTTCCTTCCCCCTCGCACCTTCCCCGCCACCTTTTATTTTCAGCGCTCTTTCGTTCCTGTTGTTGTTTCTTTTTTTTATTCTTGGCGGGGATCTTTCGTTAATCTCGGTGAGCCGGGGTCAGTCCGGCAAGGGGTTGGCTTCGCCGGGTATAATTTAGTTTAATACCATTTCGGTCTCGGGGCCCCCTCCGACATGTTGCTAAAGTTAAATTAATACAACGGGACGGCTAGGCGCGCACTTTATCCCTTTTATTATTGCAAGCGGGAGCTGTGGCGCGGAGTCTGCGGGCTTGTGCATCAAATTACTCTTTCCGCCGAGAGGCACCCGAGCACAATTCATTTCGTGACTCTCGCCGGGATCGGGGCACCCAAGGAGAACGGGAAGAAAGCGGCCACCAAGTGTGCCGACGACAACGACAGTTTACTATTTGAATTTATTCCAGATCCCCTTGTTGAACGGATAGAGAGGGGGAGGCAGAGGGCACCGGGTAAAAGCGACTGGTGCCCGGCTGTGTTTCCCTCTGCTTTGCATTAGGCAATGACAAGAGACAAACGAGAGCTACGAGGAAATTGTTATTGCGTGCTGCGAGCGCGACAGTCACCGCGGTAGGAAACTAGGCTAGTATGCTCTTCACCATAACTTCCCTACGAATTCAGAGGACTATGTCTTCAGTCAATTGCGACCTTCCAACTTCGTTCTTGGAAATTCCAAGGATTTATGCATACTTCCAACATTAAAAGCATTGCAATACATGAATTCAAGAATTCCCCTATCAAGAGAACGCGTGATTGTACGCAACACAATGATGGCACTGGTTTCCTCGGAGGCAGCCAACTCGTTAAAGGAGTCAATTAAAATTTCACAGTACCACAGTCAAACATGAGGCTCGGTGGAGAATGCGCGCGAGATAAAGGCCATGAGACAGAGGGGGAGGATTCATTTCAGAGGCGGAGAGAGTAGAGGTGTGCGGCTCAACCGCTGTCGATTACACGAACTTTCCGCATGCATGACTTGACCTTTCCCTTCAGGCCAGAAACTTTTGAAGTTCGCCGAGGCATCCGTTGACGTACTTGACTGGCCGACTGACTTTGCCGTCAGTTGCCCTAATGATTCTTTTGAGTTGAGTATACAGTTTTCCTTGTTATACAATCGTTCTCTTATTCTCTTCCCTATGAGATGTTTCTCGACTGGGCTAGTTAGTGCGACTTTTTCTACTTCCTGCGACTCAACTCCTAATAGCCAACGGTAAACGAGCGCACTATTAGCACAGACTGATGTCGATTTCGGCCGATTGTCCTAACGCGCATCGATCCTCCAGATTTGACTTGTAAATATTTCGGGGAATGAGGGCATTTAGGGGGCATTAGATATGCACATGGCGAAAGTAAAGAGTTTATATAGCGGTTCTCGATTCGAGAAAGGGAGGCTTTTAGAGCAGAAAGCCAGATCGCCTGGAAGAGATTGTGGCGGCGCCGGCTCTAGCGGCTCTAAAAAGCGAGTCGGTGTCCTGAAACCGTAAGGAACTTTCTGTTGGCCAGCTTGTTTCAATAGACAAGTAGAGCTGCGGATGTACTTTGACGCAGACATACATCTTTACACATGTATCGGCGTGTACACCTGTTAAAAAAGGCGTTAGTAGTGGGGAGCCGGATGTCCATCGGACAAAATCCCGAATTCGGCCACTCGCGATCAATCAAAAGTGCTGCTCCCTTGGATGGCACTCGGTCACCCCGGTTGTTTTTATAAAAACTTCATCGATCATATCTCGACCACTGAAAGCATCTCCTCTTCACTCGTGTTCTCACTCGTTTTATTGAAGTTTGTCATTTCACCTCTTTCCCAGCAGATCCAAGAGAAGTACACTCTCTACGAAATATCAGTGACTTTGAGAATGGCATTGATTCTGAAAATATCGGTGACGATTTTTACGTGTGCAATTGTGTAAGAAAGTCTGACAGTGAAGAATTATGTTACTGTGATTTTAAAAATGCGTTTCCAAGTAATTTTAAAAACCCTTTCCAAGTAATTAATTTCAAAATGCTATGCTTTTTTCGCTAGAGGGTAATCATTTAGATTTCCTCATATGTTTCGGTGATTAAAACTCCGAGTTAGGCACAATTCACAATATTTTGCTATCTTTCCATTTGCAGGGTAAACTGAAATTGACTTCCAGGATGTTAAATCCGGACAATCGAAAGAGGCAGAGGCAAATGGAGTTCAGCACATCTCCATCTGAGCGGCCGTTCATAAAGCCGTACCGTAGTCTACGGATTCTTCGTTATTTTTATTCGGCTCTGTGCCTGCGAGGCCTTATCGCTTCTTTGCACAGCCGCTTTCATCTGTTACGCATTTAATTGTTCGCATAACGCGTGAATGGCCCTTCTATCTTTCGCCAGACATCTCTTTCTTTCCATGGTTTGCGTGCCTCTGCTCCCAAGAATTTTCGTGCCCGGGCATTGTGTGAGAGAATTTTTTCCATTCTGCCTCATATCACATCAAGCGATTTTTCCAACGAATATCAGCGCACATTCTCTCGAGCCAATTAAAATATATCACACTTGTTATACAGATCGAATTTAATTAATTGTTGTAGCATGTGACTGACTGTGTAATCAACGTGTCACTAATTGGCTGTTCAAGGTTCTATCGTATTTGATGAAGCATCCGATACATTTCTTCGAAGTATGCATGCTATGCGCGGCTACCGCGGAGGAAGCCAAAGGGGTTTCCAGTAGATACGGGATGTCCTGTATGACGCCGGCGAAATCGAATAGCTTATCGATCGTCGGCTGTTCCTGGCATATATTATGCTTCAGATCCTTTACTAATTGCAGCAGCGGGATAGCATTCCATAAACTTCGCTGTCCTATTAATACCACGTACCGTTTTGCTCCAGTTTTTTCAACTGTGCCTTTAGAAAGAATGAAAATCGCCCGCTTCATGTTTTCAAGTGATAGTTCTCACTTAGATATCAGCTTGCTATTTCATCGAGGTTGCTTATTTTAACTTCGCCGGCTCATTTTCGTGAAATATGATATAGTCGCCTTAGAAAAGATGTAAATGTTCGTTCAGTATTACATTAACTTCCATTGGCAAATTGACTGTGTTTTTCTACGGCGAAGCAGCAATACTAGGTGGGCACTCGCCGATATCTCTGCGAAGTCGATATAATTATTCGTTTCCCCGGGAGTGTTTCGGGAAGGGAAGATCGATTCGCGAAATAAAATCAGAGAGTTGGATCGACCGTCCTAGGGGAGCAGAGGAGTCCTGTAACTTCCGGTGCCCGCCACGGCGTATCTATATTACAGTAGAGTTGCGGGAGAACTTTGCGAAGATTCAGTTTCGAAATGGAGCGAACGTAATAATGAAAGTACGCGCGCAAACTTTCACCCTCTCCCCACCAATTGCTCCCACGAAATATAGATTGGACCCCGGTGCACTCGGCAGTAACTTTCTACAAGATGCTTTTTGTTCCTCCACTAATTATCTTACCCCCGTGGATATTCATTGTACTTTCGAGTGCGAGTGTAACTTTCAATCGGTGTTGCATGCGATATTGATAAACAGTTGTGAATAATTCGCGTCACTCGATGATGAGTTTTTTGTCATTAAATTCACGCAGAGCGTCGCTGTGGGCGCCATAAAGCATGTACACATCCCTTTGTGCTTCGCTGAATGAAATGAGCTGGCACATTGACAGACAGTTTTTTCTCCTATTAACTTCGTTCCTGAAAGACCGATCGATATACATCCATACGTGTACAGTACAGTACAGTGAACTCTATGATATTACGGCTCTCCACTTTCGCAATATTTTTATTCCATTCAGGTTCCTCAAGTTACACGAGGATTTTCTGCTGCTTCCTGCTCTGCGTTTCAAACTGCGCACGATTGAAGAAAGGGTTGTGATTCAACTCTCAATTATAAGCGACTCAACCGTCGATTGATTCCTCATCGCCGCAACTTTTTGATTTCGAATGAAGAAACACAGGACTATTACAAAAGACATATTAAAGTACAATTGTCTCCGGTTACTAGATCAATCCCAATGCAATCATATTTGCACTACAGATCATTCTTCCTTGCATTAAAGCCGAGAACAAACCCTCTGCTCGCAGAGTGGCACTACACACGTCTAAAAACCGAAGCGAAAGTAGAGTAATTAACGAGACGCACACCTCAGTTCATTCGCGTGGAGAGAGTTTTACAAAGTTATCAAAGGCGGCCTTTTTTTCCTATTGGTGGCGAGAGCGAGGAGGAGATGGCAAAGGCGGTGGCGATCGGCTTCTAATTATAAATGCAAAACAGAAGATAAGCACAGGGGGGAAAAAAGTTGGAGCTCGTGACTAGAGTGGGGTCAATCAATGCGAGTAAGTCATTCGTATTAAATTACCGATGATCGGCTCGGTCCGCAGTTTTCCGAACAGTCCTCAAGATAGGATTGCCGGGAGGTACGGCAGTGCCGTGTCGATTTTCTATCGCAAATATTTCCGATTCGATATTTCATTTGATAAGGCCGTTGGATGTATTGCGAGGCACTCGAAAACGGAGAGCTCGCTAGTCAGTGGCTTAATGGAATTGGGCGTTACATTGCTTCGTGTTCAAGTCGAATGCGCCCGATATCGTGTTCAGGTGGTACAAAAGCTTTACCGGTTAATGGACCAATACGTGAGATGTTTGAATTCGGGGGATAACGGTCCTCGCCCGGAGCTATGCTATTTCGTTGGCATAGTTGAAATAAAATAGATGGAAAGGAGATTCAAGCGGGATGCAGAAAGGGGAAGTGTGCTTACTCGGAAGGTCTAAAAAATATTGTGAAATCTAAGGCATCCCGGTGACAATCGGGTGGAAAAGTAGGGCAGCCAGTGTCTGCTGCTTCTCTTAAACACGTCAGTACATTTCTTTGCTAGTTTTTACCTTAACAAGGGATAAAAGGAGTCGCGACGAGAGAAGCAAGTTTCACCGGGCAGCCCGAGGAGGGCGTCGGTGGTCTATTATTGCGTTAATTAAAATTTTTTAACGATCTCCACAATGATTACATTATTCTATTAAGCTCACTAGTTCGCGGTTGCAAGAAGGCCCTGCGGGCGAGAATTCCGTTCCAGTAAGCTCTCGCGCGCGCCAGTGGAGATCCAGCGGTGAAAAACACCCGGTACTTACGTAAAATTTAAAAAACTCCGCGGGATTTCCCCTCAAAGGCCATAACGGCTTTCAGAAATGTGTGTTGGCGTCTGTTGTAGTTAACCATTTTAAAAAGGATGCGAAACGCGCCGACCCACGTGTGCGCATATATGCGGTCGCGGGCTCAGGCTTCAGCCGCATTTCTATTTGGCTCCCTCCACCTTTTTTCATCGAGGTACTGCCGTGTTTACCGCATTTTATTTGCAAACACGTCTCCTTCAGCCTGCGTATGTTATGCCTGCCAGTCTTTGCCGAGATATTTCAAATAGGGGTATCAAACATTTAGCTCTACGCCCTCAGCCCACCCACATTGCAGCTTGCCGACCGTAAAGTTCGTTAACTCCGAGCCAGTCCCATACAAGTCCCGTGGAATCCAGTCCAGGTAAATACGGAAGTTGAGAAAACGTGAAAGGCTAGGCTTTACCCATCCAGGATTCTCTTGCTCCGTGTCCCGTAGGAGAAGACTCGGATCAGGAAAAAGTGCTCCCCAGCAGCCGTTAGTAGCACGGCTGGCTTTAGTGGCTCCTTTATTGTAGTGGTTTGTGGTTACGGGAGCCGGCAGGCAGTGTATCGTAACATGGTAACGCGAAGACAGTGCCGATGCCTTAGAAGATCTAACCATATGGATATTAATACGGCTGCCATGCGCCGTGTACTTGATATGCACTTGCTACTTTACTCTTAGAAGGAGCGGACACACGCACAGAGTTCTCCTCAGTGTAACTGAGCCGCGCAGTCACGTGCTCGGCTCCGATCCTCCATAGCCGGTGTCTAGTGTTGGTAGCCAATAGCACCGACGTCCACATACGTACGTCAGAATACTCCGGTTATGCACTACCTGTAATTACCCGGGATACACTAGCAGAGGAGAGGGAGGGGGCGCGGGAAAGGGAGCGGGTAAGCAGAAACTGTCACAACGAGGGTGGAAGAGCTCCTATAGTATCCTCGCCTGCCTCTGGCAGGTGGAACCACTGTTTTGTCGCATTTTAATGATCCCTATCAAAACGGACGTTTGACTGACACGGTGATGATACTTCAGACGTCGCAGCCTGTAAATCTAAATGCTAGTTAATGTACCGGTGATCTATTCTTCTGCCAACAAAGCCGAACCATTTTGATATACTCGATGCGAATTGCCGTTGTCCAACGTTTGCGCTGCCAATACGAAAAAACCTTTTCTCTAGGTGTAATTGTGCTCGTAGTCTGGTAGTTGAAATAATAGTTCTCTACTTTTCAAGGGTTAAAAAAGAACTATTAATTTAAATTTATAATTTAAATTTAGGATATTGCGTAATGTTCTACGTTGCTGTTATATCACATAACACAGAATTCGTTAATGAATAAAGAAAACAAACACGTAGAAGTTAACTCCACGTCTTTCGAAAGATCAATGTGGCTTTTACTGATTACAAGAGTACTTTGCGATCTGTCGAAGTCTTATCGATGTCACTGTAATCTACGTATTTCCCGAGTGTGCCTGTATGTACGGGAATGAACAAATCTCAATTAATGCCCTATAGAATCGACGAATGCCATCTGGCGGGAGTATGTAATCAGGTTAGAGTGCGGCAGCGTCGGAAAGCTCACCCTCAATTACTTTCCGTGGCGTTGAAGTAACATTGAAAATCGTTAGCGATGCATGTTCCAGGCTTCGCCTGAACATGAGAAGGGCGTCGCTCACTATAATACCGAATGGAATAATTGTCGCCGGCCGAAAAAGCTTTTTTCACACATTCGATCCTTTCGACAGTCGATGAATGAGGGAAATATCGATACAGGGAATATTTCACGATGCTCTCCATCCTATACACACAGGAAGCTATAGATATGTCTGAGAGTGTGGTGCGGACTCTCGCTGGAATGAACTGCGGCAGGAATGTATCAGATGCAAGCATATCCGGGCCGTTTACGTCGATATTGAAATCCGCCTAATGGCAACACGCTCCCTTTTCCCCATCACTCCTGCCGTTCTGAATGTCTCCTCCACCCACCACCCACCACCCTCGCCTCTCATCTCCCATTATTTCCCAAGTTTCGAATTTCCGCTTATTTACAGATGCCGCACGAGCTGTTCCTGCAACTGGATAAGCCGTTCCGATTCATACGAAATCCTCCGTAGCAAGCATGTGCGCAGAAAAGTTCTCAATGTTTTCGAAATCATGCCAATTGTCCGGTGAGAGATTCCAGGGGAATTGGATCGTTCGGAAAGGTGCAAAAACTTGATCAAATCGGGTTGACTTCATTAAAGCTTGTTGCTTTTACTTCGACAATTTCAATGAGTGTCAAATCACTGCCAGTATGTGCAGGATTAAATTCGACGTTAACGATTCGGAGCGTCGATAATGAGTTGCCAGTGGGACGTCACAGTGCGGCATGCAATTTCCTCAAATAAATGTACGCTCTCGATGTCGATGGTGGAAGATATTTTTCGGCAACTGCTGCAGTGATACTGCATCGACTTACGAATGTATTTGGGGTACAAATTGAATAGTATATGTAATCGATTACGTATATTCAATATTTAAATACTTTTGCAGTCAGTTTTCTTTTCTCTTTCATACTACTTTTGGAATGCAGCTTCACTGCTGCAAGTGTATTACTAAAAGAATGTATCATACAGCTTGGACCGCAAAGATTTAAGAAAAGGGACTTTGCGTATAGGAATTATGGTATTGCAACTGCACCGAAGTCACCATCCTACCATTTTGTTTATTCCGTCGTATTTCCTGTCTCTAGAACTTGACTCACATCTTGAACTAAGAATGCGAGCTACTTTCAATGATGAGGAACCGGAAAGAGAAGTTGCGCTTCAAAGAACGCGCCGGGAGAGGAGCTTTCTCTCTTGCATCGAAGCTTTGATCTTGCGATCTCGGGATTCGTGTTGCGCTCTATAAGGCTTTATATGGAACATGGAAATAGGAAAGCAAGAATTCCTGCAGGCACACTTGTCTCTGCTTGACGTTACGTAATAAAGTCGAAATCCTCAAACTGGGAATATTAAGTTTGGTAAATTAAAATACAGCCAGGTTCTTAATTTCCGAAGAATCCGACCTGTGTTGGAAGGTTCAGCCGTCCTTCGAAAGCACGAATCTTCTTGAATGGTGAGGGAAGTAAATAGCAGGATCAAGATACGCTTTCGGTTGAGAAGAGATCCTATTAAGTTGTCATATTCTCATGCAGTTAACTCGCTGGCGGCAGTGAAGGAAATCGCGGCGAAAATGTATCTCTCGGGCAGAAATCTGGCTGTGTTAGTATGAAACGGGGCAGGGAATTGCGATGGTGCACACGCTTACCTTTAATTTATACAGGTGGGTGTGGGTGAGCCGCGATCGCCTCGGGCGCCACTTCGCCGAAGGAAAGTTCTGAAACAACAACGTTCACCCGTATTAAAGATATCGGCTTGAAAAAGAGAAGAGCACCGCGCCTATGAAATTAACCCCGAACTAACCACCGACCCAACTCAGAACAAGCTAGAAACTTTTTCCTTTTCCACAAGAATTTTCAATCCATTTATTAGCACTTTGAATTCCCAATGAAGCTCGTAGAAATTCAGCCGGATTCCTTCAGACGTTTATTCGTCTTTCAGAGAGTAGGTTTAGAATTTCTGGAACGTTTATCAGTAATATTTTTATTAACTACGTATGCCTGTCTGATGTAACTACAAGTGACTGACGTGACATTCAAAATGCTGATGAAACAGAAACATCAAGGGAGACTGGTGTCGTCTACAGGGATTCTACTCCGCTCGTCATAAAGCTCATACTACCAAGTGAAACTTTAATTATTCTCGAGATCTTGAAGGTTACTGTCACGTTCACGCCGTTCACAGGAGCCAAGAATACACCTGACTTATTACATTGCTTAAAGAGAAGATTGTGCTTCAGCTTAGCTGCCAGAAATATCTGGTATACCGGCAGAGAAAATTACGCACGTGTTCTGGATGCGATATGAATACCAAATAAAAACTACAATTCTGGCTTCTTCATTATAAAAGAGTTTCCGGACGCGGCTCGCTGCCCTCGAAAAATTTCCCATCATTGTGGGATGCATAATTGCTGGGAGTACGATGCAACTTGTACGCTTGTGATACATTTTGTCTCGGTGAATTATTAAAGCCGGTTGTTCACCTTCCTCGAGGGACACTCGGTGGATTCGAGGCGCACCGAGACTCAGCGCAGATGGACTTCCTTCGTAACGTCGCATCAAGTGCATAATTAGTTAATGCCACTCACTCATGCAAGCCCCGTGATTAAATTATGATTAGCGTATCCCGTTTCCCGTACCGTCTAACTTTTCCCAAAGTAATCTCTCCAAGAAGAGATAGCTGGATCTAACTCCTCCCAAAATAAGCTATCACTTGTATGTTCTTTACCTACAACTTCGATTCCATTTCTGAGAATATCAAAGAGCTCCGCATTTTCTTCGGTAACGGTAATAAAATTTGAATCTCACTAAATGCCGCGAAAGCAGCGAAGCAATAAAAGGATAATGGAAATAAAGGAAGAATCCCTTCGCACTTCGGTATCCAGGTATGTTGACAGAGATATTAATACAAAAATGCTCGAATGACCAATGTTTTCCGAGCCTCATCTTTCGCCGAGGAAAGGTCTAATCGGATTTGCGGAATGGCAAGAGATGCGCCGGAATATAAGAGAGGCGAATTCTCTTTCTCAGCGGGCCTTCGCGTATTCTTCACGAAAAAGAACGGCGAGCGGGTGAGAGGGCGGTTCTCTCTTCTCTCAATTTCAAATGTGAAACATCTCCATTGGGCGGCGCGGCGTTGGCTTCTCTCGAGCTTCTCGGCTTCGCCCAAGTAAGCGGCATAATACGAATTAAATTATTTTCGAGACGCAAACGGCGAGGCGCAGTGAAGCTGGGGTAGCCCGGCCGCAGGCCAACAAAGGGGAAAGTCGGAGAAAAGAAAGCGGGCGCCGAAAGGCGTAAAGAAAAGAGAGGAAAACCGCACCGAGAATCCAGAGGACTGCTCGTCACGGCTTCGAGCTTATACCAATGCGCAAAGACAAGCACAGTCAAGCTCGAAATCAGGAAAAGAATAAATGAAAAAAACATTGCGTACAGAAAGACACAGTACATTGGCTGGAAAGCTTTAGCACGTATAAGCTCCACAACAAGCTGCGCTTATGGGTTCTGCATCCCTGAGTACCCTTGCTATATTTTTGCTCTGCGCTTTGATTCCTTGCGGGACCTCCCGCTTTTTCCGCACTTCTTACGCACCGACTGGTAATCGTAAAACACAAAACGCGTGCACAGATTTATGGCGAAACAAAGATTTGTATACGTGCATACTATGAGGTTCGGCGTTGCTTCCGGCATGGCGAAAAGGATTAAGGAGCGCGGTATAAATAACCGGCGCTCGCTATTGATCGTTCATCGCTTCTAGCCGGCAGCCTTTTCCTCCTGCGCCGGCACATCGATACACGTCAATTCTTTTGTCGCAGGCCCAATAATTGTCTGAGTACAACGCCTTTTCGAGGAAATCCCAATCCACACGTCCGAGGAACATACATACATATAGCTTCTATCATGGCGTCTCTCTTAAGGCGCGATAGAATTTATCCTTTATGTCGCATTTTTCACTTTGCCCCGTTGAGTAAGCCTGCAGGAGAATACCGATAGAATGACGCCTCGTGGGCGCCGGGAATACGATTACTCAAGGAAACTTATTGAAGCTTAAAGTGTAAATAACTGTGAATACACAGAATTATGCGTGGCCGGGGAACCCAACTCCCAGGGACCCGATGCTTTCGGCTCAGTGGGCGCAACAGACTTATGCTGGAAATATATTAGGGTACCGGGTGTACCCTAGCCCTGTCAGATAACGCGACCGTTGTCACCTATCGAGTGTACACCTCTCCTCGAATGAGATTATTTAGGGCGAACCAATCAGAGTGGCGAGCCAGGTTTATGAGCTGTTTGCCAAGGACTCCGACCCGCTCGCTACCCTTTTCCAACTAACATAATCATCGAGACAAGAGTTCGGGAGATTCTCAGGCTTTCCGGGCGAAGCTAGAACTTAATCTGGGCGGGCAAACATGATGGATGAGGATGAGATGAGAAGGAAGGCAGAGCCGCGCGGACGCAGAAGGAAGTCGTAAGTTTTCATCGAGTGATCTGTTTATTTCAGGGGACGGAGCGCACGAGAAGCGATGGCAATTCTTTCCTCCCAGGGGTACTTGGATTACCCTCGAAATTTCACCCTATCTAACGAGAGCGGAGACCACCGCTGGGTATCGCCCCGAGCCACCTTAGCACCTCACTTATTCCGGAAAATTGATTTCAGGTGCGCGGCTCCAAGGAAGTCAGTGTTTATTCAGGAGCGGCAAGATGATCAGGGGAGAATGATGTTGAACTATTTCAAAGGGGACTACTCCTACCAAGCGGTTCTTCTGTACTTCGCAAATTGAATTCCTTCAGTGATATCCTTCCGCTTTCGCCCTCCACTGCACTGTAATTTACTCTTATTGTCTACAGTCCCCCTCCCTAGTTGCGTCTGCCAAGGAAAATCATTTGTGAAACAAAGTGGAGTCTTAAGCTGCTTTGAAAGTCGCGGGACACATCATTTAGGTGACCGTTTAACGCTTGGCTATAGCGACTGCGATAAATTCGTAGCAATTGAACAGATTCGTTGTTAATGACATTTTTCTCTGCTTTTTATGGAAAATATGTAATTGTGTTAAAAGAGATAAAATAAATATCGCAATCCTTTGTTCTTGAATAGTTTGTTTTTTTTAATCAATTTGAGGGGTTTAAAGCGGTTAATTTCGCCTGGGGGAGATGGTACTGCTGCTTCATTACCAAGGAACTGGCAGAGGCCCGCAGAATCCAGCCCAGTTTTCGAGTGATGGCTATAGCGGCTCTGCCGGGATTGGGACAATTCCTCAGCAATTACTGTCGCTTCCTTATTCCGGCCCCGTTGTTTCCCGGCCCTCGCGTCGCCGGGCTCTTTTATCTCCTTATAGACTTTCAGCAAACGACGGCATGTCTCTCAATCGCGAAATCTTTTTCCGATATCAGCAATTGAAGCCTGCAACTTTCACGGACTCCGCGAAACGTGAATCAGAATTAGGTCGCGAACGAGCGGGAGCGCGCGCTCGTCCTGGCCTGGCTTTAACTGAATTCTCCGAGAGGCTCGCCGCACTACCCACGGCCTCCGAGTCACGATAATATTGCAATTATTCTCCTCGGGTTGGCGGGCGGCGAGAGAGCGAGGGAGAGGGAGAGTGCTGTAGTTCACGCCGGTGATAACAGTTTCCCCGGTATAACAAAGTTGCGCGCGCTAGAGCCAAGTGCGCTAAGAGAAGCCACTATTAAACTTTCGACATTTAGCTACTCGAGAGCGTTCGCCTTCCTTCGACCTGCGATCATTTTTCTCCCGGGAGAAAAGGGGACTAGTTATCGACGCGATGGACCGCGCCAACTTTTCCAATGGGATCATCCGTGAATAGGCTTGTCAATTATTCACGTCGTACAAGCTGGTATTAAAGCGAGCTTTTTGCATGAAAACTTCTGAAAAGCATAAATAGCAAGAGAGGAATCTGTGAGTGATTCAATACAAAACTGATGTCTCAAATGGAAAATAAGTGACAGACTGTAACAAGCTTACGTTGCAATCAAAAGGAATAAATCGATTGAATTTCCGGTTGGTTCCAGTGCCAAATGAATGGTGCTGATTCTATTATTCTATTATTCCAGTTATAGTATAATGTTAATAAAATGGGACACGCGCGGGATGGCGGCGGCAATGTCGGGCATTGATTTTTCATTAATTCCGCCGGCAACTCTTTTCGAAAGTTTATCCATTATTCAGCGCGTATAGCCATAAATTTGTTACACAGTCTACTTCAATTTCTAGAGCACGGCTCTATTCAGGCAGAGCCTCTGCCTCTTTATCAGCCCTCTCGCAATCCCTCGTGGCAGAGAATCCAACTACCCTCGAGCGTCCCCACATTTTTGTACGGGTCAGTGGAAATTAATAATTTCCATTGCCGAATGAATCACACCTCTGCGCCTGCAATGCTATTTTAATGATACCCGGCCGAACGATGAGTACAGCGGGAAGGGAGCGCATAATTAACGCCCGCCGAAATACGCCGGGACAATGGCAATAACGCAACAATGAGCCACATATAAATCGCACGGCAAGCCACAGATCTGCGAGCGCACGCGCGCACCCGCTTCACGACGCACGTAAATCCACATTCACCAGTCGCCATTCGAACAATACGCTGGCACCAATATTTGCCTATTTATTTATTTATTTAACATCATGCTAATTGGATTACGGCGTGCTTGCACCCGGTAATATATCATTCGAGCGGAATCCGTATGTTGCGTTATGAATATTTGACCAGATCAGGTAAATATTAGCTTAAAATAATAAACTTTAATCGCCGTACGATGTTGCGCCTCGGTTTATTAAGCGATTAAAGCTAAGCAATCTGTGGGGCTCGCACGGTTCAATATCCTATTTACACTGCTATTATGCGGACGTCCTTTCCACTCTGCATTGGACAACGAGTACTTTACACTTAATTTGGCATATTAATGCACTCTAGGAGTTCGATACTCGATATTTGATACGAACAAGTTGTACTCGTACCACCATATTTACTTTCGTTCTCGAGCTTCATATTCAATATAGGAATAACTTTACATTTTCTAGAGCGCTTATATTTGGATACGTTGGCTATAACCCGTAAGAGCTTGCACTTGGCGAGTGCTTGAGCTGCTCTCACGAAAGCAGTCTCTCCTTTCCAGTAAACGTGCCTGCTGTCTTCTTTCTAAGCTAGTGATTTTATTAACAAGAGCCAACCGCTACGGTAGTTTGCGACGGGACTTTCGTCACTGAAAAAATTATTTCAAACAAATAAAAAAATGATGTTTTTGCCACAAAGGGTGGCAAGAATGTTAATCGCCTTTTACGCAGACATAATTTTTTCTTACATTTAACGCGGCATTCGCTGCAATTAATGCCTGTTTACACGGCGATGCGAAGAACTAAGCGGCGCATGGTTAATTAAACCCAGCCTTACCCACAAGAGTTACGCCACCGCTACTGGCGTCGTCCGCATTTTTGCCTCCTTTATCCTCTTCTCCGGGGACACACAGACACACACACTTGCGGACACACAGATCTTCACTCGTCTGACATGCTATTACACCATGCTACTTGCGGCCCCTTTCGCCCTCTGCTTGTTCACCCTTGCAAGACAACGTGGTAAGTCAAGCTACGTCTCAGAGATTTGTGCCTGCGTGCTTCCGACATTCGCACCCTTCCGTCGAATTCCCAGAAAAATGACTCTGCCCCTTGGAAATATATGTAAGCCTCGCTAAGCGAGAACTTGCAACTGTTGAGGAAGATCCACGAGCCTTGCGAATGATCGTAAATTATTGTTTGCTGTTATTGAAATAGCACAATGTCAGAGGGGGAAATATGGGAGTCGAGAGCGATAATAATACAATCATATTTAAATATCTCTTGTGAAAATGGCTTCATTGACATTGTTTTTAATCGATTATGGAACCATTGAATTTTGTGTCATTAATATTGTCAGTCGGTAGGGGTTTTTATCGAAGTCTTAATGATTCATTAATTGCGACGATTGATAAAAAGTTGAGAAAGGAAACGTAGAATATAAAGATAAATCTTCGTGGAAGTTCACAAAGAGTGGCACAAATGTGGCCTACATTTGTATCTGTATTTTTCTAAAGCCAAACACATCTCTTTGAAGCTGACGCCATTATTCGACGTGTATTCCGATCGATAGAAATATACTAGCAGCGTGAACCTGTCGGTGCAACAATGCAGCAGAGCATGATCAGCCTATTATGCATCGATGCTATTAATCAGTGTCTCTCGATGAAGCACTCCTAAGACTCTTAAACACAATTCACTAAAGCCATACGCGTCCCCTTGTTAAAGACTACTCGTATCAAATATCGTCAGGCTAATTATTAAAGTACCACACAATTCCCCACCAATAATGAGTTAATTACCAAGCAGCTGCAGCTCGTTATGAATTTTGAAACGAAACTTTCAGGTCTCACTCGACGAGAATCGCCATCAACTTTTATTCCGATCGATCTCGCTTTGGGCGAATTAACGTGAATTCACTATTGAGATCAACTTAAATGACAGGCACTGTAATAATGAATGAGAGCTGCCACGGTGCTCATGTCCGATATGATTTATGATTTTCCCTGCCCTGTTATAATGAGCCTATTATCTGGACGAGAATGAAATTGGATTACGCCAGCTCTCGCCGGGAAAAATAAAATCAGCGTACGCACGCAACGGTGTTGGAGAAATTCGCGTGTAGAAATACTCTCGCGGAAGGAACGTCGGTGCGCTGTGATGTAGTTTTTTTCCCCCGAGGATATGTCGATGTAGCATAGAGGATCTCTGATTGTATCGAGAGTAAAAGAACTAGATAAATGGTGGGGCTGTAGTGCTGGAGACATATTAACGAAAAACGGCGCTTTATACTTCCATAACGGCCATCGCGGCCACCGGGCAAGTATTAGCAAAAAGTTGGCAGGGAGAGGGAAGTGCCTGTTAAAAACTGATTAGAGCGTTCAGCACACTTCGCAATTTTCCATGTAACAAAGAAAATTACACATAGACCTGCCTCTTTCCCTGTTAAACTCGAAGGCCAGTAGCGCTGCGATTATAATTTTTCCATTCATTTGTTCCCGAGAGAATAGATTTCCTTGTAAATTGCAAGATGGTAATACGGAATGAACTAATACTGCCAATGTATAACCGCAGTGAAATTCATATTCCAACCACAGTAGAGGCATGTCACAGGCTAATGAATTTCCAACTGAGCGGAAGACGGGACCATTTACCCTTTAACCCTTCGCCCTTTCAAAGTTTTTCATCGAGCTTGGACTATTTTTCCGCAGGCTTCGAATGCGAGCGACACAAGAGCTCACGTCGGCTACATTGAAGCATCGATCTCGCGTGACATATTAGTCAATCCTCTGACAACAGGCGGGCGCACCCACCTCGAAATAGTGTCTCACGTGTGTATGTGTGCGATGTCACGGCGGAATGATTGCGGTGACCAGGGAATTCGTAGCAATGAGGCCGCACCGAGAGCTTAGAGCTATGTCGGCTTTTAACGGGAGTTTGCTGGACGCTCGCTGCTACTGTCATGCAAATAGGCGCCGGGCAATATCAGAATACCGGCACACGTACTTCCCCAAACACAGGAATACCAGCCGCAGTTCAAGAAATCCATTTATTAAACCATGATACAGATTATCAATACAGCATTATATTTTTCAAAAAATTACACGATAACTTCCTCACAAGATATGAAATTAGAGAATTATTCACCTAAGCAAGTTGAAGATTTCGAGAAAAATATCCCTACTCATTAATGCCCCTGGCAACTCGACGATCGAGATAGATACGCCTTCAACGCGAGTGTCATCCACATACAAGCTGTCGGCCGAGTGTGAAGCAATAGTCATCGATTCCGGGATGAGTAGACAAAGCTGGCGCAACTGTGAATGATCTCAATGATGGCGGAGGATCGTTGGGCGCATGTAATGCAAGTTAATGTGTGTCGAAGGCTTGATGTTCAGATGCGGAGACAGTGTCGGGGACAGTATGTTGCGAAGTAGTGTTGTATGTTGTACTATCGTATCGGTGGGTGGAAGAGGGGGGAGAGGAGAGAAAGGGGGTGGGTGGCAGAGCGTAGAAAGGGGAGGCGAATGGACGTCGTTTGGGCGGGGCGCAAGTCACTCACAGCTGTCCACCACATATGAGCACGCATGCTAAGCATTAATCATATCGAGAACACCGACCCTCCTGGTTTCGCAGCCTCCTGACCAGAGGCCTTGCGGCCTCGCGCACCGGCATCCTCCGTTGATCTCGCCTCTCCATCCAGCTCGCTTACGCCAGAGAGCCTATCCAGAAACGTACAGGCACCGCCAGTGTCCACCGATCATGCACATGCGGCTTGCAGGACGCCTACGTCTATGCCGTTCACCTAAACACGCATGGCTTGCGCTTGAAGTTGAGCTAATGACCGTGTCAATCAAGGGCCCCAATCTCAGCCTCCTTCGAACTGGACCAGTCGAGTCCATCTGCTCTCTTGTGGATCTTACGCCGCTCAATCTTCCGCTTCCACACGTGTTCGGAGCCACCACCGAAATATTTCGATTCCGTGACTCGACTGGCAAAACTGTTAGCCCGTCGATATTGGATGCTGGAACGCTCGCTCGTATTCAGAGCGGCGGAGGCTGTGACTCGTGTGATAGCTATGACCCCGACAAATCTGTGGCTCCTCTTGAAAGTAAGTCCCTGACAAATCAATCGTTGCCCTAGGGATCATACGGACGTCTCCATTTTCCGGGTCACGGAACCCTGACGTCTTAATATCAATCCGGTAGGATGGAATCTCGTACAGTTTTCCCCGGTGGAATCGTTGCTGGTGGTACACTTGTTTAATGAATTCGGAACGAGTATTTATGGGGAAGGAACGCCATCGGGTGGCATAGTGTCGCGCTTACAAGAGGAATGAACAGCAATTCGCGTATATTCGCACGGTTCACATGCAGCTTTGAAATATGGGAAGAACGCATTGTCGAAAAGTGCAAGCCATCAATTACAGGCGAGGGAAAGCGGCCGGCTGGGCGCACTATTATTTCGAGCGGATCACGCAAATCAGCTTGTTTCGGCCAAAAGAAAAAGGCGCGGCAGCAGTTGAATCCCTTTCGTAGATCGATGCCGCGGTGTCCTGGGACTCGTTTCGTCCAATCCTTCTTTTGTTTTATGCGCTCTCATATGTCTCTCCTGACACGTGATACACGCGCCAGCACGTAAAAGACCACTTCGTGTCGCAGGGCGAAGATTCACGGTGAGTGTTTACGGGCCTTGTTTCACTGATATCTTCTTAAGGGATGTATTAGACAAGCTGGTACCGGCTTGCCGAAAAAATGGCGCGAAATAAAATCCCTCATCCGGCGTGCCAGCGACTTTTACGATACCTTCAATTCCCGTCGTGCCCGTGGTGTCTCTTATCAAAGCATCTTAATCCAACACTGCGCTCGCTGGCGACTCTATTGCTCTATTATATCACGCCGAGCGTTCGACCCAATAACTAATTTAATAACGACAATAATGCCACGTCAATATTTCTCCCCACAGACACCATTCGACGAAGTTCGCAAGCTTCCCTCGCCCCATTTTCCCCCTAACGAGCCGCCCCTAAGAAATCCCTCTCGCTCCCAATGAAGCTTCCAGCGCAACGATTAAGGGGAAAACTTTGAGACTTTCGATCCCGCCTATCAGCCGATGCGCTATTCTTCTCCCACCGGGGAAGAACGATTCGGTAATATGTCAGCATAATAAAAAGCCCGCTAATCCCATATAATCTTTCGAGTTGAGCGTTCGCCCATTCCCAACGATGATATCGAGCAATCGAGCACCAAACGACAGACCACAATTACTTCACTTCCACGTTAACGATCGACACCCATACATGCACACAGGCACACAAGCTCCGGTCAGCGGCGCGCCGCTGTGAGAACCAATTGTTTTTCCAACGGCACATTCAACCGGTTTCACCGCCAGTTTCACGGTTCCACGCGCACCCACGTCTTTTATACTCCCCTAAATCTTGGCAGCGCTTAGTCGAGCCTGTAACCACTTTACAAATTTAATATCACTCCGCAAGGCCAATTACCCACGTCAAGCTCCCGAGAAGTAGTTGATTCTCCATTACCGAGAAACAATATTTACCGGCGTTTGATCGTTCAGGCTAAAACGCCTGGAAACGCCAACGGTGTGACTTCTCTCTATCAAGCGTGCTAGCTCGAGTGACGTTCCCGGCGGAGCCACTGAGGGATATTTTACTTTATTCACATCGCGGGAATACACTACTCGTAATATACACGGGGCTGAAGGGGGCGCGTATACCGCATAGCCGGAGGTATATTCCGGAGTTTTACAACGGACAATAAAGCAGCCGCGTACGATCGGGTAGGAACGGCAGCTCCCTCTCTCTCTCTCTCGCTCTCTCTCTCTCCGTTGGCTTGGGTGTCGTGCAACATCATTTCGCAGAGATAGCAACTCTTCCCCTTCTCCGCAGCTCTCCTCTCACCCTGGTGTGGAGAGTTCGTTTCTCAAGGGTTGAATTCAGAGCCGCTTGCAGAATAGTGCTCGGTAGAAACGAGTGATATCAGTCTGGTGGTGGGACGCGTCCCAACACAACCGAGCTACTCCAGTCTGGCATATCGGTTCACCTCTCTAAGCACCTTTATTATGCTGCTCAAGTCTTCCGCTGAAATTACCCTCCTCCTCCACCTCCTCCTACTCTGCCTCTTTCTCTTGCTCTGCTGGGGGAGCGGCGGCAGTCGAATGCGTTTGGAAATTGGCCGGTGGCCGGTGGCCGGTGGGCGGTGGGCGGGCGCCTCGCCCGACCGATCACAAGTGAATACGAATTGCCCGATTCGCAATACGCATTATCTCTAGCTAGAGCGCTTGAAGAACAGGCGAAACTATCTTTCTCTCTCTCTTCTCTCTCCCCCTGCCTCTCACTCACTGCCTGCTTGCCTGCCTGCCTGCCAGCCTCCCCAGTCACACCGGATGCAATTAAGGCGAGAAATAATCTCGGCTAGTGTCACGAATGAGAGCGCTCTTGCTTTTCCCCTCTATCTCTGCGTCTATTGCGCTGTTGTAACACACAGAGGGAAACTCCCAGTGACTCGCATACCAATTGGAACGTACCGATGTATACATATATTAATTGCACCAAAGGAGAGGCAGCGAGAACTCTTGCTTAAATGTTTTCGAGAGTCGATGGATATTGACAGAACGAAAAACTTTTGCCAATATTGACCGTTACGAACCAGAGGAGGAAGGACGGGAGGGAATATTTTGTTATATGAGAGAAGAACGAAAGACTCGATATGTCAATAACAGGATTTTTGTAGGATTGAGTTTATTGCAATGACTCTATTTATTTTGATGGGGTTGTTGGGCGGAGAGTGTGAATTCTGTAGGACATCATGGCGCGCGCGTGTTTTGAAACGTCGAGGCTCAAAACAAACGTTGGTGCCGTTCAACGACCCTTCGAGAGCTTTCGTACAATGACATGCTGGAGGATTGGGCCTCGGAGCACGTATTGGCTGTGGTTTTCTCAGGAAACCGCGTGCGAATGCGAGCTTGGAACATAAACACCGGCGGCTACCGACTAAATAAGCGCTGCTGAAAAGACATTGAGCCTCGCACAACTAGTCCTTCGCCTGGCGAGACGCGTACTGCTCCAATTTATTGCTCTTAGCGAGCCTAGCCAACTGTCGAAGGCGATTCCGATCAAATAGAGCGCGTTGATTATAAACAACTCCCATTTCCCAGCTGGACCAGACTCGCAGGCTTGACGAATCATTCAGAATATTTTGGTCGATATCAGTTGCTCGCAGTAATTAAATCCATTGTGGGCAACTCGGCCACGCAGCATGGTTGAAATGTACAGGATGAGTCAGTTGCCTTTGAATCACCACTGTCGAGCATACACTGTTCCATATAAAATCATTAAATAACCTAGGCATTTCAATTATACTCAAATGTTTCTCAACATATGTCGGCATATTATGCATTTAGACTTTTACATGTTTCAGTTATGTTAAATCGCACATTTAATTTCACCCTGCAGAAGCCAGTTATATATAATATTCCCCTATAAATATAATATAATAAAATATTGTCTCCTTGCGTTCTACTCATTCGACTCATTCGAAGGAGGTCGATGCTAAAACTTGGTAAAATATTCCCTCCAACAGACTACATAATTTAATACAGTCTATTGTTAAAGGGAGAATATATAGTATATTTAAATAGATGTTTAGTAAAAGCGGGCTAGGAGAGTTCTGATTCAAAGGCAACTGAATCACCCTGTACAATGCAATACTTCCAGTTCGATATGCCTCTCATGAATACATCGAATTATCGCCATTACAATAGTTCTCATACTGATTATAATACGATTCCTCTAACTTGTCTCAAGACGAGAAATACGAAATAAAAATATTATAATTACAAACATTAGTACCCTCAAATATAATAAAAGGAGTTGAACAACTATTTTTTGGTGACTGGAAAGGAATATGACTATAAGCGTAAAACACGATTCTTGAATCCCAGAGGAGAATATCGATATCGTGACGTGTTGACGTTACCAGCAAGTGACGAGGTGCGCGCGCGATAGGTTGTACTCTTCAAGAGCGCCTTTTATATCCGCAAGTCTCCGCGTAAGACGACGCTCGGCGTCGCGCGGAATGCATGAATACTGGGGAGCTCGCGCGCGCCGCTCTGTGGATATGGAGTTCTTTCAAAGCGCATCTAAAGCCGGCAAGGGCCATCATCCGCATATATTGAAATGGATAGCGTGTGCGGATTTCTGCGCAGAATGCCGCGGGATCTCTTGTTGCGACATATCTCTCATTATTCGCTGAAGTGGTCAGTCGACAATCGAGCTCTCGCCCTTTGCAAATGTGGTTTCTCCTGGTGGCGGCGGTGCGGTGGTTCGCCGTTGAGAAGAACAGGTTTCAGATTGACATTATTATGCGACTTTTCATGCGAGCCACAATTGCAGAGGGAGAGAAAGAGAGAGGGTTGCGGTCGAGCGTAGCAAGTGCGAGACGGGCTACTTCTCGAGTGAGTACTTTGCAAAGAGCGATACCTTTTGCCCTGACGGAAAGCCACGCTATTAGGGCATTCACGGTGCGCGCACCGCTCGCATGAAAAGCACCAAGTAATTTACAAGGATACCCTTTTCGCACGATCTCTTTATCCTTTATGCACTGCATAATATATGTATGCATGTATGATACGCGCGTCAGCACAGAGCTTTTAGCGCCAAGGATTTCATGCTCCTGTCGGCTCTAACGAGTCAACTCAAATGCTCGCCACGTGAGCACAGACTTCTCAAAAGTAGGCCCGAAAAAAGTGCCAGAGCATCCTGAGTGCTGCCTCTCGCGCGAGTTTTCATTGCCTATAATTACCTACTACGTCTTAATTGCATGAATATTTCAGAACTCTGCACATATTTCATTCTCTCTATCAAAATCATTATAATTCCACAAATCTCTTCCTCCGCATACTTCGCAGAATGTTCTGGTTCCAAACAGCAATTTAAGTGGATCGCATCTCTAATAGGTCGATTTGGCTGACCATCGACTTGAAAGTCATGCTCGAAAATGAAGTCCGGGTGGGAAACCGGTACGAATATAGCGTCTGTTGGTCTGTAGTAATCTAGAGGAGATATCATACGGGTGAACGTGAAAGGGAGTAGTCTTCGATCGACGCGGTACTCGCCTGCGTGGATTACCGGTCTGTACAAGGCAGCTCCAGAAATTCCTTGCTGGCGACCACAAGTACCGAGGAATATCAGGTGGTATCGTTCGGAGAGAGGGAAAGGGCGATGGGCGATGGTGCATGGAAGCGAGAAACGTAGAGATACACGGTGCACTTGCGGCGGCACTTGCCGCGGCCGACAGCTCATCGACGATGGGCAGACACACAGATACACACACACACACGCGCGCGCGCGCGAACTATCTGCCATTAGTGGCAAAATGTCGCTAAAACGCCATCAGCAAGAAGGTACGATGTGGCCGTGTGAAGAGCACGGGTGTCCCCGACTTGGATACTTTCGCTCAAGGGAATATATCCTCGTATGTTACTATAAATCATCCGTTAGCCGAGATGGACCAAAATTCTAGCATCGTGTACAGTCGTTCGAAATCATTGATAATTCAAGGCGATTCAAACTCAATGTCTAAAAGTTAGCTATATCTGAGTTTGCCTCAGCTTTTCCCGTTATTTATACGTCGCTTTTATTCGGCGAGCTACGTGGCACGGGAAACGAACAGCAGCAGCTATGTAGACGCGACGTTTTCGGCGTTATTAGTTTTCTTAGCTCAGCCCCTGTTTACCTTCGCCAGAAGCGGCGCCGGCGTCTGAATTACGAGTGTATGTCTCGGCATTGGAAACCGCGGAAGTTTACGGAAACCCTTTCCGCTTTCCTTTTGTAGCTCTGCGAGAGCTTGGGAAAATCGGCTAAAATGGAAACGGATGCCTTGGAAATAATGCGAGGTTGATGACTCAAAAATAAGAGGATTGATCGTGTCATCTTTACTCAACATGTTTGTATCACAATTGTATAGGAGGAGATTATTTTCGCAGAGTGGACGCTTTTAAATTCAAAGTAAACCTACTCCATGTACGTGACATTCGCATGCTTCTGAGGATGGGCATGCTATCGATTCTCCACGTGGATTCGATTACGCATAACAATGAGGGCATCATGACATCCGCAATCATACGTGCTAATTAATGACATGCTTGCTACCGAGGCCTCAAAGTATTAGTTACCCACTCGACTATTGAAAGCCCCGGCGCGAGCCACCATCCTCTCCCAACCCTCCTGGAAAATGATCATTGCTGCGATTTGAAGCGCAATAACTCACCGTAATTAATTTCTCAGCTCGCTAGTGCAGCCCGACAACACTGTTAGCTATTATTAATATCCACTCTATGTATGCGGTAGTGTACTAAGCTTAATTCAGTGAATGACATGCCTGAAACACAATGGTTTGTATTTAAACTATTGTCATAATGCGTTCGTTAACAAAATCGACTGAATTGAAACGTGCAATCCGTGTAATCCAAATTTGCACGTGCATGCAAGCAGCTGTAAAATGTAAGATCCGGGACTAATCATGGGCAGCCCCGAATGGCTCGAATGTATGTGTCCTCGCATCCGCATGACGGCTAATCGATTTATGGGAGTGGATACAACATTGCGAACGTTAAGATAAGCCTCTCGATTGTGGCTGGACACGCGCGCATCCCTCGACAAATGTAGTGAGAGATCATAGGATAAATGTGAGTAGAGTGCACACTGAACGGATCGAGAACTATTGCCGCTATCGTAATTATTCTAAAACGTGCTTGGTCCAGCAGACGTCTCGAGTATCTAAATACCGGAGAAAAATCTCATTCAGACTGTCGAAGAACGCGTGCATTAGCTTGCTCTCGGTGAAATGACCATGTTATTCTAAAGGCAACTCCTGCAACCTGAAAGTAACTCTCCGCACGTAAATGTGCCGAGCCCGATTGATCGTTCGGCTATTGGCGATACAGCCGGTTCGCCAGTGCGGTTTCCTACATTTCAATCGTTCCTCGCTGCCAACGAGTGCTCCTGTTCCAGGCAAACCGACCAAAAACGCCGGCGCTAATACCTATTCAGGTCATACGAGAGTACCATAAGAAAAAATTAGTCTGGCCTTCACTCCATAAATAAACGCGCTGCTAGCAGAGTATCCAGCAGCCCCGATCGCCCTACTTGCCAAATGAGTTGCGCGCTACTGACAGTAATGACTCTCTTCGGCACGAATAGTACGACACATAATCCACAATATCCCTGTAAAGAAGAGATAACAACAAAATACACTTTTACATCTACGATCCGGGTCACTGAAAACGATCGAAAAACGAGGGGTTAAAAATCAGCCGATCATTACTCCGCAGGGACGATTGAAAGAATTAGTGGTGGATTACGGTGCTCGAAGATTTCATCGGCAATCACTGTTGGCCAGATAAATCATCGGCGGGTGCGCCGGGTTACGAGCGCTTGAACATTTTCCGAAAGACCATAATTTCTCATTCGCGCTATCATTCGGAGTCCGCGGGTCACGCGGCCACCGCGTTAATAGTGATCTACCGGATAATATAACTCATCTTCACGCACGTGCGGGAACCGGCGCCCGATAGCGGCCGCCGCGCCGGTGTACGCGCCGTCGATGATTTAGCGGCGCCCCGGCGCGGCGGCCGCGTGTGCACGCGCGAATTACCGACGATTTGTTTTGGCGTTACGGTTTCCCGGCACGGCAATAAACAAAACCCAGTGCGTAAAACACGTGCCCTTCTCCGCCCTTCGCTCCTCCTCTGCCGGCTGAACACTGTACCAGAATGATCGCTCGCTGGAATTAATTAACGCCGTAAATTTCCACAGCATCAAAGAGTCGAGCGCTGTCTGAGAGATTTTCTACGCTCGAGTGATGCGAGCGAGACGTTAAAAGTATTGGGAAGCAGCCCGAAATTGCCTGCAGCTGTCGATAGATCTCCCGTCAACATTTCCGTCGCATATCCACTCTCTTTGGGTTATTGGAGCTTGATGATAAGCATACGCCAGGACTGGAATATCCTGTCGAATTAATCTTACACCGAACACTCCTTACTGAACAATCGAAAATGTATTATTTAATTATATTATTTTTAGTTTTTAAAAGTTTTGATACTTTATATATTCTTCTCTATGAACTGTCCGTTGAAAACAGAGAATATTGCGGATGATAGATTAAAGTACAGGAGAGAATATGCAGCCGAGCTTAAATAACTTCTTATCCGTATTCTTGAAATTAATAGCGCGCTGACAAGAAGGCCGAGCTATCGGGTGTCAATATTCTGAGTTTGCAGTGCACCATACTGATTAGAACAGCAATGACAAGACGACGGCGCGATTAGCAAGCTGGTAATTACGTGGCGCGGCACGATATTCTCCCAGCGGCGTAATAGGAATGGTTAAAAATAATCCTGCGGGAACGAACAGTGCTCGGGGAGAGCGTGGAAAAAACAAGCAAGGGAGAGTCTTGGTGGCTGGTGGCCTAATATGCGAGTGACATTGGCCGAGCATTAGCAGTCCGCCGGGTGAAATCCTGCCGGCAGCGCGCGCGCGCGCGCGCCCACTCCAAGTCGCTGGTTAATTAACAAGTACAGGGAAAGTGCATTCGCAGGGGAGTATGTGGTTGTTGTGTGTGCGAGGAAAGTCATCCTTTCGGCGATCAAGAGCACGATGGGACGAGTCAATTATCACAAAAATTTTGTCCTTACCCGACCCAAGTATACCAGCAGGGTCGCACAGTTCTCGTGTCGCCCTTTTTCCCAGGCTTTGCGCGCGTGCGCGCCACACCGAATATCATCTGCCGCTCTCAGGAAGCTGTGCTTAGACGCGCATTACACAGACACTGCTCGGCGAACTGACGCGCCGTAATTACCATGGCAATTACTGCCGGCACATTTCACCGGCGCGCATCCCACACGCACACACACCACACGCGACAACACATATGTACAAGTTAAGACGAACACGAGGATCCTGGCTCTGTCGTTACTGGCGGCTACGGAAATTTTCCTGTTACTCGGATGCCGGACAAGCAATTAGAAATATTACTGCCGGCAGACACATTCTCTTGGCTGATTCCCAGCGCATTTCGATTCCTCTGAATAAAACCGAGATAGCAACGAACAAGCGTCCACCGCCTCTTTTTCTCCCTATGTGTATGTTTTTCCCACTCCAAGTTTTTACAGTATCAACCAGGCCATCAATGGTCCTGTCGCCTGCTCTCGACGATACTTGCTTTCTCAATGCAAATACCAGACTTTCCGGTGAAATGAGCGCCGCAGGCTTTTATCGGGATTCACACTCCGGCCACGCAAGGAGCGGATCGCCTATTACGAAATTACATTCCGCCCGACTTTGCCGCTGCACTGTGAGAGTTTACTCCCGGCACCCACTATTTCCAGTCTACCGGAATTCATATTACTAGGCCGGCAAGGCCGAGAACGAAGAGGAGGGGAAGGCAAGCGATGTCGCACTGATGATATTGCACGTCGCGACTATTATAACGCGTGGCGCACTAAAGTAATAATGACGCATTGTAATAATGATGCATTGTCCGGGAATAACAATGGACACAGTGCAACTGGGAAAATCACGGCGATGGTGGGTGGGTGGGAGGGGGAGGGGGCGGTGGCTGCGCGCTTTCCTGATTATAATTAATGGACCGAGCGAAGTGAGGTTTATACCAACTTCCTGAACATCTTCCAGATGATGGGTAGCCATTAGGCGGTGGGGGGTGAGTGGCTGGCGATGTGCTAGCTTTCGTCGGGATTATTACCGTTGCGCCGGGACTGTGCACCGGCGGTACGCCGGAGGTTAGCAGCGCCGCGCCGCGCCGCCTCCCATACGTATACGGAAAGAGACCGCTCGCCAGCGAATTTCGACGTTATCTTGACGCGGCTACGTACAAGTTGGACGCAGCCACAGCAGCGAATGCGAGCACCCGCTTGCGGAAACTAAGTTAGCCGGCCACCCAGTCATTTCCGCTCGCGCACCATAACTGCTAATGCGAAGAAGCCGCGGAGAGGAGAGCGCGCGAGCGCCCAAACTAATTGAGATGGATCTGCGGACCCACGGGCATCCCGTGTCCGAAATGCTCGATTATAGGACGAGATCTGCCTCCACGTTGAAGGGAACGAATAGAAACAGCTCGTACATGGAGAAATGGATCAGATATTTCAATCTTGTGATGTAAAAGTTGTTGGGGTTCGTTACTTCACTGAAATTCAGTAAATGGTGTACTCCACTTTTTACCAGTAACGTGTGTGTAATGTAATATCTAGAGAAGAATTCAATAGTATTTAAGTACGTACAATAAAAACAACTATATAATCCATAATTCTCTTGTATATGTGTAACATGCTATATCCAAGAGCAGTTTTTCAACGACAAGCGAAGCATTCTATACACGCTTGCCTTCAATAAAGGAAGTGCTCTGGCATCAGGACAAAAGAAAGAACGGAAGTAGCTGGCACGAGGAACTTTCCATATGCCGAAAATATTTGCCACGTAAGCGCGCTAGACGTGCAATGATAAGTACGGGGCTGCAGTAGCAGCCCTTTCGAGAGTGTAGGAGGGAGGAGCGGGGAGCTGAGCGGAATATGAAGAACGTGACTCGAAGTGCAATGAAAGTCAGTTCGCGGTAAATGTAAAACATCATTTATAGACGTAATCCAGCAATTCCGGCGCGGTTATGCATTCCCTGACTCCTGTGGCATCGAATGGCACGGCTACCCTCAGTTTTCCTCATTCTGTCAGCAGCAATGTGCCCTCCCGTGCGCGCGCGGCCAACCAGCCTGACAGAAAACGCAATATCCGAGAGCGTGTCAGACCACGCACCCTTGTATACTACACCGCTATGGCATTCTATGCTCTGCTCTCTCCTCTCTTTTTATCCTATCGATCAGGCTATTGCCCGGTAACGGTTTGACGCATCGTCGCTGGCCTTCCTTCCAGGCATATTCACATATTGGAGGGGTCGGCCCAAGACTGGTCGTTTAACCCTTTGTCCGCGACAAAGTCCTATAATCAGGACCGGCGTTTCTCATTTTTTATAGGTATTTAGTTATATAGTTATATGCCTTCATATATGTAATTTGGAAAATCATAGGAAAAACAAATATGTGTATAAACCTGCTTACTACTTTGTGACGGCTTACTTCGAATGGCGAGTAGCGCGTTAAAGAAAATATCCTAATATGTTATATTATAAACATTATCCATACAATATAATGTTATCTATTCTGTAAACACAGTATTCATAATTGAAATAATAAACATTCCAAAAAAGTTGGTTGATAGCTCGGTGCCTCTGAGATAACACGAAAACCGCGCTGACGTAGTGGACCTCGTTAAGGCCGACGAGCAACATAGCCCGCTGCTCCGGAAATGAGCCGGTATGATTGCCGAGGAATTACGCTGCCCGATTTGTGTGTACACTTCGGATGTACACGCGTGTCGATCTAGCGTGAGATTACATTTCCTCGCGTAATAAGACTGCCAACAAACATCGGCCCGGCCCAAATAAAATCCGATTGTTCTCGCGTGCCATCCGATTTCCACGGCCTTGCGCGTGTTAATTGAATTCGAAAGCGATGTGACACGTACGTCAAGCGACCGCCACCATTTATGCCAAACCGATGGAGAAAATTACGGACTTAAATGTGTGCAGGTATTAACACGGTCAAACTAGGTGGCAGTATCGAATATTTATCGAATATTTATATTATCGGATTACCCGTAGAATTCGATGCGCTCGATTTTCATCGAAATGTGCTGCTTGTGCTAAATATAGAATTCTCGATTTGTGGAATTTGGAGGGGATCTGTTAATTGTCAATTTTCTGCACTGTCAGGTATAAATATAATATCTAATTATAATATAATCTAACTATCTGGATTTGATATATTCTGTAATATTTATTGCCCGAATGTGCAATAGAAATTGGAAAATATGTTCAATATTGCCACCATTCGCGTGCATCTATTATCTTATGATACGATTTCGAATTCGACGAAATAAACGCCCCGTTCCAATTGATAGCAATAATTTTACTTTTTCAGTGATATGCAACATTATTCCATGTAATTCGTGTAAATTTCGTTGCGTTGCGTTCTTGCAAGTGTTTACACTAAGGCGCACAATGCTTGCTCTGAAGTTGCCGATCTTATTTATAGCTTTCCATTCTTATCTAAAGTATTCCTCGGCTGTCAAGCAATGGCTAACGGAGGATGGATGAATAATGTAGAAGTGCTTTTTTGTGGGTGGTATCTTGCCGGGCGCCAGACAAACGTTTCGCAATCCAGTATCGTCTGCTTCTCGAAGCCAGAGTGAAGAAGTTTCTTGCATCTTGGATATTTGCAACCTGCCATTTATCATTTCCTGTCGCCACCGCACTCGAACTATGAATTAAGTGAGCATATAATCCACTTCACTTCATTTCTTCATTTCACATCCGACAGGAGTCGCCCGGAATTTCCGTAATATATTTTCTATCTTCGACCTGCAGAGTCGAGCAACGAAGCTCTCAGAAACGAATAGTGGTTCAACTGGAAACATTTATTAGAGAATAAATGAGTTCGTCAACGAACCATGTAGGAATTTCGCCCTTTATTGGGGATACAATTCTTCGATTCCAGAAGATGTACTACTACAATAGCACGTGTTTCCACATGTTAGTGCTACGATTTATGCAATCGCCTGATTGAAACTTATGACGGAGTGGAATAGAAAGTAATGGCACATACTAAATATGCAATATCTGAATTCTAGTACAGAATTCTGGTAATTTATGCAAGGTTTACTCCTAGAATATTAAACAAAAACCATTTCCCTGTATCGTATTCACATTAAACACTCATACTTTGTCTGTTCCGGGTTCGCATCGCGCCTAGTAACTCTCAATGGTACATGTGATTGCCAGAGGAGAAATCCTCTCGCGTTTTGAAACCACCGAGCGTACAGGCAGTCACACACAGCGCAGGCACTAGGTCATAGTCAACGGTAACGACGGAATAAACGCGCCATGAAACACGTGCGTGCATTCGAAATGCCACGAATTCTGAGTGACGTGCACGCGTTGCTCCCCATCTGGCAGCGAATCCACGTGCAAACATGCACGCAGCTCTCGCCGTCTCGTTGGATGAGAGCAAGCATACATATGTATGTACGCACACGCATGTGTCTCAATGCTTTTAAGGGACCTTTTACCTATGCAGCGATCACAGCTAGACGTGAGACGAGAGCGACAGAGAAGCAAGGATAGACTCTGTTCTTGCGTTTGGCAGTAGCAATTATCCGGAACATTCGTGTGCGTAATTCCAACAGCAATCACGAAAGTTCGATATTTCTTGAAGCCGTAAGCAATTCGGACAAAGCTTCAAATAAATAAGTTCATCGAAGGACTGATAGAAATTCTTTTGTAGAAAACGTAGCTCTATCGAAACCAAACTGTTTCATTAATTACTAGATTTTTCGGTTTGCAATTTAGAGATATCAGGGGCAACATTTTGCAAGCTAATAGTATTAGTTATGCATGGAACTCATCTCCCCGTGGATCTGGATTCTGCTCGAGTTTGAATGACCTCTGGGAGCATTATATTTTGTAGGAGTCAGTTATGAAACCAAGAGAGTAAGTGCGGATGGGTGTAAAGCGAGCCGTCCATCACTGGTCAGTAATTCGGTACGCCAGTAACGAACTGGATGTAGTTATACGTATGCCGAATAATAGTATCGGGCGGTAACCTCAGCCAGCCTTTAACCTTTCCTGTGTGGGTGTGGTAAAGGTGATGCGCTCTCTGCCTTTATTGTACGCTCCGGAGGAATGCTGCTTCGTGCTCCGGGGAAGATCATGTACATTGCGGTCTATCTACCTGCTCTGTATTCCTTCGTGGAGGTATTTTCGACTAGCTAAGGCGGTATTATGCACCGACCATGCACCGCGATTACTTTTGATAGGATCACAGCACGCCAGATCGATCATTTTTTATCAGATCCATGGAATTTTAATACCTTGTCCTTTACGTAATATCGTGGGACTTCACTCATCATTAGATTCCTTTCAACGTCATTTAGCAATAACAAAATATTCGATATAAATGAATTTTCTCTTGAGAAACTATTAAGATTGCACTTGAAATTGATGTCGTAAAAGCTTTCCAAATAAGTTTCTAGTTCTACGAGTGACCTTGCAATATTGGAAAATAGCAAGGCTATTTGAGACGCTGCCAAAAACGGTTCGATTTGGCGTGGAATATGGAACCTGTTCAGCGTGTCATTTCATGGGGATGTCTGCTAGCCAAGCGAGCAAATGTTACTGAGCACACGTGTAGAGGGTATATGAGTGGTTGGGTGTAAACACGCTCGTGTTTACGATATACGGTTACTCGAGTTCACTCACGTCTAGCAAGATTTCCTTGGCGGCACTTCGGTGCCCCCGTCAATTCCGCGGCGAATCGATCGCCGGCGCATCAATGTGTCGCTCCTGATTGCCGAGCGGAAGGCCTGGTCCTCCTCGTGCTGGTAAGTAGCAGGAATCCCCAGATACGCGTGACACTGAAACAGGCAAGATGGATGGCTCGCCATAAAATCAGTGGCTCTTGTACACGCCAGCCAGCTTGGCTCGCTAGCGGCCGCACCACCCCTCTCCTCTCTTTCTCTCTTTCTCTCTTTCTCCCTTTCTCTCTTTCCCCGTCTAGATGATCGATATTGCTACAGGCCGCCGGGTTATCCGCCGGCTCCTTTTTTCCCTCGACTGTTGCCAGATAATATGACGTTGAAAGGGTGATATTAAATTCACGACGAGACCGCGAAAGGAACGCGACTACTACGGAATAATCCCGGGGGCCAACTAATTTCAGAGACATGTACATGCATCAACACCCTCACTCCGTGAGTCACGAGGGAGCCGACATCAGTGGACTGGACACTGCGCCTTAATTACGGCTAATCATACACATAACATAGCTAAAAAGTCTGCTTGAGCAAGGAAAATATGGTGCAACTACCTCACCGTCCAAAAACCCTTGTTCCCTACTTACTGAGAAGAAATTGTCCTCCTGAGCTATTAAGCAAGACACATTGTACTAGCTGAAGCCGCGACACCTAATTCCCAAGGGAATATGGAAATCAAACATTCCTCTATCGTTCTCGCCTTCCCATCCCACCTTCTTTTTTGCTCGTCCTTGCTAGTCTACTCCCACGATACTTGAAATGAATTCCCGAAAATTCCTCGTATGTCACACGCTCACGTACAAATAGCAACGTCCCCGCAGATGCATCGTCCTCCCGACGCACCCGAGGGGCGCACGGGTATTGCAGACACGTCCTCACGTATTAATTCTGCAACCTGATTTTCTGCGCGAACTCTATAACGGTAGTATATATATAGATACATATATATATATATAAACATATATATATACATATATATATGTATACAGTATATTCCAGTGGACGTTATCGGATGAAAGTCTGGGTGGCTGCGGAGACGAAGAACGGGGGGTGAAGGGAAGAGCGAGCGAGAGAGGAAGCCATTCGGAAGCAATCAGGTCGCAACCGATATCGAATTGACGAGCGGAGGCGAATAAAGAAAAACTCATTGTAAGGTGGGCAGGCGACGTCGAGTAATTCAAGAAGTCAAGAACTATTGATTCCGAATGGAAGCGCGCCATCCGGCTGAACTCTGCCGGGAAAGCTCTGCTATCCGAAACTTTAAGCACCGTCAGAGCAGCGAGGGAGCTGTGTACGCATCAACACTCCGGTTTTAAGTGGATTAAAGAAGAGGTTCCTTCTTATTAATTAGACAAACTCGTAGAGATTCCTCGCCTTTAATCCACCGGCAGCCTCGCAAGTAGAAGTCAAGGAGCCCATCAGACGTAGACTCGGCCTCATTCTACTTAGAACTTGAGGTAGAAGAAACGGGGCGGAATCTGTGCGAGCATCTTGTGTCGAGATTCAGAGAAAATTGGAGACAAGGAAGCCGTATGGCGACACCGTGACTGCGACGGATTCCATCCCTTTTAATGGAAAGCCATGGACTCACTTCCTCTTTATCTCCTCGGCGCATCAGCTCCCTCGATCTCTGAATTAGACTCGGCGAACACGTCCCTGAGGCATCCGAATTTCGTTCCATGTCCGCTGAATCATATACGGAATTGTCTAGCCGCACGTGCAGTTCTCAATCTCGGCGACGAGGGGCTCTGTCGCGGGCGCATTTCAATTTGTTCGTGGTTCGAAGTGTCAGCTTAAAAAGTCGTCGACCCACTCGTCGCTCTGGAAGATGGGGCGAGAAGGAGAGGAAGGAGGAGGAGCGAGCTGTAGGAAATCGTAGGAAGTCTGATAGAGATAGAAATGGGAAAAGAGGAGGGGGAAAGGGAGGAAGCTAGATAAGGAATAGTGAGAGACGAGGCGATGGGAGGCCAGGGTGAAAACGAGAGTCGAAAAGCTCGCAGTGACAATCCGACTGCTCGAAGCAGGGAATATCCAGTGACATCGAGCGTCGCCAGGATTACACGGACCAGCACTTACATATCATGGGGCTGGCTCCTCTGATAGCAGGTATATTACCAAGCATTCCCCTGGTAGGCTGCAAAATATGGCCTGCTTGGGATCCGCGTCGAAAGGGATGATCCATTGGCGTAACGAGGGAGACGTACTCGCAGACGCATGCAGTTACATGTAAGCAGTGCTGATAGAAAAAAAGGGAAGAAAAATAGTGGGAGAGCCTTGGTTAATGCATTCACCTGTCAGCTGCCGCGTTCTTTCAAGTACGACTCCTTTCTTCCGTACTGGCGCCCCCATCCCTTAACGCGCTTTCTACACACCCTCTCCACCTCTCGCTCCAGCGTGGCAACCTCTCGCCTTGATTGCGCTTATGTGTCTGCAGCTTTTCCATGCCTCGGAAGCTCGGGCCGCCACAATGGATCTTTGTGCAAAGGGCGTCACCCGACCGCCTCTACTCGGCCCTTCGGGAACAATTGCCGATTTATGCAGAATACTGCTTTAGTGGACTACCACCTCGCCAATGGATTCTGTTAACTGAGATGCTTACGCGTAGCTCAAGTTGCTCATTACTTTCTTACTTTTTAGAACCATTTCATTTTATTATTCGATAGTAGTTGACCACAATTATTTGATATAAAATTTGGGTCGAAATAGTAGAGTTTTTTTCGAGATATTAGTAAGTTAAGAATCCCTTAACTTATTTTTTGAGTGATCGTTTATAAGGTTCCCCTATGCAAATTCAATTATTCGGCCGTTTTGCTTGATATTCGTTTCTCGCGGATTTGGGGAATGATGGGTGCTTGTTAACTTGAGCTGTGAGTGAGGCTTGAATTGGGATGAGGCAAGCCGCATAATTCGTGGAGTAGAGCGCGCATGGTGAACTCCCGGGCATCCTAGGGCAATCCGTGCAGTGATTACTCAGCTCGAAGGGGTCGCTATTGCTAAACCGCAATGCATTCCATCAAGAAACAAGGTAGGCGAGGGTGTAAATTTGTCAGTTGCATCTTACGATTATATCGGTCTGCCAGACAGAAGCTGGGGGGGGGGGGGGGGGGGGGGGGGATCGTGTCCCAAGAGCTTTCAACTCAAGTTACTGCAGTTCTCGGCTAACTCCGTTAACATTAAATCGCGCGACTCTATTCCGAGTACTTTCCCCCTTTTGCCTGCTCATTTTTACGTAGTTGGTTGGCAAAAAGAGGAATTTTCCATTTGTTCCAACAGCGTGGAACAAGCTTCCTATGCGAGATGCGCGCGTCCAAACTAAATATTCATTACCGAGCTGATTAATTCGTTCGAAATGGATGTGCTGCAATAATGGTGCATCAAAGTTTTACTGGAATATCGAATTCCATCGAGCTCACAGAATAATCTATTACGCGCGTCAAATTCAATCACTGCCTGACTAATTCCTCCTTCGGCGCAGCACTCCTGTCACTTCATCCGACAGGCTTTATTTTCGTCGCAATCCCCGACTGCGAGGTTTCTTTTTCACCTTTTTCCCGGCTCAAGTAGCAGAGCATTTGTCGATCGAGTGGTGCGATATACGTCGAGCGGAGGATCCACATGCGATGTAGGTACATTGAATGTCGGTGTCAGGTGGCAGAGGATTCATATTTTTCGCCAAAGTGGAACGACTTCCTGAATTCCACCTGCGAATAGAATCACACGTGCCCGTCCCATGCTATCAGCATGCGGCTTTTGTCGCTGTCGAAAAGATACTCTCCAGTGTAGTATGCATCACATACGTATCAGTATGCATCTACACACATACACAAGTCTCTGACTGCATCGCACAGCGACACCAGCCATGGTTACATTCAGTATGAAAAGTGCAACCGCATTTCTCCGCGCTTCGGGATATTCCCACATACTGCAGTGGACGACGACACGCACACGTATACAGGAACGCCGGCGGTGTGCTCGCTTGAGGGAAGTTTTAAATATTTATCAAAGTCTAGCATAGCGTCGCGTAGCCTTTGATATTCAGAGGGTAGGTGGAGCCAACGCGGGGCCCATTGTTCTTCATCGACAAGACGATCAAAGATTAATTCGTTTTATCACTAACAAATGAATGGATCGTAAATTAGCCCGGCGGGGATGCTGGCATTAGTTATGCTAACAATGCCGGGAGGGTGTATCCTCGGTGTGTCTGAGGAAATGCGGGCCAAAGCTGCAGAAGGAATAAAGGAAGAAGGTCCTGTGCTGTCGGTATCGTTATTTCCAGAGATGCCGCGTGCAAGCGTCATTAAGAGCGTGGCAAAGAAACGCAAAAGCCGCACAGAAACCTTCACATTTCATTGAAAGCAATGCGCATTCTTTTGCTTATCAGCGATCCTCTCATTAAGTTCTGCAGAAGTATCATTCACCGGCTATTTTCCCTCGTTGATAAGACGATGATTGGTGCGCATCCACTCAGCCGCTATGCATTTTCCCCTCGTGCTGATGCCGTTCATATATCCTGACGCACGTGTTACTCTTTTACCTGGCCACTGAAGGGTTGGAACGCAGTGCATGCAAGTGCGCCAGGCTTTATCTGACGCTTTATCTACTGTTGCAATGGGGACTACATTTTGCGGCGTACCAGGACTTCTCCCTGCGTCCAAATGGCCACCCAACTTCCTCGATCATGCTGGCCTTCGGATTTTTGTGTGAACCCTGCAGTGGAATGTAGAAAGCAATGCGGATATGCTCTCTGGTAACGCATCTATTGCCTTCTATGATTCTATCTTGTTTTCCATGGTAGAAAAGATAAAGTATAACTTTGAAAGTGAATCAATAAATAAGAAATTCGCTGAGGTTGTTGCAGCCACCCACTTTGTACACACCAAAACCTGCATGGTGGAGTACTGCTTGCGTGAGACCTTCCCACTTCCTATTGTTGCATCTATTCGGTCAAATATTGAGCCAATGTTAGTTCGACCTCTGCTTCAGCCACATCGTTAGTATTAAGGTCACGAATGTGCGAAGGCCAGACGAACTTAAAAGACCCTTTTGCAGTGGCTCTTCTGTACGCGCAAAGGCAGAGGGACTAACAGGGTAAAGCGGCACCAGAAAAAGGGGGAGCACTCACAAAGGGGAAGTAGGATAAAATTCCAGACAATGGCTTTATTTGAATAAGAATTGGGAGCTAGATAAGAATTCGCATTGGAGTGCAACCCCTACTCTCTGACGACTCTAGTAGCAGAGGAAATGGAAGCCTCGCCACTGAACCGCCGGTTATTTCTTATCCGAAATCAATCCTGCTATTTCGGGATTGCAGGCTTGTTGATTTCGTAACACCAAATATACACAGCGGCCAGCAATCGCTTCGCTCTTTGCGTGCAGCGTGTGAGTATGTGTGTGTTTTTGCATCGGATTTCGAGGAAACCGCGCGCAACTGCATTGGACGATCCGAGATCAATCTGGCCGGGCGACTGATATTGCGGAAATATGCCATACGGATTGCGGCCTGTGAGATTACGCGCGTTGATTTCAATTTGCGAAACGAGTTGCCGCCGCAGGCAATGCAACTCTGCCGTCGAAATCGCCGCGAGCAGAACTCAGGCGTACTTGCCGGATGGATAAAATATTAGCGAGTTTCGTTGGCTCCTGTCTACCAGCGACGCGATACATATTTTTTATCACCTATCCCACGGGAGATATGGCGACGGCACGCGCGTTCTTCCACCCTGAGGCCTTAAATCAATTTTTATGAACGGTCTGCGATCGCCTTGTGAAGAATTTGTCGAAATGATTGCTCCTCTACTTTGACACGCGCAGTCAACTGTCGCCGTGCAGGACGTATGACCTTTGATATATTTGTATTGCCATCCGTACGTGTTAACTCAAGCGTGAAATAATTCGATTTATATTTATCCGTGTGGAATTCTATTTCTATCGCGTTACACTTCCAATTTGCGCAAGAAAACACAAAGGTCGCACTAATAAATGAATAAAAAGCAGTGGAACCTTTTATTAATAACCTCTTTTCATAAAGTTGGAAAGTTCAATTAATAGTTCAGTTTTGAAAAGTTCAATTGGTAGAAGGAGCCGCGTGACATAGGTATGGCCGATGACTCCCAGAAGGATCGGAAGTGCGGCTCCGCCAAATGAAATTCTGTCCGATGCTGCGGATCGCTCGTAAATCGACTTAAAGTAGACGGGCGAGGATATAGCCAAGTGAAGGGCGGCGCGCACCTCTCTCGCCGGCGAAAATGGTTGCATGCGGGTAAAATTGTGATTGAAGTGGATCGGACATTGCGTAACTGGGACAGTTAATTTATCAAGCGCTTCTTCGTCTCGGAGGGACATTACACAGTCAATGTATTCGGGAATATTGAACGAGCCTCGAGCGGCGGGGGTAGCACATATCCTTGAACTAAAGGTGGTGGTCGTGTCGAGCTAGCACCATCGCCCCAAAGGCACCTTTCGTGGAGCGAGCGAGTGCTTCTAGGAATTAAAGAACAATTTATATTCATATAGCGAGCGAGTCACGAGTGCCATAAGTTCCACTGAGTTATGCCCGAGCGTAAACCTTATCGACACGCGAAAAACGAGCCCGCTCAGTTGGTCATGAATGATACATAAGGACTCAACAAATACCGGTACGCGCCGCTAAATGCAAATCGCCAGAAGAGTAACGCAATCCATTTTGCCCGCGTATTAAATTACGATGGATTCACTCTGTTTCGCTAATCGGAACTCTGATGATTATTGCAGCGGGCGGTCATATTGCCGTTTTAGAGAAATTAATTGCCCGCTGGTCCAAACAGCCCTCGGGATTACGAGCTTAAGGAGGCTGTATAATGACTTTGATGAGAAATATAATCTAGAACTAAAGCATAATATTCAGCGCAATGTGCATACGAACGCAGAATACAATCGCGTCCAGTTAAACATATTTGAAGTAATAATATAATATATTCGTATAGTGATTGTATTTCCAGTTAAACACCGCAGAAGTCCGCTCCTCTTGATTATGTTAGTACATTCATAACTCCACACTGTAATTCAAATGATACTATCAATTAAAAGAGGATTACAAGTCAAAATTCGTTCAATCATTCAGTTCTAAACCACTGGTAAGTGTCGAAGCCTTCAGCGAACACGTAGGAATCATCGTTTATTCCTCGCAGGAGAGAGAACAGATCGGTGGCCGAGAGGCCGCGATAATTGGCCGGGCTTAATAGTGTGTTGGGGGTGGTGTTTGTGCATATGTGCCAATAGAACTGGAGCGCGAGACAGAGAGTCAATCAGAGTGAGGGCATGCAATGTCCCCGAACAAACCAATTCATTCTCCTGTTCCCAGGCCGGTGGTACGCCGGTGGTGCGCCCGTGAATGCCAGGGGCCGCGCAAGGTTAACTGCGGTCGCACCCGCCACTCTCGGCCAATCGAATTCCCCTGCCAAGTTAATTCGTCGGCAGACACGTGTGTATGTGTGCGAAAAACCACAGTTACCTCGACCAAGGAGGAAAGGAAAGCCAGTGTTACGGACTCCTGGCGGAGAGTGCGCACGTCCGATTGATATTCCGAGTTCGCACTGTTGCTCCAGCTCTTGAGCCCTCTGCGTCCCTATGGCTTTTGAGCGGCAGTGACCTTCGTAAGGGCCACTTTATCCCTGACATAAGTTCTCGTCAAGAAGCGTGTCGGGGCTTGGAGAGCCTCAGGGATCCCTGCGGGGTCAACCGACAGTGGTGGACTGTCTCTCCCTATACACTGGCTCAGGAATGTTTCAGTCAGACAGGCTGCGACAATCTTATCGGGATGTGGTCTGGCTTTATGGCACTGAGCTTACGGCTATTGGAGATCTCAAGACGGGGATCGGATATTCTCAAGTCTCGGATAGACCACTAACCTCGACCTCTTACCGGCTCGTTTTTCCATCGACAAGGGAAGCATCGCACGCGACAATCGATAAGTTCGGATTTCCCGCAACAAATTGCAATTATTTCTCGAGATATTAGAAGCGAAAGTTGAATAAATGTTTATGACTTCCGTCATAACACTCGACATTCGCTCGTTTTGCGGGTAGTCGGCAAAACGATATACTTTGGCCCTCATTAGAGAGGGCGGGGGCGTCTTATCTGCTAATGTAAGCCACTGATTAACTGGGACACTCGTTAGCCCGGGACTGATGACCGATAAGAATCGCATGCGATCATCAGTGACGGATAATCATGGCTGGAACGCAATTAAATCCGTGCACCTGATTATCCTGGAGGATTTGCGGTTGATTCGCAGTGTTAACTGCGAATGTGTAATTTATTATGGTAACTGCGCGGAACAGAGAGTATAATCGGGCGGATCGGGGAGGATTAGTGTCGAGTACAGAGAGCCTTTTTCCCAGAGTTACTAAAGAGCTCGGTTCGAATTACAGTATTAACTCGATGCGGAAGAAAGCTGTGTGCGAGTACAGTGGGTTAGCAACATTGGACGTACCAAGCCACAAGCACGGCTTGCTCTCGTGGTTTCCAAACAATAATTCTATTCAATTACCGAATCCTCTCGATACGATTAGCGGGCTTTATCAAATTTGCGTGTGGAGCTGCCGGCCCGTGCGAGAGCGAGAACATCGGAGACACGCTTTGTTTGGAATTTCGGCCAAACTGCTTGAATTATTGAAATTCCGGGGAATCTGTTTGTCGGTGGCGAGTTTCACCGCGTTTGCGGTGACGCAATAACTCATCGGAACTTCCAGGGAAACGCCCGCGGAAGGCCCAGCGCTCCGTCCTTCGTCGGATTGAAATAGTCTTTAAAATGATACTGTTTGCGTTTCATTCGAACCACCCCAGCAAAACCAATGATGATTTTGTGCCCTAATTATTCTGCGAATTTAAACAACGCGCCTGGCAATATTTACCTAAAGGCACTTCGGTAAATGAAACTTATTTGTAATAATACACAGTGCATCTGTTAGACTGAATGTATTTATTTGCAAGTAAAAACCATCGACCGGTCTAAAATATCTTTAAATGATTACACTATTGAATACTTAACCCTCTTTAAATCAAGATGAAGACATTTATAATGCAAAGGATTACTGCTGAATTCTTGAACTACTTTCAGTAAATGTCGGGGTACATTAATAATATAACTGAGTCAGAAGTCTAATGCGCAATTCGGAAGAACTATTTCATCAAAGTGGTTTAATAGTGCTCGAAGAAAATCTCAATAAGGAGCAGCCGATGCGCGCGAGCGACATTAGGCAAGTGCGCTCGTAGAGGCAGCCGTCCCCGAACTGAATCTCATCGTGTGAAAATTGGAAAAGTTCAAAGCGGCCTTGCGCCACTGGTGGAGAGGATTGGCGGGAGGTCAGAGAAGGCATCGAGGAAGGATGAAGAGAAATAAAGGGTGGTTGGTGTGGGAGAGGTGAGAATGCACCGCGATAGGGTGTGAAAGAGGGCTCGGCGAATTCGGAGCGGGAGAGCCCAGGGCAGAAAGGCGACGACACGAGAGAGGTATGCGCACCACCGGAGATGCGGAGAGCCATTGTTCTTACGGCTGAAGGTATCGTTCGATTTCACGGCCTGCAGGAATACCCGTGAAACGAATCACTCCCTGAAAGGAAGAGATGTATACCCCCAACTGCTTAATATGCCTCACCCGCCGGCGATGTTCACACTTGGTGGCCTTTGCCGAAATTCCCCTCTAAATTCTTTCTCGACCCTAACATATATCACTTTTAAAAGTCGACATTTCTTTCCTCCTTTCCATTGGAATTATAATATTATTTTTCATACTTTTTCCTTTCAACCATTTACAAGAGAGTGACTCATACCTTTGCTCTTTTTATAGAAAACAATTTCTATAGATTTTCCATTGTGTTTCGCCTGACTCGGCGAACTAAAGGCAGATATTATTTCCTTATGATTTATTAAACACGGCGGTTTTAAATTAGCCGAGTATTTGCATGAGCGCGTGTTGACGCGTAAAGAGATCGATAAGCAGGAAGTAAGGCGGAGCCACCTCTTTACGGAAGTGCGGGCGCGAGACCCTCGAGGAAAGGGTGGAGCAGTAGTAGGAGCAGCAGCAGGCGGAGTATTTCGAAAATGTGCTCGACGGTAAGTGCGAAATGCTTGGAATCACATTACTCCTCGCAGTCCGACAAGAAACTCGGGAAAAAGCAGAGCGAGCTGGCCCCGCAGAACCAGCAGCGCGGTGCGCCGGCCACTGAAGATTAAAAGTAAGTGCTCGGGGCGTGCTAAAGAGCAGCGCCCCCGAAATCTCAAAGCAGCCCCGCGGCGCGCGACCCAATTTCCCGGATCATCTGTCAAATGAACAAGAAACAAAAACTTGCTATCGCTCAAGATCCAACAAAAGAACTGCGTTACTCGCCAAATCTCTCAAGGAGACTCCTGCCAGACAATTTCATCAATGGGGAATTCCTCGGTGGCAGACACCGGTGGCAGATGTGCTGCGTGACACATTCAAGCGGCGGTAATTAATCGTGGCCAATTAAACTGGGCTAATAGCTCGCGCGCGCTCATTCGGCTTCATAAATATCAGCTTTCCAAAAAAACGGATAAAGCCTGGGATGGGATTCACCGGAAGCCGTATCACTAATCTTCCTTGGATGTACGAGAGCAGCAGTCCCTCCTCCCCTGGGCCAACGCACGCAACCACTCACATGGAAGGGCGACTCAGCCGGCGCTTGTCAGAGAGTCGCTACATACGATACCGCAATTAGTTCCGCGTGAGTGCTCACTTATTAATTAACCGCGCGCATCGACGGTGACGCGAGCGCGCGCGCGCGCGTGTGTTTATTCAGTGTGTGTGGGTGCGTGTGGCCGAGCGGTTAGGCGGGGGCCGGTAAAATCGATCGGAGGCCTCTTGAACCACAGGCAAGCCTGTGTGTCTGTGTGTGTATACTTTTTCTCCTCGTCTCTCTCATTCAAGCCTCCCATATTCTTCTTACTCTCTCTCTCCCTCATTTTCTTTCTGAGGCTCGGTCTCGCCTTGCCGGCATCGCCAAGAATCCGATTTAAGGGGTTGACGGTCTCGAAGTCGAGAGGAATGAAAGCGGCGCTGAAACGTCTCGAATTACGAGGCGGAAAGCGAAATTGTTTTCGCGCCATTGGTAGCTCGAGCAGTTCGCCGGCACGTTTTTATAACGGGTCTTTCGGGCGTGCTCGTTTCCAGCGGCCTCTCACTCTTGCCTTTCTATCTTTCGCTCTTCTCAACTTTCACTCTCTTTCACTCTATTTCCCTAGCCGCGCAGTCTCTCGCTCTGTCTTGTTACGTAATGTGGAGCGTTTGAACAAAATTCCACGGCTGAATCGCGCCTCCCACTCGCGCTAATCATGTTTTCCAGGTAAATGCTCCTCGGTGAATGGTTGGGTTAATTAATATCCCGAAAAAATTATGAGCATGCGCAGTCAGGATGAATGAGATAAATGGCAGCCGCGGCTGTCCCTTTATGCGCCTTGATACATACCCGGCTCATCATCGCTGAAAAGTGCGTCTGGCACATTAACGGATATTAGTATGGTTACGTAAACTGTCTATGTATAAAGACGCTCTCCAAAGCAGTAATTATAAAGTTGTACTAATTAGAGATAACTCCTACGGGCGGCAGACTCTCTTTATGTCAAGTCACATCCACAAAGGCTCGTACGAGCCACGACATACGCTTTCCTTTTAGCTTATTGATTTATACTTTCCAGTCATTTCCTGGAGCCAGGGAATTGTTTAAACTCATCTCAATCACTTTGTTTCTGAAAATTAATATGCGGCGTTTCTTCGGCGAACGAAACATTTTACGATGGTAACTTCAGGTTTATAAAATGGATTTAATGCTGTCACGTGCGAAGGTAATTTTGTGAGGCGAAAATACTCGTGTTCCCATTAATCTGACAAGGTAGAACGTCAGGAGAAACGTACGAGCGCAAAGATGACAAGCCAGTACGTAAACTAGATTTCTTTGGAGCGCTGGCATGAGAAACAGATGTTACAATTTGATAGCGGCGCCAAGATAAAATCTTCTCGCCGTCACGGACACGCCGATTTTCGAGCGCCGGCTCTCTTTTTCGCGTCTTTCACCAGTAACGGCACAAATTTCCTGGCCTGTTGCCTGCCGATCCCATTACTCACTGTCACCCTCAAATAATCATATGGAAATCTACGCGCTAATTAGCCAGCTGTGCCGATTACTCATTATACGCACATCAATTAAAGTGGGAAATTTCCTATCACAAGTTACATGATCGCGTAATTGACACTAGATACGAAAACTAGTGTATCCAGATAAATGCTCGGCTAATGACTGACTTTATCAAGAATAAAAACGAGAAAAAAGTCGGCTGGTTTTCTAAGCACCGACAATGCACGCCCATGAAATTATTATAATAACTGTTATCAGATTTTATGCGTCATGCGATGCATCACTAGCAGCACAAAATCGGTCGATTTGTTACGCGGTTTCGAAGTACATCTTTCCAATGCACCATTACACTCGCAGTACCATTAAGTCGTGCTTGAATTGCGTTCTCACCGCACTGGCGGAAACCACGACATTTTCATTTATCTGAAATCACACGTGCACGAGTAGCTCTCGATGCAAGAGGCCGCCGCGCCGGTCAACAGGTTAATAACATCTGCATTAAACGGGGCACGAAAAACTCGAGCACGCCAATCCAGCCATTCAACAAGTACGATATTCCAAGTCCGATGCATATCAAGCCAGACATTTCCCATGCATTTAAGGGTCGGCATATACTAACAATAAGAAAAACTAGCTGGCCGTTTGGACTTCATCCATCCCGGGAAGCGAGTCATAGCGTGCTGGATATCGTCGGGGTGGAACTTGGGCATCGTCGAGTCACCTCGTGCGCTTGATACCCTTTATTGTAATCGGGCGTGCAATTACGGAACAAAAGGTTCGACGCCTGGGAGGGCTGGTTTAGCTCGTCGTGGGTTGGTTAAAGGTGTGTGTCGGTGCTCTTTGTGCGCCACGTGCTGAACAAGAGGCTATCCATTGTTTGCTGCGCATGTTTCTACCTCGGCGTCGTGCCACTTAAGGATCTTCGACCGTAACTTGATGACTGCCAACGACGAACGTCGTGAGTGACTTTAAAGCCAGAAGCAAACCTTCCCGAAAGCCGAGAGGCGTTCGAGAAGGGCCGGGGATGCTGCACTCTCGTAGTGTTTTCGTTCAATTAGAGTAGGTTCTCGTGCCAGGGTCAATAGCTGGATGTCGGGTCAATAGCTGAAAGGCGGAAACATAACACTGAATTATTGAACTAGCTATCTCCTAGCTTGCCGGCCTCCTCTTCTCCCTCTTATAGCCAACTGCCAAGGAAAATTGCCCGATGCTCCAAGATGAATTTCCAGCTATGCTCGCCGCTTAAGCCAACCTGTATTGACTCGAGAGCCGCTGAACCACCTACATCTATGGGAACCTATGTGCGGAGAATCTTTGCCGACAGCTCGTTGACTCTACCAGCCGCTTTCTCGTTCCAGTAAGCAATAATAAGGCATTAGTCGGTATTGTCCTCGGGCGCATTCCTCCATGCGTGAAGAACCAAGAGGCACAATACTTTCTTGGCAGAGTACATATGGATAAATAGTTCTACAAGCATTGCAATGTTCATACGAGCATGTGATTTGTATTATGTATTTCTGTTCCGTAAACAGAAAAGCGAGGTGGGATCTTCGTTGATCTTGTGTTAATCATGAAGAAAGTCTTGGAAATAGGAGCAAACAATTTCATGTCCATTGCTAGTATACAAACATTGATGAAAATAGTGATCTCCCAACAAAACCAGTAAAATGCCAATAATTAAGAGAGAGCATCACATTACATAAATATGAAGGTTAAACAGGACAAACATTCAATAATACTGTTGGCTCTGTTAGCATACGTAGAAAGAGAGTCGCAATCTGTTGTGGGAAATTTTGCGAGCGGAGCTTTCACCCTCGCCGACTTATCCCTCCGACTGACAGAAAGCTCATTATGCTCGGTGTACCAAAGTTTTAATGTCATTATCAAGCGCTACACAGTGCTCGACGTGTTACGCCGTGCGGCGCTCTGAATTGCTGGTAGTTTTGATCTTCAAGTTCATCAGGGCTTAGAGCCTAGGGGAAGCTGTACACATAGATAGACACCCGGAGAGAAGCCGTGAGAGAGGGAGAAAGAGGGAGCTAACTACAAATCATTGCGGGCTGGAACCTGGTGTTCAAGCTCGTTCGCAACAGCTCAACTTCCAGCGAACGAGCCTTCTGTTCGTGAAAATGGCTGCCATTAAAGACAGTGCACTTGCACTATGCACGCGTGCTCACAACCACACTGACTGCGCACACTTAGCGCAGTTCACTCCGGATTGTTAGATCTGCTGCGAACGAAACTCGGCGACGTATTGGGTGCCAGTTGGCACTTTCGCGCACCCACTCACCTTCCGACTTAATACTTTAAAGACCAGCCACTTAGAGCGAGTACTAATATTCTCCAATGCCATTTCGAGGAATTAGCTGCAAAAAAGTTGCACATAAAAGCAGAGAAATCCGAAGACCCTTCTTTCCCTCTGCTCAAATTAGCGAAAACTTTTTTCTCTGTGAGAAGTTCTCGCGATATGGAATAGGAAAGTATTTGAAATTCATGCAAAAGTGTGTGAAGTACGTGAGTTTCAGTGCAGGCAAAGTTTCTATTGGACCATTGGTAATAAATGAAGGCAGTTGCGAATGTCACACAGTAACTGATACATATGCATCGATGTAGAAACGGCAGAGTTCCGGGGCGAGATTTAGTTCGATGTTAATGGCGCCAAGTGCAGCATTCGAGCACTTGCTAGTCTAATAGATCTTCGCGACAGTGTTATTATTAACCAGGCTCATTTTCAACATGTCCGTAGCAGGATAGTGCTGGCATTAGTAACCCTGAAGATGTTCATCCAACTTTGCGCCAGATGTTGTGTGACTTGCGGGACCGAGTGATGCCTTCTGGATCAACAGCAATCTATAATGCATTCCAACTACTGCTTTCCATTGGCTGCATTCATATCATGGAAATCACCAGTATTCTCGGAGCTCGAGTGCAATATTACTCCCTGTTGATGAAACCCGGCATTCTTGAAGAATATGGGAGAAAGGATTGGAGAGATTATTCACACCAGCTGCAGAAGGAGTATTGATTTCGTTTAATATGCGTTCGATAGAAAATTGACACGTCTGCCATTGGCACCTTCATTGCACATTTCTGCAGGCAGTCGGATCGATGACCAATTAATTCATTAAAACCCTCGCTTTTTGCCTCGTTAATTTTGCTTTTCGTTACTATACGTAGCATCGCCTTCGACTCCCCCTCTTTTTCACCAAGAGCTGCTGAGCAGCCACCGGCTTTAATTCAATCGCAACGATGTTCCACCGAACAATCGGCTAATTCTACTCTCCAATCGGTTATCGGGAATTAGTTTGGTCGATCGGTCCAGCATATCTAAATACCAGTAGACATTGATTAAACCGAGATTACTTAGCCGGCATTATCTCCGCCGGCATCGGTCACCCGAATGCCCAATAAGCCATATCGACAATAAAAGCCATTGATAAATTGGCAATGATTGTCCCTCAGAAGCGAGAATACTTATGAGATAGCATTTCAACAATTATTCTCCGGGATAGAATGTTGACTTTCTTGTCTCTTCTACAGAAAATGTCATATTTATACAAACCTTTCGAGAGAAGAGACTTAACAAATCAGCTTCTGATTAAATTCCACGAAGCGAAAGGAGACTAATGGCATTCATAATATGGTAATATGGATTGCCCGGCATGCATGGGAATGGCAAATGCACTGCAAATTGGGCATGTAATGAGCGAGATTAGCCGTGTCCCCGGCCGGAATCTAATCCGAAATTACGTGATTTCGGCGAGCTCTTGTTCTCAAACTACAATTGGGGCTTCGCCCCGACCGAGCAAGGAGTGTAGCAAGCACATCGGAGGCGAGGACGAAGTTAGTCAGCAAGAAGAGAAGCCGCTTATCACAACAGGATCAACCCGGAACAATTCGGTGTACACATATACACATATTCGGATGAGAGTGTTGCTCGGCTAAAAACAACTAACCAGGCTAGTGGCATCCCAAGACCAGTTGACGAGGGACTGTTATTTAAAGCGATATTAGCAGGCGGCAAAGGTAGGAGCGGCCTGTGCAAGGGCCAATGTTGTCCGCGTGTAATTAAACGCGCGGGGCCAAGCTTTGTCTTAAAGCGGAGCAGGAAGAGGGTGGAGGCGGTGAAGTGGGGCGGAGTGTGGCGGGATCGGAAGGATGACTTTCCAGTTGGCGAAGTACTTGTAGGTATAAGCCACTTAGGTCATGGAGGACTTTCCTCTCATATTGATTCATGCTAGCTCAGCGTCGCCGGCCTCGAATAGTGGGCGCTGAAACGAAAACAGCGCGCCGGCTTTAGCTAATGGTCAACACGTCCAAAGGATGCGGCCGTTACTAGCCACACACGCGGCAATTTAGCCGAAGGTGCGACGAGCAAGCTGGCTGCGTCAACTACTGTGTTCTCACGAAAAACAGTGTCAGCAGAGTGAGTCAATGACGGTGTTTGTGCGATGCCCTGGCAGGAGCCGACGCCTCTTTCGCTCCCTCGGCCTCTCTCCACATTTCCGATGAGTCCCAGGTGTATAATAAATGAGGATGAGGATTGCATTCGCAGAAATTGGTGTCTGACCTTGCTGCGGATTTAGGGTTTTAGCAGGCTGCGGCGGAATCGTCCGGTTTAAGTAAGAGCGGCGGCGCGATACCGGATTGTTTGAGAGCCCGGTGAAACCGGAGCCCCAAATCGATTCTATGTATTCCTTTTTCCAGGAGCGCGCACTCGTCCGCCTCATTCGAATCGGACTCTCCTTCTCTCACTCTCGGCTCTCCGAATGGAGCAGTAATAAAGAACCTGTCCGGAATTTGGCGGCCATTCTTCTTCATTGCCGTACTCCATTTCCCCGGGTGCTTCGGGATTTTCCTACTTCTCTTTCTGTCTCTCCTCGAGGTTTTAAGCGCGCCGAACTAAGGGCTTGTAGAATCGTCAATGGAATCGGCCGAACTGGAACTAACGAAAATGGAGAAGCTTCTACCACTAGTGTTTTTTAACCGGGCAGTTTCGAAACGGTGATTTAATACAAGCATTCGTAAAATTGTTTATGCGATATCGAAGGTCGGAAAGATTCTGGCTTAGTTTTATGCGAGTGTATACATGCACTTTGAGTTTCTTAAGTCTCTGTGGATTCTATTGCGAATAAGTTCATCCTCCAAAGGATGTGAGTAATAAAGAATTCACATAGACGTTTCGACGGTAAATATTCTCAGAGTAAAGGCACTAGGTGCCTGAGAGATGCAGTAAGAAATCTGCCTGACGATTTTCGTCGCTACTGTATCTATCAGGCTCTCACTACTTCCAAATGTAAATACGTATAATATGTACACGTGCACAGCTTTTAAATAGGTAGGGTTTCCTTTAAAGATTCTCGCTCTCAACATGACGGTGTCGCTGGAGCCTCGTCGCCGGGCCTCTAGAATGGATCAAGCTCTTTGAATTCTGAAGGGTCCTTCATACCTGTCGTCCGCTTTGGAGCAATTTTCCCGGATGAAAATACGTGCGATTGGTCGCACTAGCGGTGAATGCTGAAGAGTGAGCTTTCGGGTAAGGGTAGGTCGCGACGCCGCGCCGAGAGTGAGTATGTGCCAGCAGAAATTGATCGAGCAGTGCTCCGGCGCCTCGTTAATCCATTACGATCCGCAGAGGAGCACCGCCAAAATGAAAACGGCGTTCTCATTAACTCTCGCTTTGACACGAATTTCTCACCGCTGGCTTTGTCTAGCGGCGCGGCGGGCGAACCCTATTTGCTCACACTTTATTGTCGCGCACACCGCTTGCCGAACTATCTCACCGCAACAGCGCTCTCCGAATTCCTCCGCCAGTTTACCAAGTTCCTCCGAGAGCAGCTTTTTCGATTTTTCCCCTATTTCCACACGCTCGGCTTGGAACAAGTTTAATTAATACGCCGCCCGATCCTGGCAAGATCATTCCATTCGTCATGAATATTCCCCCCCACGATGCTGCCGCGGTTATATCGAGCTGGTCCCCAAATTCCCCCAAGCTCCGCAAAGGTTATTGCGGCGTCCCAAAAACAGCTACCATTTCCTGTACGGTCGAGAAAAAAGTAGAACTTGCTGTGGGAAACTGGAAAATTTCGAAGAGGTGAACTTTGCCCGGAAGGAGAAGTATCGGGTGCAAGTACCGGCGTGTTTTATTGTTGCTAGGTCCGACGTTGATTTTTATTACGACAAGTCCAATCAGCTTAAATGCCGTCTACTTAAAGCTGCTGCTTACCTTTTAACATCTTTTTTCTCACGGTGTATATTCATTTCCTGTCCGTGCTTAAGTGCGACGCCCGAGAGAACTGCTGGCTGAGAGGGTCGACGATGCGCGAGGAGAACGCTTAATTTTCCGACACAACTTATCATCCCGTAATTGAGGAAAATGAACTCAGGTTGCCAGCGCTCCACGGTAATTTTGTATCATTCTTTCAGGAAAATCTGCGCTAATGTTACGGTGCTTGTACTGTTCATCCTAGCGGTGCTCCTTAAGATTTGTTATTACTTTGTCTGTGAAACGAGCTGCTTCTCCGGCAATCTTCGCCTTTGGGTATCATTTCAAGGACTTTTCCTGCTATTCAGTAGCTCGTCAGGACTGGAGCACCCTAATTTAGCACTTTGTAACAGGCACAATTGATATACAATGCCTGTATTGTTGTCGTATTTTTATTTTTACAGGAAGACTTTCAAGATACTGAACTATCTGTGTCAAACACGCTGAGTACAGTTATTTGTATTGAACAATATCTCGCCTCTTCTTGCTCGCGCAGATTAATGAATCTCGAGTTCCCGATTCCCTGATACAACTTAATGACAATTATGCATACTAATGAAGCGGGAGGTAGTCGTTGAAAAGATTTTGCCAGGCTCAGCAATGGCGGCTCAGCGTTATGACCCTCAAGACAATTGAATTATCGTGCCGAATGAAGTCATTGGAAACCTATACATATCCCGCCTTTCCTTCCGCAATTTATCGTGAATCCTATTAAATTCTCATTACTCTCTATTATTCGCGGTTCGAGAGTGTGCACAATATAAGATAGCACTTCCTTTCATTCCTCTTCTCTTCTTGATACAGCTGTATATTTCTCTGCACAGTTTCCCACGTTACCAAGACATTTGCTCTTGGATTGAATGAGACAAATTCTTGCGCTGCCACTTTACGACTGCATAAAATACAAATGAAACAAATTAATTCAAAGCCGGTAGCGGAAAGAACGAGGAGCCGTAAAAGTCCGTGATTGAAATGAAGCTGGTGATGCAGCTGATATAGCCGAGTTGGAGGATTGTCCGGCTCTTGAGGGTCGTTGGGGGTGTCGAATTCGTATCTGAATATGCGTTTAAAGGCATTTGGCGTCAGCGGGGCGTACGCAGCTAGCGAGACGCCCGAGCATCGCGAAAAACTAATCGTCATGGGAACCTGGGCGTTTCCCTTTTCCCTCAGTTTCCCTCTACGCTGAGCATTCGCGCGGCCTTTGTCTTCCTTATCTCGACGCACAGTGCGCACTCAGCCAGCTCCATCCAGCAGATAACTCTGCCGCTCAACTCCCAGAAGTCGAAAGCACTGAAAAACGCTTTATTCACTACCCTCCACTGATATGAACTCTTCCCCCACCCCCTTCTCACACTCCCCCCCCCCCCCCGTATTTTCTCTCATAGGAATAGAACAATGCGCACTAATTGCAAATGCACAGCTCTGCAAATGCCGAAAGCATGTGGACAGGACACTGATAGCCGGTTATGGCTTCATGGGTACCTGTTGATGCGATCCGAACGATTGCCAGCCATTCCGAACGAATTAGTGTTTGACCAATTGACTACCCCAGTAGGAAAGGCTGAAATTCCATGCCACTGTGGGGTAAATTCACATTTCACAAGATACTCGACAGAGTGAAACAAAATGAACTACACTGCAACGAAGAATTCTCTATTGTCCCTTGAAAGTCAGGTTTAAGCCGCGCAGTATTCTCGCACCCCGGCGTTGACTTCCCCAGCGCTCGATCAAGAAAGCAAACATAATTGGCTATTCAATTCCAGTGGCAGTGTTCGCTGAGCCATTATCTCGGCGATTGTCTGAAGTCGCTTGAAAAGATCGCAGGCCGCGCGAGCACACATTGACACCGGCTTTCTCCTAACGATCGCTCGGCTCTCCAGACACAGTCGATGCTTCTGATCCACGCGAGAGAGAGGGGCAGGGAGGGAGAGGGAGAGAGAGCCGAGATCCTCGCGCTAATAACGTGTCCCAGCGATGCTCGTTCCGCCTGGCTTTTCTTCCTCTCCGGGAAAGCTTGAATGTTAAGGCGTAATGTTCCCGGTGAGGGTGCGCAAGATGAAGGAGGGCTGAAAGGGTGTGGGTGGAGAGAGAGCGCAGCCTCTGGACCACGTGCCTAATGGATTCAGGCGAAATTATCCCCGCGGAATACTGAATGAGCGGTTACCGCTGTCATATAATTCTGCGACCGCGTGGATATTAGGTGTACGCATTTAACGTCACGTTCCTTTCGTCGGAACGTGGCACATCCGGCTCTCTACGTCCCCTTGAGAAACGACGCTGGCGTGCTGCTTGTCTCTCGACGTTGCTGACGATTCCCGGCGAGTGGTCGACGTTTGTCGGCTTAAAGCTCGACGGAGGGTGGCGCGAGCGGCCTGGATAAAGTCACTGTTTCAGGGGGTTAAAGACACGGGCAATCGGCCAAAGCCAGCCCCGTTGAGAGCACTGCCTCCTCCTCCTCCTCCTCCTCCCTTTCTATTCTCCCTCGCCCTATCTTCGCCGGGACTTCTCCACTGGGCTAACTGACTCTTACCTCCTAAACGAACGTGTAACAAGCGGAGAACAATCCATCTCAAAGACGCGGCTGCCTCTTCGTCGCCTTTTAGAGGGCCTCCGCTCCCAGAGAGTCAGAGACACTTGCGGAAACCGTGTTTAATTGGAGTTTGGCAATGGCTTCCTAGTACCTCCATCAGGATTTGATTCATGGCTTGAAAGATCCAGGGGATTTTAGCGAATTATTCCCCTTTCTAGCTTCCAAGAAAGATAAGAGTGAGAGGAGTAATGCTTGGTAGGTAACGTTTTAACATTTGTCTGCGAAATTTGTACAAAATGCTTTCTTTAACTCATATTTCAAAAGACACTGGGTTCAATATATTCTCAAATTCTATTAAAAACAACATGATTCACACGTTGTTATTATGGTTACGTAGTTTTCACGTCGCCAACTATATTATAGGAGTTCGTATGAGGAGCACGTGTGTAGAAAAGGGCGAGAGCGGTAGCAATTGTTCGTATGCGATCATCCGTATTGCTTTGTGGCTCGGCTGCGCTTTGTAAGTAGTAATTAAATCGTCGGAAGTTCCTGGGTCCGAAACTCTTCTCAATCGCGTGATCAGCAGCGGGGCGGTATCGCACTGGAGGTCTGGCTCTGCCCCTTTTAACAGTGAAAGAAGCACAGAAGATGCTCCGGCGAAGAACAAAGGCCGTGCTCGATGCTGGGGAAAAGGTACGAGAGGGAGAAAGCGGGCAAGAACGCCTGGCAAAAACGCCTGGGAAAAGTGAGCGGGAGGAAGGAAGAAAAGCAGGCAGAATAGAAGAGGGAGAAAATTGGAGCTTGAAAGAAGTAAAGTGAGCCGGTGGCAAGGCGGTTGGTTAGAGTGAGACAGAAAAGGCCAAAGGGGGGAGGCCGAACAAGGGAAGGAAGAAGTGTGGACAAAGGGCCGCATGAAAAAACGAAGAGGCCAGAGAGGAAAGGGCAACGCGCTCGAAGATAAGACAAGTTGAAGTCGCCGGAAACTTTGAACCGGCAAACGCCCCGGAAAAATATCCGGACGCCCAAAGGCCACTAATCTATAATGAAAATTCACAGAGGAGGAAAAGTGATTCTTCCTGGCCCTATAAGTTCATCAATCGCGAGCCATCTTTTTCACTGGGTATAATCCCCTGGCAGCTTCATCTTCAGAGCTCCTCCTAGCGAGTGAACATTTTTCTTTGCTACTTAAGCAACATAATAACATAATAAATCTTTGCGATACCAGAAAAAACTATCTTTAACCAAACCTTAAAGATTTAGTGCTTTTTGTTTATATAAAGCGAACTGCCGGCGTAAAATTCAATCCTTTAGCTCATTATTTCGCATGTAATTACAGAGGCAATCAGATGGGCAGCGAACGTCAAAATATATCCGTGTAAATACGACTTGCGGCGACGAGTATAAATTGCGTTTGCTGTCGGTGAGCCCGGATTGATTTGCAAAGGCGCTCGGAAATTCCACTTACGTGCCAGTCGTCCGAAAATTGGATCAGGCAAGTGAACTCGCGGTCGCTAATTCGGCCACCAGCTTATTAAAACCGCTTCAGATCCGCACTCCAGAAAATGCGGCGAATTCAACTGTCAGTCCTGTTTGGATAGTCTGCGCTCGTTTGCATATATCCGGTTGTACTCGAGTGTTTAGACCAGGTCGTTTCCGATGCTCGATACGATAGGAAAAACCAAGTGGAAATGCCGAATTACGAGGTATTTCACGAATGCGACGAGAGTGTTTAATTAAAATAAGCGAATTCATGTAACCAATTTCCCAAACTCGATTTACGTAATTGCAGTTGCGCTTACGTCTTCGGACTGGCGGCGAATTTCTAATACGAGATGGGGCTCGGAGTTGGAGAATACGGGGAATTGCCGGGTCGATTAGTTAATTTACGCTCCATCACACGTCAGGTAGGCGAGCAGGGTCGTTGGATACACAAGGTTAGCGGTGTCCGGATGGCTGATGGCGGCATTAAATGTAATTAACAACTAGCGCATAGACGTGCCAGAGGCCCCGAGGCCCGTTTCATCAGGGCGCCGATTCTGCCGAACTTCAAAGATCGTTTCAACTCAGCCTTTGCCAGATAAATTATTATAGTGCCATGAAATTTCATGTAACGAGTCGAAATTCCCTGCGTCCCCTGTCTGTGAGAAATACGTAGTTTAAAGGATACGTCAATCAAATCACCGATTAATTAATTATAGTTTAACTCCTCGGGAAATTCAAGTATGATTGGTCTGGAGATTTTCAGTAGATTTTTTATCGCTCAGACAGAATCCCAGTGCTCCGATATATTTTCCGGCTCCTTCCACTTTAATAATCCCAGATGTGCACCGGCTGAAAACTATAACCGCGGCTAAATGAGGGGACAATTAAATGGAGGAAGCGGGAGGAAGGGGGAGGGTTATTAAATACCTACGGGAACGGAGATCGCGTGTGGGAGGGAGGGGGGGGGGGGATGAAAAATACAGTCTCCCTAATTGCACCGGCTTCCAAACGCCGTTATTGGCATTCTAGTGCCGGTAAAATGGTTACAATTCCAGACTTAAATGCTGATGGTTCGATTCACTCTTAGAAAGCAATGCATGACAATTCATTAATTGGCAACAACACGAACATTTCACTAATTGAAAGTGCATCTCGAGAATCTTTATAGAATAATATATATTTCGATAAGTATATTCGTTTAAAAAGCGCACACGTTTCGGAAGGATAGCATTGAGTCAAATATAGCGGACTAAAATCTCGAACTTTAAGGAATTTGGCTGACTGCGACGTGTCGTAATGTATTAAATAAGGAAGTGCCAACAGTCACCGGGTTTCCGAGTAAATGTAATAAGGCTTTTTGGAGGCGGCCGCCACGCCAAATCCGCCGAGAAGGAAAAGAATGTCGCCGGGGAAGCTGGCTGGCGCTTGCCTCGGCTTTCTGCGTCGGATAAACTGGGAATTTCCGATCCAACAACAGGGCAAGTCCCGACTAATAGCTTAGCCGGCCGATGTTTTTCACGGGGGAAACATCGAGCTGCCCACATCTATATGTACCTACATACATATACAACATATACATCGGCTCTGACATTCCTGAAGTTTTCCCGACTGCAGAGCCGGATGCCCCACGGGCCAGTCAAATTTTCTAGCCGCCGCCGGCGCTCGTGCCAATGTGTTTCCCTGGCTGTCGCATATTTTCCGAGCATTTTTCTGCGCCACTTTAGGGAGTCGCGCGGACGATTCCGATTTCTCCGATGCGAGCGCCATCTGCTGCGTGAAATATCGCGGTGAAAAATATTCCCTCGACTTGCCCCTTCTCACCCTCCACTCTCTCACGGTGTGTTTGTGGTCGCTTGAGTGCGACTCTGCCCTTTTGCATCGCTTTTTCCTCACTGTCATCAGAAATATACAAAAGTTATTCAACTGTTTTTATTCAACGGTCTGGTTTGCTCACTCGTTACAGCGATGGGTTTCGACGTTCCACTTTCTGCTCTTCAACATAGTGCCCAACTCGTTTGTCACTTGAGTATTTGATAATTAGCTGTACCCCAAAAAATATTCGCGTTTGCCTTTTTGGGAATCGGTCAAACGAAATGCTTCAGGTATTAATTAACTGCAGTATGCACCAGAGTTTACACTGATTAACTGTGGCAACTGTTGTGGGTGTCGCAACTTATATTAAAAGCTGTTCGGTTCAATATGGTGTATTAACTCGGACGCGATAAGATATTGATCAGCCACGAATAATGAAATTGTCAGTTTACGAGTGTCTGCGTCCATTGCTTTAGAGAAACGGTCACGTACTGGTCACAATAACGGATATATGTCGAAACGAGTGGAGAATATATAGCTCATGAACAATGTGAACAGACCTTATGGCACCGTAAATCCCGGATATGCATTGGATAATCACCGTTCTAAGTTGGATTACGAGCGTCTCCACTGTTATTGGAATGGTCAGATCATAAACGCGCGTTGTCACGTGTCCGAGCCGTCGCAGCAGACATGAACGTTGAGCGTGGTGTTAGAGAGATCGATCGCTCCTCTCCGATTCTATCACCTTCGCCTCCGAATACCACTCCATGCATAATTTCATCTGGCGTGCAGCTTCAACGCCAAACACTTACGTTAATTGGTCGGAAAACGAGCAATTCCGCTTTTTCCCAGAAAGGCGCTCGCTCGCTTCCTGTCAACTCGGTTACACGCAACGTGGCTTCGAAAGATTGAACTCTGTTTTGTCTCATGGACAACAGGTGCTTTTGTTTCACCATTTAACTAACAAATTTCAAATAAGAAATAACATTCTGCTGTGACAAGAAAGGAATGTCGACGATTACCGCTTAAAACTTATAATAATTATAATAATTCGACCTAAAAATGTAAACCTTGCCAATCGCAAAGCTCCGCAGTTTAATTTAGCGACAGTGAAGGATTAAGAACGACTCTAGTATTAATAATTTCTGGCTCATTGTAATAAAGTACTAAGCAATAATAATTGGGACAATTGCACATGGCTTTGAATCTGGCAGGAATTCTCCTCAAATAAGTTATCCCTGATTCAGAACAGCATAGACAAGGATTTATTTTATTATAAAGCCCTCTTCGCCTGCAATTTCGATTCGACTCTAGTATTATCAGTCCACTTGCCGGAAGACTAAAATTCGTGAGGAGAGCGACGGCGATTTACGAGACGAGTAATAAACATTTAACGAGGTTATATTATTCGATGGGTCTGCAGGAGTAGAATATCGTTTTTTGCGTAGGAGAGCAATAAGAGAGTGGAGGGATTGGCTTTATGGATATGGAGTGGACCGGTTATGTGCGCGGGTGAACCATAGCGTTATCGCCTGTTGTCCGAAGCAAGGAGTGTGTAAACGGGGCTCAGCAGTTTTCGCACGTGGTGTACCAACTCAGCAGGAGCGGTCTGTTAGTCAAGAGGAATCGCTGTCACTTGCGTTTTCTGATGCAAACAGCGCACTCCTGTTAGTGTATAAAAGAGCGCGGTAACTTTCAATCGCTCGTAATCGTTAAGAATGGAGCAGCCGCTCGCATAAAGACTGATTCACGTTACGGATGCGCTCGCACCCGAGTAAAGAGCGACTGCATTGACTTAAGCAGGAACATTGAAATCAGGAATGACGCGGGACGACTGGCTGAGCACGCTTGAATGAGAAAAAGTTTCTCCCAAGCGGAGTATGAACGCGGCTCTAAATGTGAATCGGCCTCAAGCAGAGAATCCGACGATCGACGCCAAATGAATCAGGTGGTCCGTGCGATTGCAACTTTGCAGGACGATCCAACAGCCAGCACATTTTTCGGGCTGGTTTCGATACGTCGAGCACGGTGTGCCGTATCGATTAAGCGCCCTGCTGTAGATTAAACACCTCCGAGCGCTTGAACTTCCGGCGAGAGGGCGGCTCAAAAGCAATCAAGTGTTCGCAAAACATACGGGGCAACCGGCGCGCGCCACTTTCAAGTTAATTGCCCCACTCGGGGAAACTAGTAATTCATTCTGTTTTCCCACTCTGAATTTAATTATCAGAAGGGACCGCCGGCTACCATTGATGCCAAGCATCCGCACAAATTTGTCCGACCAGTTGTTATTCGACGTAATAATGACCAGACTAAAAGAACGTATATCGCGCGACTGCCGCCGCTCTTTGTCCGCGGCGGATTTTTTTCTAATTCTGGTTCATATTTTGATGTATCGACGCGATGAAATAGCAGTACACATTCCGGACATATTAATCCAGCGGAGAGATGCGTGCCACACCCGCTGGTGCCTCTGATACTATTGAATGCTCTAATTACCGACGCTCTATTTCATTTCCCGAGGGGGACAGCGCACCTGAACTAACCCGTATTAGCTCAACTCACTCTCCTGGAAGCCGTAGCTACTTTCACGCTAACTCCCTCCGGCTTCGCTTTTCAGGATGCTGTTTTTGTGTCACCGTTTCGTGTGACGCGCTCACTTACTCCGCTCACTCTACCACGGACACGCTTGTTTATGCACTCTCGAAACTCGTCCGGCGAAATTCACCCCCACCCGCATAGGAAAGATGAATGCGGAGCTTAATTTATTCTCAGTATACATAAATCCACGAGGCGCGTGCATGTCCGCCAGGCTGCCTGAAGAATAACCTCGCTCCACTTGCATTCCTCCTACATGCATGTATTAGCATTCGACGAGCGGCCCGATTGCTACATGCAACCCTTGTAATTGTTTGTAAAGCGCTAATGGGGCCAGCGATGCCACTGTGTGTACGCACCGTTGTGAATCTCGTGAACCAGCGATATTCAAGCGATCGCCCCGATCAATAATAAGCATCGGGATATTAGTTTCGTATAAAAAGGTCTGTTTTTAATAATGGAAGCTCGCGCGTGTGTATTCGGAGTAAATAGTATTTGAAATTTATTTTTGGCATGAGTTATGGATTTTCCAAAGAGGCTTTCATAACTTCAAAAAGGTGGGCAATCCTGCGTTAAACAATGGCGGTAACAAACAACGTGGCGAGCGAACGAAGCGGGTGGCACAACAGAAGCGGCGATAAACGCTGAAACATTCATCCCCGAGGGGTGTGAAAGCTAATAGCGGAGGGGATGCTTTTGTTTTGGAAGAAACGTCACTAATTTCGGGGGACAATTTGCAAGGATTAAGGCGGACGATTAAAGCTATCAGAGAGCGATATCGAAGGTCAGCAGAGAAAATGGCAAGGATCGTGGAATCAATTGGTCTTATCATACTTTGTAATTCAGCGGTAACTTTCAATCCCGCAGTTGCACTGGGAGCGAGCGGTGTCAGCTGTATTGGTTCGGGGGTACAACAATGGCCAGCGAGAGCCAGAGAGAGCTCTCCGTTATTACCTCGGAGCCCGTCGTTCCCATTAATTCTGCCCATTCAACGTCGCATTCCTCCTCTCCCTGGCGTATACTAGGCCCGGGATACGAATGTAGTCCTTCTCTGTAGGCTGCGATCGCTTTTGCAATGTCGGCGGGACACACGCTAACTGGCCACGCTCGAAAAAAACTCGCCAAAAGCTTGGAAAAGCAATCCCGATAAGTCTAAGTTTAACTTGTGACGAACGCCCGAATGTCGCCGGTTGGCAGTCCGCGCGGCCCTGTCCGACAATCCAGCTTGAACCGTCAGATTATTAATGGCATTCTAGTGTCGCCGAGTTGCTGACACTTCTGCCGATATTGTGGCATTCGTAGGATTCTGCAGCCCCTGTCCGCATGACGGACAATGTTAATGTCCGACAAACTTTCTCGTTCCTTGTCACAGGGATAGAATACATTAATAATTATATCATTCATGGTTGCTTGAAATTACTAGGAGCTATTAAGAAACTCCAGGACAGATTCTGGCTCCGAAAGTCTGGCGGTGGCTGAGTTTCGACTTGTGACGAGTTGACTGCTTTCTTGTAAAAGGTTTCTACATGAATTTCATTCTGCTTCTAGACCAACTAATCAAAGTTCGCACATACAGTTCGACCTATTCTCGTAAATAAAAAAGAGACCTTCAACGCGATTGATTGCAACGCGTAAAAAGTTTAGCTTCCGTTAATCAAGTCAGACAGTCACGCTTTGACTTCTCGCCTTCACTTGGGATGTCGGTCCTGTTTATGTCAGGCGTTCGGGAACGCCGATGCAGTAAAAAGTGTGCTCCCCAAGTTTCCCTATTCCGGCAAATGTATGGATCTCTGGCAAGCGTAATGCGCAAAGAGGAGCGTGACTGCCGTACTCACTTTGTAGCCGCACGTTTCGATTAGATACGTTTCCCAGGGACGTTCGTATAAGCCTGGCAACCGGGAAAGCTCTTTCCCTCGCAAGTACGAACTCCGCTCCGGAGCGTAGTTCAAAAGTTCTTTTGTTTCCCTTCGAAGTACTATCAAGAAGTGTTTACTGGCGCGGCAGCAAGAAAGAAAGACGAAGAGGAGGCGCGCGAGCGAAAGGGCGCGCAACCTAGCCCACAGAGAGCAGAGTGCCCGAACCCAATCTCGGGTAATTCTCAGAAGAAATGGTAAGCCGAATGTAATACGCAAGAAACTCCAAATTAGCCGGATCCATGAAATACACAATTTCTCTTTCACATTGTCGACTAAGCATCTTATCGTGTTTATAAGAAAACGTTGTTTAAGAGCGCGCTACGTAAAACAGAAATAAGATCAGCTGCAAAGGTAAGTGGGATAACGGGAAGAACTGCATCTCCTTAAATTGCCATGAGCTATTTTACTAAAATATGAGAAACAACTTCTGCGGGCGTAAACCTCTCAATCATACACTTCAAAGCAATGCTTAATCACTTCAATTCCTGCTACCATCTTCTACCTAAATCTTGGTACATTTAACTTCAAAAAAACAGACGCGCACTTCTCTTGATCGTCCTCGAGAGAACTTAAAGGACGTCTCAGTCAGCGCTTAGCGGACGTTTCATTTCTTTTGTCAAGGGGTAAGTGGCTCTGCTGTAAAATAATTGATTTAACTGTAATTTTGTGGAAGCAAGAGAGTGGATAGGAATGGAGCGGGGCAAGCGTGGCCGGCCGGCTAGCCGGCCTACCTGCCGGGCATTATTGCGGTGGTGAGAATGTCGATTGCAATACGAGTATCGGGAAAAGCTATTCGTCGATTCGCGGCTGTCGCTCGTTAGTTTCGAATTGCGAAAGCGGAGCCACCAGCGGCCGTCGCTGACGACGAAATTGCTGCGTTCATTTATTGTTTTATAACCCGGCCGGCTTGGCGATATCGGGGCCGAGCGATTGGCAATTCGATCGCTCCACTCGCATGAGCGTTGCCGCCATTGGCAGTGCGCATCGCTGCGCCCCTGTAGCCGGCACTGCCCTGTCTCGTCGCTTTCGTCAACTTAATTCGATTTGGTCGTCTACGGATTCCGATAATCCAATTTTCCGATGGATGAATTTTTCGTTGCCCGTTTATCCAGCCCCCATTACGCCGCCAGCTCGCTGTCCGTTGTCTTTACGCATTCCGACTGAAGCGCACACCTATCAATTAACTCGACGCACTCATCGCAAACGCCGCTCTGCATTCAAGCAATTTATACCCGTGGAAGAGCGTTAGCTCGCGCGCTATAGAATATTATAGCACATTATATCCGTGGAGAGTGGCCCACTGCTCGATGGATATGAGAGAACGCTGGTGCAAACGATCTCATAACTACGTGTCACTATTATCCTGAATTAATTATTCGGCTAATTAACTTTTCCTTCCTAAGTATTCCCCGCTGAATAAAACTTGATTAATCCAGACTTCATTTTTATATTAACACAATGTATGAATTGTAGTGTATGGCAATGTATTAATTTTAATTTGATACATTCTTTTCGGGCGTTCTATGTTAACAGGGCTGACCTGCTTTAGGCAGAATCCGCCTATCAGTACCTGGAGCAACTGAATGTCGGTTCTGGAAGCCCATTCATGTTGGACCGGACATATAACACAATGCAGCGAACAACAACTCAGCCCACTGAGAGCGTAACGCATAGCTAGCGGCGGTTATGCCTAGACGAAGTGACTGGGAGAGTTGGGCCACTCGTGTGCAAGCCCGGTCACCATCCATCTTGCAAGCGCGAATATGAGTATCAGCAGGGCCATGTTGTTTCCGGGATGGTAGCCGCTTTAAATAATTAATTGGCCGGGAAAACGGGGGCGGCGCGTGCGTATGGATTCCCGAGGCCATTCGTTAATTTCATGGTTCATTTCGCACGCTCTTTTTCCCACGCCCATTTACCATGTCGTGCCGTTTCGCGTTGCGAAGCCCTACGACGACACTTTTTTCATTATTCGCTCCCCACACACACACATACACACACACTGTCAGATCCGTTTACGAATGTGTGGCGCGCTATCGGGCGAACGTAACTCTCCGGACATGCAGAGAGCCGTCGGCTGTTATGGTTTGGCAATTGTCGACGATCATAGCACGCCCCATATTTCTTCTGTGTCTCTCGTTGCGCCCCTTTTCCCAAATGCACCCCGATCGATTCAACGATCCACCCCTCCTTTCTCTGAGCCCATTAAATGCTCTAACGAATACAGTTATGAGCAGCGCTATATTTTTGGCGACACGCGTGACACGGATCCCAGCAATATAGAGCAGCACTAATGGATACATTAAAAATGATTACCGCACGCGTTTTTTCAAATTTAGAGCTTGTGCAGCAGCGTGAATAGAGAGGGGATTTAATTTCTGAAATGTATCTGACACAGAATTATTTTGTACTCGTAGAGCTGTTTGCTTGATAGGAATAGCTACAAGTATTCATTAAGAACGTCTTACGAAACGGAAGCCTGGAAATATATCAGAAATATATATCAGCATCGACGCTGTAGGACATTAATTGATATATTCCAGAGGAAAGCGGAGGTCCGCTGGAAAGTGGGTCGGGCTTTTACGAGGGCGACGTGGCCTCCTTTAATTACTTGTTTGCCGGTGCTGAAGTCAGCAAGCGGAGGAGGACAAGTAAAGCAGGTCCGATTTTAATTTAAGCCGACAATACGATAAGCCTTTCAATCGCGCGCTCCGCTGCCTCCTCTCTTTCTCCGCCAGTACTATTACCCTTTTTCGGACGCCACTTTTCTCGACCCTTTGGCCCCCTTTTCTTTCTCGCCCGGGCTTTCTCCTGCCGGCTAGAAAAGGCTTTACGGTGCGCCAGTGTTGGTAAGTGCGACGACGTCCCCTGCGGCATCAGCTGCAGAGTTGGCCGCAGAAGCTAATTTCCGTGGACGGGTAATGTAGCGGCGCGCAACTACACAACCATTCAAAGTCTTCCGCCAACTATGTCGGATAGCTGATCATCGTGGCAGCCGACGGGTTAATTGGGTTACGTGTACCAAATTTGCGTTCAATAAGCGGCCACCGGCGGTGGCGGCTACCGCGTCTACATTCGCCCCTCAGCGCCCGCTCTCCTTCCCTAGTCTGCACGTGTTAACACACATTTACGTTAGAAGTCTATGTACGCGGATAATATAAACCTTTTATTGCTATATGTATACTTGGTATATACTTGCAGCTCGGCGTTGTTAGTTCTCTCAGCTGCATATGCGTGTTCCATGAGGTTTCTGTTGTATTTCATTAACCTGCTGGTTTCGTAATTCTTGGATAATTTTAATAGGACGTGTTTGAAAAAAGTTGCATGGTTTACCCCCGTTATATTGAATAGTAGTTGAAGCATATTGAATTTTAACTGAAAAAGTTAAAATATCTAGCTACTGTTAATTAGTAAAATTCTTCGCGGAGCACTCGGGAACACTAGGAACTCTCTAATGCGGGCGCGCGCGGAACGGAGTAGCACGATCTCTAGACAAAGCATCGACGTTTTTGCGGGGGTGGGCGCCGTTGTACGGGGCACGGTTTGCGGCGTCCGTATAATTAGATTAGTTCTATGGAGTTCGGGATTTGAAAGTCGAGAACACCACCGCTCGCCGCAAGTCGTCCGTGTTGGCTTTAACCAAGGCAACCGGGCACCACCGAGCTGCTTTATTAGCCCGTATGTGCAGCACTGACTTCGTCTCGCACGTGCATATTTAAGCACATGAATATTGCGCCTGTCCATTTTACTGCACGGATCACGCTGACTTCGGGATAAAATCTTTGAAGACGGGCAACAAACGCCTTCGCATCCCGCTACTTCGCCAAAAGGAGTTCTCCCAAGATTTTTGTCCAGCTTTAATTACGCTTTCCCCTTAGTCCCGAAAGAAAGAGCGCACGGCAACGTCGTGGGAGTTTTGCGCTATAATACCGGCAATAAAACTGCTTGACCCTTCGTGAAGTTTTTCGGCCGTAGCACGCCGCGCCGGTTCTCACAGTGAGCTCACTCCATATCCAAACTCGCAAGCTCCATTTTTCCCAGGAGTTAACTTCCTCATTTACCCCGTCAGCAACTCACGTCTGACAACTCATCCGTTTTCGATCTACCATCTGCCTGATGTACTTATTTGCATGTTGAATCCAGTTGGCGCTGCGGGCGGCTTTTAATAACAACAGCGGAATAGTTTCACTCATTGCGTAAACCGTGTTTCGTATATTTCGTGGGAAATTATCCTATAATTTATAACCGACAGCTTCCTGCTTGAATTATCCGGTCTACCTTTCCGTCGGCGAAAATTGCTCCAATGCTCAAATATTATTTCTGCCCAAGACTTTGATGTCCAAACTCGTCGCGCTGTATACGAAATGCAGAGACCGCAATCTGAATAGTAGCTGAACATTTTGAAGGAATGTCAGTGTGTCGCACATCGCACAAGTGAGGCTTGTGTAACTTTTCAGAGCGGGTGGTGGAAGGTTGGCAGCACTTCTAACTCAGCGCCCAGTCTGGATTCTCGTCAGTGTAATCGCTTTAGAACGAATCGAGGATTCTCGGCTAGTATGTGGCTCGAAGCACGTTTTGTGCCTCGACAAAGAGACACTGTCCTATTGCCACACGACTCTTTAGCTCTTTGTGCTCTTAAGCCGAGCGAGTGGAAGCCCAGGGGGGCGTGCGCGCGCAGTTAGAAATGCCGGTTTGACTTCAGCTGTGCACGGTCACCGTACACGTCACCGGTACGGTAGTTACACCGGCGAATACCCAATGCGAATTAACAAGCGGTCGCTTCAAATTAAATCGTTCTTAATTATCGATACCGCCGAGCGCCGATAATTCCGTTTCACGGTACATGCTGCATTCGTGGTCGAAGCAGCCGACCAGCAAAGTAAAAAAAGAAACGCCAGCCACTACTGCATCGATGGCCCCCTAATGTAATATGTCAGAAGCGACATCCTATCAATAGCAATCCACTGTGCACAGCTACTCGCGTATATTGAAATTTATTAGGGAAATACTAAACTTATTGCTGTGTCATTCTGATAACCCAATAAATACAAAAAAAAGGAAAAAGTATAGCGTGTCATTTAAACGAGGACTTCGAAATAAGCTGATATCATATAAATATTACTGAGTTCCTATCAGTTGTTTACTACTGGGTTGCATATAGGAAATTTCTAAGGCCTTACTAGTCACCCATTCGCACTCTCATGCTAGTTCGTAATATGTATCATAATATTTTTCATTTTTTACATTTAATAACGTACATACTTGTGTACGAGATCTACTTTCGAATAATCTGTAGGAGATACTTAAATTGGTCCTTATTCCACTTGCTCAAATATTGTAAGTTGCGAATGATAAGGCTAAGTTTTATTTGGTAACTTCCACCAGCGAATGGTTAGGAGCAACACATCTTAACTCCCTTGTCTTTACTTTGAAAGGCCTCATTACGCGCCCTCTTTTTCAACCAGGTACGTCAGGGGGGGGGGGGGGGGGAATTACTGATTCGCAGCTGCCCGTTGTACCTACAAATTAGAGTCCGGAAGAGAAAGAACGTCCCAAACCTCCCTTAGTATAGGATCTTCGCATACCATAATTTTTTCGCTGCTTTATTGCTTGATTTTTATGCTGCCTCAACAGTTCGGGAATAATTAAATCTAGACAGCTTATTTACTTTTGTTGTACTCATACTCGGTTACTAGCAGGTGCAGGTGTATGTGAACATACAACACACGGGCGTCGGACAGATTCACCTCGAGTTTCCCTTGCCAAGTTATAGGAAAAATTTTCTCCCAGAGCGCGGCAACCAGAGAATTCTAGCACGGTGGAAATATGTCAGGCACAAAAAAACTATTCCGCTCGATGAAAGTTCTTTGACCGCAGACCGAAACTCTGCTCCCCAACTTGCGTATACATCATCCATACATATATGACTCCTCCCCTTCCTCTTTCTCTTCCTCTCTCGTTTCCTCCTGCAGAACAATCAAACTGCACAGCCAACATCTTGAAGAGTATTTCGACTGAGAATTAGCGCTGTCGCTCGTCGAAACGAGCGAAGGGAAAACGCATAATAATCACAGGTAAACGACAACCAAGTCGGAGCGTGTGTGGCAGGTGTTAAAGTCGTTCCTTAATTAGTTCGAACTTGTCGAACTCGTGCGAGTTATCGCGCTTCCCTAATTAAAGCCGATTGCCAATCTCGAAAGGGTCTTGAGTCGTAAAATATCGAGGCCGAAGAGCTAACACCGTTGAATACGCTGATAAAATCTCGACAATTTGCAAGCTTTTACGATGTAGTACCAATAAAAACGTTATGCGTGCTGTAAAGACAGAGTGAGTCACCGGCTAACTATTCAGTAAAGAGTAGCGAGCAAAGGAAGCTTTTCCTCGCGAGTTCCCACTACAAACTAGACAAGCAAAACTGGCCAGGAAAAGAGTCTGCAGAAATGAAATCGGATCGTTCTGTAAGTTCATAAAAGAGTACCACTACTTCTATCATCTCACCGAATCCGCATGAACACTCCGACGAATAAAAGGTGGACACTCACCTTTGCCAGTACGGTGACCTGTAAAGAGAAAGTCAACTTGTTAGAGAATCATTGTTCATAAAAATGGATCATTAATCAGTCGTCTTATCGTTGAATAGCATCGCGCAGGGAGTCACGCGATGGCGAAGGAACTTCGCAAAGGCAACACAGCCTGCATTCTGATAAAACAAAAGCTCGTATATTGAAAGTTCAGTGGAGAGAGCTGTCACTCTGTACTCTTTGGTTTGCTGCACAATGTCCCAACTTCAAATGGTAGGCGATGCGTCGCGGGGAAGCGAAAGGGGATTGGGTTGATATCGCCGCAGAACCAGCGGCGTATAATGCATTCAGTTAATCCGAAGTTCCACAGGCAAAGAAATAGTTGGGGATTCGCCTTAACACGTAATGAATACATTTGAGACGTGAAAATTCCGGGTCTAGGAGGAATTACGCGCGGCATTGTGCGAGAATCTTTGCGCCGTCGTTGAAACGCGTCTGCATTGTCAAGCGGAGGGAAGCGAGCATTGTGTGATCTTCTCTTCTTTAAGATTTCAGTCTGCTGGTGTGCATTACGACGAGGGGCTGATTCACTTCCATGAATTGTTATCCAGATTCTTCATCGGCGTCAGCGGATTCACGTGGCGCGGCATTATCCATTTTAAGAAAGTCCGCACATAAATTAGCCATGGAAAGGACGTCGAGCCGCTACCGGTTGGATCGAGTCAATGCTTCGGAACATTTTCGTGCGCCCACCCTCCGCCACCCTCGGCTGAACTGCACTAGCCTCACTCCCGATCCCCGTACGTACTTATACGAGGCCACGAAAGCTCGAGGAAACTTTGCTGAAAGCTCTGGCACTGTTGCTCGCTCGTGTCGCGCCACGTATCTATACATATATCTTGGAATGTCGCAATTAGTTGATGCGGCGAAGTACAACAGAACTTTCACAATCCCGGAACGTAACGTATATTCTCCTTTGTCGTAATTAGTTCCCGCGGATGGAATTATGCACCGCCCGCGCCAGCTTCACTCGACACGCGCTCTCCTCTGCGATCTCGCTACTTTGCCCTTCAGTTCCTAATCAGAATTACTTCCTTTCACAGGAACTACCTCTTTTTCTAGTAGAAAGAATTTTAATGCATGCAATGACGGAATTGCAATGCACTCAGAAAACAGAATTAGAATGTGTTAATTAAATGTCGTAGTGTTTGAAATACTGTAAAACCGTTTTCGTGATATTACCAAGTTTTAATTAAGAATTATTATTAAACAGGAGAATTATATGTACATATATAATACGTATTTTTACGCTTTTGAAGTAGAATGCACGTGCATACTACTTGAATTTTTTGGTAAAAGATAGTGAAATCTCTAACCAGTGAATTCGAATGATCTTCGAAGCGGACGCCACACCACCAGCACTCTCCGGTTTTAAACGAGCATGGGAGTAATAGAATGAAGGGAAGGAAAGAAAGTCGCGGGAGGAGTAAGCGAGAAGAACGAAATGGAAGTGGGAGCGCGTGGAGAGGAGGGCGCCGATGCTGCATAAAACACGAAGTACGTGACATGAATAATTTTGGCGACGTTAAGGCCCCACACTCTCTCCAACTAGCACACTCATGTTGCCCGCTCGTCGCGATGCGCCTGACGTTTAATCTGAAGAATCGCTCTTTATTCTGTCCGTGTCGATCAATTAGAGCAGCGCCGCCGCCCCGGATTCACCGGCAAGCCGCATGAATAAAGGAAAACATTTGGCGACGATCGTTTAATCATCAGCTCCCTTTATTATTCATCCCCGAGCGTTGTTTTCGAAAGATCAACTTTCTCTCTTCCTTCGACTAATATATGTTCGCTTATTGCACGCACTTTTCCATTTTTCCTTGGCAGAAGCCGCCGACGCCGACGGCGAAAAGAGAGCGTCGTGCGGGTACGCGTTGCGTCGCCCGGTGTCCCGCGGAGTCGATATTTCAAAAGTAACGAGGCTGTCTGAACCCGCGAAAACTGCCGGTCCCGATAAGCCCCGTGGAGGATTAATATTCAACAACGAAATTCGTCAATGTCGACGGCAACGTTTTCGCCAGTGAATTCGGGCCGCGTGCTTCTGACGTCGATAATCACGCGCGCCCTTCAAGCCAGATTTTCGCTTTAAGGAGTTCATTTCGATATCCGGGATAATGCAACGTCTTGCATACATCGTAGCTGTTTCTATTTTTTTGTATCTAAGATCCGTGGTGCCTCGATGATTCTCCCCTTTCGCGACAAGGCCCCAATCTGCCAGTCTCGGCATGCCAAGTACGAAAGGACGAAGACGGAGGGCTGCAGGCCAGAAAGAAGGAAATCCATGGTTAATTTAATCCTGATTTAAATGCTAGTGTATGCGCGCCGCGCGCTCTCCAACCCCGATAAATTTGAAATGGTAATGACATTCTGTTTCGGAGCGAATACGCGGCTATATAATTTCCGGGCGGGCGGGCGGTGCGATCCCAACGAGTATTACCCACTTGTTGGGGGGTTCCGCCTCAAGTTAGGCGGTTTTATATCGCCACCGCTATAACGCTCCAAGCCACCTCGGTTATCCGCTTGCAAGCCGTAATGTGTATGCCGTATAATAAACACAGAGCTAGCGTTCGCGCGTGCGCGCGCGCGCGCGCTGCTGTGCCGCTTCATTATGCGTCATTAATCGGCCACATTTTCTACTTACCGTCAATCAAAATTCTAGCTAATTACACGAAACAAAGCCGAACCCCGGCGACAACGACGCACGCCACCAGCGACAGCACTCTGCACTCGCATTTTCATTCGCGTATAATACCTGTGTGTATATGAATGTATGCGTGTATACATGCAGTTTCCACCAGCGCGCGTTATTCCGTTTCGGCGAGAGGACCGCAGTAACAGTAAAATAAGCTGTCCAATGGAAATTATACGCCCTCGTAAGTTATCGCGGAAGCCGCAAAATTCAAACTCTCCCCGGCGAAAGCTTCTCCGGAATATTTAATGAGGAGCACGTCCCCATTTTTGCAACTCGGCCACCGCGCCTTTTTATGACAGCTAACGGGAAATAAACAGATTGTTTATCTCGTAATGTAGATTAACGCGTTGGCTTCCCTACAATGTCAACAATTATGCTCGCCGTGCAAGTAATAACACTCGAAAACCGTACTGTTTCTATCAATTTTTAAAGTGAAGTAATAGTTAATTAAGTATTAGCTTAAATGAAGATCATCGACAACATAGCGCACCAAATCTGTGAAGCACTCAATTGCATAAACTTCGATTAAAACGAATGCACATATAGATTACTCTCCCAGATTACTTTCCCAGATTACAATTAGTACGTCGATTTTGCCAATGACAATTGATCACTAATCGAATAACAGGAACGGGCCAACTTTCGGGAACATTGGTGAAAACTGCCGCAATGCGCTAACGCTTAAATGATCGAAGTAGAATTCACCTTTAATAAACAGAGTTATTCTGATCGTTACTTGATGCTGCAAGCGTCGCTGCCGCTGCCGTAACTTTTCGCGCCGGTCGGAATAAAAAATTTCACTGTTTCACGGTGGAACAAGGGAGCAAGAGAGGGTGTGCGCGCGGGGGGAGGGGGAGAATGGGAGATGGGGAGGGAAAATAAGAGTTGGGGAAGGCGAAAGGTACAGGTAGGTAGCGGCTGCGGTACTTGAAAAGTGCGCGTACGCTCTAAAGTGGAGTAGAGCACTCGCTGAAGGTAGAGTCACTCTGGTTACCTTTGAATGAATTCAGCATGTCGAGAGTATTGCGTGCTGGCACTCTATTCCGCGACGACTCTGACGCCATGCTTTCGAGGATTCGAGCAAAACTCAAGGATAATATTTCTTATGCTGCCAGCAATACCGAGAATCCACGGTTACTCACTTCCTTCCCTCTCTGCTGTTCGTCCCCTTCTCTCTTTACCTACTTTTCTGCTTATCCGTGCGAGACTTCCCTCTCTCTTGGACCACCGCTTCTTTCATGATATTCCGGCCTGAGCCCGTAAAACCTTCTCGCTGCACGCTCGTAACTCCCCTTGCCACTCGATTGAGTATGCGCTGCCGCAGAGTTACGGCCTACACCATGCTACCCGAGTCAGCCGGGATGCACGCATCCCGCTGCCTAATTTCGAGGATCCAGTAATCTTCCGCACTCTCAAATATTCAAGGCTCCACTGGCGTTTCATCTCTCGCAACATTCGCTCTCGCCACCGGCGCGTGCAAGCGCTTTCTACCATGTGCCTGTGTCTCAGTGAGTAAGGGTGTGTGCGTGTCGGTGCACTCTGTATATCCGCTCGAGAGCAATCAGTGATCAAAGTCAGCCTCAAGCCAGACGCTCGACTTCTGACGCCGCAGTTACCCACCACAGGATTATGTTCCCGTTATCTCTCTTTCTATCTGCCATTTTCCGTCTCACTTCACGCCACGATCGGATTTATGGTTGTCTTTTGGTTTCGGGGATACTTTTGTTGGGAATCGCTCGACATGAAATACACCACTGAAACTCGGAGGAATGTAGAATCTACGGTTGAACGTAATGAGTGGGGTTGCTATCGAATTTGCTGTCTGACAACTGTGTTCACGAGAAAATAGGAGCACCGCTCTTTCAGGAAGCCGGCAATCTTATTCTTGAAACCTGTTGTTCTTTTGCGCAGGACTTACCTCTCAGTCGGAGTATTGTGGGTTCTCCTGCCGCTTAAAACCACAGATCTTCCTCCCTTGTGTACCTCAGTTCATACAATTAACAATGTTTCTCAGTCTGTCCTATTCAGAACGTAATTATGCTGTGATTGCAATTTGAAGGAAGACGAAATTGTGTTGCAAAACAGTATTGAACGATAGAACTAAAAGAAGTTACAAGTGATCAGTGCTGGGCGATGGAATTACTTATTCGCGACGAAGAATCATGTTTCCTGCGGGATGGTTGGTTCGATCCTTTCATTTTATAAATTATGCAACGCGCTTCTCGGATCGGCAGCAAGTTATTCGAGACGGTTATGGTATAATAATGCGACAGTAATAACAGGCAGGATTTTTGATTCCACGAATGAGCTATGTTCGTCGCTGGCACGCGCGCGTTCTGCTTTCCAATTTAGCCGGTGGCGCGCGATATTATGGCGTATCCAATAATACAGAATGGATTTAAAACGTCCATTTCGCGGTGCCATTGCGAAAGATATGAAAGTCTTCCTCCTCTCGCGGTACCCTCGCTTCCAGTGGCCCGGCACCGTTTTACAGGTATTTCTCATCACGTCCTCTATTTTAGCTTTCTACCATCAGCCTTTGTCACCCAGCAAGCTCCGCACCCGTAAAGCGAGACAGAGGCGGGGGGAGAAAGACAGGTCGAGTGCGATTGCACCCGCTAAACGAAACGACGATTGCAGTTTTCGGGCACGCTCTGTTACAGACGGCAAACTGGATGCACTAAAACTGTACTATAGGAAGACTGCGAGAGGCTTGTGCTAAACGCGTACAGGCGTCTATTTAATGGAAGCCGTACGTTTTTATGGTGGCGGACTGTTCCAACCTATATGTGAATGCAATTTATCAACAAAATTCGGTTAGGTCTAGTCGAGCTGTATGTATTAGATATTCATGAGTCGAGCCGTGTCTTAAGAGTGGGTGCTCTTACTCGACAAAAGACGCGCCACTCAGACATTCAGCACTTCACTCCCGTAAATATTTAATCCGCCAGCGTATCGCCATGAGCATGCAGTTATGGCCACCGGCATGTTATTTAAACACATTGTCGCGGAGAAATTACACTTATAACGCTCATATCCTGATATACAATGTATACCAATCACGGGAGAACTCGATCAGATTTATCGACTAATTCAGGATCACGTGTAACTACTAACAACAGATCACTTGATTAACAAGAGTTCCCCCGGAAATGGAATAATCCGTTTTTCATGCAGTACGCTTCTGTTAATAGGAAACGTCGCAAGTCGAGCGGCCGCCAGCCATCACTAATAGTCGGTATTGTTCGCTCTCAATTCCTGGCGCGTCCTAGTGAATGAGGCATGGGAACAGTGGGAACGCCGGGGGTCGTCGATATTCCAGAAGGCTTCGGTAACTAAGTACTCATTTATATTCCCAGCGGCGTAAGATTAGTTCAGGATTTTCCGGGCTTTATTCCGAGAAAGTGGCGGCGCGGCTGAGCAAAAGAGACAGGGAAGGGGCGCGCGCGCGTAGAAAAGCAGGAAGCGGAGAAGCAAGGAAGAGAAGAGAGAGGGAGAGGGAGAGGGAGGGGGAGAGAGAGAGAGTTGAAATTAATTTCCTCCAGACAGATGTGCCGCCGTTCGAGTTGCAACGAAGCGAGTCTTCTGACAACTCTGCCAGCGGCGTAACAAACGTAGTCGATTAATTCCACAGTGGCTCGGACCTGGAAGACGACTTCTTTCATGCGATATCGGGCGAAATTCACTCGACAATAATACCGAAGCGAGAGACAGCGGCGCGCCGAGAGCTTCCACACCTGTAGAGAGAGAGAAAGCGAGAGCCGAATTACGTGGCGCACCAACAGAATGTAGGCGTCATGACTGTACAGGATGGCGCCTACGTGTGTGAAAGGCCGGTATACATATAACAGGTAAACGCGAGCATTGCGCTTCCCGCTACAACACACTGTCGACGAATGCAGCCGCCGACTCCTGGAAGGGCGACATAACGCTCGCTGAGTATGCCTTTGTACGGACAGGCCACGTGCATATAATCGCGCGCGCTGCGCCTGCAAAATGCAATTTGCAGACGCGGATAACGTGCTGAAATCGGGGCCCGTCAAATCGACGTCCCTGCCGTGCGGCGCAGTACGATCTGGCGAAGCGCACTACCACACCATCACCAACACCACACACACACCATGGAGAAACGGCGTCGGGCCGTGCCAGATTGCGCTAGACTCCGCAGCACGAATCCACACCGGCCGACAGGCCAACCGCCCTCAATCGAACCGGCAGAATTAATGGCTCAACCTGAGTCCTTTCCCTCTCTCCGCTCCGTCTCGCTCAGCAACTCTAGACCCTCCGCTCTATCACTCCGCCTCTATCTCACTCGTGGGAAATTCCTTTTCGGCTGTATCGAGCCTCACCGATGCATTATGCCCTTCCGGCGCACGGCATTCGGAGCACAAACTTCCTCACCCTCTCCTTCTCGCTCTCTCTCCCTCTCTCCCTCTCTCTCTCTCCCCCTTTCTTTCTCTCGTTGGCCCTGTCGCAAGCTCTCGTGCTTCCACGTATACTCGAAGCACATCGGCTTCCTCCACTGATCTCCCTTTTTGTTCGCGGCCTGTTGTAATTTATTCTAATCGAACCGCTTGTAAGTGATAGATCTCGCAGTTGGTGGCTACAACGCTCAACGCGCCGGCCAAGTCGCTCATTTCCCCGCTGATAAATCGAGCCGCGTGTGCGTGCACCTTGCCGGGGGAAATTGCGGCCGCTTGTCGTTATCGCTCAACGAAACGTGTATTGAGAGCGAGCGAGCGGAGTGCCGCCTTGCCGCGGTTGGAACTGCTGAATTTGCGTATTGCGATCCTCTGATTTTCTGGACATTGGCTTATCGCCGCCGTACTCGTGTGTTCCTTTATGGGCCGTGGCTTGAGTGCTTGAGATGATTAAAGCTTCTAATAAATCCTTCGTACTCATAAGAAAATACTGTTGCAGGAAAGTCTACCAACTTATGTTGACCCGTACGCACACGAAGCCTTCATTTTGTACTAACAAACTTCACCGCCGAAAATTATTACAGTTTTATCTCGAAACAGATGGCACAAAATAACAAGTTAAACGTCCCATTACATGTATCACCGGCCAGTTCGTTAAAGGTTGAGATCCCCGGTATTCGAGACCAGAGACAAGCTGAGATGTGGGATGAAAGAACTTGTTCGAGCTATAAAATTGTAATCAACGCTAAATTGCACGGCATTGTCAGAAGAAAACATGTTCGTACGCCGGGCGGCAGGGGAAGGTCGCATGAATGATGCATAATGAACGATAAATAATATATAAACGAGGCAACAGTTGCCTGGGAAAAAGGTAATAACAGGAGTGACTGCCAGCGGGAGCATAACTGATGCTAAAACAGGAATCGACACTGTCGTTATGAAACGCCGTTGATAAATAGAGAGGCGTACACTTTAGCCTTGTAAAGAAGGGTATACGGCGAGGTGCACAAATTAGCTTCGGTACTGCGAAGCGCAATATAACTGGGAGAGCAAAGTTAGCCAGTTATTATGCCTCAAAATCAGGTTCTTTTGCCAGGGAGCGAGGAGCGAGCTCGGACTCGGCGACTAGAAAGAGATTGCTCGACTGCTCACTTTCTCTCTTTCTCCCTCTCGTTCTCACTTTGGTCGGGCAACAACTTCGGAATTGTTTTCCTTGGTAAATAGCGGGTGAACGTTGATCGCGACGAGATTACGATATCTCCGGGTAAAAAGTTCTACCACTAGGGCGGCGGCCTTCTCTGTATATTAGTAAGTCCGTACTACGTAGGGATAGATGGCGTAATTAACAACTGAAATTGCGTGGCCCGAGTCGATTCGAAGTAAGTAGTATCGCTGGGAGAGACGGAGTCGAGTAATTTCATCGTCACGCGACACCAACTCCGAGACAGAGTCGAACGGTGAGGGTGGCTGGCTGCTGGGGTGGAAAGAAGGCGGATGGCCATTTCAGCGAGATCGTCATCCAAAGGTCAGGTTGGCATTAGCAGGGCCACCGAGTATAAGCCGAAGGTCAAGTGAACGGCAATCTTTCATTTCGCCTTTATGAATTTACACTCGCTCTTCGTAGCAGAGTGCGATGCTGATGGCGCGATTCCAAACAGCGCGGCTCATTGTCCTCTGCCGATCGGCAGAGAGAGCGAAAGAGAGAGAGAGAAAACTCGACGAGATCTCGAATTGATTACGCGCCCGATGATAGCGCACTCGAGTTTACAGCCACGGACACAATGAGAATGGCTTGCCGCCGCCGGCAGCGATGACTTCCGTAGCGGAAATCGAACGTCAGGAGAGCGCGATACATCCGGCTCTGACGATCCGCCGGAGCAAGGATTATGAGACTTTCAATACGGACGGTCGATCATTGTCGCAAGTAAGATCGTTAACTTCGTAATGACACAATTGATAAGGAGACTGACTGCTCCGCATAGCGCGCCCGCGCGCCACCGGGTCACTGCCCCGCAGAAAAGCACATTCCATTAAATGCCAGCGGTTCTCATGCCTCCTCGCCACTCCACTTTTCTTCCCGATAATAGGAGCTATAATTTATTAAATTCACTCGATGATTTATCTATGCACCGCTCGGTAATGTTCCCGGATACTCATTGTACCAACGGACTTTGATTAATTAAGAAACTAAGATATATTGCCATACTTATGCCTGTCCTTACCGGGGAAGTTAGGAGACAAAGGTATCGTTTATGGTGTTCATATTTTAACCTGTTCTTTCCTGTACACGTCCAATGAATTGCGTGAACGTAACACTGTTCCCACTCCACATAAAGATCGAGATTTGTCCCGGCGAACATTAATCTCGTTCTCTCAATTAAAACCTTGTACCCGCCTAACTGTTTTCACTTAATAAAACCGTCCTTACCAAGCAATTAAGAGTGACTCATCAATTCGCCCGAAACTGAACGATCCCTTTCTAAAATCCCATAAACCCTTCGCTATATTCCAGTCACCGCTGTTCTGCGAATTCCCGAAATTCTCGCCGGGCTGTGAAATATTCTGCGGTGGCGGATCGTTAAGTGCGAAGCGGCATTAGTGCGTCCAGGGAATAATGAATTTTTCGCTCGGTGCGGGAGTACGTCATTGCGGGAAAGGGTGATCTGCGTCGTTTGTCAGGAGGGTAACTAACGGACGAACAGAGGAAGTGGCTTGGTCGATTTGACGAGTAGAGTCGACAGATGCGGAAAGGGCAAGGCAGGGGAGGGGAGGGGAGGGAGCGGGCGCACTCACACTGTTACAGAGGCTCGCTGCCACGTGATCAGACACGCCGCACTGGGTCACTTTTTGCCGTGGGTGCACGCGCCGCGCGAACAATTGCGGTAAGTCACGAACGAGCGTCCGGATTCCGTTATCGATGGCGGGTCCCGCTGTTCTGAAAATCTGAAATCGATACGCAGCACAGAGTATCGACTCGACTCGATGCGCCCCGCTGCATCTCGCAATCCACTGGGCCATTGATCACCTCGCGCGGACAATGTCTTTCCTACCGCTTACTCTCTTGCACTCTACTTTGATTATTAAGTACCTCCTCCGATATCGCTGCATGAATCATCCACCGTCATCACACTCCCTATATCTTCGCTTTTAACACCTGCTTAAGAAGAGTACGTACTCCAAGTTTCTCATTCATCAATTTCGGTCGATAATTTAAACTTTATCACATACTCTTCCATTGAGCCAAAGTATGCCGGATTATTTTGGCAACGAGGTGAAGAACCTTGCAAATGGAGAAAACTGTCAATCGAGGTGGAAAATCTGTGGCATGTATCTAGCCTTACTTGTCACCCGGATTTCCACCATTCCCCATAATACATCAGCGTGTTACTTTCTCTCTAGTTCCGGCGTCCCCGAATGCAGCTTGATTTAGAGCACGCTCAGGAGATAACGCCGGCCTCAATGTGTAATTGGAAAAGGCGGCGTTAAAGTGGAGACGAATGTGGCGCGAATCGACAGAATTCGATCCAAATTCTTTGTCTCAGTTACCTTTCACACTTTCTACGGAATCCGTTTGCTACTCAATCGCAGTAGATGGTTGCTAGCGGCGAACCTACGAAATTATAGGGCTAAAATACTCATAACAATAAAGCTGCGATACTATCACTCTTCTAGCATAATGAACATGGCAGATTGTCCATAATTTTTTAGCTGCGTTTCTATTAGTTGGCCGCACGAATAACAGTAGAAACGAGAGCCGGTACTAGGAATTAAAGGTGCGAAATATCCGTGGAATTAACGAGGGCTTGTAACGCGACGATCGCCGGCGATGGCGTGCACGCAATCAGTAGGAACGTGTTTGCTCGCATTGCAACGATGAAGGACAGTATGCGGAGGATTATGGAGCCCAATTGGTGCTGTCGGTGCAACGTGCACACACTCGGCATAAAGGGGCAGGAGACTACGTCAGCATATCAGTGATCGTCCATCAGGGCTTCCAAGTCAGCATGACCACTTTAACTGGTCGAGGGTGCTCAAACTACTTAAGAAGTCTTCCTTCGGCTAGTTCACTCGAGGCTATCATCCACCACTCCTTCCGAACATCTTCGTCCACCCTGAGTGGTGGTCCCATTTTTTGTCGGCCCGAGGATGCATCCGGAATACGGTTACAGCGTTACCGGGCGCCGCTAGTGGCGAGCGAAAATTTTGAGGTACTTTCGCTCGAGGAAGAAGGAACGTTGGGCCGGGCGATAAATCGGCGCCGGAACAGGCCACTTTGTCAGACTTGGATAAATTTCTTCTCTCGCCCGCTCCTCCCATTTACGTAACTCTAACCCTTATAACGCGTCCTGCGCACTTTTTCCTTTCTCAACTCGCTGCTTAGAATGCTCATTTCCCGCTTTGCCCGTTTCATTCCCTTCCACACTTATTTCTCGGGCGGAAACCACCGCGAAATGTTCGCCGGCCGTGGAAAAATGCAAATGGCTATTTGGTTAGAAGAACGTGTCTACAGGTGCCATTTGCGAATCTCTGGCAAATTATTAATAGAGGGGGTCGAACTTCCGGGGGAAAAGATGTATGTAGGTCATCCAGTGGACTCGGCTGTGAATATTCCACGTAATATCGTCGACTTGTGGGCTGCCCACTCGCACTCAACTCAAAGATAGCAGCCATCCATTTATACAGAACCGTACCACATGCCATTACTTCGTGACTCGCTTGGCAATCGAGTGCAAACGCTTGCAAGCGCTTCATAAATGCTTGACTGGAACCGATTTGAAGTACAGATCTTTATTTACCAGACTTCAAATGTTGTGCAGCCGTCTTGGTCGATTGTTTGCTTTAAAGTTGAAAATCTAAGTGCTGCCTCCAGCCAATTACTGGTCGAACCATGCAACCAGAATGCGTAAAGTCAATAACCTGCTTTCGAACTACCTTACTACCTTCTTGTAGAAGTACGGCATTAAAAACTTTCTTTTCAAATCATGAATAGAATTTAATCTATTATATTAAAGAAGTGGTACCAACAAGTCAAGTTTGTGGCGTACAATAATGTTTCACGCACAATACAATCCTGAGCGGCAACTGAATCGTGAGTGTAAGCTTTGTCCAGTTTAGGGAAGATCTCGTTCACGCTGGACTGCTTACTCTCAGACACTTGCTGTTTGCAACAAGCAAACTTGCTTGCTCCTGTGACGTATATCCGACGAGGAGACGTCCTGTGATTAATCGATAAGGAACGAGCGTGAATAACCCATGGACTAGTTCTGTGGAGATGAACTCTCGATTCCAATGGGAAGTTTCTCGGAGAGGAATATCCCTTATCTCACAAATCAATCTTTCCTCCAATAAATGCACAATCACAATGAACAATTGATATATAATGACAGTTACTATCTGTGGTTGAGTGTCCCTAAAAATTAGGATCAGAAAATGGGGGCTTAAATATAGTAACATCACGGACGTATGTGTTTGACAATCAGGAAAGAAATTAGCCTGTGAAAAGAGACTCGTGTATGAAGCTTTTATGGGACGCGCAGAGAAAATAAAGACATCGTGCCTGCAAAGCGGATTGCGAAGAAGAAGAATGCAGAAGGGAAGCCGCTTCTTATTATTTATACTCTTATTCCGAGTGGATGGCTGTGATCTACTCGCCCGCTATCGATTTCTCCTTCAGCCCGAGACAAGGCGAGCTTCCGTGAAACCCCGTGCAGCTTGTACTTAATGCGACTTACCCAGGAACAAAGATTAGCCGCGGCAATTGAGAAAAAAACCCTCGCACCAGACGAAAAAGCTTTGTAGATTGTTGGAGCGCGCTCTCCAGAATCGCACCTTATGAAAGAGCCCTTAAGAGTTTCGGACCGATTTCATTGGAAGTAGCAATTACTACTGGTAGCACTCGCTTCTCCCAAAGAATGTGTTACTATCATTTTCGACATTGAAAGACTTCACCATTGGACTTCCTCTTTCATCTACTGAATTAGAGCATGCTCGGAGGCACGAGAGCCAATGTGTTCGATGGAATAATGGTGACTATCAAAGAGCTGGCGAAGGGCTCGCGCCGATTAATCGAAAGTTCCGCTGGCCTTTGTCGGATATATGAAATCCTATTTGTGCCAGATTCTCTTGAATCGCGTTGTCTGGCAGCCTAATCTTCACCATTTAATCCTGATAAAGTTTTTCGGCTCCACCGATCGCCTGAAATAGAACCATTTGTCTCTTTTGGCAGCGACCCACTGTTACCGAAGGTTCTCTCCATTTATCCAAAGGGGGCGCGCGCGCCCCCACCAGATAAGGCAGCGCACACGTCTGTCGAAGCCGGAAACATTCTCGAGAGCCAATAGCCAAGAAATGACAAGAAAAATAGGGGAATCGAGAGGAGCAGCTAAACCATTGACAACAGGTTTACCGCGCTCCTTAAAAATATAATTCATGCTCGAACAATTAAGTAAACTTAAAACATTGAAATATCAACGTTCGAAGGTGCCTCGCATTACAATATGAAAAGCGCGGAAAATCAGGCTCAACGTTCATACATTTAATTAATTATTAGTAATCGAAATTGATGAAAATTACTGATAGCTGGCGACTCCACCACCCCGCAGCGTGAATATGTGTCGATTGTGCGTCTCGGCGTAAATGTATGTATACGTATTCGCGCGCTGTTCATTCGAATTTGGCAGCGAATAAACACCGGATCGCAGCGCCGACAGACTTTATTTGCATAATTTGTTTGTGGCTTGACGTACAAGCTGAATGGCAAACGCGGGCGAAGACAGGGACAATAATAGCTAGCCGGGACGAGTAATAATAGTGCACTAATGTTTGAGGTAACATGTGGATGCGACTGGCGAGAGCTTAATGATCATACAAGCGGTCTTATGTAAGCCAAGGTATTCAAAGATGGGTAACACAGTTGCCGTCTCTGACATCCCAACTAAACTACTAGCCAACGAGATGGACGTAGATTAATGAGATCAGTAACCTGTGCACTCTGAATTAGAAGGATCCACCATCCAAAATAAAGCTCGTTTCCCCGAGAAAAAGAGTTTCTCGAAGATACTCGGATGCAGGAAACTCGGCGGCGGCGTATTCGGCGTGGCTACAATCAATCGTTCCACGTCGCTTCGGCAAACAAACGACTGTGATTTGAGATACTCCGCGGAGGAATGGGATTTCCAGGAAGTGTGCTATTGCAATAGTACTGTGTCGTAGCTCTGCGCGGCTGATGGCAAGAAAAATGCGCGCGTTTACTTTCAAAGAGCGCCTACCTTTCGTCCTTTGTGAGTAGATTGGAAAATAAATTAGGTAGTCGCAAGAAGTGCGACGAGCTTCGACGGTGGCGCTCGCGCGACGTTTCAATTAATGCGACATCTGAATGACGTGTCTCTCTTGCCAAGTAAACATCATCGATTTATGATAATGTAATTGCACGAATCGACAAAGAGGAAATCGTGGCTGTCAAGAGCGGCGCGACAGCGAGAGTGACAGAACTGGCATTGCGATAAGAGACGGAGTACGCTTCGAGTCTGTTTATATATGGCGGGAGATTACCGCTGAGGTATAAAGATATTACCGGAACATTCAGTGCTGGAACGCTACCAGGAAACGGAAGGGAAGTTAGTTGGCGCGTGAAATGGATAACGTCGCTGCCGAACGAATCTATGTACGCTGAGACGGGGGATGAGAGCCAGAGAGTATTCGGCAGTAGTCGATGATGTAGAGAAACTGCACGTTCATGGCGCAGTGTGTTTACTTAATAAATAGAGCAAGGAAACGCCAAACATCCCAGAGTGTGTACCTATATGAAGGGAAATAATCGCCTGGAATGGGAGTTACCGCTGGGAGCAATGGGGAAGCACAACCTTCTCCCTCATGAATCGCAATACTCCCACTGATGTGTCTTTATGAGTCCAGACGCATTCCTATTCTTATGTGCAGACCTTCATAAGTTGCCCCCTCGCAAGAGAGTTAGCACTATCTCGCAACGGGCATTATAAATTTGAGAGTCTCTTCGAGTTTCTTCAAGCCATGATACTCTAGCGTGTAATATATCCTTCTTGGCTCGTTCTTTTCTGGAAAGAATTTCTGTCTCAACCACTCACCTAGCAAAATTGCCATAATTTTGAGTGCAGCCACTCGATCGAATCAAATGAACACCACTTGCAGAAAACATGTACAAATAAGTGTAATAACCAGCAGTTGGTGGGTCACGCTCAAGTTTCTCAGATTTGAATTTGAATCTACGTCAAGAGTGTGACACAGCGTTATGAGACAAGGGAGAGTGCAAAGTTAGCAAAGTGGAACTTAAGACGTTCTAAGTAGGGCCGCACATTATCCGTCGTAAGCGCTGAATTGCACCTCGCACTGTAATATCGATTACGACGATATGCACGCGATACGCGTGGCACGCAAAGCGGCCGAGGGCGAGGGCGAGGAAAAATCTCGATATCACTTCGCAGCTGGCATTAAACGCTTACGGAGGCCGAACGGCTGGCACGCGAAACAGTCCGCCGCGGCGCGCCGCGCCGCTTGACTCTTGAGCCTCGGCTTCACTCAGGTCCGTTCCCATCTATATCGCTGGGAATAAAATCGATTTGAGTCGTGGCAGGATTTCGGTACGAGTGCCGTGCCGTATAGCCAGCAGGTTCCCAGCTCTAATTCGGCACTGGCGCACTTTGTGCAATTTGCCGGGGGATATGTTCGCCGCTCGCTACTTCTCTCTGTCGGCAGAGATTCCCTCTCCGTCTGTCGCTTGTCCGCTGCTCCCTCTGTTTCCCTTGGTCTCATCGGGCGCCTATGATACGCCATACAAGCGACTGGCAATACATCCTGCTCTCCTGGATTTATATACGGAGGAGGAATGACTAATGTCTAATTTGCATTTTGCGCGTGACTCTGTCTCCGGCGTCGTGCCCGGAGAGTTTGTTAATTATGCAATGTGGGCCGCGGGTGTAGCGAGCGCGCGCACACACACACGTGTACAGCGGGCGGTTTGAAAAAGCGGCGATCGGAGAGAGTGAGCAGGTCGAACGCCGAGGAACAAGAGAGAGAAAGGGCAAAGAGGGATTTCGGGAGGATGTAGTCTTGGCACTCCATGGAGCGGCGACAGGAGTTCGACGTGCGCGTATGTAAATTGCATTACTCTCGGCGAATGCATTACCACGAATTTTAGAAAATGGAACCACCATCGCCCATGTCCTGGCTTCTGCCCTACATTCGGCAGCACTCTTGCCACTTCCTGCCACTTGCCGTCCACTATCGAACAAGTTTGGCCGTTAAGTCGCTGAGATCTTTGAGAAGTTATCGCGTGGACCTCGTACCGTGTTCACCCCCGATATAATCTGTTCAAAAAACCCGCCCCCTAGATCAAAGCTCTACCATAATAAAGAATAGATTCAGTGATAAACATTTTATGAGGACCGCTTCATCTCTTTACTGTCTATGAATAAACTTTGATATTCCTGACACGCAAGGGAGTTTAAATAACTTAAAAACGCGGATCAACTTATGACTTGTGACCTATTTCCGTTTTACGTTATTTTAATTATTATTGGATATTCCTACGAAAGAAGTAATTGTTAATGAAATATGGAATCACAGGAATAGAAACAATTAAATTTTTAAAGGATACAAATTTGCTTCCAGGCCAAAGTGACTGACGCAAAATGCGGCGGTGCTTCAACGTCACTTTAGCGGCTGAGAATGTTCACCCGCCACTTTCAATCTATCTTATTCGAGCGTTATGAAATTCCATGCCGGTAGAACTAGTTTTCTCAAAATTGTTGCGGCCACAACTGACCTGCCTAGGCAAACGAGACGCGCCATAAACTGCATACTCCTGAATTCGACACTTCGATAACGAGTCGCACAACTTTCCGGTCAACTGATAAAGCCGCCCGTTACCGCCACGCACGCACATGCACCACCCCCACACGCACTCCGATGTCCATTCGATCGTATTTCAGGTGCACGCGAGTGACTTTTTCCGGTGGAGATTAATACACGCTTGACGCTTCGATCGAGCGCTGACGTATGCGACGCGCATATTTCCCGAGATTGAATGCGGCACCCGTTGATTATGTATTATCGAAGATCGGGTGGTGCCTATCTCTATGTGCATCCATGCATTACCATCCCTTTCTGCTCTTCCTCCTACATCCCCCTCTGCCTTTCGACAAACAGGCTAAGCTCGACTGCACCTCGAATGTGGAACGCGACCGCATAGCCAGTGCGCTTTTTGAGCGCGTCTGCGCTCTCCCTTTTGCCAAAACCTGCGCCGATTCGAACGGTATTGAATGGCAGATTCTCCGGAACACACCCGCGCACACCTGTGCACAGAGCCGCCGAAAAATATTACTGCGAAACTGGGTGGATCTGGATCAATAGCAGCCGCAATGACGTATCACCTCGACGCTTAAATAAATAGGCACAGTCGGATAAATTCTGTCGTAAACTTCCATTTCGATAACGCTGGTTTGAGAATATACTGCAACTGTCGCCTCTACTTGAATTATTCACACTAATAGCTTCAGTAATTCAACATGTTCGATCTTAGCAGATAGATTGTTTTAAAGCTCAATACCCTCTAAGTGAATTCTATTCCTTCTCCCTTCGATTAAATTACTGTAGTCGTGTTTACGTGGTTTGCTATGTCTCAATATGGATTTCTATGGCATGCGAAGCAGGCATAGGACCGCGTAGCCGCACGTACGTGTGCACTGGAATGAAAGCTCGGTTAATTGGATCACGCGTCTATTTCGTCAAAACGGAATAGCTTAAGCCAGGCAGAAGCCTAGAGTTTCGCTAGCAGGCGCAGCACGTACGCAGAAGTCGAAAAGCTAGATTGAATTATTATCACGTGTCTCGCAACGCGACAATACGTAGCGCGTGATAATGAAGCCGTTATTAACTTAACCGCTAATGATCCCGCTCTCTCCGTAGACCGTCTGAAATCTGGACACTCGTCAACGACTGGAATCTCAACTAACTGGACAGCGATACACTGACTATTATTAATTGTAAGTACAGCTATTCAACACAATTGACTGGAAGTTCCTTTAGTTTTATTTCATTTCAAATATCCAGGACGTTTCATTCCTCCGGGCTTTTTATCCGCAAGTTATTTATTGCTCTGTTTAATTCGACAAGCATTGTGCAGCCCGCTACCACTAAATTGAGGAGCTAAAGCGAAACATCCCCATTGGGTTATTGTTTCCCCAACAATGTGAATTAACGTGGATATAGTGAATTTTCAGTTTTTCATTGGCAGCGCAGCCCGGAAACAATCCAGTAACATAAGACACAATATGTCGAGTTAAAAACTGAAATGCACACGCGGCTTGTAATTGCACGCTATGCTGTTTGGCGAAGAGTCCGTGAAAACACGATTTTATATCAGTCTCATTAAAATTTACGCGGGCCTGTTGCAGCAATACTGCTCCAACAAAAACGAACTTGTACGGAATGTTTCCTATAACACTATTCAGTATTCGTGCCTCAAGAGACCAGGCGTTCGATGATCTGTAGCGCGATACTTTTCACTGCCGGCTTTTCGAGCCTCCGGAAAAGTAATCTAGCTTTCGTTAACGAAGCGGCCGCGCGCGTGAAAGCTCGACGGTTCAGCATCAAACGCTGCGAAGGTACGCCGGAAAAAAAATGATGGTGAAAACTTTGCCACTGGATCGTCGCATCAGCCTTGGTGTAATAGTCGGCGGGCACCTGGTCAAGAGAATTAGTGTGAAAAAATACGAAGCCCTGGAAAAGTGTGCCAAAAATCTGTAAAAAAATCGGTTCGCCGAGCTACGTCGATTTACTGACAGTATCGATAACGCTTTTCTCGCTCGATCTCGATGTACGTAACGAGTGGGTCTAACGGTGAGCTGATGTACGGGAACGACGAACGGGCCATGCTTGCGCAGAGACTGCAACCTTGTTTTTTTCAATGAACCTCCGAGGTGCCAAGAGCAGCCAATAGTGTTGGAATCGCAAAGTCGACTCGCTCGATATTGCCGGCTGCTCGATATTCCGGCAAAATGGAACGCAGCAACCTGGCTTGTGTTATCATCCTGGTAGCGTCATCCATTCTATATCCATCTACGAAGGTTCAATGCCAGCGCTCTCTCGCTATGGCTACTGCTTCGACACGCTGACAAAATGCACGATAAAAAAAGGCTCGGTCTAGAACCACGCTCTAGATACCTTTGTATGGGGAGTCACGCTGACTCGAAAGCCCCGTTCTACGCTGTCATCGTCTCTATGTCAACCGCGCTGCTTCCTATCTCCGGAGTCCACGATGTTCATTTTAACTTGAGGCAATGTTACGTGCGAGCGCTTATCAGTTTCCAGTGTACATGAACTTCCTCTTGCTAACCTTATCCCGATGTTTTTCAAGCGTTAAAGAATATTTGATATTCATTTAATAGTTCAGTGTTATTTAATACAGATTACACTACTATCTGACTGATCTCTAATAGACTCCTATCGCATTAATAATTTCTTCAAAATCTCCTACCAGCTGCAAACTTCGCCAAAGAGTTTTGCCACTTAAGTGTAATGAGACGTCATTACAGCGGTATCAAAGGCTAGCAAAATTGTTTCAAAGATAGTATCACCAGCCAGAGGCTAATCTCCACTTTGGTTTTGTCTCTGTTACCAGCTGATCAATAAGGTAACTGCTCCTTTGGAGCAGAGTACAGAGGACGACGTGCTGGAACCGCTCACCGTCCTTATTATCCGGGCGGCCGGCGCAGCTGGTATGTGTCGGAAACACGCGAGAAGTATAGAACTCGTGGCACGAATCGTGATAGGCTGGCGCGCCACAAGCCGAGACTATAATGAATGGGTGCGCGATTTTTTTTTCGCCACAAACTTCCAGTGTCATGTTAGCGCGATGGCAAAGCATGCTGAAATATCAGACTGCTGTCGGAGGCTCCGGGATTAATAAAACTGGTAGACACGGGGGTGGTAAGAACTGGCGGCAGGGGTGGCTCGTTAATGCCGGAGGATCTGTTTTCGGGCACGAGAGAGGATCGTACCGGTGCTTGTTTTCGCTGGCGCGCGTTCGCCTCGCTACTGCTCGCACGCTGGCTTTTCCCAGATGATCGCGTTGCGTGTTGACATTCCGTCGCTCGGGCAAGATTAATCCTCGCATCGCAGAGGCGGGAATAAAAAGCGGCAGCGCTCATGCGAAACCGCACGCACGAGTGAATGGGGCAACGAGGAACGTATACAAATACAGAGGAACAGTCGCGAGAGAAAGAGTCCGAGGGAGAATGACGTGCTCGCTCATAGCACACTCCGCCGCACGGCCATTTCTCGCTTGACACTCGGATTCGCCCGGTGAGCGAACCTTGACGAGACTCTCGACTTCGCTCCCTATCAATTTCTAAATTCGCTTGATAGCATCAGGGCGGCAGCTCGCAATGCCAAACACGCTCGTTTTCACGCTGCAACTATCCGTGAAAATCAAAGAGAAAGAGAGAGAGTAAGGCACGTCGACTCTGTCTTTCGCTCTATGAGTTTATCATGCGAAACCGATGGAATACACCGTTTCCCGGTTGTTACTGGCATCCGCCCGAGGCGAAAGCAAACGGAGCGAGTATACGCTCGAATATTCCGCTTACTTGAAAAAGTTGCCCAATTATCTACCGGTTGGAAAAATGGATCAGAGTGCTGGCGTATAGATTTTAAACCTATTTCGTAGACTATGGCAGACGTGCTTGATCCCGCTGCAATCACTAATAACGCGGACGTTTGATTGCGTAGTGGGGAATGGAAATGTGCAAAATTGCGGATATGAATTTGGGAGGTTATTTGCGCTGGATTTACGTGCGGATTGGGTTGGCGTGTAAGTTTACGGGCGGCGAAGGAGCGTGGCAAGGTTGCTCGGAGGGATTTTAAATGGCCAATGCGGCGCGGCGCGGCGCGGCGCGGCGCTCCACGTGGCGAGTGTCGAGGAGCTTTCTCGGGGGCCGAGGACGTCAGGTGAGGAGAAAGAACTCGTGTCGTGGGAGCGGAGAGTTCTCTCTGGTCCGCAGTAGACACACGTCGGTAAGCTTCAGGCGCGGACACAACAAGTGGCGCTGTAACGAGCTTTTTATGATGAATGTGTTACCTTCCATGTGCGAAAACGTGACTTTCTCAAGCACGTGCCTATCTAGCCTGCTTCCATCTCTCTCGCTCCGCTCACTGCTACCCCTTGACCCGTGAAACAGCTGCGGGCATTGTTTACTATTGTCAGAGGAGGAGAGCGCCGCCGGTGCGGAGAGGAATCGCACCCGAGCGAAATGCATGCGCGGCCAGGAATGGAAATAAAAATCTCTCTCTCTCTCTTTGACGACCTTGCGTTTCCCAGACCTGTTCGCCGCTATTTCATACCGGAAGCGTGTAAGCTCTCGTGTTCACACTTCTCGCTCGGAGAGCTAGCACGAAGACTACAACTGCCTTTTATAGGAATGTGCAGCATGAACTGCGTGTAGGAACGAAGCACCGATAAAAAATACTACTAAAGAGTGATCGGAAGTGACAAGACTGCACTTAATAGACACGTCAGTCTCACGTAGGACATATTTCTCGAGCATGCAATTAACGTGGACGGCAGACATTGTTAGAACCAATTTCTAGCTGTGCAAAGCTCGCGTGTGACATCGCAGTGCTAAGGGCTCATTAAAAATTACTCGAAGCAGAGCAAAGGTAAGAGTCCACATACGGCGAGATGTAATCTCGGTATTTCCGCGAGGAGCTCTATCTTTCGACGAAGCGAAAGAGGGAAAAAAGTGCACTTGGCCGCGCGGTCTCCCCGAGGGCAGAAACGACGTCAACGTTGGTGGCATCGTTAGACCGACGATACAGACAATTCCTTTTGACTGCGATAGGAGAGGTTCGATCGAGGCAACGCCGGCGGCAATGGCATCGTCTGCAATCGGCTAGGTTTCCTTTCACCCTGAATTTCAGCAAGGCAAGAGCACCATCGAGGCAGCCCGCAAATAATTTATCTCCTTTTTCTCCTCTCTTTTCCTTCACCGCCTCTACTTATGTTTCTCTATATGTGTCGCTCTTGCTTGGTACTCGTCGGATGCGGAATGCCGATAGCTCTCGGAATTTTAGTCGAATATTCCTCGGCTGGCCGAACTAGCGGGGTGGATCGCCGGCGCGATGGCAGCTCTGGAGCGAAAAACGCGGGCGAAGAGTGATATTTGAATTATTCACGTCCGATCGTATTGCAGCGGCAAGGGGCGGCGGCCGCAAGGAAATCATATTTGGCAAATAGCGGAAATATTCTGGGGACAAATGGTATACCTCCTGGCTAGCCTACCCAACCTCCAGCCCTGCTCGTTCGACCCCTTCGACCCCTCTTCATATCGAAATGCCCGATGGCTATCGGTATTGGCGTATGCAAAACATTACAGAGAAATGCGCAATTCTTTCCCCGTGTCATCTGTGGCAGCCGACGTGACCTGATCGGTCCTGGCAAAACGCAGCATCCGCCGCACCCGGCAATCATATCGAAACCAACCAGCCCGATCTGCGCTCCTCCTCCTCGTCCATCGGGCAACATATATGTACATATCCCGAGATTCTGTCGGCAACCCTCTGGCATAAAGTGAGGAAGGTGCTGTAGAAAGGCAAAGTGCGTACATACCTGCATGAAGCTTCCGTTGAACGGAATCCAGCCAGCCACCTGTAACAGAAAGCGAGCGACGGATGAGCAAACAGAGAGAGAACCGGTTCGGCGCTGGTGTTCTCTTATTAAGACTGTTTACCAAGGGTACATCTTCGAGACGGTAATTCTCGGGGCATGAAGTGTTTCGTGAGGAGTGAAGATAGACTAAGACACAATCATACTCTGTACAACTTCCTCAGTTTCGTAGAAAAGAAACGTGTATAAACGAAGAATACGCAAGTGTTCTATTTTTATGTGTAACACAATTCAGTAAAACAACGTTTACGCATGATCTTGACAAGAATAAGAATTTCTTGTTCGGTGTAAGATAATATTCATGCGCGAAGCTTAAGATAAAGAAAGTAGGTCTTGAGTGGAACATACTGGAACTGATCCAGCGTGTAATTAGTGGGCTCTTCGACAAAGTAGCGAACTCTCGGAAGTGACAAAGCATTCGTACTCCCGTCGCCTCACTCCTTCGCCAATTATCACTGAAAGCGGATCTCAGGTACCCACTTTGCCGGAAGTTTGGCGGAAGAATTTATTATAATCGCATTCCGAGTGTCTTACTGGGGAAGGGAACGAGTGGAAAATAGCTATCCCACAGCGAACTGATTGAAACTTCGGGAAACATTCGCCTCGACGGCCAACTTAGCAGCCAATCGTCGCAGATAAGTCGGTTTTCGAAGTTAAGCGAGACCTTAATTACCAGCCTCCCATTCAGCGCGCACCCAGTGCCTACCCGGGACGCTCTCTCCGCAAACAGTATCGGATTTTCCCGGCTCGACTGCATTCCATTAAGCGTTCATTATATCCTAGCGAAGTCGTCGTAAATGCAGTTATTTAATTGTGTACCGAGCTTCATGAAGCGCCCCGCGTTTTATGCTGACTGCGCACTGATGCGAGGCTAAAGATACAAGATGATGGACAGGTAGTGTGAGAAAATTGTAATTAACCCTGGAAATCAGTTTTTGTTTAATTCTGCCGTTCATTAATAGCCGGCAGAGTAGGCGTCAGCCTGTATTAATGAACGTGGCACGTTGAATCAGTAATAAATCGAACGTCGAACCACTTTAAAAATGGAACACCAGCTGTTTTGTCGGACGAACTAATTACTGAGTGCCGTGTGCCTTTCCACATTAAATCACGACACATACATTGAACGTGTGCTGAGTGTCGGTGGTAGCCGGCAGGCAACAAGCTCGTGATTTTATTTAAAACATGCACGATAATCAACTTTCTTCTCTATCGGATTATTCCGCGCCACTCCCGGTAAATGCATTCGCTGCGATCGAATGTTTCCTAGCGCTAACATCGCTCGACTTTTTGGCTTTTGGACTTTTTCAGTAGGCAGCACACGCTCGCCCTCTACTCCTACCAGTTATTTTTGTATTCGGCAGGTTAATCCTCTAATTGGCCAATAAATAACTGACCACATATTAAATTGAATTTATTCCGCATTCAGCCGCACGCCAGGCTCGCGGTCGTTTTTCGTATGATGTGTTTAAACTTTAACCGCCGCAGGAGCACCGCGGCCTTCTCGCGCGCTGTAACTAAACTAGCAATCGAAACTACGGTGGCGAAACAAAGTTCGCCAGTGATACCGGATATTGCATAATATTTGGCCGGCATAACGTAAACGCAAAACGAGCGGGCTCTCTGGGATTAGGACAAAGTTAGTCGGCCATGCCACTATAATACCACAGCTAATGGTACTGTCCACTTTCCCTGCTTGGTTCCATTGTTAAAAACGAGTCTTGTTATTTCAACTGCGCCGCGCTACTATTGCAAGGGAAGCGGGAAAGCAAAGCTCCCGAACGGCCGGCGAACTTTGTCTTGCCTAAGTGAAATATTCGGCGAGTTCGTGCCACGTTGCATCGTCTATTTTCGAAGCTTTTTCCACCCATTACCAGCGAGTGGCAGCTACTCGGTTTATGGAAACGCAATGTAGTCACAGACCCCAATTTGGTCAAAAAGCTCGCAAGTTTTCGTATATTTTTGTAATATCGAAATGCACTCGATTGATAATAATCGAACTGGTTTCGGCGTGTAATTCTATTATTTCAATCGCAAAATACGATGTATTAAATAAACTGAACCATTGTGAGAACAAATTAAATACCGACTGATTGTAAAAGCAAAAAGCGAGCGTATTCGACACAGCAGCGGTTTAATTTTAGGAAAATTACTTTCAAAAAGGTTCAACATTTCGAATCATATACAATCTAGAATCGGAATAACCAGCAACTACGCAAATACCATTCACCGGTGCTATTATTGAACATTAAGTATGAAAGCAAAATGAAATAAATGCAAGATCAAACTCAACAGCTGCCATTCAACAATATCATAAAACGACATTCGCCTTGACAGATATTAGAGAATCTGGTGGACGCAGCACGCTAGGCTGATTTAGAAAACCATAATCAACTCATTGCTTCTCAAACTCACTGTACCTAAACTCGAGACTGAAGTGAGAGAATAAGTATCATGACTGCGACGAAAGACTAGATGATACTTTTATACCTTTTACGCGTATCTGAGCTGAATAAATGCAGTTCATTAGTAGGTCCTCGAGTTTCACGCGTCGGCGATGACTTAAATATCAAAGAACCTAGCGATGCCAGGGAAATAAGCTCGAAAGGAGCAGTGGCTAGGGGGTCCAAGGCAGTTTGACGAGTGGAACCAATGAGAGAGTGAAAGGAAGCGAGAAGGGGATGAGCCAGGACAGTGGAGAACTTAAAAATAGGATGAACACCCCTTTGACGGTGGCGCATAATTTAAAGCCTTCATTATTATAAGTAGCTCTTTGCGTTTCCTGAACACCGAGCGCTAGCACAGCCAGTTGGTGATAGCGACCGCCGCTCCTGTTCACGGAAGTACGAACCAAGTATTCCTCAAAGACCGGGCAGCGATTGGAGGAGAGAACGCAGGGGAATTTTGCCAGGCGATCGGTGTCAGGGGCGATAACAATCGGCGATTTGGATCCATAATCCGCATGCCTGCTGCTCGACCAAACAGTTTAACTTTGAGCTCTCCCCCGAAACTTCTCGCCCGCTTAGAAGACGCGCGCGTGATAAACGATCGAAGTTTCGCCTTTCATCGGTACCGCCATCGATAGTACTTCGACGGATGCCCAGGATTCCGGTACGTCGTTCACGCTCGTCTACCTTTCTCTCTCTCTCTCTCTCTCCCACACTCACTCCCCTTCTCTCTTCCGCCTTTCTGTTACCACTCGCTTTTCCTTGCACCCACTTTCTATCCCTCTCTCTCTGAAGAGATACCTTTCTTGAGAGGTTGCTTGACGACACAGGCCAGAGGCCTCCGTCGAATTATTACGTACCCTCTTCGTTCGTTGAACACGAACTTCCCATTGCACTCACTATTATCCTTTGATCGCTCTCTTTCAAAGGGGAAAGCATTGTTGGAACCTTTGAAGTCACCCAATTGTTCGGACCAAGCATTGGTCCAGCCGGCTGCAAATCTGGTGCCTGGCTGACTCCACAGGTTCTCCCAGAATCGCAATGCCGCACCAATCGTGTATGAAGACCGATTTAACATTATGCATATATTTCCTCAATATTCCTGTAGAGAAATATTCCAGAAAGGTATAGAGTTATTTGTACATTTAATGCTGATTACGCGTATCAAATGTGGCTGTGCAATGAGTCGTAATTACTAATGGATTCATAGCATTACTGTGTATTGATTTCGATTGGTATTTGAAAGGCGATGAGTGCTATTGATATTGCTAAAACCACTATCGAGAATATTGGTACTGTACGGGGATTTTAATAGCATTCCAATAGGCGTATCAGGATATCAAATGAATGGATCAACTTCCGCTGAGCCTGCTTATTAATCTAGATTATTGCTCGACGAATATTTTGAGTGTTCGTGGCGTGGGCGATTGGCGACAATTAAAGCAGGATCGACGGTCTTTCAGTGGCGGTGCCATCAATTTCGTAGGGGCCCAGTCGAAGATTCTGCGGTCCATGGACTTCTTGTTTGTGCTCGCACACTCAGCCTCGCCGCCGAAGAGTTAATCGATAGTTCAAGGAAGATTCGAGGGTTTTGGAAAGAGGGCTTAGCTTTCGCTCGGCTGGTAATAAAGCGGCTTACCCGCGTCTTGCCAGCTCTCACATCCATTGGCCCAATCGCGCCTCCATCGAATTACCCACCCAGCTTCCCTTCCTCTTGTTTCGACGGTATTTCTCCTTTTTGAAACTATTCAGTTGTTTTGTTAATGCCTGTAATCTCTAATCCCTTGAAAAAGATGTTCTTCAAGGCTCGATACACATATAATAAATGGTTCATCGCGGGAGTACATTTCGTTTCAAATCTATTATTTCAATTTCCTACGGTGTTAATATATGTATTGAGGATATATTGGAAATTAAGCGACGTCTACCACCTCGGCGAACTGGTATTAGCCGTCTCGATGGTGGGAATTAGCTTAACAAAGGTGCGAACCTTGCACGTGGCTCTGAAACTCGACCAATCGATCTGCCTTGCGGTGATGACCTCGTTCATGAATACGTATTCAGAGGCACACAGTCGAATCAAGTACAAGACTCCGTGCGCTGCACAAACGAGTGGCATTCACCAAGTACGATGCGTCCCGAGTACAACTGCGGGAACCAGTAACTGGAGCAGTTTTCTAGTATCGATCCCGGCCAAGCACGGAGCCAGGAATTCTCTCAAAATACTGTGACGCTGCTCGTCAGGTAACAGTAGCCTTCGTGTCAGCGAGGTTCACCGGAAAACCATATGGATATTCTACACGAGGCATCCAGTTTCTTCGGCCCTGGCCGCTTGAAACTTTTATACATATATATGCACACGAACGCGTAAGAGCAAAGTAGCTCGGCCGTCGAAGAACTTTACTAAAATATCCGTCCACGCAAAGTGCACAGACGTAAATTGGATCGAGGGGTGCATCGTCGAAGAACGTCGGAGGGTCTCATCGGATGTACGCGTCTCGAGTGCTACCCGATCAATTCTGTTATGAGGGGGCGCACATCCCGGCAAACTTCTCTTCAAGATTATAGTCGAGTGATATCCAATAAGTCTTAAGGAATGCGAGGCTGGAGTGTGCAATTTTTAATATACTTTCTAGTTAGACTTCCTTGAAACTCAGTGACCTGTCGTGCTACTTTACGTGGAAAATGAAAGAAGGAGGGTTGCTTGAATTTTCTCATAAATACATCGATAAGATATTATAAAGATATAAAGAAATATAGTAAACACTGGTCGGGGTTAATGTATATCTCTTTCGGAGTACTATGATTTGTTTAGCAGTTATGTAGCACTTGCTTCTTAACTTCTAGAATCATTGTATAAATATTTGATATTAAATAGAGTCATGCAAATTCGAAGCACAATAGTCGGAATGTCTTGTAGACGGAGTAGCTTGGATATGAAGGATTTAATAGTAGGTATAATATAACACAAAGCAATAAAGAGGAGTACGGGTCGATAAAGTGTAACTCCTATGGACTGGCATCCCAAAACTTTCTATGACTTAGACTAAGCTCCGGACACTTCGAAAGGGCGAACTTGCCATCGCTGCCGAGGACAATACACGAGCTCGCGCTAATCACACGACAAGAATGGATGACTCACTCTTGTAAGATTGTTCCTCGAGTACATCCGAGAGTCCGATGATTAAGTGCCGCTCTCCAGGAACGCGGCAACGCCTCGAATCTCTCGAATCAAAGTTGTTTTGGGGGGCAAAAATACGCCGAAGTTCCTTTCCTCAGGAACTACTAGTTGGGGGAAGTTGCGAGTTCGTAAGTTACGGGATCGTGACAAGACGACTTGCAAGTCAAACGTGTATCCAGTGGAAATGATGTCGGTCACGCCACGAACTAACAGACCGCACTGATTTCGAGAGATCTCTTTTCAACGGCGCGCTCAGTAATTTCCTCGGGTCGAGCCTTAACCAGAGATGCTTTCTCTAATTTGACAGGGAAGAAACGCCGCATAGTAGCTAATTATGTGCTAAAAACATCCAATTACACAAGCATGCAATTCTGCTTTGTTAAATACGAGCTAACATGTCGGCAATGTTTAAATATTTAATACAGTGGCATGCGTTTAAACTGCTGCAAATTTGCTCAAATGGCTAAAAGCCATGTTTCAACTCCCGAGATGTATATCAACATTTGTGGACTCCGGCGCTCCGGATTTGAATGCGACATCTCGCCATCATGGAATGGATGCCGCATTAGTTCGATAGAGCTTTGGTGTTGGCATAGAAATCCTTCTATCCGCATTTTGACGAACGTTCGGTCGCCATGCACTGTTGTGAGAGGCCTCTCTGTTTAAATGAACGCACCACATTACTCTCTCCGAGAATTTTCCTATTGGAGTGTGTGCGTCCTTTTTTATCAGAGGAGCGTCAGGTGGCCGGGCATTCTATGTGACGGGGTATCCAGTTTCCCGGTAGCACTGGACACAGAGGATGCAACAGAAGTTCGATTGTAGGTGCCAGTACTGATGGATGATGTGAAAGACATTGTCAAACATATAAAGAAACGTGCGATCAAAGAGAAGAAGCATCAATAGCTGATAGACAGCTCGAAACACAGAAATCAGATGAAAGTTATCAGTACTATAACAATGACGTTTGTTGAAAATAAATTGCTTGCACTAAATTCTAGGTTTTATCTCAATATCGAAACAATAATAAAGAAGCACAATAACACTCTAGTTGTGTGTCGATAAACTTAATTTCGGATGCAATTGCACTGATATCTTGAACATAATATCAATAAATCATTAATAATATCAGTAAATGAATACATGCTTTTGACTTTGTGTTCACTTATAAATATAAATACGTAGGATGATGCGATATATCTTTCCACACCTATCGTACGCTCGCTTCAACGCGCACGCGTTATTTCTAATTCACAAGTTCCGTCTGAGACTGCAATTTCAGATGTGAAATACGAAGCACTACTCGCGCACCACACTTCCTAGCTATCTTTGTAATTTATGAAATCGCACGGCATATTAACTCTCGTGTTGAGTTCGTTGTCAGTAGTATCTGGCACCGAATTAAAGTGAATCCACGAGAATCAGGAATGCAAGATCTCCAAGATGAAAAGGTAAGGAAGAGGAATGAGAAACTGTCTACTAGAAAAGAAGCACAAGCTGGAATGATATTTAATTCGGGTTTCAATATTCTCCGCACGATCTTACTTTCCGGGAAACACACTTGGATCTGTCTGTGAGGTTCGGAGCGAAGACGAGTTTATAAAGAGACTGGCGCGCCGAGATTAAAGCTGCGCTACTGCTCCGCCTGACCACTCACTGACCTATACTACTTACAGCCTACTTCCATTCTCGATACTATCTCACTACCAGGCATTTTCGTAAACGCCGTTCCAACAATCTATGTAAGCCATGGGCACACCTACAATGCAATCGATATTATATGTAGGAGTAATTATCAGCTAATTTACAATATTATTAATAATAACTAAACCGACAATAGCCAGTGAAATTGAGTACCTATATAAACAAGGTTGGATAATCTTTGAACAGAAGTATAATTATTTTTAGCTTTCTCCTTTCGGAAGTATAGAGACTTTTAGCCGGACCCCAGGAAAATACACCGCGTCGCGATGTTCAACTTGTGTTTAAGTTACCCTCAACTGGGGTAAAGAAGTTGTGAGGACTTCTACTTCAACTCATGCTTGAAAGAAACTTCTAAGAATCCTTTGGGTCAAGTAAATAATAGGTCCACAATGGAAGGAGTACTTTCGGGCAACTCCTATAAACAAGTAGTATGACGGAAAAGAAATTGACGAGCGACTTCTCCTGTGAATTATGCAGCTTTATTGAAATCCCAAAATCAAAACACCCTGATCAATCGGCAACTGAATACAATTATAAATTGGAAAGCATCGGAATTCCCGATACCAAATACCGGCCTATATTAGTTTAACTGGCGCATACATGTTCCTCATGCGAGTTCAATAATCCCGCTCCAATACTAATAATAGCACGGTGTACATTGAGTACGGTTAATAGACTGGTCATTAGAAGCAGTGACGGCGACCGGAAATCGGGAGTGCTTCGTTAAAACACTTACTCCGCAGGACTCACTTTCTCTCTCTTTGCTTCGTGGTTGTGCGTGCGCGCGCGCGCTCGCGTGCCATGGAAATTTACGCTCCAAGTTTTTCCTCCTTTCTCTCCCTCCTATCTCGGCGAGTTAACGTGGTGGTAAACGCTTTTTCCATCTGAATTATGCGCATCTACTTTGAAGTGGCGGGGAGCAGGAGCGTCTCGTTTGCAACGACGAGATAACACTGTACCTGCGAGCCGGATGCTGCACTTCTGCGTAGCGGACCGCGTGACTTTTCGCTGAAAATGCGAGCATTAAGCACCGGTGAAGAGGAGGCGAGCGCACAGGTGCACTGTGACCGGTGCATTCATTAAAATCACTCGTAAGCACCGGACACGATTGCACCAAGCGGAAAGAGGCACCGCTCGCCCTCCTAATGGGCCAAGCCTCGTTCTCACTTTGCATACTTTCAAAGGAACTCGTATAACCGGAGCTGCAAGGGGCGACACCCGCCTCCTGGCGGTAATCGCCACGAATATCAATAAAGATAAGAAGTTCCCGTATAAATCGTCCTGCCAACCTAAAAGAGGCCCCCTCACTTCCCACCATCCTCCGCAACCCCCGGCACGTGGTTAAAAGCGTACGGTTAAATGGAATGGCGCGGGGGCGGAAGCCAGAGTTGCTTTTGCTATCGAATAAACTTGCCACCCCGCCCATTTTCGCTTGCCGGTGCTCGCGTCCGCTTTGAAGCTCCCCGAATTACTTTATTATTTTCGAACTTCGCACGCAGTTTTAGAAACCGTAGGTGAAAGCTTACCAACTGTAATACGCGCGCATTTGTGTCATTAAATTTCTCTATTCAATTTGTTCGTGGAGAGCGTGCACATGAGTTACGGGCTTTAAAATGTGGGCTGAAGGCAGGTTGATTATTTCGTTGACTATGTTATAGTTTCAATATTAAACATTTAATTGTTAGATATTGTGACGTGGAATGTAAGTGGATATCGTAGTCAGAATGTCATTCAATTCCCAGGGATTCTGTGCAAACAAGCAAGATGGGACAGTTGTTATCTATTGCTAAATTATGTAAACCAGGAGTAAAAACATTGAATAATATAATATTATTTAGTGATAGCAATGCAGTTTTCGTTTCGATGAATCCCATTGAAAATCGAGTAGAGGAAATCATGAACTGCTTAATTTGTTAGTATGCAAATGCGGCCTTCAATTGACTTCCATCCAATATTTGAAATACGTCCTTCAATTTGTGCTTCAATTGAAAAGTGTATCTGAAGTATTGGTTCGACCCGGCAATCCAAGCTCTAAGTATACTTGGCAACGTATTTGCGAGGATCGAAGTGGAGCCAGACGAAATCAGGCGGCTTTCCGTCCATTGTCAGCAGATTTCGAGATGATCGCCAGTGAGCTCCCACATACGGTGATCAACACGACGACGTTACTTTTAATGAAGTTGGAACCTTTAAAGGTGCCACGTTCCTCTGATACGAGAGCTGGGTCAAGCCATGAAACCTCAAGCCATGAAACTCCGCGAATAAATTGGTTATTATGTTTTTACTCAGTGCAGTGGAAGTAGATATTTGTTCGTAGTTTGAGAGCTGTATTGATTGTTCCACTTACACGAGCTCAAGCCGAGTTTTCCAGTACATGAACTCCCGCAGAAAAAGTTCCCCAAAATCAAAAAAACCATCGACCAAGAAAAAAATTCTAGGAAGCCCTGACCTAATTATATTTATTACGCTCGGAAAAATCTCTATCACTCAATTTCCCATTGCCGCCGGCGATAAGTGAAATCGAAGGATGGAGTGGAACGATTAGCTAGCCATCGAGGAGGAAGAAGAGTGAGCGACAGAGGCCGAGGAGACATCGAGTTTGTCCTGGCAAGTAGACTCGCCTTTGATTCCAGGACGGTAGCTGCACTCCTCTCATCTTCAATCAACCTGTCAAAATTAACTTGTCGCAGGGGGCGCGGGCGCGTCCATTGTGCTGCAAGTGCTCTCTTAGATTTATCGATTTGTCTCGAGAGCTCTCGCAGCATGGCAGTTAACAAAGAATCCGGAGAACTTCATGACCCTCGGGGCTTCCTTCTTTTCCAGCGGGGCGCGCGCACGCCAGGCAGCGTAGCCGCATCTCGGCCTCTTCTTCCCCCCAGTTGCCCTTCGAACTCGTGCATCCGGCCCGCCCACCCCTACTAGATGGCCAACGGAGCTGCTTCAGCCTGCACCGTGAATTATCTTTCCTACAGCGTGGATGCACTCCACTTTAAGGGAAGCTGCATCCTATCTCTGCGGAGCCACTCTCTCTCCGGCCTCCTCTTAGCTGGCCAATAATGAGCTTGCTCCCTGATTGTCTTTGTGCTTCCGCATGCAGGCCTTCCCTACCCTATCAACTTAGCAGGCATATTAAATAGAACGCTACTTAACTATCAAGCGGCAACGCTCGGCTAGGGCCGCCGCCGGCATGTCCCATTCTACTAATTGTTCAGGGGAACAACCGCCGCCAGCCGGGCCGAGAGTATTGTTCGATAGGATGCGAAGAGGCTCGCGGCCCTCCGGATTAAGGGAGATCGCACACCGGGACTATGCTCACCGTGATTGCTGCCGGGCCTCCGGGAAGCCTCATCTCCTTCCGAGTTGTCTCGACTACCAGCATAACCTGTGACGCGTAACCGCAACGCCCGGCTCCAGCAATTAACGTAAGTGGCGAGCCTCGGTATTAAATGCAATAAATATCGGTGCCACCTTGCCATCGCGAGCCATGCTTGCCAGATAATCGAGCGACGGTGGCGCCAACGGCGTTCGAAGATTCCACCGAATAACCGACTGAAATCGCTGAATTGGCGACTGAAATTTCTTCGTAAAATTGACGTTGCACCGTCGTCGATGGCACTCGTTAGTCCTAATTAGTACGAGTGATAACGGAGAAAAATTCGGATGGTATAATTGACGCTGGTGATATTATAATGAAGGTATCATGGCCGACTAAGCTCTTACAGGAGCCCGGGCGATTTCCGGTGACTCGAGTGCCGGAAAATGCCCGGTTCTTCTGCTATTTTACCTGCAGTTTAATTCGTTCGAACTGTTACCATTGTGTGCACCGGACATCGAGCGTTAAATCTACCCTGCGTACAATTGGAGCACGGTGAGCAGGAAACCAGAGATTCTATTCTGGTGGCTGGTAATATTTGCGAAGGTCGGATAACCCACAGAGGCTTATTTTCCTGCCATTTTACTAGATAGAAGTTTTCTACACTAAATATGGAAGTCGAGAAGCAAAAGTATTCCCGATTGGTTCGCTCGAAGGTGTAATTAAGTTGTCGGCGAACGGTTTGGAATGGGAGTTCGACGAGGGGGGAAGAAGGCTGTGCACGATTTATCGGTGCAAGATCGTCGCCATGCGGGCAACCTGGTGCGCAAGCCGCTTCCGAGTTTTTCCTCGGAGCTGCTTTGATTAAGTATTTCAAGGGGCGGAGATAGAACGAGAGTCAAGAATTGGTTCGCGAATTCGTCGGCCAAGTGAATTCGAAATCAGACTGTGGGGAGGGCCAAGCCACTTCACCGAGCGAACCAAGTAACTCTGCGGGCTCGAGCCTCCTCCCCCTGCCTTTCCCTTCAATTTACCTCCTGTAGAACGAGCTGCTGATGCAAGTCTGTCTACAGGACTTACCCTACCAATTTCTCAAGGATAAATAATACCAATCTGGCGAAAACGACAATTGTTATGTCTAGTTCAAATTAGCCAAGGAATAACACTCAAATTGTTTAAATTTCAATATTTAAATCCATCCGAAAACACTCTCTGACCCTCTACCAATCTAAATTAGTTATTTAGTTACTTCAATATCCTTCTCTATTTATATATTTATACATCCAATTCTCTTTAATCCAGTATCTTATCTTACTTTCTCCCTCTCCAGGTAGCAGCCCAGTAAATTGAGGATTTCCGCGCTGGTAATTCGAAATTCTAAGGAAGCCTGCGTACCCTTTTGCCTCTGAGAGAAACAATACCACCGCGAAGCCTTTCCATCCTTCCAAGCCTGCAAAGCGCATAGCTTTCGCCCCAGAGACAATGCAGGCCAGTGAACATCGCCAAAGAAATTTTCAATATTTTCGAAAAGCCGCGCACCCGATGAACCGGATATTTTTGTTTGAGTTCATCCAACTGTTTTCTCAATGATAACTCGAAGGACTCGCCGCGCATGCGCCGGTGATACGTCACTTTGACTTTACTTTTGAAACTTTCCCGATAATATCGGACGCGTACGCGATAGAGTGGTAAGAAGAAAGCAGAGAGCAAATACTGACTGGAACTATAAATCTTGCTCATGTTTCGAAGTCTTTCTTGTGAATTCACAAAGTGAAATTCACATTTACAGGCAAATCTCAAACATATGGAAAGACCAGTAGATTCGTCTATGATTCGTTCGACATATTGATTCACGAATGAATTGACCAAGAGCGGGACAATATTGCTTTCCCATCATGAGTACGAGGTTACCGAGCGCTTGATGGGAGCAGCCTCGAACTAACAGGAGTACGCGAAGTACCCGAGAAATTCTAATCAGTATCTCATTACCCATGCAATTGGACACCATCATGTAAGAGGCTGTAACTAGTTGGCCTTTGTTACGTCTCCATTACCTCCTGCTTTCGACAAGAGGGGCTTGCAATGCGGTCACAGTTCCATTATTACGATAGGAATTGCCGGTTTCCTGGTAGTGCGGCTACGCTGCAACACCGTTCAAATCTCTGAACGATACTGCACGCATTCCATCGTGCAGCCGGCAAGGAGAACTGATGATAAGGTGCTGGGAACGGCTGGACGATGGACTATTATGTGACTTTACGACCTAATCATTTCCGGACCAATTGATTGCCTAACGTACCGTAAAGCCTGTGGACGTAGAATGTCGCTCAGATTCGAGGAAATTAATAGCGACGCGTAAATCCAGATTTAACAGTACAAAGGACCGCTCTGACGTGTAGGCTTTAATTGTAAGATGCACCGAGTGGATCAGATAGCTTCATCGATAGCCAAATCGATTATTCCCAATCAATAGTACGATCATTTTTTAGATTGTGATATATGTAGAAATCTCTCTATCCTCTGATCCACCTAAAATTTCTCTTTTCCCATATTTAGACATAAATAATTCTTCGTTTGTACTATTTCAATTTTGGCTGTATTTGATTCCGAGAATATACTAGAGAAGGTTTCTAGTCGTATCTGGTATTGGGAGACAAATGTAACAATGATGCTTTTAACGGCATTGGATAATTCAGTGCACCAGAGTACATCTGAGCGACTTACACGTTGCGAAGTATAATTCATATCACGTATAATCCCAATCTCAAAATGGGATTTCCCTAAGAACTAAGCCACACATCGACTAAAGAACACTATGGAGAATGTCGAAATAGCAAAAGAAATAATGAAACTTCTCTTTGATAGTCCGAATATTAAAAGTAGAATTAAATAATGTAAATTCCGCGAAAGGAAAAGTTGTAGATGAAAAGTGGCGTCGATGCAATATTCGGACAGAGCAGGTCAATAACACAGTTCTTCATCCGATAGCGAAAAGAAATCGGCACTGTGCGCTCTCATTTAGGAAGAAGCGTGGCCCTGGCAATAAGTAGGTGCACTCTTTGCCGCTGAGACGGGTTATGCCAGTAGAAACGGGCCGCGTGTGTCGGGCGCATGGCAAACTCTGCACGCGACATTGCGACTCCTGACGCTGTTATTCCGCGCGTCTACAATACCCGCTTGGCTGCGAGAGGAACTGCCTATAAAGGAAATTGCAAAGCGCCCACCGTATTTCGGCGAATCCGTCATGCAAGCCTCCTATGTTACTTTCTGTCTGCTCGCACGCCGCCCGCTTACTCCAGAAAATCCTGCCACCACGTCAGCCGGATATTGACGTGTAGATGTTGATCTTTATTCGCAGCCGATTCCCTGCTGGCGATAGTCGAGAAACGCCAAGATTCAGAAAGCAAGCATGGCGATGCATAACTTGAACCATGCGATATACACGTGCAGATTTGTTTCTTGCATTTACGGTGCTTTTCTCGTGTCCCGAGAAAGAAGTGAAACGAGTCGGAGAGATGGAACTTTTTAGAAGGAAATAACTTATTTTCAAGTTGTCACGGAATACTTTTAGTCGAGTTCACTAAAATAATAGAGAATCCTGTAGCTTGCGCATAGTTCATATGAAGTCTAGTAAATATGGATTCAAGTCATTCTTGCGGAGTAACCTGCGTTTGGGGGCACATATTGGCGTATAATTGAGATAAATTTTGTGCGTGGGCGTCACAGCCTCCGAGACGTCAATCTCCGAGGGGACACTTCGGTCAGTTCGTTGACGCATGCACCATCCCGTGATTGATACGTAGTCCAGGTACATTTGCTGACCGACATGTGCTTCAGAATTCGTCACTCTACTGTATAGAACGCTCGAGGGAATCGATTGCCAACTAATACCTTCAAGCTCTCCTGGTAATTTCTTGTGGCGTCCCTGATACCCTGACTACTACAAAATTCTCCTAAGTTACAAATCAACAGAGTGAGCACCTTGAGTTTCGGATTTTGGCAAGGTCGCGCTCTGCACTCTCGAATGAGGACGTGCTCTTTAGCTAGAGCTTCGCTCAACGTTATTTTCCGACGCTATAAACTTCCAGATGTCGAGATCCAGCTTTGCCCGGCTCTATTTGCAAGGGATAGGAACCCCGGAGAGAAATATGGAGAGGGGCGACAAAGAGAAAAGGAAGCGAACGAGACACAAGGGAATTTGTGTCACAGCACCTACCGGCGTAGATACATACCAAGTACGTATCACATGCAAGACATTAATCCGCGATACATGTGTCGTAGTGTTCGCTCGTCTTACACGTAAGTACATTTACTCGCACTAACACACATCGTTGCACTGGAAGCTATTGCAAATACTGTCATTTTCTCCTTGGGTCCGCCGTGCTATCGCGCGCATCCTCTCTCGAACTCGAGACTCCCAAAGTGAATCCAACAAAACCGGCACACCTTCTTCCTCAGCATTTTAAAACAGAAGGAGGCACCAGTAGCTCCCCATCGTGAGAGTTACGAGTGCCGCATGATTGTCTATCCAAAATTACGTGTAATCACGAATTCCAAGAGTAAAAGCAACATCGACGCACACACAAGCAGGCGTCTTGAAACAAGGGGAAGCGGCGTGAGAGGCGCGCGTGGCTTTTACGAAGTGGTGTGTTTCCATGGCGCGTGCGGCGTGCATATACATTCCAAAACAGTTACTCAAAATTTGCATGCCCCTGCACGCTTCCCGAGTGTGAAGCGGACGTAAGAGAGCTATTATTCAAATCCAGCCCATTTCGCGAGCGAGAACACCTCCCCAGCCCTCACTGGCTCTTCCAGGCGCCATGCCAGACGGATTATGCCGGAAGAAGAATTAGTTGGGAAATAATGCAATCTGCCTGCCAAGCCGATTGACGTGGAAAGCTCCTCTACACTTTTCTTCACTTAATTCCGCACCGTGAATTTTACATACACGGATAAATATCTTATTACTGCTGGTCTCCTTGGAGATTCTGATATTGGCCGACAGCATTTTAGAATAGAATGTATTGTGTCAATATTCTAACAGTTTGATAACTGGCCTTTCCAATGGTAAGCTCGCTTGCTCCATCTATCTATGGCAATCTACTGATTTAAATATGCACTTATCCCCTATGGTAGGGATTTCCAGAGTTTACTCTTCATAATTGGATATGAATAAAGCATTTTGTACGTATTAATATTCAAGCAAGATTCGCTGGTGCACTCAAAGCTAATGCTGCCATCTCGACTGTCAAAATAACACTGTCGGGAACACGATAGGCGCAATGCGAGAAATTCAGTAAGCGTTGCATTACAAATGCTATGGGACAGCTTGCTACTGCGAGATACAAAGTCACAGGCGACCGCATACAATTCCAGGCAAAGCGAGATCCTGTCGGACGGGGATGGGTCGGGAAAAATATAAGAAGCTGAGAATTAGAGTAAACGCGCGGGCGCATCCGGTATCCGCCCTGCGATTGATACTTAACCCGTAAATTGCTGGTCTCCTCGCGGTAATGGCCATCTAGCGCGGCGTTTTGCTTCACGGCATTGACATATGAAACTCTTGCATGGTAACATCAAAGGAGCGGTCTCACATTGAAACCTCTCTACCTCTGTGTCCCGGCGAACAATGTGCCCGCTTACAAGCACACGTCAACCGACAATGAGGACATTAACGTATTATGCATACACGTATGGCCATGTAATTGGAATAATTGTCCTACCCTTTGGCCAGCCGAAGTCTCTAATTTTAGTTAGCAAATTGTTTCAAAGTTTCTCTGTGTCCGACGCGGGGGGTGGCTCGTTGTTGGGGCAAACTTCAAAAACGAACTTCACGGATGTTCGCACGGATTGCGAAAGGTAAATTACATTTTTATATTTGAGTTACAGGCTTCCGCAAGGTAAACACAGGATTCTGTCTTGACAAAGCGCTGCCGAACTCAATCATTTTATTTCGTTGAACCATCAATTTTGCCTTTTAAAAAAAGTTACGAGTGAATACGTGACTTGTATTCCAATTCCGGTGGAATGCTTTCATTAACCCGGCAGAATTCTAAATACCCGTTCATCAGAAGGAATGCGTGCGTAGTCGTGTCAAGTCACACAAACTGTAACGAACTGGTTTATTTAGTACCGAATTATAGCCTTTATTTATCGTCAAAGCTCTGTATATTGGCCGGTCCCAATAAAAGTGGTGCGCACGCGTAACGAGGAAAAGGACGCAGTACTACGCTTTCAAATATACATCGGGAGCGACTGGGGCGCAATAAAACTTTCATGCGCGCGGCTTTAACCGATCGACTAAAAAGCGGGCGGCGAAATCTCGTAATTATCGCCCTTGTCGAGGATTAACCGGGGCTGTGCGCCGCGACAAAAACTGTTTAAACCTCTTAGAGCAGGGCGAAAGGGGCATAGAGTGGCAGAATGAGCAGCGAGAACGAGAGGGAGAATTGTGGAAAAGCGACAGAGGCGAAAAAGGGAGAAGGACAAAGCTCTGGTAACAGGACGAGAAAGAAAGAGGAAAGTACGACAGCCAAGTGGGAGATCCAGTATTCGGCGGCTTTAATTCCCTCGAATTTACACTTTCTCACAGTTTCGCAACTGGGTGCTCATCGATTGGCTCAACTCGATTGGTTGGTAAAAAACAGGGCTACCCGAATTCGAACGCTGGGCTACTCGGCCGTTGGAGTATCCCCTCGAATTAATGTGGCGGTGGGAGTGCTTGGCCGGCGATGTGCACTGGAAGTGCCACGTAGAGACAGATCCGTTATGTAGGACAAATTAATGAGGCTATTACCAAAAGCGACGAGTTTCGGCCGAGCTGTAACAATGCACGGCCGCTGGCGCTCTGTTTCATTGGGGGGTAAACCGCGCGCTCGCGGTGGAATTCCATAATAGTTTCATTAAAACGCTTGCTTTCGACAGGTTTGTGGTTCGGCTTTACGACGCTGGGACAACAATACTCCCTCTCCCTTTCTCACTCCTTCTTGCGTATGTACTCGCAGAAACAATCACTTTCATCCTTGCTAGTAGCACAAACTGTTACGACTTTACCCAAGTGAACTGTGCCGACATCACTCCACTACCCTAAAGATTATGATTTGTCAAGATAGTTCAAAACAATGACATACGGGATTACATATATCGATATAAATGATCCACATATGTATATGTATACGCATCATCCTATACTGCAAGCAGCGATAAGTTCTCTTTGCAGCGGATGAATTCCTAGATGCGATTACTCGCTTCCTTAATAATTGATTCGCCAAGCGGATCCCGCAGGATTAAAACTGAATGGACGCCGGTATTCGATTGTGCGCAGCCGTGTGTGCACCTCATCCCTGTGGACCGCGCATTCTGGTAGATACTTTCGGAAAGCCACCCCCCTCGGCCTGGTCCGATGAACGGGCAGAGCCACTATCGCATTCGGGGAGATTGATACGGTCGGTGATGCCAGTCGGTGCAATGTCGATGGAGATGGCAATGCGGAGATGAAGCGCACATTTTGGGGATAATGCAGAATTACGTGAAGTGGCAGAAATAACAAAACGATTTCCACGTCGGAAACAATAACGTGGACGCGACGTTTGCGCCACCCGGCTGTAATGAAATAAATGTACATTGTACACATATATACGCCCACATACATATATTGACGAGGACGAACCTGACTGACGAGGATGGGAAGAACCTGCGCGAGCAGCTTGTTATTTATTAGTTAGCTGGAAATTTAGTGAAATAATTAAATTCACGCGTCGACACAAAATTCATAGGACGCCTTCTCTCTCTCTCTCTCTCATCCTCGCTGACTGTGCGGTGTGAGGTGGGCGTTACTGCTGCACGATACCTCCGGCAGACTGTTTAATGATTAAATCCCACCTACAACCGGGATTCACTGACACGCTCTATCCGCTGCTCATCAGACGAGCGCTAGTGCGCGCGCGCCCGCGCGCTTTTACCGTTATAAATTGTGAAGGGGATTGCAGCATCGCGTAAACGGATTCGGTCCGAATCGACAATAAGGACAGGGCACGTGGGAGTGAATGAGTAACGAAGCCGAGAGAAAAGTATGACATTAATATCTGCGAGGGAGATTGATATCTCCCGATCGATGTCTACAGCAAGGGGCAAATCGAATGGGAAATATAATGCCAGCATCTCTGAAGCATACAAAACGAAGATGATGCTGCCAGCTTGATTTCTCAGCCAGCAATATTGTTATTGTTGTTGTCCTAAATACACGGGGAGCGTGTGCACTCCGTACAATTCGGCAATTAAGAGACAAAGCTTCAAAGAGGGATCTCCGGGGGTGAGGATGGTAGTCGACAGTCCGGGCACAATCGAGCTGAGTGAGGTCCATGAACACAGTTCCTCAAGCGCGCAAGGGCGCGAATGAGGGGTCGAAGGGCTCAGCGGGGTCCAGGTGAGCTCCAGCTGTGCTGTGATAAGACGCGAAATGGACTCCAAGCTTGATAAGCTCGAGGTGAACGAGCAGGCGACTCTGGGCTTTCGTGTGTATAGACCGCTCTTATAGATTTCCACTCGAGACGAAAGAAGAGCATTCCCCCGGCTACCTCAACAATGGAATTCTGCATCAAGCACCAACCAGGACCCGCCCGTTCACCCTGTGCACCCTTTGCAAGCAGTAAGCAAGGGCACTTCCGCTCTGCTAGAATATAGAATAACCCGGCCGAGGGATAGACAGGCATGCCCTATCTTTCAGGGCACAAACTTGTACCATTGGGGGGAGGAAAGCCGGCACTATGAAATCGTATCGCTATCTTCCGATGATAACGATAACTATAGTCGGTGTTAAACATGGCGCGTGTGTGTGTATGCTTTCCACGTTAGCTGATCCATCATTCACTGGTTCGAGTAGACGAACAAGCGTGTATGCCCGCAGTCGCTCTCTACGGCATGAAGGGAGGCTGAATCAGTGTCCCAGAGAGGAGAGAGGAAGGTTGCGGTTGGTAGCGCTCCCAATGTTACCAGGATGTTCCCCAGCTCCTGCCAGCACTCATCCGGTGTGCGTCGGCTGACCAACCCCTGGCAAAGGAGGAGCGAGAGTAGCTTGACTGGGCTCGGCCAAGGCGAAGTCGAGGCTGCTAGGATGGATAGGAGTGAGGTTAGATTTCCCCAAGCCACTAGGGCGCCTCGTTCATCAAGCGCGCGCGTGATGAAGCTGTTGGCTGGGCGAGGGCTCGTCGAGAAGCCTGGCATAAGCAAACCGCCCGCCTTATCTCCTATCGCAACGTCTTGTTAGGCTCGAGCCCTTCTTGCTTTCTGCTGAGCGCCTGCAGTCTTCCTCTCTCTCTCTCTCTCTCTCTTACCCCTCCGCACACACACACACACACACTCATTTTCCCTGACTCTTGCTATCTGACTATCTCGCCCCCGCCTTTCCTTCCGGCTTCGTCTCGACAGCCCTCGCCACTTTCCCGCACCCTCTCTCGCGCCAGTATTCCAGAGTCGTTGCGATGCCTGCAAAATTTTGGGGAGTTTCTCGAGCTTTCCTCAAAGGAGTAAATATTTTCGGGTGCGTCTCTGTAGCGGCGGAGAGCGTGGCAGGGTCGCCTCTGGCTCGAGGCCACGAAGGGAGAGAAAATGGAGCGCGCGCGCGGCTGGTATTCGATAACGAGGAGACGACGCCGGCGTCGCCTTAGCGGGCGGCCTAGTTTTCAGCCTCTGCCAGAGAAAATCTCCGCCCGAGCCGCGGAGAGTCACAGAGACGAATTTTTCCGCCGCATTTTCTTGACCCGGTTTCAAACCCGCCCCGGCAGCACTGACGCGCCGCGCCGCGCCGCTGCTGCTTTCCGCTGGTGTCGTCGCGTGTACGAAACTGACCCGGCGCGGCGGGGCAGCTTTTTTTCGCATACAGAGTTGTAACCGCTGCCGCCGTCGCCGGGCGAAAGGAACCACGCCGGTCGTCACGACCCCGAATGCGAGTTTCTCGCTCGCTGGCCATTCTTTTAAGGAAAGTTTTCCGGGGCGTCGGGCTTCGTGGAAACGGCGCGTTCATTACCTCATTACTCATTTACCGCCTTGTTACCGTGTACATTCGCCCGCCAGGGATATAATTGTGCCCGCCAACTAAATCTCCTGGATGTATACTCGCATTTCTTCTTTCCCTCTTCCTTTCTCCGACTCTGTTTCTGCCTCCTTTTTCCGGCATCCTTTGAACTAATGCTCGACGCCTCTGCGGAGGTGCGCCGCTATGTGCGGGCAAATATGCTGACAGGGCGCATACAAATTATAAGTTTACCAGAAGAGTTCGCCGAGATTCCAGGCCGCAACGCACAATGAACCGACGCCGGAAGTTGCGCGATCCCTTCATCTAATATCTCGCAGGAACTTGCCGGTGAACTCGGTGTGCCCTCATTGTTTTCGCCCGTGCTCGCGGTGCGGGTGTGATCTAATCCGAGATCGATGTCTCCCCGTTGACACAGGAGACACATACCAACATACACACACATAGACACGCCGAGGGAGAAATCTCGCGGCTTCCTTCGGGTGACGGGAAATTGGCCGTGCAACGATCTATGTTGCGCGAAGCGAATTTTAAAGTGCAGGGCTCACGCCGTTCGAGTATTAAATTTGTCAAGCTAAGAGTTTCGAGTTTATCACTCACGACGTGCCCGAAAGCTTGAAAATGCTCCCTTCACGGTGAAAGCTGGTCTCTCTAGTCGCTACTGCTCCCCTCGATGGAACCAGGCTTTCCCAAGCAGAACAATTACGTCAAGTTTTCAGTAAAACCTGCGGCGAACGTCTCTTGCAGAAAATCCTATTGCCAGGTAAATAAAAAATCAAGTCATAAGACCAGCTCCGGAATTAGTAATTCTGTGTGTAGTTTATTATTTTGTATAAGATGACTGTCAGGCACAAGCTTGGTATGTTGATAATAAATGTATTCATGAACCGCATTTTCCGGGTAAAACTTAGCAATAATCATTGCGAGCATGCGAACAGTTACATCGGACGACAACGCGTTTGCGTAATTTCGTAAAAGTTTCCAAGAACAGCGGCTGCTGCCGCGCGAGTACTCTCGAGGTTGGTAAAAAATTACGATAAAAAGCCCCGCAAGTGCTCTTCATCGCGCTATGTTATGCTTACCACCTCCTCTCACATTTCCACATTCCCGCCAACACTTTACGCGCACTGCTGCCAGTACATACAGGTGTTCACAGAAGCGTGCTGCTTTCTTCGAAGATTCGAGACAGAATTAATGAAATTCGATGGCCAAGGATCGCAGAACCAACGATTCCTTTACGGCAAGGAGAATTGCTTTTCGGGGGAAATTTTGTTAAATGACGTTGCAATGTCGAGCAGAGATTCGTTAATTCCGAACTCCAATCGACAGTGGCATAAATGGATCTTACAGAATCCATGTAAAACGGGAAACTTGGAATCCTTTCAAACTTTCGATCGACGCCAGCCGACTCTGCATAAGTCTCCCTTGTCGAGGACATAATGAAATGAAATTGGCTGAGGAACGAGCAGTGCTCCTCGTAACTCGAGACACGCTGCACCGAAAGCTTCAATTGTAACCCGAAATGGAAAGCTGTTGAGGAAAATCGTACTCTTTCAACGGCGACGACGCCGTTCGTCTTTCACGGTAGTTCGCAATCGACAGCTTCTCATTACAGCAAAGTTCCTGAGATGCTCGCCGAGATAAAATACTGCGAGTCTTGTAATTCCGTGCACCTGCAGCGTTCTAAGTTTGGCTTGGCGATCAACTATCGATAACCCAGAAAAATGAAAAGACATCGCCACTCGTAAAGAGGAGTGCAGCGTCGCGTGGACTCGACTTGATGATTACAGATTTAGAAGGAAAGCTCCGGAAATCTAAGAAACGCCTAAAAGATCACCAAGAGAACAGCAGTGAATATTAATCCCAGGCGGACTTTAAAGCTCCTTCGGGGTGAATATACAGGCGTGGGTTCTCTTCGGCCGAGCATCGAGTGTATTCCGCTCCGAAAGTTTCCCAGTTCCTTCGGCCCCATTTTAAAAACTCGTTACCTTTGCTTCGAGCAAATACTCCGGCCCGCTTATGTAGAGAGATCGAGTGCAAGCAAGGGAGAAAGAGAGAGAGATGGAGAGACTAGCGGGTGGAAGCTTGGCAGAGGCGGGAGAGAGGCAGGAAGAACGCTTGTTATCCGCGCTCCAAAAACTTCCGAAGAGATTGAATAAGTAGCAACATCCCAGATTGTATAATATTTTCGGTAACGGTCTCGCTCTCCGAACACCTGCCGTCGAGTTTTCTCTCGAGCAGACGTTTTTTCGCAAAGCAGAGAGTGCAGTTGCGAGGAAGGCGCATTAATTGGCGCGCGTTTCTATGCACCGGGTTACATCTCGTTTAGCCAGCCGATTGGTGCGAGTCGAGTCGGAAGCTTTTTGGGGCGGGTAAGCAGCACTAGGTGCTTCTGTTATCGCAGCGCATATCGAATAATCCCTCGGCAGGCGGGCAACGCGAGTCGGAGTCGACTCCAGCCAAGGAATGTCGGGCGAAGGGTTTGGACGGGGTGCGTGGGTGAAAATTTCGCCGCCAGCCGAGATTGCCGAGGGCCGAGAAGGGCAGGAAAGTCGTCAAGGGCGTCCAGCCCGAGTAAAAAGGGACGACGGTGGAAGAGGCTCCGAAAGTTTTCAAGAAGAACCACCCAGATAAGGCGCGCTGAGCGAGAGGGCGAGCGGGCGAGCAGCCGAGCTGTCGAGTGAGGGAGACGACCGCAGATACGTCGGAGAAGGAGAGTGGATGCATTTAACGCGAAGCCGGAAGAAGAAACCGAGGGAGCTTGGCCGATAATCCTCTCGTTTATATTACTTTACCGGCGCACAGTCCCTCTCGGCTTCTCTCTTGCCACCGTTCTGCAGACATTTCGCCTGCCACCCTTTCTCCTCCTCTCTATCCTCTCTTCCACCACTTCCACCGCTGCCACCACTCCTCTCTCTTCTCCTTCCATTCTGTCTAAGCATGCTTCGCTTTTTCTTATCCGTTTCTCTCGGTAGCGCTGTAGCCAGTTCCTTTCACTCGCGCCGCGCAGCGCCGCTCGAAGAATGACAATAGTCCCCGCTGCTTTTATATTCGCCAGCGACCGACAACGGGAAACCACCCGCAGATACTGCAATGATGCTAATGAAATTTCTACCCTTGAATGGATATGCCATTTGCTGCGCTATCCGACAATAAGAAGAGCGAGGCCGGAGACGCGGGCGGACGGAAGCGGCTAGCAGTGCAAGCAAGCAGTGCGGCGTTCAGGAAAAATGCCGCTGGCCGAGCTTGCATGAGCAGCGACCCCGCGCCACTAGCATCTATTTACCGATTTCCACGCATTCTGTAATCGGCTTAGGCAGGATAAAGCGTCGCTGCAAATATTTTATATGAACGCTGGGCGATAATTCCTTTTTTTTAGCGGCATTTAAGCCGAGCTACTTCTCCCCAACGCTGCCGCAGGATATCATCTCCTCCCTAGCTTTGTGTTAACGGCTTTGAAAGGAGAGTGGCGGACGCCAGTTCTTTACGAGGCAAGCCTTCCCCGATGGTTTCCGACGGTTCTTGATTCCCCTGCTTAATGATCCTGAAGTATCTGTAATGCCGCTTGTTGCCTCGCGCCGTTCTTCCAGGGGGAACGTGGCCGTGCGCGCGCGCGCCTATTTCTTCTCTCCATGCTGGAAATATCCGAATGGACTATTCGCAGTCTATTGCTCCGCGACAATTGCAAGAGCGGCAGCTATGAAAACAAATATAGAAAGCCGATATCGCGGAAGCCGAGAGAAACTAGTCCCGGGAGAAGTACCTTTCGATTATGAAACGGCTTCCGCTGAGATGGGTCTTTTTGTCCGCGCGAAATAGCACGCGGAGCGGTGATTGTAGCCGCGTGTACGTACAAGAGCCGGCAATTCTGCAGCATTTTTGGCAATTACCAGGCGCGCCACGTACCTATTCCGGCCGCCCCTGTGTTTGTCTAGCTTTCACTGTCTATTTTTCAACAGTCACATGCATCCCCGGCTAACGATAGAATTTATGTGCTAATTTTCTGTGTCATACCGATGCGCGTGCCAGTTGCCACGGCGCGGCGGTCGAATCTCCACTCTATCAAAACGCACGGTAAACAATACCCCCTGATAATCCTCTGCCCTGCTGGCGGTTGATGCGATTAATTGAGATTGCGAATAAAATAGCCGTTCTAAAAGAAGGATTTCACAAACACCGATAATTAATACTGTTCGATATTTACGATACAAAAAGTTCATTTTATACGAAGCGATTGTATACTTTATCCTTTCGTTATCCGCTTTCGGGATAGTATTCTCGCATTCAACAGGCATCATTCTAATCAATTTAGCAGAGCTGGTAACGTAAACTTTAATCAACGAAGATGGTAGAAATCCCACGCGTCATTAAAGTCAAAGGGTATTAGAGGAAATCCTTTGGTGCGAATTTGTGAATGAACAGAGTTACATGCGGGGCGGAGTAAGTTATTTGCGGCGAGAGAGGCGCCAGCGAATGCGGGCTCCCCGTTGAGCGACTATCCATCTACGAGCAAGCAGGCAGACACTGAAATGCGCTGTCGACGGGCGACGTTGACTCGTCGAGTCGACAAGAAAACTTCAAGGCGACCTCTCGTGTTCGTCGCATCAAATCTGCACAGATTGTTCCGCGCGCGAGCGAAAGGTGACACTTGGCGGTGCATGTTGACCGAAATCTTACGGGCTGCTCTTCGTTGCAGCAGCTCGCAATCTCACGTTGCGTGCGACCTCCGACGTTGCCCGATAAATACACACGCGCGCGGGATGTTTTACACTGTGTTACGATGTGCGCAGACAGACATGAAGAAAGTGGATACACAAGGCAACCCCGTATTTGTTTGATACCTCGAAGTAAATTTCGCGCGTGCAAACAAATCCCATTCTCGTGCGGCACTGCAGTGGCTTAGATTAAACAGAGAGGCAATATCGCAGAGAAAGCGAGCCGGCACACGGCAGTCCGACTCTCCAACTTCCGATTCTTAGATTGAACGGGAGTAACACGCCACGCGACCGGCGACATTGTATTATTCAACTTTGAGGAAACGAAAGCCGCCGGCCTACTGGAAAAGAATGAAAGCTGTCGCGTGATCCTCGCGCATTCTGCGCCGTTTATTTCAGTTTTGCTTACACCCGACTGCGTTCGCATACGTCTCCACTCTTTTTTATTCCTTTAAAGCCTTTCTTTCACTGGTGGATGCATTGTTCGTTCACTCCCTTTTGTATTATGGTTTTCCAATGATTGCGTTAGACAGGATTAACGTTTACTTCGGAGCATCCTTCACTATAGCTTTCGATTGTTTTTTAGCGTCCTCAACCCGTTACAACAATACTTCTCATAAGAGTCTGCTTCGTCGAGGCTATTTTTTACTCGGAGTCAAATTTGGAATCACCAAGTAGGCAGTTGGCCTCTACGCCTGGTATTCAAAGGGCAGTTACGAGCAGGCGGTTCTCGTTTTGGCTGACATATCGCTCCAGCGTGCCACCTCCATCTCCAAATGCCTATGTGAAAGCTCGAGCCAGCTGTGCCGGCATCGAGCAGTAAAAATCTGGGCGGCCCACGTGTGAAACGTACACCACTACCCAACTGTTTACGAGGGCGCAACGCAGGGCTACTGCTCGAGGCTTCATCGGTTCGGCTGACGAAAAATGACTGGGAACTTGTGAAAAAGACAGGAGTTGCGCGTTCCAGGCTACAATGTGGGAAACAGCCGGGTTCTGTGTATGCATGCCGAAAATCTGGGGAAACACTCGGGGTACAGTTTAATCATGCTCGAGGCCGAGTGCACACTCCTCAGCGAATACAGGGCCGCCCTAGCGGACCAGCACAGTCCTTGGCAACAGCTATTGAAGCTGTTTATTTCTTACATAATTCAAGCTGGTTCGTAGGAAGGTCCGGCGTGACGGTGGGGAAGAGGAGAACCGCCAGGAGAACATTGTAGGATGGCTGCCGGGCATAAAGTAAAACAGAAACGACGAATTCGTTTCTGCTCCATTATGCATGCTGCCTAGTGTCGCCGTGTCGCCATAGCGCACACGAGGGAGAGAGGGCTGCTCTTTGCTTAAGCAGTAATTATGAGCACGCTCCATCCGCTGCACTGGAGCAATCGTATACGTGTACCTGCAGAGAGGCTCGTTTTATCGGACTTCGCCTTTAGATCGCCCTGTTTTTATGTGGCTCGTCAAGCCAATGGAAAATTCACTAGCATTCCGACCGTCTCCTCCCTCCACCGCACCCTCTCGCTTTAGTACTTATTTAGTGGAACCTCCAGTCCAATGCATGTCGGGCACAGTAGGACACTGCTTTGAAATTTCTCGGGCAATTTCGGCGACGGTATTCCTCAGAGATATATGAAACTCACTCCAACGGCTCTCTTCCTTCATGTTTTACATTTCCATGTTTCTCGTATCACCGTGGAAAATGTGGAGGTATCATGGCAAATTATTAAAAGTAATTGTAAAGATACTCGACAGTATTCATACAATTAGCAAGCATGCACGAACTCGTGAAAACTCAATCGAGGATCGTGTCTGCGACAAACTAGAACGAGACACTTTCGTTCGGAAAAGACTCATTACTTACGATAAAACAGGCCGACTAGAGCATAGAACAAACTCAAAGTTTAAAGGATAAACTTGACTAATCATAAGCGCCGTGGGAAAGAAAAAGAGGTCGGAGTCATAATGTCAAGCCGCCATTATCCAGACACTCATTACTCCGGCTCCCTTGGCCAGATAACATGCTCGGTCACCCTCCGAGGCTTTGTGCTGCGAAATGTAAAACAGAACTCGGCTGCGCGGACTGCATATTTGTAGTTGGTCGACTCAAAGAGCGACCGCAAATGCGACACGCGCGCACGCACGCATATCTCTATGCGCCTCTCTCTCTCTGTGTGTGTGTGTGTGTATGTTTGCGTTCGAACGCTGCCGGTGGAAGTCATTTGAAGTCATAACTATCAGCCGTGACAATGTATGGAGTGCAAGCACTGCTCCATATTTACTCAATCAGTGATGATGCGGTTACAAGGGCTGGTAAAGAGATGGAGAGGGAGGGAACGGTGCACCAGTGCAACTGCGTTTACCTATCTACGTATACATTTTCGCCGTCTACACATAGCCACGTACACACATGCATCGCTATGAACGAGCACGCTATATCTTTGATGCAGATGGGATACGTCGGCTAAGAGAGACAGAACACTAGAAATGTGTCTATCCGGCGAATCCAAGCTTGGGTAGTCGATTCCGAAAGCTCGGCACAACCCGCCGAAATTCCGTTATTAAACAGAAAGTAATTCTACGCTTCCCAAGCAAACTATGTGAAAAACAGAGAGAGATAGATGCGGGGAGAATAGCGATCCGCCTATGCCACTGTACGTTCCATGAATTTGTTTTGCGCTTTCTCGCAGCGAATGCGATCAGCATACTTTGCTTGGCATTATTCTGTTGGAATATAGAAGGGCTTAAATCGTCCAAGAGATTAAAAAACAAAAGAACAGTTCCACGCGAATTGATAATCAATGAAATACTCACTTTAAATACCGGCTGCTATCATTATATCATTTCAATAGCATATGCATATCTGGATAGCATATTAAGCAGCACACACAGTGTTATGTTTTCCAACGATATAACAATCTAGAATATTTCGCACCAATAAATTATTAATAACGGCATGGAAGAATGGACGGAAATAGTGATACAAGCCAAGCGTTCCACTGAATATGTAATGAACTGCTAATAATTACAATCGCGATTTGTATGAATGAATGTCTGTCCGATGTATTGTGTTAATTACTCTTTCAACGCCACTATTAATTACTCGTACAATGGATGCCAGGTGTTGAGGAAATATTTTGGAATTCTCGCCGGAATATTAAGAGCCGGTGTATACGTTAGCCGGATAAGTAGAATAAGACGGTGGATAGTTAAACACAAAGGATCAGTGCGTATCAGGAGAGTGGGGTGGGGCTGCGAGAGTCCTGACGTGATAAACTCTGGGGGCATGTAAATTGACAAAAAATCTGATAACAGCTTTTACCGGTATTCTCCAGCTTATCCACGGGTATCGCTGTGTGCCGAGGACTAAAGCAATGCGACTGACATAAGTTCGATATCGCCCGCTTCACCCAGCACTCCTTTCACTCTTCGCCACGCAAGCAATACCGGGGAAAATCGTCTGAATAAAATAGGATGCTTAAAATTTGAAAGAAAGGGACCTGAAAGCTCCTGCTTGACAGGTGATACCAAGTTCCATAAATTCGCCAGAGTGCAGGATATGCATCCACACCGGGATAGACTAACAGCTCTCATTATCGGATTTCCCAAAACCCGGCAAGCTCGACAGTGCTCGTACACGACGGATAACAGATGTTCCCCTCCGATATTTGCAAGCTTTTTTCTTTTTCCGTGCACACATTTCACTCCGCCGCGAATATTGTGCAATTCCATAACGTGCAAGAGAGCCTAACGCAGGCAAGCGTAATTCTGCTTCATTTTCCAGCCGCACTTGAATCTGGATGCAGAGACTCACGCACGAACTTTCGTAACACGCTTTTTTGATTGTTTGTTGCGGACGACTAAAATATGCTCAACGATTTTAATGTAATCGATGAAAAACTCTTGAAGCACATCCAAAAGAATAAAGTGCACGTTTGGTGGAAATTACGGAAAATATTGCCGATAAAAGGTACAAATACGCGCTGACTATTTCGCTTTTAATGATTTTTAATCCCGCGGATAAATACAATAAAGAATACAAATTGAGGGAACAAATAAATCGGTACTCGAACGGTAAATTCAGTGGAAAAAAGCTCGGAATATAGATGATGCCCCATTCACGCATTAAAGAGCCAATATTACACATAATGAAGGTAGAGGTTTATCGCGACAGACGATCCCAAAGGAGCCGTTCAAAGAACACTGTTCCAAAGTCCTAGTCCAGGGAGGGAATTATGTTCCCCTGGGTAAAGCGAGGCTTCAATCTTACCGAAATATTTTCTTTAGTCCAGTGGAATTACCGTAGGCAGCATAAAGATAATTATAAGGGGCCACGAGTTAATCGAAGGACGTTGCGCACATGGGATAAAACTATCGGCTAATTAGCCTGACGTTGTATGCACATTCACCGCGGGCCAATTATATACCTCTCTGTTCTCATCAAGAGGGACCTTCATAAAGGGTACATTGTGGCTCTACCGCACTTAAGACCTGCTTCCCTCTTCGTCCGTCTATCTCTACCTATCTCTATCAGCCATCCTCTCTATTATGCTTGCTGCCATGAGCGGCAACTTACCAGTCGACTAAGCGCTTTCGTCACGTGGACCAGCACGCTGACCATTCCCACGACTCCCGCCACCGTCGCGTCGGCTACTGACGCGGCAATTGTAATTAATGACTGTAAATTAGATCTAAGTAAGCTGCTTCTTTCGGGACCTGTTACTGTTACATCATGCCGGCGATTAGAGGCGGGTGCCGGCTGCACTGAGAGAGAGCCGAATCCCCTTGGATGTCCCCTGGGTACCAGAGCGACAAGTAGTCCAGCTCAAGCATTCGCCCGACGTCAGCCAATTATAGAGCACTACAGAGATTCGTGGACTCAATGGACTCCCAGCCACTTCCTCCTTTCGATCCGAGATATCTCGAGATGCCTGTCCACGGGAGAGGCGTCGGGCTTGACCTCCTGCCGCATAAGACGAAAACCAAATCTCTCCGGGGGAAAGAGAGCGAAAAGGTGAAATGGGGGGAGGGCGGCCGGGAAAGAGAAAGAGAGAGAGAGAGAGAGAGGCGAGTGGTAGCTCCGAGCGGAAAATTGCCAGGAGGAAACTGATTACGAAGAGAAGGGGCTGCAGAATTAAGATTACTGTCCAATTAACGCTTTGAGGGCGCAACACGGCTGCCGCTTACCTCCGTCTCCCTCCTCGATCAATACACTCCTAATTAACGAGCAGCCTCAGCCAGGCTCTCTCGCGCTCCGCTACCATAATGTGCAGCAACAATTAATGCATTCACGGTGTGCCAGTTCCAGAGCCGCACCCGACTTTGATAGAACTGTTCTCGTTTTAAATAGTGAGCCCCAGAGCTATTTGCTCGAGCCTCGGACCACAAACGTAAAAGTCTCTCGTGTGAGAATGAGTACGACGCGGAAAGAGGCATTTCTATTATCCGTCGAGGCGTAATCTAATAGTGTAACTGCTGTTACAACGGTGCTTTAGCTTAGTGACGCTTTGCCCGCACAGTCTTCGTGGTTCACGGTGATTTATACCAGGGACGATAAGATGCACGCACCCCGCTGGCTCGGCCTGTTCGACAACACTTTAGGCGTGTCTTTTGAGCGCGCCAGATCTAACTAATTTAAATAGGGGACACGAGAAATTCGCTGAACTAAAATTAAGTGCTTCAAAGATGAGGTACGATAATAACAAATACCAAAATTCCCCTTCCATAAATGAGGGCTTCACTTACAGACTTAACTAAACGTTTTGTCCCATCGTTTACTGGTGGAGCTCCAGAAAAAATCGTAGTAATAGGACACTGTTATTTCATCAAGAACACTGCACAAAGTGAACGTTCTACCTGAACCGTAATAATCGGCAAGAGAAAGAGTCGCTTTCATACGAGGAGCATTTAAAAGGTACACTTGGAATTCACACCTTATTACCTAGGACACAAATCAGCGGAAACTGCCTGATAACCCATGTACTCGGAGGACTTGTATGTATTTATTCAGGGCACTGCGGCACGCAGTTGGGCAAGATTTAGCAGAGTAGGGCGGCTGGGGACGTCGAGCTCGAGAAGTCGCTGCTCAATCCGTCCAAGGATTCCACGGCGGTAATGCTCATTAATAGACTTCACGTTAAGTGTCATCCGCTTAACAATGCATTCGTACTCTCGAATGCGATTAACTCCCTCTCTAACAGTGGCGGCGGCGTGAGAACTCGTAAAGTGAAACGTAAAATACAGCCGGCGGCGGGTTCGTTCGCGGAGAGGCTCTTCTTGAAAGTTTCAAGATCGCAGCCACGAGAGGAGCCACGGCGTCAGGGCGGGGCGTTAATGCAGTGTCGTCATTCGTCCTCGCGCGCTGAAAACTTAACGGATCTCGGGGATCGTGAATAAAGCAGGGAGAAGGTAACGCGCTCACCAGAAAGAGCTGCCATCGATTTTTTACTCGAGAAAGGAGCACCCGCTCTTGCGGCGGCATCCTCTCGGTTCCCCTCTCTTTCCCCAACCAACATCTAACCAAACACGTGTGTATGTGAGGCTTGCAAAACAAAAAACGCTCATACTCCCTCCTGAAGCATCTCCGTCGCACTGGATAATGGATTGTGTGACTTGGCCCCAGGTAGTCTGGGAAAGCTCAATCCCGATTTCTACGGGCGAGGCTTCAAGTAAAACTCGGGCGAATCCTCGATTCAACCAATTCAAACCCTTAAATTGCACTTCTGCTTAAAGAGGGAGTTGCAGACAGCGGTCGAGCGTCGGCCCGCAATATTTCACGTCTCCGCGCAGCTGCTTTACTCTTAATTGGAGCAATCTTTAGCAGCCTGCCTCCAATTCATCCGACAGCGTGCTACTTATTATTTCACGAACACGATTTCTCAGCCAGCACCCACCTTCGCCTAGTAACAACCCGCAGCACTCGATAACAATAGGTACCTAACAAAGAAAGGATTTACGATGGACGGAGAGCAGTTTAGCAGATCGTTCGTTATTAAGCCGTCAAATTTCCCATCCTCTCAGACAATGGCGTACACGCGTTAAGGGAATTCTGTCGCGCGACAGGGTGAAATGAGAATGCGGTGACGATACACGCCCCAGCCAGTTTTGATTATTCCGGCGTGCCATCGTTAGCAATTTCCGCAAGGGCTCGGCAGAGCTGCTATCGAACGACCGCGAACTTAAGCGTACACAGGTGTACTCACCACCGGCCTGAGTTAAGCTCGTGCACGCTGTTTCATTCAGGCCAAGGGATGGAGAGCGAGAGCGAGAGCGACAGAGAGAGAAGGGGAGGGTGCGAAAGGGAGAGCAGAGCGAGCCCTCCAAAACTCGATCTCCAGCAGTGGCAGAGGAAACAGAGTTTCCAGAGTGCGAGTGGGAGAATAGGAGAGAGGGTGTGCGAAGGGTTTAATAAAGTGAGGCTTAACAAACGATTAAGGAATTAGCGCGCGAGAGCTAAGAATATTTGTCGTCAGGGCATGAATGCGGAGTGCGCGCCCGTACTTTTTAATACGCCTGTCAGACTCCTCTCTCTTTCTTTCTCTCGCTCTCTCTCTGATTCTGTTTCTCTTGTTCTCTGGGAGGGCAGCGGGAGATATAGGATGGGCGAGGGCATTTCCACGAGGTGCAGGAATGCGATGACATTTAAGGGTTGTGTCCCAGCCGGCTGCACTCATTTCGGCCACAGCAAACTATGTGGCCGCACGCCATATGCCCGCTGCCGCTCGTGCTTAAGCGTCCAGTAGCGCCAGCTGCTCACGTGCCCGAGACATTCTGTCGCAAAACAATGCGGGACAATCTACAAGTAACACCTACCAAAGATAATTTAGCCGGCAAGCCCGCCGGCTCCTGACAACTTCCTAAGTGCCCACCACGTCGGATAGAGTTCTGCCGCACCACTTTGAAACCAAGCCACATGATAGATTATTATGCATTCCACTATCACGATACGTTATTAACCCTTTCGCTAGGGTCGAATTGGTTACCAATAGCTTGACAATGAACACGATAGTATATGAGAATTGACGACAGTTCCGATCGTAGTTTAAACTTTATATTGGGTAGTTAAATATCTTCAATGTAATTACTTGAATGCAAATAATGCTAATGTGAGAAACTTTCTCAAATATCGCATGGAATATCATATGAATGCTTGATTTAGATATTCGAATTTGCAAAGGAATACTGATAGGAACGACGTGTTGTGCGAAATAAAAGCGAGGAGTATTACTGAGGGAAATGATTGAGCGGACTAAATAGTCAAACTACAGACACAAACAATGTATTTACGAGGAGAAAACTCATTATAAGAGAGAAGAACTAGTGAGTAGTGGCGGCTGGAAATGTTAAAGGCGAAACACTGACTCTTCAGAAGAGTTAGTATGGCATCGAGTCGTAGAGAACGGCGCTCGGATCATAGCCCGTATAAACCGTCGTAAAAAAATCCGCGGTGAAATAAAGGCTTCGGAAATAGGATGAGTTCCGCCATAGTAGGTTCTGAGAGACGCTGATTTAAGCTAGAAGATTCCCCATGAATTTCTGAGCTGGCAATATTGCGGTTAATATTGTTCTCTCATCCGGCGATCAATGAAATTGTTCTTATGTCCTGATTGCTTCGGCGAACAAGTACTTATGTATTGAACCGCAGACTGATCAATATGACAATTGCTGATCAGGTAAATATATATATATATATGATTGATAAGTTTATAGAGTTAAACAATCAGACTAAATGAATACGAACTTGTGGAGCAGTAACAGTTAGGTATCAATCGGAAGAAAGTGAAGGTTTCGCATTGGGATCAAGTCATGTTGAATACTCAATGGAACGTCGACCTAAGTAGGTACAGTCTTGATTAGTCGAGTGATAAAGCGAGCGCGCATCAACGTTGTAGTTACAACTGGAATAGCGCGGCTCTGGCTTACAGCCAGATTAGCGAGGCGATTATCCGCGCCGAATCCTGTTCCATCGAGCTTCAAAGATACGAATACGCTGTCGTATACCTTGAGCCGACCTACTCGCAATCGGCATTAACGAAGCCGACCCCATTACGACAATTGATCTGTTTCCCTTTCAATCCGGCCTCCCCATTGACTTTTGGCGAGTTTTACGTGCGCGCAGCGCAACGGGGACACCGAACGCTCCTGAATACTCTCTGCCGCCCTTAATCGGATCGGTCGCTTTCGAACTTTTGATCCGGAATGCGCCTGTCACACGGACAGTACCGGATTGAAAAAAATATTAGTTATCACATAAGGGGCGCTTGCATATCGTTCTGTCAACCGGCTGTGATACCCGTCGAGCGTTACACGTCGTTGCACAGCGGAACACAAACTTTGAGCTCCGTTAACAGACTCTGTTATCTCGATCGATGACGTCGTTAAATACTGCACGCGGCTTAAGCGTGCAACAGCATGAAATCCGGATTATGCTGCTTTTGTAGGTGCGCTGGGCCGCCCGCCCGGAGAGCCGTCCATTCGAGAATCGCACCCTGTAATACCTTGGACGATTAGAGCTTACCAGCTCCGCCTCGAACCCACTATCCCTAGCTTTCTCACCTATTCTCTTCCTCAAGTACGGAAATATATCAAATTCGTTGTTCAAGTGCCTACTTAGGAGAACAGCTCGCATCGGATCTGTTCTGAAATAACAGCTTGCGTCTGACTCTAAGAGTTGTTCCTTTCATTTCTTACTCTCGTAAGGCTAGGAATGATTGCGGAACCAGTATGAAAACCAAAGGAAACCTAGCCCGCGTGAAGGGCGAAGGGTTAACATCTCGGAAACCGAACTCGTATACCGAGAAATTCCCTTCTGGGCAATCGAGACGCTCGCTCGTGAAAGTGTTAAGGAAGAAATCTCACCGAATTTCTAGGGGCAGGCGTGTGAGACGGCATTGGGCCCTTGAATTCATGCCGTTATAACTTGTCCTGCGGAGCGTTGTCGGCTGGGCGTGTGAGTTGAGATCGAACGGCTGCAGGTAGTCTCGAGCCCAGGAGGAATATATGCACCAGTTGGGTGCACGGACGAGTGCACGTGCGCCCGAGCACTGACTTTGCCGAGCTAAAATATTCTATCGTGCGCGCACATAGGCACACGCACCCACACACACGGACACGAGAGTACTTTAGATGGGCGAGTAGGGTAGGTGATGCCGGCGGGCAGATTATTGGAGGTAAATACTCCGGCAGTAGTTACCGGCGTATGACTAGTAGGAAGAGAGAGAAGCTCGGTGCCGGAGACGGAGACGGTCGAGGAGGGCGACTAGCGCGCCGAGATAAATCATTCTGCGGGAATTGCGAGCGTCGTCGTCGACGAATCTAAAGAACGAGTGCCCGGGAACAGCATCCCGAAGGAGGAAAATCGCGGGGCGCCAAAGGTATACGTGCCAAGTCGGGCAAAGTAGCCTGTGCCAAAGGCAATCGATGATACGGAAGCTGGTCTTTCACTCGCGCGCAGAAATTTTGCAAGCACGAAGAGAGGAAAGCTGAAATCTGCCTCGTCGCGCACTACTACCTTGCCGATATTAACGGGCGCGTCTTAAAGAAGCATGTTGTCGGGACGGCGCCAGCGATCTCCTGTATTGTACACCACCCTTTGTGCCGTTCGTCCTGTCACGACCCACAATCCCGATCCGCTATTAAGTTTGCCCGGGTCAAGACTGAGGAACGTGCGCTAGAAAGTGTACATTCTTCATATGTCGACTGCCAGGCGAGTTTTGTGTGCGCTTCGTGACTTAGAGAAGTATTACTATTGGGAGAATGCCAATCATACTGTGTACTTTTCAAGGTATCAATGCAACTCCATCCATCAATACGAGCCGGACGGAATTATTGGTCGATTCTATAGTAATGCTTGCTGAGTATTTAATGAATGATTGATTACTTATTCACTTGCTCACGTGCATAGAACTCAATAGTCTGACTTTCTTATTGGATTTTCCTTATAACCATTATTCTCCCTCACACTCGAAAGCAACTTGCAAAGCCTTAGCTCTTCCTTGTCACAAAAACACAAAGTTAGTGGCGACTAAATCTTGCACATCGGGACAGTGCGGTTACTTACATTTCGTCGCGAAAGTAGGAACTAAAAGGTGTAGTTGTACCATCACATTTTCTTATCACGCTGTGTACATGTCTGTCGAGGAATAGGAAAGCAAACACAAACAGTGGGATAGTAAAGTAGCAGGGCATTCGCTCCCAGGGAAAAGGCGGTTACTCGACAAGTTCTCGAGATCATAGTAAATAGAGACATCGGAGCAATATCGAGGTGGCGAGCAGGTTCCGAGCTAGCCGTACCTCTCTGCGTTCGAGTTTATGATCAACGATATTTTTCTCGGGCAGCGCTCGATACCGGTGGGGTTTGTGTATGCCGTGACTACTCGCATTGCTGACCCGTTCTGACCCCGAACTCCGGGAGAGCCTCGCCTCACCTGGCCCCGGGAGCTGGGAATAACGTCATGTGATTGCGCGAACGGATGCGCTCCTCGTGAATAACGAAAGCCGAATAAATCTGTAACGAAGGATACGCGCTCGCCCCACAATTGCTCTCAACTCTCCTCTCGCAAGCCGCACTCTTCGCCAACCGGCGCGGCGAGATAATAATTCTCCCCTTCGCCCTTCCTCTCTTTGTTCGAGCCTGTGGGCGGGCGTGATTCGAAAGGATCCAGGGCCCAATGAAAAAGTACTGTCACTTATTCATCGCAAGCCGGACACCGCCACTGAGGGACAGAAATTGAAAGGGAGAGAAGGGACCTGGTTTTTAAGCCTGGCAAGTATTGTAGCCGGAATGACGTGAGTAGGAAAGCGTGGTGTAATTAGCATGGCACTCTATTAAAGTTTGTGGTTTTCTGGTAAATTTGCAATTGCAGCTGAAACCCGACTAGCTGGCACTACATGCTTCCGCCAACGCTGCGAGGGATTTAAAATTCGTCGAGCGGAGAACTAAAGCATCGTAAATATTTACGTATTTTCCGACGGCAGTGCTGCCGGCTCGCTGGATGCGACTCCCCTTTACTTCGGCCCGAAGATCTGTGCTAAACTAACACAGCGCACACATATTTATGCACGCACTCCTTGTATAGTGCACAGGCACTAGTGGCACGAGAAGTTTTCGATCCACACCACTACGCTCCAGTGAACACGGCGACGAATGAAAAATAAATGCGAAATATCGTTTCGGTACTCGTCGAACATTCTTGCTAAACAATCCGAAGAGAATAATTCGAAGGCAAGTACGAAACTGACATAGCGGCGAACACTTATGGTCTACCAAAATAGTATTGGAGAATTGCTAGGGGAAGATTGCCGCCGCCCGATAGGCGATTGGAAATTCCTTCCTGGCGCCGAATTCTGTGCTCTTCGATGTCTACTAAGACCGTCGAGGAGACTGGAAATTTCGTGGCGAATGCAGAGTGCATCTGGCATTATCGTTCTTCGACGACGATCAGACCAACGGAAATAAAGGATTTTCTAAAGCAGAGACGCAATTTCCTATCGCCGAACTTTTTGCCAGGCACCGTGATCATCGAGGAAACTTTGGTTTGGTTTGAAGCTATTAGGGGAACTTAGAGTTTTTCACTTCTCATTGTTAGGATCGATTGTTCGTCATGTTCGAAGAACGATTTCGCTAAAACCTGACGTACTATGTAGAATTCACCGGTTTCGAGTGCGCCAATTACTACGTTTTGAAAGAATAGGTATCGGAGTCGGCGAAGAGGAAATTGAGTGGTCGAAAAATATCCGATATTTGCGAACGCTCACGGTACGAACCACTCAATACCAACTGATTGATTTTGAACAGTCGTCTTTTGTGTGAAGTGCGTTATTGAAATGTAGAAACAAAAAGATTGAGAATTCTAGGACAAAACTAATACCACTGTGTTCTGCGCTAGCACGACGCTCCGAGATGCAAAGTGAACTTGTACATTATAAATTATTAAACATTTCGCATTCCTCAAATTGTGCTAACCAAACGGTAGTTATACAAACTACTTTTCATTTACACAAAGAGCAAAGTTAGATATTCGTTCTCGCTCTGGCAACAAAGACATTGAGGTTGATACTTTTCCGAGTAAACTAGAATCGCTAGCAAATTCCAACAAGTAAGCGCAGCGAGATGTTGGCGGGTGAAGGCGATGCCGAGTGAAACTACCGTCGAATTAGGTTAACGAACTTTATGGTACATCAAGCACAACAATGACGACGAGCGTTCAGTCGTTCAACAACAGTTCCTAACAAGGTTAGATTACGGCATTGTACTGGCTGGCCGAGTCCCGGCACTTTGGCCATTTAACCGGTTGTTATATTTATTCCCCTCGCTGCGAGGTGCTACAAATGTGTCTAAGTACTTCCTCAGTCATTCTACGCCCTGTTGTGCACTTCCTTGGCCAATGTCCATTATCGTTATTAGAACCTCCCCTTCGGTAGACTGGCTATTCAAAGACCGAGTATTCCGAAACTATCCCGGGATTTATATTTAATATCAATCACTAAAAATAGTAGTCATTAATATAAACTAAGTGGAACAGCGGATCTCTATTTCTGTTTCATTCCTTTAACTTGGTCAAAGTCTATGTTAAACATGCATCGCGCAAAAGCAATTTTAGAAACAGAGCAGGCTTGACAGAAGAAAGTTGAGTGAATTTCGAAAAACTTGGGTACAGCGAGGGAAGCTCAGCGCAGAGTAACTCGTAAACTGCGAAAGCACCTCAGAAAAATTGTCAACGAAACTCGGAGCTCCTTGAACGTCCTTCAACTTCGAACTTGAATATTCCAGCCGGAGGACGCGATTACTGAACTCGCCATTTGCAAAATGTCACCGGCCAGGGAAATTATGATCGAAACCAAGCTGCGGTGCTTGCAGAAGATCAACACGAACTTCCGAAAGTCGATACATCTTCTAGTAAGGAGATAGGGTCAAATTGCTGGGAATATCAAACAGATTCTACCGCAGGCAAACATATGTGGACACAGAACCGAGAGGGATGCAAGCGAGTGAAAGCTGGTGTCTCGAGCGGACAACATCGGCATCTGAAAAAGAAGGACCAATATCTATCGAGAACGAGCATCTTTGCCAGAACTGCGGTGTTTGATGTGCCGGGCTTAAGGGAGAAGAGGAAGGAGGAAGAGAACGGTCGTGGCTGACTACACCAACGGAATAAGTCTCCGGCGTGTCTCAAAGCATCGACGGTCACCCATCAGAGCATAAAATAGACGAAACGAGGAGACTGAAAATTTTCGATGCCCGGAAGGCTTAATGCAGGTATACGTAAATACATACATACATAGATGCATGCGGTGGGCGAGATGGTAAGCCCCGATGCACCGGCGGCGGGCCATGCAATGCGGCCAGCCGCGCTCGCTTCCTCGCCGATGCAAAGGGAAGGAAGAAGAAGAACGGCGGGAGTACGAGCGGCAGGATGAGAAAGCTCGCTTTGACGTTTGACCGTGGCAGCTGGTCGGTATTTCGTGAATTTCCCAGACATCCTGAGGGCTTCTGTAATACAGCTAGTCCTCACTGGCTCGGCCACCGCACCCCGAGAGAACTGCCAGAGGGAAAGGGCGCAAACGGAGATCCAGCTAGATGGCAAGCCAGCCGGGCCACCAACTTCCCAAGTATTTCTCCAGGGTTTGGTTAACTTGGCGGTACAGTCGCACTGTGATCGGAGCAAGCAGCACGTGGTAATTGCGGCTGGCTTGCCAGTATCATCGCCCCTGGAATTAGGCGATTTCGTACCACCCAGCTCAATTAAAGGTCGTCCTTAATGAAGGTCACTTAATGTTGCTGCCGGCGAAATTCATGCTTTCCTGCTAAACCTATATTTGGGATCTAGATATGTACAAAATGTCAAAGTAAATTGTACACAAGCTGGAATTATTTAGTAGACGTAGGAAAACGGCTATCATATAGAATTGGGAGTCGCAACTCTAAAGAAATTGTGGTGTTTCCTCCAGTCAGAAATAGAGCAAGCAAATATTAATTTATACGCCAGGCATTGTCGGGAATTAGTGCCCCGAGATTGAAACAATTCACAGCTTCACATTCAAGCTTTCAGAAATCCCAGCCGCCTTAATTTCACCTTTCGGAGCTCGCGCGCCCTCTTTCCTTAATGGTCGATTAAACATGGAATATATTGCAACTTGTAAAATAATTTGCAGTTTTCGCGGCCGAGCTCGCTCTTTCAAGTCTGAGCGCGTAATTTGCCCCGATGAAGTTGCTCGGCCCAGAAGCGAGGAGAACAGTGCGCGCGGCCGCCGCTAGCTTGAAAGCTAGAGAGAGCGTGTTTGCATTTACGTAACAAAACTTGCCTATTTGGATTATGAAAATTGAAGTGGCGCGCTCCTAGTCCGCCGCATGATACTTCAACGTCACGAGCAACAAAGGAATTTCAGCCAACATTTAGTTGCCGACCTGCCCCGCCCAGCAAATTGTAAGGGAAAGGGCGCGTTCTGTGAGAAAGAAATCTGCAAAATGAGCAGTATTTTTCCGTCGAAAAGTCTAAACATCCGAAATGCTCGTTGCGAGTACGTGCATTTAAAGCGTCTGGATACTCGTTTCGGAGGCGAGGCGAGGCGAGGCGAGGCGAGGCGATACTCTGCTCCGTTCTCTACGTCGCTCGTCTAATCGAGTCAGTTGGAACTAGCATTAAATCAATTCTCTCTCGGAGAATATGGTTTACAGACGTGGCGCGTTGCGTTCGTTCTATGTCGTAGTGTCTTATAAAGCGAACTGCGCGGATTACGAGATTAATCGAAAATTTTCGGAAAATGTGACGGCTGTTTGTCAATGTTTTCGCCACAGGAATGGCAAGTGTTGGAAAGTTGCACTCGTGATACCACCATTCTTGTGGTACTTGATGTATATATATATATATATATATTGATTCCTAAATTTATCCTCCAAGAACTAAGCTAACTGATAATTCTTCTCTCTCTTCCCTGCCAACTGAAATTGTAGAGCCTGTTCTTTAATAAATTGAAAACGACTTGCGTGGTTAATAACGTACTGCCCCTCCTATTTATGATCACGTGAAAGAGTACGTCAAATAATTATTAAACTCCTATTCCAATGATTCATCTACGTGCGTAGTTGTGCACGAACGACGGATTCTACTTTCATTCAGGCGGGCTCCATTAAATCTGCTACAGCAGCCCGACATTATTTGTCCTCGACTGAAAAGGCTCTGTTCGTCTGCACAAACAAGCAGCGAGCTAAACGGCCGCCGGGATGGATACGGGGATATAGAAATCCGTATGGTGGAATGATCACTATTTTTCAAAGCCCGGCCGAGAGAGAGAGAGAGAGGGAACACGTTCCAATTGCGAAGTCTTGACGGCCAGCCGGTGCAAGCTTGTATTAGTCGTCTACGGTGCAGGCTTTCATCCAAGCACCGGCTCCTTAAACTCCGCACACGCCTGCGCTCTTGTTGCCTTAATAGAGTTAATAAAAGGTACAGACAACCGGGAAAGTTCCGCCAACACTTCCACGGGCACTCTAGCGCTTCGACTTATCTGCGACTGGCAGTGGAAGCATTCGAAGCTTTAGCCGGCACAATTCCGCCACTATTACGAGCGATAAATACAAGCGCCGCTGACCTCGGTAACTATTACTTAACAGCTCCGCTAAACGAGTATTTTCAAAAAGGGGGGCATAAATAACGGTTCTTTCATTCTAAATGCTATTAAGTTTCACGATACTTCAACTTTCATGAGTATACTGTTTGCAAATCAGATTTCAAGTAATTTCGTTTTTCATCCTCAAAGAAGCCCACTAGTTTAGGGTTTTCTCATGCGGTCCACTTTACATTTTACATCCTATGTAAATCTCACGCGGTCATTCCCCTCTCGCGGAGAGGGTTATAAAGCCGGCCTTGCAGGTTCTCGCGAGGGCGGACAAAAAGGCTTGCGAGGCTGCGGGTGTATCCGAGGTGAAGGCGTTGGAAAAGGTCCCATTTATTTCGGAGGTCCATGGTCACTGGCTGTGTCCTGTGTCTCTCTAGCTAGAGCTTATCCAGGATGGGCGGCGAGGGGTGCGCGGCCCAGCGAAGCCGAGCATATTTGGCAGTGGCAACAGCCTGCGAAAGATAGGGAGATCACCGGCTATACGGCTATACCTATGTATTACACCATACGCAAACGAGAGGAAGCGAGCATCGGGGCGCCGCGCACCGCTAGCGTGGGGGCGTCGAGCGAAATTCAACGGCAACAACCCTTGTCTCGCAGTCCCGAAGCTACATGAAAATCCCATAGTCGTATGTAATGGCGCTCTGAAGGCGGCACGGAGACGGATAAAGTCCATGGAGCGAAGAGAGAGAGAGAAAGAGAGAGGAACCGAGACGGTCTGGATGCAAGAGGGCGCGACGGAGAATTATTACAACGAGCGAGGTTCCCGGTGTGTCCCTAGCGCGCCCGGAGGACGTCGACTGCTCTCGAGCAATTTGCACTTGTTGCCGTCTGCGCGAACTCTGCATTAAGCTTTATTAAACTCGCGGAAACTGTTTAATTTAAAATTACATCCGGATTAGGCGCAGATAAGTGCCCACTCGGCTATAGACGCAACATCGGCGCTGGGTTTTTTCCAATCGACAGCGGGAACTCTGAAAATCCTTCTCCTCGGCCTTTGTATCATTCAGACGCGCCAGCTGAATTATTTACTGAACTGTATTAAAAAGTTTCTTGAAGAAGTTTTACTTCTTCTCGTAGAATGGAGCGCAACTTTCCGCGACTACCTTTTAATCAGTTTTCACATTTTATGTTTTATACGAAGAAGGAATGATTGAATTGTGATGTAACTATAATTTATACTAGTGAAAATGTCCAAAAACGTAGGCAAAGATTATGACTTGGAACCTGCGTTGCTTAATGCGTTGAGATTAGTTAATATTCACTTCGAATTTGGTTTCCAGGTGATCAACATTCATTTATTAACACGACCTGCCAATGACCATTATTGCCCATTATTGCTTCCATTGCACGAAACACGCGTTTAATGATCACCGATGCGTGACACGTGCTGGCACTTCTCAATTACATCACGAGAACATTGCGAAACTGCAATGTTGCAGAGATAGTATCGAAAATCGGTTGGGAGCGTGCATTTTCTGAAAAAAAGTCTGTCTGAGGTGAGCGACGTAATCCCCGGAAAATATATTCTGGAGAGTACAAGGTTCCATCGAGCCTCGCTATTGCTTTCTAACGACAGGAGCATATATGCAGCGGGCTAGAGTGACGGGATGCGAGCGATACGGTGACAGTGTTCCCGGCACACATACTCCCCCCAAGAAACCGATTCCACGTGTCAGGCCGTTTCCGCGTCAGATATTCCTCGAATTCAGCATGCTATCTGCCGCAGCCGGCGATGATGTACGAGCCCAGAAAATCCGTCTGCGACTTAAGACGCTGGTTATTTACAGGGAATCGTATAGAGAACTCGATTCACCCGCTAGACACTCTCAGATCTGTCACACTCCTCGGCTTCGCCGACTCGCATATCGACTGTAATCATCCTGACAGACCACGATTGATTGACCGCACTCTCCTGGCCTCTCTTGCTGAGATCACTTCAAATAATAGTCTCCATTTCGACTGGCCCCACGGCCACTCCAGATAATATCCTTCAACTTTCTCACCAGTCTTCCCGAATAACTAGACTGCAGGTATTTATGCAAATGTAAAACTTTACTTAAGTACTATAGATACGTCTGAGTGTGTTTGATCTTTGACATGGAGACATCATTAAAACCAATTGGAAATAAGCGTGCCCGTAGAACCAAAGTGAATACAACAGTATTATGCCAAAAATAGACATAAATGCTCTACATTTGCATAAACTCTCACAGTCCACCATGCAAGAGCAAGTCATTTGCATATGCAATACAACCGCAAAATTAGTCAGTACGATAAATCCTACCTCATTGCTGCAGATTCGAATCTCCTAATGCAGCTTCCACACGCACAAATGAATTCCAACCTGTCTGACTCTTTGAAAACGCCAGCCACAATTTCGTCCTCGGTTTTACCCGTACACACTGAACACAGAACTATCATTCACACCAAGCCTTCTCCGGCCGAAACAATCATCGCCAAAATACACAGCACTCGCCAATACAGTTTCATAGACTCTCAGAAGAAACCGCACAGTTTCTCCCGCAAGATTTAACCGGTTTCTCGTCAACGAGATGATATGGTGCCGTAACAAAGCGTGCTCCCTTTGCGACTGTGCGGTAGCGCTTAGCCGGTCGGCATCCTGCAATATCGACAGGCTTACCAACTGATCAGCAAACTACTAACTCTGACTTATCGATATTTATCATTCATCAAAATTGCGAAATAATATGAGAAACTTATTATATATTAATCAGTGTGCTCTACCCAATAAGTTTATAGCTTTTTTTCAGTGGCAATCCCAAAGAAGCAAGAATATTTGAACAATTATTCATAATTGATTAATAGTGGGTAAAGTTCGAGTTATAGATTGTGATCGAATTGCCATGCAAAATCCAACATGGCCTCAGTCTGGTTGCAAGAGTGACAAGAGTCACGCGTTATTCCTGTGATAGTACGTTTTTTATTTTGTTTGTGTGTTTTATAAGAGTGTCAGAGTCTAATGAAGTAGTGAAACAGTTTGCTGGCGTGACTACTGTCTGTACGTCTTCGAGTTAACTGTGAACACGGCGTATTTACTGCTGAAATCTAATTTGTTTTGAAATTACGAAGATGCTGCATACAGTGAGTGCTTGCCCTGCATTAGCATTCACTTTATGTCAGATTAATTATTCTGAATGCAGAATATGGTTTATCGAGTAAATATTACTACATATTATGCTGTATTCAAAAAGTTTGATCCTTATTATTTTGCACGTCGAATATTGTTTATTGAATACACACATACATTAAATATACGTACACATCAAATCCGAACAAATACGAAAGTTTTAAATTTCGTATAATTATCTGGGAAGGCAATTACATCTTTGTCAGAAAGATCGACTGATTATATCTACTTATAGCTTTCTTTGCATAGCAGAAACTCGACTGAAGAGAAAATTGCGTAGGAATAATTATTAACATCAGGATGACAGGGCACATGAGTGAAAAAGGCTCAAGATAATGTATGAGTGTGTTCTAAGCAAACAGAAGACCACCCGGCAGGATTGCCGCGGCAAAATCGTTATACTCGCGTGACAAGCGTCTACACGCGCAAGACGCGTTCTGCACGCCGCGCGCCGGCAGATTAAGTACGTTCAATTATGTTTCGGGCGAATATTCAGCGTTGCACGCCCACCTATCGCAATGCAAACCTTAACCAGCCGCTACTGATTTAAATTAATTTCGTGAAATGGCTCACGTAAGCATTACAGTGCCGCCGGAAATTATTCCTGCGGAGACAGGACGCGTGCACGTACGTTCTCCAGCAATTCTACTAAACGCGGCCAATTTGCCGATATATGCCACCGTCTGTCTCACTATGCTGCCAGATATACCAGTGCACGAAATTAATTACACACTTTGGTAACTCTGCGAGAATAAATTTCGCTCCCCGGCCTTTCAAAAACGAGCGCCAGTGAGCAAAACTGTATCAATTAAGGGGGAGAAAAACTTTCGAGCATTGTTAAGTGACATAAAATGAATATTGAGAAAACGGTCCGTCGAGGATAAATTTAACCACTCTCGCAAATCTGGTTAAAAAGGTAGAAGGCAAAGCTTTATACTTTTAATTGGAAAGTTTAATCAGATATTCGATAATTTAATTAGTATTATAAACTCGATTAGCATATATCACAGGAAACTTATTTGCGATTGTTTTAATGCAATTTAAGCGAAGGAGTAATTCTAACAATTAACTGTCACATTACATAATAATTCATGAGAGGCTCTCAGATTGCTGTTGAGATTTTTGAAATTTCCAACTCACACCTGTGCTTCTTGTGAGTAACGTCATAAGGGAGAATGTCGTAGTTGGGCAGCGTGACGGGAGAAGCCGAGAATCCATTAATATAGTTAATTAAAAGCGCCCTGCTCATGGCTACAAGTCTACATTACTCGCGTGTCAGCGGATGATAACGTCGAAGTGTCCCGGAGAATAAGTATGTCTGCCATGCTCAGCTGGGAAGGTGAAATGAGTGTGAAAGGGGCTGAGCGGGCGTGCAACTCGTGTTAATGCCGCATTAGGCAGGTCTGTGTGGACAAATGAAGTCGGCCGTGTGAGTAGAGCAAACGAAGAATTATGCAGACTCCAGAGGCCAGACGAAATCATTGGAACGTCTATCAAGCGCTTGACATCATTTTCACGGCGACTAGGTTTGAATTGAATATACGAGTACACGCGTTCAGTTACAGCCTCCGGCTACTGGTATCCAGTATGCTCTATCGACACCTTGATTGCTAAGTCAAATTAGACGTGTGTCGAACTGCAACTGCCGGATGTGCACTCGAAACATTGCACTCGCAGTGCCAATCAGTTTATAAACTCAAAGCGCTATAATAAAATATCGTGAGACGCTTTAAATGTTGGCACTTTTTCACCGCTGGAAGTTATTAACGTCTGGTCTCTCATAATTGCAGTAACTTGTATTATCGTATCCTCTATATTCAGTTTCATCTAGAAGTAGCAAGTATTTCATATATACTGCGAATTAAGTCAACATTAAACCTCTTGCATTAAAAGAAACCGTGAAACGTATTATGTTCTGGCTTTATCGCCGAAGGAAAATCAGTATAAATTGTGGGTGGTTTATTACTCCGAATGTAAGAAATGATTGTCTCGATGATATATCGCCGCAGAGTCCACGTACCAGCGGTATTTAGGTGAAGGACGCTAGATCCCGATAAGACAAGGTGCTCCGGGGGTTCGAAGCGAGTGCTAAGTTAAGCCTTGAACCCGATTCCCACCTACACTTTCGCGTGACTCAACGGGAAACAGCAAGACGCGAGGGTGAAATGCGCAATGAAAGAAATCTACAAGTTCCACCTTCGACATGGTCATCGGCCTATGAATTACAAATGATCCTGCAGTGCAGAACTCATCGGGGAATCAGGATATGCTCCATTTGTTTCTTGGAACTTTCAGCCTTGGAATGTCGTGTTAGTGGAACACGCAAAAATCAGTAGTGCCTTATTGATTAGGACAGTCCTCTATTGTTCGAGATTTTTATCACCGGTCATTCCGCCAAAAGATTGATGAGGCAGGTGATTTTAACTTGGTCCAATATACAGTTCGCAGAATATTGTATTCTGATACTTTTTGGTGAATAAATCCAACATACATCGAGCGCAGGCAATACGTTTGGACAACGTGATAAAACAGGACGCATTTATTTGGAAAGCCGAATGATTTCGATTTAACAAGACCGCGATGGGTGATCGAAGGGCCGGGAAGGTTGGCTCGCGTGGGGTCTGCGGGGGGCGAAAAATACAGCCGATTGAACGGGAAACCAATATCATGCAAACGGAATCGATGGCGACTAAAGAAATATTGTTCGAGAGACAGTGGAAATTGACAGTCGGCCTGGTAGCAGCGGGCAAGAACGAGGTAGACATTTACCCCGTTCGATCTGAAAGCGGGACTTGCCGAGTATGATTGTAACTGCACTGCCACTGACCTAATATTTTTCTTTCGAATTAAAGCCTTTTATCGAAGTTTGCTGTACGAATATCCATTTGACAGGCTGGATTGCCATGGAGAATAAAATCCTGCTCTGTGTTGCGATGATTTCAGGATCGATATGGAGACAGATTACAGTCTCCAGGAATGGAAGCTGCATGTAAATAGTTACATGTAAGTTCACTGGCAGCTAGAGTGCATTGCATTACTGTCAGACAACTCTGTGCTACTTTGCCTCGAGAATACTCGCGCGCCAACTCTCAAGTAGAATATTTTCCAGGTTTGCTTGAGGGAAACTTTCGAACCCATTATTCCTCGCGGACGTATATGTTGTTATTACTCACCCTCACTCGAACACTTCAGCCGGAAGGTAAGCGGCGTATCGGCAGATTTTCCATCGAGGTCTACCTACAACAGGAGAGAATTCGTGCTCGCTAATATTCATCAAAAATATAAACCGCAGTAATAATTGCAGGCCGAAGATTAATCACAGTTGGCCGTGTTTCGGCGATCGGTGCTATTTACGAGGCGGGCCCGATTAATGTAACAAATAGCTCTGGTAATTTATTAATCGCAATTTGCGGCCTCGTCGAGCGCAATATCATGGAATTATTATTTATGCGCGACGTACGCCCATATTTATTTGACGGGCTCACACGAATTCCGAACACATAGCTGTATTACTTTTCGGGCCGTGATGCGTGTAATGCCGGGATGCAGCCGCATTCTGGACGAAATACAGCTTGGCGAACGATGTGTCCCTTTGAAAGCCGTAGCTTCAAGGGCTTTCGAACTCGAGGAAAGTAATGCGGCGCACGTGTGAGTACATCACGCCACGTCCGAAAATAGGATGATTCTAGGAGTGGGAGGGAGTGTGTGTATGAAAGAGAAGGAGAAAGGTGGAAAAATATTTTCCTTGCGGCGAAGAATAACGAGTCCCCTGCCTCATCTAAATAATTACGAGTGCCAGCAGATGCTCTCGGGGCGTGGTGGCTCTGCGGTGTTAACATACCTTGAGGGTGAGCGTGACGAAAGTGCTGGCGACGAGTGTGCTAAACCTTCAGCAAGAATAACGCGCCGCTCGATCCTTGACAACGTAGTTTCATAAGTAAACACGTGTAAAGGCACACGCGTACACACCAGGTATACCCAGCGGTACATAAACATTCGGGCATTTGCGTCAACTCGATACACTCCGTTTCCCAACGTTTCAGTCGGGAGAGCCATGAAAAATGATGCCCGAGGACAGGAAACGCTCGCGTAAAACCGGGCTGGCGTGTGATCGGGAACGGTAACGCTTTAGAAAATGATATGGAGTAGGGCCGCAGAGACAAATGGTACGAGGTGCTTTTATGAGCTCCGGAAATTGTTATTATAAAAATAAAGCAAAAGCCTCGACAAATGGCTGGAGGGAAATGACCGACATTTCCTAGAATCATAGTCACTTTTCATAAAGGACTTCAATATTTTTATCATTGGAATTGCAAATAGAAGTGGTTTTAACAAATCTGGCCAGCGTGTTCTAATCCAAAAAACGAAGGGAAAGAGAAAGACAGATTGAATGATGTACAATGAATTCATTGGGGTCGAAAGGTACTTTGGTTTGGCGGGCTCCCGAAAAAAGACGCAGCGGTTGATTGGTAGGGCGCATACACTACCATAACTAAGAGGGCTTTCGCATGCCAGACGATTTATAGTACTATCCGCTGGTGCCTGAAGAATTTCGGCGCGAGTTATGCTCATAATCAAGAGCACGGTCTCGTAAGTCTCGGTCACCGAAGAGCTCTCCCAAGGGAGAAAGCCTCGGCGCTCGAGGAGAGTGGATACTGTAAGGGAAATCCGGGCGCCTCGAGCTCGGCCGTTTGCCAAAAATCTGTAACCCTGATGGGAGATCGGAAGAGCACCGTGTATCATCGACGGCTTGATTGTGTAATCCGCGTAATATTTTCCCGGCGATCGCACTGGCGCCCCTCAGAGCACTTTGTCTCCTCGTCGAGTTTCATCGTCGAGCTCCATATAATCTCCGATTTAAAAGGAAGAAACGCGTGTACCACTCCCGAAAGTCTCAATGAGCGCGTATAAGCGATAGCTGTAAATGGACGGAGAGCTGTTAACCCTTATTTAGCGTGCTGATTCAATTACGTCTGCGCATCCGCGCAAACCACTCGCAGTCTCTCCAACCTACGCCACTACTGACGCCATCCTATATATATATGTATAGTACGCAGACTGAGCATTCACGAGAATTATGCCAGGTCGCCCACGCCCTCGGGCACCGGAGAGACTGTTAAAAAAGACTAATAAAAAGGCACATTTCTGTGATTAACCGATATAAAGGAAACATCCCACGAAACACAGACAGATCCTGCTCTCCGGGAGGATTTAAAGAAAGGGCCTAATTAGGTCAAGTGTATAAGCCCGGCCTTTCGTAAATCAAGGAACCCGCACAAGCTATAGCCAACATTCGAGGCCGGCCCTATCTACCTCGAGAGCCCTGCTACTTTCTCCACTTCCAAATTGCTGCCGAGAGACATCATTCTCGTCGTAATTAAGTTAGGCGTCCCGGCGAACGGCGCTCTCCGCCGTTAACAGACGCCGCTACATCATTCCCTCTTGTGCAGGTAGTGGCGCACTAAGCCAGGCAAGTTGGGCCTGTCTCGGATCAGAAGAAAAAGAGGCGGTCGCGAGTGGTGTGCAAATTGGTGGGCGATCGGCAAAGGCGATAGAGCGTCAGGTGCTCGGTGTGCAGATACACAATTTCTAATGAAGGGAGACTTAGGGTTGAGGCTGAGGCAGTTGGGAACGTTGGCGAGCGGCGCAGGAGAGATACCGCGCGGTTCGACGCTGCAGCTGCGGCTGCGACTGCTCCGACTGTCGAGTGGATCAACCCTTCTTCCTCCTCCCTTGCCGCCCTTAGCCCGACCCAGTGCAATAACGAGCGGCGAGAGGAAACGCGAAACCGGGTCACGATGCTCTCTGAAATTAAACGTAACGACTGCCATAAAAGCACGAAACCCGCCCGATTACGCACACGCACACGCACACACATGCATAGACATCAGTGAATCAAAGTCGTATCGAGGAAGATGTATTTTTTCGTGGGGTCCACAGAAAAACGATTGGCACCACCGGGGATAAGAATATACGGATAGATCGTTCGAACGGCGATCTTATATCCTTGTCCGACTTGTGGCGGACCTATACCACTAACAGGCGTGTTTTCAAGCGGTAACTCCTGCAGACGCAGCTATCCTGCCGCAGCAAGGGAACTTCCGCTGTGGGAATAAACTGGAGCATGCTGTATCTCTTTGAGAAAAAAAGCAGTCCGCCATCCGCCACCCCGCCCCCCAACCCCCTCTACCCCCACCCTCTCCCTCTTTCCGGCCGGCGGCCACCACACCAGAAGTTGGCACACGCCGGTCTTAACGGATAGACTGAAAAATTCCGTTTGAGATTCTTGCTGCTCGAGTTTTATCTAACTTGGGATAATTATGGCTGACGGGCACGGGTGTGTGAGTCCCCGTATGCGTCTGATGGTGTTTTTGCTAGTCGCACAGCGTGCAAGCGAAGCCGTCATAGGAAAATCGATTCTACGTAACTGAGAGAAGACGAAATTTCTTGGAACGAAAATTCGTTGGAAATAAATCAGTAAATATTGAGTCTCGATGAGAGAAAATAGGATGCGTGTGATGTGCAGTTAACGAGATAGTAGGAAGTAACTCAATTAAAAAGGTACGCGCAAGTAGAAGGGCCAACGGAAGCAACACGTAGAAATGTGCGCTTGTAATTATCCTTTACATTGCACCATCTACACCTGACACCCCCCGTAACGACATGTACTTCTAATTATCCTTTACTCCGACGGTCTCATGAACCCTGTGATGTTCCGCGAGTAAGGAAAACCTGATATTACCGCAGCAATGGACCTAGAAAAATTAATGTTCCACATTCCTCTAACATGACATCTCCATTATTCATTAATTTTCAAATGGCATCGTTAATTGAATTTCTACAGAAGAATCGGCTTTTCCACTTCACTATTACGAACTATCATAATAATAAGCATTGTAATTATATCTAAATAGACCGTAATAATAGTAATTAAATAGGAATACCAACCAGAGTAACAAATAAGCTTGCGGTTTTGCGTCCTTGGAGTATGACTGCTCTCTCATCGTATCGTGTTCGTTACGCCAGCCACCACTAATAATGCGGCATTATTAGAGAGGATTTCGAGGTAGGTGAGTCGCAATGAATACACGCTTGCCGTGCCAGAATATTGTCTGCGGGAATCCCCTTGCGCGAGAGTGGGCGTACATACGCCTGTCAACCTAATCGCCCGTGTCGGACATGATATACTAGGGAGCACGTAGCTCAGGCTAGCAGAGCTAGGCGAGCAAGTAACGGATTCGGATGGCGGAAGCAGCCGGAAAAATTCGCCGAGCATACTTTCCGGAATTCGGGCAGGTTGGATTTAGTCGAGCACGGTGCCGAACACGATCTATGCTGGGGCGACGACTACACTAAAGACGCTTCAACCGTAGCTGCTTGCCCCAACGCTTCTAAGAGCCTTCGTCGCCGATAGCTTTACCTTTGCAGACCCTTTGGCACTTTTTGCGCTGCAGCACGCTGTGCGATGCAAAGTGTTACCTTCACAGAAAATCATAAAATGCCGCGTGCGACACTTTTTCCATCTCGCAGTCACATACATACATACATGCAGGCACACACGGAACAAAGATGCTTTCCAGTATAATTGAGTAGCTCAACAGCAAAGTAATTAAACCTGTATATGCGAGACTACTTTGACATCCGAGCTGCAAATGCACACGTGTATAAGACCCCTTTACTGGGTTAATGTGACAAAATTACACGTCGACAAAACTCACCCATAAGCGCTTTCGGCTAGTTTCAAACATCACTAATGAAAGCCTCATTCCGAGGACACAGATGTTAGCGGGTGCAGCGTGTGGAAAAATTGCTGAATGCGCAAACTTCGTTGCAAGTGGAATAATCATGGCGGAAACGAGATCGCTGAGAAAACTCGCGAAAACTCGATGAACAGTTTGCTCGCATATGACTTTGCCGGGAGTTGGGGGCAGTTTGTCGCGGCAAAGTGTCCATAAACTTAAAGCTGCGAGTCGATATGACATTAGGAAAGATTGGTGCCAGTTGCTGCGGTGGAGTTAGATGGAAATGTCAGTCGGTCGATACGCGCGGTATGAGTCAACGCGGCCCAAATCGCCTTCTTAAAGCGCACTTGAAGAGAGAGGGGCCATTTTTCGAAGAAGCCGCTCGACAAGTGTGTGCAACCGGTACTCAGCCAGCCTAAAACCCTTTTAGGGGAAAGGCAGAAATTCAAAGTTCTCTGCTTCCGTGTCGTAAGGGGTGTGTGCCGCTCTCGAGGGTTGTCCAGGACGCGAAGGGCGCAGAGAGAGAGAGAGAGAGAGAGAGAGAGAGAGAGAGAGTGAGAGAGAGCATGGCAGATTTTACGAGTCATAATCCGTCGCCGCTCAGCAGGCTGATCGAGGTAACATCCAATCTGTAGCTTTAACCCGGTGACAGTAAACTATTGACAGACTCGTAAATTCGCCAATATGCAAAGGGATGTTCCACATACTTCTCTTCCTAGTAGTAGAAATTGTCAGTGAAATCCATTCACTGATCGGTCAAACTTCCCGAGCAATCGTTAAGAGATACATACAATTCCTGCAGTCCAATGTGTACAAATCACTCGGATTTTAGTCTGTCTTGTGAAACTATACGTCAGCGTTTGTGAGTGACACTTTTCTTTGGCTCTTATGGGGTGGTTGCTCGAGTCGGGGCACTTGAATCGGGGCGCATACAAAGTAGAAGGCGATCCAGTGCGCCTGGTTGAAAGTTGCCGCCGGAGAGCGTTTTCAACCTCTTACCAGAGCGAACTTTACCCTCCGCAGTAAAGCGACGGCTAAGTTTCCCTTCGCGTGTAACACGTTGATATGTACGCGTATTAAAAGCGCTGCCCTGTCCTTCTCTCTTGCGAAGACTTTCTTTGTCTCCACCGTGCCTAGCTGTGTTACGTGGTACTCGATAGGATTGGTAAGGGACCCATAACGACTGCGCCTTTCCAGCCACTTGCACTCTTTATCCAATTGCTCCCTTTGAAGAAAATCGTGCACGCCCCCCGGGCACCTTCCTATCAGTACTGTGAGGCGAGCTACTTGTCTGTTAAAGGGCGAGTGAACGTACAACATACAATGCGGGGGGACAAGTCGGACGTCTGCCGTAATAAATCAGAGCGCGCTCGAGTTAAGAAGTAGAAGAGCGTGACCAGGTAAGACAGTGATAGCAGCCAAATAACTCCCCACGTGTGAGAGAACTCAGTAGAAAGTGGAGCTCTGACGAACGCTTTCTAAAGCAAGACGCTAAACTTCGTTTCCTCGAGTTGCAAGCGTTCTCTTTTGCAGCTCGCCGGAATCTACTCGAGTGAGTCCTTACACGGGGACTTGGGATCCCGGACAAAGTTAGCCGGCAGCTAGTTAAACCCCTAAGTGACAAAGAAGATCGAACTAAACTAACAAATGGCCCTGGTGCGAGTGCAAAGTGCGGAGTGATCGTTGCCCTATTAGCAAAGTCTCATTTCCGATATTAGTTAAGTCTATAATTCATCGGCGACCTCGCAAAGATAACGATGGCCGAGTGGAGAACACGCCTTACATGGATTGGGAACTTCCCAACTCAATTTCTCCAAATCATTCCGCCTGAAACCCCTCTAGTTCGGTTGCGAGTACACACTTAGAGAGAATACGAGCAACCGCCGGAGGGAGTGTGCTCTTCTACTAAAACAGCCTGCAGCATGATTCTGCAGTAGCGCGTCGTAAAAACGATGAATCGCTTTTTTACAGTGGCTGTATGAACACTTATTTCGGAAATACATCAAGAATTGCTATTCAACTTAATTTGATGGACCCAGTGACGAAACGTTCCGATTAACTTCCAATGTAATGAAATCCTACGAGATTTCTCACGCGACGAAAATGCGAGATTCCTGTTTGGATCTAGGAACTCGGGGGCACCGGGAAAAACGTTTTATTGCGTGAGCGGAGTGGGACGCACTTTTTTCATATCGCCGGCAGCCACTGTCACTCGTCAGATAGGCCAAGGAATATTCTCAAAGCGCTGCTCGGCGTTACTGCGCCACCGAAATCCAATAGCGTGCTCGTACATCGTTATTTGACAGCTCGCCGATTGTACGGGGTAAGCGAGCTTTTTTCCCTGTGCGCCGAGCATACGGAAACTTTTGCCCGGACAAATAAATCATTGCGGCCATTATGTAACGCCCAGCCAGGAAGTTCGAGTGGGATGCTGTGTGCAACGATATTATAAGCCCTCTGTGTCTGGTGAATAGTGGATGCGAGCCTGGCAGAAGAGGACAAGTTGAGGGTTGCCGAGAAATTGCCGGGGCAATCTCAATAAAGGTCCGAGCATTATGTAAGTTCTCGAAAGAAGCTACTTCTCCAGGAGAACTAGATTCGAAATAAGATCGAAATAGATTTCACCGAGACGGCGGAGCGACGTGTCTCTCGACGCTTGAACCAATTTCTCCCCCAGCTGGATGATTGTATATCGATGGGCAAAAGGCAAAGCTCGTTGGAAATAAATTCGCCCCGATCTCATCGAAGCTTTCTCCATTTCCGAAGCGCGGATAATTGCAGCTTGCATTCTCGCCACGTTTTACATGGAGGCGTCCAATAAAACTGATTTAATATCTCGTCTAATTTATCTCGTCGATTCTTGTCCTTGGCCGATTTCTCAACCGGCCATTCACCAAGAGGAGACTTCAAGCACGGTGGGTAGAATGCTTGAGAATTATCTGTTTTAATTAGCGAGGGAGCGCTGCTGGATGCGATGAAAACCATCTCGATGCGTAGAAGGGCCACTTGATGATGCGATACGACCATGAATCGACACCCTCGAATTAGCGCGCGCGTACGCTCGCGGATGCTGCAGCCTGAAATTCACGGGATAAGAAGTAGAAATAATCTTTTCCGGTATATGCGCTCCATCGGCGATACATTACTTATACCACATTAAACACAAGCATCCCTATACTACGCGCCCTCTTTCTGGCTGAGGAGTTGAATTTTATGACGCACACTCGCCAGTTGAGAATCTTGATTTAAGTCGTTTCACTTAAGTGTCAGCCGAACCCCGTAAATTATAGAAATTCACCCGATCGATTTAGTGCAAATAACTGGGAGTAAAAAGTCCTCGGTGATATTTCAGTATAATATGTGCGAATAAATTATTACCGCGGATAGGGAGTTTCATGGTGAATGTCGGTAAACAAAATATAGTACGGTCTTTATGAGCGATATGTTTGCCACGGATGTTCGATCGGCCAATTATGCATTAGTCCGGCGTACCGAGCTTAACGACCAATTTGCTTCTAACTAGTTCCTATTAGCAGACCTTTAGCTGGTTTACACCTACAGCGGTGAAATCAGATAGCATGATAAATTAGTCTGACGAATGTCTACCATGAATTGGAGATAGGAGAATCGCTCGTTTAGACACGCGTTTACTGTAACACGCTCACGGAATAGAACTGATCTATCTACTTTTTTAATTTGTACATCAAAACAGATACCATATATAACTGAAATAATCAATTTTTACGTTTCTAAGAGCTCTCCTTTGAACTCTACTGAAATTGTCCGATATCGATGTACCAATTTCCAGTAAACAGCTGCGGTATATCAAACGTTAAATTAAACTTACAAAGACTTGAAAGCATGTACTGTGGCCGTCTACGTGAACGAATTTTGGTGCACGTTTTCGCACGAACGAAACGCAGCTCGCAAATTGATTAGGTCTAATCAACGGCTCTATTTGAACGGATAAAAGGATATTGATTAGACTTTACCGCATGAAACGGCACTTGAATGCAACGTGCCATCGAGCTCCATGTGAATTCATCAATAGGTGCGCGAATGCACCCAAACATTCCAAGTTAACTAGCGTCACCGCATCATGCAAGCGTGTTCCATATCGAAACACCAAATTAAAGGAACAGCTGTCCGCAAGCTTTTCCCTGCAATATGTATATTTCGACTTTAACCTGCTCCCGGCAATTTATTCATAGCTGCCAGTAATATCGCAAAAGGGACTCGGACAATTCTAGTGGGATGGCAAACATTCAGACATCAAATTAGAGATATTCTAATCCGTCGTGCTGGCATTGATTTTATACTACACGAGGAGAGTCGTTAGTAGTCATATAGTGTTGACAAATTGCAATAAATAATCAGAAATAACATTGTAATGATCAAGGCGTTTTCGAACACTGAGTTGTCCTGCGAATTTTGCGACAAAAGGCTGCCGGACGCAGACGAGAACCTGTAATCGCGGGCTGTCAACAATCGTGGATTGAAGTCTATTTGAACTGGCCAAGACGTTGCCAAGTCGGGCAACAGCCGCTTGTAATATATTATCCACAATAATGTACGCATCGGTGTCTTCGAGTGATTTCCAACCAATTCAGGCTATCACAAATTTCAGTGCTCCCTTCATAATCCTGATCGCACAACAGTATGACGCAAAGATGACTAATGAATTCGTATGTAAGGTGACAGGTGATTCAATTTAATGCTCTAGTTCTAAACCGAACCCGGACTGGAAATTCTAGATTAGCGAGTGCAATTATGCGGCTACGTTCCACGACACCTTTGCTGCTCTCTCGTTCGACCACGTATCGAAGTAGAGAGGAAACTAGCCGGGCAGGGTGCGGAGCTCTCTTCCACAGCACTCAGCCAGAATCCGAATTCTCATATTTGCATCTGCTAACTTCAGCCCTGTCGGTTTTTGCATAAAACAGTGGGGGTATCACGTTTTGGTTCAATCCAGGTAATGGATTCCCTCGCGCTCTCCTGCGCGAACCTTTCTTCCAGGGAATTTAACGCGGTGCCCATTGTCCCAGCCGCCCTCGTAAAACCCTAGTTTGCGGCCACCTTGGCGAATGGATCAGGCTGGAACGGCAACGGCGAGTGGATAAAAGTCGTTAGAATACCAATCGCGGAAATCCTCGAGGAGTGGATCGATCGCATGGTCACCGCTCCGAGCACAAATCACGTCCACCCTCTTCCTGGCGTACACAGATGTCCCTGTAAAAGCTCTTCTCACTCGACCGTCGTAATGATACATCGAAACACGTTCGATAAACAGAGTCCCACCTTTGTGTCGTTAATGAAGTCCAGCAATTCTTTGATTTAAAATTAATATAAATAGCTCTCTTTGTAAGCCGCACAGTCGATTATTAATAATGGTGTGGATAAAAATTGAAAGATATTGTCAGTAATTAACCTATTAAGTGTTAAAAGACACGATAGATGGATATTCACCACAGATATTCGTTACTAGAATCTTGTGGAGTGTTCATAAGAGACAGAGGGTAGTTGGAAAGGGAAGAATACGTCATTGGGACCATGACCACACTCAAGTTTATCGACCCGCCAGCCTCCCGAGGAACGATCGATATTCTAAGAATAGCACGGAAGGGTCTGGGCCAGCTGTCTCGCACCGTGAATTCTCCGAACGTAATGTACAGACTGTAGCCTTTCCAGTTGCACGTATTATTAATATAATATAGTTCATACTTTTATACATTCATCACTTTTATATTAACGTGTATAAATTAATAGAAGAGAAAACTGTTGGCGCAGAACAGTATTGCATTGAATGATTGAATAGTAATCCAGAATCCTTCGCCATCAGACAAACAGTACTAATTGTAAGTCGGAGCTTTCAGCTTTTTCAATTTCCAGACGAGAAACAGAAATGCAAGCTGACTGAAAGCCAGGGGGAAGTAACTCTTTAAACTGCCCTTAATCAAAACACTTGGTACAAATTAAAACTTCTCATGCTAGACGTCTTGACATATCGACCATTCAAAAGAAACGTATCATTATTTACAAATGAGAATGAGACTCAGTCTGCATTGTGGAAAATGAGCTTATTGAGAAAGAAATGCATCGAATTTATTAATATGAAATATAATTCTCCACCAAAGCAATAGTCATGTTCTCGAGTGCAGAGTTATTTCTTGTTATCCAGTGACGAGTAAATCCATTTTGAGATTGTCAACGAACAAGTATTTTGTCATATCACAGCATAATTGAATAACTAACTGAATGTCCGAGTGAGTGAATGTTATGTGACATATGTTGGATGGATCTTTTGGAGAGAATTGCAAAATTCACGAGTGCATGTCAGTGTTACGGCTCGATTTGTGAGAATTACCAATTCGAGGAACGCAAGTGGAACTGAACGGGGCAGAGAGTGCATAATTTCTCAGTTGATTATATCCAGATGTCCATGTGCTAGCACTCGGCGAACCAATTGGAGGAAAAACTTGCGGAATTCACTTCACTCCCGGTGGTGCGATTGCGATCACCGGAGTATTACACTCGGGGATTTCTTGTCCGGTGTAAAGAGGTAAAACCGTGATTCCCGTAGGTTTATCTAATTATCGAGCCGCTATCCGGGCATATCTCTCCCGGGGAATAACCGGGAGCGAAGGGAGGCTTCACCTAAAACGAAGAGAACGAAAGGAGCGAGAGAGGAGGAGATAGACTATATTGAGAGGCACAGGGAGGCGCACAGTATTACAACGAACCTACTTCCCAGCTCTCGAGGGAGCCGGCTGCCCAATAAAAGAGTTTATCGAGGCATCATTTAGGAGATAAAATTGAAAAGCCCAGGTCCTCTTGCCGTGAACCACCAAAACGGCCATTTCGTATCCCAAGCACTCGGCTAGAGCCTCTCTGGAGCAAGAGAGAGAGAGAGAGAGAGAGGGGGGGGGGGGGGCGTTCGATATAGCAGGTGGAGTAACGCGTAACATATTTTATGGCAATCAAAAGTCCTCCGTCCGAATCTTGGTGATCGTAAACGCTGTAACGAAGTACCGGACAAAATTTATGGGGGATTAGTCGGGTGCGCGCGTACTCTACGCACCTAAGGCTTGTATGTATGGGTCACGTAATCGTCGGGGCTGATGCGCGCGGCTCTCAGGCGAAATCTATTAGGCGAGTTAGCCCAGTTGAGCGACGGCAAATTCTCCGAGCGAGAAGTAGTTGGTCCGCGTTAGCTGGGGGGATGGGAATGCAGTCGAGGCCCCGGGAACACTGTTTAACCTCGAAAGCACAGCTTCCCCTTGCGAGGAAAGTGATCGTTAAAATTTTTCGGACGTCATCGCTCCCCACCCACTCTGGATCAACCCCGATCGAAACGTCCTTTTTTCCCGTCTCTAACGGCAAGGTGATTCCTCGGTCGGAGCGTCCTGTTACCAATTTGCTATCTAACTGTATGAAGGGCCATGTATCATCGTGATTTAGTTGGACGGGCACTCGTAGCACACGATCGATACACTTTGAGGAAGAGGTGCTTGATATCGGATAATCTTTTAATTGGGTTAAACTCAACCGTGGCATTTTAATAGTCGGATAGGTACACGCCATGTACACTGGAGTTCAGAAGCGTCCAGATACCTACCACGTTGTAAGTGGCAATTAATAGTGTAATGAAACTAATATGTTTCAATAAAGTTTTACGATGGAAAGCAATTAGTCTAATTTCAATCGTATTGAAAATGGTCATATTACAAATATGTTATTTCTTTGAAGTTGCTGGGTGTTGGAACACTTATGAGCAATAGTCTATGTATCGGAAAAGCGGTCTTGCTTGCAAGTTGAATTACACATACGCAGCCAGCTGTCCAGCAGGGGCTCCTCCTTGCGCGCGTTGCACTGTCGTGCACCCCTCGTAAATATTCATTTAATCTGATCTAATCTGTACGAACACATTCTGCGCCTCGTGTAATTGTCGGCGAAATTGCAAATCGATATCTAAATGGGCCGTCCTTCCCCCCGAGATATTGTACTTTACTGGATGGCCATTCGAGAACGTGTTTCCTATGCCGGCGTCGTCTGCTAACGGCCACCCGACGACCAAGTTGCGCGCCAGCCGGCCTTCCAACGCTGCCTCTGCCAGGGCTAACTTTCCATTGTAACTACTACTCTCTTGATGTTCGACCATCGCTCTCGGCGAGGAACGTCTTCGATGGACCGTGGAATTGTATTTCCACACCTTCACCCTCAGCACCCACCTACTTCTGCGTCCCCTTTACGTCCGCCCGGAACACTTGTCAGCTCTAGATTGCTTACCGAGTGCCCCGACATTCTCTTTGTACTCCCAAATACAGTTCCTCCTAGTCAATAGTAAAGGATATCGTTTTTTGTATAGGTACATTTTAGACACTTTCAAACCAAAGCAATTCAAGAAAGCGGGAGGGAGTATAGAGAAAATCGTCAAAATATTTGGAAATTGCTTAATGAAAACTGTTTGAGTTTGAAAAATAGCCAACAAATATGTATCCCCGAAGAGATTAATCCAATGTTTGTATTACTCTCGCGGGCGGCTTAGTGAATTTACCAGTTTATTTGACGAACGAAATATAACATCTGTGTAGGAAACAGAAATTGTATGACATTGGTCGAGTGGAATGTGTGTACTTGTGAAGTACTTGAAAGATGGAGGAGCGGTTAGTTCGATTCAGAGCTCGTTAATTGGCAATCTCGTAGAAAAATCACAAATGACAATATGGTTATCACTAGAAGCGAGAGTTGATTGAAAGGCGCCGGCTGACAGACGCACCAGTAACAGATTGCACTTATTGAGAATCATCGCAAATGAATTGCATTGCTTAGTAATAAACGAGAAAGCGATCCAAACGTGGGAACTCTGATATTTATGCGTTTGGTGAATGCATACCCCACTTGGCGGATTCAATGAGACGCAGTGGAGCGGGCTAATGAGGTGAAGCCGGCACTACGCGATCAATTATGGGATTTCCAACATTCTCTCATATCCCAGTGGGTGCTCCCAATGCAACCGGGATCACAGGATGCAGGCTTCATCGAGGCGAATGATAAATGCAGGAAAAAAATTACGAACAACTGGACTCTCGCCGATTTAAATGGCGAGCGCGTGAGCCGGATGTTAATATTCCCGGAAATCAACGTGGCGGAGGGAACAACAATCAGCAATGACGGTGGTGTTCACTTATAATAAATATTCCCTGTTTGAAAATTCGGGGCTGCGTGCGCGCCCGCCCGATAGAATGTACTTCGCATAAAATCAAGCTCGCAGCGCACTCCACCGACCAGCGATAAATTGCACACGTGTCTTTCATATTTCCCGATTCTTCCAAACAAATTAAACTAGTTGTACTTGAAAAGCGAAGTGAACGCTCAAAAAGACACGAACCCACACTGAAAGTTTATATGGTTCCATTAATTTGCCAATCTATTAGCACATTGAAATTAAATATATCAATAGCGCGTATAAATCAAGTTGCAATGAAAGCCCACGCAACAATCATCGTTTATTCTTCTGAATTCAAAAATGTCGGTTGTACCCAATTAACTGCATAAACAGAGTGCCTCTATTATTTATTTGGGAAAAAACAAGGCTCGAACGAAATAGGAGCACGCCCGGAATTCCCCACAGTTTCCATGCAGGAGTGATGAAATTGTGATCCGAAGTTTAACGACTGCTACACATAGATGAGTATAGAAACTCGAAACTCAGTTAATAATTTCGAAAATCGGGAGGAAAAAATACGGCGATCTCTGTGTTTGTCAATACGCAAATACATCGTTCGAACGGATTTACTATAATTTCAACGACTCTCAATATTTATTTTCATGATAGTTATCTTTTACTGCCTTTTATCCCGTCTTTCTAGTGCGCGCGCGTGCGCACGCCGAAAGGGCGGGCAAGCAAGAGCCAAATTCAATTTCCTGTATTGGCTTGGCGGCAGTTGAAAATTATCGACAATATTGGAGAGGTAGGCGCATTTCATGGGGCGATTGGTGCACGAACGGCGGTCAAAGGTACCTAGAGGGCGCTTCGACCGCGTAAGCCGTGGGAAATCATTATTCGTGGCCTATGTCATTCGTCAACGAAAATTAATTACGAGCTGGCACTGCGGCTGCAATTGCGCTTCCGCGTGTAATCGATTCACAATACTTTGTCAATTAGCCGGCCGGCCAAGCGGCAAGCCAGCGCCGCAATCGATCGCTGTCTCGAATTCAACGATGCACCGGCTAACTAGTCGCATTGGTATTCTTTTCGTGATATTCCAACAGGAGTGCTCGTTCCTCTTCCAGCGTTCATTGAAGCGCACGCGATTGTCGGGATGTAATGAGAAGGAAATTACATTAAAATGTTATGGTTCGCTTCGAGGTATCGTGTTAGTGCGCGCATCGAGGACGACGACGATGAGTGCGCAAAAATTATTAACTACGAACGATGTATTACATCGAGTTTATCGAGCCCGCAAAATGTAGAGTGTGTTTACGAACACACACCGTTCTTCATCACCGTACTGTTTGTTCTCAACACGTCGGAGTACTACGAAGGAATATCTTGAAGGGCTTGTTGCTCCTTTAATTACAGGATAAATATACGATCGCGTGTAAAAACAGTCTGATATCTTCGCGATCAACGTCAGAATTTACGCACCTCATTGCTCGAAGGTCGAATATAAATTTAACTACATTTTTTTACAGTTTGAAACTCTGGAACAATTCATGAGATGTAATGAGATGTAATCCATAATTAAATTATTCACTATCAGTCATTTTAATTTCAAAGTATTATAAGCGATACTTTACTACGAAAGAAAATTTGATTGTTCCCAAATGAATTATCAAAACAGCGAACAATGAAGATATACAAGTCCCCATAACTTTGGGCAGCGACCAAACTGCCATTCGAGAGATAAATCTGTACTATATGAGAGTACGGACTGATTAGAACGATCTCTAGGGTTCGATAACGGTGTGCTTCTGAGAGTGTGCTCGAAACGAATTCATTCGGACGCGCGGTGAGCTTGGTACGTGACTCGAGCCGGATGAAGCTTCGCCCTGGTTCCAAGGCGACAGAACAAAATTGGCTTGCATCCGCGAAAACGCAGGCTGGAAGTCAGGTTCCTGCTGGTGATGAGCCACCGAGTGTCGTGATCCGAGAGAACAGACTCCCTCTTCCGGTGTAAACGGCCCGAATTCCTCTAAATCGAGCTTCACTCCACCAAGGATGGAGACATACTGTTCTCTCTTTCTCTCTACGTGAAATGGAAGCGACGCTTTTCAAATATACAATCCGGGAACGAAAGCGTGCTGACGGAAAGCTGAAAACCACCGGAGGGAGAAGAGAAGTCGATCCGTGTCACATGGATCCTCTGCATAATAATAATTCGAACTAGCTATTGCCCAAAGGTATTTCGACCAGTGAGCCATTAAAGTTTTAAACTGATTGCACTATTAAGACAATTTCATACCTGTGGTATGAAGAATTCACAAGTCCAATAGTTTAGCAGTGTCATCGCTATCAAGGCGACTCTTAATCTTGTTAACAGAAGATCACAATTACTTCAGAACGTTATTAGTCATAAATTGCACTTTTCCGCGATTGCTCGTGGATCAAATTATACGTCCATTTCAATCCAACTGTAGACTGTTGCGGAGCGCAAATGAATTTTCGATACGCATCCCTCCATCCGGTAGAGCGAGAATGAAACATCAGCCAGCAAATGTTTTTATTGAGCTCCTTGCGCACAAAGTCCCGCGATTGATAATATTGGGCTAGATCGGCGTGGACCTCGATCGCAGGAATGGTTTGGTGTATTATACCGATAGGACGAATCGCCACAGCTATCGATTAAACATTGTGGAGCGTGGGATCGCGAGCACTTTATCGAAATAGCGTACACAAGAGACCTCTTTTAGGCCCGAACGTTCAAATAGGGGTTAAGCACACGCGTTGCCTCCTGTCGCGATCTATTTTGTAATGTCAAACGCGAGATCTATGCGTGCTGATAGCGCTATGTACACACTATGCGCCAAACATGGCTTACCATCAATATTAATCCCCAACCATAGACATATTGCTTTCGAGCATTATTGCAGTACACGCAACGCATGCATACTTCCGGCTGATTTTAACCGCGCTGCTCGTCAAAAGGAGCATTCTCAATGGTTCTCCACATTGTACAGTTTACTGAGTTTACTGAGTTATCACTTCGGAATGCTTACTCGCAACACTGCACCGCCAATAGAGATCGCATCTATTCCAGATTGCAACGAAGCCGTTCGTTGTCATCCTCTCTCCTTTAATGCCTTTGGGAAATCCACTTGAATGCAATTAAGTGGACAAATAGAAAGTATTTCTCGCATCTCCGTTTCCGGCGAGAGCAATTCCGGAAGAAGAAATAAACCAGCAGAATTTATTCGATCTTTATCGAAATCCATTCCCAGCGGGAAGGGTCATTCAATGCGATATGAGTTTTACCCTCGGTGCAATTGGTAGATTCCTCTCTTTAAGCGTTATTCCGCGTGGGCAGGAATTAACATAAAATTCTGGAAGGAATCGAAGCCTGGTGGGACGCCTTTACGATTGCCCGGTAAGAAGGTCGCAGCGAATTTTTAAGGAAAGCGTTCTAAAATGAATCGCCGTCTATTGACACAAGGATTAATCAAGCCTCGTTTCCAGATAGCTCGCGCACTTCCAAGTGACGATAGCCCGGGGATGAAAGAGCCAGCAGCGTTTCTAGTAAATTACCCATCCATTGTTTGCCAAAGCGTTTGCCCTCCGAAGATGAAGCAGAGGGAGAGAGGGAGAAGGAGAGATTGCGGGAGAGTGTGAGGGAGAAAAGCCGTCAGTGCCGAGCGGGGATTCAGAGCGTTCTAAATCCATCAAGCGGTGCTCGATTGCTACGTACGAGCAGCCGATGCATCGCGAAACATCTCGTGAATATGCGATCGACCACGCATAAAATTAAGCGGCGCTTCCGTGCAGAAGAACGCCGGTTCGGCCGGCCGCACTGGTTTCGTTGCCCCCATTATATTCCGGACAAAACCCCCGGCGAAATAAACATCGGCCGACGTCACGAGAGGGGCATAATTACTCCGTCAGACGGGCTAATAACGAGTACAATTTGAGAGCCACTTGACCGCACTAATCACGAGGGCGTAGACTTTTCAATATGCATACGCTGCCCTATGCAACGTAGGCAGGTACTTATTTGCACGGCTAAGTGCAATCCATACATCCCGTCCGCTTGGACTCGGTCACATTTAAATATCCCCTCTCGCATTATTAACCCTCCACACTCTCCGGAGGCTCTCTCGCACTCTCCTTTCATTTACACGCCGCCCACGTTTGCCTTGCAATTCTGCTTCGCGCTATTTACCGCTAAGTTCCCATTCTACTTCTGTTTACATACAACTCGATTTCTATGGTATACAAGCGATACATTGACTAGTTCAATTGTATCATTCAGAAAAAGTCAAAATGTATGATGTGCTAAGCACTTCGTTTTCATGATGGGAGTCTGGTGATTCAGCTATTCACCATTAACAACAAGCTTTAATACAGCAGTCCAAATGTACATTAACTATTCAATTACTTCCCAATTTTTAGCAGATCTGTATATATACTATTCGATAAAAAGACAAGATGTAACGCAGCGCAAAGGATTCTGTTTCGTTTGGACGAGAATGAAGCAGCGAGTGACAGAGGAAAAACGGAGAATGCAGCAGTTTAAGAGAGGATTGTTAATACCTGGTAGAAGAGGTGTCCAAGCTAACGCCGCTCTGAATTCGCACCGTTTCACGGCGAGCGAGCCCCTTGAATTCCGGAATTGCCGTCGCATTCCGGTAACTTTTCGGCGACGGGTGAAAGCGAGCTCGAGAGGAAGGAGCGGAGAACAGAGAGAGAGAGAGAGAGAGAGAGAGAGAGAGAGAATGACAGGACGAAGGCGGAAGGATGGCAAAGGGAACGAGATAGTGCAAAAACGCTGATCTATCGGGAAAGGGGTTCTCGGGGGCGGCGTGGCTTTTGTTACGGGGACAAATAGTCTACGCTTCGTTTCATCGACCCTTAGCCCAGCTACAGGGAAAGTTCAGCCTGGGCCGCCTTCATTCTCTAAATGAAGGTACTAGATGTCAGTCGAATTAGGAAAGCCACTGCTCTAGCCATTGTTCTCGTGGACACCACAAAATTCTCCGTACAATTGGCCGCACTCACAAAGTTCGGCTTGGCATCTCTACCTTCTGCGCCTGTCCTCCGATGCACGCCAGAAATGCGGTGATAATATCCCTTTCTGCGGAAATTCGAGTTTCGATCGTTCAAAGTCAAAGGGATGGTTCTAGCGTCTTTAAGAAGATCAATATACGCTTGGTTATTTTTTAAACCAAGCAATTTTAGAGTAATTGTAATATTGAATAGCACATTGTGGGTCTACAATTATTCACAGTTTGCTGCGCATTAGTTGGACAGGATCTACCCAGTGTAGTTGTTGCTACTCTGTTACACTCATCAATCTCGCTCAGCATAATGCAATTAACGTTGCAAACGTTAAAGGCAATTATTATAAAAGATGCCAGGGCAATTCGCTGGGCTAATGACTGCTCGCTTTCGTTTGCTCGGTTACAGAAGCGGCGCGCTTAAATTACGCCGGCAGGATCGTCCGACATCCAAGGAAGGTGTCTGTTCAATTAATGGCACGAGAGACGTCAAGCTAAAACGAACGATCGAGGATCCAAGGGGATAGATAGGGCAACCCTTCTTATAGCATCCTCGATACTTGCTAGACATCGAGCTGGCAAGGTCGACCTGATCCGACTCCCAGACGATACTGCTGCCAGCACGCGTAATCGCGTGTATTGCTGCGATTACGGTGCGTGTCGCCTCTTCAGCGTGCGGCCGACAAATGGCCAGGTATATCGATAAACGCAGCCCGGCACGAACCACTATTGCCCTGGCAAGACTACAGATTTCGTTGGTCGCTCTTCGCTTCGACCTCCAAGAGAGATTTATCGCGTCCGCAAGCCAGGTTGCTTGCTCCTCGAAAAACCTTCTCGTGCTGCAAAGCTCGGCGCTGAGGAAAAACGCTCGCCTCGACATACAACGTGTATAGTCTACCACGGAGCTAAACGACTAACTCAGGCTGGCGGCTGTTATCCACTGGCACAGTTTTCTTGTTGTCGTGGCATCATGATGCACCAGAAAATCTGCATGGCTCATCGGTCGGCTAGTGACACCGGCGCGGCGCCTGTTCTATTAGCGTGTCCGGTAGTGGCTTACTTACTTGGGCAAAATATGCATCGAGCAGCGTGTGGACGAGCCATTATACGCGAGACAAAAAAAGCAGTGGACTTTCGAGAACAAGCTGCTCCCTCGATGGGAGGTTGCCGGCGACGATCTTCCTTATATCGTGTGTGCTCGATTAATCATTGACTCCGTTAATGGTCTGGCGAGTGACTCACGCGAAGGGCTGCGGGGAGCGCACGCATGACTAGAGGGCCGCACAGGCGTCTACAGTTTAGAGGCGTGCAGGAGAAACGTCGCGAGGCTAAAGGTAAGGCGTAGGGCAAAAGGCTCCTTTCAGGCTCCCTCGATTCTTTCAGAAAGCGGGCGTGCTAGGGGCGTCCGTGCAGAACGGCGCAGGGGCGCCGAGGGGACACGGCGTCTTTCCCTTTGATGGAATTCCTCCGTAAGGAAACCGACGCGCGGCCCCGTTATCATAGGTGCCACCAAATGGGACGATAAAGCCGATAACGCGAGCTTGATCGCCACGACACTCCACCGCCGGAGATATTCTGCCCATAAGTCTCCTTCTGAGTGTGTGTATCACAAGGTATTCCTCGAAGGGAAGAAGCTGGCCGGCTCTGTGCTGTCGGAAGATAGGATGATGCTGAAAGATCGAAGAAACGGATGGTACGAGTGTTGTTCGCTTGTCAATGCTAGGTTTATTGGCAGGAGATAGGGTGATGGCCACGATCATTAGGGACGACCTTAAGCAGAAGTCCTTTGAAGAGGGATCCTTTTTAAAGGCAGTATCGTGCGCTACTATGGAAAAGGGTGCGCCACGCGTACACTGCCGAAGGAGCGCTAGCGAGAGACGATGTCGAGAAAGGCGGACTTTTTGTTCCGGCGATAGCCGATGAAAAATGAGGCAGCTGGTAGAGGCATCGATTAGAAACCGGAATATGAATCGAGTGCCGTGATCGTCAATATTCATAGAGCATAGTCTTCCCAAGCTCGACCTCCGCCCTCGTCAGACGAACACGATCGAACAGAAAAATCTGCCGGTGCTGCAGCTCGATTTCTCTCTCTTTCTCTCTTCCTCTTCACCGTTGGCTCTATCTACCTCTGCGCGCCAGGCTATTTCCCTTGTCCAAGTAGGAGGCTTAACGACCTGGAAGTCAAAAATGGAGGCCTCGCCAATCGACTATTAGTAATTAACGAACAGTGCCGCTATCGTCTAGCAGGACGAGGACAGTAATGGTTGGGTAATGCGACCAGGAGAGAAGTGCTTTTCGATAATTGCGCGAAAGAACTCGCTTGTAAAGTACTTGCAGCTGGTACGAAAATTAACTAACTTTACTGGCGAAGAGTTTCTAGTATATTTTGCATCGGACGCTTTATCAGCTGCTACGTGTGTTCGTGTGTAGGTGTAGTTGGGCACTCCTCTGACGAGGCTGCTGATGCGCGTATTATCGAGCGCGTTTTATTTGCGCTTTGAGCAGAATTGGTGAACAACAGGCTCGCCGTTGATTGTACTAAGCGAGCTGTGTGACGCGCTGCAAGTAGAGCGGAGGAATATGACAGCTGGGGACGCATCGTTGCACTAAATAATTATCGCATGCCGCTGATACGGCGAGCGCTGACGCACGTCAAGTACCAATTAAAGCTTTACGCTTTCCGCGGTTTATATGGATCGGGATTCTAAGCCGAAACGGCGATTTCAATTATTCGCTTCAGCTTGCTTACTCCTGCAAGCGAGCAACTTTACCATTAAAAATTTCCACATATCAACCTGCAATGTAGATATTGTTTTGCCAGTATATATTCCAGATAGAAAAATTGTAAAATTCTTAGCAATATTAGCGCGACTCCAGTTCTAATATTCGAGAACTACATTAACTAAATATCGAATGGCATACCATTATTTCTCATTTCGCAGTGTACGATTCCCAAGTATTTTGAAATGCAATAACGGCGAGTGGAAATATTTAAAGAAAGCCAATCCATAGAATATTATACAGTTCCTTCCTCGCTTTTCATTGTAGTTTGACTTAGAGCTTTCCACCAAAATTAATTTCGAATTCATGAAACATAGAATTCGCCGGGCGAATTGTTTCTCGATGCTCGCGTACCCAGGCACAATGGGCATTTGGAATTACGCGCGCGGGGCTGCATGCTTTTCGGGGCTCTATTCTTCCCGTTAAAACAATCTATTGAAGGGGAGTGTCTTTCGTTCGGAGGCCGGAGCTAAAAGATCCCGCGGGAGCGCATGGAAAATTCTCCCGCGGCATTGTGTGAAAGTTCAGCCGTGGCGGACACACCAGCGAACACCGGCCGGCTTCAGATGCCAGCTCGAAGTAACATGGTTTTTGTTGGCGTCGGAGCCGCGTTTCATGCTAAAACTTGCACTAGCTACAGTAACTGCCGTAATGAATTATTGTGCATTAAGAGTTTCGTGCTGTGTCCTCGTGGCACGCCCACATATATACATATACGTACATAAACTGGGAGAAAGAGAGGAAGGCGGGAGGTAGCTGTAGGAAGTTGGGAAGCCCGCAAAAGTCTCGTTTAACTAAAGTCGACTGGAGGCTGGCATTAGGGAACGAAAGCTCGGCAGGTATGCGCAAATGCATGAGCGAGTGACAACAAAACACGAGTCAGCTATTGAGCGCTTTTCTCAATTCAACGTTCGCCCGGGATGCAAGTCCGGCTCGGAAAAATCCTATAAATATGCTAAAACTGCATGATCCCGCCGCCGCCACCCTTCCGAGCCTCCGCCATTTAAGTTATTCATACTCCGCAAGCCGCTGCCACCGACTCCGGGAGTTCCCGCGCCAGCTCTCCCATGCCGCCACTTCAGCAACTTTAATTAATTCGGATTTTTTCTGTACCGTCCCGATTCATTGGGCGAGAATCCCCTGAATCTCCGTAATCGAGCGTCAAATTGTTGCCGCAACAAAGACTTCTCCGATTCTGTTCTCCCTTCTAAAATCATTTTCAACAATCGGCTTGTAAGCTCGGATAAATCCAGATCAAGACATGTATCCGTAAGTACTCGAGACACAGCGTAACTATAGAAATACAAGTCTTGAAGAAGAAAAGACCCAAGAAAATGCGCTTGCAGTCTCGCAGGACAAAACTCGCAAAGACGCTCGAGGTAAAATAATAATCACCCTTGCATATCGAGATTTCTCCGAGGACTACGCTCGCTCTTTCCACCAGTGTGGAGCTCCTGTTTCTTTGCCGGCCAGAGTGAATACTCCCTTTCCACCAGATGTAATCGAATTCTTACGGACAATTGCTACTGTTCACAGCGAAACTCGCTCAATGTGAGCACAACCGCATGTATTCCACCGAGGCAAATGAATAAAATGTAACAACCCAACAAAAAAGAATGCTCTCGCAGTTTAGGCAGAGCGGACCAATAGTAACAAGGCTCCGCCTAGTGATTTACAGATTTACTCGAGGAGGAGTTTATTTCGGGGGAGTGGATCTATTGCGCTTCCTTAATTGTATCGGAACAGTGCCGGCGCTGGTCCGAGCGAACGTTTCGAGCTTACTAAGAAGCGCTAAGGACAGAAAGAGCGCGTGGATATTTTTCCAACTTTGTCCACGCCCGCTTCATTTTCAGGGCGGTCACGTGCCGGCGGCGACGAGAGCACAGGGAGAGGGAGAGGGAGAGGGAGAGAGAAAGGGTGTGGGGGTAGTGCTGGGTACGAGGAGAAAGAGAATTCTGCTGGCGGCCTCGTAAAATCGCGCGTGCCCCCCGGACTCCACTGGCGGATTAAGTGCATTTTATCGGGAACTAATTCAATACGCTCGCTCGCCTGTTCAAGCCACCCTTTTTTCTTCCGCACACCTATGCGCGCCTGGTTAAACTGTAATTCCCGAGACTGCAATCTCGACTCGCGTGTATCTCCATCGCTCCGCTTCAGCAGAATCCTTGTGAGAACAGGATCGTTTCGGAATAGGAAACGCCTAGGGCGAGGTAAGTGAACTGTTAATGGCCCACTCTATAATTTCTCAAACCACCAGCGTAACTCTAATAGACTGGGAGCGATGTTTGCTCGTAGGGCTGCTGGGGCAACAATATAAATTCCGATAGAACAAACTTGGTGTATTGGTAAATGCGAGGGAGGACGCGTAGAGATTCGATGTGGATTTGATCATGTCGGCCGAGCCTTAACTCAGCTGTCGGCGGGCGCAAAAACTGTCGGTTAGAATTAGAAAGGTACACTGCATGATATCGTGACGGGAATAATTTGCATCCTAATGCGAGACAAGTGCAGCGTGCGCCGTAACTCACGAACGTGTACACGCTACTGATCACAGGTTGCGGTGGCCTCTCTTTGCCGGATTACGAGAAACTCCGAGACCCAGATGGCAGTCGAAGCTCTTCGTGCCACGAAAGCGTGCGGCCGGCAGCTCTAATGCAAAACTGTCCGTAGCATTACGAGCTCGCATACACCTTCCTCGCACCTGGCCACATACGTACCTTCACACAAATCTGCTCGCCGGATTAACCAAATGGCTCTGTTGCGTAGCCAATCTATTCATTAGCCCTCCTAGAGAGGGGGTGGAAGGTTGCCCCGTTGGACTAAATGGCAGAGCAAACGTTTACTCGAAAAACTGGCCCACTAGAAATTAATCTCTCTTGGATAATACCAGGATTCTCTCGTCATGGGGAAGACTTACGGGAGCGCAGACCCATGAAAATTAATTATTCGTTGAATTTGAAAATTAATTCAATTAGGTTCTAGTCGTTGCCAAGAATCGATATTTGGGTTTTACTATTTATAACGGTGCGGTTTAAGCATCGCATTACCTTAATAAATTGGAAGTGAAACATTGATGATTCATGCCGCTTTGAATAGCAACTCACCTCTCAATCGGGTGTTCATACGCGCAGCTCTCACTACAGGAAACTTAACGGCAGGCATTTTACGTAAAAACATCACAATTTAAATTTTGCATTTGGCGTTAAATGGGCACTGTAAGGGAACTGCTGGCTCTCGTTCACCGTAAATCAAACACGTGAGCCTGTTGGTATAAACGGGAAGCCGGTTAAATGCTTCAAGTCGTTACATTGCTGCATCGTGTAGTCTCCCTTCAACTTGCCCCGGATAAAATTAACCTGCCGAGTTTGTAAAACTTCTTCTTTCTATTCGTTAAAACTTGAAAGTTTAGCATGCCCGGGCACCACTGGAGCTGCAACGACGAGCTTTGGTCGTGCAAGCGTGGGCGCGCCTCCAGGATGTTCGCGAAAAAGGAAGAGCTAAATTCCATTTTTACGGAACTCCAGGAACGTGACGTAATACAGGAGGTTCGCTCGCTGCTTCCAGCCTGCGCCGCTGCCCAAGTAAGACTGACTTAATAAAGGCTGCGGAAGTACCGGAGTTTTTGTAAGATAGACTGGATTGCAGTTCAACTAGCTTATCCCTGCTTCAGCCAGACAACAGGCTTACCGTCCAAATCCGCCCGACATCCCTTAGGACTTCTCAAGGCCAGTCGACATGAATTCAACTTCTGCACTAGCACAGTTTTTGTAATTCCTCCATTACACACGTTTGCAACTTTTTAACGAAGATTCTCCGGTCACATCTTCTGTTATTCCTAATATACAAATTCCCATTCCAAAATCCGGTAAATAAAGAATCAACATAAGTGAAAAGAATCATAAGTGAAATAAAATTGGAGAATTATTAATGAAGCATGATACGAGTAATTTCATACGATGGCAATTTATTCCAGTCTCACGTCTCGCTGCTCAGAGAGCAAAATTACCGCTTAAATGACGTCGCGACGCCAGAAAACTGCCTCGCGACAATCATATATATTAATTTCGAGCGGCCACGTAAAAACGCCCGGCGCACTCCGCGTCACGGCCGCTTGTCCAAGACTGCAGAGCGTAAAATTGAGGGCGAAGCAGCGGCACAGAGCGAGAGAGACAGAGAGGAAGCGCGCCCGCTGGATGCGGAAGCAGTGGGACTTCCGGGAGAAAAAGGAGGAGTACTCGGCGAAAAGAAGAGCGGACTGCGTAGCGTGCTGCGCGACAGTTATTCCAAACTCCAGGCGTAATGAGCGGCAATCACCCCATCGAGGAATAGCGCGCATTTATCACACTCACCGGCTGCTTTCTAGTCAGGCAGTCTCTTCAACTCTGCATCTGTATGCTCACTTACACATCCATCCGTGTATGCGAGCAGGTTCCAAGTCCGGGAAAGAAACGGTCTAATTCTATGTATAATAATAAAACTTCCTATCCATACAATTACTGTCACGAACCGCTACAAATCGTAACAGTTGCAAATTATAATAGTGGTTCTTTCATATACTAAAATTGGCTAATTCAGAAGCCTTAAAAATGCGAGGGAATGTCGTCGTAAAGCTGTTGAATTAATATGAGAGATTCGCAGACATACCGTTCCTTATGATAATAGAATGTCAGTCGAATTATTCATTGTAGAATTCTATTACCAACAGCCGTAGTTCTAGCATTAATATGCTGCTTATCTGAAGGTGTTAGGTGGCGGGACGCTTATAGACGGCAGTGGATTTGCAGAAGTTACTGGCGTCTCGTGCTGCGGGTAAGCCACGCTTACACACCTCTGTATTCGTCATCCCAGACTTATGTCACTTTACGTCGGCGACTGCGACTCGACGCGCGCCCACCCTTTTCTCCCCTCGTCATTCACCCTCGGCGTTTGCGAGGGTTGAGCGCTCCAAGGTGGAAGTTAACAGGTCTCGGCCGACTTAACATACTGCGCCGCTTGGAAGGGCGCAGTGCAGCTTCAACCGGTGGCAAATATTGTGGTCGCAAGCCACTCGTTTTCTCGTCGGAAAAGCGTGTTAAGCTGCTTGCGAATGTACCCGCTCCTCTGACCATCAAGAATTTGTCGCCCGGCAAGGAACTACGCCATGCACCGCGAGATTAGCTGTGCGGCTAATTAGAGCGAAAATACGAAGTGCGCGTAGCTTCGGGACAATTTCGGTTCTCGCTTATGAGCGGATAATTAGTAGTTCGTTAACGTGGCGAGGTTGCGAGAAGAGAGAGAGAGAGAAAGCGAGCAGATAGCAGCGAGTAGGTGTTAACACCAAACCACTGCATCTCGAGCACCACGAGAGTGACACAAAGGGGAAATCTCGATAGAATTTCCGCTGCTTCCTACGTAAAACGGATACAATTACACACAACGTTTGACGTACACAACGTGCCGAGGACTTAAGCTTCTTTCTGTCTCCACTTCCTTTCATTAAAGTAAACACGGTCTGCTCCTGCGACGAATAAAAAATTGTAAATCCTTTGGAGGCAAAGGGTCGAAAGTATCTCAGAGAGTTAACGACTTGCGGTTACAAGCGTGTTGTTGTTCTCGTTTTTCGATTCATGAATTCAAGCGATTGGAGCTGCAAGGGGAGGCTGAAGCTTCCCAACGAGGCGAGTTTAACGAGTGTATAAACTCGGGCAGAAGCCAAGAAAGAGGGGGCCGAGGGAGCGAGGGAGAAAGAGAGAGGCGGAGCAAGGCGGGAGAGGAGGAGGGTGGAGGGATTCGAGGGTAAAGTGTCCGTTGATTCAGCGGGGGGAGAGAGAGAGAGGGGGGGGGGGGGGGAGCATGCTCAAACGCGAAAGTCGTTTCTTGCGGCACGTGCGAAAAGGGAAGCTACAGATTGGAGGGTGGAGCGCAAAAAGTTCTCAAACTTCTTTAGAACAGCCCGAGCAGTGCTAAAGCGAGATTCGCCGGGCCACGCGGCCTTTACATGTGCGCTCCCTCTCTCCTTTCACTGTCTCCTGCCTATGTCGCGCGCGAGCGTCGGTGTGTTGTTTGCCCGACCGCGGCTCTTCTTACCAAGCGGTGACTTGTTTCTCACGTACACTTCATTAGGTACTTCTCCGCCGGGACATCGGACCTCTTTCGCACCCGGGATTACTTCTTCCTGAAGACCAATTTCGTGCTCGCCGCTCTCCTCTAAGTCTCCCGAAGAAAAAGAGAGGGATAAAAGATTCTCTAGCCAATAGGAAGCAGAGACTAACAAAGAGACTAGGCCTTAGCTTTGGCTGTCTGTCTAGTTTCCGCGAGTCGACAATGTTGTTATCTGGCGCGACAGCCGAGAGACAACTTTGACTAACGAAATTACGATTTCATTCCACTGGATTCCTCCTCCATCCGCCCCGCCAGCTAGAGACTTCCGCATCAACACGGGCCGTTGCTCTACAAGCCAATTATAGGCGCGCACTCTAAGTAGTATAAGTTCGTGCCTGGACTCCACTTGCGCGCGTCTGACTAGCGCCGGCCGATACTACTGCGGGAAAGCAACAAAGGCCCGGCGGGCTAATGTGATTAATGCTTCAAATGGCCGCGTCATTAGCGACTTTACTCCGACGAAAACAGCCGGGTGAGTAGGTGCTCGTCGAGAATAGCACGCCGGCTTTATTATGGATGCGTACATCTGCGCGCCGCGCCGCCCCCTTGCAAATTATTTTCTAGAACAAAAGGTTGCCCGATGTAAGGCACGATATTAATTGCCGACGGTATAAGTGTAGGATATCATGGTGAATGCTGATCGAGGCAGACGTCGTTCATTTAAAATGTGCTGGCCGGTTCAAGTAATAAACACGCGTTTCTTCACACCAACGCGTTACTTTCCGAGCGAGAAGTGCCGGTTGGCCCTGGTAATTACCTAATTGCTCGCTTTATCTCGCTCAAGTGTGGCTGACTGTCTAAATGCGGGGCAATTATCCCTCGCCGGGATAGCATGACGGGCGTACGATGAGTTTAAACGACGCGCCTCCTCTCCATCGCACGGTCTATTGTTGCTGGCGAATAATTGTGCCGGCAGCAATATGATTAACGCGCTAAATAAACTCACCCCTCCTTCCACCACCGCTCTTCGCTCACCGGTCCTCCCATGGAAGGAACGAGGGAAAGGTAATGATCCCCTTGCCTATTCGATAACAATAACCAGCCGACACGAGCGTACCCAGTGCAATTTCTGGCAGGCCGGGCGAATTAATAGCCGTCAATCTCTGATTAACATTCAACCCGCCGCATCACACCCCTAATCCGTCAGACAATTCCCACGCTCAGGATACGAATAGCTCTTGAGTGGAGCGGAGATTTTCTGTCAGATGACAGCTTAGTCCAGATCCGGCGTTCTTGTTCCATTCGTGGAATAACTGGCGTTAATAGTTTTGCCCAGTTGGCAAAGTATTGACAATTGTTCGCATTTTCATTGAAGAAATTAATTTATTATATGCATGAGGTTTGTCCAGTGGAAGCATTGTTTGGCATGGTCGAATTATTCTTGATTAATTAAAATATAATTCTTGATCCTTAATCAGTGATTATAGCGAGTTAGTGTGTGTGGAACTGAAATAGCACGATCAATGTGCGTCCTTTACCGTCAATGAATCTTTCATCACATTTTCGGTGTCACTGCTCGCTCTCGATATCCAAGCCGATGTGACCGACAATTGCTTCGATCAAACGGGTAAAACGGAAGACATACACAGTCGTCCGCCGAGAGACAACCTGTCGACGAGGTAGAAGTAAAATCGAATCTGTCTCCGATGTAACTCTATCCTCTGACTTCCTCTGCGCGGCAAGCAAGTCTACGCCAACCCACGGAAAAGTCCACTTAGCCCGATGCGAGAACGTACGTATTGTTCTCGGTTTGACGTATCAGAGGACTGATTGCAGCCAAGCATTTCCTATCAAATGTTCAACCCAGTTGTAATGGCACACTGTACATCCGTTGTCAATGCGAAACTCTACAATATTTAGTTCCTTTCGGCAGGAATCAGCATGAATAGTGCAGAAGAGTAGCTAAAACAGCAGTGCCAGAAACGACCAGCTGCGTTATTGGCAGGCTAGTATTGTGTTTGAATTGAAGGAGTACGAAGCGATAGGAATAAATGGATCTCTAACGAGGTCGCAATCGATTCGAAGCGCGCATGCCCTGATTATGATCCTCGCCACTGACAATGTTTCTGATTATGATTCTTCAGTGCCGGTGGTGAAAGAGCCGCGACGCTAATGGACGGGATAATGGATTCGATGATGATACGGGACACTGACATACTGATTGCGCCCGGCATGTAATTAAACTCGCACATGTCCAGATCGAATCGTGCCTAAACGCGATGATCGCATCTCTCCACGCGTCTATTTACCCTCTCATCGTCGGTTCATATTTATCAGCGAAATGCGTTTCAATGAACAGGGCGTACGAATGTCAGTGAAAGAGGACGAAAGCAGATACTCCAGTAAGTATTACGATCGATCGTAGTTGACAGGTCAAGTTCAGAAAGAAAAGCACGTACCGGATAAATGGGAGTCTCGATAATTACTTCAAGTTCCGCACGGTCCAAGACGCTTAATCAGTCTCAGAGTGAAGTTTCCCCTTTCTTTAACCATTTACACGGGCTATTAGCATTTCGGCGCTTCGATCCTCCGGCATCTTCTGGAAGTTCCTAAATCCCGGGAGTCTCCGCGCGTAAAGCAATCGTAGGATAAAAATTGTAGTTTCTCTTAGCAGCTGCCGCGGTAAATATAAATAAAGCAGCTCTTTAATGATGAACTCTTTTTCAGACGGGGAAACTTCCCACGTTGGAAGCCAGACTGTAATCGTCAGTTAATGAACTTGACAACTCGGAATCCGCAAAGATGTGTTAAGCGCTCAATTCTACTAATTAAAACGGAAAGCGGTTGGTTAGCTCGGCCGAGAAAAGAGATCCGAAATCCGACGGGAATCAGTTTAAGATCGATTAAATGTACCCTTCTCGTACATCACTTCGCCTGCTGACGCAAGATACTATCGGACTTTACCGGTTCATATATTCACCACTCTAATTAATGTGATTGCAAGAGGAAGCAAAGGAAACCTTTAGCGAAATAAATAGTCAAAGGCATTTCTGCTACGGCGATAGAAAGTTCAAAGTTACGCAGACCTGCAAGTACCACGCTTCAAAGAAGCCAGCCACAGTCCGAACTTGGCTATACACACAAAATTAATTACGAATTGCGAAAACTAGGACGCTAATGAAGCCAGGTAGCATGCTAAACAGGAAAATGGCAGCAAGTTTCGTGCAATAACGTCTCGTGTGAACGTAAGAAAGTTCCTTTTTAACGAGCACCGCAGGATAATACACTCAAGTGGATGTAACTGCGGCAGAAGCTGGGAAGAGAGCGGCCGGCAGAGGCGTTAAAGAGCTCGTCGAGAAGTTTGCCCGAGGAAAGTCATTTGGGTGCATCGGAGTGTTTTGTCGCCGAGTCGACGACCCGCCGAGAGAAATGCAATTTTAAGTCGCGCGCGACCGAAGGACCCCCTTGCGCCCCGCCGCCGCCGCCGCCGATAACATCGTGTCGATCTTTATTGCTCGTTAAATTAAATGGTTGTAATTAAATGAAACGGTAATGTGCACTGCCAATTTCTAGTGTTTCGCATGCCTCGCTTGACTCCAACAGCCAATAGGAGAGTTAGACGCGCGAAAGTCTCGCATTCTTGCAAATAATCGAACAAGCCAATAAAATTCGCCTGATTAAAACAGGGTCAAAGTAGAATTGATACCGCCGAAGATCCCAGAATCCTGGCTCAATTCTGAAGCAGTAGATTTATACTACACGCCAGACGTAGCGATAGGTGGCTGCTCAGAATTTACGTGACGAAGCGCGCACGCCTGGCGCCCATAAAATTCCGTGTACGTTTCCAAAGCTCTCGAACGCCACTTTATGGCCTGGCTTCTTTGGCCGTGTACTGTTTCGATGCGGCGCGGCGCGCACGCTCCACGCCAGTGAAGCAGAACTTGCCGCAAATTTCACGGGCACATAAGAAATCCGGAAACGCAAGTTTCTCGGGAGTTTCGTTACGCATTCGACGCGACTATTCCCGAGGGGGGGTCTGCGGCGGAGTACATACGTTCCTTTATATCAGAGGGAGCGATCTTGCCGATAAATTCAGTCCGGGACTCCTCCTGGGCGTCCCCGCTCAGCCCCTCCGCTCCGCCGCCCGATATCGCTCGAGCTTTATCAAGCCGGCCTCTGCTACTTACTTCCATACCATGCTATTTCGACGCGCCACGAGATAGGAGAGAGCGCGGAGCGAGGAGCAATAATTTGTGCGAAATGTCGGGGGCGTTTTGCCCTCCTCCTCACTCTCCTCGAGCTGGTCCGAGCTACTCATCATTATCCCGACGGACAGCGAGGCGCGCCCGTTCCTAAATGCAATTCGACCGGAATGCACCCTGCTCATTTTGAATTCGCTTGCCCGCTCTCTTCCGCCTTGGTACTCTCTCGAAAAAGGAAATACTGAGCGTGTAATGAGTGCGCGTCCTGCCAAGCAAATCGCGGCACTGCAAGAGGGAAAAATATTTATTTGCATAATGCGAACGCGTCGAGGGGCTTCTCGAGCGCCGAGATATAGCGGCCGTAATGAGCCATGAGCCGAAAACTGGCGCACTGCTTATTAGTTCATAATGATCGTTAGAGAGACGATCATAAAGTGTATCATTCTGCACATTGACTTAGCCACTTGCGATTATACATCGCAAAAACATTCCTACCGATAAAGCCGACAACCAATTAAATCGAATCACTGGAATCTATGTATTTCCAGTTGCTTCTTTGGTGTATAAAGGCCAATGGGATTCCGGCGAGGTTTAAATTCGAATTTCAGGCGGGCACGCGGCACAATTGCTACGGCTCGTTAGCAGGAACGGCCTCAATTAAAGGAGTGAGAAGAAGAATGCTTAAAGGAACCACTCGCGATTCTCTTCCTACTTGCTATTAGTGTTTCACTGTTGCTCTAGAAATTCCATTTAAGTATTCGGCGGAACGCTAACCTTATGATCGCGGCTTTAATGAAAGCCGAAGGACCACAGCTCTCTCGCTTCTGTGGGTAAGGTGGTTGGAGATAAATTTTTGTTTGGTGTTGGCTAGCCTGGCAGTATCGCATACCGGAACCAGCGGCATCGCGCACCCGTTAGTATCATTCAGAGATGCGTGAAAACGAGCTGCGCCAGTTGGAATCGCCAAGAAAAAGAGCAGTCGGCGAAACGGCACTTTCAATTCACAGATGTGGCTGCTGGATAACCCAATTCCCCTTCTCCTTGCGGGCCACCGTGAAGATGCGCACGGGAATAGCGGTGGAAAAGTGAGGAAGACTCGGAAGAATGGAACACGGAGCATCCCGTCAATGCACATGCACAACACCAGTCAGCCTATTATGCTCCAATGTTGCACCCACCTAACATTTCATCTGTATTTCTTCCAGCTTATTCACATTATTAAATTCTACTTTTAATATTGTGGTTACCGCGGGATATTTCCAAGACTCCTCATTTTATTTCCACTAGTTTCTCTTTCAAGTAGTCGACGAAGCATTTTTGTCTATTCATGATATCATTTTCGAGTTTTTGTACCAATTAGGGATTGCTGCCGTCCGATAATCTTGACCCATATTTCTCTACATTGCATTATTCAAGGACCTATTTATAAATTGATTGCATATTTCACTTAGCTCGAGAGGGAATACAAATTTCATTATCGCATAGATTCATAGCAGTAAAATCTGGAGAGGGGGTTCGGCGATTGGACCAATAATACCTGTTAGCGCTGGCCCCAAAATCACGATATATTCCTGAATTATTAACGGCCTGTGAAGCCACGGATCCTGTAATCTAAAATCGCGCGGGAAATTTGGGCTGCCAGGTCGCTCACGATCGATGTGACTTCGGCCTGGTAACTCAACCTGGTAAACTGCGTGTGTTGGAACACTGTGTGTCTCTGCAGGAATAGCAGCACACATGTAAACCAGGGTGGGCAACGATGTACGCGCAATTACACGACGCCGGGAGCGTTAAGCCCATTTTCACCGATGAGTGATAAATCGTATCGTCCAGCTGGTGGCCGTTCGACCTCGTTGTTTCGGCCTCTCTTAGCGGCTCGAATCCGCTCGAAAATTCTCTCTGGCCCCTGCAACCGGCGACTTGTCCTTTGTTAAGCCTGGCTCGGATGACGAGCGATCAGAACGGCCACGGTATCACGTGTAGCCCGGCGCGTTGATCCTTGTTGCGACGGAACTGTCGGCTCTCGGAATATCCCCGGCCCTCGATACACCCGGACAGCCTCGATACTAACCAACCCAACGCCCTCCCTCCATCTACCCACTCCTCCTCGCATTTGCTTACCAGCTCAATGCAGACACGAATTAACTCACGTGACGCTCAGCCCTCTCGGAAATAATATTATTGTCCGATCCGCTCGTCTTCGATTGCTTGCTCCAATATTATTAATTGCAGGCTGACACCGGGCCTAATGGTTCTATCGAGAATCGTCCCTCATGATCGTTCTATTCTATGACCTGTGCGTCCGTGTAAGTCTATTGATTTATCGGGATTATTGCCATAGATGCAGTAACGCAGTTGGTAAGGGCGATTTGTTCTGTGTTACTAAGCAAGAATATGTCACACAGGCGATAAAGTTGTTATTGAAAATAGGAGTAATTGACTTGGAAAACAAGAGTCGGAGAGTGCATAGGTAGGAAATAGATCGGATCACAAGGGTTAATAGCCAGTTAGTAATACCCGAGGACTATTTATTGGAGTGCAATTGAGTCCACTGACACGAAGCGAATAAAAGATATACGTGGAAAAATAAGAAATAGAAAAGGGGCAAGACTTATCTTTTTGTGCTGACACATCGAAATAAAACAGTCAAAAGAAAATGTGAAATGCGCACTGTAGTTTGACCCCGTTGCGAGTGGCGAGACAGAGAATTGTCAATTAACGAGGCGACGCGAGATGTCCAATCTTGACAGGCATATCTAAAGGATACGTAGAAATGGGATTCCATTACCGTTCTCGCTCACCTAGATTGGATGGAAAGAGCTGCTTGATACGGAAAAATGAAAGGAGAGCGGGTGCCGTCAGGTGTTCGCGAGCGAATCTAAGAGGGACTTTAGAAGTTGAAATCGAAAATCCGTGGACAGAAGATAAAAGAATCTCATGGGGAGAAGTACTGCGGGGGTTAAAGACTTTCCACCGTTCCGCCGCTACATCTGCGCGTCTGGCACACTGTGTCCGTTCGCTGCTTGGACGCCCGGTGTTAAAACTGTTAAAACTTTAGCAGTTCGGACTCTGTCGGAGATCTTTTCGAGCCCGCCACTTTTCCACACATCCTCCACTCGACGAATACCCAACGGAAAAGGGTGTGTTCTATCAGCGACGTACCAATATTACACTTCACACATGATAATGCGCGCTAGATGTGTTATCGAATTGAGGATGCGAGGCGGAATCAAGAATACTTCATCACCTATCTTAAGCACATAGTGTTCCGGCAAGGGCTCTTACTCAGGATCAGCAGTACTTTGGCATTAGTACTCTTCATAATAATATTCGATGCTGGGAAACTAGGGCACTTCGGCGAATGGGTATTCGAGATCCTATCGCGCGGTTCACTGAATAAAATAAAAATTACATCCCACACAGATTGGAATTCGACTTTTGCTCCTTCCGCTTTGGCAGTCATGCATTATAAATCAAGACAGTCTTCCGATAATAGCGCATTGTAGAAGTTTTCACAAATTCCTCGCGACAAAATGTATGAAGAACTGCTAAATTAATGAGTTCATAGCTAAATCCGGACCAGCTACATTTTCTTGGGGGAAATAGTTGCAGCTAAAGCATTTCCAGTCCGATAATATTTCATTAACATGGAATATTAATACTCAAGTATGTCAGTCAAACATATACTTGTAATGAAACTAAACAGTGGAGTGGTGTAGCAAAGAAGGTGGAAAAGGAAAAAGTGGTTGGATATATTATCGGTACACGGGCGCTCTACGTCCAAATAAATGAATGTGTGTCATCGCTCGCACGGGCGGCGGCATTAATATCCAAGGATCTGGGCGCCGCCACTGACTTGGAACACGAAATGAAAGACTAGCCTGAAAAACGGTGTCTCTGAGGACAGTATCTCGCCCTATCGCGTAATGTCGACTCCCCCGTAGCATTAGGGATAAAAAATAGTCGAATAAATCCCGAAGAAAATCGAACTCGGATTCTCCCACTTCGAGCTTCTCCTTGAATGCTCCTCCTCCCGGGAGTGTGACGCCACTGAGATTTACTAGTGGCCGGGAACCAATTTCACCTTTCCATTCGTCATATATCTACCTGATTATACGATTTGTTGCGCATCCGAGGACTCGCAGCCAGGAAATCGCCTTGAATTAGTCTCCGCCGTCAGATATACCTTAAACCCATCTCGCAAGTCATCCGCAACACCTCACTCATGAAGCTTCAACCATAACTCTAAAGAAATTCTACTCGCCTTGAGATTCTTCCTGAAATGCAGGAATGAATTTTTCATGAAAATTGTAACGGAATGAAAGCAGTTACATTTTCATCTAGAAAGATTTCAATATCTTAATTCGAATTCGTAACAATATCGATTTCGTTAGCTAATTTCCACTTCACAAGCTGATCAAAGGAGAATCGCAGGAGCGAGGAACTATCACCACCGACGTCTTTGCCGAGCTTTCCGAATGGCTTCGATCCGTGGGAGTCTAATTGATTCGAATTACACGTATTACTAGCCGGCGAGCGGTACTTAGTGCGAAGGTGGGGGAAAAAAGAAAAGTAGCACAGTACAGCGAAATGACGTCGGCAAACGGGAGCCCCGGGAGGAAAACTAGCACTAGGCGAGCCGGAACGAGAAAAGAGCAAGCTCAGCAGTAAAGAAAAGTAAAATCAGTCCATTAGTCTGCTCTGTACTTTTTAATTCCCTCCTCGATATCGCTGCAACCGCGGCAATGGCTGAGGCTTGTCCTGTATGCCAGCGTAATTGTAACTGGTAAAGGATGGAAAGGTAGGAATATCAATACGCCTCACTCCAGACAGTTTTTCACCCATTACGAACATCCCCTGTGTCCCGCCGGCTTCCATCCTGCTGCCACCATGTTCGTGCTGTCGCTTCCAGCGCACATAATTACTCGTTGGAAAATAATTTTATCGGGCAAACTGCAAATAATGCTAGCCGACGCGGAGACTTATTTCGAGCGCGTCGGCACAGCGTGCGCGCGTTCCTCTTTTAATTACGACGTAAAACCATGTGTGTGGTATGTGCCTGGTATGTGTGTGGTGTGTAGTATCTGTTCCCGGGCGGCCGAATAATTATCTGAATTTCGGTTCAACGCGCACAATATGAAAAATCGAGGCTTCTCTCTTTTCAGCGGGGCCCTGTAACGCTCGATTGCTGCGTAGCAAACAACTCGTTAACGCTGTGTGCGCCGTTGCACGCCGCACCATTTTTTCCAACGAGCGTGTTTTGTTTATTATTTGTTGGACAATCACTGGTGTTCGCTCCTATGCTAGTGAGTGGTCAATAAATAATCAACAAGAAAAATAGAACGATATACAAAGTAAGAATATGCTATGTTCGAGAGTATTGTAAAGGGAGGCTTGGATGTGGTGTGAAAGGAAGGCTGAACAATCGATTCCTCTGCTTGCGGATGAAACACCGTACAAATGGTGGTCCGTCTGATTGTTCGCAGATGCGAAGTTCGATTTCCCACGATTGAATTTCACCGCGTCTGGCTAATGTAGCCGGAGATGCTAAATGAAGATTAAGCTGAGCCAAAATTACTGCTATTTTTACTTAGGGTAGGATAGCTACTCGAGAGCTAGCAGAAGGCAAAAAGACGACCTCCTTTATTGCGATATAGCCAATTGCCTGGAAGTGCCGTAGCACTCCAGGTATATTTAACCGGCTGAGAGAGCGAAGCGATGGAGCGAGCCGCCGAATCCCCGATAGGCGAATAAACATGCCAGAATTACGAGGAGTGCGCACGAAATCCCATATGAAACGATAACACGATTGCACACTGAAAAATCCACACTGCTGAAAACAAACAAGCCTGACAATTGCACGCAAAAATGGGATGCCCGGCAAGGACTGAATTCCAGTAACTGAAAGGCCGTGTACCGGAAGATAGAGTTCAACCCCTCGCCTGCTTTCCAAACGAACAGTTGATTTTTCAACGGTAGTTGAAATCGCTCCACTCTTCCACATATTTTGATTAATAAAACAATAGAAATGCGAATCGACCAAGAGCAACCACCGAAAAGAAGCACCAACGATTACTTTATTCCATTGCATAATATTTCTTTCTCACCTTGAATTCTGTACTGATATTTCAAAGTTCAGAGCAACTACTAAATCAGTGTTTCTATTCTATTTCATAGTATGGAACTACATAGTTCCTACATTAATAAAGCACGGCACACTTTATCCGTCTTAAAAGTGTAAATTGTGGAGCCGTGCAGGCTGTCACCCTAAACTTTGCGTTTCAACGTCAACGATGGTAACGCATTACCCCGACTGCTCTTGATTTACGGCAACTAAGTGTTAAGAGCCGAAGATTTACGCATCATCTCCGAGTGCGATTAGCTGAATATGTCGGCAATAATTGTCGCTGCCACTGTGGTAACTAGCCAACTAAAATTACCCGAGGCGAACATGCTCATATGGAAGCATACATATTTAGGAATTCGCACGAGTGGTAATCTAGCAAGCTCGAGTATTGCGTGGTGTTACTCCCCTGTAAGGCCGTCCTGTGTCCTCCCGTCTATTTCTTTAGTGCTTACAGGAGAACTCAACTGGCTCCAAGCGTCGACTGCCCGAAGGGTTAGCTCGGAGAATTTGATTAGCATGCGCGGGCACACAGGTGCGCGCCGCCGCCGGCTAGAAGCTTTCCTGGCAAGTTTCCGCTATATGAGGTAATTGCTGCGCCAAGTTCGCACCTCGGAATAGGGCGAGGAGAAGATAGTTACAAGGACAAGCCGTGTGTTACACTGTAGAGTGCATACCAGCCCGCCAGCCCACACTGACGCATGCCTGTATCCGTAGCCTGTTACGTGGCGACTGCCGTTCCCGATACCTGACTGCTCCTCAGCTTTGGGGCCACTGTTACACACTTCCATCGTTTGCATTCATTACCGACTTCGAAAAGAAAGAGGTACTCAATTTCACCTCTATATATCTTTTTTTCCTAGCTGATATTATTTCCCGCTGGTAGAAACACTTTCCTCTCTGACTCTTGTATTTCAAACGTATATTCTCATTGCTTTTCATACTCATTCAAGTAAACCAGTGATTCTTCAGAGCGATAAAAACCTACGAGTTAATAATATCTTCTGAAATCAGGGATCAGTCATAATCATATAAATTTAATATATTTTCCACATCCCAGGAATCTCGAAAAACCTTCCAGCTTAACATCACTCGATTTTCGGAGGACTTTGCAAAAATGCAGAGAAAGAATCAGCTGTCGAGTGACTGTCGGTCCTGTCGGCAGCAGGGCCAGTCGATCAAGCCCGAGGGGGGCACGCACTTCATCCCTGAAATATTTCGGAGTGGCTATATTTTTCCAGCAGCACGCGAGGGCACCGAGCGCAGAGCGGAGTGTGCACTCAGAGCGCGAGAGCGCAGCTGTGCGCGCGTGGCCACAATTTATAACGGCGCCCTTTGAATTTAGCAGCGGCAAGCACAGAATTTTAAACACGCTCTCTGCGAGAGTTAGCGTGCCCTCTCTGGCCGACAGTACACCCACAATGCGTCACGTACAGGCGCGCCACGATCCCTTGCGGCAAGGCTTAATCGATATTCCTGTCGAAAAATCATACGGCACTCTAGTGCGCTAGCCAATTTCGAAAGCCGGCGCTTTGCTCCTAGTAGTCGAACCAATTTTTCCATCGGCTCAAAAGTAACTTAAAGGGAATCTGAACATTATGAATCGAAAAATGAAAACATCGCCAAATGAAAAGATCGCATCAAATTGATCAAAGTCGATTAACTATCACAAATATTCTAATAAATTCGAAAATGAATCATTTGAATTCATCCCCCTTAAATTTAAATTACTCGTTCAATATAAACGTGGGTATGACTCTTTCCCTCTCTTTTTATGGAGTGCGAATGGGAATGAGAAATGCCAGAAAGGATGATCGTTCCGATCGACTCTATTATCCCGATTGAGCATCAACAGCGACCGCTAATGAACCTCTCAATAATAGGCTACGCTTATATCAGAGCGGCCAGAAGAATAATGTCGCGGTCCAACTGGAACTTATCATCTCGGCTGGCTTGCCGGCGAAAGATAACGATTATCCGTTTGAAAGCTTAATTAAGATGGGGGTGGAAAGGAGGGAGGGAGGGGGTGGCGGTGATACTCACACGGCGAAATAGTGGGCGGCTCTCAACACCATTAAATTTAATTGCAAGAGATATTCAGGCCAAAGAAGAGGAAGGGACTCCTTGAAATGGGCTCCGACTTGGGAAGCGGCGCATATCATTCCTCCTTGCAGCCGATAGATAGATTCCTTAAAGAAGAGAGTGTCATCGCTGGCGAAACTATTCACTCCACACGGTAGAACGAGAAAAAGTGAAAGAAAAAGAGAGAGCAATTGACGGGGATTGTGAAGAATCATTATTACTTTCGGGGTCAGCTGAACCGAATTAAAAGGAGCATCCACTGCAAAGGAGCCGAGCTCCCTTTTCACAACCTGCACAACACGCCGCATTCAGTGCGCCTGCATTTCAATACAGTCTTGTATTTTCACACTCGCGAACACGAAGCCCCGAGAGCACTTTTGACGGCAGTCTGTGCGCGCCGCCAGTTGTATTCGAAGGATGCTTTCAGATCTTCCCAGAAAGCAGCCGTGTTTCTCCGAATGCCGAGGCACACAGTGTCTGAGAAAGTTTGCGTCAATAATTATCCTGCGATGCAAGAGAAATGATATTACGAGAAAGAGCTGGATATCGGTAAGACTTGCGCAGACATGACATGAAATTGTGTGTGAGAAATTTACCCAAAAGAAAGTCGAAATACCAAACTGGAATTATTAGGAGTAAATAGGTCAGTGATTAGACTGAAAAGCAAAACCCTGCGCACTATAAAGCAATCTCTTTTCCCGCAGCGTATATTTGATCTCGTGCCAGACTGTGCCGTCTGATAATAATGGGATCGTTCATTGGTGCGGCGGGCTTTCCCTTCAAAATCCGTCGGCGCGTACTTTTTACCCGACGGTTTAGACCATCTATCATGGCTGTCCACGACTTGCTTACTCACTCCGTGGCGGCGCACCAGCAAACTTGTAAATCTTGCAAGCCAGTAATTGGATAATTTACGAGCCGCCGCGCCGTACCGATGCGTCGTAGCGGCGCATGGAAAATTTGAAAAGTCGAGTACACAGTAAATGGGAAATGAATTTTCTTATGAATTCCGCTTGGTGTTAGCTTGAGTCTGGTAACATATTGACGCACGCCTGAATATTCGGAGCTAATGGAGGCTCGGGCGTTGCTTGGGCTATTTAATCCGAGAATAGGGATCGCCGGTTATGAAAGCCCTTTGAGAGCAACATACGGTCAGGGCTCTGTCGTAATATCGGCAATGAGACCGTAAGATAAGAGGGCTGAGCGTACACGCTCTGACTGATAGGGGAAATCTTATTTGGTCAAACGATAGCAGCACGCGCTATCACTTATTGATCCCTTTCGCCGTTCGATGATACACCGAGGAGAACTACACCGACACTTGGCGCGACCTGAGTACCCGACATGCAAACCTATAGAGGCTTTGTAAATTACTGTGATCCTTGTGGGATATCGTTAGGCGAAACTCGATATCATAATTACGAAAGATCGATATATTAAAAGCGTCTAACAGTTTCGAGGAAGTACGACAGTAATTTCCAGATCATTTACGAAAAGGATGGAAAGGTTTCTTTTCGTGACATACAATTACTGATCATATTTTAGAAATGGTGTGAACTGACAAAAGGGAAATAGTTGCTCTAGGAATTCTGGATAAAAGTTACCACTGCAGTCTCAAACTACAATTGCTACTGGATTAACCGAATGTAAATACTCACAGTGCTGCGTTAAATGGGATGTAAAGCCTGCACGATCCTGATGGTCCAGTGAAATCTGTAGAAAGAACGCACATGTCAGTTAAACGGGGAACTAAAATAACGAGTTAATTTGAATAACCGAATGGAAAATTAGTACGTTAGCTGTAGGCGGAATCGTTAAAAGAGTTTAACGTACTAATACAAACATCCACATTATGCCATCGCTTCTCGCGACCGTACAGACTCACCCAATGCCGAACATTTTCCGAAAAACACAGGAGCGCCGTAAAGTTCTATTTTGCGTTCTATTTTACGTTGATTTCCTCGTGCAACGGGCATTCCAAGCGATTGTTTTGCGTAATTAATTCCTCCATGTTCGTATGCATTGGAATATGTAGGAGCAAAGGATTGCGTGGGCTTGAGGGATCGTGAACGGGAGGTACGATCGGTCTACTGTACCTGAAGTGCCACTACGATGCAAGATGTGCCTTGGCTCTTCGACCCTTTTTAATGATTGGTTTGGACGTAGCGCGCGCGCCAGCCATTGCCAGGATTTCGCATTACAGCGGAAAACTGGGTTACGTCCTGGAGTACTGTCGGATTTTTCCCTGCATCGCTCAGCAGCTCGGCTTGGAATTTAACCTCGACGCACCCTTGACGCACTGCTGCTCCAGCACTCCGTCCCGCCCTTCTTTTCACTCAAGTATCCGGCTGCTCTCTTCTCCTGTCGAATGATCCCGAGCGAATGCCCGAATCCTATTGCAATCAAGCGGCGAGTTCCTAGCGCTGCTCTACCACCCGAAGAATTTAACCAGCGATTTTACGAATGCTCTCTACCAAAAGAGAGTACCGCTATTCAGGAGAAATGCAACAAGCGAAACTCTTCCTAACAATTGACATTAAACCGTTCACGTTTCGGAATGAACTACAAACCATTGAGTCTCGGAAACTAGCTCCCCTTGGATTAATCACTCTCTACAGGACACTTCTCGCCGCCATTATTTCCTTTAATGAATAACTACGGGAAACCTGGCGAGTACAGGACCAGCACTGATTTCCATTAAATAGTACCAGAAGAGCGGTCACGTAATAGTGTGGAAACTGTCGTAATTAAAGTGACTTTCGGTAGGGAATAATATTGAAGTACTGGTGATTACCATGTGGTAGAGGGTAGACTAAGGGGAGGCCGTTATAGACTTTTTCTCTTCGCCTCTTCCTCCCGATTTCTGTCCTTATCCGGAGGAGGGCATGATTAATCGGCGCGGGACAGCACCATTCGGTTAAAGAACATGCTCGGCGGAGAGTCGTCGAAATAAGGAAAAGCAGGGAACAAAGGTGGAAAGGGCAGAGCGACAAAGAGTAGAAAGCGGTGAAAGCGTGTGGAACATGCCACCGACCGAGGGCGTCATTAGAGGTCTGCAGAATAAAGCGGAAAAGCTCGGCTAGCACAGGATGGAAGGCTGGCCCCGCGTGCTCACCCGCGTACTCACCCGCGCGGACCGAGCTTCGGATGTTGGCAAAAAGGAACAACTACCACCGCCTTTCGAAGAGGCGAACAGCAAAAATGGTAAAAACGACTGCCAAACTTTGTAGACTTTGACCCCACCTTTTTCGATTTATCGTGCACTTGGAGCATGTTCCTCGTTAGAAAGCTCTCCATCTTTCTCGTACTTCCCTCCCCTTTCTTCCCCCCTCTCCCCCTGTCTCTCTCTCTCTCTGTCAATTTGCATCGGATTAAAGACGACGCGGTTCAAAAAGAACTTGGTCTCTTTTAACCGCACTTGCCGCCGCTTCCCCAATATCGTCTTACTCTCACCACTTCCGAGCAACCACTAAGTGTACCATCCCCGTAAATATTGGACTTCGAGAACGGTGACACCTGCGACGAAATACTTTCTTCCCTCTCAGCACGAAATAATGCCAGATAACTATGCTGGATGGGCGAACGTGTACTCATCGTGGATGAACAAACATAAACAACGAGTGAAAAATTAAATCTAAAACAACATGAAGGGAGAAGAAGGCGGACGGGGGAATCTATGGGCGAAGCATTATTTTAAATTTCCGGTCGACGTAAAAGGGTGGTTGCGATCCTTCAGCAGGAGAGAGTAGCAGCCGAGGAGCATCAGCATCAGGCGTGGGCCTTTTAAATATGTTATTAGAAGCAGGAGGCATCAAGAGTCTACTGGCGCAAGATCCAGAGACTCCAGCCTTTTCCGTGGATATGCGCATAATGCAGAGAGGTGGAATGTGGTAGAGAGACAGGATGGATATTTCCACACGGCGGCGTCGGCGTCCCGGCAATTTGTCATTTTTATAACGCCAGCCAAAGTAGGCGCCGCCGCTGCCGCCACAGCCACACCGAGTTAAGCGAGTTTCTATTATCGCACTAAAATAAATGACACATGAAATTCCCAGCTGGAGCGCCGCGACGCCGGCGACGAACTGGCCGAATTTTAAGAGAAACACCCAGTAATTTGGCAAACCCCGTCGCCGATGAATGGGTGGGGGAGATGCATTAGTCAGGCCGTGTAATCCATCGCGTGCCGAGGCAACTCTCTCTCTGCATCTGTGAGTCTGTGTGCCTGTGTGTGTGTGTGTGTCTGCCAAGTCAGAACACACACACACGCTTCAACGCACACGCGAGTGCACACATCGGAGTAATGCAGATAAATATAGCAGCCGGTGATTTATCTTCGGCAAGTTCTCAACACCGCCAGCGGAAAGGCGAGAACATTATCACCGCTGGATATAGGAATCTGATAATATCCGGGGCGACGGGATATTATCAGTTCGTGTAATTTCGCGTTAGAAAACAATGACGGAAGCATCGACGACCGCGTGCCTATCGGAGATCGAAGCGACGCTACATATGCCGAGGAAGTTCGAGAATTTTTCAGCCACGCGTAGCTTCATTTAATCGATGACACTTTATTAGAGGATCGTTTGGTAAAGTGGTAAATGAACGGAGATTCTAGCGGATACTGAAAAAGCATGCATATCATAAAATCGTCGGCTCTACGTTTCCAGCACTCACTTATTATTTATACTATACTCTCTGATTTTTGAGGCAATATTGAAGGCAATTGTATTGAAACTGTTTGAACCAGAAAATTTCTCTTTGTTCAACTTTTCGTTTAAATTTCCGCCACACAATATTTCTGTTCTTTTCGCGGGTAATATTGTTCTATGTTTCTTTGCTGATGCGGTTCAATGAATTAGAATTATAACAAGCAACATTGATTTTATAAAGCGAACTTTACGAATTCCCTCGAAGTTCCCATTTCACCAGCGAAAATAAATACATTGATAACTTTTCACAATCGGAGGTCGATGAATTTTACGGAGCAAAGGAGATCTGAGATTCGAGAAACTCGGTGTGTATGGGGTGGCAGGGAGCCTGTAAATCTTGGGGCGAAGCACGCAGACGTGAGAATAAAGGTGCAGGTAAGGGTAAGAAGGGCGGCAGTGGCGGTAAAGCCGCATACTCAACGGCGCAGGCCAATATAGGTCGACAAGTAGCAAAATCTGAAATTCGATTCGGCGAACGGTGTAAGTTTCCAGCCGAACGAGTGCCGGTACCGGATTCACTTCCATCTGAGCGCATGGCAGGCTCAGCCACTTTTCCTGCGACCGCGAATCTTATTGAAACTTTCCACTCGCTGTGACATCAACCCCACACCAGAGACCTAGCCCGCTCCGACATGGAAGATACTATGGCTAAACCCCGTAGCCATGGCGGACAAACCGTCCGAGCATTGAAACCAGCTTGACTCGCAATCCGAGCGCGATAGAATCCTCGACGAATTGCGAACAAGTTTGGAGAATCTACAGACATATCGAAAGGAATGATACAAAGTTTCCACTCTTTAAATCATTCGTGATATCAAAATATTTTTTTCTATAAAAGTTGCATTCAAAATATATGCTCGGCACCACTGACAGGTAACACTATAGGCGTAGAATTGAAAAAGAAGACTTTCTCCCGATTCTTTTGCAAGGAAATTGTCGCGAAAAATAGCGTAAAAACTGAATGAAGGCTTTGATTTTCAAGGAAGAATGAAAGCCTGCGCAGTGAATGTTCGCGTTCAGCAAGAAGGAAGCGAAAGATGTTTAAACGAGCGATTCTAAGCCTCTGACACAACGGCGGCATCGAATCGCCAAGGCTGCTTTCACGTGGAAGGTGCGATTATTGTCCGAGCGATCAGCGAAACGAAATAAATACGGACAAGAAAATCTCGGCTAGCGGAAGCCGCCGAGTTTCATTTTAACCGGGTGGCGCGCGTCCGGCATCCAAGAAGACGACATCTCAGCAGTCGACGACGGATAATCCCCAACAGGAAGTAATGTATCCGGATGAAATCTGGCTGCATCGAGCCACGGAAGGAGAAGAGAGAAGCTAGGAGACCGCGTACGTCACGCTAGCTTTCTGCGACGGAAAGCTCGAGTTACCTTTATAGGAGACGAAATGAGTGATATTGGAAGTTCCTAAAACGGCTATCTTTTCTCCAAACGACTTCTCCAAACGATCGCATCATCGCCAACCTTACCACCCAAAATTAACGAGACGCTAGATATTTATTTGAAAGCCGAATCATAAACCAGCGCAAATATTCCCTCTCTCTCGATCTTTCTCCTCCGACAACCCATTGAAACCCAGTCCATGGCACACTGCCGCGTAGCAGAAAACTTTTTCAACTAAATCGAGTTATTTTATACGCGGTCCTACACTAATTGCGGTCACACTCAAGCTGAATATCTGGGCAGACGTAATTAATTTTCAGTGAATGCACCAGATAGAGACTTTGCTACTAAACGGGAGCGAGAAAGACCGAACGAAAGAGAGGACGGTAGGGGGGTGGGAGTCACGGCGTTAATTTGTGCGAGATTCGACCGAGGCTAAGTACCCAGTCCAGAATTAATCGAAAACTGTTTACATCCGATAAATACTGAGTCGCTCTCGGAATCTGCTAGCATAAATTCGGCTTGCTAGCTAGTAATTGACCTTTTAAGTCATATTTCTGGAACTATCTCTCAATAATTCCAATACTTCGTCGCGCAGAGATGACCCAGCGATCCCTTCTTTCTCTAAATCTCCGTGGACATTTTTAGACCAAATCCCAAAGGCGTGGTGGGAGCAATAAGAAAGGGATACTTTGGGTGAAGGAGTGAACTAACACAAACCGCTAAAAAAGTTCGACGCGCTTCCAACTTTACGCGGCATTACCGCCGTGGTTTTCTGTTTTTCTGTCTTTCTCTCTCATTCGCGATTCTTTCTGTCCCTCTTTCGTAACAGCTGCTGGTGGACCCGCTGACGCGGAGACCGCAGGAATATCCCCGCACTTCCCCAGCGGCTTCCCCGTTCCGCCGCCGCACCGCCGCAGATTTAAATATTTGCCGTGGCGAACTTTTCACAGTTCATTCGCGTTAAAAGCCCCGAAATCGCACGGTGAGCACCAAAAAATGCTAGAGAAAGAGAGCATGCGGTGCGTGCCGGCACGCAGGGCTTTCGAGAACGTGTCGATAGTTTCAGTGCGTGATACAATTGTGTCCTGCGTCGCGGGATTTCCTAGTTTCCCATTGGCAGGTACATGGAGAGCGTACGTGTGTGAGACATTGGCAGTCGCCGAGAAGTATGTGGTTTCAACAGTTTCCAGTGGATATATATACATATATGCCCTGACAACCATCTCTAAATTATATGTATATTGCTTGGTATATTATAATAAAGATATAATAAATTAAAATAGCCATATAATTGTTCTTGAAGCATAATATGTACACGTGTATATTATAAGACAATGTTTCGTGTTACGTCTCTGGTTCGAAACTCAAAGCAAATAGCAATGTTTTACGTACTTGCTCGCGACGCACGATGCACTTGTCAAAGGTCGGCTGGTAGTCGTCGGGACAATGGGACAATGCGTGCCAATCACTACGACACTTATTGATAAAACGACTGTTTTGTCTTCGAAATACAGTCGAACGTATCGTCTGGCGCACAATGCACTACTGCGCTTAAGTATACAATGTCGGAAGTCTCTGCGGACGAATACAAACGCTGCTCGATTGGTATTCGATGGATGAATTTATTGAAACTGAAAGCGATACGATTGGCAAACCCGGGTATAAGGTGGGTGCGCGCGAAAAAGTAGATTTTATTTACCGACGAGAAAGATCGTATTTGCAGAACACTCGAGGAAGAAAAAGCACGTGGACGTAGTAATTTCCATGGGTTTTCGACGCTACTGCGGTTGCAGTGTTTGATGTTAACTTAATGGGACGTCATCGTTTCTAGCAGAGCTTTTTGCGAATGAATCAAAATCGAAGAAGGCGTGAAGAGCGAGAGGCGGTTGAGGTGTAATTAAATCATTATTCGCTCAGACGAGTGCATCAATCGACCGGAATAACCTTGTTTACTGAAGCCGATAGCTCTCAGATCGCTACACTTCATTACTACCCTCTAGGAATCAGCGATGGAAATCAATCCGCGGCATTAACTGGGTCATGGTAGTGCCGCTCGGCCATTGACTTCGTTTGCGTTTCAATTGCGATACAGAATTTGGAGCCCGGGCCGAATTAGGTAACATAGAGCGAGTAGTCCGAGGTATTAGGCTAGAGGATCGAGCGAGTGGAAACTGGGAAAAAGAATTGGGAAGGTTGCGATTCGTCTGATTAAAGCTCGGCGCTCTCAGAGGCGGAGGCCGAGCGCTCTCGGCAAACGACGAATTCGCCCGCTTCCGAACTTCATCAAAGTAAGAGGAAGAGTGGATTTTTCCGGGTATTCTCCCTTATATTATGAGCTTCAGCGCTCCAGTCAGCTCGGCTGGATGTCGCGCGCACTCTCAAAGATCATCCGCCTGCCCGCTTCACTCCGTCGTCATTGGAGACACACGGCAGCGGGCGGGCGGGCGCACGTCAAAATGACGTGGAAAGCCCCGCACACGTGCGCAAGTTAGATATGTTAACGGATTATCTAAAGCGCTGCTTGAAAGAACTATCAGAAACTCCACTCTATGTTTTCTACTCTTTTCCCCTCTGATTTTCCTCCAGCCTTTCTCTGGTAATCGCGAATTATTCGCTTGCTAGTTCACACTTTCTACTTTGAACCACTTGAACTTTCAATGGACGCGTTGCGTCGATTGTTCGTCTCAATGATTTTCTGTTTCCGATGGGTGAAATACCTCGGAAACTCGAGTCGCGAGGAGAAAATGGGCCAGCCGGATTTCCAGCTTCGAATACAATTGATAGGCAAATATTAAACTTGCCATGTAGAAAAACGTCTATTGTCAGTAGAACTGTACATTACCACCGAGTCCCGCTGAGCAACTCACTACTACCGGGTATCAATAACTGAAAGTAAATCCATCGGGAAAAATGCGTCCGATCTAGTCGCCTATTTTTCGAGCTCAGCGAAAGCGGCGGATTTTCCAGTCACAGCGGAAAAAGAATAAAAGTTCCCCTTTCGGACACAAGCTGTGCCACTCGCGCGACTATATTGTAACCTGCAGTAATTCACTATTTTCGAAGCTATCTGTAGGAAAACAGGAGCCCTTCAATTTCCTGAGACACGCGCTCGACGATTGCAAGTTAAATTGCATGCAGCCGGTAATAAAGTAGAGTGTACGGATTGGAACGATCGTCCGATCGGGGCTTTCCTCGAGCGACATTCTTCCAATGGATACACGTGTCCAGTATTCGCAGGTTAATTCGAACGCATTCACACCGGCAGCTGCATCGGAATTGCGAGTGGTCTCGCTTCGGCAGAGGAGGAAAAAACAGAACAGGAGAAAGACAAAGCGAGTGAGACTTTTCCCCCAAGCAGAAAGAGGGAGACGAAATAGCCGAGCTAGGATGGTTGGCGCGAGAAAGCAGCTCTCACTGGGGGCGACTTTGACCTATGAACCGGAAGTAAACACCGGATGGCCGGAATTGCCATACATGCTGGCTGTTTGAACTTCTTCGCGACTAGTAGACATATGGAGCTTTCTCCCTCTCGCCCTTTCTTTCTCTCCCGTGTGACCGAGGAAGTTGCTGCACGTACAGGAACTATACAGCCGACTAGCCAGCCGTCTGGGAGATACGGCAAAGTGTGCCGGAGTCCTGGCGAATTCTTCGCCGGTGGAAGGGAGGAATTCATTTCGGCATTTCGACTTGCGAATCGGCCGGCACGCGGCAAAAAAAGTTTAGCATACCGGGGAATATTGGTTCCGCAAAGCCGCAAGGAGCGGCTTATCGCATACCATCCTGGCCGATATTGACCGCACAAGCCATCCAGCGGCGCCAACGAGCTCGTAAACAATCAGCGAAAGCTCCTTTTGTCGCGCGTGTCTGCGCGTGAAATGTGAAAAACCGTCCACCTCGTTACTCCCCATTAAGCACTCTTTAACTGTTGCCTGGGTATTAAGCGCGCCGGTGATTTACGGCCGCTGCGAATTTATCGATCATCATGTGGAGCGCGTGCTCACCGGAGTGAGCCTTGCCGCTACTCTGCTCTGTGGTGTTAGGCTAATGACTGCGGGAGACGGTAACGAATGATGATGACGAATAATCGCACAATGGACGAGCCTGCGATTGAAATAATAGAACGGCCACATTCAGAGCAGTGTCATCGAGTAAGTAATACAATCTTTGCTGGACGCTGGAGCTTTACAAAACCATAAACAACCTAACAAGGAGTGAGTCGAGTTTTATTATACCTCGATAAGCTACTCCGAATATTTATCTTTGAATATGTATATCAGGCGAGACATCCTCTAACGAAATACATAATTCTAGAGTTCTTGGTGGATCGAGAGGTGCTTGAGAAATTTGCTCTATCAGTCCGAGAGGATTGGAAACGGAAAGTAGTTAGTGGTTAGAGAGATCGGCGGCGCAGGACACAATTCGCCATAAAGCGAATTCGTCCAACAACATCCTATCGTTTCTAGCGTACGTGTGAAGAATACTACCAACTACCGAATGTCGAATGGCTCGATCCACATACATGTAGACTATGTAGATGCTCGCATCCGATCGGATTCTGCGAGTTGGGTGCAGCGACTCTCGGACTAACCGCACGAGTGCCGTCGACACGGCAAAACACATCGGTAAAGGTGCAACGCCACGTATTCCTCAATTCAATAAAGCTTATTGAAAGCAAAAGAAGCTGACCGACAGCCGAACTCCGAAATTACTTGAACATCGAGCACTCTACTTTTTACAGTAGCTTCGTCTTCCGCACAGGAGCGCTAAAACAATTGGTCGAATCAGAAAGCGAGTGATGCCACTTTCGGCAGAGTAATTTCGTGCGGAGCCATGTAGTTTTAATTATCGGACAATTCGGGCGAATACCGCAGCTTGCGTTCCGCCAGCGTTGTTATCCGGCAGTGAGTGCTTGCGGAAGCATCGACATTCCAAGCCAAGTCGACGACTTTTCGATAGAAGCAGCGTCGGCGCTTTCCTGAAATTAAAGGACTACCTCCTCCGCTTATAATTGAAAATGCTTTTGGTGATGAATCTTCGTTTTAAAACCCGACAGCAGAAAAGGCACGGTGAGCAAGCTCGGAGAGGAATATGAAAGAACGAAACAATTTATCAAGGTTTCGTGCCGACAAACCGACGTCTTTTGTAGAACACAAAATAGTAGAAATTCATGTAATTATAAACGTCAAATTTATACTACGTATTTTGCATAACGATACAATAGAATACAGTTTTATCGCTGTCCAAGTTACCCCTTTTTTACGAATGCTTAATTCCAATCGAGTCCTGAACAATCATTTCTACGCATCTAACGAAAACGGGAGAGTTTCTAATCTGGTTCAGCCACCAGTTGCGCGATCTTCCGGGAAATCTAAACAGTCCATCAATTAACAACATCAATTGGTTTTCTCGAGTAGAGGCGCGGTGCGCGTTCGATTTCAATTTCGGTCGAAACTCCGACCACTAAAAGCGCTAAAAAGCGATCGATTTCGCATGGAATGACCAGATGGCATCAGTGCTAACGGGCAGTGCAAATATTTGCCGAAGCGTGCTTCTGAAGCTTAATGCTTCCGTCGAAATGAATCGGCGGTTCTCGCGGCATTTGGCGGACGTTTTCATGCAAATACCGGCGACCCGGCGGCGCGATATTTATTTGATCGCTCCCTAAAAACAGTAAACAGCAATGCACTCGCATTCTCCCCCCGTTCGCCATGGAAAGCAGCCGGCGCCGAGGCATCACCATCAAGCTTGGTATTCACCGCGTGTAATCCTAACTGAAACGTCAAGATTGAAAATTTCCCCAATTCCCCTGCCAATATCATACATACGTATAATGCGACCAATGCCGATGTTCGATGAATTATCGCCGCCTGGGGAGCAAAGCAGCATCATCGGCGTGCTCGCCGGCCGATTTACAGTGATTTTCGCATTCATTCACGGCCCTGTGGACCGAGAGCCGAGCAGTTTTGGCAGGCTCTCAAAAGGTATACCAAGCGAGGATCACAAGCATTTTCGTGCCGGCGAGCCGTGCTACAAGGCGGGCTGCAACCACCTGACAGATCATTCGTCATGCCAGAGCTAGCGTGTCACCCAGCCACCAACTCTTGTAAACGTCGCCTGCGGAATTGGCAGAGTAGTTTGCCCTCTCGCCCAACGCTACGCCCAACATCCCTTCTTCATATGGAGCCGTTCCCTCACACTTTGCATCCTTCACCACTCCTCCTTTCACCGCGTGCTTCTCCTAAACCTCCTACACCTCCTCCTCCTCTCAGTCAGTCAGACGCTCGAGATCGCGCGCGAGGAATGTAAGCCGGATGTGAGGGACGCCCTGCAATCCGGGCTATTAAGGCGTCCCGAATCTCCCAATTTAGTCTTGGCAGCCAGGAGGGGGAGAGATGCACCGTATCACTGAGGAGGTTTCCTGTTCCCGGCGCAGCAAGCTTTGGCTTCGAGAGTGCGTGAACGCAAGTGTCTGGCCGTTCTGCTTTTAATGCTGCTGGAGCTCGGCAGCTGGCTGCTCTGGAATGAGATGAGAGTACGCGCGCCAGCGAGAGCATTCCTCTCGCGTGCCTACACGCTATATGCACGCTCCGGTTGACTGCCTGCCTGCTTACCACTCCCGGCATAAGGGTAACAGCAGCTGGGAGAGAGCCCGAGAGGAGGAGAAGAGGGAGAAGAGGGAGTCTGTTATTGGAGCCGGCTTATTTTCAGGATTGATTACTTCGGCCTGCCCGGGCCCAGCCGCCGCTCTCTCCCCGAACGAAGAGAGAAATTCGGGATTAGAGCACCGGATATCCAGAGGAATTTACGTGGCTCCCAGTCGATGGATCGTCGGTGTAAAATTACGATAGCCCAGGACTGCTCCACTTAGACTCTGCGTCTTGCTTCAATTTCCACGTGGCGGCGCTCGTCAGACTGCTCGGAAGTCGGGGCAAAAATCCTCGGGCAAACAAGAAATTTTACGAGCCCTCGCCGGTAACGCGAGCGAGAGGACGAGAAACAGCAATGAGCGGGGATTTTATTATAGCCGATATCTAGCAGCGCGATCGAATCCGCCCGGGGAATCAGGGACGAATGACTTCCGCCCTCCGGGCTAGTAAAATAAAACGCTCGCCCCCTCCCTCTTCCAACCACCGCCGCGCCGCGTCGCGCCGAGCCGCGCGCGCTGATGGGCTGCCAGCAGCAGGGGCTGATCATAATTCCGAGCGGAGAACAAAAAAAAGAATTAAGCGCGAAGAACATTACGGTTTCGGGCCAAGGAGGATTTCAGTCGAGAAATTACGAGCGAGATAATATTGGAAACATAAAACTTCCCGCTGGGGAGTGTGCGACGTGAGCAATCGGACTTCCTCCGTTCTCTCTCGCGCTTTTTTGTCAGTCGCGACGATTAATTATTGTAGCAGGAATATCAGCTGGATACTCCGCGTCACAGGTACCCATCCTGCAGCCGTACTCGCAATATCCTTCGTTATCAAATACACTATACTCTGCCATTCCTATTACAGGATTGGCGAGTGATTTTAAAAGCGTTCTGAAATGCGTCGAAAAGGAAGCCGAATCGCTCGAGCTAGCAAAGCGATCGCAGCTCTCTTCTCCGCTTTCTCGGGTATAAAATATTGAGCGCCGCGCCGAGCGTATGGCAGTGCTGCGATCGAATGAAAAAGTCGCACACCATATCGGCGCGACGATGCATCGGACAGCCGGCTTAAGTCACTGTATAAAGTAAACAGGGCGAACTGTAACAGCTTGCGGAAATCGAATCTCGGCCCGGATGATATACGATCCTGCGGATTAGCGCTCGACTTTGAGTGGCCGCCAGCTGTAACGCGATTTATTTTGCGAGTTTCCATCCCCTTGCTCCTTCTCACACTCGCGCATATACACACAGACACAGGCATACTCTGCGACGCCGATTGAATTCGCCGGAAACAATATTCGGAAATCCGGTCGAGCGCGGGGACGCGCGTCGCCTACTTTCATTCGATCCATCTGCCTCAGCCACGAGAACCCTCCTGACTGAATAAAGCGGTGGTCCAGAAGTTCAGCATCGCATTTGGGATGGTAAATGCAATAGGAATGAGTTTCAAACGATCGTTTTACGCTCGGGCAAAATTTCATCGGTGATCTCTCCACGACGAGTTAATGTTCTATGTGGAGCGAGCGTCGTAACAATGCGGAATTAGTTCGAATCGTTGCCGGTTTGTCGACCGAGGGATTTTAGACAGCTGATTCTATTTCGTACGGGTAATCGCAATGGGCACTTGGATTTCACATGGCCGGCGTGAGCCGACATCTAAGCTTTGCACTGAAGGCGAGCTGAAGGATAAAGAATCGTACCTGCAAGCTCCTCCTTCTTTTCCTCCTGCTCGAAGCGGAGGGAACGGCGGGTATTTAAACGTCAAGCACATCGCCGAAGAGGATGAAGGGTGGCTGCGGTGAAAGAATTACGAGAAAGTTGAATAGAAGGCCGCGCGCTAGAAAGGAGGCGAAAGGATTAGGTGGCGAACTTCGGGGAATAGGAGCTTACCTTTCGCTCGCCTTATTCCTCTCCAACCTTTCTCACACCTCCTCCGACACTACTCTCTTCTTTGACACGTTAGGAAATTATTAGCGATAAAAGGGGCAGTTACATCTAACGCGAAGAAGATGCAACCATGCTGTTTATCTCGGCGTAAGAGGCTAGTATAGAGTAAGGAGGTCCTTTAGTGTCTCCCAGGTTTTACGCGCCACTTTCCCGCCGACAGGGTAATCGAGCGGGGCAACGCGCAGTCTGCGTGACATTCATGACACTCCAATTTAGCTGGGTGGGCTGTGAACGCGCGGGCTTATCGCGCTAGCGCGGAAAAATATAGTTAAGCGAGCTAGCGGGTAGTAGGCAGGAAGGGGGCGGGCGTGAAGGTCCCCTCGGCACAAAGAGAATGTATTGTGTCCGGGCAAATTTGCCGGGATTTTCCGGTGCTTAGGCTCCCTAAGACGCGCGAGCGCACGCTACACCCGGCGCGCACTGCTGCAACGCTTGATGTTCGTCGCCGAGCACTAGTGGCCCGGCCTTTGCTAGAAGTGTCCACTTTCCGATGGGGCGTTTTACTTCGCAGGAGAGCGCCTGGTCTTTTCTTCCACTCCGGCCGCTTTCAGCTCTAAAAGCGCGAGCGACCGACTACTGAATGGCCGCGAGCAGTAAATGCGGCCCCTGCCACCCCCACCGCCTCCCCCCACCTGCGCCACGGACCCGAACATCCCGTCCCCAAAGTCGTCAGGGAGAACTGCTTGAGTCTTCGCGCCATTCGCTTCTCATCGATTAACGCAGACATTGCGACTATGCTCGAATTATCCTTGAAACTAGCCGTCCCGTTCAACTCGCTAAGAACGAACGATGCGGTCTACTTGCTAGACAAAACCGCTAGACTGCCGAGGCATTCTGCAATATCGCGAGGACGAGCGAACAGAAAAACAAGCATTTCCCATTGACGCGTTCTCGGCTTTGCCAGCAGAAAGGATGTGGTCTACATTTTTGATGTCGGGCAACCAATCTACCAAGTGTACACTAATTTCCATAGCACACATGACATTCCATAGAGTAGCCTCCATTCTTTACACCAAGTGCGCGCGGTAACAGGTTGCATGCTCCAAAAAGAGTAAAATGCTATTCCAATCGCATCTCCCTTCTGCCATCTTTTTTCCACCGCTCGAGTTTTGTTCGCCTTGCCATGGTGGCAGAGGACAAGGGGGGAGAGGGAGGGAGAGGGAGGGAGCCTTTGAGATACCGTAAATTACCTTGGTGCATAACAGCATTGAAAATTTATCCGGGCAGGCTGAGCACCGGCTGACACCGAAATACCGGGGCCTAGAAGAACTGGGAAAGCAAAGGCGACGAGTAGTCGGTATTACCTTGCAATGAATATGATTACCACGGCAGACGGTGGCGGTGGTGATAGTGCGTCCGGGCGGAGGACAATTTTTAAAAATTCACCGTCCACCGTCGGGCGAGCGCGAGGGCTTTACACGTGTCGGGGTCGCAAAAGGGGAAACCGAAGAAAAAAGCATGTTGGCAGAGGTCGGTTTCAGCGGGTTGCTTGCCGAGGCTGCTCGCCGCGGGGACACATTTCCACCGACTAATAATTGACTTTCGAGCTTGGTGTGTTTGTCCAAGAGACTCAATGCTTAGTTATTCTATTAAGCCCGCGGTGCTTGACCGGCCTCGTCGCGCAGAAGCGGAGGATGCTCGCTATATACATATATGGCTTATCGTGTGAGGTGTACAACCCTCCTGGATCAGGAACGCCGACAGAGAGTAGATTGGAACTTGCACTATGCTCCGCGTGTGCCCTGGTATCACTCAATTATTCCTTGGGCATTAGTAGATTATCAATGTGATAGACGGTAACACTGACCGAAAGCCGGCCGACACTCATGCGTGTGTGTGCGCGTCCGATTGGGACAAGCGGTAGCCCTGGCATCCGCACAAATCTACTTTAACCCTTACAGCCACTGAGTACGATATATTAGGCCTGGATTTCGTTAATTGCGCCCGGCGGCGATCGCTTTGCTGTTAAACGCTCGGCGCTCGTATTCGCTCAACCTTCCCACAGTCAGATGAAACCGAGATACTACCACTGCCGACCAACGCCTGCCAAGTGATTCGCTTCGAAACTACTGAATTCGTCAAATAGCGGCCGCTTAAGGGCGCTCGGCCAAACAAGCTTCGATCAAATGCACTCGGTGTAAATCCGAGTAAAAGAAGAAATAATTAGAGTATGGAACTCATAAAACTAGTATAAATGTTGGAGAGTCCAGCTAACTGGAAATCCATGACTGAAAGAGGGAACTGAAACTGGTTCACCGGTGATTTTCAACTAACGTTGGCGAAACCTCTCAGCAGTAACAGATTCGAACTGGAGCCACCTCGGTGAGGAATGTGGAGGGACGCAGTGGTGTGTGGAGGTGTTTTGGACATGGAAAAAAGGTCCTGGCAAAACAAGGCAGTGTGGCCGGTTGGTAGTATTTGGCAGGGGCGAGCGAACATCCTTTTGCCCGTTAACTGGGATAGGTAGGCTCAGCTGGTTTCGAACTTGCGATAGCTAGGCCTTTAATATCGATCCGCCAGCCGCTACGAGCGACCATTGCGACATAAAACTCCGCCGGTGTATTTTTCCCCTTACATTTTGCTACACTGATTCCTGGTAGCATACGAGGGGACCGCCTCTGAAATATGCGACCAACGACTTAGGTGCGTTTCCCCTGGACACCAGTTTACAGCGACTGACGCTGTCTCCTGCAGTTTCCCAGCCGTTGCACCGGAGTGCATCCCCCAATTTTGCGACATGTTACTTCACTCTTGCTCCCTTCAAAATGCAAAGGATTCCTCTCCAGCCACTCGCGTTCGCATCACGGTCAAAGTTCAAAAATGAATGACTAAAAGCATGCCCTTCATCTTACTGACTCGTCTGTGTCACATCTTTTCTCAACGATATAATCTTAGAACCATTATCTACAGAAAGAAGATATTTAAAGTATTTCCCCGTTACTTAATCTCTTAAAGATTTTCACTGCGGTTTTACATATCACGGGTCAAGTATCGGGTACTTGGAATGGACAAGCGACGTCTTTCACTACTGGAGGAAGTTCGAAATGGCCGGGGGAGAAAACTCAATAATGAAAGATCAATTTCGTCCTGCTAACGAGGAGATAACAGGATAGTATACGAGGCAGCTGAAGACTATTTTAAGAGGGCTGTAAAAGGGGCGGTAGGTGATTCGGGATAATAGTCAATCTCATTTCGCGGTGCGCCTCGAACGGTGCCTCGGCTCTCATGGCCTGAACCGAGTGTACGAGGTCGACGATGTTTTTAACGTCGATTGGACTACGTCGTCGTAAATTCGCGGCGCAACGTCGCCCGAAAATGTGGTAATTTGGTATCGACAGGAACGTGGCTCCGATCCCGTCCCACCGCAGCTGTCGAGTATGCGGGCCATTGTTCCGCATTTCGTGATCGAATCAAGTTCAGTTTCCACTCGAGCGTTCGGCAATACCGTGACCGCACTCAGTGTTTCCACTTGCGCAGCAGCGCCAGCACTCGATGTGGACATGCTGGCGAACTTTTGACATTGTAATGATCGTCCTGCTCCCGGCACTGTCCTCACCCGCACAAAGGAAACTTAGACGCTCTTGGCCTCATTGTACATAAACGTCCATTCTCACAAAGGATGCTATCAATTTCGAACTAATGGAATATAAGAATTCTTCTACATACATATACGAGGTTGTCCAATTTAATTCTGATATTTAAACTTAAATTTAAAAAATCATTCTGATAAATGCAGTTCGGGAAAACTTAACAGACGATAAGAATCACTTCGTTTCTGACATATCAACATATCTGCTACAACAAAGGCATACCTGCACAAATATGCTATGAAAGTTGACGACTCGGTACAATGATTACCACAGAAATTGATCGTGTGAATCTATATAAGGTAGTAGTGAATCTCATTGTCAGCATCGATACGACAGTGCGACGAAAGGCAGTAGTAACGTTCATTCGTTTGAAGTTGAAAAATCCGGCTTTCTTTCCCCTTGAAATAAAGATCAGCGATACCTAAAACCCGACCGCTTAAGTCTCGGCTTTCACAATGACGTGACTGAAAGTCCCTTTAGTCTTTCTCCCATGAAAGACTTCCTCTCGTTTTTGGAGGAGTATTCCGCTAAATCGTCGCTCCCTTTCACGCATTACTCGTGTATTCAGCCTGACAGCAGCCCGTACAATATGTACTCGTCTATAAATGCGCGTATGCCGATCTACTTAGCGTGAAAAGCGATTCATTACACAAATCCGACCGCAGAGCAGCGCACGGTCACATGCATCACCTGGTTACAGGCAGGATGCATTATTTCAAGTGGTACACAGAGAGGAGGAGGATGCACGAGCGGGCCAGCGGGCCAGCGGGCATCAGCAGTTCCGGGGAAAAGGTAGAAAAATCCGGTATTTTCGCCGATAATCTGAAGCGGCGTTGTGCGCCAGCAGTGTAGTTCTTCTCGAGCAAGAGGCATGAATATGTAACGGAGTGGCGCGCAAACGCCGAGGAAAAAGTAGTGTCGGTCTTTTTCACTTGTGTTCCCCCGGCTACTCTTCTTGCCGGGCCTCGGATACCGGTCACGACTGTCTGGCCAAAAGGGCAGAAAATTGAATGCCACCGCACCGAATCCGCTAGAGCAGCGATACCGAAAAACGACGGAGAAATAGAACGGGCTAACTCGTTCACCCGCCAGCTTGAAATATCCCGACTCGATTGAATCTGCACCGGCAAATAACGATCGAACAATCCAACGATTAGCAATTATAATTCTCCTCAATTCCACACAGCTATCTCGTTCGCCGACATTTTCCGGGGGATATTGTGTGCGAAATTTCAAAGGGCATCGGAGTTCATCCGGCCGATCTTTTTCTCCTCTCTGAAGCTTGTTCGAGAGCAGGGATGTTCTCTCCTGGTGGTGAGCGGCTCTGTCGGCCTCGGCGCACGGAAAACAAGGAGAAGGGCTGATTGGCTGTGCATCGAACCTATCGACATACACGGCAAACAGCAGGCTGTGCACTGTGCGGCTTCCGAGAGTCCCTTGAGTACCAGGAGGTACAGGCACAACAGGGCGAGGATAGCAGAGGCGTCGGCGTCGGGACGCTACGAGCAAAGGGAAAGGATGCGGTGACCGCGTGCGCCGTTCAATTTTCACCGTCGGTTATTACCGGCCGCCACTTTCGAAGGTGGAAAGGAGGCGCTTAAGTGCTCGGAAACGAGGGAACGGTTCTCCTAGGTTCTACAGGACAGCATGGGCCATCGTAGTTTTAACATCCTTGAATAACCACTGTCACGGTTTCCCTTGGGTTTCCCACTTTCCTTCGAAAAGGGATTCCCTTAAATCTTGCGCTGGCGTATATCCGGCGGAGGTGCCGCCGCTTACGTCGGCCCGGGTTCACACTTATTTATTGCGAATTCTCCTTTTATGAGACAAAATGTTATGTATCGCTCTCTGATCCGCACCGTTAGAGGAGAAATCCTTCGAACGTGCGTGTGCCCGCCCCGCCTCGTTCACTTTGAGCTCACGTAACAGCGTCGTACGTGAAAAATAGTAGGGCACCTTAGCACCGACGCCGCCGATTTATGGGCGAGACGCGCGGCGCACGGTCGGTCGGAATAATGAAAGGGAGCACGCACTCGAGATTTTTTCGCTTCATAATTACAACAGAATGAGCCGAGGACTCGTGAACACCTGCCAGAATAGAAGAGTTTCCAACATTAACGTCCCCAACTTGTTCCATCGAATTTGTAATTTATTTTCAGAGCAAAACTGCGCTGCGCACTCGTAGAAATGGAAGTAAAAGGACGCGGAAAACACCCGCCGAAAGTATTGGGAACTGTAGATGTGGCGACCGATCGAAATAGTACAAAGTGCATCAGCACACCAAAATAGTGCTGCTTGAAGCAGCTAACGCTCGAAACTCCCGAGGATATTCATTTCCTGCCCGCTCTCGCCTTCTGCCCACGAGAATCGACCGAGTGCTCCCAGACAATCCGTTAATTAATGCGGGAACGATTAAAAAAAGCTCGGCGTAACGGTGGTAATCAATGAGCGAGGGCTACCTGATGAGAATGGACGAGAGAAGGAAGGGAAGGGTGTGCGCGAGAGTGAGAAATCTGCGAAACAGCAAAATCCCTCTTAACAGTTGGGCAACGAGCACCGAGGAATTGGTTGAGTGTTAAATGGGTTTCCATTCCATCTCAATTTAATTTGAATGAATGGGACATTCGTGCGAAGTGGGCAGAAGGAAGGAGAGAGACCAACCGGACAGCGGGGTGGGAGGACGATTAATTGACGAAAATTCACGTTAGAACAATGACTTTCTCGGATAGGGCAGCGACCGAATGGTCCTTGCAGACAGCGAGGGGTTGTAATTCTCATCAGGAATGGGCCATTCTCCACCACAGATATTCCAAGTTCTTCGGAGGGCCGTAAAGAGAGCGTGAGTGCGCCGCTGCGCCCTCACCTTCTCCAACGGCCACTTTCCCAGCCGGCACTTATGTGCAATGAAGTTAACGCGAGCAGCGCATTTTTACCACGCTACGTGACGACCAAGCGCTGCCGCCAGCTTTTCGCTGGACTTCCCAGCACAGAGAAAGCGCCACCCGGCTACTAAACTCCGATCGAGAGCTAGCCCAATTATTATACCAGCCCCGATCGACGCTCCACCTGGCGCTACAATCTACGAGGCTGCAACTCCCTCAACTCCTGCATCAACCTGCCCCACGAGAGGGCGAAATCTCCAAAGTGCACATTGCTAAATAATAAAGTTCTAATACAGTTCTGGAATTCTTTGAGAGAAAACTAATAATTTCCTGCCAAGCTTTAGAAGAGACGAATTTTGTTGGTCAAACAACCTCTAATATTTCTTGTCGACTAACAGTTTGATTCACTAACGATCTATTCGAATAGTGTTGAACCGATGCGGTAACACGCTGCTTTACGCCATCAACCAAACTGTCGATCGACAAAAGAATCTCCGGAACGCGCGCCAGCCTTACGCGACGCTTGCCAGTGGCACACATTCAGGGCTGACTGTTAGCAACAACTATGTCGAGCAAAGTCTGTGTTCACCGGTCAGATGAAAGGCGTCCCCGAGCACGTTGGGCGGTCAGCCGAACAAGTTAACTCGGCAAAACAATATTATCAATTATACTGTTGCTTGCTGTCGATATATCGGAAGTACGAGCTCGGAGCCGTCTACAAACATTTAGTGTGTCTGTGCACAGCAGTGTTACGAAGTTTTACCGGACCGACACCGGCACACCCTGTTTCTGTCGTCGAGGCTAGTAAATGGTGCCGGGTGTTTTTCTGGCTTTTAGCGGCAAAAGAATAGGAGCATAAGCACGCTCGCACGCGTGCATCATTGAGTTGGTAATGGCCACTTCTTCGGGCTCTGCCTCCCTCCCATTTGCTAGTACGTACGTCTAAAGCGGCGAGACAAATTCCGCCAAATGTCGAGCTAGTAGCCTATAAATCACGGCGCCGGCGTGTGCGCTGAAAAGAACAAGCGGTAGAAGCACACGTGCGTTCGATGTGGCGATAAATACGGTCGTCGATGAAAAATTCATGCTAGTGCAGTTACGTGCGAGGAGGTAGCCGTGTCTCGGCAAGTAGTCGGCAATTACCATGGTGGGATTTGCCCTGTCACTGCAAATACCTGGCCCACCGTCTTTTTTGCGTCCTGGCCCGCCGCCGATGTGTCGTGCCACGTGCATGATGAACGAGCTAAATGATAGCGTGACTTCGGACTTCCTTGCACGCTCCACTTCTACCCCCTCCCTCTTCGGATAAACATTTATTTTGCTACATCCAGCTGCACCGGAAAAGTCGAATACGTCTGTTACGTCCACACCGCCCGACGATTTCCGCCAAAAAGCAGCGAAAATCTTCTCTTTGACGCTTTCATTTTCAGTCATAAATGCGCATCCATCGAGCGCTCGTAATTACCGCGTGCAAATAAGAGACCAAACTGGGGTACGTAAACGTTGATTAGGTTGTCGAGTGGCGGGCATCTTTTTATGAGATAAAGATCGACAGATTTACTCGGAAGTGAATGTATAAAGTGCGCGGATAAGTAAACGGAGCGTGGTGCGCACAAAGGGCGAACCGTTTATATTACTCGGCCAGATTTACTGGCAAATTAGAAGCGAAGCGGGCATAAAAGATTCCTCGGGCGCCCTTTTGTTACAGCACGAAGAACGCTCTACATTCTTGTCGGAGGAAAAATCGGAGTTGATAGGTAGCGGGAGGCCGGGCGGCACACCGGTGGTACGTAAAACCGGCATAAAGGATCGTAGCGGGCACGCGAGGCCATAAATATCGGAATCCTCGTGAAACTTCAGAATCATATACGCCTTGCCATGAAACGCATACTGTGATACAGATGAGGCCGCGACGCCGGCGCCGAGTCGAAAGGCAATACTGCCTGTCTATCCTATCTTCTGTCTGTATTATCTGTCGCGCCTGTCCTGCATATCTATACATTCTCCCCTATCCTTTCCTACCTTTAACTAGCAGCTGCTGCAGCACACTCTAGACGGCCCCTTCTTATCCTAAAAGCACTTTCTCCACAAGCAGATGAATCAGTGGCAAACTGTCATTATGTTCGATTCGTTGGGTCATGCTGGAAACACTAATAGAAACTGCCATTCATTGGACAGTTCATTATTAAATAGTAGCAAAACATATGTTTCGATGCGGGTAAGAATAATGCTGGAAAATATAAATTAATAATCAACCTGAGGGCAACAAGCAATAAATATGTATATACTTCCGCCAATAACTGTACGTACTTTACCGCGCAATTTTACAATAACCATCGTAACGAAGCGTTCTCTCACATACCGCAATTTGCAAAGTGGCTCCCTTCGCCTTTCAATTGCCACTCGTTACTGTAAACAGCTTGCTAACACGGCAACCGCTACGATCGCTTTTGCAGGATCATCGGTTTGCCGTTTATTCGCGAGGACAGGATAAAAATTGGCAGTAATGGAATCGTTATCCGGGCCGTAACGAGCACGCATTCGGTGCGCGATCGTGCAACCACCGATGCCTCCGGCGCGGCGCCCGTTACAACTTAATACGGCGGGCGTGAGCGAATTCTTGCAAAAAAAAAGAGGGATAAAAATGTGAAGTGCTGCTCGTCGACACACACGCTCAATTTGCGAATAAAGCCCGCCGGCACCGAAGCGCTGTCGCGTCAAGTCGGATTGAAGGAGAGCGGAGCACCGCCACGAGAGCGCGCTGCTGATAGAAAATTTTATGGAGGAAATTGTGTATCAGGCATGGAAAATCGAAAACGTTAAAGGGAGCCGCCGCTGCTGTTCGCCGAATTCTATTGCTCTTAAAGGGAACTGGGATGTTGGAAAACCTTATAAAAATTGCACACACCCTCCGATTTCCTCATTGACCGCTCTCGGTTTTGATGGTGTCGGCACGCTTTACGCCAATCTCTCGCTGTCACTCTACGCTCGTTGATAATAGAGTGCGTACAATGCCCCATCTCTCTCTTTCTCTCACTCACTCTCTATTCCAAATTGCTCTCGCTAGCCGAGCACTTCCCTTTTATCTATGTACACGGAAGCGTCAGAATGAGAATTTTTGTTTCGCGAATGCCAGGCGGGCAAAGCTGCTATTTTCGACACTCGCGGACATGCGTCGGGCCAAGCTCTCAGCGAGCAAATATTTTTCACAAGCTCAATCGTAAAGTGACCTCCACATGTGACAATGATTATATTTAACTTCTCGATCTGATCGAGAGAGAATAGTAAACAGGTGCGAAGGTCAAAGGAACAGAAATTATTAACAAGTTTGAGCTTGCTAGACGAAAAGAGTACAGGGACGATACACTCTCAATGGGGAAAACGTCGGAGTGCCGTTCCTTCGCTTTCTGACATCCTGCAGGCCAATTTCCCTCCGTCGTTCCGCGACCTGCCACTTCCACTCTCCGGCAGTCGCTTCGCTTCAAAAGCCGGACTGCACTTTCCACTAATTTCCCCCGAACTGAAACCCGTTTCCGCCCTGGCATGTAATACCGTACCAGCGATTCGCCTCGTTTAATTTCAACGACAATCCACTCCCGCCCGCCGCGCCGCGCCGCCTGTCCCTGAATGTTCACGACTACCTCTACAACCATGCATTCTTTATTATTACTATTATTGTTGTTACTATTATTGTTATTATTATTATTATTATTATTATCGCATTTCCTTTATTATTATTGTCGTTATTATTCTTTATTATATCACCATTACACGCTACTGCGCCATCACGTGCGCAACCTGCACAATGCGAACAAGAGCAATGAACGTGTTTGAAATTCGCCCGGTTGTTTTCCAAAAACCAAAGAAAAAACGTTTATTACGCTGCATTTTCTGGCATGTAAACAAAATGTTGTCAAAATGGTACAATTTAATAATAATTGCAACAACGTGAATTGAACAATAGGTATATTCTTCCTCTCAAAAAAACCGATGCTTGTTTATCTGGGCAGCGCATGCATAAACGACAACGCACCTCGACAATACTAGCACATAATTTGAAAATCAGGGGCTAAAGTAGAAAAAGAGTACGCCGCCCGTAAACAATCCCGAATGTTTCCTTAGGTAGCCGCCGTAAATTCATTCGAGCCGACGAAGAAATATAACGCGTACCGAGTCCCTGCTTCCCGCCGCACTCTCCATCATAATAATTCTCGCCGGGAGCGATTTAACCCCGACGATTTTTACGTTCCACCCCCGCAGGCAGCACTGAATAAGAACAAAACGATAGAGTGCAGCGTTCAGGTGTGCCCTTCTTACACGCGCACAAAAAGGTCGCCCGGCAAACAAAAGCCCTTTTTACGAGGAGCACTATCGAGAGGGTAGAGTGATCCCTCATACTATCATGGGGACTTTGCCACCAGGGCGTGTAAGCTGTCCGAACGACCAGCACAACATTATTAAATATCCCCATCCATTTATACAGGCTCGAGCGGGTTAAAGCTAGCAGAGGGTACATCTATCCCGTCAAACCATGGGGAGGTGGAGGGTAACGGTTGGGGTGTGCGACTAGCAAAAAGTGTGCAAATCCTGCTAAAACGCGGATAATAGCTGTCAGGCACTGAAAGGGGGATGAACGGGGACGCGTGTTCCCAGAAGGTACTTTATTAATCTTACACCAATAAGCCCCCGATCAATGTTCTGGTGAATCTGGCACCCTGTCCTCTCCCAACCCCTCTCTTTTCACATATGTATGTATGTATGTACCCTTATCCAGCATGGCATCAATTGGCGCCGCCCTACATCGATTATCGTGTCAGACAAGCTCGGATAAATAACTTGTACGCTTTACAATCACCTGCCAAAAACCAAGTACCGATGAACGAACACCCATAAAGAGAGGAGACGCGTTCGGTTGGTGGGATATGTAACAACATGTCGTTCGCACTCGTTATCGACTGCGAAGAATGCGTCACTTATTTTCACCGATACATTCCGACCGAGCAATTAAGAAATTATGGGAGTCCATTGGGCACGAAACGAGTGCAGGCATGCGTGTGCGTGCCTGTGTGAACTGGGAAAATGAGACCGGACGGTGATCTCAAGCGATTAATTTTCACGGGGCGAACCTATGTAAATAGCGCGAGCGGTTTTCGTATGTCAAACGACAGCGTATGGACAGTTTATGGCTAGAGTTATACATATTTGCCGGGTGAGCAGGGGGCAAACGGACACAAGCGCGCCACAGGAATACTCGGCGATTCGTCATTCAAAACTGATTGACCGGAAAGCCGAAATAGATCGTTTGGCCGATTTGTCTTTCTCCGCGGTTTGCCTCGCAACCGGCCAATTAATTGCTCTATAAAGGTCGGTTTTCCTCTCCAACTGGCCTAAATTGCTTCTTTCTCTTACGATCGCCAACATTTTCGAAGCAGCTTATGCCGCAGGCGATATTGAATTGCACCGGCCACCAGTTAAGGATTCCTCACTCACGAGCGCTGATCGATAATGCCGGGGAGTAGCGAGGTCGTATCAATTTCAATGAGCTCATTCATACATGATGACACTATCTGTTCCCAATTCAGCGAAATTCTGCCGGTCGCCATCACCGAGTATACACACGATAACTTCCAGTGCGCTGGAGCATGATATAGTATTGATATACATTCTCTTGGAAAGATGGCTACGATTGAGTAGGAGGATCGGCAAGAGAATCGACGTGCGAGGGGAATTGCGGTATCAAAGTATGTATAACGTAGTACAGGTAGGAGTGTGCCGATTTCCGGGCGCAGACGTGCACGCGCGCGCGCGATTGGTGGCGAGTCATTTAATTCCAGCGGCGTCCTCTATAAGCACGATATAAAAGGGAGATAATTTTTCAATCTAGCCACGAGCGTCGTAAATTTCACGAAAGTGCCGCTAAAAGTGCCGTACACGAACAAACGAGCCCGAAGTGCTTTCAACGGACAATGCTTCTTTCGACTCCGCCCGCGAAATCCGCTTTCCAATAAAATCGAGTGCTGATTATCTTTGGCTATCTGGCGCGCGCGCACTCGTTCGCTTTCTCTCTCGGCAGACAGCCGGCATCCTCGAAAATTTTCGAACCCACTCCTCGCACTGTGACCAGTGGTCTGAATCAAAGAAATAGAGGCTACCCGAGTTCTCCCTGCCATCAGAAACCTCTCATTCTCCTTCTCGATCGCTCTCACGTATCCTCTTCGCCCTCCTTCTCTTCCGCTCGCCCTCTCTCTCTCTCTCTCCAACTGGCATTCAATCCGTCGTTCTCCTATCCTATTTACTCCGGCGCATCGAGGCCTTCGCAAGAAGTTCCTAATCATGTCCAACGGAAATCGTATTTTCCGCGTGCTACGGGATACCTCCAATTGATAGTAAACCCACCAAATTCCGTCGCACCATCACCCTCGCAACCGCACACGCAGTTTCCAACATTTGCATTCATGGAATCAGATGCTCTTAAAACTCGGGCGCACGACTCAGAGTAAGATTCCATAGACTTGGACGGTGCATTGTCGCGACAGTTTCAAAACGCTATCTCGCTACTTCGGAGCACCGAGCGGAGCAATGCACATCTGAGAGAGCGTGCGAAGAGCATGCAAGCAAGCAAGCTTTGCTCGGAACCAGCTGCAGTGTGCGCGCGAACAATGACTCGGAGCGTCTCGTACGTGCGAGAGGCGAGTGGTCGATCCAGGCTGCGAGGAGAAAGGAAGAAGAAGAAAGGAGAAGGAAGGAGAGTCGCCAAGAGAGGTTGCCGAACCGATTTTACCGGATAGCGGCTAGCACAATGTGCTTGGTCCCCTTCACGTAGGCGCCCCGCCGCGCCGCGCCACGCCACGCCGCATCTTTGCGCGCTCTCCTCTCTATCTCTGCCTAGCTGAGGAGGCGAGGGCCTCGAGCTAACAGAGCGAGGCCTGGTACACGTGGCAACGTTGAGATTGGGCCTTACCTGCCCGACACATCCACACAGTCCGAGAGGGCGAGAGGGAGGGAGAGAGAGGGCTGCAGGGAGAAAGCGGGAGAGCGGGAGAGCGGCAGAGACCTGCCGTAACCCTGGGCTCGGTCAGGTAAGTACGCCTGAGCCGGAACCGTGCTATTCAATCGCCTCGATTGGGGAATCCTCCTGGGACTTGGGAAAACCAAATTGAAATTGGCTGGTATAAACGTCTTCCCGGATAGGCCTTTTAGCCCAGGAAAGCATAATATATAGTATAAGGGGGCGCCTCCAACGGTAGACTATCGATAAATTAAATAAAGCCGCACACCATTGAGAGGAATTGCTAGCCAGAATCAATACGCTATTGGCGGCGTCTTGGAAAATCGGCAGAGCAATTTTTTCTACTCACACGACAGCATAACAGCAACGTACGTGTATTCACGATAGGTTGGGATTCCTGCGTGGTGAGTCAGTCGATGACGAATCCTTACCCTGTAACACGAGAGGGGAATTTATTAGAGATAAAATCAGGATCCTGGAAAGAAGACATGGCTGTAGGCGGAGATCGGAAGAGACGAGCGCGTTAATTAAAATTGTGGCTCATCTCCAAGGCAGTCCGAGTGGAAACTGTTTAAATCACCGTTACGAGAGCACGGTTACGGAGTACGAATATGTTTCGTCCGCCTCTCTACTTGGAGTTAATGCCAGCTGCTCTCTCTAGGCAGCTTTAAGATGCGTGTGCAAGAGAGAGAGGAAGAGAAGGAAGCGTCGGATCCGGCACATTTTTGCGGAATCACACTCGAGGTCCCGTGTCGACTTTTATCTCGGCAACTCAGCCGAGGAGGCCTTCGCTATCTATGTAATACCCTCTCGCGCAAAACTTGACTTCCTACTCTGGGAGAATTTTACTTCTCGCCTCTTCGCAACGTGTACCGCACAGCCATATCGCCGAGGGTAGACAGCATCAGTGTGCATTCAAGCTTTAGCTCCGGTTTTTGCGCCAGACGATTTGTCACGTGAATGCGGACACGGAGAAACAGCTGGCCGACTCACTTGTTTCAATAGTTCTACACATATTAGCATGGAAGGCTATGTTTGCGTGAGTAATTACGTGGCCGTTCCTTGCGCGCTTGTTTACCTCGAACGTAAGAAAGGATTAATGGAAAGAGTAGTTCTTCTACGATTAAGAAAAACATACGAAAGTTTTGCATGAAGAAAAGAGGGACGATATTTTTCTCAGTTGGAAGACAGAAATTCTTGATCTATGAGAAGTTGTATAAATAATATTTGCATTTTGTACTGTTCGCTTTTCTTGTACTTTGTAACTTAGAGCGCAGTATTTATTAGAGAATTGGACAAGATTAATTTATGCAGCCTCAAAGAGGATCTTAGAGTGAGGCTTGTGCCAAGATAGTAGAGGAGTGTCCTGCAAGCATGCACAAACAGCACTGAGGACTCGGGAACGTGTGCCATTCGTTGGCTTAAATGGGAGAAAATGGCCTGCCACTAGTATCCCGAGCCCCAAACGGGAGAGGCCGACATGGAATTGGCAATTATTTATCCGGGACCACCGCTTCCGTGGCGTAGCGGGCCAATCCGAAGACAGGGTAACCAACTAATTGCCAATTTCAACCGGGGCTTGCGTGAGAAACTAAGGTCACGTTTAAATTCGTCAGATTGGCTACGTGTCCGATTCAGCATACCCACACATACACACAAACACAGGCACCGCATGAGAGAGCGTATGAGTACACACCCCTCGTGTGTACCTTCGACTTTTCTTATCTTCGCGTACGATAAATTCGAACTCTCAAATTCTGCCTCGCGCTTATCGGCGACGAGGCTTCATTGACTCATACCGGACTTCGACTTTCTTACTCACAGTTTACTCGGGCCCAGTGATAGCAAAAGCAAACTAACACCTCAGTGTGGAACCCGGACGAAAAATCTCGAGGATCCCACGTTTTAATTTTAGGGTCTTAGAATTCCAAGTCAAAGCTTGACACCCAAAGACCAATATTCAATTTCACACCTTCGTATCTGTCGACCGTAGACAGAAACAAATCTTAGCATGGAAGAACTAAACGCTGGGCGATAAGTTTTCTGGATGAAAATGACCTGGTTGATGCTCTACTTACAAATATAATTACCGACACGACATGGAGAATTAAGGTAATGAAAAGTGCCGTTTGTCGGAATCAGAAAATGAATTTAAAAGTGCGGGCACATTCGTCAGAGCAAGGGCTTTCCTTGGCCGCAATAAACAACCGGTTTAAAGTCCGCTGGTGGAAGTTCGCCTATTAAAGTACTCCAGAATCCGATAGGCAGTAGCGGCACGTAGACTTGGGGAGAATATTTGCGGCCGGCATAAACGGGGACGCATCATAATTTTAAATCAACCTCGGTGACCGTGAGCATCCGCTAGGCAGAGGCGCGCGCGGCTTGCTTTACGTTCCTCCAATTTGGTGGTGCACGTAGGTACATAGGTTCGGCGGCGGGAGAACGAGAGGAACCTAGCTCAGCTTACCGATCCGAACGTGCTCGGGGCGTCCATGTGTGTCTGTATGCCTCTGCCCTCGAAGGAAGTCACCCAGCTTCCCCTGCGGCCATCCAAAAATCACGACCTCCATCGCCTTTCTAAATCGGTCGCGCGCTTAGAGCGCGTACGTGCCACGCTACCTTTCCATCCTCCTGACCTTATGCCCTTCCCCCTTCCCCCATCGCCCTACTCCTCTTCCAGTCCATATGTCTTGCCAGAAAAGAATCCTCGTACTTCACCAGGTCGAAAGAGAGTAAGTTTAAAAAGGTGACGGATCTAACAGCCTAGAAACTACAAAACCCTTTTCTTTCTCTCTTTCTCTCTTTATTCTTCCACCTGCCAGTCTCTTTCTTTCGCTCTACTCCTGCCCAAAGTACCAGAGTTTTTATTCGTTCCTGAGAAAGAGTGCCGATACTATTCATACGCTCGTCAAACTTTCCGAACGGAGCAGCGCGCGCGCGCCATGAAGTTACCGATTCTTGGTGCAAGTTTGTCGAATGGTAATTAAGGGAGGCTGCGGCGCCGCTATTAAAGAATCAGGCAGGAAACCAAGCTTTAGTTCGCTTTGCGCTGTTCCCAAGTTTCTTAGAAGTAGCTCCAATGCCTGAATTCAATATTCCATACTTGACGAGGATGAGATTGGATTTCACGTTTAATAGAGGTTTTCTATCGATTGATAGATCGACCGCTTTGCAACGATTTTCTACGACTCATTAAAAAGGTGAAATTAATTAAATTAATGAATATTTAAAAAATAGACGTGTTCCCATATTTGTCATAGTTTTGTCGACTAAGATAGAATCTCAAACGTGATAGACTTTCATACCAGACGATCGAAATCAGAGTGATTCTCGCCATCAAATATAAGCGGGTCCCGCGCTTGGAATAGAAGCTTCAAAAAGGAAAGCTTGCAATTTTTAAGACGATGTCGAACCACCTTGGCGTTCTATATTTGACAAAACCAAATCTAAAACAAGCTGAGCGGAAGTCTGTCGCGCATCATTGGGAATATGTAAACAGCAAACGAGTATAGCAGATGCCACGAATTTTCTACAATCGTCGAATTGATTGCTCGCGGGAGTGAAGGAAATTTAATTAGCACTGGTAATGACTCGCGTGGTCTCCGAATGAAGGCGCGACGACGACACCAACACTAACACTGATTAACCGTCTAAATTGCGGCGTAATTCAATATAGGGAGAATACGATTACAGCTGCGGATCGTTACACCTAATCTGCATCGATAAAGTGTGGCGTATGCGCGTATGAGGCGCTATGTAATTTCAGACCGGCGCGGCGCGGCGGCAGCGGCGACGGTGGCGGCGTTGTCGTTGCAGGGGAGCACACTGAAATTCCATACGCCCTTCTCTAATTAGAAGTAAGTCACGAAGTTTTCGTGAGACTTGGCTGAAGGAAGCGCGGCATCGGGCATCATTAAGCATTTAGCTATTACGTAAGAAGGCTCTATCAATTACGGTTGGTAATTCGTTCTCCGCGAGTTACAAGATGAACCATTCTTTTTCTTATTGCTTCCTTCGAACTCCAACCAAATGACTCCCACCGACTCAAGCTGGCTCCGCATTTCTTTTTAATAAGGCCGTAAATCAGCCGAGCTGATTAAACTTTTAGTCAGACGTCAAACTCTAATGACTGAATAGAGCACGTTCTGGGAGGAGAACGGCGGCTTACTCGGCAAAATAATAAGTCTAGCAAACGTCGAAGAAGCCCCTGCGAAATCTTCGCCAATAGAATCGATGAGCGTCTTCCCTATAAATATCGAGAAGAGTCATTGTGGCAGCCGTACGATAGAATTGCATGTATCCTCAAAGAGGAAAAGCCAGACACTCGCATTTAATCTCACCGTCGCTACTGATCTACTCCACTCGTTTGTTGCACGCTCGTTCGCGTAATAACTCTCCATCGGATTTTCCCATTGGACGCTTGCCACGTCGGCTCGGCATTCGCGCATATAACGAAGCGTATATTACAAGATCGAAAAATGGGCCGATGGCGTAATGAAACTGGAAAAGCGTCGGCAGACCATTCGACAGATATTATCAATCGGATTCGAGCGGAACGATGCCTCCTCCGCTCGAAAATTGGACCTGCGAGCGAACGAGAGTGGATACACGGTAATTCGTCGTAATGTATTTAAATCTGGTCTGCCATACCTGTCAATCTCTCAGATGCACGTGGGAACGTGTACTCTGACAGGTAGTGTGATTACAATGCAACAATGCCAGGGAGAGGAAGGGCGGAGTGCGGGCGTAGTTGTAAACTGCGGTGAGCTACGTGTACACCATCTCCAGGGCATCAATGAGTTTACAGGGCCGCCGTCACAAACGGTGGCCAGTTTACAAATCCGATAATACCGAACGCCTCCGATCCTCCGCTTGGATCTCCTTGTTTATGGATTACCGTCGCAGTCTGCATTCGCCTTCAGATAAACTGATTTTCGAGCCTCAAACTCTCTTAAATTCTCATAAGTAGCTGGACTTAATTAATCTGATATCTGACAGTTTGCTGAAGTCTATTTTTGTAGATTTTATTAAAAAATGCACGACTTTTTCGGAGTGTAATGAGAGAGCTAACACTTGTTTTGTGTCGTTCTAACTGTATCACATCAGAATATGAGTCTTGCTTATTCAAGGATCTCTTAAGAATAACATCATGAACATTCGATACTCGAGCGGCGTTGAGACTATGCTGTTAATGTGACAAAGTGAATACGAATTGCACACTCTGGAAAAGGTGTCAATTTCAAACTTTACGAAGTAGTATCACCAAAGAAACCCCTTCAAGCTTGATTCGTATCAGCAGCACACATGAAAATAACATAGGGAATTTAATCTCTCGCAAAATGCGATATTGTATTCAATAAAATACTAATACTGAGCAGTTAGTAGAATATGGGATCGAATTATTTCCGATTAGCTCAAAAGCATTATGGAATTCCTGTTGGCGGGGTGTTTCGAGCCGCATCGGCCACTCTCGCCGATCCATCGTGGTGACCCACTTCTTTTTGTCCTTTCAGCGGATTTCACGTCACAAAGCGTAAACGAGCGACGTCGTGAATGAACACGAAGTGTGCGCCCGCTAGGAATGTGATAATAATGCACGTTCTCGTCTCCACATATAGTATGCGTGATGTAAACGGAGTAGCGCGTCGGCCCGGCTCGGATCTTTTTCCCGACGAGTAAATGTAATGCTAACCTTGCAACATAATTAATGCGCCTCCCCTCTCATCAGCGTCGGTACACGCGCTAGATGAGAGGCTCTTGTACCACAATGTATGCCGTCCGGCCGGCTCGGATGCTTCGCAATTGCTCGTCCGGGATTTCGCTTGGTATCAGAATTCCCCGACTAAACACTCCAGTTTACCGAGAAATTCGCCGCGCCTCGGGAAGCTGCAAAATTATCCTTCCTAACCGCAACAACTTGGCTTCGGTAGACACAAAAACAATTCCCGCCTGACGAATTCATTCGACGATGTTGCGGAAGAGAAGCGCACGATTTCAAGTGAAATTATGCAAAACCAATTTAGGCGACATTATTAAATGTAATGGGGGGAAGAACGAGATTAAAAGCTTTGTCGTGGCTGGTACAAAGGCGAGGCGTTCATTTTTGCGCGAGAGGACGCTTGATGATTGTCGAAATTTGGATGAAACATGGGCGCATTTCACTGGCTGAAAGGTCGAACCACATGACACGAGTGACGCCGATGTCACCAGTTTTACGAACTTGAGGTCCACCGTCGAAAACATACATTTTCCTCGTAATTTCATTAAATAACCGCCGCGAAATTTTAACCCACAAAACAACACGAAATTCGAATATTTGTTTACGTGAGTTTTAAATGACTTTCGTGATGTCTGCATCGGATGAACGAGTGGAGGCTTCCGAAATCAACAGGATTAACCGTCCGTCATTACAGAGAGTAACGAACCTCTAAATTGGTAAAGTTCGGGATTACATACTACTGCATTCAACTGACTGATTATTCGGCAATGAGCTCACTTCTTCAGCGGCAGCGAAACTTCATAACTCAATTTGCCAAACGTTCTTTCCCAATGAACTTAGATGTTAAGTTAGGTTCGAAATGATTCATAACTTGAAGAGAACTTTCTTCCTTGGATCAGTATATTCAAGGAAAGAGTCAGTGAAAAGTTCGAGGGGGATTAACTATTTCATAGAGGTCTTTTGAGAGGTCTGTGAAAAGCCATGACGTTACCACGTGACGGCTCATGAAATTTGTATGGTGCGTACTTGTATCCGGCATCTCAGCACCGAGTATTACTAGCATCAATAAAGCAGAGCGAGCGTGTGCTAGGCGTCTTTCTACGCTCTGAATCCAGTCGCAGCGCTCTTTGTTCGTTGAATGTCGCGGTTCGCTCGGACGCAATCTAGTTTCATTGTTAAATGCACTTCAAAGGAGCCGCACTGCTTACATTCCAGTTGAACCCACGCTTTTTTCGCCCGCCGGTTTCCTGCGCCGGCGGCCGGTGTCAAACAAACCAGAGAAAAGAGAGAAAGCAGAAAAAAGAGAAGCGCATTCAGGGAGTAATTGTTGTTGACCTTCCCCAATCGCTCTTTAAATAATTCTAGCCCGTTTCCCAACGGAGCCAACTCGATTTGAATAATGGCTATCGATACGTCCCTCTTACCTCAGTCTCGGGATGCGACTGTACCCGGTGTAAAATGTTTCCAGTGCATTTCCTTCTCTCCACGTTTGGAGAGGGGGGATACTCTCTAACCTAACTAAGTAAGATCTCTTCCCAACCCTCTTCTTCAAGAGAACCAATCTCTACAAAGATCAATATACATACACAATAATCTCGAGTAGTCTAAACTTTCGGGAAAAACGTAAACACGGCTAATGAATATCGAATTCACGGAAGTTCGTTAAAGCCCCGATGAGTTCTCGATATCTGGCCTATTGAAGCAAACCGACAAGCGAGCTAGGAAACTTCAGTTAATTAAATCACAACAGTAGTGTTTCGCGGCGAAAAACGAAATTCCGGATAGCAGTCGGGGTAAATTGAGTTTCTCAAAGTCGACGTGGTGGGCGAACGCGCAGAACTAGAACGGGAAGGACGAGAAGGAAACTAGCGCTTCCAGTTGCGTGATTAATGGTGCTCGCTAAGGGGCACGCTTCCTTTTTCCCCAGTTGTATCGATTCAATAAAGAGACAAACGTGCTTATCTATTGACCCGAGAAAAAACTTTCTGGGAGACGCTATCTTATCACTTGACGCACCATCTGCACGCGTGTGTGTGTGTCGCTCTGGGCATGTCTGTGTGTTTGTGCACTGCTTGCCAAGAGAGTGGGAGGATGACACGCACGTTGGTGTTTTATCTGCTTGCTCCCGTCGATATTACCAAGTGTACGCGAAAAGATAAACATATACAAGCACACACCTACACACAAGGCATATACGTGCAGGGAATCGATTCGGAGGACTTATCGGATTTGGTGTCGATGTTCCCCTTATCTCGACGATTCTTTATCCCTTAAAGGCAGTCCTCGCACCTTTCTGACAGTATGCCACCTCTCCGCCACTCGCATCTCCAGTCAAGAACTACAAATCCCCACCCGCTTTATTCAACAAAGAACTACTACCGAAAGGGAATACAGTGCAAATGGTTTTGCCGCACAAACAATCTAAGCTATGGCAATGCGTATGAATGATTGATAACAAACAGGTATAAATTTGATCATATTTTCTGTTAGTTCTGACGAGTCCATTCAAATTAGTATATTAATTTCATTTTATTCTAGTTGGGCTCCTTGTCAATCCATTTCCCCCTATCATTCAACACTACAAAACTCTATCGAACTTGTTTTCTCGGGATTCTTGAAGTCTCGAAATACACTTGCCTTTTTGCGTCCATATTTTTTCTGTGCCAACATTTTTCCGGCAATCAAAATTCTATCCCAACGACTGCAAAGAGGACATAACTCGCATCATCGTCTCACACTGACATGGGGTTCTTTATGCGTGGGTTCTCTCGGCCAAGATTTGGCGACTGCTTAATATAACCCCCGCTTCGGAAGTTACATGCAGAGATCTCAGCTAAACTAGTTTGCCGAAAGTTCCTCGTGAAATCGGACTGCTGCGCGAGCCCGTGACAAATTCGAACTTACTCCGCATCGACTTCTGTCTACACATGCGAACACGAGTGCAAACGATTCCAAGATTTAGACCGATCGAAAGTTCTCGCGCGAAGGATCAAGTTGTCGACAGTATCCTCCTAAATTGAGAGTAAAAGCTGTTGCATAACTACGGTATTTTCCATTGCAAGATTATCCTTCTTTTTAATTACCTTTTCAGGATTCCAGAGTCTTTTCAAATGTTTTGGTTTACCCTTCAGAGGATTTTATATAATACTAACTGTAAAACATTTTGTAGTACATATACTAATGACATAATTTAATGGAAGGATTTTATTATTCAGTAACGCGACAGTTTTCTATTCATCTGCAATAATTCGTAACATTTTAATTTCTCATTATTTAAATTAATAAATTAATTGGGCTAAATGGTCTTTCAAAGAGATTATTCGTTGGAACGAACGCAACGGAATCATATTCTCCATGAACCTCCATACAAAAAAGCGAATGGTGATCGGTAATCCATTTAGCCTCTAATGCAGCATTTCATTTATTATTTAAAAAACAGTGGAAAATTGAGGATCGTGAGTGAATATATCAGCCGAGAGGGAAACGTGCGAGTAATCATTTTGTGAAATGAAATGTGCTAATATTCGATTGGTAATCGAGAGGAACATAATATCGGCCGGAAAATATTGCATTGTAAATAATACGGCGTTCCACGTGCGCATTATGTCGCTTTTGAAATTTTTGTCTTCAACGTAGAGATTTAAACGTGTTATCAGAAATATGTTATCATTCTCAATAAAATGAATCGCCGTGAATCCAGGAACCATACTATTGTATCGCAATTTCGCCGAAGTCATATAAAACAACCTGTCTTCCAGGAAATTATAAACAAGCAAATTATAACTTACACAAGTGTATCAAGCAATTCAATATTCTCGCATTGCCAGTTTCCGATGCTTTCCAGTGCCCATTCGGCAAGTCTACAATCGAACTCCGATAAGATTCTGCATGTTCGACAGACCGAAATCTAACCGTAGCTTGAATGTACTCAATAAATCGAAACCCACCAATTAGCGCAATTAACAAAGCGGCTTCCAGACGCGCCCGATTTTAATCAAGGACCCGGCGATCCAGATTCCTGTATTGCTCTCCGCTACCTAATACTAATTCGGAAGATTGTTAGCATCGATGTTCGACGCTTGTGAATGAAACGGAGGGAGAGAGAGAGAGAGCAAAAGTAAAGTGCAGAATGCATTGCGCCGATAATAGCTTCTTACAATACGCGTGGATCGCCAGCGAAATAATTCTTCGCGAACGATTTATTCCAGGCGTGATAAAGCCGGGCTGTAATACCTTGGGGGCATAGGTCTCGCTCAGCCGACGCTCTGCGTCGGCCCACAGTAGATCGACATCGTAAAATATTAGGCATTTGAGGAAAAACATTCTTTTCCTTCTGTATTATTATATATATATATATTAATATAATCATGTAGAATGATTATACAGTTTCTACAGACGCAAGAATTATTTATTATATATAATTTATTATGCATAATGATTGAGAAGCAAAAAGACGATCTCTGTCAAATGCCTAGTATTTTATGCTTTCGACGCAGTATACGGCGGTCGAAGATTGCCAGTAATTATGCTATAAAAAGTAAACGCTTCCACGTGGAAGTGATTGCCATCGGAATTACGATTTCCCCGCAGAGTTCACTGGCTCGAGAAAATCCTGTGGAAAATAGTGACTGGGTGGGTACTTGCGCGTTGCGTACGAGTCCCATTTCAGCAGGTCGTTAGTGGCAATTTCGTGTATTTAACAGTTGTGAATTCCATGCGGCGCAGTGCACCCTCTAACAACCGGCAGAATTCACAAGCCGAGGACATAAGGAGCGTGGCGAAAAATATCTTGGACAAGTTAAGTACATATAAGATAGGGTTGTCGGGTATTACGAGAGTATGTATAGGGTGTGCAAGGGCGGCATTATGTTAAATTTTGGATTAGAGCGGCAAGGAAGGATTATTATCGCTGCGAGCCCGCTTTCGTTACTTCCAGGCCAACTAAAGGCAAAGATATATTCGTAGATTATCGAGAACAACCCCTGTAATTTTCGTCCTTGATTTACAGACACTCTTTACTATGGTGTGCGCTACAGATTCGAGTACGCGCATTCCGAATTAAATCCGATATCGCGAACCTAAGTTGAATCAGCACGAAGAGCCCGGACGGAGTCGTCGCCGGTGGAACAAGCTACTGGCCACGCGTGGCTCCGTCTGCAGTTCCGCTTCGGGTCTGTTATGAGAGCCATATGTATCACTGCTGGGCCATTTATTGCACGAGTGATTCCCGGGGCTCGAAATTTCCGGCGGCTCCACTCGGCTGGCTCCCCGGCAGACGCACAAACGACGACACACAATCCGGCCCGAATTAACACCGGCGGAAATGCGGTATATGCAACCGACGGCGCGGCGGCGAGTTGATGTTAAAATCGAGAAAGCTCGCAGCAAATTGACTTAAACGAGAACAGTTTTCGAGACGCTCTCGGCCAACAGTAACGAGAATCCAAGAGAAAACGTGAGAGGAAGAACGGGAGTTGGTTGGGTAAAACACGATGAAGCGGAACGAACACCCAGGGGATAGTGTAAATTTCATATCTGAGCCTGCTAATGAAGGGTCTCTCGGTCCCTCCCTCTTATGGTGAAATATTCGTGGAGAAAACTGTCGCAACTCTTCTGCGCTTGCAGCGAGAAAGGACAGCAGCATTTTCGTTAATATTAATAGGGTGTTTGCGCTGTCGGGTGCACTCTTGCAAACGGCACGTTACTCTCCCAAGGTGTTCGCCTGCTTTCCTACATGCGATACCCCTTGTAGAATGGCTGCTCCCCATGAAAAACCCCGCCTCCTCACAACCCTGACGTAAGCTACACTCGAGTCTTGCATAATTAAGGGGCGCGCGCGTGCCGGCCGAATGTAGTTCGGGTGTGCGCTAACATAGCATAAAGAAACTTGTACAACTTGATTCTTACGTAACCCCGGACTCTTCAAAGGAAGCGAGCCAACTCGCCGAGGGGGCCGGAACTTTCGGGTGTAATGCGAAATGTCATCAAGACCCTTGCGCGCCCCTCACTTTACTAACTTAACTCTTTCAGCACTCATACAAGTGCCGCCACCTTCATATTTGGAAAGTCCGCTCTAAAGGCATTTCCGGTCATACAGAATTTTGCCTGATAGGGCTGTTATGCGCACTCATGATTTTATAATCCACACCACTGTATAGAAATTGTATATGGAATTATTTTATATATGGTGACTAATTAATTTGAACTCGCCACTTATTAAGAGCTCTCACCGGCATGGTACCGGGTCATCGAATATCAAATGCCTTTAAATCGAATGTTTAATTAGAAGGTATAGAGGTGCCTAAGGGGAATCTTGGAGAAAGGGAGGAACTGAATTACTCAAATCAGGCGGAGGACTTGGTGAAACGATATTTATTCTTGGCCTCCTCAGTTCCAACTGCCGAACTCCTCGTCGGGTCAGTTGGAGTCGTTAAAAACAAAGCAGCATCACCTCAGCGACGCACGCCGAAGAGGTGGTCGTTCGACAGCGACAAAGACACTCTGAGGCAGCGCTGCTCGGAAAGCGATGTTGCGACACGCAATATGCTACAGCTCGGCCAATTCTGACCATCAAGACCGTCCTCGGTCGTTCACATAAACATAACATACATTGTCGTGACTTACTTCTAACAAAAGGTTCAATGTAACATCGAGTACGAAGGCGAAATACAATAATGTGCACAACGGAAAATATTAAACAGCTTCTGCTTCTCAGAAACCCTAACGAACATTTATCATACTAAAACTAGTATCGGATCCAGGATTTTATTTGATCTGTGCCGACGATGGTTTCAAAGGGTACGCGCGTCAGCTGGAATCCTTCGATGTCGCCAACAACATACCGGTCTTTATCTAACTTCTTCCGAACAACAAAAGGCCCCTTAAATTTAGGGATAAGTTTTTTGTTTACGCCGAGAGTGACGTCGGTGTTACGAATCATAACATAATCGCCTTCCTCGTAGGCAAGCGGCGGCTTGTGATGATTGTTATATGTCGCCTCATTCCGCCGTTGAGACTTAATAATTGTATCGCTGGCTCGCTCGCGCAGCGCAACTAAGTCTCGCTCTTCTTCGATCAGAGACTCTAACTCACTTCTTACTTTGTCGTTTGTATCGTTCCTTTGCGTCAGTCCGAATAACAGTCGACTCGGGCATTCGCCCGTTGAACGACAGACAGTGTTGTTTAACGCATTTTCGACACTCCCAAGAACGCGATTCCAAAACTTGGGTTTGTCACATAGTTTCGCAATCATGGGGACGATCGTACGATGGATTCGTTCCACCTGGCCATTTGCGCGTGGCGTGCCGACTGCGATCAGCACCTGCTCGATCGATTCCCCGGCTAAGAAATTCTGAAAAGCCCCTGAGGTAAAACAGGTACCTCGATCGCTAATTATTCGACGTGGTCTACTATATGAGCGGAAATAGTCTGTAAGATGACGAATGACTTCGTCCGTTTTGGTGCTTTTACAGGGATAGAGCCTTACGAATTTCGTGAAACCATCAACGACTGTGAGGATAAATTTTTGATTGTGACTCGCCTTTTCCAAAGGCCCTAAGTGATCTATATGGATCGTATGAAATGGCCGATCCCCCTTAGCTATGCTATGTAGTCGCCCTTCAGTTTTCCCGCAGTGTGGGGAAAATTCTATGCATCTCAGGCAATTAGAAATGTATTCCGTCACCTTACGGCGCATTGATGGAAACCAGTAAACTTGCGAAATGTTTTCCACGACTTTCTCAGTCCCTAAATGACCCAAATCGTCATGACTCGCTCTGATTACGTTAGCCTCCATTGACTTCGGAACATAAAATAATAATTTTCCATCCTTCGCCTTACGGTAGACCAACCCATCCCTAAGCTCAAAATATTTACTCTGAGTTGACTCTAATTCTTTGCACAGCCCGCGGATCTCATCGTCCTGATCTTGTTTTATTGAGAGAACTTGATCGAAGGTGTTGCTCTCTAGTATTAAAATACCAGGGCTGCGGCTCAACGCGTCGACGTGTTGCATTCTCGTTCCCGGTCGGTGCTCTATTTCATAATCATACTCCTGCAGGAACATTGCCCACCGGGCAATGCGCGGGTTGACCGTCTGCTTGCTCAAAGTCAATCTAAAACTATCGCAATCTGTAACGATTTTAAATCGAACGCCGGATAAATAGATATGGAACCGTTTCACAGCATAGATAACAGCTAGACATTCCAGCTCGTAGCTGTGATACTTCGACTCGACGTCGGTGGTTCGCTTACTAAAGAAGAACACAGGTCGAAATTTGCCAGTCTCCTGTCTTTGTAACAGAATGGCGCCAAAACCGCTTGCGCTTGCATCACAATGTAACTCGGTTTTCAGATGAGGGGAGTATATGGCCAATACCGGTTCGCTAGCCAGTATTTCTTTTAGTGAACTGAACGCCTTAATTTCAGGCGGGCCGAATTGGTAAGTAGCGTCTTTTCTCAAAAGGTTATATAGAGGTTTCGCGATAAGCGAAAAGTTCGGAATGAATCTTCTAAAATAATTGGCCAAGGAAACGAAGCGTTGCACTTCCTTTATGTTCCTTGGCGTCGGATAATTCAAAACACTTTCAATATTTTCGCTACTGGGTCGGATTCCAAACTGATTTACTACATATCCTAGATATGTTATTTCCCGAAAACAAAAATAGCATTTGTCCAGTCGGAATCTAAGGGAGTATTTTCTGGCTAATCGGAAGACTTGTTTTAAAATTGCAAAATGTTCTAATAAGTTCTCTGTCGCTATTAAAATATCGTCAAGGTAAATGAGAACTTTATTCTCCCTGACTAAATCACTGAAGATGTCGTTGACATATCTTTGGAAAACCCTGGGGGCGTTGCACAAACCGAAAGGCATTCGTAGGTACTCGAACTGGCCTAAAGGCGTCACGAAAGAAGTGTACTTAATCGACTGCTCAGCAACTCTTACATGATGGAACCCATTACGCAAGTCTAGTTTCGAGAAATATTCTTTGCCCCGAAGTTGGTCCAAATGGTCGTCGATCAGTGGAGCGGGAAAATTGTCCTTAACTGTTATTTTATTCAACTCGCGAAAGTCGATGCACAGACGGGGTTCCCCATTCTTTTTCTTCACCAGAACTATGGGGCTAGCGTACGGGGATTTACTCGGCCTAATTATACCATCCTGTAACATGGTGTCTAAAATATTGCGAAGGGTTTCCCGATCCGCAAAAGACAATCTCCGCGGACGGAAACTAATCGGTAAATCCGAGGTTACGCTAATAACAAGCTCGACAGGACTACACGGTACATCGGTATTTTCCTCGCATTCAGTCGCGTAATCTGCACGATACTGATCCAACAAGCGATTTCGGTCGCTCAAGCAGATATCGGAACCTATATTCAATTCTGCTTCATTTACCGTAGACTCTACGTTCACTTCAATCTGAAAAATCTCAGGTAGCTCCTCCAACTCCTTTGACTCGTTACTACTCATACTCATTAAAGTTTGTTCAATAGCGCACCCAAGCGGCGATAACTTTACATAATCTCTGCCAAGAAGTACTGAATGGGACATCGTGTCACTAGGAACTACAAGAAAATTCACGGTGGTATTCGTACCTTTCACAGTTATTTCTGTTTTAAATATTCCCAGCACATTTAAAGGGGACTTGTTCAGTCCGTAATACGATTCCTTGTCGTTAATAGGTACGTATGCGGCCGGCGGCAACAAATGTGAGTGTATGAGACTCACCGGAGATCCTGTATCTAACACGGCCTGTACCGTAAGATCGGATTCGCACTTATTGTCTCTAAGAGAAAAACTTATCGGTAGTAGATAGGGGTTGTCTGGAGTTTTGTCCTGCACCAAATGAGCCGCGTCTGGTCCGCCGGGCGTTGGAGGCAGGGTGTTCAGCGGGCATCGGTTGGCTCGGTGATCCGCTTTTCCGCACTTAAAACAAGAGCCCCACTCTCGTTTCGGCTTCGGGCAGTCCCGCCGCCGGTGGCCCGTCTCGTTGCAATTGAAGCAACGGCTGACCTCGACGTTTGCTTGCGTTGCCGCACCGCGCTCATTACGAGTAGTGCTCGTAGGCACAGTTTTTTTCACAGGTTTACCCCTAGGTTCACTCCACAACTTCAAATTCCGGAACGCCTCGAGAATGTCTAACTGTTTTGAGAAGCGTTGAATCCGTGCTTGATCTCGTAAGCGAATATCTGGGATTCCGTCGATTAAATAATCCACTAACTCGTCATCTTGTATCGGCACTCTGTTTGCTAATGTAATTTTGTCATAGTAATAATCAGCGAAGGTCTCTTCGCGGTGCCAGTAACGTTGTTCAAATGTCCTTCTAAGTTCCAGTCTACGTGGTCGGTGGTCGAAAGTGGATTCCATGTTTGCCAGAAGATCGGCTACTGGCATTTCCAAATGGGATGACTTCGATTGGAACCATCGCAGAGCTTTGTCGCGCAAACGTTGGGTAATTAACACCCGCGTGGTGTTTTCATCCAGCCCGTACGTCGTCTGAAGCAACTCAACTTGTCGCTTCCAAATTGGGAACGAATTTTGCTCTCCGTTAAATTCCGCGAGCATGTCAGCAATAGCGCGGATGCCGACCGTTGAATGGCTCGATCGGTTCCCGTCGTATCGTTGCGAGGCCGTCGCTATATTTTCCCTCTGCATAACGGATCTTTCCCGGATCAGGAGCTCTCTCTCTCGTTGGAGCAAGTCTCGCTCTCTACGAATCAGTTCTAAATCGGCTAATACGGCGGCCGACGGGGCAGCAATCCCGCTGTCGGTCGTGCGAGACGTTGACGCGTCCTCTTGAGAATCTCGTCCGCCCGCTCGCGGCAGCGTTTCCTCGTTGTCGCTCGGTTCTTCGCGAGATTCAACCACGTGTGGCACGTCGGGTATACCAATGTGATTATCCGTTAATCTTAAAACCAACTCACTCTTTTTCCCGCTGACAGGGAGAGAATTTTGATTCAATATGTCCCTTAACTCCACCATGGTGAATTCGTTCCAATCATCTCGCCTCTTAGCCATCTTGCCGGCTATGTTGAGTACCAAAGTTCACAAAACTGCACGAAAATCACAAAATGGTCAGGGTTTCTGGTTTCCCGTTCCAATTTCCCATCTGTCTTCCGCACAATCACAGAAAGTTCTCCTTTTCTTCAAGGCACAAATGTTCGGTAAGATAACCTTACAAAAGTCAAAATCTTTCCTAAAGAGAAAGTCAATGCCAAGGGATCCAAGACGTTCCCTCCTAAATCCTAATTGACCTCACACAATAGTCAGATGCGGTTCACGCAACTACCAATCCGGCACCAATGACAAAAGATCCGCAAAGCACAAAACCGAAACTTCTTGTCAGAACACGACCGTCAAGGTAAAACGTAGGCAGATCCCACTTCTGATTTCTATAGAGGTGCCTAAGGGGAATCTTGGAGAAAGGGAGGAACTGAATTACTCAAATCAGGCGGAGGACTTGGTGAAACGATATTTATTCTTGGCCTCCTCAGTTCCAACTGCCGAACTCCTCGTCGGGTCAGTTGGAGTCGTTAAAAACAAAGCAGCATCACCTCAGCGACGCACGCCGAAGAGGTGGTCGTTCGACAGCGACAAAGACACTCTGAGGCAGCGCTGCTCGGAAAGCGATGTTGCGACACGCAATATGCTACAAAGGTATGCGTGACTAATGAGGGAGAATGATACGAACACCCGACATATTAAACCACGAAATACTGACCAATTTAATGGTTCAAGCTCCTGTTAGGTTAGAAGCAGATTTTCCGCAAATATAAATTAAGTTACATTTTCATTCACGTGCCGAGCAGTTCCCTGCAACTTGACCATTTTTGGAGAAACAATTCTGCTATTCCCATAAAGATCCATTGTTTCGCTATCATATTTTCTTGGCTTTGCTGTGGGAAGCAGACAATTGGAACGGGTAAAACGCAGTGGGAATAGCTCGCTCGACAATATGGAACGTATGATAATGTTCGCGGAGATGCAGTGCCACTGTATACACAGTAATAGTAGCTAACTAACTATCCACAAGACGCACGTGCACAGCAGGATTCTCGTAAGTTAAGATTAATCAGGAACCACAACGAATTAGATACAGCGTAGAGCCGAATACGATGGGATAACTGTCTTGGGCTGGCAGAAGCCAGCAAACAACCAAACCCAATGACTCGATCGAGTACGAGCTCTCCTGAATCTTTCATGGACCTGCAGCGTTTAAGATCTAAGACGAGCCGGATATCTCGGCTCTACAAAATTAGTCGACAACTTCTACGCTCGGTCTTTACGAACATGTAAGGTTAGGAAAAAGTTAATGACAAAGTGATGCCAAGAAAAAAGCGTCACCAATCTACCCCTATCACATTCGATTTCTGGTTTTCTCGAGTTTATCTCAAACTTTCCTTCCTACGATTGTAGATGTAATTGAGGATTGAGAAAAAGTCTAAGAATTAGTTAGAAAATAGTATAAGAATTTTAATGTATCACTTCATTCCCATAAAAGGTAACTTGGTACTCAAAATAAGAAAGCACGGGAAGCACATCAAATTAGCGAGCTATACGAAATGACTGAGGAGGACATAAAAATATTCAGGGCGCACACTTCGTGCATATGCATTCCTGTACATTTATGAGCCTCGCTCGAAACTCCGCCCCGGTGCTTTACGACGGTAGCAGCGGGATCTTTTGGAAACTCTTTCGCCTTGATTTCACCGTCCGCTGGCGCACGATTCTATCGCGGCCCCGTAAACACGAATAACCAATCCGAGATTTTCCAGGTGGTGTGGGTGTAGCTATAGCAAACGGAAGACCCGGGCCAGAAATTCGCCCGCTCGGCGAACGCGCGCGCTCCCGCCCACGGAAATAGAATAAGCAGGAACGTATGTACTCGGCCATTCATCGACGATGTCATACCGGTGCACTGGCCGGAATCATCTGTTATTCGTAATAATGGAAGAATATAATTTGCCCGGCTGATAAAGGCAATCGGCGCGCGCCGGATGTGGCGCCATCATTTCCCCTCCCGGCGAGCGTGTAACGAGAGCGTGTAAACGTAATTACAAGTTTCCGCGAGAGTCATCCGTTATAACATGCAAGCCTCTCTCTTCGCACCCCGGGCAGAATACGGTAGAGAGGACGAAGAGTGCACTGCAGTGAGACAGACGTTTTCACCAAGGCTTTTTCTACCGGGCGAGAGAAAGCCTCGGTTACCGCTCGCTACAAAACCCCTGCGCGCACTGTGTGTATACCGGCTGCATGCATAAAATAAACGCTCAAAGGATAAGGGAATTTTACGTGCCGCTACGACGCCACTCGACCCTACCCACCAAGGACGGCCACTGCTTACAGAACAAATAGTACAACTTACAGGAATGCTCGAGGACGGAAGACCGACGGGCTATTCACATTCACAATGACCTAATCACATTTCGTTCGAGGGAAACCAGGTTACCCCGTTCTATCTCGCTTTGCTTTGACAAAGCTTCCCTTTAGTGCTAAAGTCCATCTAATAAAGCACTAATTGACCTCTGAAATATTGGTCACTTAGTGGAATATTGGAGGGCACTCACTCCGATGCTCCATCCATTCCGATAACCGATACACACGACTCCGCGGCGTGTTTACGTAACTTTCGATGTCAATGACTCCTAGGACCACTCCGTGAGGAAGAGTTCTCCAATTTCGAAAGGCTTGTCGAGCTATTCCATCGCGGTGTCCAATTGCTCGCTCGAAATAAACAGACGAAAACACAGGAGGTGCACGCGTGTGAATGCGTAATGGTTATAAGCGTGCGAGAAGCTAGCGCTGCTTCAGTGTGTGCGAATTCTTGGCTGATTCTGGAGCAACCGAGCAAAACGACTCCCAGCGGCAGGTATTACGCGAGTATCTCCAACAACAGTATCCAATTGCGACGCGTGGCCGACACACGCATCTACCACCACTGGTGAGACACGAGGAATACGTATGCGTGTGGATTAACATTAACGGATGGAACGACAAGTCCATATCGCCTCTGTGGTTTCTGGCGCCGCGGCGGCGGCTACTGCTCCACGAAACGTCAAGTACTAGATTGTCTCTACGCTCACCGTCTCTCCAGGGAAATCCGTCATTGCCTCGTGTGTAGTCGTGTGTGCGTGCACGCTTCTCAAGTACCACGCGACCTTCCGCACGCATATTGTAATTGGCTCACCCGCTGTATCTATGATCCCACTATTTTACGAATTGAGCATCCTGCAAAATTCTGGATTTCCAAATAAGAAAAGGTTTGAAAACGCCAACATACAATATTATAGCTGCTTCAGCTTGTTGTATGGTCTGCAACTTTACTATTTTGGCCGCAAAATTACATTGGCATTGTCAACGATATGACGATGCATCCTTGAATCACATTAGGATTCATAAACAATTCTGACGTTCGTTAATCTTTTCTCCAATACAGATACAGTGTACTTTGTCGCCTCTAACATCGCATACGATAGTCGATTGAACATATGTGTCAAGTGTTCGTTGATATATCTCGAATATTTGCTTACCTGCTTCTTATTAAACCGTCTAAAGTGTCAATCAATTTATCGAATATTATATTAACTGGAAACCTGAACCGAACGCACCGCAAACACTAATGCGCTTATTGAAGTAAGCACATCTCACGATTGTCCCGTTCTGAATTGAATCAGGGCATATTCGAAAATCCGAATCACTAAAACGTTTATGGATTCCAACGATAGAGAAGGTGTGCATGTAGTAGTCGGGTATGCGATAGGCACGATTCCTCTCTGTGTTTGCCGAGCGCAGAGGAACCAAGAACGGGAGGGGCTAACAAGAATTTACATAAAAATTGTCGGCGAAGGAATACTAAGAGGGACTTGAGCACGTTCGTCTTACCCTTTAATGTTTCCAGCGTGGAACTGGGAAAGGGAACCAAGACAGATTACAGCAAGGAGGTTCGGTTTTTGCGCGAAAGTTTTTCTCTCCGGTGAAAGGAGAGCTGACAGTATTTACAGGACGTCTGTATTATGGATATTAAGCAGCTTTGCTATAATACCTGTTGAGATGCCGGAAAAAGCGCAGTAATAACTATGCTTTCAGGAAATACGATAATAATGCAGGCAAAGGGAGAACGGGAGAGGGAGGGAGATCAAGCCGTCCGCAACACAAGTCCTCGGTCGCTGCCCATTTGAAATTCCGATACAACTAATAAAATTCTCCACACGAGCATGCGCTTTCCACTTTATCGTTCTCCGGTAATTTAATATCAGCGTTATTCGCTGTGAGCGCCCGCTTGCGAATCAATTATCAGGATAAAATGTAAATTAAAACAAATAATAGGCAGTTGGACGATCCCCAGGAATTTCCTGCGTGCCGCGTTCCATTGAAATGGCAGAGAATTCCACGATAAAACGAATCCACAAGAATGTCTTCGAAATCCAGTCTATCGTGAAATGAGAGCGTTAGGGTAAGGTATTGTATTTAAAGGGTCATTGATTTTTATAATATCAATAGTAGAGGGTCAAAGGGTGACCGGAACCGGCTGGTGGAAAAATGAACAAGAGGAAACATCTCAATACTGGCGAATCAATAAGTCGAAAAGTGATTGCGAGAAACGCTCGTATTTCCATTTCCATGAACACAGCGGTCCATTCTCTCAATGAAGAGACCACCGTGCAAATAGATGTACACGCGCTCCCCACCATCGCCGGACGATTAACTAATTATCGATTAATCCGACCAAATAATCAGCACACTCTGGCTGCCACCGACGCTTCAATGTGGAATTCGGAGTAAATAACTTTGTTCCTGGACTCGCACAAGTTCGGCTTTCAATTGGTAAGAGTGCACTGATGTGCAACAGTACGCAGCCAGCTACGTGTGATCGGCAAGTGATGGTATCCAATCGGTATCGAATTTGGCAGGAGCTAAATTTAGTAGGCAAACCTAGTCTAATTGCGCGACACTAATGTTCTGAGGAGGAACATGAGCGAATCGAGAGAGCGAAGACGAACACTTGATGCTCCATGTAGTTAGCGAAAGGGATTATTCAATCAGAACAACTGATTGATTATTATCTTGCGATGTATGCTTAAGATTGTTGCGACTCGTGAACCGCAATTATCAGTGAAATATAGATTTGACATATAGAATTCTGCATACTAAACTCTGTTATTGTTATACTATGTAAAATAAAGCGTTCTTTCGTTTCATAAATAAAGCAGTTTGCCTGAACCGTGCTGAACTACCATTCAAGAGTAAAAGCACGGAAGCACGAGCAGGTAGGAGTAGAACTGTGCACTAGCACACTGTCGAAGTTCGGCCCTTCGTACTCCGTGCTAGCCGCTTTACGTTAGTTAGCGAGGCTGACTCCGTCTTTTGGTGGTTCGTGCGTGAGTTTCTCTCCGGTGTACATGAAATCGTTATCGCACCCGGCACCACGGCCAGGTATCCGGCTCTCGAAACTTGCCGATCCTGGAAATTGACTTTGCCAGAATCTGAGAGCCAGCGTCGCGCTCTCAGCCTCCGTGCTGTGGTCCATTTGCAAAGGGTGCCGCGCCCTCCCGATATCCGGAATCTTGCTCCCGTACGTACACATTCGAGCACATAGAGAAGCACGTACATCTGGCAGGTATACATGTGTGCGCATGCACGTACAACGTTCGCTCCAGTACGGTGGACGCTTTCTCATGAGGGATGAATATTTTAGCGGCGAGATCTTTAGCATGAAGCAGCGAAACAAGCCTTTCGCCAGCCAAGCCTGCAAAGTACAAGCACCCTTCTTCGCATCACAGCATCACAGCAGCCTTTGCAGGAGGGCCCGCCGAGCCATCCCACGGACACGGGAAATTACTTTTTCGTTAGCTGCCTTCATGAATTACCTCTCGGCAAGTTTCCTAATATCGCTCTTCGCTAGTTATGAGAGCCCCCACTTCCCTCTCTGCATAGATAACCGACGCGTGTAGGCGACACTCTTCTTCGTGGTGTGCAAGGGCGAGCCTCCGCAGCAACAGTCTCGAAAGTGCCGCAGTGTTAAGCACGACGATTCACATTATAGATACGCTCATGCTCGAGAAACATCTCCCATTGACTTTTAGCCCCTTCAGGAATCTTGAGACACGCGTGCCTGCTCCCGCTCTATTCAAATACATTCAAATCGTCGACATGGAAAAGGGTAGAAATCCCTCGTATAACTATTTCAATACACCTTTTTTCAATATCACCATGTAAAATATTATATTGTTGACACAAGATGAAGTTCAGATCGTAACAGAGCTTGCTGCAAAGCTATCTGTATTATGAATCAAGCATAATCCTCCGCACTTCCGCCGAGCCGCTGGCTTCTCTACTCGTAGCTGTAAACTGGCTAATCGGAGGCTTTGCATCGCAGGGGATATGTATGTATTTGCAAGACTAGTCCGGGCCATTCCAGTGCGTTATTGTTATTCTGTGCTCTCGCCAGTTTCCTCTCTCAATATCTTAAAGTGCAGCGTCTGTAATTTCGACGATACTGCCGCCGCCGTTCTATCGCATGCATTATATGATAAAAGCTGGGAGGTCGGCGGGAATCCAAGACGTATTCTATTGACAAAGGGTAATGTAATACGCGATTGGCTGTGCATACTGCTCTTCTTCGTTCAGCGTGCTTTTAGAGAAATCAAGTTTGTAGCGAATACGTGTGTATGTTTCGCCGAGGCAGCGCAGAGACTCGGGCACAGGATATCGGCTTGATCCGCAAATACATAGAGGCATCGTTCTTCGATGCCTTCTTGCCGTGGGAAGACAAGCTCGGGGTCACCGTTCCTATCAGTGATTCACTCCAACTTTATCGCCATTCACACGCGTGCAGTTGCATCACGCTGCATTCTAATATTCTCGTCACCCGCTCTTAGTCACGACAGTCCCACCGACAATAAGTGCGATTACTGTCGGCACTCGGCCAAGCGGATTTCGGAAACACGCGTCATTGTCGCTGACATCAGTGACGCATACTATGTGCGGACAAGTACATCAACCTTTGGTTGGGCATAAGTAATACCATTAAAGTGTGAATAGTTTTGACGAACTTTTTAAGACTAATATAAAACGATTTTATACACAAATTAACGCGTAGCAATATATTTTAATTAATATTATAAATCAGATATAATATGAACAATATAATATTAATAATTAAAAAAACGAATTTTATGGAAACCCCAGATGAAAAATCTCAAAAATGCTCTCGAGTGCAGAGCGTTAGCAAAAATGTTTTCCACTTCCTCTAGTTTTTTTTCAATGAGCAAGTCTTACTCGAGCAATCACTGTGTCAGCTGGGTGAGCTTTCCTGGTATTTATGTTCGTCGAAAGCCATATCGATATGTGACCGCGCGGCGCAGAGCCGCACAATACGCGTGAAAGAGCAGGGACGCGTGGCAGCAATTACATGAAGCAACAATAACTGGCAAGCGCAACACGTACACCGCACGTTCCACCAGGGAGAATGCAAGAGTGCGGGCGGTCCGCGTCGATGCGGATTTCGGATTTACGCGCCGCGGCGTTCGAAGCTTCGCCACAGCTAGAACTCGTTTGTGTAACGCGCCCAATTGTAAAAAGGTATTGTCACCGAACGCATCGTCACGGGCCAGCTTTTGTTCGCGCGCAGTTTTCTTCGTGGCAAAAATTCGAAAACGTCATGGCGGAAAAAAGTCGCACTGGAAACAGTAGGCAGTGGAAGCGATTGGTAGTGATTCTAGAATATATGGGTCGCTTTCCGGATTTAGATAGCATTCGCTGATATACATATAAATTAACACAAAGGACATATGCAAATTGAAAGTATGTGAGTGTACGTCTACTCCATGCTACATTAGAGACGTAAAAATGCGAGGAAAATTTAGGACAGGAGAGTTGCAAGTAATGGGCGGCGAATGACTGTCGATTCGAGTGAGCAGCTTGACTTCTAATTGTAAAACAAGAAGAAGAGGTTGACAGACACTAGAAAAATACTACCTCAGTCAAAATAGCCGGAGCAATATTTTGTTGCGAGCACTATTTTCTTTAATTAATAAATGAATATGTTCAATTCAATAATACCTGCCAAGAGACAAAATTTGTTCGACGACCCGCTCTAAGATTGCCGAATCCAAGACTGGAAACACAGGTAGCTCGCTACCTGAATGCTTGCGTGCTTCAGACATTTCATTTTTCAGTCACGAAATGTGGAGGCTGCTTGCGTTACAAACTAATTTACGGTAAGTGCTCAATCGGCGTCGAGCGGGTGCTCGAGTAGCTTCGTCCTCTCCTTGAACGAAACTTCGGGGCGTGTTCTCGCTCGCTCCTATTTTGACGTCGGCCACTTTCGCCGGCGGGCCGCGACGCGCCAGCCAAATTGAATGCAATCAAGTATCGCATTCGGGCGCGCCAACACCAGGACGCCAAGGAAAATCCTCGAGCGCCCCGGCCCTTTTTGTCTTCTCGCAAATTTTCTTGCCAGTACGCGCGCGCGCGCCCTGTTAACCTCGTTTTCTCATCTGGAGACGGGCTTTTACTGCATACGTTCATGCCAAACGGACAGCCGTTCCTGAGTTATGTTATAACACACTTGCCGTTTCCGCTACTTTCTCGATGAATTTTCTGAGGTAATATTAGCAGTCATAATTAGGAAGTTAGAAAAAGTAGAGTAGTTAAAAGAAAGATTCCACTCTATTTTAGATAATTATACTTGTATTAAATAGAAGGAACAGAATCTATTCTGTGTTTTCGAGGACTTAGGGAATTTACACGTTAACATTTTCACCGACTCGTCCAAGGGATTGGATGGTCAGAGTATCCAGCCTTCTCCCAAAGGAAGAGATATCCAAATTCACTCAGATCTTGACGGCACTCGGCATACATGCATACATAAATTTCTCTAATTTTCTCACACATGTATTGCAAAATATCACTGAGAACTCTCGGGGTCCCTTTACAAACGTTGAACTGTATTTTATTCTACATCAACCGCATTCATCCAGCTTTTCCGGCACAAGATTTATGATTACCATGCTGTTATTACCGTTTGCGTTGTCCGCATGACAAATCGTTTATACTTACAGGATATTGCGACTTTCTGTATGGTCTGTTACGTTCCGACGTCTGCCGATCTCATTGTTTCTATGGTGTTTCATTCTTCACAAGGGATAAACACAGTGGAATAAGTAATGGCAGAATAATATCCAAGTCATAAGAGGCCCAAGCCCTTCACGTGAGCCGACCACTTCACGAAATCGTGCGTAACGAGAAAGAACCGAAACACCGGAAGGGCGCGTCTACGCGCGTGTCTGCCCTTTTAACCCATTAACCCGCACATTCGGTCGTAAATGGGTTAAGCCCAGGGGTCTTTCCCGCTCTCGGTCTGTAAGTGACGGCGCATACAGCACGCCAAAGCACACACACACACACACACACTGGCACAGAGTCGCTTTGAATTTCAAGCAGATGTGGCAAGCCGCCGAAACCACGGGTGCCGTTCGTTCCACCGAGCGTTAAATGTTTATCATCGCCGACTTCATGATTTCATCCCCGTGACCATGCAGATGATAACCCGCGTCAGGGAGTGCGCTCCAGTCTGGCGAGCGGAGGACAGAAGAAAGGAGGACGTGGATCAGAGAGAAAAAGCACGGATTAACTTTTCAAAGGATTTGCCAATCCCCGGTTTTCTCTCCCCCCCCCCCTCTCTTTCTCTCTCTCTCCCTCTCACTCCCTCTCTCTCTCAGTCCATCGGGCGGAGCACTCTAGGAAAATATAGAATACTGCACGGTACGCGGCCAGTGCAGCGGAAACAAAACGTCGAAAACAGCTTCGATGTCAATACGTTATTACGGACGTGAGGTGGATGCGCGAGCGGGTGGCAAGCGAGACGGGCAGAGGGAGGCTGGACGGAAAGAGAAAAGGGAGGAGTTGCCTGTATATTTTGATCGGCCGGGTAAAGCCCCGCTATAAAAAATGGAGCTCCGCTCCACGGAAATCTTTGATAATATTCGCGGTACGTGGTCCTCGGAAGTCATCGAAAATTTAGCGGAACTACGGTAAGGAATTATTCATCCGACCGCCCGAGAGATGCAGCAACGGATTTGAAAGCCGCCTCGTAAGGAGATACATGCAGGCGGGATGTGAACATAGTCCGAGTGCTCTCTAGTGAACGAGCTTGGGAAAGGACTTTTATTGCAAGGAGATTGGTAAGGTAAACCTCAAATGAGGAAGGCAGGTTTCCGCGAAACACCCTTATAAATTGAAATCTTTTCCTACATTTTAGATGTTACGATCATTCGGAGTTTCGAATATGTAATTATATTGGAGCGAAGACAAAGGAGTAAGACAAAAGGACAAGAGCTGACTTTGCCTCGGAGGCGAAGTTAATGCAAAGTTTCGAATTTATGTCCTTCGGGTAGAGGGTGACTTGGTTCTCCGAGTGAAACGGCGGCGGATCGAAGTGTGTTTAATGAGGAGAGCACTCGACTGGGAGAAAACAATCGTGCCGCCGCCTTCTGGCGGAAATATAGCATTGACTGGAAGCGGTATTCATTCAATCAAGGTTCTGACGCAGAAGTGTGCGCTCGCTATTCGCCCTGCCTTCGCGTTCTTACGCCTGTCTGTCCTCATAACTCACTTCCGCCCCGCCGGGATTGCATCCTTACAACCCTGTTGTATCACCATTCTGTCTTCCTCTCGGCTCTTACCGAGCATTACACACTGCACCCCTTCTGCAGAATGTGGCTTAACAGCGTTAGAAGGGCATCTCCACGCATCCTCCCGCCTCTCCATTTCCGGATTTGCATTTGTAAAAGCAAATGTGTCAGCAGCGTAACTCTGGCAAGCTTTAATTTCTCATCGCTAATCCAAAGCGGTTTATTGCCGCTTCGAAAAGAATTCGTTTTGAACGTCTGCAACCTCACAAGACGTGCGCGAAATACGTGGGGAGAGGATAAAAGAAAGGAGATACGAGTGTGGGCGTGTGTGAATTTTACCAGCTTGTTGCACGGACATCATTTGTCTCCGCGACAGTGAATTTGCTCCCCTTTCATACCTGCCGGATGACCAGCGGCGTACCAGGGACATTTTCTACCGCATTCTTCTGTATTAACTCGTTAAATATCACCGAGGGAAAGCCCGGGCAAAACTGAAGGTACGAGACGTTCCTTACAAGGAAAAAGAATGTGAGACGCGCGTACAGTGAGGACCTGCCATAGGGGAATTTGCGGAAATTCCGAGCGCGTCGCGATAATAATAAGCAGTGCAGCGCCAAACGAATGAATCGATAATTGCATCGGGCGACACTGAAATTTAGGCAATTATCGCAATTAAGCGACAGAGGATGCCACCAATTCCACGCACGCGCGCGCCACGAACACGATGCGAACATATAGCAAGCAATCGTTTTATCACAGTCGAACATTTTATCGGACTCGTTCGGGTAGAAATGCAGAGCTCAACTCGAACACTGTTTCCAGTCAGTGGAAGCTGTAGAATTGTAGATTGTATCGACATGGCGCTTTCGCCGCCGGGTTAAATCGCACTCGACTCGCTTGAATCACTGCCACTTGATTTAGTAATTACACCGAGAGTCCTCGACGGATAATAGAAATACTTGCAATCTACTACGCAAAAGAACCGCCACTCCATTAAGCTCGATAAATGGGGCTCGAAAACAAGAGTTTACGATTACACAGCGGCGAATGGATTGCGAGAGATTATCAAGAGCCTCGTTGGAAAAATGATATTCCACGATGCTAGAGAATTGACGGGGGCTAAAAAGTACGTGGTGGAGGGTGAGCGGAATTTCTTGGGGCGGGCGAGTCAACTTCCGTGAAGGGGGTAGGTCAGGCACCGCCGACTAAAAGTTCAGGGTGCTCAGCTTTAATTTAACTTTCCTGCCGAGCACTTCTCGATATTTTAATCATTTTCATATTAGAAGCTGTCGAAGTAACGGCCGATGTGTATCCAATATCAAAGTAGATCAAGAGTGTGGAGGGGTGCCGGGGGCAAAGAGAGAAGGGGATGAGGCGAATGGGCAAGGATGAAGGTAGCGGCGGGGCAGAGAGCGAGGTCGTGGAAAAGTTTCGCGTGACTTGTATGCCGAGGGAAGAAGCTGCCCGATGTAATCATGATCAACCAACCTCGACAAAGTGCATACGCCGCATAGGTATAGCTATACTCTTACGGATCGACGCCAAGACGAAGGGAAAAGGACGAGGCGAGGTATACTTTACCCTCGAGTCGAGAAAATATAGGATTGCGATACTTCCAACTACATGACGCACCGATCTCCAAACGTACTCGCTGTCGTCGTATCCGCGTTAAGGCGCATTCCCAAGGCTGACGCGAGTGTAACCAGAGAAGCGGGCAAAAATCTTTCTCTCTCTCGGCGGGCGTATTAGATTGCCGGGCGATACAGAGAGCCAGTGGAGCAGCACGCCAGATTCGAAAGTGTGCCGAGAGAGCGTGCGCCGATACCTATGCGAAACCCCGGCAAAATTTAGATGAGATCCCAACTTTTCGCAATCCCATCGCTCTTGCTGACTCCCATGTAAATTCATCCAGTCAGCGATAGCGCAAGGGTTTCGCTCTCGGTGGAGAAACACCATGGAATTAAATAGCATGAAACGACTATCAAGGTGACCGTAATTAGATAGCACGCTGAACTTGATCGAGAATATGGATCATGAAAACGATCCAGACTACTACCAGCCTGGCTGTGTTTGCGCTGGAGAACGCGCGCGCGCTCGTACGTATTCCCGACGTGCTAGGGAAACGAGTTATATATCGGATTCCAACCGAGTGACGAGGATTTCTTTAGCGCGGCGGAATTATGGAATTAGAGAGGGAACACAGGGTTACAACAGTGAGATGATACGCCCTCGTTGCACTTCCGTAAGAGACGAGGCAACGTCTGCTGTTGGTGTTGCCAGTGATGTTGGAAGAAGAGGCCGCTCTACATGGCAATTTTCTAAGGCTTGGCTCTTCGTGAAAGAATATTCGCTTTCGGCGTCACCTCAACAATAACCGACTGTGGAATGCCCTTCCCATGGAACTGCTAAACCACCAACGTGTCTGTCGAGCCGTAATGAGAGCGCGCGTGGAAAACCATGACAAAAGGAAGTATTCCTTATTGTCTTTCTCGCGCACCTTGACACTGCCATTAAGATCGCTCTCTGTCCAGCTACAATCCCCGCATGGACAACCATCCACCATAATCATGAGTTTCCCACATTTTATAATGTCCTACCATCTCTTCATTTACCATGGAAGATGCAGTATTTTCACACCTATTTCAAGGACAAAACAGTTCTGCTTTTGGTTTTATACTCCGATTGTTATAGCGTTTCGTTCACTCTTTAAAGATATATGCATACAATAGGTCGTTGCATATGAAATATCCAGTACTTAACAGCAATTTATATTGCAAAATTCAACACTTGAGCGACCTAATAAAACGTGTACTGAATATTAAGAATGCGAACACGCCACTGCTCCAAATTTTAAAACGTTGAATGCAATTCGAGTCTCATTAGGAAGTTCCAAGATTATTAATTCAAACATTCAATATTAGAACAGTGTAAAAAGAAAGGAGAAAAACAGCATTCTTTCTGCCTCTGATTGCATTAGTGGAACCGAAAGAGTTCATCCAACTAGGGCAAAGTTACTTCTCCTGGTCAATGTTGACGGCGCGCTTTTTACATGGCGAGTTTCGCGTGAGTGCCGCTTGTACACGACTTCTCTATGCCGGATAGTTTTTTTCACCGCGTGCGCGCCAGAATATAGTTCAACGTTTCAACCGCCCGCACAACGCGCGTGCATTAAAAAACACGGCTATATCCCAATTCCGAGAAGGCAAACAGAGAACGCACTTGGATGATGCGCACATGGACTGGTGTGCGTGCAATGCGTGCGTGCGTACGCAGAGCTGCAAGGTCGCCGATATAAAGGCGTTCTCGCTTACGCGAAGGCCAACACGCATGAGAAAACTCAGCGCGCAGAGACCGGTCGACCTACAATTACAATATGTGCCAGGAGCAACGGTAAAACCGTTTTTACTAAGTGCGCCCGATCGGGATGGGCAAAAATGGACTATCGGCTTGTAACTGCTATCAGGATCAGCGCTAATCCTTTTCCACTCGAGCTTCTTTTGCTCCGAATATGTCACTCCTCCACTCCACCGGATGCATTAATTATTAATAAGTCTGTGTGATTCAATGCATTAATATTCCATCTGACACAGAATATCTTGTTTGATGAAAAGAGATATTTTACGGTTCAGAAGTTAATTAAGCCTGTATTTGGAGGTTCTCGTAAATTTCGAAGGAGTCTCGATTTTGCTTATAAACTGTCTGCATAGGCTTGCTGTTGTTAGGTATAATTCCTATTGTTTAAATGCTGTGTCTTTGAAGTACGCATGTGGGTGACGAGATTATGTGGAATTATAATCGGCTTATAAGAAAGTGAGGCAGCTTATAAGGAATTGTGTCACGTCGGACAAACCGGCGGAACCAGATTCCGAACCTAAGCATGAAAGCCGACAGTAATTCGTAACTCCAGGGAACTCAGCAATCTGCCTAAACAGCGTACGCAAATCCTATTGCATAACTTGGAGCGCAAAAATTCTACCATTTAGCCAGGGTAAATCCAATCGTAGTTATGCGGGCAACTCTCGGAAGATGATCTGGAGCAGTGCACAGAGCGCGCACCAGTTTTTAGCGGAAGGGATCATTATGCAAGGCACGGTGGCTGCCCGGCGAGTCTTCTATTATGCGCGTGGTGAAACGCGTAAATTGTGTTGACAGGGCATAATGATTCGAACGTGACAATATTAAAAATTCGTCGTAATCCTGGCGTGTCGTCTTCATTATGAGAACGTGACAGCGGCGCTGCTTTAACACCGAGTCACAGAAAGGGAAAGAGAAGTTTGCTGAGATCTCTTTCCCTGCGCACACCTCACTTTCTCATTAATCAAATCGCCGTAGGTTCTCCGCGGAAGAGACATCGTTCGATAGCTTGCAAGATTCTCTTGGCTTCTTGACCGCGCAGTTTTACCGCGATCCAATGATGAAATCTCGGAATTTCAAAAAATCGAACATCATGCAACATTAATTTGCCTCTGATTAAATGCATTCGTGGGCGTAGTGAGTTGCACGCGTACGTGACACGCGACCTAATTCAGCCTGCCGGGCACTCGTGAAACAAATTATGTAAAAGAAAGCAACAGTGCGTTGCCGGCCCCGAGCCCGGAAAATCTCCGCTTCCCCGGTTATCGGGCATGTGGTTCTCCCTTTTGCGTGCTGCGCTTATATCCAACCTACTGGCACACGGAGTCAACGAACTGTCACACTTTAAGTGAACTTTAAATCAGATTACCTTTGCGCACTTTCTTAGCGAGCCCGCCGGGGATACGCACGTACTAGGAATACCCGAATAGCCACACGTGGCCCTCCGAAAACGTGTGTAAGCCCTCACGTCGATCTGACAAAGAAGTCTTAAGTAAATCATTTACAATCTTCTCACTCGAGACTCCATCCAACGGGACGCAATGCATATTCTCCGAAAAAATATCTACCTTTCTTACAATACACTGAAGGAATGATTAAACTCATTCCTTGTTTCGTTGTACTATATTTTCACTCAATAGTAATTCAATTTAGTAAAATAAAGTGGAAGAATATTAATTTCGTTGTCCTTATTTTCTTATCCTTGCTAAAACTATAAAATTTTTAAAGAAGATAATCATGCAATGTACTAGTATCATTGAAGATGTTAAGTACTTTACATGTTTGATTTCAAAACGTTTTTGTAGACAATCCTTTGATAAGTACATGTAATGAGCGGAATGTCGGTCAACTTATCAGAATTGTCGATCAATCTGAACAGAGGTGAGTCGCCTATGCGGTAAGCTAGGGTTGTCTGACCACACTGTTCTCTAACGCACCCTTGCTACCTTGTTACCTCTTATCACATCACACAGACACTGTGTCGGCTTAATAAGCATAAGTGTCCCTACGTGCTCGTGAATGCTAAAAGCCACACCGCAAGATTTGGCAGAGACTCATGTCCTAGCCCCAGAAAACCCCCTACCCCCACTCGCCCCCCAGAGACATTAATGAATGTAATTGCGTCAGGTGCGCCTGGAATACCAACCGCACCGTGGCACTCCAACCATTTTCAAAGCCGTGAAGAACGACGATATTCTTTCGTCGAGGGGGAAACAGTCACACAACCGGCAGTGTGTGAAGCTTGTAGATCAAACTTTCGTGCGACGCGCATCCATCAGAACGTGGAATGTATTGAGGAAACGTGCGAATAGCACTCAGAGACAACCCCATAAAACCCAAATCAAAATATGGAAATAATAAATTAACGACGCCATACATCTACATTATAAAACTGAGCGTCAAATACGTAATTCCGGAAGAGCATCCAATGAATCAGGAATGAAGTGGAGGAAATCTGCTATGATTCAAGAAGAAATAATGCTGGTCACACTAATCGTTCGCTTCTTTATGATATTCATGGTAGCACTCGATGAATCATCGATCGCTCGAGTAATAATACGATAATTTCCTTCTACGTGATTCTACAGAGCGGTCCCAGTCAGCGGGTTTCATTGTACGCCAGCTGCTGCCGCCGGCGGAATACGGATGAATATTATTAAGAATGCGCATATAATTAGCAGCCGCCGACCGATATCCATTCGAGAAGAGACGCCACTCTCGCCTTCCAATTCTTTCCAGATGACCCCAGATGCTGAGATCGTGCAAGGAGTATGGCCCAGGTGAGGGTGGAGGGGCGAGGGGGGGTGCGCGCGTCCCAGGGGGGAAAGCGTACGCTCGTGGGATGTATACAATCCGAAGTGAATGAGACCAAGGATGCAGAAGGAAGGAGATCGAGCAGCCATTGCTACACGTCCCTGGCACACGCGTGTTTACTGAGAAGCAACCACACTAGTGCGTGGCCTGCATGGGCATTCGTCAGTTGCTGAATGAGTCTGAAAGGCGCGTGAGTCAGCGTAGCCCTCAGCAAGTCGATGCTATTTCAGCGTGTACGGAAAACTAAAGCGAAATAAAGCATGACTAACGATCCACGCCGCCGTTGGCCAGATTTACGTGGCCCACCAGCAGCAGTAGCAACTCGGAAACCCGCCGCCACCTGCCTTCGACCTCTTTTTTCTCCTCTCCCCTCCTCTTTTCGGTCCACTCTCCTTTCTCTATCACACACCCCCTTTTCTCCTGGTAATACACGAGCGCGGGTGAGTGCAGTCTCTCTGCGCTCCTCCTTCCCTCTCCCAACTTTTTGCCTCGGCCGAAATATTTCTCGGGGTAGTCGTGCCACCGTACAATTTCACCCTGAAGCCCACCGCACTCTGACACCACATACGCCGCCCTTTTCCCTCGTCCTTCCTTCTGTCTCTCGCTTTCTCTCGGCTTTGTTTCAATCATTCCCCGTCAGTATCTTGCAACGTATGTACGTCTCCGGGCTCGTACCTCGTCGACCCGAATCGCCTGGATTTCACCTTCCAGGCCCGCCCGCACGGATGCTGCGTTGTACCAGGTCGGATCAGCGCGGAACATCTCGCGGGATACAGTCCGACACGGCGAGGAAAAGTTTGCGGTTTTAGAGTAGACGCACGCGGTGGCAGACACACCCTGCGCGCTTTTGTGAAGTCTCGTCCTCTGAGTCCTTCTCTCGTCACCGACTACAACGACCAAGTCAGGGATATGCGCCGTGATGTAAATGCCCACGACTCCCTCCGGCTGAAATACACCCTGGGGAGCAGGCAGGCGATAAGTATGCGGTGCAGACACACTTTTCGCCGCCCTTTTCACCCCGACCACGAAAAGTCAACCTAATCGCGAGGAAAGACAGCAAATTGTTTCGAGTACATAAAATTGTAAAACAGCCTTCGCATGAACGCAAATATCAAAGAAAAAATGTTAGAATTACTCTGAAATTTTATTTACGGAATTGTCAATATTATATTTCCGTTATATGAGTCATAAATTAGAGCATCTATAAGGATTCATTTAATTAAAGTCAATTTCGCCCAGTGTAAAATGAACTCGTGTTTTACCATCGTCGCGAACGTGTGGTTTGTATTGCGAAAAGCAAACTGCGCGTAGTTAAAGCAATTGACTATGACGAGTATCAGCGATGATGACGGCGTATGCACTTGACGTACATCTCTGTATTTAAAGCGTTAATATCACGTAGTCTTTCCGAGAATCGGATTACTCGAGCCGCCGTCGACGAAGAAGAGTCCTGACCCCGACAATAACGTCTAACAGGCTGCTGCTGCTGCTGCTGCTGCTGCTGCCGCCGGAGTAACTCGGGAAGGAATGAGTCGTGCGTTCTACAAAAGTACTCGCCGCGCGATCGTGATCTCAATAGCGAACTAGAAGCAGCAATTACTCGAGAATCCACAGTACCACTAGATGCCAGGAGGGACAATGCGATAGACAAATGGAGAGGCGAACAGAGAAAGGAACGACCAGGAGAAAAAAGAAGTCCTTGATCAGTAGCGCCATCGAAATGTAAACCCGCCCACACTGAGAAAAAGTTAACACTGGATACGATCTAGACCTGTCTGCGAATGCTCTGCATTTCCGCCGCTCAAAACTTAAAACCCAAGGTTTCAAACTGCCGGCAGTAATAATGCAGGACGTAGATCGTTCGAATATAATCGAAAATGCCGGAGCGGCCGGCGCGGCGAGGAGCTCGCATCGCCGACGACTATCTAGGCACGCGAAAACTTCCGAACAACAGGATAATATACCTTGACGGAGCGAGAGTAAGAGAGAGACAGAGAGCAAGGCAAAGAGCGAGAGAGAGAAAGAGAGGGGCGAATGGGGAAGACCGGCCCGGCATCGCGCTCAAGTTCCTCTGTCTCACGGAGGTTCGCTCCGGAGCGAGGCAAGATTCCATTCCGAGCGAGTCCACATTTACCTTCCTCTCTTTCCCACACACTACTCCAAGAAGCGCTCGTATTCGAGTGTCCTGTCAGTCTCGCGAGCCACGTAGGGCCATAAGGCAAGATAGACTGCTGTCCTGTTGGTGTGCGGCCCAAGAAGGCCGCAGTGACGCACAAATAACAGGAGAGAAAGAGAGGGACGAGTGGGGCAAGGAGAGAGGTTGGAGGAACGCGCGAAAAGGAGAATGAGCCACAGGGGGAATAAAAAGAATATCGACACTTACTTCCATACAAGGCAGCCAAGGGAGGCAAGCAGGCAGGCAGGCAGGCAGGCAGGCCTTCTCTGCTAACTCCGCTCTTCGTATCCGTCAATCGGCGCAGCACACAACCTTGTCCCTTTTGCTCCTCTCACTGTACACCGCGTGTAACCCCCTCGCTCCTTCCTCGGCCGGCTACCTTTTCTCCTTATTCTTCCCCGTCCCTCTTAGCCAGTGACCCGAGCGCGCCACACAGAGAGAGAGAGAGAGTGAGGAGACGCTCTTGCTGGACGACACACAGCTGCAGCACAGCCACCAAGCGATTTAACCGTACGAGAGAAAGAACCCCGGCGCTCTCTCTGCTCTCTCCCTTTCTCCCTCGCCAAGATGGAAGAGAGGAACTAACACCACCGGCGAACAAGTGTGTTCGCGCGCAGATTTCACCGGCCCGCACCGAGCAACGCGCTCCTCCGCCGGCTAGCAAGGATTATTGTGAGTACACTTGCAAGGGAAAAACCGCACAGGCGAATCAGCGGGACGCGCACTGTTCGCGCGGAGAGACTCACGTGGAGTGAATGTACGAATGGAGAGAGATGATCGAGGTTTATTCCGGTGCGGAGTCCTCGTGTCACAGCATGCCGACACCAGCGTGCAGGTATGGGAACGCGCACGAACAACACACGATGTATGTACACTCAAGAAGAGACTCCGATCGGCAGTGGCGACGAGACTCACGCACGACTTACGCGCACTGCGGACTCCGGCAGACTGAACGCCAAGACAGAGGCGAAGCCTGCGAGAGCGACCGGTGCGCTCCAGTCGGTTGATACCCGAGTTAGCCGTCACGCGTCTTTGGCCAGAACTCTCGGCGGCCCGAATCCTTCTCAACAACGCTCTCGAATGCACTCTCTTCTCGAGTGTATCCTTCCTGCTTCGGCCTGTCCTCACGTTAAACTCCACTGTCACTCGATAATCTCTCTCGAATCTACTGATTTCCACCAGTCTCTCCTCTAACGCCGCTTAGTCATGCTGATTGATGCTCTTAACCTGGTATTATAACTGACCTAATCATAGGTGTAGTTTTTAAGTGCTTGTTGCCTTTAGTTTGGTAATCACACTGCAAGGCAGGATGGAAATAAAAATCATACTTGAAATGCTGTTCCTGATCTTTCCATCGCACGATGCCTGTAGTAACATATTATTCAGACGTAATCAACGCAAATTTGAACACGGTAAGTTATTTCGAAATATTTCCTTATAACCTATAAGTATATCCCATAAAGGATTCTTTTCGCTTTCTTTATAATACTTATGACTATCAGAATACTTTTGAAATTAGTAAGAGCAGCTGCGTTAAGTAACACAAATAGTAGAAGCTTAACCCACAAAGAACAGCTATTACAGTCACCAAGTGAACACGCATATGGTGGCAATTACGATTACCTATGATAGTAGTTCTTCCTTGTAATGCCAAGCGAAGTAAGTCATATCCGTGATCATTCATGCATACCCTGGGACAACTTACACGATTCTCTTGCTCGTTTCTTTTCAAATTATCTACCAGCGACTGGATGAAATGCAAATGTTGGAAAACATTCGTTGGATGAGAGAAATAATTACGCACCTGCTATTTCTCATTGATTACTAAATGATTAATCCGGCGAGGGCTGGCGTTCGCGCACCCCGAGGTCGTCGGCCGGCGACACGAATGTTTATCATTCAACAACCCTGCTACGGCCCAGATTCCCGGCTGCGTTAGGTGTTATTTGTACACGACTAGTTATGTTTACAATTTTTTTTTTTTGTTTTCCCAGAGCGAGGCGGCGAGGACCCGGGTTGGGGAGGATTAGCCAAGCGGCGCTCCGACGACACGCGCTCCTCTTATAATGATATTTTCGCTTTCCACCATGTGTGAGTGTGCTGTATATTTATTTGTGCGTGCGCGCGCGCTCACTCGACACCACGTGGCGAACGACCGGGCGAACACTTGTTCCTGACTGGGAAACACGGATCGGGTTATAAATTACGGATATGACATCCTGCGGCTTTAGCTGAAAATTGGAATTATAAATGAAAACGCGTGTTGAAATCGGCTGAAAGTGCCGTGTGAAAACCATCAGCCCCCCTTTTAGTGCGTGTGGTTTTACTGGGATAGCGTGAAAGCAATTGGTGGGTCGGAAAATTTTGCCTGTGGTGGCGGGGGAACACGAAATATCAACATATGGAGTAGGATTTGCGTATTTTGGGGAGCTACAATAGTGGCAGACAAGTGTTTGGCCAAGAATCCGGTTGCAGCATGGATTTATAGAATTTATTTTTGTTTTAAAGTACATGTTTTATGTGCGCGCTTGCCTTTTTTCCTTGGGATTTGAACATAAATTCATCGCGCAGTGAAGATTGGAACACAGAACGCTCGTATCCGAAGCAGTGCTGTTTAAATATAAATTTCTCGTTTTACGTAAGCACGTTTGTTCAAATAACGTATACATTCAACGGTTCTGCTGATATTTGCCTTTAAAGAACCAATATGATGTAAATTTTGGGTCCGCGCTCACGCAGTGAATACAAATGTATTTTCCGTAATGCAGTAATCTGTAATTCAGTTTGCTGCGTATGTTTACTCATTTAAGCAATATGCCTTGCACGTACATCATTCATTTTCTTTAGTAACTGTTTTATATTATACTTAAAAATTGAGACACGATAAACTCCAGACTAAAAATTCTTCGTTTTATTGAAAATAACGGGAAGACACTTTAAAGCCCTCATTAGAAACTGAAGTTAAAGGGTCGGAGGCGCCGGTTTAGTCAAGAGGTCAATAAAATTTGTACGACCCAAAGTGTTTCGAGTAAAGAAGAGTACTGTGAGTTCGCGCTGGTCTTGGCACAACCATTAACCCCACACTTGTACCTCCTCAACGAGATCTGCTCCCAATCGAATTTTATCTCGACCTGTATGAATTCTTTCTTTCGCCGACATCGAAAGGTGAAATATCGCGTGATGCTTCCGCGAAACAGCTTCAACGTATAGTCAATATTTAATATTATTCCTGTTTGGAAGGTCGGTAGTGTTGACAATCGGCATTGCAGTTTAACCGAATGAATCCCAGCGAGTGCAATCATACAAAGAATTCGCGATGCGTTTGGATTCGACGCACAGACGCTTAATAATACATTTCTATCGATATCCCAGCGATACGCTGACGCAAACAACCATGTATATTGTCGCTCATATTCCACTGTGCATGATATTTCGTACTCAAGCGTGCACAGATTGTGACAAATCCACAGGGAAATCGTTTCAAAAAGTCCCCCGGAACAAGAGCTAAGGGAATATTAGCTGTATGCATCTAATGCTATTTATTATTTATTTGGGAGGGTTCTCACTAAGAGGTCTCAGGGATAGTTTGCAATTTGCAAACAGCGCTTGTAATTTACAAGCGTTGATTCCTGTATTTATATACATATATAGTACTGGTTATAAGCACGATTCGTAGTGCCATATCGTTTGCTATTCACTTAGCAAGTACCTTCTTGCGAATACAATTAAAAATACAGGAATTTCCAAGCAGTAATTGCGTATAGAAAATACGATGTTGAAACGTGCCAACAAATTTGATTACTTTCCAGCCCTTTTAGTTGAACCTTTCTTTACATCTTCTATTAGACTTTGCTTTTGATTTTTAACACTTTTCACAACGATTTCCTTCACGATAATCAGAGGCAGAGACTTTTTAATATGATAGGAAGAAAGTGCGTATAGAAATGGTTTAGAGGAATAGTTGGGGGGAAGGCAGATGATATACATTTAACAATAAGTTATTGCGAGTTGCGGTCCGTAATGTCGCACTTAATTAGTGCAAGCTAGTAATATTCGCCGAAGGTCGTCCGATGCTTCCCTCAAGCAAGAGGGAAGAACAGAAGGCAGCTCTAGCTGGCACGTTGCGGAGGTGCGGAAATAAATTACGAAGTGCTTCTTAATGAAACTTTCGTACTCGAGAGGTAGCCGCGACAATTTTTCAAGCCTGTCTCATACGTGTCCGCGCGCGCGCGCGCCGCCTTGGACAAAGTGAACGAGCGCCGGGGCGAACATGAAGAGAGCGAGTGCGACACATTTGTATTTCGAAGATAAAAATCACCCGGCAACAAGGAAACCTCTCAGCAACGAATTTCCAGGTCGATCGAAGTGCATCTCGGCGAGAAAATTGCGAAATTTAACTCCTGATCTTTCTCATCCTCGAGCTGTCTTCCTTGCCGGTTCAGATTTATCTCGCGGGCACCAACTTCAATTGGAATAAGTCCAGCTTGATGACTGGAGAGAAACAGTTTCTGTTTGGAGCGCTGTCTTTATTCACCGCGGCTTTAATTTGGTAGTTTATTACGTTACCTCTGCGACCCAGCTCGAAAAGCTACGGGAATGTTCTTGCAGGACGGCGTAACTTAATCTTTTAAAGTATGAAAAATATACAAAGTATCTAACGAGCAGTCTATCTGTCGGGTGCGCGCGTACCTTCTCCCTCGCCGTTTTTGTTACGTTGGCCGGCATAGTTGAAAAAACTTGCGTTACTTCAATTAATCTCAGTGGTCCGCCAAGTTTTATCTCATTAACGCGCTCACCCGGGCGTGGAAACCGCAACTTGTCCTTTCTGTCACTCTGTTTATAATGCCAGTCCTCCACCGGCAACATTCATATTTATCGTCCGCCCGCTGACATTATGTTAAGGTGTATACTATAATTTCACTGCACCGCAAACAACGTGGGATACCACCGAAAACACCTAGCGTCCTGTGCGGTCTTTGAACGAAGAGATTCATCTTCCAGTTCTGTGATTCGTATTTACAGTTTTGCAAACGTTGAAGGCGACAGCATACTCCGCGATAATTTGTTTGAACGTTCTTATTACAAAATATGAAATGTTATTGACATGGAGGAACGATGGAGTGCGATGAATGTACTACAGCAGACTTATTGCGAATAATGGGAATTATCAGGTAACGTTATATTTTCCAAAGTTACGGCGGTGCGTATTGATGCCCCAGTGAATTTCCGAGGTATTCATTTGCATCACGAGTTTTCAGTGACAATTTCGAAGCCCTCCAATTTATATCTCGCATTTTCCCGTTTAACATTCCTCTCTACGCTTTTTCGCAGTCAGTGGCGTGTGCGCCCTGTTTGCCGGCTAATCCGAGGGAATTCGTGAATGTATTTTAATGCGGGCGCAACATCTGTACCTGTAATATATGCTTTGCGATTTGTTTGTGATTCCCAAATGTAATTGGGATATAAATCAAGCGCTCATGAAGATGAACTGATTTTCGGGCGCGTTGAAAGATGACGCTGCGCGCGCTACGCTTAGCTTGGATACATAGAATATGCGGTAGCAAGCTTTTGGAATCCAAAGTTTTCCCGAGTGCATGCATGCATCATCCGCGATTCGGTCGGAGAAACTTTTCTATGACTGCAAGTTTGGACTTGAAATGTATGGGCGCGCCCTTAAATTGGCTACATCACTGCAGCAAAGCATGACCTGTCCTCTATTCCCAGGGGCTACTATCCGATCAAAAGTACATTCACTTTGAGAGTGGGGTGCTACATCATTTCCTACTCCGACATGCTGTTATGTTAAATGATTTCTTATTTAGTCGAGAATAATTTTATCTCTTCACAAATCTACACTATAACCTGTTCGTTGTTAAATACTACCTTATAACAAAAATTATGAATTGATAATCTTTATTCTTAATACTGATTTTAAATGAAATTGTAATTAGTCCATAGTTGAATATTCTTATTATTAATGTGACGGAAAGAACTGCTTATACAAAATAAGCGTTAAATTATCATTTTGAAACACTATTTCATTCTTTACCCGAGCTGTGCCACGGCAACATTCCCATGTCGTCGTTTTTTCCTTTCATTAACTTTAATTCAATCCAATCTATCTTCCTAGCAGAATACATATTTCCATTTTCCATAGTAGTCGTTGCACGACTGCGGAAAGGAGCTCGACCTTTTTCCTGTGCCCGAAATACATAGTCACATCATGCATACATACACGGATACCCATGACACGTGGCGTCCTAGTTACCTGTCATCCCAGTCATTATCCTCCTATTTTCCGGGCGAGCTGCATCTGGTCCGGGCTCTGTACAGTGCTCCACATATTTTGATATCAGGCCGGTCTCCTTTTCGGCGGTTGTTCCGGCTTGTTCGTTTCTTCCTGGCGTTTGATTACGCGCCGTAGCCGGAAGGGCCAATGTTTAATTTCTTTGTAGCTGCACAGAAGCCGCGGGTACCGTTTCAATGAATGGCAGAGCATATACGAAGTAGTAAGGCTACCAAGCCACGGGATAACTATTCACAAAAACACCAAGTCCACCTGCATTGTACACCTCTCACTCCTTCCTCCTCGCATTCCTTCTTTTTCCATATACATATACGTGTTTTCTAGCAGGCATCTTACACTTACTTTCCCGCAGCGCGTTTGTGGTGGTCCTTTGTGTTATCCTCTCCCAGTTTTTAGCCCGACTATTCCTGCCCTCCCTATTCCGCTTTTATGCCCGAGCGTTCTCTCTGACGCTGTGCATAGACGCCGGGGTTAAATTGGAAGTAAAGGCGGCGGCAGCGTCGAGATTATCCGAACCGAACTACCTAACAATACCTCGTCGATTATGAGGAATAAGGATATTTCCCTTACCATCTTCCGCTCTTCAATTTATTACCGGTGATACAGAATCCGATTGATCTTCCTTTACGTGATGAAGCTTCGAACTTATTTAGGGAGTGACTCTAAGGCATTGAAGCCCTTTGTCACTGGAAAGCCATTATCAAGTCGTGACCCGATGGGATTGGGAATTCAAGATAGAGTGCCGTGGTAGATTCCAGAAAGACGAACGACTGACAGAGTAAGGAAAGGAACCTGTTTACACGAGTGGACCATCCGCTGCTCCTTAATAAGTAATGGACCTAAGCAAGCGCGGCAACTGGCTTGAGGCTTGAGGGTTTCATCCCTTGAGCCGGAAAAAAACGTGAACTGGACTAGCGCGACATGAGGACCGATGCTGAAACCGTTCGGTAAAGAATAGAAATAGCCCGATTATTTCACGGATAAGTCATCAGCGACTAAAATTCGCATCTGGGGCAGGCATCTTGTTAAAAATAAAAGCGATCGTCAAAGAGGTATATCGAGTGGTCGAGTGTACGAAAGCGAATGCTGCTGACCTGGTTCAACAATCAGTCAGATCTATTTCGTGTTTCCTCATCTCAATTTCCAGGTACGCAATGAGACTTGGCAATCCCTAACGTTCAGATAATATTTATAAAGTGAAAGGGAGAAATCCATCTTAAAAAAGCGATACAGAATACTTCATAATAGAGTTTTATTTATTTGTATGGTCATAGGTACACGGAGTGGTGCACTTACATGGGAAGCTCGAATATCACCGATGTTTCTAAACATGTGAGAAATGCGACAGGCTAAATGTGGGTCACCGAATTTCGTAAAGATCGCGATTTCATTTCGCACTGGTCGAAAATACTTTGTGTTCCTCACTTTAAGAAAGGAAAGGAATTTTTAGCAGTACAGTTTTACAGGACTATTTTCATCACTGTACATTTGTGTCCAGAGAGCGCCTTAATTATTAAGCAGTTGAAAAACGTTCAAAATCAACGGAGATATGCGAGTCTACCTAACGAAATGAACCACTCGGTATAATAAATAATGGCTAAAACTCTGCGTATAAATAGTGTCGGCACAAGGTTCTTTTTTGGTTTTATTAGGCTCGTGCAATTAGCATTGTCATTTAGTACAGGCGGTTAGTTCCAGCTTGCAAATCGATTGTTCGTTACGAAGATGGTAGGCAGGGCATTGGCCCCATAACTTTTACGACAAAGTCTTACAAGCAACATTGAGTAGAATCATCGACATTCGTTGGTACAGCTTGTTCGAGAGAGGGAGGATTCAGAATAGTTACATTATTTACACGCCGGAACCAAGCCTGAACTCTTTGGTTGCAGTCAGAATGTGAAAGTCGAGCGGAAGATTTACATCGACGTTGTTGTGCTTATAATCGTTCAGGAAGTAGGAAGTCTCTTCTACGGTAGCTAGGAACCCCTTCGGTAGAAAGTCCTGGCTGCGTGGCTCCAATTCGAATCCTGATATGGGGTACTTTAATAAACTGTGCCAAAAAAATATAAACTATTATAGTAATTCAATAATTAGTACTCATATTGGATCCAATGTGCAAATCGTGTTACCTATATGTCGTTGGACTAACGTGAATACGAAGTGGTTCGCTCAAGGATTCGAATTTGTTCGCCAGAGTGACGTTGTGCCCAAAGAGACAGTATCGTGGCATCTTTTTCCCTACCACTCCTGCCAGCACCATTCCAGTATGAATGCCGATACGCATCTAGTAACAATCAAATCATTCATTTCCTTCAAAAAGTACATTGTCGAACATTTGTATATCAGGATGAATTCTTAACTGAGACAGGAATTAATCAATCAAACAAAGAGACCTTACCCTCATCGGTTTACCCTTATGTGTCAAATGATTACTGCAAGCCTGTATCATCTTCAATGCCATCCAGGCTATTTGTTGTGCATGTATGTACGTGTCCCGATGGAGACCGCATGCGACACAGTAAGCGTCCCCGATTGTTTCTACCTGCGTTTGTTGAGAGGCAGACGTATCAGTGCTTTCGCAAATGCGCTTAATAAAATAATGTGCGTGTGCCGCCCGAGACGTAATGGAGTTATTTGTGTCATCAGCGAGATTGCTTTAGTGCCTCGCTTTAATGTATACAAATTCAATGGAGCTAACCGGCCATTTCCTATGCTTGCCAGACGGGCAAGCTCTCTCTTACAATGACTAACTACGTTTATTATATCCACTAAAGTTCTGCGCGTAACGGTATATGTATGCTCTATACGTATATCGTGGTAGGGCCTGCGGCTTTATTCATTGAAGCTGCGGAAAGTTTGCGCACTCACAAACTTATCGACGGTGACATTCAAATGTAAGAATAGTTTTAGATTAATTCCAGAACACATTTTACGTTTAGGATCGAGCAGTCTGAGATAATTCTTCGTATGCAAAAGGTATATTAATTAGATCAGTAGAATTATTTGCATTCATCTCCCAACGCACCTTATATACATCCAGCTGGCCACAGAATGAATCAAACTGTTCGTAGAGATTCTGCAACATATTGATAACCATCATTGGCGTCGCTGTAGAGCAGATCTCCGTGAATCCCACTATGTCACTGAAGAGCATAGTTACTTCGGGATACGTTTTTGCTTCAATACTTTCACCTGAAAAATAATTCAATATTTTTTTTTTATATATATATATATATAATATTGTAAATACAAAGTACCGTCCCATGGTTTAACAAGGGCTACTACTTACCAAGCCACAGTCGTTTCGCTATATCCGGTGGAAAGATAAGATGAAGAAGACTAACATTCTTCTCCCTTTCTGCGGAAACTGCCAGACTGGCTTCCTCAATAGAACTCTTCAGTTTATCCATCCGCCTCCTCAAACCGTCCTGTGTAACAATAAATAAACTGTAGTTACGTTTGAAGTCCTCGCTCGGGACAATAGTTTCAAATAGAAGAGTCCTGGTTTATCATCAGTCTCTGCAGTTGCGTGCTGCGGATGCTGGTGCCCTCTCGGCAACCCAAGCTTTCGAGTTACCCGCCGTTCGACACCAAGCGAATCTGTATGTACCTGGTTCCGGTAAACTTATTACGAGATAACGTAATTAGCCAACGGAACCGTCTTTTGATAATATAGCCCATCGTGCGATCGAGACTCCATTAATATCGGTTAATGAGAGCAATTTATACCTGTGCTCTGGCTTGTTCGCCGACCAGGATCACGTCCCTTGTGGCATCGTGGAGAGGAATATCCGAGATAAAAAGTCCCCGGCTGTTTAGACCATCGAGGCCGTTAAGAAACGGCGAGCTCACGAACAGAATGGAATCTGACTCCGGACAATGGACCATTTGACCCTTCATCTCCAAACCCTAAAAAGAAATTGATTAATGAACGCCTGGAATGTATCTTTCAGTATTAACGATATCGATTCTCGATTAATAATGCGCGATATGTACGGGAGTTCACATATTGATCGTTTTTTTCAAAAGAGGCTTTGGTAGAAGCCTATTTAAATACAGTCTCATTTAGCAAAGTGATAGGGAGATTGTCAAGATTACAGGGGCTGAATGATGACTAAAGTATATGAGCTGGGATTATTCAGAACAAATGAAGAAATGATGAGTAAGAAGTATTTGGCAGCTGGATGTGTTAAGGAGAGTATACTGGCTTGGTAAATCAAGGATACGAAACTCAAAAGTGTTGGTTAAAATTAACGTGCTGCTCTTCAGCTATTTCTTAGAACGAAGAAATCTCCTGCGAACTTTGACGTCTCCCATAGGGACAATTTATTTCTGCGGAAATCGGATTTCAGTAAAAGGGGTTGCAGTTGAAGGCACACACCTCCGCCGGATACTTATCGATGCTGGGTGGTCTCTGAAGTGTAAGTACGAATGGCGTGTTCGAGCGCTTGAGGATCTCGTGGAAAGTCAAAGTGACACCGCGTGGCCGAGTGAAGTTGAAATACGTCGATATTTCTCTGCCGAGGCGATTCAAGTGTTGGCCGAAAATTCGCATGAAGCCGACCCCGAGCTGTACCAGCTCGAGTTGCCTGTCAACGACGAAGTGCCAGGGGAACGCCTTGCAGAAGCTGGCAACCCCCATGCGAAGATCCGTCGCCTTGGCGGAGAGTGGACGGAAGGCTGCTCTCTCCTCGTTGACATCGTAATCGATCCCGACGTCGAGAACATGTTCGCTGTACCGTTCCGGCGTAATGTGATATCTGGAACAGAATTACCCAAATCTCAGAAAACTGTCAGCTCAAGCTTTCGATAGTGTGACCTAAATTCTTCTCGTCCGAAACTTTATTTTAATTATGTCGCTCCCCTAATATGCGAACAAGGAAACTCCTTCAGGTAGACGTAATAAGAGAGACCATTACATGGAAGAGGTCAAGTGTATTTGCATGGTTGCAAGGGTCAGGGACGTACTTTATATCAGTTACACAGCTTTACGATAACATTGTACTTTTCTCAGAATACTCGTCAAGTTCTTCAGTAGTTTTAATACTACGGTTCCATAATGAATTCGTCTCGGATGAGATTAGAAACTAGTGATACTATTATAGGATTAACATGCAAATGTAATATTGTGTATAAAGAGGGAGACTCACCGAAAAAATTTAGAATTGTACGGGTCCGGTAGGATGTGCACGTTGGCCTTATCGTTATAAAATTGTCTGGCTATGCCCTTCAGACTGCCTACCAGTAGATAAGCGATAGACGGATGGTCGGTTGTGAAGTGTAACTCTATCGCCTCAGGCGTCGCAATGCATACGAATTCCGCCTCAGCCTCCGATCCCGATTGGTGCTGCACTACGTCATTTACACCATCAAGGGTGGTCAAGAAGGCTGTCAGATCATTGCCGAGGCATCGAAACGCCCGCTCTAAAAGGCCGACGCAGGCGGTGCAGATCAGCTCCTGACCCAGGTGGTCCAGAAATGCACCCACGTCGATGTCTGAAAAATTGCAGCGTTGTCAGTCGTTAATCCCGTCGGTCCTGGAGTGCCCCAGCATCCGAGAGGAACCCAAGCACCAATCAGATGATTCTGCGTTCGAGGGACTACTTCGCCATTCCTTTGATCGTGCATTTCGAATGATGGCTATGCCAGTATATACTTTTAGCCTAGTTTCTTCGGGAAGCAAGCACAACGGGCTGTTTCTTATATTTATAGATTTCTGGAGTGCGGTCTTTGTGGAAAGTACGAGAGTTGTGAACAGAGGCTTTCCACCGATATGAGGTCAGCATTGTATTCGAGAGAAGCAGCTACTGCTGGAGTCATTGTTGTCTAATCCATGGACCGGCGTTTCTCGGTTTCGTGAGTGTCAGCTGGATAGTTATCGAATAGAATATTCTATCTGATCGGATGCATGATACAAAACAGGAAATGTAGTCGAATATCCGGCATTATATTCCATGCACCATTTCGATAGTTCTGATGCCCCCTGCTTATTAATCATGACCAATTAAAATTTGTAATGCATGTTGCATAATTAGTTGATACAAGTACTTGTTTTTCTCTCAAAAATCGAAATTATTTGATACATATATATGCGTGTTTATGTAAACCCCATTAGACTGAAATTTAATTTCTTCGAAGCGAATAATACTGTACGATTATTTCTTTTGTAATAAAATCCTGGGTGCTGCTGGCTCCCATTTTACATTCCCTATCGGAGCTCATGGGGATTAAACACGCTTTTAATCTCGCTAACGAGACACAAGAAGTGCCTTCAAACGGGAGAGCGAGCGGGAGTGGAAAATCCGACTATTGTATTTGCACAACTTTCCATCCGGCGTAATGGTCTGCGGCGGGATTTTCACCGAGCGATCGCCGCTGAAGCTAGGATGTTTGTTTCGCTCTCGAGCGTATCAGCCGAGTCAATCAGTTGCGACGATACTCGGCCAGGCTTCAGCTTGTTCCTACCTCTCAAAACTCAAGGTTCAGCTTAACAAGAATCGAATCCTGATAGATTGAAACGCGGAGTCAAAAGAAACAACCAAACAAACCCAATTCACAGTAGATTTCAAAACAGTTTCATTTCTTTCGTACTCATCTATATTCGAATCTAAACATTTCTAATCAAGTTTACCATTTTTTGCTGTGCCATTAGTCGTGTTGCTCGAACACATTCGTAATGGGAATAGCTTTAGGCTGTGATCAGTGAATACTCGACTGCCTCTGGCTACATTAAACCTGCGGTGGCTAGTCATGTTCTCCCATGGCGTACTGCTTCGTGAATCCGGAAACAGACGTCCCACATCCGGCCAGCCCTAATTCTAGTCCATATTATATCCTATCAAACGTCACACCGCGCAAATCCATATGATCAATAGCGCTCGACATTCCCGGCCTTACATATAACATATAATGCGGGGGTCATTGGGCAAAGCTTCTGCGTATCGGCTAGCAAATCGCTTAGCCAACCGATGCTAATGACAAATTGATGGTCTTTTTGGTCGAACCTTCGGAAAGCCTTCGCTCGATTGGCTCTCGGAGATGAAACCCTGATATCGAACGCGTTAAATGCACAGATACATATTCGAATGGGCGTTGGGATACTGCGCTCGCAAAATATCTCGAGCGAACACGCTTCCGCCGAGCGAATGCCAGTTATCAAAGCGCCAGGTTGAATTCAACGGCGGTTGAATAGGCCGATCCGTGCGAATAATTAAATCGGGGCAAATGCAGTTAAAGGGGAAGTAGCTCGGTAAACACCATTGCTGATTTACATGCGGCCGAGGAGCCAATAAACTTATACGGTAGAATGGAGTTTAGTGGACGTGGTGCGTGATGCAACTGCAGTCGAGGATCCTGTTTACGGACCTTAATACGTACAATGCTCGGCCATCAAGGACAATTTTGCAGCGCAAACAGGTACGTGTACGGCTTAATGGACGATTAGGCTGCCTGTCAGTGTTGCGAAATTATCTTGCTCGTCCCAGCTATAGCGCCTGGCCGAACTGGATTTAACAGAGATTTTCTCACGGTGATAATACACACAATAATATATTCATCGTGAAAGCGAGTATACTTTAATCCTAAGAAAAGTAAAGACAGTCACATAAACCTTCCGTATTTCAAAGGTTTCTACAGAAGTTTTCAAATCTTTAAAAAATTGTGTCGATCCCATAGAAATCCATAAAATTTAACAATTTAAAAGCTTGATCTCTCACACCTGCAACTGTCATGAACAGACTATTACTCAAATGATCAAAGTTGTATCGTACTTTCAAAGTGAGAGAGGTGAATGCGTCGATCCATCACTTCTTCTGCTTTAGCAACCCTTTAAAAAGCATGGACTAGATAGAAGCAGAGTTTTTCTAGCCAATAAAGATAATTGAAAAGTTGTGCGCGCGAGCGTGACCTGATAATAGTATGTCATGCGTATCAGGCTAGTGTGCGTGGTATCTCGAGCGAGGAAGGAGTCGATAGTAGAAATGGCCCATCGTCGGGCGGGCCACCTTTCCAAGCGAAGCTATTTCCTGAGCTAGCCTGAGTGCTACCACAAGGAGCCTTTTCAACGCTCCAGCAGCCATAAAAAACGATCCGATGTACTTACGGGCGTTTCCTGCTATTCCCGCTAATGCTTTACTGGAGGACAGGCCATCGAGGCCAAAGTTCAGCCGATGTCACCCGCCTATCTCTCTGACACGAGAGTATCGATTTAATCAGGGATTCCTGATTTACTGCTGCTTCTTCCGCTTTCCCCATTGATACGAATCGAAAGCTGAGATCGTGAAGCTTATTGAAATCGAAAGCTCTCCGAGGAAGATCCAGTTAAAAATACGCTCTAGCGAGCTTGCGCTGAGTAATTGCGAGCTTTATTTAATTGGCCGCTCGGGTGTTAGGCTGGCAAATATAATTGTGAAGGGTCGTATCATTAGCGTGTCATTAGCCGCGCTAATGAGAAATAAATTCAACCCAGACGGACGAGTTCTCTACGTGTTTGTCGAATGTATAATGCGGGATTCTAGCGTGGAAGAATAGAGGGATGGAATTTGGCACAAGTGTCGGTGTTTTCGCAGTCCTTTTGCTGCCACCGATCGTTGCTAGCTCTTCCTCTTCGAGGAAGTGGAAGCTGAATGCGTGGCGTGTGCGCCGATTGTCCCCGATGATTAATGGGACGTTCCTCCGGCATTCTCCACAGTAACTACGTATAGCACTCGACAATCGAACGTAAATTGGGTTAACGTGACCCCGAAGACGAGGGATGTGGAGGAAAATCGACCGGGCGAATGCGCCCACGATCATTCAACGCCAGCACTGAATTCCAGTGCTCGAACTCCCCGAATCAGTTGGCGCCCGAAACTTCGGGGAAATAAGTTTCAGTCGTCAATGCACGTTCTCTGGATGTCCAGTTGACATTTGGTATTAAAGGAGCGAGAATTTCGAGGAATTTTCGTAGTTCGGGGATGAATGGAATATGATTTTTCGCTCTCACTCTCTCTTGGGATGACAGGCTCGAACTGTCAGGGGAAAGGCGAACGGTTGCGGGGGATGATGCACCACGCGACTTATCTTGCGTTGGCTCCGATGCTCTGTCAATGAAATATTCAGCCACAACGGCTGCCGCATCCGTGGCCTACATTCCCTCTGAATGGACCACCGCCCCCTCCAAGCGAACTTACAGATTTCCCTGCACTCTTACTCGCCCGTTTACACTTTCAAAGGCGAGTCTCGCCGTGCGTATTCCAACAGGCGGCCCTCAGTTCCCCTACTGGCAAAAGCTCTTCTGTTTTAGTAGACGCGTTTGTCTGGAAAGCGTGAAATAGAATACAGTGGATAAACTGAATAAAGTCTTTCGCCCAATGCTACAAATCCGACAGTATAAACTGTTTCGACTATCATACAGCTCGGAGTCCGGAATCACTAATACTCTTCCAAAGAAAACAGCCGAGTTCCCTCTCGCCTCGAAAACCTACTAGCTTTTCCAGGGTAAACTGCAACGCTGCGTTTGTTTGCCGTGACACTCGTATACGCTACGTCGCACGTGTGCAGCCAGTTCGAAATGGCTTCGTCGTCTTGGTTTCCCTTGCGGGCACGGCGACTCGATGTATTTTTCGAAAAAGAGCTCCATAACGGCAAGTCGTCGTCAAGACGCCCGGTGTCGTCTACACCTATTGAATTTACACACGGTGCACTCAATGGCGGTGAAATTGCTGACGATTTTTCCCCTCGCACGAGGAACGCGACGCTTGCATACGAAACAGAGATCAGTCGTCGGGCAACACGAAACCCTCTCTGTTAGATCGAACATTTTTTTCCTTTTCTTCGTGAAAACCCTCACACTATTACAAGTCCGCCTGTCGCGAGGGTGCAGCATTTGTAATATTAATATGTTAATGACTCGAGGGGGACGCGCGGGAAATATTTTAGGGTGGAACCGAGCATGTAATATTGTCGACCGGGATCATTGTATAACGCGGGGTCGTAGACCTATGCCTGAAACTTCCAGCACGCGATGCTCCTCCTCGATTAAATGCAAAGCCAGCCGGCTACCCCGTAATTTCCGCGATAGCGTCGCCCATGCTGATGGCATCCAGACATTTTCCCGAGCTACCCAACACGACACACAGTGACTCGCAAATTCGTTCGTGTTACAGCCTAGCAGTTTGGGCCAACAGAATCACGAAACCATGTTCGAAACGAGCCGCATACAATATTAGTATGTAAACTGCAAGCGTGTTAGGAAAATAGGCTTCTAACTTTAGAAAGGGGAAAGCTCCACTATTCTTAGACTTTACAAGTGTTACAATAAATTTATGGATCGTACATGCAAAATTGCTGATAAATAATTCAAACCGAGAGCGTATAAAACTGATACATTCGAATTTTTGAATATTATATTCGCAATACATCATTTATTTCACTCGAGGCATGCTTGTTTACATTCGTTTCAATTGATGGTACGAATCATACTTCGATGGTGGTAGTGAATGCGGATTACGAGACAATGAGTAGAACACCCTTGAATATTTCATACGGGCCGGGTTTACGTATCGATTGGTTTTCGCACCGCGCCGCGGTCATTCAATTAAAAAAGTCGGTCAAGCCTGTATTAAGCCGGGGGTCCGTGTCATCATCAGACCGTCGAAGAAAATGCAAGCTTGCAAGACGATTTTCACAAAAAGTGCCCTGGAAATCCAACAGGTTATGTTAATCAGTTCTTTTTAAAGCATCAGCGCATAAGTGCTCACTCTGCATTATATTAGGAATAATTCTAAATCGTCGAGGTTCGGTTAATCACTGATTAATATTAACGGACAGGTGAACTCTCGATCGGCATTAAGCGTCATCGTTTGTCGATAATTCTGACACGATGCAAGAGGTAAGCAGGATTTTATCTCGGCCGTCCGCGGTCATAACTCATCGTAGTAGAGCGGCGAGCGTCCCCGCACCCTGAGGGGAAACCCATTCGAAATCGATTTCGGCATCAATCTTGCCGGTGTCATTGAAGAGTCATAAACATCTACGAATGCGCACAGCACAGCCGGACGTACCAGCGTGAATGAATGGCGGGCTTGTTATTATCGGCGGTAATCGGAAGCGGCAAGTGCGAGGAGGAGAAGTGCTGATGGAAATGGAACGGAAGACGCTGAAAGCGGAATTGGAATTCTACTTAATAGTGTGCTCAAGCGCCATCGACCCGATCACTTACCGCGCTCGGCTATCGACTTTCGTGCATTTTATATTAAATGCACAAAATCGGTAACTAATAATGTTTCACACTCTCAAATCGGCTTTTGCCGCTCCTTTACTGTGGGAACTGCACACGCCTTTCCACTCATAAAGAATGAACCCGCATTATTAACTTTGCGTTACAATTCGTTGCATAATACATTAGGAACGGATTAGCGGGAAATTGAATGCATTGATTGAACAAGGATTGTAAAGCATTCAAATCATACAAAATACGTACTAAAAGCGTGTAAGCTTTTAAAGACTTCTCGCAACCGAACAAAATCAATACTTTAAAGCAATATTCTACTTTTATAGAAATTATTGGCCATAGGTTCTACGAAGATTTTCATAGTCAACGCTTCAGGGTACAATATTAATAGTAGATTAACGCGGAAGGTTAGTCGAGTTTATAATATTGTAACCACGTTTTTGAAACAGCAATAATACAACTCTCAATATTGAAATTATTTACTATATAATGTGACACGATAAATGCGAGAAACTTTTCAGCCGAATCTAACAAATATTTCGCTAGAGAATAAAGAATGCGAAGCCTGAAGACGAAACTCATAATATCGAGTCTTGGCGGAAGGAGATTTGCATAGCTGGGGCTTCTCGAGACAGTATGAGACTAATGGTCACGGAATATTAACTCCAACGGAGCAGTGATTTCCGAGCGAGGTGTATTTTCACTGGGGAAAGTACTCGCAGAAATTCTCTACAGCTAATTGGGCATCGGATGCATCGAACCTACCGCAATGGAAGTTGAGAGTTTCGTAAATATCCTCGAGTAAGTTGTAGTTTTCTTCGTCGTCGGCGTTGTAGAGCAGCTTCTCCCTGGGAACAGTGAAGCGGAGTAATTCGCAGTTTGTCCCTGCCGATCTAATTATAAGTTTCGCTTCAATTCAGAGCTTAATTAAATAGCGTGCGCGCCGGTGCGTTCGGCCAACCACCTGGCGGTGGTATTTCGAATTAAGAAATGTAAATAGGCTGAGTGTTCGGTGGTAGAAGGGTCAAGCAATTACGAAAATCTGGCCGAACTGTATGTTTCATCCGATTATAATCGTAGCCAGTTAACTGAAAACGGCCATTTACCGGCGCACTGTCTTCTCCCTCCGCAATAATTGCGTTATCCGGCAGCCGCCATTTTATAGGATATTAATCGGAGCGATTCATTAACGGGCGGCGGGCTTTAGTGTTTAGTAAATCGAATTCGAGTAATTGTACCACCGGGCGCCCGCCGATTCATCCTGGATTATACTACTTCTGCCTCGAATATCGGTCGATCATTTATACTCCGCCCGATTGGCCTTATTGTTAGTAATAGAATGTACTTACAGAGCGCTCGCTACTGAAAGTGGCACTTCTCCCTTGCTCAAAAGGGTTCCCAGTGCCACGGATACCACCTCGTTCTGCAACAGAAAGGAAAGAGTCCCTATGAATGTATGAACAATTAAATACCTTCATTTCTTCGATTTTTACTTCAGCGTGGAATGTTCTCATTTAAGTACGTTGCAGAGTGCATCTCTTTTAATGATTCTCTAGAATAGGTCTGCAATTGGATTCGCCAATTTGCTCCTTTCATATTAGAATCGAAGTCGATAATGAGATTGGCGATTTCATTCGGCGAACACAGTGGAAGCAAGTACTCGATAGGTTCCTCAATGCATTTCGCGCCCAACATTACGCTGTCTAGTTAAGCCGATAATGCCTCACGCTTTCCCAAGTTGAACGCACCATTTCCCGAGTGGATTCTAACGCTGGCCACAATTAAGTTAGTAATAGCAGTATCGGGAGTACCGAGTGCCAAGTACATAAGCAGCCGGACTTTCCCACGATTGTTTCCATGGCGAAACGATTTTTCTCGTTTTTCGCCAACATTTCAAGCGGTTGGGCACTCGAAAATTACATTGGTGCTTCCATTTACGTGCATTGTCAATACTGTCAATAAAAGCGTTTCCAGACAATACTTGGCTATCGCGTTAAACGATTACAGGAGCGCTTGTCAAGCGGGATTCTTTGTCGTCGCTAAACCAACAGAATTGCGTCCAGCACTCTGATCGACTGTTCGCAGGCCGAAAAGGGAAATTGCAGTTGCAGGCATTAAATCACCCGATGAACTTCTTGGAAGTTCAGTTGTGGGAACACTGCTATCCCGGTGAGATACTGCAGCCGAGAGCGATGAGAAGCGAACCACTGTAAAAGTGGACGTAACTGGAAAAGTTTTCATTGTTCTGCCGATTCAATTTCCGTACGTGCTCCCGGGCTTCCGTATGCCTTCTGGGCATCGGCTATCTATTTATAAAATGCGGATCGACACAGCGCGCTTCGAATCATTCGTTAATACAAAGTTGGCAACAAAGCGAACTGTGCTTTCATGTGTATGATTCGCTTTCCTTTCATCAGACTATTTAGCCTGGACTCGTGTGTTTCCCGGCAACTGCAAGAGCTCCTCTTATACCCGAGGACAGGGATTTTTTTCCGGACGAGCACTGTTTTTAATCCCTTACCACTTCCCCGGATATGTAATGAACAGAGCGGTATCAGAGGGTGAAAGTTAAAAGGAATTCGAGAGAGAGCGGTCCTTTTTTTGGGGGGGGGGGGGGGAAATATTCGTAATTACTTCTCTCTTTAATGGGCGCGCCGCGCCGGCGCCGTGGCGGGAGCGACTCGTTGGTAAAACCTCAAATTGAATTTGGAATGGAAGGTCGGCTTATTTGGACATCTTGTTCCACGGCATGTGCGCTCCAATTGCAAGTCGAAATCGATAGGATATTTCTCCGCCGCCATTGGGGAAGGTCGCTCAAAGTGGCGGGCGAGAAAAAAGCATGACTGCATCCGCGTGAAATCGCACGGATTAAATTCTTGCAAAAGCGGAATCCCAAAAGTCGCTGCCACGCTTGAAAAATGATCTATCTGGTCGATCCGAGTGAGTGCAGTTTTCGAGCGGCGCTAACGAAAGGTTGATACTATTGATATCAATTATAGCAGCTGCAGCGCACTGCAGGTCAATCCTTGATTCTATGAAATCGAACTCAATGCAATTCGCCACCAACTCGAGCCATTCTCATTTTAACAGATTTCCAGTTGCATTCTAAACGATTGTTAAATTCTTCCGGTCAATCTTCCATCGGCGTGGCTCTTAAATTGACAGATAAATTCAACGCGTCCATTCGTTTTTAATATTTACAAACGTTTATCGATGGGTTGACAGAAATGTGGAATATTAATCCGTTCGAAATTCTCGGTCAACTATAATTAGCTATCAAATCACGGGGAAGCTTAAACTCGTGCACGCACAATGCACCGCCCGTTAATTATCGACTGCCCCACTTTCTCTCTGGTGGAGTGGACCGAAAAAATTTGAATTTCATAATACGTGATGCATTCTGCCATAGTAAATGCTCCTTCAAAAATTGGAAGTATATATGCTTCAATAATGGAGATTTGCATAAATAATGGTGTTCATTTTAGTTATCAAGATATATCTTTCACTATTCCCATAGAAAGAATTTGCTTTAATTCTCTTCGTATTATCATTGAAAGGTCGCATTTTCTATATCATCGATTTAAAGGTGTTAAATAACCGGAAGTTTGCGGTTACTACAGCCAGTCAACTTTTACAGGGAACTGGTTACGCTGGCGGTAACGATTCTGCGAGTGTGAGCGTATGAAGAACTTCGTTTCCGTCAATTTGGCTAAGTAACGAAGTTTCAGTCCTATCCAGGTCATCCCGACGAATGGAACGGAGCCCAGGGAATTCACACGTCACTCCCTTTCTACCCTGTAATTTCAAGCGCGTTACAGATTTTCAGCCGATTAAGCGTCAAACTTGCTCAACCCGCATTCTTCATCTCTTTGTCATCGAAAACCCATCCATAAAATTTGTCTCAATCCATAAATACATGTCGACTTTGTTTGCCGTTAATGCTAAATGTTCTTGTCGAATAGTTGGTGATCCGGTTCGATCCGTATTTTTGCTTTCCACTGGGGTTTCCGCATCCGGCGGCTCATCCTTTCTGTGATGTACGAAGGGAGAAGTTTTCCAGCGGGAGTTTCGTCTTTCTGATCAATACGAATATTTACTACCATGAAAGGCCTTGTGTAACTCTAGTGTCGCAGTTAAATTACATTTCCATTGGTCGGCGTTCCCTGAAATTTCTGTTTGAACAAAGTTGAGAGAAAAAGTCGGAAAGCCCGAGTCAGCCTGTTCTATTTTCTATTCTCATTTCATCGATCTGCCATGGCAGCCGGAAGAGAAAGGGAGACAGATGAAACCAGCACACTCCGAGAAGTAGAAAGCCACATTCGAAACTACAACCGAATAGTTAGAAGAGTAGACGCCAGACGCCAGACGCCAGTCGGAAGATTAAATAACGTAACAGGCACATGCCTAGCAGGAATTACTTCCGCTTCTCCCAGGAATTTGCAAAAGGTTTTGCAAGCGATCGCGGCCTGGAAATGTCTCTGCCGTTAGCATCGCATTGCTCTCCCAATTACGGGGAATTGCAACGAGAACTCCCTGTAAATCGGATCTACCTTTTCTGAAAGGGAACGTAATGCAATAGAGAGAAACTCTTCTATTGCGGAGACGCGTCAGCGAGAGAAATGCTCGACCTTATTGTCTCATTTTCGGGATACTCGAAAATGGAGGAGGGATGCTTGCGGTGCACGGGCGTATCTGCGACCAAACCACCCAGTCAGATATGAATAATGTTTTATCCCCGTGGGGTTAGTCCATTTATCTATATCAAGAGCGGTCCATCTATGAGAGAAGGCGCGCGCTGAAAATGGTGAAAACGCAGCGGCTAACGGTGGAGCACTCTATCCACCATCCTTTTGAGTGCCTTTCGCAAACCTGATATATCCGGGACAGCCGCATCCCAAAACTTCGCCCGGTTACTGCCAAAGAGAACTCGAGAGTGCGAGAAGTGAAGTGAATTGAAATGCGAATTAGCACTGGTGGCACAGCCTCACAAAGCAAAGTGGTCCTGTTTGTAAACCGAGATGCTCCTGCGTGAACTGTACACTTGCTCCTAATCGACAGAGAACGAAACTGTTTCGCGTCCTGCGATGAATAAAACCATCTCGTACCGATGTGCAACAGAAATTTAAACTTACAGGAGAAAGAGTTTGTGATATATTAAACTATTTCATTCTTTTCACTTTCCTCTGATTTATCTCGCTGCAACGATTAAAATTGAACGATTGAAATTAAATAAATCTGGTAGACGTAAAATATATTAAATTCAACACATACATGATAGAATAAAGTAAAAGATAGACGCACAAAGGATTCCTCTGTTAAACTTTGTTAATAAGTGTATGCATGTTCTCCTACGCTCGCCTACTAATTACATCCACAAGGAGCGGCCAATATATCGTTCGCTAATTCAATGTGCCGCAACGGCTGCTGTTTTATGCGGTGAAACTATTTCTGGCAGCGGCATCGATCCACCAAGACATTTGCCATTTACGAAAGCAGACCCGGGCACCGCTCCTTGGCTTTCTTTGGATACTGCTCTTCCGGAAGGAAATGCAGTCCGGCAAAGATCTACTCCAAATCTCTATAGCGAGCACACCCCGTCGAATTACTGGCGACGAGGAATCCTATTGGATTCGGAAAACGAGGGGGAATTAATTAACAAATATTGGGCACTCGATATTTCAGGCTCCGTTTCCCGTCGATCTCGTTCAATACGAACTCCCATCGAATGTGAAACTGCAAAATTGCTTTTACGCGTGTAAAGCGTTATATTGCGCGATTCGAGCGCTCTCGATAAAGCACTAAAGGTTATTGCCGATTTCACTCTGTCAGTAATAGTGTTGACTGCTGTCGTTATCTGTGAAACTAGCTCACGATATTAAGGCTCACTGTACTCGTCTAGGTCGTTCATACTATGTCTCCCTTGCAGTCCGCTCTCCAGTCTTCATTGGAAGAAACTTTACTTGTTCGGACTTTGTCATTGAAGATACACTTCCGCTACAAAAATATTATTAATTACCGTATCATATTTGTAAGCTAGTTAATTGTTTTGATAATTAGATACTAACTAAAACAGAAATTGCTTGTGAATAAATTTTCAAAATTCCACTTTTTTTACCGAGTTGCTTTACATTTATCAAAGCTACAGGAAATGCCATTGAGTTCTATTAATTCGGAATATGGATAACAAGAGAGTCCATCTGACTGATAAGTGGGAAATGCGCCGCCGCCGGGCAAAGTTCGAACTCTGATCATTTGGCACGGCTGTAACTGGCTTCGTTACTGAAACGCATCATGTCACCAGAATCCCTAGGCGATGGGTTCACTCTTGCAATTAAAGACAACTGTTTCCCCTCTCGCGATGCGATGCGCAATGGCCCCGCAGGGAGTTGCTCCCTCTCCCGGCTAACAACCGGTCACTTTACACCTAGTCAACAATGGAATGCAGCTGGTTAACGCTGTACCAGTCCACAGCGAAACAGCTAAATTATACTGTTACAACTTACGTGTCCCTGTAAACTAACTATGCGCATCAATGATAGAAACCCTCCAGAAAATAGAACTTTTTTCATTGGTAGTTCCGCAACACCAGTTATAATAACTTTAAACATTTAATTATGTGCTTTTCTCTCTCCCGAGGAAAGTCATTTTGGCAATCTCTGCCACTTTTCTCCCGGCGCGGCGATGCGATTTGATGATTTCGTGCTTTATCCCTGAGTCAATAAAAGTCGAGCTTCTCCGGGGGTTATTCCGCGGCTATACAACTGGAGAATAGCACCAGTAAAGCAATATCGAAGAGAACGGCGTGTATTCGAGCTCTCGATGGGACTTTTCCCTGTTTACTCTTCAATATTTCGGCCACATTTACGAATTTTTGAGAACGCTGTGGCGGTCCACCGCCTTTTGAATACAAATCCCATCGCCGCCAGTGGGCGTAAGAAAGACTAGGCATATGGCTACCTGCTAAAAAGCCAGCGCCTGGAATGCTTGCTCAGTGGAGCGTATGTGTTTCTCGTACGGGACGGCGAGCATGTTTACTGAGGGACAACATGCTCGGTCTTTGAGTATCCCATCGTACTGGCGACTTCTGTCACAGAAACAATGAGTATTCAGTTTGCCCAGTAAACAGTCGCTCATCACTCGCCAACCTTCATAAGATTCAACTCGAATTGTCCTTGTATATCTAATTGAGAATCTTCTTTAGAAAAATTGTTAAAAATTGTCCTTTACTATGTAGTTTATTCCATTGTGCGTGACTTGCTTTTTTTAAAGCGAGGACGCAATGGAAAACGAACCAATATCGCATATTCGTCGATTGGCCCATCACGTACACGTACGCTGTCCTGTTTACACTAGTGCAAGTGTGCCAGAACACTGATTGCGCATTTGCCAGCTGCCATCGGAACTGGCATACATGCATAGTTTAACTAAACGCCAGAACCCACGTTAGCAGCTTTGTATCCGAACTGAAAGCACCAAAAGCTCTCTTCGAGCGTACTGATAGTCTCGTGCATACGGATTCCGTTATAGTGTATGTAATAATCGCTTTATTTCACTCGGATTAAATCACTATGATTTCCATAAAGAAAGACTGGTCGTGCAAATTCAGGGAAAATTAGGTATCTTACAATTACATGACTGGATTAAGATATTAATTCGAAATTTTTCATAAAGCGCACAGAATAATGCGAAGAATGAATTCATTTCCTCGAAAGCAATATCATTCGGACTAATTGTAATTGGAATTCAGACGTGTTTCAATACGCGAAACACTTGCCGCTCAAGCGAAGTGATATCACAAAGGGGGGCTGATATCCCTGTCAGATACCGCGCTCTAAAAAAACACACAAAACCATACATCCGCTTTTAATCACGGTGATTGCAAAAACTGAAGCCCTTTCTTTCTCCCTCAATATTACTGTTCAATCCGTGAGCGATGCGTTTTACAAAATGCTGACTACAATTTCGTGCGATATTCTTCTTCTACAAACTACACGGTGTTGTTGCTAAGACGCAAGAGCATTATTGTAACCATGTAGTAGTGCTAAAAGAACATGTTTTCACTTGTCGAGCGGGAAGTCGCAGTATAAAAGTTGGCCACTGTAATTTCCAGCTTCTTTCAAAGATCAGCTGAGATTATCCGTTTAATTCTCGTTTATGAGCGGTGCGCTCTCCAACGCGGCAGAAGCCACTTTAGAAGACTGCGTCTTGAAAGATTCAATGTATCCGGAAGAAAGGAGGCATCACGGGCATTAATGGCGAGCGAGTCTTCTTTTCTCGGATGTCTCGGGCTTCCGTCTTAGGGCGAACGCGTCCGCGCACCACTTCTCGCCTCCTTTCAACCCTTAATTCCGTGAACGTGACAGCCCACAAAGAAAAGATCATCCTAGAAAGCGCGCTTGGAATATTCATATCATGGTAAACAGAGAGAAAGGTAGGAATCGTCATTAGACTGAATCACTCATTGCGCGCTCGTTAACATACTTAAACGCCAGCAGGTTCTCACATTCTCCAACGGTGCTTTGATATCGCAGTTTTCAAATGGCAACGCTCGAAGTGCAGCCGATTGATTCGGACTGCACACTCAAATTACGGGGAATACTGCCGGCGCTTTTGTGCGCTGCCTCGATTGGAGGAGGCAATTGCTTGAAGAGGGTATAAGTGGCCAAGTATACATGGATGAACGTACGTGGGAAGCGTGTGTGTCTCGCCGGTGCGAAAGTCGAGGCGGAAAGAGTGCGAGAGCGGAGAAACAAAAATAACAAGGGTGTTCGCTGTTGCCGGAAGTTAATTGCTCTCGAGTTCTTTCAATTTCGAGGGAGGACACTCGTTATCCGCCCGCTTCCCAGAAGACTTCAATAAGCGCCTTTAATTTCGACCGACTTCCTAGATTCGCCCGTACCTTCTTGATTCATTACCGCCCCCCTTCCGGTCCACGGTCAGTCTAGGCTTCTTCGCCCTCGAAAAGTCCGCTTGATGCAACATTTCAAGTGCCCCACTAAAAATAATTCAGTGCGGAGGGCGCGTACCGGGAAATAAAAGTAATTAGTTGCACATACACTTGCTGGAATGGCAACGGGCTTCCGGCCGGCTTTACTGCTTGCCCGGAAAATTTCACTCAGATTCTCCGGCCGCTCTGGAACGGCCAAGCTCACCGTCGACGGGCTAGGACGTTAATATTCGAGACTCGTCGTCGCGCAGTTGGCACTATGCAAATTTTCAGGCATTAAAATATGCTCGACTAAAAGAAAGCCCTGAACAATCACGACGGTAATCGCACACGATGTTGACCCGTCAACGGGCGCTGTTTCACCGGCACTCTTTCTAGCTGCCCCTGTAAACTGTAATATTAACTCTTATTCACCTCTTGCAGTCAAATGGAATGATTTAAATAAACAAATGTACCACTTCTCTCAATTTCTAGAGATAAAAATTGCTATTCCCTAACCGTCGGTTTATTATCTGCGAAATATCTATAAAATTATGAACATCCGCTCCATAAATGTGTATAAATTGTATAGATTTTCACTTCCGTTTCTGTAGCATTGCTGATTTACTGTTCTATCAAATTGAAAAGCAAAGGACAAATAATGTGAGACGAGGGTTAATATTGCTGAACAAAGGGTGTGCTTGTAGCATTGGCCTTGTAATAGACTTTGTGTTTGCTATTACGACAGGATTATTGGTGTAACTGAGTTTAATATTCGACGTTAAGTGGCGAATAACTACATTGATATGCGAGCCACTGTTTGCTGAGTTGCTTGTTACCAATTCTACGTACTCTGGTGCGGTCTGCATCCAGTTTAACTACGGAACGCGTCAACTATCAAGTTTGCCTTGCTAGTATTGCTCCTGCCAGAGGTATTAACAGTATTCCTTACGCGGGATTGCACTGAAATTTCATGGTTAATAATGTATTATAGGTGTAACTTCGAATAATTGATATTTCATTCAGAGTTCCGAGTCAGGGCGCCTTATTAGTCGGTGATGATTCGAGAAAGTACATTCCCATTGGGGAGAGAATGTCAGTAATTCGAGAAGTTTGGCCCGGTAACTAATTGGACGATATACGCTTGTACATACTGGGATAATGCAGCGCGCTTAATGAGGTCTCGCGATACACTGACTCGAAGAAAAAAATATATGCTAATTGTAATGTTGAGGTTAGCGTACATTATATTATGAAGTTGCAAAATTATACAACATGATAATGATGTTTAAAATCTCAATGCTAAATGAAGGTAAATTTAGCTCATCATTTCTCTGCAATCTGAAACGTATCAAAATAAAGAGGTTTATCATGATCATTTTCCCTTCTCGAAGCCCGTTCAAATGAACTTTTCTCCGAAGAGAAAGATTCAGCAGTAATTGAGGAGGTATTTATTTCTTTTCTCAGAAGATAACGGGCAATTTTATATAGTTGTTTGCCACTCGAGACAATACAGACAGCAGACACTAATGGCAGGAAGACGTCACCAATTTCCCATAGCGAAGATGCACTGCCAAATGTCAACGATAAGCAAATGGCAGCGTCTAAATGGAGGCTTTCCCTGGAATCTCAGCAATAAAGGACTAGGCCGGGCTTTACCCTATGACAGGCCAATTCCCCGGATAATATATTATTCTGCGCGGACAAAACTGTTCGATCGGTCCCGCCTGGATGCTGTAACTCACGCAGAATCCACCAACAAAGCCTGTCATTTACGATCCACATTTTGGATGTTGCGAGATCTATAAAAGCTGAGAACATCGCAGTCCTGAAATACTGATTCACCGGAACATCGAAACACCATTTGAAGCTATGATCGTTCAACACGAACGAACTCTTACTAACGAGAGAAAGCCTGGCTTTGTATAGTGAAAAATCGAGCAGTGGATTTAAAGACTGCGCAATTTCGACGGCAGTTGAGCTAACTTCCTCGAGGCGATCAGATCGCAGTTGAAATTCACGTCAACGAAGCACATATCTCGAACTCAACAGGTACACGGCGGTTGGAATTTTACTTCATCCATTGAAATCCACTTTCTCGAAGGGCCCAGCGTTCACGTTTCTGCGAAAGACAGGCATTACTCAATAGTACCAAGTGGTGATCTGGAGAAATACAAGCCAAAAGCCCAGAATACCACGTATGTAGGACGGCTTGCTTCTTCTCATCTTATCTCACACTTTTACTCTCAATTCTGTGTACGCTGCTTAACGCGTATTCCAGACTCTAATCGTTTTAAGTGCGCTGTTCGCGTCTCCCCTAATCTGGCGACGTTCATTCACCGACGATCGCCAGCTGTTCTGTGCTAAAGTGACGATTCGCAGCCTCGTTTCACACAGCCACTGATTCTCATGGGGATACTGATTTAAACGGAATGTCATTCTCTCCTCGATTAATTCTTTCAAAGAATGATTCATTAAACGATTCGTTAATTGAGTGGTTGATTTTAATGTAGTGTTACTCGTGCAAGAATATATAATAGCTGCTTTCAAGCGAGGCGAATAATGCGGGGATGAAAAAAATATGTGATTTACTTGCTGCCGGACTTGTAATCCCATTGAAATTAAATACTGCCCGAGGTACTTTCGTCCGCCCTTTGCTTTCGATTAAAGGGTGATTCGATGCGCGATATTAATTTCTCATTTCACATTTCCGATATGTTGTGCATGCCAGACTGTTATTCATCAGGCCGAATGGATACGCGCATGGTTAACATGGCAGGAGAGATCGATTTTAACGCCCTATCGGCAAACGCATTCGCGCATCCGAAATGTCAGTAAGTGTAATAGCTGCTTCTAATTTCGAGAACATAATGAACGTTAATAAATCACATGTTCTACGGTGGATTTCAATAGGTGATTGGCACTCCTCAATTGTCGGTTGCCGACAAACGCCGTTCCAGAGTAACTAACATTCATCGCATAATCGATCTAGCTTTGTAAATTAAACGTTTGCTACGATTAATCGAATTTCCAATTATTATTGGGACATATCGATGCGCGTAGTAAATGTCAATGTCAACATGCTTGAGAAATAATTCACTTAAAAAGTCAGCCTTCAGAAGAAACGGTCCTGCAAGGAAATATGCTTTTGGCTGCAACTTCTTCAAGAAATAAATGAATTTAGTTTGGAACTCTGCCGTCTTCCTGAACTTATAAACTTGTGTCGAATATTGGATATTACGGTATTAATTTTGCTATAATCCGACCACATTTATTAATTGAAGTTCCGATGAATTTCCGGCACCGGCGGACCAACGAAATTTAATTATACCTATTATTTAATTATTATCAATATTCCCCTGATTTCGAAGGACTAACTGTACAGATATAAATAATACTGACAGTGACTGGCAGATGTAACAGTGCTGCCTTTACTATTCTGTTTGTCGCTATTCTTGTTTTCTATGAGAAGTTAAGTACGGCATATAACTCATAGTTCACGAAGTTTGCCGTGGGCCGAGGGGAGAGCCGATCCGAATGCTGGGAACTATTAACCCCCGTGGAGATTGTTGTGCCGGCAATTACAAACTTTTAATGGGTGGAATAGTGCACTCGAAGCACGATCTGAAGAATGGACGTCGAAATGAAAGGAGAGATTGTCTGCAGACGGGATGCTCCATCCTACTTGAAAATTCAAATGCCGGCAAATTGCATTAAAAGTCTTTGCGCTCCGAGATCATTCACAAAGTGATTGCGTAAAAAGCATGGCTCTCTATGTGTTTAGAGTGGAAGGCTGCTACCTCGCACTGCTTCCCATTTTCCCTCGAAACAGTCGTGCACCTGGCCTTCCCTTGGCACTGATTTCGAGACTGCTGCCTAACAAGTGAACAGTAAAGTTATGTATTTATGTTCACCGTGAATCTTGCTGACCCAGTTCGCGACGAAACAAGGGCTAAATACATTGCCGGGGGGCTTGCGGGCATCTCCGAAGCAATCCATTTGTGGGGTTTTATTTCATTTAGGCGACGCGCGTGAGGGCGATGCGTAATTCGACTAAACCGAATCCCGGCGGCGCGGCGTCCCACTTTGTCTCGGATGAAAAACACCTTTTTCGAATTTCTTCACTCATTCCTGCCATCCATTGCGAACTGAGTTTAGCTGCACGTATTTCGTACTTGCTGCAACTAGCACCGTGAAATGCTGCCGTTACTCAAACTTTTGGCAACTCCGAGCTTTTGCTATTAATAAATCGGAGAATCTGTTATACAGATGGAAGAGCGAGGAGAGTCGTATAAGAAGTAGTTAATGCTCTGAAAGGAATGAAATGCGAATTTATCAAGTAGCTGAGTGTCAGCTAACTTATAAAGCAGCGAGCTTAATGTTTTGCGTTGCTGGACATTTGGAATGCAGTGTAAGCTCCGGCGGTTCGCGCTGGAAAGGAGGCCAGCCCGATTCATATTTATTGCACATCACCGACCTAGTTCGCCATGAAAAATGATGCGATCTGTCATGACGGATGCTTGTTTGCTTGTATCGAAGCAGAGTAGCGATTCCGATAATCCCGCCGAAGCAGATGTGCTGACGGCTCTAGAGGGAGCTTATAAATCAGAACGCTAGGCCGGAACCACAGCACGAAGCGCCGAGCGGTATCGTATCTTAATTACTCGTTCACGGTGTAATCGCCAGGAGAAAAAGATAGCCGGCAGAGCTCGCACGCTCGGCACTCTCTCAATCTACTTTCCCAGCTGGCATTCCGTGTGAACAACAGGCCGAGCGGGTACACAGAGGAAGGAAATCAGATAAGTGGATAACTAAAGCAAACACAAGCATAGGTGAAGGTACACTTGAACCCGTGTTCGTTCCGGCGAAAAGTTCCCCAATAAAACAGCTCTTTTTTCGGAGGAAACTTTCGACTTTTCAGAAACGGGCCACCCGCTGTCAGATATTTATGTCTTTCCGAGTCTTACGCTCTACAAACCGGCTACAATCCCAACCCCGAGCGCCCCGAATCCCAACCCTTAAGGACGACCCGAATATTCTTCCGAAGGGAATTTCCCCGCTATGGCGTTAATTAAATGAACCTTCGAGTTTTGCAATGAAATAAAGCGGCGGTGATTGGAAAGGAAAGATAACGAAAATCCTCAGGCCAGCCTCGGTTAAGGCGGACTGATCCCTCGGCTCTTTTCATTACGTCCGACAAGCTTTCTCAAATTAGAAATTCCTGCCCGCACCCCTTTTACCCTCCTGGGAACGTACTCGTCGGATTCTTAGATTATTGGATCGACAATCGTGCCCGATAAATTAATGAGATGCGGAGGCGAGCCATTTTCTTGGCAATCAGTACATGCACGAAGAGGCTGCAAAGTGGCAAGCAGGTGAATCTAGTTGGAGGCTAATGCTTATTTTGATACCGAGGGGTTCGTCAGGATGAGTACAGCCGCCCGTAGATGCTTCAAATTGAGTGTCTGGGTATCCTCTGGGTCCTGTTCCTCCTCCCGAAGCAGGAGCGACGTGACTTCGAAGGAAGATTGTCTCGATGGCTTGGCAGCCTCGTTCCGTCCGCGTCTCCTGATCCCTCGATGATCATCATCGGCCGCCCCCTCCCCGCAGCTCGCGGCGAAGCGTTCTCTTGAGAACGGGCATGCCATACTGAAGCTTTTTCCTGCTTCCCTTCCTGGCAGTTCGCCTCCCGAAGGAACACAATGCTAATCGTGCGGAGAGCTCCTCTGGCAGAACGGCTTAACGTCGCCGGTATTAATTATTAGCTGACATGCCACGCGCCACCCTTCTGTTTATAAGCGATCAGCTGTGTAGTTGACACCTTCGTTTCCACCCCCTTTCACTCCCTCTCTCCCTCTCTCTCTCTCTCTCCCTTTCTCTTGCTTTCTCTCCCTTTTGCGCTGCCTATCTCTCTCTCTCTCTCTCCCTCTCTATCGGGCGTCCAATCGGCCGAATCCTCAGCACCGTGCTCCCCTCGGTTTCCTTAGCTTCGCGCGTCCCGTCGCTTTCTTCGCTCTGTCCTCGTCGTGGTCTGTCGGCCTGTCGCTGCGAGCTGTCGCATAGCTCCGCACTCTCTACGCGCCGCGCGTTGCGGTACACCGCTCGAAAACGCTACTCGCCCGTGGCATCCTCCTGGCCTGTCCGGTGATTGCAGGCGGTGTCATATCACTTATTAGCACCGGCAACGGGCACGCGCTCACTCCTCCAATGCGACCAGCTCGGCTCTCCGCACGCTAAACCGCAACGCGATCAAACCCCTTGCAAAGCCAGCCGGCGTGCGGGCCCTGCACACTTCCTCTATACAACCATCCACGCGGTTACATAGCACCCCCTTTCTCTCTTTCTCTCTCTTTCTCTCTGTGTCAGCCACCGCTCTCCCTAATGCAATTTCTTGCCGTTCTACGCTTCTGCCTGTGCTTTTCCTTCCCCCGAATGAAAAGTTGACGGACTCGAGCCGGACTTTAGTAGAGTGCGGGCGTTAGTCCTCGCGGCGAACTTGCAATTCACACACACGATTCCTGGAGTGCAACTGCGGTGGAAGCGCGCGCGAAAACTTTCTGGCCGGCGAGCAGCAGCAGCACGATACGGCAGGATCGAGGGTGCAGAGGGTACGGTACGTGTGGTAGTGTGGCGGAGCGCGTAGCGCCATACTAGCAGCGGATTGACCGAGGCGCGACGAGCAGCGCCGAGGCGCCCGGTTCCTAGGCGGCGAGCGGGGGCGAGGCGGCGTGGTGCGCGGCGGCAGCTATGCTTCGCTGAGGGGGTTGAGGGTTGAAGGAAGCGTATTCCAGCGGAGCACGCCGGTGGTGGGGACGCCTGCGCGAATTTTCAGCCCCTCTCGACCTACCAAGCGCGCCGGCCTTTCCTCTCTACTGGCAGCCCTCTCGACCGCAAACGAAAACCTGCCTGCCTTGCCTGCCTTTCCTGCTTCCTTGCCTGCCTGTCTGCCTGCCTGCCTGCCTGCCTGCTCCTGCTTCGACGTGATATCGTATACTCTGCTCGCTTGCCCTCCTTTCGACACTTTCCTTACAACCCCAACACCTTGCGATTCTTATACTCCTACCTACCCTCTCGCCGCTCGCCGCACGCCGCTCTTTACCCTCCCACGATTCGACCTTTTCAACGACGCCACCCTCCTTGAAATTCTAGATCTTGCCTATCATCAGGCTTTCGATCTGCTTTCGATTTATCTGCCAACGCGCGCTTCAATTTGCACCTCTTTGATGAGCGATTTTGTATTGATACGCCTGCCATGCGATCCCGACAACGATGTGTTTTTCTCTGTAGCTCGAATCAATACTTGTTGATGTAACGGATAGTCAGGGCTAACTCGTAGATGTTGGCACATTCCTTATCGCACTCTCTATAATTATGGAGTAGTAAAAAAGTGGAGTTTTCGAGATCTTTTTCCTGGGAAAAGCGTCACCCACAACCACATCGTTGTATTTAGAAATTCCATACAACTCAAAACAAGCTGAAACTAGGGTTTGCATCCATATTCGCATGCACAAAGTCCGAGACAGACATATCCATGCTTAGCGAAAAGCTCAGGGAGAAACAAGACTTGCTTCCCCTGGTTTTCTTTGAAATCCAACACAGCCGGAGTATATTTTCGAATTAAAAAATCTTTCTTTTGGCCTGGAGAATTGCGTTTCTATGATTAATCGACCGTATCCAGCCGTGGCGCGAAAGTCTCGTACGAGAGCATGCAGCGAGTCGAGCGGTCAATAATTCTCCAGAGCTTTCCACTTTCTAAGAATAGCAGGAGGACCGGACGATCATTCATTAGATCATGGACGGGAAGGGCTGGCCGGGACAATACATCTTAATAGAAACCATTTATCAATTAGATAATCAGAACTCTCTCCCACGAAGCAAGGAGATACGCCCAACATGTGTGATCACCAGCCATGCCAGCATGCACGCTACATATATTGACTCGTACTACTTAAACGTGCGGCGCGGGAGCTCGATCGATGCGGGCCTAATTAGCCGCGGCTAATTTTTTCTTCCGGCCGCTTTTCCAGTGGAGATGCGGCCGCGTAATTAGAGGGCCCGCGGAAGAAAGAGTGAGAGTCAGTAAGACAGAACGGGAATAAGTAGAAAAGGGAGAGGAAGAGCGGCCCGGGCAGGCACAAGCGGATTGCAGAAAGGAAGGATTGAGGACAACGAGGAGGAGGCGCATCCGACACTCCCGTGCTTTATGTGTACCCGCACACTCCCGCAAGGCCGTCTCTGACGGAAAAAAAGTAACGCCGCCAGTCAAACAGTCTTCCGTGTGTCAGCTGAGCGCCATTAAGCGCGGCGGGAGTGCGCGCCGAAAGGCTTTGCACCAGGAGAATATCGATGACACACACCGAGCCGTCCGAGTCGCTATGCATGCGCCACTGATCATCGGTGCGACGATGCATGCTATCGTAACAGCAACTTACACTCGCATCGCCAAGGAAGTCGAACGATTTCGGTCACCGATCGGCGCTGCCGTCAGTACGCCGCGCTCCACCACTTGAAAACCGGGTCAGCGCCAGTTATATGTCGGGAGCTTTCAAAATACAACGGATTGTGTCGTAAATGCGATTCTCACGTATCGACACGTATATACATTTCTGTGTGTGTGTGTGTGTGTATATACACATGGATGGTTATCTCGCTTTCTGAGAGTGGCTTTGGTGAAAGGACCACGCTCGAGGAGATGCTTCTCTACAGGGATGCGAGACGTTCGAGTGATTCCCAGCGGTGCGAGCTGCTATTGGATATCTCCTGGCGAGATTGCGGCTCGTTGCTCGATCACTTGGCATCCACGGTAGTTAACAGACAAGGAGTTGGTAATCTTTGGCGCAGCTGCTGCGGTCCAGCCATGAGCGCGCCTAAGAGGCGACCCTTAATGAAACTCGTGACGGAATCCCGTCCAATATAGTAACCATCGCGGGAAGCCACGAATATTAATATCGGCTTCGAGCCCTGCCCTTATTAAACACGATTGCTATTAATAATCCTTCCTCTGTCGCCTAACTTTAAAAGTTCAAGTTGCCCAGCTCAGGTATTAATAAGAGAATATTGCATCTCACTCGGAACTGGACTAATTGTAAGCAGTTATTGAAAATGGAATTAATATCAGAGAAATTACAATATACGGATGGTAGAAAAGGAAATTGCTGCTTTCAAAGTTTTCTCGGATTTGTTCGATAACAGAAGATATTTTAAGCATTGTACTTCAACGTGCGTGACACAGTTCCTCACCGGAATATGATTGTTACCTCCAAATTGCAGATGACAATCAACGCAGATTGCAGTGACATGAAGCTAAGTGAAATGGCAGCCAGCTCAGCGGACAGTATCACGAGTTTCATAGGCAGATCTCGCACAGATAAGCTGTAATTGAGTATTCGTAATTAAGCGGTAAATGAACAAGTACTTGGGCCGGCAACAACTTGCTGTTGGTGTATTCCATGCTAGCATTTCACTTGGAAACTTGAGGAGGAGGGCGGTGGCGCAGCACTCTGGCGGCGAAACTTGGCCGAGCGAGCAGCGTTTGATCCGATGCAGCAGCACGTCGCAAGTTTGAATTTGATTGGCTTCGAGCTCTCGCCCTCTCCCTGCCTGTGTCTGTGTCTGTGTCTGTGTCTGTGTGTGCATGGAGAATTCAAAGTTCCTGGCCGTAGTCGCTCGGAAGATGTTCATCGAAGCTGCCGAGTAACGCTCGGTGTACCTCAGACTATGTGTACAAAAGGATATCGTACGACGTTCTATGCCTCTCCATGAACGAAGCTTTCACTCGACCATTAATTCAGATTTTAGGATATTCCTCCACTCGACCTGGAGTTCCAGTCAAGAGTCGATTAACCCCTTAACGCACAGTTTTTTTGAAAACGCGTGTAACGCGCTCAAATTAACTCGAGCGTACAAGTTAAGGGGTAAAAGCTTATGGACCCAAGCAGGAATAATTTCCCAAACGCTGGCACATTACCAATTTCCTCTATGAACTTGCAATACTACATCAACATCTCCCTGCACTTTCTTGAAGGAATAAATCAAACTTTCCGGGATGCCAGACTTGCTTATTTCGTAGTGGACAATGCAACTCTGAGTTCTATTTAGGGTTGGAACTATTGCAAAGTCTTGTTACGCTTTCAAGAAGTGTCGATAGTTTCTCATTGTTCTTAATAAAGATATCAATTTACATGGCCGACGAAAGTAAGCGGTTCGAGGATTCTGGGAGAGCAAAAACTAATAAACTTGTTAAATAGTTTTGTTAGCCAGACTTATAAAACTTGTGGTTCTTATACATTTACGAAAAGAACTTCAGATAAGTCTGTAAAGAGGAAAGTATGTTGACTTTTTATTTTCACCTTGTTAATTTAGTTTGCGAGAATGTTCGATACTATTTCGCAAAAGAATCTTTTTATTCGACAGCATTACTTACATTTCATTCACTTCTACGAAGTCTGAAAAATTCCATAAAGAAGAATATCCAGTCAATCGAGAGTTGTCACTGTTTAATTACATTTTCCAATCCCATACAAATGGAGCAGACAGTTCCTATGAATTTAGAAGAAGCCAATCTCCTCTTTTACCTTTCGGTCGAGTCGTCTCGAAGTAGTTGGAGGACAGCGATAAGGCGCATTTGGAAAATGCACTAATTAGCTAACTAGAGGCGAGTGACCGAGGAAACAGACGTTATTGACAGGGTGGTTACTGTGCTCAGCGAGGTCCGGCGCTCAATGAAAGTAGACGACGCGACGGCGACTACGCTCGATGGGAATGGCAGCTGTCGGTGATCGGGCGAGCGGCGAATGACAGAGCTGCCATTCACTCTTCGGCTTCTGCTCGACAAATTCAGTTATATGGCGGTCATAACTGTCGCTTGTGTCGAGCTGACCTGATATCGGGCGGGTTGTGGTCGGCGGCGAGCGCACCAGAATTTTGCCTCGCTTGACGGCTCGCTGAATTTCCGGCCCCTCTGAGAATAATGTCTCCGAAAGGAACAAAAGGCCGAAAGAGAGGAGGAAGAGGAAGAAGTGAAGTGTGTCTTGGGTGGCCGCTCCACTTTTCCCGTGGAAATCACAGACCGGCGGCGCGGCGGCAACGTGAACACGAGATATTGAAATATGTGCCCCGGTGGAGAAATGAAAAGGACTTGAAGGGAGGTCGAGAGAGATTTCCCACTGGGCTACTGGCCTATGCTCTCCACACTGTACCTCCTGTTTTTGTTGGCTGGCCTCCTACCTGTCCCATTATTCCTCGCCAGTGATATTGCCTTAATTGGCTCGTGTAATTGATTCAAGCCCGCCCGGTGATTTGAGAGGAACAATATCTCCATGTTGATTTTTATTATCGCACACCCCTTCCACCTCAGCCTTCTGCTCTACGATTAATTAATCCATTAATCCCCTTGGTATTCGTTACTCAGCGCTGAAATGGCAGTCGCTACTCGAACAGTCAGCACACTCCTCTCTCCTGTCGTAACAAGTTTATTCCTGCTCTCCTCCCTTGCCCACTGGGCATACATGACATCGACGCACACACTTTTTTTCTGTCGGTCGTTGCTCGTACCGTTGACATTTCCCCCGCAGATCAGAATGAACGTTGCACGGAATAATTCTAGATAGCAGTAGACAACGCGATGGGAAAAAATAAATGGCGTTCCCTCGGTGGCCGAAATGCGAGCAGCGCATAGGATTCCATGCGTCACGCGTGCTTTATGAGAGCAATATCTAAACATAAGTCGCGCCCATATAAATGCTGATATCTCCAATTTCCTTTGCGTCCTACAAAAACAGGACCGGCCGAATCGTAAACGTCATATTAAAATTTAGCCGGCTGCAGAACAGTTACGATATTTGCACAGCAGCCAGGTGTTCGGTCCATTGTGTCTCAGCTTGCATTAGAATTTCATATTTTGCGTAACAAATTTACAGAGCCAGGGCGTAAACAACAATATGCTTCTCGGATTCCTATTCCGATGTTGGCGACAACGCCTCGTCAGTGAATATCGATCAGAATCGGCGTGCTACGAGTACTGATAGGATGCCTTCCATGAAAATGCGATCGGAGACTATGAAGATACGACGTGATCGCGACGACTCGCCATGTCACTGGATATTCGTTACCAAAGCTTTCGTCCTTACTCGTCGTTTCTTTCTCCCTCTCCCTCTCCCTCGCTCTCTCTCTCTGCAAGCCAAGAGCGATCCGACATCGAGCGAAAATCTGGCGACGTGATCAGGTGTACCCTCTTAGTGTCTCATATTACTATTGTGATTGAAATAATGGCCGGCTGGAACCATGCATACAAAGCAGATCGTCTCCGATATCGTCGTTCAAGGATTCCATCCCAATTTACTCATTCAAGGTGTCTTATTCATCGGGTTTTCCTATTACAATGGGAAAGTAAGCGACTTTGATGGCTAATGTATTTATTATTTCTTGTTAAATTGGAATTCTAGAACAATACGTATTTAATCGTGGCGATTCAATATTGTCGTTGGGAAATGGAACGAGAGCATGTTATTTTAGTGTTCAAGAAATAAAAAGCACGCTCGCCAACGTAAAATAAACATCAAATCCGGACGCCATAATTTACGTTGCAGTATTTTATTTGTACTATAAAAGTCATTATAAAAAAATGAAGCGTGCCATGTTTGAAAGCAGAGAGAACAATCCTGAACGAGGGAATGATTAGACAATCAGTGCATCTGCTCTTGAAGTTAAGGCGATGGGGTTGGCAGCTTTAAAAGCTTGGATCAAAAGCAAATCTGGCTGGAAGCGCGCGTTCAGATGTTCGCTTTGAGCAAGGTGGATCTCAATGATGATAGTCGGCTCGCCGAGCGGTTCCTGCGATATCGAGGAGCAAAAACGACGGGACTCGACATTAATCTCGGGCTGACTCTCGCCGAGAGATCATAAGCGAGGGAAATTGATGGCCATCCGGGGATGCTGGCGCATGAACTTGTGGCCTCTTCTTTTCACTCAGTGGCTTTGGTTTCATTATAAAAATCGACCAAGGATGAACCTGAATCCACATTCTGCGATTATATCTGATGTAGAATCGATAATGCAGAAAAATTCCATGGCACGAATTGCCAAGATTCGTCTGACTTCCTGTCGCCTCCATTAGGGAAGCCATTTTACTGCCAGGTCACTTATACGTTTTTGGTCATGTTTACACTGCATTTTCAAGCAGCTAGCGCAGCCCCGAGAGCTCGCCAAGCTTGACTTTTTAATTAATTTCGCAACGCTATTTATCATCGCGCATTCGGGAACACGAGAACGCTCGGGGGACGAGTCCTGCTAATTAATTTTGAGCACCCCGTCGATTTTGTTTTCCACTTTAGGTGGATCGATTAATGAGGGTAGTGCTCTAACATCATAAAGATAACCGTCTGTTTCAGGATGTGCAGGAAGAATATGACGAAGAAGGTCATTAAGATCACGCAAATATTTTTCGGCTGTATAAAATATTAAAACCCATCCACTTTCAATCATTAAACTACATTATCCTAATGAAATACAAAACTGTTTATAATTTTCAACGCGTAGATCTCGAATAGAATTTCTATCCGTTGTTCAAAGTATCATAATGGACCGTTATGTCACACTATTTGCATGCATCTTAAATGCTCGCCACTTCAAAAGCGAAGGTCTCTTTATATTGGGCTTAGGGGATTTATACTTCGTAAATGCCTCTGCTCCGTTACTCGCACGCAGATTTATTACTAGTAATAGGCAGGAGAGTAAACACCATGGTGTAACATGGCAGCGGGAGAAGAGTGCCGGGGAAGAGCGGGCTGCTATTTCTCACACGTCTTTCGTTGGAAGGGAGGGCAAATGCATGTACATTAGATACTCCAGAGTGTATATTTGTACGGCGCGGCGGGGGACGCCGATGCTAAGATAGCCAGTGACACCTACGCCGAGAAAAGAAAGCCTGCAAGTAGGTCGAGCCATTATTCTAAGGCGAATCACGGAAGCTCTCCGCTACGATTCCACCAATACAGCCGCATTCCCGCTGTACAAACCAAGGACCCCCGTTATTTCGCTCCACTTCATTCGCTGGGCGCATTTCATCCCGGCCGGCACTCGCCTCGTATGAGTTTGCATTCAATTGGCGAATGGGAAAGATTCATACTGGTCCGCGGCCACGGCAAATATCGAGCGGATTAATTCGGCAGGGAAAAAGAGGAGTGCGGATGGGCACAATAGATCAACGGAATGTCAACGAACTGCATCGGCACAGATGTAGTTGTGGCGCGGCGGCACGCATGCAACACCGGCGGCTAAGTGCATTACAGTAATTGCATTGCGCTGTATGCCGGAATTGCTATCGGCGCCTTGAAATCGCTGCGAGGAAAGATTCACCATGGAAAGTTGGCAGACCAGTGATCCCAATGGATCACCAGCAACCCCATCCCTGCTTGTGTGTACAGTAGGTAACAGTGGTGTGAGAAGCTCTTTATTCCAGCCACCGTTGATTACTGGTTCAGCGGTAGTGGCTCTCGAGAATTACCCGAAGTCATTTAATCCTGGCGCTCACGGCGGCGATGCGTCCTGTTTGACAGCCAGTCCGATTGGCTTTGCTCAAAGTGACACGGATCGTAAAATCAGACGGGGTAAACGCCGCCGCTCGCCGCTATGTAACCACCGTTATGTCTGTCGTCTTTGTTACAAGGACACTCGTCCACACAGAAACACAGACGAACAGAGAGACACATGGCCGCGCAGTGACTCGCCGCAGTCGTTACTCCACCGGATTCACATAAATCTCGTAAATCGCCTGCATCGCCGGCCATTCGAGCTTCTCGATATCATCCCTCCGCGAATGCTCAGAACTTTTCTTTCGCCGGCTGGAATGCGCATTAAGCGGTGCGCGATTACACGTCAGAATGAATATTTATTGCTGGCTCCTCGTGCTCGACGTTAGATATTTGCAGAAGTTGCCTGGTCATAGAACGAGCGAAGCATGGATTCGACTGGCAGATAAAAAGGAGATCGCCGGTAAAAAGGCCCTTTCGGCTGAGTAATACGAGCGCTGTGTATAGAGTCCGGGAAAACTTGGAAAAAGTTGGAGCGCTGCTCCATCAAACATCGACAAATAATTCTCACTGCTTGTCCTTCGCCAAGTGGAACCGAGAACCAACCAAGGCAGTGCTGCCTTTTCGAAATTGCTACCAACCGCCTTTTGATTGCTCGCCGCTCGAATATTTCTCGGCAGCCAAGAGGGTTCTCTTATAGCCGGCGGCACCATTTACGATTCGGTAGAAGCATATGATGACAATATCGTCGTATATAAAACACGCCGGGACAAGGATAATTTCAAGTTTATGGCAGCCAGTGCTCGGCAGCCTGGTCAGTACAGAGTTGTGTTCTTCGGCTTTAAGGCAAACTCTTCGGGCGAGTTCAACTGCCGGCGTCAAGGAGCTAATGAAGAAAAGGAAGTAGAAAATAAAGGTTTCAAAGGTACAGTGAACGAGGAAATGGGGAGAAAGATGAACTCCAGAAAAATGCGTGCTAGCCTGGACCGGGACGGCTTGAAGTAAAATTGCGAATTGAAAAGTGGAAAGAGGAATGGTCGCTTTTTGTTCATTCTCGGTACTCAAGAGATTGCTTGGCGTGTTGCATCGTGAACTGGAAAGGAGGTCAGCCCTAAATAATCGACGGGCAGCGAGGCATCAGCTTAACAGAAACACTGGTGGCATCTAACGCTCTTAAATATTTATGCCGCTAAAAGTTCCCTTTCCACCCTCACCTCGCTGCATTGCCGGGGAAATTTTAAATCACTCTTTATCGTCCAGCCACTTAAACGCCCGCCTCGCATTTTATTAAACGAGGCAACCTGAAATTTTCATTTCTTGTAATAACTTTCACCGCCCGACTAATTTATCCCGACCCACCCCCACGCTCGTCTAGCCAACGGAGAAACTCTTAAGCCGCACTTTCTATTACGCCGGAGAAATATGAAGCGTTCCAGCGAGGGTGGACAGAGAACACTTAACGAATTAGAGATTTTTTTCGATCATCTATGGGGGATAAGGGGATAGACAGTTAATGCCATGTGATAGATTCTTCTATCGCTTTTGGCGCCACTCTAATTAGTTCATTTATGATATTTTGCCCTGGATTAAATGCACCGCTCTTAATGAGATGGAATATATTTCGCCCAGTAAACATTAATCCCTTTTTTCGGGGGAGAATTTCATTTGTTCCCGCCATAAAAGAAGCAGTGTAATATATTTGAGTGAACCCAATTTTACTCGGTGTAGATTGTATTTCGAATGACAGTTAGTTTTCGAGACGTATTTAATAGAAAAACTTAATTGTACCACTGAAAATGTCAATAGTAAGTCCACTCCTGGTGCAAACGGGACGATGTGAATACGTACCACTTTCAATTATAACGGAAGGTGAGCAATTTCATCCCCTGGAGCTCAACGCTCTCACACCAGTTCCCCGTAAAATTGAAATATTACTACTCGCAGCCTGCACAGCACACTGCAAGCATTCCTGTTTCACTGCCACGAAAACAGTCCAGCCGAATGTCGTTCCTCCCTTAAAGTTACATTCACTGCACGGATTAAAGTCGAATTCAAGCCCGCTTTGTATAGAATGAACAAGTATTTAAACGGTTCAAGGAAAGTTTGTAATCTACTAACAAAGAAACTATCTCGAATTCGAGAAATTATTGTCATACTCTTTTACTCATAACAGAATTAACTAATTGATTATTTATTATTAAATTTAGATATTATAGTTTCTATAGGACCATTATGAATTTATTTACTGTCCATTGCTTTTTACGTCGCGAAAATATTAAAACTCCTGCTATGTATAACGTGTATTTTTGCGAAATGGAGAGAAGCAAAGCTTTATGACAGACCTTTTAGCTTGATCCACCGGTATTAAGTACAACGCGTATGATAGAGAAAAAATTTCGTTCCGCATTAGTTGGAAACATAACAGCATTATGATATTAAACATTTCCATTGCTGATTCATCTGGACTACTAGAAATGCATACATATAAATTATATGAATGATCGAATATGCATAGCTTGGTTTGCAAGCAGCATGTCAGTTGATTCTCCTCTTGTCTAAATGAGACGATCAGCAGTCCATAGTGGCGAGCGGAAGCCTCTCACGTTAGAGGTGCGCCGAGAATTTCGAGTAGCCGGCTTAAGGGTGGGAAATCGGTCGAGCGGGTGTGTAGCTTCAATAGGCACAGATCGGAGTCGCTCCGAGAGGGTATCGGAAGGTGTGAGAAACCGGGCTGCTGATCGGGGTGGCGACTGGTGGAAGTGGATGCACGTTTCTTTCAACAGAACCACTATCCATGAGCCTAGAAACCTGCAAACCGGAAGCAGTGCTCCTCGTCGGTTAATCGTTTGGAATCTCAAGTTAGGGGGTGGGAAACGGTACTGTGGAACGGAAATGCGAAAAGGTAGAAGTGGATGCGGCTTTCTTTCAAGAGATTTCAACGGAACTAGTTTGTATGAGCTTAACACCCTACAACCGGAAGCTACGCTCCTCATCGGTTAAACTTGAATGTTAAGAGTCGCAGAGTGTTCAGATGTGTTCATCGCGCGGGGGTGCCCGGAAAGTGGATTGGCGGTAGGTGCAGCTGTGCTGAGCGCGCGCGAGGGTGGCTGGCAAGACGTGGCGGTACTCGTAGGTGGCGCAGTTGGGCACCCGGAAAATCGATACTTATCGTCTCCGGTGTGCCGCGGGCCGACTTTCCAGTTCGGCTGGCGTGTGCACGAGGTAAACACCGCTCCCTCTCACTCTTCCCCTCTCTCGCCGTCATGACAATCACAATGGAATGATACAAGACGGACCCGGCGACGACGTTCCTCGTAAAAAGTCATCATGGTACGTCTAACATCATCGAATCCCTATAAAAACCAACCCTGACTCTGTCGACTGCACGCACTCTCACGAAACCGTTCGACCACAATCATTCCAACCCACTTTTGACACGATAGACAGACCGATAGTTATTGGAGACCCAAATCCAAATAAGAGTGGACAAGCCGGTGACTGTTAGTCGTAGGAATTAAAATTACTCCTGCCGAAGGTTTACTGATAACATAAATGCATATTTCCTGATATGTGCAGTACGGTTTTGTGAATTACGCCCTCGAGCTCCTTGTTGTGAAGACCTTTGACAACGAGACCTGGGAGGCCATAAAGTAGGTAAAACGAAGAGGAGTATGGTCCGCCAACTTTTCTCGCCCTTTTTATCCTGCTTTCACTTCTTTTTGTTTCTTGCACCCTTTGTGTTGTGATTGCGTCTACTTTGCATGAGACGCCGCAAGATTCCGGTCCTTTTCCTTCTTGCCTCGAGAATCTACTTCACTTACTCCTCAGTCTAATTACGAGTTCACCAGTCCTACTTTCCCGGTGGCGACGCTCACGCGGAATTAAGGAAAGTTTGGCGCGCGCGCCACGTGCTTGTACGATTTTCAGGTGCTTTGTCACCCCCTCCCCCCCGCCCCTCCCCGAGCAGCTCTCATGGAATCGTGCTCGGAGGTTCAACGTATTCGGGGAAGTCTTTAGTTAAACTTCCCAGTAAACTCACTCGAATTTCCCTTACTGACTTCTCCAGTCACGCATACCCTTGGGGCTCCGACGCTCTCATTATGCATTTCCTCAGGCAAATACGCGGAATCTGGTGGAAATTGGATTTGTGGTATGCCGAGAGCTTCGCGCGACTTTTAGAATCCGATTGGGAGTGATTTACATTTCTTCCCGAGTCAAATCATATTTATTATTCACCCAGTGAACGATACTCGCATCGCGCCGTCATTCTTCTCTTTACTCGCCCTTTTTGCGGAGTGCTCTTCTTACCTCCGACCACGGTTTCTGTTCTCTACTTGTCACATTGCCTGCCAGTACAAAAACGTGCTCCAAGCGTGGTTCTTGTCACTCTTAAATTGAAACGATACGCTTTTGCGAAATCTTTGCCCATACATTTGCGGCAGGCGGCAGGCGGCAGGGGGCTGAGGGAAGAGGAAAGTGGCTCATTGAAAAAGATGACAGCGTTTAGATCCTCTTTGACTCGTGCTCTGCAGCGGTAACTGGTAACCCGATAACAGAGCGGCGCGGCGGTTGGAGCGTGAAGGGATAACCTGGGGTTTGCCGTCTTTCAGGATTTAATGGCCGTGTGACACGTGAGCGCGCTCTGCATCCCAACGATAATTCGCTGAGTGCGGATTAATCGGTCGACTTCTCCTGAATTTCAATTGAAACGCACTCGCGCGCCTATCGCTTCCTCCGGAGGATTTCATTTAAGCCGGCGCGGCGAAGTGTAGTACGTGCGATGCCCCTAATTGGAGCAGTGTGCCGAGATAATCAGCTTAATATGCGCTCTTGCAAAACATTCGTGAAACAATGAGAGTTTTCTTTGGTCGGTCAGAATGTCAGCCAGACCAGATGCTTACGGCCTTTGAGAGCGGATGAAGCCCCGGGCATTTAGAAGGAAAATAATTCATGGAACACGATGCTTTCTCTCGTTTATAGGGTTGGAACTGTTCTCCCAATGTTCGCTCGCTCGCTTTAAACACCCCGCGCAGCCCCCTAGAACGCCTCGCTTGTTGCTTGGCTCCATTCTCCGAGGAGATTGCGTTCGCCTCATTGCAAACCTTTGGAGAGACCAGATAACACACCACAGCCTCCAAAGTACACTTCTCCAAATTTAATTACACTCAGCTTTATTACTGCCGGCACTCCAATAGCCTGGCCCCCTTCCACTGCAATGTGTACTGTAAATACTCCCTGTGAAAAATATGTGTACCCCCAGAAACTTTTTCTGTTTCCGAGCATTTTCCACCACCTGAACACGATGTTTTATTTCAATAAGCGCGAATGTGCTCGGAAAACCCAACGTAACAGAATACGCACTCCGAACAAAATTTGTAACAGAATTTATAAGAGAAACATTTGTTATTAAATAAACATTATTCATTAACATTGTTGTACGAAATGCCCGAAAGTAAATATTCCGACATAACGTATTTACTAGACTCCATAATAGCATACGCGTTTGTAGCGATGAATATTAGCTTGCAGTACGAGGATGCATATACGCGTAGCATTCATCCCTCGTACGTAAATTGTTGGGTTGAAACCCTTCAGCCAGTGATGTACTTCGCGAAATACAACGCAATTAGAGATGAACGTGATTCATACTGAGAGGTCAGCAGACATAATGGAACAGGGAATGTGTTATCCGTGGCAGCGTGTTGTAATAGCGGATCGCGTCATTCCTAATTATTTCAGTAATTCGTCGGTATCAACGCGAAGGCTGCTACTTGTATTTCAAAGGAGGCGCGCCTGAATTTGGCCGGGTAACTTGTACAAAGCAAAAGCGAGTGGGATACCTTTTCATCAAAGGAGAAAGAGAGAAAGAGAGAGGGAAGGGAGAGAAAGAGTGCTGACAAGTGGTGATGGAATAGCGTCATGTTTTAAGCGAGTGTGCCCACGAATGCCGAAATGTGGGTTACCCACCCTGAGAGTGAGACGCGCTGATGATACTTAAAAGCTCGTCAGAAGAGGGTCATCTCGTCTTCTCCAAATGAGGTTTCGTAATAAAGCTCCTTTGGCGTCGCAGCATTTGCAAATTATCAGGTTCGCTCTTCCAAGAGCGCTCGCGCTCTGCCTAAGCTAATGATTCTCGACACCAAACACTCGCATTCAACGATTCCAAGACCAGAAATAACTTATCCAGGAATCCAGCGTTTTTAATGCAGCTCCAGTTTCTTGATCCAATTACGCAGCATCATAATCCAGTCGCCGTAGGTTCGAGCACGGAGAAAATAGCTTTATACCAGAGAACGAAAGCTTTTAATGAAGCAGAGGACTCTCAGTTTGTAATATTGCAGCGGGAATACAATATTTCCAGGCACTAGTCGCTGAAACGTCGGCGACAGATGCTTCAAGTATCCCGTGGATTTAGAATACTTGTGAAAGACACCTGCTGAGAGAATAAAGCTCCTGGAAGTTGGAAGGGAACCTCGAGACGGACGGCTTCAAGTGACGCCCATATCCATGTCAAAGGTTCAAAGGTTCAAACGCCTTTGGCGCGGTGGTGAAAATTTAATAAGTGCGAAACCACCGTAAAGCCGTACACGTTATTGAAAGGCTTAGCTGTAAATGTAATCAGGGGAAATCGAGATCGTTCCTTTTCCATATCAGTGCACCTTAATTCGTTTGCACGGTGTATGCTCTAACCTAGTCTCACTCCGCCTGTTTCGGGTAGTAATCGATAAATACCATTGATGTTACGACCCACGAGCCCACGAAGAACTTCCAGATTCCTATGAGGCGCCTCGAGGCTTGCATGCTACCGCTTCGAGTTATGCTTGGCATCCTCTGGACAACATTTCGTTGTATTTTGATCCTTTCAAGTACCAACACTCTGCTACAAACCTTTAACCGCCTTTACCTAGTTCCGATCAAAACAGTCGCGACCTCATCACTGATTTATTGAAAAATCTTTCACAAATAATTTATTATATTCATTCAGGAAAGATGCGGCGGTTACCATGGAAGGCCAATTTTTGGTGCGCCAAATTTACGACGACGAAATCACCTACAATCTTATATCCGCCGCCGTCAATCGTCTCAGTATGTATACTCATCCATACGAAAACTCACTTAATAAATGTAATATAGACTAGAATATTTACATAATAACATCGTACATATGTATACGCTGATCATACGCGAAAGTCCGCTTTCGAATTTCGTATGTACATGTTTGCGTGCTTTTCATAAGTGAGCATCTACTTGTTCAACAACGTACTCGTATAGATGGTTTTCGTAATTGAGGGTCGACTTTCTGAGAATATATATGCGTGGGCTTTGGAGCGCAAGGGTTAATTAGTATTAGAACTCTTTTTTACGAGCGTAATGGTTGAGCTTGCAGTTAAAGCGAAGCACCCCCTTAACGGCGCGACCTGATATTCCCCAGCCACACAGAAAGTGCCGGACGCGTCGAGTAGGTAAATAATAAAAAAAAGTGGAATGCACTACTAATCGCCAGACCGGGGTGCAATATCGAGGGAAATATACCCTGAACATTTACTGATTGCCTTGTGAGAGCTTTTGCTCTCGAGCGCTCCAATTGACATTGGCGGAATGGAGTAGTTAATAGTTCTCAAGAGACGCAATTCGCCGGTGATCTATGCCAATCAAGGAACAAGTAATTGCATCAATAAATCGGCCCGGCCAAGTAATTACGATTTTGGCTAGCCTGGCATTTATCGGGTGCTTGAAAGCGTCCGATATTTCATGGTAAAAGGTTTCCGAGACGACCAAGATTACCATTCATATTGAAACAAGAATTTACGTTGCATTAGAAATACTCTGTTTTTCTCCCATTGTATTGAATTACTATTGTACATTGACAGTATTAAGCACTGTAAAAGTTTGCGAAGCAAGTCAATACTTTGAAGAGTCTAATTACAAAGATCCTAGACGAGGAACGACGAATTGAATTACTGTTTCAGATATACCAGCTAATGAAATACTGGAACTTTTCGGACGGATGTTCTTCGAGTTCTGCCAGGATTCCGGATATGATAAAATCTTGCAAGTGCTCGGCGCGACACCCCGGGATTTCCTGCAGGTGATGTAGCATCGCGAGGTGTATCTTCCTTACTGTTAAGGTTTGATTTACCGAGCGTGGAATAGAGACTCGGGGAAATGGAAGGGAATTGCCATGGGAAGTAGATCTTAGCTGTTTCTCTTGAAACCCTCCGCGTGCTTCTTCAAGCAGTGCGAACCACTTTCGTTGGGAATGAATCGTTGCGTCAACGGGTTGTCAGGCTATTTTCGCGTTCCTGCCAAAGTAAGACTCAGAGGTGTTTTCCTCCACTTTTTGCAATCGCACGCTTAGAAATGCTAACCTGATTTATTAGTGGCGGGTTCCTTTATTTATATATACTGTTGGAAGTGAGGAGAGAAGATTGATCACACGCTGATGACGACGGGATTCGTTTCACGTTACCGGGACTCATGCTGCTTTAACGTCAATCCATCATTTACTTAAGTTCCTTATATTCTTTTTAATGTAACAGAACCCAAGTAACGTTAATGATGGGAACGAGCCTGTTGTAAATTTGCAGAATTTGGACGCACTTCACGATCACTTAGGCACCTTGTACCCGGGAATGAAAGCACCTTCCTTTCGATGCACAGAGCGACCAGAGGACGGTGCTCTGATATTGCATTACTACTCGGATCGACCAGGCCTCGAGCATATTGTCATTGGGATCGTTAAGGTACCATAATAAGCCTTCATTAGTTTTGCTATGTTCTTCCCCTTAAACACAAGGCGACTCAGACTAAACACTTGACTTTATTGAACTTCGAACTTTGCGAAGCGATGGAGCCAAGCTCCGCTAGCTCTCTAATTAAACAGTTATTAAATTAATTATCCTCGGTAATTACGAGGGAACTCGTTCGACAAGAATGGCCTGAATAACAGAGTGTAATTAAGTGATCTGTAACGTTGCGTCGGCAGACTGTGGCAAAAAAGCTACATGGCACTGACGTTGAGATGCGCATACTAAAGACGAAAAACGAATCCGATCACGTCCAGTTTTTGATAACGAACACGTCTGGCCCTGGGGTTGTCTCCAATCCCATGATAGCGGAACTTGAAACGCTGTCCATCGGTGAGTAACGCAACACCACTGCTATTTCTAACGCTCTCTTTTTTGACGCTCCTTTCATCCAGACATACCTTCTCATATTCCACTTTCTATGTCATCCCGACGAGGCTGTTCATGTTAACACACTGAGTGATAAGGATTTTTACGAATTCTTTGTATTTTAATAATAGTATTCTGTGCATTTACGTGGGAATTATTAGACCCTTTGATTAATCAGAGTTACTTAGAAGCAATGCATTTCAAATAATTTGCTAGTAGATGAATTATACAAATGATGTGTAATATTTTAATATTATTTTGAATGGGAATTTAATTTAATTATACCTCCTGTAATCCGGTGAATCATTTTACCTCACATTATCCGTTTTATTTCGGTTCTCTCTTTATTCATTAATGTTCTGAAATAATTATCGAAGCGTTCTTGAATTTCGTAACAGCGTTGCTATTTCGGTATTTTGTAATCCTGCTGGAATTTTGTTTCGTTATTTCACAGAGCCGAAAGTCAGCCCGGCAACTTTCTGCCGGGTATTTCCATTCCACCTGATGTTCAACCGTGACCTGACGATAGTGCAGACTGGCTGCACGATCACGCGCGTCATTCCCCAGGTCTGCACCGGCAATTGCAAGCTGAATGACATTCTGCTGACCGTAAGTCCTTAAAGGTTAAGTCCTCTTAAAAGCAGCCATTTAAAATCGCGAACACACACGCGGCCACCGCGTTCTCGAGACTCATTTTCCCCGCATTATGCAAATGGACACTTCGCAGTCATTTATCAAGATTTTAATGAGTTTATCAATCGGCCGATCTCACGTGCCGCGTTCCGCATACCGTTCCCGCATCCGTGATAGTCCCAGCTGATCTGGCTTTGGTCCAGAACAGATGTGACCGGCCCACAAATTCAATTCCCGCGATACACACACCGCATCCGAAACGATATCATTTTTTAATTTACTCGATGACTCCTATACGAATTGTGACTGGCGCTCTATAAATTTCCCTTTTTTCCTGCAAAAGTCTCTTCGAATTCACTGTAATTGACTTAATACTATAACTCATTGGCTGTCGATTGCGTTTCCCTCTGGTACTATCAGAAACTCTTTCGATAGTGCAAATACTGTCTGAGCAAACTTGGACCACTGAATTTGCTTGAACTTCATTTGCATCGGGCGCCATCATGTTTATACAGCAGTGAAGTAAGATCGCGTAATAATCGCGCGTCGCATCGTAAATCTAAGCCGCTCAAAGGCACCTCGGGAAGCAATATCGGCGTACCGGCTGATGACACACACACGCGTTTGTATTCAAGTATTGATCAGCATGCACTCGTAGCATTCTTGGATCATCATTCGTTTGATTGCGCAGTTCCCTTAAAGTCACCTTGCGCTTCCTGGAACGTAGAATGTACCGGAGGGAATTTAATTTTGTTAGGTGCGCCCGCACTTAGAGTTAACGTTCGAGAACATCCTGTCGCACATCAACACAGTGTATGTGTTGCGGACAAAGAAGGGCGTGATGCGGGTCGATGCCTCCGAGGAGTACTCCTATTTACGCTTAAAGGTCAGTGAAAAAAGGAAGGATAAATAATGGATGTGGAAGTAGAATGAACGACTGTAATCCCTTCGAATTGCTCTCCAACCCGACAATACGTATAAGTGTTTATGCCGGAGCGAACTCTGTTCCAGGGTCAAATGTTATACACGCCCGAGTCGGATCTGGTGATTTTTCTCTGCTACCCGAGTGTTATGAATCTCGACGACCTCACCAGGTGAGTGGTCCGTAATTCTCATTTAATACAGACCCTCCACGCCTCGCCCTTGTAAACTCCTCGGGATAACGAACCCTCAGGCAGAATCTAATAAAGTCCCAGGCTTTCATTAAAAGAGACTCCTGATTTCGATAATGATCCTCAGATATTCCAATTAGATTCAAGCGTCCCTATCACTGTTCACCCGGCACACTAATCTAGAAACGTCAGTAACATCTTGCCAGTCAAAACAAATTGAGTTCGAAATTATTATCGCAGCAGTTCGGCCCGCACAATGCCCGACCATCGATCCAACCTGGCAGGAGCGATTGCTATTTAAAAGCTGACGCGCCGGAGCCCTTAAAACGCCCCAGGCCTTTTTGAGTCGATTAAAGCGGCACTCTCTAATTTTATGGACCAGTGATCCATCCAAACTCAAAAACAATGAGAGAACAGTAATCTATTTTTTGACATCTTATTAGGTTATTCTTTGTAACAAAGAAACTATATATTCTTCTTATAAATAATATTAATTTCCATTGCGTGAAAAGTTGTTCATTGAATATATCCGTCATTGCGAGTGAGATTGATCATGCGCCATTACTGTTTTATTAAGTCAATCAATCCCAAAGCGTTATTCACACGGCGTATCACCAGTGATCCATTAGAATGATTTAATTGCAGGTTCTATCGTCATTAGGGGCTAATGTTTGTTATTAATAGCCGCAAACTTGTAATAAAAGTGCAATGCATATTACGCACTGGGCAGGTGCGATTTCCATATTGGTGGAAATAAATAACGGCATCAATCAGGCGCGATTGAAAGCCGGCCCTCCTTTATTGGAGCCGGGAATCGAATGTAGGTCGTAACCGCAATCACGCGTGCCACGCACGGTTCTTCGTGGTCGTCGTAACAAGCGTGCGGTATTAATTTGTCGCACAACGAGTGCCGCGAGCACTGCCTCTTCCACGCTCAAAAATATTTGGAAGGTAATCATAATTGCGATGACGCCGGCAACATAGTAGCCGGCCGACTATCTAATTGCAGTCATTCCACCGGTTAACCGCAGAGCATATTGCGAGCATAAATTCCCTCGCCCGGCCGACCACACGCATTACGCTCTGCGCGATGTCATTTTTAAAGGCACTCGTGTCGCAATGATTTTCGCCGGTAATTGCGCGCATGGCGTATGCCGTTCAAGCACGAATGGAGTGCGCTGCATCCAGTTACACGCACCAGTTGTCTCGCAAGAGAAATGCACTCTCGGAGGTAAATCTTCGTGCACGGGCCTGAAGAGTGAGTTCATTGTCGTTAGCTCGCCGCGCTTTCTTTCAGTTTATTCGAGAGGGCTGATGCGAGCTTTCGCTCTTCCGTGGACGACTGTTCGCGTCACGGTTAATTAGGGTAATAGTCCGCGGCAACTACAGCGACTTTCGCGTCAGCCGTAGAAGAAGGCGTTCGAGGGTGGATTTAAAACGTAATTGAGTTAACCCGTCGGAGAGCGTTTACTGGCATATAATTCCGCTTGGTAATAAGAGGCGCGCGGCCTGCCATCCCCCACTTTGTATTAAATCTGACGCTCGTAAATGATTCGGTGCTCCATTTCCGGGAATTCTCGGCGGGACAAAGTGTGCATTTGCATTTCCCTGTGACCCTCTCCATTTAGGAAAGAAGCTATTTCTGTCGTAATAGCGTCTGCAAAGGGGTGCGAAATGTCCTCGTTGAAATTGTATCTCTTATTTCTATCCTATAAACGTTAAACAGACTTCCCCTTTGACTATACTGTTTATGGAGCACTATTTGCCTCAAGTTATCATTTCCATCACCCTAAAGCACTGTCAGTTGGCACCCACTTTGTTAGTTATGAATTTTGGGGAATTCTTGAGTGACTCGCTCAAACAAAAAGTATTCCGTTGTAAGACTAAGGGTGGTTATCAGAGGATTATCCGAGAGAGGATTATCGGTTGTCGGATTTCGAATGCAAATACTTGAGGGAGGATCGATAGCGGCAAGGGCGAAATGAAGTCACATATCTCATGGCGCTCCGGGACATTTAATTAAAGGAAGAAAACATCCCGTGACCCCATATTTCAGATAATCCGTATTACAGGACAAAAAGTACGCGCGCCACACCCGCCGATAATTGATGTGCCGTTGAATGAAAGCATTCCGGCCTTCCGGTTTTTCATCCCCCGAACGATCTCACGTTTTTCTCCATTTCTCCATCGCTTTCTCTCTTTCGATTTTTGATTTCCAGACGTGGCTTATACCTGACTGACATTCCCCTTCACGACGCCACGAGAGACCTCGTCCTAATGTCGGAGCAATTTGAGGCAGATTACAAACTAACGAGGAACTTGGAGTTGCTTACCGATAAATTGCAGCAGACCTACCGCGAACTCGACGGCGAGAAGCAGAAAACCGACAGGTAAGGATTTCCGCCGGCGAAATTTCCTGATTAAGGAAATCCACCTAGACGCCACTTTTGCCATTTGCCCTGACGCAATTCTGAGAGATATCGACTTTGCCTTCGCTTCTCGAATTTCTTTCCCCCTTCCGGAGGGAATAATATCAAGTTTGAGTCGAGGAATCGCTATCTGTAGTTCTATAGAACTGGGGCTTTGATCGATAAATAGCATCACAAATAGCTGCAACTAAATTGCCTGCTAGAAAGCAATTATGTTCGAACTTTGTGTGCAAACCAGTCTACTCAATCAGCAATGAAAGTCATGGTATTTGCTCTTCGACTCAAGTTACGTGCACCACATCCTTTTTCCACAAATCATCCCACTTATCTCCTAACGGTAGCATACGTTTATGGCGGAGCCAATGTGCGACCATCGAGCAACTATCTAAGCATGGTTTTACTGGAAAACCGTCACGCAAATGAGGCTTTAATTAACGAAATCGATTTACATCGGCTTTAAGCGCGAACGACGGCCATCAAGTGTGATTTGCGAAAGAGCTTTCCGTTGCGCGCAGGTTGCTGTACTCGGTGCTACCGATTTCGGTGGCGAACGAGCTCAGGCATTCTCGACCGGTGCCTGCTAAGAAGTACGATTGCGTAACTCTCCTGTTCTCTGGGATCGTCGGCTTTGGCGCCTACTGTGCCGCTCACACTGATTCCAGGGGTGCCATGAAGATCGTCAATATGCTCAATCACCTTTACACGGCTTTCGACGTGTTGACAGATCCCAAGAAAAACCCCAACGTCTACAAGGTTCGAATTCCGATGATGAAGCCTCATTTTCCCAATAGCTTAAGTTCTCCCGTGTCACTCAGTACGAATACCAAAGCAATTCGTACGACTGCTTTTTATTTACCTATTTGTAAAGCCGTCCAATTGTCGGGAAAAACGAAGGAAAGTATTGTCATTTCAAACTCGACAACCGTAAAAAGACTAAAGTTCTGGAGATGTAAACAGCGCACCAGCAAGGTATACTTTCACACCAGGAATTCTGCCTTCCGCACACACGTCATTTAAAAGACATTAGCATAAACGCGTAGACACCAGATTATCTCGATGAAAATAGACAGCAGCGGCATAGGTGCTGTCTAGTTGATGCTTATATTAACTGATATTATCGTTGAGCTGTCAAGATTTAGCCTTCGTAAATCTGATTACGCTCGGAGTGTATTTCGGTTGATTTCCCATCGGTTAAATATGATCGTGGGCCGCACGGCGTTGCCACTGATCTAGGATTTTCGTCGGTTTAGGTGGAGACGGTGGGTGACAAATATATGGCAGTGAGCGGATTACCAGAGCCTTGTCGTTGTCATGCACGATGCATCGCTCGGCTAGCGTTGGATATGATGGATCTCGCGGCGGACGAAGTGCAGATCGACGGCGAACCCGTGGTAAGTCGTTTCAGACACACCGTTCTTCCCACTCCTTTTTCTCACACCCTCGCACATATACACATATACAGGTGGTATGTTCGGTAATCGGGGCCACTTAGAACTCGAAGAGAAAAAGTTTCCCATCTCGCGGCGATGCTCCGCGCTTCCGACTCTGGCACTTCAATCTCCAACTCCCCGGCAACTTTCGAATGAGAGAATTATCGATTCCGACTTACCGCGCCTCTCGATATCGCACTCCTTCCCATTCATACGTTATAGGATATCAAGAAAAGTCGAATGGAGAAAGAGATATTATTTGATATCGAATGAACGGTGTATTTGCAAATTGACAGTAGGACAATACGAATTCAATTCATTCCCCATTGAATTTGAAGGGGATTCATGAATGGGATATTCGAAATTATTATTTAGAAATAAGAATCATATATCTGATATTAAATAAATTATATATTTCACTGTTTGTTGTTCAATAGAAGTTAGTATTACGGTGATAGTATAGCTTGTGTTTGGGAAGGTGAGTTCTCTTCCTCTTGGTGAGCACGCGTTTCGCCTTCCTACGGGATTCCGCTTCCTTCCGCTCATAAAGCCAGTGACGTGAGATGCATGCTGAGCACGTGATGAAGTAGCCGCACAATCAAGCCGTACCGTATTAATTTCATTGTAGAAGATCACCATCGGTATCCACAGCGGTGAGGTCGTTACTGGGGTGATTGGCCACCGCATGCCACGATACTGCTTATTTGGGAATACTGTTAATTTAACCAGCCGCACGGAAACCACTGGGGAGCCTGGCAAAATCAATGTCTCGGAAGATGCATACAGGTAATTGACACTTCCCTTAATTACAATTGGGTTTAAATTTCGTATGAACCTCTCCTCATCTCTTATGTTTTAAACAATACATTATTATTTATTAATTTGCATAAGCGTCTGCAAATTTATTGTTTATATTGCAGCAAAAGATATCAGTGAATCGAGCATTTACAATTTTATTTTACTATCGTTCCTATTAAATTGTTCAGAGGAGAAAATAAATTGATGAAAGCGAGGGTCGGATGAGAGTTAAGTATTATTGGATAATCGATATTTCTCGGCACATTGAACCGGCAATTAAGAAATAAGTACACGCAAGTGATTGGCCATTGCGGTCCAATCAGTCAGTTAATAATTAGTGACTTCCTAATCCGTCTGCCAGGGAGAATTATTTAGCAGACGAATTAATAGGATTACGCGCGCCTTGCGAGCTCAAACGAACTGGTCGAAACTCGACTGCTTGACATCTCTTGGGAAATCGACGCGGCGGCGTGCACCGCCCGGCTAAAGTTTAATGCGAGACCGTAATTGGATCGAAATGATCGCGAGAACCTTTCTCGCGCAAATCCTCCCGAGTGCGTATGTTAACTCCGCAACAGATTGTCGAAACTTCGCTAACGCGTCGACAGAGTTCGGATAGACAGCAATTTTGTGTAATCTGCATAATAGATATTCCGTTAGCCGAAGCGGGACGCGTGCCGTTTCTCAGACGATTCAACATTATGCATTTCTCTCATCCGGTAACTCTTGTAAGTCGATTCAGCAAACCTTCATTTATAAAGCAAGTTTGCTTTTTATTGGCAGACTTTCAGTCTTAATGCCATCTTTTACAACTTTATTCTCCCTTTCTCCAATGATATTAATTACATTTAGTTGCTTTATTAAATAGAGCATTTACATTACAAAATTGTTTAGACTTGTATTAAAGCAATTAGGAAAGTCGTAAGATTTAAATCCTTCGGCTTTCTTGATCTGTTACACAGAACATCTTTGACGTGAAAATCGTTAACAATACTAGAATATTACCCAAGTGACAAATAGTCAGACTCGATAAGTAAGACACGAGAAAAGGAACGGGACACTTGGGCTAAACCAGTCGTCATTCTAGTATTACCAGGCCGCGCATTCATGCTTCGCGAAGAGTTTCTCCAATTCTCAGAACTAATTAACTCGTAGTAATTGTGGTGCGGAGAATTACTGGTGACCCGTTGCACCATACTTTCCCTTAACTGAATCACACAAAGCTTGCATTCGTGGCCGCGATTACCAACGGGGGACTTCTTCCCTGGAACTTCATTCAACAAATGCACTTCGCAATGTAATGGACTTCTTTGCTATTACTATGTTGGCCCAGTTGCAGGTAGCGCATCGTTTCAGGCCATCGATAGCATGAATAAAGGAACGGTATCGAAAGTTACGAATCCCCAAGTACCCCGGAGAGATCTTATCGAGCCGACCACATGAATTCTCCAGATACAATTATTATACACCAGGAGACAAGAATGCGCCGCATGTATTAGCTGCGAAATAACAGCCCTACGCCTTCTGCTGCCTATAATTCCTGCATGCTGTTAATTGCAGGTGAAATTCCAGCAGTGCGCGAACATTAACATATTCTGACAGAGTAGTGAACGTGGTGTGTCAGAATCGAGCGAGCTTACACGCTTTTACCAAGCGAGAGCCTTTTATTATCTGTGGCGAGAGCGAGGCCTGTGGAGTGAACGAGTCGGTCAGTCGAACGAGAGATCTAAATACTCCCTGAGACACTCGGGAATGTCGAGCCTCCGAATCCCATGCGGCAGGCTCCAATTCCTGTAGAGAATTTCTCGGATCCGGCAGCGGCAGAGATGCGTCAGCTCCGCCGGCACCATTCCGCTCCGCTCAGGCGGGACTAGGTTCTGCTCGATCAGCGCCGGGTAGCGTTCGTAAAGGAAGACGTTGAAAACGCCGCACTGATCGGCGATGTGACTGGGCGTTCGGATGCAGGCGGTCGTAACGGTGCGCAACAGTAACTTAAGACAAGTGAGCAGGTTCTCTGGATAGGTGATGTCGACTTGACCAGGCTTTGCCTCGAACTCGCTCAGCCTTGTCAGGAGGACTTCGAGGGGCGTCGGGGAGAGCTGATCGTAGTCGATCGAGGCACCGTAACGAAGCATCAGCAAAAGGACGTCCGGGGTGCCCTGGAGCACCGCCACCCGTAAAGGCAACACTTGCCCGTAAGATTCCATCGGCACGTCGATGAAGCGTCTTTTTCCTAGCCAGGAGGCGCACTGGTACTCCAGTCGGCCGACGGTCGCATGTCCTAGAAAGTAGTTCAGGGCGTGCAGGTTCTCCTGGCGGTCCTCGAAGTCGCTCTTCCATCCGGAGAGGAAGTGGGTGACGCGCGTCCCGAATATTGCACCGACGAATATCCGCTCAAATGTCTTCTCGCAATAGAACATATCGTTGAGTAGCCGCGATACGATCCCGTTGTTGCTTAAGCTCCAGTCGTAGCAGAGCTTCGCCGCCACGTAAAGCACGTTGTGGAACTTACCGAGAAGGCACACGTAGCCATTCTCCATTAGAGTGATGTTGTGGTAGCGCAGAGCCGACGACACTATTCGCTCGCAGACGTCCTCCTTGTCGAGGTTCTCCGCTGAAAAAGCAATACACGCAGATGCAGATGATACTCTCACAGAGAGGTTGGAATGCCCGAGAATTTTTCTATGCATATTTCGATTCAATGGATCTTATATACTTTGAATGATAGTCTTCTCACTGCTGAGAATCACGCACTTCTTCACTGTGTGTGATTAGTACTTCTATTATGGAGTATGACTTTCACGCAGTGTACACTCTGCCATTGTGTGGCGGGGTTGCATTGCAAGATATGCAGTTAAATGAAACACGTACATAGAGTTTTCTCTCTTACATATCAAATCACTTTCTTTCCATTAAGCTAAGCCTGACCGAATCGCTTTCTTTCGTCGCCGCATGTTTCCTCGTTTCCTGTACTCACGAACGCCCGAGGAAAAGTCTCTCATGCTCGATAAGATTGTTCTCCAATTCCCCTCCTACTTCGCTTGAACTTTTACTGGGAAACACGAGTGATTAGTAGGCAAATGAGAAATTACCTGCGGCGCAACTGTTTATCACGTCCGTAAAGTATCCGACCATCTCGCGACGCTTGTATCTCGACGCAAGGCAGCTGCGATCCATTTCGGCGAACAATCTATCGAAGTAGCAGTCTATCAACACTTCCATGTTCGATTACAGAGGAACTCTGATGAATAATACGCGACTATTTCCCCGGAACTTGGTTTGCCAATGCAAACTGGCACGTTGTTCACCTGCGAGTGATCACCAGGGCCGAAACCGTCTGGGAAACGTCGGACGTACTAATTGGATTGGATATCGAATGGACAGTTTTAGGGCTTCGCTTGTTCTCCCTTTTTAAGGTGCATCATACAAACCGAATGTAACGCAGACGTACAAATAGTCAATACCAGCGTGTTCTCAGCGTTAAAAATTCATAAAATATCGTATCGTAAATAAAAATAATAAAATATCAATAAAATGAAAGGATCTCTGAATTTTCATGGTTAAAATCATGGCGCACTTGACAGCAACGATAGATTACGATTTGCCCAGCACTTACTCAAGCGAGCAGTGCACTTTCTACATAAATGCACGTTCCCAGATCATATTGACTAAGGGAAAATAATAAATGTCTGTAACGAAGAAAGCTGGTGCAAGGCTGAACACGACAGTTTCTAAGAATTGCTATTATGTGTTCCCAGGTATCTCTGCATGCCGGAAAATCAAGACCCGCAATTTCTACTGGAGTACCGGGGTCCCGTGAAAATGAAAGGCAAATCGGAGCCGATGAACGTCTGGTTCTTGTCGAGGGAACGGGAGCTCGCTCTATAATTCCAACGCCATTCAATCCCCAGCGAGAATTCCAGCACGAAACTTATGCCTGGAAATGCTGCCACCGATGAAACCTCAAGGATAACAATCTCGTAATAATTTTGAAGCAACTGTCCATCAAAGAATTCTTGTTGCGAGTGATGGTAATTGGAGAGCTTTATCGACCATCGATTCTCACTCTCTAAATTCGAGACTGCCTCTCCCTCTCTCTGTGAATGTACAAGGCAATCAAATATAATGACTCTGGATTAGGCGAGATTGGATCAGAATATCTGGTGTCAGTCATTTTAAATTCGTACCGTCTGCAGGCGTCTAACTTAAAGATAGAGAGCCGTTTAGGCAGTTGACCCGGAGAGGTCACAGCTACGAAATAACCTCGGCCTAAGGCAAAACGGCAGCGGGCAACAGTCAGATAGAGTGGAATGTTCATGACTGGAAGGTGTAACGGAACCTGTTCTAATCCCCTGCACGTCCCACGCACGTCGCAAGGTCAGCACATTGAGGGCTGAGCACCAAGCTGGTGTGACAGAACGCACACATATGTTCAGTCCAATTGGCATCCAGGCACCAAAGTCTAAATCGCATGTTAATCCTGCCGCTGCCATACACTCCATCGTCTTGTTTTCAGGTCATCAAGACTCCTACAGCTTTCAGTGACTACTCGCTCGAGTCTACAGTAGAAAGTTGATATGCCAGTAATAATACTATATGTACTGTGTTTATTCGACATAGTTTGATTTAGTACACCACTTCCAAAGAACTCGTTCAACCCGTCTGTTTGGCAAAAATGTATAGGAGTAAATGGCTTTGCGATCAAAGAATGTAGCTGATTATCTGGTATACGAAATCTCGATGATTAGTGAAACTTCGTGAGAATGTGGAACGTTTAAGGCATGCGAGAAAGCACACAAATTGTGAGAGAGTAAATTCAAAGTATAAATAAGAAATACGTATAAGAAATATAAAAGATAAAATGACGCTTTTCAGAACATTCATTAAAATGTCAACTTAACATTGGTGATTTTAAGTTCATACAACTTAGAGGCAGATTTCACAGTTTATGTAGTATTGAATGTCAGTCTCACTTTCACAACTCGTCCACAATCATCTCTGTTACAACCTATGCTTCGCTTCCAGACAAAATTTTGTTGCCATAGAAATTTTCGGGTGCAAGCCATTTCCTGCTGACCGCGGTTATTCCAACAGTTCGCGCAGTCGCTGTTACAATCGAGCGGCGCACTAAGTGGTATGCAGAATACAGGTTCCACGCCGTCCAAAGAAAGGTGAACACACACAGGCCAACTGGTTTACCGGGTGAGGCATGTGGAAAATAAGGCCAAATAATAAGGAGTAAAAGAAAGGTCTGGGCGTGCAGGATTAACCGATCGATTCCGTACGTGCATATCGCCCGGGCGGTGAATCGATAATAAGAAATCGACATCAAGTTTGTTATTCAAAAATGTTATACTTTATTAAATACCTGTCATATGTGGATTCCCGTACTGTTCCACCGACAGTCGTTCGTGAGATGTGAATACACGCACACGCAGATACGAAACCGTCTTTCCCTCGATTACCAGCACGAACCAACAGGTGGAAAATGATCGTAGACTATTACAAATAAGAGCACTCAAGACTAACGAGGATAAATGGCATAAAGAGAGCAATTGTAAAATGAAGAAGGTGTTTAGAGAATAAGATTGCTATTCCTGTTCAACCCAATAATTACATTTTATGGAATCACGAGGCAGGAATGCAACAGTATGATATATTTGTTGAACTTAAACCTGTATTAATATTTGTACAAATAAAGGTACCACGATGTTCCCCATGGCTGCTGGCGTCCAACAATATGGTCACTGATTTCCCAATTTTATAATCCGTAACTCTTATAACAAACATCAAATCGAATTTTAAATAATACTTCTACAAATTATCATAGCTTCATTTGTCTTTATAATCTATAAAACACAAGATTATGAGGAATGCGTGGTGTCGGAGTCCTGAAATTCGCATTCGCAGAGTCATTGTCGCTTTCCATTCACGCCCAGCCTGAGAACCGAGCACGGTAGCATCCGAACGGAGCCCGGAGCGGTGAGTTCCTGGTCGGTGTCGGTGAAATTTTGGCAGGTGTACTTGCTGAATGGAGCAGGGATCCTGGTGTGAGTGAGCACGGACGGGCTTACCCACACGCGAAAGCCGGTGAACGGTAAAGAACAGGTATTTAAATGAGAAACCGGATAGTCGATTCGACTCGAAGTGGTAGAGGACGCCACGGCCTTCTCGGCAAGTGGTTACGTGCAGCGGCAGCCAGACGACTTCCAAGACCCGTTCCCGTCGTTTCTGCTCGGCCTTCTCTTTCCCTCCCACTCTTCCCACTCTTCCCACTCTCCCTCTCTCTATCTCTATTTCTCTTTCTCTGGCCCGATCTCGTGTGTGTACTCGGGGGCCTGTTTGGGCCTCTCGGCTCGCATCGAGTCCCCTTCAAAGCACCCTCGTCTGCTCCCCCACCCGAGATATGCAGGAGCAGTTTCCCACTACTCCTTTCGCTCCGTGACGGAGTCACGGGCCCCAATCTGCTGGTCCCCACCCAGCCGGCGAAACTCTCCATGAGTAAGTGTCAGCGGCACACAGTACAGTTACTGACGGCCTGCACCGTGAACGATCGCCGTCGTGGCTTCTTCCTCTCGACGATTCACCTCGGCCTCCTCGTCCTTGCTCGTCCTCGCCGTGTCCCAAGCTCTTCTCCGGGACACTTTACTATGCGTCGCCGTTGACGAACGCGTGTCTTCGACGCCTCTCCGAAGTAGTGGTACTCCTCATCTCTCTGTCTACCTTCGCCCGCTCGCTTCGGCCCTTGTGTTTCTCGCCAGACCGCAGCTCTCGCTACCTGCCCTTCGGCTCTCGTGCGTGTTCTCGTCGCAGGTGCTCGCAGCTAGATCGCGAAGGGCGTCTACTGTCGTGCGCCATTCAAATTTTGTGCTTCTAATTTTATAATCGGATGCTAGCAGCCTGACTAATGCTCTTGTGAGGTTAACATTAACGGAGAGCAGTTTTCTGATGATCGATCGTGATCTAAGTGTTACTGTTGATAGTTGTGATCCGACGGAGTACGCACGGGAGAAAGGCTCTTGTCATCGGCGCGTATAGATCTCGCTCAGATTGCCTGGGTAACTGACAGTAACACTAATAATCGATTCCCGATAGTGCCGGTGTATCCTAATGGGAGTTCAAGGTGATTGGAAAACCAGTAGTTCAGTTCGCCGGTATATCGAGAACTGAGTTGAATGCGAGAGTGACCGGATGCCCACCTGGCATCTGCTGTTTTTAGAATTTCGTACAGATTCAATCAGTGATCTGATTTTGCATTAAATTCATCATAGTTTTATGGAGAATCGTCTGATTGAAGTCGTGGGAAAGATAGCAGTTTAAACATTAAGAAAGGGGCAGAGACTAGTGTGGAAGGTAGATCGCAAGGCGGAGAAGCATCAGTGATCAGGTGTTGGCCGAGCGACAGGTAGAAAGAGAGTATCCCTTTAATGTTGGAGTAGGTAGAAATCATCGAGGAAAAGTGTCAGTGATTTCGAATGTGCATATGGACGGGATTGGCATGATGACGGTACCTCCACCACTGCCGGCGAAGACACAGTCTCGGGATACGAGCCAAGGTGCTCGACAGACTGTGTCAATCCGGACTGTTTCTACTCCTTCCACGGCCCCCCTTACAACGGGGGCCGGAGCAACGGTATTTGTCGGACTCGGCGCTCCTGGCGGCGATTCTACGACCACCTGTAGGAGAATCATCCCGGAAGTGCAATCGACCAACGGCTACGCTAAGCAGAGCATCCTCGAGGAGCAACGGACGCACTCGCACCCGCACCCGCACCAGCAATCTCAGCACCAGCAGCAAGCGGCGCACGTGGTGAAGATCAAGATCAACCCGGAGAGTGATAAAAACGGTAGGGTGATATCAACGGTACGATTAACTCTCGACGAGAGCTCCGGGCACGAAGCAGTGGAGAACGGGGTTGCGTGCGAACGTTCGGAGAAGCGTGACGGTGGCGTGCTCGTGAGTGCGACGAATCTGGTGTACGAAGGGCATTGTGGCAGTGGCAGTGTCGGTGAGGCTTGTGTGCGAATCAGTGTCGGTGGCAGCCCGCTCGAGATCGCCACTAATAACAATAACAATAGCGACAAGCACAATCGCAACAGCGAGGTCAACGAGAAGGAAGTGGTGCAGCGGGTGACCTCAGCAGCGATCAACTCCGGCTCCTTGAGCAATCGGGGCAACGCTTGCTTCTATTACAATTCTTATCAGACCCCCCTCGGCGGAATGGTGATGTCCAGCGGACAATGCTCGCCAAGCGACACCCTCGACAGTGGCACCTGCAGCGATCTAGATGGCACGCCGCCACCTCTCCCCAAGAAGAAGAACGCCAGCACTATAATCTTGGCTAGCGGACAGCATCAGCGCACCGGTAGCTTGACCAGCAGCGGCGCCGAGGTCGACAGCGACGACAACGAGAGCAACATCAGCTGCGACTCGTTAAATGGCGGCGAGCTCCACGCTAGAATCATCGAGCGAAAGGCGAATGGCAGCATTGCCGAGAGCGACAGTATCTCCGGTGACTACCAGGAGCACCCGAGGCCCGACGACCTCGAGGATGAGGAGACGAATGATCGGGAGTCCCCGATGGCTAAAGACGCCGAGGGCATCCTACGGAGAATGAACGCGAAGAGAGAGAAGAGCGAGGAAGAACGGATCCAGGAAAGCGAGGAGACTGCTCTGGTACAGGAAGTCGGCTCGGATTCCTACTCCACCAGGGTATCCCCTAGCATCTCGCCCTCGCCATCTGGAACGTCCACCTTGTCAAAGGCTTCCTCGACGCCACGGGTTAGAAGCCCGGAGCTCACAGAGCAGAACGGCAGAACCTCTTCTCCGGTAGTGAAGGAATGCACTTACGAGGAGAGGCAACAGGAGCAGGAAAGGATAGAGCAGGAGTTGGTCGCTAGCGATGTCGACACCAGCGTGAATCCCCTCACCGGCAAGAAGTACGTCTACGAGTACGACAGGTTTTACAAGTTCCACCTGAACGAACTGAAGAGTAACAATAAGGACTCGAGCGGCAGGGGGGTCGTCCTCGGGGATAACGATAGCGACGAGTGTTTCGCAGGCTACAAGATCCTCGATAAGGAAGCCATACGCAGTGCCAAGGGTACGGTGCGCGGTGTCAAAAACCGAGTGCGCGCCGGGATCGCCACATTCCTCCAGAAACCCTCCTCCCAGGTTGGTATTACTTTACGCCTCGTTCCCACCAGTACGCTCAAGCAGTCGCATTCCCGCCTGAGTATTCTCACTTGGCGGGAGCGATAATTAGACGACGCCTGAACCTTGTACCACTTAAAATATTGCTGCCGGTTCCGAGAATGGGAGGAAGAGAGTGCGTGGTATTCCGCTCATCAGCGGGGCACAGTAAATATCAAGGTGGAGGAGCGGAGAGCAGAGCGAGTATTGGAGAGCGAGCCTGGTAAACGACACGCCGATTTGTTATGCAAATCAGATGCTGGCACCGAGAGCGTACCCGAGGTGCCTTTCAACGAGGTCGAATCGGTATCAAGTGGCGAACCCGATTCTCCCTCTTGATATTCGAAACTGCGAATTGCCAGCCAACACTGCGAGCTTCATTCGGACTGCAGCAAATGCCGAGCACCGGAGAGCGTTAGATTTACAGTTAGTTGCGGGGCCGACCTTTCTCTCTCTCTCTTCTCTATCTCTATCTCTCTCTCTCTTCTCTCCCTATCGACCGTTCAAGCCCACCAAGCTCCAAATGACACTGGCCAGCGTCAATTAATTATTTGGACGGTTCTAGCGCAGTGCGTACCACCACCAGTTGATTTCCGGCGTTGCAGTGCGAATGTCTCGATCGCACCTCGTCGATGCAGAACGGATTGACATAACGGTAGATCCAATAAAACGATATTGCAGCAACGCTCCACCGGGAGAGTGCTGGACGCTTGTCGCTAGCAGGAAACCGGTCGACCTCCTCTTTTGGTGCAGTCCTTCTTCCCGGCTACTTCTTCTTCCTCCTCTTTCCACGATCCACCTTTTATCATCTCTTTGGCCCGGATTTTTGCCCCGGAGATCAGCGGCTCTCGGCGCGCCTGTGTGGTCACCGGCTCTCGCGGCCTATTTCGCCAAATTACAGAGTGAAATACCTCGCCTCTACGCGAATCCTATTGCCAGTGGCACGCACTGATCAGCCTGCACTCCGAGAACAGCTTGTTGCCGCCTACTTTCGCGCGGAATCACTGCTAGGACTTCTTACGTGATAGGAATGGCAGTCGGCTGCGTAGACCGAGTAGCGATGCCAGGTGATGCCTCCTGTCCAATGGGAGAGGCTGTGCGCGTATGGACACGATCCACTGGCATTGCCTGGAGTAGCCTGCTGGGCTCGTGACTCAAGCAATCATTATCATCGTAGAAACAAGCCTGGGAATAATAAGTGGACGCGACTTGTGTAACAAGCTCGGCTCCTGCCGAGTGATGTGCGAATGTGGAGAAACACATTCCTCATTGCGCACTATGAATCCTGATTTTCTCATGGCAGTGCGTGTTTATATCGCAACACGAAATAGTTACTTCACATACAAATTAACAAGTAATAACAGGGTATCTTTCTTCTGTGATTCCTAGTTCTCAGGAATTTGTATGACTCGAGATCGAATTTTACAGTTGTGATCATAATTTTGCAATGGATTTTTCGTTGTTTTTCTTCGACGCGCTTAAAGGAGTGTCCGTGTTTGTGAAAAGAGTTGGCGCTTCTTTAGTAGGCTTTGAAATTACTGGTGGTGGCTAACACTTTGAGAGGCTGCGCGTCCCGAGTTCACGAGATTACACGGCAGCAAGCGCGCACGCATCCGTTTAGTGGTCCGCAGAGAAGAGCTGTTTTATCACGAGCCTGTTGCTTCGAAATGTTAATGTACAATCGGATTTAATGACCAGTTCTTGCGCGTCCGCAGGCAGTTTTCGCCGGGCAGGGGAATAGGAAGTCTTATATTGTACTCGGCTCTTCTTATTAAGTTCGCACAATGACCGTCTTCACGAGTGGTTTCTTACAGCTTCAACGCAACAGGTACAGCTGACGGCGGAATCGCGTGAGCAAATATAACTGCAACGTTCCATTTGCGTTTGATTAATATTCAAGGGAACAGAAGGGTTCTAAAAATGTTCGGAGGTCATCGAGTGCTAAATTATTCCTTCTAATTACATTCTTGCAACCGCAAAATTCCAGAAATTCTTTGAATAAATCCCTTTCGTTAACACGATTTTAAAAAGCGCAATTCAATCATGCAAATCAACCCACAAAAATTACAAATGCAATCTTTTGTTAATACAACATTGACACGTAGTGTGACAATATTCCTGTCACACGTGGCTCACATTCTTCTCGTCCGCTCGAAAAGAACAGACGAATAAATTCAAATATGCATGACATCCTCCTATATGCATATTTCGGAATTTTCATTCATCATGCGCGGACCGAAAGCGTTTATTCCAACTCGGAACAAATTCCCATAACCGAGTGGTGGAGGGCGCCGCAGGCGTTGCGTCAGCAGCATCCTTCGAAAAAGTTCGAGACCTTGATCTTTCGCTTCGAACATTCTTTTCGCCGGTGGCGCAGGAGCTGCGTGCAGTGCGCAATGCGTAAAATCGATTGCCCGGTAGCGCATGGGAGGAGGAAGTGCGTTTTCTCCTGGTTGCGGCGATCAAGTCTCCTCGCGAGCCACGCAACCGCATGAAAAGTTGCGTTCATAATCCAAGCCTATTATCCTGATCAATTCCGCTAGGTGAACATGCGCCTGTCGACTACGGTTAACCTATGAGGACGCGCTATTCCAGTCACAGCGTGTTCCTGTAGTTCACGTGCTCGCGAGGGAATCTGGGCTAGGAAGTGACGGGGCAACTTCCGCGTGGATAACGATCCGCTGCGAACCTTGGACGTGGCCTCTCTCGTCTCATCCACGTGGGCTCTCACGGTGCAAAAAGTTGCCTCGGCCAAATCCTCTGATCATTGAAATTAACACTTTTTGTTATGGGAAGCTGCGAGTGACGGTTTAAATTATCTTCTTTATTTTCTCGCGTTCTCTTTCCCCGCCTCGAACAGCCAAGCTTTAACTGCTTTCAGACACAAGCAGAAAACACGAGGATCGACTCGGCTCCGATTTTAGTCTTAACATTCGATAACAAAGCAATTAAATACATAAATTATTCATATTTCTCACAGAAAAAATACTCTATTATTCAATGTCTCTTTTCAATACAACAAGGGATAATTTCTTGAGAAAAAGGGTAATCGCGTACCCGGAAACTTTCAAGCCCTGACAGCTTCCGGAAGGCCCGTGATCGATTAGACATTCACTATGGCACACCCGACATAATTGTGCACGGTTTTCTTCTTCTTAGATGTCAAATCTCCGATGCTCGAAGATGATCCTGCGTGTGCCGACTTCCGATATATATAAATAAATAATCCAACTGGCAGGTACATTAGCCATGCAATCATGAACGAATGATGAAGCAGTGTATTTATCGGAGAAGACGCGTGCTCGCATGTATCACACACATGTACGCTGGTGCACCTGCCGCTGAGTAGAGACCGCAAAGCAACGAGTACGATTAAACGTTACATTTTTATTTGCCAAGGAATCCAGTCGCCGCCGCCGCTTAGACGCGCGCGTTAACGCCCATAACTTCGTCACGAAGCGGAGACCGCAAACTCCCTCGCCGCAGCCAACACATTCTCTCGCCGCACAGAGTTTTAATTAGACCTGCGTCTCGGCACAAATCCTCGGCCAGATTTTATGATAATTCTGCTAATTCAACTAATTAATATTACCAACTGCCGATAGAACTTTCTGCTTTTTATATTAACAAGCTCTGCCGGTAATTAAAACAAGATTTCTAGCATATATTATTCCTCTCTCTGATTTACATAATAATTCAATATTACAGGGATGATTGCAAGAATAGAGGTAGAATTATACTGGCAAGAATAATATTTGCACGGCTTTGACAAGATAATTAGAATCACACATTTATTACGCCAGACATTGCACAAGTCGAAGTCGGGAAAGGCAAAAGAAAAAGATCGAAAACTACTGTCAATACTAGTGCTTCCGAAAGTAATGGTAACTATGTGTTATTTGCGGATTCTTATGCGGGGTAATTAGGTACTGCTCGCATTGACTGCGCTATGCTGTAATTGCTGTTGGGGTACACTGATTCTGTGCGCAATTATCGATTAAGCCACGGCTTCCATTGCAAGGTAAACAGCCAGGGAGCTCGTTTCCGGGCGCTTATTGAACTTTCATGGATCGACTTGGTCGTGATTGCAGCTCGATTGGCACAATCGAACAACTACTTTCACTAGCTCCTGCGAATATACGTGTAATAATTATAGTCAATTATCAATCGTAACACTCAACTATTTGTTATTCATCGCAAAAAAGTATTTAGACTTCCCCTTACGATTCATTTATACCTGAAATTTTATGGATATCACAAACATAGTATAACAAGCATTTGCTCAGTTTTCCAATAAATATTCTATTCGAGGTTGCTTTATTTCTCATGTAAATCATGGCTAATTAATTAAATGACAGACGAGAGAATTGGCATATAAGAATGATTCTAGAAATACGTATACGTATAAATGTTCTGTAATTAAGATAATTAAATTCACTGATTAAAATACTGTTTCGGTTCCCATGATGATGATTACTCTCACTGATTACATACTATCAGAATGAAGGACATGAAATTAACCAAGCACGATTCCAGATAAATAAAGAGAACGAATCAGTTAATTGATTCCAATCAATTACGAAACTAGGTTGTTGGAAGGATTGATCCAAGCTTAATCGTGTGCATCGACTGTCGGTATTTCGATACAACTAATAAGTGCACTTCAAAGAAAGTTCATCAGATGATGTTCTTCACGTTGCCAGTGTGTGTATAGTCAACATCTTTCAAGTACTAAAACTCTTTCAAAGAAAGCTTTTACGAAGTTGATACGTTTCACGTTTACCGAAGTGATTGGATCATAGTGAAGCGAACTTTTCACGAAAGCTCTTTATCGAAACAATGTGTGCTACTTTTGATTAAAGTGTAATTTCACCTTGAATATGCACACAACGACAACAAAATTTTGTACATACGCTATACCAACGACAGGGAATATGCTGTCGATGTGCAATTGTGTTTACGCCGAATTGAGTTTATCTTTTCTGAACTAGTCATGTGTATATGACTTTCGATCTTTTGATGAGTACAAATAATTGCATTGGCCAAACTACAGCGGGTATGCTCTGCGTGTCGTATCCTTTCACTCGGAATCATTCACTTTGTAACGTATTCCAGTCTATTGATCAAATGTGTCCTGCGTATGCCGCATTATAACTTGGTTTGGGGATGTAAAACATTTACAGAACACACCATGTGTTCGGAGGTCGTACGGTGTGCAAATATCGCACTTTAACATTTACTACTAAGCTCTTACAAAAGCGTTTGAACTGCAAGGATTGTACACAAAGTTACACGATGCAATGAAGCAAAGGAAATATAATAGCAAACGAGTGCGTATTCTCCAAGCCGATTGTTGGGCAACTTGATCTCCGACAATGATGTCAAAAAAAGGAAAGAAAGACCCGCTCCTTGTAGGATGTGCACAATAAAGACTACGCTGGTATCGTCGTGCTTCTTTTCCACCGGCAATGAAAGACTTCGATATCCTTTGCCTCGCGTGATACGACTCTCAATGCCGCTGCATACGTAAACATCGTATATTTTCTGTGAAGCGTCGCAGTAAAATCGTAAAGGAACTCCACACTAGAGGCTGTAAATTTTAGAGGGAACTAATTGGCGCGCTCTTTGCCCCTCCACTTTTTCTCCGTTTCTCTTTGGGTGGCAGTAAGAATCGACGAGCAACCCAGTTGGCTTTCGTTCGGCATTGGCCACTTGACAACGACCTCTCATCCCCGATGAAGAAGGTGAAGTAACCGATGATGAATGCGCCAGGAGGACGACCCACTTCATCCGGCGGCGGCGGCGGTGGCGGCGGCGGCGTATCGCCCACTTTCTTTCCGATCTTCTCGGACATCACGCGCCTTGAAATCGACACTCGTGGCCGAGTGTCACGCTTCATGTTCTATTTCTCCCCCTCTTTCTTTCCGACGGCTTGCACGCCGAACAGATTAAAATGTTTTCATCGACCGAGTCTTGCCGAACCTAGCAAATCGCCGCTGGCAATCGGCATGAGACACTGCATTCGAGAGCGTGCAACGAGCTCGCCTATTTCATTTGCGCGAATAATGAACTGCAATGCGCATACATTAACTATAGTTAATGCGAATTTTACGAATTTTACGATCAATTTCATTAAATAGTGATGGGAGTTATTGATGGGATTTATTATCGATTTATTTGGGATCGTAATAGTTCCTTCACAATAGACTTCGTAGAAAAAGACAAGAGTATAGCAGAGAAATATTTCAATCTTCCTTTTCACATGTACATCGTCAAACTGCAATCGATTGAAGGGAAATACAATTTTGTTTTTACAGTTCGATATTCTGTTCAATATTCCACAGTCCGAATATCGTTGCTTTGGCTCTCTATCGACACAGCGAAATAAACCATTCCGCTCGATTGAAGGAAGCAATCTCGTGTAACAACATTCAATATTTAATAACGGCTAGTGGGCGATCCCGTAAACTGTAAGATATTTATAGGAACGGTTCTAGCTACGCAGTGTTTACACGCTACGGTCTGTTTGGTAGTTGAAGTAGGCAACTGTAAAAATGCTTTAGTTCATCGGATAAAACGGATCGATAATCGACAGCGGATATGTGCTGTTCTGTTTGTGCGTATAGTCGGTCGAGATGCGACCGTTTCTCGAGCGTCTTCTTCCTCAAGAGGATGGAGAGGAGATTGAGTTAGGTGAGCGATGGACCAAAGGAGGCAGCAGGTGGCCGGAGCGAGTTGCATGGTGAATTTTCCGGTTAAAGAAAAGCAGGCTTGCGCGCGGTAGGTATGTCCAGGAGACAAATCGGGTGGGAAAAGAGAAAGCGGGTCAAAGAGGCCACCATGGCGACAGGAGAGTCAGCAGCCTCTCAGCCTCTCAGCCTCTCAGCTTCTCAGCCTCTTCTCCCGATTCGACCTTCTCTCCGTTTCTTTTTGTCTTACCTCCCCCACTACCATCTATACATCCGTCCTTCTCTCCACCTTGCTCCCAACTGTACACTTGCTGCTCAGCCGCTCTCCACCTGATTTCGAAGTTTCGAGCTTCGTAAATGAGGTTGGGCCTCGAGAGCAACGATACTCTCCAATCTACTCGCCTCCAACATCTGCCACCTGATTAGACTCCCAACAGACGCTCGCTCAATCGAAAACCAAACTTCTCCCTATCATCCGCTATCTCTTCATCCCCCCAAACGAACCCAACAGTAATACCAGACTGGATAATTAGCAGTAATGATAGCGCGGTAGAAGTCCAGTTTCCCTGATAATTAGCAGTCCTCCCTCGAGCGAATCTACTCTTTGATACTTTTTAAAGAGCGCACTCACTGCGAATACAGAATCCGCCACTCTCGTTTTGCATCGCTCGCGGCGGCTGCACAAAGAGCGCTGCAAAAATTCGAAAGGACGACGCATCTAATCGTAACCGTAACTGTAGCCGGCAGCGAGACTGTCAGTAAAAACTGCTATTATCTCCGGGCTGTAAAGTGTACGCAATTGTAACGCGAGGCCGAGCGGAGAGCCGTGGGAAGTAAGTATACTTGGGAGCGCAGCCAGAACACGTAATACTAACTTAGATGATTATTTAGCATGACACACTTTTCCTACAAACGATTTCGTCGAGCCGTCGCGCGTCGACTTTCCTTTGCTCTCCGAACGACCCTGTCGGTATCTCTCTTTCTCTCTCTCTGTTTCTCTCTCGGAAGTGTGATCCGCGCCAATAGCCTCGCCTTGCCTTGCCTTGCCAGGCTCACCCGGCTGTACCGTTATTCAATGAAAAACTTTGTACTACTGCATGACGTAGCGCCTGCCGTGTGCACACTTGTACCCGTAACCCAAAATTTGGGGAATCCGAGCGCGCCGGAACCGGTTCGTCTGATCTATAACGGCAACCGTAATATCCCAAGAGTCATACCAGCATCCCAACGAGTGGCCTCTCGGTGTACCACATATTTGGATATGGAGATAAGCTTCAAAGGAACGCACTGACCCGATACCACCATCATGAATTTATAATCCTCAATGACATGCAAAGATAAACTTTGTAGATTAATACGAGCGACATTAACAAGTGATTTGCATTTAATATAGAATTCTAGTACCGTTTTCTTGGTACAATAAGGACTAGCCGAGTAATATTTTTAGTGTAAGACAGACCTTTAAGTATTTCATGTTCCAAGGTTACGCTTTTGTTCTACGCATAAACAAAGGTAGTTTGAGTTAATCACAGCAATGAGGGTTTCCCTGGATGATCTTAATCGGCAGTAAACATCCTGCTGCGTGCAGTTGAGCCTGCAAGAGTTACGGCACATTTTCTAACGCACTTTCCACGAGACCATGACTTTGAGGGGCATGCAGATTCTTTTTCTTTCGCCGGTGTGTTAATTAAGATTCCTGGGTGATCTGGTGCACGATTTTCTTCGCGTAAATTTTCCACGAACGATTCGACAAAAAGTGCCCTGTCCCACTGTGCCACAAACAAGCGTAGAGAAAGACTTAATTATACATATTTCTAGTGCTATTATAACTTTATATGTTGATGGATATCGTGATTATGCACATATGCAAATGTTTATTTCAATGTCTTAAGAAGTCTTCTATGGAATTCTTCTTGCAGCATAATTTGAAATGATGCGATGTGACTTATTGTTAATCCAAAGTACTCGGCTTTCGATCATAGACCCAGATTATTTTTAATGTTGATTTAAAACAAAGGGCGAGAACCTGGCTTCACACGGTAATATGTAAATCCAGCAAGGAAAGTAAGCGAACTGGATGGAAAAGTATAATGTGGAACGGCGTAATTCGATGTCAAGTTAATCGAGGCAGAAAAGTATATCTGAGCCACACGCATCGCGTATCGCGCATAAATAATTAAGTGCAGTTATGAAAGTGCACTTTCTTCTTTGAATTCGGTCCTCGTCCCGTCGGGGGTTCACTCACCCGGCCGGGTAGAGGATACCGGCGGCATTTTAAGCCGCCTCGAATATCTCTTGTTACATCCGGAGAGAAGGAGAGACTTCGGGACAAAAATTCAGACTCGCATTATTGATTCAGTGAGAGTGTGCCGCTCGCACGCCCGTGCTTCTAAGTGCCAGCCGAAAATTTCTCCCTTTCTCTTCGACCTCCACGAAACAAGCTATTTTTGCATTGCCAGGCTGTTGACCCCCTGAAATTCATGCCCTAGTTTAATATTATCCTCAATATATCGTCTTTGTTATAATATTACTTTTTAAACGCATCCAGGCGTTTCGAGATTTCTATAATTATTGTAAATTTATGTTGCAAAGATACGAACGTTCAAGACACTACGTGAAATTATCACGGAAAGAAAATATTAAGAGCATTCGTAATTGGACATTATTAATACGATCGAGAATAATGCATGCAAAATAATACTAATAAAACCTATGGTTAATGCTCAGCGAGAAATCAGATTTGGAGATGAGCGTATGCGATGGTGACCGCGGCTATCTTTAACGGTACGAATAGTAAACAGTGAAAGTTCACAGTTGGAAATTTAGCAAAATGAGGTTGCCTCTTAATAGGCAAAACGCCTTGGAGGAGGCATGCGCGCTCCTTCATGTTTATTAATCGAATGTAAGTGAAACCGGTGGCACAGTGCATCGATGTTGGGATTTCCGATCAGTCGGAGGAGTAAAAATAAATTCCTGGGAGAGGCTTGACACGAAATCAAAATTCGTACTAATGACCACTTCAAATGACACCTGGTCTAGAATTAATTCCCACGGAATTTTATGCAAATCGAAACACCGCCCAAAAAAACATCGTATAAATTTTTCGGTGACAGCTTTCACTAACATATTTGCGCTCTTGATGGTCAATGAACGGAACATCATCTGCAAGGAAAAGTAGATCACAGATTACAATATTTGTCTTCATTAAACACAGGCACATATATTGGATGTGTTGCGAACCGCTGACTATTCTCTCTGCCTAATAAACTGCGTTTCACATTGTGGCGCCCTAATGAATTTGCAACGTGAGCTTAGTGCCACGTGTCAGTTAATGGCGATGGCCATGCAAAAACCTACAATTATCTCTTATGAAGCACATGTGTTATTAATCGATTAATGCTAAAAATCCCGATGAAGAAAAATGCACAATAGTATGCTCCACCGCTTCGTACTTTCTGCTTCGTTGGCGTTAATGAAAAATGGAAATGAGACTTTGCTACAAAGGCTAGAGGAGCATACCAGAGCCGTTAACAATAACATTAAATATCTCGTGAATGCGGTAAGTTAACTGCATAATGGCCCGATGGTCACCCGGTATAGAACCCTGTTTTTTTTCCATCAAGCCAGGCTAAAGCTTTCCTGTGCCGCATTATACTTTCCATGTAAATCACCGAGGAAAAATGATCCCCGTTTTCTCCATCTACATCAAAAATCATCCACAAACAAAGGTACGTCCGTGAAAGGGTCAGTTCATTAACCTCTTCAAGGACGATTTTCTTGAATCCGAACATGCATGACGTCTTTCTTTTTAAGTATTATTTACTCCTTTCATGGAAAACACATTAAGATAGATATAAGATACGCTCTTTGTTCTTTCCATAAAAAAACGATTTAAGATTAAAAATGACCGTGAAGTTACGAGCATGGTTTCTTATAGTTTTTTGGAGGAATCCATCGGTGGAATCATTAGAGCCGCACGATCTCCCTTTTACGCTTGGCGGAGACTTCGGTACAAGTTGCCGCTAAAAATTGAAGATGTTGGTTTCACAGCGCACTAAGAGGATACCTTCGAGTCGAGAGGGATGTTGTAACGATAAAGCGCGATAAATTACTCGCCCGGCAGAAGCGGCGTAACTGATTTTGCTATTATTTTCGTATTACGCGTGCGCATCGCATTCCGATCCAGCGAGCTCACTGACTTTTATCGTGAAGTCATTCGCGCACCGAGAGTTATGTGGCTGTGTGCCGGTAATAAGAAGTAAAAGGCGAAAAACACGGCTGCCCGCGCCAGCCTTTTCCAGTCACGCTCGTTAAAAGGAAATCACGAACGTGTACTCGTAACTGTCCAAGAGACGCGTGCATTTTAGCGCACGCAAAGCCCGAATAAACCTGTCACGCGCCATCTGCTTTTACCACCAATTATATCCCGCATGCGTAACATCTAGCACGCATTCTCGCACTTGTGATGCAAAAAATTAATGAGCACACTAATATCTACTTTGATCCGTAAATAGACTTCCAACTTTGCCAGATAAATAGGGTTTCCAGGGTTTCATTAGATTAGTGCAAATCACACATCCCTTTAATGAAGACATGTCTGTAAACCTGTCCCTCGAGAGAAATGTTCAGTAAGTAGTAAGGCGGTCGCTACTAAAAAAAATTGATGGGATTTTCTACATTGTCTTCAGCCCTTTGATAAATATAAACGTATCCTGTGTTACACTTTATATCGTTAAAAAATCAGCTGAAAAAGTATACAGAATATTCTACACGTTTCCTGCAAAAAATAAAGACAGTCTGTAGACACTGTTATGAGGTTCTTGAACTTCATAGAGGAGCCGGTTCTCCATCAATCTTATACATCCCCCGACACTCGATATCTTTCCCTTTCACTGGCGTTATTTAATCAGTGGTATCAACATCAGTCGCGTCTAGAACAAGGTTGCTTTCTCGCCACTATTACATATCTGATCGAACGGGCATCGATGCCCACTAGATTCCATTATTTTCACGTGGCTTACTGAATACTCTATCAACACATACACACAGGTGTACGCGAACGAGCGGCCGTGCTTTCCCAACAATTTTTATTACCAGGACTTGACAATGCTTATTGTTCGCAGTCGATCGGAAGATCTGATTGGACAGTTTTGTTCACTTTTTCGCGGAGCATGGGTTTTATCATTGGTGGGGGCACGGGGCCAAAGGTCCATAAGAATGACATATAAAACTGTTATTACTGTAATAACAGAACCTAACGATTATAGGATACCCCGGCAATATACACACTGTCCCATCGTAACGCAACTCTCATCGTTATTACGGAATCGAGCTATTTATTAGAATACCCATCAAACTTTCCAAGCTTTTTTCCCACCGGGATCGGGTATTGGCCATCGAACTATAATCAGGCACTTAAATTTCCCTGGAAATATTCGATGAGGACTAAGCAGTTATCATATATTCGACGCACTTTTTTAGTCCGATTCTATCATGAAAGCAGTTCGTGTGGTGATGAAGTCATTCATTTTCTGGGATCATCTGGGGAGCTTGCGCCCTATGAACTTTAGTTCGCTAAGACTTATCCATTATAGTTTTTGCCGACCGCCTTGAAGGCGAACGAGCATGCGACACAGAGAAATGCGGAGACTATCGTCTAGACAAAACTTTGAACTCAAATCATCTATGCTGACGAGGTTTGCACAGTTTTTCCAGTATTTAGAAGCGTAAACTTCTCAACTAATACAGATATATACTATTACGTTATAACAAAAATCAGAGTAAACAAAATTTGATTATCATTAAATAATGGAGTAATAGACATTGTTCAACTTTTTACACTTCAAAGTTTGTGGAAATATATTAACTTATATGAGTTTTCAAACTATGTAGTAGTACATCTTTATGATACTCTTATTGATATTCTGGAGTTTGCCAGAACGTATTATATGCTATATGTTTTGTGTTACGTACCTGTTTCTTGTCAATTTAGTATTAGGAGCTTATTAAAGATGTTTATTGGTTTCTTATTCTCAAGACAAGGATGCTCATGTTAAACACATGATAAATCCAACTAAATTGCCAGATGGCACTTTGAATGCAAAAGGTTCATATGAATACACAGCAAATGCACAAACAGCACGCTTCAAAAGCATGACTTACATGTCCAATAGATTTTATAAGAAACACATTCAATAGTACAACACAAACACATAAACCATAAATATCATAAATATCACATGAGAGTACTTTAAACGCATGTACAAGTTTCATGTTAATGCCACATCAATAATAGTAACGCACAATTGAGCATTGCATGTGTGTAAGTGAGCTCCAGATATTATATTTATATGAGCATACGTTGCTTTGACTACAGAATATATTAGTGTTTAAAGATTAAGAGATGTGGATTACATCCATTGTGAATATGCAGTGAATGCAGAACAATGGCATTAAAGAAGTTGTCTTTGTAGGTTGTTGTGCATTTGACATTCTTATGAGGAACATGTACTTGTATGAATATGTGCGAAACAAGTCGGTTAAACAAGAATCCTACCATAGATGTCACATGGAAATCATTTTCCAAGTATTTGTCGATGAAATATATTCCAAAATCATTTTAGAAATTCCTTGTAGTACTTGCTGCAAGTTGATGGAATTGACAGCCGCGCACGAGACCTTTGTTGGCCGGCATAATCATTACCAACTCATAATGTAATTCGCTGCACTTTCGTAGACTTTAAGAATAAACTCTGCGCGTTCTTACGAAAATTTTTACAAACTTTGAACGAGCATCACGAGACGACGCACTTACAATCCCAAGATTTCCCAGAAATAGATTACTCTTTAATTTTCTATAATATTCGGGAATAAATTGAAACCCAGGCAACAAGTTCGTTTATCCCATAGTGATGTTAGGAGAAAGAATGTCTTGATAGATTTCTGTAATTTGTACAGAAGTAATACATACCTGACGAATGTCAAGATATCTTACTTACATCAAAGTCAGGGACAAGAAATTACAAGCTACAGGTATAAAATCTCAGTCTTAACAACTTGCACTCCCTAATTAACCAGCTTCGGAGGACTCGAACGTATAATTAAGTCGACACCCACACTCCTCTAATTAGACAACAGGTTAATCCGCATGACTGCCGCAAGGTGGTAAATTGAGTAGCCACTCAAAATGAGCCAGTCTTCTCGAATTAAACGTTGGCTACTTCAAGTGTTATGTGTTACAAAGATATTCTCCTCTCTGGACAGCATCCCGGTCAGTGGGCGATTCGATCTCTCGCAGAATATTATCCCGGTTACCGGAGAAATCATCGACGATTTCATACGGTACCGAAAGTCATCCTGTGGTAATTAATCGTCGACTACCCGGCATCCCTTAGTTTACAGCAGCACCTGTCGGTATTCTCCCTTATAAAGTTCCTCTCCTGTGAAACTCATGCGTATTAGTTTCACCGGTGACGTACCAGCGAGACTAATGCATACCGGAAGCCCCAATTATGTGCAAACTGGTATCGCGTAGTTTGAGTTCATATGTAATAACATTATCAATGGAAAGTTGGCGACCCAGTTGGAATAGCATCCCAGCCATATGGTTAATAAATCATCTAATAATACGGAGGAGATCGTTGAGTGATAGTGCAAAAACTTGCAGGAAATTACGAGCATGGAGAATTTATGTGCTTAGCATCGGTCAATTTGAATTACATTTGAATTCTTTGAATTTAAAGGCATCAATTTGAATCTGATATCTGCTTGATTTGAAATTGTCTTTAAATTCACATGCAGTAAAGCACTGTTCAACTTATTGAAGTTACCTAAAGCTTTCATATCTGCAGGCTTAAATTTAAAGGCCTTGGAATATTTACGCCCTTGAAAACCCCAACACAATATATGGTAATATGAATTTGTTTTTCCAACGTCTAGTCAAAATGGCGTGACCAGCCAGTCATATGAAACATATATGACTCTCTCTTTCTCTCATGCTGTGTTTAAAGATCCACTTGGTTCAACGAGATCCACTGAGCGTGGACAATGTCGTGCAAAAGACTCGTGCGACGCGAAAAAAGCCGGCCGCTTCAACGCGAGCGTCCCGATTTGTATTAAGGCAGTCCTGATAAATTATTACTCCGTTGACCCACTGCAAATCGATCGGTCGAAAGAATGACCCAAAGAGACACATTACAAATGCCACACGTCCCAACACTCGCATGATGTATTGCTGCGTTATCGTCGCTACTGTCAGCAGCGCAGATCCTATTTACGTAAACTCATTTCGCAAGGGTTAGACAAAGAGAATGATTTTTTTCCTCTCGGTCCTACGACACAAAAACTCACTCAACGACCCTGCTCTTTCGATCATATGTGACTTTGCAATTAGGACGCAGAACATTAATCAAATGCACCAGCTTTCCATTACAACTGCGCAGAAAGTCCTAACAACTTGCCTTGTTGATTAGAAAATGAATGTTACACATGCATAAAGTTTTTATAAAAAGCCTAAGAAATAGAATAAAATTTATACTGTGTTACAATTAACTGTAAGTTCTAAGAACGTGTGTTAATCGAAAAATAAATTTTCCACAAAGCTTTCATAAAAGAGGCTAAAAAAGAACACTGAATTTGAACTGTAGGGCGTTTGTGTTTGCGAGAAAGGAATGCTGAGTCCACTTTGTCGATTTTCTCTGAGGCTGAGAGGACTGGACGGAAGTCCTTGGTCAAAAGACGCAGAGTGTCGAGGACAACTCTATAAGACTGCGCATTGGAATCAGAATGTTCGATGGAGCATCCAAGATTCCGGGAGGAGAACGAGAGGATTCGCACGAGAATAGATGTCCTTGCAGGATGTTTTACGCATTCCGCAGGATCCAGTTCATCGGAATTAATAGAAGGGAAGTCACCTTGAAGGCCGCTACTGCCTTTCCGACCATCATTAAATACTTTACCATATTGTGCTTGAATAATAAGTAGCCCCGCCGATGTCTGATTAGTAAATAACGAGCTCTATGAAACTGAAACAGGTCTTATCACTTTTGCAAAGCAGAACAAAGTTACTCTCTCATAATTAATGAGTCATGGTGCGCTGTGTAATTTTTGCAAAGATAACATGACTGTGACCCAGTTTATACGGCAACTTTGACATAAACGCCTCTAGTCATAATAAATATCAAAAGGATTGACCAACTGCTATAATTTTTAATAATTATAAAACAAATCCAACTTACAAATTTTCGAATTATTAATAATCACGCATGTGAATTGATATGACATTAAATAAATGAAAATATAATAAGGACGTTCACTGACAGTTATGAACTCTAGAACAGTCTTCCGGCTTCGGTAGAAAAATATTTCTATCCAAACAACTTTCACTGCTTTAAGTAATGATAAAGTTATGAGCACGTGGGCGTGCACGCGTATGAATCCTCCTTCTTATGACGGTGCGCATTCTCCTAATACACTTCATTAGCATAATACGATGAGCACGGGCCGTGGCGAGTCCATATTAAAAATAAACGACTAGATTCTAATCGGTCACATTCCTTTTCCCATGCGGCTTATGCGCGGCTGATCTGCGTCGAGTCCGGTTCTCCGTGAAAACATTCACATTAGGAGTCCACCACAACGCAGACCACCTGCTTGCTCGGTAACAGTTTTTTCTCTGGGAATCGATTGGTCTTTATAGGTTTGTTTGGTTTCTATATGACTGCAGCAGTTACAGGTGATTACGTGATCGACAGCCTTTTTACTTTGCAACGCTGCAAGAGAAAATCATTGTATGTCATTAATTAGAAAGGGGGATTTTTATGAATGTCATTTGTACGTTGAAGAATTCTGCAAACAAATTTGGAGAATTCGAAGTTCTTTGGTACACACACAAATTAGTCCCAAGTATCGCCTATGTAAATTGATAATGATACATGAAACTCCAAATTATACACGAAGCTATCCGGTTTTCGTGAGATGATGCAAACATTTGCACTTAAATTTCAGCCCTCGAACTATAAGTACCCACAATATTGCAAGTGGCGTGAACAGTATAATCTACGGTTTCGTACGGTACACTTGTTTCGCCCGTGCTAAACTGGTGCATATAACTGCAACCGGTGGATCCCGCTACCTTTTAGAGAAAACGTATACCACGAAATTCGAGAGCTAGTTGGCCGAACTTTCTTGCTACTCTGCAATTGCATGCCTTCGAAGAAGCTGGTAACAGGAATATCTCGGCCTTAACACAATCTTTATGCTCCATTGCCGCTATATGTTTTTAGAGATTCAATTCTTCCAATTTCATCTCAATTCTTAGTATTCGAAGTCAAGTGGACTGAGCAAACTGAGAAAGATTTAATTTCGGAGTCGCGTGTGTGTTCCTATCTGGAGTTTCTCAGAGATTTCACCGTTCTGCAACTTTACATTTACATGGGATCTTGAAAACTGAGTGCCCTGTATCGCCTGCCGTCGCGACTGAATATACATATAAAACTTGCAGGTGTTACTTGCCTGGGATGTGTAACAGGAAATTACATTGTCGTTTTGTACGGTGAAAGCTAATTTCATAAATTCACGTGGCTCTTCATTTTCTTCGCGTTGCAGTGTCTGTGACAGCATCGCACTTCCTGGCAGGATCTCCTTTTTCTAACAGAATTGCATAAACCCAAGAGCTATGCTTATGTAAAACTTGTTTTACATCTGACCTCTAAGAATGATTGGAAAACAGATTATCTTTCTTTATTGAAATTTTTTGTGTCTTCTATTAATAATGTCCTTTCACTATTTTATTTTCCATCTAGCAAAAACCTCGTAATCAATTCCTGTTTTGTTTTTCCACACTTAAAAGCACCGTTTCTCAATGTGTTAATGCGAAAGGTGGCGAAACTGCCTGCTGTTTTACTCTCTTGTAATAAGCAATTAGATTAGAGATATTTAGATAGCACACATTGGTCACGCGTGCCAAGTTTGATTACTTACACTGCACATTTGATTGGCTGCGCGTGCGTGGATTCGTGTGGCGGTCGCGCAGTGCAAATATAATAATCCCTTAATTACATAAAGTTACGGGCGGCACCCTCACGTATAATAGCTTAACGATTGCGAGAGCTCGCAATAGATTACGTGATATAGTGAATTGTCGGTTGTGCAAGCACAGATGTCCAACAAGGACGATGCGGCCGCCCATTGAAATTCGAGTGGCAGCTCCCCCCCACGCACAATGCAAAGCTGGTTGCTCGAATTCCCGTAAAATCCAGGGATCATCGATCTATCCAGGCGAAATTTCATTAGCCGGTACTGAAACTCGCGCTGTCGGCGTAATTCCATCGCCAATCTGACAAATTGCTTTTCCCACGGCACTTGCGGTGACCAGAGAGATTTCAGAGAAATCTCTCAGTTCCCCGTATAAGAACTATTGAGAGTCATCGTCGTGGCGAGTACGAGGTGAACTTTTAGTAGATACAACACTAAGTACTCGATTCGAAAGCTCGGTCATTTCTCTTCGAGCCAAGTACCAACTAATCACAATTATATTATGGACCAAGTTTTTTCTTGTGACTTTTGAACGTTGGAAGGTCACGCGTGAAATATTCGTTTCGAAAGGTTCGTTCAATTGCTTTAAATTAAATCCTGAACTTAACAAGGTGAATAATATATAGAATTCCTACAGAAACTGTCGACGGGATACCACGTCGACAGGCTGCGCTCTGTCATCTCCGTACTCTGCGATCCTCACGCTCGGCATAGCAATGAAACGTAACAAGTTAATGACGCTTGTATCACGGCACGCAGCGAGAGCGGCCTCCAAAATGATAGGATGTAACAAGTACCTTTGTCAGTTGTTAGTGAAGCTTGCTTAGTCACGGCCCTTAATGAGATTGTCGCACCTGGTTCCAGGCGTACATAAAGAAGGAGCTGGGCAAGGTGGTAGTATACACGACGACATCGGGCATCGTGCGGAAGACCTTCTACAACTGCAAGAAAGTCAAGCAGATCCTGAGGACCCACATGGTCAAGTATGACGAACTCGATCTCTTCGGGGATGCTGAGCTCCAATCCGAGCTGAGAGATCGTCTTGGTTGCTCGGTCATTCAGCTGCCACAACTGTTCATCGACGGACAACACATCGGGGTATGTAGAACAGACGCGCAACACATGCGCAGGTACATATTTATCGAGCTCGTTCAATTTCAATTGAGGAGACTCGGTCACTGCACCCACGTGCTACCGCCTACTGATAATCATTTATTAATGAAGCGCACACTGCCAGTGGCGCACTTAAAAGGCGAGCTTTCTTACGCACGCGCCGACGATCAATGAGGAATCGTAGCATTAATGACTGGCACTGTGATACCCACGCTTATAAAGTAGATTCTCTTTGATACTGTGTTTGTAATTACCAAGACAAATCTTCACCAGTTATATATTCGGTTTGAACTCAAACTACCTATTGAAAGAAGTTATATAGACTGATCAAGTTTATTTATTTCAAACGCAAAGCTATGAAAATCAACAGTCACTGACAATCAAGCGAGAGCATTTAACTCGGTTCTTTTTCTTCAAGAGTGACTCACTTCCACGAGTATACTATAGCCTGAACTTCCAGTATCCCTTTTCCCATCGGAGATTGTGACGCACACTAACAATATCCAACAAGAGAACAACCAACACGTAGAATAATGAAAGGCGAGCGTCTGTGTCTGATGGTTCGTAGCACTGCATTTGATATATCGAACGTTGCCGCTCTGTTACTTCCGAGCGCCCATCGCTAAATCCCAGACACGGAACCAACTCCTCGTCACCCTGGCAAGGACAAAGCAAGAAAGAGTGAGAGGCGCAAGCCGCAAATTAATTTGGGAATCGTGCAAAATTTGCGCAAGGCCGATGTCATGTTGGGCAATGATTCCAGGCGGCGCGGCGGCACTGGCGGTGGGCATACTCGACATTCGACAGCGAGAAAGTTGTTGAAGCGGGCCAACTGAGACTAGAGAGGGTGGGAGGGAGGGAGCGGTGCGAAATGTCAGAGATACCGAGTGACTAGTCGATGGAAATTAAATAAGCACACACGCACAGCCGGAAACCTGAAATGCCTTGGTCCCGAGGCACTTCGATACTTTCGTGGGATTGTGCCTGTAATTACTCTGCAGAGTATTGCGAGTTACTGACATTCTTGACTTGTATGTGTCTGCAGCAGCCTTTACAGGGTGATTCACTTGCCTTTGAATTACCATTGTCGAATACAGACTGTTATATACAGGATAATTATAAATTATATACGAATTTTAATTCTGCAATAATGTTTCCTGACTTTTCCCTGCGTTCTATTGGTCATATATATAAAATTACATACTTGATATTGCTGTATACATGTACGATATGAACTGCTAGAGATACGTATCGCAGGGCAACTTGTCGCAAAAGAAAGTAGCTGTACCTGTTACTGTAATGAGACACCCGACTCTTTAAAGCACGCTCCGCAGATACTACCGATAGCTTGATGTTGGAAAGTGTTAAAGGACCTCTTTCGCCAACGGTAATGAGAACTGCATGCATCGAGGAAAAAGATTCTCTCTCTTCAGTTCGAATGCGGAGACGAACGTACTTGTCTACTCACTGGAGAGTGCGAAGTGGTACTCGTTTGCTGAAAATTCTCAAATGCCAAAATGGCTTTACGATAGGAATGAGGTGCGCCGATTCTGCTTTCTAAAATTTGTTTTCACACAAAACGCGACCGACGATCCCGGCGAATCCCATTGGTTATATTTGAAGTTGTTCGAGAACAAAGCCGTTCTTTTGTTACTTCGTTTTACGTTTCGCCCCGCGACAGACATTGGATCCCATAAGTTCAATACTCGGCCGCTAAGGCGAAAGTAGCAAGTTTCGTGGAAAGCGAATATGAGAGAGAAACTGGATCTGCTTGTGGAAAAAAACCAGTCTGGCACTTTATCCTGAATTGGTGAGAGAGTACAATTCTGAATGACTAATCCTAAGAGCTTGTGTATTAGAATGACTGTCGGTGGTCCGCGTGTCATGTGATTAGTCTCACATTCATCAAGGCTGTTAAACTCGCTCTTAACAAGAATCAGTTACCCGATTCGCGATGAACCGTACGTTCGGAGAGTTTCGGGGAAGGCAACTCAATGGACGTCTATACTAACGTCGTTAATGTAATCCTTCCCATTAGCAGTGCCTTTCTTTGTCCGCGCATTCCCTCAAGTCTTCACTGCTGTCGCAACACACTTACATAATTTTACATAAAGTTTAATGGATAATTCACAAACTTTCGAAAGCATAATGTAAGGAACGAATTCCTGCAAGCAATGCCAGAGTTCGCCTGAAAAATATTTCCTGGCGCATTACCAAAAGAACATATTGAAACTTCTTTAAAGTAAATACACCGAACATTGTCGGAATTCCCTTGCAGTGTGCAATATTTCATGAATTTCCGATTGAGCAATGACTCAACGACAGTCTATACTTTTACTTGCTTTAGTGAATAAGCTGCATCGACTTAGCTATGCTTCGATCTAAAATCTAACATCTAATACTTCCCAAAGCTAACTTTCTTCACATTCAGATTCTGGTTTAGAACTAGAATTAAAAATATCGATAATTTATACGCTTTCAAGTCCCAAGTCCTTACAGTGAGAAGGACGTCAGAGATTGAATCAATAATAGATTGTTTTCACCGGACGAAAGTATGGTTGGCATCATCCAGGCATTGTCGAGAAATCAATCACTGAGACACACAGCGATATCTCTACAAATACCTATGCAATGTCTAACAGCGAGGATATTCCTTGAGAGCGATTGAAGGAATGGACGAACAAAAGTGTCGGGCATCGGCACCGGCACCGGCATCGGCAGCGGCGGGCGATCGTCCGGCGGGATTGTCAGGGGAATAGGATACGCGCATTAAGTAAAATGTCAAACTGTTTGATCCAAGGCCGCGCCGGAGAAGGAAAGGTTGCCTGCGTGCTGCGGCATTACACTCCTCTCGTAATCGTAGACCGCTACGTGTAAGAGTATACTCCCCGCAACTGCATTCCGATCGTCCAACGTACCACTCGATCACAGTATCTCGGCCGAGCCGGAAAGACCCATCCAAATCCGAAACTTTCTCATCGACCTTCAATGTATCAGTTGAAACTGAACTTTTTAACATGAAATTAATAGAGCGTTTAATAGAGCGCTTTGTTCGACAGCGCAGTAATTTTTATTTGAATTTAAATGATAGCTACTTATAATAAAAATGTAGAGTAGATGTTGCACATTGGAAAAATCGTAAAAGCAAAAAGTGTGATTTAATCAGGGGATCGTCGAAATTGATGAAGTTGGTCAGTAGAAAATCAACGGAACGTGAATAATGTGGAGAGTCCTATATCACAATCTCCCAGGCAGAGAAGACCGATCGACTATCGAAATCGGAAAGTTTCTCATCGCTGTCCACCTATCATGTCAGACATATTATTTCCGAGGCGTGGTTGGGCGCTCACCGATAATATTCCCCTTTTCCGTAGAGAGCGTTTGTCAATGCTCGGCAAACGCACGGACGTTTATGGTGAAAGGCAACGCTTGTGGCCCCGGAATCTCACTTTATATGTCTCTCTCTGTCGCTCTCTCTCAATCTCGGCGCAGTTAAAGTCGATTTTGTTTGCCCCTCGAACATTGCGATAGAATGCCGTCCGCTGAGAATGTTGGACGCGGAACGAGCGCTTTTTATTCCACTTCTTGCCGGCCTTTCTCGTTACTAGCGCACGCTTTTGACTCTCTCGAGCGTCCAGTTCGATGGCACTCGCAAAATCGTGCCACCATCCGAAATATTGTAATAATTGTGCCCAACCGCCGGTGGAACGAGCGGAGTGGAAAGTTGCGATGGAAAAACAAACGTCAAGTCTAAACAGAGCTAAAGTCCGTCTGACTGAGAGACTTGTGAACGTTACAGGGTTATCTCATGCATATTCAGCGACCGCTATCGTTGAAAGCGTGCGCAACTATAAAATTCTGCGAAATACGGAAATTGCCCTGTGACGTTTTAATTATCGCGCTGTTATGTGTATAAGTGAACTGCCTGCAAGCTTGTGAGGTGCCCTATTAGGAGTAGACACATGAAATATTGAGGATTATTCATTTCTCTAGCGATATATAAATATCAGTTTGCGGTCGAAGTTAGTACGTGGTCTTTGCATAGGACAATAGTGGGTGAAATATTCGTACGAGAACAAACATTTTCCTATTGCTACTTATTCTTTTATTTTACAGACTTTTCTTTGAGTAGTCAGAACAATTTCTCATAATTGAACTTGATTTGTTGCAGGGCTTCGACACAGTGGAGCGGCTAAATGAGTCTGGCGAACTAAGGGACATGCTGAAGCCCTACCAGGTAATTAATAATCTCGAAATTCTTGGGGTGTACACCAACCACCGGCGGGCTATAATTTCCCTAATGCACACACAAAGGGAGCCCGGATGAAAGCAGTGTGACCTTAATCGAGTTCCGAAAATTGAGCGGGGCACGATGATATCATTTTGGCGCACGCACTCTTGCACGGGTAGGGCTACAAACGTGATTAGCGTCGATTAAAACGTACACTAGCAATTAGGACGAGAGCCACCGTAGGAATTCGATCGGACACGGAGGTCACTATCGGTGCTCGGGATCTTTACAGGGCTTATATTGAGCCAAGCGAGGCGGTGCTCTGGCTGAGAGTGCGGCGTAAAGGCTTGCGCACACGTCTGCCCCTGGAAATGTCTTACGCGTCCTGTCGCGTAAAAGAATGGAAGCAGGCGTGTTAGGTGTGTGTTTAACTGGCTGTCGTAAAGAGGGCCGAGTGCCGGGCGAGAGTAGGCAGGCGGTGCTTGAACGCAAGGTTGTAAAATCCTTTCACTTTTATCCTGTCTCTGCCTTGTCGCTCTCCGCCTCCTCCGCCTGCCCTCGGCGGCGCGGCGCGGCGCGGCGCGGCACGGCGATCGTAAATTTTCGACGGCGTGCAATTGAGGTTTACCTTGCAACAAGTAAAGGTCGTTTACACGTATGTGCTACCGCTCTTACTTTCCATGACGTGCGCGCGCGCCCCCGTGCAAACGCTTTCTGCGCAAATGGCTCTTGAGCAATGCTGCCCCTTTGCAATTAGATTCATCCCACGGGTGAACTGGCAAGATTTCAGGAGCGCCCCCATCGTAATAATGGAGCGGCTCTCGAGTAATCTGATTCCGACAGCGATTCATTCAGCAGAGAGTTTCATGCGCTTGGAGAGAAAGGCGAAAAGGCAAGCGGCCCTCAAACCGGAGTGGCATTTCTCCGCTGCATTTTACCTCGGACATTCCTTGGCCGAGCGAGTGGGGTAGCCGGTAGAACGGGGAGGCGAGGTAAAAAATCTAATTACAGTCCTTTGAGGGGGGCCGGAATATCGGTGTAACACCTGCGCCGGTGAGCACTGGGGCTTCGAGAAAAACTCTAATTACCAGCCACCTGCACTTTGGACTCGAGCACTCACAGCTGGAACGCCTCCGCTGGCACAGTAATGTTGCGTAAGTCGTAATATCATCGGCATCCCGATGCTCCTTCGAGCGCGCCTTTAATGAACGCGTATTCTATAAAGCGCATCTTTCGCTCTGGCGTCTCGCACACCCGATTGGCCGGAGCCATGGCCATCGGGCATCCAGCACTCTTGTCACTGACTTTTCAATCCGTCGTTTCTGTTTCATTAAGTAATTCTCTTCGAGCAGCGTGCAGCAACGATTTCCAAAGGCGAGTGCGTTTTCGCAGCGGCATGCAATTGGCAATTGGCGCGCGGGTGAAAGTAAAGGATTGCGCAACAGTGGCGCGAGCCAATGCTTAGACACGTACTATGTACTTGTAGAACTAGTAGACGCGGTACTAACCACTGTCTCGCTATAAGAACCTGCTTAATATTGTCATCTGAGAGAATTTCCCTGTCACTTTCACACTCCGCTGCTTAATAAATTAAACTAGCTGAAACTGACAGACGGAATCTTTTTACTGGTCCAGGACAGTCGGAGGATAATAGGTTACATCATTATGGGTGTGCATCCATCATCTAAGTTATCGTCAGTACTAATTATTTCTCCCTTGTGCAAATGCTCTTGCACCTCGAGCGTTACGTAATGATCGATGATTCATGACTGACACATGATTCGATCATTGAAGCATACATCCCTTTGTCCGTCTGTTATAGAGTGAAGACGCCTGCACTGTGTGCCTGTTCTGCGGGGGCTACCAGTGGCAACTCTGCCCAGTGTGCAACGGCAGCAAGCGCTCGGTCCATCGCAATGACTTCACCGCAGAGTTCGTCGCGCTGAAGTGCGCGAGATGCGACGTGAACGGCCTCATCCGATGTCCACACTGCTGAGGAACAAGGACGCAAGCTGCACCAGCATCCAGAAGGAGCCTCTTAACCGTACGAACAGTTAGTTTGTATCTCTCGACTCGAGACCAAGGTGCTATCGGGACAACGTAAATTCCAGCCTAACACGGGAGGCGCAAGCGCGCACAAGATTGATAGAAAGAAAGAGAGAGGAGAGAGAGAGGGAGAGACGGAGAGGGAGAGGGAGTATGAGAAAGGGGGGGAAGAGAGAGAGAGTACTAATCGCGTTAATATTAATAAAGACAGACACTGATTAATAACCGCGAGCCGTAAGATATCGATAAATAAAACTCACACGGAGCCTTGTATCACGTAATCATGGGCCACGTGGCTCATCTCAAGAAGGAACGATGTGGCAATGCCCATCGGATGCTCGGCAACGACGGCTTTGCGATTTAAATCTACCGTTTAATGGAGTGCGGAGCTTCAGGTCGGCATTCGCAACTTGCTCAAGCGCGTACTGGTTCGAGTAAAGTGTAGATCCGTAGATGTATACGCAGCTACTCACCGCTATAGAAGGAAGTGTAAATAACGACATTTAACGCAACCAGCTAAGAACCGGGGGGTGTATGTATGTATAACTAGAAAGTTGTACGCTGTTGTTGCCCATGGAAGTGTTATCGGAAACTGTGACACTCGAGCGGCGATTTCGGCGCCCGAGGACCACTTGAATTCGATCGGCTTCTCGGACGAAGTCGAGGGCGCATAAGTCATAAGTAAGGCGACTTTATGACTGTTCTGAATTCATGTGAATTGCCGAGTCATTTTGGAGCGCGTGCCTCCGAAATGCCAGCGGTTACTCGATCGATCGAGTCCTTTCTGCTCGCAGCAGCCAGCCGCTCTCCGCCAGTCGTTACATAACTCACTAATTACGATAGTAGCCGCTCGCACGATGTAATTAGGGTAACGGCCTTAAAATCAGTTAACGAGTGCACTTGTGTAAATCAGGCCGAACGAGAGTATTCGGCAATGTGCCGTGGGAGAAAAGCGAGGGAGTGAGAGAGGACGGAGCTCGAGAGAGAACAGCTTGGAAAGGGGTTGTTGCGTGCGAGTCGAGACGCAACCGCGAGATTTTCTATGGAGCATCGAACAATCATTGTATATCACGCAAATAGGATTGCATCTTCAAACAAACTCTTTGTCTAATTTAATTCCCTGCCCGGCACTGATCCCACCGCGCGTACGCCCACACACGCTCCGCGCCCGTCTGTGGTAACTTGTGCTACTTCACAAGGACTCATCCCGCAAATAAACGATCATGGTGGCGGTGGTGGTAGTGGTGGCGATGTTTGCCAGGAAAAACAGAGAGGGAAAGTGGGCCGATTAAACACTGCAGTTTATAGGCCGCTAAAGAAGTGTATGCTTGGACGTTAAATCCAGTCGATTGGAACAATAGCTGCATGCTTGGTTGCATTTAACCACCTCCACCCGCGCGCCCTCGGCAAACCAGGGTTTCTGACGAGCTGCTTCCCCAGATAGAGTTACTGACGCTTCATCAAAAGTACCGTTCTGTTATCGATGAACGATCTAGATTTATTTCATGCGATTCAGTTAATTGACGTGTTTATTGCTCATTTATCGCCCCGTTGATGTCTTTGGGGGTAGTAGATTGCAATTCTCTCTAATGGTAGGTTAATAATCCCCTCCACCCCTTCCCAATTTCACTCATTGCTTGAGTTACCAATTTTACGAAACAACAAAATATTAGTATGATCAAATGGTAAACAGTTAAGTTCACAATATGTTTGATTTAGAAACTCCAATCAAAATTCGTATACATTTACGCAAAATTTTATTAAATTTCTCGCAATTTATAAAACTCATAAATTCGTACAACTACTATACACTTATTTATATTTTATTTATAAAGCATATTGCTTTTGCAATATTTACTGATCTTTCATACGTGTCAAATGAATATTATCATTAATACAATTGGGATCAACTTAGAACACGGAAGTGTGCGGATAATTTAATAGCACGGAGGAAGGCAGAAGTTGCAATGTGGAAGGAAGATGTACTGTCGAAGTAAGTATATGCCTTTATTTACATAATTATGCACCAGAGTGATCGATACGTTCCTCGTGTCGGCGTGCACTAGAACACTCCATTGTCTGACCCATTACGGTCTATACTACTTAACGCCGTGCATTTATCGACCCTGAGAAACCCTGGGCTGTTGCTGACGAGAAATCAATAAGTCATAAATATCGCAGAGTGTCCGATGCTTTTTAAAGACTTAAAGACTCGTGTTATACATTATTACGTAAATGACGCAAATCTGGGGTATTAAAGCTATGGCTGGAACTGGAGCATTCGTTAAACCTGGTTGAACGAGTCCCTTCAGCTCTGCTTTACGGACAATTTCCAGCACTGGCTTCGGATATTTGGGTCGCTTGTAACGATAAGCTGCGTAATCGCCACTATTAGGTGAAATCCAACCATCCATTGATTCGACAGTGCGCACACGACGAATAAATGGATACCCGAGAAGAGAACTCAGTTCGAGGATCCAACTATCGACATTGCAGGCCGAATTTACATACATGCACGAGCGTCATTGTTCTCATGATAAATTCGACGATTCCCCCAGACACTATAACTTCCAGCGATGGCTTATACCATTGAAACGCTATTATAATATGGCAAATGTATATTTATTTCGAACGTTTAAAAATGGTGAAGGTAATTTATTAGATTTTAATCTCTTCGAGCGTCGATTGTAAGGAAATAATTCCTAATTAGTGTATAGCATTAGTAGCATAGCAACTTATTGACAGATACTTGAGAACACATATTACTACAGACATTCGAACCATATGCAAGTAAGAAGAAAGAGCGTCAACTAGCTAAAATCATACGCGATGGCAACATTTTGCCAACGATTCCTCTCAATGTATAAGAGCCAGGGAAACAAGTTCTCAAGTCTCGCATTTAACTTTTCCGTTCATCCCATGCAATTTCAAAGCAGTTCCTCATTAAAGTTTAAATCCGAAAGAAATCCGCGCTGACATTTCATCTGTACTATCAACGAAATTCTACGAGCCGGAAGAAAAAGTCCCCGGCAAAGCTCATTCCACAGTCGACGACTGCCGCATCGACACTTCCTCATCCAATCAATATCTCCGCGATGATGTAATCATTTAAATCCAATGAACGGCAAAGCGAACTACAAGATTCGCAAGCGAAACCGTCGAACTCCCATTTACACTTTCCAACAAGTGCTACGTTAATCAGAGCCGCGACACTTGCGGAAGTTTACATCAACACTGAGGAACGTACTTTAAGCAAGTCTCGGCGAGTACACAGTGTAGAGATGATCCGGAATTACTGACGGGCGAGTGGGTCGTGTCGAAATTGCGGTCCCACGTTCCAGTCAAGTTGTTCGGGGCATTGCACGCGCTGGAGGCCCGCAGGCTCCAGGCATCCGTGTGTCGAGAGAGATAGAGGATGGCTCGAGGGCATCCGGGGGAAAGAGAGTGGCGAAATGTAACCCGGCCGGGTAGGGGGCAGCGGCGGCATGCAATGAACTCATATCGATCTCTGCGACTTCACCAGTTGCACCAGGCAAGCATCCACGTGCGTGTTACCTTCGTATCCTTCCACATCTGTGTACGAAAGGGGAAATCCGCTGGCCGCACAAATCCGGGCGCAGCCGGCGAGATTAGCCGATCGATGTCAACCTGTGCGAAAGTGGGTAAAGGGAGAGAGAAAGTCGAAGGGGGGAAAGGGAGAGAGAGGGAGGTTGGGAGGGTGGGAGGGAAAGAGAGTGAGAGAGAGTGGTGGCGGCTGGAAAGAATAGTGGAAAAGCGGGGAGAGAAGGCGAGAGAAGGAGAGATAAGTGGGGGCTGCACGAGGGTGGCGGCGGAGCTGCTCGAAAATCGGTAGGGATGGAAGTCTTCTGCCACAGCCACCCCTAACCGCCCAGCCGTCTACCAGCAGCAAGCGATGAGCCTGCGATCGAAGAGGTCCTTGAAATCCTTGCATCCTTGCCGCGTTTAGCTGTCTGCAACTTATCCATCGGCAAGGTGAGACTCTCGCAAGGTCTTCAAGCTGGTTCATGGTTTGTCTTATGAGAACGCTTCGCTTCTCGACAAGGGTGTGTTTCTACCAGCAGGCAATCGTTCTCGTGCGTGCAACAAGTCGCGCCAACCTCGACACTGGTGTTCGTGACCTCGCGTGGCCACGTGACAGCGCCAGAAAAAATGGGCAGCGAGCCGGGAAAAAATAACGCTGCCAGCCTGCGTGGATTGATCCCGCTCGCCGGCTGCTATGCCGGGCTTGAAAAGTGTAACGTGTTCTCTTTCGCTGGGAGAGAACATATCACGCAAAGGCCCAACCCTAAGACTGGTTGTAATTTTTCATACTCTACACTGTATCTGATCTTGTTCGTAAGTCTTTGATGATAGATCTGTACTTTCGATGCTTGATTAAATCTAGTATTGCTTCGCTTTATTCACATATAGACATTAATCAACATCCTATCTACCTTTGTTTTATTCGAGTTATTGCAGCATCGGAAGTGTTGTTGACTACTGTTGTTCAATTCTGAATTGCGATATATAATGTAATAAAAACAGGTAAAAAAAGAGGTAAAAAAAGAGGGGTTCTATTTAAACGGCATTTATTGGATGGTTTTATTTGATTTTAGCAGCCTGAAAGCTTTTCGCGCTATTATTCGCCGCCGTATAAATTACAAAAAATTATACTTTTAAATGAATAATAATGGTCAACAATACTGCAACTAAAAATGCTGGTAATTATTGAATGCCTGGGGTGAGGAGTGGCTCGATAAAATTGCAATAGATTGCCGAGTGGTTGGCAATGGTTTCTCGGCCCCGGCGAGTCTCCCTCCACGTGTGCGAAGGTAAATGGAGAGCTGCCCTCCGCTTTGTTTACCGAGGCTTGGAGGGATGGAGCCCCCTGGAAAGAGGGAAAGTTTTTACCTCCCGGCATCCCCCGGGCCGTCGAGCTGCGCGGGGCTCGCCTTCCCGGAAGCCGAGCGACCACCCCTTAAATGTGTCTGCCGCGGATACAGAAATACAACACACATATATACACAGACAGAATGAGCATGCGATGCAAATATTTTCAAGGTCACGCACGTGCCGAGAGCCGTAACTGCTCCGGTTAACTGGGTCTCGCTTGCCATCACAGGGAGGTGAGCGTCACCCCGAAACTTACACTCACCATCTCCGGCGCAGGCAGTCAGTCCTATTGATTCCTCATTTACCTCCGGGTGTCCATAACCCAGGGAAAAGAGACTCATGCATGCATGCATGAATCTCATTTCACGCATGCATGGATGCATGAGACGCATACGCGGGTCGAAAATACCGGCGCGGAAATATACTCTGTTAGCAGTCCGATGCAATTAGATCATACGTCAGTGGTCCAAATCTCATCGGCTTGGAAAAAGAATTGGACTCAGGTTTGCGTCCTCTCGGGAATAACAAGAGCGACGATAGAAATCATAGAATCCGGGTAGCGGGCACAAACAGGGAGGAAGCAAAGGAAGTAGCCGCAGGAAGTCGCAGCCGGCTGGGAGAGGGTGAAGTATTATCGGACAGGAATAGAATCAGGAAACCTTCACCGAGACCTAGTTGGCCGACATTGGCCCTGACGCTGATACCTGCTGCAGCAGCAGCAGCAGCAGCAGCAGTAACAGCAGCCCGGCCAGCAAGGGTTGCACACGAGGGTAGAATAGGATCATCCCTAGCAAAGCCATTGCTGGCAGGAATAGCGAGAGCAGTGCTTTCAGTGGAGTATGAAGAGTAGAGGGATGCGAGAGGAAGCCCTTGCCGGTAGTGGATGTTCCACCACCACTGCCACCGGCACCACCACCACCACCACCGGCACCACCACTGCCACCCCCTGACGGCAGCGGTCCTGTTCACCCTGGCCTAGGAATTGCCTTGCTTCTCTCTCGCATTGTGCTGCGGCTGGACGGCAAGGGCGACGGCGGGGTGCGGGGTGCGGGGTGCGGGCCGCTCGCCGGGAGACATGTGCGAGGGTCAAGGAGGGAATGTCAGGGTGGAGTGCTCGAGAGAGAGGACACCAGAGGACGCAGGCGCGAACGCAAACGCACTAAGCCGACGAAACGGCGCCGAATACTTCGACTACGACAGACAACGCGGCACGATCGAGAAGGGATAATCACCGACGGGCCACCCTCCTACCAGTCTATATCCTGATCGGCACCTGTGCACGCCAAATCAACTACAGTGACGAGCGACGATTCTCCCCCGCAGCAAGATGGGCATCGTCAAGACGGCGTCCGAGAGCATCCTCGAGGAGAGCGTCGTACCCAGCGAAGAAGTGAATTATTCTCTGCAAGGCCACGCCGGTAAGTTTCTCCATCCACCTTGTAGAACTTTGCTTCTCTGTCGAGCGTTGTACTGGGACTCTTGTCAATTTTATTGCCCAATGCTGGCTGCAATGCTTCAGCCTGGGATGGGAATTTGCAATTTGCACGAGTGAAAAACATCCCATCCTTGCTGGGACGTTTAAAGGCGATGTTGCCAGCCGCCTACGACAGCGGCTGCTAACAGGTGTTTGGATATACAGATATACCCGGAACGCCACTTCCGTCTCTGCCGCCACCCGATCGCGCACACTGCACACAGCCTTGGGCGACTGATTTTCTGGAATTATTAACGCTACTTTCGAGCCCGCAAACCTCTAGCTCGCGCTAATCCTCGAGCAACGCAACGGCCGAATTAATGGCGCAAATTAATTGCGCGCCCACAAACGATCGCTCTTTCGTCTATGCGAATTGGCAAAGCTGATTTGCCACCGCGGACGCTTGATTGCCTGATCGATCAAGCTGAAATTAAGAGTGAAGCACTATGCGCTCTACCATTAGTTCCCTCGGGAATTCGTTACTTCCGTGACTAAAAAGCGAATGATTGCCTTCTGTCACTCGTATGCGACTCTTTGTAACGCCCACTGTATTATTACTTTATACTCCCGTTCCTCGAATTCCGTCGCTGGGAGTTTTCCAAGTTGGAATTTTTCGTAATTTCGCGCACCGGGAAACTATGCTCTCAAAATTATTGTGCATTTTTCAGCTTCTACGCCGGATCGCGGTGTATTAAAAAAACATAATATCAATTTTGTAGTCGCATTTCATAGCACAGAGTTTATTTTATTACATTTGACGAGTGTAACAATTAATAATTTGTAATTTAATAGGTTTTTCAAGTCAAAAATAGTAGACGGGAAAAAGAATTAACATGAAAATATGAAACGTATTTTGAATTCCTTTGTAATGTTGACCTGCGAGGCAACGACGCTTTGTGTCGCATGCTGTAACTCGGGCACTGTAACATAGCGGGAGCGTAATGCATTCTAAAATGGTAGTATGAGTGCTTTCCTAGTGGCATCCCACTCTAACGAGATCACTGTATTCTTCCGCAAAAGCGAGGACGCAAACGCCACAGAAACGTAAACGCCTCCGGCAAAAGCATACTGCTCGCGTTAAAGGTACGGAATATCCTCTGAGACGCGGCTATCTGCCCTTGGCCTCGAAAACGCTTTCCCACGCCCTCTAAAGTCCTTCATTGTTTTCTCGAACCTGCAAACATCGTCGAGCCATTCCCCACCAACCAGCGAATCCCATCGAGAACTATTTTTCCTGTCGAGTTTCATTCTCTCGGCAGCCAGGCATACCGTTTCACCTAGACGAGAAACGGCACGCGCCATTTATTGCCGGGGAAACAACATTCACCGTATTCCGAGAATCCAATCATCCTATTCCTAATGTGTCTGGGAGAGAAGGCCTGATTCTACTCGCGGCAGAAGAGAATCGTGCCACGGAATGTGTGCAACTGGTGTGTTCGTGCTGCACACAGTTGGAATACACTACTTGGAAGCGTTTCTAATTAGCCGAGTTTTCCCATCGAACGATCGACATCTGACGAAATCGACTATTCCTGAATCAAGTGCTCTCTGTTTCGACGCTCGCGCGGCTAATATTAAGCAGCAATCGGACACTGACAATTCAATGTCGAGCAATATTGCGTGACGCAATACGCAATTTCGGAACCAAGAGCGCCTATTATTGCGAGCACAATGCGTGTCCCGGAATCTCGAAGCTTAGTGAACGGAAATGCGAATTACGTGCTGAGCATTAGTGCTCGAGGATCAACGGATTACGAGAATTCCATGTGCTGTCACTACCAAATATTACTGCAGGGTACCTGCATCTTTGATTAATCTGCCACCCGCTGTTATCAAGGACTGGTTCTATTATTGACCGACGCGCAATGCTTCCACACGCCATACTTATCCTCATCTGTGAACTCCTCGGCAAGCCCCTCCGCCCTTTCGCACTCTTCCCCGTATTGCCTTCTAGGACTCTCCGCCGGTTCCTGACCCGAGCTGCTCTTAACTGACTCCTTGGCAGCGTCTCTTGTACTGCTCTGCCGGTTCTCGTTCCAGTAGGAGGTGACTGCGTCGTCGAGGTCCTCCGGTCTGATCACCTCGTGCTTGAACTTGTCGATCTTATCCAAGAGGAAGGTCATAGCGCGTGTGTGATCCGGCTCGAACATCTTCCCCTCAGGGTTCTCCTTAAATAAATATTCAGCCTGGAACAAGGAAGCCGTAATCAGAACGGGCGGAGCGATATCAGCGGGGCGACGGCGAGCCGTCGTTTCAGCGCCGCCCTGAATAATTCCGTTACCCAAGAAAACCAGCCTCGGCTCCTCCAATTCCATGGAATTGCCTTTCACCCCTCTAACTTCCCCGACGCACGCTCGCCTGTAATTGTTTCGGGGAGAAATGATGAAATATCGCGAGTTGAGACGATTCAGTATTGAAAGAAGACACACGACTGTAATCCTCGAGTCCTAAGTCATCGACACTTGCAATTTGTAGGAAAAATCTGAGAAGACCCTTTTCCAGACTTTGAACACCGATCGATTTTACGCCAAAAGTATTCCTCGATAGCTGCATTACTAGGGCGCACAAAGGTCCTATTTATGTACTTGGTGTAGAAGAGAGGGACATCAATTCAGCCTATATCTTTGCGAAAAGGGCCTCGCAGCACATTTCCTGACGTCTTCCTGACGTCTTCTCGTTGTTTTCCCTGCCCTATTTATAAACGGACCACACTATACTTGTTCAGTATATTGTGACCTACTTCCATCCTTCTCTACTCCCATTCCTATTGTTTTGATTTTTGAGCCAGCTCCTTCCTGGGAAACTTGCCGTCCGTGAGATTTTGTGCGCATCCCCTTGCTGCTGCTACTGCTCCACTTGCCATTTGGTGCGCTCCACCGCAGCATACTTTTGCATAATTATCGAACGCTCCTGACGCTATTCCGCCTTTCTGCCATGCGTGTACGTTTAGCCGCGCGGCTGCTTTTTCACGCGACGCGCTACTTCAATGTCGCCAATCAATACAATGCGTCGCATAAGCGCCAATCAATCGGTAGCGAGTTCAATAGCGAGTTGATCCGAAATTCATCGGGGTGAGATGAAACAAAACAGCCTTTTTGTTCAGGAAACAGATTGAATATCCACGCTCCTCTTTTGACTTATAATTCGGAATTGATTCTCTTGAAGCAAATAATTTATTTATTCGCCAATTATATTTTATTCATCCACTTTAATAAATGAATAATATAAATGTGAAGGAAGATATTGACGTTATAATTTGGGAGACTGTCAACGTTGTTTGTCGGAAAGTTATTTCATTTTGAAGAAGACTGAAGCTTACAGGCCCGTGCCAGTATCTGTCAAGAGGTTAATGATCGCAATCTCTTTCCTAATACTCTAATTAGTATCGCAATCACAGATTGACCGATTTAGTTGAGAGTCTCATGATTGAAATTGTACACCCGTCCTTGATGAATGTCAGCTCTCGTTCAGATACCGCAAGACAATCACAATGGACGAGTTGATTTGGATTTACAGTTATGTAACTCGCTAGACTTATACTCTGTATTATGGAATTCATAACGCGATCCAATGGAACTCTTGGGTGAACGTGTAACAATAGCTTCTACCTACACCCGGACCACCGAATGAATAGACAACTTAATGAAAGCCCCTTGTGGTAGTCCTACAGCGAAGGCAATATGCCGAAGAAATAAGCTGCCACTCCGGTCCATTGGCGACAATGCATTAATGAAACTTCCCGCCCGAATTTCACGATAGAAATTGTCTCCCCTATTGTACGAGTGTAATACCAATGTAACTACCTGATAAAACAACTTCGAAACAGATTTTCTCATTCTAAAATAACAAACTTGACTCATCAACACTATTACGATTCCACAAAAGATAATATCGTTGTTAAAACTATTTTAATAGCAAATATAAGCAATTCCAAAGCCTTTATCGAATTATTCAGTTAACCGAGAGTCATTTTACGCACTCAATGGTTTCAAAATCTATCATCTCGTTGATTCCAGCAGCTGTTGTGCTTTTATTACAAAAGTACTGCATGCCACCTGTGACCTTAGCGGCACTTTCACTCTCGCCTAGGAGCAGATCGTTGCGGTGAAATTCTAGGTATTACTACGACACAGAGTTATCCAGCGAAGATCGACGTAAGTCTTGAGCGATCCTTTGCTCCTTTGCAAGGTATGATGTAACAGATGTAAGCAGACATGTCGATGAATGGCGGAGGATGCGAGCGAGAATCGTGCGTGCCTCACATGAGAAAGTTCGCCCGAGACCCTAATCGGATAACCAATATGAACTGTTGACCCGGCTTCGAAAAAGCCGAGGGTCAAGAAAGCGTCCCAAGAGCCGAGTTCGAAAAGTAGATCAGCCGTCTGCGAGAGGGAGGAGAAGCTAAATATTCGGGACTCCTCGATGCCAGCTCTCTTGGAAATTCGTGGCTCTGCATGGGAGACTGTTTTCAAGGGAGCTTTTCCCTCCCATGGAGCCAAACTGCGCCCCCATAAAATTGGACGTGACGATCCATGGTGTACCTTGGCATATATGTGTTCGTTATTACAGGCCGACCGCTATAACCAAGCGTTTCACGCAGATTGAAAAACTCCCAATACTGTTCAACTTATACTTTGCCCTTCTGGATGAAGGTTCGATTCCTATTGAATTGAATCTACGATTTCCTGACAATGCAACGCTCCATTGTTTGTAGTACGAAGCTTCCTAATAATAGGAAATATTAGACTTTGAACAATCGGAAAAACATTGTCTGAATTCTACGCAGATTGAAAGTGCATTTTAATCATAGTTGGAATGATGGAGTGCGCTTTGAAAAACGGTACCATTGAGAATTAATCATGAGAGACATGGAAAACTCTATGACAGTAAGCCGAGGTCGAGCGAGATGTATAAAGAGCGAAGTGCAAGCAAAGAGAAGTTCAAGGTGAAACGAAATGTCGAATAAGATATCGGGTACATTCGTAAGATACTGTAAGTGGGATTACAAAAAGCTCGGCAGAAAAAAAGCATGCTGAAGAAACACGAACACGAAATATAATAAATTTGAGAGCAAGTTTCAAAGTGCTAGCAACTACCCACATCTGTTACTACGCTTGTTTATTCATCGAAAAGAGAACGCTGTTGGTTGAGTTGCTAGTAAACGCATCAAACATCAATTACTAGAAACCGATCGAGCCACATTCGATGCTATGCGCAATAAGCTCCGCCGATACTTTAGCCTGTCTTGCTAATTGCGATCCGGCTTCTATGTACCTATTTCCCCCTAGCTTTAGCCTGCGTGGATCGCCCACTTTCCAATATTACTTCGAGCGCGTGTAATCATCGGCCTCCTTCGCACAATAAAAATAGTCGAATGCGTTGGCTTAAACGCCGACACCTTAAAATACGATGCCCACCGTGATTGCGTGCATTCATTGCCGCGTCGCATTCACCGCCACTTGCCAAGGGAGGAAAGTGTAGCTCGGGGAATTCATTTGTTGCTATTAACAATGAATTCCCCGTAGGATTGAACGCTCAGTCATGCGGCGGATGCTTTTTACTCGCAATTAGCGTAAATCAGGCTTCCTCGTTTCCCGAGAGGAGTTTCCCTCGCGCGTCACAGCTTTAAAAAACTACGGCTTTGTGCGTCGCCAGTGAAGCACCGAAGCACCAGCGGTTGGGAAATAGCGGGATTCCGAGGATATTAAAGAGGGTAAAATTTTCGTAGGGTGATACGTTAACACGGTCATAGAAATACTACCCCACTAACCGAAACTCAATACGCCGCGTGAACGGGGCGGAGCTGCACCATCTCGGTTTACATGGCAAATCGATAGTCCACCGAAAAACTGGTATTTTCAATCATACTCGCTCTGCCTCCCATTGCAGACGTTTCGCCACACCAAGGACTCTATGCTCTATTTTCTTGAATGACCAGAGCACGTCTCATCGCCCGTAAGGAAAGCATTACGTGTGACAGTTTGTCAGTTCGATTCGCGAGCGTTCGTATCAACAAGCCAGCAAAAAGCAAGTGCATGGCAAACGGTTTGTATCGGTAATATTAGCTGCGCAAACATATTAGCGCTGCGTTGTGAACTCAGTGCTTGTGTACTTACGAGGTAGTCTATCGGATCGTCAGGGCGTAATGTTGCAACTTCAATGAGAGCACGAGTCAAGGTCGGGAAAATGTAGCGCGCCAGGTAATGCCGTAATGTCTCGCCTAAAATGCACAGCCTCTCCTCTTCTTCCTCGCGTAATGATTCCATTAGGTTCGTCTGAAAGGTTTAACGATTTTCCACTATTCAACGGCTCCATTACTCTCTAATTAGTCGAGGCCATTCTCGTCGCTGAGTCTATAGAGCCTGGCTGATTAAATACAATTATGGACCCTGGCCAGTGTTGCCACATTGTTCTAATCGGCTTCTATTCTACAAAGATTCAAATACTTTTCTTCGAGCACCCAGCAGTTGTTATATGATTCTAGAACTTTCTTTTAGTTGCTTCACTCTGGCATTAGTATTTAACAAGGCTTGATTAATTTATCTAGTTTTCCTGTGGATTTCTCTCGACAAATAGTTACATTGATTAAGAGGTAGAGAAAAGAACACAAAGCTTTCCAGCGACAGTCGCCCACAGGCTTTTCTGGATTTCGGATGGACCTCTCGAAGGGTAACCCGATCGCTCCTGTGTATCTGATAGAGGCGTACTCGCAAAAACTCGATTAGAATTACAAACCTGGCCACCTACACATGTCGACCACTAATGCACTGTGTTTCTCAGCCGAAATCCGATTTGCGAGTTACTCGCCAAAGGTAATTCGGAGGAATGCTCGCACTATCAGGGCAAGTCTAGACACGCTTATACGATTCCAGCTGAATCTTGCTGAACCTTTAAAGTGGTTTCATAATATATGTTCCCTCATTTCTCAATTACAATAAACTCTCTTCAAGTTCTGATATATATTACGTTACTTAAACTAACTCTTCTGATTAAAATGTGAATCGAGTTTTCCATTATCCGGAAACGTAAGCTTCCCTTTACTACCTAAAAGACCGATTTGTGATATGAACCGATAACCCAATGTGACTGCAGTATCCGAATTTCGATCGATTGAAAATTCCATTGCCGGCCCAAAAGAAATTCCAGTCATGCCTTCGTACCACGCATTTTATAAAATGTGCTTTACCCTCTGTGTACGCGATCTCTGTTCTCGTATGCAGTCCTCCTTCAATCAAAGTTGGAATCCATGACTGAATTTCGCGCGACACGGCAACAAATGTTCCAAACATTTCGTCCAATTGTAGCGCAATTGTCTCAAAGAGACGCGTCAATCTCGCCAAAGCCGAGGTTATCGGAAAGCGCGTATCTGTCATCATCGGGCGGTATATTATTTTGCCAAGTTACAGTGCGCGCGCCGGGCAGATATCGGAAAACAGGGAGGACCGCTTCGCGGTATGGCTTCCCCGAATAAAGCGGCGATATTCACAAAAACAAAACGAGCAAACATTGCGCGGAATCTCATATACGATTTCTATCAACGTTCGATATGCGGTCCGTGTTCTATCGCGCACCTCTCTTATCGGCGTATTTATTACTCCGTTAAAAATGAAAATGCTCGAAGCGCTGATTTTCCGAGCGTGCAATTTCCGTGCTTTGTTCAAGGCAAGAGTCAGCGGTAGCTACTTTGTTGGCCCTGATTTATTATACATGCTAATAATTTGCAGCCGGCGTGATAGAACTCCACGAGCATACTTAATGTTCGGGCGGGCGGGTGTTACTAAGAGGAAGCGAGAGAAGTGTAACGCGGAGGAGGAGAAATGAAATTTTCACGCGAAACCTGAATGCGTGTTCCATTTGCCTGTACTATACTATTGATCGCAAGCAGTACCAACCCATTCCATCATCTTTTCTTCACGCTGCCTCTTGAATTCCTGGAATTTGCTCTCCTTTTGCAGTCGCTCAGCTTCCTCAGTCGCACGCGCCTTTTCCGCAGCACGCGCATCGGCTTCCGCTGCCTCTTGCGCAGTTAATCCTGACCACATGAAAAGCACCACTATATTCGAGGACGTACTTGCTCTGCATCCCGATAGCGTAATCATACGCCCAATATTTTCCTCTCGCCCTTTCTCTCCCATTCGCTCTAGATTCGCACGCTCCGATACCTCGCACAGAGGGAATATCGGTGGAATATTCCACTATCGATTAAAAATTCATTAAATGTCACTCGATAAAAAATTTTAATATTCGTCTCTAACGTTCGGAAAAAGTATTCGTGAATTCATTAATCAGCGGACTATTGTCAAGTACATAAATCGTTAAAGCTATGAACTTTAATTTAGACAGGAATTCATTAATTCGGTATAGCAAACATGAATTGAATCCAGCCGTATCCAAACACTGTTCTTTTGATATTTTTTGTTTGATTACCTTTTGGCGGTAATGATTACTTTATAAAGGGTAGCTCTGCCTACGTGGGTTTTTTTAGAAAGCGTGAGAAGTCATTTTTCATTGAAGGTGCTGAAATATTTCGTAGCCGCAAAGCTTACCGTAATTTCTAGGCCTGCCGAGTTTCTCGAGGCATTCAGCTATCGTCGGGAACATGTCTGGGCAAACGTCGCTTTCAATCGGTATGACGAGCGGGTGGATTTCAATTTCGTCGAAGAATCGCAGCGGTGTATTCTCCTCCGTATTTCTTTCTCTGAAATTCATAAAACCCACAGTCCAAAGTCGTTCGGGAGAGGTCAGTTGCGTAAAAAAGCTGCTGTCGGAACATGATAGGTAGAAATATGCGGGGTGGATTGAGGCTCCATTTCAAAAACGCCAAGTTCTTTCTGGAATAGCTATCATCCAGCCAATAATAAAGTAGTACATAAAGACTTTAACATATAAAAACCTTATCATTAAAATTATAAAGGGACGGAAAAGTTGAGCTTGGAAATACAGACAGTAAATTTTCTTGCCAAAGACATTTGACACCAATTTAAGTTACATCTTAATTTATTTACGAGACAAATTATTGAAATATTCAAACTGGCATGGTGAAATTAGACCTTGACCATGTCAATCGCGACTTCCAGGTGGCTTAGCATTGCTTCACGTAATACGGATATTACTAGAGAACACAGTTACTTCGGGTGAATCAACATTAGCACGATCAATATGGCAATGATACCACCGCCATCACTCTACACATATTTACTCCCAAGTCACTATGATTTGACCACCAAGACAATCTCAACCCCAGATCCCACTAATTATACGCCGGCAAATCTCCTTCGGCTATAATATCGAAATGCTTTTTATATTACTCAGTGACTTACGCAAATTTTCTTCGCAACTCAATTATTGCCACAAATTCAATTACTTTCTTTTGCTCGGTTCGACTGATACCTCAAAGAGATGAAAGCGCATTCCAAAACGTATTGCGTGAAAAGTATGCAATATTAAATAAGAATTCTTTGTTGGATGAGTAACATAAGATAGGAGATCGCCAGGGGATAATAAATGTTAGCTAATGATGAATGTACCTGTACTCCGCTAAGCGGCGCATCATGTGTTCCTCGGTATAATGCGTATTCTGAATTTCACGCTCCGGTCGATTAATAATCCGTTCCCTGAGAAACTCGTCGCTCGCTTCAAGCGCGACGACCAATTCCGGCATAATTGTGGAATGAACGCTCGAAGTAGCAGGGAGCTCATCATCCTCCCCCTCGTCGGACTCTTCCTCAGCTGAATCGGCCCCAAATAGTCCTTTCGCTTGATCGAGGCTCTTCGGATATCCGTCGAGAACGTATCCTTGGTTCTGACATTCCTTCGATTTCAATCGCGCCAGGAAGAGCCTTTGGATGAGCCGGAAGAGCACGGGTGATTGAATGGGCAAAGCCATATCGAGAGCGTAAATGAGAAGTATTAGTGACTACGAAACGATCCAATTTCGTTCGGATTTCGACCCGACACTTGTTGAACTTAAGCAGATAGAGTGAACTTTCCTATGTCATTAAATTAAGTTAGTTAGTTCCAGGAATCGAAAAATTAAAGGGGATACAAAGTTTCATCTTATCATAAAAGAGATGGAATTTGTAAAATTCCTTGTTCTATCCATTTATCGAAGCTTCAACAACTGGTGTTTTAAATTACTAATGATCAACACGACGGTTTACATCTTGCAATCGTAATTGTGACGACCTTAATGAAACGGATTAATTCCCGACTGTCAGAACCGGTTAAGATATTCGAGATTCTGTAAAGTTCAGTAATTCGTCGAGATCTACCGTGCACCATTTCCTTATATAATTCAGCGAGCAGTGAAGAGAAACGCCGGGGTAATTGTGCATTCAGTCACGTTGCATTGCCACTTGCCGGATGCTGGTATAAATAAAGAGTTCCCAAGGGTGAAAAGGAAGCTGTTAGCGTAAGAAAGGTATTACGGAATCCCTTTGCCTTGAAGAAATGAATCGCGGTTATCGAAGAAACCCCTTCGCGGAGGATGGCAGGAATTTGAAATTGCAGAAGCCCACGCGTGAAAGTTGCATCTAGGCGAACTGTAATTGGCAACCTTGTGAGAAATAATGGATGATATGTCACGCCTACTTGAATCAAGCAGATCCTTAGAACTGAATCATGTTATGCCCATGACATCAATTTAGGATTCATAGAATGCATTGACTCTGATGCGAATTTTGCACAGAGCGATATTAGCTTTTTAACTCTTTGCTTACCATTAATTAAAATTATTATAGTATTTTATTTCTATGTATGCTAAAGTAACATATAAAAAGACAGATAGCAGATCACTGATGTGTTACCCTATCAGGTTCAAAAAGCTGGTTTCTACTTAAAACGACTGGCAAACAAAGGGTTAAAGGTGGTTTGCATAGGTCAAGTTATTCAATTTCAAGCGTTTTCCCATATTCCTGCAACTATAATCAAAGCAAGTGGGGCACACTTGTTGGTAATCAAGTATTTGTTCAACAAATACTCGTATTCATCAGTGCGGACCAGTTTGCACCGTTTGCGCCCATTTAGTCTTGAATGAGGGAAGTAACACTTGAAACACGAGGGGCCTTCAAAATTATGCTTGAGGCCGAGTAAATAGGAGGCTCGCATTTTGCGAAGTGCTTTTGAGCCACTTACGAATTCGAGTAACTCGAGTAATGCGAACTGGGTGGAGTTGGGAATATCGAGAGTTGCGTGTTTGAACGCTCGAGGCTTATTGGGTTCCGATAGACTTTTCGCAGTGTCAGTAAGTGATGCATTGGGAACCTTGACACATCATTAAGGCAGCCACTGCAGGAAATGCCGTTTCCCCAGCAAAGTGATTGCGCTAGGCGCAATAATGTAGGTAGGAGTCCAGTCAATACTGGAAATAGTTCGTCCCGGCTATTCTGGCGCGACCTAATTCCGCAAAACTATATCTTCAAGGGCGGTCGGGGGTGAAAAGTTGGGGGACGCGTGATGCTCGAGGTGGAAAAGGATCAAAGTTGGCAAGGCCAGGATTATTCTAGAAGGTGTGCGCCGCCCACGCATACTTTAGGAGTCATCGACACGGCATCTTTCCTAACTTGTTCAGAGCCTGGTCGTCGAGACGGCCGCCGTTTTTCTCTAGGCTTTTTCGCAACTCGGAGAGCTGCTGCTTCAACTCCTCCACACTCGGGGAATCCTCGCCATCCTCCTCGTCCTCGTTATCCTCCGGATCGACGTTCTCCTCGCCCTCGCTCCCTAAGACTTCCTCCGCGCTCCCACGAATCGCCCCTTCAATTTCATTAGACTTGCCACGAAAAATAGCTGGGTAAGAAAGGCGTGGTTCTTGGGAGCGATGTACTTTGGAAATTGTTCCTCGGTACCCGCTGTCGTGTTGAGAATTGATTTTAAATAACTCATAGCAACTTTAATACTGCAAAATTCCTACTAATTGGAAGTAAAATATCCTTTAAAAGTTTTTTCAAGCTTTGATAAAGAGAACCTTTATCTTTTCCTTTCATGTAACTGACTTCAATTTAAAGGGGGTCGACTTAAACAACTTCAAGCGATTGCATCTACATTGTACAATTAACATAAGTCGGACACTTTAGAACAAATCTAATTCTCTCACAGTACTGCAGTGAAAAATCTGCAATCAGCTAATCCAATTCCAACCATGGCACAACCAATTGTCAACACGAATTGTGCAAGGCAAAGTGTACGCGGGACGGCGGTAATCAGATTGCCGTAATTAGAGCGGAATTACCAAAGTGAATCGCGCTTTGCGGTGGACACGTTAACTGAATCGTTCGGACACGCCACTAATGGAACGCGCGCGAGACAAAGAGGCGTGCCGGTTGCTCACCAGCTTCCGAATGGTATCGTTGATCAGCGACTCCACTTGAACGTAATGGAGATTGTAATGCTGGCTGAGATAACGAGCGACCTTTGTTTTTCCAGAAGCCGGTGGTCCAAGCACGATGATTTTCATCGGGCGAAGTCGACGCGCTCTCCGAAATTCTTCCGCCACGTTTGTCATGTTCTCTCGAAAGGGCGTTCCGTAATGCCATTGTATCGCATCCACCAAATAAACAGGCTCCACATTCAAGTTCACCATAAGCATGTCAAGTGACTGCTCGCTAACTTCTGGCAGTGTCGCAGCATCCTCTCGAGAGATTCTTCTCACTTTTCCAGTGGTGAACACTCGGCTGATTTTCTATAGGGTTCGGTGTATTCGTATTCACGGTGGAAAATAGTGGAACGAAGTGCTTGTATTACATGCTCAGACTTATAATACCTTCACGATTACTCGCTGCGCCACCAATTCTTGCTCCACTGCGAGGATGTATCTGAGCTTGCGTGGCCAGCTTTGCAGAACACTCCATACAGTGCTGCGCAAGATAAATATCAATCTCTCTGGTTGGATGAATTTCGAGGTTGCGGAATTCGAAGGAAATTAGAATGTTCAAATGGAAACACTAGTGAAATTTGTTTTCTCAGTGTAATAATAATTCTATTAATGCTGTAATAATACGACTAAATAATTATTATAACATTTATACATATGATCCATCTGAATTCGTTAGCTCTCCGAGATAGAACATGTGTAATCTATTTCCAATGGTACAAGCTCAGGGCAAATTCAAGTGATCTCATTAATTCGCAATTCTTCATTACCACAATTGACCGGGAGGAAGAGAGATAGCCCGCGCACTACAAATTGTCCGCGCAACACTTGCATAATCCAGTGCGACGTAATCCGCCAAGGAAGTAAATCCATCGCGTGTATGGAAATACTTTTCATGCTAAAACTTTCGCAGCGGTCTCGTAACGTTTATGCTACAGGGGGTTGCATGTGTCACGGGGAGAGTCAGTGTTCCTGATGACGAGCACTTACCTAACCAAATCGCGCACGTGTAGCATCGGCACGAGGTTATTCCCTGCTCCAACGATCGGCAGACTGTTTTCATTCTTCCAAGCCATTTTAAACAGATGGTGCAAAGGACCTTCGTCCTCGCCGTAACTGATGCCACAAGCTATCACAAGGGTCTTCAATTTCGGAGCAAGTGTCACATTCTTCCTGACGATCAACACCTCTTTCTCGAGGTTGCAGTGCTGCTGGAAGCGCGGATGAGGCTTTCGCTTTCTGTAATCTGCTTCTGTGAGAGGCAAATCCGGCTCTTCCGGGCTTAGTGGTTTCGTGAGGGCCCAGGTCATCACGCTCGATATCAGCACGAAGTATCGCACCTCCGTGTCCCGTTTGAAAGCCTTTGGCCTCGCCTCTTCAATCTTCTCGAGTTCCCCTTGGATAGCTGTGGCGGTTTCAGGAGAAAAAGGAACTCTTTATTATAACTCCGCTACTGCGGAAAAGCCCGGCGACGTGACCTGAACTCCGATCTCAGAGTTTTAGCTGGCCGCTACTAATTATGATATTGCTCGCCGCAATGAAATCCCATCTACTTTGTCCCTCCGCTAACTCGAGATTCGCTTTTAACTGCGTAGAAGTAAAAAGTAGGAACGCCCGGCGAAGTAAACTCGATTTTCTTACTCAACGTAAACACGCTATTTAGAACGCATTATTCCAATGGATACATTTTTCTCTGCGATAAGTACATGCCGAGCTTTTTCCCTACCCAGTTTTCTTGCGCAGCTCTGGTACGTGGTTGATTAAGCTTACAGATTACTCGAGAATCCCAAGCGCAAACCCATTGTCCTCAAGAGAAGTGGTAAATACTTCCACTGAGTAATAACGCGGAAGTAGAAACAGTCCACGATCAAAATAAAGATATTGGACGTCTTCCTTGCGTCTTTACACAGTGGAGCTATGTATTTTATATAGAATGAAAGAAAGTATTTCTTGGAATTCATTGGGCTTTTATTAAATCGAAATGTGATAGACTTGTTATTTGAGAGCGAATTTTAAACCTTCGTATACTGTACTTTTGGCTGTGTTAATCATTCGTAATGAAATTCGACGTAATATTTGAATGTTACACAATTTAAATGAGCTGACTAAGCATGAACCATTAAAAATGGTTGTGAGTGCAAGGAAAGCATTTCTCTCGTACCTTTCAAAGCCCAGAGTGCTTCCTCGACTTGGCTGGGTTCCTGTGCTATATCGTAAATGATGATGCCGCACTTCATCAGCTCGTTTAAGAAGGTCTCGCGATCACTCGGATCTTTAATAATCGTCGTTACGTCCTCCGCAAAGGTTTTCTGCAGGACGGATAAAAGAGATCCGAAAATAGAGCTAAGGGATGAAGGATCACCCCGGATTAAGAATGCTTGACAAGCCAACAAAAGATGCTGGTTGGGCAAGCGTCCTCCCAAGAAGCCCATAAACATGCCGATCGCAGCATCCTCGCTCCAGGAATAACATCCTTTCAAAATCTAATACGCCCCAGTCATTGACCCTCCTCCCTTTTTCTTGCCCTCCAAGCCAAACTCATAAAAAGATTGCCGAGTGGCAACTCCGCTTTTTCCGGATGAATCTTTAATGGGCTCGTGTTGGCGCACGTGCGATTTAACATATATTAATACATATTTAATTCTCTGCAACATGTCGCGCGAACCGCCGTAAATTGCATCGCGTTTATCAAATCACCAGCGACCCGACAGATGTTATTAATGCAAAAGCACCGGACATTTTCGGAACGCCACCGGTAGAAAGTTTGGAAGTACCTGTATTTATACCTGAGAATAACTTGAAATTTAACACAAGCATTAGTAAAATTCTATTTGAAAAGAATGGTTCATATGATGTAAATTTCACCGACAGACAAACAAAAAACACTGAATTACTTTCAACGTAGCAGCCACGTTCTGCGATTAATGTATTTGAATAACATATTTAAAATTATAAATAAACCAACCGTATGTTTTTTCGACCATTTTTATCCTGTTTTTGTTTCGAGATTGATTTTTTAAATTCATTTTGTATTAAATGGAAATGCATCGAATATTTTACTCGGCAGTGTGCATGTATGGCTCACGTTTGGCTCCAACATCGTCCCAACTATGTGGTACTTCTTCATGTACTCGTCCTCGTTCGGCGTCTGCTCTCCCTCGTTTTCCTCGTCCTGCGATGTAACTTGCACTTCATCCATCTCCTCTGACCGCCTGTCCCTCTGCGGATTTACGTAGTTCTGCTCTGAGAGGAACTGCAATTTTAATGGAAACCCTCTTACAACGTCGTAGAAGATTCGGTGCAAAAGCCACTGTTCATCAGCCTTAGGAATTATGTACATCAGTAAATTGCAGCACCACGAACATAGTTGTAATCCCAAGCAAGATCCTGACGGGATGCTGCGCGCTGGAGCTTTCACCCAGACTAAAGGTCGACACGTGTGTGTGTGTGCTTGCCGAGGAGTGTTTAGTCAGTTATCGTGGTATGTGGAAGTAATCCGAGCGATCTTACTGGAGAACACATCAAACGCATCTCTAAGCTCATAGCAAAGCGTCCGCAATATCCATGTTGGGATAAAGACGCTCCAGATGAATGTGACTCGCTATACACACGTCTTTATTGATATCAGCGTGTGGGCTGATCCTTGTGCTTCAAGTTGCGTCTCCAGGTTCGACTAATGTAATTAGTGTCGCACGCAGCATCCCTCGCCGCAGGGATCCAATGCAATTTCTGTCTTACAATGTAAATATGGTTGTGGCAGGTCGCATTAAGTCCGACCCAGATAACCCCTGAGCTGTGCACTTTTTTCTGAAAGGCTTGTCAAGTGCTGTCAAGCGTTAGTGAGGAGTTCCTAAACGAAAGTCGGATGGTGGTTTGCACCTAGAACTATGCCTCGCTGAAGAATATTGTATCGATACTCAAAAATATCCTGGCCGCAGGATTTTAAAGGAGATGTATCAGAGAAAAACGGATGGTAAAAGAAGTCCGGTAATTTATCGTTGAGTTTAATAAAATATCATTGAACTAAAAGCATTTTTAATTATACTTCAACTCCTACTACTGAATATCGTTTACCATATATTTCGTGAGCTATAAATACTTTTACAGAAGGAATAAAAAGCGATGGCATTAACATATAATTAAAAGCGTCCATTATGCAAGATTAAATCTCAAAATTATCTTAAGGAGCTTAAATTAAAAACACTCACATCGACCAAGTATCGTCCATGATAACTATCAACGTGATTAACAAAAACTCGCCAAGGCACAGGACTGGTGATGTTTTTCCCTATAAAGAAATCACTGGTCTGAACAGCACTGAGATCATCGAAATCAGTAGTGTGATACGATCTGCGCAACGAAGATTTCCTTCCGGAGATGGACATGGCTGTATCAGATTTCAGTGGCAGTCATACATCAGAATAACCCAATCGTGTTAGACAGGTTTCGAGCGGCGGCCACGAATCACGCATGACTCGCCTACGATCGTGTCATGTCTCAGGAAAATGCTGACGCGCTTCACGTCACAGCGACGCACGCACACAGGTACAAGTGCGACGAGCAAGAAAAGCACGTATCAAAGACCCGCCATTCTGGAAGGGAATCCCCGGGGGAGGATGCGGGAATAGCGCGTCAATTGGAGCCACTAATCCAATTCTAATTCGAGAGGGTGCTCAAGGATCATTAAACCCGAAACAGTCTGTCTAGCCAAACATAGCCAGCATGAATCAACTAGTTGGCAGGAATTCTCCGACTGAGAGGTGGTGCGTGTGAGAGAGAAGCTGGTAAAGTCGATTGAGATGGTGGCTGGTGCTGAAAATAGACCGGAAGAAAGAGAGCGTGATTGCATAGAAGGGCAAGTTGCCCTTAGTTTGTATGCGCCAGAGGAGTTGCGGGGTCAGGGTCATGGATCTAGCCGTTTCGTCATATCGTTGCGTCACGATCTGGCCATGAGACTCTCGTTCTAAGGGATGCTGGACAGCGTGTCTAGGTCTTCTCAGGCGCACGTGCGCCTCTCGAACGGCTGCTGTGCCGATTAAAGACGCATACGATTGTTTTACGCGCAGAGCCAGGTGAAGGACAGGTCACTCCATTGATGAGCCGCTTGGTCCTGTGGATAATTACAGTGGAGCACCGAGTCCTATGGCCTCGCGGAATGTCGATGGGGTCAGGGACGATATGGAATCCACGCGGAAGATGAAAAAGGCCGACGGCGCCATGGCAAGGGCACCAATCGATAGTACGAGCCTTCCGAGGACGATTGTACGCATCCGCCCGTTGGCTCGATCGGAACAGTTCTGAATTGCATTGCACTCTCGCTTCCGGCACTTTTTGTCCAACCAACTCTTTCAACTGATGTATTCATAGACTTTCAGCCCAGTTGATCCTATTATTGGCCCTGCCGCTATTTCGATTTACGCTTCTCTTTCTGCCACTCTAATCGAAATGCCAGATTTAGTTAATGGAAATACAATTGGCTTTATTATATGCTCGACATTTTTGTGGAACTTTAGAAAGGAAAAATATCAGACAGAGTTTAATGAGAGTTACTTTGAACTAAAGAGAGGAAAGTATTAATACTTTTATATTGGCTGATCCGTTCGCAGGTATTTTCTCGGTAGTCGTGCGCTGAGTAATTGTCACTATGCGATATTTCTCCCCCGTGATACCGCCGCCCATTTCTCATACAGCGACAACTTTGAATCCTTGGGGAGCTTTTCAGCCCCAAAGTTTCGCGGCTGAATAAAGCGGGATATTTATTCAGAATTTTAATATTTCGCAGCTGCTTTTACGAAGTGGAAGATCATGGTGCATTAAGTTAATATCATCCACCGTCGAGCAGAGACGGGATTGGGATGGACTTTTTCTACGCACAGCTGGAAAGTCGATTTACCTTTCAGTCAGTATTATTGCCGTCACAGCTCAGCCGGTCTGCACTGGAACAAAATTGCTTCGACTTTAAAAGTCCAGCATCCAGTTTAATGCAGTTTGCTACAGCGCGCAAAGGAACGCACGTCAATTTGATTCAGTAGACACGTGGGCGCCGATGCGCAGTGTTCTACACGTACAATTCAAGAAACGGCCTGATTAACACGTCAATACGTGCAGCCTAATTCCACTCATGTTGACCTATAAAACCTCGCTTATCGAGTAACTGCAAGCTGCTCGTTCTGTTCGACGTCGACTGCATGGATAAATTGAATCGGCAGTACGAGCATTATCACATAAATGAATCACTGTTACGATTAACTGACGCTGTCCATAGACTGTTTAACATGGACAGCGACAAGTACCACTACAGGAACAATTATTCTCGGTGAGGCACTTTTGAAAACTCTTTTATCGGCGAGAATTGGGAACGCATTGATTGTTAAAGCACCCGAACGGTGACGATCTTTTTTTCTTAGCTCCAATTTCAAAGCTTTCAAATTAAACTTAAGGCAAACATTATCAGGCCTTCATCAATCGAGATAGAGTAAATGTCATAATGAGGAAAAGACTTCATTTAAATAAAGTAGGTCTTATAAATCTTAAGAAGATTCTGCTAAGAGAGAGAATAACTGGTAGTACTTGGCAGAAGACAAAACGTTTCTTTGGAAGGAAAGCGTCGTTGTCTGTCAGCTAATTCATTTTCAGAGAACCGAGAGGAAGTGACGGCACCTTTCTCTTTCGCCGTAGGATGCATACAATACTTTCGACGAGCGCACATTCATCCTGCCGGAGGAGACGAGCCTGTATTTAACTGTTCGAGACGGTTCCCCTTCATTTGCATGGTCCTTTTCCCATTACGCAAGCCGGATGAACGCCACCTACGATTTTTACTGGTGCTTTGTCGACTGCTATTGCACTCGGTTAACTAGTAATGAGTCAGCGCACTTAAACAGACTGTCTTCTCCGCAATACACTCGAACGCCCTATTGCTTTTTAAATAGCCAGTCGTTTATCGTAGGCTTTCAGCTAGCGTTGAATAAATTTTTCCGGTCCCCGCTGACATCATCTTCCGGGAAAATAGTATAAGTAATGTCGCCACACTCCGGGGGACGAAATCTTGCCAATACTAGTCATTTCCTCTCGCCAATTTCCCTTAACTTAAGTGGTTTATGTAAGATTGCGACGGGAAATTTATTTGAGGACACTCAGGTTGATACTCGTGTCGTCCGAATTACGTGTGGCGTTTCGAAAAACGAACGGCTTAATACAGTTTTATAACGAAATATGAAATCCCAGGAAAATTCTGGAAATTGTGGGAAACATGGTTCGTGGTATTCAGGATACGCTTGAATTATAATAGGGCGGTACAAAAAAGCCAGCCTGATTTATAAGGACCCCAATGTAAAATATTTTAAATGACCCGGTGCCCGTGAGAGGGTTCAAGGTGACCTGACTTTATCAAAGTCAGAGGTCACAAGCCATATTATTTCAAGGCGATGATTTAAACTGACCACATTCGTACGGATGCACGGTAACGCATTGCTGCGGTATCGCAGCCGGTAGTAAAAAACTTCGACGCCTCAGGCGATTCGCTCTTCCCCTGCGGCAGAGATACACAATCATTGCAAAATCGTTGGTCCAGACATACGAATAATACGAACCTCCGAGATTTCTTTGCGCTGCTGCACTTCCAATTTAGTTCGATTCGTATGATGAATACACAAAAAAAACGTTTTTCCATACGTTGCTAAACAAGTTTTCGTGGAATCGAAATTGAACATTTAAAATATAACTCTCTTAGTTTGAAAAGAACTAACAATTAAAGTATGAACGAAATTTATAACGAACATTCTTTTCTACAAACGATTCCCTTACCACTGACTCTCATATAAACAGAATTTGAACTCTTTTCATATTAAGGCACATATTATCCTGTTTGGAAATAAATAAAAACCTGTCTTCCAATACTAGATATTTTAGTGAAGAGTATTTATTTAATTTCTCAATATCTTTTAACGACTTCGAACAAAGAGGATTGTCTTAACCGGTGCTCGAAATAATACATCATTCAGGTGGTAAAGCGAAGATACAGGACTATGATGGATTTGTTTCTTCGCAGAGGAATGGTCCGAGAGCTTTTCTAATCAGCTGCTGATAGGAACCGGGGTTGCCCTGATAGCCCTGGTGGTGCTGGCCGCCGTGAGCTTCCAATGCTCTTCTACTTGGCGGTGGCTAATGTCGGTTCGCCGTCACGTGAGCGAAGACAATGAGAGTGATTTATCGCAGCAGAACGCTATCCGCATCAGTCACTCCCTGCCGGATCTCCAATCGAAACCCTTCAATAAGATCACCCACGAATACGTCCAAGAGCAGAAAGATACCAAGAAGGTATGACGCTCTTTTCGAGTCCAGTGAAATGGGACGTTCGTTATCAGACATGGTCACGCAGACTTATCGCACCCTTGTAAGAACAGTGACAGAAGTCATTTTTCAAATCCGAATTGGAAACAATGAGATAAAAGGACCTTAAAATGATTGTCAATTCAATTCAACCATATATTTGATATATTAACAAAATTAAAATAACACTGTTTGAAACGATAAATGCTTTGAATATAAATTAATTATGAAATTGGTTCGTTTCCTCTATCGGGAAGAGTTAAATGTCCTTGACTTCTGGCAGTGTTCTCAAAGGGTTGTGTTACGAGACGGATTAATAAACTTCAGTAATAGCCGGCAACTTCGCAGGTGCTACGTCAAACTACTCTGCCGACCGTACCAATGCGACTGCAAAGCTTTCAGAGACAACTCTCCCACCGGCTGGATCTGCCAGACATTAAATTTAGCATCCGCAGCTTGGAAAACAGAAGTGAATCCAACATTGGCTTGATCAAGGTAAAGTACATATTTCCTCAGGATTATATCAGGCAAAGAGCATTGCCGGGGCGCTTCATGTTGCGTTGATTAGTTATTTCAGAATTATTCTGTTCGTTTAAATCTTCCCATTTTAATTCACTCAAACGAAGCTCTGCCTTCAGAGCGATTAATGTCGTCGGCAAATTACGTTATATCCGAGGCTCGGCTGCAGGCATTCTCTGTGTAATAAAGTCCTTTTCCGCAGCCGGAGCTCTACAAGAAGGAGCTCGTGCGGCAAGAGAGTGCAGAGAGTTCCAGTACCACGGAAATGGAATGCGCTGGAAAGCTTCACTTCGCCCTCCGTTATAATAAGGAAATCGATGCTCTCGTCGTTAAAGTGAGTTTCATCGCTAAACTAATTATTATGTACTTATCAACGTAAATATGCTCGTAAATATCCAAAACAAATAAGGTAGAACTAATATATGTGAGGTTTCCTCGCACAAAGTTTACAAACGAATTCGAAATTCTTCCTTCATTCATTCTCCAAAGAACTTTCTTATTCAAATTAGCATTAGGGCTTCATTAAGGGCGAGCCAAAAGTTGTAAAGCAACTGGGAGCAAAGCCTTCAAAGGTTTGGAAGCCTTAAAGTCTTTGAATGAAATGCAAAGTCGATAAGAATGGTTTAAAGATATGAAATTTAAACGAAGCCGGAGAACAAAGACAAAGCATCCCTGTTATTAGTTGGAAGTACACACAATTCTAGGAAAGTTACAGCTAATAAGAGCTTTAACAAGAGAAATGTAAGCGCCTTCTGTGAAATCGAAACATCACCAGCAGACATTTCATTCAGGAATCGACGGCAACTAATAAGCTTTGTAATTCTTCATTCGCATACAATGAGAGCTTTCCGCCTCGGTACAGTTTCCCAGTCGCTGCTGCTGATTTATGGCACATGTATTCCATCGGTCTCTGGTGCATTGATTAGTCTTGTTCCACTTCTAGAGAGTTACATCGGCGAGGAAGGAATTCTTTGGAGAATGGGAATGCAGTGCGTTCTGGGACAAAGCATGCTCAATCAAGCGATATCATTTCAGTAGCCTTGTCCGAGGTTCGCCTTTTTGGGTGTGATAGATTTCTTGACATTCTCGACATTTCTATTAGTTTCCTAGGTCAGTAATTGGGAAATATTTGAGCGTGTAAATAGTGAAATTCTCGAACCGCACGGTCTGAAACAGCCCGGTCAAGTTGGATACTAATTGCGTGTTAGGTAACGAGAACAAAAGCACATCTCGCTTCTAAGTGGCACGTGCCTGACAATGCTGACGTTTAGTTAGAGAACAGTCAGATTGCGCAATATTGTTGCAACGATTTCCATTCAAACATGCTTTGATATACTTGTATTATATCCTACGTTCTACTATTTGTGATAGTCCGTAGTTATTATACCTGCGAGTACATAATCGTAGAGCTAGTAGTATAAGTCAATGACCCGATCGGGCGCGCTATATTTTTCCTTTTTCCTTGTCGTTTTCCAAACAATCGATGTAACATAAAATCGGGTAAATTCATAGGTTCTAGCAGCTCGAGATTTGCCAATCAAGGATGTCACTGGTAGCAGCGATCCCTATGTGAAAGGATATCTTCTGCCAGACAGGAAGAAAAAGTTCCAGACGAAAGTGCACCGCAAGGACCTGAACCCCGTTTTCAATGAGACTTTTATCATCAGGTATGTGTTGCAATCATCAAGAAGTACCAAGCTTTGCCACTGACAACCTTCATTTTACTCGGCAGTGTGTCGTACGAAGAGTTGAAGGATCGATACATACAATTTTCCGTCTACGATTTCGACCGTTTCTCTCGGCACGATCTTATAGGGCAAGTGGTCCTTAGAGGACTGCTGGACTGCACCGACCTCGAGCAGGAAATCGAGTACACAATGGATATTCTCTGCGCGCTGCAGGTACCTTTCCACCAAATGCGAGACTTGTCCAGTAGTTGTGCGCGCTAATAGGAAAAAGTTAATTCAACCGGTTTCCGTACCGCTCCAGGAGAAGCTGGATCTCGGCGAACTAATGCTGTCACTTTGCTACCTTCCGATGGCCGGTCGACTCACTCTAACCGTCATTAAAGCTAGGAACCTGAAAGCCATGGACATCACTGGTTCTTCTGGTGTGTTAGAAACTCGAGTTTCTCAAATTTCAACCGCCATTAGGAAAAATAGGATTAACCGTTTGTATTACTTATTTCGTAGATCCGTACGTTAAGGTGTATCTGCAGTGTCAAGGAAAGAGGATCAAGAAGAAGAAAACCTCAGTGAAGAAGAACACACTCTATCCTGTGTACAATGAAGCCCTGATCTTCGATGTGCCAGCGGACAATATCGATGACGTCAGTCTTATTGTTAACGTCATGGATTACGATAAGTAAGCAGCTCGAAATTATTCCATCCCTTTAATCTTTCTCAAGAGGATTTTTTTGAAATTATATTACATCTTTTGTCGAATACATTAAAATTGCCATTCATCATTTTTTTATATAAAAGCTATTTGAATATAAACGAGAATGAAATGGGAATACATATGTTCTCGAAGAGGTCGAGAAAAGAGATGCTTTTCCATCTAGCATTCTTATGTGATGTTTGTTCGTAGGATTGGATCGAACGAACTGATGGGTTGCACGGCAATCGGCTCGAGCTTCATAGGGATTGGACACGATCATTGGCAAAGGATGTTGGAAAATCCTCGAGAACCCGTGGCACAGTGGTACCCCTTGCAAGAGACCGTGCCCGGCTACATTCCCGTGGAGAACTCCGAACTACATCAAGGCAGCCTGAGCTGCTTCAATAGTAGGTGAGTCGCTACAGAATATTAAAAGATCTTCTCTTCAAAAAAGTACTTTTAAACGAAATATGACTGAAGATCTATAGTTTTATTAATTTTTTGAATATTATAAATCGTTTTATGGCTGCAATTTGGTTGTGAGAATTTTGGATAATTGTAGCGATCAAGCTTTATGGATTTAAAACTAAACGAATAACTAAACCTAAAGTATTGGCATTTTGCACAGAAATTTATGCAAGATTTAACTTCTTAATGCATCAATTCTCGTTAATTATCTCCAACTTTTATCAGTATAAAAATATCTCCAGTCAACGGGAGTAATTAACACTCTCTTGAACGTCCAGTGGAAAGAAATGACTTTTCTCCATTACGATCGGCGGCTTCCTCTTTCAGATGAAGAAAGCAGCGTCGAGGCACATCCGCCGAAGAGGCGTATTCTCTGTCGAACGTTGGCTCCGACGTCGTTTCATTCTGTCGTCACTTAATGCACGCGGCTTGACTGACTTAAGTACAAGTTCTATCTCAGAGGCACCGAAGTGGTGAACTCTTCGCTCTTCGGGTCTTAACCTGTGTGGCAAGCGTGGAATAGTAAACGCGGGTGTTTCCACCCCAGCCAGATATTTTCTTGAAACAAACACACGCACACACACACGCACACGCGTACACGCACGCACACGAATAAAGATAGGTAGAAGGCTTGGCGATGGGCGAATTGCATGGATTCGCAAGGGATCGATTGCTCAAAGTACTCAGCGCGATTGAACGCGGCTGACACTAGCAGAATGATTTATTTTTGGAGACGGACAATTACCCAGCCGCAGGCGGCTCCCGCCTGCATGCATGCGAGTGTGGATTTTGTAAAAGTAGTCGCGCCATGTTTAGCAGTAGAGCGAGAGAACGGTAACTATCTCGGCACAGAATGTTTATATCAACGATTGGCAGGTAGACGGGTAAGATTTTATATGAGCGGTGACGGTGACTGCTGGGAAAGTCGTTCCAGTCATTCCTCACCGGACTAGCAAGGGCCTTACTTTCTGACCTGTTAGTGGCGCCAGTGCAGGCTCTTAGAACCGCTATTACCGCCTTTAAAGTTAATGTGTGCATACATATATACATATATATACATATATCAATTTCTCAGTGTTGCGTGAACCTGTATTGTACAAATCATGAAAGATATACGAGCGTGCACCCTGCTCCTGCGAGTAGTGCAGTAGAAAGCAGTGCGTTATAAGGAATAATAACTATTACTAGAGAAGAACCCTTCGGCGTAAGAATAGATTAAACCCATGTTGCACCTACAACCGCTTCGATGATAAAATTTAATTATCTCTACACCTTGATTCGCACAGAGATCAAATTTGCATGTAATCTGTGTTAGAACTTACAACAATAATTCAACAGGATTAAAGTTCACTTTATGATTTCCAAGAATTTCAGTATAATCTGTTCGAAACAACCCCATCAAAATTTCTCTCCGTAGTGCAAATAATTACTGGTACATCAGAATGTGGAAAGTTCATCCAGGCGGATGTAGGTCGAGCACCTGAAATCCTGCGAATCCCAGCCGAGAATAGATCACAAAAAGGCAAGCGCTTAATGAGCGAACGCGTACAATACACGCATTACTTCTAACGATCAGAGTACAACACACACGTAGTCGCAGCGTGCATGTGGCCGCTTTCGAGGTAGCTTATCGTAAGTTTACACGCACACAGGACTTCCTCTCCTACTTCCATAAATCCTTCTCTCGAGCTTGCGCCACCTCACATAAAGCTTCGGCTTCAAGCACCCGATTGGTGCCTCACGCTACAACAGAGGAATCTTCTGACGACAATAACCCGCGTGACTCTCATCCTAGCTTAATGACTGTACCAAGATAGAAGTGACGAGGAGGACGATATGCTTGTGGCATTTGTTGACGCTAACAGTTGAGAGTTACGATTTTTTATTTGGGAGCGAAAACCTCGAAAACAGCCTTCGATAATGATATCTATTAATACAAGGAGCTCAGAGTATTTTCCAGTACACGCAACAACAAATATTATTTCTGCTAGCTGCTATCAAGAATACTATTCTCGTCTTAGCTCGATAACTATCTGAAAATAAATGAGGAAGATGCTTGCGATATTTAATTTGAGAGTAAATATTTCACACATGATGCGTATTAATCTACAATTGTCTTGAGTACTTTCAGGCATACATGCATTAATAAATATCACTTTCGGCAGCTATTCTCGAGAATTCTCTCTCAAACACAGACGTAGCTTTACGCTATCCAGCTGGCGGAGTGTGCGTGCGAGCGAGTAGCAGCGGGAGACCCGCCGTTTACTAATTCACGCAGGCTGCCACTTCTATGTGAATGTGCTATTTAAACGTGATACATGTTCTAGGCGTACCGGCCCACCCGGTGGGGCCACTGTTTGTGATAATATTATCCGATGTACGTGACATATACATCTATACAGATATACGTATACATAGACGTGTAACGACAATGTGTCGCCGGCAACTTTGTACACTTAAGCGCCCAGGCACCTGTGCACGTGTGTGTACACGCGTGCGCACTGCGTCAGAGCGTACAGTAGAATGAGGCGTAGATCAGACATGAATCAGGAACTTGAAACGTTCTCTATTCTTAAGTATGTACTTACCTGTCTGGCGAAAAGGATCCAAGAGAATTTGTATCAGTAGATTGAGGAGGTACTGTCCAGCCAGAGAAGACAGGACTCGCAACTTGGTTCTTCTCACTCGATCGGTTCCCGATCCTTATTTTATTAACTATCCACTTCAGGGACACGCGCGTGTGCGTTTGATTCTCTCGCAAAATCAAATTTGTCTCGGAAAGTATTAAAATATTGCGGGTTATCCCTGCCCTTTCCAATTTGTAATGATCTAAATTGAATAGGATAGTATTGAAAATGACATAAATCATTCTCGACCTTAAGAAAGTTAAGAGGTCCCTGAAGAGGTCGATCCGCATGGTAAGTGGTTTCCCGTTCTCTGACAAGTGTCATGAAATATGAACCTCCTTGGTAAGTGGATGAAGTGGCTAGTGCACCGGTAGAGTTGAGCAATGACAGAGCGGCGATCGTTGTATACTTTACGAATCATATCATTTACTTTAGAGGTCCGATTTATTTACCTCGATGTCAAATTTGTCCCATATTTTTCTACGAGATGTGAAAGGGTGTCGTGTGTGTATATCGTTCCTTAGGTAAGGGCGCGGTATCTAGAGCACATAGGCAGGTACCATAGGCATACTAACAACGCATGAAGAAATAGAACCTAGTCTTAGGCAGAGTAGCGAAACGTGTGCCAAGGTGAAAATAGGATTACTAGTAGTAAAGTGGAGCTTGTAGCGCATAACAATACTCGCTTTCGCAAGCCCTCCGCGCACTGCAAGGCTCTCTCTATCAAAGCGCATCGAGTCAATAGGAGCTTGGCATCAAGTACGCAGGCAGGAAGAGGAGAGCAGCGTGCGTGCGCGTGGCTTCAACCGCTCCTTCAACGATGTCCATATTCGTACCAGCTGACAGATGAGTCGTGTGCACACGTGTACCTCCTACAGGCAAGCCGCTCTACACAGACTGAGCTTAACCATGTAACTTTCCGTAGCAGATGTTACCAGCCATAAAGAAAAAGAAAAAAAAAACTGTCGGAACTGACGTAGCCAACCAACGTAGAACCGTAATCGGACGTAACTCCTGTTCTAGCCAGTGCAATACTGAATACGAAAGTCGCCCTGCGCAGCGGGATACGCAGTGCATCGCACGCGATTGATCTCAATTGATCGATTGAGTTCGATTAACGGGTAGCAAGCGCGCTAAATATCTATTGCCGATTGACTGTTTAATTGACCACGTGAGTCGAATGATTAGTCAGAGAGTGCGCATACCTTCGCAAGCTTTAATCGATTCGACGAAGCTGCGTTCTAGATTCTGGCGGAAGTTCTCAGAGGGATGATAATCGAGTTGATTGAACTGTCAATCGACAGAGTATCAGCAGCACTTTGCTCCGAGGCCAGTGCGTTTCATTTGTAAGCAAGTGTCACTCAATGGTTGTAAAGTTTGTCGGCGCTCGCCGAGCGGATAATTCCGAGCAATGGAATGTGTGCTGATTTCTTTTAAAAATGATTATCATTGAAGAGCGACGGCAAGTGTCTTTGTCGATGCCCCGAAAATTGCCTGCCTACGGATGACGAGACGGTTTCCAGGTTCCATCTAATAGACGTTTCACATATCAAGTAGAATGAAGTCGTCCGGCAATGGGAATTCTTCGGGATGGGACAGTTTTCGGTATCAGGGATCTTATATTTGCTGTTGGATCGGAGATTTCTCGTTAAGCCTATCTATTATCATGAAAGTGATCGTGAAAGTGGTCAGAACGTCTAAAGGTTTTGGAAGGAGACTACTAGGTGAACTTCGGTACCAATGCTGCGCATACTTTTCTATCGGGTACATATCTATAACTATACACTGAGGCACCCAGTGACCTCATTTATCATTGTGACTGGAATAAATAAAAAGGTACCACAGAAAACACACTCATTTGTTTGGACTTTGTCTTACCCCTGCATCTCAATTTATCACCTACATTTCATTGAAACTGAGAAACAAATATGCATGTGACATTATTAAGATTTATCATTTTCTACTTCCAAAATAATAAGTAAGACTGTTCAAATCAATAAAATTCCATTAGAATAAGGAAGGTACAAGAAGAAGTGAAAGAAGAGTAACCATCTGCAACATCAAATGTACTTTTCATTTATTTTAACTATTTATCTTTACAGATTAATCTACCTTATCGCTAGGATACAACTTTCCCATTATGTTTACCGCTAATCGAAACGTTACGATAATACTAAGTATAAAATAAGCGGTAGAGCTTATACTGGTATGTAGCAACGACTTAAGTACCCTCTACGCAGTACAGTGCTCTGTTTAAAAGTGGCGGGAATTAATTCAGTATATCCGTCGTCAGCTGCCGTTGACGAGAATGTTCGGCGCCGACGCAAACATCGCGCGTCGGTTTTGGCTTTGTCGGGAATCATTTGCCAAGCAAATCGAAATTACTTTAAATGGGTGGTGAACGCGCTCGCAAAGTCGCACTCGCGTGAGGATTGCCCCCCTTTTTTCTCTCTAAAACATGTGTCTATGATGAGTGGAATTAGGCCATGTTTGCTACTCGGTGGTGTTCGAGTCGGAAGTTAGAAAGGATGCGATCTTTAGGGAGGAGGAATCAATGAGCTCGTAATGACTGAAGGAGCAAGCCTCGTTCCGGAGGCGACAGTGCTGCACGGGGAGTCCTGTCAACTAGGTAAGCTTAATCCAGAGCGGATGGCTTGTACGGCATTACACTAATCCGGTAAATGGCGGTGGTAGTGGTGGTGGTAGTGGTGGTGAAGCACACGGTGTCACTTATCGTAAGAAACGGGCTGATCCTTATAAAACGTTACTCGGCTGCTACGGCGAGATCGGCGAGCCGGTAGAGCTTCCTTTACGGCTCTACTGCTCGCATCGCCTCTCTACATTATATCGGCAATCATTTATCGGCTATTGACTCTTCATTGCTCCACGTGGAAAGCATTGCGCGCATCGGAACGTAAGAAAGTACACACTCTACACTTCTCTCGCTAGAAATGATCCGAATGGAACACTCGCTATTATGGTAATCGTACTAATGCTTCTCGCGACACTAAACTCGAGAACGCGAACAAGTTGCGCTAAATTTCTCGACTCTTTCTCGAGGGAAATCGAAGGGACAACTGGTGAATCTAGTGACTAAGCGACAGCTTTCTCGTACGACTCTCGAGTCATCCGCATCCGCTCATGATTATGCTTGGAGACTGACTGCTAATTGTAAGACCGCCGATTAATCTAGGTGTAACGTTTACTTCCTACCGGCAGCTCTTCGCTTCGAACGAACTGGATGAGACAACACTTTACACACGTGCACACCGCTCTCACGCACCTTCTTCCGCAGCCACGCGCGCTCACTCGTTATTAATTAGCGTCTCGTCCTAATTAAGAGACTATCGCTTACTGACGCGCAGACATTTATCGGGGAGGCTTTCGCGAGTACGCGTCAAATATACAAATACCTACGGCTACTGATCGGCGATGATCAGTAATACAATTGTATGACGGTGTTCTTCTTGGTGTAAGTAAGTACATCAAATGCAACCACAATCACGCAATAAGTGTACCCGACGAATCGTAATAATAATAATAATCGTGTCAATAATCGTGTGTCTGGTTGCTGGTGTAGTAATAATAAACGTGTAATTGTCGAATAATAATGTAGGCAAACCTTTCTCTCTTTTTTTAAGTATTTTGTAGCGTTGTACTTAGCGTTATTTAAAATAGTAGCATAATCGTTCCCTTACGCTCTCCGAAATCCTCGAGTACGGACAGAAATCGATTTGAGTTAACGTCTTTTTATATTTATAATATATATATTTATATATATATTTATATTTATATTTATATGTATATATGTATAGCAGTATGGAGGGAATTCACTAACAACTTGCTTGAAAAGTGCAGCATTCTCACACACCTATAAACAAATATAAAAACTCCTCTCTTCGCACTTCTCCTTTATCTCACGCTCGCTCTTACTCTCAGGCTTTCTCTCTACGCGCTCTCCTTTTCCGTCATGCTACATTATCCCTGATTGCACTGCTTCATTGATTACCTGCAACCCTTTGTGCACACGCTTAATTAGACTTTGTTCACTAGGACTGCGCATGTTTATCCCCTTAAGAATGTGCAGTATCCAATTTTCGGATCACGACAATTTGCAAGTGCGAGTCAAAGAGAATGTTTACGGGCGTTTTCTCTCGTTTCTGTGTTTCTTAAGTACACACGTCTCTACTTAAAGACTTTTGCAGGCTGCGCGTTCCGAAGATTCACGCAATTATGCAAGAAAAGGCGCAAACCTCTTGCTCGGATAGTCATCCCGATCATCATTCTGATCATCTTTCCACCTCAAACACACCGCCTATCGATCCGGCTTATTCGCATACACAGGCGCACATACTCACACTCATCAGAGCCACGTGCGAGCACTCGCTAACGGAGCGAGTATACGACAATCATGATTAAGCACACCCATAACGAGTAGCAATATAGGTACTATTGTTAACACCTTGCACACGTAACACCGTTTTATGCGTGTATAAATTGTACGATTAACGGATGCGACTGCGGCGACAGACAGACAGACAGACAAACAGACAGACAGACAGAGTTCCGCCGACGGCGGAGGCGGCGGCAACACACACACATACACGCGGGTGCACAATAAAGACAGAGTGCCGAATTATTATATTACGACCGGCGCGTTACATTGTGACTTCGCAAGCTCAAACAGTGATTTTAGAACGAGCGCACCATGCACATACGTTACATCTACATACGGCGCAGACAGTACTCTAGAATGCTTTTAAGTCTATCGACACCTAAGCTTTTCGGCTGCCGGGCTGATCCACGATCATTGCTGATTTCTTGACTAGATACGTCCTGAGCTGGTCGCGTTCCTGTTTACTAGACCCTCTCTACGATTGCCTGCGAACGATTGTGCTCTACCTAATCGTATTTTCGCAAGGTGCTCGTGTGTTGCAGGTCTAAACTGAACGACTGGGATATCCGTGTGTTGCCGCATGAGCTGGTTGTATAATTCTTTACTCGATTGGAGTTAGACTGTGTCAATGAGTAGCGCGACTAGTTGAACCCAGCGACATGGAATCGTGATTTCGGGAAAACTCGTGGGGATCATCCGGGCAGCCCTAAAGTGAATGCTCCGAATTATTCTCATTTACGCTGTCTCCTCCCTGCACTCGAGCCTGATCGCGTCCCCCTTTTCTTTCCCTCCCTCTTTGCTCTGCTTCTACGTATCTATACAGTAATACCAAGACCTCCTGACCTGAGACGTCACTGATCGTTGTCAACGAAAAGAGTCACACCGACGAACCCCCGCGGCTTTTACGAAACGTGCGCGTGAAAGCAAGCCGGACTGCACTTCGTACGTAACGTAAGATATGGAAACCAGCAGATGCTCCACGTGATTCGACGTAAACGGTGCGAACGACACAAGGCTACGCACACGCATCCTATTGCTTTAGCTGCGTAAGTATCCGTCCATGAGCTCTGCCCTGAAAGCTCGAGACATTCCCGATGAAGAATGACTAGGAACCGTTCCAAGTGAAACGACAAGTAGGCGACGCTTGATTTGAATCATTGGCGCACGAGCCTATTCCTGTATACGTGTGCAGGATAATTAAAAATCACTGTCGGGATATCAAGACTCGATCACGTATTCAAAATCATCCAGTACACTTCGCCAGACTTCGTGGATTCTCGGTCGAGCACCACGTATGTAAATCCCGCAAACAAATCCCTGCAGATTGTCTCTCGTAGCATTGAGTACTTTCCCCCTGGACTGCGACATGCTTTCATCATGTAAATAACATTCCCGACCCCGTGGCGAGTCGGCCTCGCCGCGGGGCAGCGCTGAGAATGAATTCGGGATGTTGTCACGCTGATTCTTTCTCTCCCTCCACAATCATTGTTAGCCTATATAAATCTTGCTGATTAATATACCTCGCGTGCGAAAATACCACAAGAAATATCCTCGCAAAAAGTTAAGCTGGACGGCTTTGATAGAAATTAGGATCTCTTCCGAAGGACGTGAACCACGGGGATTAGGAAAAGTATATTGCGGGGTATGTATGTGGTGGTTGCTGTGAGATCGGGCGATTAGCGCGCATGTGGCGTGTCTTTTACAAAATCTTCTCTACGCGACCGTGCCATGTATCTGTGTGTAGTAGTGCACTGAAACAAGAATGTGTCCCGCTTGCGTGAAAGATGTGTATTTCTCTGTGTGAATGTTTACATCTACGATTCAAACGGGTCTTTCATCGCCAGCATAATGCATGAAACCGAACAATGCAGGCGAATTGCACTGTTAAAGTGTATGTATGTTGTGTTATTTAGTGAGTGGCGTTAGAACATTGGCGCGATAATGCAGTGCGAACTTCTTGAAAATAGAGTACACCTTTCTCACCCCTGCCTCTCGCTCACTCTCACTCTCTTTCACTCTTCCTCTCTCGCCTTTCCTAATTACGGAATTACGCGTATATTTATTTATTTATATATCTGTATACTCCTATGCGTAACGCTGAGAGATTATCGTATTTACACACGGCACGTTCACACTAGCTCTACTACGATTGCCGGGCACTCGGGCCCGCGTAGCTGTAGTTCGGAGGCGGTAAAAATACAGCGGGCCCAAACATGCAAGCACGCAGCTCGCATAACTATCTAGCGCGCTCCCACAGCGCGTCGACAGGCGATGTATGCTTACCTTCGGTAAGTACAAGCTCTATGTGGATATCGGCGCACGCTTCCGCGAAGTTGCAGCATCTTCCTTCTGGTGCCGGCGAGCCGAGAGATATCGGCTCCAAGCGGAACCCCGAAAGCGTAGAATAGGTATCCGAGTCTTCGTAATTGACTAGCGTTGAGTGTGTGTCGCTTTTGTTAATCTATTGTTTCCTTGTCCCTCTTCCTCACCAATGATCCATGCGGGTTGCGGACCCTTTTGTAATATGACTTCTTTCAAGGGTCGGTTTGCCCGTAACAAGATTCAAGGGAGTACGAGAGTTTGGCCTGCTCTTGCTATGTTGTAAGACTTGGCTGTCCTATAAAGACGCACTCGCATCGCTCCGCCCTCTCTCCGTTTCTCCTTCTCTTGATTCGCACATCACGGAAGCACTGCGTTTTAGAGAGTCGCGAAAGCGAATTATTGCTAAATGCTGAATACCTTCAATACCTGCTGCTCTGCGGTTACATTCGCGCGCCGCATGCTACTGACCGTAATATCGGTTATGAAAGCGTCGTTGCTCGTTGCTCCTATCTGTAAGTACTTCGACAGATTTTAAGTACAGCTTGAAAGAAATAGAAACAAACGGGGAACGAATTCCCCGTTCATGACAGTGTCTCCTACTCTACAGTCTCGCCCACAGGCTCAACTCAATTTCGGTCCATTTTTATATTATTGCACTAGGTATCGCCGTTAACTCAATCGGCGAGTCGCACTATCGCGGTTGTATAAAGGTTGTTAAGCAATCGGAGCTATCAAAATCACGACAAACCCATTTGCCCGTAGAAAATGGAAAAATTCAGCCTGTCATGCACTATGATGGAACGAAACGGAAAATTCTCTCACACTTGGCGATTGATACTCTTTTCGCTCGTTCCCTCGGTTAAAGGTGCACCAGGCAGCAGTTTCAGTAACGCTGCTGGAACTCGTGGTGCCATCGGTTGAAGTCGATATGGAATATGACTATTGAGCCGTTCGCCAGACCAGCTAGGAGAAACCTGAAACGGGTGTGAAAAATGATGCTATTATTACAGAATAATAACAGGTCTTTGGTAGTACGTTGGTTTATGTAAGATTAATACTTACTTTTGATCGTGGGATAATGCTAACGAACGTACACTGCTCTCACAAGCTGGGAACGCGTAAAGGAGGGCTAAGTTAAACGTCCTCCAAACTTCGACTATTCCTTTATCACCGCCTGTCATTAAGTACTCGCCATCTCTGCTCAGTAGCAGACACTGGAGAAGTCACGTTAATATTATGATAACAATTTCAAACTTAGATAAGGAGATAATTGCTTTTCTTTACATGAAATTCTTAAAGTCTTCTACACTTACCTGAAGATTATCATTGTGCGACTCGTGTCGAAGCCGCTTTCCATTTATGGTAAACGCAGCTATGTGTCCCCGCTCATAATTTACTACAATGACACCTTCCCGAGACATTGCAATGTTCTCAGGTGAGGAGAAGCCATTGGGTGCTTCGAGTGATCTTAGTAGGTCACCGAAGGTTGTGTGGACTAATACTGGTCCATCTGAGAGAAAGAACGCATGCTTTTTCACTAGAATAGTAAAAGAGATAAGAGGAAAGTGTAAAATCACGTACAGTGTGAACCTGAGACGACCAAACCCAATTCAGCAGATATAACAACGGCTGTTACGGGTTGTTCATGTCCTGTCAAAGTGGCTCGAGGTGCTGGAGCCTCGCCTTCTCCCACGATGGTCTGAGTCCTTGCATTCCAATGCCATAGAAGGACAGTACAATCAGCACTTCCCGACGCAATGTAGCAATCAGAAGTAATATTACATTCGCTACGTGACAGACACGTGACGACGCCATAGTGGCCGAAGATTATTTGAACGATTTTGGCTGTAAAGGTGAAAGGAACATATATTTTAAAAATGTTAACATAAATAAATTTATTTCTCAAGAAATCTCAAGAGTGTAGTAGTACCTGTTTCCGTAGAGAACACTCGGAAACTATTATCCCAGAAGCCGCATGCTACCAAGAAGCGGCTATCTACCGTTGTCACGAAGCAGTTGCTTCGAATCTTCAACTTCTGGCTGAAGTTATCTCCCAAGTGCCGACGTAAAGTCGGATTTGAACTATTGGCTGCTTGCGCTGGAAAATACAAATTCAATTAGCAATAGGGTCTGACTTTATTTTAAATATGGATAATAAATCCACTTACAAAGTACAGGGTCCATCGAGAGCGGTTGATTGGACGCTTGCGCTTGTGGCGTATCTGCATAACTTGGTGATTGTACCGATGCTGCATTAAAAAGAAAATCTCGTGAAATAAACATCCAGTAAGAGTCGCAACTAACTGTAGAGTTGACAATTACCAGCATAATTGGTGTTCCATCTGTTAACAGCGAACTGTTGACCAGTCGTAACAGTGACGACTGATGGCAGTGGCAGCTGGGGATACGTGTTAGCCGAAATGTGGCAGATCGGCGAGTTTGAAGGGAACTTGATGGTCATGCAGACGTCGTCAGGAATGCTCGAGAACATCATGGGTGACTGCAAAACAGGTAAAGGCTTATCAAACGACATGCAAGCTTCCATTCAATCCTTCAATCGTGTTGGAAGTAAAAAGTGCATTGTGTAAATAGACTGAGTGCGCTAAGAAAATGCACCGTCTTCGCAAGTGGATGAACAAAGTTCCCAAATACAGCTGACCACTAATCAACAGTGCACTGTGCAGAAACTCTTAATTACCAAATGCATGGCTGAACTCCTTGGTGGATGAGGTTCCATCAGCAATTGCGAGGGTGTCTGGCCGAAGTTCCGTATCTGGTTCTCGATCGCCTCTCGCATAAGTGGATCGGTTATCGTATCGAGATCCACGCTTCCCTCGTACGTCAAGTAGTAGAAAACGTTAGTGGCGCGAACTGCTTCCGGACCTTCAAGAACACCCAATTATTATCACATGGAAACAGGATACTTCACGCGGACGTTTCAGTAAATCTTTGTGTCACCGAGTGCAACTCGTTTAGACGTGAAGCACGAGCGCGTGCATTTGAGAAATAGACTTTCCCTCCTTTCTCGGAAAATCGGCTACCGCTTTCGTCGATCGCTCGTGGCCGGCGTTTCCGGTCGCCAGTACCGCGGTGTTAAACGTGTTACGTATTAGGGGTGGGACGCATTGTCGCGCTCGAAAACACGTGGCTAATTGGTCGGGACAGTCGGGCAGGCTCGAGGACTGGGTAAAAACTAATTCCTTCCATACGGGCGATGGGCGCCTGCAGCCTCGCTTGCTCCGTCATGAGCGACCGCCGCTCGCATCTTCGAGGAACCGGCGCCGGATATAGAGGCGCCGCTGACAATTATCATCGGGCGAAATCTAATTCGACTGGACCGCTCGCGTCCCAACACCAGCCTTCTCCGGCGCGGCGCCCGGGATTTCTACTATTGTTTCACCCTGACATCCACCCCTCCCGTTTAATCCCGTGCTGCTGGCGCTGCACGTGATTTTTACTCACTACGGGAGTACTCGAGAGTCAGCTGATCCTACGAACGCGCACGACCGCACTCATCTCATAGTAATCTGTTACGCGACATTAGATTGTGTTACCCCCGTAGGTGACTGGTGCACCAGTTACGTCGGCCTTGATGATGTCTTACTCACCCTTCTGCTTGTAACCGAATATCAAGTCGATCCACTGGTGCAGCTGGCAAGACACGAACTCAGATTCCAATGCCTATAGAAATTAATGGGTGCATGATTGGTCAAAGTCTAATTAATTAGCTTAACATTCTGTTGGTTATGATTAAAGGACAATTTACCATTCGGTTGATCCGGATGAACTCCTCTGGGGAGGATGCCCACGGTGGCAGCTCGACGTCTCCCACCGTACTGCCGTCTTCCTGTCTTCCCAGACGATAGCGATTGCTATTCACCAGCATTTCCGGCAGGAAGAAAAACTCCGGAATAAGCTCCTGTTAAAGAGCGGGAGATTTATTCTCGTGTTGACGTAAGAACTGCTTCTTCATTCCCATGATCGAGGATCCAAAATGCAAGTGAGAACGTTCTCTCTTTCCACGGGGACGCGAGTGTTTAATTAAACTAAAGTACTAATTTTAATAACGTGCTTACTAACACAAGCCCCTTTAATAATTTAAATCTCAATTACGTTATTAATTATTCTGCAAGCTTTTCAGAGCCTTCAAATATAACATAGCTAGTCGTTAATAAGTTTAACGAACCTTCACATCAGATGTATCTCTCTGACAGTTTTTCCAGGATAAAGCGATCGATGAGAAAAGTCGATTGGGGTGATCGAATTTACCCCCTTGGAGCGCCAAGAACATCGTCGTCATCGGTTCCTGTAACACACGAATATGTATTGCGATTAAGTACGATGATTCCGTAAGTTCCTCAAGAAGGTCGTATAGAATCAGTAGACCAAAATGATGATTGGGGAGGGGTTGCTTCATGGGGCGCAGAGGCGTCACATACAAAACCCCATTCGTTCGCCGTCAGTCACCCTGTTCAATGACAGTCTGACTGATGTTGGCGCAGTCTGATGTATGTTGGTACACGCGGCGCAGTGTTCCCCCGAGCGTGGGTGCGTGTACACGCAACGTGATTTAGAGTCACGGCAGTCACTTTTGGCGGGGATTGCTGACTGCAGTCGCCGATGACTCGAAAGGGCCAGGCTGCGGCTTTACTGGCGCGTAATGGCGTAATTGGGCCGTAAATGTATTTGCGGACCAATCGCAGGCCTCGCTGCGAGCACTCCTGGTTATAAAGCTGTAAATCTCGCGCGATATAATATTCGCTGGCATTCGGACTTTCATGATCAGGAATATAAATGCATTTATGAGTGCTCGCCCCAAGCTTCTACCTCATAAAAGGCCCAACAAGGAGTACCAACTTTATTGTTTCAATAAATTCTAAATCAATTAAAAAATTTAGTTCAACATTAGCATCATTAGACCGTGGATTTCAACTGCGGTAGTCTGGAATCCAAAGCAGAGCGTCAAACAAATGGTCATATTTAACACAACGCCAACTCGAACGACGTCCAGACGCCCCCGCATTAGTGCGCAGCCACCACTGAGTGTCTAGTCGAAATTTATGTTGCGCTGGGCAGGTTTCTTAAATAGAAAGACTAGGAAAGCAACATTGGCAGTTCGGTGTTTCACTTCGACATTTACAATGTACTCTCGACAATTTTGCAATCAACAATACTTTGTCGTTCTTCCAAGGATTAATCATTTGAAAAGAACACTGATACAGAAAACTAGTATGGCGAAAGTGTCAACTTACCACGCGAATCATCCAATTAAGGACAAAGGCCGCAGTGGAATAATGAGTGCCATAGTGGAAGGGTGGAATGCTATCATGTTCCCAGCTTTGGAAACGCTCCTCGAAGTAAGCCCTCCTACTAGGATTTAGAGCTCCAATGGGCTACATAGAAAATCATGGCGTTATCCAAACATACAGATATACATGAATAATAAAATAAGATTGAGGTGAAAAATATTAATTAGAAGCCACAGGAAATAGGGAAAAATGTTTCTACCTTCGACAAGTCACGGTAGTTACTGGGCAAACTGAGATCGAGTTCCTTTGTCTCGTAGTTAGTGAGTACCCAAGGGAATACCGGGTACTGGTTCAAGTCGTTGTATGTACGACCTTTAACACACAAGCGTCGTACGTGTTATGCTGTCAGCAATAGTGCATTAGCGTCAATTAATTTAATAATTATTTAGTAAGAATCAACTGAAATATAGCATCGACAGCATATCATATTAACTTTTGCATGTACTGTGAAATATAATCAAACGATAATCCTTTTAATTAACAGAAGGCAAAATAATTACAAAGTCCTCTTAACTAGAATTCTAGCTTGTACAAGCGTCTCATTATATTGTAGATAGATTCTGTTTGTCGTACAGAAACAAGTTTGTAATCATTTAGCAAAGGGGTAGTAGGGCCGAATGAAACCCTGCATCAGTACCAATTAAAACCAGTTTCCAAAAATAACCACCCTGTCGCAATGAACGAGGCTCGTTTTAATGCGGATAATCACCGTCCCAGTTTCTCTCGGATAGTGGAGGGACGCGGTCACTTTTCTTCTGCTTTGGTACTCCTGCGCGCGCGGCCCCGAGCGGGGAGGAAGCAGGCAGGATGCTGGAGCGCTGGTACATCGATGTCTCTTAATTCTATTTTTACGAAATGCCCTCTCGGCCCGCTCAATGGGGCGCGGAGCTCCATTTAGTAAGCGCATAACTCAGAGCGTGACGGCTAATCGCTCCTGAAATTGTCACTTCCACGAGGTCTCACTTTGCTGCAACGGCGGCAGAGAGTTCCTCCGGAATCCCATTCCGAGATGCATTAGTGACGGCAGCGTCGTGCCAAGCCTGACTTCCTCTAATCTTCTCAGCCGCCTCGCTAATTAAAGCACGTCAGCAAGTTCGTCAAGATGAACCCCTCGCTTGGCGAACGCAGCAACCAACACTTACGGGGATGCACGCAATCGCATAGTGACTCTGAACTTTATTCGATGATTCATCCTTTTAATATGACTGTAAAGCTACTTCTCCTAATATTAATGTAATTCGCTCATTTTTCATTACCGGACATGAGATATATTTAACTTTTGTAACTTCCCGAGTCATCTAACAATTATTCTGAGTTCAAAATGTTTCTTACTGGTTCATGATCGAAAGCTACTGTTCAAAGAACTTTAATTCCTGTATTTAACATAGTTCTGACAAACCCTACTTGAAATTAATGCCCAGCAGAATTCTACACTCTGTATTCCCAAGTCTTTGTTGCAATAACGAATGCTTCGAATTACACGTCGTGCCGCGCTTAATTGTAGTATCGTTTTACCGCCAGATATTAACGAGCAGTGCTTCCAGTGAAATTTCGAGAACGAGTGGCAAGCAATTACCGAGGCGAACAAGCGGATTTACTGGTTCCGTGCGTTAATACACAAGAACGCTGAGTGTAAAATCGTACATTCAACTTTCCTGGCGTAATCTAGGAATCTAAAGTTCCTAGGGGTATTACTCGCGCCGGATGCACTGCCAAGAAATTCGAGCAAGTAGAATTCTTGCAAGTGAAAATGGGAAAAAAAAGAGTGGAAGAACTCTTTTGCGGTGAAGTCGCTTAGCAGTAGCCGGTGCTCTCGGCTACAATGCGCCGTAAATCGTGGGCGAGGCGGACGTAAATAATAGTAAGGCTGCGTTATGCATCAAAGTGATTATTAATGGTCGCGTCGCCATGAGTGAGCGCTCTCAGGACGCCTCTCGACAGAGGAATCCCTGCGACATATGCATTTCCCCTTCGAGCGTCGCGCGCTCCCTTTAGCTCACTCGTCGCATCCTTCTTTCCTCTCGCTTTCTCCCTCAGGACTTGTGTACCTTTGCCTTTTTACCTAGACGCCACCTTCGCTCTTCTTCCCTTTTTCTCGTCGTCGGCTTGTTCGCGCTTGAGGAGCAGACGTTGTAATAAGTACTCGGACCCTGCGAGAGACTCATTTTTAACTCGTCACCCGACGCATTTGGCAATCCACGCTGACGTGAACTCTCCTTGGTGAGTATGCAGGAGGACTGGGCCTCAGTTTCATTCGATAATTTCTGAAGTTTCTCAGAAGGACCTCTTGAACTGGTTATTTCTGGCTTGGAAATCGCTTGCAATGCAATATCTATATTACACAAAATGTGCATTCTTTTGTTTCTAGTAAAGAATTAGTTTTTTTACTCCAAACGTACATCGCAAACAGCACTTGCAATTGATTTATTCAATATAAAACTGCAGTTGAATAAAATCCTAAAGCGGTAACTGTGGACAATAAAAATATCAGTATTCGAATTGCTCTAACATCTTCTTCGCTTCGACTTCTGTATCTCCAACTGACCGAATCAAGGCTGTCAAAACATTACCACAGCGATTAACGGGAGAAGCGCGAGAGACAGTAATCGGGGAAATGAGAGAAAGAAATGAGGGATCATGGTGCATTCCGGTGGCGGCGATGCCGGGTGGTAGGTACAATTAAGTAGAGCTATGCGGCGGGCCAAGGAGAGCGGCGTCCCGACATGTGGGCGATCGTATTTACATCGGATACGCTGTCATTAATTTTTAATAAACCGACGGCACGGAGCTGAGCAAATAAAGGAAAGATGCATGCAAGCGGCGAGTAGGATCGCATGCGGCTCCGATGCGAGCCTGGACCGGTTCATTTTCGTGGGGCGCATCTTCCAGCCAGGCTTTAAGTCGATCGCCGCCGACCACTCCGCCAGACACCCACTGGCTACGAACTTTCTCTCTTCCTCTCCTCTCTCCTCTCTCCCAGGATCTTCACGATCTTTCTATTTATTTGCGCAATTAATATATAACCCTCGTAAATATCACGCGACCACCCTCCGGCTGAGCAGTTCGCCCGGAGATCGCTAAGCGAATAATTACACGTCTATGCAACTTTCAGACGCTAACTGGACGCCATGGCGTGAGAAGTCGACACTCTTTACTATGGATCTCTTAGCCCTTTGCGGTCTGCCATCAGCAGGTTTTGCTGATGGCAGTACCAGCAGGTCGAGGCAATTTTTCCCCTTTTTTTCTGTAGTTTTGTAAAATCTCGTAAAGAATGTAAAATAAAAAATGTAATTTCTATAATTTCCCAAAGTGCGATTCTTTGCACAACAATCACCGATTGATATCGTGCCTTCAGGTCGGCGGCGTCGATTTCTGGGACGACTTGCGAATGCCACCAGTATGGCGCAAGTTGACCGCAAAGGGTAGATTATCTATTGACCACTCTTCGTGTCAGAGGATATCAATGAGAATTATTTGCAATGCTGAAATATATGTGCTTCGATACTTTAGAATTACAGGTGTTCTGTTATGAAAGTTGAGAATTATTTGAATTTACTGTATTTACAAACAAATGAATAAATCAAAGACACGTGAAGGTTCCGTAGTATTTTCTGCAGTTCCATTATTGAAATTATCTGCCAGGATTATGTCTGAGAGAGTTATGTATATTGTACATGTAATAGTTATACTGAGTGATCTGTCGAAAGACCGATATCACGAGATACGAGAGAAAAAAGGTTCGAAAGGCAGCGTCTCGAGTTTCGTGATTTCGGCGAGGAGGAGCGGCGGTGGCGCACCGAGGGAAGCCGATATTAAACCGAAGAGAAACAAAGGCGCGCTTCCATTCCGGCGGCGCGTCCCTCGGGAGAGGATTACGGGGAGCCAGGACGGTACGGGATTACTCGCATGGGGTGGATAACGGAACACAGAGCTGATTGAGAACATCCCTAATGCGCTACGACAGATTCCATCCGGCCGTGTGCAGCCATAAAAAACCTAGCTTCTGCTGTCTTACTTCTTCCCTCGTTGTAGCTTTCATGGGATCGCCGATCGAAACTCACCGACCGTCGGCTTTTCTACTCGGTAAACCGATATGAGTTCCTCTCGCCGACCTTTCCTACCCTTTGCCCTGCTTCCCTAATCATACCGCCTCATCATACTGGCAAGTACAATAGAGTTTCCCTCCACTGAACTTACTAGAATTTGCTTCGATGTGCTTGAAAGAGCTATGAGTGTCTGCACTTGCAACTGTCTAGAGAACTACAAATGTAGTTTGATAGAATGTCAGTGGTCTCCAACAACTATTTCGTTAAGAGGACTTTTTTCAATGATTATAACACAAACAGGTAGAATAGCATGGAATAAGAAATGGCCTTGGTTAATATTAGGCAAGAGTTATAAAGTGAAAGTGTACTTACCAGCGATGGTGTTCAAAAACATTAAATACTCGAAGTTGGAGATCTCACGGCGCTGCCATTTCTGGGTCATATTGGAGCTCCTCATCAGCTGCCTCGGCGACATCATCGACGCTCGCCTGCAAAGTCATCCAAGCGTAAACTCAAACAATTCCAATACTAAAAACTCTCCAAGGCCCGTTAAAAGTCGTACGGCGACCATGATTAAAAAGAGCTCGGTATCCCCATAACGTGCCACCGGACGAATTACGTGTGTGCGCCTGTGTATGTTACACACCGGACGGTTTATAGTTTCAAGGTTCGAGGCGGCGGCAAAGAAATTCCCGCTGAGCTATCCGCGCACGCCGTGGCGATCTGCAATTACGAGCGGCGGTCGCCCTCTCAATTCATAAGAGCTATTACATCAAGATGCGCGCGCGCGCGCGCCGTAAAGTTTGCGCCGCTTTATGAAGGTGGGAGATCGCTGATTTAGGATTTATACGCGAGAGACACTTTAATGGGCGAGGAACGCCGTCGACGTTGACGTTAAAAGAAGCGGGCATGCGATGACGACCGGATGCATAAATCGGCGCGCTCGCGCGCATCAGAGCGCCCAGAGATCGCGATGGCCGAGAGGCGCAAAAATAAAAAACCGCCTTTGTGGTTCAAAGCCTGCGATCGCACATTTAAATCATCCTTCTCATTGCCGACCGTGTGAAGACCGGCAAGAATTGGCGAATTTTAAGGGCATTTAGATTTGGCACCGAAGAATCACACGAGAATCATCAATCTTGTACTGTGTAACAGTTACAAACGAAATTGAATTAATTAAAATATAATAAGTCATCTGCTTTTTATTCGATCGAAATAGCAAGCGATGTTTAATAAATCACTAAGTTCTGATAAATATTTCTTCGAACTTCCTTTCCTAATTAAAAAACTACACACGAAAGGACATGATTGGTCCAGAGTTTCAAAGCTTTCTTCGCTTTCCCTGTCGGAGGCGGAAGAGTAGACCGGTGGCATTTAATTCCAGGGTGACAGGAGCGCGGCAAGCACGAAAGGAGGATGCCTGTCGGGAGCGGCTCTCTCGCGGTTTTATAAGCCGGCGAATTATTTTTGCCGGTCAGGAATCTCCCCCGAATCAGACGTCGAGTTGCTGGGCCTCGGATATTTATGGCCCACCGCGTATCCTTCTGCTCGGCGGCGGCGCGGCGCGGCGCGGCGGTCCTCCGCTCGCTAGCCTATTCGAGAGCACTTTAATGGATGAGTCGAAGCTTGGATATACGCGAAAACCTCTGTTCTCGCCGCTCGTCCTCCATCGGGCCCGGGAATTCGCATCGTGCGAAACATCCCTGCCCCGCCGGAATCCTCCGGGACCTGCCCCTTGCCAGCCTTCGAAAAAGGACGCATCCTCGCTTCGTATATCCGATTTCAAAAACCGTGATGGCCACCGATAGCCCGATACTGAACTTCCAAAAGTATTGTGACACCGAATTCTCGTGGGAATTTATGGGAATTTGAGTCTTTATGAGAAGATCTTTCAGATATGCTAGTTTATGCTTCATGAAAGCTTGCATTCTTAAAAGGAAATTGTCGTAAATAAATTTCAGACTTTATTATTCACCTTTAAAAATTCTAAACCACTAAAATTTGATAATGCGATGCAATGATAATGATTTTACTTTTTCAATTGTAATAAACAGTAGTGAAACTCCTACATATTCCAAGTTGGAGATTAAAACTATTATTGATTTAATGAACGTCGAGGAGTTCATGGCAGAAAGTCAGTAAGAATAGTAAAAGGGAAGTAAGTGCGTCCCTGATTCCACGAGCACGGCGATCTCCAAAGGAGACAAAGAAGCGGCGGAATGCGACGAGCGTATTCTCCAGGACGAGTGAGCCTGGGGATCTCATGCTCCAGATGGAAGGGTTCCATCCTCCGATCACTTGCTCGGCCTTACCTTGTCTGTGAAATCCCGTACTTGATGCCGACGCCGACGCGCGGCAGTGCCTTGATCACCTTCCTCACTGTCACTTGATCCGGAAAAGCGAACAGGATCGAAGCTGTTAACAAATAAAAATATAAATATAAAACTGTCGACTTATACAATAAAAATTATATTAAATCTTTTGTTATCTATAAAAAGTGTACTAGTTAATATAAAATCGTAATAATATATTATTTAGATTATCAAAGCCTTTTTACAGTTTGTATGGGCATTTAATATTATATTAAAGCTAGTATTATTATTGTACAACACCGATAGTATGAAGATAAGGGAAACCAGTAGAAAGATACATCGTCCATGACGGCGCGGCCGGCGTTTGATGTCTCTATACTATTATACTACGTACGCACGCCAAGTAGTACAGGTACATATTAGGGTAGCCACGGAACGTAACTTGGCTAGTTAATGATTCTGCCTGTGCACGCGAAATCGCCTCGAAAGTTGAAAAGACGTAGCATGATAGGAGACGATTACCATAAATGTATAGACCTAATTTATCCCTGTTACAGTCACGATAGTCTAAGACTCATATCATAATCGAGTTCAAGATCACTAAGCACAATAATGGCGATCAACAAAAGAGCATTATCGTGCAGTATAAAATGAACCCTAAAGCCACTTTATGCGCTCACTTTTCTTTCCAATATCATATCCAGCAACGAAACATTAAATAGGATACTTTAACAAAAGCCTGTCATCGTTTCCCATTATTATCTAAGTAAATCTTCGGCGTAAAGCAAACCGCAGGAATCTTCCGCGTTCCATAAACCGTGCGCTAACAAACAGCGTGAAAGTTTACCGCACAGCCGGCGGCGCGGCGCGGCGCGGCGATCCGCCATTAATCGACAACGCGGCGAGCAATGTTCGCTGCCGGATTAAATTTCAATGATCATAACAAGTGGCACGGAGTCACCGGAACTTACCGAGACGGTGCTGTTGGTTGCGGTGGGTGTGCGCGCGAGTATAAAGCAATTCGTTCGTATTTTTATTATTCAAGAATTTATCGCGCCGGGACACGAGCGGCACTTCACCCTAACGAACGCCGCGCCGGTTCCCAGTAATTTTTTAATGAACGAGAAGGCGGCAGCGCGTGCAGGGATGACATTCCGCCAGGTAAGCCGAGCTAAGGTCTCTCTTGGCCGAGAAGCAAAGGAGAGAGAAAGAGAGAGAGAGAGAACTCGACGCATCGAAACTCTCACGGCATCAGATTAGAATCAGGGGACGCCCGAGAATTTATCTGCGCCCCGGAGAAAATAATCAGCGGGATAGTCGCCGGAGGCAGGTATAAGTACCGCTCCAGCCTCCTCCGTACCGAGGAGTACCCGCCGCTGGACAAGCCACCTCTCAGGAACAACGATATTTCAGTTGGAATCCCATATCCGCTTATTTAATTTCAAGCCATCCAAGGAATATCACATTAAATTCTTTGATAGTGCATTCTTTCTCTCAGATCGAATGGATAAGGTATGATGGATGCCGAGAAGTGGGAGGATAACGGGAAGGGTACCTTCACACTTTCTGTGTTCTGAAAATCCAGGATTGCATTCAAACCCTTGATCTTCTCTCTTTCTCTATTTCTAGTCTAAAAGTTCATAGAAAGTATCAACTTCGATTCTATAATTTCTTACTCCTATTTTAATAAATATTCCTCAATAATTCCTAGCATCTTAATTATTCTCCAGGCATTCAAAGAATTCGGTCAGTAGTAATCAGTGAGCGACCATTTTGCTGAGTAAAAGAGAAAGAGTGAGATCGATGCCTAAGAATTCAAGGCTACGACCATCTTGCCGGCCGCGTCGGGCAAGAAGTCGCAGGTGTAGCAGGTGTAGTCCGATTGAACTAATAAATCGGACGTAGAAGAACAGGCATATCGTAATGCGGCCCAGATATTTATTGCGTAAAAACCGGAGGGAGCGAAGCACACCTCAACGCGAGCTCGACATTCCGTCTCCATCTTTGCCGGCTTCGATCACGCCGCGCCGGTGCGAAATAACGCAGAACGGCACGGGCGAACCCGCAAGAAACGGAATGCTGCTTATTCTGAGGAGGGTTGGAGGAGCTCGACCAATTGGCGAGCCGCTAACGATCGGACGCAGAGCTACAGGAAGCATGACTTACTTCTGCTGGCGAGGAAGATCTCGATCGCGACATTCTGCAGGAGGTAGCGGCGGGAGAAAATCGCCCGCACTTCCGAAAAGTACCATTTTCCGTGGAGGTGATCGCAGTACTTCAGCACCTGGAACAAAAAGAATAATTAAAGAAAACTCCTAATACAAAAATAGCAAACATCCTTATTAATGCTAAAACAGATTCGTCAATCCTTCATTCCTCACCAAATAGTACTGTTAATTTAAACAAGAAATTCCTGGTAGTATATTAACTAAACAACGTCAACTCCTTTAAATTAACGATACCCAACAACACCTAGAATCAAACACTTTCATCACTGTCCAACGTACTGGATGAGAGAGACATAGATCCTACTTCCGGGGATTGCAATTGCTCGAGGCGCATATTCAGTCCTGGCAAGAGAGTGGCTTCCGGGACCGAGGAACAAGCAATCCAAAGGAGGACGCGGCACATAAAGTTGCGGAGGGTGTGCGGGGGGCGACTTAAGAGCTGTCAGGATGCCTGGCGAAGAAGTTAGGGGCGCGGCGGGCTGTTTGATCGCGCGGGGATCCTTCGAAGGATTCAGCAGGAGCAGCAGGACGAGCCGGCAGGCCGGCAGGCCGGCGATCGCATGGCTGGGCTATAAGTATGCAACCTGGATGCAGTGAAGTGTGATGTGATATAGTGAGACCAGTGCCGGTTGCAAGATGGCCGTCATGGTAGGAGGAGCCTCCTGCTGAGCCCGGAATCGATCCCAGGACTTTTGCGGACTTGCGCGCTCGAACCTTTCGCGAAACAACGCGCAGGAAGATAGGGGGAAACGGGAAAAGGACCAGGATCGAAGGGCGCAACGCTCGAGAGACTTGGGCGCGACTCGGAGACGAAGGTCGCACTCGGTGCGACAAAGAAGGATCGTCTGATTTGTCGCACCGCGCCTAACAAGCCTTTCAATTTTTCCCCCTTAATGAGGACGCCTCCTGCTCACTCCACAGTAATCCGCCGCATCCTTTTTCACTTGATAAATCATATTATCTTAGCGTCTAGACCTTTCCCCCTTTGATTACTCATTAGTTAATTAATTCGTATCGTAGAAAAGCATTGTCGAAATTGTAATAATTATACGAAGATCCTTATACGAATTATTTAACTTGAAGCACCGAAGAAACATTTATTTTATTTGTAATGTTTCACGGTTGATGTTCGCCCGAATGAATTTTGATTGTCATTGTTGTATTTAACAAAAGTATATACGATACTGCAAAGTTGTATACGTGAAGAATACTACTCGGAGGTAATGAAATAGCAATTACCGATGGCAAACACGAAGTGTCAGCGGGTAGATCCCCGAATCACAGAAGTATCAGTAAATACGACAGATGACACTGGGGTAACGCATGCACTCGACGCACATCAGATTCTAATTGCAAGGACGTAAGCGGCTTTGAATCCCTAGGGAGGAGATTTCGTGTCATGTTGTGGAGCAGGGAAAACCGAATTCCATTGATGGCTCTGTTTGCGTCAACGAGTCATCGGAGAATGTCAGAAATTCGGTGGTTCGATACAGTGGGAACTCTCGAATAATATAACTAATAATCTCAACCATTTCTAAACTATCAAATAATTAATGAATTACATTTCACATTATGTGCGATGTAACATATATCTGAGAGTGATCGTAATACCTCGACTCAAATCCCATTTCGTATTTTTATAACTCCAAGAAATGACTTGAACCAGAATATACGCTTTGCAATAGCAATAAATAATTGGAGGCCTGGAAGGGGAAGGGCTGGGAGATAAACTGACCGAGCACACAAAGCCAAGCCCCCAAGCCTACCGCGCAAGCTCGAGCAAACACTGCTCGACACTGATAACTATAGAATCGTGCTTCTGAATTCACCATTCCATTTATTATGCTCTCGATCGAGATACGACACGTATACTTGATTGTACTAATTTCAAGAAACAGTAGAAATCATTGCCACAATCACTGTAAAATAACTCAGCGCCACTGGCCATGCAAACCGTACATGTTGACTTTTACTACTTGCACATTGACTATTACTACTTTAGCAGGCGACTATCATACATTATGCAAGATCACTGTCTCCATTCTAATGGGATTCTCTGAACAACATACGCCGAGGAGCTCGTTGGCGACAAGAAACGGCGTCCATTTCGTATCTATTTTTACAGCTCAATCTCTGGAGCGTGTGAGCGTATTAGAAGGGGCTCATAATTATCAGAGCGGGGGGGAAGGAATGTGGTATCAGAGTGTATTTACAGTAGCAGTCTAGCTGGACCGGTCGTCACATAAACGGTATGTTTACACGTCGGAGGAGCAAACGAGCAGCCGGGGGACCACACGTGGTTAAAAAGAGATTCGGCCGAGGAGTGTCAAGTGGTGTGCGATTAGTGCTCCCCATGCAGCGGCTCATCTCTCAACGGAAGAGCCGAAATCGTGCGAGAGCTGCTTCTCCGCCGAGAGAGGAGAGAGGAGAGAGGAGAGAGAGAGCGGTGCGCGCCGGGGGTTGCAGCCACGACAATGGGCGTCGTGATGTAACAACATGTGTCGCGTTCGCAAGGGGCCTGCTGGTGCTATGTACACGTACACACGCACACCATGCCACACCATCGAATGGGGGACCACTTAGCAGCCCGCCGCCGGTATACAACAAACAGATTAAGCACCGGACAATAATAGACCCCCCGGCTCCACCACTACCAATACCAGATCCTTCCGATACAACCCCAGTTTCCATAGTGCCGCTGGAAACCACCCGATGCGAAGATACCTCCGGAAAAAGAGCATCGAGAAACTCGGCTTGAGTTCTACTTCAATGATTGGCCACAACAGCCGGAACAACACTTGCGAATCGCAAATGTTATTCGCGACGATAACATCGAGTTTGCGAGTCCGAAGGCTCGAAGATAGGACTCGTTTCTTGCCCGGTGTTTATCAGGCTTTGGTATAAACAGACGTTCGTCATCACCGGACGATCATTCGAATCTCGATGTAATAAACATTAGGTTCCATGGATGCCCTTGTTCGATCCGGCAAGAACTCTCCATGGGGTAGAATCAATGTTTAATGGAACTGCAGGGACACGCGAGGAATAAAAGATGAAATGTAGATATAAATTCTAGTTGAAGTACATCGGATTGTGTTGATACAAATTTAACAACTGACTGTTCTTTGGTTATGAATTATGCGTTTCTTATAATTCGTAATAAAAATAAACTAGAAAATTATGATTCATAATGTTTTCTTACTTCAAAATTCAATGATTAATGATACGAACCCCAATAAGGGGCAACGAATATCCTGAGAAAACGCGGTGTCAGGAATCTTCGACGATAGCACTTTGGAAAAGTGGGCGAAGCTCTAGCGGAGATCATCGGCGGCAGGCGATACACGCATTCTCTTTGTTTCGTGGATCGCAGCGCTAATGCAATAAGTATTCGGGTCCATCAAGGCGACCCATGCGGCAATGAGTTATGTCCGGCACGTGCGCGTTCTCATACCTTTATTACCGCATCTCGCACGAGATGGAGCGTCTCTCGACGCGATCTACAAAGGGGACCGCCTTCTCTCCCTCACAAAATTCGCCGGTGCACAAAAAGGTGTTCGAGAGGCGGCAAGCGTAGGGATGCGGCGGCTTTTGCCTGCCGACGAAGCGTCAACCCGTCGCGTTAACGTGGAATGCTCGAACTATCTCCTCGAGCGTGCTAGTTGTTTGCCTCGAAAGTAATTGGACGAAGCGGTCGCCTCTTACTAATGATCGCACACTAAATGACGCTGTTTTTCCATTTAATTAACCCCGCGCTCTGCTTTCCCCGATATTATAAAACAGCCGATAATGCGCCCTCCTTCCGGTAACAGATGCCGGCGAACCAGCTGTCAGTCACATTAAACTAGCGTTCGATGCGCTCGTCCGTGAGACCTCGAAAGATCGAAGCTTCTTGCATCGACAGTTTTGAGTGACAGCTGGAATCCTTTGTTTTAGAATGCATAGTTCAATATGAAAGTAGGTAGAATTAGGCCCAAAGCGTCTGTAGTATGCTTGACTAAGGAGTTACAGGTTTTATGAATTCTTGAAGTTAACAATTATAAAGATCGGCAGGAAATCCTTATATGTATTGCAGTACGACTTTTATTATGTTATCGATTGATTATTAAATGAATTATACAGTTGACGAGATGTTTATTTTTGCAGTACAGAGTGAATCATGGAGTGGAAGCACTCCATGGTTTAAAAAATGTCATATAGCAGTAAAATGTTGCTTAAGGCTTACACGATTTAAGCCGGCCATGCATCAATTGGCGCGCGCTTTTGGCCGGTCGCTTTTTTCTTCCGCGTCATTAGCCCGCGAGAGCATGAAATACGCAGTCGAGGCTCGAATCGAAGGAACCACTGGCTTTGCCGGCTGCCAGGAATCACCGACTGAGCCCTGGATTACTCGGGATTACGCGTGGATGTTCATTCGAGCTGATTTACAAGGCCGAGTTTCCCTTCTCTCTCTCTCTCTCTCTCCGACTCGCTGGTCGAATGCCGAATCCACAGGATCGAGGGATGCGAGATGTGTCATCGCTGGAGCGCCGAAAATGTTACACAATGAAGAGATGCTGCGCAACAAAAAGCTCCGGAGCTCCATACCTGAGAACTGCTACGCGCGGCCCAGATCAAGACGAGTGTTTCGACAAACCCGAGATCGCCCAAGTGAATGCTCCTTTGAGTGCTGCACGCCAACGGTGCTCTCTGTTCCGAGTGCCGTAACGTCGAGATCGCGTTCGATCAAACCAAGTGAAATAAGAATACTTGGGTTGCCAACTGAAGATTGGCCGACGGCTTCTTTGAAACTTGAAATCCATACCTTTTTGGGGGCAGCTAGTTTTAGAAGTCGAGTCGGAAGGTCGAAAAATCGAGAGGAATTTGGAGTAGTTTATCAATAAAATAAAGGTACCAAAGTACAGCCTTATCGAGAAGAAGGATATTTATATTTTACTTTACTAGTTGTTCAACTTTCCACGAGCTGTCTTCAATTCCCGCACGTCAGAGTATTACTCTACACACTCGAAGCCCGAAAGATACTTCAGCTCATCCCGAGGGCAAAGTAGACTTGGGTGGAAGAGCGGGAGAACAGGGAGGACGAACCCCAAGGCTAGCGGGTGTACAAATAATTCAGATGATAAACGAATTAAGTCGAAATGGGATGATGAAAGGCACGTTTAGGGGCGCAAGGAGCCCAGGGTTCTGCATTAATGCGAGGGCTGATGTAGCAGACCGTTTGACCCCTCGCGCCGTGCGCACACATCAGCAGAGCAGAGCAGAGCGAAAGAGTACTCGTGGAGAGAATGCACGTGCTGGACTCATGAATCAAGTCGTATTAGTGAGAGTGGAGCAGGGACGACCGGCTACCAATCTACCACTCCAAACTCTTCGAGTAGATTGGATTTCCAAGCTTTATTTAATTATCCGACAACGAGACACGTGAAATGAGCAGCAGCCACTCCTCCCTCGGGCGAATACTCTCGACAACTTCATGCCGATAAACTTGACATTACTCTGCTTTCATTTGCAATTGTTTCAGATATTCGCGGGGACTTTCACTGCACAGTCGTTATCGTTTAGAAAAACAAATTGAAGTATCGCTGGAAAGATTCATGTATGCTGCTGATCATTAATTGTTCAACTGTATTTGCAGTAGTTTCTTTGGGGGACTAAAATTTATGTGAGCTTCATCCGTTTTTGGTCTTGAATTTTTCTTTGCTACGAAAATTTAAAAACTACATACTAATTACTACGAAGAATGTGAAGAGTACTCAGCAGAATTAATAGTTAACTAAGTGAACGATTCAAAAAGTCGTATAGTTAACCCAAGTTTTCACGGTCGCTGTGTTACACACCAAAGGATTATCAGATTTACAGATTCCAGGTTCCAGTGTTAGGTTCTGACGATAGTAATCTCGGGAATCTCTTGCGAAAGAGACTCGATGCCCGCGGGTATCTTCGTTAGCGATCGGTATTCTGGAACAGGTACTCGCGTCGCTGGGTTTTATGTTCCAGGAATACAAGGGAATCCCGAAACTACTGGATGTTTTTCGGTAAAAGGACATCTGCCGTAAATGCAAGTGTAAAAATACAAATCCCAGTTATTCATCCTGCCCCAATTAAATTGTGTTAAAAGCAACGCTTACACCACAACACATAAATCATACAAAAAATATCAAAAGTTAGTATATAAATTGAAATCCCTGCAAAACATCCAGAATTGGATAATGATTAAAGCGTGCGTTAGTGGAAGTGGAAAAATTCGGGGAAAAACACGAAGTCATAAAAGTATGAGTGAGAAGGAGTTTGGGATTACTATGATATATCAGATTGGGTGGTCATCGATAGGGTTGCTTGGCCGGGCGGAAGGGTGGAAGGAGGGAGGAATCGGAGCCGGCGTGCCGGAGGGGGATAGGAGGACAGAGGGCGGGGCGTGGGCGCGCACACTCCACGTGAGTCTGTCGTGGAGAAGGCGGGACTTGGTGAAAACGCGCGGCACACTACCACAAGGACCGCTGAGCTGGCCGGTACTCGTGGGTGCTCCTTCTGTCGTCGCGCGCGCCGAATACCTCGAGTGTCGCCGCTCCAACCTGGAACACCTGCCGGACGATCGGTGCAGTTCTGGAAGTCGAACTTAAGGAACTTAAGGAGAAGGAACAGGCGTCAAGAGGAGCTACGTGACATGGATAACTCGGGAAGGGGTGGGCGCGGGGCGCTGGGAGAATGAGGATCGCCGATCGGATTGTTCTACTTCGGAAGAGTCGTCGCCGTCGCCAAAGGTAGCGGCGGAAGTTACCTTCTGGCAAGATGCTGGTGCCACACGATATGATGGCAGCGCAATCGAAGATGCTCTACCAGATTAACAAGTACTACGGTGAGCGCGTACAGACGCGGATGGTCCAGGTGCAGAAGACGATAAGGGAGGTCTGCAAGATCGTGCAGGACGTCCTGAAGGAGGTGGAGGTGCAGGAGCCGCGATTCATCTCCTCGCTGACGGAGTGCAACGGGCGGTACGAGGGCCTCGAGGTGATCTCGCCGGGCGAGTTCGAGGTGGTCCTCTACCTGAATCAGATGGGCGTCTTCAACTTCGTCGACGACGGCACCCTGCCGGGATGCGCCGTCCTCAAGCTCAGCGACGGCCGCAAGCGGTCCATGTCTCTCTGGGTCGAGTTCATCACCGCCTCCGGCTACCTCTCCGCGAGGAAGATCCGCTCGAGGTTCCAGACCCTCGTCGCGCAGGCCTGCGACAAGTGCACTTATCGCGACTCCGTTAAGATGATCGCCGACACCACCGAAGTGAAGCTTCGAATTCGAGAACGCTATGTCGTCCAGATCACGCCAGCTTTCAAGTGCTCCGGCGTCTGGCCGAGATCGGCTGCGCACTGGCCGATCCCACACATACCCTGGCCCCATCCGAACTTGGTCGCCGAAGTAAAGACCGAAGGGTTCGATTTACTATCGAAGGAGAGCGTCGCTCTTCAGGGTAAACAATCGGCGATGGAAGGTGACGCTTGGGTTCTTTCATTCACCGAAGCAGAGACCAGACTATTGCAGGGTGGATGTCGCCGACGATGTCTCAGCATCCTGAAAACCCTCCGAGATCGACACCTCGATCTTCCCGGAAATCCGGTGACCAGTTATCACATGAAGACTCTCCTGCTCTACGAGTGCGAGAAGCATCCTCTCGAGACCGAGTGGGACGAGGGTTGTTTGGCCGACCGCATAAACGGCATATTCCTGCAGCTGATATCCTGTCTTCAGTGTCGACGCTGTCCTCATTATTTCCTGCCGAACCTCGACCTCTTCAAGGGGAAGTCGCCCAGTGGCTTGGAGAACGCGGCGAAGCAAGTGTGGAGACTGACCAGGGAGCTGCTCACCAATAGCAGGGCGCTAGAGAAACTCTAGCCTTCTTTTCCAGGGGATTTCAATCGCAGTTGAGTGCATCATGCGCGCTCCAGGACTTCCAGAAGCCTGCTCTTTCCGTGTGCAGAGAGACTGGCAAGAAGAGATGGAAGTGTTCGCCTAGCTTTTATTCGTGTTGTACGCGGAGAGCATCCTTCCATTTACTATCACTTAATACACACGCTTCTATCAGGATATGGGAATGCTAGATGTATCGTTACGAGCGGCTCCACTCGTATTTCCTTACTTATCCGTTAGTAATGACTATGGTTAAGAAGAGTCCGCTGGTCATCGAAGTCCGGCGATGATATTCGCGCTTCATTGTGGTGCAATATTGAGAGCAAAATTGTTGAGTTATCTTTATGTTAATTCCCGCCACCCGAGATATTTAAAATTCATCTTGCTATTGTTGATTACGTTCTAGTGGTTATCGCAATTGGGCAGTAAATTGCTGATCGTCGGAAGTAACACGACGTTGATTCTCGCACAGTTTCTAGTTGTAGTTGTTTCGCTTGTGGCTACTTCACAATTCATCCACTTGTCACCATTGAATGATATACGCACGTGTTATGTTTTTTAGATTGTCCATGGACTAGATAATAGGTTTATCGTTTACGTGGTGCACAGAAACACCCACTGTCTCTCATACACACACATACGCGCCTGTCAATTGGCCGAGGAAAAATCATCATGTGATCTGTTGTCGTTGTATTAATCTAATATTTATGATCGGTTAGCGGCGTGCTCATCCGATGGTAGTCCGACTACGCCTTGTTACATGTACATACTTTTTTAAATATTATTTAAAGCGATATTTATTTTTACTCGAATCGTAATATTCGAAAGCGCCAGCGAGGAGTTGTAAATAAATAAATACCACTTATACCCAATTTCCAATCAAGCCTACTATCTTCCAAACCAATACCGATCGAGTTACTTAACTAATAATCAAATCGACTATTCAATCAAAGGTATCCTTATCCAACTATTGCAATTTGTAAGGATTGTGATTCTCTAAAATTTGAAGAAAGGGTCAGTTCGATGGCAGTCAACGACGACCATCGAGTCATTTGGTATCTCCGGAGAGTCGAAATAAGTAATCGTCGTTCACTCTTTTCACTGCGTATCGCATGGGTTTATGGTACTTTGATTCGCATTCTCTTCACGGCCTATTACTCTACGGCTTTAGCGGCTGGTTTCTCGAATCCAGGAGGAAGAACTCGGCCTCTTCACCTGCGAGCGCGCATAAAGATAAGTGTTAACACTCGGCGGTGCAGTGAGATCGCGCGTGTCGCTCGTTACCCGGTGGAAAATGCGAGAGTTATAAACTATCGGGATAACAGGGATATTAGCGGGGAGTGTTTGCCGCATGTGCTTCGAACCCACGAGCGTGTCAGGAAAGGACGTTTGGCATTTTGCGGGACGCAAGAAGGCAGAAACGATATCGCTACCGAGTTTCATGGGCAGTATAGCTTCGCCTACGAGCCGTATTGCCCGTCACCTTATCTTAATGCCGGCTGAAACTTTCTTTCCTTATCATCTTACGCAATTGACATTCGTTAAGCCCGCCCGTTTCTTCCTTCACTTTGCAAGTGTGTGCGTACCCTGTGAAATTTACATCGTTATTATTATTGCCGACTATAAAAATAAAACGGTCGACCGGCGGACACCTATGCCGCGGTATTCCCCGAAGATTGCTAGTCCAGCGAGCTTTTTATCGCCCCGGTCTTTTACTGCCGATCGAGCTATCGCTTTGCTCGAGCTCGAATGAAGACCTTACACGATTTTCTCCTCTAGCCGGAGGTCAGTACTAGTGGGATCAAATGGCGCAGCGACATGCGAGCCAGAGTGTTGCAGTCTGGTGCTTGGTATTCGTGTTAATGATCGATTTCGCTGATATTTCCACGATAAATCCCAACGATACTTTCATAAAAAATACCTGTTTGTTACAGTAAAATGTATTTATAGAAGCATACTTGTTCTCCAACACGAGTAACGATTAGATATCGCAACAAAGCGAATTCGAGTTGTATTTGACTTCGCCAATGCCAACGGTTAAAATAAAATCGTGCTTACGCGAACAAGAATAAAATTGCAAGAAATCAAAGACGAAACATGAAAAACCTTAAGAAATCGGATACTTTGACAGGAATTGCAGAGAGAAACACAACGATCTTTGAGAATCCTGCAATGAATACCATCTTACTGTATGTTCGACCACCAGGACGAGCATTTGACAAAATACTAAAAAGCCCACGAAATCGGATACTCGGAGTAATTCAGAGAGACAGAGCCATAACGATCCCGAAGAAAAGCACCCCGACTTATTCTCTGGTCGACCACCATGACGAAAATTTTGGCTGGCCAAGAGGGTTGCGGTGTCCACCGGCGGAAGAATAAAACAAGTCCGAATTTGCATAATTCATGGGGCGGGATGGAAGGGCTGGGGCATCCTGGATTAGCGGCGGTGCCCTTCGGAAGGTGCAAGGGTATATGGAAGCAGGAAGGGTAGCCGGCTTGGCAGGCAGTAGTATCGGATCGATCTGGTCAGACCGGCGGGTTTCGGGAACGCCCTGCAGCGTCACTGGCACGCCATTGGCTAGGAGTTGCTTGCTCTGGCGTGGTCTGCTGGAGAAGCTTGCCCCCAGACGAGCCAACACACACACTTCTCGAGCCAACTGGGCGCGGGTGGCGAGCGGAGGAGGCGAACAACGGCGCAGTCGAGACTCTGCTCCGGCACGGGGATCCTCGCACACCTCTACTCGACGCCTCGTTCGACTCTCCCGAGTTCCACGCAGCATCCCACCTCGGACGCAACGCATCTCCCAACGGACTACTCCAATCCCGTGCAACATACCTTTTCTGGATTCTCCCAAGTAGCCCCAGAGAGTAAATGGCAAGCTAGTATCAAGAGTGCAGTGCTTCCTGTGAAGTGGAGAAAGCAGAAAGTCGAAGCGCGGAAAGAATAGCTGCTGGCGGAGAGATCGTGGAAGAACAGGATGCGGTGACTGATAATTAAGGATACTGGAAGAAGCCTCCGCGAGGCTTGAGGAACCGAGCGATGCTGGTGCCGCCTGACATGCTGGCGGCCCAGTCCAAGATGGTCTATCAGATCAACAAGTATTTCGGCGAGAGGGTTATGACCAGGAAGAACCAAGTAGCCAAGACCATACAAGAGGTCTGTCGAGTTGTCCAGGATGTTCTAAAGGAAGTCGAGGTTCAAGAACCTCGATTTATCTCCTCCCTAACCGACTACAACGGCCGCTTCGACGGCCTCGACGTCATCTCACCGACGGAATTCGAAATTGTTATATACCTCAATCAAATGGGAGTCCTGAACTTCGTGGACGACGGCACACTGCCGGGCTGCGCCGTCCTCAAGCTGAGCGACGGTCGCAAGAGATCCATGTCCCTCTGGGTCGAGTTCATTACCGCCTCGGGCTACCTCTCCGCGAGGAAAATACGCTCGAGGTTCCAAACCCTGGTCGCACAAGCCTGCGACAAGTGTGCTTATAGGGATTCCGTGAAGATGATCGCCGACACGACCGAGGTGAAGCTTCGAATTCGAGAGCGCTACGTGGTCCAAATCACGCCGGCGTTTAAGTGCGCTGGATTATGGCCGAGATCGGCCTCGCACTGGCCGATCGCACATATACCTTGGCCGCACCCGAACATTGTTGCCGAGGTTAAAGCCGAGGGCTTCGATATGCTCTCCAAGGAGTGTATAGGCTTGCAAGGGAAACAGTCGGCGATGGAAGGCGATGCCTGGGCGTTATCCTTCATCGACGCTGAAAATCGACTCCTTCAAGGCGCCAGTCGCAAGCGGTGTCTTAGCATCCTCAAGACTCTAAGGGACCGGCATCTCGATTTACCTGGGAACCCTGTCACCAGCTATCATATGAAAACTCTTCTCCTCTACGAGTGCGAGAAGCATCCGCACGAAGCCGAGTGGGACGAAGCTTGTCTCGGCGACCGCATCAACGGCATTTTCCTGCAATTGATCTCGTGCCTGCAGTGTCGCAGGTGCCCCCATTATTTCCTACCGAATCTCGATCTCTTCAAGGGAAAGTCGCCAAGTGGCTTGGAGAACGCAGCGAAGCAAGTCTGGAGACTCACCAGGGAGCTTCTCACCAATTCTCGAGCCCTCGAGAAACTCTAGTTGGACTATTCAGGATCTAAGTGACGGACGAAGACTGACCAACCTGGTAGAAAAAGTACCACTAGCTAACATACTGCCTAACGAAAAGTCTCTAAGAATATTGCCGAACTATCGGAAGTTATGAGTAACCGACTATTATCGGTACTATCCATTCCCGTCGGTTCTTCAGTTACCTTAGTCGCAATTCTGTACAGTGTTAACGCTGTCGAATTAAGAGGATGCCAGTGGTTAGCGATGAGATCCTCCCAGCCGAGGAGAAGGTGTAGTGTGTGCTTGTAACGATTCTATTGAGGATAATTGCGCTCGTACGTGCCTCATGTGTGTTGTCACGTGTCCGCGTAGGAGGACGCTCGAGATTTTTAGTGCCATAAATGTTATCGACGTTAGGATCCGTTCTCGAATTCGGCCCTATAAAGGCCTTCTTCTTACTCACGATTAATCGCAACGAACTCGCCGTCGGCAGCTGCTCCCCACGGATTACTACTTCGTCGATAGGCCTGTTAACCCTGAATCGCCACGAGGACTTTCTACCACCGAATTCTCTGCTACTCTACTTTTTTTTCTCAAGGTTTCTACCCGGTGATACTGCGATCATACTACTTCTAATATCGAAGAGTAGTTAATTTATGTTTATCGTTAAAATCAAAGAGACAGTTCTGAACATTTCTTAATCCCTAACTGTCACTCACTTGGCGAACCAGGAAAGTCCGCGTGCCGGATTCCGGATTACCACGATTTTCTATTAACTCCTTTTCTCCCCGCCGCTATGTAAATAAAACCTTGGAAAAGATATTTATTGAAGTGTAATGAAACGTGAAATATAGTGATATTTATATGGAATATCTGTGTCGACGACAGTCAATCTGACTCCAAGATTACCCAGTTTCCCCTCCACAATCTAATGCCGTACGAAAGGTATATGATTTTGTATAATAAATTATTGTACAGCATTATCAAGTATTTTAAATATCGTTGAATGTGCCTCTCGATTACTAATGGCAAGCATTACATCTTGTAAATTTCTACACTCGAATACTACGATATTTTATCGAGAATTATCTTGAGTTCCGGATTGAGAGGACTATCGAATCCATTTAGTGTGAATCACTTTGGAAGAGTGGTTTGAAATCGAGAGATATACTTAAATATTCGCAAATCTAGTGGTGGAACGTTTCAGCTATCGAGAGTGAATGGACTAATGTATTTCTGGAGTGTATTATCGGAGATGTGAGAAGTTGGGATGCCGGGCAAATCTTTGAAGGGCTTATCAAGCACTTGGAGCAAATGACTCCAATCTTCAAGCATTCCTTATACTACTTGGCGCGAGACTACCGAGTCTCCTGATCAAGTTCCTACCTGGGAAATGTGAAACTGCATTTTTGCATTTACCTACATCGACTTTTTCCATAGTAAACGGCACTTGATTAGAACTCGGACTGGAATATCCACTCAGCCAGTAATAGTATAATAATATCTTATGATATGAATAATTAATACGTTAGATTATAAGTGTCATACACCAGAGTGATGGTTACCTTTTTCAGAATAGACTTGGATCAACTAGAACTAGAACAATTATTTCGTCATCGCGTATTGACCGTTAACGTAACGATAGAAACTTTTTTGCACAAAAAATATCAAAATAACTTATAAACAATGCGCAGCAGAGTTCAAATTCTTTGTTAAATTTTGCGGGAATAGGTAAATTTAATGAAAGGAGATCAATATTACCATGTAGATACGAATACATTTATAGTTTTCACACGTTTCACAAAGTGTGACTAAAAGCACTAACTTAGTCCAATGAGTATGAAGAATGAGCACTTGCCTCGGGCAAAAAGACTAAAAGTAACACGTTAGAAAAGCTGAACCGCGATTGTTCACCGTTCCAAGATCCCGATAATACCTTCACTCACTCCGACAGCAATTCTGGCACGTCAAAGTGCGTCTGAGGAAGCTCAGGGCGTGAAACTACCAACAAACGTTCTTGGCAAAGTCGTCCCTTTACTCGACGAGAGGAGAGGAAAGTGGCGAGTGCGAGAGTGGAAATTCCAGCGTCTAATCGATTTCAAAGCATCCCGCCGACACGCGAACATTCGTATCGCTGACGCAAACGAGCCCGAAACTGGCACCTATTCAAAGCACAATTACTAATAGTTGTGTTTACCGTGCGTGCATCAGGGAAACTTCAAATAGCCGGCCGGCGAAAGAGCTGCGAGAATAACGGGGCGAAGAAATCGGCGGAACTAATGGCATCGCGCGCACATTCGCCAGCATCACAAATTCGCAATTTGTCCCCGCATCAAAGTGTGTCCATGTTCTAATTAATACTGCTGACGAATAGAATCGTATTCAAAAAGAGTTTGCCGAGTCCGTTGCAATTTTTAATGTAATCATACAAACAGATAAAACCAAGTACAGTGATTATCACTTTCTCTCACACAGCTTTCAAAGAACTATACTAATAAAACATTAATTAACTCAGATTTAAGATATAAAACAGACCAAAGCTATTTCAAACATTAAAACTCAACTAATGTAGTAATCAAGAAAGGCAATACATTTTCAATACACGCGCTTAAAATCCCTATAAGACCACTCCTCTTTTTTCATCCATCGAGCGCACCCACTCGAGTACCCCCAAGTAATTCTAAATCAATTGAAGGGCCGCTCCTTAAACTTAATATCGTCGCGCACAAGGCTCCCATGCAAATGTAGTAATTGGCGCGGTGGTCTTAACGACAAGTCGATTAAAAAGAAATAAAGGCGCGTGAGAGAAGAAGAAAAGAGTTTGCGAGAGGCGATCGAGAGAAAACGAGGCAGAAACAGAAAGCCGGAGGGTAAAGCGTCGGTGAAGCAAGCGCATCCACGATCAAGGATCGTGCTCGAGGTGTTCCCTCTCTCATTCTCTCATTCTCTCATTCTCTCTCGCTCCCCTCTCCTCTCCTGATCCAGGAGGACCAGGCCGAGCGATCGGCCGGGCAGGACCTTCGCTATAAAACGCTCAGATAAAGCTGCGATGTTTATATGCGCAAGGACCGCGGCGAGCAGGAACACAGCATCCAGGGGGAAAGGTACACCATGGACCATGCTGCCCGAGGTACCATGAGAGGAGATGTAGTACGTACACGCGCGCGCGCACGCCGGCAAAATAATAAGACAAAAGCCGGGGGTGGCGGGTACCAACCAGGAGAGAGAAGGAGAGAAGAGAGACGGGAATGTGAGAGAGGAGGAAGGAAGGGGAGGAGGAAGGGGAACCGATGGGGTGACTGGTATAAGGAGACACCGAGAGCCCAAAAGAGAAAAGCTGAAATGCAGGGAGAACGAGGCCGTCCTATCGCGGAGCGATACCACTCTGTGTTTGAGGGATGAGAGGACGACACAGAAAATAAGAGAAACCAACACCGGTGCACGGTTCCACGCAGCATCCCTCTTGGTCCAACCGATTCTTTATCGCTCGTGATAGAAGTCGCATTAGACTTTCCCTTTGGACTGGACCGCCATTTCTATCGTAGTCGGCCTCACTGATGTGGACTGGCCGGTGTGCAAATTCGCTTCCAGTATCGAAGTATTGGCTGTTTTGACTTAGGGAATAGTGTCGTAAAACAGGCCTGCATCTGATTACTCCTACTTTGTCGAAGGATTAATTAAGAATTTTAGAAAGTACCGTTTTAAAGTAGGATGGAGGAGTAATTTCTTTAGAAACGATTTCCAAACCTCGGAACAATTATGTGTACATATTTTTAATGTTCCGAATAGAAAAAATTATGTCAGTGTTCCTGCTCGACTCTTCTTAAAATTCTATTGTCTCCTTTTTTTATTCCTAGGAGCACTTATCCACGCGCGTCCTCGGACTTTATCTACGGTGCGTTTATCCCTTTCGCCGGTCGCAGGGCCAAAGGGAAGAAAACACCACGAGAAACAAGGGCCTCACCAACCGATCGGTAACGCGATATCCCCACAACTAGACAGTTCCTTTTCTCCTTGTGTACATCTCGTCGGCGTACGCGAGAGGGGCAAGGAGAGAGAGAGAGAGAGAGAGGGAGAGACCGCAAGAGCGCACGCTGGGATTCCTTGAGGACTGCGGCCGCCCAAACGAGATTATAAAAATAACGCGCACCTCCCCGCGCGTTCTCTCGCCGTTCCGCAAGTTTACCCCCGTGGACCAGTAGATGCTGCGTCGCGCGAAATAGAAAAGGAAATATGTGAACGCTGAAATCTGAAACTCTCCTTGCCGATAGCGATCTAGGACTGTTAGATACATTCGATACATTTCGCCAAACAGCATGCTACATCCTCCGAAAGGCACAGCACGTCTCAGCCTGGAAACGGCTTAATATGCGCTTTGTGTGCGCCGAACACCTAACCGTCTAATTCACGAGTTCGGACGATCTATATTTCATTTTCAGTTATGCCTCAGACACTAGCGGTTACCTTTAATGTAATTTAGGCGAAATTGAAACAGTATTTTTGGGGTGTTGCCCTATATGTTTGCGTCTTTTCAAAGCATCCAAGAATGTGCATTGTCTATCATTTAATTTGCTCCAAATTAATTAGAAAAAAGTCTTTTGATAAAAGTCCACTTTTTAATTCAAGGAAAAAAGGTTATCATGATAGCCATAATACTATGATTAAATTTACTGAAAGGCTTAATTACTAGCTTCTGTTCTACCTAACGTAACTCAATTGGCAATCAGAGAAACTCGAATACAGCGACTTCAATAGTGTTTGTCTGCTCACGTAACGGGGTTAATTATCGTTAATTAATGTTTTAATTAGCGCCGCCGTATCTTTAATCAAGGTGTTTCTGTAGTTAGCATAACAATGTAGTTAGCATAAGGAGCATTGAGGAATGCTCTGATTGCAAATACGGGATAACGCTCGTATATAAAAGCGTCGCTTTAACTTCTGGCCTGTTATTACTTTACGAATTTCAAATAAATAATAGTGTATAAACATGCAGTGGACTGACATTCAAAGTTAGAAAGAATAGTCAATTGAATGAAGTTCAATCTAAAAATACATTTATATGTATGTATATCCCTTATTTGCTTCAAGTTCTAGCCGGTTGTTATTTTACGGGTTTTGAAGCAACAATAGAGAATTCGCATGCAGTGTAAGCAAAGAAAATAAATAAAGGCGTGAAGTAGCAGGGATCAAGAGGTGTACAGTGGTCGGAGAGTAGTCCTTACAAAGGAGACACAAGGGAGAATCGAGAGGGGAGCGATCCTCGAGCGCGGCATCTTCTTTCGGGTGGGTCACATGTGCGCTCTCGTGTATGTACTTGAGGCCACTTACGCCTGGCATTATCCTACGCGCCGTTACAGCTTTATGAGCAAAACCACTTAGTGTATCGGCGATACGGGCTCAGCCTCGTTGCATGCCGATGTGAAACATTGATGAAGTCGGGGCCAGGACTAACTGGAAAGACTGGACCCGCCAACCTGGAAATTGGTCACGCAAATTCCCCGTACGCCCCTGGCCGATTAAGAAGTAGCGCCGCCCGTTTCCCGATAAACGGAGTATCATGGGGAAAGCCTGAAGGAGACGTAAAAATTTATTTATGTACAACATGCCACACGCACATTAGGCAGTCACGCGAGATTCGAATGATCGGGGAAAATTATCTTCAGCTTTTCGTGGAGAATAATATATGCGTGTACCTTTTGATACTTTCCTCCAACACATAAAGCGAACATAGTTTCACTCTAGAAAAAGTTACTTTTCAGCTCAACAATATTTTGAACGATCCTGAATACTTTATGTGTTCAGAAACTACTAATTAATTCAGCCATGAAATTAAATATTGCAACAATTTTATGAACATCTCTCTGATGATTTCAAGACTGTGCAATCAGCTCCTGGAATGCAGAGCAACTAACAGGAGAAACTTGTACATGTGTACATGAAATTGCACTTGACTGCCATACATATAACGAAATTTCTCGGTGTGAATCGTTAACATAAATGCAAAGGACAAGTTCAGGTGAGTCAATGAATGTCAAGACTGTAAGATAAGCTCACTAGTCGACAAATATTTTCGTTATGGACTTCTGCATCAAATCTTATCTCGGTTACAGTACTTTGGGAACGACAGAATGTATTGCAACGATCGTCCGTGCTCAACAGGTTTCCTGGATCATATTGACCACATAGTGACAGTACTTAATGATTCTCTTAAGGTTTTATAATGTCTTAGCCCGTGCGCGAATTGAAAGCGTTCTCGAAGAAGTAGTGGTTACACTTTAGATAAAACATTATTTCAACTTATCAGACAGTAATTTCCAATATTCATCTCAAATTTTTTTAGAAGTAAAAAATATATCCGTCGGAATAAACATTTTATCGTATACAAAAAGAAAGATATTAAATTGTAGAAAATCATAAATTACACTATGTTAATTGGACTTTTCTAAATAAACTTTATGAATTAAAAAATAACAGACAACATTTGCCAATTATAAATAAATTCTTCATGGCTTATAGTCTGTAAATGGAAATCATTTTCGTATCCAGAACCACTTGAATGGAGCAGAGTGAGGAAATAAGAGGACTACTCAAGTTTTCGAGCAAAGTGAATGAAAGCGGTGTTGGTAGAAGCGTGAAGCCTGAAGAGCTCTCAATGTCACCGATAACGGGAGTGAGTGGGTGAGAAAAGTGTCATGGGCATCCGGTGATCTGGATAGCGTTTCGGCTCCCGCTTCTACTCGAACTTCGGGAGCAGCAGCACCTCGAGGATGTGTCGGCGGCACCCTTTGTTCCTCGTCAGCCCAAAACACCACTTCTCCAGTCCTCCTGGTCCTCCCAAATACGCCTCCCCATCAGATGTATTATAGCAAATGCGTTGAAATGTTCATTAATAAATCAATTCCAGTTTAGTGACTCTGTTGCACCTCGAGAGTGTTAAGTCATCGGACTTTAATGTCCCTCGGGGACTTTTAGCGATGGGAAGTCCCAGGCTAAGTGCTGCTTTCCGGAAAACGACTGTTTTCTATTCTGGGCGGACGAGGAACAAGTAGTCGAAAGTGATTTCCAACAGGAACACTTTAAACTGGATGTATAATTTTGCAGACTCCCATTAAATAATTGAATAGGCAGGGAAAGGAGAGTGATTTTTTATGGCGCAAAACACTCTTCCTTATTAAAGTCACCACGGCACGTGACATTATGATCTTTACACCATCATCTTAGGGAAACCCTGCCATAATATTTTACTACGCCCGGCTGGAATAACTTCTGGCAAATGGATATAAATGATTTCGCTTCGATCCTTGACTTATCGAAAAAGGTAGTGTCAATATTGTAATGGAAAAAATGTACCAAGAGAGAATTCGGTAAGTAAACTCGAGCTCTAACAGGAATGCCCTCGATCTCGAAGCATAAAAGGGGTGAGCAAACAACTTCCCAGCATGAGGGACGTTCATCCTAACTCCATTACCATGGAAAAGGGTTAAGGGCGGTCTAAGTGCAGATGAGGCAGAATTTATCACGTTGCTGAAGTGAAGAGGACAAATCGTGACACTTGCCCCAGCATCCATTAACTTCTCGCAAACACCAACCAGAACTTTAAAATATTTCCTCTCGAAATTCTTCAATGCTATATTAAATAACAACAACAATTCTCCACTCTTCGAAGTATATTCTTACACAATCAATCCAGATTGAATTTACCAATTTTCCTTGGAAACATGCAATCTCGCGCCGATTAAAATTTCATCGTCGCCGGATGAGTCTGCGGAGATTTATGTTGAAAAAGCGGCAGTAACGGGAGAAGAGGGTGGTCGCGTGGCGCGCGGCAATAAGGGAAAATCGGTAGCCATCGAGCTTCTCCCGAGGGAGACGCCAGTGAGTCGGGGTGGGAATGAGAGAGTCGGGCTAGCGAAGAACGTCGAGAGCATCGCTCTATTTCTGGAGGAAGCGGAGCAAAGCGAGAGACAGGCAGGCAGTAGCAGGGTCATCAGAATTGATGCGTCCTTTTCCCTGAATTATTGCCGAGTCCTGCGCTGCCCTTCCGCCTTTTTACGTGGCAACGTGTACGCGCCAGCTTCCTCTCTGCCTCCCAATTTCGTCGTCCATCTCTCAGGGAAACGTCAGCTCTCATTCACTTTCCCTCTCTCGCTCGCGTCTTTTCGAAAATTGCCGGCATACATCGGCTGTGTTTACCCTCGTAACTTCAAAGACTACGCCCGCCTGTTTACTCATTCACTTAATCTCTTCGGTGATGATTTTTCTTACGACGAACATGAACAGTCACTGTTCATTGAGACACATCTTTTACAGATTATAACGAGAGAAAGGAGCAAGAAACATTTAAATGTTTCTCCAAAAAATGTTCCAAGTAAAACTTTGTTTAAACTCAAACGGTAATCGATTTTATAAGAGTGTAAATATCTCTGAAGAGACTAAGTATTTACATTTTTAAACATACATGCGCAGTATTGTAAATTAATCTACGTACTCACCGACCACAACCGCAAAATCGTTAGAGGACAATCTTATTTACTCACCTGAAAACAAAAGGAGTTTTTCGATATTAGAATCTCTCGAAAACCGGCGGCGGGGAAAGTCAGATTGACAAGCAGATATGGAAACTCGTTAGACAGTGATATATGAAGATCAGTCTCATTGCCTATACAAGATTTTCAACGAGTCTACCTGTATGATGGATCGGAAGGCTCGCACACTTCCCATGCCCGAAATAATCAGCTTCATTGATACCACTATTATTCATTAGAACGATCGATAACAATGCTCGCTTGTTTAGCACTCGGAATTGGAGGCTTAGCCTTTTCTTCCAGTACGGTCATAAATTCGCCAGTGAATCCTGAATGCGAACGAGCGATCGCACCCACACTTGTTCATGGTGCATCGATCGCGCCTCTAAAGTGTTGGTGGGTTTTTCCGCGAAATCATTCTCCAGCGGCGCATGTTACCTCATCAATTTTCTCGTAACCAGTAAAAATAAACTTTATGCTCGCTGCCTAGAAAGAGAGGGTGCAATCCGGAGAGTGCAAGAGGGAGAAAGAGGCGGCGAGTGGCATTCATTCCTTGTTCTGGCGTGCACCGCCACCGTGAATACTAAGCAGTTCGTGCAGCGTTGCGCGCGCGTTTAAAGTGTCCGCATTGTGGACGTGTTCGGAGAAAAAATAAGGATCGCCGGGATTCCAGTGGAATATCAGCTGCTCGCGCGTACAGGGAATGCGAGGATTTGCACCTGATGATTTCGATGAGTCTCGCATTATGACTATCATGAATTTCTCATAAATAAAATATCTCTTGCTTTGGAATTCAAGCACGTTGATAATGTTCGACTTTCCCAATAAATATCTGCTTTTTTTTATACTGAATGAATAGATGCTTCGTGCAAAATCCACCGAGTGACATTTCCTCAGCAGATGGAGCGCTCTCGTCAACTCCGTCACTAATCCAAGCAATCAGCTGGTTCCCGGTAAAAGGGGTGGAGGAGGAAAAAACGCGGCTCTATCTCGGGTTAGATCAGCGGAGCTGCCAACAATTAATCCGTCGGACAACGACGTGGAACAGGACCGTAACCCTATACCAAGGGACCCCCAGGTTCGAGCTTAAAGATCAAGCAAGACGCGTAAAGGTACGTCAGACTAAGGAGGAGAGCGGAAGGAGTGGGGAGCCCTCGTCTGATCTCATATCATATTTCGTGTTATTCAAATGCCAACAATGCCATTAAAGGATTTCTCTGGTAATCCTTTCCCTGCAGTTCCTCGCTGCATAGAGAGAGAGAGAGAGAAAGAGAGTACGTGCTATACGGCGAAAACACCATGGCGGTACAAAGAATCGGGCGCCTGCAACACACGGAGCCCCAAAACGGACGCAAACAGCCGCGGGACAATGGTGACTGGGTCTATCTCTCAGCTTTGTTCTTGCCGATCTGCCAGCTATACTTCTGTTCATCCCTCCTCTTACTCCTCCGCGAACAGCCGTCGATTTTCTATGAAGCTCTTTGCTCCATTTAGTTTGCCTCCGCTCCAAACATTGACCTGCCACTGTATTTTCGAGGGATTCTTATTCATGATCATTGATTTGTGTACTATTAGAGAAGAATGGGTTTAAAGCATTTCGAGGGGAAATCAAAAATAGATCAGAAATGATCTATTTCCTGTTTTTCAGATATTTTCTTGGGTTCGGACACTTGTTTGTTGTAGAAAAATGGATGCTGTCTTGGTCGACTGAGAGCATGCGAGTTTACTGTACGAATGGGAATGAAACTTGTGTTGAGGGGCAGTTCGAAAAACAGAGGGAAAAACTTGATCAGATGGGGATGAAGTCATCACCAGCAGAGCGAGGCGGCGCGCGGCGGCGCGCGGCGGCAGCAGCCCCAGTAGGAGCTCTCGTTCGGAAACAATCACATTATACTTTGTACACCAAGTGCGGCACCCCATTCTTTCCTGCCAGTCTTCCCCAATGCTGGTGTAATCTAATGTAATGACTCCTTATTCCTTTAAGCCAATGCTCTAATGAATCTCTGAAGTTCGTTCCACTAATTAATTCATCAATCGCAGTATGTATAACAAATAAAAAAGAAGACCCTTTTATTGAAATAAAAGCGATTATGATCACACATAAAAGGACATCCAATGTCAGAGTTTACGTAAAAGCAACGTGTCGCAGAGGTCATTGCATAAAAAGAATGATTCTGAGAAGCCATAGATCTCGACACACAATATGGGTATTTTTGATCGGTACAACTTCACCCAAAGACCGCATCTTTCTCGCTCTCTCTTTTTCTCTTTCGGCAAGAGGGCCTTCAATTTGTAATAAATTCCGGGCGATCGGACAGGCCAAGGGTCATTAAGTCTGGCATTATAAATGCATTAAATACTCCAGGGCGACGCGGGATGAGTCAGAATCTGCACCGGCGTCGGATTCTGGGAGGGTGGCAGGTGGCGCCAATTTTACGGGCCGACGGCTGTGACGGATGTAACGAGAGGCGCTTCTGCGTGAAGGTTCGTCACACGTGGTCGCTTCAGTGCGCACCATGTCATGGCAGGTTTTATGGGAACGCGCGGGGGATGACGCTGCGTCGAGAGGAGATCGAGAATCATCCCCCTTGCGCAGCGGTGCGTTCTGAGTGCGCCTCGTCTGGCTCTAATCGAAGATAGAGCATGCAAGCAGGGTGCGAGCAAATCCGAAAGCCATCGTTCAGGGATTCAAGGCGCAGTCCGCCAACCCCAAATCTCCAACAGCAAATAGGGCTGCCCTGATTATCATTTCTTGCAATTATTACTACGTCTGTGTTTCACTAATTTCCCATGACATATAGAAAAGCACAATAATATGCTTCATCCTATAAAATGAAATTTATTCCTAGAAAAGAGACAATTTTGGAATACATACTTATAAATAAAGGGTTACCAAAACTTGTCAAGCACAAGGATGTCTTTAGTTTTACCCAGTTGGAAGGAGACTTTCTCCATTAAGACTACCATTAGTCATGATCGACCTAGCAGACCACATTTCATAATGTATTCCTTAGATAAGTCATCGAGTTCCCGATAAAATCGTACACGGTGAACGAGGGTTCATTGCGTGTCTCTTATCCAGCTGCCATAGCTTTCAGCGGCTACTCCACATAGGAAGAGTTGAGAGGAGGGCGCGCGGTGGGGGAGAGAGTGAAAGAGGGGGGGGGGGGGGGGGCGATTGTACGCAGGTATTCTGTTGGTCTCCTAGGTGTTATTTCTTTCGTAGGGTAGGTATGATGGCGCGCGTGGCTCATTAGCACTAATGAGTAATGAGCCGATGATTAGAGGAGGCGGTCTGGAGGCGTGGCGCCACCTTGATCTCGCCGACCGAGGAGAAAAGCAAACTCCCTGCCCATTCTTTTGCCCCTTTCCGCTTCTCTTTTTCTACCACTCCGCTCCGAGCTCCTCTTCTCTTTATTCTTACTGCTCCTGCTTTTCTTGTTTCCCGGCTGTTCTCTCGCGATCTCGCCACGACCAGTTCGCGTAGTCGGCAGACGATAAAGATCCCCTAGGATCTCCCAGGGTGATCCCGATCTACTGGATCTCCCGCACCGTGAGAAGTAAGGGTTGTCCACTTGCTTCTGAACGCTCCAGATTAACTCGCACATAAGTGACGTATTGTCGAGATGCTCTATTTACATTTAAATTAATTTCTGAATAAATACGGCGCACATGTAAGAATGCCATTTAACACTGAATATTCAATTCTTCTTAAAGAAAAATGTTGCATTGGTAAGTATATCGATTTCTTTAGAAATTAAAAGTTGTTTAGGATTTGCAGTAGAAAGTCGGTATTCAAACAATCCCCAGTTTTCCTCAAATATCGATAGAGATAAAAGGTACTGTTTTCCGTAGCGATGAGGCCAAAGGCGTCGAGGCCGTGTTAGAATAGTCACGTCAATTCGAAAGCGGCCCTCCTGTTCGCCGCTAGCCTGATTAGGTCGTTAAATTTGCTAATGCACCCATAAACCATCTAATTCGCTGAACGATCTCTTTTTCTCAGCGAGGCCTCCCCGCGCGCTTTCTTATTGAAGTTCTTCCATATGCGACAATGGAGAAAAAGCTTGCAGTCAAGTGGCGCGCGGACTTGTTGCAATTAGGGGACGACTATTAACAGGAGGATTGGTTGGGAGGGCTGTGCCAGGATTCCTGAATAAATTAGTACATCGTTGGTCCGATCCTGATAAACAGAGACATATTGCCGGAGACATTATGCGAAGAGGAGCATCATCACGGCGGGCTTTGCGGTTGGCGTCACCGGGCACCGGTAATAATAACATATCGAGAAGGTCGAGTGCTCAGGTGAAAAAAGGAGGGGATCCGCAGAGAGAAAAGGGGAGAGGGAGAGAGAAGATGGTGTGTCTCTCGGTGTCCCGCAGCTAGTGTCAACGTTTGACTTTACGAGGGAGCTGGCAGGCACAAGAATTGGAGAAAGGCCGAGAGTTGCAGGGGTCCGCAGGGTACAATGGCCACCCGTCGTGGCGAGACCAGCCCCCTCGACTCCCGGACGAGTTAATGTTATTCCGCACCATACTTGTATCGTTGCGTTTCTATTAAATAGACGTCAATCATCCGATCCGCCGGAGATTTATGTTCCCCATCGGTAGGCAGGGTGGCCTCGCCGTGCAGGGACACGATTTTTAATAATCGCTAGCTGATACCCACTCTTAACAATCCAAGGAACCGTTAACATTCACCTTCGGCTAATAATAGATCTTGCAATGAGAAGCAGATATGTTTGTATAATGTTGGGAGTTTTCGATTGCTTGCTTTCGTTCTCGGTGCTCCGAAAGCGGCGCGGCGCGGTGCGGCGCGGCGTTCCTTTCAGATGTGAATCTTGCGAAAGAGGAGAGCGAAATGAATGTCTGGCGTGCAGCGCACTGGAAAAGGATCGGTCACCTCTTTCTTTGGGTAAACTGTTTTTCAAACAGGCCACCGGTCGCCGCAGCCCCCTCGAAAACACCGCTGCTCCTTCGTCCTTTCCCTCTTTCCAGCAGAATAAGCTGATCCTGTTATTCGCGCGGCGGCGCTCTCGAGAACTCTCTTCCCTCTCTCCTCTCTCCTTTCTCTTTCTCTCTTGAGGATGTGCCCGGCCCTTTTTTTAGCCGCACTGTTTTTCTCGGAGTTTAATATGCGTGAAGGAAGATCGGGTGGACGATAAGTGAAAGCCCTTGGGTTACCGAGTCAAACAGGTATCGAGGATCTACCGGTGGGCCAGTCCAAGTGCCGATGATCCCGGTAGCCACAAGGATCCAAGCTTTCAGCGTAAGTTCAATACAAAGTGTCATGCGTAACAGGCATTGATATATTTTGTCTAGCCTTCAAAAAATTAATTAAACCCTCCCAGTTAATATCTTAATACACTTAATGACATAGAGATGAGAGACGAAAGTTCAGGACTAGGTCGGCTAGTTTTTTCATAAACGGAAGGTGTTTGGGGCCTGAGTGCCGAGTTCTCCACAAAGTAGAACTGGTAGTCTGGTGGAAGGAAGGGCTGCCAGGTGACGGCGGCGCCTCGCATCGCATCCATCTTCGTGTTCGGCTCGGGGCCTGCTTAGGACCGTATCCCTTCTGCCTTCCATCGGTGCGCGCCTCTTGAAACACGAGGAGCCACGAGCACGAGCGAGAGAGCTTCTCGGCGGAGAAAGAGAGAGACGGAAGGAAGACACGAGAAACTCGAACTCTGCGGTTATTTATTAGAGGACCTCGTTAAGGTCCATCCGCGCAGAGGTCCGAGTCCCCGCTCGATGCCGGAGAGCTGTCACACCCGCGTTATCTGACCGGCCGCATTGTTTTAATCTCCCACCGAAACACGCCGTCTACCTTGCCCTTTTCTCCTGCTACCTTTCCTTCTCCAGCTCGTCCTCTCCCTGCTCCAGGCGTCCTTTATCTCTCCTTCGAGGATTCGAGCACGATAGAGCCCGCCGAGTTTTCTACGTGTGTCTTCTAAGCCGGTGAGAGTTCTCATCGGGTGCAGCGCGCGAGACTCTCTTCTACCAAGATACCATCTCGTTACTGAGCTTTCCGGCCAGAAACATCGGTGCCGAGCAAAGATAGGCCTGAGTTGTCTGCCACGGAGATTGATTACGTGGCCGGCCGGGAATTAAATAAGCCGTGCGCGATGCTCCCTCTTGTCGTCGATGTCGTAGAGGCCCATAATACTCCGAGCGAGGAATGCAAATTCACGCCGAGACTCTTAACTGCTTCTCGTTCGACGCTCGCATGATGTAAATTTCCGCCGGATTAATTACACCGATGATTCCTCACACAATTCGCCTGATGTTTCCGAATTATTTTTAACATTTCGAATTTAAAAAAACCGTCTCGTTGTCGATGGAAAGAATTATTTAGCGCCTCGTACTCTTTTTAACCCCTTCACTCCGAAAGGTGTATATGTAAATTTAACGATATCTATACAGAATTCGACCAGTCAAAAGCTTAACGCTTTAAAACAACAGGTTTAAAATGAAGGTATCAAATGGGCAGCTACAACCATCAAGGTTAAAAGGGAGATCAGTGGCTGCGCTCGAGAACCATCTTGGTTCTACTGTGCGTTACAAGTGTAATATACAGCTCATTGTATGTCAGAGTATGGTGGCGGGAGTGGGACATTTATGAGCGTAGGTGAAGGCGCCTTTTGTAGGTGTACGGTACAATGTCAGGTGTCGCCGAAGTGGCGAGGCACGTGAGCATCCTGGCGGGCGCGCGTGCGTTCTCTGGGCGTTCATCCACCCACTTGGACCGAACACAACCACCCACCCACGAATCCCTGTGCGTTCTTCGAGCCATCGAATCGCAGGAGAATCGACAGCGGGCTGGCCCCGCGCTCCTCCGCCGCCCACGTAACAAATCAGAGGCGAATCTTTTAATTGCCTGACATCTTTACGACTCCTATAAAACAATGAATAGGTAGGTTTGGAATCGCCGCGCCGGGGCTACGACGAAATGTGAGCGCCGTACCCCCCCTCGATCGAGCAGTCGTATCGCTCTCTCTCCTGGAAAGCGGTATATCATGTTTACGGCGTCTCCGGGGTTGCACTCGCCCGCAGTATTCTCCAGGTGAAAAGAGAGACCTTCGGGAGTACCCTGCCGCTAGTCAACAAACTGAACGTCCTCTCTCTGTCAAGCAGACACACGCTTCTTCAATAAAACGACTTATTTCAGACGTTATGAGACTGTCAAGACAATGTAGGAATCTCTTGTTTGCCTTGCCTCGCCGTTGTTTAAATTATTATTGAATCATGCATAGCTTAGTATAGAAATTCTGCTTTGCATTTATCTTATGAAGGATATTCATTCGAATGAGGAATACCAGGATCCGACACTTTCCGATTTCACTGCTGTTCGAAACCGAGCAGGAAATCTCTCTCTCGATTCTTAGGGAGCTTATGGCAAACACGGAATACTCCTTCGTGTACCTGTTCCGACTAGGTAATGTTTCTTCGTAATGACCCTTTGTGGCGATCGGCAAGCCGTGTGCAAATTGAAGCGGCGACGGCCAGTGCACTTTCCGGACACGCCTGACACTCGCTTATCTGTTCGGAGAGTGTATTATATGGCAACGAGCATGTGCTATCGGCGCAAAGTCTGGTTCCTGCACTTCAATAAAGTAGCGCTGCGCGTTCGAGCGAGCTCGAACAGTGTTCTGATAATTCTTGTGGGATTCGGGACAAGTTAGGTATCGATCAGGTCGATTTCGAGACCGGTGAACGGGCACGCTGGAGTTTAGTAGTCACGGTAACAACGACCAAACTCGCGACAACAACTCGCCCCATTCTTTCCTGGTGGAGTTCAAGGTCGGCAGACATCAACTAGTCCTTACGAACCTGCTCCCTCGGTGCAATGACACTTCCCATCGGCACGATTAATAATCCGTGTAATTAATGATCGATCGCGCACTCGCTGCCAGACTGGCTCTCCACGTGACCGTTACGCGAGCGGCGATTGATCGTTGCCGTATCTCGATCGGCATGCGGCCGAGGTCTCTCAGAGGATGCCGACTCACATACAAGTTCCTATCGAGTCCTTTAATGACAGGCGAAGAAAAATGCACTGATCCTTTCGATTGTCATTCGAGATCCCTGATCAAATCACGCGTAAGCACAATTTCAATATCAATGTTGTTGAGATTATTTCTGTTTCAAAGCCGACTGGTACATCAAGTTTGTCGGGAAGTCACGTAAACTTGTAGAAAGCGTGAGAGGGGGAGGGAGGGGTGGCAAGGGTGGTGGTCGAAGTTCGGAGCATTATGTAACGAATGTATCAATAAAAAGGTTTCGAAATGCCGAAAGGAGGGGGGGAGGGTCCGGGGATCGGCGAGTGGGGCGGGGTGGGGGATGGTGGAGTTGGTCGAGTGATAGTATCAGAGATAGTCGACTGCACGCTTCAGCTTTGGCATTATGGTCGCGGCGTCTGAGACTGCGGGGGGCGCCGGCGCCGGTGCGTAAAATCTCTGCGTTATGGGGCTCCTCTCCGTGCCCCACTCCGTCCTCCCGGTACCATAGTCGGCTGACCCACCGTTCATGCCACGAAGGGCCCCACGCCGTTCCCTCGGCCCTCGCTCGCCCGCGCTCGCCCGCGCTCCTCTTCCTTCCTTCTCTCGTGCGCCTTCGCCTTCGCCTTCGCCTCGGAATCTCCCAGCGCACCGCTTGCGCGCTTGCCTTTCTACCTTTCTCGACCTCTCGCCGAAGACATCTCCGACTGCTCCTCCGCATCCAGCCTCCCTTTTGTTTTAAGACATCCCAGGGATTCCTACTACGTGATAAATGGTAGTCCTCGGGATGGCCTGTGCGCTTGGGATACTCGGTGACACCGAGCCCCGGATTCGCAGGATCGGAGATCGATCTGTTGGAAGCGAGGAATTCCGATCAGTAGACCTCATCTCGTTCTTGGATGCGACATAGGTTTCATTTATCGTGATTGGTTGTTTCTGTTAGGACTCGCTTGTTCCTCGATGACGGCTCTCACTTGCGCTCGCTCGTTAGCGCGGCGCGGAGTCGTCATTATCCTTTGAATATTTAATTTCCAGTTTATACGCGACGATATTTCCTCGGTAAATCCTGGTACATCGAGAGAGAGAGAGAGAGGGAGAGAGGGAGAGGGGGTGGGAGAAAGACTGCATTACGGGAAAGTTAGTGCTATAAAGTTGAGCCGGGGAAACGGGATCGCGTATGTTCGCGTAGCGAATCTCATTTTTGCCAGTCGAGTTCGCCGGCGCTCTACCTGCCCACATGGCCTGCCTGCCTGTACGTGCCCGTCGGACTTTCTGCTTGTGTGTTTCGTACGCTCCTGCTTGGCGCTGCCCTCGCGCGTCTGCGCCTGTGTGCGTGTGTTCTCGGGCAGATATAATTGAATGTTTTGTATAATTAACCTGCGCCATAACTCAGGGTACGTCGCGCCTCCAGCCGCGGGCGGACCTCCTCTTCTTCCTTCGCCGCGCGCCCGCTCCTCTCGCTTTCCGGATGTGATATTTGGATATTCCCTCGCTTCTCGATTTTTACTTCCTTTTCCCAATCGACCAGGCGAAACAGACTATAATCCACTTAGTTTCTTTTGTGACTAATTGTTTAGCAAAACAATGTGACGAAGTTTTCATGGAATTTAACAAATTGAACAGGACCTTGATAATTACATAAAAGTGTTTGTTTAGGCTTTCATATTCCTTGATAAATGGAGAACAATTTTCTGGTATTTATGATCAAGAGCGCCTACCGTAAAATTGCATACTAAAAGTAAGCGAGGCAACAGATTTGTTCTTGCTGGGTTCTTAGTGGTCGGCTAACACGCCGGTAATCGTTGGACCGAGAGGTTTGAAAGGCGAGCTCATGTAACGGGGCCAATCCTGAAAAATCCAACAAAACCCTCTGACTCAGGAGGCTACACAGTTCTGCACTAAACGGCGGGGCCACAAATCACGTTATTCTCGAAGTTATTCGTCCGGATGCGAAAAACTGCAGACTCTCGTGTCTCGAGGACTGCTAATATTGCGGCATCGGCAGCTTCCCTCAAGTATGCACGGTGCATGAATGGAATGCAAATGACACAATCGATTTGGTACTCGCAGTTTATAGAGACACTATCGCACTAACCGCGACCAATCGATCCTAACGAGAATTAATTCGGATGCCGTATCGCACTGCTTAATCGTGCACCGCAATAAATTGGCTCTCATTAAAGCACACACTACCGGGTGTGTTTTGCATATCTTATTTCCGAAGCTTTCGTGCACGGCAATGGCGTGCTCCTGCATTATGCAAAGAAACTCCCTCGGCGATCTGTGTCCCGCCCGGTTATTTCAGCATCGGCATTCCACACAGAGCGAACAGCCAATTACTAATAAATTCGATGATGAGACCTTCTTACACAAAAAATGTCCGAACTGTCCCGGGCAAAGTGAATGCTTCGAGGCGGGGGATTTATACTCGTGGGAGCTTGCTGATGGAACATGCACATCCGAAATGCAAGTGAAACGACCCCGAATTCGCCGTGACCTTAGAGCGAGGGAAGCCTCGTGGTATCTGATGTTCGCTCACTCAAAAGTATGTATTCATTACGGGACCTCTAAGTGCCCATTTAAATAGCTATATTTCAGCACGTAGCCGTAAGGCCAACAACCTGTCAAGAGATCATACCCTTGTCAAAATAATCGCTAAATTATGGGGATGCGTACAGTTTTAACTACCAGCTCCTCTCTGTCTACGGGTCAGTAACATTCCCGTTTCCTGCCTATCCGGCGGCCTCATCTTCTTTCTCGATATATACCTGGCTTCTCCCGCATAGCTCCTTGCTCCTTTTGCTTTCCACGGCACGCACACACGCGTGCACACCCTGATCGGCAAGCACGCATGCGGCGAATGAAAATCGTATGGGACAGCTGACGCGCCCACTCGCAACATTATCGGGACGGCTATGATTAATGGGATAATAAAGTTCATCGGTGATCAGGCGATCGCCGCGCGAGGGGTTAATTGTTATTCCATTCTTTTCGCGAATTTCGGCGAACTCGAGCCAACGTCGTCGCTCGGATCATTAATTTTCATCACGTACTCCTCGAGATCGGACTCCGAAACCTTTGGTCAACAGCTTTTCTCGGATCTCTGGTCAACCGCTCGATGATTGATGAGGATCGCTCGATCTCGTTGCTGACTTCGCTCCCATTAATGACTCCACGTAATCGTAAAGTGGTCCAATTGACTTAGCTCGCTTGGTGATCGGCCGATGCTCTTCTACTGATATAGTTACTGTTCCACGAACTGGTTTCGTTCTTTTTATATCGTAACCTTCTCTGATATATCGTGACAGAGTTTCTGTTTCAATGAATTCATAATTACTGTCACTCAAAAGGCTCTAGTATACGTCACCATTCATATTAACTATCTTCAATATTCTTTCGCAATACTACTTGACGCTCTTTTTCCCTATTAAAAAAGTCATCATCTAATATCCCCCATCCTAATACAATCACAAAGCCCATCCAATCAAAGAAAAGAATTTCGAAAAGGTTTTCGAAGACACAAGGATAATTGCATATATCAACCACACCATCCCATATGGCACATGCGGCCACCGGTGCGCGGTACACCAGCACTGAAAAGATAATGACAGTGCCAGCTCGATCCGAGAATCAATGTAGCAAAAGGGGTGACGCGAAAATGGAGCGCAGTGCGCTCGATCGGCTGGCCCGTTAAAAAGCATACACGAAGAATGGCGAAGAAGGGGGCAGAGAAAAGGGGGGGAGGTATAATAAATATCGGGTAAGGACGAGATCGGGCGCTACTTACGCCGTCAGCGATAATGACGGGGTGTGTTCAGCCTGTTTGCTTAGCGAGCAGATTAGTGAATGAATCCACAGGTGGGCGCCATCCGTCACACTCCGAATCGGATCCAGCGCGGCCGACTCCGCCTATTCCACCGGCTAGGCTCTCTTTTACACCAGCTTCTCTCCTCGCCATGCAATATTCCCCACGTCCCCATCGGCACCCAGGCACCGAAATTCAAGCGGATTGATCGCTTCCAATTTGTTCTAATACATTTCTTGGGCGCAACCGGTGCTCTTATGAAAAATGCTACCTGACACTTCGCTGGGAAACCGGGTGAAAACGGAGGTGTCATTGGACATTTGTATTTGGATATATAAATAATATGGCAGGCATTCACTGAGAAAGATCGATATGTTATTTACCTCGAAGATTCTGTAATAATATTGCATGTTATTTTCTAGAATTCCGCTTTCTTAATTTATGTTAATTATTTAGCTGGCTGGAGCAAGGGAAACGTTGGCATATCAGATTAAAAATAAAATAGAAATAAATATGTATTGCATTGGCATTTGAGTTTGGTTTTTATGTTTAATTTATTAATGTTTTATTTAGTTTGATATGCAATGGGGAGCGAATTTTAAATGTAAGAATTTCAACATAATAATTGCACGGAGGCCGAGCGTGCGTGCTTATAGTTGGTGATGGATAGACTCATGCGATACTGTTACGTTGAGGTTTTAATGATTGCACGTCCACTCCCGATAAAGCACCGCAGAACGGATACACCCACAATCTTTCCGCCTACCTGCAGCCGCTGACAGGAGCGATACGGCACGAGACAGTTGCCTATGATATCCATCATCGCTGCTCCTCAAGAGGATAATCGTCGGTCACACCTACCACGAGCGATGGCGCCTCTTATAGAAGGAGAAAGCTCATTTAGCATGAAGCCTGAAAACCATCCGCCGAGCATTGTCAGTCGCTCGAGATCGGCCGAGGGACAACAACTCATTTTCCAATACACAACACAATCAACTCTTCACGATTCTTTTGACTTTATGCTGATTAACTAGTTAACTGTGTACGAGCTTCCCGAGATATTAGAAGAATCTGCTCGACGAAGATAAATTACCAAGGAAGTACAGAGTAAATAGATGTAATAGTTCAGTAACCCAACACATTAGAGTAGCTCCATACAATTTTAAATGATTTGTACGCGTCTTTTACAAGCTCTTCTACAACCTTTTGCTTCTGAACATAATTAAATTTGTACAGAAATAACGAAAAATTAATGTATTCAGATTTGCAATGCGAATAACAGATAAGTGGAAAGCATTTTCTTGTTTGATTCAACCGGTCAACAAATGTCCCACATTAGCCGACGGATATTAAAAAGAGGAAGATAGAAGGGTTCGAGCGGTATATAATAGTAGAATACGGTAAAATGAGCTAGCGCTGACTACTGCCGAGTGCCCGGAGGTACCGATATGATGGAGTGCTAAGGAGATCGCTGGACCACCGGAGTAATGTCCGCACTAATAGCAGTGATTACCCTGCTTTGTTGGGAAGCAATCCGCCCGCTCTTGCCTGCTCTACCTGTTATTCAGGCCCTCTCTCTCTCTCTCTCGCTCTCTCACTCTCGACTGGCTTGCCGTGCCCTGCCCACAGAATTGATGGATGTTTACTAAACTAACTGCCTCTTCTTCGTGCAGTCTACCCCTTCAGGCACGGGCTACCACTCTGGCAAATTTCATCGGGTTCCGCTCTCTCTCTCTCTCTCTCTCCGCTTCGAATTAAAACCGGTACAGCAGCTGTATGCAGATTTCAGGCCTCGGAAACCCTAAGCTCCGCCTGGAGAAAACCTGGCGGGACCACCACCACCACCACCTAGGTGGCTTTCCTTCTTTGCGAGTGAGTGATTCGGTGTCAGAGGCAATTATCGTCGATGCTCCGGTAATTATGGATGACGGATTTCATATTTATACCGAACGGTCTACCTTTTATACGATATTATTATTTTATTAATAACGGGTGGAGTTTAATGAATATAGTTTGCTAGCTTTGAAAAATTTGTAATTGAAATTCCTTTCATATTAAATCCCTGGAAATCAGGATGAAATGCGTATTATAAAAAGGCTACTTGGCTTGGAAGGTACGATGATGGATCAGTTTAGGGGTTTCGCCTTTCGCGTGTAGAAAAGAACTAATTTAATTAACTGAAAGAAGAGCATGGCGGACTCCGCAAATAGTAGTGTAGATTAAGGCGACATTAAGCATCGCCTCGCGAGGGAATTACCATCGAGCTTAATGACAGCCTGGACAGTACCCAGCGATCGTGCAAGGCCTGCCAACATATTGTACTCGCGAGAGGAAGGAAGGGTGGAATTCCGCACTGGCCCTGACAGCCTAGCAATCGTCTCCATGGAAAGATGACAGAGCGCATTATTTATCGAGGCGTATTTATAATCTTGAGATCTCGGAGATAGGAGGCTACCAAATGGTAGGGGGAGATGTGTACGATCGCCGGTGTCAATGTCTGTGTCCACAGCACACAGGTGGATTTTTGCCGGGGTCTGCGTGCCGGTTACACGGGATAATTACAGTGGCATTATTGCCAGCGTCACTGGCGATATATCACGAGTGCAACATACATATGCATTGTCGCGGAAGGGCAGAATGCTGAGTAACGTTTAATCGCAGTGCCACTATGCCTTGCTTTACCCGCCTTCCCGTCAGCTCTTTTTAGCCGGCTGTCAGCCATACCATCTCTCCTTTACATGTATTGTACTCTGTGTTGAAATCCACGTGTATGTACGGAATTCAGAGTTCATCGGTCTGTAGGTACATCTGGATTTAATTTCAATTATAAGACTGTTTTAGATTTGATCGATTCAATGTAGTTTTATTTAACTGAATTTAGGATTTATCATCAGCACTGAATATAACTGGAAGTGTAGAATATACTCCTATCAAAGCTGTGTCACTGGAAGCTGGCACCACCTCCGCAACTGGTTAGGTCTCTTAAAACTTGTGTTTGCAGCTTGGTTCACCGAAATCCTCTATTTTGCGGACCACGTCTCTTTGCCGGGGCCGTCGTTTGATGTACGAGGAAGGCTCTCCTTACGCATCGGCTGATAAACGATCGGTGTTTTTAATTTTTCTCGATATTGTACTCTGGTTAATGGCATCTCACTTGGTGCAATGAGTGTGCGGCAACGCTCGGACCACCTGTCCGGCGGGTATCCTTTCCTTTCCCACTTCTCGGCGCCTCTCCCTTCCGGCCCTCGGCGCGGCGGTCCTTCATACCGCAGGAGTATCCCGTGGGGAGATTCGCAGCGTGCGCCAGCGATAACTATGCCGGGGACGGGGGCTTTAGGCGCCAGCAGGTTTCCATAAAGAAGGCGAGTCGCCCGATGCCTGCTTGACACCAGGGTTTAACGTCCCGCGTGACCTATCCTTCGGAACTTCGACTCGATTGCACCAATCCATGTGAAATAGAAAAGCCGTGTAAGGCCAATTATAGTCGAAGGGAATGCGACTGGGATTCGACTCTTGTTCAGGAACTTGTACTCTCTTAGCGCCTGGATGCCCCGTCGCTTCTACACCATGCGTCAGTCGCGTCATTATTGCTTGTGCAATCCCATAGAGGCATTCTTGATCCAGACAAGCACAGAACAGTCTTTGTTCCTGTTGAGATTCGCTCCCAAAAATAGAATTTGTTTCAGCACTTTAATGGTAAATTACAAATCTCGTTATGTCTTGAAGAACATGGAAATTTCAGACGGAGCATCTCTGATGAAACGATGGTGTTGCTTGGTAAGCGTTGCGAAAGTGGCGAGTCAGCAGGACTCGGTGCGACATTAACGGTGTATAAACGATGTTAGCGATCATGTTCGAAAGCAGATAATTACACGCGTGAGCTCGTAAGAGCCAGCGACAATTATCGCTCGTCGACGCTGGACTTCCGTTTAATATTCAATCGCTTAATAATCACTGCTATCAATCGATGCACCTATGACCATAAATCGAGCGCACGCGAGGCGCAATGCTTATTTAGTTACAGTTGGAGGGGAGAACATGTGTGGATAGTGAAGAGAGTGTGGAGAGAAGGGAGTCGGCAACAAGCGGCTTCAAGGGAAAAGTCAAAATCTACATACGTTTCGAAAACGCAGGGCACTCGGCGCTCGGCCATTATTTGCTTTAGATATTAATGCTCTCGGCGGACTATCGATAAATCAAGCGGGACGTAATCGCACAGTTCTGCCGGGTATCGAGCGAGCGAGCGAGCGAGAGGCGAGAGGAAGGCGAGGAGGAGCTGCGGGGTAGGAGGGGAGGTAGGCCGAGAAAGATGAAGGGGCTCGAGAGAAAGGAGAGCCGTGTAAACGATAAATCACGATAAATACGTTTGCCCGGACCATTATAAAAGGTGGAAGGAGGTGGAATCGACGGTACGGCGGCGGTGGCGGCGGCGGCGGCGGCGATCGCCGGTGGAAGGCAGCCGGCGAACCCAGGCACCGAGGAGTTCAGTGCCATGGTGTTTCGATGTATGCATGCAGTCCCTTCCCCGGGGCCACTCCTGGTGCACCATCTCTTCCACAGCCGCGCATTACGATCGCTTAAGTCTCCACTGGACTATCGAGTGATCCATCGCCTACGAATTCGACGAAGCCTCCCCGCCTACCCTCGGGACATCCTCGACTAATGAGTCTGTCTCGGTCCCGAACCCAGTCTCTCTTCCTCCACATTCGACTCCTTTTCTCTCCGTCTCTTTCACCTGCTCGTATCGCGATCCTCTCTTTCGCCGGCTATCTCATTCACCTCGCCACTCTGCCCCTGCAAGTGTACATCCATACCAACTCCGTTCTATCTCCCTCAGCTTCGAGAGCCTATGATTCTCCGTTAACCGCGTCTCGCTTTAGGAGAGATTCCAATTAAGAGCTCGGATGAGTTCGTGCTCTCCTATTCACGGTCCACTCGCCCGATGAGATCTAGCAGGTACGACAGGTGGCTGCCAAGGAATCTACCGTCGGAATACCAACGGGCCAGCGCCGCCGCCGCCGCCGCCGGGAATTTCTTCCTGACTTTGAGCCTGCTGGACTTTAACCGGAAAAAGTAGCAATTGTTTGAATTCTGAGGCCTGTTGCATGTTCGCTAGACAGTCCGGCATCCATTTGACTTTCGCGCATGAGATCCTGGCGACCTGACATAATACGCGTACGTTTCCACGGGGCTAGTTGTTAAAGTTGCGTGGAGAGCCGGGGGCCTAGGAGTCCGAGTGCATTCCTGAGGAGCTGTCTGTTCACTTATGCCACCGATGTGTGGTTAGTACGTGGTAAAGCGATGGAAGACGAGAAGGAAGACAGATAGAAAAGTGGGTAGGTAGATGCCGGGCCCCGCGGGGGGCTCATAATTGCCGAGGCTGAAGATCGCCCGGCCCCATGGGGCCCGCCTCTGTTTGTTTTATTCCCTAGTTATACAAACGCGAGATCTACGACCGATATATGATAATCGACCCCTAGTTCCTCCCTCTCCAACGCGTTCTCTTTCTCTCGCCCACACGACATTCTCTCTCGAATCTCTTCTCCTTCTCTCGCACCACTCTTTCCCAGGATCTGACCACCTTCACGAATCCTCCGACTACATTACCGACACTGATAGACAAGGACACGTCCGAACCAATTATGCTCAGTGCTTCGAATGCCGGGCTAACGTCTTGGAAGCTTTCGCCACGTCTCATCGTTTGCAGCATGCATTTATTCAAATTCCACCTAGCGAGCGTCTGATTAATACTCATTGTCACGGATCGCTACCGCCCGCTTGCCGCTTATGCCGACTGGCGCAGTCGTTAACGAGGCGTCCGTGAACCACTCGCTGGAAGTATGCCTTTTTAATGGTGCGGTACCAGGCCGTTAATTGGACCGACGTTACTTCGTGTCAGATAACAGACCGGTGATATTGAGTTTCCCTTGGTTAATAGCGGACCTTCAATCGTGCGCCGGTATCTTATTTTTCTTTAATGAAGTCGAAATTATTGCTACGGACTGTTAGGAGTAAAGTGGAAGAGTGGGAGATGAAGCGATGCGTTGGCCGGTTGCGTATGGTTTAAGCGCGTGCAGTCGAGTGCGGATTTGGGTGCAAGGTAAACGTTATCTCCGGTAAGGTGGCCGTTGACTATAACTCACGGAGATAACTCGGTGAAACGCAACAAGTTGCTCCAAATGCATGTAATAGATGCTATCTCTGCGGAGTGGTGCGCAGCGCCGCAGTAATTAATTATTAAGATTGCAAGCGCACAATGATAAGAGACCAGTTGCCGGAGGCGTAGCTCAAAATTAGTGAAATGGACTTCCTTGCAAGGTATAGAATTTATACCGGACTCCACTTGTTACTGGTCGCGTGTTATTGAAAGCGGAAATGAGACATTTTGTCTCCATCATATCGCTGTCTAGAGTTTCTTATTTATGATTGTCTTGGAGTTTCGCACTTACCTCGCTGTCGATCTTCTTGAACTCAGGGTCGTCCTCGTCCACCTCGAAATAGAGCTCCGTCGATGTGACTGAGATAATTCCAGGAGCCACGATGCCCGGTGCGATCAGCTTCCCCTTCGTGCTGATGTTCACTGGACCTAGCGGGAGAAATTCATTTCGATGGGTGACAATACTGGAATGATACAGGCGGAGTCGGGGAAACTGGTTATTCTCAAAATGTCGGAATGTCATCTCACCTGTCAGGTCATTGTCAAGATCCCTATCGTCCGAGAGCAGCTCATTGTCGTCCATGAGATCCGCCGACTGCAATTGCTGCTGGTGTGCACGCGAGGCTGCGAGATGCGCGTGAAACTCTTCACGCGCTTGAAGAATCGCATCCTCGGGTGCACCGTGTTCGAGGGCAGCCTTCAGAGTAGCTTCGGGATGGCTCGAGCCTAGTGGATTGTGCACGAAACGCTTGCGTCTACGTGCATCATCCTCCCAAGCATCCAGCTTCCAGTATTCGGCCAATCTGTAATGCCAATGCCAGGAGAATTTAATAACTTTCATTCCAAAGGGGTTTGGTAGTCGTTGCCAGCAAGAGGGTCTATGACTCACTTTGCAGCCATTGGATCCATGTATCCCCAAGCACCATGTTTGTTCGAAAGGATATTCCGGACCTTCTCTAACAATCTGCTTGCGATTACATTGTCACGCCTTCGAGCTGCCGTGATCAAGTGGTCACACATTCGTTCCTCCTCACGACGGTCCAGTAATGTTTGAGCACATTGGGACTAAGGGCAAACGAAGATTTATAAGTAAAATATATGTGGAATTAGATTAGAGATTTTTTAGAACAAGAAAGTTCTGTACCTCGAAGTCCGCGTGTTTCAAGACATCATCAGCCCTCATACGATTTAGGATGAATTCTGCCTCGTTCGCCACTCGTACTATGTGATCTTTCATCGCGTGCGATAACAACCTGCATAACGGTACCAATTCCGTTATTAAGGAATGCCAATTTTTTGGAATAACGTTCAAACGCAACCGACTTCTATTTGATCGTATTGCCCGCAAACCTGCTCTTACCTTCCTTCGTTAATGAGCTCGATGAAGGCGAGACCCGCATGTTTCTGCAGCGAGTTCTGCCATTCTTGGGAGCACAGCAGCATCACCAATTCCACCACGGAATTGCTATTCTTAAACGTCGTCAGACCTAACTCAGGCATAAAAACATGGGACTCGGTGAGTGTAGGAATAATCTCAGCTAGAAGAAGAATTGCTGTCAGACAGTTACAAGGGAGCGAGGAGAGAAATTGTACAATAAAATACAAATGGCCCCAACTGATTTCCAGTCGAAGTCAAACGTCTCTCAGTCAGTAAAGTCTTCGGGAATAAAGTGCATCGACATGTGCTACGGCCATCATTCGCAACGTTTGGTGAATGTGAAATTTCAACGAAACTCTTCTTGGCTTGCACATCGAATACTAATGCCTACCGTTCACGCGGATTAACTTCTTTATCTCCTCCCAAGCAAATTACGGAAAGGCTAATTTGAATACTAGCTGTGACGTGCAAAAAAGTCCGTCAATGATGAAAGTGAGGAGAGCGTCCGTAAAACCTGGCTACATGGACTCCCGGCTATCTGAGATACATATCTAAAATAGGCTCTTCAGAATATTTTACATACACGTTATACGTATTTTATCTTTATTATTTCTTTATTACCCTGTATTCATTTCGTACCACGTAATGACAACCAACTTTCTCTCTCGCTCCCTCGTGAAAGGAATGTAGTCAGGTGTTTAGGTGTCTGCTGCGCGTTCCATTACATTGTACTTGTAGCACGCAGCAGTCCAACGGTGTTAGGGCAAGGCGGGGCAGGGTCATGACAGCACAAGACACCAAAAAGTAGTTAATTGAAGAATCGAACGACATACCCGTGCCCCGCGTACCTTTTCCTTCCATGAGAAGCTCCTGGCCGTGAGATCCGACCAGGGTCTTGGAGAGGAAGGGAGCGAAGTCAACCATGATCTCACGCAGCAGTGGGCATACAGAGCCCAGTGCCATTTCCAGTTTTTGCGTGAGGGACGCCTCGCGCGAGGGCGTCGGCACCGGCAAATGATCCACGAGGCCCTTGATCGGCAATTCGTCCGGGCGCGGCGTTGCGGCTGTCACCATCAGCCGGTCGGGTACGCGAACCACGCTGATCTCAGCCGCCGGCTTCTCGCCGCGCTCCGCACCTCCCAGCATTTCTTGCTCCAGCACGTTCCCCTCGCTGTCTTGCATCTCACCTGGGGACAGCGCAGAGAGACCGCCCTTATTTCTTACTTCCATACTGCGAATTACTCGAGAATTGTTCAAGCAAACCCCTTTCCAAGATCCTTTGGTTTCTAGAATATACTACTCCTAATTACCTTTTCAGACTTACACTTCGATTTATTAGTTGGTTCGAATTTCATAGATTTATTTATCAGAAAAATGGTACTGACGTCTCAAAACTGCTTGTAATAGTTTGTTAGCTTTGTCAGCTGCAGCATGTTGGTCAGGGTGGATGATTTCCGAATAAGATAGTGATTCAGAATACATGGTACCTCGTGAGTGAGCAATGTTGTGAATGTTCCGTGGGTCCTCTCTTGAGTTCGAGATCGGCATCGTGTCGCCGTCCTCGTTGAGATTGACATCGGTCCAGGCCTCTTCCGAGGAATTGTGCTTGTTCTCATTGTCGGTGGTCGCGTCGGACGGGCTTGGGTCGGCGGTGATATTGCTACGGTGCACTGTTTCCTCGCTGGAGTCATTGCTCTGGGGAAAAGGCCAGCAAAAGGTGGCATGTTAAAAAAACTGTAATTCCTCGCACCTAATCAAGCTCTTTGGGAACACCTCGAGCGCGCGCGCGCTGACACTTAAGGAAAGACGACGTACAAAAAACACTCGTGGCTCCTTTGATTAAATTACCTAGTCAAAAATTCATTTCAACTTCCTGTAAGTGCAACAATTATACACGGAAGTGTGTGTCGTTGAAGTATAGTTGGGAAGTGGTGATTGGAAAGACTGATTAAACCTGTTGAAACTGAAAGACTGTTGAAAGAATTGTTGGCAAAGGAACGAATGGACTAAGTGGAATATGTTACTTTACTTGAACGACAGATTAGGACAGTGCTACTGCTACTTAACTACAGATTACGATACTCGTACTTGAGATACTTTAGATACTTTTAATGGGATGCAATATTACCTCCATTGATCTTGTATCTAGAAAGAAATGATCATCGATCTTTGAAACAATGTTAATTAGCCACATGGTTTACTGATCGATTGAGGTAATGTTACATACTGTTACATACTGATACTAGAAAAATCGCAACGTTCTCCTGATACATTAATCATAGAAGTCAACCACGATTTTGCAATAGTTACGGTTAAAGGGAAACACACGAAATACTTGACGAAATACTTTATATAATTTTACTATGCACTCAATTTGGAACATGCAGTTACTCGGATACACTAATACGCAGTCGATTAATATCTATACAAAAAACAAAGAAACAAGAAAGATCATCGACTTTATAAGCCTGCCTACAACTCTGTGCCGACCATCATCATCGGCTAGATCCAGTAAAAAATGACCTCTCTACCATAACTCCCGCGAGAGCTACATAATAAAATATAATTCTGGATATTAACTTGCTATTAAAATACAAAAAATGCGTCATCACTCGTTAATTAAACCGCATACCCGTCGAGATGGGCATTAAAACACTGTTCCTCCCGTTTCTGGTAGAAACAATACGACTGGCAGCTGTCAAAAAAAACCTTGTTAAACTTGATGAAAAATTCTTTTGCAAAACTGGAGCGTCGTGAAAGTCGAAGCGTTATCGGAGTAACACAACAGAGAGATTTTAGCGGGTTGCCGTTTCTCCCGGCGCGACTAAACTCAATGTCAAGTTTTACCTGATGATTTCGTGGCAGTGGTTCGGATCTCGTGGTAGAGCCAAGCGTAGGTTCTGTCGAGGTGTAATCCTCGAGAATAGTCCGTGCCCGAGGTACACCAGTGTGACCTCCCTTCAGAACCAGTAGTTAGTACGCATAGCAATGCAAGCAGAGGAAGTTACGGATGAGAAAAATTAAACGGTCAAGATTCTTCATGCTTTCTTGTGATATATTAACACCTATTATATACAGGGAAGCGGGCAGTGGAATGGTGGTATCTATCTCGGAAACGTGACAAACTTTAACCCTCGAGTGGCAATAAGGAATTCTTGATACCAATGATAATTCGGAGGACCTCCGAAACCCCGAACAAAATCCATCTTCATTTTCAATCTTGATTCATTTATTATTTTATAATTACATAATGTATATTGGTAATCAAACTGAGAAAAAGAAATATATTAAGTATTATTTCAACGTTATAATTGATTCAGTTTCAACGTCGTGTTATCAGTCGAGGGTTAAAGCTTCTACTCATACAACAGTAAATTGTAGAAATAACTTCGTTATAGTTCACAATGATTTTACAATTTAAATCTGGTTTGACGTGCGAAACTTTTAAGAGACAGGTGGAAAGAGAAGTACAACCAATAGATATCAGTACTGAGCTCATTAATGCAAAACAATCATCATGAACAACACTACATGCTGCTTGGGCAACTGTACTCTAATGGAGCAATAGAATGTTACTTTAATGGGTGTCTAATTCTTTCGCAACTAGAGATAGTTTAAAAAGTTGATAGCCAAGAACTGTACAGTTATAGAAATGTTATTAGGGCTCCCGTACCCTCTGAATCGAGTTGAAAAAGTGTCAGGCGCATGCAAGTTGCTACCATGTTCCACTTATGCTTTTCAGGAAATATGTACACTTGAGCATGTTAATTGCATTAGTAATGGAACTGTTGTTAATAACAGGGGTAGGAATCTTCTTGCTCGTGCTTGAGGGTAAAGTGCAGCTATGTCATTACTATCGACAAGTATCGCACGCGTATGCCGCCGACGAGATTCGACGATAAAACAAACTAGAATAGATTAGGGAGGAATGTACACATTCACTTATAAAATGATATTATTTTATTCTATAATTTATTCTACGCCTAGATAATTGTAATTCATCAATATCAACTGCTCTAAATTATGACACAACGTAAACAAATTCCCACTTATTTGGGAAGTCTGGAATCTGCTCTATTTACTATTATATGCAAGAACATTGAGAATTGGAGAAAGGGGATGTAATGTTCATCAACGAATCAGCATGCAGTGTCAAATAGGTTTGCTCTAATTCCTGCTGAGCCGATGGGTTTTGTTCAAGCCGGTAAACGAGACTCTCGCGTCAAAGGAGAAGATAGGGTCGAATTGAGAGCAGAAAATTACCTGAGAATTTCGGTACTTTATTCCTAATGTGCACGGTTTTGTTTTAGGAGGAAAGTGTATTACCTATGGTCTCACTTACTGGAGTGTATTTATTGAACACAGTGGTGGTTCAAAGTTTAGCAAGGATGTCTTTATAAGTGGTGTACTTTTGAGCTTACTTACCTTGGTCGATGGTGGACCGGAAGATGTGACGTCGTGATCTGCCAGGATCGAGGAGTTGTTCTCGTCGACAATTATCACTTCGTATTCCCCGTCATCTTGGGAACCCGACTGGCTCATTATACCTCCGCTTCCTGGGAACATAATTCGATATTTATTAACTGGTGTTACAGGAAAGTGGATGATCTTGCACAGCAAGCTAACAAGGTGTTCATGCGATCGACGATGTGTGATGAATTCTTCCGTAATTGCTTTTATTAATCTGCCTCATATTTTTGTAACAGTTCAATGCATAAAGATCACTCCAGCTTCCACAATCATTTTTTGTACGACACAATACGTCCATCGCAAGTATCGAGAAATTATTATGCATGTGGTGCAAGTAGACAAGAAGGAATCAAAAATTAAGTAACATATGCAATCTAAGCATTCGAGAGAATAAAGCTTGACAAAGTTCAAGGTGACAGCTTTCGTGTAAGAAAATCACATTGTAACTTTGAAAATACATTTTCTCCTTTCTATCTCCTTAATGAACAAGCGAGATTTCCCAATAGCAATTTCATTCGTAATAGAATAGAGGAGTTATGGTCATCAAACACTTATTGTATTTTATATAATACGTATTGACCAAGTATTGGAACAAGCTATAAATTCGGCGTCGTAACTCATCAAAATATAGTTTCCGACTATAAATATTGTACTGATTTACTTCATATATAACGCTTCTTGTATGACTTGAAATGCGGCACGTCCAACGAGAAAAACACATGGTGGTGTGGCATACAAATGTCCAGTAAAAAGACATGCAATCATCAACTGGAAACCGGATATTGTGTGCGGAGTATTATCTACTAACATACGGTGGCAGTTCGAGAATAAGGTGTCGCCGGCATTAAAACAGCCGATAAACAAAGCAACTTTACCAAAGCTGTTCCGATAATCCAAGGCTCATTCAATATTCGTACGGTCTCTTATCGGTAACTGTGCAAAGTGCGGAGGACGCTTACACGTTACAGTTCATGCCGTGTAAAAATATCAATTATAAAAAATATCATAAGTAAAAATATAAGTAAAACTATCATGTGTTAGACAAATTAGACAAATTCACGAAACCATACATGATTCTCCTGAAATACGAAAACTTCTTAACTCCTTGGCCAGTGAGTGCCCAGATCTGCCTATTTGGAACTTCATTCATTTAGCAATTGATTTAGCAACTTTAATTGATTATGAACAATTTCTTAGAAGATAAATTCTAATTATAAACTCAAATGCACTTTCCTCTAATTAAGACTGTAAGTTCATTTGAAGTAGATCCATCACTCAATATGCGAAGTGTCAAGAACATGCAGCAGCAAAACCTTCAAAATCAAATCTTGGAGTTACAAAAAAAGAAACGACTCGGTACATCGTGCGTGTGAGAAACCACAAGGAGAAGGTGTTGGGCCAGCACATATCGAGTAGGCGATGCAAAAGAGCAACTCGAGCATTCCGTGAAACAAGAAAAGATTTGTTCGGGCAATCGAAGTTACCTTGCAGACCGACACCGGAGTTTCTATGACAGAGATTTCGGGGCTGATCGATATGCTTTTGAAGCGTATGATGATGGTTGTTGTTATTGTGATGGTGGTAGTGATGATGGCGATGGTAGTTATGATTGGTCGGGTGATGATTGTAATGATTGTTATGGTGATTGGGGAGGTAATAGTTGGATGGGGGCTGGCGATTCGAGTGCCTGGCAGCCGATAGCGGGTGCTGGTGGTGGTGCTGGTTGATGTGGTGGTTGGCATTGGCATTGGCATTGGCATTGGCATTGGCGTTAGGGTGAGATCCCGGGAGGAACTGTGGATACACGTGGTGAGACCACTGTGGAAACAGGGGCCGACCTCCTCCACCACCATTCCCATCTGCCGAGAGGAACCACATTTACCATATTACCACGGATCGCGATCGTATGCCCTTCTACACTTCATCTTCCTACCCTCCTATCGCTTTCTAATCTTCATACTTCCAGTTTCAGACCACCTTCCGGGAACTCGACTCGACAGTTCATCACACCAAACCAAGCACCGAATTATTCCATCAATCAGAGATACCCACTTTTCTGATTTCAAGCAATTTACAATAATAAGTTATTGAATTCACAGTCATTCTTTCGAAGAATTCCATTTCAATAAGCACCGGCACTGCACGTAGGAAGTACTTCCTACTAAACTGAGTAAACTAACTGAAGTCCGAATTACTCTTTTTCTGCAAATGTTATTGTTTCAGTGCCTTAATAGGTGAAGCACATCATTTGTAAGAGCTCTACTCTCTAATAGAGAATTGGATCTGGTAAATAAACAAAATTCTCATAGTATAGTTACGAATGTTTAACAAAGTATCTTTTATATTTAATAGTAATCGACTATTACTCAGAATTAGAAATTGAAAGAAGCGGGAAGTTAAATGATCTCTGAACTTCAGGAGGAATCAACAGCGCCACCATGCGCTAGTAATTTCGCGCGCGACTCATAAAGATATTGTCGCTCTTCAAAGTTTTGTGTTTTTGTGTAAATATCTGTCTATATTCTTCGATTTGAGCTGAATTTTACCTAGTTTCGAGTATAAATGATTCGAAACTCTTTGCAAAATGTAAACTCATTCATGTGTTCGACAGAGTTTCGCTATTACTTTAATTTGAACTTCACCTTTCGTTCGCCATTCGTTCGCCATTCATTCGCCATTCGTTCTAAATGTTTTGAATACGACGTGCAGTTTCTTCAAGATGTGCTGCGACATCAACGATGATTCAAAAGTGCTTTCCTTCATCTCTGGAAGAATGACGAATGAATCTACGAAGCCGAGTGTGCGAAACAAAATCTTCGTGGTGAGTAATATTTTTACGATCCCGTTTTACGGTCTGCGGTTATTTCCTGTGCAATACCTGCATTATATTCCACTCACTTCGATTGATGTATTATTAAACGTCATTATCAGTATCACGATTCACTGATGACAATGCGCATTAACGCCGAGTTCGCGAAAGTGTCGGTCAGTAGACTGAAACTCGGTATGAAGCTTCTATTCTAAATCGAACGCTTTCTCTTGGCAATGACAGCCACTAAATTGTTGCTAATATACGAAAAACAATTGAACATTGTGCTATATAGCAAAGGTTCTCCCAAGATTGTGCCAAACTTTTAAGCGTAGTACTTTTTGTTTGCTTCTTTATGGGAAACTTACTATTTTCTACTCTCAGGCACAATCTTGTGATTCAGACAATGGTATATGCATGGCAACCAAAGTTCTATCTTTGTTAACTGGTTTAATTAGCATCTCTGGAGTATGCTCCAGAAATGTGTCATCTGTTTTGATGCAACATAGTCAGTTTGGTATCTGATTAGACCAAGAACTCACGGTGGACACAATAACTGTTGTCTTGTCTATTATGCAAAAGAAAGTGCAAATGCATACGACATACATCAAAACTCTCACTGTCAGATACATAGAAGAGATATATATTTATAGATATATATATGTATATAATAGATCATACAGTGCAGTTATGCATGCTTTCTAACTGGGGTGTGTGGCTGTGTGACTTTGTGTTTTCTGTGCTATTATCTGAGTTGCAGCTACTTTATTCAGTGCACATGTGTACCACAGCTACTTATTGTACATATGTATGCTCACTATTGTATCATTAGTTCTTTATTTTACTCTATTTTAAATAAGAGCTTTCTCCAACTTCCTGGACAATAAATTGATAGAGTTCTTTTGCGCTCACTCATGGAAAAGAACAATATTGCAGCGCTTCAAGTTATTCATACTTTCAATTTCTTTTGTAATTAGAAGGAAAGTGACAATAGGAAGATAAACAAATAAGATTACAGGTTCTTTTGTTTCACAGTTGTTAAAAGAAGCATGCTGAAAGAGCTGCAGTCATGCAGGATGATTGAATCTCTTTGCAATTAGAGGAGATATATTGTATGCTTGAAAGAACTTTGCATAGAGAAGATAGTAAATGAGAGGAGATATATCTGACATGTAAGAGTTTTGAAGAATCTGAGTGGTCTCCATCAGACATTACAAGTTCAAATTTCTTTGACAGACTTCATAAATTTGATAGACTTTCAGTTTGAAACTGGACATGCACAATGTCATATCCATTATATCTTTTAGTTTCTTTGATTAATTGTGTATCCGATCAATTTCAAGCATATTGATCCAATTAATTCAATGTTAATAGTGTCAACGAATATATTTATGTCACAATGTAATGAATCCGCAATTATAATTCTTGAAAGTTAAATAATGATAAAAACTTTGGACAGTAGCAGCCAACAACCCAACACATTATGCAATAGAACTGTTCCCACAAACGAATCCGTTAGTTTTCCATTAAAGGACAGACAAAATCTTGTTTAGTATTTTACAGAATCAAATCAACATTGTTAGCGATATATTTTTGTCATCAAGTCCTTCATTTATTGTGGACATCCTCCCTGCCACAATTAACTAGATTTCACCATCAATCGAGATCTTACCTGAAGGGCTACCTGGTCTGTGATTAGAGCCGTTCGTCTGTATCGTTTGCACTGGACTAGGTGGTCGCTGAGATATGGGTGGTTCCAATATATCGCGATATTTTGAAACCATTAGCACAGAGATGAAGTAAACTATAGCAAGGGACAGAAACTGAGCCTGCTTGGTTTCTTCCTGTAAAATAAAACAAATTCTTGATTAGCCCATCCAGTAATAGTCCATGAATTTAAGGAGAGTAAAACTGGACTTGATTTATCCCAACTCCTCTTATCTGAAAAACATAATTGTTCAATGGCCGATTTACCAAAAAGAGACAAATGGCGTTGAATTAGCAAAATATAAATGTTTCTATTTAACTTAAATTAAACAAACCATTAAACGGAGTATTGAGGGGCATTTTAATCGAGGGTTTTCGAAAACAATACTTACAACATCTCTGTATATCACAGCTCTCAAACGATTCACGTCCATGTCCTGCAGTAATTTCTCGGGGTCTTTGACTGGGCTCAATTGATGTGCCAGATTGTCCACTATATTCTATAAAAGAGATCACGCAGTTAATGAGAAAGTTCGGTCATCGCAATAGAGTGAATACTAAAGCCAGCGATCTGAGCATCATTCTATAGTTTATTGATGAAGGGTTCACAGTTGACAAGGTGGACAGAAGTAGCGTGCGAAATGTCGCTATCTGAGAGGGTGGTAAGGTGGGGAACTTCGAGATGCATAGTGATTGTTCGATCTGATAAAACATACCTTGGGTGACGTTTGAGCTCCACGTATAAGAGACTGTATGTGCTGTGATTTATTACTAGGAGCAATCTGCCGACCTAACATGCTGTACGATCTGCCACGCTCTTTACACTCTAAGCAGTTTCTAACGGCACATGTACAGACCTATAGAAGCAGTTTCATCAGATGAATATAACAAAAGATCTCGTGTTTTACACGTACATCGTCAAATAATCACTATATAGTCGGACATATACACAGATACTAAATAGTTTACGACTATCTCATACATTGCTCCTTTAGGATCTATGTCTAATCGGAGCTCTTTGTGGACTACGTATATCGTGTTTCAGGGTGTCTAGAAATCCGGTGGACATGAGTGACAAGTGCACTTTTAAGTTTTTGAAGATGTGGTTTTTAGAAACTTGCGAATTCCTTCGCTGCTAATTGTGTCAGAGCAATATTAGTGATCAGAATCGCTTCCCATTATGTTCTAATTGTTAGCATTTTTCTAATAAGCGTGAAACTCGTATAAGGAATTCGAATCTTGTAAGGTGTGTGCTAGTTTTCTATGATAAATTTTGTATAATTGAAAAACTAAGCTTACTTTGTTATAGAGTATTAGATTCGTGTATGAGATAATTAAATAGACTATTGTGCACACACAAAATCTTGTGCACCCTTGAAAGAATCTAAGGAATGTGCACAACGAACACCAAACATTAAGTTTTGCGATTTTGGTTTTTCTCCTATGGCACTTTTAAATGTTAACGCTCGGAGAATCCGGATGTCACGAAGATCATCTTCGCGGGACAGTCAGTAAATATCGAGAACGTAGTGTCGTGTTTGACAAATAAAAAGGGCTACGTGAACAATAATACAAACCAGTCGTAAACACTGCCTTAGAATACCGCCACTAGACATATTCTTCTCAGCCTCCAGTTCACCGAAATTCAAAGAGCTCGCGAAGATAAGTACATCAGCCATGTTGACTAGTCTTTGCAGAAAAGAAACTGCTACCTCAATTGGCATCCCCTGAGTCGGTTCAATTACATCCAACTCGCTCTATGAATATCCAAGCAGGAATTAAAAAGAAAACAATCGGTCAAAAAGAAGTTCCAAGTTCCGGATATGCTGTTCTATATAAATTGGGAGAGGACTTGTGGAAATGATACGTACATTGGGCGAAGTCGCCGATGCTAAGAGCGGCAAGAGGCCGCCGCAGGCTATGATAAGATTGTCGGCCAACTGTGAGATCAGGTGAACGGTATTCACTACGAATATAGCGTTCTCGCTGCTGTTCACGAAATCCAATACTGACTTGGTCGAGTGACTGAAATCCCAGCGTTGTGTTAGCTCCCATTAATTTCTACTACTGATAATAGTCATAGAACTCTATTCTATATGAATACCTTCTCCAAACTTGTATATCGGTCTCCAAAGAGAAGAGAACGTCTGAGAGTAATCTCTGATGAATGTAGGACCATTTGAATTCCGGTATTCTGAAGGGGGGTCGCGTTGGTCCTGGACTGAACATTGGTCTTGTGGAAGGATTTCCTTGTTTCGTTCGCTTTGATTCTAGAATTTAATTTAATGGTACAATTTAAAATTGATCTCATGAGAGATTAATGGTTTTATTGAGCATTTATAGAGGTTTATCTCACCAAAATGATTGGGATCCACTTGTGTGGATGTTGAGGCACTCCTTGGTCGTTTTTGGGGTGACGATGTTTTCCGCATGGGTACGGGTATAGGAGGTTCGTTATTGTTCTCGTTCGAGGATGGTTCGGTGGACACAGTCGGTAAACTGGATCTGCGATGGGCATCTACGTGATCTGGACTTAAGTCACTGGGTAATGGATTGTCCCTTGTAACCACAGTTGAACTAACGTTTTGAGGCACACCGTCGGGTATATCTTTAGTTGCATCACAGACCGTAGATATTGTTGGGATTTGTGATTTAGGATTTGGCACTTGCGTCACATTATCTACAGAACTTTGAATATCGCTATTACTACAAACACTATCTGTTACCTCTACCTCGTCAGTTCTCACTGGCTCGTCTGACTTATTATCACTTATGTTAGTAGAAATAGTGGACGGTTCCTTTGAGAGTTTGTCAGTTACCTTCTCATCGTTATCATTAATAACAGCACTTTTCTCCTCCTCCTCCGTGGCAGAGTCACCGGCGCATTTCTCGTCACTTACTAACTCACTAGTCACTACGCTCTCCACTTTCTCGTCCTCTGCTACTTCTACCTTTTCCACGCACGTGTCCTTCGTTTCTACTACGCTAGTTGAGCAATTGGGAGTTTCCGGTTTCTTCTCTTCGCCCTCGACTTCGCCGTTCTCCACGATTATGGTGCATGTCTCTTCCTCCGAACTCTCGACCTTCTCCGGGATATCATCGGTGCTCTTTTCGACCTCTGGAATTTTACTCTTGGTCTCGCTACTGATATCTTGATTCTCAGTCGGTGTCAAGTATGCCTCGGATGTGTCACTATCGATCACTTCACGATCGTTCTCTAGCTGCAACTTCTCAATATCTTTGATAATAAGTGCTTCCGGCGCAGCATCGGTCGAAGCGATTGGCACAGTTGTATCATTGTCAGCTGATTCTGTCAAGGTCTCGTCTTTTGGCGGATTCTCTATTACCGCCATCGTCGTTATAGATGAATCGGTTCTTATAGGCGAACACTCGGTATCGGAAGTAACATTGGTTGCATCATTCGTGGTCACGGCATCTGTCTTCTCTTCGGGTGCTTCCTTAGTTTCCTCGGTTGCTGGGATCTCTATCGTCTCTTCTGGTGGTTGAATTTCAGTAGTTTCAGTTTCATTTGAGTTATCCTTTGACGCAGTTTCCTCTTCGGCCACTGGTTCTTCAGTTTGTACGTGCTCTTCAGTCTGCGCGGTTGATGATGACGGAGACAAACTGTCCTCAGACTTCTGTTCTGGAGTATCATCGTCCTTCTTTAGAACTTCTTGGCCCACCATTGAGTCAGGGCTAGAACTATCGATCTTATGAACTTCACTGTAGAAATCGCTGGTACTTTCGATTGATATCACTTCACTGGTCTCCTGTGTAGTTGGTATCGAAACCGCCTCGCTGTTAGCTTCCTCGAGTATCGTGGGAGTTTCAGTTTGCTTCTCGCGCGCTGTCGTTGGTGTCTCGGGCTTGTCGCTCAATCTCGAATCCAGGGAGATGACCTCGCTGGACTGCAGGGTGTCCAAAGTCTCGCTATGAGATTTGGCGATAGCTGGACTACCGTCGCTCTCGGTGTTGTCTATGGAATTCAAATCACAGCTGCAGGACTCCTCCAGACGATCATTCACCTCGGTATTATCGAACTCCTGTAATTGAGCTTCCGGTTAGTTCACGAACTTTATATTAAACCTAGTTACCACGAGTATCCAACAAACCTTGTAATTCCTCTCGGCGTGTTGTACTTCGTGGTTCTGTTGGTTGTTCCATGGAACCGGCTTGGTGTAGCCATTGTTCCCTGAATGCTGTTGATCCCAGCCTGAGATCGTGCTGATTGGCCTCTGTTGTCTCAGCTCAGGATCCGTGATATTGTCCGATCTTTGTCTCTCATAATGCTCGTACATTTGTGCAAATTGAAGTTTGAATTCCTCATAGGATACCTGAGCAATCCGTAACAATGAAATCCTAGTTTCTAATATCTGAAAGTCTATGTTCTGTCAATATACCTTGGAATGCACAATTGCTAACGTGTCTACCCATACACGCCAACCCCCATATTCGTGCTTGATCGCATGATGCAAGAGCATGCGAAATAACGAGTACACCATGTCTGATATTTTCTGTTCTTCCGTGTTCTTCGGATGGATGTACGCCATAGCAATTAACCATTCTTGCCAGACAGACATCTGGAGGACTGTGCGTCGGTTCTCGCGATTATTATTGCAGAGCAGAGTCATATCCGAGAGGAAGAGCTTCTTTACTTCGAGAAGCTGCTCTGTTTGCTTTGATTGTCGAATTAGGGTCGCTACTACTTTCAGTATCACTGGAAAAGTATCTGCGATGACTAAATGGTGATCATTTTGAAGCGTTTGTTGATTGCATTGTTCACATAACTTCTTACTTGGATTTTCTAAACGGTAGTGGGATTCCGGCTCGGGGTGTCTGGCGTAAAGGATCTGTTGACTGATGTGCTCGGTCATGATCTGAAAGTTTACAAAGAACTGTTAACTCAAAGTTATAAAGCTACCAGTTCTAAATTTTTGTTGATTATAATGATCTAATACCTCGTATAAAACATTATATGTGGGCAATGACAATGTTTCCTCGTTGAGTAGAAGTCGCTCAGCCAGCAAGGTGTACAGGTTGTGTGGACTCATCACGTCATATTTCCGCCTATAGTATGGGCACAGTTTATTTCCACGAAGTCGTTGAATAATCAAACAGTAGTTAATCAACTTACTTATGAGTGCTTCGACTAAGGAAGAACCCTAACAGCTTCAAAGCCTGAAGTCGAATCAACTGGCTCTCGGCTGCCAGGAGTTTGAAGATCGTTCGTACACCCTGCTTCGCGTCGAACGCCGGTACCATCGATGATGGATTCTCGGACATCAGGGAGATGAGCATTTGCAGAACGTCGTGTAGATTTTCATCCTACGCGCAGACCCGATTCTTTCAAGTTTTTTATTCCCAAACTAATATTAATGGTGTACTAATTACTTACCTCATGTATGGTGGTAAGATAATTCAATATACTCTGAAGTTCATCGTCCTTCACGCCGTTTCCGATCATAATCAATTGCTTGAGAAATAAAAGGATGTAGGAGCGTATTGTCAGAATATCCTTTTGTTGGGGTCGAGGTCCGTCTGTTCGATCGGGAAACAGAGATCGTTTAGTCTGAAAGTGTCTGGGTTGATTCAAACGACTTAGTGAATACTCACCGAGTCCTTTGGGGGTGATGCCGCTCTTCGCTCGAGGATTGGCGACCCAGTAGTAGTATTTAAGTGTGTGCACCGTTTGCAGCACTGTCGAGACTCTCCTCACGTTCGAGTATATTTGCGTGTCGCTGAGAAACTCTGTGGCCAAGTACGAATAAAGCCGGGTCTGAACTGGCGCCGGCGTATAAATCCACAGAGCGGGATTAAAAAGGACGTGATCCAGTAACTGCCATGTTAGGAATGAAAAGTAAAACAACTACATCACCATGGATCTGCCTGTTCTTCGGACACACCAATCTAGCCGACTTTTCAGGGTCCATTATCCTACTGAACTTATGTCTGCCCTACGCTTCTTTACTCGCGATCGAGTCTTCTCCTTTGATTCCCTATGGAAATCGTATTTTCCGGACGCGCATCTCTCATGGACAGTGAACTCTCTCGCACTTTAATGGACTTCAGTGTACGTGTACTTCGAAGTGAGCACAAGCACACTCGGATAATTGAAGTACAGGGAGGGGGAGGGGGGGGGGGGGGGAAGTACACATGAAGTGGAGGGTTCCAATATACGTGGAGCGATGGGAAATCAAGGCGGAGTAATAAAAATATTGCCAACGGGGACACAACAGAGTAAGAATGTCAATGGGATCGGGAGACATGGAAATACGTAGAAGAATAACGCGCACGACGAACATTCATGCAAGTGAACGAACGAGTAATAGAGCATCCGCCGTCGAGGATGATTTCGACGGAACATTTAGGGGCTGAAGAGAGTCGGAGAAAAAGTGGGCCACCGCATACATATACGCAGATCGAAACACGTCTGGCTGAACGTTAAAGCTGGCCGTGGTGAAATTGTGCCCCGAAATACAAGGAGAACCCGCCGTGCATGATTAGTCGTTCTCGTTGTGAAAGGTGGCACAGAGCACGAAGAAGAAGACGGCGTGTGCAGAGCTCGGGCCAAGGCAGAAAGAGAGAAAGAGACAAAACAGCTTCCGGCAGAAGAACGAAGCAAAAAGGATGAGAAGTTTCGCCAGCGTTTGAGGTGATCTTCAGGAGTAACTCTTAATAAGGACGGAAAGTCGCAGAACAGAGATCGCAGAGAATGCAATCGCCTTCAGCGTCGCAACAGAAAAATGCGCATAATTTGACAACGGAAGCGATATAGATATATGTATCGATACAAGAGAGAAGAAAAAACAAAACGTTGTAGCCGTACATCGCGAAATGAGAAAGCCGAAAAGTCGGTAGATTGCATGCCATCCAAAGATTTAGTGAAACAGAATGTATCATTTATAAAATTCATATCATGCTTGAACGCAGTGATACGTTCCACCGATCAAACGATGCAAAGAAAACTGGCGTATGTGTACAGTGCAACACACATCACAATTGTAAATCGAGCAGTTAAACGTTTAACGATTATCATTAGAACAGCCAACACAGAGTTTAAGTATGATAGGAAGAGCTTCGACTGATTGGTGATAAACAAATTACTAAAGAAAGTTGTCGTTTCCATGAGTGTGGTTGTTCCAATGTTAAAGCAGCCAGCAACACAAAGTTGTGTACACAAAAACTTTAATTGTACATGCAGGCCAACACTGAAGCATGCAGTCAGCACAGCAAGGTGATTAGGGAGTGTACGAAGTGGATGCTATAATTATTTCACGAACGAGGATAGGAATATTAATTAATGGATGAACGGACGGCGACGAATGCGGGGTTTCAACTTCAAATCACTACGTATGTGTACACATTGAATTGTAAAGGCAAGCCACTGCCTACAAACCGTGTGGCGCCAAATTGTAAGTAGGAATTCGACACAAATTACTCGACTATGCTCGCACAGATCTGTACTTTATCTAAATTGGATCACCTATTGTACTACGGTAATTAAAGTAATTCATCATCGCGCACCAAAGGACACTCGTCCCTGCCAAATACGCATATGGTATATGTATGTATACATCGTTCGAATACAGTAAACTAGCTTCTGGAAATAGGGCTGTAATGATTTCGTGCTTAGAATGAAATTATCTTAATTAAACATCGCCATACTGAGGAGTACGGGTTTGTTCATTAAATCTCGTGTCATCGATTGGTAGCACTACTTTTGCACACACAGGTTTACCGCTACATTTTACTCTAACCCAAATGGGACTAGCTTGTGTTACCAATTGCAAGCCTACTCCCGACACTTGGACAGAGTCTGTGTCTGTGTTGTGCCCTCTGTGTGGGCGATATCGGTTCTAGAGGCTAATTGACTTAGCGCTAATTGGTATTAGAACTAGTACAGATCACTGAATCGATACCTGTTTCAGCAGTAAGTCGCTGTTAGCACTGAGGCAAGTAACCAAGTGTTTCGTCAGCTCAAGAAAGGATGCTAGCACTTCGGTGGTGAGGTGATCTCGGCTTGCTCTTTGCAGCATGAAGCTTATTACCAAGAATCCCCTGTTTTGTACCATGTGTTGTTGCACCGTTTGCGAACTCTCCACCAGGTCGCAGATAAACCCCAATAGCTTCGAACTGCGGATCAATGAACATATTAGAATTATTCCCAGTTCATTTCCAAATTAATCATTCATCCTTAGGAAATAGTACCATAGAGTAGGATCGCGTTTCACATCATTGGGTGCTATGCAGTCGTAAGGCATATCTAACTGTGAGAACAAAGGGAACAGCACTTGTATGCCGCCAATCGAATTCAAAGTGCTGTGAATTGAATGCGTTATAACCGCTTTGACATCCTGAAAGAACAGATTTTCGTGGCAGTCATTAGCGATGCAGCTGAGTGTTTCCTGTTTTAATGAAAATCAAACTATTAATACCTGCAGCATAAGGGCGTGAGGCGTATGTACAAAATAGGAGACGTTGCCCTTCGGTGCGCTTTGTAGACAAAGTTGCGAGTCCGTTGCTACCGGGTTGTACATGAACACAATTGCGTTTGACAGCTTACCATCATAAAGCACCTATAAGAGCATTATATCATTTATATGGTCGAGGATACAGAATGTACTGCAGTTACGGCTACTCTCAAAAGGTAATGCCAATTAAATGTCCAACAACAGGACTTGCATAGAATTTCGTTATAGAACTGGCGAACATTTCATCAGATAATTCACACGAATTAATAGTTAGAGATTAGCTGTAACTCAGTTGATGGGTGATTGTATTAGACCGAAATCTCCATTGCAAAACAGACAAACAAGGTGTACGCAGTAGATCGTACAATTGACAAGTCGAGAATACAGACATTCGAGAACCAGCCATACTGACAAATAGGTACACAAACTGAGCAAACTGTTTCTAAATTCTCAGAGTAATTAGAGCCTTGAATTTCTCGTAATCGCTAAAAAATACGTCACTTCAATAGTAGTTAGCACACTTCACAAAATGCTACTCTACGAGAAGGGTTTTACGAAGCACTCTCCAAGTGGACACAAACTACATCGAGAACACTACTGAAAATAATCAAAAAATACAAAGGCAAAAGTGGGTGGGTGGGAACGTCAAGCTGTCTATTGGAGGGTTCAAACACGACATGTTCAACTCCAGAAGTAACACTCAATGGGAGTTCGGGGTGAGGCAGTCGATACTACGAAAAACAGTTAACAAGCATTCAGATAACAAGTGGAAAGTCTCTGGTTCCAAAGTATAAACTAGGGCAATATTTCTGGAACACCATTTCCATATGGAACAAATTGATCATGCGGCCGTTGGTAATTATAGGTATGAAATTACCTCTGACGAGCGCCGCAATCGATTAGAGACATGTGCGAAATCATATGGCGAACGGGCGGGTGGGGGGAGGAAAAGAAAATAAAAATGCTTACAATCTGCATACTTTGGTCCACCATGCTCGTGAGCTCCAGCTCATCACTCACCCTTTTGTGATTGTCAGGCAGATTCAGGTAACACTCGTTGTCAAAACGAAACTGACTCTGCGTCGGCCGAGATTGGTCAGATGGCACAGAGAGGAGAGAGCGAGAAAAGAGAGGGTGAGAGTGTACGATTAAGTCGTCGAGTGTGCCACCTAGTTTGCTTCCTTTTTCCCAAGTACAAAATGGAAGTTTGGAATTGAGAAGTGCGCTCACCTTATAACCAGGCCCCAGTCTGTGCATGGCGCATATCTGGTGCGTAGTCAGAGCCTCGCTGAACAGATATATCGCACTCATTTGCCCGCAAAACACGCGCTCCTCGTCCAATTCTGGAGTGGCGCCGATGTAGCACTTGTCGAACGGCTGTGCGAAAGAAAGATATACATAGTTTCGAGGGTTTTTACGTATTCTCTCACTCTCGCTACAGGAGATCGCTGATCTAGTTATTCGAGCGTCCTTTCAAAGGCGCGCACAAGTGGATTCATTAGCGTGTTCGTCATGCCGGGTTATATACGGGCGAATGATATCGGGGCTAACTTACATCGTTAGTCGACACGAACCACGCCATCTCGGTGCTGGAGGCCAATTGACCGTTTACCAGACACTTGATCTCGCTCTTCGTCCACCTATTGTATATGTACACTACTGCGATCATGTACCACTGAAATACATACGGAAAAAGTGTACTTTCTCCAGCGAAACTCGAGGAGTAAAGTCTAAAGTAACCGGGAATAAAGTTAGTTTAGTTCGGAATACCTTTCGTGGCTGGAATTCGTATTTGACACAATGCTGGAAGCCCTTGCCCTTTACTTTCATCGAAGTCAGCACCAAGCAGTTGCCCACGAAGTGCGCGGAGTATCCAACGCCCTTGCTAGTTTTGAAACTGTCGACGACAAAAGACATCAAGTATTGCACGCCGCGTCAACAAAGTGACTTGGAAAGCTTGCCGAACTCCCGACAGAAACAAAACTCTCCTCTCGCAGAATGGACTCGTAACATTTTTGTCGGGGGGAATTCATCAGGCTCGTCGGATGTATCCCTCGAGGCGTGACCGGCCAATCCGCTACTTTCGTTTACGAGGGCCGGCCCTGTTGTTCCCGATTTGGCAGCATCCAATTTCTCGTCCATTGAGTTGGCCGACATGGTAGAGCGGTAACGCGCTTTTCTCGAGAACGTTAGCGGCTCTATGAAAATCGAATTGTTTCCGCGCGGACGGATGCGATCGAATTGCGCACCGGCTGCTACCAGTTTTCCGAACATCCCTCCCTTTTTTTTTCTCTCCTTCGATCGCAAATTTGGAAGAGGATGCGAGGGTGCCAAGACGAAGGGTATGCGTTTAATAGGGGGATTTGTGTGCGAAAGGCGATACGATACGATTTTTCACGGGTCGTTAACATAAAGGGTTCTTTAAGGCAGTCAACAGAACTCGAGGCTTGCCGGAGAGAAAGAGAGAGAGTGTTCCCGCAAGGGTCCTCGAGGCCTAAGAGCACTTACCAATAGAGGTACGGCTTTTCTCGTTCGATATTAACTGAGTTGATGGGGTCCAGGCGGAACCACGTGGTGAACGTGAATCCGTTCTCATGCGGCCATTTCGCCAGTGGCGGCAAGACGATTGCCTACGCAAGTGGAAAGTGTCAGGCGCGCACTGTTTAGTCAGTCCAACCAAAAGCACATACTACTCTGCCTCCTTGAGTCTATTCAGTTACGTATACCGACGCCTACGTATTGCTCATCGTTGTCCTATTGATTTTCAAGTTCCTCCCTACTTCTCTTTCAAAGTCGTCTTTTCATCTCTCGATTTTCTTTTTATCGAGCGACAATTAGTCTAAGTGCTTTCTAAGGACGCTCTATCGATTGATACTTCAAACGACTTGAAATGAAAAGTACGCGCGCTTTCATATGAATTCCTCTCATTTGCAATAGCAATTAATTGATAAAGTGTAATACGATTCCATTCTGGTATTTGAACACTCAAATACTCGAATAAGTAACTAATTTCCGAGTCAACTTGTTAAATTATCAGTTGATATAATTTAACGGTTCGTTTTAGAATGAAGTAGTTCTTGCAGAATCACGTCACATGCTGTAAGGATAATGATATCCTTGCCGGATACCGATGACTATCAGAATGAATTGTTAGGGAATGTCAAAGCGTGGCGGGCGGGAAAGCCGCAATTAGTAGGAGGATCCACCTCTGTCACGGAGAGTACGTATGTGCTCCACTTTCCGTCGGGTGGATAATCTGACACGGCCGGGGGCATCATCAAATGTTGTTATGTAGCCGTAATTGGCAAGCCGTGTTTCGCAACTCGGGCAAGTTACGCCAAGGGTTTATTAGCGTCGAGTAATAAGACGCTTTTCGAGAGGGTTACGCATATCCACATCGAGTCGCTCGGCTAATTAGCACTGCAACGCCAAATCATCGTATCAAGATGTGTTTGCTTCGATAATACACTTGATAACGATGGTCAAGGTACCGAGAGAACGCTGTGCTGCGGAGATCGATCATTAGACATGAGAGATAATTTTGCATCATTCAGAGCGAATTTCGCTGATTACGGGTAATAGGAATTATTTCTAATTGAAAAGAGACGCGTTCTACTAATATGATTAATAGGCTGTTTAAGTGTTCGTTACTTATTACGTTATTCATAAACAAATCTTTTTCATTTTGCAAAAGAAGCTTTCCCCAAGCAGTTCTCTTGTTCGATGCTCATTATGAAACGTGCGCATCGTATCACGCACGCTTAAGACGCGTAGGAGCAAGCTTGCCTTCCAAAAGCATCGCAGTTCTCAATTTCGTCTTTGAAGTTTGGGAATGCAAAACGCTCACAGTAAGAGAGTAATAACTGTAACAAGTTACTGGGGCGACGGCTTCGTTTGAAGTCTTGCGCGTGCGAGTTCCGCTTTCTGGTTCTCTTTGAAACGGCGATGCATCGCTTGATTTGAAAGGATAAGCGCGAGGTTCGACTGGATGGCAAAGTTTTGTAAAATAAGTTGGATTCTCTTATCCGAACTTTGATGGAGTTTAGAATCGAACTGGTACGTGTGCTGAGGGCTCGAGGGGCGGCAGAATAGTATTGCTCCTAATACACGAGAGCAGAGGCTCCGGAAACAGGGCGCAGAGATGGAGAAGTCGAGACTTACCGAGCCTTTCCGACCGGGGAAACTGAAGAACACGTCGGGTCCATTCCGTTGCGGCATTTGACGAAGTACGTTTAACAGTTTCGCCGAATGCCGTGGCTGTGTGCGTGTGTGTGTGCAAAATATACATGATACAATGTCAAATCTTTTATACTCTCTGCTTTCAACCCTTTGCACTCCATTGGTTTTATAAGACGTCGAAGTGACGATGTTACCACGACTATTAATATGTATAACAAAATATAGCATGCCGAGGTAAAACAGTCTTCTCAAAACCTTTTCTAGTAATTAAATTCCTTAACCAGTTATTAGTTCTCAAAATTTTCAATGGTGTAGAATTCATTAACTTGAAGTAACTTTTGTGTTAATTGTATCCGATGTCCTAATGTTCTCTTGAATAAACTTTTCCTGAAATGCTTCGTTTTACTTTTCACAGTCTATTTTGCCTCGGTCACGCCAACACATTTCGACAGGTTTTCAGCAGTCAATTTTCATCATCGTCACAGTCGAAAGTCGGTCAGGCTGTTACTGGGAATGCAAAGGGTTCACAAGCATTGGCTTTTCTCTTTCGAGAATTTTCCGAGCAGCTAGTTCGTGCTTACCCATTTCCCTTTGACGGCTTTCATAGCGCCGAACAAAAGTTTCAGTTCTTTCACTGTTATGCTGTAACTAGCTAGTACCCCAAGCATGTCGATCAGTAAATCTAGAGGAGGACAGCAGACCCGGTTCGCATTAGTAACATCGCAATGATGCCTCATAATTGTCCCAGAGGGAATTATGCGAAGGGCTTACCTGCTACAACAGTCTCTGCACGCGACAACCGATGCAGCACATGTTCTATCAAGCTTACATCTGTACACGCCTGCAGATTTCGCACGCTCTTCCTCAAAATAGCGATGAAAACGCTCCAGATTTCAGCCTGAAACATAAAATATACGCAATCCTTATGTAAAAATAAAATTATTTCAAATATAATCTTGTTTTAGGTTTACGGGAATATTCAGAACAATATTTACAAGTTGTATTGACCTTTTGCGCTTCCATTTATTTCAGCTATAACTGCCACGTCAGTGTCAATTGTTTTTTATGCTTTTCAGATAGAGATTTTGCTTGTTGTTATCGTTATAAACTGACCGTTGTAGCTCTGCAGGTTGTTGGTTTAGAACAATAGGTCCAAGTCAATGGAATAGGGAATAGGGAAAATATTGCGGATAAATGGAGAGTCAGTCAATCGGAATAGGGAAAATATTGCGGATAAATGGAGAGTCAGTCAATCGAGAGATTCTATTTATTTTTCAGGGATGTTCACGATTCAGAGTGTCAGTCTGACATACTAAAACGATCAGTTTAAAGGTCAATTTAACGACATAACGAAGTAACAGATGTATTCGGACAAGATTTGCATGAAATTCACTCGGTTGCAGCTGGATTTTACATGTTAAAACGTCAGTGCAAAGTCATTTATAAAAGGCGGAACGTTTTAAATCTGCGATATTAATATTTAAGCATATGTCAAGACGAAGTGCTCGGATTTAGGAAAATGAAATCGGGGAGTAAGTAGAGTTACTCATCGATCATGTGAATCTTTCAGTAGCTTTCCAAGAGATTCAACTTACGATCTCTCGTAGTTCACGAACTCCGAAAATTCCTTCGGGGAAACCCCTTGAGCGAGTAGTCATTTTTCTCCAAAAATAGTTCACCAGCAATCCGATTCGTTAAATCGCAGTTGGACAAAGACTCGCGGCTGACAGGCGATCGATTTATTGAAAAGAGGGAAAACAACGAGGAGCGCTTTGCCAGGCACGTAATGAGTTTCTCATTACGAGCGAACAAAGACTCATCGAGAGGAATTCTTGCTCTTAAGGAAGCAAATCGTCCCTCTTAAGAATACGAGGACATAAAACGACGTTCAATGGAATCGTCGATTCATTCCGTTCGGGAAGGCATGTTAATGTTCCGCTCCGTCATCATTAAAGTATCATGAAACAGTAAAATCTGAGTTACAGAATCTCCTTGTTCCGATTTTACGTAATTGCAATCATAATACAGTCTGTGTCTATTGAGTTTCTGTAGTAGCACGTGAATGCACGTAGATCAGACTTGGTGTATGAAAGCGATAGTGTCCTGATGGCGCCACCCTTTAGTTAGTTCCGCCAGTGAGGGGACGAGATCATAATTGCAGTAGTAATTAGTTCGTGCATTAGCGAGAGCATTAGCAATGCCTCAATCTCCCTCCTGACAAGGACCAACTTGAAAGTTCGCCCCGAACTTGTGCCCTGTGAAGTTACTCCTGCCGCATTCTCAAAATAAATATTAATTAAAAACTAACGCGTCTCTAATGGTAACTTTTCGTAGATATTTATTTATTTTTGCAGTCGTTCATCCTCTTCGATCATTAAACCAAGCGTTTGTCTGTAATGATATTTAACCCGCAAGGATCAATTAATCCTGTTATTAAATATGTACTTCATCAATCAGCTTTCAAAAAATTACTTACTTCTCCAACTAAAGGCAATGATATTTTTACGTTTTAACCAACAATAACCCATCAGGAACGCACTAGGGTTAATAATAGCGCTGACTGGTAGTTTAGCGATGGCTGCACCGAGGATGAATGGGTTCATCCACTCTACGTCAACTCAGTTGTACGTGGGCGATGACGGTCTGCGAAATAATCGCAGTGTAAGGGGATCCGGCAGGACTACTGGCGAAATCCCGAAACGCTGTGGAAGCTCGCCGATTTGGAATTTCGACTCGGCTCGCCGGAAGTTTCGCAGCCGCGAAAGTTACGGGTATTCGGATAATGCAATACAGTGGCTTCGCTCGATCCCCGAGGAATGTGGGTGTGTACCTGGTGTACGTCAGCGATGACGCGATGCGCCGTAGCTTTCCGAAGGAAATTTATTTGCTCGGAACACCCACGGATCGACGTTCCCTCCCAGAAGTTTCGCATCTGACACTCTTCCATTTTTTATCCCAACTGGATGCCATCTTCCCACCAAATTCATTTTGAACTTGTCTGGTTTGTTGGGACAAAGTCGTTTATGTTTCATGGAATTCTTGTGTTGAAGAATTTATACAGGTATTATAGTTGTAATAATTCGAAGATGATAAGTCCTTTGAAAGGCTTTCTACTAGTATCCTTCTATTAGTAATCTTTGTTTGTTTTCTAAGATAACAGACAAGTTAAATGACTGCTTTTAAATCGATCGTGCTACATATTTCAAGAAATCTGTTACTTATGCAGATATTGATCGAGGATAAAATGTATACAGAATCAACTACTTTCAAATTCATTAAAGCACTAGACTCGAGGTTTGCGAGTAAGAAAGCTTAATGAAAGATCTCGTCACAGACTGCTGTGTAAGATACCTAGCTCAACCCAAAGGTAGCACTGTGGTTTACCAATAAACCCTCGGCTTCCCTTAGAAATAAGTAAATACAGCTGTGCGCAGCTGTCTGCTGATAAATAAAGTCGGCTGCATAAATTATATTTTGAATAATGGTTCTCCTGCGCTTAAGACAGTTTTCTTTGGCCAAACCAAAATATTGTAATAACTTCAAATAATCATCAATTTATAGGCTACCATTGTCATTCACATTCCTTATTGGACAACCCGCATCTTCAAATTAATTCTAATTAGCATTGTGCAGTTGTAGTTGTCAGGACGCGTTGTCATCGACAATAGAATAATTGAAAGGGCAGGCTTTCTTCTATTGTGCAAGCATATTGAAAGCTCGAGTACCTTGGGCCGATGTCTTTATCCCCGATAAGTGATCCCTAAAGGATTTTCTTCTCTTATTTTGCTAAAAGAATACAATAAGACGGACTATAACCGGATGCTTAATCGCGACGCTTGTCCGTACACAAGATTCTCAGGACGGCAGATCTAAAGAAGAGAAGAAGAATAACTGAAGAATATCGGACGGCCGAGAGGGAGAGCGGCGGTGAATCAAGGCGGAACTTGAAGCGGTGCTCGTAAAAGCCAAAAACGACTTCATCAGCTTCAACGGCACGGAAATCGATTTGGCTTGAGAAAATACGCGGAGTTGCTTTTAAAGGGAATGAATTTGCTCTGAGCACCGTAAGGACCCCTGTGCTCCCTCTGTTTTCCCATTGCAGCTCAATTTCAAAGCGGACTAACGCCAACCACTTTTTCTTGTCGAGCTGCTAGGAACTGGAGCAGCGAGGCGTGCTTGTGTTTACAAATCGTGGCTGTTCCACTGAATACAAATTACAATTGCTGGACTAAATACTCTCAACTGTACGAAATTTATGCCCTCCGAAAAATTAAGTGTTTCCGATTGTATTAAATTGGCAAGCAAACAAGTAGGAAAAGTGGGTTTATCATGCCATTCCATATAACTCGGTTGCATCTTTTTACGTAATGATTAATCAAAGACAAAATGCAGCTTGACAATAATTTTATGCTATTCAAAGATATTAAATCGACGATGTAGTCATAAATGATTGCTGGTAAAATGAGCAGCGCATTTAAATATTCGACGGCCTGACAAGCCCGGTAATCACTTTAGTAGACACCCGATCATTTTGTTTCTTTTGTAACTTCCTCTGGCACTGACGAGCTACCTCTAACAATAAGTAAGAAGAGCCGTATTTAAGGAGCAGAGTAAAGCCTCTTATGAATATCAGGTTGCCCCGACGACATCGTGAAAACCAATTACCGGTCATTTTTCATTCAACGAGCTTGCCCTTTCCAGCTGCAACCAACTTTTCGATCTAATTGAACCCGGGAAACAATTATACTTCGTCAGCCTCAAGTCTCCTGCCAATTGCTACTTTAATTGAATGGAAAAATTCGGAAACTTATGCTTATAAGTATGGTTACGCGTGTGTTATTCAATGGCAGGGCCATTAAATCGAAGTCAGCCGAAGAATACTTGACTTCGAAATGACAGAATCAGCTATAAAATCTCGGGCGTGAATGGCTTTTAGTGCAACACGCCCACCAAAAAGTAGAAACGGTCCGAGATGTGGGTTTTAATGGATCAGTCGAAATGGACCAGTTAAACTGGCAGGACTCTCGTGGCTCAGGTGATTTTAAACTTCCGCCAGTGTCAGTGCTTGAGGCTGCCAAATCTCTGAACTTTTCAGGAGAATAATCTGGAGCTCCAATTAACATTTGAGTTCCGAAGAATTTTAAACAGAATTACGACTACTGAACTAAATGTATAAACTGATTAACTTATTAGTGACATTCGGAAATGTTAAAATTAGTGCGAATCGCCATATTCCTGATTATTATATTCGAATTGTAATAAAAATACATATATCCAACTACGAATGTAATGCGAAACTTCCGACACCAATTGACATTGAGTGATCCCAATTTAGTTCTATCGTAAACCAATAACCAGTAGATCAATAAAGCGATAGGTACCGTCTGCCCGGTCACTGATAGGGCGCATTGAATTCGCGCTTCCAAAGCTACTATGGGAAAATTGTAACAAATCATAAATTAAGTCCAATAAAAAATAGCCGGCTTCCCGTCAGGCTATTAGTTCACAAGGGAATCAAATACTCTCGGAAGATTCAATCCCAGATCAGTGATGCAACGAAACGCCACGGTACGTTTTATCGATTGGCATCGCATATCGAAGAGAATGGAAGATAGGATACGTATAGAGACTCGTGCGTATCCATAGTGAATCTCGAACGTTAATTCTGTTTACGAATACGCGATTTCCAGCCTTCGTTACGAGGCTTTGTACACTGAAAATGTTTTTTTTAATTAGCAGCAATTGGTAGAAAAGCCATGTCAAATGTAGCACTATGGAGCATCCGATTGCATACCGGCAGCGCGAAGCGAAGGTACTTCTACGAGAACAGGAAGTTGATGCAGGAGTAAAACGAAATACATTCGTACACAGAGAAGTTATTTTTCAAAGATGATTCATTCATATTCAGGAGAAGGCTAGTTCGAAGAACGGGTGATAATACAGAGATTATGTGAGCACTCGCCAGGAGAGTAGTTAACATGAATGTTGTGCGGTTTGCAGGCATTAGGACACATTTCCCTCCTATGTAGTACATATGTGTGCGGTGCGCAGGGTAAAGCAGCTCCGGTTCAGAGCGGCCAGCAACCGCGTCAAAGGGATTGCGCGCCAGCGGCACAGATAAATTCGTCTGCGTCTGTGTTCTATTTGGCGAGAACACATTCGTGAGGCGGCCGTCTACTGACTTCAAAGACCGCTTTACAATACTATCGGCATAGAAAATTTCGATGAACCTTCTACGTGTGCGAGCGTATTGACTTGAAACCTTTTGGATTCCAGGATCTGGCAGAGCCACGTGGACATTTCAACCCTTTGAAGCCGATCTTCTTGCACTACTAGGCGTGAGCTATCCCTGCGTAAGCTAGTGTCGGCAAGCGCTGGTGTAAATGAAAGGTAGGAACATATTGATTCGTTTATTTGTTCCTTGTGTAAGGGATGTGACATTAAATTAGCGTAAAGAAATTAATACAGTATCTTAATAAGAATTCAAGATTAATTCTTAATTTATTATAAGAAATAAACCAAAATTCTGATGCGTACTCAATATAAATAATGACAGATTCAAATTAACGACAGTGATGTAATGACATCTTCACTTTGCACGTATAAAATGCAGCTGGATATATGAAAATAAGAATTCCCTAGTTCCACGAATAGCGCTGAGCTTATTCAGAGTATCCAAGGTTCTTCGCTGGCACGTACCACCGACTCAACTTTCTGCTTTCTCTCTTCGAGATATCACGTGAAACAGCACGGATTACTTGTGCGTTTACCTTTCCAACTAGAACACTAGGGAGCCTTGTGCCAGGAGCCCCTAACTCCCTGTAATTTCAGTGTAAACTACAGCTGGGCGTGATGATACACGCAGGTGTGCACATGTGTATACGTGCTGGCTTCTTGTACGCCGCTCCTGGTACATCTGCTCTCTAATTAGGAGCAAAGAATTATGTGGGCCCTAATTAAGTTTATTACACACTGGGTCAACACTCGTTTGTATCTATGATCTTGTCTTTCGGGGATTCTAGCCTTCAAGCTGTCTATTTATTTCCTTCTCGAAGGATCACAGCATCGCATGTACTATTTTATTCATACGCACGCGTCTTCCCGAAAGCAAAGAGGGAACGACTTTGCACTAACAGGATGCTTCGGTAATATATTGCAATATACAGCTCCTAACACTAGTTTATTACGACCTGGCTTAATAGGAGCTGAGCACGCCGCCGATGTAATTATTCTCCGGGACGCTCGTGAAATATCCGAAAGTTTTGTATAAAGGCTCGCTGCAGACGAGAACAGCCTCGCTCTTAAATCACTGGTGCAGTAATGAGCAATAAATGGCCTCGTCTTCAAGTTGCAATATTTTGAAAGGGGGCCATGTAAATCATTGCTTCAACAATTGTATAAGAATGTTTAGATGTATTTGATTTATTTTTTGTCAATAATTATTATATAAAATAGTATTTTGTATTCACGAAAACTACATAAATTTAAAAAAACAATCGAACGTATATTAACCAATTATAAAAGACTGCTTGAATACACTTGATTTATTTTGGGTCAACAGCGATTAAGTAAAACAGTAGCATATTTGGTGTTCACAAGAACTAGGTAAATTTAAAAAAAGAATTAAACGTGCTTGCATGAGAATTCTTGAAAGGGTTAAGTTGCTCTTCATAATACAGAACGGTCAAGTAGATCATTGGACCGGACAGACCGCTCTACGAGAATATGAATCTTTGGCTGGCAGGAAATAAGGTCACGTGGACCAGTGAATTTGAACGAGTGAAAAGCGGGAGGCAGGAGGACCTTGGTAAATAAAAGGTCGGCATAGGGAAACGGGCTCATTTCGGCACCGGCAGACAAACAATCTTCGCTTCATCCCAGAAGTCGGTCTAGTGTGAGTGTAATGTCAAGGTTCTAATCAACTCGCCGACTTTTAATTGACTTGGCGAACACCTCAGCCGTCACATTTATTATTCGTAGCTTCGGCGTGTCGCCGTGAACGCTTTTAAACTGGCCAGCCAGGATATATTCTTAATAGGATTTCCTCCTGTCAGAAAGTTGGCGACGAGTTTCCACAGTGCATGTGTAAGAAGCTTTATTGTCCGGCCTAGGCTGGACGTCTGTGTGCGCGGCATTATTGATTAAACTCTTCATTACATCTAGTTTAGAACTCAGTGTGCAGATCACTCCAATGTGCTCCAGTTTTTTCCCGGGCCTCCTCTCACCGTCTACTTACTCTCTTTGTGTACCGTCAATATTTTCAGTGATTAATTGAACTGCCTTGTATTCGCCTCTATTATTCGCACATTTTCCCTTTTAAATAAAGCTTTGTGACGATAATGGCCGCATCGTTATTTGCTTAAATCATAGGAGAATACTCGCGTGCTGTGCACGTGTTTACTTTGATGGAAAAAGTTCATCCAGTGAAATGTTTCAGTCAGCATATTTCTCGAGGGGGTATTTTTGTTGGTGATGAAAAAGTCGGGACTGTGTTCACGGAGTTTGTGTTGATTTAAAGGGTTTTTTAAAATCAAGTGTGCTGGAGTGGACGAGTAGTTTTCCTGCACTGATTTGACATTTTTTGTCGAGTGATTCTCGTTAAGTAATTACGAATTATTAAGAACTTGGAAGGAAGAATGAAACGAAATGCAGAAAGGTTACATTGTGCTCTTTCGTACTGCTGCCTTTTTTCTTATAGAGCGGGTAACCTTTGTGATAACAATGGACTTCATTTACGTATTTCTCCTTCACTCTCGGATGTATTATTCCCCCCGCACTAATTCACATGCCGTGGCCTTTCAGAGCGTTAAAAAAGCGCGCTTGCCATTAAAGCGACATTACTAATTCCGAGCTTCCAACAGTGCGCGCAAAGGGAACGGCTCCGCCGGGACAATTAACAGGCCTCACTCGATCATGGGATTATTCGTGACTGATCTCTTTTAGAAGCATTACGTTTTGCTGGCCATTATTATTCGGCTCATCGCTTTCGCCGAGCGTATTTATTTAAATCCTCCAGAAGAAGTTCAGAGGAAGTAACGAGGGCGAACCTTGAGCGTCGTGTTCGATTGAAGGCCGACTGTTTGTCGGGTACAAGAATACATTTAATACGTAGTTACTGTAATTAATATGGGGCACATTAATGTTAATTAATTGCTATGAAAAATGTTTTGCAGTTATGTTCAATATTCTAAATGGATACAGAAAGCACTAAAAATGTGATGTTAGTAAAAGCGGTTGTTTGACAATTATAAATGTCTAACTCTTGCAATATTAGAGTCCTATTAAAGTAGTGACTAGTTCGCCCAAGTGGACAGTGATATTCTCACAGTTCCCAAGGAAAAGAGGGGCGAAATGAAATACGAATTTCACACTGGATATTCATCCCTTGTAAAAATAATACCGGCGGGAATAGGACATAGCAAAAGAAATACGATCGTTTCCCTTGTACATTATACAGCAGTCGGATGAGATAGCATTCCCTGCTACAGGGCGGAAATTTTCCGGAGGAAAACGGGTATCTCTCATGGAAACAGAGAGCGTTCTCCCATTTTACATTTTCGATTGCGCTTAGCCGACGCTCCTCCAATTCAACGTATTACCTTGGCGGCATTCTTTCAGTATCTCAGTCTTTCCTTTCAGCAACCATTTCGTTTACATGCCCCGTCGGAGAGATCTTCCCAACTTCTCAAGTAACGTGCGTGTATCTCTTATGCGCACATATTGCACGCCAAACTTCGCCGGGGCGGTTTTACGGTGAGAAGCATCTGGCGTCTACGAGCATAAGAGGGAGAAAGGGAGAGAGCGAAGCATATACATACGAGAAAAAAGGAAGAGACACTTCGGAGAAGACGTTTCAGTTGTAGTTGAAATCTTGTGCGAAGCTTGGAACTGGTGGGAGTTGCTCACAAACACAAAAGGGATGCGTCTGTGTTTATGTAAATGCGAGTAAATCGGGGCGAAATGATGGCAGTCGACCGATGGCGAAAGTTTCTGAGGGAACTCCGTGACCCCCGGCCGCGGTAAACATTGACATTGCGCTCTCCGCCCGCACGGACACGTACCACCCTCGCTCTTATATTGTACATTGTACGACGCCTCATATATCTCGGCCTTTCCCGCTGCTCTCGTTTCCCCCGTTTCACCCCCCCACTCCTCCTCTCTTCCTTTAGTCAGCCTCTTCCTGTTACTAAAGCCTGGCCGCTCTGAATTATTGACCCCATACATTATGGCTGCCGGCATACAATGCGAGAAAGGCCCGTCAGCTTTTTCGCCGACAACAGGAATCCGACCGAGATTTGCCAAATTGCTCGGCAGCACCGCGCTCCAATTACCCTTTGTTCGCCAGAGAAGATCGATCGGGATTGCAGCGCGCGTTGGCCAGTTTTACGATTTCTAATTGCGAACGAGGAGAGGGAAACCGGCTGCTTGGATGTAACGGAGAAATAGCGTTCGATATTGTAGATGTCATAACTTAGCCATGGCTTGCGGAGCCCCCGACATAGTCCGCAGTAACCAGGAATTGATTTCAACATTCCGAACATTCTTGTCTTTAGCGCCTATCCGCTCCCTCACATCAGCTGTGAGAACTTTCCTGCAAATGCTCCTGAACGCGATGCTTTGCTGTATCCGACCGTCGCACAGTCGGGCGTTCTCCGTACAGTCTTGTCTATTTAAAAAAGAGTAGATACTTTTTCTAAATTCACTCTAAATTATTCAATTGTTTCAAGAATACCCCAATTGTCTTTTATTCAGTCGAATCTTTGGCAGTGTCAAGTCAGCCCCTATTAAATGGATTAATTGAATTGCTACTGTTCTAATAAACCTTGATTGATCTAATAGGCTTTTGAATTAACAGGAAATCCCCATTACAGAGAGAACAGTATTACATTCTTTCGCTTCCTTGCTTTAATCCCCAGCAGGAAGTTTAGTTACAGCCGTTCGATAATTAGCAACCAGAGAGAGAGATTGATACTGTGATTGGGGGTCGACTGGATTTGATCGCTGAATCTCTGACTAATCCGGATGATTCTACAGCACTCGGCTGTACCGGATTAATGACATCAACCCCGCTGTTCCTCCAATTCCAACCTTTATTTCTCATTACACGTTCGCCGTACTAATTAAAGCGGCAAATGCTAGTCTTTATGAGAAATCCCGGAAGTCGGCGAACCAAAGTTATGCGCTCTTGTTGGTTGCGCGCTGGAAATGAAGTTACACCGGCGGTGGCTGTGTTTCAATTACGTCGACGGCGTTACTTTGCAACTATACCTAAACCGATATACGGAATTTGCCTAAACCCTGGCTTGCCGTCCAGGCGGCCTAGATAAATATGACGCTATGTGTATGTGTGTGTGTATGTTGTGTATGTTGTGTATGGGGGAGGAGCGCGTTCTTTTCCTCCCGGCTGAAATGCAATTTAAATCCTATCGCTCGGCACTCCTGAGTCTTCCGTTCAGCTTCGGCTTTAGCTCCGACTCGTGGTTTTCGTTTCCGCGCGCAGGATTTTCAACCATCGCAAATTGAAACTCTCTCCGCCGCTCTACGCCGGAATATCGATTTAACGCTGCGCGATACGCCGCGCCGCGGCAGCCTAGCATCCTGTCCAGTTAGTTTTGTGTATGTTAGCCCTTCCTCGCCGCCTCTGTTTTACTTTCCGATGCATCGTGTCGATTAAAGATTGAACGTAGCCAAACTAGCTTTTTACTCTGAATTTTTTTCAGGTTAATTGTTTATGGTGGCATATACAATAAGGATGCGATAGTGTTTTGTTTCTTTGTTTTTCTTTCTTTTGTGCAGCAGTTTGTTAATACAATCATAAAGCGTCATATTTTTTTCGATCTTCGTGTATACTTTTTAGTAAATATTTTAATGGAAAATGATGGTGTGTATGGCGAACATTGGGTTTACCTTTGGAATGCTATTTCGCCCTAATTGTGTTTACCCGATAGCGAGTCGGAATGATTGAAATGTAACTGTGTTTACTTTCAATATTTGTATATCTATTAATCGGCCGAAAAATCAGCCCCGTTATGTGGGAATTTCAGTAATAACGGATTTATTTAAATGGCGGGTATTTCGGGATTCTGAAGTCCATCCTTTCTCGTTCGTGCTTCGCTAATTCAATCACTAATGCGATTACTGCGGAAGAGTTATGCTTTCATTTGCCTTCTCTCGAAACCAGCATACACATCAACGGAGCGTCAATTCTGTTTCTGGTTTCCCAGTGAGGAAACGGTACCGATAAAGTGGGTTTTATGCGGTTGTCCAGCTGGTGCGAGTGAAAGGTGGAAGTACATTTACTGTCACGTCGCTCGGCAACGAGATAACTCCAAGGAAACTAGAATACTCCGCAATTCCGTTGCCTGACAAACTGGAGAGGCGAACAGTGGCGCCGCAGAGGCGCGTGGATGCTAGAGGAAGATAAGCGGAGAGGCGGAAGCTCCGGCGTGGAAGACGCATGGAAAACTGGTACAGAGGGGCAGGAAAAATAGAATCGTGCCAGAGCGTAAGGACGCCACTTACACGCTGATTGGAATGTGTCAATCATCGGCGCCCGGCTGACTGCGCACACGCAATCAAACGACACCCTTCGTTCTCTCGGGCGCTAAGGACCGTCGTACATCTCTGTTCCCCGACTTTCGCACCCCCGGACGCGACGCCACCCTCCTCTTCCTTCCAATTTCCATCCCCCCCGACAAGTGCCCGCGATCCCTAACAATGCTCCGTTTCCTGGAGAAAAGGGTTCCAGCCGAGCGTTATTGATGACTGACACGAAAGAAGCGAGGCACTGTCATTGCTGCCGAGTAAAAAATCTCTGTCGATCTTATATTGGCCCGGGGCGTTTTCGGAACCGCCCCCGAATCCTGACGCTCATACGTGGCGAGTAAAAGGGTCGTAAAAGCTGACCTTTTGAGGCCGCTCTCGAGGAGGGTCGCTTGTCAAACCGGGCCGAATTTGTTGCGTACACTCCGCCTTCCTCTCGGGCTATTGAATTCGTGTAAATAAGAAGCCGTTTTGCCGCCCCTCTCCTTCGCTAACACAACAACTCCTGCTGCCTTTTTCAAGCCGCCTTGGCGTTCTTGGCCAGTTAAAATATTTGAGAAGTCCCGGGACACTAGCAACGACCTATTTGCTCGGTAAATGCCTATCACAATGCACCACGCTGCCCATGGAGTTTCCAATACTACCCTGGAAGTCCTCCATTCCCGCACAAGTCGCAATCCATCACATTACATATTCATCCCCTCACAGCAGAGCTCCGCGATTGGTGGAGAAGGGTAGAGGAGAGCGAAAAAAGCTGGTTGGAAATTGGAATAGTTGGGATCACAGGGAATAGAAGGGGGGAGAGCCTGGTAATAAAGTGGATCCGGTGTCGTATTATTTCATGCAAAATCTCGATACCCTTAGGGACGCCGGTCATTTTCGCTGGGCATGCAGCTAACCACGGTTCATCCTATCAATCTCTTCGATCCTCTCCGATATTTCCAATCGATCCTCCTCTCTGAACCTTGGTGATTCGGGCAATGGAAAAATTTCGTCGATACTACGTCACGCAAACACAAAGTTCGCTAATAAAACGGAGCGGGCTGCGGTAACGCGGGCGAATTTGATTGGGGCTTCGGGCGAAATTGCGCGCGGAATTGTTAATTAGTGTGTGAACGTAATCTAATGACCGCGCCGCAGAAGATATTCGATTTGGCGCGTACAAAGTGGAAGCCTTGCCGGTGTGCACTGAAAATTGTTCGGCTTCAACTGGAAGTATCGCTAGTTTGTTAAAACAGGATCCTGCGGTGCGCGTGCTACGCCCGACCGATGGAAAAGTGCAAGAAATTTTTCATGAAGGTAGTTGGATTTCTGTTTCCGCTTTATTGGGGATGACTGCAAAATAATTCTGCTGAAAGCGCGTGAGAATCGCCGGGTAAAATCTTTTATTCGAAATTCGGTCGAGTTTGCTTATACATATGTGATATACGTGTGATATTAATGGGGACAACGGTGGGGATCGAATCGAAATGTCGATTTAATACGTGATATACATCGCGAGAATCATTTTATCAATGCGCTCCTCGTAAAAGCGGGTCCCGTATTAAAATTGGACGGTTATATTGTATTTTAAGTAATGGTATTGTCAAGTTTTACAGGCGGAATAAACTGAATCATAAAGTTGTGCTTCCATTGCATGGTTGATAATAAAGGCAAAGGATGCAATATGGATTTTATTGCCTAGTGAAACGAGAAATAAAAATCAAAGGTACAACAATTATTCAAAACACCTTATTGACTTAACATGTTTGATTACAAATCATCGGTGATGTGATGATATTTTTTCCTTAACAAGTAGAACAAACAAAATTGTATGTCGATTAACTCATACAAATTTACGTCTTCAATATTGATTTGTAAGACACGTGCCATATTCCATAAGCAGCTCATGTTGGCAAAAAGAATTTCATTTCTCAAAGTACTAATTCGTCCCTCGAAATCTCCACGTCAGTATTTTTTCGGCGTATAAGCAGGGTGCGATCGGGATTGGCGAATCCCATTTTCATATTAGGTCGCGCTCGAGGGTACTTTGGGATCCGATTTCCTGAGGATCCCGAGGGAGAGCGCTTTCGTAATTGACGTTAAGCGCAACCCACAGGATTTATTCGGGGCACAGGATTAATATTCCGATGTACGCGCGCTGACGGAATGAATTGTGCCTGCTAAAAAGAAGCCAGAACTTCACCCAACGACGCAGTTGTTTATAATCTAATTAAACTTTCAGGAATTAATCCTGTCAAAGCTTTTCAACAAAATTGTATTAATAACGTTGAAACCCGAACAACTTCTTTCCGTTTGATACACAAATACTTATTCCGTCCTCAATACTATTTTATTGTGGCGGGACGAATGTTGATCGTTTAGATTTATGTGTTTGGTGGTGTTAACTGTATGATAGGGCGGGTGAATGCTATAATGGGTATTTCCCGGGGCGGCAGTGATACAGCGTATCATTGGAGTATAGTCGATCAGAATCCAGTCGAGTGAGAGGCTATCACATGCAGCACTGCCCATTTCCGATCTCGTGATGCTATTGGGCCATCTCATTACAATTCCATCAGCCGCACACGTCAAGGGGAAACACATCGTCGGGACAAACCCCCTTACTTCTAAGAAAGCGGTGCCTCTTAGGCAATTACGAAAGCTTTAAAATCTAAACTCAAATGCTAATTAAAAATTATCCCAAGCTCTTGAAGTTCAGAATGCTCAATGAGCACTAGTACGAATTTTAATTAAAAAATGCCTTCTCTTACATGCGTTCACACTTGAAACTTTCACGAATTTGTTATAAATAATACAGAAGCTTATTCTACCGCTAAATATGATCATTTATAATTCGCCGAAGAAACACTGTATAATCAATGAACATTCAAGATCGACATAGGGTTTTTTTTTACTAAAATAAATGGGTAACATTAAACTTCCAACATCTATTTTAGCTGTTCAAACTATTTTGAAAAGCGACACGTCACTCTTGCCAAATAATTGTCTCCTGTTTGTCAGAGCTTCACATTGCGGTTAGGAATTTTCAGTTGGCAGCTGCGGCTGAATATACGCGTGCGTCGACGAATTAAAATATTTCAGCGGTGACGCGAGGCGTCGCGCGTGTTAAATGCGTTTCATTCACCGTCAGTGACACGTTAACAAATAAAAGGATGTGTCGGGCGAATCTCGGTCACGTTTACAATATGTCTGATAATATGTATAATGCGACCTTCTATTGGCGTGTCAGGAGATCCTAGTTATTAGGTGGATTATTGGTATTTATAGGATGTATTACCAGTATAATCTAGGGCTTTCATATCAATATAAAGTTGATATTATTCCATTAGAGACTGGCGCCGCCGCGACTTGGTATCGAATCGGCAGGCGCCCCCGCTGAATTTTATTTATGGCGTCGAATTTCCAGGTGTGATCTAAAGGTGCACAAGTATTAAATCGAACATAAAATGTGCGACCGCTGCGGCCGATAAATTTTTTATGTAAAAAAGTGAAAACTTCGCTTCTTCTTCATCCCACGTTTTTGTCAATTCGTTGCATTTAAAGAAGAATATCAGTGAAAGAAGTTGTAAATCTCCATTTGACCGTAATAAATCTTTATCGTTTTACCAAATTGACAGACAGGGGAGAAATAAAGTTGGCAGTGTCTGTGACGGATGAAGATTTAAGTAGAAAGGAGTATTATACATTAAACGTTCCTCGCCTTCTTTTACTATAATCTTCTTCACTCTTTTATTCGATCTGTCTTGACATTTTAAAACGTTTCGAGGAGGAAACGTCATTCGCAGCCACGACAAGAATTAAGATATATTCGGCATAGTAAGTCGACAAAGTGGTGCGCATGGTTTTGAAATTCCAGGCACTTCGGCGCAGGATGCACACTGCCAGGAAAGATTTATGACTGTCGAGAAAGATCGGGCCGTGAAGAGTACATTCGCTCTGTTGCGCCCGAAAAACCGCCGGCGCCGGGGGAAAAAAGCAGCGACTTTTCACAAGTTTCCAGCAGGAACAAAGGCGGGTTCGAGCGAAAGATATTTTGATGAACAACCCGGAGCCCCCGGGTCATCAAGAGTGAGAGGGAAAAAGTTGAACCGGCGAAGGGGAGAAACTGGCAAGCCATTGCGGAAACGGCTTACGACTTTCTCCGAGCGGGTGATTCTTGCCGAAAATTTCATGTTTCATTCTCTGACTCTTCGCTCCTGGAGAAGCGGCAGAACTTCTTCTGCCACTTGCTCTTCGCCGCTCGTCGCCAATCCACTGCTGAAAGTGAAGCACGAGAAAGACAAAAGGTGGCAGGAAAATGCGGGGAAAAACTACTTCACTTGGTGCGACACAGAAGACAGGAGAACGAATGAACAGTAATGTCGATGATTAAATGGTGCGGCGTGAAAAACAGTGCATCAAGACTGAAATAACACTGGCTTTATTATGACTGTAGGCGTTCTCGAGTTTATTTAAACAGAGACTAGGTATTGGCTCGCTGGATAATTAAACAGAAGTCTTATAAATGCCGACTCGCTGAAAGACTTCCTCGAAGCTTTCCCAAGCTTTGTTTACTTATTGCCTTTTCTCGAATTAAGCACTTCCCAAGCTTCTGCAATTCTAAATACATTGTTTACTTCCTTCGCGCGAAATTCGCGAAATGTTTACCGAAGTAAAACTAGTTTTCCGTGTTCTGTCAGAGTAGACAGAGAACAAAAGCTTTCTCAAATATGAAATATTTGGCAGTTCGAGGCATTAACGGGTCAAGTTATAAATTGTTCATCCGTTACTATCACATTTTGTGATAATCTGCCGAAGACGTCAACCACACTATTGGGGGTGAAAGCACGAGTGGGAAAAGACTAGAAATCGCATCCTTGGGGAGAAGCTTTGCCCCATATGTGATATATGACACCAGCAACGCTTGCAAAAGCTCACCACAAAGTTCCAACAAACTGCTGGAGTCTTTAAAACACAGCTCCTTTAAATGTTTACAGTCTCAAGTCAATTACTTGCTCGAGCTTTGAAAAGAATTTTAATTACGAAACGAGGGTGTGTGTATATCTGCTTGTTGTTACAAGTAGCTTTACTAATTGAAGATGGCGCTGCATCGTCTTGGAAGCTATCGTGGCGCCGACACCTGTCAATTCTTGAAACAAATGTGTCCGCGTGAGTGAAGTGGCTGCTGCCGCGTCGAGTGAATCGTGATGAAGCAGGAGCTATAAATGAAATCCGCGCGCAATCAGAGCCCGCCTGGAAAATGAAATCAGTAGATTAAGCCGGGCGCCTTGCTTCGGCAAGGTGCAAGACAGCTCGATTAAATACGGTTGGAGATTTAATCGGAATGCCCATTGTGATGCACAAAAAGGAAAGGAGAGGGATTTCTCTTATTCGGCTCTTATCATGAAACCAAAAGAAAAAGGGAATCAGATTTATTTCAATTTTAATTCGTATGCATACAATGCAATAAATGCCCAAACTGTTTATGAATATTCGAACACTTTTATCAGTACATTAAAATGAATTTACATGTAGTGAATAATTATGTGTATCATCATACATGATGTACAATTGAAATATATAATTGCCAAAGAAGTACCAACGCCAGACGCTTTTAGACTGGCAGGTCTTCATTCCTTTCAAAGCATGTTCAAAGTCACTCGAGCATTTCTAATGGCACACGTGTTTGAGTCATCGAGGGGTCGGAGAAGACCTACTTCCGCATCCATAATCAGGGCGATACACGTGGAGGTTGCGAGTGGCATCGGGCGCCGGCTAATGGCCAGAGTCCTCAAGAAGGCACAGACGCGTGCACGGAAAGAGATTGCCCTCGACCTCGAGTCCCTTTCGACTCTCCTCACTTGAGACCTCCCTGCTTCCTTCAGTCAATCTCCGGGAAATGGAAATCTCCACGGATGTAAGTCCTCACATCCTTCTTCTACCAGCCGTTGGTCCAGCAGAAAGCTGGCGTCGATGTCGGTGTCGGGCTGTTCTCCTGAACGCCGGGAATCTCACACGTTTGAATTTAACGGGGATTTATGGAGATAAACCAAAATGAGATTGAGAACCGCTCGGCACTCGAGGCACGTTGCTGGATATTTTGCGCGTCCACGTGTCGACCACCTTTTTCTTCCCTCTGATGCTTTTCTTCCTTATCTAGCTATTTCTTCTCTCAGAGCTGCCTCTCTTTCTTTCAAGGGTTGGGATTTTCCCTTAACTTTCTACTTTTATCCTCGAACTAAAATTCAAGTTTATGAACCTTGTAGGAGCTGAATAAAGCCCCTTTGATGGATTCTCTTCGTAGACAGAGTATCTTCCTAGATTAATCCATTTTGAGCTTGACATAATGGATTGTAACTGGATCAGTTTGAACCCCAATCATGTAATTGCAGAAATAGTTAGGTATTCCTCTAACTTTTTTATCCTCCATAATTTTTCATTTTTCACTTACAATTTATTAAGATTAAATTTCTAGCAAGCCGTATGATGCAGTCCGTTTCTACTGTAATTTCTTGCACTTCAAAGAAGCGCCGTGGAGGATGGTAGAAAGACGGCATCTTTGAGAGCTTTCACTTATCCCCTAGGGATGGACTGGCATGCACTCGCATTACAGCGCGATTACATTTCCTAGGAAATAAGAACTAAAAGTCGAAGTGCGTTTCTGCTTAGCTTTGTGTTTATCCGGGGTCGTTGGTGGCGTGGCCGTCGTATCAAGAAGAGCACTTTTAACGCGTATCACAAATTAGACGCGCCATTGTGCAGGCAGCCGGAATCTTTCGGTGGCCGCGACTGCCGCGACTGCCGCTCGGCTCGCAACGCTATCTCGAACAAAGGCAGGCGAACGTCTCGAGCGAGGAGAGATGCACTTATTCCAAAGGAGCTCTGCTTCTGGAGGAATAGCAAGGGAGAACTTTCTTAGAAAGCTTCACCGGCTTTCGGATCGTTTGGCAATGAATTATAACAATACCGCACGAGACAAAGCGCACAATGAATGCCCGCATTATCTTTCCACCTAATATCCACCAACTTCGAACTACACGCTCGACACTTCAATAAAATCGCCTTAATTAACTCGCAGTAATTAGATTAGGGCGAAACAGAAGGCATTGAGTGAGAATTCCCATAAAAGCTGTGGCTTTCTTCTACGACAGAGAACAGCGCATAGTGTATGGTGATGAAGGCAAAAAGCGGAACTGCCAAGTAGGTTTTCTAGTAAGACCCATTCTACCGTAGGCGGATGGGGCTCCGTTTCCAAAGGGATCGTCGACAAGAGTGGAGGAGGGGCAAGGAGAGGGGCGAGGGAAAGGGGCCGGAAAATCGATTGTACATATAAGTTGGTAGCCTCGAAAGTTTATCACATTGGCTCTTAATCAAAAGCATGTCTTGTACGTCGGATACAAGCCATAGCCTCTCACAGCTCTAGCCAAAGCACTCACCTTGATCTAACACGGTGAGCGATGCGAAGTGGAAATGAAAGGGGATCGAGAGAGGGAGGAGAGGGAGAGAGAGAGAGAGAGAGAAAGAGAGGAAGCAGCTTCGGGACGGAATTTCCACTTCGTTTCGCTCGCGAATTCAGGACCACCATTTCTCTTCTTGGCCTCTGATTGGCAATAAAGTACGGACATGATCGAAGCAGGTCAAGACATTGTGCGAGAAGAAGGAAGTAAATGAAAAGCGTCCTTCCTCGGGCTATATTCCATCGAAGATGAAACCGAGGCTTCGAATTCCCGAGGAGTCTCATACTGCGCTCATCAATCCTGTCAGATTTTAACTCGACCGCCGACCGTTCTTCTGCCCACTTTCTTCTGAGTTCTGCTCTACAGGCAGACCCAGTATAACGTGCGGTCACGATAAATCAAGTTTTATATGTCACGCTCTTATTCGTTGAAGTCGAGTTTTTTAAAGAGTGGAATGATTAAATGAAAGATTAATTATTCACAGGTGATAAAACGTTCTTTAACGTATGCGAAATATTAGAATATTAAAACAAAATATTATACTATTATTCTATTGGTTTTTTTTATCTGTTTCTGCAAATAATACTTCCTTCAAAAATAGATTAAGCAAACGTTTTACTTTTCTTCAAGACCACAAAAGAAAACGCGCGCGATCATCAGTTGGGCTGCGAATTAACATCTAATCTCACAGAGTGGCCAACTGCAGTTACTTCACTGTCGAAATTACCATGTTGATTACGGCATTCGTATACTGTGTTTGCTCACAGGCACACATTGTCAGTGGCGCAGCGAGTTAGCACTGTTGGCTGCTGTGCATAATGCAAAACTATAATGCTTTCGGACGAAGGTAACGCGCGATTATTACGGCAGCGAGTTCGCCGCAGACCAGCAACACGATGTATACGAATTGCCGTTAGCAGTGGCGGCGGGCAGGATCGTTCAACCAACAGCGGTTACAACAACAATTTATGTCGCGGTTTATTAGGCGTCGCGCGATAACCCGGCGTCCCCGACAATAATCCTTCGCCGGAATTTCAAGCGACCTGCTTCCGCATCATATGAAAAAACGGGAGAGAAAGGGAGGAAGTGGGCGGCGCGGCGGGGAGATTGAAAAATTGGAGCTGAGGGTTCATTTGCCGGGAATAATACGCTGGAAGGGCCGTGGGATGCTGTAAAATATACAGGGTGCTCCATACACTTTGTAAGTGAACTACTTCCTAGAAAATGAGTGAGATATCAAGATAACTATTTCGATATTTCGCACCAAAAAACGTTTACTGGTGAATAAAAATAGTATGGCAATGGAATGCTTCAGTTATTCCTTAGATTACTATTCCCAGCCACAACATTTACGAAACTCCCTGTATAATCAGAAAGGCAGAGATGCACACGCAGCCGTCACGGAAGCGAACGATCGATTTTCCGCGCTCGCATTTTTCCACTATCATTTATCTTCATTGGCGCGATGGAAACACGGCAAGTAGGGCGGATTCTCCCCTCCGCCGAGCCGGGAAGCACATCCTCGGTGGAAAGCGACTCTAATTCCGCAACAGCGGTGCCAGCCGCGCTTCAAATTGAAAATTAACAGGACGAACTGGCCTGCTCCCGCTTCGTCCCCGGTCCTCACATTGCTGGTGGCTGGGAGAGAGGGAGAGGGAGAGAGGGGCAGGCGGAAGCTTCTTGCGCTCGTGAAAGCGTGGAAAGTTGGCGAGGGGAGAGCTGCTAGCGCGCGCGCTACCGGCTAGCTCGATAATTCTAGCCTGCCATTAAACGCGGCGAAAGCCCCTCTGTTCCCTCGCTCTTCTAGGCCACTGACCGGGTTTCACTGCATCCTCGGAAATTTCCAAGTTATCGAGAATTACGTCAGCGCGCGCTACCCCACTCATTACCGCTCATCCGGTGCCGGTGATCCTGCGATCGGCATTGTGCCACTTACCGGCAACTTTTTACTGCGCTCGTGCAGCCGCAAGCCTCCGGCGATTCTCAGTGACCCGAGCGTCAGCGTGCTTCCGCATAATGATCTCCGCTTGGCAATGGATCCACCATTAGCTTGCTTTTTCATCGTTGATTCATTTTGGTAAATTTTCGAGAAAAAAAGGAATGCGCGATAAATCAATTTTATATATTATCTTAATTTTTTACTTATTATGAAAGTGTTCGTAATGTTTTCTTAAAAAATTAGTGTTTTTATTGTAATTCGAAAGGTGGAAGCATGAGGATGCAGAGAGTTGTAAGTATAATAGACGCGTCTGACCATGTATCGACTTTTACTACTGGGAGAACGATGGTTTGCTTGGTGAAGGATTCAAAGTTGGTTCGACTAGTTTTTTATGATATCCTGTAAAAGGTTTCTCTAATATTATGTATTAGTGATGATTAGTAGGATTAATATGTTCAAATTTACATAGAGATGACAATTTGCTAATATAAATATAAGTATAAAAAAGTCATTTATTAGACGTAGCTTTCACGCCGGCCCAGTCAGACGACCCGTAAAATAAGGGTAAGATGCTTCGAGATTTCAGGGTAAGTCTTCCTTTTCAGGTAGATCGACCTGGCAGACTACAGTGGATACAGCGTCAGAGGTGCGTGACGCGGAACTAAATCATCGTCACATTTTCATGCTTGACGGCAACAGGCGACCGACGCCCGAGGCGTCGCTCAATATGCGTTTCGCACTTTTGGTGGTTAGTTCGGAAACTCTTCGGTAATTTTTCAGGTTTTGAATGGCGATTGTTTAAAAAACGAGCAGCTCCGAGATTTCGCAACATCGAAACTCTTTAAAAACGTGGCGTTTAATTTTCGCCGCGCACGATCTTCGTAATTCCCTGTCGCTGACGGAGTTTAATAGCTGCTGTTATTATGATACATCGTGCGCTACATTCGCCTGTGCTTGCCCTGGTTCATAATGAATCGACGTTCATTAATACCCATTCATTTTTGCCCTTAAAGGGGAAACTACGCTGGTGTCTGGTGCGCCATTTGGACATTCATTATGTCTTTGAGAAATATATTACATATATTTGCCTGCAACTTCTGCATTCCGTTCCCGAATTTCGGGGGCTTGCGACGTCGTTTTTTTTTGTCTCCAAAAACAACAGGCCTCGCATGTCAGTGTTTTTCAAGCAACACTGCCGTACCGGTGAGCAGCCAAAAACCGGCCGGAAGAATGATACTGCATTTTTCCGTTAATCCAAAAAGCAATATCGGAATTGCGATGCTCGTTGTATCGGGGCTTGAAAAACGAGAGGAATAAATGAACCTGTCTGCATAGGGATCGCGGCGCGCGAGCGCGATCCTGTTTGCGTACACGACAAATCACGAATACCGATTACAGTCCCAGGGTATTCCAGGACCATTTTTCAATTAAGTAAAGCACCGGCGTCGCAATGCACGACAAACTCGTTTGGCAGCTCCAACGGCGCGCGATCACCTCGGCCAAATGAAATAGTAATTGCCATTAACCCACCCCGAAAACCCGAGCGAGGTGCTTCGGCGGGGAGGATTTCCTCTCGGTGGGAGGCTTTTAAAAAGGAGCTCGTTATTCGCAAGCGGGCATTTCTCCCGCGAGTAACCTAGCACTTCTTGCAGTGCGAGAAGCACGTAGCGCAAAAAATCGTCCGTTTTAAATGCTTCAAAAAGCACGGGGTCACCATCGCCACCGCTCGGTTACCTGATAATGGCCTGCGAGCGATCCGCCGCGTATAAACACCGATTAAATCAGGAGAGCAGGCGCCTCAAAGTAAATCCGTGAGTTGGCAGGTGTGCGCGAGGCAGGAACGCGATAAGCAACAGCAGGATATTTAACGCGTAAACCCGGCCAGCCAGGCTGCCGAGTAAACAAGAGAGCCAGCCACATAGAAAACCGCAAGCCCGACGCTCGTCGTATAGTGGAGAATTTAATACAAGCTGGCGTCGCGGCGTTGCCGGGACAGCACTTCGAGCACTTTTTTCGTCGTCGAATATTTTCCCGGGTGGGAGAGAGATATGCGTGGAGATCGGCCCGTCGGAGCCCTGCTGCCAGGGCGTTGTCCCATGAACGATTTCCATGGAAGCGCGCTTGATGCTGGAGGCAGAGCTCTTGTACGCTGGGCGTCCGCAATCGCACGCCGTGCGCCGGGACGACTAGATTACGTCGCAGGAATGCCTGCTGAAGCTCTCGTGGCTCGAGGAGTCGCGCTATTTGAATGGGGCTCTCGCGATAACGCTCCCGGCGGGGTTGTTAGCGCCGCGCCACCACTACTACTTGTCTCTCCCTTTCTACCCCGACCAATCCCTCTTCTCCCTATCCAACCCCCCCCCCCTCTCTTTCTCTCCCTCTCTTTCCCTCGCTCTCTTTTCCATGGCGTGCGATCGCACGCTCGACACGCAACGAAAGAAGCCGCTTTTCCCACGTACCTCTGCCACCCGTATTCCTCTCTCGCCGCTCGCCCTGCTTAGTTCCTGTTTTGCGAAAGAAGTGCGACGAACTCCAGAGTGGTTTTGGCGTACTGAACTATCTCGCCGCTCCAGCAATCTGCGAATTTCCTTTTTTCGAGACCCGTACTCGACTTGGTTTGCTTAAAAGTTTTTGTCTTTAAAAAAAGCAAAATACTATTGTATATTAAATCCTAAGTCTTGTGGAAATTAATTTTTTTTTCATTTCCATATTTACAAAGGATATGGCGCGAATTAAACTTTTTAAACGTAAAAAAAACGTAGTGGATTGTCTTGAACTTCGTGCAGTATATTTCAAATGGCTTCCTCTGCTATTTTTGTTTTAAAAAGGATTCTAAGCGCAGTGTGCCTGTTAAAAGCTTTAAAGTTAGAAAAAAACACACACAATGAACTGTCTCACAGCTGGAGTGGCGTGTGCGTTTATTTTTTTGGGACCTCCATTTTCTAGTCCCCTGCGTGCAGTTGCTGGTGATGGTGAATAAATTTTCTTGGGGCAGACTTTTGTTTTTGGCGTTCGGAGTTCAGTGCGCTGATGAAACGGGTGCGCTGAGAGCGATTCATTTTCCCCGGAGCAACGTTACTTTCTCGCTGCGCGGAGTTTTTTGTTGGCCGGCCTGTTCCAGATCTGCGCGTTAAATGACAGAAGTCATTAAAAGCGCATTTCTCGCGCGCCCGCCAGCACAGAGCGAGTTATATCTTTGTGTTTTATTGTTGTAATCAAGCGTTATCATTAGCAGCGCTGTTTTAGTAATGCAGATACCGACGCCTGGCCTTAATTGCTTTGCTTGGCGAGTTACGAAAACATTTGGGAGACATTCTCTTTATCTTGCAGCCATTTCAAACTACAACTATCTTAAATACACTAACGTCGACAATGGACACGCGCTTACGAGCTTTTCACAAAAAATGTCGCTTAACGAATTATAATACTTGAGAGCTTTGAATTATTCGAATATCGAAAAGCAGAGTGCAGATGTTTGTGCAACATGATATTTCCCCGATATCGATTAATAAATTGCGTAACGCGATACACCAGACTGTAAACGGTTTACATTTGATATGTAATTTGATGGGATATTTCGGTTTCCCTTCACTGGCTTTTCCAACTTTTAATGGTTCCACTTACACGCACTCTTGACGGGTGGAAAATGCGGAGGATGCACCTGCGTAAATCCAATGGTGCGAATAAATTTTCGAGGAGAAAGGTGCACGAGATATAATGAAAATCATGGCGAAATACGGCTACAGAGCCTTTCGCTCCCTGTTATTGGGAAATACAAATCAGGCAGTGCCGCGTGTGACGATTTTATCCTAATAACAAAAGTGTACCAGCGCAGAGAGTTAATGTCAATCTGGCAGCGACAAAGGCCCGCGAGAGGAATGTGTAATATTTGATGGCAAACATCGAATAGCATAAATCAATACGTACTGCCAACCAGTTCTATAACGAGGTTACCTCATCCACCGAAAGGAATTTCCCAGAGCTGCGAAAATGTATCCATTATACTCTGACGGCCCGTGATATTTCCTGCCGGCAATTTTCATGGCCCGCATTGCTTCAGCCTCATCGATCGTTTTATCTAAATACTTCAATTTCGGCGCAAACGTCCTACGCATTTGGTTTGATAAAGTATTCATATTTCGCAGTGTGTGCCTTGCCGATTCGAAAAGGAGATCGTGCGAATTTCAAATAACACTGAAAATGTATTACTCCGACAATATTGTCACAGGAATTTCAATAGTTTATTGTAGTAGCATTCTCAGTTTTTTATTGTTAATGGGAGATATGAAGGTTCTGTGAAAATACGAGTAATATTGTGTTCTGAGAAGTTGTACGGCCAGCAGTGTAATATCTGCATTGCTTTCAAAGTATAAATCAGAATTTAAATTTACATTGCACTTAACCGTGATCATTACTAATGCCGGGTTAATTATTGTTGCAAAGTCTGTATGCATTTAACCTGCATTAATATCCTGCGTATTTTACAAAACAGAGTTGTTAATATGTAATTGGAGACTCCAGTTTTGAATCCTATTCCAATTATGTCTACTAACATGGAACATAGAAGGTATAACGAAACGATAATACTGTCTTATCATTCCTCTATTCGACACTCAGACTCTTTCATCGAGCATGTCGCAGTTCTTAAATAGTCTCCAAGAGATGTTTGCGCTGAGCATGCTTAAGACTGATTTATGGAGCAGCTTTCAATGAAAAGTTCCTTATATTAACGTGGGATACCAAGCGTCAGCAAATGTAAGTCCTGGTAACTTTCCAGAAATTTTACGGAAACTTTCTTTCGCTCGGCGCCACCGCCGGGCGAACTTGGCCGAGCTTCTCCCGCAGCAAGTCGGGCGTTAATAATGAATAGAATTCAGAAACTCGCAAATATGCGATGCCCGCAGGTCTGCCGGATTTGATGCTGGCATCAAATCCGGGCACGTTCGGGCACATGACGCAGAATCTGTCACGTGTTACCCAGTTTCTGTTCACGTTTGGATACCGAACGGCAACGGCGTCCTCGCAATTTCACCTTCCCTGACAGGAATGTCGTCTCGAAATTAACGGCTCCGCATTTCCAGTTATTGAAATCGACTGCCACTCTTCTGTTTCCCGCTTGCATTATCATAACAGTGATTTGATGATTCGTCAAGTCCATTTCGTAGGTTGGATAGCGTTGTTTTTACCTGAGTGAATTGTAATCATCAAAAATAATTACATTCAATTCCGAAACCGTTAATACAATAATTTGTAATTTCATCAAATTGCTTAGTACACTCAGCTACAATGGAATCACAGTTGGAAGTATTAAGCAAAGCATAAACCAGAGTACTGTGACGTGAAAGCAACCAAGGGAAAACTCAAATTCTCGTAATTCTGCTATTACAATTCGCTTTACCGGTAAGATTTAGTAAAAGGAAATCCACCGCAGAATAAAGACAAATGGAAATCTACATGAAATGTTAAACTACATCAGCAAAAGTCATTCTTATGGCTTCTTACAGTATTACAATATTGATTATAATTCTTGGGACGTTGAAAGTGCAAAATGCTTCCCCGACAAGCACATTGTATCACATAGCCATCAAGCTATTGTTTCGGAAAAAAGGGGCGGGGATATTCGCCAGCGATTCCAAAGCCAATAGATATTTTCTGTAATGCCGGCGGCGTCGGTGTCGCCAAACGTAACTCACGTCGAGATTTATGTAGGCTGTGGGTGGCCCGCGCTGTGCAAGTTATAACGCTTAAACGGTGCTGATAGTTCGTAAACTGGACAGCATGATTTATTCCCGGACTCCATGGAATCTCTGGGATCTCTTAAATCTGTCGCGCCTGGATATTGCTCCTGAGTCATTGGACCGAATGTATGTTTGTTGCGTCTGTTGCAATGTACCTTCACTGCATCGATGTTTGATGGAGTTTTCAGGATCCGTCATTACTAATTCTTACGCACAAAACTCACAAGCGAGAAACACTGACTTCTTTTATAACAAACTGTATGCCACAACTATAGCAGAATTATTTTACACTTTATTATAGAAATTACTGTGCAAAGTTTATGCTTGAAAATAAAGGTAATTTTCTGCTTATTTTACGTTTTATTATGATAAGATTATTAGTGGATTAAAAGGTAAATTACGACGTTTTCATTAGTCAGCTATTGTATCTACTATCACGCAACAATTTGGCAAGAGCCAATGGTATGCAGAATACGCGATACTTCTCACGCCACTCGCACACACCCATCCGATCCCGGAATCCTCGGTAATTTGCCAGGCTTTAATTCCCAATTTCCTCTCGAACACAGCGATCATGTGTGATGTGTTTATTCCTTGTAACCAATACGCGTTTCCGGCACTTTAATACCGCGATCGCTTATGCTCGCTCAATCATCGGCAAACACGTGCCTAGTGCTTCCAGATATTGCCGTGCAGCCTGTTATCCGGATTTGCATTTTATCGGAGCGTAATTACATACCGACGAATCTATATGCAGAGTGACGTTCCCGCATAATCAAAAACTACTGGCTCTCGTCGTCCGTTTGTTCTGACTTCCATACCGCTTGACTTCCACCGCGAATCCAATCGATAGTACGGTTTTAGTACACGGGAACCTTAATGGAATTGGCCGGCCAACTTTGCCGAAGTATTTTCGAAAAGAAGATTTATTACTATGATTCGATGACACTAATTGAAGTTTCCGTTTCACATAATTCCACATCTGCTTCCTTTTGCTAGATCGCAAAAAAAGCAAGATGATCTTATCATTATTCTGAATTCATCTTATTATTATTATGAATTTAATAATAAAGAATCATATTCAGACAACTTATTTCCATGCAAAAATAGTTTTACTAAAAACGAACTATTTCTGTATTTCATTTTATGCAGATTGGCATGAAGATTTAGTATTAGGTAAGGTGTTAATAAAGTTTGGGCTACATGCGAGAGTAGCTTTCGTTGCCTGGAGTTCAAGTAGACCCGTGGGCAATAGCCCTGATATATTCTACCTTGTTTGGCTTAGATTTCAATGTTATGGATACTACCAAGTGCGTGTGTACTCGTATACATATACATGTATATCAGCATGGACATTCAGGTTAGCTAGAGAAGAGCGAGAGTGGGAGAGAGAGAGGGCGTCTCAATAGTAGATAGAGTGCACACAGACAGACATATAAGCAAGAGGTATGTACGGGTGGCAATGGGGACGTGGAAACTCCCTTAACAGTATTAACATTTCGAGCTCCCATCGGAGCGAAACCCTTAGTACATGGAGAAGCGATCTCGAAGCGATTATGCCGGCTGTAGATACCATTATTAAGACGGTAAACACGGTTTGAATGGTATTAATCGATTAAGCCATTGACGCAATCAATGTTCAATGATATGTGATGGATTGTCGCATTAATGTTATTTGAATCGCACAATCCTTTAAGCGTATTTGTATGATTCATTATTTTTAAACGATGACTTTATTTATACTCGACATAAATATCAAAAGAGTTAATATATTTCAGGTTATATTTTCATTAAATTTTTGTAATCGTTTTAAATATGGTAGTTTATTAGAAAAGTATGTATTAAAGACTTGAGTGGAGTATCGAGTGCGAGTTGAAGTAGCGGCGAAGTATAAACGATTTTCAGCGAGTGTCTTATAACCGTTCCCTATCGCAAAACTTTCTCAGACGGTGTCGGTTCGTAACGAGTCGAAGGATATAACGACTTTTGAAAATTTAACCGATCCACCTGTGTCGATTGCTGTAACATGAAATCACTCTGGCTCGAAGTCCTCAACAAACCCGAGGCAAACTGTCGAAAAAATTGGATTTATTCAGTTTTATTTCAAATGTACAATTATTACTTTGCAAGAGTGTCAGCTAAGTGTTCTAGTCATTCAAAACAGTCGACAGTCAAAACAAATTATGCATCGTTACTTTTCAATGCGAATACCTACTGCGGTCTGATATTTTTCAGTTCGTTAAAGAGCCGGAGAGGAAAATCACTCGAGCCCTTTTTCGAGCGGCGAGCGGTGAGCGCTCGCTTTGACGCAACGAGCGCCATCGAAATTCCCCTGGCTTTTGGGAAGAAAAAATTTCTCGCCTCGCCGCCACCCCTATTCGCATGAAATTTGCCGTCTAATGGATTTCAATCCTTTTGTGCGTAGCCAGCGCGCGTTACATGCCAAACCCTTCGCGCGTTCCCCTCGCCGAGGCTCTCCTCCCGCTTTTTTCCTGGAGCGAGCGGAGAGCAGCCGGGATAGACGTGGGGGTTTCTTGCCCGGCAGTGTTTTAACGCAAAAACCGGGTCCCTTGTCGTCGTGAAATGAATTACGCTCGGCTCTGTTTGACGTATTGATCGTACTGCCGCCGGTGCTGCTCCTTCGGGGAATCAAGTTTACGCCCGGCTTGACGCCGCGCCGCGCCGCGCCGCGCCGGCATACAACCAGCAGCCGACTCTCTCCGACTCTCGGCTGAATAATTAGTTCAAGCCGTCCGTTCTCGGTCTATCGCTCACCTGGAGATTCGGCGGGCAATGATCGAGCAGCTCCAGCATGTGCCTGATATTCTGCGCGTCCTGGATCACGAAGTTCAGCTCCATGTCGAACTCCCCGCCGACCAGCTGCAATCAGAAAAGAGAAGGTTCGCTTTAGGAGGACAGCCAGACTTTTAACTTAATTAGTGATGGCTCTCGACTACTCTATTTCGGTATTGGGCACACTGGACAGCCTGGGAATAGCATTAGTGTCCTTCAGAGCTGTAATGTTTTAATTAAATTTTTTAATTTCTCTCTGTAACACAGAAATTCCCAAATCAATGACCCATGACTTTCCTTATCTGTGCTAATTAACTGGGAATATAATTATAACATTTTTATTCATTATGTTGAAAGCAAAGGGATGATACTACTAATCGATTTCATGGTGAAGCATCCTAATGAAATGTACGAATAATCAACTGAACAATTTTAATTGCATTTTATTAATCCGCCGCCCATTAGTACTTAAACTGTTCAATTATGGCCACACATGGTAATTAACCGTCACAGAAGCACCGAAATCAAAGGTGTATTGTTTCCCTCGCAGTACATTACACTAGTACACACAAGCTCAAATGGGATTTCGAGTAACTGTTGCGTGAGATATATTTCGTTGATGTTAATAGGACTGTCAACAGATCTCAGTGGAGCCGGATGCTGCACAGGAGCGACGTTCGATCTTCTCTCTCTCTTTCCGCAGGAGCGTCTTATAGAGATAGGGACTGGCCGGAAGTGGTGCTTCTCCCAAGGAGAGAGGACAATTTCCGGTGAAACATCTCACTCGCATTCCGCAAGCCGGCACAGCAGCCCTTTTCTCCTTTCTTCGGAAGGTTGCTGCTGGCATCGATTATGAATTGCCTGCGACCCAGTCCTGTTTACGACACGACCGCCGCCAATTTTTATGCCCTTCCGGCGCCCGTAAAAATTCATGAGCGGAATAGAGCCGTTCATAAAGTTTAAAGGGAGTGGGTGATCTCTTCTTGAAAGCGTTCACCTAAACCAACGTGCCACAGCCGAGCTCTACCGTCAAGCAGCTCGGCCGATATCCGATTAAACTCCGAAGAGCTTGCGAACGCGTTTGCACTCCCTTCCCCCCTTTGATTTACGATTTGGGGAAATGTAAGGGGGAGTACACCGCGTCTTTCAATTCCCTGGCACTTTGGAACTTAGTGCTTTCGCGCGCAAAGTGTGACGAATTTCATATTGGTTTTGGAATCTTTTGAGTTTCATTAGCAATTACGATTTTTTCGGTACTTAATGCATCTTGCTTTCCATGAATATAATAACACATCCATTCTGATTCGAGTTGCTGGAATTATTTCTAAATGTCATTAAGTAAATGTCTATTATTATCAAGTTGTAATAAGTAATGACAACTGAAAGTAGACTTTTACTAGTATGCCGACGATTAATATTAATATAAACATTACTGTAAAAGAGTAGGGTGTCGATCCTTTAATCAGGAGACTCGGTAGAGTCTCGCGCCAAGTAGTAGTATATATAGGACGGCGCAGTATATATAGGACAGCGCGAGACTACCGAGTATACTTATCCCGAAGTGGTGCGGTTGTCGTCTGCTAGAAAACTTTCACCTCGATTTATGAGAAAGTTATAGCTCCAAGAATTTATTTCTCATTTTTGTATTTTTTTTCCGATTTTTCTGAATCGAATGGGCCAAGAATCAAGCGAATCGGTTCAGTAATTCAGGAGATATGAATTCTGCTGCTTATTTTACTCGTCGAAAAGGCGAGGCGGATTATGTTCAGAAGTTTCAGCAATTCCTAAAAATGTGACTTTCACTTTTTTCACACCAGCTGGCACCACGGTGAAATGTCGCGTTTACGTTACCGATCTATAATCTGTAATCTGTGTCATACCGACACTTTGGTTAAGCCGGTTATGCCATGGTTGGTTATGTGCAGTAATGGTTATATGACACAGTCCGATTTGATCATTTTATTCCAGATTCCATGCTTTATTTAGTTAATAAAAGAGTCTAGTGTCCTTACCCTTGTCCCTGTGACCTTGTCATTATTAAGAATTATGAAATGTTGAAAGTGTTAAGTGTGCCACTTGCAAGTCCTGGTTTTGGTAAACAAGTGTTGATTACCAATACTTAAAATTGTTAAGCGTGTAATATATCAATCTTTTAAGCAATATGAGCTGTTATTTATAATTTAAGGGAATGCTTGTTATTGGTAATCAGTGCTTGCTCAAACTAATGTCAGGAGTTTACGTGTTTGCTCCATCAGCAAGGCACTTGACAGTCAAGATACACCAAACGAAACTAGATTGTGTATGAGCTGGGTATATTGCTAACAAAATCTACATCATTGTTTAAGCCAATCCTTCACACTTAAAATATGAACTAAATGATATGCTCATACGCAATCCAATTTAGTTGTGACTGTCAAGTTTGTTGCTCAAGGAACATTTGACTAAAATGACATAATTCAGTAATAGTTACCAGTCATACGTCATTTAGCAATATATTATCAATTGATAATTAGTATTTGTTTAGCAAATTTCATCACTTTTGATTGTGCACTATTTGAGCTATGCATTTGCCAATCAAGATGTATCAAAGTTAGAGTTCTTATGTAGCTATAACTAATCTAATCTGAAATTTAAATGCATCCTAGCTATTGGTAATGTATCATTGCTGATTTGAACCTGAATTATTGTATGTTAACACTTTACAAATTATATTTGGCAGGCAACATCTCCATGGGCTCTTTAATTTTAGTGTTCCTGACTGTGAAGTGTCTAAGAAATGTATCAGTTAAAGAGTTAAGATGATGTAATCAAAGTACATAAATTTTATATTGAAATAAGTACTTATTGTTAGTAAATTTCAATACTAAAGGTTGTACCATCTTGAGTTATGCATTTGAGAAACAGAATACACTAAAATTAGATAGTGTATGAGGATAGCTCATTCAATAGTATAACATGTAAAGTGTTATGAAATAATGCCACCCCAGCACCCGAGAAAATAGTTTAGAGAATAGAGTTTTTTAAGACAACAAAGTAAATGCTATGTAAAATTTGCTTAAAGGCCTTCATTGTATCATTTTCTATAAATTGGCGGAGCTACAGCACGTCAAGTAAAGCTGTGTAGTGTTTTGCCGTCGAAAAGATTTCTTCTCTAATCTGGAGCAAGAAAACAAACATTGTTTAATCTTGTATTCTGCGTAAGCTTAACTCGAAAAGTACCTATCAGAATTAAACAATATTGCTTTTTGTTAGAATGACGCACATAAGAGAAAGTTTCTGTTTTCGATAGAATATTATGTGAAATTTTAGGAGATAATTTATTTCTATTGTACGTCGTTCTAACAAAAAGCAATAGTTTTTAATTTATTTTTGCTACGTACTTTTCGAGTTAAGCGTATATAGAATTGAATACTGTCTGTTTTATTACTCCAGATTGAAAATTCGAGAAACGTTTCTGCCCGTAGAACACAAACACGCTTTCACTTGCTGACGAGCTCTAACTCTGCCATTTTGTCGAAAATAATTAAATAAAAAACTGTAATCATTCTTTAAAGTACATAATAAAGGCCTTCAAACGAATTTTATTATTGCTAAGGGTTAACTAACAAAAAGACATAAAATCCGTCCAAAAACATTAAAATGTAAAAAAAGTGCGCCAAGTAGTTTGATTTGCCGACAAAATTGGAATATAATAAAAAAGATAATAGATATCATACAAGAAAGCCAAGTTTTCATTCAAAGATACCTTGATTTAACTCGCACTAGCAACGACCAATAAATTAACAATAAATTAGCGATTAAAAATAAAAAAAACTTGGCGTTTGCGCACTTCATTCGAGGCACTCGCACCGGTAATATTCCTAAAAAAGTTTTAATGAAATTAAATTGTGGTAAAGTGAGTGTTAGGTTTAAATCAGTTTCTCATTATCTTTTTACCTCGCAGTGAAGCGCGCACACGCCAAGTTTTTTTTATTTTTAATCGCTAATTTATTGTTAATTTATTGGTCGTTGCTAGTGCGAGTTAAATCAAGGTATCTTTGAATGAAAACTTGGCTTTCTTGTATGATATCTATTATCTTTTTTATTATATTCCAATTTTGTCGGCAAATCAAACTACTTGGCGCACTTTTTTTACATTTTAATGTTTTTGGACGGATCTTCTTTAACTCCACATGTACTCGTCACTTGTTCGTGCCCCTTTCGCAATTCCATCCAAAAAGATAAATGAATTATGGATGATTCCGTCGACTCCGTGAAGAAAGTCGATGTTCGAAGGACGCGGGCGGCACGTGGCTCCTTTGTCGTCGCGTACAAATCGCTCTAAGAAAGCATCCGTTCCCCCAGGAGAAAATGGCCCCAGTGACACGTGTCACGGATCTCCCATTATTCCTCGGGTATCATCGTGTCAGATGACAGCGCCGATTCGCCAATATATATTTCACAACCCCATCACCGCGAAACTGGCTGGAATATGGAGCTACCTATCCAACAGCTCTTCGAGCAAATTAGTTGATGATATTATTAATTGATTAGCACATTCTAGAACTGATGGACACTACTGGCCAGTAGATTAAACGTAGTACGGTGCATTTGCAAATACATTGTTCATTACATTATTAAACAACTCTTAGCTGATTAGAACTAACATTAGAGGGTTAATTTCAAATTCATTGGAAAATATTTCAACTGTTTTTGATGTGTTTAAACATCGTACAGTGGGTCAAAATACTTCTCTATCATTATGTGATATGGAAACATAATTATTACAAATATAATCAACATAGTGAACATAATGAATATGCAGAAAGTTTTCTGCGAGCTATTGTATATACAAGCACAAATAGCAGAGACGCGTCAGCAAATGTGGCAAAGAGAAAACAGCGCTTCGGTATTAGCCGCACTTTGCTGTGCAAACAATCAGCGGAGCTCAAAAAAGGCAGACCGAACGCTGTCATGAATGACGCGGGAAGGCTTGCAGCCTGTTTCCCGTAATATATAAACGAGAGTGGAGTGCGAGAGTGATCAGGACGAGCGGCGCCCGGAAGGGAGAATGGGTTTTGGTGAATTAGAGCTGGCCAGGCGAGCCCGCCACTAATTGGACACCGCTTGCTTTTACACCTTCTATACACCCGCCAGTCGAAAACAGCCACTGCGCTCCCTCAATCTGTCCATTCAGTCGGATCCCAGTTGAAAAGCTTGCGGTAAGATCCGCCAGTCAAAGATGTCGGATGTGGTTGAATGTCTGTCGATTGTTAATACTTTTAATGGGCATTTTCTGGATTTTTAACTTCGATAAAAGTATTTACTAGCGTTACTTTTACAGTAGAAGAAATTACACTAATTGTGTATTGGTGGAGGAATTTTTTCATTTCATTCCAAGATAAAATTTTACTGGGATAACGATATTATTTGCCCTAATAGACTTTTAATATATTTCTCATTTAGTTTTTAAAGCAGCATACCCGGCGCAGTAATTGTTTCTGAGTTTCCCATGAAATAACTTCACGAACTCGCCAGACGGAGAACCGGCGGCCCGGATGGACATGTCTATTACCCTCCATCATTCTCCTGACCTCTTTCCCCTCACCTCCATCCTTTATTCACTAAGCCATGCCCGGCTTCCTTCCACTTCTCACTCCCGACTCCCGCCTCATGCAAAATTCCCACCCGCGTCATGAATCCTCTACCTCTGCCTTGTTACTCTCGTATTCGTTGCGTGCGCACATAAAAATGCGGAAACTCACCTGGTGCAACATTCACCCGCAATTCCTCAAGGAACACATAATAGAATTGGGGCATCCCATTTTTCCCAAAGGAAGTCATACGTTAATACTCATCGACGCGCGCGGTTAATGAGAGTCTGTTTGTGTTAACGAAGACAGGAATTGCCAAGCCGTCAGTAAGAAGCGCCGCTAAGATGACAGCAGCACAAGTTTACAAGGGAGGAGTCGCATTATGTGAGAAGGGACGAACGTAGAAGCGTAAGATGCAATTTATGCAGAATGGGCACACGTTTTTCATGCGGACGTGCGCTAGAAGAATGAGATGTGGGAGAGAAAGTCGAGTCGCCAGATGAATTACGTAATCCTTCACCCCTCGCCTTTTTCCTCTCTTTCTTTTCCGTAAGGTAGTAGTTTCTTAGTGAAGTTGTCTGACATTCATATTTAAGCCGCGTTCTCGCTAATTAGCCCCGGCGATCCAGGTGAGCTCGAATTTCACAAGGTGCCTATTGTCCTCGTCTTAAACGCGAACTCTCCCTGCGGTCAAATGCTCGGTATTTCCGACTTCCTTTCTTTCTCTCTCCGGCATTTAACCGGCAGGACAATACACGCGTTCCCAGGACGTTTAACGCGCGCATCGCCGACATCCAGCCGTGCCAACTCACTACCAGGAATTCCGTCCTTGGTGCTATGCCTGCTGTTCTCTGCTAGAAAGAATTCTGCGAATTTTCTTCTTTCGTGCAGCTTAGGTTTAATTATGGTAGTGAACTCTTTAAGGTTTTACAAGGTGTTGTACCACTTTGTTGGTTGGCAAAGAGGAATAATTGTAATTATAAATTCATTAAGCAAGGTGGAAGTGCAAGTACACTCAGTGTTGATATAAAATAACAGATAATACAAATACATAGAGTAATATCATAAGCATAAAAGAATGATAAATTATAGCCGTATCATTACTAAAACAACGACCGCACGAAAAACTAGGCTGTCCCACGAAACATCATCCAGCTGCTCGATGAGATTTTTCTCGCTGATTAACCACTCACCACCAGGCTAATGATGCATGCGTAATTGCGCCCAGCTACTCGAGCGTACGACCGCGGTAATGGATTGATTCTCCACCCCGACGGAGTCATCACGATGATTGCGACAATTATAGATGCTTTAATAATTCTAAACAAGCCTGTTTCATTGGCTGAAGTTCCAAGGCGAAGCTTGCGCAAGCAAGCACGCAGGCTGTTGGTTAGAGGAAAATAGCATGTGTGACAAGGACTTTGCAGGCATGCTTTGCCAGGAGCACGTGTACAAAGGGCATTTGCATTGGAGGATTAGGTATGAATAATATTTGAGGATATCCTAGGTGCCGTACGGAGAGAAGGTTGTTGATAGAAGGAATCATCGCGAAGATTAGACTACGAAGGATCGCGGCACAAGCAGGGCATTCGGGATATCGGGCTAATATGGTCAGACTTGATGTGCGCGCGCACATCAGAGAGTATAATCGAAGAGGGCCTCAAACTGTACTCGGTGTAAACTATGATTTGCATTCGCCGCGATGCTCCAGTCCAGTTCAATTCGATCCTGCTCGCTGTCTACGTGCTCGACTACTCGGAGAGTTCGAATTGTGTTTGCAGAATGTTCTAACTTATCTGCTCGGGCAGAACGATCTCTCTGGTGAAGCCAGACAACCTGAGTCACCCTCCTCCTTATGTACAGCCAGTTCTGCCACTCATAATAAATCTCAAACAGTAACTGCATTGCGTCTTCTACAGGGTGGAACTCTTCATGTGTCAACGGTTCAAGGGGGTTAATCTGCATGTTAAGGGGATAAGAAACTTCTAATACAACTTTGAATTTTGGGGTCCCGTTTGTTAGTTATAGCATGTTAAACAATCAGTAGAAAAGGCGGTGTCAGGCGAGTTGGAGGCACTTTTTGACCGGCCGGATAGGCATGGCAAAGAAGGTCACCGTGACCTACACTTAAAATCGGGAGGACATCGGATCCGAACAGATCAGCGTCGATAAGACGGAATTCCTAGCGCGAGATGTCAGTAGTTAGGAAATGACGAGGTCCGAATCGAGAGCGAAAGACAGTTGAATGCAACGGCATGTCTGGCCGAGGCGGCGATATGTGGGTGGTGATTCCGACGATCTCCTCGTAACGTAATCGCCATGTAAGAGCAGAGAAGTCCTGCTACGTAGCACTCAATTAAAGAGATGGTTTCTTTTGAAATTTCAAGTTCAAGTCAAAAAGAGGTCGACGGGAATCACCACCCACATATCGCCGCCTCGGCCAGACGTGCAATCGCGTTCAACTGTCTTTTGCTTGCGATTCGGACCTCGTCATTTCCTAACTACTGACATCTCGCGCTAGGAACTCCGTCTTATCGACGCTGATCTGTTCGGATCCGATGTCCTCCCGATTTTAAGTGTAGGTCACGGTGACCTTCTTTGCCATGCCTATCCGGCCGGTCAAAAAGTGCCTCCAACTCGCCTGACACCGCCTTTTCTACTGATTGTTTAACATGCTATAACTAACAAACGGGACCCCAAAATTCAAAGTTGTATTAGAAGTTTCTTATCCCCTTAACATGCAGATTAACCCCCTTGAACCGTTGACACATGAAGAGTTCCACCCTGTATGTAGTTTGTCTTTCCCGATTGTCTTAAAGCTTCCCTAAGCACTCTACGTCTTCGGAATAATCGTCTGCTGGAGATGCTGTCGCATAAACTCGTCTCATGTTCTTAATTCCCGTTTTGTAAGCAAACGCCCGCCCTTGTCACTGAACTGGTGCGATCCCGGAGCTTTTTAGTACCTAATTAATATAGTTCTCCATTGAAAGTTGCTGGAGTTATGTTCTTCGTAGTGTAATACTTCAGCCTTTCAGGCTTAATATTCATTACCCAACGACATTATCTTTTGCATCTCAGCAGCTTATCCAGCAAGTAATCCAAATCCTAGTCGGATAATTAAGCTAATTAATAAGCTTCTCTGTTAGAAGATTTCTCTTGAAAGAGATCTCTAGCCGACAGTGGCGAGAGATTTCATGAAATCCGAGCAAGGAATAATGCTGGTGAGGAAAAGGAAACGATTTTCCCCAACTCTCGACGGTATATGCTGTCTCGTGATGTAACAAAGCCTACGATAACGTCAGAAGTGTTCTCAAGTGTTGACTCGTGTTGCTAAAACTTGAGATGTCGACCCAAGAAATACCAACCTCTCGAAAATATTCCCTCTCCACATGCGGGTACACGACTGTGTCGACACTCTCACACAAAGACTTTCTCCTCTTTCATTAATGGCACTTCGCCTTCAAGACTTAAATATTGAGTAAATCTATATTATTCAGTTGTTATAACTGATAAAGGTAGATTTTCATTTCTACGTCTGAGATTAATATTAGAGAAGTGTTGACTCGTGCTGCCAGAACTTGAAGAAATCCTCTCGAAAAAAGTCCCTCTCCCCTCGCGGGCACGTACTGGCTGCCAGGGGCGTCCTCCCCGAACCTGAGCGTGTCGGGGCACTCACTCGAAGACTTCTTCCTGCTTAATTAATGAAACTTCCGACACACGCAGAGTGCGTCGCTTCCGCGCGTACACAGATCCATTTTAACAAGAGCATGGTGCGCCGCAGGGGAGTCTGAGTGTCGTATGTCAGAGGATGCGGTCGGCCTGCGATACTTTTATACGCCCACTGCGACAGACACACCCTGCCTCCTCTCTTTCTCTTTTCTCTCGAGCCCAGGCTGCCTCGGGGAATCGAATAAAGAGTGGATCAGAGGGAGAAAGAAAGAGGGAAAGCGCAAAGGAGTACGCTGGAATGCTCGAGAAGGGGACGACTCGTTGTTAGAATCCGACTTTTCCACGATCCTATTCAGTGGTAATGATACCTCTTTCATACCTGATGAAAGCCTTGATCCTAAGATTATTCCGACCGAGCACTCGCTTCTCTTTCCAACCCTCCAATCCTTCGCCCATGCTAGTCAGAACTAGCAGCGATCATTTAGAATACCTGCTTGATCGGTGCTTCTCTTGATTTGTGTACTGTACATTTTTATCTTCTTCCGTTCGCCAGGAAATATTGGAATTCAGGGGAAATGTGTAATCTTTTAAATCATTGCGTTCCATTTTAAATTGGAATCGTTTTCGAGGTAAATAGAATGGTTTGAATTTTGGAGGTATTTGCCAGAGAAATTCTGTACGAGGGATGATTTTACTCATGGTAAAGAAGATCAAAGGTTGGCTTTATTTCTATCATTTTCGTAGCCCGGAGAGGTGGATGGAAATTGATTGGTACTAATGGGCAATGTTAATTACGAGTTTCAAAGTCGACGCAACGAGAGACGACGTCCTGTTTGAACTGCTCTTCCCGCCAGGACTAAAAAGGATCGCCCGTAATAGGGCTTGGAGTTGTTAGATGCTGCGAGATCGGATGATGGTGCCGGCCGCCTCACCGAACTCCAAACTAGGTTGTCCAACTCTAATGGTCTGCAATCAGTACGTATTGCGGTGATCGACTTGCTGAGCTAGTCTGTTACTAATTACATCGGAGTCGCGCAATTAGTGTTACAAGCCGGAAGCAGCGCTCCATACTTTTTAATGATGATGAAACGCTCCGCCGGGATAAGCTGTAATCTTAAAAGCGGGCATCAAGAATTATGAATCAATGGAGGTCTTGATGGGTAACGTAAAATGAACCACTAATTGCGGTTGCGCTCCACAGAAATCTAGCCTATCAGTATCAGCTTGATATATGGAAACCCGATCGCTGGGCAATCATCGTTCATCTGGGCGTATTCATCTGGGAGTCTGCTCGATATTGCAAACTACGTGCTATTATCGATGTTCTCATGAAAATTATATGTATGGCTTTGCCGTCATCAATGCCGAAACTCGAATAACGAAACTAAATCAGTCAGTTCTGTTTCCTGATAGTATATCAGATAGTCTATCAATAAAGAGAGTGGAAATAATTGGAAAATCTTCTACAAAGTACGTAACGAGTGAATTACTGTAAACAATACACAAACAAATCAGAGTAACACAATTAGTTAATGAAGTCGAAGCCGTAAGACTTTAATTAGATACTTGGGGGTATATCCAGGAGATATTCGATCTCACTGATATTACGCATGAGAGCGAAGAGTCTGCGATTGCAATTTGGATTCTTTGGATTGACGAGGCCACTCTATCCTTTCATACAGAAGAGTCTTTATTAGCCCGGACATAATGACACCGAGTGACGTTGTGTTCGACACGAGTGGCTCGCTCGTGATCGAGCACTAATGTGTGTGTATGTATGTGCGCAATGCTTCAGCTTAGACTGAAGTGGTTCATCGTTGCGCCGCTCCAATGAAATCTAGTACTCGAATCCGCCAGGTATGCACATATTGCTCGGGGTTGTTTGTATTGGCCGCGCTCAGCGCACCAGGATCATTTATCCTCGAGTGCACCATCCCCGCCAGTCCACGTAATTCAGAATGCTTTTCAGCCGAATAGCAATTCTGCCAGGTTTTTCCCTCGTTAGAGCGCCTCGATATGTGCTACATGAGGCCGTTGAAAACTACCAGCCAGTCTGTCCGCTCCATCTCCCAGCGAACACTCCAAAAATCTCGAGTGAAATCAGCCTCCACCTTTTTCCGCCTCGCGTGTGACCCCACTCGAAATGCAATTCTCCAGGAATTTCGCTTCCAGTCTCCAACACTGCGAATTTCGTGGGAAATGTTTAGGTGTAATTCTGTCACATAGAATGGTTTGATAACTTTTATTCGAAATTAGTTTTGTTATTAAGCGAGCCTGCTCGGTGTCTGGAAATTCACACGTATAACTGGCGATTAATGTTAAATGAGTTTCTCGTGACGAAAAGTACATGCCAGTAACGAAAGTTTGCCCAACTTTCTCCGCAGCACACACCGTCCATGTGTGCAAGACTTTCGACAGACTTTTGCCTGACATTCATTTTTCATGTAGTTTCCACGCGCTCGCCCAGAATATCTTCGCTCGTTATACGCCTGATTGAGTAAGAATTATACCATTCCTGAAAGAAGAAAGGGATCCCCGAAAAACGGGCGTAATTGCGATCGCACATGATAAACCAGAAGGAAAAGGGGGCTGAAGTGGGACACATGAAAGCGAGCGCAAGTCGTCGAAAGGAAGGAAGCAAGCGTCTCCGCAGCAGTGCAGCTGTCTGGGAGGGACAATTAAGGCGAAATAGGTCAATTAACTAGATTCGTATTTCGCCATAAGTATCTCTGCGTGAGACAGAGCCGAGAGAAGGAAATCTGGCACTGAGGGTGTCGGATGTGAGAGTGAAGGAGAGAAAGAGAGGAAGATGCTGAGGAACAAACGGGATGAAGAACGGGAGGAAGTTCTCTTTCTCAGGCTGGTCGGTGACGGCGAGCTTTTGAGGAAGGTCGAGTGACGAAGAAAGAGGCGGCGAAAGGAGCGAGCGAGCTAGCGGCGCTCGCCTTAATTGGGGACGAGAGGAGTCTCGTAATTTCGCGTCGCGACGTCGAGGCACTGAGGTGCCCGGGCGTCAGTAATTTGTAACTCGTATGCTTCGGCACAGATTACCGCCGTGACAGACCGAGATCATTCCGCTAACAAAACGCAATCGTGCGTGATGTGGCATAACCAATCCTCCTGCATCAAATCGTATCCGCGTAGTAGTAGCTTCTGATTTCGATGACTAGTCACAATCACGGCCATGCTTAAGCATCAATGCACGCGATTGTTTCCTCATTGATTGTTCAATCCGCACCGAATCATCATGCATGATACGACTATTTATTGTTTGGTTGGATCGAAATTGACTTTTACTTCTTTAGAATAATTTATTTAATAGCAGCAACGAGAAATTACTCCAATTAAATTGTCGTCGGTCCAAAGAATTCAATATTCCGAGCTTAAAAAGCTATCCATAAAAATTGTAACAGGAAGGTTTTACTTTCAAACATTTTAGTCATTCACTTCGCACAATTTAGAGTGCGGAAACAGCAAATTATACTGCGTCCCGCGTGGAAATTCACGAACCGTCGTTGACAATAAATTATGCGCGCCACCCGATTAATTGCATAAATAGTGTATTTGACAGGGAATCAAGTTTACTGGTAGCCAAGGGTGAATGAATAATGCACTAATGGTAATTGGTCAATCACACAAACGCATTGAAAATGTTGGTGTGCGTTTGTCTCTCGGGTTCACATCAATAAATATTAGCGGGATTTCGGCAATTGAATTAAATGAATTGAGCGGATACGCCGAGGACTTCGTAATGAGCAGAGAGAAGTACCAAGGTTATTAAGCATTAAAACCTGGAAACTATATGCGTTAAATCCAGTCCCAAATGTAGAGACATTCCCTTAATCTACTCTAAAATATTCATCGTACTCCAATTTCTTCGCTGTTTACATTTCTAATAAATTGAGATTTAAAAACGATAAAATAATAATCAATCCTATTTTTATTCTTATCAGGTTCAAATTGATCTTGTTTTGTGGCATGCCAAGTATTAACAGCATTTGTGAAAATGAGATGGAAAGTCTAATGATGAGGATGCCGGAAGTGTCTTCAACAGGTCAGTACTGGTTGGCAATGGCTGCTGTAGTTCATTAACGCGAATCCACAGGGAGAATCGGGTTAACATCGTCTATCCGGGCGAAGTGCTGGTGTTTGAAAACTATTTGCGCGTCAGTAGCTGTAATAGAGCGCCGCAGCCCCGCTGGCGGCAGACGCTAATCTCGCATAATTTCCTGACTTTCGGTAATTTAGTTTCTCCCGGAGTTTAGACATTCGCACGCTCGTCGCCCCGAGCGCTGCCGCCGCACCCTCACCGATTTTATGTGTGGCCGCACAGATTTTTAATTACGAACTTTCCCTCTGTCGCGCCCTGTCTTTGTCTTTGTGTCTGCTGTTAAGCACCCGGCCAACTACACTTCAACATCACAGCGTACGATATGGAATTACAATTTTGCAAGCTCTGGAACGCTTTGTCCCAAAGTTCTATGTTGAGACTTGTTTCAGTTTCGAGGAAATTTTTTGATATCTAGACGAGCTCTAGCTGTAAAGTTATTAGTAAAGCTGTGGCTTTGCTTTACTACTGCTTTGGTAACACAAAGCATACAATCGTATAAAGTCCTAACAATGCTTCATCCCGAAAAGTTAAGATCTAAGTGATTCAGTTCCATTATTTAGTAACAAAGAACATGTTTCGATGAGTTAACTGTTATTACAATGAAAGAGAGCTTTTCCTTCGCTAAACGTTGCAATTTCTCCCTCAAGCTTGGACATATAGTAGAATTAATCCTGCTCGAGCTTGAATTCATTAGCGTACCATCGATTAAGTAATGCGGAAGTTTCGGGCCGAGTGATGGATGCGCCTGCACTCTGGTTTGCATGATTACGAGAAAGATTAATAGATTGGTGGTTTAGCTAAATGAAGGTGTATCCGGTGTTCGGTAATGCGAGTGCACTCGCAGAATCCTCGGATCTCTTATGTGAAACTTTGCGCACACAAACTTCTACACAAGTAAACTAAACAGGCCCTGGAATGTGCTACGCAATCCTGGACACGTTCCATTCTACTCTCGCAGTAGTTCTGCACGAAGTTTGCGCTGATTCCGACCCAACATTTCCCAAAGTGTGTTATTCAAGCTTAGAAAATTACAACGGACATACAATTTTTTTTGCCACAAAAAGTTGCAGAAGGAGCAAAGAGCTTTTTGTAGTGGCAAGTACGCTTCCACAACCATGGCTTCCATTTCGAGTGTGCCTTATGCTTTCTGCACAAGAAATACACCCGTACATCCGACAAGGACTAAGAATGAAACTATTCCTCAAAGCTTTCGAGGTGGCAGAGAAAACATGCACAGTGGACAAAAGCAGGCCGCGATAAAAATCGTCCGGCCACAACGATTTCACTCACAACAGCACCCTTAAGAGGCAGTGAGAGATATGCCCGCGATACTTCCTGCTTTGCGCCGAAGTGATTTCTTACTATCTGCTTTACAGTATTATTTATCGCTGCTCGAAAAATGTTTGTGGATGTGTATATGTATGGGTGCTGTTGGAAGGGGAAGAGAAGTTTTTCGAGAGGCGAGTACCAACGCCAGAGGATATAACTCCATAAATGTTTTGATTGCCTGGCTTACGTGTATCTCCGGCGATCACGAATCCTTCGAGATAACAACTTTGGCGGCGGCCCTCGTAATAAAAGTCCATAATACCCGTGGCGAAACATTCTTCTCTGCTAAGATTGATAAAGGTTTTCTTGAAAGAATGAAAGAATGTGTCGAGGTTTGTTAACGAGTTGGCACAAGCTTATGTATTATTGGTTTTCATGTTTTGTAGTATACGAAAAGCTGGAGTTTAATATTAAAGCATTGAAAACAACGGTCACTCTAAGTTATTAAAGGAAACAGCACAGAAAATTCAGAGTCACGTAAGTCGGCCAAGTACAAAGCGTACGAAGACAAACTCTCGAAATTGCAGTGCCATTCAGATCAAAGGTGAAGGTTTGACTTCGGGCGAGGTTTAAACGACGTGCAAAATCGAATAGTTTCGACTATCGATGTGTGACTCGTCCCACGCCGATCTTTATTCTACAGGAGACTTTCCAACATTTGCCTTGCCACTTGCTTTGTTTCAAGCTACTTCCTTGAGTTTCGTTCTCCTGAATACTAACTTAACAGTCCTTCCAACGTCCGTCGTCCAGTTCACAGTCCCATTGAGGATTCGGCTAGACTGTTCAACTTCTAGTGTACATTGAGAAATTATCAATCGGCCGAGGCGAAGGAATAGCACGATGTCGTAGGAGTTGAACGAAGGAAATTTTCCGCTTTATTGAAATCTGAATCTGAGTGGCCCAGGAGTTCCCTTCGTCTGTTCTATGCCAGCCGTCGCGTCGAGAAGTATCCGTTTCCGGGCGAAAAAGTTTCGAGCGAACAGTTGCAGCGCCGGGGGAAATGAATTGAAACGAACGAAGCCGTTACCATTCTTCCCTTTAAATATTTAAACTGAAACAATTTAATTAGGCATCGTCACTTCGTTTTGCCACGCTTGTCGCCTTTTCCACCTGGCAGCTCGCTCGACTGTTTGCAGGGTTACACGAAAAATCGTGCCAATTACGGCTTGGTCCGGAATTAGTGTGGTTGGTTCGTTAAAATAGGTCCCAGGCTCTTACACGACTTAGCTGTGAACGGCACTTGACATGCACGCGGCGCCAGCCATTGTACCGCTTCCACATATTGTGCGCTGCAATTACCATGCCACTTAGCCTCTCCAGTTGAAATTATTTCCACCCTTCACGCCGGCCATTGTTAGTTTCCATAGGGAAAGTGGCAAAGAGACTGCAGACCAGAGGGACGCCTGACAATAAGGGGAAAATGACATTCTGGATTAAGAAATGTTACGTCGCATGTGGAATGCAGTATAAATAGAGTCCCGTGAAATTAACACTGACAATCCCGTTGTTAACCTTAATTTCGAGACGTCCTTCATTGTTTGAAAGTCACCACGTCGTGCCAGAGTGTAATTATACGCGATTATTGGGCTTGAAACCTGCGAGTTCATAAGCACTACACTTCTGACGCTGCAAGTAGAACAAACCAATGCATGGTCAGACACACTCTGTATAGCTCAGATGTATCATTAAATATGATATACATCGATTCTAGAATTAAGACAACAATCTTTCGCAAGTCAGTCATACAATCAAATAACCCTACTATAAATTCAATATATTTGTTGACAAGATATTGTAAAAATATTACAAAAATATTTTGTAATGTATCAAGCATTTCGAAATCATTATAAATCCAGGATAAAACTGAGAATTGAATAAAGCTTTTCTTTGAAGACGAAAATCGGTGAAGGGATTCGAAGAGTTTTAGAGCGACGCCAATCACCCTGCGAGTGCGGGATTCACCTGGAATCCTATTTCCGACCTTCGTTTTCAAGCTTTCAGCGGTCATTTCATCGGCGGTGGCTTATCAGTCTGCTGGTACATTAGCAGGCCGAGATTGGAGCCGCCGTTGATTCGTAGGGCAGCGTTAACACCCGGCAATTAAGAGGGACCGCAACGCAATTTATATCTTGCAGCCGGCGGCGAGCTATGAAGCTTCTGCAAGCTTCGTTGGCAGGGCAGCACCAGTAGTCGGCGGTGGAAGGGGAAGCTCACTCGATGATATATCGTGACGCCCTATCAAATGCGGTGGCTGTGTCCCTCTCTCTCCCTCTCTCTCTCTTCATCTCGGTTCTATCTTTCGTTAGCTCGTGGTTTCTCGCATCGCTTACTCCGGAGAATTCGCTTTGACAAACCTCGCTGCTCCTCTGTTCGCGCTATTATGATTAACTATGCACTCGGCCCTATTACAAATTAAGTCGAGCAACTTTGCCACTTCCTTGCCACTTTGTCGGAGTGAGTCTCGTGTTATTGGCTGGCGACCTGGTGTATGACGAAGAAATCTAGTTGTAGGTAAATGAGAAAGAATTAAAAGAATGATATAAGTGGTGAGAACAATGAAACAAGTAAGTTAACTGTTGGTTGGATGTTTGGATTTAAGTTAGTTACTTTGAATTAGTTATTTAATTAAAATCGTTTAAATATTATGACTTCAAATTGTAAAAATGTCTGATGTGGAATTATAGTAGATGAAGGAAAGTTGTACAGAATTTCTTATGGGAATCGAGCCAAGGGCTGTGTAATGCACTGAACTTCTTTCATCCATAATGGAGTTAGTCTTTTATCTTAAGATACGGTCGCACTCCGTTCCAGCGACTATTCCCTTTTATATCATCGCAGAGATTTTATGTTCCATTCGGTCCATACATATTTTCCGCTCTGATTTCACCCGATTCTTCCTCTCTATCCCTCTCTCGCTCTCTCTCTCTCTCTGTCTGCGCGAGTGTGCAAAGTTGCGGCTTCGAAACTACGATATTACTCGCGCCCAGTCAATTTACAACGGCAATCAATACCCATTGCGGCGATATCAAGTCAGTGACATAGTGGGTCGACGATAAATAGAACGAGAATTCCCGGCCGAATTCCCGCAGCCGTATTTACGACTGGCGCCCGTGTTTCCTCTTTGGCATTTTCCGCCGAGCGGCGGGGAACAAGGCGCGCAAGCTCGAATGTTTCCCGCGGAGAGGTCGTTGTTTGCTCGCCTTGGACTCGCACGGCGTGTGCACGGCAAGGATGCCCGATCAATTTTCAATTGAAAAGCTCTCGGCTGTCAGGGGCCATGGGAAGCAGCGTGCTTTCGGCCTCCGACCAATCAGCGGTACACGTGTTAGGCGAGGTCATCTCACTCACCCTTTCTACTTCGAGCCTCGTAGATTCGAGCGTTCTCGCATTCAGTGCTTCCTCTCCGTCTCATTCACGGTGTGTCCGCAACCGACTGCCCAACGCTTCTCCTCTCATTCCAGGATGCGGAAGTGGAACCTCGAGATTTATCGACGTTTTCAAGCCTGCCTGACTATTCTCAATCATTCCCAGCCAACAACATGCGGTGCACCACGATAATGTGAAATCAAGCTTTCTCCGTGCTTGAATTCGATCGTCCCACATTCTCATCCTTTTTACCCTCTCTTTACTAATTCTGTACCTGTGTGGAAACAATTACTTTTATGGTCGTTGCTAAGTTCAGCAGGATTTTACTAGCAGCACACTGCTCTTGGCATCGCATTGCGGTCGAGCTCATTGCTAAGGCTTAATGATAATTGTACTAAACGTTTGCCTGATGCTCCAGGTCCTCTGGAAACGCGGTCGTGTAATTACTGTTTAAGTATTCCAGGAGAAATATAATTCTGCTCCTCTTTTTGTAATTAAATTTAGTGCGATTGTTTTCCAAGAGATAAGTATTGAATTATTAAGGAACATATTCAATAATATAAATGAACAATTCCTTTCACCGAAGCTATCACGTTCTGAAAAGCGACATCTGACAAAAGGATGCCAAACACCATGACAATAAAATCAAGAAACGCCGCTGTGCGAATGTTCAGGCAACACGAGAAGGACGTGGCAAGTTAGAGGATCCGGAGGATAGAAAAAAGTCGACGTCAGAGTGTAGTATTTGTCATGGTTAATGGGGAACGTCGTGGGGGTATGGAGGGAAAGCCGACCTCCGTCGTTAACTCGTTACTACCCTGGTAATCCGATGGCGCTATGCGTGAAGGCGCCATAGCGAAGAGTCGCCCTTTGTCACGGCGCCCCCTTTCGCTTCGTCTGCTTGGTAACATCGATTAATCACGTTTCGCCCCTCACGTCCCTGCTCCTACCTCCACTGATCCACCCCCGTCAATCCCTTCTCGTACCACTGTACACATTTTTCGCTCACTCTCGAATCCTGCCACACCACAAATGCAGTTTTTTGTTTATTCTCCTGCAAATTGAATTTTTCTAATACCACCCGCGTGGAGAATGATGTAATGTAAAGATTTTAACAATGTCTAACTCGACTTTCTTTTGAATTTCTTTGAAATATTTTATAAGATGCTATTTACTTGGAATTAGAAGTAAAGCAATCGAAATTAAGAAGACCGCAATTTGTACAGTAGATTTATGTCCAGTAAATACTCGTGGATTACTGGCTCGATTAGCAACGATGATTCCGTTGGCTAATGCGCCCTGAGAGCTTTTGACGGCGTCGCTCGGGAATAATGAAAGAACCCTGAAGTCCAAGCTGCGAATAATTCACTCGAACTACTGTAAAAAGAATTCTCAGGGATGCCAGGGTGAAAGAGAGAAAGAACTTTAAAGAGTGGGAGCGAGTGTCGCGTTCATCTAATGCAGGATAGTAATTGCATTTTTTAAAGGATTGTTGAGCCTTGCTTCCCTTGCGTTAGAAGACTTTACGACCACCTAACAGGTCCCTCTATATTAACAGAACTACAAGTCCATAAAGAGATTATTGCAGAATTATTTAAACTTTTTGCAAGTTGAAGAATCTGAAAAGAAAAACAGAATAAATAATAAGTGCTCCAGCGAGAGCTCCGAAGTTGTAAGTTCCATTATACCCTTCTTTATTCAGCACTTCCACTGCATCTGGATATTTAATGATTCACCTACAGGGAAATCAATTCTCCAGCATGGCTACGATTCTCGCAAGGAGCATTTAAAATATTCGAAGCGGGCAATCTCGAGAATGCAGTAGTCAGGCGGTGCATTCCTCGACATTAACGAAGCTTTGCCCAGCAGGTGTTCCTCGAATATAGAGCGAGTCGGAGAACCCTTCCCAGCTGAGTCCAGTAGGGAAGGGATCTCCCATAACCCAGTTTACAAATCCAGAATTAGTCAAGACACTCGCCTGCCTTTCTCCATTTCAGCGGAATTCAGCTTCCCGTGTAGACAACTTGTCGAGTAATACAACACTAAGAGGTCGCCGATCGTAACGAGAAAGGGCTGATTGTAAGGGCTGCTGCCGTGGAAGCGTTGAATTCGAGGCGAGGGCTCTCAGAGAAATAGGGAAAATAGGGGATGGCAGAGCGATGGAAGAAAGATAGGGCGGTCACAGGATTTAATTGCAGAATACTCGGCTGCTGTGGGCCTTGGGTCGACCTCGTCATTGGCTTTTCCGCTGTGCTTTTATCTTCATTACCCATCGACTCGGTTCTGCCTTTGCCGGGAAAGGCCGCGGGTAATACAGACGAATATTTCTACCTTCAGAGATAGCCCTTCCCCTCCGCCCTCGCCCTCGCCCTTAACCCCCTGTAGCGCAGGGATCGTGATTTCAGCAAGGCTTAACTCGATAAGCTACCCCTCGCCGTTTCGAGGTTTCGAGGTCGCAGCGCAACCCCTCACTCTCACTTCACTGAGGTCTGTAATGACTCCAATTAATACCGAATAATCTCTGCGGCTTCACTGACCCACTGTTCGTCCGTTGCTCATGGGATTGTCCACTTTTAAAGTCGGATGGGCGGTACATTGAATTTTTAAAAAGAATGAATGGAATTTATTTATATTTAAAAAAGCACTATTTTTAAACAGAGCGGTCGAAACGTATTATTCTGAGAACTTAGAAGTGGACTTTATTATTATATGCTGGAAGATCTGCAGATTTCAGCTTCGTTAGTTAGTTCATGATAAAAAGGGCGTCGAAAGTTATCTATCCAAGTTTCAGTAGGTGCTCAATTATGTCCATCCACCTGGCAGGTAGAACTTCGAAAGGAAAGTTTAAAGAAGGAAGTTTCGAAGAGTCGACATCGTGGAAAAGTCGTCCGGAACAGCAGAAGTGCTGGCAATGGCAAATTCGTCCATAACGATGAAAGGCGAGCCCATAACAATGCCGAATCGTCCTGGCGGTTATGGGGCTTGATGCACATGTGGGAATTATCGTTTCCTTCGTCGCGCGATGCCTACAATCGATGTCCCATAAAGGTTTCCATCCCGTTTCCCACGATTTCACTTCCTCCTTTCTTGCAATCCCTCTCAGAAACGCGCGCGCACACACACACACATACACGCGAGTTTCCCGTTTACTGAAAGTTTCCGAGCTTTTGTATGCTTTTATCCGGCCTTCCCGGAGAGTTCAATTATCCACACGGAGTCACTCAAGCCGGAAGAGGTCCCGTAAGAAGATCGCCCTGGCAACTTCGCGAAGATACTTCTTTAAGGGACGGACCCTAATTGTATACTTTTCGAAAGTCCTTCCAAGTGAGCGAGTCCCACTGCTTACTTATCAAGCGGATTGGAAACTCCCGCCAGAGGAAAAATGCCCGCCGTGAGGATCCACAAATCGGGTTAAATGTTCTTCGGGAAAATGGCAAAGTTCCCATAAAGATTGAGAGAAATGATTCCTAGAGTGATTGCGAGAAGCATAACTTACTTTGATTGCACTCTTGATAATACGGGACTGTGCGACATTCCGCCGGCGGAATTACCTTGCACGGCTTCATCTAATTCTGTCAACAAATCACGTACTGGAAAGTTCTATGTGCACAATAGACGGCAGTCGAGTCGTGTCAACACGCTGAGAGTGTTCTGCGTATATTCTGCTTTGTTCAGTTCTGCCGCCATTGACCGAACTTTCGTTATTCTTGGAACAATGCATCATTCTTTGCCACGCTCTGGTGCGTAGACATTGTTCGGCAGGTCGAAGGTCTCGAGATCTTAATTGCTGTTGTAGTTAATAATAATCTAAGCTTGTTTCATAATGGTTTTGAATTCATTCAAATATAGATTAAAAATTAATAAATATCGTTAACAAAATGGCTGAATTCGTTTGCTTCGGATGAAGTCAAATCATCACTGAAAGAACCAGAGTGAGTGAATTATTTTCGTGAGTGAATGGTTCTGTCAGTGTATTCATACATTGGAATATTTTCATTCTCTCTTGACTCTTTTATTCGCTTCGAAATTTAGTTTGCAAACTTTTCCAAATTCTATTATCCTCCCATAATAATACATGCATCTCCTTGCAATCCTCTTCGAAGAGTACTTCTGTGCGAGTGATTATGAATGAAACATTTCCAATTACTTGATGTAGTTGCGTTTACACTGGAGTCTCGCCAGCCAGAAACAAGGCCGCCGAGTGGAGGAAATGCATGAGAGTTCCCAGTATATCTTTGCCATTGCGAAAACAGAGCCTGGAAGTTTGTTGTAACGGCCGTGAAGCATCGCAAGTAGGGTTGCGTTTAAACCCGCCTAGTTTGCGCGAATTTATTTGCACTTCATTGACAATTCATCGTATACGAGACCGCCGAGCGCTGCTAACTCCGCCGCGTGATTTATTCTGTGTGCTGCGTCTGAAAATTGTGTGCATATCTCGTTTTCGGCTTTTCGACAATGGCGGGCATTTTCACGAATATGTAATAGCATTATTCAGAGTATCTAATTAGGTAGAATGCTTAATTTCTCTCAATTAATGTTGAAAATAAATGAGCAATGACCTTAATGAAAATAGTAGTCATTTTTATGCTTGTCTACGATTGAATATAGTAACGGCTTATTAGCATTATTTTAACAAATACAATGATTGGAAAGCTTGTGATTAATTTTAATGAAACATTTCTCATTGTTTCCTGTGGATTTAAATTTTGAATAGAAGTTATTCGTGATATATAAGCAGCTGAATTTTACTTTCATCCCAGTTCGCGGAATCGTTAATTTATATTTTATCCCACTTTCAAAACTGTCAAAGCATGGGTCGCGCACATTGCCGCGCGTCTCCGTCGTATGCATAATTCAAAACGCAAAAGATAAACAAAAAATTCTGCACAGCGTGCACGGAGGCGTCTTTAGAAAATCAAGCCGGTTCATACGACTGGGGAAAAGTCATTTACCTGTGCCAGAGGGTTGCCGAGTGCGCTTCTCGCGTGCACGACCAGATAGCAAAGTGCATAAAGTGTCTTTCTCGAATGAGACCGTACACGAAGCCATAGAAACGACTTTTAGAGAAAACATACAAAAATACGGTCATCAAAAATGGAAGATAAATTAATAAAAAGCACCGGGTTCATTAAACGGAGAACTTCAATATTTAAGAGCAGTTCCGAATCATCCATTAAAAGCCCCTATTGAAATTATAAGTAAGCGTTCGTGGCGGCCAGGGGATCCTGCCAAGAGAGGAAGGAAACTTTCAGAGACTAATAAAAAGTTTCGGTCACTCCGGCATTGGTCTCTTAAGGAGATACTTGGGAATTAAGGGAAGTGCATACGTTGAATTTTCGTACTCCAACTATTTCCAAGTGCACTCAAGGTCGGCCCATGCTTTACCCTCAGGGTTATCGAATATCTCGACATTCTCCACCCTCGCTTGCCAGCGGAATAAGTGGAGAAAAGAAATAGTTTGGTGGAAAAAAAAGAATCAGCAGCAAAACCACTGTTCGCCAGCCGGAGAGCTTTTTTGCCAGCATTAAACAGTTCAGCTTTAACTTCTGCATTCTCGCAAATGCAAAGCCCTTTGGACACTGCGATACATTTATTCCTCTGGAAAAAAGTGCATCTCTCGCTGATGCGACACATGCACACATTTTTCAATCTCCACCCTTTTGATATTTCGCCCCAAGGAGTGCTTGAGAAATGCTGCGCTCGGCGCCCGAGGATCACCACATATTTTATCCCCATCTTTCATACATGTAAACGGATTGCACGTGCTATGCTTCCTTCCGCCGGCGTAGATAACGTCAAAATATCCTTCATGTATGACAGCGATCTTAGAGACACTTCCTTTCAAATCGCCAACTTTATGAAAGTATACTTTGATGTTAGTAGAGAAACTAAAACCTAGAAAGTTATATGCAAATATCACATCACCTTCGATTGGAATTCATTCAACCATCAACCATTTCAAAAGCAGTCGCAGTCAAACTAGAAAGCCACATACTATAAACTCTGGGCATTCCCATAAACTCCGGCTGAGTACGAAATTCCCGTACAACCAGCGAACTCACCGCGTGACGTAATTAAACACAGATGGTCTGCGCGATGCGCACGCTCGATTTTCCATCTTCCTGTCCCGCTTTTCCGACTGTCTCTCTCATTCATCGAGCGCCGAATGAAACGTCAAAATCGTCTTGCTGATGAAATTCAATTAACTCGCGCGAACTCGTCCTCGCCGGAAGTGAATGCTTGCGAAAATCCAGCGCTATATTTATGTCGAAGAGCAGAATAAACCGCAGGAGCAGCGAGTGGGAATTCTAAAAGATTCGACGAGAAAGGGGAAGATAGAAAGTAAGAGGTCTCAAAATCGCATTATAAAACGGCGCCGATCGCTTGGCAGGCTAAAGGTGAAGTGGAAGGCGCAGTAGAATGAAGTGTAAGAGAAAGAGAAGGGTTGAAAGGAAATCCAGAGATGTCGTAGGCGGTCGGGGGTGGTAAGGGCAAGTAGAGTGTACCAAAGGCAGGATTTCTCAGAGGGGCGAAGGGAGAACCGGTTGGAAGAACGCAGCAATAGAAAATGGAAGAACTACGAGGTGGAAAAGTGAGGGGGTGGGTTGGCAAAGGGGGTGAGAATATAGGGTCCCCGAGCATTCGCGTCACGCGCCACCTACTCCTACTTCCATAGACAATCCCTTGCCTCGGATAACCTGTTTGCCTGTCTTTTTCTCACCGCTCCGCTTAACCCACCCCCTTCCCTCGCCCCCCCCACCCCCTCCCCCACACCCCCCTCAATAAGAACCCCGAGTAAATCAAGGATTGGCGTTCCACTGCGATCCGCTTTTGCTCCTTTTCCTTCACAGCATTCACACGCTCCCCAGCGCAGCAGCTCCACTCCTCTTCCCCTCCAAGCTCCAACAATATCTTCCTCTTCCCTTGTTCTCCGGACAAACCCGCGCCTCCTATCCAATGGAATACCTTGGAAACCTTGGCCTTTCGCCTGGAATATTGTTGTCCTTTTCGATGCTTTTTTCTCGTCGGCCTTGCCGCAATACGCTCAATCCATTGGCTCCCGTGGGGGATGATTGTGGATGCTGCTGGGTATTGCGGTGCTAACGGTATTGTATGTGGTTGTCATATTTAAGGATAGTCGGACGTGTTGTCAATTTTTGACTGTCGACTTTTGGACCGCGCGAATCTCTTGGGTGTCCGCTCTGACCGAGTTTCTCCGGCTTGAGGGATTTCTTATTAATGCAGAATGTTATTAAGTTGATGATTTTCGAATGTAATATTTGACAAGTTGATGCTTCGATCGGATTATCTTATTAATACATTCTTGGCAAGAAGACGCATGCTTTTGCTGTGTGAATAATTGAGAAGGAAATGTCTGTGACGTTAGACTGGTTTGAACGAATTCGCCAGACTTATCGGATTAGATAATCACTAGCATACGACGCTTCGCTGAGTTGGGAACTTTGATGTTGCATGCTGAACATTATTAGTGGTCGAAAGTCAGTGCGAACAGGAGTTTATGGCTTAATGATTATCACGGAGAACGTCGTTGCCGGCGCAATTATGTTAGGCGGACTAAAACTTAGTATAACATCTGGCGAACCAAGACTAATGGCCTCCCCAATAAACATTCAAAGTGTATTAGGATCGAGAACGTCGACTGGCATTGTGTTGGCGTCGAGAGTTGCCGGGAGTTACCATCACCGTGCATATCTTAGAACCTCGAAAATCTCCGATCGAAGCACCATTAACGTTATCCCCTTATTCCACTTGCCAGCCGGTAAAGTTCTCGCTCCACTTATCGCCTCGTCGCCGTCACACCTTTGACTGCATCAAGGAACCGGATTAATTACTGGCAGGGTAAGTGGCTATAATCACTCCAGTTACGGAGGGAGTAAGTTCCATCTCGATATTCCATGGGGCATTCGCTTCCGGGGAATTTCCATGGGTGAGTTAAATGAACCAAATCGTGGTATCGAGAAATACGAGAAATATTATAAGGGAATTTCGTGAATTCTTTTAACACAATAACTGAGAATATCATCCGATAAACTAAAAGATTTTAATTATTATACAATACTATATTACATTAGTATATCTTACAGAATAACGCCCAAAAATTTCTTTCACAAAATGCTTGAAAACAGAATTTAATAATCGAAATGGGTGAACCAAAAACTCCAAATGGAAGTTTGCGCTAATGGAACCGTGGGACGCATAAAGCAGCAGCTTCGAGCGATATAAATGATGACTGGAAAGGGGTCACGTTATTTTGCTGTCCAAATATTCATATTCCTGTGGGCGTTGAATCGAGGACACTCATAATGCGAGTGGCAAATGACAACGCGCTCGGCAAAGAGCGCTTTGCATAAACCGAATTAAAGTAGCAATGGAAATCCCGGTGCATTCCGACTTTTCGTGGCTTGCCAAGTGGCAAATATGGTAACAAGTTTATGGTCGCTGGCGGCGCACACATGCACGCACACGTATGATCGAGGGAAGGCGAAGGCCGCTTACTGCACTGCTGCAAATCGAGTTAAGGATGCCGTGCTCTCCGGAAGCGCATTTCATTAGGCATATCTATTTCCGTGGCAACGCGCGGGAATTAATACGGTTAGAGCTTGTTGGGTAAACCTGCTCTCCTCGTTTCGAGGGAGATGCATGCGTTACTGAATGTACGCCTCCAGCTAGTAACTCGAAACTCGCCTCTCCTGCAGGTAGGTGGCTGCTGGTGTTATACATACTTACGAAGTAACAGCGTTCACAGTTTTCCTATATTGAACTCGGTTCGGATTTGTTATTATTATTAGCACTTCTTATCGAATCCATCTTCTAAACCGAACTTTTTTTAATTATAAAATGTATTACTTTTAGTATTATTTTCGTTCTTTCATTGTTTTTTAAAAGTTGAACGAGCTGAAACACGCGACTCCAATAGTTTGCAATATTTGTTACAGCAAACAGAAGGTACTGGAGTCCTAGTTACAGTTCGTAATACATCCTGACTGCTGGCGTACACATAAGTTATACGATGAAATAGAAAATGATGTAATGTGAAAGGAGAAAGACTAGGAATGTTGAATGAGCGAAGCACTCAAATCTAGGTACTGCTTTCAATATTAAATCGAGCACACCGTCAAGCGGAATATCATTGAAATAGGAGGCATTCTCCAGCAACTAGAGAAGGAAACTTCCAGCAATTTCTAATCAGAGATCTCTAATCCCGGCGGCTGACGCTTTATTGTTTAAACTCTATGGCTCGAAGCAACGTGCGCCCGCTTTTGTTGCTGCCAGCCGAGCGATAAATCAGCGCCGACGTGAAAGCGGTCCCAGGAGGCGCGGCTGATTACGTCGCGTTATATTCATTACTTGCACTCGCCCAGTTTTCCACGTATTTCCTTGGCCTGGGAAACAGATTGTGATGGAGAGGGAGTTTCCCGTGTGGACTGAGTAGGGCGCCCGCCAGATAATAGACTTCTCCCAGAAGGATCGTGACTTCGCCGACGCTGGAAACTCCATTCCTGGTAAACACGCGGCAGAAGTGCGCTACGTGTCCGCTCGGCCAGTGTTCGCAGCTGCACCGTCTGCCATTTTAACTAGGGGAATCGACACGCCGATCGTAGCATTGAAGAATGATCGCGGTAACAATGGAATAAGTCGTAGAAATTGAGATAAAGGTTAACTTGTGTGAATTTCGAATGTAATTGAACTTTCAATTATAAATGAGTCATTGGAATTGCTGATTCTTCACTTACGATTAATGAATTTTTATAGTTTTTCTATATGCGAAAAAACTGGGTTAATAAAATATTATCTTTAACACATGTATGTGTGTCTGCAAATGAAGTGTAAACTGTAAACCCAGCATTTAGATTTGTTATAAATATTTCAAAATTGTGCTTGCAGAGAGGGCAATTCTTTACAAATTCCGCACTCATCCCTGTAATTATTAAATGAAACTAAATGAAAATACTCGGACGCGTCTACATTCTAACTCAGATCGAACGTTGCACACATTACACGACGTATATTAGCAAATTCTCCCCATAACCCTTGCCATGCGTCGTAACATTAACATTCGAAATTAACGATAATGTTCCAGAGCGCATCGGGTGTGCGGGTCCGCTTGCACGCCTAACGACGGTAATTGCACCGCTCGCAGGAATTGTAAACTCTCGGGTGGCTGTGCACACCGACGCCGACGCCGACGCTGGCGTCTCAGTGGCTCAGGATTTTCGCGGCGTGCAAATCTATGCAAACCGCCGCTCGGTGGATTCCTGCGAGGTGGAGAGTTGCGCGCACGCTGTATTGAATTTCAAATGCGGCACGCTGCAATAAATACACTCGCATCCACAGAAGTGCTAGTGTGCATGTTTACAGTTATGTGTGGGTGTGTGAGTATGGAAGAGTGTTATCACGGGCGATTTTGCCAGTCGCCGCCCCCGAGAAATTGTGAAATCCTGCGGAAGCTTCGATATCACTGTCGGCGATACTCAATCCATTACCAGCGCACCGCAATATTTACAGACTTCCATGGTGACAATCGATTACAGGAATTTGGTGAATGCTTCGTGCTAAAGCGATATGAACCTGTCCTCGTAATTTTGCAACATTTAATGTTGTTTTGATGTCTTTTTAAATAAGAAAAATGAAATATTAGAACATCTCGTATGTAGTAATTAGAAAACTATAATTATTTCTTGTTTAATTATTAATTTACTTAGGTACTATTTTTTTGATGCACGTTTATGCGAAGCTGAAGTTATTTGAATAATTTAACACCTAATTATTTTTGGATTAAACCAAAAGCAATAAAATCTACTTCCAAAACATTCTGTAGAAGCTGAACTGTTAATACACCTTAAAGACATTATTTCTTATCGGAGGAAGCTGAGGTTTCGAAGACATAACAAGGTTGTGCAGGCATGCACGTATGCGAACCACTACGGTTTATGAGACCGACATTAAAGAAAATTGCCAATAGCGCTATAGTTTCACGCGTAAAACAATCTCATTGGCAAATACGCTTTCGGATCATGAGTGGGGTTTAGTGGGATATAAAATAGAAATCGCGACTTCCGGCGACGCCGGTGAACGTTTTATAGACGCCGGGCGTCTATCAGATATTCGCACGTGTATTTGGCATATGAGATTCGAATCGATGGGCACAGCATTACCACTAGTCAACACGTAATTTCCCTATCTTTCCGTACGTGCTTTCAAGTGGAAGTATCCGATTACGATGAGCTACTTTATTGTAGTCATTACGTTCCAGTCGAGTAATCAATTTATCCTTAATTAAATCTTATTTCTCCCAATGCTTTTTAACTTAAATCATCTTTTCCCTTCTAATTTGCCATAATGATACAAATTTAGTTCGATGAAAGGATGGATTTAAGTTTAGTCTTTCAGTGAAAAATTCAAATTCATAACATTTCTGGCAAACGATAGAGTAATGGGCGAAGCATAGAATTTTTTAGCATTTATTTTGTGTTGAATTGATAAATCGACATGGACCAGACGTGGGTTAAGTAGCCTCTATTATTCGATGGAGAGCACTAATTAACTTACCTCGTAGCAGGACTGGGGCCGGTAATGAAAGGTTGATTGAAAAAATGCATAACGAAAATAATAGGATTAGAGTAGGCGATTGCGGCGTGCCGGCGATATTCAGCCGAGAGTAACGAGGGCAATTTTGAGAGCGCAAAGAACGGCACACTTGAGACTACACCGAATGTAAGGATCCTATCTTTCACGGGAATAGACCTGAAAGGTTCTACGTGGGAAATCGAGGTCGTTCCAGTCGTTAAGACTGATGCGAGTGTGGACTTGCGCAGAATTCCCCAAGCTTGAATATACCGTAGCCTAAGACATGCCGTTCGAGATCTTTTAATGGAAATGTGCTAACCGAATCCCATTAACGTTTCCGGGCTCAAGGAATACAGGCGGGTAATTGGACAAAGAAATCCCCGGGTGGAGAATTCACGAGGGTGCTGCATCCCTCCGAACTATTTGCTCGGTACTGGAATCTCCCGGGGGTTGAAGTGGAAACTTGTAAAAATTAAAACACAATTATCCAGCTGCTGCCCTGGGAGCTGTCACCCCTTCACTTTGCTCGACAATAATATACTTATATCAGCATTAGCACTAGACAGGAACAAGTGGAGCAGACACGGAAACTTCCCACAGAAACTTTTCAACTCACTTTCCAACTCATAGACATTTACAGAGTCGTTATTTCTACCTCGTCGTTTTTTTAGGGACATCGAGTCACGTATGATCGGAAAGACATTCGATTCTGTTGAAAGGTTGATTCAGAACACCTTAATGGAAATCCCTTTGCAAACAAGGGAGAAAGTTCCCAGAACTTCCTGCCAGACTAGTGCAAATGAGAATATGGCTATTCAGTGGTTAAGTGCATTGGAAGTCAGTCGCGCGACCCTGCCAACCTGCAGCGTCAGTAGTCGAGGTCCAGGTTTAGTCAGACACTCATCCGGAGCACGTTCAATTAAATATTCATTAACTGATTACATTATTACTGCACGGAATTCATTATTGCCGCACGGTCTTTCGCCAATCGGATTGCTTCCGACTATCACCGACCTGGTTTTCCTTCGACACTCGTACCATAGTCACCGAACACATGTACCGTGAAAGATAAATGGATGTTGTATATTTATCTCTGGCGACGATATTTTTACGAGTCGCGTAAATTAAATTAACGACTCGGAGGGAAGTCCTACTACAAGAAAGAATGTTGTGTGATAACAGAAATGTGTTCGCCGAATTTATGGGAAGGCAACATGGGAGGAAGAATTACTCCTGACGTAATGATACATCCGGCGTATCTTTTATGCGTAAGACAAAACAAGTACTCTTTGCTGGTTTTTAGCTGGGATTTTTTTTAAATCTCTTATAAACTCAGGAAATTATTCATTTAGATTTATGACTGCTGCAATGATGCGTCCTTAAAAGTGAAGATGTAACTGAGAAAGCGACGTAACATCAATCTAATTCGAAGCGTGTTACATCGCGCTGGCATGATGGGACGTGATGACGCTGATGAAATCGGGTCGCATATGTTTTTTTCTCCTTTCTCGTTGCTGCAACCTTTTTCGATATGAAAGCTGAGGTGACGTGTTCCCGCAACCTATCGGAATCCGCCTGCAATCCCTCTTTCCACTCGCCTACACTTCTTTCTCTTTCTCTCTCGCTCGTTTGCTTCCATGGTGCTCGTTTCTCTTTCTCTTCCCAAAGCGCGCAACCTTCCAATTCAAAGGGAGCTTGCTGCGAGAACGGATTTGCATCGTGGTGAAACTCCGCGTGGAAAAGCTCACGCAATTCACTCGGCGAGTCGAGCTCTTGTTGTCGCCCGGTGATCCTGTTAGTTCGAGGACACCACTCTTTTCACGCCGGGAACATAACCGCAACTTACTCCGACAAATGGCCGTTGCGGTTGATGGCACCCGCAATTTCTTCGTCTGCGCTCCGCCTGTTATCTATTTCGACATTTTGGCGCGTCACACGTGGCAGCTGCATCGGCATATCGATGTCTCACTTTGCGGCATCGATTCTTCCTTTTATGGGAAACTAGCTTGAATTATTCAAAGTTGTTCGGATGTTGCTATATGAAACGCAGTCGCTTTTAATGCGTTTGCACCGAGAGCTGTTACTTGAGAGGATTCGTCGAATATTTAAATTTGTTCCTTGCTGATAAAAGGAGTTAAAAATGCAAAACCGCACGGGAGAGTAATCTGTTTTATACGCAGAATTTATATACATTATTTAAAGTGAATCGATCCAAAATCAGAGTCTGATAAGACTTAATAGTTAAGTTACAAACACCGTATTACCGTAGCGAAGGACACGAGAGTTCATTAAATGCATGCTGGTTTAATGAAAGCTTTCCATAAAACGTTTTAACGTTTAATCTCTCACATTTGTTTATTTACGTTCGGCGCGCTCGTTTATTTCCATCTGCAGAAGGCCAGCCTCTGTGGGGGTCCAGTGACGTCCGCAAAATTAAGTCCGGCGTTCGCCCCAGGTGGATATAAACGACCACGCGAGCGAATATGAATTTCGAAATATCCACTTTCGCCGGGAATTCGTTCCGGTGATTTATTTTACGACTTCTCGGCAACCCAGCGAGTCCGTTTTGAATTTGCTTCTGGCTGGACCGCCCGCCGTGGATGCTGCATTGCAGAAACATTGGGAAACTTCGAGAAAAAAGTGGGGAAAGAAAATAAGAGAGGTCGTTTGATTCTTCGATCTTATTTTGTCGAGTTTCTTACCAGCGGACCGGGAAAAAACGAATTTAGAGATTACTAAGCCGGGATTACGAAGTTTCGGCCACTATACGCTGCCTTTTCAATGGATGGCAGAGAAGTTTCCATCTGTAAATGGGGGATTAGGAAGTCGAAAGCCCTTCACCCTCGTTAGTCTGTTCTGAGCGCTAAGCCCAAGGAGTATTTAAGATAGAGCTATTTAGCAATTAATTCTGGAAGTCCTTGCTGCTTTTCCTATTCCCTGCTACCTTACAATTCCAGACTCGGTGATATTTTTCAGAGAGAACCGCTCGCTAGTCACATAAATATTGGAACTACCTATTATTTGAACAAGGACAAGAAAAATGTTTTCCTTGGGACTTTGTCATTTCTACTGCGCCCGATACTATTACAGAAACTCTGCGAGAGTGTTAAACAATATATTAAACATAAATAGTTGTCACGCTGCAGTCGAGATTAAGTTTTTCTCGTTAACATTTTTTATCAAACTGTTAATAAAGACTTCAACGGGCCATCGCAGAAATGTTGAAAGAAGCTCCAGAAAAACACGCGAAGCACATTTTAAAATGTATCCACAGAGTAATAAAGTTCTTTCACCACTGCAGAAACAAAAAAAGCGACATGATGTTTTTAGACTTCTAACATGCCCTCAAAGAATTCCTAGACCGTAAAGACTATCACGGGGAAGCCAGATACTAAGTGTTGGTGCTGATACTTTCTTCGCTAGAGAAAAATGTCACTGCAAAGTGATAAACTTCCATTAATCACTCGCAGCGATGCAAGGATGTTGTCAATATTTCTTCAAAGGAGCGCGATATTAATACGGCTTTAACAAGAGCAGCAGCAATATTTGATGGATGCAATATGTGCAACTACATCGATGTCCAATAACTGCGGCGTCAGCACCACGTATGACGGTGTGTTTTGCGGCTGTTATTTGCAGCTTAGCGCTGCGGGCTTCTTGTGATATGAGCGATGGACGGTGAAAAAAGTATGTTCGCCGCAAGAAGCACACGTTCGGAGCTTTGAAAAGTTCATCACTTTGAAAACATCGCTATCTTCTTTACAGTTCATGCCGAAATACCGAGAGACAAAATGAATCCCGCAAAAAATCCGTATTTTTTGTGTAAAGTTAGGCGTGCAAACTTCAATCCCATAGTAATTATTCTGCAATGTATACAATTAAGTACTATCAAACAACAAATGAAACACTCATACGTGCACAAAAGATGAAACATTATAAATGTTAATCATAATAAACTGCAAATGCAAATAACCTCTTAAACCGGTCGCATTCCTTTGTGAATAAATTTCCAATTCAAAAAGGAGGAGAATCAATTTCTAGTTGCCTCAAAGCTTAACAAGGAAGTCCGCCATGTCGGTCTAGTAAGTCAACGTCCTGGCAGAGGTACAAGCTTCACTACGTTCTCACGGGAAGCTGCTTGGGAGTTCGAAAGAAGATCAAATGATCGGGAACTTCCGAAGCACGCTTCATTAAGTGCACCCGGTGCATAGTCCATGTGATTTCCCTTCGAGCCGCAAGCCTGCCGAGAAAATTGTAGCACAGACCGCGCCGAGATTATCATAAACCAATACCACTCGCCGCAGCGGTAAACTTCCAACACGTGCTGACCGTATATTCTAAATTGCCGACGTCGACAAGAGCCCGATAATACATGCGCGCGCCGTGTCTCGCCTAGCGTTGAGTTTAACTACTGCGATTTCATGTGCTGGAGATCACCTCACAAGAATGAGAATCTCAGAGTTACCGAAGACTTTAGGGAATTGTGTATTACTTCAATTTTATTGAAGATTACTCATATACTCTTCGTAAATAATCTTAATTGTTTCTGCCAAATTGAATCGAGACATTAGAGTTAGAACAGTCAGACCACAAGTTCGTTAAGTAGAACTCTTCTCTTTTGTTCCGGTTTATTTGATTAGATAGCAAGCTCAGCCTAGACAGCAATTACGGTAAGCGATGGGGATGCGAAAGTCAGTGGAAGGACGGTCCCCGGGACGAGAGATCTCGTAGGTAGAAGGGCGTCCAGCATGATCTATCCAAGGATCTCCGGATCTCTCTCCTCTTCCAAGTGAAGTAACAGTCCACTCCGGACTTACCATCAAATTCAGCCGGCCTTTCTCCGCGCTCCCTTTTCGCTTTTTCTCCCCGAAAGGTCGAAGCTCTCGTCATGGCCGGTCCATGCTCTGTTTTCCACTTGACTCTCTCTTTACGGTGTCGCTTCCGCGCTTGCTCTCTCGCTCTATTTATCCAGGCGGCACTGGCCCCGAGAGGACCGAACATTCTCCTATTTTCTGCGCCCCTCGCCGTCTTCCACTCCATCTAAACGCTCCTGCTCGCCATAACACATGCCGCCTTTGCTCAGATCCTCTCGATCCGATAAACTCTCCCTTCTCCCTCCCTCTCTCTCTCTCTCTCTCTCTTGCTCTTGTTGTTTCGTCGGAAAGTCTCGCAGCATCCCTCGTGCAGCTTGAATTTCAACATCGACCGCGCCGGGCTTTTACGTATTAGCTGGTAACTTCGTTCTACAATGACCGCGCTCGCCCCCCCCCACCCTCCTCTCTCTCTTTCTCTCTCGCTCGCTCTTCCTTCATCTCTATCTCTCTCTCTCTCTCTCTTTGGCGAGCTTGCGCTCCCTCCGAGTAAATAATCCCGCAGGGATTATGTTACTGGTGAGTGGCGGCGGCCGCTGGTGCAATATGTGCAAGTTTTCGCAGGGAGTTGCTTATCGAGTTACTGCCATATTGAAAATTGCGCCCGATAATCAAATTCTGGATCGTGTTGGCGAGATCAATGTAATTATAATGGGATTATCAGAGTTAAACTGGTAATTGTGTGCAGTGGGAATGTGTACGGCAAAATCGAGACATTCGTAAACATAGATATGATTGTAGGAAGACGTTCCTATCTTGGAACAATAGAGATATTTTTATTTCATTACCTTCTTCTTGCTAGTTTATATGAAAAGATCATGTTACAATGTGCAGCATCAAATGTTAGAGTGAATTTACATTTTATTTTAATTGTGTGAGTCGATTATATCACTTGAATTAATTTGGCAAGTTAATATAATTTAGCGAATAATTTCAGATTAATTGGTCAACTCGCACGACCGATGTAAATCCAGTTTAAGCCTCGCAGTACAGCAAAGTTGGATGCCCGTCCCGTATGCAAATACCGAAAATGTGTTACGTCGAGATGAAGGGCGATGGTATTTCCGAAGTGGCTGCCAAATATTTGCACTTTGACACTGCAATTTCCTGATGCCCCAAGCAACGTGTGACAGGGAAGTCGATAAATAAAGTGGAGCGACTTACCTAATGCAAATACGCCCGGGTAAATTGGCCGGCGGCAATAATTTTATATTCCCAGTGTAATCACGAGCGGAGGAGAGAATTAGGGGGGTAATTCGCTGTAAATACTACTTCCAAGCAAAAGCACTGTTAACTACAAAAAACCAAGCGTTAAAAGTGTAATTCAGTTAATGAAGGAAGTAGGACCAACTATGTAACAAGTCATTTTTATTAATTACCACAAACATCAGTTAGAAATAAAAATAAAATGCAGTCTCGCATAACACTTTAAAGAACAAGAATAAAACCTCCACTTCTTCGTTAACAAAGCTTTGCACGTTGGTATTAATAATGGCTTGCACCGGCATTACCTGCCGCTGTGAACTAATTTGATTAACAAATTCTTCGAGCGAGAGAATCGATTCTGCAATTAACGAGCTTCTCGAGTGCGCACGTATACAATTAGGGCGCGCTCGTGGAATATCAATCATAATCGAGAGAAGCTCCTTCGGCCGGCTGTACATTTTCCACACACTCGCACACATACAATACATATACATATTCGGTGTCAACGAATCAATGACGCGCTTGAGTGCAATAGCAGAGCAGGAAATACATGTGTGTTTATTCTATGACGGTGCATTATGTGGAAGATTACGCGGCCAATTAGCACCTTTTCCCGGCAACAGACTAATTAAACCTGCGCAAACATAATCCTGACGATCATTCCCAGTCCATTCCATATTCGAGATCCGATTAGTGTGCACGGTAATTATTTGGGCGCTCCAAATAATCATATTAATCATACAAATATCGAAATTGAAGTGAAGCAACCCGAAATGGCGAAATGACGAAATGACAGGGCTAACAGGCTGGCATCGATCAATGATGTTCATGTGTCAGTCGAAAGGTGGATGTAAATCAGTAAGAAACACAGGCAGAAAGAGGCAGGCATGAAAGATACAGAAACATAGAAAAAGTAAGCGAGTGAGAGAGAATGTTGTAAACGATTTATTTGCACTCTACGTTCGTTTACATCGTGTGTGTCGGCCGAGCCTTTCTTTCCGGTGTTCTAGTACCCTCTCGCAACTCACTCACATGTTGATTTCACTGGAAACCCTTCCAGACCACTCGATCTTTTTATACATACCTGAAACAGAAAAACACCGGCTCGATTAGTTATTGGTTGCTTTTATTAATTTTATTTAGCTTCTCCACTTTGCCGGAGGGGATCGCGTAAACAGGAATAAATGTACATCACTTTACACAAGTCAATTTAAAGGTCTTCAAACACATTAATGCGTGCTCCATGCTTCGTGCTTGCAGCAAAGAGTCGTAATTGGAACGAAGCAGTTGGTAATCGTTTGTTGGTAAACGTCTTTTTAATGTCGTCGGTGAGTTCTCGGCAAAGTGCATAACGTAGATTGGAGTTGAAAGTCTCTGATTCGAGGCAATGCAGGTGAGCTCCGACCATGACGTAATTTAATCGAGAAACGCTGCCATAAAACCCCACTACCACCGTTGAGACACTCGGACTGCCAGGGAAAATAAGATCGTCCCTGTTATCACTCCAAAGTATTTGGATGTTGGTGCGCCGTTTCTTTCTTTACGGGAGAATTATGCGGCGATGTAAATCCAGGTTTCGCCAATGCGAAACGACTCTCGGAAACAATGTCCGCCGATGCATAATACAGGAAGGTTCGAGCAAGGGCATCTTCACCCTTTACGACACATTTTTACGGCCGCTCTTACCCGTCCAAGTGCGAGGATAAGCGGCCCGAATTAGCATACTTGTTCGCAGATTTATCGCAGCCGCCCGTGTGTTATTGCCGGTTATGGCGCTCACTCGGCAAAGGGATTTACGTCATCTTGAGTGAACAATCTGTATTCAAAGTTCCAGGGAGTTATGCAACTTTGGTTCTGTTCTCTTCGACGATATCGTGCTCGAGATTTCTTGAAGTCATTCTGCTTTCAATTAAGCGATTTTAAGTATATTTTTTCTCGCATTAAAGTAACAAAAGATTGTACTACTGATTAATGCTAAGGATCACCCTAGAAATTATCTCGTTCCAAACATCATCATTTTGAACTTGCGACCCACATCACGTGTCACATTGAGATTAATTACTCTTGGCCAACAGATAGCAGTTAATCCAGTGCCATAATTCTGTAGTCTGTTAATTATTGTTCGACGCGACGAAAATAACTTACTCCTATTTATTATATCGCTAACAATCTTCATTAGCAATTAATTGGTCATTCAAGAATAAAAATTAATTTCCATAATAAACTCCAACCGATCAATCAGTAAACGGTTAATTATTATTTAATACGAATGTTAATAGGTCATTAAATGGCAATAAAAAGGAAACAGTGCACTATCGAATCGCTTGGCAGACTATCTACTCGAGCGATAGATCAGTCGGTTATTATTACGGCGTAATAAAGTTTCATCCGACGTGATTGACAGGGATGGATTAAAGGGCGAGGGGATTCATCATCCTGGGATCATTCCGCCGGACGGGAATCTCCTCGGGCTATGAAGCGAGAGAGGAAGCGAGTCTTTCCGAAGCCTTTCGCAGTCTCTCTTACGTCAGCCCATGACAGATTGCTATTTACCCTAGGCAGAGAGCCGAGCGCACTCAGCCAATACCTGCGCGTAAACGCCCACCCCATTTACTGATTGCCATGCAACAAAATTTGCAGAATGAATCACGGTTTACACGTTGATGCTACACTGGTAGGTCCCATCGACGAATTTGAGGTAATAATTGCACGCAATTTGCACTTTGCTTTAATATAATAATAATAAAAAGCGTACAGTGAACAATTTTTGTGGAGTTTATAATATTTGATGAAAATATTGTGAAAAGAAATGTAAAAACATAATTTCCAATTTTTGCAAGTCAAACAAAAAATTAAATGTTAATCAGAAAAATGTTTAATAATTCTACCTTTTAAGTGGTCTTCCAAGAGATCACTCTCAAGCAAACGGTCACTATCCCGTTTTAAATGTTTACTGTTGCCTATTAGACAAAATTTATTAAGTGGATATTGCGTCGACATCGATGGGTGCGTTCACCCTGCGTAAAAATCGGTGCGTTCGCTTTGTCTGTTGCGCGCGTACATCATCATCAATCATACTCGTAAATCGAGCGAGTTATCCATTAGGGAATACAGCGCGGAAAGGGATCCTCTATCAAAGAGCAGGCAGCATCTATCTTTTGTTTATCCCGCTGCTTAACAGGCCTGTCAGCAGCCTCCGCGTATGATGATCGACGGGCGCATTAATGTTTATTGCCTATTACACTTGTATGCTACACGACATATTAGTTTAGTGTGTCCGCAATAATTGCTTAAAAGATCACGTGCGCACGACCCGCACTCATCGATCTTCTATGTGTATGTGTGGGGGAAGTCACCAGATTTTCCCTATGCATTAGTATCGAAGCATCGTCTTGCCAAGACAGAAAAGTACACAGAAATCAGAAAGAAGGTGACACCAAAGAGGGAATGATTTCTTATCAGGTTTGTGGGGCAAACACATTCAGTAAATCCAGTAAATAATTCTAGTATATTCAATTGTTGCTGTTCTACGAGGCTGAGCAATATTAAGGTTGTAACAATCGATATGGAAGCGTGTCTAAAAAAGCCTTGCATTCTTATATTAGTTGTATAAGGCTAGATGTATGTTTCATTTTAGAAATGGAAGAGAATTCCCGAAGCAACGAAGCACGAAGTCCTTAGATAAGAAATAAAGGGCGAATTGATATTGCACCAAGTCAGTAAGAATTGGAGTGCTCCCTTTAATGGTGGGATTTGCGAGTAGATAGGGGAAAGAGTCATTGGTATTCAGACGGCGATCCTAGACTGTTGTAAAGATTTCGATACAGGTGGGGAAAATGCTTTCGAGATATTACGTTATTCAGATAGCGAAGCTCCCTCCTGACTGCGTAATGGGCCACGAATGAGCAATTAGAGCGAATTGACTGCCAATCGAAACGATCGGGTATTATAGGGAGATCCTATCAATCCTATCTCTTGGGCGTTACTCTGCCTAAGGTTTACCCGAAGAGATTCCCATTGTCGCAGCCTTTATCATCGCAAAATATAATAAAGTATGAAACAATCAAAGAAAAAGTGCTTTTACACAGACCTGGAAAGAGCAGAATAGCTAAGTTTCTATTTTCTCCTGATACTTTATTTTCAGTACAATTCAGAGAACATATTTTGCAAAAGGAAAATCATATGTTTGCTTTTTTTATTCAGAATGCTTTGCATTTATTGGTCTTTGATATTAAAAAAAAGTGAGAGCTAAGAATATCTATGTTTACTTGTAAAAACTTGTCTCTGTGCGTGTGCACTTGAAGAGACTATAAATCATAATCAGGAAACTTGAAGAGCTGGAGAACCAATTTCACGAAGAATCATTCTAAAAACCAACATTTCGGCGCAACCTAATAAAAGCATTCCAAGAAAAGCCGATCGGATGATAGAGCGGGGAAATTGCATCGCGGGTAGAAATTGATCGGTCATATCGTGCCGTAATTGTAACGGCAAACCGATTTCCAGGCTCGTAGCGGCGACATCCGTGGACCAGTGCGGGGGAGTGCAGGTGCACCAAGGACGAAATCCAAGCCCGGCAAGCAACGACGCGTAAACGCCTCTACGTCCGGGCATAACGAGAGAGCCGAATTCTCGGGATAGCGTGTGCCGATACTTGGCAAGGGCTTCGATCTATTTACCAATAGCGATGTTCCAGAATTCGATTTCCCGTCTGCGGGAACATTTCGCCCCCGCCGAGGCCGCTTCACGATCGACACCAAGGAATCTCCGAGGTGCGCGCCGCTCGCCGCATGTTACACGTAGTCGCCGGATACTTAATGCGAATTCCCATTTCCCTCCGGCCGCGTATTATGCCACACTCTGCCAAGGTACATTCGCGCGCATCGGCAATGATCGGCCGTAAAAGTGAGCGTCAAATTTGCGTATTTCAAGCACGCCCGACATTTACCTTGGGAATAGCCAGTAAATGGCTCCCGGTGGTGGCACTCGTATTTCTTCATGGGAACTTGGTGTACTTAAGTGGTGAGTATGGCTGGTTTCGAGGGGAAATGTCGGGCTTTATGGAGGAAGCTCTTTATAATAATCAGCTGATGGAGAGTTCGATTTACAAAAAAGGATGCGGCGAACTTTCTGCAATACCAGCAAGTAGATATTTAGTAACAAGCGTCGGCGGTAAATGGCTGCTGGTAATAGGGGATGATGATCGATGAAGTTCTTCAGAGAAACTTTGAGTTAACTCGTAAGTATAACTATTAAGGGAAAATATCAAACTTTGTAAAGGTACTTTATCACCTGACCTTTTGTAATTGAAACAACTAGATATTATTAACTAGCACAGATAGCAAATAGCTACAATCCATAACTACTACTAATCGACTTCTAATCGATTTGTAATACAACACTTCTTTGTAACAATTAAGAGATGCACAATTCGATCGTCAGAAAAAGGGGGAGATCAAACTAAGCTTTTTCGGCTCTCTGTAGGAGGAGGAAGCGATGTCCCGTTAGCAATTAAGGGGCGATAGTATGGACAGCAATTAAGCGTCCTTTACGATCGACGCAAGGGACTTAGCCAGCTAACCGAGCTACGTGAGAATCCCGTAGGTCCGTGAGACTCGTCCGGCGAAGTCCGCCGTGGTGCCCGAGGGAATTGCGGCCAACAATTGATTCTGTGATCTAGGCACGCTTCTAATTTGTCCCGTAGAGCAGCCAACTCCTATCGATAATGGCTTCGTCCGGCCTTGCTCGATGTGTGGAAACAAAGAAGTCGCTCCCTCGACATTTCACTTTGTCACGTATTGATGTCGAGCCTTTGTAAAAGGAGATTTTCTTGTACTCGGTGAATTAGGCTTCGCTTTGAATCGCCACTGTCTCCTACATAGAATTCCTCTGTTCCTGTACTTTTCCATTAGAATCATCGTTTGTACTGCTTTGAAATTCATTCAATCTAATAAACAATGATAATAACACAACATGTAAAAAATGGGAAAAAACTTGCGATTCAAAGACAAATGTGCGAGAATTCGTCCGTTCGTCTTTGTCCGTGTCAGCTTTGGTGTTAAACTTTTCGAGGCCGAACTCATTGTCAGAGAAAAGCAGTCCATCTTACTAATTGTGAGGAGGCTGAGCCGACTTTAACAAATTTGCCGGGTTACTTTCGCGGCCCTTTTAACGAGAACGGCCGGAATTCCGTTTGCTCGGCGAGAGTTTCCTTTATAAATCGTGCAAGCTATGTAAGATATTGACCTGTCGGGCTCAGACCGAAGAGCTTTTAAAAGTACAGACGGCTCGCACTCTCTCGCTTGCTCTCACTGACACGACTCGCATATCTCCGCCGGATTTTTGCAATATTCCGTTGGTCGGTTGTCGGCACGCCGGCGAGCAGATAGTTGAACATCGATCAATAAATTGCGATGTCGAGTCACTGCTCCCTCCTCTGCCGCCAATCTATTAGGCTCGTTTCGTGACTCCCTTTGTGCTTCGCACAGAATTCCAGTTTTTGAAGTTATTTCTATTAACAAATAACTGAAATTATTTATATTAATATATGAAGAGAAAAGGTATGGGCGTGTACCAGGTGATTTTTGTTCGAAATAACCATTGGAATTTCCATCGCTTTAAATAAGAATTTTTTTATTATGAAGTTCTGATCCATGAAAATGATTAAGCTGTAAAATATTGTAATATTTATTATTTGCACGGAATGCTTTGAAAGTTATTGCGAAATTTGGAAAACAATTAGAAAAATAGTTCCAATAACATGCTATTCCGTAAATTAAATCATTGTTAAAGTGGACAAAACAGGTCACCAAGTTCTTCTGCGCAAAGCACAGAAGGAAGGGATTTATTTCGCGACACGAATATTACAGAAAGTACTTCGCCTCGCTTCTTCTTCAGCTTATCCAAGCGAGCCTCGGAAATACATTCGCAATAAGAGAAGAGGAGACACTCATCCCACTCGAGCGTTCGCAAGAGTGCAATATTAATGATGAGCGACGTTAATGACTCAAAGTGGAATGGAAATTCAGTTGGATCCAACGCAATATTGAGGAGAGCAGCAATCTAGCATTAAACCCACATTTTCTCCCCTCTTTTCACAACACATACCCAACTACAATATTCTTCAAACTAATTAAAAAGCAGCAACAATTCCAATACCAAAACCAACCAAAAGTAGCTCAAATTCCAAAATTACGAGAGAATTCTTCATTGCACATGCGACAGTCTAATATGGATTACAGAAACCCATTTTCCAACTAAAAGTTCGCACACTGTCCACTCCGAAGTGCACAGCTGAGCGTAAAAGGTCACGAGCGAATCGGATATTGATTTACAAGCGAAGTACCACTGACACATGAGAAACCCGAGTGCCATCAGGCACCTCTGCATTTTTGTACACACCGTCATTGTTCATTGCCTGTGTTACCACACACGTGCCAACAGAAAAGGATGCTGTATCAGTGTTTCATGATACAGTAATCTGGGTACTGCACACGGCGGGCATTCGTTTTATTTATGGCTGCTTTTTATTGGCGCGTGCTACCAAGTTTGTTTATATTTTTATGCAGAGAATATGTATAGGCTAAGGTATGTACAGTAAAACAAACAGAGACACACCAGTGTTGGTTACATGAACGTTGCACACCGGCCATTATTTTTACTTTTGCGTGTTATTAAGTTTGTCTGTATTTGTATATACAATGTTATCTTTCATCGGATACATCATATATAACACATAGAGAGATGCTGTATTGACGATGGTTACACGAATGTTGCACCACCTTTTTCTTGTTGGGTCTTTCGGATTACATGGTTGGGGGGGCTTATATAACCATCGGGCGAAATGCGGGCCATTCTTCATGGGTATCCAGAACGACGTGCCACCCTTCATAACGTATTAGCCGTTCTGAGGAGCGAAGCAAGGCTTTTACGGCCTCGCTTTGACGGCGAGTGAGCTGGGCGATTAACGTAAACGGATTAAAAAAGCGCTCTTGCCCGCTATATTTCTTTAGAGAAGCGAAAGGATTATTTGTATCGCGTTTCGCTCGACGAACGAGACCGGCTTTAATTCTCAACTGGAAAAGGTCAGGCTTTCTCGAATGACCGGCGAAACTAGCGAGTCCATTTGCCTTTGATGAATTTCGGTCCTGAAGAAGGTGGATCCGAGACTAAAGAATTTCCGCAGTGCCCGAGAGAATCCATCGTCTGGCTGTGCCGAAGCCGACGCGATCGATGTTGGCCAAGCGCTCCGGCAATATGGCTCGATTTTGCAAATTCGGTGGAAATGTAATCGCCTTGTAACGCTCGTGTCCTCGATCGTCTGTCATTAAGCTCTCCGGGAGCGCTGCCAAGGTGGAGCATGTCGGTTTTGTAGAAGCTCCGCACATATTGCTTGATTTTGATCTTATAAATCTACTGTTTCTTGTATTTATGTGAAAGTTTGGAGAAGAAAAATTGGGAGCATCTTTGCGGGAGGCAATAAGTTAGAATACTTCTATTTATTTAAGAGCTTCGTTAATTTATTTTCTAAATAGTATCTATTTAAAGAATTTTCAAAACATCTTTCAGTAATGACTTCAGTCGCAACTCAACAATTTCTTCCAATAAACAGCAAAGCTTCCGTCGATAATGTGTGCAGGCATTTGTTGATCAATTCATTCGAATAATTATACTTCAATATTAAAGTAAGGATTTTCAAAAGTGTCAATGATGACGTCAATCACAACTGAACTATTTCTCCAATAACTACCAAAGTCAGAAATGCTTCCGTAGACAGAGCGCGCATACGTATCTGTCAATTGGTAGGACATAATGATCGGCTCCGTCGGCTGGAGCTCTCGAACTCGGGGCGGACTAGTGTCAACAAATAACGAAAGAGTGTCGGATCGTGCAAACAAAGTGATCACCGGAGGGCGCTCCGATACACAAAGCGAGCTAACGAGCGAGGTGTCAGTCGGCTTGGCGTACTCTCGATCGTTACAAAACCTGATCGACGATGGCATCACTCACGGTGTATCAGCTCGAGGTGGACGAACGCACACAGTGCAGGATCGAGTGCGAATCGCAAGGTCGCTCAGTCCAAAGAGTAAACAGGACGCCGAGCGCCGTGATTCCGGGACAGGTTCGTGCGTCGACACGAGCGTCGCCCGCTTGTTTTTACTGGGTAAACCTGGCACGGACCAGCGCCGCGACGCTTTCATTCGGAGGATACGTCGCAAACACTATCAACGATCTGTCCCACTCATACACGTTCTTTCGGCAGAAGTGCCTATGTGTATAAAGTTTTCTGTCCCCATATTTCTTTCCTGCCGCTTTTTGTTATAATCCATGAATATTAAGTATTGGATGGTTCAGTTCGATTAACAGAATGTCGACTTGTTCCAATACTTGAACGATATATATAATATTTCAAATCCAATAAATCGCAGAATGAAAATAAGGAAATGCTTTCTAATTTTATTAGAAAATTACGCTGCATATGTTTTATTTCGGCATGCGAGCGGAAAACTGCAATAGTATGTCGACGAATATATCGAATATATAGCACGCGCTTTTAATCCGTGAACAGTGCAAGTGACTTCTCTGTAATTCCTTCCGGCGTGGATCACACGGACGGCGTCGCGTTGATCGACGCTCGGGCATGATCGTTTTATTTGCGGCTTTTTGTCTGCTTGCACAGCCGCCGTCGTTGGACAATTTATATCAATCAATCCTGCGCGAGGCTCCACTCGTCCGTATTTACCGGCGCTTAGTTCTCAAGGGATTTGTACGTTTTGCGGCCCGCAATAGTTTGAATATGCATGCGATAATCTCGCGTTCGGTAAACGGAGCTGCACCGTTACCATTGCCAGGAATCATCCAATTCTGAGCGTGTTAGCATTTCTCCGTAATATCCAAGGATTTAGGATGGCTAAAACAAGTTTTGGCACACGCGCGGTATTTTTAAAATAAGTTGTCCTGTGAAATGTTCGAAAAAACTTTATCTTTGCTTAGGAAGGATGCTCCTTTGTCCAAGTATAAAATCATCAAACACGAAATATGATCCCGAAATTCCGCTTGCAATTTCGTGAAGTGATAAGATTTCGAGGGCTGTGTTGTAAGCGCACGCAAAATTTCTCCAAGGTTTTGCTAAAAACCTTCCTTTCTCGTTGCGAGCAATTTTAGCTACGACTGAGACAGCAATGGGAAGACGAAATTGGGAAAATCTCACATTATCGTAGCAGCGTACTTGAAATATCAAAGACATGGAAGGCTGCTGACCCACACGAGTGAGGGAGACAGCATATTTTAATTACTTAGGCAGCTCGCATTTGCGGAAAAGCATTAGAACATTAACACCGGCGTTGCATGACCGTCATTCAAACATTTGCCTGCATAAAGCACGTGTCAAAGTTCTTTCACGCTCGAAAACCATTCGTTTATCTTGGTTATGACGTCGACCGCAATATTCTCCTGATTTCTCCCCACCGTACGCATACACACAAGAAACTCCATCTCTGTCCAGGGAAATATTCGAGCGTCTATACATCTGTGTGTGTGTGTGTGCCTGAATAGCTTGGTGGCGCACGATTCTCCTCGCACGTAGCTGCCATCTGCGGCAACGGCAATATCCCCATTTCTATACTCGCACACGAAACAACCATGCACGCCGGCCAAACAAATCGCCGGCAGGCCGCTGTTATTAATCGCCGGATTATCAAGCGAGAGCCGCTTTTGGTTGCCCTCCAAAAGTTAAAAAGGAAGCTTGAAATTCGAGTGCTCCACGTTTTTCGGAGGGAGGATTTCGTTGCTTCGTCGCAGTTAAACGGCGGTCAATGCACTCAAGAAGAGAGAGGGGGGGGGGGGGAGAGAAAGAGGGCGGGGGAGAAAGAGAAGGAAGAAAAAAACGGGAGACGAGTCGGTGGTTCGACGTTGGCTGTCCGTTTCCCAGCGGCGGTGGTATCAAGTTGTCCCGTCAGAGCTAATGTGCATTTCAACCCCTAAATGGCGACGCGAATGAAAAAGCAGTCTTTCACCGCGCGCTGAGGAGCAAGTAGATTTTCAGCCACGTTTTTACACTCCTGCCTTTTACCAGTGCAATCTGCTTAGCCCCGCGCTAGTTCGGATGAACATACAGTACTTCCGCGCGAACGCTTCCGAGACAAAAATGCCCGACTGCTTCCTGGACCAAGACAAAGCTCGTGCGATGAATATTCATCGCCTGGCAGGGTGGAGACGTTGCCGGTTAACTGATTCGATTTGCCGGAGCTTCGGGCTCTTTCGCGCCGGGCTTGAAATATTCTTTTCGTGTTCATTCAAACACGAGGAAATACAGAATCATCAAGTTGCATTTTAGGAGCTCTTAATAAATGTAAGAAATATTTTTTAATCCTTCTCGCTTAAAAAACTAAGGATCGCGGTGCATTGAATTGTATTTTAAGAACGTTTAATAAGTGTGAATGCGACGATGACTATCCGCTTCGGAATATTTCCTTATCTCCTTCACATGTAAAGAATATCGATTCGAATCATCGAGTTCCGTTTTAAGGGTGTTGGATCAGTGCAGCGACGACTATCCCGAGGCGATCACACTCGGCAAACCTTCGATTCATATGATTCGTTGACGCTGCAAGTCGTTATTTCCTTCAGTCTCCGACAGGAATTACTGCGCACGATTATTGTAAACGATGGGAATCGACTGGCCGTGGGAGAACACTGGAAACGGGGTCGTCACGTAGAACAAAAGTCTTGCGTCATCGATATCGAAGCCATTGTTAGTCCGACGATGAGATACGGGATTCGCCACGTGTGTTGATCATCAGATAGGAAGACAATCTGATGGGGAACACTGCATAGCTGTTAAATTCGGCTCCAGGACTTTTTGTTCCTGCTTTTGTCAGCCAAGTGATCGAAAAAAGCTGCATACGATTTACAGACAAGAAATTATACTACAAATTGAATGCACCAGTTACCCATTCAATATTAATTTACACTGGAATTCTATTTAATCATTGATTCAACGAATTTCACTGCCGAAACAAAATATACATACAAATATTAATATATTCAATAACTAATAAATGTAACAAAGTTCAGCTGATAACACAAATATCGAGTTTGCCAAAGTCAATGAATACATTCGAACAACATGTGCTGAACCCAGTTCCTATGAAGATGTGTGACTTGATGGGTTCATCAGCCCATGATAGGCGTTACAATCATGAAACCGCTGCTAGGAGAATTTCCCTCCTACAGTTTTACTGCATAGCTAATATTCGCGGCTAATCGCATTTAAAATACATTACCGGTGCATGCGGCAGGAAGATAAGCACATAAGCGGCGGCTGTTTGTTATGCGGGCAAACATAACCTCATGACGCAAACGAGGCCGGCCAAAGTTGGCGAATTTGTTATGCGTACGAGCGCCCGTTTAACCGCAAACGAGTGTTTATTTCAATAGCGTCACAGCCAGCAAAACTGCTGGCCATAACTAAACCGAAATTGGATCGTCGAGTGCGCAAAATGGAGATCCCATAATGCAGCACGACGCAAGCGCACTGAAAAGTCTCGCCTACTTGCCAATAGTGAGTAATCAAGTGGTTTATTCGTCGGCTATTGTCGTTTTGTAATGCTCTTATAATGAGGAATTTTGAATAAGCAATGTAACTGCGCAGTGAGAATTTTCAAGTGCGTGAGTCAATGGATTCGCAATAGTGGATCATATTCTCATGCAAATACTTGGGTAAAACCATTGTTTGTCGGAAATTGTAAACGAAGTCAAAAATTCCCCTCGTTTTCTCCTTTTTATTTTTAATAATAGCCTATATTTTCTGCAACAATTATTTGTGCGTAAAAGCACGAATGTAACAGTGAATGCCTTTTACGTGTTTCCTTTACGAAGGACTCAATCTAAATACACGCGAGGTATTCAATTATTCGAGGAGTAGTTAGAGGCCATTCTGGGCTTGACGCGCGTTGATCGAGTGCAAACAGACATAACGAAGGTGCTATGAGACCCGCACATGACCACTTGCATCAGCAGCTGTCTCACGAATGAGATCAAGCAGGCAAATCAGAGGGAAGCGGATCGTCTGAGATTGCGTGAGGAATGCGAATTAAGGGATGCCTCGAGCCGAGCCACTTACTTTCGCTCTGTCAGATATTCGGGAGGGATTTCCGGCGCAAGGAACAAAGGATCGAGGAAGAATTTCAGCGGACGAAATGTCTCGCGGCTTAAACGAGCGCTGCTTGCTTGCTGGCGACAATATCGATAGCCGTTCTGTTAATGGAAAATGCTTAAGCTCCTTAGCTCTCTCATGGTTCCTTGCTTGTCAGCGGCGTCGTTTGGAAGCTGTGCAGCTTTCGAATCACCGCATTGATTAAAGTGTGAACGAAAAACGCCCTAGTTCCTCCACACTAATACTTCAGGCTCTCATTAATCTCGGGATTTTGCAAGTTTTTCGCGCGATCACTTGCAAACTCATCGATGGGCGAGCTGATTGGTGCACTTCCCAGGACATCGGGCCAATTTAATCCGGCTTTCATGGCTTTCGAAGCAGCTTGCGACTGCCGATCCTTCCGCTCCTTTATTATTCATCGTTTCCCTGATGTCGGCGGACTTGAAAGCGTACGAGATAGCCTTTTTCAAGAGCTTACTGCACTTCCAATGGAGCCACGGCTTTCGGGTTTGCGCAAAAGGTGAGGCGGTGCTTTTCCGGGTGAATGAGCTTCTCGGATAATATAATATCGATAGGGCACTGCGCGACCTCCTGGAATATCAACACGTCCGCACAATTGCAAATGCATTTGCCGGTTAATTGGCCACGGCTAATTATATTATCGGGACACTCTCCGAAAGTTGTCGCTCGGCCGTGGCAGCTTGTGGTGCTGCGTGTGCGTCGTTAATTGTAATTAATTATTCTTTAGTGTAAGATACTATAGTTTCCCAAGAGATTGTATCAATAAATTGCAAAAAGAACAACTATAAAAATAGCTTCATTTCGTCTGACTGCAATTAAAAACTATATTAAAAAATCGTATAATAATAATAATAATATACTTTGCAATTTTAAAGCTCGGTGGTTTCAATTCATGATAAACAAAAACTTGAGCAAATCAAGTAAAGAAACGATGTATACATGTAACAAAGATTGATAATATTTGCAGGCCTGTTAATACGAGATTAGAATGCAAAGGTTGGTTTTCCTGACTGTCGAAGCATCGCCAAACATCCAACGAGGGTATATAAAGTTGTCCTCCAACCACCGTCCGTCATATCTGACGTTCGCTCGAGCGCCCATTAAGCTCGTCCGAGAAGTTACTCGGGCCAGAAATCATTTGAAATTCAGATACAAACCGGTTACCAGAATAATATTCGCCCGCCAGTTAAGGGTCGTGAAAGCATGCGATGGTGATAAGTAATATTAACACTAATAAATGTCTGCTTTTAATCAAATGTTTGAATGAAACAATTATGTACTTGCTATGTTTCGTTCTCATAAAAATAAACATTAGAATGTATAATTCTTTTGAATTTCCAGTTATTAAGTTCGACAACATCGCTATTGGTTTTATATAGATTTATTATTAATCTCATTTATCGCAACGAAAATAAAAAATACCCTCATAAAAATGAACATTTTAAAGTATTCTCGCACAAAGAATCACCAGGTAACAACAGATTTATAAATACAATTAACGAAACAATACACAAAGGGTTGAAATTTAGCCAGAGAAACTGCAGGAACAATTTTGCCTGGCAACCCTTTAAAAAAAGAGTTACGCGGAGGCGCGGCCAATTCGGAGGGCATCAGAGGAACACGGATTTCTGCCCACGATTTTCCACCCCCGCACACTTCGCCGCGGTACAATTATTATGCACGTACATTACAGCGGCGAGTTGCTGCAACAGGGCAGTTTCTCTGCCAGCGAAACTTTCGGAACCACCTGTGTACCGTGAACTTTACTTGCGGAAGAGAGGGTGCAAAAATGGAAAAATAATGTGAAAATCAACTGGGAATAGTCGATCATATTTAGTGTTGCCGAGTTTTTTTATTAACACATTCAAGCCACGGATTCTTTCCGGTCGAAATTGTTTGAAGGAAAGTTGGAGTTATTAAAAAAAAATGATCAAAGTAAAATATGGAAGTTACTCTTTCAACATCGGTACCTTACCTTGTGTTTATTATAATCAAAAGACTTCAAGTCCGAACTTAGTTACAAAGGGACTATAAAAAAATGTTCTCTTCTGTATTACATTCACACATTCAGCTATAAAATATTACAATGCATATAATAATACTTATACAGTGCGCTTCAAGATCACCACCAAATTTCAAAACAGAATGAAATTATTTTAATAATATAATAATTTAAGTTTAAATATAATAATTATTTCGATATAAAATAGTTTTATATTAATCCAAATAATGTATCAAAATACAAACTATGTTAATGTATGTGCCGAAGATAATGAATGAGAAAAAGGAGAGAAAAGACAAGGTCGCGCTGTAAATCTATTATTACTCTAACCACCACTAGATTCTCCGAACGCAGAGTGACGCAACTGGCTCGGGGGCAGAGTGCTTCTCTCCATGGTTGTTCAGTGGATACCGGGAACAAGGTGGCACTCTCTAGACGCCTGTCTTCTCAGGTGCGCCATTAGAAAACAACGTGTCAGTCCGACACGTGAAACTGGAAAGCTCGAGCTCAAAATATCGGAAAAGTTGGTGCTGCGTGCGCTCCAGGCGAACGGCAGACGGATGAGTCATGAGATGGGAGAGAAAGAGAAGTATGTCGCGGAAATTCGGAGGGAGAGAGTGCAATGCGAGAGCCAGAAACGACAAGAACGATAACTCCTCTAATTATTCTGTGATAACAGCGCCATTGTACCGCAACAGTCAAGTAATTAACTTTCGATCGGAGTACCAATATGTACCCCACACATCCACCCACATGAATATCGATCCCGATTTATTTGAACGCGAAAAGAGTGAAAGAAGTGGCGAAATGTCGTGCTGACGTCAGTCGGTGTATAATACATACTGCATGGAGGCTGTGCATCGACCGCCCGAGAGCGACAACAACTGTTGGCAAGAGTGAAATAATGTATTGAAACACAATGTTTCAATGATACTTCTTAATTTCGCTTTAGTCCCGCTTTATTATCCTCGCATAACTCCACATTCCTCCTAGTATCGTCCGCATTTCCGCACTGTCATTGGATTTCTCCCGATAACACACTTTCTGCGTGTTCCCGTTCTTCTTTTTCGAGCGAGAGAGCCATCATTCGCACAATCAAAAATGAAAACTCCCGCTGTGAAAAGAGATCGTGTCGAGCCAATGATTGCATTCCCGATTAAATGGAATGTTGATTTTTTCTGCCACAGTGGTATCCCGGTGATTACTATTCTGGCGTTGAATGTCATTCAATGGGGCTTGAGGGTTTAAATAACCATGGAAAAAGTCAGCTAATCATCGCAGTGAATACATACATGTGCGACATATTGCCGATACATGACAAGTTTCCATTCGGGCATTTTTTTGGATTCCCAATAGAGATGGTATTGAAACGCAAAGAGAGGCGTTTCGTGCCAAAATGTGCATTATTCTACGCCGCAGATTGAATGTAACCTTTGCTGAGAGCAGGCATGGAAAATTTGTATATTTATTAAGGCTTCCCACACTCAGAATTGAACTATGTGCGCCCAGCGAAATCCTTTATCAAGGGACGAGATGAGTTATATCTATTTTCATCGAGGATAATCTGCCGGGATTGGCGAATACCGCGTTTTTTTCCACCCCCTTTTCACCTATACCGGGATTGTTTTGAAACCCTCTTCATAAATCGTTCCGCCGCCGGGAAATTCCTCCCCCGCGGAAACTGTAATTTCACAGTATCAACAGGAAAGGAGAACACGGAGGAGTGAATATAAGTAATTGCGACGAATTAGAGTCTGCTTAAAAATTAAGGCGGCCAACTGACACTTCAACACGTCGACTGATAATTCCCCGTCGACCAAGCTTCCACTTGCAGTCCTCGTTAAAGGGAAAAGTTGCCTGGGGGAAATTATACACCCCAGCCTCTTATTTCGTAGTTACTCTAACGATCGAATTTTGACGGCGTCGAATTTCGGCCCAATTTTACATTAAAAGTACATTCCACGTAGCGGCGAGCTTTTCCGGCGAAACTTCCTTCCAGCATCGCCGCTTTCCACTCCCTTCTCGTCCCAACGGTGAGTTTCGTTAGGGAAGCGCGCCGACTAAAAACCCAGAGGACTTGCGGGAAAATCTACTTTCCGGTATCAGGAGTTTCGAGGGGCGGCAGCAATTCCAGTGAAAACTCCATAATTCGATCAAGCATTCCACACCGGGATTCCCTCACATGGTATTTCCTGGCTGGCCAAAGTATTCCGTTACAAACGGCTCAATGTAGCGATCTATCAGGGATCGGTCACTGCGATTCGATCTTAATGCGTCTGCGAGGGAGATCGATTTCAGCGAGGGCGAGCCTTGCACGCCTTTCTCGCTGTGACTCGCATAAATTGTGTCAGATATTCCAAACGAATCGGAGTTCGATGAACGCGTTTGTCAATGTTGAGGCAATGCTAGAGGAAAGAACTTTTCCTTACGAATCCATCAAGTAACAGCAAAAAAGCTAAAAACTCTCCCAGCTAATACTTTCCTTTCCACTTCCAATATGTTCGAACATTTTTGAAACCAAATTCAGAACACACTTTACATCATTTGCAGTGTAAAAAGCGATATTTGATAAATAAATGTAATCTCCACTATTTTAAGTAAGCATATGCGATAATAATCTAAGACGAGAACGTTCGAAAATTAATACAAGTCACTCTACATTTGTATCAGTCTGCGGTTACGTCATCGGCTTGCCAATAACTTTTATCGTGAAAAGTCTCTCTTGTCGAGGGTGACTGGTCCGTTCCTTTAGGAGGGTTAAGGTCCATCGTGATTCGTTATTCGCAGGCAGGCCAGATAAAAATTCATAGCCATCCTCTCTCCCATGGAGATGTTATCGTCACCTCAGTCAGCTCGCCCTTCCATTCGATTCTCTGCCGACATCGGCAAAGAATGGTGGTAATGTCGACGCTCCTGGAGCGGCTGGTAACAACCGAGCACAATACACAAGCCAGTCTTAAAGCTTCCCCCATCAACCGAGAGAGAGAGAGAGAGAGAGAGGGGGGGGGGGGTGCGTCGAAGAAGCTTGAGGGGGAAGAGCTTATCACCCGCCGGTGAATTTCCCTGTGCTAGTTAAACAGAGAATGTCGGGGGAAACGATAAGCCCTGCGATGGCACTGTTTGTGCCAGAAGAGAAGCCGAGCGTCTACCATGAAGGAGGGCGCAACAACACGAGTCAAGATATCGCAGCGAAAGTTTTACGAGGAAGACGCTCCATCCCTTTTTCGAGCCGCGCGGCACCTTTATTCCTCCGCTCTAATTACGGGATGGGTGTTCGGGAAAGAGAGACGAGGCCAGCCGGCCGGCGAAGTGCTCCTCAGGATTGGATCTCGATAATACGGTTACTCCACGTTTTCAATAAGGTACATGAATGGCCGAGATTTCTTTTCGACGGATTTCCTCCGGCCCTCGGCTGGGACCAGCAGATTGTCTTCCTATCTGCCTGTTGAAAGCCATTTCGCCGAGTTATCGGAGTAACTGCACTCCGGGATAATTCCACTCGGCACCGAATTCTCATTATCGCCGATTTAACTTGGGGTTCGCTCGGCGCCCGACGCCCGACGCCCGACGCCCGACACCGCCCACTCGCCCCGACGCTCCGCGCGTCCATTTACCTTTTCTTTCTCCCAGGAGAGATAGCGCTACTTCGTTACGTGGGAGGATATCAATTTTAACGGCTGCCAGATTTGTCTTCGTTCGATGGCGCGATCACTTTTGTCTTAAACCGGCATTCTGTTGACCACGGCCCTGGAAAATTTCGCGCGCGATCCTTCTTCGCACCCCTGAACGGATTACTCGCGAGTCATTTATCAATATCGAATCGTTAAACTCGAGTGTATTATAACATGAAGGTTTTGGTTGCCGCAGCAGTGGAATTACAAGCGATGAGATTGTAATATTGATGTAGACTAGCGAGTTCCTACTAATTAACAAATATAGGGGTGGAATTACTGGGGTACTTTGATCCCACTTTAATATTCCAGGTGTCATACTACTTGTCACCCTTGACTAAATTAATAATCATTACATTAAATTAATTACACAGCGCATAAATACATCCACATTACAATATAGATGAATTAATATTCCTATGGTGTAAAATCAGTTTGGCTGGTATTGTTTCGTTAATTAAGGGAGCTCGTTTGAACTTATTAAGCCGATCAAGTTTCATTACGTCAATGGAATACGTGCAGGTTGATAAATGTGAAAAAGGTTAGAATGAGTTTCTTACCGAGAACGCTTTGAGGAAGACGAGGCACTGAATTATGCCTTCCATGGTGTCTCCAGTTAAACAGAAGGTGCCTGTGAGATGTCGGCCTTTTCGACCAATCACGGAACAGAGATTTGCCTGAACGAAAGAGTTCTGCGACCTTGTGGTTGCCGTTATCGCAGGGTGGTGCGAACCGGAGCTCATTAGACGCTCCAACGAGTCCATTTCTTCTTGGTATCGCTGCGTCCAAGAATCTTCCGGCCCTCTTCAGTTCGATCAAACAAGATTACGAGACTGACGTGACACTCTAGTTGAGAAAGTTCACAGGATCCCAGGCAGATCAGTCACTCCCTTATTTGTCGCTCTCGGTCTCCCTTTTCCCAAAACTTTTTCCTTCCCTTTTTCCCCCCTTTTTACTCTTACACGTATTACTTTGCCATCATCAGTTTCTTCCAATTCGCTTTTTTCTCTTACACATGTAGAATAGATATCTGCACATAAGCAATTGCAGAGGCGAATTCAGAGATTCGGGAGGAATTAGTTTGGCACGTTGAGAGGCTTAATTAAGAATCACATCTATGACACATTTAAATGCAGGTTAATAGAAGCTCCACTTATTAATCACTAATATTTATACTTGAAGATAGATAAGTTGATGTAGCATGTGTATCGTATTAATGTCACAGTATCGATTGACCAGTCGATTTCTTGTCCACGAACCAACGATACATGTGTGGCATAAGCCGATAGTTTGTCTTTGTTTGAACTGTATTGTTTTTACAGCCTTCGCGAACCTGTCGCTCTTCTCCGCTCGGAGAAAACTTCTAGCCGTGTTTTCTCCAGCCTGTATCAACACGTATAGCTGTGACAAAGTAAACAAAGTGGAGGACTTTTACTCCTTTCCTCGTACAAGAGCGTGCGAAGTTAACAATAGCAGTCACCGCTCGTAAATTCACTCTTCAAGACAAAACTTCTTCGACTTTGCACGTCCGTGGATTACAGAAAGTACAGGAGGTGCGTGTTTCGCGAGAATGAATTCACACACATGCATCTTAAGTGAAAAGTCCTTCGAATTTCCGGTAAACATTACCGTGTTATCGATCTTCGAGAGGTTGATCACCAAAGAGAATTGGACATTCCATCAACGCGCAGACTTCGCCTGACAATTGATCCTATGTGGAACGCTCTTCATCATGTCCAATACATTTGTGAACAAAGCGCCATGTGAAATCCTGTCTATCTCCTCTATCTCCCTCTCTCTCAGGAGGGAGCTGCTGCTCAGGATCGGAAATCTCGAGTCAGATCTATCGTGTCTTCGGCGTGACATTCATGGTGGCGTCACTCATGCTCCAATTACAGAGATATCCGGGCCATCAGAGTATAACAAGAGCACTCTCAAAGATGCAGGAGTGTCGATTAATCGAATTTATCACTGCCATGTTAAATGTTGTGTTTTTAGCAGATGAAATCTGTGCTTACTGTGGGCAGCAAGCAGGGCGATTCTGCATTCTGTGCGAAATGGAGAAGACGCGTTGGGAGGAGGATGCTGCCGGTGATGCTGGCTCCAGCGAGCGGCGTGCTTCCGCTGTCTGCGGTGTGGTGTAACGCCTGATTAAGTCGCACATCTCGTAGCAGAGGAAACAGATACCTATTATCAGGAAGGTATCCATTGCGCCGGTCGACGTCTTCCCCAAGGAGAGAAGTTATAGATCTCTAGATCGCAGTCCCTCGAAGAATGGGGAGATCCCGCGAAAGCTCCAGTCGGTTTCTAGGGCAGCGGCACTCGACGGACACACAGACTGAGAGAGGGAGAGAGCTTTGTGCCTCTTCTCTCGGACTACAAAGCAGCAGCACGACTGTTTTGACACAGTGGCGAGCTGCGAGCGAGAGTACGTCGCGCTAAGAGAGGACGAGAGGAGGCTTCAAAAGCTTTTCACTGTGTCAGGTCGCTTTTAACCGAATTTAGTTCTCCGCCTCGTAGCGCTCTATGCGATTATATGTGACGGTATGCTAGTATGCCCTTCGGACGAGATGCGTCTCTATCGGAGAGGAGTGCGTAAGTGCCGATAGGCGACGGCTTGCGCGCAAACACTACCACCACCACCACCAGCACCACCACCACCACCGCTCCCGGGTGTTACGCTCGATTGGGCCAGCTTTTGAGGACGATGGCGTCAATCATACGCTTCAACCTCGAGCGGCTCCCACGTCAAGCCAGGCTTACTCCTTACCGGACGGGCGCGCGTGTCCCTGATTATCGGCGGCAGACACTCTCAATGATTCCAGGTCCACTAGCACCACTCTATCGCCGAGCCGCATCTCATTCTACCGAGCGTCTATCACCATCAACGCGCCAGATCCCTTCGAGCATGAATCAAGTGCGCCTGTACTTTCCTCTCAGGATTTCAGCGAACCAGCTGGTCAAAACAAGGACCATGTGGCGGAGTCGGCGGCTTCGACGCCCACGTCGCTCCTCCAACTTTCACGAAACAGTTTAATAGTCCCTCGTGAATAGAAGCAACCTGTCACCGGAGACTGCTGTCGGATCGATTCGATGATCTCTATTGAACTCGCAATGACTCTCGGGTGCACTGGCACCGACCGGCAGGCGTGGGCAGAACTAGCCGACACTGGCGGCCGGAAACTGGGTCAGCACGCAAGTTGCAGCCGGCGAGGAACGCCGAGCGATGCGAGAGGAACGCCGAGCGGAAAACGTGTGCGGCGTAGAAAGCGAAAAGAGAGAAGCGGAGAGTTATATCAGCGAGCTCGGAACGGGCCAGCGTATGACTAGCAGATACTCTCGGCGTGAGGGTGCGCCTTTGCGGGGGTGGTTGGGCGGCTGAGGGATGCTGGGCGACGGCGCGGCCTCCGGCGCCACCCCCTTCCAGCCCCCCCTCCCGCGCGCGCCACTAGAAATCTACCAGTACCGCCAGCCAACCTACCCTTCTTCTCTCCCTCTGATCCGCTCCCTTCCTCGCGCAAACCCTCTGCACTCGCCCCTTTTCTTCTCGACATCTGTCTCCTTCGTCGCCGACCTTGCTATTGCACCCGCTCTCTCTCTCTCTGTCTCTCTCCCTTCTCCTCTTTTCTCTTCTTCAACTCCTCTCTCGCATCCTCCACAACCCTCTTTTATCTTGTTCTCCCCAGTTCCTCTTGCTCCTTCACTCCCTCGCTACACACGATCCTTGCTCCTCGATAGATCCTCCTCCTCTCCCAGTTTTTCCTTATAGCTTCCTTTTCCAATAGATGGACAATCTGCTGGTTTCCTCTTTTACTTCTAAGGATTTCCTCGTATTTCTACTCACTCGTTCTCTCTGTGAATGGTTACGCTGGGAGGGAAAAAGAGAGAAAAGGCTTGAACTCTGTCTCTTGGTTTTTCTCTGTTCTCGATTCCGCTCGGTCATGCTTACCCTCTTCGACGATACTTTCCCTCCTCGGGCGACGCGCTTTTCGGCTGTGTTTCGCCGTGCACGTTTCAATTCGCCAATCATCCGCTCCGCCGGTGTGTTTCCACGCTGCTCGCTTCGCTGTCTTCTCGCTCGCTTTCTTTCCAAGATCGTATTTTTGGCAGACGAGTTATTCGGAACCTGGTAGACTTCTTGAGTTTCTATCGGTTAAGCGAGAGCTGTTTCTATGTTAGGAAATTTTTGTGAACTCGTACAAGAAGTCTGATCGATTTTATTCGTTTTTTATTGGCTCTGCTAGAACTTTGTCGTTATGCTTGTGTTAAGAAAAGTGATAGACAGTGTGTCGTTAGTGGTTGGAAGCCGAGCTTGAGAGAATTATATAAAAAGGGAGTTGGCCCACTCGCCTTTATTTGCTAAATGTTAATGACACTGGCTCACGTAAGTGCAGCACATTTTTGCACAGCCGGAAATCTTGTTCGTCGTTATTCCGCATTTCTCCCCAAGCGAGAGTCGACTGCTTCCCATTTTGTTTTCTTTGTTCGCCGCGTGGCCCGCTTTATGGCGCTTTAGGATCCTTCTACTTTTCACGCTCATACCTCGCCAACCAACCAGAGCGACGCTCTACACGTACGCATACTACTCTACCCTTTTTCTCCCTTTTTCCTCGGAGCTTTCCATTTTCCACCCCCAGCTTTTCGGGCCATTTTTCAGCTGCTTCACTCGCTCGACGTTGTCGGCCCGTGGAAATGATTTGCCAGCGATTGACACAGACACTTTTCACCGCAGGCGCAAAGTCACTCTCTTTTCAGGATGCGTCCGACTAGTTTCGATTGACGATCTTTCAATAGGAAATTAATTCGTCCGCTCGGTTATCGTCTGCCATTCGATGCAATGATTTCAGTGAAATTTCGCCTGGTTTGCAACTCCGCAAAATTTTACAGCGTCCTTCTGTTAGTTTCGCGTCAATCGACTCGTTGGTCAAATACCCCATGGCCAATGGCGGTTCGATTGTATGTCTCTGTGTGCACCAGTCCTGCTAATATCGACTGCGCAGGATATGTTTTTCCAGGCAGGATGATATTGTCCAGCACTTGAAAACATCGAACTCGCTACCGGATGTGTGCTTCGCCAGTCCTGTTTGTCACGAAGCGGCTCGATGACTGCGTTCCGACTTCCGGCGGGAAAACCGTATTTCCACTGAAATCATTTACTCATCTAGCAAATGAAATCGATGCACAGCTCAGCAAAAGTTCCAGCGGCGAGGGAGGACTCCGTTTGCCCAAAGTTTTGCACGAACTTAATTGCCTCTAATGAAGTTCACTCGCCGAGAAGCAGGATAATTAGCAGGAAAGGTATTACACGTGCGATGGGATGCTCTGCTAAATCGCTCGCTGGCAAAAGACTCAGCTCTCGTACCAACACAATTACAGGTCAAATCGACCACGTGCGCACCGTCGGTTATAAACACACGCAAGCACTCGAAGCGTCGGGGCGGAGGGCATCCCGGCAGCAGGAATCTAATTTCGAGAGTGGCCTTCGGTAGAAATAAGCGGTGCTCGAGCTTTTGATCATCCTTCAACGCGTTTCCCTTTTCAATTACCTTAATGGGAGATTTTCGCCGGCGCATGTGGAATAATTCGAGATGATAAGTTCGCCCTGTGTGCCAATGGGAAACACTGAGAGAAAGGATCTGTTTGCTTCGACTCTCTCTCTCTCTCTTTCTCATTCGATGAACTGCCACAAACGTTTTAAGTGGAGGACTCCATAATGCCTAATCAACTTCCGAGCAACCGGATATCGAGTTTTCCGCTAGTTTCCGATTAGGCGTTCTCTTGGTACGTGTTGGATCCATGACGAGGGCATTAAGGACCAGCGGAAGGGCGGCGTATTGTCACATGCAAGGATTCCATCTTGAGCCCGAATCACACTAAGCTCGGGTAATTACAGGTAGGCAGCGAGCAGTGCTTCCTGGTAAGCCGATAATTGGTGCCTGTTCGAGTCAGATAAGGTCACTAGCCCATCGACCAGTTCGAGCTCCAGCTCGAAACTTCCACTTAATTGCACGGCATTTCCGCTGATACGATTGCTCGCCTCGCCTGCCTTGGCTTTTTCAGGGCCAAGTCGATTCATCGATCGATTCCCAAGATTCGAAATCTAGTACTTTAAAATATACATTTATTATTTATTTTCATTATTTAAATGAAGGTCGTGGCTGTTATTTTTTGATGATATAATTAATGAGAAATATCGTATAAATCCAGACAAAATTTGTATCTCGCATTGAAATCGAAAACGACCGATTGACTCGTAATGACTAGCTCAGTAACGGGCGGATCATTGATTGGGGAAAGCAATACCCCGGCGCGCTGAGTAATTGAAGTAATCAATTCGATTAAATTTGTCGCTCCTTATGAAAATTCGTGTAACATCATTACCGAGCACGGTGATAATTGAGTACCGAGGTTTTACTTCTCATCACGCTGGATATCGAATCAGTTTCGGAATATGCAGGTCAAGAGCAGAGGAATTGGATTAATCATTACCATTAAATCCGCTTCTTATCAGAGTTAAGCGCAATGATAAACCAACACTGAGAACACATCTCGAGGAAAATCGTACGAATTTTGAAATCTACAGACATTTCTAGGGAAATCATTCTATTTCGATAATATTAATTTTCTCTCAAAACGGAAACTTTCTTTTTCAGCAAAACTTATTTCTCCTTAAAAGAACTTCCTTCTACATCCAAATTTGCCTGAAAAAGTGTGTGCGCGAATGCATTTTTTTTATCTAGTACATCAGTGCATTTCAAAGGCGATCGAATACCAGCCAATCAAACGTGACCATTACTCAATGCATCCCATCGCTGCGGAAGGAAGCTCGCATTAAGTGGGCTCAGAATAGCAGAGAGCTTGGAAGTGAAACCGGCTGACGAGGCGCATCGAGGCTCACAAGGGTATCATTAAACAATAAGCTGATCCTGAGCACACAAAAAGAGAAAGGGAGAGAAGGGGAAGCGAAGTGGCTCCATGATAAAGCCACTTAAAGTATGAAAGTGTACTCGACGAGGGATAAACATCGTGCGTAAGAAGCCCGATGCTCACTGCGCCCTCGATGCGGACGAGTGCATTAATCCATGGCATGCCCGGCTAAGTGGTTTAGATTTAACAAACTCCTTTAGCTGCTTACATTTAAATTAACAAACGTTCACTCTAATAATTATAGCCCGCTCGGCGAAGATTCAGCTCAAAGGAATTTTCTATGATACAAGACTTAAACGGTTACCATATAATTCAGAATTAGGTATAAAACAGTTACGCTTCAAAAACTTGATAGGCTGCCAATATCCGTCATATTTCATTTCGTGTACAAACCGACACACGACACACATGACATTATGCGGTTAACAAAACATTACACTTGCTGGTATTATCGATAATTCGATGGCAAAAAGCAGATTCCACATCTTGTGCATCACCCTGCAGACTTGCCTTTTTCAAATCCCTTACAGTTCAGAACATATGCATTTAAAAGTCGTATATGTATAAAATCTGGCACAATTTAATACAAATTCTGTGTTCCAAACTTGAGATAATCGCCGCCCATGTTATGTACCATCCGAATCAAGAAATATTCACTTGTAGGAGTACATAATAGAAACATTTAGAAAAAAAGTAAAAAACATTCGCCGTTTGATTTAAAAGATACAAGTATATTTAAAGGACAAAATTTGGAGTGGCTTTACACATATAACTGTATACACAAATTATTTGACTCATTATTAAACCACTTTAACAAAATCACTCAGTTGTTTCACTAGAAATCGCCAGTCATTAGTGCTAGCAGCCAACCAAGATGCATCGGCCATCTCTAATGGCCTGCGATCAATCGATACCTTGCCGGAAATGCACTCCTGCTGCACGCGTAATTTCGTAATTGCCGTCGATCAATCGGCAGAGCCATTTTTCCCTGAAATTACCAGCCGGACCTGCCTGATCGCACAGTATTGTTCTGTTAATCGGTTTACCGAATATTTCCAGTGCACTGATTAACCGAGCTCCATTGTGCGCCGATCTTTGTTGTGCCAGGACAATGGACGATCGGCTGCATTTTCTTTTTATACCTGATTAGTCATTTACAGTGACATGTCAATACGCGCATCGTAAAAACCGTGGTGGAATTAACAGTGAAGCTATCTCAACTGGGTCAAACTGATTTGTTTAATATACTATATTAATATTGATTGTTCCTTCATGAAAGATTTGGATTTAGGAAATTTTTGTGTTGACCAATCATACAATAGGTATATTTTTATAACATTTATAGCTCAAACTTTGCCTAGATTTTTGTAGATTTGTTATGCTATTACTCGCTTTTCTATATGCTTATGTCTTTCTAATGAGGAAATTATTATGACTTGCTTTTCAACGTTCCCGAGTTCTAATATTAACTAGCAGATATAGGATTGGCATTAAAACTAACTAATCCATTGAAGCATGGAAACCAGGCCACAGCCGCCAACTAAAACGATTTCTCTCTCTCTCTCTCTCGCTCTGTCGCTCTCGCGCCGATAACTATCGGAGAGTTTCCTACTTAGGAAGGCGGCACCGGCATAGGGGAAACTAGCATGCGCACAGATCCACACGTGCCGGGGGTGCCCGGCCTGTTCAACTATTGATATATTTTGACGTTTACGACTTGGCGTAAGTTCCTTTAATATACGACGGGACTTGGATTGTAAATTTCCCGAGGAGCGAATATTCAGCCGAGAGCCAGCATCCACTGTACTCGATGCATTTTAGCTTCTATTTACTCGCGCACGCTCGAAGACTCGAGAGCGGCCGCTCTTCGATTGTTCGATCCACAAACAATAATGAGGCTTTACTTCCGATCGAGCACACTTCGAATCTTCGTGGTTCAAAATCGCACTCAAGTATTTTTCATCCGATTTTGCCCGTCGAGAATTGCTGAGTTGATTACGCTTTCCGATACAATTTTCCACTGTTCTCGAGTTTGCCAATCGTAAATAAATAAATACGCAAAGGTAAAGCACTGCAATATTAATATTAATTGGTAGTATAAAGAAGTTGAGAAGTAGTTATTTAAAATTATCACTTTTATACTTAATACAATAATACAGAATAAATTAATGATGAAGCGATCATTGGAAGAAAGTCTTGTAAATTCTTTGAGAGAGAAATGACTTCGCGTGGAGTTCGAAGTCTGCACAAATGATCTATGCAACTTTCGACCGAATTAAAGCCTATGCAGATTGGAATTTTCCTTACCGTAAAGCACCCCTTCACCCCCTCCCCTTCCGCCCACCAAGACATTGACCACAGCCTGCCAGTGTAATTCCTGATTAAAAGCCCGGGGAGTAATTAATTCCGTCCCGATGCCGCCTTTCGTCACCCGGCTCACGAAGAATCGATCGCTCGCAATTTCACACGGCGATTTTATGGACACGCTCGCTGCCTCGTAGGCTGTGAATGGTGGATGCACATTTCCGCCGGCCAACCGGATGGCCGAGTGCGGCATTGAATTGCCGATGAAATTCCCCATTAACGCTATTAACGTTAAGCCGATAGATTTCGCTCGGTGTTGGCTCTTGCGTTACACGCAAGTAGAAATTTACAGACACCGAAAACCGGGCTGCAATCATTGCTGCTAATGAATATCGGTCCAGAGTGGACGCGCGTGTTCATTGGGCGATCGAAGTTTTTAGCCGGCTGTTTGGGACAAACAAATTTTCTGCAATTAGCGAGGTAATTAGCGACGGTGCAACTAATGGTCGCATTGTTAATCTCTATGTTATAAGAGATCACTCCGATTTTAATTAACGTTGTACCCGGATTGAATTCGAATGTCTACATGCTTCATTACCAATTACCAACTGCAGTGCTAAAGTGTCGGAAGCCTGTTAACCGGAAACAAATTATTAAAGCAGCTGGAATTCACCGGGGTGAGATATCCGAAACTCATTCGATGCAAATGGGATGGTTTCCGGGGGAGGATCTTATTAAACCCGGGCGATACGTCTTTCCACTCAAACTTCGTACCCGCTTCACGATGCGCTGAGATAAATTGTGGTGAGAACTAGTCTTCGCTTCTGCATCTGTCCTTCTGCCATTTGTCGATACTGCGCCCCCATTCCTTTATCGATAGGATGATTGCAATGCAATCAAAAGCCAATGGTTTTTGCGATTATTTCATTCGAAAAGACGCTGTATAAGAAGGAGAAATAGTGAGTTTTTTAATTCTGATGCATTGCGAATTTCTAACTCTTTCGCAATGGCACGTGAAGAATTCTAGCGGGAGAAATTCTCTTTTGAATATTGAATACATCGAATCCCACGGTGAAATCTTATTTCCGGCCGAGCTTTCTACCAAAATCTTGGCAGCGCACTTGCACGTCGAGAAACTGGGCCACCACTACAAAATTCATCATTCTCTCGCCGTCATTTGTGCTCTCTCTTGCGGCTGACACGTGTACTTTTGAGTTACGCGCGAAATCTGTACATGGGAAGTTTTGCCGATCCATTGCTGATCTTAAAAAAATAACCCTTTCAATATCCTAAAAATGATTTCAATTCTGTACGAAGTATTTTCCCTTGTACGCATGAACTCCATTTGTCAAGACGGCCTTTCCAGAATGGAAAAGGTTAATACGAGAACATTAAAACAGCACTACGCGTCAGTAGCTGAAGTACTAATGATTATCACAATCTCCGACGGTCTTAACTTAGTAATGGGGATTAAACATTGTTCGAACCCCGTCTGGAGTAAGATACGCTGTATTCGAGACGGGTGGGCTTTTGTACTCGCCGGGAAGAAGATGACAATGCAGCTTTCCTTCCCAGACATCTCGGTGACTGGATATGTATTTACTCTCATTCGCTATCGAGAAGCGACTCGCACTGCGAGCGAGATAAGAAGGGCGCTGCGCAAGACAATGGCCCGGTTACGAAAGGGAGGCACAGACATTGCAAAAAAGAAGCCAGCCGAGAAAAGATGAAGAATGTGTCTAGCGGGGAAATTCCACGGCAGTAGGTTCGAGCTATGGAAAAGCCGAGGCAAAGCGAGAAAGAGTGGGGAGGACGAACTTCAATAACGTTTAGCTCAGCACGGAGAGTTCGTTGAAATAGCGGAATATAATGGGCTGACAGCCACAGCAGCCCGACATAGAACTGATAACGTACTCACGATTCGAGTCAATGACACGATCACATGTTAACTCGGCCGAATACGTACCTGAAACAAAGAACGAAAAATAGTAGAACTCTTTAATAGTATAGCAGAAGTATGCAGATGTATATTTTGAAAAACAGAAAACATTGCACACTGACTGAGAGTACAGTCTCGATTCAAAGACAAATGAACCACCCTCTACATAATATTACATACCATAATAAACAGGACAGTGTAGCATATAATTAAAATCACGATATAATTTAGAAATTATTTTGTTTACGGCTGAGCATATTCGACACTAACAATTGAAAGATAAATGAATCACTCTGTACACCGGAGTGTATGACGTGAAAATAACTCGGAATGCGATAGAAAACACACTAAGTCGGAGCAGTGGTTTGCGAAACCGATGAGTGATTCTGATTAAGAGAAAGGGATGTGGCGAGGAGGCGGAAGGCGTTCTGTCAGGGGTGAGATGGTTGTAGGATCGGAGACTGGCGGTGCTCTTGGTGCTCCGGCTCATCCTGGCCACGCGCAAGAGCTAACAACTGGTCTATGCCGTTCTCCTATCTGGCCTCAACTTTCTCTGTGACACAAGTTCCCCCCTGGCGTGCTACCTTCGCCTACGCCCCCCCTCCCTCTCCCCCAGCAATGGCTGCTTCCACTGGACAACTAAGTTTCCCGGAGTCGGTTAACTTCCATACTAACCGGTGATTGCATCGGTTCAACCCATTTAAAGCCGGCTTCCTGCGGGATCCAGCCTACAACGCTGATCCCTGACCACCCAGGATTGGGACTCGCTAATGCTCACTGCCCACCACTGACAGGATTCGCCTTTCCTGGAGTAAGCTCCAACGACGGGTTTCGTACTACTCAACTAGCTTTCTCAAAGAAAAACCTATTATCCGAAATTCGACAATTCCGTGGCCGCGGAACTGTTCCGAAACTCGAGTGGTTTGGAAGACAGAGTGGAATGCGATTGGGAAACTTCCCTGTTCTAACTGTTTCGGGAGCTTGCTAGGAGGTTATTTTTATTTGGTGAAACTTTATTCATTTTAAGTCGGTAGATCAAGGAGAAGTAAATGGAGAAATATTAGATCGTTTTGTCTTTCAAGAGATTTAGAATGAAATGTATGATCGAGTGGAGTTCGTATAAAGTTCACGCCCTCTCCAACAACCATTCTAGAAATTAACAATTCGGTTAATACGATGTTCGTCATGCGGAAATAACGCGCGCACTGAATCATCCATTACTCAAAGTATTTACTCGCTCTCGTAAAAGCAGGTGTGTTTACCCCCAAAGGAAATGGAGCCTGCTTTACGCCTGACGGATTTTGTGCTCGACTACTGTGCTCCGGTCTGACCATACACCGACTCACTCCACTTGCCGGCAATACAATGCAGCGCCGCGAAGTACGAAGTGCGCCGCCTCTCGCTGAATGATCGTAAAGTTCGTACGAGCTTGTCGCCAATGTAAAACGCAACCGGGCTGACTTTCTGTCTGTTGCAGGATTACCGGAAAATGGAGAGGAAAGTAAGTGCAGAGTTCGATACTTCCGTCAGGGCGAAGTCCAAGTGGAGCCGACCCTTCTTTGTGAGATTACCGGGACTTTCAAGGAGATTTCTCAAGATAGATGAGATCCCAATGGTTTAGCATAATAATCTAAGTAGTTGAACACTTTTATTGGTAAATTAGCGCACCAAAAATAGCAGCAGTTAATTAGGTTTCGGTTCGAAGAACTTTCCATGTTCCTTCCGCGTGTACAATTTTTACTGCTTGTAATATTAGTTTGGAATTATTATATCTTTTTGGCGACAATAATACTGTTATAAATTTACGAGTGATTGTAAATATATCTCCCTTTAGAGCCTGCGATAATTTTGTCCACTTTAAATCCCATCCAGAGTTAGACGATTAAAGGGTTCGCACTCGAGCACTTCAGTCACAGCAGTCATCACGAAATTCCAATATGTCCATGCTATTTTCGAATATTGCCATCAAACGAAATAAAAACTGAAAATAGAGATCATTGATGCTCTCCGCAATCGAATGTAGTCGCCTGATGTTTTGGAAGGGTGCCAATACATATAATTCCTTGATGCATTCGACCTGACAATTTATTGAAAATCTGTAATAAATAGAATAACAAAAGCTATCGGATAACTGTCATTAACTTTTGCAAATAGGGTGACTTTAATAGAGAAGCTTGGGATCTTGCAAATATCAAGTCGCTGCACGTTCCTGGAAAGTCATTTTCAGCGCAATGTCAGCCATTCGAAGACGTAACCGCACTTCTCGTGACCCTTTTTCGAAATTCAATCACTGTCGTATTATGGGAAATCAAATTGGCGAATACGATGTAAATGAAATCAATGATATAAGCTTGCAGGAACCTATAAAATCAATCAGTGAATAAGTGCTGCCACTTGTTATGGCGTCTCATTAATCTGCTTATGACGCACGTAAATTTCATGCGAAGCCGACATTAAAACGCTCTCTAGTGCTCGTACCTTCTAGTAAACGCATAATGTCACCTGCAATTCGCAAAATGATTGCTGCGAAAATTAGTCATTAAACTACGTCGTTCTACATATATTTGCGCACAATAATCATATACATAGTATTCAATTAATTCTTGCGTCATATGAAAGTTAAGCCCGGTTATAATTGAGATATGTTCAATATACTTCTCATGTCAATCCGGGGGGCTTGATAATGTAATGCGTTCGAGAACATAATTACACTGCACTTTCGAATAATTTATTTTATATAATTCAGATGTAATATTTATCTACTTAACATATTCTGCTATTTTCGAATTAATTAACCGTATTGGTCTCCAACATCGTGTTAATTAGGTATAATGTTTCAAATTAGGTCGTCAAAAATTTGGGAAATAGTCTCGTTGAGAGTTAACTTTTTTAATTAACCCGCTCGACTCCTGCAATACGAAATCAAAACTCTAGTTGGACGACTCCTGGAATACGAAAGTCCATGTTAATCCGGCAATTCACTACAGCGTGAATAGGGATCTCGATAAATCGGAGGAACGAATTTCCTAGGACTTCGTCTGGTACTTTTCAGGTAGGTCGTCGTTGCTCGATCACTTTAATAAAAATTTAAATGGCGCTGCACTTTTTCGCCGATCACCTAGTAAACATATTGGGTTTTATAAATGTTTGTCGCGTTCCAGGAACGTTTTTGCGCGTCTGTTAAAAACATCTGCATATGGCGTTGAAAGCTCGCGTGATCCAGTGAAGTTCTGCGTTGACTAATGACGTAGTCGTGAAAAAGTTTAAGAAATTTAAAAGTTCAATTACTAATATTTCGCTTAAGAACAGCGATCAATAAATTTATTCTTTTCGTGTGGAAATGCAATTGTCTCAGGCTGCGAGAGCTGGCTTAATTTTAGTTTACAGCCTCTTAACTACTGGAGCCCGCATCTGCCTGACTTTCTTTGCCAGACACTTCCTCACTTTCTCTTTTTCTCGGTCGCAGCGCCTCCAAGTCATTTCAAACTCCAACGACAGGACCTTAATTAAAAAAGTTACCCCTTTTATTGGCCGGTTTCCGCGCGGCATTGCGATCTAATCGAAAATTATGCGAACCGGGCAAGCGTTCGTAGTGAATGGGCTTTGATCAGCCTCAGACGAGTGTCAGGGATGTCATCTAGATCTGATGTATTATTAATGAAAGCTGATATCTTTGTATTAATTTCTGGCACATTACATTCTGGCACATCGTATAAACGAAATTCAAATTAAGAAATTTTAAGGGAAAGCACTAAAAGTATCCTAACATAAAAGACACACAAAGCTTTTTATAATTGCAATCAGTAACTTATAAGTCAGTCAATTAAAACGAACGAAACCACCAGAATTTTTTAATATTTAATAATTCTTTTGTAAAGTCTAATATAACGGAACGCTAAATTACTGATTAGCTTAACAGAGAGCAGCTCAAAATTTAATAATAAAAGACAAGCCTTATTGATGAAACAGAGGTTTTTTCAAGACTCGCGCCCCGCCAGAAGGAGGAATAAAAAGCGGCGTCAATTGAATCAGGAAAAAGGTACTTTCTTCCTTTCTTCCTTGCAAGTTCGCCGAGTCGCTCGAGGATTAAATCTTACTATTGGAAAAAAGGCTCTTCGAATATTCATGCTCGATTATTATCGGCGAGCGACGAGCTCCGGGTGAAAATGAATGAAAATCTGGCTTTCTCGATCGATCGATCAGGATTAATGGCTGCTTAACACAGCGGATTGTCAGACCATATCTCGCTATTTATTCCTCTCAGTGTATCTCAGTTAGGTCTCGGTTCAATTGTCCGGCAGTAATGAAATCCGAAAAGCAACTAGTTTAATCAAATAGAGCCAACGCACGGATAAAAGCCGGAGAAAGCCACATTCTACGCTGAATCAGAACAACTTCCTCCTACCGGGCAAGTTTTACTGTTACTCGCCGACTTGGCGCGAGACGCACTTTAATTTATCGCCCGCGATTGTCCCCGCCATAAAAGAAACAACTGCTTCCGCCTCGACGCTGTAAATCTCTCCAGGGCGAAACCGCCGCTCGTTTGTCTCCACTGATGGGAGATCATTTCAATTTAGAAATCCGTCGCCGACTTCCACCAGAAACTTCCTGGGAATTTAATGACGCTCCATATTCGCCTCGCTATGTTTAATTGCTGACGCGAGGCACTCGGTATTATAATGTGCCATTAAATCTTTGGAATATTACGATAATGTTGGTTCCGAGCATTTATAAAAGAGGCGTTCGAGTGGAAATGTAAAATAGCAGTCCAATTTACAGGTTTGCATAATTGTGTGTAAAGTAGGCGTTAGGAGTGACAGTGTCAATAGTCGTTACTGGTACGTGTCGAAACTGAGAATTTTCCAAGGAAGTTCCTTGGTGATCGCAAATTATGTTATTCTTTTTAGACGAGGGATAATCAAAGATTCCTTGAGCCAATCAGCACCGATTTATCGCTCACTTTATATGTAAAATACTTGTAATCCATATTTTCGAACAGTACAACATAATTGTTTTAGTTTAACATGCTAAATATTATATATGAAAAATTCGAAGTACTCACCAAAGAATGCAATAATGTCAAATTCTTGGTAGGAATACCGGAACTCTTATATAAAAACTGTGCAAGCCATAAAATGTAATTTGGAGAGAAACCTAATAAAACTTCCAAAGAATAGCTACTGTTCTTGCGCAACACGGTGCACATAATTAAATGCACTGTGGGTTCGCTTGCAGTGGAACTACGCAAGCGAGTGAGCACCACCGAGAGGACACATTCATCCCTGCGGCGAGATCGCTTTGAATATTGCCAGGCGGATTTATCCAAAGCGGACGATCGTGCGTGTCCATGCCTGTGTGGACGCGTGTCGCGCTTTTCTCCGTGCGCCACCGAACGGATGAATGCCGTTTGTCGGCGATTTTTTTCGATCCGCAACAATGCGCGGGAGGAAAACGTTTTTGGGCCGATTGTGCGCGTGAACAGCTGAGTGCTCGGTAAGCTTCGAATCTATGCCTGAAAGTGACGTTAATGGTGAGAGAAAAAGTCCGAGCGGAGACTTTCTATCGCTAAAGGGCACATTTTTGTCACTATCGCGAAGCACAAAATACATCCTGAAACGCGTGAAGACCTCAGCAACTTGTCGAAGTGAGTTTTAAGTATGTTTTGTAACGAAAACGTATTCAAATGCATTTATTCTGGCAATTTGGACAACTACACTATAACGTATAAACGCGGATTGTGCAACTTTCTCAATCTGTTTTACTTATCAGACTTCATTTCGCCGGTCTTATTTGTCTCGCTGGAATATTAGTGGCAAAGTTGAACGCACTTTGGCAACAACTGTCTACTTGCCGTGAATTTATGAAGGGAAATGCGCGTAGCCTGGCAGTCGATTTCTCCGGGCAATTAATAGAACCAACAAGTGCTTGTTAACTACCTCGATTGAGGTGTACGCGTTAACATTTGCTTCCCAATATTCCGCGATAAATCATACAGTGCCGAGAAAGTTTTCAATGACCCCAATAAAATTACACTGAAACAACTCTATAAAGATACTTTACAAGTTTTTTCTATGAAAAGTAAATTTTATTATAATCAGAAGCAGAATTTTTGTTATCTTTCATCCCTTTAATTAACATCTGACAACAGAATTATTTCAATAATATGGATTCAAGGATGAACCACAACAAGCGGCAAGTGGAATCAAATGACTTTGCCGGAATTGAAGTCTGTAATTAAACAGGGTACCTCACTCAGGAAGCCGTGATTCCTCTCAAGAGTTAATAGAGCCCAAATGTTCTGGCGAGCGCATCTCATTCTGCTCTGGCACTCTCGATCGGCGTAGACAAGTACGCTTTGGCAGACACGGCGATGCCTTACATCCAAAGCGGCCCATTTACAAAGTAAATGAATCTTGCAGAAGCGGAGCCGGATTTTTCCCGTGTAAACCCCGTTCATTTGGATTGCGCTCCATAATAGCGTGGAGCGTGCAGCCAGGCTCGAGTCAGGTGTGAAGTTATATAACTGACTGTTCCATTTGTGAAGGGAGAAGAGAGCCACCCGGAGGCATGTTCGTACCTTTGAAAACAGGGTCAGTCGTTCGGGGCGTTAGCTAAACGGAAAAGAGCGGATGAAGATTCTTTATCGCCTGCTACGAGTGCTCTTGCACTCAACCATTACTTTACCTCTCTCTCCAATGAACCGCACGATCGATTCTCCCAATCGGTGATTTAATAGTTTCAACCCTACATTTTTATAAATTCGAAACTATAAGTTTGTTTCTGTATAAAATAATAATGATTATTGAATTGTAAGTGTTTCTTTAATTTTGATACTTTTTGCAATATTGGAACACAAATCAACTGACCTAAATTAAACTTTGTAGTCCTGCAAAATCGACAATGATTATAGAGTGGAAATGGGATTCGAAAGCATTAAACTGGGTGGAGCAACATTCGGCAAGAATCCCCAGGCACCGAAATACGTATTCATTAAATCACCTGGCGGTTTTATCTGCCAGTTATGGCCGGCATTCGCCAGAATTCGAATCAGACTATGAATGGCAAGACATCCCAGGGTGCAAGTAGCACTCGCAAAATCAATATCGTCCGGTGCGGCGTTCGGCCTATCTCTCCATTTTTAAAACTTTATCGGCCACCATAAAGTACGGGCCGAGCCGATAGAAAGAAAGTAGTACGCGCCCCGAGCAATCAGCCAGGCGGATCTTTACGGATCGCATCCAAGGGATTCGCCCTTTCCTGACACGGCAGAAGGAGCTCCTCTTTGTCAGGACCTAGATATCCTGACTCGCCTCGATTCCACTCGCTTCCTTTGCTGTCTCCGCGAGAATGAACGGCCAAATCATCCTGCGGCATGAGAAAGAGGAAATACACACCGCAAAGGACAAAAGCAATCATTCCCTGAGATTGAGAACAAAAAGAGCTGCGGTATTATAATTCAATTTTCTAATATAATTAAACTAGTCATTTCATCGAAGTGAGTTTTCATTTTATCTTCGTACTGTAGGAATATTTTTAACCTCGACTGTAGATGATGCGTTTCATTTGGAATCAGAATATAGTTGGATTAAAAGTTAAAATGTATTACGGCTTTCAACCTTTTTAGTCTTTTCAGTCTCAGAGAGACATGTACACTGTAACGAAATGGAGCTTAGCTTTTGAGAACTTCATTTGGACGCGTATATACATATGAACGTACACATTCGTAAACTTCAATGCAACGGCTTTTCATCAAGAATTTATAAAAATAGCGTGCCAGAAACTATTAAAATGTTGGACATGAACTATAAAATGTTATACCTCACATTTAACCCAACAAATAATAAAAATATTCGACGATAATAAATACGATGAAATTTTTGTATAATAAAATGCGATGTAATTAAAAAAGCTTTCTGATACCAAAGGAAAGGAATTCTCTTCGTGAAAAGCAATATAAAGCTTCGCCGATAATAAATATGATAAGGATTCGTTTATGAACTTGGATGTAATTAAAAATGTTCTAGAGTTTCGAGGCAAAGGCATCGCTGTCGGCAAAGGAAGAGGAATGATATCAGACGCGATCGGTAGTGGTCTTAGACCATATCAAGGGTGGAAGAGCATGTAGGTAACATAGAAGGTTGGAAAGGCAGCAAGGTGACATACTGTCGGTGAGTGGTCGGGTCAAAGAACCTCTGCAACCTCGGCTTCCCTTTCGCGTTCTCTCCCTCGTTTCCTGCTCGCCTTACCGCAGAGCCAGCCACCCCCGCCTCCTTCCACGCCAGTGTTGTACCCCACCGGCCTTTTCTGCAATAGCTAGGAGACGGCAAAATACCACGAGAACCCCCGTGAAAATGCCCTCGTATTTCGAGCTTGCGGCATCAACGCACCGGAGCCCGGAATTCCGTGGTAAAGGATACATATTAGCAAACTCGACCTTGCCACATACCTTTTAAAGAAATGCTTGCTTGCATCTGTGTGGAATCTGATCCCACTCGCTTTGAATCGCTTCTCGTACACTAGTTTTTAGTACCTTTCTATTTATTAGATGAATTTAATATGAAATGCAATATTCAATGTTGGAAAAAGCTGGCAAATATTCCTGTAATTTAGAAGGTATATCGTAGAGGATAGCAGTGGTAGTAATTGCTTTCGCACGGCAAATTATATTAACACCAATAAATAGTAATTGTAAAAATAATAATTCCACATAAAAGAAATCTAGTCTTCCAAAAACTATTAAAATCTGGTAGATTCAAACCCTGGAGCAATTGAAATCCAATTCCCAGTTTGCCCCGCGTGGTTGAAAGGCAATATCAGGTTTGCCAGGAAGAGGCATCCTTCGTTTGCGGTTCTCCTCATTTATGCAAGCTATTATTTCCCAAAACAACTTAGCAGAGCGTAGCGAACGTGTGCGCTAATGTTTACGTAAACGCGAGCGGCATTCGAACACTTGGCCCACACCACCTGTTTTGCCAGGTGATGCAGCATCGGCGGATCGTGGGGTGTCGAGGGCGTATTGCATAAGGCGCATAAAAATCCCCGCAAAATGAAGCGAGTTTGCCAGCGGGGAATTTTGACGTGTACAGCCGGGCGCGCAGACGTGCCTGGCAAGAAGAGTGGAGAGAACAGGGTATCTGTCTCTCTGTGTCTGTGCCTGGCTGTGTGTGTGTGTGTGTGTGTGTGTGTGTGTGTGTGGGAGATGCCGTGCATGTGGCGCACGATCCATTTGAATTTCGTGTTCCAGCTAGCCGCAGACAAAAGCGAGGAAAACAAAGGGGGCGCGCGGCCGGTCGAGGGGAAAAGCAGAGCGCGCGCGATGTTTCCCGGGCATTGTCGCGAATGCATCAGAATATTTAAATTGCAGAGCCAGCTGGAAAGCGAGCGCGCTCTCGCTCCACCGAAACCCACCATGCAACCCGATACACGTCACAATTATTGCATCCCCTTCGCCACCTTTCTCCATATGTGTACAGTGAGAGTCAAAAGTGTGGTAAGAAAAGCATGGGTCGACGAAAACGGTTGGAATGATTGTTTCTTAGTTAAGAACAATGATTAATTTTTTGTACTGTCAGTAAAAATAGTAGGAAGGAGCGTGAAAGTAAATACAACTGCAATCCGTTCGCCAACAATTACATTGACATATGTATATTTAGGAATTATTATACAGCAACATTAGTATTACTTATTTACTAACTTTCCCATGTACTAAATAAAGCAAAAAGAAACTTAACTGTGTGCGAAAGAACTCTTCAAAATCTACACCGAACCACCAACAATTAATAGGCTTCATATTAAATATGAATTTCATTAGAAAAAAATTAAACAGACGAGAAAATAATTACTGACAAATGTATTCATGCAATTATACACGAAAAACCACGCGACGTTCCTTTTATTTTCACATGATTAATGCAGGACTACTTTTGTTTCTCACTGTATACGCATGCGGATGTTCGTACTTCAGCGAATTCTCGTTGCAAAATGTATGGGCGATAGGCGGAGTGCATGAGTGCAGATTCCGGGAAGCCTCTCAACGATATGAGTGCAGAAGCTCCTTAAACTAATGCAGCAAACGAGAGATGAATTTCGAGGGATGAACTCCCTTAATCAGGCTTGACAGTTGTTTGGTAGTTCGCGAGCCGAAATTTCATACTGGAATAGGAGAATATCGTGGATTCAGTGGCCTCTCAGATTCTCACCGAGGTTCGAGCAATGAGCATCCTAATTATGAATTATAAATAAAAAAGGAGGATCTTCAAAATTATAAGAACCATTTATAACCAGTTTCTCTATATGTATGAATTAATGGGATACATTTTGTAGAGATATAATTAAAATTATTGAAATTCAAATGAATTTATTCATAAAGGAATATATATGTATTATTTGCAAATACGAAAACGACATTTGACATTTTTTATTACATCGAATTAATCATTGTTACTTTGAGTCTGACGACCCATAATAATAAGCTCCAGGATGTTTGTAAGTCACGTACAGAGACAAAAGGATATGAAAATATGAATAAGAATATGTCCGTGTATGTCGAAGTGAATGAATGTGGGTAGCATCGATCCGTGTGAATATACAATTCGATCGGCCATGCTTCCATGTCCAATTACCGACCCTTGTAAACACGCGTGCATGCCTCGAATATAAATGGAAATTAATCGCAAACGAAATTCGAGCGCCGTAAGGGCCTTGGAAACGCAGCCTGTCGTTTCTGAAAGCAAACCCTGCAACCCAGATCAATTATAACCTAAACGTACACCGAGCAAAAATTTATTCCAAATGAAAAATCGGTCAAGTGTACGTTGAGCAAAAAAACTGTAATTCTTATTATAGATAGAACCGCGTCAAATTGAAAAACGTTTTTCCCGGAATTAATTATTTCACACTCGAAAGTATTTACTGAACACTGGTTTGGAAAATTATTTCAGTCTTTTAAATATACAAGAGTGATTATCACAGATAAGCATGAAATTATAAGATGTCCTGGTAAACAACGGAACTCTAAATAAAGCAGGAAAAACGTCGGAAGCTAGAAATGCTTTAGGCAGATAAGTACGAGTGCCAAACGATACTTCGGCCCATAAATCAGACGCGCGTTTCCCAAGCGACTAATTTACGAGCACCGTGCGCTAAGAGCGACGCCCGGCGATGGATTTATACGAGCAGGAACGTTTACCAGAGATTTACGGAAGGAATCACGATACTCGGAGGATGAGTGCGAGGAGACTTTGTGTCCGGCGCGCTTCGAACAAGGTGTTCCTAAAAGCCGGAGCGTGCACGAACGGGCAGAAAGCGACGGCGACAAAGGCCAAAAGATCGAAGCATTTACATGTCGCTGCCGAGTGAAATGATCTTGTCGGCCTCGTTGCGCTAAAAAGGCGAGCAAGCGCGCGCGCGTCGTGAAAAGCACCTCCTCGACTCTGGCAGCCACTAGAAAAGCGGGCGAGAGAGAGAGAGAGAGAGGGGGGGAGGGGGAGGGGGAGGGGAGGGAAAATCGGACAATAGCCTGCAACAGTGTCAACATGCCCGGTCGCCCTCCCAGTTAGGTGCACTTTTCCCAGCAGACCTCCGCGCGCTTTTTTCGACCAAGCTCCGACGCCAGCGAGCTCTGAAACTGGAATGTGAAACGCACGAGCTTTTCCGAGTGCCTCCGGTGCCTTGTGACGATGACCCCGACATGTTACTACCTCTGCTCCCATCTACAGATTGGCGAAAACGAGAGTAGAATTTAATAAAGGTCCTTTGCATGCTCGCCGGACCGTTTAGGTGAATCAAGTTGTGTTGGACGCACTATGAATTTTCAGGGAGCCACCGAGCTCGAGCACGCTCAATTCATTTTCCCAGTTTTATATATTTTTTAGCCCTTTTACCGGGCGAACTTTATATCGTTTAGCCATTCAATGTGCCTTTTAACACATATTTCAGTTTAATGTTTGTTTCTGTTTCGTACTTTTAGTAAGTATTTGTCTCTTTCTGTGAAGCACGTGATTATATCAATTAAATCTGAAGTAATAAAGTAATTGATTGCTTTAAGCTTCTTGCAAATAAATACTTATTATTTTTAACTAGGGCAGAGTCATTGGAGCACACGCTGCAATTATTTTCGCCGCTCGTAGATAACAGAAAATTGGTTGGGGCAAACAGTAAAAAATTAGCCATATATCGCACGTACAAAGCTATCATCCCGGCGCAAAACGCACATGAAAATGAAATATTTGGCACTACACTGACATCAATACAACGCAGCGGCCAAATTATTTAAGCATTTCGTGAAACGGCCGAATGAGTTCGTAGAAACGGACGATAATAATAATTATTAGGCATGTAATAAATATTATATTAATGTTTTCCAATATTTGGAATATTGAATTTCTCAAATGTGAATAGCTTGCAGGTTTCTAAATTGTAAATAATTAATTTCAGCACTTTGTAAGCGATGTTAAGTAAACAAAAATTGTAATCGGAAACATATTATACTAAATGAACATTGATTTAGTAGAATATATTTGAAATATAGTGAAAGAAACATATAACAATTAAAAACTTGCAAAAACTAACAATAACTTTTTGCAAACTGTAAAGCTGGATCCAGTCGACTGAATACATGCCTATTCGTAAGTGAAACGAACTTAAGAGCTGCACAAAAACGTCTTTGAGCTTCGATGACGAAATTCTGCGGGAGAAAAATTTGTTCGTAATAACAGGATTTCTCAAAGGCCATGTCTCCGATAATTGAGTTTCCCGCTGGAATTGAAACTCACATTCAACTGCTCGATGCACTTTGAAGTCACGAAATTGCCGAGTCTCTCCTGATAGTCCGCCAGGTGGAAAACAGTGCTGTGCCTCGAAGCGCGGAGCGAAAATATGTATTTTAATCGTCTGCTGGCGCAACGCCGAGAAAGGAAAAGCGAAGGAGAAAGAGAAAAAGAGGGAGAAAAGCCGGCGAAATTGGCGTAAATTCCTAGCTAGCAAGTAAACTCACGGGCAACCGGAAATACCGCGTGGAAAAAAGATGCCAATGAAGCCTGGAAAAATCAACTAGACCAACAGCAGAGTGTCGAAGCCACAAACCTGTTTGTGCTTCAATCAGGCGGGCAAAATGACTAAAGTTCTCCAGTGCGCGAACATTGAAAAATTACGGGAAAAATTCCAATTACAAAATCAGGTGGATTCAAAAATTCTAGTAGACACATATGAAGTTTTTTTAAAAGACTCAAAACGATTTAAAAAAATATATCTTTATAGAAATGCTCCATAATGACATGTTTCAGTAAAGAACTTATTCGTAACCTTAGAAAATTCATAAATAGAATACGACTCACAGTTTTTGCACTCAGTGTAAATTTTGATCTTTTTAAATCCCAGTAGATTAATATCTCCACTTGACCTTACACTTTACAGATGTAGAGCCGGATGCCAGACAAGTGCGGGTTGCTGGCGGTAAGTCGACCCCAACCCCTAAACCAGCCAAGGATCGCCGCATATTACCTTGGTGTGAGCGCATAACACACACGAAATCCGAAAATATTAACTCGCCAAACCACTACGGTTTCAGCTGCGAAATAAATCGGCTTTAGCTGAATAAGCCGTGTCGATCAAGAATCGCCAGTCTCGCAAAACGAGCGATCGCCAGAAAAGGTATCCTTGCGCTCGTAAGCTTCATGAGGGCAATCAAGCCTGACAAAAGCTCCTTGCCGCGTCTGCGGGTCAGTTAAGACCACCTTAAACCTGGCAGAATAACATCGCACGAAGGCCATAACATTATCGGGCGCGTGACACTCCAGCATCGCACGTAATTTCCGACGGAAGTCTGTCTTGACTCCGTTTCGAAGGAAGTGCACTGCAATCGCCTTTCTAGCTTAAAATGGAATAGAAATTTATTTGAGCCTTCCGATTCCAGTAAACGCCTTGCTTGTTTTAAATAGAATTTATTCACACACTCCGTTCTAATAAATGTTTTTTAAGTTCCCTCAAATGGGAATTAACGAATATGGTATTCAGACGCCATTAATTTCTCCATATTTTACTTTTAATTAATTGTAATACTAAAAGGACGCATTAAAAGTTTCCGTAGTATTGCTGGATCTGTTTGTTGGCTACAACCGCAAATTAACAATAGATTCTGGTAAATTCAGTGTCCAGATATTCTGTTTACTCCTAAATCACGAAATTGCTTTCAGCCTAGTTTCCACTTTGAATGACAGTCCAGTTCAGCCGAAACCCTGTAGAACGCTGCCCGGCGTGCACGAGCACGCAACTGTAGTTACGAAACTCTGAAGCGCTGAAGATGCAATAGGCGGGCACATGTGACAATGCGAATCCTACAGAAACGTTCGCCAGATAATCGAAACTGGCATAAAACCCCCTTTGAATTCAAGCCGGCCAATACGTGAAAGTTTTACAGGATATATTGTTTCCGCGGGTTGGCCGGGATTTTCACTAAGCGCACGCTCGCGCGACAGGAAGCGAAACGAACGACGGTGGATGGCACTCTCCGACGATGCAAACGAGCCGCCATTATTACGATTGCCAATTTGCCTGATGGCGAACTAAGAACGCTCCTTTTCACCAGAAACTAGCTTCATTCAAATTTCCGTCTGGTAATTCTCGTCGAAAACGTCGTCGCTTTGGAAAATCGTTATCCACCTTTTTCATTTCCTCTTTCAATTATTAATTATTTCACTGGCAAAAGCATCACAGTACCGCTTATGAATTATGAGAAAAAATCAAGATAATGAAATCAAAGCGGGTCACTCTCTTATATTTAAAATTCATTTTATGCGAACATATTTACATGGAGATCGTATTTAACGATGATTAAATTCGGATTAATTATATACAAGCACTTTTTCCACGATGAAAAAAGATAATGGAGCATGGTTAAAGAGCCAGCGGATTATTGGCGGGCAACCATAAGACTTAATCACATAAACAACACGCCGGAGTAGTTAAAGTTGGAAGCGCGAGTAGCTTCCATTGGACGGCGCGGAATGTATGCATCGCTTAATCTTCATTGGCATGTGTGACGGGGACGGCTTTAAAAGCCAGTGCGCGCCACTGCAACGTTTGCCGAGTCTGCGGATTTTGTCCGCTTAGCCAAGAGCATCGTCCATAAATTTCCAGGTAGCCCTCTGCCGCCAGAGGCGAGCAACACTTTCGGAGGCTACATTACCCCCTCATTTAAGCGCAAACCGGACCGCTTTTAAACTCCTTGATGCCCTCTTGTTTCTTCCCCCCCACCCCCCACCCTTTTATACACCCCGCAGCTACGCGCCGCGCCGCTTCCATAAACTGGATTAAACTTAGCAAGAGAATTGACCGAACGTATTTGCAAACGCTTGGAATTAACTTGCACAGTGCTGGGTATGCTTGGCGGTTTTGTAATGAGAGCTAATCTTATGCGGCTTTACTACTCTGCCCATTTCTGGGATTAAATACGAAGATTTGAAATCCGCGATTTCATTGAATTTGCGTTTAATAGTACAATGAAACAATTATACAAATTCATTATTTTATTATGAATTATATTACTGTATTATTATTGTAAAAAAATGTGCTTGCTTTTGTAATTCTCGAGACAGTATTTATTTATTCAATTTGTTTTTCTGCTGTTATTGAGTTTATCAAGTGCGATAAGGAAGAAGTTATTTCCTCCAGCAATATTTGAAGTCATCGCAGAGGCATAATGTTAACAAGCGCTTCCAGTCACCAGTGATTCGTTCAGAATGCCGAATGTGCAAGGTAAACATACGGTTGCCCGAATATTTATGCGACTCACTGTATTTGTAGGAGCATCCAAAGCCCAGATGATAATGCAAAACAAGGTATGATTCATGGAGCGATTGCTCAGGGAGTTGGGGGTTGAATTTACGCCATGTTTGCTCCTCCCCACACAAGTATGTGGAAGCTGTACTCTCACGCTGCGCTGCCTGGATTTCTGCAGCAGACGCACATATATTGCATCATTTGAAGAATTGCCTCGAAACAGGCTTTCAAGAGCTTTCGCGATAAATAAGAATGAATAGTTTCCTGGAACTTTCCTATTTCAGAGATCCGAGCGAAGCTTTATTTAGCGAACCATTAATATTGAAAACCTTTCGATCAGAACTTAGACTTGATCCTGAAGCCATTGGAAATGCTGGGTCATAGGCGCGGGAGTTCTGATCGGAAATTAAAACTTTGTCTATGAATAGTAATGTCGCTCGACACTTCCAGAGTTCCTGGGAGTGGGAACTTTGAGGAGCAGTATGAACACACTAATCCGAGGACTTCGAGCAAGGAAGATATCACTGGAAATAAATGTAAAACATGGAGAAGCAACTTATCGAGTTCAGCTAAAAATTGCAAACGCATTAATACTTGTAGAAAATCCAATAAACTTCCCAGACTTAACTGCGGTAATATTATATCCTATTATATATAATAATATATCCTTTTACCAGGAGAAAAAAATCGTAGCCAATTATGAACAGATGAAATTTTTTTAACAAACATAACTTAATATCGATCTGTCATCGTCATCAAAGTTACATGGCTCCAGTTGAGCAAGCAAATGCAAGGGTTGGTTTCAAATGCGAAGAAAGTAACAACGAACCTGGCCTGTTTGCGGCTACCGCAGGCAAATTAAAAGTTTTCCCATGAATAGATAACGCGCGCGCATCCACTCCTGACTTTTCCCTCCGTCAGCAAAGAGGGACAACACGCAAGAGCAGCTTCCCTCTTTTATATACAAGTTTTTCTCACTTGCCTTTCTCATCGAGCCTGTTGCCTGGCACAAATTCCCTTCGAAATACGAAACTTCCCAGTGAATTAAAGCCTCACCAGTTCGTCGATATGCAAAGCTGGCGACAAGTGCGCTTCAGAACACAGAAACCACTCGCTGGCTTCCGGGGAAACTGTTATCTAGTACTCGAGCGAGCCTGGCAAGTTGTTAGTGGACGGAAATTGTCAAAAAATGATTCTCAAACTAGCAAGCCTGGGTTACGACATTGCATTGAAATAAATGCGAGTTGATATCTTTGTGATATTAAAAAATGTATAAAATAAGATAAAATGCAAATGAATCCTGTAAAAAGCGCAACGGAATCAAATAAATGAATTCCTAATTTACATCTACCCCTTTATAATAAAAACTATACTTTTTTCGTAACATTTGGGTAAATAATGCTTTTTAATATAAAATCTTTGAATGTTCTCGATGGAAAGGAGTGTGACAAAGTGGAAGATTCATTGTTTGAGATAGAAGTAATACACACTCACGAGATTAACGAGAGGTTCAGGCGAGAGAGACTCCCATGGTGATATTAAACCTAATAAAGTGCAGTCAGTGACCCTTAATTTTCCCTGGAATCGTCGCGATTGGATAGGTTGTAGCTTAATGGACCGTAAAATTTTATTACCGCGATATTAATGACTCAGCTTTTAATACATCACGCTATTTTTCTCTGGCTTACGTGTTAACGTTAACAAGATACAGCGAAAACCTTTTAGAGGGAAACAGATTCGCAGTATAATTAAAATCTATGAATCCATGTACAAATAAATTATTTTGTAAATAATGTAATAATATTACGAAAAAATATCATGTTTACTATTGCCTATTAGATATAAAAATTTTAATAGGCAAGAATTGATAGACCACACCTTCGTACTATTTCTAATACATAGAACATCAACAACGTTGATTCCAAGACAAACGCATCACCCTCTACAGAAGATCAATAGTTCATTGAATATAGCGTTCCCGGGTGGACGTGCTGCATAGTCATAGTAGAAGGTACATCCTCGACGAGAGTTCGAGGTGATTGCGTATTATGGGAGCGATAGCGGGACACGGCTGATATAAACGGCACTGAGGCTTTACTGCCGTCGAAACGACGATTTGTGACGGATAATCGTAGCCATTGTTTCGTGGCAAGTGTTCCGATGCGATCGGCCTCGGGCAAGCTGTGTCGCTGCAGACTAGCGTCGAATTCAATTCCACCCCACCCCTCTCTCCCTCTCAATCACTATTTCTTTCTCTCTCTCTCTCTCTCACTCTGCCTGTCTCTTCGCATTTCGTGGCATTGACATTACCAAAACCAAAGTCATCTCGGTCGCAATTCCCATGGCTCGCTCAACTCTAAACACTATGCTTTCCCAATCGGCTTCCCGAATTCTGATGACAAAGATTGCATTTTGTCCGACCCTCCTATTTGCCATAACCCATTAAATGTCGCGTTACAGCTCTCTGTGACACCGGAACACAAGTTCATGAATCAAAACTCCGAATAAGATGGATTACAACTGGACGGTGTGATTCGGTGATTTTACGGGCCAATTTGTATGATAATGTGGACGCTCGTGATGATTTAGTGGATCGTCGAAGCGTCGAGTGAGCAAATAATAATTAAACATTATTAAAAAGGTGTATGGTTTGGGAATAAATTGGTTATGATGGAATGTCAATTGCAGTTTTATTTGCCCGTAATTGACTGCGAGATGCATTAATTCTAAAAGAATTTTTATAGCAATTATTAACAGATTTATAAGATAGTTATTATTATTGATATTAAAATCCATTTCATTTTGCGAGGAAACGTAATGGAAAAATATTCAATAGCTTGCAATAAAAATTGAAGGCCTTCTAAGAATTCCTACCAATATTAAATGCATAACATTTCTGCTATGCAGAAAATAGACTCCAGCCAATCGACAAATAATCTCGAGTATTCCCTCGGCCGTCACAGCAGATTATTGGCTGCAACGTCCTTAAACAGGAATTTCATTTCGAGTTATCCTCATACCGATGCGAAGCTCTCTCTACTTAGTTATTCATTTGTTACACGAATTACAGTGGACGGCACTTGTAATAACAGGACCGCAGCATCCAGCAGGCGCTAATCTTCTCGTTACGGGCATTCGCATTCTCTCTCGCTTCCGCACTCTTTCTCTAATTACTTTCTGATTCTTACGGCAACTCGGAAACTCGTTTAACGCAGAGTATTGCAGTGCTTCGCAGCGATCTGATTTATCTTCTTCGCAGCGATAATAACAGCGTTTCTCGGCGTGCACGCCCCCAGCACGTATCTTTTGTAACAAGAAAAGTTGGAGGTGAGTTCATCAGACTAGCGAAGGAAACTGTGCGGCATAAAAATGGAATGAAGAAACTGGCATCTCTAGCTTTGTATCAGTGCTTGCTACTGTAATTTTTGAAAAACTGAATCAATGGAAAAGTATTCAGGACCGACTACAAGGGTAAATAATTGTTCCTTAAGAAAGAATCATTGTTAATTTAAATACACTTTGTGTATTTTGAAATAAACTATTATATTTTAGCATTCACAGTTTTTAGAGAGCTCAGAAGGTATTCATAAGGGAAGGAAGCATAACTTAAATATAGTTGGCAAGAAAAACCAATAAGTTTCGCAGAATAACTAAGATACCAAGATATAATTTAAATATTAATTAAAACTCGTGATATATACTTAGAAACAAAATGCATTAGCTACCTCAAGACACTGATATATTAGTCCCTCTTTCCACTTCTTCTTTTCACAGAGAGAGAGAGAGAGACCCCCCTCGCAGGGGAGCGGCAAAGAAAGCTTTATACCTGATTTAATATTATACCTTAATTAATAGCATCGAGAGAAAGCGTTCTTGGGCGAGCCTTTATAGGACAATCGCGAAGAGCATTTGCGCTCTTGATCCTAGATGGTGGGAGGGCGCGTGCACCAAAGGGGAGGTTGGTACGAATGGGAGAGATTCGCTCTAACTGCAGAGTGGGATCACAGTCGGAGCTGAAATCTCAATCTAGATTATTTGATACGAGTAGTGGGAGAAAAGCTGGGTTCGCTTCTCGCAGGATCCCCGAGGATCTCGAGTACATCATTCGCATAATTATCCCGTCGCCAGCTAGAAATTAGGTACAGCGCTGGTCGGGAAGAACGATAATCCTCTAGTTGATAGAGCATATGTGTTTGCATGGCTTTCCTCGGCACACTGCGATCGCAAGTTTCCCTCGCAGTAATAAGGAGCAGACACTCCTCTCTCTTAACTATAACGAAACTACTATTCCGTTTCTATGTCTAAATGTTGCGAGCTGTCTCCGCTGCAATTCCCGGAGGATTTGATGGACGGAACTTAAATTGCGAACACTCTGTGCATGTATTTCTCACTTTAAGTATTAAGCGCTTGTGTCGTCTGCTTGTAAGTAACTGTGTAACTAACAAGACATGTTAATTAAATGAAAAGAGTGAAGTAAAGTAGAATGCAGATAAATCGAAAGAAATGCATAGGATCCCTAATAGATATTGTAATAAATCAATTAATTCATAAGACATTAATAATAATTTCTGAATGTTGCAAGTATCAGCTGTAGTCCTTTAAATATTTGATATAACTTAAAGTGCGAACACTCTAAACAGGAATTTCTCATTGTAACTATATTTAAACTCCTGCATTGCTTGGGGGAAGCTTCTGAAACTCGCACGTACCTGGCATCGCTGTCTCGACTGCACAATCAGTCGGTTAATTAATTTTGTTATCGTAAGTCGATATTGTAAAACGATCGCATGGAATTCGGCGGCAGGGCGGCAACGGTTAACGGCGAAAGCTACCTTCTGTTTCAACCTGCTAAAACTACACAACCACGCTCGAATCGCGCAGAATACTGCTATCTACCACAATGAATAATGTTCCTTTATTATTCTGGAACGTTTAAAGCTTTTGCCTCGCGCAACTCATACAATGCTGTTCGGCAGAAAGCGATTGCGCGGCAGTCTTTTTTACTGCTCCGGCGATAACAGAGCTAATAAATTTGTTAGTGGTGTTTTGTGCTAGGAACAGTGGGCTCTGGATAAAATTTATTCCTCCTCCTCTGCTTTTTTATTCTATCCCCATCTCCTTTTTTTATGGGAGCAGAAAAGTGTTCGAAGTACAAGACATTTTGTGGGCGTGCATCGCTTGTGGATCAGCCATAAATCAAAATCAAACTTAATATTAAAGAGAAATGTTAGTGCAAAAAGATTAAATGATTCGTCTTAGAAGCAATAGAAAATATATATGTCGTTAATAAAAGCGAAGCTAGTGCAAATAATTTGTCTTTAGAACTATTAAGGCAAATTGCCGGCGATCTAAATAGGCAAACCTTTTACTTGTTTGCCAGAGGCAGCAATGTCAGAGGCAGAGGACGTTAATTATCCGGAAGACAAGACAACAGCCAAGGGGCAGGCATTGTGGTGCCCGCCAAGATTGAGGTCAGCATAAACAATGAGCCAAGACTCAGGATCAAAGAAATAATTGTCAGAACTTTAGAATGTGTTATACTCAGTGCATCATTGATTTAAAGCAGAAATTTATCAGTTGTTAAATGAATAGGATTAATGAAAGTACAGAGCTAAAATTTATAATTTACGAAGGGGAAATTTTAAGAAAGTTGAACATGCGTATAATAAACAAATCGGTCCAACATAATATACTGTTGTTAATTAAAATGAGTATACAGGGTGATGCGTGAACCTGCCGGAGACATCGATTGACATTATTGGTCCAGCGTTTCTCTCGGACGTCTGGAGAGCCAAGATCTTCCTTTCCCGCAAAGGCAAGCAAGACACGACTCTCTCTGTCTCTCTCTTTCTCTCTCTCCGGGAGTCGTCTTCGATCTGCACCACAGATCTGCGAGATTAAGTTGTGAGACTTCAAAGGCTGTATACTTGTGTCGTTCACAGTCTTGGCTTTCCCTGGCGGAGGAAGATGCTTGCATTCAATGGATCCAGCTCGAGAGCAGCTTGACCCCACGGGAAGCAGAGGAAAATGGAAGGCTCGTCCCTTCCGGACTTAATAACGTCGACGTTCTTGCGGTCTTAAGTCCCTTTGCTCGCCCAAAGTCCTCTCCCGAGACTTCGAAAGACAGCTTCTGACTTCCCCGAAAGTTCTTCCACTTCGTTGCAGAATTATTACTCGGCCAAGCTCTCTCGCACTCACTATGCCAGCATTAAGCTTCCGACTGCGCAAATTTTGCCAAATGGCGCGCGATAATTATTAGTCGAGCTCTAATTCCTCGGCAGGCTCGTTTAAAGCCGGACACCGGCATTCTGCAGTTGCATCAAATAATCGGGTTGCGTCATGTGATACATTTGTTTGGTCATTTCTAAAATTAATGATGTGGCAAAAGCCTTCCAACACAAAGGCCTCCACCATACGCCCAGCTATTATAATATTACATTACATCAGAGTGCAAAAATGGGAGAAGCCTTTCACCAGTTTTTTCGCGGGTAAACAATTTCCAGCTCTGCCGGGAATAGAAATTCCAAGCCTTCCGTGCTGCTCGTTTCACTGTGCGGCTCGTATTAGAGCTCGTTCGGCAAACAGTCGATAAATGAGGAGCCAGCTTTTAATTAAAATTTGTAGCGAGCGGTTCAAAATTCAAGGAACTCGAAGCAGTCAAATTACAGACACGGGATATCCGCTGGGATTTATCAAAACGTTTGTCCTCTTCTATAAAGGTCATTCGCTGCCGCCAATCTTTGTGTTTCAAATTTAATGTCGAAATTTGTAAAAATCCATTTTTGTCTTATTACATCATCGTTATATCTATTTTAGTTAACTCACTCAATTGCCTAATTATCCAGGATAATTCCACGTCTCATGCTCAATAAGTAACGGACCGAGTGGGAGGAATTAATGAAACGGAATTAATAGTATCGATCCCTCGATATCTGTGGGTGGCGTTAACGTCAGCACGACGGGGAAGAACAGAATAATTAAAACGAGATGGAGGTCGAAGGTCGTCAGCAGGATTATGAGACAATAGTTCAAGCGTCGATCAATGGCAACGTCATTGCTGTGCCATCGGCGTATCACACGGGCCGGTGACTCTCACGGAAACTCGCATGGACATTGGTTGCTAAGCGTACAATTGAGGAAGAAAACGGGAAAGCCTGGATAATTAACAATTATTGCAGACAACTTCAAAACACAATCACATATTCACTTCAAATCCATTTACATATAAAATTATATCTCAGAATGAAGTAATTTAATCTGCAAAACATAATTGCAAAACACAATACGGTTTTTTTTTGATAATTTTAAATGTACAACTTTGAAGTCACTTTTCCTATATTGCTCGGAACTGAAACTGTTCGCCTATATATAAGCCAAGCGATAGTGATAGTCTCGAGTAATTAAATTGTTCGAGCCGAAGTAGGGGTGAAAAACAGGCAAAATCGATTGGGAGCAGTGGATAAGCGAGGCTTATTTGTGCGCAGGTGCTCCTCTCAGGTAACAATTACAGAAGCCGCTGTATCACCAGAGAATCCGGGATCCAGCAGATTTAGAGCGACCGGTACTTAGGCGAGCGCTGCTCATCGGAATCGTTGCAATCAAGCTCAAGCACCGACACGGCTGCGAGAAAAGCGTCCGATTGGATTCCGTCAAGCGACGTAATGGAGTTAAAAGTAACTAAGAGCCACACAGTCGAGCTAGACTCGGCCAAGAGTAGTTCGAACGACACAGTATTGTTTTCATGCTGGATGGAGTTTCTATAGAACGCCAAGACTGAGTGCGACAGTCAACGCACCGCATTCTTGTTCGAGTGCTCGGAGGAATATCACTAGCCGTGCGACTCTTTTCAATCGCCGGAAACAGTCGACACCTGCCAATTGAGCAACACTTCGAGCGTTCTTTAAATTCGAAAGTTTTCCTAGTACAGACAAGGAAAAAGTGGTGTAAATGGTTACATTAATCACAGTAAACGTTAATTTATTTAACGGAGACATGTGAACCTATTTTGTGGTAGTTGTTCATGTGAAACTAATATCATTCTTAATAATAATAATGATTCTAATTTAATTAAGTATTTAGATTAATGACAATCTCAATAACAATTACTTTCTTAACAAGCGAAATCGACTTCAAACGGTATAAAAAATGTAAATGTTATATCCAGTATGGAATATCGTCGAATCTCTCATTCCACGAAAAATTCCATTTTGAGAGTAAAATCGCATTAAGTGGCAACTCGAAACGGGAGAGATGTCCAGGCGACCAGAGGAGCTGTAGTCCGATGGCGTAGCGGGATTCCGAGAAACTTTTTCTAAGAATTCGATTACGTCCGGCAGGAGAATAAAAACGGTGCACTATCACGGAGACCGTAAGGAAACTACCACGCTCTCTCAGCGAGTGCCAGTACTCCGAAAGTTCGCCGTTTCAAAGGGCGGCCCTCTTGCACCATCCAAGTTTCACCCTTCACGGTCATTCCCACTGCCAGCCGGAGCGTTCCGCATGTGCACATTGCACACCAACCAACACTTGTACTACGTTCTTTCCTGTTTCCACGTAATGCGAGTGACTTCCGACGCAACCAACGTACCAGTAATCTCTGTTTAAAACGTGAAAAGATGTTTGCTTGCGTCAATTCAAGTCGCTTTTAACAAATGTTTCTGTTATTAATTCATTGATAAGAATAAAGTGTTAATTAACCTTGTTATTAATACTATTGTTCGGCGCATTCCGCATGTGCACATTGTTCAGTAGAAAACTCTCTTGCGTTGTTTTATGTTGAATTGTAATGCGAGTGAGACTGCCGGCAATGTAAACGCCAGACATCTGGAATACAGTCTTCAGAGGGCGTTGCTATAATTAACAAGAAGCCTGGAATATTCAAAACTATGAATTCCTTCAAAGCGTTAATTATTTCTTTGAAGACGAAAATTAAATTCACACCGGAACAACAGAATAAATCATAAGATCGTTGAAACGTTTACATATTGCAATTAAGACACAATTAATTTAAATATGTCGAAAAGATTTCAGCAAAGCATAAACAGCATAGTAATTCATAATGAAATATTATGAATCTAACTTTGTACTACAAATTAAATTTCGATAGGTTCAAATTAGAAAATAAAATATCATCTACACAGAAATGAAATCAGTCTATTTAAGTAAGAAACACCATTGAATACAATCGAACGAAAATGCAATCAATTCCTTTCCTGTCATGATCTTCCGAACGCACGAACCCAATTTCCCAAGCAATGCAAGCCTCAGTGTCACTTAATTAAATCCTCTGGGAACACGACGCTTTCGCAATCGGGAGGAATTCCAGGCTTACACGAGTAGCCGTGCCACCGCAAGAACGGATTAACGTGGTTCCTACGGTGCGCCTGCTTCCACCGTAATAAGAGATGAGAACCTCAATGGAACACTAAAGAGGTACCGCAAAGTTCCACAGCTTCGTACCTGGATATGTATTTGGTTTATTTTGTTTCGCACGTCCCTCAAGGGGGTTACTTATTTGTTAGGAAATTAGATTTTATTGTGAGTTTGCTATCCTATCTGGCTTTGCCTGCTTTAGAGATTTTATGAATATTAAGAAAGAATAATGATAGGGTAGAATAATACGGTAGTTACAAATAATTTTTACTCATATGTAATTCAAACTCCCTCTTACGAAATATTGGATTTCTGATTATAAATATTGCAATATTTTAAAACGTATAAAACAATTCCTTGTGATTATAATAGATAACTTAACATTTAATTAAACATTAAGAAGAATACCTAAGTATTAATTAACTTTTAATTATTGAGCGAACACACGAATGTACTGATATCATAAAGAATCACAAGGACATGGAGCTCATTATAAATGCAAGATGGAACTGCGCCATCGAAATGAATTATTAAAGGCAATCCCTCAACGTTGGGAATATTTAAACCGAATCGATACATATCCCGTTAACGAGAATCTGTTATCGACAAGCGGAAGGAGGTCCTTTTTTCCACAATCCTGTTTCGGCAGCTTCCATCGGAGCTTTCAAGTCTCTCGCTTTCTATCTGTGGAGGTTTTTCTGTAGGAACTTATCCACCCAGTCCATTGGGCTCGTCCTCACCTTATTACTATTTCCTGTATCCTTGCCCGAGATAGCTTCCACTCTACGTGGGGACACCAGATGACACACACGCGCACGCGTATGTGAAGAGCAGCCTAGAGATTCCGAGAGGTTTTACTTGTCCCCCTTTTCTCAGTGGTGGGAAGTCGCTCCAAAGGGTTGTACGCCAGAAAGAGGAAGTGAGAAAATTCTATCCCTCGATCGGAACTCCTGTACCATCGTACACATAGTCCTTGAATGTCCTTCTACCCCCTGTCCACTATTCCTGCCCCTTCGATTCCCCCTCAAAGAAGTCGGCATTTTTATTCCTTTGTAAGAATATTCTCAGATGAATTTATTACTCGCAAACTTTTTTATATACTTTCTATATCAAATATTCGATTTTAAAGTATTATAAAAGATTTACATTTATGCGAGTAAATCGTAAATCCGAGTAAAAATCGGATCATTCTTAATAGATCACTTTAGATAATAATATGAATAATGTAAACATACCCGAAAGAAATTACGACCGTGAATTAATATTATTATCTCAAACACCTAATTTCGTACTAAAATATTACTTAGTCCTTGGATGTCCTTTTACCTTGGAAATCATTCCCACCCTTTCAATCGACCCTCGAAAAACCCAAGATTTTGATCCCTCGATAAGAGTATCCTAAATCTCTCTGGCACCTCAAGAGACTTCCGGTTTACCAAATCAATAAGGTAGGGAGTTTCCGGGAGCACATTGGTTACAAACACACTGAATTTCGGAGATAATCACGGCATGCAGGAGAAACCGAAATGGAGGGTTAGGAGAGTCAACAGTGGCGCATTTAACAACGGGTTATCAGAGTAGTCCCGCACACGTCGCCCTTTATCTATGGTGTCGGTTCTGATATGCATTTAGCTGTACATGCTTTCGAAAATGTCAACTCAATGCAGCTGGTTCTACTGTTAGAGGCTTTCCAATGCACGCAAACACATCTATAGCCGCCGATTCTGCTACTGACAGGAACCTCGATCGACACTTTCTGATTATTTCGAAGTGAGAAGGATTGAAATGTTTCTGGTTCAGGAATTCATTGGACTTTCAAGTACAATTTGCGTGTATTGATCATTCTAGAAAATTGTTTAGTAGACTTCATTATTTTCTCTCAATTATTACATTTCTGATCTACTCGAAACACAGTTCTCGTTGAGACTTTCAAGAAAGCTTTTACTGTTTCTGAAAGTCCGCTTAGCCGGGCAAGTCGTTCGATGCGAACAATGGAAACGCTGTTAATGCGTCCAAGATATTTAATGGTGGAGTAAAGGCAAAAAGCGGCGCTAGTAGCGGCCGACAGGTGAATGCGCAGCTGAGCGCAAACTTTAATTAATGTCACTGTCGGCGGCAACTTTAATTAATAATCTTAGAGACTCCGCATACTTACGCAACCGCGCACAGCAGGCGCTCCGCAACCGCACTAATGTCTACTTCAGCGCGGCTGATTTACGTGCGAAATACGTTTCCCGTGGAAGGGAAACTATCCGAATGCGGTCATATCGGACGACTGTTCGCAATTAAGGAGCAACCAAACCGGAAACGAATTTGGAACGAGTGATGCAACAGCCAGCGGTTAAATTAACCTTTGCACACTTCTAGAAAACTCACACAATGCTTCTCTGTATTGTTTATTTTTACTTTTATCTCACTGGGAGTCGGTAGAAACGTATGAAGTTTTCACGTTTCGAATGCTAATCAGCCTTGCAGTCTATTATCCAACACGAGTCCACTTTCATTTGAGGAACACGTATGAGACGACGCAGTGACTAAAGATCCATTCACACTGTCAAGAATGAATTAAAAACGTTACATAAATATTGCTAACTAATAACAATGTATTTTAAAATTTATGTAACAAATATAAGTGAATTTCCTCTATCATAAAACTGCCTTCACACTTGTAAAGAATTGAAAGCAACTGGATAGAACTTCAAATCGATATATTGTTCTCAAAAATTCCAGGCAATGCGTTACTTGTGATCATTGCAATAAAGAATGACAATTAGAACGGTTCAACATTAAATTGTGCAGTACTAGTCCGCAATAGCAAGATTGGGCATAATATGAACCGAGCTTAACGCAAGGTGAACCAACACAAGAGAAAAAGATGGTTACAAATTGGCAGTGCGCCGGTTGAAAATTGGCGAAACAAGCTCTACGTGTGCAAGTACAACACGTAGCTACTTGCCGCGAGGGTCAAGTAATTGTTTGTATTTGCATCTAATTATTTCGGCGAGCGGGGTGTATGTGTGTGAGCGCGCGGGTGTAGGCGGTAATATCAAGCGGCTCTCGTCAGAGGGCTTGTTGCTCATTAGCGTCATTAGCAATGGGAAAAACTAGCGTCGGAGAGAAGGCTGGCTAGTGCAGGGAAAGGCTGGAAATTGGGCCAGCACCAGAGGCGGAGAGCCGAAAGGAATGCTACGCCACTTGTTACTTTGCCCAATCTGCATTTCGGATATTATGGGAACCGGCGCCATTAACTCGGAAAGTTATTAGCGCATCCGCTGATAAACATGCGAGCTTTTCCTGAGGATAACACGAACCACCCAACTGCCCTTTCTCTTTGCCATTTTTCATTTCCGGCTTGCAAGCTCCACAGGGATATTGCAAATTAAAGGGATTGCGAGCCAGTGGTCCAACCGGGTTAATGATTATCAACGAACGCAGCTAATTATATGCACCCTTGCTAAAGCCAGTCAAAGAATAATGCATTGTTGAATGTTTCTGGAAGATATCAAGTAATGAAAAATATCAATTTTTAATTCAGTTAATATCATGGCAATTATCTGCCATCGACGGGAATGCGAGTATTATCAAAATGGAAACATCATTGGTTATAAAATTTAGCGATCATCTTTACAACACGTGTCATTGGTACTTTGTAAAAGATATGAAATTGTTCGTTGTGGATTTTACCGCTCTTTAAATAACTCTCCAGAAAAAAAGAGTATATTTTCTTCTCTTAGATACAGAATAATAAGAACTGGTGGGATTAGTTAAAACTGTTAGAGACGTAGAGGGTAATATGAAGATAGCCGACACGTACGTGCCAGCATCCGGCAGCACATAGACCATAAGTGAAAGGCGGGTGGTGTAATTTCGGCCGGGAGATCTGGAGCATCACGCACTTTTCTTATTTCCGATTTTATCACGCCCGAGTTTCTGGAGCGCTCGGCCCTGTCTCATGGAAGCTCTCTTCAGATGCCACTCGGCTCTTAGCAAAGGGACGCGCTATCAAGGAGGGATCTATGTATGATGCTTGATGCTGGTACTTATCGCTCGTTATCTCGGCCCATTCAAGCGAGAGCTATTTATTATTGATATGCACTTGCGACGACGCGCGCACCTTTCGAGCTTTCATAGCTTTTCAGGATTGTCAACACGCCTGGTTGGGAGAAAGCAGGCTGCTGCCATCGAGAGAAATCGTGCTATGAAATTGATAGTGCTTCGCTTTTAATAGTTTGTTTCAAAATAGTTGGATAGAAAAGAATGTAATTAGTTCGCGGAATAATTAGGAATTACTTTGACTCGCTGAATGTTATTTGAAATTGATCGCAGAAGAAATAATTTTCTAAATTTTCAACGTTTAAAAGGTAATGTACTATTTAGTTTCTACAGGAACAATCTTTGCTAAGATAAAGAATAAATAATGTCGTCGGGATTAAATTATAATCGCAACTATCTGTTCTGTAAGATGAGTTTTAAAGCTCGAATATAAATTGTTTAAAAGTACTGATAGAAAATCAGGTCAGCAAAAATAAAGGAACTCTTGTAAAAATAATAGCCACGCTAAATCTTTTCAGGGCAACCGTGTACATATTTCTCGCTGGGAACACTTCCGATGTATTTTAAGCGGAAGTCAAATTGCACCATTATTCCGAATCTCTCCTCGGAGACTGGCTAATTAGGAGCGAGCAGCATTTCCCCTCTGCAGAGCCGAGAGTGTTTTCATGCCAATATTTAATGGGGAACGAGCGAGCGAGCGTTGGTGAATGATTCCCTTTGAAGCGAATCATTGCTCGCGACTCTATGGAAATTCGAAAGCCTGATGACTGTTTGTTAGTCCGCTAATCATGTCGGGTTTCTCACACGCTCCGCTGAATTTCGAAAACCAAGTCTTGCGTACAAAATTAAAGCATTCGTAAACGACAAAAAAGCTCTATTAACATTTGATGACGCAGGATTCTAGAAAGAATAATAAAAAGTATCCACTTCAAACAAGTTTCACAAAGTTGTATTAAAAAGACAATTATGTTTACTTCAGTGGGGTAACGCACAGACACCATTTCCATTGATTGGTGCTTCCGATTCGATCGGAATGCATTGGAAACGTAGAAATCAAATTATTGGTTGCGTAAACCACACCTGCCTTCGCTGCTAGCTGATGGAAAGGTACCAACTGCTGGAAATGGTTCCATGAACACCTACAGCTGATAATCGATACTGGCTGACGGTCAGGAACCAGCTGGTGGTAAAGCGCAGGACACGCAAGTTTACCAACAGTGGCTGGAAAAGCTCCATGGTAAATACCAGCCGACTTTTCTAATAAGTAATCATTTTAAAGATGAATAAAAGTACAATTGAATTAGCTGTTAAATTGTTTTGCAAAATAGTTGTATTGTGATCGGTAAATTTGGACGGAAAATGCGAAATACATGTATACTAGCAAAAGATACTGCAGAGAACTGCTTTTCTGCTGTACCAGCTTTCGTTAGAAGGGTTGAAAGCTCAGTTACCCTCTGAGGAAACGAGAACCCAGGGGTGGTTTACCCTGTGAAACACCACGTGCGTTTTGCCGCAATTGGCCCAAGGGCGGTAAACAAGACGCCCTTCAACCTTTGCCCTTCGAAATCGAACCTTGCAATTTGGAGGGTGGAAACGTTCACTTATTCATTGAATCTCATATCTTAGTTATTTATGTGTTAAAAAGCAAGTGCCAAATAATATTTTACTAAGAATGGAAGCTCTTTAGACTTTGCAAAACTTATATGTAGAGTGGTTGATTTGTGGTATGCTTACTGATTGACTCTCAATCGAATATAATCAGTCAGCAGTCACGTGACTCCAGTTACTCCATATCAAACACATCTAGCTCGAAAGTTTCAGTCGCTACAACTAACAAGCGAAGCCAGAAATCGTAAAACCCTTTGATAAATGCGAGAACCGCCGCCTTAAATTAATGACACCGAAAGACTTCACACTCAACGATCATCAACGCGGCTTTTCCATTTCAACCACTAAAATGATTTCCGCCGCTGAAAACGATCTTAGCAATGGTTCCAAGCTCAAAACTCCGAATCCAGATTTAACTGTGTTAACTGTGCGCCACTTACAAGATTTCTTCTAGTGAAACATGCGAAAAGAAATTGCGGGCAGCATATTAAAATTGCACCAAGGGAAAAAGTAACAGAAATTGCGAGTGCGTTGCACGGGCAAGTAATGCAACTGAGCTTTTCCGAGAGAAGGGCCCGATTAATAGCGTCGGGTTTTGCAATCGTCTTAGAAAGTAATTGCGACTACCGGACGGAGAGAATAGAAAGGAAAAATGAGAGAAAGGACGATGCTCTGATAGAAGACAGAGCAATAATAAATCTGCTCATTACTTTCAAAACATTAACAATTACGAATTAATAATATTTTCGAACATAGAAAGTAACAACTCTGTCCAAAGCAGAGATGCAACTGCAAATTTCAGTTATTAACTAAAACCGATATGATTCAAAGTGAAAGTACCTAATTCTCCAATTCATGACTCTTCTTATTAATTATAGTAATTAGTTAATTATTAGTACATTAAAAATTACGAGTTTATTAATATTTTCCGCGTGGCCAAGTTATCCCAACTAGCATTCAGAGAGAAAGAGGGAAAAATGAGGAGGAAAACGAGAAAAAATTGTGCTCGAGTAGAAGAGAGGGCGATGACTGCGTATCTATATGGAAACAGAGATTCAAGCGGAAGTTTTGCAGTCGTTTTTCCATCGGCCAGTTTATCCACTTCACTGATCACCGGCGTCGAGAGATCTCCGGAGTACCAAGGGCATTCATACATTCATAGCCCTCGGTGCACGCCCTATTCACCCACCGCCACCGCCACCGCCGCCACCGCCGCCGCCGCCGTTCGGATTCTCTCTTCATGAACGAATTTCACTCAAAGCGAATCCCCCTGGCGAAGCAGAGCGATGCAGGGAGAAGAAGAGGGTGAATCAAAGATCGAAAAGAGGCTGTAAGTAATTCGAGAGAGGTATTGCCGCGACGCGACGGTGCGCACCGTCCAATGAATCAATTGTCCGCACGACTGCCCGACGAGGAAGGTTCCTGCCGAAATTAAAGCCCGCCAAAGAGAGAGAGAGCGCTCTAATTATTATCGGCTCCCGAATCCGTAAATATCAAGCGCCGCCCCTTAAATCGAACTCGTTGCCCCTGGCTATCCGTCGCGCACGCTTTTGATCAATTCCAAGTTAATATTTGCCACGCACGCATCGCATCACAATCGGAATAAAAAGAAGCGAGACATTCGAGAGAAATAGTGAGCGTGAATTAAATTGATATCCGCGCTGGAATAAAGCTTCCTTCAAATTGCGTGTTATTGTCACCTGTGAATGCTGGTGATTTTCTATGACAAAGATCAGCATCTGACGCCTGGTTTCCACTTTCACAAAGCATGGAAATCGAACTGAATCTCAAAAGATTTGCGCAATAACCCATTATTCTTTAAAGTCTATTATTCTTAGAACCGACTCGAAATGTCAGTAAAGCAAAACCGGTTCCAGCAGCTGGCTAAAAAATGAATGTAATAAATCTACGCAAACACGTCTAATGCGAGTCGATTTTAACATTAAATATCAGCAAACTGTGAGCCAAGTGAAACCCATTGAAGCTTGTTAATAAATAAATATAATAAACATACATAAAACAAATTCATGGTAAAATGAAAATATCTGTATGAAGCTGTGTATTGTGAATCAAGCTTAATATCGAGTGTTTGAGGGCGCGACCTTGAAGGAAAGCGTAAGGCATGGTTTTATTGAGGCGGCATAATCTCCTAGCGTGTCACGTCGGTAATGTCAGGCTTTTAAATCCGTTTAGTGAGCGTAACGTACCAGCGACAGTACATCGATGCAATGGAAGCATGCAGGCGGTTCCCGTTCCTCTCATCGAATCGGTTTTGCTACATAAGAAATTTAATGAGGCTTGATACGCCAACCCCACCCACTCTCGCAAAAGTTTAGTGGTTCAAGGCTGACTGCTACCCATCGTTGAAATGTGAGCACGTGGAATTGTGGTGATTGTAAATATCGCAATAAAGATCCTTTTTTATGAGAAAGAATTAATTAAGTATGTGGATTCGGTAACAGATTGCTCTATCATTTCACTGCCTTTTGTTTATTGCATCTGAGATTTGTAAACAAGATTCGTCAGCAATCGTAAAGATTGACATAGTAACACTGCACTATTTTACGTCAGCTTTATTGAGTAAATATCTTTTCAAGCAAAAGTATTTTTCGGGGAAATATATTTGCTTACAGGTACGTTATTATTCAATAAAGATTGACGTAAATTCATAATCGAATTAACAAATGTGACTTAAACAATGTATCGAAGATATCATATAAAGGAACGAGATATTTCGACGCATTATTTACTAAATGACTAAACTTCATCTGATAACATGATAATATCTAAGTGAAATTAGAAGCTAATGTAATAGTCATGCATGACAATACAGAAATTAGAAACGAGTTTACGACAACAGACGAACGACGTCATGAAAACGTCAGAGAATCAAGTGAACTTCAAAGTCCCCTTTTTTGTTAATTACGCGCACGGAACGTTGTTAGTCCCAGATCAATAATGACGCACACACTGGCCGGTTAATTAGACGTTATTAACTATGTTGAGAATAAATATCGATTTGGCGTGCCGGCACAGTCGCACACACATGTATACGTCGAAGTCACATGTGCAGGACCTTGGACGTTTTCCATGTTGCAATCGATACGAGCGCTGCTAGCGATAGGTGACTGGCAGATAATGATGTTGACCATCCTTTAAAAAAGCTCAGCTTTTCGGCTCAACGTTCGCCCCTTCCTCGTGCAAAGTGCAACCAGCCGGAAATTGATTTCTAATCCAGCAGCTAGCTAAGATACATAAAACTTCGTTACCGCCTTCCTCGGACGGTGCATAAACCAGAGCCCTTAAAACGACGTCCCAGTTTTATAGAATTCGTTGGAATGCGCGAGATGAAACTCGCTTTTAACATCGGTGTTAATATTACATCGACTGGTGTCATGAAAAATTGAAGTTGCTCCTATCCTAATATTTTTACGGAATCCTCTGATCTTTGTGGCGTATAATTTTATGAGTGGCATGTTACCCTGAATTTTTGTTTAAAATTTTCAGAGTCCTGTGACAATTCTGTGCATCAAACGAGTGTGAAACACACCCGTAGAATATTAATTATAACTGAACTATTTATTAAGGCCATCTAAAAATAACGAAGCAGTGCTAAAATTTAATCGAAGCGCATCTAATCACACCATAAACAACACAGACTCTAACGAACAATACTAATCTTCATTGACAAATCATTACAACGTACAAGGTACGTTTTGCCAACAATTAGTCTATTCGTTCAATTACCTGCTAAACTATATGTATGCACGATTCAGGAGTACCAACAGTGCAATTCATCGTTGCTTCCACATCGCACGTTGCCATACTATTATACATTCGACAGAGACATAATATTTGCATATTATTTATGCATCAGTACGCCAGCTGCTTTAATAAGCCGCGAGCATTTGCCGATCCGGGCGTTACTAGATGTATGCAAGTTCGCGTGCGCGCGCCACGGAAACATTTTACAAATGCAAATGGTAAGATAGCGCTCTCGCTACTTCCGGATTATTGGTTTTCGCTTGTCGGACCGAACAGCACGTGTTGCGAGCAGAAATGGAGTGCAACCAATATCGAAGTCTGCACAAAGATGTAACCGGTACTTTGAAATTAAATCCTGTCGATTATTGGAGGTGCATTTCCCTCCAGAATAAATTATTCGAGTGAACATTCAGAAAAGTATTGCTAAGTTCCTGAATGATTATTTCAATAACAGTGGCTGTGAGGGTATTATTTTTTAAATCTTTCAAAATGCAAAATTGATACACTTTAGTGCATTTATGCCACACATTGTACTAACATAAAAAATACAAAGAGACCGAACTAAAGAATGCCCTCGACCATAATTACCACTCTCCAAAAACAATGCCATAAATTAATTAGGCGGCCAAGTTTTAAACTAATGACAAATGAAGCTTGTACATGCACCCACACTCGTGCATATGCATGAGTAGAGACACACATTGAAGGGAGCCTCGTGGTGTAGTGTGGCGGCTGCACCCCCGCAACCCACAAGGAACACGTAACACGCATCGCTGCGTCACGAAGCAGCCGAACGAGTGAGAAGGCGCGAGCGAGCGCGAACGAGAGAGCGAAAGAAGGAAAGAAGCTGTGCAGTTGCAGGGCACTAGGTTCTATCGACTTTTAATTACTTCGCATCGCTTCCCACGAAGAACACCACGCGGAGAAGGCAGCGCGTGTGTGCACACGTGCGCCTGGCCGCTTTTAAACTTCAAGCTGGCATTGCAACGATCGTGACGTCTAATGCAGCACGCTTAATCCCGAAAGCACCGAGCTTTCACCCGCCGAAAAATCCTCGAAAGAGACGCACGCCCGGAAAAATGTTCCTCCGTGCTTTCGCCCGGCAAGTAATGGCGCGCTCCAGAGACGCGCGCGTCATTGGAGAACATCAAAGCGGAAGTCGGCCTGTTTTCCGAGTTTTCGAGGGAACGACAGTGTTAGTGCGCACTGGTTACCCGATTGTGAGACAGGATCCGCAGTGGTGTTCGCAGCGCTTTATTAAAGCTCAGACTGCACTAGTTTTCACTGGCGGCGACGAGCGCGCAAATAGAGAAAAATGGAGTCTGTCGTTACAGGGAATTGATGTCGGTACAGGGAGATGATGCAAGCAGTCGCATATATTTTTGCAAAATCTCGACTAATATATTTTTCGTGTCACAAATACGAGAGAGCGCGAAATTGATTTGAATGCGGAAACTCGCAGTATTTCGAATAACGGGGAAACGTGAGTCGTTGGTAATGAATTGTTGCTTGTACAAATAGTTGGCCGGGGAATAGAAATGCATGGAAAAAGGCTTCCTGCAAATCGAAACAATGTGCACGCGGCATTCCATCAAGCCCATTTATTGTTTAAATATGCAAAATAGGAAAACGCCCGGCGGAACTCGCGACTGCCGCGAGCTTTTTAATTTCTCCGGCTCGGCATAAAATTTATAACCGATCGAGTTCAGCGGTGATTCGTCCAGGCTGGCAGTGCGAGATACGTGAAAAATTATGACGATCGCCACATACGCGCACGCACATGACAAATGCGTGTCTCCGCGGCCGATATATTCCCGAGCTTGCACAATGCCGCCGCTTCCACCAATCATATTTCACCCGGGCGAAATACATTCGAGCAATTTGTCGCCGGCGCGCCGGCTCAACTGGCGGAAAAAGCCGCAACAGCCGAGCGCGTGGAATGCAACGTGCTAGTAAAAACGCAGTTTTTTGCGACCCCAACTTGCCGGAGGTCCTTCCAGATTCTAGGAGGTCCTACACGCTTGATGTGAAACTAGCTCGACCGAGCTTCTACATGCCTGATAGTGTTAAAGGCTAATTTCAACTAAAGTACAAAAAACTCGCCGTGTGTAAAACAATTGCAATGGCTGACGGCAAATTGTTCCGTGATAGCACGATGAACGCTGGCGCTAAAAGAGTTGAGGGAAAGCACACTCGGAATGCAATTAAAGTTACATTGAATTAGCTCTTAATCGAATAAGGTGTAAAAAGTATTCAACACATACTGCATGTCCTCTTATCTGAATACATTTATATCAATAAGAAACTAGCTAATAATAATCATAAATAAATCTGTTGTTGTTATTTTTCAACTGAAAGATTTTAATTTCCAATAAGTCAAGTTTAATTTAAGTCGAGAATGTAAAACAACTAAATAATGAAAAATAAATGTACAATAATACTAGTTATTGAAAAGCGAAAAAGATCGAAGAAAGCTATGTATATGAATATAGAACGCGTCGAGAGCAGAATGAATTCATCAGATTCAGGAAGTTCATGCAGCGCGTGCAACTTTCATTCAAACCGATATGCCTGACATACAAAATTCCTCGCTGCAATTCGATGCGAATATTTTGAAAACGAAAATCAACTGGGAGGATGAATGGGGCGGCAATAGTCGGGACACGTAGCGGTATTGGTTGCAAATCAACACGGCCAGGAGAATTCTTCGAGTGGCAGATAGACATAAATCAGAGCCATAGAAAGTCGCCTGCCCGATTGACTGAATCGGCAGCTATTAATGGCGAACAGCGCGCGCAGTTAATTAAACCCTTTTGACATATCATTGATTCCCACGAACGTGACATTTGCTTCACGCTCGCGTGTACCTGTGCTGTGCTTTGCATACGTATGCAGACAAATGTGTCTGTGAATTCCTGGCAGATGCACGCTACATTACTCATTCGATCGGCGCGGTCTCCTAATTAAGGTGATTACGAAGATGAATTCGATATCGGAATTATCTGTGGCATGGGATTCCTAGGAATATCTATGTTGGATGTCACAACAAGGTATTAGATCGTCTAATATCTAATATCATTTTACGAAAAAAGTCGAATCAAGGAGTAAACATGTAGAAAGTCATATTAAAGTTATTTGTCGAGTGAAAAACTAGAAACCCGAACAACTCTAATTCAAGTCAGTGTCTTCCGATTTGGAATATATCATTTGAACTTCCTTGAATTGAATACCAACTCACTGGAGTCCAAGCAATCCAACTAATACAAGCAAAACTTAAAACACCAATCGAAACTCTGCGTTTCAATAGTTCCGAATAAAAGGGAGCATTCAAAACACGAAAAGCCACCTAATTAAAGGCTACTCAATACTCGAAGAGATCCAGCTTGATGGAAAGAGTTGTGCTAGTTCAAAGTACCAACGACAGGCCTTTTAATAAATCAGAGCCGACGAGGAACTAGCAACAACTCGATTCGTCGAATCCCATCACGGCTGAGTCGTCTGCGGTGGGGTTCAATGGCCCGAAAAAAGCTCTGCGGCAACAAGGCCGGCCTCCGTTTGTCTGCCACTTTATCCGGCGAACTTACCAACAAAGTCGAAGCTACGAGCGCACAGTAAAGGTACATCATCGTGCCGTAGACTTACCTGAAACAGATTGAAAAAGGCAGTGTTAGACTCTTTCTACTGGTTACTTCGCAGGAGTTACGCTCCGCGTCAGTCAGACTCAAGTGGAATGGGTTTACAAGAATAGACGACGACTTTTATGAAGCTAGTTGAAAACCAGGAAAGAACGACGGCATAAATAAAGCTTATTTACTGGTGTATGTTTTCTCGAGGTTGCTTAATATAATATAACGCTGCGTCAGATTGCATGTGCCAATGTTTGCTTTGCTAAGTTTTTTAACGAATTAATAGTAAACATATGCAAGCCCTTTAATACCCCGCCATTCCCTTAGGTATTATCGACGTGCCTTAAGTAACTATACATAACTAACGAATAGTTACACACCGAATATAATTTAATGCCAGTAAGACAATTATACTCAACTATTCTTCAAATTCCACCAAACCAATTTTCCAATAATTTTTTCTTAAAAAACGACCTTACCTATCTCTTCCATCTATTACGCAAATTACCAAATAAATAATGGGAATAAAAAACCATCGAAAGCATTGAGTACTAAATTCCCCAATTGACCTAGCCACATTCCACAAGAACCAATACTATTTGTCCATAAGAGCTAAAAATAAAAGGCTGGCGGTGAAACGGTGCCCAAGGGAGAGTTTTGCAGCCACCGCGAGGAGCGAATAGAAAATTTCCCCGGTAATAGGAAGCGGGGCGAAGGGTGGGGCTGCGGGAAGGTCGACTTCGGTTATTTATCTTTCTTCGGCGTTTGGCTCGCGGCGTGCAAAATTGAGGAACACTTTCGCCGGGACAGTCACGTAGTATAATAAGTATGGGGAGCGGGAGCGGGCGAGTGGAAGGCGAAGGGCTCTGCCGGGTAGACGGAGAACTGGAGGGGCTGCCTCCTGATCCATCCAGCATCCACTGGCACGCTTCGCTTGCCGAGTGACACGCCACTGAGAAAGAGAAAGAGAGAGGGAGAGAGAGAGAGGGAGAATGTCGCTCTATAACGATCTGGCCTCCCCTTGGAAGTCAAATCGCCGCCGGAGAAACTCGGCAACTTCGCTGCAATCGCGTATCGCTCTCCGAATTATTTCTTCCTATCGGCGGAATCGGATGTTTCGGGAAATTCGTAACGGATCAATCCGCATTGAGAATTCGATTACGGAGGAGTCGCTGGGAATACTCGCAATCATAGCTATTCCTGTTTGTAACACTTTGAGGGACGCTTCAACTAATATTTAGTTTAGGAGATTTTATGTTCTTTCACGGTTTTGATATTAATTGCATTTATCATAATTCTGAAGTCAAATGAAAAGCCTTAATTAATATCAATAACACTTTGAGCGACGCAACCGTATTTAATTGACTATATGTATGTATATTTCTTTAAGTATATTGTATCAATTACAGTTTTGATTACTAAATGTAGTATTAATTACATTCAAATTAATGCTAAATTTATATAAAATCATAATTACTGCCTCTTGCACATCGCAGTTTGCAAACACAAGTCACCCAGATGAATCCCAACTATTAATAGCAACTTTTAATAGCAGCTCGTTATCACCTGGAAAATGTCTATCGATCAATCCTTCCGCGATATTTTTACCGTGGTTGCGATCGCAGCAATGACGCGACAGAATGCCGCCGACTGGTAAATGCAATCATGAAGGATCAGGCGCAGCTGTCATTAATTTCCAATCTGTCTCTCCAGTCTGCGGAAATCCAAGAGGACCGCCTGGCAACCGAGTATCGTTTACCACGAAACAATACGGAAACTAGCAAGAGGGAAATCGCAACTCGCGTAAAAGACGCGCTAATTGAGATGCTTGCATTATGAGCGCATGCACCATCGCTGTCAAAGTATGAGCAATGCGTATTAATTACACCCGCTGGGAATGTCAGCGTTAAAAGCAAACAAAGGTGGAGCCGCCACCGATGCAATTGCGACGATAAATTAGGTGCATTAGACGGAAATTGGACAGTGTTTGTGCGCTTCCTCCATTTAGCCGGAATTATTCAATTCGCCACTCTTCGTCGGCCCAATTCGATTTGCGAACTTCGCGCGCGTCGTCGAAAGGATCTGTGTAGCTTACCACTGCAAGAGCAGAGAAATGTATACCGGAAGAGAAATTGCATGATGAGAGGAAAATGAAATAGTATGAAGTTGGTTGGTTAAAATTGGTATTTCAATTTCAGTGGAAGACCACAAAGTTCTTTGCATTATAAATAAATATATTGGAATCATTATGCTATCTTGAATAATACTAGTCAAAAAATAGAATTACCTATTTACCGAGAAATGAAACATTTAATATCCCATCAACTTATAATTGTATTTACTAGTCCCTCTAGTATAATTTTAATCTCCTTAAAAATCGTAAATAACCCGCCGACACAATAAATAATAAAAATCATTCAAATTAAATAGATTTCCTGGTCTCTCTTTCACGAGCGAGCCTATCGCAACGATAGCTTGCAGTCAACTTGTACACTGGCAAGCTACTTGAGTGCAAGCTACGCCCGCAGATATTTCCCGGTAGCAACAATTGCGAAGCCATTACGAAGTCTATGCACTATTATGTTCGGCACTTTGACGATATAGGTATGTACACATCGCCGTAACGCCGACGCCCGAATATACGCAGAGCTAAAGGGAAATCGACATTGAAATTCACGAGGCGCCCGCCGTGCGGATTCGCCGGAATCCTTGCCATTTTCCAGCGGCGTTTCCCGCAAAATACTGAAAGCCCAAATGGCCCCTCCTGAAATAACAGGATATCAAAGGCATAGGAGAAATTTAAAGTGGGCTTCTCCGTGGAAAATATGGAAAAGCGAGTTTTATTTTAATTAATTAATTGTTTGTATGAATGGCGAACAACTATGAACTGGAAACACCATTTTCGTAAATTAGAAGCGCTAATAAACTGACGAGTTTTTTTTATACATGTAGAACGCATATTTTAAGGGAAAATATATTTTTTTCGGAGAAAAAATCCTGTGTCCCTTAATAAAATTCAGTTTTTTGATGAAGAGGACTTAAACTTTTTCTCAGTTTTGCTAACTTTATGGCAAATCTATCTTCATTTGTTCGAGTAGAAAGGTCAGTTCTTTGAGTTTAGTGGGTGAACTCTGGACTAGTTTCATGGGGCGGATTGTAAGGCAATTAGCTGTAATAGAGCCGAATGCATTCCTATTGAATCCGTGCACTCAGCCACTGCATACACGCGCGACATCGATTTCGCATTGTTCCGGCATTAGTTCGTGAATAGACTCGCCGGTTCGAATCGGTCCACGAAAATTGTCAATCTCCAAAACGAATTGGATTGATTCGATACTTCCATTAGCCGATCATCGCTCTTCCTACGCGCTCGCAATATTTTGTCGACGTAACCGATCCGATTACGCACTTTCAGCATATTTCGACTCCAACCAAGCACACATAATTCGAAAACAAAGAGTTGTTTACAATCGATCTACTTTAACAACAACGCACCTCGGCATTCCAAACACTATTCATCATTAAAGAATTCCATGTTCTGGTATTCAATATTTCGAGGATTAACATATTCCGAATTATGAACGTAATTTTAACTGAATGCACGAAAAAATCTATCAACCACAAATATTTTAATACTGCAAATTTCCCATTAAAATATTTTGTCAGCTGTGTGTCGGAATCTCGTAAATCCAAACATGATTAATTACTAAATAACTACACCCTACCTTTACAAACATTTGCAGTATTAATATATTTTGAATTACGAGCGTATAATTATAATTCCATGTACAAACAAAATTACCAGCCACGGATATTTGAATACTCAGGATTTTCCATCGAAATATGAACGAAGTTATATAATTTCCGTGCAGGCCCTACGCGCGGCAAGCTTCATAATGGAATTCCAGTTATTAAGTTCCGAAATAAGAAGCGGAGAACGAAGAGCGGTGGTGGGCGGGGAGAGGAGGAGGATGAGCGGTGGAAATCCGGCCGGCACGCCAGATCAAATATTCCGAGCATGATCTCATTCTCATTTCCACCGAACGGGGTGCATCGCTCGCTGCGCTCTCATTAAAAAGTACCTGTTTGAGTTGCTCTCGTCAACTGGGCCGACCTAATCCCAGGCGAGCTAGCACGACAAATGCTTCGCTTTTCCTCTCCTCTCTTCTCCACCCTCTCTCTTTCCTTAGCCCTTTCCTCTCTCTCTCTCTCTCTATCCCTCTCGCGCGCGCCCTCTCGAGTCAGTGAAATCGACCTCAAAGTTCGTTGGACTGTGCAAGCAATCACCGCCGAATTAAACCTTTGCACTTCCAGGATAATTCCACAACCATTGTTTCCTGCGTGTATTTGGTGATTGCGATCGATCTTCGCGATGCTTGGTGTTAAGCAATAAAGACTGCGTTCGGGGAATTTCAATTATGGATAGAAAGTCTGGCGAAGCTCTTGGATTGATTGATTGAAATCGATTTTCATGGGTATTGAAGGTGAATAGTAGACGTGTTCTGCGAATTTTAATTATGCAGAGATTGGGTTAAACTATTCGATTAATTGATTATAGAAAGTAAAGATTGTATTCTGGGAATTTAAGATATCCGCGGAATCTCCAGGTTAATGAATTAAATTTATCGATTCCAATCGGTCTTGATGAGTGCTGCGAGTAAAAAACTATTCCCTGGTGCGATTTTAAACTATGCACAGTATTTGCTCAATGCACATTAGTTCGGGATTTTTCCAAGCTGACTTCCGGCAATCCTGACTGTTTAATGATGCGAGCACTTCAATAAATCGAACGTGCCCGATCAATATCGTCGCAAAAAACAATACTAGGATTTGCGTTATACAAATGCTGTTAAGCCCTTGTCGCTCGCCGACGAGATACGTCAGCGTTTCATGTATTTCAATTGTAATCCACATTACACTCCCATAAAGCCGTCATTCGCGCTGAAGCAACGCCTTAATTGTAATTTTAACAACATATATTGAATAATGCAATCTCACATAATTCCCGGCAAAGCTGTGTAGATTGTTGCATATGAATTACGTTCTTACGCTTTAACGCGTAGTAATATTCTCTGACAAGCTGACGTGGAAAGAGCAAAGTTATGTGCTCCATTTAATTCAAGTTAGCATCAAAAATAATATTCTGCATATTCTAAAAGAGTATAATCAATTCTTCATTTAGTTTAATCCTTCGTCATCCGATTAATGTTTTCAGTACTTTTAATTAGCATGAATGTAAATCTGGCAAATGCATTGTTAACTTTGAATTAACAATATTCCGACGATCCTCTTATTGGATTCCAAGCGATTTCAATTTTGCATTATTAATCATATAAAAAAATCATTGAAATCCCATAAATTGTATGATGTAAGAATGCAGATCTGCTGTTAACTCTGAATTAATGATATTCCGAGGATCCCTCGCCGGATTCCAAGCGACATCCATTTTGTTTTATTAATCAATTTCGCATTAATTGAGAGAATAATCGAGGGCGAGCGACGCCCGGGTGAAACTGATCCCTTCGATGAAGTTGAACGGCGCGCAGCGATCAAGGACGGAAATGGAATTTATAAGTTTCGTAATTAGTACGCCGGACAAGGAGAAAAGAGGCGACAGCGAAAGTTTCATCTGCTTGCCGGACGGATTCGTTATTTCAAGCTCCTGGCCAGCCGGCGCAGATTTTTTCTCCAATTGGAAATTTAGAACTCCGCCGGAATCAAAATGTATTTAACGCCGAACCCCGGCCGGAATGTCCCGCACTCCTGCTTCCCATTTCTCCCCGATTCCCAGAGATCTCGCACGCAGGACTTTCCCGACGCCGAGTTGAATTTCGCCTACCCTAATTAAGCTCTCTCGCATTAAAACTGTTAATTAGCTGCTCAGCTTGAAACACATTTGAATTAACTTTTTTATGAACTCTGCCGGTATCACTATGCAATAAATAAATGTGCTAGATATTACGAATTGATTAACTTATCAAATTTGTCGTAGTAATTTTCCAAATGCTTTTACATCCAATTTTATTATCCGAAAAGTAAGAAAGTACTACATGCATAATTAAAGTAACATTTGATGGATACGGAAATGATTGGTTTTTGACGACAAGCAAATATCTTGCAACGGAAAGGTTTAAATTTTGTACATCCTACAATTTTCCCGTTCTAAAATAACACCAAGGTTAATTCGCTGGCTTTGCGAGTGACCCAAATCATTCAAACTCATTACCGTCGCAATTAAACATCATTAAGCTCTGACACTTAGAGAAATATGGAGCGCGGCTGAATGTATAGGCAAAGATTTTTGCGGCACAGGCAGCTTCGGGCTGCCACGTCACCGATAAAAAAGCAAATTGACAGCTTTCAGTCTGCGCTGTTCGTTTCAAAACAGCGCGCCTGCAATTTGTCGTGCTCAATCGCGGAAAACTCGTTCGCAAATGCAATGACCGATGACACTCACGATGACAAATACGTCTGGATTAATTGAGTAACATTGATTCGAGCGTAAATAGTGCCAGACTCCGACGAATGTTGACAAATAAAAAGAGCAGCATGGAAACTCATAGACAAGCACAAAAAATCACTGGCAATCGTAAACAAATACCGGTGAAAAATGGTAAAAAGTCACAAATAAAGGAGAGTAATAGTTTCCATCGAAGATCGACTTTTAACCATAGTAATTTTACATATGTATACTGTTCTCAGAATGGATTGGCAACCCAGAAAGGATTGGCGCTGGCAAAGTCAAAGTGAAAAAGGAGAGAAAGCATCGAAAAAGCGACAGATTCTCGCACCTCCCGATAGTTGGCGAGAGTTTAAAGTGATCAGGGAACAAGCCGAATTGAAGTGGAAGTTGAAGCGCTCTATAATCGAACGGTACATACACACACAGCCGCGCGCGCGCGCGCGCGCAGAGGGTGTGATGCAGAGTGCGAGAAAAAAGAAAACGGGAAAGTGGACGAGCTGGGACGGGACTCGAAGCGAACCGAATTTGCCCGATCAGTACACAGCCCTGGGCGTCGATCTAAAATCTACTCCGGCCCAGAATGAAACATACACATACACAGAGAACAGTTTGTTGCCTTAAGGTTCATTCACATTAATTAAAACGCTAACATTTGTTTAACTTAATAGTATCATGAAGCTGTAATAGTTGCAAGTCAAATATATTGAAGTCGTCATAGTATCTTAAATAATGCAAATCAGAAAATTATAATCATTTCTGTAAAACGAATAAAAACATTAAAAATTACATTTTTGCTTCTGTTCATTGCAGAATTATTAAACTCGATTTATATTAAGTAGAACATTTTCTATAATTGAATTCCACCTTTACAGCATCCCACGTGTCAAGACGCACATCTTTTACAATCAGAAACGAGGATGGAATGACAAAGAATCCACAGAATTCGCCTAACGCGACACTGCACAAATTTCTAATTAGCCGGTGTGTGTGCAATGAAGCAATTAACAGATAGGTGAGAAACTCGTGCTAATTAGCGTCTTGTTACCGCTGTCCGAGGTTAGACTAATTAGGAATGGGATTATTATACTTGTCAGCATATCAATCTGACAATCAAATATTCTGCCGACAAGCAACATGAAATTTATATCAACGCAGAGACTACAAAAACCCAGACATATCATAATTGAATAACACCTCAATTAATGGAGACTTTAATATTTTTAACCATACGTCAGACTAATGACGACTAGATTTATTAATACCAGCGCGATCGAAAGACCAAAACTCCCGAAGCAACAAACACGGGACGCATTATGGTTCTCCAAGTTTCAGTGTTGGAATTGTGAGGCTGTGAATATAAACCCGAACGCACACACGAAAGCTGAGTGCATTGTCATTGATATCCGCTAACGAGTTTGCCGGAACGCGGTTGCTAACACGTGTCCAATGTGACATCGGACTCATCGGAAACGTGCGAGAGAGACAGAGAAACACATGAATACGGATGGTGAAGGAAACGGAGTGTGCCATGCAATCGATTATGTGGTTTCGATTATACAACGTTTCGCCGGGATCGCTGTATTAATACGTCGCAGGGTAACCCTGTGAACGCATGGCCTATCAATGATCCCGTCAGTTATTAGCCACACGCCACACGCTGCCATTGCTATCCCTGTCATTCGATGTTCATCCCGACAGATATCACGTTCTCCCACAAGAAATGAAACTCCTGGCAAATTCATGCTCACATGAGCGTCTCTTTTTGCTCCGAAGGAAGAATTGTTGAATCAATGATCCTTGATTTAATTTAGTCACTGATTAATGAATTATTTATTATCAATTATGATTATGCGGGGAAATTTTGAGCAATGTAATATTGATTAAATATGGATAAAGAAGAGATTTAAGAATGCCTTTTTAATCTAACATTGATACGAACAACATATGAATTAATTACACAGCAAGAGTTAAGTATTTAATTTTTTTCCCGACACTTTTCCACTGATGAAAGCTTTCTCCAGGAAAATCCGATACGCACAATGACTGCATTCCTTTCTTGCACCGCTGACGAGACAGACGTACATTCTAGGAAACACGTGTGCTCGAATTAATCGAGCAAGATGCTGCTTCCTCGCGCTAATGGGTTTTGAGGATCCAAGCACTCGCGTAATGACGCTCTCGGCAGAAGACTTGTTTTTACACTTACACACCGTACGTCCACTTCCCCTTGCTCACGATGGACAAGCACATCCCAGAACAAGGGTGTGTGTACTCTCAAGAGGGTGGAATGCGCGTGTCAAGGTGTCGGCTCGCCCGATCAATTCGTCTCGACAGGAAAGACACGATGCGTTCTTCCATCGAATCACCAAACGTTTTTAAACGCAATGAATTTTTCGAAAAAGAACAGTTTACCAGATTTGTTACTGTCATTTGATGCTGTGTAACTTAATAATTACAAATTTTAAATAAGACTCATAATGAAAGATTCATTAAAAGAAGCCGGTGATATTTCAACAACGTAATGATCATCACTTTTTTTTTAAGCAGTATGTTTTCAGTTGATGCAGCCTGTATCGAAGTTCAATAATTCGACAGATTTGTCAACAAGAACAATATTCTCCTTGGGCTCTCTGCCTTTAACTTAAGAAACCCGTTCCATGTTTCAATACACCGGGAAAGTTCAACTGCAAATGTATATTCTGCTAACAAAAAAGCGTCTCAACCTGACCCGAAAGGAATCAACCAACAGAAACGCAATAAGTCTCACCGCTAATTGCAAACATAAATTTTCCGAGCCACTGGTTCAGGATCGCCTTGGGTCCACGGTAGACCAGCTGAGTGCTGCGAGAAAGAATTAAACGGGGTCAATTGATTCTTGGCGAGGAAGGAGAAAGAGAGCTTCGTAGTCAAACGGATTTAACCCAAGCGGGAGCACTGCTCCTGACGTGGACATTGATAGAGTTAAGGTTACTCTGGAAAACTCAGTCTTCCTAGCCAAGTGCAGCCGAACTCTTCTTGGAGCCTCGGAGAATTATCGCCTAAAAATTCTATCGCCGCCTGGAAAGTGGCAGACACTCGCCCAATGAACGGCCGCATCCAATCAACCAGCCAGTGGAATATGCTCGATAACAGCCAGCCAACGAAACGTAACTAAGCGAATCTTGCGCAGGCCAGTGGCGCGATTAAAACGGGGCATAGCACACCGGCACACGCGTGCTCCGCTCAGACTCCAATGAATCAGGAAAGTTAATCTGGATACTCTGTGATAAGTAGATTACGAAGCTGTAAAATAAAGTCTTTTTCTGTGGTCATGAATCGGGCGAACAATAATGAACGTATTGCAGGAATGCATTTATTTAATACTACCATTATTATCGACTGAGAAATCGAATTATTTAAACAATGATTCCGACAATAAATGTAGAAGTGACTTTATTTCCCTCGAATACGCAAATATGAACGTACGAACAATGAAACATATTTGCTTAATCTTCAACGGATAAATTTATAACGGACAAATAGGATTCAATATTTGCATAGGTATTCGTAGTCCAATAATAAATCACCACAAACGTATTCTCTATCGCGAAATCGATGACAATCGCAACAAACGCATTCTCATCCTGCCGTTTCGATTAACGTCGCTCGTAAAATCCTGACAAATCAATTAATCGGCCATAAATCAGGGAAAGACAAAGCGTGAAATCAATAGGCGACGCAGAGCCGTCGGAGCAACAAATTTTCCTCGGCGCCTGGCAGACTAATTAATAATTCGTCGGGGTTGGAATTATTCTGAAAATAAGTGTTATCCTCGATTATACGCGCGACGGGCAGTCCAAGCAGTACGGATTAAAACCGCTGTGCGTCTGGCGATCCGATTTAGCGCGATTATTAATGAATCTCTCTTTTGGCGACGCGCCACAAAGCCATCAGCGTCACTAGGAACTGCTTGCCGGCGACGAGTAATCAGGAGTTTCGCAAAAATCTCGACGTAACAATTAGAGCCGACGGAGGAGGAAAGAATTAGAGCGGCTCTGATCCTTTTAGGTTCGTGGTTAACTCTCTCGAGGACGTCGGCTTGGCAATTGCAACTCTCAACTCCACTCAATTGCGGTCCTAAATGCACCAAGCCATTTAGACCCGCCGTTACTGGCCCTTTTTTTCCCTCCACTCTTTCTCCCCACCTACACACACGCAGCCGTGCTCGCGCGCGCCTCCTATTACTTCATTCCCCTTGATTTTTTATGCGACAACCCCTTCGGCCTGGGTTCTTTCTTCCTGGTTTCATCTTTCTCTCACGGCTCTCCTCTTAGCTTTCCCGAGGGATCCCGTTGGCTTCGAACAGGAGCGGATCTCGGAATCCGACCCCGTTGCGACCTTCCTTCCGCTTCGCTCTTATCCGCCTTCCACCCTTCTGTTCTTACTGCCTCCCTTTCCTGGACAGGCGGAACTTCCGACAGTGCCAACTCCCTTCGACTATCACTGCGCACTGCTAACCCTCGACAAGATGCCCTCCGAATTATCCTGTGGCAGGATAGAACGGACACACTGCCACGCTTCCGTGGCCTGCATCAGCCCTAATAGCCGGGATTCCCCCAAAATTTATCGGCCCAAACTCGCTAACTCTCCCGCCGGCTGTTACAGAGTGTCGAGCCTGCAACTCTCTCGGCTAGTGCGCAGATAACAGTCTATGTAACCGCTGGCCTCGGCCAGATTGCACTCCCAGCCGATTCCACTGGCGAACAAGCAATATTGAAAAGCTCTGATCGCTCTGCACTTTATGCTCCTTCCGGAAAATAAAGCTCTGTTCCCACTGCTGGAAACACTATCTCTGCCAGAAATCACAAAACTTTTTGGGGTTGTTTAATTCGCAATTTTTTTCCTTGCCTCGGAGGTACAATTGTGTGTTTATAATTTATTTTCAGGAATACTTTGCACCAATGTTTATGTTTATGGTACTTTTTGGAGAACGAACTGGAGAAATAAAGCCGAATTCCGTATTTCGGCCATGAATGTTTTTGTTTTGGAAAACAACGTTATATCTTCTGGTTCATTTGTGTATGAAAATTGAAATGTCTCCGATGAACATCACAGTTAGCTATTTCCGATTTTAGGCTTGACAGAATGTTAATAACTGCTGGCCATATTGCACTTCCAGTCGGTTCTGCTTAGGGGCACGCAATATTGAAAAGCTCTGATCGCTCTGCACTTTATGGAACTCGACGAAAATAAAGCCGGATTCACTGACCGTATTCCGAAACCAGGCACTCTGATCGTTAGCCCTTCGCGTGCCAGTGCTTTTGTGGGTGCACTATTACTTTAATTAGCCTATGCCACGATTTCAAACGAAAGAGCATTTCATTTTGCACCCTGGCACTCTTCTACAACATATTGTTGAGGAGGGCTTAATGAATTAACTTTATTTTAGCTTTGCGATTTCCTACTTTTATAATGAACATTCGCAATTGTTTATGTTTTCTGAGAACTTATGTTTTCTGAAATACAAAATATGCCAAAATAAAAGAAAGACAGACTCACAGTTCCATCTTCCTTTTTACTTCGTACAGAACGAAGACGTGGACTTTATAAAAATCGCCTGAAAGGATCAAAGACGACACAAGAGCGACCTTCGCGTCACAGTGAGAATAAATTCTTTAAGAAGCGTGGCCGAAAATTCTGAGGAGCGAAGTTACAAACTGCAGTCATTATGAGGAATAACGCGAGCGAGAAACGAGATTTAGGCCAGGCTATCTCACTACGAAACCAAGCGCCACAGGAGAATTCTGAAATTTCCAGGTGACATGCGCCGCTCACTTCAACGAAAATGGCTAGTACATACGATTCGCAGTGAGAATGACCTACTTAAGAATGACACCGAGTTTTTTAGGCGCCGCCGAGCGAAAGCGTAGCCATCTGGTCTCCCTTTCATCGAGATAAGTCAGCACCCATTGTCACCGTTGATAAAGACCTCCCGAAAAGGGCGAATTCGTCATCACGACGAAATTCATATACTTAATCAAAAGCTCGAAAGCACGAAACTGGTAACAGTGATAGCCGAGGGTCAGCAGCTACCTGACCCGCATAGAAAGGACAATAGTGAAAGCTTTCGTATATTGCAGTCAATCTACAAACTCGCTCCGAAACAAATACAAATATTTTAAATTGAAAAACAACCGCTACAAATCCAATATTTCCAACGAACACAAAATACCTTTAACCTCTCAAACACAACGATTGAACCTCGACAGCAAAGACCAATAAATTTGATTCAATAAAGACAAGCAACAGTCCATACGGCGCACCAGAAACAAGCATATTAAATCGAAAGCTCGAGAATTTGTAATAATGCGCGGAGAGCGTCAGCAATTACACGGCGACCAGAGGTCGAAAGGACAATGGCGAATGCCCTGCTGCCAGGGAATTTCCGCTTTCACTTTGCAAGCTCTTCCTCCTGGCCCCGCGGCGCGCATGTTTAATAACGTGTAAGCCGAACAATTTATAACAATGAATGGGCAAGCGACCTGAGGCATTGTGCGCGGCGGGTTGCGCGCTGAATGGCGCTGGGTTATCACGGCCAAAGAGAGAAAAGGGAGGGACGAAAGGGAGCGAAAGGGTAAGAAAAGGGATAAGGTCTGAAGGGACAGAAACAGAAACGGAGAGACAAGGCACACGTGGAGAGTGCGAGGAGAAGTAAAAAAGAGAAGCAGAGAGAAGTTGAAAAGAGCGCAAACGTATGAATAGAGTTCAAGAGCAGCGCCCACCACCCCCTTTTCTCCAGGAGGGGAGCGTCTAGCCATTCAATGGACCTAAACTCTCGCAGACTCTTCAGGTTTTCAGAGTTCCGGCATTACTATCCATCTTTCTCGCTCTCGCTCACTTTGTAAACTCTAATGCATGTGTTGTGTGCCTCCGAGTACTGAGTGATGCATTTGCGTTGAAAGAAGGGATGCAGCGATTATATGGTATATAAATATTAATAACAGGACTATTAATTATCATCAAGGAATTTGTGTTGAATTGTGTCATCGCTATGAATACGATGATTTATTTCGCGAAATTAATCAAAATTCTAATGCAAATCATCCATTATATTGTATACGTTAATGCATTTGCTTTGGAAGCACGGATATTGATTTTATGGAAAATGTAGCTAGCTTATGATGTATTACATACTGTACATGTGAATCCTTTCAGTCCTGGCATTTTTAGAAATTCCCAATAGGGAAAAGATGGAGAACTCTAGTTCACTATGTGCAAGCCTCTTTCCAATACTAAAAAGCTTGTACATGAATAAGTCCATGCAAACAATAACGCAAATGCTTGACTGCAATAAATATCATAAGGTTGTTTACTTGTAAAATTGAATGTAAATGAAATTGCTTGCTAATCCCAAAACAAATCCGACACCCTGTACATCGTCGCTCCTTTTTCTCATAAACAGGTCGAACCAATGCCTTTCTCTTAATGACCCCTCATTAATCTCGAATTGGTACATTGGGATGCTGCGTCATAGAATACAGTTTGAACAGAAAATGCGGGTCTTAAGCGTCGTTTTAAAGTAAGATTTCGCTCGAATGCCGGATTGGATTTGTGTTGGGGATAAAAGTGGAAGTCACAGCGCAAGCATCGACGGTAAACTACCACACACCACTTTTCGTCGATAGTTTTCCCTCTCTTTCTGGATGCCTGACGGCAGAAGAGGGAGAAGAAGAAGAAGAAGCCATCGAGGGACATTTGTCGTGAGCCGCTGGCGCAACTCTGACTCCGATACTTTGCTTTCAACTGGGATTTGAAGAATACCTTCACTTCGAGACCACTTGCTGCCACGCTCCGCCGATATTTACACCCTCGAATGCTTCGAAATACAGCTAGGATTCATTTCAATGTCAGCGATAAAGTATTGGTAGACTGTAACCTTCAAATATCCATTATAAAAGATTAACTAGCACCGAAAAGAGTACCTCTCCTTTAAAATCGTAGACATTTTTAATATTTATACCGACGACAGTTTCCTTTGGCAAGGAAACATTATGTACTGTAATTTATTTAGTCCTTGTTTCCAGTTTGGAATATGAATACCGTAATTACTTCCAGGTTTTAGCTTCACAAAATGTTAATCATACAGTTGGGCAAGCCCTGTCTAAACCAATTAGAAAGCCGCGCACCGAGAGAGCTAACTTCTCTATTCACTGGGTATCAGAGCTTACAAGTACTCACTCTTGCTTGTATTTCGAGTGGGTGCTAGCAAGCTCGGCTAGCTGGAGGCCGGACGCACGCCCCGTTAATACAGTAAAAGTTGTTTTGGCCAAAGCAGTTATGCGGTGCATGGGTGTGCATGCATCCGGAGCATGTGGACTTCCCCGGCTGGTCGCTATTTTATCATTATTATCAGATTATGGCGCCACATAACTTTCCCAGCGGCGCAGCGGCGGCGGCGGCGGTACGACCCTCCGCTAAAACAGTCATTAACGTGGCTCGGCGCTTTCCCGCGCTAATAAGTGAACTATAACGCATTTACAAGCGGACAGATTGCCGCCGCCCTCGATTCATTTCTCCCGGAGAACTGTGCGCAAACTACTTAATCTGCTTGGCGCTGATGCTCGTTGCCACTAATTAAACATAAACCGCACGACAGTCTCTCTTTTCCGCAGGCTAGGAATTCCGCGCGTAACCAGATGCCAATAAATATGCGTTCCCAATCGGAATTTGGCAAAGTTCCGCGTACCATTCCGTAGAGTTTCATTCTAGGGAATTAAATGGGGTGGAATTTGTACTGCACTATGTCGAAAGGATGAGTCTTGCCAGCTTCAAAAACTAGCTGTAAAAAGTACATTTGTAGTACAATGTAATGATTAAAATACGGTATTAAAAATTTCATATTGAATTGAAAACAAACTATATCGATTCAAATATGTATAATAATGAAGAAAAATGATAGTAGAACGAATAAATACAAGTTGAAGTGGACACTAATGAGAGTCGGAGTGGAAAGAATGTTTCAGACGTTAAAGTAACAGAGCTCGGAAACGAATGCAAATATTTACATATAAACGTCCGTACTAGCAGGCAGTGCCTGAGAAGTGTCGAGTGTCGAGTGTCGATCTACTGAAATCCACTTTTCCCCATCCAATCTCATATCCTTCCACACTTATGCTCCTTCTTTTATCGGCACTCCCGAAATCTCCTTCACGCGTTGCCCTTCTGCGATACTGAAAAGCCTCAGCCACCCTGCAAAGAACCTCTCGACTCTCAAAAAGCAGGGTCACTGTAAACATACAATCGCAAAAAGGACAAACTTAAATGATTCGGCTTTTTTGAATCAATCATTTACCATATTTAATCCATTTTTATATCCTGGAATATTTTCAACACATTAAATGCATAATTTTGACTCCAAAAATATAATGGACTGCCTTTCACATTTCTTGCACATATGTCGCTTTCTTCCAGTCTCAATTAAACATCTAGCAAACCCCGCGACAATTGTACGAATCTCGCATTTAGCTTCTTAACTTCAGCTACCTAGGAGCAAACATCATAATGAAGCAGAGCCGGCTGAGAATTCTGAATATCATATGAAACGGGAGAGGGAGAGAGAGAGAAAGAAGGGAGCGAGGTTAGAGTAGCACTGTCATACGTTTTCAGAGAACGAACTCACTTTTCTATATGCACAGCCCTCATGAATTTGTATAGCACACATATCTCTGGTAAGCTCGGCTCCGACTTCTCTCAGTGCCGGGTCAAATCTGCCTCGAAATAACAGCTGTTCCAGAGCCGCCATATGCAAACGAAGTCAAAACACTCCTCGAGCAGTTCGGCAGTTAGCGCTGGCCGCTTTTGTATGAGTCTTTCACAGATTCCTTTCAGCAGCGGCAGCAGCGCCGCCGGTGGGAACGACGATAAAATCAACTGCACCGTTTAACGGGCATAGTCGGAGTTGCGACGTGGTCCATAGAGACGTCGGATGCTGCGGCGACAGGAGAAACCTCTGGGGAATATCGGTGGAACATCATTTGCGTTCCCCAGGATTGAATTACCACGGTTGCAATAACTCAGGAGAAAGAAAAAAAAGAGGGAGAGAAGCTGGGAGATGTGGAGAAGAAAAGGCAATCGATCGCATAATTTCTCTCGATATGCGTGCCATTCGATACAACTGCATTTTGGCTTCCTGTTCCCACCGGGAAATGGAAAAGTAGACGGCGCGACGCTCTCTAGGAATTTATAACCGCTCGTTCTGAAGTGAATCTCCATTTTCCACTCCACGTTTTGGCAGTGCTCGCAATTTTGATGAAGCACCGCGCACCCATACATTCCGGTGTATCCAGTTCTAAGTGGATTTGTCGCTCTCCTAATTTGTCCATGTATTTAGCTCGGACTAAACGCGCTCGACATTGAATGACGTTTATTTGACACGACAGAGATTTGATTAAAGGAATTTGCACTCCGGCAGCATATCAGAGTATCAATTCGCCGGCTGCTGACTTCGATGGAAGTGAAGTTCCATATGAAGGAAGACAAATAAGTGAAGATACTTCAGGCGAGCCAGAATCAATCTTTCCAGCTGTTGGCTGCAGAGCTTCCCGAAATCGGGGAACGGCCGAGTCAGCGAGAAAGGAGGAAAGCTGTTTCAGGATAAAATGAGAAAAAGAGGGAATGTTGGAAAAATTCGGGCAAATGCGAGCGGAGTAAGCAATAAGGGCGTTGGCCTATTAGAAGGTAAGAAGGAAAGATTGTTGGATAATCGAGACAGAAGAAAGATGTATTTCCCAGGATCCCAGGGGAATCGTGACTGGCCGTCAGAGCTTGGACTAATTAATTTTTCTCTCTGCCGGGATAAGAGATCCAAGAAGCTCTAAAGCCTGTCGCAACAGATTCTGATTGATTAGATTCTTCACTACAGATTCTTATTCAGATTTTTTAAAATACATTGTTTTAAAAAAGAGAAGATTCTGTTTCCAAAATATGTACAACGGTAAAAAAAAATTGGCAAACCAATATTTCTAAAAAAAGGAAACTGTCGCCAAGGAAATATATTTTTTCTTTAACAACATTTTTTTTAAAAAAACACTGGGAGTTTCGTTCCCTCTTTTACCGGTGATGAATATTTCCAATGGCAAAATGTTCGACGACCAATAATCCATCGCGTGCATTAGCCGTAAAAGTCTTTCAGGATTTCGAAGGGGATTTCACCCGGGCGTCGCGACGTCTCATTTACGAGCCATTATCCTTCCGAAATTTAATTCAACGTCGATCTGCGGGGGGCGTTCAGGTACACACGCGGTATCCCGATATCATTTTAATAGGGCGGAAGTAGGAGCGCCGTTTCCCGAGCTCGTCACAGCGCGCTGCCGCAAGAAAAGGAGACACGAAACGAGACGCTAACGAAATACACATACACACACAGACTTGCAGACAGACAAAGAGGGACACGCAGACAGTGAAGGTGGAGGTTCAATGTCCCTTAACCGAGTAACGAAGCCACCGGCTTTAAGCAGCCGAGCAGGCAGCCACTCCTGCCTAAAGAAATCCACCCAATTCCGGAAGCGGCGCACACACGGCCCAATTTTATCTTTCATCTCTCCGGGGACACGCATGCGCCGAGATATCTGTGACGTTCTCACTTGAATTTCAATAGTTCATGGTAAAAAAAAAACAGTGGAATATGAGTTGTAATTTATTTCTATTTATTTGATCAAATTTTCTTATATTTCATTTCTTTCATTTTTGTCGATTCAAACTAAATCACATATAACTAGAAAAATTATAGTTGTTTAGTTTTGATAGTAAAGAGTTATACCTGAAAGAATTGTATAACAGATAATTTTTAAACAAAAACATAAGCTGACTGCTGCTGCAATGACCCGCCAATCAGTTACACAAGAATGTTTTTGTCGACCTTGACCAGTACAATGGAAAAATCACGCGTATCACATCATTAATGTCACGCGAGCATGAGTTTGTCACACGCTACACAATTCAGCCTTAACGAAGCGTAACTCAGCTCCGGGAAGAGTAAGGTGAGTTATAAGAGGCCAACTGCCAGTTTCAGCAACGAACGGCCTGCTAAGAACATCAAATAAATGGGAATCCTTTTACTTTAATGAGCTGAAGAAAACACGTACATTCCATTGGACGAAACTATGCTAATGCCACGGTGAAAAAGATAACGGGAAGTGCTTTTAAAGAAGCCAAGTTCTAGTAGAGTAATCGGTTCTTTAGCTTCGGCAGAAAGTGAAAGTCTCCGAAGTCAGACAAATGAGTAGCCATGTTTCTCTTATCACTGACTTGTTCTACTTATTTGATGTTCACTTTGACATCGCAGGCAGTTTCATGCTGTTTTCTCTAAAAACACATATTCTATTTCCATTCGCATATCTTTTAATCGAACCAAATTGCATACAATATCTACAACAATTTCCCACAAAGAAAGCGTTTACTTAAAAAATGATTAAACTTAATACAGTTGGTCTCGCGCTTACGAGTTTCGGAATTCCATTCAAAGAGATTCTTTCCGAGGTAACCACAAACGCTGCCACACTGTCTTTCACCGTATTAATGTTAATTATCAATGGTAAAATCTGAGCAAGACTCCGCAAAGTATGTCTCCCATAGCAGAGCGCTGCAGCTAATCGGCAAAGTTCACAAGGAGAATGGTAATACAGCAATGCTCGCCGGAACTCCCACACCCCGCTGCGATGCCGCTCGGAATAACACAGTGGGATTCTTGGCGAAGTAATTTCGCGTTCTCTCGGCCGACACATTTAAGCCGAGTGCGCAGGAAAAAAGGAGGATGGAGGCGGAAAGAGAATGGAGCTAGTGGAAGGGAGAAAAATCGTGGCTCATATTGCGAGCGTGCAAAGAGAGCGGTTTCCATTCTCGCAAGGAAGCAGCTTTGTCTTTGCTCTCTTTGGCTTTGCACTCACCGAGCTTGCTTGGCCTACTTGGCCCCCTGGTGTGTTTGCAGTGTCAAGAGAGTGTCATGGGGGGGGGGGGGGGGGGGGGTGCGCCATGGTAATCGACTGATCCCCGGTAATCCGTAATAGCACTGCCGGAAGCACCACGATGAAAGAATGCATACCAAATAAGAGTGCCAACACGGCCAACTTTGGAAACGAGGATAGAAGATACCAAAAAAAAAACAGTGCAATGAATATGAATACCAACTCAATGAACTCTTGGAACAAAGGTAGAACTGTTTAGAAAAGAAAGGTAAATGAGTGCTAAGCCATGGGACTCCTGAAACTAGAGTCGAAATCTTAAGAAAAAAGGGAGAAAAGAGTGGCAATCCAAGGAACTGCCGAAATGAGAACTGAACTCGTCAAAAAAGAGAGGCAAGAGAGTGCTAACTGAAAGAACTCTACGAAAAAGAATAGAAGACTTCCAAAGACTGTAGAAATAACGATGGCAGTCCAACGAACTTCAAAGACAAAAGTCGAAGTCGCCAGGAAATAATCAATCGAGAGCCTACGGTTGCCTGGAATCTATTTAGAAGTCAGACAGAACAAACAAGCCAACTGAAACACAGAATTCCGAGATGCCACTTGCACCGGGATAGTCTTTAGTTGTTCCTTGGGCCGAGTATACAATTGTTCCTAGCAACTTTCTTGGGTTGGGTAAAAGAGCCATAGTTCTTCAGGAAGTTTGCCCCAAGGGAGAGCAAGACAGAGAAAGGATACTCCAAGTGGCACTGAAATTCGTGGCGCTCGGCCAGCCTGCTCTTCCCAAGATATCGGAGAATTCCTTCTACAAAGGAACTCTCGAATGTGGATTCCTGTTTGTTCATCGAACCCAGGGAATAATAGAAATAGCCGGTTAATGATTTAATATTTCCAAAAGCAATAAAGTGAATACGAAGGTGGTCACCTTCGGAAAGCTGTGTTGGAGAATACGGGATACGATTCAAGGGGAATTCGGCGATGCATAAAGAAGAGTTCCTTAGAAAGGAAAGGTGACGGATGGCGGTGACAAAAGGACGCACAAAAGGCTCAGGAAGTCTGGGAAGACTGGAAGGAGGATTCCTGGGACACACTTACTATGAAAGGCAGTGTAATCTCGAGATCGCTGAGGGGCCGAGCATGCAATAAGAACTTGGAAAGCCGTATAAAGGACAGGAAAGCCTCTGGAGATGTGTTTGAAGAGTGTTCGTCGACTAATTAACCCCAATCAAGCCCGGGGGTCACTTAGTTTCACCTACATCCACCAGCTTCCTAAACATCCACCAAAATGCTAATTTGGAGCGCGCTCTCCAGTCAATAACACTGTAATTAATTTAGCCGCGATGGTAATTAGACAGCGCGCAACTCCGCTCAACGAATCTCCCGTGTTGAACTGACTTCGTCATGAATTCAATGAATTCCGCGAACTGATTGTCTTTCGGGATTTAATAATAGAATTCTCTCGCTTTAACTTTTATCTGTCGACAAGAATAAGTAAAAAAAGAAATCAAACCTTAATGAATGATTATTTAGAAATATTAACAAATAAATAGATTACTGTACAAAACTCATACTAAATAAATGCATTAGAAACATCGAAGTACAAATGATGGTTAATTAGCACTCACAAACGAATATTCTTCACACTGAAGTGACCTAATATTCAATCACAGTGTTCATAAAACACACGAAGCAATTTGATACAGTCGCTCGATATCAAATGCAAGGCCAATTAATACAACTGGAAAATGCGACTAATTTCCAGACACTCGAGACAATGCATATATGCGACCTTGAGAACTTCCAGGCAGCGAATAATCAGACATCAATCAATACGAAGCACTTTAGCAGCGGAACTAAAAAGGTCTGCAATCAAAACGTAGTTGACTCGATGAGAGTGGATGACAGTGCCGCGCCAGTTGGCCATCAATTCAACCACTCAAACGGTATGTATCCGAATAATGAGCACCTAAGCCTCGCGTTAGGATGCATCAGTATGAAGAAAGGGGGCGATTTTTCAACGTAATCGGGTCCCCGGAGCACAGAGCACAGAGCAGAGCCTATAGGCGTGTCCCTTGGAGGGAGCACCGGCGATAAAAGGGCGCGCGATCAATCGACTCTCGCAATCACGCTCTCGTTTTTCCACCGGAACATTCGTCTTCTCTGTGTTTCCCCTGTGTTTTTCCGGTGACACAGACCGTTGGTAATCGTTGGAATTGGTGGGGGATTTTTGGAAAATGGAAGTTTGAAATTGGATTGGTACTTCCTGTACGACTGCTCTGTTTGGAATCAAGAGTAATTGGTTCTTAATTGCCATTAATGGACACGTTCCCCTCTGAATATTAGAAGAACTGTGTTAAAACCGATAGCTTCAAAAATACTTCGGACGCTTTAATTACTTCGACGAAAATAAATATTATCGCTAACAGTGTGTTTTATATTTGGTCATAATACTAAAATAGACAAACCCAATTTCCGGGTCTCCAATCAATCCAAGATCATCCAAAAAGTGCATCCGATCCTCAACCAGTTCTCAAATAAATAATATAACTAACTATCTCCTTTATTCATAAACAATACCTGAATCCCCAACATCAATATTATCACTCAAACCACTAAAATCGACCTAATCGCGACACCCCAAACCAATCTGCGATCAACGAAAAAGTGCATTCCACGTCAGGCGTCATCAAACACGAGAGATTTCAAAGTTAAGCCTGTAACCAAGCCCGACAGAGATTTTTGGCCGGCGGCGGTGGCAAGGAGACGACACCGCGATGATGTGGAAGAGGAAGGCTCGGATCGGGGGTGAGTTTGCCAGAGCGAGAGGAAGAACAGAAGTAAGAAGGGGGGTGGTTCGAAGGAAGGCGAGCGGTGTGTCAGGGTGTAAGGGTAGCGTGCGAGGGTTGTGTGAGGATGGGCCACACCGCCGTCGAGCTGAAGGGGCGCGTATCGACCGACTGCTACTCCTGTCCGCCACCCTCTCTTTCACTCACTCTTCCTCCCCCCTCTTTCTCTCTCCCTCTCTCTCTTTCTCTCGCGTACGTACGTACGTACGTACAAACACCCTCCACCGACACACAGTAGCGCTGCTATTACAGGCCGACCAACCCCCTCGACCCACCCTCGCCCTTTTTCCCTCCTCGGCCAGCCGAGCATCCTACTGCATTACCTCTTTGCTTCGCACTCTTCGCACCCCGCCGAGCCTCCGCCCGGAACACGCTCGAGCGTACTGGCTGATACGCTTGCCTTTGAATCCGGATTCTCCTACCTCATTTTTTTATCGCGCATATTGTTGTATATATATGGTTCTGTCTGCTATCTCTATGAAATAATTCAACAATGAATTATTTACGATATAACGACTCGACAATGATAACGTCAGTTTGCAAGATTATAAATACGCGGTGAAGAGCGATTGACTTGCCTTTAAATTATACTTACGATATCTAATTTAATTATAAACTGTAATAATTTTAATTATACAAGAATTATTCATTGAATCCATTTTTAACCTAATTTCTACCGTGTATTGCACCACTAATAAAGAGTGGTGTACGACAGCAACTAAAGACAGCCGGGAGAAAAAAAATATCGAACACAACCGGTTCGATAGCAGCGTTGGTACGGTTATCCATGAAGGAACGCTTGTACAGCTCGATGATCGATTGGACTACCCTCGGCTTAATGTTTGCAATGACGCTATACATAGCGCCGACTGGACACACACGTTCTTGCGACCAGCCACACGCGCGCCCTATCCGTGTGAATACACCTATCTGATAATTTGACGTGTGGCAGAACGAACGGTGGAAACTGCGTGCGGCCTTTTCACCATACATGACCCGGTTGCCTATGAGTGAATGGAATCGCAGCCGACTCCGATACAAATTCCCTAGGAGACGCGCACTAGTAGTCCGCAGTTCTTTCGTGTTTACGGCAAATGAGGAGCTTCGAATGTTTGAATGCACTCTCGCGCTCTATTCGCCCCGCACTCGCAACTATGTACACTCGGCTACAAAAGGAATTGGATGGTTTTCCAATGCTTCTTTTTCCCTTTCCTCGATTTTTCTTCTTACTTTTAAAGGTTTCGTGCTTCCCCGCTAAATGAGATCGCAGGTTTATTAAATGTTTTGTCACTTTTGTTTCTCGTTCCTTTCGACGATTGCGAAATTCGCACATGTGTTGGCAATGTGTTTGCTAATGTTTCATCTACTTCAATCACGTAATAATAGAATAACGGACCGGTGAAAATACGAAGAAAATTATTAGAATTGCGGACGAATTTCAATCGGAATTTTCTCATATAAACATACTCATATAAAAACGTAATGTGTATGCTATTGTAGTGAAAGTATGGACTTTCGAGACAGACTGCATTCCACAGAGGCATGGCATTGCGCTTGGTAAATCCGGATACTTGGTGAGCACCTATACAGGATGCATTCTTATATTGACTATAAGGGAAAAGATCCTCCACTGGAATACCTTGAAATCCCCATGAAAGTCTCAATGCGATTATTATCCTGTAATATCGTCTATGGGGGAATACAACGCTTCCATTCCATCGACTATGAAACTCTGTCGAGCGTCGGTTCTGCGTGCGAATTTCCCACAAAAGCTTCTCGTTCGTTTTTCCTGCTCTGTCTGGTTCTACTTCCGTTTCAGTGTTGCGGCAGTCGCTTCTCAATTGCTTCGAATGCGACGGCGATCGCATGTCGCCTGATATCGAGAGCCATGGCCGACGGCAGACAGACACACGAGAAAGTCGGCGCTGAAACCGGAGAGCGCATTGCGCGATCTTTCTCAATTCATGGGAAAACGGATGGAATTTCATTTGAGCGCCAGCAACAAAAGCATGAGAGCTTTCGTAAATGCTGCAGCAGCGCGCCTCTCGGCCGAACATGAAATGCCAAGTGTTGTTGCGAATTTAGCTGGATAAAGATATGAGAACGCCAAGTGCTTTCGACAGGTGATGGTGAAAGAAAAAACTATTAGATGAGGAAATGTGACAATGAGTGGAATTAGTGTGAGATTTTTATTTGGTCTTGGACATTTAATAATGTTATTAAAAACGCATGAATGAGGAACCTGATGTATTTTGAAATACCAAAAATCGTTCATAACAATTTTTACTAAATGTTATATTTAATAAAACGTTCGCATTGTTCTGAAGTCTTTACAATTTCGTCCGATTCGAAAATTGAAGATTTGTACAGAAAACACCTCCATCGATATCCGAATGGACGAGCACAGTAAAAATATCGCAACAGAAAATTGATTTCCCTCGCGCTTGACAACATGGAAGATTTACAATAACAATTATCGGCGTTTCGATTCAACTCCGACAATACACCGAGAAACGAAGTTATGTTCTCCCGATGAAGCCATACACGAAATGCAAGGAGCGAGGCGATCAGGCAACAAGTATCAGCACAAAGGCGAGACTTCATTGTTGCTTCCCATTGCCAGCTTCCCTCCAGCGGAAGTTCGAAAAAAAAAGCACCCAACTTCCGGGATACTTCAACTCCACCTGGCCTCTGCCAGACACCATGAAAGATTCATAGGACGCAATAAGAAATCAGAATAAACTTCCGATCTCAGAAAGATCGACGACTTTCAACCTCAAAGGAAAAAGGTCGCACCATCATAAAAAGTCTCTTATAAAAGCTCGGAAGCCAGCTGATAACTAGCAGGAACTATCGGACTGCAGCGAGCGGTTCGATACAAATTTAATCGAATAAATAGTAGCGAGCTGGAGTGTCTGCGGAAGCAGATAGGATGGAATTACCGGAAACGAGGCTAGAAGAAAACTGGGGAAGGAGAACTGGCCGAGTCGTTCCTTTTCCAATGGTGGCTCTCGGTGGCGCGCCAGGCCGGGCCAGGCACGTGCAACCTGTACTACTTCCACACACACACGATCTTCCTTCGCGGTAAATCTACCTGGCGAAAAAGCAACGTAATACAATAAATTCGTAACTTTATACGTATGGGCTTTCCTAGTGGCGGAGGGGGCGGGAAAGGGTGGGCCGGAAAAGCTCATGAATTCGGCAGGCGAACGTTCCAGAGTGGGCAGGCTAGCCTCAGGGACTCGCATAATAAATATTCATTTTGCCATTCCAGGCCATCTTACGGCTTTGCGGAGGCCGCGGATCCCTGCTATGAGAGAAATTCGGCCCTTGGCAAAGGCGACACTGCAATTCCGCCACGTGGATGACGTTCCCTTGCTCCAGTTTCGGATCCGACACCGATAAAATTCACTCGAGATTCCCACCCGTAAAGCCGCAAGCTCAATTCGGGGAGGATCGAAGCACGTTTTAGAATTGCACTACGGCTCGATTAGGTTGGTCGGCGCTTTAAGATTGGGGTGTACAATGCGCGAACAGTCAAGTGGTTGCCACTTGCCACACAGCGATCATGGGAAGCCTGCCGGCAATTAATATGCACTTGCCGCTAACACTAATTGTGTAAATTGCGTCGAACGCCCTCTGACACTGTGTGCCCAGCGTCCCCAAACATCATCGCCGCACCATGCAATAGAGAAACCCTAGAAGCCATGGAAACTCGGTGCCGTCCTTTATACATATGTATACATGTGTATAAATATGTATGTGGATAAGATTTGCAGAGAGAACTCGGAGGCACTACAGCTTCGAATTATTGTAATTTCGGTGGGAATGTATATTTCTTTTCAATTCTTTTATAATAATAATTTCCTGTTTCGGGAAGTCAGAAGTGTGTATAACATTTGCACGGAGAACTCGAAGAAAGTGTTACAACTTATATTTCTTCAAGTATATGTTTTGCTCGTCTCAATAATACAAGCTTCTATTTTTGAAACATTATTTTACTCCAAATTGTTATTAAAGAATTTGTGCACTATATGCACATATAAATATGTATGTGAATAATATTGCCAGGTTGAATCGTGAAGAATGAGATAGTCAGGCCGGAAAAATGCTGATCGACCCATAAAGCCAGTCAAATGGCGGACGTAAAATGCTCTGGGGAGCGATAAAACTTTTAAAGTCGCATGGCAAAAAGTAGTGATAAACCGTGCGTAAGTCCACTTAAACGTAGAACCCGGGATTAGGGCGACTCTTCCTCCAGGAGTTACTTGATCTCGTTGAAAAGGCATATACCCATATCCTGCTGGCCAAGGATATTACCAGCGAAGGATAGAGATTGCTATATTCATCGATATTTCAACCAAGGAATACGAACCTCCACATGTCGCTGATGATGTAAGTTACGAAATTACCGGCGACGTGCCAAATTAGATTTCTCAGGAGTCTGAGTTCTGATTCTGAACTGAATTCGAAACTGTTGAAACAAAGTTTTAGTGTTCGAAATATCAGGATAAAGATAATATGACATATTTGAATATCTTGTTATTACTAATTAAGAATTCGTTCTTGATACAACAGAATCACATACATTGTTCTCACATTTAATTCATCGTGATTCTCTAATTTAATCAAAATAAATTCAAATTTAATTCTATCATTTCCCTGAATTAACAAATTTCCACAAATTCTCAAATAACTGGTAATTTAAACTATAAACGCACGTTTAAACCCAATCCATGTGTATGAAAAGTATCTCTTTACAAAGTACACTGCATTTATCGATGGCACCTTCATTGCAACTTGTAGTGGAATCCTGCCACTGCTTTTGATTCACCGCAGATCCGCAGCTTTCGAGTATTGCGGAAATTCGAATCCTCGCGGTCAGTAAAGTATGTTAAGCCGGCGGATCCAGGTATTTGTCGCTTTTTCCAGCTCTCCAGCTGGGCGAAGGGCTTTCGCGATAAAGTAGCGATCCGTTAATTCCACGAAACTTCGACGCCACCGCCACACGAAGTCCCATATAAAACTAATGCTTCTCCCTTGCCATTGGCTATTAAAACCAAAAGCCCGCATACGCACTCGACTTTTTCCTTCTTCAGCTCGGATAACGCCAGATTGTATCTCCGGCGACACTCAGATACTATTACACTCTGATTATTTCACTCTTCCTGTCCCGGCAAAGAACACGCGTCTAACACAAATTGAGTTTGACTTTTGCAGAATTGTATCTGAATGTAGATATGGCTTGGAAATAAACACAATAATTACAAAGTGCAATGATTGTGTGTCCACGATACATTCGCAAATATCTGAATCCATTTGTAAACTATAAAATATTGGTTTATTTTACTTCATAAAATATTACAATATTTATTACTCGTGCAGTGTTTCAAGAGTGATTATAGTATTTAATTTTGCTTTTAGAAAATTGCATTGCAAACATAAACAGAATGAAACCAAAAAACTACACGCGAACATTATTTCCCATCTCTTTCAGAGTGAAGGTAATATTTTTTAATTTAGAAAACAGTCGGTACTGGGACGGTTAATGCACCGTCATACAAAAACATTATCAGACCCACGAATCGCAAAAGAGACACGCGTGCGACGCGCGGATAAACTACGCTGTGAATGCGTGCACGCTTTCAGAGAGTAAAGAGAGAGAGAGAGAGAGAGAGAGACAGCAATCGGAGGGACAAAGTGACGGGCGAATCTTTTAATCCGAACCGCCCGCAGGACGCTCGGCGAGATTGACAGCTTTTTTGTTGGCAACGCCAACAAAACGGTAACAGCGACTTCCGAACGGCAACACCGGATGCTGGCAACGTCATGTATCTATCTCCGCCAGACGTGCCGCGGGCGTATGTGTGTACAAACACACGCGTGTGTGTGTCGCTCGGCCAAAAGCTTCGTCGAGACAGGCGTCGATTTTATACATCCGTTCACCGCTACCTTCTGAGCTTTTCTCGCTGCTGCTCGCCGAGCTTTGACACACCGAAGGCGATGTGCGCCCAACTTCCGCCTACGGCAGTCGAATCTATCGACTATCAGGGTGTCAGCCTGCTCATCTATTACGTCGACGTGCACGCATGCACGATCTTAAGCTAAGCACACACTTGCCAGCTTCGGTTTCGATCTGAAAATGGGTATAATCATCCGATATAAATTCGATTTTTTTTACATTTCTATAAAAAGCAGTGACTTTCGTATCTACAATATTTGATGGCCCGATAAAACAATCGTACACCCAACAAAAATATCGTTATTATTCTAAGCTTTCCAATCTCCGATTAAATAATCGTCTCTTGCAACCGCAGCATAACAGTCGCAATAACAAATAGAAAACAGTAACTTTCGTATGCACCTTTTTTATCTTTTCAATAAAACAACCACACAACTAAAAACTCGACATTTTTATTCTATAGCTTCTATTCTTAGCAGTAAATAATCAGCTTTTATCGTTGCGGTAAACGATGTTGTCTATTTCTGGAAGATAATCGTTTAGAAGAATGACAGGTGTGGGTGGAGCTTTAAAGTAGCAGTCGCTCACTTTGCGGTTTCATTTCGAGGCGATCCACTCGTACGAGTGCGTCCAGCACATGTCAGAGAATGTTGTGTGCAGTTACTACATACACGACACATTGCACACATGTCTTTCTAGTCTCGGAGGGCAAATAAACGAGGATGCGATGGATGCAAGAACGTCGAGATTGCATTGAGGCGGTGCTGAGGGCTCCATAAGACGTCGTTTGGCTATTTACCTCTTTAGTCGAAGACACTGGGCGAAAGATTCAAAGAGAATGCCAACAATACGTGCTTCAGCCGATCCAACGCTCAGCAACTTTCCCTCCACCGTTCTGCCACTCCCTTTTCCCTCCCTCTCTTTTGCTCCTTCGGCTTCGCCCTTTTTCTCTCTTTCTCCAAGAGTATTGCCCAATGGAATTAATGGTATAAACACACCCTTAATATCCAGTCAACCGATCGATCAAAAATCCCGGTAAACATCACTGAGTGAAGTTTGGAAATTCACTGATTAATACAACGAGAGGTTTGTTATTACTGGATCAAAAGTCTCCTTGAATTCGATAAACAAATCAATGAATCGACGAGAGGACTTTTCTCCGCGGGTGAGATTGCAACAGCGGTGGTTTAATTGGACAGACACTTCCGGAGAGTCATTATCTTCATCTTCGCTTGGTAAACTTCTGGGCAGCTGCTTGTCTCGGCAGGTGCTCACCACATTTATGGTCTTTTCTTATTGATTTCTAATATTGAACTCGTTTCAACGTCAATTTGTATTGAAGATTAATTAACACGGTTTCGTTGATTAAAACAAAATTTGAAAATACACTTGTTAAGGTTTGTTATTGTAGGATTAAACGTCTCGTTGAATCTGACAAAGGAAATCAATAAGTCGAATGTCGAGAGCGCTTTTTCCTTGAGCAGGTGTGGTTTAATTGAATAGACAGCCTTGAAAGTTTGTTTTCTTTCTCTTTCCACATCGATTCTTCAAGCCGACCGTATTAAACAACTGTCTTCCACCGATGAGTAATTAATTCTGCATCAATTAATTCAAATATCCAAAACCCACAATCATGTAATGAATTATCACGTAACACGAATTTTAGCGAGCGTCAGTCCGTTTGATTGGCTGCTTACGCGCGACAGTGGCTGCACATTAATTAAACTAGACACTCCTCGAGCTTATTATCGCATTGCGCGCAAACTTCGCCAGACACGTGCTGGAACAATGCATGTATTATGAAGTATATTTGTTAATGCATACAAACTGTTGGAAACCCGGCATTACGAATGTCGTTGTCGCTAATGCGTCGTCGACGAGTAATCCTGCGTGGTGAACAAGCATTCCCTTGAAATCTGTAAGTGCAGTTGCTCGTTGAAGCCGAAAGTTTTTGCAGGCGTACGTTCGCTGCTTTTGTGGTAATTTGGAATCCGTTTGCGATTGTACCTTTTATTTTAATGGGCATAGAAATACTGTCGAGTATGATTTCAATACGATGTATTTAGTTTGTATTCAATTTCAATTGCAACGATATTTTCATGTACTAATGTCTGATTAATATAATAAAGCTGCTGTGTTTAATGGCATGGATTAAATGCTCTTAATAATTACAATTAATAGGTGAATCGTCATGTTATTAATATTAGAGAAATATCAGAGTCACATTACAATTGTAGTAGAAACTAACAATAGATACAATTTCAATTGTAACATAGTACCTAATTCATCCGACTAAACACAAGGACCACAAATGATGACGCTCGGCCACAACTGGCAAATCCAGCGAAACTCCTCGACAATAATCCGAGCGAGAGCAGAGCCGGCACACTTTGTCGCATTGGGTTTTCGTGCTCGTCGGCGGGATTTCAGGGCGACGAACAAGCCAGATTACAGGCTGCCGAATTGGCCTCTCGGTGGGGAGGAAAGGGCGCGGAAAGAACTTATCAAAAAGCGGCGGGCGTTTACGCTGGGATGCGGAAGAAAGGCGCTGTCACCGAGAGTGACTGTAATCGGATAAAGTTCCGCCGCCGCCGCCGCGCGGAGCCGGCCGGATCGAACCAGACAGTTTCGGTATCCAGCCAGTTGCTCGTGCGTGTTCCGCCCATGACATAACAACCAGCCGCGCTGAGTGCTCCGCGCGAGGAGGAAAAAGCGCAGGATGAAAGAACACCAGCGGCTTGTTTAAAGTTTAAAGGAAGGTTTCTCGTCGGAAAAGCGCCCTGACGCAATAACCTTCAGCCGAAACGTCTGATACGCACACGGCCCATCCACAATGCATGGATAAATGATTCTTGGAGCTCTTTGGTGCTGAGCTTCCTCCATCCTAGGTTTCAGCCTCCATTGAAGAATATATTACGAATATCAGGGGAATCGCGTTATGATAGTAAATAGACTGTCGGCATAAAAGTGTAATGCTTTTTTGATCCGCTGTTCCTTTACTTGAAAGCTTTCTCTTAAATCCATGGCGAGATATTATGAAATTATTCGCCAACGAAATCATCTAAGTTATCACTGTGATACCCTAAATCATAAAAGTGCACTACAAACAGATATACACAAATAAGAAAATCAAAATTCATTCATATTTATAAAGCCAATCAATAAAAATCGTTACAATTCATCCTAAACAAACCAAGCAATAATAAGTTAATCAGAGTCAAATAAGCGTGCTCGACCACTGCCGAGTCCATGTGGGACTACGAGTCTGAGAAACACAGCATCACTCAAATCTCGGCTGACCGAAGAACTTGCTGCACGCTTCCCAGTAGCCGGGAGCGGGCCAAGCGGGAGTGGGATGAGCCGAGGAAGCCGTCGAGATGGGGTTTAGAATCTTTGGGAGCAGCCGAGCCGTGCACATTAGCAGGCGAGCAGAATAGAAACTGTAGATAGCGCGGCTCTAAAACTGAAGAGTAGAATCAATACTGCCAGCCGACAGAGAGCGAGAGAGGCGGAGAGAGGCGGAGAGAGGCGGAGGGAGAGAGAGGCAAGCGGCTTTGCCTCGAAATCGCACACAATAAGTGGAAGCACGTGTACACACGAAGCTTAAAGTAGCACTCTGACATCTCGCAATAGGACAAACCTGTAGAACAACATGAAGCACAAGTAGTCTTGCAACTGCGCCTTCTCTCATTGAAACAAACGATACAATTCTCCTCCTTTGCCATCTCGACATTCTATTACTAAAAGACTAAATGTCACTGCTAGATTTATTTAGTTTGCCTGAATCATAATTCTATTTGAAGAATAAATGTAAAAATGTACAAAAATGTAAACAAGTCCAAAAAGTCGAAAACTAGAAATTCTACTATTTTAATAGCCATTCTTATTGTTCACAAATAATGTCAACAAAATCCAATTAAATTTGTCGATTAAAATGAAAAAGTTCGAGTATTTTACTAAGTCGAATATTATTGTAACATCAACATTATAGTATTTTTTATCTTTTAAACGTTGCCGGATGATTTACATCAGGCTGGTATAAATTACGGGGAAACGTGGAGGCGCGTAACGGAAAGCGCTTAAACAAATCTGGCGCGCCAGACATTTCAATGAACGAAAAGATCAAGGCGGAAACACTGGAGGCCCGGCAGAAGCTTCGGAATATTTTTCTCCGCCCGGACGTCTTTCATTCCGGGAGGAAGCTCTCCTAGTGCTTGCTCTTCTTTCAGAAGTGCGCGCACTTAAGGGTATCTGATGACACTACGCAGCCGGAGAGTCAAAGGGAGGCGCAAGTACCGCCGGCGAAATGAAGACTCGCCGAGATTTCTTGTAGTCGCCTAATTGACTAGGCGCTTTCTATAATCTATACAATATAAATGTCTGGTCTCCACATGGACTGGAATAACATTCATTATTACTGACTTTTCCAAAAATCTATAAAACCAATGATGAGAGTAAGTGTTAGTCATAGAGCTTTTATTTCTGTGTCAATTTAGTAGTAAGATGCATTATTTAAATGCACAAGGTACCAGAAGTTTGACAGCTACAGTAAATATTTTATTTACTACAATTTTCAAGCTTTTCATCACATCTTAAGGTTAGAAGTATTAAAAGCTTCAATTTTTCAATTCTTATTCTAATTAAATTCGTTGTCACCAATAAATCTGACCAACACATCCGCATCGATCAGGTGACAATGAAAAAAGGAATAATTCCGATAATACTAACACGGCTTTGCAAACTCGACAAGGAAAGCTCGGTTGTTGGCCTTCTTTATCGACGCGATGTAGGCACGAAGCTCATCCGCTGCGAGTTTCGATTACCTGGAGATTGAACTGGCGCGGCGTCGACCAGGCCGAGTCTCGCGCAGACTTTACATAAACCAGCAAGTAATTTTTATGGATAAAACCATAATCCAGCGTGCAAACGCAATATAGTCGGGCGATGCTGCATAGGAAGCCGCTCGGACAACGTTCTATGAAAAGTAAATGACAAAGCGGACGTAGACCCGCATACAGACAGGGCATTTCCGCTTCGAGTACCAAGCACATCATAAACGAGTCCGACTGGCACATTTCGGAGCGGAAATGGCTCAGGTGTAAATTGAGTTCCGTGGGATACGCAACGTTCAGATATTTAGTGTCAAAATTGCTTAATGATTAACAAGTCGAACATATAACAAAAACAAAAAATGGTCTAATCATTTTTAAATAATAACTAATAAACAAGAATACTAACAACCTATTGGAATTTGAAATAAAAAATAAGTTTTTGTAACAGAATCATCAAATAAAAAGAATCACCGAATCGAAGAAATAAAAGAAAAGAAAAACTGAATAGATTAGCATTCATACATATGAATATTAAATAATAAATACCAGAGTTCCAAATAAAAAGTGCATTTTTGTAGCAGAATCATTGAACTGCAAAACTGTAACACAACGAGTACCTGCAATTTGTAGTAACAAATTGATACAATATGAACAAAGTGTGGTTGGACAATTTCCAAAGTGGAGCAGCGAACTACTGTCGGAAGCTGAGCGAGAATGGACCACTGCAGAATGCAGAGAAGGAGCCTCCGAGCCTCGAGCAATTCCAGGGCGTAATACAATTGCATGGGAATTATATGGAAAGAGACGAGTGCTTTAATTGTCGTGGTCAAAATAAATTGAGGTGCCATGAGAATCATTTACTAAATCTTGCCTTAATGAGTCTGAGTCGTGGAAGACAAGGAACATCGCTTTATGGACTTAAATTATGTTCAACATGCTAACATAATATGGTGATGGATAAATATACAAACATATGCAATAAATATTAACTTTATTATATTTAAAAGTAAATTATATCTCTTCTTAAACAAAGACAGGTAAAATAAAATATAATTACTATTTAACAAGATATATAACCAAAAGTTAAATAATAAACATTGAGGATACATTTCTCCAAAGCTCAATACCACACAAAACCTCCCCTTTTCAACAGAAATCCGCCGTCGTAAAATCCCAGTCTAATCACCATCCCCACTGATTAACTCTTTCATGGAACCCGTTGAAACAAATAATGCGATAACGAACGGCTAAATTCGCCGGCGGCGAAAAAGAGAAACGTCGGATTATTGACAAGTGTCACAGCGCGTTATCAGAGAGCACCGACTGCCGAATACAGGCGGCGCCGTACGGTGCATTTAATTCAAATGTACCGAGCGGCCTCGTTAAAATGGTAAGCTAGGGGAGAAGCGAGCGATGGAAAGAAGGACGAAATTAAATGTCACGCGGTAGCATTTCTCTGGGCGCGTTGCTAGCGGCAGTCGGGCGAAATAGTGCTGGGCGAATGTCACCGCTCTTGGGTCGCACGGCAAAACAAGAAAAACGAGAACACACGTTCGCAAGGGTACTCGGAAAACTCGAGACACGGGAAAATGATACTGACGTACTCCTAGCACGATGACGACGAGCGTTGCGATCGAGTGCGGCTCGCTTGTCAGAGGAATGTGTCGTTGAAATTTTGCACCTCTTGTACTGGCACCTGCATCCTCCCTTTTGTTTCTCCGACTGGTAGCAAAATTAGGGTGTTCGTTATTGTTTAGAGCCCCAATTTGGGCAGGCGGGTTCCTTCCTCGTTCTCTCTATGTCAAGAAGGCAGTGCTGGCACAGCCCGGCTCATTCTACTTATCGGACGCAATAAGTAGGATGAGACACTTGCCAGCTGCACTTGCCTGTAGTAAGTAGAATGAGACATTTTCCAGCCGGGAAACGAAGATAGCCAAACAGAGTGGGTCAAGAAATAAAGGAAAATTTGTTACCGATGAAGACTAATAAAGTTCCTCGAACGTGACGTTTAAAAATTCGAAATCTAATTTTCTTAGCTTCGCACGGGAAACAGTGGTTTAATAAACATTTTTCCCAGCAGTAATCATTTAACTACTTTAACATTAATCTTCCCAGGGATAGATTTTCGAATTTTCTGACTAAAACAGCATTTACTTTCTCTAATCCAAACATAACTTTCCATGCACAAAACATCATCCAGCAAGTAACACCAGGCACCACAGCTGATTACACATTCGTCGTTAGATTCCGAAACTTGGCACATGCTCATCCGACTTTAATTACCAACTATGATTAAAGGCCTACTCCGCCAGTAGGTACGAGTGGCATGCATATCCCATAAGAGCTGGGAGTACGCGAGCACATGCGATTAGCATCGTGGCAGAGAACGCAACGCTCTCTGGCGAAGCACAAGAGCAACATATGCATTGGGAATAGTGTTTCCCGTTGAAACACCATCGTCTGGACCTGAAAGAGTCCCATAAGAGCGAAGGACAGAGGCACAGAAAAGGGAAGCAGCACGCATAAATTAATAGAAATGGGAAAAGCAGCCTGAAGTGGTTTCAAACGCTCCGCTCTTTGACTTCAACCACCCGCTGAAGTTTCTTTCGTGCTCTACTTTTTTTCTTACTCCAATTACTCAGGCCTGAAGCAAACGTGGCTACATTGTGCTGAAAGTGTATTCACTTTCGCATGAAAGATTTTCTACTTCGAAGCACGGACTTCTTTGATTTCAAATGCTTGCAAAGATCGTTTCACATTGTGTAATGACGTAAAAAGAATAGCAAATAGTGTACAATGTTTTTAGTAATATTCACACAGGCAATTGTGTATTTCCATTTCCCTTCATTATTTCTAAGAATTATACAAAAACGCAGAATACCTAAAGTGTCAAGGCTGAACCAATCACCCAGCAAACTGGAACAAGTGTATGCTTGCTGGAGCAGCACCATGGAAAATTGCATGTAAATTTTCCGACAAACTTCATTTCCATTGGGCCACAGAACGAGCACGAGATGTTTCGCTTTAAACGCTCGGTTTGAAATCGTTCTAATTGGCAGTTTCAATTAGTCCTCTGGAAAGAGAAGCGCCCAGAGAAAAGTTCCCTCTGCACGGACTCGTAAATTTTCTTTCCGCGAAAAATGAGAAAATGCTGGGAGAAAGAAAAGAGCCGACGGTGTCTCTTTGCCTGACATTACACCATTACACGGTGCACGCGCGTCCCCAGGACGATGCCAGCAATAACGAGAGTCTCGAGAACTTGTCAGTTTTCGATTATTTTCGCAATAAGGTCACAGGAAAATCTGTAGCTTAATCTTTAAAAATACTGACAAACGTATATTTGGTTATAACACATCAAATAATTTTCACGAGCGAAAGTAAAGAATAGTTGTTATTGTAATTTCACCAGCTTGTCGAGTACTTTTCTGGCTGACTATTTGTCTCTTTGCAACTAAAATGTAATCAATCAAAGCCTGAATGATGAAATTGAAAACCCTGAAGGAGAATGATTTCCAAGGAGTTTAAATGGAGTAGCAGACAATTTCGAGGGGTCTCGCGCGATTGACCTGCTCGAGGAGTGCGGTCGCAGCGAAGCGTATGTAGAACATTTAAAAAAACTACAGCACGGCCGCAGGGTATTCCGAGAATATCGGTTTCGATTTCTATCTGCTTCAATGGTATGTTCGGTCTAGATTTCCCTTATCGGCCAGCGGTGACCTGCACCGACATCCGCTCAATGTTTGCTTTCAATATCCGAGCTATACTTCTTCCAGTATACCCGCAGAACCATTCGACTCTCCCATCGCCGGAGTACAGAGCCGCGATATGCAAAACCGAGCTTAATGAAAATATATCGCACAGCAGGGACGCATCTACCCTGTAATAATTCTTTGGCACCGGAAATGGCGCTACTCCCCCTCTCTCCCTCTCCCCCTTTATTCCGACTTCAATGGCGAAACCCACCACCGGCAGACACGACTTTCCATGAAAGAAAAAAAAACCCTCGGCGAAGAGAAACCAACGTGGAGCGAGAATCTTAGTTTTCTTTGACGGCGAGAATTTCTCGGAAAGGCAGAAAGCGATGAATATCCCATAACAAATGATATGGAAATTGCTACAGTGCCGAGTCACTCTCTACTTCGTCACTCACCCCCAAGGAAATGAGCTTCGGGGCGAATCCGAGCGAGGAATCACTGAGTATTTTTCACGGCTATCGAGGATTCTCAACTTCGACTTCTCGGGACGGCCAATTATCGCTTTTGAAATGATATTGTCCTTGCTCAACCAGCAGCAAGACGCCCAAAAGTTCAGTCAACTTTTCGAATTGCCAGGTCGAGTTGGCTGACTCCGATGAGCCTCTATTGTTAATGAAATTAGGGAAAATCGGAACCTCCACTTATCTTCGTTCGCCCATGCAGGCGCCGGAAACGCCTGATTTAAGGAATAATGAACGTGGCCCAATGAAAATCTGACTCCGCCCGAGAAATGACGAGTCATCCGCGTCACTTGTTCCGCACAAGGAGCCAGTCAACACGCTCGAGCGATGAATGGCGCGGCTCAAACCATTAATGTCCCTCATATTTCTCGTATACGTCGGAATCGTGGAAGATTAATTCCATTTTTGCTAAACTCATCTCTGAAACAAACTCCTGACTATTTCTCGTCGTACCGAAAACTTATAGGAAGAACAATTTATGTTCTTTGTAGAAAAATTGTACTTTGGAAGAAAAATAAGGGAAATGTGGAAAGAGATCATGAAGAAATAATTGTACATCAAACACCTTTAAAACGCCAGCGGTTGGAAAACGTTTTTCTTTCAGTTAACACTTTGGGATCGCACTTGACAAGTATTTATCAAACGGCTGACTTGAAATCAACAAAAAAAGAAGATAATCAAAAAGTCCCGGGCGCAACTTCTTACCCTGGCATGTTTCCCCTGTCATAAATCTTCACCCTGGCTTCTTATATTAGCGAGTTTGCCGCGCGCCCTATATTCCCCTGCGGCTAAACTTCGATCATATTCCTAACTCGAAAAGTGCTTGCGCTAGTAACTTTCAAAACGATCGGCAAAAAATAGGATCGTTGCACAAAAAGTACGGTCTCATTATAATTGGAGAGGAAAATAGAAATCCACGATTACATTGACGAGCTTTGAAACTAGTTTTCCCTCCGGAACGAAGTTCTGCCAATTGCAAAATGAAAGCACCAAAAAGTTCCTAATCGCCGTGTAATTACGAATGATTTGATAACACTTCTAGCGCTGGCAGTCTCTTCATTGCTATGGTAATTGGAACGTTAATTGCAAGCTTCGAAGGCGATGCGAAGAAAAGAATGGTATAAATCCCGTCGAGTTCTATTGGAAAACGTAAGGTATCCCAGGAATCGATTACAGCAAGGCCCGGCTATCGAGTTTCGATAAATTTCCCTTCAATTGGCGTTTGATTAGGATTTACAGGCTTCGTCGTGTTTCGTTCTCGGTAATTGCGAAGGAATCGAAAAAAAGCCTAGCAAAGCCGGTCGCCCACACTTAACTGACTTCGCAATGGTACTTGTTTTCTGCAAAAGCCTGCTATCGCAAAAACTCCATAATAATAGTTGCACCTGTTGCTCACGGCGGCACTGTTAAATGCTATGAGGCGCTCCTAGTACAAGCATATCGTTTCGAGCCAGGCGAAACCTGCTCCTTAAACTTTCCATCTTTGTCCTCGAAAAGTTGTGCACTACGACGTTAAGCCAGACAAAATACTCCTAGTCATGCATTTTGGCCTGTAAATGCAAAAGATTATGGAAGAAACATATTTTCGACTAGAAAATTGTAAGGAAAAGATTACTTTCTTATTCCTTACAAGAATGTATACAGATAAATGTGTAAGTATCAATGGGTCGCTGTAAAGATTGATATAGAAATCGATCAAATAACAATGTATTAATAACAATTTCAATTCTCACTAACCCAATATAAAAATGCCCATAATCCCCATATTCTTAAGTAGACGGAATCATCGTGTGCACGTCGATCGACGACTAGTTTTCATGGAAAACTACGATTGAATCTGCGGCGTCATAGGATTTTCCGGCATCGGACGGAAATCGAGAAAACGCTCCCGCTGGCTACGAAAATCGAAATGGGGGAGTGTAGGATGGAAGCTGGCGATCTGATCAATATGTTGTCAAGCGCAGAGCGAGGGGAAGCGGAGACTGGCAACACTGCCATACACCTTCCCCGCAATTGCCACTTTGAATGCAGCCATCTTCGAGGAAGCCGAATTTCTAACATATTGCGGAAAGGTGGCTCTCAATCTATTATTGTTATTATTATACGCATTTATATTAAATGTGTTTGATGTATTTATTCACACTAAAATGTTGAAGATAACACAATAGCGTCGAGAGTTAAGTAATATAATATTAATTTAATATAAAAGCATAGTTTTCAAAGGTTATCCTAACTATCAAATATGTATTTAAAGAGTGGGCACTCAACAGAAATTGAACGACAAGGACGAGACAAAGTTGACACGAGGTCGAAAGTCAAGAGACGAATTGTTCGGACAGAGGAGTACTCGAGTGATTAGTGGGAAAGCTACATCGGGCGTCAGATGTCGAGTTGGAGTGGCAGCCCTGCGGAAGTAATCACATCAAAACAGCGACGCGCGTCCAAGGATAGAATTTTACCGGGCGCCGAAATGAGTCATTTGTTAGGAAAAGAGGGGTTTTCTGAGGCGCGTTCAACCCCTGCGCCGAGGGTGCCGCGCACCAACAACCTGAAACTGGTGTAACGCGAGCCTGCCGCTCGGTAATCCGAACCGTTTTAGTCAGGAAATGCGGAATGGCCTTAGCGCTGAGCTTCCTTTGAAAATAATGACACGTGACACACGCGATGTGCGCATCTTTCCTTCGCTGCTGACATAAAACCCCATTAATACTAGATTTGCCAAATATTCAAAATGGTTATCATATGTAATATTTAATTGCACGTACTCATTTTTTAAAAATTCTATTTTCTAACATCATTTCTAAGTTTTATACATTTCTCTTCTGCGTTTTTCTTTCTTTTTCCACAATGTATATTTCTCTGAAAAATACTGAAAATAGACAATAGATGCATCAGGATTAAATCATTCAATTTGACTTCTGTTAGTTCGAATTTGAAAAGACTATCGCGTAAAAGAGAGATTCACGCTGGATTTTTTAATAATCCTCCATAGAGACGGATGCAGAGGGGAAAAAAGGGCTGTTCCGCGCCAAAGAAATCATCCCCTCTGACTGACCGATTTCACTCGGAGTCAATGGGGCTGCAGCCACTCCCGTGTACCCTTTGTCCTATCCTGTGCTACGTCGAACATATACAGGGTGATTCATTTGCCTCTGCCACTATGAAATATACCTCGCTGTATTTCCTTCCGCAACTCCAAGGGAAGTAAAAATTAATAATAATAAGCTTAATGATAATATTATTTCTTTTAATTCTCCATCCTATATTTAATTAAGAATGCAAATAATATATACAATAATTAGAAATTATACACACAACTTTCATTATTTATAAACATCTCCTATGATTTCTACATTATACGGATTAAATAATACTATGTATATTGTTTAATGTATAATATGTCTGATAGGAAATGAAATACGACCACTCTGATTGATCCTGTACACGCGTTCACAGGCTCGCGCGAGTCTCAAAAGATATAAGGAAATCACGAGGAAAGAGAGAGAAGGAAGACAGTCATAAAAATAAAATGAAAATTGCCATCTCAGTATCTTTACGACGGCCAAGTATAAACTCGCCTCGAGCGCCACAGGTGACTTACAATCAATGCCACTGAGAGCCACTTGTTTGTACAGGCTTGTCTCACCAGTGCGATTGACGATCGGAATAAGAATTTTTATCTGCCAACGTCAAAGTCAACACAAGAACTGTCAACTCTGTATTTCCCTGATTATCGCAAGTTTTGCGCAATTTTTGAGAAATTTTCATCACTAAGGTCTCGAATAAACCGTAAGAAATCCGTGCAATGAAAAAGAAGGCAATCGTACAACTTTAAATGAAGAAATTTAAAACGTTCAAAGTAATGAAAGAAACGTTCGAAGTAAATTGTAAAAGCTTGTTATAATGGAGAGAAAATAATCCTTTTTAAAGCATTGGCTTCAACAAGAAGGCAGAGAGGTAGCTGCAACCCTGTAGCAACGTTTTTCCTCAGATAAGCGAGTATCAGCCGTTTAAATACCGGAGGAAAAAAAATAGCGAATTGAGCAGAACCCGGTAAATCCAGCTCATTTATTTGGCGAGCGGGCGCGATGTTTTTTCGCTGGCATGTTACGCCAAGAGAAAAGCAGAGTCGCCAGGGGGGTTCGTTGTCGTTTAAATGAAATCCTCAGACCGCGCGGAAGCCAGCATTATATGTGGCCGGGGAGTACAGTTTTTTGCCGGAAGCCGCATCTGGCGGCTGCTGGCCTTGCCGAAAAAGTGGACCGATTCGTTTTCCAATAGTCCTCCGTAATTATATCGTCTTTCCGCGCCCGAAATAACCAGCCGGCAATTTTCTTCTGCAATCGCATACGATTTCAGTGAGTCCAGATTTCCACCGTTTGTTGGATTTCACAGCTTGAAATTTTACGGCCTCAGCATTGCCAGTGACCTGTAAACTCGTCGAATTTTCAAACGTAAAAGTCAATTCGATCGACGAACGAATTACAAACAGTGGAGAGTGTACAAAAAATACACAAGGCCTGTCATTCGATCTTTCTCATTTTGGGAAATAAAGGTAAGTGCATTTAATGGATGAAACAAGAACAATCTATAAAAAATTAGTGGCGAATTGGGAGCCTAATAAAATCTTCATACAGTACAGTGTCTAATTAGAAGTTCGATAGGATTAGAAGATTTACGGTGCTAGTTATTCCTTTAAACCCATTAAGAGATTTTAGTTCTGCGCATAACAGACTCCAATAAGAACTTGGTCCTTAAAGGACTAATACAGTTACCAGCTTCTACAATCCCCAAAGGAAAGAGTGACTAAAAGTTTCACGTCATTAAAAGGCGTTACGAGCGAGCTAACTTGCCAAGGACCAATCTGATCAGACACTTTCTGCTTACATTTTACAAAAGCAATTCATGAAAAATATAATTTAAAAAAAACGAAAACCATTATTACAATCCAATTAACACCATTAATTCTGTTTAACTTTTTATTTAAAAAGTTTCTTTGATAAAGATCTGTCAAAAAAAGAAAAGCCTCATTCTGCCCAAAGTTTCAAGAAGAATTACGTGCAATACACACAAAAATAAAATCATTAGTTCTGTGAAACTATTTGCATCTCACAATTTCCATCGTCGAGCTTCCAAGCAAGCCCGGAAGCAGTCTCAGACTCGTCCGGTCATTGCGTCACAATAGCATAGGCGTAAACAAGCACAGTGTGCCTGACTCGCTACCCTCAATTTGCTCGTCGAAGGGAGTGCGGAAGGAGCGCATGTTCCTTCAGCGTGAAATTGAAATGCACGCTCCTTGAACCACACACACGGACACACAGACACGCGGAGGATCTCGTAGGACCAGCGTGACAATTACTCGATATATCGAAGGGAGCACATGGGTCCCATGGAAGCAAATGATCGAACGGCCGAGTCATTAACCCAGCACACCATGGGTATCGTAATACGTGCATGTGGCATTTGCAATCGATCGTACGCGCTAACCGTCCACGGTATGACACACTTCCGACCGCAAACTCTATCTTCTCATCATATAGCCCCCGGCTGTGCTGCATATGGGGACGCACATGCCAGCAATACACACCTGATGTCAGTAAACTTACTCTGTTATTTATTGGAATGAACAAAATGATTATACCCCATTGTATTCAAAAAGCTTTCTGCTATAAATCAAATTTATAGTATTAAGTTACTTAATTACTGAGTTAGTTAGTTAGTTTGTTCATTAATTTGGTGGCGGTCAGAGTATATCAAATTATTAGTTTAATCTTTGGTATATATTATCATGCAAATCATATCTAAACAGCATTATACATTTATTACCACTGCTCAACCCTTAATTAACATAGCATAATAATAAACCATCGACACAATTCTCGGTTAATAAAATTGACTCGGTAGTTTCGAAGATTATATTACATACAAAATAATTAATCTTCATGCCTACGCGTAATAATCGTTGTATTATAGAATGGTCGCGTTTCATAACGATGGGCTGCTCAGGCCTGTTAATGGCCGGTTCTTTTTCCTCCTTTACAACGAGGCTACTAGCTTTAATTGCTAGCAGGCTCAAGGCTTGAACGTGCATTTTTCCCACTTTGACCATCATCCCCTCCTTTTTCCAATATTTGTGTATTTATTCACTACGCCCGATCAATACGACATTGGCGTGCCGGAGAGCCGCCGGCCGCCGGACTAATATCTGCATCGTAAAAGAATCATTATTCACTACTACAACCAGACTCCCGGCTATCTGCGATCTCGATTAAAAACTGACTGGGTCTGACAGTCGAAATTGTTGCGACTCCAGTTACACTATTGTGAAAATGCAGTGATAAATATTTATGTAGAAATGGCGTTGAAAATTGTAACAGGAATTTGCAAGTGCGTCAGCTGATACTCGACGTATTTAAATTTAGAGATACTTTCAGTTTGCACTGTGAATTAAATTTGAATAATTAAGCTTTACACTTTTCAGGATCTATTTAAACACATCGAAATAATATATCAATTATATTTTATATAAGTAAACGAAACGAGAGTAATTTGTTGGCAAACACGACAAACCGTGTACACTTCTAATCGTAAACTTTCCCAGCTTGAAATATGGAGATCCAGCTCGGCTTCATTGTCAAACTTGGCAGTGGCGAGAGATAAGGGAATCTGCTTTCCAAATTGAGTGGGAACAATGACAGCCAGCTCGTAGCATCACATCGGCGGAGGTTGGTGGCTTCGCCACCGCTTAACACCTTTACGGATGCCGGTAGTAAGCTTATGCAGATAAGTGAAACTTATTTAGAATGAAGAGGGAGCCGCCGCGCCGTCGAAGGGAAAGGCCGAGGCCTTTGCCCAGTGCTAGCATCGCAAGCTTACCCCTCTTTTCACTCCGTTCCTCGCATTCCACTTTCATACATTTCAAATTAAATCCCTTCGACTTTCTACTCTCAACTGATCCACAGTCACTTAGAAAATTGAAGATACACTTTGAAAAATACTGAAGATTATTGGGAAAGAAGTAAAATCATTCATATTTCAATAATAAAGTAAGTTTAAAAAATATGTGAAGTATTTCTCAATTTTTATATACATAGAAATACGAAGACAAACATATTCTGTAATATTGTACAAAATTTTTACTATCTTCCCGCAAGCAAAGTATATACTCAACTTTGGGAGTGATTCTATGCGGACTTCCAAAAAATAAAGTCTCCCACATTCACACAACACCCTGTGAATTTACCTAAACTTGGCGAATCTCGGTAACGCAATTCCGTGAGTGGTGCAACAAAAGATGGCAAGAAGACGAGGGCCGAGTGAATGTAGCCTTAGAAACGCAAGGAACGTTGTTATCGGCAGGTACGTCAATAATTTTGTAAGCCCTCTTTCTCCCCCTTTCCCCGCAGCCTCGGCGGTACACATATATCTCATCTTCCTAAATAGAAGGCTCTCCCCGGAGTATTGTGAACCCGTGCACGCGTCCTCCCCCCGCCCCTACTTTCCTTACTCGGAGTTTCTTTCATGAAATATTATCCGGCAGAACGTGTCAACCGACACCTGGTGCATTATGTACTCGCTCCAAGTGTAATATGTTCCGAAGCACGATGTACGAACGCCCTCTTCTTTCATCCGGATTCGTAATGCCGGATTATTTGTTACTTATTGTTGGCCAGTGTGAGTGAAAGGTTATTAAAGTCGCTTACGTGTTTCTCTATTGTTGTATAAGATATTTGTTCTTGTTCGTTTTTAAGTGATTGTGAAACGGAATCGTTTCAACTCGTCAAGCGTTAAATTGTTATATTATTAAAAGTCGAACAATCGAAGTTTTTATATTGTTAGATTTTCAATTCTTATACAATTAAGAATGGCACGATTGAATAGACAGCAATTTCTATTCATTTCGGTTTTATTTCTATTGCTTTCTTCAATGACAGAACAAGTATTTTGAGAGACAAAAGAAAACCTAGATTTTTCTCAAAGAATATCACAAGAAACTTAAGTTTACTGCTTCCGCAATGGCAGCACTTCCATAATTCCATTGTCTCATATCCACCTGCAATCCACAAAGATGCCCGCAACTCGGCTTCGCCTCTTTTGCCCCAGATTCTCGAGTGGCCAGCACGATGTTGCGGGGATTATTAACAGAGTCCAAGCCAGCGAGGAAAAATTCGCAGCCACTGCCACGAGACAGTATGTCAGGAATTCTGTAAATGACCTCGAGGGGATTGTCGGGAGCTAACAATTCTCGTCCTTCGTAAAAAGGGCTCGCAATCAGGCTGCAACCTTGATGCACTATTATTAAATCATACGTGGCCCTTTTTCATCTATAATTTAATATCGCCATTATTAAGTACTCCGACAGCCAAGAAATAGAAGTACTTTGCTGGCGAGCATTAAGGCGGGACTGAAGTAAAAGAAGAGGATGACTCGGGCGCAGTGTCTGCTAGCTTGATAAGGAAAAGAGTAACGGGGAACGTGCATTCTTTATCAAGCGTAGTTCATGATTCAATGTCGACTGACTTTTTCCTCGTTCGCGAGTACGATGAAAAAATTATTGTCGGCAAAGTGAAGAGAAAAAGAGAGTGAGTTCTTTATAAGGTAAAAGTTAATGGCAAATGAAAAAAGGGACGTCAAAGTGGTACAGACAAATTTGGGGATCGTGCGAAATTCAGTTTTAGATACTGCATAATACGAATATAAATTTCCCAAGAAAATTGTGAAAATTCCCAGCAGTTAAAACATTTCTTCATTGACTTCGACAAACTATTGTGTTTTAACACTCTTTAAACTGATTCATTATTATTGCAAGTATTTAATTATTTAACCAGTCCTTACACATCGCTTCAATTCTCGTTCGGCGCGCCATTGGGAGTGGAAATAATTGTATTCTGTCAAACAAATTAAATCCCGTCGGTTCAATGGTAGCCATCGAAGGGGTCGTGGAACTCTATCGGCCTCGCATCAGTTTATAAACGGAAAAAAGTTTCGGCAGTAAACAGAGCTGGAGCTCGGCCAAACAGTTCTATCGCCGCAACGACATCGGATGTAGATTTTCTAATAAAAATGTTTCACGTCCGCCGCGGGGCTCCATCGAATCCCCTTCGAATAAGGCCGATCGTTAAGGTCGACAACGTACGCTCCCATTTTTCTCCACCTAATCGAATAAAGGTTGGTTCTGATGGTACGAAATGTTGCTCGTACCAGGAATTCCATATTAATTTGGAAATACACGTCGAGCAATATTGTAGATAGGTTAATGGTACACTGTTTTTTATTAACCTCCTTTATGATAATATTAAATTCTTATTTGCAATTAATTGCATTGAATTGTAATAAACAAATCATAATATTCTTCACAGGATTTCCAGGCTATGCGCTGTAAAGTTACTATTACAATATTTTGCCGTAATATTGTTAAACATTATAATACTACTTGCACTAGTATTTTAACATCGATCAACTTTTATCGTTAGTAACATGAACATCATAGAAGAAATGCTTCAGAGCTTAAACCGAGTTTTAATTATTCTCTCAATCAAATTCGACATATGATATGACAGAAAATGTTCACACGAACCATTCCACTCTCTCAAAAAAGACATATTCGTTAATGGTCTCTGAACATCCAACGACGGGGCCACCGTAAATTAACTAAAACCGACTAAAAATGTGCGTCTTTCAAATCGTTAGCCTTGGAGCGCGCATGGAACTCCTGCGGCGTTAATGCACGCGTGGACACGTGCCAAAAAATGTCACGCCATTATGTCGGCCCATGCACACGCCCGCGAATTCTCTCAGCTATTCTTTCCAGGCCGATTTCGCACGCGCTTGACAAAATTCATTTACATATTAAATGCACGACAATTACGTCGAAAGTAATTCTCAGTCGCTCTTATTTCCAAATCTCGCGTTACGAATGAACTTTGAATAAGAGAGAGTTTGAGCGAGGGAATTGAAGGAGCTTAATCAGTGATTCACGTCTTAATCAAGACAACGAACGAATTTAATCTCGAGCTTGGAAAGCTGGTTTCACTCTGGGGAGTAAGCAGATTGTAGTGAAGCATTGATACTGTTTGGCGATTGCTCAGATTTGCCGAATATGCATTACTTGTACTTCCGACGGATCTTCCGAGAGCTTGCGGATATAGATCTGGGATCGGGAGGACTGAATAATTGTACTTGATTAAGTCGGATTACTTCTGAGCAAAATGAAATTATACGATGCAAAACAAGTGGGACTCGTCTAAACTCTCTCAAATCTTCTCATGTTTCTTCTTGAAATACGCTAACAACAAAATCAACAAAGTAAATGCATTATTCAAAAAAATTTAAATTGACTCTTTAATTCGATTGAATAAATTAAATTTAACAAATCCAACGCGACCTGAAAGTCTTAATAACTTGTAACTTTCAACAGCGATGCATCCACTTGGTCAATTAACTTGAGAAAATTGAAGGCGATCTAAAAATACTCCTAATTATCAACTTTCAAATTTATCCACTGACATATCATCTGTCTACTTTAAACATTTATAGAATCAAGTTACTATTTTATCGAACTTCGAACTATCTCGTTGCTCTCAGCTGCTCGAGATAATGCTTATCGGATAGATCCGAAACGTCGAAACACAACCGACATATTAAACTCGAACAGGCCGTGCTCGCAATCCATACCGGTGCGGATAATTAAACTCATTAGCCGTTCGTCAGTACCTCCATATTGTTGGGGAGATTTGTGCTACAAATTAACCCACTTCCATAGCAATGCATGTGCGTTTCCGAAGATCTCAATGAGCCGGCGGTAGCACACAATTGCCGGCAAATTAGTTGGCCCTGAAATCAGCCACTACTGGCTGAATCTCGAGCCACAGATGGTCTCAAAAGTTCCTACCTAACATAAGCGTTGCGCTTAACAAATAACCTTTTACTTCAGATCATCTGATTTCGTATCTTTCCTATATCCGATGATCTTTGGAGCATATTGACAATGTTGTGCCGTCGAGTTATTTAATCATTGACAAGCACGCTTGCGATACTGTAAAATTATAATCAAGTAGTCTTCAGTGCAAGGAACACAAAATTGAAATATATATAAACAATCGTAATGCTAATTTTTCGCGTCAGAAAAATTGTAACAGGAGATCAATTTGGGAAAGAATGAATTTCACTTTGCATGATCGATTAAAATTCAAATGAACCTCTTCAAACATTATAAATCCGTATCTACAAAGATGAAAGAACAAGAAAATCGAGATCAATTCAAACTAAATCAGTGGATTGGTTGTTGGCATAATTCCCCAAGCTGACCGCATACCTTTGCGAAGAGGAGTATCTAGTTCGAGTGTGGGGCGAGAGAGGCGGGCGTGAGATTAGCGCGATTAAGCATGCCGGCTATCGATATTGCTCGGGGCGGCACTTCTTTTGTCTTGGATGCGCCAACTCTCGATTGGGTATCATCCCGGCCTTCCCGTCAATTAGAAGCAAACAATCGGCCCGAGGCCCGCAAATCTCCTGATTAACGACGGAAAGCTTCCACCAACGAAGTGAAACAATAGCCAACTATTGCTGTTACTGTTGCCACCGTTTTGATGATAGCGGTTGCTTCGAGCGAGCTTCGCTTGCGATTTCATAATGGAATCAAGTAAACACACATACATGCACACGCACACGCACACGCACACAGGTGCGGTGGTGCAGCGAGGCGCGTATGGTTCCTGTTCCGGGTAGCAAATGCCACCCAACCTGTTACTGCGACCGCAATGAATTTATCGAGTTAAGAACCAGTTATGTCACAGAATCCATGTTGCCGAACACTTGGTCCGGTTGCCCGCTTGTCTGGCTTAACTATTGCAATTTTTCATTATACTCCTGAGAAAGTTAAAGCTGTATTTGCCATTTTGACTGCTTGTATTGAATGAAAATTATCAGATAAAGCCATTACGCGATAATGTCACGCTATGTATTGATCGTAAAAAGTGGGACAGATGCAATGCTGCGAGACAAAACAAACCTCTGATTTATTTGAACCAAATAAATGAATTATTTGGAGCAATGACTACGAATAAAAAATAAATATGTCTGTAAAATAAACGAGATATTTTACGAGATTTTACGAAAAATCTATAATAATTTCATGCAATTCCGCTCCCATTTTTAGTCATTTACAATCGCACATCAAAAAAAACCTTTCCACAAGTTCGTTCAAATAAATTGAGCTGGACGCAGTTACGAAAGAAATTGAAAAACAAAACAGTGAATAGGACTTTTGACAATAGGACTGCCATCATAGACATACAAGCGCTAAATGACTCATTCATCTGGACGGGCGTTAATTAGTTCCTCTTATCCACCATAATTCATGCGTTTGTTAAATATAGCGCTAATAGATTTTTTAATTCGCGCAGACCAATTAAAGCCGGTGCCATTATTCTGTACTTCAAAAGTTAAATAAGCTTGCACGGATCAATGAAAAGTTGCGTGAGCATTACAATTAACCGATATTTCAATACCGTAAGCGAAATGAAAGTTAATAAAAATGGAAGAGTTTGAGATTGTAGACAAAAAAGAACCAAGCCGTTTTAATCTGGCAGCCTTAATTAACTAATGCCTGGGAAAACGGAGAAATACGAAATTGTTCGAAAAGTTTAATGAAGATTAATTAATTAATTACTGTGGAGATACAGTTTTGCTCTATAAGCGAATTTTTTAGCCGTGAATAAGTAAAGAAAAGTTTAGATAATCTCATGAAGTATTAATAAATTTAAACTATTATGCTAAAAATAATACACTATAAAAGAAGTAATATAAAAAGTTGAAAATTAAATACTTCCCTTATCTATAATTGATAGTATCAAGGATAATTATTAAAATGAAATGCACGGGAAAAGAACTAAAGCTGTATGGGTACGCTTTACGGCCATTCACTTCGAAACACGTTTATGTATTCCAAGGACTGTCACTTTCTAGTGACTATTACATCTCGGAGCATTTCTCCAGTCGGTTTAGTATTACAGCTTCAGCTAACATTTTCCCGGACTGTTTTATAGCTTTCCGTCGAGCGAATATCTCTTAATGAGCATTGCATTTGCGCCGAGCAGTGCAGATGCAGTCGACATGAAATTACAATCATGCTATCGTGAGTGAAACTGTAGATTCGAGCGCACGACGCGCTAATTTATTGGTAATAAAAGACGCTAAGAGAATATTCCAGGCACGTGCTTCGCCAACCCAACGTCTATCTGCCTGGCAAACGAATTTTACTTAAGTGTTACATAAGTATCCGCACCGGTGACATAAGCACATATGTATATGTAGGAATCGATGTTTGTATCAAATGCAACAGCCAGCCGATTATCGACGTTTAACATATTCATGCTAAGATTGCCAGTCAATTGAACATAACAATTTATAAGAATTTTCTGTATTTAGTCTCTCAAAATAGCAAAGACAAATAATGAAACTAATAAAAAGTCGAATTAATATTGAAACATTTATATATTTTGCATCAGCCGTCCAAAAATGACTCAAGCGGATTTAAAAAGAGTATGAAAAGTTCCATTAAAATTAAACGATGTATACGCTTTTAATGTATCGTCAAATAATGGTTAGAACGAACCGCAAAAATATTATGAAAGTTTTGTTTAACGTCGGACTATTAATAAAAGGCTGATTACGAGGTTCAAACAAATCGCCAAAGCCACGGAATTAATCGGAACATGCGGCAGCTTCGTAAAGATTTACCCAGCATGCTCGATGGATTACATTGTTAATATTAATAATAGCAGCGCGCAGCGTGTTGCTGTAAGCAAATAAAAACGAAACCGCTGCTGCGCGCGTTACGTATTCATAGACTGCTTTCCGTTACACGCGCGCCAAGAATAAAGATTTTACAGAGCCCGGTAAAAACGGATGTCCACAAATACACCTGGAAATATGAAAGGACGCTACGGCGGCGCATCGCGGATGACATCGCACCAACACATACACAGGCGCGCAGTCCTCGGTGCAAATATTTGTGCGGACTGCTGGAACGACGAGTGCGTTATGCGCACTGTGGCGACGAATTAATTAAAAGCCGCCAAAGATTTAAGCTTACGATAGAATCATCACACAATTTTGTGGCATTCCTTTTAGGAAAAAATATATTTTGTCGACGCGTTTCTATAACTGTTATCGGAGGGAAATAATTAAGCCACTTATCAGCTGGTTAGTCATCGCTATTTTTAGGAGATTCACAATGGGCGATTATACATTATATAATCGGCGATTCGCATTAGAATGTACCTGTATGTGTACGGGTGTGTGTGTGTGAGAGAGGGAGAGAGAGAGGTGCAGTAGCAGAGAGAAGAATCGATAAATATATTTAACATCGCCGATACGAGAAATGAGAGCCAGCACACAGTAGGCCATGAATCCCAGCGCGTTTGATCTTGCGAGCACGTCGAATCTGCATTCCCATTTATATGGAAATGGCGAAATCGCGCTTTCCTACGATCAATTAGCGGCGATCGATCGCACACCACCACACAAGTGACGCAGACACACACACTTTAAAACGAGTATTTGAGCACCCAGTTTTCCTGGAACAAATTTTCCTAGAGAAGAAAAAGTTTTTCTTTATGAAACTCCATTTTCTTATTAAGAAGAAAGATTTGCTCCCCAAAGTAAATTTATTGTAGAAAACCTGCAGGTATAATAAGCATTTTTGCATATTGCACAATTCCGAGGTCGTGTATTAGATTTCGGCAATTAAATTCCTGCTATTAAACACAGTAGTGTTAAATGCGTGCACGCTTCGCACACCCGTGCGAAAATGCACCTGCGACGAATAACGTGGCAGATAATACGCGTGCGTTCGCCGCGTGCATTAACTATTAATTGTAAAAAAGCGGTGCACCGTAACCCGGCGCACATTGTGCCGGATGATTAATCGCGAGCGGAGCGCAACAAAAGATGATTTTACGTTCCAAAACGTGTTAGCGGGCGGAATGCATTTGACGCTGGCTAATAATGGAAAAATGCTAAGTAGCAGCCCTTTATGCGGGCGAGCGGCAAATCAGGGAACAAAGGCAGGCTGTAATCGGATGATATTGTGAACAAGAATACCACCGGCCGAATAATTCGTGCGAACACGAGGATTCGTGCAATCGCGCGTCTTATCTCCTATTAATTAAAGCAAACACCGGCCGACACATTAACGTCCTGGTAGTAACGCTAAACGCTCCTCCGCCCGATTATTGGTTGATTGTGCACCCCGGATTGTCCATCGCCCGCTAATGACGCTCGGCCGTCATAATGAATTTGCGTGTAATCCTGAATTTAATTAGCTGGAATGATAATCGCTTGCAACTGGCATGATATTCTCCGTAAATGGGCCACCGTGGAACCCGTGCAATTCCATTCCAATCCTCTCTTTCCCCACCGGATATAATGTCCGAGTAACAAAGCATACAAACGGCGAAAGAATGTTATAGAATAATCTCGTTGCAAGATTAGAAAGAATCTTGATACAAACAATTTAGTAAAGTGCTGAAGCATTATAAGAGAAATATGTCTCTGTATGAATGTTTCTCTTATAAGCATGACGCGTTTCATTTCCTTAACATTTTTTAGAATATATTTCATGGAAATATATTCTAACTTTCAATAAATAAATAAATAAAGAAAGAAGTTTTTTTGTAAAAGGTGATAAAGCCGGCTAACAATCTCTACCGCCGCTAATCCTAAGCCCGTATCTGATACTTGCGGGTTTTAAAAATCAATAAATATACTGTCTATATCTACAGGACCTGAGGAAAATCTTAAGCGCAGTGCATGGTGTCTATTAACCCAAATATACTGTCTTTGGGATCGAGAAAAAGCAGGTGAAATCGCCTCGGTATCTGCCCTTACTTCCCGTTTAACGTTAATCTAATCTCACCGTGGAAACTTTATCTACATATTACTTATAATCTGTCTAACTCCATTTTAACTAGCCAGCGAAAGTTCGTCTACCGCTGGCACTTGCGCCACCTTCGAGACTCAGAGTGCTGAAGAGTCGTTAAAAGGACAAAGTCTTGCATTGCCATTGAGGGGGAAAGTCGCCCTAAAGTAACGTAACTTCGCCAAGACTTCCAGCGAAAGATGTCGAAGTGTCGACTATAACAAGGCAGTCGATTAATATCAAGAAAGACTGCATCGACTTATGTAAGCCTCTACAAGAAATTATCAAATACTGTAGAGTACTGCACAAGGTAAATTGGCAAGAGCTGGTTCGCCGATAGGAATCCGGAGAGTTTCGCAAGCCTCCTTTCCTACGCTAATGAATTCAGGGTCAGGCGAATTCGAGGCGATATTCCAAGTGGCGATATTTACTCGCACCGCTATGCAAGCCGCTCGGTCGAAACTGGTCGTAACTGAGCGCTGGTCATAATGACGAGGGAACAAGAGACTTTATCTACGAATAGCAAATATCGGCTGGCGTGTAATCGAGAGAGGATCGGAGACCGCTTTCCTATCTTCAGCTAGAGCCGATCAAGCCAGGTATTAATTGCCGCCACGTGCTACGTATTTGTCAGCGAGGACTCCTCAGCGCCAACTTACGTTTCACTCTGGCCGAAATCTCCGAGGAGACCCTCGACCGCAACCACCTTACACTTCCAAGCCTGACTCAAATCGATCGATCCCAGAATCGAGCATTGCACTTCGCCAGAAAAAGAGAGAGAGATAGAGAGAGATGGAGTGTATACACTCTCTTACGACACAACGCTCTTGTCGGTGTGTACACGCTTGGCGATAAGGCGGAGGTTTTCCTACGTGGCATCCACCGATCGAGCACCTTTTGCGGCCGATCGCCCGGGGGCCGGAAAAAGCTAGCGGAGGCGCAGTATGCGGCTATGTAAACAGGATTGCCGGGGGTAGCGAACAGAGGGTGTGCGATCGTAGCCAATATAAGCCTGATCGAAGACGTAATACAAGGAACCCTGAGCTCAAATATGTTTGTCACGGTCATACAATGCCACTATCTCTCCTGGAATCTAAGGAATCCTCGCGCAGCTGAGACTCCCTTCCCCCGAACCCACGCTCACGCTCTCTCTCCCTCTCTCTCGCTCACTCTCTCACTCGGCATTTCTCCAGAGGACATAATCGCCCACGAAAATTATCCCAAATAGCAGAAACGCGTCGGAGACGAGAACCGTTCGAGGGATTTAAAGAAACACGGTATGATAAAGCCGCGAAAGCCTGCGGCTTATGTGCACGCTGTGGGAGATAGAGCCGCCTCGCCAGTATGACCGTAACCGAGAAAACACCGGTGATAAAACTCGGCGTTAAACTCGAAATTGTCAGCGAGGAAACATGAAACTCGCCTCTCGGCAAATAGGACCGCGCTACTTCCTGATTATCAAGACAAATACTAAGGAATAATTCTGTAGTATAGTCTCATCCTAACTAGCAGGTGCCTTTTGCTCCGAAATCCAAGCGACAGGAAAGCAACGACGCCGGACGTTGATGCGTCCAAGGATCCTCCAGGACTTGATTCGACAAATCCTAAAGAAAGGAGCCCCGGCCGAAGAAATGTCGTTACTAGTGATCGGCTTTGACAGATCGACTTGACAGATTTCAGGAGAATAGAAATCGGCGGGAATCCCCGAGGGGAAGCACGCAGAGCAGCGCAAGGCTAACGAGCGTAAGTCGAGGGAGAACTTACCAGGTGAAGCACGGTGTTGACAACTTCACGATTGGACACCTGTCCGACTTCGATCAGGCCGATCAGCACGGCGAATTTGAGGCTGTCGTTCATCGCCATCGCCACCACCTCCTCCGGCCGCTTAATGTCACTGAACGGTGGACTCTTCATGTCCGCCATCGCGACGGCGTTCTCACCTGCCGCAACTCTTAGCACGCGCGATCAGAATCCAGAAGAGTTTACACAGCGTACCGTCTTAGAAATCCGAGCTCGCACCCGTCACATGATAATACAACACAAATTGATCTGCCATGTTAGAAAGTGGACACTGTTATGAGGGGCCTGCCAGTACGCCACCAGGAAAATCCCCAACTGCCGCTCGCACCAGGACTGGCAGCACTCTCAACACCAATGTCCCGAACCTTCCGATAGTCGGCCGTGTTACGTCATCGCCCGGGAAATTTCGAAACATCGATATTGAAACTAGAACTTTCATAGACTTAAATACGAATAACAATGTGGATAGTTTCAATATTGTCAATGGTATTGTTTTAAAGTTGACATATAAGAATAGAAACTGTAAAGTGGAAATTCAGGAAAACCCTGACGCCATTGCCCGCCATATTTCAAATGACCAAATCGAAATTGGAATTTCGTTGTATTTAACTACAAATAATAACACAAGCATTTGCAACACTGTCAAAAGTGTTACTCCAAATTTGTATTATAAACATGAAAACTGCGAAATATAAACTCAAAATCTCCAATATAGGCGAAAAATCTCCGTAAGTTAGGCGATACGCTTATTTGTAAGAGTTTTGTTCGAACTGATAATAAAATGCTCGAGAAAGAGGGTTACTCACACTCAGATTGGAGTTATCTAATTTATTACATGAGAACGATGATTAACTGAAATCATCAAAACCGAGGTGGACGCGTATCTCGGTTTTGTATGAGTAAGCGCCTGAGCGTCATTGGTAGTAAACATGGCTGCTGTGGAAGTCGAGCGTGCGAAGGTACGTAGGTTTTTTTCCGATTTTCGCCTTATTTACATCCCCTGTCTATACTGAAACTATTTGGAAATGTCATTCGAAAGTCATTCTACTCATGTACTTATAAATACAAGTCTATATCGATGTATGTGGGAAGCTTGGAGTCGGGAAGGGCGTTGGTTCTCAATTCTGTCATAACACTCCTCCTAATAAAGCGTCGGGGCCCCTTTTATGGATAGTACTGCTAATTTCCGGCCTCGTAGAACCTAGGCATTTATGGCTAATTTTTACTTCCAGCTGGAGGCATCCATTCGCAATTTGAAATTGTCCGGCCACGTCGGTTTCGACAGTCTTCCTGATCAGTTGGTCAATAAATCAGTACAAAATGGATTTTTATTCAACATTCTCTGCATTGGTATGATGATCGTTTAAAGATTTTATTCCTACTTATAGAACAATAATAAATTGCTCAACCTATAAAGCTATGTCCTCATTGGAGGAACTCGAAGGAATCTTGTTGATCTTTTCTGTTTCTTGAAAAACTTGCTAGTTCCTGTTGAATGTTACTTAGTTACTTTGGTCTGTTGCCAATAACAGAACTTGCTACTTGTTGCTCATGCATTGGTGATATAGACAAACTAATGAACAACAAAAGTTCTTTGACGTTTGTCATGTTAGGAAACAATTTAATATTCGTATAATGAAAGCAACAAACTTTACTTTTTTGTACGTACATGCTAATTCCCATTTTTAATTATAATAGGGGAAACTGGACTTGGGAAGTCAACCCTTATGGATTCCTTGTTCAACACGAGCTTTGAATCCACGCCGAGTCCACATAATCTGCCCTCTGTTAAACTGAAGGCTCATACATATGAGCTGCAAGAAAGCAATGTTCGATTGAAGCTCACAATTGTTGATACTGTTGGTTACGGAGACCAAATTAACAAGGAAGATAGCTTCAAGGCTGTCGTGGATTACATTGATGCACAATTCGAAGCATACCTCCAAGAAGAACTCAAGATAAAAAGATCTTTGTCTGCCTATCATGACAGCCGCATTCATGTTTGCCTCTATTTCATTTGCCCTACTGGCCATGGGTAAATACTTGCAATTTAATTAATGCCCTTCACTTTTTGAAATAACATTTACTAAGGAACATTCTCTTGCAGCTTAAAATCCATTGATCTTGTTTGTATGAAGAAGCTTGACACCAAAGTGAATATCATTCCAATTATTGCTAAAGCTGATACTATATCGAAAACTGAACTCCAGAAATTCAAGGTAAGAAGATGATAATACAGTAATAATATTTATTTATCTACTTCTTTTCCAATTTAATATTTTATTTGTTTCACAGAGTAAAATCATCTCTGAGCTCCAAAACAATGGTGTGCACATCTATCAGTTCCCAACTGATGATGAAAGCGTAGCTGATGTGAACTCTGGCATGAACAATCATGTACCTTTTGCGGTAGTGGGCAGTACAGATTTTGTGAGGGTTGGAAATAAAATGATGCGATCACGCCAGTATCCATGGGGAACGGTTCAAGTTGAAAACGAGTCTCACTGCGATTTCGTGAAGCTTCGCGAAATGCTGATCAGAACAAACATGGAAGACATGCGGGAGAAAACACACTGCCGACACTATGAACTTTATCGCAAAAAGCGATTGGAGCAGGTAGAAAGAACTTCGGAAGCAATTTCCTGTATTGATTCTCTTTGATAGACACTTACGATTTTATTGCAATGTTCCAGATGGGATTCAGCGACGTTGATAGTGACAATAAACCAGTGAGCTTCCAGCAGACTTGCGAGGCGAAGCGATCAATACATTTGCAGGAACTGCAGCAAAAAGAGGACGAAATGCGGCAGATGTTCGTGGCACGAGTGAAGGAGAAGGAGGCCGAATTAAAAGAGGTAGAGAAAGAGGTACGTGAGCTTTAAATCCAACTCTCACTATTGTCACCTAGGAATTACGTGATGACAACCAATTTTCGACAGCTCCACAATAAATTCGATAAGTTGAAGAAGGATCACACTGAGGAGAAAAAGAAGCTCGAGGAGAGTCGAAAGAAGCTCGAAGACGATATTCTCGAATTTAACAGGCGAAAATCACAATTCGCGCAGCAACCCCAACATCATACATTAACATTAGGCAAGAGTAAGAAAAAATAAAGAATTGACCAAAAATATTCCAGAATACTTACATTGACTATTATAATTTTATTCAGGAAAGTATTATTATTTTAATTATCGTATATCTGACAAATAGAATTAGAAATAAAGTGATTCGAGACATAGAAGTATAATAACATCGATGATGATTTCCAAGCGATGTATATTAGATAGTTTACTTCCATTGGACTGAATACGAGAAAGTGATATGTACCAAAACATACTTTTATATTAAATTGTGCAAGTTTAGATTTATCCAAAGGCTACGGATTTTTCTTTTCGTACCACCTCTGCCACCTTTACACTCACATACCCATTCGGCGCAGATATCCATAAACAAACACGTACTTTATAGTTAAATATTTTATTACTCAACAAAATTTAACAATAGTCAATAATGTCGCATTTAACTGAAGTTGTTACTTGACGGACGCGTTATATGAAATATACGAAATGTAACTCGTACAGAAGCCGTCCCAGTTACACGTAACAAGCATAATTTCAATCGAATGTGTGCGGTACGATAATACCGTAGTATGAATCATACAAAATACAATAAACCATAGTGGCATTCTGCAAGCCGACTCTTCGCGAGCCGGTCTACGCATAATCGTCTTGGCTAAGTCATTTGTACAAAGAAGCTCATATGAATCGAATTTTCATACAGATAAATAAGGCTTTGTCGAACATAAATTACGCGTTGGGAGAGAAACTATAACTCCGAATTGAGTTCGCAGGAAAGTAATACAGCGAACAAAGTGATAGCTTATCCTTAGTTACAAGCACGATTCACTGAAACGATCGAAACGCCTTGCCGAGTCTCTGCATCGAGGCGAGCAGGTACTAATAACTTACGCCAACTAAATACACTTATATCTTATAATATGGCGAACATATTTGATTTGCACACAGCAAAAGTCATCTTGAACTGTCAAGTAAATGTTACAGCTACACTGATCTAAATCAGGACTCCAGCGATTCGTAGTGGACCAACTTGCTACGCGTCCGACACTAACTTACAGGATATGATTGCGTGGTACAATTAATTCAACTGAGGCAAGCCTTAACGAAACATTGTCGAACGATTGTTAATAGCCTCAACGTGCCGACAATACCTGCCGCGTGTTTCTTTGCTTTGGTATTCCTTTGCACACTGTACCCTTGCATCTCTGTGAACCGAATAATCATGTCGTATTGTAAGTCCAATACTTACGCGATTCGTCGACCTTACCACTACGTATGCATATAAAAGTACAAAACATATATTGTGGCAGTTATTGTGAAGCATTTTGCGTGTTAGGCAGTACGTTACGCATTAATTTTACGCTAGAGTGCAATAATTAACTTCAGGGCCGGTGACAAGATCAAGAGGATAGTGTTTACCCTGATGGAGGAAAGTTTACCCTTATCAATATGTACATAGTCTACAACAAAACTTATTCCTAGCCGTAAAGTAATTTGGAAGAAATCTCTTTTTCTTCTGTTACAGATTAGAACAAAAATAAAAAATGCTTGTAACATTCAATGAAAAAGAAATCAGAATTTGACAAGTTACCAAGAATAGTGCGAAGCCTTGTTAAGTAATACCGACCCTGACGTCCGCGACAACCCAAGTGCTTCCGAATGTTTATCGCAAGACATTACAGTACAGACTATAGCAATGACCAAAAAATCTGGGAATCCAAACTTCCCAGTCTCGATTTCTAGTCGAGTTTCAAAGCAGTCGTGTATATATTCATAGTTTCCTGCCTCCAACAATCGTTGGGTGAACCACTAAACTTTAGAAAGCCGCCTATCTATTGGAGAGCGCGCCTACCATACTAAATTGTCCACTCGTCAAGTCGAAGGATTATACTTTCGCGCTCTAAAGGCGGCAAAGTCAGTAATTCCTGCGAGCCATTTCTACCTGAGATTTTAATTGCACTTTTTCCATTGTAATTGCACGCACCAAGAATGTACGGCAGGCGATATGAATTGAGGGGTCCTCGTGCTCGTCTGTACGAACATCTTTACATGTCCTACCTTGAATTAAGAGAAATATACTCCGATCGTAAGCGACTACGTTCTAACTCCCCGCAAACGTCTCGTAAGCGAGCATTGGTCATTGCGATTGAAAAACTATTTCTACCAAGTGCATACTTCCCGGACAGTGCTCGCCCGGTATCTATACCAAGCAAGATCACTTTCATTTCCAAAGGAATCCTTCCTTGAATGTTGTGAAACCTTGCTGGTAAGGACACAGGCGGAATTGAGTGCTCCTCGCCGAGACATCATAAAAATAGTGCCATCCCTTGTGTCGAATATACATACAAGAAGGAGGTGTAGAGCGTGTACATTGTTACCATAGTAGAAAAGATGCAATTGCAAAGTAGCATAGGCATAATAGTATGCACCGTCAAGTCTAGAGCGTTCGTGCCCCACAGAAGCCTTGGCCAACTCCACCCTGGCGCAATCAATCCTCGATTCCCTCGTTATCGTCAACGCACCAAAAGTCGTTGGAAAGAAGGAAGATGATACAGTGCCATCCCTGTCCTCTGCATACGTCGCTCCCCATTCAAGTGCATTTGGTGCGAGTGTGCTACCCTTTCACGCTCGCATCAGCCAGCCGCCCTTGTGCCAACGCGCCAAGGAAGATCCCAACCAGGAAGTGCGCTCTGCGTATCAACCGGATCTCTTAGCAAGTGTGTGGTTAGGCGAACTAGGCTAACAGCTATGCGAACGTGAGAGAGCGTGAGCTTGAAAGAGGCACTGTGCTTTTAGGCTAGCGGCTGGAGACGGCTTCCAAGGTGGGGCTGCGGTATTTCGCCCGGATTGCCAGGAAGTTCGTGTGCTTGCCGCCGTGTGGAGAAGGCGGCGTGCTCTCGCGGCTGAGGGCCCTCACCTGACAGGGGTCGTGCCTCGCCAAGAAATGCTCCAGGGTGTCCCACCCGCCGCCCACCCTCACCATCATGTGTCTTCCCTTCAGGAGCTGCGAACACGATTGCACCGACGGTCATTAGAAGCTGGCACGCTCTCAAGACGAAGACCTCTCACTCCGAGACAACGGATTTTTTTTATTTCGCTATAGACACTAGACCCTTCTACCTCGATATTCGCTGAGCTCTGTGTCTCGACACTCCTATTCAAGTGGAATTAACGAAAACTGATAGTCCAGACAAATCGGCAACTTTTCAAGAGAACTACTATTTCGATTTTTATAACACAACGAAATTACTCAGTTTAAAGGTAGAAGAGGAAGTGATCATTCGTAGATTCAGTGAATAGATTTATAAACTGTTTGCTAATTTAATATTTAATAAATTCCAAGCTTTCTTGCTGATAAATCTAAAGAATAATTGCATACCCTTATGAAGACATTTCGCCCGGCAATGTGATAGCGGCCTTCGCCCACCTTGCGCACTTTCAGCTTGGAGCACCTCTCCGGCGGGCACTGGCAGAGTCGCTGAACAGCCTCGGTTGCTCTTCTCACCTGGAAGCAGGAAAAAGATAGGAGGCGTGCGGGAGGCATAATCATGCGAGGGCGACGCATCTCGAGAGAAATGCCTGACACAGAGTGGTTTCGAGTGCCGAAGAACGATCGCAGTGTGCCGCTACGCGAGATAAATCGTGCGCTCGAGGGATGCCAAGGCGAAGATTCAAAGCGGCTGTAACTTCCGCTTCTTGATATGCAGCTATTCGACACGGCGAAAAAGCTTACGGGGAAGAGCCTTTACTTCCCATTGTTCCTGTCGCCTTTGTTTTCTCCAGAGGCAAGCGTGATGTAACTCACACGACTGCAAATTTCGCCGTGGGAACAGGTAATAGCAAAACCGGTTCCGCCCGGAGGAAAGTGACGAATTGTTACATCATTCCTGGTATCAGGCGTCAATCCGCTCGGACAGTTCCAGTGTCGGCATTCGATATATGCGAAGGAGCGTCGCGGAAAGTGAAACAACTCTTACTTACAACAGTCACGGAAATCGAAACTTATTTCAGATACAAGACACCCTAATTCTACAACCGAGAACACAATTGCAACTTATTTTAAACTAGGAGCGATAAAAATCCATTTCCAAGCATCAAAGATTATAAAAGCCCTGTTGGGCGATCCGAACTTTTAGGGAGTTCCAAGAACTGGGATATACTTGTTGCGGAGATCAAGGGAAACAAAATGAAAAAGATGAAAAAACTGTATTGTTATACCTTGCGATCGAGTTCGGTTATGGGACCTATGTGTTCGGGTGGCTCGGCTGGGGATGGCGAGGGAGAGCTTGAAGGCGAAGGGTCCTCGTCAGGGTCCTCTGCGCTTCCTCGAGACCAATCGTCCTCCGTGGTGTCACTCGACACCCCGTCACTTCCAGTTGGACCATTGTCACTTATTGATCTTCGCATCTCCGGCTCGTGAGGCGTACCAGTTGTTGGGTCCAACCATTGTGTCGCGCTCGATATCACTTCCGACGCAGAACTGCAATGTTTCCATAATAGAAGCCGCGTCGAGTCAGCCTTTCAGAACTAGTTCTATGCCCGTCAGAACTCGTGAGGGAAACGTTGACATGAATTTTTATTCCTTCCAATGATAGTCATATTTATTTAACAATCTCGTCTGTCGATTCAATTACACAATAATAAATTGTAAACGCATAATAAAGCTTTAACACATGTTAGTAGCAAACTAAATCAATTAACAATCTTTAAGAGTTATGAGAAGCTATCTGATTGTCCAACGACATATTACAACACTTACTAGAATCAAGCAGCCCATCTATATCTGTTTTTGAAGCAATAACAGGAGTTCTCCGAACCGCCACATACATCCTTGATAACGGAAGCTCATTTACCAGTGCGAAGACAAACAAAGTAAGAACTGTACACCCCGGAAAAGGTGTCGGCCACTCCTTCGTTACGCTAGACGCGGAGCCGAAAGTATTGTGTCTTTCCTAGAAGGCGACGCCTAGCAGATTCGCCATCCTTTCGGAGGGCGTCGTCGGAGAGCGTCGTTACCGGGATATTACTTGTCAAATAGGATTTACGGGGCGCAAAGAGTTACGAGACGGCGTCGTGGAAGCCGTAACGCGTCGCCGGTAAAGGGAAAGGGAAACTCACGTACCTGCTGTGTTTGATTTTCTCAGGTTGTGGCCTGGGCGTCGCGGTAGGCGAGGGCGACTGGAATTGCCATGAAACCAGGCTGCTGTGAGATATGCCGCTGTCAGATAGACAGTGGAGGTCCCTTTCTTGCTCGGCGGCAATTTCCCTCTCGAGCTGCACGATACCCGGCGGCTCCAATGAATATCTCGCTGCCAATCGGGCCACTTCTAACAAGCACAGCACAACGTTTCTTGGCTGACCGTGTAGAACTGAAATTCCAATCAGCAACTCGTTATTTGACCCACCCTTTGCCAGGAAATCCACGAAACTGTTAGTTACTTGCAAGTATTAATTTACAGGATTCCATTTCTCTTTTCTTTTTTATATTTCACTGACTGTTATGGTACAACGGTTTTTCCTTTACGAGTGAAATAGAGGACATGCAAATCACCATCGACGATAAGTGTACTCTTTAAACTAAACAGGAGTTCTCCTGTGACTCTCATTTTCACAGGGCAACGGAATGGGAACGCAATGCGTAAACGGCTGGAATAAAGGACAAAAGCATTGTTCCGCCTTATAAGAACTGAACGTCGAGTGCTTTTGTAAGTCCTGCTCGCAGTCTACTACGCTCCAGAACCACTTTCTGTCTCGATAAAGCAAATGCCGAATAAAGCCTGACAAAGGAACACCGGGAAAACTGGAAATCGTTCAAAGTTTCTCCAGCTTTTACCTGCCGGAGCATTTTCATCGGAATTTTTGGTGGCGGACTTTTACTATTTAGTGTGGTTTTGCGAGTTGGTCGGGCATCACAGATGAAATATCAAAAGTAAAGAGTCTCTCGACGAGAATACGTCATTTAGCCAAGTCATTTGTTGTGGTGCTTGGCCAGCATTATTACTTCATTGCGCGCCGCTGGTGCAATACAGATTTCGTGCTTTTCAACGCTATTTAAAGCCGCTCGTGCGACAAAGAGAGGCCGAGGGAGTACTCGTTCCACTTTTCCGGCGGCGTTCTTAATTTGCGACATTCGGAACCATCTACTCGTTCGCCGCTCATTACCGTCAGCCATTCGAGCACGCGACTACCAACAGATATTTAAGCTCTGTTCATATTACGGGGGATGTTAACGATAAATGAATATTGCTATTTATCCCTCCGCAGTCCCTCTGCAGTATTATAAAATCTCAACAATGTAACTACTATTTATTTAAAGGATTTGTTATAAGACCAGTTTATATTACATAGAACTTCATATGCTGGTCAAAAAGGTTATATGAATTGTGCTATTCATTCTAACTACTTATCTTGCATTACTTTTTACCGCAACTCTTTTTATAATAAAACAAAGTTTTAAGCGCCATAAAAAATTATTGCAATATTATGACATAATTCCGTGTCTACTTGAAGCTAATATTCCATGTAATGTGAATTGAGCTTTATCCGGCGCTCGCTTTTCTACCAGCGCAGCGCGTGATTGGCAGTTATGGCTGTTTGATACCGGACAATTGCTGAATCCCCGCGAATTAGCACCACACCATGGACCGTTTTATTATGCACGGGACTTCTGCTGCGTTAGCATGAGGCAAAGGAAAACCGGTGGAAATAATACCGAGGTCGTCGCTCTCGAAGAGGAGGTTCTCGTGGACGCCGAGCCTCCGGCAGAATTGGATGAAGTTCTCCATATTGTCGCGGGAGAAGAAGCTCCGTCTCGCCGCATTCTCCCAGCATCTTCCTCTGATCACAGGCAGCGGCTGAAATTGGATTAACCACATCACGTGCACAATAAATCCTATAGAAACTTAACTCGTTTGACCCTCTCGCTGCTGGAGCCAACTGCCTCAACAGTAATCGGTTTATGTGATCTCCATTTCGAAACAGAAACCAATTGATCACGGATTTAGGAACAGAAACTGTCTTAAGCAAGATTTGTAATTGACGAAGATCAACTTTTTAAAATAAATAACAGGCAACTTTTTAGTATTTTTAATTTAAGACAAGAAAAATCATAAATCCGCAATTCATAAGAAATTCAGTCGAAAATAGTGCTTTGAAAAATTGTAATAATTAACTAATGCTAAGGTGGCTCACCCCTTTCGCAATCCCAGCATCGATAGCCGTCCTGGCCTTTTCCTGAATGACCCTTGCCAATCGGCAGACGATGACGCCGTTGTCAAGAGCATCGAAGAAATTGTCGCCGGTTATATAGTCGCAGTCTGAAACAAAGTTCCCAACGGGAGCGTTCAATAGAGTCCGTGACATCCGTTCGCCGTCATTAGAACAATCATCGTCTTGGAGAGTGGTGCTCCAAGTATTGCATAAATGCTCCCAGCAAAGCGGTCGAGGCTCGAGTGCGCCGATCAAGTGGTGGCATTGTAGAAAACAATAGCATCACCCTCTGACGATACTCGGCCGCTCCACTTTTGTTGCCCACCACCGCGGAAGTCATCGCAAGGGGTCATGAATATTCAGAAACATTACTTAATTATGCGCCTCTTGACTTCGCATCACCGCGACACCAGTTACACAACGTGCTAGGATTTATAAATAAAAAAGAAAACGGAACATGTCAGAAAAATCATGCAATATATTGCACGTCGTAATACTTAATTTATAATTCATTTAAATCAACAATGGCTCAAGATAAAGGAAGGACATGTGAACATATTATTAATTTATCAATCGTTGTATCGAGTAAATGATGAAGCAGAAACATTAGCGCGAGAAAATCCAATGAAATGCTCCGTAATCCCAACAGGAACTGGTGATCTAATTTCCCTACGAGATGAAGCATTCAAGCGCATCATCATTCCGATGATTCCCCATCAAAGTAAACAGGCGGGCCCACCAGAGTACAACTCGGTCATTGTGATGAAAGCGTGCCGAATCGAAGGAGTCGCGAGTCAGAGGCGCTCCGGGCGGACAAAGCATTATTTTCTCAAGTCAAATGCCAGCGGAATTAGACTAGGAACTTAGAACAAGAGGGGTTCGTCGAAGTCGAGCGGGTAAGTTCGGTGAAGCGAGAAGGTAGTCGGGCACTCTCACGGCGAGGCTACTCGTGCGTGACTTCAAAATCATTTCTATTTCGTTTACCCGGCGTGCAAACAGGATCAAGGCCAGGAGAGTCGTGCGCCGATCGCCGATCGCCGATCGCCGGGGATCGAACCAGCCGAGAGAGCAGTTTGAGCAATAGCTTTGACATATACCAAACACCTATATCGCGACTCTCATGGTGATCCCACGCTGAGCAAAACTAGAACACTATTTCATTAATAAGAAGTTGCGATATGTTACAAGAAAATGTAGATATTGTAAATAAAAATTAATATCAGAAATATCAAAAGTGGTACAGACATTTTTACGTTAATAAAAACTAAGAGTGTATAGCAAAAAAATGTGACAACTTGCAAATTACAGAAATACTTTTCCTTCAATAATTTGTTGCATGACTTTAGTTAATTATTAGCTTTATTTCCATGTACTCCAAATAAATCAAATTGAAGGAAACAAAAATAAAATTCCCATCAAAACAATAAATCACACCAGAACTAATAATTTGTCAATTGATACCCACATGCATTTCTCCTAACCCATGACCTATTATCTATCATTTTCCATGTAGCCTGCACACCCACAAAGGCGAGCAGGAGCTTTGAGCAATAGCACCGACCGACAGAGAGAGACACCGAAACAGCATCTGGTGATCCCACGGTGAGCGCGCGGCTCGGTCCGAATCTAAGGAAAAGCCGACACGATCGGCAGAGAGTGGCGCGCCGGGCCGCGCCGGTGGGACACGTATGAAGGGCCGAGGCATATGGGAAGGTATGGGAAATAGGAACTAGGTTGGGCCGACAGAGCGATAAAACCTCGCAGATACGGATGGTAATGAGAAGCCGTGCACGGCCTCGTGACTCGACTTGGTAACAATGGGGTTGCACCCGGCGAAGCCCGGACGGAAAAAGGCTTAACGGGCGGGCGGGGGCTTATGGGCCAAAGTCCATCACACATTATTCTCCGCCGGCTCTCTTACGTATATGGAAGCCACCGCGATATCTGGATCACGAGTGCCATGATGAGGACCATAACAAAGCCGCTGATAACACGGCAGTATGAAGGAAGAGAGCGGCGAAGTGCTGCCGCCGCCCGCCCGCCCGCCCGCCAAACCCGCTTGCGAAAGATCGTAGACGAAGTAGACGGAAAGCACGTGGACATGTATGCGCCGACAGCCGTGTCTGCCCGACAGGAACTCGGTCACCCGGAACTACGTATGACGTTCTCCACCCTGCCGTCACGCTTAATACACGTTTGACATTATGTCGCTCAACCTCTGCTCCGATTGCATACAACGTACAACAGTTGGGAACACGTTCACGCCCCGCCACGATACCCGTGAGATTTGCCCCCCTCGCTCATCCAATGATTCCTCCTGTCGAAACTCAATTTCTTATAATATTTAGCTGCCAAAGTCACTCGTACGAAGGTTGGCAAATTTCCAACCCTTGTCTGTCTTTAATTTCGACAGCAATTCTTCGGGATACGTTAATGAGTGTCGAAACATTTTGAATTTTGAATGTTTTCAATTAATTATTTCGCCTTTTATTCATTCCTAAAACTACTTTGATTTTAATTCTATTGAAAATTGTAATCATACATTCAGTATTACGTTAATAAAAATGGTCATCTTCCACGGTCTCGTATATAGATGCATCATAATCGAAGGAATCAGAGGTTTAAATAGCATCCGAAGGTTGAGGTTGACAATAAAGGAGATACACTTTCCTGTCAGTTTTGAGAAATGATGATAACAGTTTAGCCAGCAAAGACGTATGGCAATGCTATTCCGACCACGCACTCCGGAATTCCAATACGCGGATTGGTACCAGGCACTCTCGGTATCGACAGGCTACCAATCGATTTCAGAGTCTTTTCTTCACAGTAAGAATTACCCCAGATTCCGGCAAAATAGCTGCAATGAATCTTGGAAGAGATTGCGAGGCGTTTTCAGCAGACAAATTGGCAGTGGAACGCATACTTCGATTGAGAATTACTTCCAAATAAGAGCCACTTTGAATAGTTCAATGAGCTAACTGTCAAAAATAATAGAATAATTAACTGAACAACAAATGACTGAATAAAGAAACAAAAAAGGATAATAAAAGTTTCATCATTTGATTAGGAATTTTATTGGAATTCTAATTGCCGATGTTTTTTGTAGTTTTTATTTTATAAAATCTTGAAATTGTGTTTTTTATTTCTGGTAACTTGTAAGTTATAAGCCCGCATAAATAAGTCTCCCATAGATTTTACGAAGACAAGCATGCCCGTCGTTTCTGTTTACGCTCGGCTCCGAGATTCGTAATCCGTGACCCGCATTTTCATTGTATCCTTGATGCGCCACCCTTCTGTTTTAATGCTCTCCTGCGACCTCTTTAATGCCAAACGAGTTTTGTTTCGAGCCTCGTCCTCGACTGCGACCGGATGCATCGGAATGCACACGGAAAAAGACGAAGTACTTGCACGTCGAATATCCAGTGCGAGCCAGTTCAGTTATAGAAATATGGAGAAAACGAACTGGTTTTAATTGCCGGCGACCATCTAACGGCAGCGCCAACTATTCCACATGCCAAGACGGCGCCCGGCAGGATCGGCTTTGAAGCTCAGCTGCCAGGAATTCGAATCATTTCGATGACGCCGGTTCCAGTCCGATTAACACGCTGAATCCCGCTCGATTTCTTACTCCAAGGAAGCTGTCTTAATTATCCAACCAAATCCGAGGCTTTTTTATAGGTAAAAGTCTGAGGTTACCCAATAGAATTAAAAATCATCCTTAAATATTCATCGCAAAGCACATGTTCACGTATAATTTTCAAAACTGACAATAATATGAAATAAACTTTGTCACAATAATTAGCAAAATAATATTTGAAACATCCATCAAGGTATACTTAAGAATTTATATATTAAATTCCTATTACCTTTTAAAGCAATTGCAAACAACTCTAGGTAAAAAAATTCTTACTCAGCTTCTAATTAACCCTGATTTCCAATTAATAATTGTCCTATCCTAGTAATTGCATATGCTTGAAAGTATTAATCGAAGGGAAGTCCCGGCAGTTGCATCCGCTTCCGAGTGGAGGAAGCAATCGATGGTGTTAAATTAGTGCGACCGCCAGGACGTGTTCTCCGATTTACGGCTGGCTGGCGATCAGAGGCCGTAACTACTCCGAGAGTCCTGTGTGTCTGGATTCTACGTGCATGCGATCTGCCGCTCCGATCGGCTCACTAGATGCGCAAGCGTATTAGTCCATGGGGGTACGCCCATTATGCGTAATGCGGATTTAGGTGGCGAAGGAAGAGGGGTGCCCGAGCCACTTCCGGCTGAGTCAGAGCTAGCGCGACTCTAGAAGGCATTCCTTCGTTGATAAGAAATTAGGGTGCATGTCAAGAAAGGATTGAGCGCAACAATTAATCGATAGTGATTCCAATATTGCAAATTGCAGAAATACTTTTCCATGTTTCTGCAGTTTTTATCAAATAGTTTGGATTAAATAAATTCCAAATAAAACAGAACTAAACCAAAACATTTATTCGGTATTGATATAAATCACATATGAACTAATAGTTTGTAAATTGTTTTGCAGCTATACAAATTAGTCTCTACTGATAAACTATTATTTGCGTCCATAAATTATTATCCATCACTTTCTATGGGGGTCCGTCTATTATGCGTAATGCGGATTTAGGTGGTGAAGGAAGAGGGGTGCCCGGGCGACTTCCGGCTGAGTCAGAGCTATCGCAACCACAGAAGACGGGGCTGTGGGTTTATGTGCAAGCGGTCCGCATTCTGTGCTTCCATTAATGCATTGTCTTTCACTCTTTTGTTCGTTGTTGTGCTTTCGATAACTGAGCCGACAATCCCATCGAGTTACTCAAGAAGACGCCAGACGGATCTCGTGATTGGCGGCAACCACCGTCTTCGGTTTCTCGATCATTGCGAGAAGCATCCTTGACCTGCTCTACTTAAGGTTCGCGCTTACAGGGGCTTCACTGCATTGATGAGAACTTGAACGGGGTGCTCGTATTGGTCGACACCAATTTTTAGGCGCCTTCGCTGATTTGACAAGAAGTTTTAATAAAACTTGATCTATTTTCCATTGCCTCCAAATTTCAGTATAAGAAGATACAGTGATGTTTTTTTCATTAATCAAAAGTGGAAATATTATGTTTTAAAAAAGCGCGATAATGTGTAAAATAATTACAATAATTCCAAATAAATAAAATATAAGAACAAAGTTTTCTTGAATTTCGATTTTAAAAACGATAATCCCTCACTTAGCTAACACAACAAATTTCCCTATTAATACACAAGTCCAACAAAACTGTATAAGTTAATGAATCTCTAATTGCTTTCTCCCACTACAAATTTGTCATATCATAAATGCACAAATGCTTGAAAATGTCAATAATTCAAACATAGATGCAACTTCGCAAGTGAAACATTGCGGTTTCACAAGCGGTCCCCATCGAATGGCACTGCCAGGATGACATTGTCATTTGCCGGTCATTTTCCATATAGTTCGTGCAAACACCCTGGCACCCTCGCATTAAAATTCCCCCCCGATTCGATTGAATGCAGACAGGAGAGGACAGCTGACCGCCGCCGTTGCATTTCGAGCGGTCGTGTGGCTGCTTTCCGCACGAATCATGCTCGCATGATTCGTGCGCCCCCCACCTCTTGAGCATGCGCTTCCCACAGGGGAATGGAACACGCGGAGTCAGCCGCATGATTTAACAACAAAGCACGCCGACTTATCTCCATCATTTCCACTGCGCCTCGAGCGCCAGCGAAAGTCCCGTGGCATTGCCAGCGCCGTCCAACCCAGTCATGAACTGTCATGGACAGATAATTAGAACGATCTTAACTGGAAATACTCTCGCGACAATTTCTGGTACCGTTTAATAATTGAAGTTTTGGGTAATGACAACTTTAAATTAGTGATATTAGTAGAAAATGATAAAGCAAAGAAATCTGACGATGACTGTAATATTTCAAATGATAAACATTCAATCAATGATGGACTAAGCTCTACACTCATCCAAAGGAAAAAACATCGTGCAATGGAATCATGGAGTATCATAGTCGGATAATTAGAGCGATTATTATGCGAGAGGGATGCTGCGGCACTTGTACCACTGGCTAATGCATTTCCCGTTAATGACCGGGGGCGTGTTTGCCGGCCAGCATCTCAGTGACAGTAATACCCATAAATATCTCAAGCTTGCCGAGGGACTAATGACTCTCCGCCGGATGAAAGAAGGCGAGCGCGCGTTAGTGCGGCTAATAGAATATAAGAGAGAAGCCCGTGACTTATCTCGACGTGGGTGTGCGACACCATGACATATTTATTGGACGCCCGGAATGCATATCATAGCGTTGTACGACTCCACGCATTACTCGTCGAGTACAGGAACACGTACAAGGGGAGACCTTAGCCGAGACCTTGCCTTGGAAATTAATGATTCGATCGTGAGAATCTAATCTCCTATTGAAACTCGTTGCTCTTACTATTCAGATATGTTTTTATTAGTGCAGATATTAATCAGATAATTAGTTGGGTAAGCTGGAGAGATATTTCACTCGAGGTTTGTGCTATTCAGTCATTAAGACTTAGAAAGTTGTTACTCATAAAGTTGAACTACTATTCTATACAGGAAGTCGAGTGTAAATTAAATATTGGATCGTGAGAGAGTACAAATTGAAACTCGTTACACTTATCATATATTAATGAAGATGTTAGTCAGTTAAGTAATAAATAAAATCAATTCAGAAAACGTGAAGCATTTTAACTTTTGAGTTGTAATTTAAAAATAGAACTACTTAACTATTTCATACAAGTATTATTATAACTCTCCATATTATTTTTAATAGTATATCTCGTTTATAATATACATAACAAATACACAAAAGCAAGAGAATCACCTTGTAAAGAAATGCGTTCTCGCTTTGGTAAGTAGATTTAGCTCTTGAGAGTCTATTTTCTAAATGACATGAGATTGGCGCAAGTGAGTCAGAACAGGACGATCCGATAGCGAAAGTTTGCGTAACCAGCTTCCAGGTAGGATCGGTCAACGTACCCCGCAAGAAAACTCTTGAGTGTAACAAAACTCAGGATCAATACTGGCCGATTTGTCGCGATCAGTTTTCCGTGTCGGGTCTCGAAATACAATGTCGTTTCGGAAATGCGAAACGAAGCACGCACACCGAGAAGCGGCGTAGAAGTGCGGTCGCTCGACCTCGAAGGGATCCGACCGCAAGATCTGGACCACCCTGAGAGGTTGCGACACGCCGATCGCCTCGAAATTCGAGCGATACATAAATAAGCATGTATTACGCGCGGCTCATGTACGCACACTCGCACAAATGTTCGGACACTCGTGTCGTTTGCATTCGGCATTTTTAAGAGACCAGTGAATGCCTTGCCAATGCTTACTGACAAACATCTCAAATACAGAACAGTTTATTTTATATTAACGATTTTAAAAGGAAAACGCATTTGTTTTGCATGTTTGTTCATGTATTCCTCATTGAAAAATTCGAACAGTATTAAAAATAGGTCCGAAAAATATTTCAGCATTAACAAATAAACGTAAAAATGCATATAGATTAGGACGAATTACTAATTCCACTTCAAATATCAATAAAAAAAAAGGTTAAGAAAAATCCAGCATAATTGTGCAACATGTTAGATTTTAAATTGAATTAATGTTAGTGTTTGAGCATTCAAATTTCATATTATAAACTAAGAATGAGTTCAGCTGTAACCAAGTACATTTTTCATAATAAGAGTTACGCCTTTCTGGTTCATATGAAGACAGACGAGCTTCTATGGCAAATGGGTCATAAAAGTAAATTAATCGGTCTAATTGCAACACACGAGAGTGGAATTGCGCTGGGACTATCTAGTGAGACTTCGAAATAGTGGCTTCGCTAGTTCGTTATGGCGGAGCGGCTCTGTTTTACTTTAACTGACAGCCGTATTAGGAAACTGGCAGTTCTGAAAGCCGGTCAGTCGAAGCACCTGAGCTATGGGAGAGCCATCGATTCCCTAAGGTCGGCGATTATCGAGTTAGAGAAAAAGAGCCCGCCTGCCACTAATAAAGATGAATTGCTCTTTCGCTTCAGGCTTTCTTTGCTCCGATTTACTCTTTCCTTTCGCGTCGGCAATAATGTCTAGCAGACTTTAAATGTTTCCCGACACTTTACCTTCCACGATGCTCGAAGCCTTATTAAATTTATACCTCATGAATATTTACAAGTACTGTAAATTGTAGACGATAAATTCAAATCGCTGCAATAAAAGGTGAAAGTGTTGCGAGAGACTTGAACGAAATCTGATGCAAGCAGGAATCGATTAAAATTCTCTAAATGTGTATATGTGTATAATAGTGAGGCTTTTCGTTTCTTTCGTTTATTTATTATTTAATATCAATAAAATCAATAGGAATTGTTCCACTGTCATTAAACCGCCCAAATTCGGCACTTCTGAGAACACATGCCGCTTTGATTTCTCAAGAAATCAAACAACACATTAGGAGGACTTTCACCCGCTTTCGAGTTCATTAGTTGTCGAAGGGGCGTGCAGATATTCCTACCGATTTTTCCCTATTGCAACTCCATCTGAGGACATAGACACTCCCATGACACTGCTAATGGTCGCTTTACTGACCTATTGATCTTATCGAACGTTCGAAACTCCGCCCGATACTTTCACAATCGCCCGAAACTCCAAAAACAATACAATTACCATAACTTCTCGAACAAGAAAGAATTCATGCAGCGAAAGTGTTGTGGTTCCTAGCTTGGCATGGAATTCTTATGGGGAATTTTGTATACTGCATTTGCGGTTTACTGCGTCGCGACGAAAGAAAAGGGCAAAAGTTACGAATATCCTTTCCCACGTTGTGCACCAGATGCTAACCTTTGTCCGACCGCTTTGTAAGTACGAAAGCTGCGTATGGTGTCCACATCCCATACACGTATCTTTAAGTGGTGTTCATATTGCGCGCGAAAATGCATTGCCGTAGAAAATAAATAGTGGGAAACTCTCATAATTTCCATAATCATTTTTCTTTCTCCTCTCTCAATTAGAATTTAATGTTCTAATTCCAGAAAAACTGAATAATCAATTCTCCTATTAACTACACAATATTATTTTCATGCATAAGAATAAAGATTCAATTTGAAAATTTAACAAAATAAAATCTATAATTTATTTATCCATCCCAAATGAATGCAATTAATAAAAATATATATTCCAAATCGGCGAATGTTAAAATAAATCAGTGAATAATGTGCGTTAAGGTCTGGCAAAGTTGAACGATATAATGGAGCATATGGTGGAGGTCCATGGGGAGCATATTGTGATTCTGAACTATGCACTCAGTGCACGTCCCCCTGGGTTCGCAGCACTCGAAAACCGTTAACAAGATCAATCTCGGAAAGTGCATAAAGGGAAGGGTGGCAGTATGAGGACGCCTTTAATGTCGACCTCAAGTACCACCACTAGAGCTGCACCGCATCTCTTTCCAATTTCATTGAAAGGCTTATCCAATGGCGATCGAATTTTCCGTCAAAGAGCACTTGGTCGCCATGGTAATCCAGCGAGAAAACGCCGATTCATCGAGTAAATGTTCGATCGATTGATGCTTTGGCTTGGTATACTTTTAAACTCCTTGGGAAAGTGAATCCTCTCATCTCCGCCCACACTAAAGACTCTTAGTGGAAGTTTACAAAGCTTGGGCAACTTAATGGAGATTATCTCTCTACGGGTAATGTAGAGTGAACTGTGTAATATTAATTTGAAAAATGCAAGTTAAAATATTGGAAATATCGGCGTAGAATTTAGGCGAAACTTAAAAAAAAATTGACGTAATATTTAATGTTTATAGGATAAGAACTTGATAGTCTCTAATACGCTACTACAACTTCTGAGAGTAGAAAAATACGACTTTGGCATTCCCATTGAATTTACCAAGCAAGATAATCGAGTATCAGAATGAAATGTATCTTATAAAATGGTGTTATAAAATCATGTACTCACTGATCGTCTTATTGATCCAATCAGCGAGGTCCTCCTGGAGCGGTATCAACTGTCTGCTCTGGGCGGAGTGGAGCCGTTCGTGATAGAACTCGGCGAACTCTTCCTCTTCCGGCGAGGGCCTTGGTACGTCGGCACGATTGAAGACGGCGACGGACGAGGGTCCCCAGCTGCTACGAAAGCGAGTGTGCTGGGTCGACGGGAATCGATTAGTGTACGACATCCTGAGAAGCTCCTTTAAGAGTCCCCAGTGTCCCGCACCGGATCCTCCTTGCTCCTGTCTGCTGCTCTGCCTGCCTCTTCCTCTTCCCGTCCAAGCCTCCTCCGGATAGTTCCTCCGGATTGCTTCTTCAAAGGCTACTCGAACCTCCAACTGACACCTTGGAGCGCTGCAGCCTCTCTGGCGATGATTACGTCGACCTGCCAGCAGAAGCACGCAGGACTTTAATGCACACTGCGAGCAGATTGCCCTCGGATTACTGCCATGACTCCGCCAGTCATGACTCCCGCTCGCCGCCACTCCGCGCAAAGAGAAGAACACGCGTGTGTCTGTTCAAACAAGATGCTGAGAGATGTACGTGCGAGATTCTGGCAAGCGGCATCCAGACCTCGAGAGGATCCTGCGCTGAGAGGTTGAATGTCAGAGGCATTAGACCCTCTGGAATGGCCTTTCCAGCGCATGCTGCAACATTTTCCAAGAGTTTAAGAGACGCCGCGACCAAAAAAGCTCGAGCTCGAGATCCTCTTCAGTTTTCTCAATTTCTTAGGAAAAGAAATTGCAAATACATCCTATTGTGAACACTAAGAAGAAAAATCGTAGAAAATTGCAAGATTTCAAAATACGTGAAAGTAAAGTACTATCAAATATTTCATGGTGTTTCCATCACGATCTCAATCGAAAGACTTTTCTACGTCGTCCACCAAGCTAATAGAGAATCGTTTAAGGGTGTCGATTGAATATGCAAATATCATAATCAGTATCGCTTAGAATCCGCAGGCACCACGTAGGCGGACGCTACTCGGCAGACTGTATAATAAAGAGGGAACGAAGAGCTCAGGGTGATCCGAGTGCATCATGGGAAAGGATTTCATGTAACGCCGGACCGTGGAAGCTGCAATTATAAACTCCGTGTAATTATAATCCCACCCGATGCGTCATTCAAGCTCGATGGGCTCGCAACCACCTACGCACCCTCGTCATTGACAACCAACAATTCCAGCATAAATATTGAAACCGTTTTTCTGCCCGCAATCATTCGAGTTCTAAAAGTCTAAGACGTTGGGAAGCGACTTGAGATATTAAAAAAGGTGAGTCGCCTTTCCAGAAATGCAAATTCTCTGGGATGACACTCGAAGAAGTGGAGGGAAACATCAGGGACGTTAGCTTTGCATGATGATTCGAGGGCTAAACCTACGAGTCGCCTTCGACGTCCATCTGTCACTCGTAATGTTTATAATCTAGCTGATTTACATAATGGTCAGTTTCCATATTGAATTATCTATTTAGGTTATTTGTGATTTGACATACTCTTTAAACTGTTTTGCAAAATATGCCAAAATATACAGCGAATCAAATTCCAGCCTCTTATAAAATTTATAACTCTGCGTTTATTAATTTACAGTAATACATAAAATTCCCTCCAAAATATAGAAGAACTTCGTTCATTAAAATGCGAAAAATATTATACAAACCAATGTAAATCATTGAAATTATTTGTCCACTCCTTAAAATTATGAAACTATAATCATCATAAAAAAAATTTAAAAGACTTCGAGTACTAACAAAAGGCGTGCTAAGTTCGACAAGAGAATAAACCGGTGAGAAAGAGGAAATTCGACATATCGAATATTTTCGGATTGAAGGAACGATACCTGCTTGTTGGAGTTCTCGGCACAGCTGTACATTGCGTATTATGTACGTTCGCCACGTGGGCGAACGATACCTCGTTCTCGACAGCGCGCGATCGACTCCTCCATAAATCAGGCGTCCCCGCTGATCGATCGCGTCGACCAATTAATGGCATTTTCGCGTTATCGTGACAAATGGAGCGAGGCACCCAACTGCCGCAAGGTGAGCGTCGACCTAATGTATCGCGCGCTAATCACAACTATTACTTCATATTTGCTCGGCTCCCGATCACACTTATTTAGTGTCGTTCCTAAGTAAGATGTGTCTGTGCATGTGAAGAACTTGGAATCTATTGTTAGAAATAGAGAGAACAAAATTTAATACTTGCATCAAGGTGTGCAATTACCAAACCACAAAGTTGTATAATCGTATAATGAATTCTTTGAGAAAGTTATATACAAATAAATTTATTGAAATTAACGATTAGGAACGATTAGGAAAATGAGCGGTGGTATTCAAGCTTTTGCGGAACAAGTCTGACAATTAAGAATATGAATTCTAAGTGAAAAAAATATTTTCACGAATTCTCAATGATGTCATCGCGACTTTAAAAATATCGGTGCACGAATTCTAAAAGAACAGTCGATGGTTTTAAAGTGCTAAACATTCGAACACAAAGGATCGTGCTGGTAATATCGAGCGTAATGAATGAGCAAGTATCCTATTAATCAAGCTTCCATTTTTCGCTGAATACTTAATTCACGCCCACAGCTCGATGTAAGTCGAGCTCGATTTATACGATTCTGACCTTTCGTCGAACTCCACAACAGCATGCAGTTTTCAGAGACTCAAACGGCGCACGGCGAACGATTGTAAAATCGTGCAAACCTCGGCGCCCACTGATCGAATAATTCGCAGTTAACTCTAATTGAGTGATTAAGAAACAACTAGTCAATTTTAATGTATTCTAACGAAAGTGCATCCGACAGAAAAATATTCTATACAAAAGTTAGCCGTTGCACAACAAGAATATAAATATAACAAATAACTATTTCAACAATATCCACGTGCCGTCTGTCGAATTCGAAATGTTTTCAAAACAAGTGAAAGAAATATTTAAACATATGTTTTCACTTTAATTGCAGTCACTTCATAATGAATCAAATATCGCAAACAATGGCATTAAATATGTGCATTTACTTTACTTTTTCATTAAATTCCCATAGAAAACCGTAAGACATTCTAGCGAAACCAATGTTCGCTCGACAGGCGGTGTTAATTACGACAGGCTTTCATTTAGCCGCACGGCATGGGAAAAAATCATTTATAAACCATCCAGTATTTCGTCATTTCGATGCGGTTGGTTCGGCGCTCCTCGGTGTAACCGAATGATATAACATTACATCAGAGTCCTGGAATTACATGAAAGCTAGTGGTATCGGTGTTCAGAATAGCCGTCGGCAAGAACACGTCGAGGCCGCCGGACCCAGTTTGTCTCTGTTTGCTTTGACAGCGCTCGTCCGAAGCGTACAAAGTGCGCCAAGTGTGTGCTGGGTCGCTTAAATGATCTCGCTGATTAATACGACTCGTCAAGTGGAAATGTTATCCGAATGCTTTTGCTCCCACACCGTCATCGGACACCTTCGCCTCGCACTTCTCCATACACTTTCGCCGAGAAAAAGGGTTAGCTCCCCGCATACACATACAATTCCACGCAAAAGTATCTGACTTAGGAAATTGGTGCACCTAACTGGCAATTTTCACTAGTTTAATTTTTGATTGAAACGAATTATAAATTGTAAATCGTTATCTATCAGTATTCCATTGGTTTTCCTGAACTTTGCATCAGTTATGCGTTGTTAAAAATTAAATCGATGAAAAAACATCGGAATAGAAATGGAATAATTTTAACACATTTGTTAAAAATGGAAATAAATTGACTATGAATAATTCTATCGTATAAAAAAGCCCAGACGTGTATGAAATATCGTTAGGCAAATACGAAATCTGAAGTCAGAACGGAAGAAGGAAAGGAGGCAGCGACAGGAAAGGGATTAGGGGGAACTTTTGCGAGCAACTGTAGCTACGTCGAACAATACTGGCGTTCCTCCGTCAGGAAGAATGCCACGTACAACGAGAAACCGGAGTGCACTCGTGCTGACGAGGGCGTTTCACAGCCGGAAGCGCCGCCAGCAATGCTCGCCCGCCAATGCCGAGTTCACAGTGCGCGAGGAATGCGCATTGCAAGTGCATCGGCAGGCTGTCCAATCAAGAAAATCGAAGCGAAGAATCGAAGCCGACAGGGTCAACGACCGAGCTTAATCGTCAGATAAGCTCTCGAATTGGATCGGCTGCTGACTTCCGCGTAATCATTGAATCACTAAGAGTTAGCATGGCCGATCGCAAGATCAGCCAGCAACCCTTAGCCAATGATGAACGCGCACAATGATAACGCGTGGGCGATGCTTCCTTCCTAGTGCATCCGATAACTCTGATCTCTCGATCATCAGCTTCTTGTGCAGTCAGCTTCAAACACTGTAAACGCGTGACAGTCATTGTTTACGTTGTGTCTCGCCCGTCAATGACATGCGCGTGGGCAAATGTGCGATCGCACACGATCGTCCAGATGAAGTCAGCCTCAGCTGATCAACTAAACTGGGCTTCGCTCTAATTTAGACGAGATGAACTTTATTATTCGATGACGACACTAACTATCGTTTGTCTAATGAGTTTCTTTAAGTTCCTTTGTTTAATATTTCTGTCTTTATGTGGAAATCATTTTAAAAGAATATTTTCAAAAAAAAGCAATTTAGTCATTCGAAACAATTAAATTTCCAAGACGGTTAATTGAGTTGCACTTTCACAGTATGAAATTCAGGTTTTTAACAATAAAATAATCACATAAATCAGCGATAATTTTCAAGAGAGTCAGAATAAATTTTCCACAGAATGCTAGGAAGACAGTTTTGGAAACTGGTAGACCAAGCGTGGATCGGATTGGACGAACTGGACCGCGTCAATGCCACTCCAGCTTGTCGGCGTTTCCTTCTGGACTACTCAACTTCCAAATAAGGGCAGCCTTTGCCCGCCGCCAGTTTTAAAGGCGAGCGGCCGACGTTGCTGGATTTCGCCTTATGCAAATCTGGAAGTGGAACTGCTCCGCCAAATTCAGTCTCGTTCGAATGCTACCTGCATCCCAGAAACAGTTAGCTCGAGGAGCGGAGAGATCCACATGACGTCGGCTTACTAATCCTCATTCGAGTCATTCAAGTGGCGGAGAATTGCTGAATTCATTCCGACACGCTCATTTCGGCAGGTCAACTTTCCCATTAAATGCGAGCAAATTTACCTCCTTGGGGAAAATGCTACCTGAAGCTTTTTTTTGTTCTATCTGTGTTGTATGGAACTTTTGTTTTTCATTATTTATTTGATTATTTAATATATTTGTATCCCATTAAATTGTTCCAATTCTAAAAAAACACACTACAAATGTAGTGGTTAATTAAACATACTTAACTTCAAAAAGTATAATTTTTCAGAACTGTATTAATCAATTAACAGTTTCTGGTGATTGTAATATGAAAAACATATATAAATAATATTTACTATCTTAGTTTCCGATCCAAGCAACATGCTTGACACACAGAGGCATAGACGGACCAGGATCTGAAATGGGAAAGTCCGAATCATTCGAGGACAGCCCCAACCGAAATGCGCGCGGTACACTTTTTGTTTCGATGCCGGCCGGTGAAAAAGGAAATTAGTATGAATGGCGATGCAGGTAGAGCAACTTTCCGAGGTAATTAAAGCAGACAAACAGAGCGTGCCTGCCCAATTACCGTTCGAGAAGCCCATGCATTTCTGCCGCTGCCTAGCGCGTTAAACTTCTAGGAAGACGAGAATCGATCGACTTCAACTCGAATCTAGAATCTAGAATGATTGATAGAATGGTTCATAAAAATGTAAAAAAGTGTCTTGATATTTTCAAACTGAGAAAATGAAGATAGCGTAAGTGGAAAAGTTTCCTATCTGTTTCACGAATTGCTTTCTTAAATTATTATCGACAGAAATTGAAAGATTGGAGGAAAATTGGAAGTAGCTCACACACCCATCAATTTGATTAAAACCCTTTCGGCCATATGCCGGTAATTACTTCTGCCGGAGGCTCCTTATTGGGCCAATAACCTGCACACCCCATACAGGACACACCTATGTAAACGATAGGGCAATGATAGACACTAATACAAAAGCCTTTCCCGAAACCATTAATAATTAAGACAATTAAAATAATTAAATTAGAATCTGCATTGTATAATTAGTAGATGTACCTCTGTAACCCAAGGGACTGACGCAGCATTACGACAAGCACTATTCACAGTAATTTTCCATTATTATAATGATTGACAAAAACTGTCGTATATTCTTATTTCTTATTAAAAGTACCAATTAAACCTTTACGATTAGTATCTGTGTCTATAATCGAACTACATAAATCGGCATTGATAATAACTCGATGAACGTTCATAACATTCACATATTATTTGGGCGTTTCAAGTGGCCTCTGAAATCGCCGCGAAGCCTCTCGAATTTATACGGCGCAATAAAAATAGTCGTAAAGTCATCACGAATCCCACAAGCGATCAATTATACTACTTCAATGCCGCGCGGCAGCCTTTATTATTCTATACGGCGGGCGGCCGCAATTCTGGAATTAGATTAGCGCGCGCTTAATTTTAGAAGCCGCTCGTCTGGACAGGCCGTCCTCGGATCCCCGAGAGTCATCACGGACCCTTCTAACGCCGGAGAGGAGAGTGCCAATTTACCGAGATTAAAAGAAATGATTCCCGAGCGGAGTAATGCACCGTTAGCGGTAATAGGATTGGAGTAATAAGTAACAGTTTTGGAGCGTGACCATCGCGCGAAGGCGTGCGTTTGTGCGACGCTCGCTCGCCGTTCCACTAATAAGAACCGGCACATCCAGGAGTTACAACGTTCTTTAACGTTTCAGGGAAACAGGATTAAGTCGAGTTCACACGCCACGGCGCGGCAGCACGCTGTCGATCGGACAAGTGAGTTTAACTGAATTCCGCTGTTGATTTCTAAAGAGTGTATGTTTAGCTCTCCTGGAATATTAATTATACATATTTATTTGTTATTATAGTTAGGTGCTAATCTAGTTGTCGTAATCTGCTTTTTTAAGAACGTCGAATTACATCACAATACGCTTGTGTTTCAAATGTTTACACATTACTGTTCATTAATTTACCTCGAATTCTGCTATTAGCAGTCCAACGTCGCGTCAATAATATTGACATTTATGAATTATTCATCTGTTAATTATCTTTACAATAAAATCAAGTGAACGCTTACAAGAAATTACAGACAACTCACGACAAAGTATTTTCACCGAGAATTCCAGACGCTCCTGCACATTGACTGCCTACGTGAACATTCCTTGCAAAATGACTACTACAATATTTTGTCATCAAGTTGTCGCTCGCTGACGTTTACGTCCCAGATAGCGTAAACCGAGCTTACGAGGGCCGGAAAGAACTGCTAGGAGCGCTGGTGAAAAATTGATCGTTAATCCAAGGACGACTTGCTCCGCCGGAAGAACCCGTCCCGCTGCTTCTCTTCGCTCCAAATCAGTACGTCGTCGATTAAAAGTAGTCGATTTCCGTAATCGAAAAATGTCGAAGCTTCAGGGAATATGTGCTGCCTTATAGTTTCATTGAGCCGAGATGAAATTAATTTCCAATAACCGCTGCCATCGCTCTTTATCGATCGGCGTGTTTCATACTCCGTTGAGCTTGCGTTCCTTCGCTACAGATTGCGACGGAGTTTTCCGGAAGTCTGCGACGTGTTTTTCGGCTTGGTTACACTGGATTATCGCCAGACTCGAAAGTTTCGTGTAAAAGTCTAACCCTCACTATAATAACTATTTATAATGTTTTATATTTGTCATCCACTCGTGTAAACTTGAAAGATTTTCTCAAAGGATCATAAACGAATTTGTGATAAATAAATAGAATATTTTCTTTGCAGTTTTTCCTCGGTTAACTGTTATTAATAGTAAGTCTCTGCTTGTTATGTGAGATCTAAGATGGTTATCACGTTCAATAAACAGCTAGATAAATAATTCATCATTACACAATCCTATAAATACAAAATAGCAAGGATGACTTCTACGAGCGTGCACAACTTTTTTCTAGAACTTATTCGACGTTTTTATGTTGTTGACATCACAAAGTGTTGTCAACAGTATTAGTACAAGCAGGTGCGTTTCTCACACTCTGATTTGGTGACCACGTGAAATCATTAGCAGCTATACACCAAAATCAACAAACCTAATATTCGTCATATCATTCCGCAGCTGGAAACGTAAACTGTATTAACAGTTCTATAATTTCGCCGCAGCTTTTATTTTCTATAATACAAAAAGAGCTAACGGTAACACAAGTGTCAGCCAGGACTCAGTTCTATCTCCGCGTTTCCGGACGAACATTTGTCGCAGTCGTGGCTAATTTGTCAAAGCGAACGGTTCACGTCGGCCAACAATAATTACCAAGCGAAGCGAGTCAAACGGTGAATGATATTTATGTGCTTGGTGCCGCCAAGGGACACGTACAGGATGCATTTACCTTTGAATTAACCCTGCTGGTCTTTTAATCAACATATTTTTATATTAAGTTATGTGCAGCAAAACCGTGCAATCTAATATATATCGCGGAGAGAAAAGTTGGAAAAGATATAATTAAAATTACAACATAACTTATAACGGGTCAAGTCAAAGATATTCAGTAGCCATTCAAAGATAAATTAATCATCCTATATATAATATGTAGAGTATACAAAAGAAAGTATAAAGAGGCTGTATATTTCATTAATTATTCTGCATACAGCAAGTTCTGCAGGATAATTGAATTTTAATTATTTATGGTCAACAGTGGTGATTCAAAAGGGAAATGGATCACCCTGTAGACGTAGTAAGGCCCACAGAACTGCAGGCCGTTGTCCGACGCCTTACAAATTCTTTAATGACTTTATGTCGCGCTCCACACGCCCATGGGAAATACCCGTTTTTAAGCCGCGCGCCACCCAGCCGATGACACGCGCTTAAGTAGTATTGGCCGCCGGTGTCGGCCCAAAGAAACGTCCGAGCTTTGCCAACACTTTTGCACTTAATTGTGCAATTTTGAAGAATGAAATATGAGGAAGAAAGCAAAATGTCAAGTGTTCTTTCATTAAGTATAAATATTTGGAACTAATTGTGAAGTCGTTCAATCCACATTTGCAAGCAATCATTTGAATCAACTAAATATAACTCAATAAATATGATGTTAACAATTTGTAACCTTCGGACTGATTATTACTGATGAAAAGCCTAGTTAACATGCACTAAAGGGAGAATACGGCACTCGGTGAAAGTATTTCAAGTATTCCAAGAGAAATCGAGTGTTTCGGAGGGAAGTTGAGTACAGTTTTTCAAGGGAAGTGGAAGCACAACAAAAACCCGAGGCAAACAATTTGCATTATATTTGCATTATTTCCCTTGCACGGCTGTTAATATTATCGAGTCCCGTTACAATTCTGCGCTCACTGAACGTGCCAAGCGAGATTTCCGTGCTGTGAAAATCGCGTTCAGCCGTTTTAAGCTGCTCTTCTTTCGCGTCTGACGGAAAATTAGCGGTGACGAAGGCGCCGCGGCGATAATTAGTCCGATCAATAAAACCACTTCTTTCCGGCCGATCTAATTAAACGGCCAGTTTTTCTAGGCCTAGCAAGCGGATTGTTCGCGCGAGTCATTCACTCGACTCGATTCATCGAGCAGGGAATTGCGACTGACAGATGAAGGCAATTAGTGTCCGTCAATGGGTGCTCCCGACACGACCAGTAAACACTTGCCACCTATTAGCGACCAGTTTCAACTAGTATTATTGTCTAAACGAGTACTAAGTGAACTGCAATATAGTGTCAAATACCATTTCTAAGATTAACAAGATTTATAAAAGAAATCACACTCTATAGTAGGGCAGAGTTGTAATTAATACCTTAAAATAAATATAATCAAAATTTTTTCTTTAATGGCATATTTTCTTTACAAATATTTGCAACAATTTATAACTTAAAGTCGACCAACGTGCTCGTTAGTAGAACTATGAACACTTTATTCTGAATCATCAAGAAATTGCTAATTATAATAATGTCAAACAATACTTGCAGAATTAACAATATTTATAAAAAGAACTACGAGATAAAGCCGAGTAAAGTGCTCGTTAGCACAACAAGTACGAACCGCAGGACACTTTCTTCAACGGCGCGTCCAATTTGCTTTAATTGCTTGATAAACCACAGGGAGACGATTGCTAAGAGGTCGATTGTTGTCAATTATGACCTCCACCGAGGATCGAGTCGCAGGGAATTATTACTACGACGATGAGGGTAAGTCGAGAACAATTACAAGCTTCTCCCATGAGGCTCAGACCTGAATATTGTATCATTCGGCAGAGTCATTGGTTTTCTGAACTCGTCTAGGATTCTCACAATGCTATCGGAATTTCGGAGGTCACCGACACATTCGTCTGACTGTAAATATCATCACTCCCGATCAAAATAAAAAAAAAAACTAAAGCCTAACAGACGCGTGGTGTAAAACTGTTCGAATTAGTCATCTTGAATCTAATGATTTAAGTAAGTTATTCATACAAAACAATACGAGTTTAATTTACTCAACTGAATTGCTCAAGCAACCAAAGTTTATTTGCCATTTATATATGTTACATATGAAGAATTAGCGTTTCATTCGAATCCGACCAAGTTGCTCGTCCTGCAGACCTAAGAGAAACTCACCCTAACTCACCAGAAGCGAAGTCCAGCAAAATGGAATAATAACACGATCGATAGTAAAGCCGGCAATGCTCCAAACAGCATCCACGGGCCAGCTCTCCCTTGGCGTCTCGCCACACCGGGATCAAACGAACACACGTACCAACACGCACGCACAGCCATTCCCGAAATCTCCAGTTGGTAGTCATCGAAAAAAGCTTACCTCACGTGGAAGCATCGCTGCGAGACGGCTCGAGAATCCCCATAAGCGTATTCCGTGCGCAGCGCAAGTAGAAAGAGTCGAGCTGCACTCGTGGAGACGCGCAAGTGGAAGAGAACGAAGCGAGCAGACGCGCACTCGGCGATCATCCGATCGCAACTGCAGCCCTTTGGTGCCGGTGTCAGTGCCGGTGCCGGTACCGGTGCCCGAGGAGGGAGAAGAGAGGACCCGCAGACAGAGAGAGAAAGAGAGCGAGAGAGAGAGAGGGCGAGGGCGAGCAACGGTAAAGGAAGGAGAGCAAGTAGGAGAGACGGAGTATTCTACTGAGAAACCTGCCCCCTGCCGCTTCTCTAGACTCTCCTTCACTCGCTCGGATGAATTGACAGAGTTGTGGAGGAGCGCTCGGCTAAACGGGAATCCATAGTCCTCTCTTCCATCCTATTTCTTTTATTTTACACTGGGATTCTTCAATCACTCTACTGTACAGTCCTTTCTATTTCGTTCAACGTCCCGCTGGTGCCACGTGCGTCTCTCCTATTTTATATTCGTTACTTGAATCATTCCACACTGTTTTAGTAATTAAAACCAATTTTGAAAATGTCTGCCTTTGAATTGAAGTATATTTAAATCAGTTTAATAATGATGTAGTTTATCGTAAGTTGTTTTAAGGGGCCCAACTGGTAGGATAGGGAACTCAGGGGAAACTACTTGGAGAAGAGTGCACGCGTGTGGATGTAGTGCGCATGGCAGGCGTGCGTACGGGGTGCGTGCACTCTCTCGGCAGGGCTGAGAGGTATACGTGTGTCTATGGGGGTAACCACCCACTAACCCTGCCGGTGCTCGACGCCCTTAACACCGTGAACACCCCCACCATTCATCCGGCGTGCATTCGGAGAGGAAATCCCCTCGACTGCGAGGATCCCTCCCGACGAACCCCTTAATCAATACTCGTCGTTCTCTGCCGACCGCCAACAGCCTCCTTGTCCTCCCTGGACCGACTCTAGCCTGAACGCCTCTTTAAAGGACGGCAACTTCCTAGGGTTCAGCCCCTTGACAGGCGTCTTTTCGAAACTTGCAGCCCACACACGATTGAGCTGAAAGAAAGCATCGCTTTTTTAGAATGGCTTCTGAATAAGAAATAAGGCAAAATGCGAAAATCGTTTAAGGGAATAATGAAAGTGGATCGTTCAGCACTGAGAGTTTAAACAAACGAAATATTATTAAATACGTAGATTGAACCACGTGTGTAAATAATTTAGGAGAATGATGGATTATTTATTCTGAAAACTAGCATTTTTCATTTATCCTCTGTTAATTAAAAGAGAAAACTTGGTCTTTAAGTCACTGCCAGATTTGTAAATGATTGCACCGAATTCCCAACTAAAAGAAAGCAAGGATTATTTATACTTTCATGACGAATGTTTTATGGAGTATCATACCCATTAACGTCGGCAATGAAAGTTTGCTTTCGTAAGAATCGTAAAAAGGAGTATCGGATTATTCTGAATTTGATGCGCCATTAAATTTTCACTTTCTTCTTCTCATTTTAGTACAGTTTATTGTGCTTACTTTGGGGAAGCTCGGCACGAACAAAAGCGCTTTCTGAATCCCAGAGAATCGCCGGAAACACACTCGCGTGCCAGGAAGTCTGATTCTCTCTGGGAAAAGAGAAAGAGGGTAGGAATTAAATGGCAATGCATTACTGGCAGAAGCACTGTAGGGCGTTGGGCGTCCCTAAAGGATCCTGTACCCCTATAAATTACTTTATTAGCGACATCCTGCGACTGGAAACATTGTTTTATACGTGCCAAGCGCGTATGACTGTAACTCAATCGCAATACGTTCCGGCATGCATTTACTTGGGACGTGTGTCGATTGAATATAATATATGGCGACCGACATACCATTGATATTACGTACTTGCATTGACTCGCTTCTAATGCCATCCTCGATTCGCAACTCATCGACGCTCACTTACTGTTATACAGCTATCACCTGGAACACATAATTTATACAATTTTTGAAAAAAACAATATATAAAATATCATATTCAAATGATTTTATATAAATATATATAATACGAATTGAGAGCCTCCTCCTTTTCGAGGTTGGTAAAAAGGGGCTGATGCATTTCACGAAATGTTTAACTCGCCGAAGGCAATGACAAGTATACTTAAGGGCTGAAAAACGTGCCCATGACGCTGGAACCAAGTATACTTGTACGCAGTGCAGGGCGTTTCAAAAGGCGTTTAGGGGCTGAGACTTCACAGCGCCTTTAATCGCTTGTCGCAAAAAGAATAATCGAAGTCACCGAAAACATTTACTCTGACAAGCAAGCGTGTAACAAGATTCACTTACATCGAATATATATAATAGCGTAATAAATAGATCTACAATAAATATAATTTATCGAAGCACGTCTAACATTGAAATTAAATCTGGAATGCAAAGAGTTCATTCAGACAGACTGAAACGATAAATCTCTCTGTTTTCACTGTCTCCAAGGCGAATTTATTGCCTGACGTTCCCATCGATTGGCCACCAGAGAACCAAATGGCAATCACGAAAAGCCCGCTATATTTACTTCCGGCGGGTGCTTGCCAATCGAATAAGTGATTTAAAAAGCTGCGTTTAACAAGAAACATCGACGTACTCGACGCATTCCCGAGAGTCCAATTTGCATCGATTAAGCGAATTAAGAGGAACGATTCCCCCTGGAGAATCTACGTTATTGAATCAGTGATATATTGTTAATAGTATAATAATAATGATGATAAAATATGATAAAAAATATTATTAATGATATAATAAAAAATATTATTAATACCGTAATAAAAGAAACGATGGTTAATGCTGATAATTAAAATTCGATAGAGTAGCATGTCGATTGAACATGTTTGAGAGATATTTGAATGATCTATCAGTGCCAGGAACCGCCTGGCGTGCTGGAAAACTCCGTCTAAAGCTCTGCCATGCACAGATTATTAGAATACATCGATTGTAGCATGATGAGACTCTTTTTATCCGACTTTGGAAAGGAGAAGCATATTACAGAAGTTACCCTTCGCTTATCTATCAAACAAACTATTTCTGGATGCTATATGATACTAATGATATTTCCACTGTTTATACAATATTCGTATACGTCAAACTTAAGTCATAATTGAAATCTCAGTTATATTCATATTGCATTTATTAGTACTCACAGGTTATGAATAACGAAATTGTAAACGGTATTTCATGCCGATTGATGCATACATACTTATTATTTGCTGATTGATGTTAATGATGGTACTGTCGGTTATAGATGACCGAGCGTCGGTACGTCGACAATCAGTGCTACAGAAATGTTTACCAGGTAATCCAAAATGCGTTAGTTGGAGCAGAAAGGAATCGTTACACCTGCGGTGAAAGTAACACTCAATAATCATTATCCAACCATATACGAAAGTGACATTAAACATTAAGTGTTACAAAAGTTGTATCTTATAAGTATAAGAAGATGTCAACACGTTGGTAAGTTGTTACTGTGTGAAAAACATAAAATAGCGTTCCCTGATATAAGTACAGGTTAAATGAAACAGTTTCATATGCTGTTAAGTATAATATTTATTACACATGATTAAAATTGTTTAATTTTGTATTAAACTTACTTTTGTTGTGTTGTGTTGTGAACTGTTTGTGGGTTACAACGCATGTTTGTTCCTCATAAGTTAAATATTAAAATTAATATGATCTTTGGTTTAGGTATCGTTTGTACCAAAAGGGTGATCCCCAGAGAAGGGTATTTCTACCCAACTTTTGGATGAAATTAGTCAAACCAGAAGGCCGGCAACCAGGCAACATAGTTACTTTTCATTGCTCCATGGAGATGACGAAACAAGATATTGCAAACTACCTGTCGAAGATCTACAATGTTCAAGCTATGACCGTGAGGACCAGAATTGCTATGGGAAAGTTCCGGGTGAATCAGGGCAGAGTTAGTGAAAAGTTGCCCGACACAAAAGTTGCGTATGTCACATTGGTGCGTATACAAAGATTTTGCAATAAAAATATGTGTCCTGAATTAAAAATTGAAAGTTTATAAGTACAGAATGATAATTCAATTATAGGAAGAAGATCAGACGTTTGAGTTTCCCGACATAGTGAAGGTACAGGAATATACACAGAAAGAGAGAACCAATGAATTACAAGAAGAAGACACACAGGGTGCAATGAAACTGGCAAAGGATCTACCACCGGGACAGTTTGCTTGGTTCACCACATACTGCACTGTTCCCAAAACAGGAACAAAAAAGGAATAATGCATTAAATGATGATCATAATTGTTATTTTCATTTCATGAATATCTCACTTGTAAATGATACTATTTGTAAGATAGCATAAGATAACATTGTACTATACTGAAACATCAGTCACCTGTATATTAACACCAGTTAACACACAAACTCCAATAATCAATAAGTTACAAATAGGCAGGAAATAAACAATGCAATTACAAAAGTAAAAAGCTTTACTTCATATTGACGCATTAAACTTTATAACCAATTCATAGTTACTTAGTAGCATTATAATACTTCTTAATACTAGTAGGAACTTTTCATATTTTTTATCATTATAAACTGTCTTTGGCATGGTGAAATTCATGTCAGTCTGTCTTGGAAGACGATATCATCTGTTGATTTAATGCACTAGAATTCCGTCAGCATAAAATCATAAGATTTACATTGTGGACACTGACTTATGTCCAACAGGAATACCGTCTAAAACAATGGAAATATATTATTGTAACCTCAGCCATTAAATTTCATAATGAAATTTTTAAGCTCTTATTTAAGTCTATAAGAAATTTTATAATACAATATTGAACTGAATAGCAAACCACGTACAATTCCATACAAACGTATACTGATCTTTACTTTTGTATCTATACATACACTTGTTATACTTTATAGTTTACTAATATATAACAATATCATATTATTAAGGAAGAGGTAAGCTTCTATATAGCAAAAGAATCTTCCAAGAGTATTGAGTAATTTTGAAGATGGCGCATTACATTCAAACATAAACCATTTATGTCTTTATATGCAGTGATATTCCTATTTGTTAAACAAAGTTTATATAAAATGAAGTTGTACATTCATTGATGCCTCTAGACTTGTTCATCCAATACTTATTCTAGAAACAATATCAACTATGTGCAACAGTTATCTTTTACTGGCATTGATAGTACCACATTTTAATTAGCTTTATAAAGCTAACTGTATTGGTGTACGTGAATAATAGGAAATAGAATAACAAAAACTGCGAATTACACACCTGTGGGTGAATCGGACAGGAATGTCGCACTCTTCCCCGAGTTACAAAGCCGCATGAATTGCAGAGAACACAACCATGCGGTCTTTCGCAGACGCACTTTGTCGTTGTGACATTCTCTGCAATGCCCCTACCTCGAGCCGTTCTTCCCCGGCTTGCGTCGCAATTTAACGACATTGTCACCTGAAAGGATCTATCATCACTATATTAACCTGCAGCTCATCAGTGATGGAGAGAAGTCGATGTCGAGAATACTCACTTAGTCAGTTAATCAAAAGGGATGCCGAATGCAAACTATGTTCTAGCAAAACTGTACAACGTCCTTCGGGTCCCTCGGTTGTCCAAACATAAAGCCGGACACTTCAGAAACGAGGCAAAAACAATTTTGAACTACGCAGTTGGCTTAGAGAAGGACGCATTTGAAGTTACCGATAAAAGAGGCGGTTAACACAAGTTGATCAATTGAGTGATCTTAAATTAATAACTTCCTCTATTTCACTGTTCAACATGCGCGATGAAATTTATAATTTAGTGGAATATCACTAGACTCGGAATCAGAATTAGAAATGCGAAATTCTGCACGTGTACTTGATGTCGTTCGATGATATCTTCGATCGTCTTTTGTCCGGTCCGCTCCTTACTGTAATGACGCTCACTCTTTGATTTTCAGTATTCCCGCATTATTGTATAGAATCATTGAAAGCATTTCGGAAGAAATAGAAAGTGTAGTAATATCCAAGAAAGTGGTTGCACAAAATAATTTACCGATTTGTATCCTTGCAGTTAAAAAGCCGCACTGAAAGTCAACAGAGTGATATATGTTCGACTTCTATCATATAAGCGTATGATGACAGGCGAGCACATTTGAGCGGACTTGTTTACATTCCTTATAAGCATAAAGAAGTTTTGTAAAAACATAAAGGGTGTCATTTAATATTTTGATCTGATCTGGGCGATATAAGAAGCACATGTCCCAATCAAACTTACGATAAAGAATCTCCCAAATTCTTAATCAACGTTCGAATTGTTTTATTTTCTTAGGCATATTCTGTCTTAAAATGAGGACAATTCAAATTTTATTGTTGCAATTACAAGTAATATTCGTTTAATAATAATATAAATATACAAATATTAAATAAATAGATATATTAATAGTTCACATTACAAATAAATTGTTCAAAATCGTCAATACGTTACTAATATGTGGTAAACGGATGAATAATCATGGCAAAATGGCTAAAGAGAAATAAACTCGTATCCACGGTGCATCGATTTAACTTACTTGGGTAGAAGTCTAGGATGGCGGCGGGTTCCGGTGCCGAGTGCAAACGGCTGGGAAATCTTTGTGCTTCTGCTAATTACAGCAATTACGGCAGGTAACCTTCAATGCTGTGACTGTAATTTTGTACAAAAATCTTATACCGAATCGATACGTGCACAATACTGTATTAACAAATACTGACAAAGTATTGACACGTTGAATTTTTAGAGTAACAACAGCGACGGCTGATAGAGCGAAAATCAGTTTTTGCACTGACGTAGAAAAGTCAGTGATAATTCACAATTTCGAAAAGCGTGGCTGGGTTCAAGTTGGCCCGGATGATGATTGGAACTTATACTGGTAATTCAAGAATATCACAATTTTTAATAACTTTATCAAACACAAAACTGAATCCTCGTTGAACGTTCTTCTCGAATTTTTTGTACCGCAGGGCAGCCACTCAATCCTGCCGCAATATCTTCAGCGTGGATGCTGGATACAGAATGGATGATAGGCAGTAAAAAATCATTCATATTCGAATTACTTTGTACTACCAGTAATTCTTACATGTTCATCCAGGATTATCAATCATTTTCCAAACCATTATGAGCTGACACGGAAGGATCTTCTAGTGAAGAACATCAAGCGTTACCGGAAAGACTTGGAAAGAGAAGGAAATCCACTCGCAGAGCGAGGCGACGGTCCAGGGAAATATCTTTATCTTGATTTCATCCCAGTGACGTTCGTTTTACCAGCAGGTTCTATCGAAATCCAATTAAAGTGCGTCTAGCATTGAATTAATAGCTTTAAATGAATAATCGATTTATTAATGACGATTTCAGACTACAACATGTTCGTCGAGGAGTATCGAAAGTCGCCGCAAAGCACTTGGATTATGAAACCCTGTGGTAAATCACAGGGTGCAGGAATATTTCTCATCAATAAGCTTAGCAAATTAAAGAAATGGTCGCGCGAGGCGAAGAATCCTTTCACTCCGAGTCTCGGAAAGGAATCGTATGTTATATCAAGGTATGTTAAAACTTTAATTAATAAAATTGTATAATCTACAACAAAAGAATCAATGTAACTATAATCACACAGGTACATCGATAATCCTTTACTCATCGGTGGCAAGAAGTTTGATCTTCGTCTTTACGTTCTAATTGCTTCCTTTCGTCCACTGAAAGCTTACCTCTTCAAGCTGGGCTTTTGCCGATTTTGTACTGTCAAGTATGATACTAGCATACAGGAACTCGATAATATGTACGTTCATCTTACGAACGTTTCAGTACAAAAGCATGGTGTAAGTTTTATATGTCATTCTTTTATTTCTGATCTCAAAATTATACCAATATAAAATTAAGTGTGTCGTATAAGATAAAACCGGTGCGTCCTAAACAAAAGGCTGAGTTTTGCTGATAATCCTCGAGAACCTTCTCGGCAACCCTTGGATCGTCACGCAACGGTCGTGTTTGCTAAGGATTTCGCCTTAGTCTCCTGGGAATCTTTCCTCGCATCACCTCAGCCGTTAAATAATCCTTAGAAGAAACTGACATTCCATTATATGGAGTAGCGCGCGTAACCCATAAAAATCCCCGTTTCAGGAGGAGTACAACAGCAAGCACGGCGGGAAATTAAGCGTGCACAATTTGCGATTGTACCTGGAAAGTACACGTGGAAAAGCTGTGACCGAGAAACTCTTCGCTAACATCACTTGGTGCATCGTCCATTCGTTGAAAGCAGTTGCGCCTGTAATGGCCAATGATCGGCATTGCTTCGAGTGTTATGGATACGATATCATCATTGACAATACTTTGAAGCCCTGGCTCATAGAGGTTCTTAGTATTCCAAATTTCTAGTGCTGACCTCTAATATTGTTGGCAAAAGAGTCAGTTGTAAAACATTTTGTAATATAATTTACCTTTTGATTAGGGAATTTTCACAGTAGTAACTAGTCATTTATATATTAAATTGTATAATTTGGAAATGTAAAGCGATAAATTAAAATTCTATTCTATTTGCAGGTGAATGCCTCCCCATCATTGACTTCAACAACAGTGAACGACCGAATTCTGAAATACAAGTTGATCGATAACATTATCTCGATTGTCGTACCACCCGACGGTGTACCTGAGTAAGTGATTTATCTCTCGCCCGCATTTTCCAATTAAGCCCTCACTGCTAATCGACAGTTTCCCTCGCTGCAAACGCCTGTCGCTATTGACTAACACTTTCCTTTGTGTCCGAAAAGAATATTTAATGTTGAAACTGTTACTTCGATGGTGCAATTACAAGACTTCTTAACTTGGTAGCGTGAAGTGGAATAAGTGTGCGTCGCCAGACTCCTTGGGGAATTTCGAGTTACTGTTGGATGAAGACCTATGCTCTCAAGAAGATAAAGATTATCCGTCAGGGAAATATCGGACTGGGTCAGCCTACAAGTGGAAATAAAAAGCCTTGTTTCATTGCCTTCCATCGTCATGCAATAAAAATATATTTTTTCCTCAATTTAATTAGTAAGAGATATTAAAATGACATACTATTCAATTAGTACTCGTGTTATTTAGAAATTGAGAACGTTTGAATTATTTGCTATTATGAATGGTTTTTTATTATGGTGTAATTATTGACTCATTACTAATCTACTCTAACAATTAAAGTATACAACATACAGGAAGTTTAATCCGTTTTGTTTTCGACTCAAATAACAACCCAATAACTATGTATGTGTTCCCATCAATTTTTATCAGCACCGACCGATCTATTAAAACTCTTAAAGCTCAACCGCAACGACTTTATATGCAAAACCCAATTGGAAAAGAAAATAACAACTCAAACACTCATCATAAAAGTTTAATGGGGAATATTCTGAAGGGCAGGGAATGAAAGCTTATTATTACTCCCGAGATAGTTTTCGATCTTTCGTGCTCAGTTTTCGATAACGGTCTTTATTATATCCGAAATGCTCACAAGCATGTGAGATCCTACGCCGCCGCATGTGTGCCGTGCGATAGTCTATATAAGGGTGGCTCTCACCCCCGTGAAGTTTAGATCCGTCCCGGCGAGCGTGGCAATCGAGAGATCTTCCCACAGCCAGTTCGTTCCATTCCAAAGTGTTTTACTACAGTTTTAACAAAAAGGTCGAATTTACCTTGTGAAACTCCACCCGAACAACATAATTTTCACCCTCACAACCGTTTGCAATCAATTTCATCATTAGTTAAAGTGTCTTACTTTTTAATGCAGAACCGCATTATAGTGACTGGTGTGATAATTATAATCTGTAATTATACCAGAGTTGCTTTCTAAGAGTTTTAATTTAACAATTTAGCATAAAAATTGCGCTGCAGTATGTTAGATTCGTGCACAGGCGTCCAAATTTATTTATCGAAGAAGTTCACCCGTGATCTGTGATCCTCGTATGTGCTATTGTTCTAAACAATATAAAATGGATATCGCGGAGAAGAATACAGTTTATGTGTGTATGAAGTTCTTCGTCCTTGGAATTCTCTATCAAGCGTTATGGCCAGTCAACATTGTTCCAGGTACAATTATTATATTGATTTTACAATTTGAAGTTTAGACTATTTAGTGTGTATGTACATACAGTATTAATTGCATTGCCAAATAACTATCAAGCTCTAAATATTTATTAGGATGGAAGCACTCATTATTTCCCTTTAAATACCAAAAGTTAATAGGCAATAACTTAATATTGAATATATTTTGTAGCATTTGAATGATCGAAAAAATAGTATCTTATAAATAAAAGTATAGAAATGTTATGAAGTGTTCAAGGAGTTAGAGTTCCATGAATAGTACATAATACCATAATGATTTCGTCCTCTGACCGACCCTTTTTCGGTGCCACCAGCAGTTTCCCTTATGAATAAAATAATCGTATTTTCTGGGCAATTTGCTGGGACAAACGGTGGTGCGCCAATGATTTTCCTTCTACTCGTTTGAATCTCGATCGAGATTCCGCACCATAGCGGATTCTGCTTTGTTATCTCGCTTTTCACCCAGCCGAAAAGACACAAATTTTATTCGGGACCTTATTTTTCTGGGTGCTTTAGAAAATATTACTTATTACTATCAACCATATCTGTAGTAATAAAAATAATACAAATGTGCTAAAATTACTTTTAGTTTATTTATTAGTTTAGTAAGTACAGAATTACAATGACTGTTTTAGCGGACCAAGGAACTTCAATGAGGGTTTATAATGTTGGTGTTTTGATGGCCTCGCATCTAAACAGCCCGTTCGATCTCGAAAGATGTGGTCCAGCAGTCGATCTAGCGCTGGCTGAAGTAAACGATTTCCTTAACATACACAATGTGCAATTACGAAAAGTTCAAGGAAGGTCAGAACTCAATCAGTATTTCCTCTTCTCTATAAAAATTAATATGTTTTGGAGAAACTTCCGTTTACATATTTTCAAAAAACAGTCCATTATTGATTAAATTTAATTGACTCCTTAACAGAATCCCGCAATTGGTCTAGTCTTTGCTGCAACGTAATTTCGAAATGTGCAATTCGTCGCTTTTAAAAAAGCACACAAAGGCATGCTTTACAAAAATTTGTACTTGGCTCACGATACACTGATCTCTCTGAAAAGCTCTAATCATGCAGACTCGTTATCCTAAATTATGTAGGACTTTCGCCAGGAGCGCAAGTCGGAGCTTCCCACTTTTTACACTGGTACGCTCGTTGTGCTTGCAATAGAGGCTTTCGCAGGCGTTCCGTATCATTAAATTAATTCAATTGGACAAGCGTTAGCATGAAAAATGAAGCGCCAATATCCGCTGAGACTCGTCAACCGTGTTATTATTCTAGAACGCCACTGGCCAGACATCGATCCGAGTGTCCTGACAGTGCTGTAATGAGCATTATATACGCAAACCTGTTTTTTAGAATGTCAGCTTGGAAAGCATTGTAAAAATATGCAAGTATCTGACGGCACCCTCTGCTATTATGTGGTACAATTTTTGTCCATTTTGTTTGAAGAAATGATTTCAAAAAAAGTATATTCGATTCAGCCGCAGAATATGCTAAACAAAATTCCTTTTTGAAAATGTTATTAACGATAGCATTTAACTAATAATGAATTTTCTAACCAATTGAATAATATTGAATGCTGATAAAGAATAGATTTATATAAATAATGAAAAGAGCCCAATATATTTTTACTTCTCGCCTGTTACTTTAATGTGTTGATATTTCGAAGCGAAGGGGAACGACGTGTGCGAACTGCGAGCACAATAATTGGTCGATTGCACTGGTCACTCTCATCAATTATTGCCTATTCACCGGGACAATTAGACTGTCATTATACAAATTATTATTTACATTCGTGTATTAGCTTCCCGTTTGATTGGCGATGTGTCTGCGATATTGATGGAGTGACACAAGTACAAGCAATGAAATCTCGATGATTACTCAGACGAGTGTCCCACTTAATTGACCAAGCGTTCCCTTTTACAATTTTACAGCATTGAACATTTGATATCGATTCTTAAACAATGTGCCCTGCATAATTATTCACGAGAAAGGACACCCAAAATTGTAACTGATAATAAAGGAAAAGCAAGATTACGAATGTTAATATTACGTATTATATTCTTGGGGCTGTTTGTAAGTTTAATTAAATTACTCTCTCTTGGATGTCGATATTTGTGTTGAACTTTGCCGTTGCTGGCAATATCGTAGTATCGAATCACTCATATCAGGAAGTGGAGCCGTCTATATCGAGTTAGGAGAAAAGGCATTCCATAAAGTAATAGCGCTTGAACGTGACCAGATGATCGAGTAGCAGGTATTCTTTGTGTATTCGCAGTTATCCATCATGCAGTGGGGCGAGGGCGCCTGGCTTGGCAGCCGATATGCATTTTCGTGACAATGTCATCGCCTTTATTGGTCCAGCTTGTGCTTTCGCTCTCGAACCTGTTGCCCGACTCGCCGCTTATTGGAACAGCCCCATCATCACTGGAATGGGCGATCAGGTAATACAATAGATTTTTCCAATCAATCAATTCTCAATACTCCAAACGTATTCCATTCGAGCTTACTGTTGTTCTCTGCGAAATATTTTTTGTACAAATTTTTCTTTACAAACTAACAAGAATTATTGGATTTATGGTTGACAATTTATTTGTCCTCTAATTCTATAGAATTTGTGCCTTGCATGTAACATTTTTTCTCCCTTGCATTGAAATATCTACTCACAGTGACAATTTCCTGTTTCCGCCTTGGAAAACAGCCTCCGTCGGAGGGTGAGTTATCCGTCACCTCTGGTATTCTTGGCAGATTGAACAAATGGAAGAACGAAAGTTCAGTGAGTATAGCTTGTTAAATTAATTTAATATAGCATAGTTTTTTCTGGCTCGCTTTTCCGGGGCAATCGTTAAGGAACCTGAGCAGCCTCGCCTGTTTAATTAACACTCTAATTAAGCAGTGCATCGTTGGTCGTATGAATGCCGTGCGTGTACTTGTTAGAATGACAATGCATCCCCTTAACACTGCTAACTTTATTGCAAATAGGCCAATATTGTCTTGAAAGTAGTGATTTGGAAAAATCCAAGTCCTAATAACGTGCTCTCAATTTTTCAATGTATTAAAATAGCATATAATAAACTCCAATGATAACAAAATATGTTGAAACAAATCGAGTTCAAACAGATGCTATTATGTATTAAATAAAAAAGCATTCGAAGATATTAAATAACAACTAAATAAGATTCGAATAAATAAAGAGTCGTATAAAAGATGCTGTTCATATTTTAGGGTATATTCAAAGACAAAAGCAAGTATCCAACATTGACGAGAATGTCCTACTGCCAATGTCGTCTGAAACTTGTCTTCTCAAGTGTCTTCAAAGAATTCGGCTGGTCGCACGTCGCACTGATACTCGACAGATCGGACTTATTCTCATTAACTGTTGGAAAGAATCTCGAGTACGGCTTGAGGAAGGAAGGCCTCTTGAAGTTCGTCAGAGAATTAGATGGCAACTCGGAGGATGAGTCGTATCATTTATATTTGCGCGATGCTAGCATGTACGCGAGGGGTAAGGAAAACTTGCATTTCCTATTCTATCTGTTATTCTATATTGAAATTTTGAAACAAGTATATTCGATATTAATCAAAAGTTGAAGCTTGTTTGTTATAAGTAATACAAAATTACACTGATAATTTTCAAAGTTCAATGACCTGATCATTCTTAAAACAGTGTTGATCCTAAGCGTTCGAGGAACTCTTGTCAGGAAATTCATGCTGGCAGCTCACGGACTTGGAATGACGAGGGGTGATTGGGCATTTCTTGATGTAGAAATTTTCCAGGTAGCAGAAACATCCACTGTGAATTATTAGTTGAAAAATATGTTTGTTTAAACAGACAGATGAAGAAATCTATTCTGATTTTCAGGGATCATATTGGGGCGATCACGACTGGGAAGTCGGTGACGAAGACGATGCTACTGCGAGAAAAGCTTATGAATCTTTACTCAGAGTTTCACTTTTGCAACCAACTAGTCCGAGATTTCAGGGTTTCGCTGAGAACGTCAGGCAAAGAGCGCAAACTGACTATAATTACACTTTCTCGGAAGGAGAAGAAGTAAGTTTCTACGAACTTTAATCACTGTTCAGGTTTATTTTTATTTTCTAATACATAACAACTTTTATTTTCATGATAATTCTAAATCAGCTTTTTGAATTTCATTTCAGAGAAAAAGTTTCTAAATTCTTTATCAACAACTTTGTATGCTAAATATATTTCAATAGCTGTCACATCGAAATAAATTATAAACCTTCATTCAATAAGTACAAGTAATTTCATTTAATCTATTTTCTCACATATTTAATTTACGCTGCCTCTGTTAATCGATGAGACATTTCTGGGGCAGGCAGGCAGGCATAAGGCCATTAAGTTGATTGCCGATATTTGATCAAAGATAAGTACGGTGGTCGGCAATGAGGATGATCTGGCTTTTGTAAAGGTAAACTTCTTCATCGGAGCATTTTACGACGGTGTTTATCTGCTGGGCATCGCGTTAAATGAAACCCTGGCGGAGGGCGGCGACATAAGGGATGGCACATCGATAACCAGGAGGATGTGGGATCGAGACTTCATTGGTATTACGGGACACGTCAGGATAGACGACAATGGGGACCGTGATGCTGACTACAGTATTCTGGATTTAGATCCTATTACCGGAAGGTCAGTGACAATTAACCAAGCCCTTCCTTCATCTGTTTATCACTGCAATTAAGAGCACCATTCTCTGACGTCCCTTCCTGGAAACCTACCCCCGACTTGGCTCACTATCATCTGGTCATTCATGGCTGTATGATGCAATCCCTTTCAGATACTGATTAGCATCATCTGTCCCAGTGACAGAAATAATTAAATCTTCAGTTCATTTGGAAGCTGTGCACGGAGATAGGAAATTCTTGCGTTGTGGGAGTAAATTGTTATATTTAAACAATGTTCTATCCTAAAATCTAACTAATTTATTTTTTGCTACTATCCAAATTAAATATGCTACAATAGTTATCGTGTAACATATTATTCTAACATATTGATAATAACATATTATTTAATGAATGTTTTATTTATAAAAAATCAAAAAGTCCAACGTGTTTATTGTTATCCAGGTTCGAAGTGGTAGCGCACTATTTAGGTGCGAATCGACAGTACAGTCCAGTTCCTGGAAAGAAGATTCATTGGCCTGGAGGCAGAGAAGGTCCACCGCCTGATGTTCCTGAATGTGGATTTTTGGGAAATGATCCAGCATGTACTTCGAGAACAGAAGCTTACACTTTTGTTGCGTATACCAGTCTAGCACTTGCGGTCTTTTTACTAATTACAATTGCTGCCGCATGCGTCTTGTATCGGTAATTTATTACACAAATCAATACTTCATTATTTCTTTACATACAATAAAAAGAATATATTCTTGCAGGCACTTAAGACTTTCCGCAGACTTGAACAATATGTCCTGGAGAATTAGGCCGGAGGAATTGTTGCTCGAAGTTGGCAAACAGTTCTCGTCGAAAATCAATTTGCATCAAGCAATGACTGAAGCAAATGTAAGTGAAAATTAAATCAAAAGTTTTTCAAATTTCAATGCTTATTTTACAGTAATTTATTCGACAGAACTTTGGACTCGAACAACGCATCCGTCGAGGATCGCAAATTAGTTGCGAATCACTGCCTCCAACTACAGTTTTTGCCACTGTTGGAATTTACAAGGGCGAAAGGGTCGCCATAAAAAAGATCACCAAGAAAAAGGTCGTCGACGTCACCAAAAAATTACTCTGGGAAATCAAGCAAGTGCGCGATGTTACTTCCGAGAATACTGTTAGGTATTGGAACTTTATTATTGTGTTTCTATGCAATGCTTCTTTTGGAAATTAATTATTACATTTTAATTGTGATATGATTAATATTAAACATGCAAGTTTACTTATTCCGGCAGATTTATAGGAGCATGCTTGTGTTCCCCTTCACCGACAGTTCTGATCCTCACGGAATATTGTCCACGCGGATCGCTGAAGGATGTTTTGGAAAACGAAGCCATTAAGCTCGATTGGAACTTCCGAATGTCTCTTATACACGACATCGTCAAGGTAGAGCAGGTGCAGAGGTTGTATTATTTCTTGATTCGGCTCGAAAGTTTATTGAGATGTTAAATATAAATATTTATTTTGGACTTGCTACAGAAAAGAATTTAAACAAGTAAAAATTCTCGAATATTAATTGAGAACATTACAAAGTTTGTGTCTGTATGCCTTTAAGTTTAGTATTCTTGTACTTTCAGATTAAAAAGAGTTAGATGTTAAATTTAGCAGATTCCAAAAATTAAACTCTTAAATTAAGCAAGGAACGTTAAAACTTTTAATGTATTCTTCTCGACAGGGAATGGCGTACATACATGCGAGCGAGGTTTCGGCCCATGGGAAGTTGCGATCATGCAACTGTTTGATTGACAGCCGATTCGTATTGAAAATTTCTGACTTTGGCCTGAAGACGTTAACAACACCTTCTGATTTAATAATGGATGACAATTACTATAACAGTAAGTCTGCGCTAGTTTGTTTTATACGCTTTTCTTATTTCAAAGATTTAATCAATAACATTTTGTCCACTTTCAGAACTACTTTGGATCTCACCAGAACTTTTGCCAGTCACAGTGACACCCGGCAGCCCGGCGACACAGAAAGGCGACGTTTACAGTTTCGCAATTATTCTGGAAGAAATTATTGTTCGAGGTGGACCTTATGAAATTGCAAAAGTTATTATGACAGCGCAAGAGGTTTGAACATTTTTGTCAAATGCAGCTTTTAGAAAGAATTGCAAATCAAAAACGATTTAAAAAAAACCATGGAATATCAGCAAAAAGTATAATTGCGTTTGCAGATTGTTAGTCGAGTTTTAGGATCAGAAAATCCGCCGTTCAGACCGGAAGTAACTCAAAAGGATTGTCCACCCGATATTTTGTCCTTAATGGAAAGATGTTGGAACGAAGCACCTGAAGAGAGGCCAACCTTTTATGCAATTCGTGGAATAATACGAGGAATTATGAAGTAGAGTTTCAAATTATAAATTCTAATTATATGATTAAAATGAGACTGCAATTTTTTAAAGCCACGCTGAAATTTAAGTGGAATTTTTCCGCATTTCCTATAAAAGCCATTTTTCAGAGGATATTGCGAAAATTTAATGGACGACTTGCTACGACGCATGGAACAGTACGCAAACAATTTAGAAGCTTTAGTCGAAGAGAAAACCCAACAACTAAGTTTGGAAAAACGTCGTAGCGAGGAACTTTTATATCAAGTTCTTCCAAGGTATCGACATAACTAACAAAACATATTTGACCTATTTAAAACATTATTCAAATGCTTGTTTTTTTCTAGACAAGTTGCTTGTCAATTAATGGCAGGGGAATTAGTTCAACCGGAACAATTTGAATGTGTGACGATTTACTTCAGCGATATCGTCGGTTTCACAGCACTCTGTGCTCAAAGTACACCGATGGAAGTGGTTGACTTTCTAAATGATCTTTACAGCACATTCGATCGAATCATAGGGTTCTATGATGTTTACAAGGTATTTTACATATACTTTATGATTCAATAAGTTCCTCGCATGATGCATTCTCGTTTCTTGAGGTGGAAACTATCGGAGACGCATACATGGTGGTTTCCGGTCTACCCGAAAGGAATGGTGATCAACATGCGAGGGAGATCGGCTTGATGGCTCTTGCAATATTGGATGCTGTTCGGTCGTTTACAATAATGCATAAGCAAAACGCCCAACTGAGCGTAAGAATCGGCGCACATAGTGGACCTGTTTGTGCTGGCGTTGTTGGACAAAAGATGCCTCATTATTGTCTCTTCGGAGACACAGTTAACACTGCTTCTAGAATGGAATCTTCCGGACTACGTAAGTTTACGTTTCAAACATGTTTTTAAACACATTAAATATATATTATTTTATCCAAATACTCTTCGGCGTAGCATTGCGAATTCATGTGTCAGAAGCGGCAAAAAATATATTGGACAAGTTCGGCACATTCGATCTCGAATTAAGGGGCGAGGTGGAATTAAAAGGAAAAGGAAGAGTTACTTCCTACTGGTTAAAAGGATGTTCAGAACCAGATCCCAGACCACCCACGCCAAAATATCGTAGGCACAGTGTTAGCCCACCAGAGAATAATTTAAATCCTCTCATTTTTCCACCGAATAATACAAATGGCACAAAAACCAGCAACAACACGTTTATCAATTTGGCTGAGTTGCAATAGAATAGTTGTTTCATGTAGGAGAGGCATCGTGCTTGTGATACTTCGCATCTTTGCTGGAGGAGAGTGTAATAAATAAATTTAAGTATAAGTGTTAATTATAATAAATTTATTTAAATTTCTGCTATTACAATAAGTTGATTTATTTGTTCAGTTGTATCGCTAACATTTAATTTACATAAATAAAAGAATTTATGATAAGGGGCACTTGGCCCAGTAGATTTGTGCATTAAATTGGTTCCATCCAAAAAGTGTAGCTACCTAGATTCTTTCCAAGCCTTCTATTATATAGCTACGGTACTACTTTCGTGGAAACAATTTAATTCACCTAACAAAAGGCCTATAAAGCATCGTTTCTCCTGTTTAAATAATTAGCGAGCCTTCTAAAGAGAATTTAACAGAACTAATTGTGACTTCTTTAATTAGTATGTCAAGATGAGACATACCAGCTTGCATTAACGCAATGTCTTTTTTTCAACATATTATTTGATATTCTACAGCAGCGTTACCATCTTTAGTGTTTATCATTGTTACAATTGCCACTACAATAATTGATTATAAATCTCTGTGATCTAGTTTAATTATTATTAAATCTAGAACATCGTATCAATAACTCCTTTCTCGCACAACTTTTGTCAGAGTAGTTGTTTCGCTAAGCTACTTGGATGCCAGGAACATGATCAGTCTGGAACGTAAAGATTTTTCTTAATTCAACAATTCACTGAAAGCAGTGAAATAGTTGAATATTTCTAGATTCTCGTACCTGAAACTGATGGCCTTTGCAGCGAGAAGTCTATTGCACTCCGCTGTATCTGGCAATGGAAGTGGTAAATACGGACTTTCATTGTCTTGATCAGTGAATTCGAATCTGTGAATGCGCGGTTGCACTTTCATGTCGCCGAATGGTCCTTTCAAGATGAGGTAATGCAGTGGAAGAGGGTAGGTCGTTTTTGTTTTCAAAATTAGCTGGAAAACGTTGCAAAATGCACTAATTTTAAACCGTATGCAATCGGTGTTCACCGCTTTTCTAAATATATTTTCTAAAAACGTCTACTTGTTTGGATTATTCAGTAACTGGTGATCTAAATAATCACTAACAACATAATATACTATGTATGATATTGTTGCCACATACTTGGTAGGTCATGTCTCTCTCTGAGCTTTGAGTAGGATCGCGTTGACTATTGTTGATTCTTGCTTTCACTACCCATTGATTGTTGAACGCCGTGAAGCGGGATGTTTCGTAAAATAGCTTGTGGACAAACTCGTCTGTACGATATGGCTTCATTTGCAAATCTATAAATGTACAATGTAGAGTGATAATACAAAACTGTCAGTCAATAATCCTCAAGTTCTCATGAATATTCCTTAACAATTCAACTTCGATTAACAACACGTTTCATAGAATTCAACTATAAACAATACGACTTTTTCTTAATGATACTTTCAAAGAAGAGGAGATAAGAAAAAACCATTATAGTATTAAACATGATTTCTTATATGTAAATTGGTGAACAACGAATACAGACCGTTAAACGTGATTTTCTCGTAGGACAAAAGGTCAAACACATTGTCATACAGCCTACGTTCCTCCAAAGTGCGGGCATCAATGTCGCGCAAAGCCTCCATTACATCCAAACCTGTACGATGAGGGTGAACACAGTGGGCTTCATGCTCTGGCCCTTCATGATTTGGTCCCCGCCAAGGACATCCAATCCTACTATACTTGCAACTAGTTATTCTGAAAGATAACAAGTCATTAGATACTTGCATTATAGAATCATAAATGGCCTGATTACTGCTAAATTTACCTCTCTTCACACATTGATTCCTCATGACGTTCCAAGGAATTTCTTGGGAACTCTTTAGCGCAATACTGGCATTCGGCAGGTAGTTCGGACACGGCTTTCTCAACTGCTAGGTTCCTAGATGCTGATGTTTTGCTGATCTCAATTCGGCAGTTGGGACACGTAGCGAGTTCATCTCGCAACCTGGCATCTGCGAGGACATGAGTGAAGCAACCAGCACACATCAAGTGTCCATTTGTACACTGTGAACATCATTATAGCAAACATTATTATCACCCTCACTCGTGTTCTGCGTTACGGGATAGAAAGACAAATCCTAATTGTACCAGGACTATTTGCGTGTCTGATGATAAAGTTTTATTCATTACAAGAGTACATAGAGCAGTTTTGCGAGATGTGATCTCATCGCCATGCAAATGAAAGTCATGGTCAGTTCAAACAAGTTCATCCGCAATGTACTAGAGTTTAGAGATACATTACATAGAACCCTTGCAATGAAAGTAACGAAATTAGAATCAACAAAACTAGTGCCATGTATATTACCATGTTTTGATGCTTTTAAACCTGAAACACAAAATTGTTGGGATGCTATTAATAATTGAAATAATTCTCCGCTACCCTTTAACTGGTAAAGCAGCGTGATTATCATCGAAATCAATTACCATTGATACTGCCAATATTTATAATAGAAAGGAAGAGAAAAGGATCATGATGCAGGGGATAAGTGAATGGGGTATTATATGCGAAATAACTAACTAATAACATTTAAGAATGTTTATTTTGTTTAATGCTTTTTCAACTATACATGTTATACAGATTCCGTTGACGATGCACTTTCTCTCGCTCGCTCTCACTCTCTCAGTGTCAATTATAATGAGTAGACATTAATATCTCGCAGGTCTACAATGATGCCTTGCAACTTTATAAAAGTGTATTCAGTTTATCCTACACTCTTACAGTAAACCCATTGTTTTATTCACACAATTATATTCTAGGGACTGCAGAGAATTACTATCTCTCTTGCATAGGTTGGGCAGATTTCTAGAACACCTGTGCAAATTATTTACCGCTCAGAATGTTATGCTGAATGTTAATGCCTTTGTATTAATCTCAATCAAGGTTTTGACTAACAATAGCTATATTTGATACATTTAATGTGATGTACTGCATTCCTGCTTCTCTTTATTGCTTTTGTTATTGTAAGATATAATGCACTAGGTATTGATTACATCCTGCCAAAGCATGAAAAACAAAGCCCCATGTATATTCTTGAGCCGTAAAACTAACGAGAATTAAAATATGAAAGTAAAAGTAATGCTACGCTTAAGTTTTTAAAAGCTACAATTAGTTCACTGATGCAAAAGATGAATCTGCATAATAAAGAATGTATAAAACCTGTCTATAGATATGCGTGCTTGTATAATCCTCTAATACTTAGTGGTCTTTGATACAATCTTAATTTTGCAAATCTCTATAGCGACATCAGAAACAATCATTTATAGGCTTATCTAAACTTCTTTCTTAGTCACAAAGTTTATTTCTATTAAGTTTATGTATCATTAAATAATATAAGTTGCTATTCAGATACTCTGTAGTATATTAACACACACAGTATGCTCGAAAAATCTTTAAGACAAGTGTTTTTGTCATGCCTAGTTCTTTGTGTCATCTCACACAAAGCATCCCTGAAACAGCAAACTCCACAAACTTATGCACCTACCTGCGTATCCTGCATAACATGAATGCAGTAGAACCTTTCTTATCCAAATCGAATTATCCCAATTCTCTAGTATGCAAACACTTTGTTATATTATTTTTATGGTTCTTCTTGTTGCAAGACTTCATGTATTTAAAGAAGGACCATAATAGTAATATAACAGGGTCTCCAAATAGTAGAAAATACTGGCAACACGATTCAAATAACAAAGCATCCACTCTAATAATTTAAGTTTTAGGGTTGCAGTGTCTGGTTCGAAAGTGCTCCTTTCAAACTACACTAAAAGACAGCAATTGGACCCGCGAATGTTTTTTGTACACAAAGTCCATTTTGAGATATTAAGACAAGAGATTGTACTAAACAAACCCGGCAAAGGAAAGAAACGACATAGGGTGGGTTGGAAAGATTTGGAGTAGAGAGTTGTCGCTCCGAGCAAACAAATGATGAATCACGATGACAAGACTAAAAGTACAAAACAATTAATCTGCAGCTGTCAAGCGATCAGCGCTGATCCAATGACATTCGAGCTTCGGTAATCGCTGCGCAATTCATCATCGAGCCTAAAGTTCATATCACGGTGCTGTCCTACCCCAACAGGAAGTGAGTTCATTTCTGCAATGCGTTCGCGCGCGCACACGCCCGTGCGTCTGTACAAGGTGATTTGCTTGGCTTTCAATCGCCAATCGCAATTATGTTTCTGTATTATAATCATAAATTAAAGCACAGAGCATCTTCTGTAAAATTCCTTTATTAAAGTAGTTCAGACTAGTCGAGCTTGAAGCTTTGTATGGAAAAGTTATCTTTAATCTTAATTAGAGTAGATATGATATTGTATTGTTGTGCGAAATAATGATTCAAAGTAAGTACATCACCCTGTATGCATACGAGCTTGTACATTCATGTATATCGGCAGACAAATGTACAGGGCGATTCATTTGCTACTGAACCACCAATATCAATATGCTGTATATAAAATAATTAGCGAACAATTTTCGTTATACACAAATTTTCCTCTATTCTTTTCTATACTGTAAATAATATTATATTATACTTTAAATGCGTGTAACGCAATATACAAATATATAGGATAGAAAGGCAAATGCATTACCCTATACAGGGCAATTTGCACTTCTAATCCCATTTTTTATTGAACCGTGTACATTACATACACTATAAATACAATATAATGTTATGTATAACATATAGTTTTGGGAAAGATTCGTTTATAATTAGAATTACTAGGCAATATGATGATTATATACAGCATAGTTGCGAGTGGCGAATCAAAGGCAACTGAAACGCCCTATACCACCCTGTAGATGAAGGATGCGAGCAGCGAGGTTTCCCAAGCGGACATGTCGAAGGGGAAAAAAGGAAGGAGTTATTTCTCGTGAAAGTGAACGCTGGTGGAAGGTCGAGGGTCGATTCAAGCGGACGAGCACACGAAACCGATTGACATAGGGCGAAACTCGATGAGAAATGCTTGGCAACTTACCTGATAGACGGCCGCCCTGGGCAGATCGAGGCAAACTGCGCAGCAGAGGATGCCACCCAGACGGTGCTCCAACTTCTGCTCGGTTTTGCCATCGGGCCGCAGGAGCTTACGACGCTTTTTGTCGGGCTCCAGGAAATCTTCGATCTTCTCAAGGTCGTCGCCTCGAATCGGCGCGGCTGAGCTTGCCTGCTCCGAAACGCTGCTCGACGAAGCAGGCTCGTTACTTGGGTCGGCCATATTGATTGTTTTGATTTTTCCCTCTGGCGTATATTGTGTGCGGAGTGAGCCGAGCGTCCCAACTGCGCAGATGTCATGCGCTACCCGTGAAGTGCAAGTGCAGCACTTCGCAGTCGCTTCACAGCTGGGCCGCCCAATGCCAGACAGTGCGCAGACGCACCCCTCGGTCACCTTCCTTCCACACACTTGCACATTGCTATCGTCCCTTTAACACACTCATTGCCAACTTGCGCATTTTTCGCTCTTCTGCTATTTTTTGAGAGAAGTCGTTTGTTGGTATTGCCGCCGATGAAATAAATGCGCATCGACGCCCACCTGCCATGCGAATTCGACTAACAATATCATTAATTTAAGTAATAATAGTTGTGATATTTAATATTGTTGTTGCAAAACGGTAGCTGAAATTTTAAAGATACTACCTTTTAAAGCCTTCTGTATAAGCGATAAATATTGCAATATTTTATGGTATATTAGTTTGCCCGGGTCATAACTATTAATAAAAGGGAAAAACTGCATTAAAATTGATATGATTTCGGAATTTAATATTATATATACATATATATATATAGTAACTTGCAAAATACAGGGAGAATCTACTGCGCAGGTATCGAGCTGCTAAGTCCTAAGTGGAAGGGATTGGATTAAATGCACTCAAGGACCCGGATTACTTCGATCTATTCTTTGTACCTTATGACCTTGGCGACTTCTTTTAAAAGACCTCTAAGCTTTCAAGTGTCCGTGAACAAACTCACTAGACTTGATTCTGATTATACGAGTGTTCTTCTCTTCATCGAACTCGTGTCATAAGTTGAATATAAATCTTACACGTTCCGCTCACTTTTATTTAACAAACGATTCTTTATTGCGCTCAAAAATACAGAAACAATGATAGTACTGGTCTGCTACAGTTCACTCGGAACATAGAGAAATTGGGGGCGTTCACTCCTGCTAAATAAATACTAATTTACTACTCGAGATTTAAGAGAAGGCATACAAAAGCAGCAATGAAAGATCGTAGTCTTTAACGATTACTTGTTTAAGAATATATTATAATAGAATAGATTGCAAGCGTCAGGAACATAGAACGTAGAAAATAGAGAATAAGATATGCGTGTTATAACGATTTTTGTTATTTGCTTAAAAATCATAATTCCTTCGAGGCATCTACACTTCTGTCGGACTAGTCGTTTTGCATTATTATTCTACGTCTAAGAAAACGAGACAACCCATACTTCAAACACCATTTAAACGCAAACACAATGTTAGAATAAAGTTTCTAAACAATGTCTATTTCACATATTCTATATAAAATGTAGAAGAGTAAAAAAGTTTTTAGATAATCGTACAGTAAGATTTGCCTAAACGCAAGAATACACACAAGTATATTGCCTTTGTACTTTCAACAGTACTTCTAACATAAGTAATAGTACCATGGTTAACAATTTGGCACTCGAGTGGTTTCGCATAGACGCGAGCAAGTGGCTATCGTAAATACTTTCGCATAAATAATTCTCCCAGGCTACATTTATGATGATTTACAGAGAATCGTAAAATAATGAAGCTTGACGGACGCTCGTAATGTTTTCCACGCTACATCGACATGATCCAGGGTATAAATAGATATTCTTGCATTTCTGTACATATAATTACAACGTACTTAATTTATTAATATTTACAAATACACATTGCTCTATTACTTTGTGTACAAAGATGCCTTATCATACATGCGGACTTCCCCACGGGGTTTCTTCAAGCGTCCATCAAAAGTCGTTCACGCATACTCGCTTCTAAGTTATAGGAAAGGGGTTTACATGTTCATTCGTTGATGATTTCTTCTTCGAATCATCTTCGGGGGCAGGTATTGTGGCGATCATTGTATTTGTGGAGTTTCTTGACTTCGAATCTTCCAACTGTACTAGCTTGTTACTGTGCTCGGAACCACTCTGGATTTCATTCATCTAATAACATAGATTTATTGTTGATAAAGAATGAGAACCAAATATAGTTTTGTAAGAGTCCACTTGCGATTACGTACTTTTTTGGCTAGTTTTTGAACAGATGCTGCTATTGAAGCTTGATCAGACGTTTGTTTGGCGCACTGCATCTCCAAAGATATCACTCTCATACTTATATTTTGAGCCGCATCGTTCATCAAGACTAATGTATTCTATAGAGAAAGAAATATGTATTTAAAGTATGTATTACGTAAACTAAAAATAATATAAATCAATTTTTAGATTTACATGGTCTTTCTTCTGGTCTTTAATGATCCATTCAATCTTCTTGGACAGCGTTTCATCCGCTTCCGTTAAATTCTTCGCTAAGTTTATTATTGCTGCGTTGAGTTCATCAGTCTTCATCCTTGTTTCGTTTGTGGTCATCGATTCAGGCTTTTGCGTTATGTTCGTAAGCTCATTCAAAGTTTGCTGTTGTAAATAATAAGCATTATTTCCACGTACTCACTGGTTTTACGTTGACACATTTCTTAATTATTCGTTACCTTAATACTGGTAATATTTTGCTGCATTGTCGTCTGAGCATCTTGCACTCTTACATTGGTTGCCTTCAGAATTTTAATAGTCTCACTCAGGTCTTCTATTTTACTACCGAAAGACACGACACTACTCGAGAGTGCATTCAAGTTCGTCGGCATGTTGGCCAGTGCTGGTGCGCCTTGGAACCACTCTTGAACTTGATGAAGACTATGCTGTATACCTGTTAACTGTACATTCAATCACATGTTAAAATGCCCAAACAGTCAGTTAAAGGGACCTAATGCGTATTCCATCATATAATACAATAGTATACGCGAAAAACTTCAAAAATGGTTTACCTGATTAGTAAAGTTGGTAATTTGAAGTCTGAGATCACTTAACTGAGAGAAAATGATCGTTTGATTATTCTGAAGATCCCTCGATAAAGAATGACACTTCTGCAACGCATCTGGGACTCCTTCGCTGCCAGCGATTACTACAAATCAAGTCAATCATATAAATATCGAGCAGTAACACTCACAATAGCATTCACGAGCTTCACTGAATTCTAAATTAAGAAATCTCCTCTTTGTACACTGCATCCTGACATATGAATGTTACTATTTCTAAATGTCATTGTATGTCAGTGCCTGTTCAGGTAAATGCATGGCATTACAGCAGCTGATTGCATTGCGTTACAATTGTTTGTTACGCAATAATTTCATAATCAGTGATGAGAGTGACTGCAATACAGCAGGAATCGTGCATTAGCAGTAACACAGTTTTATCTGCGCTTGTATTTTGGAACTAATGGTGTAAATATTTGTTTCATTTTTTAATATTCGTCTGTCCGAACGATAGTTAATGATATCTTTTAATAAGCTTCCAAAAGGAGAAGATTTAATGATTGCATTTGGTAGTAAGTTATTTAGTATATTGAGCAGTGGGTGGTTTGGCGTTTGTACATCTCGAAAGAGTACCTTGGTCGAGTTCGGTCCGGAGTCCAGTGAGTTGCTGACGAACGTCGATGAATAGCCAAATTAAACTAGCAGTTGCTAACACTGAGGCACAAGCCAGAAAGGCACTACAAGCTTTAAGAAATCCAGAGCAAGTTCGACTTCTCCTGCCCCTGCATTTACGGCCACTTCTAGTAGACACGTTCCAATATTCTGACCGGTCATCGCTGCTATCTGTTAGTAATTCCTAAAATGCAGTTAGAATGACCGTCAGGCACCCATTTTATCTTAATTGAAGGCAATTCACTTTTCCTATCATGGTAACATTTTGTTTGTGTAAGGAAAATTCCATTTTCAGGGATACAGATCGAGCACTCATTAATATTTCCCTTTAGTTAACTAGTTAACGTGAAAAATTCTTTCTCCTTTCTACACAGGAGTGCAAACAGCAAAATGTAGGTGTCAATTATTATCAATTTACGGAACAGAAATATACGGGTCACTCCAAATCCTTTTTTGTGTAAGTCAAATATTAATTGGCGTCCGTTAAAAGGCAGCGTGAAGATCCAGGTAGTAGAAATCGACAAGAAAATACAAGAAAGGCTCGAAGGCCACTTGTTTTATCGCGCCCGGCGGAAATACATACTTGGGAGCTGCGTTTTCCAGAGCTCCGCCTGGACACTGCATGTGGCGGTGCCAGGGCGTCGAGTTCCTTCCGTTTCTTCATCTTCTTGGTGGGCGGACGGAGCGGCACGGTCACCGCCACTGAGTCCATCTCAAGTAATACCGATCCGCCTATCTTCGGTGCACTTCCTATCACCAGTGCCCGAAACTAACTCTTCTTTCCCGCCAGGCTTTCTTCAATCCTCTTTTCCTCTTCCTTTCGGCTCAAGCTACACAGTGTCACTTGGATAGCCGTGCGATCGACTCACTCTTGAGAAGCACATTTCCACCAGTTGGACAACACCGACTCTTGCAACCGGCATTTAACGCCTATCGAGACCGGAAGCTCCGCCGGCTGATGTCTAGCACGCCGGCACTCGATTGCAAGCTCCCTAGACTCCGAGAGTCTGCTTACATTCTTCTCAATTCCTTCTTCGCCTTGATCCCCAGCATCCGCTCTGGACCACAGGTGTGTTGACGGCACCAAAGATCTCAAACTTTTCCAAGCTTCACTTTTTTGATAGTCTCCTCTTACTGCACGCACTCTGCGTCTAGAAATCGATAGCGACACGTATGCGATACTGAGTTACTCTGTTAAAGGCCTAAGTCGAGACACCAACATTGTTTTTTATATACCAGTGGCAGACGTTGCGTGTCAAGCGGAGAATGTTATCTGTTATCGCTAGAGGATCGATCGCTGGTAGGTGTGCGGGAGAAAGCGACACTTCCGCTTCTGTAAGGGCAGTCTCGACGAAATTCAATGTGCGCCTACTGTCATCTGGACAAACGGCCTGTAATTGTGAAATCGATATCTGGAAAGTGGAACGGGGCCAGGCCAGGTGATAAGAGCGTTTGATCGAAAATTAAGTCCCCCGGTGGAAGTTCTTCAAGGCAATCGACTAGATAAGTGGGGGCGATGTTAAGTACAAGGTGTTTAACTAAGTCATCGGACTGACAAGCCGCCGCCAGTAATAACAGTGACATAAACTGTTTATCCCCCAGAGTTTCGCTTCAATTCGAGATCAATAAAATTAGACTAAAACTAACAAATTGGAAACTTTAATCAACCATATTTTGCCATAAATATTTATCACCGTCATCTTTAGAAAAATAAATGCACACTTGGCACTCAAATTCCAATGAAACGACACTCAAAGTGTTAATAAGCGAAGCAATTAAATTGGAGAAAAAACTACTGATGAGATCTTTATCCAAATCATCAAGCTTTCGATAACATCAGCAATTTATATTTACCGATCTCGACGTGAATGATTCTGGAATGATTCTGGAAGGTGGGCGCAATTAAGGACTGGCGTAATTGAAGACGCGTGGTATTGCCAGACTGAACATCGAGACGACACGCTTAGCACTGAGCCTCTTATCATTCGCCCGGCACCTGAAGCATTCGTGACTCTTTCTGCCTATGTCTGCCTGTGTCTGTGTGCACGAACACTTTGCCAGTTCAAAGACCACGCAGACAGTATGCTCGACTCGGAATCGCGAACCGAGTATAAATTGAACGCACGTGACTACATTTCCGAAGTGTGTGGGTGCACCTACGTGCGCCTGCTTCCACCAGAGAAGCATGTATGTACACATTCTTGAGTGCTGTTTGATGACACTCATAATCAGGATGGTGCAAATGGATTAGTTGCTAACGATTATCAGAGACTTTGCAGTCGAGGAGTGGTTAAATGGTGACTTAATTCGTTTAAATAAAAAGATTGTTGCTAACTACTAAGTGGGAATGGTTTGATACGATTGTTTTTCTATGTTAAAAGTGGTTTCAATGACAGTAAACACTTCCTAGTGGTGTAACGCTTGTATTGTATAATTAGTTTCATCGACTGTTCTTAAAAAGTGTTAATTAGGGGATGAAAAAACAATCTTTAAAATGCTGCGCAATTAAATTCCTAAAGTGATTTTTAATTATAATAATTAATAATAATAATTAATTATAATTTCGATTCTAGTTCGACATCACAGGATTGTTTAAGACTGCTTATTTTGTCTTGAATGAGACTCACATCTATTTAATTCTTATTCTGACAAAACGATATAATAAATGTCTCGTTTAAAGCAGTTTACTTTCACAAAATTCGTGGCGGATGTCTGGTTTTGTTTTCCCGTATGACAAACTCAAACGTAACATGTTATCTCAGGATTTTCTTGCGCAGCTCAAGAAGTCCTCGGTTTCTTAAGTAGGAGCAACAGGATAAACACGATCTTCTTGTGATTTTCCTTGGGAGCGAGGCCGCGATCGTAGGAGAGCACTTTTTTTCTGCAGAATCGAAGCAAGAAATTCCGAAACCAAAGAGTGAAGGCTTTACAAAGTTGCATGACAAATCAGGATATGCAATTATCCTGATGTATGACTTAATAAAGTCTGTTTTTACGATGACGATCGATTTGTTGTCGTTAAATAATTCAAGAATTATAGTTTCGAGATGATTGCAGAAGTGTATTAATATTTGCAGATATGCATAAGAAAAGAATTTAGTTTGTTGTATTTAATTTCATACGAAATTATATTTAAAGCGAGAGATTGCAAATATTACAAGTTATTAGTTGAATTTTTGCATTGAAACAGTCGACTGTAAGCTAATTAAGAAAAATGCACCGTGAATTGAAGATTAAAGTGATTTTTTTTTATTCGCGATTAAAAATTCGAAAGAACGATTTTTTTAATAAGTTTATTGTCATAGACGTTATTTTGCTGTGATTGTTTCGAAACGAGTTTTAGATTAAACTTTCACGCAGATGTAATTTTCAAGCTGTACATGGACTCGCGATTGCTCCTCTTATCTGTCATATGTGCGAACTGATACCATTCTTATTATTTGACGAACAAAGTGCGTGCGTGTGTGCATGTGTGCGGAGGAACGTGTTTTATGCGCGCTTTCATTGCGTGTGATAAAACTTGGGCAGAAACAACTCTGCTAGTGCGGTGATGCTCGCTAATTGCGCTTCTAATTGTGTTAACTAAAGGAACTAATTTTAAACGACTTTCAATTTCACTCATTTCGGAATATCTTTTAACTGCAATTTAAACTTCTAAAAAAACTTTTAGGAGTAATTTTAATTTAAACTTCAGAATCTTTCTTTCCTTTTCACCCTTTTCCAAGCTTTTTGGGCTATAAGCAGGTTTTCGAAGTGACGAAAATTGCTCAATAAAGACACATATAGCGCTGACTATTTCCTAATATTTCTTAGTATCGAAATCCGATAAAACTCACTGGAAGCGTGTCTGATAAAAATCGATTCGAGCAAACTTATCGCAAAAACGTATAAATAGAAACAAAACTCCACTTTCTCCTACATTTTAAATTTAAATGTACGAAGGGAAATGTTCAGAATTAATGGTTCGAAGGGTACATAGTAAATATGTATACCGTGTCAAGTGATCGGCGTCAGCACGTATTGCCTCGCATTTGTATACAATTTTGAGGCTGCCTGTTCAAAGGTATCCGAGATCCCCCAAGTTTAAGAACAATAGGTGCTATAGTTGCAATCTGGGTGTCTTGGTAGGTTACACTTTTCAAGGAGAACTATCACAATAGGTTACAACAGGTCTTATGAACACAAAGTGTAATTCACTCTCATTAATTCTACTTTTAATTTAATTCGACATCTAATTTATGTTAAAAGAATTTATTATATGAATTCCCACTGCTGAACATTTCATTTCAAATCTGAATTTCTGGAGCCTCCAAAGTCTGTTAATTAATCATACGTATATGTGTCACTCGTGACTCATGACGAATGTATGTCACCCCTAACTCATTATGTACTCGTCTCTCGACGTGCTAATTCCAATTTTAATTATCGCTGTGAAGATCTCGAGATCTAATGATTTTCCTGGCGCAAAATGTTAATCGGCTAAAAGCACGCACTCGAAAAGCTTCATTAAATGAGAAAGCTGAATGTATTCAAGTTCTTATGGACGCAGACCATGATTACATGATATAGCACAGTATAATTCACGTGGACCTGTGTTGCGCGTCCGTGTGTCGACTATACCGCGATGACCCACCGATAAATCCATACTCAAAAGCGATCAATGATTGTAGTGCCTTCCTATCGCCATGTAGGTAAAGTGTAGCTCTCGAACACGCATCAGGTGATAAACTATATCAAAGGCAAACGTGGCACACACACACAAGTTCAAGTCTTACTTCATAATTAGTTACCCCAATTCTTGTGTAAATTTCGAAAGTATTCATTTTAAAATAAAAAGTTTGTTTTTAATATTAAAATGGTTTCGTTCTTTGTGTATCTTCTATTTATCAAATTTGCATTAGCTTATCTTCACTTTTGCAGGCTTGTTTATAACTGAAAAATTTCACCCTGGTCGAATAAGTTCTTGAAAAGTTGTAAGAAAGAGAAGTTGAAAGAATCCAAAGTGTAAATTAATATTAACATGATTTTGAGTTAGTTTTAGCTATTCTAACATATGATGCTTCGATAATTAAATTATGTTCTACACCTTTAACGTGTAAATGAACTCGACGTCGTCACGTGCGTTCTATTGCTAAGACTCATTTGGCTTTTGTGCGAAAAAAGAGGGACGTCGTGCCATTTCTATGTGCATTAGAGGAAGACCTAGTTTTTCTGTGAATGCTCACTCTGGCTGCGTCATTTCAAACAGTAGAGTTTAATCGGGGCGGAAAGCTCTAACTGGCTTTGGGCGATTAATTCGCGTTGAAAGTTTAGCGCATTCCTCGCACAAAGACGTGTTAGATTATGAATAAAATTCGACATTTATTAATGTTTGTTAGTGAAGATCAAGTGATTCTTACAAATGTGGCTCGTATTTTAATAACAAGTTACGATTTAGTTTATTCATAATAACTGCAGAAATTTAAAAAAACAAAGTTTGCTGGATAGTCATTTTGCGTATATGTATAACGTTTCTCGAAACGCGCAACGTGCAATGCACGCAGAACGTTTGGTGTTGCGTAAAAAGATTGTGCTATCTCTTATCGAATGTGTTTGTGGTTTTAAGTGACAGTTCGCTAGAAATACCTCACACATGCGCATATTTTTAATACCAATTTTAAAAAAGGCTAACTACTCACAAACACTATCGATTCTGTTGCTTTCCTATAAGTTTTCATGAAGTTCTAGTTGAAGTTCGATAAATTTTCATTCAGATGATTAGACACGTGCTTATGACAGCGTCTCTTACAAAACGTTCGTCAAACAAAATCGTGATATAATTGTCGGAATAATTCTAATTTGTATTTAGCAGAACTTCATCTAATTATAACTTCAAACTCTGAAACTTAATAATAACGGAAAACACATTAGATTTACCAGGATGAGTCTAACTTCGTCTGACAATCACCGTCCACGTTCTAAAATGATTTTAATCCAAGTCCGCACGAAATCCAGTTCGAAAAACTGTCTTTCAGAATTCGATTGTCGACTTTCTCGAATGATACTTCCCAATCCAGAACAATTAAAACTTGATCACACGGCGCAGTGCATTCACGTACCTATTCGCTACTACCTGGCACTTTGTACTTCTCAACTTCGAAGCCCATGCATGCGGAACTTGACCTACGCTGCTGGATGAATTATAAACTCGTGCTGATCGATTCCACGCCAGACGACTCTAGCACTTCGTAATTCTTCCTTGCTCTTCCCAAGCACTTCTTACAGGGTGGCTAACATTGTACTCTTAACAAATACAAAGAAACTCAACGGGCAAGTACTGTACATTTGTGCACTGCGGTGTGCGGGCGTCTATGTATGCGGGTGTATGTGCGTGTGCGACGGAAATAATAATTCCTGGACGTATTTTCCCCCAGGATTCTGGGCACCGCCTCGCGCAGGACGGACTAAGTGCGCGTACGCTCGCAGCGTTTGCCAGATATCGACTGACAGGGGTTGCTTGCCCGACCGCGCGCTGCCTTCGCCGAACTCTGCCGGGGGTAGTGGTGGTGATAAGAATTTACCACGTACACGGAATTCCGCATTGATAGCGGTTCTTTACGTGTAACACCCTGAATACTTCTTACGCCGCAATCTCATAATTTTAGAAATAAACATTTCTCTTGTTCTTTAATATTCACTTTTGATCTGTTTCCGATTTATTTGAACTGATCGACGTTAAAGAAACAATACTTTCGTATTGACGATTCACCATTAGTTCCAAAACAAAAACGCTTTTAATCCTTTATGAATACCTGTAAGTTTGTATTCATAGTCGAAGGATTCAAAAAACAGGATACAAATTGTATAAAAAGGCTTTGTAAGGTGAACTTGACTTTTGCACAAGTATTATAAAACCTGTGCAGCCTTGATACCACAAGAAATCAAACGAGTCTTTTGTATAACTGACATTTGCAAGAAATATTAATATATATATAATACGTACAGAGAAAGACTTACCAGATTTTATGGACATATCCATTTTCCTGATTTCACCATAGAAAAAGATAGCCAACCAGGAGAGGGCGATCAACCAAAAGACAATTAAAATGCCAACCAGCCACATGGATATCACTCGCATGTCAGACTTACTGCAACCACATGAGCTGCTTTGTTTCATCTTGACATGGCCAGGCCTGTTTCTTCTGAAACACATATAAATCCTTTGTATAATTTAATAGTTTAAATTACATAGAGAAATTTTCTAATTGTTTAAAACTGTGTGTATTGTATTATATATTATATTGGAAACATAATTCTGGTAACATAATACCTGAAGCAAGATGTAATTAATATGTAATTATATGTAATAATATATAATATGCTGTATAGAACATTATACCATATATTTTATTAGGTACTAGCAGCATTAAGCTTTGCTCAATAAGAAGCAGCATACTAAAGAAAATGTTTTGGTACTATTGCATTAGATACATCATTCATTCCTACGAATGATATATCTTATAAATAATTTATAAACTATAGCGAACAATGGGAAACATGCCTGATAAATTCAAACAATTAGACAATTGATAGCTGTTCTATATGGTAGTCGATTATCGACAGTGCTGATACAAAGCCTAATGAATTATCCTGTGCATATTGCGCACAGACATGATACACATATATTTATCTCCGCCGAGTTATCTGCATACGAACTTTATCCACGCCCAAGAAACAACAAAAGGATGACAAAATTGACAGGAATGATAACACAAACTACGAAATCGTATGTACAATGACGCATGTTGTTCGCACCTCTTGATCCTCTTCTTCTTCGGCGGTGGAACTAGGTCGGAAATATCCGACTCGCTGTCGGACAACAAATCGAGGAGATTTATCGTCTCCTTGTTATTACAGTTCTCCATTTCGCCTGATGATTGCGAACCGCGGTCATGAATCTCGCAGGATGTCATCCAACAGCTGCGACGACCAATAACATAACCAACGCGGCCCGGATTGCCTCGCCTCGCGAGGAACTTTTAATATCACACGCGCACGCACTTATTGCTTAATCGGCACACACATATCGGTACGCGCATATTTATTATATATTTATTGCATCACCGTAAAAGTAAATGAGCGCGATCGCACCGCTCGAAACTGTCATAACATAACCTTCGAGGGACGCGGACGTCGCGCCGCACCGGGCGCCACTGATGTTTTACTAGAAATGTAACTATATATTGTTATACCATTTGCGGGCGCTGCAGATCCAATTTCCAATCGTCGATGTATCCAATGATTCCCTGGACGCTTCCTGCATTTGCTGCATTCACATCGATTTAAAGTAATTGGGATGATTTACTTTGATGTCGATTGCTGTGAATTATGGGGATTGTTTATCTACTGATTATTGTAAAGTGGAACGAATACTACGCTGACTGTTCATAAGTCATCGACAATATTACAAATTTATGGAATATATTTTAAAATATACGAATAGAAAATTAAGTTTCTTAGGATCCATCAACTATGCGGATAGATAAATGTATTATTCAAATTACCTGTTTGAACAGCCCAAAACTTCTGTAAAAAATATTGGGCGAATTTATGTTGAAGCAAAATGTATTAGACACACACACATATATATATATATATATATATATATATATATATATATATGCGAACAAAATAACTGATAAATTAAGTGCTTCATAGTTTGCAAATCTTTTAAATTAGTAATTCTATTATAGTGTTTTCGTAGATCGCGCGTGACGCTATTGCAGCTTTGAGCGTAAATATATGGTTTCACTACTTTACAAAATAATTAAATTAACAAATACAAACCTTTTAGAGAGTTTTGGTAAGCGGAGAGGATAATACATTTAAAAAACATTGTGAAAGATTCAAGAACAACAATTCTTTACATCTTATTCTCATTTCGTTTGTTTCTCAAGAAATAAAATAATAATTACAGGCTTATTACCTGTCGCATCGCAAAAGCTGTTTATGTTCCAATCGGTGCAAGAGAGATTGTTTCATCTTGTTCGATTTTAGGCAAACGAATAATACCATCTTCGAAATTAAATGATTTAGTAGGTGAATAAAATTGAATAGAACTTTAAAAGGAATCCTCCACATGTGATAAAATCTTTACAATTGGCGCCGCTCGACCATAGTGGTTAATTGAATTAGAATCCTTAAAATTCTTTCACCAGGTATCCGCCGCTTATACGCGACACTTTTTTCAAGAAGCCTTTATACGGAATAAGTATAGGGAATCGTACATGCAACAGGTCAATTAGTGTGCATAGCACGTGGAATCGCTTTCCATCGGGGACTTCGTATCCGGTGGAACTCCAGTCAAAAACTGCATGCGCAGAGAGAACCGGCGTGGACTGCATGGAATGAATGATGTGTAACTTATCGAAGGAATCGATATTAATTTTCATTCATATTATAATTCTACGCCAAAATTATTGCTGAATGGCATTCGTTAATTAAAGTTGCGTGCGTCACTAACTTGATATTCCAAGCACGTGTTTCACAATCTAAAAAATCTGAAGAAATATCGGAATTTATTATATTAATCACAAATGTTGTTCTTGCACTAAATAATTTATTCGTTTTCAAGTTCGGAAGTTCCTATTGTCCAAATTCTGGAGGATGAGTTGATTCCGTTCACCAGTTACCTACAAAACTGTGCAAAATTCAGCTTTTATTGCGAATTTTACATACTTTCGAAGCCTTTTATACAAACTTGTTATAATATTAAATTACCACTATAAAGGAAACATGTTTTGATTTATAAATTGAGAAGACTCTTTGAACCTAACTTGCTACAATACTTACAATATTGGCGTCTCCAGGCTTCAGAGTCTTGTTAAACAATTACAGTCGGTGTCTAGGCGTTCGGCTGGCTGGATGTGACACAGCCGAGTATCAAACAACATCAGCTATGCCGACATCTTGCCTTCTAGGCGCCCAGATCATTGATACCTCCGTTTTATAATCCTTTAAACTTGCCAAACTCATCTTAGCTCACCTAATAATTTATCACTGAAGAAACACAATCATACTGTAAAACAGCTCCAAATACAAAGTGAATTTCCCCGAACTTATAAGAACGAAATATTACAAATTCCCCACCCGAATACGTAAACCCGAAAACAGTTAAACCGATACTCACAATTACCGTTTCTTTGCCATTACATTTATTTATTTACCTTCGCCTGATCGCGAGGTTGAATTGCAACTGAGTAAATTCCATTATCGCAACGAGTGTTCCAACTTTCTCCAAGAATATTGTCAAAATGAATTTCCCTGATACGCGACGACGATCGCAGTTTACCACTGGATTTTTAAACACGTTTCCTTCACTATTACGCTCCCAGAAATCATTTACAATTGTTCTTCCTTATCATTGCTAACCATTAACACAAGAAAATGGGAATCACAAACTCTATGAGGCGACACGGGAACCAAACTAAAAAACCGGCGGGCTATCGAACTTTGTTTTATTTGAGAGGATTAAAAGGAACCGTGTGAGTTTCAGACTGTTATCAAGAAGGGTTGGAAGCGCGTCAGGTATATTTTGCCAGGTGCGTCGAAGAAGCCGCCGACGGCGGACACCTGAAGACACCTGTGCGAGGTCGGAGGTTCGCCAAGAACTGATAGCGTGGGCGTCGCACCTTCGAAGACGTAGAGCAAGGACGCCGGTTACACAAAAGCAAGCCTGTCGAGAGGGGATGAAAGTCTTCGTTAGGTTCTTATTCGATTGGTGGGTGCCGATCCATTCGTACCTGGCCGCCTCTCCTCGCCGCTTCGGATCCTCAGTTTCTTTCATTGTTCCCCGCTTCGGTAATGCCTCGCTTTAATGCATTATCACTTTTCGTCCACCGAGGCGTTAATGAAGATGTGTCTGTTAGACGCGCTTCCATCTTGCGCAGGCTCACAGCTTATACGGAGATGCCTCATTTCCTCTGACAAAACATCACTTTCTTTTCTTGCCACCGAAGCATTCGGGAATCATTTGCATCTGAAATATCATTTCTTGCTCTGTCATTATTGTATTTCTCTGTATTTTCTCTATTTTATTTCTTCCTCTTTATTGTGCATTATACGTATTAGATAAATATAGACATTAATGACAGAATGAAGTGCAACAATATTCTCTTCTAACATGGTTACCCTCACTATATTTCAAGCGATATTTTTGTGGCAGAATATCTAAACGATAGAAGTTTAATTGGTGAGAACTATAGCAAAAAATGGTATATAATAAAACATTGTATATAAATAATTGAAAACCTAGGATACGACAGAGCGGTTTCAAGGGGAAGTGAATTACGCTGTAGTGGGAAGGCAATACACTGTATCAGCACGTTTCCTCGTATTGTAATTCTGCGTCGCCAGCCGGAAGTACTTGGGAATAACGTTTGGTGTGTTCATAGGGAAAGGGAAGTGACCGAGAAAGATGCACTTAGAGAAGGAAAAGGGACAGAAGGTGCGTCGATGGGCGAGAAGAGCGTGACTTCCGGTATCGAGGCGAGAGAGTCGTTACGAAGACATGTGTGGCAGGATTGGTGACCGGATATGGCGGCGAAGAAGCTAACATCCAAATCGCATGAGCGCAAGAAGACACACACTGGTTTCATGTTGCGAGCTTTTGATGCGAATCACGCGTACATTCGTGTGTACCAAATACCAAACTCGCTCCGGTGACATCATATTCGCGCATGGACACGCGTACTCTTTGCTTCTAACTACACGCGCGCCTACTTGCACGACCACCTCGTTACCATACTTACGCTTCTTTTCTCTTGGTAATATCTGTTAGTTGCCAGTGTATGCTTCCTTCATCCTGTTTGTAACCCTTCGTCGTGTCAGTTGATCTTGAGAACGAAGAATTTCTTCTACCGGCTGAAATAGTCATTGAAATAGTAGAAAAGATTATTCTTTTATGAAAATATTGGGGTAGGCACTTCCTAATGCTATTACAATGTTATATTAGAGATTTTTAACAGTTTCAATATCCTTTATAATCAACAAACTAGTTTTATAATGTTATTCCAATGTTTTAATATTTACAGTTCATCATTATCGTTTCCATCAGTTAGAGTTCTATCATTTACATTGTATTCCAAAGAAATGTTTGTCGACTTAACGCTAATGTATCCGCATCGGAAGGGAATAGTTGGCTGTCATTCCGAGTGCCACGTCGATGTTCTGTTAGCTATAACGGGCCGGGCAGCGCAATTGCTGGGCAATTTGAATATGCCTCGCGTGTATCGTGAACAGATATATGTATTTCCCTACACATCAAATTCGTAAGATCCGGTTAAAGGGAAGTGAAGTACTTTAATATTCAACCAGTGTCTTTGGAGACCGCAGGTAGTAAAACTATCCGATGTTATCGACAAGCTGTATTTGCTCCTACCAGTCGCCCGACGCGACGGCAACTTCTAACGGTACGAATTCGTGCACAGTGCAGAAAACAGAAAGTTTCCCTTTAGTTACTAATAGTACTAGCGTAGACTATGGAACGTACTACTATGTTAAAATTCATTCCAATAGAATGTGTGCTCTTATTGTTAAGATACTAATACTTAATCTGCAAAATTATTCCAAACTCTAATTTACTTATAACATCAAAAAGATTTCTAAAAATACCTGTATCTGTTGACTACATCTTGAGAAATCCTGGCAAAGTTATGCATTGAACAGTTAAAGCTGACTGGTTTTATTGACATGCAAAGTGGAAGTTTAGAATGCAATGTCACCAAAGCGGAGGAGAATGATTGGTGAGCTGATAGGAAATGGAAAGATGTCTGAGGGCGAGGGAGCAGTAGCTCGTTGATTTTGGTGATAGTGAAAAGTGACGATTACTATCTGCTGTGTTGCCATCCTGAGTGGCATAGCTCGCTAGCGGGAAGGAACAAGCTGGGACAAAAACCCAGCCGTGGAAGCACAATCAATCGGTACGCTAAACACGTACGGACGCTCGGTTGTGTGGACACACTGCTACACGCCAGGTTAGAACGTCGTACTCATACAATTGAAGGAAAGGAACGCGCCAACGTGTGAGAGGCTACCTTCTATCCGGTAGGAAGAAAAATACTTTGCTGTAATTTTTTCTGCAGCTGACGCCTCACAATCGTTTCGTAACATACCATTCGTAAGTAAATGAATAGAATGTTTTGCGGTGCGAAATATTGATAGATATTTAATACTCATATGTCTATCAAGATAAAATATATTCTATCCAGATTTATAAGTAACTAAGAAGTAAAGATGATAATATTGCCGGAAATGATACAAGTAGAAAAAGACGTGATAAATAGACTTACAGAATTCTGACTACCAAAATGGTTCCACTTGTTTATTACACTGAAGAAGAGAAACTTGTAACTGCTTTCAATGTAAACCCAAACTGCCTCAAACCCTCCATATTAATTTGATGTATCTCGAGCACGAGAAAGAGAAGAAAAAGTAACAGGGCACTCAAGAAAACGACGAAAGCAGGGATACGCACCGAGAAAACGAATCTCAGTAGAAGTAGGCCGTGCAAATAAGGTAGTCTGGCGAGCACCTGTAAAACTAAAAAATCCGGCCGCATGTTAATTGAAGAACAAACAGGTACAGTTCAGTGTGGAGTAAGCATTAGTTTGAAAATGTCTCACCGCCAACAAGAGCCACGCTTTCAAACGACAAAAGAATCTAGAAATCCGACCCGTCGCAAGCAGAACGAATGTCAATTAATTATCCAGAGCATTAACAATTGCCAGAATTTTTTCAATTATTATTTGTAGTTTAAGCGGTCAAATAGAGCGAGATTTATAATAATTTATGCCACCAAGTATCATCGATTTTAACATTTAAGTGATTCATCAGTCCACTATGTTTGTTGGCGTTGAATTTCAATTGCCGAAGGTCGCATTGATAACGAATAGTTCACACTTGCGAGTTCTAAATGCTCTACATGGTAAATGCCGCCGGCGAGTAGCGTTAACATAATAATAATTAACGAATAACAATTAACTCCAATTCATGCAATGCCGATAACAAGGCCCACCTGGAAACACACCGGTCAGCAAGCCAGTTTACAGCACCGTCTTAACAACAGCACATTTTAATTAGCGAAGGGTCGACACATTTGCAATTTACTATCCGAATTTGACCAACAATCATTCCTTGTTATTAATGATTAATACAAAATAACTGCTGGTATAAGTGGAAAAATCAGATTTCAAAAAATCTGACAGTGCAGTGTAATTCGTAGTAAGGTTTAAAAGGTTTTTTTGCACAATTGGGAATCACTGTCAATGCGAACGATAGTCAGATCACGATTCTTTCTGCCACTATGCAACCACCTGTCGCGTTCTGTTCGTCGATCGATGTCAGCGATGCAATTCGTCGAAGAGTGAGGACACACTTTACATAACTCCACTGATCGTGCATGAAAACTTCAAAAGCACACCGACTGCATGTCATTAACACTTTGCACTCTCAATTTATGCGAAACACAGTCAAGTATTGTTACATTTTCTGTACCCGGCGAGTTATAAACAAAATACAAAAGTTGGCAAACCTGTATATAAACATTTTCTATGTAATATGAAATTAATACTATTTCGAAAGAGTTTATTTTCGATTGTTCGTGATTATTAATTTGAAGAGCCTGAAGAAAAATTTGCAATGAAAGGAAGAGATTGAAATAAAGAATTCTTCCCAGAACGTTAAGTGCGGGCTTTCGAGGAGGGACTGCTTATCAATGGAATATATCAACATGCTCTCACTCTTATCAGAAATGGTTTATTTGATACGTTTGTGGCTGATAAACTTTCGCGGTCACTTTTTCACGCTCAACCACTTCTCTTCCAATTTCATAAGCATAATTTAATAATCAACTAATAATAAAAATAAGTGCAATGATTGTATGAATTATATGCTAATGCCGTTGATGTACTTGAGCTGACAGTATAACAACGTCAGAATGTCACGGGCACCGAGCACTTTGCAGATCAATGAAACTGAAGCCCCCAGCTTTGCTTTCGACCAGGAAATTGTTCTCGTCTTACAGAATGCCAGCACGTCAATATTGACAGATTACTTATGAAATACGCACAGGGGAACTGGGCACACTCGGTGTTCACTAGCCTGGGAAGAATGTCAAATCACTGGGAAACTGGCGTAAACTAGAAAAGTCGGTGTCAATTTCACTACGGGTTCTCTTACGAGATGCAAGGGTAACGGTTCTTTCCCCATAGTTACTGACAATGATCCGCTTGATTATAGTCAAGCGATTTTTATTTTGTTTATTCATATAATATAAAAGTTTGTCACTTGTCAATTTATATTAATGATGTTAATCATTGGCAATTCGATTTTTCAACCGCTAATAGTTTTCTGCGTATTTTCTTATTTAGTCTACAATTTAGAACTTCAAGAACATGAATTTAAGGTGGAAGTGTATCACAGGATTATCAGAAATAAGAATGACAAGTAGAACTCGTGTTTTGAGAGAATTTATTTTTCCTTCATAGCACCATTCATCGATGACATAACAATAACTATGATATGGAACGTATCACATTTAGAATTTTGGTACAAAAGCGAAAGGAAAAGGAAGCAGAATAAATAACTTTAGGTAAACAAACTTTGATGGATATTTTCGTTAAATCAATACACTTCACAAAATAAGCATATTCACTGCTAATTAATTTTTTATGCCGAATTAAATTAGAAAGTAAACGGATTAGAAAAACAAATAATATCATTTCACTTTTATTTTCGTATTGCATTTTAATTATTGCTAACAAAGAATGTTACGTGAGTGAACATGCAACAATCAATGCTTTAAGTACTAGTATAACAAAGGAGTACGAACGAATTAAATATACAGCATACGACACTATAATGGAGTTGCAACATTCATTTGTATCTCTGTTATTTATTGCCTGTCGGCTTATTGCGAGCTGACACACAAAAAGCGGCAAGAAATAAATGTTTAATATATGAAATACAATTACTCGATTTATTTAAAGAAGGACCACCGTTGATTATCAACATGAATACTATTGTGCAGTAAAATTATTGTAATTTGTGCTCCTATGACATTGTAGTCAACAGTTTGTAACAAAAAACGTGAGGTAATCTTGGCGAGGAACTTAATCGGTGGGACGTTTTAAGATGAACAAAAAAATCTATCTGCATGATTCGATGGTGACGAGAATTGTAATTCTTACATCATTTTGCATGCCGATTATTCGCTGCTTTGAATATTGTTGGCTGATGAACAGTTTTTCCCTAGACACGGTAAAGTCTAACTCAAAGTTTAATTGTAATTAAAAATCTCCAAAGGGTGCGGAAGATTAAACTCTCTTGGTACGATCCAACAAGGTAAATGTTATATATTAAATATGTCTCCCTGAACTATATAGATAAACAATGATCGCATTTCTTGTTAAAAGTCAACTAGATGCATATTTTGTATGCCACAGCTCTTCGTTAAAGCGACTTCGGACTATTAATGTTCGCCCCGTATAGTGACTCACTCTATTTATCACTAAGATTTTTAGGCCTAAGTTATATAAGTAGATAATTGTTGGCGATCAATCTTAATAGAGCCGTTCTGCACTATTATACAAGCACGTATGTCATCAACTTGAGGAATTAATATCGATTACATTTGAAATATTGAATTACAGTTGATACATTGAAATTTAATATAGGCGTGTTCTCGTTCATATTTGAAGTGGACTATTATAAAGTAGATAATGTAAACTACATCGTTGTATGTTTGTATGTTTGAAAATGTCAATGAATTTGGTAGAAATTGTTCAATGAAACCATAAAAGGAACAACAGGGCTCTGAAAAGACCCGAAAGTCACTTTGCTACCAAGAATCATTACGGATCTTTGCAAGCCCGCCTAAAATACTCACAGCACAGGATACTTTTTTGCACTCACCTGATTATTTTTGAAAGTGCATTTTCCATTTTTATAGTCCGCAATTTTCCAATCGATAGAACTTGAATATTTCATATTATACTTAAAAATAAAGTATGATATTTGCAAACTGATGTCGATAAAATTATAGAATGAATTTGCTCTGCAATTGTCAGATTTTATCTTATAAACACATTGCGTCGCAAAGGATAAGTACCACCGTTTTTGTTAAAGAAGTACAGTACAGACGAAACATTCGAAACACTCACCTATAAGTAAAAATCTCTGTACACATAAATTTCCTGATTCTTTCACAACAAATTAGGAACTCATACTAATTGAAACATTTCAAGAACACTTGAAATAAGAACACAATATGGACATAAACTGTTTGTCGTACATAAAAAACCTATAACACTCTCTAACACAACAGCAGGCTGTTTGGACGAAAAAATTAAGTAAAGATAGTTTCAACTATCGATTACATAGAATCATAACAAAGATGCTTTCAACAATGCAGTACAATAATATATTCTATTAACTTCGTATTTATTATTTGTGCTTTAATGTTTTACGAACTTTATTCTCTGGCTACGTTTTATTCGTTACCTTCCACTATACCATGTATAGCAACATTTCTATGACATGCAACTATTGTGACCAACTTTCTGAAAATTGATTCCAAATGTTCAATCACTTCAAAGAGTAACTCTTATTGTATAACTCCTTATACATAGTGGACAATGCTAACGTTTGTTACGCATTAATTGGTCTTTAATGATTACAACCCTATTACGCATTAACAGCGCCATGTAATATTTAAAAATCGAGTGGCTACGAAGGTATATCGAAAAATGTACCTCTGATATGCTACGTCATAACGCATCTCTATGAAAAGTAAATACCTCTGTGGTATAGAGCTCCGGTTAGAATTAATATCTTACGCTATGTAAAAACTTTTCTTTCATAACAATCGTCTGCTAGTATAAAAATGATACAAACGTAGAATGACATTTCGCTATTTCATTCTTCAACGTCGCAGCCCCTATCACTAGTGTTCCCGTAAAGGAATACACCACTTTGCAAAGATTCCAAATCTGAATGTTCTATAGATTATGTCATCACAAGTTCGCAATATTAGACTCGATTATAGAAATACAAATTGTAGTTCTACTGAGGCCTTCTTACCGCAACCATATGAATTCATGCGATTAGAAGCATTCGTTAGATTAGAACTCCCAAGATGTGTAACTCGCTGTCCATGGCGTTATGACAGACCAAGTTGGGAATCGCGATAGAAATTGTTTGAATCTCGGTGACCTTTGATTCTCGCCATGTAAAAAGTGACCCGCTAATGCTATTGATAGACATGGTGTCTTTGATGCTCCGGTCACCTAGAATTCGAAAGAAATTTATATAAGTTTCGATGTTTATCTCGTTTAGCATATGTTTCAAAACAATGTTCTTACATTAAGTTCAACAGAAAATGTGTATGGTGTACAGTCTGCAACGCAAGAGTAATAAATAAAGTACGTCTCTCTGTTATTCCATTTCGGCCCTTGTAAAGTTTTTTCTTCCAGAACAGACCACTTTTCCAAGTGGACATCTTTGTATGGGGATAAAATGATACCTATGTGATCAGGCCCTATGAAAACGCGGAATTATTAACCCCGATACAAAAAATTGCAAGTAGAATAGACGAAATGCGGATTCCATACCTGTAACGTTAAAAGTAAAACTAACAGTATTCTGTCGCACAGCCTTCGAAATCAGCTCAAGCTTTGTAGGTATGTTTATGAATGGTGCAGGGCCTGGAATCCAACTAGTTTTCCTATGAACATCCATATGGATAAGTTCAACAAAACGTTGATGATAATAATACATAACAGTGCAGTACGAAAAGTTTATATTACCATAGGAAAGTCGTGACAGGCATTAAATATGGCAAACCGCAATATAGTTCTTGCTCGCAATCTTTCACTGTAGGTGTTGCAGCTGCTATTTCAGGTACTATTGACTCTACACTATAGGGACTATTCATATCTAAGTCTACTATCCAATATCCTGTTCCTGAGTAACGAAGGTTTCCATGCACATCATAAAATTGTCGTTGCGTATGCTAAAGAAACAAATTATTAATCTTAGACATTGCAAACTTTGTAGTATTGTAGAGGCACACAAAAATATCTAGCGCATCTCACCGCAATCATAAAGCGTTCGGGTGCAGGTGACAAAGGATTGCCACTATAAGGAAAACCAAGAGGTGTGAGAATCAACACGCCAATCGCAATTAAGAATATGCCTATTAGAACACTTAAAATTCGTTGAGCGTTCTTAACAAGAAGTACGATTGGCATCTGGAATAATCAAATTCATTATTCTTTATTCTCTCTATTTTAGTATTGCAAGGTAGCTTTTGGGTTGATATAATTGTGAGATTACCGTAAAACTTAATAAAACGCAGAACAATATGGACAGCATATTTCCTATGACAACTTCCGAGTTAATACTACTGCCGGAGCGTCCCATAATTGGAATAAAGAGATAGAGTGCTCCAATTGCCAAATAAAACGATTGTATGTATGGCAAAGTCACAGCACCCAACTGTAAACCCAATGACTTCCAGCCTATTTGCAACATGGAACAGTTTCATTAATTATTACTTATTGGTAAAGAATGAAGATATCAGGAATCGAACTTACCCCTCCATGCACTGAAGAAGTTATATCGAAGAATATTTCCAATAGTAGGAAATATGACCCAATGTAATGGTATGAAACCAGATCTTATTTGGAGAAAAACGCACACAAGAAGAACAGACATCCATATTATGGAATATGCATCGCAATATATTTGATATAAAATCCATGAAGAGTTAATTTCCTGTAAAGAAAGTTAATATATAGAATTCGTTGACTATTCCTAGATCAATCAACTATGATGGACACTACTTACTTTTTTCTGTCGCGCACCAGTGTACAAGAAGAATGTCATTGACGCGAAGATGGTTGGACATATGTAAAGGAAGAATATCCAGGCTGGTCTAGCATACCAACTCATAACTTTCCCGAGTTTAGTAAGAGTAAGTGCTATAAATGTGCATGAAACCATTGATACAAACCATGAAGCAATTACAGCTCCAATGCATATCAATAAGTGCTTTAGATATATTGATCCCCGCACCTCTGAATTAAACATAAAACTTATGTTATAGATTATAGTTATAAATACAAAATATTAAAATTCTCACTTGTAATAGTATTACACCCACCACGTTTTGCAGCTTTCGTATTCAGATAAATTGAATATGATCCTGCTATAATACTTGCAACATTTATAGCATTTGCTACATATTGCGACCATCTAATAACGAATGCGCCCAAGAAGTCAAAAAACACAAGATTTCCGGGCGAATTCGATATATCGTTATCGGCCATATAATCATCCAATACTATCCCTTGTGCCAAGGCGAGAATGTTGTCCCCAGTTCTTTGCAAGGATCCTAGCGGTATTTGGTTTATATTGTCGAACTTTGTATGATAAACATAGCCATTTGTAGACCAAGCAAAGTCAAGACCTGCAAGAACACATGGCAGATGTGTACATTTGTTCAATCTTAACAATAGTGTATCATGCTGCAGTTTCAACTTCGTGCAGCAATATAATAAATAGCAGGAACTCATTACCAGAAACATTTCCAAAATCTCGAAATATTCTGAAATCAGTGTCTCCGGGTACAATGCCACTTTCAAATATTTCTTGTGCTAGTGAGGATGCATATGGATATGGCACTGATTTTGAATAGATCTAAAGATGAACATAATACAAGTTTAGGAAGTAATTAATATAGTAATGTAGTAATAAGAAGGCATGTAATTACATCAACAATCCAAGAGCTATGAGGTCCAGCTTGGAACAGTAATTCACGTCCACCAGCTCCACAAGCCTCTAAATTGATGAAAGCTCTTACTTCTTTAGCCCAGGGATGTTGTGTTATAAAACCATGTGATGCCTTTAAAATTTCATTTTTATTCATACTTTAAGTATATTGAAATTTGAGTAGACATATGTAATACATTACCTGCAGTAAATTTTCTTCTGCTCCATTAAATAAAAATATAACATTATGTTTTAACGATTTTGAATTATGTGCGATAACTCTTAGAACTTCCAACATCACAGCACATCCTGCTCCATCATCAGACCCACCTAACAAATCATTATATAAGTAACAAGTTAAGTATGAAGTATTGATTTAATTGATTAATATTTACCAGGACTCTCTGGAAATGTGTCAAAGTGACAATTCACTAATAAGCTATGTTTCACTGGCCTATGTGGCCCAATCTTTACAATGATGTTCTGAACATTCCTATAAACATTTGCCATTCCATCCAAAAACTTTAATGGAAAAGCACCACTGTGTTTTGTAACATCGACTTCAATCTTATGTATTCCATGTTTGTCTTTCATAATATTATCAATCTCAGATGTTAGAAATTTAATGGCCAAAACCTCGTTCTCATAACTTCCTGCCACCCGTGGCCCCAAGGAAGTAAGATTCCAGACATGATTATATGCCCGTTCTGCTATGAATTTTCCTGGGTACAATTTCTCTTTGCTGATAGTCAACCCTTCTGGCAGATTCTTTTCCAATACAACGATTGTAAGGGATACGAATAAGAAGAATGTGAGCACAAATAACAAATGCTGTGTTTCATTAGGCAGCACATCTTTCTTTCTGGGAGTGCCTTTACTTTCAAATAAGATATCACCACTGCCTTTCTTCAACACATGCTGCCTATACCTTACTCCATCCCTATTAAACTAAACAGAAATATTATATTCAACATTTTTCTTTCATAACTTTTATTAATGAGAATTAGAATAGAAAATATTAGTTTCTTCCTAGTGTGTGAAGGTGAAATTGTATTACAAAGTTTCCAAGCCACAAATAATGTAAAATTCAACTTTCAACAGGAATTGTGCAGTATATGCAAATGTGAAGGGTGTTACAAATACTATTTACCATCGTCAATGTTAGCGGAGTACAGTGCTGGTCACGAAAGGCACTTCGTGAACGAGATTATTTGCGATTGTTTGTTAATTAAGCTGCACCACTGTGATACGTTATTCAACCTTCTTCGCCGCATTCAAATTTACAGGGTCACGTACGTACTATCCACCATCTATCACATTGGCCAAGAATTCGATATAGCGCGCCTGACGACGATTATATTTGTTTACTCTCGATTTAGATTAATGCTTTTATCTGCCGGCGTGAAAACCGAACCTCGAGCCGCCTTTGATCACGGATAAGATTCATTTGAACGTTTTGCGGAAACTGGGCTGATAACAAGCCAGCAATTGAGCCGACACCCTGGCGACCGTGACTCGTTTTTTTCCTAGGACAGTGCAATTACGTATTCGCTTTCCATTCTTGAGACTTCATGGTTCGTTTTTAGCGTAACTGGCTCGCCGATATCAGGGATATTGTTATCGCCTGTGAATGCCAATTAGGCACGAGCACTTAAGCTGACCACAATCACCACGCACATATTCAATCGCCGACAGAAACCTACGTGTGCCGCTGCCAGTGGTATGATTTGTAAATGGCAAGGCGAAAGACGGTCGAAAAAGCGGAGGGTTCAAATGTCTGCGATTCACATCACAGAATATTGTTGCAAATGTCTTTCTTTTGCAATCCGGTGATATATGTACATACAAATCGCAAATCGCAAATCGCAAACCGCAACAAGAGGAATCGATACGATTTCGCAGTCCCACCAGTTTCAAATCGGTTCTATTTCTACAGAACACGACCGCGATTTATGTATGGAGCTTGCTGACGAATTTGAAATATCCTATGTGACGTCAATGAGTGTAATTATTTGATTGAAGAACTCGATATTTTTTTTATATACAAATCAAAAACGTGAACTTAATTATTCAAGTGGGAGTATTTTATAGGAGCTATATAGCTCCATAATATGGATTAATCAGTTAAATTTGTTAAAAGAATATATTTCACAGTAGAACAATGAAATGTATAAAATAAAAGTAACAATAATTACATTTTGTGATATAGCAATTATTAACGCATTTGTTTGCAATAGTGAACTATTTGCCAGACGCCATCTATATAGCGGTAAAAGTGGTTGTTTCGGTTGAAGATAAGGCAGCTCCTTTATAACGTTGGTTCCCGAGAAAATCGTGGCAGGATTGTCGCGTATGCAAATAGAAAGCAGACGACGAAGCAGTGAATCCAGCCGGCCCAGCAGACGGCGCACAGCAGAGACGTCGTACGCGGCTGTTCGGAAGTGCTTTTTAAATCGACGTGAATCGGCGTCGAAGTGCCAGGGCGGCGTAATCGAGGTTGAAAGTGGTGTGTTACTTTGCGCCCCGGTGGAAAAGACTAGCGGGCCGACATGGATCCCGAGGCATTCCTTGACATGGCCAATCAGGTCATCAAATTGAAAATGTTCCCATACTTCGACATCGCGCACTCCGTGCTCTGCGCGCTGCACGTCAGAGAAGATTTGGGCCCCGGTAAGCTGAAGCCCGCCCCGACCGATTCTAAATTTAATGCTCAAGCACAAGCCTCTGGCTCGGAGGCTTGCACCTTTTCTAAGATTATGTTTCATTCCGCAGCTCCTCCGTCTCCTCCTCCTGCAGCATCTCCGCTTCCAACTCCTCGGGATTTCGGTCTCCTCCTTTTCTACTTCCTTCACTTTTCATCCGTATTTCTCATTTCTCCTCACTTAGCCCTCCTTTCTTCATTATTTACGAAAGACTTCCCGCGAAGTCTTCTTTAAACCGTTCAAATGCCTCGACGATACGTTTCACAATTGCTCCGCATGGGGGGAATGTGCCAGAGACGAGCATCCCGGAATTATTTCCGTCTTGTTACGAAACAGGAAGATATCAGGATATCTGTAGTGGATCCTAAACCGAGAATAGTCACTTATTAATGTACGTGCAAATGTCTACGATATGACACTAATTTCTTTCATCGAGCACGCGTATCGTTTCGATCTTAACCGCGATGCTTCTTCTATTTTTATTTTGCCTTTTTAGATTGAACAACTTCTTCCGATGTTCTCACTCAACTGTATCGTTTTAAAACAAAAAGTATCGTACGGTTAATATTATTATTGAGAAGCGAATATAAACAGTTACTGTTGTCCGACTTTTTTGGCACAATTATAATAATTCTATCTCATGGCATCAAACTCCCCAGCTAATCTATTTCAGTATTCCTCTTCCCAGTGGGGCCAAATGTATTTACTATGCAATATAAGTTCACATTCAACATGTCCTTCCTGATAGATACTTTGATTGTATTATAAAAATTCTCTGTCATACATTGTTGTATTGTAATGCAGAAATTCAGGGATTATTATTATAAGTAAATACATATACCTTTTAGTACTAGGAATTAAAAAATAAAAGTAACTTATAAGTGAGTGTTGATACAAACAAAAGTCTTTTAAGTATTACAAAACAGAATTTCTGTGAATTTTTTTTAGCATTTCCCTTCAGTTATGCAATAATAAAACATATCAACTTAACACAGCCAATCATTGAGATCATGTCTGCACTGTGGCAATAGACAATTTCAAAATTAAAATCTTCATGAGTGGCTTTTCCCTCATGCTTATTAACAAAACAAGTTTGCATAAATGCTTATGCATTGATTAACTAAAATTATTAATCGTATAAACTATGTTAGCACTCTTTATATACAGTAAACTCTCAAATGTATAGAAATGAGAAGTTAAACAAATGCAGTGGGAGAAAGCAGTACTTTCACTCGTGCTTGCTTATCTGACATTTCCTTTGCATGCATATATAGCTGTGGCCACTAATAGGGCTTCCACATGACCCAATTGAAATGCCATATATTTTTACAATACATATCAGTGTTATATTATTTTATAGCAGTATCAACTGCTGATTTCTATTTATTATTTTGACAATACTCTATTATATGTTTATATGGTAATACTTATTTTCTCTATGATTCTGATACAGGTGCTCAAGCGTTTTCAAGGAAACATCCATTATCATGTTGGCTTTCAACAATGCTAGTCGTATTTGCAAGCGGTATGCTATGCAATGGTCTCTTAGGCGAGCCAATTCTTGCCCCTTTAAAGAATACACCACAAGTGCTAGTTGCTACTGTTGTCTGGTAAGCATCTGACAATAAATATTCCCCACTATTCTTAATAACATTAATAAATTCATCTTTTTACATTGTCCAGGTACGTGATATTTTACACACCATTTGATATTGGATATAAAGTAGCTAAGTTTCTACCAGTTAAGATAATATGTGCAGCAATGAAAGAAATCTATAGGCAAGTAAATTTACTGCATTACATATTAGATAAATCAATTATTGATAAGTCACTGTAATCGTTATTAATTCGACAACGCGGTTTGATCTTTTGCAGGTGTAAGAAAGTATATGACGGCGTAACACACGCGGGAAAACTATATCCAAACGCATATCTTATTATGATACTAATTGGAACTCTTAAAGGTTTGTAAAATTATATAAAAACAAGTCAAATTGTCAAAGGAATGGTTGATTTACATGAATACGTGTTTAGGAAACGGTGCCGGTTTTACAAAGTTGATCGAACGTCTCATACGCGGAGTATGGACGCCTACAGCCATGGAATTCATGCAGCCCAGCTTGTGAGTTTCTTAGTTGATAATGTAATTGAAGTTTTAGAATTCTTGGGTAAGATATTAACTTTCACGATTTATTTCAGCCCAACGAAAGCATCAATGGTTGCATCTATTATATTTGTCTTAGACAAAAAGACTGATCTTATATCTGCACCACATGCTCTTGTGTACTTTGGAATTGTCATTTTCTTTGTATACTTCAAGGTTTGTGTGTTGTTTATTTATGATTAGTACAGAAATCTAAAAAAATCTCCAATAACTCTTCTCATCTGTTTAATCAACACATATGGACTTGCAGCTATCATCAATATTGCTTGGTATCCATGATCCATTTGTGCCATTTGAAAATCTATTCTGCGCATTATTCCTTGGTGGAATCTGGGACTCTTTGGCTAAATTGTTTGGCAGAGGCCAAGCAAAGGATGAGAAATCTGATGCCAAAAAGAAGGATTAAACATATGCTGGGATTACATATGTAAATATAATATTGATAAAGCTATTCAAGACCATTTAAGATGGGCTGTTGTTCCAAATTCAATTTTTCATCCTTCTTTTGCAGCTGAGTTTTAAACTCTGGACGAGACGAGCTTAAGTACTAGCAAGGAATTGCTAAGGAGCAATGATGTGCAATATATCGAAGCTAATCAGTCAACATTTGCCTCTTCAATTGTGAGAATTGACAAATCATTATACGTCGGAAGTACAATAATTTATTATAATACATATTTTATTAATGTAGTAGTGTATTGCCAAAGAGTGTAACTTGAATCAAATCAACCCATCAGCAGTATTACACATGCCAACGTAAAATCTACACATTCAGAAATACACTTAGCACAGTTACTTATTCTTGATTCACCGATCTTGTGGGAAATGTGTATTTATGGTTGTTGTTTTGCGTTTCACGCCATCTTGTTACATAACGTTACTATCTTTCGTTAAGATAGTTGTCTATATTACTTGGTAAGATATAGAAATGATTTATGCAACTGATAGAAGTGTGTCCCTTATTATCGTCTTTGATAATACATGCAAGATCTATGCTGATAAGTAATTAATGGCTACAACGAGTAGGGGGCATTTCCGATCGAAATAATGAAATCAGCATACGTTTATCGTTCTATATACCTCGAAGCCTTCCTCCCGAAAAAGTGTTAATATTTATTACGCCTTCTTGCCAAAGTCACTCTGTCGCATTATCAGGCGTTTGATAAATGAGACAGAAGTATGGAATTCACTCAGGTTAAATAACTTCGGAGTTGTACAATTTTACTGTATATTCGACCATTGAGATTGTAATAATAAAACATTCAGAGAAACCGCAAGATTTGGAAAGTATTTCTTCGAATATCAACATAGATGTTTTATCCCATTGTTAAAAGAATACATTTCATAAACATATTAATAATTATCAATGTTTTACCTACTTCGTTGATAACACCAACTAGTAAATGGTTATGTCCTGTTTCCAATTATGTAATTCTTCTTTTATTCTACACCAATTACATTCGTATGAAAATAATCGTTCATATAAGTATTACAATCGTATAAAGGACTGATTACAACTTAAACCAACTTAGCATACTTTAAAATTATCTTGAACACACTTTGTAATTCAATTTTGTAACTTGAAAGTGTCAGTGTGACTTGGAAAGTTCGTTCAACGAACCGACTGCGACGAGACGGCGGAACCCTAGACGAATTTCCCGGAATTTTGTGAACCATTTGCACTGATTTGCAGTTCTGTTTCAGTTCCGCCAGTTCCCATTTTCCTATATATACAGCTGATGCATACATATATGTGTAGGAATGCGACTATAACGCACACAGCGGCGCGCATAAGCCGCGTTCAAACGGCAGACGCACGGCGGTATCGATTCGAGCACGACAGAGAGCTTCCGTGCCTCCGCACGTAAAATCCTAGCAGTGTCGGCTTTTCTATTTAAGAACTCCTCGTCAACGTGACTGCCGCTATGGAATCCGCAATCGTGCATCTCGAACAAAGCGTAAGTTAATTATATTAACATTTTGTATGTTCCTTTCGGAAACATTGCGAGAATCGCCTAATACTGTGCGTGGTAGAAGTGTCAAAAGTTACTTCCTACCGGATGAAAGACAGTCTAAAAGAAATCATTAGAAATGACAACAGATATTTTGCTCGCTTTAGAGATTTTTGTAAATATATAGTTTTGGTCAATTATGATAATAAATTTATATTAAAATAAAATGTGCAAGACAGTGTAATAAAATGTGGATGTTATTGGTGTAACAGTCGAAGGAATATTAACCGTTTAAGAAAAGTTTATATGCAATACAAAACTGTTTCATACGAAACGTGGGAGGTATAAAGGACACACGACCATAGTCGACGCCCGCACAAATTACACATATTTCTCATTAGAATGTATTTAATTCTAAACTAGTGTGTACCGTTTTTTGTTACAGGTTCAAAAAGCCGACGGGAAACTTGACATGATTGCCTGGCAGATAGACGAATTCGAGAAGGAGTTCGAGGATCCTGAAAATGAGGTATGCTATACTTCTTCGTACACACATGGACGCGCACATATGCTGAAATTATATCCGTTTGCTGTTGATTTTTGTTGAGTTCTTTTGTAGTAGTTTCTTGGCAAATATAATAGTCCGTAAGTTCGGACTGCGAATTACTAGTTTGCCGACGCAACGTTTTGGTCTGTTTTTATTTCTATACATATTACAACCGATAGAATGATAAAGCTTTTCTGTAATTGAGATCCTGTCCCGTTTTATGAACAGGTATCAGTGCTCCGCCTGTTACGTTCTGTTCACCAAGTAACAAAAGATTATCAAAACCTTCGCCAAGAAATACTGGAGGTACAGCAGTTGCAAAAGCAACTATCAGATTCTTTGAAAGCTCAACTCTCTCAGGTGCACGGGCATTTCAATCTGTTGCGTAGTAAAATCGTGGGACACAACAAGCTGCCGCAACTCAAATAAGGCAGTAGTTTCTAAGCAAGCTTTCAGTACTCCTTTTCTATTAAATTTAGTCGCTCCAGAATTGCTTATGGGTTGACGACAATGAGAAGCATCAGCATATCCTGTTTCCCTGAATTCTCGACTATTGCTCGAATATTAATTTCCATGTAAATAAGTTCACTACAAATTTCCTTCAATTTTTCTTACCGCTACTTTCACGCACTCGCATTTCATACATCTTAGTTTTTGGTTGAACTGCACAAACTGGTAGTCTGTAACAATGTCAGTGTGACGACTCCACATGGCTTACAGTATGGTAGTACACAGTTTCTTTTCGGCAAGATTTCCTCTCATTCGGAACTTAATCTAGACTAGAAAAAACTTCACTACAATTCTTGAAATTTTCTATTCTGCCATTTATACTAGATCTTCACTCTACTAGGGCATTAGTGCTAACCCGACAAGTTGTCGGGCGACGATTTCCTTAACATTGTTTTTATACACGTTTACACAATAATGGTCGATCTCCATTGTAAATGATATTCTTGTAAAAGATCTCCTTAATCTAACGACACCAATTTGAACCTTGTCGATGTTGTAACATAGTCAACAAGTTAATTAATTTGACATCCCTCTATAAACGAGGCACTGGGGCCAATCCGTATACTCGTGCGTTCGTCGAAAATAAGTAACCGAGCACGAACAAAATCAAGCTCATCCCTCTTTATCCGCATTCAGGAAGGACTTCCGTTCCACTCTCGAGCGTTGTGTTCTTCGTACTCACCGATTCATTCAGCGAATCTCTCGCAAAAGTTTCAATGAAAACACGATTATCGAACCTGAGTCTTCCTTCCTTTATCCTTTAAAGAGTATATCGCACGGTAATTACGATATACGATATAACGTGACAATTGCTAACGTTGCCAAATTTCTAATCACCACCTTGACCATCTAACAGTGCACTATTTAACAAAAAATTCAAGGCTTCATCGAATCAAAATCACACATCGCTTACGGAATTTGATTTAGTCAAGTTTTATTAGAACGAATTCGAGTTTTGTTGCTTGGAGAGATGTTGCGAGCTCCCTCGTAACACCCGCGGGGATTGTGAATTAAGAACGGTTGGTGTAAGAGACAATTGCTGAAAGTGGCGGAGTTAGAAGAGTATACTGCGAGTGTTTAGGATACGAACAAAATAAACTGTCATTGCCTTAAGACATAGGTGCGCATTTCACAAGTTGTGTATACTATGTTGATCATAGACGACAGTGTATTATACGATTTATCATGTAAGTTACATGAGAACCTCTTATCTAATCTAAGAAGGCATACACCCGAATGTTTCTGTGTTCATTGTATTATATTTCATGACACTTTACGCTTTGTTAAACAAACCTTGCGGGGCTATATTGTACGAGTCATTGTTGCGTTTGATCGCTTAACCCTTTTGCTGCGCTTTTCTCGATCTTCTCATACTTACATCGGCTGTGTATCAGTGTTAGTACAAAATTCATTAAACCCAATGAATTGTTAGTCGAACACTTGAATGTTACGTGCGAGATATCGAGTTTGGGATGCGCCGATATTTTTGCCCGAGGATGATATCCGAAATCGATATTTAGTTTAGGTCTATTAGACGACGACATATGTATTAGCATCTAGATTGATGTGCACCCTTTTGTTGAAAATAGCCGAGAATCCCACCTGCGATATTGGCAGGCGCGTTTATAGTTAGAAACTGTGACGTCGGCGATACTGCTGACGCGCCAGTTTGACGTCACCGAACTTCGTAACGTCGGATAAGTGATTCTATTTTTCTTCTTGTTTTCAAGAACAATCGATTACCCATCAAGGGCTTTTTTTCAGCGTCCCCGTTTCTGATGCTGCAATTCTGCGCGTGTGTTGGTATGTTCATTAAGAATTACGAGGAGGAATTCGCTTGGGATCGGAAAATTGATTTATTGGTTGACAAAGTCCTCGTAGACTTTGATTAGTTTTTAGGTAGTCAAATTCGAGAATTGTTAAACGGAAGCTAGAAGCTAGCGTAGAATGTAAGATAGGAGAACAATGGTCTGGAACACATTGAAAACGTGCCAAAACTTTGGTCAATTAGTATGTAACAGCTTTAGTTCACCCGAAAGCAGCAGCCAAGCGTCTGCTTTTCGCGGTGCATAGTTTACATATCACGTTAATGATAATTGTTAATTTGTCGAAAAGGCTTGACTTCGAGATTTGCGATTGGATTTCGATTTTTTATTAAAATGTACCACTTCCGACACTTGAGCGATGCAAGGTGTACTTTAATAGAGAACAATGACGAACTTGTGGAAAGTTCAAAGTTCAGGATGCTCGAGTAGAATACTCTTTTTGTCCTTGTTATTTGCCACTCCGATTATTCTTCTCGAATGCTCTCGAAATTCCATATCAAGCGACTAACAAGATTTCATCGATAGTTCATTAGGTGATAAAATAAAACCGAATATATCCCCATTGTTTGTTAATGGACATCTTGCATTCCACTGCGAAACACGTTGTTAATGAAAAACGCCCCGATGCATGCTGCACGCTTAGCCAGATTTCTTCACCGTTTCTTTATAGTTCACTTTTATGAAACTGGACAATTCTATCATAATTACAAGAAATTTGTAGTAATCGATGAAATATACAGCTGTTTCGATTATTCGATTGCTTATAGTCTCACAAACTGCACTTGGACTTGGATTACAATTTTATCTGAATTAATTTTGTAATTGCTGAAAAAATCATTGAAATCAGTATGGATTTGTGCGAACTATTGATGGATTTGTAATTCAGAAGGAATTGTCCTGTTCGTGATTCGAGATTGCAGTTTCTCAATCGTTTACAACACTACACTCTATACGCGATTGCTCAAATGTTTCGATATATATTTAAAAATTGCAATACAACAAATACTGTATCTTTTTAGAAGTTTATCTTATCACATTATGTAATAAATTGTTATCTCTGTAGCAAGAAAGCCAACGTTGTTCATTCACTTACACCTACTGCGTAATTAATTAAGTTAATGTTATAAATATTCCTGAATTCTATTTGATGAATTTTCTTTTTTATCTTATTATTTATTTGTTTTATATATCTCAAGAATATTTCTACTGAAGGTGGTCTTAGGAAATATAAAAGTAATCCATTTTTGATGCAATCCTTATATAAATTCCGTAATAAGAATGAAAGCTTTGATTTTTAAATCGTTCCATCAGTTTTATAAAACTGTCAAAAACGCTAGAACTTATAAAAGTCCAGTCTATTAATTTACTACTAGTTTTCGAAAGTGGCATTCTGTTTAAAATATTACAAAAACGTACTTCTTACCAACACGGGTAGATGAAGGTAAGTTGATTCAAGCAATCAAGTCTCAGTTAATAAACACGGAAAAGTGGGTGCTCTAAAAAGCAAAGCAACCCTTTCTTTCAGCAACCTAGTTTCGACTAAATCAGGTACGAGGTCAGATGAACCGTGAAGCAGCCTAATCAATTACTCATTTCCTTTTACCGGCGCCTATCGCGGCGAAGCTTTAGAATGCTCCCACTCCCCAACTTGATGAAAGTATCGCCTTATCGACACGATATTTATATTCATGACAAAGTTCGGCTGCGGATTTTCAGAAACCAGCAGTCCAAAAATTCACAAAGGCCGCTGTTTCTAGTCGTTTGCTCCAAATACTGTGGAACCTTTGAAGAGATAGCACGTTATCAGCAAACCCACGCTCCCGTTTTTCCCTCAAAATCCTTGGAAAATTTGGTGGATAAAAGCGGGAAAATGTAAACGTCAAAATCATAAATTCGCAGATGAGAATTTTGAAACCCTGCCTTTTTCCTCACTTCTTGTTTCCGTCTATGAAAATATGGTGCATAAATTAACCTTTGCTCGGCGAGATCCCATGGTAGTTGAATATTTTAATCACGACTGAATGAACAAATATGAATATGAATTAATGCAGTGTTGGTAAGTACGGGATTTCACGCGAACTAAAAAGTCAAGAGGCAAAAAATGTATTTCTCCTGTAAAATTAATACTCTTTGATGGAACTACGCTAACAAAAGAGCTTAATAACTGGAAACCGCAATTCAATATTCGTGAATACGAAAGGTACAAAAGTTCTCCGCACAACAACAATTTTTTCCGACAGTTTTCAAGCTGGGGGAATGAATTACGTAGTATAAATGTGAAAGCACCACCGAGGGACAAATAACACCTTTTACACTGTCATCTTTCTTTAACATAAACTTTGCTTATACGAGGAAGAACAAAGCACAGGAGTATTAGTTGCACTACCGGTTATTGAAAATAATAGCTCCCCGAGGCAGGCAGAGCAAACCAGTTGAACACATTTCACGAACAGAACACCGTACAGACGGAAGTAGGTCTCCGGACGTAGGAGTTATCACTAAAAGTAGCTTTTCCACTCTGTGCTCGACTCGGCCAACTTGGCTGGCTTTCAAGAGGGGAATTATCTTTTGTGATCTTGGCATATGCCTTCGAGAGATATGCAGAACTCGTTACGTAAAATCTGCTTTCGAGGTGGATGACAGGCCTTTAATGCAGAATATAGAAACTTGCAGCTTCACCCTTCGTGCTTGGAAATATCAAGATTTACTTGGTTGGAAATGTTTAATTAATAATTGATGAAAGGTTGGCTTGTATCCAAGTATTTAATTCTTCTTCTATTGTACCTCACTCTTAAATTAAATTTGTATTCAAATGAATGTTAATCTTAATAATGTTTGTTTTACTTTACTTATTTAAAATACCTTAAACTCCTTGAAAATAAGTCTCCCATTCTTAAATCATTAACTAAAATGAAAATAAATTAAAACTGAGTTAAACAGAATCAGATATTTATTGGACTTTGACCAATTTATTTATATGGGATATTATTTAGTTTCTTAGAAATTCTCATGTTTAAAGCTGAAAGACATTCCATGAAAGTTTACTTTAATGAATCTTAAATGCTTTAAAGTGGCTCGTCACTTTCATTCGAGACGTACGTGACAAAGTCATTAGGCGTAGCCGTCACACTTTCAGTTTCTCTTTCGTTAGTGCAGAAAATCAGTTCCGCCAACGATAGCTACGACAAAGTGCAATTGTGTGTTCACGCGAGGAAGGAAATAGCTCCCTTTAAGCTATTCGTCCCGCAGGACTCGTATTTCGTATTTCCTGACTTGTATTTCCGTCAAACCTAGCGACATAGTTCCGAAACATTTTTCCCACATGAATTCCATTCCAAAGTAGAATCTAATACATCTTTTCAAAGATTCTTTATAATAAATATTCTCTAGCCTATTTTGCGGTACAAATTTTATTCTGAATATGGTTTTCATAAATTTGTGATAAGCTTGTCCCTAAATCATCGAACGTTCACGAATTATTAAAGTGTTGTATTCTATTTATTATGTTTAATAAAAATTGTTCTCTAGAAATACTATACACTACTTACTTTCAACATAAACATTAGCGTCCGACATTTTACACACTTTTCATCGACTCGGCCATCATTTGGGGAGCTGATAACATATGGCAATACCCAGAAGCCCTGATAACACTAAAACACCGACATTCAGAATGAATCAGTTTGTATACATAAATCATTAAAAAGACGCACACATACACAGTTCGAGTTCAGGAAGATTTCGTTATCTCTTTTTGCTAGGTATAAAAGCGGGGAGCAAGCGTCTAATTTTTTATTCGTTCTGAAAGTGTAACAAGTTGGTTTGTGTAAAGAATTGCCGAAATTAATTATTACGCGAGTGAAATCATGTCGTCGATAGAATCATTGCAATTTCTGCCGATTTTCCTTTCGGCGGTGGCAGTAATTTTAGCCATATTTTATTACTGCTTCAAAGGACTTGATTTCTTTGAGAAACATGGAATTCATCACTTGAAACCTTTGCCAATATTCGGCAATATGGCGCCGATCTTTTTCCACCGGAAGCCGATTTCCAAAGTGATCACAGAAATTTATAACATTCATCCGGAAGCGAAGTACGTCGGCATGTACGATTTTCTGAATCCAGTCATCGTCATTCGTGAGCCGGAATTGATAAAATCCGTCACTATTAAGAACTTTGACAATTTCCCTGAACATCGGGGATTCGTCCAACCCGACCAGGATCCAATGATGGGTAATAATTTGGCAGTTCTGCCAATGGAGAGATGGAAAACTGTTCGATCAGCTGTGACCCCGATTTTCACGTCGAGTAAAATGAAAAATATGTTCAAATTAATGTCTTCCTGTGCCGAGGGCTTCTCCGAATTTCTTGCCAAACTTCCTCCCGACGAGCAAGAAATGGATGTGAAAGACGCTTTCACCAGATACACGAATGATATTGTTGCCAGTTGTGCCTTTGGAATCAACGTCGATTCGATGCGAGACCGAAACAACGATTTCTTCAAGTTCGGTCTGAAAGCAACGACCTTTACTCCCAGGCGAATGTTGAAAGCCTTCGTGATGAGGAGTTTGCCTGGAGTTGCTCGGTTCTTGAATTTAAAAGTCATTCACGAATCAGTGGCGAATTTCTTCACGAACGTCGTGTCCGAGACAATTAAAACCAGAGACGAAGGAAACATCCACAGACCAGACTTGTTGCAAATTCTGATGGACGTCAGAGGGAAAAGAGGCGCAGAAAAAGAATTGACCATCCAAGAAATTACTTCTCAAGCGTTCATTTTCTTCTTCGGAGGGTTTGAGACAGTCTCAACCTTGATGAGCTTCGTCGCTCATCACCTGGCGGTTCACCCTGAAGTGCAGAAACGAGTGCAGGAGGAAGTGGATGAGGCGTTTAATGATTCGAATGGCAGACTCACGTATGAGGCGGTCTCCGGCATGCGATATTTGGAAGCAGTCATCAACGAAGTGCTCAGGTTGTATCCGTTAGCTGCCATCTTAGACAGAAAGTGCAGAAAGGACTTCGAGTTGCCTCCGGCGCTGCCTGGAGGGAAGCCTTTCACAGTTAAAGCAGGAGCGAGTATTTGGATTCCCGCTTTTCCAATCCAAAGGGATCCAAAGTACTTCGACGATCCTGAGAAATTCGATCCCGATCGTTTTCTTTCCGACCAGAAAGATTTTCAAAATTCCGGAACATATCTTCCGTTTGGTTTGGGGCCAAGAATGTGCATCGGTGTGCGTTTTGCTTATCTTGAAACGAAAGTGTTACTTTGTCATTTTCTCGCTCGGTGCGAGTTGCTCCGCTGCCCGAAAACCAGCGAACCATTGAAGCTCGTAAAATTGGGATTTTTTACATTTGCCGACGGTGGATATTGGATGAAAGTGCAGCCTAGACAGTCGAGCGTGCTGAATCCCGTTGGCAAGCCGTGGCGGACTTCTGGAAATCCGGACGTTGACACTGACGACGGTAAAAATAAAACCGAGATTGATACTGATTGATCGATTCTGTAGATTGCGGTTAGAAAATACAATTGATCTTATAGGAATGTGTTATTTCAAAGACATATTTAATCATCATTGATACACTTTAGATTAAATTTTGGAGCCTCGGCAAATTATCTTTCCTTGATTAATTTTAATATGTAATATATTTGTAAATAAAAAAATTGTATTACTATAACGGAAAATACGATACTATAAAAATTATGATAACAGAATCTTGTTTTGTATTGAGAGTCTTGTAAATAGCGGAAGTGCGATGCAGTTTTTAATGAAGTGTATCAGCAGAATATTCCGTATCTCATAATGATTCTCAGGGACTGCGGTAAATCCAATCACGATAGGAATAATGACGTTTCCTTGAGCATACGAGTCTGATATGTGACTAGAAATACTATCAGCTTCTAATCCGAGTGACCCTCGTGCGTCTCGCGGTATTCACTATTCAAGGGCTTCCACGGTGCATACATACTTATTAATCTCACACTACTTAATTCAATCCACTTATGATTCAGCTAAAACTTCCTGTATAGCTTTTTGTGCTTATATAGATAACGCAGTCACTTTATCACTTGTAGATAAAAATTCGAAAACTGGGAGACATGTGAGATTTGTATTGTATCTTTAGTTTATTGTGGATAATGTAATATTAATCTAATCGTGTTTTGACACCGTTAATGTGTAAGTTTGTATATTATATTTGTAGAAAATAATTCGTGCTTTATATTAAATAAAACAATTATAATATTGAATCAAGTATTTATGCATTTATACATCTTTTATATTATTATTATACACATTATAATGGCCGTAAAAAGTTGAATCCAAAGTGGCGATTTCTACTAAGATTTTCGTGCATCGTTAATTTTAAATAATTTTTCCAAACGAGCGCAACAGTTGAGAATGCGGCTCCGCATCTTTTGGTGAATCTTCACGGAATAGAGACAACTGGAACAAGCACAAGTGGTAGATCAGCCGCGCGTGGAGGAAGGAAAAAGGCTCGCTCGCAAATCCATTAGAGTCGGTGTCTTTCAAAGGAACGCGGACGTGACAAAGGCGTCGATGCTGGCACAACTGCATTAAACAGCCACGGAAATGCAGTTTCACGCAAAGATCTTAGCGTTTTGTCGTTTTACGTTGAGGGTGTTGCTTCGGCGCGGCGGCGCAATGTTTTATGGTTCCTTGACCACACTGTCCTAGCGAAGCCTCCTGAATCGGCCATCCGGTTGAATCACTGCGATCGCTCCGAGAACCGAGTGCCCGCTGCATTGTTTCGTTGTCGCGGGCGAAAGTGCAAATTTTGCAAGCGAACTTTACAGTCGCATCGCGTACAATACCTGCCATTTTCGCCCACTGGTTTGGAAATGAATAATTAATGAGCTGGACGCACAACATTGGTTAATAAATTGATTTGGATTACATTTGCCGAAATCAATGTAAATTAATTAATCTTCTGAATGAATTAAAAGGAATAATAGGCTTGAAAATGAATTAATACAATATAGAAATTTCGATGACTCGAAACGAATGAGTTAGTCTATAAATTCAGAGAATGTAGAAAAGAAGGAATCAACCGGTCTCGTTTTATTGGCAGCTTCTACCAGTTCGATTGGTACCGACTTCGACTTCATCAGCATAAATTGTTCCCACAATCCTTTTGTCTGATTTTCATCAGTGAAAGTATACCAATAAACAACACTTTTCAAAGATCGTTCCTAGTATGTAAGTACATAAGTAGATATTCCATCGTGATACCATAGTATGAGTAGGAGTATTGTACAAGATTCTCACATTGAAAATGCGTAACAATCTCTATCTGAGTCATCAGCAATTATCTGATCGCGACTTTCAGCATCGAAATACAATTTAACACTGATTAAATGAAATACATGTAACACACATTAACAGGAAGTATTGTATAAATACTATCCAAAAACATCTAATTACAGTAATTACAATTTGCATGTGATAAGAATGATAAAATGAATGTCTTGAATTGAGAGATAAGATGACTGACTGGAGATATGTAATCTGAAATCTATTAATAATCCAACAAATACTAAATTTAGAACAGTATGTAATAAAAATTTTGTAATTATCTTTTTATATTTCTGGATCATTTTAAAATTTTTGTTCTAATTCGTTCCTGGTTTGATCGATCACCGTGTCATCCGAGAATCCGGCGAATCCTGGCGGATTAGAAATTCATAGAAATCGTGCAGACAGAAGCGGTTTCCGCGGTACTTTTATCCCTCGATGATTTCATGCAACATCAGCATTTCGACTTGAGGGTCGGAGCTCTTTCCGCTCAATTTCCAGCGTGCATCGCGTGAAAGCGGAGCCATTCGTACAATGTCAACGTGCCATGCTTGCGTGATAAAAGTACTTAACTTTCCTTTAAAAGTACTGCATTTTATCTCAACAAATTGTATTTATTAAAACATTTAATTGTACTGACTGAGAATCCTGATTAATGTTTAATTAGGCTGCAGAATTCTCCATTCATTTTATATCTCGACAAACAGTTATTTATTAATTACAGAACTGTCTGTAAGGGTTTCGGCAAATATATTTAATTTTTCATATGTTTGCGATTCAGTAAAAGCATTTTGAGTAATTACTCATTCGTTTGCTGCACATACTTAATTATTGGAACACATGTATGCTTTACTCCGCGTTCGAAGCCCAATGGTAATACAAGAAAACACAAAAACGAACAGTATTGTAAAGCATTGACATAAGTACATACGTATTTGGTTATTACTGTTGCAAAATCAAGGAAATGTATCATTAAAAGGAGTCATTTTCCATTGAAAGCAAAAAGGGATTTACTTTTGTTCGCATGGCCGAGAATGTCAAATTTCATGCACAAAAAGACAATAGGGGGGAAAAAATTGCGACTGATACTGCATCATTTTCTTATTAACCTGTCTATCGATAACGATTATTTCTTTTCTTGTGGAACGTTCGGCGAAGGGAACAAAATCCATTCATCGCGTGGAAAGTGTACGATCGCCAACCGGTATTGCTTTCCACATTTGATTATTAATCGATGATCCCACCAAGGTGAAATTCCCATTAATTACTGAGGGCAGGAATGGAAATCGGAACGTTCTATCGAAATCCACTTTCATACACTTCGATGTTTCGATTAGTTAATTGGCGAGCGATCGATTATTTTATTCAAAAATTTCAAATCGACGCACTTACTAAATTAATTCGATTGACCAGTGAATAAAAATTGCGTCATTGCTGGAGTCACAGAGGAGAAACATTTAGCAGGATTCAAAACGTTGCCGAGTGCCCTTGTTAAAGGGCTTGCTCGTAATTACACGCGCTAATTAGTCCGAGTGCAGACGTGCTGCGGTGTTCAATGGCAGAAGAGCTAAAGCGCCAATACGTCTACATAATACATTCTCCGTTTTGAATTTCATTTACACAATGCTCGTGGCTGGTTATTCAGTTTCCACAATAGCAATAGGGCTTTTACTGAACAATGCCATTTTTTCTCCCTTTCAATGAAAGCAGCCATCTAACAATAAGTACTTCAGTAGTACGCAGGGTAATACAGGTACACATGAATCAGTGACCATTTTAGCTAAATTATCTTCGAATTCGGGTCACCTAAAAATATCAGTTAATTTCGATATTACTTCTTTATATATTGCTGGTACTTCTCCAATTAAAAAAGCAATTAATTTCATTCTGCTTACAACGTGAAACATTTTATTCCAGAAATAGATCAAATTATATTTCTCTGGTTATTAATTTTAGTAACTGCTATTTTATTACTTAACTTGTACTACCATTTATTTGTATGGTTAAAGCAAAGATAGCTGTTTAAGTATGTAACGTTCTAATTAATAGAAAAGCCGAACAACTCCCAAGTGGCCTATTGAGTAATTGAAAAGAGTAAATTTGATGCAAGTAATTTTCTCAGCGACTAATATTAACACAACGCAGAAACCATCCGGTTTGCCATGAATCCTAAGGGAAACATTTACATGAAGTCATTATGTCCCCCAGCGTTCCTTTCCAGCCTATCTTCCTCGCGTCACTGGAACTTTCCGCTCAATTTCCGTCGCACTGTCCACAGAAAAGAAAGTGTATAACTTGAAGAATCGAGTGTCGATGCACGCGAGGAGAAAATTAGTCGGCGAGGCATAATCGTAATTAAGCATATCGAGCGAAGTAAAACAAACGTCGAAATGTATCATCTGCTCATTAACGTCGTTTTTTCCGGCCTACAATTACAGCGAATCGAGTTCACAGGTAATAAAGAGGCGAAGTAGAACTTCTGTCTGGATGAACATGAATTTTACTTACCCCTTTAGCCATTTGATACTGAATTATAGTGTGTGTTTGATCGAACGTTAGATCGCTAATTAATCTGGTGGACGAGCTGCGGCTAATTGCCGCATACCCAATTTGCCAAACTGTTCTAATTGCAACTGCAATCTGTTATTAATATCTCCCGCTAATAGCGCTTTCTGGAATCGATGAACTCGGCGTTTGGGATGGAAGATAAAATTGGAGCGATAAGAATGTTCTAATTAAAGCTGTAATTATGAATTCCTAATAACGCTGGTGAATCGTAATGACGACAAGTCGTAGTCAGTTCTTATTCGTTGTGCAATAATCACTTTTCTTTTATTTATCTGTAAGTTCATCCAGTGATTTGCAGATGTGTCATGACTCTGGTTTCCATAATAAAAAACTACAATATTTCTAAAGAATGAATGATTGACTAACTGCTCAAGTGATTTAAATGTTTACAAAACGTTACTTAATCTACTTTGATGAATTGCGATGATTTATTACTGCTCCGACGACCCAAGTCTAAATGTAAGTCAGCAACACACGTTTCTTTATTTTAATATCTGTTATCTGACAGAGTGCCAATTGCACATCCCCAAGCACATTTCCAAAACTCTAAATTTCTTTCCTAATTCCCTAAAAGGATTCTCGCATACCAATTGGAATTATTTTCTATCGCTTCTAATTGTTTCTATAGTAAATGAATATTGCTCTCTGCATCAATGGTAATTATCCTGTTTTTCGTGGAAATTATACGACGAGACCTAACAATCGGATCTTCAAAAACAGTTTATAGGTCTCGTGCTTTAATTGACTAAACACTGCGCTCACCACCTCCAATAATTAACTTACTCGAATGAAAGTAAATTACACGCCAAGCAGTGGTAATTCGATCTTGCGGAAATGAGGGATTGGGCGATACGGGCAGGTGATGAGGCCGATGGGCCCGTTTTCACTCGAAGCGGCAGAACCGAGCGGAGCGATCGTGCCACGAATACGGCCGAGCGGTTCGTTCTAATGACCTACTCGTTTACGAGAGAGGTCCGGGGCCCAGCAGCACAGACTGCAAAGCAGTCCCAAGCGGAGTTCAGTCGTCGAGCGAGCAAGCTCCGGGTAGCAGTGCACGATTATAAGGATTACATACAGACTGTGCTTCGGGAGTTATTCTTGGGACCTGGTGTCCCGCCGGCCGCATGTACGATGTCACAAGAGGAAAGCCACTGGGCCCAATTCCCTCTCGCACGCACGGTATGTACTACTCTCGAAATAGTCCTCCTTCCGATAGGAGTCCGTCCACGTTGACCTTCTTTCCCAGGCCCGGCGTTTTTTCGTTGTCAGTGCTGTGATGTAGTCGTTTAATGATAACCTTCGCTGTAATTGCTGGGAAGTTTAGTCGTTGCCCTTGAAGTTATGGTGCTTCGCCGAGGCGTTCCCTTTGGCTGGCGTCATCTTGGCAATCCGAGCTGGTTTTGATGTTCATTTTATTAATCAATACTTTGAATATCTTAAATAGACCGAATTTGACTTTGGTGTGGTGTAGATTAAATTTTTTGAATAGTCGAGAATGATATTCGTCGTTCAGATATTGTACTTCCGCTAGGAATCAGTGCATGTTGGATGAACGTCTTTCATATATGAGAAATTGTTTCATAGTGAACGGTATTTTTAATGCGAATGTTTAATTCGTTTTTACTTTTTCGAAAGTTCAATTACTGGTGCTCTTGATTGTATGATGTTTGGCTGAGAATATGCATGGAATTCCTTTTGTGGGCGTCGCCATTGGCAACGCGAACCAGTTTCTGCATCTGAATCATTTAATGAACACTTTAAATGGCTGGGAGAAAGCAATTAAATATTTTGCAAGTGAATAGAATTGTTTATTGTTGGTGGATTAATGGGATATCATCTACAATCATTATTTGACTGTTCCTTTTAATTTGGGCTAATCTTTAATGATTGTTGGGAGTTCTTTATCTTTTTATCAGTGGTTTACCTACCCTATCATTATATATTCATCTGTAATCAGTGTGACTCATATATTTAGGTTGCGTCTGTCGTATCACATTAGTCAATATTTTATCAGTGAATCGTAATACAAAGAGCATCACAAGCAACAAATATTTTATTCAATGATAGTAAATGGTAATATATTTTATTTATGTCGCTATAACGGTCATTTTGTTACGATCAATATAAACTGGAGTATATTTGTTGCATTTCCATGTGCTAAAAAACATTCCCAGATTTTCGTTTCTGTGGACGGTTCAGTTTTTTTCTTTCAATGACTCACGGGACTAGTTTTTGCTCGGCGCCAAAACTTTGGGAACCCGTTTCACATGATTAATGTACAGTTAGCTCGCTATTTCAGGCGTAGAAGCAAGGTTCCTATAACCAAATTTCGGGCGCTACGTTGATTTCGGTTTACACCCAATGCACTAATGAAACAAGTATAGTTCACGTGTTTTCATCTATTTCTTGTGGACTTTGAGCAAATTTCAATTTAAAAAGCGAAGTGTATATATTTGGGATTAATAAATATTCTGCTCGTCTTCGATTTTATTTATTCTAGTTACTTAATGAATATAGTGGACAACATTGAGATTAATTTTTCAACCATTGTACAATTGATTATTTTGCAATAATTTAAACGAATTAAATTCGTTTTATTCAAAGTCTATTTTGCAGGAAAGGTACTTCACTTAAGTAGAAACAGACACTTTGCATTGCAGCCACTTGATAGACTACTTTTTACATTGCGATCAAGTTTGCAATCATTGTACAATTTATATTCACGCGGTAATTTGAACGAGCTGAATCCGCTTGTCTTGTAATTCTGTTTTTACTGAAGACTTCGATTTCTCATCCAAGTAGATTTAAGCAGAAAAAGACGTACGCTTTCTACTTGCCCTTTTTTTTCCCTCGCTGGCTGGTTTTCATATCTAATGTCACATATCACCGGTAAATCGAAGAGAAACCGTTTTCCACGGAGCTTCACACGCCAGCTTTTCTCTTTTGCCATTCACATGGCAGTGCATCTAACTTTAAACGTCGATCTGTGTCGATCTGATCTGTTTGCGCTACGGGAAGAGCGTTTCACGCAATTTATCTTGGCTTTATCACGGAAAGGGAGAAAGCCACCTACTTCTCTCTGTGATAGATGGTGCGAAGGTTCAGTCAAATCTTCGATTCAATGACTGCTATTTTATCACGTGGACGAATCAGGTTCAACACACTCGGATCATTCCGTCCGGCGGCACCCACGTCATTTTGCAGCATTCCAAATGCAGAGGGATCAACGATCCCGCACGTGTTCTCATGTAAATCCTGTTACTAAAGCCTGATCAACTATTCCAAACCGGCACTGTGCTATCAATAAAGGTCGAGGAATCAAATACCAATCATTTTGCTGTGAGATAAGCAGTTCACGTGACCTTGTTGAGATTCATTTGTATCGAACTTCCAAATAAATATTCCGCTGCTGTCACGCGAATTTCAATGTTTCGACATTTGCATACTGGAATGATCTAGTTTCGATACAGGTTTACTTCCAATGAGAAATTCGGTTAATTGTTATACAATTTCCATGGTTTAACATTTAATTTTCTATTACTTTGAACATTAAAGTATTAAAGCAACCTTTTGTGCTTAAAGGAAAATTAAATGAAAATCGTTTAAAAACGTAATTGCGACTTTGGTAAAACACAAAGTGTATTGTATCAAACTTCGTTTAACACAATTAGCCGGGCAGTGAAGGTTTCCCGTTTGTTGTAGAAAGTTTATGCGTTGTCGCATGAAAGCGAGCGGGTCACCTTCATTGGCTCTAGTAACGCGTCGTATCCTTCTGATAACCGGTTTGCTGAGGTTTCTTTGTGAGCTTGCACAGTTCCGCCGAGCCCTTTCCTGCCTTCCCTTTTCCCACTAATATTGTTTATCCCATAATATTCTGCAATGTGTTTGCTTGTTTCCCTTACAATTCTCATGTGTAACTTTCTCCATGATTCTAATAGATCGTTCGATCTTTGAACAAATGGATAATTCAATTAATTCAAACACTCGTTGATATGTTATTGAGTAGTACAATAACAAATATAAATAAATATACACATCCTATTATAGACATTCTTTTAAAATTTGGGAGAAATTTCCTGTATTGTTGAATATTAGTTTAAAACATTATCAATGTAACAAATTATAAGATTTCAATTTGCGACTTTTTGTATTAAAGAATAGGTGGTTTTAATGAAATTTTTATAACTTTATCAGACAGTCAAAAGGTCGGAGTGTATCACCGCGTGGGTGCATTTAGATTGCCATGCGTGAGTCACCAATGTCCGTTGTACTTGGCCTGTGCGGACTTTTGTTGATCCTCTTCAGAAAGCATTCTCACCACGCTACTCATTTTTCTGCGCGTTGACCACATGGAATGACCTTTACACGTACAATTTATGAGTCATCTTACACTACATTAATTTACTTCTCCGATGTTATGTGTGGCATCATCGCATGCATATAATTAATGAAGGAAAGATTATATTTCGCCCTCAAGCGAAACATTTCCTGTCCCGAGTATTAGAGCTCGACTTCATTATTCCGTTAATTAATTTGCAAATAACGCTGGCATGCCAACATCTAATATAATTTGTAAAACCTGTTTCAAATTCCTTCTGTGTCTAATCATTTTAAACATTCAAAATCACTGTAAAAGTTTTAATTTCAATATACAACTTATTAGATTGCAAACATATATTATAGAAATAAATTAGTAAGTGCAGTAATAATTAGAACGGCACGACGGAATACTTATGATCGTTTTTATCATAATTAAAGATGGCATAAAGTAGATTATGCAGAGTTAACTAGATTTCACTGAATGGCAGACTTCAGTTGGATAGAAGTATTCTGAAGTAGACACTTTCATTAATGATTTGCGTATTATGTTCCAGGGGTCAATTAGAATAAGTGACAAAATGCGGCTCACCATGCTTGCTTTACTAATCTTGGCAAATGTGCTGGCTGTGAGGGAAGTCTCGGCACATGGCAGACTCATTGAACCACCCTCGCGAGCATCAATGTGGCGCTACGGGTTTGACACACCGCATGATTACAATGATAACGAATGCTACTGCGGTGGATTCACTCGGCAATGGCAGCGCAATAATGGCAAATGCGGGATTTGCGGGGACGCTTGGGATTCGCCTGTGGTGAGTGTTCAATTACAAATTAGTATTCTGTCATTGATTCGGAGGCTGCGCCGAATTTATTAGCCAAAGACATCGATCTGCCATCTACTGATGACTGACATTTTATTATTTAACTTAGGCTAATTTTCATCTACTTTTCTTTTCTTCATTTTCGTTTTTAATCTTTCTAAATCAATCAACAGATATAATATTATTCAACTTATGCTATTTTGCAAAATAGTGCAGACAAGTGGATGAGTGGATTTAATAATTTTATAATAATTAACTAAAGGCACATAATATTATTGACAAGTCACTTGTATTTCAACTTACAATCAGTAAATGCTGGGCCTAAAAAAGAAGACAGAAAAGGCAAACAAACCATGCATCACAATTCATATAATTATTCCCATAATTAGCACGACGCCGCCGAGTTTGCGACACCGGCGGTCTATCGTCCGCAAATTGCCGGGCCGACAGTCACGCAGACATCGGGTACATGACAAATGATGTCGCGAAATTTCACGTATAATTACACGTCAACCTCAGAGTCGAAAAAGAGCTTTGTTCGTGCGTCAAGCCCGAAAGAATAAAAAAAAAATTCTATCGGATATTCCAGCCGGCCAATTAACGCGCATGCAAAAACTGCCGCTTAAAGCGGAAGTGTTTGATATCTCCGTTAGTTTTCGCTGGGTGACCAGTTATAAAGATGCTGCTAGTTATCAGCAGTCAACTGCGAAGTATGATGGAATAAAAGTAAATGATGCGATGTTATTTTATCGTGTGTTGAGCGTGTTTGCATTTACTGTTTTAATCTAAAACGCAGAAACTTGATTGTTATCAATGGACAATCCATTTGAATATAACTTTACACAGGTATTTTTTAACAAATAAATATTCGTTTGCTCGATTTACTTATGAACTTCCTATTATTTTCAATTAAAGTTCGTTATTTGTGCGAATATAATATACACAGGATTAAGCAAGTTAAATAACAACGATTACTAAATAAAAGTGTGTCAGAATGAATTTTCATAGCCATGTGTTTTAATCGTCGCATACAAAACCCGTAATAAAGAACTGAAAATCGAACCATGATTGATGATTCAAATTCAACATTGGCAAAGTTATTTATGTATTGTTTATTAGAGCGTTTTATAGTAAATTGTTACTGTTTTTAACGGTGCAGCCACGAGCACATGAAACCGGTGGAAAGTATGGAACCGGCACCATTGTGCGGCAGTACCGCACGGGTTCCGTCATTCCCGTTCACGTGGAACTCACGGCGAATCATCATGGCTATTTTGAGTTCCGGACGTGCGCGATGACTTACCGGGACAAGGAAGTCAGCCAGGAGTGCCTGGACAAGTACCTCCTGCGTGGGGAAAATGGAACAGCAAGGTTTTACCCGGGACCGGGTAATAAGGTCTTCAAAGGCTTCTACAAGCTTCCCGATGACCTCACCTGTAAGCAGTGCGTCTTCCAATGGAGATACGTCGCAGGAAATAATTGGGGCGACTGTGGAAATGGAACAGGTAATTAATCAACTTTTTACGACACTTTTATAAAGTCTTCGGCTAAAGTTATCTTATTAAACTATGCTTAAAGAAGTACCAGAGAACTATTTGTTGTTCATTGTTAAAAGATTGACAAGCAAGAATTTGTTTACACGCGACGCTTTCACAGCACCTGTGCATTGCTCAGATAATTTTTCATTTCCGTTGAAACCACTTCGGGTCATAAAGCTTCAACGGTTCAAGCATCCTTCACGCACGTGCCAGTGAATAAGTATCATGAAAATATCCATTGTGACATTGTTATTACTTCATGCTAGTTTGTATTCGGGATAAGTAGGGCTTCGAGCGTCGACTTATTACTTTCATATGACCTGCTTCGCTATTACCATGCAAGCTTTGCTGAGAGGTATAAATTATTGCAGCATCACATTACCTTAATTAATATTTAGTCAGTAAAATGTGGCGAATGGATTCAAGTATAAATAAAAGCTATTTATGTTAAGTAAATTGCCATAACATATTAAGTAACTAAACAGAATTCGAGCATTGTAATTCCAGCATTGTGTTCTTACAGAAGTTATGGACGAGAATTATTATTGCTATTATTATTGTTATAAGCAATAATTTTTACCGTGAAATTATGTTTCTAGGTGCCGTAGGCTGCGGCCCCCAAGAAGAGTTTCGTGGTTGCGCCGATATTGCAATAGGCGACGACGTAAAGCCTCTGCCACCTCGTCCACCGGAAGTTCCGGAAAAGAAACCAGTGCCAAGCGAGAAAACGCCAACGGAGCCGACTTGGCTACCGAAGAGCACACCGTACTGGCTGTTCAGTGTCGTTATCGCTGGTACGTGCCTGCTGGTTGTCCTGGCTGCTATGGCATTGCTCTATTCCTATTACTATCACGCCGGCCGAGCCAAAAAGTGGCTGATGGCGAGGAGAATCGGCACTCTCGGAGAGCCTCAACCGCCAGTTGCACCGCCCAGACACAAAAAATATCAAATGACCAAAGTATCACTGCAACTCTAAAACCATTATCGTTTTACAGTAAAAGCGTCACGAACGGTTTTTATACTTTTTATTGTCGGATGTTTCAATCGTCGGATATAATATATGGTTTCGTTTGAATGCAACAAGATTGTGTATCATTTCGTTATTGTTTGAAGTGAATGCAGGCATTGTTCGTTTTATTAACGTTTAAAGGTGTAATGAACGTCAAAAGTGTGGTAGTTAATGCGTGAAAGGTCTTGTTTTCGTAGTACATAGATAGGATAGGAATTCTACGTGACACATACTTTCATTCTGTATATATAAACCGTTTTTTATTAAATCTATTTAATTAATATATACAAAATATCGATTTTCTACTACTGTTCTATGAATATTTTTGCTACGATTTAGATTATTGAGTATTGGTTCTTCGTTGGACGAGCATTTTTCGTATGGAGGAATGTCTTTTAGCAATACATAGATAGGAGTTTTATATACACTTCGCACGCGCTTTCACTCTGTACATATCAATCGCTTTTTATTAAACATATCTAAATAATATGTACAAGATGCGATTTTCATTTTCCTAGAGATTCGTTAAAGTGCATTGCACTAACGATCATGAAATATCCGACTTGAAAAGATACAGATAAAGATTGGAGTGTCGGCTTACAATAAAGCTGAATTTCAATGGTTCAAACACTTAATCCAATGAAAAATGAAATTCTTCTTTGTTTTGGACATTTTCATAGATAATAATACTGTGAAAATGCCTTGCACTCTGTAAAAATATTATAAATAGACAAAAGGATAAGACGCTCACTCAGGAAGATGAAAAAAACAATAAAAAAATGTTATTAGTGGGTACAAATTATTTTTTATTAAGAAACATATTTCGAAAGTCTTGGTTACTCATCTTTTGGGAAACTCCATTCCCAGATGAGGCTCCGCTACCATTGGTAGCAACTGGCTTTACATTCCGCGGTATCATTGAGAGAATAGTTCTCGGCGCACTGAAAGTACTCTTTCCACTTACTGTTGAGCCGCCCAAAGCTTGAATGTGAGGGATTTCGTCAGCCAGTGCATTTCGTTTGCGTTCCGGCGGTTTGCTAAGCGCCACGCTTATCACTTTGTCTTCAATCTTCAAGCCATCTGCAGCGAGAAGAGCCGCTGCGGCGCCGGCTTCGTTTTGGTATTCAACATAGGCTAAGCCTTTGGAATGCCCGTTACGGTAAGTAACCAAGCGAACCTCTTTTAGGGCGCCATGCTCCTTAAAGATCGTTTCCAATTCTTCCTTTGTTGTGCTCACAGGAAGTCCTATTTCAATAAAAAATCGTTTCTATACATTGCGTTCGGATTCCTTTCACTTATTCAAAATACAAATTTGAACGCGTGTACCTTTGATGAAAAGCTTATTTTTCTCCAAATTGCAACTGTACTTGAAGCCAGAACTTCTAGTGGCTTTATTTGGATCACATCTTGAAATGAACATCGGGCGGCCGTTCACCGGGGTCCTGTCCAGAGTTAAAGCCTTTTCAACTGCATCCTGTACATCGTAATATAAATTCAGTTATCTACACATTCTGTGTTTTCATTGCTTGTACTATTTTTATAGAATACGAAGAAAATACATACTGCATTACGTAGCTGTACGTAGCCATAGCCTTTGCTGCGTCCTTTGTAGTCGCGTATCATTCTGAACACTGTTATTGGACCGGCAGGTTCCAAAGCACTTCGAATTTCTTCTTCTGTAGCATTGTAATCTAAATTACTAATGAACACAGTAATTTTATCATCGACTTCGTGTTCATCCTCCACTTCCATTTTTTCTTCTTCTGGTGGTATAAATCCTGGCGGTGGTGGCCCTTTTGGTTTTTGGACTGCGCCATCTTCGTCGATTTTCTTTTCAAGATTCACCCGGCCCTCTTTTTGCTTCGATTTCTGCCGGGATTCAGGTTTCCCAATCTTTGTAGGAGAAACACTAAGATTTTCCCATTTGCCACCAGTTTCCGTTTTTCTTTTAGCTGTCTTTTTATGCTGTGACGGTGAGATTTCGTGTTGACTCGATGCTTGTGCTTTTTGCCGTTCTTCCGCCACCTTTTCTAATTTTTCTCTGGTCTTCGTTTCGCAGAATTCCATTTGTTCCAGGGTACCTTCGTCGCGCTCAAAGTCAATCCACGCATTCGCTATGCTTTCCGGCCAGTCTTTTACGGAAGTCAGAGCTTTTTGATATAGTTTTCTTAGATGTTTCGTATCGCCGTAACATCTGCACATAAAACAATACACTCTACATATAAACATGTTTTTAAACAAAAAGGGAAACATTCTAGTTGTTTTTAATTACCTTTCTAATGAAATATACTCAAGCCAGTATGAAGCGGAAGTGGAATGCCCTTGGGACAAAATGTCAGCCCATAATGTGCGCGTTTTCTCCATGTTGCTCGCGTGAATTGCTTCCGATCTAGCCCAGAATTGCAAGATTACACAATTGGGATCGCCGTCTAGTCCAAAAGACTTCGCCAAGTGTTCACAAGCGCGATTAAAAGAATTGCGCAGTGTCTCGATTTGCTTTGCCTCTTCCTCCGAATATTGATCGACTTTACGACGTAAGAACTCCAAATATGTCATCCATAAGTTTCTGTAATCATCTGCAGTAGCAAAACCAGCTAGCAGAGCATTTTCTAATAATGCTTGAACTTCCAATACTGATTTTCCCCATTTCTCGTAGGATCTTATCCACTTTTGCCATACAGTCGAGCACCAAGGAATGTTTCTGGAAGCTCTATGGTACACTTGATCCATAATATTTTCAATTTTAATGTTATTCTCCAAATATGTTAAATAATCTATCCATAAGGACATCTCTAAGCTGAGATCTGTGATTGCTCTCTCATAGAGGACAGTCACTCTCCCAGGATCCCCATTTTGCTTTTCATACATTAGATATGCTCTATAAGTATCTAACTGTTCACAATCATTTTGAGCAGAGATAATCTTCTCTTCATAAGGCAAACGACTATTGAACTGTGCAAGAGAACGCTCATATCCACTTGTAACTATTTTGTCATCGATGGATGCCTCAGCACCATCACCCTTCCGCCAGGCCAAATATTCTTCATGTGTTTTTTCCATATCTAACAAAGGGCAAGCCAGCTGCCTTCGGAATAGGTTACCAATACGATTCAACTGTTCTTTCCTTTCTGCTTGATTGGTAGGATCTATCTGTAATGTTAAAAGCTAAGTAAAATACTATTCTAATGAGAATAATATGAGTAATAAGAATAATTACCAGAGCATACAAAACAGCTTCGAACTCTCTGAAAGCTTCCCATATAATAGCTCCTTTTATACAATGCAGTCCAACAGATGTTAAGGCTCTCTCGAATAGTTCTCTTACGTTTTTTGAAGCATCCTTCTCAGTACCCATGTTACCAATGCTGAATTGAAGGTACTCCAACCATACTTCAACAGCTGTAAATGAAAAGTGCATGAATTAGAAACGATTGGAATTTCACCATTATGGAATACAATAAATTATAATAGTTCTCTACATTGTTCTTATTGTTTGTAGCAAACTATAAAAGAAAATGAAACATACAAAGATAGTCTTTTACAGCACGTTCACAGAGTTTTACAACATCTGCTTTCTGCTCCGGAGTGGTGGCCAATTTGATCTCATCTTGCATCCACGAGAGCCAAATGTTTGGCGATAGCGGATATTTACTACTCATATTCTCCCTGGCCGCACGTAATCGCTCCAGTTCGCCCATCTTTTGTAGTTTAACAATAAGAGCTGTATGGCTTCCATAGTTGTAAGGATCTCGTACGAGCAAAGCTTCAAGGGCTTTGACTTCGATTTCATCGGCGTCTTCGGCGTCATCGTCATCATCGCTGTCGTCTTCGTCCTCGTTCTCATTACCTTCCTCGTTCTCGTGCTCCATTAACTCGGATTCTTCCTCATCATCATTTCTTCCGTCCTCTTGTTCTGCGGTCTCGTTGTTATCCTCGCTTCCCAATTCCATTTGATCCATCTCCAAGCAGAACTAATTACAGCGATTATGCTTTAATTCTGTGAGAGCTAAAGACACTGACTGCGATTTGAACCAAGGCGAAAAATAACCCTTTGACTTACCAATCATCCAAGGTTATGTTTGGGTGGTTTTTTTAGATGTTTTCACATTGCACCGGTCAACCTGAGGTATTCCGCGTCTTGTACGCGCATGCGTACTTTGAAGATCACTGTGGCGGGATTTCATAATTCCAAATTCGAAAACCAACATTTCTTATTACAATTCATTTCTGTAATGGTAAGAGATTATATTTGGATTATGATCTGTTGTTTGGAAGAAAAAAATTTGTGAATTTTGAAAAATTGTGTGAATTTTGTATTTCTTTTTGGAGTAATATTATGTTACAGTTATAATAAACAATGTTATTAGTCCTAAAGAAGTAAGTTCCAAGAAACGCAGTCACAGCAAATTCACTCCGTGTGTAAAGTATTACTTCCGTGTATAATTTAGCGTTACCAAGTGTATAATTTCTGCACAAAAATTTGCGTCACGTACATTCTAAGAATAGATGTAACTACATGGTTATTGTAATTCTTTAAGCACCACTTATTTAATATTAATATTAGGGCAGTTTAAATTCTTGTACAATAAGACATTAACAGCAATAAGGATTATTTAATATAAATAGAATGTCAACAATCAATTTTTGGAATCATTTTCGAAATTTTTCAATTCTCATTGTTCTTTATATTAAACAATCTTTTTTATGCAACATTCATTTGACGTGTAACAAGTACTAGGAAAGCAAAGCATATAATTTCAGTACCGGCTTCCATAATTGTACGAGACTGGCGGTTATAGACAATTGACCGATTGATTGTTAAATCACCGCTATTCCCGGATTCCTCTCAAGGTGTTCAATCGTCTTCTCTTTCGTACAGCGACTGACAGTGCGACGCAACAAGTAAAATCATTAATTCGCATTTCCACGTCGCTCGCAGATTGATTATCCATCCAGAAACCACTAAATACCGTGTCTGATACGTAAATAATTTTTATTAATCTTTCTCCTCGCTTAAAGTAACTTTAATTTAAATCGCTTAAAGTAAAATAATTTGGTTGGTACTTCAGATTTCCCATGTCAATTTTTAATTCCCAGTCGGAAATACAATGCCCGGATTACAGTAACGTGTCGAACGCCGATGTTTTAGTGCAATTTGCTCAAAAAAGATTGATGATTGTTGCATCATATACGCAGAAAACGACAGATGATTATACTGGTAATTGGAATTTGCACACCCGCACAGGTATCACCGACTGATCGTTGGCTGCTGTCAGTTATGATGACGGTCGGCGATAAATATGATTAGGACTAGGTATATTCAGTCAATGGGACACATGTTATTGACTCGACAGACGACTCTACGGGCAGCGAAATAAACACCTTGCTTCTTGTCCGTGGCTCCTAGTTACTGTAGATTCGTTTAGGCGGTTACTCGAGTTAACCATTATTCTGTTAGTGAAATCAGTGTAAACCTTGCGAATTGCACAGACATCCGTTTTGCTTTGTTTATTTGTTGCAAAAGTCATTGCGTGTAAAATGATTTAGTGAGCACTTCGTGCATTGCATTCACTGTATTTTGTTTACTTCTGACTAAAGTCAATGTAAGTACAATTGATTCAGGCCTTTGCCAATTATAGTCATGTATTTAATTCATTGGTAACTAAATTCATATTAAATATATTTTGCAACATACTACAGATTTATATACAATATTATTTGATATAACAATCGTTGCAGGATCCCTCGGAATCTCCTGCACAAGGCACAAGAGTTCGCCAATCCGAGAAACCTGCCGGAGAATGCGAGCGCTTGTTCAAATATGTTTGAAAAAATTCAGGGAACACCTAGGTAAGATTTCCTTGGAACTTCCGGTTATTGCTGCTTACTCATACTTCTGCTAACCGCCACTGTATGGGTGTGTGTGTGTGTGTGTCCACAGATTCGAAATAAAAAAATGACAAACCCTTCTGAAGCACTGTCTGACCACCTCCGCGACTTTCCACTCAGCTGCACCTGGGACTTAATATTCAGAAATGGCAAAGTAAGTAGACATCGAAATGTTTGTTAATCCGTTCAGCATGCACTGGTGCAAGTTGTGCAACTGTACTTCCAAGTTAACAATAGACACGATCTACTTGCTGAAGCGTTTCCAGGCCGATACACGTGCGAGTAGTCTTGGAAAATCGCAGTCAGACGTGCCGTTTTTCTAACAGCTAAAGCGCGCGATCGGCTGAAGCGATGAACTAAGAGATTGGCGTGAAGAATGCAAAAAGGATCCGATGGTTAAAATGCAAGCGGTGTTCGCCAAGTACTAAAAGGATCGCTTAGTTCGTCGATTCAGTGTTTGCGGAAAGAATGTTTATTGGGTATTACTGCCCATTTATCCTAGACAATTTTATATCCGCAAATTTTGAGATTCATCAGGAGTTATTGTAGTTTCTTGATCAATTTACGAGATTTGAATCTTCTATTATAAGTGAAATGAAAAGTTAATATGAGTTGAAATGAATTATACGTTACGATGTGCATTAATACTAGTAGAAATTAATTGGCATTCACCGACGATTTCTTATCTATGAAATCAATAACGAATGCTTTTTATTCATGTGCCTCAAAGGACAGGAAAAGTTTATTTACAGTCATAAGGGAGTAATGACATAACTTTTCGTTTTTCCTTCTCCGTTTTCCTCTGTCTGTCGTAATAATCCAATATGCTCGACATGCGAACACATGTGTCTGCAGACATCCCTCGATCATTGAATTATTGTGCAATTAACTATCAGCAATATTACACCAGAAAATGTCATTTGTACAATACTTTACTACAATCCAATCAACTTACTCGTTCGGACTTAATTTTAGTATGGAAAAATTGCTTTTGATTATTCATTTATGGATATGTGTCTTTATTGAGATTTCAACATTTCTGTTTTAACAATGTGTCACGCAACCGCAGACAAACCATAATTGCACTTTCCTCCTGATACATAACTATGGCGGAGGAAAAAAATCGGTAATTTAGTTTCTCATCAGTATTACCCGCGTGATTCACTTGGCGCGAGTCATTCACTCGGTACCTTGCTGGTTTTTGGCTCCTTTTTCTATACTATCTACATCAGCAGTCTAAGTTCGCATCTACAATTGACTCACGCTGCTTCCATATTTAGATAGTCGTTCGATAATGTAAGAACCTATTATTTATTTGTAATAAATTAACAAAGCATCAGACAACACACAGTTGAAACGTGCGCATATAAAAATTATTTAGACATACATTTATTAACAATTGTTCCACACAATAAATACAGATATTGACTAGAAGAAAACTAGATCAAGAAAAGACGTGATAAACACTAAATAAAATTAGTTATAGAAGAAAAATGCAACTTAAAAACTATGTAAATATTATTAAGCCTCGTGTGCAAAGCCACCCCCGATACCGGTTTCCACGTCATTGAAATGTCCCGCACGCAGGCTATGACATTAAGTAGAATGAGTCAGCGGGAGATATCCTGGGTTCCCCGGGTGGCGTCCGAAAACTAGCAGCGCGTATCGAGCTCCTCCTCCGCAGGACGTCAGAGCGCTGCCTTTTTCTTTCATCGGCAAACCAGAGAGGCTTTTGCATCTGCTGTGTCGACGCCCCACCAACGACGCCCGCGTCGTTTTAACCAGGGAATCCTCGGTGGCGACAGTCGGGCTTGTTTTTTGCCGAACCGGTCGACGGTGAGCATCTTTCCGGAGGTGACTGACAGTGCGCTCTCTCCCCGTCTGCGTTATCTCTGTTTATAAGTCTCGGTTTATAAAGTGGAGCGAACCGGTACGCATCGATGAAGATTTAGTGGCGAACAAACGCTGATCATCTTGAGGAAGTGATGATCCGGGCCGCGTCGCAGCATCCAACTGGATCAGTGGTGAAGATTATTGGAACACCCTCGTTCTTGCAGAACCAAGTGCGGCGAGTCTAAAGAAATGCGAAGTTCCGGCGAGATTGATGGATGTAATGACTTTTGGAGATTTTAATACATAATGTTTCGGTGAAAAAGTATGAAACTCGAGGTTGAAGCGAGTCGGTTCGAGAGGTGATAGAATGATGGATTAGTGAGCAGACAGGGTGCCGTGACAGTCATTCAAATCATGTCTTACATTCTCCGATAGAGAACATTCCAGGCCTACTGATCACCCGCGAGTGACGCAAAGGAAGGAAAATTTCCCCTTCGGGATCCCGGATTGGTGTTTCCCTTTAGTCAAACAATCAGTGGTATTCGCGGAAGTTCGCCGCGATGATCTGCAAGATCCGGAACGACTGTCATTCGCTCTCGACGCGATGACTAAAGTGCACTCGACGGAAATCGAAGTTTGTATCATTCGTATCGGGGACGTTTCTATTGTGCTGGATTTTTAGTGTAAACAACCCCCGCGTCATCGATTCTCCATGTGATCTGAAAGAGACTTCATCCTATAGAGCAGGAAGTCAATGAGGGAAGCAAATCATACGTTCAATGAGAGATTTTAATTAACACACGAAACTAGTATCAATACTGTTTCTGCTGATTCCAGTGCCGGATTTCCGCAGATTGCATTGTGAGAAAACAGCAATGACAACTTAATGATACAAGGAGAACAATAATGCGTGGTAATTTCTCCTTGTGCGCGATGATTACGCGTGAAATTTCTCTTGGCAAATTTTGCCTTTAACCTTCGGTGTAAGTTCGAGGTAAATGTAATAGCGATTGTTTGAAAGAACTGTTCTCTTTCTCATTAATGAGTCATTCGGCACCCCAAATTTTCAACGAATACCCTGCGTTTCTGGTGTTCTCGTTGCAAAGTCGCACTGCCTGAACAGGTTTCCTTTACCAACTCATTTCATATCGCGCTGCCTCTTTTACGCACCGGGAACTGACCTGCGAATGTCACCATTCTCTTCGAAACAATGCTTTTATTATGCAAAAAGTGTTTCAATAGTTTTAAAACAACAGAATTTAAATTTCTCATTAATAAAGACTATATGAATGAATTTTTGGTAGATGAATTCGACTTTGACTGTAACAAATATTATAAAAGAATCATTGACAGATTTCCAGGATGGTCCACACCATTCTCAAAGTCGCACTTCTAGTCCAGTTTCTTTGCGTGATTGCTGAAGTCGCCGGTCAATCACCATGTCCGAATATCTTTCGATACACGCACGATGAGGAGACTAATGAGATTATGGGTGTCATCGAGATACCATCGCCACCGAGAGGAATCGCATTAGATCTCAGCGTTGGCATGAGCATTGCCGCGGCACTGCCCACAGTGAGTGAAACAACTTCCTGTACATCAGCAATAGATACTCCTTTATTTAGAACTTTCTCTCATTATATTATAGTTTTCTAATTGTAAGTCATTCTAACACAATATTACAAATACAAACTTTTCGTTACAATGATATTTGTGTATGCTTTTTTATAAAACTAAATTTAAAGTGGTCTCGTGAGATCAATTTATTAATTATTTATAAGAAGTTAGATAACTTCTTGGTCGACTTAAAGTTCCACCACCACAGTGGATCGACTCAAAGTTGGTCACTTGCACTGACCCACAATTTGCCAATGTGTATCTTGGCGGTCCATGAAATCTTTAAATGCCAACAAAGTTACTATATTAGTTTTCAAATCATTGATATATTATAGTAACTTTTGAAGAAATGTTTTCTAATATTTGAAGGAATATATTGGAACTGCTTTCAGAAATATGTTGGTCGATTAGAATTAGCGCAGTCCCGAGAGGAATCGGTGCGAGCGGTTCAGCAGGGCAGGTCCTTGCGGTACCGAATACACTTTCCTCTGCGACATCCAACTCCGATCTTAACCGGTTTGTGGTTCAACAATAAACAAGTGTGCACCGGCCCACGTGGTACGTACAGTACATCATCAAGTAAGAGGCCATACTTCCGGGAGTGACGACCTTTCCTCGCAAAGTTCAATTTTCGCGTCCAAAGTGAATGGTCTACTTAAAACATTGGACATGTGTTCGGCTAATTCTATTTACAACATAATAACTTTGTATAACATTAAAAATTACAAGTATTTAATTTTAATATGTCTTGAAATGAATTTTCATCGATTTGTAAGTTGTACAAGTAGATTTTGAGATATACATGCTAAGTGATCGAATGGAGACACTTCACTAAGTTCGATGATTCACGATGATTTCAGCCGTAGGACCTGTGGTTACATCAATTGTCCTTAACCACACGTTGTATCCGCCCGGAGTGTTACCGCTTTCCGAAGGCCAAGGAAACGTCATACCATCCGAATCGAAGCCAGAATCACCACCAACCATATCAACATATCGTCCAGTGGAGCAACCATACCAGCCACCAGCGCGACCATATCAACCGGAACTAACATATGAATCGCCGGAACTATCATACGATTCCCTGGAGTCATCATATCAACCACCAGCACAACCATATCAACCACCAGCGCGACCATACCAACCACCAGCGCGACCATATCAACCACCAGCGCCACAATTTTATCCACAACCGGTTCCGCAACCAACCCCATCGAAACCAGTTACACAATCCACACCTCAGTCTCGACCACCCCCACGACCACCGACTCGACCAACCGCTCGACCAACCGCTCGACCAACAGTTACGCCACATTTGAACAAACCTTGGCCACCATTGGCCGGAAATGACAGCAGCGATGTTTGTGGCCGCAGCACCAATGTTAATAATATCAATCTGCTGATTGTCAGAGGGACCAAAACTTCGCCGGGTCAATGGCCCTGGCTCGCTGCTATTTTCGTCATTAAGACAGAGTACGAGTTCCAGTGTGCCGGCACTCTTGTATCGAACAATCATATTCTTACTGGTAGATATTTGTGATTAATTATAATTATGATAGATAGCATATCGCGGGATAATTTTTTTAAACGAAAATGGAAAACAGTGAAGTATTTTCTATGAAATCAATTCTTTTACTATATGGTTCTAGTAACTTGATCTTGGTATCAAATTAGAAACATATTTCTCGACAATGACGAATATGTATTATACATAAAATTTTATACAGATTATCTAGTTAGACAAACATTTAATAGATTGAACTATTAGAAATAATCGCATATTTTTCAGCTGCCCACTGCTTTCAAGGGGACAACGGCAACTTGCCTGCTGGCCTATTTTTGGTATCCTTGGGACGCTATCGCTTGCGCGATTGGAGGGAGAAGGGTTCAGTGAATCGCGAAATGTCCGAGTACAAAGTGCACCCGGATTACAAACCGGGTGGCAGTGCCGACGCCGATCTGGCGATCATCGTTCTACGCGAGAAGGTAGAATATAGCGCGACAATCAAGCCAATCTGCCTTTGGTCCAGTGGACCGAGACTGGAAGATATCGTGGGGAAATTTGGATTTGTTGTCGGTTGGGGCCAGGATGAACTCGGCAATGCTTATCTGCAGGAACCTCGCATGGCCAGAGTGCCAGTGGTAGCGCAGGTATCAATTCATTCTCTTATTATTAATACGTTCCGTGCCCAGCCAGTCCAGTTTTTAGCGCAAATGATTATGGCAGCGCATATCACCGGTGGTACACGTGACACGGAACGTGTTAAAAACATCTCTCGTGGCATGCTTTCTTCTTAAGTTATTTCAATTCTTGTACGAAAAAACTCCAAATGGGAACGTTGAAAAAATATCCAACTTTCTAATAGAAACTAAACTACGAAGAATTTAAGAAAGTTTGAGATAGATTTACTACAAAATACAAAGTTCTTTGCGGTCTCCTGAAAAATTGCAAATGTATAATAATTTCTTTCATAATTTGAAATGGGTGTATGCGATAACTATATAATTATTTTTATTATTAATAATTGCAGGAAGTTTGCCTATGGAGTAACGCGAATTTCGTCTCCTACACGTCGAACAGGACCTTCTGCGCTGGAGCAAGGAATGGCAGTGGTCCTTGCAACGGTGACAGCGGAAGTGGCTTGGTCATACAAGACCCCCGCACCGGCCGCTATCATTTGCGGGGTGTTGTGTCATTATCGCTCCTCGACAGCAATTCGATGACATGCGATCTCATGCAATACATCGTTTATGTCGATGTTGCCGTGCATTTGCAGTGGGTGCAACTACAGATCGCCATGTAACAGTTTGGAAGTTTTTAACAACAGTGTTGGACGGATCTTAAACACATCCTATTATACGAAATACTCTAAGAAGCTCTGCATTTTATAATCGGAAAATGTAATGACCGTGTTATTGATAAAGAAGAAGTACCGCAATTGAAAGACAAACATTTATGTGTTCCATTCTTCTTGCGAACTTTCTTTGAACTTGAAACTTCCAAGTGCTACAACGAGAACTTCTGTGTACTTAGTGATTAGTGATCAGTGCGAAAGTAATTAGTTAGGCGAGTGTTGAATCTTTGAAAATGAAGTGTGAAGTGTGAGATCGTTTGCGTAGATTCATTTTGTATATTGTTCACATTTAATTCTTCCAACAATAATCGTGTCATTTTTATTCGTGCTTCATCCACATTTCATTGTGTCCGAGCGATTTATCCATGATGTGTAAAAAGATGTTCGTCCCTTTTAAATGAATAAAAAGTAACCGGTTTAATTGCGATGTTTTATTTTACGGTAAATTAATTGTAAGTTATATTTATTGCTCGGCTCTTTCGATAGAATGTTGTAGTATTACGAGGGCGATGTTGATGGATGACTGTATGACATAGTTTTAGTAATAACATTGTTGTTTTATACCAAGAACACTATGTACATAACATTATTTGATACGAAAATAATACAAATTGTTTACTATTACAAGTTATTTTACCTGAAGATTTTTATTTTTATATTTCCATGGAAAACTCACAATCAATGGAAATTATTTCAGACTTTCCAGTTCGTATAAATTACATTTAAATGTTAAATGAATTCGGGTGAGTCGATGAATTTGCATAATTGGCAGAAACCCAGTTTTGCGTCGCCTTATACTTGCTGAGAAGTTTATGACATTTTCAGCATCTTTCATGTTTTGACCTTGACATTTCTACTCCATAAGATTCTAAATTGGAATCTGCTTTTCCTCATACACATTGAGATTGTCCATCTTCCGACGTATTCTCAAGTTCAGTAACTCAATGACCTAAATCTCAGTGCGTACAGCTTTGCCCCGAGTTTCACTGATTACCACACGTGATGCAACTGCCGGAAAACTCCGCAGCAATTCCGTCTCTATCTGATCTTCTCATTTACTCCAACAGTGCTAAGATAAAAATGCGAAATGTGTTTCGACAAGAAGCAGACGGCACTGTGCATACATTGTTTTTATTAGGAAAGTCAACTAAATCAATAAAATTAATCAGACTCAACATCATTAATTCACTATTAAAATTTCCGATCATTTAATTCATTATTGCAATTCATACTAGATTTGTAGATCAAAAATTTGAGGTTTAATTTTGGATTACAAACTTTAATTTTGATGTTCATAAAATTACTTTGATAACATGAATATTCTTCAATAAATTTTGTAAATGTACACGAGTCATACATTACTGAATGAAAACATTGCCGTTCACTGACACAGATAAAATGACGATTCGTGTTCGCTTCTACTTGTGATCGATGATCCCGCATGCAATCGCTGGTATATATAAATCTAATCTTTGAGAGGGGTTATCGTTCGAAGGTAGTTCGAGGAGCAGAAATATTACTTCGGAAGAAGGATTTTTCATAAAGGGGTTCGAGTTCTCCCTGATTAGCAATAAAAGGCGACTGGAAAATCATTGCATGCACTCGACAGTCTGTGTTCGGAGGCAGGACAAAATAATATCACTGACAGGGACATTGGTTCTGTTATTTACTTAATTAATTCCATTCCCCATTTTGTGGACATTGCTCGTGAATTCTCTTCACTCTCTTATTAAACAAAATTTAATCAGCATCCGAGCTGTGTGAAGAATGATTAATGAACTGTTATTAAAAATCTCACTACTTGTTGCTACTATAGAATTTAAATTTTATACAGTCACGCTCTTCAAGTCCTGTATGATCATTGACAGTTTTTCAGAATGATCTGCAGCAGTTTTAAAATTACACTCCTTATCCAAATTGTCCTCGCAATTGCTGGAGTGAGCACGCAGTCAGGATGTTCTGGCTACTTCTGGTATGCGCGCGTATTATCAACCAATGAAACCATAGGCATTATTAAAATTCCATCCCCACTGGGAGACGTCGATTTGCATCTGAGAGTCGAAATGTACGTCAACGCTCGACTTCCCAGAGTAAGCCTTATGAAACTATATGCTATAAATATGAAACTACTTTAACCGTTTGACGGTTCAAATCTTAATATCTTGATGTTTCATTAATATCTGTTAAAAATAAACACTTATCGATTGGATTACAAGAAGTACAACTTACAAATCGTAATATTATTCAATTCAATCCGGAAATATTATTAAATTTATTGCATCGGTTTAATAAAACTATATTTACATACTAATTTCAGGACTATAAAGGGAGAATACAGTTGAAACCATCGACACAGGAACCGATTCCAACAATTCAGCAAGACAGATTGTTGCAATATCGTGTGTACTTTCCCCTGCAAGAGCCACTTCCTGTTGTATATAGTATAATGCTCAACAATCGTCGATTGTGCTTTACCCCACCTGGTAATAAATAATTTCAATAATTTAAATAATTTTGCTGACGTTGTTCGCTTACAAATTAAGAATTCAAAAACATTGTCCAATTCAGCAACTCTCTTAATTACTTTACGTAATCCTTGTCTGCATTGAAGTAAAAAGTTCGTAAAATCTAGTGATGAAGTTTTATATAATCTTTGTACAAGCATAAAAACGACTTTTTGTGATAGTACAGACTCTGAATTTAGAATAACATGTATTACATGAATAAATTAAATATCGTTCATCATTAAGTGGAAGTTGATGTTGATTTCAGCCAGCGGCGCCGAGGTGACGCTATTCGAACTGTTGCACACGTACTATCAACCTATTATGATGCACATACCAGGTGGTATGGGAAATATTGTAGAACCGCTACTTCCGGAAGAAGATAATCCACCACGACCATCTCAGCCAACTCCAACTTGGTCATCACCAACTCCGCCAGCTTCAACTTGGGTAGCTCCAACTTGGCCATCATCAACACCGCCAGCTTCAACTTGGCCTGCTCTAACTTGGCCAGCTCCAATTTGGCCAGGTCCAACTCTCCCTCCTCCACCTCAACCAACTTCAACTTCTATCGAACCGCTACCGAAAGGTACTACAGGAACCGTGTTTCCCGATTTGGTCCCGGAGAATATCCAGGATTGCGGTTGGAGCAGGAGCAACAACCATGTTGATCAATCAGTAGTTGTGGGGAAACAAACATCAATTGATCAATGGCCGTGGCTTGTTGCAATCTTTGTCAGCACATCCATCACCGGGTTCACCTTTCAGTGTTCTGGCACGCTCCTGTCAAACAGTCATATTATCACAGGTAAATTATTATTTCTGTTTTTTACAGTAGATTTACACACACGAGTAATTTAAATAGTAATGATTTCTAATATGTATCATGTCTTTCAATATACGAGCTGATAAGCACCTTTGAGTTTAATGAGATTATTGATACATTATTAAGATTATAATATGTGTGTTACAATCATTATATCATTGCAATGAATACAAATATTCTTCGGGTGTAATCTTACTTTTTCTAGCCGCTCATTGCTTTCATTCGAACAAGGGCTACCTACCAGCGGGTGTCTTCCACGTGTCACTAGGACGCAATAGTTTACGGAACTGGCGGGAAAGAGGCTCAAAGAATCGCAACATCGCTAGGTATAAGCTGCATCCGGACTACGATCCGACAGAAAGGAATGCCGACGCTGACCTGGCAATCATCGTCCTAAGCGAGAGAGTTGAATACAGTGCGAGGATCAAACCAATTTGTCTTTGGTCCGGCAAGCCCGAATTGATCTCGGTTGAGGGGATAACTGGATTTGTTGTGGGTTGGGGCGAGGATGGCAATGGCAATAAATACGTTCAAAGGCCACGCATGTTCAGAGAACCAATAGTGAATCAGGTACAATCTATTTTTTCTCTTCATTCTCATTGATTATTAATTGTTTAGTATTTTATATCATACGAAGAATTTAGAGTGTAATACTCAATACTAAAATAAGTAATATAACTGAACATTTGCAGTATAATCAAACTAGGATTGTACGCATAGTTTGTTTATCCTTTGTTCTATTGCAAATGCCTTTTCCATATTTCCATTTTTCATAAAAATGATCTTAAAATAATATGTTACAGGAGGACTGTTTACGGGATTATCCAGCCTTTGAATCATCCACATCGACAAAGACCTTCTGCGCTGGTTCGAGGAACGGAACTGGTCCTTGCTATAATGACTGCGGAAGTGGTTTAGTCGTTTATAACTCAGTCACCAATCGCTATTACTTACGGGGTGTTGGCTTAGTAACTCTCAGGGACAATGTTACAGGATCATGTGAAGAAAATCACTATTCAATTTACGTTGATGTCGCAAAGCATCTGCAGTGGGTGCAACAGCAAATTGCGACGGAAGAATTGCGTTTGCGATCAAGAAACAAAACTAAAGCGACTTTGAGTAATAGTTAAATATTAATTAATACTGGAAATGTACCTGATTTTCAAACCGAATGTTTGAGTTCCACTTTTATAGAAAGATTATTTCGGTGGAAAAAGGTTCTCTGTACTTATTGTTAATATTACGAAAGTAATTCGTGTGAGAGAGTGAAAATGTGAAGGTATAAAATCACTTTGACCGTTTCTGGATGTCCACCATGATTTATGTCAGCATTTTTTCCCTTCGTTCAATAAAATCTTGTCCTGATTATTTTATACCACGAATACAATCTATTTATGCAAAACTATATAATATAAAACCAAGAAACGGTTCATCACTAAAAGATTTGTTGCTAGAAAATGTTACATCATTTGGAAAGACGACAGAGGCGTAATTAATGACTACAGAGACAATAATAATCACGTTAATCGCCCTATTGTATGACATTACGCGATGCTAAGACTATCAGAACTCATTGAATAGTCGCGCGTGACGTAAGTGAAGGAAAAATTCCCCAGGTATTGCTGTTCAACTTGGTCTTCCCGTTTACTTAAACCATAAGTGGGAGTACAATTTGCCAGTAAAGATTCGTATACACTCTGCAGCACTTGCAATAATATTTCCTTCTACGTGCTCTACGAAAGTGTTTTGAAAACTACCTGAAAATATTGCACATCACTTTTGGACATTAATTACATTCAATTTTCAAATTTGTTATACATTTTTAAACCTACCGTTCACGACTAAAATCTAAATTGTTAACTTGATTCTAAAAATTAATAAAACTAATTTCATATTATAAATATTCTTTATACTAAATTGTATGTATTGAAAATTCGTCAGCTAATATACTGGAAAATATTTGCCCCGCGGATGATCCAGTCTCGTGCTAAACAGAGAGCCATTAAAATGTGTGTCAGTTGATGACACTTACTGTTGAGCCGGAAGATTCTCCGAGAAAGTGGAACGAGGGTCGAAACCTTTTTCCAGTATTATCCAATTCCTGTGGAAGTCGACATCATTGAGTGAAAACGTTGCTGTCCACTGACTTTGAGAAAATGATCGTTCACGATAATTGCGTATCGCGTTCGATAATCGTGTGTGCAATTGCGGTTCTATGCAAATCCGATCTTTGACAAGGGTTATCGCTTTGAAGTGAACGTAACGTAGATTTTTCGTGATCGGGCACGGTTTTTCCGAGAAGGTTTATCAAAGTTCATTGGAAACCGTTGAATGAAGTTGCCAGTTGCTGTACAGATGCAGCACAAAGACAATATTACTAGCAGGAACACTGTTTTTGTTTCATACTTGTTTGAAGCCCCGCTGCAATCTAGGTACGAGTCTAAACTTTTAACTAACAAATTACTCTCCACTTTCTGCGCAGACTACTCATTAATTTTAATCAATAAACAATACACATATTACTGCTTCCTTATTAAACAGAATTTAATCAATATTCATTAGGAATATCATACGAAATATGTAGTATTAAGTAATAGACAAAATGGTTAATAAACTTTTATTAAAAATATTACTACAACTTCATATTTCAAGTCCTGTATTTTCAAGATAACTTACATTATTTTAATATTAGCAGGATTTCATTCGTAATTTCTGTTAACTAATAAGCGATGATTAAATCAGTTTATCGATAAGATACTAATTTGACTTCCTAATTTCTATTCCAAATTGCCGCTCTGTGACTTTATAGGCCGAAGGGAAATCATTGAGAAGTTTCCAGAATGATCAGCGGCATTCTGAAAACTGCGTTCCTTCTGCAAATTTTCTGCGCATTTGCTGGTGTGGCCGGACAAGCAGCATGCTTTAATTTTTTGCGACATATCACCTTGCCCGAAAGCAATGAAATCATCGGCATCATCGAAATACCATCGCCACCGAGAGGCGTCAATGTGACTTTAAAGGTGGACATGAGCGTCGCCGCCACACTTCCCACGGTGAGCATTACGGCACCATTTTTCAAAACGGAATAATCGATGTGAAACTATTTTAATGCATGTTAAAAATATTTATTTTTATTATTCTCGTATGATAAAAAGCAATCATTCTTCATGGAATTTCAAGGAAATTTTTGCAAATGTGATGAACTGCTTTAAAAGAACTTTAAAGTATTTATGCAGATTGAAAACTGGAGAAGTCTTGTATAATCACCAATTTTTGAATACGCAATGGAACAATAAAGAATCACTGATTTCAGAAATATACTGGAAAGTTGATGTTAGCACAATCGAATAAGAAATCGGTTCGGACGATTCAGCGAGGCAGACCTTTGCGATATGAACTGCACTTTCCCCTGCAACATCCAATTCCTACGGTGCATGGAATGACGTTCAATGATCGTCAGCTATGCTCCGGACCACGTGGTACGTACCATCGTCAACTAAAGTCGTACTTCCGCAACTTTTATTTTATTATTTAACTTTATTTCTCACCCATAAAACAAACATATTGCTGAAGTCAAAAGTTCGTAAAGTTAATTAATAAAGTTTCATACAGGACTGAAATTAAAGTAGAAGCATCTTTCATCATTAAGTGGAAGTTAATGATTATTTCAGCGCAAGGGAACACGGTTACGACAATCAGTCTGCAGCACACGCTATTTCCACCTGATGCGATGCAACTGTCAGGTGGCGGAGGACACATTTCACCATCAATATTCTTCCCAAAACCATTACCATTACCACAACCAACTCCACCAGCATCAAATCTACCAGCTCCAACTGAACCAGCACCAACGCAACCAGCACCAACACAACCACCTCCGACTCCACCACCTCCAGCACCAACAACACTAGCAACATCCAGTCCGCTGCCACAATTCTTTGGAGGCAACGTGTTTCTTGATTCGATCCTGACCTCCAATCAGGATTGTGGTCGGAGTAGCAATGGCAATAAAATCAACCGGCTCGTATTCAGAGGGACTACGACAAGAATCGGCCAATGGCCGTGGCTAGTTGCAATCTTCATCAGCACATCCATCAGAGAGTTCGCCTTCCAGTGTGGTGGTTCACTCATATCAAACACTCATATTATTTCCGGTAAATTATTATTGTTTATGTTTCCTTTGCAGTAGATTTTCGTAGTATTTTGCAAATTTTTATGGTAATTTAATAATGTAATAGAAAAGTGGTAATGTAGTGTGAAATTTTTAGAAACTCATTTTACGCTCAGAAGATCTTGAACATTATTTTATTTTACATATCTTGCATAATCTATGTTTTGCAATCTTTAAAGAACATAGGCAAAAGTTAATGCTAGTATACTAATTCATATTATATAGTAAACTTTCAAGCAACTAGTGACTAACTCACTAGTAATTTAAATACAAATAATTATATTTAATATAAGCTGCTAAACTTCCTTGAACTTTGTATATATTCTGTATTGACAATGTAATGTTACATTTGCCAGCCGCCCATTGCTTTCGTTCAAGCGATGGCAACATACCAGCGGGTGTCTTCCATGTGGCATTAGGTCGTTATCATTTACGGGATTGGCGAGAAAGAGGCTCGGAGAATCGCAACATCGCCGAGTATAAGTTACATCCGGACTACGATCCAGCAGTAACGAATGCAGATGCTGATCTGGCAATTATCGTGCTAAGCGAGAGAGTTGAATACAGTGCAACTATCAAGCCGATTTGTCTTTGGTCCGGCGGCCCGGATTTGGAGCCGGTTGTAGGCCAGTTTGGACTAGTCGTGGGTTGGGGCGAGGACGAGAATGGTAATAAATATCTTCAGGAGCCTCGCATGACCAGAGAACCAATAGTAACTCAGGTAGAATCCATTCTCTATCTTCATTTCTAATAATTTATTATTTTTTACTAGTTTTTGAATATCATGAACAACATATCTCTGTTTATTTGCAATGAACTCGAAAATGACTGAACCGATTTTAATGCAATTTTTTCTTCTGTGTAGAGTTAATAATTTAGTTATTATAGTCTGTAAAATATTGCAATATTCAGTACTAATGCCCTAACTGTGCTAAGTTTGAAATTAACATTTTGTTTATCCCGCGTTCTATGTCGAATGCTTTTGTTGGCATATTTCCACATTTCCACTTTCCACTTTCCACTTTCCATAAAAATCATCCTATAATGACATGTTGCAGGAGGACTGTCTGCGAAGCAATCCAATCTTCGTGTCATCCACATCGAGGAGGACCTTCTGCGCGGGTTCAAGGAACGGGACTGGTCCTTGCAATGGCGACAGTGGAAGTGGTTTAATCATTCATAACCCACTAACCGGTCGCTATCACTTACGGGGTGTTGTGTCATTATCTCTCAAGGACAGTGTCAGTGGGTCATGCGACCAAAGTCACTTTACAGTTTATGTTGATGTCGCCAAGCATTTGCAGTGGGTACGATACCAAATTGCCACCTAACAATTGAATGCGTTATCGTAGAACAATAAAACTGTCATTAATAGTCAATTATTAATTAATAGTGGAGATGTACCTGATTTTCAAGACGAATGTCTGAGTTCTCCTTTTATACAAATAGTACGGAATTCTTGACAATAATATGTTAAGTGTGAAAGTTTGAATGTGTAGAATCACTTTGTCAGTTTTTATATCTTCACCCAATTCTTTCCACGTCATCCTAACGTCCAATATTATGTGTCATTTATAAACCATGATTTATATAAACACGTTTACTCTTTAAATTAATAAAATACAAACATTGCAATGGTTTCAGTAATACTTATACATACATGTAATACTATATAATATAAAACTAATAGAAACGGTTTATTACTAAAAGTTATTTCGCTACAAAATTCGTATGTACAGGTTTATCGAGGAGGAAAGCAAAACGCTATTGTCGGCGATCTTTCTTCAGGTTTATAATCCATTCGCACATATCGAAACACGTGAGTGTGTTCGTGCGTGTGAATAGGGCCATTATTCCGTGGCCCTATTCTCCGAGAAGTTCACTAGAATTCCATTTCCAGCGTCCACCCAATCCTCGGAGAAGAGTTTCGCTCGGAGTATTTCTCTTTCAGTGATGTCCTCATTGGCCTCCGATTTCTCGTTACTCGCAATCTCCTCTTTCTTCCGCCGCGTCTCTACTATTAGGAGCTCGGTGTCCTCCGTCGCATCGGGCACAACTTTGTTCAGGGTTTCCGGTAAAAGCAAAGCTAGCCCACCGGAAACCAGGCAGAGCATTCCGATTATTAACAGCGGCACGGACACTCTTACATATATGCCCTAAAAAAATGAGAATGAGAGGAATTAATTAGTTTAAGTGTATTCAACTTGGATTGAAACAATTTTGCCATTTTATCGAAAAATAATGTTTTTTTATGTGTGTTTGTGATAAGAACAGGCAACAACACGGGCATACTTATATTTTATGTATTCATTCTGCTTAAAGAAAAAAGAAGAATATTTTCTAGGGAAGATTAGTAGCCCGAACCGTTGGCGCTAGCAAATTAATTCCGGGACATGGCAGGCATTTCTGGAGTACGTGACGGGACAAATGTCACAAACATACAGGAATGAAAATAAAACGTGTCTTACCAATAGCAAAACGTGCGGCGTACACAAACTACCGATTTTTGCGAAGGCGACGCACAAACCCAGAAAAGTTCCTCGTGCCACCGTTGGGAAAATCTCAACTGTGTACAAGTATTCCACTGAAATGGTGCTTATAACAATCAGCCTGCCAACGAGTAATACCACTGTCCTGGAAATATCTGAAATTTTGTGTTTCAAACGTCAAAATATTGTCTTTCAAAATTCTCTTATTCTGCTTGCAATTTTTTTAATTATTTTTACACTATTTAAAATGTAAATGTTTTTCCTATTAAGAACATAACTATTTTATATTTACCTTCTGCTTGCCTTTTTCAAATATAAATATAAAACGATAAAACAGTTAAAACGTACAATAGGAAAATTCAAATATGTGCAAATATTCTGTATGTAAAATAAGCGGAAAACAATCAATTAAAGTGTCGAGATGTTTTTTTTTAATAATAGGAAAAGTTCAATAATTTATGGAGTAATTTAAAATATTCCAATAACATACCAGTCGCAAAAATGGGTCCAGAAAAAATCATTAATGCTGCTGCTATAATGCAAATGACACCGGTGACAGATTGATACATCGATAGTGGCAGACGCCTACCGAATTTTGACAATACCACATATAGAAAAATGTAGGTTCCAATTTCAAGCACACCTCCCAATGCAAATGTTACGTGTCTGTTGATGGGAAATTCGGGCACTAACACCTTGAATGCACCCCAAGCCATAGATGACGTCAACCTTGAACGAATAAAAACGAAATGATTAATAATACAAATCCTCAAAACAGATAACAACTTTGATTTAAAATGATTTAAAATGTTTACCATTGGAAAGTCATGACTGCGCAGTACTTTCGCATGAGAGGTGACGTGAACAATTTCGAAGAGCATTTTGCTTCCGTCTTCGCTTTCTCTTCGATTTGCTTGCAGTTTTGCTTTTCATTTTCACTAGTCTTCTCGGACTTGTCCTGCGTTTTCAATTCAACGATTTCGTAAGCAGCTTTCATGGAAATACGTGGATTGTAAATTGGCTGCGAGGTCGACTTGGACTTTCGATGACTCCTTGAACTCGATGGTGCATCGCGTTTTACGGTTTCACCGTTCTCAGTTAGCGATGATTCCCGCTCGGCATCCACTTTCTTCTCGCTCACACTCTGGCGTTCCGGAATGACTTTCATACTTGATTCTAAAATCATTATGTTTTTAAAACAACGCAAAAGGATACAGAAATTTTTGTGAAGTTTTTCCACACGCAATTAAATTTAATCCTTAAAAACATTTATGAAACTAAGTGTAGATTTTTATTACTCACTTCGAGATTTTTTCTGGGATGTTTCCGCATTCGGAAGCAATGTAATGATTTCCGACTGCGCATCGATGTCTTTCGATGATTTCTTCATATCCGTATTGGAAATGCGCGATTTTCTCTCAGGCTTTATTGGAGTTACATTTTCGTTCGTTTTCATCACCGGTTCCTCGGCACCTGACTTCTTGGCATTCGATATTCTCGTACAGCATCCATTATACTTGGCAATTCGCTCGAAAGCAATATCAGCCTCGGTTGATTTCCCTTTCGCCAGTAACCAACGTGGTGATTCAGGAATGATCCTGTAAGAGTTCCAAAGTCTTGTAACTCTAGTTCTTATAAAGTTAATGATAGAAAAATGAATGAATGTAAATCTCTTTAAAATAACAGAATACACAATATTACATTTTGTAATAAATTAATTTCATTATAGCCTAAATAAATAAATAAATAAATACATGTAATTCGAAATATCCTTGCAAAAACAAATATAACTCAAGTAAGTAAGTATTACGTAAAATCTTTTAATTATAAAAAATGATAGTAACAGATATACTGAAGTAGAAATGCAAAAATAATAAATTACCAAATATAAAGGACTGTTACAGCAGTCGGCACAGAGATAGCTAATTGCAAAATTCTCCAGTCGGGTATGACGTAACTTAGCACAGCAAGCAATATCAGGCCGATCGCCCAGGAAATTTGCATAACTAATGCAACAAAAGTGCGAGCTTGCGCGGGAAACAGTTCCAATGATAAGATGTACGTGGAGTTTTGCAAGCCCTGAACGAACACCCCTTGAAGGGCTCGCAACGCCAAGAACGATGAGTAGCTCTGAAATCAAACGTAACAATATTGTTTATATTAGTTTTGAACTGAAGCATCTTCCAACAAACTTAAAATAACAATAGACAAATCATGGAGAAGAATAATAAAAGAAAAAAGAATTTGTATCTGTAAAATAAGACCAAGTAATTTTCACGGTTGAATTGTTAATAACCTTGGTAATCAATGAATGAAATACAGAAACGCATGCAGAATGAAGTATATTAATAAACATAGTAAGGTGTAATTTAACTTGAATCTTTTCAAGTGGATTGAGAATAGTACATTTACTTAATTCTTTATTAAGTATTAAATTAGCAAGTTCGTATACCTGTGCAACGTACAATGCAACTGCCATTGAACCCTGAGTGTATAAACAAATGGCTTTCACCGGGAGTCTGCCGATTCGATCGGCTAATACTCCAGAAATACAAGCACCAATCAACACACCGATGTAATAAACAATGGGAGCGAGAAATCTTAGGTATTGTTTCTCGCATACCAATCCCCATTCGGTTACTACACTGCTTTCGTCGAATTCCGTGAGAAAACGGTAGTCACCGAAACATAAATTGGAGTCAGTCGGTTCCTCCAAGTCAGTCAGATTTTCGTTCGGAACGGCATAGCTAATTGTTTGGCATCCATACATTCGATCCGTGTTGTTTCTCATCTATAATAAGTAAATGGAAAACTTTCACTTAATTTTGTCATTGTGAATGTCTTAATACAATTTGAATGATCAATTTAATGATCAATTTCTTGTAAAGAATAATCGACCGTGCAGATCAAAAAGCGTTTAATACATCTAGTTATTTTCGTTCCAAAACTCAGTAATTTATTTTTAAATTAATAACTCACTCGCAAAAACAAATCAAAAGGGAGAAAATTACTCACTTGACAATAAAACTTGGGCGTATAGTTATGAAAAACCGGCAGCGCGTGACTCATCGCCACGATGACATAATTGATTCCCAACAGAAGCACTATCACTATTTGGAAACACCCCACTTTTACTTCCTCCGCGTTCATCTTCATGCTTTTTCCTTAACTTTTAATTAAAAAAGCTCTCTGATCATCAATCGGTTTAGTATCCACTGTCAAGCACTGCATTCACTTTCCAATAGGGAATTCCCGCACATCAACTCAATTTTAGTGAGTGCTTTCTGTTTTCAATTTAGAATTCCTGTAAATCCACTCAACTTATTGAGACTTCTATCAATTTATTAAGTATTATTTGCTTCTCAAGTTGGAATTCCCACACGTACCCAACTTCTTAAGTACTTTTTGCTTTCACCTCGGAATTCCGGCGCGTGTACTTAAATCATCTCAATTAAATCATCTCAACTTATCGCGCGTCTCGCAATCCAGGACAGTAATTGCCCGCGAGTTTTACTGGCAACGATCATTGCTTCGATCAGTCAAGCGATCGAAGGATGAATCTTGTGTGGCACGAGAAGAGAATGTATCTTGAGAGGGCACGGTGGAAGTTGGGTGAAGAGAGTGGAAAGCGTGGAAGCACAGGTGTGAAGGCAAGCGAAGTGTCAGCGGCGAGGGTGAGGCACGCACTGGCAGAGGCAGAGAGAAGGGTCCTCTTTCCCGAAGGACAATGCAAAAGAGGAACTGATTCCAACGTTCGATGCCTGGTGAGCAGGCAGCCACCACGAAGACACGTGCTATTGTTTCAGGTCTAACGACACGTACTTCCATTACAGCACGCACGTCACCGGAAAACGTTCTTCTGTCAATAATAATCGATTTCGCGCTTGACGCGAGATCAATGCTCTCCATTTCCAACTTCCAGCGTTGCAGATCTGTCACTTTTCTCTCTGACACTTATCTCCCATAGTTCAATACTTATTTTTTATCTTTAACCAAATTATTTCTTGTACAAAAACTAATCTTGTTTTTAGTGTATTACATTTAGCACATTCATTTATACAAGTTTTTCAATACCAATGTCAGTGAGATTAATTATTTTGAATTACTTGAATTAACTTGACTAATTAACAATTCAGCGTGAGTTCAAGCAGTTCAAAGTCTCGCGTCGCACCTAAATCTTGGTTGGTTGCTCCATTCATCGCATGATTCCGCACAAATGCAAAGTGACGTCCCATTGAATGATCCTCACGATGCATCTCTGACAGGATCAACCGTCATCCGGTAGCTCCAGGAGCTCCAAAGATCAACTAATGCGATAGAATCGTGATTCCCAACGGTATTTTAATTGGCCGCTTTCACAGTCACGAGCGCAGCCTAAAGCGGAAACGAGCGCAACCCCGCTGGATTTAAGTCCCATGCAATTATGTAAATCACGGCTTGCGTGATCGGAAAAATTGGGAGGGTTAAGCTAATTAGCCCGAGCGTCGTCGACTTTTCCCTTGCACCCTTCAATCGATTATCAAGCCTCTCACAGTCCATTTATGATTCTCAATCCTAAAAATATAAATCTTAACAATTGTCGATCCACTCCTTCAGGATTCTAAAAGACAAAATTAATATATTAAACAAAGAAATCATTGATATTCGAAGGATTCATTTAATTTTCTAACAAAATTTTTAAAAACTGTGTATTCAATTTATTCAATATTATCAATAAAAAATAGGTGAGAAAGTTAAGAACTATTGAATGAGGATGAACAATTGTCTTGTTGCTCGGCTGTTCTTTGTCGAATGCGTAACACGCGAGGAAAAGGGCATTGCCGAGCCAATAGCAATGAACTTGGCGGAATGACAGTGAGCAGACAGATCGTGAGGTGATCGCCGGGGCATTTTTATCGGATGACGTCTGCATTCAACGCCATACATGGGCCAGGAGGATCCCGATGGTGGTGGAAGGCAGAGAAGAGCGCCGGTGTGTGTTTCTTTCATTTCTGGAACTGCTTCTGTATGCGGGGGCTGTCATGTCCGGTCCCGAGCGCATCCTGTCTTTCATTAGAGGCCTCTTCGTGCCAGCCCCGTCGCTGAATGTCTAAAGGGACCTCTTCTTGGTAGGCCCACCGACCTTCAACCTGGACTTCCTCGCTGCTCCGAGCACCCCATTACCATCCGTGTTAAAGCCTCGCTTTACTTTCAACGAACTAAATAGAAACTCACGGAAAATATCGTTCTTGGAAAAATATAGACCGAAAATTACCGGGAATTTGACCTCGATTTTTTCTACGTCCTAATATTCGCTTTGAAGATTTGTAAAACGAGAAAGGACAACATTGGATAAACTTACGAATTCTAAACATTCCACGTCGAGTTTGAAACTTATTATTTTTCAGCTAATATTATTTGTTAGCTAGTATTCACTTTGCAGGAATGTAATACGTGCAAAGTTTATACAAAGTTAAATAGCTTTAGTTTTATTTACTATAAAAATTGCATTAAAATATGCAATTTTAAAGGATATTCTATTGAATATTTATTGGATTATTCAATACTAGTAATCCCACTATGAATGGATGTATAAACATTGTGTTTGTCACCACTCCTATAAATATTCATTTAATGACGCTATAAATAATTACTTCTCCCGCGCCGACATGCCTATTTCTCGCTTCATGAGTTTATGCACCTCCGAGACTCACACTGCTTTTACGACCCATTGTCGTCATATCCCCATTATCGGCTCCATTGAAAATCACGCTTGATTAGCATTCAATCGTTTTAGCTCGTTAAATCATTCATTAGCGATTTGCTACTACAAGTGCCTCTGCAGTTTGATTGCCCGAAGTTCATTTGGACTTTCCACCAGCAAATGACTTCGCTAAATCAATAACTGATAGTATTTCGATAGTGTTGATCGTAATTATTATACACATAATGATAGTTGGGTAAATTGCAGACTGTCCTGCCATTTAATGATTATTTACGAGATATACAGAATTGTGTGACTCATTTATATTCCAAATTGGTGGAACACGTTAGTTCGCAACTGGTATGCGTAAATATCGACGTGCCACATAGTGGCACTTCAATAGCCAGTCTTCTACCAGCATAAATCCTTACTTAGAACTAGTCCTAGCTTCTGTAATATTATAAAACTGGTATCCACCTTGATCTATGCGACACAAAGTAGTAGCAGGACCTCCAAACGTGTTTCAAACCAGTCGAGGGCGAGATTTTTATGTTTTCGTTCATGTATCAATGACAGTCTTCTCTTTGATAAATTACACACTGTTTTTTTCTTAGAAAACTACTTAGGAAATGTACAAAAAATTGTATTAATTCCACAAATTGCTGAATGTAAATTATTTGAACCGATTATAATTGTAGTGGTGCATGAAATCATTAGCAAAAATGCTAATCACCGAGTTTCTATTTAGACGAATAAAAATTCAAAGTATTTGTAAAATCAGGTTTAAATTGCTGTTAGGATTCCCATAGATTTATGAACAGCGCTGTTGATGGGAGACTTGATAAATTAGTTGATTATCACTATTAGGAATATGCGAATAAGTTATTCTTGATGTGCACTTTACTCACACTTATAATATACCACTCAGGAGACCTAACGACCCATGACAGAATGATTAGATTTAATTCAAATTAATTTCTCGAAATGCAATATTTCACGTTTATCGAAATACACTACTAAATTAGGAGCGCGTTCCACAACTCGTTCTGGGTCAGTGGGTAGCTGATGATGTATTCAAATGGTTTCACTTTGCACGTCCAACAGAAATATGCATACAATAGAAAATTTGTATAATTCAGTGGTTCGACCAGCTACTTCTTTCATGTCGAACACATTTTAAAATAAATAAGAATTGAATGATTACTTGTACAACTAATGTAAAACCTCTAACAGCGCCTAATAGCAAATTCTGTCTGATACAATACAATACCTTTCAAAAATTGCATTTTTATAAAACATATGATCATTAATCACATTGTACTGAATTAAATTACATAATTAGACATCGTAATTGGTAATTAAAACTTTCACAAACTAAATGTGCGAGTGCCGAGTGTTGTCACGTATAAGATAAAGCGAATCCAATTGGTATAAACAGCTTAACGGTGGTGTCTAGGAACGCGCTGCCAGTTGTACGTTATTTCCCTGCGAGCACGCATCCGAGATTCTCGTGGCGCGTTCCATTTCAATGGGGATTACTCGGTGAGCGAGGTAGTAGCGCCGAAGTTTATGCTCTGTCGTAGCCACTGATGTATACAGTGACTCGCAAACTCGTTCTCACGCTGCTGCTTTTATATTAGACATTTTCTTGGGAATTATAAACTACGTTACAACTTAGAAGTTCAAATACTCTTAAATTTTAACAAGCGTTCAATTATTTTCCTCTAATTTAAATTTCTATCCATCTCAGTCCATTGAATTAAAAATACGGATTCAAAAAATTCAAATACAGCAGTATTACCAAAATTATTTTGTTTGTTAATTGTTGACTCACCCTTGCCATTGTATGAGTCTTAGTCAACCTCGAGTAAGTCTCATCTTCTATAGGATCGTAATACTACTTGAGACTATGAAATTACATACTATTAAGTAGAATAAGTACTATTCAGTAGTACTAGTAGACTAAGTAGTATTATCTAGAACACTATTTAATAATGCTACTTAATCTACTTAAGTAGTATTAACATTCCACCGCCGAAAACTCACAATATTAAATAGTGTGACAACACTACTGTCAAATTAAATGGTACTAAATAACATTAAATCGATTTAAGCAGTATCAAGTAGCAGTAAGTAGTAGTACTGGAAACAGTAGATGAAGTAATGTTGTCATACTATTAGATAAAGTAGTAAGAACCAGTAGTATTAACTTATCTCATCCTTACTACTGAGACATTAAATCTCACTCTAGCCAGACAATTAGTCATATTACAGAGAGCGCGAGGAGAAGTGTCTAACTACGATTAAGGGGCGAGCAGCTAATGCTTACGAGTTTGTGAGTCACAGTGAGTATTACACGAGTGGTAGTAGCGTAGCGTGGAAGGCCGCTGTGGGAGAAGATGGCCTGGATGCCTTTTTTCGTGGTGTACCGTTATCGTAGAATAACTATCCCGGCGGCTTAGGCTTATTTCACTTTGTCCCCCGCGTTCAGCCGAGCAATCGGCAGGTTTGGACGGTGCCCCATTGGCAGTGGTGTGCACCCGGCAACGAAAAAAAGGCAGACTGCCTCGGACAATCCCGTCTCTTTCACGGTAGAAAGATAGTTCGAGCAGTTAGCAGCCTCCTCTCGGCGAGCTCGGTTCGAAATCTCGACAGGCGACTCAATGCTAATCTGGCGAGCAGCGCGCGTCCGTTCTTAGCCGCACCTTCCTCTGACAAGTCAATCGGCTTGGAGGGTTAATTACCTCGCCGGCGGAAGTGATTATCGCGACGGAAGTGTTTCCGAGGATGAGAGGCACGATCGTACTACTTGCACTCGGCCTCCTCTGCATTGGCGTAAGTTTTCATTCAGCGATATCAGTTATTGAGAGAGTTTTTGTGTATTCGGTTAAGATTATCGTTAATTATGGTAATGCGAAGTATTAATTGCCGGAATGTTCCGTTAATTTCTGCGAAATATTTTCAACGGATTTCAGGTGTGTCGTATTTCCATAATTCATTAGCAAGTCTAATTATTAGGATTTAAATAGTCATATTGGCTGATCGACCGCCTTGAATTAATTAACATTTATATATTTCATGGGAATAACGCATTGTTAATATTCGTGAGTTGAATAATTTACGAGACTAACACGAAGCTAAGGAACGTTCCTCTCAATTGGCAGATGCACCATGCGGAGGCGAAGGCGAAGCAATCAACGGAATTATCCTTGCAAAGCAAGGAGACGAACGTGGTGAACTTCATGCGATTATTGGTGATGAGGCTTGTCTTCGGAGTAGCAACTGCCATGGGACTCGGAGAGAACCTTTCCGGAGTCCTCGGCGGTATCTTCGTCCCACCAGGAGCTGATGACTACGCCGATTACGGCGACGACGACCTCATCCCCGATTTATTTTAAACCTATTAGATCGATTAATTAATTTAATCTCACCGAGGAATTATTCAAATTCAATGTTTCAATGTGCATTTATTATGCACGCGCATAATGTTGCATTGTGTTAGGCATTGTTGACACGTGTCGTCGAGGCCATTCAATTGCAAATGGGTTGATGACTGACTGGCGAGCACAGTGGAGCGCGAAATTTCACGGTGTGCTTCGAATGATTGCCCGAGACGCTGATTTCGTTTCTATCGAGGCTAAACGTATTCCTTCTGTAAACGACACTTCCATTCTTCTGGGATTTTTGAGAGGACCTTTCGCGTCCCGTTAGTCGTCATGATTTCGGTATAGGTCGGCTGGCCGAGGACGGGAAATCATTGGTTCGTATTGACTGCGGACGCAGCCGGTGCTTCGCTTGCTCCCGACCGCACTTTAACAGTTTCTTGTCCTTTTAAAGTCGTCCGATACAGCCTTTACATACTTTGCATGCGCCGCTTTGCACGGAAATCATTGTCATTCATGCGTTAACTCGCGCTACGAAGTGTGTCGTGGAAATCATTGGGGGAATTAATGCACTACTTCGCCGCAGTTTTCCTTTTCGATGGCATTTTCGATGGAATGCGCGAACAAACGTTCCTCGCATATTAAAATTTAGTTTAATGAACAACAATGAAATCAAGAAACGACTGCGACTTTTTTTCTAAGTTGGAGCAGGTTTCGGTTGTGGTTGTATAAATTACATCAGTCTCTGTAAAAAATCAAAATTCGTTCGCGTCTTTGGTAAATTTGCCATTGCGATATACTGTTATTAATAAATTAATGCGTAATATACCTCGTTATACTTATAGCGACGCGCACAATAATCACCGCTCGCATAGTTCACGAAAAGAAGGTTCTCATGCGTCGATGCACTTATTATAAACTATAGAAATTGTGCCCGTCGATTTCAAGTATAATATCTTGTAAATAATGTAATGACACTTCTGCTAATCTATTTATTGAACGCGTATTTATTTGTATTCGTCTAATGATACATATAAGAGAAACAATAAAGATTTTCTTCCAAGAAAAACCCTCTTCATTATTATTACAAATAAAATGATTCCTCCTGTGCATGAAACACGTTCGTTATAAATTATTAGTTAAACTTGCTCGGCGTAACTGTTTCGCAGCTGGTTCAGCGGTGCAAAATAAGTGATTAGAAAAATACTACAGAAGCCGTGTGCGAGTTTCCGCATTGCTGCTTCCGTTCACGTAGGATGCTTCTGCAGCATCATGCGCGAAGCAGTAATCGTAATGTTCAAAATAATGTGCTTGTGAAACTGAACTCACGTTGGAAAAGCAGGTCGAGGTACTTCAGAAAGATCATGGTGAAGAATAGAAGCCCAACTCTCCTATCCTCATTTACTTATGCTTAATCTACATAAACGAGAAATTTCTTCCATTACGCGCGTATACGGATGCAATTAGAAATTTTGTACGTTCATCATTATTTACGAATTTTGATTGCTGTTTTAAATTTTATTTATTCCTAATCATCAATTAATACGATGGGCGAAAAAAGTTCTATTACAATTGCATAAAGACGCAAAAATAAATGTGTAACTTCATGAATTATGTTTTAAATTAAAATAAAAAATATAACAGTCTACTGCTCTATTTTTTGCAGTGTTTGGTATGACAGGCTCCAAATGATTTAGGACACACAAGGAAGGGTCGCCCTCTTGACCCACATACTACGCATGGCCTATTGCTGATCAAGCGAAACCGCTCGGATGCGCTGCCGCAGTCGAGGGAAACCGAAATCATTGATCACCGAGCGATGCACTCGCAAGGGAATCTCGCAAGTATTCGAGTAACGGCTCGTGAAAGGCATCAGTAGCTGCAGTGCATCACTATAGTAATACGTTAAAGGATCAAAGAAAGCAGGAAAACGAGTTCTCTGACCCAACTGTCCACACGTTGTCGCGTGCGGATACTGATTAATATCTTAATGATTGTCAAGCATCTACCCTCGCGCGCATTATCGTATTATAAATGACATGATCTGTGAATCCCCAGGACAATTAGACTAGAGCGCATTCAGAATAAAATTACGTTCATTCAATATGCATCGCTTGCATTGATCCACATACCTGCGTCACCATATTGACGTGCAATAATTAATTTGAGAAAGTACTTATGCCAAACTGTTTCAAACACTTTGCTTTTTGATTAAAAAGTTATTAAAGTTACGGAAGTCGAAAGTGTTTTGTATATAAACAGTATTTCGATTTACAAAAGAAACATTAAATTTAATAATTCGAACTTTCTATTCGATATAATTTAACCCATTAATAAATATGTGGAAAACAGAAAGTGAAATAGGTCTTTTGCATAAGCATTACTATTGTTTTGGTGTTCGAGTGCCGAGCCTTGTGGTAAAACAGGTGCTGGACAAAGAAGGGCGCGCTTTGCGACCCAAATCCCAGCGTACATACCTTATTCCAGCGAAAGACATCATTCAAGCACGTATGAAGGCTAACGGTTTGCAACGACGCGTGCTAATTACACAGTGAACCTTTTGAATTGGTCCTCTCACATATGTATGCCGGATTATCCAGCTGTTTTCGGTGGTATGCTTCATTCAAAATTGTAGCGAACTAGGTCAGTTGTAGTTACAAACATTTAACAGCAGCTCGATGATCTATTCTTACACATTGTCTGCGATAAACTGCTGAGTAATCAACAGGTGCATCATTACGAGCAGTCATAGTCATTAGAGAAGTAATATGGATAAACGTTCCTAACAGGTGCATTCGGAATTGCGTGCGTAAGTAGAATCAGTAACCCGTTGGAATTAATAAGCTATACATATTACCTGCGAGGAACACACAATATTTTATATTAATTACCATACTTATTACTTGCATATAGCATATAATTTTACAAACTTCATTATTTCATTTAATCTATTAATTTCATTTAACTAATGATTCGTCCGTAATGTACAGATTATAAAAACTTAAGCAGTGATAGCTCAGTCAGACTTTGAAAAGACAGGATATCGTCACAACAATTCATCGTCATCATCGGAGTCTGTGCTAGCCGTTTCCTGAAGATAATCGTAACATCCGATCTTCTTTCTTATAAGTTCTCCCCACAGGACATTAGCATTACAGGAAGGACAGGAACCCTCGACAGGTAGGATCATGTCATCCTTAGAAAATCGTCTAGCAAGACAAATCAAGTGTGCGACTAACAAACATCGAGGTTTAACACAACCAATCGACTCTTTCTCCAGTACGATCGATTCGCAAATAGTACAAAAGGCTATGCGATCCTCTAAAACTTCAACATCGGGATTCTGAGTCTTCTTCTTCTTCTTCTTGGCAGCGGTCACTTTGCCGCAACAGAGAGGCATGTGGAGGGGAGCGACTACGTGTCCAGAATATTGCTGGTAGAATTCGTAATCGAGCCAGCGGACTGTCAAAGGCAACCGGCACCAGGGGCCAACTCTTAACATTTCGTTCAGAACCATTAAACAGTACTCGAATGTCTTTTGTCTTGGTTTCTTCTTCGGAACGTGCTTCAGCCGCCGACTGACCAGCGGATGCTGCCACGCCCATTCGAACTGCAATGCAAAATATTTTTAAGTATTTGTGCGTACGCAAAAGCGACGCATAAAAGTCAGGCAACTTACACGAAGTGCGGATATGTTGTTTGGAAATCCATGCACGATGAGAACCATGTTCCTGAAGAATATAAATTTATATTTATGTATTAATTAAGATCAATGTTGATTATGTAAAAATTAAAAAGTGGAGATGTTACAGCATACCATGGACCACGATTACTAGTTCTCCAGGCACCACCGTGATCCTTTCCAGCATTGTGTTGCTTAATTCTGCGTCTCGGATTTACAGTAAATCCTATGTAAGTTCTCCCTTTGTATTTTGGATTCGTACAATATAATAAATAAACACCAAAAAAATGTTCTACTTCCTCGGCGTCATCCATTTTTAATTGCAAAGCTACATAACATTAACAAGACTTAGATAGTCAATCTTTTTTATATCTTGTTCAGCTTCATTTTCAAACTTCATCTTATTAAATAAATCAATACAAGCGATAGTTTGCAACCCCGCTTGAATGATTTCAACGAAGTTGTAAACCCGGAAGAAAATGTCATCAAAATCAAATTGTTTCAATATAATAACTGTAGTACCAATAGAAATTGCTGTCAATCTTTTTACTTTCACTTGAGTTGCATTATTGATCGCTGTCTCCAAACGAACCCAATGACAATTCAAATGACTGTCCCGCGAGAGTTCGAAATTGCGCAGTAAGAGGCGCAGGCGCGCACTTAACAACAGCGGATGCGCGTTCGACCCTGGCAAGTGAGAGTAAGTGGCGGCGAGGAGCGTAAGTTTCGTGAGACCATGTAGGACAAAAATCATCAGCGGCACTGATATGACTAAAACTGCAGTAACAGCGCGCGCGGGTCGATCTGACGGCGACGGGGTCACTGGTAGTCGTGTCGGGCAAGTGCTTGGCGCCGTGGAATCCAGGCACGCAGCGGAGCAGTGGCCGGCCCAATTACACCCCAGTCATCACGAATAATCGTGGAATCAGCATTGCTCCGATTAGCAGCTCGCCCGGAGAGCGCCGACGTTGAAAATGGCCGTGGTACTGGGAAGATTGAGTCGCCAGCGGATTGGCGCGATCGGCGCCGCCAGGTTGTCCTCTGAGTACAATTCCAGCCGGTACGCTTTTTCAATGATTCCCATCCGGCGGCATCGTCCTCGCCTCCGCCGCACCAGTCATTCGACCCTGCGCTCTTTCTTTCAGATCATTCGCCACCGACGGCAAGGATGATTCTAACAAGGAGGAATCCAGCAAAGGGGAGATAAAAGAGCGCGAAGGATGGATCAGTAAATTCCTGGTCAGACGTATCGAACCTACTGGCAAACCGCACTCAAAAATGCTCTCGGACAAGAAGTCTATTTATGCTTTGTACACACACAACATCAAGCCTGATTCCGTTGACAAGTATCTCGAAAATTAGTGAGTGCCCGCCTATTCTCTCCTGATTTACGCTTCCGCTTACTTGCTCGCAATTCCCCCCACCCCGATCACACTTCCTGACGTTGCTGTCGATTCTTTTTTTTCCGCAGTACAGTTATGCCCTTCAAGGTTGCTAAGTGGAGAAATCATGATGAATGTTTTTCAGAAATATGCGTTAATTTTTAAGGCCTGCGAAAGCAGTCCTTTTTCATAATTACATTGTATATTAACTTTTGAGACGTATTTTGAATTTTATACTTTATTGGACTTTGGGAATGATTCACTTCAAAATGGTACTGAAGTTATGTTCTCATCCAACTATATAAGTATGTCTATGGAACACTTGTTTTCTTTTGCGTCGACTTTATCTGTGAAGGTCAGAGATTGACATAACTGGTCCTCAAAGCAGAAGTTGGATATATAAGGAGATGATTAGATTACAGAAATATTATAATTCCCTAGTTAAATTTCTTCAATACAATTAAATTCTTCAGTACAATTGGCCTATGCGTTAAGTTATAAATATAAATATGTAATAATTGGTGACTTTATAAATATTTTAGTGAGAAAGTGGTAAATGTTATAAATGAAAAGAAATCTTCAGTAAATTGTGAATTGATTGGATCATGGACCGTTGAAGCAGGAGATTTGGATCAAGCTATTCATCTTTGGGAGTATCCCGATGGCTTCAAAAATGTTGACCGAACCCAACTAGAATTGTCCAAAGATGAGGTACAACAGATTTATCACAACACGTAATAATGTATGTCAAACAACAAATCATAGTATGTTATGTTTTCAGAGTTACCAGAAACTGATAAAGGAATCAGCGAAATGTTTGAGATCCCGGCAATTGCAATACCTCTTTCAATTCAGTTACTGGCCTACTCCAAAAATGAGAACCGGCTCAAACAAATACGAATTTCGCAGTTATAGATTAGCCGCCGGCACAATGATCGAGTGGGGAAATAATTGGGCCAAAGGCATTAATTATAGGCGTAAAAACGATGAAGCGTTTGGTGGTTACTTCTCGCAAGTCGGGCCGTTATATCATGTTTATCACTTCTGGTGTAAGTACACAAGAGCTTTGCCCATTCTGCTATAACTCAGGAACCCATTCTACTAACAGGAACGACACAATTACTATTTTAGAGCTAATTCCAGATTTATTTCTGATGCAGGTTACGAAGATCTCGAAGCCCGCCGAGAAATACGTGACCGTTCGTGGAAACGGCCAGAGTGGGATGCTTGCGTTGCCTACACCGTACCATTAATCCAAGAATCGTGTTCGCGTATATTAAGCCCAACTACCTTCTCTCCGACGCAATAACTTGATACTGCTTTCGATCCTAAAGTGCATTTTTATGTTACTACACTTTCCCCCTTATTTCTGTATACTAATATTGTAAAAACATTTGTTATTATCTGCGTTACATAGGCAACTGTATAAAGCGAACGCGTGATATATGAAAGTTTATAGACTTCTGTTGTATTACAACTGGCTAGATGTATTTTAATACAGTTAAAATCCTTCGTTATAGACTTTTCGTTACTGTCGTTGTAATATCATACACTTCCGTCAATGTCAGTTGAAGTACAACATGTGCTGTATAAAGGAATATATAAACCTATTCTTTACATTTGTGGACGTACCATTGTTTCTTTTCGCTACTTGTCCATTACTGTCTGTGAAATCTTATTTCTATGACAATAAGAATGCCAACTTTAATACATTTTATAATAAAATCTCAGATAAACTTATTTGCATCGTTAATTACATAGCGAACGCCCTTTGCCCAACACATACCAGTAAAGTTTGATTTTCACGGAGAATACAAAGTCTTACTGTCAGTAAGCTGTTCATGTTTTTATAAGAGCAGTTTATGATATGCGCTCGAAACGTAGGTTTCTATGGGATTAATAAAACAATAGTAATCGTCGTGGTTCTAAGGATTATTCGTTGTCAATAAACATTACTGTTTTTGCGGGCTACATTAAAACATTTCAATATAGTTTAACCAGCACACCCTGGTGCCGTGAGATTGACTTTTATTTCTACTTATTTCGTCAAAAGGCTTAAGTTCTAGAACTACTTTCATAAAAATTGTATTATCGAAAACAAAGTTTTTATACGATTACGTTCTCACGCGTACATACAGCGTGGCAAAATGGAATAGGGACGCTATATCGTATAATCTACATACAACGCTCACTTTATTAAAACTTATTGCATCAATGAACATACGCAATGTACATCCGTATGAACTTTTTATATTGTACAGCGAATCGTTTGCATTTATTATCATTGTATGACGAATCATATCCTTCCGTTCCCTAATACGCTGCTTGAACAATATTCTAATGCATTTTTTGACACGCAAGAAAAACGTAATCGCAACCAAATTGGTTCAATACAATTGCAACGAGTCTCTTTCGCAAGATAGTATATATGTATGTACACACACAGCGATATATCCAGCAAAAACCTTTACATTCCTCAAACTGTCATTGTTTCCAATTGTGGAAATAAGCCACCTTCGGAACACTGTAATATTTACGCTGCAGTTCTTTAGAATATTTACGAAGCGATAATCTGTAAGATGGCATATGGTTTACTTTGAAAAATACAAAATAATTTCACTGCAGTTTTATAATACGATTGCGTCCATTTAAAATTAAAGCTCTGCAATTCCATCTCCGCGGTGTTACTTTGCGTGTTAAACAAAACTTTCGCATTGTTCTTGAAATTACAATTACGCAATATTGTTGAAAAAGTTTGCAAATGGAATTTGCAGACGTTTTGTAAGATGTCAGACGACGCAATAATTAAAACTTTAGTGTTTCATCATATTGTGATAAATTGGATATTAAAAGTAGAAGACAAAATAAAAGACATATATATGTACAGATGAATCCGGAAGGTGCGAGCTGTTTTGTAGAAATTAATTACTTCGTCAATGTAGCCTTTTAGTATTAGAGTATCTATAGTAAATCGTGTATTTAGAAGAAGATTACACGTGAGTGTTGATGGCGTTACAATATATTAATCGCTGACTAACGTTTACTTTATATAACTTACTGAACACAGTACCAAAAGTTCCAAACTTCAATAGTTCAATAATTCATAGAACTCTTTTGGTTTTACAAAAGCATCAGCGTACGGAATTTAATAGTGATTTATAATAGTTATTGCCAATATGTACAATTCGCCCTGGAGCTTTGTTTTTCTATGTTCGAAAACTTCTCGTTGAAACTTCTCGAGAATTTTCAAAGTACACACAACGATTTCAATTTCAAATTCAATACTTTGCTTGAAAATTTCATTAAGCGATTGCAACATAATAATCACATCATCATGATTTTGCGCCACTTAGAACGAAAACACACTTCCGTGCTGTTTCGCACCGTTTTCATCGTCGGAGGCACATTCAACTGGAAAACTTTAGTTTTTCTGTGATGTAAAATCAAAAGAAGTTTACTAGCGCGGAAATTATCATGTACAATATGGGGAAACGATAAATGCATAAGAGTTCGCCGAATATCGAAGGACGTTAGACGAACATACAATTGCTAATACTCTTATCAACACGACAATATCCTAATACAAAAACAATCGACTTCACCACAAGTCTGGGAAATTTGATAGTACCTACAGGGGGATCGCTAAATCCTAATATTAATAAAGATTATATTCGTTCATCTTACATAAAGCGAATGAATATTTACAAAATACCAACAGCAAAAAAATCGTCCTGTATGCCACGCTGCAAAACGTGCTATTGCTTGCAGGGACTGCAATAAAAAAATTATTCTTGAATACATACATACATACTGTCGAAAAAATAGAGAGCGCGTGCTACGGTAAAAAGTATAATAAAACATAATTTATTTGAACAGTTCGAAAAGAATTATCCAAACCACTCGATATGCTAACAAATATGAGTTTAAATCTTTCGAAGGCGTATGTATGTACATATCTATTTTCGTAGCATTTTCTGTAAACTCGGAGGACTCAACAATGAAGAACAGACTCCAAATATATCTGCCATATCGGATCCCTGATTTCGACATACTCTCTAACAATCGTTTTTAGGAAATAATTGTATAAAAAGACCAACACATGTTATGGTTAACCGTGAAATTGTTAGTGGAAGCATTTTCCCCATATCAAAACGCCTTACAAACTTCAAAGTTCGCACAAACCTTTTCGCACTAACGGGAACCTGCGGCTCATTACATTTTAATCGCAATTTCTTCGTATTACAATTATAGTCTATCGAAATTGATTTAATTTGCTTCTCTTTAAGCGAAACTAAAATTACAGCTAAAGGTAAATTATTATTAGATAAATTAGTATTACATTTACTGTATCACAAAGTATTCAGTTCAAAAGAATCGCTTTTATTCAGGCCAATGTGTGAGTCATGAAGCATGTTTGCAGATGTTTCTAACGGAAAGAACTCCGGGTAAGATTGCATAGAAATTATAATATATACTTCAACGCAATGTTCTACAAAATTGCATTATATAGTTCAATTATTTCGAGCGTAGCACGAGCGATCTCCATTCGTCAGCGATACTTCATACGGATTGTAATGATTTGCTGATGTTATTTGATAAATTCGCGGCTTCCCTTAGAAACAAATTCTAGGAGACAATGCTTGACGTTGTAAGTGCACACATACGACATTCTTATATATTTTAGTTAATCGCGACATTTCATTTCTGGTGTATAACATGTGTGTATATTTACATGTGATATTCATTATAAAGAGAATGTTTCAGCTGATTGTGACCACACTTCCTCGCGCAGTTCTACATCCAACCACAAAGACGTATTAATTGCAATAGTTTAAGTATTATACATTGTTACAAATGGATGTAACGATGCAATATCTTACTCGTGAACACACAATTCATACTTAATTCGATGTACTCTCTTTACCTGCGAAATTTCTACATGTCACACATATTTATCAAAGCAATACTAAATTAGCGTGAAGCTCAGATAATTGCAATGCGGACAATCCAATTGGAATAAAAAAAAATACAAGAATATATGAAGCAGCTGATACATAATTTTGCGTCAACAAATTAGACATGTTTAAAAAATAGGATAATGCGTCCCATTTAGTCATTGCAATTGTATCACAAACGCAATGCATTACAGAATAATACATCTCTCGCTTACGTCATTAATGAGCGTTACAAATCCACAACTTTGCACATTAAACACAGAGACTTGCAACGATTTATGAAGTTTTTTCGACACGTAAACATGTACATACTTTTAACATTGCGCACTTCCTCGAAGCATGTACAGTTAACAAACACAGTTTTGATTAAAAGGAAAACCCTTACTTTCGAATAAGACAATAACGGCAGACCATACTTTGAGGAAGATAATAGTTAATATCATAGTAGCTCGAACATCAATCGGAAGGTTAGTCACAATCATCTGCAAAAGTCGAATTTTCCTTAATAAACATAAAGTTGTATATAAAACATGGAAATGTTTTAAAAGAAAGGAAAACAAAACAGACAGTATGTAATTGTAAGAGTACAACATTTGGGATGTGTACTGGATGAAACATTGGATACTCGTAGAATACAGTATAATACAATTGAAAGCTTGAAATTATTAAACACTCTAACTGTAACTTCCGGATCCTTGCATCGACATTAAGTGAATTAAAGATCACATTAACAATGTCTCTGAAGTGATTAATGCAAAGGAAAGTATCTGCGTTCCAGAAATAATACAAAGACTAGAATCATATTTAAAATTGGTCTCTATTGAAACATTCAAATGTAGGAGTAACCAGAAGTAATTTAGAGTACAGTCAAGCGCGAACTATAAAAATCTGCTTATTGTTTCAACAAAGGTCATCTAAATTTTATGAAAAGTTAACATTATTCCCCCGCGACTGATGGCTTTAATTCCTTCTCGAAGTCCACATGAGCTAAACTTAAATTGAGTAAAGTATGGATAAATATTCATAAAACAATATATATTTACATTTTGTTGTGTACTGACATCCTACAGTTCTCTTGTGCCTTAAATACCGTGTTTATATATACGTGACAAATAAACATGACTAAAGAATATCTTACGTATATTCGTGCACAAGTAAATTCTGTTTCTCTCAACGAATCTCCAATAACCAATCATCTATTTTCTAGTGAACCACACATAACTTTTGCCAGAAACTTGTTTGCCTAAATCTCGGCCTGCACACGAGTATACACAATTCTTTCATTTGTTTCGCTTGCGTCGTAGCGTTAACTATGCGAAACTATACTTCAATTCCTTAAGTCAACAGAAACTACGAAAATACACAAAATAACACACTATATACATTGCTTACAAGAGACTCTTTGCGGAGGTTTAATGGTCTTTCCATATCGTTATACTGCAATCAAAGTACACGAACGTTTAACGCTGTGAGGAGTTTTGAGTGGACACTTTTAACGCTTCGGTAATTCAACAATAATTTTATTATCTATTTAATTTGTTCATATTGACATCTGTTCTTAGGAGCGTAAAATAAAAACATACAAAACAGTAAAAAATTATCTCGTTTCCGAATCTAGAAATAATGTTTCGATAACTTTTTTTTCCTTCTTGAAACACTGAAATATGACTTATCTTGAACAGTATTATGTATAGCTAAGTTTGTTTCCTTACACGTCATTCTCTAAGCATAATCCTTCATTTGCGAGTGCAATTAAATAAATAAATCGTTTCATTCAGTTGTTGATACGTCACATTAAATACTCTTGAAAACTTGAAATAAGACGAATTACGCGTCCCTTTATGAATTACGCGAGTATTGGTTAATGTTAATTAATTCTAGATAATCATGAGAAAATCAGAGATATATCAAAATTAATATACTGTGTTACTCTTATTTCAAATCTCCAATTAGTCAAAACGAAGTATGTCGTAATCCGAGCGTAGTCATCGCTATTGAGTTTTCTTTTCATTACGTTTGCAAGACATTAATAAATAAATGACTCTAAACGGTTTTCAGTAATTGCATATAAAACTTTGTGTAATAATGGGTTTACCGTCAACTCCAAGTATTGTAAGACATATTCTCAGAAGAACAGTTAAGATTGGTACTCAAGAAATTTTCCTGTAACTTCTATTTGCTTCACAAGATATTTGGATATGATTAATAAATATTACACCGTTGCAAAAAGCATCTAGATTCCTCTTCAATATGAAGCTCCCTTTCCAAATAGATCACGCTGACATATTTCGATAATTAAAAAATATGCTGTTACATTAATTTCAGTCCAATACACATTCCCAACCCTAACGAACCTCTTCGGTTCGGGCTGATGTATACAACGAGCCAGCACCTAGTATGTATGTATCGTTGAATTATACGCTGGCTAGCTCGTTATGCACTCACTACAGGCGGGCGTACATACAGATTCTGCTTATTAATGTGATTAAAGTTAAAGACTATTTGGGGGGAAGGATGTGGAGCTATTACTGTGAGCCAGACTTAACATTGAGCCGCTAAGGCTTTCATCGTCTGGGTATGATTCTTTTGATGCCTCAGCTATCGCCAGAGCACTGTAATGATTATGGAAAAAAGTATGTCACTATTACTTGAAAACAAAATTCGTAATCATACATCTTGCAATCTACTTTTATAAAGGTAGTTTTCTTTGAACAAATCATTGCTAATGAATAAAATCAGTTTATGGATCTGTAAGGAATACTAGCTGCACTGTGTCCTTATGTACAGCAAGAGGATGTTAGTGTTTGTACTCTCCAAATAATTTTTATCTTTCTCTGCATGTGTTAGGATTTTAAACAAATAGCTTACCTGAACCCTATTCTTGCACTTTCTTCATCAAACTGTTGCAACTCGCGTTCCTGCCTTTCATGCAGTAGGCGTATTCTTTCGCTACGTTCCCGGAGAAATTCCTGAGTTTCCAGTTCCATTTTCTGTTCAAGAAGAGCTCTCCTAACGGAGACTCGTTCTTCTAGTTCGCGACGTTCGCGATTTCGTTGCGCTTCAGCTTGCATTTTATTTTTGGACTGGTACGCCATGAGAATTTCTAATTCATAATTTAACCTTTCCTGCAAAGAGTAAAAGCAGACATTTCGAGTTACAAGTTATAAGCAGTTGTACGAACAAGTATTGTCGACCAAAATATGCCACAGGCAGAAAGGAAGTTGAATCACATATAGCCATAAAATTAAGTACAATTGCGCAGAATAACCAACCTTAAGATTATGACATTCAACCTCTTGTGATTCATCCAGTCGTATACTCTGCTTCTGTAGCATTTCAGCGATACTCTGCTCGTACTGATCACCCAATAAAGCTAATTTCCGTCTCTGTTCCTCCTTCAGTTTCTTTATCACTGCCTTTTGTTCGTCTTTTGCCGTTGTTTGTAATATTTGAGCTTTTAGTGCTTTATATTGCCGGGTTTGTATTTTGCAAGTTTCTCTAAACTGCTTGCGAATCTGCATTTCCTTTTGCTAAAAGTCACATTTCAATAATGTCAACGAGGACCATGTACTTTTGATCGATTATACAATTGTCAACTGATATAGAAATAATATCATTGAACACAGAATAGTTAGCAACTTTACCTTGAGACTCTTTGGCTGCTGCTTTAATTCCAACGCATGTTTCTTACGTAAGTCTCGTTCAGCTCTTTGCATGTAATCTTGCTGGTTGGTAAGTTCAGTAGCATGCTGTCGAAGAACTTGATCTTCTCGAAGAGCATGGACCGCTCTTTGCTGTCTATATTCTAATTCTTGTGTTTTCTCATGATGTCTTAGCAACATGGCATGCGCTTGCTCAAGTTGCTGCTGTCTCTTATTCAATTCCTGCAGTCAGAAAGGGAGGTCATCACATCTGCATTTCACTTGGTAACCCATTAGATGTAATAAACTTTTAACTCACTTCGCGAAGTAATTCTTGTTCTAAACTGTGGAAGATCAGTAACTTTTTTCTACGGAACTTGCGAATTTCAAGGTCCAGATATTCTCGTTGTCCCCTTGCCAGGCGTTGCTCCTCTTGAGCTTCCATTTGTCTAAGATTATCTTTTTGACTTTGTAATGTGGCATCCCTTTGTCGCTTCGGTGTAACTTCGTCCTGTGAAAGTTCCTTTTTCCACCGCTCTTTATACGTCTTTAACGTGTAAAATAGTGATATTAGATATACATGAAATATGGCAAGGTAAATACTATCATTTATGAATTTTTATATATAAGCTACTACTTACTTTGTACTCTCGCTTTTGCTGTGCCTCTAATGCTTTGCGATCAGCCTCTTGTCTACTAGTTATCTCTTTGTGAAGTTTCTTCTCTGCATTTTGGTTTTGCTTAAGCTTGCGCTCTAATTCTTGTAAGTGTCTATATTGAAGTTTCTCCAACTCTTTACTAAACTGTTGTAAAAGAGTCTCATATTCTTTATCTAATAGTTGTTTGTGAGACTCCATCTCCATTTTACATCTCTCCTCCAATTTCACCTATTTTTAACATAAGTAACTTCGCGTTCATTTCAATGTTTAAAATTAGATTATATAACAATACTATGTTATACTTACCAGAGCACCTTGATGTTCTCTCCTCATACGCTTGTAGCCACTCATTTGTTCATGCATCTCCTCCTGCATATGTTCCTTCTGTTGCTTAGTCACAATCGACGTCGTCCTAATTGTTGCAAAGTTATTGGCACCGTGTTCAAGAAGATTGGCAGTGACACCGCCAGCTGGGATCTTATGCCGATTTCGAACGGATCCCGTGGAATAATCATTTGCATCAGCGTTTGGCAGTGGCAGGCTGTTGGTCGAGGAACTTTGTGAGCTCGCAGAGACACCCATAGAATGAATCGAATGTTCCGAAGTAATTGAATTACTTTTGCTGCTATCGCCACCTGTTTGTTCATCAGGAGTATCTGTAGAATTGCCAAAAGTGGAAGCACACAAATGATACAGTGAACAAATAAAGGACACTGACAATGAACTTTAACTTAGGAAACATATTTATACCCTACCATCGGCGTCACCGACTGTGCTCTCAGTCTCGCAAGAATCAATCATCAATATCTTCTTCATCTTTCGATAATTCAAATTATCTAATTCGCGGACCGCAGCCTTCGTTCTTTGAATTAGGTCTATCAAAACTTGCGGCGATCTTGTTCTGGTGACAAATTGATGCTGCAATAATGAAGAGATATGAAGCAGAAATTCAAATAAAAATAATTGTTATTGTTGATATTAAGACAGTTATTTAGCAAAACATTCTACCGATAGCAGTTTTCCCGATGTCGGTCGTTCGCTTGGACCTTTTGTGAGACACACTTCAACAAAATGACGAAAAACATCCGTCCAATCAGGTGAATTCAATGGAGGTGTGTCATTCTGAGCAATGTGATATAGGGCACTCATGGCATTCATGTTAAAATAGGGTGGTTTCCGTTCCGCTAAAATATTTAAACAACATATACTTACTAATTTCATAAAAGAAACATGTTTCTGCTTATCTACTGATCTGAACTATACTAGAATATGTTATGGTGTAAGAACATAAAAATACTGATATAGAAGAAATGTACCTAATTCCATGCACGTTATTCCCAATGACCATACATCCACCTTTCCATCATACTGCCCTTCATCCATTGCTAATATCACTTCTGGAGCCATCCAATAAGGAGTTCCTACAAAACTGTTTGCTGGGCATTTTATACTTGCTGATCCAAAATCTGCTAACTTTACTGTTCCATTCTCAGTCAATAGAATGTTCCCAGCTTTCACATCTCTATGTATTCGCCCGAGGGAATGAAGATAATGCAAACCACGCAGAACTCCTTCGCATATCGCAGCAATTTCATCCTCTTTCAATGGTCTTTTGTGTACTTCAATAATGTCTGATGCGGAACCAAGACAATATTCCATTACCAACTGCAAAATGAGCAGAATAATGAAACATTTAAGATGTTTTAACACAAGTTACTTCTCTTTCAGTACTCAATTAGACTTCTTAAGAAAACAAGAGGATAATCTGAGTTAAGTTATTCTATGTGTACTAATAAAGGATTTGCCTGTTTGTTTGTATTTTCAACCTCAAGAATGCCTGAACCAACTTTAATGTGTTTTCTCTCATATACAAAATCATGATCCAGGCAAAGTATAGAGTGTAAAATATTGTAATATTTATTATGCATAGAAGGTGTTTAAAGAGTTGAGCAACCACTCATTCCTTAAAATAAAATGCTTTAACAGAGCAGGTATTTACTGCTATGGAAAATGAATCATACTTATGAGCATATAAGTAAATAGAAAAATGAATACCCAGGCAGTGTGGTCCCTGAGGTAACAACCCTTATACTCTATTGTGTTAGGGTGATTAAGTTGCCTAAGAAATCGGATTTCCTTAAGAATGTCCTGCCATTTCTCCACTGTCTGCTTCCCCAAATACGACATCTTCTTGATGGCAACAATCTCTTTGGTAACCAGGCATCTTGCATAGTAAACAGCTCCGAAACTGCCATGTCCAATCTCCCGCAAGTCCTCAAATATCTTCTCCGGATCATTTTTCTCAAACAACTCGGCGATCTCTGGATCCTTAAGACTACCAGGCCTTGGAACAGCTGGCATAGTAAACGAATTAATAACTTATTGGCCAAGGCCTATTCCAGACACCGTATAGATGTCTCACGATCCTTCTTTAGACTTCTTGCCTAAATTCTCTAGTACTATTTAGTCCTCTGTCAGTCCATTCCCGGGGCTAACATTCTATCTGCAACAGCAACACACATCAACTTTCACACTGCTCTGATGAAAGTGTTTAACAATTATCCAAACTAGCCACATTTCAAGAATTCCTTCCTGTCCACCGACACATTGTACAAAAGTTTTGACTTATTAAACGAAGATAGAACTAGTACAATTTATGTAGCATTAAGGAACAACAATACAACATGCTAGTATGCAACAGCAGCCAATAGAGTCGATGGTAACGTTAACTCGTTTATAAATCCGTGCCGAATGTGTGACGGGGATTTGGATAACAAATCACGAGAAATAATCATCGCCCGAGGAAAAAGTCAATACACGGAATGTTGAGCGGGCGGGAGCCAAAGTGATATCCTCCAGCCGAGACAGAGAATTACTCCTGAAGCACATCAGCGGAGTTCGCAGTACTAGGAGAACGGAGTTTGACACTTATCGTGGCCCTGTTAACGCGTGTCACTAGGTCTGTCGGAATTGTGGCGAAGTAGTTTTCGAAAATCTGCCTTGATCATGCGAAGGCGACGGTGTTCGGCATTAGGACGAACCTGAGGGCGAACTCGGCGAGAACGAGGAAGTCGCAACGAGCCAGGCGATCAGTCAAGCTCTTTTTGGGAGTGTTTGGGAGTAGCAGCGACTCGAGGGAATATTGGCCAGTGTGGGAAGTGCGCGAGTGGCGAAGGATCGGGCGCCGAGGAAAAAGGAGAAGGTGGTCGCGCGAGCCGAGTGAAAATCGCAAGAGGCAGAACGGACAGAAATGCAGGCGGTAAGGAGGGTTGGGTCTGTGACTTGGGGCAATCGCGTTAGATCAGTGCCGCGAACGCGGCGCAGCAAACACGTCGTCGTCGGCTCGGAAGCTCGGCTAAGATGACTCGCGCATGGGCCGGTCGCGCGACATATCCCAATTCAATCAGGCCCCCGAACCAACACAGACAGAGACAGAGAGCTGTGGCGGCGGCGGCGGCGGCCCTTGCTTCCCCCTTTCTCATCTAGGAATTATATTCACCTCCAAAATGGCGAGGAAACAAGCGCGGAAGCATGCGCGCAGCTCCGAGTGTATCCTTTTTCAGGCGGAGCACCTTGTTTCCCTGAGTGCGGCCGATCCCTCCAGCATATTAGGAGCCGAGCCGAGCCCGAGGACGATCCTGCCGTCGCGTGCGCGCCTACCGCACCCCGGAAAAAGTACACGCCTCGTACGTGTCACGCACCTACGCACACACGCGCGAGACGCGACGGCCCGCGGCACAACGCAACAATACGACACCCACTGGTCCCACCGGACACGCACGGCAATTCGCAAACTTTTTGACGCCTTTCAGGCCCTGGGTGTACACTCTCCGCAAGGCTAGTTCCGCACGGCAATTATTGGTGGCGTGATAGCCCGAGCCCACCGGCAAATTAGAGCGGACTTGCTTCGTTGATAACAGTCGGCTGCGATTGTACCCGCTGGTCTTCCCAACGCCTTATTGGCTCTCGCCTATCTGTTAATCAATTCGGATGTCTAAAATTAAACTCCCTTTTTTCATTGTAATTGGTTGTTTCTAGCCTCAACATATCTACTTGACATTTTATTTTATGTAATTATAACATTAGTGCTTGTATAAGGCAAATTATAACGTAAAAATTTAAAAATAATAAAGTTTGTGTAAACACATAATATGAATTGAGTTAGTTGTGTATGTCTGTTTCAATATATATATATAAACGTAATGGTAGCAATATATTTTATACAGAGTAAAATTTAAATAATTCAACAAACTTATGTAAACAATATAAAAAATATAAATGTGGTTCATAGTATATACATTTGGCATTGTAATTTAAAGATAAGAGAGGTCATTCGCATATATAATTAAGATGATATGCAATAAGTTAGACACAAATATTATAGAAAGATTTATTCAATTTATGTCTTTTCTAGATCTTCCATCAAGGACCTTAGGAAAGTGTTCCCGTTTATTAGTTTTGTTGTACCGACGACAAATTCGGCATTCGCTGAAACAAGAAGCCTTTTTAAGCAACTGTTACATACACAGATTATTTGCAGGACTTGATATGTGTGTCTTACAGTCTTCTTGCTGGGATAAGAATCTTAGTGCCGATATTTCGGCAAATGTGCAACCGCCAATATAAAATATCATGACAAGCTTCGGTGATTCTGAAGTTGAATCGTCGCTAGTGATAGAATGTCCTGCAACATGTATTAGTTCATTTTAACCATATCGCGCAATTAATGGAACTTAAAAGTTTCTTATTCGCCTACAACTTAGAAGTTTTAATCGGTAATTGAGTTAATGTCTTAAAATATGTTTACATACGTCGTCCTGATAATACATTAGGTGCAACGCTACTGATTGTGGGTCCTGGCAATAGACCCATTACATCATTCAATCCTTGCCAACCACCAGGCTGCACGAGTTGTTCTGCTAATCGAACGCTTAATGGTGCATAAATGGAATGCACATAACTAATATCCTTTGGCGTTATTTCACTCTCATCTTCCACTGTAAGTCTTAGCGCTTTACGCAAGACAGTGTACTGACGGACTGATTGCTGCAATTTCAATAATCCAGCCTTCTCTAAATTCAATATAGACGGCAAATGTTGAAAGCCGTATGTTTGGATTATTTCTCTTTTATAATAGTCCAATAATTTTGGCTTCAGTCCTGAATTTGTTATCGACTGTATACAAAGAAGCCGTAAAACTTTAAGCAGTGGTTGCTGTTGCGCAATCATGTCTTCAATATAGGGGTTTGGTTTGTCTGTGTCAATGCAATTTAATAACTCTTGTTCAACCTGTAATGATTCTAGAAAGGTGCTTGAATCTGTTACTTCCTTGATCATTTCAGCTATAGTGGTATCTGCAATTTTTTCAATCATTAAACCTTTTTCATTTGAGCTTCACGCACGAAATTACTGCTTTATTACGGATAAAAGAAACTCACGTCTAGCTAGGGACTGTTTTGTTGCTAGCATGTGTGGCAGTCTTGCAACAAATTGCTTTATTTCTTGCACACTTTTATCTCCATGCCGTTCGTCGAATTGCGAAGAAATTACTTTAGCTTTCCTACTTAATACAGGTCCAACGCCGTTAAAATTCTTATCTCTGTAAGTAAATATAAAATGAGAATAACATTCTATAAGAATAACATTATAAACGGTGCAAATTGTTTATTCTTGCCTAATTTCAGCAAATAGCTCTTCACCAGAGTTAAGTATAATTTGTTCTCTGTCATTAAGAGACATTGCTGTTGGAGAATCCTCATTGTCATGAAATTTTCGTGCTGGTAAATGAACTGTGTCTAGAAATAAAAAGTATACATTATAAAAACTATATGACTTATAAGAATGTGTAAGAAATCAATACTTTACTGCATTTTATTTCAAAGATTTCATCTATTAGACCCTCATAAGTCAATTGTGTAACCAATGGTGAAAGCAAATCCACAGAACGGTCTAATAGCAATAAATGCTCAATCACAGGTGTTTGACTGGATATTGTTTTATTATCATCTTCTTCTCTACTCAATCTTTCAAGTAATTCCCAAACTTTGCCAGCAGCTGGACCTCTTCCAGTGATCTTTGGGATCTTTCCATAGAATCTTTGCAGCCCATGTATCGCTTGAGCAACTTGATATAAACACGTAGGATCATTCTCTAAGTGGAATTCCTTGAAGGAACTACTGAGTTCCATGGACAAGAGATCATTGTCAAATGGAAACAAGTCACACTTGAATTCTTCTATTAGAGTAAAATTGCCAAAGACACCACGACTCTCAAGTTTCTTCTGACAGAGTAAACTCTTTCGTGGAACAAAAAACAGATGGAACTCTTTTCGTGGTCGTTTTCCTTCCTCCCTGGAAAGTTATGAATGGAACATTGAATTACTAGTAACTATACAACTATCCTACCATTGGAATAAACAAACTGTTATACCCATGAATATTATCCGCAACTAAATCCATAAGATCCAATTGTGGTCTGGTAATAAAAATAACATTTAAAATATTGGGTGGAATGGACAGAGTTCCTCCACATAGTGGGTACATTTTAACAACATCGTGTTCCTCGAGCAAATTGTATTTTGCAACAAGGCCAATTGGCCCGGCAAGTGACTGATCCCATATAATTGCCTGTTAGGATAAATGAAATAATGTAAGATTAATTGTTCACTGTGGGCAATTGTTAACATCACCATCAATTGTTAACATCGGGGTCAACAGAACAGCTAACTGTCACGCACGAGTAATTAAAAGATTAGTTTAAAAGATTAACTGTATGCACATAAATAAGGGTTAAAAACAATACCTTTGTGCCATCGCACTTTTCCAGCAAGCACAGTAATTGCTTCCTTGCCTGCTCTTGTACAACAGCTACATTCAGTCTACCACCCGACAAATGTGCCGATGACATTTCTTGAATTTGAGAATATTTGACAGTTCTGCTACAAAATCATCGTCGCCGCACACGCGTTTAGTGTGCATGTATATGTATATATGTATATGTGACAGCAGATGACAGCTTCTACTACGTCCACTTGGCACACTGTCTTCAAAGCTTTCCGAATTTACAACAATAAAATAGAATAGAATCTTATTTTTTTTGTATTAATCTACAATTGAAGTCAAATGATTCTCGTATATTTTGATAGACGTTTAAATGAGGATCTTCAAATAGTACGTAATTCCGGATGACTCACATATTCCTTCAGGTTAGAATTTCATTTATCATTTATCCGTTATTTCTGCTGATATATTCATTTTAGAGTTGTAATTGTAAATCATAACAGAATTATGATTGTATATTGGATTATATGTAAAACGTTAAAAACACGCTTACTGTGCATGACTGATCAAAACAGATTCTATTCTAAAGATTTGGCGCGCTACAACTTGTTATATGCGCATGCGTGAATCCAAGCACTAACGCTTTTGTTTAAATTAAAAGTGATTTGAGTCGTTCCAGTGTTAAATTGGTTTGTATTAAGAATACTGTTTAACACTTAAGTAAATTCTAGCAGGGTAAATATTCGCATGTTATGTGTGTTATTGCAGGAAAAATACCTCTGAAGAAAGTAAAAGTACTAAATATAAAGAAAGAGTCTGATACGTCTGATACTGAATCATAAATCATGGATAGAAGAAGAATACGTGGGGGTGGTTTGCACAGAAATATACTTGCAAGTCAGTCAAGTCAGTTATCTTCAGCAAGTGTATCGTCTACAGGAAGTTCAATAATTCGCAAAAGGAAATCATATCTTGGTGAATTGAGTGAAGACAACGAAGAAGAATTAGGACCACCTGTAGCTGAATCTACAAGAATTAAAAGGACACGCAATGAAGGAGAAGCATTAAGGAAAAATCTTAGTTTATCAAGATCAGCAGTCCATACGGAAAGGAGCACATCACAAAAATACGATTCTTTGAGTAGAAATGATGTTGCAAGTGATGAAAGCAGCAGCCTATTTAGTACTTCCAATGAAATACAAGACCGAAACACCAAAGGGAATAAGAAAACAAGACAAAACGAAGTTCGAAATACGTTTCAAACAAATAATGAGAATAAGAAATTACTAGATTTCTTATCTATATCCGGAATCACAATGGAAGAAGATGGATCATTTATCCTTCGTAAGAGTATAAATATGTAGTTTAAATACATTGTACCATAGTGCATTACCATTTCATCTGGAATAATCTTTTGTTACAGATAAGGAAGTTATTACTGTTGAACAGAAAATGTCACAGTTATTAAAATCCCGTAAATTTAAGAAAGAAGAAGTGGTAGCAGCATTTGAAAACTACATTGAAAATGAGGATGATCTTAAAAATGCCTTAAACTACTTGGAAAGGCCTACTGACACAACAAACTTTAATACATTAACTAATTTGAGTCTCGTACGAGTACTGTTGCAAGTAGCAGAACTATGCCCAGAAATTCATGTCAGTTTACTAAACAAATTAAATGAATCTGTACTTTTAGCGTACGTCTGGACTGCAAAAATTATTTAAAGCATTGTAGAAAATTTATATTTTCTATTTGGGAAACTATAATGAAACAAATATTTCAGAGATTCCATGGATACAATAGAATGGGCAGGACTCCTTTTACAACAGTTTCGTTTTCTGGATGTTGTAACAGACAAAGAGGCATTCATCAATACAATTGAACAACTGCTGGAATCTTCACCTGAATGGTTTCTCAAGGAATTGATTCTGTATTTACCAGATATTGTTGCTGACAAACATCATCAAGTTACTGCACAAATATTAAACAAAGTGTGGGGAGAAAATCCTGATTTAACGGATGTGATACTAAGTTGTACAAGTAGCTTAAACCTCTCTAAAGAATTCTTGGATGAACACAGGAATAAAGCCCTGGACTACTTGAAGAAAACTACAAAACTAAGTGCCATACCTACGATTGTACAGTAAGTGTTTGTGTAAGTATTAAGTACATATGCTAAAGATCATTAATGCATTTTTGTCTCTCTTTTAGTTTCGTTCTGGAAGAATGCACAAATGTTGAAATATTTAAAAAAACGTTTATGGCATTACGCAAAGCTGACATACAACCGGCTCCAAATGAAAATGTAGAAGAATGCTTCAAAAGTCAACTTAATATTATTAAAACATTGAAAATGAAATTGTTTGTGTCTAAAGAAATGATAAATGCAATACTAACAGTTGTAAAGGAAATTGATAAAGATCCAAAACCCCTGGATGTTATTCTGCTGCTTCTGGTATTTTCCACTTCAAGTGGGAAAAAGAAAATAGTTGAAGACTTATTCAGACAACGTATAAAGTCAGGATTTTACAGAGCAAGTTTGTTCAACTCACTTTACGACGATTACAAGCAGGTTTGAAAACACAGCTTTATATCTTCGTGGAACAATACTTAAAAAGTTCAAAGATGAATATATATTTCCAGGTGGTGCAAGAGTTACATCCAGCAGCCTTAAGTATATCCAGTAAATTGTTACAGTCAACCGAACGAGTGTTTATCGACTTTGCCATCAATTGGTTTCGGTTGCAATTCCAAAACTACGAAAAAGCACTGTTTAAACAACGTCGTATTCTTCAGCAAATCATATTTCTTATGGGGCAAAATGAGAAAAACGCAAAGAATGCATTAACATTATTGTGCCAAATGGTAGCCAAGGATGAGGACAAACAGTGCTTGGAGCCCCATTGCAATGAACTCCGAGTTCTATTGGAAAAAGTTGATAATTTTGATTTGGAAGAAATGGGGATGTTGTATGATTTATTGCATAGTTTGTGTGCAAATTCAAGCTCGATATCAGAATCTCTGCAGGATGATCTTGATATTTTAATGCAGAAACAATTATGTGCTTTTAAACCAGTGTATGTACTTCCTATAAAGTACAAAAGGGTACACACATAAAAATTATTTTAATTGCATTATTTATTTTCTGTGTTTTTTTCGGGCTGCAGTATAAAGTGTAAAGGTGTCTTGAACGCTGTGATGGCAATAAAACATTTAATGACTAAGGACGATTCCCACAATAAAGCAACAGACCTATTTCGTAAGTATACTTTCTGGTGAAAAATGACCAATGCAGTCAATAAAAGTCACAGGAAGCGATATAAAAGTATAACTGTGGCATTTAATATTCTCATTTTAGAAACCGTACAAAATCAGGTACAGAAGTGTATTAGATCAAAAGCTTTATTTTACGATGAATTAACAAAAGTTATCGTAGACTCAAAGAGCATTAATACGGACTTCATTGAAAGAATTAGAGACTATATATACACAGAGTTTATGGATAAACATATGGTTGAAATCGAAGATGATAGGTATTCTTCATGGAAAAAACATTTTACTCTCATATTAATGGTAAATTTCTCTACATGATCATTTTATATTTTCTATTTAGCAATGATTCTCAACCTCAATTTGGTTTAAATAATGAAGTCCAAGGAAACCAACAAGGAAGAATGCAGCAAAACCAGATCTTGAGTTTTGGTGATGATAATTATGGTGCTCTCGTACCAATTTCATTTAAGCTATTGCGAATATGTTGCATAAGAGTTAGTGAAGGAAGTGACTTAAGTCTTATAACGCCCTTATTGGGCGTTCCAATCTTGATGCCCCAAGATTGTGATAATCCCGAGCCTCGTGTGCTAAACTCAATGATATACTGCATCAACTGGTAAGTTATAAAGTAACAATACAATCAATGATTAATCTCTGCTAAAACATTATTAATAAACTTCGATTTTGTTATATCCGCAATAGGTTTCGTGAAGTGATTAATGGCTTCATTGAACAGACTGATCCAGTAGTGATAGAAAAAATATTGCAACGTCTTCAGAATCTAATACATTTGCAAAAGGAATTAGCATGTTTAATAGTTTACGCTCCTGATGACTATCAGCCACCACTTTGCTATTTTCATGTCATTCCGGTACCCCCTTTTGCGAAAACCGAAAGGAAGTCCACGAAAAAGGGAAAGAAGGACAAGCAAAAGAAAGACTCTCCAACCAAGTCCGCCGATAGGCAGGCAAGAGTATCAATAAAATATAACACAGCTTTATACGCAAAAAATCCCTTATATTTTCGAAAGTTCGAGCCAAAGGTATAAAAGAGCTTAATGTTCCTAAAGTTTTCTTAATTATCTAATAATTTTTTATACCAATAAATCTAATAAGTATGTATATAAAATCGTTTGTAGATTGCGAGACTCTTGAACGTGAGACTGGAACTGCACAGATCGCCTTCAGCTGCGCATTCAATATCAATGCAGCAAGTTTGCTTTATTTTGCACGAATTGTTAATGCTACTTACATACAATTTTAACGAAACATTCATAAGGGATATGATTCACTCTTTACCTGTAATTTGTACAAAATTGCAAGATATTGTGAGCGATTTACGAGAAGACAGAAATAAAGTTGAAAATAAGGAAGGTGTTTGGCTGTTACTGCAGCTGTTGACTGAAATTTTCGACTGGAAAGGATTTGAAAGTGTCACTTACAATACATTATTACGAGGTACTATAACATATAATATTGCGATTATGCATAATAGCGTGAGTAAATGAATTCGCTTAAATGTTTTAGATGGTTTAAGAACTTTGGCTGGACAGATGAACGAATCTAATGCAACACTCCGTTCTTGTAAAGAACTTGTTTCCGAATCCTACAAATATTTCGAGTCTTTGTCTGACATTGTCACAGAAATATCACTAGCAGTTGCATTAGTTAAAGTCTGCAACACATTAATGAAACATTCCGAAACCTACCTGACACAAAACAAAAAGCGACATGGTAAATGTAAACAATTAATATCACCTCTCATTAAATAACGTAATAAAATCTCCAATATATGCTTATCCGATTTCAGCGAAAACTGCATTTTCGTTTCTCTGCCTGGACTGGCAAGAAGATCACCACTTATCATCAGAATATAAAAAAGCTGTAGCTGTATTATTAGACAACTGGATAGACAATGAACCAGATCCTTTGACAATAATAACAGACACCTTGGATTGGCTGCCGGAAGAAGCTATGAAATTAGAAAAGCCACAGGATTGTATTAATAAAATATCGTCCATAACAAAGAGCAATTTTCCTATGTTCTATAAGAAAATATTTAATGGACTCATTAAGGGTGTGAAAGTTGCGATACCTTTAGCGAAAACGTGAGTGTCTTATTCGATTATGATTATCGTGTCCAATATCAATAAATGATTCTTCAACAGCGATCAGGAAAGAGTGGCGATTTGGCATAAAGCTGCATTAAATGTGCAAAAATTAGCACAAATCTCGAAAAGTCTCACAATGCGCTACAACGTATTAGCGTTTCTTAAATATACACCGCTGCTATTAAGAGTCTTCTTGAATCATGGAATGCCTATCCTGGAACACAATTTGAAATATCAAATGGAAAATGTAACTGCGATCGTGAAATTAATGCAAGGTAATACTGTTGTGGAAATTGATTCAAATACTGCATGTTGTACTTTGCAAACTGATAATAATATTGATGCGCATTTGAATATAAAACCTATATACGAAAAAAAGTTTAAAATGACATTGCAGGCGGAACTCGGTATTTGCATACTATATGCTGTGATGCTGCAGAGAAAAAGGATTCGACAGTAACAAGATATGTTCCAGTTGCCAAATCGATACTGGAACAAATGGTTTACCGTGTAAAAGGAATGTTAGTGCTGAATAATAGCCCGGCTGCGTTTTGGATGGGTAATCTTGTAAATAAAAATTTGGAAGGGCAGAAAATACTTTCTCAGGTATAGATTTTTCATATCATTTTTCCTTTATGGTATCCAATGCTTTGTTAGGAATATTTTATTGGAAAAATACAACTTCCCAAATAATCGAACGTTTTATGGTTAAACAGTATCCATATGACTTGTTCATTGTGTTAGTATTGTGTTTTTATATTTCAGAATACATCGGAAGAATCGTCCATGCAAAGTGAAATACCTACCACTGAGGAAAGTAGCGTGACATCACAGATATTGGACAGTGACTCAAACGAATCTAATGACTCGCTTCTTGTATCCGATGATGATTCATAATAATGCCACAAAATATGGTTATTATTTTTGTAAATTGGAATTAAATACTTGTCGTTGCCACTTGCGGTTCGGCATTAGTGTTTCTTCGATGAATGTTACTTTGTGCGAACCATCAACTAAAAGTATTGAATGTGTTCTTGTCCCATACTCTGGAATTGAGACATAAATGGAACTGAATTCCTTATATTGTGAGGGGCATCTTCTTTGCAATTCTGGGTCTGGTAAATGCCTACAAATATATAATCTGTAAGTACACTGAGATTTTCTAAGATGTATAATTAGAATGCTGATAATAAACCTTTCTTTTGATTTTAAAAGTTTTAGAATCTTGTTGATAAGTTCATCTTGATGCATTGTACCACAATTTTGCACTATGGTTTCAAACTGGTCTTTTCCAGCTTCAACTTTCTTGTAAGGGACATCCAGTCCACTATTTCCAAATCCTAATATAGAGTCATCACAATTAATTGGTCCTTTGGATTTGGTAGGACTGTCTAAATAACTCACGTTGGATGTACTGCGGTGAAGAAAAGAGTGTTACTTCCAAATCTTCAATATAATTTCCACACTCAATTAATGTGTACTTACTATAAGTCTACAAGAATCAAGCAGAAAGGATTGTAAGGTTGCTTCTTTTGATTTTCTTCGTGCAACTTATCCAAGTATACATTGGTAGAAACATTTGAACAAATGTAGTTAGTTATCAATGACCCACGTCCTTGCTTTGGAGAATCCGGCACACCTTCCTCATTAGTCAAATTTAAAATGATTCCAGCCTTTCCTTTTAATGACACTGCCAGCCATGTACCACCTTCTTTGCCAGGTTCCATATCAACACCTAATTAATTTGTAAAGCATTAACAATTTAGTATATCACTTTTTCAAAGACAAAGTATACTTTGATAAGAAATTTTATCCCAGGAAAAGTGGGTGTGTCAATACTGTTCTTCTACTCACTGTAATTCTATGTAAACTTTATATGCGTACCTCCGATACATCCTGGATGATTCTTCCAGTAATGCGCTGGTAAAGCTGGACGCTTTTTATATTCATCACGGTTCGAAGCAATGATTAACCGATAGGACTCAGCAGTAGCATCCGGGTTACGATATATAAATAAAATGCACATGATAGAAACACAAGGTAACCCAATAATAACAGAACGCAATGAAGTCTCTTCTTATATTATGAACCAAGTCTCTGATCTGTTCTCCCTAATTTTGTTCTTTCAACACCAGATAAGACTATCATATGTAGCAATCATAAATTAAGATAACGCAAGTGAAATGCACTTTCTGAAACATAGGTATTTCCTGAACTGATATTGATACATAGGTTTAATATTCAACCTTCAGGCTTATTACTATATAAGTCCTAATTATATTAACAGGTAGGAATATAATTTGTCTCAAATCTTTTCGAAAGAGATGTCACTTGTTTATTATTTCGTCACGTTCCAAAATAAAATTCTGCAATCAAAACATGTACGTTGTAAATGTAAACAACAGATTATTTGTTTAAATGCTCACTGATACATGTGTTTAAATATATTCAAAATTTTAATGAACTTATCGTCTTCAGGATTAAATGTTCTTTTTATTAAAAATGCGAAACTTACAAAAGTACGCATTTATAGCAATATATTTTGCTACGCGCTATTGGAGGAAGTAACCTAGATGAGATCGTCGAGATCCAGGAGAATAACTAAACTGAAATTGTTATGAGCAAAAATCCAGTAGTCTATTAATATCCTGTGGATTTATATATTACGTGAATTAAATTCCATTTCGTTGTTATCTGCAGTAAATACACAAACTGATGCTATACTACAATTGTCTTGCGTTACATGTAATCTATTCAATTATAGTGATACATATTGCATCGCAATACTTCTGCCGTCTCTACCACTACGGACTAATAACAATCGTGAATACGTACAACATACATTCACTTTGTGTTATTCAGTTAATTCTTTCGCGGCAGCAAAAACTTTAAATTTTGCCGGAATAATATATATGTATATATATATATATGTATTTTGTTAGTTTTAAATAGTAATACAGAAATACGGTTTTAAAATACTTTTATTCTTATATATATAGATAAGACATTCTGGTTTTGTTATCTTCAAATCATATTTGTCTCTCTATCGATTCTATAAAAAAGAAAAACCTGTGCACAATATTATTGAATTATTAATAATAATAGTTTTCATTGTCAATAATAGAGATGCATTCTTTCGGAAAACAAAACATTTATTTGCAACTCTGTAACATAATTACGTTGTGCGAACAGCAATGAGTATGACAAAACAGTATGAATAATTAGAATTGGGAACTGTTTACGCGAGCCATTAACTTTGTAATATTCTTACTCGTACAATATAGTTAGGGAAGCGATATAATGTACAAATGTGGCTCAAAAATCTCCGTTCTATTGCTTTTGATTTGGAAGTTGCTATTCGCAAACTTAATTCTAACACTGGCTATTGGACTAGACCTCATGATCACAAGTCATATTTAACTTTCAATATCTTTTGTATTTGCAGACGTCTTTGTGTTCCTATAAATAACACGCTGAGTCACATCTTAGGCAGCACAAATTAACAAAAATCTCATTTCTATTACCTTATGAATCTTAGAACCATCGAGAAGATGCTTTCCTATTAAGTTTGTTCACTGAAAGTTCGTAGGATAATAATAATTGTTCTACAATAAAGTGCGAGTGACTAGCATATTGTCAGTCGGTACATATGGATGGTATCTCGCGCGACGTAATATGGTGATATACTCAGCCTTTTGTATAAAACTATCACTTGATTAATAGAACATCTATATATGGTACTCTGATGTACCTGAGTTGTCTTTAAATTCTATTCTTGCACACTGCTATTGGCACTCAAACTGACTTTATATACATAGGAAATCGTGGAAGGCTATTCCATGATGTAAAACTGTTTGTGTAAAGTGATTCTTTCGGGCCTATGATAAATATTTCATAACTTAAGAAGCGATGCATGATTTTGTACACGTACGTAATTCAAACCGCTTTTTAATTATACACGTTTTTTTATATTTTAAAAGCGCTAACTTATGTTGGAGTTAAAATGCTTGCTTAGAGGTTTACACTTTGGTAGTCGATACTTACACTATTCGGTTCAACCGAGCTATGACTGAAACGGTTTTATGTAATTATGTCCACGATCAAAAACAAACTAGAAGTCATAAATATAATTTCAGAAATATTAAATAAAGTTATATATATATATATACTTCATCTGTTAGCAAGTACTATCGTTACTAAGGACCAGTTCAGTTATCCTCGTTTAGCTAGGAACAAGTACAAACAAGTATGAATTATTAACAGATTCTAGTTTACTGATATTTTATAGAATATCAATGTCAAGATTTGAAAACCTACTTGACTCGTAAATGTATTTGCAGGATAGCTAATGCTATTTAAACATAGATTATGTTTTGTATTGTTCGCAGCTCATCCTCCGGGACTGTATAATATTATAGATACTTCTCTCGATATTAGTATCTTGTATTTCCTTGATAGTAATCTTATACTTTGTTCACATATTGTTCATTTACTTTCAACTTCGCGCGGGAAGATATTGTAAACTAGACTCGAACGATTCGAATTTTGTATTTTTAACTTTGGTATAACAAAGTTCTAGCCGCTATGAATGAATAATTGTAATGAGAATTAGAATTACTTCAACCACTACAATGTTCTGATGCGTTCAACGCATGAATTCTAATTCATATTACCAGAAATCCCAATGATTTTTTCACATTGGAAGTTTCTGGCAATGAGAGCGCCCATTTTCTTAGGCCCGTTAATAAGACCGAACTCGTCACTAAGATTGCACCGCCAATAGAGTATCGATTAGGTATTTCATTAAAAAATAGAACCTGCCAGAAGAATGCAAAGACTATATCGGCGGACCTCGCAATTGCAACTGGACCGGCCTGTTCCATTTGCAGGGCTAAAGTGAGAAGTATTTGACCGCCAAAGCTGAAGAGTGCAAGCGCAACTACTAGAAGTCTGTCCAGCCCACATCTTGGTAAACATAACGCACCAATAGCCCATGATATAAATATCGTTTGAATCAAAGCGAATGACCCAAAATTAGTCATAATTACTGAGAAATGTAAACCCTTCAATGCCCTCAATAAAACATATGCATTTGCACCAAACAGGGTTGCAGAAAATGCAGCCACAGCACCCCACAAATCAGCATGTTCGGTTTGCACGTGGCCATCTGACAATGACTCTATACTGTGGCCAAAAATTAGTGGTGGGCGAGTGATTAATGCAACGCCAATGAGTGTCAGACAAATTGTTATTACGTTAAAGCAACCGCAAGGTTCCTTCAAGAAAACCCTCGCAAATATCGCAACAAACACAGGAACAGAAAATACCACAACGGATGCATCTGCCAGAGGCATGTGCCTGAATGCGTAGAAACTCAACATGAGCCCGGTAGTGCCAACAAAGCTTCTCAAGAGTAGCATTAATCTACGTCCCTTTGGAAATGGATGTTCACCCTTGTATATCACAATTGGTATTGCTGGTAGAAGGACACCGACAAATCGAAAGGCAGCTAGTTCCATCGGGTTTACTTCTACCAAACCCTTGACTATAACACTGCACAAGGAGAAGAATAACGACGACAGTGTCGCTAATATCAAACCGAGATATGGGCATGATTTAAAACTAAAGCCCAGTATACTAAAACTCTTCTGTTGTGCTCTAGCATTGCGCTCTATATCACCATCCACAAGGTGTTGTAATTCAACATGCTCTGATGTTTCTGCAATGAAAACAGTGAAAGATCAACTTGCAAACTACAATATTTATTAGTATATTCCATAGAACAAACACCAACTTTTCTTTTACATTCAGCACGTTAATTAACAGGGATTCGTAACAAACCTCGCGTCATGTTGGATGTAGTTTGTAATTGAAGCTTTTTCGTGCCGCCGATTTCTTGACTATTCCAGTTGTCCGCACACGATTTGAGAGGTGTATCATATTTTACATTTTATAATACATCCCAAAATGTTAAATGTGCGATAAGATGTGTATCTTCGTTGATTTGTTTGTACAATTCGTTGGTACTCGATGTTGCTTCGCTGACTGATTTGAAAGACTCATTTTGTCCGGCCATAGTGTATCGGAATGATAATGCTTGATAATGCCGACTGGAAAGCGTAATTTTGTTGTATACTAGCAGCACATGTTATAGTATTATGAGTCAAGGGTCAATAGTAATAGGCAGATATGTACTCACTATTATTAGTCGTTTTTTGTCATTTCCTAAAGAAACGATTGGTCTCGACCACTCACATGTAACCTTTCGCATGTGATGATGATATGAGTGCTCAACCAATATTTGGCATTAGGACTATTCACACGCGTGCACGTGACTAGATTGTAACGATCATCTGATCCGATTAGCACTGATCAAATATCAAACTTGTTAGATTCTGGCATTTTTATGTGGGTTAACTGCATTCTCCAATAAAGCAAGGATCGATTGTCCTTCGGCAGGATGATTCTGACGTCCCTCTACTTCATGAATTCTCGAAACATATGACGCATACTGGGTGTCCCAAAAAATTTGGATCAAACGTGAGAATCGACATTTAGTTGAAGAAAACTTCGTATAAATACGAAGTTTTATCAAAAACTCAATAATTACCAGAAGAATATTCTCAAACGATAAATGCGAAACTATAATGAAATTATAATTATGATTTAACATAATGGAAAACTAATATAAAAACGATTAAATATTATGTTCCACCTCTTCTTTCTGAACTTCTTATACTGAAATATACATCTTTCTACAAAACCAAATCTTCTCATACATCGCCTTTTATTAAAATCGTTTACTACACCATAATAATGTACACATAGGATAACTAATGGTGGTGACTGTCACACTCTTGGAGGAGTTCTAGTTCTAATATAGATAAATATATGTGGATATGTGCTCTATAACAATATGATCGTTTTATTTTAGTGGCAGGAGTTTGACACTACTCTGAGTCGGTGCACATAAATATTACAATGATAAGTTTCATAAACTGGGATTTTAAGTGGAAATTTCTAGTAAGCAGATCTATGCTACTTACTACATGTACATTCTTCTGCTATTCACACACTATAATTCTATTAAAATGTATATCAAACAACAAGCAATAACATGAACAAACAGGTTCGATTGTAATAATAAACTATATAATTACCAGTTCTCTCTGAAAGTGGTGGTTTTTAAAACAATACAACGCAATCCTAACACTTTCTTATTTTCACATAAAATAATGTAAATCTTAACGTATCGTTGTGCCCATTAAATATAATGAAGTTTTGTTAATCTTAATTATGCATTAGCCAGTATCGATGCAAAGAAACACAATTTGATCAAAAGATGTATGTTAAACATTCTTTAGTACAGATATTAATGTTATTAGAATGATCCTGATTGTAATTGTAATTATAAAATTCCACAGATACTACCAAGTTAACTAAGTAACGTTTTAAAAAACTATATAGAGACAAAAGTCTATCAATGTATAATGATTATAGAAACACAGAAAATTAGGTTGACCAAGGGTAATCAAGTGAATCTATTATGAAGAAACACAGTGTAAAAAATGATTAAACGAGTAGATGATTATTACAATTCATCAATGACTGTCGTGTATGCAGTATCACATCATAACAACCAGTTTAGTGTGCATATATATATATATATATATATATATATATATACACACTAAAATGTAAGAAGCAAAAGAGATAAACAAATAAATTAATCAACAGATATATATATATATATGTATATATATCCAATTTAATAGCAACATTACCCAACTTACAGCTCATATCTCGATAACGCTACGTTGTTGATATTAATTGCACTTATATTAATCTAAATTCTCCCAATTATAAAACATGATTAAGCAGACTTCTAGGAAACTTTTGCGATTAAATTTCTGCGTATACACTAAACGGACGTATGCACTGATGTTTTAAAGTATCAGAAAATATTGCGGAAGTATTTATTTCACTAATTGCACTTGAATTTTTTTAGTTTGACTACTGCTTTTCGTGCTGCCATGTTAATCACTTCGAGGGTTGATTAAAAAACATTTTCATAGATTCGCCAACCGATCATTCAATTTCAAGGCATTCAAATAACCCTTTTTACGAAAGTAAATTCGTATTATCACAAATCCTTATATTTATCCTTTTAAAATTTCAATTCATGATTTAAAATTGTCATTCGTAGTAAACAGAAATCGGCATTAAATAAGTAAGTACAATTTCTCCTCGGTTTGACTATTTACATCCTGTGCGAGAATATTATACTTGGAATACATAGTCTATGTGCTTATGTACAATATTTCTCTATACAAAGCTAACTGGGTAGACACCAGCACTAAAAACGTTAGTAATGACTCTAAAGAAAAAAAAGGATGAAATACCCTGCTACTTGGCCAGTTTTACGTAAGCATGTATACACACGGTACAGAAAATCTGATGCATTTAGGTACACTGAAAACTTTACATATGTAAATGAATATGTAAACAGATGCGAATAGTACAGCAGCGTGTACATCGCAACTTTAAATATCAGTCTTTACTCGAAAATCAAGTAAATAATCGAAATAGATCGGAGCGTCGAAAAGTTTGAAATTTTAAATAACGAATCATTATATAAACATTACTTTAACATTTTGGCATCATTGGCAATATTGTACACGTAAGGACTGTGTGACGCATTCTTCGAACCTACCACTTTTATTGGGTTTATGCTTAAAAACCGTAATTACCTCATCATTCAGTCGAATATCACATTATCACATGGAAGCTCTGGAAAGAAATAGGAGTATCTTACATGGAACTGTTTGAAAAATACACTGATCCTGGTAGAAATGTAAGTAAACTTACTGATTAAGATTTAATGTCCAGGCCATTTGTAAGAGACAAGATAGCATGCTCTTGGGTTATCGCCGCCAACTCCTTCAGCCATTCATCTAATATAACTGCACATAACACCACATTTTGTATCGGGCTGATTTCATTCGTAGATTCCCAGGAAGTTTTCGTATAATATCTAATTAACAAATTACCATCGATCAGTATTTTAATTGTATAATCATTGAGATTGCATTATGCATACGGGTTTACCTGTAACCAGAACCATGACCAAGGGCTTCTAATTGATTCTCTGATATGCTAGATGATGGTGGGGCAATGGCATTCATCAAGCTATTTGCCCCACTACTTGTACTCGATCTTCTGAGCATTTGTGTGAATGATGATGTTAAGCTCCAGCGTTTTGGCTCAGCTGAAAATAAATTTGGCATAATATAGAATTAATTAAGCATTCATATTAAATTTGTTTCAGTACGTAGTTTTTAGTACCTCGTCGTCTAAATGCTTCCCGAATGCATGACAATGAGTAAGAAATATTAATTTATGTATGAAGTAAATAAAGACACATATGAGACACCGTCAATACGAAATAGAATAGTAATTATGCATTCCAATGTACCTCTCGAGAAATGTTCTCCTGTTAATGAATGCTTCTTTATTGATGCTGATTGCGCGGCTGCTTCCAATACGTTCTTTCTTGCGTTTACTAACTTGTTCTCTCGGCCAATCAAAAATAATCGGGCTTGCTCTATCAGGACGTCAACGTCTTGCTGTTTAGCTAGGAACTGATCTATTTTATGCTTCAAAGAAGCGAGGACCTGGCAAAGAACGTAATGAACATAATCCTGTATAGTATTTTCCTATATCTGAAGTTGCATTAAAGTAAAATACAAACCTGAAAGAGTGATCTAATACTTGGTTGAAATACTAGAGAGTGGTTCAGTAAAAACGATTGCAATAAAGGCTGAGGATATATTGCTAGTCGGCTGATAAGACCTGTCAGATGCAAATTGACATACAAATTGTTGCTCATCATGCATTCCAACTTGCGCAAAAGTACATCCAAAAATATCCCAACGTTTGGCTGTCCATTAAATACATCATGCCGAGAACTTAGTTTTTGTTGCAGTAAAGTCAACTCCTCCACTGTTGTAGTATTGGAATCATTGACGGTATGGATATGTATAAAAGAGTTTTTGCTTGATTCAACTTCCGAATCTTCTCGCTCGCTCTTCGGACTTTCACTGTGTGCATTCTCAGGCGTCGATTCGGGGGAACCTTTGAACGCAAAGCTCTCGTAACCACTGCTTTCACCTAATGATAAAAGCGAATTCATGGCTGTCGCTGAATCGTCTATACCACTGTCGGATTCTTTCTTGTCAAAGGAAACGGACTCCTTGCTCAATCCAGTGTCTTCGTTCAATAATTCTGCGATGTCAGCTTCAAGTTTCGCCTGGTCCTCCAGAGATAATGCTATTCCCGTTTCCACAGAAACGTTTGCGTCTTCCACTTCGTCTGCCGAATTATGACCATCGCTCTTATTAAAAAATGTTGGCCTGAGAGCTTCATATGATTGACCGAGAGACACGCCGGTATTTTTCTGGGATGGATCGCTTAGTACAGACTCGTCTATTAGCGTAGTTGCACTGCTATTGTTACTGTGCTTCAATGGATCGCCATCGTATTGATAAGCCCAGTTAGAACATGCAGTTCTGCATCCTCGTATCTTCTGGCGAGCATCGCATAAATATGCATGGTAGTTCCCGTATAAACTATCTGACATTTTTGTTCCATAGTTAATTGATACTGGCAATGACTTCTGCGCCTCGTTGATCGAGTGGCGCTCCTGCGTCGTGTGATTTGGTAAAGAATTGAACTGGGAATTCTTAATGGAGAACGGCGAGCAACAAGTTGGCGTCAGAGACAAAAACTTTTCGGCAGCTCGTCCAAAAGGGTCAATGTCTTTCAGTCTTCTACGCTGGGACAGCATTACATGTGTGCAAGGACTCAATGCTGCTAGACATAGTTCGAGCATGACGTCCTCACAATTTAAGTTGACCAGAGTTTCGAACAATGATAAAGTTACTAGGCATAACTGGAATAATATTGATACCATTCGTTATATTCTTATATAGTATTAAATAGATAGCAAATAAGCCATTATAAAATGGAATATTTCATCCATACCCGTGATCTCGACGATATCCTCTGGATAAGACTGTCTAATATTCTGCATTCATCGTAATTATCTTCGAGTAAAAATCTAACGAGTGGCCTCAGCAACCCGGGCTCTGTTACAGATCGTAAAAATAGGTCGAAGTAAGCAGTTGCTGCAACCAATTCTTCCACGGTTGTCTGTAAATCATATTTTAAATACTAAATCTTCCTCTACCATGAAATTATCATTGAAAACTACTAAGAGATTACTGGTTACAAGAAAGAATATTTAATTGCACTTTTGTTAGAAGATAAAACACATTACTGCTGAATTCAACAAGTGATCTTGGTATTGAAAGGTCTTGTACAATTAGCTTCAGCTTCCACACGAATAATGAATGAGTATTATAAATGCAATGTCCAAATGTATGAATTGCTACTTATGGAATAGATTTCTTTGTGGCAAAAGAAGGATATTAAAATTGACAGAATGAGGTCCTATGAATCATTGTATTAGTTTAGATTAATTTCAAATGATTTGTTGCGTTATATCTTCGTGTCTACATCACCAGTGATATTTGATAACAAAATTTTGTAATTCTGTAGTAGAAGGAGTAGGAATATGAAAAGATTAGGACTGAACGGAATTATAATGTTTAAACAATTACAAAGGTGCAAATAGGAATGAATTAAGTGGTAATATAATACAAAATATAGAGCATGCAGTGTGCAAATGTTATTTGAAGATCATGAAAAAGAATATTTCAATTGAGGGCCCATGATATTGTTTTCAAGTATGATGGAATTATCAAAGCATGCATGCACAACAAAAGTGTTGCAAAAAGCGTGAGTTGCAAAAGAATAATGTAAGGACACAAAGTTTGAAAGGACAAATAAAATCTAATAGGAATTCCATAGTGAAATGCTGCCCATCAGAAATTAAAGCTTTTCTGTACTAACCCAGTGTTCTTGTGCATCTAGTTGTTCTAGGGTCAAGCGGAGAGAATCCTGAGCACCATAAAAATGTCACCGGATAGCACCAACAACCACAAGTAACAACATAAATGATTTACATGACATTAGCATAGACATTAAGATATATATTTACAATCACAATAGCTGGTAATATTTTGTAGTTCCCCATTTTACTTGGACTCATACACAGAATAACATTTCTTAATATTGATATTGAAATCACAACAATATTGAATTTTAATAAAAGAAATTTGTCTGAATTATTGATAGACCCACCCTTTTCAAATAGAATCAAATACCAAGAAAGGCAAACAAAGTGTTTCAAACTTTCAGTGCTTATTTATCGATTGTTTGCTAAATGAATAGCATGGAATTGAATATTTTCGCATGTACACACCATTGCCGCACACAACTCAATGCAAACAATTATGAATAAGTGATAATTGTTTATACCTCAACCAGAAATTTTGCAAAGCAGTATCTTTACTCCTGAGTGTTATAGCCACACTCTTAATCAGTGAATACAATGCAGCAATAGGAGGTCTGTGCAACATATAGCCTTCTTTCACCACATACGTCGACATTAACGAATATTCAGTTTATCACAGAACAATAAAGCATATTCCCAAGTTATGTTATGAGAATATGTGCCAAACAGCAATAAAAAAAAACAAAAATAAACACTTTGGAAACAAGGTTTCTTTAGAAATCTGAACCAGCCTTAGATTGTAGAAGAAACACATGTCGTAGTGTTTTAATTGTACACATGGACTCACCTGCAACAGTGCAGGACCCATAACAGGTACTAAAAAACCACGGTATAAAAACTCCAATAATTGTTTCTGTATTAATGGATGTGCAACTTGGGCAATAGCATTGCAGAACTCCAAAGAATTCATCAAATGTGTGAGTGTAGGCAGGTCATTCACATCATCTGGAGTTAATCTATGCCAGTCATCAGTTTCAATATCCAATTTTCTTGGTAGTAGTGAATATAAACCACTCAAGCCAGTAGCCAATACCTAGTAACACAGAATATGAATGGTACATTTGTCTAGAATTTAGTATAGTCTAATGGAGACAGAAGTTATAACAATATATATTACAAATGCTATACTAACAGGACAAATATTAGAGTGGTCAGCAATATACAATCCAATTTCATCATTCTTCTTTGATAAAGACATACATAATAACATAGAATCACGTGCTTGTTGACCAACACCACCTTCGCGATGCACATGCGGTATCAATAGGGAAAATATAATGAATCTGAAACAAGTGACACCATAGTTATCAAAAGCTTCTCAATTTGTTGAACACTGTAAATCCAAAATACTAACTTGTTCTTTCCAGTCGCAGTTGGATGGAAAAATAGATCAAGCAGCGCCATATTCTGCATTAAAGCTACACACAATTGATTTAACAATACAACTAATTTCTTTTCTACTTCTAATGGCATAATGTCTGTGGCACATTCTTCTAATAATCGTAACAATGGCCTTGTTACTGGTTCATGAGCTAAAAGTGTGCCACTGTGTGATATCAACAACTCATAAAGTTTCAGTTGCTCTAATCTTACAGCATTATTGTATCTGTAATAATGCACATTTATCATTACCATTCGACAATACTTCTTGCAGATGCAATTGTGTCAATTAACGCTACTAATCATGTATACCTTCCTGTGTGTATACTCCAATCGTATAATTTCACAAGCAGGTTTTCACTTAATAAGTATTCTAGGCAAGGAGAATGGGTGGCTGTTGAAGATTGTCGAGAGTGTACGTGTGACTTAGGATCTCGTAGTTCAAGTACCAACAGAGTCACCATTTGATCTACATGATTGACAACACCAAGGACATCGTCCTGATTGGGTACAGCTTTGGGTGGCTGTAAAATTAATACATGCTAACAGACTTCATTAAGAAATATGCAAAAGTGAAAGTTGACAAGAATAATGAATGCTAATTCTGAGCGCTAAACACAACTATTATAAAATGAGATGACAGCTGTGGAAGTACTCACAGTATTGTTATCATCAAGAAAAGTTACATTACATTGTAGATAATAACGACAGAGTTACTCACAACTGTGTTTGTAATAATGTCATAGGCTTGTTGCCAGTGCTTGCAGAAGCTCTCGTAGCAAGCAGTCGGATCAGCATCCTTCGGTGGGGAATCTCTAGAACGTTGCTTGGTAAAGCTCGCCCTTAGCGGGCTGCTTCGCAGCCAGCTCATTTCTGCGCTGTTAACTGCGACCTTCGTTCGCCCAGAAATTCGACAGCGACTACGTTCGCTCGTTCCATTCCATACTTGATAGTGCGTAGACTAACTGGTTACATGGAAAAATCTACCAGGTCATTAACCAAACTTCCTGTCAGAGCTTCTTGTCCTACTTGTCCTGATATCCAAAACAGTTTCACCAAGGATAGCTTGATAACACAGGTCACTTATCCATCACACGACTCGCACTTTGCCAAACCAGACCACGAAACCCGTAGGAAGTGGGCGATACATTATCAAGTAATTCGTGTCACTGATATATACATAATCTTCTCTCGATGTTTTGTACTTATCATTACCATCATCTCGGCGGAGATCCGTCCATTACTACTACCATTACTACTGTGTCAATTTATTTCCATGAAAAGTACACACAATTACTGGTGAAAATCCATTGAAAAGGGAAAGGTCACATTTCTATGTGTTCGATAATGCGCATATGTTTCTACAAATATAGTAACGTAAAAGACGAGTCCCTCTTCTAGGTTCTACGCCTTCGATGATGATTTACGCAGTGGCGCTGCCTGTAATTGACAGTATTGGACACTCAAAAACAAAGGATTACAGGTAAGTATGTAAGAATACTGCAAAATCACTTCAAAAGAGATTAATTTTAGAAAATTAATTGGTTTACTTATTCGCGCATAAAGAAAAACTATTGTGAATACTTATAATATACCTAGGGTGACGTGATGCACTATAAAAGTATGGAATCAGCTTTTTTTATCTTGTGTCGCGGGGCATTGCACAGAGTGAACCATGGCAAATAGCTGCAGTTCTATTATTTTTCCTATTATATCAAAAATAGGGCAAATTCTCGCGGTCCTATTAGGTAAAAAATAGGACAAAATCGCTGCCATTCCTGATGGTCTGAGAGCAGTTGAATTGTTGTAATCTGAATCTACGGTGATCTACGGGGAAGCGAGCTGATCGTTCAACAATTCATTCAGTTCTCGATAGATGTCATTGCCGACATGTTCCCGTCATAGAGTCCCTGGGCGTGGATTGTATTGTGATGTGATATGATCTAGTACGATTGTTTTTCCAGTATACAATTCTCTACTGAGTAATCTTAAATGATATGAAATTGAAATCTTGTAATATCAATGATTTCTCGGTGGGCATGTTGTTGTAAGTCGACGAGCATTGAATTCATTTGAAAATAATGTGAAATATCATAACCTTGTATCCTCTATAATATATCCGTTAAAATGACAGTCTCACTTGGTAAGATAATTTTTTTAGGCCTTATTTGAAATATCACAAAGTGAGGAATATGTGTTAGTTAGATGCTTTACTTATAATTCAATATATTTTAGATTCAGTTGCACCCTTAATTGTGGTAGCATTTTTATGGGGTGTTACAAATCCATTATTAAAGAGGGGTGTAATTGGATTAGAGAATGTAAAGGCATCATCTAGATTTCATCAATGCATTAAGGAAATTCTATTCCTTGTTACAAACTTAAAGGTAGACTATTCATATTCACCAAAACTGTTGTTCTACTACAACAGCATTAATCATTTTTCTGAATAATACGTAATATCTTTACAGTACATAATTCCTTTCTCGATCAATCAAATTGGGTCAGTTCTATATATTTATGTTTTGGGCAACATTGATTTATCTCTGGCAGTACCATTGTCTAATTCTCTTACCTTTGTGATTACTGCCATAACTGGTTGGATTTTAGGTGAAGAGAAAGTCCATCGAAGTAAGAACACAACGTATTTCTGTTTCATTTTGTGAAGGGAGTACAGAGTGTACAAGTTACTTTAATTTTGCAGATACGTATATTGGAATGATTCTGATATTATTCGGGACATTGTTGTGTTCCTTGGATAAAGTGGAGCACACAATGAGCATAGAAAGTTAAAGAATAAATATTTAATTTATATTTGTATAAATAATTGAACCCTTTGGAATTAAACAAGTATTTCAGATCCATTGACTAATCTCAACATCATTCTCATGCCAATTTCTGTTAGACTAATAGTTCATGAACTCTGTTACTTCTCAGGCAATCAATAGTGATTGGTATTATGATCTTTTATTTATTTCATATTAATTACTGTGTTACAAAATACAAGTTGCCCTAGGGATCTGCATCTCACATGGACATAACATTTTTTTCTCTTACGATTACAAAAGGTTTATGATAAAGTGTGTTAATAGACATTACAAACGTGCGAATGGGCTGATACAGTCTACCATGATATGTACATGGGAATTGTCGTTGTTGATATATACAGATAAAACATAACTATGTAGCACCAACTAGGAATGAGAGTTATTTCATAGTGGGTCATCCAGTCATTGTGAAGAATTTATTTCTTTGCCAATATAAAATCACAGTAAAAGCTTTGAACTTTCAGAATTCATTGAATTTGCAATCTAAACTTCAATACAGTTACGATGGGTGCTTTGTGTTGGTGATAGGTTTTGGGACAAGGTGACAATCTTCGTAAAATCGTCGTCTTTCATTTGCACTTGAGAGATGATGTGGAGACGCAGTAAAGTAACAGTAAAATAGTTAAGAATAAAAGATTATTATTACAAATATTTACAATTAGTGTGTGTTGGTGTACGTGGGGTGTTTAGAGTAGGATAAGAGGTCGATTGCGTCTATGTATAATGGGGTTTTGAATTCTACATATTGGTTGATTGTTTGAGATTACATTTAGTCGGCCGAATCTATATATGGAAGAATTTCTTCTCCCGTGTGAATACACTATTACTTATTTTAACACATATTATCTGACATAATCTTATTGTTAGATTAGAATACCTTGCATGTCCAGAATTTTTGATTCGTCTCGGAACGATAAACATCTCTTACATAGGACAACAGGAATGGCACTCTGATTCACGGTGAAATGAGAGATTTTGCTCTGTTTCCATGTCAAACGCTTGGTACGTGCATCGTGTTAGATACACAATGGGCGAATGTCTAGTATGAGCTTTCCTTGTGTCTTAGTTATGGATGGATGACCGTGAGTCCGTGATGCAACACTTGACGGTAATACACGATACGTGAAATTAGTGCAGCATGCATTCTCGTCTTACGTAGCAAATTTAAGAGCGTTAAATTTGGCAGAGAGAAGGCCATTTAGAGTCGCTTTGAAAAGGTTGCGAGGTAAAAACAGAAGCCGATGTGTGTGTGTCTGTGCTCCATCGATGTCCTTGTAAATATTTCACTGGTATATCATCAGCTTGCATTGATCCTTCCTCTCTTACTTATGTTTGGTGTTCATTTATTGTATGCGAAAAAGGGATACTAATGTTAATTACAATATATCGTAAATATAAAGGCGTTTACACATATATCTACGTCCTGTAGATGGACGTTTCGCATTGTTACAAAAGGGCGCAGAAGTAGAAAGGTATCATTCGTTTCCGACATGATTTCGAAAGTAGCCGATAAATTCAGAGCCGTGTATTAATTTATACATATTCGCGGTTACAGCTTTGCGTTAAACTTGCTGTTTTCTCTCAGTTTTACTCGGTTAATAGATTAGATTCGGGCGTTCGACAGGTGCATTGTACATTAGGAGTGGTAAAGAAAGTACGCGTAACTGGTTCCGATGGCTTCGCAGTAACAGTTCTACCGCGACTTGACCTTGTATCTCAACATACTCAAAGTATTAATCTCTTATGAGTAACGAATTACTTATGAAACTCAAGACTAGCATTGATCAATGGCCTCCCATTTAAGCTCGGGACTTCTTGCTTTTCAACTTGAACCATCCCGCGCTTTTATTCGGGTCACGCGGAACGGATGTGGACCTTGTTAGTTCTGGTTTGGAATTCACGTCCCGTGACTTCGCGGCCAGCGATTCCGTGGAAACGGTTCTATCCACCTTCTGCTTGTCCTTCAATTTCAGGGTGCTGCGGTTGATCGTACCTGAAAAACATCGGATTTCAGTACCGTGATTACAGGTACTTTAGTTTTAAAAATGATGCTATCTTTTTACCTGTCTTCGAGAGATTATCTTTGCTTCGTCGCGCGTCTTTTCCGCGACGGCTCAGTGTTTCACGACTTCGTTGTCTGCGCCGCATCGTCGTCATTGGTTTCGGGTGCTGTTGCTGGTCATAGTTGATCTCGAATGGTTCCCTATAGTGCCTCGGTTTCCAAGGTGCCAGAACACTCACACTCCTAGATACTGTTCTCGTATGGGGTTGTAGCGGTCGGTTCAGTTCTTCCCTGCTCGCAGCTCTACGTCGGTCATTCGGCCCGGGTATTTCTCCAACTACAAAGATCGACACTTTTAGCAAACAGTTCTTTTTCCCCACGAACAGTTCTAATCTAATACTAATACGATAACGTACCTGTCGCTGCATGAAGATAGACCACGGATCTTTGTGATCTTTGCGAGTTCTGACTCTGTTGACTACTATCGCCCGTTGTACTCTCGCCGGAAGAGAGTGCGCTCTCAGCTAGCCTTGGTGGTTTCCTTGGCGGTGACATAACACCCAAATTGTGGCGACCAGTGTTCGATACATCATGCCTTGAGCGGGCATGGTCGTCGGTTCGTTTATTTCTACAATTCCAGGAAAACCAATTAATTCGTATACCTTAAATCTTCAATATGAATAACGCTAGCATTTTTATAGGACAGCTTACCTGCGATCTCTGTTGGACGAGACGGACTCCTGGTCGGTATCGCCGAAGAAACGAAGATTCTTCTGCACGGAGACCCGCTCAGGTGCCGAGGATATTTCTTCGTCTTCGGTGCCGGTGGTCAAGATCTCGCTCTCAGGTATCCTGGGTTTCTTATCCACCGACTGCAAAATCACCAGCGTAATGTAATAACGGATGGTGGTCGAAAAAGTATCGATGGAATAGGGCACGTAAGGGGGGACGATAACGACGCGGCGGTAAAAATCCGTGGCAGGCAGAGAGTTGTATCGCAAGCATTATCGGCCAGTTAGAAACAAGGAAGGAAAGCAGTCTGGCCTGTCTCTATGGGGCGCTTTATGCGCGAGAGTAGAATAAAGCCCGCAAGTACAAAGGTGTATTCTTCGGGAGGCGGTGAAAAACGCCAGGTTCCCGCTCGCTGGTTCGACGGCGCCTTCATGAGTCATGATCCCCTTGGTCCATTCGACTCATCCGATAGATCATCGTCCACGGGTAGATTCACGCGCACGCAATCATCTTGAACAGCTATTCCAATGTGCGGGTCTGGCGTATCGGACAGGCTGGGGCCGTGCTTGAGCCAATGCTGGCCAACTAGCCCTAGGATCGGAATCGGGACCTGACAGAGGCTATTCCACTGACGATGGTTAGCTAGGCAGCCTCCAGATCGGCACTTAATCTCGCGATTAAATTAAACCACAGAGCGCGGAGTTAGTTAAGCATTTAATCAAACTGGTAATTGGAGGTTGTACTGCCCTAATGGCCCTGCTCCATAGCGACCCGGCCGCATCTGACTGATGAATGCACCGGCTTACTTGCTCGCCGTGAAGACGATAACTGAGCCACGATCCGAGTCCGCTCGTTATCGGATGAAACTCTCAAAAATGCGTTCGGCTTTAGAGTGCAAGAGTTCTCGACGGCTACGTGAGTTTTAGCCCTTATGCCAGTAATATACCCCGCCCAGCCGATCTCAGCTTCTCGTGCTCCTCTTCGTGAATCTATTATTTTCATCCCGCCTTATGGCCGTTCCAGGTTCGCAGAGGATTCAGAAGTTAGGGATGTTAACAATACACAGATACCTTCATATTCGATTTGTTCTTCCTTGAAAGAGACTTGAACCATCCCTTCCTTTCCGCTTCTTGTCCCTGATTCTCCCTGGTGAGAGTGTTGGTAGATTCGCAGAAAGATTCCTCCTCTCTGGTGAGGGTTCCCGTAGACCTCGAGAGTCTTGGAGGTCGGGGTGGACTCGGGCTACCGCTGGGTGTAGATAGACGCCTGCGATGGCTGTAATCCTCCTAGAAACACAAGCAGAAGATATTATTAACAACTGCTATACAGCTAAGTAATTTGTACGCTCGCTAAAATAGTGTTGTAGCTTAGTCTTCAAGTATAAGAGGAGTTACGCGGAAGTGACGCCCATACTTGGAACTATATTCGTGGATTGAGACTGTTCACGGATGCACCGGGAAGATATTATACTCATCTCCCTTTCCATACATGTTCGCTCAGGACATTAAGATCATTGATGCAGTGGCATGGAGAAAGAGCGAATGAGCCTCTCATTGCCAAGGTAAACCAATCCGGGCTGAGGAATACGTGGGTGGCAAGGCGGTCTAATCAGAAGTTGCCGCGGGCGATCATTTTTCTTCCGGCAATTACAGCATCGCTCGACTTCGCGGCAATACGGGCAGATTAAAACGCAGGCATAATATGTAATTGGCGTTGCATCAGAGATCTCGGTTCCGATATTATCGCATTCCTTCGAGTCGTTATATCGACTGGCTATTGTAAGTGACTGTACACATACGCGCTTTCGAGAATGAAGCTCTGAGAAATGGAGTGGCGATCATCCATGAGTGCGTCCCTTCCTCCTGGCGGACGACGTCAACGTCGTTATTATTATTATCATGATTTTGCATCATCACCACCATCAACGCCGCTCCCTCCCTCATTTATGTCCGGTCTCTCGCATGCATAATGCACCGACGACACTGAGAGCTTCGGGCGTTTGTCGCAATCCGCCTTCATTATTCGCCGACCGTTCGCCTGGAAGCGGAATCACTATGCAACTGGCGATCCAGCTCGAGAGTGACACTGCAACTGACGATTCCAGAATACGACTTCGACTTCGATATCCCAAGGTCAGTTTAGGAAGACAGTTGGCATTCCATTGGATATCTATGCAAAAGTTGTGCGAATTGCAGAGGAAAATATTGAAAAAGTATAAAAGGCGCTCAGCTGGGCCATGCCACCTGCACTCGTTGCATATTCTGGTAGAGGATTGCGTGGAAGCGCGCATAGATAGGCGAAGCATTGAAGGTATTGCGTAGAGCAACGCTCGTAGCTCGAGCGAGCTAAGCTTTCGATACGCAATATAATAACATATCGCGGATACGCGTTCGTGCTCCGTACCCACCGCATAAACTCTTAAATGACTCACAATGAATAGCCCATATCGAGGAATCATCTGCATAGTACAAGGGTACGCTGCGCTTCTCTGGTACTCTCCATATATACGAGCAACAATATTCCGCGTGCTTTCCATAACGAGTCGTGGCAGCGAGCGAGCGACGACGACGACGACAACGACGGCGGCGGCGGCGGCGGCGGCGAGGAAGCGAGGAGACTCGGTTCGCGACGACGAGGATGCGAATGAGGGCGAACGAGGGAACGAAGACGAGGGAGGACGACACCAAGCGATAGTAGAGGCGGTGGTCGATGAAGAGATGGAGGAAGAAGAAAGAGAGAAGGATATGGTGAAAAATGGGGGTTCTGGCACAGAGTAGCCTACGGGCATTGTGACCCACGCACCGCCCTGCTAACTCTTATAACAGTGCCCGCTCCTCGCCGGACTTCCCTCTTCTCCGCGTTTCTTTCCTGTCCTCTGCTCTTCTTCTCTGCTCCTTATACCTTCGTGTGTACACATACACACCTCGTTCCCTCCGCTCTCTCATCGTCTTCCTCCCGAGAGAAGAGTTTATCGGGGAATGTGTTATGCACGGCTACTCCCTCGCTCGGCCTCTCGGCGTGGGCAGTCGAGATTGGCCTAGGTCGCTTACGCTCTGTAAGTGCATGCCGTGGAGGCAGGCGCGTGCTCTCCACCGCCCGCGCCAGTCAGCTTGCCTGCCTGCTTGCCTGCCTGCACGCACGTCCCTCCCGTCTCACTGTTCGAGGCCCCCCTTGCCACCTGAAGAGCATTTTGCCTCTCATCCTTTTACCGTGAGGCGCGTCCTGCCCTTTACGCCTGTGTTTACGCGCACATTCAGCCGCGCGTGTACGCGCGCTCTCTTCGCCGCCTGCTCGGACTCCCCATGCCTTTGCCGCATAATTCTGCAACTTTAAACCGCCCGCCGTAGGTCACCGTAGATTACGCATAAATTCTGCCGCGAGCTGATGCGCCGGGGAGGCCACCGCCGCGCGATTTATGACCTTATCCAGCGTCCCTTTTAACCTGCCTCGGCTTTCTCCCCTTCCGCTAATAGTCTCGTTAATGAATGAAGAATAGTCGGCCGAGGATACGCGCTATACGCTCCCTTGCTAAGTTCGGACATACGCGTACATAATACTCTCCTCATTGAAGCTAAGAGGAAACGGGAATGTCTGCCAGATCATTCGAGGCTCCTTGACTCCCGTGAGACTGGGATGCTTGGCAATAGCATGGCATAGCAGCGGTCTTCGCATACTTTTACAAGTTATGCGTGCCAGGATTAATCCGAGGCTGAGGGAATTATACGGGCGAGGAGCATCCCGAGCGTGATGCGATTGGATTGAGAAAAAGCGGTGAACAGAGCGGCGATCGGTGGTAGTGGCAGCGGTAGGAGGACGAAAGGTGGATACACAGAGAAAGAGAGAGAGAGAGAGAGAGGGATGTACGGTGAAAAAAGGACGGAGGACAGAGCATAATGTTGAGGGTATAAGAAGTATAATGAGAGAGAATTCCAGCCGCCTCGGTACAAAGGGACATTGCAGTGAGATCTGTAACGCACGAAGACGCAAAATAAAGGAACGAGTTAATGGGCATCTGCTTTGTTGTTCCAGTCAGCAGTGGTTTGCCTAAACATGTGCAGAAATGCGTAATCATGGCCGAGCGCACGTGCAAGACGACGGTGTTCGCGGGAAGAAGAATCCCTGCTAGGTGAAAGAGGAACGACTCAACTATTAGCAATACGAGTTTCCCCCAGCCTAGATATCAACGTTGCAGGATAGGATGTAGTTGAGCCTGGAATGCGCATCTAGTGACCGAAGATCGCCCGTCCACATTGTACCCGCATCCCCAAAGATATCCATCCTCTTTCTCTCTCTTTTCCTTCCTCCCTCTATTACTTCCACCCCTCAGCCTGTTTACCTTTTTCGAACTTTCGTATGATTAGACCTTAAGTGTACCAGGCCTGCCCTGCCCCTCCTATTAACGATAGCCGCCCTACCGATAACATATTTCCGCGGGTGCTATTACTCCGTGATGGAATGAAATAATCAAGCGATCAATGATTCTGATACGCCGCTACCTCGATTTCACACCTTAGACCTTATTATCGCTAATATCTTGAGTAGAAAAAGTGGCGGACGAGCGGCCGAGTTCCGAGGGAGAAAAGAAGAAGGATCACGCGCCGTACCGTGCGCGCGCGAGCGCTCGCAAGGTTCTTGTTCTTACGGTGCAAGGTCGTCCGCTCTCGTCTTGCTTTGCTGCAGTGGCAATAGAAGCAGCAGGCTTGTGGGAGGCTCGAGATGCTAGAGAGTGGAAGACAGGGAGAAACCGAGATTGAAAGAGAAAGAGGGAGGGCACCGGTAGAAAACCGGATGCACACTTTTGCACGAGAGGTGCACGGACTGGCGACCACCACCGCGGCCATTAATAATCAGAGGGGCTGCTCTACGGTGGGTGGGTGCGCCCTTTACTTTGTTTCAAGCAACAATACTTTCCAATATTTCCTCAACCCTCCTCCTCCACCCCTTCTACGCTGTCCGTCTCTCTGATACACTTCTCCCGCTGGCGGCCGCGTCGATGCTTCATGGGAAATACAAAGCTCTTGCTCGATCAGTCCGAGACTATTCGAGAGAATCGGTTGGAACGCCCACGGATCCTCTTGGCACCCTCCCTGTCCATGCGTATCTTCTAGGCCCACACGCTAACTCCCAATGAGTTGACCATCTCATATCAACACACACACGGCCACTTAAGCGTGTGTCCACTTGTTTAACCGTTGGCGTTCATAATTGATGAAATGATACATGTATATATACACACATACACCGTGGTTGAAAAAACGGGCTATCGGAGTGTTACGATCGTTCCCATGAGTCGAGTTAAAGACACGCCAGTGGAGAAACACGACGAACGGAAACTTGAAGAATTCTTAACGAGTTCGTCCACGCAATTGACAGTGCGGTTAATGGATATTAATTATGCTGATCGAGGAGATTCCGCAGGTTCATCCGCACCGGATAAGCCAACTGTCGATTGCGAAATGCCCGCAGCGAGTCGTCAACTCCTGCCCCCTTTAGTGTTATACTCGGGATCACGCTGGAGTAGCTCGCAATATGCGATTGATTAAGTTATCCGGCGCCGACAATGTCGCTGCAGTTCGCCGAGTCATTCCATCCACACTGTTGTCTCCTTCCCACCTTCTTCAAGCCGAGCAATGCGCTCGGGGATATCTCTCTCGGTTCGCATTCCACTTACGATTTTTCCTCGAGTGGCGATCTCGCATCGAAAGATTGGAGATACCGCTCGAGGTGGATGCTGACACTAATCGCTCGGACTTTTAAGCGGAGAGTGAGTAAGTCGGCGAGGAACTGCACAACCAGACTCACTGTGCTCCCTCTCTTTCTCTCCCTCGCCCCTCCCCCCTCCCCGGCCCCGTCGGTTTCAAGTGGACGGGTACAATAATCGATTCTATTTCACCGGCTCCTCTCGTGACAGTCATGAAGCATAGTGCGCGCGGCTCGCAATAGGAAAGAGAAACTGTTAAACGGAGCGAGCCAGTCGCAATAAACGACCTGATTGTCAATACACCGAGCCGTAACTGCCTTCGTCACCCGACGTAGCCAGATCCCTCGGTGCAAGAAGAATCCGGCGTTTGCTTTGTTATTCAAGCGACTGCAGCATGACTCTCTCCGGCACCCTCTCCAACATGACAGCCACTATCCTAATCCACTTGCTGCGACTTATCTTCGCTTGATTCTTAGTTCCACAGTAAGCTCACACTTGACTGGGCATACAGTTTCCAAATAGTCGCATGTATTACTTTTATGTGGAAACCTCGCAACTAGAGTATGTACGTATATTGAGCAGTCAGCAGCTGGTTCGTAGTTCAGAAGATGCATTCTCTATGTTTCGAGTTGCATACTACCTAGGGCAGATATATCTGGCGACTCCAGCAAGTGGAAAGTGGGCGATTCTAGCTGAAGTTGCGGAAAGAGATCGAGAGGAGGTTGGAATCGCAGAAGCGAGACAGAAATCGAACGTGGAGCATAGTACTAGTAGTAGTAGAAGGTGGAACGAAGTAAGGGGGAAGTGGCGGAGGACGGCAGGTAGAATGGTATCGGCAAATTGCAATCGGCGACCGTCTTGTCGGCAAGTGCCCGGGGTAAGGGAAGAAGAACGGGTGGAAAAGAGGAGGAGGAAGCGTTGTGGCGGAGGGAAAAGGTAGATATACACCGGGGGTTATCTCGCCATCCATCCAACAAGTGATACGAATATCCGGTATTGTTTAGGTCTCCGGGGCTAAGAGTTATCGAGCATGATCGTTTCAACAGTTCTTCGACTCTCTCTCTCCCTCTCTCTCTCTCTCGGTTCTAGCACTCTCATTCATACCTGCCTGATTCGCGGGACGTGCGTGGGCCGCGTCCGGACGCGATCTAGTTGAAGCCACACTGGACTCCTGAGCGCCAGCTGCTCTCGTACACGTTAACATCGCAAATGAACAAGTTCTCGACGAAACTATAAATCCGCAACGGGCTTGCTTTCTCCAAAAGAACATATTATCAACTTAGAAATTACGATCTCATTGCAGGAAGGAAGTGCCAATTTCGCGTCTGACCCGCCCCTTTCGACCCCGAGGCTGACGCTTAGCTAGAGGCCTGCTGGTTGGATGCAGGTGAGGGAAAAATTGGTAATCCCTGCGTGGCAGCAGGCTTCAGTGGTATATCAAAGCCAGTCTCCGGTGTCTGGTGGTTGACAAGTGATCATTGCTGTAAACTGCGAGCTCGGGATGGATAGATGAGCCAGGCGGAGTCGGCTAGTCAGCGGGGCTGTGAGAGCCCGCTGGAATCCTTTCGCACGGACCAGGAAAGGAGGGCTTCGCCAGAAGGCTAGGATTCGTTAATCATACAACTATTTCGAGAATCTCGCGATCTCACGGTTGAACCTTTTAACCCCTTATCTATCTCGCCTAACCTCCCTCGGTGTAGCTCAGCGCGGCAATCTCTTCGGCAGCTCTCCCCCCTCCTCTCTCTCTCCCTCTCGGCCGGCTAGAAGCCGCTCGTACCGGATTTCTTACACTCGTCTTCGTTGTTATTGTTATTGCGGTGTAAAGCTGATGCACGGTCCGGCGGCCGTCCGTCTAGCTAGCAGACTGTGAGAAAGCATCATCGTGCCTCGTGAGACGAGGAATGAAGGGAGGAGGACAGAATCAGCGGCATGCTTTTCCCCGTAGTGTGCATTCTCTCTCAGGAGATATCCGTACACTCTGAAAAAGACGTCAGGAGACGTCTGGACCTGCCAACCACGCAGTTCTCTCTGTCTATCTCTCTGTCTCGGGAAGGAGAGCTACGTGTTCTCGAGTACGCTTTTAATCTGCATTTATTTCGTCTTCACTTAGCGGAGGACAGGCCGCGATATTCTCCTTTGTTCCTTCTCCCTTCAACCATTCTTGACGTAGAACTGTACGACGCGCTGTACAACATCATACTCAGCTCCGGCATGGAACCCTTTATAAAGGGAGTCCCTTTTTCCTCCGGCGTTCCTTGTATGTCAGAGAGAAAGAGGGCGGTGTTGACGGAGTACATTTATCATTTGACGATCAAGGGTGTCGTTGGCCTATCTTTATTGTGGCTTGCAATCTTCAAATCTATGATGACAGCGGAAAAAGAGTGGCATGAGCGGCGAGCGGTGATTGGAATGGATATTACCGCGAGTTCCGACGAGACGCCTCACCAATCAGGCGGAACGCAATCGTTTATTCTACCGAATGACAAGCGCTCCTATTCATTCGCCGCTGCTTTTCTTTTAAATAACTCGGCATTAAAGAAAAATCTGTGCGCGCGATCAGTGCATCGTCATTGAAGGGAGTGCGGCTTCTTGACGAAGCGATCCACTTTGCACCCTAATGGAGTTGAACGAACGATAGGGATCCGCGTTGAGAGTGCCGGCGTAAAAGGAATCCGAATTGTTTCCTGGTGGCTCGACAAGCAGCGCGGTTCTTCCTCCTCCGAGGCGTCCTGCCCTCGGGACGATAATTCCAGATTAACGGCAGGACGTCGCTATCGATTGTTTATCGTGCGAAAACCGTCCGCGAACGATGCTCCATTACGTTCACCTTCGTGCTCATCGGCTGGCCGCGCGGGCGGGTAAAATCGAAGTGGATATCTGCCCTCGGTAATCTTTCCGCTAGCGAAGGGGCTCTCTTGATCCGGAAATTCACGAGGGATAGGTCATAAGTCTGATGTATCGCAGGGAAATAATAATAAGCCCGGAATAACGAGCGAGCGTCCAGTGAACCCTTTGCTGAGGAGCCGCAAGTCGGAATGAAAATCGGAGTAAAGGAGAAGCAGGGAAACAGGGATTTAAAAAATTCATCGAACCACTTAATAGTGGTGGTATTAGATTATCGGTAACCGAAGGGGACTTAACAACTAGGGAGTTTAAATAAGAGACAGAAAGATGGAAAGATGGTAAGCTGAGTATTTTGGCATTAGGTATTTTTGTGCGAGGGTGTTGCGTACATTATTCAAGGAAGAGGATTTAAAGTCTGTAGAAGGTCTTTCGCTGGCGGTGTATAATGGAGCTGATCTTAGAGGCTCGACGGTACGTGAGAGCAATACCGTATTGTTATTTGTTGGGATAGGGTACTCTCCTTGCTTCCAGATCAAGTACTCGCGTGTCCAAGATACGGTGGGCTCGGTGCGCCCTGCATGGCACAGAATAATATCTCGCTCGCTTATTGTTGCCGCTCGTTGGAGATAGATCATTCTATTATCGAGATAGGAGCACGAGCGGCTCCGGTGAATCCTACGTCTAAACGATTCGGAGCGAGTCCGCACACACCTACACACGTGATTTATTCATAGGAAGCGCGCCACTCTGTCGCTTTCTGCCCCTTTAATTGGCCGTTTAGTTGCACAACGGGCTTTATGCTTACCCTTGCGACGACACCTTCCTTACTTAATCAAAACGCTTGCGGTATCTTGTCGCCCGGTTGCTCGCACTTGAGAGCGATCAACTTGGCTGCTCGGGTACATTGGATCGCGAAAGGCATACTCGCCGACGCGCCATGCATGGCTCCTATGTCACGTTCGCGTGTAATGCTCCTAGAGATCAACTGGAATCTTGGTAGAATTGCTATTTTACAGTGGGAGGCCGCCCCTTCAGGAGATAGGATCTAGTGCTCGCGGCGTACAATGCGTGCGCGCTCTTCTATTTCCGGATCTGGAACTCCTTGGCTTGTTGGCATGCATCTCGCAATGAGAATACAGAGTGGCGTTGTAACGCGAAAACTGCCACTCGCCGTTTTGTAACTCGGAGCACTTCACTGGCACTTTTCTCGGAAGACAGATTTCCGTGAGGCTGCTGATGCGAGCCGTCTCCGGCAAAGGTGAGAGGGCTCGTTTATTAAAACTAGTATGTAGCAGCGATCGCAGAAGGTGGAAGTGTTTCTCCGATTTCACAACTCGCCGTGCGCCGCGCCGTAACAATCATCTCGATTACATGCGCACCAACTGGTGGATGTCTGCCATCTAGAAGCGGCTCGAGCATGGAGCGCTCATCCTTCCAGGCGAAACGCTCTCGATGGTGCAATCGGCGAGGTGTTGTCGATTAGATTGAATTAGGTTGTACAGATTGCCTCGTGCGCGCGTGAGCGCAAGCTTACCTCCCTTGATCACGGTTTCTACCGGACTGTGAGAAACCATTAAACTTTCCTCGGCGAATCCCCCCCGCCGCTTGGCCCCGTAATCAACGAGACCAGAAAGTGAGCACTCATTAAGATTCAAAGTGTAGGGCGGCCGCTGTTGCGCTGCTTCGGCGACGATTAGCTTCTCCCGGGATTGATATTTCCCCTTAACGATTTCCATCCATCATCGAGCGTATTGTCGGAGAAACTGACTCATGATGATTCTGCGAACTCTAGATCGTCTGGTTTCATTCTGGACTGGATGCCGCTATATGTATAAGGAGTTACTGTCACAGTAGAAAGACAGAATGGTTATACTCTGGCTGAGTGATGAGGAAGACAGTCTAAAAAGGAGGCATCGCATGCTGGTCGTCCGAGGTCTCCAGGTTTAACTAACTGCGTGCCTTATCTAAATGGTAATAATAATTGGCTGTGAAGCGTATCCCCTATCGGCATATACCCGACGAACGTGCGATCCACTGCACCATGGGAACAATGCACCATCTAACTTATAGCTCATGCTTAGTGCATAGGAGGCGTGCACTCGTAACACGAGGGCGAAGATGATAGGCGCGCGAGAGCTCGATGCCTTGCTCGGCCGAACGGGGGATATAATTCGGCATCATCTCTCATGCTTAATCGACAATGGGGCTTCGAGGCTGCCTCAACTCCTTACCAACACGGCTTCACCGAACCAACTTCCTGGATGTATTATACTTCAACAAGCTACTCAAAATTTCTCTTGCGCCCCATCGAACCTTCGAGTCCGAAAAATCGCTTCCGAACTGAAAAACTTAAGCGGCAGTGGTCGCGTCCATAACGAGTGGCGCTCAAGTCACCGAGGATTTATCGATTTTCATATTTCATGTTCTCGTCATTAACGCTTCTTAGATGAGTGGCACGAATTGAACGAGAGTAGAAGCAGCCAAGATTCTTGACGGGCAATCGAGCCCGGCAGACGATGGGCCTTCCAGCCGAGAGCGCTAATTAGTAAAACGAGTCACGTAACGTTCGTGCCAATTAGCGCATAAGCGCACGCAACAATAGCCGCGCAATTTCGCTGCGCTAAGTAATTGTGGAGTCCGAGACCGCGTGTGCAGCTGTTCCAAGCTCAACGATAATTTGTTGGGCTTTATCTCTCGAGGAAATGCGATATTACGTTACTGCGCGCGCGCGTGCGCGCATCCAAACATTCGGGAATCTTACTCCGCTCCTGTTGAAAGTGAGCATGCCAGAGACGCGATGGGAAGAACCAGATAGTCGGACTTCTTTTCCCTCGTTCGATGCGTAGAATGCTCGATCTTTCTGCACGAGGAGAGCTTCAGCGTTCCTTATTAAAAGATAAAGGTGCGAATCGTTCTACGGCAATATCTTCGCGTTCAAACTCGATAATGTCTGATAAGCGAGCTCGGAGTAAGAAGCGATATCAATTGGACGAGCCTCTTAAGGGGAGGATCGATCGAGCGTTCTCCAGTTTCAGCGGCTATCTCTTACCTCGCCCCTCTTCAGTATCTTCCGTCGGCGTCGGAGTAATTGAGTTCGGTGAGCGCGCACCGACAAAGTAAACTGTGAAGAGCGTCCCCGTGCCTATCCTCGCTCTCTCCGAGCGACGTCCTGCGGCCGTTGTGTCTCATAAAGATTACACGCTACACGAGTTTCCATAAATATTCATGCTCCCATAATTGACCTACCTCATACCCCCTCCCTTCTACCTTCCTCACCACCGCAACTCGCTCGATATAATGAGCGTGCAATGGCATTCAGATTTACTATCGCACCAACCTTCCAACTGATTTTCAGCCTTTCCGACCTTTAAGCTCTTTCACTTATCCTCGAAATTTATTTCCTTCGATCCTTTCCATGACGCACTATCGATATTCATTAATCCCTATTGATATTGACATGCATTTGATCCTGAATAAAATCCGTAGACTTTCGACGTCTGCCAGTAATATCAAGTAAACTCACTCTTGTTACGAGGTTTTATGTTTATTTTATAATGCATTTTCAATTACGGTAGAATTGGTTTCGTTCACCAGAAGAAGGAAAACCATCGTAGCTAAGTGAGTAACTCTCGCTCGTGGCTCGGTCTGACGCGATACACTTTTTCTACTGGCCGCTCTAAACAGGCCGATTAGTAGTCGAGGTCAACCACTGGCCAGGCGGGCCAGGCGGACAACCGCGTGGATGAGTAGTGGATTGAAACATTGGCATGTTACTTCGCAATTTATTTCGCTTAACTAGAATTGAATTGATTGTGTAGATAGGTTCGTGATAAGTATTGAAAAAGGGTGAGAGGCAGTGGATCGTAGAATTTAGCAGACGGCTAGGAAATACTCGAGTGCGCTGGGAGGGTTTTGCGCGAGCTCGGCGCCGCGCCGCGCCGCTCCAGTGTGTCTCCGGGCCGTGCGGTGCCGCACGACGTTCACTTTCGTTGCAGCTGGCTGACTGGCATTCCGATTGCAAGTGGCACGGGGCGGTCGGGGCGGTCGGGGCAGCGCGGCGCGGTGGCTGGGGTGAAGGAGGGGAAAAAAAGCGGGGGAAACAGACAACCAGGTTTGTGGTCGGCGCGACGTAACTAATGTTTCCTCGAGACAGGTCAGTTACACCACGAAAACATATACCGGCGCGCGGTTGATATTCGGGCCCGAACCACAGGAATTGCTTGGAGAGGCACGATACATTGCGTCACAGGAAAGGAAGGAGTGTAGAGAAGTGCGGTAGATAGGCGGCTCTCTGTAGGCCGAGGAACGGCCTTTACGGAGAGTCGGAGAGCTGCCGGCTCGGCTCTCCCCGACTACCTAACACAGACCTATCACTGCTCTCCTTAACTTATTGTTCGCCTCGAGATCACAGCCAGAGTTTCTCGAACCGGCCATTCACCGGACCGTGGAATCCAGCTTCACCCTCTGGATCGACTCTTTTTTACCTTTATGCTTTCATAGTTCCCACGGATCATCCAACTTCCTGCCGATCTTCTTCTCTTGGTTTATAACACTCGAAAGATTCAATGCTTCTGGGTAATTAATATTATTTTGTTTTTCGCTTTAATAGTCTTAAGGAGTGTTTCCATACGATCGAGAATCGTACGTCATATCGGTTGGCCGGAAAAATCATTAGTCTAGTAGACTACTCGAAAGCCATAGATTTTGTGTTAGCTGTGTGCTTCCAGGGGAGTTAAATTCATGGGATGCAGTAACAGTAAATCTAGTGTTCGGCGTCTACGCGCTACCTGAGGAGCTAAGCCTATCGACTAATCGTGCCTACTATGTTTGTCTTCAAGAGTAATTCCCCTGCTCTTGAATAGGTCGATTGTTGCCGTAAATACGATTGCGACGATATGCCACTACCATGCGCAACTTGAGGGGCTTGAGAACTGCTGTTATTGACAGGTAGAATTATTGAATGCAGTGTCGCAGTGGTGTTAACTATTCTCAATTAATTTAGTTTTCTTGGAGTTGGTGTATCGTATTTTTAATAACTTTTAACATACTTCTTAGGAAGGTAGCATACTTCTTAGTTAACATACTTCTTAATTCAGTTTTCGCATCTGAAGCTTCGGTTATTAGCACTAATGTTTGCCAGTTGTGGCAGCAAAGATTTGAATTTGATTACGTTTTGCAAACAACCGATGTCGATGACTTTATGAGAGGCTCCAGGCAGTGGCAAAAATCCCTACTTGCTCGGCTATCGCACCGGTATTTTATTGTTGAAAGAAGAGGAGTCTTTGCATGCTTGTCTTATTGGTAAGTTCTCGTAGCGCCAAGTATCAGAGAGAAGCATCTCCACTCCGTCAGTCGTTCTTCGTTTCTCCCATGGCTCTTTGAGCCGATGCCAGCGCGCCGCACAATTTGCGCTCGCGAGCCTAATGCTTCCCGGCATTATGCTAATTCGCAGGATCGGGGCCTACGAGATATTTGCGCAATTGAAGAGTTCTCTGTGCGAAGATGCCCTCGCCGCCACCTGTGCCCGTTTTCCATTAGCCTTTTTACCTAATTATGCGGGGTAACGTCTCGCAGTTCCAAATCAGTCATTTCCCAGGCAATCTTCCTGAAGAATGGCCCCAATTAATAAAGCCGGTCTCGCACTGCTCCCACGGACACTTGAGCATCATTCACATTCAAGTTGGCCCAGCGGGTTCTTTCTCGCGATTCGAGGATTACCGTTCGGTGCTCAGTTGGGGATGTAGGTGCTCTGTGAGAGCTTGTAGCGATTACCGTTAGCGGGATCAATGAAAGCATGCTGGTGGAGTCGCGTGCAGAAGGAGAAGGCTCGATTCGAAGAAAAAGTCAGGAGCGCGCGCGCACCGGCGAGACATTAGAGTGCACGGCGTGCTGGAACGAATCGAAGAGGCGTGACTCTTGGATAGGTGCAAGGCGATTTAAAAGACGTTTCACGGAACAGAGACGTTCCCGGTGGTCGTGACAGCGACTTCAGGAAAGAGGATTGGCTCTCCGAGCCGTTGATGTGAGCCTCGGTGGTGCACGTAGCCCTGAGGGTTCGAATCGTGCTCTTTCCCCCGATGTAAGAGACGTCGGTGCGAGCCTCGCTTATTATCATATCCGGACGTTTCCTAGACTTAAAGGAAAGGTCTGCACGCAACAGGCGTACAGGCGTACGCCTGTTCAACAGGCTAATCTCTCGCGTGCCAAGTGAAATCCTTCGCCGGCCGTATAATTTCTTCCTTAATTCCCGCACGGATTCCTTTTCCCGAACATACGTATCTGCGTACGTGCCTTTATGCTTCCAATCATGGAATTATGGGCATCCAAGCGCTATGATAGGTCAGTGATTAGATTCTGAGAAGTATGGAAAGGCGTCAGGCTGGAATCGACATAGTTTGAGATATCTTCGTAATTAAGAGCGTCATTGGTACGAGGTTGCGCGATTGAGTGAACCAGCCAGAGGGTGTGTCAAATAATTTATCTTGCGTGGTAAGCACGCGCTCGCAACGCAACTCCAGTCCTGCCGAGTCATCGTGCAAACACACTTTGGCGTAACATTTTTCTAGGGTTGCTCGGAGCGCGTACACATTGTCCGACCTCTTCCAATGGAAAATAGTGGCGAGCGGAGGCTCTCGGCCGCCTCGTCATTGCACGCTCCTCCTTTTTCCTTGCACGGTTCCTCGCGTTCCCGACGAGGCAATACTAGATTCCAACCGATTGGTATGGCCATCCTCTGCCACCCCATTCCGGCCAGGATTAAGCAAGTATTAGCATTCTGCTAGCTAGCTGGTGCATTGTCATGTTGGTCGGGGTGTCCAGGGGCACAAGCTGACACGCGTGAGATTGCTCTTCTAGCCCTTTATGCACCAGCGCCGATCTACCCGATGTATTCTGCCCCTACAACTTTCTCACAGTCTCGGCAGAAAGTTAATGTCGCATTCGAAGTTTGCCCCTCTTAGAAATCACCTTGTGGCCTAGAATTCCCAGTGCCAACGTCTGTCCGGCAGGCTTTTAATGCTGAAATGTTGCGCGCCCGGTCGTCGCGCACTTTGTCATCGTTGCTGGGCGGTCAGATAATGAGGGACAATTTTCAGATCGGCCTCGGTATCGGTAATGCTTGCGCCGCAGATCAAGAGGGAAAAAAGAGGCAGGAGTCGTGCGCGGAATGTCGGTGACAGTGTGGCTCTCGGTGGCGAGGCTTTTTCGCTTTTTGCCGTGATTTTGCTCCGTTGCGCGCACCACTCTTCTCCCGGTCTTCTGGTTTTTTGCCCGATCGTAGTATGCCAGGGTAGACCTTGATCGGGCGGACGCGATCGCGCAGAACGGGTCTGCGGGCATTATCAATCACCGACTTAATGGTAGTTTGAAATGCATCTTCCATCTAGCTCAGCCTGTGGTTTTACGTAGCACTGGCGATGCGCGTCTCTCATCTGCGTTCCATGCGCCGCCGCAGCAGAATCCTAACTGCGGCCGACTCGCGCAAACATCATTACAGTTTTAGCGCTATCGGCTTTACGTTTCTGTCTCTGGTATTCGCACACGCATCATCTCGACGAAGATGTTCTGGAGACGATGCCTTTGAAATCAGCAGTACTTTTGGAGAGAGCGCTCTTATGGCCGCTTGCCTGCTGAATGGTTGAGCGAAGAGTACCCTCGTCGTGCAAACGTTTGGCACCGTTATAACACTCTCGATCTCGACGAGGTAACCAGTCGTTTCTCTCGCGAGGAGACAGCCGCCCGTTGCCGGTAGCCGGGGTCGAGCTAGACAGGTTTAAGAGACGCGTACGCGCGCTCTTCATTAAGTCCTTATCCAGCGGAAAGCATGAAAGTATGAATTAGTGGGCTGCGCAGAGTGAAGGGGCCGAGCAGCACTGGTAACATCGACGCCGCCTGACGCATTCGCGCGGCTGTTTAATGGATACGCAAAGCGCCAATTATATTTCCGATTGCAAGGTGCGCGGGAGTGCCCCGGGGGCTCTTCGGAGCGCGAGTCCAGTCAGCGAACAACACACTAATTATAATCGAACCCCTGAAAGCAAATGTGAATGAAATTTCTTTCCTCCCAAGTGCAGTGGCTGCCAATCTACCACGTCGTTATTGGTTGCGCGAATCAATAAGGTTGGCTTAATCTAAATAAAGATAAAGCAGGATAAGTAATTGGAGAGAGTAAAATTCTGCTTGACTCCTCCTGGTTCCCCTCCTGCGCCGCTCCCGGCTTATACGCACGGCAAGAAAGCGTTGCCCCCCTCGGAGGGGAGCCGCAATAGCCGCCACCGCCACCGCCACCGCCACCCGAAAGAGTACATTTGCAATATGCCGCCGCAGGACGTCACTCTCTGCGGTCCTCATCCCGAGTAAGCACTTCGTGGGAAAATCTAGAAATTCTCATGCCGCACATAAATCAACTTGATCCACCTGAAACGCCCATCGTTCTAACGATAAATTGCGTATTATAAGGGCATTTTGATTTATTCATCTGCTTCCTTCCCCTTCGCATATCACTTGGTCTACAATTCTGGTTTTACTACTCTTACTGGGTAATGCTAATACCCAATCCGTAATAAGTTTAGTCGTTTTTGTTTCTAATACGCTATAAAATTCGTGAAATTTGCAAACTTCGACTTTTTCACGAAGCTTTTATAATTTCGAGATCTAATTTAATACGGTATCGTTATTAGGTCAGGTCAAACACTGGCAAGAGAGACGTTTCACACAAAGGTCTTTTGTCAACTGTTTGTTTCGATATCGTTCTACGTTGTAAGAGGGCTTGATAAAGTGGTTAACGCGATAGATGGTACAAGGTGGGCGCGTGTGCACTGGATGGACCGATGGGCGATAGGGATATCGCCGATGTAGTCGGGAGCCGCCACCCGTGTACACATGAGGGAGCTTAAAAGGAACAGGCGAAAATGGAGTGGAAGAACGGGAAGAAGACGTGTAGCCAGCCTTCTCACCCGGCAGGCTCATGCGCGATGAATGAACGCTAATCGGACTTTTGGCATCTTGCCGTTGACCGGTTTTTCGACCGCACATTCGGAATGGACCGCACAGCTGATGCAGCGGGACCAGAGTGTGTATATGCTCAATGAGTATTATGAATGATCCCATCGAACATCATCGTTCTCAACTTAACAGTAGAAGCATTCTAAAACAAACTAGACCTCGTCAATTTTATCCATCCTCGATACACTGTCGTCAGTTCTAACACTGGGAATCCTGGGAATGCTGCAACGAGCGCAATTCCCTAACGCGTAACAAGTATAGACGATCAAGTAGACGATAATTTTTTCATCGAAAACGAGGCAAGCAGCTGAGGTATGCAAGGAGGTATTTTGTGTGAAAAAAGGCCTCACCTAAAAGAATCATTATTGCACGCCGCATATATCCACCTTAACATTATACATATATCACCGCAGCTGGCAGGGGCCGTCAATACCAAAATCACAAGATCACGCGGGAAATTATATCAGCGATACGTAGTTATCTTGCGGGTTAACGAGCGGGATAATCGGAACTGAATTGGACGAATAATTATTATTTTCGTAAGATTCCAATGTACACAGTCGGGCGTCTGCAATCTTCATTGCTAAGGGTGGAGGCATTGGGAACGCGAGCGTACGCGAGGCGCGAACCCACATCGAGGAGTAAAGTATGGAATGACTTTTTGCTCCGACCAGGAGGAAATAACAGTCAGTGCCAATCATCAGTGATTGGTGTGTGGAATAAAATGTGGTTGGCCGGGAGAGGGAGAGGAAAAGAGAAATAGAGCAGGACGCACCCCTACCATCGCCGCGCCGCTTAAATCCATCGCGGTGGTGGTATATAATTATTGTGATTATACATATCAACACAACTAGAGCGAACACCACCGACCTGCTTGTTAAACCATTGGGCGCGAACGAGCGAGTTGTATTAGTTGTCTGCGGGTCGCAGCTCCAGTGCATGTACACACACGTATACTCAGTCAGCTATGCTGCCAGTGTATCTACCTTCACTCTCGTGGCCGTTCTATTTATAGCCTAGGATCAAATTCCATCTCGATTGGAAAAGGTAACTGGATCGACTTGACTAGATCGCACGCGCTCGAAGAAAGAAACCACCAGCAGCAGCTTGGACCGATTAACGCCGCTTTTACTTTACCTAAAGTGTCACTGGCGCCAACCGTCCAACCTGCACAATCTCTGTCTACTGCGTATTCGAGAGAGAGTCCTTGGGATCAGCGAGTTATCCCGCAGAATCTTGGCCGGTTCTCGGTCTCTGCTAGTTGAATCTCCCTGCGTCCCTTATCTTCTTCACTTCTGACCTATGCGAATGCATTAAGTGTGTCGGTCTAATCGGGGAAGCATCGACTCACCGGCTGATATCGATATTACACGCGCGCCTTCTCCCTGCCTTTTCCGGTTAACCTCGGATAAAGTATTACGCTCGAGCAACCATCCCGCAGGGACACATGCTTGCGTACTCGTAGTTCTCTGCGTATGTGTGCACGCGACACAACCTGCATACATTCCGGCGTACGAGTTCTCTCTGGTGCACGGTGCGCGCGTTTCTGTCCCCGTCTGTTACGTCGGCGACCTCGATCGAGAAAAACAGCCTTCCAATTAGAACGCACGCTTCCTAGGGTGGGCGCCTTTTACCGGCGGCATTATAAATCAGCCGATATGTAACCTGTTCTCGCCGTGCGCATTTCGATTCCCTCCTGGGAACGATTAGTTTGCTACCGTTCGGTGAAAGTCGCAATTATCCTCGTCGCTTTAATGTCCCAGAACGGACGTTTGCTGCTTCCTACCAATCACCCGTCCGGAGACAACGCCGCTTTTTTCTTCTTGGCCGCATTAATACGCGGAAACATGGGGCTACTGCTCTCAGGGATTTTTGGTAACCTTGGTGCGATTTGCTCCAGCATGACTTCAACGCAATCAAGAGCGACCACGACAGTAGTCGTGTTTGCGCATTTATGCGAAATTGCGTGCAGATAACATTATCGCACTTTCTTTAGATGTTTCAAAATATATTTCTCTATTTAGTGATAAAAATAGCCGGTGCTGCGCGTCGGCATCGGCATAAAATAGCGGATGAACAACGGGTTGACGGTACTGAGCGCGTACCACTGACCAGTGCCAGTTGATCGAATAATCGGTGGGCTGTGGAGACCTTCAAGTGTCCAGATGAATATTTATAACTGCTGACTGACACAAATGGTCGGAGAGCAAGGATGGTGACAACCATGCCGAAGGTGGATTGCGCATCATTACCGGGCGGCGGGAGGGTGCTGGCAGGGCGGCGGTGGGGTGAGGTGGGGGGCGACATCGACTTGACCAAGTTATTGCGCGCTAACCCGATCACACAATTCGTCCCTGAGAATGCGTCCTTTGTTCTCGGTGCGCTCGAGCAAACAGTAATGTAAGGCGTCTGGTCGTATAAAGAATATCCTGGCGCATTGAAATCGAATGATTATCGATATAGGTAGATGTACGCGCGTTCCTCCTTTGTTGGCCTCTTGGTTCGCGGGCCTTTGCTTATCTCGACTTATCCTATGAAAGTAATGTCCGCGTTGAGTGTGCAACTCCTCTCCGAGGCGGGCAGCAATTCCTGCGCGTCAAACGAGCGCTGGACAATAAAGCAGTGTGGCGGCCTTATTGTCCGCGGCAAAGACCGGGCGTGCTACATCCATTGACGCACGGTTAGTCCGTGGTCATTAGCGAAGTACAAAGCCGTCTCCTTGGACACCGAAGAAAATCACCTCCCTCTCAATCTCCTCTCGGCGCACATCTTTCTGCCTGGCATTTGAGAATAATCAGCGGCTCCGGGCAAGCTCAACGAATGAGTGGAATAAGCGATTGGATAAGTGGTATCGGCCGGTGTGCGACAGCCGATATCGGTAGCTGTATAAACGTCACTTCCACTGGGAGAAACAATGACAGAGTATAATCCTGACTTGCTATAGGATGAGAGAAGTAGATGAAGGGGCATTTCCCATGGAAAATCTTGTTGGCCCAAGGGCTGACTCGATCTCTGCTTTCCGGAGGTTGGCCGTCGGGTGTCGGGAAGCCTGAAGGGTCTCACCTCGGTGTACAGAGTGTACCGGAGCCATCAGCGGGGCCCACCGTGCGAGCCTCTGTACCATCGGCATAACTCATCTGAGGGGCGCGCGGCTAACCGAGTGAGTTCGCAATTACAAGGACGGATGAAGCGAAACGGGCGTAGATAGAAGCCCTCGGTGTGAGAGCAACTGCGCCCTGCTACCGCACTACATACGCCCGGTTGGCTAGTCGGTGCGCGCCGTAGGAACTGGACCGTTTTACTCGAAGCCTGTGTTACCGGGTTGAAGGGGAGGTGGCTCGCCCTCGCCAAGAGGAAGATCCGGTGCCAACAAGAAGTTACGAGGTCGTTGACAATCACGCATAGGATTCGTGGAAGCGTGTAATTGCTTCATAGCACAGAGTAAGAGAAAGAGTGAGAGAGTGGCTTGCGATCGGGGCGAGCGGCCTTTAAATCCGTTCTGCATCCCCGAGCAGGCGCACGCATGCACGCAATGCCGATAGGCAAAGATCTGAGAGGACTGGTCGGGCGTGAGAAAGAGAGGCGAAGGGAGGCGAAGAGGGGCGGCGGGACAGGCCTAATTGAAGTTTATCACCTGTCGCGATGGAGCGCGCTAATTTGGCCGGACTCGTAGCCACGGTTTCCAGCACGTCGACGGACTAGCCTTGATCGAGAATGCGTCCTCTATGTAGAGCGATGGGACGGCTTTGTTCTGGGCTACGAGGCCAAAGTAATTGCAGGTAGCGTACATAGTGGTCTAGTTGAGCGCAGAGCATTTATCTAGGCGGCGGCTTCGTAGGAAAAGAAAGGGTAATAGCGAGAACGAGAAGGGTATTCCTTCGCAAGGGATTTATCGCTTCGTAGGATCGTTAAGTTTTCGGAACGATTCTCCAGATACATTAAGAGTCGCGCAAGCCGAAGGTGCGCGCCGCCGCGTCGGCTCGAGGAATGCAAAGTAATAACCTGCTTCGCCAAGGAATTATTAGTCCGGAATAATAGCGGAATAAAAGCCGATTAAGCTTGCGCTCTAAATCTTAGTGGTATGCGCCTGCTCGGTACGGCCTATCACCCCTCACTAATACATGGTGGCTCTGTGCTAATTATACTGATACAGACCCACCGCGCATTCGGACGATTAGCCGGTTACAATGTGAGTACAGAGTAGTATCGCGTCTACTTTACCACATACACTCTGGTGACTTTTTGAGCGTAACAATTTGAGTTTATGCTCGGCACGCAGGTATCGTTAATGGGCGCGTTTTCGAGTAAGAAGCGAGGATGGTTCGACGAAAGTGTATTCAACTAAAGTGCAAGAAGCTGCGGCCCGAAGAAACGGATACGATCGTCAGGGCTTCATAATCGGCAAGCGGTCGTGAAATAAACCCGCCGTGAAATGACGAGCATCGCTAGGTGAGCGCGCGTACCAGTGCTGCCGTGGTACGGGGGCTCGGCTCCAACCTCCGAAGGGTGGAATGTCACCCATTAACATTCCCATAAAACCGCCGCCGCGTGTAAACAGCGCGGATAGTGTAAGCGTTGGTGGCGTTGGTGGGGTCGGTCTCGGTTGGGGAGAGGGGCGAGGGTTGCCTCCTCGTGGCAAGAGGCGTAGGAGTCCGTGGGGGCAGAAGAGCAACTTGAGAAATAGAGACGGCACCTGCGGGAGAGAGGCCGAGGGACTGTGTGAGAAATTCAATCCGCTTCCATAGGGTTATTATGGTGATAATTTACTACTCCTCGTCAGAGGGCACGGTACCGCCGCCCGTTTATGCATCGCCGAGGAATGCCGCCCGAGGTCCCACGCCCCAGGCCGTTTACACCTTTTGCGTTTAGGCATTGCCCTAATCGCGAATCCAACTCATGGCGTTCCCCTTCGAAGCCTTCTCCGCTCCTCCGTACTTCATTTCGAGTGGAATAATTCTCCATTTTTACCACCTCGTATATTAGTAAACATTAGAGAGCTGCTCTTCACTACGATGCCTCCTTCATTAGCCTTTTCATCATGAGAAACCCAGGCTTATACATACCATGCATATCGGTCAGAACGCAGCCTCCTCTGATGGACGGCAGCCTCAAGAATATGGCTTTAATCCCTCACTAATCACTCGAGAAATAAGCGTTAAGCCAGTCCTCGAACCTGTCCCTCCGCGATCTTATTTATCGGGGATATAAATGGCACGGGGACACTGGACCGGTCGGCTCTCCTTGTTAGGTTCGCGCGAAGGATACCTTGGCGTACAACTGGGGCAAGTGAAGTCCTTATTCGGCACCGCGGAGGACGCTCCCAGACGGCTCGATCGGCCGAGGAAAGGTCACCGATAATGACCTTACCCCAATTCCTCGGCACGTCGCCGAGTCATGAATTCCCAAGAGCACAGTCAGCAGCCTGACCCTCTTTGTCCTTGCGATTAACAGCCTTAACAGTCAAGTCTGACATATATGGTGTACATCGGCTGCTGTACGTGCCCGGCTGCCCTTCACAGTCCAGGTACCTTCAGGCATCATGTTTCTCAAGGATCGACGGGACGTGCTGAATAATTAAAGTACTCTAAAGTACACTTCCCGCCACCATCGCCTGTCTTTCCTTCGAATGCATCGGCATGAACAGAGATATAAGGTAACGAAATACTGCAAGATAATGTTTCGTACTCTACTTTCTGCAGTGATAAGACAGCTTTACAGGAGAAAAGACTAGTATTTCTCGTCACGAGAAATGTAAAGTATCTAACTTTCAGCTGGTTTTCATACCTCTCCCTCTTTATATTCTAAACAGTTGACAATACTTAATCAGAATTATCTTGAATTGGTCCGATGCGTCGTTATCGCCAATAAATTGGCGAGACTTGGAAGTATTACGAGAGAATTTGTCACTTGAATCGAGTGGGGCTTAGCAGATGCGCGCGGTGTGCATGCGTAGTATGCAATTGCTAGCATAATTTCTCGGCTATCTGCGCTGCGAGAGGATGGTATCCCGGGTATACACATACATCTGAATAGCCGTTGGACGGTATGCGCGCACCTTTTCCATAAAGCCTGGCGGACTGGTGCATCGCGCTGTGCGGCAAGTTGCGCGCTTAGCGCGAGGACAGACAGATGCGTGACACGTCTGGCTGTCTATCGTGGAGCTTGCAGCAGCAGCGAGCAGGCAGCGAGCGTGCGGCACTCGATCCAACTCAACTCGGCTGCGACTGTGACTGCGACTGCGACTGCGACTGCGACTCAAGTGGAGCCGAAGCCGACTGGACTCCTCGGCTCTTTCTCACCCTCCCCCTCTCTCTGCCGAGGGAAACACACACTCGAGATTATGCAACGTTCCCGGGGCTTGCAGCGACCATATGGTGGCGGTACCTTTGCATCTACCGTCGTTATTGGCGCGAGTCTACGCCTCGTGTGCACCTTCTTGTCCGGCTGTTTATCTACCTGAAGCTTTGCCGCCGACTGCCTGCCTGCCTGCCTGCCTGACTGCCGGCCTGACTGCCTGCCTGCCTGCCGGCTGGCTTTTCACTGCCGATTCGTGGCAATGAGAGAGAAGGATTATTCGGATTCTTTGCGCGGGCAGAGCTCACCCCATTGTCAAGGCTGTCGCTCCGACGCCGCTCGAGTAATTGAGCCAATAATTATTGGAATCTGCATCTAATGAATATTTCCTCGATTGCGAGTGAAAACCATCGTTATTCGAGTGGGGTATTTATTGTAGGGCATGAAGGATGCTGTAGTAATGTGAAAGATGTGTGTATATGTATATGTTTGGTTAAAAGACAGTCGCCAGCAAGGAGAATTCGTCTTATTGATTGATTCACCATTTGCGGAAGAAAGTTCCTTTACTTAGAGATATCTTGGAGTATGCAGTCCTGAGTTAGAGGAAGGCTCAATGTCTCTTTCTTGCAATTATCCGATACTAGTACGTAGTACTTAGTACTTTGAACGAGGCTTAGGCAAAGAGCGAACATGCTACATTTCCCTAGTCGGAAAACATGCGAGAGTATTGCAAGTTCTATACAAGCCAGTTCGGTTTCACACCAAGTTCTTATCGACTAAAAAAACAGCCAGCGAAATCCGGTGTGTCTGTGCTTAGCGTTTGGGGTTGTCGTGCGCGATCTTAACGTCATATTTTCCACAATTATGCGAAGTTGAGTGCGCACTCCGGGAGCGTGCACTCGGAGGGACATTATCCGGACGTTCATGGTGTAGGATATATCCCAACTGTTACTCCCTCGGACTAGGGAGAGGGGGGGAGCAGAGGGGAGGAGGGAGACGAAGAGACTTGTGTAAAGCGGCGTAACAACTTATAAGACGCGCTTAAAGTACCAGGGATTACTTATCGCGTACACCAGCGATTCCCCAGTGGTCCATCGGCGCGCGTTCCACGTGTTTTATCGAGTAGCTTCCCAATGGAGCGAGGGTCGAGGTTGCTTCCCGAGGGGGTAAGCCGCCCCTATCAAGATCGACCTTCTCGGTGTACCGGAGATTAAGACATTTCTCGAACGATATCCTCTTATCCAGGTTCCAGCTAATACGATTTACTCTCGGGAGGACAATGCGGCTTCGCCTGGCATCATCGAGGTAGACGGGAGAGCGATGAAATGCAGTAATGGATCCATTGACAAGTGGTAGAGAGGTGCGATCGAAGCTTTGCAGTGAGTAGATTCGCGCAGGTCGGATAAGCTATGCACAGTAAGAGTGATCAATTCCCGATGGTTCGAGGGCGAGGAGAGGGGCGGTATATGTGCGCGGTACCAACTCTACACAATCGCTGACCATTAGAGAATTGGCGGGAGGGAGGGGGTGATTTACGGGCGTCCGATACAGGTGACAAAAGAGCATGCGAGCCTATTCGAGAGGAGTAAAAGCTTTGGGCGAGAGCGCACTCGCGCGCGCGCGTCTATTACCTAGCGGCAGTGGCGCGGTGGGGTAACGCTCGACAATTGCCCCGAACCCTCTTCACCTTGATCACTCTTGAGCCGTGTGCGCCTACCTTACGTTAGTGTCCCGCAAAGTATCTTATCCCAGCTAGAGAAACAGAGAGGGAGAGAGAGAGAGAAAGAGAGCGGAGGGGTGGAACGCACGTGTCTTCCTTTTTTCCACCAAGTCGCGTCTTCCCTCCCTCTCCCTCTCTCTTTCTCTCTCTCTCTCTCTCTCTCTCTCCCCCTCATAGCCACTTATTCTCCTTCCTTCTCGCTCTACGCGCACAGGGCGCCCGCTGCACGGCGATAAATCCACGTAAAGGGCCCATATAAAACCTGGAGGGAGATCCATTCCTTCGGGGATTTCCTCCAGCCACGGCTACTCTCCTCTCGCTCAGCCCCTCCATCTTTCTCCCTCTGTTTCTTTCCGCGGAGCACTCGCTCGCTCGCTCTCCTCCGTAGCTTTCTTTTGCACAGCGATCACTCTCGCTCTTGGGAGCGATCGGCTGCCTCGCGTATCCGTATCCAATCGATACGCGCCGATGTACACCCGAGCAACTTCCCATGGCGAATCGGTTCTCATGCTCTCCCGCCGGCCCGCTCCTCGAAAAGAGTGGCATTATATTCTAGAGCGCGGTGCACCCGCGCTGCCGTGGTGTGCACGCATATACGCATGCAGCTCAGCTCAGGCCAGTCCTGCCCTGGGCTTCACTGTAGATACATGTGCACCCGGTGCACTTGCAAGCAACTCTGCTCCGACGGAGCGCACTCTCCTCTTCTCTCCGGTGCACGTCGGAGGCTACACTTATCGCCATACAATTTCATCGGCACTTAAAACGTCATCTCGCCAGACTCCACCTTTTCATCAGCTGCTAATCTTACGCCGCGCCGGCTTCTCCCGCTCGCCTTCTCCGAAAGCCCCTACCATTCTCTCCTCCGGGACTTGGAGGACGCACGTTACCCATACTATCTCTACACTCTGTATATACAATATAGATGTATATAAATATATGTCTGACACCGTATGTCGGGCACACACCGTTCCTACCCGTAATAAATTATCTCGGCCGGCCTGCTCGACTTAAGCCGATATTACGCCCGGTATTCGTTCGCCCTCGGTGAATTACACGTGCGAGCGAGTTGCTCGAGATGCAACTCCGAGGAACTAAATAGATTGGCACCAGTAAGCAATGTCAAAATTATTTGAATTCCAAGTTGTTCTCCAACTTGAATTCCAGGCCTCCCTCTGAATCTTTGCGGTAATCACGAAGTGGTCGGGTCGTTGGTTGTATGTTCGAAGGGAGGAGAAAATTACTTGTGAAAATGGCCTCGTATTATCCCGCTGGTATTTCGTGATGCCCGTTCTAGGCTACCCGGCGGTACCAGTCTTATTAATCTGAATCGGGTGAGCTGCTCTCGTTAGGGTAACGGCTACGTATCCTCCAAGGATTTCTATGACCGGCTCGCTCGGCGCTATTCCTCTTCGATTGGCGTGTTATTAGTCAGGGCGTATGCACGGCCAAGATAGTTGGACCGCTGCGCAGGACGCCACCGGAAGCGATCAGTTTCTACGGATCCCTCCTCAAGGAGTTACTACACTGCATCTTGATTTCATTGTGCACCTTCCTCGTTTACATCTATCCGCCCGTATTGCAGCCAATTTCCTGCGAGAGCGAGAATCCCCTAGCCAGTTACTCTCAGAATCCCCCAGCTGCATCCTCATCGCGACCGGTTTAACTGATTTCGTTAATTCAATTGGCCAATGGACCTTGTTAAGCCGCCCAAGTAATATGGTCATAGAGTTCAATCTGATCGCGTTAGACCTAGCGTCACATCGGTCAATAAATCATCCGGCGATTTATTGTAAGAAAAGTATCGTAAGTATTGATTGAATCGTAAATAAAGAAGCATAAAGGATTTTACGCGGAAGCCGGTAGGAAGCGAACAGTTTCGTAAGATCCTTCGCAAGCCAAGGTAGCCTCCTAATTTCACGGTATTGTTTTCGGTATCGCTCTTCCTATTTGCACGATGCATTTCATTAGAAGGTTTCTGTGCCGTGGTCAGTTTTCCCTCAGCTATTTCAGGCTGCTCAGACTTTCCCATTATGGATCGCTACTCCACTTTTCTTTCTTAAATAGCGTGCGATCTATTTTACATCCACCATGGCGTCACATCGTGCCGGTATTACCACGCGCCTTCTAGATAACCGTTCGCCAGAGAAACTGCACGCTATTCCAGGAATTCCATCCTCGGTGAGTTCGACTGGCGAGTTTCCCGCAGGCTGAGCACGAGGCTAAAATAATTCCATTAATCCGACTCGCACGCAGCACTCGTTAAGGGCAATTTTATGCATTACATAAATTCCCTCGTATCTTCGAGCCACATCTTCTCGAATCAGCCGACCGATCGAGAAATACATCGGCCGAGAAAGCGGCAGCTACTCTGCCTTCTTGGAACCGGAAGTCTTCCTCAAGTGGTTTTCCCATACAGGTTCGACCAAAGAACCCACCAAACCTTTTTTTCCCCTGTTGCGTAACGTAATTGCTCGGTAGTGCGGCCTTACAACATTTCTGGAATCCAGCAACTTTATTGGTCATCGCATAATTCAGGCTCTCGCCGAGATGCTCCTCGTTACTCAGCATCCGCGTAATTTCTTTTCATGCCACGTAATGGCTTGATAACTATCTTTTTTAGTAAACATTCGGCATCGAATTTGTATGCTTCTTTGGATCCAGTAAACGTTTCGAGGAAGAAAGCTTTTATCACCAGTGTTGCTTGTAAGATTAGTATCTGCAGAATCTGAGAGTATTTGATTCGATGTCATTTGCATACATTCGTATTATACTTATATGTGTTGTATAAATGCGACTATAACGTTTCTCACGTTTTTGCACCAACAAAAACATCGTTTTTGGTAGCGTACGGAGTATGTACATACACATTGTATACAATGCATAGCCCGGCTCTCCTCTTAATGTACAGTTACAGTGAGTGCACTTGCCGGTGCGAGCCGTCCACTCTCGATTTTGTCCCGAGTGAATTCACTCTCGACGCGAAACGAATGCGAGAGAGTTGCGCCTGAATTTCCATTGACAGGCTTCGACATCGACGCGCATGAGCGATCGCAAAACGGCCTTGCTCGATCACCGTCAACTGGTTTCCGTGTACGCAATCCCACCACGGGTTTCCAGAATCGGTGCCAACTCGAGCAGTTCTCATGGCTGATCTTCAATTTCATGGGGGTGAATCTATCAAAGGAGTAAGGCCGATGGTATTCAGCGATAAGTTTCCGAAGGGAAGGAACTTTGCTACTTGGCTGGCTGAGACGTTCTTAATCCAGTGAAATGAGCAAGGCCTCCCGCAGCTAGTGTTTTTCCTTCAGCCGGACACTAATCGCCTTGGAATCCCCGTGTTTATTCCCCCGGCACCCTCTTTGCAACTTGATCCGGCCGAGTGTGGCGCTCCTCAAAATACTGATCGGTCGAACCTTGCAGTATACATCGGTGCGCTTGTCCCCCAGTGTGTACTTGCTAAATGGCTATTCCTATGGTACTCGTAGACTTAGGAAGTCCTCGGGGCTAAGGCTAAGGCTAACAACGCCACTTGGCGCAACTCGGTATCGGTTTCAGTTGGTTCCGCTTATTACGCGCGTACCACGCCTGACCTCTCTGAACTCTTAGTTTCGCGGATTATAGTGATTTTCCAGGTGCGTTACGTGGTAATGGGAGTCTAACAGAGTTCCTGCCAAGCGCGGGCTCCCTATTTCTCCTTAGTATCTTGCCAGTTATTAGCCCACACAATTGACGACATAGTCAAGACAGTATTGGACTTTTTTTCCACAGCCACACTTACCCTCACCGTTGGCCGACTTGAAGACGGGCTGGCTGCTCGTTTACTACGCGATAATGCAACATCACGTCGACTACCTTCGATCGATCAAGCTCTCATCTTTCAAGCGCATCCGTTAATTTGTTTACACTGCACGTTCCTCGGCTTGATGGGCGCCGAGTCATTTATCCGGAATCGGCATCGGGTCGGCGAATGGGCGCGCGAGATTAGCCGCGCTATTAAGTAAACGTTCCTCGATGCAGGTGAAATGAGGTCATAATTACAGGCATTTAATTCCTCCAGACATTGATCGGTCGGGAAGATGTTGGTGGTATCGATCCGCATCGATAAAGCGCGTGTCCACCGAACGCTGTGGGATCGTTGCTTGGTTTTTCCCGGTGCGAGTCGTCGGCCGTCAGTTATAATCGGAGGTCATTAAATACGGACTTTGAGTAGAAGCGAGCGATAATGGATCGCAGGTTGGCCACCCCGACGAACTAGGGGAATAATTATATTTTCCGTGGGCGAGAATAATTATCGACTAGCAATAAAGAGGCGCTCGCTGACAAAAGAGAGGAGAAAGAGCGAGGTACGGGTGCGTGCGCCGCCGTGGGGGAGGAGGCTACTGCATCGGAGATGCTACTGAGGCGCAGCACCATCCCAGAGAAAGAGAAGAGAAGCAAGGGCGGACGTAGAGTCTACTCTCGCTGGTTGGATAGTGCCTACCGAGGAAAAACAAGTGACAGGCGTTGTTAATTGGCAGCCCCGAGATGGCAATTAAGATTAATAACAAGCTAGCAATCGTCGGCCGCCGATGGTTGGCTGCGTATATACATGTGCACGGCCAACTGCAGCACGCGCACACGCACATGCATACCGTGAAGCTTCGATGTACTGGTGGTGGTGTCGGTATGCTAGGGCGCAAGGCCCTGCTGGAAGCCGGGGAGGCAGCCTCGCCGATAATAATATCATAGAGGCGAACTCACAGCCCCAAGCCTGCCATACGAACGGATATACTAATGAGATAAACTCGACGATTGACTTTTTTCGAATTCCCTACCGTCGTGGACGCGCCCGCGCTTTTCGTATCAGTCTTTCTCCGGTGTCGGCGTCGGCCTCGATCACTCGCACAGATTTTACCGCCACTTTGTATCCTCCTTGTTAACGCATTCTTTTTTCTTTTGGAGAGAGATGGGGATTATTATTCCTACGAAAGTCTCAGCTTGACTTCGCGCTACCTAGTTAAAGCAAACGACTCTATTGACATTTCTCTTATTAAGAAATAGTTTCCGAATAGGTTTACGTAATTGATGAATTGGTCAATTTATCACAAGTTAGAGATGATTGCGAATTTTGTAAGGGGAGTTGGAATCTTTCTCTTATTGATCAGGTTGATATTTCGATAAGTATGATCATTGTTCGGAATTCCCAGTGCGCCTCTAACCAGTAGGGATTTCACAGCGGAGATACAATCAAGCGATCTTTTATAAAATACGGCTCACCGACCACTTTGACTTTCGAATTCACTCTCACCCGAAGTCCTCGGCTCTTTGATATCCCACCTGTCTCTCAGGTGTATATTAAGTAACAAGCCACTCACAATTTTGACTCTCCCCAAATGGACACGTCTCGATCTCTGTTTCCTATTTCGGTTAGTTATAAAAGCCTCCTTATACAGATCGGAAGATAAAGTCGAGGTCGTTTCTAGATTAATACATAGTTTCTTTAGACTTGAGAAGAACTGCCAGTCAGCGAGCACCGTCTGATTGAACGGTGCACGAATTTTTGCGAGGGCACTTTACACGATCGTGTCTGGACGAGAATCATCTTGCCAAATAAGAATCTCCGTGATAGCAGTTCATTCTTTTAGTCTTACTATGGTTCGACTGAGGACTCTAATATTATGCGGCGATTAATTATCGCGAAGGTGAGACACGATTTCAATCTCTTTCTGCGAAACGGTAGTGCGAATAAAAAATTGCGAGGAAGCCTTGAAAGTGGGTAAGGCGGGAGGAGCAGGCCAGCACGTTTTTTCACAAGGGGTCCGAGGGTTCGTGCGCGGGCGCGTGTTGGAGAACAGGTTGACAGAATTTCAAAGATTTCGAAATCAGTCTGGCTGTGCGGTGGTGGCGGTGACACGCACTCACTCACTCGGCCGCATGGCAGGCAGGCAGGCAGGGAGCACGCGGGCCGATTGCGCAAGCGAATTAAGGCAATTTCGCAAGACATTTAAGAGGCAAGGCTTCAGCGGCAATGCTTTGCCTGCGAGCCCGAGCTCGAAGCGTGGGTCTAGTCAAGGCATATACCGATATATTTCGTGGGCCCACGCGCCTCCGCGCGGACGACATTCCTTTCGAGACAACGCCGAGGCCCCAACTGCTACGATTCGCTGGACAAGTTGATGCCCACGTATAATGCGCCTGATAGAGCAGTCCTGTCAAACGGCCGGCGATCGCCGCAGCTCCAGACCATTAAAGCCTCTGGTCCTTGAAAATCAACACGCTGAAGCGAACTTCCTCCTTTCCTACTTTGCGGCTGTACTTCTAAGGAAGTATGTCTTGTTATGACTCACTGCCTTTACGAATCTCCTACTTCTATAAAGAACACTCAATTCCTGTCCTCTCTAGAACTTCTAATCTGTATGGTTAATTAGTAATTTTAATCTCTGCTCTCCAAAGATCAAGGTCTCTATGATTGGATATTGACAGATCGAAGTCCAGAATGAACAACTCTTCCAAGAAATTAACAAAGTGATACAAAAGTTTTTCTTTAAGATGTTCGTGGTATAAAAAGAACATTGTGTTCGTCGAACGCAGGAAATGGCTGACAGAATCCAAGCTGTCGCACCGGATAATTGCAATGCGTCACTCGAATTTTCAAAGAAGCAAGTTCCGGTGTTTACCGTGATTTCAAGAAGACACTTATAGAAAACAAGCGTAACTCGCCTGTTCTTCCTCTTTCTTACATACAAGCAAGCATAGACTTGCTATGTATCGGCGCGGCGGGAGCGATTTAATATTGACAGTTTGCGCAACCAGTTGTACTCGGCGGTAGTCAGCTACTTTGCATGCGAAAAGGAGGCAAAATCGTTTCGTGAAGGTACTCACCCACCGTGTAGCGGGCGCACTCGAAAGTCAAGGAGTTTACTGTAGTTGCCTGAGCTCACCTGAAAGAGAGAAAAACCGGGTTTAAATGGGGTGCTTGCTGTTCAAGTCTTCCTGAAATGTAATCTACTAGCTGTCCTACCAGGCTTCGCACGTCTGATATTTCGTGTGCTTGTGGTGGCTTTTCGTGGTAATACAATGGGGACCTTCGTAGTATTTCTCTAAGATATGAAAAAATACTTATGACGAATTTGGTACGTATGTCTTGAACGACGTAGGACCCGTTTAAAGGGGATGTACTTTAGGGGTGGCAAGCCTCACAGTATTTATTTTTACTTATCAAAGAATCATCTCATATCGAATCTGTCGCAAATACTTTAAACGGTATAGAATCCTTCGCAAAACATACGTTCATAGTTTGACTTTTATAAATTAAAATATAGACGCATGGGCCAAAGGAAACCTTAGCAATTAGTTGCTGTTACTTGTCGGGTGTCTCCTTCTATTGAACTTGTCGCCTGGCGTATCGTTTGCTGCGCGGTCTCTCCGATTTCCGGTATCGCGTAATACTTATTACATGACAGTCCCCTATTGCCTCCCCGGCACCCTCTCTGCCAGGCTGGAAGGAGACACGAGCACGGATGCGGATTTCATGTTCACCATGTCATTCGAGGAGTTTCTCGGATTTCGATTAATCCATGCGCGGCTCTATGATATGTCGTCAGGTACGCCAGACGTAACAAAGAATGAGAGTATCGGACCACTGCTTATCTGTTATGCCGATTGCAATGAATACTTCTTCCCGTATCTTCGTGTTTCCTGGTATCAGTAAGAATAGTGGGGTATTCAAACACGATAAAGTTCACTCTTTTCATAGTAAAGGATGAATGAAGTCCGAGTGTATAAAACTGTAAAGCGAAGATGGTGAATTCTACCTATAGAAAGTTTAATTACGCGCGATAGCATCGAAAGGTAAATGGCTTAGAAGAAGTTTGAAAATCCAGAAGTAAATGACGTCGCTCTTGAAGACGGCGAGAATTATTCGCATTAGTATATGCGTATCTGGCCGAGGCCATTAGCGGGCTTTTATAGGGAAGTGTCGATGGCAGTGCTCCAGGAAAAATCATCTTATCCTATCTCCCTTTAATCCCGAACAAGTTTACCCATTGATTCCAGTGGTCGTACGTATAATTAAGGCACAGTTTGCTTCATTATGCAGGCAACTCTCAATCTCGGTTGATACGTATAATCAAGTATCCCCTGGAAACACTCACACCCGAAGAATTATTTCTTCTAGGCACGCGACATTGAGTCCACACGTAGGTAAACAGCATAAATTACGTCTCGTTGAAGAGTGCGTAGAACTGTGCATGTATTGCGTAATTGCAGGGGCCCAGCCATGAACTGCCTGGAACGTTGTTGCGATCTTTCTTCCGATTTCACTATGAGCGGAATTCTTGGAAAGTAGATCGATATTGTATCGCGAAGTAAGAAGATCTATTGAGTCGAGCTGGAAGAGATGGGGAAAGGGGAACTAAAAAGAGATAGGAGTTGGAGGACGGAAGTTGTTACTTGTACTGCGAGATCTGTGGCATTCTTCTCGAAGTGGGCAGCGAACTCTATAATAAGGGGGACACATCGGAGGATTTGCATAATAAGGAATTATTTGTGCAACGGTGGTATGACTCGGGGGAAAACCGTAGCTCGATTTAGACAGGCGCACATACGAATTTTACCGGATCCGTGGCACGGATTATGTCGCTTGTTATTGCTAAGCTACGCGTCGCACGGCATCTCTCTGAATATATGCGTCTACGAATATACGTTCGGATACACATGTATGCATGTTTTTACGGATACACATGCACATGCCACGTGCATTGCATTCGCTCGGGGAATCCTGTGCGCCGTAATTACAAGATTGTACACGACGCAATGCGAGGTCCGGGATACGATGACTCATGAAGGGAGGCGCAGAGACACGTGGGAAGTTATGGGGATATTCGCAGATTTTCGATTATTCCTCGTTAGAGGAGGCCCCTGCTACTTCACCATCCGATCCCGTCCCAGTCCCCGACGCCGTCGTCGTCGTCGTCGTCGTCGTCGGCGCCCTGCGTCCTGCGCTCGCCAAGGACTGCAAAGCACGCCGCGCATTTCTGATCACCAAGATCGATAAAGTGCCGCCGTTTTTCCGTCGCCACGCTAAGCTCGAACCCACTTACCTCATTGTCAAAGGCGAGACTCTCCGCTGGATAGTTAACGCGACAGATGTGATTCCGATGAGATCGCTCGTTCCTCACTTCGACTCCCATTAACTCTTACGCCTCGCATAAACAATCGCTACGCGTTGTCAGGACGACTGCAATTAAATTACGGCACGTAAAGTACGCGTTATTATCTCTCGCGCCATTAACCCTGTTTAATTAGTCGCGCATGTTCGCTTCGGTAATTTCCACGCGCCATTCTCACCCTGGCAAAAAAGCGAGCGAGAATTAAGCTGGGGCAGCTGGCATGTCTGGCGCCAATGGGAATGCATCTCTATGAGGCGCGAAAGGGATTCGAGAGAGGCGCCAGCCACCCGACACGTTCGCTCGGATAAAAGTGCAAGTTACCCGGGCAACCGCTGCGAAACTGTTAAAGATTATACGGCACCGAACGATTTATCAAACCGTGATGGAAAGACGCGAGCAAGTGATATATGATATAATTGGAATTGTCAAGTGTATAATGTCGCCGTTGTCAGTCGTTAGTGTACAGTTTTACTTGTGGTAATTAGATAATCGCTACCAATACAGGTACATAGCACTCGTGTAGCAGCCACTCAGCTCGAATACTAATTTTGTGTAACAGGAGTGTGTCTGTACAGACTTCCTTACGGCAAGACATTCACAAGTATTTCATATCGAGAAAATTTATAAGACGGCCGTTTCCAATGTGATAAGGAATGAAAAAGTGTCTGTTGAAGTAATTGAGAACGCTGGTAATAACAGGAATTTCTTCGCATTGATGTAATGAGCCTGTTAAAACTGATTTCCGTAGTTGTCGTTCTCTGTTCTGATTGGACTGTAAAACTTTAACCTTTCGTCTCGCGTGTGACTGAATTTCTGATTTTTCGTGACGCTCTCGAATACATCCGGATTTTCCACTTTCATCGAGCACTGCGGCGTAACAAGAACCCGGTCGGACTGGAAATTGGTTGGCAGGTATCTTTCACCACGATCTGTACAACTGCATTACGGACATACTTATGCAGAAAGGAAAAAGCGGTCGGAAAAAATGTATTTCGAAATTTTCCATGTACCTCGACTGGTTCGACTGGGGCAGGTTCGAATACATATCAGTTTCATCCAGTGGAGCTAAGAACAGTAATATCGATTGCTACTATCTCTAGCCGAATAGACATTGCTTTATCCCGAATCCAGGAAGAACTGACTCGTATGACACACACAATAATATAATTACTGACTTGTACGATGAGTACGTCATCCAATGATAAATACTTCATGAGTACACCTTCCAATTTCTCTCTCGCGTATATAATTCAGGCATAAAGAAGAGAGGTTGCACATGTTTTATTATTCGATGAACTCATCCGTTCGGCGCGATTAATATAATAATCCGGCAATTATAATGAGAGGATAGCTCGAGCCACGGGGAGGCAGAGTAAGGTATTCATGCATTTCGCCGGCAAGGGAGGAAGACGCGTGCACGCGATCTCTGGGCCATACTTGAAAAATCGAGCGGGTGAGCCCCAGCATCCTGCAATCGACGAGCGAACGGCACTTGCTCACGCTTACCGGAGCAACTCTATTAATTACTGTTAATCGGGGCAATTAATCGTGCCGGCTGCGTGTCATCCAGGGGATGAATTACTACGTTAAGGGCCGTGTACTCGTACTTCACTGCCATCGGGCGCCGCCGAGTCATCGTACCCTATTGGCCGGTCATTAGTAAGCACGCTGCTCTCTGCTCTCTGCTCTCGTTGGCAAATCGGCTGGCCGCCATCATTTTGCGTGCAGGGCATTATTCAAGCTGCTCGCTGTAGGCGCCCCGACTGCTACAACTTGGCTAGATTCGAGGGAGAGCTCCTAGAGTAACACCGAGGGAAAGGCGAGTCTCGATTTAAACTGTAGATTCGAGCGAGTTACTCGCCTCGCGTCTACTTGCCTTGCGTGAAAACTCGTACTTCTCAAGGAAATCGAGTGAGCGCACGTGCAACAGGTAATTCGTATCTGGAGCGCGCGCCCGCGTCAACTCGTTCCTTCTGACTTGTTTGTCTACTCTGTCTAGGAATACGTTCTATCTTACGGTATCATACGTCCTTCCACGGCCGCGATACTAGATAAGGTCGCTCGTAAACCGGCTGACCATTACAGGAGAATGGAAACAGAATGCAAAGGGGTGTTCCGAGTGTTTCTTAAGTTCGATTTACACCTTGTGCAGCATGCTAACGTGTAAGAAAGAAATTGCATTAGAGGAGTTGGTGTGAGCGTGGCTGTAACTCGGATAGACCCTTCGCTGTCAGTGAGAGAAAAAGAGGCCTCGAAGGACTCGTGCAACCCGTTGGGAAAGGGAGCGTGGCAATGTAGAGTAAATGTCAACGGTTAATTGCGAGATCTCAGGGAAGTAAAATATGCGTTCTCACTAGCGGACACTGTCCATAGGGCTATTTCGACCGATATACGCCGACGGAGAGACGACTCGTAAAGGCCTTATGCGCTATCTCCTGCCTCTTGCATTGTAAATCAATCAGACGGAGATCTTACATGCGAGGGGCTCCTGGCTCCTTATTCCTTGCGCGATCTTTAATTAAACCATTATTCGAGCGCTCCTCCCGAAAGCGTGAATGACGAAACGTCAGCAGATAAATCGCCCTTTCATTCTGCCCAGCTGGTCATAATGTTCTCAATGGTTGCCGATAAATGACGCATTATGGACTCACTGAGTACCAAATGATGGGCCACTCGCGCAACGCGAGTCGGTCGTTTTTTCTCTCGAAAGTTGATTATCTCTTTAGCAGCGAGACACAGGGGAAAAAGTCTGCGACACTCGAGGTCTTTCGAATATTCTACTGGCGCCGCGCCGCATTGCATGTGAATCAAGATCGCATCGATCCTTATAACCGTAGCTGTTATGTTGAGCATGCTGTTGGTGGATCTCATTAATCTTCGATGAAGCGAAGATTGAAAATAGTTTGACGTTTGAATGAGGAGTAGGTAAGAGAGGGAGGATAGAGAAGAGGTGTAGAGGAGAGTTTCGCCGGTGGATTAGCCGTGGCTTTAATGAGCAGCCAAGTTTATTACCCTGGAACGATTAGGAGGGAGCGATAAGCCCGATAGAAAATGCTCTCGGCGTGCGAGATATAGCGTGTTCGGTTTCCAAAGGGTGGCGGCCCTCTCGATCTATGCCCGCGCGCATGTAGGAACCAGGAACGCCTGGTGTTGAACGTGAACTTGTTCCAACTTCCGTATTCCTATATCTCTGATGGCGAGTGTCCCGCGATACCGCGCGTGTACTTGCATCGTCTACCGTCTGCCTTCTTTCTCCTTCTCTTTCCCACTCTCTCCTCTGCCATGCCATGCCATGCCATGCCATGCCATGCCTTTATTCAGCCTCTTTCTCTTCCTTGACCTTTCCCCACACATACCTTCCCCGTACATTCGTACAGCGATCTCCGCGCTCGCATTTCTAATTCCTCCCGAATCTGACTTTCGCGTGCCTTGAGAAACTCGCATTCTCACCTTCGTTCTTCCATTGCGCGCACAGAACGACTTGATCTGCAATTTGTCGCAATTACTTTCTCGACACAAATGCGCGCACACCGATACGCTGCTATGATAAACAATAGCAATTTTATTGTCCCGTTTTGAATCGGACGCGGGTGACAACCGTAGATAATAATAGAAAGTCTGGATGTCGTGCGAGTCACGCGAAATGCCAGTTTCAATGTTGGCTGGAAGAAAGTACTAGCGAGACTAAGGAGTTCCTTAGATGCTTTCAGAGAATTACAACTGGAAGTGAATGATACGGATGTCATTGCTGTCTGAAGATGTATGAAGATAATATATTCTTGACGGCTAATAAATTCTAAATAATAATTGTTTCAAACGATGATCAATCAAGCGAAATGTCATTTTCCAGATCTTGTCTTTCTATTCTCTTGTACGAGAAATTCGTGAGAATTTGCGCAGTAAACCTATGAGTGAAAGATCGGCATTCTGTTCATTCCAAGCGGGACAACCTTGCAAGATACACACCACGTGGGTGTGTATCCAAGAGGAGGGCCGGATCGCGCAAGTCGAGAGGAGACGCAGTGCTCAGAGTTGGGCGAGGTCGTGGTAGGTCGTTCATTCGGTCCATGGGACGCTCGATCCAAGATAAAGGTGCTCCCACACGAGAAAGCACCGCTGTATTCTGCATTTATAAACATTGCCGGGTCGGCCGGTCTTCAGGTGAAAGGTGAACGACATCGTGCCAAAATCGGCGTTGCAATTGCATAAGATCTGTAAAGGAGTCGGGAAGGTTCCCAGCAGTGAAGCGATGCCTCGTGATTCACCCGAGTCTTTCCGACGTTTCTCTCCGGTAAAAAGGAGTGCTGCGACTTTTCCCCGCCACCTACCAACCATTTCGGTATCCGTGTTTTATGATCGTTCCTTTTGCCAGCTGGCAATTCGAGTCAGCGTTAGCGTCGACTCTCAGCAAACTGGCTTATCTCAGGATCCGATTCCATCCGTTATATTAGCAAGCAGGATAGTTGGTTGCTCGCGAGTGCAGAGCCTGCAGGCTCGCCCAGCTCGGTTGTCTGAACTGAAAATTCCATGGTGCACCTACCACCAGCAGGCTAGACTGGGACAGAATTGCACTGCGGGCGAGCGAGTATCATCACGCACATACGATGTCCTCTCTCTCTCTTTCTCTCTTTCTCTGCCAACGACAAATTCCCCATTGCGGTAGGCGGATCGCAGACGTCGATCTGGGCGCACATATAATCCTCGGCTCATAGGTACGCACGCCTCCGCATGCGCGCCGCGAATTTCAGTCGGCTTTCGATCGGCATCCGTCTCATCTCGTCTCTGTCTCTCATTCTCCTCGCTCTCCTATCTATCGCACATTGCTACGCATATATCAAGGGAGTTCACTGGGTTAACGACTACGCCGGCACATTCCTTGGGAACAGCCTCCTCGAATATCGCCTGGCACTCTCTTCCAGTCGCACTTCGATCGCTCTACTCGAAAGATAATCCATTTCTCACAGGACGCCCACCCTGCGAGAGTCCAAGCCGCGCAAAACCAGGCCGAGGTAGTTGAACTTGCTTATGTTGAGAGAGGGAGAAAGAGAGAGAGAAATTCTTCCTGGTTCTCCGGTGCTTCCAGGATTGCAGGTGTTTCCGCCAAAGAAAAAATCATACACCCTCGCGCTCTTATTCCAACAGTCTGTCCAAGTTTTTTCTTTTCACCACCTTTCTAATATCATCTTTTAAATTCCTCTTACGACGATCACCATATTTTTCCACCCATCGTGGAATACCGTAAATACCGCTTGGAGCGTGCACCGACTTTCCAAGGATCGATCGATTATAAAATACCCCATCAGCATTTCCACATACTTCCTCCGCTGGCTTTGGCGGGGAAGAATGGGACAACCTTCTCAAGGTACTTGCTCTCGTTAGAATGCGCCTGAGCATAAGTGGGGATAAGAGAAAGTGAGACTGGCGACACATGCATAAGGAAAGGGAGAGAGAGAGACAGAGAGAGAGAGAGAGAGAGTGACACGAGTCCGGACATTACGAAACAGATGCTGGTCGCTTAACGTAATGAACAGTTCTCATTAACCTCGAATTACCAGGCACGATATTTATTATTATCGGTGGCTTTGGCAATGCGAGCGTGCCTCGTAAAGCAATGACAATAATCGGCAATTGGTATTATCGGCCGGTGTCGATCGGCCCTATTCTCCAGCGAGGAAGGCCGGCACTCATTGGAGGGGAAATGAGCCCGAAAGAATCCAGCTCGCTTTCATTCCTTTGGATCGCAGCTGGATTCTCTTGGGAGCAGGACTGCCGGCCGGCGCTGTGATTGCTCAAGCGACGCCGACGCTTCGGCCGATAGTAGGCTGGCGCAGGTTTGCAGAAGGGTAGCGAGCCAAGAGGAGAAGCAGAAGGGAGGATGCGACACGTGAACGGCTCGCCTTTCCATATTATTTATCTCCGGCCGCTTTATTAACGTCCTTCCCGCGCGGCTTATTAAATAAAGCAATTCCCCGCGCGGATGACCTCTGACCCCGAGCACGGCTCCGGCCAACTGGCCAACCGGCCGACTCCGGCGCGCAGATCCCGCAGAGATATCGGTTTCGTTTTCAACGTGACGCGCGCGCGCAACACAACTGCGCGCCTCTGCACGCGCGCACCACACCACCGTCCTACACGACGACGACACATGTATCCGCCCGATCCGCCGTACGCTCCAGCATCCACCCGGCGAATTAATTTCTACTCGTCCGTCCCGTCGTGCACGCTCACTTACTTTACAACCGTAGAAAGAGAGACAGAAAGAGAGAGAGAGAGATGTTAGAGAGAATTGAGGTAGTAGCTCTTTAAAGTATAATAATAAATCTGCATCTTAAAAATCATCGGGTGCTTATGCGCACTTAATTCAAACCAATGTTTACAAACACGTTGATTCTTATGATCGATTACGCTTTATGGTTGTTTCCATAAGCTTGTATGAACTATCGCGCACTTGGCTGTCTAGAACGACGAAGCGGGAAACACCGCTTCCGGTTTTGTACTTGGCACTTGCTACAAATTACGTTTGCGATTCCTAATGATTTTTCGAGAACTCTGCTTCGGAAAGTATCGTAGAGCAAGAAAGGGTGAAGTAGCCAGTGGAAGCAGAGGAGGGCAGTGTTTATGGGGACGTTGGTGAACGGTGGCTGGAGCGTGGTCGCCGGCGCGGCGTTGCCTGGTTCGCGAAGGCAGTGCAGGTGAAGGAGCAATATTGAAAGTACGGTACCGTTTTGTTTGCCGGGGAATTCGCAGCGTGTGAACGGCCGCGCGCGCTTTCCAGGCCGGCCCGACACCGACGGTTCCTTTCCACTGCGGGTGATTACGGTGCATCGATTACCAGCGGCCGTCTCGCCGAGCATTAACTAGACATGGGGTGCGAACGCGAGCGAGCGCCGAGATCATTTACGAAAATGGTAGGTGGTCCGCTCGAGTATGGGTCTATGTAAAGGTGGAGCCAGCAGTCCTGGCCAAGGGTACTTTATATGTTCTTGTGTACAAGGTGTTGCTATTCCTCTCTATGAACTGGTGGAGTGAAGGTAGAGAAATGCAGCGAGGCAGTGAGCCAGCGTGCGGTGGCCGTGGCGTGCACAGCCTCTCAATAATAATCTCACGTCGCTCATTCCAGAGCGGGCCTCTGTAATCGTTGCCCCTCTCTCGCACGTTTAGTTTGTCGATAAGTGGTCTCGCCGGCCGCGATGAATTATGCGCGGGAAGTAACGCTTAATAATTTCGACGCGCATTTCCCGCCGTGCAAATCCGCTCTGCCGGTCTTTCACGGGGATTTGATGAGTTCGCCCGACTAGAGTGAGATACGACGCTACCCACATAGTAGGTATAGTGTGTACACTTCTGGCATGCATAATGCAGGCAAAGATCCTTCGCTACGGAGATCGCTAAAGATGGAAGCAAGCTCCCGTGCGATCAAGAATGTAGGTGAACGAGAAAGAGAGAAAGGGAGAGAAATAAAAGGGAAGGAGAACGATGAGCAACCTGTGCGCGAGATTCATATGGCGCGCTGGTTAATTAAGCCTGAATTGAATCGTCCGAATTTTTGTCCCCGATGACGAATGGTTGATGGTCGGCAGTAAATTACGCGCGGCACTTACTTGGCAGCCTAATTAATTATCTGGCGCGAATAAGGATCGTCAGCGAACGAGTAAGCACGTACAGGAGGATGTGGATACATACGAGTCAACTGTGTCGATATTACTCTCTGCATGCATAATTGTTTCGTTCGCTTGCAGCGTCACTTGCATCGCATTTTGCTTAATGCAGAAGATCCGCCGTGGTCACGGTAACAAATCAATCGGTGAATTATATTGCAGAACTCTTGGAAAGTGTATTTTTCAGAGAGTAACACCGACATGGCTAGCTCATTCGCATCCAGATTAGTCTGTTCAGTAGATTGAAGTAAAGTGCAGAACATCTGGCAGCAGAGCGCGCCTGGCAAGGAACATAGATATTGGTGCTCCGGATTTCAACAGGTCTAATTAAAAATCGACGATTCCACTGGCAGGGCATCTACGCAGAAATAGCAACATTCTGCAGGATTAATCCAATGTCAGTTGCCTAGAAAGTGGGAATAGCCATGTCGCATACTTAATCCAATATTAAGCAGCTTATCGTTAGAAGTGAATCCGACCGGTGTGAGGAGTTCGCCGCTTGTAAGCTTCGTGTTTTCCTGTTGACACTTTAGCTACATCTCGCGATGCCAACCGAGCGAATTACAGGCGCGGTAAATCTGCATACTATACGCACATAAGTTATCAAGATCTCTTACTCCGCGACAATAAGAAAGCGTTGTATAAACAGGGAAAGACATCGGAATAGATAATGGGAGGTTGAAAGTCATCGTTAATAACTGCCGAACCCATTGAGCCTCTGAAGTCGTGCTTAAGTCATTGTGAAACGAAGTTATCTCTAGGCTGTTTTTGCGAGTCGACGCATACGAAATTGCCGCCACCGCCGCCACCGCCGCCGCCGCCGGTGTCCTTGCGTCCTTGGTCGCGTACATGACAAATGATAGGCAAGAACAAAGGTCGCGCAGTGTTTTGCAAATGCGTCTCCATGTCTTTTCCGTCAGACTGACCTTGGCGATCAGAAGTGGAGGAGAGTGGAGGAGCAGCGCGACAGGTCGAAAAGAAGAGTTGGAGAAGAGGTGGACAATAATGATGGGAGAAAGAACGAGTTGGTCCTCTCTTTCTGGCGATGTTATAAAATGCCGGAGAGTCGGGGACGCTCGAATGAATCATAATCGGGAAGAGAGGTCGCAGAGAGTAGATCGGTGGATGTGGTCGGATCCATATAGGGTCCGGGCAGGTTCGGACGGTAACGATCAGGCTGTTCCGCGTATGGCGAATCTTAAGAATCCACTTTCGATTTCTATAGGGGCGGGCGGGCAGGCGGGCGTGCTCTCTCGCACATGCAACTACAGGCTACTACAGGCAGGCACACAGAAACAAATCTACACAGACACGGCCAGTCGGAAATCATTGCTCCGAGGCGAGCACACCTTGGCTCCTTTCCTTATACACTCTGGTTTCTTTGTGCGCACACTCCTCGGAGAGCGAAGGGCCTCTCCTACGGCGCGGCGCGGCGTGGCGTGGCGCGGCGCGCTCCCGCCTCCCCATGAGATATTACGAAATTCAACATCTTTTATTGCAAGCCGTAGGAGTCATATTTCCCCGTTTTGAAATAATGCCTGGGATATAGCGCTCCCGCCCAGCCGCTCTCTGCAGGTGCGAGCGCGCGCTACTGTCTCCTGGCCATGTATTCCAAAAACAGATCTCGGCCTATGTCACTTCTATATTAAGGATACTTGTTGCGTGTGCTCGCACCATCGTGAGTCAGCCCGGCACCGACTTCTCTCAGTTCTCCAGCTTCATCGTCAGCAATTTTTCGAGCCCATTACGCCCCATTCGTTGCAGGTATCATTGAGTCGTTATGCACGAAATACACCGCATTATTAACAATAACTGATACTGAAGAATCCGACGTTTCACTCGTAACAAGGTGATAATTTCGTCCGGGCAATTTACGACTGCGGCGGCGAGTTTAAAATATGATGAAATTGGATACGCTTTAATGTCGTCCTTATTCCGGCACTTCTTTCGACTGTATTGGAAATTACAAGCAATTAGAGTGGACGGTGAGCAAGTGACAGTGGTTTGATTAACATCTACCAGGCAGTACGTGGTCATGAGTGCGTGAGGGAGAGCGGAGAGGGGCAAGGGAAGCCGCGTCGTGTGACGATCGCATCTACTTGGCAAGTCGAAGTGGAATCACGGCGAGTGAGAGGGTGAGAGAGGGCCGGCGAAGGGACAGAGAAAGAGAGGCAGCCGTGCCGATATGCAGTATAGGGCCCGTAATTAAAGGACTGATCTATCGATCCTTTCGGATCTGTCGACATGCCAGACGGCTACCTGTGCCTAGGACCGACGATCGCCGGCATCCACACACGTATACACATAGGTCGCCGGCTCGCTGGCATACGTCTTTGTACACACGGTAGCCATATATGGTGCAGAGACGTTAGTGGTCAGCGCAGCGTCTGTATGCGATGGTGGTAAAGCGCTGCCACCATCTTTATCTCGGTCACGGCGACTTGACTCTCCGTGAAAGTGAGAGCCGTCTCTCTGCGCCGATGCGTCGAGTACTCGCACGTATACGCATTACCCTGGTAATTCGCCTTCGTTTGCCTGAGATCTCTTTCTTCCCCTCGTTCCTCCTCAGCCTCACCCAAGCGAACGCACCGATTGGGGGCCTCGCCCTTCCACTTTTTTCTCCACTTTCTCGACAGGCCCGCAACCAAACTTTCCAATCGATCCACGCAATCCCTGGTAAATTGATCTTGTCAATCAGCCGAACTTTCAATTTGAGACTCGCCCAACAAGTTGGGAGTAGCAGTACTTTTCTTTTTCTCCGTTAGGATCCCTAGTTGAAACTGAATGCGGCTGGAAATTGAATACAGTTCAAGCCGTTCCCCTTTTCACCGAGCTCACGGGTATCGGCACGTGCTGGTGCGGTAAGCGTGCGAGATCATGTGAAACTGAGGTAAAAATCTGACGACCGGTCTTGATGATCCGCGATAGCAATGTGCACTGGTACACCGAGCAGACGCGAGTGGCAGTTAAATCCAACTGACAAAAGGAACTGCTGGACTCATCATCGATCACTTTCCAAGTCGCTCGGACGAGCCGAGCATGCCGCAGATTTATCGTAGATTAACACGTAATACTATGATTAGTCTTGTAAAAGATACTACGGTAATAAAATAGCCTTAATTACCAGCGACGCGGACATTAAGCCCTAATGAAATTTCTAAGATTTATCGCCGGCCGTAAATCTACGGGAGAAACTGCTTCTCTTTCGCCGCACTTATCGCGATTGCTTTCTATCACTGCGACACCCTTAATTGGCATTCCACGACGAACGAAGATTCCTCATAAAATTCGACTCAATAAAACGAGTCTCGGTCCTCAAACCATTGAGATCAGCCTACGTTAATCCTGAAATCAATCAAAATTTCTGCATTCTCTCTCTCTTTCTCTCCGCCCCACCCCTTCGATTTTTCCTTTGGTAAACGGAGTTCTCAGGAGAGCTGAGAACGTTCCCGCCTCGCGCAAGGAGACAGCTCAGCCATTTCCAGAAATCCGCTTGACCGCAGCACGTACAAGAGCAAATATTCCCCGCAAATGATCATTCCGGCGGCGGTGCAGGCCACTCTTCTCAGTGGCTTAGCGCGCGATCCTCGTAAGCTAGCGCTCGAAAGGATCCTCGAGAGGAAAGAGAGAAAGGGCGGGCGGGCGGGCGGGAGGGAGACAGAGAGAAGTAAGAGTGAATTGAGCCAGTGGCTCTTTAAAGTGCCGTGTCGCTTCCACAAGGAATAAGTTAAACCATGTTGCATAGCCGGTGCCGGTGGGAAGAAGGTTGCTGCTGCGCCAGGGAAGAAATTAGTACTTCTATTAGGACTACCGAGGAATACCGCCTGCTATTATTGTTACATTACCAGTGCCAGTGGCGTTACTACTATTCCTACGCCCAGCCGCTCAAACAGGAAGAGCGAGAGAGTGCATAGAGGCAGTGGGGAGGGGCGGGAGAGAGAGAGAGAGGGGGAGGAGGGTTGGGAGAAAAGAGAGAGCTTGCAAAATTCCTTGGGCCGGTGTCGTCTCCGGCGGCAGCAATGCAACAAATCGCACTACCACCAGCGATGCCTGGCATCCCGGCGGGGTATGTGTGTTAGCAGCACCGCCGTGTCACACAACACACACCCGGAGAACCACTAGTCCTGAAAGTAGTACTTGGAACTGAGTCGCGGCTTGCCTGCATTTCGCTCTCTCTCTCCCTCTCTTTCTCTTTTTCGTCGTCTTTCTTGCTTTGCTTCCTCCCGGTCTGCCTCGTTCCTCGACGGTCGGGCGGCTCTTCTTCCGCGGAATTATTAATTCCCCACCATTATCTGATTACGATCGTCCAATTAAAGTACATTCGGTTGCGCGCGCGCGCGCGCTCGCGCACCCTGCGCTGCGCTGCGAGAGCTCGCCAGTAATTCGACGTCGGTCAGCAGAGAAGGATCGCGATCTACTCGCAAGCTATTAGCCTCGGAACTCGTTACACGACGTGTCGATGCGTCCTCGCCTCTTCTGCCTCTTTCTCTCATCTTCCCTTTTGCTCCCTCTCTTCCTCCTATGCCTCTTCTCCGGCTGCCGGTGAACGAGGGGCTTGCCCTTTTTTTATCGACACCCAAGCGCACCCCGTCCACTCTACCGATCATTCAAGGCGTGGTCTCGCTGGTGCAAGAATAGATGCACATATGTATTCGTCGGAAGGCTAACTCCAGCTACACTCGACTCATTATTAGTCGAAGAATATATTCCGCTTAATGCACTACTATTCTAGGATATTTCCAACTAAAAGAATACATGAACGAGAGTAAAACATAATTTCAATCGTACGTTTAGTCAACTTCCGCAAAGCGCTCTTTCACTAATCGCGTTCAATTAGTAAGGCGAATCCTCCTTTTTAATGATTGTCTTTTGACAAAATGTACATATCGATCTCCTACACTATTTACCCTCGATTGGGGAAAATCATCGAGATTGGTCCGCTTTCTAAGTTACTATCAGATGCTTGCGCTTGGAATTTGTATTGGTTCACGTATTCCAGAAAAGACAAACTACCGTTGAGGTGGAGGAGGACCTCCGATATATGCAACCCCATGTGGTACAATAGTGCAAGAATCAGCGTCTTTAGGTCGATGACTGGCTTCGGATTCTCTTCAAGGCCAAACTTTCCATTCATATGAGTCTTCTATCAATAAAGTGCAATACAGTGAACGCCCGAAGCTCGAAAGTATTCATTTCGCGACTAGCACGCGCAAGAATGTTACGGCGTTCTTCGAGCAATGCCCGCAGGCTCGCTTTCTCGACAGAGCATAAGGCAGATTCGGAGCAGAGTTAAGCCTTGCTTAAGTGGAATGAGGACGGTGCAAAGGCAGCCCACCTTAAGGCGCCTTTCCCATTCAGACGCTCGAGAAATACATGTTTCTTTCCGTAAATTTGTTGAAAAAAATTAACAGCGATATCCAAATAAAACATACCATGTTTATTATTATCAGTATTGTTTGCAATATGTATGGTTTTTGTGCATAGTGTAAAATTGTCAAAAAGGATTCTGTTTTGACAGTCCAAGAAGAACAAATTTTTAAGTGAAAGTCATATTTTTGGTACACGGATTGCGCTGTTCTATTATTCTTTGACCGTTTTTAAGCAAATTGATGACTCCCTACCTCAATGCATGCTTAATCGATACTGCACGCGTTTTTTGTTTCACATGTTCCAGAGCAGAGAAATCTTGTGTACACCGCAAACCCCTTTTTTCGTGCAAACGTTGCGTGCGATTGATGTTACGTAAAAACTATGCAATATTTGGCGATAAAAAATTAGGAACATAGCTCAATATGCTGTTATTAGGCGTGTCAAGTTTCGCGTCAATAGCTGTAATAGTTTGCTGGAAAAAATGGCCAAGGAACGCCTATTTTCCGGCTATTTCAATGGGAAAGGCCCTTTAATTCACAGCACTGAAGAAACAAAGAGAAGGCAGCCTCCTTCTCTCCACGCTAGCTGGAGATAATGCACGATGGGGGTCCTGAAGCGTTTCGCAGGATTCCTCATCCACGACCTGCTTTCACGGCGGGCGCGATATTATTGTAGGAAGGAGGAATTGTCGGTGGCAGAGCGTGATGGGGTGGCTCGCCGCCGCGCCGTTCGAATTCGTCCTTCAGAGGTTGTCTTTCGAAACTACGCATAGCTTGGCGCGCGCGATATCTGGCATCTGCCACTTTCCCTGCGCTCGGTGGATCGTGATCTTACATAGAGTATAGAGATAGCAGAGTTAGATGGCTTTGGGAGCGCGCGGCCCGCTGATATCTTCGACGTTCATCTGGCAGAGCTGCCAGTGCTCTCGTGGTATCACTAATACAGGCTCATTTCGATTTATGCAGCGGGAGCGCGCGACACATTCCGCGTCGACACAGATCCAACGGATCCTTCACGTACTCCTGGCCTCTTGCTCAGCCGTTCAAATCTCGTGGCTGCTATGTCTTGGAGCGTGCACCAGGCGAGAACAATGTTACTCCCCGAGGATTTGTTGTCCCGGCGTGGCGAGCCGCATCGCTCGGATCTACAGCACGCCTCGGCATAAAGCAGCCTTATCCAGCAGCGGAGCCCTAGGGAAAACGACGACGCCTTAAATTGCCGTCTCGAGGTTTACAGAAATGCGCTGCCATTCCGACAGACTTATGAAGCGAGAGTAACCCCTTTCCTATCGGCTGGATTGTCGGCCTGCCAACTAACACATTCTCGAGCCGGGCGTGGTAAAAGTCTTTGTTGTACTCTTTCCAGAGGAAAACAGGCTTCAATTTCAGTCTGCTGGAATTCGGGATTTACGAGCCGCTTACTTTCCACGCGCTTTTTCACTCGTTCGATTTTTTTTAGCTCCTGGTATTGCAAGCTTAGTATTAGTGTTACTGGCGAAGGGAACAATACATGTTTCCAGGGATTAGCTGTCGTGGAAAGGTGGGCTCGGATTTACCACGCCTAAGTATGAGTCGACCTTATCCCCAGGTGAGAAAAACGCTGGCGCGAACCGCCTGCACAACCTAGCGCGCACCCGCGCTCTCCGTTAAATCGCAACAGTACAATACCGCCGAGGAGATACAAACAAAGTTTTTCGCTCGGGCGAATGCGAGGTCGGCCGAGCCGATTAAAACTTTAAATCACACCGATTTACGTTATTGCCTCATGTATCGAGGCTGGGAATGCCGGGCTGGCCTGAACGCGCGATTCTATTATATTTGGCGCCAGACTCACAATACCTCAGCTCTCCTTGAGCCAGGAGAACAATGTGAGTTTCAGGAGGTTTCTTCGCTTCACGAATCAGTTCCCTTTCCTTTGCCATTGGCGGCCAGAAACTGGAAACGATCTCAGGTAAATAAGGAATGCGATGCTAAGGTCACAGAAATGGGCCGCGTCTTTTCGCACTCTATCAGGACTCCAACACTTTCACGAATCTGCATCGGTGCGATTGATATGTACCGCAAAAAGATAGTGGAAATATTAACAAGCGTCAAGTATACAAGCTTTTACACCTTAATTACCTAGAAAATACTAAAATTAGGAATTTAAACTTTTCCGGTTTAAGACTATTTTCAGAATAGTAAAGTTTACGGAGCTTAGGATTTCGCAAGTGGAACACTGCAGGTCTCTTTATCTTTGGAAGGAGAGAAGGGACGAAGCTGTTGAGAACGAAATGGAAAGTGAACTGCCACGTCTCGTCCAGTGTGGGTGTACGAGTTGGCACGAAGTGTGCGCCTCACCTGTCTGGGTACCGTTTCGAGGACTTGCTTACACCCCCATGTACGACTCTCTCTCTCTCTCTTTCCACCTCTGGCGCGAGAAAGCAGTTTCTTACTTCATCTTCCTCCTCTCCGTGCTCATTCTCCTCTGGCAATTCTTATTTTTCCTCTTCGCTAAGCCGGCCTCCTCCTTCTTCCTTCTTCCCTCTAGTTGCCGGGATAAAGAGAGAAGGAGAGCTATAGTGGCGCCTTGGGCACAGGTGTCTGCTTGCATTATGCTCCGTGCACCATGCGTTGACGTTGCCCTCGTGAATGCCAAGTGACATTGTAATTTGTAAATTACGCGAGGCGAAGGGAGCTCGAGAGCCCTGAGCACTTTGGCGCAATGCGAGCGCCATCTCAAGCCGGCTCTATCGTCCAGTTCAGTTGTAAGATTTGATGAAAAAGTGGTGGTCGGATTTTTATGAAATACGCAAACGCCATAATAAAATTCAAATGAATTTCATAAGTTCACAAAGAACTTATGAATGGAGCTCCTTCCAGTTATGATAATTAGATGTCTCGGCGGAGACTGAATGAATCTAGCAGGGCAAGAATGTTCTTAAGACAGGAAGGTTGTATTAGACTCGCATCCCAATGGAGTAAAGGCTGGTAGATCATTAAATGCGAAAAACTTCGTCGCGCACTTTGACGATCTCGGTCAGCATCACTCGCGGGAACAATGAGCGCAATAAAGAGAGAGAGGAAATACCTCTTCTATTGCGAGAGCGGTTACGACAGGTGTACTGCGAAAAGTACTTGCATTAACAACAAAGTTCCGTCGGGGCTGTTAAGACTTCCGCAAAATGGCCAAGTACTCCTTCGAAAAGATTAGATCTTATTGGAAGGTAATACTTAGTAAACTAGTGGTAATTTGAAGCTTCGCTAATCACAAATAGAATTCCCGAATCAAAGGGGTTTCCCTCGAAGCGTATGGTTTACGAAACACTTTACGAACAGGCATAATAAATCAGGGATCACGTGAGTGTTATTAGACAGGGTAATCGAGCAGAGCAGTGCTCGTGCAATTTCCGCGTGGAAGATTATAAGTCCTAGCACAAATTTGCTGCATGATAGGTACCTGCCGCGCACGATAAGTGGTTCTACCTCGTGCCTTATTTACTGCTTGCAACAGAGCGGCTTCTACTTTGTCTGCGTTATTGTTACGCGGCACAATGGCATAAATCGATCGGAAGGAAGCATCGTTTCAAACAGACGTAAGCGAGATCGATTTTATTAAAGCGAATGACATCAAATTCGCAGGATACGAGTTTCAGAAAGAAACAGGAACAAAATTGTTGAAGGCACCTTTCAGGAATGTTGCAAAAGAGAAGATGAAATACAAAATCGGCAAACTGTGGATTACAGGGTGAAAAAGAAAACACGAGAGCAAGAATAAAGAGTACCCCGGGGCAGAAGATGCGCGGTTGTAAGCGGCAAGACTTTCACGGCTAAATCGATAACGATTTAAGAATAATTGACCGCCAGATTGAGAGTACGACGGCGATGTACACCGGCTGGCTTATATTGTAATTTGCCAAGTACGCGTTGCAAGAATGATCGCAGTCAAGGTAAACGCTACTGTTCACCAGGAGGCTCAATTGACCACGCGATGAAATGCTCGCCCTACTATTCCAATGTTGTAATAATACACTGGTCACCCCGAAACCCCCTGATTATGATAATTGTGTCTTCGGCATGAGTGAGTCCAATCGTTCTCTACGCTCGTCGCACAGAGTCGATTTGGAATCTCGTCCTTGTGATTATTCCGTCAGAGTCCTGATTTGGACAATCTCCGACTACTCAACCACTCACTGCTTCGATTTAAATAACTAGCTCCTAGTGATGACTGTTTTATGTGTGCTAGCTACTACTTTAGAGAGACCTGCAATCTCATTGGAATACTTAGGAAGAATTACTTGAAACGTTCCTTCTAGAAATTTACGAGGAAAAGATAAGTGGATTTCATTTGCGATGCTGCGACACAATGAAATACATGCAAGGAAAGACGACACGAAGGAAACAACAGTTGCATTTTCAATTGTGCTTTTTTCAGTCATTGGAGCGCTTCATGCAAGATTTCTCCGAGAACACGTGTACTTGATCCGAAAAGGAAGTAAAGTGAAGTTCGTCTTTCAAGCGACTTGCAAGATCACTGGCAAACTCGTGGAAGGTAGGCCGGCGATTTTTCTCTCGCGAGCTGGGATCAGTGGGATCGTGGCGCGGCCGATCGGCCTCGAATTTCGATAGTTATCGATCTGTATCCGTCATGAGCCGAGGCAATCGGTCGGCATTGTTTGGTCTCGGGTAAATGGGCGCGCGCGCGCGCCCAACCTGCAGGTTCCACTCGAGCGACCTTTATTTTCTCCAGTTAAGTAAACCGGCATAGCTTCGAGTTTTCGCCCGCTGGAAACACCTTGCACGCCCTGAGAGTGCCGTTCGTTTCTACGGTGCTGCTGGCTCGTGGCCGTATTGCGGCGATTGTTTGCCTTTCGCAACAGACACGCTGCAGCTCCTGAAAGTTATTCAGTACGCCTCCAATATGGAGAAGCATGTGGCGCAATACCGTACTTGTCCCGTTCCAGTGGTCCTCATCGGTGTCCTTGCGTTCACGCGGTCTCTCTTTTTTCTTCTACATCTCCCTCCACCCCTTCTCTCTCTCTCTCTCTCTCTCTCTCTCTCTCTCTCTCTCTCTCTCTCTCTCTCTCTCTCTCTCTCTCTCTCTCTCTCTCTCTCTCTCTCCGTCGCTGCTTTCCATACCAAGGTAGAGAGGCTTGCGCGCACATATGCGAGCAGTATATGTCTGCCGGCTTCCGTTACAAAATTCTAATACGCCTGCGGAGGTTGGAGGTTGGTGGGGCTGGCTAGAGAGATCGCAACTCACAATGTTATCGTGGCATACCGGGGTCTAGAATGTCCAGACTAGCCAAAGTATTGTGTGACATACGATGGCGGAAACACTCCTTCTCTCTCGGCGTCTGAGTCGCGCGGGCGCGCATGCTTCCTGGTACCGTGAAACACGAGAGATACGCGGTAAACAATATTTTATATTCGATACTCCGGCACCGCACGCACGCCGACATGCACCGCCAGGGAAAGAAGCGCTGCCGAGCCTTTGCGGGCCTTTGGAATTTTCTTGGCTAACGCGTGTAATGTGCGGTGAGATTCGCATGGGAAATTGATACGTTTTGCGCGCGACGCGGCGCGGCGCGGCGCGGCGCGTCGATGCCTTGTTCGAATGACCCATTCTCTGAGAGATACAATGAGCGGGGCAGGTTATGAGCCTCCTGGATACTTGATCCTTACGACCTTGCTGAAAGTGGGCCGCGCAACGGGCAGAGAGACGATTACGCTTAGTCAAACGTGCCTTAGCGTAATCTACGTGTAACATACTTAACATATACGGAACAAAATGCCCCCTTGGACCTCTAAAGCTAGCTATCTCGGTGACCCCGGCTGATCCCGGTGACACTGGATGACAGGATACAGACCCTCGTGTCAGATACGCTTTTTAACTTGACTCGCGGAACCAAGCCTTCCAAAGACCTCCGCAATCTCTCAGTTATCCCGCTTACGTTTTTCCGATGGCCAAGATATCCAGGATTAATTGTCATCTTACTTTACGAGCGCTCTCGCAATCGTAAATCTCCAATAGCAGAGCTACTTAGACCATTGTGCACCTACTTTCTATGGCTTTATCCATATTGGGATACTCACAGCGCCATTTCTGTATAGCGGTTAATTCCCCAAGCTCTAGAAAGTTGTACGAGTGGAATTTTTATCGGTGAAAAACTATCTTTAACATAATGAGAATAGAAGAGTTATTGGCTGTTGGGCTTTGTATTAGTTAGAAAGAGGATGATTTGTCAGGCGTTGATATCGAAGCATTACGCGGAGAGGAAACAGGCTTCGGGAGAAGCAGAGTGGCAAAGCGTGAGGGAGATTTCGCTTATCCTTTCGAAGGGGAGTGTCCCGGTGCAATTAGCAATAGGAAAAAGACAGTGGCTCGACTGGCTCGCTCGTTCGCGCGGCCCTCTACACAATGTTTCCTCGTGAGCGACATAAGTGATCTATTTGTGGACTACTGCACGTGGAGCGAGCGAACGTGTACTGAGATTACGTTGTCAGGCGGAGGTAACAAACGTGCGGCGCGAAACACTGGGGCACGAGTTAATAAACTCGCCGCATGTCCCCGGGGATAGGCAGCGCGGCTCTGGCTGCTGCTGCGGTGGCGGTGGCGGCGACGGCGGCAGCGGCGGCGGCGGCCTTGCTGCAGGACACGCTTTAAGCACCTGATCGTTATAATCGATAGGCTAGTCAGAAGTATGCAAAATACGCGGGGCAATCTCTGTGCTGCTAAAGAGAGAAAGAGAGAGAAAGAAAGGGAGAGCAAGAGGGCGGCGCAATGGCAGAGCCGCATCAAAAAGTAAGTAACAAGCTCCCAGCCTCTTCGGACGTGGCGAGTATTTATTGCGTTTTGAATAGCAGATAGTGGTACAGACACTCTCGAGGCAGCTCTCGCGTCTCTTGATTCCCTGCTTACGAGGCAAAGCAGCGACAGGACGCACTGGTTCTCCGCTCGCGCGATGAGAGAGTAAACGGGATACAGAGGGCTATCTTGGCGGGCGAGGCGACTCCTGTAGCAAAGACCCTTTTCGCGGAAGTGAAACGGCTCGTCTGTGATAAATCGTCTCGGTTTCCAGTATCGTCCCGATAGCCTTTTTTTCGGATCTCTGGATCGATCGATCTCGCGACCCTCGGATGTCACACCGACTTGTACCGATCCATTTCGGCCAAGATAATATCTGGCGCGCGATGTCCGAGCAATGTTTTTTCTCGGCGAATATGTTTGGCGAGAAACAGAGGGATAGGCGGATCGATGTTTTTTTTGCAGTGTAGATTAGTCGAGTGGCTGACTCTGTGTCATAGGAGATAGAAGCGGTGGCATGCGAGCCACCGGTGAGTAATAGGCTACCGTCGATCGGCCTATCCACGTGTTATGTATACGACTGGTATTGTGCCACCGTTTGCCAGCAGCCCCGGCGAACCCATGGACCACCCACACGTGCCCCATACAATCGCCGCACACTCTATCGCGTAATAGCGTTCTCCATCGGCTAATTACATAAGCAAGCGCACTCCTCTCGACCTTCTCCGATTCACTCAGGTGCGCTGACGGACCGTCGAACCAGACCAATAACCGCTGCTGGCCAATCTCGTCGATACCTTGTACTCGCTCGCTACGTGCACGCTCCTCAATCTCACCGCACTCCTACTAATGAGGATAATCATCTCCCTGGCAATAGCAATGCGCGTGACTCCCATTACCATAACGATAGGCACCTCCATTCGCTCTTCCAATATTGTTAATGCCATCATTCGTCCCCCGCTCGAGAAAAACCTTGCTTCCCAAGACGCGCCCTTCTTTCTGCCATGCGGCTCAGTTGTGTGTTAGGATCGTGTGATTTTGATATTGGATCGATCCTTCAGTACATAACTTTCGATACTTTGACGCATGGAATGAAAATGCTTCGGTAAGGTCAGGTGTAAATAGAGTTTCAACGTGTTTAGAAATGCATCTAACAGATATTTCTCTCCGAGGGCATTCCGGATTCGTTCTTAGTTGCCGGTGCTAGAGCGATTCATTAATATCAGGAGATCGTTCGGCGAACTGTAATGTATGAATGCCGATATCTGGTTGGTCCGATTTCTAAACTCGGCCGGCCGGGCTGACCTCGCTGGTTCGAGCTCGTTATAGCTGGAGGTGCGCGAAATGCCGATCCATTGATGCAACTAGCTAGATCCTAGAGATGGACAGGCGGCTGAGTGCCGTTCCTCGGAGTTTCCAGCTCCTCGGCCAACAGCGCATAAATACTCTTGAGACGATCGGTCTCTGTTATTCGCCGTATACGGAGAGGCGTGTTACGCAGCTCAATCGCCCTTTTTTCGAGCGCGTCTCTCAAGGCATGACGACGACCTGTTAATCTTATTTGCATAGGTGCGCTTTCAATTTGCTCTCTAAGGACGTTGGCGCTCGCACTACGTGTTAATTCGGCCCCGAGGAAAAGCCGCTGCAAAAGCCAGTCCAATTAGAGATGGTGAGCTTGTGTGCGTGTAGAATTGCTCCGATGACTTTTCATTAAACGAACGCAACGTGGCCAGGGACTCGAGATCATTAATCGCTGCTCCCAAGTAATTAATTGCTCCGAATGGATAGTGCCGATCACCATGAAGCCACGGTATACACCCTGCCAAGGTATATAGGCTCCTTGGAGCGTATTGGTTGTCCTTCCATCAGCACTAGCAATCCTTTTCCGTAGCTCCTATTGACCTTTTTCCTCTTCTCGGAAGAATGATTCCTTCCATACTATTCCCATGAAAGGTATTTAGGCCTAACGATTTATAACGTGTCCGTTCGCAGAGTTCGAGATCAGCCAGTAAGCGTATTATAGTAAGGAGTGATTTCGCAATCGCCCACTCCTAGACCAACAGTACCCGAGACCTTTTTCATTTCGAATCCCGATTAAGGAGGACTTGCTCCGAATACTACCAATTCGCCGATAGTTTTCCTCGCGGCATGTAAATTATCCACTTGCCCGATCGTTACACCAGTCACCGACACTTTCCATGTTATTGCTCCGAGTAACTGTAAAGATCAGGTTCTGGTGGCAGCTGCGCGTACATGTTCCAGCGTATGGATTGTGCACATATGTAAGTGGTAATCAGCGGTCAAGAGAGTGGCGGAGGAGGCGTGTGAAGTTATCGAAAGACATTCGGTATGCAAATAGCGATCGGTCGAATGTTCACGGTGGGTGAGGGGAACCTGATGAAAAGGGAGTGAGCGGGCGGAATAGAGAAATTGGAAAGTGCGACGAATATTGGCGCGCATTCGCCTGGCAATGCTCGTTCATACCTAGCTATAGATAGATGGAGCGAACGAAGCATAGTTGCGTTGGTAACAGATCCGCCGAGATACGATTCCGTGTGAGAAGAGATATATCGCGCCTACGTGGTACACCTACACTTCAACCTACACAGAGAAAGACCAAGAGAGAAAGAGAGGAAAGGTGAGCGACGGGCGTCCCGAGTAGCCAGAGGTTCTCGCTCGCCCAGGGAAAGCACCAGGAATTTTACTTCTGGAATCAGCCGAGTGATACGGAGACAGCTTCCAGCCACGAGAAAGCCGCGCTCACGTTCCTCGCGTGGCCCCTTCTTTGCGTATCTCGGCGGGCTTTGCGCCGATAAGATAGCTGATAGCTGATTCGGACTTTTTCTCCCAGGCGACCAAGCAAGCAGGTAACAGCGCGCAAAGAATACATTCCTGAATTTTATGCTTATGCCGAGCAGCGCCCCCAGGGCTTCGCTTCAGCAAGCGCCAAGCGAAATCGGTCCAGTGATCTCGGCATACGTGGAACCCCCCCCCCCCCCCCCGACAGACAGCCTTTCCGGGCAGATCGTTGTCAGGCGCACGCCGGCGCGGCGCACGGAAAGTACGGAAAGCCGGTATAGGAGTCGGGGCGAAATTTTCGAGAGTGAAACTCGATCAGCACTGCTCGAGCTGGCGAGAGCGATCCGCTTTTTGCTGATCCCCGCTACCAACCACCATATAGACGAGGCTTCCCCGGCGGCGCGGCTCGGCGATTGGCCACGGTGCTAGCAAGGTGTACACAGGGCGAAAAAGCTAATGCAAATAGTGGTGCTTCCAGTCGACCTCAATAAAGCGGAGATCGGTGCGCTGAGTGGAAGTTAAAATCTATATCAGAGCAGTGCAGTGCAGCAAAAACACTATTGCCCGCGGCCGTTTGCGCGCTTTTGTTGTAGCGGCGTGCAAAGCCTTCTAGCTGCTGACGAGGGTAGAGCGAAACGAATCCAGCATCTCTCGGCCCTATCAACGGTACCCTGCCTCTCCGGTGGGATCTTGCACGGTTACTCTCGATGCGAACACGTACACGCTAATACACGAAGGCCATTGCTGCTAGGTGCAAGAGACAGAGTGCTCCGCCAGGCATTATGCGATCTCGTGGCGAAGGTTTGCGTGATGCTGCACCAGCTAGGAAACGTCCAAGCGGAAGTAAGAGGGGCGTCGTTCTCTCCAGTGAGAGATATCAATAAATAACCTGACCGGTAATATTATCACATACAGTTTATGTCTTGTCGAGCGGGAATGCAATCCAGTTCCTGTGAATAATATTAACGTCTTCCCTTTGCACTCCGCAGATATTCACCCAATCGCACGTGAATAATTCCCACCAGCCCTGTTATTACTCTCGCATTTTTCCCCCATCTTATCGGCAGTTAGATGTGCTAATGGTTCAATTAGTCTTGATGCAAAAAATCCAAGATTTGTAGCAGAATATATATATATATATATAGGTAGTTGTCGGAGGCTGGAAGGAATAGCAGCCGTGGGGATTCCAGTTTTTCGAGCAGGTGTTATTTACCGCTAGCCAGCGGGGGTTAACTGGTCTGCATGAAATCTGCCGGGAGAATCACGCTCTCAGTCAAATGCCGGAATTGGCTTGCCGGTGCTTGTAAACAGGCTTGTTATCGGTATGATCCGTTGACGCGAGACGCCACCGATATCGGTGCATTCCGTCCCGAGTCCTGAGAGCTGTGATCTCTCTCTGGGTGCGCGCGTGCGCGCAAAGGCGGACACGCCCGCGCTTTGGCGAGCTAATAAATTGTAATGGTCCCGACGTGCCGCGAGCGTACGTCAGTGCTTGCCGTGGAGCAAATGCCATTAGTGTGAACTTTCGATGGAAACGGGATACGGCTTGGCGGCGCGCGGGGTATACGATACTGCAGCAGCACACGGTGCCCGGCTCGTTCTACCGGCGCGGCGCAGCGCGGCGGCGGCGGCGGCCGTCTCTGTCTGTGTGTAGGTCAGCCGGCTCTCGGTGCCGGCAATGTTTGTGAGGTGTGGGCCTCGCATACCGGAGATCTCCCCTCGAATAGACAGATCCTTTCAACGTTAACTCGCAGGTTTACACGCGCCACTGAGGGTGCAGTTAATGCGCCGCACTTGCTTCGCACGCACCTTATCGGACAAAGGAGACTGGCCGAGCTAGTTCCTACGGTTTCCCTTAATGGACCATTCGGTACCGCGTATCCTTCTCGCACGGGAGACCGCCAACACAGTTCGAAAGGTCAAGACGCGCCGACCGCGTTCCTTAATACAGAACGGGAAAAACATCATTTAGTTTTGCCATTCGCCTTCTATTAATTATGTTAATTATGTACATTGGAAATGTTAGAGTATTGAAATGAAGAAATCGGTGCTGGCATTATTTTCAGTAAATAGTTTCTCTATTTGCATAAATAACCACTTGATTCGGAGGCTCTTTCGCTCCCTCATGCACGGTGTTTTTTGATCGAGATCAAGGTTGGCTGACGTAGGGTCCGGAGCATGGGAAGCAGACATCATGGCGAATTGTTACGATCGCTTGAACTCCGATGGTTTTTTCCCGCGAAGGGATCCCTTGGCACGGAACACAGTCACGGTGCATTAGACACGCCCTGCATGTGCGTGCATACAGATGGAAGCGGGTGCGCAATCCAAGGCGCAGTGCTGTTCCCTAGAATCCAGCACTCGATGAGGAATGCATGTGCCTGCAGGTCACCACCGTTGAGCGATTTCACTTCATCAGAGACTGCCAGACGCAGACGGCCGGTGTATCCGCTCGTGTTTCTCGCTACCTCTCTCTTTCAGGCTCCTTCGGAAGTTTCACGCTAATAGATCGCTCGGATAGGCCGATACATATTCACGATGTTTGCATAATACGTCAAATGTCAATGTCTGAGATGCCGATACCATTTGCTACTATGGTACGCAGTGCTGGTTCTACTAGAAGAGCTTAGCTGGAGAGGGAAGTCAAGAGAACTTCCTTGGGATTCGTCGGATAGCAAACGGCGCGGCGTGGCGCGGCGCGCGAAGGATACACGGCTGGCTATCGGCCTGGCTAATCTACTCGCTCGAGTGATCCTTTGAAAGGCTCGCTCACCCCGTGATATCGAGACCTACCTTGCATTTTATTAGCTTGTCCAAGGTTTCGTTAATGCTGCTACAGCACACTCTTAAAAATGCAAATGTCATTTAAATGTGACGACCTGCGAATCGATGGCGTGCAAGATCACCGTTATGCAACCTGGGGAATTAAGAGCGCCAGCTAGATAGCTCCCGACGCTTCGACACCGGATCATATGCAAATTCATCTTTTAACCCCGATTTCTTTTGCACCGTTGCGAGAAAGAATTCCAGTACCAGATTCTTTGATAGTCATCTTCACAAATAGGAGAAAAGGCGATTATTGTGAAAGCTTTCGGCGAAAGGTTTATTTTTATATCCGAGTAGGGTGGATCAAGCTTCGCAGTGGGGTTCCATACCATTCGCACCACATTGTGGGCGCATACGAATGAGGCTTTCCTCTTTTTGACGAAAGGGGTATTGGAGTATGATCGCGTCTCTAGTGCGGCCCTGCAGCAATCAGCATCCGGTTTCGAGGATCGAGCGTGTCTTTGCACACCTGGGCGTGGGTCATCAACATATTACTGCCTTTCCTCGAGTTCGACTTTTGCGTGGGTGCGTTGTAATATCTGGCGAGAGTGTGAGAGTGTGAGAGTGTGTGTCTTCTTATTGCGCCGTACTCGGTGCGAGGTTGCCTTTAACCCTAACAATAAGCACTGCTTGACCAATTCGCCTTACTGCCTGTCACCTGCAGCAACCACTCGGCGGCCACACGCTGCTCTTGTGCAACAAAGTCTACCATCATCGTGAGATCAGTCGTTTTACGATCTCTTTCGGCTTGCCAGTCGCTCGTTTCGAGCCGCGTGGGCGTTCGGCCGAGGGTGAACGTCAACTCGAATGTTTGCGCAAGACAAAATACGTTTATCCCAGACGGTGGAAGATGTGATTGGAAGCTTTCACTGGTCGAGAGAGGCAACACACACACACACACACTCTCCGAGAGAACTAACTGTACGCAGCGGTATGTAGAAAGTATAGAGAAATTAGGCGCAGGTCTGATTTGAGAATTGTACTGGACAAATTGTATGATGAAAATGGTGTAAATCCGAGCAGATTATACTGTTTATAATGGATGGATTGGGCGTGGCAGAAATACCAGTTCGAAAACCCAAAGTCTATTCAATGGGAGCTGCCTATTACATAAATTGCGATTGTTAATTTGCTAGGAGCAAATCACTGGGCGAATTCTACCACCAGGATTTCGATTGCTCGCTCATGGGACGGGGCCACCTGCTTCTATCACGCGCTATACTTTTGTTGTGCAATGCTATATCTCAGCGCACCGTGAGAGAAAGAGAGTACGAGGCTAACTTTATGACCGTATTTCACTACTTTTACTATTGTTCTTCGTTTATGAGTATGATAAGAGCTGCTCCATTAATATTTTTCTCGATACACCGATATGAAATTGCAAAATTGATATCACGCCTATCAAACATTCTTCAATTTATCCAATCATATGAGACCAGCAAAGATTCTCGTTCCACAGGTATGCAAGTGTTTTTCTCATTAGTTGCCACTGTTCGTATTTGTTGAATTAAACAAAGTCATGATATTAAAGCCACATTCACGTGTATCAATTTCAGGTGGCATGGACGTTGTTATATGGCGACGATAATGGTCACGTGCCACCTTGAAAGTGAGTGCGGCGCCCCACAGATCGACCATTGTCGATCTCATTAAGGATCGCTCTTTACGCGTGTAACTCAGCTTTACCATCTTAGCAGTCTCTCTCTTTCTCCAAACTTTAATTTCACGCGTCTAGCCAAAGATCCGTTCAGTGATATTTAGGGTGACAGTTCGCGCATTTATTAATGAAACAAATTACTCCCTTCACCGCTGAAATGCAATGCAGAACGTTGTTTTCAAGTACGATGAAATTTCAAAATGCTTAAAGGCGGTTAAATATACTGTGTGGAAAATCAGGCACGTTCCAAGGTGAAACGACGATGATCACCTGGTCACTATATCATTATACTTCATAGGTGAGTTTGCGGAGCTATGTTCGACAGCGAAAGCTCCGTTACGAGCTGACGTCCATCCCACTTAACCCGCATAACCAGCGAGGCTTGTAAGCGAACGCACGGGAGTTGCCCGCCACCCGCACGAACACACATACACAGACATGCACAGAGACATGCCGCTCCTTCCTTTCCGAGGCATGATAAATACTCCGAAAAACCATTCCAAGGTGTAGGCGAGAGTGCAATCCTGGCGTGCGCCTCCCGCTACCGTACACGCAGCTACCTTACATACTTTCGAATGGCATGTGCTGCTGCCCGCAAACCACTTGGTACAGTTAGCCATGACGCAACAGAGACCGGGCGGCCGCTCACTCGACTAGGAACAGTCCACTGGGATCCCAATTACCGACTACTTCCGCTTTGTAAGATGGTACCATTGCGTAGGGTGTGACCCGGAATCCCCGGGGATAAAGGAACATCGGCGCGCGCCTCTTACTCTCGCAGAGCATCAGAACTGCTCGACGGGTTATTACGGAAGCTCGCCGCTCGCCGAACCATCTCTCAGAGATAATATTCTCGCCCGAGAGTCTAAGCTGGATATGCAAGGGCGAGAATGTTCCGGAGAATAGTGTGAATCTGTTCTAGCTGGAGATAGAACATTCGGCGCGAGATGGGGAAGTATTGCGAAATTGCTATGGAAAATATTATGAAATATTATGATGTTTGAAGTAGCTTACCTGATTAATATCGCTGCCCAAATCCCGAGCACTCTTGGCACTTCTGAGCTGGTCGCCACGGTACTCCCGATACCTCATAGTGACCTCGTCGTCCGTCAACGCGCCGGTGCTGCCGCTCCTCATGCTCTTCTTACTCTTCTCCTCTTTCGCTTTCTTCTCCTTTTTACTGAACAGCTGCTTCACTTTACTCATGGTACCGCTCTTCTTCGCCGCCTTCTTCTCGTACTTCTTGTCGGCGCCGGAAGGCGGCTTCCCCGTCAAAGCCGACGATTTCGAGATGTCGCTCGAGAGTTTCTCGTACTTACGCGGTTCACTCAGATTCATATTGCGATCGATGTGTTGTCGTTCGTGTTTAATGAACTGCCTCGTTACGGAACCTTCGTCCTCGGACTCGAGTTGCTCGCGCCTGTCGACTTCCTGCGAGTCTCGTCTGTAATCATTCTCGATACCGGAATCAGCGAGCCGATCCTTGCGATCGGAATCGCTTAATCGGGTCTCCCGATGCCGACGTTCCGTGTGACTGCGAAGTTCCTGTCTGGTATGCCTGGATTTGCCGCCGTCATGGTAAGTCCTGGGCGGCCTGGTTGGACCTTCGACGAAGGTCTCCAATCGGGCAGAGCTTTTGCCACGCGGACTGTCTCTCGCGTCCGAGTCATCGAAGTAGTCCAAATGATTGCGCGACCTTCGAAGGGGTTTCTTCGGGTCCTCGTCGAGTTTTCGATGGTCCTTTCTCAAAGTGCGCGAGCTGCTCTCATCGTATCGTGTCTCGCAGCGAATTGAATCACGTGCCGTCGTATCGGAATCGTAGCGGCTCGAGTTGTAGTAATCCTCGTGGGGCGGTTGTTTGCTCGTCGTGTATCTCTGGGTGGTGCGGGTCTCCTTGTAGTACTTGGACTCGAGTTGGCTGCTGGTCATCTGCGAGAAGTCGGTGTCGTAATCGTCGTTGGGCACCTCGCGCAGGCTGTCCAAATCTCGCTTGGCGAATGCCGAGTTCTCCTTACGAGCGTTCATCGTTGGACTATGCAACGGTCGGCGGACATCTCCGGCATTTACGTAGTCCGCGTGACTGCTCAGGTTCTCATGGGACCTGGTGGTGTACTCGCTCCTGAGTGCTCTCACTCTTGCATTTTCGCCAACTTCGTCCAAACGCTGCGTTGACTTGCTCATCCCTCGAGCTGACTCGAAGTTCTTCTTCGTCTTCGGCAGGTACGCATCCCTGCCGGTCGGTCGTGGTTCTCGGTCGAGGAAGTCGTCGCTCTTGGAGAACTTTCGCTCGGTGGTGAACTTCTTAGCGAGGATCGGCGAAGGGACATTATTTTGGCGGGCGTCGGTGCGGAAATGGTGATGGTGGCTGGTTGCGCTCTCTTCCGGGAGATAATTCGTCGATTTGTAAGGGCTGCTTGAGCTCCTGGTAGCTTGGAGCCTTTCTTCCGGGCTGGTCCTGCTCCTGTCGCTGAGGAACGGCTTGAAGTCGTTGGTGTAGCTCTCGTGCGTCCGTGTCTCGACGATGTACTTGTCGCCATATTTATCCGTCCTGGTCTCGACGGTGTAACCATCCCTCGGCTTAGCCTCGATGTAACCGTCAGACGGTATTTTGTTGGTGATCTTCTTCTCGTAACCGTAGACCTTGCCGTTGTCCTCGTGTATTTCCTTCTCCAAAATGTATTTCTCGCCATTGCTATTGGTACGCTTCTCGGTAATATAGGTGTCCATATAGCGTTTGGGCGAGGCGACGCGGTTCGGTGTTACGGGCGACGGTACGATCGGCTTGTCGATGATCTCGTGCTCCGATTTCTTGATCGAGACGTTAGCGCTGTTCTTCGCGGCGAACATCTCGTCGGCCAGGAGCCTCGACTTGATCCTAGACTCCAGTAGATCACGCCTAGCACTGAGCTCGGACGTCTTGTTCGAAATTCCCGTCTGATTCTGCTTGCTGGTGAACTCGTTGCTCTCGCTGCGCCTCGAGTCGGTCCCATCGGCCCTGCCTCGGCCGGACGAGTCTACGAATATGGTCGAGGTATATTTTTCCGGCTTGTCGTAGAGGCGTCGATCGATGTCGCTGAAGTCATGTCGGCGCTTTACGTCCGAGTTTCTCGGGGCGTAATCCTGTGCTCCGTTAAAGTGATTGCTAAAGTGGATAGTGGTATTCTTGCGATCTTCCTCGTACCTCGACTTAAAGCTATTGATCTCGTTGTTCCGGCGGAGATCGCTGCTGTAAGAGTAATCCGTCCTGCGGTACTCCTTCTCGGCAGGGCTGTTCTCGCGCGACGAGTCTTTCCTCTCGAGGCCGAGGCCCTCGTCGCTGTCCGAGTGGCTCCTCTGAGCCTTCTTCTTATCGGTCTGCACCTGAGCGTAAATCACGTTGCTTTGCGGAGGCGGCGAGCTGCAGGACTCGTTTGGCCTGGTGTAGGAGAACGGCCGGTTGTTATTGTGGCCGAATCCAGGCCCGGGCGAGACCATCGTTCTGGTCAACTGAGGCGGCGGCGAATGGTCGCTGTTCAGCCGATGGATCATCTTGTGTATCGTCGATTCTTCACCGCGTTGTTGCTGAAGATCGTATCGGCTGCTGTGTAGCATACTAGCCGCGCCAATTCTATCGACTTCGTCGACCCCGACTGGACTATCCTTTGTCGGAGATGGTGTGCGCTTTCTCTGCGCTCCTTTCGATTCCGCCCTTCGATTCTCGTCCTCCCTCACTGGTGTATCTCGGCCCTCTACTTCTATCGGTATTTCCCTCACTATCGCCCCTTCTTCCCGTCTCGGAGACCTGGGTGGCAACTTCCCAGTATAGACTTCCGTCTCCTCGATCTTCTCTTCCCTGTGGGGCTGCTGGCCTATCGGGTTCTCGGCATCGGAGCAGCCCTCCTGCTTCGATTTCTTTGCCTCGGGCCTGTTATTGTTCTCACCCGCGTCCAACTGGCCAAAGTGGAACGGCGGTTGGTCCACGTGAGGCGACGCCTCTATTATCGGCGAGAGTTGCTTCTTCGCCCGGTTGCTGCTCAAGTGTGAGCCTTCGCTCTCACTGCCGCTTCTCTTTCGATAGGAGCGCGATGAGGCACCGGCGTCGCTCGCACTCCGCCCGACCAGTTTCCTCTTTCTCTCGAGTTTCGGCGAGAAGAATCTTGCCAGCGAGGCTTTCAGCTTCTTTGCGCTCGCATCGCTAGCGCTCCGCTCCAAAGCTTTCTTTTTCGCGCGCGGTGTCCCGGCGATTTCGCTGCCCGTAGTCGTTGTCGCGCCGATTTCCTCGCTGCGACGTCTCACATCGAGTGGCAATTCGGGTCTCTTCTTATTCCGCCTGGCCGGTAGGGTGCTGAAACGACCCGGCAATCGTCTGTTGTCGTGGGCGACGCAATGGAGACTGCCTGCTTGTTGGAGCACCAGAGCTGCCTCTTGTGCCAGATCCTCCTTGCTCCGCGACAATATGCTCTCTCGATGAACTGGGGTGGCGATCAACCTGCCTTCGCCATCGCCTGCGAGAGCCGCCGTCACCCGGGGTGCTCCGCGTCCTGGAACACACCAAACCATTTCCTCACTCCGTGAACGCTTCCCTCAACACCCCACTCACATTCAGATTATTTTCTCAAGTTATTCGCTCCCCTGGCCAAATTCTCCTCTTACATACACAGTTACACCTTACAGTCACAAATTACTAGCATAAGGAAGCAGCTGTTAATGACCGGCCGAGAGCATCGCTATCGCTTCGAACGCTCGTTCCATCATCGTAAAAAGTATTTCAGTAAAAAAGCAGTATTCGACAGCATGTCGCACACTGGCAACTGTTCACCCTTTAGTCTGCAAGATGGATTTCGGAATTCTTAATCTGAAGATGCGACAGCTTCCTAAAACGAATTCCATTAGCTGAACGGTACTAATCGGATGGGGCGGTAAGTGAGCGGGATCGGCTCGGATTCGATCGCAGATAATGCTTTCTTCCACGGCAGCGAAACGCATTATTGGATTTGTAAATTAGCGATTTATGTTAAGTAGACCAGACTGGTCGTTAGTGGTTAATCACCAAGTTTAATCACGTGCTACTTGCTCTGCGCAGCGCCGGTTGCGTTAAACAGAGTAACATAGATATCTATGCTAGATGGCGGCGGCGGCGGCGGCGGCGGCTTCCTTCTCGCCGGTCCAGTGATCCTTAAAATTCAACGGATAAGAAACGCTCACCCTTCGGCAGGCCGATCGATCGTTAAATCGAAATAAATGTTATTCTACCCGCGCTGTTTAATTGCCCTTCAATATAATCAGCGTAATTAACGCAGCCGTACTTATAAATCCGCCATTCAGCGGCTCGTTAGTGCTACCGAGGCATCCCGTCCTAGCTGGTTTTCCCTACTCTACTTTTTCTTCGTCAGACTAGTGCACATCGCGTATCGCGGCATTTACTATTTTTCCCCTCCCGCTCTTCCGCTTGTCACGATAAATATATCTGGAAGTACTAGCGTCCGGTAAATGAAGTTCGACTTAAAAGAGTCAGAGAGAGCCCAAATTGTTTTTACGGAGTGGTAACTTAGCACAGAGAGTGACATGGATATAAAACAGGCATCAGTTATATCGATATTGCCCACTGAAAACATATACTTCCGGTAGATTCTGTACTCTTCGTTAATTGATTCGCTGGCACAAGGAAGAAATAAATGGGGGTAATGACTTGCTGCTGGGATTCGCGGACGGATTTACAGCATCATTGTCGCGGCATTGCTAGAGCGGCACACACACCTGAACGCAGAAGGTCTTGTCGAGGTCATCAGGAAGAAGCTCGGGAACGAGGTCGCGGCGCGATTAGCGTTGTTGTTCGCCTAGTAAAGTGGCTGTGCCACTTATAGTATGCCCCCGTACTACTCGTACTATTTCCAGTAAGCGCGTTTCTCGTGGGAAATCGCTGCTAAACGAGGAGCGTCTGGATCCACTTTGCTGTGCCGACCCTGCGTATCTTTATGGGCCAGGCTTACCAACAACAATCTCCGCTCTCGTCTTTTTAGCTGCGAGCCTCCGTCGACGTAGGTAAACCGGTGCGAGCAGAGATAATTCCCCGACCGCGAGAACAAAAGTACTTGGCAGTTCGGCTTTTCAAGTGGCAGTTATCATTTTTAGTCGGAATTCCCTAGCGTCGAGTGAAACTTCAAGGGCTCCTATTCACTTTTATTGTCTGCTATCTTGGCATTGGAGCGGTCAGTGTCTGACAACTCGTGTAAGTAGAATAAGTCGCGTCAGGGCCAGACTACAATTATCCGTTGTGGCCTTTAGACTGGATGACACGAACTTTTCTTTCTCCGTGAGATTGCCATGGAATAATTAGGCTGCTTAGTCTTCGGTTGGTCTAGCAATCGATCGGTGGTAAAGGATGCAAAGGAAATCAATAGGGCCATGACTCTTCGAGCGCAGGATGTGGCTCGATTCTCGATTCAACGCTCTCCGAGACTAATTATTACCAGGATGTGCCAATACTCAGTGCGCACGCATCGTCTGCCCTGTCCAACTAAATACTTGTGCACGTCTTCTGAATAGAGAGACGGAGAGCGAAAGAGAGCGAGAGAGAGAGAGAGAAAGAAGGTTCGCGGTGGTATTAGCATGTGGTGCACGTATGCCAAGCAGGAATTGATGTACACACAGGGACGATCGTATGCGCCCCAGCGGTCGCTATCCACTCGATTGGCGATCGCACTTCCACCAGTGCCAATAATTCTAACCTGACCGTTTTCTTCAAATGATCGCCTCTATATACTAAATATTAGACTCCCATTTGTCATACAGCTTCCATTTTGATTGGCTGAACTTTCTACCGAGTTGTCCACCGCGTGTAAATCAATGGTCGACGCTGATTTCATATCGCGATAAATTGTTCAACTTTCCGGAACCACATGGGCAACAGCGACATATACACGCGCATATTTCGTAGATGAGGAGAAGAAATTGATTGCTTTAACAGCGGGGTTGCCGTCGAGCGATATAGTGATAACGCGAACTCTATTTATTTTGAAAACTAACTGGTGCCGAAGGCTTCGATTCATAGAAGGATATTGGGTAGGAAATGAAGGGTGATAGAATGCTGGACCATGCTACTTAGCTACTAGCAATTATTGGCTCATAAAACTGCTGTAATGTCTGCTATTATTTACCGGTTCGCATAGCGCGACTAGCTATCCCTCAGTTTGTCATCGGGCACTGGTTTCCCTCTAGCTCCAATATTTTCTTTTCAGTCTTTTATACAAGGATCAATGTTCGCCTGACAATCATTCAACGCAATGCGATGACTCGAGCCTGCGGGTATAAAAGCGTATAGCTCTCGGTTAAATAACTAATTGGTATTCCGTCGACTCCTAGAACCACCAGTGATTTAATTACAGCGACATCCAGCCGGCACCGGCACCGATCGATCTGGCACGTACGATGAATCCGTAATTTGTATCGATTGATTGTGTGCTATCATTAAGACTCATGTCGAACCGACTTGAATGCGGAGGCGCGTGTCCCTCGTACCGTAAGCACGGCCAGGCCAAAAAGTATGCTTTAGAAAGCACTGGGAACAATTGTCGACATATTAAGGTATCGTGACAAGCAGTGCAGCGAGTCCTGGGCGCAGGGAGCTTAAGTTCACTAGGTTACTGCTCGCTCTGTGCGCGAGTGCTCTCTATGAGCCGGAGACACTAAAAGCCTGACATTCTCACGAATCGTTATCTTTCGCCGGTTTCTGTCGGCCGACGAGCATTGTCGTAGTTCTCACGAGTGACAGACTCCCAGCTCTACCGAGACACACTCCACTCTACCAATGCCACGCACGCATCCAATTCCGAAAAAGTTTGACCATTAATTTGTAAGTGGATTCGTGAAGAATCTCGGATGCATTCAAGACGCATCTCGCATTTATTATTTTTACCAAGCGAGGCTGTCTATTCGCATGCATTAGTCGCATCCAAAGCAAGAAAAAAAGACTAATTTTGATACTCGAATTTATCTGGCTTATTAGAGAACCGATTACAAATGCATTGTCACGTTCGATTGATCGGTAATCGGCGTTTCAACCCTCTCAGTGAAGAATAGCTTCGGAGGAAGGGATAGCGTGCGATCGGCAAAATTCCCACGCACCCCAGTGTCCGCATCATTGGCACGTCTGCTGATAATTAACCCGGTGTACGTGCGTAGCTCTTCTCTGGCGGTGCATCGACGCGTAGTCGATCGAAACGTCTAGTTAAGGAATTGCAGCAGAGATTGGTGCCGGTATTTCCGGAGACCAGGTGTACCTACTCGCTTAGCTGTATACGTAATATCTATCGTGATTCGAGCACCAAGAACTTCTCTGTTCACCAGATGTTGGCAGAGTTGAAGTTGGCTAGAAAAATGAGAGCCCGGTGGGCTTTCTCAATGATTTATGTTCGATTAAAGTGCCTTGCAATTTGACTCCGACGTGTTACCCGCTTCGCGCTGTGGATTATCGACTGACTTAAACATTATTAATTTTACACATATGCTTACATTCAAAAAAATATCGGTTGCATTAAGTTATATCGGAGTATGCTTCTCTATAATGTGAGTTGAATTTAAAATCTTCGGTGACCCTCAATACATCTCTCATTATAACTGTGGGTTTATGGAGGGGAATGCAGAAGTACTGATCCTCTACTTCGAACTTCTTCGCCCGTATAATATTACATCGTTCGACGTAGTCAAGAAATGTTCTACCGAGTAGTACACGAATACACCCTGAAAACTTGTATCGTTACTGCTATTACAACATTTACACGATAGCTGGACGACTCCAATATTTCAATTAGAGACCACTCTATGCTCCTGTATCCTTGGATAAGTCTGATTGGGTCGCTGTGCATCAAAAAACTTGTTCTACTGGAACTATGTGTAGAGCTGGTATTTATACGCGTTGCTACTGGCGTCTGGAAGCTATTATCGAAACTGAAAGTGCTTAGTCGGCCGTTGCGAATGATATCGAGGCTATTATGCTGCTATTATACTTGCCACATGGACTTCCCCGAGCGATAGCTTTCTAAATTGTAAGTAAAGCTGAAACCTCGTGGTCGGACTAATTTCGTCACATGAGTATGATTGCCCTTTTTTTAAAAGGTTTATCAGGTAGTAGCTACTTTGACGGTATAATTATGACCGCGGCGAAAAGAATCCACGTGCTGTGAGTGATCTACGAACTGACTCTGGCCTTATGAATGGTAACGGGGACGGTGGAGGCAGTATCGTATGATCTAAACGAGTGTTACACTAGTAGCAGCTGTTGCGAACAGCCTGCTACATCAACCGACACTCTGATGCACTCTCAGCTGTAATGCTTGCACGGTTAAGCTCTTGAATTCTATTTTGAAGGTTGCAATCTTTTGGACGTTTTGTAGCCTCCGCGCGCCAGAATGAATTGCCAGTTGATCCCTGCGACGTAAATCCCAACCGGTATGACGATTATGGAAATACAAATTGCTCGCTGCTTTGTTCATTTTCGCCACAATGAAGGTAAAACGTGCTACGATAAATCTTGGAGCGTGGCATGGAAAGCAGTGGTGCGCATGATAAATTGACTGGTAACGCTGCTTCGAAATGCGATCCGAACGAAAAGCCACGTGACCGAGACCGGATCACCAAGAGCTCCCAACGACGAAGAAGGAGAGCGATACTTTTGTAAGTTTTAACTACGACAATCCCCACTTGAACGCTTGCCTCTCAGAGAACCTACTGCGATAAGTCTTTCACTCGAGGCAGTTCTACCATTTGCTAATTCCCTCTCACGAGTCACTCCAACTATTTGCAAACTATTCCGGGTAATACGTGACTGCTTCATTGGCAATTGTTATGAATGATTGGGGTCTCGATGATTCGTCAGGATCCGCGCTCGCGATCTTCTCACTTTCGATCGTTAAACGTCTCGAGTAGTAAATGCGCATCCTCGCAGTGGCTTGGATCGAGCAGGTTCCTTCGATAGGCAGCACTTCCTCGTTCAAGATGATCACGGTCTGCTCTTTAAGAGGCTTTCGCACGCAAGCCAAGATCTCAATCGCAAGTGGTGGCAGGCACCGAAGAGGGGTCAGCAGGAAGAACGAAAGCTCGCCAATGCACGAAAGAAAGCGACCCAGATACCAGGCCGATGATAACTCTGGTCTCTCAGTGCTCCGGCGAGAACGTCGTGGCTTTAAGAGAGCCGATAATTTATAATACAAGAGAAATGTCATCGGCCTCGAGCGGTGCAACATACATCCAGGCGAGCTCTCGCCGAAGTAGAAGAAGAGAGGAAGGGAGAAAGGGAGACAGAGAAAACGAGAGAGGGAAAGAGATGCTTGGTCGATGTTTTATTCATAAATTAAGAGTCAGGTTGTACAAGTGAATCGGAGCCACACGGTGGGAACTGCTAATAAAATCGCCGGTGTCTAAGTGCCCCGCATGCGGCGAGCAATTAACGCGTCTCCTGTACGTAACGATCGAAGGTTACACGCGCGCACCGCCGAGCAATCCCATCGGTAGCTTGCGTGCTCTTGACCAGTAGTGCCGCTCCCATCTCGAAGCCTAGTACTTCCTTATATCCCCTCGATACACTTATCATTCGGCTGTCAAGTTCAAACCGCTTTACCGTTCCCCCACAATTCTCTACTCATATCGCACCCCGCCCCCTTTTCTTAACCAATTAATGTACCAATCTTGCGTCGACACGGAATTTCCTTTGCAATTTTCTACCCCATAAAGTATATTACGAAATTCTACTTTCTAACATTCGATCATTAGTCCAAAACATAGTCATTGATGAATTAGGTGCTAAATGTAAAACACACTCTTCGAATAAGTTTTAAATTTCGAGTAGTATAAAAGATATCTGGCAGACTGGTGGAGTATATTAGAGCCCGTTAGGAAGACAAGAGAGTAACGGGTCCCTGAGGAAGAGAGAACGCGATGATCCAGGAAACGCAGAAGCATTCGCAGCGTAGCCTGGATAATACCGCGAGGACACAAGGGACCTTTAACAAGCTCGGAGGAGGTGCATGTGCGAACGCAATGCTGCACCAGCCAACTAGCCTGACTACCCTCGACCGCCCGCATTGACGTCCGCGAGAGAGCCGGTGCACGCTCGAGCGAGATCGCAGCCAGGAGAGAACTATCCCCGCAATGTGCACCAAGAGAGAAGGAGATTGAGAGAGGAAGAGAGGAAGAGAGGGAAAGATAATAAGAAATACGGCGCGCCCGCTAATGCACCGCTCCGGAGCACCGGCCTTTTTACTAGCCTGCAAAGTCTCCTGGCAAAAGAGTCTGTGACCGCTTCTCCCCTTGCGCCACTGTTCGCCGTGTAACAACATAAATCCGCTCGCGTAAGACTTAACCCACCACTCTATTCCTGTAGCACTCGGTGAGAAGGGCCCGATATCTCTACTCCCTCGATCCTGGATACACGGGTGCAAGTCGATATCGTAATCGGATCCCAAGGATAATTATGTTATAAACGACCCCCCTCACACAGATTGCCTTTGCAATTCCTTTGGAAAGAGCTCTTATATAATCCCAGGGATGGTGCTTCGCTCTCCTCGAAGACAACCATGAAATCGACTGTGTGCGGCTAAGAATTATCTTTGCCGATTCCGGCAATAAAAGCAGTTGCCAGAGAATGGACTCCGAGATTGGGGGGATGCGTGTGCGTGTGTTGTCGGAGATGTTAGGGGCGTGTTACGAGTGACAAAGTTAGGGGATCAGCACATCTTTTGGTCGACCTAGAAGGACCTAGCAAGCTGGTTTGATAGTAGGACGATAATGTCAGAACTCGTCTGGCTCATAAGTTTCGCCGGCTGTCAAGGAGACTCCCCGGTTGAATCAAGATAGTCGGGTTGGGCTCATTCGAGAAGGGCAGAGAACTAGGATCCCGGGGACAAAGAAGGCGCAGGCAGCGCAGTTATGCGTCGGTATAATCCCGCGATCTTGCCGAGCGACGGGCGGACGGATGGTCCGCGTTCGTGACTCTATTCGCTAACGAACTCGAATTTTAGCGGGCTGCGCGCGGCCCTCATCCCCTTCCCCGGCCTTCCAACTGCCTGCCATTTGTATCTCTACGATTTCGCAGTCCTGAATTAATGGCAACGCAGAGCCGCGCCGGCGACTCACGAGCGCAATTAAATCCCATTACGAAAGGGAATTGTCAGGGAAGCGGAGTTAGTTTCGAATTCGCACGGCCCGAAGGAACGATTTAGCCGGCGCATAATACGGCCATCGGGAATAATGCGCCCGTTAACTCTCCGGGGCATATTCCAGCCAGCCAGGAACACAATGGCGAGCTCGTCGAATTTAATTACGCCGCTGTAACAGTCCGATTTCTAAGCGATTCCCATTGAAATTGGGTTCGAGTTTCCCCCTTTTTGCGAAGGTCCTATTTGTACATCGAAAGGAACGAAGGTGTCCGAAAGACAGGTGCAAAAAGTGAATGGTCGGGGTCAGCGACCGCGCGCCATCACCGACGACCATGCTGATACGCGACCTTGGCGATCGCGTTCTCGCCATAACAAAAACTCGTGGCTCGTGCCAACAAACAGACAGATAGGGCTGCTCGGGGCCCATTATCGCGGACCTATCGTACCCGCTCGAAAATCGCCGTCATTATTAGCCAATGCTATTAAAGGGCTAACTGAGGACAGGATACTTATTTGCACCGGTCCTCCTCTGCTCCTTCGACCGAGCATTCCTAGCAACGCTTTAGCAGCGCGCGCCTTTATGAATGTCTGTGTATTGTGTGCACTGCTAACTCGCTTGTAAGGAGCAGTTGCATCTAGTGCAGGTTGCGCGCGAGCTCGTAAAGCCGGTCAGATGCTAACTATAAAATAATACCGTGGCCGCTCTCGGCTGTTACGGTGGTTACCGGCGTTTACTGGCCGTTAATTTTCCTTGCACCGATATCCGCTCCGCTATTATTGTATCACTGTATCATTGACCGGCAGCAGTGTTGTCGATTCCCCAGCGAATTCTCTGATGCGGAGATAATGGATTCGGAGCAGGCTAGGCAATGAATTTCGATGGATAGGAAGCAAGGTGCGCGCCCGCATACATCCCTGATCGGATTTCACATCCTTGCCTGGAAGGACGCCCGATGGACAGCGAGTAGAGCTAATTGCGCGCGGCAACAAATTGAGACTGGCCGCAATCAAACGGGTTCGGCCGATACACATTAAGGGCTACCGCTATGCCCGCCGCGGATTATAATAATCTCCGGAGCAGAGGAGTACCGGGAGACTATCTGTCGCAAAGTAGTCTCTTTTATCTGATAGCCGGCTCCATAACACAAGCTGATTAAACCAGGGGAATTGCACTTAATCGCCCGTAATAATGAGGAGAATCAGCGTCGACGTGCTGATGATTAATAAATCATGAAGCTGGCTTTTAACTTGCTCTTTCGCAGGTGAGGAGCACAGCGCCGTGCGGACTTGGATTCAAATTTTCTATACAAACAGAGAAATGTACGTTGGTTTCAAGCGACGTGGAACAAGACGCGGGATCATCAAAAGCGTGAGCAATTGCTGACTATCCTCGGCTACTAACTGGCATGCTTAACACGTATTAGGCATGGATACGTCAGGCAACTTGCCATACACGCATCAGGGACGCAGTGATTCTGCGTCTGGCTATGCTCTCGCAATCACAGGGGTAAGGGAATGGCGGATCATTAATGTAATTAATAATTAGCTGTCTAGTTGGGTAACAGAGGAATGGTTGAGTCCGGCGCACACACACCAATACCGTTATGAGCCCACATATCAGTTCAATCCAGAGCCGGAAGAGACAGTTCTGTACAGTGAAAAGTACTAGTGACGCATCGACGCCCGGTCAAGGTCAACCAGTGCAATCCACTCTCGTGCATATTAAAAACAACAAGTAGTTATTGTTACGCGACCAGACAACATGGACGGACTCACAGAATTAATGGCATTACTGATATTATTAATGATTACACACAAGTAGCGAAGACCGAGCAGCTCGATCACAGAGAGCAACGATTATTCGTGCCGTTAGTCAGCGGCTGGATCTTGCGATTAAGTGTGTTATGCATCGATATTGAGAGCTCGAGCTTGGAACTGTTAGATATGAGTTAGCCCGAATGCCCTTGGAACCTGCTGACTGAATACCTTTGCTTGACTTTTGACGTAGTGTTGCAGGGAGTTCCTACTTTGTTACTGACACGCCCGACGGATGACTTGGCAAGACCGGTTCAATGAAAGTTAGACTCAAGGAGAAATATACCGAGTGCAATTGGGAAGTCCAGGATTCTAGAGTCGAGCGAGACCAACAACAAGGGATTTGGTATTCGTAAGCGAGTTTCTCGCGGTTGTATTCTTAATTTTGATGTTTCAGAGAAAGGTCTGCTAAGACAGGACAAGAAATCTCCGGTGCGAAACTAGCGAGGTCTGCCACATATAACGGCTACAATCTCTCCGATCGTCCTAGGGACACGCTCACTTTTTCTGAAGCGCGGCTACGTGCTACCGCGACAATCATTCTCCCGATCTGCCTCCTTCTTCTCTCTTGTTGCGATACGTGCTCTCACGCGGCACAGATTCAACCCGTGTAACAAGTGGATTCGCCAACTCTCCGCTATGCTAATATTCCGTGGTGAAGGACGCCGCGGCGCGCCGCGACCGGGGGACTTTCGGAGGGGAGTTTCGGAGGACAAAGTCAAGCAAAAGGATTCGTCCTGGATCCTTCGGGATTCACAGCTGCTGTTGGCAGGATTTCTTTCTGATATGGTGTGATTGCCTGGACTCACCGATCCTTTTGACGTGGACGTCTCGATTGAAGGAGACGCTTCTCTCGGCGGGCTTCCACCCGGAAACGGAAGCCCCGGAAGGCATATCGGGGGCTAGTAAATTCGTGGAAGAGGGGTTGCAGGCTTCTCCCTCTCTTAAACAGTCTGAGTGCTGAACTTCGAGCATCTTTCCGTCTTTTCGCCCCCGATCATAACACACACGGAGCTGCTGCAGAGCTGCTCTCTCTTTCTCTCTCTCACTCCCTCTCTTTCGTTTTCCCTTTTCACCCACAATCCCGGCAGAGAGTGCCACTCTTTCTCTCCCTTCTCGCTTACCTCACCACCCCCGAAAAACCCAACTGCCACTTGCGAGAGCTCAACCCGCACTTTTTAAAGCTTCACCCTCTTTCACTATCTCCCCTCTCCTTCCCTCTTTCAGATCACACCGCTAGACACCCGATCACCGACCTGTAAGCCAAGCAAAGCTGTGCTCTTAGTATATGGGATCACCCGCCCAATAGAGATTTCAGATTCACTCTTTCACTTTCACTCGTTCTCTCAATCTTTCTCTGACACACTCTCTCTCTTTTTCTCCATTCTTTTTGCTGGTACATCTCCCTCGTCCTCTCGATAAACACTACGCGCATTAAGTAATGGCGCTTAATTCTCCACCCTTTTTCTGATATCGTGAGGAAGCACGAAAGCTGGTTTTGATGTGTGAACGATGGTATGCACTATGGCGCTCGAGAAAATAGTTATGTTCTGAAAAATGGCTACCGGACACAAATTTGAAGATGGATAGGTAAGTTTATAATATATTATAGGTTATCGCGTGTGCGACAGTCACGTGGCGTGAGAGGGAGGCCCCTGCCACAGGCCCTTAAAAAAGTCATGCATGCTGAATACGCATGCTACCAAACTTCACATTTTTGCCTGGTAGTCAGTAACGAGGTGTAGACAACTATTTTCTGAGAAGATGTACGTGTGAAGTGAGCTATGACACGATCGCCATACGCGCATGTACGCTTAGCTATTGCTGAGTTGCGGTGAACGCGATGGGTGATAATGATTCGCATTGTCGTGACGCAACTTAATGAGGCCCTCGGGATACGTGCAAACGCTGTTCTGACAGAGGTGAGGATGGCGTTGACGGTGCGCCATGCTGACCATGGCTATTTCTCGATGAAACAAGCTGCTCGATTGGAGTGACCATGCGATAAGCTACCTGGTATGTTTTCTCATTTCGCACCATCTTTCGCAAAGCGCCATGCGAAGCGGAGATCTTGAATTCTGAGCGTGACGACATATTTCCTTATCGACCTCTTAATCTAGTGGCGGCGACGCCCCCTCATCGACTTCACTTGTTATGCCTCGACGAAGTGCTCCACGCTCGTAAAAGTAAAACTGCCCTCGTACCGAGCATTCCTTGCTAACTACTCTTAAGACTACTCTGATAATACGGTTACTGTGCTATTTCAACCCGGAGTGATCCGAATCAACTCTGCGTCTTGGCACAAATAATTGACAAAGTGGAAAACTAACCGGATAAATACGAAAAATTCCCTAGAGTCTAGCTGGTTTCAGAACCAATAATTACAAGCAGCGTTTCCTCGAAGCGAGGCGCGACAGCCTCGCTCGAGGTGCTAATAAAAACGTCACTAAAAATATCGCTGATGCATGCAATTCCACGCCGTGAACAGAACCGAAGGTGATTTCCGACGGAGACGACTTAGTATGCTTGGCTCTGCCGTTAAATCGTCTCTTGCCGTTCCTTTTCAAGGTAAAGTTGCTGCCCTTCAGGGCCAATTGAGATTCAGCGCGCGTCTTCAGTCTTGGCTGAGGCCTTGCTCGGGGTTCGCGCGAATAGGGGTGACCCCGTAGGCTGGCCCAGGGGACTCTCATCTCCCAAGGCCATCGGGGCCCGACGCGCTCCCCAGCATCGAGCACACGTACATCTCGTGACAAAGGGCCAGCCCGTCACTCAACAACTTTATTAGCCGCGTGGCGGAAAAGGCTGGGGCGCGGAGGCACGCAGTTCGGCCAAATGAGACAATTCGCATGAGTACGATCCAAGGATTAAGATACTACTGTGGGCTACGTCCCGGCGACACCATATTTGGCAGGAAGAGAAGTAGCGAGGGCGGCTTGCCCTATTCCTGACCCACCAAGCAGAGCTCCCGCCTGCCCACAGTCACTAGGTGTCCTGCTCGTCGCCGTAAAACTGACGTTAACATACTTTTTCCTTCTCTCTCGAGTAGTAACTTTATAGCGGTTCTTTTTACCCTAACCTCATCCCTCCCTCTTTCTCGCCTTTTCTGCTCTTTTTCTACTTGAACCAACCCTTGTGAACTATGCGTCGACAGCCAAGAGCCTTGCAAAAAGACTAGACGAATCTACCGACGTGAGCTCGTGAGCGGCTTTCCTAATCTTGCCCGCTTTTTTACTTGTTGCAAAGTCACCTTCCGCGCGAAGTTTACACCGGGCAGAAGGACGGGATTTCTCGATTGGTCGGTGGAGTCTGCGGCAGTAAATATCCCTGGAACACGGGAACCGCCTAGGAAACCCTGGCTTTCTTTTTTGCGGCCATCGCTGCCGCTGCGAGAAATAACGACTCTGCTGATTTCCCCGACTTGCCCTCGCATTGTTAAGTGTCTAATAATTCATGCTATGCTTTGAACATTGTGCCTGACATCCGGGTAATGCTTGGTGGAGGAGTGCCAATATCATTGCCAGGATGTTGAGTATGATTTTTTGCGAACACCGACGATGGTGTCGAGTGCATAAAGACTGGCGAATCGCCAACATATATTCAGCACGTTCTTCGTCAAGTTTTATCGTCTTGCGCGAGCCTTTAGGGCTGTAACAACAGGATTAAGCCTGACGTATCCCGCGCGGGTTATGTAAATCTTGATAGTGGTCGAGAAATAAAAAAGTTTGTGTGAAACCCGATGTAGAAGGACGACATTGGAAGGACATCGGTTCACTTGTTGCTCTCATACTGGGGTATCAAAGAGTCACGGTTGGTCCATCGTCTTGATCATTCATATAACGCGCGAGCAAGTCTGCGAAACTTGTTTTCGTCTCGTCGAGCCACTCGTCTGGCATCCACCGTGGACCAACTGGTGCCAGATATCGCTCAGTAAGCGCGAAGCGTGACTAACAAGTTTACAAAAATGTGTTAATTGCTGCCGAAGGATACGCAGCCTCCATTATTACTTCTCGAAAGCCAGAGTTTAGTATTCTCATGTTTGACACGACTACTTTTCATCTCTTTACACGCTGATCCTTTTCGCAGATTCTACTCCCCTCGAGGCAGTCAGCCAACATAAAAAGTCGCGCTCAGTATTCCAATAAATCTAGTCCGCCGCGTCATTATCTATGTGCCAAGCTACTTTCAATGAGTAACCAGATTTAATCGCGGGAAAATGACAGAGTACTCGATATTAGCATAGTTAATGTATCGCAATCATCGAGCCCGAGCAATTTGAGCGATCTCGGTTGGCGGAGATTTACATTTTACATTGCGCCTTATACTTAACACGAATCTAGTAAGGCTACACTACCCACGCGTGTCATTAATAATGTTTGCCAAACAAAGCAAGAAAAGTGCGAAAGAAAATTCAAGTGAATGTTTGTCAAGTGAGAAGGGCTATTGGCCCGATCCTCGAAAGCTTTGCTGAGGGATCAGTTCGCAAAGTTCGCATACTCCACTGACACAGTTCGATGCCGGCGCAGCAAGGTCGGGGGTCTTCACACATTGAATCGTAAGAGGTAAGAGGTGGTTTGTAGTGCTGTTAGGCTAGTGTGTTGTTTCTTATCCGGCGTTTTATGGGCGTACGTTCATAGTTTGAGCGACGACGCGTTAAGGGGGTAATGAAAGCATCAGGGGGTTCGGTCACGGTTCAGCTGTGTGGGCTTTGCGCATCAAGACACTGGTACTATCTTTATTTCGCACTGATGTATCGACCGACCGAGACAAAAGAGCCGAGAGCGAAAGAAAAAGGCGATGTGAACAATGTCCACAAGTAGACAACACAAGGAAAAACTGGGAGTTTATGCAAAATAGAACATAATTATTGGCCATTTATCAGTTATACGATTTCGATATATCAATAACATCAATAGTCTTTTCCATCCGTGCGTAACACTTCTTGTACCACGCGATTTTCTAATGGATAAATGATAATTTATATTTGCATGAACATCCGTTGTCTATTCAAAACACTGCTCGTTTCCCTGATGCCGCACTCTCACTGTCTCTGCACCTAATGAGATCACGTCCCCGAAGAAGGACAGTGCGCCAGTGTAATAAGGCCGACGCAAGTGTGTCAAACGCCACCTACACCTATACGTCTGTGTCCCTTCTATTACCACCGCGATGCATCTTATCAGGATGCTCGATCAAAGAAAGATTTATTGTTCGTCCAACCGGGTCATGTACAGATGAAAATTGACTTTCCTCGGGATTTAACCGAACCTAGTTTGATAATAATGAAGCAGTTTACGTCAAAGGTACCCGGCAAGCCCCTATGTTTGTCGACTGACCTCGGATTCTTCGTTTTCACTGATGATATCGGTTTTAGTGATACGATGTAATAATACGACCGTAACAAAACCCTCGCTTTAAACAAATTTATCGTCGAGACCAACACTAACGGATAATAGTTCCACCAAGATTCTTCGGTTACGGGAATGGAGCATGCTTGTCGGATCGCTTCAGCATGTTGGTGATTAAAGTGTCCGTTCACGCAAGTTAATTGATCCCTCGGCAAATGGGATATTATCTTTCCTGTGTTCCTAGTGTGGGCATATTGTATCTAGCTGAGGTCTGCCTATGTACCCTTTCAGGAGTTGTGTATACACTTGTCGAACTAGCACAAACTGATCCAGTAATTTCCCTTTCGACTAGCACTGTGACGATCTGACTGGCGCGCTCGATATGTGGAGCAGAAGAGTTTTGATTGAGTGTCGGTGAGAGACGGTGAGAGTGATTTATTCGATGACCGCGAGTTCCTTGGTTCATTGAGTAGGAGCAGGTGTCGAAGAGCTAGAGTAGATGTAGGGGCTGCTATCAGCAAGTAAGTTGCTCCATGTTTCCTATTCGAGTTATCTGGTGGCGTGGCGTTCCATCGAGATAGAGGGGCGAACACGATTTCTCCTTTCAAGAAACGGGAGCGAGTCGAACTTAGCATACGTAACGAGTCAATCCGCAGTACTCGGGAGCAATTCGGGCGCAATCCGAGCGATTGGAAAGTTGGTCGAATGACGAACTGCTGGTAGCAGAGGGAACGAATTGGGGAATACTTTGCGATCGCTTGAACTTCAGAATTGAATTTACCTTCACTGGCACAGTGGCATTCCGATCGGCACTGTCTCTCCTATACTCTTTAAGGGTATCTCCGTTTTATCGCTGGGGCGATTCTCCCCGAGAAGAAGCACAAGAAGAGGAGGAAGGAAGAGGAGAAACCCGGCTCGTGGTTAGAGCGAGGAAAACACTCTCACGTACAGGAACTGTCACTGGCACCGATGGCGCACCCGGCTGTCTCGTCCCGTGGGATCGGCGAGACGAACACCTTCCACCCGATCCGGATCTGGCGCGACGATGCAACAACGATTATCATCGATCATCCACTCTTTTGATCGCCTGATGCCACTAACGCGCCTTGACACCGCTGTCACGGTGGCCGAGAACGCTCTTCCAGCTAGTGTCTCGTGCGCGAAACACGAAACAATCCCACTATCCCAGTAGGCCCAAGTCCCTTGGTAGTACCATCACGCGCACTCTTCGATCGAACAAGTAGTTCCAATGGCCAATTTCACCATCGATGATAATCGCGCAACACCGTTCTCTTGCCGCGTGTCGATCCTTCTATTATGAGCCAGCGCGGCGGCTCATCGTCGTTTAGGTGAACCCGGACCTTAACGTACACACAGAGGGGTACGAGTTCGGTACGCACCGTTCTCCGCCGAGCGCCGAAGAACTAATAAAAGCTGGGGCCCAAGTTGAAACTGCGTAGGCCGCTTACTACTCCTTCCACCGCGGCATCGTCGCCTATCCCACCGATGTACCGGACCAGGCCCCGACTCACAGAGAGACGGGCAGAAGAGAAGGTAAGAACGGACGGACGGACGGACGGACGGGCGGCCAACTGGACAGACGGACGGACCAGCGGACGGATGGACGGACGGACGAACGAACGAACGAACGGATGAAAGAAGGAAGGAAGGAGTGAACGGGTAGACATAGGGACTTTAACAGGAATACGCACACGCTCTTGTTCTGGGGGCCCGAACGGGGGGTAGGAATGTTCGGGCGGCGAGCGGAGATGAGGCCCTGCTGCTGATGCCCGGGCAGGTCGCTCTGCTGATCCTGGTATTGGAGAACGTCACTCGGTCAAGGTCCCCCACCAAAAAGCCGCAGAGCGGCGTGCAAGCATAGGTCGCATCTGGGCGAGTGGCGAGTGGCGAGGAGTCGCAGCACTGCAGCAGTGCATGCTACTACTCTCTGCCGCCGCCTGCCGCCAACTCGTCCTGCGTCCACGGACAATGCTATAATGGGCGTGAACCGAATGGAAGGCCGGTTGACGCGCTCGCGTGCGCTAGATATCCTGTACTCCCGGGCCCGTCCACTCTTCTCTCTCCTGGCATGAGCGTGCGCGATCACCGATCAACGACGCGAAGGCTGCGGGGGTTGACTGCAACTCGGTCAAGTGTGCACGCACCTCACTGCTCCGAGATCGCGTTCCTCGAGCGATAGCGCTAAACTCGAATTGAGACATTGCAGCAGTGCGGTGGGCGATGGCCGCCGCGCCGCGCCGCCTCCGAAGAGAGATGCGGGTAGCCGCGGCAATTAAATGCACGCGAGCATGAGGCAACCGGGATGCGGGATCCCCGGGCAGTTTGTCGTCGCTCTTGGTCAGCATGTTAAAACGCCCAGAAAAATCGGCAACATCGTTTCTCGTTAATGTGCACTTCTCAGCGATAACTCCGGTGCGCACACACAGACTGACGTCCGGAGGGATTGATGAAAAAAACGAAAGTGTTTCGCCGCGGCACTCGTAGTGATATACAGAGGCGTGCGCTCATCCCCGTCCCTTTTCATTGGCATAGTATGCACGGCCCTTTATTAAACACGGCTATAAGCAGGAATTTGAAAAGAGTATCGCTAACAGGCTAACACAGCCACGCCTCGAGAGGAAAATTATGCTCTGCTAAATACAAGCATCAGGAGATTTAGTCGGCTAAGAAGAGACAGAGTACCAGAAGCATAGCTGAACTGAGTATTCTGAGCAAAGTGAAATCGTTATATAGAGTAAGATTTGGATCAAGGGTTTAGAAATATTGAGTTAGAAATATTTTCAGTTACCAAAAACCCAGATCCGTCCGATCCTTCTTTACTGGATCCCCACCAGTAACCAGGATTGCCCAACTGAATTTCTTCCAAGGTGGTTCAAAATTAATACAGACCCTCCCCTCGACATGTCTAATAACTGGTATAAACATGTCGTCAATCGGATTAGCAGTTGATTGGTTATCGTGTCCAGGAGAGTGGAGGTTTCTATCGTATAGTCTTTGCTTCGCTCCGACAATTATAGATGATTAAGGGCCGGTCTCGTTGCTATTTTACTTGATTTCTGCAGGTAGTTAGCCGTGATCTGCGCGGCCGCGGGCTCAATCACAATGTCCACTTTCTTACTTGAGAGGAACGGCGAGTGTATTATGATCAGCGTAATCATCGGATCGGCAAATCAGAGGTAGTCCGGTACATAAATAATTGAGCTTTAAACTTGGTCTACATGCCCCTTTAGCTCTTCTATCTAGCCGATGAAAAGCAGATGGCTGCTTCCACCAGTGCTCCACATTGGACGCGCTTCATCCAACGCCACTCCTCTACCTACACTCGGAATTGGCTACACAACGATGATGGAACTCGTTATGGGGCAGGCCGATTCTTGCTCTACCTGTCCAGCGGAAAGAGTGCGTTTAACGCGAAGGGAACGCCAGGTAAATGTCTCGATCCTACCACTCAATCAGTGTCGCAGGTTCACCAGGTCTTACGGATCTCTCTTCAGAGATTCCAGCCAACTGAACTTGCAAGACGCGTGCTCCTGCCTTACGGCTTATTCTCTTGCAACTCCATTATTATAGCTGCTCAGCCTTTGATCATACTTATTAAAGTGATAATTTCATGCCTCAAGAAATTGTATTGTTCGCCTCTACTCTCTTATTACCCCTCGGCCGCTCGTTCATCATGCCTGAAAAAAATAGGCCGAACCATCTAATAGTTTTAAGCCGTACAAATTAGTCACTCACTGCACCTGATCGTGAATTTTAAGTGAACCGGAGATGGGAAAAGCATTTGTGTGTGTGATTTATGATCGGGAGACCGTTCGCACCTGGTGACCCCATGGGTCATAGTTCTGACCCCGTGCTCGCTTCTCACGTGCAAGAGATTGGCGTGCGTAAATGGGTGACGACTTGACTAGCGTGAGCGAACGTGCTTCGGGAATTTTCGCGACGATGCTAATGATGATGAAGGTGACTCCGTATTACGGCCAACTGCTCACACTTTCTTTCTCCTATTTACCCGCTTTAACAATGAGTTGCTCTTGAACTTGTTGGACTTTTTCTCCGCGTTAATGAAAAGCTCTAGCAATCCACTCTGTTCGTGTCTCCGGCTTCACCTAATTAGCTGCACTCAAGATTACAAAGTGCGAGGAAAGCCTTGGCCTAGCAATTGTCCGAAAAGACAGTTGTGGGACATCTCAGAGTGCACAATATTAGTGTCTAACTTTATTCTTACGAATATATCTTTAACAAGTTTTTTTTTAGTTAACGTGGACTTTAGGTAATAACATTTTGTATTTCGTTTTGACAAATCATCTTTAACAGGAGATGACAGGGTAATTCGATCCGTTAACTCGCGTCGTGAATGATCCAAGCTCCCGGAATATTGTTGAGCAAAGATGGGAAAATACGTCTATTGATGATAGTTAAAGTAGCATTTGCGACTTTCACAATTTACATTTGCGGCTACATCATAAAGTGCGTTCTATAATCTACGAGAATTGGCCGAAATTATCTGCCACTTCATAACCGACTTCCCATTACAAGTCCAACGTACTGAACTGGTGATGTAACCGCGGCAGCTCAGTGGGAGTTCCCAGTACGTACAATTGTTCAGTGCTCCCTTACGTCAGTCGAATGCGTGTCTATGACAGATGTGACGGATCTATGGGTTAACCTGCTGCCGACTGGTTCACTTTACGGCCCGCCGCGTGACTAATTACCGCTGCACGGATGGCCAGCATGCGGACGTGTTACTTCTTTGCAACTCGTCTATCCGTAGAAAATAAGAAGTGCGCGCTCTCTCGCAGCATGTGCTGCATGCAAGATTGCATCGATCTCTCCGCGTAGAAAGACGCGACAGACACCGAAGGAGCAGGAAAGTAAAAGCATTCAGCGATGCTTCGGCAAAATCGTCATTAGCGTTCCTCTTCTGCATATGGAGATAGCAGCGTTTCACCCGAATCCCACTTCCTATTGTAATATATCCGAGATAGCGATTGCATCCTCGTGCAATTTGTATAATTATTCAAGAATCTGCACTGAGGCGACAGCGGCGCGCGCGCGTCTCTCCTAAAAATAGGGGGGAAAAAGCCGCGAGGCGGCGCGGCGGGCGATGATATAAATCTCTGAATGGCATGAGTCAAATAGTCGTGAGTCCCCCTTGCTCGTACACTTTCTCCGATCTAGAGAGTCACGTGCGCTTGACGCGCGCTATACTACAGTCAATAGCAGCGCACAACTCTCCAGGAGGTATCGCACACTTGGAATCCTCAGGATCCAAAGTGACAGATAAATTCCATAGCCGTAACTTAGAAATGGAAGTAGGAAAATGCAAGCCGTCCGTTTACCGGCTCCATATCAGACTTAATTAAACACGCTATAATTGATCATAGATCGAGATCTAATCTCGGACTAGTAAAATTATACTTGAGAAACGGAAGAGTAGAATAAGATGGTTCATTAATGCCGATGATTCATACCTCGCGTTTTATTTAAGTGGTTCTCCGTCATACGCGCGGCGGCGCATCGATGTCCTTTTTCACGATCTTCACCGAGGTCTCATTCATAAGGTGTGTGCATTAGTATGCGGCTACGGAGAGGAAGAGAGAGAGGGCGAGCCGAATGAAATTTAATTGAACGAGCGCGCATAATTCATCGGTGTCGTCGATCGGGCTAACGTCCAATTAATTCCACGTCGAATATCGTAAAATTGGCGTGTCGTAACCGGGAATCGTTGGGGCTCGCTGTCGGCCGAATAAAATGTCAGATCCACCATGAGAGCTATCGGTGCATTCATCTGCCTAGCACTTTCCACCGGCCGACAAATACAGTGCGAGGCAATAACTGCGCCACGACACCCTTGGGAGCGTGCGCGCGCGCGCGCGTGCGCCCGATGACCGCCTTGGGAATTTATGTGTACGCTAAAATCTTTGCCTCGATGGTTCATTCGTCATCGACGTGAGCGCTCTATCGCGTGCTAATCGGCCTAAAAACAGTCGCCGGCAGTAATTCAGGAACAGCGGGTGTGTGGGGCCACGGGCGAAAGAGTTATGGGAGGGAGAGAGGAGAATCGGATAGCCATCCATTCTGGCTGGATGCGCCCGGGCGCATCTCGAAAGAGTGGACGCGCGACCTCAAAAACCATTGGGAGCGTAGGTATGGCCGGGCTATAGATATACGATAAATTATGCTCCCTCTTTTCCTCGAGCAAGAGAGCGGTAACGGGGCTGCTCGAAAAATCCATTAGGAGGCCGCGTGCCCGCAACAAAACAATGCGGCATTTACTCGCGCGAGCCTTCTATCATCAATCACCTATTTCACCCTGAGAAGAACACTGTTTTCGTGTCGTGCCCGTAGCCTTCCCTGCCTTCCCTTCACATAACTCCAAAGGCGCTCGCTCCCGCCACTGTCTCCTTACAACTTAATCCTTGGCGAAGAAGTACACGATCTTCGAGTTAATCAAGGTTTGTATCCCTTGCCAATCCCGATGAATCCCTTATCGGCGTCAGTACCTCCTGGCACTTTATCGAAATGTGTTTAGTCACCATTCAACGAGATCAACGCTCTGCTCTTGTATGAGCAAGCCTACGATCAGTAGACAAGCTGTGGGACTCGTTTTGTCAGGAAGCGGAGGAAGTTGCGTGGATACATTTCACGCATGGTACATGTACGTGTGCCTCTTGGATTTATTGCGCATTATTCGATCACTAAATCAACCTTGTCCAGCCTCCTTTCGGCACTTCGATCCTGCCCCTTTTGGCAGCAGAACAACGTGGGCGGAATAATTTGGCTTTACACGATGAACCGAACGGGCCACCGCGCGTTATTGATGCGCTCGCGTGAATCGATCTTGCGTCACTGATTCATCGCTGACTTATGTCATTCGCTGAAAAGAACCCAGAGCGAACTGCCCGTCTGACGTTTGCTGCAGCCATACAAGGTGATATGGTTAAACTGTAGCCAGATGACACTACCACGACACTAATTCAGATCAGATTCTAGTTTGTGTTCTTAAGGTGGCCGTATTTTGTCGGTTAAAATCAGACTTATAATAGTTGGTCGAATTGTGAAACCTGCTTTTGAAGTTTTGTTGCAATGTTCCTGGTATCCGTAGTCGATAACTGATACCCGGCAGAGATTATTAAAGCGTAAGTAACATACCAGAGCAGTGGACCGGTATCTCTTTATCGGTCCACTTTCTATAGGAAATCTAATAACGGTCAGCTGGCTCCCGTCGAGCAGAACAGCCATTATGCATCGGCAGATATTATTCTTATGGAAATTAAAGGCCGCACAGATAAGCAGAGATAGTCCAGCGAATGAAAGTGACGGTAGTTCCTGCTGACGCAACAGTGGTGGAACTAGCAATTTATGATTCTATCGACGAGCTACTAGTTTCGGCATCTAATCTCTATTCAGATGCCAGCAATACTTTGGTACGCGACACAACCCCTTTAAAGGCACGCGAGAGTAACATATCACGAAGTAAGGCTCTTGCGCAGCCTCTGCCGGTTATATTGCACCAGTTGCAAGGCTTATCAGAGCATCTTAGAAGAATTATTTAAACGTTTATAACTCAAAGACGAACTCTATTACCATTTTGAAGTGAACGTGGGAAGGGAAAGCACCAGTGAATTTCTCGGCAAGTAAGGGTTAATAAATTAAAGGATAAACCCTAGCCAAAGGAAATTCAGTTCATAGCTCTGGAAAAAAAGATTGATTCGATTGAAAGGGGTGTCATTTGCCCGATATAACCGAGGAGTTGGTAGCAATGCAGTAACTGGTGTTAACCCCCTAGAAAATGGCTGGTGCGATCGGCAAGGGGGAAGCATGACGGCAACGTACTCGTTGTCCCTTAGTGCGCGGCATTCCAGGCTGTCTTTAATTATCGGCTCTTAGAGGAAGGAAAAAAGCAAGCTACGCAAACCTACCTACGACGTAATAACGAGGAGCAGGGAACCTCACCGATGGCGGAGGAGGGACACGGTGTTCGCTCCCTGCCCTCGACGGTTTACCTTGAGGAGGATTCCACAGTGGCTTCGATCTAGTCTACCCACGCAAAAATAAAAGGTAAAGCCCCCCTTTACAAATGGCGTCCAGGTGTGTAACTACGGTAACGGCACGCCGCTCCACTAGTAGAATACGGAATGCGAGTATAGCGAGTATACATAGGGGGTTAAACCCGAAGGAGTTCGGTATGCCGAGTGGTACAGACATGTAACTGCCGTGGAGGGCCCCTCTTTTTGCGCCGGCACGGAGTTACTGCTACAAGAAAATAACATCATTACACCCATGAGGCCGCTCCACCGGCTGCGTACCGCTTCTCTTCTGCTACCATGAACCGACCATGTCTAGGGACACCCGCTAACTACTCCCGATCCACCCTCTCTTATTGGCACACCTCCGCCAACAAACCGGCAGGCTCCCACTACAATTCTCTTTAAACAAATCGTGAAACTTTCAATTGCAACACGGGATAAACAGACGTGGCTTTATGGTGGGTACAAGTGCTTAAGATAATCGGGAGACTTGCAATTATTAAACAATTCAATTGGATTCCGACGATGGGACCCCGACCACCTAACACCACGAATCACTTTCACGCAAATTTCGACACGGTATTACTGCCAGCTAGACCTTGTTTCGTTCTCGCTCTCTTTTTACCGGGAAATTACACGAACGCGAACACTTCAGTACCACTAGCTACAGCGGATGCTTTAGAAGAACGGTTATGTCGCGATAGAGATCGGTATGGACTACAACGTGCCGGGCACAACCTTGCGACGCGACGTTCCTCTACTAGCTACTTTCCGAGGAAACAAGCAATTATTGTTCTCTCAATCACCTTGACTTTGCATTGCCATGATTTATACAGTAACATTAACACGTGTGAGACATTTGGCAATAAATATGTACCTATAAAGTACATAAAGTTAGAATCCCATTTTCCAGTAGTACGAGTCAATGGCATCCACGCCCCTGGCGCGGAGCTCTCTGGCACAATAAAATTGCCAGCATAAGTTCTCTTCGATAACATGATCGTTTTCTTAAATTATTGTACGGCATATCGTACAGGATATGTTAGTTAATACGTTTCTATATGTATATAGAACGATTATAATAATTTTAATTAACCACGAATGCTCCACAACACCTTCCTGCATTCCATTGAGATATTGTATATGATATGATATTATACGATATAGAATTAATGTATAAGATACATAATGACTAATAAGAAGCAGGATGCAAAATGGATCTTCAAAAGCGAGTGAATCACGTTGTAGACGCTGGAGGATGTAGAGATTTAATTAAACATGAGCGTGGCTCATAAAAGAGTATGTAAAGGGAGATTCCGAAGGGATGTTCACACCGATATCAGTACGGTCCAGTCGTGGCCGCCCTTTTTCTGAGATGTATCCGCTCGGTCCACGGTATCCTTCGGCTCCGGCTCCGGCTTCGGCCCCTATCCTATGGTGGCGAGGTGCGCAACGTGTAATGGTGTACCATCTGAAAGTGCAGGTCTCGCCGAGGTCTTACCTACATTACGTACGAGACAAGGGAAGCCTACCACCGCGGTACAATGAGGTACTGGGAGGCGTTATAAAGGGCTCTGTGTAGTTATTAGAGGTTATGACGGCGGTAATATCTCACTCAGCAGGCTTCTCTGTAATGCTATGGCCAGCCACTCTTCCCCATTGCCCACTCGCCGGATCCCCATCGCCCCCACGCTCTTGTTCTCCTACTTCCACTCCAGCCATTTTCCCCTACGATCGTCTTTCACTCCTTTCCTTACACTTTCTTCATTCGGTCAACCTTTCTTTATCCTCATTTCGACGCCAGTATTCATCTTATCAATTTTTGGAACTTTCAGGAATAATTTGCGCTTTTTAAATATTGATTTTCCCAATGTATCCTCCGAAGGAAAATGGCCTGGCAATTATGAGCCTGCAATGTGGTACATCCGTTTTACTATTTTCTTGGTGGTTCGGGCGAATGTCTGATAGCAGAGACACGTCACTTTGACAATAGCCGCACCCCACCGTTTACGTCACCTATTTATGCCATTTTTGTCGTATTCTCGGCAAATATTTAAGTGTACTGCGTCAACGCAGCCGAAGACTCAACATCTTCTTTTATGATGGTTCTGCGGACTGTTAATTTTTTTATCCCCTCGTAATTCCTCAGTCCATCCACCGTCTTCTCTGCTGAAAGATTATTCTTGCGATAAATGTTGTAGAAATAGGTCCATTAAGAGTGCGGGGCCAATAAAGATACGACGAGTGGAAGCGGTGCGAGGCTATCGCATGATATAACGTGCGAAAATCGCAAAAGTCGGGTAGAGAGTATCCATGGCACACGAGTACATTGAACCTCCTTTGCTTTAATACATATATAGCAGAAGCAGGGCTTTTCCTGTACAGCGCAGGCTCATTAGTATAAAGTATTAAGGATCATCCCGATGGCCGTGCGCAGATTCCATCGGCGTCGGTTCATCCGGCGATGCATCTAATCCTGTATGCGCGCGCTCTCCTCTTCCTGGTTCTGAATGATTTCAGAATAACTCGTGGAAATGGCATGCGGCCGATGTAAAACGAGCGAAAGGTAAGTGCATCAGATGGATCGAGCGTCAGCAACCCTGAGACCGGCGGCACTTTCAGCTTCTCGCTCGGTGCAATTCCGCCGGATGAAACGTGGAGTTCTGCCCGGTGTTACTACCACCGCACTGCAACGGTTATCCCCAACAGGAGAAGGAAGCGGGCGTGCTCGCGCGCGTGCGTGGCTACATTATTCAAATCCCATGTAGATCCGTATCGAGCCATGTAATTCCGGCGCGGACGCGTGTTCCAGCCCCGTAGCCGGGCCAACACTTAATTTGTTCGGATTCTCGGCAACCTCACAACCGCCCAGCTACTCTGCGGGATATGCGCTCTTTCCAGATGCGAACTGCGCTCTTGGATAGCCCAAGTGACGGAAGGGGTTCACCCTCTGCTAACTTCCTCCTCAAAGGGCACACAGTGAAAGTAGTCTTCGACACATATGTATCTGCTCAGTTGGCATCGGCACATATCGCGCTCCTTTGTGTGCAGATTTCAAGCCGGTAGTCCACTCGGATCCAGTTTTCTCGCTGGCCGATCGCCAGCGGACAAATTAATAGCCCCACCCTCTACATACGCAACACACGCGCATGGGTAACAGGTCTCCCTTATGTAAAGCGGAACTGTTGCCAGTCCGGCTAGTATTTATTGTATACCATTATTCGACTGGGAATGACAAAGCTTGCGAAATGGTGATTTGGACTTTAGTCGCATTTCTTTTCCTGCCCCTTTTCTACTTTTCCTACGATCGAACTTGTCTTGCGTGTCTCGTTTTTGTATTATTGGCACGAGGAGGCAAGTTTACGTAATGCGATTACCCGTAAGCCGATTTTCTCGGGCAAGATTCCCCCGGATGCTTTCCCCGCGCGAGAGAGCACGAGTACATCGTGTTCTGCTGCTTTAAACACTTCGCTCTCTAATCGTAATCGGGGATCGTGGCGCGACGCCATTAGCATTGCGATAGAGGACGCTCCCTCAGAGAGGGTTTCCTATCGTTGCGACATGAAATTTTAGTGCGCCGCGCCGCCCAAGTTAAAATATCGCCGGCGATGATGCTATGTATCACCGAATAAGTGCCGAGGTTCCATTCGCCACGAGAATGCCCGAATCTTTCGGCCAATTTAATGCGACCCGCTCGGATAATCTCTATCTGGTATAATGTAACATAGGCGAGAAGAAAAAAGTAGTTCTCTGACCGTATAAGGTGATGATGGAATTTGTCTCTCCAATTAATACCAATTTAGCGAAGAATACCTCGTCCTTGAGAAAGAGAGAGAAACGAGGACGAGTATCGAAATCAAAACAGCCATTGAACCCAGCTCCGATAACGACACACGGACTTTTAATCCTAATTCGTCTTCGCCAAGGTGTTGCGGAGGCAGAGTGTCGAATTAGGTGTGAAAAAAAATCGGTGGTACAGGCAAAAAGTGTATCTAACGATCTGAAATCACCTTGTGGTTAACACGCGTGGAGAAAGTTGAACGTTTATTACGAAGGCACGATTCAGTTAATTAAAACTGCTTTCGGGAGTCAGAGGAGGTAAAGGATTCCCCCCAGGATCTCTCATCACCTGATTGCGTGCGATTTCTAACACCCGAGTTGAATTAAGTATTCACAAGCAGTATCTTACAAACTGTTCCCTGCCCTGGAACTTTTTTCCCTAGTGCGCCACACACACCATGAAGAATCGTGAATTACCTTGGGTGGCAAGATTCGTCCCATCTCGTGGAAGAATCCTGCCGGCGCGGCGGGCCGGCTGCGGCTCGACTCTTCTTCTTTCAGAGTGGCGCACTCGCTTGCTACCTTCGCGTCTGTCCGCCTTTAGAATTCCCGCAGCCGCTCTCCACTCGAGAGAATTCTCCCGTCAATCAAATTGACCCAGTTCGTGCAAGTACCAGCCACATAACCAACCGGTGGGTACGTATTCCGGCGTCGAACGAAATTGCGACGAGCTCTCTCCCTCGATATAACCCGCCCGCCCCTCCGTGAGAAACACCTTTCCCCTTTACCAAGCAGACTGAACGCACGTCGGGGCTGACCAGGATGCATAAAAGTTAGCATTATCTTATCACCACTGTCCCCTTCACTTTTTCGCTAATTAACTTGCTCCCAGAGCTACAGTTTAACTCTTCCACTCAACGGAACACAATACAACCGTCTTTCCCCGCCAGGATAATATCAACGCTACTAATACTCGATCTGTGTGTGAGATCAGTGCCCGTCTCCTTTATACTTCTTTTACTACCCACTGGATTCGAGGCACGCGATAGCTGCTATCGTGCGTCATAACTCGGATGGGCCCTAACAGCAACTTAGTTCGTAATTGTGAAGAGAAAAGAGAAACAAGAGCACGGGTATAAGAAACATATCAAAGTATATTAGAGTATTTTATTAATAGCAGACTTCTGTAAATACGAAACGTGCGGCATAGAAATATCGAATCATCTCACCACTTGGAGAATTGACGGTTCAATATGCTTTCGATCTGTCCGAGGTACACGTGTTTCGAGTCGAGCGGCATAAGACCTCCTTGCGGGTTGGGACGCTCGGTCAGGAACACAGTATACTATGTATATGTAGAATGTATGCACGTAGAGTATGCCTTTGCTCTCCCCGATCTTAAAGGTCTCTCTACTCGCTGCTTGGATCCTCCTTTCTCTCCGGAACGCGTCACGACTTCTTGCCGCTTCCATTATTCTGTCCTCCTTCTGTACCCCCCTCACAACGATGTCTTCCTTCGACTCCACGCAGCCTTATCATCGATTTACGCCTCTTAATTCCTACAAATCGACCCTTTTCTAATTCGTCCAATTGATTTTCTGTCTTTATTTGACTGAAGCCATCAAGCACAACTTTGAAATCAAGAAATTGGGAATCGTTTTATAGAATGTTCGTGGTGAAAAAAGTAGGCTGTGAAAAACGATTTTCTATGAAAACCTAAGACTCGCAGAATGCCTGTAACGATTATGTAAAGCTAAGAACCAATTGTATCTGAAACGTTGTTGACGTCAGCGGTATTAGCGGAACAACCGCGACAATACCGAGAGCTCTGCTGAATGTCATTGCGCCACCGGCGGATATGTCAAATGGACTGCAGACGTTTTCTGTGCTCCCCGTGAAATGGTAATGTACTACTTACCAGCTAAGTAGTCTCTTGAATATATAAAACACACACTCTCATTACGTAACGACATGCGATTATTGAACCCATGGGATTTAGGGTAACGGGAGTTTGTCGATCGTTTTCGCAGTATAAGCAAATTAGTCGCACTTTACTGTAATCAATGTACGAGAGGTCTAATAATTTCATCGCGATAAATCTAAAACCACCAATCAACGGGCTGAAGGTGATTCAATAAAGGCGAGAAGAGCGCCGTTAACTCTTTAGCGTTCACAGGCAAATCCATCTTCGACTCGCACCTGTCGCGGCGATGTGATTAATAGACAAATTGCGTGCGGGCGCGCTCTCGGAGAATAAAGGGAATCGATTAAGGTGCAGTGAGGATCGAGAGCAGGAAGAAAGAGGGCTGCGGAGATGGAAGGCGGCACGTCGCGTCGAGAGGAACGAACGACAGTGAAAGTACGAGCACACATCTGACTGTCGGCGCGACACAGAGTCAGTCTCTCCTGCCTCTTTCTCGGTTTCTCTTTCACTCGACTCTTCGGCGAGCTGCTTGTGTGCACCTTCCGGGTGCGATTGCCCAGTTGCACAACGGGGCCACGCAGAGACGAATGGCAGACCGGCGATTAACTGACCGAGATTCGAAACGTCCATCGATCGAGAACGCGACATGCTGTGTCGCCGTGCTGGTCGCTGCACCGACGAAATGCTCCACCAACTAGGAAGTTGTTGAAAGGCGAACCAGATTCGCCGGAATCGTATGTCTCCCTCACACTCGTCGCCCTCTTGGCTACTTCTTGCAACTTTCTCGGCTCGAACTCCCAGCCGAGCCGTAAACCGAAGCTCGCAATTAATGACGAGCCGTTTGATGACTAAATTCTCGGGATGTTGCACAATAAGTTGCGCGGTACGGAATGCCCGCTCTCCGCTTCTCTCTGTTTCTGAGCCGCACGCGTGTTGAAGGAAAGCTTGCCTCCTGTCGGCTCGGGAGCCCTGTGTTCCTTAATTGCCATTGCTAGTACAGCATACTTCGTGCTAATACTCGAAAGGAGTGTATGTACCAATGCGTTCGGTCTTTACCACCGTTCATAACGTCCGAGCACATTGAGACAATACCGTGAGGGAGCAGCGTTCGAAGGAGGTTGCGTGCGCGCGTGGTACCAGAGAGACCCGGCTAGAAGAAGCGTATACACCGAGCGGGACAAAGGTATGTGTAGCAAAGAAAGAAGAAGTCATAACCGAGGCAAAAAACAGGGGACTTTTAGCCGGCAAAACGGAGCTCGTTAACGGTCATGCACCCATACCCAATGGTTCTTGACGTTCGTACAACTCCACGGAGACCTTGATGCTTTTTATCTTTACTCACTTAGTCCTCCCTCTTACACAGCGAGCGAGCGCCGCGGCGGCGGCGGCGGCGGCGGCGGCGGCGGTGGTAACGGCGGCGGCGGCCCCACTTCACTAGTTGTGTGCTCAACGGAACGCAGAAGATCACGGCGTGCGATCGCCGCGATATACCATTAAGGGTGTCCGCAAACCGAACGCACGTGGATTATATGGTTTCCGAGGACTCACGTCCCACGTTTCGCGTTCCTCATTTTTCTGCCCCGGGTCATTAACGGGCGTCCTTTAATCGCGCTCGTTCACTACTCTCTTCTCTCCCCCTCGCTCCGTCCCGCCCCGCCCCGCCCCGCCCCGCCTTTCGCCGCTCTAGAGAAGCAGGAAACCTTCAAATTAATTTTTTATCACTTGCCGCGTGTTAATTGCTCGACTCCTCGGCTCGTGGTTGCTCTCCCACTGATAGAATCTCCACGGCGGCGGGACGCGTTTGTAATACAAGAGAGTGGACGCGCTCCGAATGATTAACTGACTCGAATTGGGCTAGGAGCGGATGAACGCTTTAGGGACACTAAGCGCTGCTATTAGCAACGCGGTAATTTCTATTTGAATATTCGCCCATATGGGATTAGAGGTGCGATTTGGGCAGGAATGCGTGTCGTTACTGTGCTTGACGCGTTATACGCGGCACCCACGGAACCTCGGATCTCCATCGTCGCGCAGCGCCCACGCGAAGGTCAGGTGTCAGTCACCCGAGAGGTCCAATAAGTGGGCCAAGAAAATGTCCGACGAGTCTCGGAGGAGATGATGACAAAGTTGCTAGAAATTATTGCTACGACTATCACTGAATTAACAAAAAGGAAGAATGTTAGAAATTCGGCGGATTGTGCAGCTTGATTGATGGCGCTTGCCACCCTGCTTGCGCCGATGTTCCGAGCACTCGAGAATAAGATGAGAAGCAGAGGAAGGACGTAGACGATAGGAAGCGGCGCGGCGCGGCGGCGGGAGCAGCAGTCGACTCCGGCAGAGAGAGGAAGGCTCACCTAAAACAGAAACGAAGAGCGATCGTAAGGTACTCTCTTTCAAGAAAGCAGAAAGACGTTTCATGAAAGAAAACGGGTTTGCTAGGCGCGGAGGGAGCTAACGACTTCGGTGCTCGGTCCTCGGTCCTCGGTCCTCGGTCCTCGCGGAGGCCGTGCGCGGAGGCCTTATGAAAGCGAACGGACCATGATTAATTCGTGTCGTCGTTATTGTTTATTATAGCCGTGGAGGCCTTGCGACGACCCACGCGACACGATCTTCACCGGATAGAAAGAGCCGGGCATAGAGAGGCCAATGGAGCGGCAAGGAGAATCGGGGGGAAAGAGTCAAGAGTAAGACAATGATTCCCCGAAGCGCTTGCCTAACATTCGCAAGAAAGTGCCTTTGATTCTGTCCTCTAGAGGCTCTCGCGAGAGCTGCTGCCGCTGCTGCTGCAAGGTGTAAGGGAATCAGGGAAGGAAGAGTGAGTGCTCGCTCGAGTGTGGAAGAAGGATAGGCGGAGACTAGGAAGAAGACGAAGAGTCAGGCAATCAGGCTGCGGCGCGGGAATCGCGGCAGCGTTATTATCTACTTGGGTGGACAGGTGCCAGGGGGTTTATAAAAGTTGGTGCAAGAGCGCGCGCGGCATGGTCAGTGGAAGATCGTTATCAAGGGGGATGAGAGAGCGAGCGGCGCGCAAGGGACGCACTGAAGACGAAGAGACGGTGATGAAGAAGCAGCGGACGAGGAGGAGGAGGAGGAAGAATAAGAGGAAGGAGTAGGCTGGGGAGTGACGGGGGGTGGTCTGGTAGTCGGTGGAGGTCTCACGGCGTAGATTCACGCGGACGCGGACTACTAGATGGTCTCTGCCGGCTGCCGGGAGACTGCGCAAGCCGCCGCCACCAGCGGCACCAGCGGCACCAGCGGCAGGCCCCGCCGGGCTTCGCCAGGAGAAACCGGCGGATGCCAGGAGGAATAAAAGGTCTTCTAGGTAGCATAGTTGCACGCACATTCCCAGTTCACAGCCTTGACTCCGGTGGCAGAGGAGAGCCGTACACCGAGTTGCCGGCGGTGGCGGCGCTTCTGCTCGCTGAGGATGCTGCTGCTCCTACTGCCGAGCGCCGATCCCACTCGTTCCACCTTTGCCACTGCCTCCTCCTAGCTGGCAAGCCGTGCTAGCAATGACGCCGGCAGAGACTCGAGCAAGTAGCAAGAGAATTGGCCCGACCTAGCCACCGAACGAACCGGCCAACGAAACAACGAGTCAACGAACCAATGCATGGAGGAACTGGCAATGGATGGACCGGCATGCTTAGCAAGGAGAGAGTCAGAACGAACCAAGGCATAGGCCAGGCAGGAGAGGAAGCTTTCCTTCTCTCTAGTGCCCACCAGACTACGCTCGTTCGCCTGGACGATGGCAATTATACGCGCTGGAGCCATCCCGGCTAGATTCGAGATCAGATAATCCCATCTGTCGGTGTAAGCGGCCCGCAAACGATCCCGCGAACCATCGGATATCCTCCTCTCCTTTCTTTCAAGAGAGATTTTTCCAAGCGCCAGCCTACCGCCCCGACGGAAGAAGGCGTTCGCTCGCTCGTTGCTTCGTTCCTCGCGGGTGGACTCTACTGATCTCTCCGCCGAGTTCCAGCTCCTCGGGATATTAAACGATCTCGAGTAATCCTCCGAGGGACTTCCGGCTCCGTTGGCATTGAGTTCAGCAGTGCGATGATGGGCAGACTTCTTAGCTTGTTATTGCCGGATATCGCTTTGCCGAGGGGACGGCGAGACACGCGCACGCCAAACTGGCAGCATGAATACTTGCTCGATGCTCATCTTATAAAAGGACGTAGAACCCGGAAAGCTTTTCTTTCATGCTAATGAAACCCACGCGCCAGCCGCTCCTATGCCCTGGAAAGAAGGCATTACTCAACCGCCAGAATTAGAAATAGAGCAAGCGGCCTCTACTGGTTCCAGCTGCGAGTTCTGGAATCGGTTCCTCTGGCCAATAAGAGAGGCAAAGCCACGCGATATAAACTCCCGGTGACCGTCTGACGCGCTCGCTTTCACTATCGTCGGGAAAGAGCAGTCAGTTCGGTTTGCGTTTCTTAAGCGATTATAGCGCTACATGGCTTCAAGATCGAAACAGCAGGGGAGATTATAAAGATCATAAGTTGGGAATTCGGATGTTGCTTAGTAGAAGAAACAAGACTGTGGATGGCACTTGCTTGTATCACGGTGACAGTGAAACGTACTAACGGAACGGCGGCGGCGTCTGCATGGGATGCCGGAGACGCCCACGTGAAATCGACGGCAATGTCATTCCAATGTTAATTGGGGAGGCCGACGCCCACGAGAACTTCGAGTCTTCCTTCTCTTTCTAGATAGAGCACTCGTCAGTTTTGCTTATCGTTAGTTCGATCAGCGTACCGATAAATATCCGCGAATCCTTGGTAATACGCTTAATGAGATAACGGTATTGCGTGCGAAATCCTTATACCTTAATAACAGCTTGCCATATGCAAGCATTCCCAGTGAGAATGCAATGACTGTCAGAACTGGTGTATCCAGTCCAGTATTTTATCTAAACCTTCTCTCGTTCGTGGAAGGCGGCCCCAAGTAATGCGTATTTGAGTACGTATTCTCGGAAGAAAATTCAATTTTTGTAAGATTAATACAAGTATTTCGCGACTTAAGCTCGATTTGCATTAGATATTGCGAATTGATCTTTTTACACAAGATATCGTTAAAAAGCACTACTACTCACAATTGAACGACAGTGTTCGCTGGGCGAGAAACTGCATCTGGTCTCAGCACGCGGTATAAAGGTCGTCTGGAATTCAGACGACCTTAAGATCAGCGCACGCGTTCGATTCCTTGTAGCAGAACTTAATCAACAGGCTTTTTATTCAGCATACCATCTTAGTCGGAGGGAACGGGTACACGTATCGATTCGCCGGGCACGGCTGCATTAAGCGGGGATCTCTCGTCCCGGTTCTCCTTTAAAGGATCTGGGCTCTTGCCGGCGAAGGAGACGGTCGCGGGAGATCAAGGTGACAACAAGATCCATGATTCGGGATTAACGGGGCGGCGGATGCGGGGCGAGCGAGAGGAAATCGGTGACAGGGAGAAGAAATTGGCGCCCCGGAGCGGAAGAGGGAGAAAGAGGGGGCGATAAAAGGAGAACGGACTGGAGGAGGGGAAGGGTCAGGGGCAGAGTAAGTAAAGAGGAGGAGGAAGTACGAACTGGATGAGAGATCGGAGGGAGGAGTTGCTGGTTGGCGGAGCGAGAGAGGAGAGGTCCATCGTGGTGGCAAGCGGAGAGTACATACGGCAGACGGTGAACCGAGCCACTGTCTGGTCCAGCCGGAAAAATTGCCTCTGAATCACTGTACGGCCTACCTGCTGCCTTATTGAGGAACCCGCTCCTTGGCCGTTCTTTTAGCTCATGCAGTCAGGGGTATAAATAGCGCTCTTTGAGAACCCTGGAGACACTACGCTCCCGCGTCCATGCATCACGTACTGCACCACTTCTCCCTGGCTCTCTGGCTCGGCTGTGTATGCGCGCACTGCTGTATGCGTCCTGTGATATACCGGCCATCCGATCGCGTTCTAGATAAGACGAAAGCGCGAGTATAAACTTACTTAAGACGAAAGCAGCCCCGTCGCGACCAGCCGTGCTTAGCCCTTAATCTCGGCGGAGGGCTGTATTTAAACGAGCAATCATATTAATAATAACGCTGTGCGCTCCAGTACACACACACGCACGTGCTCCCCCACATGTGGCCCCAGACTGGCTTTACAGAATATCTATAACTTATTACGCGCGGATGCGCTACCATCGTCTTTGAAATATTGTACACACTATATCAGTTTCGTTAAATCGCATTAATGGTGGTGGTGCCGCTCGCGTGGTCGAGCGAGAAATCATCGTGTCTAATTAATTCGGCGTCCGACAAATCGGAACCAGCTATCTCTCCTTCCTGATCGGGTTTTCCCCGAGGCTTCGAAGGAGAAAAGTCGGACACGATGCCTGCCGAAACCCTCGAGGGGAATTAGAGGAGTTTTCATTCGAGGTGCAAAAGAGGAGAGAAATTCTCTCGGTGCGTGTATTTTGTCGATGGCGGATTGAACGAGGACAACAAAAATCGGCAATTTCGTGTCCTTGCGGTACACCTTGGGCCTCGAGGGCAGGATAACAGGGTTTCCCAGTAAGGCCAGTGTTGGCTGAGGCCCTGGACCTCGGCCCACGTACGGGCTTACTGTCGTCTACCAACACCTACCTGATCCCTGACAGCAGCTCGCCCTGGCATACCAGGAAGAGCGCTCTTCACGCGCCCGATTATCTTAATCACCATCGCGCATTATGAATTCGTCAAGAGTGACCCTTCGACTCGCGTCATCCTCCAGTCCGGCAGGCGCCATGTTTTGCGTTGAAATGCAATTTCCCGCGCCATAAAAGCGATTCTCACGTCGGCCTTTCAAATTCTGAATACAAAAGTGGCAAGTATTATATGGGACAATTGATTGATACGACGCGACACGCTGCCACATTCTCGTATACACCTTGCTCGAGGGAATCCCGAAATAGAGGCACGTATAGGAACGTGTCGTTGGCCAACACGTTCTCGGTCATTCGAGAGCCGCCCTCGCCCGCTGATAAAATCGAACGGACACGTCCTCTTGACTATTCAAGTCACAAATTTATGGGTTACGAATAACCAAGCCTGCCAGCAGAAAGCATCGACTGCGTATTTACGAGCGATTAGCCAAACCCTAAAATCAAATACCCAGAACTCACCACCGTGTATCTGTTTTTAATATCGACCCTCGTCGCGACACTCGCCAAATACTCAATGAGGGGCACCTTACCGTGAAAGTTTTGACCAGTCCTATAAGCACGATGCTTGCTAGAAGCTCTGAAAAATCTGATGACAGATAAATCACAGATCAAGATCCGCTCGGAAAGTCAGTAGTGAGTAGGTGTTAATGAACAGGCATGAATCCTACGCACTACAAAGTCCCAAGGCCTTTACCAATCCCGTCCATAGAAACACTTCCGCTTCATACAAATTTAGTCACTTGAATCATTTCACTTTGTCTCTCTCTCTCTCTCTCTCTCTCTCCCTTTCTCACTTATTCTTTTTCAATAGATCCAATCTTTACAATCTGTCCAATTCTATCCCAAGTCTCGAAAAAAGTGTGAAATTAAACAAGTATTATTTGGGGCGATCTTTTTATTACTTTCAATATGAACCAGTCATAATAATCGACAATCAGCCGCCCCTTTGCATCTCTCCCCTTCGCGACGCACTGATCTTGAATGTGCGCAATAGAACTTGATGCGCCGGCCGGGCGCAAACATACAGTGTAGCTGTAGCCGGAATAATTTAGTGCGAGCATTCTCAGAGTCCGCGCGTACGTCGCCAGATCAAGACGCAGTGATTGGTTGCACGACGCACTCCGGATGGTCCCACCAGTTTCTAAAGGGCGAGACCAGTCCTAAGGTATGTACTTTGCATACCTAGCCGTCGTTCGAGTCTTGTATGGACCCTCATATTTACATTTTGCCTTCTGAGTAGAAGAGAAAGTGGGTTTCCTATTCCCCATTTTCTGGTATCGCAATTCTTTCGCTGCCACTCTTCTTAACTCATGCTTGTCACACTCCTTGACCCTTTGACTACAGCGAAATCTAATGGAGAACGCTTATTTAATCTTCGAAATTTTAGCTGCGATAAATGCTATCTTAACGCAGTCTAAAAACGTTAATAGTAACGAAAAAGTTAAAGCTGCTTCACCGGTAGGAACATTTTTAATGTGACGCGCGGCAGTGTCTCGAGGAATGAATGGTGAATGATATTTCTCCTGGAAGCGCTGGCAAATGAGTACGGTCGGCACTGGATGCACTGTGACGAGATTTGCGACTCAACTCTGAATGCGTGTGTTACAACAGGTTTGTAGCTGCTGCTCCTTCTTCTCCTCGTGCTGAAAATGTCTCGGCAGCTGAGGGGAAATTGTGCGCTTTACGCCGTACGGCTTGGATCACGCTGGGTCGCTGTGTGTCAGGCCATCATCGGTCCAGCTTAATGACGTAATGAAGCCATAACGCATCAGGATTATCGCGCTCCCCTTCGATATTATGCGTTAACGACTTCCTAATGTAACGCCAGGTACAAGCGTCCATTTCTCCAACGCGCCCCAGTAATGTTTTGCCGTAAATAGCGTCTGAGCCACCGGAGATTTAACCGCCAGTCCATCACCAATCTGCATCCGGTCAAAAACGACGATCAAGAATCGCAGAGATCAATTGCTCAACGAGTGCGTTGTTATTTACTGCGGCGAGCTTGGAAAACAATTACCGCGGCAATACTACCGCTTTACAGCGATAGCACCCTTTAAAATTCGTCACGGCCCTTCTCAGCTGGAAATATCGATTGCAAGGAAGCAGGATAATGTACCGCGAACTGCACTGGAAAATTACCCATCGCCGCCCAACGACTCCTGGGCGAAGGGAAGGCGTCGCGTGCCTGATACGTGCACGCACTCCTTCCTACCGTCTGGCCACGGCCAAAGTACACTATTACGACAATAGGACGAACGCAAGTATAGAAGCATATCTTTGCAGGTATGCGAGCCAATGCTGAGTAGCATGCTGTACTCTTATGCCGATCTTAAGCCCGATTCACATTCGACGTAACTAAATAAAACTTTATCTTGCACCGGGTCACTCTATCAGTCGAATTTGATGCTCTGACCATTCATCAGCTTTAAAATCTTCTGATTTAAATCGAGTCAATTATTTTCTTCCGAAGGAAGGTGCGTGAGAGCGTATTTGAAATGTGAGTTGTGCTTTAGGTGGATCGGACGGGCGAGGAAGAACATAGACACGGCCGGCGGAGTGCGGCCCGGCCGCTTGGTCGCTTGGCCGCTGGTCGCATTGCCATTAACTCGCATTGTTCCACGGTACTGGCCGCAACCGGGCAACGGTGCATCCATAATCTTACGTCGCATCCACGGATACAGTTATGGCCCCGGGGACACATGGCGCAGAGAGAGCACTGCCCGCGGTGGACCATTGATCATGGAGATGATCTTCAGCTTACGTGCGGCGGACAGGTCGTGCGACCGATACCTGCACGATTCGGCGGCAAGATAGACAGGTGTTCGGGAAAAAGTCACGACTGCCCGCGCGCACGCTCGCCCGCTTCTCGCCACGTGTGCAACGGAACGTCCGTTCTTCGGTTGGCCAAGCCATGCTAGCCTCCTCCTCAGCTACCGTTCTCCTATCCTCCTGATGAATATCACCAGTCTGCGCCGCGCAGCGCCGCGGTTACCGCACTGCGAATTCTTCGCCCACGATACGCTCGTTCCGACTAGCGGTCCGGAGACCGGACTCCGGACTCCGGAGGCGTCTGTCCACGCTTTCTGTACGTCCGTCCTTCTATACCCTCCACGCCAACAGCTCAGGAAGTTCCTTATCTCCGCAAAGATAAATGCACTCGCCAGCAACATCCTCCAACGGCGAAGAAAACGAAATCTTCCCTAACAGCGCACCAATAGTTGCTCGGTACAGGTTCCTCATACTCATGTTCCTCGCGTTCAAATATATTTACATATTCATATTTAAATACTCCCTTGTTTATCCGACGGAAAGGGATAATTCTATTTTGTGTCAATATTCATTTCGACTCCCTGAGCATTGCCATGCTAAGCGCGAGTGAGCAAGTGATTCTGGGACGCTGAGTGAGCGTGATACTGCCGCGTATTGAACTTTCTGCTATCTAAAGCTTTCAGCGTATAAATTAATCAAAATTTATCAACAGGAACAAACTTTATTTAACAACTTTACCGATCAGCAGACACTGAACTTAATCACAACGAAAGCTCATACAAATTGATTATTAAACCGTGCGAATGCTGCACATAAACACGGTTTATACTATTTATATCCAACATCAGACTCTACTTCTTATTAATATTCGCCTCGAGAGCTATGTGTGTAATAATGGGATCTCCACAAATCATTAGCAATTCATTAGATTCTATATTAACTAGATCTGAGATGTTTCGCGCGAGCCCATGAAAAGGTGTCCACGCGTCCAAGTGGGTATTTAATATGCGGTTGAAGTCTTATCAATAAGAGCATACGTGCAAGGGTAGATCCGAGTGAGAGAAGTCGGATAATTCCAATTCCCCAGTGGACATTGACGAATCATTGATTCGCGCGGGCATCATTAACCAAGCGGCTACCTACGTGCGCGCCGGTGTTGGTGAGCCACGGGAGGGTCGAGTTCCGCTTGCCAAGCGTCTTTGCCTTTCCGCTCCTCTTATACACGACCTGTCCTTTTTTCTGGTGTGGCTATGCTCTCAGGACACTTCGAGCAATGCGCGCTAATGCATGCGCGTTCATATAACATCCGCTATAAATGAACTCCTCCTACTATGTAAAACTCGATATTATTTGGTATTAACGGATCCCTGGTATTCGCTTGGGTTATTTACTTAGTTATTTGGTTATTAGTTCTAATAATTTCATCTTTTGGCAACAAGATGCAATATAATGATAACAATCACTCAAATTTGTTTCGAATAAATCTGGCAATTTTGAATGTACAAGTACACGCATTTACATGCATGTATGTATACACATGCACTTAGTTTGTAATTACTGGAGGAAACCCTATGGAAGAATTGTGGTGAGCGCGGTAGCCAGTGATCTTCACGGTATTATACCTGGGATGAGGAGTTGGGCGGCAAGGAAACTTTATTAATGTAGTCGGGAGGGGCGGGCGGGGATGGGAAGGGAGTGCGAATCGGATGACGTCAGCGGGATCAGTGGTGAAGCGTAATGCAGAGTGGACGGGAAGGATGAACACACACGGAGAGTCGAAGGCAGAGCCAGGTAGGCTCTCCTCTTGCTCTCGGAGGAGGCAAGGGGAGCTCGTCGGAGAAGTGAATGAATGTAGCGGAGCGTGGGCGAGCAGCGGCTCTCAAGCATCGCTGGCAAGCGGAGAAGCCGGTGAGAGGCGAGCGATAAGAAGGAGGAAGAGTCAGCCGTAGTCAGCCACCTTCGCCGGGCACTCTCCTCCTCGCACGGAAACGGATTACCGCTGATACTCTAGCGGCAGAGCTAGAGGCAGCAAGGCTAGTCCGGCTAGACGACACGTAGCTTGATTCATTCATGAAAAACACGAGGCTTTATCCCAATTAACACGAGTCTCCACTCAATTCATGCGGCAGCGAAGATGCCCATTAATTTTCGCCCCGCGCGATACCTCTCGGTTGGCCGCTTCTTCGATAGAGCGAAGCGTCTGTGCGGATGAAGTTCGAGCGGATAGCAATGGAAGCTGTTCGCATGGCCGAGAGAAGGACCAAGTCGGCAGTGACGAGTACGGAGAGAGCAAGAAGGAATACTAGCTAGAGGAGAGAGAAAAGAGAAGATGAAGAGGACAGAGGAAAGAAAAGAGGTGGTGGTGGATCGTGTCCGTTGCTTCTTCTCTCTACCTTTCTCTTGATCTATGTACCTATCCCTATCCGCGGCAAGCGCCAACTTATATCCGGGCGCTATAGGCCCCCACCTTATATCTTCTAGTCCTGACTCGAATATTTCAAGCCCCTGACAAGCTTCGCCTACCCGAGATAAGCCGGTAGACACCAGTCCGCGCCCTCGGCCATCTCTCGCATCCCTAGTCACTCGATCCTCTATTACTACTCCGCTTACGATACGTCACACCACTCTCTCTTTCTCTCTTTCTCTCTTTCTTTCTCGCTGAACCTTATAAAGATTGCTCTGTCAAAGTTGAAATAAAATCTTTAGAAAACTAGTTTTTAATGCGAGTATCTTAAGTGAAATAATCGTCTCCTTTCAATGGTATTTGAGAGAGCGCCGATTACGTTACCACGATTACGAAAGTCGTAAGACGACCTCGAAGGAAAGCCATAAAATGATGGGCGGCCAAAAGCGTGGTACCATCGCAAGGTGACTTTCAATTTTCTACGTGACTACGTTTTCCACGTGAAAGTGCAAGTGTCGTGTGTAATCGAACGGATATCTTGAGAAAGCACTTCCACGTGCGGGTTCGTGGTTCAAGCAATTCGTCGATGCTTATAGAGACAATAACAATTAAGCATAATGTCATAGTTCGCCGCATGCTTCGAAGGAAGATGCAGCCTGAAGAGGTGCACGCTTCCCTTCTCGGATATCTCTATGGCGTGAAAGTTACCGGGGGAATGAACGCGAGGTACATCGGTAACCGTCATCATACATATGTGTACCTTAAGTGCATCTGTCAGGTAAAAATTACTGGACTCTTCAATGATTCCTGTAACGATACTTCCGCTTTACAATAACCTTTACCCTTACCCTAATTGCAATTGACGTTTTTATAATTCGTCGTCGAACAGCTTTAATCCCACCTACCCTCATACCGGCAATTATTCTTCAATAATAATTGTCTATAAACTTTTGAAGCAATGACAAGAGAAGACTCGGTAGAGGAGGTGGAATATTTTTCCAAGGAATCGGTAAGATCCGAGTGAATTTGCATGTCGTGAAGATGAGATGTGTCGTGCAGGTGGTCGAAGGAAACGCCTAATGGGCCGCGAAGTCGAGCATGCCGGTTACGTGGCGGTGGTATCAGGAGGCGGCGTGTCTTCGAAGGAAACAAGACGAAAGTCAGTGAGACATTATTGCCGCTGCGGCTGGAGAGCATGCACGTTGATATCGGCGCTCTCCATTCGGATTAATCATTGGCCTGCTGGCTGACTGGGCCGCTAATGCGGCCAGTTAGTCAAAGCGTGCGTGCAACGTTAATTATTGCTTCGCCAGTCCCACGAATGTTCGAACTCCTTCATTCAGTCGAGAGTGGAGCTGGCTGGCCGCACTGCGGCTTATATGCCGCCACCTTCTACCTAGAGGCTCGGCCTGATGACTCTTCTCTTCGGCGAGTATCCTCCTCGCCAAGACCAGGCTAGTTTGGCTGCGAGGCGCTTCTGCTCCACAGCTAATTGGAACCAACAACATCCAAGTAGACGTCCATAGTTCACCGCGACCGTCGCGCGTATTTGCACAAGTCACCTTTTTTTCTAAACCGAATAATTATTGAACCATATACACTTATATTTAACTTATTGTCGATTCACTTCTTTATATTTTCTTGGTTCCATGTGTAAGTTAATCACGCATAATACACATCGGTATTAGGTGATAGTGTCGAGACGACATACACAACATTGTCTTTTAAGAATTGCAACAATGGGTGTACGCAAAAACAAACACACTTATCACCGGTTTCACTATACAAATATTTACTCGGATTATTTTCATTTATATAAGCATATTTGTGTGTTATAAGTGCACGTTTCATGTCTGTAAATACCGACGTTATGGCAGGGAGGAATTGGGGAGGTGACCCACTCCTCATAAGCTGGATTCTACAGGATTCCCTGTATTCCGGTGTGGATGCATTTGCATAGATAGTTATTCAGCAGTCGGGCCTTCGTAGAAATAGCCTTTTGTGTGCTCCCCTTGCACAATGTACATCTTACATAATTTCCGCGCGGACCGTGACGAAGTCCGCCGGGCGGAATATCGGCGCGGAATTATCGGCGCGGTTTGCCGGCGACGACGCGGACACGGACACGGAGACGAAGAGGCTTTTCCGCCGGTTCACACTGTCCCTCGGCACTCGGTCACCGTTCGATTCGATTTACATGCAAATGCCGCGCGCCTTTTAACCGGCGTCCTTCATTGTTAACTGCCTGCAATAAACAGCGGGACCCCTCGAGCAATGACATAATACCAATTGCGGTGGCAACAGGTGAGGAATGTGCGCGCGTCCCGCCAGGGATTTTTCGCTCGCGCGGAAAACAGGGGAGCGAGTCCTCCCCAATGAATAATGCACAATGTAATTCTCGCCCCTTTTTCTCGACTACGCACCATTGGTGCAAGCAGTGTCGACGCATACGCGCCTGGATTGTGCATGCATGCATGCTCTCGCTCGGAGACAAGTGCGCGCACGGATCCCAGCGGTCCGTCGTCTCGGTAAATCGCCTCGTAAATTTCTCCCGTCGTCAGGTACGGTGCGTACGTGTCCGGGGCGATATTCGCCTGGTCGGCCACGTCAGGGTAAGAGAAAGCAGAGTGCACTGGAATGGCCATTAGTTCTGGATAAGTGGGTTAATTGTGTCTGAGCTTGGGGGAAAGAAACTCGTAGCAACGAAACTGGCGTACATTCTCTCTTGGCGGTGCGGCTAAAAACCAAGTTTACGCCTGCTGGCTACCGAAAGGGAAAGGTGTGACCGTCGACGCGACGCTCGCACTTACCTTCATTCGTGTCCGAACGCCACAGGAGGAGTGCTGTGCGGCCTAATGCGCATTCTAAGCGTGCGGTCGGGCGCGCACGCACGCGCCCGCACGCCGTGACTACTCCCTTATCGCGCGAAGCACCTAATTAACAACCTGTCTGACGTGCGCCAACCAAGATGCTAGTATATACCCTCACTGACGAACTTATCGGCTGGCACTGGGACTTGCTAGTTTCGCCAGCGAATAGCCAGGTACCTCCGGCACCGTACTTCCGTCGCGTGCCTTAAATCATCCGGCAAGCATTCCTATTATCGGACAGCTTACGATACTCCTAATGCAGCCTGACCCGGACGCACCTTCTCAGCTGCTATTATTAGAAGCACGGGAAACGCGCTGACTGCGTCAAGGTGCAACCGTGAATGCGCCTGCCTGGCTGCCTGCCAGCCGACGAACGGTGATTAATTAGTATGACGGATGCTGGAAGGTAGGATGCTCGGGAGAACGCCGGGTGAAAGTGCGCTCGATCGACGAGAGCAAAGCTGAGTCGGTGAAAGTTCCACCGTCGCCACTCGTAGTGGACACAGGGATATTGTCCTGTCCACGTGCATACACTCTCCATCCACGGAAATGAGCATCAATACTCTTACAAGCCGCTCCTCCTTAATGCTCCGTTGCGGTCGCACACTTTTCTTTGCGGCCCATAAAAAAGTGATCGGTACAATTGATGAGTTCTAACAGGTCAGGAATGGTAGTCCAATCTTTGAGCGGCAAACAATTAAACTTTGCTCGCAGTGAGTCAGATAAGATGCTGAACAGCTCGAGATATCGTCGGACAACAATTGGCCGGCATAGAGAAGCGATTAACGGTTACGTCGCTCGATTGATTCGAAAAAACCCACGCGCGAATGGAAATCCATCATAATACGATTTGGGATAGCAAAACTCCTTTTATCTTAATTGATCGCGGACGAGCAGGCCAAAGACACGTTGCTTTTGAAGCGGGGTCCCGCTCGACCCACCCACGTTCCTATTTCGAGGCCGATAGAGTGTCTGCCAGGATGTTTTCGACAAGCTGTTCACGAAACTGCCGCTCGAAAAATCCAAGAGTTAGTGCCCAGTGGGCTACGGGCGCGCGTTGCGATTTCAGTTCCGAGTATATTCGAGGGTGATGTCAGCCTTGGCGCCTCTAACGGGCGACGCTCCATTCCCGCTTGGTTTATCCATTGTTATTTATGCGCGCACTCTAAAAGTGGACCGTGCGTATCGAGCTCTGGAAAGGAGTAAAATCTCGGGCCCGCACGGACAATCAATATTCATAAAGGTGGGCCCGCAAACAAGGGGCCGCGGCCGAAGTCCAATTAAGGCACCAGGAAGAGGGAGATTTCTCGGAGAGTTAGCGCGAAGGTAGCGTACGCGTGTAAACGGCCTCTCTACGTATGTATTTAGATCGTGCCGGGTCTAACCTAGGGCCCCGGTCCAGATTTATTATCCCGCGGGACGTAGGCAGATCGCCCACTACTACCACCGGCGCGGCGCACCTTCCCACGCATCCCTCATACGCCGATACCTACTTACATTGGTCCCATCGAAACTTCTCGGCAACCTGACACAACTGGCCGACTTCGATCTTCCATCGTTAAATGTTCCCATTACCATCCCTTTCGAAGACTCGTGTCTACTTGGAGGGAGTCCTTTTCATCCTGAAAAATCCAAGAAGCAAAAGCGTCTGACCATGCACGGCCCCTTTCCACTTGCAGTGCAAGTCACGTAGCAGAGCCGTCTCGATGTTCGGAACTCCTCGCTGCTACGGAGAACGGGGTGGGCGCTGCTTCCACAACTATTCGATCACTAAATAACTTCTCTAATGATCCATTGTGCGTTTCCTGTCTTTCACTCCAACTGACCCTTTACACTGAGAGAGCTACGTAGGATCAGTTTTTACTGCACTAGACACGTATTTCCGGGTGTAGAGTGGTGTTGGCACGCCTGACTCTTCGATGTACAGTTATTCCATTGGGACGTTACCCTAGCAGTACAGGTTGTTACGACTACCCCCGTAGTACTAAAACTTTTAATACTATTCTGGAGATTCCCCCGCAATGAAACTGACGTACAATAAAGTGGCTCGTATGACCGGCGCGCCGAGTCTCTTTATTTGAAGATGCGACCTCGGCGTGCTTACGAGGTGCAGCGCAGGTCGTTGGAAGGTTTTTATTAGTTGGGCGTGGACCGAGTGTGTCGTGCTTGCGTATATACCTGTTCGACTAGGTGCGAGACCGTAAGTGGGTTCGTGCATGCATACATATGTATAGTAGAGAATGATCGGAAAGCGGCGCTAACACAGCAGGTTAACCCACACGAGCGCGTCATCTTCTTATATCTTCGATGACGTCAGTTTCCAATCGGCGCGGCGGTAGGTTGAAGGACCTCGAAATCGGTGCCGGCGAGGTACCCGCGACCGTTTTTTCAATCTGCCATTTAATTTCGGTGTACGACGTTGGGCGACTCGTGCCGACGCCCTCCGAAATCGGATTGCTTGCCTACTTTCCTTTCCAATCTGCGGACGCGTCTGATTCATCGGCCGGCGATATACGCGCACGCCCATGCACTCGACCAAATAAAGATTCGAGTGCGCTCTTGCTCATTCGCTCTGATTTTGTACGACCGACTTCTCGAACAGTTCTCTTTCATACCTGGCAAACCTCGAGATAGTACAGACTGACCGGTTCTCTCGCCCGGATGTAATTTCTTTCTAGAGATACCGGAATAATGCCGACCTCACCGCGTGCAATTAGCGGTCATTACATTCGACAGGATAATCAGCCATCTCGGTTGATCATGATGATGCGTCAGTTTGTGCAAACAAAGTTATCGCCTAGAAATTCCGTAAGAGCAATCAGGCACTCGTGTGAAGCTGCATGCTCATGATGCAATAATAGTCGCCCTAGCTATTCCCGCCAATACAACTGGGATGGAAAAAGTGCGCGTGTGCGCGTCACACGCGCTTCAAGAGGATCGCGCCGCCTATAACAACTGAAGTGTAACAAAATATTCACGTTCGTTATCTCGCTCGACTGTCACTGTCGGACCAAACAGTACCCAATTATACCGACTTGGACGTCCTCACCGAGCCGAGCCGAGCCGAGCCAAGCCGAGACGGAGTCCTTGAGAGCGGCACGGCGCGCGCGTTCAGAGCAGTTGCTTGATCTCCGTGTGCCTGGGAGGACGAAAAAATCGGCTATAATTATCGTAGGAAAAACAAGATCGTCGAACGGTCGAGGGAAGACCAACAACAACGGACAGAAGACCTTATAGCAGAAGACGATACATGTCTCCATCGAACAGCAATTAACCGTTTGACGCTAATGCATTAGCGGAAAGCGAGGACGGCAGATATGTGCGCGCGTCTCTCCACGGAACTTATAGCCCGGAACTGCGTGGCGCTCACCGCGCGGGGATATAAATGTTACGTGTTACAAGACGCAAGGCGATAAAAATTCATTACAAGCGGCAAGTGCTCGCGCGCGAGCAGACGATTTACGGCTACGGAGCCAAAGCGGGACCAAGTCTTGAGCCTCAGCCACCGACCGACCGGCTTAAGTTGGTCCAGTGTCGACAGCGGCGTCCTTGCTGCTAATAATTAGTGCGTGTGATGGAGCGATCTGTCATCATCGATAATTATGACAATTATGCGTGCGGCCTATGCACCGCACACTTTAATACGCGTGCTGCCGGAGCCCGCTTGGCGCGCTCGCGCCCTCGTCCCGCTTAATTGCGCTAAGATACGAAACGTCGATTAACGATTGCAATAACCGGGCAGCACGACAACCTTCTTAAATCAAGCAGCCCAGTAACACAGCTCTACGACACCGACGCTAGTCCTCTGTGTACGCACTCCTTTATCACTATGTCCACATTATCACCCTTGGTTTCCTCTGCTCCGATGCCACTTTAGCCTCAGCCACCGTCTATTTGATATACCACTAATACACTTTTTTCCCTGCATTACATATTTGGATACACATACTTTGTGTGTATCTGTACAGCTAGTTCCATCTATTTATGATTCCACTGCAGATTTTAATGAACTCGCGCTTCCCCTTTATATGGTAGCTGTGCATCTCTTCATAGATAAATCTGTCGGCGTTTTCTGTATATTAGTATATGCCGATTGGGCGCGAAAATTACTGAACCGATTTTTATGGAATTTCACTGTTCGATAGTAGAATATCCTGGGAATAAATTCATGTGTTTATAATAACAGTATAATATAAAATTGGAGGGAATCGATGAGAAATAAAATTATGACACTTTTGCCCGTTGTTACATTCGTTGGGTGATAAATGAATAAAGCTGTAAAATTGGAGGCTGTAAAGCAGGTGATAAACTGTCTTTCGGCATATTTACACTGTCGTTTATTATTACTTTTTTAAAGGGAAGGTGCTGCTAGTAATACGCTATATCGGTGTTCTTGGAGCACTGATTGGATAGTCTCGAATATCCGGCAGAATGTTTTTCATACCAAGTTCGAGAGAAGCACGTACTGGACCGACACAAGACAGGAACACGGCCGTAAGCCGATGCTTTTTTCTGATGGTAGCCCAGTCTGCCCAACGACAGGGCACACCACTGAATTCCGGGCCCGCTACAAAGTGCCGCTTTCACTCGATCGATCTGCCGGTGACCGGTTGCAATTGCAAAACAGTGCACGCCATAACGAACTTTTAAAAAGGTTAATGGCACGCGTGTAGGATGTGTTTCTTTTTGGTATCGGCTTTATTCGGCCGCCGCTGGATTTCTTTCAATCGCCGTGACCGCCTTTCCCTTCTACAGAATGCTTGCGCCCTCAAGGTACTCCTGTGCCACTGGAAAAATCGCTCTCGTATTTCACATTGGCAACCAGCTGCTTTTCCATTAATTCGTTTCTTCTTGCTCTTCTAATATAATTTCAGATTCTTTTTGGAATCTCCATACTAGTCAAAGGCAAGCGTTAAGATTCACGTGTACCAAAGGTGTCCTTGTTGCAAAGCCGAAACAACATGCATTGAACAAAAAGTGTCCACGAGAAAGACAAGGTTTTAGCACATGCCTAAAAGCAGATTCCCCTTCTACTTTCCTTGCCTTCCCCGAATTGTAGGTGTGTGACATGTAGTCCCGGACTAAAAGAACCAGTTATGTATCGCGCACACACCTTTCAGCTTTAGTTGATAATGAGAGAAAAAAGGGCTCCGGCAATTAGCAGTGTCACACCGCCGATCTTTTATCTGTTACACTGGAATACACTTGGCTCATATAGCCAGATTTCGTGGTTATTGGACCACGCAATCTAATGGCTCGAATGATAATGCAGGAAGAAGTCGGGGTAGGTCGAAGTCGAAAGAGAGAGAGAGGGAGAGAGAGTTCTCGAGCCGGCAGGCAGAAGAGGATCTTCTTCCGAGCGAAATGTCAAGAAGCAGACGGTTCATTCTCAGCATTTACCGAGGCAAAAGTCTGACCCAACTATTCATTAGACGGGAGTGCAGCTTGTGTTCCTCCCGTGGCATCCTCGTCGGGCCGTGATATCGGCGCGGCGGCGGGCGAGAGGAGAACCGACGCGACGCCCGGGAGTAACGGAGAAAGCCAAAGAAATAGAGGATTCTCCGGCGAAAGAGCGAACGGCCCAGGTAACGCCAGGTTGTGTAACTCTGCTCAATTCACTTACCACGTTCCACGTTCGCCAACTGAAACCAGACTTCGAAGGAACACGGCTTACCAGATGCGCTTGATGCGCATCGGGCATCCGCGTCTTCAGGAAATAATAACTCCTCGAGCTGTCTGCGATACCGTATCAACTCAATTTTCATTCGAACAAACAGAGATCCTTGTTTTGCAGAATCGCTTCGTCGGATCTCTTTCGAATCTCTTTGGCTTTAATTCGAGTTTCTAGCAAACCTATATGGAATTGGTATTCCTTCGACAAATGCTTTACATAGTATTAAATTAAATTGTTTGCAAATCTTAAACGTTCAGGCTTTAAATGGGGGGATTATTATGTGAGAGGGTCGCAAATTGAAATTGTCATTGGGAACTATCAATAACCTTCTCTAACATACTGATCATTGTTTCGAAGGATCACAAAGTGGGATTTTCCTCCGATCACTGTACCAACTTCAACCTTCCGATGCAGGTAAGCTATGACTCTTAACCTACGCTCGTGTGCCCATTCGCATGCACCGCGGACAAGTGAAGCGTAAGACCGAAAGGGATAAGGGAATGAACGAATGGAGAAGGAGGATTCCAGGTTCGACTTTCACTCGACTAGCGCCATTTGTGAGAGGAGTCATAACTGCTTGACTCGCCGATTATCGGTGGTTTACGTAATTTCCGGTTGATTCTTAACGCTCCTCTTCATGCCTTTCAAAATTTCAAACACCGTAGTCATCGACAAAGCTATTGAAGTATCAATTACGCAATACGAAACGCACACGATAAGGTTTCATACAACTGGACCTTTTAACCAATCAGTAAAGACGCTGCTTTATTATCCACTTCTCACGCTGGTTGCTAGTAGTGGTCACCTGTACTTCCCGATTGCGTTCACTCGTCTCGCAAATCGCCAGTGTAAAGCCCGATGCGCTCTAATTCCCACTTGCATTGTCTGCTCGAGCGTTAATTTAATTAAGAATTAGCAAGTTTCTCACTTTCCAACGAAAGCGAGAGAGTTGAGTTGAGGCATCAAATTGACCTGTTAGAGTTCAAACTTATCCTTATGCGTTCCATCGTTCTTGGTCTCAAACCTCCTTAAAATACTTGTACAATGCGAGGTCATTAATCTAGCGGCTTTTCAAATAATTGCAACTAAATTCAATGTGTACACAAGATATGAATCAATTGGTTGGGGGCGACGAGAATCTTGCCAGAAGATCCCGTGAGCGAGACAATCTCGGGCGATCACGAGGAGCCGATCGTTGCATAAGAGAGAAGCCGAAGACAAGTGGACCAGTTTCAGGAGGGCAGGCGCCATTCGCTTGCTTCATCCATATCTGCATGGGAGAGATTGTCTTGAGAATGCGTTTTCGTCAGCTGAAATACACTCTCGATCACGCTGGTATTGTTCGTATATCGGCGTGTTTCCCGGATACGCACTTCCCCGATCTGTCCGATCGAAGCTGTCAACCGCCACTCTACAAATCCGAAGAAACTGTCGTCGGCATAAGGAGTAGTTTAGCAATAGGGAGTTCTCACGTCGTCACTGTCGGAAGGTACACACGCGTGTACACGTGCGTGACGCAATGCCACCGGTTGCCCGATTTCCATTCTTCTCATGCGTAGGTATACAATCACGGCAGCGGCGACAGCCGACACACCGGGGTGCCGTTAACGAGGCTCGTAATTAATAATTGCTACGCGGAAGTAAGTCCCCTAACTAACAGCGAGTTCCCTTTCTCTCTGGATTGCACATTCTACCACCACTGCACTCCACTTCCTTCAAAGTGAAACGATTCCCTCGGCGTCGCTGGCCACTCGAAAGTCTTCGCGCTCCAAGAATCAAATGCGTGCTTTAAGAAATGAAAGCAGCATTGCAAACTTATTCACCACGCTCTAACAGAAGCTGGTGAAGAGATATGCAAATTGTTGCAAAGGTATGGGTCCATGGAATTGTTTGGACCCTTGAAGAAAGAAGAGGGTGAGAAGGTACTGAACGATAAATCGCTATATCGAAGAACACGTATATACATGGTCTGGCGGGGAAGGACTGAAAAAGAAGAATGAATGAAATTTAATTAATGAAAGCCAGCGCGCCCATAGCGGCCGAGCGTTGAAACAACTAATGATTAATGGGCAGTGGAGTGCATCTGCCACCGCATTCGAGTTTGCGTTCGTGTCTGGCGACCCTGATGACCTGGCCAGCTAGCTCGCTGAGTCCCCGTGGTTCGGTGAACGCAGAGCTATTACACACACGGCGAGTAGAGGTGGAGGAGCGTAAAAGGCCGACGATGCCGCGTGGAAATGCGCCTGTGCACATTCAGGGCCCGACGTACGCGGGACTTGAGGCCCAGGCCCGGGCCCAGGCCCACCTATATGAGTATGCGACATTGAGCCAAGGCCACGTCGTCGACCGCTCCGCTCCGCACCGTCGCGTCGCCAAGCGAACGTTTACTCGCGCGCTGACATACTGTCACGCACACCTTCACGCACATCAGCCTCTGAACCACACACGCAACGCTCCTTGTGTGTATACACTCCGCGAGACCTTACAGGTGAACTCAAGATTGCTCGCCGACCCAATAGAAATGTAGGAACTGTGTTAGCGTGTCTCCGGCTCATTACGAAGCACTTGGGAATTTAGTCCGGGCGCGCGCTCACGTGGGTATACTAGATCCAAATAGACTTGCTGACAACAATAGCTTGTTGGAGCGATGAACTAGTTGGCATTATTTGGTATCACCGTGTAAAGAAAAGCATCCCAGTTCTCTTCTTCCTAATCTGGGGGATGGAATGTTGTTAGTTCGTATTCATCGTTACTTCCTGATTGGAGTGCTCCGCCTCGTAAAGTTAAGGATAAGGGGATCGACAGGAAAGTCGTCAGTGATGTTTGTCCTTCGACAAGGTGGGCCTAGTACTATTGTTTGTCTCCGCCAACGTGGCTAGTGTCAGGTGTCACCTCTGCCACGCTGTGTGTGTGCGTGTTTGTATTACGTATTACGTGTCATTGTCTTGCCGTAAGCACTCTCATGTAGGTGGGATTAACTATTGTCTGTCTCTCAGCCGCTGAATACCAGAATACGACGCTCGATGTAGATTGCAATTATGAATTTTAAATTGGCTGTCCCAATATAGATCCAATCCTGAGGAATGTTAATAGCTCAGCGAATTAGCGGTCTCACTTTCTAATTAGAAGCAGCCCGAAATGTATATGCGGGTTTTTCATAGCGCGGAATGCTAATAGCCCGATCAATTAGCAACAGTCTCATTTTCCAATTAGGTGCAACTCGAAATACATGCCTCTTTTTCATTTCCGTAAGGCTGTTATCGTGCGTATCTCGCACCAGGCAACCTTCGCAGAATCCAAATAACCTCATCTAATTGGTCACCCTGGTGATGTATAAACCTGCTCGAATAGCTCGTATCTACCAGACGCATCAGCTTCCAGTTCTTCTCCCGAAATTTTAATGGCTCCGCGGCGAGCCCGGCTCTAGCCAATTTAAGGATCCTTTAGTCTACTTTCGGCTCAGGCAATTTATAGCCAGCTCGTCGAACCCTCGCTCCCTTATTCGCATTACGACTTCCACTGGGAGATCTCGAAGGAATGTCTATTGTCGTCAAAAATAAAAACTTCCTCAACTCATGAGACTTGAGAAAGGCAGAACTTTAGCGAAACTGTCGGCGAAGTTATAAGATTCTAGATAGCCGGATTTAGTAGCTGCATATCCTAATGATACGCCGAATTGATCAAGGATCAATCTGCATCCGTGTGGGCCAGCATACTTAGGAACGCCAAATTTCTATTCGAGTCAGAAGTATAACTAACGATAGGAATAGGCCGTGCACCTTGTGCGAGGCTGACAGAATTATTTAAGGAGCAGACGGGTGAAATATGGCGAAATTTACGACTAGCTCTTTATAAGCTGGATCTAGCTTAATAATACGCCTCCCGCAGCCCAGTCGAGGAACCAGTGCCGATCCAGCGTGTTAAAAGCGATTCTAGCGGTGATGGAGGACGGCAACCGGTCTCTCCTTACAAATCATAAAGAATGTTTAATAACCCGAACAACTTCTGGGTTTCTCGTGCTTTTGTGCGCCGGGCATTAACGATGCGAGCGGACGCGTTCCGCACTTATGGAACCTCTGGGGCCAACCGAATAAAGATATCACAACCCCAAGCATACATTCATAAATAGTTTCCACGCAGTCGCTATATTTCACCTGGTCTCGAGTGTCACGATGCTTCGATTTCTCGGAAGTGGCCATAAACAGGCCGCTCCGCCTTATTTGGAAGATTAAGTGCACGATTAGCCCGAAATCAGCTTTGTAATTTTCATCGCGTGAATCTATCAGGAGGGCTCGTTTGCAGCGCGGCAAGTAGTATGGGTGCCGTCGAGATCGGACTTCTGACCCCTCTCACACTCCAACTCGAACCAATATCTTGGAAGCAGTGAGAGCAACTCTGAAGCTAGGAAAGCACGCGTGCGGTTACAAGCCGATATTTACGATCCACATAAATACGTCGAGTATTCAATTTAAATTTAATTTCTAATATCTTCGATGATCTATGGGGTCGCGCCACCTTAGAACAAATGTAACGTTCGAGGACCCTCGAACGCTAGCACCTATTTTCAACCCCCCACCCCCCACTCTGTTCATCCTGTCAGGATCGAATGGGAAGATAGCTCATCGAGTTTCGAAGCGATCGTTTAACTAATCCACTGGTAGAAGTTTGAAAGAATTACATGACAGTTGGAGCGCTCGGTGGAATCTAAGGGACGCAGTCTGCACGAAGAAAACTAGAGTAGCCCGAAGGGCCAGAGAGGGTCCTATTATACACCTATGCCGCCACTTAAAATATCCACGGACCCCTTCGACTTGGAATGAGAGTGGGCAGACTTTCAACCCGTGCCGCCAATACGAGAGCAGCAGCGATCGCAGTCTTGGACCACCTTTTTTGTCTAGGGCCAGGGCGTAACGTCCTCTTGGATATTTCGCCCCCTCGTTAGGTCGCACAGACCGTTGTTAGAAGTCCGAAGGGCTCGCTCTGGAATCCTTATCCTGAGCGACGTTGACTCTCTTAGCCAATTGACATGCCTCTTCGATGAAATAGAGTCATTTGAACTGATGCGGGAAGAATTAATGATCGACCATTAGTTGGACAGTCGAGAATTATGTTGCCTTGTTTCGGCATCTTGTTAAATCGTACTAATTCGATAATACCACCTGACACGTAAGTGGTTCGCTCTCCCAATGATTGAAACACCGAAACCCACAGACACACTGGCGTGAATGATGATGTTGGACGATGCAATCAAGGTGAATGGTTGATCATTTGATTACTTAGCGGATATGCTAGCTAACAATTTTGTGAGTCAGCTCTACCCTGAAAGATCCAGGGTCTCGTTAGTCCCGTGCACTGCGAGCGGGGTTTCTTAAACGCTCTCATCAATCACCATTAACTTGGAATGTTCGATCGTCTTATTTAATCGTTTCCCGAAATTTCAGATCCTAGCTTCTCCAATATCTCCCAGAAAGCTTGGGTTCATCTAATTATAATCTGCGGTCTCGTAGAATCAATCGGTTCGGTCCCCACCAGTTTTTTCGCTCAAAACTCATGAATCACATTGTGTATTCCGTGCTCCAACTCAATAATTCAGCCGATTAACTATATGAGCCAATAAATCCTATGATAGATGACTGGTTGGCGGTGGCTAAGAGAGTCGTAAAGACAGAAAAGCAATCGCCGATTCGATTAGGTAGCCAAGCAGTGGAATAACTCGACTTAAAGGGACTCATAGAAAAGAGGCGGCTCCGAATGAGATGGCAGCAATGGCGGTTCTTCCGGCTGTTCTTCGCTAGAAAACACGGTCGATGTCTTCTGCAGTGCAGCAACGGTTCTGGGAAGATTTTAAGGAATCGTGGGATGTTGCCGCTTTCTAGTCTAGAAAGCACAATAGGCCTTTGGCGTCGCGGCTTCCTAGACTCTTCTCTGAGAGTGCAGGCCCCCGCCGCGCCGCGCCGCGCCGCGCCGCTCGATCGGGCAACCGCAGCACGTTTATGCACCGTAATCAGGGACACGCGCCTCATCCAGGCTGACTTCAGCTCCAAGAAGGTTAAGTATAGTTCTTCTGCGATGCCGTTGCTCTGTCTTCCTCTTTGTTGGCGAGCCGATGCCGACCTACACTCCGGCATCGAACATCCCTCGGCCGACTGATAGAAACGGCTTGCTGACACGAACAAGAGCGGCCCTTCTCGGAAGAACGCCGACCTTGGTATGTGTGCCTGTGTATGCAAGTGGCCGGCAGATCCCGGGTGGGAAGTGGGTGCAGCTGTTGCACCTGATCTTACGCGGACACGCACACGCCCTGACCTTCATTTTGAGGTCGCGTCTATTCCTTATTATCTCACTCTCCACTCCACTTGTTCTCTTGACTTTACGCTCTCATTATTACGTGAGAGCGTAATTGCCGCGAGCGGTTCAATCGGTAGTTACAGACTATCCTTCCAGTTCGCGTCCTTCCCCTCCCTATTTATCTATATCCCGAGCACTTTCTCAGCCATCAGAGAAATGAAGGGTAGTCAGGAATGCGGCTTCAATATGCCTTCTAATAGAACCACGTCACAGAGATCACCGGCTACTTCTCCAAGTACACCTGATGCATCGGCGTATGCGTCTTTTTACGGGCATGTAAGGTGGCTGCGGATATATACTGATGTATCTCATTAAGTACACTCGTCACTCGAGGCCGTTGATGCATCGTTGAGAGGGGATATTCAGTGTCACGCTCTATTTGTAAGTACTTGCTGCATCGAGAAAGGACGCTGTCTTTGCCGGTGAAATTTCTGCGCCAACAGGTACCAAAGAACTTCTCATTCCGCTCTTTCAATCGTTCTTTCTTTCTCTTTTTCTGCCCCTGTCTCCCGGTCTTTCTCTCTCTCATTCTCTCAGATAGCCTGTCTTCTAGCGGAGATGACTCGGAGAAATCGGTCGAGCTTTGACTTAATTGCGCCGAACAAAAGAAGCCGCCGATGTGACTGATTTTGCATGTACACTCCTCATTACGCTCATAACGTCATTACGTTGTCGTTCTTCGAACCGTGTACTCTTCACCCTTGCCGCAGACCGGCTCACAATTGGCTGCTAGCTGCAAAAGTGCCGACATGCAAAAAACTGACGCTACTAATAACCAACACTCGCACACGTCCGTCTAATAAGTCACCGCCAGTCGCGCGGATGAAGCTGGCGAAATAAGTAGGTAACTATTACGAGGACCAGTTTTCTTGGTAATTGCGATTGGTTCGCGCGGGAAAAGGAAAAGGAAAGGCAGCAAGAAAAATTACACACGCTCTCCTACTCCGCCCTCTAGTGTCGTATATGTATGTATGCATAAAATGAGGGCATTTTATGCGACCGACACTCGCCCGCCACATTGTGAGAAAGGGTACCGTGAGAAGGAGATGCACGAAGGAGAAAAACAGAGCACGGGAATGAATTAGTCAACCCAATTCACGCGGGCAGCACTCCCTCCGGTTTGTTCACCGTTTTGGAACATCGCTTTCTCATTACTATTGTAGGATATTTCCAATGGAAGTAAAGAAATACGCCCGATCGGAGATCAACGGCTGCTTGAATTTACGTGTTTGCTTGCTCTAAAACATACATGCACATCCTCTCCCACTCAGTCATTCTGCATGGATGTTTGTTCTGAAACGTCATATTCTCCTTAAATCTGGAATCTCCTACACTATAATATAAAAGGCAGTAACGGAATCGGCGGTTTATGAACGTACCGAAATAGAATCGCCGAGGATCGACAAAGCAGAATATGAAAAAGTCTATTCAGAGAATATCCAAGACTTATACGATCGTCACTAGGGCAGTCAGAGTGTCTTGTGCCTTCCTCGACGACCCCACGCTGTCAGGTCACATTCGTCGACGTAACCAGGGTTTATGACAGCCTGCGTAGGTATACCGGGCTTTCCTTCCAAGGGAAAGATATGCGGGGCCAGCTTCCATGTTGTCCGCTCTCGACGTATGCTCCGATCTTTCGAATTTTCTAACATTACTATTATTCTTACCACTATCGTAGTGGACGTTACCGTTAGAGGATACATGGCGCGTGATACCGAAAGACCGATAGCATCGTTCTCTGTTTATACATAGAGGCTGATCGCCATGTACAAGAAACCATATAAGAAAGCATAAGAAGCGCAGTGCCGAGCGGAGACACAAGCAGTTCGCGCGTACTCTGCCAAGAGCGCGCGCACTCTCTCTCTGTATGTAAATTAATCGCTTTAGTTATTGCCGAGCGAGCAGGAACGGGAAGACGAGCGAGCAGGCTGCAGCCACGTTTCCCTTTCGATTTGCAAATCTCCGCTCAACTGAAGCGCCCCTGACCTGCCTGCTCAGTTCTCTACACTTCCTAGTAGAGCGCACAACGGATAGATAAGTTTACGCGATCGCCACGTGGTATCAAGTTTAACTGGCAACGTACATATAATGGCAGCGCTTCTCGAACCTTGCCATCCGCAAAGATCCATTTCCAGATGACCGCTCGTTTTTCGGCCTCTCATGTGTCCAATCAACCAATGGCCACTGACACTGCTGCTACGCGAGGGTTACGTGAACGGTGCATCCTTAATGCAGCAGGCGATCGGATGCGGTGTTTTTTTCGATGCTTTCATGCACGGTCGAGCACACATTCATGTAACATCTATGCATTATTTATAGTTCAAAAGTGGTCAAATCCCTAGTATTTGAGAGGAATAATGCGTTCATGGCTGCAATAATCGGTCAACTGATAGACATTTTAATAAAAAGTACACACAAGTCCTCATTATTATTTATTAGAATTTATCGATATGAGTATTGCTTGATTAAAATCTGTAAATTTAAAATGTACCAAATCGTAGTAAAAAAACATTCAATTCGAGGGGAAGCATATTGTACTAATAAATTACGACTATTGCAGTGAAATTGTACTTCTTAGTAAATAATAGTCATATTTTTGTAGTGAAATTCACAAGGTTACGCTGGGAGATTTGCTGCGAGAGAGAGAAAGTGATGAAAAGTCAGGGAGAGTGCGAGTGAGATCAGTGGAATGAGTACGAAGCGTATCCAGACGGAACAGAATTAGTACCGGTATAAGACGAGTGAGAAAGGAAGCAAATCAAATGCTTGTAAAAGTAGGTTTCCGCATTCTTCCAACTAATCATCTCAGTGTACACCTAACACTTTAATAATATATTTCTACAGTAACAAATACGTTGCTTATCATTGATTCTATTAAAAAGTGGTAAAAATTAGATCTTCCGAGTTATGATTCTAGTTCGTAACACATATATAATGTGTAATTCCACAATAACAACTGATTCGGTTGTTATTGATTCTATTAAAAACTAGTAACATTATTAGAGCATTGATACGCCACTTATCTCTCTTGGCATTCGAACACTTATGAACGGGAGTGTACATGTATACTCCACTCTAATATACTTGACGCAGGCTTGTTTTACTGGCTGCGCGACGAATAGGCCGCACGGTACTTCGCACTTTACGATCGAGCCTGGCTGCCTGGATCGTCCTACAAAAATCAACACTCGGAATGACAGGAGAGTCGAAAGGAAGAGAGAAGGCGGTGGTGAGAGCTCGCGTATACGTACAAATGTCGAAGGCAGTAAACTGGCTGCGGCCCATTGTCTTTCGCACTGGGCGCGCGCTAAATCGAAGTCATCTATCTTCCGGAGCGTTCGCCGGCGGTTACGCCTGCTTCTCTTAAGTTCCTGGCGGGATCTTAACTCCTCGGGTGCGCGCGCGCGCGCGCCCTCTTTCCAGCACTACGCGCACGCATCGCACTTTACGGAGACGGAATCTTAGCTGTGAGCTCGATCCGGGCTGGATCGGTGTGTGAGTATGCGAGCGTATTGGTCGCTGTGCATCGGAGCGCGTGGGTTGAGCGCGCCGGAAAGTAGGTGAAGGGTTTCTCGAGGGACAGGACGATTAAGCAATGCATTAACGAGGGTCAGGTGTGCCGCTAACAGGAGAGAAAGAGAAAGAGAGAGGGGCGGCATTATTATTACGCAGAGTGTACTCGAGTGAATGCCGAGCATGGTGTGCCCCATTAGTCTATTATGGCTCATTGTGCGAATCCATAGATTCTGCCCACTTGATCACGTCCGATAGCCCCGCGTACTGCGGCAGGTACTGCTACGCTAAATCAAGACTGCCTATGACAGACTCTATGATCGATATGATCCGACGATCGTGATGTATGATCACCTTTGTGCGACGGCGATGTCGAATCCCTTGTTAATAACTCGTTGAAGCATGCGCGAGGACAACATCCTAGCCAATGTAACAGCTGTCACCCATTAACCCTTCGTAGTTCAAGCTATTTATTACAATGGTTGCGGATACTGTTCGCGTCTTTCATTATTTCCGTCTCGAATGACGCTTTCACTAGCAATCTGATGTGTTTTACCGTTAAATAATAGCGAATCCGCGTTCCAAGGTAATTCAAAGTTTAGTATCACAGGAGAAGTATTTAACCCTTTGTACTCCAGATTTCCCATTTTCTATTGATTTTCGTGACTCAGCTGTGTGCAAAGGGTTGAGAGTAGAGTGGTCGAGAGTAGAGATCGAAAGTATTTTCTCGGATGTTGGAATGGGTGTTAACGCAAGTCAATTGATGTAGAACCTGTTACACCGCGACGAAATCAATCTAGAGTTAATTGCACTGGCAGCGGCGAGACTGGTGGATCAGAATCGTACTCTCCCATGAAACCATACTCGCGATTGTTTCGTTTTCCAGGTTATGCAACGATTATGCGCCCGCGCGTTCTCCGCGAGTGAGTGGTGCAATCGGTTATTAATATTGCACCGGGAACGAGAAGCCCGGGTGAACGGGAGAAGCCAATCGCACCGCATACTTTAAAGGGTTAATACAACTGTATCGTTTATCAACGACAACCGCAAATACGCCGGAGTGAAATACGGCCGAAGTAATAGCCGCCGTAAAAAGCTTCGACACCCCGAGGACTCGATCGGCAACGCCCACACACGCGCGCGTCGCGTCGACACTACTCCTTTTACAAGGTGACGTTGTCAGCCGCATTCCCTCGACGATCCTATTACTTGGCCAATTTTTCCTGCAAAATTGCCTGAAACTACAATTTTCCTCAATCCTTTTCATCATTCCTATGACGAACTTGACAGTTGAACATTCTCAGGAAAGAGTTCCTTCCCAAATTAACCCGCAATTACTTCCCTCCAATGCAGTGCTATTTATGTACTTGACTGCTTGATTGGTCGATCATTATATGAGACACGTCAGCGGATAGTTTGACTCACTGGCAAAGAATAATCGGCGGGTAAAAATGGCTGGAATCCTGATTTTAATTTGCTTCTTTTCGTAAACTTTAGTCCTCGCATTGTTCGTCGAGGCTAAGTACATCGTACGCGGCTGGCAAATACATACACACATGCTTGGTGGTTTGAGTGGTGGGAAAGAAAACCGCAGGCATCGAGTGAGCGCATAATAATGTCGACAAGGTTACGCATCGGCGTCGTCCGCGTTACACCATTTCCTGTGCACAGGGTCAACCTGCTCGATATTAAGAGCTTTGAACGAAAGAAAGAGCCTTGCGTCATCGGTCCCCGGGACTCCCACTTAAACGACGCATTGTTGTCGCGGAAGATAGTGTCTCTCGTCTGCTATAGATACAAGGATGTAAAGGGAGAGGCGGGATTTCGCGAGGAAGGACGAGGACGACCATTAAGGTATGGCCGTAGGCCTGCAGGATCTCGATTTTTCTTTTTTCTACCAACTGGCGAAGCAAACAACCAGAAACAACCTCTCTGAGCACGAGCTTTTCGTGGTGCCACAAGGAATGATAGAAGTGCGTACCTAACGCACGCAGGGAACACCGAATGGAATATAAACTGCCTCATTTCCACTTTGTCCTTGGAGGAACGGTCGTATTGACCAAATCCGATTACTTCGAATCCGAATGAAGAAGGACGAGCGACGCTACACCCACGCCTGCCTCTCGGGATTTACTGCGTTCCTTATAAGCGCTATTTGAGCAATTATAGCTCAGTTTGCCTAAACTCTCACAACTCATCTCTCTTTCTCTTTTCCCGGGGACCGGTCTTTGTTTGCGTAAGCATTTCCGGATCGTTTCAGTCGGGGGAACAGTGTCATTGCGACTTCAACAAGGCTACCTGAACATGAGGCAAAAGTGGAACGAACCAGCCAACGCGGTCACTTGTAATTCGGTAAAGGGGGCGCTCGCTACTCAAAGGTACTCGCAGGGTGCCACGAAACACTTGTAGCCTTTGTGCACCAAGTCTCTGTCGTGTGAAATTTGGAAATCCACGACTAGTCACTGGCTGGGTTTGAAGGTGTAGCCATTGTCTGAATGTCAGCGGGCCACAATCTGGTTGGCCGTTCGTTAGCAGCACTCGCAGACTAATTGCATTGTCGCGTAGAAGGCAAATGAGTATACCAAGCGAGCTGTTGAGGCTCAAGATACCAAGCGCATTGAGATTCGTCTGTGTCCGACTTTCGTCCTTTGGAGTGGTACCGTTTTAATTCATGTTGCCGGAAGTGCTAGTGCTGATGAGAGAGCCTGGCGAGCGTCGGAGCTTGGGAGTCAGAAGTGTGAGGGGCATTCGACTACACGATGTGAAATCATGAAATGGATCACCATAGGAATACCGTTATGGGGTACTTATTCCAAGAGAGGGTGATGCAAAAATCGCCATATAAATAGCCATACCATAGCAAATCTATACTATATAAAAATTGCAAAAACAATGTCTTATAGAAGCAAGCCATTGTGCATTATTCACTACTTTGCGCTTATTATTAGCCATAAGAAAAAGTAGCTTGTAGTGGAAATGTATACGAAGAACAGAATCATTCACCAGAAAATGTGACTCTTCTTTCACGATGCAGAAAGGTGCGCGGTTTTAGTTTGATTTCAGCGAGAACAGTGGCGACGTTAGATTCGCAAGCAGTGTGTACCCGAAAGTCCAGTTACACGAGTGGCTTCTTCCGAGCGTGCGTTAGCGGCGAGCGCGAGACTAAAACGGGAGGCAAGATCGAAAAGAAGACAAAGTTCTCACGTTACCCGCACGTGTCGTCCAGCGGGGAATTCGCACTCGTATCTGTAGGCGCACGCACCTGTGTGCGCGTATGTGCGCGCCTCTCACCCGAGAAGAAGAGGATGTCTCCTCGCATACTGGAGAGTGGAGAGTGGAGAAACTTCTCGGCTCATCCTCTCGTCCTTCCATATAGCGGCAATGCCCGTTCCCAGCGCGCGCACGCACACACACACACACACACACATCAACAACAACCACCGAAGGCAAACGCACGTACGCAAACGTTTTTCCGGCAACAAGCGAGCCTTCGGTTGCGCAATCGGGAGAGCTCTCGAGAAGAGCTCCTCTCTTCCTGAATGTGCCTGACGTAACTCTTATCCATGCGGTGCATTGCACGTAAAGCTACATATGTACATGCATGCGTCCACGTAATGCAGGCCGGCTGTGCCGGCCAAGCGGCGCGGCGCATCCTCGAGCGGGATGCTCCTGATAAGAGTGCACGCCCGGCGAACCGGCCCAGGACCGGTCACACAAACTCTTCCTCTTTCACTGGACCTCTCTCGCATCTTCTCCAAAAGATCATCACCGCTTGCGATCTCGATAACGCCGGGGGGGCTACAAGGGTATTTCGGGATGCGATCCATGAATTCCCCAGATTCTTCCTGGTTGCAGACTGCCGCACCGCGCCGCGCCGCGCCGCCCCGGCATCTTTATGCACTGTCAGTCCGGCCAAGTACGGTTATGAGATTATAAGGACGACTCATCCAACCGACGATTCCCCTTTAGAACCGCTTCATCGATCATGCTTGCTACTTCCTCACTGGGTCAAATTCTATTACGGTGAATGATGAAGAAAAGCTTTATACCCGTTGAAAAATAAATAATTAAGTCATTAATTTAAACGGATCTATTAACGGAGCTGAAGTAAGTACGGAGAGAAATATCGTGGTAAGTTGAATGTGAAGGTATCTATAATGTGAATCGAGCTTAAAGACTTTGCCTGGGATGAGGAGTCTTTCTGAATATAGCAGCAGTGAATACCACGTAACGAGCGCTCCTCGTAATATTATATTCCTAGTTCCGCAATGTTGCAGCGATTAATCGGAACAACCGTACTTCAATTCCCCGAAGATGCACACCACAGGCGAAGTTGAACGCATCATTACGCACTATGAAAATGCTGGTTTGCACGGTGCGGAGGGCCAGTTGCCAAGTACTATCCAGGTAATCGAGATGTGTTCAGCTTGCAGCATTGTGCCATCGTTACACATCGTAAAGCTCTTTTCGCCGGTGATGAGGCTGTTATGATTGCCAGAGCCTGGCTCAACTTACCAGACTACCCAAGCGAAATAATCCACATACATTGTCAGTATTGAAGGATCGATCATATGGCGAGCACTTCCTCATTGCACGAACCTGTCCATCGACTGTCACGTAACTCGAAGTTTACAAGTGCGATAGCAAATCGTACTGTCCGAAGGGCGTGGGCATCAGTTCGGATCATCGGACCAAGTGGATTCTTTCTTTGTTCTGATCTCCTCTCGAAACGCATCCACCACCAAACGATATCTCCACATCCACAAGACGTATACTTTCTGCCAGTCTGTCTTACGTAATTCATCATATATCATACCTTATGCAATTGGCCGGAATGCATATGCTTGGAATGTGCTCGGTGAAAATCCACTGGCTGTTTCGCACGCTGGATCAAAGGAGTCGCGATCGTAGATAAATACATGTACATATATTCCTTGGTGACCTTCGTTGCCCTTACCATGCAATGATTATCGTATCAGTAACGGAGAGGTTACGCGCACAGATCCATCTGAGGTGAATGAAATTATTCCATTTTTCACGCGGCTTAATCATGCGAGACATTTCTCACTGGGATTGTGGTGAATCATGTACTCGAGCGAACTAAGTCCTTCGATGCACGAGGCCAAGGACTTGTTGCGTGGGAATCAAGAATAGGGGGATTTGAAGATCCTGGTGAATATAAATTTTAGTAAGCTCCTTGAAGCACGCTTCGAAGTTGACCAGAGTTAAGAGAGAAGTGAATCTGCCCAAGTGAAATCTCAGACGGACAGTGTAGTTATATTACCCTTAATGGTAGAGAGGCAGGACTTCCGGCAACCGCGTGACACCGGTACCGAAAATTACGATCACGCACGCTTCTTCGCAATTCCTCGAGGGTATAAAAACCGGCCAGCAATGTCGGTGAGCGCCTCTTAGTAGTTCGCACTGCGGTAGCCAGCTAAAGTACAGTTATATCATCACCCTGTGTCATCGCCGGAAGTGTCTCGGATGAAGCAATAATTAAAGAAGATTGCAAGTGTTCGCTCGGTGCTTTACGTGTCTATTTCTTGAGGATGAAGAAACCGAGGGAAAATCCGAGCGAGTAGATCGACCTGGGATCATGGAAGCTACAAGGATATACGTTTGTAAGTGCGTGCCATGCACCGTCAGGATTCTCCGAGTGATGGAAACCAGTTTCCGCGCTCCTTGCTGATTTTGATGCGCGAAAAGCGAGGAGGCATTCCAAGATGACAATAAGAGCAACGAAATAACTCGATGCACACATAAACACACACACACACACAGACAGTCACATATCTTAGGAGGACCGAGGCACTTAAGCCTTCCCTGCTTAACTATCTCAATGGAGAAGCGTTGAAAGGCAAACGGCATCGTGTTACGAATGGCTAAGTAAGCCTCCGTTAGCTGGGAGTATGCGGGGAAAGTGATTGGATCGTTAAAATTCATTACATCTGTCATCAAATAATCACGGCGGCAGCATGTTATTTCCTATTTTTCCTGTAGAACTCTAAGAAACCAGCCTGTGAGTCTCGAAAAGGAGCGGGCGAGCAAGCAGATACCTTCTTTTCCTCAGTAACTCTAAGGAATTAGCATAAAAGCGATGTTTATTGCAAGCCGGCAGAAAAGAAGAGATCGCACTGGTAAGAAGACACGCGAAGCGTTGATAGAGGATCAAGGGAGCCGTGGGTACTCTCTGGGGGCGTGCGGGAGGGAGAGGAAGCCGAAGGAGGAATGCTGTCTCGTAGGCCAAGATCGAGTCCAGCTCCTCAGCTGGATGTCGTCGGACGTATTAATGCTAATCGACGCAAATGCCCTTTGTACGGCCGGTTTATACCCGTGTTCTCGCCGCGCCGCGCCGCGCAGCTCGTCGCTTCTGCCACCGCTATTCCACACTCACTTTTCCACTCCTTTCTCAGTGCTCTGGCCCAGAGAAATCCTCGGCCAGTTTTCTCCATGATTCAGGGAAACGGCCAATGGCGAAGTGACACTCGCACACGCCGCGCCGCTGGAAACGCGCGTGCCGAGTAACGAACGATTAAATCATACCAGCTTTACGTAATGACACACACGTGGCTTCGCATCGGCTATATTCCAGTCGCTCTCACGATCCCTACCGGCACTCTCCTTTTCTTTCTGCGACCAAGCCGCGCTGGAAAAATTCCTGCCATTGGCATTTACGCCTCTCGCTGACATTCGCACCTGACATTACCCGAGGTGATAGTCGACTGCCAACTAGCTCCACCGAATCCCCATCATCCACGGGATCGATTCGCACGTGAGTCATTATGGCCTCTCGAAAGCAACCATTCCCTCGCATCGTACTAATGTTCGCTATGTTTTGTAATTTATCTGTATGAAATGTTTTAATGTCCGAGCAAGCGATTTGCCTGGGAGAGCGTATGCATTGTGTGAATCATCGCGCCGGTGCCGGAGAAATCTTGAAAGGGCAGAGGGGTGGGGGAGGGGAGGACGCGTGTTTTATGTACGAATGCATTTACTTTACTCGATCCGAAAGTCCATGTGCGCCTGGTAGAAGCGAGCGTGCACGCGCATTAGCTGCATTAGAACTCGGTCTATATACTACATGCACGTACACGCATACATAAATACATAGAGAGTACACGCGCACCCATCGAGATTCATGTCCACTCGCGATAAACTATTCCGGGAGAAAGGTGCAATTAATCTATGACAATTTACTGTCCCGTAAGCCATGCGGACCTATCTTGTATAATTCTGCCGCGCCGAAAGCGAGAGAGGGAGAGAGAGAGAGACGCCGGCATTCGCACATCATTCATGGTGCAGGTGTTAGACAAATGAACAATCATGCGAGCCGCCGCGCCGCGCCGTGGCTCGCTCGAAAGCCACTCTGCATCACTGCCGCCTGAGCATAGAGGAGAGAGATCTAGGAAAAGTCCGGCCCTTGACGAAGTGCCCATGAATATATCCCCGTGCTACTCGCAGCGAGCGCAAAAGGCCACGGATCGAAATTGCGCCGGCAACCAACACATTTTCTTCACCGATTATTTCATCGAATTGAGAAGCTTCTCAAGCCTAGATCAATTTTAATAACTTCACCGGCCGCATTTATTTGCAGTAAATTGTTCTTCACGATTTTGATGAATGACAGGTTCGGTAAGTTTATACTTGGATAATCGCGTGAGTCAATGCATGGACAAGTGCTGATATTCTTGTGAACAATGTATGAAGAGGAGTGATGGACACGACGAGTGCTTGGGTAAGAGATAAGAGAGCCTGCTCGCTCACCTCTGCCTAGTACAACCAGCAGTTCGCCTTGTGTTCCATATATTACTAGGACAATGACAATTAAAGTGGACGGAGTATAATTTAGTGTTGAGCTCAAGCCAGCAGGCCGGAAACGCATCATTCGAGCAGCTCTGCGATAGAGGTCCATCTAGAAGCTGCTGCCGTGCTGCGGAGCTCGTGTCACGTAACACTGTACACCGCAGCCGCACATAAGCTTGCACACACCCTCAAACCACCGTGTTGCACCACGGCCGCCCCAAGGCTGCCCCGAATGATCGCATACTGCATGATGCAAGCGTCATCTAGACACATTGCACTAACCTGCGCGCATTCCGCCCCATCGAAACCCATTGGAGCAAATAGCTAATCGACGGCTGCTTCCGTCAACCAACTACTCCACTTATGTCTACTCGACTCACATCAATACCACATCTTTTTCTATTCCCATAGATTTAACCCTCTAAATCAAATTCGTCCATAGACTGCAGTTCATTTTACTGAGAATACTTCAAAGTATTTAAAAATAGTTGGCATTATTTTCAACATCGTTTTAGTAAAGCACATGATGAAGTTGGTGGGAAAATGAAGAGGATGGAAAGGTTCTGGTGAATATTGGCTACAAAGACAGATTGCGAAAGCCTACGACGATCCGCTTCGATCCCAGAGATAAGCTACCTGGTCCTCTATCGATCCCTAATCGCGTTCGAGCGTGAACCCAAGCGAGGCGTGTCCGTCTACCACCCCGCTGGGTATCGAACAGCACGGCTGCAAAGAGTTTCCTGCTATAAATTAGAGCAGTGAAAAAGTCCCCGCTCCGCAAAGCTAGGTGAGCCCGGACACGATAATATATATCTAATAAAGCATCTGGACTTCCGAACGACCATAAATCCCCTGTGTAATTAAATACAAGTTGGTTCGAGGTGGATTTTGACGTGCGCTCAACCAGCCGCCATACTCGAACCGAAAGATCCGTAACGACGGGATGAACAATTGGCCGTCTACGAGTGGGGAATAATGATAGTTGTGAATGAGGAATTACTCTTGGGTGCTACGAGAGAGCGAAGTAAATGAGAGCTGGCATTCACTGTGTTTTGCAGACTGTCCCTGAAAAATAGAGCTTCCGGCGCCAATAAGCACGCCGCTCATTATCACTGACGCACTCTCATAGTCATTAACTCCATTCACCGTGTAACAAGCCGATGCCCGATTCAGCCGGCAAGTCTGTGTGCGTAGGCGAGATCGCCAGTGTCGTCGATGACGCAAGCCGCCGAAATACTGGTCAAACACTACATCGGCTCCCGCCAGAAAACGAAAACTCCAACTCGGCATGTTTGTCCACTGCCACTTTCGACAGTGCCGCGATCAAACACCAAAACGCAAACATCAGTCGCCGGACCAATGACACTAATTGGTAGCAATTTTTTCACACCTGGCGAGCAAAATTTTTCAATATTTCAGTAAAAAAGAAACTTCCCGGATCAGGTTTTATAAGAAATCTTGATTGAATACGTTGTCATCGAAAGTTCCACATGATAGTGGGATTACAAGATGAGCACGTCAAGTGAATAACATGTGTTTGAGAGGCTCGAAGAGATCATTTCATGGAGAGGGCGAACATTACTGACAAGTGATTGCCGATGTACGACGCGCATGTCCAATACCACGATGGATAGTAGGGAGTCGAGGTGGCGTGTATACGAAGCAGTGGCTTTATTATGCACGTCGATCGTATTAGAATATGGTGGATCAAAGGCCAGAATATCCTCGCTACTGAAGTCGATAGATTGGATAGACTGGTAGCTCAGAGCCCTCGCGAGAACGTCCGCGTGTAGCGGTCTTACCGAAGCCGGGTTGAGTGGTCAAGCCTGACGGGAGATCGGTGTCTTAAAGACCGATAGATCCTTAGATCCACCGGACGATTGACACCTCTCGAATACCAGTGCATTCTGGGAGTGAGTTCGATCGCTGGCCTTCTACGCGCCGCCATATTCGCTGCATGGTAAGCAACACTTTATAGGACCGCTCTGTAATTAATTAATGGTCAGACGATAAGTTGTCCCAAGGATTGGAAGAACCTGTTCATAGATCTCGAACTGCCAACGTGGCTGACTGGCTTCCGCGATCACTCTTCTGTGATCGATGCAAAAAGCGAGCTCGAAACGTTCTATAATCGATTAGTTACGGAGCATCGAAGCTGCTGGCTGCGAATCCATGGCATCCCATAGAGAGCAGACCGGTGGGATCGTCCACTTGCGATCGACCGAGAGTTTATTGCAAACGGATGCCGATCACTTTTGCAGCGGGGCATCATTGGTGCACAGTCGCGCCTCTAGGAAGTTCTGCTCCCACCACTGAGCGCAAGAGCGTCCCGATCGAGCTCCTCTTTTGATCACCTGCATTCCAGACCACATACCTGCTGGTCTATTCAACTACCGGAAAGAACTAAGCACTGAAGAAGGACGGAAAATTAGCTCGCTCTGCAGTGAAACTGGGCACGCGCTCTCAGACCGCGCCAGGCTATTTCTGAGTTTAACTCTTCGAGTTCAACGTTTCCACCCTTGGCCGTTTAATCCCCTGATATATCCGGTTTTATTTATGTCAGTTAGAGAGATCCGTCTTTGTTTGAGACTGTCAAAGATCGACATTTTTAACCTTTTATTATATAATAGTAGGATAATGCTTAGCGTGAAATGTCGTGAGAAAACAATCTATTAATTTATTATCATTAATCTTAATGAACGTCTCTTTACACGATGGAATTTAAATTAACATAAAGCGTTTCTTTCGCGCACACGATCTCCGTAAAAGATTAGGAATTATTTATGGGAATTATGCTCGGTTCTGATTCCATGTGCGTGAGTATTGCGGAAAACACTGGTTTCTCTGTTTGCACGTGAATAGCGCGTGTCAATAATGATGAATTGGCGAACGCGCCAATCGGTGGAGTTTCAAGCTCTACCGTGGTAAGTAAATGATGGCGCCGAGGCAAGTAGACTAGACGCTTGTGCAAACACTTCGTGTACTCAACTGAAACCCTCGTGAGATCCATTAGTGCACGGAGGAGGCAACAAAATCGTTGGTAGAAAGCTTGCGAGTATAGTTTTAGATTGTATCATTGGGTAGAGCGCCAATGGAATCTACGATACTGGCAGTTGGAGCTATAAAAAGTTAGAATTGCAATAGGACTGGTGAAACGATCCACTTTAAAGGCGATGCGGCTCTAAACTGCTGTGCGAGAGGGCAAGAATGGGAAAGGCAGTGCTGCAAGGTTGATGGTTTGCGAGGTTTGCACCTCGGGCTAACAATAACAACGGCAATAAAGGCAGTTGGAGGCAACTTCCCGGTACGGGAGTCTTTCCGCGCGCATTAGAATGCATGTATTCGGGCAAGCGGGTATCTCAGAGTTCATTCGTACCTGACGGACCGAGTGCAGACAGATACACTGCCAAAGGATATCGAAAGCCAATTACAGGCTTTGTGGCGCACAGTGTCAGTAAAGCAGTCCTGGCATAGAGTCGAATGTAAGCCACGAAACACTATGTCACCATCTATTTACGTCTGCTCTTTGACGAGACACTCTGCTTACCAGAATACTTAGAACGCTGGAAACTGATTGACTGGAGAGTTTTGATAATCCCGCTGAGTTTCCATGAGAGAGTTAACTGAGGCGATTGGCGCTTAGAAACGACGACACCTGTAGGCGTGTGGCTCTGGCTGGCTGGCGTTGCATCGGCTGGCGTAACACACTGGCACGGCGACGGGCTTGAGAGGCTATTCGAGAGTGCGACGAAAGAGCACAATGGTGTACGAAGCAACGACCTCGTCGTCGTCCGTCGTATACGGTCACGAGCGCACCGAAAGGCCATCCTTTAAAGGTCGAGTGGGCGTCAGCGATACCTGGCGAACACCCTGTAAAAGCGGTAGGCATCGGCTGCCGCCTGTATGTAACTACCTATACACTGGAGCAGCCGGTACCAGCAGGGACAAGATGAACCGGCCTTGGTCCAATGACCTCCGTGTCCAGGACACAAGTCGCCCCGGTCCCCAGGACGACGTAACCACTGAATGGAGAACACGACCGTTCCATTGCCCGGGGTCGTCGAACTTCCCTCTCGTTAAGTCACTGCCGAATTACTCCGTTGGCTACTTAAAGCACCGTACCAACCGAAGGGCCCCATTTATTCTGCATCGAGTTGTCCCCGAAACTTCAAACGCCTCCCGATTACTGTCACAGCTTCCACGGAACAAATTATTTTTCAACGCAATTATCGCATCCAGCCTTCCCTTGAATTCAAGAAACTCTAACGGGGTAATGAACGCGTGGATTCGAAGACGAAAGCGCACGTGCTCTCACTCTTTCTCTCCCTCGTGCTGCGCAGAACGCTGAATTCCATTAGCCTCCGGCGGGATTTGTTATCGGTGTAATTATAAAGTATTATCACGAAAGGCGCATTACTCGAAGCTGAAAATCCGGGGCTACTCGCATTCCTGTTGAATTCTTGGCAAAACTGGGGAAGAAGCCGGGACTAATTACGCGCACCAACGTTAATAATAGCCATTAGAGAGGGCCGGGGGAGGCTGGTTAAGGGGCGCGCGTCCGAGGGTAGCACGCTCTCTTCCTTACGTGGTCCGAATGCCGGCGCGGCCCAAGCATCATCCCAAGGAACATCTCGGCGATACAGAGGATCGCAAAGTGGACCAGGAGGATGTCGCGTGATCGCAAAGCCGGCCGCATAGAGTCCACTTAAAGAGGCAACTCGTTAAGAGAACCGCCGCGCCGCGCCGCGCCGCGCCGTGCCAGGGGGTAGAGGACGACACGTTCCAAGGGACGAGACCGAGCGAGCGTAACGCCGAACTATAATATTCTAATTAATGCCCTTATGTAAATAGAGTTGAGTCATCCCAAGCGTTATGGTGCTCGTTATCTCAACCGCACATTATGTCCCCGATGTGCCCACGCCGCGTACCCTGTAAGAAGCAAGGCGCACACCGGCCCGCGTACACACACGTGCACGCCACCGCCACCACCCCCAGAACGACTTCCTGCAGTATTAATTGTAGAGCGAGTGCGTCGAGACCACCATGCCCGTGAGAACGGTCCGAGTTCCGCATGCGAAATCCACTTGGCATCAAAGATTATCTCTGATCGATGACCAACTGTACTATCTCGGCTGTACTAACCTTTTTTCACTCATTGAGCAGTACGCGTTACTAAAACGCTCACTCTCCGATCTCAGACATATCCATCGATAGCCGATTTTTTTTAAGTCCGACGACACAACCGCGGCTAAAAACACACAGACATAAAACACTACTGAGGATGTATTTGAAAAAGGGAAAACTGCCAAGGAGTAGAGCGGTACGGTGCGGAAGGTGATCGAGTGGTATATTATGCGGCAACTCCGACTCGACAAGTCTACCCGAAGAGGCCTCGCATTTACAACTTAATTCCGTATCATTTTCTCAATTGCGCACAGCGAATTACCGGTTGCTTAATTTCCTGACATTAGAGCAGCTGCGAATCTCACATTGCGAGGCTCTAAGATGTACTTTTGGCGATCGCGCTTTAGGTACACACACTTTGAGACGCGCGATCTGATGATTCTCATTGATGGTTGATGGTTGGTCGGTGTCCGGACCAAGAGGGATCGAGGTTGATAAGAACCAGCGACTTATGACATCTCTGTCATCATCTCTAGGCATCACTTACCCTAGACGACGCAAGCTACACTTACCCACCCATCCACCCCCTCGCTGCCCCGATAACTACCGGTTTAACTAGGCTGTGCATGCAACCGTATTAACTGACTTGTGTGCGGCTATTGGCATGGACGCGTGTGTGCATAGTTAGTGGTGTGGCATTTCCATATTCATAGGGTCCGTCGGGAGGTGAGCAACGTAAATTAATATACGTACCCACTGGGAGTAACGCGGCCCACGCGCGCCACCGCTTCGTCACGCGACAATAAATGGCAGCGTAATGTATTGGCATTGGAGATTGCGCGCGGCCAATCTCGGCGGGAGCGATTTGCAATCGGGATTTCAAACTGGCCAAGGAGAAAGACGGACAGACAGACAGACAGACAGACAGACAGGGGAGGTGAGTAGAACGCTGCTGCTCGTCCATTACCTCGAGAAGACTCGTGTCCCCGATTCCAATTCGATGGGAGAACTAGTCATATTTTAGCGATAACGACACGCGTCACATACCGCGTGCTCGGAAGTCCTTGGCTGATCCTCGGGATTCGCACGAATAAGGACTGGAAGCTGTGCTGTCGCCATGTTTGTACGGGGAGTGCGAGTGCGAGCCGCCCTGAAACGGCGAGCGCGCCATTCAGAATCGTCCTCTCCGGCAATGATGCTGTAATTTCCTTGACTGCCTTCGCACTTTTTGCCGGTATTAAGGTCACTCCCGGGATGCCTTCGCGGAATCGATGAGAGATCTCATTGCAGCCAGCGCTGCCAACATCCCGGCCGCCAGTGACAAAGGACAGTTCAAGGAATCAGCTCGCTCGCAGGAAGTGTAGCGCGAACGGCTGGCGCGCCAGCAGCGCGGAAAGTGACTTCATCATTACTTCTTTATGGCACTCTCGCGCCCCCTTTTTTATGCCATGCGAGAATTTCTCACGATCGCCGCATTGACCGCGTACACTGGCTCTCTCGGGGAGTGCGCCGAGTAACGACACATTTCTTGCGGCAAGCTATGCCTCATTAGTACACTAGGCAGCGCGTACCACCGCGTTATTAAGGCGTACTTCCGCGGAAAAATCACTTCCTTGAAAAATTGCCGATCAATTGCCCCTATCCTCGGCCTATAAATCTTCAAGTTATCTACACGCACACACACACACACTACCAAGAAAAAGTAGACTTTGCTGTTCGCCCCGTAGCTACTGTTTCATCGCTGAATGATGCATCGCCCGTCCCTCGAATTAAGGAGAGATTCGTTAACGCGGAAACTTTTAACCCCCACGCTTTTCTCGGGGGCATAAGCGACTAACAGGCACATATATTACTCACGATCATTCGCCTGGATGAGCAGGCTACGACGAAACCTTCGTAAAGTAGTAAGCCGAGCGGTTAATACTTGAGAGCAATTGAAATTCTCCACGGAGTGCTTAACCCGTCGGTGTATACTCTTACTTTTGATACGCCTTATCTCCTGACAACTTGTTGGCAGCCAGTTTGACGTTCATGTATATTAATCGGGGAAAGCAAAGCGAGCTGCTACCGTTGCTGGTGCGCTCGCTAAAGGAATTCATGAACTATACCTATAATCTAGGGAAAAGGAGCATCCAAAGCGTCAAAAGCTTTCATGCTTCAACATTCAAGATTCCGTAATATCAAGTGCGCGTCATCCACGCACCCTCTCCATCCTTCTGAATCAATGTCAGCCGTCGGATAAAGCTATTCTCCCACTAGCGTTCGTCCAAATCCTGGGAAAGTCTAAAATCTGATTCACATTACAGATCTGTAGAATGATTGCATTGATATAAACGAAGACTTGCACTATAAACTAAGCTCGTGGAAGGTTGACAATGTGAGACAGTAAGCTTATTTGGAAATCGAACCTGTGTGTATTTGTAATGACGATCGGCTTTAATGTTACCGAATCTTCTAAATAGATGAATAAAAGGAAGCCGACGTTTTATAATGCAATTAACGCGTGAAAAAGGCAGGTTGCATCGATGATCTTGTGATCCAACGAGCTGTTTCACGCGTACTTCGTCATGCGGTCACGCGTGTCGCGAGCGCACGATGCGTTGCTCGATCCCTCGTACTACAGGTTTATTTGCTACATGTGTGCAACCTGTTGCAGTTGCAAGCGAGCATGCCCGACGAAAGCAAGGGGGAAGGGGTCGCGTCTTCCGGGTACGTGATTGCGATTAAGTGCTACCACTACGAACGAAGCACTGGCCTTGGTAGGAGAATGACAGATCGAAACCGAAAGATCAAAATGTTAAATAAGGTTCCGGATTAATTGTGAAATTTCTTTAACGAGCCCCAATGGCAATCTTGCGTGTGTATGCAGCGATTTTGTAAAATCGCTTGGAGGACATGGAAAGTTGAAATGATCATCGGTTCACGGCAACGTTAAATCCACTTGTAAGTGGTTTATTATGTAAGTGGGATCTAACTGACCCACTGCTCAAAAAGGAATCGTGAGAATTCCGGTACTCTGGCCACGTTTAAAAATAGAACTGCTCTTGCTTTTGTCAACTAATTTCGACTTTTTGCAATCTTTGGCAATGTTGACGTAATTTCTCCTGCGCAAATTAATACTTTCTAAATATGGAAGGATTAATAAGAAAATCGACAGTAAACGATATAAGAGTTAGCTTCAGTGAAATCTGTTTTCACTTATCAGACCAGTTTCATCCTGGCAGGTATACATTACCGATAAATGCCGCCCGTTGACATAATAAGCAGAAATGATGAGAGCCTTATTAGTACGAGGCGTAGTAAAAAGAGAACTCACTCTGCAGCTGAACTTTCGATGCTATAAATGGCAGCGGCAGCCGCCAAACTTATTATACAATCGTCGAAATACCACAGCTCCCTTGCTCAATTAACCGACAAGTTCGACCAGTTCACGTAATATCTCATGCATGTCTCTTAAAATCAGGAATTCGCAAGGTCTTGCGAAATAGATCTTCAAATTTCGTAAAAACCATGGGAACCTAACCTAAAATTGCAAATCTCCGAAATGCCAAGCCTACCATTGCAATTTGACTTGCAGAGTGTGATCGCTTTGGCAGAGAGAGAGAGAGCGATTTCAATCGGTTGATTCAAGGGAGAAGCTATACTCTGATAGAACCAGCAGGCGTATTACAAAGCGGAGGCAAGAACAATGGTGGTCACACGTGGGTCGTGCAATTATCGATTGATCGGTGCCGGCAGGAGGTAGCTAGCTGTGGTGGCGGTGGTGCGCGCAAACTCCCTTTATTCGGAATCCAATCAGACTTTTTGCAGTGGGAGCGGGCGCGGCGAGTGTGAGGTATGCAGCAGCCACCCAAGTTCACATACATAAAATGGAGCGTGCGGTGCAGCGTGCGGTGCAGCGTGTCCCAATGAAGGGGTCTAGCTTGGCTTGGAAGAGCACGTAGTGGACACGACGCGCCGCGCCGGTAGTTCCGACGGCGGGTAATTAACTTCGGTCTTAACTTTCCTGACCTTCTTCCCCCCGCGGCGATGCTCCTCTAACCCAAGCCCGATCCTCCTCCGATCGGCGGCGGCGCTCGCGATCGCATCTCCTATTTGCCTTCTCGAGGTGCATTCCAGCCTGGGATATATCCAGTGGTCACGAGTGCGTCGGCCCTGCCGGCTTTAGCACGCGGAAAGAATCCTTTCCGGGGCCGTGGTCCCGGAAATCGAAGGGATTGCGCCGCGTACTCGCTCGCTCGCTCGCTCTCCGAGGCGTGGCCATTAATCCCATCGAATCCCGGTATAAGTAAGATTAAAACCGAGCCAACTCTCCATTCTCCCTACCACACATATCCTTCCTTCTTCCACACTCTAGAAACCCTACATAAACATAGACTCTCATGGAGTGGCCACGTGCATCTATCCCAGAGGCCACCATCATCTCCACTTGCTCATTTTACCGAGCGCATCGCTCTCCTGCTACCAATCGTTGCTACTAGCTCTACGCTATTCCAAACACGGCGCGGATGTCCGATGTTGCCGGTATTAATTGCGACGAATCGCACCGCTGCCGGCTAGCTCTGGTCGCCTTTAAATTAAAGTCGGCCGAGTAGAGCAGTGACAAGTGCAGCTGCCGGCAGAGCAGCGCTACACTCTTCGAGAGTACAAACGCGTACGCGTGAACGCGTGCAGAAGAGAGAGAGAGAGGAGAGAGGGCCGGGTAGAGATAGTCAGATAGAGAGTTAGTCGCGAGAGGACGCAGCGCGAGGAGCAACGGTTGGTAGGCAGAGGAGCACGAGATAGAGGGAACCTGCTAATCAAGGTCACGCGTCTTACAAGAGGAGTACACGAAGGATACACGAGGAGAGACACGAAGGGACACGCTGCCCGGTGCAACCGTGTATGGTGCACGTGCGTGATGCTGGACACGCTGATGCAACGACATGCGCCTTGCCGGAATAAGAGAGAAAGAGAGAGGGCGCGAATGAGGGGGTCCCGAGGAGGAGAAGGAGAGAAAGGCAGAGTCAGAAGAGTGATTAGACGAGAGCGTGTACGAAACGTTCGTTAACCGCGAGGTGGAGCGGTGCAATTAAGCAAATGTGCCAGGCGGGCGATGGCACTTAATTAATTAGGCACCTCGCTCAATTAACCGAGAAGCGTTTAGCAGTGCGTCCGAGCCGCGGGAACGGCATTCCGTCGGACGCGATCTGACATCTCTCGTGCGCTATGACAAGCGTTCCTGTTCGCCTATGTCCTATGTCCTCTCTGGTACACACAGCCTCGTCCTCTTCCGCGTAGTCATTTCCACACAATGACGACTGGCTGTGCCTTCTATATACTCGCTCCTCGCAGGTGCGCTCCGTGACGCGTGCTACGCTGCGCAACTCTTTGATTAGATCGGCCTCGACACCGCGATCGATAGCTATCGCTACTAAAGTCCACAGAGAGAGAGAGAGAGGAAGAGAGAGTGATCGCCAATAAATTCCTCGTGGAAAGTTTCGAGTTGCTGTTGAAAAGTGAATGAAACACGTGGATAATAGGATTAAGAAGGAAGAAATTTCGTTGATCAACTGAACAAACTTCATTCACTGGAATAGGCACTTTTTACTTAGACTTTTTTACTTTAAAGTCAGTGATACATGCTGACTGCGTGTAGAAACATCGAGCGTCGAGGAAGGAAATGCAGGTTGGCGAAGGTGGCTCTTTCCATTGATACTCGGAGAAAATGAACGGCGAGGAGAAACCAGTGTCTGGGATAAACTTTCACCCTTGAGCTCGTGACAGCTGGGTCTCCCATCCGTGCACCGCAAAGTGCTTGACCCTTGACTTTGCGCACCTTCTTCTCTCTTCCTCTTTTAGCCACTCCACCAGACCATACATATTTGTATATGTGTGCTTTATACTTGACCCGATGCCAACTCGAAACGAGACACGCAATGCGACCTATCAATCATCCTCTCTGACATTTTCCCCCGGTAACATGGAAGTGGGCGTACCACACAACTGGCGCGACCTTTGACACTGACTCTCAGTGCGTATCGAAGATCATCTGCGGCAGAGATCCGATGGGAGGAGAAACATATGCCATCTTCTCATTGCCGGTACAATACGTTTAGTTAGCCTGACAGATCTAACCCGAGTGCAAGGTTAATATCGTGTACTTCGTCAGCTAATATCCTACACCCGACACACATGTTTCTTGAATATACCGTGTTCAGCAGATTGCTGAACCGAAATAACATGCAACTATTTCTGGCTCGAGGAGAAATAAATATGGGAATAGTTGTAATGGAGTCAAGGCGGTTCGCATCTTTAGAATGAGAAGGCCTTCAATGTCGAATTAGGTTCTTTTCAAAGTTGACTCATTCATGCTAGCCATTCGGCTATATTTGGATCGTCCGTCTGGAGTCAGACTGTGTCATTTCACTTACAAGTCGATGATAATTATACAAAGTTTCCAGGATTTTGACAAATGCAGTTTGAATGTGCACATATTTTGAGCAATGCCTACATTATAAGGATTGTTGTTTTCTGTACTTGAAAGGCGGACGTTACGAAAGTTTCGTGGAGAGTTCGCACTTCCCTGAAAGGCAGACCTTCAACCTTCAGTTTACGGTATAACTGCGCATGCACGCTGTGCCGGCCAGTGTCGTTCCACTTCGATGAACCGTCCTGTTGCTCCCCGTGTACAATGATGACTTTTCTGGCGCTATAAATTCCGCGCTTCCCTTCCTGGTTGCTACTCGGCCGCGCTCATTACATCGTCCGGCACTCGGGTAACGATGGTGAGCACGGAACATGTGGCACTCATCAAAGATCTGTATCAGTCTCACTGGATTCCAACCAGCAAGACTTTATATTGACAGTGCATTATTCCGACGAACCAGTTAGAAAAACACGAGCGCACTCCAGCACTATCATTCGCCTGATACACTCTCTCTCGACAACGAGTAATTGTTCGTTACCGAGCCATCAACGTCGAACCTCTGTCAGATAAGTCCTGAACATGCTTGTCGCGATGTTGTTCGGCGCTTCACTGTCCTCTACAAACTGGAGACGACCTTTTGAAGCCATGACTTTTACGTGATTCTAATGCGCTCTACGCGATCGGTCATACCGATATCATCTTTTACGAGTCGCTTCAGCTGTTTCAAAAAATAGTCATGCGACTGCACGGTTTTGAATAATAGTCGTAGTATTTTGCTGCGGTTCTCCCTCATAAATGCTTTCATGATTATCACGATAAATTACTAGTCATTTTCCTGTACCTATGAATTAAATCAAGTAAGCAAATTTGGTTTGACTAGTATAATCTAAAGATCGATGATGGTGGTAACGCGATTCACGAGAAAACTGAGTCGTTCTTTAACCGTTAACAGGCAGGAAGTCGGGTTTTTCTAGGGTTTTGTCACGTCGTCGTCTATTTGCTCGCAGGGAGTCATTAAGAACTGGTCTTCGTGTCTTTAGCTGTCATCAGGACTTAGTCTTTCAGAAACTTCAATACCGCCTACTCGGAGGTTAGGAACTAGACGATCTCAATGTTCACTTTCATGTGCGTACAATCTGTGCGCATAATTCTCTTCTTTCATTACGGGAGATTATACGTTGCCGAGAGAAGGTTCACAAATTATACATAAATTGAGAAAAAGTTGTCTTCCGGAGAAACGAGGCCACCCGCCGGTTACATAAAGCTCGTCGAAGTCCTATGACGCAACAGATAGGTTTCGTCCGGTGATTGGAGCGGCGTATCCGGCAAGTCGAAATTACCAGGCGATTGATTTCCGTTTGGAGTAAAGTGCACGTTCTTTCAATGGGGGTCGAACCTGCCCAGGAATAACTCAGGCAAGCGAGCCCGACGTTTCGAGCGATCTCGGCCGGCTCAGCAAAATAACTGTACGGGGGCGTGTACACCAGGATTCGATCGTGTAAATCAGCGCCTTAGGGACGCACGACCACCGAGTAAGTTATGTCTTTAATGACTGCGTTACCGTCCAAGAAGTACGCGATTTACCTTGACTAACACCACTGTCTGGTCACGCTCGCCTAGAAACGCACGCGAAAAATAGCCGGCAGTGTACTTTCCTTGACATTTCTTGATAAGCGAGCAGTTTATTTGAGCCACAACTATTCATCCATTCACCGATTAAGAACCGAGTCATGGTCCATGCATAGCATTACTTTCAGCCCATTAACTACCAACCAATAATCTTTAACACGTGGAAGAAGAAAAATTGAAGAAAAACTCGTGAAACAAAGCCTTGGATTCTCTTTGACAGGCATATTAATATTTTTAAAAAAACGGAATTCAATAACGTAACTTAGCTGAAGAAAAATTTGCAAATGAATCGTTGTGTTAAGGTAATAGCGGGATTTAATGGGTTGAGCAACCGGCTTTTTGTCTTGGGGAATGTATGTTTATGCGATGGCATGCACACGCAACGGACGTGTTGTCGCAGCACCTGCACGTGACCGGTCATAAATCCCCCCCTATCTGACAATACCGTGATTTTTCTTGATTTTCGTGTCGAATACAATGGGCAGGTAACGTGCCGAAGCATCTAGCCACCCCGAACTCGTAACATAGTTCTGTGATTGAAAGGTAGCTGTGCGTCGACGCGTGCACAGCCAGGCCAACCAGAACAATGCGATTTATCGCGTCACGCGCGCCGCGCGTGAGCACGGGAAACAGGAAAAATCCTAGGGAGACACGCTCTTACATAAGATCTGCCGATTACGCTGACTGGCTGGCAAAAAGACTGCCTGATGAACCGAGCGAAACACTGCAAACATTATTTGCATGGTTGCGACACTGCTGGCTAGCTGCTCTGGAATAGCATGCCAATGTGTGCCGAGTGTGACAGACAGTAGCTCGTGCCAACAGCCGTCACTGAACCCATGTTACACTCAAGAATATCGATTCACCAGCCTCCTGACAGAGTAATCGATATTCTAAAAATTGCTCGGATGCGCCGATGTTCAAAGCAGCTGGTCATCCCGCATTGCTCGGTAGCAAGTCACCTGTTACTTCACTCGACTTCTGACAATCATTCCATTCACCCAAAAACAGGACCTGTCTTGAATTCCGACGATACAAATTATATAACATCACTGGATTCACCATGAATTAACATTTCAGTTCTGGTTTTGTCTGTTTGCATGCAAATCACTTGAAACTTCTGCGAACTGTTATAAAAAGAACAGCAGTAAGAACGGAAAAGGCAGATATCTCATGTCTGTAGCTGCTTTAACGAGCAGTGTGCAGCTGGTTGTCCAGGTATCAGATGAATACTGTATAATCGTAATCACGATCGCGAGGATGCGATACCGCTGGAACGCTAAAGGCTATGCCGAAGAACTGTGGTAGTTTCCGACAACTCAGACACAAATGCATTCTTTAGTCTGGTGCAATAGGGTGTACGAGCTAGGAGTTACAGGATCACTCGAATCGTATGCGATACTCCTGCGGCAGATGCCAGCTTCCTTTCTTTGTGAGGCGATAAGGCGGATTCTGCTTAGGAAACTCTTACAGAGGATTTTGCTCAGCATATGGTATTACGTAGCAGTAGCGCACGGACTTCCATTTATTCCTAGATATTTCAAAGGTTCTCCTTACCAGGTCTTGGTTAGTCGCTGGTTGGCTCTAGTGGGCGTCTCGAGCTTTAGTCTTGAGTGTGACATAAGAAAAGTATTGTCGCAGGTGCCATTTAAGTTTGCACGATGCCAGTGCTAGGACACAGCAAAGTCCTGGGGAGAACTGGCATTGTAAAATAATGAATAATCCGTGCTCGAATGCTTCCTAGAGAGTCCGAGGGAACTCGCAGCAACATTCTCCGAGTACCACAGTAGAACGTATCTCCTCTGGTGTACGCAAACACACGAGACTCTCTTCTTACGTCAGCCGTAAAGTGAGCTCTGAGGATCCTAGGAAATGGGTAACGAGCGAGCATGCAGCTAGATCTTTTTTCTCTCGCGTCAGCTTTGCTACTAGATAGGTATGTACTGGTCGCCTAGCCTAGCCTAGTCTCTACTTCTAGGACAAGCGAGTAACATGTGGCTATCGGTGTCCATACAGTTGCGTAACGTTTCGCGCTTCTGGCTTTCGCGCATTAAATAAGAGGACACCGCTCGTGTGTTTGCCAGAATCATCGTGAAACCAAATTCTCTCTTTATCTCTCCTTTCGCAAATTCCGTAGATTTACTTAGCCGGAGGTTTTTGCCTCAAGGTGAAGGCCCACCTGCTCCTGCTTAACTCACTCTTACGCGTAAAACTAGTGCTCGCAAAGTACACCAAGTTTTATCGCTAGCTGTGATTCCATCTAATTGGAAGTACATCAGAATTATGATGATTGTGAACATATCATATATATATATACATATATGCTCATCGTATATATTAGTTTATTCATGCACCCATCTAAATTATTACTAAAGTATACACCCAGAAAATGTATGTTTTTCCTCCTGTCTTTGATTGTCGAATTAAACGAATTGAATAATATAAGTTGTACTATGGTATTATTGTAGTCTGTAAGATTTGTCACCCGCAAACTCATCGTTTTCCAGAAGTTCATTAAGGACGGAATTTGCAGGCTAATTGGAATCAGCTCGAGCTGGAATTACAAGACTGGAGGAAAAAGTTGGCATGGCTGCTAGTATGTCGTATTGGATAAACCAAGTGGAGATGCTTAGGAAACGTCCTCCGTGTGGGATGGAGCAAGGACGTCATATTGCGGAATAAAGATACGTGGTCGGGTATATATCGGTCGGTGAAGGTGTCCCGACGCCACTCTAAGTATCTTACTGGCATCGTCAAAGGAGCGTCCCGATGTCACAAGTGCATCCGCCGTTCTCCTCCACCTCTGCTTTCTTCGCCACTCGATTCTCAGCCGACTTTTTCGATCGACGACGATCGTCACACTTGCCAATGTTTCGAAGGCCAACGGGCCAACTTTTACGATAGCGGCTATTGGCAGGTCATCGACAAGGACGAAGTAACGATAACGGATAATAAGAAATTCGCGGATTTACAATCAGCCGTGAATATTAAGATAGTATAATTGGTTTCTCCGTAGTACAATGTCGGACCAACTGGCCTTCACAGGAAATCGCAAATTATCAGTCACGGTCATAAGAGTCACTCACCAGTCTCCTTGTTGAAGCAAATGCTTCAGACGCTTACGATCATCTCGAAAATACCGGCCAGGATAATTGCACCGGGAGAAACGCGCCTAATCAATAATGCTTAAGACTACAGGATACATAGATGCGTAAACGTGCGACAAAAAGCGGCGGATAAGATTCGCGTGAAAGGAAAGGTAGTCTTGCTGAAATTGCACCGGCAGAGGCAACGGTGACTGAGAGCTGACGACTTGACGAGTGAGTGGTATCGTGCGCCCGCTGCTGGTTCATTAGACTGGCGTATGAATGGTCTAGCCCGAATGAAATGAGCGAAATAAAAAAGGAAGCACTCGCTAGCGAGTACGGGCATACGTGGAATTAAGATGAATACCGTGCAGCCAAGATTGATACCCTTCATTAAGGGCAGAGCCACACGGACAATTAGGCCGTCATTATAATCGGAAGATAAACCGGCGGAACTCCGTCGACGAGCGAGAATGCCCAGGGAGTCGCGCGCGTACGCGTCTAACGCAAGAATAAATCGCAGAGAGAGCTTTGTAATGAGCTGATGCCACTCCTATTGCGAGCCGCTTCGACTCATGCGGCGCTCCCATTAAAAGGGCGTTATCACCCTTATAATACGTACTCCAGTGCCCTTCATCGCAAGGAAAATGCAGACGTGATTGCACCGCCTCCCAAGGTCGGCTTGTGGTCCCCGAGGCATTCAAGACAATTATAAATCGAGTAGAAATCCGTATTTACTGCGCGCCAGTTGTCACGGGCCCAGCCAACCGAGAGGAAAACGCGGCCTATCCTCCACCAACGAACCTAATACTGCCAGAACACCCTACCCAGTTAACACTCTCTCTCTCCCTTTCCGCTAGTCTGGCTAGTCGTGCTACTTTTCTTTTCGTACCCACATTTCTTTATTGCCCTCCAAATACCCCCTTATTTATAAACCAGTCGGGTATTACGATTTCAAAACCCCTGTGATATTTTGGCGCGAAAGGAGTGCCACCGGAAATGAGCGGGCGGTTCCCGAGAACTTTACGAGGTAAGAATATGCCAGTTCACTATGCAGCCGACGGATTCATTCGAAATTTATGATTCTCTTAAGTTGTGCATGTTTACAATGACAATTAGCAGTGCCAAGAGTAGAACAGTCTCGCTGATACTTTCTGCATCCTGCATGTTTCCCTAATTGCAACACTTGTATTACTTGAATGAATAATGTGGGATGAAGCGAGGCTTCTTTGAGGAATGTACTCATGTTTCATGTAGTTCTATTCAATATTCAATGAAACTGGCGGAAGCTAAATAAGGCGGATGATTAGCGGCAATTTAGCGGAAAAATGATGACTAATTGTCACATTAGCGGCAATTTAGGGAAAATGAATAGTCCTCTAAGTAGTTAGTGTGAAACATTATTTCTAAGCCGCGGAATGAGGAATTGACACGCAGGCACACGTGGCAGTACGATCGATAACAATTTCTTTATCAATAAATGGACGAGGTGGTGAATGCTGTCTTACAATATGTTTCCTTGCTATTAATGGCACAACATTTTTGTACATGTACGATGTTTTTACTATACATTGCAGATTATACAAACGTGCAATTGATAATTATACTAGAATATTTTGAGCATGCACATACAGGTACGGACATGAGATATCTACACAAATAGCTATTAAGAAAGCGTGAAGACTTGAAACTCTTGAGAAAAACTAATTATTACCATAGACATACGATATGATATACGATGTACGAGAATATAAATGAATAATTTCAGTGTCATGAGAATCTCTGTTGTTGGTGTTGATCACTTTGATTGTCAGGAAGTTATACATTCTCAGATTCATAGTAGTATAAGTGAATTGTTCCTTGATCCGTCCTCATCGGATTGGAAAGTATCACTCATCTGTATCGTAATCACGAGATAGGTAGTGACTAAATTAAAAAACTGAAACAGTTCCATAAAGTAGAAAACACGTCTTCATAAAAAGGGATGTATAATTGATATCAATCTCTATTTGCGAATGAATATATAAGTACCATGCGTATAAATTTGAAGTTCAACCGGGGAAAGCCGTATACCACGAAACTTTGCTCGCTTTGAGTTATTTGCAGAGCAAATTGCCGCACCTATAAAAATTCAGAGGATCCATTTTTCTAACTAAAATTTCCACAACTAATGCTTGTTATATTTCCTTACCTCTTCTTTAAACTCGAAATCACTGCTCTCATAAGGGAGACTATATAGTATTTCATTCGTGTATTTAACCTGTCAAATACTCATTCTTGTTATTTTCAATAAATTGACCTTTGAACGATTTTTGAATGCCTCACCTCTCTGTGCGTATATTCGCAGGTGGCGCAAATTAAATAAAGTTTCATGCCTAACGCGATGCAGCTTACACCCGACAACATGGACAATTTTCCATAATTATTTGGCATCCGTCGCCAACTGCTCAACTCCACATAGAAATAGTATAAGTTACCCGTCATAAGCATTAGACTTAGACCAACTTCAATGGCTATTTGTATGCCAAATATTTGAAACAAGAATCTTGTTAAACGGCATAATTCCAGATGTATCTGCCTTGACATAGAAGACAACTCAAATAATAATAACGGCATTCGCCGATTTTATCAAATGAAATTTTAAGTTCAACCGATGTCTGTCGTTCTCCGTAAATAAGACCTACCTAATTTTCCAGATCCACAATCTCTCATTCCAAAATTTTGGGAGCACTTTAATGGACTGAAAGGCTTCTAATCTCACAAAAGTTGATGTTTCTGCTTTAGTATTAGAGCTCAAGTTCCCAGTTACAGAATTTATTTGTCCTTCTTCATCGAATTCTATCTCTGAATTAGTCCGTGGAATATGAGAGCCGCGAAAGTCCTTGCAGAGAAGCAAGTTGGCTTGTTCGTAACTTAATTTGAGCCAACTTTAAACGAAAGAAGCAAATATAGGAAAACACAATTTATAAGCAGATGGTACAGCGGACTATAGATGTACGATTGACACACTTACTGGACAGCAGTGACAAAATCGATTAGAACAATTGTATCCACGATTTCCCCAAAGCTATAAATTATAGCAAGAGTAACACCTACTGACGAACTAGTCTCCTTGCTAATCCATCGTGTGTAAAGTATGGCACTAATCATCATATAGAAGAACCACAGACAGATGCAAACTAAAGAACGTTTAAATACAGCTGGGTTATCGATCCATCCACCTAATTCTTGTATTTCCTCCTCCACTTTCATGACTAGTTTCTTGTACTTTAAAAATTGCTACAAGAGAAAAGAAAACAAACAAATATATCACACTAGCTTTATACGGAGCTACAATAAAATATAAAATTCTTTGTCCCTTTTTTAACACTGTTTAATCAAAGAATGTTTGATCATGACAAATTCTTCTAATTGTGATGGATGGGACATGTTAATATACTGTTACAAGAATTCCCCTTAATGAGCATCAAAATCTATAGATAGAGACCGAATTTATGGAATTTTAGTTACTTACCCGACTATTGCATAATCCAAAAACACAGAAAATATTCAACGCCAATAGAGTGGCAGAATACATGCTTTGGTAGAGAAAACTTTCGAACTTGAAGAGATAGTCCTTAAAGATCTCCACCCCATCGAGGTTTACGGTCTTTCCAACAAGTAAAAATGATACGCAAGTGACATAAATCATGGTAAGATAAGGCCTTAATTGACCACGAGGCCGCTCTAATATTCGCAGGGCCAGCAGAAAGTTCAGGTACTTGATTACTGTAGTAGCATCTTCAAAACTTTTCACGGACCATCCCCTCACCCTCATCCTGATTCTCCAATTTACCCACAGTTCGCGCAAATAATTATTTAAACTATTTAAACCATTGATGATCATTCCTTAAAGTATTAACTAGCAAAAGTATTGTACGAACGAATTCACTTTCTTAATATCAATGAGTTCAGTTCGTTCTGTCGTTTACTTTCACGTGTTGATTCCTCCAGGAATGTCATTACACTAAACTAGAGACTCTATACCATCCACATGAGTTCTATGTGTATCCCTTCCTTCGTTGAAATGTGGACGTCAATTAGGCCCGTGATGACAAAGCATTAAAACCACTATCATTTTCTCCCTGAAAATACGCCATTTTATGACCCAATACCATCCCCTTTCCCCGACGATAAAGATCTGTTGTACCCATTTACCTGGAAATTATATAGGAAACGTTCTGTTGTCGATGTGCCCAATAAATATTCAATTATTGCTCACAAAAACAATTGAAAGCCTAAAGAAGTTTAAGATGCAAAACATTCCCCAAAGCTTTCGTCGCTGATCCACATTCATATTGGATAATCATTTAATATTATCAAGTTTTGAAATCGAATTTCAGTGAAGGTATAAAATATAGTTGCTTATTTATTTTGTGGCTTATTATCGCCTATTCGATCCGACTGATGAGAGCAACAAAACGATACCCCCGAAGATAGTCAATTGCCGATGGCAATGCTACGAATGAGAGTGAACACTCGAGGACGTCATTCAAGTAAGCAATATTGCAGATCGCCAAGCGTAAAATTTCAATCTTTCAGAGTTTCTTGCCTGCTGGCAAAGTCGGCAAAAGTTTCTCCAGCAGTTCTACGAGTGCCAGTTGAATGATCCACGCGGGAACTCTCAGAAAAGAGCAAAGAGAAAACACAAACTCAATTATCGCGCGTCCCAATTATATTTATATCAAAATAATCGAATAAAAAATCGGTTCCGTTTCAAGCTAAAATCCATACGGCCAAGCGCGTCGTGTTGGGTGGCCCCGATATGAGAGCAGACCGCTGCTAAAGTGGGTTTTAAACGACCCAGCGGTATAAAAAGGTACAAAAATTTACTTCCGCCAGGCAGTGCTCGTCTCTGTGGCCTGGTTACTGTCCTCGTGCGTTCTCTCATACGTTCTTTTATCCCATCTGGTTGGATTGCATCGTGATGGCCGATGTGGCAAGCATCAGTCAGTGGCGGTACTGCTACAGTGGAAAGAATGCTGCCACAATGATACACCCGTTTCGTAAAGCTCCACGGTGGCAAGAAGACCAGAGCGGAGTAAACGAAGAATCTCCAAGCATCAGAGCGATCATCGCACCCGCGCCGCTCCAGCGCGATTTACTGATGACACTGGTTTCCGGAGCGGTGAAGGTCGTACTCGAAGACGATTGTACATATACGCGCGGCATCTTTCGTCGATACTGGGAAAGCCAACTAATAATTCCGACGAGCCCTTTGCCGGTTGTCAACGTCGCCCTCATTCCCTCCCCCTTTACCCTTGCCTCACTGTTGCCTCTGTGTCAACCATTGACCGTGCCCATCGCCGCACCGCGCTGCAGCTCGCCGTCATTATGGTTATCATTACTTCAGCAAAGGACCTCCCAACCGTACCTACTCTGGCGGCGAGCGGCTTCTCACTGCCGACGCGATCTGCCCCAGCCATCTCTGGTGCGCTTGATTCCTTGCTGGTTTGCTTGATTCCTTGCTTGGTTGCTTGGTTGCTTGCTTGCCTGCTTGCTTGCTTGCTTGCTTGCTTGCTTGCTTGCTTGCTTGCTTGCTTGCCTGCCTGCTTGCTTACTTGCCAAGCAGGAGCACGGTGCTCTCGTTGCGGGCGCGCACCTTGCCAAGAAGAGCGCACTCGCTTTTTGCACGTTGCCACTTTTTTCAGAGCTTTGCCAAGCGTGTGTCGACCGCCGTGTACTCAGCGCGTCCCCCCGGAAAATTACCGAGATTTACTGTGAGAGCGATGCTTCTGAAATAAGCAGGACCAGCTCCACTTATAGCCGAGGACCCGCTTGGTACTATTTATAAGATAATGTTGAGGGATCGATTTCATGTAATATTTGCGTAATAATCGTTCAAACTGACTGATAATCAGAAAGACGCCAACTGATAATCAATTTCAGTGAAGCACACGTGCATAAAGGCTCGTTTACAGCTGGGAAATAACAGAGAAGGGAGGCAGCGTCTCCTTAAATGGAATAGTTACGCGTGATTCCGGCGCGGACGACGGCTGTCGCACGTGTTTACGCGTGGAATCCACCAAGGTACACACATCAAACATTAAGGCCCGCCAGAGACCTTTTTGCTCACGTTCTTGGCGCTCCTTTTTTCTGTTACGCGCAGGGCGATCGATCTCGAGCGCCTCAGGATGTGAGAAGCAAAGCTGCCCGAAGCGGCTTAGCAGGTTCTTATACGGCGCGTCTCTGCACCGGCATCCTCCTCCCTTTCTCCTTGACGCCCGACGCGGCGCACCGCGCACCTTCATTGTATATCGAGAGAGAAAGTGCCAATAACTTCTTCCTTCGAATACCTCAGTTATACGCAGTTATATATTAACTGCCTTACCAAGCCAGCAAATGCAAATCCAAATTTGGACTGGTCGATGGAAGATGCCGTAAATAGTAATCTATAGAAGCAGACGTGAGATCTGGTGAATGAGATAGCAGCAAGGCGGCTTACCTAACAGGCGGATGTACCACATTCACTTTCGAAGAACAATCTCCTGCTTTTTTCCTCGCCCCTCCTTTAATAATACCCGGGGGCAATCGGTAATTATTCTTGTTTTACAAGCGTGTCACGCGATTACTCCCTGAATCTATCTAGTCTCATTTAATGATCCCTCGCCGCTCAGACGATGAAAAAGCCGATACTACCTTGAACGTTGAGCATCATCCGACGCTATTCGGCGGCAAAAAAGGCCGCACTACAGTCAGCCTTATCATCAACTAATGGATTTTACGGCTTATGCCGGATGGCGAGCGGTATAATAGTCGAGGGAATTCCGGAATTCGCGTAACTACCGGCAAGAATCCCTCTGGCTCTTCCCGCACTCCCAGGACAGACCATCTTACGGTGGGAAAATGCAATCCAATCCCGATGTCATGCACCACTACCACGTGGGTGATATGTCTATCACTTCGACGCTCTTTCTATCAAGGTGACTTGGATAATAAAAATTGACGTCTGACATATTTCGCTATTGATAATAATAGTTTGTATTTAAGAACGGATTTAGATGATTCATTGAAATTAGACGAGTGCTCTCACTGAGTGACCGTGACTCCAATACACTCCGCCTTGATCTGTACAGCATTTCGCTATAACCATCTCGCGAAAGTACATCTACGCCACGAGCGTCTTGTAACAAGACGAACGTTGAGCAGCCGAGGCATTTCGATTTGCAATCATATTTTTCTCACTGAGTTCTGAATAGCGTAGTGATATTTAGGCCGCTATAGCTTGTAATTGTAGTCATGACTAATCAATATTATCGCACTGTAAATTCGGAAGAGCGAGTGTATGTACTTACAGGCATTCAATTATCAATATCTTAAGGATGATCAAGGATATGCTATGATATAAATCTTTATCCTTGAAAGTACTATACTTTCGCGAGATCTTTTTGCATACCTGGACCGGCGATCGGGAAAGTTGCTTGCGTCTTGTTGGACGGAAACCGGGTATCATAAATAGCAGATGTACAGAAGGAGGAATAGTACGGTGGTGGTAGCATTCCTCGGTAAAATGGAATCCGAGAGAAGTCACGGGGCCATACTATCAGTTGGCGATCGCGCAAACGATGCCGTCTGATAGGCAGGCCAATTACTCTTTTTGCGTGGCGACGTGCCCCGCAATGGGTAATTGGCGCCGATTCAAAGTGCATCGAAGCCGGTGCCGCGCGCGCGCGTTCGGCTGATCGAACCGAGTGAACAAGCCTGAAAAGGAGAACGATGGGGCGTGGAGCGAACTCGATGATGGTATGCATACTCGGCCCGAAGAGTCCTCGGCTCCCGGCGAAATCGAGCGTGACCACGTTGAGATGCGCCGAGCGATCCATGAATTGGCGCGGTAAAAAATCTCGAGGACGCAATGCAAAGCTCTTGAGAAAGGCTGAGAAAGACAGGAGGGGCAAAACGAGAGACGGACGTCCGCTTTTTGTGCCCGATTGCCGATCCACCTTACGGGAATCCTCGGGAGCCGTGTCCACGGCTATATTGCTAAGCCTGTATTGCAAGCTGCTTCCTTCACCTTTCCCGTCATCGATTTGCCCAACACCTTCAGACACAGCTCTTTATACTTACAAGCTTTAAGAGCACCTTCGCGCTTCAACTACCAAGAGTCGTAGCAAGATTGTAGCAAGATTGAAGCTTCCGTGCCAGCTCAATCCAAGCAATATGAAAAAAGAGGCGATTGGAGAAGCGTTCGAGTCGAAAGGAAGAGAATCACTTAGCGGGAAAACAAGGAGCTAGTGTCGGAAATCGATCAACCATTACCTCGGAGGAATTGCTGGAACAAGCTACTTTCACGGTCGACTTCGGGAATTCGGGACAATGTTACTATCAGAGAGCGGCTTCGAAGCCTTCAGGGCAATTCGAATGAGAAAATGCCTGAGCGAAGAAGTGCGGTGGTCGTCACGTCTTGCGTTTTCTTCGACAATACCGCTGGCCCGTTTCTGAGAAGCCCTTCGGAACTGCCTGTTCACGGTGGTCGTTGCGGTCACACCTACACTAGGGCGACACCGATGGGCCCACACAGATTAGCGCGCCGAAGGGCCCCGCTGATCGTATTGCCGGAGCACTGGCCGATTTAACCCTTCGTTCGCTCGGCAGCTCGCTTCTTTTTCCCCGTGGCCATTGATTCGCCGCCGTAGAACGACCTTTACTTAGCCTACCACTTTTATGGTACAAAAACTCACTCGGGGATGACTCTCGAAACATCAGAGGCTTAACGCCCGCCACCACCGCCTCCGCTTCCACTTCCACACCTTCTCTTACCACTCCTTCTTTTACTGCGATCTCTCCTCTCTACAGCATTGCTCCTCCAGACACCACAACGTTTCTCTTTCTAGGATTCTGCCTTAGAACATTCTTGAGAGTTAGCCGCGTCCAATTCTCCCCAACTGCCGATCTTTCAAACATCCTAGAAAGCAGGACGCGGACTACATTGTGATATACCCGGGTTCTCCCGCAAAAGTAGAACCAATTGAGCGACTAAATTGACGAGCAATTCTACTCGTCATGTCTCAGTCCGAAATCAACTGGTCAGCCATAACAATTGACTAACTCAGATATCATCTCAACTTGCGAACTGTATCGAGAGCGCGGAAGAAATTCAATCAGCCTGCTCTGTTGACAATAGGATACGTGCCCTTTGCAGAGCGAGTTCCGCCAAGCAAGAACCACGCCTCGAGCGGGCAACGGTTAGTCTTACAATAGCCGAGTGGCATAAGAAATTTGGCCATTGTCAGCAATGCAGCATGAGTGTCCTGTATTTTATTAAGTGGAACTCGCTTAGTCCACACCCGTACAAATTTAGCAATGCGCCCGTTCAAGTTTGTCCCGTTTGAGTCACGCTTTTCACTGTGTTTCTTTATATGTATGCGTGCCTTTACATTGCAGCGCCATACAAAATCTACCGTGTGTCGGCGGACATTCTTGCACCCAGGGATTACGAATATTCATGCTGACATAATAGTAGCCGAGAAAGAGGAAGAAGGTAGCGCGCCGCGCGAGAATAACGAGCTACCAGAAGAACAGCGATTAACACTGGAACGCCCTCCTGAATTTATACATCTGGACACGCAAGATCGTGTCGCGCAGCTGTTGGCTTACTTCTCCCTGTAATTATGCCGCCTGCTATAACTTCACGAATGAGTATAAACAATCACGGAGGAGTTCCTGCCTACCAATACCGAAGGACTTCTGGAGCTGAATCTCTTACACACACGAAACAACCAGTGGTAACTGGAAGCCGAATATCGCGCAGAGTCCAGCGGAAGAATCGTTATGAGCTACCAGGTCCTAAAGGAGCTATATTTCAAGATAATCCACGATAGAATTAGGGGTTGTTTCCAATAGACAATTGCCTATTGGCGAGGCATGCGCCCCTAGTAAATATATTTCCATCGGATCATTGGGCTTAATGACGAAGCATTCTACTCTAAGCATAATTGAGTATCATTGTACTACTTAAATTAATACTATCAATCTTTACATGTATTATATTCTGCCTGATCTTGTTATATCAATATTTTTTGGTGTCGTTACCAATCAATACAAAAAAGCAGATGTCTAAACTTGCATTTTCGTTATAATGCATATGTACACAGAAACATTTGGTTGGTTTACATGTAAGTCTCATGCTTGATTAACAACTCTAAAGAACAATTACTCGGCATTGCTTGGTATCGACTCTGGCTAACGACGAACTCGAAAGACAGGAGAAGAGTGGTAAGAAAAGTGGTACCGGGTAAGTTTCTATCGAGCAAAGAAGCAAGTGGCACGAATCGAAAGTGAATTTCCGCGCGTAACTAATCATCGTCTCTCGGGCGAGTAAGGGAAGCGATCGCCGCACCGCGCCGCGCCGGCGAGGCAGCGCTGGTGCAGGGTGTGTGTACAGACCGGGTGGAGCACGTGCAGGTTGCATGCGCACGCGACCACTAGCAGGATATGTATATCATTACCCCCGATCATGCGCCACTAGGAATCAGAGGGAAAAATCGATTCGTGCACCGAGCAGGGTCGCCGAACCGGCTCGCCCGCTCCTTTGGTCTCTTGAAGCGTCGGCTTCCTCCTCGCGTCCCAGCAAGGAAGCGACGCGACGCGACGCGCCCGACAACTATGCATCGCTTACTTGCTACCTCGCAGCTACACCTCTACTTTCACGTCCCTTCCACCATTTCCGTCGCCATTCACGGTGGCCTGCCGTGCGAATTGACATTCGAACGGAATGCACGTGGCCGCTCGCCGATTTGAGAGTGGACACCTGTATGCCCTCTAGGTGAGGGTATCCTGCATAAACAAAGCCCGTCCGCTCACCGCTCGCCGCTCCTCGCTGTACGCTGCTACTTCAGTGGCTCTCGAATAAATCTGAATTCGATTTGCCACGAATTTACGAGGATATTGTCGCGCGCCACTGAGATACGATCGCGCCGCGTGGATTAATATTGGCGCCCCCTTGGCGGCGAATCCTCACTCTCGGGATGCGTTTGCGGTCTTATCTGGCAAAGTGTTTGTCGATGGCGAGTCGCAGATTGTGCAGGCCCTTTCGCAATTTCGCTAGGGAACCGCCGCGCCGCGGAGCCCCCAAGCCCGCTTACTATTCCCTTCACTCGAGTGCTGCCGGCATTTCTCTATGTTTCGCACAATAATTTAATACTGCGTACGCACGCTCTTACGTCAAAAGCCCCGCAACGGAGAGCCTAGGAATTACACGGTGGCGTACAAATCGGCGACTCTTACTTTTAACCGCGAGACTAAAAGAGCCGGCGAAATCACGGCGAGCGATATCGCACGCCAAGGAATTCCAATCACGAAAGCGCGCGTTGGCCGTGGCTCCGCTTCAATTACAATCCGGCTAAATGGTCGATTCGACTCCGCCTGATAAACCAAGTTTTGCAATTAGCAACTTCTGCATTTCGATCCTGAGCTGCCGCTCGCCGCCCCTGCTATTGCACACCGATGCGTCCCGATAACAGCTCGAGATTACTGAGGGTGGCGGACAGACAGCATCGTCAAGGGAGAAGAGAGCGTCGACTTGGATAATGCAACACAGCATCGTTGAACGGAGCTCGAAACTTCAGATAAGAAGCTACTCAAGCAGCACGGGAAGATGAAATTCCAATGAAGATGGAGAAGTTATTAGCAAGGCGGAGAAAATTCGCGAAGTTTTTCAAGTAGCTATTTTAAGCCCTCCCTCGACTTATCTGATTGGAAATAGCCTCTGCAACAGTGTAAGCCTTAATACCTTGTTCTTCAGTAACAACAAAAGGAGCTCCGCTTTCACGGGCATACTGCTGCTCTGAAAGATAGGAAGTATACGAGGGGAAGCTCGGAGCGTGTAAATCATTGGAGAACGATAAAAGGGTGTTGTTCGGCAGGTTACTTGTTAGACGTGATTACACGGATCATAGCGAAATGAGAAGGAGCGGAGCGTTCGGTCGGCGAAGCGTTCGAAATCGGCGGCTTCAAAGAAAGGAGATCCCATCTGGGGAAGTCGGGAGTGGCAGAGGCGAGAAGTAGGCTGCCCTATTGAGCTAATAGACGGTGGGCAGCGCAGCTCCGGAACTAAGCGTGCCAAATATTTGTACTGGCTGGACGTGCGAACAAAGAGCGCGACTAAAAATGGAAAGGGGCGAAAGGGGAGAAAGGGGATTGGCGAAGAGGCGTAAAGCAAAATTTGCTGTCGAGGGAGCTAGTAGCTGACGTACCCCGAAGAAGTGGGAGAACTAAAAGGAGAAGGAAGAGGAGGGGCACGGTTAGTCCTACCGTCACGAGAATCGCCACTAATAACCGCTTAAACGCGAGCATAGTAAAGGCTGGCGCAAGTGGTCCGTAGCTACGTCGAAGAGCGGTGACCGTACAGTAGAAGGATGCAGGAGTCCAGTCGGAAGAGGCGGGAGCGCTATCCTAGCTGAAGAGGGTTATGTTCGCCGGGATCGTAAAAATTCCAGGCGAAACAGAGGAGTAGGAGGGACGAGAGGATGGCCGATGTTCCAGTTCGTTCCTTGCTTCCCCACGAAGCTGGATTTTCTGCCGTCGCACTATCCTTCCCTCCTCGCGGCTCCTCCTTGGATGCTGAGCTGCTGGAACTGTGCCTTCCTCGACGGCTACAGCGGCTACAGCGGCTACAGCGGCGGTGGCGCGCCTCTTTTTCCATTGCTCCACTAGCATCCACCTTAACGATATGTTGGTGTACCCTCTTCCCTCTCTAACTCTTCCACTCTCCTTCATCTTTCTCTCCTTGCGAGGAGGAGCGCGCCAGAGTAAACGTTCGTAACGCGACGTAACGAACGTAATTACTTGCGCTAGTCTCTCGTACACGGTAACCTGTTAATCCCTACCCTCTTTCTCAGGGAGCAAGCGAGCGAGTGTACTTGGCAAGTACCGAGCTGGCAAAACGGTCTACCGTTTCCGAGGAAGAACCTCGCGTCAGGTTGTAAAATCAGGCTAACGCGATGTTAAACCGAGAATTCTTTCCTCCACCGCCTATCCTCCCAGCCAATCGAACCCTTTACGATCGTAATTAAATGAACTACGCTGGCTCTACATCGATCTTTCGACTTCATATATACTCCGCGTTACTATCTTCTGCATGGAGTGCAGAAAGTTCCCCGTCACAAGTAGTTGCTAGGTTTTACAAGAGGACTTGTCCGATTTTCTGGGTGAATTGGATGCCGACTCGGCCGCGGTGTCGGAAGACGAATGAAATCGCTCGAGATGCTGAATCCTATCGAGCAGTATTCTCGCTCGAGCTTAGTGCCGCGTTCTCGAGCGCAACCTAGCCGTATCTGCCCACAGGATCGTATAAGGTCAGATCGCCGCTCGTATCCTTCGTTGATCACCCACGCCTATGCCTACACCCATTGTTCGGCGTAGGAAGGTCGTTTCGAGGGAACAGGTTCGCATTAAGCCCCCTGGAATCCGCTGTTTCCTGGAAACCACTTGACTTGGTGTGACGCGATTTTCAGATCACGATGCTCACGCCATTTGGCACGACAACTCTCCCCGAGATTGAAGATTAATCCTATCGAGAGCCGCGGGCCCCGCCATGTCGGCTCAATAATCAACCATCTGTGTAGAAACGAGTTTAGAAGGGTTCGGTTTCTGCCACGTAATTTTCGGCAGTTCTTCACGGCGAGCGTATCGCTCCGATTAAACACCTTCGCTCCGACCCAAATAAGATCTAACCCGTCTGATTGATTTCGGAGTATACTACTGGAAAGATTTTTTTCCAATGGAGAAGCAGTCGTTCCGCATAGGGGAAATCATTCCGCTTTACAGACCCTTTCAAAACTCATGCCCTACGTCCTACTAAATCATTACTGCTTCCAACGACCGCAAGGACGTAGCAGAAAGTAGCGGCGAAATGACCGGGTTTGCTCAATCGAGCGAGGAACACGATTCCCCGCCGTCATCCTCTCGCCCTTCCTACACTGCGGTTTTCTTCTACATCCCATCCGTGCCATCAGGCGTCATAGAAAGTGAGAGTTTCTCGGCGATTTAACGGAGATTGGCGATTCTCACGCACTCAGCGCACCTCAGAGCCACCTGGCTCCTGGTAATATGATTATGAGCAAAAACTATTTAGCCACGAGATATGTTTGACCGGTTCTACCACTACATCGTTGCTCGAGTAACACGATCCAGTCTGGCCAAGGATCGTGAAGAATTTCTGCAAAAGTTATTGCAACTGTACCGCAATTAAATAACCGAGAGTGTTTCCTCTCTTCGCCCGCTGTCCTAAGGAATGTCGATGCGTGTCTCTCAAAGGAAGTTGAGACTGACAAGAAAACATACGATTAGAAGAGTCCACTTGTTGTTTTCCCCGAGCCGCCGCTACCGGGAAACCGTCGAGCTAGTTCGCCAGATAAATGCCACACGTGTTACGATGCGACAACGTTACCAAGGTCGGCAGCGTGTAATAAATCGATGTCATTGATTACCGCATCGCGCTGTAACTATGCGCAAACAGTCCAAGGGAATCCCGCGGGAAGATTGATCCTCGAGATTGCACTCCGAGCAAGTGCCGCGCTGGAATGTCCAATATGTGGCGAATGTCACGACCTGGATGTCGCCTGGTGGAAACCACCAATCGGGGTTTACATGCTCGATGCGCTCGAAGGAAACAGTAATTTGGGGGAAACAAGTGAGTCAGATCGCCAGGAAGACATCTATTCGTAAGACTTCGAGACTAACAGCGAGGAACTCTAATTCCACTTAAGGTTGAGGTCGCTTACATAAATCGTTCGGTCGAAGACGAGTACATGCATGCAGACACAGGTGTATCTGCGAGCAATGAAAGTTAGCAGCATTGCGGTAACCGCGACAAACGTGTCACCGGGTTACTTCCATTAAACATGCGCCGTGTAACATCACGAGAATTGCTGTGCTAACCGTAATCACATTTTGAGTGACAACCGCGGGACATTCTCCATTATTCGAGTTAATCGTTGTTTGCCTCATCGGCGCGCACTGGAATCCTCGTATCCACGTGACACCGTCCAAGCACGTAGTAAAATTTAAATGGAGGCGAATGGATGCACTGGCAGAAGACTAGCGTAAACTCTCCCCCGATTACCATGCTAGGCGGTCTTGGAACGGTCGATTCTAATTCCTTTATCGTACACACAGACTATGCACTATGATTGCACTCATCACACGGTAGTTAGGCTAATATACGCGCGGATCCTCGTGGAAAGATCGCTCTCGCCATTAGCAGGCAGCAGCACCGGCTGATGGAAGGTAAAATGGCCGGTTAAGGGGGGAAAGATTAGACAGACTGCACTTGCAGCAGGGGAAAGGGTACACGCGTAATCGTATGTTAAATGGCTCTAATCCGATAAGAAATTGACTGACAAATCGCCATTCTCCGCGGCGGCGGTGGCGGCAGCGGCGGCACCGAGAGCGCACCCACACGAACATACCACTACGTGTATGTATAATCATTGGTTGACGTCAGACTCGTTGCTCGGCGTCAAGGGAAAGAGAGAGTAAAACTTAATGTCAGGTGGTGCTTCGTCATTGCAGAGGCAGGCACCGAGCACGCTCACTTCGGATATTAGACTATCTTTTTCCGATTAGGTAATAAAGTAGGATGTAAATCTGCGTGAATAGCTCCCACACGCAGTCAAAACGCTCGACTGCAGTTTGAAGATGGTATCCTTCGGGTTCTGACTGTTTAATGCCGGAGCATCCAAACAACAGGTGGGACATCAAAGGAACCGTGACGAGTTTCGTGTATATCGCGATGAGATTTCCAGAATTGCGGAATTGAAATGATGACTATCGTAAAGGCAGAACAAGCGATATCCTTGGCCGTCAACATTGGGGACGCGTCGGCCCTGAAGCAAAAAGTAATCCCTACCTTTATGAGTGGCGTTCGGCAGCCTTGACGGACCAGTAGCCAGCCAGACGGTGATAGCCGCTCACCACTTTACACAATTCGCCACAGCTTATCTCGCCAGTCACCTACTTCCGCTTCCACTGACACTTCCGCCGTTTACCCGCACCGATTTCCACCAGGTCTTCGAGGGAGACCCGCGCTTTACCCCGCGAATTGGTCCAACCCCTTTTGGACCAGAAACTTTAACAGAGTTCTTCCGCGGTGGCACATCCGTGCCACGAGGCGCACATTGTCCTTAAGGAATGTCGAAACGCGCTCGATACAATGTTAGAGATGGGTTTCAGCTGGGGCCCGGAATTCGGCCCGGCTGCATGGGCTGCGGATAGAAATTCGGAGGGGTCTATGGAGTTTGGGGAGGGGGCAACAAGAGCGCGCTCGGCTTACCCTTGAGTAGGAGAAGCTGGCGCGTTGGATGGAGGAGGTTTATGAGGAGCGTCGTGGCGACGGTGCTCGGGGACGTCACCTTGACGGGGTGGATGGTTGCAGATGATCGTGTAGTTGGATCGTCAGAGGGAGATCTCGCGATGGCTCGAGTCTATGGTCTCGGGAGAACTGACAGCGGCCTCCGCTCACCGGAGTAAGGTACACCCTACTACTTTACCACTACAACTACTAGTACTTCTGGTACCACTACTATCGAGCCTGCTACTACTAATACTATTCTCTGGGATCACTCTCTCCCTCTTCCCGATTCCTCTCGTCAGCCCTCTCACTTCTGCGCCACCAACAGTTCGCTTCGCTCTTTCGCCTCCTCTCTCTCCCTCTCTCTCTCTCTCTCTCTCTCTGTCTCTCTCTCGCACCAGTTACCAGGCTCTCTTTCTCCGTCCCTATTTCACCGCTTTCCTTTCTCTCTGTCTCGCCTTTCCTCTTTCTTGCTCCAGTGGAAGCCTCGCGACTCCTGCCAATCCACCTTCGTTTTCTCTCAGGGCTCTCTTTGCCCGATTGCATCCAAGTGCGCGACCGACTGAACGTCCTTACCATATGTGAAAGGCGCACCCACATGGACTGCCTGTCCCGGTTGCCCCTGTTTTTAACGCCGCCACCGCCTCCACGCAGTGCGCATCGTCTGCACGATGCGACGACTAACACGCCGCGCCGTGGTGCGCTTAACATAAGCCAACACCTTGGTCATACTTGCATATGATACCAATTCTAATCTAAAGTAAGCTGTGATTTAACAGCTCGCTGCCATTTCTGTCAAAGTCTTCCTCTTTCACGGTGCAAGCGTAGCAAATAATCCAAGTCGAACTCCGAGGACTCTGGTTCGAACTAGAGCAAAGGCACGTGGATTCGGGATAATGATTCAGTACCGTTCCATCCGAGGCCGTGTACCATTGAGACGGCCTCATAGATTCACCAAGCCGGGCGCATAAAGTTGTGGCAGGACAGTCGTGGCCCTCCAGAAAACGCGATGAGAAAGTGGATTGCGCCAAGCGAAAAGTGTCACATAGCTTTGGTATATACAACTAAACGGAGATATGGGGTTGCCGCGTTATAGCCGACACGCCTACCACTCGAAAGAATGGCAGGGTGTGACAGTTGAAACGGTAGTTGGTCGCTTGTCGCTATCCATTTCTGCAGCGATTACTGCCGTTGAAGTTTTCCGGGCGAAGCTAGTTAAGGGAATCAATAGAGCATTGCACAGCACACTGCCATCGTCGAAAGTCCAAACATTCGTTAGAGAACGACTACTCTTGTCTGTCTTTCTATTTCTACGCATGAACGTAGTCCTTCGCCAAATCTCGGCACTGCCTTCTGTCGACGCGAGGTTGCGCAAGGCGGTCGTGATCATATGATCGTTCATACAATTCCGGATTCTTAAATGAGGCTAAACTTTTCTATATACAATATGCTAGTCAGAATTATTCCACTCCCCGGAAATATTTAAAAAAAACAAGTTTCCTTCATGTAAAAAATGTAATAATAAAAATGCACATCATTGGAAAATGAAAGCTAAGTTGTGGTTCAGATATAATTAACGTACGATAAAACCAAATTTTTATTCAATGGTACTTAGATTTAACTTGCTGTTCTAACATTAGAAGAAATATCAAAAAACTTGGCGATGGTAGTGGCGATTGGCGAATATGGTAAAAAACAATGGTGTTCTTGTCAATTACGTGATATTGGACAATACTCACAAAAGCTTGGGTACTGTGAAGGAAGGAAAATTCTAAATCAAGACCATTACATAGTAAATCTAGTATTAAATTCAAAGTGGTTGAATTAATTTCAGCGGACCTTTACTTTAAGATTCTCGAGATTCCCATCGAACAGTCTCGATTTCCACAAGCATGGGAAAGCAGCTCGGATCTTGCAAATGAGGGTCCATCGTGCACTTGCCATTTTGTTTCCTGAGCAATAAATAGGAGCGAGCTCGGATAGAACTCGGCGAGAAGGAAGTCGTAGGAAGGGTTGGCCGGTGGAGGGAACGACAAACCGTTGTATCTTCTGCTCGTCCATGCGGAATCGACATGCAACAGAAATCGTAGAGGAGACCTTACGCTTGATGTTCGTTTCTCGAAAACCAGAGAGAATTTGGCGGAAGCTGGCGGAATTTGGCACAGAACGGAAGTAGAATTAAAGGGTGGTTCCTCAGAATGTGCACTAAAATGTAAAATTGCGTGAAGTCGATCGAATTTGAGTAGATTCTAGATGTTTCGTACATCCGCGCGGATTCCCTTTCCATAGATATCTAAGAATCTCCCATAAGCCATAAGAATACTCGAGCCGCTCCATCAGCGACGTGTTCTGCCAAGTGCACAAGGACGCAACGCGGCCGAATAAACCGTCCGAGAAAAGTATGAGCAATGGCCCGAGAACCGCAACTCTGGAGAGTTCTAATATGCAAGGACAACGGAAGTAGCTATGAACAAGGAGGAGAAAAGGAAAGAACTCAGTGGGCAACTACGGGAAGGATGGTGTAGCGCGGTGTTCCTTCGTGTACAAGTCGATTTACAAGAGGCAGAAAAGCCGCCGCGCCGGCGAGTATACAGCAAACATTTATTTCGGTAGGTTCGCCATTCTGCCCGGACTCTGCTTGCACCATGTCTCTGATCCTAGAGAAAGTCGGCGATCGGGTAAAGCTAACGGTGCAACCGGCAGCGCATCGATTCACATTCTTTGTCTCTCCGATTGCACGAGATGCTCCTTTAGCGGCCGAAGAAGCCTGAATTGTCAGAGTGTGCGCCAAATTGGAGAGGCCGCAATACACATGAGTACTTGTAACGGCGATACTGCGAGGGAGGAAAAGTACAGCCTCCCGGAATCCCGATCTCATTGCTATGCAAGATATCCAAATGTGTATTGCAGCTCTGCGCGAAACAGTTTCGTATACAGCCTAACAGTTATGCCTCGTTTCAATGGAATGTACACTCACCCGTGGGGATCATAGCCGTAACAGCACATCGAAAGTCTATTGTAAAACCTACACGTGCAGCCGTGATCTTAACACTGCAATGATGCAGCAGATCTCCTCGATGAGTATCACGAAAAACAGAGTAAACATCAGCGACCCTCCTTTTTTCTCTCCCGCAGTAGTTCAGGGCCAAGTAAAAAGTGACAGGGTTCAAATAGATTGTAGGTTTGGCTAAAGGATATAGAACGTTTAATAAGAAACCTACTAAGGGGATCAGCAGGAGAAAATAAATGAGTGTTGGTCAGTGGCCGAGTATTCTCTTCGCAAAGGTACAAAATAATTAGAGTGAAATAATCAACTGGAAATCTCAAAATCCAAGTAAACTAATCAACTGGAAGGCGTTGTTGAAACAAGACGTCGATTAGTTATATTTCCTATTTTTGGATAAAAGCGTCGACGACAGTAGAAGCAGAGAGTCAAGCAGATAGAGAGATTACTTAATCCAGTGAGTCGACAGGGCTACTGCGTAGGGATTAACAATCATCAGGGTGGGAGAAGACACGACTAGCCATAACTGAAACCACCCGAGTGGAGAGAGAGACTGTGGTGACTGCAAGTGGTCGCGGAGTGCGACACTTTACCGAGTAAGAGCGGCCTGGGGCTTTTGAAGTTGTCTCTGAGAGGTAGCGCGCTCATCGTCTACGGCTTTCTGGTAGCATTTGCGAATAGCGTGCGGCCGTGGCTAATGTGATCTTCCTTCGCGCGGCACACTCGTCCACCTCAGCAAAAATCGTTGCAATGTGTGCTGTAGGTAGCGATGGGTATGATTATTTGTGTACAAACAACCCCGAACAACCTAAAACATTCAAGAATGCGTAGAATCAAATTACCGCCACTCCAATGATTACACAGTCGATATATCCATAAATGTTCGTGTTAATGAAAGATCCGAGAACACGCAACTTCTAACTGCAATAATTAATGGATATATGAAATGATCCTCCAAGCTATCATCGAACCCGAATGTCATCGGCTAAAGCCTGTCCATATAAGAGATGAGAGACATTCACACTTACAAAATAAAAACGCAAGGGAGTAAGGGAGAGTGTTGTAGCCATTCCTAGTGAGGAGACTCTCCTCCCGCCATTATAAAGTAAATAAATAATCTCGAGCGACTGGGCTCATCGTGCCTGCGTGCGCGGTGTCGCACGGTAGACTAATAAATCCCTTATGGCGCGCTCCCTTTCTCCGAGGGCTGAGGGGGAGGGTGGGAGTTTTGCAAAAATCTAGGTAAGCCCATTCGCCGTAGGACCAACGTAAATCACCGTCATTGTCTTGTTGCTTTATTGGAGGGCGCGCGCGCGCGCTCGCGCACTCGCTCGCTCGCTCGCGCCACCCTGCCTTCCCTGATCCGCGCGGCCCTTCCTCACCTTTCCGGCCGGCTTTCTCGACAACTGGTCTCTCTCCCACCTCGAGTAAGAGAGCAAGTCCCGTCGGAGTAAGAAGTATAAAGGCCCGTTTCCAAGGAGGCTATAATTCGGGCAACCCCCGTAGAGTCGAATTAGCCACTAAGGTGGTTATAATTCGAACTGCCCCCTTACAGCTGAATTAACCGCTAACGGAACTATAAATCGGGTAGCTCCTTTATAGCCGAATTAGCCACTAAGAGGGCTATAATTCGGGCAGCCCCCTTGTAGCCGAATTAGCCAATAAGAGGGCTATATCGCGGGCAGCCCTCTTTCAGCCGAATTAGCAGTGTTTTTTTCCCTGTAGAGAATCATAGGATGTCCGGTGTTCTATTACGGTGAACTGTTCTCGTGGAAACGGGCCTTAAGAGAAGCGAGCTCTGCGCCAGGCTGGAGGATGTATGCGAGGCAAACGAGGCGTTAGGTGAAGTTAATTCAGGCGACTCGACTCGCCTCCCAAGGTGCCGCTGCTGCTGGCGCGGCGGGCCGCGGCGGGCCGCGCCGCCACGGAAAATGCGAATTGCTCGTCGGAAGTGCACGGATCGTTTCTGTATTACTGGTGCCGCTAGAAGAAATACCTGGGCGCATTAAGCTGGGCGGCTGACGCCGGCGTTATTGCTCTTCGTCCCTGTTGTTGTTACTGCTTTTACCCGTGGTATGCGCTCGTGTGTACCTTGTACCGCGTACATCCACTAGTGCCTGCCGGTGCCACTGCTGCGACTCCCTCGGCTTCCTTTCCTTTTCTCGCCCTCTGCTCCTGCTAATCCCGGCGAGCGTGCGAGTACTACGCCGCGCTGCAGCCACCGCCACCGCGGCCACCAACGGTCGGGGATCTTTGATCATCGCGCGAGGGATTACGTGGATGAATATAAGTCAGCCCCCGACGAAAATGACTAATGCCTTTCACGTACCCGAGAATTACTGCGAGGATAATGCTGGCTCCACGGGGCCGCACGCCGCGCCGCCCTCCGTCCAGATGCATTATGTACGGTAGCCTAATTTTATTGCACTCGCCTCACCTCGCTACACCTTGGTATGGTACTCTTCGCATCCCCCCCCGCCTACCTTTGTCGCTCACCGCAGTTGTCTGATATATTAAATACTCTTCTCGGACACACGCCAAATTGTCTGCGATATCTAAGCGATTTGATTGCAGAACACGAAACCCATTCCCCCGCAACATCCTCTTTCTTCATGTTCTTTCAATACGTTGACACCTTTTGTGAGTAATGATTATTAGTTAGGAAAAATGAGTTTTCGATGAGTAACTAGTTTCGAGTCCATAATGAAACTGTTAAGTAGAATGTGACTCGTTCGAGCAAAGTAGATTCAGTTATCGAGGAAAGAGGACGCATTGTCACGTCGTCATGCTGTTATGGGGGGAGGGGGGCAGCATGCGTTCCACATAAGTAGACGCACTTGGTTCGTTCACGGTCTGCCCACGAGTCCATCTACCCACCTAGCAAACTCACGCGTATGTATAGCAGTGAGTGACTCCGGCCTGATATCATGGCATCGGGTTGCAAATGTTTAAACCTACGAGGGCAGAAGTTGGTAGGAGGAAGACATGCCGGTACCCCACACTTCAACTATTCTCGTTACACCTTCTTAATAATGAGCAATCTTTCCCTGCGAGTACTGGACACGAATGCACTCCCCTTCTATTCAGACGTCGCCGTCAGTCGATCCTGCCGACGCCCACGGCACACTCTTTCAACCAGACCAATGAAGCAATTGAGGGAAATATTTTATTAGATGGAAAAGATCAATCGTTGCAAAAATTAATGGAATTCTCTTCAGAGTAGAATCTAAGTAACATCAAAACAACTCCTCTATTTACTGGTTCAATTACCGGATGATTATTAGCCGAGACTTCTTCTCGACCGCAAAGCGCAGAATCGCGTCATCCTTACGATAAAATGATACACCCACTTCAGGGTCGATTACGTGAATGTCGCATCACGATATTCCGTCGATTCGAGAGAGTAACCGGATATGTCGAAGATCAGCGCTTACCACGTGAAATTCAATTTTCACGGGAACCACTGTGTAATATCGCCAGTGCACATTACTGGGCATCGTTCATACTCTCCTTCGTGACTTTCTACTACATCACGCACTTTTCTTTTCTATCACTGCGCCGAGACTTTCACTCGCTTTTCCAGGTAATTGCCATTTATCCAGGAGCAAACCGGAACGGTGATGTAAGAATCCTGGCAAGATCAATCGGTCAATTTGTTGGAATGCCCCATGATAAAAGGATCTTGGTAAAATGCAATCTCTCGCGCAATAAGTCTAAGTCTATAATAATAGTCGAATAATACGAAGCATTGAACTTCGAGCCTCGAATAGCTATGAAAATAAGGAGTGTCTACTTGATGAAATTCTATACACGTGATAAGGAGATCATGTTCCTTATATTCTGCAAGAAGTACGTGCCTCTCGTGATAGCATTGTGCATATTTAGCTATATCTTTACCATTGTCATAAAATTACTGACCTTGGAAATAATGCCGGTACCAAGCGGCGCTCGCGGAAATGATGATCATCGCATGAGAAACCTCTTATGCGGGAAAAGAGGTATATATATCGCTGGTTCGCCAATTTTTCTGCATTAATGTCCGTCGTTCGGTGAGTGGCCATATGACATACGTGAGACGTTTACTTCAGGGAATTCATCGTGACAGACAATGTTGAAATCGTATACTTTTATGTGTATTATACTGTGCTTGACAATCGGAGAGTCCTTTTGTATTGACTTCCTATGTACGTATTACCTTTCATATCACAATTATGTAAAAGATTAATTATGTTTAACAAACCTACTCACAGGTGGACCCATCGACAATCCGACTGTGCAAAATAAAGTTTCAATAGTCATCTATAAAGGGTAACCAGAAGTATGAAGTTTATTATAAAAGGGTCAAGCATAATTATCTCTTTTCTCTTACAGTAACAATACGCGTTTCGCCTCGCGAACATTACTGCAAGACATAGAAAGGGCCATCGATCATTTGGATCCTATGATACCTTCCATTCTTTACATTCACGGGTTCATGGAAAACCAGGAATCAGCGACAGTCCAGTCAGTCGTGTCAGGTATACATTTGTGGAATGATACTTTTGCTATCTGTCTTTGACTTTGATGGAACACTCACTTTTGCAGCCTATCTTTATCGCGGGGATGTGAACGTCCTTGCTGTAGATTGGGGACAGATCGCAAGTGACCTTAATTATTATTTCGTATCGAAGCAAGTACCAAGTGTCGGGAAAACAATAGCCGATCTTCTAATAAACCTATCGAGCATCATCGACCTGCGATTGTTACATATTATCGGACACTCGCTGGGTGCTCATGTCGCAGGATATATTGCGAGACACGTGAATACGAACGTAGCCCGAATTACTGGTACAATTTCTTACACAATTCTACGACCACGGAAAAAAGTATTCCTCTTAATCTATCGAATATTATTAATTCAGGATTAGATCCAGCATTCCCACTATTTTATCCCTCGCCCTGTCACATTCTGCCAAGTGATGCTGAAATTGTATCGATCCTTCACACAGACGGAGGAATCTTCGGAACGCCTGTTAACACTGGAACAGTAGATTTCTATGCGAATAATGGCGTGCGACCACAACCTGGTTGCCCATTATTGGGTGATAGTAAGTTCAACTCTTAATATTATATTATCTTTACATATAATTAATCTCGACCACATCAAAATTCTTTTAATCAAATATTATTTGGTAAAGTTTATTGCAGTCACCAAATGTCAGTACAACTATTCGCCGAGGCTGTCCTAAATCCTGAAGCTTTCCAAGCGAAAGCTTGTGCGAATGGAATCAGTGATGATTCGGAAAATTACGAGACTGTATTTTATAACGATAAAATACCCAACGACATGTAAGAAACGTCTTCCAACTTCTGATAAGAACTTCATTGCATATATATATGTGAAGTTATACGACTAAAATTCTAATTTCCAGACACGGAGCATATTGTTTTACGACTAGCACAAGTCCTCCATCCATAAGCATATGATTTATAGAGCCGGAATATATTATTGCCAATAATAGATCAGGAAAGAGAGGACTCGGCAATCATTGGAACCAGTATCACGTCTTAACAACCCTCAAAGTGATTAATCGTGAATTGTCATAGCCTGCTGGATTACAATCAAAATGACCAATTTATATCTTCAGTGTGTCCTCCAGGAATGCAAGAAAGAAAAGAAATGAGTGAGCGTCATAATCTTGGCTGGTTCATCGGCAACTTGAAGCTTCCACGTTACTTACAAGACGCCTTCTCGTTTATGCTAATCGCCACTCGACTTTTAAACCAGCTAGTAAAACAAACACAATGATATTAGAAAGCAATCAACCTGTTTCAGTCTGACCCGACCTTAATGTAGCTCGGTCTCGCGCATTCAATTCCTCTCTCCTTCCCTCTCTCATTGAGAAGACTATTCTGCCAGAGGAACACTGGCCGCATTACATTATCGCGTACGTACTTTCGCAGGCTGAGGCGGCCTTGGCGGCTTACCGGCTCTACTTTGGAAACACCTTAAAACAAGTCGCCTTGCGTGTCTCCAATTTGGATCTCCGCCCTCTCAATCCTTCAAGCAAGAGCTATTCTCAAAGTATTCTCAACTGTCGAAGGTGTTTATTCGCGAGAGCGTACAAGTGTAGATGGTGGAGTGGATGGACGGCGCGGCGCGGCAGAGTCCTATCTCAGGCTTATCGTTACAAGGCGCAACTATTTGATCGAGCGGGATTTCAATAAACCTCGACGCACCGTCATCCCCGGAGCGCAGGACTCCACCTCGGTGCGGTTGGATCGGCGCGCGGATGACAAGCGAAAGTTTACTGTCACTTATTCCCACAGAGGATGCACCGGACAAGCAGCGTTCTCCGGCTGGGTGTAGGCCAAGCCGCGTGCTCACTGCTCGCGAGCAAAAGCTTTTGCTCGAGCATGCAGACTCGCTCGCTCCATTGTAAATTCAAAAAGGCTACGAAGCGGCAGCCCACGCTACTGCGTCCAGCCAGGCTCCATTGTCAATCAATCGGGCCCGCTATCGAAGGTTCCTTAACCCCATTGTCTTCTAGAAGCGCCCGCGCGCGCGTGCAAGCGCACTAGCGGGCGTATCTCGGCTTGGTTATGTTGGCGAAGGACGCATACCTGTCGGCAAGAATGGAAGAGAACCACAGCCATATCAAGAACGCCACGAGAAATCCCCGGTACTTGACCACCGGCTCATTATTACGGCGCGTACATTTCCTGCGTCTACCTGTCCGCCTGCAAAAATGGCACTTCCGTTCGCAGAAGTGTCAGGAGCTCTCGCGGTCCGCGTCAAGTCCAATGATATCCGATTTGGTCATCTGACGCATGCTCTATCGATTATAATTTCATTTCGAACGCGCGCGCGCGCGCTCGCTCGGCCATTCCATACTTATGAATAATTAATGCCAGTCCTGTGAATTTTTCCTTATTAATTCTCCATTCCGTCTCTTCCGCTCTAGCCTTTCCTCTCTCTCGCTCTCTCTTACTCTCTCCCTTTTCATTTCGCTCCTTTGCCAGCTACTCCTGCCAAGCGGCGCGATCACATTCCGCAACTCTATATGCATGGTATATATTAGGAATCATGCGATACGGCAAACGTGTCCAACGTCCGGTGAGAGTTTCTTACTTAACAGGTATACATATTGGAATGAGTGCTTTCTTATCGGCTCCGTCATGATTACGTACTAGCGAGTTCTGTTTTTACTTCGCACCTGGAAAGCAGAACAGCACGTTATCGTCCCAGTAATATAGAATAAGTTATGCGGCGTTTTCGTGGGCGGCATATGCTGGCGGTCTATGAGGATGTTTTTCTAGTGAGCAATACATCAATCGAACAGTGACACAGCAACGAATAATGTTTGGCGTCGATAGAGATTTTCATCTAGTTTCCTCATTAAGGCGTTCTGGCGAAACTAGCGCTGATATACTGCAAGTATGTCGGTGTGCTCCGAGGCGATTTACGACAGCGAAAACCGAGGAGATTCATTTCAGTTTATTAGAGATGGATGAGTATTGGCGAGGATTGACTGGGTGCAGTTATAAGGGCGAATTACAGAGGAGAGTCAAGGTGAAGCAGGAAACTATGTGAAAGAGGCGTGTGCAACCAGTGGGAGTATAGGACGGAATGTGTAAGGTTCATCGGCACGCTTTTAGTCGCGCTCGGCTGAGGAAGTAAGATTTAATGGAAGGACACATAGTTCTCCGGACGCGTGGGACGCGAGCGATCCCTATAATGAGGGGTGCAACGAGCCTTCAAACGGCTGGAAAGAAGCAAACATTTTTAATTGCGATTTAGTATTATTGGCGGGAAATTAAAGGCCGAGGCTCAAAGCAGCCGAGGAAGATTGAAAGCTTCGCCGACGTTCGCTTCTACCGGGTGCCGACGCCGACGCCAGTGTGGTGCACGCAAACTAATTCTAATCGAAGCGGGCTTTAATGAATTGCCCGGCTCAAACCTATTCCCCGCATTGCTACTTTAGTGCCACTCCATTAGATCGGATTAGACGCGATTTCACGTGCGCACCGTGAAAGTATCCGAGCCGAGCAACGAGATTTAGCTATGGGACTAATGCTCATCGTTAATTTCGCTCACTCGCAGTCAACTGGCATCGATCGGAGAGAGTAAATTACGACCTCTTTCTATTAAGTACCGTTGGACATTTGCTTAGGAGGAGGCTGAGACTCGAATGGGCATTCGCGGATGATGCCTGCTGGCGGAAAAACTTATTTCCAGTTACATGCGCTTTAGGGATACCTAAGCGGTATTCCAATGACGAGCCATCCGCCACACATGCGAACTAATTACAATTAGGGCAATTACATTAACCCGAAGGTATGAAACTTTCCTAATGGGACTGCCTTCGCGATGCTAGACGAACATGAAGACCGCTATGGAGAGTCGATCAATAAATGAAACACGCGTTTAGTGTTATCTGTTAATCGCTCGTTTGCCAGAGGCTTCGAGCTAACAACATCTTTTGCAACATTCACCGGTAGTAAAAACATTCACAGACCAATCCTTACTGCAAGAAATAGCTTCGTTCAATATCTAATCGAATCCCATGCATGAATGGATAAACAGCATACATATATGTCACACGGATACCGCATTAGCTATCTGTAGGCGAAAGTACCTACGTGGGATTTGAATAATCCTGAAATATGAATAACCAGCTGGAAGCACAGTATGCGCAGGAATCAAAACAGTTGATCCAGTAAGTGCCCGATCCAGAATTAATCCTCGTCTTCCTGGATGGACGGGGCGCGGCGTGTTTCTCGCTTTACGAGGAACAAGAAGAAAGAGGATCATTTTATCTAAGAGCATGCTTGCCCCGTTCGAGTTAATTAAATTATTGTAAGTAGGCATTCCAACTGTTTTGCTAATGCACCGAATCGGAGAACCGGCAAACTATTGCGTCAGTTTAAATCCATGCGACTGGAAAATCGAGCGTATATCAAGTTGATTTTTACTTTCTGTCGATAAAATACTGTTTTATTTGCATTACTTATATTTATTTATTTTATGCGACTCAGATAGAGAAAACCAACTTAAGATACTATTTGTGATCATTTATGGAAAATGATGAGAAATGAAATAATATTTCATTCGCCTGATATTATCGGCAGTTACTGCAAATATTTGTTCTTCCCCACCACTGATATCAACGAGTATCTTAGCTTGATCGGGGCGAAAGGGAAGAAAAAAGTATATATATATACGCCAGTTGACAGGTTTATCGACGTAATCCACCGCAACTGGTAACAATGCATCAGTACCAAGGCGTCTGCCCGAATAAATACAGCAAGAACTGCCCACCTATCTGGAGGGCAACCTTGCTTGATCCTGATTTTTGTCCACCCTCTTATTCACAGGTCCAGGACTAGAGGTGCTCGGAAAGCTCGAGACCGGTTAATCCAGATTAACTTTGTACCGACGTAGGTACTTCTATGAAGCCGAGTGCCTGTCTGTACAGCACTCAACAAAGTAGCAGTCACAGAGTAGCAGAGACGGGAGGGACTTGGAATTATTTCACACATAACAATCTTATAGTTTAATTAAAATGGAGTGATAAAATACATAAGTTTCAAAGTATTATAATGTGTACACAGCCCACTACTGTGTAGAATGTTTGCACCACAAAATATGCAATTGCTTAGTTATAAAGTAGCAATAGGCTGAAATAACAAGGCCGTGGCATAAGGGAATCAATAAAAACAAGAAAGAGAATAAAAGACCAAAGAAAGAGTATAGCTGCATGGTGCTCTGATGAAGCAAAGCAGTTAAACTACAAATCATCCGTCTGATTAATATACTTGTCACATGGGTCTGGCGAGGTGGACGCACTCGGATGCACTCGATGTCTCGCTTGAGATGTATGATTGCGACTATTTCCAAGAATCGCACACGATATCATCCCACGCAGACGCATCTGGCTGTTGATGCTGGCTTTCACAAGGTCAGTGTGACATGTAAGCCGGTGTAGCACGATGGAGTATAAACTGGCGCGAGTCTTGCAAAAGCTAGCGCTGGCAGTGGTAGTCACGGCATTGTTCGCAATATTTAGTCCATCTCACTTTCGAGTTCAAAGTGTGACTACGATATTTGTGAAAAAGATCGGCGAAAGTTCTGATAAAGTGCACACTATTCACGGTAATAGACTCGAGTTACCAATATCCTGTATCAAGGCCAATTACTGTCCCATACTTAGTACTTTGTATCGAATAAACCGGATAAGTCGTGAGCAGAGCGTAATTAAGGTATAACTGTTTGTCCTATCCCGACATTTCCACCGTATCGTGTGTTGCCTAATGACGAGTTACATTTCAATTAAGAGCGCGATTGGTTCAGCGAAGGTAGCAAGGTTTCGCGGACTTGAATTTTTCCAGCAGGCTATCCCAGGTAGGCGTGTGAAATACGATTATTGGTGTGATCAATATCACAGTGGTGTATCTTCTGGCGCCATGCGCGTCCTCACTCGTTGCCAGATAAAGCGATGTCTTTTAGATATTGGAGCCAGCAAGGCAAACCGCACTGGCGCATCGCACGCTCGACTAGACCAGGCCGATCCGAGCAATTATGTAAACAGGTTGGCAGACGCACAGAAGGCAACCATGCTAGCGACGGCAGTGGCGGCTTGATTAAATTATAATCCAGAGTAGAAGCGCCAGAGCGGATGGATGAATTGATCGACAAATGTTGTGGCGTCGGCCTACAAGCTGGCTCGCTAATTAAAACGATTGCTATTAGAATTTGCACTCGGTCGCATCTACGCGTACCCGAGTACGTTGAAATGCGCGAGAAGACGAGGCGCTATCTATCGCCGCCTGTCCTCGCACTGGAAGTCGCTGTATAAGGCGTCGTTCCCGATATTAATGATGGCAATGCATCGCCAGTAATGAACACATGCACAGCCTATCCCGCCCACGTGAGCACTCCGCCCTACGCCGCGCCGCCGCCGCCGCCGCCGCCGCGCTCTTCACCGTCTTCGCAGACTCGCAAAGCTGCTCCTCAAGGATCTTCCACCTCGAAGGTGCCCGGGAAACTAGTGTATTACCCTAAACCCGTAATCCTTTCCCAAGCGCGATCGTAAGATAAATCTTTAATTAGCTCCTCGCCATGGATATAGCTTTTTACATTAACGAGATCCTCACGCCTGAAACGGCTTCTCCATTTCGCCATCATTCTCTTTTCCTCTTTCTCTCTCACTCTCCCGCTCTCCCGCTCCTTTTCTTCAAAGGTGCCTGCCTACGGCTCATCGTCTCTCTGTTCTTCTCCTTCTTTTCAGAAAATCCTGCTTTATGTTCGCCCCTCCTGCTTATTAAGTGTGCGAATGCACTTAACAGTAATTTCATGCGTCGGAAAAACTTGACGAAATCAACTGTTGCCCCTTGGCTCTCATCCTCCTAAAAACAAAAGGCTTCCGCGAAAAACACTTTCATCTCGCTAATAGCGTTCGGTGATTGCTGGTTGTCGTGTGGGAACGCGTCGAATTAAACATCCACCAGGATGACAACCAAGATGAAGGAGACCTCATCCGAACTTACTCCTGCTTCTCTTGCTTTATCTTTTTCTTCTCTCTCGCGATGTCTTACTCCCTTTCCCTTTCTCTCTCTTTCTTCCCGCGATTTTCCACTAGGTAACATGCGAAACGTGCGTACTCGCTCGTAGAGGAGAGCGAAAGAGACCAAAAAAAAACCGGCAAGAAAAGTGCCGGAGGCTTTGGAACGGCTTTGCAACCCTCGGTCGCCCAAGGAGACGATCAGCAAGACGATTTTCTCCCCGGTGGCTCCGAGATTACAACGTTCCTCGTTGCGCGTTCGTGACGCGTACACGCTCGCCGATAAAGTTTCGCGTAAACTGGCGTAAATGGCGAGGCAAGACTATAGCCGGCTTACTGTCGGCTGGTTTGAGGTGCCGAAGGGTCTCAGGAAAGAGCATGCGATGAGCAGGCGATTCTGATATTACGCAGTCAACGGGAGCAGATCTCTCCGCGCTCACGGTATGCTTGTCGATAGTCACCGTTCGAACGACGAGCGTATGTATCACATCCCCGACACAGGCACTCTATCTGTGGACAGCGTAATCTACATAAATAATCATAAAATCAACGGCCGGTTTCAGGATCGGTGATTGAAACGAAGGTAGCCGAGCCGATTAAATCAGACTTTCTTGCAGTAAGTGCGGACGCGCGCGATCTTATTTGGTAGGAGGTGGCTCGGCCTTACCATGGCCAGGATGGAGACCGGTCCATCCGATAGACACCATCGTAGCCACTGTATAAATCGATACGTTATTATGCAGATTCCCGCACAGCAATTGATAGATAGAGGAGAAATAATGGAAAAGAGACGATCCTCTAAATACGCCTGGCTTGATATATAAAGGTGTACGATAGGGGATGTTGAAATCGAACGTAGCTTGGGGGTAAATGCGCTGCACCGTTCCCGATTTAAGCAGTAGATTTTCATTAATGCCGGATACTGACTCGCTTCACTGAGCCGGATAAATCTTTACGATCACTGAAGATCCTGTGTTCTGCGCATTGCCGGGCTATCGGCGCTAATTTTAATATGCTCATCCCCGCTGATGTTGGAGAACGACCGACAAAGGGAGTGTGAGGATGTCGGCATCACGGACCGTTTGCACATCCCGTGAAAGTTGTTGCCGTCCTTTCCAACGGTTTTAGATTAACTGGCTCGTGGTACAGCTAGGCGCTATGCGCTCTACGCGTTCTCGCTGTATTTCACTTTGTCGTAAAGCACTCTTCGACAGTGTTTTACAATACGCGAAGGATAGCGCAGACATTAGCATGCGAGCGAGGCACCGGCGTTCAGATGCAAACAGGAATTCCCATCCTCTCGCTTCTCCCCTCGCGGGCCCTCTGCAAATTCAATCTCCCGGTAAAGCAAAGAGCAATCTCTGTTTGGAAAGGAAAGCCTATGCATAGGCGGCCTTCAACGTCCTTCGGTAATTAAGAATCACGAAGGGAATTCGATTAGAAATTCTCACGGCATCGAGCAATACGATCCGACTCGTACATTTTCATTAACGAGCCAGTACTGGTCCAGCGCGTGATCGCTGAGCTTTCTGATTGTCAGTGCGCTATCAAAGCCGACTGGCAGCCGGCCTTAGTTAATGCCGTTGTACTCCGGCAATGTAATCACACGTGCGCATATGTCTGCAGAACTGGCTTGAGTAACGACAAGAAATCGGCAAGAATGCAAACTCCTCTCTGCGAGCTGTAGAAATGGTGCGTGCATTGCGCGGATTCGCAAGAGCTGTCCGAATAATGGTGGCCTCTTGAATGATACTTAATGAACTCGAATACCTTATGGCGAGCGATATTTCCAGACAGCGTGGACGATCGAATCATTCTCGAGGAATCATCGCATCAGGAGAGGAGGTGCTTCGGGTATCAGCTCCGATGGAGGCGCACACTTCGCATAGTCTGGCTCGCGGCAGCGGCGGCGGCGGTGGCGGCAGCGGGAACGGCGGGCTTCTCGATTGCGCAATAATTCTCCGCGGCGAGTATTTACGAGTGCAGAAATATCGTGTATCGTCGTGGTACGCCGTATCCCCTTGCACGCCTTCGCTTTTCTATGCGTCCTCGGCGAGGACGCCGGCCGGGCATGCAGGCCGTTTCTTATTTCAGGCGAAACTGTGTTGCAAAGCAAAGCGTGTCGGCGCGGCGCGGCGCGGCGCGGCGTGCGCTCGCAACCGGTGCATTCCTCTGGTTAGCAGAGTAGGAAAGCCGAGCCGACTGACATTCCGAATCGGGCGGCTTCGGCCGCCTCAATTACCGAGGCTTAGAAATCGATTCATTAATATTCATGTCGGCGGTTACAGCCTGGACCGGTAATCCAGATACCTAAACTATTGGGTGTTACTATCTCGATCGAGCGAGCAATATCCACCTCGTAATCTATCGCGGAGCGACGCGACACGACGCCGGCGACCCTCTCCGACGCCCGATAATGCCAACCAGCACTCTTCAGATAGAAACTTTCCTTGGCATTCGACTGGTTCGATGCCGCGCTTGACGAAATCATTAGTAGCAATAGATGCGAGCACTTAAGCCGCTTGCGCAGGTTGCGCCCGTGCTTGCCGATAAGCATGTAATACACCTTGCAACGATACTCTACACTCATACACCTCGCTATAGTTATAAAGCGCAGAAGGAATTGTTCGCTGCTACAATTTGCATTACCCGTTGCATCCTTCGTGTACCAATTATTGGAGGCCGCGTACTTTCTAAATAACTTCTGCTCACGGCGATGTATCGGCCAAGATGTATCGTCCTCCAAATTGCCGGCAACTTTCGAGCCAATGAAAAGCATATTACCGCACCGACAGGTGAATGATCTATGATCGGTGGCAGTCGCGAGAAAATCTTCGGGCCGCCGCGCCGCCATCGTTACTTACAGTATAGATGGGTATCAATTACCTGAAAATACTCCCAAGCGATTGTACAATGACACCGAGCAGCAGCGAATGATGAGTTCTACGTGTCTGGAGTGTGCACATGTACCTCGATTACTTCGCGCCGAGCAGCCGATGATGATTCAGGCAGGTTCCCATGCTGTCCGAATGGACTCCCTTGGAAGGATAGCCGCACTCAACGCCTCGGCGTCGATTACCTGTCCATTCCTGATGATGAAATCTACCTAGGCTATATTAATCTCTCCTCGATTCAACATCCGCGCCGAGGCAACTGTTACTTTTGATATCTCCTTTCCCTCCTGTCGATCCTCAGCCGATCCTCAGCCGATCCTCTACCGTATGCACATTCTGCACCCTCAACTCCAAACATACCCTACGATCTCTTGAATATGACCGGAAACGTGAAAGGACAAGATTGCCGAGTATTTGCTGCTTGTTTAAAAATCGGATAGAACTCTCAGGGAAATGAGTGCGAGGTGTATGCAAGTGGTAAAGTATCGCGGCTGAGAGAGCCGTTAATTATCGCATGCGAGGGTGCGCTTGCTGGGTGGTCTCTCCTGAGGATATACGGCGCTAGAGTGGCCGGGCACCCGGGCTCGTTTAGATCGAGGGTATTAATACGTCGCTAATTATCCGGCGGCAGCGGCAGCAGCGGTGGCAGTAACAGCTGTTGTTGTTGCTGCTGCTGCTGCTGCTTCTGGTTGGATGGTTGGATGCTCGGCCGGCTGGCTGACTGGCTCCTTCTGACTGCTGATAGTTTCGCGAGAGCAGGTTTGAAAGGAGCGAGAGAATAGCGCGGAACAATAAGGCCACGAGCTCCGACGCCGATGACCCGTCGATTCCCCGGCCAATCAGCGTAAGTCAATTTTTTATGGCTAAACTGGATATCCCGGAGGTGGAGGAGAGGCGATCCCTTCGGGAGCAATAGCCGCTCAATGCTTACCCGTAAATACGCTTTCTCTCCCCCTCCCTCCTCCCACCACTCTCGCGCTCTCTCGCTCACCCTCTCTTTCTCTGTCTTTCTCTCCTCTCCCCTTCTGCCGACGACGTCTGCCAAGCTGTGAACGGACACGGCGAAGCACTGTCTCGCCATCGTCTGAATCTTACTTCTCAAGCAACCACTCACCAACCGATGCAATGACAATCATTGCAACTCGCATTCCTTTCCCTTTCGAAGCATTGTATAATTCGGCAGGGTGACTATAATGCACGAGGCAGCTTATAAAATGCAACGTTGTAGAGTGACATGGTTGCAACCCTCCCCGCATGACTCAGCTCAACCTTGCTGCGAGTAGAATAATAACAACGGCAATGACATTGGCTCTGCAACAATGCATACATAACGCAATAAGTATGCTCGCTGATAATAGTTAGGGTACATGATTTGGGCTGGCGGCGCTTTCTACGCTCATTCAGAGTGACTGTTCGAAATGACATTGCAGAGCAGCTCTATGGGGGGCGGATGCAAGGCCTCTACTATGTCCAGTTACGTGTACGATGAAGAGCATTATCACGTAAACACCCGGCAATTGTAACCGGTTACGATATCTATTGTAATTTTAGGTGGGATGACTTCATGCACAGAACATGTTCAAGTTTTAGCAATTAACGTTTTGAGTTGAATGAGCATTACTTCTAAGAAAGTTTCTTTTAGAAACCCTTAACCCTATCATATTTACCGGAAGTGCTTCCCTTCTGTTTTATTATGGCAGTTTCGTCCAATTTCAGCGCCATATTGGAAATGATTTATAAGTAAATATTTCTCAAGAATTTGAACGGTGAATATAGAGTCGACTGTGTCAAACGTATCACCCTGTATGTCGGGAAGCCATCGTCAGGTGAGATTTGTCAAGTAATCGATGTCTTAAAATATTAATAGCTTCGGAATCGTATCATCCCCAGTGAAAGGTAAGTTTCTTGCTTTCCTCCGAGTGGCCGTGAAACGGCTCCTTGCTGGGATAACGTTCACGGGAGGTCCATCTGACCGGTACTTGTACTTGCTTGATGTCTTACTGAAGACGAGCGCATTCCCAGCACGACAATAAACATAATTATACAGGCCACTTGAAAACGCCGCTCCAAAGGCACACGGGTTTATGTTTTAGGCTTAATTATGGTGATCCCAGCGGTCGGGCGTGTTTAACATATGTTTCTGGCACAACTCTCAGTGTTGTTAAGACGGTAATAAAGTTTCTTGGCATCCAGAAGGGGAACGAAACTTTTAGTTGGATGTGCACTTCAATGATTCTTTAGGATTCCCTTATCCTCTCATAATAAAACTGGAAGGGTATCAGTATATTTTTCAGGCCGAAGGTATTCAGTTAAAAATTGTAACTTTTTCACATATTTCGCAGGAATGAGGATCCGACACATAGCAAATCTGCCCCAATCGGCCACCACCTATTAACTCTCCGGCTTGTCGGCATTTCCTCAAAGATTATTATCATTCCCTGGATAGTCTATAAAGGTGGGCAATAAATGTGGCCAATTTTACCGTCTTCTACGTTACTTGACATTTTCATAGAGATACTTCCTCAGCTGGCAGCGAACAGCCAACGACGATTAGCGCAGCTCGGGTAAAATGGCAGAAGTCGTAATAAGTTACTATTGCGACATTCGAAGTCGCTATCGCGGTTCGCATCCGCATACCAGCGGATGTCCCGCCAAAGTGAGACGCATCGAAAATAACTGGCCAATGATTGGCCGAGCGACCGGAAACGGATCGGACTTTTTGCCTACGATCGAATCTAGTATTCCGCCGGCGTATCCTGTGATCTCCGGCAAGAACCGGGCGGGTTCTAGTCGAGGTAACGCGTGGATTGCGACCCACCGCTGATTGCCGTCGAGCCGAGTCGACGCGACGATCTTCCAATGCTCCGATGAGTTCGCCCTTAGTTCTTACTGTTTAGGCCACAAGCACTACAGGTGGTCCATGCCATTCATCCCAGCCGTCCTATCTTGGCAGAAGTCCTATCCTGGCGAGCAAGCGAACGCGAGCGTTCATTCACCTACCACTCGCAAGTTCACACCTCACTGGACACAATGTCGAACAATCCACTAGGATAATTCTCCCAGTGAACATACTTTTCTTATATCACAGGATTAGCGCACAACCCTTTCACGCTAGTTCATCACGCACCCTGCCTCAGAGCGTGTGGCCAGTTTTTAATGACTGGCACGCCATTTGAATGTAAAAGCAGCCTTCGCTGATAGTCGGCGTGGCGCGCGTTAAGCCGGCAGGTTTTCATATTACGAAAGCCAAATGTTCCGTTAGACCAAGTACTCCGGAATTGATCTTTCATTCTACTCGCTGCTCATTCCTCTTCTTATGTCTCGAAGAATAACCGAGCTCACTCTTGCAAGTGAGAGAAGTGCATACCACTTGTTGCGCTGTCGTTGAACAGCTTCAAGAGGATGCTAACGAGCACATTAATGAGCTCCACTAGTTCACTTTCAGGGTGGAAGGTACCCCTGGCAGTATCCTATTAACATAATCGCACCTGTATTCATCGCTTGGTATCGCCATCTGAAATTAGTCACTCACCCGTTACGCGACAGAGGTACTGCCAAAAAAATGGGATCTACATCGAGCGGGATAGATATTAATTAATGGGATATTTAATCGGTGGTAGGATCACCACTTGGAGATTCGAATGGCGTGCAGCTGGGGTGCGTGTAAAATTTTATCGTCCACGTATATACTGCCTTAAGGCGCGTACATTGAGTTTAATGTGGAAACTTGTTGCCGAGCGGTCGACTCGAATCAGTGGATGGCATTAACGACACGCACTTTCAGTTGACTTAAGGCGCTCGCACGCGTGCACACACGACACGCCAATGCTGCCGCGCTACCTTTAAGGTGCGAACTGTTTCAGCTAATGAACGATTATAGAGAATCGGTTCGAACATAGCCACACGTAACCTGCGCTCATTTAATGAAAATTATCGCTCGGAATTCTGGAATTCACGGAAGTATTATAATCCTTGAACCTGTCGGAGAGAGAAACGCAACCAACCAATCACTCGTGGCAATATTTTCCACGCTAACAATTTATTCGTTACTTTATTTCACGTCTACAACATGATGGATATCATTTTATTGCTACGACGTACTTAAATGTCATCCCTTGGACATCCGATAATCTAAAGTAATGAACCCTGTGACGCAGAGTTTTATGAATGACTTAATCCACTTAGGATTGTTTCTCGATTCTAACTTGAATAAATTTTGGATGAAGCAGAGAAAGCATTTAACCGATGCGTAGCATTATCTTCGAAGGATTGGACTGACCACTGCTTGGTCCTAAATGGGTTAAGTTGACTTGAATAATTCCTAGCCGACTGCTTACGAGCTGCCATCGGCGGTACACGATAGTTGGCCGATCTCTCGACTAATACAGATCGGTAATCGGAAAGCTGAGTGCACCGAGGCACGGAGCACGTAGCAGTGTATAAGTAGATGGTACATAGGTAGGATGGAGAGTGAAAAATATAGCATCAGACGAACAAGTCGTATGGAACGATCCTTCATTCTGGCGTGACAGAGCGGTTTCCTTGCTCCCCGGCGAAAGATGGATATCGAAAACACGCCACACGGCGCATAATAGATAAACCCGGCCAATACACCATTCCCATGCTGTTAACCAGAAAGAAGTCCACGTGTTACGAAGTACCCACGTGCCATATCGTCGATCGAACTTCCAGGGCGCGCGAGCTATCGCCCCGATAATCTCAGAACGTGTCCTCACGATTTGCGTGCACTCCCGCAGCCCATTTTCAGCCTGATTGCGCCGGATCGGACCGCCTGCTCGCCACGCCGCGCCGCCAAGCCGGTAGGTGCGCTCAGACAATCTCCAGGTAAGAAGTAAGAGTTACCTCGAGGAAGATCGTGTAGATTATCGCGAACCAGGCGAGCGGCAACCACCGAGCAAGCGGCAATTACAATTAACCGGGCGTAATATTTAATTATTACGTGCGCCGGACATACGCACACCAGCGAACGCACCGCCCACGGGCACGTTTTAATCAGCGTAACCAGAAAATATACCGACCATACACTTAACGCCCATACCTCCTTCGCTTCACCACCAGCATTTGCGACCGTTTCCTTCATCTGTCTTCATCTCTGTTGAGATTTTAGATCTAATATATATTTCTAAGATAAAATTCCGAAGGGGATGCTTGTGGGAGTTCAAAATAATGATCGCTTAATATTTAGGAATATAAGGTTAAAGATATGTTATAATGAAAGATTGAAAGATCGTTCATCACGAATGATAATGATCTTTGATTCATAAATTTTCCTTTTTGTAGAAGTAATATAAACGATGGTATAGTTGCAGAAGCAAGCAACAATAAGGAGTGCACGGGAGCCGAAGCAACTTCGCCTTTGATAATCTCTTAATTCAATCAATTGCCCCGTTAACAAGGAGCCTCGAACCAGGCGGTCGTCCAATTAATCGGGCAAATCAATTTCGCCTATAGACATTATTCGTTTAATCGGACATGCTAAATTGATGATGATCCTTCCTAGGAGGTACGCGTGAAATAATTGTATTGTACAGGATCTTTTTCAATTTAATACGTGTTCCCTTTACGGGACAAAGTTTTAGATGAATACAGTTGATGTGTATAAATCAGTATTCATCGCTCACAGCAGAAGAATCGAATTATTGATTATAAGAGCCCGCTCTTTGTGAAAAGATCAGTGCTATTAAATAAACTTGAGTGAATCGGGCAGTGACGTATGTTGGAAGTCAATTATCACCTGTCTGCCGTGACAGCAGCTGAAAAAAATCGCTCTTTGACGTTGATCCGGAGACTTTTCGCCCGCACCGCCGGAGAGTAAGTAAATTTACGCACGCTCGACCGCTGAAGTGTAAAGCCCGGAGAGATCGACAAACCGCGTAGTCCCAGTGATGCAAAGTGGGGCCGACATTGAATTTACCTTCGTGCAGGACTCTCAAACAAATTAACGTGTGTGCAAACGCAAACACTGACAAAAGCGAGCAGGAATCCGAGTGAAGCTGCATCTCTTCATGAAAGATTTTTCCTTCCACATGCAACGGGAAGACGGCCAGGTCTCCTGAATGGTGTTCCTAGGAAATTATTCTCATGCATTTGATTTGACACTCGCTTTTCGCACTCGCGCACACCTCCGCGCTCGTTAGAGTGACAGACTGAGCATCGATTATCGCCACCGTGCACAATCTCCCACAGCAGTTGGAAGGGGCTGAATGATAAAAGCGTCATGAAATCACGGGATTGCATAGGTGCCTTTCTCAGACGAAAGCATAGCTGCACCCTGACTGTGCATACCTCCGGATACTTTTGTTGGTGACAAGGAGCTTTCAGCTGATTAAAGGTCTTGCCAAGAGTAGGAAGAGCTCGATTCAAGGCCCGTCGAGTACCGGCTGTCTCTTCAAACCTCTTCTGCGTCATCCTTCCTAACAAAAAGTACCTCTTCCTTCTTATCCCCTAGAAATTTTCCCGATAATCCTCGGCTCTATTGTCCGACACAATGCGCGGCTCTCTCATAGAAGCCAGTGAAAATAATGCTAGGCAGACTTCCCGTATCTCAATGCCAGGTTCGCGCTAATGACTCTAAGGTGGAATGGAAGGTGTGAGCTTCTAAGGCCGAGTCCAAGCAGATTCGGATTAATCAAAGACTCGTTGTAGCACGCGCAGGCTTTTATATACATTCTTCTTCTCTGAAAGATGTACTAGTTCTAACACCTGCCGCAAGTGTTTTTCTTTCATAGATGACGTTAAACAGAAGCACCAATAGAACGTCGAAGTTTCTGTTTAGATTCCACTGATAGATCACTATCTGTATTTTCTATTGTACACGCAACTCTTGTTGAGTCTGTTGCGTCAAGCACTTGTTAATTGAACTCGATCGAAATCACATTGTATAGCGACATCGTTCTCGTTATCAAGAGTACACGTGTACTCAGCTCGAGCAACGTTCATTAACATGTATACAGCACACCTGGAATGAAGCGGGGTATTGAAATTACAAATAATGCGTTCATTAAGAGCGACGATAGCACGCGTGTTGGTATATGTAGAGCGTTTTTAAGATAATACGTCGTAGGTGATTACGGATGCTGCAGCCGTGAATCTCAGTTGCAATGGCAACCGTGGCTACTTATTGTCGGTGGCAATAATAATAGCAGGAGATCCGGAGAGTGCAGTGAATCCATTGATAGAACATATGGTGCGCGCACATTCCGAGGCTTTAATTGCCTTATATCGTGAGAGCCGAACGGCCACCGCTCGCGCCTACACGCAAGCGCCGATAGCGCGGGAAAGCTCTGCGGCTCGCACTCGTCGCAAATGAATAATGGTCCTCGTGGTACTTACTCCGCATTCATTATGATAGCCGATGCATCACAACACCGATGTTTCGCTAATTGGTGTTTTCATTATGTTCGACCGATGAAATTAGAAGGGAATCATCCGGGACTAATCAATTGTTGTAGTGCGTGTCGTGCTGGCCATTATCATAATGAAACAAACGAATGCTGATATAGTGTAAATAAATTTCTATCATTTTATTTCTTCGTATTTTATTTACCTTAAACAATATGCTAATGGCGATCCACAGATTTATCTACCTCAATAATTACTTGTGAAGACTGAGTGTGATTCTTAATTATGTCTGACAATTAGAGTTTATCGAACGATGGAATACCTGTCACTTTGATGGTTAGTACGCAGCATGCATCCAACTAAAATCCCACTCAGCTCAGTGAGCAAGTGAATGGAGAGCATTGGTAATTATGGGTAATTAGCAGAAGACATCTCTATTAGGTTCGAGCTTGGTTGCGCTGCGATGGAGTCATTATTGTGCAAAGTATCTTGAACGTGAGCGTGTATATGTATATATGTAATTACTTCCCGTAAGTTTTTCGGCCTAGTGGATATACGATTGGTTTCGACATACTCTACTGCTATTTATGCCCTCACGTGTAAAGGAATTGCGGTCAGAATATGTTGCACGCTATTAATTATAGGCTAATTTAAATATGCGCGGATTAATATGTTGTCGAAATTAGCTTGAGAAGTATACATATACTGGTTACGACATAAGATATCCACATATCGGATATGAAATATTGAAATGTAATCTGTAATTGAGACAAGACCAAATTGGGCGAAAGTAAGCCGGAATCATTCGCTCGACATTAAAAAGCCGATCGAGACGTCCGGTCGATAGCACACTTTTTCGCAAGAAGAAAGTGCTCGAGTTACGTGACGGTAAATGTGTTACTTAATAACAGGAAAAGTGGCCCCCAACGCTCAAAAACCTCGTAAAATGTTTCAATCCTTTAATGGACGAGTTTCACTCTGCGGCTTTCGGGATCGTAAAATGTCGAGGCGAATATAAATGATAAATTGTAATTTTATTTTTATTTCAATGAACCGTTCGGCTTTCCATTGGGATCATTTTGATATCAGGAAGGAATAAAATTCCAAGACTTGTCACGGAAAAAAGTTTTGCACCATGCTCGAGTTAACGATTACCAGAAAAACATAAGCTCGAGCATTGGTAATGCACGAGTGACGTAAACTGCACAGCTGTGCCTAAAAGACATCATTCTTACGGTAGAGCGCGCAAAAGTTTCTTCATTAACAGGCCGACATCGTTACTTATGGTAATGCGCGCCTACCGATACTACGTATCAGCGCACATAATGAAAGGAGTGTACCACCGATTAACCTGTTAGCGAGGAATTCGAGTTTATGTGCAAGTGAAATTTCTGTTGGACTCTGCCTGATAACGCCCGGTGAAGTACCAATCAATTACGGAACCTTGCGATTATGTAACACTATAATTAAACGTAGAAACCGAAGCAGATTATGATAATGCACACCTCGGAAATCAGGTACCTAGTAATAAATAAAAGTCCACTTCATGGTGGTTCGTATTAACTAGATCAATTGCGGATAATAATGAAATGTGTTTAGGAGGGATTGTAAATATAGCAGAAAATATATCAAGAATGAAACAAACATATATAGATGCATGTATTATAAGTCATACTCCCATTAAAGCGAATGCTGTAATGAAGCGAGATTCCTTTCTTTCAGAGACGAGTAGCCGCATTCTCGAGAAGGAATGAAGGGCCAAGCAAGTCCGAGGCAGCGCCGATCCGACTTGCACGATGCTACGGGAGCACCAGTGCCACTTTTACCCTTACACGTCGGCCATCGAATCAGATAGAACCTGTAGATCGTACGTCGACCTCAGCGGGGCGTCTTCTAGTCTAGAAGTTGTTCGAATCCTGATGAATGATTCCCTCGGAAATCGAGCCACTATATTACCGCTCGAATTCTATACATGTACGGCTCTCGTCATAACGTACCTTCAATCGTAGCGCACAATTGCCAGTATATTCGCGTGTTGCCGTCCATTCATTCCTCGATGAAGGGCACTTCATCGATCGCACCATCGCATGCCGTCGTTCAATGCTAATGAGCACTAACCATTCCACACCGATTCCAATCTATTAACTAACCATTTGCAACTATGTTTATTACCCTCGGGAATCTCATGCTTTTTGTTAACGACGAAACCAGTACAGTTTCTTCCAGTAGGAGAAATGTTCATTATCGATATGTGAGAAATGGTGTGATGCAAATGTAGTACGTGGAAATAATAATATTAAAGCAACTGAATAAATGAAGTCGTTCGCTGGGACGTTCGCTGGGTCGTCCACGTGCCAGAATCGAAAGTCGTCATTCTCAGTTCGCTTGATTAATTATCAATGAGTAATGTGACGGCACACGTTCCCCCGGGCAACATATGCTCTCTTCGAATACATGTTTCATTCGGGAGGTATCAATGTTCCCACTATGATATACTGCCGCATGATTACAACATTATCAGTGATGGCTTACTAATCAAATATTGATCTACATTTTGCGCAAGCAATTTGACAGTGTCGTTGGGGTTCAATCTAGTGAACTGTGAAGACGTACATACTACCACGTTAGGTGCGCCCCACCATTGGTATGTTTTCCCTCTCTAGTAAAGAAGCAAAGTCAACATCAAAATCGTATAAATGTTGCATCAAACTCTTGACCGTCATCAATCGCCAAGATGAACCGCATCCTGTTCGCTTGTCTATTTGTCGTAGCCATCGGCTTCGGTAAACAAACATTCATTACTTTTTTAAAACTGATTACTTTACTTTCGATTACTAATTACTTTGAACTCAGTATTTCATTTTATTAGTATATTACCAAAATCGTTATTGTGACGGTCATATTATTCTGTTACTTTCTGTTACTTACCGTGTCTATGATTGGTGATGATTGGTGAAAACTGTTTGTAACTTGAAAGTATTTGCTTGCAGCTCACGCCGATGAGCCGGAGAAGATCGTTGGAGGTGAAATCGCCGCTCCAGGCGAGTTCCCCTACATCATCTCCATCCGAGTGAACGGCTACCACTTCTGCGGTGGTGCGATCATCGGGCCAAAACACATCTTGACCGCTGCTCACTGCTTGCACCCACTCAAGGGACGCGGCTACCAGAATGTCCACGTTGTCACCGGAACAAACAGCGTTAGGAGTGGTGGCCAAACTCACCGTGTTGTCGATATGTTCTACCACCAGGGTTACGATGACAATGGTGTCAGCTGGTACAACGACATCGGTGTCATCAAGCTAGCTGCTCCCATCATGTACAACAATGCCCAGCAACCCATCCAACTCCCAACCAGCCCTCTCCCCAATCACGTCAACGTAGTCGTATCCGGATGGGGACTTACCAGCGGTGGATCCGATGGTGTCAACCCAACCCTCCTCCAGAAGATCCTTCTCAAGACCATCACCACCCAGGAATGCCAGAGATACTACAGCGACATCCGCATCTACGACCACATGGTCTGCACCTTGAGAAACGTCAACTTCGGAACCTGCAATGTAAGTTAATCAATTCACGAGAAAAAGAAGATGTGAGTGTCCTTTGGCAGAAATCAGTAATGTTATGATATTCTTTTTTGCAGGGTGACAGCGGTGGCCCACTTGCCTTCGGCGACCAAATCTACGGTGTCGTCTCCGGTGGTATCCCTTGCGCTCGTGGCATGCCCGATGTCTTCACCAGTGTCTACCATCACCTCCAATTCGTCAGACAAGCCATGACCTACTAAAAGTTTTCGTTGATTAATTCTCACAGTTGGTCTGTCACCGAAATCAGCCTGTGACTTATACGACAACGTCCGAAAATGATGTCTGTCAATACACAATCGGTTCTTTAACGCTAATAAATATAGTTATTAATTTTAAATTTACCCACAGTTGATTAATTTTCAACCTTCCTATCCTAAAACACTCTTAAGCCAAATACGTGACAAGCGATTACATAATTTCGCCATTGTAATGTCTTCTTAAATTCAAAGCTTGATTTCAAATAAGGTTTATTCCAAGTACTAACTAGAAGCGAGTGTATGTGATTTCAATTCACTTGCAAAGAGAGCAAAACAATTGCAAACAGATATATTTTGAGTCGATCGAAAATCGTTATGCTTCGGGATAAAAATCTTCGGCTGTCCAACACTGATACTACTTAGCGACTCTACCGCGTCTGCTGATAAACTAGCATTTACTACTTATGTTCTATAATTCACCGTGAGTCTTACAGTATATGCAATAAGGTGTAAGGGTGATTTATATAAAACTACAGTAAGATAATTAATGTATTGTTTTTCCCCATATGTTGGACCAATCACAAAAGTCTTAAACCGCATTTCTACCCACACACTTTCCACGTTCTCTCATTAATCAAAATCTAACAATAAACTCACAATTCTTTATAAAGGTTTATTTACACAATCCCAGACAGTACGCGCGAAACATTATGAGTAAACCTAGTTTCATAAAAATACTATACAAAAATAAAAAGGTACCCCGAAACATATATAAACTAAACAATATAGATAAGATGCTGGCACGAAGTACGAAATTTACTATTTCGAATACGAACAGAAAAACTCTCATTCTTATCTCGAAAATAAGAATACCCAATTCCTAGATGGACGAACTGAAGGGAAACGGGAGGGAAAAGCAATTTGATAGTACAATCAAATATTTTTCTTAAACATAATTCGGCACGTTATTATTTTAAATATGCGCTTACGTCGCACAAAGGGTATGTCAAGTGGCTGTCATTAGTCAGACATGCTTTTATTATAGTGATGATCTTCAACATTTCCATGCAGACTACATGAGGCAGATGAATTTCCAAATGGAAAATGTACAAGAAAGGAATCAAAAATTAAAGTTGACATATGGCAGAACAAAGATATGATTTATTAATACAAAGTCGATGAAAACAACAATAACTGAAGAATCCGTACTAAAGCACTTCAACTGAACTCCGACCGAGAGTCGACGAGATGAGATCAAAATTTTAAGCCCTCAAAACTTCGGAAAAGAAGCTGTCATACAAGGCAACTCTGGTGTAGACATCAGGTTTACCCATAGCACATGGCAGTACCCAAGAGACAATACCAACAAGATGACCATTGTAGACGAGTGGGCCACCGCTGTCACCCTGTAGGCAGAAAAATAATGCTCGTTACAAACACTTAAAAAAGTGGATAAACCCGTAGTTTTCGTAGAGAAAACAATTGAGACTCACCTGGCAAGCGCCGATTCCAGTGCTGTGGAGAGCGCAAAGGTGAGTGTCGAAGATGGACATGCGAGAATACGCTTTCTGGCATTGTTCGTTACTGATGTAGTAAACGGTGGCCTTTTGCAAGTGGTTGGGACCGTCTAAACGGGCGCCAAGTTGACCCCATCCAGAGAGAATAAGGGGAGCGTTTTGTGGTGGGTCGAATGTAGCCAGAGGAATAGGTTTCTGGTTTGCGTTAAACTTGATAGGCTCTTTCAGCTGCAATTTCCCAATATTTGATCGTTACTATAGCTCTCGAGGAATATGAAGCTAATTCAATGAGCAATAGTGCCTGATGAGGATGGACAGGCAGTAACTTACAGTAATGATAGCGGCGTCGTTAGCCCAGGAGAATTCCTTGCCTGCCATGTAGCCAGGGTGGATGTGGATATTTTCCACACGGTGAATTTGGCCGTCCGGAGAGTCGAGTTTGACTGCTCCACTTACTACGTAGAAATAGTAATATCCTTCTCCGACGTCATCGACGCAATGAGCGGCAGTAATGATGTGTCTCTCTGAGACGATAGTACCACCACATATGTGTATGTCATAATGACGGAGCGATACTTGATAGGGAAATTCACCTTCGCTTGCGTCGGTACCGCCGACTATTTTCTCAGGTTCATCGGCATACACCTCTGCGAAATAGAGAGATGAAATAGTTATTAGTTTAGTAATTATAAGATGCTTGTAGGGAAAACCCTGAAAACACTGAGACTTGGGGAAACTCTGAAAATGTCTTACTCTCGAAGGCGAGTCCAACGACCAAAAGAAAAGCTAACTTCCCGAACATCTTGATCGTTATAGTATCAAGAGCCTAGTGTTCTTGTAGATGATTTCTCACTGTTCCCTTATATACGGAAGCTTTGTCAAGCTAATCTAAACGAGTCTTGCATCTTAATTCAGAGCAAATAGCTAGCACACGCACCTCAGATATCATCATTAATCAGACGAAGGCAACTCCGCCCCACCATTGCTGCCATTTCAGTTTTAAATCGCAGGATAAAGTAAATACGAAATCCGTATAAAAGCGGCATTAAACTCCAGTTTGGCATCAGTTGTCAAGATGAATTCTTTCTTGTTCGCTTGTCTTTTCGTCGTTGCCATCGGCTCGGGTAAGTTGCATTTTATTGGATTAAGAGCTAATTGCTGCAGGAACGATATTCCAGTGGCTGCACTATTATTTATTGTCATACGATGGTTAGTCTGCAATATGAATAACGCGAAACTACTTGTTTGTAGCTTACGCCGATGAGCCGGAGAGGATCGTTGGGGGTGAAAACGCCGGACAGGGCGAATTCCCCTACACCGTCTCCATCCGAAAGGATGGACACCACTTCTGCGGTGGTGCCATCATCGGCCCAAGACACATCTTGACCGCTGCTCACTGCTTGGTCCCACTTAAGGGACGTGGATACAATAACATCGTCGTTGTGACCGGAACAAACAATGTCAGGAGCGGTGGACAATCTCATCGTGTTGCTGATATGTTCTTCAACCCAGCTTACCCCAACAGCCAACAGTGGCACAATGACATCGGTGTCATCAAGCTAGCTGGCAACATCAACTTCAACTCCGTCCAACAGCCGATCCAACTGCCAACCAGCCCTCTCCCAACCAACGTTAACGTAGTCGTATCCGGATGGGGACTTACTCGCGGTGGTAGCAACCAGGTTCCCACCATGCTCCAAAAGATCATGTTGAAATCAATCACTACGCAAGTATGCCAGAATTATTTCCCAAGCCTGACCATCCACGCCAGCATGATTTGCACCTTCAAAAACGTCAACTTCGGAACCTGCAATGTAAGTTAATCGAGCCATGCTTGGAAAAAAGATAAGACAGTTCGTTAGCATTAATAATTAATGCTGGTACATTTTTTGTTACAGGGTGACAGCGGTGGCCCACTCGCCTTCGGCAACCAAATCCACGGTGTCGTCTCCGGTGGCATCCCCTGCGCTCGTGGCATGCCCGACGTCTTCACCAGCGTCTACCACCACCTCCAATTCGTCAGACAAGCCATGACCTACTAAGTTGCGTCGATGACCTCTCACAGTTGAGCCGTCATTACGACCAGCTTGTCGCTCTTGGAACGATATCCAAAAATCATGTGCATTAATACTCTACCAGTTCCTTAATACTAATAAATATTCTTTTACATTTTAAGTTTGTCTTCAATGATTTCCAACCTTATTCTTCCACAATACCATAAAGCGAAATACCCGACAAGCGATTATATAGTTCCGTCATTTTAATAGTACATTCAAATTAATTTATGGTTTAATTAAGCTGTTCACTTTAAAGTTTCATTTTTAATAAGGTTTACTTCATGTACCTAGTAAAAGTAAGTGTCTCCAGTTTTAAAAAAAACTTGGAAAGAGGGTGCAGCAAGTGTAAGTAGATGTATTTTGCATTGATCGAAAACCACTACAGTACGGCATAAGTATTATCGGTTGTTCCGCGCTAATACTATTTGGCTATTCTACCGTGTCTGCTCATAAACTATCGTCTACTACTTATCCTTTATAATTCACCGTGAGTCTTACATTAGATGCATCAAGATCCAAGAGCGATTTGTATAAAACTACAATAAGATAACTAAAGCTCAAAAATCTTCACATTTTTCATGTTCTCTCATTAATCAAAGTCTATGAACAAACGCACACTTTTGTATGACAGTTTATTTGCGTAACCCCAAACAGTACGTATAAGATATTATGTGTCTATATGAATCATACTTTCACACAAACACTAAACAAACATAGAAATCGGAGCCGAAACATGTAAAAACTAAATAGTAAAGAAACAATATTCGCCAAAAATATGAAATCTATTATTTCGAACATGAATAGAAAAATTCTGATTCTTATCTCGAAAGTAAGAATACCTAATGTATAGACGCACGAATTGAACGGTATTAGAAGGAAGAGGCTACTTGGAATTATAATTAAACACTTTTTCTAAACATACTTCGGGATATTATTATTTTAAATACGCACCCACGTTACATAAAGGGTATGTCAAGAGGCTGTCATTAGTTAGACATGGTTTTATTATCGTGATGATCTTCAACATTTCGATATATACTACATAAAGCATAAGGCAGATGAATTTCCGAATGGAAATTATACAAGAAAGGAATCAAAAATTAAAGTTACCATATGGGAGAAGAAATATATTTTTTATTGATGCGAGGCGGTGAAAACAATAATAATTGAAAAATTGATACTAAAACACTTCAATTGAACTCCGAACAAGCGTCGAACACCCTCGACGTGAAGTAAAGAATGCTTGCTGTTTGTGAACTGTTGTCACAACAAAGGACTCATTAACTTCCGTGGATAATGGTTGAACTCATGCTCTCGTACACTGATTGTGAGATCAAAATCTTAAGCCTTCAATGCGTCGGAAAAGAATTTGTCGTATGCGGCAACCCTGGTGTAGACATCGGGTCTACCCTTAGCACATGAGATTGTCCAAGAAACAATACCAACGAGATGGCCATTATAGACAAGTGGACCACCGCTGTCACCCTGTAGGCAAAGAAATGATGCTCGTTACAAACACTTATAAAAATATCATAGATTAAACAATATTTTTCAGAGTGGAAACAAGCGAGACTCACCTGGCAAGCACCGACTCCAGCGCTGTGAAGTGCGCAAAGGTGGGTCTCAAAAATGGATATGGTGAGAAAGGCTTTCTGGCATTGTTCGTTGTTCACGTAGTAAACAGTGATCTTCTGCAGGTGGTTGGGGTTGTCTAATTGAGCGCCAAGTTGACCCCATCCAGAGAGAATAAGGGGAGCGTTTTGTGGTGGGTCAAATGTAGCCAGAGGAATAGGTTTCTGGTTTGCGTTAAACTGCATAGGCTTTTCGAGCTGGAATTCGCAAGGATTTGTTCGTTACTATAGCTGTCGAGGAGTACGAAACTGATACAATGAGCAATACTGCTTGCTAAAGAGAGATAGGCGGTAACTTACAGTAATGACAGCAGCGTCGTGAATCCAGGAGTATTCCTTGCCTTCCATGTAGTCGGGGTGAATGAGGATACTTTTCACACGGTGAATTTGACCGTGAGGAGAGTCCAGTTTGATTGCTCCACTCACTACATAGAAATTCTTAAACCCATCTCCGATGTCATCGACACAATGAGCCGCGGTTATGATGTGTCTCTCTGTCACGATGCTACCACCACATACGTGTATGTCATAATGACGGAGCGATACTTGATAGGGAAATTCGCCGACGCTTGCGTCGGTGCCACCGACTATTTTCTCGGGTTCATCGGCATACACCTCTGTGAAATAGACAAATGAAATGGTTATTAGTTTAGTAATTGTAAGATGCTTGTAGGAAATAGCCTCGAAAACACTGAAAGTTTCTTACTCTCGAAGGCGAGTCCAAAGACCAAAAGAAAAGCTAACTTCCCGAACATCTTGATCGTTGTAGTATCAAGAACCTAGTGTTCTTGTAGATGATTTCTCGCAGTTCCCTTATATATGGAAGATTTCTCAAGCTAATCTATACGAATCTTGCATCTTAATTCAGAGCAAATACCTGACACACGTACCTCAGATATCATCATTAATCAGACGAAAGTAACTCTGCCCCACCACTGTTACCGTTTCTATTTTAAGTCAAAGGATAAAGTAAATACTAAATTCGCATAAAAGCGGCATTAAAGTCCAGCATCCATTGTCAAAATGAATTCTTTCTTATTCGCTTGTCTCTTCGTCATTGCCATCGGTTCGGGCAAGTTATATTTCATTACATTAAAAGCCAAATGCTGTTGGCTGTCGCATGATTTGTTGTCGTGACTGATAAACGTTCATCCCTCTTGTCTTGATAGCAGTGGTTAATTTGAAATATTTGTAACTCGGAACTATTTGTTTAGCTGACGCCGATGAGCCCGAGAAGATCATTGGGGGCGAAAACGCTGAACAGGGCGAGTTTCCCTACACAGTCTCTATCCGAGAGAATGATACTCACTTCTGCGGTGGTGCCATCATCGGCCCAAGACACATCTTGACCGCTGCTCACTGCTTGGTCCCACTTAAAAGACGTGGATACAGTAACGTCACCGTTGTATCTGGAACAAACAATCTCAGGAGCGGTGGCGAATCTCACCATGTCGTTGATATCTTCTTCGACCCAGCCTACCCCAAAGGCCACCCGTGGCACAATGATATCGGTGTCATCAAGCTAGCTGGCAACATCAACTTCAGTACTATCCAACAGCCGATTCAACTGCCAACCAGCACTCTCCCAACTGATGCTACCGTAGTCGTATCCGGGTGGGGATTCACCGACAATAATGGCAGCATGCCAACCCTTTTACAGAAGATCATGCTGAAATCATTGAAAATAGAAAAGTGCCAACGTTATTTTGGAAACACGACCATCCAAGAAAACATGATTTGCACCTCTGGAGAAGAAGACTTCGGAACTTGCAGAGTCAGTTAATCCATCCACGCATGGAAAAAAGATAAGGCTGCTCGATGGCATTAATAATTAACGCTAACACATTTGTGGTTACAGAATGACAGCGGTGGCCCACTCGTTTTCGGCAACCAAATCCACGGTGTCGTTTCCGGTGGCATCCCCTGCGCTCGGGGCATGCCCGACGTGTTCACTAGTGTCTACCATCATCTCCAATACGTCAGACAAGCCATGACCGGCTAAGTTGCATCGAGGAGTCCTTACAATCTGATTTTATGACGTTATAATTAGCTTGCCACTCTTAGAACTACGTCGAAAAACATGCGTGAAACCGGTTGAGTTTAATACTTAGCAATCATAAATATTCTTTTGCATTTTAAATTTGCATACAATGATTTTCAACCTTACTCTCCCACAGTATTCCCATAATAAATACACAAAGAGTAATTACAGTGGCATATCGAGCTGGCAGTATTCTAAATAAAAGCTTTAACTCTATGCCTGTCCAGTTATTTGATGAACTTAGTGATGTATTGAAATTAGATTTTAATAGTTTAGGTGTTAATTAAAATCTTGCTTGTTTGTTGAGTAATTTAGGAGAGGAATTAAAAGTGAAAAGTCATCAGTTAACACATAAAATATATATATTTTAATATTAAAATTACAGTAAGTTAGGAAACATACTAAAGCGTCTCGCATCAAATTCGTACAAAAGTCGAACCTTTTCGACGCGAGCTGAGCAATACTTTGCTTGCTAAAGAACTGATATCGTAAGCAAGGACATATCAACTCGCGCGGATGACTGCACAACACTTGTGATCATGCAATGCCAAGTTTAAGCCTTCAAAGCTTCGGAGAAGAAGCTATCATATAGAGAAACCCTGGTGAAGACATCGGGTGCACCCCTCGCACATGGAACTACCCAGGAAACAATACCAACGAGACGACCCTTGTAAGCGAGTGGACCGCCGCTGTCACCCTATAAACAAAGAAATAACAAGTGTCGACAACGTATACAAAATTGGGTAAAACAATATTTTTATACTAGGAGTACGCGAAACTCACCTGGCAAGCACCGATTCCGGGTACTTGAATAGCACAAAGCTGAGTGTCAAAAATACGAATGTCGCCGTGGGCTTTCTGGCACTGTTGATTGGTGATGTGGTAAATGTTGGCCTTCTGCAGATGGTTGGGATATGGTCCATGAGCTTTAAGTTGACCCCATCCAGAAAGAATGAGGGGAGCGTTTGCTGGTGGGTCAGAGGTTGCCAGAGGAATAGGTTTCTGATTTGCGTTGAATTCTATGGGCTCAGTGAGCTGGAATTCACAAAGTCATGATTTTGTTACTATCGCTTTTCTACACAATACAATTCCATGGAAATAAACTGACTCTTGCTTACGGTAATGACAGCAGCATCGTGAACCCAGGAATGTGCTTTCTCGTTCTTGTATTCAGGATGGACGCGGATGCTCTTGACATTGTACACTTTCTTTTGTGGTGAGTCAAGTTTGACCATTCCAGTCTCCACATGGAAGTTCTTAAATGGCCCATTTCCCAGTCTGTCGACGCAATGAGCTGCGGTGACAATGTGCCTGTCCGAGACGATGGTTCCACCACATACGTGCAAGCCGTGATAATTGAGGGACGCCTGGTACGGAAATTCACCAAGTTTGGCCTCGGAACCGCCCACTATTTTCTGGGGTTCATCGGCGTACACCTCTGAGAAATAGACAAATTAAATATTAATTTGTTCAGTAATAACGTGTTCTTAAAAAGGTCCATCAAGCTATTAAGGGCTAACTAAACACCAAAAATGTCTTACTCTCAAAGGCGAGTCCGAGGATCAGGAGAAAAGCTAGCTTAACGAACATTTTGATCGTTATGTTATCAAGAGTCCAACGTTTGTGCAGAAAATTTTCAGCGTATTCCTTATATACGGAAGTTTTGACAAACTAATCTATAGCAGATTCGCATTTTAATTGAGAGTAAATTCCCCACACACGTATCACTGATATCTTTATTAATCAAATAAAGGCTAGTCCGCCCCACCACTGCTATCGTTTCCGCCTTACTCAAAGGTTAAAGCAAATATTAAACCCGTATAAAGACAGCACTAAGCTCTCGATGCACGACAGTCGTTAAGATGAATTCTCTTCTATTCGTATGTCTTTTTGCCGTTGCCATCGGCATCGGTGAGTCTCATTTTTTTCTTTGTTTATGAACTGATTATTATCGCAACAATTCCGAATGACTGTAACATTATTCTTTATATTTATTTATAACTTAAAATTACTTGTGTCTAGCTCAGGGCGATGAGCCCGAGAAAATCGTTGGAGGTGAAAGTGCCGGACAGGGCGAATTCCCCTACACCGTCTCCATCCGAAAGGGCGGTCGCCATATCTGCGGTGGTGCCATTATTGGTCCAAGGCACATCCTGACCGCTGCTCATTGCTTGTTCCCATTCAAGGGTTTTGGATATGATCAACTCGCCGTAGTCACCGGAACAAACGACATCTATACTGGTGGCGAATCTCACCGGATTGCCGAAATGTACTATCCTCAAATCTATATCGAAGGCCATCAATGGCACAACGACGTTGGTATCATCAAATTAACTGCCCCCATTAACTTCAACACACTCCAACAACCAATTGAGTTGCCAACCAGCCCTCCGCCGGAAAACAAGAACGTAGTTATCTCTGGATGGGGTGTCTTGGAGAATAACGGCAATAGCCCAAAAGTCCTCCAAAAGGTCGTAGTAAAATCGCTGACAAGAGAAGAGTGCCAGAGTTACTACCGAAAAATTCCTATCCACGAAAACATGTTTTGCACCTTGAGAGGCAACAACTTTGGAACCTGCACTGTAAGTTACTTTATTTGTGCAAGTAACGAACATAAAAATACTTGTTGGCACAAACGACTAATATTGGGACATTCTTGTTGCAGGGTGACAGTGGTGGCCCACTCGCATACAACAATCAAATCCACGGTATCGTTTCCGGTGGCCTGCCTTGTGCTCGCGGCTACCCCGATGTCTTCACCAGTGTCTACCACCACCTTCAATATATCAGAGAAGCAATGACCTACTAAGTTTTGGTCAACTGGGGCCGTCACAATCACGTCGAAATTCAATATCAATTATTACGCGACTGGTTCATTTGCTCTAATAAATATTGCCGTAAAATACTCTTCGGCTAACTACGGGTCGGGCGATTACAGCGACGTATCTCATTTCTCACTTATATAAACGAGAGCTGTACGTTTACAAACGAGCCAGCAGAATGGGGAATGTGGTCATCGCAATGATATATTCAAATTAAGTTTGCAGACTTTAAGCACTGACTCAACACAGGTGTCTTCGATTTCGAAACATCCAGCGTAGATCCATCTTTAAACTCTGCGTAATCCACTTGATCGAAAAATTCAAATTCGTATATCCTAAATAGAAATACCTAGTCTTTGAAGAAAAGAACTGAAAGAAGAAGGGAGGGAAAAGTTATTTCTGTATGTAATTAAATATTTTGACTAGTGTTTTTGTATTACTTTTAATATTATTATTTTAAATATACACCCATCTTGTATAACAGTGTCCGATTTCATTATTTTGTAGCTCCTGGTCATATTTATACATACTATATATAGTTTGATTGAGGATAGAAGGCATGAATTAAAAATGAAGAATTGACATGCGGCATATAAAGTATAAGCTTTATTAATGTTAAAATACCAGGGATGAGACAAGCGTACTAAAAAGTTTCACTCGGCCTTCAATGCGGGACGTAATAGAAATCAAGTTTCGGACCTCATAACACTGATAACGAAACTGTCGTAAAAGCGCGCCCTGGTGAAAACATCCGGTAAACCTCTGGCACACCGAACTACCCAGGAAGCTATGCCAACGAGTTCACCATTGTAGACGAGTGGGCCACCGCTGTCGCCCTGTAAGCAAACAAATGACACTCGTCACAAACATTCGCAAAATTGTCGAAACAATATCTGTATTTCACAATTGGTGGATTGTAAAACTCACGCTACAGGCACCAATTCCGGTAGTGTGGAGGGCGCAAAGGTGCGTGTAGTAAATGGGCTGACGAGGGTGGTCAATCCGACACTGTTCGTTACTGATATAATACAAGGTGGCCTTCTGCAGTTGCTCAGTGCCATCTCCACGGACATTAAGCGCCCCCCATCCAGAAAAAATGAGGGGAGCTTTTAGTGGCGGCTCAGACATCGCTATGGGAATGGGTCCCTGGTATGCATTGAATTCCATCGGCGCAGTCAGCTAGAATTCGCAAAGTCATTAATCGTCACTATTAGTCTCGGGAACACGAAGCTCTGAGAAAAGGCATCAAATGTCAAAGCAATTAAGTCTTACGGTAATAACAGCAGCATCGTGAACCCAAGAATATGCTCTCTCGCCCATGTAGCCAGGGTGGATGCGGATGCTCTTAACAGAGTGAATCTGACCCAGTGGATCGTTGAGTCTGACTGCTCCAGTCATTACACTTAGCATTTCAACATTCGCATGAGAGACACAATGAGCCGCAGTCAAGATGTGCCTCTCCGAAACGATGCTACCACCGCAAATGTGGAAGCCATTGACACGAAGGGATACTTGGTACGGGAATTCACCAACGCTGGCATCGGAGCCGCCAACAATACTCTCCGGTTCATCGGCATACACCTCTGCGAAATAAGCAAATTAAATTTTCATTAGTCCACTAATAATGCGTTTTTAAGACAATCCCTCCAACCATTGAAGGTTGACTGAATATTGAAGATTTCTTACTTTCGGAGGCGAGTCCGAGAACCAAAAGAAAAGCTAACTTGACGAACATCTTGATCGTTATAGTATCAAGAGCCCAGTGTTTATGCAGAAGATCTGTAGCGGCTTCCTTATATACGGAAATCTTGGCAAACTAATGTATACAAGTTTCGCATTTTAATTAAGCCCTAATTCCCCTCACACGTATCACTGATAGTATCATAACCGATTTGCCCGATGTCTTCGCTAATGTTCCCTCCCTCCTCCAATTCGTTAGACAAATCGTGACCTCACTCTCAGGCTATTATTGAGATCAGCCATGTCATTCCTACAATCACGTCTGAAAGCATTATCTGTTAATACGCAACAAGTTCTTTCGCACAAATAAAGACCATGTTGCCTAGATCTACCATCCCATTTGTTACTGTTTTAAATAAATGCTCTAAAGCAACACACGAAGCAGTACTTCAAGAAATCTGGTCATCATAGTGATATATTCAAATTAGACTTAGGTATTTCAAACACTAACTAAACACAGGTGTCTCCAATTTCAAAGCGCCAAACCCGAATCCGTTCTTAGAAAATGCGAAATCTAATTTATCGTATATGAATAGGAAAATTCATTTCATACGTCTGAAGTAGAAATACCTAATCTGTGGAAAAAAGAATCGAAACGAAAGAGAAAGAGGCAGATCTATCTTGGTTTCATTATTTTGATTGTTGATACTCATGTCCGTATTTGCAGACCATACGTGTGGATTGGTTCAGGAGGGAAGCTGCACGTAAATACTCAACACGTAGCATCCAAAATCTATCTTTTATTCATATACAAATTACAGTAACTTAAGAAAAAATACTACTAAAGAACTTCACTACAAGTCCTTGCTTGTTAATGAACTGCTGTATGAAACAAGAACAAATCAGCTTCTGTGTTTTACCACATAACTCTTAGCACGATGCATGGACGTCAAATTTAAGACCTCAAAGCCTCGGAGAAGAAGCTATCTAATGCAGAAACTCTGGTAAAAGCATCGGGTGTACCGAGAGCACATGGAAGCACCCAAGATGCAATACCGAGAAGATGACCATTGTAGACAAGTGGGCCACCGCTGTCACCCTGTAGACAAACGAATTAACAAATGACTCTGCCCCGTTCAACCTTTTAAAAAATTCGGTACAAATAATATATTTCCTGATGGAATGAAAGAAAACTTACACTGCAGGCACCAATTCCAGCAGTGCGGAAGGCGCAAAGATGACTAGGGTAGATGGGCATGGAGGGGTGCTCGTTCTGGCACTGCCTGTTGCTGATATAGAAGAGTACGGTCTTCTGCAAGTGGTTGGGGGTCTTTCCATTGGTTCTTGTTAATCCCCATCCAGAGAAAACAAGGGGAGCACCTTCCCGTGGATCAGATGTAGCTAGAGGAATGGCTTTCTGGTACTCGTTGAACTGGATAGGTGCAGCAAGCTGGAATTTATAAAAATTTGTGATCATTACTATCGCGTTTGACGTACTCGAAAGTAACAGATTGGATAACATGGTTCCGACGGTGACTTACGGTAATGACAGCAGCGTCGTTGACCCAGGCGTATGCTTTGTCATCAATATAGCCGGGGTGGATGCGGATATGTTTGACACGATGGAACTGGCCTTGTGGAGAATCGAGTTTGATAGCCCCAGTGACTACATGAAACTTATCAAGTGGTCCCATTACAATATCAGTGACGCAATGGGCAGCGGTGATGATGTGCCTCTCCGAAACAATGGTACCACCGCATATGTGCTGGCCAAAGTAACGAAGGGAGACCTGGTACGGAAATTCACCAAGACTGGCGTCATTGCCGCCGACAATACTTTCGGGCTCATCGGCGTACACCTCTGAGAAATAGGAAAATTAAATATTGATTAATTAAGTAAGAACGAATTTTTAAGACAGTCCCTCATACCAGAGAAATTTAACTGAACACTGAAGATTACTTACTCTCGAAAGCGAGTCCGAGGACCAACAGAAAAGCGAACTTGGCGAACATCTTGATCGTTATAGCGTCAAGAGTCGAGTGCTACTGTCGATGGTGTCACGCTGCTCCTTTATATAGGGAAGCTTTGTCAAACTAATCTATAGGAGTTTCGCATTTTAATTAAAAGCAAATTCCCCTTACACGTATCACTGGCATCATTATTAATCAAACAAGTGCTAGTTAGTCTTACCAGTGCTATCGCTTCCGCCTCAATGAAAAGTTAAAGTAAATATTACATTCGTATAAAAGCAGCATATTCGTCTGACTTGTAATATTATTGTTTTGAATATGCACCCATTTTAAACAATGGCGTGCCTATCTAGACTTACAATGTTTCAAACTTGATTTCATTATTTTGAAACTCTTCGTGTTTAAGCATACTGTCTGCGGTTTGATTAGGTGTGGAGGTATTGCGTAATTTGGGTACAAACCGAATTTCCAGGTAGAATAGTGGAAGAGGAATTAAAAGTACATAGTCGACATGTGACGTAAAAAATATATGATTTATTAAAATTAAAATATTAGTAACTCGTGAAAGCGTACTAAAAAGCTTCAGTGGAGCTTCAAACAAGAGTCGAGCATCCTTGACGCGAATCAAGCAATTAATTGCTTGTTAATGAACTGCTTGTTATAAGCGAATTCATATTAACTTCTGCGAATGGCTGCTTAATTCTGGCGCTCACGTACTGAAACGTGTTTATGACTGCCTCATGACAGAGTCGAAGAAATTCTCGTACATTGCTGCCCTGGTAAAGACATCGGGTACTCCTCTCGCGCACAACGCTACCCAGGAAGCAATACCGACAAGTTCACCCTTGTAAACGAGTGGGCCACCGCTGTCACCCTGCAAAGAGACAAATGGTGTTTGTTAAGTACGTTCAAAAAACTGAGTGAAATAAGATTTTTCGTAATCATTGGATTGTAAAACTTACGCTGCAAGCACCAATTCCGACAGTGTTGAGAGCGCAAAGGTGGGTGGCGAAGATTGGCATACCAGAGTGGATGCTCTGGCACTGTTCCTTGCTGACATAGTAGAGGGTAGCCTTTTGCAGATGGTTGGGACTTGGTCCACCGACGCGTTGTGCGCCCCATCCGGAGACAGTAAGAGCAGCCTTTACTGGTGGGTCAGATCTAGCCACGGGAATTGGTTTCTGGTTTGCGTTGAACTGCATGGGTTGGGCGAGCTGAAATTCACAATGACAAAAACCATTATTGTCGCTTCTACGGAATAGAAAACTGACAGAAGATGTAACAGGCCTCCATGAGGATGAACCGATGACAACTTACAGTAATGACAGCAGCATCATGAACCCAAGAGTGTGCGACATCAGCTATGTAACCAGGGTGGATAGTGTAGCTCTTAACGCGGTGGGTCTGGCGCCTCGGATCATTAAGTTTAATGGCTCCGGTCACTACAGTGAGAGTTCCAACTTGGACACCATCGACGCAATGGGCGGCGGTGACGATATGCCTGTTCGAGATGATGCTGCCGCCGCATGTGTGGAAGCCATTCCTACGAAGGGATATCTGGTACGGAAATTCACCGACGCTGGCGTCGGTACCTCCGACAATACTCTCGGGTTCATCGGCGTACACCTCTGTGAAATAGACAAATGAAATGGTTATTAGTTTAGTAATTGTAAGATGCTTGTAGGAAACACCCTCGAAAACACTGAAAGTTTCTTACTCTCAAAGGCGAGTCCGAGAACCAAAAGGAAAGCTAACTTGACGAACATCTTGATGGTCTCAAGAGCCCACTGTTTATGCAGATGATGTCTCGTGGCTCCCTTATATACGAAAGCTTTCTCAAACTAATCTACACGAGTTCTGCATCTTAATTAAAAGCAAATTCCCCTCGTACGTATTACTGATAATGTCGTTAATCAACCGAAGGCTACACTACCCCACCACTGCTACCGTTTCGGCTTTAGTCGAATGTTAAACTAAATATTCAATCCGAATAAAGGCATCATTGAACTGTAATTGCACGTCAGTCATTAAAATGAATTCTCTTTCATTCGATTGCCTTTTCGCTGTTATCATCGACATTGGTAAGTTATATTTTGTACCACATTTTTGTGCTCGATGACAGCGGCTGTCCACTTACTTACGGCGGTCAAATTGATGGTATCATCTCTGATGATATCTCCTGCGCTCATGCCTTCTCAGACGTCTTCACTAGCATCTACTTTCACCTCCCATTTATCAGGCAAACTATAATCCACTAAGTTTTCATCAACATGTATTCACTCTCATTCATACCGATCTGTCATTTCTACAACTGAATCCAAAACCGATGTATGTCAATACGCAACTGATTGCATAGCATTACTAAAGATTTTGATAGGTTTTAAATTTGACCTGAATCGTTTTCGACTTCATTGTCCCATAACACTATCGAGTCAACTCCAAAAGGGCCGATTACAGTGACGTATCTCATTGTCATAGTTCGGAAAAACAGCTTTAAGTTACCGCACGCAGTAGGAAAACAAGGAAGTTGGTCATTAGAATGACGTATTCAGATTAGGCTTAAATACTGTAAGCACTAACTAAACACAGGTGTCTTCAAGTTCAAAGTAAAAATCATCAAGAAAGAAACCACCGAGAGTAACACTTGCAAGTGGAAATACGATCCCAGTACATAAAATGCTTATCACCACTATTTACAACTATACTTGTTCATCTACTTCTCATGAACTATTATTCAATGACGTGCAACAGCGATTTATACGCAACCAAAATAAATCAAATAAAATATAGCTTCTCCAAAAATCTGTGGTTAGTTTTAAGAATTTCAGAGCGGATTCTTTAACACAACTATGTATTCCCGAAAGTTTATTTACTCAGATCGATACAGTGTACATAAAACGTTATCTCAAGAAACGATCGTGATTTATAAAAAGAAATGAAATAAAAATAGTAGTATCATTGTATTATATTTATGTTACTTTTAATATGATTATTGTAAATATACACCCATCTTATATAATAAGTAGACCCCACAATTTCTAAAATTTTATACACACTATGAGTAGTTTGATTTGGTGTGGGTGTATTACCCAATTAGGGTATAAATCGTATTTCCAAACAAAGGTAGTGGAAGAGGGGTTAAAATTGAATAATTAACATACAGGTTACAACATATATGATTTATTAATACTAAAATGACAGTAACTCAACAAAGTATTATTGGCTAAGAGTCATGCCTAAGCGTCCTTCATGGCAGTGAGGAAGAAGTTGCTATATGAAGAAGCCCTAGTGAAGACATCGGGTCTGCCCAGGGCACATTTGCTTACCCAGGAGGCAATACCAACAAGTTCTCCATTATAGACAAGTGGACCACCGCTGTCACCCTGTAAGCAGATAAATGGTACTTGTTACGAACGTTTGCAAAAATAGGTAAAACAATACGTTTCGTAATCAATGGATTCACTCACGCTGCAGGCACCAATTCCAGCACTGTTGAGGGCACAAAGGTGGGTGGCGGAGAGGGGCATTGCGACGTGCACTTGTTGGCACTGCTCATTATTAAGGTAGTAGAGGGTGGCCTTTTGCAAGTGGTTGACGTTGGGTCCGTCGACCTTATTTGTGCCCCATCCGGAGATAGTGAGTGATGCCTTTAATGGTGGATCAGATGTAGCCACAGAAATTGGTTTTTGATTTGCGTTAAATTCCATGGGCTCGGCAAGCTGAAATTCGTAAAATTTTGATCAATACTTTCACTGTCGAAGTATAAAAAAATAGAACTATTGAAGAGGCAAAAGGGCTCTATGAGCGCAAACTAATGGTATCTTACAGTAATGATAGCAGCGTCATGAACCCAAGACACTGATTTGTCGGCCGTGTAGCCGGGGTGCACGGTATAGTTCTTGATACGATGGACCTGACCCACTGTATCATCGAGTTTGAGAGCTCCACTCACAACAGTGAGTTTCTCAATTGGGTGATCTCTGACGCAATGGGCGGCAGTGGCGATGTGCTGGTTCGAGATGATGCTACCGCCACAAAAGTGGAAGCCATCGTAGCGAATAGATATCTGATAGGGAAATTCACCAACGCTGGCCTCGGAACCACCGACAATACTCTCAGGTTCATCGGCGTACGCCTCTGCGGAAAAAGCAAATGAAATATTAACTATTATACTAATTAGTTTAGTAGTACTAAGTGCTAAGTAGTACTATTAGTTTAGTAGTACTTTAGAACTAAGCACCGAAGGTTTCTTACTCTGGAAGGCGAGTCCGAGAACCAGGAGGAAAGTAAACTTAACGAACATCTTGATAGTATCAAGAGCCCACTGTTTATGCAGATGATGTCTCGTGGCTCCCTTTTATACGAAAGATTTTTCAAACTAATCTATACGAGTTCTGCATCTTAATTAAAAGCAAATTCTCCTCACACGTATCACTGATTTCATCATTGAACACACAAACGCTACTTTACCCCGCCGCCGGTATCGCTTCGGCCTTAACCAAAGGTTAAAAGTAAATATTAAATTCCAACAAAGGCGACCTCTATTCCTAAAGGTTCTATCTAAAGGTGACCGCTGAACTCTAGTTGTATCTCACCGTTAAGATGAATTCTCTTCTGTTCAATTGTCTTTTCACTGTTGTCATCGGCTTTACTAAGTTATATTTTGTATAACATGTTTGTTACAAAGTGGCCACCCCCTCACTTATAGCAATCAAATCGAAACTATCGTCTCTGGTGGCATCTTTTGGACTCTGACTTGCACAACGCCTTCATCAATATCTAATCCCACCTCCACTTTATGACCTACTAAGTTGTCATAATCAAGTATTCATTCTCAGGCTGTCATTCTTGCAACTAGATACAAAGAAAAAGAATGTCTGTCAATGTGCAACTGATTATTTAGCATTAATAAAGACAGTGATACATTTGAAATTTGACCTGAATGTTTTTCACTGTAAGTGAATGATCAAAGCAGCGTAGCTAGGAATAGGTGTAGAGACTTTGAGCACCAATTAAATACAGGTGTCTTGAATTTCGAAATAGAAATATAGCACAGCCTGTGGACGAAAAAATGTATAGAATAGAAAAGTCAAGGGAGCTGTTTCAAAAATAATAAAATGTTTTGATTAAACTTACCTTACTATATTGTTACTTTTAACACTAAACCTACCGACTCTTTTTTTATACTGGTCCTACCCATTTGAAACGGTCAATTTGATCAGTGAGGGTAGGTTCAGTGTTAATATTATTATTTTCAATACACACCCATCGATCGTGTATAATAATATGTTCATCCAATACTTACAATTTGTCACCCACTGCTTCATTATTTTGATGCTCTTCACCATACTTACAGATACTGCGTGTAGTTTGATTAGGTGTGGAGGTGTGGCGCAATTTGCCTATAAGTCGAATCCCCAGTATAAATAGTGGAAGAGGAATTAGAAAAGTAAATAGTCGATATGTAGCGTACGAAACATATAATTTATTGATATTGAAATGTTAGTAACTCTTGAAAGTATACTACAAATCTGTCCTTCAATATCAAATAAGAATCGAGCATCCTCGACGCGAGTAGTACAATACGTTGCTTGCTAATGATCAAATTGTCACGAGCAAGGACATATCAGCTTCCATCGATGACTGTATAACGCAAGGATTATGATCTTTTGATGATCCTTAACGTATTTATGTATACTACGTACGGCATAATGTAAATTTTCAAATGAAAATTGTAGAAGAGGGGAATCAAGAGTAAAATTCGACATATAGCATAACAAATATATGATTTATTAACACTAAAATAACAATAACTGATGAAGTGGTACAAAAGAACTTCAATTGAACTCCGAGCAAGAGTGGAGCATCTTCGACGGATGATACAAAATGCCTGCTAGTAGTGAACTGTAGTCAGAAGCGAGGACATTTCAATTTCCGCGGATGATTGCATTGCTCTTGCTCTGGTGCACTGAGATAGATTTACAATCCTCGCATAACCATGTCATAGAAACCCTCATAATAGCGGGCCCTGGTGTAGACATCGGGAATACCTCTGGCACAGAGGGCTACCCAGGAGACAATACCAACAAGTTCGCCATTGTAGACGAGTGGGCCGCCGCTGTCACCCTGTTGGCAAAAATTCACATTTGTTATGAACGCTTGCAAAAGTGGCCCGAAAGAATATTGATCATAGTGAGTGGATTGCGTGACTCACGCTGCAACCACCAATTCCAACGCTGTTCAGAGCGCAAAGGTGGGTATAGTAGATGGGCATGTTGTGATGGATGCTTTGGCAGCTTTCGTTTTCGACGTAGTAGAGGACAGCCTTTTGCAGATGGTTGGGACTTGGTCCGCCGACATGTTGTGCACCCCATCCGGAGAGATTAAGAACAGCCTTTGCAGGTGGGTCAGTCTTAGCTACGGGAATAGCTTTCTGGAATTCGTTGAATTCCATGGGCTTGGCAAGCTAAAATTCAGAAAGTCTTGATTATTACTGTTATCCTTGAGGAATACTAAGCTGACAAAAGGAAGGAAGAGCGGCGGTGACTTACGGTAATCATTGCAACATCATGAACCCAGGAGTATTCGGCCTTAGGTATGTAGTCGGGGTAGATGGTGAAGTTCCTGAGACGGTGGACCTGGCCCAAAGGATCATCAAGTTTGACGGCACCAGTCACTACAGTCAGGTCCTCAATATTCATGCCATCGAGGCAATGGGCAGCAGTGATGATGTGCTCGTTTGTGACGATGGTACCACCGCAAATGTGGAAGTCATTGACACGAAGGGATACCTGGTACGGGAATTCACCAAGGGCGGCATCGGTACCACCAACGATACGGTCGGGTTCGTCGGCGTACACCTCTGCAAAACAAGCAATTTAAATATCAATTAGAGTAATAAGATATTTGTGAGAAAATCTCTCAAGCCATCGAAATCTTATTGAACACTGAAGATTACTTACTCTCGAAGGCGAGTCCGAGGACCAGGAGGAAAGCGAACTTAGCGAACATCTTGATCGTTATAGTATCAAGAGTCGAGTGTTTATGTCGATGGTGTCTCGCTGTCCCCTTATATACGGAAGCTTTCTCAAACTAATCTATACGGAATCCGCATTTTAATTAGAAGCAAATTCCCCTTACACGTATCACTGATATCATCATTAGTCAAACAAAGTCAAGTCTGCCGCGCCACTTGTACTATTTCCGCTTTCGTCAAAGGTTTAAGTAAACACCAAATCCGTATAAAAGCGACACCGAACTCTATTTTGACATCAATCGTCAAGATGAATTCTTTCTTGTTCGCGTGCCTTTTCGTCGCTGCCGTGGGCTTCGGTAAGTTACATTTTATTCCGCTAAATGCTAGTTACTGTCGCAATACATTTCAATCACTGTAATATTATTCTTTGTGATAGCTGATAGAAATGTATCCATATCAAGTGTATGAAATAGTGCATCAATAGCAGTAATTGTATTGAAATATTGGTAACTTGTAATTACTTGTTTGTAGCTCACGCCGATGAGCCCGAGAGGATCGTTGGAGGTGAAACCGCCAGACCAGGCGAGTTCCCCTACACCGTCTCTATCCGCCAGGGCGGTTTCCATTTCTGCGGTGGTGCCATCATCGGGCCAAGACACATTTTGACCGCTGCTCACTGCTTGGTTCCACTTAAGGGACGTGGATACAATAACCTCGCTGTCGTGACTGGAACCAACCACGTCAGGGCTGGTGGACAAGTTCACCGTGTTGCTGATATGTTCTACAACCAAGCTTACCCCCAGAGCCAGCAGTGGCACAACGATGTCGGTATCATCAAGCTAGCTGAGCCCATCCAGTTCAACCAGCTTCAACAACCGATCGCGCTCCCAACCGGCCCTCTCCCAACCAACGCTAACGTTGTCGTCTCTGGATGGGGATTCACCGACAATAATGCCAGTATGCCAACCCAGTTACAGAAGATCATGTTGAAATCAATCAGGAAGGGTGAATGCCAACTGTACTTCCCAAGGATTCCCATTCACGATAACATGATTTGCACCCTCAGAAGCCAACACTTCGGAACCTGCAATGTAAGTTACTAAAATTGACAGAGTCGAAGAAGACAAGGCAATTCAATGGAACCAACAGCTAACTTTGACATTTCTTTTATTACAGGGTGACAGCGGTGGCCCACTTGCCTTCGGCAACCAAATCCACGGTGTTGTCTCTGGTGGTATCCCATGCGCCCATGGCTACCCCGATGTCTTCACCAGTATCTACCATCACCTCCAATTCATCAGACAAGCCATGACCTACTAAGTTTCGTTGAACGGCTATCCCTTCTCAAGCCATTCAGATTAGCCTATTTCACTTCAGACCATATCCAATTATTATTGTTATTGTTATTGTTAACACCCATCTATTGTTTTAAAACAAATAAAATCTGATATCCACATAATCTTTCCTCTTAATTATCTTTGATAACCCCCGCTGGTTCAAAAGACACCGGACCGCAAATCAAATATAACTACGCTAATTGCACAGTTTTACAACGTGTAGCAAGTGAAATAAATTAATTGAAGGTAAAGTAGTAAGAGATATGTTGTTGCTGTAACCCACAATTTGTGGTACATCTAAATATTGACTGCTTGATTGCGATTAAACATTAATCAGAATCATAATGCGAGCGTTGTTCCTTCATTAGTATTTATTATTACTAATACACGGTTTTACTTAGTTTGAGACCTCTATCTTCATTAAATCTTGTAACCAATTTTGGACCCACTTCGACCCCCATCGACCCAGTCGGTTTTTTTGGGATTTTGCTCAAATTTTTAGTTGCAATGAGAATACAATGTTTTGTATTGTGTCTCAAAAAAAGTAGAAAATGTCGGAAAGCTATAAAAATAAAAATGAATATATAAAATTTGTTAAATTACACAGTTTCGGTAGAATCTACTGAATAGTGAAAAATAATTTGTTTCGCTATCACAACACTCTTCATCACATGCGACTAAAAAAATCGTGTAGCACCCATAAATGAAACTAAATCAAAACAATTATGAACGGTCCATGATTTTGTAAGTTACATATGGCCAAGCATGTTGTGATTGCTAACCAATTTATGTTTATTCTTTAATGCATTGTACTAAAACCGTGTAAGTTATTTTTTATTTATTTGTTATTATCTCAATTATACAGAACTTGAGTTCTTATATAGCTTTAATAGAAGCTTGTAAAAGGTTTTTGAACTGCCGATCAAAAGGGAAAGTGTTTGGCAACACAGCACATTTAATCTCAAAATTTGTCTAAGTTCGTATTCATGGTTTTTGCTGTAATATTTCATCATTTTTAAGGATGAAATTATTTTTATTATTTATCTTTGGATATTCGTGATTTTTCTATAAGAGGTATAACAGGAATAGTCTTATATCATACAGGATAGGAATTACAAGAGAAAAGTCGGTATGTTGCATAAACAATTTAAGATTTATTGATATTAAAACAATAGAAGCTCAAAAATTGTAGTACACAATTCCACTTGAACGGGCAAGAGGTGAGCATCTTCGACGCGAGTAGAAGAGGACTAGGCCTGCAGCTTCAGCGAATGTATACAAGACACTTGCGCTAATGCACTAAGACTACTGATCCTGGTGTAGGAAATGAAAGTAACCAATCATGGTTAGTTTATCCCCTTGGGACTTCAGCGAAGAAGCTTCCCATTTGGGAGACCCTGGTGTAGGCATCGGGAACACCAACGGCACATGGAAGTACCCAGGAGACGATTCCGGTAAGACGGCCGTTGTAGACGAGTGGGCCACCGCTGTCACCCTGTGGGCAGAGAAATCACACTCGGTATTAGCACTTGGAAAAGTGGGTGAAAGAATGTGATTGCGTAGATTGCAGTGGGGTTAATGCGAGACTGACCTGGCAGGCACCGATTCCACGGCTGTGGAGGGCGCAAAGGTGGGTGTTGTAGATGGGCATGCCACGGTGGGCGTTCTGGCACTGTTGGTTGCTGACGTAGTAGACGGTAGCCTTCTGGAGCTGGTTGGGGATTCCTCCGTTGGTGCTAGTCTTGCCCCATCCGGAGAGCATGAGGGGAGCGTTCAGTGGTGGGTCAGAGGTAGCCAAGGGGATGGATCTCTGGTATTGGTTGAATTGCATGGGTGCAGCGAGCTGGAATTCGACAAGTCACAATCATTAGTATCGTGATTCAGGTGTATGAAGATGATGAAAAGTAGAGTGGAGGATTGGCGGCTTACAGTGATGAGAGCAGCATCGTTAGCCCAGGAGTGTTGCTGGCTGTTCATGTAGTTGGGGTGGACACGGACGTTCCTGACACGGTGGCTTTGGCCGCCAGCGTTGAGGGTGGTGGATCCAGTCACAATGTAGAAGTTGTTGTATGGTGCGCTTACGATTCCAACAACGCAATGGGCAGCGGTGACAATGTGGGTGTTGGAGACGATGGTACCTCCGCAAATGTGCTGGCCATTAACACGGAGAGATGCTTGGTATGGGAATTCACCCGGGCTGGCGTTGGTACCGCCGACCACACTCTCAGGCTCATCGGCGTACACCTCTGCGAAACAATTCAAGTTACAATTAATTCATTCAATAATTGCAGCTTGCTTCTGGCAAGCAATGCTTCCAGTCGCTAAACTCCAAGTAGATATTAAATCTCCCTTACGCTGGCAGGCAAGGCCGAGAACAACGAGGAAAGCCAATTTCAGGAACATCTTGATTGTCGTACTAACAAGAGCTGAATGCTAATGGTAACCACTGATCACGCCATATATATACTGAAATTTTGAGGCCTCAATCTACGATTTTTGCATCTTAATTAAAATTAAACATCTTGCGTGCGTATCAAAGATATCATCGTTAATCAGGTGTGAACGCGACGCACAATCGTATCTCGGGGAACAGCGTGTGCCATCGTAGAAATGGTGGGGACACACGTCAAACGCAATGTGTGAGTTACACTCAATTGGAGCGCATAATGCGTGTGATCAATTGACGCCAACAATAATAATAATGATTTTAGTACTAGCACGCGCCAGTCAACGCCCTACGCTTTTCACTCTACTGTTTATAAATAATCTCATTTACAGACACTATTTACGAAATATTTATCAACTATTCTATATTGAAACTTATTTTCAGAAACAATGTCATGTTATTTTGTACTTTTAACTTATGAATAAGGAATGTTTTAATTTGTCAATTGTTGGGTTCCACATTCGAACCATATGTTATTGAATGCATGTTATAAATAGTCAGAAAAAATGGAATCAGATCAATTGTTGGTAACATTAAACGATGACGCGATTTGCTTCAGTGTTCTCGCCATATTTAGTATGGCTGAACGTGGGTCAGCGAGACAAGCCCACTCAACTGCGGTCCCATTATCGGACCTCTCCTGTATATCATTTATTCATGCACCACCACAACTCTCAATATCGCTATCCAGCAGGTCGTACTCGTACATTTCTGCTTTATTTCGATTCAACTCTTCGACTTTTTTTTATAAGATACTTTTTATAAGACCCTTCACTATATCTTAACTATTCTTCGCTACGATTGACAAACGTATCCTCTTTCAATAGTCGGCTTTTCTACGAACGCAAATATCTTGTTTTATCCGATTCCATCGTTGAATTCTGCAGTAGACTTGGAAAATTGCCTGAATCCTGGCGCCATGAAACTAGCTTCCTTTGCCATCTCAATCCGAGGATCGATCAATATGTCGTTGACACGCATAGATCTCAGGCATGGTCTAAGCAATTCTGTTTCAAACTCTTCCGGAGTCGAATCACACAAAATGACTAGTACATAGATTGAATTGTGAAACGAAACATGTGTTTCTACTTCGCCTGCTAGAGTCGAACTGAACTGAAGGCGCTTGCTGGGTTTGTTTGAAGGGCCTAGCGAGAAATAGGGCACAGTTGTCATGTTCTACGATCGTCTGCATTCATTTATATGTTTACACTAATGTTGTAAGCGTTGACAGGAAAGAAAAAGCCTCTCAAAGATAAATGCATCCCCTAGTCGCTAGGCGATAAGTAAGTAGAGAGTTATTATCGGCGTCCGTTGTCTGAGAAGCGGGCAGAGGGAATGGGACGTCGCCGTCGCCGTCGCCGTCGCCGTCTCCGACTCTGTCTACGCCCTCATTGATTTACGCATCCCTCGTGACCGGCGGAGAAATTGACTTAGGAAGGGCGTCGAGGGGTGGCTTGGCTTTCCTTTCCCTCTCAGTCTCCGGTAGGATAGAAGTTATTTTACCGTGGACCATCGGCACAGGCGCACCTCCGCCGTATGACGTAGTCGCGGAAACTATTGCCAAGGGTAGCTGGTGGATACCGCGTGGTCGAAATGCGGGTCAGTGGGACACGGCCCTCGAGACGCCGAGCGTCGTCGTCGTCGTCGGCGTCCACCCAACGGCAGCATTCGCGACGGAACTGCACTCGAACGTATGATCCACCACGGTCCGAGGATGCACCGACCGAATCGTTTCCGCTCCTTGCAAGGAAGCCCATCATATCTGCAAGTATAGCGTACTCGAACCATTCATGGGAATCATTATCAGACGCTGACATGGCTATGATAAAGTGTTGCCTCGAGCCGGATGTCCCCGATACTTTCGAGTCCATCATTCGGAAGTGTACTGACCCCGGATGTGAGTACTTTTCATTCTGTACTTGCACATTTCATTCGACAGGGATCGCAGTTTATATAATCAAGATATTCTCTCGAACGCTATCAGGCAACTCCATTTAAACAGATCCCCCATTGGAAAGGCGAGATTTCTCATTATTAACGAGCAAGTTTATCTGCAATGAGTAGAGAATGTCGCTTATTGAGTCAGTGGCATTAACATAGGCTGTTTGTAAGTGATAAACTTTACTGCGTCGTTTCCACAGTTGTGCGTGAGACAGAGAATGATAGATGTACAGTGCGAATCACTGGTAATGAAGCACCGTTTCTTCCCGCGACTATGTGCCGGGAGCAGATGTGTTTGATCAAATATTACGCGACGATAAGGAATATCTTCATTGCACCATCTCTGAGCGGTTTATGCTAGTCAAGTCGGAAATCAAACATTCTACAAGTTTGTCAAGCACATTGGAGAACCGTGGTGCAAACTGCACCACGTTGTTGATCTTATCACTCCTAACACTCTTACAGTAGCCACAGCTCGCGCACCAAAGAATAGACGAACGCAATCATACGATTGATAGGAAAACAAAATGTATCCAATGAATAAGGTGTCTTTTTATTGTAGCCGTATTGACAAAAGATACTACACTCCAACTGCGTTCTTCTTTCTTTGTATCTCTTACAAAGGTATTAAATGGTAAATGTACCAACATAGTCTTTATTGATTTCCGAAGCCGGGTACAGACGTTCTCCCGATTCTTTCTACTTGCACTTTCTTGGATATCGCAGTGCTTCGAACTTACCTTGAGATGCTTCACACGCGTACAAATCTCAGTTCATCAATGTAAAATACCTTATATTATGCCATGAAAGATAAAGGCTGATAATAAGGGACGTTTACAGGCAATGTTCTATTTCAATGTTCCGATATCCGTAAGACTTCATTAGTTCCTTAACAAGAGTAATAAAACATGTAAATCAAGGCGTTCCATGATGATTATGCAAACCAGGGGTGCGGGACATAAGGACCCCTAATTACGGTGCTGATAAAGGCATATTAAGAAAACAGAACGGCGACAGGGCATTAATAATGTATGACAAGCGTAAGGTGTAGCGTGTAATTACGTCAAGATGTCGAAGTTCGACTTCTGATCCTGCGTCATCAATTCCGAGAATATGGCAACAAAAATTATTCAGGTGTTTTATCACTCGTGGTCGAATGGGGTCATGTGGAAGCACATGTTCGCCGGTTTAATTTTTTTTACAGGGTATGTATACACACGTACAATATGTACATATACGCTACCTCTGTATGCTCCAGCAATTATTAACTGTTTATTATGATTTAACAATCACAAGTAATACTGGAAAAGATAAAGGTTTTCCGAAAAAAGAAACAGTGGAAATTTAGAATGGGAAACTTCTCATTATCGTATAAAGGATCAGTGATTTTGTACACTACAGTAGATGGTTTCTAGCTGTAAAAATTATTATTATTTATCGATCCACTGCCATCGAATGATTGCGAATCGTGCGAACTGCGCAATTTCATGTTATAAACTATGTAATATAAATCTGAGGGAGAGCTCTGGGAATAGATCTTGCAATAGAATTATATACATAGAGAGTTATAGACGAAGTAAATGTTGACGAAAAGCTTTGGATAACTTTTTATAATTCGGATAAGACTTCGGCCATGCACATGCTAAGGATAAAACTATTGACGAATACCGCAAAATGGATATAGTGCTGCCACCCAGGGCGTAATTCTGTTACTGCGGCTTAATCAGGCTTAATCGGTAGATGAACAATTAGGGAGTAATGAGAGATAAACAATAAATTATAGAAGATTCCAAGTGGCATCCATGATATTATGTCAATGAACAAAAGAGACGATACAAAGAAATAATAAAGACCTAATAATAAAATGTGGAACGGCAAAGATTATGGCCGTCACTATCGTGACATATACCGTAAACGTCTTTCGGCTGGGGCTGGATCAATGGTGCTCCATGGATAAGAGTGGATAAGAGTAAAGCGAATAGATGGAATAGATGACTCACCCCAATTTTTTGCAAGCATTTGACAATTTCACTCCATTGATAATATCAGTCAGTCGGTGGCCGTTCGTGCGTACAGTTGCTGAGCGATCGCAGCAAAATGTTTGGTAAATCCTGACAATCTCAATGCAATATTTAAATGTTTGCATTTTAATGAGTGCCGCCGAATACTATCATTCTACTAGGATACATATGTATCCAACATATTTATATTCTCATGCTAAAATCATTTAATATATCTTTGATTTTGCTTTATGCCTGAATATTTTTGCTCCTATCAGGTTGTTGTTGGTGCTGTTCTGCATTACGGCCACGGTATAAAAGACTTGTCGACAATATCTTTCCTGTAAACCCACAGGTGAGACTATTAGAAATTGTAGAATATTTATCTTGTAATTGATGTTTTTATCCATAATACCTGGAGTTATGTAAGCTTGGTTATATTCCAATCAATATTGAAACTTCTATCACCATACAATTCATTTTATTTCCACTGTGTAGCAGTAATATTTTGGCAAATGTCCATAATGTGAATTGTCTGTACTCGCATAAGTCACACCTGCAATATTCTTACAAACAGGATGGCTTGGTCAAGAATAATATGGAAAAGTTAACATTTTATTCATTGAGCAGTCCAGAAAAGTTAGATAGAATTGGAGAATATCTATTCCAAAGGGCTTCCAGAGATATCTATAGGTATCGCATATAATCAGTATCAACATTAGGAAATGGATATAGGATTAAACTGTTATATGGATTTACAGGAGAAGAAATGGATTTGTTGTTATTGCTATGGAAGCAATGGACCAGCTTTTAGTAGCTTGTCACGCTCAAACTTTAAATTTATTTGTTGAAAGCTTCTTGAAAATGGTACAAAAGTTATTGGAATCGGTAGACCCACAGCTACAGATTTTAGCAACGCAGTCTGTAAGTTAACTTACATTCAATGCTCATTTTAACAAAATCAATTGCCCAATTAAAGTGTTTGTTCTTCCTAGTTTGTTCGCTTTGCTAACATTGAGGAAGACACACCGTCTTATCATACTCGTTATGATTTCTTTGTGTCAAAATATTCGGCAATGTGCCATTCAAATCATGATGAATTAGGAATTCGTAAGCAAATACGGCTTGCTGGAATTCAGGGCTTGCAGGTATGTTATCAGTTGCTTCAAGTATAATAAGAATAATGCTATATCATCGGATTGACCACTATTTGTGTAACAAGCAATTGTTTCATTAAATCAAATTACAGGGTGTTGTCAGAAAGACACTATCTGATGACTTGGTAGAAAACATCTGGGAACCTGTGCACATGGATAAAATTGTACCCTCATTGTTATATAATATGCAGAACTCTAGGTATTAAAGATAGTCAGGTAAATTGTGTAACTGAGTTTTTACACAGAGTTTTTATCACAGGTACGCAAATAAGGAAGATGCAACACCTGACAGTCCCACTGAAGAAAGATCTGATCCTCCACAATTTGCAGAAACTTGTATGAGAGAACTTGTTGGACGTGCATTATTTGGACATATTCAATGTGTTATTAGACCTGTTTTAAGGTACAATAAAACATTTTTTTACTCTGCATTGTTAACAAACTGATGTACACTATTTCTAAATATACATTTCAGGCATTTAGATAATCATAAACTGTGGGTTCCAAACTATTTTGCTATTCACACATTTAGAATAATTATGTTTTCTATCCAGGTATGCTGGAATTTACAATTTTCATTACCTTAGACTATAAATTTCTTGGCATAACAATATTTCTTTCTTTCAGTCACAATATTCTTATACAGTTGTTGAAGCTTTAATGACGCACCTACAAGAACATTCAAAATCTTCACCGAAGATACGTACAAGTATTGCTGATACACTCTCAAAAATTATTTCCATTGCGGCTGGTGAGAGTGTTGGTAAGCAACCATGCCTAAATATTATGTTGCAACTGTTTTTTTTTTACAAAACTTTTAATGCTATGGTGTGATTTCTAGGACCATCGGTTTTGGAAATTATAAATTCTCTACTATTGCTTCTCCGGGTTAGTGTAACCAGAAATCAGTCATCTAGTAGTGATGAGCAACAGTACCAAGAAGTACTCATCAATGCACTGGGAGAATTTGCAAATCATCTTCCTGACTATCAAAAAATCGAAATCATGATGTTTATTATGAGTAAAGTACCATATAGTCAACCAGATCGCGTGGTCTCTGTTGGGAAAGGAGATGTTTTGCTGCAAAGTATACTTTTAAAGTCGCTGTTAAAGGTAACATATGAACTCTAAGTAGCCTCTGTGATGATTTCTTTGTAAACGGTCAAATAGTAACTCATTCCAACAATTTGTTAGGTTGGCACAAAATATCAAACTATTCATCTGAATACTACATTCCCTCCAAGCTTTTTGGAACCCTTGCTGAGAATGTCACTTGCAGCAGACGCAGAAATGAGACTTTTAGTACAAAAGATCCTGCACACTTTGATCGACAGGCATTGTAATATTACGAAACTTGCAAAACCAACGTAAGTTATTGTCAAATTCATAAGAATTTTATTTTATATACAAACAATAATAAATTCTTTCCATTAGAATAAATGTCGCGCAGTTGGATCTGGTTATTGAGAAAGCTTCGAGGCCGGACGTTATCTTTATTCGTAAACATGGGCCTGAAATTTATCTTGCCTTATATGAATCATTAGAACTTGCAAGCAATACTGTTGAGAATGTGGAGTCGATTTACACGACTTTAGCATTGCTCGCTGTTGAATTAGCTTCGGAAGAAACTGTGCTTGAATTACTGAGACTGGTTCTCAGTCTTCAAGACCTGGCACTCACGAGTAGTCAAATCAGTCTTTCTCTCAAATTCAACTTACACGCTACTGTTATTAGTTTGTTGGTGTTAATTTCGTACGTGTGCAATATTACATCGTTGTTGGATTATGCACATAAGGTAAATCGTATTTTTGTAAAATTGCCTCACTTTCTGCCTATAAAGTACTCTTAAAAAACAAAGATTTTAAAAGGTTGTAGAAGTTCGCCGGAAGGAAGGCGCCCACTTATTGCCAGAACTGCAATCTCAGTACGATAATACTCTCACTGCCAGACTATCGCCTTCTCTATTAGTTGACCAAACTGTTCTTAGTGAATGCTTAAAAGGCGCTGGTCTTGATAGTGGGAAACTTCAACAAGGCTCTGGGTACAGCAGTAGCTCATTGCAACATCGGTAATATTATCATCATGTTTATTTCAATAAGTCCAAAATGATCACAAACGCATCAATTTTTCTTATCCTGCTCCAGGCATTCATGGGTTGATAATGCTGGACGAAACTCGTTGGGCGATATTAACTCAGGCCCAACAGAATTAGAAAGTGGAGGATCGTCTCCAAGTGTTCAAAAGGTATGTCTCTGCTATAAGTTTATTTCGTTCATTTATAGTATCATATTATTGTGTTATTTTGTTTCTACAGAAATTACCTGGAGAAGAATTGACATTCGAAAGTATGAAACGAATTCTGACAGAGAATAATAATAACAATCATACTGTCGAAGAAGAAAAACGACTGCAGCTGTCAAACTTCTTCAGAAACGCTCCATTTCAAGATCTTGTGTCTAAGACACAGCCAAAGGTATGTGTCCAGTTACTTATTTCTACATTAAACCTCAGATACATTGTCGATCGATACATGCATTTGAAATAATTGTAACGTATCTTTCCAGCACGACGTTCTTCAAAGTAAATTATCTGAAATCTTTAACACCTTGTCTGTGGATCCACGAACTGCACCACCATCGAGTGGTCCACCTACAGATACCAAAGTGAATCAAACTCCAGCTTACGAAATACACTTCCCTGAGCTCTTTGTTTATTGAAGTGTCTTAATCTCTCTACATTATAAAAATAGTATATTAGGGTTATTGATAGAGAACAATTATTAATTTGCCTTATTGATTGTATATAATTATTTATTATTGTATAGCAAGAAAAGTGATGGTTTTAAACCGACATCGAAAAGAAGGTTTTCAATTCATCGCTTATATGTATATTGTTTTCTATCTGAAATAGACTTGGATATGGATGTATTGTTGATTCGAATCATATATATATATATATGTGACGGATACAACGTTTATTTAGCTTTAACTGTTACAGTATTGCATTTTAAAGTTGATATGTCGATTTTTGTATGAACCTAAAAACCATGTTTTGTAATTCTGTTGAACTTGCAGTTTGAATCATTTCGTAATATTGAGGAAATTAGTCGCTGTACTGAAATACAACATGTATTGCTTTATTATGACTGTTGCATAACAATGTCATATAGTTATATACCGCTGGCATTATGGACGCAGTTTAACAATAAAATGTTATCATGTATATGTACATTTACTATAACTATGGATGTACATATGAACATGTAGAAATATACCAAGTTAAAAAAAAGCGAAATATAAAAATACCAAACCGAGACAACCTAGATTACTACACTCCAAGATCTTATGAAAGGGATGGGCTAATAGTATTATTAACAAAAAACTTATACACATTGCGAGACAAAACAACTTTTATTGAATTTTAAAGTGTTAAGGTTCATACTAGTAGATTATTAGTGTATTTTTTCATCAGTGAAATTTTTTGTACAAAATAGCCAAATGACCATTTGTTGAAACTTTACATAATAGGAATGAACATAGATTATTCCGAAATGTTTATGATTTATTTAATTCAATCACTCATGATAGAAATGTAATGGATATAGTTATAACAAAAGTTTCATAGAAAATTCGATTTCCTTTATATATAGAGACGTTTTGCATAGCATTTTCACTTGTATAAGTTAGTTTCTAATCTTCGAAGTATCATCTACAGTTTACTTGCTTGTGCATTTTTTCAGCAGTGTGATATATTGATAGTTACATTGGTCTGGTCAAAGTCCTTTGTGTCATCTTGTCATATGAGCGATTGAATTAAGGTCATTATGTGAGACGTGCCATCCATGGAATAACTACTTAACATAATGCAGTTTGAAGCATTTCTTTAATTTTCAGTTGTTCTGATGTTTTTGGTCAGTTTAGTACAGCCTGAAAAGTCCTTCAAGGCTCTACCTTCAGGAGCTCCACATCGAAAATAAGGACAGCATTTGGTGGAATAGTGTGTCTTTGTCAAGGAGAAATACTAGTAAATATTGCAATAACCATAAATTATTCTTTTGGATATCTTAAACTGCTTTAACATTAAATGCCTCATTAAAAGACATTAATAGTCGCATGAAAGTAAAGTCAAATAAATAATTGTTGTAAACAGTATTATGAATCAAATTAGAACTAAATACAGTTTAAGAAATCCTGTATATATAATTTCTCTGTACATATAAAATGAATAGTGTTTGCATTAAAGGATATACTCCAGGATGTCCTCGGCTGCCATAGGCAAAATCTGGTGAACAAGTTAACCTAGCGCGTTCTCCAACACACATTTTAGCAACACCTTGGTCCCAGCCTTTAATTACCTCTCCCTTTCCAATTTTGAATTTAAATGGTACACCACGGTCCCTACTGGAGTCAAATTTTCTGCCATTGTCAAGGGTACCTATAAGCAAGGTAACAAGAAATATCCCTTTTTGATCCGTTCCATGTACTTTATCGGTAAATGGTGGGGATAGAAAAAAAAGGAGGAGAAATTGATTACGGAACCTGATTATGGGAGTAAGTATGTTACTCAGGATATTAAAAATAACTGCAGTGATCAATATTACCCAGGGTTCCACTCTAGTTTATATGGGAAATAATATTCCATTAAGTTACTTCGCTTGGAAAATGAACAAAATTAGAATTGAGGGAGGAAGTAGAAAGGAGCACCATGTCGTGGAAAAAATGCAATATTAATTCATAGATAGCAGTTTTGCAGTTTTATCTTCTACAATTTACCTGTATAATGAACAACGACTGTCTGTCCAGGTTTTGGGAAGGTCTGGCCTGGAAATCACAAAAATGTTTCAGCGACTGATTCAAATAAAATATTTAAATCGATAAAGATTCGATGTGGTTGTAAATTATTAGCGATACAGTATCCGAATTTCCTTATTCGGTATTTGTTCTATGAAAAATTCTTTTTTCTACAATCTAAGATTGTAAATTTCGGTTAGAGATACCGACTACGTAAAATTATTCTACTACGACAACATATATAATATCGAATGAATGCGGAACAGCCCCAGACATTACTTGGAAACAAGGCGAGCGAGAAGGAAAAAGAGAACAACCACAAAAATCATAAGAATAATTACCGTCTCCAGGAGAAAGAACTTCGACATCCACGCCCATAGTTGCGTATTTTCTGTAGCAGAATTTAAGTGAACTTAATGAAGAGCTGTGCAAATCTTGTTAGAGGAGGCCGGCTGGCACGTACCGGTATTCGGAATTCACATAAACGTGGTCCTTACGGCCTTAGAAAATGATGCCACTCCAATGCCGTTCGATGAATATAATAAGGTATATACCTGAAGATACCCTCGGGAAAGATATTTTAACTCGGAAAGCCGCCGCCAGGGTCGCTGCAATATTGCGATTTCCGCTCAAATCGTTCAAATCGATGCGAAGGTTTCCTGTATTTCCTACCCGCCCATATTTAAATATTGCAGCCATAAACAGTTACACAGTAATTTATTGTTGACCATCGTGGATTTTTTCCACATCAGCAAAGTTACAGTGTTAAAGTATAACTTTTACATTTTTAAATTTGTAGCGTTGTTATAAGTTTCTAAGGAAATGTTTATTGATCTTCCATATGAAATCAGTAAATAACTGAAATGCATTAAATATTAAGTACATACACCATATCGACCAAGCTATACGGAATCATTATTTTATCACACTACAATGTAAAAACACTGTCGTTCGTTAAAAATAAATTAGTTAATTCTACCGTTTCAGGTATATAAACCGCTACCAAAATGATAATTTGCAGAATTGCAAATTGTCCCTTCCAGCACCAAATAACCACACACTTTCCTAACACAAATTGATGTCTCAAGTGTGCAGCGTATTACTATACATATTATAAACTTACATAAATAATGAAGTCATCATACTAATTGTTGCTACATGACTTAGCAATTGTGATTCGAATTATCATAAAAATGGCAAAAGAATGGAATTGCTAATTCATTAAAATTGTATTAACACTTTGAATACCAAGCGCTGCTGTTGAAAGTCATGTATCATCCATCGATATGTGAGTGATGTGAATTAAACTGGGTTTAATTCATTTGCAATCTATTCCAAGTAAAGTAGTATTGAGAATTATTTCCTTTTACTACTACTCCAATGCAGCCTTTCTAACAGTGCTCGAAAAATGCTTCCTGGAATTCTCTGATGTTGCTTAATTAGATTAGTTAAAGATTCTGCAACCTGAAAATGAGATATCTGGTATACCTAGTACCATTTTTGTCTATTTTCAATTGCATTACCTTTAACTGTAATTCTTCAGGTGTACAATTTGGATCATAAGGAATGGGTTCACCAATATATGTTGTCAATTTGACAGGAAATCCACCATAAATTGGCATACAGGGTAGTTTTGTCATTGCATATATTCTTAATGACAGTCTTCTTCCCCAGCTTATCGTTCTAAATGCTTCCCGTATATTCTTTGTAAAAATGGGTACTACACACTGCACGGTCATAAATTTCAAATAACTACTTCAATATAGATAATATGTAACTGAAACCATTAGGCATACATACCACTTTGGCATTCACTGCCACTTTTGCAAAGCCTATTCGCTTTTTCCACATTAACTGATAATATGAATCACCATACTGGGCTTCATAAACACCACCAGGAGAAATGGCCAGATTATTACCTTCTTTCAGAACATCAGTACATATTTGAACTGTTCCTGGCATAATTTTTAATACATCTGCTACTATAGCCCACCCAGGTATTTTAAAAAAGAATTTATCTGCTATTAAATGACACGATGTTGATTTAAGGAGAAACAACTTTGCTAAAAAATAATAAAGGTCTATTGGAATAGATCCATGATAATATACAAAAAGAACCGGCTGGTCCATTGGTATATTTTCTAATCCAATCACTTCGTATCCTATTTGAAAAGAAATCTGCTATTATAACACCAGTCCCAATAATCTTATCTAAAAACATCCTTTATATATCTACCATGCCAAATCCAGCCGTGTGCATCCCAAACAGCAGCTATTATACCCTTAGCTGCATTTTTCCAGTCAGTACCATATACACTTCTTAGTCTATTTCTATAATAGGAATTATTATTATACAATAGATGTATAACAATACTTTCGCTTTTTGAAATTATAAAGTCCATACCTATGCAGTTTATAAATGTAGAGAATTAAAGCGTTTATATATAATATAATTATAATTACAAAGGGTAGAAAAAATGTTATCAATAATGGCATCAAAAGCCATGATAACCAGAGTACAAAGTCCACATCAATGTGTTCCTCTGGAAATAAGAATAGCTGATAATATGCTTCACATATTTCACATTTGTGATAAACTTTTCATTTGTTCAGTCATGTAGAAATGTATTAGTGAACAAATATGAACATTGAAACCCCAAACATCTTTTACGATTTTAGACAATATAAACCCCGAATAACCAGGCTAGCTAGTTACAATAAAAGCATACTCAATTTGAAGAAAACTCATATACTACAGGAAAAAAATTATTTCTTTACCTATAGTATTATTTAGCGTTTCACGTAGGTTGAATATTATCGGGAACATGTTTAAACTAAGAAAAATATACAGAACGAGTATAATTATTACAATTATAAAAAATCGAACGTTGCTTTTATCTCGTATCCTGATCCCCGAAATCATTCTCGTAACTGGTGTACTAATATTTTCACCCGTAATATCATGTTTGTTTGGACCATCTGTTATGTTTGCCATTCTTGCTTGCTGATTCCGCATTAGACTCATTGTAACGACAGTTCATTCATTACAGCAGATTCCACTGTGGGAGCACTTGTCTCAAGGTTATTTCTGCATAGCCAAATGCAAATTTAGTGTTTTCCGACTTTGTTACACATTTGTCGAAGCGGAAAGCAAGATTTTTTACCACGATTTGACTTTATATAAAAATTCATTATGCTAGATGAAAAGCTTTTCGAGTGAATTTCCAACAATATTGTTACATTTGTTTCGCTTCAAGTTTTTACCGATTGTTGTCAAATAGTGTAACACGTTGCCTGCAAAACCGCGTGTAATAACACGTACTTATATGTGCGCATATATAGAAAAAAATAAGCTTATGATATTTGATAACTTTTTTATTGCATCATTCAAATACAGTAGCATCTATTCAAACAATTCATTTTTTCGACAGTTCACAACTATTATCTGTAGTTGCTGATTTCTATATTTATCTTGTCTTCGAGTGTAATGTTTATAAGCGCATCCATTTAGAATCGCTGGAAACTTCTACAGTATTTTCAAATACAATCTACTTTCCAGCTACAAATATGTGACTAGAGTAGAATGCATGGAATGCACTACAATATTACAGAATATATGAAAACTTTTGGGTGTTTTGCAACGTGTTCTGAAGCGTTGCAGTCGGTTTCCGACAGCGTTACCCAGCGGCAATTTAGGACTAAAAACTTTGTAATACGAAACAGCTAAGACGATATATGGGAATGTGTATCCAAACGGATCTCTACACATAGATATTATAGTCAACAAATATATGTGTGTGTGTATATATATATATGACTACAGATGCAGCATTCACGGTTCAATTGTATCTTTGAATCTAGATCTGTCAAAACGAGCAATTTACAGTTGATTCTTTGATTATGCAGCTGTCCGCTCGTTTAAAACTGAATTAATGTAGATATTCATTTATTCATTTCTATGTTGATAGCAAAGTCTTGTTAAAGAAACTAATTTATTTTGCTAATAGAATTTTTGATGGATGATGGATTTATGAAAATATTCATTGACGTTAAACAGTGGTAGCCAGGGTTTAACAATTGGTTTTCTACACCATATACCTTAGTGCCGACAATTGTTCTTTCATACTCAATTTGCTAACTTGATTTTGGTATATATGTATGGTATGTAACCAAACAATGTTGAGTCAGATAGAGTACGACTCAAATAAAAGACAATCACAATGAGTGAAAACCCCGAGATATTGCAGTCACAGGCACAATACGCGGGTGGCGAGTATTCTAATATGTCTGTGGAGACAGTTTTCCATGCTGTGTATATTCCTCAGGATGGTGATAAACCAATACCAGAAAGCAATGGAAAAGGTATGAAACATTGAATGGGTAACATTAATGTTATTTAATGGTTATTCATGGTGCACCACGTACTGTAATCTGTTGGATTACATCAGGTTCCTTTTTAGAAACTATACGTGTTTACTTGGATAAAGCTGAGGCACTTAAAGTAATAAAAACTTTCAAGACAGGCCGACTGAAATCATTTAAATCTCAAGTTCAAGCCGAAGAATATGCTACAACAGGCTATGAAAAGAATAGTTCTATTTGCCAAATTCCAGCTAGTCCCACATTGAATGTGCCAGAAGAAAAATCAAGCAATTTTAAAGCACTAAGATCACAAGACCTTGTGTGTTTTAGAAAATTGATAGAAAGCGGCGATTTACAGGCTGTGAGAAGTACTGTTTGGGGAAATCCAAGATATTTAATTAGCAGTGGCGATACGCCTGCCATTTTACAAGTAAACCTAACACTATTTATCACATAGAAAAATGAGTTCTGTATTCATTTCATTATAACATAAGATGTTAAAGTTTGGATACTACTTTATTTATTCCAGGAAGGTTGTCGATATAATGCGCTACATGTTGCAGTGAAAGCAGATAAGCCTGAAATGTGCGAGTTGATATTGAACACTGTTGGTGATGCAAATTTTATAAAATTACTTTATGGCGAGGAAGAACGTAAAAATTATTTAGATCGAGCTGAGATTATGTTAGATCTGTATTTAAATACACCTGATAAAGGCCTCAATGAAACACCTTTACACTTTGCTGTAAAATTTGGTTTACGAGACATAGTGCGGATTTTAGTCTCCTATCCACAGTGTGAGAAGAAGTTAAGAAACAAATATGAACAATTACCACTAGATGTAAGTGATGTATTTAGTATAAATCTTGGTCTTGTACCATGAATCCATACTTAAATTCACAATTCTGTTTCAGCTAATATGTGCTAGAAAATGCCAAAATGATGAGGGATTAAAAAGGGAAATACGCATGCTATTAGAAGAGCAGTACTATGTTCCTGTATTGAGATCAGAAGATGGCACTATACAACCTGTTATAGGAGATCCATTTTCACCAACAAGCCCAATGGTATATATTATCTTACCAAAATTGCAAGAACTATTGGTATATTACAGCAGTATGAATCAATATTTACAGAGCTTTAAAGCAGATCCAATTAGTCCTCGTGTAGAAGTACGTGCTTTTGCGGGTCCAATGACGAAATCGCGAGCATTAGAATTTAAAAGGAAATGGAAGACACCCCCACGTCTTCATTCGTCTCCTTTGAAAAAGTTGAATAATCCTGACAATAATCATATGGATTCCAGTATTAATAACATAGCGCTACGAATGCAGGACCCAGAAAAAGGCCTTGAACGAATTGGACGGTATGGACTTAGTTACAGTATAAATATATTAAACATTACAAATATTACTCTTGATGTCAATGTCTATTATTATCTTCAGAGATTTAGCCGAGGAATATCAGGTGTCATGGAAAGAATACTGGCCATTCTTAAGTGATTTTGCTGACTTTCGTTGTGTAGAAGGTTTAACACGCCTTGACAAATACTTGGAAAAGCAATTTACAAATAGAATATTTCGCTATGCCATGGTATGTTTATTTATAGATCAATTCTGCAAGAAAATTTTGAGTAATGTATAATGATTATCATTCCTGTTTTGCTATTATATGCTTTTATATGTTTCTAACTACAGGATCATGTGGCTACTTCAAGAAATTCAAATAAAAATGATCCAAATGATGATATAGACTTTATTTGTAAGAAGTTAAAATCATATACAATTACTGACACCAAAGAAAATTCAAATCAGATTGAAAATAATTCGGGTAAGAGTGCTTACAGTTATATTTTTTAATATTGGACATGAATAAAATAACACTTTATATAATTATATTATTGTATTTAGATGATTTAGAGTTCTATACCCCACCTTCTTCTCCGACACTGATGTATGATAGCTCTGATGATGAAATGCAAACAGCTGAAGAAGGCTCTGTAACTTTTCTGGAAGGGTAAAGTATTATGCAAAATTTTCTAGTAAGAGGACTGCTTAATTCCATTGCCTATAACAATACTTTTTGTTTTAGATCTTCTATGCCAACGAAACTAGATCATGCTGTTTTTAACGCACTACCGACTATAATAGATCTTAATACGCATCCAAATGTTTATCGCTGGCGGCACGAAATGCAACTTGCAATAAATCGAGATTCTTGCAGGTACATTTTGCTAATTTTTTATTGGGCTTTATCTTAGTTACAATATCCAACATATTCCAACGCTTCGTTTGTATGAAAATCAGTTTCTCTCCGTCTGAATTTTCAGGTCGACTAATACAAGATCAATACGAAGAAAATTGGTCGCAGATTACTAGAATCAAAAGAGAACAAGTCGTGTTTAAAAATAAAACTGTGTCAAGTTTTTTTATATCGCACACATTGTTTTTCACAGGACGATCAGTGCATTTTAAACATTGTTAAATACAAATGAAAAGTTATATATATTTTCTGAAGATTTTATAAGCCATAATTATATGTAAAGAAAATAATATTATATATTTTTCTATATAAGATCGTACTATTAGGTTTGTGATAAATATGCTACTTCAGACATTCATATGACTTCTTTGTATTCGTATAAATACAACTTTCTAATTATTCAAGTAACCGTTATTCTCCTTTCACTTAGTAACTGTAATAATGTTGAATCCATATGTACATTAAAGCATCATACCCGAAGTTTATACCTCCGTTTGATATTAATAATCTTTATTCACAATAACATTACATTTTGGCATAATAGAACATTTAGATTTTTATTTTCTGATTAGTTAATATTCCAGGCTCTGTATACTGTCTGTAGTGTATAGCGAATATTCGGCAATTCGTTAATCTATGTCCTAGGGCCGTAATGTCTAAATTGATCAAACGTTGACTGGAGCTGGTGGAGACTGCTTCAACTGCAAAATAATCGAACGCATACGGGAAACGTCCTTAGATGTACGTGACGACTTGGGATTGAAATCGCAAATTTTTGCAATGCGTTCCCATTCAGTGCCCGGTTCCACTTCATCAGCTTCAGCGACGAACTGTTTCTCGGCATTCCTAGTGATAAAAATTTCTTGTATTACTCATACTAGCATGATTAGGAACTTAAATAGTAATGTAACATTTTAAGTTTGTACACAGGGATAGAATTGTCATTGCTCAATTGGTTTTTTATGCCACATTCCAGTTGCAAACAGAATCATGTTGACTTCAATAAGCATTTACACAAGAGAAAAATCAGGAAAAGTGCATGATTCTAAAGCAAAAGCTACTTTAAAACTTAAATCCTAAAAGCTCAAGTCACAGATACTTTATGTAATATTGCTTAGTTAACAAACTTAGAAAACATTGCTCTAGTAAATACAATATTTTAAAGGTTGGCAGAACGCACAATGTGCTAATAGTATTGCGATTCATGCATAACATTGCCGAAACAAACATTTATAGATGCTTACACATTGAAAACTATGTAAATTTGCAAACATTTCTTGAAATGGAAAAAGATGGTATTTTACTGGCGACAATCAATGAATCACTGTTCTACATAGCACTTTTGTAGCAATATTAATACTGTAAATATATTTGTATAAAGCAGGACATGATCCTCTGTATATCACATCAGGTCTTAAATAAAGAAAAACTTTGAATATATTTTGATATCAGATAGGCATTAATTTGATAAGCAACTTGAAATTGCATTATGCATTGTAGTTATACGTGCATATAGACAGATTTTAACTTACTTGGCTGATTCCCTACGAAGCAAAATAAAAAATAATATAATTCTTTTATATACATTGATAGAAAGTACTCCCTAAATATATTACTCTAGGCAGGAAATTTTTGCTGTGAATTTTTAAAAGAAATTTCGGTTTTAAATATACAGAATAGATACTCCACACCTGTTGCCGTGAAATATGTATAAATAATCTGTACAGTACACAATTTAAGATAGTGCCAATATGCTTTGAAGTTTGAAAGTGTAAAATAAAATAAACTGGAAATATTTGATCCCCTACCTATTAGTGGTTTTTGTTTTACTAATGGCCTCTGCATGATGCTTATACCATTCCTCTAATTCTTTTGCAGCAGCTTCCCTCCATTCCTCTTTCTTTTCCTCTTCTTCAGCATCTAGTAAAATTATAAGGTCACTATGGGCCAACTAATTCCCAGTATGTATCATCTAATACAATTTACTCATAAATATGAACTAAAAGTACCTTTCTCCTCTAAACGTTTCTTTTGCTCCTCCCTCCACTTCTTTATTTTTTCTGGTTCCTCCTTAACAGGTGGTGCAGGAGGTGCAGGTTCTTAAAACAGTTATTATTAAATATTGTTTAACAAACATCTTATAGTCTAAAGACTGGAATATAATATACCTGGAGTTGGTGCTGGTTGAATTTCTGTGGGTTGGGCATCTATTATTTCAAAACTACCTTCTGCATCTCCAACTGGTCCGACTTTCAATTGAATATGACCAAAAAACAGGCAGGATCAATTAAAGCAACAGTGAAGTATGATTATATTCGGGTACACCTTTATTAATTACCTTCTGTATGAGAGATTGTTGCAGCTGTAGTCATAGATACTGGTGGTATATCATCCTCAAGCCCTGCCAACTGGCCTTGTTCTCTTGCAATAAATTCTGCTGCTGGGTCTACTTCTGGCTCCATTACAAAGTTGTCTCCAAACGCATCCATATTCACTGATTGTGATTACGAGTGTGATTATAGTATCAAAGTAAAACATTGGCAGTATCTTTTCTGCCTTAATAGTAAAAAACTAATGCCAATGTATGTATCCAGTTATAACATAATTTCTTCTCCACTGATAATTGATCTTTGATGTTTCAATGTTGTCAATTACAAATAAACGCTACGTCCCATATCCACTATATGCCATATACAACCTTGCAGTAAATAGTATTCCTAATGTTTGATAACAAGCATAGAGCTTGTTACCCAAAAGTTTAGACTTTCATTGTCGAAGATGAAAGTCATAACCTAATACGGTTTATCAGCTTAAAAAACTCATGGAATCAATGTTAATAAAAATACGTCAATCGCAAAAACGAACGGTTCTAATAAATAAGGCTGTTCCTATGAAAAACGCTCACCTAATTGACAAATTATCACACAACTAAACTTAAGGAATGTGCTCGATTAGTTTCTGGGTAACACCTCCAGTTCCTCCCTCTAGATTTGTATTAAATATTATGAATGATTAAGAACTATCGGCTGTCAACGTCAATACTTATTTAGTACGTGAGTGTATTGTACACATGCGCAACAATGGTTAACACAGAGGTCAGCACTGCCAGGCACTTGCACAAGGGTATATAATTCAAGCAAGTCGTTGTCCGACAAATATTTACGTTGTATTTCACTTTATTTTTAAAAACTCAATAGAAATTGTTCCTCATTGTCAAAAAAAAGCAGTATGACCTGCAGACATTTTACAAATTAGCATAAAAAATTCTTATTAGTTTACAGTTCGGAGCATTATAGTAACTGCATTACAATAATATAATGCTGTAGTTGCGAATGTAACATACATTTGTCATACTGTTGAAGCTATATAAGAATTAAATGAATAACATACCATAGAATTTTGGCGATTACGATGAAATTGATTGTCATATTTCATGGATCTCTTCCGTTAAATTAGCATACTTCTTCAAACTCAACTCGTCATGAATTTAAGCTTTGAGAAAGTAAAGTACAAAAATCCTTCAGGAAATGTATAAATGTGTTATAGTAGAATAGTTTGTAACATTTTTATGTGCTTTCTTTTTTTAGGTGGACAATATAGTCTCATACATGCAATATCAAACACCTAGGTATTCATCAACACAACACATAATGTACAATAGGAAAATCATGCTATGTTCCGGCATAGACCAATTCACAAAAATTTCAGAAAATTATTTTCACATTTACATAATACGACGATAATAAGATGTGTTGTGGATTTTCAGAACTATTATACAAAATTTTAGAATTACTTAAGAATTCAAGATTTGTTATACTTATAATTTAAAAATAGAATTTTTACCGAATATTATGATCACTTTAACTATAAACAAGCAAAACTGTTTTCTCTGTGACCTTGGTCTACAGCATCTGTATAATGTTTCACATGGATTCATAAGTATATCACACTCTGTCTTCCAATTGGATCACAAAAGAAATTATTTGCCACTGATAATCTTCGATACTCATTCAAAATAAATACCTATGCGAGAACTGCGAATCGGAAGTCTTTTTTCAATTGAAAAGTATCAGTCAAATAACATGCCTGTTATCACACTAGTGTGTACCTATAGTATAATGTAGATAATAAATATATTTCATATTCTTACAATTTCTATTATTATGGCAGTTCACTGGCAACAGAATTTAGACATTGTGCACGTGGATTGCGAATATCGGTTTAACAATACCCTAAAAAATACTTCTAAAAATACAATTCCTAAATAACATAATCTAGAGCTTCACTCGTTAATATAATGATGAAGCCCTAAAAAACATTTGTTAAAATTTATCCACGACCTATAAGTAATGTAGGAGGTGGTGAAATATGAATATTAAGGCCAGTATGTTCGACCAGGCAAAGCATACTGGCCAACCGTACTAAGAAAGGTAATTCACACATTTCCGTTCATTGAACAGTAAGTCAGTCTTGCCTTAATCCCCTCCTTTCCTTTTAAAAATGGGATTCAGCATGGGAGGTTCGTTAGTTACCCAGATGTAAATTAGTTTTAATACCATGCATTTTCATCTTTCAGTCACAAAGCTTTAGGCACTTATTTCTTCGTCCTCGGATGACAGAGTGACCTTGTCAACGCGGCGTGGTAACAGCAAGGCTGTATGTCCATATCTGATAAAAACCAAAAATATCACAATTCAGGAAAACTAATTCACAAAATAATATTACATTTCGAGGGGTATTAACACAATGATTTATCCATACTTGCTGCTTTTATATTTTTCTTGTATAGCCTGTTGCTGGCTATTGGGGGCATTGCAAAATGTTTTGTGGAGACACATAATACACTCCTTAAGATCTTTCAGACTATATCCAGTTGATAATTCCAATTCATGTGGCCACATATCTTCTTGTAATGTATGTCGTGCGAGTGCTATTGCAGCTGCAGCCAAAAGGCTGGGCAGAAACTGAAGATATGGATCAGCCTCAAGTAGAGATAGTTCGCACAAATACTGCAACATCAATATTTCGTGTATGAAATTATATTCTTCTATTTCTCAAACTATAAAAATTTAGCTATATTGTATGTTATGTATTTACCATTGCCAGAAATCTAATCTTGTCTGAAAGGTTGTTACTAATGCAATATGCCGTAAGGAATGTAAGTGGAGTAGGTACGTTTAAGTCAAAAGACAAAACCCTCAAAATTAAATGCTCCATTCTGAGTACTTGCTTCTTTGAATATGTATCATCTGTTATATACACAAATTCTCCTACTTCTGGGGGATAGATTTCTTCATATTTCCTGAAAATGTGAAATTTAAAAATCATTTTATATTGCAAAAGGCAAATCCTATTTTGCACTGAAATAACCATTAATAAATCTTACGCAGCAATTAGCATCGCAGCAGTACCAACAAGTTGCAATTTTGCTCTTACAACACTCATGTAAGATAGAAAACGGTCAATGTAAGAAACAGCTAAGTACAGTGTCTCTGTTTGCAATCTATATTCTTCTGCTACTTCAACAAGCCAGTCAACCAATATTGACCTCATACAATATGTTATATCTGGCTGCTTCTTCATGTAGCCTGGCTTAGGCCTATGCTGTGTCTATAATTAATTAATGGTTTAAAATATGTATATATGTATATTATCTTCAAGCAATAATATAAAGTATATACCTCTGTAATACGTAAGTAGTTATAAATGTCAGCCCTGTATTCGTCTACATCAAAAAAGGACATTCTCATTTCCCTAGATGATTCTCGCCTCATTCTAAGATCTTTCTTGGAAGAAGTAGAGAAAGTAATAGATTTCTCCAACGACATGGGACTACCTTCTAATGCTAATGTATTATCATGCTTCTTTTGTGTGATTTCTTGGGAAACATTTGTGAATATTGGAGCAGTTGCAACAGGCATGGTATGTAATTCTTGCCTTGGTTTCTCTTTCTCAACTTCAACATGTATTTCTTGTCTCTTTTCTTCTACTTGCTTCTGCTCTTTAGTATCCCTCAAAGCCACAGAAGTTTCTTCCACTAACTTATCTTCATAGATTTTGAATATTGTGTCGTTATTTTTCTTCTCAAATATCTTAGTATTCTCATGTTGTACAGATATAGTTGCCTTCGTTTTTGGGCACTTCTCATCTTTGCTGATTTCCTACAAACAAACACATGTTGTTTGTAAGTTAGAATGATTTTGTCGAGGATTACATTCCGTCAAGATTGACGTCGTTATGAAGACATGTTTCGATTTTTCCGTCAGGCACACAATAATCCCATATTAATGAATGCCGTAAGAAAATGTGAAGAGTTATCGTTGCAATAAAAAACGCGGGAGCATGGACATAAAAAGGGTATACGTACTAGTTTTGTAGTTCGATTGCAATTATTATGAATTACACCCAAAACCGAACGTTTCTGCACTTGTTGTTGTCGACTTTGAACGGGCACGCTGAGATTCTCCTTTCCACGGCGTACATCGATAAGTCCCCGATTTTCTTGATCCTCGTGTACTCGAATCGTAGCCATTATGTCTATTTAAAATTTTGGCCCGTGTTCTATTTGTAATTCCAAGTCTTTTTGGGCCTTTCGATTCCTTTTATTAGTGCACACCTATTAGACACAACGCGTGCCCGTTCCCTTTTTCAACGAATTTATTTACTAATGCTCACACATGACAGAGAAATTTCGAAGCTCCAAGCAACCCAACAAACTTCAGTTGCCGTCCGTTTGATTTCAAACAAACGGAACTCCAACAGCTGGCAGTACGTTATATAGGAGCGTTACTTCAACTGGCTTGGACGACTTGAACAGACCAATGAAAAAAGCATGGCTGTTGCAAACATTCAAGGGCCAATCAGGTGCGAGCCAGAATCCTGGTGTTCGTAAAAATTCGTATTTTGTCATGGGCTGTAGTTTACGAACAATGTTTAGACAGAACTTGAGAGAAAGAAGACATCTAGCGTTGTAAAATAATTATTCCAAATTCGTGTATAATTAAAGCTTTTATACAAATATGAAAATAAATGAGCAAAATTTGTTTATATTTTAGTTAGGCGCTGCCATATGTATCCCTCAACTGTCGTCGCAGGCATTTCTCATTTGTTCATATTCTATGCCTAATAATATATCGCCTATAAGATATTAGATAATAAAATGTAGATAATCCATGACTGAGTGTTTCTGCCGAGATATGCCGCTGATGCCGCCCAATGCCGCCATGTCAGCAGCGCGACCCTGTCTGAAGGGAGACTGTCTACCTGTGTCAAATATAGTGCTTCATGTTTTGTTAGCCTCAACCGCTTCAACGGTCTCAACCGCCTAAACGGGTGAGAAGGGTGAGAACAGGTCGGGTCGCGTCGAGTCGGTCGAGTCCAAGTGGATCGAGTCTAAGTACACTTGTAACTGTGTGCTCGGAGTGCCAGCGATTCGTGCTGTTTCTTCCATTGAAGAGTTTATTTGTATACGCGGTTGTAATGGTTTTCCCGCAGTCTTCATAAGAATTTAGCTTCTGAATTGTTAAATATCTATTACATTAAGTTGAGGACACATCAGTGAGCAGAAACGTGGAGTAAACTGTAGGATACATCACTCGAGAGAGTGCGTGTAATTAAAAGCCCTTAACCTGTCAACAAAAGCATATAGGAATATAGTTGGGTTTTTGGGACTGCGTTTACCCCGTTGCTGGCGAATCCGTGCAGCCACCGGATTAAATTTTCGAGAGTGCTTGTGATATTAGGATGAGTCCATTGAACAGGGGTCCTCTACTAGGGCCAAGAGTACCGCCAGCGGGAATCCGGCCACCACCGCTTCCACGATTTGGTGGTAGACTTCCACCACCGAGAATGCTACCACCGCCAATGAGTCCTGTTTTCGGCCCGATGCGGCAAATGTTGCCTCCACCGCCACGGCCAGGTGGTGCAATTCGACCTAATGGCGTGATGCCACTCTTTGGACCGAGAGGAAGAGGTATGGCACCTATGGTTCCACCGATGGGTATGAGAGGAACCGGACCCAGAGGGCCGATGATGAGGCCCTGGCCCCGACGAGCATTACCACCACTAATAATGTCACACATGAGACCCAGATTTGGAGTAGGGAATGGCAGTGCCAAGGGAAAAGCAATCAATAATGCAAAAAAAGTTAGCAAGCTTGAGGTGAGTCTATTATTCTCCAAATTCCTATAACACTATATACACAAAAATTATACTTTAACTATCTTTACATCTTCTTAAATCTTTATAAAGCCCTCTAATTGATAGTCTATTAGTTGTGGAAATTGAATGCATTAAAAAGTTTTATTTGGAATACCCAGGAACTCGAATTAAAGAAACCATGGATGACCGATGAAATACGTAGTGAAATACAAAAGAAAAATAAACTGTATGCAAAGGCAAAGAAAAACAAAGATGCAAAAGAATGGGAAGAGTTCAAGGATCTAAGGAATAAAGTAACCCGAATGATTAGAGACGCTAAGAATGAATACCTTGCAAAACATCCTGAACAGGTATTTCATATTTTGTTGTGGGCAGTTGATGTATAGTCTAGATTTTATCAGTGTACAATTTAAAATAATTGCAAGTTTGGACCTAAGAAATTGAAATACAAAACATAAGTAGCTTAGGAAATTCAAAGCATTAAAAATATGTGATTTAGTTTATTATAGGTAATTTAGTTTTGTACTTGGTATACAAAAAAAGTGTAATTTATATGTTTCAATATTATTTAACTTTTCATGGAAAGTTTAACATTTTATATGACTTTCATCCCATATTTATTCCATGAATATTTTATTTGATATAGTATTATTTTTCTAATTGCATCACATCTTATGCATAGTTTTATGCTTTCATTTGGCTTATGCATTAACAACAAAAGTAGTTTGCCATTATGTTGGAAAATGCTTAGAATTTGATGCTTTTAAATTATACACATTTTGTCTATGCTCAAAGTTTTTATATATGTATTGGAAATTTTGTGCTGTTATAAAAGTTACTCCAACAACCAATTAAGACCACCCTGTACAATTAAATTTTGGTGTATTGAGTTAACAATGATATGATGCTTTGTGTACTTATCGTTATGTAACTGTGTACTTGCTGTATGTCTTCTAATGACTTAAGATTTCAGTATATTGAGAAATTATTTGAGTAAGTATATCTTATAAAATCCATATGGAGAATCAACGAAATTAGATTATTTGCATCTACTGAAATACAATATTGTGAAGCATAGTATGATAATCAAACTATTATTTTTATTGATATAGTTACAAGAATGTGTGCAAGAGAATTTTACAGAATCTTACAATATTCTTATGACAAAGATAAGATATAATTGGCTCTTAGTCATTAATTTTTTATTTACTCAATAACAGTTGATGGATTGCTCTGCTTACAGGGTGGTCAAAAAACAGATGATAAGAATACGAATGAATCCGAGGGTGTTCAGAAAACTGAGAACGCGACTAAGCAATCAGAGCAAATGGAGCTAACAGAGGAGACGCAGCCTTCCAGCGAACAGGCACAGTCTTAAGCTTCAGGCTACTCCTCCTGTTAACAATTGAACAGTTAAAATTGCATATGACTCAAGTATACTGTTTTCAAACTTCAGAACGATTTCATTCTTTGTTACTTTAATGTGCAGTTTATTTGAAAATGCTGCGAGTAGAGTAACTGTATTTTTCACAATCATAACACTTATATTAATGTTGTAAGATCATCTGTACAATATTATTATTTCGCAGTGTAGGTTCTCTCTTAGAAATTATTGTATAAGTGCATGCTGTTCAGAAATCCGATGAGATACTTTTTGAAAGTAGCATTTAATATTTGGGTGGAGAGTATTCTTCAATTTCATGTAATAGTTGTATCACATGGAAATCTATTTTCGTCCGCGATAGTGTACACGCGTGAGTGTAGAATTTTACGTATTATACGGTGCATATTTCAAATCGAATATTATTTAATTAGTATACCTTCTTTTCTATAAGGTATAAATAACTGGCCTCTTATACTTTTGTTCCTTAAAGCTCTTTGACTGCTGTTTGGCTGGTATACAGTGCTGCGAGCTATGATATTATTCTTTTCCTTCCATACGAAGAAAAGTTCTAATATTGTGATTGTAAAATATAAATTGAATATAGTATGGAATTTGCCTCTGAAGATAGGCATTTGAGGTATAGCTTGTGGCTCTGTACTAAAGAATGACATCATTTTTGTAATTTCGTATTATTATGGATTAGTGATGAGATAGTTCTATTCATTTGAACACTACATAATTTCGATAAAGTAAGAAAGCAAGGAATGAAGGAATTTGTAATTAAACTACGTATTGTAAGAATAAATCATATTTCTATAAGTTCTAAATCTGGTGTCCCATATTATTCTGAAAAACCACGCACTGGACAAAATTAGAATTGTAACTACATTGAGATAATCGTTCTGAAATATGAAAATAATTATGAACATTTTCTTTATATCTCACATTCTGTCTCTGTTATCGAGTTCATATAGTTATTAGTAGCAGACCATTTTTAGTGTTATGATATTTGGATATGCCAAAGATGTATATAATTGTAATATTGAGTAATATTTTAGTTAGGACTTGAATGTGTTTGTAGAATTATGTGATGAAATCATAATTGGTGTACGCATTTAAGAAAGATCACATAAGTCATTGCAGCTAAGTTTCTTCTTACACTTATGTAGACCTCTTGAACACTTATGTATACATAAATTTACACATATTTTTTTTATCTTAGAAAGAAGTTTCAGATTTGATTTCTGAATACCCTGGAAATCATCATGCTTTCAGTACATTTTAACATTTGTTAATTATAACTTTTAAGTTAACAAGTGTATTGCGCATACGTTTTTATGTACTTTTATGTTAGTTATTTATGACTTGACACAACTTTGATTTTTTAATTTTTACTCCAAAAAGCAACAGATTTAAATTGATCAAAAATTCTGACATTATTACATACAATAGAATACTGAATTTCATTATTGTGCTATTTATGGTGTATCAATTATTGTTTGGTGCACTCAACTGAACATATAAATTATCCAAGTATAATGTCAATGCTACACACTAGATGCCAAGTAAAAAAAAGATAATATGATAAAAATTAACATGTTCTAGTCTTCATAAAAAAAGTATGCAGAAACACACATCTAATGACATTGAAAGAGTAAGGAATGTATAAAAAATGTTTGGAGTCCCCATTTTTAGGCTCATCTTTATCCAGAAGATGAGGCCCCTTATGATCAAAGAGATGAAAACTCCCTCAGCTCTGAAGAAGAAACTTATTATTGTGAAATCTGTGATAGAGACTTTCAGTCAGAAACAGAACTTGAAGGGCACAAAAAGGAACACAAACTTTGCGGTATAGATGGATGTACATTCTCAGCTCACCCCTTACTTGTGGAAAGGCATATTAGTATGCAACATAGTAGTGGTTTATATCATAGAATAAAAAATTTATCTTCACCCGAAGACATTGAGAAGTGGTTGATAGAGAGAAAAAGGTGAGAACTGTTTGAAAAAGCGCACGTATCAACTATTTTATAGAAGTAATTTAATTAACTTTACGGAGTGATGTAATTGAACATATTCTGTTGCAGGAGGTATCCTACAAAAGCTAACGTTGAATTACGGAAAGCGGAAGAATTGGAAAAGAGCCAAAGAGGAGAAGTGATTAAACAACAAAATGAAGTCGCAAAACAAAAAGAGAGAAAAATTGCACACCCACGGGATAGGAAGCGTGCAGCTCAGAAACGTGCTAAGCATGTTTTGGACAAAACACCAGTACAAGACAAAGAAATGTATCGCGGTATATACAATTTTCCCGGTACACGTAAGTTTATGAAACATCTCTCGAATCCATTAATTTTTAATGTAACTTGTTTACTGACAAATTGTTTATCTTCTTTTAATAATAGTAAGATTGAACGAGAGTAGTACACATAAAATAGAAACTCTTGAGACAAATTGTGAAACTAATGAACCGATCCAATCATTAAGCTACATTTCTGATGAGGAAGAGCCTGGGATGTCTAATACAGCAAGTGCTAATAAGTCTTTACCAATCTTATTAACAAATGTCCCAAATTTAGTAGCAAATTATGGAAGCGATTCAGATGACAGTAAGGGCACATATTAAACTCTTATCAAGGACCAATTTATTGTCCATAAACCTATATTTTGCAATACAAGTAAATATTCTTTTTAGGTGGTCCGGAAGTAATGCCCATCAAGAAAGTAAGAGTTGAAGACGAGCGGGAAAACGCAATTACCAATACTGAAGTAAACGAAATTAATACAAATAATGAAACAACAAATCTCAATCATAAGGTAGCTGAGCAGGAAGAAACCAAACAGAATACAGATTCTACTACCGCTCAAAAATACGCTCAGTCCGTCAATAAAAACAGTACGACGAAAGAAGCAAGTCATAGAAAAAAAACATTTACAAAAAGACCACCGAACGGCAGACTAGAGCTTCTACATCGTTTACTTTCACGATCTATTCAACATGAGAGAAATTTAGTTTGTCAATGTATAAAATACATTGTTGATAATAATTATTTTGATTAACATTGTTGAGATACGTCTTTTATAATAAACCAAAGCAACCAAGATGAAGCAGCATATTAAGTTTTTTATTCAAATTTTATTTTCCATTTGTACGAAAGAGTGTTATAAATATCAGCTGTGAGAAGAATGTTTCTTTCTTTTTTTAGGCTGCTTTTTTACTGGTTCCACAGTTTTGTCATCGCCAGCTATCCTCTTTTCACTGCTCTTTACAGATATTAAATTTTTGCTCTTCTTTCCAGATAATGCACTTTGCCAATCAGCGTCTGACCCCTTGATTACGTACTGTTCTAAATTTTCCTTCTTCAATTTGGCAAGTTCTGCTTTCTGTTTAGCTTTAAGCTCCTAAAAGATTACAGTTAATTTGAATGCAACTTCCATGAAAGATAAGTAACTGTTCATCCCAATTTATATACCTTTGCAGCTGTTTCTAATTCATCATGCAGACTTTGTCCATTCAAAGGTTTCAGCTCTAAGTCATCATTCGTTGTTTCCTTGGTCAATATAGTATTTTCCACGTAATCTTCAGCGATCTTATTTAGATATTGCATTGATTTTCGTATAATACGATTAAATAAAGCAAGTAGTTGTGAAGATGGTAAACCTAATTCTTCTGCCAATTTGTCGACAGTTTTGTGTTGCAATCCCAAGCCCAAAAGAATCGCCTATCCAAATCACAATTTTTACTGTAAATTATATGTACAAAATAGTCTATATAGTATAATTGTTGACTTACCGATTGCACCGCAGAAAAGTTTATATCACCCATCATGTTCAAGAAATACAAACGTGCGAGTGGAGGTAATAAATCCATTATTAAATGATAATCTGCCATATTATGACTGTACATCGATAAACGTTTCAAGTCATATGATGTAAAATATGTGTCTAGGGTACTTTTCGTTATTGCTAGAAAACGTAAGATAATAAAATGCGTTAACTTTTTCATAACTTATAGGTGTTTAAGTACTATACTTACAAGTAGACGGGAGGGTTACCGCTTTGTTCATTAAAATGCTTAGAGCTAATGAAGAGGGATACGTATTAAATGAAAATGAAAGCAAAGCTATAAATCGTCGTCGAAAATCAGTCCAATATGCTTGCAGCCATGCCGAGTTTTCCATCTGATCTACATTTGTTTTATACACCATAATGCACGAATGTTCGCCGGTAATATCGTTTGAGGTTTGCCTGAAAAATATGAATAATTTGACGTCTATTCTTACATTATGTATAGACCCAAGAGCCATTACCTTAAATATACAGGGACAAATCCAGCCCGCTTCCAAAACTTTAACAGTTGTTCAGTAACACCATACGATACTCCAAGATAATCCAAATGTTCGGGTCGGCGTTCAGTTAATTTTAAGAGCAATGGTGGTAATGTAGCACGTGGTTCTAAAAGATTTATATTCGAATACAACGACGTATATTTGCAAACAAATTTTTTGCCACAAACTAACATATAAATGCGAAAAGAAAAATGAATAATCTCACCAATCGTCTCTTCAAGTAAGTTAACTTCTTCCTCCTCAACTCTTGCGATTTCCGTTATTGGTTCTTCTAAATTGGTCTCGTTAATGTTGGGTATTTTCATTTCATAATATTGTTTTAATAATTCTAGTGCACGGCTACCGTAACCCATCTGCAAATGTTGATTATTTTAGCTTGAAAAAAAGTCATTGTATTCCACCAAAATTGCACCTACCCCATGATAATCTGGATGCGTTGCAATGCGAACAATTCGCGCACCTGCCAAGGATGGAAAATCTTGGTCTTGATATTGTTGAGCAATAGTCCAAGGTATAAGATCACCAGCTGCTCTTCGTCCGCGGGATAAGCCATCGTTTATTGTACTTTTGCTAACTTCACCTTCTAAACATATCTATGTGTCTCAATATATTAGTACTGTTGTATGGTAGCAGAAATTGGTATATAAAATATCAATAAGGAAATCTAAATACCTGAATTACTACTAAAATTTCTGGTAATGTTTTTCGATTGGAATCCACTGGCCCTAGCAAACAAAACAAATGATGCGCTGGTGCGTCAGACATCATTTGCAAATCGTTTGGTGTATTCTAAAATATATAAAAGCTTATAATAGATATTATTATGAAAATGTGTTATTAACTTGATCTTTTTATAGTAATCCAATTTATACTTTGTAATGAGATGCCACGTAAAGCGCTACGAGACGTTGTAAAAATAATTCTGATGCTTTATGGTATGAAAATAATGTATCCCTGAAAATAGAAAATACACAATTAAATTCAAGTGCACCAATGAAAGGCGACATTAATATAATTTATAATTATTAATATAATAATTGGTATTTATACATAGAAGATTTACCTGTTGATATAATATAATTGACATGTATCAGGAGGTGGACACCCTGATAGTATAGGCGCGTGTGTTGTCGCATTCAAACATAATAAATCACAAAGCCACTGCTCTACAAAGTCACCAGGTTTGTACCGAATTGATTCATCAAGTGTCAATTCATGTAACTGCCTTCCTATTAAAGTTTTCTCATTGTCGCTCTTCTCAGTTTTTCCATGACTATTCAACGCTGAAGTTTGTGATCTCAGCTGTTGCAGTAACTTTAAAGATAGAGAACGTCCTGTACCCTCATATCTATGAATAACAATTTGTAAACAGATAAAGAAAATCTTGATATAAGATAAATTAAGAAGATGCTTTACCCATTTATAGTCGATGATAAAAATACTAAATAAGGGCCAAGCATTGCCTTTACATAAGGAAGAGGTATGGCAGCTGCTTCATCAATTACAAGAAGTTCAGCTTGACTTAGTTTATGTGTATCAGTTGGATGAATATACTATAAATCACAGTAACATTAAATAAAGAAAACTATATATCGTAATAAAATAGGTTATCACTTTCAAACCTGAATTGTTTGCCTATGGTCGCGGAAAACATTTACGCGTACTGTTGCTTTATTAAATTCAGGATTGGTTGATTGTACCAATCCATAATCGAGGTGTTCCTGGTATCCCAAAGCATCAAATCCTAAAAAAAGGTAGGAAGAATTTATTATTCAAAGATAAACACAACAATTACTAAATATATGTATTGAATTATGTACCTTTAAAAATAAACTCAAAGAGAGTATTCAAATTTTCAGGACTGGGACTAGAAATATATATATTAGAGTATCCGAACGTTACAGCCCCAGCAACGGCCAATCCTAAGGCTGCAGATTTTCCACGTCCTCTAGCTGCAGTTAGAGATACGGTTGACCTTAAAGTTTTTTCAGAAATACACTCTATGAATTTTAAAAGTGCTTTAGCCTGAAACAAAGAAACTTTAATAAGGTTTGTAGCTCGACACATACAACTAATTGTTTCACATCTCTTATAATAGGCAACATACTTGATCCACTGTCTTACAGCAATTGACCAGAGCAGAAATCGGTTGTGTATCTTGTAGGCTTTCCTTTAAAATATTTAGTTCAGACTGTTCTTCAGAGGAAGGTTGCTTTTGAATAGGTTCAATTTTAAGATTATGAGATGAAATAGGTAAAACATTTAGTTGATCATCAACAACTAAGCATCTATTACAAGATGCAAGAGACAACAAAAACCTTTCATTAAATCTGCATACTACTTCCTAAAAAACATGAAGGAGTTTACACTTATTTATGTTACGGTCATACGAATGAGATAATGTATGAATTATAAGAATCATACTTGATGTGCTTCTGTTCTGAATCTCTGATGAACATCCATGTTCATTGTGTATAGTTGTTTCAATGAATTCACTGATTGCAATAAAAATATTATTACACCTCCACCTTCAACCGTTTCAATTGTACGTGCTAAAAGATTTGGAGTGATAGCTTCAAAGTCCTATGTAAAAAGTTTGTTTGTAAGAAGTTAATCCAGTTGCTGTACAAAGTATAAAGGTGTGTAATATACATACTTGCAGAATACACATCCCATATGTGTTACCTAGAATTTTATGGGTTTCGTTATAATAGCAATAACGAATGTTAGTGGATACAACAAACAATTCAAATGGATCGTCTTCATTTACATCCAACTTTCCAGATTTCACTTTCTTTTGTAATGTTTTCATTTTCTTCTTCCTATGACTGCTGAAGCCCAATTCCTTTTTATAGCACCATAACACTGACGGCCTCGCTTTAATTACTGACTTTGACAACATGTGGTGAAGTAGAACCACCTGGAAAAAAGCAAGAATTAATGTTGGATTTATTTTTCATAATTTTAAAGTTAAGAAGCAAAGCAATGATACATTGATGCAGACTACTCTTTGGAATTGTTTTCGTGGATATCCTTACCTGGTCTCTTGCTTTTTCTCCAATGACAATAAACATTGTCCTATGTCCCGTAGCAACACCATTTTCAATTAACACGCGTATGCGATTGTCTATCTTCTTGCGAACCATTTTCACAATTATTTTAACCTACTCTAATAAACATAGGAAAACTCGAGGAGACCGCGTGTGCGGAGCAGGTCGTAAGTACAGGTCAGTGTCTTGTTCATTCCACGCATGCTCCATCGATCGCTACAGTTGGTGTCTTTCCATGTAGCGAATAGAATTAGCTTCTATATCACGCCAGTAAAATTTTTAAAGGCGGGGCTCTGTGCGTCTGGAAAAAAGGCATATTATTAAAAATTTCGTGAACGTTTGGCAATTCCTTGATCAATAATAATCCGAATCCTAGATCCCTCAAAAATCAAAGACGAATCAAAGTTATTCTCAGTTTTCATCGTTCTCATTTCTCATCTAACGCGCTATGGATATCTATCTAGATACGAAGCTGCATGCCGGTATAGCCATTGCACATGCACTGTGCACTGCTGTGCACTGTACCCACAGTATTCTAACTGTACCATACTGTAACCACACACATCACACTGCACCCACTACACATGCACTGGATATCGAGATCAAAAGTGCCGACACAGAGTGTGTGGCTAGTCTAGTGTTTATTGTGCCTACACTGTATTATATACAATGATACAGTTCAAATCATGTACAGTGATGCGCAGTAAATAAGTGTTTTTGTTACTGTGGTGGTGTGGGGGCCAGTGTGGGCAAGTGTGGCCTGCAGTCTGCGGTAGTCCTTGGTGATACCGGCAGACTGAGAACTTTTAATCATTCCCATTTTATTTAAGCTGATTTAATTAAGCTTTCTATTCAGTTTATTTAGTTTTTGATAACTAAATACACGCACCGTGTATTATGTATATAACGGATAGAAGTATCGTAAAACAACAATGTATTTCTAGTTCATATCCTTCTTGACAGACTGCCATGTTATAAATCTGAATTTTCCACGGTCTACCACCGATTTGAATTTCCAGCAATATCTTTATTGCGGTAATGTCACCGCCGTTTGACTTTTAACGAAAATGTTAAACATTGGTAAAATTACTTATATCTTACGTTAAGCAGACTAAATGTTGCGGGTACAGATCCTTTTTAATATAAATTGTATATTTTTATAGCATATCGAGAAGCTGGAAGTCGTTTTTCCTGAAAAAGCAATGGTTGACTGCATAGCATTGGAGAAGGCTCTTGCAAAGCTAGAAGGGCCTGCTGTGCTCGCTTTTGGGGACCCACTATTGCACACCCATGTGATTGTAATTAACAATGACATAATAAACACACATAATCTTATGGTCAATGACAAGATAGAAGTTAATGAAGAGAAGATCCAAAACCTATGTCATGATGTAATTCTTGAGTCAGTATATTTTATCAATACCATGATATAAGTATATACGAATAGTCTTAAATCATATATTCTCTCATGGTTTCATCTCTAATATTTAGGTGGAATCAAACCCAAACTGCAGGTGGATCAGCGCAGAATGTGTTGAGAACTTTGCAGTGGCTTAGTAACACAAACAAAAAGATTAGTATGTATTATGGTGCGGTGGGAGGTGATACAAATGGTACATTAATCCAAGCACTAACAATGGAAGCTGGATTAGATACAAGGTATGTATTTATTGCTTTCTTCTGATCTGATTCCATTATGTGTACATGTAAACATTTTCAGGTATACTGTGCATCCAGGTCAGCCCACAGGAGTGTGTGTATCTTTAGTGAATGAAACATTCCCAACTACAGCTGTGCATCTCGGTGCTGCTGGTACATATACACTGGATGATCTTAAAAAAAATGATTTGCCATTAGATACAGCCAAAATACTTTACATTGAGAACAGTTTTGTCATTCATAGTCCAGCAGTGGCACAGGAACTGGTTAAGCAAGCAGAAGAAAAGAATATAATTATAGTTTTTAATATTGAAGGTCTTCATTTATTGCAGGTATGCCAAATTACTAGTAGTATGCAATCACATGAGTGTAATCTTGTTGCCATTATAATGAAAAATATATAATTTTTACTTTGCAGGAGCATCATGCAATAATATGCGAAATGGTTGCATGTGCAAACATCGTATTTGGCAGTGCCGAAGAAATGGCAGCTTTTGCACATATTTTAAACATAAAATATGATCATGTTCTTGATATACCATTCTTACTCAATAGCCTGAAAAGGATAACTATAAGTGTTTGTAATAAAACTAGCGATGATTGGTTAAGGAACGGAGGAATATTTATTATGAGTCAAGGCGAATTTGCACCAACAGTTATGGTTTGGGGTAGACATGAGCATGTGGAGGTTTGATTACAAAAATTCTGGTATTTTACATTAATGAAAATTATTCAGTTATAAATCTATGAAAATGATTTGTTGCAGGTGAACCCTATTAAACTAAAAGGTTTAGCTCTGGATAAAACAGGTTGCAGAGATGCTTTAATAGCCGGTTTCCTAGCAGGTGTTCTAGCTGGGTGGGAACCAAAGCATTGCTTGGAATTTGGCTGTAAAGTAGCAACTTTTATGATTACGAAGTTAGGTGTTCCATCGCTAAAAAATTTACCACCAAGTTACGCGGAAAGGAATTTTACGAACGTATGTCGTATAGCGTAAAATCGTATAATACACGATTCCCTACAAATAAAATTATACATATAACTCAACTGTTTGTCAGCACAAGGATAGAATAGGTTGCTGCGGAATTTGTTCTTCTGGTGATCTGGAAACGTATCAATCGTTTCAGCATTTACGTCTTTTGTATTATTTAAACTATTTTGTAAATTTGAGAAATATTTATGAGAAGGTTTTACAACTTTCATTGTGTGAACTATGTCTAGTCAATATAAATTGTCCACAATCGCAATATTATTAATGTATTATTATATCCCTTCATATTATGTGTAGTACCTGTATAATCTAGATTCTAGAGTGACCTGGATGCAGTCTCGCGGGTCTCGCGTAGTGTTTGGCTAATACCAGCTAATACACAAATCTAATTCTCATTTGTGATTTGTGTATTAGAGTAGTAGTATAAGAATATGCTACAAAGTCTAGGGGGCGCAATGTGCTAAATGTGTAAGCGGTGTAAGCCAATATGTAGCAACTAGCAACTCACACAGGCACGGAATGTACAGGATAGAGGATATGCAGTGATAGGGTCTAGTGAGTGATGGTATACGTACGACGCACGTAAATAATAACTGTATTCTTCGTAGGGTTTGAGAAAAAGTACGGATAAATACAGTGACAATGTCGATGGTAAGGTCAAATTGTTTCATTTGTTCCTCCTTTAAATAATCAACCAATTAACTTATTAAAATGATTCGAAAGCAGCTTTTTGACACATAACTTAACCTTGATCAATATCATTTCATACTGCTTTGTTAAATGTATTTATGTACGCATCTACCTGTTTTTCATTCGTATATTAAGTCTTATTTTTGAAACAAATCTTTAATTTCTACTTAATAAAAAGTATTGTACCTGGAAAGTACGTTGTAGACAACAACGACAAAGTATTGTTAATCTATTATTTCATAAATCTTCAACCAAATCAATGAACTGCAAACATAGTTACATTATTTTCTATGATTCCTTTAGAGACCAGATGATCATAGAAGGAAGTGGAATAGGGAGGAGTATGAAAGGATAGCACTTCAGCGACTTCAAGATGAGATTGCCGAGGAAGAATTGGGGATTCCCAAACAACCTGCTGTCAAGAGAGAACTGCTCAAACAGAGAGACTACAAAGTTGATCTGGAATCTAAGTTAGGAAAAAGTGTTGTGATCAACAAAAATACACCATCTTCCCAAACTGGAGGGTAACTTGTCTTGCTTGGTATTTTAAAATCACTATGTAACTAGCAGAATTGTAATATTTATTGCAATTTGTAATTTCAGTTATTACTGCAACGTATGCGATTGCGTTGTGAAAGATTCTATTAACTTTCTAGACCATATCAATGGAACAAAACGTAAGCATTAATTTTTGTCATTATGCATTTATTTTGTAATATAATATACAATCTCTGATTTATGCTCTGTACTAATTAGATTATAATCTCTGATTTATACATTCATTTTTAACAGATCAGCGGAATCTGGGTATGTCCATGAAGATAGAGCGATCTACCTTAGATCAAGTGAAAGCAAGGTTTGCGGTAAACAAAAAGAAATTAGAAGAAAAAAAGAAAGATTACGATTTAGAGCAGAGGGTAAAGGAACTTAAGGAAGAGGTTTGTATAAGTTTTCACATTTTTGTGTCAAAAATTAGTGTTATATGTACAGTCTAACAGGTTCATTTATAATTTGTAGGAAGAAAAGATTAAAGAATACAGGAAGGAAAAGAGGAAAGACAAGAAACGAAAAATTGAAGAAGCTAATGAAGATAGTGGTGGGCCATCTGATGAAATGGCAGCTATAATGGGATTTTCTGGATTTGGGTCATCAAAAAAGAAGTGATGATAAACCTGTGTGGCAATGGATATGTGAACTGCCTTAGACTTTTTCTTGGGCCAAAATTGCAATACACTTTTGTGATGTGGACTGAGAATTTCAGTAAACATTTGATATTCTAAGATTATCAACAAATAAGTCTGAACCACAAAGTTGTATTGTCCTTATATTTGGCTTCGCTCATAGTTCGCGCCTCAAATTCGCATCTTTTTCTTAATGACTTATGTTGGCGTAACTTAAGCGAGGCTACTCAAAAGTGAATGCTCACCAGTAACCTGCCAAATCTGACGAAAGTACATTTAGTTTTCATACAAACAAAAGAATAACAATGGAACAACAGCATTCTTACTGTGTTTTTATACAGACTCTAATATTACCATTATAGTGTCTGGAAATTACAAAGCCTTCCAAAGATAATTAAAAGTCAAATTGGACCAGATACTGTGCAGCTACATTTTTTCACCTAGGTATACATGATATTTCAATGATGTCTGCCTGTTTTACATGGATTCATTGAAGTCAGAAACTAAGTCACCGCATTAATTGTATAAAGCAAATATGTCAATTAAACTCTTTTTAAGGAACATGTGTTATAATGAATTGCCGTTGACAACGTGCGATATTTTAATCCGTGTAGTATCAAAGGAAAGTGGCGGGCTCTTCAGAAAGAGTTATATACACGTGAGATTATACTATAATCCCCCCTTGATCCACTCCCGCTCCCTGTTCCTTCTACCAATCCTCTCCTCTTACTTCTACAAGGAGAAGGCATGCTAAGAGAGGTCCGTCGTACTCCCCCTCCCTTTCTTTTCTCACTTCTTTCTAAAGTTACGAGAGAATGGATCCAGCAAGATTGCGGCGAACTATGTATGCTCCTCCTACGGCTACCTAGAGGACTAGAGTTAGTGGAGTTAGCTATAGCAAGCACTCCGTTCATCTTAAAGTACCGTAGTCCAGTGTACTCGACACTCGTGGCTGCGGACCCTCCTAGAGTCTGCGGCCATTTCTTCGACGGTTGCAAATCTGCGGACAGATTAGAACGTGTGCGCTTGCGGCTCAATAGACCGCCAATCCGACCGCACGCGATTTGTGATCTATCGCTTTGTGCACGTGCTTCACTCATTGGTTTACACTTCATCGAGGATTTTCTTCTTCTGGCATTTCACGTACTGTTTGAATTATTGTTAGCGGTGCGCGTAAACAGCTTTATTTCTTTTTTGGAAGTCGAAGTGTACCCTCGGGCACAGGATTCGCCGGGAAAATATATGTAGGAATTGATGAGAATCATTTGAAAAATTATTCATGGATATTTGTTTTAAGAAATGCCAAGAAATCTGTAGGACACTTTGGTAGTTTTGTGCTCGTGTATAGTTATAGCGATGCGAGATTCGTTCACGATTGGGAAAGTTTCTGTAAGTTTGACGGTGAAAAATGTGACGTATCGATGACAACGTCGAGCCAAAAACAAGATCCCTGTGAAATATGTAAAGTCGGAATACCAAATAATCGGTGTCACACATTATCTCGGCAGTACAACTGAAAGGAGTTGAAATTCAATGTATGAGTAATTATCGCGATCAATTCGATCAACGATGCCGCGGACTCTTCAACCGATCGAAGAATGTAATTCCGGTAAATCAGGTAAGTGAAGGCCCAACAAATTCTTGAAAATTATTATGTAAATAAGTAGCAGTGTAAAGCTGGTGAAAGTAGAACTTTATCAGCAGGAAGAAATCTGGCAACGGTCGCAGTTTAATGATCCGGTTGGAAACATTACTCAATTAAATGCATGATCATAAAACGATGCGGCGCAGCCGCGAGATTATTTTCCAAGCATCTTGCGCGCGATATATCTCGAGCAATGTATCTTCTGACGAAGCGACACGCATACTTTCCCTTTTCTTTTCTACGGAAGTGAAAATGATCGGACTCCGGTAGGTTGTGCCCATTATACGCCGTTTGCCCACTGTGTTCGCTTCCAACTCTTATTTTCAAAACTTGTGCCCACTCGTGCGCGATCGCATGACTCTGTTGAGGCGGTCTACTGGAACGATTCATTATAGGTTGCTCTTTCAGCCTTTATAGCTTCCCCTAAGTCTAATCGCACGCGTGATATGAATCTCTAGTAAAATAATGTTATGTGCTTAATGCCTCGTACGGTAAAATTATTAAGTTTTTAATCGAAACCGCTTGTTTTTGCTTGTAGTGGATATTGCTTGCAACACGTGTTCACCGGAAGTAACTTCGTAAAAGCTATACGTACTGAAAACCAGCTGCTTTCTTCCTCCCTTTATGATTAAGCTCTATAATTTACCCATAATTACAGTAAGTTACACTCTCAGATTAAAATCTACTGTTAGTTTTACTCACTGGATGTTGGCACAGAATTCAACAGTAAAAACGGCATTATAGTTAAAGCCAACAACGATTCATTTACGTATTATATCCGCCAACTTTCTTCGACAATGATTTGTTCTACAGTAATGACAGGTCTTTTGAGAAATCGCTGGTTAGGTGCATGGCTTTTCATAAAATATGACGCAGAGTTCCACGTTCTCCATAATTGCAGTATGTCGTTGAAGAGGTATAGCGCGTAAAATTGGAGCCGTAATTGAATGCCCATACCTTCTTAATAATTTCAGGATAATGTTCGTCGACAAAAAACCGATATATGTCTATGGAACGTACTATATTGTCGGCACGATTTCTCTAGAATAATCGGCTCTAGGCAGACAAGAAATAATTCATACGGGGAAGAATGATTCAATCGGTGTCAAAATTCAATCTCGCACTCGATTCAAATCGTATCCAATTTTTGCCTCTAACCAGTCTCTTACAATGCGTGCAAACAATTGTAAACTTGGATATTTCTACTGTGCAGGTTTTTTGACTGCAATGGTTTTATTTACTTTCGATTGTATCATTACGTAAAAAACATCGGGTTTGCCGTTTTTCGTTTTATACTGAAGTTTCACGTGCTTTGCCTTTAATCCGCCATCGACCACGCTGACCCATCCGTTCGCGTGAATTGATGCGGCAACAAAGAACGTTATTGTTTTATTCTGGTCAACCTGATAGAGTGCATGAACCATAGTCGAGGCTGGAAAGTAGACTTGTTTCGTGTCAATCTCGATGCCTTCTGGCAACTCCTTCCCTGTTGCATGATGATTTCCTTGCGCCAGCCACGTTTTCCTGGAAGGGAATAATTCGAATCTTATGTGAAAGATTTCGTTTAGAGGATGACTCGTTTCATCGCTGCCGTACATCTTTATTCTAGACGATACACCTACTGACATTTTCTGACGCTCTAACGATTTCCAGGCCTTCAAATGTATATTTGAGAATTTGAAGGAAGTGCTTACCTGCTGCAATGCGCGAAGATGGATAGCGAAAGAACGAGTAGTATCACACATCTTATTTTATTTCGCATTGTGACAAGTCGCACTAGATCTACTGATTGTTATAATACACTTCCTTAAAGCGGAATATCAAGATCATCCGACTCTTGCAACGAAAACAACTCGAAGTGTAGATGCACAAAAAATTGCCTTATCAAGTATAATGACGTTGTGCCTGACCTACTAACACCGCGATTCGCATTTAGTCATTGACAGCAGTTTCACTAACTTTATGCCCAGCCAAGTTATTAAAGTTAATGCTACGAAATTGCCGATTCTTTGTAACGCCGGACCGCTCGCCGAAGCTGTTACCGAAAGTAGTTCAGGCTCGATTAACCAGATGTTCGTATCAATAATCGTACCTTTCACTGAAGAAATCAAGCTACTGAAGCTACTTTAACTTTCTATCATTTTTCCATCAATTTAATGCTCGAAGCACAATCATTGCGCCAGCAATATTGGACCACTTCTTATTTTCGTGGTTTCGGAATGAAGCTATTCCATTGATTCTATGAAAGTAGGCTTTTTTAAATGCTGTATCAATTCTTCCGATATACGTCACGATTTTCCTGGTGCAATACAATGTGAATGACAGTGATTATCCCGGGGAATGCTTTGAACCTCCAACACCTGTTGGCGAGTCATGTCGCAAAGTCCTCTTTACTCTTCCTGGTGCCGGTTATGGCTCAAGGCACGAAGAGACGCTTCGGACACACTAACTTTCAGGCATGCACATTACTGATAATGCTTGGTGCTCGAGCGGGGAAAATCTGCTTTGCGATACGGATAGCTAGCCTGCAGGCTAACGGGCTTCCATTATCCTTAATCTCGCGATGGCAATGACAATATAGCAGTTAGCCATTTAAATGGCAGTGCAACCATCGGCATAAGCCGGATGCCGCTAGTGTCGACTGATATGGGAATTAGAGGATACACTGTCATGAAGGGTAACTGGAAGAACTACTTCCGAGGAATGTGAAACCTTTTTCGCCAGCCTGGTCACGAACGAGAGCTAGATCCATGTGATCGACCTCCAGCCACCTCCATGCCCGTGAAATTCTTCTCCATAAAACTAAACCCGCGAAACGCCATTTACCTTCGGCAAGTGATCGGGCACACTTCCTTATGTATCTCGGCTTTTTTTCAACGCAATGCCCATATTAGTTCCATTTCTCACTATTTTAATTCGAGCATTTCTCTTTTAGTAATATTTCCTCTGAAAAACGAATGTTGCCGCGGTGGTTCGGTATTGCGAAAGTCAAAAGAGAGGATTCGAGGTATGAAAATTCAAGAAATTATAACTTGAAATAGTGTGGAGAGTTCTATGAACCTTGAAGAAGTGGGATTTTGCCAGTACCAAGATTGGGTCGTACGTGAAGGCATTTCAATCTGGAGGGTTGAATCAACTATTAATAAAGGTCTCTGACATGTTCGTCACGATCTGAGCGTGACATCCGGTGTCTTCTGAGAATTGTGTCGATCTTGAACTCAACTTGCCGAGCCATGGTCGCCGAACTGACAGACATTCGATCGGCGAGTTCAGAACGTAAGACAGCGACGAGTGCTCATGATCAGTTTTGGTTGGCGCCTACAGAAAAGCGAAGGCCCAGATGGATTGAAGCAGCAACTCGAGAGCCGATCTACAGCATCCTCGATAGCCATCAAACTAGCGCTTCTTGCTTACCAGCGGGTGTAAGAAACAACGTGGTCGTGATTAGTGCCGTAACATGCGACTTACCGTGTGAAACTGATTACGGAGCTGTGCGAGACGGGCAACGCGAACCTTCCAACTATCGAGCTGCCGAGAACCCCGTAAAAGTCGATGCAGAGGATGAAGAGCCGCTGTACAGTGTTGTGAGGAAACCAAAGAAATCGAAATTGGCAAATAGCATTGTCGCTAAGCGGCAGCTTTGTCCGATCAAGGAAACTTCTTCAGAGGAAAGTGGAATTAAGCCGGAGATTTCTCCTCGTCAGGAGGAGCTCAAGCGGTGGTTACAATTTGCATCGAAGCGGCTCCCGGAAGCGCCGCATCTCCTTCGTCTCGGCGAAATGTATACGGACGATCTCGAGAACCTCGAGCGGCTGCCGGGCGATTGGCAGCGATCGATTTCTATGCCTCGTGGTATTGTCGGATTAGTTGGCCCGTACAGGGTCTATCAGAATCCGAACGAGCGTCGGGAGTACATGCTTCAAGAGGAAGAGCTCGTCGAGGAAGTGGTCGATTCCGTGAGCGAGATTGCGTCTCGGCAAAATAGCGCACCTGTTGAGCATCACCAGCGTGCTAAGTGGAAACTGAGAGAGGACGATGAAGAGACTCTAGTGCCAGACATACGTGACATTCCCGCTCTCCAGCAATACACAATGGATACGACGGGAACGCGTGTCAATAATGATGATCAGAGTGCTATTGAATGGGGGCATCCAGAGAGTATTCCTTCACACGAGCATAGTGAGGAATCGGATACATCGAGGCTTAAGGGTGAAGTCCACCTTGGTACAAATGGAATCCTCTCGGGAAAGGAGGAACGCGCTGTAGATGTACCGGATGAAAAGTCTACTGCTTCGACTTCCTCAGTAAAGGATAAGAATGGTGAGGGGTTTCTGCGCCAGGCATTAACCAACATGTAAATGTGCAAAAAGGAAGAGCAGTTGCTCGTTAAAAGCAAAATTCCCACCAACTAAGAGAGACAGCTAGAATCAATATTAGCTGGCTGTAGTACGTAGTAATTAGGCGATCCACATTTGTATGCGAGTCGCTCTTTACTGAGCGTACGGTATTGTCCGGCTGGAAGAAGTCCGAGTAGCGGTAGACATGGTACTGGCTACGCATACGCATTGCTTTCGTTACGTGTCGCGTACGGTTTATTACTCGATTGACCAATATTCCATTGTCAAGCTGTTCTCATTACACCCGTCATCTGCCTGCTGGCATCACTAATTAACGGTAGTTCATTTTACTAGCAATAAACTATTCCTCAAATTGCACCGATAGCAATAAGTCGAGATGTGCACATGTGCTCTACGCACGTTATCCGAGCGAGCCTGCCACAATTGCTAAGTATCTGCTAAGATCATGTCAGTGCGAGATGAACGTACAATACGGCAGAGTGGTATGGGCGCTCGCTGCTCGCCGGAGGCCCCACTAATGAAGAGAGCAGCTGCTTTAACTTTCCCTCTTTTTACGCCTCTTATTTCGTTTTTCCTCCGGCACATCGCAATCAACACTAAGAATCTCTTGGAATCCCTCGCAGTTGTATGCTGCGATACACGTTCCCAACGCTCACTTTATCGAATTTATTTCAATACATATGCTTTTAGATAGGGGAGGATCCCTGTTAATTTCTTCCTCGTTACTAAGAGATGACAAGGATCATCGAGGTTATCAGTGAATGATCGCTCGACACCAAGGTGGTCTGTCGTTGTTCCGTATCTAATGTTGCACGCTCTTAGTCTAATGTGGATTGTCTAGGTAGGCGCCTCGTCGCTCTACTTCCTCCGGGATAGTCGCATCATTACGATTACTCGCATTAATCATGGAATGTGCGTCGATCTGTCAGACAGATGTCGCATGACCGTTGCCAATTGTGGTAGCTCAGTCACTGTTACACATAACTGGCCTGACGCCTACAATACTGTTGCAGATGCTCTACTCATTGCACTGCCATTTCTGTACAGTTATCCACTTTTCCTGGCACGTGATCCACTAGTTCTCCTCCTTGTCTTTCTCGCGCTCGCATCTTCCACGCTTGCATCTCTCTTGCTAATGCTACTCTACATCAACACGTCCACGCACATCGACGCTTTCCTATTTCTTCCAGCAATCTGGTTTCTATTCGACGAGACATACAACTTTCCATGATGGATGATCCCCATCAAGTTAAAAGTTGTGTCTAATCCTTAGCCGGGAGCCACTAGTAAAAGTGTTGCTGCTTGAGGATGTTGGGAATGGCACAGTTTCAATTCGTTTTTTCATTAAACATTGCGACGTAGTTTTGGCGCGGTTAATGCAAATCGTTAATTTCATCAGTATTTGTGCAATCAGGCTTAATAGTCGATTAGTACTTATAGGACCGTTTAGTGATTACGCATGGTTGAACGTACACCCGCTGATTACTGTTGCAAACCGGTTTTCGATATTGCAATAGATTAACTTTGATCACCCTTGCGTTGTTCGAGTGACTAAACTCTTTGGCAGGGGTGACTCGCTAAATAGGTTTTCATTGAAATTTCGATGGTTGGTTCGTGATTTCTCTTTTTGCCAGAGGTATTTGCGTAAAATCTAATTAGTGTTGCGAAATCTCCGCCTGTTGCATCTTCATTATCATATATGTTGTTAGTTGCATGTAATTAGATGCTATTACGCTAATGCACGGGATTGCAAGCACCAGCTCATAACGCGTCCATCACAGAATGGGACGTCCTTCGAATTATCGTCTTTTCAAGATCCAAAATCATGATAAGTATTTTCTCTAGTAATGCCTGCGTAATGCCAGCCATCACTAAATTAATATACCAAACTTAGTTAACTATTTTCACTTTTGTATACGTTTGCGAAGTCGGAGAAAGAATGCGAACGACCTTATGATTGAAATAACAAGCAGAAAAGATTCAGTTAACAGATATACAATTTATGCCTCAGATATATGATATGTTCCAAGAGAGAATAATATGTGGTACCGTTGAACGGCGAGCCGCCCAGCAGCACCCATTCGTTACGCGGCGTGATAATGGATTCCATTGTTTGTTACTCATTGGAACCACTTTCACGCGAATCACAATACGAGCACTCCCCCTTTCGAAACCGTTAAAACTCTTAAAAACAGGTCGATTCTTTCATGTGGCAAGCAAGCGCACGCGGAGCCCTATTAATTGAGATAGTTCAGTCTGAGCGCTCTACAAACGACACCTGTATTTATCAGTCCTTACAAGTCAGACATATTGATTGTAATACAAATAATAACGATTTAGTTTTTCTTGCAATGAACAGCTAAACTGTCGAGCATTGTTGGTTTTGTCATTCAAATTATTAAATGAACGTTGACGACTGTCAAAACGACATATGTGCATATGCATATGCTAAATTTCACTGGGAATATTCAATCTGATTTCTCGAGCTGTAGCTGCTCCAATGGTGAGAATCATTGTGCGCTCTAAAGCCTTGTCATCTGATGGGTCGGATGCAAATGGGCGATGGACAGACAGGAATGTACGTTCCAGCTTGATATGCATGAATTGCGGGAAAGCCCATTCAGGGCATTGTGTTGTATGCGCCAAAGTCGTTTGGCGAGTTCCTGGTCGTTTTGCTCTTCGAAACTTTCATAAATTTCTTCCGCTTTGCTCAGGCCACTTTCGCATTTCGATGAAGAGGTGGTCGGCCCCACTCAGGATCCTCCCAGTCAATTCGGTCGCAGACAGACCTGGTACCTACTTTTTTTGCCCTGCACACCATACTAACGAAAGTCCCGACCCACAACGGCACCTTGATTTTCCTTCCAGCTTTACTCTTGGCCGGACCTCATTTTAATCCGATGTGAAATATTAAATTAGACTGTAGCCATAATCCTTACTCGGCACATCAGCAAAGTACCCGTCCGGTTTTATGCACCGTAAAATAAGGTGATTAGCCTTGCTTGGCTGAATCCCAAAAAAGTGGCGGAAGTATGCAAAACCATTACAGACCATCATTTAGTATGTAGATACAATACAAAAGGGTGGTTTGATAAATGGATGTCGATCATAGGAGAAAGCTCATTCGATCCTTCACCCAGCAACAGTATTAATAGCGAAACTCAAATGGCGTTTAAAGGGATTTGTCAAACTTCACGATGCACTTGTATGACCACCCTCGCCTCCTCATTTGGATAATGACTGTGGTGAGTTGAAGGATGCGGAAGACTGTTGGATTTAATCGTAAATTTCTAGCGGTATCGATAACTCATATGGCAGGTGGTCACTGTACCTGCTTTTTATGGTACTTTCTGCATTCTCGCGACCATGGATGGCTATAAGTCACTCTATTACGTGCAATCTTGTTTAATGATTAGCCGGATTATAGGAATACCAAGAATGTGGATGCATCGATCTTAAAATCGCGGTTCACCAGGGGTTTCCAATGGGAATGAAAAAACTCTCTAAGATCATTCACCGAAATCTCCCCCGGGAAGATCGACCAGTCTCAAGTACAAATCGTAGTTGGGTAATTAAAAAATTCCAGCCTGAGCATTTATTACTGTTGGCGTTCCACTTTGGGGATGTCGATACCGGTTTCCTCGGCGGCCTATCTCACTGCTCGAGCCTGTAGTTCCAGCCACATGCTACTGCTACAGATTGCTGTACAATTTTGTCCGATGTTTTTCTATGTGGCCCCGTAGCTTGCCGCGACTACAGCAGAGACTATGTGATATTGGCCTAGCAAGTAGTGGCCAAGAAAGTCCGAGCACCGTTCCGGGCATCATCTGCGGCGCCGGCTGAGCAAATAAGAGCAAATCAGCACGTGTTCAAGGTGCATTTCGCCGACTATCGGAATCGAGGCTACGCAAAGTGGCCACGTCATCACCATTATCATAAAAATCGTCATTATCATGAGGAGCACCATCATCATCAGGCCCATCTTCTCCGCACACTCTTCATCATCATCCTGTAGCGGTCCACCTCCACTGCTCGATATCCCTGTAACACTGAACAAGCCGACGCAGCTCCATCGGAGCACAGTTCTGGGTTACATGGCATTCCGTCTCGAGGTTTTCTCTGGAGCACTTCTCCATCTCTTTCACGTTACTCCTTTCGTCGGTCGACTTCCTCGCCACTCTCTGTCATGGACGCAGACTGCAGTGCATCCGCGAGCACGATCGTCTTCCTCTGACCATTGCCTCGAGGTAAACTTCCGGTATTCCCCTTGGTGGTGTGACACAGCTTATAATTAGTAGTTCACTTCTCCCTCTCTCCAGTAATAGTTCAGTTAGGAGTCAAAGTCCTGCTTCTTTCAAGTTGTGTGTTGTGTATTGGGAGCATGACGGACTTAAAGTACCCTCTCACGTGGCATATGTGCTTTGACGTTTGACTAGCCTGGTCCATTCAAGCACAATCTTCCGGAGTTTGTGAATTGTTCCTGGACAGGATCGCCGTAGCAGGTACGAGACCTGCGAGTTTCCAGGTCTCGTGAAGGACTTGACATTTACTTAGCGGAACATACTTGCGCTCGAGTACGGTGCAGCTTTGAATGGACAAAGGCCAGTGTCTTGCGCTTCGTGCAATGGACATGTGGATTTCACATACATCCTTGAACCCTCCCGGAGAACAATGGCTACGGAAGTGATGTATGCAAGAGAGTATGATATATACGAATAGCCGCGTCTTATCAGCCTCGGAATTTCTGGAAAGAAGGGATCGCCTCGCCGATCATAAGTCATTTCAAGGCTCCATTGTGCCGACAGATTCGAGCTCATTGATTACGGAGCTTGTGCGGCGCGTTCACACCTGTTCGCTTTCTAAGAAAGCCTTGAAATGAAAAATTCTCGCCCTCTCGCGTAATTCCACCTTCGGTCGCACCATTCAAAGAGTCAGTAACACAGACTTGGATAACGAGCTTTTATCACTTCCGGTTCGCTTAAGTTGGGCTTGACCCGCCAAGCGAGACCACTTGAGATTTCTCGGCTTTTGTGCTCGTTGCATTTACGGCTCGTCACTACGTCGCTTCCATCAAGCAGATGCGCATGGTCATTGCCATTTACAATAGCACCTCCGTTCGTTAATCAGGACGCAGGATGTGCGTGCAGTCCGTGCAGACTCTCTGCTGCCTCTTGACTTTTGGCTTGGTTGGTGCGGCTTCGTTTGCCGCAGCTCACCATCATGAAATCCTAGCAGTTCCTATGCCGGAGTGGCAATCAATAATATTTCTAGCTTCGCGAGATTAGAGAGAACCTTATGAAAGAATAGTTGCTGAAGGTAGAGAGCAAAGGGTAGCCAGCGCGTCGGCTATGTGGATATAACGGAACGCGCTGTACATGTGGGATTGCTGATTAAACAGTATGTAGTGGGATGTGCAAGGTAATCCCATCTTTACACTTGCTACGAATCATAGTCTCTTGATTCACTTGACACATTCGAATGCGGATGTTACCAGCCATTTGTCGTCTAAAATCTGCTGGATTTCAACTGTTGTAGTGATCTTTATGGTTAAAGCTCGCATCCTGACAGATTTACCACCTACCGCAGAGAGTGAATTAATTTAGCAAATAAATAAGTAGGAAGCAACTATTTAGCATTCAGTGTCGTACAGTCTGTCTCCCTTTGCTTGTCTGTCTCCTTAATCATATGCTGCGTAATTATTATTCAGATTGTATCTGGCGTGTCCACTCTTCTATGACTGAAGTCATCACGAGAAAATGATCAATGGACGCTTGTATAAATGCTTTACGCGAAAGTTTCATCTCTCTTTCGGTTGACCCAAAAGCCTCGGGAGAGTTGAAATAAAAAGTGGGCTGCGGAAACCAGGCGTGATAAATGCACTTTGGGCAGAACCGACCTGCGTGACACTGTTCTTCTTTGGTTGCAGGGAGTAATGAGCAGCACGACAAGGACAGCCTGAACGAGAGTGGTAGCATTACAGGTGGCACCGTGGAGGGTGCTCCCGGAGGAGCCCCTAGCAGGGCTGACAGAAATACGAACAATGAACTATCCACCGCACCGGTCACCTCACGTTCACCTCGTGCAAGATCCTTGGTCTCCAGGATCCTTTCACGAGCACGTTCCTCGGATGACTTATTGGATAACTCGGAACCATTGTAAATATTGCCCTAATTCTTCTACGCTCAATAAAATTCTCGCGCTTGCTATTTTTATGTCAACTGAAAATAATTAAATTTACTACCAGAGAATCGGTCGAGTCTTTAGTTAATATTATAATGTAGAATAACAAATCTTAAGTAGTAAATTTGTTTAAGCTGGAATAAACATTGTTGTTTGTATTTATAATTACAGCTCGCAATTATGGATCGTTCTATCAAATGTCTATGGGGAACTGGTCGTGGTGTTAATGATGGCACTATGCCTGGCCGAGGTCATGGACACGCCCGTGCCCCTCCTTAGTTTACAGGTGATTGAATTTTAGCTGAAAACTCTATATTCTGACAATATCTGAATTAAACGAAGTTTTCGTTACGAGTAAACGAATCTCAAAAATGCTTTCTACGCGCTATACTAGCGTGGATGCTTAAAAAGTGATCGTGCTAGATTTTGGTGAGTTATACCGTTAGGTGGGAAAGCGTAAGGCTCGCGTTTGCAGGTACGCCCGGAGACAGAAAATCTCATGGATGGGTTTGTCGTAGATCGTAGAGAATAGGATGCTGTGGAACGCTAGAGCCGTAAACTCTAAGACACAACCGCAGCGTGGAAATCTTGTAACTTCGCGAATCCATTTACCGATGCTTCAAGTAACACAGGAAGCATCATGTTAAATTAATTACCAAACGTACAGTTATCCAGTAGCAATAATCGTATATTTGGAGTCAAGTAAATTCTTTCCTTTTAAATTATCGAGAATTCAGGCGACCAGCGTGCTAGTTCAAAATGGCACAAAATTTTGTTTCCCACGTGCGGATGTCTGATCGAATGCATGAAAATTAATGATATTTAATATGCGTCCAAATGGTGAAAGTGCGATTTACGACCCCTTATTACCATGGAGTTGTAAATTATGTCGGGTGTATCAGAAGACAAGTGGAATGCAGTGGTTCGATGATTGCCTCGCGCACGTGATACAATTACGATCTATCCATCGCCGGATAAAAAAGGGCCGCGTTAATCTTCGTTGGAAGTAATGCCATAAGTGATGAATTGAGGAGAAGCGTTGGTGTCCGGGAGAGAATAAGAAAGCTCGAGTGGGAAGAAGACAAGAAGGCAAGAAGGCTCGGAGTTTGAGGGGTGTTCGTAATTCTAGTCCCGAACGGTACCCGTAATTGAGTCTGAGTTCGTGTAGTTGTTATTACTGTTCTCCCTTTTAGCGTAAATTACACATTGGCTCAAATTGGAACTTTGGTTCTAGTACGTGGGATGCACACAGACAAGCGATTTACAGACACATATGACTACTGATAAACTTTTAGGAAACACTTTAAACCATTCTCTTAATAAGGCCTGGATATATTATTGAATGGTTCCTCGGGTTATGATTGCAGGGGGTGTTTCTCATGTACCTCTACGTAGGAAGCATCGCTGTAATTATCAGTATTTACATCTGGGTATTAGTCGATAGTTGCGGCAGTCTTAGTGGTCGTGGTAGCGGACTGAACGATGCGGAACTCGGTGGCACGTCCCTCACTAGGTTCGGCTCTTTAAAACGGGCTCACATTTCGAGGTCAAGGACAGCGCCAACTAGTTTCTACATACGCGTTGGAGCACTTCGTAAGTTTGTCGTTGTCACGGCGTGATAACTTTTCTTTTAGTCTCTTCAAATTGAATTGAATTTTATAACCGAATGATTTTTAACTCGCAGTATTTGGTTTGGCAACGTTGGTCTTCAATGGATTAGAAATGGCCATGCATTCAATGATGCAAGGCGCCGAATGTCTTAGCGATGTCGTCTTTGTACATCCTGTTGTCCATGGATTGTTCACATTCTTACAAATGCATTTCCTCTTCGTCAATTCGCAAGTAGGATCTTAGTCTTGCAGCAAATATCCATCTATCAGAGGGCATCGGGACAAGGGTAACATTTTTTATTTGACGCAGGTGCTTGTAGAGCGATTTGGATTAGCTGCCAGATTTGGATTCACGCATCTTGCGGCCACGAATATTGCTGTCTGGGTTCGATTAGTAATTTGGGATTCTGCTCAAGAGTGGACCTATTTTGTTCATCTGGCACAAAAGGGACCGCATACTGCTGCCTCGCCATTAAATCTTCGGGGCTTCCCAGGATCTTTGATGCGGCAAACGCGCGACGTTATAGGTCCGTGTTGATTTCGGTCGATTTTTTCATTTAATCAAAATTGTATGACCTTAAAAATGGTTGATTTGCAGATCATGTTAGTGACAACGTCTTTGTACCGTATCAGCCCATTTCCAACGAGCAAATCTCTCAAGTCATCGCCTTGCAGGAATGCTTGAACACGAACACCCTCGGTCAACTGTGGACTTCCAGCATGCCGTTTTTATATCCATTCATCGTTCAATTCAGGTACAGCTTTTAGAAAGCAGGCATTTGACGAAGTGTGACTAAATTCGTTGCTGGATAAAAGAGCGTTTTTCTTTTACAGTTTGATCGCTGCGGCGGTGACCTTCGTGATGGGTCAGAATGTGGGTCGCAGCCGTCTTCTGCACAAGCAAAAGTTCCACGGAAGCAAAGACCTGACGAATCACAGTAGAATTGGCTGCGATGGTTCTAGCAAGGGCCTGTTTCTCGGCATCCTTTGTATGGTCGCTGGAATCGTAGTGATCCTGATTTTCCTCGTCGTAAGAGAGGACGAGAATTTCCCATCAGCCACTTTGTCTTGGTTGACTTGCGGCACTCTCATTGGCATACTAACACTGAGTACTTTGATGACAAGCAGTGGTCTAATACAAATCCGACAAATGTCCGTGGTAACACGAGCTCCTGCTGCTCTGGATAGCTTGCTTTCGAATGTCGCTCTCTTTGGTGTGCAATTGTACTCGATCTTCACGATCGTAGTGTGCGCTTGTTCCCTGGCCATGTTGGAGGAGGAGTCAGACGAGACAAGAGGCAGACATATTATGTTACTGACTGCCTCGGTTGTACAGTTGATTCAGTGTTGCGCTCAAAGTACATTGATTGCCGAGGCTTCGAAGCGAGCTTGCATTACTCGCTTCCAAATGATGGGGAAACCTGCGCGTCAAGTTATTACCTTCTTGCTCTTCAGTAATGCGGTCCTTTGGGCCTTTGATACCGTCATCACGCAAAACTGGATATCGCAGGAATTGCAACTGAGATTCTTCGGAGTTCTGGCATGGGGCGTGTTATCGAGGGTCGGTCTACCTCTGTTGATCTTCTACCGCTTCCATAGTTGTGTCCTGTTGTTGGAGGTATGGAACAAATGCTACAGAACACCGAGAGGCGAACATCCGCTTAACTGACGGCACAGAACGGCCCATACAATTTCCATGCGGTAAGTAACGACCTCTTACGTATATCGCACCGAGTATATACATATTCCTACATGAGATTATAGAACATCTCATTCCTAATCAAAATGATTGGAATGTATTTAGATTTGCACTATTTTATTTTCCTGGTTTTTCGACTTTCAGACCACAGCCAAGACAGCATCGTCCATATTGCCGTAAGAAAGTGACAATTGACCCGAGCCAAGATTACGAGTTCTCATCGACGCGCCATTCAGATGGGGTTCTTTGTTCAAATAGTCTGCCAATTGATGCAGTACACGTTCTTCCGTACATTAACAGCGGTAGCTGGTTGTATCTGGATCCGAACCCAGTGTTTCGCATCGCAGCGCCGCTGAGGTCCGCGCAAAATTTAGAGTACAGTCTGCCACCGGCGCGCCGACGATTGCGTCATCATCACCATCACCATCGGCATCATCACCACGGGAGGCACCGAAGGGTGATCAGCGATCCGGGAGGAATAACCTGGAACGCTAGTTGCGAAGAAGGAAAGCGACATCGTCGAGGATTCAGCATCGACACGGGATTTGCTGGTGCAGGTTTATTGGAGGAGCCAATAAATGCCACTGCCAACAAAACTCAATCCCCCGATGATGCTAGGACATCCACTTTCCGGAAAGTGCCATGGCACCCGAACTTGCACATGCTCAAAATCCGAAGAGCCTAATTCCGATGGAAAGTCAAGCGCGTTTCAGATCGAGCCACACTGATCGCCGAGAGTCTTGACTCTCTTCTGAGATCATATTATATTAGGTATTTGAAGCGCTAGGATGTTACGGTAAAGTTATACTTAAGAGCGCAGTACCTTCTTCATATCACGTGCAATATTACTTTTCGTAAGTATTAATGTTTAAGCCGAATGTTTCTATTTATTGTGCAAGTCGCGCGTTACGTGTAGAAGTAATGCGAGGTGCATTAAGATATAACCGAGACGCTACCAGCCATTGTTAGTTTGCGTTTACATATTGAATGCGTTCGGAGCTATTCGCAACGATGCTCACTGTTACTGATAACGAGGGATTATTTTTGTATATATCTTGGAGAAAATGTTTAAAAATTCCCTAGAATAATAAGCACCGTAGTTGTAAGGCTTATTTATTAGAATACGTTTAATAAACTTTTGACATGTAGCGCGAGTGCTTTTCGTGCTTGTACACATATACCTTCCCCCGTCCTTGCAGTGCTCGGCCGATGTTGGTAATTGTAAAGTGTCCGATGCGGCAGCTGATGGGGTAAATCTAATTTATTAGGTATTAATTGCCGGTATCGATTTGTGGCATTGGTGCCAGAGAAATGGTGCGTCCGCCACGGCAGTACAGGAGAGAATGAGCGAGCGCGAGAACTTTTGCACGAGGTAGCACCACCTTATACGGCGGCGCCCCGGGCTTCTAAATATAAAGCCGCCCGCCGCCCCGTTCACGCCCTCTCTATCCAACCTCACGCATTTTCCGGCAAATCTCTTCGTCGCACGCACTCCGTCGCTCGAACCTCACCGGACATCGATAAAAATCGCAGATCGCGGCTTGCAAAACTTAAGCCGCAGTCGCGAGGTTCTCATACTTACTGTCGCAGCCAGGATTCACTCCTCATAGAGTTCCTCAGGAAGGTTTCTTATTATATTAGGATTCCGTTTTGCAGGAATATTTCGATTAACACGAGGATTAATTACTCGATATGTTTGATACAATTGAGGCCGAATTTGATGTCCGAATTTGAAGCTTTTAGTGCGGCTGTGTGCCAGTACCTACCATGTGCCGACCTTGTCCTCCTATGTCGCACGTATTTTGGGAATCGTCTGACGTCGCGCTCGTGATTACACAGAGCCGACCAACAAATACTCTCGGGTGAATAATAAATTATTTGACAAATGAAACTTCCTACACATGACAGATGCCTGTTGTACAAACCGCCAATCGTAATATCAGCCTACGTCTTAAACTTCTTGCTTGTATCACGATCACCTGTTTCGTACAGGCCACCTAGTTACATTTTCTGTGTTTCCACGCGTACAAGAAATATGGAGGGGGAAAATGAGGAGGAATGAAAAGCATAGTGGGAAAAATAAAATTTGATAAGAAGGACAGGGTCGTAGGTGACGTAGACTATGAGCTCTTTTGCGAGAGCGTAACGACGATTTGTAAGAGTTGACATCTTTGCGGCTTGCGTGCCAGGTAGTCCCTACAAACACCAGGAAAACCGGGCCGGCCAGAGATATTTTTGCAACTGGTACCCGACGAGCGGAATTCGCATTTTCGACAAAACATTTTAATGGCAGAGGAAGTGATGCTCCACTAGTTCAAAGTTTGTGGGCCCTTTCACCCGATGCAAAGATACAAATACAGAATAGGATAAAAAACAGAACGAACTTAGCAATTCATCCTTTGAGGAATTTCATCTGATGGAGGTAAGTAAGGAACGGGGAGTAAAGGGAAGGTTTCACAAAGCTATGTCTGGCGAAGCAATTCCCTGACGAATAGAGGATTGAAGCCCGGGCGAACCGTTCGCTTCTTTAAACCTTTAGCCGGCCCTATATTTAGATGACACCAGTGATAGGAACTGAATGAACCACTCTGCCACTGTATCGAGTTTTCAAAATCCAATATTCGTCTTACATCACTGCTAAAATTCTCATCACGCTTCTCCCAAAGCGTACCGATAGTTAACGCTTCAAAATGGCCGGATACAAAATTTGAATAAATGAAAACCGCAAGATATTGCAAAAATTCATTTGAGTGCACGAACGGTGGATATTCTTGGTAAAGTAGTGATTGCAGTATTGAAATAAGAGACGAGCCTTTCAACCCTTCGATCTCTTTGGAGTAAAAGTAACGGATGTTGGATCGGAGAGATGGTTGTGAAGAGGTAAAAAAGCAAGAGGAAGAGAAGAGTAACGGTGGCGGCTTGGCTCCGGGGTGAAAAGTAGAGGGGCGTCTTCGGCGGTAGTGACAATGCCAGTTGCTCGCGGGCGAGTTGGAGCCGACGGCGACTACCGAGTTAGATCAGCTGCCAGCCCTGGCTCATCGCGTAGTGCCTAGTGAAACGAGATGACGGGCTCGCGGCTGAGACCCGCGTTCATCGTGGGCCTCTTCCTGGGCCTTCTCACCGTCTCCTTACAGGGTGAGTAACCCTTCACCAGCACCACCATCTCGGCGAACACGAGCCTGCCTGCCTCCCTGACCCACCCGCCTTCCCCTTCGATTGAAAAACCCCAAGAAAATTCAGTGCTTCGTGGATGAAATTCAAGTGGTTCGAACGGCACACACTTCTGAACGAGGTCATAGCTAATGCTCGCATTCCGGGATGTAACATCGGCCCAGTTTCTCCCCTGAGTGATAATACATTCTTCGGGCAATGTAGCTGGATAATTCTCATTCGGATTGCCTGCTGTATCTTTTTTGATGCCACACGCGGGGTGCCTTCCTACTGACGTCGCGTCGCCTCGGATGCTGCACCGATCGCATGATGCGTTTTGCATAGATGGCTCGATTTATCTTCGATGTGTCGCTCGATCGACAAGTAATGTAACAGATGGTTTGTTGACGGGCTATTTTTATCGATCTATCATGCAGTGCATCTTTTTAAATCTAACTGACAAGACATATACATATGCATGTACGGGAGGTTTATTTCGTCTGTGAGAAGGAAAGCTTTTTTCTCGTGCTTTTCCTACTCGGGCCACCTGGAAAGTTAGTCGGACTGAATATCTGTGCGGGTGTATTTCTTAACTTTCTCCGGAGGATAGGGTTTATGGTAGACGACGTCAAGAGCGAGTGCTGACGAATTTGTGACGATTGACTGACGAAGGTCAATGTTACGTAAAGTCACTGGTCTGCGTCATCGGCGTCCTGGCTTACTGAGCTTCCTGAGCTTTGCAGACGTACGAAACAACTGATGAGACTATGATCGATTACATCACTATTGTCTGCAAAGACAATACACACATCAGCCCCCGGCATTCATGACTTCATCGAACACCCATTCGAGCGGGAATGTTAAAGCCTCTTTCGGCATTCATCCCTATGCCGCTATCCTAACAAAATCCGATCAATAATAACATAATGATTATGAGCGCCTAACGCATCCATCTTACCAAACATTTAGAATTTATAATAATTTTTTGAAAATATTCATGATATCTTTGGAGCCCGACTATTTCGAACGCCGATTGGAACTGACAACAACCCCAAAATAATTATATAACGGAGGAGCAAAAATCTGTGCCAGCTGCGCTCCAAATTCTGTGAATCTATCCATTAAATCCGCTTGGAGTGAAACCTATTTGAAATATACACGCTGTCGGCAGCTACAATCCAGAATTTATCCTTCTTGATTCGTACAAAAATGTAGATGTGGCTTACTTGAGAATTTTGTTTACACTGTATCTTATTACAAATTACAAATAATGAATTCAAATATCCTTTTGCAAAAGTTAGAATCTTTTAATCTTGATAACTGATAATTAATAAAATCGACCCTTATGCTTATCTTGACTAATGAAATTAATGATATTTTTCGCGAGACATTTGCTCAAGAGCAAAACGTATGAAAATGCTATACACGCCGGCCGCAGCCCTCAGAGAACAGGAGTTCGAGTTCTATCTTTATCCGTGATGCCCGTGCTTGCCAAACGAGAGCTGCCCGCTACTACTGCTATTACTTGCATCTGAAAATTTTCTTACATTATATCTACCTATTTCATGATTCGATCATGTTACTGGCCGAGAGTTTGCCAAATCAATTTTCATCACCGCACAAGTCTGGATGTTATTCAATAGCCGGCGATCAAGTGCAGCAAGTGCAAATGTCAAGTGCTAGAGGTAGTAGACGAAGCGATTATGCTATAATATCCTCAAGGCCCTTCTTCGTGGACGGGCCGTGAAGAAGAACGGGTGGAGTTCGAGCGACCGGCATTGTTTCGGCGTGACTACCAGAAGAATGATAAAATAAGCTCTCCATACTAAAAGCATTGGCATAAATGATGTAAGGAGAAAAAATCCATGGACCCAGCGTGATAAAAGAATTAAGAAAGTACTTATTCTGCAGTACGATGAAAAACATAGACTACTTTGACTATAGACACAGTGGAATTCGATCTGACCAGCGTGTTAAAACTGTCCATTTGATAAGAAATTTCTGGAGCGGCCAGCTGATAAAAATACGTCTTGCTCGACCAATATATAAATATTTCCAAGGGTTGGTTAGCTCGAGAACGCCTACTCGCTGCTAATCTTAGAAAGCGGCTTCGTCCCAGGTACAACTCAGAAAGATGATATCGACATTTTCAACGACCAAAATTTCACATATTTCCCGCCGACTCTCCCACTATAGCTCTCTTCACTTACGTAGAAAGAAAGTACTTGTTGCATCAATCATTTATCACATCCGATCAACTGTGGGGGATTAACATTTCCCGCAAGAATTGTTATAAATTAGAGGCGTCAAGCTTGGTAATTCCAGGAAGTACAGGATGCTTTTTAGAGTCGATTGAAAATGACACTAAAAATATTCCCAATTGAAAAAGATTTCCCAAGTGTCTGAGATGTGACGCAAAGAAGCATGTTGCTCTTAAGCACCTGTCATTGTCCGAACATGCACTCGACCCAAACGGTGTGTAACGACTTTGACAAGATCTTGCGTCACTTGGGTCAGATATTTTCGGCGGTCGCGTGGCGTTAAACCCTCCGCGAAGCTTTCCTGCGAGTTATCTAACAGCCAGTAGTTCCTTTTGGCACAGTCTGCTCAAGACGGCAAGAATTTTCGATGAACATTCCTGGCAGCCGCCGGATTATGGGGATATCAAGGTAGTCGAGTAATCTTGGCGATTTAGGAATAATCTTGTACGATACACCAGGGTGATTGTTTATTAGCCCACTTACTAAACCGTAGGTTAATAATTGCAATAGGATGCTGAGGTATGATAATTGATAAAATCAACTGAAGAACACTTATACTGGTTTGTTTCAGGAGTCCAAGGCGAAGAAGAGCTAGAGGTGCCACCGGAGGATTTGTGTCGGCCGTACATAGAGAAGGCATTGAAAGATCTCGGTACAGGTAATACTGAATCTTGAGGAATACTAAGCTGGAGCATAGCGATTTCTAGAATATTTCGTTTGAAGGATCTTTGGAGCAGACCAGTACAGAGGTCGGGGTCGACGTCGATAAGGAGAGTCACGAAGATGAACCACCAGCCGCGAGTGAAGAGGTAAGAGATTATTTTTAGTAGCATAGACCATTGAGAATCTGATAAGAATCTAACGATGGTGTTGTTGCAGGCTGGTGAGGCGGCCGGCGACGCTTCGGCAGAGGATCTGGGAACGGAGGAAGAAAAGCAGGAATCGGTAGAAGCTGACGGAGCCGAAAGCGCAGGTAGTGCTGAGGAAAGTCAGGACGAGACAGGTGCAGCATCCGCTGAAGTAGATCAAAGTGCTGAAGATATCGGAGAACAGAGTGCGGAAGATGCTGGCGAGCAAAGTGCAGAAGCTGCTGAAGGGGAAAGTGCGGAGGCAGCAGAAGAGCAAAGTGCGGAAGCTGCAGATGAAAAAAGTGCGGAAGCTGCGGATGAAAAAAGTGGGGAAGCTGCTGAAGATCAAAGTGCGGAGGCTGCTGGAGAGAAAAGTGGGGAAGGTGTTGCTGAAGAAAGTGCCGAGGGTGCTACTGATCAAAGTGATGAAGGTGCCGAAGAAAAAAGTGCCGAAGTAGTTAAACCCAAGGAAGGTTTCTTGGAAAAAGTGTGGAACATATTCAGGAGTAAGTCAGGGCCGAAAACCAGAGCGGTACCTGCACCTACAAAGGAAAGTGAAGAGCAAGAAGATAAATCCGCAGAAGCAGTAGGAGAGGTGGAAAAGAATGAGTCTGCTGAGGAAGGAAAAGAAGATGGCGAAGGGTCCGAACAAGCTGATGATGATGCGAGCGAAAAATCTGTCGAGGAAGCAGAGAAAGACGAAGGAAAATCCGACGAAGATACCGCCGATGAACAATCGGACGAAGAAGCGAAAACAATCGAAGAAAAATCCGACGAGGAAAGCCAAGTAGAGGACGCTGACGAAGAAGTAAAAGACGAAACTGTCGAGGAAGAAAGTACTGATTCTCAAGCCGCAGAAGAAGGAGCTTCCGAGGAAGAAGGTGAGGAAGTAGAGGAAGCTGCTTCCAAAGAAGATCAAGTATCAGTGGAAGCTAGTGCAGAAGAGGAAGAGGTAGCTGATGAAGCGAGTAAACAAGAAGAAGGTCAATCGGAAGAAGCTCCTGAAGCAAGTACGGAGCGAGATCAAACGGAGAGCGCGGAACAAGATGGTGATACAAGTGCAGAAGCTGAAGTAGATGAGCAAAAACAAAGTGACGAAGCTGAGGGTGTTTCGGATGAAGTAGTCGAAAGCGAAGCGAAATCGGGCGAGGAAGAAGCTGCTGCTTCTGAAGAAGTTGAAGCTCAATCTACCGAGGCAGAGGATGATGGAAAATCTGCGGAAGAAGAAGCCGAAGGCAAGTCAGCAGAGGAAGAAGGGGAGGAAGGTAAATCTGCAGAGGATGATGCGGATGCCAAATCAGTGGAGGATGAATCAGGCGTTAAATCAGGCGAAGAAGAAGTGAAGTCTGGAGAGGAGGAAGCCAATGCTAGCGGGGAAGACGCCAAAACTGAAGAGGAGGAGGTAAAATCAGGAGAGGAAGAAGCTAAATCCGGAGAAGAAGAGGCAGCACCGTCCGCAGAAGAGGAAGAAACAAAATCTGCAGAAGAGGAAGGAAAATCAGGAGAAGAAGAAGTTAAATCGGCTGAAGAAGCTGCGTCCGCTGAGGAAGCAGCAAAGGAGAGTGGAGCTGATGAACCATCAGAGGAAGAACCAGTAGAAGCAGTGAAATCGCGTGCTAGAAGAGAAGTTGGTAGTGAACAAGCGGAAGGTGAAGCAGATGAAGCTGACGAAGGCTCCGATGAAGGTAATTCTTTCCACTTATTATTCATAGAATATATTCTCTAGTTTAACGCAATTTACACTCTTATCAATGAATTAGAAGCGACTCCAAGCGAAGAGGAACCAACACCCGAAGAAGATCTTATTCAAGACATCGTGATACCTGATAATTTGCGATCCCGTGATCACATCAACCAATTATTGCGGCTGGATGAAGAAAACGAGGAAAAGGAAAGGGCCGTTGAGAAAATCGGCGACATTGTTTTGAGAGATTTGAAGAAACTGTACGATAATGCGATCCAGCCATTGGAAACACTGTACAAATATCGAGATTTGAGCAACCGACACTTTGGTGGTAAATAATTGGACAAAAATGATTTGAATTTTCTTTCCGATCACTAGAATAGATGATGTGCAAATTAACGGCGATGTTTTAGATCCCGAAATATTCTCCAAACCGCTTGTCCTGTTCATGGGCCCATGGAGTGGTGGAAAGTCGTCGATCATTAATTACTTGCTCGACATAGAATACAAGCACACCTCTTTAAGAACGGGTGAGTAATCGTCGAGGCTACAATGAAGCTGAAGCGCATAAGTGTATTAGCTTTCATCGATGGTATCTAACACAATCGGAGGGTTTCTTGTGCTTGTTTGACATAGTCGCAAATAAGATTGTTTTAAAGAAATGCGTAGTAGTAGTGGAGCTAGTCGCATGAATATACAGATAGTGTTTAGGTGGTTTGAGAGTATGTTTTGAAGAGCAATGCAAAAGGGCAAATGGAAATGACACAGGAGCCGAGCCGTCTCCGGCATACTTCAATATTCTGATGTACGGTGAGGAGGAGGAGATCTTGGACGGAACCCAACTCGCAGCAGATTGGACCTTCTCAGGGTTGCAGAAATTTGGCCAGGGAATGCTCGATCGCCTTCGCGGTTTGAGGCTGAACAACAAACTATTGGAGAAAGTGGGTTTTGGGCACAACCAATAGAGCAACATGCCGAGCGTTAAATCCCACTTGATACTACACTGTCTCTTTCTGCAAGTGTAGGTAAACATTGTTGAGATCCCTGGCATCCTAGAGATCCGCAAACAAGTCCAGCGTTTGTTCCCGTTCAATGACGCGTGCCAGTGGTTCATTGATCGAGCGGACATTATTTTCCTGGTCTACGATCCGTCCAAGTTGGATGTTGGCCCTGAGACAGAAGCGATCCTCGACCAGCTCAAGGGGAGAGAAACACAAGTGAGCTATATTTTAATTAAGAGTAACGGCAAACTCATTGGCGTGAAAGTACACTTGACCGATTAAGAAATCTTGTACCAGACACGCATCATATTGAACAAAGCTGATCAAGTGAAGCCTGAGGAACTGATGAGGGTGCAGGGTGCCTTGATCTGGAATATATCTCCATTGATGTCCAGTGCAGAGCCGCCTGTAATGTACTCGACATCCCTCTGGTCGTTGCCCTATGAAGCCGGTGCACCGACCAGATTGCTCTATGCTCAAGAACGTGCATTCCTCCGCGACTTGCGAACCGCTGTTGATAAACGGGTCGAGCACAAGATAGCGAGCGCCAGGAGATTCGCTGTAAGTAGATCACTTCTCCTCCCGATCACTTTCCTCTCTTTGACGATCGTCTGACCATCTTGCATACTTGCAGGTGCGAGTGCGCAACCACGCAAAAATGGTAGACTGCTATCTGACCACGTACTACAACCACAAGACCTTCTTCGGCAATAAGAAGGAGATCAGCGACAAGATCATCGAGAACCCGCAGGACTATCATATCTACGAGGGCCTGAGCACTCTTACCAACATATCACGCTACGATCTGCCTGATCCGGATGTCTACCGGGACTTCTTCCGGTTAAATTCACTCTACGACTTCCAACTGTTGAGCTCGACCTGCACGTACTTCCGCGGATGTCCTATTAACAGGCTCGACGTGGCCATCGCTTATGATCTGCCCGAGCTCGTCGGCAAATACAGAAAGCAGGTGGAGCAGGTCATACACGAATACGAGACGAGCAGCCCTCCCAGTTGAGCGTAAACCAACAGTTTGGAGTAGGGCTCTTGATACCATGCGAACTATGCGAGATCCGGCAATGAATTCTGATTCCGAGTCAGTACTTTTGACGAGAGACTTTTTACAGAGACTTTTTGGAGGGTCGGCACACATAGCCGGGCTCGATTTTCTAAATGGTATCGACGAGCATCTTCTCGAAATAATAAACAACGGGTTTGAACGACCCGACGTACAAAAATCTAATCTAAGTCAAATCGCTAGTGAAGTTGATGCATGAGTCTTGCAACAAGGATTTCACGCAGTACGGCTTCCCGCGATATTTTGGACGAAATATTCAGGGACTACAATGACAGAGGGGAAAATTAATCGACGTAGAAAGTTATACTGCCACTTTTTCGAAATAGGCCGTAAAGAATCCTATTATTATATGCTGGTGAATCCCTCAGAGAGTCAAGCGGTGTACCCAGTTGAAAAGAGAAGAGTCAGAGAATATATCAGGTTTCTAGGACCGTTCTTGGTTGAGGGTTTGAGGTCTTGATCTTCTCTTCTCAAACGACACGTACATACTGCTCGAGGCTTGGAAAACAGAAGAGTGTTACCATTCCGATCTAAGTTTTCCTCGACTGTGTTCACTTACAGTTTTGATTGATTATATCGGATTCTTGAAAAATGTATCCTGACACTAAGAGATGTGCCCATCGACATATCCACCGTATGTTTTAATCTTACAGTGAACTCTCCTGATGGACGATCGTGCGACACTATGACGCTAAAATATACACTCAATTGCGCGTAACTACCAATCAAGTTGTTTATATTGCTAAAGAAAGGGGCGAGACGATCTTTCTTCTCGTTGCTTTTGCGAGACACCTTCTGTAAACGAATTGAGTTCATATGTAGTACGCGCGAGACGTGTTTCAAATTCGATCCATACAGGATAATGCTTTTAATTAATAGATGAAAATATTCTCGTTGATTCAAAATACCTGAATGTTTTTATGATGTATATTTTTCAGCTGAAGGAATTATATTGTTAATCACATAACGACGAATGTCCTTTGTGTTGCAACACGCGAGTATAACGCAGATCGTGCGATCAGGTTCCCCGCAGAAACGTCAAATCGCCGAGGACCGTTCTCACGATTACACCATTTACTGTTACTTTACTGCAATCTTACAACGATAAAAAAAGCACTAAAGATTAAATTTATTATTACAATCGATGTATTGCGGAAGCAATCATTTCATTAGTACGAGTAAGATATTATTTAATGTAAGTATTGTGTACCTAAGTTAAGTAGCCATAATTTATGTACTTTTCAACTAGGAATGTGTGTTATGATTGCCTTTTGTGAAAATGTGATGTCGCCTCACTCCGAAATATAAATCACTCGTATGAGATAACAACGATATCGTGCAGTTGCCGAGTTCAGTTTCGCCAGGCAATTCCGGCAGACGTTGATTCGTTCGTTTATTCAAACGCAATCCTTTTCAAACATTTTTCCTGCAGCTTCAACGCTAATAGTACTTTCTCCAGAAGTTGAATGACTTCAAGAACGTCTCCCATGAAACGACAAACAGAATGCCGAACAAGAATCGTTGTGAGAGTTATTTGGAAACATTGAAAGGCAGGTAAGGCTCATGTGGTTTGGCAAGAAATATATGTAGATATAAAGCAGCTGTAGAAAAATCAATGAGCAAGGAGAATACGCCCTTCACTTACAAGAGCCACGGGGGTTATGACCTGGGGTGAGAAATATGAGAATAGAATATATGTTTGTAGAGACGCGGGTGCGCCGATCTCTAAGTTGCGCATCCCTGTTCTGCATAGGGAACCGGTAAGAAGGAGAATGCAATGGGTGGGCAGTCAACAACATACATATACTATGTTAGTGTAGCTTGATTGTTAGCCACATGGCAAAGTATTAAAATTTACCTTACCTGAGCGTCGAAAGACAATGCTGTATAGTTATGTACGTAGCTGGAAATAATAAGAGCTCGGTACACACTGTTATATAATGTTTTTTTCTTCAGCTTTATTTAATACTAAGAACCGAACGCTTAATTACCGTTAAAATCTTCGTTACACTATGGACAAAAATATGATCTAATATTTACAAATCAAGTGTGTAACACAGAGTTAACATCAAGTTTCTGAAAAACTTCATACATCAACCAATCCGTTACAAGAGAGCACAGTACTCTTTGGCGTGTGCACCATTAGTCGCGCGACTGCGAGTCACGCACTGCAAGGGGATCCTTGCAAAATATTGCCCAATAGTCAGAAAATGTCCTCCTCGTCCAAAAATGACTTACTTCCGTGCATGCAATTCATTGCACTGTACCCTATTATAACGTAACTGTCATCCTTACGCGCAACAGTTTGAAAGTAACAACAAAGTTACAGATATCCAACTTGGACGAATCCGTGGAAAATGTCTGCATTGATGCTCGCGCGAGCCTATCGATCGAACGTACTATTTGCAGATGCGACGCCTATAACTAGCAATAAAATATATCGAGCTATCCACTATGCGTAGGAATAAACACACAGTCGAATTGAAAATATAATAACAATGAACATCCAATGAGAAAATAGATATGATTATTGGTGATCTCCATTCCGATCACTCGAAAATACAATAATGTAAATAAGTGGCCTTAAAATCGTAAAATCATATTCCAGTCTAGTACCTTTTGCTTTTACTTTTGATAATATTTTGTATCGGTATAATAATTATATACATTACTTTCTGATGGAATTTCTTTACTGTTTAGTATGAGCTCTTCGCTACGTGGATCGCGAAAGGAAACACTGACTTTTTACAAAGGAGTAGAAGACATGTTTAGCGTTTAAAAAATATCGCTATTTCAGTATTATTCGTGGCTCACTGTATCAGCGTTGCATGTAAGGAAACGCAAGATCGACACTTAAATCTTTATCACAATTGAATCCCTGCCTTCTCGAGACCTGCTTTCATCTGCATCAAATGATCTTACAGTGAAATGAATGTTTCAATTAGTTTTACTAAAATAAATGCCTATAGAGTCATTATGCATTCCGCCACTCATTTATTGTTAATAGCTGGACCGATTACCCATAATATACAAGTATTAGCAAGCCACTAGAATGAACGAGAGAGTTTCCAAAATAATCTTCTCAATATTTGCCATATTCTATACAGGACGGCCAGTTGAAAACCCTTTATACATGCCTCATACAAGGGGATTGAAAAATATTTCAGCTCCTTTGAAAATCAAGAGATACGTATAGCATGGCAAGTGTGTCAATAATGGTAACTAATTTGCAATTCTAGAGAAAGTGTCCGTCGTTGAAGAGTGGAAGTTGCTTCGAATGTCAGTTCTTGTACAAATGTCCGTATGTCTTAGTTGAAAATTGAATTTACAAGATTTTCATCAAATGTTCTATCTATCAAAAATCATTCTAGTAATAATGAAAAATGCTACTCAAGGGACAACAGAATTCATACAATTTGAAATTCATGCGCGCCCTCTATTATGGGAAAATATCAGATTTACCATTAATATTCGTTATATGTGTTCGTTTACGTTTAATGGGCCTTGTGATGGATGTCACAAAAATATAGAGTGACACGTCGAACGCTTATGGAGAAGACAAGCGTACGGCGGCGTCGATATTTTCGCAAGATCATTCGTATACCACAATGCCATTCCAATTTCTACTCATGAAAAATTGTTAGTTATCCGTCACAAATCTGGGCTGAACTGGTTACTGGCTTTCTCAATGCACAAAAATAGTATTCTTGTATTAGATGAGGATTTTTTAAAACGTGTCTAGACATTTACGAGAGTGCATTATTGCGAATTCAAAACGCTTGCCATCTTTAAAATCAAGTACAGAGTGCAAGTCGCACAATTTCAATCTCTTACTTGTTTGTACTATTATGCAACGAAAATTTGGATTGCGGCTTTGATTTATGATAGAGGTCGTGCGAATCATACATATAGGATTCTAAATACTCCTTATTACGTTAAGCTAACTTTTAAGGTAATTGGAAACGTTTATCTTAGTAAAGAACCAAATTTTGTACGTCATACCATGCATGCGCATACACTGAGGAATACATGTACAGATAAAATCTAGATTTGATTCTTATTTGCTACAATTTTGATATGATGTATAGTGAAGTGTCATTCCCATCAGCTGTTTTTTATTGCCTCGACAAGTACCGTCTCTTTCTGCTGGATTTCTTTACGTACTGCAACGAAAAGTAATTGTTTCTCATTGTGTTTCGGAGATGTGCTCCTTTTTCTTCTATATTTACTCTATATATATATATGAATGCGCGGATACTTGTAGTGTATATGGGAAATGATTGATCTGCTGCAAGAATCGAAAATCGAGCTACTCAACAGAAAATTTACGGGTGCTGCCTCACTAATGATGTGTTGGAAACGTAAAACTAGTGTTAATACTATAAGACGTCTGATTATCCGCACTACCATAAATCCTTTATTTGTAATAATTTACTTGGTAATAATTTTGAGTAGAAGCTATATTACTTATTACGTGTAATACCGAAAGCAACAAATCGATAACAGTATAAAAGTATGGGTAGCATAAAAAGATCATTGCTTGTGAATGAAACGGCTGAAAATACTTTTTTATCATCATCAAAAAATGCTAGTCATTCATTTAGCGACTTCTTGTCCCGGAGCTAATGCGATAGTGAAGTCAAAAAGGAACTTTTTTGTATGCGTAGCCGAGAGCCGTACAAGTCGGGATTTTGTTCTAACCGCACAACCATTATTCCATTTATAAATGCGCAAATGCGTATTGTCTATCTAAGCGCCTCCTTGGAATTGCGAACATCATTAATGAAAATAAATTTTAAACCTATCAGTATGTGACGAACTTTCGCTGTTTCGTCTTTCTGTTTATCACGGCATTTCATACATTTGTGTTATGCGTTTATTCAAAAAGTCGAATTTTGTAAACGAAATAAAATGTTACTCTACACGGTATTTGATGTAGAACTTGCACTTTAAAGTCATTAAAAAAAAGAATAAAAAAATAAAACAATGGATACGTAGATCCAGTGCCACCGCAAAACTGCCGAAATAAATAACTGAAATGATGAGATGTAAAACAAGCCAAATCATTTTACATATTCCATTTCAGCCATCCCCATAAACCTATTCTCCATTTACAAATTCGGTATAACAATTCCCTTTTCTTTTACTAACACGTATGTTCCACAGACGAAATTGTATTTTCTACGAATGAAGAAAGGGCAGAATAACAGATATTGCTAGATTTATATGAAAAGTAAGATTTACCCTCAACACGAAGGGAACTGCTGCTTAATTTTACGGTAAAATATTGGTCAGACAATTTTCACATCGTAGCTTTTTTGTTTTACCTTAGTGGCGTATAAGCCACACAATAAGCATACAATCTTGTAACATGAAAAATTATCAGGCATGAAATAAAATATAACATTTATTTCTCGCGAAAGAAAGTACAGTGTGGTACCAATTCCATTCAAGAAAACAGCATGATACATAAATCGAAGAGCATATACATGGTTTGAAGGAACCTGTTTTAATCACTTTGTACATTCTCGTTTGAAGTTTTTAAGCTTATATACCGCCCGAGAAGAATTAGTCGATTACAGAGAGACACACAGACTTTTTACAGAGATTGAAGGTATCGTAGACTAATTTGTTACTATCCGAATAATCGAAACGTAGACGACCGGCTTAGAAAATCAGACGGGTTTTCGTGCTGTATGGCACAGGTTTATGAGTCAGGCAGGTACTAGCGATCCGGGACGCGTAAAAGTGTTGTCGGTCAACATTGTCCGTACGAAATAAATTAAATAACCTTGTAATCGTCAGTTTTGATGAATTTCACTACATAAGAATACTATATATACACGTGTTATGCATCAATAAGAGTGGTAGTACATTACAGTAGCATAGTTGAGTATAGAATAGATTACAACTTATCGTAGTGGTTTGGTTGGGCCTAACTATAATCAATACTAATAGGGGCATTCACTCAGTGCGAAGTCACTGGGTCTACGAATAATGTCCTAGGCCCGATCGATTCGAATGGACGGGTACAGAAAGAATAGGGGGTTCGTGTAATAGAAGGGGCGAGGACATAGTTAGGAGGGAGAAAGAAGGAGCTAACAGGAAATATATTTGTGTTTTTATTTAATCATAACTACCATTAGAGATCCAATGCTTTTTTCCCTTCCTTTGTAATCTTATCCAGAATACTAAACTCTCAAAGTGGCGTCATAATGTTACTTTAAATTCATGATAATAAAGTCTATTGTATGAGAGTTCAACTGCTTGTCAACATGTCTCATACCATTATATATATAATATAATTTTAATAATAGTATGTATATAATATATTCACTACCTGCATATCACAACATAAATTTACTCTCTCTTCAATCTTTCAAACGCAGTCCACTCACTCATACGCGGCACGCATACGATCCCATCTACATAATTACTATTAACGCTGCGGTAGTCGGATAGTGGTTGAGTTTCTAAGCATTGTAGCGCCATGCGCCAGAGAGACGTGGCTTCTCGACGCAGGCCCTACTTTCTAATCTCTTTGAAAATTTATCTTACTAGTTACATCGTTCCGCAGGAGATTTTCATCGAGCACTCCATGTGTGAGCCCAGGCATTTTCAAAGCACTGGGCTCGCTTGCCTATTCATTTTAGTTCCGCTCATATCTTTCAGTTCCGGCAAGGCGCGTCTGCATTGCGCTTTTCCACCGGGTTCCGACACCGTTTTCGTTGCGTCGATAACCATCATCTCCTGGTGCGGCAGGTCATCAACAGATATTCAGTGTAAGCACACCGATCAAGTACATGTTAAACCATAGAACGAGACGAACATCCTCTGCTCGGCACCGACCGACGTCGCCCGACTCCGTACTAATTAAAATGACGACTACATCGTGCCGGGCCGTCGACGCCGTTTCCGCCTCCGGCCTCGCATCGACATTATTTTATCTAAGAGGGATGGGTGAAGGGTCTCGGGGAGGGCACGAGGCAAATTAATTCTCTGGAGTATAAGGGCAGCTCACATCCCAATAAATGCGCTGTCGGTCAATCAAAGCATCGATTAGCATCTGGTCCGATTACGATTCCTGCTGTCGTTGTCGACTCTCTTTTTTGTCCTATTTCTCATTTGCTACACTGCTCACGAGCTCAGCCACTAACAATTATACATCAGCGGAGAAACCTTTGAAACCACGGCTCAGCCCTCGCACGTACGAATGCTGGCTCACAATGAACGATTTCGACAATCCAGGGCATCCGACGTTTAAAGTATGCAGCACGAAGCTGAACAGCAACTACTGCCACCGCCTTTACTTTTTTGCCTCTGATCTGTAAAAGAAAAGGTTTCATATTCTGTCAGTTGTCAGCACGGCCTTCATCATTCCCGCATCCACTCCTTTATCTCGCTCTTTATCAACAGGTCTTTAACAGAGCGCACATACTCAGCGTTCTTTCACTTCTCATATTAAAGATGTGTGCTTGCGGTATACAGAGGAAAAGTATTCAACTCCCAACATTCCTATCTCAATAAAGTTTTGATTACACGTAAAATATGAGGCGGAAACTAGCAGGCTCTACCGCATCTAATACTCGCCACAATATTTTCCAATGAGAGATCGACAAAGTCTCGTGCCAAATGATGAATCAAATGTTTGTGCACATCTTTCCTATTGGCCGCTGGAATGACCAAGGAGAGACAAATAACATTCTAAACGTTTTTGTTTTTATGTTTACTGAACATCAACGTCAACCGAGAGCGAAAAAAACTGGCATATCGTTGCAGATAAAAGCCACGGATCGGACTTATCAGATCATATTACCGATATGACTGAAGACTTTTACTTTATGATGGAAAGAATCAATATCCAATAATTGTCAAGATATCATCGCGCGAAGGCTGATGTATGAAAACGCAGATCTCACAACAATCACCTCTCAGTGGTAATGTACATGTACATGCAGATTCGGTAGGAGATCTGATTTCAGAAACGCGTGTATTTGCCCAGCCATAATGCAGCGGAATAACATTGCTACGCGTGTGTAAAAATAACCATCTGTACAACGTCATGGCTGAATTAATTGGGAGGGCAGGAACAAGCGGAAAATACGGATCTAGGTATCAAATAAATACGAGATGGGGAAACATTTTTGTTACTGTCAGTAGCTGATCAATAGCCGCAACATGATTAACCAACCCGCAGAGAAAACGAAAATAATATATTTGAAATCACCGTCATGCAATTTGCGTTCGGTGCAAAACAAATTAATAAAACGAAATCTTTTTTGTGGCAACACTTTTTCATACGCAGCATACGCATGCAACCAACGAATGTCGCGGTTGATGCACGATTGAGTGAGGACCGACTAAGTATCAACTCACCTTGAGAATTTGGCTCGGGAAGATTCTCTCTTGGGACCAGATGCATCACCGTCGTTTTCCCGAAGGGAAGACAAAGAGCACCGAGCGTAACATTGCTGTGCAGAAAACGGCCCTGATAGATTAATCGCAGGATCTCTGCCTTGGCGACTGCCTCTTCCGCCCAATCTGAAATTAAGAAGCTTTTTTGCTGACTCTGGCCTTCGAAGAATCTCCGGTTTTAAGAAGAAATTCCAGCATATTATATGCCAGGTGTAGCTAACACTGTCTTAAACATAGAACCAAGAACTGAGACAGGATGTGCAGCAAAGGCAGCATCTCACCAGACACTTTCGGTTTCTCTTTATATTTCAACCACACCTGGGCTGATTCAAAAATGCTACACGTACATCCGACGTCCTACCTTTTATAGCTAGTTGCATCGAGCATACAGAATTTATGACAGGCTAAAATACTTTTCATATAATAGTAATTATCATGTAATTAAAATACAAATAGCGTGTGACACCCACGCTGACTTTTGATACTGGTGCCACGCCTTAATTGGGTTACATGGCAACATGATTCCACGAGAGCAATGCCTCACGATGGCATGCGTCAACTTGCTATAAACTTCTCGCGACGGAATATTTCTCAGCTCGACGTAAACCAACAGAAAACTTTGATTGGCTGAGCTGTCCTGTTAACAATCTTTCTCTTTGTTCGATAAAACAATTTGCATCGTGATTCACAGGGAAAACAAAGTGAGTGGCGCATGATTCCTTGTTAAATGTAAATGTTTTCCATCGAACAGGTTCGCAATACATTTTTACATACGTAGTACGTGATCTCGTTATATTAAACTAATGGAATCTCGCACGATGCTCAATGCATTTTAACAAATACAAAAGCTTGGTGATGTATAACAACTATTCGATACGTATCATGTCTGCCTTTTCTATTGAGCTGGTGGTATCTGAAATAGCAGGGGTGGGAGAACCTACCTTCCGGCCAGTTTTCAAACACATGGTGTGCTATGTCCCCCGCAGAGTCACTTGGACTGAATAGGAACTCTTTTGTCTTACCACTGACGAGGATGAGGCGTAGATTTATCTGGAACACACAAGAGAAACACTGCCATTAATTTACGCTCAGCAGCCATCTTCTCTCTTTCTTCACATTTCCCTTTCTTTGATTTGTTTTCAATAGTTCCCAATGAGAAGGATTTTTCACCCATAAAGTATAACGACAATTTATAGCTGAGTAAGAATCGGATTATCACGTGCGAGTGACAAACGTGTATTGGAATTGGTACGACACACCGAAAGTGTTCTTGCGGTCCAAGATGAATGTGTGTGTGTGAAGGAGGGACCGATAATTAATGAGCGACTGCACGCTCCATGTAGATTGGCTTTTGCTCTTGGTGCACACGATCAAGATCTCAGGTAGGAGGACTTTTCGGCTGAATCGAGGATGTAAAGGCAGTGTGGTGAACGGTCTACCCTGGTGTCTGGTTTCATTCATGGTATACCAAGGACAATTAAGAGCGTATTAATCGGCGGCGCGGCGGGTAGGGGCCGGCCGGCACCGCTCGCTCTCCCTTTGTCTTTCCCTCTTTTGGCGCGTGCACCAAAGAATTGCGGGCTGTAGTGGTCGCGTTCGCTTGGCACGAAGGCAAATTCAATTATATGAGACGCCGTATAACGAGTAGTAAACGCCGGACAACATAAATAAATTACTAGGCGAAGCCGGAGCTCGCACCTGCACTTAAAGATGGGGCTCTGCTCTGTTGCTGCTTCTAGTGCTGCCGCCGCTCGTCACCCTTTGCGGTTAATGCGCTCGCGAGAATTCAGCGTGCCTTACCAAAGTATAAATCATTGTCTCTCTGGCAGAAATTATCCCCTGCTGGAGAGTGAGTCTTGAGCCCTGCCCTTCTGACTTCGCTCTGTAATAATAACCTGCTTGAAAATGATTTCAAGCACCGTCGAATCTATCTCCTGCGTCGCCCCAAACCATCTATCCCTCTCCTTTGTGACGACATTGTTCACATTGTTCAGTGACTGTTCCATACGAACGCTAATGTCTGTCACAAGGCGAATTTCATAGTTAAATAACAAATGATTCAAATCTAAAGAGGTCTAATTAAGTTTCAACGTGTCGAATTTATTCGCGTGAAACTGCAATAAACAGTACTGCAATAACAATAACTTTGTACTTTAGTAATTACGTAGATCGACGTGTCTGTAAATGCGGGTAAACTCGTATTTGGTAAACAATGTGTTAATTTATGCAAATGTGGCGAATCTCCCTTCAACCGGTCTACACAGCCGGTTCGGAATGTACAGAGAAGTAATACCAGGCTCGATAAGGTGGACAAAGTAAATTGGCCGTGGGAATACGGTACCGCTTGAGCATATGTAGAGAGTAATGCTATCGAAGAGCAGCGACGGTCATCGGGTAATATGTAAAGATGATGAGAAAATAATTATTACTGATGGCCGCCGGGGGCATGTCGAAGTGGTGCGATCAACACCGAGCATCCGATAATCAATGCTAGGCTAAATTCGACGGTACACAGGCTTAACGTCGTTTACATGTAACCTGTGGGTAATCCGTGTAGGGCACTGAACCCGATAATGATGTTTGGGCCGACGGGGATTCCCATATGTATATGAGCCTTTCCTCGTGAAAATTCGATCCTACGGTCAACTGGCTCTCTGTTGGCGGGAGAGTTCCGGGCAAAGTGCAAACGAACGAACAAGCCGGAACGTTTGAGTTTGAGCATGGGCGCAGAAGCGAGCGAGCGGCCGAGAGCGGTGAGCTACGATGAAGGGATGGAAAAGCTAGAGATTTTTGGAGTGACTCGTGGAAGGCAGAAAGACTTCAAAGGGACTTATTCATGCGGTACCATTCGACATTCAGTCCTTCTCTGGCGCACACATGCTCACACGCCCGCGCACGATCTGTTGCAGCCGAGTGCATGCTACCTGATGCGTCATCCCCGCATACTTCTCAAAGGGCATGGGGGTGGCCGCCGCCGCCGCCGCCGCCGCTTCTTTCAGCTTGACAACACTTTCCAGCGTTTTCCTCTCTCTCGCTCTTCTACGCCCGGCGACCAGCGATGAGTTCAACCGCAGCCGGGCGCCACTAATAGTAATTAGTTTTCAAAGCGGGGGGGACGGACGCTTGAGGCTCGAGGGGACGAGTAGCCCTGGATGAACGAGTACGCCGATCACAAGCCACCATCCACTGCGTCGCATCGTTGCCTAGCATCGTCAATGAGCAAATTTCCTAAAGTCCTGCTCGCCACCGAACCCTCTCATTCCATTTTACACTCGATTCTAGCATTCTCTCAACGTTGCATTATCTCCCATTCATCTTCCGATCGTTCCTAAAATTCCTTCAGTTCTCGCGTGCCGCTCTCTCACCCTTCAACTGAACCCGAGTCACCGCCAATTTTCCACTTCACTCCCAAGTAATTTCTAGATAACTTTAACAGTGTTGTACAACCGAGTGTGAAGCGTACTTTCAAATAAACCTAATCTAACTTGCGTTCAATGTGAGCCGTCAATTTGGAGAGAAGTGTACGATGCCTGGCTAGAATGATGTACTAGCACCAATTGTACTTGGACGCGTATGGCCACAAACTTGAAATCCAATTATTTGAAGTATCTTTGGATGAAGCAAGCAATTGCATTTGAAGTTACTCTGCAAAACTCAATAAGTCGATGAACGAAAGATCGCATTACGTGCGACTGCGACCATATCTGTGTCAGTGATTGAATGAATTTATTAAAAAAGGACTTTATTCAAGTAGCGTAAGTATGTGGCCTCGACGGAAACGTGATTGCTGCCGCGCGCGGACTTCGTAATGCTCGCACTGCTCAACGAGAAAGAAGTTCGGAAAACTTGTGGGCATTGTGATAATAATGAAAGGAACAAAGTTCATATAAGCTGCTCTTCCATTGAGATTACACTCGGCGTGCGAGCGAATGAAAACGATAACGTATGAAAAGGTTCGCAACTCTCGAAGGCCAGATCAATGTGCGAACGAATCACTGGGGAACAAAGAAAAGGGTGAGATAATGAATTTTATACTATTACGAAATGTTTTCAACGGATCGAGCTGAATTCATTTCCAGCCAATTTGAGTGCTAATTGATGACCGAACCAGCAAGCAGCACCTGTTATATCAGTGGCTCGATAACCTACCTCACCTCCCCATGGGATAATCGAACACGGACGATCGATCATCACGTTATGCCAGGCTATCGAAAAGCGGTTGTGCCAATAACAATTTTCTTTATAAGAGTTCAATTCGCATCACTCAACATTTACACTATCAGCACACTACTCCTGATTAAGGTCAGGGTTACAACAATGTAGCAGAGTTTATCGATGCAGATGAACTAACTGTATCTATTACAGTTCTCTGCACTCGACCTTCTGGCATGCCATAGAGCATTTGCATTAAAGCCAACGACTCGAGTTTTACTCTAAAGTTCGAATGCGATCGGCACACTCGTATTGCGGGAAAAGTCAATGCAATAGCCTTCTGTTGAGGCGGAGACACGTTGAAATTCCAAGTACAAACGAAGCGTACGCCTTTCCTTAAACGAAAGCTGCTGCTTAAATGAGTTCGATACGCTCAAGAAGCCAATTTGCGGAAGTGTCTATTGTTCGAAAGGGTCTGCGCAATATTGCAGCTTGTTACAGCCACGTTTAGGAGGACAGACAAAGAGAGCGGGAAGAAGAAGAGGGTGGCCGAGGGAGAGATAGATCTTTAAAATTCTAGGTCAAAGCTGGCGTGCCCGTGAAGTGTAATATTCGAGCCTTCCAGTATGAAACGTCGATGCGATGAGATGCCTTCTGCACATGCGGCTCGGAGCCGCCGTAAAGTGCAAAGATCATTTTTCACCGTTTCTCTTCGCCATGCGCGCGCGACCTCGGGCCTCTGTCAGAAAAGAAAATCTCGATGCAAAGTTGAAAGTCTCCATGTAGCTGCTCGCCGAATCGAATCCCAAAGTTGGCAACGTCGTCCAACACAAGACAATCCAAGACGATTGCCGGAAAAATGTTGTATCACTTATTGTTTAAAGAGGATGCGACGTAACCCAAATCTGTTAATGGGTACCGGAAACGATTTCGATGAAATCGCGTGTCGTACCGTTTTATTTTCCTCGCGGCATACACCTACTTGGCTTTCACTGCTTTCTCTTTACGGAGAAAGGAGGGATCTTTCTTTTTCGAGATACTCTCATATTAGCACAGCACGCGAAACATAAAGCGGTGATATGCGTGCCGCGTACAAAGTTTGTAACACCACCGTTCTATTCTGACGACCACCCTGTTTTCAAAATACAAAAGCACTCTGTTTGTATTGCGGACTGGTCTTCTAATCGGATTGTTGGCTTTTAAACTGATCCGACTTAATAAACTATTTATGTACAATACCAGCGGTCGAATGTGCGTCCTAATAAATTGAATTGGGACTTCAGTAACTGACAATAAATAGGTCAGTGAGATTGAGGTCGAATTCGAAAGGACTGCGAGCTAGCAATCGCATGTGGTTTCAGTTACTGGGTGTAATAGAAAAAATTCTTTGCTCGCGCATACTTTTAAGGAGTTCCTTTGCGTGCTCGACTCTGTCTAATCTCGCCGATTAAAGTTGTCATTCGGAGTGGTCAAGGCATCCTGATCGTGAAGTCCCTTATACTTCAATGCGGCTTCGCAGATTGAACGGAACGCTCACGGCCGATTCATCTACTCGGCGAAGATGATTGAATGAGACGGCGGCGGTCTGCGGCGGTCTGCGGCGGTCTGCGGCCAGCTATAACCGGCTAAACAACGAGCAAAAGAAAAACAAGGGAAGTGGGCTAATCGCGGACATATATCGGGGATTTGCCTTGATTTCGTGAGTGCGCGCGTCACACGGACCGAGGCTACACGTTGGGATCTGCTAACCGGGTCATTGGAGCATTTGGGTGCAGGGCCGAGTGCATCTATGCGCATATGCATACGGAACGACCCACATTCTGTACATACGTCCTTGGCATGCGTCTCCAAGAAAGCATCCCATGCAAATTATAATCCGCCACAACACGTCCAGTTGCACATCTCCAAAATTATCCGCCGTCAGAATGAAACTCTGATATGCTAGCAAAGAAGTCCGATCGATCCCGACTTACTTTCAACAAGGTCGCGCTTTCATCCTTCATTAAATGGGATGTTTCATGAAACCCAGCCTTCTCCAAGCTGTTCTGCAAAGTTGGTGATATTCCATTAGTCCTCATGCCATGTGGGATTATTATTTCATGGCTAATTCGTTGCCGCGGTTTTCTCAATTACACACGCACGCCTCGCCGAGAGTGATTTACGTAGCTGGCCTTTTCAGAGGAGTTGCCACTGCGGATACTGTTAACGAGGAGTTAATGGAGACAAATTGGTCGGGTGATCTAAGAATTAGTAATGCGTTTCAACCCCGACTGATGAATGACAAGTAGGAAAGGTGATGAGTACATACATGTGTTCAGGGTGATGTGAACAGAAAGTATAAACCAACTGCATCGAAATTACTCTTGGTGTATACGCTTGTGCGATAGAGCAGAGCTGTATTATGCTTTGCTTGCTATAAGAGATAAAGCACAGCTCTGGTAGGAAATCGATTAATGCAAAATCTAGAAGCCACTAGTACTGTGGAAGTAGACTTTTCCGAGGGTCAGATCGTCATAGCTGACTCCCGAGTATCCGCATCAGCGCATACATATACGTCGACTTCATTCGTATCGGCGAATGCCAGCACATTCTTCTGGCGAAACAAAGAGTAGCCTCGATCGAGAATCGAGAATCGAGAATCGAGAATCGATAGGGAGCGCTCGCTGGCCCTTTTTGCCTCAGGCTCCCGCCATTCTGACGACCTTTCATCGAAAAACGTGCACCACGGGGATCAGAGAACGAGCTATAACTGATACAGCGTATCCGAGAAGAGTTCCCCCATTTGCCCGACCCTCCTACTGTCTCAGAGTCTGTCTGACCTCGCATTTTCCTGGAGGCGACTGTGGAGGCGCCGAAGGTGCCGGCTTGTCGCCAACCAGTCAAGCCATTCCTTTATCCGTCGCGTCGATGCGAGGCGCAGCCTCCCACATATTTTCCCAGATGGGTCAACGAGATACTACGAATTATTCAGATGAAACCCCCGCTCAAAATGGGGCTGGTAGAGACCTGCGCCCAGGAGTGACACTGCTACCATTGCTACCAACAGACGACGAGTGTCCTGAGACCTACGAGTGTCTCCTTCCTTGTCAGGTATCTCACTGGCCGCTCACTTTATTGCTCAACGGGGGGATCTGCAGGACTACGAATTTATATCTCCTAGCTAGCTCCTGCCACCCATAAACTACCATCACCATTATCCAAAGTTCTATTATTCTGCCGAGAGCAAGGCATAATATAGTTTCGAAGGAAGGATAAAGTTTCGATAAGAATTTCAAAAGATCTGATGGATCACGAAGAGAGTGAGTGGCGAGTTAGTGGTATGCGAACGAATGGTGCTCGAGGCTACCTGAAATCTGCTGGTAAGGCAATCAGTCAGGCATCAAATATTAGAAAGCAGGCGATTATGCGGGCGGAGTCCGAGAAACGCTCCTCCGAAACTGTCTGGTCTGGTATCCTTTTTCAGGATATCTGGCGAGCGAACGACGACCATCGTCTTTCGGGCCTGGCTAGCTGCTGGCATTGTTGGACCAACTGGCGATCGTGTTCAAGGAAAGGATCGCGCGTCGGTGGAAACACAATGCGTGCCTCTGGCGAGAAAGCAAAATGCGAAAAAGGAGCACGACTAGAGAAAGAGAGAAAAGGGACCTGCGAGGCTTTCGCAGAAATTACGACGAAACGCTGGTCAAGATAACGAGTGGGCATTGTTCGTGGAACTTCTTAAGGCTCTCCTGGCGCACACTGACACACGCGCTTCTACCACGCAACCAGACAGACAATTACACGGCTCCCCGTGTGCTGCTGCTGCTGCTGCTGCTGCTGCTCCCGCGTATTCCCTCGCTGCTTCCTGTGTAACGCCAACATAATCGGAGCCGTATAACCGGCGAAAGCACCCGACGCCTCTGCGCAACGGTGCTCTACGTGACACACTTTTAAGAATGTGCCGAGGACGCATTGGTGTATCGTCACGTGGGAGATTCGAGGCTCCCCTGCACCGGCACCGCTCTGCCGAGTGGGCTAGAGTTAAAAGCGACAATCGTGCAACCCGGAACGAGATATTGCGGCCGTACCAAATGAAAGATAGCACGCTACGATAAAGCGGCCCTTCCGGCAGCCGCTCTGGGAAAACCGGCTGACGAACCCTCTCTCATCATGTCGAACAGTAACACGATGAAACTCTAACAAAATTTCATCTTCAGAAATCCATATATTAATAACACTTCATAAATATCGATCAAATAGAAAGTGTGTCATTTATGTACTTTCGATTTTAATAATCATTTGCACGACTCTCTTAAAATTCGCAAGAGGTGAACTTGGAAGCAGGCCAAGTCGAAGTTCGCATTGGCGAAGGCAAAGTTCGCCAGACGAGTTCGCGAATTCCCAAACCTCTACGACATCTTTGCCAGAAGGTAATTCTGCTGGGAAGCGATTAGGAGAATCGGCAAGAAAAGGGTGTCTTGCACAGCGAAAAGTGCCATACGGTCGATGACAAAGCAATCCTAAAGTAACGATCAGAGGGACGCGCCAAATTTTCGGGGTCTCGTATTAGATTCGTCCGTCTTTCCAGGAAATAGTGGGCGCACACCTGGTCAGGTATAGAAGAAGAGGAAGAGAGAGAGAGAGAGGAAGAGAGCGCGGTCGACGCAGCGAAGAACTAGATCGTACGGCAAGGCCTCGGGAATAGAACGAACAGCTCTAAAAACGCGTCTCTCGCCAAGGTGAGATTGAAAGGCAGAGGCGTTGCTGTCACGATTGCCGGGCTCTTACGCTCCCTTGGACGCTGCCTTCCGTATGAGTATCGATCTCACTGGGCGCAGCAGCATCATCGATTGACTTCGAATGCATCTGCCAATAGCAGATAACTCCTTCGACGGTGAATTTCCTAGCTGACCTTCACTACGACTCGATGAACCGTAATTCTCTCTCGGGCTCGTGGATGCTGTAGACCACACCGCTCCTTCGACATCTCCGTATTCCTCTCGAGCCGGCTTTAATTATGTACTTCCGCATCGGCCTACATACGCTCTGGTCTCTGCAGGAATGCGTCGAGTAAGACTCGACCAATCATGCTGACTTAATGATACGCCCCGACACGCTCGTAGCTTCTGTATTACGAGACATCCGCATGGATCCATACCCAACGGTGATCGGCACCGCTCCCACTCCACCATCCCCGCTCCTCCTCTCCTCCTCTCCTCCTCTCCACGAGCTTGGAAGCCTTTTATCAACAAATTCTATCTGACTGGCAGCAGAAGATTATGGATGTGCCTAAGCGGCGTGTCGATGTCACGGACATTAATGACGAGCAACGGACCGCGATGGGGCTCGCTCGAGCGGTAGACAGGGGCATTAAAATAATTGTCGCTCCCGTATATCGTTAGAACACGCTATAGCCCAGCTGCGAATCACACTTGACTTTGATTCGCCGAGAGGACGAGAATGATCGGGCAATGAAAAAGTCATTGTGAATATCAAGCTATTCGCACGAAAATATGCAATGGAACTGTGTGATTTTGGTAATTGTCGTATAACGAAAGCTCTGTGAATATAACTAAGTATGGATTGTCATTTTTGGGAAAAAATATGAATTACCTTTGGCAGGCAAGAGCAAGCACGCGGACTGTGTTCGAGTTATTTTTACAGTGTTCACGGAATAGTCGGTGGTCGTAATTACATCAATTACAAGTTGACCTTAGGTTAATAAATACTAATGCTACGCCATGCAGCTCGAGCATTTCTGCGATGGTCACGTGTAGACTTTAGAATGAGTAATGTTTTCCTTTTCTCAAGGCAATAGCGCAAATGATGTAGCTTTCCTGATACCGAGGATTCAAAGATTACAGGGAGAGTCGGATTATGTATACATGCACGTACTACTTATCCTAAAGGTTGCGAGCGGATTTCAGTTATATACTGTCCAGAGGTATAAGATCAAATTTAGTGAGAGTACCGAATGCACCTGCGACTCCTAGTCGCTAAAACCGGTCATACTTGTTCCGACTCGATGCTACTGTTACGCGAATGAAAAATATTGCTCTCGCGGATACAGCAATAGGCAATCTGAAAGGCTCGGGTTTCACTTTCTGGCTTGATTCCAGCGCTCCCGAGACCTGAATTAGTATGATACTCCATCCGATATTTTTTGAAGCCCCACTGTGTCCATTGTACTTTGATCGCGTTCCCAGTTGCTTCGAATTGTCTCGAATACTTTTCATACCAGCTGCGCCTCTCAGTATTTCCCGGACCACTCGCTCGCTATCCGACACCAATCACACACACACACACACACACACACACACACACACACACACACACACACACACACTCTATGTCTACGACTAATGCAAACTGCTAGTGAATTATTAATGACTAGTACCAGAGACGAAAGATAAAAAACGCCTGAACTTGTACTTGCTAAACATCTTGTTGCGTATGAACATAGGTATGTCTCTTGGTGCAGACGCACCGGAGAGCGCAAGTGGTGTAAACTGCGCGTGGTATAAAAAACACCGGGTTCAATTAGGGTTAATAATTGTCATTTCGCGCGAGGCGTCGGCGTTTTCGTCGCGCTGGCATAGAGAGGAGAGCGCTATCCCAAACTGGGTTCGAAAGTCATAGAAATTCCAAGTGATAATATTGTTCACGCTGCTAACAGAGCGGGTTATATTTAATTATTTAATGAGATTGGCCGATATACACCAGACATGCTGTGCATCGCTTGCGTTGCTGATAGAAGATTAGAAGGTACCAGTTTTCGAAGATTGGAATTTACATTGATTCGACGACACATGCCAAATTATGCGGTGGTCGCCTCGATACTTGTACTTAAACTTTCATTTATACCTCTGAGCAAGTTGTCGCAGAGAAGTGCAACGATAGGTCGCGCACAGCATTATTCATCTCATGAAAGATGAAGTCCTATACACGGGACTGCGGATTGCAGGCCGCAATCGATCATTTATTCTCGACTGAAGAGTGCTGACGATGAGTTCTAGTTATCTGTTGTAAGCAAATCCGATAGAGCATCGCTGTAGTAACGCCAGTTTGAATATTAAATTTCATGCGTCCTGATTACGGCCCTCGAATTCTGACCAAGCTTAGTGAGATACCTTACAATCTTTTCGAGAGCATTATACAAGGAACTTCCCTAGTTGAGCAAGTACATATCTGTCTTCTCCCTCCTCTTTCTACTGAAACTATGCCACTAGACACCTTTCCAGCTCATTGATTTTCGTCGCTAATTGAATGGAGCGTGCAAATATACGCCCTTGTTTGTTTGATATTTGAACAGGCCTCACCCATTCAAGCTTATTCCGATTGTGGCAGTCTCGCTAATTAACACAAATTTCCCCTCTGTAATAGGCTTGATTCACATTTCAAAGTACAGGTAGTCTCAGGATAAGTAAGTAAGCTCTCACTTTAGTGCGAGGTAAGTGTTTCCTCTAGTGTGAACAGTCTCGTTCAAGCCGAAGCAATCATTTCTTTCATGAATACACACCTATTACAGTTATAGAGCATACCCATTATACGAATTAACCTGTATTCCTCTAAGGTCGGAATGAATTGCTCCTGTATTTCGAATCCACTGGCTCGAAATATATCGGGACTATAGAGACGCACGAGCAATCGATCGCTCTTCATGTATCGACGCATTGTTCCATGACTCTTCGGCAGTTTCGCGCTATTGTCCGGTAATAAATATTACATGGACTCTTTTCTCTCGCCTCTCCACATTTATTATTCTTCGCTCACCGATGTGATTCTCCTCCACGTCAGAATGAGTGATGAACAACATGCGTCGGTTCGAGTATCCATCGGCGTTCTTATAGACACTGCAATTTACGCATTGATTGGTCGTGCAACCAGGAAGTTACTATTCTTAACGTTTCATTAAAATATGATTGCTGGCTCTCCAAGTGAAGACTATAGCTGATAACGCGCGGATCTAAACACGCGACCTAGACCCGACCTTTTCCGAGTTCCTGGGTAACACAAGACTAATATACATAGACACAATCCATCTTGGTTCCGGAATCGAGTGGACGAACGTCGGAGTTCCATGTAATATAATGGGGCACTGTAACGTTGCGTCAGAACTTTTAACCCTTTGGGGTACAAGGGAAAAAAGAAACTTTTGCCATTAAAATAAAGCTTCAGTGAAATTCTACTGACCAGAGGGCGAAGTCAGTTAAATTCCTGAGAATTAGAATAAAATTTGCAGCTGCAGCCTGGAATTCTTAATTTGTTGCTGTTTTAATGACGAACGGTGGACGCTCTCCAGTTCTAATGCAATTTTTAAAGTAAACGAAGGTTGCAGAGGCAGAACAATTCACTATTGCTCAACTGAAGAAGTCAAAAGTAGAAACATTTTCATTTTCAGTACTGTAAGCAGGCCTTTCGCTATTATATATTTTCCCCTCGCAACATAGCAAATATAATTATCTTCATTTTTACGGTACTTGGAAACATCTGCGCTCCAAGCGGACGTGCTCGCTCAAAATTGAAGTTGGCATATTGTGTGGTGGAATATGTTTAAAGTCGTAAGCAGGTATTTACAAAGCAAGCCCTGATTTTTGTGAGATCAGAACGAAAAAAGGTATTTTGCGCAACCGTATTACGTGCACACAATCACAAGTTTCGCGTAAGCGCGGATGTGGGTCCGTATTTCTAAATAAAGTCTGTGATACTTGACACATCATCAGGGTTCGTCTCCGCGTTGCTTGTAATTTTGACAGAATTGAAACAGTAATCTAAATGCAAACCGGAGCGGACGATCCGCAACGTTTCCATGAAAGGGTTCACCTAGTGGAAATGTGAAATTCAAAAAAGATTGAAAAAGATAGTACGGAGTTGAGCAAGGTGGAAAAAGAAACTGTAACCTAAGCTGCACTGTCAGAAAAATAGGAGAGTCGTGGCGATGTAACTTCGAAATGCACAGCAGACGCGGGAAAGAGGGCCTTTGCAAACTGTGAGGGACGGATGGGTGAATATCTTACTCAAAGAAAAAGCGGCGCTAAAGATCGGTTAGGCTGAAAATACGATGCCCGGAGGACAGAGAGCATTTATTTTATCCTGGATATATCGCGATAGTTGGCTGCCGAAAGAAATTCGTCCAGTCAAAGGTAACCGTGTCCCAATAAAGTGTAAATGGATTAAGGCTTAAGCCTGTCATGCGACTACGAAAATCCTGAGTGGCGAAGGGGGGCGGAGGGGATTCCGTACAATCTCGGCGAATCCAGTGTCAACGGACACTCTAAGAAGCCGTTACATACCTAGAGCCTTTTCGTAACCCGATGCACCGATGCACCAACGCTATTCTTACCAACCCCACCTATCGATCACCTTCCCATCTGGTATAGCCATCTTCGCATCGACAACATTTAATACTCTAACTTAGTATCAGCGTAGATGGAAGTGCACTTTTTCTATTGATGAAACTTAAACAGCTGGGACGGATATCGATCAAAGGTGTACAAGTCTGCTTGAGGGCGAACTTACATGCAGTGCGCTATTGCGAAGAGCATTGCACGAGAATGGTTGCTCCCGGTTGAAAAATGATATAATCGCAGAGCGTATCCTTTATTCGATAGCTTCTAATTAAATCTCTCTTGTCCTGGTGGTATTAGGTGTTGCGCACCACACCAAATTAAATTAGCTCTGCACTGTGTATGTAACATGTGCTAGACTTATTCCAACATCCAACAGACACGATTTACCCAGGAGAGCGATGCCAACACAATAGAGAAGCCAGTACTGGACTGTCGAAACCGTCAGAGGTATTCGTTAATTAAAAGCGAAATTGGGACTCTGGGAAACGGTGGCAAGCCGTTTCAAAGATCCCATGCGCACGCTTCTGAATATGAAGCCGAACCTATTGTTGTCGCACAGACATATACACACAAAGCACCAGATGCAGTGAGAGAGACTGGTGACGCTCGTCGCGAGATCGAAGAATCTGAAGTTAAAACTCACATATCCGGTCTCTTTGATTATTCCTCCCCACCATCCTCGCCCCAGACGCATCATGTAGCGCGGCGTAGAGTGGAGGAGAGGGGTGAGCGCGTTAGGACTTTCATTACGAGTTCGTTACGATTCTCGAGGCAAAAGGCAGAGAGGGCCAAGGCTGAACGAACTTTCTCCTAAAGATGAAACGGGAGAAAGGAACAAGAGAGCCATGGCGAGCGGCGAGCGGCGAGCATTTGTTTGGAACAGCTGCTCTTGCTTATGTCCCTCGTTCGTCACAGAACGCGTTTCAGGCTCTCAAGTACAGCGGGAAATCTTACGTAAGAGAGCTAGCGATCGCGCGTCAGACAGGGAGAGGGAATAGTTAGAGAGAGAGATAGAGTGGCGGCGGGATAGCAAACGTGAAGCTGCAACAGGGAAGAGGAGCGTTCAGACTTGGAAGTAATGCGAAGAACGCGTAGAAAGAGAGAAAAGCGAGCAATGAGAAAGAAAGCTCTGATGTAAGGGTCAAAATAGAGGGAGAGGGGCAACGGGAGCGTACCGAAGAGCTTTGAGAGAAGAAAGGAGAGCGTGGGTGTGGTGGTGGTGGTGGTAGTGGTGGTGGTGCAGGGTGCAGAGAAACTCGTCTATATGTATACTGGAAAGCCCCGCTGCTTGGCGAGTGCCGATCGATCGCAGCAGCAGCGTTCGCGCGCTCGTCCTCTCCTCTCTCCCTTTCTGGAGCCTCCTGCCGCCTACTATCTATCTCTCTAGCCCTCTCGCACTCTCTCCCTCCCATCATTCCTCGCCCTTCGGCCCTTCCTTGCCACCTGCTGCCCCACTCCCTCTCCTGCTCCCACTATTTGCGGCAGAATTCTCTCTTCTCCGACCACCCCTCTTCTTCCTTCGAGAGCTGTATTATGCTCGGCTGGCTCACCCGGCGGCCAGAACGCCTGCCTGCCTGCCTGCTCGCTTGCCGCAGCTCGCCTGGCTTCGCGCGACGCTACGGCTATGCTCACATTACCACACGCTCATGCTGCTGCCCCACTGCTGGTGCTCGTGCTGCTGCTGCTACTACCACTGTTAAGATTTCCGCAGAGAATAAGTGGATAGAACAGTGTAGTCGGCAGTTGGAAGGGAGAAGACGAGATGTCCTTCCCCAGGCGGCTCTCGAACTTTGAACTTAGAGGAATCTCAGTTTTTCTCGAGCCAGCTTTTTTTCTTGCAGCTCTGGCTTGCCCGGCTGGATAAATTCGTCGTACGATATCGTACTCTATTCCATATGTGAGCCTACTTTGTTTCTTCCCTTTAGGGACTCTAGTTACTTAAGTCAGTTTTTCTAGCCCGGCCTGAGAGGGCGAAAAAACGATGGCTGTTGGTAAGAAAACATTCGGGGTACTGATAGGATCGAATTAGGTTGTTGGGAGTACTGCTGGGTTGGCCCCTCGCAGTCAAGCCAGTGTTGGATAGAAGTCCATATTTTTCCCCTCCTTGAAGGCAAGCGGCGAGTTTGATATTAACGTGAAACAGTGGTTGGATGGTGTGGGCATCGCATCGAGTTAATCTTGGCTCGTCGTTTCATCCTCTGTGTTGGAGAGCCGCGAGGGATTAGATTTAGTGCGGCATTCAGATATACTTGGCTCAAAAGTGGACCGCTTCTATTGGATCGTGCAATTGAAATCAATTCCTGGTCACAGTTTCATTCGCGGCGAGCACTTATCGTACTTTCTTACTTCCACCCTCCCGTTGCTTTTCGCCCTTCATTTGTCACTTTACCTACTTTCCTAACGCATTAACCGATAACTTTTCCATTCGAGGAAAGAAAAAACACCTTCTACCTTCTCGTATTAAGTTTCTTGCGGAAGTGCATTAGCGACGGACACCGATCGCAGTTGGAGAAAGAGGGTACGATCTGATTGCCCTGGTCCGCTCGAAGTAACTTTAATTTTAGAGGGTCACTGTTAATTTCGTGCCCAGACCGGACCCCGTCTAATTAGACACGTTGCCTTAGGAGTTTCTTTAAGGCAAGAAACATGCTTCCTCAAAGTTCTCCGAAATTCCTAGCGCTTCTCTTGCAGTCTTAATCCATAAGGACAAACCAGGATTACTGTCGCACTCCTTATTGGTAGGAAATGCTCGAGCCAGCTGTTCAGCAATCCATGAATATAAAGCGGATCACGACTAGGCACCCACTAGTGAAAACGACCAATCAGTTCAATAAGCCGATCAGCGCGATGCTGCGTGGGTTTCTATTCAAAGTTAGCCTTAACTAACCCAGTTGCTATAACGAGAATCCAATGGAGCAGGACGCTAAGATTCTGGACTACAAGCGAACTGTTTACCCGTGTCTCCCGCTGCGATTCATGCAAAGCCTTTGGTACACGACGGCTTACCTGCAAAATACGTGAGACAACGCTCTGCTTCCGTTGTATCGAGAGTGTGCCTGAGATTACCCCGCCCACTCCTTCCTGGCACTGCTTTATGCAAACTGTCAACACTATTTACACGCTTTTCATTCCCGTAACTTCTTCTCCTAAACCGATACATCATTGATTTAATGGAAAAACTAAAGTGTGTCACTGGCTAGTTTACCAGCTAACATTTATTAACGTTGAGCATTATTAATTACATTGATGGATGTACATGCAAAATGTGAACCCGTCGCTGGTCAACAACGTGTTAATGGATTTACCCAAAGGGCTTCTGCACCATATGATCGATAGAGACCACCGGATATTCGTATGGCTTGCTCGAATTCAGAAAGGAACTACACCTCATTAAAATTCTTCGTTCCATTCGACAGATGTGCAACTTTCTGCTCTGCTTTAAAATGTAGATTGGTAGAGTGGTAGATATCAGAAAAATGACGTACCAGTTACTTATCACCAGTAAGTCTGGTTACCCGAGCATTCGTAGAAAGATGACCGACCTGATTTCTAAACATGAAATACATGGAAGAGAGGCGAGCGAGTAGTGAGAATCGGTGTGTAGAATCACCTATATTTAACATGGGAAGAGCAGCGCTCTGAGAAGGATTGGACGGGCGATGAGACGTCTGCTGGCACCCCTCCTCTCGTTATTAAGGAAAATCAGGGAGTTGAACTGCTCCCACTTTCATCGGCGAGGTACTTGAGGGCTGATAAGAATGTCGAGGGGACGATACAAGAGTCATTTGCCACGCGCATTGCGGACCAAAAGAAATAAAGCTTAATTTTTAATCAGTACTCGACACTTCACCGAGCCTCGTTTAAGTACATAATCCGTACAGGCAGCAATTAAGCTGTTCCCGAAAGACCACTATGGGAGGGAGTAGAGGCGCGGCACGCCTGGAGAACAAGTTCTTCGAGGAGAGCACTGCCACTACAAGAGTCGACATCGTTTAACTATTAACTGGCCCAGTTCCTGGCTACAAATTGTAATTAGTATCCCGCTGGAACTTTCCAACGAATTAATCACGTCTCAACTTATTACAGGAGCCATGACAGGTACATACATACTAATTCGTCGGAAAAGTTAATAGGGAAGGGTCCACCCATGGAATAGTTAGCAGCCCTTTTACACCGGACAACAACTACAATTATCAGGCGAGCGTATCTACTCATTTGATGCTCGTAGTTTTCCCTTATCGTGTTCGCTTCCTTTCTTAAGGAGACTGGTACCTACGCAGAGAGAAGCCGAGAAAGCTGCCGAGCGGCATAATCATGATATTTAACATTTTTGAGTGGCGGCAATACTGCACGGAGTGATAGTGCACTATCGAGCCACTTATCTACCATTAAGTTTACCTCGCTTCTCATTTTCGAGGACGATGAAAGGCATCCAAGATACGAGCGAGCGAGTGTCTGGCGGCCGTCCGATGAAAGGGAGGAAAGGGGCGCGCACGATATCGTAGGTATATTAAAGGGAAGATAAAATTGCTCGAAGGAGAGAGCTCGTTCTCCGATTAAACAAGTGGAAATCCTTAGATCGGAGGAGCGTGGTACACGTATGGCGGTGGTGGGTAATTTAATAAGGCCACCCAAATCGGTTCGCTCGCCAAATAATAATCCTGTGAGAGGAGAGGGCTACCGAGAGAGTACAAGGAGGAGGGGCTGGTTAACCTCGACCCCGAGGAGTGCCAGGGCGGGGGTGGGACTGCAGCTAGTACATGGTGGAGACGAGACTGATCGATGAAGAAAAGTATGCTATTTCAGGAGCCTCGAGGACTCGAGACGTGGGCGAATCTGGGTGCTCTCGACACTGTGACACCTCCTTCAAGGGTATCGATTCTCCGGTTGCACCTGGGTCTTCCTCGCTTCCTCTCCTCATGCTTCCTTCTTTCGGCACCCGAGACGTATGTTAGCTGCGAATTCTTATGTAAATCGCTTCCAGCCGAACCGATGCCGAGCAGGAAATATTGCCGATCCTTCCGGGAAATACGTATGGCAAGTATATGTACATACGCGGGCGGAGACATGTACACACCACGCTTTTCTCTTATTCGCTCACTAAGTTCCTTGCTGTCGGGTAATACGTGTTGGCTCTGCGTGCTACCTCTCAGTATAAATCGTCGAACAGCGAGATATTAGCAGGATTCCAACGAGGGATCGACTTGATATGAAAGGGTCGTATTCAATGCAGAGCCTGCGCACGAGTAGGTCTCCCCTAGTTTATCCGAGGATTACGCTTTTGTCCGAGTGCGCCATGGAAATCAATTTGGCGCCACATCTCCCGATTACGCATTCAAACTCGCCAAGCACTTCGTCCAGATGGTAAATCCACTATTTCAAGCCGAACAGTGATGTCAAAATTCCCTACTAGAAATGAAAATTCTCCGCGCGCTATACCAACAATTTCCACTTCCAGTCTCCACTAATTAATGACTGCGACATGACTTTGTAACTTTTAATCAGCATCAGAGATCCTCTCGCATTTGGTATTCGCTGGGCTATCAATATGCTTCTGGGTGGGGCTTCTCAATAAGAAAAGCAAGAATACTTTCTTGTTCCCAACAGTAATTGCGGTCTGAGTAATTCAGCGCGGAGAAGCCCGCAATTGAACTGAATTATTGTCAGAGATAATTAGCCTGGCGGTGATTTTCCTTTCAAATCGTTATTGCCACGACCCTTTCCAATCTGGCCATTCAATTGCATCGGGAGTATTAAATGAAGGTATTTTTTGAGCTCTGCATAAGCAGGCAAAAAATTGCTTCAGTAAGATCAACCGTAAATCAACTTAATAATATGTGCTACGTTTCAGGTGATGAAGTTTGTATCATTATGTTAATAGTCCATTAATGCTAATTAAATTGCCATTAAGAAAGCCATTCAGGTTGGATGATAGCGGGACACTTCCTCTTTGTGTCTGTGAATATCATAATGCGCTAATGCCACAGAGAAAGAGATGACTATAGTTCTGCTATAACCGAGTACATTTTATTGCGTCGAGTATGCAGATAGCATCATTCATAAATTGCGCATAACTGTGGACATCATCAATTTGAGTCAGGCTTCGGTCATCAAAAGAAAGATCAGGAAGATTGTGTTATCGTGTGGAGATATAATCGGTCGTTAATGTCAATTTATTGATTGCACAGTCTTTCTTGTCAAGCGAGCGCAGCGGGAATGCGTTGCAGCGCATTGGAGGTGTCACTGGAAGTTGAGATAACAAAAAATAATAGCAGCCTCAAATTGAATTAATGAAGGTAGTGAATACAATATCAATGGAGCGAATGCAGCTAGAGCTGAAGGGAATCGTGCAGAATTTCCAAATCGTATTAACACGTTTCAGCGTAGTTTTGCAATCGGCTTGGTGTAATTAAGAGCGACTTGCGGTCCTGATGCAATTAGATATGCCGATTAGACCGCTCGGTGGGTCTGTGTTGCATTAGTGTGGAGCAATGTGGGCCGAGTTCAGTTTGCACGTGCGAACTGCGATGCTAGCTCGTAATCGAATATTCCCCAGTACCAAGCATTGCAATTGCAAACCGCACAGTAGTGGTACCAGGCCAAGAACAGAGTATTCGGTATCCCTGGCGTCTATTCCAGCGGCTTTAAATAGTAACCCTTGAGTGACGCGTACGTCCAAGTGTGCAAGTATGGAAAGCAGCAGGGTGAGCGAAGGAAACGCTTACAATTATCGGATGAGACAAGTTCTTGATAATTAACTCGCGAAACTCGCCAACATCGCAGTGGCCTCGCTACATAAAGAAAAGCGATTTCCTAGTGAAATGTCACAACCCTGTTAGTCTAGCCGAACCTATTATTATCGCTTAAGAGGGAAGCGAAACTTCGTTCTCCGGTGGTTGCCGCGTACACGATAAACCACTTTGCCCGTTCCCAGAGTGCATCGCCTTTTCGAGCTTGAGGGATCGATCTATTCTTGTCATTTTTTCCGCTCTTTGAGCCTAACGGAGTTAATTATTCGCATCGTCCAATCCTTCCCCTTCTTCGCCAGTAACACAATGTGTTCTTCTTGTCGAATTGCTTTCATTATTACTGCTGTTCTCAAAGAAGCTGAATCAGTGGGAGTTATCAGTATCTGCTTTCAGATTTCCCAACACGCGGCACAGGTTCTTCCTGTCGGTGTGTTATGTGGTTAAACATCAACACGATTACAGGTGAGTGGGTTTCCACATCGAAAGTCAATGGGCAAGAACTGATCGATAAGCTCTTGCCGATAGGTTCTCCTCGCTTATCGGTACTGGCGACGCTACTTAAGCGGCAGTTTCTCGCGCGAATTTCGGCAATACGGGATGCAGATAATGCTACTGCAGGATTCATACGTATGTACGGCAGCAGGCAGACATGCATGCGTGCATATATCAAAGCGTAGTGTGCCGGAAGAGCGGCTGAGGCTTCCCTAACGGAAAAACGATTATCTTCATGCTCGGTTTGCCAGCATTCTCGCCGCAAGGGCGACAATCTTTGCCGATGTCACTAAACCCGCGAGCAGAGAAGATTTCGCTCATGCGCCGTTACTCCACACTGCTTTCACAGGTAGGCATAAGAGAATTCGCGCGAAAAACTGGGCCAGGAAAATGAAGCAAAGGAAGAACCCGTTTTCTAATCTCTGAGCCGAAAAGACAATCGAGCCAAGCCTTGGGAGGAACAAGTTCTTTCTAAATGCCGAGATAGTTTTCGTTTTAGGGCAGTGCGGTGATGACGCCTGTCAGAAGTTCCAGAGTGCTTTACTATACACAGTCATCAGAGTAATCATTTTGTTCCGAGATAGCGGTGCCTCTTTATCGCTCCGTGTGTGTGCACGGAACACTCTTGTTGACATTTCCGGTACCTCGGCTCGCGCGCGACAGACATATCGGGCTATAGAGAGGCCATGCTTTTTCATAAACATTTACTTAGGGCAAGGGATGTCTTTCAAATAGACAAGCTCGATCGAAAGAAAACTTGGGTTATATATCAAAAAGATTTCATCATCAGCAACGAGGACCGGAGAATTCCGATAATGTGGCTGGCTTTCGATCAGTCTCGACAAAATCGTCGGATGAAAAAAAGTGGCTACCTCGTATGAACGATGCGGGATCGAGAATCTGGCGAAAGCGGGAAATTCGCGATTTCCGAACCGGACGAGAGTAGAAATCGGACGGTTCCCGCATTGATTTCCTCTTTTCCCATCGGTGTTTTATGTCTGATTCAGCAGGGCTATAAATTCTGGCTAACTTATCCATTCGGCTGGAAAGCTTTCTTCGTTAATGCTTCGTGCCTACTTGCTACCATCTCCTCTTCTTCATCGTCGCGGTTCTATCTCTGCCTTTCCTTTCCTCGCTCTTTCCTCTTACCTTTCTTTCAAACATTTTCCTCCAGACGCGCGCAAACTTCGATAATCCTAACTCCTCTCTTCTCGGTCTTCCAAATTTCTTTCGTAGAGGAAGAGAGAGAAAGGGAAAAAGTGCGGCACGCGCTTCTCGCCGGACTTATTACGGCCATCAATATTCAGGAAATAGTGTATACACCGAGAAAGCGAACCGCAGTATTTATGCACATAATTTATACTCACAATGTACACGATACACAACCCGATAAAATCTTCGTACTTACGCCATGCTTTGGAGCTACTTTCAAACTTGCATTCGACATTCTTAGGCACTCTCTGTTGTAATTGTTATTCCTGATATAATATTTAAAGTGTAAAGAGTTTCTATGGGGTGATTTTGTTCGTGCAATGTGCATAGTAGGCAGGAGATGAGGCGAATTGTCGTGCATTCGTAATTGGAAGTGAATATGTCCTGCCGAAGGCCTTGCGGTGACAGAGGGCAGTGTCTTTTTGTTCGGCGTTAAGAAAAGAGTTGGGTGGTGCTTGGAAATATCGATAACTTTGGAGCCACTCCAATTACCCTTTCGATAAATAGGGTGTAACAAGCAATTGTCAAACTGCCAAGTATCGAAGCCCTCGTACAGCCGAGATTTTGTGGATTTAACAAAGACTGTTCATCTTGCCCACGCTCTTTAACCCTTTGCGCTCCTATGACGTATCAGTGTTCAGTCTACACATTGTTAATTTTAGATTCAAATACTTTCCAAGATAGAATATAAATCGAATGCCATTGCTGTACTTCATAAATATCGACTAATTGTTGGTCAAGAATAATATTGAAATGGACCAAGAAAGGCTACCGCTAGAAATGAGAGTAATTGAATTTAAAGGTAATGGTCGAGATGTGGGAAATGTCCCAGCCCTTAATTGATTAGACACTGGAAAAGAAGCCGAAATAGCCGTGCTGTAGTTTTCTGGCGGCGTCGTATTTTTGCACCGGGATTCATGTATATTTGGATGACCGAATTTCTGGAAACGTGCATCGACGATATTTAAGTGTCTGACGACGCAGCATGCCGTCGCGAAGACACCTAATTTATATTGACCGGGGTCAAGCGCAAATAAAAGGATTTCCGAAAAGCTCGGCTTTCGTTTAGTTTGGGTTGCTGGGAGGCAACGAGCTCATTTGTACTCTCGAAGAATTCTAAGTTTGGACACGACCACGTCCGCAGCGTTATTCAGGAGCTCAAACTCCCACCGACCATCTTTGCGGCACGGATGCATGCAACTTTGTGGAGGTAATTAGTTCGGCGAGCTTTGCCCAGTTTAATACTAACGATCGTTGAGATCGAGTTTAATAAAGAGCAAAAGCCAGTGCGGGAATGCTGTAACAGGGATAAAGTACCATCGCTTGAAGCTCGGTGCAGTGTTGCCGCCGCAAATGCCATCTTTTATCATTTCGTGACTGTTACTGACTTCCTGCTTGGAACGCCAAGGGCGATTTGGAGACGCTAATTCAACTCTATCTGCTCTTCCATATGTGTAGGCGTCACTGCGTACGGATATTGGAAAAAGTGTAAACTAGGGAAAAATAGGCAGAAAATGTGTAGGAGTACTGCACACTTGTAGTACTAAAATAGTATCGTGCAGTCAAATAAAGGGGTCAAGTCTACAGTTTTCCCAGAAAATAAAGCCAAACATTCTGCTGGCTTTGAATTCAAATGAATTCAATCATTCGAAAACATTTAGTTATTTTCTTCGACAATATTCCAAACACGATTACACAGACGCACCTCAAAACTAGAACTTGTGTTGGCCGTCCACGTGGTGAGAAATATCTGAGTGGCTTGAAATCGAAATCGGTCGAGGTTCTGCCACGCCATTAGTCTAACGAATTTGAATCCCAAAGCGGATCGTGAATGCGACCCTGTTGGAGCATCCTGCTACTCCTGCCGCACTGGACACTCGTATAACATGTACGCTTCGGGTATTATCACATGTCAAACGAGGTTTGCGCGATACGATAGTCCACCAATTTGACGTATCAACCATCATCAAGGATTCGGTTCTCGTAATCGATGAAATCGAAGCGGAACCCGATGCTCCAACAAGCCTTTGTCGCGGTAAATGTCAAATACTTTCGCAATTCACCATATCCCCTCCCGTTACAAACGAAATTCGCACTCCATGCAAACTGCTTCCAATAGAACGGCATTTTAAAGGCAATGCAAATGTATCAACTCATCCGTTCAAAAATGTACGTGAAAAGACGCCGGCTCGAACTTGCCTTTGCCTGATTGGTGTGTGCCGAATCGCCTTCGATCCTATCGTCTCGAGCATGCAACATATACATATACATATACGGTCCTTGCTACCGTCATAGCACACGTCATTGGTACAGCTATCGTGTGTAGGTGGCAACACATGTCGGGCTTTGACGCAATTGACAGCAATCGCACGTTGCAATTGAGAGTTAATTGCCAAGGATTATTTCGGTCGCCACACAGAGAAAGAGAAAGAGTGAGAGGGAGGATCGGCGAAAAAGGGGGCGAGGAGGGAAACGAAATTATCGATTTCCTCTGGTGACTTGTGAGCGAAGGTACACGTGCGAGAAGCTCGATGAGGCCTGGCGCGTCCAATTAATGCAAGTAGGGAAAGGCCTTCTTAGACTATATTAGACTGATCGATCTCTAATTATATCGGGGCAACGTCATCAAGCGTTCATCTCTCATTGATTCGTACTGTTATAGTCGTATCTTACACGCTGTATAATACGACTGAATAAATTGGCCCACTCTCTCGAAATGAGGGTGTATGCTTGTCAGCGACAAAGTTGACTCCCATGTCTTGCCACACTTATTGCATCTGGTATAATGTGCTCAGCATAACAACAGCGTTACAGTGCTGGTGAAAATTGTAGTCGTGTGACTGTGAGAGGTTGCGGATCTCCCGGCGGGTTTGTCTTGTTTGTCTTTACTTTTGACGTTCGCGAGACAGCTCATCGTGATGCGCAATGTAAACGAAGATGAGGCTTTTGCGATTCTGCTCGAGCTAGCTAGTAAACGGAATGCAACAATGAAAGACGCGCGCGAGCAACGTGGCACATGTACCGGAAAACTGTAGCTGTACGTAGAAAGTATGGAAGCCACGAGTGTACAAATGAGTAAGGAACTTTTTTTTCAATTCACGATTTTTCCTATTGCGAATATCTACGATGGCATTTATGTTGGCTGTCAGAGAGATGCAGATATTAAACAAAGAAAATTGTAATAATAAAAAGTGAGAGGATTCCCGAGGAAAATACAGATTGAATGGATCTGTAGAGTAGATAGTAAGTTGGAGCGATGACGAATATCTCTCAGGGAGTAGGATCGGTGGCTCGGAATTTAATATTGTTCCGAAATGATTGCTGAAATAAATGGCGCGACTGATGAGTATCGCTGGAAGAATGGCAGAATATTACGAAGAGTAACATTGCATTGGATTTCCGATTCGTCTACCAGGCTTTGAGTTTTCTCCGATTGTGCATCGCCGCTTAAATTAATTCGTGGAGTCAATACGTGCATGTGGGCGTCCACGCATGTGATGCTTGCGTATGGGAAATCGAATGATTTGCTGGAGGCTGGGACAATAAAATCGGGGGATGGTCAGGAGACAAGCGTTATTGTATTCAATACCAAGTACGAGCGTGGCAGCGCGAAAAAAAAGGAGACGTGATTTATCTCTTGCTGAATTTCGTTTCCCGGCCGATCATAATTTATATGCGTATACATATAATTTTACCGAGAGCCATCGAAATTGTATCAGCTTTAATTCCTTGTTGCCTTGCGCAGCAACTGCGCACTTAGACACGCTTAATCCTTCGCGAGCTGTTTGCATGTTTAATATTCAAATATCGTTTATGCAATAAAACACTCTGAAAAATATTAACTGCCAGATGCAAGCAACATGTGTCGGATTGAAGGTGAAACAGAGGTTTGAAATGCAATTATTAACTTTGAATGCAAAGATTGTAGAAGAAGAGATTGTATCAAGAGGGTTGATGTACAACACTATGTTAAAATCTTATGAAAAGTGTTGACGACTAAGACCGATTCGAGAAACCTTAGATCCTTTTAGGACTTTATATTCGGAGCTGAATAAAATACAAGTGGAGCTAAATCTCTGTGCGTTATGCAACATTAATGGAGGTTCTCACGGGATTCACGATATTAGCACACACGTGCAACGTGTCAGGTAAGAAGCGTTAGAAGTAGAGGCCTCTCTGGCATTACCTTCACCCAGTCCTTTCCGCGTACCTAATCCTTTTAAAGTCGCCCTATTTCCTCGCTAATCTCAATTACTGCAGCTCGCCAGACTCGTGTTCTCCTCTCATAGATAATACCGAGCACACAAAAGTTATAATATATAATCAGCGAAGAAGCCGGTCTCTTTGGATTTGTTCGACTGATTTATAATGCGGGGTTCAAATCAGTAGCTCTGTGTTAACAGTAGCACGCGCGCACTCAGTTACTATGTAGTTTACACAAACGCAGTGATATCGGCGAAAGGAAGCGTTAATCAAGATAAGAAATTCTTAATGAATAAAATTAGCACAGGGTAAATGGCCGCTTATCAATTACCGAGTATCTTTTGTTGTACCTGTCCGTGGCATTGCATGAGCTTCAAGTTCCAGCAGACTGACTTATACCGACTGCTTTGCTCGAAAGGTTCATGCCAGAATAAAATGACTTTCTGTGAATTGTAACAGTTGAACAGGTTCTTCTTTCAAGGGATCTTGAACTCGAGACCAGAGAGCGTGGAAACATTTCTGGATTACTTCGTACTCGACGCACCGCTAATCTCACGCAACGATGTTGCTATTGGATTTATGATAATTGGCTTTCGAGTTAGTCAGCTATTTTCACGAATACGGAAACGCAACATGCTCCCGCTACCAGCGGTACACAAGGAGCACTTAATTCTCCTGGTGATGAGCAACGTAGATAAAACTAAGGGAAGTTATTCCGAATAGAAAGTTTCTCGTTGCATACACACGTAACAGTGGGATTTTTGAATCCAAGAATTAAAACTTCGTTCTCTCTACTAAATATTTAGTGAGAGCATCACCGGCTTCAATCTGCTAATTCTACTGAAGAGATTAAGTTTTAAAGCACGGCCTTATTATTTTAACGTTTTTTGTCATGAGACCAGGCTCGTTTAAACAGTGATAGCAATGATATTAACGCTCTCGTGAATGTCCTGACAATACTCACCTTACAGTTGCATTAAATGAATCCCTTTTCATCATCCCGTAGTTCTATGCTATTTTGTCGAGTAGATTGTTAACGCAGCACAAATTCTATGGAGGATTATCACGGCGCGGCAATCGGGCACGTAGAGAATCAAGATTTCGCAAGAATAGCGCAAGTATACAGAACGGAGACTGTACTTTCTCTTTGCGCGCGGTCGGCTATACGCTTTTGCGAAAGCGCTCGAAGAAAAAAAAAGAGGAGAACTTCCGTGGAATAGTGGCAATGAAAATGTCACGACGGCCGAAATGCTGGTATAGCGGCCTCTTTCCTGGTAGCCAAGCTACTGAAGCTTTCCATGCTTGAATTGTTGAGTAACCGCGGCTACGTGTGAAAGCGTACGCGACTGACACTTTAACTAATGATTAACAGACCTCGGTGGAACCCTACGAGCATCGCCGATTCCGAGAAACGGATCCCGAAAGTCAGGGAGCGCGACGAGCTGGAGTTTGGCGGAGCCAGCCAGTCGGCCAAGCTATGTACTCTAAAGCAGCAATAGTCATTGGATTCGACGCTGAAACTTTGGTGTACATAAGAAAATTCAATCAGTGGGCACGAAGCGCGCTACTGCGAAAACCGCAATAACCGTACTGAAACCGGTAACGACTTGCCAGTACACTTATTGTTACCGTCCTGTTCCAAACTTATGAGTTGGTTGAGGTACAAGTCTTCTTATTGTGCGCACTTGCGTGCGCACGCCACGGCAAGCTTAGGAGAAACAGGCTGCAGCAGGTGTATACCTGCAGTGTTCCTAACGGGTCAGAAAGGCATATCGTATAAGGCTTAACAAACGCGAATTATCTCCTACGAGTTAACTAAATGCTGCGGTGCGGTAAAGAGGACTCTTTCGTGTATTTCACGGAAGAGGGGTTCGGCAAATATTCGAAGAGCAGAAACGCCATGCGCTGCACTCACAGCGGAGTGCTGACGTCAGGCACGAACTCTTTGTCTGCCTTTCTCTGCTCTCTGCCGCCGCTATATTCCTACGCGCTCCCCTTTCCTTCTACTATGCCGGCCTCTCCTTCCTCGTCTCTCTCATCCTTGTCTCTTTGTCTCGCCGTTTCCTCTCCTCGCCCGTTACGGTTACCGTTTTCTCGAGAATCGCGAGGACGAGCCTTCCTCGCGCCTGCCTGCCTGCCTGCCTGCCTCTCTCTTTCTTTCTCCCGCTCGGCCCGCCAGACATTGCACCCACCGAATCATGAGTAATTAATAAGTTGTATCGCCGCCGGATGATTCTCCGACTTATGTAGGGCGATGCTTGCACAATGTAACACGAAGGAGAACGCTCATCCTGTTTCGCAATGTGCACCCGGAGAGAGATCTGTACGGTGTGTTTCACGGGCGGGTGCGAGAGTGCGTGGAAGAAATACGATCGCACGGTATTACGCTTTGAGTGTCGTTCCTCTCGTCGAGCAGCGTTCTGTGTTTCGAACGGTTGGGTCGCCGCTGAATGCCGGAGACCTTTGCCGGCGCTTAATAGCCACGACTTTAATCCTGCGGTACGTGATGATTCAAATATGAGCCTTCGTAAAATCCGCTCGGTCAGTAAATCAGCCGGCTGGACACAGCTGGCAAGTAGAAAACGGTACAACTTCGGCGGCGCGTCTCGTTCCAGCAAGCAGCAGTTGAAATTGCAGAGAGTTATTTGCCTGTGGAAGTGTAAGATTAGGAGTAACAACTAAAAACTCAAAAACAGTTTCGCCCGAATGTACACGCGTTGAAATTTGTACCTTGCAGAAAATGCATCCAACATTTAGATACCCGCTCTAGAAATTGAGCAGGCAGAGAATTCCCAGTGGAAAAGGGTTGAAGAAACATTTTGGTAATGAGGGGAGAATATTGAAATAAAATGCAGTAATGTGACAGCATTTGACAGAGTGTAAAAAATATGCTTCGTTAATTGAACAGTGGGGATGGTGGATTGCTGTGCAGATGAGTATTTCCGACAAGTGATTCCTCGTATATCGATGGTCAGTCTGTGTGGCGTTCGAAAACGATCGAGCGTTTATCGCTGGAATACAGAGGGGCCCATTGCACCTGCACGCAGGTGGATTGTGGTATTGGCGAATTGAGCTCGGGTAATTGCAATGGGAGGATGGTGGGCGCTAGTGCGCGCGCGCTCACTGCCGATCCCGATGCAACCGAGTGAATGCTGTTTAGTAATGTATGCCGGCGTATCATGAATTCCACAATAGCCGCCCCCTCGTAACATTTACATACACCGACAATTACGCCTTGCAGGGCAAGCGCGCGTTCACGAAAGTGTGTGCACACTTAACAAAGAGTCATCCTCCCAACAAACAACGCTTGCCCACCAAGCTTTTACATGTACGTACAAGATCCTGCTACGTTCTACGGCAGTATCGACGACGCCCTGTTTAAAAACTATTTATTTCCAAATTAAGGAAAGTCATTGCAGCGGAGATTCTCGCTGACATACTCCCTCATACAGAGTAAATGAGAGTCTCTTTAGTGAAGCGAGCGGAAGAGTATTAGTAACATGGTAGATGATTCGCTTCAAGAGCTCAGTTGCAGAAAAGTGTCCGACGGAGAATCCATTGATGTGCCACTCTCTCTCGTAATGGTGAAGTATACTTTTTGAAATACATGAAAGATGTGAAAATGCCGCAGCAATCGGAGAAGCACATAAAATGTTATTATCATGCCGCTATCAGAAACCTAGACCTTTGTTCACGTAACAAAAGGTAACAATTCCGACAAGTACAAACATGCACTAATTGCAACGTGCCAGGTTTTACTGGACTGATGAATAAAAATACAGGAAATTTCTGGTTTTTGTTAATTAAGATCAATCGTGTTCTTCGGGCGAGAGTTAAGTATGTTACACGCTAAATACAGTACATGTTCATTAATAAGGCTGCTGTTGTACGCGCGTGTAAACACAGCACGTGTGCAAAAGAACAAGGGATTTAAAATAGAAGGTGGAAATGTTTCCATAAGATGAGAGCTTCCGAGTGCGTATGCCAAGGGGTTCAAAGTATTCTCGAGGGGAAGCTTAAAACAGTCGTACACACACCGTTACAGTTCTTGTTCGTAAGCAACGAAATAATACCTTTATGGAAATCAGCTGGTGTATTTCGCAGATGGTTTTTTCTCATGCAAGTGGTATAGCAATAAATATATTCTAAGTTAACCCTCCGTGAACCGGGCGGGGTGAAATTTGCGCCAGTGCTTTATTTTAAACTACATTTTTATTCAAACGATATGTATTTCTAGGCGATGCTTCTTGACCTGGTTCATGGAGGGTTAACAACGTAGAATATTATTACGCCCACTGCGTCGGAATCATGTGAAAGGTAACCGGCGTCTGTACTTGACAGTGATGTGCACAGATGATCATTATTGGCAGATTTGCTTGAAATCTAACTCGCGTATTATTGAGGCTGATCGATCGTACTCCTGACTAAGTATCGCCTACGCATGTGTGGGCGTGTGTGTTGCCAGTCGCTAAATGATTTCCAGCTGTTTGTGCATATTTTATTACACGCGATGGAAAAGCTATCGAGCCAACAGCTGATTGTGAATAATACTTGTTGGAAGCAGGCTTCGACATAGATTACAGCAAATTGTGAATAATTACTGTTTTATGCTTGTCATCAGGAACGCGTGTAATTACCGTAGGCAAGTAAAGTCAGACGCTCGGAAAAAATGTTAGCCGTCTCCCTGAAAATGGAGCGAGTTCAACCGGCATTACTAACAAGGAAAAGTGCGGGTTGACATGGAACGTCGAATTAGCGATTTGATAAAAAAAAAAAGTGCGGATTCGCCTTGATCCGATTTCTTCATGGAGAATGTGCTGTAGCGCGACAATGAGCTCGATTTTTAAAAGACTAAATGTGGAAGGTCTCTCGTCGCCGCCATACGGTGTTATGCTGGCAGTAGTATTTTCGTCCCGGCGCATTGTATTTTGTCACAGTACACTCCGCATCTTGCAAGAACCTCGTGCATTGTGCGAGCTTGTTCCGGCAGCATGCTCCTTTTTTTCGAGAAGCGGGGAAAAAACATTTTGCAACGACAGCAGTCTCGATTTTCAAATCGACCTTGACCGTGCTCGTTGTATAAATGACAATGGCATGGTTACGTGCGACTAGACGGCCGAAGGGCACCTTTACTGTCCAGCTTTTTTTTCGTTACATGCGAAATCGATAAATTCTAATGGCTTTGAAATGCAAAGCTGGTTCAATTTTAATTCCTACTATTGCTGAGAAGGTAAAATTTAATTGACGGTGGCAATCTAAAATAAAGAGATGCGAGATGTGTTAATAAAGTAAAGTATTGAAGAAAAATACGTAAGCTACAGTAGTGGGTGAATAGATTCAAGAGTAGTACAGCTTTAAAAGCAATTATTAGCACCTCCGTTTACACATTTTTTACAATTGTAGATACATCACAAATGTTTGGAGTTATTGGAAGCTGTGTCTATCAATATTGCCAAGCTTTGTACACACTATATTTTCAGTAACACGCATACTCCCTGCACTGTGGTGTTATACAATATTTGCGTTTCCGATTGCATTGCTGCAACCAGGAACCAAAAAGTTTATTCGCTAACGGCGATGCGTGTCTGCTAATACTGAACTCCTTCAATACCACGCAATTGTCTATCCAACCGCTGCTGCGGTCCATGTTATTGCAACAACAAAGCCGTATTGTTTAATAGTACGAACACGAGTATATTTCCGACCATTTCTGAAGCTCCGTAATTCTACAATGAGATTAGATACATACGAACGCATGTATCCTCGCAAATAGAAGCAACCCTAAATACGAGCCAATTATAAAACAGAGAGCAAAGCATGAATGTGGGAAATCCTCGTTATCGCCCAATGATATTGTTTTATCTCTAATGATTAGAGAACAATAATCAATATTCGCGAATACGTCAATCAACACATTTACTCATGTGATCGGAGTTCACCATCATGCTATTCCGCTGCTTCTCTTAATGCGTATTACTTTAGCTTCGTATTTCGATGGGAAATATCGGAGAAACGAGAGTGGGCAAAATTGGATTATTCAAGGGAACTTTTCAGAATGCATTGGGAAATGGCATGTGCGGGGGCGGCAAGGATCCTTTCGGGCGTATTAGAGGAAGAGCTGCTGGCTGATGAGTATAGAGAAGGCAGAGAAAGGATGCCGCAGTGAACTCAGCCGAGAAACCTTCAGAGCACTGATAGGATCGGCGGCACGCGTTTACAGAGTGTATTAGATAGGAGGTTTGCTAGGTAGGGAAAGCGAGAGAGTGACATAGGGTTAGAGTAGCAAAGTGTGAGGGCGGGCAGCGAGCACGAAGTGGTATCGAGCCCCCGAAGCAAAGACAGAACAGAGGTGCGGAAGGAACGCGCGAGGACAAGAAGGATACACTCGGCGTGGTGCGGTGCGGTGCGGCGCGGCGCGGTAAGGCGAGAGGAGGCGGAAGGGTGCGGTGGGCATACTAGAATGAATGATAGACAGGAGAGACTCACCTTGTCTGAGGGTATGTTGCGTGAACTCATCGTAGATGGTGAGCAGGGGGTGTTAACGAGGAATGGAGAGGCCGTCCGTAAACCGACCCAAGAGTCACCGATCTCCCGATTGGCAGAGGTATCGACGAGCGGTGACAGCAGTGAAAAGCCAGTGCGACGCACTACTCGACGAAAACACACTCACGCACACAGCTCTCACTACACCATTTCGAACCCGAGGCCTCGCGCTCTGTGCCACCCGATCATTCACTGCAAGAGCCAGCCGCCGTCGTTACTTGTACATGTCGGGTGCAAAGTATTTGGGTAACATTGCTGCCAGCGATCCACGGGTTACGCTCTCTGTAGTTCGGCACAGCACGCACCCACCGTCCAGCCAGTGTCAGAGCCAAACACATAAAATGGCGATGCTGGACGAGGTAGCCTTCTGTGCAAGCTTCCACCACGGTTCAGGCGATCCACTGTAGTCGGCGGCTCCGCTACCACTGCGCGCGCTCTCCCGGCCCAAGGTCGACGCCTGTGGCTCCCACCCTCGGACCACTTCATAAGCCTTCTCTCCGTCCACTCGGTCCACTCTATTTTAAACCTTCCGATGGATACCTCGTCCTTATCTTCCCTTCGTCCTTCTCATATTCTTAATATCCAAATCGTTAGATATATGTGAATCTTATTCGCTGACAAATATCTATTTTTAAAACCCCGGCCGGTCATAGCTCCAATGCTTTTTCTCTGTTCTTGATGAGAGTTTACCTGGCGGTATATGTTTCGAAGGAAGTGAGTATGTGCCCAGCAATACATACTTCTTCACTTCCTTCCATAGCTCTTGCGCTATGTTCAAGTGATATTCGTGGTTCATTCCATATATGTACTACACATAAACTCGATGTTTGTTTCACTGTCACAGGCACAGTGTCGTAGAAATTTTGACAGCTCCCGAATGGCGATAATCTGATAGAAACTGTTCCTCGTAGTATTGTTAAGAATGTCAGCTATTATAGATGACAAGATCGTGGCCGGAGCTCAGGGCTCTAATGCTGTTAAGGAGGATCCTATTGTAGCTTTAACGGTACACTCAGATTTATAATGAACATTTCTCGTATAAATAAATCACCTACGTATCTTTAATACCTCGTTAATTTCCTGTTTTCTTCTGATTCATTATCATTTTCAACATTATCAGTTAACCTCTTGATGCAGAGACAGCCTGTCAAGGATATATTAAAGTTATATATTTCTACTGATCTTTTTTATAGGACAGGGTAAATGCTTTATACTCATTTCGAGACCATTATTTCGAAAATCATAGCATTGAGGAGGCAATAAAGAAGAATGGCGATATAGAGAAGGAAATGAAGGATACACTGAATAAATTTGATGAGTGCAAAGGATATGAGATTGACGGCTGTAGGGCAAAGTACTATTATCTGAAGGGAAAGGTCTTAAATGTAACAGATCGATTTTATCCTCAAGCTGAAGAATTATTAAGCAAAGCAGTTAAATTGGAGCCAAAACTAATAGAAGCATGGAATGAATTGGGAGAGTGTTATTGGAAGAACGATGATGTTCAACAAGCTAAGAATTGTTTTGTTGGTGCTTTAGTGCATGTATGTAAACACATTTAGTATTCTAATTTAAAACTCATGATTGTGAGTCTCTAAACTTAATGATATTGTTTTAGGGCAGGCACAAGGTGTCATTAAGAAATTTATCCATAGTTTTAAGACAAGAACCTGCAAGTAGTACAGTACAGAGAGTAAAGAATATTCAACAAGGAGTTGAATATGCCAAGGAAGCTGTGAGCCTTGACACCACCGATGGTAGTTCATGGCTCGTTTTGGGAAATGCTTATCTTTTTTCATTTTTTACTGTAGCACAATGCCCTACTACCTTAAAACTTTGCATGTCCGCGTATAATCAAGCAGTGAGTATATTTACCAATCAAATGGGATTATTCTCCAGAACTCAATACTCATGAAATCATAATTGTATTTCCAGGAAAAAGATACGGTGGCAAGAAGCAATCCTGATTTATTTTATAACAAGGCGGTTGTAAGTTCTTAATTGGAAAGTAGTCATGCATTTAAATTATAAGAGAAATACACAGCTCCAGTTTCCTTTATTGTCTTGTCAGGCGTTAAAGTACCAAGAAGAGTATAGTTCTGCTCTGAAATCGTTTGAAAGGGCAATGTCCTTAAATCCAGCATGGGAAACACCACGGAACAAAAGGGATAATTTATTTCAATACTTAAAAGATGTACAAGATTTAGTTAACAGCCATGGAAGAGTAAAGCTAAGGAAACTGAATCAAATGCTAAAGGTATTTGGAACCATATTCTTGTACAAATACTGAATTCTTATATTAGTTTATAAATATTATAGAGCTGAAAGGTATTCAAATTAATAGGTTTTTACTTGTACATAGGCACTGGATGTTAAACATTTGGGACCATATAAAGGTGGCTCATACACTGTTGGCGACAAGACTGTAAAACTCGATTTAGTACCAATAGAGAGCTTAGCACTTGGCATGAACTTGGAAAAAGTTGTATTTGGCAAGGTTGTGTGTTGGGTACAAGATGCTGACTGCGTTCCATTGTATGTATTTGATTAACTTTCGGATTACACGAGCTGTGACGCGGTGTATGGTTGGCGGGTCATTTTGACTCATCGTAAGAGTTTTTTTTATTCGTTTACGCTTTGAAAGATTTACTGTGGAATCTAATATTATTATCTCTTTGAAATATTATTGTAATTATATTACATTTGCTAAACATTAAAGTGTAATTTATATCGTTGGTTTACATTGGATTTGTGATCGATGCAGGAGTTGAATCCAAATGACTTGCTAGTCGTTAAGCGAGAGTTAATGTTATAGATTTCTATATTTTTTTATATAGATAATCTGTAGCACAGTGTGTGGTACAAAAGTGTGCATTACTCCAGCCCTTCTTTCTGTTTTAGTGGATTTTGTCTCATCGATGAAGCGAAAACTTGTATTCTTGTCACGGTGTACAATATGGCCAAGGGTCGTGGGGTAACGATAGGGGATTCAGTTGCAATTCCTGAACCGTACGTTACCCACCATAAATTTTCATACAATGAAACTGTACGTAAGAGACATGAGAGTACTGTGGCTAAAATTTCCAGATAAATAATATTATATTATATAATATAATATAATATAAATTATATTTTCAGAATTTCGACTTTAAGTCGATACGTGTCGAGACGCCTGTTGTTTTAATTGTCAATGGCAGGAAATTGGGCCGAGAGCAACACGCCGGAGCGAAATTGCACACTTACAAAAAGATTGATTAGTTACGTTAACGTCAGTCAATAGTGAAATCCTTGTTACATTAAGTATTAAACCCGAGATTTGCTCAGAATGTGTACCGCAACTAGATAACAGGTGACCGCAGTCAATATGCCCCATGTGTGCTCCGAAGCTGGTACTATATGAATGTCCCAGGTGTTATCAGCCAAGTTAGAAATACTGCAAATTTTAAAAAGGTTTCCATACGTAGTACATTTTCTAACATTTATACATTACTAACGCTGTAGTATGAGAATTAATTTATATTCTTTTGTAAGTTAAAGTTTAATTTGAAAGTTTACGCAATAACACGGAGAAATTGTATATATTGATATTCGTTGTCGCGATATAGACTAATGTATTTTTCACTTTTTATACGAAACTACCTTGGATATTAATTACGATACTTCCATACATCATATTATGTTGCATTAAGTGTTCCAATGCCATACATAAGCGTGATACTTTTCAGCTGTTATAGAAAATTGAAGTGATTCATCTCGATTTGATTTGTTATGTGTTATATTATTATACCTGTTATTTCTCTTTATAAAACCCATAGAGTATAATAAACAGGAAATCAATTATTGGCAAAAAAACAAGATTTTTTGACACTGAATCATCAGTGCTGATAATGTTTATCATACATTACTCTTTTTATTTCCAGCTTTAAGATCTTTGAGTGCAATGCTGCGTAGTGAGAATCACGTGATATCATAGACTTACCGTTTTGCAGTGTGGAGATGTATTTTTAAACTTCGAACGGTAGATACTTTATTAAACGTGGGGATTCATACATACATTCGCTTCTACATTTTCTTACTTACTACCCGTAGATATTTACGTTATGTAGATCTGCTTGACACCAATGAGAAGATTGTCTTCCTTTTATATATCCAAGCGTATTAAAGAATCTATTCTATGAAGAACACGATTCATTTGCTGGCGCAAAAATGTATCAAAAATTATATCAGATCAACGTTTTGTTTATGGTCATGTCTGTGAAAGCTGGTTTCACAAATTTATACTGTATTACCATTCGTTCTGTTGTGCTTTGCAGACGGACCTCGTGAAATGTATTAGTTAGGAGTTCACTTAATTGGACCGTAATACTCTGAGTGTAATGTTAAAGCAATCGTTGAGACGACAAGCACATACATACGTGTCTATCGGAATGGATAGCACGAGGAAAAAAGCGCGTAACGCCGCGCGATCCTGAACCGGATGACTTTACAACTAACGTTGGCGACATATTAAACAGGGTTTATATAAAAATGTTCTCTATTAACGATTATTATAATAAATAGTCTTATTTATAACAATATAGGAGTTGTACGTATTAACGATATACTCTCTTAGAGTAATAGCACTTCCATGCGACCAGATGCGTCGGTGACGAATTGTCTTTTGTTCAGCAGGAAATTCATCGTAAATACCATCGTTATCAATAGAACTTCATCTCTCTGTCGATCACTAATTAGTACGGAATGATGCACCATTGCCGATGCGTACAGCCTTCGCGTCACATGTTCACTTCCCACAGCTTGAAGTAATTGTCTATCACTTCGAGGAACCACTCGCGTCTTTTGAGGTCCTTGAAAACGGGTGCAAGAGTTCGCAGATGCAACTGCAGGAGTGCCTCGTTTTCCAGCAAGCCATCCAGTTGCTTCAACAAAGTGGCGTTACCGTGAAGATTCAGCAAGCTCGCAAAGACGTATATGCGATACGTACTCCTCAGATGCTCGATTGCCCAAGTTTCAACCGTACGATTTCCACTAGCAGCTTGTATCGAGCCGATATGCTCTGCTCGCCAAGGTGAGAAGTATGTACTCAACTCGGCAGAGTCGAGTCTTCCTACGCCACGAGTCTTCAGCCGCTCCTTTATGTCCGAGTACACTCTCGGAGTGTAGACAAAGACCTGAAACAATCATGTTAAGCCCCACTAATTGGCATCCGCTTATCGTTCAAAATATGTACAAAGGGTCATGCTCTTTTTCGTTTGCATTATCCTTGATTTGGCAATGTTATCCTGAACGAACTGATAGTAACAATGAAACGCGTCTTTTAGAGCGCAAGGGTAGCTCCACAATAGACAGGTGGAGAAATGCTCGCATGTTTATTTAATATTATGATTATACACTTGAACGTGCACACCAGAAATAGGAATTTCTCGAAAACGTGGTGTTGTGAGTAGTGGCTGGGAGAGTGGCAGATTTACTACTAAGCAAGTTAAGACAGCTGCAAAATTCGTTGACTCAGACGTTGAGAGGACTGTGAGGAACGAGAACCCGGATATTCCTTTCAACAGACCACTTGACATAACTTTTGCCACTCAAGCAATCGCCGCAAGGTCCTTGTCTATTTTGCCTAAGATACCTACGATTAACGAAGATCGGAAATCAGAGGCGGGTTCCAAAGTTACGGCATCGGGTATTTTAAACAGGGTCGTTATGCAAGTCTTGCCTACTCTCGAAGGATGATGTAAACCGTTAATAGAAGCTAGCTATCAAACCGGAGACAGACGTTATCATAGAACAAGATCAACAATCCTTTACAATGATTATCCTTCATTAAGATATCTAAGTTACTACAAGTATTGATTGATAAGGAGAAGCATGACCCTCGCGTGAAAGTGATTCCATTCACCTGGTACAAGGAGTTGCCAGTAATATAGGCTGCTATGTAGTGAGATCCGAAATTACGAATGAATCGCACTACACTGGCGGTGTCACCAACAGTGATATTCTCCGTCTCCCTGAAGACGGTTTCATCGAGTATCATGGACTCGGCAGTGGCGGCGAGTTTCTGTCGATCGCGGAACCTAGCCACCCGCACCAGGACGTAGCTGTAATCGCCACTAATGAAGGAAGAATTGATGCCGAGGTGCTTGGCGATCGCCGCCTTGGACCAACTACCGGTAAAGGCACGCCAAGGCCTTTCGAGTCCCTCGAAATTGAAGTCTCGAAAGTAAGCTTGAAGGAGTTGGCGCACGTTATCGCAGAACTCCATGTGGAAGTCTCCATCAAAGATCGGCGTAGTCGCTTTGCCCTGTTGACGCTGTCTGCCCGTCGCGATCGGCGTCGGATTCCTAAAGACGTCGAGGGTCGGCTCGCGGAATATCCAGGTGTCAGTTTCGTTGCGTGGCACCACCTTCATGCTGATGCTGAGGTAGCCGTAGCGGCTGAAGATGTTCACAGCGCCACCGAGACGCGGACGTTGTGTCCTGCTAGGGCGAGGCGCACCAGCCAACAGCACCAGCAGCCACGCCACAACCAAGAACCGCACTCGAGACCACATCTCGCGCGCGGGGCTGCCTGCTGCGGTTTCACCTGTAAACCAAAACCGAAATCTCAGTCGCATTCTCAATATCCAGAATGAATCTCCTTCTAGTTTGAAGCATTCTATCTTTGAGGACGTATCGTCTTCATCGGTAAGAATGAGTATGGGCGCAGTCGAAAATAGAGATACCGCACGTAGGAGCGTGAGCATTTTTCATCGCAAGTTATGACGATTATTTTGATTAAGATTCTGCTCTGAGGAGGCCTGGTCGGTTGGCAACAAAAAGCCAGATAGCAAGGCGACATTGGTCAATGCGTAGTTACGTTCTTGGGAGTGTTAAGTCTTGTATTAATGGGAGGCATTGGAATACCATTAGAATTTGGCATAATCATCGGAGGAAGAATCGGAAAAAGTAGGGACGTATTATCTCAGTGTCTTATTTTATAGGTCTAGGACCTATTACAACTGTACAACGGTCAAGGAGGGACTGCTTTGATCGAAGCAGTCTGCGACCTTCATCCCCACCTGTAATCAGGAGAATACCTTGATTGTTCAGGGTTTCGCGCGTTGGCCTTCTCTTTTTATTGGGTATCCTCCTGGTGTATTTTGCGCTTCTCGCGCTAACAAAAAGCGTGCTCCAGTCAACGAAAAACATGATGACCGGCGGCGAAGTAGTTCACATTGGCCAGAAAGACGTGTATTGTTTTTTGGAAGCGAGATTAACATAATCCTATACTTTCCTATGCAGAAGGAATCTTTATAGTACTCAAACACTTGGAGTTTGCAAGGTTCTTTGGATCAAGCTGTCTTTGGAATGCTGGTCTTGCAATATGAGTACTTCAAGTGCAAGGTCCGTGAAGCGCAGTTAAGTGTTTTCAGTCATGCGTGTAGCATGTAACACAGTACGATAAGTGCGTTACGTCCGTCAGTTTCTTTCAGCGCACAGATTTTCGCAATCTAACAAATTCGACTTAGTTTTGCTTAATAACACTTTTTCTGAATACCAAAACAACTCTTGCTTAAGATTGAGTTGTTGATTTTGTAATAAATCGTATCTATGAATAAAATCAGTGTTCTAAATTCACGTTATGTTGTCAGTTCTGATATATCGTAAAAATCACACAGCCGGTGCAAGTATCCGGATCCTTTTTTATATAAATGGTAATCAGCGACTCCTTGTTGATGTCATCAACTTTTTGTTCCACAGGAATGCGCGGCCAAATTGGTTTTGTCCCTTTTTTCAAGAGTAAAAACTGGATTCAACACAATTATAGTTTTCTTGAGACGAGGGTGTTATGTTAGTTGCGAGTCAACACTTAACTGGTGATGGCATTTCTCAATGGCGATACTAAGCAGTTAGGAAAAACGAATGTCGGGGGAATTCACTGTTTCTTGAATAACGCAGAAAAATTCGCGCGGGTGTAAAGTGCAATCGAAGAGAAAGCGAAATTGCATTCTCTCGCGTGACGCATTCATTCTGCTGTGCAGATGCTTTCAATGGAGATGCGTGATAACGGATATCGGCTTGGTATTCGGAAACTTTGTGCAATTTATCCAGTCAAAAGCACACGGGAAAACGAGAATGCTTTCATTCAAGTTCCGGGAGCGGAATTCTATCGGCATATTGAGATATCTCTCGTGCATCGGACTTTTCGATATACCAAGTGCACGCACATGTGCCGGAGCCACATAAACTTCGACATTCCTGAGCACACCTGTCTCTCCTTTGTCCTATTAACCTTTGCCTTCTCGGATAGAGAGACTAGCTTTTCGACGTCGAGGGTCTACACCTTGACGAACTCAGAAAAATGAAAGTTTGATAGTGACATTGAGTTTTATTAAGACCGTCAAAGTATAACATGCCTCTGACACACCCTCGTTATAGTTTGCCGCAAACTTTCCATGGTGACAGTTGCGTTTTCAGTCCGTTTTCACATTCTGTACATATTACATATAGTCAGACACGCGCGATAAAGGAAGCTACCCACGCTCGCATTCTACCAACTTACATAATAGGAAGCTTCCCATCGATTTATCTTGAGAAGAGAATCGCTCCATATACCCAGATTCGGAATAACAGCGTATATAGCTGCGAATGAAAGTGGCCTATACATATTTATGAGATTACGACAAAGCATGCGCGATGTAGAACGTTATTACCTCACAGCAGTGTCTCTCGCGCGACTTTACTTAGACTGACAGGTGGAACGTAATTTCACTGATAGGGTAGGAAACAAATCAAATTATAACGTCCGGGAAAGCCCAGTCGGGAAGCCGAGTCTCAGTCTCTGTCTATCTACAGCAGTAATTGCTAGCACAGAACAAGTTCAATAGCAAGCGAAGTAACTCCAGCATCAGAGTAGCGACCGGTATTGGAGGAATCCGCCGCGGGCGGATTCATTCAACTCTTTCGCCGATTTCCTCGTTGCATCAAAGCAACGTGCCTTCCAAATTAGTAGAACGGAAGTGAGAATAGTCTCACTTTCCCCGCCGGATAGAGCAGGCAACCGAAAGTGGTTTGTCATTCCGATTAGAAGTTCACTGACAGCGACGAACAGTCGACAAAGTCAGGACAAAGTGTGCATTGCAAATTGATCAGCAGCACTCTTGGTTCGTCCGGGCTCAGTCTAACTTTCTCGTCGCGAGGGACGACAGGCTTTATTTTCATGGCCAGCTTTGGCGAGTCAGACTGACGGCATGCGACACGAGAGTGTGGCGCGCGGCTCGCAATAGCGCTCATACGAAATCGTGATTAGGCCGACAGAAATGTTAGTTGGACGGTGAAATAGAAAGTTCCACGAAGCACCAGGTGCTCGTTCACTCGCACGATTATAAATCGATGTACATCGACGAGGCAAGCCGGCTGCTGGTCAGTGCCGGTAATATGTAAGCTCTTGCATAATACGTATGCATTAAGACGAATCTCGGCCGGGCAAATGGACCAGCCGGATAAGAGCAGCGAACGTAAGTCTTATCGCGAGAAGTAAGTACTTTCCTTAGTTTTCGTGTCGGCGACGCCGCAACTTGATCTACCAGGCAAATCCAGCGCAGCTTGAAAAAGCTGGTGCAGGATTGGGAAAGGAGCTATCAGGATATCGTCCGTCTTGTATATAGCCACGTAACTCTTGAAGTAAACTTGGGAGCGAAGCCTGACTTAATTGGAGGTTTAGTGTTTCATAATACAGCCTGATAATCTCTACGAGGTTACTTTGACCGCCGGCAGAGCTTAGGGCATTGAGATGCTGGCGTACCTTACTATGAATGGGTTGCCGGCTTCCTCTATGAAAGGCGTTCCTCGAAGACTCGATTGTAAGGGACACTCTAGACGACATAACACGCGACAAGTTATTCTGGGCCACTAACTTTCGCGACTAAACTGCGGCGACATTAAAAATCTCGATGGAGTAACAATTGAGGGGTAGGTTCAGTGCAATTCATGGCTGTCGGTGTGGTAAGCAACCAGTGGCGCAACTACCCGCCAGTCACGTGGCATTCAATGGGCAGGAATTGTTTAAGTACTGTTCGTTGGTCGAAACTTGAAGGGGGCTTTCTTGCTGACAGCGTTAGCCACAGGAAGCAAGAACAGACAGAAGAATGAGAGAGGAGTTGCTGACACGCTACGCAGCAGACGCTTCGACTATATTTCAATCATTATTTATTACTTCTTATACGACTGCCAGTTTCAATAGCTCGTTCCGAACCCTCTCTACCAGAAGAGCCATCCCAACCAACTTCTCAGTCATCTCGACTGGCAGATGCTTCGTCATTACTCCTCTCTCGGTACAGATTCAAGTCAAACTAGCTTGTGCGTGAAAAATGGAAATATCGTTATTATTACCCAATTTCCATAGACTTAATTTAGCCTTTCATCTCCGAGGGAAAATGAACTCGAAGACCACCGGCCTACATGATGCTGGGGCCCAAGACGGGGAATGGCTTTTCGTCACACTCGTTAACGCTTGTCAGAAGAGAAACCGGTGCGTGTCGGAAAGGAGTATAATAAACACTTGCCGCTACCATCAGATTTTAAATCTTCTTCTATTCGTTCGAAGCGGTCGATGCCAATGAAGTCCTTTGCGATATACTTTGCTGCAATCGACCAACTTACCTTTGCACGACGTACATTTCCAAAGAATCGCGTCCCTTTCGATGTCCTCTTAAATGTAATATATGAATTCAAGCAATGGCGAGAGCACACGGATCTTGAATTCGCTCAATCGGGACAAGACCGACTTTGACGGAACGCAAAATGTGCCCCTGGAATGGAATATGAGGTCACCGCTTGAAGGTACAGAGGACGTAAAGACAGTGCGAGTTATTTCCAGTGGTTACATTAGACAGGATCGAATCCATCATGCTTGACATCGCGCTTGCACGATAAGCCTGACAGGCAGCGTGTAGATGCAGACCACTGTCTGGCGAAAAGAGAAACAGAGTTGCGCACCGCCTCTCTCACCGCTAGAAACAACAGCTGCGCTTGTTGGTTTTCCCAACTTCACAATGAATCACCATGCTTTTGACACTTTGAATTGCCAGCAAACTAAGACAATACAGTATTCATTGCTCGGCATGAATTGCGCCTTATCAAAAATATGGTGTATTCACTTGGATTAAAGTAAAGCGAAATTATTCCGTAAATATGCTTTACAAGAAGACGTCATTGACAAGCTGCGACAACTAAGAGCAATGAGTGGCAATATCGGGCGGCGGGAATCCTTGTTGTAATGCGGTCCAAGCCGTGCTCTGATAATTACAAGACAGTGCGTGTAATGACGTGTGGACACGTATTCTGCATGAAACGAGAAGGCACGCGCGTGTTATAGCATTATTCAACAGGGCGCTGACTCGCGCTAGTGCACGTGCAACGTTGACAGTTTCAGCGGGTCGAATAACTTCTTATCCGAGTTGTCTGCTGATTATCGCGCGGACACTGTCATCCAGTGTCGGCCAGCATGCTTTTCATACGCAGAATACGTGAGGGCCGGCGTGAAATATGCATGCTTATTCTATTTCGACACGCAGCTCACGAATCACACGAAACCATCATCGCGGAGACGGTAAATTGAATTCCAAGGGTGATCGTCCCCCGTTATCCTTGAATGGTCATCCGACTACCGAGTCAGCCAATAAAAATATAAAACGGTACAATCTCTCAAAGATACTTGATGGAATTCAGTGGAGCAGACTGTACGGATGCGCAGGAGAGTGGAGGGTTTTGAGAGCAGCATCATCAATCAGTATGGACGCAAATGCGTCGAGGAGCGGTGACGCTAGCAATGAAATCATTGGCAATGCAACGACGCGCATTCCACAACTATTAGGCTGAGATTACTCGATAAGAATCCGGAGGGTGTTAAGAAGAGTTGGGCAGCTTGGTTCCAACCCTACCGGATCATACAAGTTTATCCCACTTCCGTTAATTCTCATTCCCCTCGTACTTGATAACGCGAAAGCTCTCTTCTCTTCCCCTCTTCCATGACCGCTAATTCTTATGGGTCACTGACTGGTTGCGCCTGCTGCAATAGACACGAGAGACAGAGAAGATAACACAGGGTTTCCCAGCGCTGCCGGCGTTCCAATCACTTGTTGCCAGTGCCCCACACACTTGTTGCACTAATTCCTCGCGGCTCCTTCTAAACGATGCGAATGACTTCATTCATTTTCCTTCCGGGTACGCGAATGTGTGCCCGGCTTTTCGCTCGGAGAGTTTCTCTGCACTTTCGACTAGCGCTCGTGCGAGACTTGCCAACTGAAATGGCACCAGGTCTTCGCTTGCACGAACTTGCGTGATTCCAAATCATTCAAACTTGACACACTCTTGCCCGATCACGACTATACTTCGGTTTGCACATACCTTGATTTAAGCTATTACTAAAGCACATAGTTGTATAAGTTGCCATTGCAGCACTGATAATGTACTTAGATTTATTGTCGGTCATGAAAATAACTAGCAATGCACGTTAAGTTTCTTGAATATAATAGTCAGTGAATAATGCGATGATAAGCCTGCAATAGAAAGCTGTGAAAGGATCCAATTGAGGGATCTTTGTAAAATGATAAGTGCTTGAGATTAGAGGGCCAAATGATAGGTATTAAAGTGCCACTGATCAACGATCAATGACAGTGACTACTTGGCACACTTTATCAGATTGATTGCGCGTATGCACCGAGCCACTCGAACCAGGTGATACAGATTTAAGAAAAAAAATCTACCTGTTCCGTTGCTTAAACAGCGGAACAACTGGAGCATTCGTGACAAGTGTACAAAGCGCTATCAACAGTATACGATGTAAGTACGTTCCGGCGTGCAGCACCGGCGCGGCGCGGCGCGGCGTGTCGCTGACATTTAAGTCCCTTCGCGCTCCCTTCTGCTAAAGTGTAAGCAGGAATATGTATGTATAGTGTAAAAGGAAAGTTCGAGCGTTCCATGAGAACAAAGATCAAACAATGCAGAATTGGAATTGCTTATACGATTGCTTAGATCGCCGTACTAATTCTCTTTTTCTCGGTAGGCGCCTAAGCACATACTTACTCACTATCTACTACATAAATACGAACTGATTTATGAGATCCTGTCCCGCGTATAAACAGGCGGTTTTATTGCAAAATTTATGTCTATTTTCAATGGCTGTTAACATTCAATTCGACACCCTCGATAAAAGCAATAGTTAGTGCCAGTGAGAAACCTGAATCCTTGGACCTCGAGGATTTCGTTGCTTCGCACTGTCAACACTGCCGTTTTATCGGTTTGAGTTTGTGGAGTAAAATTGCTTTTCGCTTGGATTGAATTCCCTCGGCAAAGGGGCCGGGGTCGTTCACTCGAGTGACGCACGAACGTTGATTAACAGCGCACACTATGCGCGCGGATCTTGAAAAGTAAACCGGACGTTTTTTGCAAACTCGTTTGCACAAAAGAAATCAAGTTTGTTTATAAATAGCAAAGCGACAAGGCGCGAGAAACGCGGGAGTTTAAAGGTGCCGATTTTGCTTTGGCCTTTTGTCCCCGGTAGCAAGTACGCCGATGAATCACGATCCACTGAGATTCTTAGTGATTGTGTGAACAGCCTTCACCAATTTCACGAACGTCAATATTGAATGCTCAGTGGTTTGCCCGAGTCATTGATAAAATAGCTGTGCTGCTATGCCCATTCGACAGAAATTCTCGAGAGACTTGTTACAGTCTTATCATCCTGAGGCGAAAATCGTTCTTTTTCTCACGCTTCCAATTCCTTTTCTATCATATCGTCACTGGATGTCGAATTTCCGAGAACCCCGAGGAAAAAATATATTTTTGCATACTGTTTTTTCCACTTGAATCATTGCTTTTAATTAGAGGAATTGTCGCCATATCGAATCCCGCCCACTGATAGCTACGCGTTAAGTCACGCGCCTCGTCATTCAGGCTCCATCTGGTAGTTCTCGAATATCACTGGCTAGTTGCTGACAACGCACGCTTCGGTCGTTTCACCATTTAGTGCCATTGACTTGTCCCATTCTCAGCGGGTCATCATCATTGTTGCCGACTGAAGAAGTTCATCTTTCACTTGGGAAAAGGGCTCACGTGCGCCGTAGCCATTGATTATTCGCGGGAATTCACGTGACATTTGCGGGAGTGTGCAGTCAGCCTCATCTTTTCTAGCTCTTGCGCCGAGATCTTCGCTTGATGAGGCAGTAGAATGCGTTGCAGGCTAAGTTTGCGCCATAGATCTCACAATTAGGGGGGAGCACTAAGAACTGGCGGCTCTCATGGCGCATGGGAAACCCGACTACCAAGGTTCTCCGGTATAGTCACGTTTTCATCGGGCGGATGGTTTTGCAAGAATCGGAGTTGCCGCCACTCGATCTTCCAGGGTTCATCGTGTTCGGAGGAATCCAGCAGCATTGGCAAAACCCATCGTCTTCCAGCTCACGCATTAGCAGATCACGTGCATCGCTGGCGGTACTTTTATATTAAAGGTATACGCGATCCCCTTGTAATGGCGCATCGATTCGATGCTCAACATGGCCGAAACATGAAATTTAAGTGGTGCGGAGTACGCGTCATGCATTTTAATTGGCTGGCCTTAGCATTTCACGACACACGTGGAAGGTTCGAGGGCAGTCGCCGAGTATACTAATAAGGCGTACTAGATACCGATTTACTCATCCACCAATAAGAATACCGATTCGGCGAAGCTCGAATAACGACGTGCAACTTGCCGACATGAGCGGCCGACTACTTTAATAAGAAGGTATCTCTCATACCGTAACGGAGTAATAGTAATAACGTCCGAGAACTGCTCTCCATTGTTCTCGTCGCAGCATCTCCAAAAAAGGGGAAAACATTACGGTCTTTGTTGTTCCCTTTTGTAACAGCGAGACAGTACCAGTATTTATTTCGACACGAGTTCTGGCTTTGAGACATTAACCTCGCAGCTCTAAAGTTCTGGATGGCGAAGTCTGCGGTTTATTTCAATTCGCCTGGCCCGTAATCGCTGACAACGTGAAGTCGAAGTCATTCGAGCACGCTCGAGGAAGCACTCTTGATGGAGCAATCTTTCGATATTTGCTTGAACTGGAATTTCATCCGATTTATGTAAGGCCAGTTCGACGCGTGCCACTTTCAAATTGGCCCTACCAAAATTCAGCGTTCCCATCATTTTTATCGATACGACATTGTCGCATGCTCTGAGAATCCACGTGTACTACCTGTTACTAGTACTGTATTGATGATCGCTCGGATCAAGACATTACACGGCATACCATGAACGTAACATAAGATCGGTTTGTTTGTATCATTAGATACCTTGGCACGTGTATCTCCTTACTGCCAGCTGATTAGCAGCCTGATAAATCGAGATGCCTTGTGTGGCGAGTAGTGATACACGACGGAAAGCTTGTACCAACGAAGCTCCCTTGTCTCGATAACAGAACCACTATACTACCGTTTGACATTTCTTTCTTGGGGCATTTCTAGCGATATCCCGTATTTATATCACTTGCCAGCCATTCTATACACCGTATGCTCTCTTCGTCACCTGGATGATTAACGCAAATGATTTGCGGTCCAGGCGTCGATCGGTGGCTGTTCAGCTCCCGCATACTTGGACCGATAGTCATCGAGCAGCACCGCGATCCTTGCCCGCCTCGGCTACTGTCACAACAATAAACTCACACCCGGCAATTACTACCGTAGTGAAATGCCCGTTCCCACCTACATAATACTATAGATATACATATATTGTGCGTGAGGTTTTAGCACATGCTGATTCATACGCATATGATAAGCGGATCGCTGCGTGCTTAGGCCACGTAGCCATTCGATCCTAAGTCTGATAGACCAGTTTACCTATGAAATCCTATCAGATCAGGAATTCATTGAAGCATTTTCTGGTAGGTTCGAAGGGCGATTGAGGATTGTTCGGAACTAGAAATGCCAGGCGAAGTATGCTTTGCGCGAAGGAAAGTGGGAGTGAAATTTCGTAAGAGCCGAAATGAATTACTTATAATGCTGACCTGGGCGTAAGGTTAGCCGGGCGGCGAGTTGTCCGGTTAAGTGGAAAGTAGATCGAGCATACATATGCATAATGCATATGTATAGAGGAGGTAGTTGCTGTGGAAAAGCACAGGGGGCCTCGACGTATGGACTGGTGCGCCTTGTTCCTGGTTAGAAAATGTGGGTAAGTGGCATAAGGACGGTCACCTGTACACCGGACATGTGTGCACTGGTACAGGGGACCCTCATCCGCATCTCTCACACTCCTTCCCTGCCACCCACCTGTGCTAGCCGAGCGATCAACTGGCAATAATAGATAGTTGCACTGGTGAGGGATTGCACGCGGCTACCGGAGGCATTAGTGACAAACCTAGCGAAAGCCTAAGTCAAGTACAAGCGGCGTGACGAAAGGCTTTGTGGTAATGCGTAACGGTACTTCCATCAGGGTTCGTTCTCTTCGCTTCAACCACTGATCGATTAATAGTCCGAAGCCGATTATACCGAACGATAAGACGCATTATCTCGCCTGATATTGCATAATCGGCATCTTTACCGGGCAATTGGACTGCTTTGGAGAATAGTGGGCCGGTGGCTGTACTGGCATTGTTCGATGCGTGCTTGGTTATAAATGGAAGTTCAATCGAACACGCAAATCCCCTCGACCTTCGATCAATCAGTCTGATATTCCTCTCCAAGTTAATAACAAGATCCTGGAGTATCTAGCGCGAGCGCCACGAATGAAAGTAACGTCGATCTGTCTAATGCTTGCAATCGCTCGGAGTGCACTATCGAGCAGGTGAGCGAGTGTTATCTCTGGATCGTGCCAATACGTCCTGGTATTGTGTAACTTTCTCAATGTAGCTCTCCTACTGCTAGTCTTTGATTTACCAGGTTGCTCTGGATTCGCCAGAGAAAGTACGGCCAAATAAAACAATGAGAATGGATGCAGTACGAGCGACCGTTATGAAACGAGTTATTAATTTGACGTAATCGATCCAATGCGATTTGGCACTTTCAAATTTTTGAGCGTACTCCGTTGAGATACAGATTGTTGATTATCGCTAAGCTTCTACCTTGACCCATATGTCCGCGGTCAGTGTTTTAGAAAGAATGGTCCTTCTCGCCCAGTAAACGGAATTGATTATGCTAAACTCCACCTCGATGCCATGAGATCATCATTCTCCTAATTTACATTCATGATTTCGTTATGAAAATGAACCTTTGGTAGAGTGGGCAAAAGATGTCTAGCTGCTCGGCGACTTTGTCCGACATTATTCACGGGTTTAGAGTATGATGCAGGAAGTTCTTAGGAAATAATCACTAAAGGCATTTCGCCGTCGTTGGAACGGCAGAGAAGCGATTAATCCAAGACTGCGTGCGCCACGGGAAAGGCCGCATCTGCATGCGAGGCCACAAATCAAATCCCTTGTTTTCCCACGTGTTCGCCGTGTATGCCAGCGTGCAATGTATGGAGTTTCATTATTTCATTGTAAAATCCAGCAAATTTATTAATTCTCCTTTTCCATCGAGTAACTAACTGGAAGATTAGATTCAGATGAATTCTACCAAATTTGCTCTCAAGATTTCTTCATAAGGAGCACGCTCGACTGGAGTGGGCCTCTTGCTTCCCTAGAAGTACGTACAACGAGTCCAAGGCTGCATTACCGCAACCCGACTTTCAGCCGACTATGTCCTCTTCAGTCTAGTAATTATTGCTAAATCTTTTGCTTCTCCTTTTCTCTGCCGGATTTCAGAAATGGGGACTCTATTATGATCGCGCGCTCCATAAGGCAGCGCAAACTCCCAAATGGTTGACTGTGACAAACGGGTAAAGCATGCAGGTGTACCTAATGAAATATTGGATCAGCGCTCATTACATTGCGCTTAATGTGATTGCAACGCTTTTTTCCATTGTGCATAGCGGCACCATATTTGCAAGCGCGTTCACCGGAACAGCCAATCCATGCAAAATTCGTCTGCTGGAGAAAGGTCGATGATTGCATAATAAAGCGTCATTGAATTCGCCTTGCGCGAAAGTCTCTCGCACGCACTCCTTATCGGCGCGAGGTATGCGCCAAGTTGAACTGTCCCCAAAACATGCCTTCACGTCTTTGTTAATTGTCCGACGGCCAAAAGAATAATTAGATTCACTTTCTACCGAGCGATCGCTATTGACTCTTCGTTTCATTCACCGACGCTTCGCTATGTGTCTGATGGTAAACGTTGTATCGTTTTGTGTCAAGATCCAGAAATATCTCTCATAAGTTGATACGTAACTCTCTCGTCGTCCTGCTTATACGGGTGTTAGACTTGTGCGTGCGAATCTACTATCGGAGATAGGTTCTCTTCCTGAAACGAGACCCGGTTCAGCTGACTGGTCCCGGAAAAATGATCGTTGCTCCCTCGACTAACTAGTAAATTCCCCCGTGTTGCTGCACCATATATTCACCCCTGCTCTTGTCAACTTCTTCTATGTACTGTACCCGTCAACTTCTTACTTCCGTTTCACCGCGTGTGCATGGAGAGTCCAGGGCGACGGCAAACTCGAGCGAACCTCACTGTACTCAGAAACCTTCTCCGAGATTTGTTGTTATCACTTGCATGAATTTACAATTTCATCATCGCATATATGTGTGATTAAAAAGTGGCGGGAAATTTTTAGCGCACTCATCGGTCATTTTCAGTCTCGTCATTGATAAGAACTCATTTCACTTGCAGATCACAATGTTTATGTAAATATGTACAGATTTCCACTTATTTTCTATAAAAACTTGCACGCACCAGCTCGAGCAAACCTGTTCAATTTCTCACGCGTATGTGAGACAATGAAAATATCATCGCGCTACCAATACTTGACGCGAGAGTTTATCGTATCCTCTGATGAACAATTGATGCTGCGGGCATTTTACATTCGCCGTTGATGATACAAGTATGCTTTATTTCGCACAAACTTCACCAGCCTATTTGTTAAGATTCCCGTAATACTGCTTCGAGTTATATCGTAACCCACATAACCGGACGAGCGTTTTATCGCATGCTCTAGAATACCACTGATTCCGTTATCAGTCTGCAAGTCGGGCGGAGAAACAACGGGCCGATCGAGCTCGTTCTAAAAACTGCATCGTTTCGTAAGTAGCACGTGCATGCTGCTGCACAGATCGCTGGTTCTCGCGTCACCCTTTCGGTCTACTACTAGAAAATAATCTCTCCTTCTCGGATTTATTAACACACACACGCATACACACGCACACACATAGCTATGTAGAGCCAGATCGTGCTTCTGAGACCAGTTTGTCGAATTCGTGCAGGAAAATGTGCGCGCGACGGAAATATTTGGGGATTCAGGCGCGGTGCGATTCAAAAACGTGAGAAGGAAACGTTAACGCTCGAGCGCGTCCGCCTGGCCTGGACTACCAACAAAGAGACTCCAATTCTCATTTACACAGGCGTGAGAGAGCGTTACTCGCTCCTGTCGTCGATTTGCATAAACATTTCCGATAATTGTAATGCGTTTCCTATTACAATGAGCCTGTTGAGGCATGCAGCGCGACGGAGCGGCTCGTGTCAGCACTTTGCTTGCCGAGCAGTCATACGTTTGCGGAGGTAAAATTACTTTGCCTCTCATTGCGCAAGGATTCATAAAACGAGTTACTGCAGTCTTTCTCCAATATATATTTATAAAGCAGTCTCTTAATTAAATAAGGCGTGTCTATCGATCACGGATTGCTTGAGAGGGTGAACGTCGCATTCGGGAGACAATGAATGACTTCGATTGAAATTAGTGGAGCTTAAAGTCAGAGTACTAGAGGGACCGGCAAAGTAAATCGGTGACCGTTCTATAAGAGAATTATTCAACAGCTCACCTGAGTGCCTCAAGGATTGTCCATCTCGCTCGCAATAGCCGTTGCCTTCGTAGCTCCGGTGGAGGAGAGCTCACGTGAGTCGATCACGAGGTTCCACAAGCATTACTTCCAATAGCCTTCTAGCAAGGACCACTCCCGATCGTAGTCCCTCCACAAAGGGACCACTACTTCTTAGGAAAAGCGATCGATCCTCCGGCGAGGACGTATCTGATAATCCAAGGGTGCATAAGTCCGGCGCACTCGAGATCGATCATCGAATCGATTATCAATGAGCGGAATCGCACGGTTGGATCGGGCGATCAGTGATGCGCCCGTGCCCGCTGCCACCGGGGATCGAGTACTCCTCGCACCGTCCAGTCATTTATCGAGCAGTCGAGAAGGAATCGAGTGGTGCAATTTCACTTGGAGGGAAGGATAGATCGATAAGGGATGCATTGGTAGTGCAGCATCCAGTTGGTAGGAGGTAAATGAGGAGGTTGTCCTCAGAGGTCTTTGGGAAGGTGGAGCACTGCGCGTGACGCGAGCCGCTTTTGCGTCGAGGGGCAAGAAGGCGTCGGTCCGGGGAGCGAAGGATTGATGGGCCGATCGATGAGGCGATCGATCAGAAAATCGGCGTGCTCGTTGGGACCGCGAGCGAGCAGACCGCGATCCTGCCTTCGAGAGCGTGCCACCGCGACTGCGGCTATGTGTATTTCGTATCTACTCGCTCTCGCCCCGAGCGAACGATCGGCGCCGGTGAATGCGCGCGCGTGTGTGTAATGCGACCTGTTCTCGCTCTGTGTGGGTATCTCGTCCCGAGTATACTGTTGGTACGTCGGTAGATCCAGCTGGTAGAGAAGACTTTGTGTCTCTCTTTTCGTCTCTCGCTTTCAATCTACGTATGTACGTCCAAATAGATAGACCGACCAATACGCAAGTGGTTCTAAGTGTTCGTAAATGTATCAGTGCTTCGGACAGTGGCTGCTGCTGCTGCTGCTGCTGCTGCTGCTGAGCGGATTGTTTCACTTGGCGCTGACTGAGTTCGAGAGATAAGCAGGGTGCTCAAAACGCTCGAAAGGGTTCGAGTCCTTTTCTTCGAGGACCTCGACACAGACTAGAGAACTCCGCGTCTATTTTCGAAGGCTGTTGCTGCGCCACAGGAGGGAACGGGTTTGGAGGACGATCGAAGGAAAATTGATAATTATCAGGCGTCTCGCGCGGGAAAACGGGTTCCAAGCTGGTTCCGGCTAGTCGAAGATGCCTTCTCAGATAATAAACGACCTTCTTCCAGGCTGCATCTCGAGTGTCAGGTTCTTTGCTCTTCGATAGGAGAAGGTGATTGGGGAGCAGCAATGCTAAGGTCGTCTTTATGGATGTCTAGATCAACCGAATTTATGCTGATCGATCGTAATGAATCACGGAACTCGGCTACCAATTGTAATTCTCTTGATTTATGTCCAAGTACAAGTTCCAAATGTTCTGTATTAAAGAGGTTCCATTCTCCACGAGAAATCCATTAGTTCTGATAATGACTCATGCAGCAGCAGTCCTGGAAAAAGTAGCTACTCATTGGATTACATTCACCGAACTCTATCGTGGCCTATAATTTCATTTGCAAGAAAGTTTCGTGGAGAGTTGCATTACATAGTCCGCCTTGGTTCACGATAGTCTCTTTCGATTGGAGCAGTTATCGCTTCAATAAGCATTGGCTCCCGTCTTGCGATAATTTCACTTCCCATGGTTCCTTGGTCAACAATAGAACTTAATTCGTGGTACCTACAGTGCTAACTTCCGCTCTCACGTTCATTCGCTGAGCCAAGTGCGATAAACTCTTTTATCCTTCTAATACTTCTCATATTGCTTCTCACTCGTTAAGTAAAACCTTACTACGAGCATTTGCCTCGACCCGCTTGCAGCCATCATTCCGTTGTTTTTTGATGACATTTTCCTTTAATCATTGCTCGACGCCAGTGCAGGCATTCGATTATCACGCATTACGCATACTACATTAATGTTACGTATTACAACATTATATGAACGCTCCTGCTGGTGAAAGGGATTTTATTGCAGCGCCAATGATGATATTCCTGGGGTACAATTATGCCAATGCCCCTGTTATATATATATGGCAGTTATTCACACGATGATGTTGAACTTGAGTTATTTTGAGGGTTCGAACACATAGGCTGACCCACAAGTATTGTCGTAATAGTCCATTTTCTCATTTGAACGAGGCTATATTTCATAAGGAAAATAGGTATACGATCCAACATTCAGAGCCTGACAAAGAGCGGGCTGGTCCAGAGAAACTCTCCACTTTCGCAACAAACCTGCCACTGTGTCGATTGGCAAATCGAAATTAAAAACTATAGAAAACCTGAATAATTAGAATTTTCTTGCGCTCGATTACAGTATATTTGTAGCCGAGGGTTCACTCTGATCACGTTCAGTCTAATCCAATTCGTAATTAGTTGGCACGCGTCCATATTCGCCAATCATCTTCCTATAATGTATCCTGCATTATTATCATAGCGTAGCGTACAACAGAGAAACTGTATCGACCTTCACTAGATGAGTTGCAATATCGCAGCCTTCGCAATGTCTTTCCGGCAAATCAGATCTTTTTACAATGCTCGTATGCGTAATTCGCAGCGGTTTGTGTCCGGCGCGAAAAAGAGACCTCTCTCAAATCTACACAAGTACCACTGGATTTCGCAACGATGGCCAATCGGAGTCTCGAGTGTGAAAGTTGTGCTATACAGCCTCATCGTGACTCGAGACTTGAGACGAAGGAAGAAGCCAAGTTAGTTGGGAGCCTGGCGATTTATGAGACTGAATTTGGGACAGCGGAACTGATAGGCGAAACTTCTTGCTACCATGGAAGTGGCAAAGTTGCACCAGACAATTAATGCTGTGGTGGTCAAGTTGTTGATGGCTACTTTGGAGACACCGTAGACTCATCCAAGATGGTCTTTAGCTGGTGGCGGAACAAGAGTGAAAGGTAAAGAGAGAGAGAGAGACAGAGAAATGGCCAGTCACTGAAACGAGGTAAGGGTGAAGGTCATGCAAGTCACGAACGCCGTGCTCTGTCTATGTATTTGTCCGCACAAGTGTGCAGTATATCTACTTCGTGTCAGGATGCATGTTATTAAGTCGCCGATGGCCAAGGATCGATGCTCGCTGCTCGCTGCTATCCGAGTATCTTTCCTGTCGCGTGAAATCGTCAGAAGCATTTCCTTAAACCTATTAAAGAAAATTTCTTGTTTCTACGTGGCTTAGTTATCGTTTCCTAGAAAAGAAGAAAAATATTGCAATTGACTTTGGCATACAGTTCAGTTTGATGTGACGCAGTACGGTAATTCTAAATTAAACTTCTTGATAGATTGCAGGCAAATGTCAGTCGCGGAGAACTTCATCGGGAAATTGCGCCTCACTGTTTACACTTTTCCCGGTGAAATTTAAAGTTGTTATCTTGGAATGATGGGATGATGGTAAAAATATTTTGCGAGTTACACGAAGCTACTTGATGCTGAGTTTTCAAAGATGAAGTTCTCTACCGTGGTTCATGCTATTTCTGTTAGACTATTGGTGAATCCGAGAGAACCGGTTGCACTGGCAGAGCCGTAAAAGGTTACTCATGGCCTTGAAATTGCATTTTATTATAAATACGCAGCTTTCCCGGAGCGAGTGTGTGGGTAAGCCACTCATACATAGAAATGTACTTGTTTACTGGAATGATGCACCATTTGCAATGGTGGGTTGTGTCGCTTTCGTAATAAATTGAAAGTCCAGTTGCGATTAGAGATCTATTGCATCACTTAACCCGATTATTGCTGCCAATTTAATCGGATTTGCATTACGAGTGCCCGTACGCTACATGAATGCACGAGGCACTAATGCCTCGCACTGTTCTATCACTGATGTATATTGCTATACATATGTATATTGCCATTCCACATTGAGATTCAACCAGCCTTATTACTGTAACATAGAAAAGTTGTTTAATATGCTGCCTCGTTTTTTCTGACCTGCGCCTGTGGTTGTATACTTGAAATATGCAAATGAATCGTTGCAGAATGATAGGAAAATCACAGTATTATTTTTATTCTCTGTGACTTTGAATTTCTAATCTGTCGAATATGCGCAATATTTTACTGAAGGCCAATCCATGTTTGGAAGAGGTAATTGAGGGGAAATTACGATTGGACGTATCTGCTTCCTATCCATTATGTATGTACAAGTATATGTCTTTACGTCTCTAACTCATTACGTAAAGCAATGACTATCAAGGTAAGTATATATTAGGCGTTATTTTCACTGTCACTTTTATGGGCTTATAATTAGATCTGAATAACATTTGGAAAATAATAAGTCATAGTGTCTCAATATGCTCAACGATGTTATCGTCGAATGGTCAAATTAGAGTTTAACCTTCCGACCGACGCTACAGCTCAATATAGTCGGATTTAGTATACCACAAAATTGGTTGCGAAGATTATAAATATGTTAATATCTTTGCAGCAATATATTGATACGATTTACATATACGATTTCTAGTAAACTTGCTAACTTTTATGCGTCATATCATTCTGTTCACTGTTTCATCGACTGTCACGAAGAGCATGCCCGGCAACTTATCCCGTGGCACTAGCTGTCCTTTCTTTCGGTCGGATTCAGCAAGTTTTACACCCGCGCCATCCAGCAGTTTCATACCATTTCTTTTCCACCATGCATTTCTTTCTACTCAACTATCTCACAGACTTTCTAGTGGAACATTAAAAAATCTTGTCATTAGAAGGGCTCTCTGCTTGCTTGGGCCAGTGGCATTTATTGAAGGTCGTAAAAATTCTGATGAACCGGACAGGGATGACTTATGACTTGGGCATTGTTAAGGAACGCTGAAAGATAATGACTGCTAATTCTGCATGAGACGCGACAACAATGGCGAACAAATGAATGAACGGCGTGACTGAAGGACGCACTTGCGACCCCCAGAAACGAGCTTATCGGAAGCGATGGGCACCGCGGTAGCCGATGACAGCGTGACGAAGTATAAAAGCGCGCTATGAATGAAAATTCTCGGCGGCCATATAGATATAATAAAGTGGTGTTGAGTGGATCGGGCTCTCGAGTCTGGGGCGAGGGGGGCCCCGAGGAGTGGCGTGTATAATACGTGGCACGAAAGTCACTCGTGTAAAACAGGCGTATACACACGCAGCTACGTGTGTTACGTAGAAAAGGGCGGCCGCGGCGATCGAGCGTGGCGAGATTTGACTATGCCAGAGGGAAAGCGATTACACGTAGAGCGCGCTCGTGTGGCTCGGCTCGGCTCGGCTCGGCCCCTCTCCAAATGTAAGGAGGAAGAAAATGAGAGAGACTAACTCCCAGCTGCCCGTGGCGAATCAGTTTTTAGGCTTGCGTAGGGGCTTGCAGAAATCCCCTTCGGCCGAGCGCACTTCATCATCCCAGTCGTCGACTTATCAACCCTATTTGCTTGCGCCCGCGTCCGCGCCTCTCCCAAACCCTAGGCCCCTTCCCTCTCCAGTAGGTTCAATCATCCGATCGAACATGTTTCTCCTCTGTTCATACTTTCCGAGTGAACTATCAACTATGCCCTTCGCTAGAAGCTCATTCACGTCGGATATCTATTAAACATGATCCAACATCGATCAAGCCAGAATAACATTTCCATCATCGCCGCTGGTTTCAAGAAGAAAAAACCAGATCACAAAAATGATAAAGATTGCCCTGTTGACTCGGAGCCAGTTTCAATTCAAGTCTTCTGATAAACATCTCTTGGGTAGAATAATCCCAAAAGCCCGACTGAAATAATACTAAAGATTGTCTGCAAATAATGTTGTTTCCCTAATGTTGACCACAAATCTCGGGGGTCCTGGGTGAATCAGTGCGGAACAAGAATGTTTACAGCAGGAGTCAGCACATACTGGGCAATTACAGGAGTAGTGATTATTCCTCCTAAAAGTATGACTATCCGAAAATCGGTTCTCGACAAAGGGCAGCCGACATTCTTGCTCCTTAGCAATCAGCGAGTGACTTATATCCGGCTAACGGTACCGGCTGTAATTGTCATCGATCGTGCGGCGCGCCGAAAAACACCGGCTACTCTTGTCGCTCGGGCGGCAAACTACGGATAGAGGAATTGAGCAACGAGCCGGAGCTGCTATGGGGGTGGCGGTGTTCGGCCGCAGCATCCAAGGGCTGGGGGAGGAGGGGGCGAGATTGTGGCTCAATGTATATGAGTATGTGTGTGTATGTGTGCTGTCGTTCCGGCGGCGGGCCGAATCGTGACGCAGCGTGACTGGTTCACTCGGCACGGTGGCACAATGCACTCGTCAGTGGCGTAACCCCGAGTTCGCTTGCACAAGGCAGGAGAGGCGCTCGCGTTATGCTTGCATATTCATCCTTATAGCCACGCTTTGCTCCGTATGGATTCGGCTCGATCGTGTGTTCTACACCGCGCGCGCACCGTATGCATGCGAATTTCGTGGAGAGTGCGCGCGGGCATTAACTCCGGCGAGCTCTCCCATGAAACTGATTGATTGCGTGATGCCCAGCAGCCTCTCTGATGCATAGCAACGTCGATAAAGCACTTCCAGTTATGCGCGCGTAGTACGCGACTGCTCGTTTTGTACTATGAAAGGGAAGCCCCGGTGCCTTTCAAGCTCGCGCACTGCTACTGACCGGTCTCTCTCTCCTTGCTACGATTTGTATCGTCCTCCTTTTCATCTCTACTTTGATCTCAGCACCGCTGCCGGCGCCTGAGCAACACCTCCGCCGGCCCCCGCGGCGCGTTTATCGAGCTGCTACTGCTAACGATTCTTAACGGGGGCCAGTTCGCTGCGGCACGTATCGTCAGGAGAATGAATAGGAATTAGACCGGCCGCAGTATGTTTTGGCTGCTACATATTTCATAAGGGATTGGCGGGGCGGGCGGCACTGAATCCCTGATGCCGTTACCGCCGGCTAAATCAATTCTTTGCGATGCCTGTCACCCCTCAGCTGGTTCTCTCTCCTTCTGGGCCCTTCCACTCGGCGTTATGCGATTACAATTAGCCGAGCCCCTTGCGTGCTCCCTGATTACATCAGCGACGAATCTCGGGAGGCTGCACAATTGGATAGTTATCGATATTGGGGCTACGCTGTGCAAAGTCAAACTCTGCGGTCCCCGGGATCTCGATGCGGATGTCCAACTGTTCTGCTCTCGGGTGTATTCTCCGAGCGAGAGATACAACTATATTCGCAGAGTTACACACTAAAGCCGACTGCTGCGAGCTGCAGCTGTGTTGGCTCTGCCCGGGAAAACGCCACGCAAAGGAACTCATCTCGAGTACCTGTAATTTATGGGCGACCGTAAAAATCTTGGACGACATAATCTAGTGGAGTAGTAGACTCCGGTGTCTTCATTCATGGCAACCCCAAGAGCGAGGGCTCAATTCATGCCGACTGCACAGTTGGTTTCATTCCATTCGGGGCCATCGAAAAGTGGAGAGTCAATGGGTCGCTCGCTCCTATTCGTTCCGGCTGGCGGCTTATTATTACGAACACAATTATTTCGGGCTATATTAGGCGCTACAGGTGTACACCCGTTCATAGAGAAGTTCGAGGCGGTTCGACATTGAGCGGCGTGCGGTCCTCGGTCATTGAGAGAATTTTTCGTCAGTGACGAATTGTGGGTAGCAGAGAGGAGAAGCTCTCATGGGACGCTGGCACCGCATAAATGGAACCCATTCATTGACATTCCCCCGGACAAGCGACTCTATCGCAGGGTGGAAAAGGTGCCTCGAGCCACGGCCACTTCACTTTTCTCCCAACAAACGACAAACGGTAATTGTGAATGCTGCACCCCCGTTGTTCGCGCACAATGCTCACATTTGTCAAAAAGAGTATCGATGAGCACTCCTCGCACCTCTCCAATCCAACCATGCAACTCCTGGACAGCGCACGCCCGAAATAAGCCAGCGTTTTAAGAATACAGCTTTCGATAGTCTTGTTGTTACAGAAAAGACGGCACGCACACGAATCATTGAATCATCGTCTGCATTATCTTTATCATCTTTATTTTCACTACTCGCTCGTATCTGGTTTGTAACAGCTGAAGCCTGAACCCTACGCATTTTCAGTGTCCTCCTCTACAAGGCACGATGACTCCAAGATTCCACGAGGACTTGCATGCTCACCAAGCGTTCATCCGTTATAGTTACCGTTCGAGTCACGGAAATCTTTGTCGATTGCGATCCGCAGTCTGATCCGCGGCTAACATTAATGAGTATTGATGCTTGACCCTCGATCGATTCGTCATCGTGATATTGTCCGGCGGAAGTTATATCATTGGAATGTCGCTTTGGCTACCAAAAGGTTCGAAGGATCGGTGCGCTAACAAATCGGGACCGTCGCGATCACCTTCCATCATTTAGAAAGTGTAGTCCCATACTTAACGGTCTCTAGCACGCTCCCGACAATGTGTTTTAAAATACAAGTAATTCTAGAAACGGAAAGTTCATTCACTCAAATATCTCCTGTGTTAGAAGACTTTTCCCTAGTACGCAGTATATTTACATATTTATTTCGAGTCTGACACAACTTACAATAATTATTACAACATTGGTAAAAATTGAAAGTACAACAAAATCTTAAGTAATACTATTGTTATAACACTGAAGGCAAATGAATATAATAAGTAAGAAAAATCAAATAACTATTTTTCATTAGTATTGTCGTATCTTGAAATCTTGCAATGTCGTATAATTGCCAGTATATTAATATTTCCAATGTGAAATGGATTGTCCCTGGAAAAGGTAAGAGCAGCGGCTGTAACTTGTTTCGCTCGCGCCACTTGCCCAATTTCTCGTTTGGCCGCTCGTGGTTGAAGGAGACTCTTGAGAGCAAAGCGGCAAGTAACTGGCGTTGTGTTGCAACCGCCGCGCCGGAGGGAATAATCGGCATTTTTGCGCTCTTTGCTTGCCGACTCTATCTAGAGTGGGAAATCTAAGGAGACGATGGCTTATCGATAGATTGTAAGGAGTGGCGGAAAGGAGGGAAATCCAGAGGAAGGAGAAGTGTGAGCAGAGAGGGTGGAAAGTGGCACGATCCGAAGGGATATGCGATCGTGACGCATTGAAGTGAAGAGACGAATTGGCATACGGGGAATTGCCACGCAATTCCACCCTTCCGGTTACGATCCTTCTATGGAGGAATCCATGTTTCGCCTACTACTCTACGATATACTAGCTCTACCGTCAGCACACAACCATCTGGGAGAGGGTGCATTACTATTTGTCCGTTTCACTGTGCGAAGAGGCTGCGGTGAGGTGAAGTAACGCGCAAGATGACGTGCGGTAAACATCAAAGCGGCCGACATCTTTCACAGGCCGCCACCGCGCCTTCCTTCCAACTTGCTTCGAGGAGAACTCTCCGGCCTTTCCAATCCTCTCCTTCTACTGTCAAGCCGCGAGCTCCTCTTCTCATCCCCCTCCACTTCTCCGCTAACCATGCTTCTTCACCACATCCTTTTATCTCTCTTGCCCGGGAGGACATGATTCGCGCTCCTATTGCTCCTACAAATTGTCTCTTATCTGTATTTGTTCTATATGTATATATTATCCGTATCTGTGATTATAATACTAAAAATCCAATAGGCTAAACTGGAGAAACAATTAATACACAGTGTAACAATGAATAAACAATGTAAAGCTATTTATTTCCGCTTTTAATGGCATTTGTGCCATCTGACTTTCATATTTCCTCCGACGAAGACTAAATCGATATGCTTCGGTTAGTAAAATCATTATTCCAGAACAAATTATTATAATTTATGCAATTTTAATATCGTATGAACGCCGGTGGTTAATATGCAGGAGGCATTGGCAGGATTCTTGTTTTTATTATTCTCGCTGAGTTTTCGTTAATACCTATTCAGTGGTGATGGTCGATGGTATTGGAGCTTGTGTAACGGATACATGAGTCCTCACTACGGAGCGCCAAGTTATTGTGAAAGCGATCCACGAGCAGAATGGGGAGAGAAAAATCTTAAAGCCGGTACTGCTTACCTCTTGGTGGCGATACACCTCTTACCTCTCGGTGGAAACTCTGACCAGCGAGAGGACAGTGCTCGACGCCTTTTGTCGAGCAGGAGATCATCTTTCGCGGCGTGTCCTTTAAAATCAGATAGCAGGTCCCGAGGAGGGCCGGCGTTGCCGCGCTGGGCAACTTGATATTATTTGTCACCCTTCAGTCAGATAGATTAGACTCGCTGGAAACGCAGAAAAGGGATTATAGGTATCCAAATATCCAAGTCCCGGCCATAATGAGGATAAGCAGGGTCAGCCATGTGTAAGGCATGGCCCATTTTTCGGCCAGGCCTTTCGACGACGGTCCTCGGTCGGCGGCCTCCTAGCTCTGCTTAGCCGGAACTTAGGCCCTCACAATGAGAGCGCAGGTCGGCGCTTCTTATTCTTCGCCGGATTCATTACACTTAACAAGGGGTTTATTATTTAAAAAGGATTTAGGTTAATTCGTCGAGTATTGAGAGGTTGGTCCACCGCTGCGGGGAGCATCCCTTCCCGGGGAGGTAGCAAACAAGCAATTATCCAGGAGGAAAGCTCTCGTCGAACTCGAGCTAATACTTACTCGAGTGCCAGGCGAAGTCGACTGTTTAGCCGCTAATTTCAAGGACCTCACCGCCAACGCGTGTTTCTACTCCCGTGGGTATCGCACATTCTCCCTCTACCTTTTCATTATCCAATTTTCCTAATGTCCAGCCGATAGTCCTCCCGCCCGGCCGGCCGCCCTTTTTTATCTACTCCGGGCAGAGAGTTTTGGGCGAACGCTGGAGATAGGGGCAATGCTCGAAATCCTTGGTTAGAATATGCGGCACGCTGACACGATGATGGATCGGCCAGCTTGAACGGAGAGCAGGGCCAAAGGTACTTTCACACTAATGCGTTGAAAGTGTGTAATCGTCCGGGACACGCAGCCGAGTTTTACACTCGGGAGTCGAGGAGTTCGGGGGTACGCCGAAAATCATCTGATACATATTCCCCGCTGTTTATATTTGTGGGCCACGCACGCATCGAGGCAAGCACGCGAGCATCCTTAGCCGTGCGTGAAATGTGCCGCACGGTGGCGAGGACAGGTGACGACAGTCCGTTTCCCCGGAATGACATTGTGCGTATGACAGTCGAAAACTAGATGCTCCCAGCAGAAGGGCTAGGTGAGCTGGGACGAGAGCGTTATTCTCGCTCCTTCTATTTTTGCTTCATTCCATTTTCCAATCCCTAATGGCAATTCCAGCTGTCAAAGGCTGTAACCGATCCTCAAAGTATTCTAGTATCTCCGTGGACGGTGTTCAACTCGTTCGGCACGATCTGTATTAAAAGTGATAATCGGTCGGGCGTGCTGCGGAGGACTCCCGCAAGGCTCTGGGATGCTCCTCGCCCGGAAGAAGGGACGGTGACGAAGGGTGAGTACAATAAAGGTCTTTGCACGAGAGTAGCCGAGAGTTAAGTCGTGGGTAATAATTACCGATCCCTCGTTAGCAGTGCCAATAGCGCGTCTCGCCCACCTGTCCACGTTATAATAATATAAGCCGCCTCTTTTGCGGTTAGCAGCCCCCGCACGTGCCACCGGTCGAGCAGCCTCCTTTATTCACTTTCTGCCCTTCGTCCTCCTGGCCCTTTGTGTTCTCAAGCGCAGTCTCGCTCGCTCACTCGCTCACTCGCTACCTATACTCCACACTCCTCGATATTCCGCCATTTCTCCCCCTTTCACCCTCTCTCACTTTCTCGTCGATCCAGCTTGCTCGATTCCCTGGCCGACCTTGATCACCTCCAAGCTAATTTAAAGCCACTCGCCCGGCACAAATCACGTCAATTATACCGCGCCACTCGAGCTATTTTTCTTACACACACCCTTCTAACAAGTTCCACGGATTTTCCGATTGCCGGTTGACATTTTCATGTTGGTATGAATATTATGTGCTGGCCAGCCAGCTAGCCAGGCTTGGTAACACTTATTCATCCTTCGGATGAATAAGTAATCCCAGATAATGTGCAGGGACATTCGACTACACGTACGCCCGACTATCGCGTACTACTCTCTTTCTCTCTCTATCTCACTCTACCTCTCTCCGTTTTCCAGTTCTTTTTAACGAACGCCGCGTACAACTGATGGCGGTCGTTTTCCAATCTGCTTGGCATTCTCGTGTAATTATCGGGGCAAGGTTGTCGCTCGGTTAATTGCGTTATTCAGAAACGATCAATCAGCAATTAGCACCATACTGTCCGCCAGCAGAGAGCCCCGGACCTTTGCGGTTACGCACCCCGGTCGGAGCACATATATGATAGAATTATGAATAGCAGCCGTGTGTCTCCTGAGAATATCTGTCATTAAATTAGTATCATCCAAGTTCTTCCTCAAATAATTACTATCAGTACTGTAAATATCACACTCCAAGTCGACTATGCACAATGAAGATCCATAAAGCATCAGTTGGTGCAAATCTTGGAACCGACAGATTGCACCGTGCGAAATTCAGTATAAAAGCAATGATCGTCGATGTACTCCGCGAGTCCGGCCACCCTTGAATCATGCGTTTACTTCGCAGCGGGTCCCACTTGTTTCTCTTAGCCAATTTGCGGTATCTCTCAGCTCAGGGAAGATCGGATACGAGGGAGAATAAAAGACTACGAGAGAGGAGCGTAGGAGCGAGCGCGAGAGCGAGTTGCAAGTGGCAGGTAAGTGGCGGAAGGCCAAGGAGGAAAAGAGATGGCTCTGGTCACACATGACAATGTACGACGAAGGCATGATGGATGAGAGGGCGGCTAGTTTACGTGATCGGGACATGATCGTTCGCAGACGGGGTGGTCCGCCTGTCCATCGCTCTCGTCTTCCCTTTCTCTCTCTCTCTCTCTCTGGCTTCCTTCCCACTCTGTCGCTCAGGTGCAGCTGACCCTATCTAGTTTCGCGCTCCGCTCTGTCTTACTTTCGGCCCCGCTCTCTTCCCTCTCGACTCGACCTTCCTCCCATTACTTGGCCACGCACAACTTACGCACACGCACAACTCCGAGAGCGAACGCACCCCTGTCACCGGCCTGAGCGATCTTGTTGTCATGTCCTGCGGACGTGGCTGCACCGACTAGGGAGAAGAGCTCCTCCTTCGTGGTGTATCCCCTGCACGCTAGTGCCAATGGCTTTTATGCCACGTTCATGAGCCCCATCCTCGAGAGGCGCGCGTGCAAATCCCGTGGACGGGCGTGTGCCATGCACTGCCGCCACTGCCGCCGGCATACACCGGGCTCATTAGGAATGCTCATTCTCAATGCGATGTTCATTAAATGCACCTTAGCTTTTTCACCGGGACGAAGATTCAACTTCCTCGCCCCTTTCCACCTCACCCTATCTCGCTCTCTCTCGCTCTCTCGCTCTCCGTCTTGCTCATTGGGGAGAGCTCGCATAAAGAAGCCATAAAATTCAGCAAGCAGACTCTGGCGCGCTTACGCTCACGCTCGCGCTTCCTCCCCTCGTAGAGCGAGGTTTTTGCTGCGGATGAAATGAATGTTTCATTGCCGTGGATTAATCTCCTGCCGCTGGTGCGGTCTGCAAGAGGAACCGCAGGAGGAAGAGAAGGAAGAGAAGAAGAAGAAGAAGAAGAAGTAGGAGGAGAAGAGAGGTACGGAGAAGTGTGTCGTCAAAAAATCCGGGAATCTCCGTCGACGGTGATTTAAATTTCAAAGCGCCCTCTCTTCTAGCCGTGGCAACGTCTTATGTCCTTATGATAATGCCGCGCGGAGCAACGCACTCCTTTTTCTCTTAATTTACATACGAGACTGTCCGTCGCTCGAGCCGGCCGGTCGCTCGGGCAGCGCGGCGCGGCGCGGCATGGCGCGGCGTGGTGTGGTGTGGTGTTCTGACGAGACGAGAAGGAGAGTATGAGAAAGAGGCTGAGGAAGGAGAGCAGGCGCTGCTGAAATTCGTACGGACTCCTCTCGTTCTGTCGTGGCAGGCCCCGCGCGCCGCGCCGTTGTGGAGATGGACGTGTACGAAACGCGAGGCTCACGCTGAGCCGTTGTCCCGGGTCCCAGCTCTCGAGTCCCGGGGCTTTCCTTCCTCTCCTCCACCGGGCACGCTTCGAGTTTGACGAAGGAAGACCTGCCCGCCACGTAGATAGGAGGTTTACGTCCATGAGAGAACCAGTAGCCTCGTCGCCGGAGTATCCCGCTGACCTTTCTTGATTCCCTCCTTACTGAGGATCAGGCTTCGCTGAAGTCCTGACGTAAGGAATGCTTTGCCGCTCGCCGAGAGACACAGAGAACCAACGAACGAGAGCGAGCAACGAAAGCCGTGGAAGAGAGAGAGAGAGAGAGAGAGAGGGTGGAAGAGGAGGGTGGAGGATATCCAGAGAGTGCGTTCGCGCTACCGAACCGAAAGTCAAACCTTCCGTCTGATTTCTCTCATTTCATCTCCGCTTCCTCGCCTCCCTCGTTCCACGGGATTTTTCGTTCCAGATATATCTATCTGTCACACCGCGGGAGAGGTAGGCCAGAACAAGATGTCTAATTTAAAAGATGCCACTGGCCACATCTTCTGTATTCCTGCTAATATAAGCCTGCTGTAATAGAAAAGTAAACACTGCTCCAAAAGTGAATGGCGAATCGAATACCCTTTATTTACAAGAAAGCTTTTACCTTTCTGGGGAGTTCCAATAATACAGGGGTAATCAAGGAAATTGCAGGATGGATGTTAAGCTCTAGCCTTTGGTAAAGTTGAATTCCCGTCCAGGGTGAGCGGCATGCTACTCCTATCGTGACTAATGCAGGTGCCTGATATCCGCATCGAAGACAATCGATCCTGGTGGTGAAAGACATTCGTTTTCATCCGAAATCCGGTGAGATTGAAGGTCGCTGCCTGATAAATTCCACCGCAGACATTGATTTAGAAGATTTTCACGGGCCACTTGCTTGCTCGCGGACTCACGCCGATATCCAGCGTCCGAGAGCTCTCCAAGAAAAAGAAAGGGAGAAACGATAGACCATGTATTGATTGAAAGATCTTTATTGAATGAAAAATACCACAACAATTCTCTTACATGGTTTGAGTCGCAAAAGAAACAGAAATCTACATGTCAAGGAATATCTATCATCAGGATTTACACTTTATACTTCCTCTCCTATTTCAAAATGGAGTAGCAAGGATATAGATTGAAGTGAGTGAATGGATAACACTTTTAGCGATAGGTTTGCCTATCGTCTTGTGTCCATGATAGGTTGGAGAAAAAGGGCGGTGAATTGGGTGGCTGTGTACACGGGCGCACAAGGGGTGGACGAGTGGACGCATCGCGCGAGTCGACATAATTGGTCGTACCACGATCAGGACAAATATTATTTTACCGAAGGGCGCAGAGGGATTATATTTGTATGATAATACTTTATGCCCCACTGGTTCCCTATAATGGCAGAAGGGGAAGCTGTCGGTTAGGGGAGCACGGCGCCGACACGCCTCGTCATTATTCCTTGTAATCGCCACTCCATAAATATCCGCGATTTTACTTCGCTCCTTCCTTCTTACCTAACTGTACTATGTCCGTCAGAAGGCCAATTGATCTTTCCGAGTGTACTAGCGAGTAATCCATCACCTCGCATTAGAACATCCGATTACATGGGCGGAACAAACCTGTGGCAGGGGAGATCCAATGGCAGAGAGGCTAGCTCTAGTCGAGTGCTTCGAAAAACTATTTGTTGTGAAATGTCAAATCCAAGAATTGCGCCAAAAATAAGACAAAGATTCATCACGGAATTTGTTATTAATTTCTCACACCCTGATTGAAGTCTGGTTTATAGAATGCCTGATTGGTTTTTCGATTATTCGCTCCGCACAAGCTGCAAGTACCAGTCTCCTTGTACGTTCATATCGGCAGTCGTAAGTATGCAGATGACAGTGAAGTCAGCCACCCTAAAAGCTCCGGTTAACGTCGTGATGACATTAGAGCGGAGGCGCGGCAGGGTTACAAAGGGTTATAGTCAACAGCTCGTACCTAATTCCGAAGTTATCCGGACGGATGCATCGCACTGGAAGGGATTCGAGACGACAGATCGGAGTGATTCGAGAATTCGGTAGCATCTCGTTCCCCGAAGATGATACCGTTGTGCGTGTCCCCAGGGTGCCTTTGTACCACTGACCGAGGGCTCGCTTCACCCCCGCGCAAAAGCCTACGCTTAAGGGCCGCCGGATAAGAAGAAACAAATCCGCCACTTTCGGATATGAGGAGACGAGCGATGGTCGCTCCGATAAGCGACCGGTAAGCCGTCTAGGAATGCGGCCTTCCTCGCCCGATCGTCCTCTCCATTTTATTCCAACCTCGCCCGCTGCCCCCCTCCTCTCTCACTCTCTCGCTCTCACACACACACACACATACACATAGACACGCAACACTCTCTGCACGCTGTCTTTTGATGCTGGCACGACATTCGAGAAGCCTTCATCGTCAGGTCCCGACATACGTGGCAAACGGGCTGCCCTCGAACGCTACCCCGTACCATCCACAAGGAGGACGAACCACTGTTCGGATCGAATGCGTTCCCTTTGACTCGATCGCGCCCACGCCGCAGACCTTTTTTCAAGTTTTCGATGTGTACCCCAGCTACTCACGTTCTCCATTCCCAGGCGCATTCTTTCGCGCGACAACTCGTTACCATCCTGGAAGAGGTGGCAGCGCTCTGGAAAGCACTCGGTGAGCAGAGCCGCCGACAGAAGTAGACATGGTATCTGTATCGCACCACTCTCTCTGATCCGGAGTCGCTCATGCGAAACAACCAGGCTTTTCCTTCGGAAACTCTCTTGAAAGACTCGAGCGCGTTCAGGCGACGCCTCCTTCTATCAATGCAATACACTTTGTATACACTTAGTGTGTATGTCGGTGCGTCGGCCTTCCAGATAAAAGACGCCAGTAGGATCAAGATGGGAAGGGAAAGGGAGGGAGGAGGAGTAGAGAAGCAAGGAACCGCCGAACCTTAACCTTCCTGAAAGTCGAAGAGATCCATCGCCGCCTTGCTCCTCGCTCCTCGCTCCTCGCTCGTGAGTCTTAATCCGGAGAAATTGTGTCGGCAAACAGGCGCATTGTTCGCACGGAGGTCAAAGGCAGTGGCACCGCGTGCATTTACGTCACGGCGCGCATCCTGAAAAGTAATCTACACCCGGGTGTGCATTGTCGGGACAGGGTGCGCGGAATGCCGCGCGCGATCCTCTCCTTTCGGTCGAGCCGCTCTCTCGCCTTCGGCTTCGGCCATCCGAGAGGACTTAACACGCGCGCGCACGTAAGCGAGCGAGCTGCTTCTCGGCTCTTTAGCGCGCTGGCTTAGTTCCGATTGAGAAGGACGCAGCTTGATCTGTCACGGGGCATTCAGTATCGCGGTCGGATGATCGCCCGTAAGCACGTTATTCGTAGCGGCTTTTCAGGCGCGGTGTATCGTTGCCTCTTAAGGGGGTTGCCTCTCATTTGCTCTCTCCCTCTCTTTTTCTACTTCTCTCTTCTCTCAGGATCGAAACTGCGGCGGGGGTAAGTTCTACACCGGCGAGCGGTGCGCTACACCCGGATTATCTCTGGCCGGTCGGTGCGCGCGGACCCGAAGTAAGACACCGGCTTTTTCCCTACCTGGAGTTCTCCAGCTCCCACCGGGAGATAGCCAGCCAGCCAGCCAGCCAGCCAGCGTACGTTAGCGGCTCGAGTACTACTTCTTGCTGGGAAACTAGCCGGCCCCTGCCAACAATGCCGGCAATTTGTCCATCCGAATGGACACTTCTTCTCTTCTGTCGCGGCCGATCCGGGCTTAGAATCCCCGTGCCGGCTCCACTCTGACTATTCGCATCCTCTGCAATCATCTCGATATATTTACAGTTACCTTGTTGCGAGCTTTGTGGCTTCAGCACTCTCCTATCCATGCATCGATATACATTTTTATAAATAGTATGGAGATTGTACAACGACAGATGTTACCCCTTCCTGGCGCGGCGTGCGGCTGGCACGCCGTTGTCTGAGTGGGATTATAGGAACTTAAAAGAGGAAGAGAAGGATGTGCGAAATAAAGCAGTGACACGGCGAGAGCGAGAGAGTGAGAGAAGCATGCTGGATATCCACAAGTACCATTCTCGGAGAGAGCGGCGCGCGATGCTCCTATGGATTGCAGCTGTGTGTGTAGTGTAGCGGCATCAGGATCGCCGCCACCAGATCTAGGGTAGCTAATTTTCGAGAGGGCGGACCCAGGCCCCAGAAACCACCTGGAATGCTCGGATCAGGGGAGTGAGTCCATTCGGATGCGTCGAGCCGTGCAACGAGCCGCCACGGAATAAGGGATGCTCCTCCATCCTGTCCTTGTCCCTCCTGTTCCCCCAACCACCCTGTTTTACTTCTCGCCGCTCTTCACTACTACACTTTTTATAGATGGCTTGCACTGCCAATATACATATAACTAATACCCGGAGCGCACCCAACCCCTCGCTCCGATGGAGGAAGCAGAGCCTGCCGAAACACGAGGATACTTGCCGCATGTTGCCAGAATGAGTTGTAGGTATGTAGTAGCTAGGGCCTACACACCAATAGAGGAGGGGGAAGGCGGCAAAGGCATCCGCCCGCCAATCTGCCCACTATTTTCCCGCCCGCTCTCTTTTCATTCAGTGAAGCAAAGGCCGGCTGATGCCTCCAAAGGAAGATTAAAGTGCCGCGATACTCGCCAGTTTGTTTATCGGCTACTTCGGTCTCTTTTTGTTGTTTTTCTTACCTCGCCGCGTCCGACGCCGCCAATCACGATGCCTTCCTTCTTCGCCCTTACGTCTTCTTCGTCTTCGTCTGACTGGTCTTGTTGTTCCCTCCAGTTTTCGCTTTCTTCTTTTCATACTCGCGCATTGCTTATGCGTATGTGCCCATCTCGAAGTATACTTTTTGCTGCATCTAACTAGACCACAACTTGCGACTCGATACCATTGGTTAGAAGAGGGTTGCAGACTGATGTATCCTGTTTAATTAGGTATCTTAATTGTTTGCGCTCCTTGTACCAAGTCAGCCTCGATATTACATGTTTGCTGATGTGCTCCATATTCAAATACGTATTTCGTGCAGTACCTGGTATCTTCATAGCCAGAAAATGACTGGTCGAGTGTTGCTAAGCAAAGGATACATATGTATGTTGTATAGACGGGAGGACTGTCAATTCGAAGAGAAAATGATATAATTTAGTGGCAACCTCGAGCCGCAAAGGATTAAGGACATTCGTTGGTATAAAATTTTGTCTGCACAGCCATAGGCCCTAACCGAGCAATTTTACTAGGAGTCGCTTATCATTTCCATTCGCTGTCCACTAGGAGCGCCACTCGCCTCATCCCTTCTGTTCACCCCTTCCTTCTCTGGCTGTTTCTCTCCAGCGAAAGCGTTAGCGAGTAAATTACGCTGCGGCGAATCCTGTCCCTCGCAAGCTGTCTGTAAAACGTATTCCTCTGATGGGCGCAGCAACGTATACAAGGGTTCAATCGCGGTTTGGCGAGGGTTGGAAAAGCGGCGCGGGGGGATGCTGGGCGCAGAGGATGCTTCAGACTAGGGCGGATCAGTGAAGGGAAAACATGGTGGCCACTGGTTGCGGCATTCATCAGAGGCGGTGCTCTGCGTACCTTTTGAGATCTCCTTTTTTTGCCTCCCTTTTCCCGTCGCTCACATGTACCGCTCACCCCCCCTCCCAGCGCGGGACGACTCCGGAGGGAAGAACGGGAGCAGCCAGGCGGAGCGGGGCGCGAGGAGTTAAGCAAGGCAGGGAGGGCGGAAGGGCGGGCGGGCGGTGCGAGAGGGGTTGCAGGAGGGGAAGGGGAGGGGTGGGCGAGAGGGGAGAGACGCGTAGAGTATTGTGAGAAAAAAATTTTCATTGAAAATATTCGCCGAAGAAAGGAACCGCCGACGGAGGCGGCTTCCTTTGCCGCCAATGCCAAGCGGCCCGATCACGCTTGGAAAAAATCGACCGCTCTGTATTTACACCTACTTTGCGACAAGGGCGACGCCGCTACACTTCGAAAGCCATTATCCGCAAGCAGGTAATGCAGACAGTGAATGAGGGGGAGAGGGAGAGGGAGAGTGCCGTGATTCTTTTGGATAAAAGGGGAACAATGCGCCGGCTTTTCAGCAGGAGGATGCTCCGACGGAACGCTTTCCCGCCCCGACTGTTTCGAAGTAAGTAAGTACTACATGTCTTTATGCGGAAGTGTATGAGACTGAAAATAAGTAAAAGGATATTAAGCAGGCTGTACTGTTCGCCCTGATGCGAAATGCTACGATGGCGATAGGGGAACAGAAAAGCGCGGCGACGCGGCGCGGCGCGGCGCGGCAGTGTCGTCGTGAATAGCGCGTGAGGATTAGAAATATTAATATGACGGAGGGTAAAGAGGGTGGTGGATATGCGCCGGGGGATGCTGGGAAAGGGAGCTCCTTGTCGAAAAGCGTGCGCATTAACGAGAAGGCGTGCAGGTAAAATGCGAGGATGCAAAACTGGGCCGGCGAGAAATCACGGAGAAATGAGTTTTAATTACGAGGAGATGGGGGACACGGAGGCGAGAGCAGCGCTGGCATTCAGCCGGTGGTGAAAGAAAGAAAGGAGGTGGGGCGGCGGGGTAGGCGGCACAGATCAGAAACGAGTCGGATCTTCTCTCGGATGTTTTCAATTACATTTACATATACGCCTTTCTCTCCCTCCGGGCCTTTTCTCTCGCGCTCCCACTGCCACTCGGTGTCTGATTACACCGAGATGTCGGTCGGCCGGCAGGCCGAGATGCTGCAAAATACACTTGCCGTTTCTATTCTGCCGCGTGTACTATGCTTGCCATGAGTGCCGCTCCACAAATTGGCGAACAAGAAAGATCTAATGTCGGATCCCTCTTTCCGTGCGGCGCCAGCCGGCGGCGGCGGCCAATTTCCGGGTATAGTGAACCACTTCCCAAAACACGCGCGCCAGTAATTCGATATGACCTTTTTGTTCGCCTTGCAGTCGGTGATGATTATCGCAATCTTCTCATGCATGACTTTCCGATTCGTTTCTGTAATGGCTGTTGTCAGGGGAGAAGTTGCGCCTTTTGATAAATCGCGGCTTCGACATCGATTGCGGCCGATTCGCAAATTGTAAGGGTAATCTTCGCCGTTTCGTCCAATACGATTGTAACCGTCCAGGTGTTTTTATCGAATGCGATTTGTCTCGCACGCGCGTATGCCGCTCCGCGGCAAATTGGATATTTGAAACCCAGAACTGCACAATCTATTGTTCACGCGGATAATCTTATTAATGCGACGTTAATCCCGGTGTCCCTCGCGCCCGATCGAACTGGTGCGCGGCGCACGCATTGCAGTTCGTTAACTTAATGGCGATTATTAGGGTAAAACACAACTCGTAAATGCGCCGGTGGAATCCGGGATAAGCCGAAAGGCAATAAAGAGAGAATTGTAAATGCTTCGGCTGAAAATCCCGGCCGAAACAATGCACCGCTCTCGTGCATACAACGGCTAGCGCGCGTGCTTGCCAGCTCCGCGCTAACCCACCCGTCATTCCCCTTAATCGTTCAAATAATAAAGCGACCGAATACAAAATTTGAATATGAGCATCCTGAATGAGACTGAACATGAGTAGGATTTTCTCTCCGGCCAATTGGAGCACCACCACCGATCTATGTGCCATAGTTTTTCCACGCGATCCTGTGAATTGTCCGCGTCCAGGTTAATGGAGACATTTTTCTGCCGCGGGCGCTGTGCTTTGTAATTAGCTACGCGTATAATTGGCCGAGAATGCAGTCATTAAAAGCTCTCCACTGGACTCTCTCATCGACGTAAAATGTTTCATATTAAAGGACATTGTGACGCGTCACTACGGTATCCACGGAACCAGCTATTATCGTACCAAGCGAGCATTGGTGATAATGTCCAACGAGGACGAACGAGGGGAAGTTTTGCTTCCACGGTATTTGGCATTCCTGTTCCGGGTATGTGACAAACCAGGTTTGCGAGACTCCTGTTGACAGCGTACACATGGGATTCGCCGTGTTTCGACTTCGACTTGATAAATCCAATTGTACCCGCTGGATAAGCCGAAGGATACAGGGGAGGCGTAACGAAAGAGTCGTCATCAAACAGCGACAGCGATATGACGGCCGGGGATTTCACCGAAGCAATTGAATCATAGTTCCCGGTCTGTCTCTGTGTATCTGTTCTCTTCCTACTACCACCGTCACCATATTCCGAAATACATTCCACTCTCCAGTCAGAATTGCTATTTCTGGTATAAACCTGGCGCAAGCTGTAAGTTTCCGATTTTCGCATATTCGATGAGAAAGTAATAATTTCGTTAGCAATAGCACTACGGTATAACTAATTAATGTTGATGAATTTTTTACTAGCATCTAATTAAACTCAATATCCTATAACATTGATGCATATTCATGGAGGAATGAAATTTCCAGTTTTACTCGATATTCGAATTTGGGAGATCAGCTTTTTTTGCGGCATTTTGGAGAGGACTCTTTAACAGGATGTCACGGGAGATGACTTCATGAGTTGGTACGGTGTACGGCGGAACTTTCATTGAATGGCCCGTGCACGTCGCTGCTCTCCGGGCTCATCGATTCTTGTGCCCCGCCACCAATTAGCTACGGATCGGTGATTAATTGCCCACTCGCTCGAGTACACGTATTTAGTGTCTGTAGTGAGATCGCCCGTCCTTGGGTCTCCGAGTCTCCGTTGTATTTTCCCTCGTAGAAGTTCGGCGGTCGTGGTCGTGTGAGTGTTCCGATGTAGCAAAACCATGTAAGTGCAAGTCGGTGGCTTTTTAACAAGAGCACTTAAGCGCTTAAATGAAACTCGTCGATGGCTCGGAGGCGGCACGATGTGAGGAGGTTGAGGTCCTATCTTCTATTTGAGGACCCGATTGAAGAATACGCCACAGCTTCTACCGTCTCATTAGCAGCTATTAGAAATCAATAAATAAATTAGTGCAACAAGGAAGCTGTACAACTCGACGAAACTGAAGAACTGATTGTCCCGATGACGGAAAATGGTGACAAGACCCGAACATTAAGCAATCATTGAAAACCCACACCCTTGTGCCAGTACATACTGAAAGCTTGCCGATCAATTAAACATATTCAACTCATAATACACGGAACTCTGTCGTCCTGTTCAACGATAAATCCCAAGTGGCTTGTGTAAAACCGTGTGTATGGATTTGGAGGGAGGAGGCGCTATGTATGACACAGGGTGGTGAAGAAAGTGGTCCCACTCATGCCCCCTCGCAGTCAGAGGAAGGGGGTTGAAAAGGAAGTGGAATGACAAAGTAAAAAAGGAAGAAGGAAAGGTTCGCGCGATGGGGGCGACAGGGCGGGGTGGTGGAATCATCAGGCGAAGTAAGTGCAAGCAACATCGAAGGCGACAGAGAGACAAGCCTCATGCTGGCGTACAAGGGGTGAGAGAGCAAGGGAGAGCGAGAGGATGAGGGAGAGGGAGAGGGAGAGGGAGAAAGGGACGCGGGTGCCAAGAAAGAAAGACGGACAGCAGTCGCTAGGTGAAGAGGTAAAACACGACACACGTTCGTACGTAATTCTCCCTCCATCCCTCCAACCCTCCCAGTCCCTCCCACCACCGTGCGTAGCAGGACAGTCCCACATCCATATCCACATACATACGCACTGAGAGAGACACATAGCGTCAGAAACGTGCGGCGAAGCGACTACCACGTAAGTACTTATGTATGTACTTGTATGTAAGTATATACAAACACTCATACACACACACACACACACACGCCAGAGAAAGAGAGACACATGGATCAGGCAAGCGCGCTGGCGAACACGAGGTGTATCGCGCGTACACGTATAGTATGCCGTGCGACTTACCTCGGGGGCGCCGAAATTCGAGCGGCTGGCCAAAGGCAGTAGAGAGAAAAGAGGTGGCGGTCGCGGCGGCGGCGGCGGCGACGGTGGCGGTGGCGGTGGTGGCGGCGGCGAAGGACGACGGCCGCGACGGCGTTGCGTGCGAGAGTGGCGTCGCGACGCCAGGCGTCGACATGCGCGCGCTTGCCTCCTCTCCTGGCGGGCAGAAGCGCGCGCGGCCGCTTCCCCGGCCGCTAACAATGGCGTCGTAGAGAGAGCGCGGCCCAACAGCAAGGTGGACCGCCTACGCAGGAGCACCGCCCCTAAGTGGCCGCGCCGGGCCGCGGACGGCTCGGTGACAGCGGCTACGGGACCATCGCACTCCACGTTTCGAGCCCCCACCAGGCGGCTTTGCCGAGGTCGGGGAGGGGCAGCCGAGCGGGCGATTGGTGCCACGCCGGTGGTGGCGCGGGCCCAGCCTGGTTTGCGAGCGGCCCTGCGGGAGCGAGGGGAAAAGGCGCTCGAACGCCGCTTGGCCGCAGGCTAGGCCGCCTTGCCGCCTGCTGCCTCGACCCGAAGGCTACCACCGGCCGTAAGGAGAGCAAGAGAGAAAGGGGCTCGATCCGGCTCTTCCGAGGGAGAGCGAGAGACGCCTATAGACTGGGAGAAGCGTCACAATGGTGATAGAGGGAGAAGGCTGGTAAGGGTGAGAAAGCGAGCGCGTGGATCGAGCGGCTAGGGTGGGGAGCGAGTTCGAAATCGTGGTGCGGCACACAGGGATCTCCGCATGAGGAAAGACAGACTCTGGTAGTCAATCGGGCGCCGCACACCGTAGCAGCGACGCGTCACTGCACCCCTGTTTTGCGAGTTGCACGTGCTTCTTTCCTCTCCACCGGCGGGCCCACACGTCCAACTGTCATCACGCCTTTCGCGTCCGCAGCGCCGGCCAACCAGTCAGCCGCGATAACGGCTGATAAGCGCTCCGCTCCGCTCTGTTCTGCTCTCTCCAGCCCACCCCGTCGCCGGAAAACGCACATCCGAGGGTCAGAACCAACTGGTGCCGCTCCGCATCACCACTCAACCAACCGATCGAATCACACTTGGCGCGATTGCTGCCCGAGGACAACCCGCCACTTCCGGCGACCTCGAGAGAACCACCTTGACTTGTTCGGCCATCCACTCGACGAACAGGTCCTTCGTCCTTCGTGTTGGGCAGATCGCGTCCTTTGGTTCTCAGTCATCGAGTCCGCGCGGCAAGACGCTCCTCGCCGGCTGCTGTCAAATTTCTGTGCAGGGCCAACAGAGAGAGAAAGAAGGGGCAGGTTGGTGCTGGTTGACAGCACCGCCAAACTCGTGTGCTTCCCTCAGCGCGAAAGTGAGAGATATAACAGTGAGGCTTGCCTACCCGGGGATTGCGCGAGTTGTACGACGACGCCGTCGTCGTCCCGGCGGACTGAGTGACGACCTGGGAGCACCGTCGTCGGCGAGCTGCCCGCGGAAAGTGCTGTGAACACCCCTCTCGCGTGGAACACGCCGTTGCGGATTGTAAACTTAACTGGTGACTGGATCCGGCCTGACCACGGCCATTCTCGACACGGTACGTTTTTACCATTGATTCCTACCGACCACTGTTGTGCACACCGCTCGGCGCCTTCAATTACCAAGCTCCTTCGTCAATGTAGTCGAACGCAACTCTATAAGACTTGGTCGAATCTTCTTTACAGTGACAGTACACCGTGTCAGGAAAGTTAGTTCTCCTAGGTATAGAAATAAGTGCCTTCTATATCGGCGGGAGACGCGACTTAGGGATAATCAGGGGTTAACGGTGCTCAGAAGGTTCCTTCTATGTTGGCAAATTACATGTTTCTCGAGAGGAAATGATATTTGAACAGAGCTTAGCGTTACCTTTTACCGTACCCGTGTCACCTGCCGTCGGCTGCTGTGGTTCCAGCGCGCGGCTTTGCTATCTATGAATTTCTAAGTAGAATTGAATGATTCATATGAAATTACTGTGGCAATCTTCCCCGCCCTGTAATTCTGGAGCATTGCGTGAATCTCTCGAAATTGTTACGATTTTCATCACTTGTATGTAATATATTCAACCTTTTCCGGGTGAAAGTTCTACGTTAAAGCGTGTGAAAAGCACATTGTAAGCTCTGGACAAAAGAGCCCTTAATCAAAACGCTCATAATGCCAATCACGATAAACTTACAATGTGGTAGTTTCGTATATATTAATCGATTTTACGGCACGATTATTAATTCAACGCTCACAAGAGCGAATGCAACTGCGAGAGTGAGAGAGAAAGAGGGAGGAAAAAACGAGATACTTAATGAAAGTCTCCGGAAATTAATAGACAAAGATCTGGCAGCACCCCATCCTGCAAAACTATAGGAAACTTTCATAGAGAGCGACTTAACTCTTCGCCATTTGGCATAAAGGCTGCATTAAACTTTGCCAGTTTCCGTCGCTGAAAAGAAATCTGTATTTAGACGGTGTTACTTATACCAGTATCCGTGGATCTTATCGCACGGCATCAGGGGAATTAATACGAGGCACATGATTGGTTCGTTGTAGCTCAGTCCTCGCTGAGATAAATTCTCTTTTTGATTGCGCAAATTCACTCACCGCCACCCTCAGAGGGCTGTAATAAACTCGAATAGACGTAATAACTTGAAAGCGCGAGGATGGCGACGACGGCGGCGGCGGTGCGGCGTCGGTGGCACGGCAATGCTCAATTACAAATCGCGCGTGCTACAATGGGACTGTTACCACCTCCGTGGCTCATTGGAATCGCGATCGGAAGGAACGAGAGGAAAAAGAAGAGAGGGAAAGAGCGTGCGCGCGCGACAGAGGAGCAAAAAGACCTGTCAATTAAGAGGGAATTGCATTGGACAGCGCTTTATAACGCCGAGGTGCTTGATGAAATAACATGAGCCTCCGCCGGAGTACTCTGCATTCGCACCGGCGAGATACATCTCGAGTGGACCAATTAATAGCAGCGTGTTGCGTGCTCTCTCCGATATTATTTGCTAATCCAAGCTTGCCATCAGCTTTTCTGGATGATTTGAAAACATTTTTAACAATACCGTCATCTTGGCCTAACTTGGCATGGAATCAGCAAGATATTCAGCGAGAGGAATTTTGGAGCAATCGTACTGTTACCAATGCTTTTAACCACCGGTCGAATCAATACACTTTTAACAAGCTTTATACCTCAACTAAATTGAATGATTCATAAAGTATAAATGGTATTGATAGCGTTCAAGTGAAAAATGTCTCGTTACAAATAATAATTATCAGGGGTCTTTCTAGGGCATGTTACTTTATAAAGTAGTTTTCTTTAATTGTAGTTTCGATGTTTTCACGTGAGAATTTAATTTGGTTTGTCCAAATATTCCGTAAATCAAAGGACTCTCGAAAAGCACAGTACCGACTGCTTTGGAGTCATTATTATTTATACGCGGAGAAGTTGGCGACAGGGAGAAAGGCATCACACGTGCTCATTGAAAGTGATACAATCTCGGAAAATAACAGACGTCCCTCATTGTGAGCGGAGTATTCGACAAAGAAAGCTCCGGCGTATTTGTATGTATGTGTACCTCGGAGATTTGCCGTGCGAGTGCCCTTTGTCCGCGGTTCCCAAGCGCCCGAGGGCCATGGGAGGCACGAGAAGCGTGAAAAACGTGTGCCAATTCGTTGTAATTATTTACCAATTCCTCATGTCATTCCATTGGCCGCACTCGAACCGTCGGCGGTTCCGTGACTCGACTGGATGCCAGATAATACACGGCGGTTTGCTTGTAATTTGCGAAAAAGTATTACGCGACGCTCAGGAGGAATGTTCGTGGCTTTACAGGTACGGCCATTGCAAGTGAATTCTCGCGATGAGTTAACCGGGGGCTGGCTCGTTACTCTTTATGTTAACGCCCTTGATTAATTGAAGTGAATGCAGCGCGCTTAACCCTTTCGCGCGCACATTTCACTCCCTCTCCCTCTCCTTCTCTCTCTCGCCTCCGCGTCTCTTTGACGTTTCTCGCCCACTTGTATGCGTTGAACGCGAGGCAAGTTGTCTGCAACGACCCGTTGCTTTTGTGCTACCTGTGCTCCACACCCTAACGGCATCCGCTCCTGTCACTTTTAACGAGGCTAGACGCCGCTCGTTTTTCCGATTTCCTTCCTACTGATGCTAAGCCCATCCTCCGAATATTCACTCTCAAGTCATACTGACTTCGCCCTGATTCACTATGCGTGGGCGAGAGTCAGCGAGCATTAGATGCAATTACCGAGAACTCCTGGCCCCCTTAACTATTCCTCTCGTATTACTAGCCTCCAAGCGTCGCGAGTACGCTTTCCTTTGGAACGTATACCTACACTCTACCCGGCTCTTTGGAAGTGTATCCATTCCTTGGAGAGACCTACGTATACAGATAACATAGTACACATTAACTGATTTCAATGGATTGCGGTACGTACCTGCTCGAACAGATTGAGCAGGTTTTCGCGAGTATGAAAACTATTCCATGTGGTGTAACGCGTGCCGGGTTTTAAGTTTCTCGAGCTTGGTGAATTTCGCACGTGCTGAACTGGAATGGTTGGGGATGAATAAGACATTCCCATCAACGGATCAGAATTACGCGGATTAATGAGATAAGGGTTCGTTAATGATCGAATAGGCCCGAAGGAACGCCGGGTAAGATCGCTCTAGAACTGCTCCGGGGGTCAAACCCTCTCGAGGAGTCCTGCCCGGAGGTTCTCGCAAACTCATCGGTCACGCTTATTAGATTGCCGTCGGGCAACATGCGAGGCGAGCGAACTCTCGGCACTCGCATTCACCGAATCCACGATATGCCGATAATCGTATTAAAGGCTGAAGTTCAATAGCCACCATCACCGAGACTCGGGCTCTTTCGAGCATCCGCTTGAGGTGAAGCGAGCGAAAAGGCGTGCCAGGGATAAGGAGGGAGGAAGAAAATTGTGCATCCGCGCGGGACGATAAATAGTTAGTGGGGCGGGATGTCGGCACTAACTCAAATTACGGCCGACTTTCTTCGAAGATATGGAGAGCGGCGACCACCATCGTCGAAATTGTAACGAGAAATGATGCTTATCTTACGAATCGGCCACTCGAGCCGGCGAGCCGCCGAGCCGCCTCTGATCTCATCGCCAAGCATAACCCGAGTCCGCCTGAATTGTTGGTAAATTTCGTGTAGCCTCTTCAATAGAGTTACAAAGTAACCTACCTGCTCTTTCTACCAGTACACACCCACACTCGCATGCCGAATTGAATTAGAGTTGCGGTTTATAGGCAATTAAGAAGCATTTTGCCAAGCCGTAGTCACGGTACATTTATCCAACCGTCTTCCTGTACGAATAATCCTACAGAGCGGCACGGCGGTGCGGTGTACAGCTTGCACTTTTTCGCTCGAGTCGAATCTGTTTGTGCTCTCAGCTCCCTCTCTCTTTCTCTGGCTGCTCTCTCCTCTCAAGGCTACCGCGCCGCGTGCCGCATAATGGCAGCTAATGATCTACGAACGAACGGCTAACGATAATTAGCGGCCCCCGAGCCGTGCCAGCAGCCGGAGAGCCAGATAGGGCCGTGATTAGCCCTGATGAACGCAAAGCGACGCCGGAATGCGCATAGGTGAGTCCTTTATGAAGGTGCAAGCTCGCTTGCCTGCCACGGCGGATTCCAACAGAGGATTCTTGCACACCTCCTCCAGAGAGATCCTTGATCCCTGATTCAGGAATATTCCGCCTTCTTGCCAGGAGTCAGGTTTCACTGGTGATATTAGACGTCGAGGAGTTGTCGTGAGAGAGCGCGCAGTAATGATCAAGGGCCCATTGGCAGCAATCTCAATGTACCCATCGGAATGACAGGGGAAGTTTTATTTATCTCGTGATGCGGACCGAAGTATGTAAGTAGTTATGTCAGGTTTTTAATGAACCCGTGGTTTGTCTTTTATTATTGATAGTTCGAAAATCGGGAATAGTAAGCGATCGAACGCATTCTTCATTGTTGACTGCTTAGGACATACTTCTTTGAAGAAGATATTATGGAGAAATTACGGGAGTGTTAATGAGCCCGCTCTAGGTATTACGAAATCGTCTACTCGGTTCTCCGATTAGACACTTTGAGTTCTTTAACTGAATTATCGTACCTGATACAATAGTAACTCAATACAATCGGTGTTATAGGATAGATGATCGCTCGACATAAAAGGATCAGTGATTTGAAATTTGCAGGCACGTTCACTAGAGGGAGACTCGCTGCGAGCATGATTTTAGTGGAGAAAGCGACGGTATTTTCCCGAAATTGCTTGCATTTCGCAGTAGAGAGAGAGAAAGAGAGAGAGTGGGAGTGAAAGAGGGAGAGAGTGGCCGACGGTGCTGTAATGCCGGGCTAATTAGTCATACGTTTTTTGCTGACGTGAGGGGACTCGTTCTCGGTATATAGTTCTAATTATGCCGTGCAGTTTGCGCGACGGTTTGCCTCAATTTTCGGCGAAATTTAATATTAATGCTTTGTCCGCTTACTTAGGTGGACGTGATGTCCGACGAACGAGCTGCCAGCACGTCCAGGCACCGACACTTCGCGACAAATACGAGAGGCGTGCAGAAACCCAAATGGGAATAGCCGACACTGTATAATTTTCATTATACTAATTAGCAAATGCCAATTAGAATAATTGAACTAAATGTCCAAGAAAATGGTCGGCCTTAGACTTTTTAGTATGAAAGATGTATCAAAATGCAGGAGTGCACCGTTATTGATATTTTCTGATGTTACTCGACAACTTCCAATCGTGGGAAGCAACTGTCACCGTAACACCTTCTACCTTCGCAATTTTTGTCCTCTGAAAATACCGTATTTCCAGGAAAATGCGTTACCTGGTTATAGCGCTGATAATATCCCTACATTGTAAAAGTCCCGAGAGAAATACTATTCGTTTTCCTCATAGAATTCTCGTATAAAGCTAAACGAATAAATAGCAAGCTCAAGTGTACTATATAAACACAGTAATGATGTAGCAGATTGTACCTATTTAATTCAAATTTCGTTTGGAGCAATCCAACTGGTAATATGATTGGTGTATGTATGCTGCTCATGCGATTTTCAAGAGAAGGAGACCGAAAAGGTGAGGTAGATACAGAGGAGAAGGAGAGGGAGAGTCCTGCTAGCATTGTAAACGGTATCGGTTTAACAGATTTATGCACTGCGTACATAATCAGGATCGGAAAAATGGAAAACTTCGATCACTTCGTGTCGACTCTCGGTGCGACCAATGTTTATTATTTGTCCCAACATTATTTATTTTCCTGTGCACTTTGAAATTTGCTTTTGGCGAACCAGTTTCGACGATGCCAATATTTGCCCCGCTCCGCGGGCGATAATCCCCTGAATTATGTTCTTTGAAGCGAGGCTGTGCCCGTGCTGTTTGCCATGCGTGGAACACGAACGGACCGTCGCGCCCGCCGCCCGCCGGCATTCCGCAACCGCTGCTGCAACACAAGTGAGTGTGCAGATCAAACGAGTTTTCATGATTTCCCGAGCCTTCGATAAAATGTGTGCCTCGTGAAATAACGCGGAAATTATTTTCATGAAACCCAGCGGCCGTGTCGAACGTCTTCTTTTGATTTGGAAACATACACCATTTCCAACGCTCGTGCGATTGAAATTTCTAACAATTTGCTTGCATACGCCACCAGATTTTGCGTTTTCTATTAACTGAAAGTGGAATTCGTATTTTGATGGGCCGATGTGCAAGCCAAAATCAGATTCGCAAAGCGCTACTACACATTCAAATTTTGGATAGTTCTTGACAAAGTTTACTGCTACGGTTAGTACTCCCTTTCGTTGAAGTCCGATTTACACATCAGATATCAGCTGTAAGCAGTACGGTGCTAATAACGATGCTATTTTGACACATGTATTTCGAGCACAAGAAGTTGGTGGTGGTACATTAAAATTAAAATAAAGGGTCGAAGGCGATACGAACAAAGATGACTTGATAATATCTGCTGCGGATGCATGCATGTGTGAAGTATCTGGATAGGGTGGAAGACATGGTCCTTACAATTAATGTGATTAGTTAAATAGTATTGAGTAATATAATAGTAATACAAAATACCAGAAAATAGAATTTGCTCCTTTTGGAGTATCTTTACTGGCTTAGATAGAGGCCATCCCGTAGCAAAGGGTGCTACAAGTAACGCGTTTAGCACTACAGTAGACACAAGATCGTGATAGAGAAAGATAGTTATAGGCTTGCAAGGGTTAACCTAATGGACAAGTGCGCGTCCTCACAGTTTAGGAGAAAATGTGGTGTGGCAAGGAATGATATTTCTGGGCTGGGTGGCAGTGGTGCGTATCAGGCACAATAATAGGGTGTGAGAGCGCCGAAGACTTGGTGAGATCGGGCTCAATGTTACATCCTTAAGCGTATTTAATGTCTGTGTAGTGAGAAAAGAAAGGAGCGAGAGGGGGAGGGAGAATTGTGTATTGTGGGTTAACGCTTTGCGATTTCTGCTTGTTTCCAGCACTGTGTTAGCGTGGCCGGAGGTGGCGGCGGTGGCGCAAGCGGAGGCGGAGGAGGCGGCGGAGGAGGAGAGGGTGGTGGTGGTGGCGGCGGGGCCGGCGGCGGCGGCGGCGGCGGAGGAGGAGGAAGTGGAAGTGGCGGGAGCGGTGGAGGAGGAGGCGGCGGCGGTGGTGGCGGTGGAGGCGGTGGAGGCAGTGGTGCGGTCGGGAGTAGCGGTCGACTGAGCCTGCACCTTCGTCCTTGCGGAGGGAACGGCGGCAGCGGGGGCGGCGGTGGCGGTGGAGGCATCGGCGGAAGTGACAGCGTTTCGGATTACCCTCCGAGCGCTGCGGCTGTTCGGAGCAGGGAGGCGGCAGCCGCGGCGCTGCACGCGGCAAGAACCCTGTTGGGCGCGGGGGTGGCTAACCCTTGCTCGCCCACCACCGAACCGCCCTTCTGGAAGATGCCACATAAAGGTTGGTCCAACGAGCATATTTCACGCCGAGCCACCTTTCCTACCCCACACTACCTCTGGCACACCCTCCTACTCCAATTAGAGCTCGGTTATACCCCATCTTTTCCCTCCCTAGTCCTACCTGCTACTCCCTATTATTCTTAGATAAAGGCTGCTTTCCTACCATATTTTCCTTCTGATTATTTCTAACATTATTTTCATTATAATTGTATCGATGGAAACTGACCACTGCGATTCGCGTATTCTGGCTCCGGATCAAGAATCTATTGGATTCAATTTGCAGGCAGATCGGCAAGGTACAGGGACTTCGTTAAAGCCGTAAAGTCCAAAAGTTGTTTGTAGAAAAAGAAAAATGATCGGTCCCCTCGAAATTCGGGCGGGCTAGAGTTATTAGCTCCGGTGTATTTGGCGTTTAACTTTCGATACACCCGGGGCTTTTGATCGGCGAGAGCGCCGCAGGAATTTATAATAGCCGATTATACGTTATTCCTGGCGAATAGCGCTTTATCCGGATACGTGTTGCAAAATCTGCAGACCCCACAGTGTGCGAGTCTGCGGGACGGGCTTTATACGCACCTCAACTTTCCTAATAGATGGCCATTACAATGTGGTCGAGCGTCGGTCGCCTTTCATACTGTCATCGATCGTTAACGTCACCTTGCTCCCATGCACGCTGAAATACGATCCGCGAGGATTTTTGATCTAGTCACGCTCGAGCGGTGTCCAGCCCGAAGGGATGGATTTCCAGTTGTCCGAAATTGACGAACGAAGGGCCCTCAATTTCCGCGAATATCACCTGGGACTTAGCGCACCGTCAGCCTGACAAAAGATGAATTCACCGATCAACCACGCCTGCCTATATGACATAATGAAGAGACGCGCTCCCAAAGCGTTACGTTCGGCCCCCTCAGGAGATTGAGACACTTCAGACTCAGACTGCTCAGGGCATCAATTCAATTCTATTCTCTACTCTCATGTCACGTTCAAACACACTCTGTCTCCTATGAAACTTCCTATAAAGGGTCTTCCAATTTTTCGAATGGATTTCTAAATCTTAAACGGCCGCCGTCTCTTACATAAACAATTACATCAGGCAATATTATAATGGCTGCTTGCACAATGACATACTATAACAATGGCATGTATTGATGCTAACACGGGCATATCCATCATTGGCCAATAATACATTTAAGACTATACCTCACGCCAAAATTACCAACGAGTTACACACACATGACGGGCGAGTCAACACGTCATGGATTTCAATGGGGTTTCCGACTGAAATAGAAATGAACCGTGACCACCAAGATTCAAGTTGACATATCCCAATGTTATTAAAACAACAGACAAACTATGTATTTGGATTCCCAATACTGCAAACATCCAAGGCAAGAAGACTTGCGTAGCCCGTTTTACCGAGTATGGGAGAAAAGGACAGAGTGTCTCGTGCAAAAGTTGTGACCTTAGCAATGAGTTATAGAAAGGCGATTTGGCGGTTTTGGGGGTGGGGCGAGGGGGGAGTAAATACGTGTACGCTTATGGGCTTAGGTGGGGCTCGCGGTTACCCTCGGGGTTAGCCTGTAACCCGACACGCCTTTGCTTGGCTTCTGTCGGGCCAACAGCCCCTTCGCCGTCGACTCCGACGTTGAAGGGTGGCGCCTTGTGTAGTAAAAAGCCTCCGTTACTCCGTGGTGTAGTGGGTCTACCTCACTTCGCCAGCGAATGCGTCTCTTTCTCTCTGGCTGTGTGCGTGCGATCCTGCGGCACAACACTCGGCACAATCGGCGCACTGCCTCGGATCAAGTCGGGCAGCGGCGGGGGGGTCAGATCTCTTTGGAATTCTTGGTGTCTACAATCGACCGCCCATACCGCCAATTTGTCTCTCCTTTGTGAGAGAGCGTGCTCGCGCACGCCCGATCCCTCGGCTTGCCTTGCCTACCTTCCGGACCCTCCAATCCCCCGGCAAGCACCGCTCGCGCAATTATGCGCGTGCCTTTATTCCACCATGACTGACGCGATCGTATTACGCCATTGCACCCTATCCACCCACGCGCTCTTACAACGCCAGGCTTAAAGGAACCTGCAAGTGATCGTACCCTTTTCGCAGCGAGCACTGCCTTCGAGTGCCTAACGCGCCGCGAGCATTGCCGAAAGCTGGTCTCTTTCTTCCTCTGCCGGAAGAGCACCTTTCTTCCTATTCTTCTATGCAGGTTTAAACGACTTGCACCACTCTGCCCCCCACCTTGCCCCCCTTCCACTTCTGTCTCTTACTCTCTCGTGTTGATCACTTTGCTCTCCTTGCCGCGTAAAAGCCCGCAGCCATTAGTATGATAGCCGCTGATCCAGGAGAGCACTTTATTCGCTAGCTCGCTATGAGATTTGTTAATGGTTATAGGTCGGGCGCACAAACCCTCGCTACGAGCACACGCTCGCATGCCGCGTAAAGTGAGCAGAGCGTCGCGTCGCGTCGCGTCGCCGCTGCAGTCGAGATTACCTGCGCTCCCGGCTTTCAAGGGGGTAATAAATGTCAAGTGCGCCGGATTATCGGCGACGAGCCAATAGCACGTATCGTACTTACTGCATCTCCGCAGCAATCTCCGTCCCTGCCGTTCCTGCTTTCACGATTTGCCAGAGAGCTACACTGACTTACGTCGCGGAGAATTGGGCGGATCGTCGAGTCGAGAATGAGATCCAATTGGGATGAGATTACAATTGCACGTGGGCGCCGGTGTGTTAACTTGAGCGATATCTAGTAAGTAAGCGGATAGTGCGGTTTATTTGATTGTGTGTGTGTGTGTGTGTGTGTGTGCGTGTGTGTGCGAGAGGAGGAGGAGGAGCGATGAATATCCGCGCGCGGTGCCTTGCGGGTTTAATAATAACGGGCGCGATAATGAGTGCATGTGCGGGTGGAGAGTGAGGAGAGGTCGGAAATGGGTCCTTTGCGTTGCTCTTGCTAATTCAGCGCTGCCTCGCGACACTGGCCGTAATGAATTCACTACTCGCTAGACACGAACTCGTTGGATGAAAGAGAGCCCGAGTTGAATGGATGGCAGAGGGAGGGAGGGCGGAATGGAGAGAGAGAGAGAGAGAGAGGAAGAGAGCGAGTGAAAGAGGGGTAAGGGCAAGGGGGGTGGGGGCGGGAAGAAGCCGCGGATGGAGCGAGGGAGTGAGGGGGCGTGCGTACGCCTCGCTCTTACTGCGATTCAACTCATTACAGAACGTATGACTCGCACGGTATCTTTGATGTCGTAGCAAGAGTGCGCAGAGATGGAACTCAACTCCCCGGTTCTCGGGGCAACCACCGTTGCCCCGCAGCCCGCCGAGTTTATTGTGGAATGCTTGTACCAGCCTGTCTTTCTCCCTCTCTCCCGCATACACGTATACCACTCCCGCTTTCTTCACTGCCCTCCCCGCCGATCCGCCTTTCAAGCCTTAGCGACGTGATAATAACGTTTAACGGGAGTCATTCGCGCCAGTGGTAAATGAAGCTCCACCCTGCCGAGGAGAAGAAAATGACGCCGGCGAGGATCCATTGCGCTGGAATGGAGAAAATGATGAGAATGGCAAAAGAATGTCGCGATTGAATCGAACTAACGAATGATATCCTCTCTGCAGAATACGTAGAATGGCGAATTGGTCTTGCTTTGTTTTGATTTGGCATTTCCAGCGTCCATGCGGGAAACGAAACGCCGTATAATAGCGTACGGATTGAACGTAGAGTGTTGCATGTGACGAAAAGGAATTAGCTAAACGGGAACAGCGAGTTGCTCCGCGGTGTTCCACAGGTAAACTTTGCTCGACCGCTGCTCGCTGCACGGATGCACTTCAACTTTTTTAATTAAATGCGATAGCATTTGGCGACAACCCGAAGCGGAAGAATTAAACTGCGGAATGTGCGGCCGCCGACGAGAGTGAAAGAGTGTGCGTGGGTGGGAGGATTGGGAGAGTGAGAGGGAGAGCAGTAGAATGGGGTGGCAGCACGAACGGCTGATTACATTCGATCCCGGATGCGATCCAGCACGAGCGGTTAATTATCCGCATAGTGTTATCGCAACGCATTGGACAAATATCCGCGCGTAAACTTTCCCCCAATGTTGCAAATCGGTACGCTAGAACGAGCCGAGTGTTCCGCTTCTTCTCTCTCATCCCGCATCGGGATCATTTTTTACTATTGGCCATCTTCTACTAACCTTTTCCTTTCCCCGACTACTAGGATCCTCTGTAAATTGACGAGGAAAATTTCGTCATTATTTCCATTTGCCCGTCTTCACTCACACGATCGATCGATCTCCACGCCGTTATACACATGACTCTGTTATACAAATGCGAGGGGATGAACGGCTTAATCCGCGGAAACTTATTTGCACACGTTAAATAGCGACGAGTACTTAAGTTGCGCTTAAAGAGAGTGAAATGCCAGAATTTTCCCACTCCCTTGGCGTTCTTGTGTTTAGAGAAGGCCGGGTTGGTGGAGAGGAGAGTGATATGGTATGGTATGGCTGTGGGAAGGGTTGTTTAGCGAGAGGCACGCGGGAGCAGCGAGCCGTCCACCGGACGGCGTGAAGCAGAACAACGTAGAAAGCGAGGGAGTCGCAAGCCGAAAGAGGGTGTGAGCCGACGAGAAAGCAAGAGTGGGAAGAATGGAAGGGAGGAGAAGGAAGGAGAGGCGGAGAGAACGGGAAGGACAGGGAGTGAGAAGAAGAGGGCGAAGGAAAGGGTGAAGTGAAAGGGGGGTTGGGAGAGTTGGGGGGAGGCGGGCGAGACGGTAGACGTGGAGGAAAGGGTGCCGCGACGTCGTGCGCCAGCAGGATGGGATTTAATCTGTGTCCCGTTTCACGCTCAGCCAAGTGGAACCTTTTTGCCTCACTTTGCGGCATGACTCGCTTTTGCGCCAGTCGTCGCGTAGATTAACGCGAAATTATATATAAAGAATGTGTGCGAACGCCGTGTGCACAGGTCGTCGCCGAGGTGGTATGCTTTTGCCACGGGCCATTCACTTCTCTCATAGAGCGGGGCAGACAGAACCAGCAATTCCTCTCGCCCCGAGGGAGGAACAGTGCAAATGGAAACCGGCCGATGAAGGGTGTGGGTTGAAAAAGCAACTTTGAACGGCCGAAGAAAAATTCGCTCACACACTTCTTTGTACGTTCCTTCGACGCCTTTCACTTTAGGTTTTGCCTTACGTTTAAGTCGCGCGCGTACACCCCCTTTGTGATGAATTAAACTCGTGAAAAACAGTGGGGACGCGAGCGACGCGTCACAAAGGAGGGACCGAGCGACCGGTTTTTCTCACGACGCCGACGAGAGCCCTCCGACCACCGCACCGCGTCGTACGCGCCCTCTTCCCCGCAGAAGAGATTTTGACGCTTCGATGATGTTTTATTTTCGTGGCGGATGCCGATGCCGCGGGAGGGAATACAAAGGTCTTGAGGGTGGCTGCTCGAGAGGCTCTCTCTATCGAGAGATCCTTACTTTATCGGTTCCGTCGTCTCGGCTAAATTTACATTTCACAAGTGATTCCTGGACGCCGCTATAGCGGCTACCCTTCCCCTGATAGCTTCCCTCGGGGCTGATAATGTCATCTCAAGCGATAACCTCTGTGTTCCGGTAGAAAGTTTCCTATACATCCCTTCAATAGAAAGTGCCCCTCCTCCCGTTAACTTCGTCTCCAAGCCTCCCATTGAAAGCGCTCGGGAAGGCGGAGATGACAGGCCTTTTCTATGTCGCACAATACTAAAAAAAGCCGGACTTATTACCCCATCGGACGGAGGCTCCTTCTCGCCGCCGCGTCGGGGTATTCGTGGAACGTTGGCAGTCGATCTAATTTCTCGTTGACTTACGCACCGCCTCTCGCCAAAGCGACCGCGAGAATGAATATTCATGGCCCAGCACCGACCGCTCAGAGATAAGGTTTCGAGAGAGCAATAGTTATCGATTTAATCGGATAAAGAAAAATGGCTTAACAGACTAGTCATCGTTTCTTTAACGCAGCATACATAATTTGACAGACTTTGGTTGGATCGAAACACTGCCGGGGCTCTGCAAAACGAGGCGGCGCGGCGCGGCGTAGTGCTTGAATAAAGAAGAGATGGGAACGCGGATACGTAATTATCGCTCTAGTACAACATATCTTCTCATATCTGCAAATACGATAAATCCATACATTCTCAAGTAACGTCAAATCGTAGCAATCACTGTTATGCTTTACGAAGAAAATAGGTAGTACTAACGAGTTCGTCGTCACTGGGGCATTGACATTGTGCTGTCGTTATGGTTGTCAGGCGGTCGGAAGCAGCGAAATAAAATGTGACGGGTTCGTAGAGAGCGGCAGTTGAAGCGCTAGCAGAGCGGCCGTTCTGTACTGTAGCCACTTGCCGACAATGCGCGTGTCCGCAAATGCTACGGGAGACGGTAAAAGATAGTTCCAAGCGTGGAAACGCGTCAGCTCTCTAATCAGAAAAGGGGAGGAGAGTCCAGGGATTCTGGGAAGCCCACAGGAGCGAACGAAAGGTTCGTCGTTACACAAAGTGGTTTCACACGGCAATCTCTCTCGTCGCTCTACCTGCACACAGATCCTTCTCTCTCCCTCTAGCTCCCTTTCAAAGTGCATTTCATTCAACTACTTCTTGACGCTTTACGCCCCGTGAAAGCGGCATATTAATTAAATACGTTAATTGCAAGTTGCATTTGGCGAGGGTGCCACGTTGCCTTCTCGGCTGCTTTCTGTTCCTCGCGGTCTTACACCGAACATTTACCAGGGAACAGGAACAAAATTTAAAGTCCAACTCTGTTCCCAAGCATCTGCCCAGTATGTATTCATGATTTCCGAACAAGCGCCAAAAGATCAACTTCATCCGAGACACAATTTCAGATTGTATAATTTCTACACTCTCGCAAGTATGTAATTCACTAGCATTAAAACAATTAGTAGCAGATATTGCAAGTATCGAAATCGATGCTCGCCTCAGGATGATACATGCGTGGTGCAAAAAGATGCAGACGCTCTCGATGTGAAAATTGCGTCACGGAAAGACGCAACGGTTGGGTGGAAGAGGGGCAGTGGAATTGGTGCGATAGAATCAAACGCTAATGCCCGCTACGTGAAGTTTGCCGGCCGCGTTAAAGCGTATCGGCGTGGTAAACATCTCTCGAGCGTGCAATCGATGCACCTGCAACGCGTCCGCCAGTGGTCTGTGTGCACGGTAATTAGACTAATAAGAACGACACGTTTACTTGGCGTGACGTGTTGTGTTACATGTACTCATATGTGTCTCCTTCCTTCCTCTCTCTCCTGCTTTGTCTCCTCTCTCCTTGTTTGCGCAAGCGAGCTACTCTGGCGATTTGGCGAAGTGACAGAATATACGCTGGCGTTTTGATTCACAGAGGAGGACTTGATGCACGGGGGTGGTGCGGGTATTGGTGGGGGTTCTATGGTCGGACAGAACTCAATATTTGGGTGCTCGGCTGCAGGACACAGCGGAGTTAACCAGCTTGGCGGCGTTTACGTCAATGGCCGACCACTGCCCGACTCGACCAGGCAGAAGATCGTCGAATTGGCTCACAGTGGTGCCAGGCCCTGCGACATCTCTCGCATACTACAAGTTAGCAACGGATGCGTCTCCAAGATTCTCGGAAGGTCAGTAATTCATTCATTTGCTTTGCAGCTCCCGAGCAACGAGCCACCTCCTGCACGACCGACGGCCATACACCTCGGATTAGCAATCGAGGGCAACTGGCAACCGGATCGGCAACGATACCCATTTCAGTAATTAGCCTGACGCACGTAATACACTCTTTCGCCGATAGCGTTTGCTTAAGCGAAGCTTTGATTCTGTGCGGAGGTTTTTCCTGGCTAGCAGTCATTGATCAAGTCGAACGACGTGACTCGCAGAAATCCTGGAGCACAATCGAATCCGTAGTAATGAACCATTGGTTCTACTGGCTTCTGGTATTATTGCGCGAGTAATTTGCAATTTCAAAGTGGGGGTCGTCGGAGGATTAAAAGGAATAACGTAGCGGAGCCCCTCGGTAAACGTTGGCCCCCGCTCTCTTTCTCGGTTCTCGCTTCGCAAAGTGAAGCTTCTGAGGGTGACGAGCGAGGCTGCGCGCACTAAGTGTACTTATGAGCTCGTTCATCTTCTTCTTTCAGGTACTACGAGACCGGCTCGATAAAGCCGCGCGCAATCGGCGGCAGTAAGCCCCGGGTGGCGACGACCCCGGTCGTTAACAAGATCGCCGACTACAAGAGAGAATGCCCGTCGATCTTCGCCTGGGAGATCCGTGACCGGCTGCTGCAGGAGGGTGTTTGCAATAACGACAACATACCCAGTGTAAGTACCGCACTCCTGATTGTCATTACATAAATACATACACATCTATAGCTTGCCATAATTCATTCAATTCGAAAGATCGGGACTAAAGTGCGTGACTGTAATAAGCCGACGTGCAATTAATCGCGTCAGTTGCCGGCGATAAAAGAGAAAAGGGCAACGACTGGCCAGGGGTCGTTTGTGACAATGTCAGGCGCATTCTTGTAAGCAGAGGGTGCGCCAGGCGGGGAGTTAAGGCTGTTGCTCATTCGTTAGAGACAGTGTAGCAGGAGTGTATGGGTCCCGCCATTGCCATCGCCACCACCGCTTGATCAGGGTGGTGGCCAGAGCTACTCTCTCTCTTCCCTGGGTACTTACCCGTCGGATCTGGCCACTCGACCCTAATCAAAGTCTCGTCAATACGATCGCCTAGGAGGGGTAATCGGTCCATTACGCGGACCCGGTATTGTCCACCCTCGCAAGCGCTGATCGCCCCTTCTGCGATAGCCAAAGAATCCTCTGCCGGCGAGCGTCCGTCTTCCAAACATCCTTCCACCCTCGCCGCCGCCAGTCGGCCTCCGATCACCAGGCTTTCTTCGCTTCCCCCTCACTTGCTCCGATCCACTGTGCACGCCAGTATCCTGGAAAGGTCGATCGGCTCCTGCCTCTCCTCCTATCCCTCTCTCCCGCTCTCCCGCTCTTTCTAACTCTCGCCTGACTCCTTCGAAAGCACCCTCTCGTACCTACGCCACCCCCGCCCTCCCTCCTGTTTCCTGCTCCCTACTCGACTGTCTGTCAGGAATACCGAGAGGGTGGCACGCGTACGAGTCGTTATCCGTCGGCTCGTAAAAGAACCACTCGCTTTGCTCGTCGGCTCTCTGGCCGACGCCGCCGCCGCCGCCGCACCGGTGGAAGAGGAGGAGGAAGAGGCGGGTGATCAATCAGTGCGGTTACGCGCGCACATCTATCCGTCGATACGTATTTCAGTCATTGAAGAGAGCGGAGGAAACTACGTTGGCAGCAGGGACAATGACTGCTGCTCGATCCAGTCGATTCTCTTTCTATTTTCCCGAGTTCCTCGGCTTTCAGGCTGCCCATTCCTTTCAATGATTGTTGTTATTCCAATAACGTGTCTGGCCAAGTGACGCCAATTTTAGTAAGGTCGATCTGTTTGTTTGGCGGTTATTCATTGATTCTGAGTTGCATAAGTCCTGTGCCGTTTGGGTTCGTCATCAGGGCAGGTAAATAGCGGGCTGGATCTCGTGTGTGCAGCTAGGGTTGGCTCGTTGATAAGAGCCTTAATGATAACGCTCGGGATGACGACGATGATGGTCGGATGTGCGTGGCGCGCAGGGAGGGAGTGGGTTTGTTGCGTGTCCGGACGGTGCGGTGCATAGATATCTCGAGAGCGGTGAGAGCGGCGAGAGCGAGGAGGGCGGCGAGGGTGGTCTGGCGGTAATAGGGTGGCGGCGGTGGCAGTGGCAGTGGGTGCCGGTGGGGGCGAAGGCGGCGGGGGGCTTGTCGGGCGCTCGTCGACTATGTGCGGATGGAAACGGGTAGAATCAGGGTGAATGGGATCAGTTAAGCGTGTTGCACAATTATTCGTGTCCGGTAGCGCGTATAATGGTCTGCATCGGCGGTGCGGCTGTTGTGCGGCAAGAGCCGAGCGGAGAGCGCGCAACCATACCGCAGCGACCAGCCAGCTTGCTTGATGATGGAAAGCCTAGGCTAAGCTAGACACGCCGCATGTAGTTAGTCGGGAAACGTCCTTTCTCCCCGTTCTCCTACTATTATTCCACAGGATTGAAGCGAGTCTCCGCGATAAAACCCCTCTCGCGTCGAGAGCTCTCCTCCGCAATGCTCGATTCTTCCTCTTTCTCTGCCTCCTCCACCCCCTCCACCCACCCAACCAAGCCTCTTGCCGCCCGCACCGCTCACTGCTCGGTGACGCGATTAAGGAGTTCAACCCAACGGCAAGACCGACCACCTTCAACGCCCGAGGTACTTTCACTTAAAACAATCCTTCCTCCAAGTGCATCTCACGCGCACTTTTCCCGATAAAATTCGATCATTTCTTATTATGTCGTTACTCTTCGACTTGGGAACATATCGATGGTGTGTGGAAAGTGCGTCGAACATGGCTGACATGTTTGCAATCCTTCATAATGTTGATAATGGGGGTGTTATCGGAGCTCTTGCTTTAACAGTAACGCAGGTTTCGAGCGCGTGGTTTACATACTTGGTTTCTCTGCCAATTTGAGCGGCTATCACGCATGATTGGTCACACCGAACCGTAATAGCCATCATTTCAAGAGAGCTTGTGCTTAGATAATAATGCGGGTTTCGAATGCATGGCTTACCTGGTTTCTCTATCGACATGGGCGCCTATCGAGAAACATCGTTCGCACCGAACCCTATACAGCCATTATTCCGAGGGTTTTAGTCGATCTATGGACCAAGGATCGGCTTGCACTCGTACCTCTCTTGAGGAAGCTTTCAGTCGAGCTCGTAATTAAGGAGTCCCGCTCGATGCGCGTTCGATCCCGGTCCATGGGGGTGCACTTGGGCCGTGGTCGACTTGATGCATCGTCGATGTCGACATCGACGTCGGAGCTCTGAGGGGGGTTGGAGGACGCGTACAGAATACTGAGACTATTATGTGCGATTCAAGAGGACAAGGCTCGACCCCGTGGCTCGTTATAACTTTCGAGTTAGCCAGTGGTTGGGTCGCGGCGCGGCGCGGCGCGGCGCAAGGTGAGGAAGACCGTGCGCAGGATGGGGAAACAGAGAGAGAGAGAGAGCCATGGAAAGCGTTTTATTTAATAATAATTGGATGACGGCATCCTTTCATCTGGCTCACTCGCCTTCGACCTAAAGACGGGACGGGGAGAAGGGCTGCTGCGCGCTACCAGACCTAGTGACAATTGGGCGATGCAAGTCTTATTTTCCGCAAAATATTTCAAGCGAATAAGATCACGAAGTTCTTGCAAAGACGTAGCTTGGAATTTATTGTCCTTCTTAACTCCTTCACTTAAGTTCTTGCGTTTCCATTAAAAATTTCTTTCGCCCCAGAATACGCTGCCCACTTCGCAAACTCTCGGAAGAAAGATTACAAAAGTCCGGGTGATATTGAACATCGTTTTTTTTTCTGTCGCTCGATTTAGGTGTCGTCCATCAACAGGGTGCTTAGGAACTTGGCGTCCCAAAAGGAGCAACAGGCTGCCGCAGTACAGGCGCACCAGGGTGCCGAGAGCGTCTATGATAAGCTACGGATGTTCAATGGTCAGGCTGCAGGTTGGCCACCGGCATGGTATTCTGCTACGCCCTCTCACCATCCCCTGGCCACCGGCATTCCGACAGCTGCAACCCCTGGCTCCGGCCAGTCACTTTTGCCCGGCAGCCAGCTTCACGGCCGCGACGACTCTTTGCTCAAACGAAGCGGTAAGTTGCGCAGCTAGCTTCATTAAACAATCTACTGCAAATTCTCTCCAACTGCTCAAGTGTATTACGCCATGGGATGAAAGATTCCATTCTTGCCCGAGATTATTAGTTTCGACAAGCCTGTCCTGTCGCCGGAGACCGCATTGTGAGTAAATCACAATTTGTCAAGCGAAAATCCTATTCAACCCCCCCCCCCCCTTCCCTCGCCCCTCGCTCTCTCTCTTTCTCTCTTGCTCCTCGGAGACCACCCCTCCCTCTCCCCGCCCTTGACAAATGCCTCGGCGGTAGGAAGTGTACGCGCATCTCACCTTGCGAGACCTTGATCCACTTTGTCACACTAGTGAAAAGAGAGTTTACAATAGTCGAAGGAAAAGTCAAGGGAGGCGACGGGCCCCAGGGTATTATAACTTTCACACGTGTCAGCTTCGTTCATGCTCAAGACCGAGTCTATTCTTGTATTGTGATGAGCTTTTCTCATGATCGTTCTCGAGTGGTCGTATCGTGACCCTGACAAAGCTTTTATTCCGGGCGAACCTCCACCTTAATAGAACCAATCCAAACCGTTCAATAATTCCCGGTAGAATAGATGTTCGGAGTTAGCTGAAACTAAGCTGAAAATTTCCTCGTAAAAGCACTATTAACTTTGGACGAAGGCGAGTGTTCCTAATTAAATAGTACTAATGCGGTATTATTAGGACTCGGGGAGTTGTTGGGTAGTTGGATCAGTCGGTCGTCTGTGAGGCGAGACGGAGGGAAGGGAAGGGAAAGGAAGGGATGGAATAGAGAGAAATATTCCGTCAGAAGGTTCGGTCGGCGGGTTGGCCCGGGGGATCGGTGGGCGGAAGGGCGAGGGTGACTGGAGAGTGGTGGGCATGTTTGAGGGTGCCGGTATTTCGACTGGCGAGGGTGGACGGGTGGTAGAGGCAGCAACGTGTGGTGCGCGTAGAGTGAATCTGCGGGGTGGTGGAGGCCAATGGGAGGCGGGCGAGAGGGCGATGCGCGCGAGAGATGAGCGAACGAGAAAGCGAGCAGCTGACGAACGGACGGTATGTACAAATGTACATACACACAGCCGGCTCTACGTGAGGGAACTAACTATACATAGGTACACGTATGTATAGGCGTGTACATAGACGTATATAGAGCGTAAGGTCGAATGTGTAGGTGTGGGTAGCCTAGAGAGGGATGGACTTGGACGGAGGGAAGGAAGAGGGATGACAGGATGGTATCGGGAGGAATGGAAAGAGGCGAGGGTTCGATGCGCGGAGGCGGAAAGTAATCGCGGCTCACGGGAGTTGACGACGGCTGCGGGGCCCCGCTATTTCTACGCACCAACACCAATCTCAACCTTCGAAGACCATAGTGCGGCCGATCTTTCGAAATCCTCAAGACGCTAACTCGCGTCGCTCCTTACGAAATCGCGTGAACGACCTTTCCAAATAGGGCAGTCCTTAATTGGATTATCCCGCCGTCATCAACCCTAAGTAGACAGAAAGTTTGAGCGATATGAGCTCTGCACTATACTGCTGTCGAATTTCCTCCCCCTTCTTACGAAATTCGGTTGCCTGCTAAGTGGATTCGACTGAGTGTAGCAAGTCGAGATTTTTACATGAAATGAAGGGCAATGTCCAACTTTCTGTTTGCAGACGCCGGATCCCTATTATCGCACCAGCAGGAGACCACGTCCGATGGCAACTCGGAGCACAACTCGTCCGGTGACGAAGACTCGCAGGTGCGGCTAAGGCTAAAGAGGAAGCTGCAGCGTAACCGGACGTCATTCTCGAACGAGCAGATTGATAGTCTCGAGAAAGGTTTGTGTCTACTTTTTACAATTTCTTCTTCTGGGCGACTGCATCAGAGGAAGTTCCACTACTCGAACAGTCACGAATCACTGAATCAAGTCAATCTAAAAATGGCTGGATGGTCTTAGTGTGCGTAATCTATCGGGTCGCGTGAAATGAAGTAGCAACCGAGTGGAATCGATTGAACTTTTCTAAGAATCATTGATAATCTTCCATTTCGCCGTGTTCGACGACCGGTTGATACCAGGGCATAGCCGATTGACTCGATCAGGGGTGCAAGTAGACAGGCTTAATAACGAGCACTTGTTGCAAACTGGTTTCGTTTTAGAATTTGAGCGGACACATTACCCGGACGTGTTTGCACGAGAGCGACTCGCCGAGAAGATTGGATTGCCTGAGGCACGTATCCAGGTGAGTGTGAATGTGCGAATGCGGCGTGTGGCTTTCTCTTTCTCGTTCGCTCTGTACCCGCCGCCACTGCTGTCTCACTCTTTCTCCCACCCATCCCGATCTTTCTCCTTCTTCTGCTGACGACGCCGCCGCAGTAGTCCCCACCGCCCTCGTCGTCCTCGTCGTCTTCTTCGTCTTCTTCTTCTTCTCGTCTCTTCTCTTCTCTTCTATTCGCTTCTCACTCTCTACTTGCTCCTCTTAAAGAGGGGTGGCTGGTAAGTGCGACGACGCCCTTTCATTAAACGCTTTAAACGTGTGGCCATAGTACGTGGGGACATTAAACACCTCCAAGCCGTGAACCTGCCCGGTCTACAGGCTTCGCTCAAGGGATTCCACCTCGCTTCTCCTCCCTCGCTTTTCCTTTCTACATCCCACTATCTTCTAACCAGAACCACCCTCGCCTGAAGTACCGACGACAATCAGTTGAATTCATTAAAACGCAATCCTTTATAATTACCATGTTTCAATTTATCACTAAAATACATGAAGTACGATTATTTCATATCGAAAGCTGGTGCTACACCAATTCCGACTGTCCCCGGCACCACTACTCAATTTATAGGAACGAACGATAGAGAGGCAAACAACCTGCCTCGGAGCAATTTCGCGTCAGAGTTGAGTTATCTAGAATACTTGGAGAATTGATTCGGCGCGAGATAAAGCGAGGGCGACTGGAATGGGAGGCATGTGAAAAGTGATTGCCGATATCAAGCCACGACATAGCGTGTCGCATTAATTAATGCACTGACCAGCCGTGCATCGAACCGCACCGGGGGTAACGTGCAGTTGGAGATGCTAATATGTACCTATGCAGCCTTATCGAACATTGTTCGCTAGTGCTCTGTCGTTTGCCCGGCCGCTCTGTGTTCGACCCTCTTCCTATGCAGCCACTGGCGGTGTGCTGTTGGCTGCACCCTCTCCCGCCTCCTCTTCCTCTCGCTTCCGTTTCACGATCCGGGGGCGGTGAAGTGGCCGCCGGGCTCTCTCTCTCTCTCCCTCCTCCTCCTCCTCTCCACCCACCCTGTTTGTCTCTCTCTTTCTCCCCCTTCCTCCCCTCTCACTCACTCACTCTCTCTCTCTCCCTCTTTCTCTCTTCATCTATCTGCCGTCCGCGCGCTGCTGGTAGTGGTAGTAACCGAGCGGTGAGCGTTATGTGGACGTACAAACAGTGCAAGACCATGTTGACGCATGTTTTCAAGCCTCGTTGGCTGGTATTGATCTTGCTAAGTGCAGGAAACCGGGAGTGCCGGCGCAAGAGGCAGAGGCAGGACTAGAGAAACTGAGGGAGACAGACAGACACATAGAGAAAGAGAGACGGGGAGGATGGTAGGGTGAGCGTGAGTGGGAGGGTGGGGGGGGTGTAGGTGAGGGAGGAGAGAGGGAGAGAGAGAGAGTGAGGGGGAGGGGGAGAGAGGCTGAGAGAGAAAGAGTGGCAGAGGGTGGATGAGGGAGAGGGAGAGGGGGAGAGAGAGTAGCTGGCGAAGGAGGGAGATGGAGCGTGTGCGAGATGAAAATAAGAAAGAGAGCGCTTTAAAGCGGGAGAGTGGCTGGGCCCAGAAAGGAAGAAAGGGGAAGCACAGGACAAGGGGTATCAGCTGGTACCAGGAGGGAGGATGGATGGTCAGATGAACGAATTTGGCGAATCTGCGAGTCTAGCGGCCGATGGATAGTTAGGTCAAAGAGGAAGTGCGCGTGCAAGTTATTGGCGTAGAATTGGGAAAGGGCTGTCGGAAGGTAGCCCTGTGGCTCAGTGTAGCATAGTGTGGAGAATCGGCGTACCACAGAACAAAATGGCACGATAGCATGGAACACCGACCGAGAGGGATTCTGCAGACGGCCTAAGAGGGTTCGGACGCAACCATGGCAACGACGCGTCCCCAGGGAGGTTGCCCTCTGATTGGTTGTTCCTCGCTTTTCCACCTATATACCTTTGGGGCACTCGCACGAATTTCGACACGCCGCGCAACACTGCTGCCCGATTATCATCTATGGCGTGGTGAGCGGGGCCCCATGCCAGAGCAATGGCCGGTTCACTCATCGAGAAGATCAATGGGACTTTCGATTGGACTTTGATTAGCTGCTCGGCTAGATCAGGCGGGATGAACCAGTTGCACAGCAGCTTTTGCGATTGGCCCCATTTTTTCAATCCGTCGGGAGCTCGTGGGTCTCGAAGGGGGTGGGATTCAGGTCGCATGTCTCTTGAAGCATTAAGGGTTGAACGGGAATCAAGGTCGCTCGGGGGTGTCAGGGTCGACTTGTTAGGGACGAGTAGTAAACGAGGCCATCTTCCTAGTACCAGAGCTTCAAGTAAAAAGTAAAAAAGTATAGCCCGCCGCCGGGAGGGGTGGAAGTCTCCGTGTAGTCTGGTGACGTTGTACGAAATGCGGGATGGATTGATCCCAAGAAGTTCTCACGATTGGAATAAGTTTACGGGGGAGCACTGTATCAGATAGAAGGAGTTCGCCTCGGAGTTAATGGTGGATTATTGACTCCGGAAGCTCGCTTCTATTCAATCTGATTTACTGCACGATAGCTTGAGGATGGGTGGACAGACTTTGTCTTTTAACGAGTTCGATAATCGTGAATAGAGCTTTGCGATTTATAATTGTTGCGATCTTATGTCATTCATTGAATAAAGTGCTTCTCTCTGGATAGATTGCCGATCACTTCCAACGGACCCGCGACTTGATAGGGTTAAATTAATGGTCGGCTACGCAGGAATAAAGGGTGAAAAATAATGTTTGCGGCATATTCGCGCGTATTTGCATTGCCAAGAGCGGCTAATTGAAAAATTTGTACCCATTGTTGGGTATCGAATTTCTTTTCATCCGCTGTTTTCATTGTCAAGCGAACGTTAAACTTTATTAACGGGCAAATAGCGTGTACAGTGGCTCCGGTGATCGTTAATGAAACACATGTCTCGATGCCTCGTATATACGTGTGTTTGCGTGTATGAGTGAGTGACGTAAAAAAGTGCCTGTTTTTATTCCACAAATGAGCCAGCAATTTCTTTACCGTATTATTAAATACATATAACAGCTTTTATTTTATAGTGGAATTCGCAGCAGGTTATGCGCGTTTCACAAAAAAGTGAAATAGTCGGAAACAATAAATTTGTTGCTCTCGCCTCAATGGCATACTATCTGTATTTCGATTTGTTGGGAACGGCAAAGCGGTGATATAAAACTAATACACCAAAGAAAATAAATCCTCTTAACTCCAGGGTCTGTTTCGGAAATCAAGAGCGCTTATGGGGGCGAAGAGAAGATCTTAAGCCCCGACTTATCTTTTCAGATTGTTTGTATCGTTGTTTGCACGTCGATTGGAAATCTGGCATATTAGTCGTCAACAGAGAAATTGTTTTACTCGTCTCAATATAAAATAAAGCAAGTACAGTTAAAAAATTAAACTTTAAACTATAGATTCGGTTTCGGCTGAAGATAATCTCGTATTTTTCGAAAGCTGTAAGTTATACCTGCAGGAGCGTCCGAATAACCACAGTGTAAAGTCCTCAATGGCTTTCTCTTGTATTAAAGTAAAGCAGAATTAGATTCAGAAGCGCATCGCTACATTATTATGCCAGAGGGAAATGCGGCAAAAGTGCGCGCGAAATGGGGTAGGAGTGGTGGCGGTAGCATACACGCAAAGAGGCTAGACAGGTCGGAGGAAACGAGAAAGGAAGCACGAAACCGGAGGGAACGGCGAGGAATGCAGCGACCGAGAGTAACTCAATTTCCCGTCCAAGAACTGCTCAATCGCAATTAACAAACTGTGCGGCGTAGTCTCATGCAAACTCTCGTGCTCGGGTTTTACGTGGGGAATGCGCGGTTGAAAAAAGTATCTACATTTCATGCAGTGGCGCATTGTTGAATGGAAATAGGAAAAGAAAAGTAGATTGTCGAGGGTGGCGGTCGCGAAAGTAAGAGACAGAGAGAGAAAGAGAAGGTACTCACTTCCTCGGCAAACAAGAGAGGGAATGTTCGAGCGGAAGGAGAGAAAGAAGTAGAAAATGCTTGAAAGAGGGATAAGGTTTGGTGGAGAGAGAAAGAAAGAGAGGAGGAGAAGGCGAGGGAGGGAGAATGAAGATGTAGCGGGCGCAAGCAGTGAAAAGGCGAGAAAGAGAGAGGGTGTGCGAGTGTGAGAAAGCGAAAGTGCGAGGATGACTAGTTATAGAAAATGCGAATACGTCGCGCGAAGTGATGCCCTTATCGTGACAAAAGCACCGTTATTGCGTCGGTTGCAGGTGTGGTTCAGTAATCGCAGAGCCAAGTGGCGTCGAGAGGAGAAATTACGGAACCAGAGAAGAGCAGCCGTCGATCAGGTAGTCGGTGGCGGGAGTGGCGGGGGTGGCTCCGGCGCAGCACCCCCAGCAGCTACCCCTGCCACGCCGCGATTACCCTTAAACGCCGGATTCAATGCCATGTACTCATCGATACCGCAGCCGATTGCCACGATGCCCGATACATACAGGTAAGAGCACTATCTTGTTACATTCTTGTTTACAGAATTCCCATTGTTTTGGGCTTAATACTAAACTTTAGAAAGGCTATCTGCTTTTAGTTTCAATCAAGATCGCACAGTAACATATCCTTGACGGATATAGAACAATATATTCTCAATGGTTGTACAAATAAATAGATTGGAAAAGTAGGAAGAAAGCTCCTCTAGAAGCTCACTCTTGCCTTATTCTCGGGGCACTACTTCAGTAGTATAGTCCGTCTCTAGCCGAAGCAGTCTCCCTTCGATGGAACATATTCCTGCCGGGCTCTGCTTTCCTTCGCTTTCATCATTGTCTTCCTCACTTTCTTTTAACGCGAGATCTCTCTCTTTCCGGTTTCAGCTCGATGACAAGCAGCCTGGGCGGGTCAATGGGTGGAAGCTGTCTTCAGCAGCGTGCCGAGGGTTATCCGGCGTACGTATTCCACGAGCCTCTCCACTCACTGACGCAGTCTTACTCCCACGCACATACTACTGCTGCGCACTCGCAACCCCATCGCGGCATACCGACCTCTCATGGTGGAACTCCCACCACGCCGGGAGGGCAACCTGCAGGGCCAGGCGGTGCGCCTTACCAGCCGACGACCTCCACAGCCACTGGTGAGTTCCCGCTTTAAACAATTCTCCTTTCTTTCTTTTTCCTCGATATTCAAGGCCAACAGGCTGCCACTTGCCACTTTATTCACCGACCCTCTTCCTGCTGCTCGTTCAACCAAACAAGGTCGATTGACACCTACATAGATATCCGACTGCCATCCAATTTCTAGTCAGATAAAGTTGGACCAAAATCATTACAACTTCTTTGAGAGCATTCTGCTGCCTTGTTGACTCTTGCCTTTTGTCGAAGGACGTTCGGAGCCATGCAAACTCTCAGGAATTTTTTCCGTAACCCTTTCGCGCGCAATCTACATAGCAGCTTTCGGCCTGGACAAAGAGATCGGGAGGTAAATACCCGAAGGGGTAGGTATTCGAGTGGTTGGGGTAGTGCGAGAGTACTACCCGCGTCCTAGCCGGCCAACGGAATTGTAAAAGGATTTTAAAACAAATCTCGCATGGCGCCGGCCGAGTTGAATCAAAGAACGGGATGTTGAGTGGTTTCCCCCACTGCACCGCCGACATATCCGACGAATTTTCTATTTTCCCAATTCTCATTCTCACTTTCCTCCTCCCCGCTCGTCCCTTCCGCCACTCCCCTCCACCGTTACATTCTCACACTTCCTCTGCCTTCGTCTCTCCCATGGGGTGCTCCTTTCTCGATCCTCCTTGCGCGAATTGTTATCCCGCAACCCTCTCACCCCTATTTAGCGAAAGCCGCGGAGGGTCGTTCTTCCTTCCACCCTCTCTTCTCAGCCCCTTCTCCACCGGCAGCGGCTCCTCTTTCTCTTTCTCCCCCCCCCCCCTCTCTCTCTCTCTCTCTCTCTCTCTCTCTCTCTCTCTCTCTCGTAGGCGCGCACGGCCTATACTCCTCGCGTCTCGCCCCGTCCTCACGGCTCACGGTGGCCTGCCCCCTTCGCTTCCTCTTTGGGCTATGTTCTCTCGCACTGTCTCCTTTGCGCCGGCTCTTCCTCTCTTCAGGGTATACAAGGGTGAACAGAGGATGTGGATGGGTTGGGTCTCGCCTCGGCTGGGCGAGCGTTCAATAACGTGCGAACCCAAAGGGGAGGAAATACGGGGGTGCGCGCCGCGTATCTACGGGAATGGAGTGGAACGCCGTAGAATGGTGGAATTCTCCTGAATACTCGCCCTCTTCCTCCGACTATCTTTCTCTCGCCGCGCCGATCGGCTTTCCTCCTCTTGCCTCTCCTTACACTGATTCGCAGTCCGACTCTTTTTCCTGTCGCTGTTTCCCTCGTATCTTCGTCTTTGCCTCTCTTTCTCCACTCTATGTTATAATCGCTTTACGTGCACGAGCGCCAGTGACTTTCGCCGGCGCTCATTACGCCACGGTTGCCCCGCCGTTTCTATACTATTCATGGCCAAGTAGCGAGAAGCGCACTCCAAAGTTCTCGACGTCGTCATCGATGATGGCGGCCGAGGAACCGACGAGTGCAGCACGTGTTTCCCCGGAATATCCGATGCCTGTGACCTGCTCGATTGCCCGTCACTAACGAGGTCATCCCAACATTCCCAGGCTAAATGTCGTCCTTGCGGATTTCCCAGCAACGCGCCTTCCATTCGTTATTCAAAGATTCGAGAATAGAGTCTTAGAGTTTCTATCTAGGATGTTACTTATTTGCCTAAGCACGCGATTCAAATTATTGTGCCAATGTGATTTCCTAGAGAAATGAAGGGCGAGTGTGGGTGCATGAGGGTGCAATCAAGCCGGGAAAATCTGTGTGCTTCCAGGTGTAATATCGGCAGGCGTCTCAGTGCCAGTGCAGATCCCGTCGCAAACGCCTGACCTGACGGGCAACTATTGGCCAAGGCTCCAGTGATCCCAGCTCTTCGGGTTCCCGCCCGCGAGCTTGCTCGTCGGCCAGGAGAGCCCGCCGCCACCGACAGCCACCCCTGGTGCAATGTCCCGGCCACTTCTCGCTTCCCTCGGGATACCTACGCAGCCGACGCAACATCAACCCTCGAGCACACCGGCCACCACGCCCGTGCACAACTCCGACACCAGTGAGTGAACTGATTCAGCATCACTCTTCATCACCAGAAAACATCACGATTTCTCTTTCTCTCTCTCTTTCTTTTTCGTTCCTTCGTCTCTTTCTCCTGTCTGTAAAGAATTTTCGTTTTCGCGAGAGATCTCAGTTGTCACTCGTTGTCCGACGGTATGTCTGACACCGGCCGCGCGCGCATGACTTGCCGGCTTTCCTGCTGTCGATATACCTGGCGTTGCTACCAGTGCACCTTCGGATAAGATACCTGTAGCGACCTTCACCCGGGAATCTTTGAACACTTGATCGGAACCAACCGAAGAAAGTTATAGCAGGTGCGGTTTGTGACGTTCATTATTTCTCTGATTAAACACCTCGGGATTTCTCTTTTACTTGTTTTTGACACTGCCTTCGGCTCTCGCGAATCAAAGACAATAATTCCAGGTATTTCTCGGTTGTCCTCGGTGCAAGTTTGTATCCGTGAGAAACTGTTTTGATTGTTTCATTAAAAAGTCATTAATAGATCGCTTCGTGAAAGAGCGTCGCGCAAGCTCCATGCGCTCGTGAACGACGGGTACATTAATTGTCTTAATAAGCGGCGACTTTGTCGTGGAAAAAGCGCTCGTGCTCCAAGAATAAAAGCGCCACCATTGAAATACGACAGGACAACCCCCGGGAGTCTGCACAGTGATAAAGACTCCGAATCGAGATTAAAATAAACTCTTCCCAGACCCGCTAGGCAATTGTCTAAATAGTGTTCGTAGAGATAATACAATACGGATGGCCCGGATCACGCAGGGTATGCACCTACTCCCGCCAGTGTATAAATGAATTCCGAATTCTCCGTGAGTATGACAAAACTGCTTGAAAGACGATCTACTAACAACATGATAAAGCAAAACAGGAGAAAATGTATTTCTCAATATTGATCGTATTTTCGCGGGTCTCAAAAGCACCGGGAAACAGTGATAGCGAAGCAGGCGAGGGTGGATGATGGTAGGGGTGATAGCTGTAGCGAGGGTGGCTTTTTCGGAGGCCGGCCATCACGTTTATCGTTAGACATGGCGGCCACAAATATTTCAGAAGAACACGAAGTACGCCGCCGTTTTCTCACTCAGTCTCCACTTCCTCCTCAATTTATGCACAATCAATCTTAAACCTAGCATGTCTGCTCACTATGTAGATCGTCTTTCGATCGGTCCGAAGAATATACGCACCTCCAGTGTTTCCGTAGACTAACCAGAAAGGTTCATCCTGTGAGCCTCGGTGAAAATCGGGAAGGTCAACAAGAGTCAGAAAAGAGGTTCGAAGTGCATCTCGGCAAAGTGTTGTCAAGGTTCATTGTGCGATCAGTCGAGATACACGCGTCCGGTACCGCTTTTTACGGGGCGAGCCAGATGAACAATCAAGCTCGCCGTCGAGCGACTCCGATACGCTCCACCTTCACATATATTTTTCCCAGTCACGCGGGGAGAGCGTTGGTTAACTTTTGGTCCAATGTACACACTAGGTTAAGAGAATCCAACCAGTAGATTAATGTCCAGGACAGAACGCACGCAGGCACGCACGCACGCACATGTCGTCGCGCTCATTCTCGAGGAGGCACATGATAGTGTACTTAACACGATTTCTTCGCATCATTGGCATCGTCGATGCTCGAGAAACTATACATACACAGAAATCGGCGCATTCGAGGAGATCGATTCGCGGCGATCAAAAGAGAGAGTCACGCACCTTTTCCTGTAGTCCCGTGGAGTATAGCGCATACCAAGGACGAACAGTCGATAAGGAATCCGGGTGTGAAAGAGCGTCTTGACAGCACCTGTAATAAATCACTTGAATTAGAAGCCCAAGTGAGTTGAGAATGATCGTAAAACGGGGAGAGATCCGCTTGTTCGACGGTCTTAGAACAGGCCCGGGCGCACCAACAATGGCGAAGCGCGTTTGCTCTCTCGATTCTCATGTAAAAAGACTATTGTAAAATAGCGTTTGTTACGATTCGTTAGCGTGTAATATAAATTAGTGGGCGGTCCGATCGCCCAATTGTACATACCGTCTTTAGGTGTAAGTCCGGCGAAGTCCATGTTACGTTTGGTCGTAATGCTTGCATATTATTGTACACAACTTTAACCGCATACTCAGTGTTCCCCACGCGTACCAGTACGATGAGACTGAAGGAGAGAAGTAGAGGTAGCCCATTGATCATTTCGTGATCGAGCTGTATAAAAAAGAAATCATCTCTTGCGCGAAAGGTCCTGAAATGATCTATCGAACGAGCATCTCAGAATTAATATGTATGTTTGTATATTTAACAACGAGTCTTACGTAAACAAGGTGTCCAGTGGTGTTATAAACGGCATTAGCTTGACAATCTTCTATTGTTTGAACGATGAGGAGAGTGCCATAGAGAGGTGGCACTGTAGTATCATCTATTATTTCGAAGTTCTATCTAACGTAGTGAGAATCCTGTAAACTTTCGCGTAACTAGTAGAGAAACTGGTACGCAGCAAGTTCGAATTGGTACATCTTGATGAACGAAGGCCGCGCAAATTTCCGCGCAAGCTAGAGTGACTGTCAACGACATCACTCGAATAGTGAGCGGTTGGTCATTTTGTTAATTGAGTCACAGAGCGTCAGCTTGCCAAGTAATTTGACCATTGATTGCTGCCGATGTTAACACTCCACGTAAAACTGCCCGCGGCATTTTCAACGTGATCGTTCGGGGACCTTCCGCCCGTTGCAAACAAACAGCAAACGATCATCTAGCACAGTATATCTTCTTCCGAATGATTTACAATGTTCAAAGCAGCCTCTAATACTCACTTTCACTCGCACGGCTTGAACCTCTGCCCGTCGATCATCAAATTCCTCCCCCGAGAGTAGGGAAATCATCAATTCCGATCGGTCATGATATTTACGGCGAGCGCTAAGGTGAAAGTTGTAACGAAGCATAGGTGACCGACCATATAATTTATCAGCATCCGATAGGTTAATATCGAAGAAGACCAGTTGGGTTAAACCAGCGGTAGCGTGAAACCTGCAAGAAGTGAATTGAGAGATGATCCTGCGCCGCTGGGGAGCCTCGCCCGTTTCGTCACACCGCGATCACCAGGGCCCCGTTTCATTTGTTAAACTCTTTACTACGAACGCGGCGAACACGTAACACAAGGTGTCGAGTGTTATGTGCTATGTACATTAGTAAATTTATATTTTTGGAAGAAAAGGAAAACATTGCAGGCGGAAACGTTGCGAGACGACAGGCGCACTCCAGAGGAACCATTGCCGTGGACGATGTGTGGATAGGTGCCATTTTACTTGTGTAATATTCCTATACGTAGCCGACAGACATCGATCCTCAGTTTCACGAAGCGCACACGCACTACAGCTTGCTGCGTTTTCATTTCACTAGAACAGGACATGTACCCACTTCCTCGTTAACAATTTACCTTGCCCCCCAACGAAAGTGACCGTTGTTTGTTGTTCTAGTTGATCGACCTTGAGTTCCTACACACGTGCCCTCCTTGCACACTGACTGTTTTCTATCAACTCCTAGTAGCTTTCTATGCTTTAGTTGGATTTCTCGTTTACTTCGCGGCGATTATCGATGAGATCTGACACTAATCTAGTGCGCCCATCACGATTAACAGCTTTTGCATCGAGTGCCTCGGAGGCACGACAATACAATTGAGAAACCAGGCTGTTCGCGACTCGGTGTACAACATTGACTTTCTAGCTTACTAATAAGTAATCACGATCGTTCGCCGTTTCATACCGACGCAGTCCTGACAGCAAAACGAGGCTCAGTACACATTGATAAACTGTACAGAACCGACGCTTCAAACAGTTCTGGGCATGTAATTCATGTGTCAGAGTGCAAGACTCTATCGAAAGAGGGACATCATTTTCTCTTTCATTTAAATGGACTGTGTATGGCAACTTCGTTTCTCTCTAGCCTTTGTCATATCAGTATTTCGATTTCGTTGCTCAATCGTGAGTGCAATGCATTTTTTTAAATTGCATCCACAGCCCCGTCCCACACGCCGAGATTTCCAATTCTAGAGTAACTGTGACGCGGAAGTGGTTACTCAGGTTTTCTTATTATCTGTAATAATACTACTAATAAAGGAAAGCTACAGTGTATGAGTATTAACAAATTTATTAACTGAGAATAATATATTACTGCGACAGTAAACTACGTAAGTGTTGTGAATAATGAGATAATATTGTTGCTGTGATTACCTCTAAGATTGTAAGTAGTAGGAAATAGAACCACTGTTAGGTGTCACTGTCTCGATTCAATAAATGTTATTTCATTTTAATGCCAATGCAAATTATCTGCATTTACTCTTACTGGTCCTTCCCCTTCTACTCTCGGCAACTGCCTATTGATCTACTCATAATTAACTGCTGCTGGCTGTTGTCTTCTATAGGAAAAAGGTAAGATACATTTTTTTGCGTCGATAAGACGGTATAATAGCAATAAACAATGATCGATGAATGAGCCCTCTTTATTGTTATCTTTTTGGCAACTAACGTATAAAAATAATAATAGTAAAAAATAATATCGCAGTTGTGTATTCGTAACATATTTTAAAAGAATACCATTTCGTTTACAATGACAAAAGATGAAATACGAGTATTAAAAATAACACTTAAGTCTAATCGACTAGTTTGTCAGCACTTTCGGGATCTGCATTGGAAATTAGTGGAGGTTACTAATTCAAAACGTGTCATATCGTGGTGCTGTGGGCGCACTGTTCTTAAAGAATGGAGTTCTTGCGGTTATCTGGGAAATCAGATCACGAGAAGGCCACAAGAGTTTTACTAATCCGTACAATCCAAGAAAGCACCACAACACAGTCATCCATATATCTGAAAACAGAACGTATATCTGTAATTGATGAAGGAAGGGGCAGTCGTTCTATCCGTTTGTGTATTAAGTTTAATACCTGCGGTTTGATATGGCGGATGAATTGTAGCAATATCGAAATCGGGTACAGTTGCCCTTCGTATAATATTAATGAGAATATACTTTAGGCACGATGGTGTGTAATAATCAATTGATAGAACGGTGAGAGTAGATGCGAAGATTGCTGAGGCCATAAGCAGTCCCATGTAACTCAAACAAGCGGTTATGCAGCTGAAGAAAAGTATCATAACGACGAAGAGGGTCCAAAAGACAAAATCGTTGCTGAACCGAAGGACATCTGGAACACGCGAAATAAAATCTCCCGATGTAAATTACTATTCCTTGCTTCCATATAGGCCTGCAAGATTCACAAATGGAGATTCAACTATCCTCACGGACATTGGTCACGAATGGGACAAACGTTTTACTATAGCTGAGCTTTTAAAATAACTTGGAACAGAGGGACGATGTGTGGGATCATCTGTCGTTCGGGGGGGTAGATCGGCTGATATACACATATATACCGGTCCAGTTACGCATGTACAGGCCGCCTAATCTAAATAGGTCCCGGCGCTAAACAAATACGGGGAACGCAATTAGGTAAATGCGAATCTTCCAAGCTGACTGGCCGAATCGTTCCTCGTGCGAGTGAATGTGTTCCGATACAGCGCCCGTCCAGCGCGTATGTACGCGTGCTTGAAATTCAACGATTTCTCGCATGTGAGTGTGAGGGGGAGGCCGGTTGGGTTGGGTTGTCGCGTTATGGTGAGAAAGGTAGGAGGCAGCGGGAATGCCTGCTGCTTCTGCATGGGGGGATTCGGTAGGCGAAGTTTCCACATGAGCGGACAACATTGATAGAAGCGACCGAGGGGAACACTGACTGTGCTCTCCGTCCCTTCGCCAAACTCAAACTAACTTCGGGGCGGCAGCCTTCTCCCCCCATCTTTTTTTCTGCTCCCGTTTTCCCTTCTTTTCTCTAGCAGTACTCCTACGCGTTTTAAGCCGGCTTTCATTATTTTCGTATAATTTGTAACAACCCCTCGAGCGAGATTTCTCGTGGCGGGCCGCCCGCGTGCCTGGAATATCTCTCATTTCCGTATCCGTTATCTCCCCAAATCATTTCACGCCTCCGTCCGCGAATGGAGTCGTACCTGGTAACTGCAAGTACGTGCCACTTGCAAGAAATAGGCCTGATGCGTAGACAGCAGCTATACTGTGGTTGGTATTTTGCAACGCCTCAGTGTTACGATAACCGATTATTATATAGCGGAGTAAAAGTGCCAAGATGCCTCCCATAATGGCTAAAGTAAGATTGACTGAAACAGAGTTTAAAAGCACAGTTTTAGAGTGCTCGAATCTTGATCTTTTAAAATAAGATATTCTTCTCGCATAGATTGCTCGTTCAGCATAATCACAAATTCTTACTTTCCACGGACAGAGAAGCAGTCTTTGCCAGTGCGTAGCCTACAAAGCATCCAATGAAGAAGACGGGTATGAAATTATCAATGACAGTGCATTTCCTACCGAAGAGTATCGTGAAGATGCCAAAAAAGAAGGCCATGGCGCATACAAACTTCGGCATAACACCGTCTGGAAGAAGCGAGACCATAATTGTACGATAATTATCCAAAGTTTGGATTAAAATGTGTTCAGATATTATAATCGTCATCGAACCTACTTAGCATCTCACACGATTCCGGATATAGTACCGGGCTGCAGGCGTACGAGAAAGTAGGCACGAAAGCGGACGAGTAATTCTCATAGCTGCTCACTGCGACGTATATGGATCCTACACCAATATACGCACTGTGTACACGCCTCATCGGTGTTCTCCAGCCGGGTGACATCTATTGATAAGAATCCCTCTCCAGTTTTATTCGATTATTTTAAAACGCGGAAAGACAAATTAAAAGGCGAGAAAAGGTTCAAGTGAAAGCATGAGGTAAGATTTCAAATTTGTCCTTGAGTATGAGAAATTTCTCTCTGGACTGTGTACGGGGAATTTCTAGGGATTACAATGCCTTATGCTTTATAATCCCTTATTGCATAAAAATGATTCTGTAATACCTTTCTACCATTCTTCACGATGTTTTCGACAGTCAACATTTTCTGGATTGCTGCGAAGTAGCTCTCTATACTAAAATCGTGTTCTGGTAAAAACATCTGGTAAACAGTATGTTTTACGGAAGTCCGGTCGCAAGTGAACTTCGGGTACGTGAGTGCAGGTAAAGAGGCTGGTTGCATATCAATTGTTATCAAGTCACTCCCCAATTTCAACTTCATGTACGGCGCGATTTCAGTTTCGAATTCCATGTTGCAACCACCCGGAATAGGTACTGAAGGGAGAACAATGATGTTATGGAATTCACTCTCCTATAAGCGTAACTTTCATCGCTTTAAAGTGCGTGGCAAAAATCAAGACTTCTGATCAGTGCACTTCATATTACAGTACCCACCTTCGTTACTGTAAGCCGTAATTACAAGCAGAGCGTCTATCGCGTGGATATTGTCATTTCTTAGATAAATCAATTTTGGCGTCTTTAATCGTCCATCAACAAAAAGTCCAATATTCGATCCAAAAACACTTTTGCCCGATACCTTCTTAAGATTTTCTTTATCATAGGATAACGTGACATTGTACAGGTGGGTGTGAATTTGAAAAATGAGAAACGATGCAAAAGGTGGTATTTGAGTTACGTTGAAGAGTAAATCAAACGACGATGCAACGGTTAATTGTCGTACAACTGCCTCTCCATTGCGCATTTCTGGTAAAGTTAAGTTAACGGTACATCCATCTGGAAAATTCATTACAAGTTATACTTGCTGTATACATGGATCAAGGAGTACATCTGGAGAATGGGAAATATATACGTCACTCAGGAATAACATATATTTGTAATCAATACACTTTATTTTACACTGTATAAACATGTAGTTATCATAAGTGTTAGTTCCAAGTTTGTAGGTGGTGTTAGTAACAGAGTTGTCGTTGGAGCGCGGCGATCGTTTTCCGAGGAAGAACAGACAGGGGGAATGCCCTCCTACTTTGGGCATGCGTTCTAGCGTCTAGCTGTCTCTTGCACGGTTAAACTCCTTTATAAGCTTCCCCTGGTTATCTTGCGCATATGTATGAGTATAATACAGTATAATACATGTCCTTCATAATACGGCAGTTGATATCCGACATAATAAAATACGTCAAATTTGAAAATATGCTGCAATTATCTCCTTCACGAACCAAGCGTTGTCTTGCAGTTTGCAGGTAACATCAATATCCTGACAGCCGTTAGAAACCGTATTGAGCGACCTCTTCGAAGCCCTCTCTGACATTCGCGGTTACTATGATTTGATACATACCATTCAATCGACTTTCCACTACTGGAATGTCATTGAAAATATGTACACGAGATCTGAATTTCTTTTTAATGCTGCATGAATAATGAAACGACTGATTTGTCAACGTAAGATCATCGAGCTTCAACTTCTTAATTACTTCGCGTAACAACATTCAAAAATTTATAGAGATAAGCAGATGTTTATTGAATTTAATGATCAAGGATTGTGAACATCTACTATTACACAAAGACAGTAAACAAAATGACGTTTGGATATGACAAAAAATAGAGGATACAAATGACGTAACAGGGACTTCAAAGCACTCATTGAAATTCGAACATATTTCGAATACCGGTGCTTTCAAGAGTCCGCACACTTTCGCTCAAGTCAACAGCGTATTCTAGGTGAAGCATTGTTGGGAGGAAAAGGAAAACGGCTGGCTGAAGGCTGCCGTTCTGTTGCGAGGTTATGGTACTTACAGGTCATCAGCTGGATTTTCTCCGGCTCCGATTGTTGCCGACTCTGGTGAATCAGCAGGAGAAACGCGAGAAACAGTGCTAACGATAAGCGATTCATTGCTGACGATAGAAACGAGCCGCGTGACACATTCAGCCGACGAGAAGCGGTGCAGGTAGGCCGGCGTGGTGTGCTGGGACGCTGGTAGGCGCTTGATGCCAGCGGAAAATCAGTACGGCGCAACAGCTGTGAGTCTGCGGACGGCTGGTATGCTGTGGTGTGGTGCGCGTATACGCTGCTGGACTATCGGGGGGAGCCCTCAGCGCTGCTCCGTCCTCTGTCTCTGTTGGCCCCGGCGCACCTAACCCATCGCTCGACCACTGTCGTACTCTGTTGCACCAGGTCAGCACGAGCCCGATTCCCGAGACGGCCACGAGCGGTGGCGGCGCAGTCAGCCCAAGATGGCCATGCTGGATCAATGAAACGCGAGTAATCGTAGTAAAAACAGAAATTGACAAGTGCCCAGGTGAAGAGCGCGAGTTGATTGCGGTGTAAATGGACCATGGGGAAGGACCAGGAGCTGCTCGAGGCAGCGAGGAGCGGGAACGTCACCGTGGTCGAGAAGATCTTGTCTCAACGAGCGAAGAGGAGTGGTCCATTGGCAAGGTGGGTGTCACCGTAGCAGACTTTGCTTATACTCGCTCCTTTCAGCCTCCCTGCCTTCTCCCTCGCTGGCCAGCTCGCTCTAGCAACTTAACATGATCTCCCTGCAATCGTATTCGACTCTCTATGCTTTGGAATGCTCGCCAATCTCGGGATTCTCTCTAAATTGACCCATACATGTCACCCTTGGCTTTCTCTCTTCCTACAGTGGGCTGGGATTTGGACTTTCACTGCCAGAGAATCGGGCATCCCAGTAGTGTTTCGTTTCAACCTTATGAAAGCCCTTTCCGAGATTGGGTCAGCAGTGATTTTACCAGCTTGAATGAGACCCTCTTAGTTGACCCAGAATGTAGGCCGGCGAGCCGCTTTTCATACCGGTACCTTGTCAGCGCTAAATTACCCACGCTCGATTGATCGCGGTGGCAGTTTTGCAATTAATTCGTCAATTTTGCAAAATACATCCGGGGATACGGTTAGCCGGGCGGGAATATCGATAACACGAGTCATTCACCTCGATCTATTTCTGTCGGAATCACTGCCTGTTATAATAAGTACATCATTACCCATGATCAGTCTGTTAAATATTTAATAAAGCTCCGTCCTTTGCCGCCATTCTGAGTAATTCCGATATGGCCTGTTCCGTCCTGCAATTCAATTTTAGTACGTGAATCGAATCAGTTGACATTTTCTTGGTACCAATTTGCAGAGCTATGCAGGAGGGATTATCATTTTGTACTGGATGGTCCTGGCATGTAATGGTGTGCGTGTGTTATTGTCGAGTGATTATTCATGATTTCACCGTGACCATGAATCACCCTCGTTGCATGCACTGTGACGATGAGCGAACACGCACTGATAATGGAAGGCAAGAAGTCCCATTAAAAATTATATCACATAAACCTTTGGCGCGTATGAAATGTAACTATTGTGATGACTCAATAGCGAAGTGTGCATACACTACCGTTTAGATAGACTCGAACTGTGTTCCCAAGCGTCAGGCCCAATCTCCGAAATGGCCCTAATGCTCATTTAATTTAATTTTCGAGATAACAGGCCGAAAATACACTGGAGTGTTAGTGGGGAGTAGCGAGCGGCAGATAGTAAGCTTATCGTGTCGTGCTATTTTCTATTTACGGCGGCAGATAAAGGGGAGCTTATTTGGTCGGCGGTTATTTATTTTCAAGGGTCAGTGATAATCCTCACTTGGTCGCGATAGACTCCAAAGGAGCTTCAGCCGTCCGTGCGGCGCCTGACACTTCTTATTTTTCACCTAAAACTCACAGCCAACAGATTATCGGACTCGCCAAGCCTCTCGCAGATCCCGTTGTCAATTATACCGATCGATGGACGACGATAGACACCCGCGAACACTCTAGAACTCGAGCAGGAAGCAGCGCACCATGGTCCGGTGCGGTTATTACTATAATTATGCTCGAGTTACTTCCTGTAAACTCTGACAGTACTCTCTGTACTCGTGCGCGTAATAGCTTTGCTCAAGTGTTACACGTCTGACTCACATTAGGCTACTTGGAATGAACATCTCGTTAAATAAGTTAGAATAGTAAGTGGCGACAGCGATGGTCAAGCCGAGCAAGTGAAAAGAGGCTGAATAAGCTTTGCTGGCGGAATGAGATTGCTGGCTAACAGCGATCGAGTGATACGGCAACGATCGGTTCTGATTACACTGTCTCGGGCGGGAGAAGGAGGAGGAGAAGGAGGAGGAGGAGGTGGCAATGCACGCGCAATTAGTCGAAACACTTGGGCGTCTCGCGTCTTTATTGACCCAGTCCCGTGAACTTCTCGACAAAGAGGACTTTGTCGACGCTTCTCGCTGGCGCGTTTTCATTAATTAAGCCGCGCCGGTCCGACCGACGTTGACGGCACTGGTAGTGGCAACGGGACGAGAATCCACCGTTTGTTTTCGAGAGGCTCGGGATTGCCCGCGTGTGCGGGGCTCCGCGCGCATTCGCGCATTTGACCCCTGATTGTCGTTCGCGAGCTCAAAGACCCATGAGAAAAGGGAGCCAGTCTCGAAAGCGTGTGAGCGCTCTCTGCCTGAATAGAAAGAAGGCAGAGAGCAAGGAGAGAGTGCTGCCCGCTTTTCCGTTATCCGTCAGAGCAATTGAAATCAAGCGGTATCGCGCGAATATGAGTAACGCGAGATGCTTGGTGATGGAAATGGTGAGAGGGAGGTTCTCTGCACCGTGAAAAGGGTGAGACTGGAGACGGGGTCCCGAGAACACGGGGTTGAATTCTAAATGCATCATGATAAACGCGTTACCCTCTTAACAAATTGCCTCTTGTGCTCGCCCGCTCGTCGCCGTCGTCTGTTCACACGCTCGGAGCTGCTTGCAACTCTTCTTCTTGCGACCCACAGCCACAAAGCACGGCAACTTTTCACCAAAGCTCTTTCCTCTCACTGCTGCTGCTGCTGGCGCTGCTGCTATACGCGCGGCTTCTCCTCCACGCCACCCCCTCCCTCTCATCTTCTGCACAAACCCAGAAGCGTATCACGCTTGGCCTTTTGGCCCGGCCGGTCGAGAGATCAGAGAAAAGTAATATAAAGGGAGCAGACGCGCCACTCTCCTCGTACACGTTCCTCTATACATACGTAGGTATGTACCACCTTTTCGACCACCCTACCACTCTTACTCCCTGCGGCGAAAAGCACCCGCTGGGGATGAGAGATATTTTGCGATGCTAATCACAGAGTGGGTCTGCCACTTTTCGTGTACGAGTGCCCGCGAATGTGTTTATCCTTTGTTTGCCCGAGCGACGTGTTGACACAGGCTCGAGCAATAATTTTAATCACGCTTGTCGGCCTGCAAAAGGGCTGCTCTCTCGGAAAGGTTGCTCTCGGTGAAGTGCCTTTTACTGAATCTGAACTTTTAATGCCATTGACTACTGTGATAGCATCAGTTTCTTTTCATATTTTCTTCATATTGTGACGGTGGATACGCTGAATATCTTGAAATTCGAGGAACGGCTGTGTCTAAAGTCAAATGTGCGCGTTATCGATCACTGCTCTACTTCTCTATAGAGGAGGCTTCATCCACAGACTTTTTAAAATTCTACCTCGTACTTTCAGGCGTTTTTCATTTACATACATTATATCTTACTCCCTGTCTTTTTTTCGCTCGACGTCATCGCAACTTTTCACCTGAGAAGCACTTGTGTTTACCATGGAAACGAGATCGACTACAAGGTGGACAAGAGTCCGTGCCACTGACTATTAGGCCCGCCCCTCACAGACGGCTAAGCTTTTCTTCCTGAACTAGTCTTTCTCAAGTAGAAATCGATGAGGGAACTATACATACACATTATAATCAGCCCTTCAGTCAAGACGCTTCCCTTTTTGTCCCTGTTTGCTTGTGACATTTTCGCCTCACTAGACTTCCTTACCTTCGATCGATCGTAGCCGCTCTAGTACCGAATTAAATACTTGTCTTTTTCTGGGAAGGTTGTACATAAGTGCGTAAAGTGCAACGAATAAGATGATCTGCGCTAGTGCAGCACTCTAAAAGTGTCAGTTGGAGTGCTTGCAAGGCAGGACGTTCTGTTGCATCAGCATGTATCGTACTTCTCTTCGCTGTAGGAATTTATCGATTGGCGCCTCAACACCCCACTCGTGTATATACCCTCGCAACTTCCCGATTCCTGCATTTTCATCTCCCTCTCAACCGCTCTCAGTCACTCACTCTCTTCGTATATTCTTCGCCTTCTCCGAGATCTCTTTCCCTCGAATTCCTACGTGCTCGTCCTCTCAGCCCAGTTTTCCTCTTTTGACTTGCCTCCGGGATAAGGCTGCGTTCATATCAAGCCTCTACACAAAGTCTTTTATCCCTCGGTGTTTTATTGCGCCTCCCTCGGCTGCCAGTGGCAAAGCACGTAATTCAATGGCGCGATAGGGTACCGATCTTACTTTACCTCTCTAAATACTCTATTTGCCGTGTCCCTCTTGATCGATGTCTTAAATTATTTTGGAATCGAGTATGTAGAGTGTGGAAGATATTGAACTTAGGCGCCTCACGTAGTTCCAGCGGTAGCACTCTTTTGGTGGCGCAGATTGCTTGTGATGACGAAGGCAAAGTTTTCACTAGGAATAAGGAGTATAATCGAAATTGTTGCGGAACTTCCCATTCATTTTCTCCGTTGATCGCCGAGTGTCTTGATTAAGACCAGCAAGAAATTACCATTATACGGTGGCTGACAGACGGTACTTCTGCTTTCATTCGGCCTGAGCGGTGCCCCCGGCACTCCCTCGCTCCGTGTCTCTCTCATGTCCCCTCGTCGTCCAATTCGTGATGCTCGCAGACGTCGAGGGCACTGGGCGATGTCCTTTTTGCAGACAATCTTTAGGGTTTAATTAAGGAACTTGGGCGAGCGGATAAACTCGATGAATGGGGTAGGCGAGGAAGGAATGAGCGAGCGAGGGTACCCGGTTGGGGACACACGGAGAAAGAGAGAGAGAGTGAGCGAGTGGAAATAGGAGGGTGTGCTGGGCAGAGAGTAAGGTCGGTGCGGAAGAAAGATCGAGAGAGTCAAACGTCCCCGACTGCGACATAAGGGTGGGAGAGACACGCAAGGGCGACGCAGCCATTCCGACATACATTCAGCCAGTCATTCCCACACGTAAGTAAGTACACTTATGTGTGCGCGTGTATGGCAACGATTCACTTGGTTCATCCAACACACGCATGTCACGGATATTCCTCGTACGTAGTTGGCTTTAAGAGACGAGCAGCGGCTCCGTCGTTGTGCTAAAGGCAGGCACATACACCGGCATGGGGTAGTCTCCATCGGGAAAGAGTAAGAGGCCGGTGGAAGTATGTATGCACGTACTTGGCTAGACGGGGTCGGTAGGCAGCAGAAGTGAAAAAGAGGGAAATTCAACACGTGCACCCTCTCCCTCTCTTTCTCGTAGCGTTAGTTCCTTATTCCTACCCATTTTTTCCACGGCGGCAAAAGCTCCTTGAACTTGCCGGTAATGTGAGCGCTGCCGCTTGGTCGATCCCCCGAGAGTACTGCTTTCTTTTCTGAATTTCTTTCTTCCTCGCACTGGCAGTCCTTCGCCAGAGTGGGCGCGTGCAGCGTGTGTCTCACTTAGCAGTCGCGAAATCGACAGTCCTCGCCGTTTGATCTCCTTTAGAATGAGTCGCGCCAGTTTCTGAGGGGGCGCCGGTGCTGGCGGTGCTGGCGGCGCTGGCATAATCTTGAAGGATCTTGGAGGAGCGGAGCGCGCGTGCCGCTCTAACGGCTGCCGATCATTTAAAGCGTGCTGCTATTCGAAAGCTTAATGACGGTGCAGCTTAATGATGGGACCGAGCTTTGATCTGCCGCACCCGGCACCGAGGAAGGCCTTCGGTTTCGCTTTTAATTGTTTTGCTCTAAACGGAACGTGAGCCTTTCAGGAAAGCACCACGTGGGCACCGCGATTGAGAATATGTTCCGTTAACGAGGTACCGTTTTGCGTTTTGTACTTTTGTGATGACTGCTCTCACTGCCGCCGCTCCTGCTGCTGTAATTTAGACGGGCACAATTGTTCGGAAGGAAAACCGACCCTCTTGACGGCCATTGATCTGTTTTCCCTCATTTATCGGTCTTATGCGTACCAACGCCGGCCGCCTTTATAATCAGCAGCATTCTAATTCAATCTAGTAATGTAGGGGCATAACAGTTGAATGAGCAAAAGGAATAACCAGGGGTTGCTTCAGACGTGAATAAAGTTTTTATTTTAATTTGTTATTCATTGGATTGTTTTCATCGGCTTCTTTGTGCCTGCACATTACTTGGATATTTCCGACCTATCAGTGCTCTGGGTAAACATAATATCACCCTATTGGCAATAGCGACAAATGTAATATCTCGATATTACGGATACTCGACATCTCTAATAACGATTCTAGTGATGAGAGTTACGTAGTCGTCAGAACGACAGAAAGAAAATAGAGAGGCTTTTGCAATTTCGTCTCCATATCGATGCTTTCCGAGAGCCAAGTAAATATTGTTGCGTCTTCATATGGTCGATGTTGACAAGATTGAATATCAGTCGTTCTTAGACTGGTGCGTACTTGGATAAATACCAGTGGGTAATATTTTTCTAATCGCTGAGCAATACACATGTCCGCTCAAATTCGGTCCGATTTAGTATATAAGTTCGTGAGCGCAATAACAAGTTGTGAATGACGATTGAACTGTTACCCAAGTAGACTTATGGGGTATAGCGAGAAGAATGGGGGGAGTCACAACAAGTATGGCAAGAAACGAGTCTACTGTTACATGGTGCCGCTTGGCCCATAGGGGAACATACGTTTACATTGTATTTGCGAGAGCAGGGTGCGCAACGTTTATCTCGGCACGCGGGCAACAAAGGCGGGTAATGAGAACATGTGTTGGATGCAGGAAGCTTCATTAGCGAACCTGTTCCTCCACGCAAAGGCCAAACTATGACCTAACCGAGCGGAGCCCCGCAATGAGCGGACACTGTAGCACACCGTGTATATGTCAATTCTTCGCCAGCCGTGAACACACATATTGCCAGCGGGTATTAGTTACCGGCCATCAACATCAATTTCTCATCGCGGAAATAGATCCATAGATGAGTGATTTGTGTAGTTGCCGCTCTGCCATCGTACTGCCGTGGCTTCACGTGATGAAGCTTTCAGTAACGGTTAGCTAAAATGTGAAATCATCGATGGTCGCACACTAGTAATTTAGGCAAGCCGTAAGCACTGTTGATAGTACTATCGTTCGTACCAGATTGTGTCACATTATTTTGAGCGAAACCGTGTGGCAGGTTTTTCTAATTTTAACTAAAGATCGTGTCATGTTCCCCCAGGTTATTGGGTAGCGGTGTTACGCGAAGTATACAGGGTACAAAAATAATCCGGTATTATTACTAACACGCCCAGGGGAATATAAAAATACGTGAAGGGAATGTGTAAAGCAGTTGCGATGTAATACTGTGACCTGTGGCCTGTTACAGCTTACGGCGGGGTCCGGGAGCTAACGTGCAAGACGCCAGTGGTTACTCCGCTCTTCACCATGCGGCTTTAAATGGACATCGGTATGTATATTTAAGTTAGTCTTCGTTCATGCAAGCAGCACTGCTCCTCTATCGTGCGAAATTAATGCGCCTATATGGTTTGCTTGCAGGGAAGTGGTGAAACTGTTACTGCAATATGAAGCTTCCACTAATGTGGTGGATGCTAAAGGGTCGTCGCCACTTCACTTGGCAGCTTGGGCTGGTGATGCCGAAATTGTACGACTGATCCTCACGCAAGGACCCTCCATACCAAAAGTTAATCTAACGGTGAGTATTGGCGCATGAGCTGATGTTCGTAGTCGACAAGTATAATGGAACCGCGATCCCTCGATCGATCGAACTCTGCATCCTACGTGGTACTTCTGTCGGTGGTTTTGTGGGGTTGCGGTACTCCCATCAGCTAATGAGCAAAATGCCGATATCAACTAACCCTTACTATTTCGTTCGTATGATTACAGACGAAAGACAGCGAAACAGCATTGCACTGTGCAGCACAATATGGACACACGGAAGTAGTGGCGCAGCTGCTGCAGTACGGATGTGACCCCAGCATCCGCAACAGCAGGGGTGAATCTGCACTCGACCTTGCTGCACAATATGGCAGGTAAATCGGTGGACACATTCTTTGTTTTTTTGAAAAATAAACCATAAATATTTCGGCGTCATGTGGGCGCACTTGCGCACAAACTAAACTTTACTGATGCTATCACCACTGCTTCAACCACCTACCATTGTCGCTATAATTAACACTTTATTAATGCTTATGATTATTGTTTCGCTTCAGATTGGAGACTGTCGAGGTACTCGTGAGTACATATCCGGAATTGATTGTACCCCTCCGAAATTCTTCTGCAACAACAATTTTTCCTCACACTCCTTTGCATTTGGCATCGCGCAATGGACATAGGTAAGTTTTTATTGATATTTGTGTAAACGAATGTTTTAAAAGAATGGTTGAGTTTGACTACGCTCACTGACTCATCCATTCGCATTCCTCCAGAGATGATGCGTTTAATAGATTGTAGAATCGGCGTGGGGCTTTTTTTACTATTATTCAAATAATGCTCTTTGAAATGCGAATGGACTCATAAATCGGCACTCGCTAAATGATTTCGAAATGCTGGACCTTCACACGAATTCTCATGATACCTGTATTCGTTGCATTGTTCGGCAGTTAATGCGCTTTTAAGCGGCGGTCTAAGAACCGCGAAATGTTTTCCCCGAAGTTGTTCACGCTAATTACGAGGTAATGCAGGGCGCGCATTGTACTCCGGTGCAACAATAAACTCGTTCGAGCTAACCATAACAATGTCGAGCCATTTGCAGCGATGGCCATTAGAGCCAATCAAAGAGCACAGCGTTGCGTAATCCCGTCCAGTACTATACGTATATCTATACGCCCTCCAACTGGCATGATCCGATGCAACCCTCTCGTGTTACACGTCCTATATTACCATGCCGACGATTGCCCTCTCGTTCCTTCTCGACGCTATGTGAGAGCGTGCATCCGATTCGTATCAGCCCTGCCAACCAGTCGCTCTGCTCAGCCGTGCGCATTGCTGATTGCTGACCGTCTCTCGATTACGAGTATTGTATTAATCACAAACTTGGACACCAATCGATGCAGATCGATGGTGATCACGCAAACGGTGTCACTTGCTGAGCGACGTGGCGGCGGTCGCTGTAGGGGCTGGGAAAGGGGTGAAGGGGAGGGGGCGGTGCTCGAGGGTGAATTCGCGCGATTGCCCTTCCCGCACGAAATCCGCTTCGCTTCCAGAGAGAAGAATCATCTGTTCGCCTCGATAAATTTGTGGGCTAGTCCGGCATCACAGCCCTGATAGGCTTACGTGCTTTCGGCAATGATCGCACTCTGTGCCGAGAACTGGTACGATCTGCCTTTCGCAAGAGTGCCGGGTGTGTCGCGGTTTTCAGAGGGAAATCGCAGCTTCCTTGTCATGTCTGTTTTTCCTACATATAACGTGGACAGGTGAAGAGCATTCCACAAATTGAGTCGAACGTTAAAATGAATCTCGAGCGATCATCTGGTATGCGTACTTTAATTGGAATGCGACGCATTTCAAACAAAAAGGATTTCCGGTATCGAATAAAACTTCCTAACAACGATCGTTTTGCTTCTGTGTATTTGCACATATAATTGGTCATTGTTGAATGGCACGGTAAAAATGTTCCGTTAACTAAATAATACTGCAAACACGGGCGTTCGTTATTTGATTAATTGAACCGTTTAATCGGACGATGAAAGATTAACTGGATAATCGGTTACACAGGCAACGGACAATCAAATAACGGGAACGAATGCTGCGCCGAAATTAAAATCAATTTTTTCAGCCGTGCTATTGTTAAACCATATTTGCGGATCCATCTGTGTAGTTCGGTATTACTTTTTTACTGACGACTTATGCAAGTGATTCGCATTATTATTTATTAAAATCAATGTCTCAAGCGCCTCAGGGGAATCGATTGAACGGCAACTGGCGGTGTTAAGCTTCAACGACTTTGATCGCCGTATTTAATAAACTCTGTTGTCTGTCAAAGAAGTGTGGCCTAGGAGTCCTCGCGGTAAGCGCGAAAGAGCCGATCAATCAGCGGTACTCGAAAAATGGCAATCGTCCTGCCGTGAAGACCTGAACCGGCGGTTCCCTCTAGGATTTACCGCTTTGTTCCTCCGATTCATTTTCATTTAACACCGTAACCGACGGTGCATCGATAATCCGACTGGTAAGCTTTTAAAATAATCGATGCCGCGGCGGTAGGGCATTGAGGGTGGTGGTAGTGTGTTCGAAGCCGTGATCGAAAATCGTTGGGCAATCGTGAATCGCCGCGAAAGCGGCAGTCACATTGTAATCGGGTATAACGTCGGTTTTTCTGTTCGAGCTTGCAGCCGATAATCGCTTTAACCGACGCTCGCCGCTTATAATGCGATCGCGTCGCTATACAGAGCCACCGGGCGAGCGTATTTTCCCCAGCTCGCTCTCCTGCTTGCCTGCCGGCCTGTGCGTCGTACCACCGCTGGCTGGCACCCTCGCGGCAGCCTGCCTGCTAAATCGAGAGGGTGGTCCTACGTGACATTTTATCGCGCGAATTTTGGTCAACTAACTAACGCGTTGCGTTGCGTTGCGACACGCTCCCGGCTCCTGGTTGCTGCTAGCACGCTCGTGCGCGGCACATTGTTTGCCCCGGCAATGCACACAGGTGTGGACGTACTGCGTGCATGTACGCCCGGGCACTTTGCACATTTATATGGGAGGAGTTCTGGCTAGTGTGCCCGGTGCGAGCTGGTGCACACTCGCATTGCTGGGTTGCTGCTATTGCTAGATGGATTGCGATACACCTAGGCGAAACGAGCGTTCGCACGCGCGGGGCAAGCGGACGTGCGTCGCTATTTGCTGTGTACATATATTTCAAAGAGGGCCTCTGCTGTTTGGATAGGTGCGAAACTGCGTACCACCGGGCACGGTCAACTTCGCCATGGCACTGGTAACGTTGGACGCTTTGAGCGGCCTGGCTAGACACAGAGCCGATGCTCGATCGTATAAGAGGACGGCCGCTGATACCTCGATGGATATGCGAGTGGATATCAGCTGAAACGCGTACATCGCTTCGCTCTGTGTACCGATCGTGCCTGGCTGGTCGCACGTTCACGCGCCCGCCACGATATTTGGCGGACCTGTTCGACGCCAGCGGTGGAAGTGGACAGCCAGGGAGAGAGGAGTCGGGCAGAGGGGTGGGAATCGGGGGATGCGTAGTAATGTCTATTATCGGATTCAATATCGGTGCTCTTGGTAAGCCAGTATACAAATACCCCTATGGCGCAGTAATAACAACATGGGTGTACGTGAATCCGATTCGAAGCCGCGAATCCTATATGTGACGGATGGCTGCGGTCACTGCAGTTGGTGCGCGCACGCTATACCGATACAACAAAATCCCCGTTTCGCGCTAGCCACCCGTTCCCCTGAGGCTACTATCCGCTATGTAACTTGCGAATCCTCTCTAGCATTGTTCGATCGTTAATGATCGTGCCACTTTTTATTACGCTCCGATTAGATGAATGGTATAACGGATTGAGGGGCATTTAGGAGCTTGTCTTCACAAGGCAATATGTGATTTTTATTAATGACTAGTTGTCCCACCCGGATTCTTCCCGGTGGTATTTCGTATGAGTGGATCTCGTTCTATTTTGTATTGAATCTTTAAAGCTTGATTGCGTTTATTTTCTTTATATATTCTCCCATAAAATTGATGAAAACAGAGTGTTTGAGCTACTACACAAAGTTGCTCGCTTAACCATTAGTTAAGAGGGGCTGAGTTTAGGGCTCGGTTGGAGGTAGGCGTCATAGTATTCTTTTTAAGCTATCGACGAATACTTTTATCGAAGTTGGTGCTGATATGTCGAACGATAAAAGAGTCTTCACAGAACATACTTTTGTATATTAAGTTTGGGAATAATTTTTTTTTTACAGAGCGGTGGTGGAGGTACTCCTTGCTGCAGGGGTGGATGTCAATACGAGAACATCCGCGGGGACTGCGATGCACGAGGCAGCACTTTGTGGCAAAATGGAGGTCGTGCGAGCGCTTTTGGATAGAGGAGTGGATTTGGGCATCCGGGACTCCCGACAAAACACGGTCCTCGACCTCTTGGGTCAATTTCCTCCGCACGTTACCCAGGACATCACCGCCGTAATAAAAAGTAAGTTGTTGATTCGATCTCTATTTCGTATCATAGCTAAATTTTCCTCTTTCTACAGATTGCAAATCCGTCCTAAATTAAAACGTGCTTGAACATATGTATTTCAGTCATTTTGCTTTGTGTTTTTAATTAGGGCATAAGTCTTCCACGGGTGTGGAGAGTGATGCCGACAGCGAGAACTTACCACCGATTCCTGTGCAAGGGGGCGACTCTTTGGGCAGTCCTTATGAAAACGTTCGGCCTGGCGATGATCTTTCACCAGCGGAAGGGACGTCACCCACTCAATGGCAGTTCTACCATAAGCCTCGGGACGACGATCGACGCGTGTCCGGTACTTCCGTCATGTCATTGTGAGTACTTTTTATTTTATTAGTATTGTCTGCTGCTAAACTTGGTCTTTTGTCGCATTGGGTGTTACAAACTTGTACTTCTTCTATTTATCACCCGGATGCTATTCGTTTTGCATTTTAATAGATATATATTCTGCTGCATCCTTCAACATTTTACGTGTCACGAATCCAATCAGGGAATGATTGCAAAGTACCTTGACACCTCGTTGAATCTAAATGTCACAAATTGCTGTTATTTCAATATGAAAATTGTGTCAGTGAATATGCTTGGCATCGTCTACCGCAGCCTCGCCTGACAACCTATTAAATCTAATCTCAAAAGACAACCTTCCAGTCGAGCATTTATTCAATGGAAACTCGTTTTAAATATTGCAAATGGCAACCGAGCATTATTGAAGCTTCTTTGTAATATTGGCCGAAGATTACTTTCAATACAACAGTTTGGCTGATATCAGCCTCGGCAATTAACGCGATGGCTTCATTTCACAGTAGGCTTGCATGTGCGTACAGGAACTATGAGCCATTAAAAGTTACTTCCGATTGCCCCATTCGAGGGATCATCCCCTATGTGCATGGCATGTATTAAAACTCTTTCATTCGCTTGCAACGTTCTCATTACACACCGCACTCATCCAACGTGCCGGGATCTTAACAAATCACGGCACACTGCCGTCGGCATTCGCGCTCATCCAGTATCATCTTTGTTCGTGATTAACACGAGGGGAGGGGTGGGGGTGCAGCGGGAGAAGGCGAGAAGGACCGAGGAGTGCGAGTGGTGCATTGGGTAACCTCGGTAGCATTTCCTAGAAAGAGAGGAAGAGTGAGCGAGAGAGGGAGAGAGAGGGAGTGAGAGAGGAGGAAGAGGAGGAAGAGGAGCGATATAGTACAGTATGGGCGGGCGCATAGCCACGGTAGCTTTAATATAGGAGATGTTGGGTAAACAAAAGCATAGACGTGGACCGAGCGGAGAGTGAATGAGAGCGAACGGCGGCTCGGGAGGAGCGGGCCGAGTAGAGGAAAGCGATGGGATAGAGCAGTAGCGGGATGATGGTGGCTGGTATATGCCGTCGGTGGTACCAGCGGTACCAGGACGGGAGCGCGAGAGATCGGCAGGAGGTGGTAGGTAGGTGGTGGATAGGTTCTCGGAGCGAAAAGGGAAGCCAGAAGTGGAGGCGGCGGTGGTTGAGCGCAGAGGAAGAGGTTGGCGGAGGTGGCGTGGCCGCGTGTAGCCCCAGCGCGTTAAGCATCGCTTGGCTTGGTTTAATTTTCCTGATGTAGGCAGGCGATGGTGGGTCCGACCGCCCGGCTCGCCCCTGGGTCACCCCCTACCTCCCCCTCACTTCACCACCCCATTGGCACTCACCCCTTACCCACCTCCTCCTCTTTCTCCCACCCTGTCTCTTTCTCACTCTCTCTGTTTCTCTCTGGCTGCGCTACCGGTAGCAGAGTAGTGAACGCGACTGCTTGGCACAACTAGAGCGAGAGAGCGAGCGATAGAGGGTGAGAGGTGCCTGCGGGCAAAAGCCGAGAGGGTGAATCGAGCCAGGAAGGTTACCGGAGAGAGAAAGGCGAAGGAGTCAGCGGCATTAGCACCGGTAGCAGCTGCAGCAGCCCTACCCGCACCTCCTCCACCGCCAATGTTTGGAGACGGTAGCCCGACTCGGCCGTCCCGAGATGAATCCATCACGTTAAACAATGTAAATGTTGGCCCGTCTCAGCATAAAACTAATAACCATCGCTCTCTCCCTCGTTCTATGGACATGGCCTCCTACCGCGGTACGCCGGATTCTCATTCACCTCTGCCTCCACCCCACCCCATCCGCCTTTCACCGGCCCACCACGTCTCGTCTTGTTTGGTCTCACCTCTCTTCTTCGTTCGCCAGTTTCCTCCTCGACACTGCACCCTCATTAAAAAGTCGGTACTTATTAGTCGGACCTCCTCGACTCGAGCTATATACGTATCGTGATCCGAATTTGTCATGACACTGATGCTCATCATAAAGAACATAAACGTGTACGATGATGGAACTTAAGAGATGTTCTTCAACCTCAGTAAGGAGGCACTTGAGAGTGTGTCAAATGAACTACCTATGATTGTTAATGTCGCATGCCAGATCGTATCTATAAAAGTTTTCCGTTCGATGTTGTTTATCTATCTTCGGCAATCGGTGGAAAAGTAACAGTTCAGCTTTGGGTATACGTATGCAATTGCGTGGCCTGTATCGGTCAATGTAATGTTGACGATTGCGGGTTTCAGTGAGGACGAGCAGAATGTGTGGTCAGTGAACGGTATGCTGAGGGTCCTCCAGCAGGCAGAGGATTCCGATCCCAGTTCGGTCTTCGACAGTGTCTTTATGTCCATGTCCGACACTCTCAACTCGCTAAACACTCTCGAAAGTTCCGACCAAACTCCCGAAGACAAACCACACGACACTACTACCACCAACAGAATATCACTAGCACCTCGCGACACTACACGGTAATGACATGCAAACATTCCGCATTACAGCGGTGGCGCTTTCGATGCTATTGCGCTGCTTATTCATTCTCGGATCATTTGACTGCAATGCCGCTAATGGAAGCATTAGCGTTCAGATGTAGGACATGCAGGAATATTAGAGCTTTACCTTCATAGTAGTCGGAGCGGGGCTAGCATTCGATTAATCGAATTGTGGGCATGCAGTAAAAACGGATTTCACGTATTAGCATTACGCACACACGCAGCCGTTGCAGTAAAGGCGCTACCGAATTATACGGGTTAATGGAATGGGAGGCGCACACACGATAGCGGAGAGAGAAACGGATTGGGGTGGACGGATGATTAGCGATTCGTAGTCGAACGTGAATTGGTCCCACTGAGACGTGCGGTTTGGTTGCGCAGGGGTTCCGACAGCGGCTTGTACCAAACGCCACCCGCGCCCCGTGGAACAATGGAAGGTAGCTTCGCGTCGGAGGATCTGTCCTTGACATTGCCCACGGGATACGGGGGTGGCAGGGAATCCGACCAATTGAGCGTTTCCTCGTCCTCGAGCGTCGGTGGACCGAGCCCGCGGGACCGGCGTTGTTTGCCCAACGACTCCAACACCGCTGGGATTTACTTGCCAATGGCGCCCCTGTCCAGCTCGCTTCACAGTCCCGCCTCCAACAGTAAAGTCTCGGTAAGAATAAGCCTTTCATCTCTTATCGCATGCCTCGTGCCTTTCGGAAAACTCAGCCCTTATGGCAATATTCATTCATCTCCCGTCACATTCAACTTGACTTATTCTACTTGCCTATCTACAGAAGAAAAATCCAATTGATTATGTAGGATGTTTTGGTCTTCGTGGCTGTTAGGTATTTCAGCGGAGCAAGGATTGGTTTTCGCTGTTAATCGTTTAGTGTCACGCATTCGATCGATGTTTAATCGGTTAAGAATTGTACGTTTTTATGGGGAGAAAGTGTCTACTAAGTAAGGAAAAGCAGCAGGTGCACAGTTGGGCTTGATTTATCTGATTACAGCCGACACCGCCGAAGAAGCCACCCAGGCGTAATTTGTCCGTGTCACCGACGCATCTTCAGACCCAAATGTCCTTGTCGGCCGACTGTTCCTTAGGACCAAGCAACTACGAGTACCTCTTCATGGCCCGTAGCGGTGCGCGAAGTCATATTGATCTTGAGCAGTTACAAAAGCGCCGTGAGAATCTGCGGCACGTGACCAGAAGTGTGGACCAATACGTCGAGATGAAGTCTCGGATGCTGAACGAGGAGCGTCGCGAGACGAATGTTGAACCGGTTGCCATCACGTCGATCTATGAGAACAGGCCGATCAAGATGCTGAATCCACGGCGGAAGCTGCGCAGGCATGCATACGAGAGCTACGAGCCAGAGAGCAGCCCCTGTGCTGATAAATCACCTTGCAGCGAGGGAGACTCAATTATCCACGAGCAGACCTACGTGTCGAATGCTTTTCTCACTCTCAAGTCTTCCCAGGAGAGCTTGCTCGATGAAAAGCGGGACACCGGCGACGAGCATTCGGCACCAGAGGCAGGACGCGAGGCTATGGACAAGCGTCTTAAGCGAGTACAAATGTTGCTGCCAACTAGCCCGACCCATTACGCGCAACCACCAACACCTGATCATCCGCCGCCGTCAGCAATGCAAGCTGAGAAGTCTATCCACGAGCGGATTCGTCCATTAAGTCAAGTAAGTTCTTGCCATGGTCTTCCTTTCATTCCACAGCTCGCATAGCCCTATCTTCAGCACCAAAGGAGAAGCACATTTTGTCTATCGATTTACTTGATCAAACCACACTTTCCCCGAACATCCTTTCACAAAATGTCCAAGAAATTCTTTTGATTTGCAAAGAAAATAATAGAACAATTGCTTTCAAGTATAAAAAGTCTCTTCTAATAAATGATGTCCTGATAAACTCCCGCGGATTAAACATTCAAATATGCAACCGTAATAGTGCGCGTAACCTAGTGCAATGACGCGAAGGGCAGCAATGCGTGAGTAATGCGGTATTACGATCGACGTGGTATCAAAAGGCAGGGAGGCAGGCAGGCAGGCAGTATCTCGCCAGGATTTCATAGAAGCTGGCTGCCGTCTTGATCTTAAGCGGTTGATGCGCCAAGGGAGATGGTCCGGATTCGCGTGGTTACTCGCTCGAGCGTTAGGAAGCGGGCGTTCAATTTTGCATCCTCGGCTGGTGCCCGGGAGAACGGGAGCGGTAGAGCGGTAGAGCGGTAGCAGTCTGTAAGAGCGGACGCGCGTCGTCCTACGTCGCGATGCGTTTAAGCGGCACTAGCTGACGCGTCAGATCGAGAAAGTACTGGGTCGGAACAGGCGGTTTTCGATGCAGTACTACATCCCGATATATTATCAGAGGAGACGATCGGCGAGACTCCTTTTGCAGTTGTGGTTCCGTGAGTACTTTCGACGGAAGAAACTGGAGGCAGGCGCTACCGGGCGGACATCGTTAACGTTCCGAGTTGACCCAGACTCTTGGACAGTAGATAAGCAGCCGGCGGAATGCCTCGGCGGGTTAGGCGTAACATAGGAGCCGTGTTTGATCTGCGATGCGATTTGCAAGGAGCCGCGTTCCCTCTCCTCTTCACTGCTCACTTCCTCGCTCCGCCTTCACCGGCTTCAGCTTGTATCACTCGTTTCCCGCCGTTTGCCGCGCCAGCCTGTGATCATTCTCCTGTAAGACTGCCTGGCTACATTCGCTTCCCATCTACTGCGAATGGGTATCCATAACACACGCTCCCCCTCTCTCTCTCTTTCTGCATGAGCTTCCATCTTCGAGCCAGCTCTCGTCTCGCGCCCCTGCCTGCTCACCTCCTTTTGGGCACCCTCTTTATCAATCTCTCCCTCGTTCCCCCACCGGCTCCCTCCTATATGCACTCGCAATCCATGTCTTCCAGCGGTTACATACGCGTCATGAAATGTCAGGGAATGAATAGTGAATACATATATCCTTCTTTAAGGTGCTTAAAAAAATGACGAGTAGGAAAACACTCTTTAAGGCACCAATATCAGAGAGGTTGAGAAAATGGGGCCAGAATGAAGACATTCTAATAAGTGTGCGGGTGGTGGTAGTTACATGAGATTGTCTCGTTTTTTTAAAAGTTTTTTTTAGTAATATTGGTGCTATAAAGCATGCGGACGGATTAATGATTGTAATAAAAGTCTACGACTTTTTCTTAGCAAGATCAGTTATTTTTATAAGAAAAGAGTTTAAAAGTTCTATGTTATTATGCACGTGCGCAGGGTTCCATACAATTTTCCAATTCCAAGATACGAGGTCGTGTTTTTTTATGTTCCTTTGTTTTCTCTAGTACCCCTTTATTTCCTTAAAGTCGACTTCCGGTGAATGATATGTTTCCACTATCCTTTGGGAAATAGGATATTCATAATACACGATTCCCATCTCTCGTAATTTCGCCTTCGTTTTACCAGAGATGGGTTTAACAAGCAGACTGAGAGATGAAGAGAGAGTAAGAGGTATGACGTAAATCTGCAGCACATAATGCCGGAAGTGATGGAGCCAAAAATGCAAAGTAAGAGGGAATATGTTGAGTCGAAGGAAGCCGACGCGTCAGTGTCGTCGAAGCCGGCTCCTTAAATCTGCGATGCTCTCGATGACAAGATTCAATGACAGGGATCGGAGTGGTAGCAGAGAGGTCGTGGCAGAGCAGGGCCCTTGGAAGACGGAAGAAGAAGCTGTGTAAGGCGGTAGCAAGAAGCCAGGATGGAAGAGACGAGTGTCGAGGAGCGAGAACTGCTTATGGACGGTTGCTCTACACCCGTCAACTTCCGCGGATCCAACAGAGCGGCAGAACGCAAGACGCCGACACCCTTTGAATAATGAAGCCCTCGCTTTCTATGCCTGTCTGCCTTCTCTCATCTTTGCCAAAGCTCGTACTCGCTCGCGCGTGTACTCCTCTCCGTTTGCCGCGGCACAGGAGAAATCTACGAATTCGTAGTCATGGTTTTCGGCTCTCTCACCTTGAGTCGCTGACGCTTTATACATATGTAGACAAGATGATGCAAAGCTCTACCCCCCTTGTCGTCTCCTCAGACGCTTAACGTCAAATTTTAATTGCGTTAGAACGATCCGACGCCGCTCTCTGTCGTTTATACGCTTTTCAATTTGGAACCCCGCGTGTCTGCACTTCACTACGACGTGACGACAAAACAACTACGATTTTTGGAGGCTTGACGAATATCTCTTTGTTCCGGGGGAAGGAACCGTGAAAATATTGTCGATCGGATTCAGCCACTAATTACAGTTAAGTCCTTTGGTGTATTTTTTAACAATGTCACACCAAATTATTTATGTATTTATTTATTTATACGATATGCGCTTCGTAGCTCTCATTTCGAATAATCGTGTTTGTTCGTTCGCTTTTTATTAATCTGGATCCATGTGTATTTTAAGCGTTTCCGGAGTGCTGCTCCGGTGATGAATTACCATACTTGTAAAGTATTGATACCTGCAGGCGAACTTTCATGATGACAACCGCGATAATAACGAACAATTTTCATCGTAACGCAAATATCGATGTAGGTTCGTGCTCGAATAATTTCGGATCGCTAAAAAAAGGGCGCTGCAACCGAAGCGATATTGAAGTGACGGACATGTTTATTAATCAGTGGAAGAAAAGAATTTGCATTTGTATGCCAACAGGTGTACAAAAGGAGGTCCCGTGACATGGAAACCGAGACGGAGGAGGATCTGCTGCAGTTTCCTGCTGGCGGTTCCTTGGACGCGTCCAGCGGATCGTTATCAAGCGTCTCGCTGTCTGACAAGAGCATGTCGACCGACAATGTCGAGGAGTACTTCGGCGACGTGCCCTTCGCAGGTAAACAGCAACGCACGCTTGGCTGCACCGCATGACGCTTCTTTCTGCCCACGTGTACATGCATAAATGTTGTGTTGCGTCTCTGTTTCTTCCCATTCGGCTGAGCTCCGTTAGATTGGCAATCGGGCATTCCTTTTGTCGGTGAGGCCACGGCCTCCTGACTCGTACAACCGGCCGAACTTAATGCCGCGCGGACTCACCGGAAACACTATCGGTCTCAGGCACACAGAATCTCAAGAATTTCCCTCGATTACACATACACACAAACATACAAACCGTGCCCAGAGGCCTGAGTAAGATTTCATTAGAACTATACGCGCATAGATTTAGGGGATACTGAGTAACTTTACGTTTTACGTATTATGTTCGTTACGTTTTCTAATTACCCGCTGCGTTCTTCCTTCATTTCTGCTACTACTCGTATTGTACAGTAGAGATCTCGCCATCATCTTAGGTTGCTTATGCTCAGTTACTCGGTAACTCGGAAAGCTCGTTTTATTTCTCCCCTCTCCCTAGCTGTCCTTTGTGAATATTACTCACTCTGTAAAAGGAGTGGCGTATTTAGCTGTTAGTATGGTAGGGGTACCGTACAAATTCGTAATGCCGTTCGATCAAATTTTAAATACTTCCTTTAAACAGACTGAATGCGTACATACTATCTCTTGCTACTTTCGTTGTATTCAATATTTCGAGTGCGTCAGCTGGACTGGTTACTCGATGCCTGTGAAGTGTACTATCTAACAGTCTTGTTAGTTATACATCAGTATTGATCAAGTGTAGCTAGCAAAATATGATACTGTAACGCAGCTTTCCGAACTATCATTGAAGTTCGATTTTCATTCCATCTCGCGATTTCCACAGTATTTTCCCGGCTTTTACGAAATCTCTAAAAGGGAGGGAAATTCGTTTCCTCGCATGATTAAACTTCTAAGAGTCTGTGCGATGAGGAATGGACAGATCTCACGCATAGTAAACTCTAATGGTGGAACTTCTTTCACACACGGTGTAGGAAATAGGTTAAAGTGTCTATCGATTCGTGTGTACGTTTGCATGGATCTTCTTCGACTTGAGTAAAACGGCGCACGTTTAAACGTGAGGGACCCTCGGGAAAGAAGAGAATCGGACGAAACGAGCTCGAGTTTAGTGTACATAGAAGTATATGTATAGAGCGGTTAGGTCTTAGAGTTCCGTGGTCGGAAGTGAATCGGCGTGCGGCCGTTCGTTTTATCGAGAATGCCCGAATTCTCCCTTACCGCCCAGTGGATCACGGTTTTCCTTGAACTTTGCCGGGAAGTAGTACCAGCTACCATCGGTTCCTAACCGGAGAAAGCAGTGTAGATCCAGCGAACACGGATCCTCGATAAGCCACTAAAATCCGGCGGATATCAATCTTTGCTAACGCGAAACCGGTCTCCTGCCAGACAAGCACAATCGTGTTTGCCAAACGGAGCTTGTTACTCCGACAGATTCCGGATGATTCGCCGAGATCCGGCTCGTGCTGTTTTCATTGGCCAAGTTGGCCCTTTGGGCTTTCGACTTTGAACTGTTTCACATAGTTGGCGATGTTATTTCCTTACGATTAGCTTGTTCGAGTAGAGTCGGTTCTCTGTCATGAGAGAAGCCAGCATGTATATGGCAGCAAGTAATACTCAGCGCGCGCTTTCGACTTGATACGAATCAGGTAGTTCTTCTCACAATCGGCTGACATATCTATCGAGGTGTACATATCGAGCATACGTATTGTTCCCCGGGGTACGCATCTGAAACGTTGTGCATGTCAGGCGTTCACGAGGACGTTTCGTTAACAATAAGGTATATCTCCATCTCGTGCTTCTAAAGATCCAATGTTCTCCTGTACACGTACATATGAAGGCAATTCGCTTCGAATTGGATTGGTGGTGTTTTCCGCTGTACATACACAGTATTTTAACAAGCCAACGCTGTCCCACATATCGCATAAAGATATATCGTCTTTCAAAGCTCATTTTACTCTAGTGCTGTGCACCCTTCGAACGTTAGTACCTATTATGTACCTACTATGTATTGTTGTTCCCGTTTATCGGCCAATATAACTGTTTGTCTCTCATATTTATCTGTAATGCCACGAACAAACGAGAGAGGCGTAGAGGGATCCGGAACGTTAGAAAACATACATAGGTAGGAGATCATGACAAGTAGAACTGATATATAATCGATGTGCAATTCTCTCCTCGAGTAGTCTTAAGAGTTGAATGGTTACAGGTTTATACAGAACGTTTTTATTCAGTACCTTTTTTTACAGAGTATTTTTGTTCCCGAGTTTTGGTATATTGTTGATGTATGTTGTGACTATAAGTGATACGCTCCCGAGAAACTGGTTATACTGCAGACATCCTGTCGACGAGGAATTGACGCTAGATTCGTTTTTGGTGCAACGCGTTCAAATTTAACGAAATATTCTAGTGTTTCATGTCGCAGTGGTTCTATATTGTAGTTCAATTAAAGTGGTGCGCTCAGCACATCTTAAAAGTAAGACTGTAACTTCATCAAAAACGAAGTCTATCCTCGGGCAGGCCGTTTTACCATACCATAGAGTATAGAGTAAGGATCCACACGGTAACTTGTGTACTAAATTCTCTTGTCCCGTGAACACGCTATCTTTTACCCTACTACTGTTTCGCATATTTTTATTTTTACGTTAGACGCCTCGTCTAGTTGTTGTAATCGCTGGACAAGCATAAGGTGTATTTATCTGTATCAACCTATTACAGTAAAACAGTTTAACTAGTGGCGGTATCGTTGAAGTCTACACATAAGCAATTATATAGTTATAATGTCGTTGGTGTGCTAATAAACGTTATGCTGCTATGTATGCGATGTCTTGAATTATTTTGTCGCTTTCGTTCGTCCTATACACGAGCTTTCGTCAGCCTATTTTGGTCCCTATCCAGATCTCAACTGCTTACTCTTCCACTCCTTTCATTCATTCAAGCTGGTTCATACTTGATCAAGTATTGACGCTCGTATGCCTGCCGATGATCAATCAAAGGTTTCGAGGGAAAAGTAAGCAAGCCTCGATTCGGTCCTTAACAATCGATCGGGAGAAATTAGTTTCATTGCCATGCGGACCATTATTTCTAGTGCCATGTACCATGCCAATAAAAGATCCTGAGAGTACCTCACCGCGTTGCAACACGTCCTATACTCTTTTTTGTATTGATATTGGTATTTCTTGAGTGAAAGACTGCATGCGATTGAACAGAACGATATTAACGCTAACCCATAGATGTCCGGTCAACACGTTACATTAACATCCAACATAACGACATCAATTTCATTTATCGGCCAGGGCATTAAGAACATTTTGAAACAAACAAGATGCTACATCAAGCATGAAAGGTGTAACAATGAACGTGTTGAGCGGTCGTACATTTCATTAGTGCCGGTTTAAGTAGTCATCAGTCGACATTTTTGCAATAATTTTTCACGTACATACTACACTAGATTGTGACACAGTCCATCTTTTCAAAAACGGTCGACGGTAAGTTAATACATATGACACACATCACTCCAATAGGATCATGCGGATGTACGTGTTCCGTGAGTGTTGAGTGAAGGTAGAAAGAAATTGTCGCTAAAAAAGCCAACAGCTGACGTAATCGCAACTTTTTCCGAGCTACGATGAAATCCACTGGTTTGCCTGTGCACTTCTGACTATGCATGTTTACCACCACTTCCTCATTTCATGTATATGATTTGAAGCCGCGTTCAAGCACGTCATGAAGTGTTGTTCGTCGCAACTCTACGGATTTTGATTCCCCATTTGCAGCATATACTCCTTCAATTCATTGTAGCACTTGATATTTTCTTTCACTGGCCAACATCTTCCAGCGCACTCCTTTATGATTACTCATCTCTTACATACTCTTAGTGGATATTCTTGCGTCGTACTTTTTTCCTTGCTCCGAGATGTGTAAATTTATGACCACGCTTAGTGACGGGCAAGGTGAGAGCGAGAAGTGAGCGAGTTGGCGCCACTCGAGAAAGTGAATTCAAGGTAATTTTGTATAGGTAGTCAGGTTTTCTTGGTGTTTATCAGCGTTTGCCCAATAGGACAGCGAGCTATTAATTCATAGACGATTTCTAGTCTGCCACCATGATAAACTACCGGTTGCGACTGGTGCATTGGCTCTCACTATCAGTAGACACAGCGCGCGTCCCACAGAGTCAACAAAAGCAGCTCTGCTTGTCGCTGAGCTGCACGATAAAAACGTGTCCAAATTCTCCTTCCAAGCGTATCAGTGCTCGAAGAGAGCATGCTTGTCGTAGGTTCTGGATTCTCGATAAGGTGCGAGCGCGCCGTAATCTTTGAACCGATCAAGCTGAGCTCGCGCCACTTCCATGTACTCTCCAATATCTAATATCTCTTGAGTATTACAGAATTATGCTCGTTCCAACATCTTGACAGAACATTATTAATTCGAGGGTCTCGCTGTGAGAACTCGAAACTATAAGTGGTCTATCTCCGACTGCGGCCTCGTGCACTAGGCAAGAAAGTAGAGAGAGAGGGAGAGAGAGAGTTAGTGGCTAACAAGTGGAATGCCTGGTTAATGCTGATCGCCGCGTCGTTGACACGCAATTCGGCCGGGTTAATTCGACGTGCTCGATTCGGGAGTAGGAGAGAGAGAAAGAGTCTGGCGAGTGTGCGAGCTAGCCCGATGATATAATATAAGGCATACCGGGTGTATTGTGACATCCGGACAGGGCCCTCCAATCGCTTATACGATCGACCGCAAACGAACCTGCACCCTCTCTGCCAAAGTGAGTTTAAGCTTTCCGTGTACATATGTACACATAGTCGAGCGCGAATCATCCTGCTGTCACGCGCGCCTCTACGAGAAACATGCTAGGAAAAAGCAATACAGGGAGAGAAAGAGTGCGATCGATTTTAAAACGCAGTTAGCGAGTAATCGACTTGTAGTAGTGGATATTTGACCGCGTCCCAAGCCTCCTCTGCGCGGCTCGATGCATTGTTTCGCCTACTACATTCAGCGCGCACCACTCTCTTTCTGTCCCTCCCTCTCTCGCTTTCTCTCACCGCTTCTCTCGTACGATTCGACAAACAAGCCGGGCGGCGTGCGGTAACGAGTTCTGAAAAACACAGCCTCTTCAATTAGGGAAGAAGAGAAGGCACGTATAGGAATAAAGGCGGGTTGAGTGCTCGGTGCATCGGGGCGGCAAAGAATCGAGAGCGGAAGCGCCCAACGGACGCAAGGCAATTATATTGGAGCGGCTCGGAGGTAAGGTACCGTAAATCGAATTTGTGAGAGAGACCGGCTAGTTTCCCGTCTACGACCGGTCAGTTGTAGTCTATCTTATCGCCGCAGTGTGACCACCAGTCATTTTAAGGGTAATGATTGCTCCGACAGATAGATTGTCTCAGGATTGTCGAGCGCGACAGCTTTCGCTAATCTTGCCTGGAACAGGACCGATACTAAATCGTGATTTGGAGTTGGGATGTAACCTCGACTTCATTGTCTGACGGGTAGTGTAATATTCAGGTCTAATATCAGAGTTAAGAGCGCATTTCCTTTTGGTTTATCAGGAGGGAAGGGTTCCCAGTTCCCGGTGCTCAGATTACCTGGTATATCAGTCTTTGCTTATTCAGTTTATCGCCAGAAGAGAACTCCGCCCGGTTGCCCCCAAGGAGAAAATCAGAATGTGTTTTGAGAGAACTCTAACACAGTTCTCTTCTGAATTTCACATTCAAGAACAGACAAAATTATGAATCCACGCAAACTGTTGAAGCAGCCACTGTTTCTATGCGGAACATGCTTCAAAATCCATTGGGAAATGGGAAGCGATGCTCTGTAGTTTCGACTGCATAGTGTAACGCTTGATAAGGCGATGTCTGGCCAGGGTAAACCACATGTTGCTCCGACGCGGATACTTTTTCTAAATGTATCGTGTCACACGTTTTTAAGTGGGCCGGTCATTAGAACGGTAGAAAAAACGCGGGCTCGCGCATTCCCTGATAGCCGGTTGAAGATGCTCGTGTCGTGTACGTGTGTATATGTACTTGTCAGAGTCACATTATGACATCATATACCGGAATGCACAAAGCGTGGGATATGAGTCACTCGGTACACTGTCGTGTGGTTTCTCGTTTCTTCCATCGGTGCCACTCTTCCAAGCGGCCTTTTGTTAGTCGAGCTACTAGCTTCCGTCTATTTAGAGCATGCAGTTTCAATTCCCATGCATCCCACTTCGAATACCAAATGCGGAAGCTATTCTTCTCTCCAACCATCCAATCTACTCACTGGCACACTTCGCAATTTGTCAATTACGGAGGAACAGCTACTGATTATTTGGTCTCACGTGCTTATAACTTCACTCGACGTGCCACCACCGGCTTGTACAGGGAAGGCCATATACAGTCCTGCTAATTAGAAGCTTCAAAGCCTGCTTATGTCAGCATTAAATAAATCAAGCGTATCCAAGCATCCTCAACGCCCAAAAGCAGTCTACTTGTGGAATACTTTAGCCGACGAGCATGAGATGCACGGTTAATTCTTAATTACGAGCGGAAACAGTGGAGAGTGGAGTCTCGCGCGTCGTTCAGCCGCTCATGCGCCTAGATACCCACACTGCATTTTAATGTATGATGTACCGTTTCTCTCGCTGCAGAATGGATTAGTCATGATCCCCAGGAACTTTCTCGGAATCTTGCCGACTAATGAACTTGTCGACTGCTCGGCACAGACACTGACGTCTGTACTGCGAGTCATGCCCCTCGAAAGTCTGTTTACTATCTCACGTTCTCGATTATGATCGAGCGCATCGACGCCTTTCCTATTTCGATCGAATCTTCGCGTGATTTGATACTTTGATCGGTAGAACTGGGGTTACGGGATTTAGCCTGCCAATCACAAGGGATTTATGCTCTCCTCGCGCTCGTAACTTCGGCATCGCTTCCTATCGCAGTATCAGCCAGTTTTTGAAACAACGACCGTACGTCATGCGACTTTAATGCCGTTTACTCTCGAGTTATGGCAGTTACAACGTTTCGTCGCGCCCCTGACAAATGTCGTCCGAAACATATGTAAAATCGATAGCCGCTGTATTGTTAAACGCGTTGTTTTCCGCAGTATAATACAGTATACATATAGTAGGAGCTGCTGGAAGGTACGTCAGTCAGGCTTTTGGAAGCACGTTTTCTATGCATTAACATTACAATATCCTGGCTGGTCAGCTGGCACTAGCTTTTACCGTGTGTAAGTAAGCATACACATTGTCCGCTGTCTCCAGCCGACCCTTGATTTTCGGAAAGACGAATCCCCGTTACAAAATTCTATACATGGTACTTTGGATTCCTGACTTATTTCAAGAGGTGTGCGCTCGCAGTTCACACGTATGCATTCGGGGAACAAATCAAAGTGCACAGTTTCGCAGTACAAGCGCGAGTGCACTGTCGGTAGAAGCACTGTTTGTCTCTTCTGTTTTTTGCCACGTTTAGGCGAATGCACTCCAATTGGAGTTGGCCAACTGCCAACTGCAGTCCGTGCACTCCAAGCAGTTATGCGAGATACGCTTGCAAGCGCACGGCTATCATACATTTGACTTAATTATAATCGCGAGGAGCGTGGAACTTTGTGCGATCTGTCGCAGAGATCGGCGAAATTTGAAGTATTATATGGATCGCGTGGCTGGGATTATATTTGAAAGTTGGTCGTGCGGAAATAAATCTCTGGCGGGTGAAGTACGAGTGGTTATTTCTCGTTTCTGTGGGAGCGCTGCTGGCAACAATGTGCCAGGAGGTAATTCGGTCTGGGGTCCGTGCAAATGGGGGCCTGATGCCCCATCTCCCGGGTCATCTTTCCCTGCTAACCGGTACCTACAGTACTTTACTCGGCCTGGTCAGTATTACGAGTGGAGCAGCGACTTTTAGTGCATCTTTCTCTCCCGGTGCGCTTTGAATGGCATGCCCTCTTGCTTTCCCTTGGGCATTGTCCGACGTTGGTGCGGGTGTCGAGGGCCATGCTTCGACCTTTCCCTCCTCCCTGGCCTTTCCCTCCTACTCCTCCGCCGGCAGCAGCATGGCTCGACCACCGTCTCCGTCTGGGCCCAACCGCCCAACACGCTCTCGAATTAGTCGTCTCGTTAACCGGCCTCGTGGCCAGTCCGAGTGTGCAAGCTGCATTAGTCGCACCGACGCTCCGCTTTATTCAGAAACGATAAGAAGCGAACGGTGCAGTTGCCGCATCGCCCAGTCGCGTAAAGTTTCCCCGACGTGGCACTCGCTTCAGTCGGACTTGCTCGCTACTCGCAACCAACTACACTACACATTCCTGCTCTCTCCGAGACCGTGAATTCAGACTCGCTGCATCGTTCCAACGTCGCCGTCGACTTGCTGCGTCTCGCAGTAGTGCTGTACGTGTATTAGGATATAGTGCAGCGAGATGGACACCGTTTCACAAAGTTCCTCGAGTGTCCCTGTCTATGCTGGCTCGAAGCAGTGAGTTTTCAAGGTGTAGCTTGAACGTCGATAGGAGTACAGCTGATTGAAGCAACAGTCGGTGAGTCGAGTCGGTGCTCGAGGAGAGTTGGAGGAGTTCGTAGGTGGCTTGTTCGACGTCGAAGGAGGATGTGAGTGAAGTAGCTCTGACTGGCTGGAGCGTGCAGAAGACGGAGGAGGAGTAGTAGGATCACGTGCTCCGTGGCGAGGTCGAGCGAGGGAACCGATAGTGTGCTCGGAGCGGCGATCGAAAGGCGAGGATCGTTTCAGTGCGCTGTGGGAACGGGAATCGATCGAGGCAGGTGGATCTCTCGGTGGCTCGTGCGCCAAGGGCGTGTCGCGCTATAGAAAACAGCCGGTCGTCGCCGGGCGTTGTTGACCGCAGCCGAGAAAGCAGCCGGATTTATCGGACTATACGCTGCCGAACACTCCGCTTGAGTGGTCCTCCGGCACTTGCACCAGGACTACCAATAATACTAACAAAACTACTAACCAAAGTGCAATCAAGAAGAGCAGTGGAAAACCGTGCTATAAATTGAAGGAATATTCTACGCATGTTGAACCGAGTATGTCGTGGAGAGTACTGTCAGTTTTACAAGCAAGGAATCTAGCCTTCTAGAGAGAAAGAGTGTGTTTGAAAGGGAAAATTTGGAAGTGAAGGAACGCTGGGGCCTCGAGGAGAAAGCAGAAAGCGAACATCGTGAAGAGATAGGGAGTTGCATACCTGGGAAGGACCAAGAGCAGGGAAAGGATAGATGGCTATAGGCGGTTAGGCGCGAGAGAGACAGTGAGGAAGTTGGCGAGGGACAGCTCGAGGTGCATCTGCAATAGGGATTGGAATAGGGAGGAGGACGCCGGTGGAGTTTTAGTGGCTGCTGGTAGGTGCTCCCTCTTGCCTTTCTCCTTCGTGTATTCCCCGCGCGTGCACACGTGTGCGGTCATGCCACGTGCACTCCGCAGGAATCCTGCGTATCCAAAGTTCCTGGCGTGCCTTCTTACAAAAAGCCCGCTTACTTGTTGCTCGCTCTACGTTCCTTGATGTAATAATAATAGCTGGTTCGTTCCCTCTCACTCTCTCTCTCTCTCTCTCCCTCTCCCCACCTTCTATCTGTCTCGTTCGTTTACTCGCTCGCATGTGGCCTGCTCGAGTTACATCACCTCTCACAAGAACGATCGAGGTGAGATGCGTTTTTTCACTAGTAATTCAGGCCACTCTTGACCGGACAGCACTCGGGCTGGATCGGACTGGACCGGACGGTCTTAGAGGCCAGAGTGTATCTCAAGCCGGTCGTATATACTTTTGTTATTTGGCCTTGGAATTATTTCGTTATCCGTTATCGTGTTTTAATATCGTATCAGTGCTTCTACGCCAGAATGAATGTAAAGTGATTCATACTGATATCTTGGAGGCACACGACCACTAGATATTTTTGTGATTCGTGAGTCAAACATCTATTTCCATGTCAGCGCGCCAACGAGTTTCGGCGGGTGCCGATTAGTCTCGTCTAATTGGAATGGACTTTTTCGATGGCAATACAGAGCCGGAAAGGATTTGGAGCACAGGCTCTTCTCCTATTTGAGCTGCCAATACCGGTTTTTACGGGGAACGAAGAGCATCGACGAAGAGTGCGCTCGATCGCAAAATTCCCCCGTGATATTCTGCGTTCCACTAAATGAGTGAGTAGATATTCGGGTAGAACGTAAATAAGATCGAGCGCAAATTCATTTTCTCCTGGTGTTGCTCGCCCCGTTTATTTCGGTATTCACGATTCTGATATTCTCAGCCTCCTTTCTAACTTTGGCTCTGGACATAGGCCTTCGCTTCAACGTTGTGCCATAATACTTACGTAAAATTGCAACATTTGATTGAATTAGCAGATATTGTTTGAATACCGAGCAGCTGTCAAAATAGGTACTTGAGATACTGAATAGAATATGAAATAGTGCTGTTATTAAAAGGCAGCAAATCCATCCATTTGAGTGTAGTAGATATGTAGTATATACGAATTCTTGTGCAACTTACAATAAGTGTGACGAAAAGGAACCTAGATCATCGGTTGAATTAACGGGCCGACGATAATTGACACTCTTTTCGGGCGGTTATTACTCTATCTTTTAATTTCTGCAGTTGAGTGTATGTTCAACTCTGCTTTTCACGAGAAGGCTTGTGAGTCAGCGAGTATGCCTGGTTCTGAGAATATTCGGGAGCCCCGGGAAATCCGTGATGATGAAGGGTGCGAGCGAGGGCACGTAACGAGCTGGGCGATATCGTGGAAATGATGCGTCTTTCCGGGGAATGTTTCAGGATGAATAACGGAGGCTTAACGCTCGCCGAAGGCTTCGGCCTTAATTTCTGGCAACTGGTGGTTGCATTATCATTCCACTCGTGCGCCCATTAACATCGGACTTCCGTTGGCCAAGGTCTTCGTCGAAACGATTTCGTGCGATTATCCTTTTGGGACAGCTGGTTTATTAGTTATGCCAATCGCGCTCTATTGAAATTCCGGGTTACCGATTACCGCCCAATAATCCACGAATGCGTGGAAGGACAGATTAAGCGGACGACGCGCCGTTCCACGCGACGTGTCATTCTGATAACAATTATCTGGAAATGATAATCCGCACGACATCGCGGAGAAGGGAGATCCTCGTGTCAAAGACCTCTGTGTGTATGAGCTAGTGTAGTAGAATTCGAATCAATTGGCATTCACAAAGTGAGACATCAAGAATGTTTTTCTGCTTGACTAATGCTCGGTACGAGCAAGATTTTTCAATGCACTCGATCGAATGGCTATTTTATGTAGAAACCACTGTGCATCGCATTGTCAGAGGCTATTTTCAAGCATCACTAAATGCACGACCAATTATATTTAAATGAAATTCAATAATTTCATTTCTACACAATTTCCTTGCATTACACATTTATATTATACGATATGTTCCAACGAAAATTTATACAGTTTACATTGGATATGAATGTACAATTGGGAAAGTGTTGCGCTCACTGTTATTGTTAATCGGGCGGCAAATATTTGAAGATCTTATTCGAGAGTACATAGGAGCTACGATCAATTGAATGTAATTAGATACTCGCGTCTACAGGCGTTGCACGGGATTGTTCTTCACGAGTGAGTGTAATAGTACATGCTGGATTAATACTCCGCTTTCTACGTGTCGGTACTCCAAAGGAGGAGGCCTGCTATTGTTGCAGCATTAAAGGGTAGTCGTTGCTTAATAGGATGAACGAGCTGCTGGTACACCGTGTACCGACTACTGAATGACAAATGCTACTCTAACTTGTAGCTGTGTAAGCTCTGCGCGTGTATGCGCGGGCGGGCAACGCTCTCTTTCGTAAGAAAAGGTTTCGTCCCCGGTCGGATTAGTGCAACTTAGGCTCAGTTGTTCAGTAATTGTCCCTTTTTCCAACTAATTTCTGTTTTGGCGCTGTGTCAGTGATCGAGTTCAGTTTTTGCGATTAAAACGATGACAGTGACTGAAAATTGTGGTATTTTCTACACAAAGATGATTCTATGTTGCATTGATTGTCAGCGTTTAGTATCGGAAACAGAATGTCTGCAATGGGCCTCTCTCGTTTCTTCGAACATACCATTGAGGATGGGCTGTTAGGTCGACTTGTTCCAGATCAGTAAATCCGATTAATCTCGCTGGTAAGAACTCACGCTATATATATACGCGGTTGGCGTCAACTTCTCGTTAATTGTTTCTCAGAACTTGTACGTCGTAGGGCTAATGTTCGTAATGATCGTATCATCGTCACCGGCACATTATGTCCGTACAATATTCCTGATGGAGTTAGTATTTTCGATAAGTATATCCCGACACATTTAAAGGTAGTTCTGCATCAGCGCTCTTCAACATCACCCTCTTACCAGTCGGATGATTGATTTTATTGTTCTTCTCCTTGAGATTTGTCGTATCTTTCACCGTCGGCGAGTTTACGGTCTGCTTGACGACTCGTTAATCTTAATATCCTCCAGTACTGAATCGCCTCCTTATAACTAGCGGTGGTAATACCTTCTTGTTTGTGCACAAGCAAGTTTGATACTCCATCCAAGAGTGGATTCGTCTCCCGCCTTGGGGACCGAAATGCTCAAGATCGTCTCGGCAGTACATTTATTTCCATCCTTGTTATCACAATGTGTACAATATAACAAGAGCCCTTTCAGTTCAGTGTACATTGAGCGAATCACTTGGCTCTTAGTGAATGTGTCGACGGCGCATTTGGTTCGTCACTTGCATACGCGATTCTAAATTGATTTAATTTCGACGTTAGAAGGCAATAAAAAGCTGCCTTGTCTCTCACCCTTTCAGTCACGACAGATTCTCACGCTGGAGGCAGCAGCAGCAGGAGCAGCAGTAGCAGCGGCAGCGGCAACGGGTACGTCGGGAGTGCTGCCGACTCTGCTGTTAGGGAAAAGGGTAGAAAGAAAAAAGTGCATAATGTCGCAGCTCCTCCCAATTACTGCGATTAAACGGATTCCCTGGCAGAGGGAAACTATTACGGCGTGAAAGCCAACGGTCGCTGGCTCGCCCCTTCGGCGTGCGGCAAGCGACGAGCGAGGAAAGAGTAGTGAAGGGAGGTGTCCCGAGAGCCGAGAGGCGCAAGAAAGAGAGGCAGATGGCCGAAAAGAGGAAAACGGAAGCGGGTATACGAGAGGAATGAAAACAGGAGTCAGTGGCGGCGGCGGCGGCAGCGGCGGCGGCGGCGGAGACTGAGTGTGGATGTGCGGGTGTGTGGGTGGTGGTGGAGGTGGGAGTGGAGGCATTGCCGGAGGAAAGGGGCAAATGAGAGGGCGAAAAAGAAAGAGAGAAAGAGTAGTGGCAGAGAAGTGGAAGCAAAAGGCAGATAGAAGGGGGCGGCTGGGGGAGGAAGGGGCGACGATGAGGATTTATGTAATTTGTGTATATGACTTGAATAACTGCCTACATAATATAACGCGGCTGGCTGGAGTGCGTGCGAGCAGGCGACGCCCTCCATCATGGAGCTTTAATTAAAATTACGTACGTTTGCTGCTTGTAACGTGCGCACGAGCCTCCTCACCTTCCTTCCAACCACCCTCGAGCCATCATCTCTCTCTCGGTTACGCTCGCTTCCTGGCATCGTCTCGTCACTTCCCGTGGCCCTCTTGCTTCTCCCGTTCCTCCTCCTCCTCCCTCACTTCCTCTCGCCCGAGCCCCCCCCCCCCTCCCCTGCGCTTACCGTCTCTATTTAATATTTTCACCAACTTTTCATGAGACGCGGATGTACCCGGCGCGGCGACTTGCACATCGTCAGACTGACATGGGCACGCCTCTACGAAGGATGCAGTGCGTCTTTGAAAGGTGTTGGTAGTGGCTGCCTAAAGTGGGTATTTTGTCCTCCCTTAGCGCTGTGTGCGCGCCGCCGTCTATGCTGCGGTGGCGGAGGCGGTGCGGTGCGGTGCGGTCCTCTGCCCCACGCACGATTCTGCCCCATTCGTAGGAATTCTCATTTGTGAGATCCTTATGAAAAAGCATCCATCCTGGCACTCGCAAACCACCGATTGCGGCTTCTGTCCCTGAAAAGCGCACGAATTGTCTTCACTGTCGCGGACACGACGCCCGAGGCGCCCTCGCTAAGGGTCTCCCACTCTTTTTCTCCATCGCACGCTTGGAAAAAGGGGAGAGCGCTACACCGAGCAAAGTTTGAGGGCATGGAAAGAGCAAGAAGGGAAAGAATGAATGGGTGAGGAACAACGGGCAAATTATTTGCACCTGTCGGAGCGCGACGGTACGGCGACGATATGGAAAGATGGGCGAATGACACTGAGACTAAAAGCTATAAAGCGGATCCTTCGTGCTTCAGAAACTTCCGCTGGTTGCTATATGCCATAGAAATCCCTCATGCCCATGCTATGCTATTGCGTTGCCTTTCAAATTCAACGTTTATGTTGTATCGTAAATGCTGTACAGTGCATTCGGCAGAATACGAGCTATTCAGTAAGGAGTGATGTGAAGTTAGTTTCAGGCCAAATGTTACTGAATAGCCTTGTGTATACCTGACTGTATAGAATGTCTGTGCGAACTGAATCTTATGTACAGAAGAGAAAGAATGATTAGGCTAATATTTGTGCGATCTTCACCGACGACAATTTGTCTGCGAAATAATTCAAAGATACGGTCTTAGAATAGAAAATCATTGTCGACTGTTGTCAGGTTTGTTGAAAGGCTCCGTGACGGCGGAACGGCCGCGTACTCTGCGCCGCCTGCGGAACGTTTACGGGCCGGCCGCATGCGGGATGGGAACAGGTGGCGAAAGTGGAGAACGCCTCGAGGATGGCGATGTCACCCTCCGACTATCCGATCGGGATCGAGAGAGGGACGAGAAATCTTTGAGTATCATGAGCCCTTTCGACGAGCAAGAAGAATGGGCCAAGATCTCCGAGATTATGGCTTCCTTCGGGACAGGCCTCGTTCGGGAATCGGTCTTCGTCACCGAACTTGAGAAGGAGTTCCAGACCCGATTAGGTACGGTTTTGTACAATATTCGATACTTGTATATTTCATTCGATGTGGCAGTCGACAATTAATTCCGAAACATTTCTTCCATATTTGCGCAGGATTGAGTTCCGATAACACTTGTAGTCCCATTGTCTCCTCCTCTGTTGGTCAGTGGTTGTCCAGTCTGGGTCTAGGCGATTACGAGTCCCAATTCATCAATTACGGGTTCGATGAGCTAGATTTCATTGTGAGTATTCTCTATGATCTAGTTCTTGTTCCTGCTTCTTGTAACAACTAGGTAATATTCATAAGGAAACTGCCATTGTTTGCAGAACGGTGTGCTCGACGAGGCGGATTTAAAGGACATGGGGATCAGTAGCGAGCAGGAACGTGCCACACTAATAGACGCAGCCGGGCTGCTGAACAAGCGTTTGGAGAAGCGTGCCGATGTACAGAACCAGTCGGTCGACGAGTGGCTGAAGAGCATTCATTTAGAAAATTACGCTGAGACCTTCCGCAAGCACCTCTACACTGACATGGACCGTGTCCGCCGGGTTTGGGAGGTCGAATTAGCCGCAGTATTGGAGATCCAGAAGCCAGCGCATCGTAAGAGGATCCTTGCGTCGGTCAGTGGCTCGAATGTGCGGGCCCAGAACCGTCATTGCACTGGGCCCAACTTGGAAGACCTCAACAAGGATCTGAATACTTTGGTAAGTGAATCACACATGTCGTCGTACTTCTTTGAAGAAAAATGACAGTGCTTTCGTAACAAGCTCGAGGACCGGGGCTCTTGTTATTACTAATTCGCAGACGCGCGAGAATGTAGCCAATTATTCGTACGCGATATTCCATTGCTTCGAACTCGGGGCTCGTGATCGTCTCTTTTGTTAGGTGTCTCTTGATGTGAGAGACAGATTGCTGCTCGAGGCTCGAGATGCCGGGGTAATGGGGATATGACGGAAAATGATTTTTAACGGCTTAACGGCGGTGGATGAGGCAGAGGGGCGGTGTTTGGCGGGGCGAAGGAAGGTGGGAGGGTGGCGGGGTGCAGGGTGGGGGGCCGGTGGCCGGGGGTGTTTGACAAGAGCGGCCACTTGGGCGAAGAGGACGCAACTCTCTCGAGTTGGAGGGTGGGTGGGAGCCAGGAGTCAGGGTAGGCTCGATCGCTTCCGACAGCTTTCAGGCGATCGCGCCATAATCTAAATATCCTGGCTAATTGGAGAGCCGCTATTGTAACGCGCACGTATGTATCAGTCCAACCCCACCCGTATACTCTGTGCCACTTCAGCATGCTTTTAGTTTGCTTATTGAAGCGTGTCCTAATGTTTTTTGTCCGCGAGCTTTCACCGTGGCAGGTGTGATATCGGCCCTGTGCGCCTCTACTCCGGTCTAGTAGTACTACTCACTCCTCCAATTGCTTTTGCATCCTTTAATTAGCTTCTTAAGCATGACGGATGCGGACGGATCGGGCATTCCCCGTATTTTTCCTTTCCTCCATGGAAATTGGTCGGCTCTGTTCTCCCAATTTGCAATCTTTGTAATTAATGTGTGTAATCCTGGTATCCCATTGAACTGTATTTGGCAAGTTAGTTTTTGGCAGACGTGTAATGCATTCTGACTATCTTCGTCTGGATTGTTGAGCGACAAGTGTTTCGGTTATTTCAAAGTAGGAACTTTCTCTACTATCTTATTAGGCACTTACTAGATCTTGAAATATCGCGGCATACTTCGCTTTGTATATTTAGTAATGTAGACAGAGGTGCGGTTGTTGAAAAAAGTTAATGTTTCGCTTTCGATCGCAGCTATTCGACCGCCAGTGTTGGCAAAACTTTTTTTCCACAAAACTGCTCTTTTTTATGCAATTCGAGTGAAACTTGTGACAAGGGAAGGGGAGGAAGAGTGATACGACAAATTATACAGACAAGCCAGATGTAACAAACGCTTCGGGTTGTAATCCGAATTCGAGCTTCGCTACGCTCGTATGGTTTCGATCCGGTTCGCTCGTAATTCCTGGAGCACCACGAGTGCACGGTCAGTGTGTTTTAGCGGAGATTGTAAAAAGTTCCTTTTTCGTGGCGAGAGAGAGTAATACGGCCATTCAGCGGTGCGCGCATGCGACGCTTTTACGAGTGTAATTGCACGTCGTGCGCCCGCGAACCCGAATTTAGCTTTGCAACGCATTGTGCGCAACAAAAAATTCACTATTTCGCAGATCGTGAGCGCGCGCGAGTAATCTTTTGGCGGAAGAGGATTTGTCGGTGCATCATCTGGCCTACCGAAACAAATTTCAAAAATAACACTCGCGCAAAATCCATCAGAAAGATACGCGGCCGCGTATAAACTCAATGACCCGCACAACCCCGGAGAATTAGCGGAGATTTTTTGGTAATATCACGGGAGCCTCCCGTGCCCCCACCGCCGCATGTACTCTCGCGCTTTCACGCTGCTGATACCCCTGCCACCAATATCACGCTTACTTTTTCCCACGGAAAATTAAATGCCGACGTTGATACCCAGTCATGAAATTACTTTTTCGAGCGAGTCGCAATTTCGCGCAGATTGGAAGATAAAATTAAAAAGAGGACGCGGAAGAGGCGTCGGAATGGGATGACGGAATAATCGGAAATGATTTGCCTGTAAAAGAGTAAAAGAAGTGAGTGCCAAGGAGAAAGCAGGATCGAGAAATCAGAGCACCACGGTGCGCGCATCTTCCTTCTGTCGGCAGAAAACGAACATCCAACAGCTGAAGGAAGAAATACGAGAGAAGCTGCCGGAAGCTAGTGCGGAGGGTAATAGCAGTACGTCGATAGCCGGAACGAATTCGACTACGACGGGTACATTAAGGCATCGGAAAAACAGACCGGCTCCCCAGCCACCCCAACGACCCAGTTCGCATAATGGAGCGATCACGGCACCGGAACAGCTCGAGATCAGGGCACCGTCGGAGCTACTTTTTGGGGTACCCTCAACCCTCAAGACACAGTGGAGGCACCAGCCGAAAGCTCTAGTCACTGGTTGCGTCACATACATCGCCAATGTAAGTTTCATCCAGCTTTTCTGCATCCATCTTCTCACCGGATAATATCTTCCTTGTGTTCTGTTGCCTTTTTTGGCCGGAACTCTTCTCCGTGCCGAGTCAGAGCTCTTCCTGTTGTTTTCAATAGTCGCCTCGGGTGAGTGTTGGTGTTGGCGGCGGAATCGCACGCCGTAGATATCTAATACCTCTTGTGCAACGCCCGATAATATCGCCTCGTTTCCGCGATCGTATGAGACATTACATGATCCTCGCGTGTGGAACACGATCTTTTGCGATAAATTTCAGTGGCTCCATATACGCCGAAGGTTGCGATTACGCGTCCCCCCTGTTTGCGAGCTATCTCCTTAAAAGGAACTCGCCATCTCCTCACATGTATGTACTTACGCTGCCCGGCTCAAGATTCCTCGCATTATGCAATGCACTGTTCTACCGTCGACATCATGCCAGCCTATTATAACATAATTATTATTTCGAAAAGGCGTTCTTCCATGAATTGAGAGAGGTGTTTTGGTTTCTCGATCGCGTAGTACCTGGGATCCACTGTAGTGAAGGAACTGCGGGGCACTGAATCGACAAAGAAGTCGATACAGAAGTTAAAGAAGACGTGCCGCGAGCCCAGAGTCACGCCCGACATCACCTTGGCCATTTCCTATCGTGGTGTTCGCTTTCTCAACACACTGACCCATGTAAGATTCACATTCACTGATACCGTTTCAAGCCTCCGCTCTACTTTACAAACACAAACTATAGTTGGGTGGAAGTTTTGCTGGCCCAATTACTAAAATGCATGTCTGTGTTCTGTATTTCTCGATGCTATGAACGAATAGGAGCCCATTTGTGAACACGAGATTCGCAACATCCACTGCGCCTGCCAGGATGCCGACGATCTTACTCATTTCGCATATATCACAAAGGACCATGCCAGTCGTACGCACTTTTGCCATGTATTTTGCGTACCAACAATGGTAAATACTCACTTCTTCCGATAAAAGCTGCTACTCCTGTTTTCATTCTAGATGACAGTCGAAAGAACAAAGAGCGGGAGATCGCACGGCCGAATATTTTTCCCTACCATTCGGATGGTAGTTTCGATTCCTCTGTTTTTTTCGAGCCGTTGTTTGTAGTTGATTTAACGTGAACTCTGAGTGAATTTCGGGAATTCGGATATATCTAGCGTCAAATGTATATGAAGCGATACTATCCTATTGCAGGACCAAGCGACCGAGGTGATCTTAACTCTAGGCCAAGCTTTCGAAGTGGCGTACCAAATGGCACTGAAGGACAAGTTGGGCGGCCAAGCCATCCGCTCGCAGTCGGCCAATCAATTGACCACGTTATCCGGGAACCCGAAGTCGATGACACCAAGCAAAATGTCGGTATCGCCGGATTCCCTAGCCGATTCGAGCCGGGTGCCTGCTGATCAAAGCCCGATGTCCATTCCAAATGCCAATTCCAGGGCTAGCGCGAGCCTCAAGGCGAAGCCACGTTCGAAATCCATTCCTAATCCGAGCATCCATCCTGTCAATCCGAGTGCATCACAGGATGCGAATTCCAACACAAATTCAAGCTCGAGCTTGTCTACCGCTGCTGCCAACTGTAACTCGAACTCGTCGACCAGTCCAAGTGTGAACTCGGTCAGCAGCTCGAACTCCAACACAAGCACCAACCAGACAACGGCCAAGCCGTTGGTCACCCACGGCCGTTCCCACTCGGTGAATGATATCAAGGTGAACGGTAATCAGCTCAAGTTGGCGCCGGCGCCGGTCGACGATATCGGTATCGGTATGAAGGACATGAAGCCTGGCTCCAGGGCTCCCATCGCTCTCTCGGAGGAACTTTAATTCCAAGCGCAGCATTCTGCTTTCAAGCCCTTTGGTTCTTGCATTGCGTTGCTCGAGAGCGAGCGACATTCTCCTCAGTGGACCACGTCGGCTGCTCAGTAAGTCTGGCTTCGAGTCTCGCCAATCTTGTCAATGTCGCACAACTGTCGATCAACTCGTTCTTCTCGGACTTGGTCGTCCGAATGATCGATTCTGTTGAAATCCCCATATGCGATATGCTCTCACTCTTGATTTCCCAGTAATCTATAGAGGAGTCTGGGTCTTGAGATGTTTTTCTTGGATGTACGATTAACTTGATATCATGTTTTTGAGCCACTCTTCTCCCACGAAATCGTTGTTGGAGGAAGCGTAAGGTGTCTGGCTCAAGCGATATCGACACTACCATTTCTTCGTGCGAGTGATCTCGTTGATAAAGGCAGCACAAACGCACAGGCATCCGGTTCAATATAAACTTTAAGTCGTTTAAGCAGCATAAGTGATACTTCACTTTTTATCTCTCTACTTTTTGTAGTCTTGTACACACATAGTACACGTGGAATAGCGTTCGACATATTGTACATGTAACAGTGGGAGAATACGGAATGTGTGAGATCAGTTTTTGGGGCATAGCGAATTGCAGCAAGGTACACCCCTCGACACGGCGAAAGGTAAGTGGCTGTTGGGCATGTCGTGTCTTTTTGCCAAATTTTTGCATCCTACCTCAAATGCGCAATTGCATTTGACTGTTTTTTCGAGCCGCTACGTTGCGATTTTCTGACGGTCATTTATACCCTTGCAAATGCATGCATCGACGAAATTATCTTTAGGCGATAAAGAAATGCTCATTTTATATACTCTAGTGCACGAAACTGGCACACAAGTGAGGAACGGAGATCAATGTCCACGCGAATATAGTGCACGATTAACAGTATTATTCCATCGAATTCGGATAGTCGTCTCAGATTTTTTATGCGACATTTTGCCGATAGACTCGTAGCACTCTGGCACCACCTCCTGCCGGCTTCCAGAGTGAAGTCGTAATTCTCCTAATTGTGATATTATAGTTGAATGAACGCGCGACGCGTGTCCGGGGAAGCCTGATTTCGCAAACACTCTATACACTTGCACAGACCATTGTGAAACGTCGATATTTGTCAACACGTTACATTCCCACTGAACAATGCAACAAGGAAAAAGACAAGTCGGTGGAACGATAAACGCTCAATTTTTCTGATTGAAAACACATGATACTGGTTGTTAAAAAATACGATTGATGAAACTTTGAGGCTGAATTCTGCATTCCCCAAAGGACGAATGACATTTCCAAGTAAAGATGTATCTGCACCTTCCACTTTCCGTGATCTTGCAATTCCCTTTAGTTGAGCGTTATTGTCGCGTTCGATCTTATATCGCCCAAGACTGAGAACTCCCGTCTCATGTTCATTATTCTTTCACGCATCGTGCTGATGCTACGCTCGGTCCTACGCAGACTGTGCCTCGAGTTACACAGGTAAGCAACGAGTTTCATGGTTAGTAGATAAATTTAAGGGTACTTCAATTTGACGAATCTTTCTATTATGAAGCGGATACTACCCACAGGGGTAGTAACCAAATATCTATCGAAGTATTCAACGATTGTCGAGCCGTCTTTTTTGGGACTTCTTGTTACATGTAACACGACGAATATAAGTGACAGGTAGCAACGAGGTGCTCGACGAGCGCCTTTGTCGAGCGCAGCTAACTCTATCTAGTTAGCTCGATTACCGGCGCGGCGTACGGCTCTCGATTCTCCTCGTCGAGCAAGGCGTAGTATACATATAACAATTGCCAGATATTGCTCCAGTTATTGGGAAGCAGGCCTAAGGACCTCGTAGACAGCGAGTCGTAGTGATATTTGATTGTAATCGCCGACTTGGATAGGCGACATGGAATAGATCGGCGCCGTATCAGTCACGGTACTGCTTAGCTATTAGGTTACTCTCACAAGTCGTTAGATTACTTTCGCTAGTGACGTCCGAAACCAAAGACGTATATTTGTACATAAAGCAGAAACTCGCGTGGGCACATCGTGCAACGTAGACGCGCGCGTTTAGAAATAAATCGAGAAGAACCTCGACCTTCGCGTCGAGTGGTTGAGGGTTGGCTCCACTCCAAATGGACCATCGGTGATAAGTTGGAGGGAGGCGTGGAGGAAAAAACTGTGAAACTGCCAAAAAAATGTACCACTATTATTCCGTGGCTATACGCACACTTTGTATTTATTGTCTTAATCGGATAGATAATCATACACGTATACATCAATACTTGTTGAGGGCGAATCCATAGAGGACAAGGAAGAGAAAGAGGTTGCTGGTGCTCGCTTGATGTCAAACGAGGGGAGCGTACACGGGGCGCGCAAGGCCGTGTAATGAAATATGTAATCATCGATGTATTCATATAGCAGCTAGCGTAGTATGTAGTTCGAAGTGTAGAGCATGCTTCCTCGATGTCTCGATAAGTACCAGTTATAGGCGATGTTCCATTGCAATTCTTAAGATTGTGGAAGGCGCATCTTCTCACAGGTGCAGGTGGCTCTCGGTAACCAGCCAGCCAGGATTTCGCGAGTCTATTCGAATATTATTGGTATTAGATGATGTGCTTTTCGAACGCGAAGCGCGCTTCCTCATCGGCGCCTACCCACTTTTCGCACACTATACGTACGCGATCTAGAGAACTGCCAGTGGATGAGGCTGTTCTATATCTGCTGGAAGCACGTTCTTTTCAGCAAGAACTCCTCGGTACAGATGAAACATGAGACTCATTTGTGTGTACTACATTCTCGTAAACAATGGAACTCTCACGTTACCGTTTAAATGTAAATAGAACAGGTGACCATCAGTGACACATATTATTGATACATGCCACTTTCACCTAATCGGTATAGATATATAAATATATAAATATAAATATATATATATATATATAGATAGATTATATAGTTCGTCCATAAAACTCTAGACGAATTTCGGAGGTAATTTATTTCGCCGTGCAGACTAGATCACTTTTTAGATCGAGGAGCAAAGGATATGCAGTTTTGAAGTATTTATACGTACGAGATAACGTACGTACACACTCGCACACTTTCTGTTCTATCGAAAGCTGGAAATACCAATTCAACTCCGTGCAAACTGACTTGCGGACCAAAAGCAAGATACAGGGACTGTCCTGTCGCCAATGAGAGTTTCTTCTCTCTCTTCTCGCGTGCGCGACGACTGTTTGTGGCGCGATACATTTCGCGCTGCAGCTTTTCGTAACTCCGGATTTAACGCATAAAACAATATTCATGTATTCCTTCTTATCACGTAGCAGTTCGAATGGAGCATCGGAAATTCGTAATATTAGGAACATTCCGCGTCAATTCGACAGACTTTATTATGTTTGGATAATGTTAATGAAATCTTCAGCATCCATAGTTTGTAAAAAGTTGGTTGAAGTGCAACACATTGCTGTTCGCTAATAAAATTTTTCTTTCAGTTACAATCAAGCAAAGCCCAGGGTCATTTTACAAAAAAATCTACTCTCGGTAAGCAATATAAATGGGTACATAGTTTAAGTGAAAAAAAAATCTAAAGAAATTGAAGTTCAATATGAAAAATACACCGTAGAGAAATACTTATTGCAATAAAAAGTTAAGATTAGAAGTTTGTAACAAATGCTTATCATTTCCGCGAACGAGCATCAAATATGATAAATATATTAATATTACTTGTAGTTCTGCAAATGCCCCCGAAGTGGTTGTAGAAACACGCTTTAGGAACCGACTTCGAAATTTTAATTGACGTGTTTCTAAAAACCTCTTCGGGGACATTTCCGCGATGTTTACGGCAGGTAATACTAATATTTTTTATCCTAGTCGATGCCCGTTCGCGGAAATGGCAAGCATTTGTTTTAAACTTTTAACGTTAATATTTGGTTGCAATAAATATTTCCCAAAGGTACATACATTTCTTTTATTGAACTTCAGTTCCTTTAGATTATTTTGATGTTTAAACTGCGTAGCCGTCTGTACTGCTTGCCAAGGTATAGATTTTTTAAAAAACGTTAAGAATAAAAGTTAAAAAATGAGTTAGCGAACAATAGAGATAATTTCATGAACATTATCAAACACAAATACAAAAGTCTGTTGAGTTAACGTAGAGTGAGCAAATAGATATATTATTCGGAGGCGAGATGTTCTGTATAGTAAATAGGATTATTTAATTGTATGTGTAATTGCGCGAAATAGATTCTAGGCGGAGGCGGCTACCTTGGATCAGTTATCAATAATGATACCAAAGAGGGACTTTGAGTCAGTGGTTGTAACAATATCTCAGAATCATGTCCCCAATAATACATTTGTAAATAATTTTCCGCGGGATCCATTTAGTCTTACAATTAAAGCTGTGTCTTTTTTATTTCGTATAGCAATTCAATGTTTTCCATTCGCATAGCTCTACGGTCTCTACAAGTATCTAACTCATAAGTATTCGGTGTGCTCTTTCTCGCTAATACTTGCACCTAAGGTCAATTTGCACATAACCATCTGTCCGAATAGTTTCGTGATTTTTCCTCAGTGACGTTGATGGTGAATATTATTCTAGCAATGTACAGCCAGTCTTTTATTTGTACCCTACACTTTTTGAATATGGCACTGCGCCGGACATCTACAAACAATTACACTTAAAAACTAAAAAAACAGTATGACAATATTGTTTGCTGCAAATACTGAGGGAAACTCACAAAGCTTGGCGGTTACGGTACGGCGATGTGTAAATGGAGTTTTAGGAGCGATTCTCGCAGACTACGATAGATCAACAGGCGCGCTCTTCCGGGAAAGATTTTAATTTGCATCTAGCGGAGGATGCGTTACGGCAGTTAGTCTAGCTAGAGAAACGAATGACGCAAGAGCCGAGGCGCATATCTCGCACCGCTGATTAAAATCTGGCCTTTGCTATGACACTTGCTGTGGCACATCTTGCGGTAAACGTCGGTGTCATTAGCGCGCGCGGTGCTTGAACGTCAAATGACATCGGCACATGAAGGAGATGCCCTCATAAATGCGCAAGCACACGCGGGATTTTGAGCGGCGGCGGGTTTCGTTACTCCGGCTGAACATGCTCTCCAAGAAAATTGCGAGCCTTTAATTATACGTCATTAATAGCGTCGGTGAGCGCGAGATCAAAGCGTATTTATTCACGATATACGGACTCTCCTAGTATATTTCATACTTTTCGTCGCATTTAATGATTTTCTCCTGGATACGGCCGCGTGCCGTCCCGTGTTTAGCTTGGTTCATCCAGGGTAATCATTGGAGGTAGCACACTCTTCAATCTCATAATCGATGTCTTTCCCTTTCAACGCATTTATAGTACAATTGATCTCGATTTTAGGATTCCCAAGTTTCGCATAGTTTGACTGGTATTCTCATATGTGTGATTGATAATGGACTTTTTCCACAATAGTTGTTAACTGATCCGGTGGCAGCAATTCCATTCGACTTTTGTGTCACACTCAAGACACACACGCACACTCGTTGGCAGATTGTCAACCTCGAGTTTAATGTTTCAAGGGTAACTACTGTCGCTCGATGTTCATTGAAACACAAATAGAGGAATGATACTAATTATTTTCGCAGGATAAAGTAGTTTTCAAAATAAATATTTCCACAGAGAACATGCCACAGTATGGGTATACACAACGATTGGCAAAATCGATTCTTCATGACAACTCTATGGTATCGAGGATGGTTCTGGGATTCGTTTTGACAATCGTTGGAACTTTTTCGCGCATGAGCTACCTTGAAACACTGAACTTTCAACTGTTAGTAATTAGTCGCGGCAAGCGTTAGAAGCTCTGATGTCGAGTATCTGAGTTAATGTGATCAGTAATGACACAGCAAGCAACATGGTACTTCGGCACAACTTCTCGCTCTCACTGGGTAAAAAACACCAAATAAAGAATAGGCAATGGCATTTCGCGTTTGCGCTTTACAATTATGTAATGTAATCGCAATGCCATTTTGATGTAACCTCGTTCGTTGGCGACCCGTCGTCGTCTTCACTGTCCGATTTTCGACGTTTGCTTTGACGTTGAAATATACTGTACATGTACATGGAAGTTGTCGGTAGTGCGTTTGGCCCGTCGCGTTTTCCGGCACGCTTCGCAAGTGTAGATCGAAGTACAGAACAGACTTCGAGCTATTTGGAAATGGCATACCAAAACGTACAATTCAATAGAAAAGTTCGATATGAACACACTAATTATTATCATCTGGTTGTTTGGAGCTCTTGCAAAGTGGTGTTTGAGCCGGGAATCGCGACAGCCCGTGTATCTGTCACGTCTGTATAATATACTATATTTAATATAAAAAGCGTACTATTCTCTCAGTCGCAGAATCGCTTAGCCAAGAATACTACCGGGCGTATTTACTTCGATTCGTGTCTCCCTTTCTCTGTATAATATTAGAGCGGCACGAGCCGGCGTGCAAAAGTGCATGTAGTCAGCCCCGAGAACTCCGATGCCTTGAGGCAGGATATCACGGTATATCAGATATTGCTTAGCAGTCAACAGGAAAGTGGCAAGTTGCAAATAGAAGAGGGCGTCGGAAGGGCTCGCCTACTTTCTAGATTTGTGGCCAGTCGTAGATGTGTACATAGCCGGAACCGAAACGTGTAAGATAGTTAGAGTAAAAAGTCGATATATGTAATGCTGTGTATTTTGGTGGATTTGGTGAGGAGTACGGGCGGACGGCGAATGTGTTGCAATTCGTTACAATTGTTCGCCTCGGATTTTCCCGTTCCTTACATCGAACTATTTATTTCTCTGTCCCAGAAGGTTGTCCTCGGTTAAGCGTTAAGCGCAGCAATCCCTTTCAATGAACTGTTCTCTTTCGATCTGTGTAAAGGAAAAACGAGGCGAGCTAAGGCGAAGGGCGTTTATAGAAGGTAGCGTTCGCCGGGTCTCGTTCTCGGACTGTGTCAAGTCATCAAGTGTGAATTAAGACGGAGAGGGTTTCACCTCACCAAAAGTCATAAGATTGCGATGCACGCAGCTCCTCGATCGAGGAGCTTTATTCCCGCAGTAGAATAGTCTCTACCTTATTCGGAGCTGTGTTGAACTGCATTGTATTATTAGATTGTACTCGGTCGCATTAATGCTTGGCCTGCGTCCCACTCGAGCTGCAGCGCAATGCGCATGAAAAAAAAGCAATCGTGTCTAGACGAGAATCCCGATTGCCTCTTCTCCTAGTCAAACCGTGGCCACTATGTATTACGTTGCTTGTTATTCGAAATGATCGTCTCGCTGTACCGCAAAACGACAGTCAGTAAACGTGTCAAATTATCGTGCTTGGTAATATGTATACATCTCTCAATACACAGGCTCTCGCCGGATGACAGACTTTTGCCGGCTGCCTTCTCTCCTGTCTCCTGTCTCGAGCAATGGGACTCTCCTTTCAGTATCGTTAAATCTAATATTTTCTCAATTCACCGTTAATTGACTAGACTAGACTGATTATACTTAATTGAGATTGGCTTTAAGTTTGTCGAGCCGCTCATCGGCAGAATCGCGTCGAAGGAGAGAGCAACACCCGACGGATTCTACTCGCAACAGCTTTCCCATACTCCTACGAGTGGAACTATTCAGAATTATCATAGAGCCATACTTCCTGCCAAACATGGCAGAGCCAAGTTTTTGAGGAAATCACGTAACACAGCACTCGATCGTGCGCAGGCACTCGTAGGTACGATAGTGCGGAGCGACGGTGGTATTTGATGGCACGTACGATCTCATTGTAAGCACCAGAATGCAGTGGCCTATGTGTATTGCACCGATCACTTTCCCGAAGCGGACCAATGGCAAATGGAAAGCTCACTGAGAACATTGTTTAGCGTGTGGAAATGGAAAACGGAGAGGGAGAGAGGGAGAGAGAGAGAGAGAAAGGAACTGCGCGGGAAATTCGCAATGCACATAGGCACGCTTTGTGGAGCACGGGTACATTGTGTCAGGAAAGGCATACATTCAGAGAGAAAGAGAGGAAAGTGGAAGCGGGGACGGCGGATGATCGACGGTATCCCTTGAAATCAAAAGAGGAACGAAATCTGTATGGAAGCTTTTGCCGAGAATACGGTATTCTTGAACGCGCTATTTTTTACCGAGCAGCCTGATTAGACGCAAAACTTCCTACGTTCTTATATACAGTATGTTTATTATTGTTCATGTTAACTAGAATGATATATATATATGAGACAGAGATTATTCCCTGGATATCTATAACGCCTTGAAAGAATAAATCAAATACTTTACGGGAGACGTGTACATGGTCAGTTATTGAAGGTTCCCCTCCTCTTCCTCCTTTTCCTCCTCTTCGTTGGGTCGTCCGATCAATGAGAATCCATCAGGACTTTGGTCCAGCCATCTATCGAATAATTGCTCGTCTTTTGTTTGCGCTTGTGCGCAGGAATTGCAAGTCGTCCGAAAAGCAGTTTCTATGAAATTTGCATTATGAGTAAGGGGATCGGTAGTGCTGCTGATACATTGTATAATTTCTTCTTCGTTCGTTCCGCTCCAGGGGAACAAGCCGCCAAAGTAAACAGCCGCTAGTTCGGTAAAGATGCTAATTAACCAAGTTTTGGTCTTAATAAAGTTTTTCGATTAACCGGTAAATTGTTATACGATGCAAGAGCGGGTTACGCTGTGCGGGCAGGCTTGTTATTATCTTCCCAAGCAAACCGAAAGTCGTACGATGAAACGCAGCAAAATAATGAAAACTCGGCAAGTTTCGTCGTTAAAACTGTCGGCGAAGTGGCCAGCGCGGGCCCAGCCAATTGTGCTCGCCGAGTTCGCTAGATACGTCTTTCCTTTCTGAACTTACTTCGTCGGGAGCTTCGACACGCAAGAATTTGCTGCAATTTGCAGAATAAACAGCTCTTCACGAACAATACGATTCGCCAGTACTAATGAGAACCTCTATCTCCCTACTAATTTCAGAACCTCTAAAGAATTCGTGCGGTTTGCCATTTCTAATGAGTTCTATACCTTGCCTTAAGAATAGAAGCTGTCAATTTAAAATTGCTTTCAACATCGGTGAATTCTTGACTCGTATATTTATTTCGAGGAATACAAGAAACCATGTTCTCATTAGGAGAGTTCAAAGACGAGATTTGGTTAATAAGAGAGTGTGGATTGTCAGGCTGGAGAGTTATATCGACAAATTCGGTATAACTCGATCACACTGTAGGACTTTCTCATATGTCACAGTTCTTGATAAGTCTTGCGAGCGGCTCGAACCACCCTCCCGAGTTAGAGAGAGAGGTGGGGGATGAACCCCTGGCTACGACGCGGAACAAAAGAAATAAACGAGGGCCTGCTGTGTGCGTGACATTGTTATATACGCACGTATATACAGGTGCGTGTAAACAATGAGGCGACAAGCCACACGTAAAGGAGAAGGGAGAGGGAGAATCCGAAAAATCCAGGATTCGGCGACGACGTGCCCGGCAAGAGCAAATCACCGACTTCACTGTCGAGTGCGTGCTCGCCGCCCTGTCGACACGGACGTATTCTCCTTCGACAAATCGTGCCACCTTTTCGGGCCCCCTCCTCTGTTCCAACCCTCTTGCCGCAAGAGCGTCCAATTTGTTTTCGGGAATGTCATCGGTTCGTTGTATCATCGATCATGGAATGCCTCTTTAGATGCAAGGGATGAAAGCTAGTCCACCTACTGCGACTTTCAGTTTTATTTTCCTCATTTTAGTCCTTTTTGCCTGCATCTTATATATCATTATGGCCCTACCAATAATACATTTCAACCATAAGAAATATTCTTTTATTCCGATACGACTCTATTTCATTTCTTGCTCGCGATTTTTAGTTTGACATTCTTGGTAACAATATCTTTGGCAAAACGCACTCATCTTTTGCTGGAAGGGTGGCGAAGATTGGGCAAGAGAGAGGTAGAGAGAGAGAGGGAGAGCAAGTTAATTAACACATTCGGCGCAGTGCCTTTTTCTGTTAATGGGGCGTGAGGGTCATTACGAATGGGTTATACATCAATCTCCGTGGTAGCGCGGGAAAGCCGTAATATAGGCGGGTGGAGGATAAAACGAATGGGATCCTCGGCGATGGCGCGAGTTGCGATACGTTATCTGGCCCGAGAGGGGCTGGCCGTTTCTATGGACCCAGGTCAACCGGCGAGGGGATATTCAGGAGGTCAGATAAATTTTGCCCCGGATTACGCGCCCGTCACTTTCATATTCATTGAAATACCTCACCCGAACGACCGCCAGTATTTTCCTATCGCTTCGGGGACACCGCTCGCTTGTCTTCTACTTCGACGGCAATTCTCCATTTCTCGAGAACCAATCCATCCCCTGAGCGGCGCGCCGGCTAGAGATCGCGTCCTTTCACATCGATTGCAGAACAACTTCTTGCTAATAGAGTAAAACTGCCCTACCAATTCTCTCTCACTCTCTCTCTCTCCGTCTGATGGGACTTCACCCGATTATTCCTCACAATGCTATATTGAAGTCTCCAGTTTCCGGGCCTGGAGGGGGGAGGGTCTGCTTAATTCATCAGGAAATCGCCGGAAGCGCTGTCATAGAATTCCTGTGACAATGTTTGGGTAGGACAAACTGCACCGGCACATGCCACGGCTGCTTAAGTAACTATCAACCTCTGTGTCAATAGTCGCCCGCCACAAGATGCTCTTACAATAATAGCACGTCATTACGCTCAGTTATAGCCAACGGTTTACTAGCGCAATATTTCCTTCGAAGAAAACAGAGCTGATGTCATAGTACTAACTGACTCGCCCTAAATTCCCCCGTGATCAGTAGGCTCTATTATATGACGATTAAAGAGTCGTTAAATTTCTCCATTTTCGGCGAACAACCTGGGGGCGATTTCTCCGATGGTGGATTCTTTTCAGTGTGATGTCGACAGTGTGGCGGTGAGGCCCTCGAGCGTGACAAATGTTTGCACAAACTCCGAACAAACGGTGCGTGGCCAGATCTGTTACGTGTCACCAGGATGAATCGGCCCTCTTTCCATCTCTCGGCGAGCATTGTCGTGCGCGCGAGGGGGGCACGTGGCCGAAAAACGGGAGAATTGTATTTTTTTCCTGCCCGGCTACCACGGGGATACGTAAGTTGTAGTACGGGGCGTTCAACGGGAAAATACTCGTGCGCAGCTCGCAGCATTGGGATAGAGGCACTCGATGACGAGGACAGCCGGGGACACGCCTGTAGAGAAACGTCAGTCAAGCTTAGGACGAGAGCGGGATCTAGATGTTATCGCCGATATAATGCACTACACACCGGCGTCCGATCCTCCTGCGGCCCGTCCATGTATACCGTTAGCTAATTATTCCGTGTGGACTCCCTTTTTCGAACGATGCTTCCCGCTTGACTATGCCTACTGTGCCGCCTTTGACTTTTAACCACTTCACGGGGGTGCCGGGTGGTTCGATGATGTTTGAGCCCAGGCGCAGCTCAATTTTCCTCTCCCTCTCTCTCTCACTGACTCATTAACAATTCATGTTATGTGAATGCGAAAGGAATGGGGATATTATTACATATGTATTAGCATAACTGCTAGTTGTCTGCTCTATTTAATAGGTCGCAAGCCACGCGCCTCAATTGATGAAACTAGAAATACGAGTAATATGCAGTTCAATCAGGGCTATTGGAATTCTCCTGTTTGGCATCAACATATCGAGGTACGAGCGTTGCGCTCTCCGATGAGTTTGGCATCTCCGTTATATGCATGTATTTACTTTCGGTACATTAGCAGTCCCCGGGCGCATAGGAACAGCCGAAGAGACACGAGTAACCTGGTTCTCCCAAATCGAATCATAGCTCTGCGCAGGGCATTTCGAGATAAGTTGGGGCCGTCGCATGCCGTGGCAATTCAAGTTACGAAAGTTTTCCATTGAAAAACAGGTAGAATCGCGTGGATTCGAGAGCGTTAGAATAGCGCTTGAAAGTTTGATCAGGGAGGGCGGCGGCGGTAGCGGGGAGCGATTTAGCATTGGGAAAGCTTAACTTTGGAAAGGGATGATGCCGGTGAAGGAACAGAAGCGGGCTTGAGTTAACGATGCACATGAACCGGGGCGAACTGCGGCTACATATCGGCGTCGGTATCGACATTCCGTGGTGAGATTGATACGAGCTCACGTGATGAAGAGGTTTAGAGTGAGGTGAAAGGTGGACAGAGGATGCGTAGGAGGATTGGCGTGGAAGCAAGAGATGGAGAGTGTGCCGGACGTACCATGCGATGTCCAGTTATATATGTATACGCCATATTGGCAGTACTCCTCTCAGCTTTACTCCCGCCGCGCCGCGCCGCGCCGCTGGCTCGCTAGCTCGCTCATTCTCCCTTCCTCTCTCGCCCTTTGGCAATCCTCTACCCTCGTTCTAGCGTAGTGTGAGGAGGCTACGAAGAGGAGAGCGAGACAGAGCTAGAGATGGAGAGAGCGCGGCTGCTGCGGCGGACGCTGGGCATCGGGAGAGCCGGCGGGTATCTATCGGATAATTAGCCGGTGATTACGTGGCAGTCATTCGGGCGGATATCAGTGCCTTCGACCCTCTGCCTCACCCTCGCCCAAGTCCTCGCCCTCGGGCGAGAGGGCACCCATAGAGAGAGCTTCGCTCTCCTCTGCTCTGCTCTGCTCTGCTCTGCTCTGCTTCGCTCCGTTCCGTTCTCAATCTGCATTCTCTCTCACCCTCTCGGCCACCCCGTCCCACCCCACCGCCACCTCCTCCTCCTTTGCCGACCCCGATCACCATCGCCCGTCTACCTTGTTTCTCCACTTGGTTCCGCCTGGTCTCGGTTCGCCTCTCACCTAATTCTCTCTATTTCTCGCTCCAATCCGCCGCGCGCTCCCCTACGGCTCGACTCGGGGGAACCACTCTCTGTTGCTCTTAACCCTGCTACCGGCCGAGCCAGGCCCACAGAACCCTCGACCCCCAACAGGCAGAGGGGCAGAGAGAGAGAGAGAGAGAGAGAGAGATGCTCGCCAGCACTTCCTGCATCTCGTTACTGACGCCCAATGCACTGCTGGCTTGCATTATAGTCCGTGGATAGCGTAGTTTCAGGTGCACGCCTCGTGTGTGCAGGTTCGCTACGGGGACACCCTCGTAGAGAGCTGGCTCGTTCCCTCTCTCTCTCTCTCTCTCTCTGCCTGTATGTGCACTGAGTGCCTGGCCGCCTGCCTGCTATCCTCTCGGCGAGCAGCTCTTGCTTCTGGATAACGGCGCCGCTGGCCAACGCTGCCAAACAATCTCATTATCATTCGATTCACGTTAATAGAGAGGAGCAACGCTCAAGGCAGCGCCCGCGTCCCTCCATTACCGAATTGTTTCTCTGTCTTCCCGTTGGTTCATGCTTGGATTCTTCTGAACGATTTCGCTTGGTGAGAGGTGATAGAATATTCTGATACATGAAAGGCTGTGCAGCTGCTGGGGTTTTAATTGAAATGGTCGGAAGTCAGCATTGTACACTAACAGGGAAAGGATCGTTGCCGCGGAGGATTTTCGCGGAGCGGTAACGAGGACAAAAAGCTGGCGCTGCGGCAGCAGGCAGGCAGAGCGCAAAGCACGGTTGACCCACTCCATGGCAAAAGTGGCGGGCGTCGCGTATAAGCAGAGCGGATCGTCAGAATTCTTTTGGCCTCGTTTCCTGAGTGCGCAACAAGAAAGGAAAGCGCGGCGCGGTGCGGCGCGGCGCGGCACGGCACGGCATGGCATGGCACAAGGGTGACGGCGGTGACGGCGGTGACGGTGGTGGCGGTGGCGGCCCTCGGCCCGAACCACCCACCCCCCAATGCCGAGGCTAGCGGAGAAAAAAAGTAATGCGGCGCAATTAAACAATTTGAGCGGTACGCCGACGAGCAGCGGCGATGGCGGCGGCGGCGGCGGCGGCGGCGGCGCACGCGACGCGAGAGACTTCAAAAGTGCCACCACATGTGGGCACGATGTAATCAGTGAAGTTAATTGAATGCGGCCACCCTCGCTCGCCTACTCTCTTTCGAGCCGACTTTCCTCCCCTCTGTCTCTGTTGCACCCGGGCCAACTTGAGCGTGACGCCAGTCGACTATGCTCGAGTATCGCATCGCACTGCTTGTATGTACATACGTAGGCCGATGCTCGAGTGGCCTCCCTTATGCCAGCGGGACCAGGGTGCGGGCCTCTTACATCGCCGGATGCAAAGCCAATGCGATTGACTCACTGATCGCGAGTAAAAACACAACAAACGTCTGGTGAGAAGGCGAGTGGAGAGGCCCGTGGATGAGGAGGCATGACGATGCGCGTGCGGTCAAATTGGAAGGTTGGAAGAGGATCGAAAATGGAGTAGGCGCGGTAGGAGGAGGGTGGTGGGCCGGGCTGAAATTGTAAAAGGGTGGAAGAAAGTTAACGCCGAGTGAAGTCGGCACGACCGAGAGAAGGACTGAATGGAAGAGAGAAGGATCGAGAGTGGAATCGCTGGTTCACGTGACGTCACGAGCAGAAGGCATTCAGATTGAAGAGCGCTCGATGACTCTCGAGATTTGTATTGCCATTAATAACGAGGTGGGGGTGCACTATGCACCCTCCTACGCGCCCGTCCGCAATTGCTCTGTGTGTGCACGACCGTTCTCGCAATTTGCACAGCTTGCCCGAACAGTGTACCTTCACCTCACACACATAGTCCCACCGGCAATCTTGCAACATAAGCGAGGCTCAAAGGTGTTCTCTCCAGAGTAGCAGTTATAATTCGCCGACGCATACAACTCCTACCCTTCATCGGAGTCGACACGATCGCTTAAAGTATCCCTTGAATGCTTTGATCTTCAACCACCCCGATCACATCTCTTTGGGTCAACGGTGAAGGGGATACGATCACGCTTCAGTATAATTGCGCTCTAGTCTAGAATTCGGCAAATCGGTTGTGGACATCCGTATAATTATAGGCGTTCGAGTCCATAGGTTTAGCCCCATGAACCATCCTTCAAGCGTGACTCGTCGCCATGGCCAGCATCGAGCAGCCAACATTCGCTAGCAAATATAATTACTGACGTTTAAGCCGGCTCTATTGTGTGTTGAACGCTTGACTTGGCGGACGTCGTGCACAAGCGTCCAAGGACCTGGACGAAAAGCCCCTGAGGAAGAGGAGAAATGGTGCTGGGGGTTGCGAGTGGGTCGCGGGCCAAGGGGTTCCCGGTGGTTTCGAGCTACTCTTGGTCACGTGCATCGCTCCATCGAGATGAAATCGATGCCGACGCGAACACACACAAGCTGGTTCTCACGTCGGCTTTTCTTCGGCATCTCTAGCCAACCAAAGCTCCTCATTCCAGCCAGTTGTATTGTGCCCTTCTCCTATTTAATCTGCTTTCGCAGCTTAACCACATTCGCCACGAATAACATAGGCTCCGCTCTGCCTGCGTTTTCCCGACTATCTACATTTCACACCAATCGTCAGATATTCCTATTTAAAATTACTTAAAGTTATGCTTGTCCCTAACTTTGATATATTGGTGAAAGATAAAACTTTCTATTACATTGTATTTGTTTTGACAGGAAAGTATGGAAATGACCACTCGGTATGCCAATTTATTGGTTCGAATGTTACAGCTATGATTTCGCACAACCCGAATTCTTGCTTCCCTATTTTCGATGGATATTTGGCTGTTCTGTGTCATTTATCGTGTGCTATGAGGTTACATAATAGGCGGAATCGGGGGGGCCCCGAAAACGCAGCGTCATTGCAACGGAAGACTACATCAATTATCAAGGCGTGCGTAACGTTAGCAGCTATTAATTTTCCTACGTTTAGCCAACAACGTTGTTGTTGGCCCCTGGGTGATATTTTCGCCGTATATTAATACGCTTAAATTAGTTCTTCGTCGATTTGTATAACATTCAAATAAGGGCCGCAGGATAATTGGATAAGTTTGCTACTGTATGCCGATTGAATTGTAATTAGTCTGTTTTTATATTCCTTCAGGAAGGGTCACTGAAGTGTGGGTCGAACGAGATCATCCGGTGAATCGGGAACCTCTTCGAAGACGATGAGGATTCTATTGATTCTCGGTTATTGTAAGGGTTAAGTTGAAGAGGGTGAAGGCAAGAACAATTCCGGCATCTGTTTCCATTTTCTGTTTTCTCATCCGGCTTATTGGCCTCCCCCACAATTTTCCTCCGTTTCCTTGATGCATTCACCCTTTCCTACAAAACTTCAATTTCCTAACTTTTCTATTGTATCTTTGGCAGACTATATTCCATTTGCGTGATTGAGAATGGGAAAAGACCGACGAAGTATTTAATATTCTGTATATACAATTTGACATATTATAAGTGATATGCGTTGCTCTCACTACGTACAGTTTCACCAGCGATTCTGGGCGACTTGAGGTAAAATGATTAGTGGCTCGCAATGGTCGAGGATTCTCGCGTCGTTAGCTGCATTCGCGAGTAGCAATGCATAGTTGGAGAGAGTAGCAAAGCGAAATATTCTACAACCGGCACACACTGATTACGCTCCACGCTCCTTCTGAAATCATCAGTCGGCGCATTGTTTTCCTCATTTTTCCTCGCCATACATATCTCCGGGGATTTGTGCAAGAGCGGCGAGACATTTAAAGAGAAAAAAGAGAGAGGTACGCGCTTACGGCATGCACTGTGATTGAAAGAGTCCCTGTGCCGAGATTCCGAGTACTGACTAGTATTGGATGTAACAGCTGGATAGAAAGTGAGACGTGATTATTGGCAGGATGAACTTGGGCCTTTGGAAGGGAGGAGGTGTTCTTCAAATAAAGTGGAGAGAGTGGCGTCGCAGGACGGTAGGTAGGGTCGAATTCAACCTAGACGCGTGTTCCGATGGAAAAGTCGGGGTGGTCGGTCAGGTGAACGGTATCCCCATATATATAGTTATACAGGAACCCTAGGAAACGAGTTTACTGATGCATTCCCAGACTCGCTCTTGGACGAAGGCTCCTCGCGCGTGCAAGAGCACCCGCGCGCTCGTTCGTCTGACGCTTAATACCAGTTTCACGGCTTGATAAGCCGAAGCGTGTAATTTTGCAGCGGCTCCGGAGGCGGATAAGCACCAGGTTTTCTAGTTAAGTGGACCACAAAATTCGGGGAAACCTATATAAGGCTTTTCGAGGCAGAAGGCGATCAGTTGGCCGCTGGAGCTCCCCGGCAAAGCATCCGCGCGCCCGAGTTGTTTTCACCTTTCTTTCTTCCACACCTTCGCCTCGCCACTGTCTGATCTGTTACGCGATACGCGTTCTTTCCAAAGTTACACTGCTTACGTGAAGATCTGCATTCTTTTGTGTTCACTTTGAACTCTATTCCAGCTTAATCAGACGGGTGGCGATGCATTCTACTTAAAGTAGAATGCTCATTATCTTCGGCCGGAATCGGGGTGATGTTAATGCCCGTTCTACTGTTCAATGCCGAGTGGAATAAGTGAGAAGTAGAAATAAATGTTTTTGTGTCGGGTGCGAAATCATTCGAATAATGGATTATTTTAAACCATATTCTCCTTAATAGCGTTCTTTGAACCGTACCTAATTGTTTTCAAAATAATGAATATTTGGATTTATTTGGCTGTACTTTTTCACCACCCTCCCTCGTCTGCTTGATATACATTGGCGGACACGATTTTCAGTGTACCCAATAGCACCATGCCAAATATCTCTGTTTACGTATACGCTGGGCACAACAATACTTTTAAATGATGGCCCAAGTTTGTTGGCTACCAATTTGTCGATGGCAATTCGGCTGGTTTAAACCAATAACTTCGGTGCCCGTTTGAAACTCGTTCCAAGCCGTAAAATTGAAGTAAGGAAAATCCTCTTATTTCAAATTAACATATCGTAGGCGCAGAGGAACTATACTGCTTTATAATGCTTGTTCGATTCCATGGAATCTTCCGGCATCATATGTATGTACATACTTACATATAGTATACCAATTTTGGCAAACTATAAACAATCTATTTTAAGCTTTGAGGACGTCCAAAGGGGTAACTCGCGTAGGGGCGAGCTCGGCACTGAGTTCAAAGTAAGATTCTCATAGTACCTTAGGTAGGCTAGGTTCAGTTTGCAACGAAAGTATATAAGTACTAGAGAAGAGGGCAGAAAGGGATGTAGGACATCGGCAACGGTTCCAGGTGAAAAGGGGCAAGAAAAATTCACTAGAGAGAAAGAGTTGCGAGGCTAGAGTGGGCTGAAGACTGAGAGAAGAAGGGTGGTGGGAGAGAGTACAAGGAAAGGGGTTGAAAGGAACGGTCTGGATAAGGAAGAGAAAATGCTGGATGGGAAGCGCTGGAAAGGAGAGAAGCAGGCTAGCTAGTGGAATCGAGGATGTAGACAGGAAGGATGTTCGTCAAGTGCCATCAACTTAACTTGTACCATGGCACAGCGAGCACGAGCGCATCCTCTTCGGCTGAAGAGAGCCCCAAGCCGGCATAATAAGCTTTGTGCGCCTGCTGCTGGGGCATTCCTCTCACAGTTGGAGTGACAGAGTGGGGAGAGATGGATACAGAGCGTGAGAGAGAAAGAGAGAGAAAGAGAGAGAGCATTGAAGAGCCACCAGAAACAGCATCGGCAGCAGTAGCAGCAACAGAAGCTTTTGCCTCCACTTGGTTTTGCCTACCGCTGCTCAGAGGCATGCCTATGCTCTCGTACTCAGCATCCAAAGAATCGAGGATCTTTTCGGGCTGCGAAGCAGTCAGTCCAGCATGCTCTGGTGCCGCGAGTGAAATGCAGGAGGCCACCGAGACTCGACTTCTCTCTTCTCCAGACGAGCGAGCTCGCGAGCAGAGAAGGATCTCCCAAGTCCCCCTGTGCTTCACAGGCTTGAAATATGCACGCTCGTCGTCCAAAGATCCGACAAGCTAATTACGCTTTTCTCTGCCGTGCTGATCTTGCCGTCTTGTTGACGGTTGCCCCCGCCCCGCCCCGCCACGCCGGCTTCGACGACGCTGACTTTTAACGTCAGGCTGCTGCACGTACAGCGCACGCGAGCTGACACGACACCATGTCTTCTCGTGCCACTCCTTTCTTTCTGACATTTATGAGCTCTCTTTTAAAGGACCGAGGATACCGCTCGCATTGGCAGCTTTCCCGAGTTGGGGACTTGCGCACCTCGAGGGCGCTCTTTCCGCTAAGATGCACGGTCTTCTCACGTTATCAGATGAGCTCCTCGAGTCTCGACTGCTTTATTATCGCGTATGAACAGATACACATAATCGTAGTACGTCATCATCCCTCCTTCTTTCAACTGGCATTTAGACGCACGAAATATGCAAGTGGTGGTTGAGATTCAGGACGAAGCTTAGCGGAAATACTAACACAACCCACTTGGCTCAATTGTTTCCTCTCCATAAACCACGTTCGGCAGAAACGACGATATTTGATACGGCTTTGTGTTGTAATCGTGCGAAAGAAAGGGATTATTGCAATGCGATATGATGAATCGGGAGACAAAAGTCTCGAGGAGTGACTGCGTGTTATTGCCAGTAGAACAGCGTGACTGCGACACAGATAGAATCGACTGCTGTCGACTTTGGCCGTGAATATGTGTGTCTAGAGTGCGAGCGAGGGGCTAGGAGTTGTAAGTGGGTTAAAGGTACTGGTTGTTTGGAGGGTAAAGTGCATAGTTTACCCGCGCTTCGAAACAACGGCAGAGTGGATCGCCTAACGAAGTGTGTTTGCCGCGCGCAAGCCACGCGGCAACGGTCTACAGAGTATGTGCCGTGGGAGGCAAGGAAAACACAATCGGAATAAATCGTTAACAGTCCACGCATTCTCTCTTTCTCCCCCTTCTATTTTACTCTCTCCCCCTCTCCCTTTCTTGCTCTATCTCCGCTTCCCATTCGATTTTGACGTTCGCTTCGACGATTGTGTGGAATACTGTGCGAATAGAGAAAGGGAGCATGAATGACATGGAATCCCTCGGCGAGAGTACTTCATTCCCATAAGTAAAAGTAGTCGATTTTACTGGGGCGATTGGTGATGCTTATGCATCTTATATTCCGCGAGCCAATCCGTATAACCACTCCTCACCTAAGTACGTCGATCTCCCCAGTGACTTCGGCCTGCTGTCACTCGAGCTCCTTCTTTACCTTTTACGCCGGCTTGAGTAATAATACTCGATCTATCTCCCGGCTAACTCATTCATATTAGCCCTTATATTCTCAGTGTTCATTCAATCAGGAGCGGAGGAGCCTTGTTGTCGGCAGGTAGGGCAAAGTTTTCATTTCGTGGATACACCAGTACTGGTGAAATTGGGATGAATTGAAGATAATCTAAACAGAACGATGAAAAGTGGTCCGGAGGTCAAATCCTAGGAGATAATGAGGAAACAGCATGGAAACAAGTGGAGAACTGTAGAGAGAGAGAAGTAGTGGATTGGCTGGAATCGCCGGGAAGAAACAAGAGGTTGGGGAGAGGGTGGAGAGGAGGACAGACGCTTTCACGACCCAGGTTAACCAGAAAGCCAGCACGTCTCTCTATTAATCCGGCGTGGCCCGATTAAGCCACATTCATTGTTGGATATCACTATACAGGGCTTTCCGACAAATCCGATGGTCGGACACGATATAATTTTTTTCTCCTCTTATTTCCATCCCTCTTCGACGCTCGCTCCTTCCACGTGTATCTGTCTGTCTCTTTGACTCGATTCGACAAAGCAGCCGGTGCCCGTAGAAATCCCACCACCTCGATTCTGCCTCCGCGCTGCAGCGGAGAAAGAGAAAGAGAAAGAGAAAGAGGAAGAGAGGAGAGTATTCGCAGTAGGAGGAAAATACGGCCGGGCAAGGGCTGCTCCAGAGAAGGATAGTCTGACAGACTGGCTGGAAGGGTGAGAGACTGCCGAGTGGAAGAGTGAGCGAGAAAGAGAGAGGGTGGTAGAACTCGTTGATTTCCCGTTTTCATATTCAATATGATCTGCCCCGGCATTGTATTCATTGAAAACGAGTGAACCGCACGCAAGATCAGGAGCCGGGCGCCAGAAACGAGAGTGGATCATGGAAGCTTGAGCTCGTCGGTGATGATGCCCCCGCTGGCGATGTAGAGGGTAGGTCGTTGCGGTGGTTGGATGGATGGTTACTTGGTAGGTAGGTTGGTTGGCTGGCTGACTGGCTGGTTTCCTACTTCAACTAATGAAAGGAGGCTCGTACCTAGGGTCTGGGGCTTGCCCGTCTGCCTGAGGTTTACAGTCGATGTGTCCTCTTTGCTCCTGTGAATCGCGCGACGAGGCCACGCCGGAAAGCAACCGCGCAACCACCAAGATGCCCTTCCTGGATAATTCATTGGACTATCTTTTAAGATTCCATTCAACCACCGGGTACTATTTAGACTCTGTTATTCCAGACCAGACACTTTCATGCAATGCCACTTTTTTTAACGGCAACTGCTGCTTGGGCATTCAAAGATTTCTTTTCAGAAGCTTGTCTCATTTTCCTCCGTATAAATCATATATGATTTTCGCCAACATGTGCTAGTTGTCGGAATTAATAGAAGTGTTGAGTAGCAGCTGTATCTGGCCCATCATTCCTCGAAGTCAAAGTGAAGCAGTACACGTTGATGCTTGCATAGAACGCGTATTGTCTGAATCGGAAAAAAGTGAAAGTCGAAAGAAAGAAAACTTGAAGTATAGGAAACGTATGACTTGACCGAAGTAAAGGGTGAATTTGACCAGAAGGAGTGAAAAGGTGCTCATTCCCGGAAGAAAGGGGGAAGGAGGAAGCTGGGCAAGAAGAGACAGGAGTGATATTCGCGAGGATCCCGACAGCTGGTAGGAAAGGAGTGTCGCGGGCGACGAGATGGATGGTGCGGAATGTAGATTGTAGGGAGGGATGCGGATGAACGGACGGTCCGGTGGAGAGAGTAGGCGGATATGTAGAAAGGCAGTGGCGGCATGCCGACGGGTTGCACGAGGTCGGCGAGGAGGACGAGGAGGACGAGGAGGACGAGGCCGGGATCGGTGGCGTTGCATCGTCGGGAGCATCGGTGGAACCCTATACGCGCGACTGTACATCCCTTAGGTTTATTGGGGTGCAGGCAGAGGTGGTGGCAGGGGGCGGAGCGAGGGCAGCCAGCCGAGGGTTGCAACCAGCCTCTCGCCGCGTGCTTTCCCGGAGGGTTGGATCGGCGCGTTCTGCAATGCGCAAAGCCGCCACCGCACGAGCGTGCTCCTCTCCGCGTCGGGTAATACGCGAAGCTTCGCTTCCCATTGCCGCCAGCCAGCCACGACTTTCTTTCATGCGTCTTGACCCCGGCTTGTCACTGACACTACTCTCCTACCCCCTTCCTCGCCTCGGCTTTGCGATAATGCACCTCCTTCCTCGCACCATGCACTACCAATGCCACTTCGTTCTCAGCCTAATTAGAGACTAGGTCAACCAACAATTCTACATGCTTTCCAGCGAATAGACGTTCACTTCTATACACCGAATGCGTCAGGTACGCAATGAAATCTCGAGTTGTGCGAATTAAGAGAGAGGAGCGACGTTACTGATTTTCGGCAAGTGGATTCCTCGTCTAAAGGGGATCCCTAATTGTGCTATATTATTGACATTCGCTGTAATATTGACACCTACTTACAGCCGCATACCTGCTCAAACAGCGATATGACGGCGGTATAGGCTAATGAGAGACAGGCTCTACGTATATGTATAATTTGCTGCTGGGGAGAGCAGTCGCGGTTATGGAGAGACTAATGGGTACATTACGCCGATACAAGACAGGGTATAATATACGCTAGCTTAATTTCGTATTTAAATATGGCAAGCGTATCGCATCCTCTACAGTCATATTATTGTCAGTGCTGTGTTCAAGAAGTGCGAAATTTAATACTCCAGAAACGAAAGAGTTCATATGAAATCGTAGTTGTAATATACCATGCTCGATTATGGATCGGTTAAGTGACTGCTAGGTCTGAAACAATTCAATTAGACAAGCATTCAGCAATAAGTTTATACTTGTGCGGGCCGTTTGATGAAGTACATGCATATATATTTCGATGCTAAATTGGAAACATCAAAAAACATTCGTAGTTCCTTTCCATCTTCGGTTTGAACGTCAATATGTCGCATCTGTGCATTTGTCCATGCAGAACTGATTTAATTGGGCAGAGGAATTTTTTCAAACAGCACGGACTGGCACTGCGTCTGAGGGATTCGCGGCGCGATTTTAAGTATATGTGACAGGAAGAATGCAATGTGCTGTTATCTGATGGGAGCGCGCTACTTTTAAGAGATTGCTGCGGAACGGGCTGGCATGCAATCTGCGGCAAAGTAGTATTCCAGCATGTCTCGGACTCATCCGCGACCTACCGTATGGTACCTTGGCAGGGTGGTCGGTACGTGGACGCGTTTATGTAAATGAGAGAGAAGGGTGTGCGAATTGCAGTGATGGGTAGAAGCTCGAGCAGGGCGACGGTGGCGATGAGATTCAGTAATGTGGAGTAACGCCGGTAAGAGCTTGAACGATGAAGGGAGAGGAAGTAACGTGCGGGCAAAAGAGGGTGAATGAGAGGATATCAGGGAGATAGAGTGATGCAGAAGGGGCAATGGGGAGAAGAGAGAGAGGAGACAGAAAGCGGATGAAGCGGAGGGCAGGAGAGAGTGAGAAACGAAGACGCATAGTAGGCAGGAGTCGCGTTACTTCCGGTCGAGCGGGCGCTGTGCCTGGCAGCTGCGGAGTTTGCCGGCCGGGGGGTTGTTGTTGCACATCCACGCGCCCCCTTTTGCGTATCTATCGTGCCACCCCCTATCTCCAGCCTTCCGCTACTGATGCCTCTTCCTCCCTCGCACAGCCGGAATTCTGCTCTCTCACTTTCTCTCCCTCTTTCTCCGCTCGTTCGCTCGCTCCCTCCCTCCCTCGCTCCCACGAGCACACACCCCCCGTTTCTCTCCCCCTTTTATCGTACTGTATCGTCACATTGATTCATTCTCTAATTCGATTAGTTTAAATGGCATTAAAACAATCCTGTTGCGAGTGCGTCTAACGCGCCTACGCGCCCGCTTGCGATTGTGAGCGCCTCCACCACTGTTACTGCAGCTGTTCGCTCTCTCGACCAACGACGGCTTCCCTTCACCCTCAGCTCCCGCCGGCTAAACATTACATTTTTACCAATCGACGAAGGAACTCTTATCGGCATCGAAAAATATGAGTTTCCAAGCTCGGCATTCGCCAAAGATGCGCGCCATCCTCTTTTACCGTGGCAAGCGGCACTTGGCTGAACTCCAGCTAAACGAGGCACCGGAAGTCCGTGGGACTTCGTGACAACGGAGTGTCGACAGAAACGGGAATGATTAGCCTGCTCCTTGCGCGATAATCGTTTGGGGTAAATACTCTGAGAGTGGAAGTCAGCTTGTGAAGCGTCGCGTCGGGACAAATCCGTGGACAGGATGTAGGAGAGCCGAAGGCAAAGGAAGAGCGTTCATAGGAGCGATGCTCCACATATATCCCCGGGGCGCGTCAAAGGCAATACGGCAATGCCGAATTGCTATTGGTACTGGGTCAAAGGCCATTAGGTACGTGAGTTATGAGACAAGTTCTAATAGTCTAATAATCTCGCTGGCGATCGCTTCGCCTAGAGAGCTCGGCAGAGTGGTAGAACCGGGGAGAGCATGGTTCTAGGGATGCTGTAGGACGTGGAAGCAGTGCGTGCGACGTCTCTAGCCGAACTTTGTTCCGACCGATCAGCTGCACGCCTCCCTTCCGCTTCACTCTCTCCTTCTCTCATTCTCTCTATCTCTATCTCTCTCTCTCCCTCTGTCGGTGTTGCTCCCTTCCTAGTGTCGTGTCCCAGACTCGCGGTATCACCGCCGTCAGTTTCACCCTCGCACCTCGTCGGCCGACCTCGAAATGCGGAGGGGTGGGTGGTGGGCATCGACTCGAAGGATCGTACACCCCAGCCGCGTTACGAGGCAAGTCAGTGTGAAATTCGGCAGCCCTTATTAAAGCTTACACCCTCCCGATAGTGGATCGGCGAGGCTCTCTTTGCCAGGCGATCCAGCCAGGCCGATCGTCCTGCTGTAGCTAGCAGTAAAGCGGTAATGTGTCGCTCTCGATATAATACCAACCCACCGCCCCGCCACCCCACCCCCCGATTACCAGGGGTAGTTTCAGCCCTCTCTCGCTCTCGCTCTCGCTCTCGGGGCTGGCGGCGTGTTTGGCACACACGCTGACTCATCCTGTCCCACATCCGCGGCGCATTCGTAAAGCGTCGGGCGCACGCGAGCTGTAACTAAATTTTAAATTTTTACTTACTTCCAGGCTACTGCTCACCCCTGCCGACTGGCCTCCTCCATCATTACCCGCTGCCGCTGCAATCAGCAACGGGCGCGCTATCCACACCGACGCGCCCCTGCAGCAACACCACCCTGCGCCTTCCACTCCCAACCCACCCTCTTCTACCCTCTGCCTTCCTACCCTTAGTCCTCCGCCTCGCTCTTTCGCCGTTTCGTTCCGGAAAAACGAAGCTCTCGCTTCCCAACGCCGGACTCTCGCCCGTAACGAGATTAACTGCGGATATTTGATAAACGGCCAATGGCCGACGACGCCCCGGCTCCGTTCCTCCGCGTACCAGTGAGTCGGGGCTACACTCGCCGACGTCCGAAAACATTTCACTCGGGGATTTTCTACTCACGAACCATGCCAGAGATTGGCTGGGTAGGAGCAAGCGAGCGAGAGGCTATCTCTCCATTCAACCCACCGGCTGTTCGAAATTTTGCTGACATCAGATATATCCTAGAGCAGTGATAGAGCGGCACATCCTCCAGCGACAGGTATAGCAATTGGTCCACTGGTTTTTTATCCTTCCACGAGCAACATATGTGCTTCAGTACTCACTCGTCTCTCTTTGGGACTTCTCGCTTGTCTCTTGATTCCTTGATGGCTGCGACAGCATGGTTTAGTGTACTATCCGGTTGTATACGGAGCAGAGAGTTACAAGTCTAGTAAGTCAGGGGCAATCGCTCCGTCTGCTTTTAATGACACGTAAACGCTATGAAAGACGCCCTTTGGAATGGACGCGTTCTGCCAGGAAATGAAAAATTATTTGGCTGCGTTTGAACGCCCGATGCGCAGCACAATGCGGTTCTGTACGGCCAATTGGCCGGCATAATTTTTTGTCGCTACTCACCTGTGCGGGGAAGTAATGATTGCCTGTTGTCGAAAATAGTAGGAAATTGTTGGCGATTGAAACGCGAGACATAATAATTGGCAGCCGAGCGCGTGCTTCGCCGAGCGCTCGCTCGTCCCCAATAGAATCGGCTATCCTTTGTAGCGCGTGAAGTAGCACAACGAAATTAAATTCGAACAAAACGCATCGAGCGCGTCAAGTCAAGCGGCGCGCTATGGCGCGCGATCGTGAACAGTCATAATTGCACAAATGAGTATAACAGAACAATATCAAAATATCACTCAGCTGGATTCGCGCCGGTTACAGTTAAACTGTCATACAGTCTCGCTCAACACGCGTCGCTCGTTACAAGCTCGTACAGCGACACATTACAATGACTTGCTTAATTATATATTTCCGATGCGTAGGATCGTGCAGGGCTACTAATGATTCTCTTCTCCGTGCTACAAACTTGCAAACGCCATGTCATCTCTGATCTACATTATTGCCGAAGACTCTCCCTCCGTCGGAAGGAGAAAAACCTATGCAACAACTATTTAGAATTACTAATGGCGCACGAGTGATCAATCGCAAACTGTGAGAGTACTAAGATTACCAATGTGCCAGTGATGGATTTATTTGCTTCTCGATAATATGATTAAAGTGTACAATACATATTTCAATTTGTTTTCATCCCCGAAAGATTCTTCCCCACACCTTGCAAGATATTGTTTTTAGTTTCTTCTCCGCGACACGAATGGAGGTTTTATCTGGCAAAAGTTCGCTCGATGTAGGGACCGATATACCATGTATAAGGGAACCGACTATTCCGGGGAATCGGAAGTCTGAGGATGGGGGAGAAGATGCACAAGTCGCCGACAACTCCCCGCGACGACGCGCGAAACTTCCTCCGTTTGTCTCAAGGAGCAGACAAGTTTTTGCAATCGCAAGTTTTCCAAGCTCGCCTCTGCACTGGAGACGACGTATACCGAGCGAAGACTTTTCCTGCCTACGCCAAGTGAAATGTCATTCGTTCCCAACGATAATGCATTAGTCCGAATTGCCAGCAGTAATCACATCTGAAAGTGCAGTACAACACTTTTGCATTACGTCGCGGTCAATTCTTGTTTATATCTATTTGCGGAGCCGTACTGGTGAAAATTTGCACGGTGCGCCCGAAGGCAAAGTGCGCCAAAGTCCAGCGGGGCGGGCAGAGTCATTATTCAATAGCAGCGAGCGAGTTTGAATTTTTGTTATTTTAGAATAGGATCGACGGCTGGCGCCGCTCTTGCGAAGCCCATACAACTTCACCAATGCCGAAGGATTTCGTTACAATTGTAATCAGTAGCCGGTGCTTTCTCGCAGTTGGTTCGAGAGGAAGGATGTAGGGGTGGCGGCGCGGTGGCCAGTACTCTTTCGCTCTGGCTCCTCTCGTTCCCTCGACTTTTGTCGTTAATTTCTCCCAGCCCGCCAAGCTTGAAGGAGATTGTGGAATAACAGGGTCAGAAATTTCTCGAGAATCTTATTTATTATCCACGCGCAGCTTGGGCGGGCGGACGAGCGAGAGGGCGAATGGACGGCCGAAGAGAACAATCGCGATCTAATTCAGCCACCTTAATTACCGGCGTAAGAACAATAAGATTTAGCGCTCTTTTGTCTCGGCAAAAATGAGAGATTGCCGCTCGGGTCAGCGACTGCGGGCGGTGCATTTGCAGGTAAACGGGGCGAACACGGATGCATCCTCGCGAGTCGGCTTCCCATTGTTTTGCGGTGCGCGAACAAAAAGTCGGGTACTCTCTCTTCCTCTCTCGTCCCTCGCTCCTTCTCTCTTTCAGTGGTTGCCGAGAGTAGATGGACTTTTCGATCTTGAAGAGTAGGCATGTACAGGGTGATGCCGATGCATACGAATCAGCTATGCTGGTTTTACCCTCTCGGAAATATGTATCCACTTCCAGTGGGTTCTTCACTTTTGATTAATTGTTTTGGTTTATCCCTTCTGTTAAGTAAAGCCCAGTACAGGTAACACCTAAGACCAACAAAATGTGCGGAAGGTAATACCAACATAGCAGATTTACATGGATTCGCATCACCCTGTATATGTTTACATCTACCTACTGGCAATGATGACGTGCTCCTCCCGCGCGTATTATACCTGAGCAAGCTATTAAAATAATTCGAGATATACACGCTGACTAATATTTCTGCGCTCTCGCGGGTCTCTTGTTGAGGATTCGAAAAAAACTATTTTACCGTACGTATACTGGTAATAATGGATTATTGTTACTTGGTTGGATAGGTGCGGCCGCTTTCGAATCAGGCTACACGAGAGGTTTAAGGTAATGTCTACATGACTCTTACAAGGTGGGACGGAGGAGGATTGGGATTGGGGTGGGCGGTACAACAGTGCACTAGCACTAAGAGCTCGACGTCCCGATAAGTCGAAGACTGGGCTTTATCGGGAAGCAGCACTGGCAATTCTCCAGACTACTGCGATTGAGTCGTATCGCTGGGCTGGAAAATGGAGAACAACCTCTCCGTCGTGGATCTTTAGTAAAATGCTCCGCGATAGATCCCGGAGATTTCCCGCTCGACAATGTCGTCAATTATTCAGAGCAAGATTCCCATTGTCAACTCTTTCCTCTTGTGTAATTCTCCGTAGGCGCATCGGCCTGCTCGGGCGCAAAGCGGCCGATTATGCATATTAATCACGATGAGCTTGCCTTCTGGGACGCGACAAGTTAAGTGAACATTGGAAAATTGCTGGCACTCGCTTATGCTTTTATTCGCGGCCGCTCGGCTCACCGGTAATTAAGATACGCGTCCAGCCTTTAATCAACACGTACACGTGCCTCGCCGATAAGCTCTAGGAGGAGATGCAAGGTTTGAGAATTGCGAATGACAGTACGGTCGAGTGGCGTTTTTAACGAGGATGGAATCCTGAGGGGGGGGGGGGGCAGGCGGGGATTGGAGGGTGTTGGAGGGGGCATTAAAGTGATCGAAACTTCCGGTCGAGCTCATCAGCACGCGTCACCCCATATTACAGATAACTATTCTTTCCGCTCGTTGCGAGCTCCCATTGTGAGTGGCGGCCCCTCGTGTAAGCGATACAGTTTCCGATCGAGCCACCCCGTTTCATCCCCTGAGCGACTTACAAGAACTACCCTCACAAGCCATCGCCACCCCCCTCTCCTACACCATGCCGCCGTTCTCCTCGCCGTGTATTGCGCCTCTCTTTGTCAAACCTGGTCTGCGCTCTAGGTGCGCATTCCCTCTTCGGGCATTGTGAGCCCTTGCAACCCCTTGCATCTCCACGTCGAAAGGAGAAGATGGCGAGAGAGGACGGCTAAGCGAGAGTGGATTAGTTAGTTACATCAGAAGCCGAAGAGAGATAGAACGCGAGCGAAAGGTGAAAGGACGGAAAGAGAGGAAAGATGGACGAAGGGACTGATTCCCCCGATCTTCGGTTCCGGATTAAACTTTAATTGATTCAACTCCGCGGTCTGTAGCCAGCGAGGCGCACAGAAGAGGAGGGAACGCTCCTTAGCCTCCTTACGATAGACGCCGACCGGGGCAGGAGGTCCTTCTCTCTTATTCCTTTCAATCCCTTTCAGCAGGATGCGCCTATTATTCCCTTCCGCGATAGCCTGATACGTCGCAACTCAGATCGACTTGGCCAAGAGAAAATATAATAATTGCCAGTGAAGGAAAACCACTGGCTCTGCTTCCCGTCAATTGACATTGTTATCCTATAACGGAGTTGCGGAGAATTATTATTTTTAATAGAGTGAGTCGGTCCAGAGCAATGCACTTGCGTACCTTCCATTCATTTCTGATTGGCCGTCCGCTAGCTTGCTTTCATCCTGCTTATTCAGATGGTATTGTTGAAGGCGGTACAGCATATTTGAATATGTATGAATTACATTAAAGCTTTCAAAAATTTGTGTATAACACGAACACCAAGAAGATAAACGACGGTCCGTAAAGCTCCGCCTATGGGACTTCCCATCCAAGAATATCGCTCCAATTCTCCAGGAGGGTGAAAGAGGTAAAGCAGCTAAAGTTCTCGGTAACAGGGCACTACACTCTTGGCCGTGGGGTGAGAATAGTAGCAGCAGGGCAGGGATCGAAGGAAAAAAGAACGATGGAGGGTCTTGCCCCTGTACGCCCTTTTATTTGCGAATAATTGAAAGGGTTGCGGTGGAAAACAAAGGGAAGGTCAGTTTATGACCGCGCCTAGTTGGGGGTGAGCTCCTCATGCGGTTCTTGTGTAACTTTAAAAACCGCCCTGAGAATCCGATTATCCGGTAATCATGTCATAAGTGAGACGAAGGATGGACGTGGTTAACTTGATTTTTATCAGCCGTATAGTCGAGTCGGCCTTCTGCTCTTTCCCTCTGTTACCCCTGCTTTAGCCTTCCTCCACCCCATCGGACGCCTCCTCGGAGTTCTCTCTATTGTTGTCTCTGCTCGCCACTTGTAACGAGATTTTCATCGAGTTACTCGATGACGATGATAAAAAGGGAAGGAGAGCATGGCGGTAGGTATGTCGAGCTTTGCCGCAGCTCGGTGGCACCGACGTTGATCGGATTTTATGCCTAACAAGAAAATTATATTCGAGATTGGGTAGGTAATCGCGCGAGCCATCCCATCGCTTATGTACATGTACTCTTTCCAGCCATACGCTTCGTTTTCTTCTCTTTTTTTTGAAGCGCCTCATGTACGCTCCGGCCTCTTGCAAGTGTTCCACCCTTTCCGCGGGATATATTCTAGAAATAACTCGTTGGAATTATTGCGCGAGCGTGGAATGACTCGATAGACGGGAAGGGGTGGGGCATGAAACTACCGATTGCACGGTTCACATGTGAAAGCTTCCACTTCCTCCCAAGTCGAATCTGCCCAGAATTTCAACTCTAAATGAAATGAACAGCTTTCTCCGACTGATTATGAAGTTATACGCCAGGCCGTACTTTCAGTTCTCCAGTATTTACTATACTACTTCCTGTATCGCCAAGCCGAAATCTGCCGGTCTTCATCGAATAGCTCAGTCGAAGAGATATTTTGAATGCGCAACTACGCCAGGGACAAGTTCTTCGGGATCAAGAGTTCATATATGCTGCGAGCGGTAGTTGGAACTGCTCTTGAGAATTTTGTCAAAGGGAGCATCACGCGAATACGGTGAGGAAAGGGCAGGCGGATGGAAGGGTGGTGGGCAGGGTGGCCCGTTTGGAATTTAAGGGAGACGTTATACGAGATCATAAAGCCACGCGACCGGAGACGCCTAGCAGGCGCGTCGAAGTACCGGGGACGATAGGACTTCCGCCCTGGCAGGAATAACTAAGTTTTCGCTTCTGCTCTGGTCCCGTGGACCACGACGCTTCTCTATGGGTGAACATCGCTGTATAGCATGTTGCTTGGGTCGCAGGCCATTAAGCCTCAGGTTCACCACAATAAGCAGGCTGTTCCGCTCTGGCCGGCGGGTTACCGCTATTACCGAACCAATGACCCGCGGACACTGATTCACCGGATTTCTCCCATTCCCGGATGTCAGAACTCTTAGCAGTTAGCAGCTTTCTGGCTAAAGATAGCCGTTTTCCCCTGGATCCCCGACATCTCGTCACGCGATTCTCATCACCCCGCTTCCGACGGGTAGGTGTTGCTTTCCGAGAGCAGCATCAAATATATTCAAGGCCACTTTCTTTCTCCATTATCGCTGTACCAAGTTTCCACTGAAATCAATAAGTACGCTCGAAAGAGGCTTGACAAACTCGAGTGGCGCCCCTTGTTTTCGAAGTCCGTTCATTTGCATTTTCCAGATTGAATCTGCTGGCTCGATGTTGGCGGATCCGGATGTATCGTGCGGACTATCGTCATAGCATCTTACGGGTCACATCTTGTCGGGGGAGTTCATCTGTGCGATGAACGGAATCATACCAGAGTCTCTCGGTGATTTTGCTTTAATAGTTTTGATTCAATAGTTTTCACATACAGGCGTATACTTGTACGCGCGAGTGTGTCTGTATGTGTGTATATAGATGGATACAGGATAGATACGAAGGATGGCGCGCGCACTAACGGTGGCGGCGGCGCCGACGAAGAGGAGACACGGGTGGTGGCGGGGGTGGAGGCGATTTGGCCGAAGTATATTACCAACGTTACGGTGGTAGCGACCCCACTGTCGCTATAATCTGTTTATAAAACAATTTGCTGAGCAAGTGATGCGTGAGATACAATATATCTGCAAACATTGTTAGCATCGGCCCAATGAGAATCGCGGAGGTAAGGGTGGTGCTAGGTTGTGGGCCGTGGAGGAGGACGCTGCGCCAAGATCAAGGGGGTGCGCGCGGAAAAGCGCTCCCTTCCGTTCTTCTGAGGATGATCGGCCGGAGCTAAGCGAAATTCTCCTGTGATTCATCGTGATTTAATAACCCCCTCGAGGAGCGAAGCCCGGATGGGCATTTCGTGGGGCGGCCTTGCGGCTTTTCGATAAAAATACGATACCACCTATGAAATTGATCTCCAGAGACTCGTGCCGCTTTCGATCAATCGGCGCAAAGCGTTCTACTATCTTCGTCTTTCTCCTTCTAACTTCTCGATTGAATAATGTATTGGTGCTGTCGTTGCCTTCTTTTATTGTGGTTATTACGTGTGGCCTAGTATCAGTCACGGATTCTTTCAAACCGATACTCCGACCAATCAGCATTCACAGATAAAATATTACATTCTATAATCCTCGAGTTTCCTTTCCGAACATTCTGTGGGCGCTTATGATGCATTCCTTGCGGAAAATCTGGTAGATTATAGTCCGTTTGAATATATACAGCAATGGGAAATTAATCCCAGTGATAAAGCTGTCGTACTGAACAGAATGGAAGCTGCCATTTCCTGTTCGAAACGGAGGTATATTAATGTATGTTGGTAAATGGACATTTCTATAGTATAAGTGGCAGGCATACGATTTCCAGCAGTGCGTACAAGAATCAGGATAAAAATGTGTGATTCCGTATTGACGAGGAAGCAAGGTCGAAAGACAGGACACTCGTTTCCTCGGATCCTCGGCGAGCCGTGTGCGTCCTGGTCGTTTTAATTAATCGGATCCGAGATTTCGTTATTACCACTGATTACCTCACGTATCAGCGCACATATTTTTTCGAACGTAAAACGCTGGTAGAGACTAAAACATCAACGCCCCGACGGTCTGGTAGTTGATGACGGACAAAACGCGCATCACGGCCTCTCTCGTGTCTACACATACATTGTATAGGTGCGTCGGCCATCCAGGGTCCTCTCTCGCCTGCAGACCCATTTCCCTGCCTGCTCGCGTTTTACCCTCGTCCACCCTCTTCTGTCCGCTGGACGCTCGTCATCCTTTTGCCACGGTGCATCGTTGCATCGGTGTCCTGTGTGACGCTACACTTCACGCAACAGTAATTTCATCGTTATTTTTATAAATTGGGTGCCCCGTGTTAACGCTCCAGGTAACTCGTCCGTCGGATTACAGCTTTTTGTAATATTAAAGTTCAACAGCCCTCTCTGTCTCCCGCTCTGTCTCTGTCTCTGTCTCATTCCACGTCTCCTGTCGCCTCCGCCTCCGCCTCCGCCGCCGCCACCGCCGCCGCGCTACACATATTCTCACGCTCTCTCCTCGTTGCTCGGCTCGTCGTGTTCCACCTCTTGTTTGTGTAACTCTGCAATTATCCTGACACCTTCACCAAGCGAGCGAGAAACGAGCCGCCTGATGCATGCTTTCGCTAGCTTACAATTAGCCTTAGTGTCGATGCAGGTCGACGTCAGCCTTTAGTCACCTTGGTACACGTAGAGGTGTACATACTAGAAACTCATTTGCCAGTTCGAATAGATTAATTCTACTAGACGGTACGACTGGTCGATTAGACATCCAACGATCGGTTCCATTCGAGTGTCCCAGCTATCCTCCACAAACGATCCTATTACATCCACCCTATATTTAAGGTCAATAGACCGTTCACCTAGCGTGCATTCCACGAGGAACGCATACCTATATGTTACGCCCGGTTCTAGTGTTCCCTGGCACTCGGTAATCATCCCTTATCGCTTGGCAATAATTGCATCGGTCGGTGGTAAGCGCACACGGGCGACAAAAGAGGCGTCGAGATTACCGTCCTAAAAGTAAGTAGGTTTTTATTAAAAGCGGCGATGGAGCTAGCCGGGTGGAGGCCAGTCGCTTGCGCGCAAGGGATGAAGAGTACCGTCGGGGAAAAGGAGTCGTCGTCCTGAGGGGCGAGGAGATAAAAGCGAGCGAGCAAGCGGAGCTCGTTGCGGAGGTGACGAGGGTAGGTCGTACCCATCTCGTACCCGTTCACCCTCTCTCTCTCTCTCTCTCTCTCTCTCGCTCACGGCGACGGGGGCGTCTAAAGTGGGCGGCTTGGTGACACCGTGCCGGGTCGAGGGCAGCGGAGAGGGACGCGTAGGTTGAAGGGGGTGCCTCGGGCACGTGACTGCTCGTGCCGCCGCAGGAGGGCATGCCATAAAAAGAGCGAGGCTTACAGGCATGTAGACGCGGGGCCCCAGCCCGGGAATGAACGAACGGCTGGACCGTGGCTAGATCATCCGGAGGAGCCAGATCCCGACGCTCGACGCCCGACGCGACGCCCTCCCGTGTGAAATACATTATCGTTTCGTAGCTGCCGCGTGCATCTCTTTAAGTCTATGCTTAGGGCGGACTGGTCGTGTGCCGGCTGATTGATGCACGATTTATCGGCATCGCAAATTTGCACCAACTTCTTTATTTACAGTCCTCGATGCTACTCTTGTCGAAAGGGAGTCGAGAAACAACTTTGTATATTGTTTCAGACACATGATTTTTCTGACACTGACATCTTGCTTTGAACGTTGTGAAGTTCCAGGGAAGATAAGAATGTCCTGTTCTGAATTTGCACGATAGTTTGAGGGTACTAATTAAACGGTATAGAGCAAGTGGCAGAAATGGAGCTAACTAACGGGTATTGGTTCCTGGTGCAGATAGCAATGCTAAGTTACAGCGGCCCTTAATAATGGCGTATTGCTGCATTACCCGGTTCCCATAACAATCGGCGTGTAATTCGATTCGATATCGGGAATTAGAGTTATGACTCCATAGGAATAATATACGGGCAGGTCTTACTGTGATCGCCCGGTGGCGTCGAGCCGACACGTGCTGGCCGCACGCTCGCCGCGCCGGTCGCGTTCCAATTATAATGCGCGATTTGATACACGTCGTCTCGACGTCTCAATTCGTCCATAGTCTCGGCGAACCCTCCGCCACTTCTATTGCCGTGTAAAGATCGACCGATTAACGTTGATAAGTGGAACGTTCTGAACTTTAGCTACTCCTGGTGGTGGTACCTATAGACCGTATATATTTATCTATGTATGTGTGTATGTACTTATGTACAGATAGGAAATAGGCAATTCCGGCGGTGGAGATAGTCACGGCTCGTTTTAACGTTGGGGAATCCGATAATGGACCTATACGGTCATGAGTGTCACATGTCGGCGTTGCTCGCTCGATAGATAATTCCCCAATCCATTAATGGAAGGCGGGAAGTAGGAGGCTGGGACGCATAGAGGCGGCAGGGGCCGCTCATATTTTCGGGGGGCAACAAGCAAGAACGGCGCGCTGATAAGCGCGCTGGTGACGCCCACGCGAGGCAGGGGCACAGTACATGGCGTGGGTTATTAAAATGCGACGAGGAGGAAAAAAAGCTGATCGGCGAGCAACGAGGCGCGTGTCAAGCAGAGTGGCAGTCGATTCTCACCCCGTTAACGTGCGCCGAGCCCCTAAACGACTAAACGGCGTTACGCACACTGCATGCTTGCTTATTGCTTGCCGCTCGCTCTCTCGTTCGCCAGGCACACCGGACAAACTCATCGATCGCGCTACACTGCGATTTGCATTTAGTAATGACCTCCCATGCCCGTGACTGGACCAACATCGGCTGGACGTCGATATGCGCCGAAATGGATTGTCCGATACTTTGTCGAGCAATGCAATTCCGCGTCTATCGAGTTACCGAAATCAATGGTTAGCGTATGCTAATGCCGTCGACAAAACAGCAGATTTTCCCCATCCAGAATAAGGCTGCTGGAAGAGAAGCCGTGGAGTGCAGATGGGGTAAGCGCGAGGGCACGGGAAGAGGGGGTGGCTATTCCATGCAGGGACGCGCTTGCTATTTGACGCAGAGTACGAATACGAGCAAGAAGCGGAGGATAATACTTATGTAATACGTTTTTCCGTAGCCCACGTCGTATACAATCCCGCATTACGCAGCGAGCGCGCGACCGGCCGGTGCTTGTCTACCGTGCGAGCTGTTTCGTAATTTGTAAAAAGCAGCGCGCTACCGCGCCACGCTGAGCTCTGTGCCGAGCGAGCTTAGGACAGCAGTGGCTGCTGGCAAAGGGGCCAAAAAGGCGAATTGGACAGAGAGGTAGCGGGTCCGCGTAATATAATTCAGTAAGTTTATGACTGGCCCAGGGGAGCGATGGTGGTTTGCATATAACCGGGGCTAAGTTCGCCGCGATCCTCTCGAGCCGGACGGTGTGACAGAGTTAGAAAGAGAGGACGAGAAACGGCCGAGAAGGATAGAAAGGATGCAAAGGACGAAACGTGCAGGGGGTGCTCGCTTGGCCGTATTTCTTGTCTGGTGAGCTTTACGGTGCCGCGCTGCGTTATGACCGTCGAATGGATTATCATTTCTCTCTTTCTGCTGGCCTGCGCGCCCTTCTTCCCTTTCCTGACCCTATCCCGCATCTTTCCCCATTCCCGAGGCCGTCGTCCCGTCCCTTCGACTACTTCGGCTCGCTTTCCGCCCTTGTTCCATCCTGCTTCGCGCTCGCCTTCCTCTGCCGCGGAAGAAGACTCGCCCTTCTACCCCCTCCCCACTCGACCCAACCCAAACCGTCGCCAGTAAAGTCATGCAAAGTAGAACAGTGCAAACCCGATGCCGACAGATAGACCGGGAACAGTCTGCGAGGAGCAGCAAGAGGGAGAGGGGGTAGTTATGGGAGAGAGAGAGAGGGAAGGAGAGGGATGGTGGAAGTGGGGAGTAAGAATAAGAAGTGCAGGACATTCGGGCGAAAAGGAGATCGCGGGTGGTTAAAGAAGGAAGAGTCGACGGATAGAAGGACGGTTGTATCGCGAAGAAATCCTCTCCTTCCTTGGAGGGTTCACTCCTTCCCCCCGAGCATTGTTACCAGCGCGATACTGCTTCCTCGGTGCATGTAAGATGGAGGTAGAGCGGCATGTCGACGGGCGGGATGAGGTCGGCAGAGAAAAGGAGATAAATGGGCAAGGAGTGAAGGGAAGCTTGCTGGTACACCGGGGAAGGGGTTAGTGGGTGGTCTTCGGTACATAGCTTCGAATGTGCAGACTGACAGGTACATGAACGCGATGGTACTCGATACATATGTGTACAAGTATGTAAGAGAGTTCGCACATTTGCGGTATACCGCTGGTGTAGTGTGCACATGTGGGATATTGTGTGGTTGTGTGCTTGATGTGTTCCTAGAGACGCGAGAGGGCTCGGGAACCGAAGGTCTCATCTTATGTTGCACAACATTGGCCGCCATCATTGGAGCAAGCCGACTGGAATTAATTTGAATGTTTTTTGAGCGGCACGGCCCGGGGGTCTTCGTCTCACAAGAAACGCCGGAAACCTCCTCCACCCTCTTGGACGCAACCAGCCTCAACCCTCGTCGGCTTTACCACATAAGCACCGCGCTCGTAAATATACGCCGATATTGCGCCCTCACTATCCAAGAATACCGCAATTTGTCTTTTTCCACGACGATCCACAGGAATCTCGTTTTATTGGCCGATGATGCGCGCTCGTCTCCATCGGGGCCGTTCACTTCGATCACTCTCAGAGGAGTTTCGAACGACGGCCATCTGGAAACGGCGCATACATAGTCCCTACCTTGTCGCGAACGCAGAGCAGTGGAAATCAATCCTTGGCGAGATGCATGTCGTTACTAGACTAGAGACTCACAATTTTCCTCACGCTTCGGTTGAACGTTCCCAGTATTCCATTATATACTCTTCCCATAAAAGTAGCCACGCCCAGAATAGCCCAATCATACATTTGATTCGATAAATCCGATGGGGGATGGATGATCGCCTTAAGCGGCAAGGAAAAGGTGGCCAAACTGAAATGTAGTGCGCCGCTATGAAGAAGCATATTTGTGGGAAACTATACGGCATTGATAGGGGAGAGCGAACGGGTGGAGTACATACGTACGACTGAATCGGGCTTGGCACAGTTTACGAATTCGCCTTTATTCCGGCTGGCAATTGACAATGTGTGTACTGGCGAATTCGCGCGCGCGCGCGCGCGCGCGGCTACCGCTATCGGTGGAGGATCGGCGTCGCCGGCGGCGTGTCAGGATGCTGGGCGCACACCGCTCGTGCAACGGGGCTTTATGTACCAGAAGTGATGGGTACATTTGTTCGTTATTTCGCCGTGTTTTTGTTTTTCCAGGGACTTTATTTACGACCGGATAGTCGAGCCACAAATATGCGCCACCAGATAGCCTGACGCATTCTGTTCGGGCGCACGTACGTTTGCACTTACCGTAGCCCCGTACTCTCTACCAGTACCGTGTTTCCCTCACTCACCGATTCATGGGTTCCTCTGTTGGTGTGTTCGCTCGCTCGTCCGCTTGTTCGGCGTACGAAGCGCGATATTTCGCGGCGCGCTTTTATATCCACAATAATTTGTAGGAAAGAGTTTGCTACCCCATCCCACGTATCCGCGACCGCTCTGGCAATGTCATCCGCCAAACTATCTACGCTTGCCGTGGCGTGCCACGTGAACCGCGACTAATAATAATGAAACGCGGACCACCGGCAATAGGTGATTTATATGCGCCTCTTTTTCACCGTTATCGCTCTTTTCCTCGCGATATTTTCCCTCATCCCTTTCCTTCCATGACCTCGCCCACATCCTCGCTCTCGTCCTCGCCCACGCCCCCATACGCCACCCTGAGAATAGCTCCTATCCGATTAGGATAGCACAATGCTACTTCTCTAAATCTAGATGTTCTACTTCGGTTCTTCCAATTGCCCACATGCTGTGTTAACGGGGATAATCGTTGGGAAACTTGTAAATACTGCTATATTTAGTACTGCAATGCACGAAATGTTCCGGAGAAGTTGTCCGGCATGAGTAGTTACTTTGAACCTTGTACGGAGATTTTTACATGGGTAAAATTGTACTAGTGATTCTGTGCGAATGTTGTACCTCATAAAAACATAATAAGAATGGTGCACTTCTGATACTGATGGGCTGGCGTTATTGAGCATAGGCGGGCAAGTCGATCATTAATTTAAATTAAGGCCAAGACAGCAGGAGTCAAAATAGCCGTTGCCGAGCGTAGTCTAGGAATGAAAGGACATTCAATTTGGAAATTCATAATTAATAAAGAGCGTTCGGCTCGAGTCGAGAGGCAGGCAGGATGGTAATGAATTACCGGGTCCTGACGTCGGCTAGAAAGCGAGCGGAGACGTAAGTTTCTCTTTGGCCCCCGCGGTCGTTTTCATTCTACTTAATACGGCAGAAGGAGGATCTTGGAATAAAACTTATTAAAGGTCTCGGCACTCCGGATTTCAGGAATCGGAGTGCTTTTCTTCGCCGTGTCTGCTGCCGGTACGCACGAGTGCCCACGAAAGAACACCAATTTTTTGCTCTCGAAACTTTCAGGAACGCGACGAACGGCGTCGCGTGGCAAGGTTTAAGAGAGAAGGAGAGTGACGGAGGAGAAAGGAGCGAGAGGTAGACGGGCAAAGCGGGCGGTTTCGCACAATAAATCTGGCAGATATTTGTTAGAGAGGGTAGGAAGCATTTGTCTATGTTAAAGGGGTGGCGTAGGAAGGGCGCCGACAACATGGGCGCCTCCATCTATCAACGGCTCCAGCAAACACATCAATCCACGACTCACGCCACGATGAACAATTTTAAGGGTGGGAAAAAAATAAGTGTTGATTGGCAAGAGCGATCCGTGATCGTTGTTTCGAACGGCCTTCCGCTGATCGATACCATCACTCACCCGTCCCTCCTATCGGATCAAGACCAAAAGCCTGGATATCCCTGACATTAACGAGGCCGAGAGACAATTACTATTCACAGAAACTTGAATTACATTTTTCTCCGTGGTCTTTAGGTACGTAGCATTTTCGCCAGTTAAATCCCTTGATTATTGACGCTACGATGTGGTTCCTACAGAAAAGTGGAATCGATCAATTATGTGTGCGTCAAGAGGTGGATTCCGATTGCAGGCCGCTGACTGTTCCGATCGCATAATCATCGACAATAGGCAATTTCGCATTTCAAAGGACAGTATAGGTAGTCGTTGTGATCAGCATGTAATTAGGTGTGGTACGTGGCCAGGCACGTGCTGACAATTCATCAAGCGGCCTTACCCTGGCGGCGCACGCTCAATCCACACAACGTCATTTACGGGTATTAGAACCACCAGGCATTTTGCCTAACTTACGTAACGCCATTGCTGCCGTTTTGCCACTGGCGTGTCACCCCTGCTCTTTCGACACTTTTTTAACCGTCCAGTATATACCGTAATTCAACTGACATTCCATGCTAGTAGTATACGTCAATGATGCGTCAGACATCCGTTCAATGCCTTCGATTCTATCGTTATACATATATACATTAACACGACATTTTTTATATTATTTTTCACTGCTCATTTATGGGATCTTGTGTTCACTTTGAAGTTGATATTTATTCTGTACGCTATTCCATAATTCGGATTACACTCCTCAGTAACAGGAATCTTTTGATCGACGCTTTCCTGGCCAAGCAGGTAAAAACTGTGGCCCTTCGTGCGACATTTCGCGAGTAATCCACTTACGGTCCTTCGTTGCGCGTCCGTGTTCAGCCACCCTTAAGTACTCAAGCAAATTAAACCAGTACCTACTCAGCGGCTTTCAGCCATTCTTCCTTCGCGCCCTCCAGTCCCTCCACCTCTTTTCTCCTCCTCCATTTCAGGCCATAGAGGAAAACTCTAGCTCAGGTGGATTTCGTGCGGTGACTTTTTGAAATGGGTCACTCTTCATGCAAAGGTATAGCAAGTCCATCGGAGTACACGCATGCTCGCAATGTCATTTTGAGATGCATCGAAATATCTTTGTATGGGTCGACAAGACTGGGGTTTGTTCCCTTGGCTGGTGGCGGCGGGTTGCTATAGAGACACGTAACCATCCAGCAAAGGGAACATTATGGCGCTCCCGAGGAAACGAGAGGGTAAGGGGACTCCAGGGCAGAATTCTGCTTCAGCGTTTGGCGAACTAAAAAAGAGGGATCTCCCTCTCGACGTCAAGGAGAACATCGGCTCTCGCCACTTCCAAACAGTATGACGAGTTCCCTGACATTTTCTTGTTTCACTAGTCAAGTCGAACAGGTTCAATAGTGGCTGAAGAATAATTGGTTTAACAGTGTGGCACTGTGAATGGAGACTTAACAACTCCTTTTACTGGAGAACAAATTGACTCAAAGGTTTCTTTCCCCACGCTGTAGATAAGAGCTCGCCATGCCACTGACATTTCATTAATTTACCAGCTTCGTGTTTTCAACTTATGAATCTTAATAAGGATGCTATTCAAATATTTAGCACACGGCACGTACGGCAACATTGAGAAGCTCGTTAAGCGACGCGGACAGCCGTTCCGCTTTGGCCGCAAAAAGAGAAGAGCCAGGGATGATGGGACGCGTTAAATGACATAGTCATACGGTTACGAAGAGAGTTTTATTCGCGCGACTGCCGTCTAAGAAGATTTCGTGGCTGCGCACTTCCCACAAGGATTTCCCGGCAATCGCCGCATCCCCCTCTCTCTCTCTGTTTTTCCCTTTCGTGGCCGCATTGGCGCATTGCCGAGGAAAACCCAAATAACTCAATTAAAGAATTTCCATGAATCCGTCGGTTGCCCGGAGATACATATTTATGATCTGATCAGTCCCGCGCAAGAAATTTGAATCAAGCCTCCGGGCGGAAGGCCAGCGTCCTTTCCCTCGGCAAGTTCTTCCGTCTCCCGTGGCCCATAACTACAGAGTTTTATTGCCGCGGATGCGGAATGAAGAAAGTTCCCGGTTCCTCCGGCGTGATTTTTTGCCTAACCGAATTATCTGATACATCCTATACGTGGACTGGGATATCTCTGTAGAATCGGTTTTTTCTCGCGCCCTCAGACTTTTCTGTTTACCTTCGGTCCAATTTACTTCGATTCAACTTCTTCGTTAGTACGATATTACAATTCTCCAATAAATAGAAGTGAGATGCCGGTTTCTCCATTCCTGAAGATAATTTTACGAGTCGCATTTTTAATTCGATAGATTCCTTCGTGATGGAGTAGCGAAAATATTTGACTGACGAGAACTGTGACATAATTGTGAAAGAAGTGTGATGGTCCACGTATCCATGGAATCTGAAGTTCAAGAAACTGTTGAGAAACTGCTTAGATAGATGCTCGACATAGAGATACACGGCCAGGGCAATTACTTGGGCACGCCCAGAGAACATAGGTAAAAATTGCGCTTGGCGGATTCTAGCAGCAGAGAGCAAAACGATACCAAAATTGCGAGGGAAACAGACGCGCGTTCCCTGCGCGCCGTATCCAACCTTTAGGTAAAGGGTTCGCACGCCCTCATCCGCGAGTCCTTCTCCCTCTTGGGCTTTGTCTCTCTGGCGTATCCTCTCTCCGCTTTCCTCCGGTAGCGGGTGGGGGTTTCAAGCGGTCTTGCGGAGTGCCGAAGGCTGGAGAAAAGGCAAAAGGGAAAAAAGTGGCGTCCCAGGAGCTGAAGGCCAAGAAAGGGGAGTAGATAAAGGAACGAGAACGGGAACGGGAACGGTAACGGGGAGACGAAGAGAGGGCAGAGTGCGGAGAAAAGAGTCTCCGCGAGGGACGGGGTGACGACGGGCAGCCCGGCGGTTGGATTTCATTTCGTCTTGCCGCTTTGATGTCCGTGATGCGTGCTGCTGGCCCGCTTCTGCCTTTTTAACAAACTCATCTCCTCGGCGACCCTTAATCTCCGCCCTTTGCCCTGTTCTATCCACCTTTCTTTGCTTTCCTCTACGAGTGTCTTTCTAGCTGCATGTGTATGTGTATCTGTGTGTGTATATTCACATTGACACTCCAGTTCGTCCATGAGTGCGACTATACCTTCAGCTGCGCTTTTCATTTCATAGCAAATGTCTCAACAAAGTATGTGTTCCGCTATTTGCCGGATGAGTCATGTGTTCAGTAGCCCAAGATCACGCGTCATCTTCCGATGCTAGCGCGCTGCTTTGCCAAAGGGGACGGGGACAAAGCTCTCCGTGAATCTTCCCTGTGCGCTTCGTGATAGCTATCGGTTTTAATTCGAAGTCACAAAGAGCGTGTCAAAACAATTTGCGGTTACGTGATGCCGCCCCTCATATGCAATGCGAGATAGTGGTTGATCACCGAGAGCGGTGAAGCTGTGCCCGAGCGAACGGGGCTGAAACCTTGGTGGAGTGGAGTGGTTCACCCCCGGACAAGGCAGCTCCTTCAAAAGGCAAATCATTACAGAACTTTATTATTTCGTAATGACGGGGCTGCTCCCCCGAGATGGAACATCGTTTGCGGAAAAGGGTCACATCCGCATTGTGCTCTCGCAAAATTAAGTGGCCGCTGCCTTTGTGCGCGGCGCCCCTCGCTGTCGTCGATGATCGTCGCTGGGCGTCCACGGCCAACGTGGTTGTCGGAGTCCACGGCTGACTATTAGGTGAAAAGGGACGGAGTCGTTTTTAGAAGACCGTACGATTATGTTGCGGAACGACTTCGCTCTGCTGGCCGCCACCACCGCTGTGGACATAAGTCATGAGCCGGCGAGGAGGTGTCATAAAAAGGGGTTCTACGGAGGCAACACGCAGCACGTTGAAATGGAGGAGGAGCACGATGGTAGCGCGGTGGTAGATGGTGCGAGTGGATATTTCCCAACGCGTACACCAACTCCATCGCAAATTAGTCGGAACGAAATCTCACCGCTTTCTCGTCTGCGAAGTTGCGCGTGCGAAAATGCGAGAAAATGGCCACTCTCGCTGCTAGCTCCTTTAGTTAGATCGACCTAAGATAAGAACCAAGCTGCTAAAACAACAAAATTGTAGGTAAGCTCGCTACACATTTATTTACGCTCTATGTTGAAAGAATAAAATGATTAATAAATTATATAGCTATTATCATTGGATAACTGGATGAATTTTGCTACAATAGGATCAACCGATTATGTGCATCCATCATACCGTATTTCACTTGAAAATATATCTAATTATTATTCTGAAAAACATGCTATGGTCTTACTAGCGAAAACGTATGCTAGAGATCGTGAGAGCGTCTCAGTTGATGGCCAATTGATTTCGCGGGGGAAGCAAGCTGCGGAACCCCATCCTCTCTGGCGTGGGAGCGGCCGCGTGTTGCTCAGGCTATCAGCATGTTATTAGTATTGAGGTGAGACCGTTTTCTAGGACCATTGATACGTCGGTTGGCGAGGGAGTTGGCTGGCAAGGGGTTGCATCGATGCTAAAGGAAGGGTATAGAAGGTATATGTGGGAGGTCGGAGCTGGGGTTTTAGTTTAGCGCGGCTGATGCGTGACCGAGCGCTTCTACTCGCTACGGGGGTCCTTGTTAGGGCGCGGAAACAGCGACACGCATTGCGTCCCTGGGGTCTCTTTTCCGCTCTTGCCCGATGACTATAACCTCACGCTCGTTACCGCGTTACCGCTTTCCTCCGGGGCTCCTATTTTCTCGCATTTGCATTTATCGTCCCTTTGCGGCACGCTCCGATGGGGCCTCTGCTAGGTCGTGCGTTCTTTTGGTATCACTGGGTTATTAGGCTCACCGACGAGTAAACTATTACTCTCCGTTTAACCTACTAAGCGCTCCATTTAGGTACTGTATAGTTCTTACCGTTTTCATTACAATTCTTTAAACAATTGTCCTTCTTTACTTCAATAACTATGTACCTCCAATTAGGGGATTTGAAAAGTGCCATGGTGGCTTTGAGATTTCCATTTCGAATTAGCGATGCGATAACCATTGCTGTGCGTTCGTCGAGTCAGCATGCCTTCAACGGCCACTTGTATCGCTTTAAACGGTGCAAGTGCAAAAGAGGGCGAAAAATTTGTCACTGCGCCACGTAATCCCATGGGAGAACTCGTGTCCCTCTGATCCGCTCCGGTAGGATTCTCCATTTGCAATGTGGGCGAACGTAATCGCGGTATAACGTCTGCTTTTAAACGGTAAATTCGAGTGCACGAACGTGAATGGCAATCGGGCGGCCCACGGAGATCGTCAGTCGATCGGGGATCGCGGAATTGGTATCTATGTGTGCCCTTTAAATCAAAAAATCCAATCCCCTCGAAAACATGAGTCTGACAATACTGGCGAGCAGCGGGGTATCCGGTATTTCGTGGAGCTTTCATGGAACGGCATCAATCCGGGTTATACGTGCACTCGTAACGTACCTGCCTCTACACCGTTTGCCAACACACATCTGCATCTATTCGATAACCCAAATAACGAGCATCCAGAGAACGACGACAAACGGCTCGTGATCCTTTTTGACCATTCGCCATTCTGGCGAGTGCCATTGTTCCGGCTATCGTTAAATAGTAGGAGCTGTAATAAACTAAATACTGCCAATTGTAATAAAGCAGTAATCGATCAAATAATTATGCCCTCCCTGCCTCTGATGGAGAATGAATAACAGAAACGTAATAAAAAAAAGGAAATTCTCAGTGTCAAGTATTGATGTCGATGGATGGTGGCTATTGACGTTACGGGCGGCTTTATACCGCGTACATGTTGCCGAATTTCACTCATACCCACTCACCCACCTCCTATGTTCCTTAAAATAGCAGTTTGTATTCAGTAAAGGGTGGGAATATCAATTGAAATCGGAATGTTTAAACAGGAGGCTTTGATAGCTGCTGACAAACTGAATCCGATTTACATCGCCAATTAAAGCTTATCGACACCACTTTAACACCAAGCCGTTATTTTTGTATTATCAATGTACTATTTGAATTACCAATGGCCAATCGCACCTCGTCATCGTTTCCGATAGGTGATTTGAGAAACTCTTCAAACAGTTTCATTTGTTCCAGTTCTATTGGTAACCGCGTGAAAGAATGCGGCTTTGCATTCCGAGGGTAAAACGCGCGAGACGTAAGTGCGAGACGCGAGTGGTTCTGGGTATTGGCACCTGGTCCATCTATTCGTCTTCGATGAGTCTCGGAGGCTCTCGTCCGCTAGCGATCGGGTGCAGATTCATTGCAGAGGATCAGTGGTGGGATTCCGGTACAGTCCGGCAGTAGATTCAGTCAGTGTATAGACGGTCGAGGGAGTGAGTCCTCGAGCAGTAGAATAGGGGTGACTGGTAGATTGGGCAGACGAGAAGTGAAGAGCGAGCAGTAGTGGAGGCAGGTATGCAGGCAGGTAAGCAGGCGTTTAGGCAACCAAGCAACCGGGCAGGGAAGCAGGCAGGCAGGCAGGCTGGAAGGCAGGCAGGCAGGCAGGCAGGCAGACGGATAGGCATGCTATGTTAGGCCGTTTGGCTGCCTGACTGCCTGACTGGCGGGATGGCTGGCTATCGAGCGACGCCGATGCAATTCCAATTCCTGGCTGTCAACGGCAGAGCTGCGGGAGACGCGTCCATTCGTGATCAGCCTCCCGTGAAATCCCGTGCCCCTCCCCGCCCCCCCCGGTACACCCCGAAACGAAACCCAGCCTCGCGCCGTCCTCGCCCTGACTCCCTATCTTTCTGCTCGCCTCTCTTTCTACCTCTCTCACTCTCAGCACACCAACCCTCTCTGCCACATCCCCTCTCGCGCACATACACACACCCAATTCTCTTTCCCTCTTTCTTTGACTCGCAGAGGTCCGCGATTGTTTCACCACGCGCTCTGTTTCCCCAACTCTTCGCCGCCGTGCGCTGTCTGCATCTCTTCCTCGCTCTTTTCTTATTTCCTTCAAGATTCTGTCTACCGTGCCGCCCATGCTTTTCGTCCATCGCCTCGCAGTCTCCCATCCTTTCGTTCGGTATCCTGTCAATCGATTTCCCGGCATTTCTGTTTCTTGCTGTATGCCGAACCAACCCTCTCACCCCCTGGAGCTCTAATGCCCTAAGTATGCCGCGGATCTTCGGATTCGTCTTCTCAAGATACCGAAGTCGCTGCGCTCCCACCCCTTCTCTCTTCCCTTCCTACTCAAACTCAGCGGTTGGCTTCTGTGCCGATATGGCGAAGTACCTTGATATGACATGCTAGTATAGTTAACCAGTAAACCGTACATGCGTGGATAATCCTGAGTGATGGAGAAGAGTTGAGAAAGCAGGTCGGAAGATGAATCTGTGGCGATTGTTGCATGTCGGTGGAGGATGAGGGTAGTGCGCGCAGGAAGTGTCTGCGCGAGGATCGACGGGACGGGCGAAGGAAGAGATAAAAGTCTCCCATAGATATTGTCAGGTGAGTGTATCTCCTTCCTCGACATCTGTAGGCTGCGTCTATACTCTATACCGAGGTGGGACGACAGGGTATAACCTCGATGTTGGCTCCTTTCACAGGGGCGTGCTCACAGTTACCGCGGCAGAGGAGAAAAGACTCGAATGAAAGAAGAGGCAGACTCCCGGTAGAAGCGGAGACGAAGGCGAGGCGGTAGGAGCAGAAGCCGGCGGAGAGTGGGAGTAGACCGCGGAAGCGCGGCGAGATTGCCCTAACACACAACACAATTCGGCGGCTTCGTCTGCTTCGATGGATTTTAAAAGATCCCCCAGATTATTACTTTTTCCTTTTCTTTCATTTTGCTTCTTCTATTATTATTTCAGAGGGACGAATGGGTGCGCTCGCTCGGCTTTCAGTGTGTGCAGGTTGTTGGCGAGTGAGCGAGCGAGCGAGCGGGCGCCGCGACGGTGGCGAGCTGTGCGTGGTGGTTGTGCGGCTTGGGGGTATTGGACCAGGAGCGCTCACTCGCTCGCTCGGGGTCTCTAGGTGTGCAGACCAGGCCCCTCTCCGAGTGTTGGTCGCATCCCCGGGTTGAGCTAGGCCGGGCTTTGGGTTGGGTTGGATGCGTGGAAACCATGGACGACTTTGGGTAGGCTCGTTGGTTTCCCGCCGCGACTATCGGCGCGTATTGAAGCTCATCGTCACGGAAGTAACGTCGGGACAACGGCAGCGGCCTGAACGGGAGTGAGCGTAGAGACGAGCGACCACTGGAGGAAGAGGGATATGCTGAGTGAGCGGCGAGAGGCTTCGCTCATGATAGCGAGAAGGATGGAAACTAGACACGTATACACTACACACGCACGCCTCTCTCACGCAATGGATGTAGACAGGTGCAGAGAACAGGGGAGAAGAACGGACGAGAGAGAGAGTAGAGTGAGTGAGGGGGGTGGCAGAGGCAGTGGCAGAGGCTGGCGGGCAGGCAGGCTGGAAGAGAAGGCAAGCGACCGCGCACCAGATGCTGCCGCTACCGGTGTTTCCCGCTCGTGCCTTTGCTTCCATTTCGTGTCGATGCTTCTCGGCTTTTTTCTGTCTTTTCTGTCCCTCCTCATCCCACACCACCCACCGCGACGAAGGGGTTTTATACGGCGGCGTGGGCCGGAGAAGAGCTCGCTGATAATGGTTCGTCAAATGAGCGCATGGGAGAATGTGCGCGAGAATTTCCGCCGGGTAATGTTCTTGCGCTTTCGCTCCACAGTGATGGTTAGCCTTTCTTTAACAAGAGCGGAGATTCCTGTCGCATAGCTTTGCTTCAATCAGATAATCAGTTGGCGCAACTTTCCCTTTTGGTTTACTCCGCTAGAGTTTATACTTAGTAACTAAAAAGCAGACTTGTATATCTATCTTTACGATTCATTGAATGAATATTAAACTAGACATGCCGTGGCATCGCTTTCGTAAGATCATAAGGGTGAATCCGGTCGGTTCTCTCAGAGGCACTGATCCTCGGGGCACAATATGTGCGGGGAACCACAAAGGCGAGAGCCGAACACTATTATTAACTCCCTGGGATTTCTTACAATGCTGGATTTACTAAGGGTTGACCAATTATGTACAGTTCATCACACTCGAGGTGCAGGTAAGTACAGGTGCGAGAGAATTGAAAAGCTAAATCCGATACAGAAGCGGGAACAGGATGTTCCCCCTCGACTGCTTCCCCTTCGATCCCTTCCTTCTACGGTATTGGAGATAAGATGTGATATAATATACGTTTACTACAGATATCCTAGTGAAGATCGCAAGTGTTGAAATTATATGGAGTGTACATCCCTTAGGTTCAGTTTTAATTAAATCATTAATCATTTAGATTCAAATAATAATTATTAATATTATTATGACGAATCTAACTAACGTAGTAGGGGGCAGAAACCTCATATGTAGCCTGATGTAACAGCAATATTACTACCATTTCCGCTTCGTTCACTGCGTTTATGATCCTCTGTGCTAATATATGATGACAGCGGATTCTAATTGGCTTTGAATCGATTCCCTTTTGCCATTACTATTTGTTTGAATGTGCTATTCGATTATGGTAGCACTCTATCTACTGGGATATTAGAATCGCATTTGATTTGCCCAAACCTTTAGTGATAGAACACATTCACGCAGCCAGGCAAATTCGAAGAATTTCCTTTCTCATTACACGAATTTCGTAGTCCAAAAGCTAAGCGCGGATTCAATTCCTATTGCTTCTATCAGGACCATTAAATCCATAGTAAAGTTTTGACATTTTCCTTAATGCTATTAAGGAAAATATTATTAACCATTAATATTATTAACCAACCACAGATATAAACGTGTTTAGACATAGTAACTGACAAGTGATGAATTAACGGAAACTAAGCTACTTGGAATAGTAGTGGGTGCCAAGAAAATTAAAGATTGAACAGAGCCTTTTGGTAAACTGCGCCAGTTTTTCGTGGATCCTGTGATTATCTTGGAAGGAGTATGCTGCGGGGGAGGTCAAGCGAGGGGTGGTTCGGTCGGTCGGTCGAATCCTCGTGTGCGCGTCCCGCGGAAGCTACGATACATCATTTTCGGCTGGGATGATCTTACGGTAGATTTACCATTTGTACAGTTTATGGGCGTCGGTCTGGGCCATAAACTTGGTTGGCAATGACGGGAGGCCGGCTTGCCGTCGAGCAAGTTGGGTAAGCTACGCTCTTGGGATCGGTGTGCGGCCGACGGGGGGTGGTGATTCGGTCGGGCAAGGAGAATGTCCTGGCCAAAAGAAGTCGGCCTGCGGGGGTGGAAGTAGTAGTTGAGCTTCTGGTAGAGGCAATAATCGGGTCCCCCAGGTTGGTTGGTAGCCGACAAAAGTGCCGGCGATCCATCCAGTTCCCTTCCAACTTGCGGCACGTCCCACCCCGTTATCCGACAGACTTTCCTTGCTCGCGTTGAAATCGCTCCCCCCCTCCTCCACCACCACCCACCCACCCCTTCACCAGCAACTGGACCGGCTGGCTGATGAAATATTTACGGGGCTGCACATCTCGCATCGGTGAGCTTCCAACGCCGCGCACTAACTCTCTCTCTCTCTCTTTCCTCGGATCTCCCTCGAATTCCTTCGAATACCGATTCTCGATGATCTATTGTACTTTCTCCGCGGCCGAAGATGGAATGTTGTTATCGGCTATTTTTCTCGCTCGGCACGCCTGCAACTTGCGGCCAGAAGGAGTCTTATTGTTAGGGGGTGGGGAATGTATTATGCGGTTGGAACCGCGGTCAGCGGAGCGGGTGCGCGCCTTCCAGGAGAAACAGGCTATTCATGTAATAATTCGTGTAAATCCGATTGGACGTGCAGCTCGTGCAGGTGAATTGGGATCAGATCGATGAAGCACGATTCGTCGCGGTACCGCGCGAAAAGGGTTTTGCTCGGAGCGGGCACCATTCACTGAACATGCCCTGTGCTCAGGATAACCACAATAGAGGCGAGCGTATGCTTGCTCGTTTGCACGGGATGCCTGTCGGATCCTGATAGCTTCGGGAGGTAACCCACAGGATCGCTTCGTACATGGCAGCAGTGAACGCTTCCCCATTCAGCAGCCGAATGGAAATTAAATGTGCAGTCGACCGAATCACTGATTGATTTGTATTCTCTGATCTGCTGGTCGTCCTACCAAGGAAGTGTGCTAAACTATCGGATTTATGTTCGCTCCTAATTGCGTGGTACTTCCTGCACGCTACTCCCTTTCTTTTTCCTCTTGGCTCGGCTTCCGAGTGCTTGCTTGCTCTCCCTTTTCCCCAAATCGCTCGCTCTCTACCCTCCGACCTTCGCCAATCTTCGGACCATCCTTCTTACGAGATTGCTTTCTCCGCAGGATGGTGGGAGGGACCCTAAGCATCCTTTCGCAAATCTCTCTCTCTCTCTCTCCCTCTCCCTCTCGACTGCCGGATTACAATTTCCAGATGGCAAAAAATACGTTGGGAGACTAGAGACTCTCTGGATCATACTGCACTAATTCCCGGTGATGTGCATCTTAGAAATTGGATGTGTGATCATGTTATGTATTCTCGTACACATGAAATATACTTGTGGCACTCTGACGCGCTAGAAATATATGTATCGTGTGGCAATGACAAATGGACTATCGCGCGATGAGTAATTGCAAAGATGTTCTCTGTGTCTATCTCCAATGGAGTAAGTGATTTTCACCCCAGCCGAACAGTAATCGCTAATGCAATAACTCGAGAGTATCCAGGCAGAAACAAGGAAAGTAGAATCTTAGGAAGATGATGTAGCTTTGTGTATTAATAAGAGAACAACAGCGATATAACGCAGTTTTACTTTTTCATTCAAGTCATTTATTTGTGTTTCTCGGTACACTTTTGACGGTATATTTAATAGAATTGGGTTTGTTATTTCGGCATTGCAAGTAGTTTTGTTGCCAGTATATATTATCAGCACATCTTCCAGAACAAAACGTTCATTTCATGCTTACATTAACTTTTATGTATGTACATATGTAAATATATACACAGAGAGAAGGGCAACTTAGGATCTGTAGCTGAATTGTGCTGCCACCAGCCGCTGTGATTCGGTATTGACATTACTTCAACCCCTATTTTGTTAATAATATCAAACAAATTACAAATCAATTTTTTTGTTGCCTACAGTGGATGCAATATAATAAAATAGTTGTATCTTAACTTTATGTTGAACTTTATTTACCGGCTGCGAATAGTTTAGCCGATGAGTCTGGACGATTATGAAACAAAGTTTTCTAACTTTCCCTTATACGTTACACAAATAATTCTTATTTAAAGGGAAATTTCTATTCAGTAGATTCCGCACTTGGCTTATCGAATTAGCCAGAATTAGTAGAATATGGGTGATGTTGCATGACGAATAAAAAAATTATATATACAGTTGGTAATGCTAACAATTTGATAGTAGGAAGTTGTTTTTAGGGTAATGCATCACTTTACTAACAGCTAACAACCCTTTCATTATCTTCTACAGCAAACTTCTTGAGATTTTCTAAAACTGCCGTTGAACATTTTTTCTGGTATATCCGATAACTATTTATAAAGTGGGAACTTTAAAACCGACTGTAAATGTAATGGTTGAAATTTACCTTGGAACATATTTTACATTATATGTGTTCACAAAAGTTCATAATATGAATTTGTCATTTTGAAGCGATTTAAAAGTTTATAAACTGAAATTTTATTCTGGTATTTACCCTTATACGATACAACAGTTATTTCTTTTTAAGCGTCCGTTTATGCGAGGAGAATCTCTCGGATAACGTACCGACTGTTGATTGGTCTGATCAATTAACGGTAAGTTTAACGGGAATACATATAGAGCGACGCACGAGACTTGGAATCAGCTTTTTACCATCAAATTATCGGTAATACCGACGTTTGCGTAGTTATTTTGTTCGCCAAATAATGTTATCAGGGTCGTGTGTCGATCGAGCACTACACAGGGCGAATCATAGCAGATACCGACGGTCTATCGATTAATTGGTAAATACTAAATTAGGGTCGATAAAAGAGCTGCAGGTATTCATCCCATTTTGGCCATAATAGGGCGTCGAAGAAATAGCATTTTGTTACTAGTAATAAGCTCATCCCATGCTGCACATTTCCAAGTCCATCCGTCTGCGAAGATAGTGTAGCGACACGTATTTCACTATTTATTTTCCTGTCTGCCTTGCTATTCCTGGTGTCTTTCCATTTCTATTGCATTCATTCATGACATATGATAGAATATTTTATAAATGCGGTTTAAACGTTCGATTGGTAAAAAAGATACAGCCTTTAAATGGGGCAGGTTTTCTAGAGGCACGACAGCCACTAAGTAATTGTGGGATGAGTTACTATTAGTAATAAAATTCCAGTCGATTGCTTGTTTGAATTGCGAGGAATCAAAATAAAATACTGCTTATACTGAATCGAACTGGAAATTCGAGATTGTAAATTTCGCCCCTTACAACGAGGACTAATTTTGTTACTGGAATTGTGTTAATTTAAACTAACAAACGTGCATTTAAATTTTATATTAACGAATTGCACTTCCCGTGAAGATCTTGCAATCTTGAAAATATATCATTCATGATGATGTTACAATGAGACTGTTATTCCGAACTGCGAACAACGTTAAATTTTTTATGGAATCGCAATGATTTCGTATTCATAGTTTCTTACAAACAAACTGCGAATTCGGGAAGCCCCAGAGGCTTTCCGGATGTGGAGAAGGATCTCGCTAAGTGTCGGCTTAAGCCTGTTACATTACATTCCAGATTTTCAAATTACTGAATTATCTGGAGGCAACACTAGCTGCCTTGGCAACTTCCTAAAGCGCTTAACGGAGCTTGCTCCGGATTGCGGTGAGTGTTTCACACAGGCTTAAGCTCGATCGTTCTGACGTCGTTATCCTTCTTTTGCGACTACTCGACAAGGATCTTACGTGCTATTTAACAGGCATTTTGGCTCGGCTGCTCCGTACAAACGGCAGCACTTCGAGTCACATAGTTCCTGCCAGTTTGCTCTATTAAAGCTTTTCTTTCGTCGCGCTTCGTTTACTCGGAATAATACTGTTAATTTGGTTCTCATCTTCTCTGCACAAAGACACAACCAACTACCCAGTTTGCATAATTGAGCTGCATTGTTAGACGCTCAAGGGAAAATAATTATATTTGCAACATTTCACCGAAATAAAGCCACGGCTGAAGTAGAATCCTGTAATCCAAAACAGGCAGAAAGTCGATAACTTGATTAAGATCAATCAATCCCAGCGATATGCAATTACAATGGAATGTTCGTTCAGGGCGCGCTCATTTGTTATTTAAACTTTGACCCCATTTTGTCTGGCGCACAACGATTGAATAACTGCACTCTCGAATAAAACTCGACAAACCACGAAACTTTCCTAGGAGCAGTAATGGAGGCTGCGTAACAGTCAGTTATCTGGAACCTCGCAACAACAGACGTGAGATAATGCTGGATGGAGAAAAAATGTTGGGGAGTAAGAAATGGGCTCTCAAGCCAATCGTGGTCGGACCACGAAAAAGCCGGCAACATGACAGGTGCAATGCTCTCGAATTCGCTCTGGCATGTCGCTGTATCAGTCGGCCCTCGGTAGTTCTTATTCCACGCCGATCGCTCACTTAAAGTACGAGCTCACTCGTGCGCTACGCACTGTCGCTCCACTGATTCTCTCGCTTTGTTGATCACCGGCTATGATTGTATCGCAGCACGCCTGTAACGCAACAGCAGTTCTCGCACATTGCAGGAGAAGTTACTTTGCATCGGAAAGGTGGGGGTGCTCGCAAAGAAAGTGGACGCAGTATGACTTCCGGAACTTTCGCACCGGGTTACAATGAAACGGTGCAATTACCGATCGCGACGTGCAAGAAATTTAGGAGGGGCGAGTCGATATTTCTGGCCTCCGTGTCGGAGCATTGTATCGCTCTCGAGGGAGAAGTTAAACACGAACAGTTTATACTCGCAGTTAGACCTCGGTGCCGCTTGGCGATCACTGTTTAAGCATTGAACCAGCACCGTTTGATGATCTTGTGAAATAGATCGGGCGTTGCCGCTTACACTATGTCACTACTATATAACGTCCCTTCTGCCCGGTGAACATTCTTCCAAAGTCTGAGTGGGAGAGATATAAAGGAGACAGCATTCGTCGAAGCTTACCAAGAAACAATCGGGATCGATATCGGGGAATTGAAGCTCCCGCCAGTAGCAATATGTTGTGGGAATTGTTCCTAGTACTCGCTTCGGTCTATTGCTGTTCGGCTAGGCCTCTCAGCCACGATAAATATCTTCTACCTTTGGAGGATGGTTTGGCCACTCTCGACTCTCTTCCTCGGGTGAGACGGGAGCCCGCGACACTACCTCTCGCCACTGAAGTTTCGGATCTTCTTAGTGCCGGGAATGCACCGAGCAAGAAAGCTGACATCAAAAAGCAAATGAAAAATGCATCTGGTACGTTCTGGGCCGCGCCGATCGGTAACAAACCGATCTACGGATAAAAGTTTCCTTCTCACATAGTCTCTTTCATTTTGCCTGGGAAGCTCGTCTGTTCGATTATAGGGTTGGCCGAGTCGAGGGTGAAAGGGGAGGCGGGAGGGGTAGGTCGTTAGCAGTGACTGGGACAGGTAACATTTGTGGTTTCAGGGAAAACGGAGGAGGGCGGCTACTACAAGACATACGGCAGCGACGCCGAGGGTGAGAAGGGTTACCGCAAAGAGACGTACGGTAATGGGGAAGAGGGCTATAAGACCTTTGATACATTCCATAAACGGGACGGCGACAGCTACGGCTATGAAAAGCACACATCCTACGGCTTGGGGAAAGGTGACAAGAAAGCTGGCAATTATAAGGACGGCGGTGCTTATGCCGAGAAGAGCGGTGATCACGATACCGCTGGTACGTATTAATATCCCTGAAACATGTATTTTGGTAGGCAAAATTCTCCACATGTTAATTTTGTTTAATTATCGTCTCAATTGGCGAGCATATTGAAAGTTTATAATACGCTCCAGTCATCGACTAATTGTTGAATTGCGCGCAGATAATATTAATCCATATCATTCTGTAATACTTTTACCGGGGCACATTGACACAACAGCATTGCTGGCAATTAGGTCAGATATTTCATAAGCACAATTCGATTTTGTCAACTAAAAGCATATCACATCGAATTAAAGCCCTTATTACACTGATAGGCAGGAGTTGGGTGGTCTGGTTCTGCTTGTTTTAAACTCGTTTATATGAGTGCATTACAAACTGGCGCAGGTACGATCGTCGATGAGCACTATACCGAGGGCGAAGCCGATCACGGAAGCGGAGGAGCCGAGTCTTCCCATTACACCGGAGACAGTGGTGCTTCCGATCACTATATTGGCGATTACAGCGGCCATTCCGAGGGGCCGAAATCTTATAGCTACAAACGTGGTACCTCTTATTCAGTTGGGGAAGGAGAGGATGGACCCTATGAGACCCATAGTTCCTACAGTGATGGTGATGGCGAGCATGAAGCCGATCGTTGATTAACTTCATACCTATCCCTCTGTTGTTTATTTTTTGAACTGTTTATGAGTTGTATTAAATAACTTATATTTGTTTACGTTGTATAGCTGTGTAAAGTTGTCGACCAAATAAATTTGTTTTCCGAAAAATCATATGTACATTTAACAGACAAGTTGACGTGGTGTAAACCACTTATTTAACACCAGTGTGTAAAATGGTTTGCAAGCACTCAAGCTTGCGGAGACTGTAACGACATTCCAAGCACATTACACTAAGCTCGCGTGTAATTTGCTCGTATCGAGTTACAAACAAAGGGCGATTACAGAATTTAATCGAGTTAGCTAGTTGCGTTACCAATTGCGGCGATCTAAAGTATAATCAGTCACTCCGGGCCATTTACTGAGCAAACGCATTACATTAGCATCGTGCCTGTATGATCTATTATCAACGGGTAATCTATTCACGATTATGTGCTCCGACGGAAACAGACAATTTGTTTTACCGGTAGAATACATGCATCTATCCTCAGGCACTTTGACTAAAGGATCGAATGTATCTGCTTTTAACGCGTAATCCAAGAACATTTCTGCCTCGAGTTAATTAGCAAGTCTATCACTTTCGAGGTATGACTGTGTAAATATTAAGACATTCGAAGAAGAGGAACACAAACGTTAATTTGATTTGGAAGTGCATAATTGTGCCCGATGGGGATGCTTTGCTAGCACAGGGTATTTTATTTCAGAGGATTGATTACTAGTGTCCTAGTAATCACCGTGTTTCCCTGTACGCCCGCAATTCATCCGAGTTTCCGATAGACCGATGCTTAACGAATGGACAAAAAGCGGTAGAATTAACGGCGGATTGCCACCACAAAAGTAGGAAGGAAACTAGTGCTCCGAGGATTCGAGACGTCATTAGCATAGTCTGAGCCTGTGGATGAAGATTTCGTGTGGCGTGGACTTTGCCAAAAGGTACGTCAGTCACGCGATTGCTTCAACATACAGACACTGGCTGTTCGGTACACATGTTTGACAGGACCCACAACCCACCGATGTTGCTGTCCGCCAATACATGTACAAATACGAATCTCGGGCATCTCTCCACTCAGCTCGTTGCATTTTGCAATTATTTATAACGAGGAAACTTTTTGGAGCGTTCCGCTCGCGGCAGAGGTGGAGGAATCGCTTTGTTAATTGCGCGAGATAATTATCGCTAAACGGTGAGCGCGCGTGACGAAGGATGATTTTGTCGTCATCGGCGCGCGCGCACCTTTTCCCCTCTAATTTGCCTCTTCTCCGATTCACCGGGGCTAACTAGCGTCGCGTGTCCCGGTAATTTTTCTCTGGCCCAACCACCGCCCGAAACTTTCCAGCACAGTAACTAGGTCGTATTTACCTACACTTTCTGACTATGTACTATACATGTGGCGATGTTGTAACTCTGTTTGCCCTGCCACACTCCACGAAACACGTGTCGAAAGCACATTCTCATTGATTCGGACGAACACACGGGCAACAATTACCAGCTGGTACCCGCTTCCTATCAGAGATATCGGTACCACCCTAGGGGGGGGTGCTTCTCTTGTTGCCAAATGCAGTTAAGGCGGTTGCAATTTCGGAGATCATTGACTAGTAAAGTGTTCCAATTACTAAGCAATTCGAATAGCAAGAGGATCGGTATGCGAGCCGGTCAGAAGCAGTGGCCGAAGCGTCGGGCAGTGGACTCGGTTTAAAATTAGAAAACAATTTCGTTAGGTGCCCAAGAGGCAGTAGGTTCCACCTCGGTCTCGTCTGCTCGGTGAGAGAAAGAAGGAGAGGGAAAGAAGCAGGGTGATCTATTGTTGGGCAGGCGTACAGACCGACGATTTTATTCACCGAGCGAGAACGTGGTGGTAAAGTATGGTTGCCCTGGCACGAAGGAAAAAGGAGAACGCGAACCAGAGGGAAGCCCGCTCGACGAGCTAACCGGGGGGCTGCTCTCGAATGTGAGCTGGTCGTGTTCGGATGAGATGAAGACCAGAGGAAGCCGGCGCGGCGGGGGTAAACTAGGGAACGGAACGGATGGCTGGAGAGAAATGGCGAGAGGGTGGGAGCGAGAGAGTACCGGGAGAGGGTTGGGGTTCACCGAGCCATCAACTGATTGCATGTTCCCGTGAGACGGTGTTACGGCAAGTGGCGCTCGTGCTTTCTACTCGCACCCTCGCTTTCACCTCCCAGGAATCCACAGTAATTAAGTAAATCTGTAAAAGAGATATTCAAGTTTAATATCGTTGTGGGACGTGATGGCCCGCCGCGGCGCACCATTGGGAAGGATCCCATTTTTCTCCGATTCCCCGCCGAGCCCTTCGTCGCCAGTTGGGACGGCGAGAAACGAGCGGCTGCGCTGTATAATTACACTGTGCTACGGTACCGTCGTACTGCCGCGCAACCCTTAAGGAAATCCCTGCTATGTCTCTTGTTACACATCTCTGCAAATGAACTCTTGTAGGCGAATAGTTCGATGCAGTTCGAATGGATGGGATAGAATCATCGATTGCCGAGTATATGCATTAGTATAAAGCTAATGGTCTTCAAATTAGAGTTAACACTTATTAGAGAAACTTCTGTTACGATTCCGCCTGAGTGAGCTAGTATGGACAGATGTTTGCGAAATCTAGACTTCGCTTTGTTGGGCAATCATTTGGAGTTGGAAGGCGAAGGCTGCGGGCAAATCATTAGAAGACTGAGGCGCTTCAGGTTGTCGGTAATGCAGGGGATGCAGGTTACCCGAAGCTCTAATTCAGCGAAAGCAGTGCTGCATTTCTTCTATTCGAGACGGGGGGCGGTCGTTCCTCGCGAAATCTACCACTGCGCTTGGATCTGCTTACAAAGCAATCTCTCCATCTGCGAGGTCCAAAGCGAACGCCACCTAATCTAATCTCCGTTACGAGGATGCCGAGTCCAAATCGAACTTGGCAGAGCCTCCAGCAGCATCCGGTTTCCTCCTGTCTAAAGGAGCACCCTGGAAGCTGGGCATGGGCAGTAACCAATCTTTATCTTGATTATGCAGCTCCAACATCGGCGCAGCCAATCTCTAACCGAAGAGCCTGCCAAATAAGGTCGTAAAGACCTCGAATCTATCGATCACCGGCGTAGCAAACTGCGAATCCGGTTTCTCCGATTTGCAATGGAGATTAGGAGCAACTCAATGCACAACGCGGAATGCGACACTTTAAAAGAAAATAAGACCGTATGGTCGCGTTCTTGAGTTTCTGGTGAAAACAATGAAAACGAGTCTTGGCTTTTTTCTCTGTCACAAACAATCGTTCTTCCACCTACTTTCCTTCGAAAACAAATTTCCCGTTTTTACTAAGATTGCTATTCAAGCAAGAGGAACCGCTTTGCAACATCGTCAACCTAACGTTGTGTAAACTCTATGTGTAAACAGTCTAACATAAGAATCACTCCAGTTTGTATTGACTATTGGACATAACATATCAAATATAAATATGCTCTTGACATGTATAAAGTATGATAAATTTAATTCGGCTTGGAACATTGTAAACAAGGCTCTCTTCACTACGACCAGATTTCTGTGGTCAATAGGATGAATACCGAAGTTGGAGAGTTTGACGATGGTACAGAATGTGCGACATGATTGGTGATTCTCTGCGAGGTCGAGCATCCTCTTATTGGAATGGTACAGTTATTGCGTGTTACGCGGCTAATTAATTGTACCGCACAGGGGCTCCTGACGGGGTATTTCGTTTCAGATTCGAATGGTGTAATTCAACACAGCTATTTACTCAACTGGAAGTGGTATATGCTTGACCGGTGGATAAAAAGCGTAAAGAGGAATTAGAGTTTGTTGAGAGGGTGTAGTGGTAAGGTCGTTAAGGTTCTGCGACTCCTTGGTCAATTTCAAATATTGTGCGACGCGGCGTGAAGCTGCTTCCACGTCACTAGTTTCGAATCTATCCCTGCTTTCCCCTTTCAGAAATTGTATTTCTCTGGTTGGCCGAGACTTTTCCACGAAATCGGCCAGAGTTACGTCAAGATCGTTGCTAGAAACTTTTTCCATGGCAGCAGGTCGAGCAGGGCAGATTGGAACATTTCACCTAGATACGTAGGTGGGCAGGCGCGCCCGAGAAAGTGTGAAAGGGGGGCGGCCGGCCCCCTCCACTCCCACAACATTAGCAGTGATCCGCACGAAATTTAGGGACGTTTGCGGTCGCACGGATGAAAGTGGAGTCGATGGAAACGCTTGGCCGATCTCTGAAACGGAACCGTCCGATCACGGATATTTAAGTGTCACTCCTGGCTAGAACCAGCATCAGTCCCAGCATCCAGCGGCGATCGAATATGTCGCGGGCCGTCATGCTCTGTCCTGTGCTCCTCGGCTGTTGCCTGCTGCTCCTGCAGACCTCCTATGCTCGGCAATTGGATGCCAGGCATGTGCTCGAACGTCGGGATGTGCGGTTGATAGAGGCTGCTAGTCAACAATCGGAATCGTACGTTGATCCGTACGAAAGCGATCTCGAGGCAGCGGCAAGCGGCGGGCACGGTCATCATCACGAAGAAGGCGGCGGCAAGAAGCATCACGCCGATCACTTCGAAGAGCACGGCGAGAAAGGCGATAAGGGCTACAAGGGTCATCATCATTTCGACAAGGGCGAGAAGGGCCATCACGGCAAAGAGCACCATGCCGGACACCACGAGGAGCACGGCGGTCACAAGAAGGGCCACCACGACGAGGAGGAGAAATACGGCGAGCACCACGAGGGCGAGAAGGGACACAAGGGTGGCAAGTTCGGCGAGAAGAAGGGTCACAAGAAGGGACACAAGACCAAGGGCTACCACAACAAGTTCCACAAGGACGAATATCACAAGGAACACAAGTTCTACGACGACTACCATAAGGGCGGACACCACAAGAAGCACGGTGACTTCCATGGCCACCATGACGCCAAGGAGGGTCATCACAAGAAGGGAGGCCACCATCATTCCGGCTATCATGAGGATCATCATGGCAAGAAGGGACACCACGATAAGGGCCATCACGACGAGGAGCACAAGGGCCACCATGGCAAGCACGGCCACGACGACCACTACTCCCATCATGACTCTTACGGCAAGAAGGGCGAGCACCATTTTGGCAAGAAACATGGATATAGTAAAGGACACGAGTAAGGCTTAGGGTACCAATTTAAGACTGACGCGCATTGCGTGGGCGTGCTGGTGCAAGCCAGGCCAAGACGGACTTTTCCTCTGATAAGCCCTGCCTGCCATACCAGCTAAAGTGGACAGGGTCCTTCTTACGCTATCGCAAGAGCGATTCCTCACCTGCAAGCACGCCATCCTGCAATGTCGTATTCAGGTCTTTTAAACGTTACCTACCTTCGATAAAGAATCAGTATGTTATTGCGTATTGTACATACCAGCAGGGTTAAATGATATTGTTATAAGTTGTTGAATTATCGCACCGATACACTACTCACGAGAACACGCGAGTACAAAAAGGACGCACAAGAGACCGATTGCGGTTTCTATTTATTCTCTCGCTTTCCCGGCCCTTCTTTTTCTTCCCGATGGAGCGGCTAAGTTTCTCATATTTGTCTCGGCAGTTACACAGCGCCACTACAGCCAAGGCGACAACGCGATATTGCGCCTTATTGATCTCCCCAGGATTTATTGCTCCTGTTTTTCCGAATAGTGCGCTATCGCATTCCCATGGACCCCAATGAAAAGAAAAGATTTCACTATATTGCGCCACTTCCGTCTCCCAGTTATTATTGTATACTATCCCGTTACGTGACCGGTAGCAGGAAAAGAAGCGCGGCCGAACCTTTCAAGCTCTTTTTCTCTACCGTCATATTCACAGGCCATGACTATTAATATTTCTTTTGGTACTGGCGCTGTGCCTAATCCACCGTAAATAGTTAACATACGAATCTACTGCTACTGAGAGACTTTCTCTATTGTTACATATTACTATAAGTTGTTGTACACCCGAGCCGTTGGGAGAGAAGGTGAATTGAGGGTGGGAATCGGTGCACTTGTTGTGTGTGTGTTCAATAAAATCATTTTATTTCGCAACTACTTGTGTCAGATCAATATGCATCCTACCTACTGCAATAACGTGAAATGAATTATGCAATTATGGAAAAGGAAGCCAGAAATAACGCGGGTAATTGAGGGGATGAGAGGGGAAGAGTGAGGAAGCGTAAGGGAGTGAGAGAGGCTTAATTGGTTGGTGTTGTCAATTGAATTGATCCTCTGGTAATATCGCTTCAACCAGGTGAAACATGTATTACGAGTTAGCGCTTTCGAATTGGTGAGTCAATAATGTCCTCTCGACTCGCCTTTAAAGTTGAAACTGTCGATTCGGCACAATTATCGCTTGTTAATCATTGGACAGAAATAATTAATTCAATGGTCGATATTTGTGTTTTTTCGAGCAATAATCGGAATCAGCAATAAATGCTTGATTTGCACATATGTCTACTGTAAATACGAGTGGATTTTGGCATGAGCATATGCGGCATCGCTTTATCTATTTATTTCATGCACATCGTCGAAATTGGTGAATGCTTTATTTACATCAACCATCCGATGCCGAATGTCGAGAACACATGTTCCCATTTACGCGGTAACCATACAAGATCGTGCGGTCGCATAATAAGAACGAAAAGTATTGGGTTTCGGATGGCGCGTGTTCGCTCGTAATCCTGAATATCAGAATCTAGTGCGTTAATCTATAATGCGTGGAGCTTTTCACGAATAAATCATTAGAGCAGCATGCGCGCATGATGCCGTATTAGAAATTAACGACGATGGTTGATAATATATTACCACTTGTCCGGGTACACATTTCGGATACACGGCTGATAGCGTGTCGAAGGAGGCGAGGAGGATTTTCATTTGTCGGTCACACAGCTGTTCAGTTCCAATTTCTTTTGTCTTCCGACATTGGCCCATTCCACCTGCACTCGGCCATCTTCACTTCATCATCATTGTCATCGACTGAGGGTCAGTGTGCATTCTATTCGGTGAATGTATAGAAGTGGTTATTCTCAGCGGGAGATTCTCGGTGTCGCCGTTCATTCGCTGGTGGCAGTTCAGGCTGTAATTCAAGCTGACCGTATTGTCCCTGCTCTTGCATACTAAGTTCCCGTTACGTTCTACGTCTGTGAGCCCAGAGTAAACTCCATTAGTGGCTTCGCTTGCAACTCGATTTCATTAAAACAAATCCGGTTAGCCGAACTCGTGGAAGTTCGTCGTTTTCGGGAACCACGCGCTCTTCCTTTATGAATTGTCTCCGCGCAGCAGGAGATTTCCGCGATGTCTACTGCATTCATAAGTCTCGCGCAGCAGCAGCAGCAGTAGCAGCAGCGCTAGATAGTAAATGCAGCGGCGACACGTGTTTCCACATTATTAATTGAAACTGTTGAGTACATAACTGCCGACTTGTGGGAAGTAGCTCGGCTAGCCGCGATTGACACGCTACGGAAAGCACGTCTGGTCATCATTGTGTCAAAACAACCTCGAATGCTAGCCACGGTCCTCTCGCCGATATTCCTCATACCGCTAGACATTAATTTCACTCGCATTAGTATTAAACATTCACTGCGTTCTGGATCCATTATTGCATAATTTCTCGTTCGACCTTTGCGATTCTCCACTCCCGGATTGTAAGAAGTTCATTGCAAAAAAGATATGTCCAACTACTAACACTTTTCCTTCGTAGGTGCGAGTGCAAGTGCTTGCTACTCCAATGCCTCCAACTTGTCATTCGCAGAGGATGCCTTTTAATTATTGGTTCAGCCTCACGAACATAATTAATAATTGGGCGTGGTCGCCGCGAATGCTGTGAAAATAAAACGCGACGAAGAGGAACAGATCATGGAAATTGGACAGGCAGGATGGTTGGACGAAAGAGACGGCAGAAAAGGTGGAATAAGGACTCATCAGATACGCAATGCTTTATTCGAAGTATAACGCGAGAAAACCCACATCATGAATGTTCACGGAGAGAGGGGGAGAGAGAGGAAGAGAGGGGGAAGGGCTGGAAATGCACGGTGAGCCGCCGAAGCAGCTTGAGTGTGCTTAGTAGCCCGCTCGAATGATGGGATTGTTCTGGGTTCGATAAAAAAAGGTCGGCACACCATGAGTATGCACTTCAGAAGCTTGCTCCGCCGTCGTTTCCCAACGCGAGTAGAGTTGCCCACACCTGCACATGTGCCGGCGCGGCGCGGCGGCTCCTTCGAGCGAACGCTTGGCATGCGTGCAACCCTTTTTGCCGTCGCCCACTCCAATTAGATTAATTAAACCAGCCACACGAACATGCCATCACCAGTTGGAACAGTGGGTGAACGCGCGCGAGCTCTTTCCAGGCTCACCAGAATTGTCGCACCTCGGAGAATCTCAAGCGGAGCCCGCTGCTGGAGTATGCTTGTGTGGCAATCTCCGGCCGAGAATGAGCACTTGCGATTGCGATCCCCGCTGAGTGGCCGGTAATACTGCGTGTCCTATTCCTGGAAAAATGTGTCTAAAGGGCAGACCGTTAATATACCACTGACAGTGCTGACACGACTAAACTAAGATCCGGTCTATGCGGATCCATAAACAACAGGGGAGATTCCATTCGCCGAGAGTGAAATTGTTAATCAAATACAATGCGCAATGCTGAGTGTTGCGTCTATTTGCTACTGATTAGTCTGCAGTGGATTCCTAGTTCTATCCGCCCTGAGGCAGACAACTCGTATCTCATTCAAACTATAATGGATTCTTTTGCTAGGACTCACTACTTTTGTTCCTTCTATGCTGTCGATCTCGGAATTTCGGCTTGCATTATACAGACTGGGGGACGCCTTCCTCCGTTCTTGTCTCTTTTTGATAAATAGCATTCAATTCGCGACTGTTTGCATAACAGAATTACAGTATTGGTTGGGGATGACGGATTATACGGAAGTAAAAGTATAGTTTTTTCTGTTCGATATCAATGCGAAATTTTAATATTGTCAAATTAGAGTTCAGTGGTTCAATTAGACGGCGGAATTTATTAATAAGGCTTACTTAGTATAGAAATGCATGGAATACATTCGCAATACTGGCTTGACGGTTTTGTCCCAGGCATTTTACATTTTTGTCTGTACAAGCCGACGAAAATTGTTTTGCTCATATGAAATGTTGACATTTATAAACTTTCACAAAAGCACGGCAAAATTGATTGTATGCCACAAGGAGTGTAAACAAGATTATTCTATGTAATCATTAATTAATGAATACATGTGCACTCTGCGGATTTTAAGAGAAATGATAAAATATTGATAATATTATACGCTCTGGAAATTTAATTACTTCATTCTACTTGTTATCATCATTGCTTCGTATTCTTAGTTAGTGACATCTCTGGATAATCGTACAAGTACCCAGTATCGAGAATACTCTGCTTCATTTTATAAATAACAGATGCTTCATCAGAGCCAATAATAACTGTCCGACATATTGTGCCAATCTTCAATAATGATAAAAATATAATCTCCTCGTTTCAATGTATAATCTTCATTATTGGAAAGGATGTGCCAGCTACATTAATCCTTCTGAGTCAATATATCGATTTAACAAGTAGATTATAGAGGACTTACAATCGAGGTTATAGGGGATGAAAGCATACAATCGGAACTGTGTATGAAGGTTTTAATTTTATCATCCAAGAAAGCCGCAATTTCGACGCGGTCAACGTATTTAAAATTAATCAACGAAAAACGTAAAAACAAAGGCAACAACAACAGTGTTTCAAATGATTCGTAATATGCGAATTCTTCTTGGTATGTTTAGTGGTGGTAGTGTCCTCCGCCACCGTGTCCACCACCGCCATGGCCTCCGCCGCCGCCCCCATGTCCGCCAAAACCGTGACCACCACCTCCATGGCCTCCGCCGCCGCCTCCATGACCACCACCATGGCCGCCACCGCCACCACCATGACCGCCTCCATGTCCGCCACCACCGTGACCTCCGCCGCCTCCATGTCCGCCACCACCGTGACCTCCGCCGCCTCCATGTCCGCCACCACCGTGACCTCCGCCGCCTCCATGTCCGCCACCACCGTGACCTCCGCCGCCTCCATGTCCGCCACCACCGTGACCTCCACCGCCTCCATGTCCGCCACCACCGTGACCTCCGCCACCACCGCCATGACCACCACCACCATGACCTCCGCCGCCACCTCCATGGCCACCACCACCACCACCACCACCGCCACTGCCACCACCGCTTGAATAACCATGGCTCTTTCCTCCATGATGCTCGTGCTTGTGTCCGTAATCTTCATGATGCGTATGATGCTCGTCATGGCCATGCTTGCCATGATAGCCTTTGTGGTCATCGTCGTAATGTCCTTTATCAAAGTGTCCTTTCTTGCCATGATGACCTCCATGGTGTCCAGAGGCATGGTGGCCGCCCTTCTTGTGGTGACCTTCTTTGCCTGCATGATGTGCATGATGACTGCCGTGCTTCTCGTGATGACCGCCCTTATGGTAATCATCATAGAACTTATGCTCCTTATAGAATTCGTCCTTGTGAGCCTTATTATGGTAACCAGTGGTCTTCTCGCCCTTTTTATGACCCTTCTTGTGACCGTGCTTCGCACCCTTATGACCGTGCTCGCTCTCGTGGTGGTGTCCATGATGCTCGTGCGCGTCATGATGTCCCTTCTTGTGGCCGCCGTGCTCACTGTGATGGCCTTCGTCGTGGCCCTTGCTATAGTGGCCATGATTATCGGCATCGTGGTGATGATGGCTGCTGTAGCCCTTACCACCCTTGGAGTCATGTACGTCATGATGGTGACTGTGGTGTTCACTGCCTCCACCGTGTTCCGAGTGGCCACCACCACCTCCACCACCTCCACCACCTCCGCCTCCTCCGTGGCCTCCATGACCTCCGCCACCGCCCCCATGTCCGCCACCACCATGACCTCCGCCGCCATGGCCTCCGCCACCGTGACCTCCGCCGCCATGGCCTCCGCCACCGTGACCTCCACCGCCATGGCCTCCGCCGCCGTGACCTCCGCCGCCGTGACCACCGCCGCCGTGACCTCCTCCACCATGGCCTCCACCCCAATGACCATGACCCGTCTCTGCTATCTCAAGATCTCTCTTCTTTCTGGCTTCCTTTGCCGAAGATTCGGCTAGGACCGCACAGAGTACGGCCATGCCGAGGCAAAGCCACAGGCCACTTATTCTCATGTTGGCACTTGGTGACCAACGAGTACACGACTGATCATGTTGCTTTAAAGCATACCTTATATACCAACGGTATCTAGTGCAGTGTTTTACACGTAATGAACGAACTTTCGTTCCTACACAATACCGATATCAGGGCATCTATAAGGTTCTTATTTCGTAAATCATTCTTCACCCGGTACCCTTTGGGTGCATGCTAGTATCCTTGGCTGGATCCGTCCAGTCGCGGATTAAGTATCATTCGACAGATTTCAATTGTGATTTGATCTTTTTCGCTTCGCCAAAGGCGTAAAACAATTGTTGGGAGTACCCAGAAGGAATAGAAAGTATTAGGATAATTCGGGCAAAATCGACATTAGCTTGGGCACCCTGCTAAAAAGGCAATTGGCTTTAATTCGACGTAACCCATCGAAAGTATCGCGAAACATAGCGCAACGCCCACTAAATCAGAGATATATTTTAATCAGGAAATGCCGGTTATCGTTCAGTGAATTTTCTTGTGGAACAATTGCTCGCTCTCTCTATTGTTAACTGATCCGCTCGAAAGTCACGCTCTTTCTTGCCTTCTGTGATATCTCTATTTCATTAAGCTTATAATACAGTGAACGGAGGGCTAAATTAATTGCGAGGAATTTCAGGCATTGGGACAATGCAATCCTATTTGAAAATTAGGGAATTGGCTGCGATAGTAGATCTTTGAATGAAATCAGTCCAAAGTCATTCGGGTTTCAAGAAGTACAGCAGGTATCTGTCCTCTTCCGCAATTATAGCTGATCATGCGTTCGATGTGGTGCAAGTTTTTAAGTCCGTTTAATATGACAAATTGCTGCCTCTCGCAAGAACTAGCGGCGCAGATATGCTCTACATTCCGGAAGTTTCACCACTTAGCGGTTCTAGTGATATCATGCTTGCTATATTAGTGGGAAAAAGTTTCATTTCCTAAGAGCACCAACTGAAACACGGATATCGATTCAGTTATAATCATTTCGTAATATACAAATCCCCGGTTTTATGTTTGTAAACCAGTGTTGCATTTTTGACATGCTACTAGCATATCAGATCATTTGTTCGTGAAATTGTACGAATAACTCTAATTCATTCAATTCAATAACAATAATAATCCCATGGTAAAGGCGATCATTTTATAAGAGATCTCTGTAGACACGTATACTACATACGTTGACCGTTCTAGTCTCAATTGGAGGAATCGTTTAAGAGCGAAACGCAGGATTACAGTGTCGACGTTCCCAAGTTGGGTAACAAAATCCGGCAAAAAATATTGTTTATACACAAGGAGCCCGGGAGTCCCTGCGCGGTGGTCCGGCGACGATTTCATTCGGGTTGCATAACGGTCTCGACTGACAGCGTCGCAGCGAGGCTGAAATGGACATTACAAAGCGGTGGCGACGGAGGCGGCGGCGGCGGCGCCGGGTTAAGGAGACATTACACTTTCGCAACGGAATCTCGAGGCAGGAAAGAGCCGCTGCTTCCCTTATGCCGATTATACTCCGTTCGATATATAACGCGGGCGTGGTGACCAGATTAATCATACCGAACACGGCAGCAGACTCGAGCGCCTCGTTTCCTTGTTCAGTGGGCGAAGATTGTGGGCCTCGAAACAGAGAGATAGCGTACAACCGGCGACAATGAGATCGCTACTGAAGATTTCCCTTCTGGTGGCGGCGTGCCTTGCCTATCAGCTGGCATCAGCACGGGAGATACTCCGCGATTACGATGACCTAGCGGTGGCAGCTTCAGGTCATCATCATCATTTCGAGAAGGGTGGTGGTGAGGAGCATCATGGCGATCACTTCAAAAAGCACGGCGAGGAAGGCAAGAAGGGCTACAAGTCTGAGCACCATCACGACAAGGGCGAGAAGGGCCACCACGACAAGGAGCAGCATTCCGGCCATTATGGCGAGGACGAAGGCCACAAGAAGAGTCATCATCATGATGACGGCTACTACGCCGAGCATCACAAGGGTGAGAAGGGCGAGAAGGGCCACAAGTTCCACGAGGAAGGCCACTATGGCAAGGGACACAGCACCAAGGGCCACCACGAGGTTCACAAGCTCGACGAGTTCAAGAAGGACAAGGAATTCTTCGATGAACACCATGACTCAGGTCACCATGAGGCGCATGGCGGACACCACCATGAGCATGGACACAAGAAGGGCGGCCACTTCAAGAAGGGACATCATGATCATGGCGAGCACGAAGATCACTATGGAAAGAAGGGCCATTTCGAAAAGGGAAATCATCACAAGGATCATAAGGGCCACAAGAGCGAGGGAGGGCATGATGAGCATCATCATCATCATTCTAGCCATGGCAAAAAGGGCGGCCATGAGGACCACAAGAGCTGGGGATTCAAGAAGGGCCACTAAATCCCAAATAATATCTCTCTGGCCGAGTGCACACGAGATACTCATATAGTCGTTGAATGTTTTACTGCGTTTGTTGAATGCCGCGTTGACGTTGATCTTTTATTGGATAATAGAATAAACGATTATTACATTATAAGTGCTCTTCTTCCATTGCAACGATTGCCTACTTTTGATCTTAATATTCTTCTCATAAAATATTTTTCATGGCCACTTTTTGGAAAAACTAACGCGTGACACCGGCTATTTTCATAATTGAATAAATATGCCCGAATCTGAATAAATTTCAATAACAATATTGCAATGACCACTTACATAATTTTGTACTTTAATAGTTGTTGTCAAAAATATCTCAAAAATCATTAGAGAAGTATATTGTCCCAAGCAAGACTTTCTTTGAAGTACATTATGCAGCATTATTGTGACATAATGTTGCAAACAATTTAGAGAGTCCGATTTATGACGATTCTATTTCTATTGCAAAGTTAATATTTTTCTGCATTCTTTCAAACTCTGATTTCTTTCCTGGCACCCGGTTTACTTTACCCTTTGTGTAGAGAGCCTAAACAATGCACACAATAGCAGTGACTGCTGCCGCAATAGTCCAGTGGTTTCACGTTTACTTGTCACGCTTATTTCCCCGGTGCGGTAAACACAAAAAAACCGGGTCAAAAACACTCTTGAGCCAATTACCACATTGGCTTGTGCAACTGGGAACACTAGCTGCTGTAGCGTGGGAGCTCAAAGGCCACCGAGCTCAGTTTCTCGGCCTCCTCTGTCAATCATCTAATCTAAATCTAAAACAATCTATTACATTAACGCCTTAATTATTTCGTACCACTATGTAAAACTTTGGACTAATATAAATTTCTGTCTAAAGACTATCGTTAATTTACTGTTTAAAAAGGCGAAAACCATCGCGTTTTAAATCATTTTAACAAACTTGTGCTTTAAAATAAACTGCTGGGATTATTTTAATCCTATCTCGTTCATAAAGAATTAAAGAAGAAGTATTGAGAAGTATACTAATATTTTTGTTTCTTTGGTGTACCCGAAGCATCTTTTGAGTTCAATTCTGATATTTATTAAAAGGTTTGCATGGATTAAACGCAATGAGTCAGCGATTGTTGAACAATACAATTAGGGATTTGATATTTAAAATAACATAGGGCGCAACTGTTATTCACAATTATTCTTTATTACACAGAGACAACCAGAGGAAACATACAACAACAACAGAATTCCAACTAAATTATGTGTTTATCCGTTATATCAATGATGGCCATCGTCATCGCCGAATCCGTACTTCTTGCCAGAGCTTGTGGAGCCTTCTTTCGCATATTCAGAATGATTATCATGATAGGAGTCCTCGCCCTCCTTAGCTTTGTAGCCCTGACCGTGACTAATCTCGTGCCCTTTGTCGAACTGTCCAAGCTTTCCCTTCTCCGCGTGCTCAAAGCCGGCGTTATGGTTATCACCCTTTTTGAAACCTCCCTCGGCTGCCTGGTGTTTCTTATTGAGGGTGTCGTACTTTTCGAAATGACCTTCCTTGTGCGCATCGTCGTAGAAGTCGCTGTCCTTCTTATATTCATCTTTGTGATACACATTATGGAAGCCGCTTGTTTTCCCGCCCTTATTGTGGTAGTGCTTCTTGCCATACTCGTTCCCGCTCTCAGACTTCTCCTCGTCATGCGAAGACCCATATTTTTCAGCGGCGTCGCTCTTGTCTGTCTTGTGTCCACCTTTCTCTTCGTAATAACCTGCGAACATGAAAAAATCATTGTATTCTCTAACCGTCTTAAGAAATTAGTTGGTTATTCTGAATGTAGATTACCCTTTTTCTTCTCGTTATCGTAGCTACCCTTGTCCTCATTTTCGAACTCGTGGTGGCCCTTATACCCCTTCTCTCCTTTCTCACCATCTTCCTGGTACTCGGAAGCAGAAGATTCTTTACCGTTACCGGCTCCCGCGGAATGTACATTCGAACCTTCGACACCTTTGCCGGACGCTTCTCCATCAAGCCCACTAGCTTTTTCGGATTCTTGAACGCTATCGTCGTCATCATCATCTTCATCGTCATCGTCGTCGTCCTTATTCTCGTGATTATCTCGATTCTCACTGTCTTCACTGTGATCATCATCGTCATCTTCTTCTTCAGCATTGTCATCATTTTCCTCAGAGATACTCTTCTCAGAGTCGGCCGGCCCCGCTTTGGCATCTACCCCTTTACTAGTCTCTTCGTAGTAGGGTGCACGTGGTTCTGGCTTGTCGAGCGCAAGCGGCTCAACATATTTCGGCAATTGGCCTGCCGTGTAACTAGCCGCTTGGTCGGTCTCGTAGGGTTGCTGCTCGGCATAGGGAGCACCACGATATTCTGGGTCAGCATATGTGAGGACCGGGCTGTTTTCGTAGTGCGCTTCTCCTTTTGAAACGGCCGGCGCAACAGGTGCAACGGCATCGAGGACATAGTGCAGGGTATCCGGAGCATGATAGTAGCCTCCACTTCCGTGATTGGTGTACTGCACGTAGGAAACTGGAAGGCCCGCTTCCTGATTGTACACGTAGCCCGAGGCTGAGGTCTCCAGATCGGCCATTCGCATTTTCGAGATCGCCATGTGCTCCATACCAGCCGGCATCGCGTAAGTGCACGATGTGAGCAATGCACTGACCAGGAACCCCCCAAGCATCTTGAATGAACACTCAGTGGACGGACAAACGGATTTCAACAGCTCTGCCTATCTCGTTCAAGTGGATCCGCTCTTGCTTGATATCGCACCCGACTATCGCCGACTATCTCTGCACTGTTCTATCAATCCGTAGCAATGCCTTATATACCATACACACGAGGACATGATTTGTGCCTTTGGCACGTGAATAAGGGATCGCCGAGTGGAACCGAGTACTCCACGGTCGAGCCGATAATTCAAGTACGCCCGGTGTTATTGACGAGCGTGTTCCTTCTTGCGCGACATTCCTGGGAATCGCGCCGATTTGCGTAATAATTCGATGAAGGCTCTACCATACCGTTGGCTAGCATGCTTCGTGACGGCGCAACCAGCCTTTTGACAACTCTTTGGTCACGGTCATTGCAGATATTGGAATTTTGTAATACAACTTCTCCAACCTCAATCTGACGCACTACTGTTCAACTGAACTCACAGATGTACATTCAATATGATTACATTAGACTCATGGCAAAGAATCTTACTGCCGAGAAATGCGATTGCCTGCAATATCTAAAAACCCTCCAAGGATTTTAATGATTAGCGCGATAATTCATTATTTCAAGACATTGCTTTCGATTAGTTGCACGATATAATTAATGGCAACTTGTTTTGCCACTCTCAAGGCATATCTGGCTACAAGCTTTCCAGTTTCAAATATTGAAATACTGTCGGAACCCCAGCAGAGGGACAAGTCGATGAAAGCTGTATTTGATAATCGATTCCGAGTGCAAGGCTTATAGTGATCGAGATTTATGGTTAGGAGGTCAACGTCAGCCAAGGGCAAATCGGAATTTCTCCGTGGCGCGGTCGAATTGTCAGAACAAGAGACAAACTGGAAGCCTTGAGAGAGCGCAGAGAGTCGAAGAGCCGTGTGAAATCGATCATCAGAGTTTGTCGAAACGTTGATCGGCCGGCAGGCCGTTCTTCCAGTTCAGATGCATTCATTCGGTAGCTCAGAGCGTGGAGGAGAGCGAATCGAGCCGGCTGATCGCCCAGCTGACTGCCGCAAGATATAAAAGAGGCGGACTTATGGCGCGCCGATTACAGTATATTCCAGATCGTTTCCACGTTGCGAGCTCGTTCGGTAAGCAGCGTCGAGGAATTCAGTTTCACGGAGCGGCATGCATACTGAAAGCTAGATTGACTTCTAGAAGAGCTGCAAGGATCAGGGTGCGAAGCAGGAGTATCGGTGAGTCTGGGAAAAATGAGAGTGCTAAGGTCCGCCGGTTGGTATGCCGTGTACACGGTGCTCTGCGTCTATGGCTATCCGACCAAGGAGCCAAGCGCCGACTTACAGTTCAACGCTTCCGAAGTGCACGACCTACAAATCACGGCCACTGGCTCCGCTCCCAAGGACATATCCACGGATGGTTTGCCGAAGCTTACAAAAAGCGACCTGCAGAGCCTGGCAACCGTTCTGATCCCACTCAAGTTGGCTACCAGGCCGAAGAATGCTTTCACGATCATGGCACTGCCCGTTGAGCCGGATGCGGAGATGCTGCCGGCCCATTACATAGGTGTTAAGCCACCTGGAGTGGATCACATGGAACTAAGACAGTTCGACACCCACACCTTGGAGAGCCAACCGAAGACGGCATACGTCGCCCAATCTCACGCTAATCCAGCCAAAGTGGCAAGTAGCTCCCACCTAGCTGCGGCATCAGGGGCTGCAGTTAATTCGGCGACAAGCGTAAGCGGTGGCAGCAGGGCACATGAATTCGAAAAGGGATCGACGGGAAATTCTGGCAGCGGCCAGCACAAGACTCAGAATTCAGAGGCCGGTGGTACAAGGAAGCACTACTCGGACGAGGCGGGCCAATCCGGCGATCATGAAAATCACGCCCAGGATGCTGGAGGTACTCGCCACGAGCATTTCGATAAGCACAATCGAGAGCGGAATTCGATGGGGTATCATCGTGTATATCACAAGGACGAGCAGAAGAAGAGTGCAGACTACTACAAGAACGATAATCACGGTGGCAAGTTCAAGAAGCACGGCCACTACAATGAGAAGCACCAGGCTCATGAAGCCGAGTACAAGAAAGGCGCCAGCAAGAACGTTGCTTCCAGTCAGGACGCGTCCGGCAAGAAAGGCATGTTCGAGAAAGTCAATGCGGCGAAAGAAGCTGGAGGGCACCAAACCCAAGAAGCTTACGACCAGTACTCCAAAAACTTTAAAGGGTTCGGCCAGCAGGCAGATTCCATTAAGGGCGGAAAATCTGGCTTTGCCCATGGTAAAGCGCGTTAACTACTTCCAGTATTCTCAGTAATATTAAGTTTGTAAAATGCAAATGCAACTTTAGTGTAAGAACTGTTTATGTTTTTATAACATTTGTATTTATTTCTATGGTCGCCCTGGCCAATTAACGTTTCGTTGTTATTCTCGTCATTAATTTAGCAAAATAGATGTCGTTCGGGCTTCAAAAGTTTATTATGATGTATACGTATTAGTAAAATTCATTAGGATACACATATATATGTATATGTATACACATTATATGCAGCATGCCCGTAAATCGTCCCCCCACCCATCCCTTTTTTAAATTTATACTCAGGATCAATGATGCCTCGTCAGTCTCATCGGCACTCAATAAATTCCATCCATTTGACTAATGGATATTAATATTCGTCCGAGTCGTACCAATAAATTTCAATCTTTCAGTGACTAGGTGTCACCGAGCAGAGTGAAGGATTGCGATCGACGAAGTGTCAAATTAGTCAGTACACGTAGGTAATTATCGTACCTAGGGAATTTTGAGGGACTCTAGCATAGAGACGCGGAAGTCGTGCGTCTACCAAGGTGGCTTTCAGGAGAAGTTGGCTGGGCTTTCTGCATTCATCAACAATAAGCGGCGGCGGCGCACCTCGAGGCTTACTCCTTACAGAAGTATATGCACCCACATATAAATGGCCATACTGGGCGGCGCTCGTTTATGAACCCACCTGGTTATGTGCACGAAACTACTTACGGAGTGTACCTGCGTGCCGCCAAGCCGCATACACGAGCATCCATCTCCCGCCGCCGTATAAATCTACCTGCACGCCAGATCTTTGTGTAAAGCCCGATTCATGCTGCAGATGCACTGACGTTTAAGAACAGACTGGTAGCATTAACCTGTTCGAGGAGATTCGTACTGGCTTACCCGAAGCTCAAGCGACAACGAGTACCTCGGTCTAACGGAGAAGCTATAACGCCAGTGGTCTACCAGATTTGCTGTAGTCTGAATTGAGCTTAATCGTCCGCCGCCAGCTTGCTCGCACACTTACGCTCGATAAAAGTGCGTGCATGCATGTACCGCTCTTTCTGCGTGTAGTCTCCTCGACTATGTGTTGATGCATGTGTATGGATGAGCCATGGGTACGTCTGGCCTGGTATATTGAGGGGCGGTGGAACGCGCCGGGAATAATACATAAATCAGGTGGTCTGCAAGCTGCCCGCCATATCACTTCGCAGAGCGGTTATGAATGAATGCTGCTCGCGCCTGAGTTATCGTCCTATCTGCACGCTGCCTTCAGCTTCTACTGCTGCCCCCGTCCTCCAAAGCCTCTAAGTTTCGAGCATACGGCTCCATGCAAGCGTATAAAAACCTGCCGATTATAGGCAAAGCTCACGGATGAAGACGTGAAATTCTTCCGCAATTTCGACGCCGAGCTGGAAATATTGAAAGTTTGCTCTCTTATTAAAGCGTATCATGCGACTTGATTAAACGTTTCTCATATAGCTCAGCCCCGCAACAGATGAGAAGGGGATGCATACATTTAGGTTCAGATATTGTAGGATTATTACAGGATTGTTTCATACCCTAATTTACTGAATCGATATTGACTTCCGAAATGAGCGGACTCGATAATTACAAACGAAGTATCCGGTGCTTATTTAAACACATTTATGTACATCCCCTTTTAATCAAATTGATAATCCTTGCTTGAAGAGCGATTCGTTAGTCGCAACATATGTACTTGAGTGCATTCATTATTCCGAGTGGATTTTGAAAATGTGCAATGCGAGGATGAGTTCCTCTTGAAAAAAGAGCAGCATCCACATAAACTATGACAATTTTATTATATTAGTTTATTTATTTGTATGGAATTCAATAATACTATAGTGATAGCTTGTGCACTCTTGCATTTTCATCATTTTGTATACTTGTCAGGACGAGTATTCTCAATCTCGGTCATTAACGTAGTAATTGCATGATTCGAACAATAATATATTATTCTGCACATTGCCCCAGTTACTGCGTTCTATTCCTTCCTGAGAATTCCTTCTATAACCAGGGTTCAAGATCCACTATCTATACAAGCAGCGCGAAAGCAACAAATGATGGGAGAAACAAAAAGCAGCGGGGCCGTGCAATGAATTATTTTTCGGTTTGGTGAGTCCTTTTGGCGAAAACGTAGATAACTCCACATACGCACGATTTAGCCTAAATGAATACGAGCCAGCAATGAATAATCCGACTGGAACATGATTTTACCAATCGGAATCTGGCGAATAACGTAAACTGGACATGGCCTTACGTTTGTTACAGTCATTCAATTTCCCCATTTTGAGGGCGTTTGCAAATGCATTAACCTGTAACCAATTCGCTCTTGGAAAAATTCAACTGCATTCGCAAGCTAGCCGGAGTGAACCAACGCAAACTGTGAGTTTCTTTCAGTTCATAACGTAATTGAATTAAATGCGAATATCGAATGCGTACCCGCAGCACAAGTGGCTTTCATTACTCGTATTTTTTATAATTTCATTAGTTACCGCATACGTACTAAAAAATAAGAACGAACGAAAGCAAACGAGAGTTTCTCTTTTGCCGTGGCGTAGGAGGGCCCCTTTAGGTACCGGCTCGCTCTGCCGCCGGACTACGAAAATGTCGTGTGCTTCATGAATCATGCCTACTTGAAGCACGATCCGGCCTTTACGGCAATCGGCCTGGCTAATACAAATTCGATCGGCTCGCTCTTGGACATACTAGGCAATCAAATCGAAGATGGCATGACGATAATAGCACTCAGTCCAGACAACTGTCTGGTGGGAGCAGCAGTGAACAATGTCTCCTGCCCCTGGGACGGCCGGAAAACGATGGAGTATGCGCGATGCTGCGAGACTGGCCTTGTTCGAGAAATCCTCGAATTCTTCGCATTTGTGACGAACAAGCCGGAGCTTTGGCGGACGTTCGAAGTCTACAAGATATTTGAATGTACCAGCATCGCCGTCGATCCGTCAGTGCGTTGTTGCGGAATCGCAAAGCGATTGCTTGAGGAAAGTTGGGTCCTAGCACGCGATTGTAACTATCCCTTGTTTCGCATTGACTGCACCAGCAAGTGAGTTCTCTAAGTTGTCGCCACCCTTTCCCTTCCTCCTTCGCTCTTTTTCGTGAAATACGATCTCGGAATTTTGATTGCATCTCGGTGTCTCTTAAATGCCAGCCGTTTTCCTGCGGTTGATTGCGCTCCATGAAATGCAGATAATTCTAAGTGCAAAGTACAGAACTGGTATCTTGCCGGATTTCAATTCCAAAATATCATAACCATGATTGATTGCACGTCACTAAAGTTAACTGAAATGTACTGTTTCGTATGTTCGAGAAATGATCTTGGCACTTTCCACAGGTACACCGCCCAAATTGCGGAGAACTTCAACTGGCAGAGAGTCTTGACGCTACCGTATTGTCGGTATGTGAAAGATGGCGAGCTTGTCTTTAAGAACATCGAGGAGCCACACACGGATGTGCAAGTGTTCGTTGATACGCTGACGCATTATAAAACGTACTACCCGCCTTATAGAACGAGAAACGCTAGCGGGCCGAAACCAGTAAAATAAATGCAAGAGAAGTGTTTAGTCATTCCAATTTAGATTTTCAGCTTTTAGTTTTTCATTCAATTGGTCAACGTGCAACAAGTTTGAAATTAGTTGGTTGCAATTAGAAGTTGCAGCGACGCTAGAGGATATGCCAATAACACATTCATAAAAACGAAGAGTCTAAAGTATTTATTTGACATTGCTAATAGGTAAAATTCCTGCCTAATAAGTCTTGCAAAACATCCATGTAGAGGAGAGTGCTGCATCCGCTTTCGCAGTTGTCATCATTTTTATCATCGACGGTGCTTGAAACTGGCGAACAAATTGCCAGGTCGGATGATCTACCGCGAGCTGAGCTGACTCATTTGTAAAACAATTTCAAGCAAACGCTGGCGCCTCCAATTCCATTATTGCTGAATCTGGCAGCGTTTGGTGAAAATACTGCCGTACGATAAGTTTGCCATCTGTCCGCAGTTATTTTATGCATCGGTGCCGTCGACTTTCGCGATATTAGTTTCCATATGCGCACGTTGTACAAAACTGAAGAATTTCTTTCCCTCTTCCCCCGTCTCTCCTTCTCTTTCCCTCCGTTTCAGCTGTACTATTTTCGTAGGTGTTGAAATATCGAGCTTCTACTGAAATAATATTATCACATTCTTATTTCGTACCACTCGTTTCATTTTCACACTTTCTCAGTGGGGAATTTTAATAACATATACATATGAGCCATTTATTTGGAAAGTGACCTAAGTCCATTTATACTTAAAAGCATAATATATAATTTACATATTTTGTTATTATTTCTATATACATAGAAATATATATTTGGAAACAATCTAAGTCCATTTATATTCAAATTGAAATATTAAAGAATTCGTGTTTTAATAGAAATTGGAAATAAATGTATAAGATATACCAATTGACAAATGGATTTAGGCCACTTTCAAAATAAGCGGCTCATATGCTGCGTAATAGAAATAAGTAGTTAGAGAGTGTCCGCGCTATGCGTATTCTGCAAATTGGGTCTTTCGCTTAACCAAGAATCAAGAATCTGGAAAAATAGCTACATATATATTCCCCGGATGGGCATCGTGCGTCACATTAACGTTTTTTATTCTAGTATTTTCGTATCTGGTAGAAATCGGTATTTTACTGCAACTGAGAATTGTCCCAAGTAGAAACGATTCCAATGCAAAATAAGAATGCTTACACTAATAATCGAATAAGCTATGAATAGGTATGTGATATAGAATATATCCTGGTCATATAATATAATATTATTTGGAGCGTGTAGGGATATGGATTAGAAGAGGTAGAACATATATATAACACGTCATTTTTCAAGAATACAGCATTTCATCAACTATAATGTCAAGAGCATAATACGAGCGATATTGGAACATATCGATCCCCTCGTATGTACTTAGAGTTGATTGTATTATGTATTACATAGCCAGCGATGAAGACTCTGAATTCTGGCGCTAAAGGAGCTGCTCAATTTTCATAATTACATGTACGTATTTTGTATGAAGCGGTAGACTGCACTGCAAGATACTTAACACGATCTTACAGTCGGCCTGTCACAGTACCTGTTGATAGTGTCACTTGAAAGCTTCCAGGCTGCATCTCTCTTTTGAAAGGGCAGCGTGAAATTCAGCTCAGTGCAGGGAGTAAGAACTTCCTAAAGCCCCATAAAGTACGCGTTAAACGGCCGGTACTCCGGCAAAGGGAGCGGGTTGCGTGCTCCGGCACCTGGATCTGGACGTTTCAAAGTGGCAAAACAAAATCCAACTTGCCTGTCGAGTGACAAAGAGAAAGTGTAGCATGAAGGATGGAAGGTGGTGGATTAAGGGAGAGCTGCGGTATTCGGCTCTATTTGAGGACTCCTCTCAAAAACGATCATGCGCCGATCTGGAAGCCGTAATGATTAATGAAGTTAGGGAAGGTGCGCGCAGTTCCGTAATACCGTGGCAACTATCGAGTCGGAATTACAGTTGAGAAACTTTGGCTTGAGTTAGGGGACCGACGTCGTCGTCTCGGTTGGGAGACTCAGCATCCTCTCACCTCTCCTTTCCTGGGCCCAGCAGTCATCCGACCACGTACTAAACTCGATTTGATTTTGATTTGACGTACACTGGAAACGCATTTAATATATGTCCCTACGTGCGAAGTAAGCGTGTCTCGACTGAGAATCTTAGCTACCCTGCGGCTGATACCTTGTAACCGTGAGAAACTGGATATATTCAATGCGCGAACTGTATAATGGAAGCCAATGTGCCGTGCAAACTGCATTTCTGCTGTTTTGAATAGTTTTGGAAATATCCAGCGTATCGCTTGTAGCAGATATTCATGAGACGAAATGATATAGAAAAATATTCTTCCGTTTATGACGGACTAGCGGTGGATAACCTATCGTTTATGGGATTTAAAATCATATTGTTGGATACTTTTGTCTACAGAGATTCAAGCAACATCCGAGCAACATGTACGGCGGCAAGGGTAGAATGATTTCCTTAGCGAGAACGTGTAGAGTCAGCATTTGCTAGGGTTCCGCGCACTTGGACACGCTCTAAACGAGCTTAATCTGCATAATTCCTACTGCAGTGTAGTCGTGTATTTCGGGGAAAATGCGCGTCTGTGCTCCCTACTCGTAAATCCACTGATATTGGGAATTGTTTGCTGAATTGAAATAGTTTGGGTAAAGACCTTCCATCCTCGTATCACTGCAGCATTGTGTCGAGCCGAGACATCAGCGAAACTCTACCGTGCCAAACTATTCCAGCGAATCGTGCACACACTGCATTATAAATAAAATCCCTCTCTAGAAATTATTCGAATAACTTATGCAATATTACTAGTTTGGAAAGACCGATAACTCATTTATTGTCCACTTACGTGGAAGGACTTGCAAGCGGCCACCTACTTTTTCAGGCTGTTGGCCTTAATACAAACTTAGAGTGAGTTTGCCGAGTGTCCAATAATACCGGTCACTTCGATTACGAGTAATAATAGTTCCGTTCGAATGCCCATCGTCGAAGTTAGTCAACGACGAACACGTAGCGCTAACTTATATAGCTGTCTCCCTACACTGTTTGACAAGTTTCTGGCCTAATCGCACTGTGACATGCGATTCTCACCCAGCAGCAATCAATGCGGGGCGAGAACTTTCTTCGAGCTTTTCCTGTCCCGTGTCCGCTGCGGAGGGTCAAGTTCGAATTTGCTCACACTCCCCGTGCCTTGAAAAGCAGCAGGAAACAGTAATCAGGGAATGTATTGATCTTCATATACTCTTGCTTCATATTTCTAGGAGGACTTTAACTGGCTTATCGCTCTTGCCAGTGAATGCGCGGTCAAACATTCTCTCGCATTTTCCAGCTTTCACTCGCTTTCCCTTCACACGTATCTCATGTTAGAAGTCGAATCAAAACGTTTTAACGTTGTTTTGAGTACATATCCTGAAAGCAAAAACTCAACGAATGTCAGAATAAACTACTGAAATTTGAGGAAGTTCCATTTGCTTCATCAATTTTTCAAGGAAATGTTTTGCTGTTTCGCATGATTCGTGATCTATGTTTCCTTCATGTGTGCTTTTGCAGCTTAAATTCGTTGGCAAAAGTTTATTATGTAACCGTTAATTAACAGTATATTGCTGGATCAATACAGGGTTAAAAAATTACAATTGTTTTAGTATCATTACACGTTATCGAACCGAGCACCGAACGCCGCACTCGATTTCTGCACGTGTTTATATTATGGAAAAGCAATGAATAGTTTATTGTTATTTCTGCAAATCTTCAGGGGTTATACTGGTTGCAGTCAATATTATTGTTGATTGTTATTGAAGCGCAATCAAAACGTGAGGCTTCGCGTACCGGTCCTTTCTATTTTCCGCACCGCCTCTCGCCCTGTTTCTCTTTCATCGGAATTCTCCGTCAGTAAATTTATCCGCATCTTTTCTGACTCAAACTCCAACAGACCATTGTAAGTACACAATGTCGAGTATGGGAAACCATTACATCAGACTGCGTTCTCTATCGACGGTGAACGATTCAAATTACAAATACGTACCTGCATGAGTTTGCTTAATTGCTTACATGCGCGAAAACAAGGCAGAATATAGAATGTCTCTACGATAATAACAGCAATTCATCAAGCACCTAATTGGAGGTATCAGAGATTCATCCGATTGTTTTGAGATCTCGGCAATATCGATGATTTGGTGCAGGCGATGTAGTTGGCTTATTAGTTGCGAAAATGATAACGCTATTAAGGGCAGCCTGGTAATTAGGATTGCTTCTCGCCAGCACAGCTAGTACGTCCATTCGGCAGGCGGGGCTAATTTGGCGAGCAAAGATCCATTAACACATATGCTCTAGTACAGAGCAATACGAGCGTATACACTGTAGGTAATGTATGCAGTGATAACATCAAACGCATATAATCCTTCATTCAGCTAGCGTGAATGTATCGTGGAAATACATGTGCTCAGATATACCTCGGTTCGGTGCACCTGTACATTTTGTATTACATCGACATTTAAATATTAAAGTGGCAGCTGTCGACATGCTGGAAGGATTGACTGGAGCGATCCTATCAAGCGATCTCTAAATAGCTGCCGCGGTACAGAGCTGGAAAAAGAACTCATTGGCGGAGATTCTAGACTGAGTGTTTGCATCTACAGTGACACACACACACTAATGCACCAAATTCAAAGATTGCTCTGCTCAGTGGCGCTGTTCACCCACCAGGTTCTTCACGAGTTTAATGAAACTTAGCGTCCTGGCAAATGACACTTTCCTTGAGGTACCCGATTTCCGCGGCTAGCTATAGCTATACTCCTTCATTGACTCTCGTGTCCGCCAAGTGACTCCGTTACACGCTATATACTCAGATTAATGTGCCTGATAGCTTAATTTTAGCCGGCGCTTTTTAATGACAGCCACTCACCCAGGACTACCGTCTGTACTATCCACCTTCGTCTACTGGATGGTGTAGGGTTTTAGTTACCCTCGAATGACGATCGCTCTCTGTGTGACGAGAAGCTAACGAGGGGTCTCATCAAAATCAGAGGTAATAATGAGTGAGTCTCGGAACGACATTTATTCCACTCGTCAAATATAATAAAATATTATTCATGGAGTTTTCGTTGCGAGGGTGCCAATAAAGCAATTCATTAAGCTTGAAATGGCAGTACCATAGTACATCTGTTACCTCAGTGAAATCTATACACGCCGGGAGATGAAAATTTTTCGCCCGTCGCGCTTTATTCTGTCTCCAGTCTATATAATACCATCTTGTCACATATATTATGGCGAATTGCCGTCTTAAAATATGGCCCTCTTACCGCACCGAGCGTTCATTCAAGCTAAATCCCTCAGGAAGGTTGGAGTGGCTCACCGTTTTTTGCACGTGCATATTTAACACGGCTGAGGCTCATTTCACGCGCAATTAATATTTAAGCCGGGATATCGATGAAAATCTACCCTAGCATATCATCTTGGTCTCGGAGATCCGCGTGATCCTTTGAACTTTCACGGTTGCATGCGCACCGCGATCAATTTCGATAAGGACCCTTTAACACCAGTCGCCTGCGCCAGAGTGGAGAAAGCCATTTCTGTAGCACGAAAACGAAAAAGCGACTGTCGTGATTTAGTACTTGACGTACTGAGAGATCGGAGTTGGCGGCAGGTTGCGATGTCAATAATGTGGGAGGTTATTTAAAGTTTTTCAATTATTGCGGTATCTTGCCTAATGATGGACCGTGACCTGGCAACTTTACAATTCGAGAAAACCACGGGCAGGCTGACTTCTTGCACGCCTTTTATAAATAAGCCTTTGTGCTTACCCTATCAGGAAATCGAATTCCAAAGGTCATTCGAACCGTATCACGTGGTAAAAGTGAAAATAAGTTGAACGAAGAAAGGGAGAGGGAGATAGAGTGCAAGAGGTCGTATCACCAACCGTCTCAGCGACAGTATCAATTTTCTAGACAATTTTTCCCTCGGGCGAGCGTCCGGCCACTATTGAGGTTCGCTTCGTTTATTCGCATTCAGCCAGCATGAATTTAATTTATTGCCGTCTCACTGGGTGCGATTTCCTTTCATGCTTAGCGTTCGGATACATGCTGTATAACTTTCTGCATATACAAGTTGAGTAGGTGGCCACCTTTTGAGCACTATTTACCATTTTGCGTGCCATAATTCTCGATACACCAGCTTCGGCGTCCCGCTTACTTCGATTCACCGTAATAGTCGCCCGCCGGCTACATTCCATTATTGTCAACGGGGCTCAACGTTTATTATATTTGCCTGGAACACAATTTCGGCGAACGCGAGCGACACGTCGCACACGGGGCTAATGTAATTCAGGGGTACTGTGAAAGCAGCGGGTGGTAGCGACGTTACCTGATAGCAAGATGTGCCTTAACGAAAATTCAGCGGTGCCCGCAGGGTTGACACGCGCTCTCTTTAGCTGTGGCCTGTCAAAATATTACCGATCATCATTTGTCGCTTTCTCTTGCGATGCTTTCCCTTCATCGATGCAATGGGCAATTATTCAATATACATATATCGTAATAAGATATGTCAGTACATATCAGTACTGACATATCTCTGTCACTTCTACGGACTTCCACGCTCATTTGGAAGACTGGGAGAATAAATTCTAAGCACCTTTCTTATTGGTTCGAGTTCGAGTAATGCGAACGCACCGTATTTTCCTGTCTGAGCTGTCTGTATTCAGACTCTCACCGGCGAGGAATGCGATTGTCTGGCAAAATAAATCCCTGTGAGAGGCTGCAGCACCAAACCGGAGGAGGGTATCGTCCAATGGTGTTTTCTATCCTCCCACCAGTCCCGGCGACGATTACACGCCGTCGTCTCACGTCGCAATTTGCAGATCGATAGATTTTCACGCACTTGGCAAGGGCTGCGCGGAATTGGAATTGGAATACTTCCAGGTGGGTGCGGGTGCTTCCCAGGCGGTACTAGTCTGGTGCGCGCACCGGGTAATTGGTATTCTTCTGGCAAAAATTCATTTACCGAGTCAGCTAGCATAAAAGGGGGCCGGGAAGGATATTTTTTTTTTCATAAAAAGCTTGCACTTAATTTCGCGACACGAAATTATATCATAAATCCTCGGAGGCTTATCGTGCAACCCGTGGGCATTATTGTGCTTTACTCCTCTCAATCTCGGCGAGAGCACGATAAAACCCCGCTCGGATAGCAGGATAGCTTCTCGTTTTCGAGGTTCTTCGTGAGTATAGGTATACGCGTGCGCAGTGCGTCGAGTGGACTCTCGACTGCGGAGGACTAACGAGAAAAGAGGCGCAGAGTCGCGTACGCTGCTATAAAGGGTTCGTAGATGCCGTTGCCTCATACATATAGTTCTACCTATAGTCAGGCTCTTTAAAGTCGCCACGGCAACGCTAACGAACAATTAGTCCGCTTATAAGTTTCGGTATACACGCTTGCATCTCCTCCCTCTGGCGTGGCGTCAGGTATCTGTTTTCAGGCTGCTTCCTATCGGCCCGAGCGCTGATTCAATTTGTCTGCCTTAATGAAATTAATCTTTTAATGTACAAACTAGGTTTGCCACCGGCTCATATCGTGACATGGTTCCCATCTTCCCCTCTGGCATCGCGTCGACTAACCGGAAAGGGATAGAGGGAGAAAAGAAGAGAGGGTGCAAGCAGTAGGAGATTTGAAAAGCGGGCAATGAAGAGTAGCGATGAATTTACCGACTGCTTCAGCCATTTCATTTTTAACGATTTTTCTATCCATGGCACTCTCGACCTTAGTTGCGTGCATGCGAAACCGCCAGGAACGCCGGCATGGCTTTCATACTCCGTGAATGTAATTACACTTGATGCCAGATTTACTTTTCCCCGGGCTAATGTAACGGCAAATATTTACGAGCGCGCTACTTTGGGAAATCTTCTGCGAAGGAGTTAGCAGTGGGTCCTGCTTTTCCTGTTGGAGAGGGAAAGGTGAATTTTCAGAGTTATTAGAAGACCTTTTATTACGAGGCGGTCTAATGAAAATTGCATTTTATCCGGCACACAGTTTTTTCTCGTATTGGAAGCCATACTTTGTGCTCTCGTTTGGCTTTAACACCGATTGTCTTTGGATAATGCATTTTTTAGCTCTCCAATATTCGTTCCGATAATCTAGCAGTTTCGCGCGATGTAAGGTAAACTGTTTTTACGGCAACGCCGCGCCGCGCCGGCTGTGAGTTCAAGCTTTTACATGTACATATTGGCTTCAACGGAAAATGGAAAATACTTGAAATTCCAGCGATCCAACGAAATCTGGAGGATTTTCCCCGGCAGCGAAGGGTGTAGGGGGGCAGGGTCAGGTAGTAGATACAATAACAGCGAAACTGATCGGAGCTCGAAGCCAGATTTTATCTTGAAATACACAAACTTGGGGAGCGAGCCTATCAACTCACCTACCTACGTTCCTACGTATTTGTCAAACAGTGCGGTATTATAAGATATACGGTGTGCCCGTGGGGAAATAACTCTCTCTTCTGCCTCCGTTACCATGTCGTGTTTTGTAAAGTCGCACTTCAACAAACGTGAAATCGCGCGCTTTGAATCAATTAAGTGGCCTTTATTGAGCCGTCACATATGTGGGCGGAGGTGGTATTCGTGGTATCAAGAGCAGATACGTGGAAGCGACTATCGGCATAATTAAATAAAGGGAGAAGTCCTGAGAGAAGAAATCTCAGGAAATAGCTCCAGGTGGAAGTATTTTGATCGGGCGTTTGGACAAGTTGAGTGGCAGGTAGCCTTCCGCCAACTCATGAGAAAAAGGAAAAGGGTGGAAAGCGGCCCGGGAGAAGAGCCGAATAGAGAAGAAGTAATCTAGAGTGGGGCTAACCGACTGAACTTTCTCGATTAAAAGTTAATTACCTTCCGGCTAAGACCACAGAATTTCAATCGGCGAACGAGTAACTGTTCTACAGGCTTCGACTACTGGGAAAGTAATTAACAGTATAAACATTTATCTCTGATTTTGACTGTTCACGGGACTTCATTCTTTTTTCACAATGGGATAATTACTGCGAAGACTGCCAGTTGGATATCGGCAACGAAGATACTTCCAGTTCGAGGTTTGATTAAGGCAGTTGTATCAGTACTGTACCATCCGAAAGTCAACCATAGGCCGAAGAAACTGTTCACCTCGCTTTCCATACTACTGGTTGGTTAATATCGGCGAAACTCGGATTAAACCGCAATAGTTAAACATAAAAGTTAAACCGTTAAAATTGCTAATGTGTGTAACTGACGGGTTTTTACTATGATGCATGGGTTAAAAATGTCAACTTCGGAATCCATTATCTCAGGAAGGGCGTGGTCAAGTCCATTAAAATTTTGTTGTCAGTTGCAGAACCTTATAAAGATTGTTTTATCAAAGTTTAAACAAAATCCATAGAAAACTATTTTCTGATTCATCTGACACTCTATTTATGTCGAATAATAAATCCAATCGTGCGGCAATGCTGCTTGCACTTTATTTGTTGATATGTTTTATTTCCAGTTTGAGAACGTGAAAGATTCAAAAATGACTTGAGTCAAAAATCCTATCGGTATCCATGCAACCTTGAGCGGGCCTATTTACTGGTAGAGAGGAATTTATTATGCACGCGACTTTCCAACAGAAGAGCGGCAGTTTGTGCATGGCCGAGAAAAAGAGTTGTCTCGCAGAGCTCGAGCACAATAAGGCTGTCTTCGTTTCTTCTTTGCAGCGACGATATTGCTCGGCCGTGCTCTTGGGCGCCACTGCATTAATATTCCAGTTCATGGAACAAAGAGGAAAAAAAGCCCGGTGTAGTTTTTCTTGTGAATTATTGCCCCCCTGCGCTCGAAGGGCAGAACTCGGTAATACTTGAAGAAGCGCTAACAACGTTAAACTCGGCGTTATGCATATTTTGTCGCAGAAATGTTATATGCCACAATTCGGCAGAATAGTGTTCACTGAGTGGCTTAATCATTTTTTAAGTGCCGTTCAGTCTGTTGAAAGCTCGAGAATGCATTGTATTCATCGGGGATTTATTCGTGTCATTATTCTTTCACCTCCGAGGTGAGAATGCGAGACCAGACGAACGAGGAACACAGTATGAACAGTATGACAACACAAAAATGTGCAACGATAAGTCAATGCAGTCATCTTTTCTGTAGATTGAGCGTATATATTCTAGGAATCAGATTACTGGAGCAAAGGAGAGTGCAAGCATTTTCGTTTATCTTCTGATGACGTTTTTCTCGAGTGAACGTGAATCTTCCGACAATACATATACGTACAGAGCGGGCCGTAGCGGTAACTACTGAGGTTGCTATCTGTAATGTAAGGACAAATTAGTAGGCACTGGCGAGATACTGTAAGTAATTAAATTGAATGGTGATTTCATGGTAGAGGAGGTTCACGACAAAGGTATAACTTTGACGGAATGAAAGACGTACTAGATAGTGGAAATCATAGAGCTTGGCAGTGTCGACTTGGAGGTGTTGCGTTGCTTCTTATCCCGTACCGAGTCTGCCATACATAATGCCCTGTAAGAGTTCGCACAACTCTGATACGAGAATGCGCGCTCGTGGCGAAACACCAAAATACCCTTGCCAACTACGATTTCGGATGCAGCATTTGGTAATTAGCAAGGGATTTTCAACGCCAGAATTTCGCAGCCATTAATTATGCGACTGCTGAAATAGTGAGCTTCAGAATCAAATTAGCCTGCGGAGTTGCCGCGACCCTTTGAACTTTCCGGTTGTTCACGATCGTTTGTGTAGGGGCTGTTCATGGCGCTGCTCTGCCTCAGGAAAATGGGTCTCGGCCCTCTGGAGAATCGATCCCCACTCCCTCCACCCTCTGCACTTTCCAGCTTGCAGCTCATCCAACGCGTCCTGTCGCCCACTTGTACTTATCATCGGGCAAGATTTTTCGGCCAAACTCTCGTCGGAGGATGTAAGCGATTCAACGGATATAAAAACGTGGAAGATTGCGAAATCACGAGGTGCCACAAGCACGAACTACGTGAGTTGATTTCGAGAGGCTCGCGCCAGGAAGTGCCCACCCGCCTCGCCTCTCCTGTCAGCTGCATCCCGGCTCGTATGTCGAGCGAATATTTGCGAAAGTTGGTAAGTGAAATTCGTTCCGCCGCTTCGCGGACTCCTCACAGGCGCGCCTTAAGAATGTGTGGCGTAATTTTGGAGAAGGTGCACGCGCGGAATCCTCTATGAAGTAACGACGATATGCATGCCGCATGGGCGAGCACGCGGCGCATCAAGGATGCGCCATATCTTTCCCTGGCATACAGACTTATTAGAGGGAGAAAAGGAACGGAGAGTTCGTCCAACTGTAATGAGACCTCGAAAAAGAGACGCTAGTTGAAAAAGAACGATTCCCCAAAGCCATTAATCCTCAATGGAAGACGATGGAAACTGGTCGAGAGCTGTTAATACCTGGACGACATCTGAATTGCGCGAGGAGATTCCCGCTCCCGCTCGTTAAGGTGACACGACTTCAGAAGGCGAAGACGATCGAGAAAGAATTCACTCTCCCCCGTTGCCTAGTTTCTAAGTGTGTGTCATTTCCTGAGGAAGGAAAGTCGAAAGTTCGGTACAAAGAACCAGCCGGCAACAATACATGGGCATGTAGTTCAGCTGAGCGGTGGTGAGTGGGTAGGGGGCGAGAGTGAAGAGGAAATCTCCGAGGGAGGCGAGAATGGAGCTTTAAGTAGGATTCCTACGTCAGTCGGATTCCACTTGAAGTAGCAAAGAGAAAGGGTCGAATGGAATCAGGCGTGTCTCGGCTGAAAGACAGCGGGGCGGCAAAAGCAGTGGGTGGGTGGGGGGTAAGGGCAAACAAATCGATATACAAGTGCAATTTCTTGATTTCAACCTCCTTCCTTGTCCTAGTGTTACAGCACGGCAAGACCGCCTGCAACTCTTCCGTTCCCTATTCCTATTGAGGGGAGCTTTACGCCGTTCCCGTTCCCACAATGCGACTCTTGTTACTGCTATCGGTCTCTTATACGACAATTACAGTGCAAGACCAAGCTTACCACCACTCGAACCTTTACACGTACACTTCTCTCACCCTGTCACGATTCATCCTGATTTCTCCGATTGTACCGATCCCGTCTACCAACGTCAACCGAAATCCTATTACTTTACGAGCTCCGCTATGCCCCGCTTGACTATTATCATAAGAAGCATGCCCGTTAAACTACATTCTGGTTTACATTCAGCAATCGTAGCAGAGAACGGTTGCGCAAAGTACAGTAATAAGAGAGCTGGAATTGAGTTGTAGGGACCGAGGTCCCAAGTCCAGCAGGGCTATACCTTGGCCACTATATCCACGCCATTATTCCAGAATACTCGGCGGGGAAGAAAACAGGAGTGTGCTTGGACAAGGATGAAAGGGAGGGCGGGTGGGAGAGAGAAGAATTTCGAGAGAAATTCCCATTCCCTCGAAGGGAGGGGTTGAGACCAGGGCGAATTGGGGTAGCGGTACAACTCTCGGCGAGCACTCTTGTTAATTAAATGCCGTTGTTCGGTTCAGCCTGGCTCTTTTAATCGAGTTATCGTTTAAACAGCACTCACAAGGCAAAGCGGTCCCTTGGGCGGGTGCCTGTTTAAAAAGCAGTCCCAGCGTAAACATATCAGGGTGCAACTGCCTTCTCTTAATTAGAGCCAATGCCAACGCGATTACCGGTTGCACATCTACCAGCGTACTAGATCTTATAATGAACGACAAAAGTTTTCCTCCTGATTCCTTTGTGAGTCTCGCCTGTAATCAGTATTTGTACTATATCGCCAAACAGTAAAGGAATCATAGAGATAAGAAACTTTCTATGCTGCGATTGGCAAGCGGGCGAATTGCATTCGTTAAGCTTTCATTATACAAATGGGGATGAAGGAGCGAGTTACCGCCGAACGAATGTAGCAAAATGAAGCTTTTAATAAAGCTAAAATGTATAAGTGTTGTAATTTCAATCCATTTCATTAAATTAGAATCTCACACAATTCGCCTCTCAGATCGATTTTCGGACAACATCCAATTACTTCTTTCCTACTTTGGAGATGGTAATTACCTTCGTTCCCCTATTTAAGAGCGCTGCTCATAGTTGGATGATGGTACTCACCTCGTTACTTCACATTGCTAGTAAAAGGTACTTTGGTTCTAGTTAGCCAGCTGTTCCTTAATAAACTGTGATAAGGTTATTACTGATCAAGTGCTTCTCGCTGCCCTCTATTCTGGTGATTGCTTAGAGGCGTATTAAAAACGTCCACCGATTTAGTATTAGCCTCCTTCTCCATAGGAGTATGGGCTTTTAGTTCGAGGATGAGAGGGCCGACAATTTTGGCCGACAGTTTGTCACTCCGAAATTCCGGGTTCCCGAGAAAATATGATAATCCACGGATACTACATACTTGGCGCCATCCCCTCCGATCCAATAGCAAATTTATAGGCTGAAGTTATGTACGCCTGTATTCCATTTTCTTGCCATTACATCTTTTCGCCCGGCGCGAATACCGTTTCGCAGTATACAACAGGATCCGACAGACCCTCGCCCACTGTTTCCCAAGCCCCGAGCGACATATTAATTTTCGATTTACTGTAAGCAGCTTGAACGCGTGAAAGCTTCAATTTCGTCGAGAAAGAGAGAGAGAGGGTTGGGCGAAATGTGGTGTGCCTGAAATTGAAACAAGTTGTGCGCGAGCAGCTGTTACTTTTTAATACAAACGACGGAAATGCACCTTCCAATTTTCGACCGAACTTTTTCGATGCTGGTAATGGAACCAGCGTTGCTGATATCCAGCCGAAGTTGTCTCGTGCCTGCCTGCAAGCCGTCTTCAGGAGCGAATTGAAAATCTATTTCCACCTAACAGACAAACTTTAAGACGCAGACCAGCTTACAAGAGCATTAATGAAATAAATATGATAAGAATCTTAGAGGTTCTTCCGGATTAAAAGGCTTCCCATCCTAAAAGCAAATGTGAAAAAGTTATAATCACGATGTATATTTCCGCGGAGTTTTATATGTATAAAAAAAATGTAGCAATCGAATTGAGTACCTCCTCCTTTTTGAAGTCGGTAAAAAAAAATCACATTTCGTAATGTACTGGAAATGTTTGGATTGAAGTTAGGGAGTACGGAAAATTTTGTTAATACAATTAGCTAAATTTTTCGAAAAACCTCTCGCGCTCTGTGAATTTTGTATAAAGGGAGAGAGGTATTAATTCCAGCATATAAGCTATGCGCACAGGATGAGTAGTGCACTAATTAAGTGTTAATAAATTAACAGTGCTTTTTGCGCTGCTACAATCATAGATATAGCACGCCCGGAAGACTGGCATCGGGTGGAAAATGGTACTCATAGTATTGTTGAGTTTTCCCTTTAAATTGCAGCAGTAGGTCCGTTTATTAAATTAAAAGAACTAGTTTGCCCAGCTAAAGATGCACGGTGTTTCTTGTAACGCTACGAACTTCTGGACCTTGTCCCTTTCATTACAGACATCCTCCATCCGAAAGGTATAATTAATATTGCTTCGTTTTCCAAAAAATCGAACTGCTTCTGTGAAAATACATAGCAAATATTATACCGACTGTTAATTAACTTCGTAGATTGGACACACGGCGAGAGCAAATATACTATATACATATACATATACATATATATATATATGTATATACATATGACGGAAAAGATACCTCAAGCGAGGTCTTTTTTGCCATTCCCCATTCACGCTGTAGTTTTAAAATGCGATGTACAAATGACGCTTCGATCAAGTTCTTTTTTCAATGGATCGAATTTAATTAAAGTGGACGAGGCAATTAACGAAGCGGTGCATTGGCTGTGCTGGCAAGGGGTATGCTCTAAATCACAATGCCGGTCATTATCGGAGCACCATCGGGAGAACTGGCAGAAGGCTACTACTCTACATGTTCATTTTTTTGGCCTTCCCGAGCGCGCCAAAACCGCCCGGCCGGTTCTTGCACCGGGAAAGTTGGACACTCGACAAAGTACCGAGCGCGTTTCTGAAATCGCTGGAGCCCTCTTGAGCATTTAGCTGGAACTCCATCCTGGGGGCGGCCACTCGAGAGCGAGAAAATTCTACTGCGAATTCCCGGGGCGATTGTGAACGAGGGAGGGACGGACGGACGTTCATGATAAAGGGAGGGGAAACTCCGTCAAATCCCAACCGGATCAGTTTTCCGCTAGTTTGCCCTTCACTTCCCATGCCGAAACTTACATTCCACTCTGTCGAACAACGGCAACGCAACAAAAAGCGAATTCTCTCTGTTTTCCTGATAATTCTCATATTTACCACATGAAAATTTAATGACCGCCCAGTTTACGGAGAGCATGACGCAAGTCTATCATTTCAGCAGAGTCCGTAATAATCGACTCGTACACCTATAGTCAATATATCTACACGTGCGTATGTGTGGACGAAATACTCTTTCGCTCAGAGTAGTGAGATTCCTTGGAGCGCCTTCTGACAACAGCCAGTACCAGCCGTCACGAGAGCCTCGCAAAAACAGGATTTCGAGCTTTGTTCCTACCTACGTAAGCTCCCTCTCTCATTCCCCTGTCATTCGCCTCCTATCCTCACTCTATCTCGGATGTAGAGAACCGATATCGCAGAGGGTGAGATTGCGCGTGATAGCAATTAGAGATCTGGCAGGATCGATTCGCAGGAATGTAATAGACGCCTTTACCTTCCGACGGGACGAGCAGATCGCGTGATCCGGGCTCTTTTCTCTTGAGCAGCTCTCGCGCCTTGCGGGAGATACGATCCCTTTTGCATCCGGACTTCCTTGCGCGCACGCACGGCATACAGCATTCTCTTTCTACCTGGCACGCGGCATTGCACAAGGCTACCGCCATCAGCCCCCTTCCGCACTATTAAACGCTTTTCTCCTCCTATATGTATATCCAGCATTACGCGCAAGCATCGCTCGAGACTATTAATCCGATTGGCAATCGATTTAGCCCGGTTCTGTCTTCCTCCTTGCTCTCCTGCTCCCTCGCTCTCCCTCTCTCTCTCTCTCTCTCTGTCTGTCACTCTCTGTCACTCTCTGTCACTCTCTGTCACTCTTTCTTGTCCGTGCTATCGCGCAATTCCCTTTATTCTCTCTGTTTCTCGTTGTTGTATGAGCGAGATTCCAGCACACCAAAGTCCGACGTCTGGTCCAACTGGAGTTTTCATTTGCAAATGCTTCTTCCTGCTCAGCACGAAATCATGAATAATTGATCGCCTTGTCTGGCGGCAAACGGCACCTGTTTCATTCTTTCTACTTCTGCAAAGTGGAGATTAGGTATGTTGGCATATAAGTTTCTCCGATCTGTACATAGTAGCCAAGTTTCTGTACGCACAATCGGAGTATTCATTATGGAGAGGGAAGAAAGTATGGGGAAGCGCAGGGAAAAGTAACAAGCTAAAACCTAAGCATCGAAATTTCTATACCCATTGTGAATTATAATGTACCAAACTTTATGATTACAAGCTTTGATTTGGAACAAAAGACTGGTTTTAATATTACAGTGCTTAATGAGCTTGTGTCACACAAAGCCTAACGACATTGGCGTAGCGTATTTTGCATTCAGAGCTCGCAGAGTTAATAAAGTAGTGCATCCACTCCGAACCGTTGCGCTAATTATTTTCAATCGGCTCTGTAGTCTGCCGTTCTATCTAAGCAAATTATCGACGGAGGGATCAAGGGTATATTCGCTGGTATCTGCATTAATAACCTGCGCCACTTAATATTCAGAGCCATGGAGGTAAGGCATAATACCTGAGTGCACATCTTCTCGTTGGAGAATCTCGGGCCGAGAAATCTCTACGGCAGATTGGGCAACGCGGGGCAGTGCGCTATGCATGATGGAGACATTCATTCCGGATCGCTTCTATTAAATCATCAGAAATGGGAAACGTTGCTTAAACCGGGGAGCCAGTAGTCTTGCCACGTTTTGCAGTAGACGTAGAAGTACGTAGTATGTAGATTCAAGTTAGCCGACCCTCTGCTTTAAGGGGACGTGCCTTCTGTTCGGCACAAAACCAAATCTACAGCCGGGCGCAATGAATTACTGGAATCGGTTGCCACCATCTTTAGCTATGTATACTTGGCTAGCTAAAGCTTGTGAATTTGGCGACTACTATCACATAGATGTCTTTGATGGTAAAAAATAATAAACAGAGAATAGAAAATGTCCGATTGAAAACGGATAGGTAGAAAATTCTTGAAAAACGATATTGCGAAAATTATTCAGAAGGAAGCTGGTTCATCTGAAAGAATTGCTTGTGCACGTAAAGCAGTGTGCTGTTATAAATAGCAGGTATGTCCATCGCCACATCTACACCAGGTTGCCTTTTTTCCCCGAGGCGTGTGTGATCCTTAAATTTTGTTTCCCGCGGACGGGAGTTGCATACGAACCGCCTTAAACTTCGAAACTCTGCAATGAAACTTTCTGGGCTGGCTTTCCATTTCCTGGTGTGTCCCTTCCGACAAGCTGGCTGGTTACGCTAGCTCTCTTCTTCTACTTTCCACGCACGCACGATGCTTACGGCAAGTCGAAACATACCAGAACTTTATATCGCCAGCCGTTATAAATGATACACGATGGTCGCTCGGCCGAATGGCTTATTGACCTTTTCAAACAGCCATAAAAACTGTAGTCATTACAGAAAGTGGACTTTGTCTCGTATCAACCAAAGCCGCAGCACTTAATAAAGTTGGTGCCTTGAAATTTAAGTTGCCAATCCGTACCGTACCTTCGTCTTCTTAAAACCCGGGTTTAAAATCGTAAGAAGAACGAAGAAGGGTGAGCCAGCGCAATTAAGAGTGTTTTGGGGTAATCACAGTGAAGTTGTCTTACTGATGAGTCGGGTGAATTCGGAGAGAACCGTGAAACGATTTCGAGAACGTAAAGAAGATTTAACGGAGAACACGTATAAGACCACCACGATGAATTTCTTTCGGGGAATGAAGACTTAAAATTTGACGCACTTTTGCTCACCCTTCCCTTCTTTGGAAGAATTAGTTCTCCCTAAGCATTCGAAATCCGACGGGTGAAGACTTTTCACTCGCAGAACTCGGCTGACGGGAGTGTGGGGGAATGTTCCTTTTCCCCGTCTTCGCCATCCTTCTCTCTCTCTTTTAGCAGAGAAACACGGCTTCAGAGTTGGATGAGCAAGACGCGGCAGAGAGGAACGTTTTATTCGTTCATTAGTCACATAGACCAGATTGAATTCCTCTTGAGTTTTCCTCCGGAGTACGATCACGGAATGAAGACGTGGAGTAAAGCCCCAGGTTACGAGAAGATCGTCCATCTGGGCCATTTTACGAGAAGGACCCGCAATTGGTGAGAGTCAATTTTTTCGGGGATTTTCATTAGCTAGGCTGAGCAGGATGATCGGGGGATGACAGAAGGGATCTATCGCATCACGCGACTCAAAGACCATCCGATCATCCATAATCCAACCGATACTGACATTAAAATACCAAATTCCGTCTGAGAAATTGGTTCCTTGCCACTCCTCCATGGCAAATTGCGCCCAGTATCTCTGCAGGCTATCGGCGAACTCAAATGTCATATTCTTGTCATATTCTATGTCAGGTCCTTTCTTATTCCCGCTCAATCTATTTGACTCAATCTATTGGCTGTCAGGGATTTCTATCTTTAAACTTCCCATGTTACATTCTTATTTCGAAGTTCATGTCTATCTCGGATGTGGAATCAGGATAGTCAGTGAGTTCGCTCTTAGTTACCTCTAATTACTCCCAAATACAAGGACGCTCGTAGAGACCTCTCTGTCAGTTGAGGTGGTCGAGTGATTCATTGCCTGGACGAACGGGCTTCTCGTAATTTATCCATACACGCACCACTGCCCCGACTACGTCCTCGCATTTCGCACTGTTTACTCCAATTTGGCAGGACATCCCATGCTACCCTTGTAACATTATGGAATACCAGTGTGTCAAAAGGAATCGATCATTACCTCCTCGAATTGACAAGTGTCCACCAACTGTGAGAGACACGGACGTGATAACGAAATAGTGAAGTAATTGCTGTCCTTAAAAGAGGATTATATGTATGATTAGAAAGAACCGAGCAATTGAAAATGCTCGAGTAATCGGAGAAGGAGCGTGGAATTTCGATTTAAAGGTGTTGGCAGCTCTTGGAGTGTGTGTTGGCTCGGTCGAAACTTGGAGCGAGCGCTGACCGTCCTTTCTTAGAGGCTATAAACGTTCCGTTGGGGGCGCACACAATCCGCTTTCCTAAATTAACTTCTTCGGCTGCTGGAGTGACCTGGCGCTGGATCCATTATCGTCGCGAATACTCCTCCCTCCCATTCCCGCTTCCAGTTCCGCCACTGTGTTTCTCGTGTAAGATCGCCTTTCTTGTCCGAGTGGCGATGCTTTTGGCAACAAGCTAGCCGTAAATTCGCCGGATAACTCTTTCATTCTGGCGTTAGCCTCGCATTACGTGTGATTTATTGTGGTTGATAACTTGCCACGCCGTCGTCGCCATCGCTTTTCGGCTTCGTCTTCCCTGCAGCGCACATTTCACGAGTCCCACGGATCCAGAGGCTGTAGAACGTTCGATCAAGTTGCCAACTGCGAACTCACGTAGTCTTCTAGTCGTTCTAACTCACGAATCACTTTGCTAAGCAGGGCGCGAGCCGGCGATTTCCTTAATGCCACCTATTATTCCTCGAGCGGTGCAACATTTGCCCGGTGTTACGCACGAAATGTTTCCGAATGAGGAGGGGAGTTAGTAGTTGTAGCTGGCCGATGCTCATATTACTCTAATAGCTCGAATAAATTGCTAGCAATCTCCTGCGCCGGCACATACCTTGAAGAATTCAATGCACGATTGTCCACCAGCGGTGCCATTTGTTGAACAGAGCAATTTCAGCGGGGCGTAATAAAAAGCAATTCTCCAACGGTGGCCATATAAACGCAATAATTTCTTGGCGAATGGTCACCCTCTAAATTTCGTTAATACGCTCTCTACTCGATGTTATAGGTACACATACATATGTACACGTATGTCTGCCACTGAGATATATGGTGACATCGGGCACACGCGTAGTGTAAAGATATGCGGATGCCGGTGTGCTCGACTCAACACGATCCAAACAGAGTTGGGTTTCTATTCCGAAGCATCTGGGTTAATGAGAAGTTGGCTCAGTTATAATGCGAGTTATTTCTTCGTCTACTCACCACGACGAACCTTTCCAACAATTCAAAAATGTTTGTTTAATGTAGCATCGATATTACATTCCCTCGGTTCTAAGGAAATACCTAGGAAATACCTAGACTTACTATGAGCGGTATTTTTTTAAATATGTTTTTAGAGCATTGTAGCAAAGGAAACTAGAGAGAGCGATGGATTATCGGTGAAGGGGTTCTAAGTGTTAAATTGGCATCGTAATCGATACTGATACCTCAACGCCCAGTAAGCAGCTAGTGTCATTTGCGTAATTCGATTTCACAATGAGCTGCGGGCCGGGATTTGTCGGCACGTTCCTCATTAGAGCGTCCCCGACTCATCCCTTTGTGCGATTCTTCTTTCCCGCGTGCGCGTACGGCAATTAAGGCTAGGAGGACGGCAATGCCATGGAATGAATTCCTTTTTATATGCGCCCAATAGGGTCTCATTTCTTTTGCCCTCGCACCCTCGCGAGAACTATGACAAATCGATCCGATCACAGTTGAGTTTGAATTTGCGATGGAGATCAGAGATTTGTACTGATCAAGAAAGGCAAGATCGAGTCGCTGCAGTAACGGCTCTCGCTTGAAGCTGAATCCGGAATCCTATTTGGATACAATCCCTTTAATCCAGACTCGAAAGGGATTACGCAGATAATTTTGCTGAATCGCTTTTAATCAGCTTCCCTCCTGACGGAGGCCCAACATGAGTGTCGTCAATCCATCTAGAATCTCCGCTCTATCAAATGGTGAGAGGGATTTCTCATCAAATGTTCCATTTCGCGCGTGGTTTCATCATGACACGTTCTTTTTCCGACGCGTGTTATAAATGAATCCACTTGGAGACAATGGGTTGCGCCGACGGAAAGGGCACGAGTCAATTCTGGATCTAAAAACCCTCCCGATCGTCCACCGCCAACTACGGTTGACGACTATCCGGGCGCTAGTGTTGGCGATGGTGCGCAGCGTGTCGATAGCCTGAAAAGTCGAATCAAGCCTAAGTGTAATCCTCTAATCGGGCAAGACCATCACGTCCGATCGACATTTATCCTGCTTTTTCAAATACGCCAATTCTCCGACGCTCTTCTCCACTTCGTACAATCTCAGATTATTTCCCTGCCGGATGAGGAGCTTTGGAGTTGAGATAGTAGAACACATAGTGTATAATGGAAACATGATTACTCCGCTTTCAGAGGAAAGTTTGTCCTGGTGTTCGTTTAGACAGGCACAACCTAACTCGATTCCCATTCATGAATGCAAATTTGAATCTCGCCGATAAGGCGCTGACACCTATACCTGAGGAAAGTGTCCATCAGTTAGTCCGCTCCGTTGGAGCTGGTGCATTTTTAACGCGTGGTTTATCGAGGGTTGTCACATCGTGTAGATGAGGCGCTGCTCGACGTTCTATTTTAGACTGTTACAGATGCCAGTTCAATTCTGTGTTTCATCGAGCCGTAGATGTCGCTCATCCACCTGGGCTGATCGAGATTAATCGCATTCCAGCGATTCTCGGTGGTCTCTCCTCTGATTGACGACGACGATTAATGCAGGTCGTCAGCTTGTACTCAGAGGAAACTGACGTGTCCCCGATGCGACAAGCACTGTCGAGCCTCTTCCATAAATACACCCGTATACATTTGTATCAAGCTTACGACTATTTCTCACTAGGCTTCCACTAGTATGAATTTCCAATTAAGAATTATTTTTAAGATACGCTAATACTATTTCGAGTGTTTGTTAGTATGGCTCTCCTTCCGTCGGAACAATTTTATGAATGCGTAACAAGAATTTTTATGTCACTTTCAGTTGACATTCCTTTTCTCATATTGACTGAGAACGGGTTAAAGATTCTTGTTTCCGGTGGCGTTGCTTATGCGCAGCGAAACTGATGCATGCTTCTTGTGGGAGCGTGCAGTTCATTTCAGGTTCTTGCGAATGCGCCAGTCCACGTGAATCGCGTGGACGAAACGGGCGTGAATAATTCATTGAGTTTCAGCCGCACTTTTGGCCGTCGTCGCGGTGGCTCGCAGGAAAAACCAACACTAGCGGACTCGCCACCCGTCGCTTCCCGCCGAGCTTTTTTTCCTTCTTTGCTTCACGAATTCATAGTTCGTTAGCGCCTGGCCAAACAGAACCCAGACGCGGCCGGCATGCATTTGCGACTACTTCCGCGGGGAAATAGTCCTGCCGCAGGATTTGCCATCTCCCCTGGCAACATCGAGCACCCCAACACTGCCCGCACACTTTTAATCCATTATTAGTCATATCCGTCAACTTTCCATCGCATACTTCTTGTTTGCCACATGACACGCTGCAAGAAGAACAGCCCAAATGATAGTAAATGCCCATAATTAATCTCAAAGAGGATGAAGGGGTTTGCAATTTCAAGCGCAATGATGAATGATCGAAAGTTTGCTGCGTGCATTTCGTATAAGCTCCGGCGAAACATACTGTAAATTCTGCCGGTGCACTGAATTTTCCTCGCGGTGTAACGCGGAAATTGCGTGCGCGCATCGTCGGGGAATATTTCGCGGGTAATTGTGAGTAATCATGCCTCTATGTACTTCCAATTTTTGGCCGGAATTAACTAGCTGCTCTGCTAACTTCAGCATACCTATGGTTTGATACTTGTGACGTTGTCAGAGTAATGCGTGATATCGCTAAAACTATAAAAAATTCCACACTTTGCCACTCGCGGAATTTGTCATTAACGGTACTAACAGGGAACGCGCAAAGCACTGTTTGTGTCTGTGCCGATTAGCATTTACAGTACCACTTTACTCCTCGATTAACATTTATGAATAAGAACAAAGTATTTGCATCGCGCACATCTCACATTCACGCTGCCATAGACTTTCCATAGCTTGATGTACGCATGACGAGTATGGCTTTTGAGAGTGAAAATCACTTTTTGGCTTTTGTACTCGTTTGCACTAAAATAATCTCTAACGATTTCATTGTGTTTAATGTGTGGCGTCTGAAAATACGCCATAGGCACGTAAAAACTGTAAAGCTCTCGAGCTGTGGATATTGGATAAAGGAATTATTGTTTTCATTTTAACAAACGCCAACCAGTGTTTTGTTGTTTCAGCTATCAAACATTTTTAGCGGCTGCTCTTGTGTACTTTGGCTTTGAGAGTGGAATAACCAGCTCCCGCATGAGCTGCGAGCGTTGATGTGCTATGAATTAGCGTTATTCATTTACTGTTTCATCATACAAAACCGACCTGTGCAAGTCGCCCATCGCAATGGATAATGCGCAAGAATAATTATTCGTAATTATAGGACTTTGATTTCTTGTGTGATCCGTTTGCACAGAAGGCGTTTATAGCTAGGCTCTTCGTTCAGTATAGGATTCGGCGTGCTATGGGGAGTGCGTTCTCTCTCATATATTGGGCGGCTGGCACATCCAGATACGCCGGAAAAACAGTTTCATCCGAGTGAATTGTCAACGGCAGCACACGAGCGAGTGACCGCCTCGGCTTAATCCCTGCCCAGCTTTTTCGGCCATTCCATTTGTTCGGATGGCGAGCGCACCTACGTATCGATTATACTAGCTGGCTGCCAAGTGGCTTCGTTTGTCGCGATCGAAAGACACTGCGTGTTTTCCTGCTCGGCTGCTTGATTGCAGTCGGGCATTTCCATGACAGGTCCACCTGACACCGCTCACGTTCTCCCCTCAGCTAAATCTCCCAGCGACCGCCCACTGTTACTGTCACTGCTCACAGAAATTCATTTGGTACCCGTTCTTCATTATCCACGACTGCGAGGAATTTTGTGGCCACAAGACCTTTCTCCAACATTTTTCATTTCTTCCAAAATCATTTGCTTTCTGGTTTTAACCGACTGTATGTACTTTGGCCCTTGGCTTATTGTGTAACTTATGAAGATAATTATAATAGTAATGACTGATAGCACACGTAATACGTGATCCATATTCCACAGATAATAAAAGAATTTAACCAAATTACAGATACAATGCTAATGGCAATATTTTAGAACGTGCTTGTATGCGATACTTCGACTACAAAGAGTTAATAGACGCAAGCAAAAATTATCTCCGGGCATATTTGGCCTGCATGCCGGCAATTCGAGTTTAAGTTATGGCTTGGAAATACGAGCCAGGCCGATCGCATAATTTCCTTTATCGGAGTCAGAGACCGCACTCGAAAGTGGAAGCAGCCTGTGCCTATACTTTATTTGAAATCGATGTTTTAGTTGAAGCCAACTGCTGGAAAGGGGAAAATTGGGCATGTGCAAAAAAGGGTTCCACTCTCCGGTAGGCCGTAATCAGCCGCCGCGCCGCGGCGCGCCGGCGGGAAGCCTTCCTGGACGGGCACCTTTAATCTGTTAAATCCCATTTCCTTGTATATCACGAGGCACATGAAACATCTTTGTTCTTATACGTGTACACATTTAATGTATGTATAATGTAGTTTGTCGCTGTGGATATTTTACAATATTGTGTTGTATTAAAATGCACATACAACATAATGCTATTCATATACGTAATGCATATACATATACGATCTGGCGGCATGTAGAGAATCATGCATGTATAATTAAAATTTCTAAGTAACTTATTATTATGCTGCACAGTGCAGTATATATTTAACAATTATAATTCAAAGATAAACACATCACCTTGTACGGGTCAGCTGTGCGACCGTAACGTACGAAAGTACCGAATATTCAGACAGACTAGCAACTATACTCTTGCCAGCGGCAAGTTGTCCTCGAGTATGCATATGTATTGCTAGTTCCGTATGTTATTTTATGGGAATTCTCCTAAAAGGCTTACGGGCTACGTTAACGCACACAGCAAACTGGCTCTGCGCGTGAGGAGCTCGACGCAGGGAACATGCCCCACTCTCGTGACAGGTCACAAGGAAAATTCCGATTACGAAAACTGTGATGTGTACGGTAGGAAAATTCGAAACTACCTTCTAAAATTATGTTGAAGGTATGGGAAGGATCGCTATGGATCGCACTCTCCCATTGGAGGAACATTTATGCTTACGCGAGCACATAGTTAAACATCGCCACTCGCTCCCAAGCAGCTTTAGGTGCGTACTCCTTCTCTCTCCCCCTCGGCCCAGACTCTATATTGTTGTCTTGTCTACTCTCTCTTCTTCTTGCCCCGCTCGGTGTTCGTCAAACGATCAGACTTAAAAGGAGGCTCTCGTTAAGTAGATTGTTTTAATACGACGTAAACGCTTTAACAGGCGGTAGAGGCATAATGCAAAGTTCTCCTTGGAGGAACTTGAAATACTTGAGAATTATTACGCGAAATGTTTTCAGTGTGCCTCCCGCCCGTACAGACACGTAGTATGTCTCTACTTTACTGTTATGCGCTAGCTTTTAGATGATCCGATATTACCGGTCGTTGGCTGGGGCCGTAAGGCGGCGAGAAAAATGTATATTTTCCATGCTGCGGAAGATGCGCAATAAACAGCGTAAAATGGCCGAATTTCCGTCCTCTGCACATCCCTTACCGTCGACGCTTGAACGTTCCTATGCTCACGCGCGCATACATGCCAGACAAGCTACTCGGCCTGCCAGCAGGCTGACTGTACATTCGCGTGCGTTCAGCATGAAAATCGTAGAACCGGCAATCGGAGTTTGCCTAGGGAGAAGATGTCGCTGCTGCTGCTGCTGTGCTCCTTCGAGCTTTCATCCGATAATATACCCCGGCACGTGCATCTCATTATAACGGCACATGTCGCACGACACGCAAAATTCTCTGCTCCACCCTTCCGAGAGATTGAAATGGAAAAAGCTGTAATGAGAGCACGCGCGCAGCAAACTAATGGTGGGCGATTTGCGAGAGCGAGTTTGACAATTTTTTATAACGGCATTTTCCCCATGTGATTTGCGTATCCGAGCAATTAATGCAAATGCGCGGATTAAACGCGTTGCTGCTGGCCGGTTAGTGATTTTCGGCCGGCTAAACGCTCGTTGTCGGCTCGTCGAGGCCTACGGTGACAGCGGCCATTTCTGTAATTACTTTCGGCTGCAGTAGCGCACATGATAATGTCCAATGTCGGGAGGTAACATTAATTTGCAATGCGTCAGTGTTCGGAACTTTATGCCACCATGCTTGCCGATAGCTTCACACCCGAAGCATGTGCGAGATTGACACGCGAAAGGGTTCTCTGGTAGAAATTGAGTTGGGCAATTCTGATTACCAATGAGGCCCTCGTAGAACAGCACCGCTTGGATCTGGATAAGTCAGAGCGACAGGGCCTTCAGTCCCAACGAGCCAGGATAACTAGACTGGCTGATCCTTGTTGGCTGTTCACACTGAAAAAAAAATTTCCACAGGGAAAAAAAGCGACCAATTTGTTCCAAAAAGTAATGAAGTACTCAAGAAATATATATATAATTATAATAACGATTCTACACTTGATTAGATCTAATTAATAGCGACATTACAATTACCAGAAATAATATAAGAGATACAGTGGTGCTGTGGGTAAAAGTCAGTTTTCAGGAAATTTTCTAAACTACCACCTAATTTTAAAACGGGGCGCTCGTTCGTAGCCCGGTCGGGGTCCGAAATTAATTTCTAGCAGTGTTGGAAGAACTTCTTTCCACCGTACTGGATAACCAGAGTGATAGGATGCAGGATAATACTTTCACAGTTTCCCATTGGAACTATTGCGGGGGATATTAACGCTAGCAGGCATTAAACCGGCCATTTACAGCATCGAGAAAATTCCTGCGAGAATTGGGATAGTGTCCAATAACAAGATACAAGGTCTTTAATTAAACGATAACTCTCCGTTAATGCTTTTGATGTAACCCACGCTGCCAGCTATTGATCTTGCCAGCAGTGCATGCATGCAAAACGGCGTACTTCAAATTGAGTTTCCGCCAATATAAATACGCGATACCATTTTCCTGGCTTCGCGGCCAAACAGGGGTATTAAAAGACTAGGTTCAATTGTCAAATTTATGTCAACTTACCTTTTGGACGAGATGGGGAACGTGGAGCGTTGTGAACGTTCCCATTTATCTATATCTGTAGAGAGAATTTTTTTCTGGAACTCGAGCGAAGTAACAATGTGAATCGGCCTTTAACATCAGGGGTTGAAGAGTGCGCGAAAGAGGGAGTGTGAAGGGGGATGAAGGGGATGTTGGCAGCGCGGAATGCGAAAGCATGGCGAATGAGACGAAATAATGAATTCGCGGCCTGTCTGGCGCGTGGCGGCGACAGGAAACAGACCGTACACATCCTGAATTATGAGATGCACCGAATTTCTCGTACACAGTACACACCTGGCGTTTATTACGGTTCACGACGCGAGGACGTGCGAGCGGGCACAGAGATTCATAGTGGAAGGAGGACAAGCCGGCGCGGCGTCAAATGACAAGGAGCGAACGCCATATAGTGTGCGCGATAACATTTTCCAGTTTATCCCGCGGCTTGACTCGTGGCCTGGAAAAGCTTCGAAGGCCGTTCGTTACATTCGCCCGGAGCGTTCATCGCCGTCGGGCCCGGCGGCGGCGGTGACGCCGGCGGAGGTAGCGGTGGAGGTGGCGGTGAGGGCGGAGGAGGCGGAGGAGACGGAGGAGGCCGCGGTGGCCGCGAGATATCTCGGCGTCACGGATGGTGTGGCAGGGGAAAAAGGGAGAAAAAGCGCACCGCGCCCCGGCAAAAGCCCACGACGAAAAGGAAACGTGGATATAAGCGAACGGAGAAAAAGGCAGGAAAAAATGTTTGAACGATGCGACCGAACTGGCGCGCGCGCGCGCGAGCGCCCACCCTCTGTGCTCAGCGAGATGCAACCCCACGCTTGCCGGCTCGCTCACCTCGAGATCGTAAATTCTCCGGCGGTGCACCATCGTCGTAGTAACTCGCTTCATCGTGCAACGAACCAAGTCCAGCAAACTAGCGCTCGGACCTGAAATCAACCGCTCGGTCCATATTGCGACAGCTTGCTTATAATTAACATAGGCCGATACGCGAAGCATAAATCATAATTATCCGTGATTTACGATGCTCCGCCCTAGTTTGGTCGATGCTCCCTCATGATTTAGCCCCATGGTGTCGACATTCTACATTTTTCTTGCTCGGTATCAGAGCGATGGCATGCGACAGTCTTGCGGTCGTGGTAATGGAACCTGTGATTAGGAGCGATGTTACCTTGGGGCAGGGACGATTCTCAGTGGTACGAAATGCGAGCGGTTTAAAGTCCAAATAAAGGCAGCTCGTAGGCGTAGTGAAGAATGTACGTGCCAGGCAGTGCCGAGTCGGGCGCATGCAATTTAGAAAGCTCCTCTAATGCGAAACGCGCAATGCTACTGAGCCTCGATTCAGCATTACCAGGTGAAACCTAGATGCACCTCTGCTTTCGTCGAATTTCCTGAGATACCCGAGCCCTAAAGCATGCACGCTATATCACGCGCAGCTATTCTTCGAGGCGTAATTACGAAAATGCGAGTGGCAAATGAAAGTAGTTATGTCGAATGGCTTGGCATTTTCAGAGACGGTAGCCACACTGGGACATATGTATACCTGTCTCTTGTCGGTGGAAGGCGACGCGGTACGCTTATCATCCACGTCGATTCGCAATAGTCACGCAACCGGTGGCGCCGTCGCGATTTCACCCTTTTTATTGTGAACGCCGTTGATAATCCCGGCGCAAACTCCGCCATTAATGGTACCATCGGGTTTTCCTGTACGTCCAAGATCTCCTGCGCCACTTCCCCTCGAGAAACTAACATATACTAATTACTTGGAACAGGCCAGTATTGCATGCTGGTTCGTCTTTCAACCATATAATTTCATCAAATTCACTCTAGAATAATCACTTGTGATTTGTACTCTGGATGGGATAGTATACTCGCTGAAAGTATCCAGCAAAACGTGGTGCCTTTCCTCGACTGCGCGATGCATCTGTTTAGCGCGAGTCAGTGGATGATCTCGAAGAAGCACGAAGGCGGAAACTGTATGCACAACACGCGCGGACGAGTGCGAGTTGGGTGGTGTACGTATCCGTGCAATTTCTTCGCTGAGATGGAAGAGATCGATGGTACTTTGGCAAGCCACCAGGTTGTCTGTGCGAGCGTGCAAGACGAAGCCTTCAATGCGTTGCAGATCCATCAGACTGCTCGCAGAGAGAAAGCGGCGAGCGTGAGAGTGCATCTGCTTGAAATAGCGAGGATTCCCAACGCTTGGGTGTAGCTATCCAGCGAGCTTGTACGCGGCAATAAAAAGGAAGTGAGGAATTCGATTGCCCAGTCTCTTGATTCCGCGGGCAAATGTTTGTCTTCGGAAGATTCGATCAGGTCCGCGAGCTCATCACGACATTTATTGGGAAAGAGGCGCTCTGATTGCTATTTATTCAAGGTTCGTTCGTTCCCAGAGTCCACCCATACACTCTCCCACCGGCAAACTCTTTTCGCCGACTAGAGATTCTCTTAGTTGTCAGCCCACCGTTATAATTTCCTGCAAACGATGCCCTCCTACCCAAAAAGGAGGACACTGCCTCTCGTCCTCTCCTCCACTCATCCCTTTTTGCTCGCCTTATTTTCAATAACCAAACATTGTTTGCTGCGTGTATGAACATGAAAATATTGCCGGGATTTTATTCTTTTACGCCGTGTATTCCGCAAAACCTGTTAACAAAATGATCACGAGTGCATAAGGAAATGGTCACCTAGAAAATGTAAGAAATGTAAGAATCGTGCGTTTCCAGTGTTGGTGTACTCCAGTTTTTCCTTGGTTACGCTCGAGCAAGGGACACGCTCTTACTTTCAAACAAATTTCACTGTTTAACCAAAAACCGTTTCACTTCGGGCACTCGCATATCGTCACGCAAATTGACCGTGACCCGTTCCTTCCGAAAGGCGTGAGACCGTGCTATAGAAATCTGATTTTCATGGTTACCGCACTCTCACAACAGTGAAAGGCTTAGCGGTTTGGCTTCGATCAATTTCATAGTTGTGTCCTTGCGACATTATCGAGCAAGTAGTTCACTCTGTTACACTACTTGTTGGTATCACAACTAGGAGCTAGTATAATTGCCAAGTTTCGCTTACACCGTTTTGAATTATAATCGGAAGTAATTATAATCAGATAATATGCATTAAGATTACTAATCTATCAGAAGGTAACCTTAAGCATACAAGTTAAATTCGTTAGTTACATGGAGATACCGTACTATTTTCATCAGGATTGTTCTTACTATGTACAACTATGCCTCGGGCGATATTGGATTAACATCGTACCTGAGAACTCGAAGGGCAAAGATAATTTGTCGTGATGGCGGTGATTGGAAAACTTTCTCCTGGTCTGACGTCACATACATACATATACGTGGCCTTCCGAGTAGATATAGCGTGATAGGTTGCGCCGATGAGGCTGAATTCTTCATCGCATAAGCACGAGCATGTGCTGAAAATCGTTCGATTCACCCACTTTCACATATTAATTACACCCGTGGCAATTCACCGTGCACACCACACCGTAAATCAATCTCACGACTTTCATTGAGCGAAGCATATGATTTCCTTTATAAGAAAGATTGCGAGCATTCCTGGGCGTCGCGACGCCGAGGAATTTATTTGTTGTAATCTTAGCTCGAACGAGTAATCCACAAATCTACCAGAGAGCATCCGGAGGATGTTTCTCGAGCTCTTTTCGAAGCAGCCGTGCAAAGTTCTATGTTCTGTGGAAGTACGAGACGGAGATAGCGGGAAAGTCCGATAACATTTACACCGCTAAGTGGTTCCCCCAACAAACTATACTTAGTTCGTACAGTGCTTTCTTACTCCTTTTGCCCTACCGAGCGAGGGAACTCCTCATCCGCCCGGCTGTTTTCGCTTTCTCTCCCGATCGTGTCATATTCTTTTTTCTTGCAGTATTAGGTAGTCCTGCTGAAAATTAAACTGTTTATCACTCATTGTAGCCGTTGGTGCTTTCGGAAGGCTATTCATCATTGTCAGCCCCTTGTGACAATGTTAATATTTGCAGACCAATTTCTCCAAGCCCGGAAATTGGAGGTGGGCGGGATGCTTTGACGAATGGCAATCACCGATGGCAGGTACGTAAATTGAACTGAATCTTTCGAATGCGATCTGCACCTACGAAGTGGGATAATACAAGGAACCTTGGTTTAAATTTAAGTGTATGCGTCATATACACTTATATATAGATCTCATTAGATACAAATAAAACACGATAAAACTGAAGACTGAAACTTGAAGCAGAGTTTTCTTTTTATTATCACCGAACAAAAATAATACCAGCAATAGGAAGTGATTCAGGAAATGATTTAACAGTTCTCGTATTTGTGTTGGAATTGCTAGACGTACTTTTGATCGTCGTATTTAATACAACTAAATGTATAATGGCAGATCCTGTTTATGGGAATAAAATCCCAGAGAATCCTTTCTTCAATTTATCCAGGAAGCAAGCTTGATCATTATGTAACCGGAAGGACTTACTGTTAGACTTATGGTATTATGCCAGTGCATAAAAGATAAAAGTCAAATTTATGTAGCATAACGTATTTCCTCGGGAAAAAGCTATACTTTCGCCATTTCGTCGGTTTTACAGTACATCGGCTTAATTCGTTCCGAAGTAAGCAGCGGCGAAACAAGAAAAGGAAAAGTACGGAAGGAGTTGCTATGCGGCCGAGACGTGGGAAGATGAATTAACGGCAAGGTGATTGATAATAGCCCGAAGTAGCCAGCTAGTTCCGTATCAAGACATTATGTCAGCGAGTTTTAACCGAATCGATAAGGTTTCTTGTTTCCCAATGGGTCTGCTTCCGATCTCTGATTGATGACTTGCCTATTCTTACAAACTACGCTTCTTTGCCTCAACCAAGTGGCCTCGCCCAAGTTAATGCCAGCTACAACGTCATTCCTTTATTGGCCTGAAAATTTGCAAGGGGAACTAGTGAAATTGCGGCCACGCTACCCGACACTCGAGAATAACTCTCTATCCTCTTCAAATGTTCACGCTCGAAAACTTGAAACCGTGGAGAATAAGAATTCTCTGAGCCGTCAGTGGGCGACAATAGTCGAACCTTTCATCCACCTCCCGGAACGAGAACAGGACATTGACTACGCCACAATGCCGAAATGTCCGAAGATGTTTCGCAAGAGACAAGCGTGGCGGGGACAAGCGCTTTTGAGCGTCTGCGCCAATAGTGCGAAGTTATTTGTCTCGACCAGGAAAGCTGGATGCACCGAGTTCCTTTCCTCTCGCAGGAAGAGCCCGAGAACCGAAAAATAAGAGGTAAGCATCAGGAGAGGATGCAATCTGGCGTGGCATTGTTTCTCACGGCTTTACGGCTGTTATTATTTCGCGCGCCATCTTCACGAACTTTCACAATTACTGTTACAGCATTGTCTGAAGGATTCCTGCTCTCCCCGACTCTTTCGACGCTCGGGGCTGCCTTCGGCTTCCTTCCCCCACCGTACTTTACGAATCGCTCCCTCGGGCACCCAAAGATTTTCTTCGCCACCTTTCGATATCCTCTGCGCGGGTCCAGCGAGCTTTCGATTATCGCTATCTCTAAGATCCTCGGCCGAACGAGATGGCGGATTTCTCATAGTTGCGTTATCGCCGCCGAAACTCACAAGGGTCTCTTTTTCTTGCCGTCGCTTATCGATAGGAGGAGACCGAGGATCATATAATGAATCGAAAGCGAGTAGGTGTGCCTTTTATATCGCATGAATCGTGAATCTATATCTTCCGTCTTTAAAAATACCTATTTCCTCCAAAAACCACATGAGAATTGGGATATGAATATGAAGAATCTCAAGATTTAGAAAGGTATAATATGGGAGAATTTTCTTGGGAGAACTTGGGCAGAATGCTATGTTTCTGACACATTTGACGATTCATTTAGCATTTACTGGTTCGTCATATTGGTACCCTACTTCGGGATATATAATACCAGAAGACCATGTAATATTCTTCCTCAATGCTATACGAAGTTTCTGGCACAACCCTTATATGTCTCACTCCTCTTTATTCCTTTCCAGTAATTTCACGTGCACAGAGTACGCCTGGTTGCCTCGTCCGCAGTAGTAATAAAATTAACCTGAAAAGGGATGGCTTGCCGGCGGTACTCGTCTTTCCTTGAAATTTAGTCTACCTTCTGTAGTGACGGATATTTGTCCCTCCGTAGACGCGCCGTCAAAAACAAGGATTCCTAGTGCTCCTCCTGCGTGTATTATGCGCGCGCGTAATATTTTCACAGAGTGGTAAAGGATCCTCGAGTCTCGTATGCACCAAGCCGAGCCTTCATACTTCTTTGCCAAGCGCTTCCTACCAGGTACGTGGAATAGAGAATAAACACGTGATATTTACTGAGCTACTAAAAGCTAACGTTAAATTTCCCTTACTAAAAAAGGCGGTCAAATATTATTTGGACGAGTTTCGCGGATTTTAAATTAAATTTAGTTTGCCTAATTGATGGCGCAGCGGGTTCGCCGCGAGCTGTCAACCTGGCACAAAGTTTCATGCTATGGTTGAATTGGATGGGAATTATAGGATGAAGCACTTTCGGCGGTCAGCTCACATGGTTATCGATCTTGCAAGCGCAGTATTGTGTGTCCATTTGTGTTCACACGTGAATGCGACTAGCATGCGTTTCACCTGGTTTGAATTTTAAACAATACCTACATGATGTTTAATTGGAGGCTTATTTGTGGAGAGTGCATAGACCACCCGAAATTAATCATTCTTGCTGTACATCGATTGTTTCGTTTTTGCAAGCAAATGGTAAGGCTAATTGGGTAGAAATGTTGGAGGATCTAAGGTGTCAATGCAGAACGTTGACAGAACTACCTCGAACGTGTTAGAGCGATTGTAGCTAGGAGGATAATTACACGAGATTTTGCTTGCCGAAGCGCACTCTATTATTTTCTGGCTGTTCCCCCTTTTTTGTTGGCCGTCGGCAGCCGTGCGTTAGGGGCTGGATAAACGAGATAGGCAGTGGAGCTTTTACAGTGCGGAGCGCTCGTTGCTCGCGCTGCTCCTGTCTCTGCCTCCGCAGCCCGTTCGCTTCGTGCTCCGCCTTATCTTACGGACTGGCATTTCGATCTTCCCGAGAGCCAGGCAGAGATAAATCGCCCAAAGGAGAGAGGGACTGCTTAATGAATCCTAGTTTTTTACCCTTCGTGACAGCCGACACCGTCGCGCCCTCCCTGATCCATGGAATGAGAAACACGCGTGTCTTTCCATAAGCATCGCTATGCTTCCAATAAACGATGTTTGACTTGAAAGTTTTTCTTCTTCGCCCAGAATTATCTAGTCGCATTAAATACACTTTATGGCGTAGAGTGCATGTTAGGTGATAAATGGATTACAACATTTTTCATATAACTGGCCGTGCGAAGTACGGAAAGACGCAAATTTTATACGTTCAAATGACTTTTTGAATCTGAATGAACACTCCTTTGCACTCTTTGCTTCTTTTTTGCACCCTAGAGATTCCATAGTTGGTCAGTTGAATTTTCTCTCAAGAGAACTGCACACCGACATACTTTCTAAAGAAATAATGGGATACCACCTTATTTATTGCGAAAAAGCATTGTTATCGTATAACTTTAAAATCAATTGTGACAGCAACATCAATTGTCTGCAACTGACAGAAATCAGCATACGTTGATGCGCGAACTTAGGTTTCGGAAAGTGTTCGATTCTTTATCAGATCTTTGAACCAGTAAGCGGAATTCTTGAGAGTACGTTTTCTTTCTGGATCGTTGAAATCCACATGTACAACTCCAAAGGCTGGCCTGCGCAGGGAAAGTGTTCGATTCTTTATCAGATCTTTGAACCAGTAAGCGGAATTCTTGAGAGTACGTTTTCTTTCTGGATCGTTGAAATCCACATGTACAACTCCAAAGGCTGGGCTGCGCAATTAGGAGGAAAAAATCGGTGGATATACGGTATGCTATATAAGGTCGTGTGTCAGTAGAAAGCTTCGTTATCCTCCACCATAAGTTGTACAGATACATTGGGTAATATGTAAAAGGATTTTCCGGATTCAGGATAAGGTGAATAATGGCTGGTCTAATTAGAATGTTACCTATAGCCAGAGCCCCATTCGAAACTGTCCAGGAGCGCCCAGGTCGTGTAACCCAACACATTAACATGGTCCTCGTTAATCGCAAGGAGCATTTCCTTCAGATGCGACTTGTAAAAATCAATCCTGGTATTGTCGTCCACTCCCTCGCTTGAGGGGACGCCATTCTCAGTTACAAATATGGGAGGATGGCCGTATCTCTGCGAAAGTGTTTTGAGCGAGTCTCTGAAACCCTCCGGATGAACCTGTTACGAGTCGAAATTGCGAAATGTTAGGTGCCGAACGCTTAATTCCCATGAGATTAGAATACCAGACGTTTTTCTAACTATTAGCTCTGAAGCTCCACTGGTTTTCCACGAAGGATCATCGCTCTCATCTATGCCCCGATCATTCAAATATGATGGTTGACTATCATAAACATCGTTTAGCACCGCTTCTTTGGACGTGTAGTAATTCATTGCCAAAAAATCACTCGAACCCCTGCCAAAATCCACATAACCACCTTAGTTCTGCCAATTTGCATATTTCAATTTCACATGTACAGATAATTGTTTTCGTAATTACCGTAAGTCATCAATCTGTTCGGGAGTGAATTTTGGTAAACGTGATCGGGCGAAACCCTGTTTCTTGCTTTTCTCTGCTACAATTTTTTTCATGATCTCAGGGTAGTCCCCTTCTTTGGAATATATCGGATTCAAGACCCATCCTACGGAAAACTGAAATGCTCTTTCGGCCGCCGAAAGTTCACTGCTATTCTTCGGATAATATGGCACAATCTGTATGTTAATGCCAACCCATCCGTTCTGTGTGGACTTAAATTCTTCCTCATATATTTTGTACGCTTGTGCATGAGATAGCAGCATATGATGAATGCAATCGTACTCCCCCGTTCCGCGAAGGCTAATTTTCGCAGGTGCGATTAATCCAGTTCCGTAGGCATTACTACACATCTGAGCTGGCTCATTGACTGTGACGAATTTCTTCACTTTCGGGCCGTATTCTTTGAATATGACCCTACTATAATCACCGAACCAGTCGACGATATTGGGATTAGTCCAACCTCCGGCATCTTCAAGAACTTGAGGAAGATCCCAGTGGGACATAGTGACGAGGGGTTCAATGTTATTGGCGAGCAGCTCGTCAATGAGATCGTGGTAATGTTGAACGGCAACTTGGTTCACTTCGTAGGAGAAACCGCGGGGCAGAATGCGGGACCAGCTTATGGAGAAGCGATAGCAGTTGAACTGGCAGGAGAACATATTCATTCAGTACGCACGTCGCACAAACTTAATGACAGTCATAGTTACCCCTATTTCCGATAACAGAGCTACGTCAGTTTTAAATTTGTTGTAAGAATCGCAAGCGACATCACCGGTTTCACTGTTATAGATTGGACTGGGCTGTTGATGAACGGCTACGTCCCATACACTTTCGCCTTTACCTGTGACAGGTGCATACTATAGTAGAAGACTGCTGAAAAAAGCGGTAGGTTTTCTCATGTTAGAAACCCCTGGACCTACCACTAGAGTTCCAGGCGCCCTCAACTTGGTATGCTGATGACGCAGCGCCGAGAAGAAAGCCCTCGGGGAAAACGAGGTCTTCCCCACCCGCCACTGCTAATCCACCATTTGCGCAACTGGAACAAACAGTCTTAGAGGAACTTATTCTCCCTTGTCCATACGCGGTGTGCCCTTGAAATTAATTTGTGTATTCCACCAATAAGGCAAGCTTAGAGTTCATGCCGCACGAGGGAAGGTATAAAGCGAATCCTTGTTGATATATTGGATAATTGATTGGTCTAATTGTACTTCGTGCCTCTTCCTTCAGAGATCAGAATGTAGTACCACATCGGTGAGCCGATTTGCGTTCACATGTTTAAAGGTATTGATTTTAAAAAATATTTGACGTCCGACATCCCTCCTGCAATCCGCTTCATTCTTCGTCGTTGTGCCGATAGCGTCACACGCATAATTATAACGAAACAATAAGGATTAATACTGAAGACCATTAGAATAATAGGTAAACGGCGACACTCCTCGCACAGTCGCAGAACTGACAAATACAACCATCTGGAAGAAAAACTTCGACGTTTGGAAAAGAAGCTGGACACATTTTTTGATGGTCGTCGTAAGTAAACTAATAATAATCCCGTAATCTTCGTTCTAGTAACGCTTGCTGCTCATAATTCCGGAGAGCAATAAATAAATTGACTAAATGTCGTTGGCATTAATATCCCGCCATGACAGTCTGCATCTGTCACTGGCAAGGGGCACTGGGATATCGAGTCACTTTCGGTCTCACCGAATGTTGAAGTCATTAACATCACCTCTGTCAGGAGATGTTCAAACCTCTCAGGTTTGTCATGCCACATTTGCTGTTTAGGTGCTAGATCTTCCACAAGATCAAATACACCAGATCGCACCGCAGCACGACATGGTCACTCGTCAGATTCCGACTCGCCACACCCGAGACATCTGGAGAGCTATTCAAATGACTCGAGAGCGGAATCGAGAAGTCCTTCTCCATCAGCCCCTCTAAGTGACGAAAATGTTGAGAATCCTACGATTCCAGTGACCTGTATGCAAGCCGTCCCAAATGGTCATAATGTCAACTCGGACTCCAGTACGCATGTCGAGCTCGACAATGACGTGTTACAAGCAATTGGTGAACAATCAATTACTGATAAAATGCTTGGCCCTGCTGCTAACCAAGACGTCATTAAGCGTGTTGGTCTGGAGTCCATCATTCAGCATGGCCTATCCGCAGAGGATAAACAGAACTTTCTTAAAAAGTTTCCTACGCCAGAAAATTGTCTGTTCCTCGATCCCCCGAAACTAAATCTTGATGTCAAAGGCTCATTACAAGACACGATGATCAAGCGGGACGAGCGAATCATTGAGAGGCAAAATCTCATTTCCGCTACCCTCAGTGGATTACTGGGCTTAGTACCCGTAACACTCAAACTTTCCGACAATTCAGGGAAGTTGGCCATTTTACCAATCATCAGTGCCCTACTGAAATTAGTCGGTCATCTCCAATTCGATGAAACGTCTGTTAGACGAAACCTCGTGCTGACAAACATTAACCCTTCAATGCGTGAAACCCTGAATACAACAATTTCAGAGGAATGGCTGTTTGGTAAAAATCTGGAGGAGAAAATCAAAATAGCAAGGAGCTTAACTTCTGTCAGCAACACCTTAAAAACCAAAAACCGTCATGATGTTCAAAACTCCTCAAAAAACTTGAAGGGCCCGCAACGACGATACCCGTACAAACAACGGAGATTTCCGTCGACGAGCGGGCCGAAAGTTCAATCAACGCAACGCAAAGCAGCACCGACACGCCGAACATCATCGAAACAGACGGATTATTACAGGCGGCGAGATTAGACCAGGTCAGTAAACCCGCTGGCCGCTTACGCTGGTTTCTAAAACATTGGCAGAACATTACGTCAAACAAAACTGTCTTGGATTGGGTCAATGGGTACAAAATTCCATTTGCACGTAAAGTCACACAAGTGCAACCTCCGCGACCGCAAAAATGGTCGACTCAGGAATCAGTAATTATCAACAATCTCCTTTTACAATTACTCGAAAAGGGAGCAATTACGAAAGTAGCTCCTGCAAAGAAGCAGTTCATTTCTCCTATTTTCCTAAAACCAAAACCTGATGGCTCCCATCGATTAATATTAAATCTTAAAAAACTCAACAAATTCATAGATACGGAACATTTCAAGTTAGAAGACGACAAAGTCGTTCGACGCATTATTACGCCACATTGTTTGATGGCTACAATAGATTTAAAAGATGCGTACTATCTTATTTCTATTGCAAAATGTGATAGGAAATATTTACGATTTCATTTTTTGAACTCGCTATATGAATTTACCTGCTTGCCTTTTGGCCTAAACACGGCGCCGTACACTTTCACAAAAATTATGAAACCTGTCATTACATTCCTCAGACTTAGAGGGTACAAATCTGTTTTCTATTTAGATGATGGCCTACTAATTGGAAATTCCAAAGACGAAACTGTTATGAACATTAACCGTACCTGCTCATTACTTGAACAATTGGGTTTCATAATCAATTACTCTAAAAGTAATTTGATCCCATCGACAGAATGCAAATATTTGGGCTTTATTTACAATTCCGAAAATATGACTGTTAAACTACCCGACAATAAAAAAGAGAATATCATCGCCCTGCTCTCAATCTTCGCGAAAAGGGAAAAATGTAAAATTCGAGAATTAGCGACACTTGTGGGAACCTTAGAATCTTGTTGCCCCACAGTCAAATATGGTCGGGTACATTTAAAGAATTTTGAAAGAGAAAAATTACTAGCTTTGCAACATTCCTATGGGAATTATGAAGCCATCATGTCTTTAAAACAAATATCGAAATCTGATTTAGCATGGTGGAGCTCAAGAATTAATTCAGCTATTAATTCTTTTAAATGTTTTGATCCCCTCATTGAAATTTTCTCGGACGCATCCCGTTCCGGGTGGGGTGCTTCGTGCAATGGAAAAAGCGCTCATGGTTTTTGGAAAATAGAAGAGAAGTCAAAACATATAAACGAACTAGAATTATTAGCAAGTTTAATGGCTCTTAAATGCTTTGCCACACATTTTCGTCATTGTGATATTCTCTTGCGAAATGATAACACCACTGCAATATCATACATAAATAAGAAAGGAGGGAGCAGATTTACTAATTTGAATCACATTTCGAAGGCAATTTGGAATTGGTGTGAAGAAAGAGATCTGTGGATTGTTGCATCATACATATCTTCAAAAAGAAATTTCGTAGCAGACTATGAATCCAGGCGATTGGAACCAGAAACCGAATTCTCTTTATCAAAAAAGGCTTTCGAGGAAATTGTTTTCCAATTCGGACAACCAGACATAGATTTATTTGCTACGAGAGCTAACACTAAGTGTAAACACTTCGTGTCTTGGAAACGCGACCCAGACTCAATTGCTGTTGATGCTTTTACCATCTCTTGGAAACATTATTTTTTCTATGCCTTCCCTCCTTTCTCTTTAATCTTACGAGTACTCCAAAAAATAGAATCAGAAAATGCAAAAGGAATTGTAGTTGTACCTTTTTGGCCTTCTCAACCGTGGTTCCCAATTTATATGTCTATGACACTTCACGAACCAATCTATTTCAAACCTGATATTAACTTATTGTGTTCTTGCAACAGAACACCACATCCCTTATGGGAAAAACTTACCCTGGTTTCCACGATTTTGTCAAGGAATCTCTTAAAGGAAAAAATGTACCTGAATGCAGTTTCGAAGTAATATTATCCTCTTTGTCAAACTCATCTAAACGACAATACGATATTGGCTTAAGGAAGTGGTGGAATTTCTGCGCAAAGAATAACATAGAAACTGAGAGTCACTCGCCTGAAACAACCCTATCTTTCCTAACTGAGGAACTTAACAATGGAGCATCTTATGGCTCTTTGAATTGTTATCGCTCGGCCATAGCTCTACTATTTGGCCCTGGTTTAGGCGAAAACCCATATATCAAAAGATTCTTTAAAGGCGTAGCACGGACCAAGCCGCCACAACCACGATATGATTCAACCTGGGATCCTAAATCCGTATTAAATTTTCTCAAACAGTGGGGTCCTAACGAGAGATTGTCTTTAGAGAAATTATCGAAAAAACTAGTCACATTACTTGCCCTTGTAACTGGTCACCGAATGCAAACACTGTCTTTGATACATATTAACAACATCAAAGAAAACGAAAGTGCATTCGAAATACGGATCCCACACAGAATTAAAACATCACGCATCGGAAAATTACAGCCTAAACTATTGTTACCCTTTTTCAACGAAGACAATCTTATCTGCCCTGCAAAAACCCTCCAAGACTATCTATTAAGAACTCGAAACCTCAGAGACTCAGAAACCAAATTATTTTTATCGTACAAACGACCTTTCAAACCAATTGGCACTCAAACATTAAGCCGTTGGATTAAAGAAATATTAGAAGGAAGTGGAATCAACACAGAGGAATTCTCTGCATACAGCACACGACATGCGGCAACTTCGGCAGCCAAGCGTGGAGGAGTCAACATTGACATTATACTAAAAACGGCAGGCTGGTCTGCAAAGACACAAACTTTCGCCAAGTTTTATAATCGTGAACTTGTTCAAGATAGAGCCTTATTTGGTCTATCTGTTCTGGGAAATACTTAATTACGTTTCAACTACTGTATTACGTACATATTCAAATATATTTTCTTTGAATTGTTTTTCCTCGCCGTAACCTCCTTTAAACATCTACATTCTGATCTCTGAAGGAAGAGGCGCGAAGTACAATTGTATGATTAAACGAACTTACCAAGTGAAGTTCAATCATAATTGTACGAAGCGCCTCTTCCGAAGAGATCACTCCCACCCTTAATTTAACCCTTAGTCTCCAACAGCATAGATAGAGACTTTTTTCCCTAATTTGGTTACGGCATATTACTTTGAAGAATGAAGCGGATTGCAGGAGGGATGTCGGACGTCAAATATTTTTTAAAATCAATACCTTTAAACATGTGAACGCAAATCGGCTCACCGATGTGGTACTACATTCTGATCTCTTCGGAAGAGGCGCTTCGTACAATTATGATTGAACTTCACTTGGTAAGTTCGTTTAATCATACAATTTTATGGTTTACTTACAATATAGAGAGCGTGAAAATGACGCGCGTCACTCGCTTTGTGTCCATCAGAATAACGTGGCTCGTCATGTATGTCGAAACACTTGCGCTTGAAATGGAACTGGGTCTGAGAAATTGTGGTGCGCCAATTTAACTCCTTTGGTCGGGCCAGTGTTATCACACATTCGGACTTTTTGTCATAGGTATGAATATTCCTGGTGCATTTGTTGAACTTGCACAGCCTATCTTTCAAATTATACCATGCTATTCGGTATTCAACAACAAAGAAGTTACATTTCGCATGATAAGAAGCGACCATGCACTCACTGTCTAAAAGCACTCGTACCGTCGCATTGAGATATTTCCTCCACGTTATCCTCGACCTGCTGAAATTTTAGCGTTCGCCGAGAAATACGTAACCCGACAGGTAATCTCAGCGAAACATTCGGCGACCCGGGAGCTTATACTGCAGCACGGCAGATAGAAAAATACGCGGAGACACGAAAACTTTGTTCCTGAAAGTAGGCTGCCTCTCACCCTTGCCTTTCCCCGCCCGCTCTATTTTCTGTTTCTGGATCTGCTGATACGAAATATGTCGTAGAAGAGAGTAGACAGTGGGTTCTCGATCCTATTCCTGAACTTGAATGTGGACTGTTGCAGCCTTACATCGTCCTCTCAGGGCTCAGAAGAAAGTGGATCAAAGATGTGCCGCCTGATATCACTGGATATGAATGTCTACGTCCTCGCATGCGAAACTCATGGTGGACGATAATTTCCCAACATAAATACGACTCATTTGTTGCAGATTTGGTAAAGCAAAATCGCAGAACCACAATCAAAGAAGATAGACTATAGCTGGTGCTTATAAAAGTTTGAAAAAAGCAGCAACTTTATTTTCAATCCGTCGATATCTGCATAGATTCATCAATAACCACAGTTGGCAAATGGTCCACGAATATCCTCCAAATCTTTACGCGCAACGGAATTGAATTTTTCGTAATGATGGGTCAGAGCATAGCAAGCGGAATTGCACGTTCGGGCTTGATATTACAGCAGTAATGCATCGCTCGATAATTAATCAGGCGAGGATATCCGATTACGGGCCTGTTATAGCGGCATGAGTTTTGCTTTGATGAGGTCAAACCGAACACTCGGTCGACGGACGAGGTTCACATTTTTCAGTAATATCGGTCGACACTTCGTTATAAGCGAATTCCGCGGTTTGCACGTTCAAATCCGGTGCCTGCGTGATCACGCAAACACGCACGATTTAATGGAATACCGTCCATCACGGGTGCGTATTAATGTGAAAAGCCTCCTTCATAAATAGAGTGCACACGCATTTTTCTCATCGTTGCCAGTGAAACCGCTTGTCGTTAGTTCAAATGTTTGAACATCCACATATTCACCGACGCACAGTATAAATCAGCGCAAATAGGAAAGTGCATTGTTTTTTGTACACGTTGTTGGTCTACTATGCGACGATAACAAGGGTTCCATTCTCGGAAATCGAATACGTTTATGGGAGCCTTTTATAGCCGATAGAACTTCAAGATAGCTTTATGCGAGGTCACCATTTTCTCGGTTGCATTAATACCGCCGCCACCTTCATAAAGATTGGCCGATCGCTCTACGAACGAGTCCAAGGACGAGCATACATATAGCCAGGCTCGCTCGGCTAGATTAGGTGTGAACGTCAAACACATATGCATATGCTATCAGCTCGTTCCACGCTCGAGAACCCCATCGACCCGAATTGAATGCGCGATACTGCCCCGGTATTGTCGATTTTTTCCATTGTCCATTTCGCCAAAGGGAAATGGCATTTTGCATCTAGTGTATAAATAAAACAAAACAATCCATTCTTGAATTATAAAAACAACGGCGCCCACATAGCGCAAATAAGCATATTTCAACCTTTTAACTTTTAACCGAAGGCGCTACTGCATCAGTGCCTTCATCATCGATTGTCCGCTCTATTTATACCAGTCGTATTTAGTTTTCATTACAATACTTCGCAATTCGAAAGTTATATTTTAAACACTTCCTTCAAAATCTACCTCTGAACTGTTCGCTTCTGATGAGCTATAGGATCATGCAATTTATTGAATGTTTCGAAGGAATAGAAGACCGGACGACTGTCGGCTGTCGATTGGCAATATTATTGTCGTAGAAGGGATGCTTGTGGCTGTGAGATGAGCAAGGATACTGCGAGCGCGTGGACCGCGAGAAAGAGGGAGGAAGAGTCGGAACAGAAGCCGGAGGGCGGCTGCACTGCACAATAAACCATTCCATGGGAAGCAAAACACGAGCCCCGGCGCCGTTATAACCGAAGCCGGGCGTGCTGCTTCATTATGCGGTGCGACATGGCAAAGTGCCAGGACCTTCGATAAAGGGGGTGGCTACGTCCTACCAGAGGCCCACCTCCGGCTTTCCGCTCTTTCGCCATAACATCGGGCTCCTGTCTACCACACCGACGCACCTTTCATAGACACACACAAACATACACGTGTGCCCGCGTACTCAAACAAATAGTACACTTGTACAAGCGCATACTTAGTTCATACACGAGTGAAGATCAGCGAAAGAAGAAAGTCGTCGGACCATTGTATGGAATACGTTACCGGATATATTCATCCCGTTCGCTTCATGCTGCCTTGTGTTTCACGAATCTCGTTCCCAAATGCGGTTTCCTAGCCCAGTTCGTTGACTGTCGTCGTCCTGACTGTCTTCTCAACGAATACATACTCACACATTTCTCTTCTAGTTATGCCGAGTCGTGTTTTTTGTATGGTTGTCGAACTTGTTTTCACTTTGAATGTTCGTCGGTGATGCGAGTCATCATTCCCCTCACTGTGCCTTTCCTTCTCTTTTCAATGCCTCTCTATACTTCTTCAGACTCTTGCATTATGTAATACTATTACAGTAATAGGTTTACCCATACACAAGACGCGCGACACCTAGTTCACCTAATTAACCGCCATTGCAGCATACATACTTGGCGTCTGCCAAATTGTTTGCAATTGCTTGCACCTATATTGGTCCGACGCTTATATGTCTAGGTACATGTGTATTGGCAAAGACAAGCTTCGGCCAATTAATTAACAGGACTGGCAATTACGTAATGCGGACAAGAGAAAGAGTTTGCTAGTGAGGAGAAAGATTCACCGAGTGGCCTTTCTTTCGGTTGGCTGTGGCCGAGGAGTTACAGAATTCGAGGTCTTCTGGTGGGAAGTTTCTCGCGGACCACCATCCAGAGAGCATCGCCTGAACTTCCTAAGTCCGCATGACCACGCAACAAGCACTCAATTATGTTGAACTTCCTGGCACGAAACTAAATTAATTCGGTAGACACCGACGCAGGAAAGCAATTAATTTTGCGGTGTTATTTAATTTAATCATTTTCAGTCCTAAGTGGGTCCTTTTTCCGGCACACAAATTTGATATTAGTGATAATTAATTACCGTTGAAGTTGAGTAATATGTCAGAGTCATTCCTTTGGGCATTCCATTCGTACTCGGCTACCAGCACGAATAAGGATGTCAGTTTGAGAGCTATGTTTCTTTTATTTCCACCGTATTAGCAAGTATCATTACCTCTTAAAGGAGAGGTAAGTGCTTCTAAGATTGATCATCTAATTGCGGCACGGATTTTGCATTATTAGGGAGGACATGGCTTGATTTTCCTCCTATATAAATTAACACGAGCTTTGGCAATTACTGGCGTGCCTGGCTAATCTCGTTAAACGTGTAACGGATATAGCTGGGCAAATAAAGCTCACAAGGGCGCCGTTCGCTGGCGTGCATTTGAACGATGATCGATGTTGTACAGCAATAGACAAAATAACACACTCACCACTCCTGCCTGCAGTGTTCCCGCAGGCAGAGAAAAGCGGTTACTCTCAGAGGCGTATATCACCCTCATAATTGATTTGTTTGCTCTCTCAAGTAGCAAGCGGTTTCTAATAAAGACAAACTACCCGGCACCGCCGTTCATAGTATTGATCAGCTTCGCATGCCCACAAATTCAACCTCGAATCATTAATGTCAATGATGCCTATACTTGGATACCTCGTATTTTTCGATAACAGTCACGAGCCCACTTCGAGGCCATCTTTTTAGCAAGTCAACAGTAGATCAATCAAATTAATTATGCACTTCGCGCCCGCGGGAATGCATAACTGCAGAACTAAATTTACAGCACGGACCAGATTGCCTGCGTATATGAATGCAATGGAAAATATCTATGTTTCTTTAAAGCGATAGGTGAATATATAACAGCATTGTACGAAAATCATAATTTATTAGGTAAGATTCGAATGACGAAGCAAGTCCGTTTGCTTTTATCGGGATTAGCACTTTGAAGTGATTTAAATCGGAGTTCAATCGCTTAAACGACATTAATGCACCAAATGATGCGATTCTCCGCGTCTCCGCCGGGAGTTTCTGCATCAATAATCATTCCGGGAGATGAGAAACTTTTACGACCACCCCGACGTCAATTTCCAAGGTGTACTGAGATAAACGGTTCAAATAATGCTGAGTGCTGAGGCATTATCGTGAATGAGGCAATTGTTCATGTTGAGGGTTTTGCTTCTAGGGAAGCTGAAAGCAGTGGGCGCATTCGCGACAACAAATGGTAGTTAGCTTAGAGGGATACCAAAGACGACAACTTTAGCGACCGCCAGTCGCCTTTTAATTGCCTTCGCTAGATTAGTACGGTCCAAATTAATGTCGCGCTCTTCTTCGGAAACTTCTTTCGCTGCGTATTCCGGTAAAACGACGTCACTCGCAAACGCAATTTAAGTTAAATAGCGCGCTCTTCACTTTGCTAAGCTGGCTGCCGCGCTGCGTTGCCGGCTGCAAAAACGAGCGGAAGGTGTCAAGTGATTAATGCCAATTACGAGATTGCCACTTGCATAATTTAGTCGGCACGCTTGCGGACAAAGGAATGGTCGACATCAGAAGCCTGTTTGCAGCCCGCAATACGCATATACCATTTAATTCAAAAGAGTTAGACAGGACAGTGTGCATTCCGGTGATTCAGAGACTTAATTGTAATAGTGCAATACATGTGCAATTACATGTAATTGTTGCTTTAAGTGATAACTGTTGCCTTAAGTGCATGATGTTCTGTACCAGGAATCTGAGCAAGTAGTATAGGTCAATCTGTAGTCAAACACATTGAACGGCCACTCAAGCTAACGTGTGAGGAATGTCAGAGAGCTGTTTAATTACTATTATGTTGTCCCAATTACGTCAACACGACACCAGCCTCTTCCTTGATCATTCGCAATTTCCTTCAACAATATTCCGTGCGAAGAAATCCCACAGTGATTAGTTTTACTCGTTTAGTGTCGTGGGGTTTCCATGCTTGTGTACACTTTGACAATTTTATAATTTAGTTATCTGCAACTGCTTATCACCGAGTGGATAAAAAATGTTGTAACTGAATGATCAGAATGTTTGTCTCAAGAGTTGATTCCAATGTATTAACTTTCCTTTTACTATAAACTTTGGTGCGCGGCGTTGCAAATAGCAAGCTTTCGTAACAATATTGTGATTTCCGATTGATATCTACAAACTCGATTATTATTGTTTAACCTGATCAGCGTGGGAAGCGCATGCGATCATGCAATATTATTTCTCTGTGGATCTCCGAGTTTTCTTTCCGAAAGGCGTCGAAGCAGTGCCGTGGTGGCAGATGAAAAAGCTCTTTTTACGGCGAGTGTCACACACTCGGAGATCGACTCACTAGTCTTGTGATCCTGGTTTACCTTGATAAAGTGGAAACCCGTCTATGGGGTACAAAGAAGAGTTCCTCGGCGTGTTGCACCTTTGCCATGACTCGCTGATAGAACCTCCACAAAGGGCAAATGGAAGATAGGATATTCGGTCACGAAATTACTCTGGCCTGAAGGAACACGTATATGTATAGAAAGGATCTACGTAGCCGCTCCTCAGTGATACATGCCTCAGCGTCACTCTCCTTCCGCAGCGTTTCCCTTTGAATTCCCAGTTTGCCTTGACATTTAATAGAAACTGCCCTTCCGGCGATACATCCGTCCGCAGTGCAATTAAAGGGCGTCCGATACAGGGCACTCTGCAAACAATTAAAAGTCGATATATATTCCACGGGGAGTTGCGGAAAAAAATTGAATTGAAGACCTTTTTGCTGAAAAAAAGCCTCCAAGTCCGCCAAGTTCGCAGTTAATTATATTCAGTGCACCATAGTAAAATTACACAAATGAACGCGACCCGAGTTATTATAGCCACGGTAACTCTGTTGAGTATTGATTTCAATAGCAGGTTCTTCCAATACTATGCAAAGTAATTGAATAACTTCAAATGCGCGTCCATCGTACCAAATAAATCAGTGATTCATGAATGTTCCAATCGTATTGCTGGCGATTTTCAAATAAAAGCTTTACAATAGAAAGGTAGGAGAGCAAGAGAATAACTACGAGAGTTTTCATTAATATTGTTCAGCGTGTGCATTTATGCATTAATATAGTTCAGTTTAATAAGGACCTTTTGGAAAACCGTTTGTACTAGAATGGAATTCAGATTGGACTTTCTACTTTAGTCCACCCTAAGCGAAGTTAAACTAACAGTGCACTGACGCTGCTGATACTAATCCAAAAACAGTTAAATTTCACGTCTTGCATATTCAACTGTTTTAGACTACGATGCCGAACGTTCCCAATGTTCTAGAAACCATTATTAAAATCCAGGCTGAGCGTGGTTTCACGAGGACTGTACTTACGCGTACATTGTACATGTACATGTATATCTGGATTATGAAGCCAACAGGTATCAATATCCGAGCACAGGTCTCGTTAGGTTCCTCATTAAGTTAATGGATAATTCCTCAGTATTATGCAAGGCAGGATTATCCCACGGATTTAGAAGTTCATTTATCACGATGCGTTTCTATCATGAGCATTCCTTTAGTGAATTGTTCTGCAAACGCATCAAAAGTGTTCTACGGGATAAATACGGTTTACAATTCGTCATCACATCTTGCAGAGAGGAATTCTGGTCAAAGTGGAAACTGCAGGCTCTTGGTAGAGCAATATATATTAGCCTCATTACTTTTATCCCACAAATATTCATAAATCCGAGAGGTTGAGAGGGATTCGAGCAGAAAATACTGGCACATTCTCTACTGTCTCTTTGTTGTCGAAAAGAGCGGCTGAAAGAAAGAGGCGCTGTTAAATGGCCGGGCGTAATTTCCTCGTTGTTCCTTTCCAGAGAAGAAACGACATTTTTGCCAATCCCCGTGCTTTCTCATGTTAACGAGGCCGAAACGCGTTTTCCACCGCGCCCCATCCATACGGGCTTCTATACCAGACCGCCGCGCTGCCTGCTCTCTCATGCTCGACGACATAGTAACTTACGGAGAGTAAAAGAGGGGCAAGAAAGTTGCCGTCGTTTGGGTTGCGCCACGAGTATAGGCTGAACAAGCGATCTTGACAACTTGCATATCGGCCGAACGAATTCCTGCCATGTTCCCAGCGAGCGGAAAGCGATTTGCAGTGGCGGTCGTTTATTCTCAATTTCTAACGAACGACCAGCTCTGGGTATAATAATAGCAAGTTCGATAAGAAACTTTAACTCCATCAGAAATTATTAACTTCTGCCGGATAGGTGGCTCAGTAGGATTTACTTTACGCCAACCAACTGTCGCAGTATCTGGCACGGAATTCTTTTTTGACCGGTATCTAACAAAATTTTGACTCTGATTGATTCTGACGTATACTATATGACTCGATTGATTTCTAGCTGTTTAGGAATTAAATACGACATGCCGTAGCCATCAATGGATAGTGCATATCATGAAAGCCCGCTTGGATTGCCTCATGCCTTGTTTAATTACATATTTGCCAATGTAAACTATTGGCAGATCCAGCAGGGTGCCATTGAACGCATGATCTAAATATGATTATCTACTTCCGGCAGGGTGCACTTTACTGTGGAAGCTCTAATTAACGATTGATTAATAGTCATAGCTTGCTGATTATAATCGCGCCCCTAAAAATATTAGCCTATTGGTCGGAGGAAACGAGTACCACGCTCGGGTTAGCTCATTATTTTGAAGCTGGCGGAATATGATTTCGCGAAGCTGTCATTTAGAGCAGACAGATACGAAACCCCGTTGGATCATTGTGCGGATTCCTGATTGTCCCAGGTCTTGGAATCGGGTGGGTACACCAGTCTCTTCAACCGTTGATTAATTTCTTGGTTGGACGCTTGTCGGAATTGCGAGGCGTTTACGATAATCCACAATATAATTCTCATTACATTACCAGTTGACCCATTTGCCGAGCATCCGGGCTACGTGCTCACACAGGAGCGCGCTATTATAGCATCCCACAGGACTTCCCCAGAAGTGGGACAGAAGGAGCCAGCGCTGATTCGGCTTGCGCGCCAATGCGATAACAAGCACTCAGGACATTGTTCTACGACTGGGCATGGCTTTTGACAATTTTCACAGTACTCTTTCGTCGCTAGCGAGAATATTACGGAACACTCGCTATTTGGCCGATACTCCTCAGAAAAATAGGTCACCACTTGTCTCTTACGACCACAGTAGGCAAAATGTAGTCTCTCAAATTCTTTTATAACAAAAAGGAAATCTAGCACAAGGAATCCATTAAGAATTTTATGAAACAAGTTTGTTTCCGGGAAAGACGCCGTAATCGGTGTCAGAGTGAGGAAGTTCGTATCATCCTCACAGCTGAGCAGATTGTATCGGCGGGTGCCTCTATCTGTTATTGCGGACTGTCCACAAAAAAACGACAGGGAAGCGGGTCACCGACGGCCACAGAGATCTCCGAGATCTTGTGTGTTGGGAGAAAGGGTGAGGGGGAGGAAGAAGGGGAGAGGTCGATCGTCTCCCCCAGGCTCTTTAAGTACGGCCGTTCTTGGTTTGGGTGCGATCTAATATAAGACTCCAATAAGGTGGCAGTTGCTGCTGTTTCCTCGCGCAGATTAAATCCACTCTCCTCTCTTCTAACCCCCCAAACCCCCTTCCTCGCGGAGAACATCGCGATAATACGTGCTGCGATCATTTGGAAAGTGCTGTGCCTGTAAAAGAAACATTTCCGACCGAGCAATCTCTTTTATATTCTGTGACTTTCTTCGTAGTCTCACAATTAAGTAAATCTACTTTGATTGGGCATGCATGCATGTTACGATTGTGTTGCAGCATATTGCGTTTCTATGTTAGTCACGAGGAAATAGACCACGGTTGCCGCTTGAATTAGTTAAGGAGATTTTTAATCTGACAAAGATAAAACTTTATTACCACCGCCAGTGGTAGTCTTTGAGATGAGAGAACCAATCCATGTTACCGCGTATTCCCCTATGTAATCCCTTTTACCAGCTAAATCCGAGGAAGATTTGCATTTTGAATTTGAAGACTATGCGCATGGCTCTGCGGCTGAACATCGATCCCAATGTTTCAACCCGGCCACGGTAGTAAGATAAATCCGCGAATGGTTCAGCCGAGAGTACCATGATCCGCACTATGAGTCCGTGCGTTTCGCAGCTGTAAGCCAATCACGCCACGCGCCAGGAAATATCCACGTAGCTCACCAGCACCGAGCCAGGCTTTGTTAATTTGTTCGCTGATGGATTTTTCCGAATTTATTGGAATACCAGTACGACCGTTCCCATGAGTACGTTATTCCCTTTTCAACCGATTGAAACCAGTCTCACTGCGACAATAAACGTTTTTTAATAAAATCGTCTTTGCCTTCCCTGCCATTCCACTTTACTTTTAATAAAAGTAGCGCACGTTGAGTCTCTCAAAATTTTATAAATATCGAGAATAGTCTCATATAAGGCTGTATTGTCACTTTCTATCAACAAACCTCCACTTCTCTCGGAAAAAGCGAGCATGCGTCAGGCGTGCGAAATATCCTATTTCGACGCGTGATACGGTTCCATAGATAAATAGTCATCATATGGAAAACGTATAAGCGTAATCGTTATCCGTTAAGTGCACTTTCTTGTACGACGCCCCTTTTCCGATATAGACTGCAACTCCCACCCGTACACGGTATGTGGAAATACATGGGCTATTTATCGCAGGATGTATTCGTAAGTAGGAAATGTGAGGCTTAGAAAGTGAGAATACGCTTTTGAACATGGTAGTAGCATAACCGAAAGCACATTCGCTGCACATATATACCTTATTAAAGTCGGTGTAATAATTTGGAGTTTGAGGTACTCGCGAAGAAGTTGCCTATTCGCTGTCTTTCTAGCGAGCATACGAACCTGGTCAAATTGCGATTCTCACCGCAACGCATTCGCTGAGAAGTGCGAGGGAAGTGCAGTGATTCACGCGAAGGTGTCTGTGGCAGTGGTGAGAACAATGCATTTTTAAAAAGCTGCAAGAAGTGCGAGGAAACCAGAACGCTATAGTAGATGGAGAGCTGGCGTAGTGGCAGCATTCATCGCGCGATACAAAACACAATTAACAGTTGTTGCGCCGCGCCGGGAGAAACGAACACTCGAGGGTGAATGCGAGATACGCGCACTTTATATCTACCAAGTCCTCGCTTGGCCCACTCTCTTTAGATTCGCCCCGAGATATTGCACCACTTTGCATATCAGGATCCCGTATTGTCTGGCCCAATGAATCTACAGGTGTATTAGTTTCCTTTCACTGTACAGCCGGCTGGCTTCCTGCATAAACAAAGCGAAAGTGCAGGCATAAAAATTCGCCATTTCTCGGGCACACCGTAATGTACGCACAAGACACTTCGTGCTTAAATAATTCATGAGACGGAATATTCGCCCAAGCTCGCTGAGTACACGTTCCCTCACACGCTCGCAGATGACGGTGACCCGGCCGGCGCGGCGCGGCGCGGCGGTTTGTATTTATAGAGCACTCGTGAGAACCGATTTCCCTCACCCTTAAAGCCTCACTATTTCCATTCCTACTAGCAATATTGTTTAACAGCTGCTCGCCTCTCACCTGCTATTGATGTTTAGCACTTACACACTCGAAATCGTAATATAATATTTTAGTAGATTCCGGTGAATCAATTCATATCAGTTCGGCTGGGTAGGGAAAGTGTTCGCGAAGAAGGAGAATATATGGAATACGGAAAACCAATTCCTAGGACGAAGCAGTAATATCTATCTAACGGCTCTAAGGCAAACAAATGGGAGATAGTGAATAATCAAATTTCAACGGTAAGATGGCAGCAAACACATCACGTATTTGCAAGACACTTGATTCAACCCCTCAAGTTCAATTACTGTCTACGATCGTATGTCGATAATGCTGTGATGCGTTTAAACCAGCTCTGATTGCGCCACAAGTGTAAGTAAGGGAGAGTTAGCGGATATCTAATATACATATGTACGTGTGTCAGTATATGTATGTGTATGGGCCTTTGGCGAGGAACAAATATGGCGGACGTGTCGTCGAAAGTAAACCATCGTTCATCGCCAGAGTAATTTAGTGGATGTTTGCTCTGGCCAGAGCGTCGCTCCGACCAAGTAGTTTTCCGATCATGATTCTTTTTGAGTGACAGAATACGCAAATAAATGGAGATTGTCAGTGCTGAACGATTTTGCGACCGGCAGCTACTCTCCATAGCTACTTGATCGCTCGTTCTCGTAATTTTCATAATTTTCATTTGCATGCATATCCCCTGATTATCGACGACTCCACAGTTTGCCCGCAGCGATAATGGTATATATGAGGTTATTTCGTTCGCATATTATTGTCATCGCAAGAGCTGACACTCTCTACCGAGTGAGGAAAATCCCTGACTACTCGCGCCGAGAACTTGCCGGTGGAACTTTTATCAGTTAATTCCCATTGGAAAGAGATTACGTTGTACGCGGGAAGGAGGGCGTGTGCGTGCCTATGAAGGTAAGCTACTTATTTTCCAATGATTTTACCGCTTTCGGTATTACCGACATGGACGTCGCCCTGGAGCTATATCCTCTCATTAAGTCTTAGGGAAATATTAAAATTGAACTTTGGTAATAAGACTAGCTTAGTTATCGCAGGGTAATTTCAATACACTATATCGCGCCGCAGTTTCGGGATTGACAAGAGGCATGGGTAATTGTTGTTGCTAAAGTGACTAAAAAGGGCGGCAGTGTGGGCCCCCGATTTTCCGGATCAATTTCACAGGTTGATTTTGGCGTCTCCGTTTCTCCCTTGACAGGTTGGTATCACCAGGTACGAGGAAGCGTAAAGACTGTCTTCTCCAACCTCTATTCCCCTCTCTCGTTCTCCCTTTATCACGATCCCGGCTGTTTATGTTTTCGCAGCGACGCGTTCAACGAAGGCTACGTCTTCATTTACTTTGGAAATGAGGGCGTTACTGTGAAAGGAGAGTGAAAGACGGGAATGGCAAAAAGGGAGAGAGATAAAGGGGCCAGGAGGAGGGCGAGAGAACGTGCCTTTATTGGAGCGTTCCATAAAGCCATTTTGCATTTTCCTTCTTGCAGCAGCCGTCACCGATTTTCTCCTTGTATCCACCTTCGACCGACGAACACCTCCGGCACCTCGTTTTGTCGCACCGACTTCCTTCCTCCAGGTGTAGTAGTGGAGCCTCCACCCTTTACACCTCCTTTTTCTTCATTTATGAACGTATTCCGGAGAACAGTCTACAAGACTTTCCCTGCTGGTCCACGGCATTGAGCAAATTACTTTCTGAGTGCTTCCTCCAGCGACCCGTTGCTCGTCCCGGCCACTTCCATTCTTCATTGCCCGCGATTCCCTCGCGAATGGTTCCCGTTTCCTTCGGGAATTTAGATATGCATCGACCATTATTAATCCTGACAATTCGAGGAGGGCAATCTCGCCACTGGCTTTTCATCGGGCTGTTATTAAAACGCCGTTCTGAATCGTGCCGGATTTAAGGGGTTTCCCTAAATACCGGAATCATATTTTGCTATTGAGTGCTATTTAAATCGAGAAAAGATTCGTGATTCGAGGATGTCAGTAGAGGTAGTGGAGTATATTCTTAACTAATGGCAGATCTATATTTAAAACATTCGTCGGGACAAGTCGAATCGTCGCGCAGTAAAGTATAAATCTCACTGATAACGGAGGATCAAGCCTGTCACTGAGGAGGAAGTACGGCTCAGTGTTGAAAAGATAATTAAATGAAGGGACGCATCTACTTGGCACATTTAATCTTGGGGATTTAGATCGACCGACTTGGCAGACTGCTAGGTGATGTACGTCTTATATGTGTCAAATAATTTTAATGCGGGACAAAGGTAACTGCTTATATTAAACATCTGGCGTTGACGGAAACAGTACTATGTTCTCTCCCCTCTCCTTGAAGCTGCACTCTCCCTTGCACTTTCTCTCTCGACCTTTGTCTCTTTGGGTACTATTCCGTAAGCTGCAATTCTATGGATGCTTGCAAACAAGAAATTCTGGGCCAAACTTTGCCTTCGCAAGAGACAATCAATGCTCGCTGCAGCACTACTTGCAGCACACATGTCTGCAGTATTGTAGCACTACAGTACTGCTATACAGATGTACATATGTATCTATTTGAGTACATGTAGCTAGGATTTACGTCTTTTGCATGTTTAACTGTTCGAACTCTTTCTGTTCCACTTTGAACTTTTAATGTCTAAAAGTGTGAGTCAAGATTATATAAACGAATATAGCCAGTAACCAATGTGCAATATTGCTCGTACAGAAAGAGCATTTGGGAATAACGATCGATTGTTACCGCCGCTATCACTTTTCTGTGGGATATAATAAATTATATTTCGTTTTCGCCAATCGAAGTTGAAATATAACAATATCTGAAATATAACAAGAATATTAATAATATATATACCGTTTATGATTGAAGCTGTCGCTTTTTATTGACGATCAACTTAGTTGGGCGCAATCGAAAAGCCAATTAATAAACTTCCGGTAGATAACGTGTTAAGCTTGTATATGCTATCATCCGTATTAATTTAGTTGACGGGACTTGATATGAGACGAGGCAAAAGTAAGAAATTAGTACCTTTCGACGATATTAGCTCGAACTATCGATTCTCCATTAGGCCACGTATTATTTCTAGAGTTCGGTAAATAGAATAGAATGAACATGTGCGGGCACGTTTCTTTATCGTGATATGTCACAGCGGAGGGGAAGAATTTCTACGAATCGTCCCTTGATTGTAAGTACCGATCGGCCGCCCTCCACTTCCGAGGGTGAGTTCTTGGATTGAGCGCGCTGTTCGGTGACTCGCGTGCATTAGATCCATTAGGCTATATATTCCCAGTGTAACAATATGTGTTCTGAGAGAAGGAAGTGGGTCGCCGCGGATCTGGTAAATACGAGCTAACAGAATTAAATAAAATTCGAAAGGAATCGTGACATCGCAAACACAGTTAATAGTTGAAGAGCGGCTGGCAGCAGCTGAAGCACCACTTAACTTTACTCGAAGATATTTCTGTCTTTCTCGGAATGCAAGTTTGTACAGTATCGATTCAGGCGCACGTCTGGGCTAACTCTCGAATTGAGCGAGCGGTGCAAACGTGATGTCCACGCAAATACAGTCACTAGGCATAATGGAATCGTCCAATCAGCTAGCAAGCAACGAGTCGAAATGAGTAAGCACTCTTTCGTTGCGGAGAATGCGGAAAAGTTTTGATTCGTTCTGCGATACCACGTCTACCGATGATGTACACGTCATCGCGTGTATAGCGCGGAAATGTGGCGGTCGATCTAAACGGAACTTCCCCTCATTCCCTGATTTATTAATGCCCTGGCTTGTCTATAATGTATAAATATCTGCTGACCGCGAGCGGATAATAACTGCCGGCGAATTGCCGCTAGATTGCCGCCAGGATTTACGAGACCGCATCGAAGTCGATATGTACCCGCCCTTAGTAGTTCTGGAATTCGTATTCCAATTCGCTCACATTAGCCCTAAATATTTCCCTTATATATTAATAATACTAATAGTACTTCTTTCCTTCACCGAGACATTCCCGCGACGAATTCAGTATTACTTTCCCGATGGGAAATCACACGGCTTTAAGGGAATTTATTTAATTCATGCCGCAAGAGACGGGAAACGTGTAGATTAATTCACTGCGGGCGACAGTACTCGACGATATCCGTTCACGAACAGATGGATGTCACTCGTTCTCAAAGAATTTCGTTTTTCATTTATATTCAATTTAAGAATATATACAGCACCACATTACTAAATATCTGTCACTTCCTGATGACCGGAAGAGCTTTCTCCGATTCTTCAGTTCATACCTGCGCTCTTACAGATCAAAGGGTTTGGTTACACCGCAGACATTCTAATCTATTCGGCGCCATGAGTGTGTTGCTATTGACAACCCGTGTAGAGAAAACACGATTCATATCGTTCTCACGACAGGCTTCCGGGTTTGCGCAAACAAATCATGCAGTCTTGGTGCAACCTTTACTTGAATTCGCGTTGCCAACGTCTCGACTTCACTTGATCCCTTCGGAAGGCTAATGACCGATTACTAAATTGATTGTAAAATTGATTGTCAAGTAACAGTGCAATTAGAAATTTATGTCCACGTCATGGATAGCGGAGAATTTGGTGCGGGGCGAGCGGGTCACAGGCAATAGTATATCGGAGCTTTGGGCAGCCTTATCCTATACTTGAAGTATGGAAAATGCGAAGGCTGGCGAGGCCGAAGAGCACACTGATTAATGGATATCCCTTTAGAAATTGGTCCAAGAGAAGAGATAATTCGCGCTTCCAAGGATAAAGTTTGATAAGGCACCGCGTCAGTTTGTTTGCCTCCTGAATGCAGGGATTAGTGCCGGCTGATAAAAAACTAAGAAAACTGCAAGATTTTCCCGTTACCTATGAATCAGTGGAATTCTACTCGGATGATTGGTATAACCATCCATCCTTATTACAACCATCAAAGTTATGCAATAATGGGCGTTTATTGAGTACTTGTAGAGGTTTCTAAACTCCCAAACCTACATCCTCGTTGATTTGAGGTGAGTTCGAAAGTTGGAAATTCGGCTCCTACCGTTCTCTGGTTAAACCCAGTCCGATCATCACTTCAGTTGGGTAGTGCCAGTTACCTCTTACCTATCTCTCCAGCTCGCTGTCTCTCACCCACTCTCTCACTCTTTCTCTCTGCCCATTCTTCATCAGAGTCGTCCCTATCCCAGTCCACTTTAAACCCCTCAAACAATGTCAGCCATAGTTCACCAGGGAGCTCGGCAACTAGTAAATGTGGTGGCTCAACGTGCGAGTGTGGCTTTTGCTTCCAGAGTATTATTCACTGACCATGTATAAAGCTCCCGCAACGATTGCTGCAGTAGAGGCATTCCGCAAGTTAAAGCAAATCGATTAGGAGAGATAATGCAAGTGATAGAGCGAAGTTTCATCGGTGCCACGTTATGGGCCTATACCGCTAACATATAATCAACCTTAGAACTTCCGATTGTTCGGGGTCATTGGTTTAGCAATCGATCTCCCCACTCCAGCTTGTCTGCTTGATATTGGAACTGCGGCAGTCTCAGTTGAAATCTAGTATTGATTCTTATAATTTCACTTTCAGTTGACCCACATTTTTCGTACTGTCTCAGTTCTGCAATAGGTCCGAATGTAGAACGATAGCTCTTGAAGGATCTGCCGTTACACCGATAATTCATACGAGAGTCGAGCGCAAATGTACAAATTAAATAGCAAAGAGCTTAAGTGCCGAAATTACCATAACATAATTTCCGGAATAGACAAGTTGAAAGCTCTTAACCCTTAATTGGATTCGGGGAGGAGAGTGCTTCAGAAAAGGGTGACCCACTGAGTTTCTCAAAAGTAGCAAGGACCGGTGTCGAGTTTATGCGATCGCGTCGGGCATAAAACTCGGCAATCCCTGTCTTTTACGGTGAGAACCATTTATGCTGCTTTCTTCCGAGTAATCTTGGCTCGTTGCCGGAACATCACTCTATTAAGCGTTTGATACAGAGGACGGCGTTAACTGTATCCGATTTCAATGCAGCTACCATTATTAAGTAAATCTACAGGAATTTAACTTCCTGTAATATCGTTTCCCTTGATAAGTTGGCAAACATTGTTCCGAGGTTCTAAAAACAATTTTCATCTAGCTTCATAGAGTATATATACATACATTTATATGGGCATATCTCTATTCCGATGCCATCTTTTAGCTACTTTATTTCATTATTTTACAATGTCCTATCCCTTGAAAATAGGAGGGGGAATATCGAGTACGCTTCTCATTCGCTGATACTCTTTTCAGATAAGTGACTCTCATACGGTTAATATTTCCAGCATTCTTATTCCCGAAAACTCGACATGCAGGAAGTTGAAGCAGGTTTTGATTACAAGACTTTTCTCGTCTGATCCAATAACTGTCGAGTTAATCCGAATACGAAAATAGCGAGAATAGGAGAAAGTAGTTAGAAAATGGCTTCTCTCTCAGGATTATTATACGAAGGGACAAAATTGACCTAACTCTCGTCCGGGCGTTTTCGCCGACCTTGATATCCAATGGAATTTTCTACCTAACGAGGTGTCAGGAGATTCTCCCTGATTCGATTTCCCGAAGAGAACTCTTCTCATTCTTCGGTGAAATTCAATTTCGTCTTGAATCTCAGACCTTGTCAGTAACGCGCGAGCTGCCCTGCATTTGAGTGGGAGCGGCAGCTAATTAAACTACTTCTGAGATTTGCATTTTCCGATGAACTGAACAGTTCTCCGGATTTTTAGAAAGCATTTCACTGAAATATTCTAATTAACTGAACCGACAATCAGCGACCCCCTTGCAAACATCCCCGACGAAACTATCATCGATAAGAAAATGACTTCCAAAAACTAAAAACATTCTTTTGAAATTAGCCCCAAAACAGAGATCATATTCGACGATGCATGTAGCATTCGTTGGCGATGGGAATTCGACAGATTTGCTGGGATATCAAAAACCCATAAGAACTGCATTAAGTGTCGAACTTTATACAGTGAGATCCTCGCATTAGCCGATAAGGCTACTAAAAATCGAATCCACGTTCCTCCTCGTCCGACTGCAACTGCAATGCGAAGGAAGCAGGGAAAGCAGGAAAAGAAGATGCCTTCTGCAGAAGAGTAGCGGGTGGGTCGGAGGTGAATGGGTTCTGCTGGAATTCAAGCTGATGCCATCCATCTTCATCTCCTAGGTGAGCAACGACTAGTAGCCTTGGCTCGTTCGCTCGTTCGAAGCACGCTCCTCTATCATGTTCACCGATACTTTCATCTTTCGGCCAATCTCCGTCTCTACGACGCGTGCTCTTACGGACACGCTCTCATCTGATTTATTTTCTTCCGCGTCGTCGTTCGTCGGGAAGGATCCCGAGACACACTTCTTGTCCGGCAAACCTACCTTTAACTCTCGCTTGCGAAGAGACGGAAGTGCAATTCGACTGGTGAAGAAGCAAAGACTGCCTGGCATGCTCGTCCTCTCTTACTAGCAGGGATTAACTTGATACGACGAACGTGTAAGGCAACCTAGCAGCACGATAAAACTCGATCCACTCGAAACAATTCAGTTAGTGCGCCGACTAATACCTAGAGCCAATACATACAACTATAACGTTGACAGAGAAATTATCGATGATTGCCCCAGTTTCGTATCCAGTTGAACTAAACGTGTCAAGGAAAACGTCGAAGATAAGATACGGATGGGTGAGTGTTTCGCATAAAAGTGGAAGGCTTCAAGTTCTTGGTGTCAGATCATACAGAAACGATAAGAACGCGCGCGTTCGCGTTTCACTATTACGTCTTTCGGGTAACAGGTTCCGCCGCCAGGTCTATCCCACTTTTCTCCGACGTAAACGAGATCCTTTTCCATGAGAAACCCATTAATCCCTCGCGTCTCTCCTAAAGTGATACATTCCAGCCGGAGGTGAAGGAGGATTGCCGTGGATCGTTCGCGGAGGAGTTTTCAGTCGATCTCATTCGCTGGTTCACCCATGTACATCCTGTGACCCTAAACACTTTTTCTAGCCGATACCGAGGCCCCAGGACGTAACTCCAAGAAGGAAGCTTTCCTTATTGCAGCTCCGCGTTCGATCTCTCGCGGGTATCCTAAAACGCTAGTCGAAGCCTCTTTTCTCAGTGATCCTTCATCCTCGCTATTCATCCTGGTAACCTCCTTCTTTTGATTTTCTCTTCAGCTCACATCCCAGACGCTTTTGCGGCACTGCCTTGGTCAATCGTCTCTGCGAAACCGATATTCCGTCTGGTTTTGCTGCCTTCCCGCCGAATTGACTGGCGTCGAGGCGAGAGGCAAGGCAAACCGATAGTGCGGATTCCGTGGCATGAAAGAGTGCGCGCGCCCTCGCGTGACCGCGCGACCCAATTTACGAATCTGTTGAAATATCATTTTCCCCTTTTTCCGCCTCTCGAGATTTCGCGCATTTCCTGTCTCTGACATCCCTCGACTGGTACTTATCATCGCCGCCGGCACTGCTACTTGATGTTGCTCAGCCAACTATACGACATGCCTTTTAGAAGGCGCCACGCCATTTTTATCGAACGCGATATATTGCCAAGGTGCGACCAAGGTGTGCAATCGTAGCCCAATATCCGCCGTGATAGCGCCATCGCTGCAATCCCATTTCTGATTAAACGCACGACTAGGCGAGAGAGAGAGAGTGCGCCGAAAGGTAGGCGAAATGCCGCCGATACGAAATAAAAAGTTAGATGAAGAGCGAACAATTCTAGTTGGTTTTATATTCGAACGAGCTACACATGAAACTTGGGTCGCAACGCAGAAACTGAATCTTGCATCTATCGCTCGAGGGGGAAAACGTGCTTTCTTTCGCTTGCTTAAGAAAGTTAGGTGCATGCTTTTCTCTCGATCATGAAACGAGATGGGAGGGAAATAGGGAGCATTTCTAAAGTACCGTCTGCGCGACCGTGATCAATAGCACTCCGGATAAGATCTCATTTAAATCCTGCCTTCTCATACCGAATGGCAGTACCCTTCGACTCGCTGCGAATGTGATTCGCTGTCTCCTTCCCTCTTTATTGGCTTACCATGATAACACTCACTCTATTCAGGCCAAATCGCGCCTGGCTATTGTCATTGAAAATATTATCGCAAACAAGCCTTGAGTACACTTTCATGCCTGTTATCGAGGTCTCGTTCAAGAGGTACGAAACAGACCATTCCTACTCATATAAAGGACAACGTTTGTCTCCATGTCTGTATCTTCATGATAAATTCCAAAACAGCCAAACTGATTTTATTGTGAATTTATATAGGTTTATGATTAGTGCGAACTATACTTATGAAACGTCTCCGAAGTAGGTGTCTAAAACGGTTTTCATTTAAATCTCGCTGCGGTAACTGATACTTACGACTTATTTTAATTTGAATACGTAGCGTGAATCAATCACCAGATTTCGGATAGTCGTAAGGGCAGGAAATCCCCGGTGACTTTCAATATAGGAGTCAGGTGTACCGATAACTTTCAACTTGCCTTGAATACAGAGCACCAGTGGGGGAGTTGGGGAGTGTGGGTGGTGGGAAAGTATTTACGAGAGGTTCTACCACGATTCGACGTACCATCGATAATACTTGGAGCGCATTCTGGGGATGGGCATATAGCTTTGCATGGCATGCTTCATGGGGCCAGATGAAATAGGAGTCCCCGGTACCTTCTCGACTGTACTTGAGCAGAGTCTCGCCGGGGAGAAAGTATCAGAGGGGAAGTGCATCAAGAAGTTCGGAGCGCGAAGTGAATAGATATCGCGTGGCGCTTTGGCGTCTTTTCGCTTTTGCCCTTTCTCTCTGACCTTCGTCGCGGAAATTCAAACGGACGAACTTGAAGTCCCTGGACAGAGCTCGGGCGCTCCGAAACCAATGGAGAAGCAGAAGTTTTTCATTGCAGCAGACCGAGCGTCTTCGTCCTCAGAGTCGCTACTGAATTTCAATGCGCCGATGCGGAATTCATTGGATCCTCTCTGTGTATACCCTGCTGGATTTCCGTTTGCTCGTAACTTATCTATTGATCGCTCGCTACTTCGGCATCAAAGTTCGGCTGCCTATCGAATATCGATGTCAAGTGTTCCTTAAAGGGTATTCTAAGTTGCCGGTTATTCTCAACATTCAGAGCGATCTGTACCTCTATACATTTCTGGTTAAGTAAACCGAATTATCGCCCGAGAAGAAAAAAGTTTTAAAATTCATCGCCCTAAAGTTGTAAATTTTAATCGCGGCCGAAGAATAACGTCTAAATCTGAAGCGATACCAAGAAGCTCATTCGAGAAAAACGAGTCCGATGTCTTCCAGGAAACCGATAACATTTCTTACAGCATAATCCTTCACACTTCGCATAATTGTAACAGACTTATTATAGTAAAAAAGTTAAGCTTCGATATTTGTTTAACAGTATGCTTGGATTGGAAATTGCATTGACGCAGTACATTCTATTGCTAGCGGCAACTGTTGCGAGAACACATATTTACCGACAAAAATTGTGGGTGGTTGGACGATTTCACGAAAATCGGGCCGTTGAATAAACAGGAAATGGCGGCGTCCGCAATTTCAACCGACAGTCGAGTGAGGAATCGCTGAGCAATCGGCCACGTATTTCAGATAATTTACAAAAACACTGGCTTGGACAAGGACAGAGGCCAGTGGGCGCTTAGCTGCTGAAACTCCCCGATCGACCTATAGAAAGGGCTAACGCGTATTGGGAAACAATTTTCCAAATTGCAGTTTGCTTCGCATTGCTACCTGGTAGCTACTGTGCCAAATGGGCATCGGCTAGCCAGGATAGAGCACTCTCGCAAGACACCGGCGTGTCTTATGTTCCAGGAAGGTTTTAACGCCCGAGTCATTCGAGAAGAGGCTTGGCTAATGGAGAAAGAAATTCAATCTTACAATACTTATGTACTGTTCTAGCATTAGGAGAGCGGATAGAAGTCTCGTAATAACGAGCTTGTTTAATAAGATATCGACGTCGTAAATTTCCACGGCAATTGCATTTACGAGCAATTCTGTTGCCCCGCAAATTTTATTCGCTTGCTGGCATCCTCCTCCAATTATGAAGGTCACTTCAACTATTTTATAAAATGCTTGCGTTTCCGTTCATCTTCCTGAGTACGTCCCTCGCATTTCAGGAAAAGTTCCAACCATTAATGTGATCCTTAAATCGAAGGGTGACCGCGGTGTTGGCTTTTCTGTATCATAGCACCTCCTTTACGATTCTTCCTGAGTAATACATCCGCAAATCACGAAAGCGGGATAACTTTTGGATCCGGGGAAAAGCCGAGTATCGGATTTAACGAGCGGGAGCTCGACAGAGAGCAAAGCCGAATGAAACAGTACACGCCAAGGCGGCGTCTGCGGTACCACGGAAACTATACAACGTCCGGAAGAACGGTTTTACGAAGACGACTCTACCGCCCAACTTCTTGGCTCGCTATCATCTCCTTTAACTTCAGCTTCTTTTGAATCCGCGCATCGCTTTTCCCCCATACGCTTCAACTCCCTCGTAGTCTACCTAGTTTGACATTTGTGAAGAGTCTGTCGCCTCAGCTTTATCGCAAGCTTTAATTCCCGGCATTCCACTATCGGAAAGCGATTCTGGACATTGCGAATGGAATATGAAATTTATCTTGCGGATCACAGGGAATTCAATGCTCCAATAATAGTGCAATTTCTCGAGCTAATACAATCCGCCGTTGCTTCGTCGGTGGCCGACTGGCTTGCAGATTCCAGAGGAATTAACCGAACAAGTAATGACAGCAGATCCAACCAGGCAGAATACTTTTCCTGGTATATCGTATTCACAGAATAAAGGATATTTACAGAATATTATGAGCAGTTTTCTGCAAACAATGACCAAAATTATGCTGAAGAGCTAATACCGATATTCGCGTACGTGCCCGTCGGCCAAAGTCATTTTTTTCCCCTGGTTCCGAGTGTATTTTTCGCGTGTGCTACCTTGGCTCGTCCAGTGCGGACGCCCGTTGTTATGCTGATAGGAAGTTTCGCAGGCGTTGCTTACACGTGCGTTATCGTGTTTAACGAGCCGACGAATAATCCCGCGTGCAAATAGCAGTAGTACCGCGTAACATGCCATGAATTCTAGGGTTTTCATAAATCAAGCCGGTCGCCGTTCTCGCAGTGGCGCGCGCGAGCGAGCGCATTCCCGTTGCCCCGTTGCCCCGTTGGCCCGTCGCGTTGCTTCGTCGTCGTAGCTTATAATCGATCGGATATACCGTGTTATTGTTATCCCATAGGATTCTAGTTGACCTAAATTCCGACAGCTCGAGTTTTACGACCCACTCGATTGGCCAGGGTCCGCTATTCAGGATTACAATGGAGATATCCGCTCGGAAGAATTTGGGAAAGGAACGCAAATCCTAAGTCGAATTTAGGAGCGCCAACGGCAGGCAAACATTCAACGGAGGAGAGGATGAGAAACATTTATCCGGACGTTACTTCTCACTCTTTTTCTAGACTATGAGAGGGCCGAGGCTGTCTCGAGCGTCCTGGTACAGCATCCCAGTGGTAATATTCCGGAATGCCGTGCTTCCGAATTCATTTTCCGCTTAAAATTGCACGGCCAACTCGTGCGCGACCACTCTCACCCAGTGTCTGCTTTCAGATTGGAAAGCCATTCGGCGCTAGCTATACGATAATTCGGCTTTTCCATTACCACCACCTCCTCCACCCTTCTACCCCGCCGTGCATGCGACCGGTACATACATAGGGGTACTTTTCAATTCCCTGTATTTGCCGTTGCCGGTACCGCCGCCGCAGCCAGGGAAAAAGGGGTCAAGGGATATTTCGTCCACCCACCCGCACATGCCGCTCTGCGTCTATAAAATGCAATCTCAATCCAGAGAGTGCCATTAAAGCTCTGCTTTATTCATAAACTTGCATTAGTCTCACAGTAAGTTGTATCAACACTGCGATCGAGTTCAGAGAGATGTCATTTTTACAAATCGCTTATACATTCATGGAGCACCACTGAATCTCATGAGGTGACTGGAGGCCTGGTGAAATTGGGTAGGATGCATTGTCCACGAAGAAATTACAAACAGTACGCCTTTCTTCATTAAAGTGCCTCACTTCGGCTACACCCCGACTAACTCTAAGTTTCAAGAGGTTAAGCAAAAGTACGCACCACAATCATAAAGTTAACAACAGCATCGTCGTCTTCGTGTTCCTTTTTTCTTTCCTTTAATACACCGTTGTTAATCACCTGAGAATAGTTCGCGGGCCAGTGACTGAACACTGGGCGACAAGAATATAATTCCGCGATGCGAGCGAGACAGAACAAAGGATAAAAGAGAAGTGTACGTCGACCACTGTATAATAATAGAATAGCAGTAAGTCATAGAATGGCCGTCATTCCTCCACAAAGGACTGCAAAACTAGCACAAAGGAAAAAGAGAACAAAAGGCCAGGGCCTAAAAAGCAATTTCCCTTCTTAAAGCAAAAGTGAACCCTTCAGACTGGTGTCGACGGAATTTACAGTCAGGAATAAGGACGGAGCTCTGCATAAGCGACGACCATCGAAATCCAGACTTCACCGTTTGTGTTTATACCGACAATGGTATGCCGCTGAGAAATATTCGTTAACGTTCTCACACACATAAAAACTTGTTAAACCTGCAACATCTAGGATGGACTGACTATTTGAAAGCATTCGTTAATGGTAGTAGCATCGATCATTCCAGTCGGCGGTATTATAGTAAATGGAGATATAGCGTGCGGGAACTCCGGTCCATCTCAATCTATGCAGTTAGTCAATACTTTGAGATCAATCGTAGTAATGTCGAATTCACAGAAGCCAATTACGCGGATAGGTACTATGCCTTCGATCCTGGATCACACAGTAGGTGGAGTGTGCGCTACGAGATGACGGGTTTTCGAGGGCGGCAGGCAGGTTTACCGAGTTGACCACCGAATGAAATGGTCATGGCACACAGGGCAACGAATCGCCGGCGGAGCGTGATGGAATTGGAAGTACGACAGATAGCAGCATCCCGCGGTGACGAGCTGCGTCTATCTGCACAGGAAGGTGTACGTACCACCGCAGTGGGCCCAACCTGAATTGCCCATTGATTGCCTTCGTTTGCTATTTACACCAGTACAATTACGCGAGCAACGTGCGACTCGGAACATCAAGCGGAATAAACTATGGCGAGGGTGGCGCCCCTCTATGTACGTGTGCGCGGGAGATCTTCGCGGTTCAGCTTTGGTGCCAATCACCGAGCGAAGCGTCGAGTATAATAACCGCATTCTCCACTGTTCCCTCACACACACTCTCTCTCTCTCTCACTCTCCCTTGCGCGCGCGCTCTCTCTCTCTCTCTCTTCCCGGCCCTTCAACGGGATCACTCGCCCTCGTCGCGATCACGAATCAAACGAACTAATAATTGCTCTCCGCTACTGCTCGCCACTGTTACGCCGCATCAACTATCTGATATTGAACCAGGCTTTATCACTTCGCACTTCTTCCGCTGCAACAGTAAAAAAGTATCGCTTTCAATTCATACGATCTGATTTCGCGTGTTGAACCAGTGCTCGCCACCTACCGCTGCCACCTCGTACAAGCCCAGATATAAAAGTTCATGAAAATGTAAAACGGCATATTGAAATTCGATTCGAGAATGTCAGGCTCGCTTGTATAGCTATAGATTGCAGTCCAAGCTAGATACCGATATGTAACGAAACGGAAATCTAGATTCTGATAGTTAATGAAACTATATAAACGTATATATGTGTATATATCTGGAGAAATATTTAATTCCTCTGGAGAAAAATCGTGCAGCATCGTTCCGTCTACGCGATTCGTCGATCTTGTTACTTCCGTGCCAATCACTATAATGAATCACAGTGGTTGTAAGGGAATGCATCGTGGCAAACTGTGCTACGTAAACTGTGGAGTTGTAAGATGTTTTCTCTTGAAAGTTGAAGCCTGACTGCGACACATTTGTCTCTCGCACAGGGTCTCCGCGGATTTAGGCAACTCCTGTGGAATTGTGGTTCGGTACACCGTTGTTGCCGTACAAATACCGTTAGTTTAGGCACACGTTGCATTAACGGGGCCGACATTGATTACACGTCTTCTTCTTCCTTCTCTCTTCGCGGTTTGCGGCGTTAATTCACCGTCACTCGCTCTCGAATACTCACTAGAATCCTGCATGTTCTCTACATTAACAGTGCTTTTCCTAGGTAGGATAATGGTGTGTGCGATCGATGTACATACGCAATGCGGCTGCCTGCACCGCACTAATTGTAAGTCGTATATTATTGTTTCCAACCATAGCTACTGTGCAAACATAAGTATATCAGTTTTATGAAATGTAGCAGTGGCTGACTATGCGCGACTAACAAAACCTCGCATTTTATTAAGTACTCGTATTTCTCATAAAATGTATGTGAAAAAGTATTTTGGTTAAAAGGAGGCTGAAATATATTTAATTATACTCGAGTTCTGTTGAAGTCACGGTGTTATACCGACGTTGTTGTAGCTGCGCCCTTTCCGTTGGTGATTCTTAATTGCAGGGCGAAGTAGTGAGGCGAAGAAGATTGAAAGTAGGCGTCTGGAAGGTAGCAAGCGGCAGCCGGCTGTTAATGGAAATCTCCGGTTTTGCATGCATGCAGCCGCGTGTTACGCCCGCTGTTTTTTCTCGCACTCCCTGTGCGACGTAATTAATCATCAACGCCGCAGCATCCCCAATGCCGGCGGCGACGGTGACGCCGGTACTCCGGTATTATTCAGAGGCGCGCACACATGATTGCGAGAGCAGCGCGGCAGCAACGTGCCTCTCTCACCCTCGTTGCTCTGCTAGCTGGCGGCGCCGGTCCTGGTGTTGCTTGCAAATAATACCCTCGCTGAACAATACGGCCACGCGGTATTTATTCAAGGTCGTGCAAATTACCAGCGCTTGATAGGCTACTGCGCTTCCCAGCGTACCCGATGGCCGTGATACTCATCGGGAATTTGCGCGCACGTACACCACCCACTTACATACTGCATATCCAAATCCGACACACACCACACCGGCCTGTCTGTTTCTTGTGTTTGCAGACTTGGGGTACGCGCCGCATGCCGATCTGCATCCCACTCCTTCATTAGAATACTTAATGAGCATTGTTCTGCTTGCGAATACGTTTCTGCTCGATCTGCGTACGTTACTCTCATACTCGACACTAGTAACTTTATGTCATAGGCTAAAAATCTGCGCAAAATGTGAACTTTATAAGGAAAAATGAGGAATCAACCTGGCTTTGTAACGTTATACAATAAATCCTAAGCATTGCTACTGTTTTAATGCGAAAGTCTAATGGGAACTCGAACCTGGCACGAATACGGAGCCGTAATAAGGTCGATTACGGTAGAATTTGGTTTATAACAATTTGTTTGACGAACATACATGCCTCATGGAATTTTACAGTTAACCCCGCAAGTTCTTTCAGACAGTCTATTATGATTGGTAATTCGATATTAAATATTATTCCGGTATTAACTATCCGGTATGGCTTTCACGCTGCTCGTTCGCCGGGAACGATATCGATAACAGCGCGTCATGCAATATTTCCTTGCTCTATGCCTGGAGCCACCTTGTCTAAATCCAATAACAATAAACGACTAGGTTTCACCGATCCGTAAATTATGAGGTTCGTCGTTCGACCGCGTGTATTGTGAATCGGCATCAATTAGCCGGATTAAGCATTAAGTAATTGTATAATTTCATTATTACTGTGTGCTGTACAAAGCCAGCATTAGCGGGATGCGCAAGCGTCTTTCTCTAGATTTATCAATATCAATTTCCGAGTCACAGGCCGGCTGATAAATTTCTGTCACAGCTGGTGCAAGTAAATGCGCGAGGCGATGAAACCAGATAGCAATTCAATCGTATCCCGTTGCTTGCCGGCCTGTGAAATTCATATTACCGATTTTATTATAGCGGCCTACTACATCGAGTCAGCGGCGTTTACAAGCATTTAGTTACTAGCGTGCGAGTCGGCAGTCGCTTCAATAAACTCTGTCCGCTGCAGCAAAAACACCAGAATTCTTTGAGATACGATAGAATAGTACACTTTTTACGATCTTCCATTTGTATACTCTTCCTATTTTTACGATTTACGTATTTCCATGATAGGACAAAACATGGTAGGGCTGAGTGCTTGAGCGCGTTTGTGTGTTCTATTGCCTCATTAAGGTCTATCATTAGCACTGCCCCCAACTCATTCATTGATCGAATTAATCAGATATACAGGACATGAACCCTCGCGAAAATTGTAGGACGACATCAACAATCAGCCAATCTCTATTTATTTGATGGGGGTGCACACGCTACCACTGCGAGATGACTCTTAGGCGTCTGCTCCAGCTCACCCCATTGTCGATGAATGACGGTTGTTTTCACCCTCTTAATGCGAGCCACTACTCGTTGTTAGTTTGTGTGCGGGAAATGCCCAGTCGACTGTGTATGCTTGCAAGGAGTGTGATTTTGTATTATACATCACTTAAAAGTTTATATTTTACGTAATCAGTTTGATTGAATGCCGGTGTAGCGGAGGAAATAAAAAATTAAAACGTCACTTGAGTGCAGAATTAGCAACTGCACCGAAAGGGCTAACAAGATTACAATCGAAATAAATAAAAGAAATAATTGTCTTCCGGAAAACGAGCAGTGAATCATCTGATAGGCGGGTAACGTGTGTGGAATCAGATAATAATTTTATAACGCCTGCATGTATCAGTGTTACCTGTTATTACCAGATAATCTCGCAGAGGGTGAAAACAGTGCACGAGATCTATCGACCGTCACATTTCACGAAAAGCTCTTGTAAACGAAACAGTCGCGTGATTGAAGCAACTATTGAACATGCTTTCCAACTCGCCGTATCACTTCCGCACTGAGGGTTCAATCCATCCTCTACATTCGTTTGAGTTAGACAATTGCTACTCAGAGTAATGTGCTGGAGCAGTGATCATTCTATGGCGCGGATTGAAACAGTCTCTCCTATTAACGTATTATGTTGACTTACATTGAGCAAAGCAGATAGTAATTCCTAGTTTAGTACAAGCAGGTTTGCGACACGCGTGCTTCTCAGCATACAACTAAGCACCTTTACAGGATATTCTTAACGCCTTCATCCATCATGATCGGTCTTATTCTCTGGTGTTCCCCTAAAGCCCAAGGCCCACGGGTCATTGACGTAGCTGTCTCCAGATTTCCCACTTTCTTTATCAATCACGGCATAGATTGATTGCGCTAACCACGTGTTAAAGCATACTTGTTAGCCCAACGACCCGCGAAAGTTTTACCCCGTACAATCTCCTTAACTTTCCTTTTTCCCATTCGTGGAAACTCGCCGTGACTGCATCTTCCCATTTTAACAATAAGAATAATTTCTTGAATCTCCGACCTTGTCCAGCTCGATCGTAATGTCATTCATTACGGGATCTCGAAGCATCAAAGGAGAAACTCAGCTACCATAACTATTCGCAATTTCATTTAAGTCTCTTACTGCGAAGAAGAGCAAAAAACAGAAATTATCTCTGAAGCGTCAGACTTTATTATTGAGCCTGAGGGAGGCTTTTCCTGGTTCCTGAAGAGTAAAATGCAATGGAAGGCTACAAAGATGACGGTCCTGTAAAACTATTTCCAGCTGGTTGGTGTCAAAGACGTGCGCAAACTCAAGGCACGGTGTTCCATACCCAAGTAGCTCCCAGGCGGCGGTACTTTGGACGAAACACCTTGTTCGCATTAAAGGTTTGTTTAGTATGCGAGGGAAGCTTCGAACAGATTAACTTAGCTATCGTTAAGCACGACATAGTGGCTCTACTGCTGCAACGTTGACGCACCACACGCGCCACCAGCGTAACATCCAGAAGTGATTCTCCTCTCAGGGACATTTATTCTTTCAGACAAGTAAAGCTGAGCATAAAGAAACGCTAGATTTAAATCCGCCAAGCACGGTGATAAAAGAATACTGTACAACCGGCATGGCGAATGGTGACGTTTGAAGTTCTATTATGTATGAGTGTAATTCCCCGAGGTCGAATCGTTCCCGCCACTGCCATTTACTACACCGATCGTAAATCCCCCAAACTATATGGCACAGTTATCAAAGAGAGAGTGAGAGAGAGAGACAGAGAGGTAGAGCGTCCATATGCAAACAGAATTGCAGAAAATGGAAGCGCAGTTTGTACCTGGATGCTCCGATATGAAGCACGCGAGTAAACCAGTCAATACTAGCAGTGGCCAAAGTATCAGCCTGTGTAGTACTGGAGCAGGAACTGCTGAAATCGATTCTTCATTAGGACATACTCGGTTATATAAGAGCACTGGCTAAGTTCAAATTTCTCCCTATTATATCAGTTCTATTTCATAGATGATCACTTGACAAATGAAGGCAGAATGCAACGATGGAATATTGATGAAACTAGAGATGGACCGGCAAAATACGATCCGGGAAAAATTGTGAAAGCTGGAAGTAACGCTCGCGAAAGATAGGAATTCGCCGTGAATAGCGGCGTATCGAGTTAATACCGAATACCTTGTTAGGTAGCTTGGCTTATGGTTGTTAAGACAGCAAGATCGTAGTATTAGTTCATAGTCCGACGGCGGATGGAAGTGGCACGCTTGAAAGCGATCGCCTGCGCTTGGCGTATATTTGAATTCCTCTAAGCTGAGTTTCTGCAATAATAGTGTAGAAAGTAGTTTCGGCATTGGCTCGCGCCTCCGACCATTTTTACTCGACGGTAAATAATATTGACTTTCTGAAAAATCGAATTCACGAAAGTCAAAGGAAACGAAACAACGAGTAACCTTTATTGGTGCGTGCGCCTCTCGTGTTCCAAATATACTGCGATATTTGCGGGTCGCTCCTCTTATTTGACTGAGCCCGAAAGCAAAACTAAATTCGTGCAATACTGACAATTGTGAGCCGGCATTTTGGCGAGTAGCTTTCCGGTAGGTAGTTATAGTATCCCATTCTGTGGACAGCGGAGCAAGCGTGCGACGATGACAATTACAGCTCTTTTGATGTACCGAATGAGTTTTACTATAAGACACAGGAAAAATGGAGCTCCGACCGGCATAACGGAACTCAGCGATCCACAGTTTACGATGGCCGGCCATTGCCAGTAGTAATACACTGGCTGGCAAACTGTACACTTTTACTTCCGGCTTTCCGCTTTTAAGCGCAAGTACGTTGCGTCAATCACTGTGTCTGCGGGACTCGGTCTCGGTGACGGTGGCGGCAGTGTACTGCACACCCCCGGCTCCAAGTTTGCCATTTAAACTTTCACGTCCGAAATAAAAGTGCACTGTCCAGCCAGATGGCTGCTCGCCAAAATCTCATTGTCGGTTGGATGGATTCTATTTATTTTAAAGCCGCCCGCCGCTTATATCAGCTTGCTCATACCCTCAACCATCCTCTGTCCAACCCATCACCTAGTCGCTACGCCTTTAGGCCGTCATTTCACCCTGGGAATTTATTTCGAAACTGACTAATATCAAAAATAATGAGGGGACGACCTCGCTTGCTTGATATTTGTCAGTCTTCTACGTGCAGGACTACTTCCTATCACGAATATTATCCTCTACACATCATGGTTTGTAGACAATTACGAATCGTGAGCGAAGGGTTGTAGTAAATAAGAGGAGTGAAAGAAAACGGTAAGGGAAATCGTTCGGAAAAGTCAGTAATGTCAGCATCGCCGCAGCTACATAATACATTCGGCAGGGCATGACTCTACCGTGGCGCAAACTACTTGGTAACTACTTAGACAGGAGCGCAGGCCTGACGAAACTTTCGGTAGACTACTTATAAACTTATTTCGTGGCACGTCTTTAAAATGATATACCTACGAAGTCAGGTTGCCGGCGTGCTGGAGGGTGAGGGACCGGCAAAGAAGCCGTTCAAGACGTGCAAGAGACTCTGCCGCAGTTCTCTACCTCATCTACCTCCCATCGTCCTCTTTTCCTCCAGATAAATTAGTTTTTTACGGTCGAGCCATCTACAAGGACGCGAAAGCGGCTAAAATAATAGCCTCCTCTCTGACTTCAGCCTCCCTCTCTTGCGTCCCTCCTCTCCCCTCGCCCCTGTCATCCGCTTCCCACTTAAACTTGTAATATTTTATAATTAGTGACAGCATTCATTTCTATCGGGGAATGCCGTAGCGCTCTTGAGCGAAAATTCTTTGAGCAATTACCTACAACTCCTACCTTTTTCCCTTAATAATCTTCCTTCTCTACGATAAAAGTATGAGGAGACTTTTTTTAAATCTTCTCAGTTACGCATTAGCTACATAATTCGTTTTATGAGCGAACAGCAGAATATTATAATGATAGGTTCGCATAATCGGAAATTTAATATCGAACAAATCAAATGTTTGATAAGTACCAACAGCTGCGAAGGAAGTAGAGTGTTAATGAGAGGAATCGGATTCGAATGGCTGAATTCATCGGAAGTATTCGGCTCTTCTGAAAGTGGTTAGCTCATTCGCACAGTGGAGCTTCCCATCGGAAGCATTCCAAGTTAATAATCTGTAACGGGATAGCGACCGAACGGGAACGGTTATGAAAATAAATCACAAATCGGAAGTCCTCAGTGGCATGTAGGTATCAGAGCAGTCGTGCCTTGGAAATCGATACACACATGCACACACACACACATACATCTAAGGGCACTGTAGAGGGAGGCATCACTGCTCCGAGACATTGCAATGTTCAATAGCGTAGTTTGGATTCCACACTGCTCGACATTCCGCGCATACGAGTGCGAGCACCACGTGTATCGCATATCTTTCACGTATCGAGAGAGTTTAACAAGGTTTCGAGCGCGCGCGCATTGAAGAGGATCGTCGAATGAATATGGATGAAATATGTATTACCGCGCCATTCTTCATCCAACGGCTTAGTGGCGAGGTAACGGTTCCCGGTCGACGCCGATCCTCCCCCGGTTTTCTTCTCTTACCCTCTCTTCCCAGCAACAATTTCGTATTCATTGCCCGTACTCGGCGATCCCCTCCAAGAGGATCCTCTCTCGCTCTCGCAGTGTCGAGGATGGCGTATCTCGTCCACGACGACCGTCACTACTACCACCGCACCGCCTCGTAATGACTCGTCTCTGCCTTTGAGGCAGCCTTGTAATCCAACCGAGTCAGAAGAATACAGCGAGTGAATTTCTCACCCTACATACCAGACCGAGTACGCCGCTCTTATTGCGGAAAAGAATACGAAATTCGCAAACTATCCTTAATAGGCCTTAAGGATTTCACCTCCTCCCATTTCCACTCGGCGAGACGTCCGCCAGGAATGTAATTCGTTCTTGTCTCAGTTGTAAAATTATTCCGGCGACGTTCATTTAATTAAATTGCAGCATTCTTTCCTACCACTGATCGACGTGACTCAATCTATGCTAGCGGCGCACCAGCAAGAAGCTTTTAACGAGAAATTGCATTGACGGCGGAATAATGAGTTGGAAAAGAAATCGAGTAGGCAGGATTCGAGTGAGAGGGGCAGACAGAGGCGGCGGAGGTGAGGCAGAGCCTCTTTAATATTGGCATTGCGTACATCGATAATCCGACAAGGTAATTGGCGTGCAGCGATTCGGAATTAGCGTAAGTTTCAATAACGTCGCTCCGCCGCCGGCGCCACCGCGCCAGTGGAAGACGCCCGTGGGTACACCCCAAGAACATTGGTCTGGTGGGCACCGTTAACTTCGAATCCATTATTCTTGTCGAGCTACGATGAGCGAGCTCTCGCTGTACCCATTTGCTATCGCGTTAACGAACGAAAGCTGTTGAATCTTGTAATTCATTTCAAGTCTAAATAATGCAAAGTTTTAATGGCTCCCGCTATTCTTACCATGGGAAAGTTCCGTCGCTTGCCGTCTAGTTTCACCCCGTTGCACGGTTTCGGTCGGCCTGCGGCTAATATCATTACACGAAGTTTAGTATAAAAGTACTTAGGATCGATTCGTTACTTCCACTTCACAGAAGAAGTCTGCTTTTGCTCTGGAATTTAATCACTTTCGCCTAATCAATCTTATTGCAAATATTTCATCTCAATTGAATTAATGCGAATCTGTTCCTTTGTTTGTAGCATCAATGAAAAATGTTCGTTGACCCAGGTTTCGCGAAACCTATATAGTGTTATATTCGTTTGCTTGTTAAGGCTGCCATCTTGGCTGGGATGTGTTGGGAGCCGTATACGGTCGGGGATCAAAGAGACCCCTTACTTTTGCACTGCTTCAGAAAATTATTCCCAGAGGAAGGATTTCATGACGAGTCCGGTCACGTGACAGCGGCGAAATTCTATTTCACAGGTTGCATCCCGGAAAGATCAGATCGGCTGCTCGGGGAGTCGAATACTCTGTCATCCGGTCAAGGCGTATAGCCTGTTCACAGTAAACGGTAGCCAAGCCAGGCAGGCTGGATAAAAGCCTTTAAATATTTAGGTACTACGGCAAGGGAGAAAAAAACAGTGCCTTATGCTGGGAAACTGGGAGTGGAAAGAGGAGGGCAGATGGAATGGGAGTGGGTAAGAGTGAACGAGGCTGACGAAAGTGTAGGGGGGTGGAGAAGGCCGTATAAGGGCCACGGATCAAGCATCCGCATGCATTATACATGTCCTCCGCATCCATTGGCTTTGGACGGCCCACTCCGTACTGGCTCTATACCGGATCTAACAGTCGACTCTAGCCCTCGTCTCGAGACTTAGCTCTCGTTGATAGCACCCTCAATATTCTTCCCTCTTGGCGGCACGACCCCACAATATATCACTTCTCATTCGAAAATATCTGACTCTTCACCACGGAAAAGCCCAAAGACGCGCGTTTTCCCCATAAAAAATAGGATCATAGAAGTGAGAGAGACGGTGCAAGCGACGTAGTTGTAGTGAAGCTCGGCTAATTTAGAACGCGACCGGCGCAAATGATTCTAGCGATGTTTCCAAACCCCAAAACCATACGAAATGATAACTGTATGCAGTAGTTTCATCTGTTTGCTGCAGCCAGCAATAGTTCAAGCTACATCCCGTCCGTGCGGAAGGGATCGGGTTTCCCATTCTCAGTCGGCTGTTTAGATTCATCGATTAAACTACGCGGCTTCCGCGCAAGCTTCCGGCAACACAGGCTTACACGATGGTAGATACGGATCTTGTAAATTTAATAGGCACTCCGCCACCAGCACACTAGCACACCGGTACCACACCGCATCCTATCCCACCCAAAGCTACTGAATTATCCGTGGAAAACGCGGTGAAGTCTCCAACCGTTTTCAAACCGAGAGAGTTAATTCCATTAAATCGTTGGGGCACTCCAGCTGGCAAACTTACTGAAATCGTGATTAGCGGCAATGGTCAGTGCTCACTTTCCCTGGCGCGCGATCGAAATGCGTCTGATTGACTCGGGCAAAGTAAAGACTTTGGCGGCGAGAAAATACAGCTGGATAATGGAAGGGCAGCTCTGCCCACCTATGTACATCCAGAACTCGTTCATTCACGAGTGGAAGACTGCGATTCCATTAAAGTTAATAATGAATAATCCGCGCCAAATCCACGCTGCTGAACTCGCCCCGATGATATCGGGTCGGGCAAATCGTGATGGCTCATACAGAATTCAGAGCGATTTTCACATGAGAGCGTGTGTCGCCCCGGGATAGGGAGACACGCCGAGATTATCATCAGCAGCATGCAGGAGATCCGAGTCGGGCGGCTCTGCCAACCGTTTATTGCGTAGAATATTACACGGCCTCTACCATGGGTTTAATAATGAACGTGAGCAGCGCTGTACGTAGATTATCTGCATGGCGATTATCGCGTTCTACAATGGAAATCTAACTCGGCTAGTGACAAATAGCGAATCTGATTGAATGAACGGAACGCGAATATGGTGAAAGTATTATGTTGCCAAGTATTTCTATTCCCTTATGAGAAGATTTTAAAGGCGTCTGACAATAATCCTGAAACGACTGACGCTCGTTTGCATGATGTATGACAGTTTCATAGCTCTCTGCTTTGTTCGCCGTGTGAGATACTGCGCTTCCTAGATTTGGCATGCATGTGACGGTGAACTCCGACGAAGTTGGAAAGTCCCGTACGTCTATTGCTCCACCACGGAATCGTGGAAGCGTTGGCACTTTCTCGGCTTTTCTCTTCATGTCGTCTAACTACCGTCGGCACCGTCTGAAAGGAAGTAATATCGTGCGAATGGAAAGATGCCCGAACACTGCACGGCATGTGTGCTCGCCGACTCGCACTCGCTCATGGAGGCGTTGAAATTCGATAGAACAAACTCGCTGTATAACTCTCTTCGCTGTTCGCTGTTCGCTCTTCGCTCTCTGGTCTCGCCAGCAAAGGATGGATCTTGAACAAGTTATCAGAGGATGGAGGAGAGAGTAGGGGTTAGATGTGGCAGCCATCAAAGTTTTGCGACGTGAAATCGCCGTGGGAACGTCGATACGATCGGAGTAGGAAGTGTGAAATTCGCGCGACAGATTTCCTCCTGAGACTCGGTCGAGGAAAAGAGTTTGCCCGGAGATCAGACTTGGCCCGCGAAACCAGTGGGACAGCCGCCTCACTGTTTAAACCTGCCCCGGCTATGTAGCACTGACTGTCGGGTCGAGTCCAAACTGGCAATCCGTACACACTCCGATTCAACAGCCGTTTCAACTTTCATTCCATTCCGGCGAATGCGTACATGAGCAAAGAAAAGAGTTAATACAACTACCGGCTTTGCTCTTAAAGCTGTGACATTTGCGCCATGGTTGAATGAAATGAAAGGCTCGGACATTATGACATTACGCGACACACGAGACACCACTCTCATTTCTTAAGCGAAATGGTGTCACCAAGAGCCAGATGCATATTCATATTTCTCTGTCAGCCTCTCAGCAGATGTAAAACTAATTAGAATTCGATCGAACGGGCGCTGGAGCTTGAAAAGAAGACTGCGACGTTGTAAAGAGAGTTCTGACGGATTATAGATTCATAGGAAAAACATCTTTAGTGTTAGTGAAGAAGATGGCACCGAGCATAGAATCGAAGGTATGCTCTGTTAGACAATGTGCCTTATTTTCAAAAATGATCAATTGCAAAAACATCGCCGGTCAAACATTGAAAAAAGATGTATTTGTATTGAATATCTCCAGCTTTTCGAGATTGCAGTCCGCCAGCAGAGGCTAACAAAAGAGCTCTTGAAAATACGATACTCTATTCTTCATTCGAGCACATTGTACAAAAAACTGTGTACAAGTTGGAGCACAAAGAATATTATTTCAGTACACTGAGGTTTAGTGGCTAATACAATGATCGGCTTTGATCACCGGTAACAACTTTGCCAGTATTTCAATGTCCCTTATCGTCGATAGCGCTAAAGTGAGTGACTAATTTGAAACGTAGAGTTATTTATTTAAACTCACTTTGCAATAAGCAGTCCACTACTAAGAACGGCGAGTGTAGAGTAGGAAGCAGAATATGCGAAGAGAAAACCAGCTCAGTGAGAATAAATGACAGAGCTTTCGAGCTCTATGGATAAGAATCGGTCGGGTATACGCGTGTGATGCTTACTTGGAAAGTGATTTATGCGGACCTATAAGCGCTCAGGTTCCCCGGATCCATCTGCGTCATGCTAGCGTAGTAGCACAGGTGTTCCTTACCTGCAAAATCAGTTATCAGCGAATTATAGTGTAGAGCCATCGCGGTAGGAAGTTCTTCATTACAGGCAGAACGGGACGCATTTGTAGGAGCACGTTCCATTCATTCGCCATTCTTCGCTTCCCTCGAAAGCAGAGAAAGAGAAATGCCTGCAAAGTGAGAAATATTGGGCGTATATATTCTCTTCAGCCGCTTATTATCATCTATATGTGAAGTATAGTTTGGAGCACTGAAACGACTTGTACGGGAAATCGCGGCAAGGAAGCCTCAGTGTTACTCGCTGATAAGAATGTAGTGCAGTAAGGAGTAAGTAAATGAAAAACTGTAGGAGGTGATCACATTGACAAGTTAAATTACCCTTTAGAGAGTGGGTGCGCTGACATGTTCGATGGCAATCGAGTGTGCAGAAATCAGAGCGAAAATTGAAGACATAACAGGATGGATGTACATTCGAACGGAATATCGTTAACAGAGACGTTGCTCTCATCCTGGCAAACTAAGTAGAACTGCACAGAAACTTCTCCTCCTTACTGCCTTTCCAAGTAACTGTTCGCCCTGCTGCAACAAATATGTGCGTACGTACTTGCAACCTGACCTAATGTTCTTAATGCAATTAAAACTTATTCGAGAGTCAGCCATCGATACGCGAGAACGCATACGCCGGTCCCGCTAACTTTTTGAGAGAGCAACTCCCTCTGCCAAACGAATTTAGTACAGCCGGCTGAGTGGCCAGTAAAAAAACTGACCGATCAATCTTTTCCGGAGTGAACTCTTTCGTGCGAATAGGCGCATCGCTTAACTGTTAGGAACTCGGTTTGCCCAGCAATCACTGCGTAAGGAACTCGATGACTCTTCCGACACCAAGTTACCCAAATAGGTCGAACAAAGGGCAAACTTGCAGACGGGGAAATAGAGCAGGATTGAACAAAGAGGTCGTCGAGACTGGCTTCCGATGGAGGTGATCCCAACCGGTGAGCGCCACGCCTTAAGTAGCTTTGGTAAGCCATCGGCCAGACGAGTCAAGTTGCGACAACTGTAACGAAGTGGAACTAGAAAATTCAAAGTGGCGCGGGAAGGCGCGGGAAGGCGCGGGAGCCGGGGTAGAGGTGAATGGCGGATTGTATGTAATTGACCTCAGTGGGAACAAAGCTCGCTCATTAATCAACGGTGACATAGGGCCTTGACGTCACGTCCCACGGGCTGCTGCAATGCAGGTGAGCTTACTGGTCCATTTATTTACCATTAACGGCTCATTAGTGGAGCGGCATTCACCTGCCAGGCTTCCACGCAATTGCATCCAACAGCCTTGTCCCTCTGTCGGTGGATCCATCTCGGTGAAAGCGTCCAGCAAAATTTCCGCCGCTCTCTCATTGCTCTCTACTTTAATCATGGTTGTCACACGATGCAGAGTCCCCTACGTCCATGTCAATGCCGAAGGCATTGCATATCAGTAGTCCACATACATTTTCATTATCCCGGATGATCCCCTTCCCCGTCCAAACTTGTTTTTTAATTCTTGAAACAACCATTCGGATTCCAAAGGGATGTGCCATAGCTATGGTTTACTGTTTTCGGCGCACAATCAACTACTGACAATAACATTCTAAACTCATGTTCTTGCCGAATGAGTAAAAGCTCGGCTGCTTGCATTGAATTTTAAAATATATTGCACGTTTGGAGTGTAACTTTTTTGACAGCCACATGCTTGAAAAACTGTATAATACTGGGAATGAGAGGAAGCAAAAGAGGATAGTAGTAGTGGCCGGGAGAAAAAAATGGAAGCTAGGATAAAATGTATTTGTCGTTCTCATGAAAAGAGCTTTGAATGTCAGCTAAAGCGGTGGAACTCCCTGAAGAGTACTACTAGTCAACGTTGAGAAGGTTTCTCTTTCTCTCTCTCTCTCTCTTCCTTTCCAGTTCTAGTGTCAGGAAGTTTAATTACGCCGAGAAGTCACAGTCATACTGGAAACTAGCGGGACTACGTTTACTTGGGGCGGCTCCGCTCCACCCCTCCCGATATTGTCCATTTCAGGCGGTGTCGTGTAATTGATTTCGCCGTGCTGCGACAATAAGTAGCGAAATATCCGGTTCCCTTCCAGTAAAGGCAATATCCGGATCCTTTTGAAATTGTATCTCCTTTGTCTTGTCGGACCGGGTGCGGAAGGTGTCGCACATACTGCAGCGCACGTTTCTCTACATACATCATTGCTACTCGATGCTCAGGTAGAGCCAATCGAGCAAGGGTCTTCGCTGTTTTCTACCAGTTTCTTCATAAATAAACAAAGCAGGGTAAGCCCGCACTCTAAAGCATACCGAATTGGACTAATATTTTCGAGGCAATTATGAATTCTGCGTCGGTGCAAACAGTGTCAATGTTATTCGCGAAAACATTTTAGCGAATTGCAGCGCGCTATACAAATGCCGCTGCTTTGTTGACCAAATTGACGCCGTGTACAAAAGCGGAAACGACGTTTACTTTAATTCCACTGGATAATTATACGCAACTCGTTTCGAGGAATCATTAAACAATGTTAAAGTGTGCGCCGGACTATGAATAAATCAGGCGCAAACCTGAAGGGCATACGACGAGAATTACCATGAATTACTGTACATTCATAATTTATCTGTTAATTTAATATATTAACGACACATATAAATTTACAAATTTATTAGTAGATACGTCGGATTATGCAGGATAACTGAGCAAGGAATTATACGGTATCACATAGCTCGCATTGCTTATTCTTCAATTTCCATTACCAATTAAAAGGTTTGATGTTTTAATTGCATGTTTATTGGCCTCATTAGGCGATGTCTCGTAGACTCGTTTTACTACAATGACATTCACGATCCATGAAAAAGTAATTCAGTGCCGGCGAAATCCGAAAGTTATATGTGTGAGGAAAGAAGGTGCACTACAGTCAATAGTCGTAGGGATTAGGTATGTTGCGTAATAAAAAAAGGTAATATAACTTGTTCACTACGTGACTCCAAGTACCCACCGCGCCGCGCCGCGCCGCGCCGTGAGTAGCATGTCTCCACCGTTTTCTTCTATTAACTTTCTTTCATCGTTCCCTGAGCTTACATGCGTATCAGGCACATTATACCGTATTTGTGGTAGACCGTGGCTGGCTCATGCTGCTTTACGACACCGAGAAAGGGCGTTTTACTCGCTACTGCCTAACCCTCGGCAAGTTAACCTTTTTTAGCTATTAATTAAGCGACCAGATTCCGTCGGATTTTTCTAATTGACTTAGGAAATTGAAGCTGAGGAGGTATATTAGTTCTGGCTAAATTGACGTCGATTACTTCGGAGCGGTGGTATGCGCAGTGAAGGGCGCCGCTAAAGTGGGCCCGTCTCCAGCCGTTCGAGTGGAGGGTGATTAGTGAGAAGGAGGGACGTAATTCTGAGACGGCACGGCAGAATGTTCGATGAATCTCGAGCGGGGTCAGGCGGGGGATGACTAGCGGGGTCGGGATGCTGCCGAGCGGATCGCAGGTACATACGTGCACACGTGCATACATCTATTCGACGGTTACTCAGGAGCTCGCCAGGATAATGTCCGGATTCGTATTCCCGCGCGGTGCCGGGATCATGTAGATCCGCCTGCCATTATCGGGAAATCCGCCTATCGAAAACGTGATACCGGGCTGCCGCCGCCTTTTGTGCCACGTAAATCAAACGTCCACTCTCCACCGACCGACAACTCAGAGCTGCGCCAGATATATTCGACGGGGACGCTTTTGCATGCCGGCGATCTTGGCAGCCCTGCCCGAGAGCTATCACACTCGATCGCCGGGACGCCCTGAACCAATTGGCCGCAATTTGAGCTCACGCGCCACAGCCTTGGAAACGAGGATCTGGAACAGCCAAGGGAGTAGGAGAGGAAGTTAGGCCGAAAGAAAAACGAGGTCCGTGTCACGTAAAGTGGCCCGGCCTGCCAGAACTTTTCCCGGACATTTCAGCTGAGATCGATCGCCACCTACTGTCGGACAATCGGTGGTCTTCACTGCTTATGAAAGTTTCGCCAGTACTCGCTCCCCTAGCCCCGATCAGCCAATCCCAGCCAAGCAACCAAAAAGAAAGCAGGCTAACTGAATTAATGTCACCGACGTACCGGAACGATATAAGCACTGGCTCTATTGTACTGTAATAATTGTTAAATTTAATTAAATTACTAATTTCCGTCACAGTGATACATCTACCCATCCGCAATACTTATCACCAGAATGCTTTCTCACCGGGGAAATTCGTGGCAGCTTGTCGGTTGGCGGATTTAGCGAGCCGAATTTAAAAAACCGGATGGTATTATCGCGATGCAAATACAGTTTCGCACGCTCAACTGGCGATTGCGGTCGTCGTGGTTGTTCTATTTCAGTTAATTCCCGAAATGCCAAATATGCTCAAAGCATTTTGCAGCAGTACTGCTACTAATTTCCCAACATTTTGTGAAAACATTTTCCTCCTGACATAAATTCCAAGTACTGTAAAGCGTCAGCACAGTTGAAACGACAACTACTAAGGTAGTATATAATTGCCTGCTTCGTATTTTTATTACGGACATAGATGACGTTAATAGTACAACTGCATGGTAATCGCAAAATAATGAGAGAATGAGTAGCAATGTGCAGTTAGTCGGGTGAAAATGGGGCGAATGAATGAGCGGGCAGGAATGAAGTGTGAAAACAGGAGGGGTTTCGATGCAACGATAATCGGGCAGAATTCGGTATTTTCTTGCCTCGCGTGGCTTCTATAGCAATCTGCAATTCAACCCGTCACAGCTGCCAAGGAAATAAGGGCGATTTCAATTGTAGCGGGCGAAAGCGCCAGCAATTATCATTAAAATTACACGATACTTACCGGGACACCGAAATTCTGCATTGTGGCGGGCTTCATTATTTCAGCTCGCTTCCGGGTCCAGAGAGAACCGAGGATGCCGGTACACGTTCATTGTGAGCCAAGCATAATGCCAGCTGGTCTTTAGAACCACCTGCGCGTATTCTACTATAATGTAGGTATACCTGGCCGTGCGCCTGCCTGCCTGCCTGCTTCCCTGGTTGTAAGCTTACTGGGTAGACCCTCGGATTTAGTCACCCACCGGAGAGCCACTTATCGTTAACCGTTTGTGGTATATTTACTTTGCTAGCTCTCCTTCCTTTACCATATGCTCTACTATGACTTAACTCTTCTAACAAACGTCGAATTTGACGTAGTTAACCCGGTAAGGATTAAGCGGTGACTCTTAATTGATTGAAAACAATTCTGTGGCTAGTTCTTCCGCCCCGTGGAAAGAGAAAGAAGATTCATGGAATTCCGTTTCATGATAATATCAAAAACAGTTAGAAATAGTGATACAAGCGAACTGAAACCGATAGCTAATGGAATGCCGCTTTAACAGAATGCCCAAATCGTGCAATTGCTATTTAACTCAATTAACGCGTATATATCACTAATGTGTATGAGAGTGCATTAATTGTAGCAAATCGCACTTTGACTAATGCATCGGGTATGTAGAAAGTACGGGGAATTCGAACGAGATAGAACCACTCCCACGCACACAGCTCAAATTCTAAACAAGATATTCCGCCGAGAGTGGAGCACAGATTTACTGGAGGACCTTGATACTCAAATACGCTTCTGTCTGCACCGTGACAGCGTATACGTACTGAGTAAACGTGCGTCGGATTTCCGGCACCAATGAAATGTTGTACGAGCGCGTGCACACTTGTCCTGTATCTCTGGTGGATCGGTTCCCCGCAGGAGTGATGTATAAATTTGGCATGATCGCGCTGTGCCGCAAATTTGACCGCGCCGTCATAATAAAACCGACTGGAAACCAGTGAGTGGATTTGTCGCTGAACTAGTAGGACAATACTGATGGTTCATGCACCTGAGTGAAAATGCAAAGTGTACAACAGGAGAATTGTATATAAACATACACTTTATTATGGTAATTCATAGTTCCCATATTCACAATAAGTATGTATATGTCTGTGTGGTTGTTGGTGTGTGTGAGTGTATGCGGATAGAACATATCGCCGAGTAAAATCGCAGAAATTGTTGTATAGAATTAACAACTTAAAACTAATTGCAAGCGAAGTCCGCCGCACTCGGCGATAATTAGAAAGCGAGCAAACGCCCTCTCCACGTTGGTCGTCGACCATTCTCCATTTTCTCTGGCTCTGGCCCCAACATAATCTCGTTTCCCATGTTCAAGTGCGTGTCTTCTTAATGTTATGACTATTCATTGCGCTCTCCGGTATTCCACTCGTTGCGAATTATTGGAATCCGATTGGCTTGGAGAGTTCACTCGTTGATCGGTACCATTACGTTTACGTAATGGTCAGCCTATCGCCAGCTAATAAGCAGCCTCTCATAAGGCAGCCTTCAAAAAAGAATCAATTTATCTTCAAAGAAGATGAAGCAAATAAAATCAATCTGTATTTTGTCATGTCTGAGCTGCGAAATAGAGGGAAAACAATTGTATTGGACTTTTCATGAATATTTCAATTAATTACTCGCGCAATCGTTCCGCTCTCTCATCTTTTCTTGTACGGAGCAAAAATGGCTCTGTTTGTCGGCTATCCGCTTATTGTATGTTTAATAGTATCGTACATAGTTTAGCGTTCACATTGACAGATATAACGTTTGATCAAATGGACAAAAATAACGGTACAACGCAACAGTCCCATTAATCTGTGGTTAATCATGTATACGAGATGTCTCTTTACTGTAGGAAAAATGGAATCGTATTCTCTATCTGCGCCCACTGTATGGCTTTCACTGGCCGAACGAACAGCCCTACATCGCTCCTTCCTCACCCCCTTACATCTTTATTCACTGAGCAATTTTCGTAACAATTTCAGTATCGTTCGAGTAGTAAAGCATAGCTATACAAGTTACACTCCTCATCACTATTTACTAGAATAATAAAATAACGTTGACATCGTCCTCTTAAGAATTTATTTGTCCCTCTCTTACTGCTTATAGACTAGACTTTTAATACTGACTTTAAACAAAGGAATCGCATCAGCTTCTCGCAGAAACCTAGTTAAATCCACCTCAAGCCTTCCTCTCATACGCAGGTCGATGTCCTGTTAATAGTAATCCAAATTTTCGATTCATCCTTTACCACTTTTGTTGCAGCGCGTACTTATATTCAAACCAAAACCGCTATTTATACATAATGAGGGATCAGTGTGGACGCGAGAATAAAGCGTTGTTTTACCGTGAAGTTTGAGTAAAAATCAACCGAATTCGTCGGCAGAATCACAAAATCCATTTCTCCCGAAATGCCAATGGCAAAACTGAAAGGTTTCATGCCTTAATTTTGGACGCGCGTATCACGTGCGTTCTAAAGCTCTAAAGTGTATATATTATTACGATCGATGCACACAAATACTGTGCTGATAACCGCCATTAGCCAAATACAGTCTTTGCCCGCAAATGGGACTAAGAATCACCAAATGATGAATTATACCAGAATAGTGACCCATACTTCAGATCGCGATAGTCTTATTAGGTAGTAGTAATCATTTAAGAGAAGTTTTCGTAAACGCCATCCGCTTTCCGCTCTAACATATTAGTATACAAGTATGTACATTGGTCTTCCATTTAGTTTTGGCAACTATTCGAGAGAGCTAATGGAAGCACCGAGGTCATCTCGGTACCAACGGGATATTATAAAAAAAAGAACACATTAATCGACGAGATTTAACTGGGAATATCAATATTGAAGTGACTTCTTCTGAACTTCCTTGAAATAAAGAATCCAGTAATTATAATCAAGTACACTCTCCAAATGCCAAGTGGAGTCGAATATCTTGTAAGCGGTATTACTTGTTGTTGAGATGACCGGAATTCCCGTCGCCGTCTGAAGTAGCCGGTCTTGAAAACAGGCTTAATTGTCGTCAAATTTCCCTGTGTATAGCGTGGAATAATTTTACGGAGAAAGAAACGGCAAAAGTACGACGGGTAGCTGAGTTCAGCATTACCAAGACGGTGCCGAAACTTATCTGTATGTGTAAAATTAGTATTGTTATTAAATGTTTAGCATTCCTTTTGAGACAGAACCCCCGAAATGTTGCCAAGCAAAGCTCATCGTATCCTTATCGACCCTATCAGATTCATAGAAAAGCCATACCAACGCTCAGGATCGGCGGTACGTTCGTTATACACTAAAATTGGCACCATATATTTACATGCAAAACACTGCACGGCTTGAAAAGAAAGGGATGTGGCGAGGTATGAAGAAGTCGGAGACAATGCAGGAAAGTGCATGTATGTAGGTGAAAGGATCGCGATGAAGATTAAACTATTAAGTTCTTTCACTCACCGAGCTGTATCATGCGAAACTCAAAATTACAACCAAATTTTGAGACGATATCATCTGGTTCAGCGCTCTGCTTTCACTGTGTCCCTGACGAACAATGTGGATATAGCGGGAGGAAAAATATAAGCACATCTCGATGGGTCCCTCCGATAATCCACACTACTTACAACGACGACACAGTTCAGTCGTTCGCAGCAACTGCTATAAACCAGAAGCACGAAAAATTTCGAATTTGAAAGCTCAACACGAAAAAGAACTAGCGCGAATCCTCAAAGCTTCTGTTAAAGTTGTGCCTGGGAACCTACTTTTTTCATCTGATGCAAAAGAAAGGGACGCCAGATTAATAGCCGTGTCTGACTCCCTATTCTACTTCGCTCTTACTCCTCATGCGCATTGGGATTCCCGACGGACACCTGCGATTACCAACAATCGCGAAGAAAGAAGTTATTGAAAAATATATGTAGACGAAACTCTAAGTCGTCCAGTATTAACATGCGATTTCATTGAAACGCATCACAGAGAACGTACGGCCGATTTATTGAAATGCAGTAAACACGAAATTCCTTGAGTGGCGAGAAACACTTACACAAAAGGCGGAACATCACGCGCGACGTATATATATATCACGGTGCACAGTATACGACCCTGCTCCGTTCCGCCTGAGAAACGTCGAAAGCACACTCGAAGTACAGCAAGACACCTCTAGAAACACTTCGACATTATTGATAGTAACTGCAGTATCTACGTCAATTATGTATCAGCCCTCAAGTGCAGGTAAGAATGATCATGCATCCAGGAATTCGAGCGACCACTGCTCGCCATTCCTCTTACCACTAAACGCCATCGACCCACTTCTAGTTTCACCACCAGATACCCTACCAAGTAGCTAACTCTCCGTGTTTAGTGGTTCATTTCGCTCTATCGTGGAATTCTTACCCACCGATCTAACCGTGAGTTCCACGTGAGTGCCGGCTCTGAACTTCTAAGAAGCCAAACACATTTCCCAACCATGCGGCAAATCCCACCAAGCATACCTTAAAGCGAGTGCTTTTCATCGCCAGGGTAAAAAGACATCCTTTGAAAATGGATGACTTTCACCGGACATGCCACTACCCATCTCCACTTCATTCAAAGTTCTGTTTTCCCCATTACGACCAATCGATTGGGGCCGTGCAATCACGATATTCCACTTTCGGAGAAGCACACTTACACACAAACGCAAACACGCTCACGCTCTCGCGCACGCACAAGAGAAAAATAAGATTCAGGCGTTCCGAACTCGCGGCAGGTTCAGTCTTTGGGGAGTCAGAGCCGTTGGTGGTGATGCTGGTCCTCGAGGACGTCGCGTTTTTCCTTCCGGTAGGAATTGGCGTTGTCGGACATCGTCCGCTGGAAGTCAGTGGTGACGGTTGGAACACGCTAAAGCGTCTCCAAGAGATTCTGGATAAGTAATGTTGGTGCGGTCACACGCGCTTTCCCTTTACGTGATTGGCGACAGGTGCGTACAGTGCAACGTGGCGCCCTTTCCAGCTGTTCCGACTTGTTGCTGTCCTGTTCGAGCTGTACCGACACACTGGCGACACGCGGTGTCGGACAACCACCCCCCTGCAACAGACAATTCGATATGTTCGAAGGAGAGCAGCCTGACGTTTGCCGGGCCGCCGAGTGAGCACGTCGAAACACATGTCGAGAGGAGCCGCCCACTATTCCCCTGTCACTGCCAATTACCGATAAACATGCCACTGATCGACGTGCTTCTCTTTAACGGTCGATTGGGCCGATTCCAGTACCGACAAGGAGCTCGGCACCGCCTTACCTTACCTAAATCGATTCCTGTACCACTGATAAACTTTCAGGGTCTTATAACGAATTACGCAACACGAACCAGATACTTATTATTTCCCAGTTCTTTGTTTGTATGAGTAAGCTGTTCACTAGTAACTTAGTATTTCGAAGAACTTTCTTTGGTAAATGGGAAAAGACGATCCATTTACCACGACTTCATTGACGATTGTTACAGTGGTTGTAGGAAAAAAGCTCGCTTTAAGCAAGCCACAGAATGAGGTAAATTTACGACTGATAAACTAGCTTTACATGTTCATTTACTTGCCGTGACCGTTGAGCAAGCAGAAGGTAAAAACGCACCGAACGTAAACGAACGTAGCTACAATGGATTTATGTATTTAATTAAATTTGCAGCGTGGCGTGATACACCATCGACGGAGAATCTCAATTACTCGTCAATAGAATTTTAGCGTTGGACCGGTTGAAATGAAACCGGTCTGATTTGCAATGGACAGTTCCCTCTGTACTGCAACTATACCGATACACTCCTGCAATTACTTCGAATCGCATTTCAATGGATGAAACTTTACGGGTGTAAAATAGCAACACAAAGCAAATAGCAACAAATTCGACATAACGTTTGACGCTTGTTATTTTCTGCTTAAAATAATTGGTCGAAAAACAAGATCGCATTAAAAAGTGGGTAAAAGTGGGCATTCGTGGGATGTATTTCGGGTACTTACCGATAAGCAGTGATTATGCTGATCCTGGTGAGCTCTGCGACGTGATTCGCTCTGCAACTGCCAGGCGCGCATGTAAAGGTCACCGCGATATATCAAACCACCACGTTTCGCTCGCAGCATAATGTGCCACCTGAAACAGGGCCAACGACAGGTATGTTAATTAACACGAGTCTCATCACGTCGGCGTGATTATATCCTTCCTCGCCGGGTGCTTCAAGATACCGGGCTTCTGGGAAAGGCAAACTCTCTCCGATGTTTAATCAGTGTGCACCCAACTTTTTTCTCTGTCTCTGACAACTACTCGCTGATGAATACTGACACGCTAAGATTGCTGCTGTTTCTTTCCTAAACACTACCTGATATTTAATCAGTGGGCGCTCCGTTGTTTTCTCTGTTTCCGACGACACCGGCAGCGCGTCGCGTCGGTTAGTAGAGACGCGCTAAGATTCCATTTGTTCCTTGAGTAAACACTGCTTTTGCAAAACGAAACACAACTTCTTATCGCGCGCGCTCTTGAGATATGCAGGTAAAAAGTGCATATAAAACGGGTCTTCTCTCTAAAGCCGATAATTCAAGAAATGACTCCGTAATGCTTACGTTGTCCACAGACACCGGCGTGATAAAGGGACGAGCATTATAGCTAGAGATTCGTTCGTACTCGGCGATAAAATAAATTCGCAAGTGACGTGCCCCTTTCACGCGTCACTTGCACGCGACGTTCATCCTCCAAGCTCTCTCTTTCTGTGAGCGACCCGCTATCGTGTTTACGAGGCGGAAAAGAGGGTGAATGCAGCCGGTCAATAGAATAGGTTTGTAAGAGATCCAAGACATGGCTCTTGGTCGGAAATGATTACGCCTCTCACACTCCACCTTAAGTATCTTTGATTTAGAAATTCCTCATTAGACGGCAGCGACACGATTCTTCAAGCAATTAAGAAGCATTCGTGTCTCTCATTATGTTGACACAAGAGATAGTGAAGCAAATATATTTAAATAAATAGTTGGAATTTCCTCTTGAAAAACAAAATTCAATGATATCAATTGATTGGGAAAATATAGAGTCAAGTTATATCCGGATCGCATGGGTAAATTGAATGGAGAGAGCCAGTAGTTTCAAAGAGATTTTTGGAATCTTCTCAAGGAACTCCTCGAAGCTCGCAGTTTCATACTTTCGGAGTGCATCCCATATATCTCATGGAGGGAACGCCCTGAATATTTTCGGATATTCCACAAGGTGGACCCTCGGCATAGTAACTCCGATCATTCCGGGAATTTCGCTCTCGCGCGGGTGAGAAGTGCCTACTTCGCCGGCGCTTTGTGCACTTGTTACATCTAAGCCGCACTGCATGGTGGAAATAGTGCAAATTTTATCCTTTACCCTAGAATTTCTTCCGCTTCCTCTCCTTCGCTAGTTTATCAATTGTCGGGAGTTACTGAAAGGTTCGTATAATATTTTGCATTGAACGATGCCTACTATTCTCTCAGTGAAAGCATTTCGTGTATTCCAGTCGACATTGGCGCATACACTCTCGAAATTCGAAACACAGCCGATATGGTGTGGGAAGTACGAAGCGGGGGCGTCAATATATACGATATTTCGGGACGCGCATTCACTCGGCTGAGTAATCCGGATCGTTATCAAGACCGTTGCATCTATCCGAAAACAGTTACGGTGGATTTGAAGCGTCGCCGGTAGCGCGTTACCCGCTGCGTAATCGAATGCGCCGTTATTCGCATAAACGCGTAACACTCGGAATAAATTGGCCATGTATTCCTCTCTTTCGCTCAAGCGGGAATCGAGTGGGAAAACGTCGATCAATATGACATCTCCGAAGCAAAAAGCAACAACGCCCCTTTACTGTAATAACAAGTCTCGGTTCGATCTCAGCATCGCACAATATCGCCAACCTTTCATCGTCAGGCTCTCTTTCGCTCTTTCTCTGTCCCTATCTCGGCCAGGCTTTTCAATAAAAGCAGCAAAAGTATTAGGGCCGGAATAAAAGATGCTGCTGAGTCAGAATGAAAGCAGCTTATCGTAATGACAATAGCGGCCGCGCGCGCGCCAAGCTCGACCAAGACAATAGCAAGAGCTTGGCAATATATAGGAGCGGAATCTGGCTGAAGTCTTGGCCATGGCGAAATAGCCAAACTGCTGAATGTCAAAGTTAATATAAATAGATAAATACTACTACGAACTGCACAAACATTGGCCACTCGGATGTGGTGAGTATGGCAGCACTAACGAAAGGCGCAGGCGCGTGTTCCGATAGCGATTTGACCCAAGGTATGCCGATAGATGGGATGACACATGGTGTTCCATGAATTATAAAATCGCCATTCGCCCTGAAAGATAAAGGCTCCAGCTAGCAACGGCATGGCTCTAAAATGCTCGGGGGCTCGTTGTTCCACTCCCGTAATATCGGCTCGCCGGATAGTACGCGCGCGCTGCACGATAGTGTTAAGCTAGATTTAAAAGCGCACAGGTGGAAAGCGCGCCTTCCCTGAAAATCGCTCTCGCCCTTTATCCAATCTGCGAGCCTGACAGTTTTACGCATTATCGTGCCTCCGGCCATCTACAATCCCTATTATCGCACGATATTTGGCAAGATAGTGCACAATGTCAATATGTACAGAGTATCGCGAGTATATGTAGTCCAGCTATGTTGATATTCGCGATATTACTTGCTCAAAACTATACTTTCTTTTATATGCTACCTGTTTTTATTAATATGCATACAGACCTGAGTATGTGTAAGAGTTCTATTTTGGTTACAACAATCTGGCATCAACTGCTGGTCATTGCTGGACACTTGCAATGAGCATAAGTTGAATCCTGACGCTTACCGGGTGCCTAAAAATTTCGATTAACATTTGCGCGGACGGAATGCAGCAGCTAGAGTAATCAAGTAGAGGCACGATACAGGTTGACTGACTCGGCTGATGTGCAGACACACGAAAATCGTGGAATCCAAGAGGCGCCGGCAATAAATTCCGGATTTATCAGCTCGACGAGCGCTTAACGCAATGGCGACGACGTTATCGTTACCCCTGGCATTATCCCTCGCACACTGGATTTTCACGGAATTTATACGTTCGCTTAGGAATGGCCCGGAATAAAGGAGTCCTGCGCTTCCGCCGCGCCAGCTTTGGCCAGGGCGCCCGAACATGATATTCACAGAGCTGGAAACCTGCAGCATTGATTCGGCCCGAGCGGCTTTGTCGAGTAATCTGCGTGCCAGATGTTGCTCCGGCTTATGAACAAACTATAATAATCCTGGGAAAACGAGTTGTCGAAAATACCACATTTGGAAAGCATAATATCGTACCTCCCAGCCTTACTGTACCATCGTCGCTTTCTCTTTTTTGCATGAGATATTTCCATTGTAAATTGTCTCCCTTATGTTACCGCAATGGAAACTTGAATGCAAGAATAACGAATGTGGGAAAATTTGTAAATAACGTTTCAACAACCAAAATCAGCATTGCGCAATTGAATTAGAAATTCATTACTCTACACTTGTCATTGAGAATATTAATCCAGCAGTGGTGTCGATTTGTCAAAAGAGTTTTTCAGCCTCCCTTTTTTTAACATCAATATGATTCACTAGAGCTTAATTCACGGTCTAATAATTATGAAACGGGTACTGATAATGTAATGGACACTGGTAGATAAATTCGTATTGTTAATAAGGGACAATTGAAAATACGTAGAGAGTACTCATATTTTATGTAGAAATTTTTCCAGATACGTTGATTACCAGGTATTCGAATTATCAATAAAGTTCGTCAAAGCTTTATAAATATTAAACTTGTGCTGGCAGATTCTTCTCTCTTTTGTTAGCGATAATACGTGGAATTGAGGCAAACTGCGGAAATTGCGTCAGACCTTTTGGAAGTCGACTCGCCAACATAAACAAGGCGAAACACTTGAGCGTAACAGCTGGCGCGCAGCCTACTGACTGACAATTAGCTATTTTAAGAATATTGATTATTCTTTTGAGCTCTGTGGTATCGATATTCTTGTACGTGGTCACGGTCTTCACGATTGCCTGCTTCCATCACTCCCTGATTAAAAAATTAATCACATACTAATTCTACGTTTCTGAGGGAATAAGCAATAACGCGGCGGGCGATGCATTCGCAATTCTAGCAAGTATAACGAGCTCACTTGCAAATCCAGTATACATTTCCAATACTGTGGGGATTTCAATCGCAGCGGTTATCGCTTGGTATTCACAATTGTCATCGATCGAGCCTATATAATTAAAAGAAATTCCAGCGGGTAGCCGTCCGATAGTCCAATACGAACTTCATTTCCCGGGTAAACACTAGTTATCAATTTCCAATGTAAACGAGAATTAATAGGACTGTGGTAGTGCAAGAAAGATGAGGTATTCCAGTGTATATGAACACAACGAAATACTTGAGTTTACCAAGGTTAAAGTGGCACTCTTGCTTAGTAAGATCGACGGGCAAATTGTGAGCTAATAAAATACAAATCATACAAAATTAATGAGGCTTTCATTCGAGGGACAAGCGTGATTGAAACTGACATACCCGATACGGGATCAAGCTTAGATAAATGTTAACTAGTCTTTTTTTATTTCTTGGATTCAGACAAACCGTTGTGTACTTCGGCCATATTTCTCAGATAATAGATGGTAAAATGTGGACATATTTATACCAGCCGGATCCTATCGACACTTACTGATACCCGTGTACATACATACAGGGTGAATGATGTAATTTACGATATGCATTCAATGATTTCGATTGTACCTATATGTTATAAAGGGGGAAACGGTTACTTTCGGTTAAACGACAACGTGTTCTACTCTTCTTTCATTGAATAATTCATACGGTGAATTATTCATAGCCTAAACAGGTCGAAGGGACGAAGAATGAAACGATCGACAGTGCGGGGAGTAAGATTTGACAATTTTATCGGTTTATAGATTATTTAGAAGAACATTGGTGTGTTCTCATATACATACATACATATGTAGGTACGTATATTGGCGCGCAATCCACATTGAAAATAAAAAAACGCACACACGCACAATACATACAGTATATATTTCACGTCTAAATTTGCCACCAGGCATATGGAAGTGTTTCCGCAACACGTCAATTTTTGCTTTGTCAACGATGAAAAAAGTTCAGTTTATTAAAACTGTTATTAAGACAACAATGAGAGAATAACTATCGGATGGGCAACCACGAAGTACAATATCACGCTAGTGAGTTTATCGAGAGAAAGAACGAATGACTAGCTAACCGTAATAATGACTCTCAGTCCTCTTTTGCCGTCAAGAGAAGTACGTGCTATGGGCTCGGAATTGTTTTCCAAATCACAAAAAATCACTATGCTTCTATCTCTTTTTCTCTTATCAGTCTCTCTGTCGTTCAACGTGTCTCGGTTCTGTAGTGTAGTCACGCGTGGACGGGCTCACCACCAAGCAGAGATTTATATTTGCAATGGAAATTTGTCTGGTCGTGGCACACCTGTCAAACGGTACATATTGGAATCTTGGTTGCTGTGGCCTCACCAGCCACGAGGAGAGCAGCCCGACGGCCAACGGCACACACGGTGGTTTCCGGCGTGTTTTGCCGGACCTGGTGGAAGGTCGTGATGTTTCTCCGAAATTTGGTCGCCAGCCCCGAGAACCATTCTGACCAAGGCACGGGCCTCGCTTTCGTCACTCGCTCCATGTCACAAAACCTAGCCACTATAAACTACACTATGTAGTTTCTGCCGACTTCAAGCGGGCCCGATTCAACGTTCCTCCCGCATCCGGTTTGTCACGCAATACAAAGTTCAAGCAAGCTCACCACCGCTGGCCCTTCGAATCTCGACAAAGGGGAAAAGATAAAGAGAACAGCAAAGCGTAGAGTGCTGCTGGAAACACCGCCAATCGTCTCATCGACAAAGTTACCGCGCCTGTTCCACGAACATTGTTTGCAAAACGTCGACGAACGAGGATGGAAAGGCAAGCGAGTGAGAGAAGAGTGTACCAAGGGAGAATAAATGCATCAGATGGAAAGAATTGAAGGGAAGAACGGATGTGAGGAAGAGAAGCGAAAATACAAAGTTGTGCGGGTGAGCGGCCTCGCCTCCAGGGATGTATCCTATAATCTAGCTATACGCGCTCGTGTCAGCAACAGAATTTCCTGTTGCCTGCGCAAGTGGCTGTGCGGATGTCGGAGTGCCAGGGTGACGACGGTCGGTTGGAACGCTCGTTTGCAACTCGCTAGCTACCACACTGAGATAAAGAAATGGGTGGAGGATCGATCCAGAATCGAGTTTGGCCGCTCCGCAAATAGCAACATCTTCTAAGACTACCGTTACGCCGCGTCAGTACCATGGAACCGAGATAGAGCTTCCAAGTCTGCATCGGATTTCTTCGAATGAGTTACTCCAGTGATTTAAGGATGCGAAATTCCAAGTTTACCATCGGCAACATCGTTGAATTTTTTATTGCAATTTGAGAAGCATTGCGAGCAGTCAATTAAGGGGATGGCTCGACAGCCTCATTCTCAAACAAGTGACTGGAGTACGATCGTGTCAGAGATTGTAATCTTACCTGGTAATCAGTTGATGTATCCTTGGCCATTGTCCTCGGGATCTCAAGATTCTCAGTGTGCCGAGGAGTGCCGTCCGATGGGACGGTGATACCTCCATAGCCTTGAGATAGTACTTCAAAGCGGGAAGCCATTTACCTTGAACACAAAGTCGCCTAATGTAATCACGGAGCTAATTGAAACACACTTGTGGCATTTCCCTCACGAGTAGTCAATGAATCACCAACCATTTTGATAAAGCCAAGAAGCATATTCCGCAAGGTGGTCAGGACTCCGTGGTTGCAAGTGAACCACGTGACTAAGAAGAGCTCCTGTTGCCGCGCCACTTGCCATCCTTGCCAATACTAGGTAAGCAGGTGTGTATGCTGGGTCCAAGGACACACACTTCTGCAGCATCCGAATGCACTCCTCCGTTCTATTCGTTTTCCTTCGTGTCAAACAGAAACATATAACACTATTTAATACATAATGCTGACATTTATTAGACATGAATTCCTGCCACTCCTTTATGGATAAGGGTGGAGTATTGTTCGGAATGCTTAGGTTTGTAATTATTCCAGTCGGCCTCGATTGGCGTACAGTGCGTGCTTCATACGACGCACCGTATAACCACAGAGATGTGTATACGTCCGGCACAGTGACAGTTCACAAAGAGAATTCTCGTATTCCTGGATGGCTATGGGTCGTGGCGCAGGTTCGCCATAGGCAAGCACAAGCAGATGCACGCGCACATGATTCACGCGTAAATGAACCTCTATTATGAGCATCTCTCCAATTGCGCGCAATAAACGCGTGTTCATGAATTGCTTGTCGGGAAACGGTTCGGCCTTTCCCAATCAACGATAGGATGAAAGAACGAAAAATATAAGATGATATGGAGCGAGGAAGCAGGACCGAAGACAATATGCAATACATCGTTTTGTTAAAATATGTAGACTGAAAAATTGGATGGCTGAGCACAATATTGCCGCAACAGTGCTTCGTTAATGAAACTTTAATTTATCAAGCGTGAGGCGTTAATTAAACTCTAATTTTGACCGCGCCACGCTAGAACCAACGCGCCGGCCTATAGTATACAGATGCCTTTAATTACGTGGAAGCACGCACTTTCGACGCATCTAGCATGTACTACCCTGTAATCCTTCACAGTATTTCCCATTCACATATAATATAATACTGGCTGTAGCGCCGTCAACTGAGCACGTCGGAATTAAAAGCCGTTCATAAAGTGGAGAAAGTGCGCCAACATGTCGAGTACAATTTCAGTGATGATGCTGCGATATTTTAACATCATTATGTTTCGTATATCCGCATACCTGTACAATTGACCGAGATTGTAGTGAGCATTTACGTGTCCAGGTTGGGCATGTATCGCAGCGAGAAAATGTTGCTCCGCCTGATCGCCCATCGTGAGAGTGCCAAGATTGTTGTGTGCGCTTGCGTATGTAGGCCATAGCCTGAAACAGAAAAAAGGGTGGCACTCCTCAGTGTCAAACGCATAACGTTACTGTCTTAAAAATGCACTGACAGAAAATTTTATTCCATCGCTATTCAAATAACTCCGAAATAGCACAAGCCGATTACATAAACACTGCGAGAAATCCCCGTGAAATCTACCTCTCATAGAAGGTTTTACGAGTGGGCGGGTCTTGTTTAAAAAAAAATCGACAAACAAATGCGTCAGTCCTCGTCATGGCTTTCCCATGAAACTCTTGCGGCTCCTCCATAACTGGTCGTGCTACTCACACGTATTATCAAATGGCTGGATGGGTAAAGGGGCACGATACGTTACTCGCGCGGTGATTAAAAAAGGTAGCGGGAGCCGAGTACCGAGAGCTTCGGTCGGCTGTCACATGCTGGACCTGTGAAGTACTCGGATTTGCTGAATTACACATAGCCGTGCCGGCGTATATGAACAGCCGTGATCCTCCAGTGGCGAATGCAGCTTGGAAATTTGCGGCAGTATACCCGCCACCCTCGGGTCCTCCAGACTGCACTGCGGTTGTTCGCTTGATTGGCACTGTACCAGAGACCTTGCACCACACTGGGCGGCCTTTTTCACCGACCTGATGCAGAAGTACGTAAACATACCGGCTCCAATTGGCCCTACACTCCAACAAGTCGTACCACGACAATGAATCATTTATTTTACTTGAATTTCGCCATTGCCTTTGTCGAAAGCTGAAGAATAGGAAGCACTATAGGAGTGAGCACCTTTAAAGGTCTGTTTTAATATGAAGGACCAGCGAGAACCTTCATTTTGAAACTGTGGCTCTGACATCAAAAGAGTTGTGTACTCGCCGCAATTCTCAAGGGGTTGCGAAGAACACGGAATATCAGTATTACAGTATTAATAAGGAATATTGTCGGCGATGAATCCCCCATCTACTATTGACAACAAATATTAGTATTACAATATTAATAAAAAATACTGTTGGTAATCAACACTCCAATTATTAATATGGTCCGTGTTTGCGATTAAAACATATATATATAGTATAGTATTCTTTTCGACAAGCTATCGGTAGCCTGAAAGGGTTTTGTCAGTAAAGGTACTTGCATGTGACCCAGGGCATCGCCAGTGGCTGCCAATCCAGCTCAATGTAACCAACGAATTTTACCAGGCACACATTTTCCGATTCATCAAAGGTAACAGCAGGCAGCGGGCTCTCCGCATCGCGATAAATAACAGATACCCGGCTGCCAGTCGGAAGAGTACGCTCGCCCGCCGAATAACAAGAAATATATCATTGCCTGAAATACATGAATTTGGTACTACTAAATGATGCCCAGTCTCATCGCAGACTTCCGTAGAATTAATCCTTCGTATAATATCTGACCCGTAAATAATAAATTGCTGGCATGCACAGCCGCGTATGACATCACGCATGTTATCTGCAGCGAGAAATCAATCTTGACATAGTGTGCGATTTGTCAACCGTGTGATTAACTATGACTACCACCGTATGTATAACTTTTGATACTGAGAAAGCTCGTTACCACGATACTATGACGAAACCAGCTGCTGTTCCGATTGGGGAATATGAACAGAGGATAAAGCGAACAATTCATCCATTCTAGCTAAAAATAGGTGCTTCGTAATGGTATAGCGAAACGATAAGGGCTCCAAGTATTCCATTAAGAGTGTTTAGGGTGAGAAAAGGTCGGAGGGTCATATTTTCGCATGGTTATAGGGGGTGTAGAAAGTGGATAAAAGGATCGAAAGGAATCAGATATATGCGGCTGCTCTAGTTGGGGAAGAAACGTATGCTCCACATGGTCTTTCAACGCGGTTACAGTGCATATTCATAATGTGAAATGGAATACTTGTTTCACTTATTAACCGTTTACATCCCGTTCTGTCATATTAATATTAATGCCCGTATACCAGTGAAGGTAGCATGGCATTGCTCTTCCGTGTTAATATATACATATATGTAGATGTATTAATATATATAATATATACGTTATATATTTGAAACGTATATATAAATATGTAGTCACCCCTCGTTAAAAACAAACGAAGGCTACGGGTCATCTACACTGCCAAGATAGTTTGTCGTCGGTAAATGCTCGACTTTAGTTTGCGTAATATTATCACCTATTTTAGCCTCTTTATACCAATTTATAATAAAATATTCTAAACGGATGCAAATACAGTTATCGAATTTGTATGGGTAGGCCGACATCTGAACGATGCACGAGAGATCCAAACATGACGCATTAATTAGAGAAATGGTAACTTTGCCTCGAAACTCGCTGGTTCATTCATTATCTTTCCCCGGCCAGTTTCTCCACTTTGCGTAAGTTATTATGCTGCCGGTCAGCTATCTTAAAATAAAATAGAAAGTTTAAATAATGTCGACGGTGCTGTCAACGATATGTAAATCATGATAAACTGACGGTAGTGAGACAATGGTGGCACGGTGCCATTGTGAGTAGGGTATCGCAATGGCAATATCGCCAGTGCGCAAACCTGGAAGTCAATTTTGCTTTATACAACGGCCCCCGGATAAATGGATAGATAAGCATGATCGCGATTAAAGCCGGGGCTCCATTTCATGGCACGAGAGCTCGACAAAACACTTGGCCATCCAGAGATAATGTCACATTTGCAGAGAGAACGTCAATAAACAAGAGATCTCCCAGTGAGTTCTGTTGCATCGCTCAATTCTGCCGAAAAATATTCAGGCTACAGAAATATATTATGGAAAAATATACACAAGTAGCCAACGAAAAAAGGTTTTAGTTAGCAATCTATAAACTTGGAGACGTGAATTTTTAACGCTCCGTGTCCAACAGTGCTGAACAATTCTATCCGAATATATATCTTAATATAACTAATCTATTCAAATATGCCCGTTAAACATGTTGAACGGTTTCTTCATATTCCATAAACTTTTAAAGAGAAAGTTTTCGTTCGAAATGCGTGAAACGCGAAGGAGAAACACAGCCTTGTCAAATTCTAAGGGAAGGATTCGGCCTTTTAAAAGGGGGATTGTGCGACGCATTCTAGCCGAGCTCCTCCAGGAGAAGAGGATTCTTCGGTAGGAATTCGTATCCCCGCTGCAACATCAGAAGGCAAGCGGCACAATGCATCGAGAAAGAGGAAATAGCTAGCGAATGCTGGGCTCCACTGAAACTCCGCACATACCTTGAGCCCCCCGCTGTACATTTGATTCGTGCTGCGCCACTGGTCACTCCACTTTATGAGCTTGGAAGAGCGAAAAACACACACAACACAAAGTGAAAATATTCGTCACGTGGATATGCATACGTAATATCAAGAATACAAAGCACTCCACTTGGTGGGCTGCGCAGTTGGGTGTTTAAAATTGAAAAGAAGCTAGTAGCGCGCGTCTACTCTATATAGGATTCCCACGATGAGGAACGTTTTAATACCTTTTACATTTCAGCAAAGAAGTCACTGAAAAAGTATTCCAGTTTTGGCGAGAAAATTAAAGTCTCGAATGCACGAGGCAGTATGCAACAAGTTCATAGCGTATATGTAGGTGTAGACCTATAATGGTATCTCTCGGAATTACCACGCACACATTGAGACGCCGTAAACTAAGATAGGCGGAGAGAAGTTTACCAGCAGTTTGTGATGAGTTAGAAAAATACGTCAGCTCGATTAACCTGCCATGCTCATTAAAGAAGTTTTCCAACGGGTGAAAGATGCTGCGGGCACCGGTACAACTTTCTCACCGTGTTGTATATATATATATATATGTCTACACATATACTTTGCCGTTAAGAGATTCTCTCGCGATGCATTGCGCGCCCAAGAGAATAACTTGGGGATCAAGTTAAGAGAAAATCAATCAGCTGCAGCGCTGGAACTTCGTTAGAAGTTTGAGCGTGCGCACGCACTACCGTCGCATTAATGCAGCCAGTTCGCCACAGACGAGTAGCGGGGGGCAATGCTGTCACTACTTCGAAATAGTTCTCTGCGCCTCTTTTAGAAGAGCTTTCGATAAGATCGTTACGATTTTCCGCCTACTCGGCAATGCCAGACGACGATCCAAATGTTCATATCAAGCAATCTTCGCACTCGCAAACTGTGCACTTACTCTCGTCGACCACTCCCGAGAGCATCAATCCATATCGAGTCGTCTCCAGTTCCCACTCCCCTTCCATTATCAGAGCCTTGCAAGTCCGTATCAAGTTTTAATTAGAATCAAGAGATCGTTTTCCCGTTCAATAACCTCGAAACGACCATAGTCATAAAACACTTGTCATCACAGAATACTTGTAACCGTAACCGAATTAGCTCGAATAAAAGTTGTTTGCAGTAGCATATTGGAGTACAATACCGTGTTCTCTTTTCGAGTGAAATTTTGCTAGGGTTTCTCTAAGCAATCGATGCGTGGGATATGTGTTGTCGAAAAGTGGAATGAAGGACAGCGCAGTGAAGGGTAGCCCTTTCGAGAGGGATGACAAGAGGAGCTCGATATTTACACGTCAAGGGATACCACACATGTGAAGTACCCACTAGAGTGCCGTGTGGCTGGCGAGTCTCTTTATTGGATAATAAATAACCTGTTTCATTTATAAGAGGGAGATAAAGTGTGTGGCAGTGCGTGCTCCCTTGACAAATCCTCATCGTAACACCCCTTCTTCCCAACCACCATCATTCTAAGGCACTTGAAACTCTTATGAATCCAATGGATGACTCAAGTAACCCTAATATTTATTTAATGCGCTTACCATGCCGTTTGCCAAAGAAATTCTTCCATCATCACCAAGATAAATTCGGGACTGCATGAATAATGCTCTAAGCTTGAATGAATAATGCTCTAAGCTTTCCTCAAGATTATGCTACTTATCTAGTGGAGAAGTAGTCAGTTTTAAGTAGATATGGAAACGAAGAGAAACTGGCGTCAATAAAGAAGTGAGGTATGTTAGTGTAGCTGGGTTGACAACTGAAAAATTGGGGAATGAGATTTAAGATTCATTGGAAGATAAAAACAGATTGCTGTTCCAAGTTAATCGGGAATAATTGGAATAGCAGTAGACGATAGTAAAAAATGTATCGTTTGTTGTTGAATGAATGCATACTGGCTTATTGAATGTGTCAAGATTTACGATAATATATTATCCGTGTCGGATGAATGAAAAGTTAATTAGTTAACTTATGTACCTGCGGAGTGAGTAAAGCTAATATTTTTCGATTTCAATAATCTCGCTACTCTTCAATTCATTATGATCAGTGACGCTCAATCAACTCTGCTGAATCTGTTTAATTTAATTAATTGCGTCAGAGAGTCCCATTGAAACATAGGCCTGTTCTTGCACTGCGAGGGATCCATCAATGGTTTTACTTTGACGACTCCACAGATTTTTTGTTCCACACAATGGTGTATTAATTACGTGCACTACATATTCGATTGTGTTCGACATTAAGTTAAGCAGTTCCCCAAGAAATGTTCGGGAATGCTCATTTTAATAGTTCAGTCGATTTAAAATCATGAACCAAAAGAGATTTACGCATAACGCAAAAGAGTGCAAATCGTACGTGAAAAATAATGTAGCCGACTATCGATAGACAATAGAGCGAAAACAGTGCAGTCATCGGTGCGAAGCTGTTCCAACCGTGGCATCAAGAGAGATCAAAATGAGATGAAAGTGAAAGAGAAAACAGGGGGGAAGAGCTGAGGATAATCGCAAGACGAGAATACACATTCCTGTAAAAGAAAGGCAAACAGAAGTCTCGTCTCCTACCGATTTTACGAACGCCGTGTCCTGTCTGACTGCGTACTCCCTTTTCCACTTGCCTCCATCTACAACCTATACTGTACCCGGCACTGCGCTCCTCCCTGCGGGATCCTCGAGACATATCTTCAGCTATTCTTGCCGCGAATGCAATAACAGAGCAAGGGAGAGGGCAAGGGTGGGAGGGAGAGAGAGGGAGTGAGTGAGGGAGAGCAGAATGGGGAGAGGTGGAGGTACAAACGCAAGCTTTCCGGGAGCGAGCACCTCTGGAGAACTCTACGTTCTTCCAGCGGCACTCAATTATTACTGCAGTACGAACCGGGTCAATCTCGGGCTACTTTAAATTACTTACTTGCCGGCGCCAGTCCTGCGAGGGTGGAAAGTTCGCGCACCACGGTGGGCGGGCTCATACCCCAGGGAAATTTCGAACACCACTGATCGAAAACTAATTCGTCCCGCAAAGAACGTCAACGAGGCCACGCCGATTAGAAGTGACAGTGCCCAATGTAAAAGAAAACTGCCGCTTGTGGCCTCGTCAAAGCCGGTAAACCATTATAAAGTTTGCAGGTTGAGCTCGAAATAGAAGGCCGCGCGATGCATATATATGAAAGCACGAAGCTGGCGAGAGCCGATAATATTTCTGGAATTGCCAGGAGGCTCGAAGCTCGAGGCTCGACTCGCTGGGCCCAGAACAAACGAGGGAAATTGGTAGTTACTCGTCGAGCTCCATTTTTTTCCAAGCCAATACTGCTCGCTCGTGAACGCTCGGAAGGCCGTGTGGAGGTGTGATGAGAAGAGTGACGAAGAATGAGAGACGCCACGCAGCGACACAGGGGGCGAGAATGAATCGAACGAAATGAGGCGTCCGGAGTGTTCTGCCTAGGAAATGAGATCTACAAGCGAACGGGAATGAGTGAGAGAGAGTGAGAGAGACAGGGGTTGGGGGTTGGGGGTGGGGCGCGGGTGTGAAAGGGAGGTGGGAGAGAAAGACCGGTTGGCTAAGCTCTCCCGTCGAAGTGCAATTTTCATTTGACTGCATCCTCATCCCCTACCGCTTCGCTGCTTGCAGCTGTTGCAATCCTTTACCTCCATCCCGAATTTTCTTTATTTCTTACCTACTGATCTGCGCGTACTCTCTATGAATTGACGGATTAATAGAATTTTCGGTTATAGAAAAACCCATTCAATCGGCATTTACGTTCATACTAGTCTGCCTTGGAATAAGCCATCAAATGCGCGCGAATATGGCGCAATATTTTTTCTACACTCAAGAGAAGGAAAGGGGGCAGAAAAAGAGGGAAGAATTTACAGTGGTTGCAGTGGAATGGGCGAAGAGCGCGGCAAAGAAGAAAAACGAATAGCTGCCACTTCATCTGGACGGCGGAGCAGCAGCTAATTAACGCACTTTGACCGGCTTTTCTCCGCACTCCTGTACCGCCACTTTACGCCGGGAATGTTGTTGCGGCATCATTCCTGTAACGCTGCAGATTTATGGAGTCAAGTATACATGCGTCAACCGTAGACAGCAACGAAAAGATTCTATATCAACATTGGCTGCAGCTTCAGAAACCTCCTGTTGGCGTAATTCGTGCAAAATCCTTAAGAGCACTTGCTATCGTTGCCAACCATCAGACTTGAACAGCGAAAGTGGTGCAGAAAATGCGATCGCACTCGAGTAATTATTTTGATATATCGCACCTCGCTCCTTTATCATTGCATTCTTCGCACGTGTAGCATATATATGTATAGGCATCTTTGTAGAAGCTGATGAAAGAGAGGTGGCTCTAGTTTCTCCATTGAATTCGTAATACCCATTGCACCCTGCCTCAATATGTATGAGATGCCATTTGTTTCGTGGCATAAAAGAATTCGAAATAGCTATATAAAGTTGGCAAAGATATTAGGCGATTAAAATTCCTCTGTGTAACGTGATATTCATTGACATACTCTGCCTCTGTGCCTTCCGATGATATTAAGTCGCCAAGAGGTGGCAACCATTGCGATGGAAATAAGGGATGACTGGCGTGTACTCGAAGCAGACGAGGTATTATCATCTCCGAGCACGATTCATTTTCAAGTTTCCAAAATACATGTTAATTAGATGACAGACATTACGAAGATTGGTTAAGAGATGAAGAATGGTCAAGAATTGTCTTCCTTGTACCAACACCTTATAGGAAGACGAAATTAATTTGCATAAACTTTGTTAATTTTTACTTCGTATATTCAATTTTTATGCCGTAACGTCACAAAAGAAACAACTTTAATTTTCTTTGAGAAATCGGATTAACAAGGAATTGTTACTGAGGAGCAACGTCTTCCGACAATGGTGTGGAAACTGAGTATCGAGACACATGATCAAAGGAAGTTTGATCGCGTTGAATTCCTGGCCTGATTGTCGACGCAGAAACGCGACGAGTAGCGATGACTGCTGCACCTAATTAGGCTTGGGTGCGCCAATCAACATGTTTATTTATCGAGACTCGAAACAGAGACGTCGGTCGGGGCGCAATACATTCGATGCCGCGACTGTAAAATATAAATATCGTGCTCCAAAAGACAAAAACGGTAGCACGACCTCATTAACTCTCAGAGCACGACTGCTCGAGCAGCAACGCGGCACACGGAGGCACACTCATTTTAAGTCACTGGAAGAGGATTTTATTTGCACACATTTCGAAAGTTTTAATGCGGAATTTGTTAGTATTATTTTTTTAAAATATTGCGATAAATATATGTTATTGCAAAGTTCTGAAATGATCCGGCACTCGTTAAATGAGAATTAAAAAGGCAAAGTACGCGCTACGAGCGGCTCCAATGGACACCGATTACAAGAATTCAAGCGAACGGTGGAGTGAAATCATTTTTTGTTGAAATACGGGCGCTTGTACGGAGATAGAACCCATCAGCCTCGCTGCTTTCAGAACATACATCTACAGCATATTTCTCGAGAATTATCTGACCCCAGGTGAGAGAGAATAGCAAGAAAAGCAGACATTCGAGAAAATTCAAACTTCTCCACCATCGATAATATTGCGCCAAGTCCGAACGCCTTTCTTGTAAGAGGCAGGATACTCGTTGAGAAAACGATCTTGTTGCTGATTTACACACATTTCCCTCTTTCTTCACAGCTCTCTCGTGGTCTGCGAAGAAGTCATTTTGTGGAAATGTCAACAAAGCTGTCTAGTAACTTGCTGATCGTTCATACCGTTTTCAGTAGAGAATTCTTTTTTGGATTATTGTGTGGATTCTTCTTCGCTTACTAATCACTACTATCCCAGAGCATACATAAGCAATACACGTGGAGACTATTTATTAATTAAACTCCTCGATGAATAAGCCGGAGAACGATACATTTTCATAAGTTTTTACTGAATTGATTATACGACAGAATAGTTTTCCCATTTTTTACTATTAATGAAAGAAGTAAGTTAACTAATACCTACATAACAAGCCAGTGGAATGAATAGACGTATATTTTAAGAAAATTCTGTTTAATGCAAATAGAGCCAGATCTTCTGAGAGCCCCGGCTTTTCGCGAAGCACAGGGAGGAAGAAAGCTATCGTAACCGGGTAAAAGGGTATATCGAGCCGTACACCCTTGTGCGCTTTTAGCTGGAAAATTGAAAATCTTGTATATGTATATCCACCGTCTCTACCCCGAGATCTTAAATAATTACTTTCCTTATCGTTCTCAGTGTGTGTATGTGCATGATACATTTACACGCGCATCATTGTGCAGTATATTCCAATTCCTTTGCCACTGTGTCGATGAATCCCTATTCCCCTATATTCGTCAGAAGACATTCGTTATTGCGAGAATAGAAGTTGTCCACTTCTATTATGCATAAGTACTCGCATAACTACTTATCGAAAACATGTCAAAAGTCTAAATGCGAGCATACCTTCCATTCTGTGCGCACTTGTAACGAACAATGCAGAGTTGTTCGGTTTGGGCATTAATTTGTCGGAGAGGAAAAAAGAGGACTTACCAGAGTGCTAGTTGATAATGCAAGATGGCGCGATTCGGTTGCGATGTGTCCCTGAGGAAGTTGGCAAAGTTGTAATGCATCTTGGCATTGTGGGGTAGAGACCGCAAACCCGCTCTGCAACAAGGCGATTCGAGGTCAGACAAGACCACCCTCTCGACCTCGACACGACCCGAGACTCTTCGTCATCCCGTATCTGCTTTACTTAGTTATACTTCCTATCCTTTCATCACGCTTCAATCGGTTCCTGCGAAGTGTGCACGGCCCAGCGATTTACACGAAAACCGGACACCTTGGCAGAGTGCCATCTCTAACTTAACTTGAAATACCGACAGACACCAATGTGCCTCTCGGCTGCAGACAAAATCGTCCGATAATTTCGCGATGGTGGCAGTTTACGCAGACAAGGCGAGAACGAGATTTTCATTCGCTGGTTTTATTGAAAGCTGGCCGCGATGCTTATCTTACTTTAAAAAGTTACCCTGAGTAGAAGGGCTACGTGACCTACGAGGGCGACTACCTAAAGCGACAAGTAGGTCGCACCGATATGTTTCGGCTAAGGGAAATTTAAAATTGAAGTGCACTTGTAACTCGTCTCTCGTCAAGAGCCGCTACCAATAAATCACAAGTGACTTATAAAGTAATTACTGACATAGTTACAATTCACGAACTTTATCGCTGCCAGGCTATACACAGATTCGAGTTTTCGACTTCGATAATGATCCTAGAATTTTGTGTGCTCGACGAAGAAGAAATTCAAGAGACTACTTATTTTTTTGTTAAGGAAATACATAGCAAATTTTTCGTACCAATGAAATAGTCAAACATACTTTAGAAGAGTTTCCCTGGACGTCCAGTCTTTGTTTCGAAGGATGGTCTTGTAGCATCCCAGAATCAGGAGCACTACCACTCCTGCCGTAATAAGGCTCCGTCGTCGAGGCAGAGCTGTCCAGCACATCTGAACTCCATAAGCCACCAACAGAATCCAGCCGATACTGCGGAAAGAATAGCAGTGAGAGTAGCAGTCTCTGATTCTCGTAATAATGTTTCCGCAAGAAAGGTGCAGTCGAGTGTCTCTAAAAGAGCCATGAGAGCTCTGTTCGTTTTTAGCGAACTAAATTTGTCGGAATAACGAGAAAGTATTACCTTGGCATGTATAACACACGCTCGGCAACGACGAATCCCACGGTAATAAAAAGATTGGACGCAGGTAGGAACGGTAGCACGAGGAACATCCAGCCAAGCAGGAGTGGCGGGTGCCTCTGTTGCTAAAAAGAAAATGGACAGAAATTGTCAGATCATACTCGCTGGATAATACATCGAGAAATTTATCTTTTGTCTCGCACCCGGTACGAGAAAGTAAATGGTTCATTTGAGAGAAAAAGATCCGATTCACGGTGGATCGTTTAAACAGACACAAAAAGTCGTACAAAACGATAAGTATACATTAATTGGAAAAACATAACAAATCCGGAATCCGTTCTAACGCATTTAAAGTAAGCTGAACCACGCGTGGATCAAATGACGAAACGGTGGGGCACGCAATGCCTTGAAATAACATTTGATCCGTACAACTTGAGACCATCCAAACAGAATGTTTTTACAATTGCTGGAAAGAGTATATAATCGTCGGATTATCGATAACGAACAGTAGTGTTCGAAGTTTCAGTGAGAATGAACATACGAGTGCTGGCTCTTTCACTTCTCCTGTTTTGGGGTATCGTGGCGCCGGCTTTTGCCAATGATGAAACTATTACCGAAGCTAAAGCGATTCATGTGAAGGGGGAGGGCGAGAACGACAACAGCGTAGTGCCCTCTTTGCAGAGAGCTACTCCGCGTCCTTCGAACGATGGCGGCAGAAAAAATATTGGTGCCATCGTGGATGATCTGACAACGCAGAATGTGCAACCGGCGCAAGAAGCTTCTAGTGGGACTGATTGGGGAGGGTTAAATAGTAGTTCCAAAAGTGAAAAGGTACGTCGGACACACTACCTCGGACTAACGTGTTTCAATAGAACTTAGATTAGAAGCCTTGTTGTATAAAATAATATGCTCTCAATGAAAACCAATAACAGTCGTTTAATAGTCAATGAAGAACATTGTAATCATTTAATTTGATTTTACTTTTATAAAACTACACTTTAATTAATTCGGCCATCGAGCGATGTAATCAATGAAAATAAATTAAAACCAGTTGTCTGCAATTTGCGTATCGCATATTTCGATAACAATCAGATGTTTGCTTGAGGTATTGGGGAATTTTCCTAATGACCCTCAGCTGTCTCATTGCAAAGATATAATGCAATCTTCCCAATATAGGAATCCACAGATAAAAAGACTTCGCTCCGAGAGAAGAGAGCAATTTCGAGCAACACGAATGCTATGCGAAAAGTCATGAAGTCAGGCCAAGCGACAGTTGCGGAGACTTTAAACGGTGGAGCAGCAATTCAGAGGATCCTCGCGCAAGCTGAAGCCGAGACAAACAAAGTGAGAGCTGACCTTTACAAGAAGAAATTTCGTAGCAACCTCTTCAAGAACGATTTTGACGACTGGGTGTCACTAGGCTCGGGAAGAGACATCTTCGGTAATGTGTTCAATACACCTCACCGATCCCGATTGCGACCTCATGTAAGGCCGGCCAATAGTTACTACAAATCACCAATATTCTACGACGATTTCGGCGGAAGCAATGAATTTGACAGTGAGAATGATGAGAGGGAAAACTTTGAAATTGTGAATGTAGGCCGTCGAGGCTACCACCGAGCGAATAGAAACTTCGGTAGGGCCAATTTCAATCGACAAGGTCAACCGTACAATCGGCCAAGGCATAGGCCACATTTCTATGACTATAGAAATAATAATGGCTATAGAGGAAGATTTGAACCCATGATATGGAAGGATTCAGCCGAAAGAAGCCGGTACAATAGAGCGCACCGAAATAAGGAGAGTGTAGAAGCAAACCGAATTCAGAATGAACATAGCTCAACCAAAGAAGCAACGGGAGGTGAGGTTCAGCATGATTTAATGGCAGAGAGCACGAACATCAAGAACATGAAGACAATGGCACACACTGACAGGAAAAACTCCGTAAATTATGGATGGTCGGCTAATGAAAACCACAAAGTCGACACTTTGTCCTCAAGCTTCAATGACGACATTAATGTGAGGAACACGGCTTTCGCAAGATCGAAGAGCAAACAGAGGCAAAGAACCAACATGCCTTCATTTGCGAGAAAAGAAATTAATGACGGTGAAAATAAACAGTGGCGAAACTGGAATGCATTTGATCCTAAAAGAAATGAAATCGCTGATAATGGGAATTCTGGAGCGCAAGAGCGGTGGGTGAGCTTTAAAAATGGAAGACAGTGGAACAATAGAGGAGGCACAGCTGGGGACGCAATCTGGCAAGTAGAGGACCGAACGGTCTTAGCGAATGATCAGAAAAATGACGATGCAAAAAAGGAATGGCGACTGCGTCAAAACGGAGTCGAACATGGCAAAATAAGGAGACTCGACAAAACAAATACTAACGACGTCGTATTTGTCGGAGCGGAAGGCGAAGGTTATGCTTCGAAATCTTTAGAAAATCCGAGTGCGTCTGTACAAGTCATCGCCAGTACTAATACTAATGTCGGGCTCGGTAAACATACTGGTGCAGCTGAAACATCTTCTCACGCCCAGGCCGCGGAAAACATATACAACGATGCAGCTGAGCATATTGAATACGCCAGAGCGAATTATCACGAGCATAGCGCAGCAAAATCAACATCTGCCGTTAATGGACGTATGGTAGATGATGCGCATCAAAGATACGGGCCAGTTGGTATTGCAAAAAATGGAAAAAGTGCCATTTATCAGAATCACAATGATGTAATCGGGAATTTCCGCAAACGAAATAAGAAAGGTCGGAATCGCGATATGGTCGATAAACACCTAAGCGAGGGCGGCATCGTCTTGAACACACCGCGCAGGAACTTCAACACGAAATTCAAACATTTATTCAGCAACGGCGAGTTAACAACCGCTGATGACGACGAAGAATCAAGCAGCGAAGAGGGTCCTCCTAGTTTTTTCAACTTCTTCGCTGATGACATGAATCGACCGCAACACCGTTACAAAATAAAAAGGCGCAGACCACCTGATAGTACCGAGAAGGACATAGAGTTTAATTGGACGTCTGACGAATCGAGCAGCACAGAATTAATCAGCTACATGGACATTTATCCAGAATACGATAGCGACGATTCTGAATTCGTGGTCATTGTTCCCGATCATCCCGGTAAGAAGTTACGAAACAGGGATAAAGTTACGAACCGCCGAGCTTTTCTGCGAAGAAGACAAGAACTAGAACAGAATGACCAGAGTGTTAGACGAAGCGACAGTAAGGTCAAGAGCCGTTTCTCATTAGATAACAAGGATAAAATAGGAGGCAAAGTTACATCGCGCGGAAGAGGTAATTACCGATTGATTGATGACGCTCCAGCAAACTGGAAGGAATCGGATACTGGCGACTTCGATATTGTAACCCAAAGAAGAACTGCTGATACGAACGCCGAGGGTTTCCAGAAAAATCATCTGGGTCAAGACATTAACGTTAATAACACAGGTAGAAGACGCACCTCAAAAGTATTGAACGTTTCAAGTGCTGATATAGCATCCACAACCGCTGCTGTCAAAAGTTTTGAGGAGAGGAAGCAAGAGAAATTCAGAACTGATAATGCTGAGAGAATTCATCAATCGGAAGAAGTCTTCGACGTGAATTTTATCGAGAATGCTCGCGACGGCGTAAATAACGACGAGACGTACTACTTGGAAGATGTTGCTGTCGAAGGCAGTAGAGATCCATTCAGGAAATACCACCGAGTATCTCAATTACCGAACAATCAATGGAAAGAGTTGTCAATCGAAGAAGACATTGAAACGGGAGCCTCCAATATCGATGTTATCCAGACAACGCTCGTCTTGGATGATCCCGATGAAATGGTAACCGCAACTTCTTCCACAACGGAACAAACCCGTACGAAAGGCAGTCTCGAATTGCAGAGCAACGAAATCGACGGAAATACGATGGAAAAACGTGACGAGCAGATTCGCTCCGAGGGAATTGCAATGCGTCTTGAAAAGGGAATTGAACATACGCGTAACTCTGGCGAGATATCCAAGGTAAAGACTGGAACGCACGAAGCTCAAACTACCGCGCTGATGAACAATGAATACGTGTCCTCGGATACGGCGGGCGAGGAAGAAATAGATAAGACCTTATTGACAATGGAATCCTACGAGTCTGACGTTGCATCTGCCGTGGTAGACAGATCCAGCAGTAGTGAGAATAAAGATGCGTGGACTTTCACTGCGGCAAAATATGCGTCCGAAGAAATGGGTAAAAATGAGAGGCTTGACAAGAGCGCGGAGGTACTCGATAATGGAACTGGGGGCCTAGGGCTATCAAGGAGTTCTCAATCTCGCGTCCTCTCCACCGCGCTCGATGAAAACACCAGTCAAGTGGAAGAGGCGGTGAAGACAATCATTGAGTCTGGCATAGAAAGCAGCAAAGAAGGAAGTCTAGACAAGTCGATTGTGCACGGATATATCGGTGAAAGAGCGAAAACGTCGCATAGACAGGAGCACAGGGAGAATATCGACGACGGCATCTACAGAGAGGACATGGAGGTGCAGACCGTGGAAGAGGCGTTGGACAAAAGTGTCAGAAGGGCTTCAATGACGGAAGTACAAAGCAGCGGTGAATCGCAGGAGACTGGTGAAAATAGTTCACTTTCAGTAATCACGAAAGCGGCAGTCGCATTAAAGGATGACGATACCGAGAATGGAATCAACGAGGAGCGGTCGGACGCACTCAGTGCAGAAATAGTATTCTTTGAATCCAGCACGAGCGCAGCCAGTAATCTGCAGATAGAAAGGGATGCAGCTCTCACGAATGAAATTTCCCTAGCGTCAAGTTCCGCCGAGTTATCTGCTGCAGGATTAGATTCATACGATGCAACAAACACACGCAGAGCTGCGTCTTCAAGGAAACACCTCATAAGAGACGACCAGCATAGATACCAGGACGAGAGGAGTGGCAATGATGGGTGGAGTGAGTCAGGTGAATTTACGACCAAGAGCATGGCAGTTCTAAAATCAGATACAAGCAAGGTGCAAGAACGAGGTTCTGTAAGCGCGGAGACTTTTATTGGCGCGGAAAATGTGGAAACGGAAAAAGACGTTCTCACCACTCATAGGAGAGACGAAAGTATAAATGAAATCTCGACGAACACGAAGGCAACAAACACAGTTGATAATACGATTGATAGCGAATCTTCAACTTCATTGTATGAGACTGAGAGGCAAAGTAACGAGGATGACGGGATGCGGAAAGAGAACACAGAAAATGGGAAGATTGACATCGAAGGTGGAAAGTTATTTAGTGAGAGCATCAAAAAATCTCATACTCGTGAAGGGTACAAGAGCGAGGCTCAAGAGGAATCAGTTGAAAATGTAGCTCGAAGTGTGGGAAGCAGCGCGGTAGTAAATGTGATGTCAGCAGAAGGATCGATTGAAAATTCTGCTGCTGATAGTGTTGAAACATCCAGAGAGTACCATGCCAAGAGAAACAAAGTCATAGGAACAGAGAAAAACAATGAAGACATTGTTAAAGGGGAAATCATAAACCTAGAAGAGGAAGATATGAACAGTATTGAATTACATGGTGCGTCCTCGCATTCTAATAAAGAACGTAAGTACGAGAAGAACACCGGTCATGTGCGAACAGGCGAAAAATCAATCGGGAGAAGCATAGCGGCGTTAGCCAGCAACAAGGAAAATAATAGTCTACGACAGACTGAAGCTACTGCCTCCGCAGTGGCGGAAGCCGAGGTCTATCGGACGGAGCACAAACGAGGATTGCATGAGAGAAAGAGGAACAGAGAGAAAACATTTGATATAAATAGCACGGATAGAGAGGCTATAACCGTACAGGAAGATTCTGATAATATTGAAGCTTCCGTGGAGCGGTCGAGTGTTAGTGTCGAAAGCGATGCACTAATTGAAACTGTCGCCACATCTGCGTCACTCGACCAGCAAAACGTAGAAGATACATCAAACGACGGATCTACGTATCTTGGAGAATCAAAGGAAAGTGGCTGGGATTCAATAACTCTCGACGAAAACACGAGTTCACTTGCAACGAGCGAAGGATTGTCGAAAGTACTTGCGGGTAATACGTTGAATGCAGAAATCTCCGAGCGCCGACGCCTGGAAACGGGAAAATCTCATGCGGAGAGTACTGTTTCCTCTGAGCGTCATCGGGAAGATGCACTGATATTTGGAGAAGAACTATCGAACCAAGTATCACTTCTAAAAAGAGACCGCCACTTTAAGACTGAAGACGATCGTGAAGATCTACTAGCAACAGATATAAACCTTGTACATACAGCAGAAAGAATCGAGGATTCTAGCGAGGAACTAGACTTAGGAAGTGAGCTGGTAACAACTGGGAATGCTGTTTACACTCCACCTCGTAAAAAAGCAAAAGATATATCTCTAGTTGCTAACGAACTGCTAAAAAAAATCAATGCTGATTTAGCAGAGAACAAGTCGAGTGACGGGGAAGAGACGGCTGACGATTTGGCAACAGATTCGACTATTGCAAATACTCGTACCGAAGAGAACATAAAAAAAATAGATAGACTGACACGTACTAAAAATTTGAGACCCGATCCAAGTAAACTTGCTAGTCTTGTCTCTGACGAATCGTACAAAGAGGAAGATGTATCCAGTCTCAAGAAGGATGTATTGCAAGAATTGTCTGAAGCAGAGAGAAAGCATCGTATCAACAAAAAGAAAGCTACAAAAGCCATAGCAGAAGCCATGGCATCTGCCCTTACAGAAGTAGATACGACATTATCAAATGGGAAGGAAGAGATAGATATTGAAAGTAGCGTGAAAGCAAGTACAGATCAATCCTCCAGCCAAATTCACGAAGAAAATCCATTGGCTGTTAAATCGGAATCATCAAAAGAACTATCGCAAGAAAGGAGAGGCCATCATATTAGTAGTGAGCAGAATGGATCAGCTGAAAGAGTAGCTTCCGTCAAAGTACATTCAACAACAACTAGTGAAAAAGCCAACGCTGAAGCCACATTGACGAGTGCGGGAACGGCAGATGAAGACAGCTCAGCATCAATTGAAATACATGCGGAGAATGCTCCATCGGAATGGTATTCACAAGTAGCCGACAATGCGTCTGAAGAAACGGAAGTGTATCACGATGAGAAAGATACCGCAGAGAGGATTGCGGCCTTCTCCTCCGTTGAAACAGAAGTTCTGGATGTAATAGAAACAGAGAACAAGATAAAGGACAAATCACGCATAGCGGACCATTTGGTAACTCTCCACGATAAGCCGAGGACTCTAAAATCGCTGTCTTCCGAAGAGGACTCGCGACAAATGGAGGATCATCTTAGAAGGGAAGAACACATAAACTCTGATGTGTCAGACTTCGCTTCATCGCAGAGTGAATCAAATTTGGAGCGCTCAACCGAAATTATGCAGGCGTTTAACACTGAAACACTATCGGAAAGTAGGGCATTAGTTGGCACAGAACTTGAAACTATTGCCAAAACAGAAAGCCAACAGGCGGAAGATGTATCAAGTGAGGCAGAAGTGTTACATCAATTGTCGCAAGAGCGAAAAGGTCAGAGCATTAGTACTGAGGAAGACAGAAAAGTAGAAACTATTGCCACCACTCAGACAGCCGCAGATATATTGGAAGAAGTGGCAGAAGAAGTAGACTCTGGCAGCAGCATAATAGCAAGTAAAACTGATAGTTTTAGCTCGACCGAAAATCACCAGTATGGACGAAACAATAATAAAGAAAGCAATCAAGAATACGCTAGTACTCTGGAAAATTTGGAATTACAGTCGCTGGCATCTTCATCATCTGAAACGATGGATTCCGAATACGTTGAGGAAATTAATGAAGAAGCTAATATGGCCGGTAAAGAAACTCGCCAACATGAGATAGAGGCAGTTACATCCAGTGAAAGCATACAGGAGGACATGTCCGCATGGGAATCACAACTTTCTAAGAAAGAGTCCCATGAAACAAAAATCCATGAGATGCAGGCAGAAATGAGACAAACACTGGAGACATTAGATACTGTTTCCTTAGTTGAAGACGCCATTGATGATAATATAATAGAAATCGGAACTGAATCACTTTCATCACTTGAAAATGTAAATGACTCATCAGAATTTTACACGAATGCAAAGGATACAACTAACAAGGTACTAAATATAGCTTCTGCAAGTGCAGAGACAGAAACCGGTTTTAAAGCGACAACCAAATCCGATGGCGAAGTATACAATGCCGGTAGCAAGGTAGGAACAATTGAAAGAGAAAACGAAGAAAATCTCTCGAGAGAAGATCACCTAAAAGAAGATATTGCCATCACTTCAGAAGCTTCACAGGCATTATTTGATGAAGGAGAAATGTACAACTTTTATACAGGTACTGATTCCTTTTCTTCCACCGAAACGGCAACTGTTGGTCACTCTGCCGAGCCACTGGCGGAAATTAACAAGGACGATGACGTTGCAAATAAATTAATAAACACCGAAGCGGACTCTTACACATTTGTCTCAACAGAGGCGCATGCAGATAGTGAGGTATCCACTGTCGCTTTGGAATTATCCAAAGAATTGCGCGAAGAACTTCAGCAGCATGCCAGTACTGAAGAACAATCGGTTGCAGCGTTTTCAACTGCGTCTGCTGCTGCAGATAGCAAGTTAACAACTGACGGTATGTACGAGAAAACTTCACTCGAAACTCAACAAGAAATCGGCGACTCAATAAGAGCGAGAAACAAGTCACATGAAATTTTAAACAATCACAAACTAAGTCACGAAGAAAACAATCGAGAAGCCCAGAGTCTGGCCTCTTCGTCAATCGAGATAGAATATTTGAAAGCAGAGGAAATGTGGGACGAAGTGGAAACTAAGGCTACTGTGAAAGATAAATCGAAAGCTTTTGCACAGCGACTGGAAACTCTGAGTTCGCTAGAGTCGAAGAAAGAATTGGAGGAGCAGGCAAGAGATTTCATTATCGACAAGAAGGACATAAATGTGGATACGTCAAGCTTAGCTTCCGCTCAAGCAGAAATTAATGGTACTTCATCGTCGAATGAAATAGCATTAGTTAGCCAAGAACTGCACACTGGGAACCGAGCAGAATCTCTCATATCTAGGCTAAGTGGCGCAGTTTCCGCGGAATTCGACCAGGACAAAAGTATTTCGTTAATATCAAACAAAGCATCCAATAAAAAGCAAGAAGATGTTAGTATCGAACGAAATGGACACGCAGAAGCGTCAGCTATTGCTTCCACAAAAGCCAAAACAGACCTCGTAGACTCAGCAGTATTATCTGAAGAAGTACACGAAGCAACTATTGAAAGGAACTTAGCAACTGGCAAAGCTCAAACTTTGACAGCAATTGAGAGCGACTCCAGAAAAAATGTATCAGAACTGTCATTGGAAAGCTTTTATAACCAACCTGGACGAAAACATTGCCACGGCTTCAATTGCAATGCAAATAAAGAAATGTTGAGAGACAAGCTAACAATTCTCGCAGACAGACTAAACACACTGCAATCAGCTTTATCCGCAGAAAAGCCACGTAAACACAAGGCATACTTGATACAGGCGAAGGATGCGGAAGTCTCAACAGATTTTATGGATCAAATAGAAACTGAAGGGGACATCAGGCACAGAGCGGCGGCCCTTGCAAGAAAGCTGACTAGCAAGAGTTCCCTTAAATTAGATGCGGAAGAACAATCCAGCATGTCAGAAGAATACCTTGAAGAATCGAAAGAGAAGAAACAACACCACCTGACCACTAAACAAAAACTCCTAGAAGGGCTGGCTGCAACGTCTGCCGCAGCAAAAACTGCTGCTCGCGTCTCAGACACATCCGAAAAAATGAGTGATTCTTTCCATATCCACAGGAATGGACTAAATATTGCAGCAGGATTCGATCCTATTATATCTACTCGCGAAAAAATACGTCTTCTACTCGCAGATGACATAATAACAGGCATTAGTAGTGAATTGGATCTTGGAAGTACTCTGGTAACTGCTGGTTCAAAAGTTTATCAGGCAACAAACGCTGGAACCCATCAAGATATCAATGTATCAGCTTTGAAGTCTGAGATTTTACGAGATATATTAAACGAAAAGCGAGGACATGCTGTTACTCGAGAGGATTCAGTAGAAAGGATGGCCAGTAGCTCCATTTCGGGTAAATTAATGTTGGCGAAATTACTAGATGCTTCGGAGGAAGCCTCTAAGGAATTAGATATCAGGAACGGATTAACACATGCTGAAGCCGTTGCTTCTACTATAGTACGTGCAGAGGAAGGTATGTCGGCTTTGAAATCGAAGTTCTCGTATGGAAATTCACGCGAGAAGAAGGAACATCGTATTAGCCTTGAGAAGGATACCGAACTAGATAGTAGAGAGGTTGCTTCAGCGGAAGCACACTCAACTTCAGCGCAATCATTAGAGAGATCGAGGGTAACGAGCAAAGGGGTAGACCTAGCTAGTGAACTAACACCAGCGGCAATGAGACAGCATGCAATTGCCTCGAGTAAAGCGCAGTTGGAAGAAGATGTATCATCTTTGACGACAGAGCTCTCGCAGGATACATCGCGCGAAAAGGTGATTCATCATGTCAGCACTCAGAAGGATGCCCAACTAGAAAAATCAATCCTTTCTGATTCAGCCGAAATGATTGCAAGCAAACTAGAATCGACTCGCGCATCTGAGGAAATTAGCAACGAATCGAGTGTAAACACGAAATCGGCACATAGCACAGCCGAAGCTCATTCTATTTCATCGAGTCAATCCAAGCAAGATGAAAATATGTCAGTTTTGCGATCGGAAAGTTCAAATGAAATTTCTCATAAAGAGAAAAATCGTTATGCCAGTGAAGAAGAAGACATAGAACTTCAAACTGTTGCCAGTAGTTTGACGGGAGCAGATTCCAGCGTCGAACAATCATTCGATACATCGAGAGAAATTAACGCTGATTTTGATACAGAAAATAATTTGAGAGATACAAAAATCAAGATTCATACCTTAATCTCAAGTGAATCAGATGAACAAGAATCAGTTTTAAATTCAAAAGCATCACACGTGATTTCTGAGGCAGAAGATAAGCATTACGTTAGTAAAGAAGAAGATACACAATTATCAAGTGTAGGCATTGCTTTAACTGAGATAGATCGAGAAGACGAAATATTAGCGTCTGAGCATTTAGAGTCCGAACAGGACAAGCAAGTTCAAACAACGTTGAGATCTTCAGTGGAAACAGATCGAAGCCACCTACAATTCTTAGATACATCGAACGAAAATATGGAACACGATATTACAGGTAATCTACAGCAGCTTGAAGGCAAAACTTATTTATCCTCAATTGAAGCACAAAAAGATATCTCAAATTCAGACTCTAAATTTTCCCATGAGATATTAGAAGGAAATGAAAGACATAGAACAATAGAGAATAACGCTGACGCAGAAACGATAACTTCAACAGAAGTACATATTGGTTTGGCTGATTCAGAAGAAATAATATTGAAAATGGGTGACGCGTCGGATACTGAAAGTAAACTAATGCAAAGTGGGTCGGAAGCATACGCGGTTGCGTCAAGCGAGCAACAAGAAGACACATCCTTAGTAGAATCAAAGACATCACATGAGCTATTGCATGAGGAAAGAGTGTATAATTCAGTGAATACAGAAGTAGAGTCACAAGGAATCGTGTCAACAGAAGCTGATTTTAATCTAGACTATTCAGGAAGCACAAGTACTGAAATCAATAAGCAATTGGAGGAGAAAAATAAATTAATATCCAGTGAAGATAGAAAACATGCAATTACTTCAACTGCATCAGTCGAGGTTGATACAAGCAGCATTCAATCAGCAGATGCAACGAAGGAAATTAGCGAGGATTTGAATGTTGGAAGTGCAACCCGTGAAAAGGTCAAGTCACAGACAATTAATTCAACTGAGCTCGAATACACCGACGCCTTCAACTCGGAATCGTCAAACATCGCTCTTCTAAATCATGATAAACGTACAGAATTGGACGCAACGGCAATTGGTTCCACTGAGGCACATGTTACTTCAACATTCTTGACTGATGCAGCTGAGGAAATAAGCGAAGACTTGGATACTTTAAGCCAATTAGCGCGCACTCAAGAAACAGATAAATCTTTTGTAAAATCTGACTTTCCGCATGAAATGTTTGCTGAAAGGAATAGGCATTACCCCAATTCTAGGGCAGATATAGACTTGCAAGAAATAGATGTTGTTTCTGGTGGAGATGACACAAATTTCATAAGAACAGGAGGTATTACACAATTAACAAGTGACGAATTAGACACACTTGGTAGATTAACAGATGCTGAGATCCACAGAGTCACTTCCGAGGAGACGCAGCAAAAGAATGACATATCAGATGAAGGAACAAAAATTTATGAGGACATAGCTTATGGACGAAAAGAGGAAAATGATGTATTCCATTCTCTAGATGGTATAAAAGAAATTAGCAGAGAACTAGATGCCGAAAGAAAATTATTTGACGTTGCCAGAGCCTATGCAATACCTAAGTCTGAAAGAGCGCACCTAGAAGAGCCATCAGCTTTAAAATTGGGATCGTATGAACAACGCAGGAGCCAAGGGCAGAGTGACAAAGTCAAAGCGCTTGCTTCCATGGAGGTGGAAGACTTTGTAGGCTCCCTAAGTGCGCCGGAAGAAGCTACGAAGAAAGTAGATATCGGAAATCAACTTGCTTCCGCTGTGACTGAGACTGCCTCTGAAATTGATGTACATAACACCCACGAGGAGGATACTATCGAGGTCCCAACCAATCACCTTCCTTCGCTTTTATTTCATCGCAAATACAAACACCCTTCTTTGCCAAAAGTAAGTTTAGAAGATATCCAGTCTGAAGAAAGCGGAGATACTTTACCCCCAATTGAAAGTAGTCGACCTCTCTATCCCGACAACCCGATAGATACTGAAGACGTGTGGGACTTGGCCAGAGATCACATACGAACTCCCAATATACCTACTCCATCGATCCGTGGGACACACTTTAGTGATGAGATTTCAAGAGATATTCATACTACAACTACCGTGAATCCACAAGGTGATACGACTGCTGCATTAATATTTCAAGCATACGAGTCAGGCGGCTCCGTTGAAGATCATAGTCTTCTAATGGATATTAACTTCGTTGACTCGAGCGATGCAGTAAAATTGAAGAAAAATAGTATCGAAGAGGGGCGCGAATTATCCAAGTCTCAGAGCTCGATGGAAGACGTAATTAATGCAACCGAGGGAACGATAATTGACAGTTCATTAATCAAGGCAATCAGTATCGCTAGCGCGGAAACAGACGGTGATTCAAGTGACGTTGACGTAGAAAGAGATGAAACGGTAAAAATATCGGATACTACAAGGGTTGCTACTCTTGCACCCTCAGGGGAAACACACCTGCGCAATACATCTGTCGATGACACGAGTGAAACTGACATGGCTGCAAGCGCTGTAAGTGTTGCTTCATCTACAATTGACCGAGAAGTGGATAAAATGTATCGCACAAGCCACGAGAACTTATCAAGTATCAGTAGAGCTCCTACAGAAGGCAAACCCAGTAAACATCTAGTACACGCTATCATCGAGGAACTGGACTCAGTAGGAGAGGATGCTGCGCTCGAAGAGTCCATTGAAAACGACTATGAGGAACACGTGCCATCCCACGAGGAGAAATTCTTTAGTACAGAAGAATCTGATAGTAGAAGAATTCATACCAAAGAAAGAAGCAAAGAATATGAAGCTCACATTAGTCATGGAAAAATAGAGGATACGAATGAACTTTTGAGCCACGAGGCCGAGAAAAATATTGGAATCGAAGAACTCAGCGTGGAAGCCACGAGTCAAACCAAAGATGTTCATCGAGAGTCACAGAATTTTGATAATGAATTGCTCGAGGGTGGTCAGATAAATACAGATAATGCACTGAATAAACTGGCATTTGAAGAAATGGAGATTTTAAGCAGCACGGAGGACAACACAAGCATGGATGTATCACTATCGAGACTTACCAATACGAATTCCGCACATCGCTTAAAGGAGCTTACAGATGTAACGCGAGAAGTCAGCGACGAATTTGAACATAACTTTTCAGAGGCGGTAAGTGACACTCGTACTGTTTCCACAAGGTCTCGCGAGGATGGGATCAGCGTCGAAACGGGCGAGCGGTTCGGCGATACTAAAATCGAGGCACATCACCGTGAATCGCATGACAGTAGCGACGAGCAACTGGTAGACAAGTCAATCTGGTCGAATGGAATCGCAGACATGTCTGCGTCAGCAGATGCAATCAGCCATGCGACAGAAGAAAGCGATCAAACAAAGGAAATTACTGATGAGCAGAAGAGTCACACGACAGGTGTCGAAATTGATATTGATGGCTCAGCTAGTGAATTTACGGCAGCAAGCAAGGAAAAACTGCACAGCTTAGCGGAGGAAGTAGAAACGAGCAACGAGGAATTCTTAGATGGCAGAAGATTGTCGGAAATTGCTGCAATTGACATTGGGAACGCACGTGGTGAATCGTCTGCTTCACTCGATGCAGTTGCTGAGCTGGAAACATCGCTTACCGAGGAAAATTGGTCGAGTGAAGGAATTTCTAAAGAACGTAATGAAATTGATGGCTCGCGACAGATCGAGACTGAATCGAGAGACTCAATAAACCCTTATCCTGACGATAGGATTTCAAATAAGGGTAACGGGGCAATATCACCACTCTCGACTATAGGCGGTGACTCCAATGAGGCCAACAAGCATCCTACAGAGCATTCGCCGTGGTTCAAGTCAATCGAATCCTCGACAGAAGAAACCCCTCAAGTCAATAAGATTGTGGAAGAAGAGCTGGACGATGATGATTTCCTAACTCCACCAAAACTAGCTTTGGTACCAACGAAGAGGGGTATTTTACTCCTCCCCTTGACAATGGAAGCAAGTGAAGCTGCTGATGCATCGGACGCACCTGAACTCGGACCTCGTTCCACCGAACCCACAGAAGCTGGCTCAGGTGGCCAGGGCGATCGATCTACTGGGCATTTATATCCGCCTACCTTAATACGGGTAAGGGCCATTCACCCTTATCATACATTTCGTACACTACCAAATAGACTAGTTACAATTAATCCCTTGTTTCAGCCTTTCGACTATTCCAAAACAGATATTTATATCGTAAGAAGATCGAGGAAAGGTCCGGTCAGGATCACACATATGAACGACGGTGTTCCGCCTTTGGTTAGCTTCCGGCTGATCCCGAGAGAAGTGTACGAACAAGTGCGCAATATAATTGGGCAGCATCGCCTATCCTACAATGCATACCCCGTGGGAACATCGCCCATACATCTGTAACGAAATACCGCACTGTTCGACATTGCGACGATGAATTCAACGTAGGTTTCGCAAATAGTATTACTTCTGACAGGGTGACTGCTTTGAGAGTAAACTATAAGACTCACAAATGCAGACTATTTGTAATATAACTTCAATCCGACCATATTGCGAGCTGATTACAAGAATCCCTTTAGAAAGTTCTCACTCAAAAGCGACAATTTAATTCGGCGCCCCGATATGCAATACGTGATTAATCGTCGACGAATTATGTAAATAGAATTAATTATTATTTATGTAGTAATCAAAATTATACCTGTAATTACGAAGCGAAATGTGAAGAGCGGCCAGGCTAGGGCGAACCTAATAATTCCACTGTATCTTTAATAATACAGTAGTCGTACTGATAATCGTACTGTGGTACGCGGTGCACGTAATGCCTCCGCTTGTCAACGCCAATGAAGAGGATGTACAGCAATTAATAAAGAGATTTTTGTATAAACAATTAAAGCACATACAGTGTTTGTCGTAATTCTCGTGCACAATGTCTAGTCGAGTGAGCGACCATTTCTTTATCATTTCAGACACCCTAGCAGATATTACTTCAGCAGATTGACTGCAGTATCGCCCCATAAAAATTCAAGAGCCGACATCCTAGTTGAGAATCGGTGGAGTGGGAAACAAAAGTGGCGGTAAGTGAGGTGAGTGTGTCTGAGTAGAGTGCTCGAGCACCCCATATACGCTTTTGGGTCAAGAATATCAGGTCTGGCAGTGAGCATTTGAAATGAGGTGCGCAAGGAGAGATGCACGCGGGAACTCCGAGGATTCCTCCATGGATGGTAAGCAATTTTGAGCACACCCCATGATTATATTCAAGGCAGAAAGTCTTGTTTTCAGTACTAGCCGTTAGATTCCTACGGCGAAATAATTTTCACTGAACAACTCATTTCCCATTTAACTACAGTACTAGCACAATTTTATGGCCATTAACTTGTTGGGAGAAAAACTCATGGAAGACATCACTGAAAATCCGAACGTCCTACGATCGCGCAAAGAGCGTCTATTCGCCTCTAATAAGGTGTAGCAAAGGAGATGAGAGGAAATCGTAGGAACGACTCGGACCCAAAGTTCCAAGCACGCTCTTCTTCAACTTGATCCTCGGCGGTATGGGCTTTCACTCGGAGCGACCGGCTACGAACGTGAGGTCACGGAAGTGGTTCCGAGCGACAGTTAAAACCATAGATACGATCTTCTCCAGTGGAGAAAAGTGGCCTCTGGGTCGTAGAAGGTAAACGTTGAAGATGTCATTACGCCGAACGCCCGCAGCCTTCCCGCTGATGGATGACCCGGCGAAGAAGCGAACGAAGAAGCAGCACGTCGTGCTCGCTCGTAGGGTGTGAGCTTTAGTGTGCAGAGCTTTAGCTGGGCCGCTGAGCGGTGTGGCGACTACGCACACTGATACTTGCCAGAGTTCCAGAGGCCGTACCGTTACTGCGCAACTTTCTTTATAGCTTTCGAAGCGAGTGGGTACAACTCCATCATAGAGGCATGGGAGGGTGTGCGGCGCGGCGGCTCTCTCGATGTCGACGTCGCCGTTGGAATTGCCGGCGTAGAATTCCCTTCTCCGTTAAAGGCATGCGGCGCATTCGTGGCCGAAGCGCTTAGCCGCCAAATGACTTCTTGGAGACGCTAACCGTCGGCTATTTCACTTTACGTCCTTACCTACCACCTACAACCCTTCCCCTTCCTTCCCTTCTACGCCCGGAACCGCCGTCCTCGTCGTACGTGCTCTCCACCCACTACCGCACTAGTTGCACCAATTAGCTAACCACTTTTATGGTGAGCTGAGCAGAGTACGCTCCAGCGACCGTCGCGCGTGGTGAGCGTTAAAAATAGTGTACAATTCGGTTTCGATCAAGGGTTGCCATAGGTATCCCTCAAAAATTCTGAGGACCCATATATCTCTGTGTATACATACACGCAACTCGATAGAGAATCACCTGTGCATATTTACATTTAGACTACGTGTTCGTGGTGCGCAACCAGTACGATTATTCGAAATATTTGATCTCGCAAATATGGAATATACGCTTCGTTTCGGTAAATCCTGTATCGAGTACTCTTTTTATTATAAACAATGCAAATGTTTACCGTACAAAATACTCACTCAACTGTATACTGTACTGTTATCGGAGTGTAAGCGCGGGCGGATACCGCGCTTTCTATACGCAGATTACACTCACCTCGAAGTCCGTGAAAGCCTTATACGTGAGGATGAGGCAGCCGCCAAAAAAAAGGCAGGTCGCTAGATTTCTGGTATCAGCGAGCGATGCCACTAAAGGAACGGATCCCATTTGCCAGTCGTGCGAGAGCGTTGCCGGGCAGAGTAGTAACCAGCAGTTCAGTGCCGCCAGATAACAAAATGTCAATAGTCTGCAATCAGAAATGGTACATACATATACTCGCACGATCAATATCACCTATTCGAATAAAGTAAACATACTCCGTTTTAGGTGTAATAAAAGCGGCCGTGGGCTACCGTGGGCTGCCATGGTCGTAAATTATATTCGATATTATAGAATGCAAACAGTGGATGAATACACAAAAGCATACACGCGTGATCAAATATTCCGTACCCAAGCAATTCGAGGCTCTCTTTTATTGAAGAGAACTTTAAAATAATTACTGCGGGCTCCTTTGTTCCTGCCATTTCGTCGCTTGTTTTTTTTTACGTCTGGTTTGTATGTGCTTCATTGTACAATTCGGTCCAAAATAAAGTTGGCATTTTCAATTCGCCCCTACCCTGTTTCTATTTGTCATGGCAAACGCAACTGTAGTCAACAACTCATGGTGCGACGTACACAGCATGATGCCGATGATGTGCAAGGAGAGGAAAAAGGTTGGATGATAACAACAATGACACTAAAGAGCGGGTGCAGCCCCCCCCCCCCCGCCGCCGCCCCTCCACGCCGGTCAGGGTGCTGACGCGGGGGTTCCGCTTTACCGCGCTATCAGCATCCACCGATATAATCACCGATATAATGGTGGGGTGGTAAGCATCTGAGCACGGTCGTCTAGGAATAGGAGAGTGGATAGTATCGCGTGGCATGCCACCCCAAGAGTGGCTTACTCGGCAAGTCTATTGTCTACCACGGGAACACAAGCCGAAGTACACGAGCCCAGACGGCACGAACAATACTCGTTAAATATTCCCGCCGCCAGCAGCGTTAATCCCACGCGCCAAGTGATCCCCTTTAATTGTCATCGGCGCGAGCAGGTATTATCAGAAATCGCAACCCCTTATTCCCACATTTCCTGGAGAAAAGCCGCCGATCCCCTCCCGATAATGCCAGCACAACCATAATGCGTCCGCAACGGCATAGCCAGGCTTGTTGGATCGCTTATACCTCTTCATTGTACTCAACGGTATGCTCGCAGTAATTGATTTATTACTGGTTAAAAACCAATCAGCAATGACGGTAAATGTAGTGTATGACATATAGATATACATACATTCCCTAATTATACGTATAACAGTTAATTGCGGAATAATCAGTATTAATAAAGTTCTTTCAAGAGTTTTAATTAATTGCTTAATTTGACGCATTCTTTGCTGTGAAATTTCTGAAACACGCTCGCGTAAATATTAGAATTGCTCTGAAGATTACTTATTTACTCGATTCAAGCACGCTCGTCGGGTGTGCTCAACTAATTTCGACTATCAAAATATTTGTTGTTTTCATAGTAAAATGAACTACACATAAATTTTCTGTGAACTTCTGTGGCTGAATATTACTCGCTTACCAAGCATAAATATTACAATCGAGGTCGTACATTTTCCCCGTAGATTCTAAATACTGAAATTGAAATATAATGTAACATTTGATAATCGTTGAATGCGTTGACCTGACAAGAGACAAGTGGTTTGGAAAGTTCTCGGTGAAGCAACGCAATACTATCATGCTCGAGTAAACCGAGCGTCGCGAGAGCAGGCGGGAATACGCAAGTACCGAATAAATCGTGTCGCGATACTTTTCCCGCATCATTTAAGTTGGCAGACCGCTTTATTCTGCTTCTAGCTTGGTCCTTCGTGTACCGCGAACGTTAGAATCCGTGAATCGTCTACTTGTAGTAGCTTCCATTTTGAGGCGTGTGTAACGTTAAACCCTTTTCGTAAGGACCTTTCAATGGCAAGTTCGGAGAAATACGAATGGTATGGTGCACCATACCAAACGTAAGTACAGCTATCTGACCCGAGCTATGGAATACAATGCGGGAGATACATAGATTCAAAAACTGCTATGTGGTACACTTAATATCGAACTAAGGATATCCCTTTTTGATGTACCAGCCTTGCAAAAGTTCCAGCCCCACACTGTCCACGAAGCATCGGTTTAAAGAGACTTTTTTCACGTTAATTACGCAAGCTTATTTATCTGCAAGCTGTCAAAGTTAGCTGGAACAACTGCGGTCGACATCGATCGTCGTTCACAAGAATAAACGTTACCAAAATCACATGCAAGCGAATTACTTCTTTTACCAATGAACAATGCATCTGCCGATCACATGGTTTGAATAGAATCGAGTGTCTTTGTTCCTTTTTATGAAGAGAGCTTGGAATATCGCGCCAGTTGCACTCCGCGATATAAGTATTAACAAGGGCGCGCTAATTAATATCCGAGCTTTGGCTCGTGAAAAACAAGCCGGCACGTGTCGGAAAAACGATGACAATAATGTATTCTACTGAGCGGCCAGCGATCTCTCACCGGGCGCCGTTACTCCTCCCGCCTTTCCTACCACGCCCATCCCCTTCGCTATGCTACACTTTTATTTCGCTGACGTGATTAATGGCGCGGCTGGCCGTCGCCGCCTTAAGAAGAAGCGCGGACTCTAGATATAGGACGTGGAGGCTGACCCGAAACGTCAAAATAACAATTTCGCAGCATATATCACGTGCGCAATGCAGGAACACCGAGCTCTATGAAAGGGCTTGAAGATTCCTCGCCCCTCCAAGAAGGAGGGGCAGATTTCTACAGCTTCGGATGACACATATCCGAGAGCGCCCCATGTTTTTGTAAAATAGATACTGGATATCCAGGATTCTCCTCGATTTATGACCATTTGTACATTTGGTGATATAAATTTGCGCGTCTCCAAATCGAAACCGATCGGAATTGAAAAAACTCTAATAACCTGCCGTGAGCGAACGCTGAGAAGAGTTGAAAATACTGTTAATCGAAGCGAGAATACCAAGAAGACATTGCCGACTTGATCATAAAGTTACATGATAAACTGTCAAGAAGCATCTAAGTGATATGAGGAGGTTCCATAATTCCAGGCTGCGGTACATCGGCGAAATTTATGGCGGCCACTAAACCGGTTCCTCCGAAGGACACTGAATTTCGCAAAGCACTGTCGGGTAATAACCTGCCACTTTTCCTGCCTTTCTTCCACAGGAAAAAAAATGAGTCCTTTAGAACGGTGCGCGCAACCACTCCCAGCGAACTCGCGTATTAAGCAGCCCGGTAATTTAAATTCCCAGGATGTTCGTTCAACTGAAATTAAAGCTAAAACTTACACACGAGATAAGCATGTCGCTTGGTTTCTCGTGGGGCGCAACTCGCGCAGATGCAGTCGAATGCACCGGCCAGATAAGGGGTACGGCGGGAACGCAAACTTGGCCGAACTTGGCCAGTTAAAAGGTACAAAAAGTAAAAACTTGCAAAAACTCGTGGCCGAGAAATTAATATTCCGACGGGGGATACACATAACGATGAATACTAGAGCTAAGTTGCCCTCGGTTCGCCGTGGCTTTCGCGCATTTGCCATGGCTACTTTCGGTGGCATTAGGCCGTTCCATCGCGATAGCCAAAGAATAAAAGGATACAGCGTTGCCTGATAGCAGCGGCAACATTCAAACAGCCAGCTCACAGAGCCGCTCGAAATTGAAAGAGAAATTGGCATGCGGGCCGTCGATGGTCCGGCCACGTGCAGGTGCTACCAAATACACTTGCCGAGTTTTATTATCATGAAATTTGACCAATGGCAGTCGTCGTTTTCGCTCGATACCACAGCGATACGCTGGATAGCGTAATAGTTCTATTTTCGATTCAAAGGGTTCAGTCCTTCCATATTTTGTATACTGTGGCTTGTAATCCATCAGCTAGACTCCAGGCCAATAACTATTCCGCGATCGGCAAAATATTTCGCTTGAATTCCGAGAATACCCAACTATCGTGGAGCTGAGACAGTATTGCTCCGAATCATCCTCGATCAGCAAAAGCATACCCCAGACAAACCAAATATGCGCTCTCATTCACGCGTTTGACCATTTTGGCTGCAACTGAGCGAAATACTCTGCCTCATTTCTCACCACCTGCTCTGTCAATCACTTGCCAGTCGATCGATTTATTCTCCAGCATGAACACCGCTCGGCGAAGCTTCCAATGAATGGGGAGGCTCGAAATCACCTTTTCCCATCTGTCTGTGCGTGAACTCCGTAACAGATAGTTTAATTGAAATCTATTGGGCTCTTTCAATAATTGTGAATACCAGCTCGGCCTGGTTCACCAATCCAACAGCGAATAGTGCGAAACGTGGGAATAGCTATTCAGCGGTTACTAAATTAGTCAGTGAATGAATTTCTGATACTAATGTCCGTTTCAGAGTTTGTAATTGCATATACAGCTAACTAGTAGTGCAAGTGATGCTGCCGCTTAGCTGATAACTGCCGGCATTTGCAGATCAATCGCATATATACGCAACGCTTTATGCCTGAAGCAATTCGCGTGAACGCAATCAGGTTTGCAGTGAAAACGCTAATCGGCGTTCAAGTGGTAAATCCTTCCAGAGTACAGCAATATATAAGATGAAGCAACACCTTGGTTTACTGGCAGTATCTGGTTCTAAAGGTATTTTCTTCGATCACTATATAATCGACTTATATAGCGACAACGTTCAGAACAGACTAGCATCATCGATCGTGGAATTGCGAGGCGCCGCGCCGTGACGCCGACGTACCCTGCTGAGCATCGAGCGAGTGATCTCGAAGTGAGATTCATCGCATGAATAATCATATACTGCCAAGCCGGGCGCACGCAAAGCCTAGCCATTTTTCAGTGGCAAATTAGTCACACTTCACGATACCGACCTTTCAAAGCGGTGACTAGGCAAGTTGTACTTTGACTTTCGCTCGGCCAAAGTCCGGCTTTTAAAAACCGCTTCTGCTACGGGAAATTAATAGGGATCAGCCTCGGCTTCGTAATAACAAGCTTATGCTGCACTGATGTAATATACATATATAGCAACTCTCTTTGACGTCAAATTTTTTGCTCGCCCGTAAACTCCGGACGAAGTGGCCCGCATCACGGTGAATGTAGATCTCGAAGCTAATGCGTTCCAACTAACTAAGTTTTCTTGAATGAGGAAGCGACGTCAGCGACGCGGTGCGCCCGGAAATACTGGGAGCGGCAGGAGAGGAGGGACGAGCAGCGAGAGCGACGAGAAGAGTGAGGGTAAAGGAAGAGGTCTTTGTAATGGAGGTTTATTGGCAATTAATTTTGCGGGCCGGATGCACTCGCTTCGCCGGGCTCGAACCACTTCCGTTTCAGCGAGCCACCGGTAAACCGAGAAGAGATATATTGCACTGCCACTTGGAATCAAACGCACGTTCCACCCCAACGATACTGCCCTCTCTTGCCCTGTCTGTCTTTATCTTCTCGAAGGCTGCAGCTTCCTACCTTTGGAACTAGCAGGAGGCCCTCGTGCTAGCATGGGACGCCCACCATGCAGTTGACATCAGTCCTTCTCCTGCAATATCTCTCCCTATTGTCTCTCTGCAGCAGCATTATTACCCGAGAGCCTCTATATTCTACAGGTACCCATCACTATGATCGAGAGTTTCCCAACAGCTGACTCCCTCGGGATCTTTCTTACGAGTGCTATCTACGTGCCACGCTCCGTACGGATCGCCTTCGACGTACCAAAGGATTAGAGATATTATTGAGTCCAACAGCGGTATTTATAGCTGCTTCTTAAGGAATAAAATCTCCTTATTGAAATGCATTTACTAGTCGATAAGAAGAACTGCAGCAATATGAACTTAATAAATGGGGTCTCTAAAGGAGTAAAGCTGATGCTACCTCCCTTCCGACATTGACAATTGTCTGTTTGTAATTTCTCGCGGGATAAACTATTGCGTTCAAATATCAATCTCGAAAATGGAATTCAATGATTTATTATAATTGTACCTTGCAATCGGACTACACCAACCGCGTAAAAAGTGATATTCGATTACCCGCTAATTTGGGAAATCTGTACGAGTATCCATACAGGCTTTCAAAACTGACAGTTCACGCGATGATCTGACAGGTCCTCAATACAGAAAATAAAAAATGTATATTTTCGAAGTGGACATATTTACGTGTCAACGCTGACTTAGCAAGTAATGCATTTTTAAACGTATCCCCAATTCCAAACCACGATGCCATGAATTTGAAACTGCGCCACAAAGAATCGCCACTTTATGATAAATTCAGTAATAAGCCGCAGTGCCAGAGACCATTTGGATGCGATCACTCGACTTATGCAGCACGAAAAAGCTCGCGCATTTAAAATGAGGTGTATAAAACTTAATGAGACAGTTTGACGCCACAGCATCAGCAACCTCGGTATTTTCACGACCGCTTATAACGAGTAAATCCCTTGAGATGGTACAAAGCGAAGTGGATGGTGGTGAAGGGTGGCGCACAGAGGTGTTGCACCCACACCACTCGAAACTCCCGCCTCCATTCCTTTTCCATCCCTGAATCACGCACTACATCCACCCTCTCCCGACGGCAGAACTCTCGTCCCTCTGTATGTCGAGTTCTTGTCGAGATCGTCTTTAATGACTATATTCAAGTCGAAATTATTCAGGGAAGAAAATCAATATTCAAGTGATCGATCACAAGATTCGTGGAGTCATTAGAAAGCTTTCTAACAAGCGAAACTTTCTAACCCTTGTACATATCTTGATTTTGATGGTCGACATGTTTTATCTCCTAATATATAATTTTATCAGTGCGAGCTATGTCGTGAAAGTTGCGCGCGAGAGAATTACGTGGTAATTCCCCACGCAGATAATTTGTGGTGCGCAATCTAGACCGAGCACTCCCACTAGGTATGTAAGGTGTATAGCTATAGCGACCAGAGTAATTTGATAGTTGCTTTTGTGCTCGACGTTCAAGCAGAGTCCGAAGCGGAAGGACTCGATTGGACGAGAGTGAAGTATCGGATTCTCGACTGATGCTGCGTCATCCGGATAATAAACGGTTCACTATATTGTACACGTATGTAGTAAATACAGTAGAGACAAGTGAGCGGTTTGGGAGATATGTGCAAACTGCTCAATATAATATGCATATGCGACACAAGTATTAGTTCGAACTGTGCCTTGTATGAGTGGATATTCCTCAATGCAGTCGCTACAGTTTCATGGATGTGCGATAATGAATGGAAGACAGGAGAGGCAGATGAGCCTGCACCCGATTACCAGAATGTGAGAGAATATCAGGGCTTTAGTGGTACAACTGCACATATATGCGGTATGTGTGTGCCTTGCCAAGGGATGTAGGCAACGTCCCCTGCGGACTCAATGTCATCCGACGTAACTCACGCAGAGGCTGCGCTATAATGATGTACAGGGCCATAGGTCTCCAAGGGGATCAAGTTTATACCGGGCCAGACGTTGCCCTCTCAGCATCAAGAAGCATGGAATACTCGGCTTTACTAATATGTATTTAATTTAACAGTCCACGTAATTGCGAATTGCAAGTAAAAAGTTAACCAAAATTTTCACTCCCTTTCAATTTCAATCTATTAAAACTGAAATCGTTGACCTTTTCAACGCTCTCCTGGGATGAACATGAAAGACTGGAAAGTTTATGTACTGCTGGAATAATAATATCGTTCGATTGAACTAATAGCACATAGAATAATCTGTATCACTATCGACCAACCACGCCAGTTGAAATATCGATAATGCTGGCGATGAATCGAAAACAATAATGGGTCTCAGGAGTCCTCATTATCTGGAATAAGAAATCCCACCAGACGCTAAATTTGCCCTATTCTCAGAGAACGATGATACATTACCCTCCAACGTCATTAAGGCGGCGCGCGTAAATAACAAGTTCACTTGTTGGCGAGGTTTTATTAACACCGTGTTAATTCGCAGGATCCTGCGTAACCAAGGCTGACGTCGACGAGTGTCGGCAGTAAATCATAACGAAATGTCCGATAGACTTCATTACGAGGTTGATGAAAACCATGCGATAGATCGTGTAGCGCCCGTGAAGCCGTGAAGAATTTATGGTCCACCAAGCGGCCTGGCACCTGCATACTGTGGTTTTCGAGGTAAGCACACCTGCACCTGCCGAGCCCTATATCTTTAAGACGCTGGCGCTCTACAGAAGGGGCGCCAAGTGCGACCACAGAAGGGCGGAATTTTGCCCGCGTACTGACTTAATGACCCCCCAGAGTGCCTGATAGATTATTTAGCGCGGCTGTGGTGCCCAGCCGAGCGTGCATGTCAGTCGCACGGTGCCTGATGGTTTAAACCAGCTTTACGTACTGCTTCGGCGGCGGCATATAATTTTCATGTTAAACTCGACCAAGCCAAGGGATGCCTTTGATACAGAGGCTTCACGTTGAGTATTTGAATCCCACGGCTCGTCCCGAATATAACTGGGCAGGTGTTCCCGGCAGAAGGACAAGGCTAACTGTTAAATCTCTCTTATTGCCGGGCCGGGCACAGTATTAAATACTTCGAGTAGGTCCATCAATTTTGCGAATTGCCGAAGGCACTTCACCAGAAAGTATCTATACCAAGCTACTGGTACTGCAGATCTAATGTCGGCAGTGGAGCTACAATTCGAACTTCCTCCAACGCGTACGTGAGGACGAATAGGGAATTTTGCCCGGGGGCCTGGGAAACGCACAGGGTGCTGTCGATGGATCTTTCGGCAAGCCTCGACGTCGTCGTCGTCATAGTCGTTGGCGGTGTTGTTGTCGCCAGTGGAGTCGTAGTCGCACTGTTGAAGAGCATCCAAGCAAAGTTAAGTACTACTTGTGCGCATTGCGGGAATAGCTCGCCACCTCAGTGCAAGTGCGACTGGTTGCGATTCTCGAGAGAGCGGCTACTAGAGATCCGTGTGTACATGTGGAAGTACTAGTGGGTTGGATGGAAGACATGGGAGTAGAAGTGACCAAGAAGATGCCCGCAGGCGATCTCTTCAGTCTCAAAGCTCCTGCTTCTGTCTTCCCACGAGTACCAGCTAATTGGATACTCTGCACCCGACACTCTTTTCTTTCCCTCGTTCTCTTCTCACACTCCCCTCCCTCTCGCTCTCTCAAATTATCCGTCCACGGCTTTGTCTCTCAGCGGAGTTACTATGTGCGCAAAGGAACCGGTGATTGGAGCTGCTTGCGCGTGAAAAATCGTATATGTACTATAAAAGATACGCCCTTGCAGAGAATTTTGCGTCGCACCCGACAATATGAACACACGGCAGAAGGAACTCTTCGCGTATACTTTCTTCAGAAACACGAAAAAAACGATACTCGGCAGTGAAATGTCTTTCAAGATTGTTGGCTTCGTGTCTTCGTTGTTTATTGATACCAGCGCACAGATCTCTGGTATGATCGAAGCTGGATTGAGATTTTGCTTTTGCTCAGCTGCAAGAGTTCTCACGCACGACCTTCTTGAAGACTTCGACGTGCTGGGCTTTTCGAAACCCGAAGAAATCTCTTTAGATTACGTATTAGATATAAAGCTTCTGCATCATAATAAATAACGAAAAATAAGGTTTTTATACACATACATAAAGTTAATAAAACTTTTGATACTAAGTTTTTATACAAGTTAAAGTATTGCCTATGAAGACAATGAAAGGCGAAAGTATTTATTAGAGAACGCGCACTAATTGCAGCCCTAAATTTTTACTCGATTTTCCACATACGATGGTACCAGAATTGTAGCATGAAACTTGAGGTGCCCGGGGAAAAGATGACAATTTGAGTGTGAGTACGACAGAAAGATCCAATAAACGGCCGATCTATAATTCTTTGACGTTTGGGGACGAAGGGGCTGGTGAAAAAGTCACAAGAGCTGTTTGACATCATCGTGGTCGCTTTGTCTCTCAGAGAAGTACAAAGTTCAGCACCGCGGGGGACTCGTTAGCGCGACAATGGCTAGGCTTTCCGGATATAACTAATTAGGTGCACTCAGTGGTGTCAGAGTACCTTTGTCACAGAGGTTTTAGTTCAGTCTGCGTAGGCGGATGTTCACTGTACAGGACATTTCACGTATTCGCGTATACCCACGGGGCATGCGAGAAATAATCTGACAGTGTTACCTCTCCTATGCTTCCTGTAATTGAGAAAAGCAGCACATACAACTTCCAAAGATCGTTATCCCGTCCCAGCTTTCTCTATAACCCATAACAATACTGGAATCTTGCGACCACCGTTTCTTTGTCAAGTTTGTTAAATTTGTTGGTCGAAGGATCTCCACTAAGCTGATTACGTAATCATCCTTGCTTCTTAATCGAAGGAAGTACTTCATTTAAGTGGGCACATGAAAGTGTGAGGAATGAGTGTAACTAATTGTAAGTAACAAACGGCTGCCACACTCACATCACGTGCATATCCTTCATCTTTTGATATGAGATTAATCAGAGTTCGTTGAAGAGGGAGCAGAGGAGCCTGCGAAATCCGAGGATGTATTCGATCATGAGAGCGGAGTAACTCAATTAAACATGGCAACCGCGCAGGCAACTCGTTAACCCCTCGAAATTAGCCCGTTCCAAAAGAGGTAAGTTCGGTCAAGATAAAAGGCAGGGAAGAAGTTAGAGCGGGTTCGCTGGCAAGCGGAAGGCGTGCGCGCTAGCGTAAGATACAGTTTGACATCTTAAACTGATAAATGGACTGTGACGAACTTCTTCCGTGCTGCGCTCTGAAGGGTGAGAGTGGATGAGTTCAGTGGGAAAGGTTCCGCTGTCGTGAAAATTAATGAAGCGTCCGCGTGAAAATGGAGTCGTGGTTTTAGCCTGAGTTTTAAGGTAACAGGTTTATGTATGTATGCACGCTCGAAGGTAGAACGCGGCTCGAGGTCAGTGAGGTCGGAAGAGAAGCAAATGTAAGTAACACTGGTCGATCGATCACGGCTGCGACGTGGTTAGAAATCGACCAGGGCCTTTTCGGCCTGGTTGCTTGCCCCGGGCAAGCTGTCTCCTTCTCACCCACGCGAAATGACTACTGGAATCCGCACGCTCCGCGACGTCCCTTGCGGCACAGGATAATTTATGGACAAACTTCGTTAGATTCGCCAAGTAAACTTGCGCCACCCCTACGTTCTCTGGAATCCCTCGGAAAAGTAAGAGCGAGGGATACAAGGCCAATGTATCTCGTTGTGTTTCGGTGAGCGACGAACCTCCACCATCACAATGTGCGATCATAATGACGCGTACGTATGTAGGGCGGCTATATAATCTACTTTTGCCTGATAATTGTATTCCTTTGCTGCGTGACTCCTCCTGCTTGGGGACGGCGCGGCGCCCTCGGTGAATGATCGTCTTAAGATCCTCATAACGTGGCCGTGCACAAGCTGACAGTAAATGCCATAAATTGGGGAGGACACTTTGCCAGACGCGAAATTGCTTTCTATTGTCTCTGACAACTACGTGCCGAAGGTAAAAAATGTAGCCTCAGGCCGGTTGATTCCGTTCCCTTGCCGATAACTCAGCTTGGCAAATACGAATGCGGCGTTATTGAACCTTCTCAGACTGAGAGGAACCAATGTAATTATACATTTTAGCATGAATTCGCTTTTAAAACCACACTGGTAAGTAATTTTCTTTGCTAGTTCTTCTTATGTTTGGAAGCACTTCGCTTTTGATAGTTCGGTCTGCATTTGGAATTAAAGATAAATGTTATCATACACTTCTATATTCCTCTGTGCAAGTGTAACGAAGAATTAAATTGACTGTTTTTTTTAGATATTCAAAGGTCTAGGATGTAAATTTCAGGTAGTTATGTGCCTGGTGCGAATATATCAAGCGAACTTAATACCAAATCCATAGATGGGGCTACGAAACTTTTTCACACGGAAAGTTATGCTAATCATCTATAAAATATTCCCCCTGCCCGGCGATACTTTATGGAGCTCGCGGACTAACCCCTTTTACAAACTTATAAATCTCATGGGCCATTTCAAATGTACACACCCGAGTAAGGTACGCGTAGTGGTCGGTATAAATCCTAATAAAGTCAACCGCTCAGTCTAAGAATGCAATAAGCCGTGGGGAATGTTCGCGCAGAAACTAATTTCAAATTTTGTCCGATAAAACAAATTCACTGTTGCACTTGTGGCCCTACGGAGTTACGTATGCCATCAAGAAATAAAAGTCTGGCAGTCTGGAAAATTAGTTTTCCCCTTTCAAGTGATCGCAATAAAAATGTCTCCGTTAAAAGAGCACTGAATATTTCGATATGGATTTAATGAGAATGAGAAAGGCACGCGACAGTACTATAGTCGGCGTCTCGATGATCATTATTCCTTTTATTAATCGCTTCAACCTACATAAAGGGAAAGTTGTCGACACGGACGAGATTTCAAATGCCTGCAGCCGACAGGCTGAATATTCTCCGCTAGCATAGAAGATCGGGTTCAGTTTCCAGCGATCTGTCAAAAGTCTACCAGGATATAACGCGCACGTAGAATTTAACTTGCGAAACTTTTGTTCTTTTCAGTAACCGACGAAATTCCACGATATTAAAATATGTAATTTCCTACGATATTCTTTTCAGTCGGTATCAAAAAGAAAACGGATTATTAATACTTATTCCAGAAGATGTGTTATGGATAAGATTAATTGCATCAGCTTATCAGTGAATCATTGTCATTCGTGTAAGAGTGAAAGGGTACAGCGAACTTGAGCTCGCGTAGGCATGTCACATCATTCACAAATTTCTGTACTTTTCTTGGCGCGAAGTATATCGGAGAATGGCGGCATGTGGCGCCAGCAGGATCGCGTGCTTAAAGTAATGAAGATGTAAATACGCTAACCAGTATGAAAGTATCGGAGATACGATATAGGTAGCAAGTGTGAGTAGGACAGGATTTATGTTGCGCCAACCACGCCACTTGACACCACCTCCGGCTTTGGGGTCATACGAGAGGGGGCAATTCGTTTCCCAAGATGCCATACGCATACACGAGCGGAAGCTGATAGACTCTTTCACGTCCTTTCTCCCTTGACACAGGAAAAGCGATTTTGCCGGATTAAAAAAAGCTCGCTTCTTTCCAATGGGACTGTATTAATTGGAGGCGGATGGAAAGATAATGGCTGCAACTTCTTTCGAGCCTTTATGCCCGGCCGCCGACCGCGAAGCGTGGGGTAACTTTCTAGGGGTTTCAGCGTAAAGCGGAAGCCGTTTCTCGAGAGCGCGTGCACCGCTTCAAAGTACTATTTGCCAAGATTTTGCCGTTTTACTTCATCTTACTCGGGAGGCTGTGCCGACCAGCTCTTTACACCACATTCGTTCAGTCTCACGCAGTGACTTGCTGGGAAGGAGCGAGTGTGCATGCGCACCACACAAGTAAACCCCCCGTATATCTGCCAAGTTAAGCTTCGCCGGGCTTCTCGAAAGAAGAATGAAAGCAAAGCACAGCACGCGCTACTCTGGAGAAACCCATTTCCCTGTTTCTAGCCAAAGTGAAATACTTCCTACTCCGATCGGCGCGCAACGCTGTAATCATACAAGGAGCACGCATTGCGCGAATGCTCTTGTCGTGAAGTCGACGTATTCCAATAGGAACTCAGGGAAATCTGTTTAGTTGCATTGGTAGCTACGGCCGATTAGCACACGGTCCTAGACAGTTAAAATTGAAGTTGTTCGGGGATTCTTGGCTCCTTGCACTGTCAGTGGTAGACACGCGCCACCTAGGAATATCTCCTACGCTATATCTATAAAATAGAGCGCGTACTATGCATTCAGGTCGCTGCTAGCTTGGAAAGGTGGAGGATGTCTCCGAGCGAAGGTGTGCGAAGTCAACGTGAAGCAAGGACATAAAAATCCCTAGGGACTCGCAACACTTGCGAGCCTTGCCGAAGGTTAGCGTACAGCAGGCAGGCACCACCGCCATCGTAAATTCTACAGAACGGCGCGGTACATCCGGCCAAATTATACATCTCATAAAGTATTCCCGACTGGTCTCCTCTCGCAGGGAGTCAGGCAGGCAGGCAGGCAGGCAGGCACAGAAAGTATTTCGCATAATATCCCGACGGTCTCAAAATGGTGAATCGAGTCACCTTCCCAAGCATATCCAGCTCACGGCTTCGCCTACCAAGAAAGAAAAGAGCCTCCGGCGAAAAGGGAAAAGGGTCTGCTGGGCATAGAAGCAGAGAGGAAAGAATAAATGCAAAGGCAAACATCGAGCGGAGGCATGTGCCAGTGAATACGCCGATAAGATGAAATGCTGAGAAATGAAACAATATTTCGATATACTAAGGAGCCCGTGAAATTCAATCCCTGACTTTATTCCAGTCGATGACTCCCAATACGCATGGCATTATGATCCACGTATAATGAAGAATATTTGGCAAGGCGCCCTTCGAGAAAGGGTGTATATAATCATGCAATCTCGGCTTGACTACACACAACATAAATCTTCTTCCCTTCTCTTTCTACCTGACCATGATCTTGCTGAATACTAATATGTCAGTCTTTTAATGTGGTACAATTAATTTGATGAAACGCGAAGCAATATTCCGACGAAGAAATGCGTAATAAAAAGATTGGCTAGGTAGGAATGTTGCCAAGCGGTGGCATGATTCAAGTCTTACTACAGGAAATCCCATGGCATTTCGATTTAGCAGGGCGAAACGTGATAGACTGCGGGGAGTTCTGCACGGCATACCAAAATATTAAACTAGAGAAGTCACATCTCGAGCAGATCAATTTGTCTGTCGGTGCACACCAGCGGAAAGTGATCCTCTACTGCGCCGCCACATGTAATGGGAGTACCGTGAGAGCAGGCGATGCCGACTCTTCCTTCGAAAGACAGCGAAATCCGATTTACCGGACATGACCGCCGGACCATAAAATCGGGTCGTATATTTCGGAATTTTTCCTACTCGTTCTCCGCCGGGGAAAAAAGTATTCGCCGAGTGGACTCGCTTCCGGCTGCGAGCGGGCCGAGTCTTCGACTGCTATTGTTTATTGAGGGACCAGTTAAATGAAACTGCCAACGAGCGCTGACAGCCAAGTACCCGTTGGGATATCTGCGCTTGAATCTCCAAAGAAAAGAGAAGCAATTGATTGAAGGTACCCTCTCTCCTGGGACTAGGTGAATAGCCGTCGTCTGCGAGAAATCGAGGAAAGAATTTTTTTCAAACTTCAAGGAGTTTTGCTCTTTGACAGAGAAGTGTGGTTGCAGCGAGGCGGCGAACGCCAGTAGGCAACCCAAGTAGAAAAGTTGGAGGCGAGATGCTCAGTTTAATCCGACCACGAATCGGCGGCCTCTCTACGAGCCAGTGCTGCTGTATTACTGCCAGAAAAAGGCGATGCTGCATCGGCCAAATGCTTCAAAACTTGGAGATACCACGCGCAGCAAAGCCTAAGGAAAGTAGATAGGAAAGTCTCGCGTTTTCTCTCGAGCACTATCACAAATTCGGGTCAGATGGAAAGCGCCGAATATGGGGCCAACGATGGATCAAGGAACGTAATGAAAAGGACCGGGATTCACTGCTGGGTATTCCTCTAGAACCCCGAATAAAATAAAATGCGCTCCTCTACTTGGTTCACTTTAAGACTACTTTTTCTGGAATCTCTAAGTAGTATTGGTCCAATGACGAACAAAATTTCTTAGAAATAATCCGTGAAGCTGTATCGCTTTGCGATCCAACTGATTAATTCGTATCTGAAATAAAAACTTTTACCTGAATGTAAATAATAAATGGTGCGGCTCATCACGAACGAATAAATATAGAAACTAATAATTAAGACCTAAAAGAGAGTAGTAAGCATTCCATATTTCGATTAATTGGCACCGTAATTTGCAACAGCCCGCAGGAATATCGTGCCTTGAGTAAGAGACAAGAAGAAATTGGCGTAGTTTTGTATGCTTGAATTCAAAGTCTCAAGTTATCCAGGTTTGAAATATTCGGTTACCCGATTCTAGGATACCCTTTAGATAGAACCCGGATAAGTCTCGGATTTCTACTAGTTACTTCGCATGGCAATAAGTTTGGTAACAGTGTAATCGGATTCCCGTGTACGCACAACTCACGTGACATAAAGGGAGAAGCACTCACCTGACGTGAAAACAAGGGTGAAAGGCCGCCGGGTTGTCCTGTGGTGAAAATTTCGGTAGAGCCCCGTGGAGCAGGGCCAATCTCAGGACTAGGAGAACCCCAAACTGTAATTGAAAATGAAGGTTTTCATTAATTCATGGGAACGAAGAAGTTTTTAAGAAGAGATTGGACAAACTTTATCTTGTTACACAGGAATCATTTTTTCAGAGAACCGCCAGAAAGACATATGTATTATGAGCAGCTTCAGAATCACATCAATCTACAGAAGAGACATTCAATCGATATCAGTGTAGCTTGGTAAACTTGCCCTTTCTTTCTTATCGATATCTGGCAGACGTTTCTTGAACAGCATATTCTTTCTCCCATAAAGTGAATGCCAATGACTAAAAGATGTGTGGCCAATACAACTGGACAATATCTGCCAACTCAAGGTATTCGTGTCTCCTTCGATCGTTGCTGGCAGTGCTCACGTGCTGTCCATTCTAAGTCCCGTCCCTACCTTCAGTGTACGCTCACTCATATGCTCATCTGTCCTTTCCACCTACCAAGCACCCGCCACCCGCTCCCTTCGGATGCTCACAGTCGGCTTCGTTTCTCGATAAAAGTGTGGTGGAATATTGTATTGCGTTTCGAGAGGACAGTAGCTGACCTCGCAGAAAACGGTAGCTCGGGCAGAAATTCAATTTCGATAAATATCCGATACGCGCGCACAACTTTATATATACTCGGCTGGGCGCATATCGATATGCCCTGAAAATTTTCCTATTAGTATTGGCCGGCGTATGAAATACAGGAACGCCGCTTCAATAAAGCTTCCCTTTTCACGCGATTCTAATTCACTGCGAGGTAATGTTACGGCTTCGCGAAGCCAGTGTGTGGCGCATTATTTACATTCGATATGACACTAAGCGGGTTTTCTCGCATTTTTATTCGCGGTTCGTATAACACAGCAGAAATGTGCATTAAATGCCGCGCATGGTTTACATTCTTTCGATGAATGTAATAATGAACAATGGCTAGCTCGTAGCAAGGGAATAGTATGAAAGTCAAAACATTCTTGAAGTCTGCATTATGTCAATCGCTGTGTGATCTTTGATTGTTTTCCATCCAATTGCACATCTAAGACGTATATAAAATGAAAGAAAGAACACCTCGTAAATTGTCGTACTTGCCTTTGTGTACCACTTATACAGTAAAAAAAATTACGCTTTTAATTAATGTACAACGCAACACGTTATGCACTTTGCTTTAGTTGATCAAAGTAGTACATTTAACTGTATTAAATGAACCTTTGATACACTTACAGTCAAATACACTAATCGTGCGATAATTGGAATACCAATGTAGTGTTAGTCAACAGTGCGTTGGCTCGGGCCTATTGGCTAATTGATTATGTTTGTCATCTTGCGAGGGTGGCAGCCACTCAACACATCTAGAACCCCAACAAATCCTGATGGACCACGAGCGATTTGCATACTAGCTAAATTCAACTTAGTTCAAATGACATCCAATCGACTTCATTCCCTATTTTAGTGTTGGATTAATTTTGCAGCGGGTGGGATTTCCGCAAGGTCGAAGATCCTCGTTTTAGAAATTGCTCGCAGTGCACCGACTGACAATTACTAATTGAACTATATTTAGAGCTAAAAGTGGAAAATTCGTGAACTTAAACCGTTGACGGCAGACTCTCAGCAGTCCATGGTCTATCGATTGATTGATTAGGATTGTCACCTTGCGAGGTTGGCACCCAGGCTTGCATTTAGAATCCCAGCAAATCTTGATGGACCACGAGTGATTTACATACTAGCTCAATTCAAAATGGTTTGAAGTAAATGCAATCGGGTACATTCCCTATTTTAGCGCTGAACTAATTGTAGAACGGACAGGATTTCCGCGCGGTCAAGGATCGTCATTTTAGAAATTGCTAGCAGTTCACCTGCTGACGATTAAAAGCTCAACTATACTTAGGGTTAAAAGTGGAGGGTTCGCGAACTAAAACCGTTGACGAGTGACTCTCCGGAAGGAGAGAGAGAGAGAGAGAGAGAGTGGGAGAGGGGGAGGAAGGCGGGAGAGAGACCTATGTATGTACATGCCTGTAAACGCGTTGCACCTGTAAAGTGGAGGAAGATGACGAAAGTGGTGAGGGAGAAAGAAGTCTGGCTATGCAGATCGAAGTGTGAGGGTAGGTCGTGCTCGCACACGCCTCCCTCGTTCGTTCGCATAAATTAGCATAACTCGGAATCGCGCTCGACTAAACTACCTACCCTACCCTCGTAGGTGTGCGCTCCTGCTACCCTCTTGAATTGGTTGTACGATACCTTACAGACTTCCGCACTTACCGCCATGTAATGCAAAACTCGTTACAAAGGCCAATCAATTCACATGGCGTTACGTTACCATTGATATTCGTCGATAGCTGAGCGTCGACGTCGATTGGTCCAGAGAACGATTGCGGTCTATTAAGTATTACTGACTGCATACATAAATGATCGCATTGGGAAAGGATAGTTTAACTACAGCTATTACCAGATCGACTAGAATTGTGAGAATTTCGCTTCCAAATTAGTAAAACATCTGTCAAAATGAAATGGACCAATATGCATAATCAATGAACCATTTCGGCAATAGTATTACTCTTCCGCGATAACTTTCCAATTGTCCTGAATTCCGAATAACAGACGTTTAAAGCATAATACGAGCATTATATTAATACGAATGGGAAGTTTTAGGCAATGGTTTACCAAAATGTCGCCAGTATTTCTACGGGCAAGAGTGCGCTTGGGAGTATCAGGTGAACAAGAGTGAATGGATAAATGGATTTGTCGACTTTTCTCTAGCAGACCGTTCGCCTGCACTGTCACCAGTGGAAGTGTAGACATTGTCGGTAATACAATAATAACAAAGCCACCGGCGCGGCGTACAGTGCAGACACACGCGAGTCAAGTCTGTCTGAAAATCCTGCGGGGCTTCTACGCACGAATGATCGTACGTGGTGCGTTAAGAGGATTCCAACCCTAACCAACGAGCCTTTGCAACCACTCCCATCCTACCCACTTCTCGTTCCACCATCTGCTACACAATGCGATGCCCCTCTCTTTTTATTACTTCCAGCCGCGGTCGATAGCAGCCTAGCCATGATGACCTGGTACTTTTGAGACTTAGAAATTTTAACTTAGAAATGCCAAGAAAAATGATTCTTCCTTTGCGCCAAGAGAAGAAGACCTCAAATAATAAAGAAAAATGCTCTCCGGGTTCTTGAAACAAACTTCATTTGTAAAGTGAAGGTACACCTGGATATAATAGAACAAATTCCGCTCTCTCCTTCTCTCTCTTTCCCTTTCGCTGATTTTTTGTCTCGATTTAATATGATATATAAGTACGTGTACATTACACACTAAGGCACATGCGCGCCTGGCAATACCTGTACCATGTAAAGTATGATATGCTTAGATGCGAACATACCACGCAAAGAATGTGTTTTACTCTACGGCTTTGTGCTCACCCTACGGCGCGGCGCCTTTATTCAGACTGTGTGCTCTGAGAAATTGACACATCATACGTGTCACGAGCTGTGTAGAGTACAACCTGCATCTAGTTGCCAGTGATTTGTACATGTACCCTTGCATTGTTGCGATCTCGCACTTACCGAAAAGAGAAGGGCAGCCGCCCGTCGCGAAAAGTGCCTCGAATCGTCGTTCCATTTTCCCTCAAAAATAGATCTGTAACATAAGCAAAGAATTGGAGATATGGAATTTACCATTGTCATTTTGGAAATGAGAGCTCTTCACTATATACTCATGCGCGACGGGTCGATGATAAGTCGACCGCATTTATCTCAAATTATGTTAGCGGTAAGTGTAGCATAAAGTATTTTCATTTTATGCACCCCGTAATTTAATTTTGCGAACACGGCCAAACAATACTCCCAATGGGCTCTTAAGCACTTACTTCTTGATTGAATGCCAGGAAGAGCAAAGGTCGTAAAGCAGGTTTAGGGGCAAAACTGTAATGCCAGTTTCCTTGGCCAACATCGATAGGGCGCCGAGACACACGCTGCTCCACACGTAAGCTGTCTGTTGCCTGTAACGAAAAAAGTACGCGAAAAATTTTATTTGTTGAGCCTTTTACTTCGCCATTCTTCTGCTCGTGTAATTCTCCAAACTGCGATTCCGTAATTATTTTGTAATAAAAACAATGGCTTCAACGTGTCACAATAATATTAAAGTACAGAATAGCATTATTTATCATTACAATATTAGCTAAAGTACAATCGAGCAGTGTTATTGTAGTTTTCATATATTTTAACATTTCCTGGCTCAACTATAAAATCAAATACATATTAATCAGATTGGCGTTAAACATACTTGTCGAATAAGATTAAAAATAGACGGTAGCAAGTAATTTCTCATGAAGCAGCTAGTCACTAATGCGTTAAACAAGTGCTGCATTCGCGTGTTAATAAGAATTCCTCGATGAAAATATGAAACGCTGGGATCGGCGTGCAGCTTTAAAATTCAGCGGTATTAAAATGTAAAAGACCTTAAGCTTAAAGGGAAGGCGAGCGTCAAGTGCAAGGTGTAGGCAGGTACAGACACGCGAGGGTCGCGCACGATCGTCTCAGACGGCGATGCCTCGTAATTCCACTTTATCGCCACACGCGTCAAGGAAAAAGCTGGCTGGACGATAAGCCGGACACGTACGTAGCAGCCGCGCTTTCATACAACATAGCATATCGATCGGTATAATATGCACGCGCCGCGTTCGGGACACGCTTGATTAAATTCCCCTGGGTACGGATTAGCGGGTTTGTTTGATCGAACTCGTTTGAAGTTTTAGCCATCTACGTTGCGATGCGAGTATCGAGCAGCGTGAGCGCATCAAGTACGTATCGAACGCCTATCGTTCACCGAATGAAATTGCCATATACACACCGCCGCGCCGCGCCGCGCCGCGCCGGCTTGCTTCACGCCTCTGATGGAGTGCGCGCACGAATAAATATTTCGAGTTTCGCCGAGCCAGAAGGACTCTCGGCGGACGGCCACCGCTCTCAATATACTGCTGTCTGTGATGGTGCCGCTACTGACCGAGAAGAGTATCCACCATCTTTATTAAATTATATGCATACCCACAGCCCGCATATTTACGTATCCCTTGCTCATCTGCCTTTCTATTAAATCCTGTATACGTGTTTTACTATAGTTTTTCGCTGCAGCTATATCTATCCTATATCATATTATATCTACACTAGTACCCAAACGCGTGCAGTCATTTCTGCCATATTCGGTCGATTAAGAAACGTGACAAGTCTCCAATGACATTCCGGAGGGAGAAAAAATATAGACGTCGATTTGAACGAATCGATTCTTTTCTAATTAAAGGGAACCGGCATTTCGCACTACTGAAAACTAACTCAACAAAATCGTCGGATCAAAGTAATCAACATTCCTTAGTTCCAGAATTTGTGGCATTTAACTTCAGATTTTAATATAGTTCACTTTCCGAAAATAGCGTCTGCACAAGTTTCTTAATCGGGAAGAACTCTTTGAATTACATATAGATGCTTCATTTGGTTACACAGTCCTTGAATGAAGTAGCTGGCGAACAATGTGTTACGAAAAGTGGATTGCCAATTGAATTCGCCTGAGAGGATGAACGATATCAGTGCGCAACGCCGAGCTACAATCGTGCTGTATTATTGTTGGAACGATGTAACTCGCGTTGGAACTTGACAAAATGCACGGTTATTCCTATTGGAGGGTCGAGCCGAGCGAGGTATTATTTTCCTATTCGGTGAACAGAGCTAACGGAAGATAATACTTTGAGTTTACTCCTTTGAAGGTTGGCAAGTACAGCATCACTCCTTGGATACGTGAGGTGTAGTTTCAAGAGAAGCTCGGAGCAGATGGTAGCGAGCAAGTTGGGGGAAAATATCGTTCGTCGAAGGAAGTTCCTCTTATTCGAAGATGCTGGATCCTAGTTACATTCCCGCGCACTGGAAGCCGCGGGTCTGCAGCTTGTACGATACTTGGATGGAAGTTCTACGCTATTTGCATAAAATTATCCTGCGAGTTGAATGAAACCTGGTCGTAAGCAACAAGCAGACATCTAGTATCGGACTGGTTGCACAACAATTTCTTGAATTATAATGATAGTTTCTTGAGTGTTGATTGCATTGGAGGGCTAAAGGGGGAACGGAAGAGAACACGGGAAAAAGAATATAGGAAAGCCAGCAAACAATTTCGAGAGGACGAGAACATTTATCTAGAGGAACATAGATTTTATTCGATCGCGTCTCCGAGCACGTACATCAATCTATGTCGCGCGACAGATCCGTTACAAGATGTTGCTCGGGATTTCGGGAATAGCTGGTTGGACGTGGAACAGGTCCATCGGGAGAAGAGCAAAGCTCTACTGACTCGCCCGTAAAAACGGGGAGGATAGTACGAGAAAAATTTACATCCGACCTGTATAAGTAAGATTAATGACACCGCCCAGAAAAACTTGTATTAGTACGATGAACGAATCGTTGCAATTGAAAGCATAAATTAAAGTAAAGAAATTTATTTGCCAGGTGTAAAAACATCTTCACGAACACAAAGCCAGACCTATTGGTTTTGACGGTGTAGGTAAATTCGGAAACGCTTCGGTAGTAGTGCAGTAAAATGATTTTTATTTCAGTACTACGGGCTCCGTTTATTATCACTTTATGCTTGCTCAGGGTCAAAGATCGATGTAAACGACCTCAGTAGCATTCATGGGAGAGCCGGCCATAACTGCATAAGTGGAAAGATGGGGGTACTGGTGGTAGCAGCGATGGAAGCTAGCTCGGGGTAAATTAGTTTAGTTTATAATTTCCACACACCACCTTTACACTCATGAGAATGAATGGGCTGCTGCTTCACCGTCAGACCGGCGCCGTCCCGACGCTAAGCGACGCTCGACGCCTCTGACGTATGCGTAGTCAGTAAGTTCGCCTCCTGTTATGCCTATGTTATTGCCAGTGCATATATACTGCTTATTAGACTATACAGCGACAGCATGTACCACCCAATTCTCTCCGTCACTCTGATAGGTCGACACACAATCTACTCCATTTTCCTGTCATAGTGCTCGAACTCTAATAAAAGCAAAAAACTCGACCAATGGAAAATGTGTCAGTAGCTAAATTATCACTGTTAAGCGCATTATTGGCTAACTGCCTCGTTAAAAAAGCGAGATTTTCCAATTTATATTAAAGGGTCACGTTCCGTAATAAAAATGGGAGGATGCTATTTTGTCTCGAATTTCATTACAAGAATGCATATAATCGGTTTAAAAACACTCACCCGTGATAAGCGAGAAAGGATAGTAAGAAGAAGATGCAAGCAAGGACGTCCGCTCTTCCCACAATGCCCGTCACCTGAAATCCAAAGTAGAAAACATTGAAGTAAACCTTATTGGATTCTTTGCTGTGTTTTACGCTACGACTGAAATCGATGATCAAATATAAAAGTACTGTTCATGCGAACTTTTGCAGCCGATTCTCACACAATTGGCGCCCCCTAAATTCCTCTTAATCTGCTGCTCGGACGTATTAAATCTTCGGACTTTTGGGGAAAGTTCGAAGTTTCCATAGAGGGGAAGGGGCGATGGGAGGGGGACGGGATGGAGATGAGTAGAAGCAGAGAGTGGGCGCCAACGCCTCACACACATTGGAAGCAGTCCAGTGAATAGGTTCGCTGCTTGGTGAAACAGCGCGCCCCACAGCGCCGCGCCGCTCCACTTTGACGCAGTGCCAAGAAGCGGTGGATTAGCAATGCTGAATGCACCGATGCGTTATCGTGTTACGGCAGCCGGCAGGCCCCATTCACGAATCAGGCCGCTTCTTATGCATGGATTGCTGTAAACGTTAATGGGCATGGAAGCAGTAACCGTAGAGGGTGGTATCGCGATAAGGCGTTTTACCAGCCGGAAACTACTGTGTGTTTACTGTCGCAACAAAGCGACGTGCCGACAACGCGGTGAGCATCTTGGACAGCCACCCCCTACAAACCGTACCGATCGATACCCTTATGTTTTCCAATCTCTAGTCGCTCATTCAATAACTCCTTTCCCTCTCGTGATATCATGTCTGAATGGAAGAGCCGAGATGACTCTTATTCGAGTTGTTATGGCAAAGAGATCAGCCGGGTTCTCTTTAGTCACCGGCCAAAGGAAAGAAAGTACAGGAATGTAACCCGGCAGGATAGTGACTGAGATATCTTCTCGACGCGACGGCTTGAAATTGGATTTAGCCGTGTGAAACGTGAATCTTGTGCCAGGAAACGGCAGCGCGACCCGCCTGGATGATCTCTGTCATCACGAGTGGGATGACGGACAAGGTTACTTTCAGTGCGTGAACGAGTGAAGTGAGCGTAGTGAAGAGGGACTTCGACCAGGTTATTGACAGCACCCTATGTCTGAATAACCGAGATTCCCTCGATCACCCTGGGACCAAGACTTGGTAGATTCAGGTTAGGCTTGGATCTTTGCATTCTGCCCGCCGCGCCGTTCCACCCTCGTCCAAGCTTTTATTCTTGCCATCATTTCTCTCATTGGCCTCGTCCACTGGGAATGGAGTATCAAAAGTTTTTACCCTTGAGATTGACGAACACCGTTGACCACAATGGAGCAGTCTACCCTTTAACCCTCCAACATTTCACTCTGCGACTAATTGCCAACGAATTGAATCGCTCTCAAGTAATCAAACTTTAATTACACGGCCACAACGATCTCTCAAAGCTCATTTCACCATGGACCTTGCTCCTGAACGGAATGAAATTTACTGACAGTTAAAATCTATTGGAACTTTTGCTGGTCGTTCCCTTCTATATTTAGAGTACCTTTCTACATTGATGTACCGTGATTATGAGAACGATGGAGGGATATGAAACGTGGAGGTATTTAGAATGCAAGTAGTTCTGCCGAGTAAGAATCATGAAATTTTTGTGCAGTTATGATGGAAGCCTTGGAATATCCATTTCCCGGAAAATATACAGAAACGAAACTTGCGCGCCGACTCTCAGAACGTGTGATGGATAGCGGGCGTATGAATAATTCCCGTGTAAACTGCGTCAGTTCTATGAATAACAAAGATGAAAACAGAAGATCGCTTGGCACACGGAGATTCTGAACTCCATCGGTATTTTCGAGATGAGATCGAGGTTAAATGGCCGAAATTTCGGAGGAAACGCCCCTGAATCCGAGTGGTAGTGGTGGATTCTGAGAAGGACCGAGAACTTGACGCCTGATATCCACGTTCATCCCAGTACGCGCTAGTTTGTTCCACTTTGTACTTGGCTTAACTCCATTACCATCTCACCCGCGCGAGACTTCTAATTGATTGTACGAGAGCCTCCAGTTCTCGGCAGTTTCTCCGGCCCTTACTTTGTACAACGGCTTATCGCTCTCTTCTCTCCGGCGCGGCGCCTCTTCTTCTATAATTTCACAAACACCCACCCACTTTACCTTTCGTACCCTTATACACTACGCCATCCGTGATTTTTTTCCACTTCCCAACTCATCAGTGCAAATAGAGGATAATTAGTTGATGAATTGATCATGTTGCGTATCGAGAGCGTTTACTGTGTACGACTAGACTCCACCAGTGATCAATGTTCACCGTTGTACACATTTCATTTTACAAAAATGTTTTGCCCTCCGAGTTTAATTGATTATTCCTGCGGGCTTCCAACTTTATTGATGCACGGCCAGCTACCAGCTATTAAATATGATTAGTTATTCCTGCCTCTGAAAAAAGCGTGTCCAATGAAACATAAAGGAATGAATGTAAAGCACTGCTGTGTAATCGACTGTGTCTCATATTCATTTACAATGGGAAATTGTGGATCCGGGAAATTGTGTATCAGAGTAATTATATTCCCGGCTGCATACCATGGTTTGACATGAAAATCTGACACGTTCCCTCTCTAACTCTCTGTATTCTCTCTTCGTATCTCTATCGGGGTGTTTTTGAAAATATTCGAAATGATTCCGACCGAGACGTTATGTTTACGTATATCGTAAAACTGGGCGCTCGATTTGTTTAGTATCGACCGCACCTATTAGCCGATGTTCATAATGCAATATACATTTGGTATAGTATATTGAGAGTCCAGCTTTGTCACCAGTTCGAATACCGTTATGTTTCCACACGAATTAATGAAGTGAGGACGATCATCTGTTATCACAGGCCAGCGCCCGGCTCGGAACTCTGAAGTTTAGTTGCGAGAAGTGATCACGGTATCTTAATTAATTCGCGTCTAACGACGAGATCTCGTTAAGCAAAGCGAAAATCAGGAGAATGTAATTCAATGTTGCGAATGCCGACCCATCGACGAGCTTCGCTTCTACTGCGAGCAGTGAGCAGTTGAGGCTGTTGCTACAGCAATTCTATTAATATTAAAACAGACACAAGAGCCAAATTAATTTTCATTTCACCATATTAATGGATTGTTCTAAAGAGAAGGCAATAGAGATCACGTCGACAATACATCTCGGAGTAGCTGGCTAGATTGATCCGCAGTTGGTCCGTAGAACTGTAGTTGGGATAACGGTGAACTGGGTGAGCGAGGGATTTGAACAAGCCATTATTGTCGGGAAAGGGCCGTGCAAACCGGTTTTTAAATCCAGGCCCTTTCTACAGGATGATAGCGTAGAGTCGAGAGGGAGGCACGCTTCAAAACCTTTTTCGATTTTCGAAAAACGCGACAGCAAACAGTGCCCGTGGCGCGCGGTCTCCCACCGCTACGGCAGTTAGCACACATCTGACGCCATCCATGGCACCAAATCTTCCGTCGATAGAAGTATTCCGCCGCCCATCAAAAAAGCTTGTGCCGGAGGTTGACGGTTTAATTTGGCTTGAAATCGAGGGCGAGTTTCTGCCGACAGGGTGAAACCGGGGCTTTCACTCACGCAGCCACTAACTCACACGGACAGACTCTTTCAGCTTCTCCCCGTCGAGATACTCTGGCTATACTCTAGCCAGTCACTCTCTTTACTCCCTATGTATGGCCAATATACATACACATCTGCAACCGATTCGGAAGTACAGTCGTAACCACCAAACGACAGTATCCTCTCACCTTGCTATAACATCCCTCTCTACTTCTCCAGGAATGGAATGAAAACATTACATATGGTGCATAGGCATCAAATAGATCTGTCACTCCTGAAGCTCATATATACATATGACTATTCCCATGTCAGAAATAAGAATGCCAATCGTGGCTATCCCATTACGATCTTGTTTCACCCATTGAACATACATCCAGCTGAGTCTGTCATAGTGTCTCTTACGATCCCCCTTTATTCTAGATCCGTTTCACTGAGCACGAGATTAATCGTGACAAGATAATGACGTAATAATAGGACCTTCAGAGAGACTGCAGGCTGCCGATTTATAAACGCGTGTTTATCGTAATAACGTCATGTTTTTTCTACTCGGATTGCATGAGTTAGCGAGTATAGTGCATGTTTTAGTCGTATTTGCACTCCCATGGAAACTGTAAAAGAACTAGTATCGCATAACGGAGCTGGTATATGCTGGCCAGAAATACGAGAGCGAGCGAGTGAGGATTCGTTTAAATATGGTTAATCCAGCCACAGGCAGATAAGAACGTAGCTAGTTTTGTTTACTTTGGGCGCATACATTTATCATGCCATTAGCAACATAGGTTTCGTGATGGTACACGAGTACTTCTAAAATGTTCTATATTATGTAGTAGTATATGTAGGCAATAGCGACGAGGCACAAGGCCGAAGCTGCCGGCCTTTAATATTGTGAGTAACTTTATTAAAGCTCCGTCTCCTTACAAGCTAGGAGCTTCATTCTCGCTTGTATCCCTTGGCAACGACATCATTATACTCCCCCACAAAATTCGCTACCAGCGTAACACGCCAACAAAAGCACCAGCAACAGCCCGGCCGACTGCCTGTCGGTGAAAAAAGAGTGAGGGAACTCAGCCAGAAATATCGGACCAATAATCCTTAACATTACACGAGCCTTATTAAGGACATTAAAGCGTTCATAACACACCGCGGTTTGGTACGTGATGATATCGCCTACTTTCACCGGCGTGTTTGCCCTCGCACAGGAGGTCTATATTCTGACTACGACGTCGTTAACGTTGCTTGAATTCGGTGTTGGTACTTGCAGAGAAGAAAGGCTAACGGGGTGGAAATATCCGAAAGGTGGGAGGGAAAGCTCCCCTGTTTTAATACCTACGATCTTCTGCTCTATTCAAATATAATATTTTCACCCCTTTTATTTTCTCTCCATCTCTCTTTCCTTCTCGTTCTCTTCTTCCTCTGTTTCATTACATTTCTGCGCGGTACGTTTACATTGGGAATCAACGGCTCCCGGCTTTCACTGCTTCAAGTGAACATTCCAATCAGCATGTTTCTTCTCGTCTTTCGGAAATGTTCTGCTATATTTGAGTAGCTTGGTGTTATTCGCCAATTTAGGATCGTCAAAGAAATTCGAGCGGGTGCCACTTAGCCACGTCATTCTATGTGAATTGGTCTTTACGATTTCGAGGAAGGATCCAACACATTTCAAGATATCGCACAACTTGCATGCGATGCTCGAGCCATCAAGAATGAATCAACAAGGTCTTCGTTTCTTCGTCGGCAGTTCCATTGAGTAAAGGCAATGTCTGTACATTGCAAGCACTATGAAAAGACTTTCCTCTATTTCTCTTCAATTACCAAGCGAGGACGCGACAGTGCGGAGCGCTCCTTAAGCCGTGCCCAGCGAATTGCGGTTACTGGCACGATTCACCTGGCAACTTTTGTGGTGAACCACGTCAATGGATCGGTCGTGCCGCCACTATTGCCTCGTCGGAACAACTAAAACTAACTGCTGTGTCAGCGATAACATACCACGATTCCCAAGCTTTTCGACTTGTATCAGAAGTTTGAGCATATTGATACTTCTCACGGAGAAGTTCGAAACCAAACTGTTCTTGCATTAAAGACATTAGTGTCGCTTCTATGATTTACGAATATGAGTATCCTTTTTCACGGGGAGTTCGCTCGAGAGTGAAGCTAGATAGGAAAGATTGCGTCATTCCCGTCAACCTATACATATGTACAGTACAGTACCTGTTAAGTAGATTGCGACTGACACCATTCAGATGGCAGCAACGCAGCCGGCGGAAGGAGCTTTGCTCTTTTTGTGGCGGTGCGCGCATTCGCCATGGCAGCAGCGCTCCGAAGACCTGTGTTGACACTTAAAAGGTCGGAGTAAGCGCAAGTAAGAAGTGTGTACATAGCCTACTATCGGACGACGAAAGCTGCTGGGTCGGGCTTCTTACCCGCTGACACGCTCGCTGCTAAGTACATTGCTACTCTGGGTGAGCTGCTTTCCGCAACACGCGAGGAAGGTTTGTCATCGGTATTGCTTTGAAAAGGGGTCGTCGAACGGTGGCATAGCTGCAGGAAGAAAGGATACGGTTGAGATGCAATGTAGAACGTGGAAAAATAGACAGGAGAGAGTGTGGGAGAGGTGGAGGAGGTGACGAGGCGGAGGCTGTGCGAATGATGGAAGTGAGGTGAAGTGCGCGGTAGTGGCTCATACTAGTCGCAAAGCCCTTTTCCCCGAGTAGAGGGAGAGAGAGAGAGAGAGAGTTGGCAAGCCCCTTTTCTTAGAAGCCGCGTAAAACCATTTTCCGACCGCGAGCAATATGAAGTTTCTCTCCCTCCACTCGGCTAATGCTCCGCTTCCAAAGATTTACAGGGTAGAGCGCCCCGACGATGTTTTAAATTGCATCGGCCGGCTAGTCTCACGAAATATCGATGAGCAAAACTTTTTGCGGCTCCCTCTGCCGTTGCTTGCCAGTAGCAGTCCCACTCGAATTGCAGGGCAGGGAAACTTGGCCGGTAGTAAGAGACCGCCGAGTTTCCTGAAAGAAGGGGATGAAGCGGCAAAAGAAGTTTTCTTTGTTACGCGTCTGATTTCAATACCACCCCCACGGGTGAATAGTGCCCTGTGGGCTATAGCTTGCTCCTAACGCGACTGCCGTGTTCCATGAAAAGAAACTCGCAACTGGACTGCAACTGACAAAGAGACAACGCTACCATAAAAGCACGCTTCGGATTATAGGTACGCTCCCACTCCACTTATGTGCACTCTCTCAATTAAAAGTATGCTGAACGTAAGCTTTGGCTCGGGTATGAGCGTTTCGGTTCACCCACAACCGAAATCACCCTCTATTCGCTAGCAAGAGATTTCATTTGATGATTATAGTATTCAACACTCAGTTCGAACATTTAGTATTACGTGAACTAACTTATTGATGCATTTGAATTACGGCTTATGCCCTCTAGTCGAGTTGGTTAAATATTAGTGCCTCTAATATAGTTAAACCACCAGGATTTATCGTTGCACAGAAAATTAATACATTCCTGGTGCGAGCACCCTGCGAGCATTGTGCGCCAATTCCTAGATACAGAATTTAATATAGTTTGAGCATGCATAACGACCCGGCTCCATCACGGCATATGCTTGAAACTAGGAATTGCTCGATGCTGTAAGCAACAGCTAAGTCATTTACATATCACTTCGACAGCGACTGAGTCGCACCGGTTAATGCTCTTGTCGACTAATGGTTCGCAATTATCCCTTAACCTCAAAGGCTCCTATTCATCCAACTTCCAGCGATTTTAATACTGGGGCTTTGGCTACAGTGATGTGACTCTCGTATACATCAGGATCTAGAATTGTATACGACTGGCTAACAATAAGTAAAAATTAAGAGAGACCGAAGCATAAATACTATATCATAATTTCAATACCGTATCGAGTGTCCAATTTCTATTCAATTTGAAAAAAATTCAAGGACCTGCGCTTAAAAGTTTTAAGCGATCCTAGCCAATTTTCGATAAAAGTATCGCGAATCTTTTTCTACAAGAGTAATCGCTCGCTCTTGGGAGCGCAGAAAGCATATTAAATTAAAGTGGTTCGGGGAATTTCGAATATCAAGCGAGTTGGACGTGGAAAAAAGAAGCTCTCTTATCGTTTTGCTGTCCTAGCCGTAGTGGCATTGGGTGGTCCTGGTGGATTTCCAGCAGCGCAAATGCCAGTTTTCGTTTGCAACAAGCGATCCGAGTCATCCGGAATGAGAGCGTCCGGCATAAAGTGTAGAGGCTGGATGAGCGGGGCCCGGATAGAAGGTTGGAGGAAAGGAGACGAGGAAAGCTGAACATGCCGGATTCGCGCCGTTATGAATCGTGCAATCAAGGCTGGGACCACTTGGGTCGGGACTTCAGGCAGCTGATGCCTCCCTACTTCCGGCTGTTGCCGAAAGGGTTGACTGGATTTGCAACTTCTGCCCCGCCCGCTACTGTTGTACCTTTTCGCCTGGGGCAACCTGCTGCGCTCATTAGAATTACAGAAACTTTAATGGACGAGGAGAGTCATTGTCCCAAATTGTCGCGCCTCAATGAAATTACTCCTGGTGGCCAGACAAATCGAAAGAAAAGAATTGGATAACTTATAACTGCGATCCCAAGAAGATGCATGGCAACAGCGGAACTGGATTAAAGTCTTAAATTAAACTTTAGATAATTATAATAAGGAGACTCATTGGAGTTTGAAAGAAGCTCAACGCAAAATTACTGTATAATTCCAAGAGAATGAATACCAGGCTGCGCGACTGTTGGCAAAGAGCAAGCGGACATGTAAGTAACTCATGGTTAATAACACTAACTACAAGTGAGTGAGCCTTTATACAGAAGTTACGTATGAGGATACTGCAGAATGAAGCTGGCTCTCACGACAACAAAGCCTCTGAAATGAGTTTGTGACCAGTAAAATTGTTGATGTCATGCGAAGTGACGAATGCTTAACATGTATTCGTAAGCTACAATAAAACAAGAATAGGTAATCATCACATTAAATCTGCCACTTTCAGGATGGCGCTGAAAATGTTGTCATTCAACTTTTAGCCAAGTAGAGTTTTTCAGGTTTAATCCGCTATCTGCTTGTTACTCCATTTCTCGATCTACTTCCTTGAGATTAAGAATATGTTTTGTCATCGAGGATAGAAGAGCTCTGCCGGTTTGCATCTTAAGCACTAGTGGAATGCCCTGCTATTGGAGGTGTACACGATATCAGCGGGTGTCCTTTGTGGGTGCGCGCGGCCGATAATTCTTTTCAGTTCGTCGCCGGGAAAGTTTTCGCTTCCACGGGGGCCGGCTTCCTTCCTCCATAAATCAGAGATAAATCACTTTTAAACTCGCGCTGTTAGCTCCAACTCGTCGCCGGGACTTGGTAGACCGCCACCGCGGATTCCCTCAGGCCGGACGGAAGATCCTTGGAATCGATGGTGCGCGAGGTAATGAATACGTCTCTTGGCCTGCCGTCGACTTTTCCCACTCGTTCCAATAGCACTGATGCAATTAATAGAATTGAATTGTAATCGTGGCGCACGACTTCGCCTAATACTAGCAGTCTTTTCTTCACCATCAATTTTTCTGGAATGTGGCTTCTTGACTAGGATTCACTTGGTATCATTGCGAGATAAGCCAATAATTTTCTGAGATGCACTGCCCATCTCTTATCTCGAACTTCCTAGCCGTCCATTTTTCAATTAGAACGCCCGGTTGCACTGGCCGAACTTGTGAGCTTTCAATTCCAAGCTTTTTATATCTCTCGGTGGAATTTCTTTTCTCCCAAAGTTCACCCCAATGACAAAATTGTACATGAGCAATGTTAATAAAATAGCAGAAGAATAGCATAAAAACCTACAACATGAAGAAGATACTTGGAAAATATAAGCGGGTTGCTGCCTTAACGAAACATTATAATAAAATGATTTAAACTGAGGAAACTTTTCACCCGGAAGCGAATTGTATAATAGTTCGCAAGAATGTGGATGTAATCTCGGTAACGCCGCATGCTCGCTGTTCTCAGCGTTTCCTTTGGGTTCACTGAAAATACATTCACCGCAATTCCGCTTATTCTCAGCCTTTCTCTCACTAGGAACAATTTCCCCTTGCTAAACGGCCAAATATTCCCCGCCGACAATTCTATACCTTTGCGCGGCGAAGGCGAAGCAAGTATTTTGCTTCTACTCGCATGTTAACTCTCGATTTTCTGGCTCGCGGGTTAGGTCATTTTGCAGTAAAGTCGAGCTAGTTCCGGCACGAGCAGTGATGGAGTCACCTGCCAAAATATTGGAAGCTGTGAGCTTGATCAAGTCCAATTTATAATTCATCAAGTACCTTGGGTGGATTCACCCATAACGCTACTAGAACAACTCAATGACGTCCGCGTGTGACTTGCATCCTGAAATAACCATTCGCAAGAAAGTTTCGAGAGTATGCAATAGTGAAATAGAAGTCTCCTCCAGCAATTGTCGTGAATGCTCCATATTTACTGGCGGAGATTGAAGAAAGAGGGAGAGGCGGAAAGCCAAGTCGAACAAGCGAGCGATTTGATCTCTCAACCGAGAAAGTGTCCCGAGCGAACTTTTCTCTTTACCCTCTCGAGTCTTTAACATCCCCACGTGGCCTCTCTCTGTTCCTCGGCCCATAAATTCGCTCTCTAAACCGAAAAATTGCTTTCACTTCGAGAAAGTATGTTTGCCTTCCCCGACCCTGCTTCACGAACCATTGTCTTCGAAACCCATTTACATCAAGACGAGGGGATGGCGGACAAACACTCTAACCGCTGACAGACCAAAGATGCTCTTTTAATTTAGGGACGAAAATATCGAGTACGAAGACTGGCTTCAATAAGAAAGGCACTGCAAGTTTTAGTACTTCATCTGTTCTCCGCGAGAAAAAGCTCCTATCTCCATGCCAAATCGATGCATCCAATATCACCTGCAATTTATAATATCGAAAAATTCGTAGGTGAAAATATCACGCCATAGGGAGAAATAGAGAGCGGCAGACAGACGCGAAGAACGGTGTAGGCGGATCGTCTATATAATATTATATATATCGGAAACTTTAAGTGCCATATCCTTGTCGCAATATTGAATTGAATAAGAGGAAACCGACGTAAAAGGCTTTCAATAGCACGAGAGCCAAGAACGAAAGTGATGATTGAAATTGAATTTTTAAACAATTGTCAACGTTGTTACAAACTGGTCCTTGTTGCCGTGTTGACAGGCTATATTTCCACAGAACAAAAAGTAGAGCATTCCTGGATTATACTTAGCCAGAAAATAGGAATAATTTAAGAGTGGCTGGCACGTCGTCGGAACTTATTGGAATTTTCCAGCATAAACGAGTATCGTTTAGCCTTACGTTCGAGGAAGGCATAACATGGTACGCGAAAGGGAAGGGGGTTGGGGGCGGGAGTGGCGGTGGTGGTGGTCGCGGCTTAGTAGAGCGGAAAATAATCCAATTGAAAGCGACGAGCGGATCTTCCATTAAACGAAAGGGGGCTTAAAGGAAGCAGATCGATTGCCAGCCAGCTTTAATACCGAAGGTCTCATCGCTGAGACGAAAATTCCAACGGTACTCCGTACTATATCGTTACGAGAGAGCACATCGGAAATCGCTGTAACACACGAGCTGTAAATTACTAATACCGACTACACGTGAACCGCAGAAGCACCCTTCATTACGATCCCTGGTGGAAGTGTTAACTGTGGTTTTACTTTTCACACACAGCCACGGGTAACGAAATTTTCCGACCGCACCGGACCCAGTAGATCAAGTTCCCTGATGAGTCCAATTGTTCTCGAAAGTTCGACGAATCTATCACGGCTAGCGGCTACTAATTTTCGTATCGGACACGCACAGACAAAAACCAACTATTTAACAGAGAGGAACTCGTAACACGAGGAGAGGTCCTTGAAAAATTGTTGTTGTGTCTGACGAACATTATGAATAAGAGGAGCTCCAGACTACCACCGATAGTTCGAATAATAAGGCTGGACTGAAAGTGCGCGAGGTCTGCATCGAATTGGCAACTGCTGCGGTAACAGGTATAGCGAAGATGGCGGAATGAATCCAATGGGGAAACTAGTGGATCAAAGGCGACGAGTAGGAGGAAACCAGGTAATTCGCATCGGTCGTTTCGGAGGTCCATTCTACCGCTAGCACAGATGAATCCTTTGTCTGTCGATGTTTACACTGACTGTCGGTTGGCGCATGGCGCTTCAATGCCGCGATACTTAATTAACGTACTTCCTTTAAGCGGGCTGCCATAGTCCCGGGCTTAATCCAACGGCCAGAAATGGCCGGTGCTATTTCCACCTGATCGGTCCGACAAACAAACCGAAAGCCGAGTAATGCAAACTGATTCGACGGGGGATATAAGCGGTGCAGTAGCCCCCTGACGCTGTTCTACCCGACTTGCGCTTGCTCCATCAATGAGACACGACATAGCCAGCACGTCGTGACAACAACAACAGACCACACACCGAGTATATGACGCAGACACGTCCTCGAACCCGTCGAAAAGCCGCATCCCATCGCACTCGGTTCTCCCGAGTGCTCGTCTCCGCATCCTCGTGAATTAAATGACCCAGATCCAGCTATTTACCAGCGCTACAAATGTCCCCTGTCCCCCGAGCCTCCGGAATTTGCCTCCGCTGCTGGAGACACACGCGGCAGCTAATGGCTTCGTCCTCGCAAGACAAAACAACGAGGACAGTAGGCTTTGAACCTAACATTCGGATGACATTACAATGGTGCTGTCCGCACACGTGTGTAGGCTAGTCGAGCTAAATGGAACTTATTTTGTGATACGGGATAATGGCCTCTCGACTGAATAGCCAGAAATGTTACAGGCGCATTCCAGAATACACGATGGAATACTATCATAGTGCGTGGCTCAATCTCTGGTAAATTTAGGGGATAGGTTTCAAATAGACTGATAAAAGGGATGGATCCTCTGGTTAAAGTATTTTCCAGTCAGAAATCAAACATTCACGTATATTTCGTCCTTCCATCCTTCCGTGGTGAATTACTTATAAAATGTACATATGAATTTTCATGGCACATTTCTCATGACTACATGATCTATTATTAAATGCAAGTTTAAATGCAGCTGGAGAACAAACGTGATAATCCTCGGCTTAAGCAGGCCGATATTTTGCGTTGCCAACGACTAGCGGGTTAATGGTGATACGCGGTATAAGCGTGGTATTAAAGTGTGGTAATCCCACCTGTACATATTGCTCTCTAAGATAAGAAGGACCTATTAAACATCTATCGTACCGCATACAACATCTATAATTAAGGGCATAATCAAAAGGTCGTCCAGCGCAACTACAAATTAGCACCACTTATAAAGTCAAAGTTGCCGGCCTGAGATGGGCCGCTACTTGCTTGAAGCGGCATCTTCAACGGAGCGATTGGAAGTAAGTGGTAACTATGATCATTACGAGGCGACACTTGGCGTAAGTTATATTTAACTTCTTCATAAACCGGCGTCTCAAGCACGAGGAAGTGATAAGAGCACCGGACTGAAAAAATCTGTATCACATATTTATAATGTCGCATACATATACAGCACAGGGTTAGAATGCGTGAGTGGAAAGATATTGGGCCAGAAAGAAAAAAGGGCTTGTAATAAGCAATAGGATCTTAAGAATCAATGTCAGGCAGTAGGGCAATTCTCACTCGATAGGCCATACTGTCGCCTGTCAGCCGTCGCTGCTAATGACCACCAAGCCGTTAGAGACTTTATCTATCTCTGGGCGGTCATTACGTTGCCTTTGTTTCATCGTGAACTGGATTCGGTTCGCAAAAAAGGTCCCTATCGCCGACTTAAACTTCTTGCTGAGAAAGTGTGGGAGTGGGCGTAGGGTACGTAGGAGAAATGCTCAGCTCAATGGGTCGCTTCCAATGAACTTAACGAAGGCCGACCCCCGATCGATCTCGGTGAACTAGAGTTATCGGAGCGTACACTTAAAGTTCAAGCCCCTGAAACAGCAGATAACGGAGCTCCAACCGCTACTACGGTGAATGGCGTGTTATATTGTTATGGGATTAACTAAAGCAGGCAAAGTAGACAAATATTATCGTTCATGATGCGCTTCATTGTTCTTGCGCATTCAATCCCTCACTCGCATAGTCGTCGAAGCACACAAAAGCCTCTTGTCGCTGGCGGTGTGAAGCTTCCCGCTCAAGCTTCCGATGCATATACTCGCATGATATGTCTCACATACACGCGCACAGATTGCAACAGCGAAAATAGTATTAGGCTTTTGTTACACCATGCGTTTTCTATCTGTTTGCCACGCAGGGACAGCCCGTGCTATAACCTTCAACGTATGCACTAGAAAGTGGTGGAAAACACCTGGTGTAACAGCAGCCTTACGATATACATTCACGAGACTTCGTGTTTGCATTGCTCCTCTCGTTCGTCGACGATAGTTTGCCTTAAAAATAGTAGTTCGAATTCAATTATCTCCTTTTACTGACCAGTGAATAGTTGGGGCAGTGTGGATTCAGCGGTACCGCACTAGCTAGTATGATAGTTCACTGGTAACGAGAACTCGTGTTGGTTTATTCGTAAATAAAGGCCAGCGCATACAGAGCGAACTCTCCGACATTGTTACTCACCGCTTCGGTGTGAACTGGATGCGCGGCGAAGAGTAATCCGGACAGAGCTGCGAATCCTGGCCGAAGTGATGCCACCGTTAAGCTCACCCTTGTGACTAGAATACAGGCGGCCGCGTGCAAGACAATATTCGTCGTATGGTACCATGTCGGCGATAATCCTGATATTAAGTAGTTTAGCCTGTAACATAAAATAGGTAAAGGTCACACAATTTCACCCCTTGACCTTATCTAATACAGCATGCATCGGTACTTCGCACGGCAGTTCATATATTATAATCTACACCACAAAACTGACCCAGGCTTGGCCGAATCTACACTCTGGAGTACAAAACTGCATATTTTAAGTTAGTCTGTGATTGAAACGAGCAGTAGTAATAATTGATGAAATGTTCTACGTGGGGTATCCGGTGAACCAAGGGGAATAGGAAAAATAGATGGGAAATCGAGCCACCATCCGAGGAGGAAAACAAACATCGTAGGTGCTGACGCGGCTGAGTAATAATTTTGAAAGTCTGCCGACGGCATAAGTTCGCTGCCCCTAGCGGCCCTGAATTTGGCCCTGTTCCAGGTGTCAAGGATCCTAGCTGGCCGGCCGGAGGCGTAGTCTGACTCCTCCTTGGCCCCAGATCAAGCAAAGAACCTCGCTACGTCAGTAGCAGGTTCGCACGCAGATTTAACCCTGATGTTAATGCGCCCCTTCCACCCACCCATCTCCGTTTATTACGCCCGCTTCTATGCTCTTACTCTTTAATTACCCTCCAACTACTTGACACAAATGAATCTAATAAGAAAATCCAATTGAGAAAGTAGGTGATTCTCCCTTTATCACGCGACAATTATTTCCTTTTGAAATTCAGAGTGGGAGGTCGCTTTGGAGATAATGCCGTTAAAAATTCAACCGGTACAGTCTTAAGCCCTTAATCTGCTTTGTTTCTCAAAATATCCTCTTATACGTATGGCAAACTTAGCCCGGCTGGGTGCCCATGTAAGTTTTCGACGTTTCGTTTAAATTTAGATTTCGTGCATACTGTCTGCTAATAGTATTAATTGCTCTGTGAATTTCTATTCAATTATAAGACGGAATTCATATTGCAGATTGTAATTGGTGTCGGTGGAAGGATTGGCATTCGTGCCAATTCGGACTACATGACAATTTACGAAGGGCCGCGGAACAAGGAATGCAACATCTCGGATTTCATTTCATTTCATTGCGAATGAACCTCTGGCGCCGACGGCTTTTAAACAATACTCACAGTGCGCCTGATTTCCCAAGCAATTCGAGTCCAAAGCCAGATTATGCGGTGGCACGAGCGCGTACTTCTCGCCAAGAATGGAATATGATGAACCAAAACTGTTATTCACGCCGCTGACCACCGCGGCTGACCTGATGCATACTAACTCTGTCTGACCACAAGTGTATTCTTATTACTGGCTAGCCGCGGTGGCTTATATTAGTTCTATTTCACCGTGCAAACCCGTAACTACGAACTTGCAACCACTGTCTGCACAATCTATACTTATTCCAACAACAGCAGCACGCACATTTGATGAGTTGCGCTAACTTTCTGCATTGGGAAGTATATGCCCCGGTATACCCAAGTGTGCCTGTTGTCAAGAGAACCTTGAGTACATTCACACTCTATGAACAGAGACGGCGAAAGAGCATTTTCATCAAAAGGTAGCGTGCTACAAACTCAAGCTTCAGCTTGCCCTTTTTAACCAAATTATCTCCTACTGGATTACACGTTCCCACTTGCAAAGGCCAGTCTAATTATAGATACATATACTATATCTAGTAGCAGGAAAGATCCAGAAGATAGAGAGGCAAGACGGACCCCAGTGATATTCAGCGCAAATAGCGAAAGAATCCAATTAACGAATGCTCCCTTACTGTTGATTTAAAATTAATTCCATTCTAGAATGAAATTAAATTCTTTCCTAAACCCTTTTTCCATTACAGTCTGTTTGACCGGGTTAAGTACCAAAGTGACGTTTACTTTTAAGTATTGCGTTCATCCTTCATTTTTCGCTTTATTCGTATTGCAAAGTAAAATCAAATTTGAAGAATCAACTTGAATAAGTGAATTTCGAGGAGGGGAGAAAAGAAGAAGAAACAGAGCGTGAGTGGAGTAGAGTGAAAGAGTGGGGATGTTGGAGTGAGGGGAAGTAGTGCTCAATGAGGAGAAGCCCGAGGCACCATAGCAAACTGGTATCGTTACCAGATTTTATATCATGCCGTAATAGCATCTTCCACGTAGATCCTCTCTATATAATACGTGATCTGTTTTAAAAGTTTCCCTGGCAACTTTCGTTTGTAGCCAGCAAACGCAAGAGAATAGCTACAACGAGAGAAAAATGACGGTATTATTTCAAGCCGGTTATTACGTAGTTTTGGCAAAGCCGGTGTATCAGGACAGATCCAACTTGTCAAAGGAAATTTAATGGCAGGAAAGTCGTACAATTAATACGAAAAGGCGCAGCGCCGCATTAAGCTTTGCTTTCTCAACTGTATATCTGTTGATAATAAAGAGTGCCGATGACTAATAGGCGTTGTACTTCTTCGGTGTTCTAAAGCCATTTGGAAGTTCGAAGTTGTACTTCAAATTTCTTTACTGATCCTAGACGAAAGCCGCTTCACCGTAAACCATTTGTGATTAGTTTCGAGAGATTGAGATAGAGGGGGGTATACAGTCTCGATCACATCTACGGTAGAAAGTACACGCTTCTTTCAACGGAATATACGTGGATCAAATTTCGACTGAAGAAAAGAATCTGCTGGACCGACGCTTCTACTCAAGAGTAGTTTTAGATGGTCACACTTTCTACAGGTTCCTGCATATTGAAAAATATTCGCTGAACCTGACACGTGCATATGCAAGCAAGTACTTTTGTAAGCCAGTTCTTCCCAAGTGAGATTCTGCGAGCTTCCAGGTCGACGCTTTTTTCAGCCAGCGAGTCTGTACGTGTCTATCTATGCAAATAGAGAAATACTTAAGTGGAAGTACTAATGTCAGCAGTGAGTTTTTCTCTGTTGGAGAGGATGGGAAAAGCCAGTGGATACTTAGAGGATAGATGAAGACGTTGCACCGGATAAGGGCGCATCATCTTCGCGAAAGCGAGAGCCAAGCTCTCTAGGCCAGCATAGGACCCGATTCCAAGCCGATCGTGCGCGGAATATGGCGAACTGACTGGGATACCGACTGCGAATCCACGATGCTGCCTCAGTGATTTAAGGAAGGGAAGCCAGCAGCAGCCTCCCTTACTTCCAGTCACGTATCTCTCCCTAGCAAAGTGTACGCCAAGATATATCATCGGTGCTTGGTGACTTCGATCTTACTTGGAGCGCGCGCACACGCTCTCATATTCTCTGCCCGGGCTAACTTTTGACAGCTGGCAAAGTTCTAGCCTCTGATCCATGTTCGCATATCACTTGGCACACACTCTTGTATAAACTTAGCTTGCATTATACAGGCGGGCTAGACTCGAAAAATGCTTCCTTGCCGAGAGACGCAGTCATTGCATATACTTAAATTTTGCCCTGGTAACTGGGGCACTCGGGAAACCGCCAAGTCTAACCGTTTCAAGCTCTTAAAGTGAAAAGAGTTCTAGCTGACTAACTAATTAGTACTGGAGAGACAGTGTTGCTTTTAGGTTAACTTTTAAAGAAAGTGAATGATTGTCGAATTGTGAACGGTGGCACATAATTTGGAATTCGTATTATTCCACGCAAGTATTCCAGAAAAATGACCTCAACAGACTTTGTATAAAAGTTTACTGGGTCTAGTGCTAAAATATTATTTGGAGTTCGCTTCAGGATCCAATGCAAATACATTCGCCCGGGCTGCAATCACCGCCAAGCAAATTCGCCCGATAAACTTTCAACTCTGACCTTTTTAAAGATGTATGTTACTCCGCGAGGTGAACTGCGAGCTACGTTTTTAGCAGCCTAACATGATAGTTTACCCGGTTGCTTAATAATGCAAGCGCGAACATCCACGCAATGCCTTTTGCCGCGAGCAGTGCAAAAAGCGTGACAGAAATAGAACAAACTTGAAACTTACATAGTGGAGCTACTGTTCGGGGGGAATAAATGAAAACTCGATGAGAGTTATAACAAGCCGCGTAGGTAGAGGCCAAAGGGAGAGAGTGGAAATAAAGCGGAAAAAGTTAGGGCGGACGGGAAATAACATCATAAATAAATACCAGACAATTACATTGCTAGGAAACCACCAAGTACCAATAAAAACTACCTGTTTAACGACATGCCACGATAAAACACTTTGAAGCAGCGGGTATACGCGAAACCGTGTACACTGTATTCTCGATTACTATCTTTCAAAGCGTGCCATATGCCAAGATAACCAGCTCGATCTTTGCTAAACCATTGCGTTGGAAGGCCATTTTTCTTCTCTCTCCCACCCCCGACCCTTCCACCCCACTTCTCCCCTCTGTCTTCCATCTCTTTTATTCGAACCTTTTCACCCTTCCAGGACAGAGCGTTTCTCTTTCACATACCTCTACGCATCCGCATCAGATAATACGGTGAATTACGGCCGCTTATACGTCTTGAGTGGAGCCATATATCAACGGGCGGGCCTCATTCCTTTCCGAGATTGTATATTGGAAAATATGGCGTGTCCATGTCGAACATGATGAAGGAGTTTCGAGAGCAGGGTAGCCGGTGAAACGCGAGGCGCGCAATGTCCGTGGGTAATGCCTCATAATCATTATGCATTGCACTCTGATATCTGGTGCACGGCCGAAATTGCAGGTGCCGCGGCAACATTTCCTCGAGCATTATCCAGACCAATCTTCGCTCGCGTGTGAAGCTCGCCCGAAGCCACCGGCACCGGACAACCGATGATATCGCACCTCTCTGCTAAATCCCCCATCGAGCAATCAGAAACTAATATGGCATTCAACATGGCAACATCAGATTTTAGTTCTGCTTAATGCTCCAACTTATTAGAACATTCAAGGAATGTCAACAGAGGTATTGTATGTACTATAGTACGCTCGTAGATTAGCGCTAGTGGATATCTATGAGTGAGTGGCCGATCGCCATGTGAATTCATCGTGTCGCTCTCGTCGGCTCTCCTCTACGCCAGGAATATACATATACCGATCGATTAAACGCGATGCTTTCCAACAAGCCGTGCATTAAAAAGTCACGTTCTACAAGCGTACACTATCACCGACATACGCTGCTCGCCACGTCCTCTCTGTCCTCGTTATCCCCGGCTTGTAATCGACCAGTGATTTCCTTCTTTTTTCAAGTGTAATGGACCAGTGAGATCGGGCTGAAGTGCGCGTTCCTACACACTTTCATACGTAAAAGCGTAATCGTATTTAAAGCGTGGGTGACTCGGAAAAATTTGAAGTCAACGATGCAACACTTTATCGACTAATTTGTAACCGTGCCGCCAATCAGTGTGACCGGCTTAGGAAGCAGCCGATATCGCTAAGCGAAAATCCGACTCGCAGCTCGTGGATCCTGATCCCCCGGTATTGGGGACCGCTGGGAAATCGCCGGGGGTCGCTTTACTGCGGCTAAATTAACCTTCCGATCGAGCGTGTCCCCATACCGGAGCTCGTTAAGGAGCCCATTACATGCTGCATTCTAAAAGGAAAAGGCAGCGCACTTACTGCAACAGCAAACACCTAATCGAAAACGAGACTCGGAGAACTTATGTTTCTCGTGCTATTAGAACCTATTACAATGTAGATTGGATATACCACGTGGAATTCTAAGAGACCGGAAACCCTTTGGGAAACGGATAAAGAACACCTCGGTGGTAAACGATCACGTAAATAGAGCAAACTTAAACCTCTTCCTACCCAATCACTTGCCCTCTCATCCTTCACCTAATGCCGTCTTAAATCCAACCCTTCTATTATATCGAATAGCAATTCATCAATTTGCCACGCAATTAAAATTTAACGAATACATCCTTCAGTTATAATACCAGCTACACGGCCTCATTATATCTATAGGTACGTGCACAGAGAAATTATTGCGGGGTGGAAAGTTAAACTGAAATGAATGGCATCGTGTAATAAGTTCAACCGTGGAATATTATTGAACCATTGTAAGGGCAGCGTATATATAATATTATATGCTGGATATGATTAAAAGGTCGATAGTAATTATTTCAAAGCTGATAGCTCGACTGTCGAGTCAGGAAGTCATGGAATATTCACGGCACGACTACAGTAGAAATCGGTAAAAAGCTTTAAACTGACAATTCATGTGGGAAAATTGGCCGACATCCCGTGACTGCTTGAGGTCTGGCTTTGCCTGAAAATCGAGACTACCTCGTAGTCGCCTTTGATCCTTCCGGCAGCGCACAATCAGCACGAGGCCTTGCTTTACGATCGAGTGACTCGTTTTTCGAAGCGCGAGTAACGCGAGGATCCTGGCAGTTACTGCTTTAATAGAAGCCGACGCAGACTGAGAGCGCAGGAGAGGGAAAAAGAGGGGCAGAGAGAGGGGGAAAGAGCGAAAGAGAAAATATCATGGCAGAGAACAGAATCGCTGGATGCACTCGTTTTCTACTGCGATCGTTACAACAGTTCATTCTACGGAGAATCTACTCTACGAAACAGCAACGGCGGCTACCGGTGCCTTGAGATTAATCGGGTTTCAGAGCCGCCACCGACCCAGAGCGTTAGACACGACGTTTCAACGATCTCACATTTTCCACACTGTAGCGAAAGGGAACCGCGATGCTAACGAACGACGTGTCGCCAGGGAAAATTAAAGCTCTCGACCGTGTGGTATGCCTTAATAGAATTTCGGCCGTTTATAATCCACGTGTTAACGCCTGCTCGTAAAGAATATGTGCCGACGAGCACACCTCGCTTCGTGCGAGTTAACGTCACGCATGCCTGTCTCAACTCTGAAGGGATATACACGCATACGGTAGGCATGGGTACATTCTTTTGTACCAGCCACATTATGGCCGATCGTGTTTAAACGGAAATCGCCGAAGCAGTCACGCTTAGACGATTCCTCGTGAATGATAGAGAAGAATTACAGCGGCTTGATTTAAGATCGGCTTTACAATCGGCGCCGAAGTCATAAACCCAAGCGCAACAACACAACGGGCTGCGCATGCGAGGATTTATGACCGGCTACATGCACGATGCGCTTTACCTTTTTCTAAGTTTATGGAGGCTGCTTTTATCGGCGCAGACCATAGAAGTACGGGAGTTTGAAATGACAGAGCAGCGAATGTAAGTACATACAACGGCGCAGTAAGCCCTTTGCAAAGGGAAAACTTTCTTTCGGAAGTCGACTCATAACTTCATTTTGATCCCGGTGATAGCACGGAAACTGATAGAAATGATAAAACATGATTCTTCAAACCGATATGTCAATGAATTAATAAAATGAGATCAGTTGTTTTTGATTCCTCTCAATCTGATAAAAATAATCTTGACCTCTCCATAGTTCACAGTTAAAGACGATAGTAGTTTGCAGCCGAAAACGAAACCCTCTCCAGAAAGCAGAGCTGCGCTCTATGCGTCGGATCAATGCAGGTTTCTTTATAACATTGCCTACATGAAATTTCAGTGTTCCGGGTCACGTGAGCGACATCGCGTGCGATCGTAAAGTAAAGCCGTACCACAAATGAGTATGTACACCTGAAACGCTAGCTGAATGTCATCGGTAGTCGCAAGGCGAGGAAAAAGCCGAATGAACCGTGTATTTTATACGGTTAGACCACTTTTTGAATAACACGCTTATAGAATTTTTCGTCTTATCAAAGACACGCTCTCACGCGAGCCAGCGCAACGGCGTACTTTATCCACGACTGGATGAGCTGCACATACGTCTCGCTTGTATGGAGTCCAACACATTGCTAGAATATCCTCACGAACATTATATGTACCGTTGTACAAAAGCAGAACGTAACGCGACCAGCTATTTTCTTCGACGATTTATCGCCATAAACGGTCTTTCTATCCATATAGAGATATACATATGTACCAATTAGTAACGAGCAAATTTTCTACGTAGCGGTGATGGTAATGGGATTGGGGGTGAGGGTGAGGGTGGTTTCTTATGATTCTTAACTTGCGAGCGACATAAATTCTTGGAGGGGGTGGGATTGCGCTCACCGTTCCCGTGCATGCGAGTCAAGACGTGTTTGCAGAGCAGGGGAAGCTTTATCGTTGCTGGGTAATGGGCGGCTGTTTGCGAGGTGGAGGCGCGTATAAATTCGACTCGCGAGGAGGAACGGAGGATGAAAAAAGGGGGCGAAGTGAGATGGCGAGAGGTGGATGACGCTGAAGAGCGAGCAAGAGAGGGAGAAGAGAGAAGAGAGGGATGGGTGGCTGGGCGATGAGAAGAAAGAAACTGCGAGGTAGCTTCTCTATCCTCCAAGGATATCCCGAGCTATTCAGCGGCGAGAGGAAAGAAGGAGACCCACAATTCCGTGGGAAGAATACCTCTGGGTATTTAAGGGATAAACTGCCGCGCGGAACTAAACGGACCCTGTACGTAGTCCACGTGTACCGCCTCCGTTTACCGCACCGCCCATCCATTCGAAGCCACGGGGGAGACGGTAGATGGCTCCTGTACTCCGGAGAATCATCCATATGAAATAGACGAGACAGTATCTTCGACCGAATTGAAATATACTCCACGGCCAGATACGACGGGGCTTCCACGCGGCACGCGCCCTACTGTCAGGCAGATCCAAAAGGTAGCCAGCCAGCTTCCTCCCATGACAATAAGCTTGAACACAACCGCCGCCGGCCGATTCTTCTGTATTTTCTGCGCGCAAATATCTCAGGGGATGCCGAGACAGTGGTACGAACTGGAACGTTACTAAGCTTCCGGTAGAGATTGGTTCGTAAGTACTTTCAAGCTTTCCTCGGTTACAACCAACACCATTTGATCCGAATGGTACGTGTATATGTATATATTTTCATATTTATATATAGCATTTTTCCTGCTATAAATGAGCTGCGCACCGTGAATGCGATTGCGATGACACTGATGATTTAGTCACTGGGGATCCCGTGATCTCGTTAGCGTGTCCCAATCACTATTGGGTTACCTCATTAAATCATTAAATTGGATCCGTTGCGCGCCACGTATAATTCCGACCACATTGACCGGCCTGTTTATCGAACTGATTTCAGTCCTCGAGTGTTCCTGTGAAAGACAGGAGTAATATAATATTATCGATGCAGTTACTCTGATTACGCATATGCGGTACCTCGAGTAATATTTATTAACGATTGGCCAAACACACGGTGGATGCGACTTTAATGCGATTTGGCTTGCACCGCTGCTGTACCCTCACGGAAAGTTTCCAGCGGAAAGGAATGGAAAGTCCGAGGCACACTTTCTAGCTTCTAGGAGGCGCCAGCTTGCGAAAAAAGGTGAAATATTTGTCGAAATGAGGGGGTGCGAGAGAGAGAGAGAGAGGGAGAATTTTCAATTTTTTCCCGGAGTTCTCCAAGTTTCCCGTAAGCGAGACGTCCAGTGCTTGACGCGAGTATTTTAGAATTCCGAACAAAACTTCTGGCAAAGTGCGCTGTGTCAGCCCGAGACAGGAACGTGTCCTCCCTACCCATCTTATTTCTCGCTAGAAGGTGGGCCAAGAAAAAGGAAAATAAAAGCTGAATTTCCCTATTTCCCCTATTTCAGTTTCGAGGTGCACCTGTCACATGTCTTGGGCGGGAACTCCTTGTACATTGTTATTTTTCTGTTTAAAACGTTTTCCATTCCCCCCACCAGAAGCCCACTCTCTCACTCTCCCTCTCTGCAGGCGCGGGAGACAGCCGTAATGAGATTCCGTAACACAATCTATTACGTCCGTGTACCTTTGATACTAACCAGGCTATTATGCATGAATCTGATATGATAATTCATTCGCAAATTGCGAGCAGCCTAATAACGTACTCAACTGAAGCCAGCGTTAATCACCCTCAGTCACGGGGACTCCACATAGTAGAATGGAGAAGCAACAAGGTAGCTTGAATTGCCAAAGTGAGTGCCAATTGACTTATGGAGAATAATTATTTTTCACAATGAACATTGAAACGATCTGGCAATATGGCAACGATTGGCCTAACGAATGAAGTTGCGACCGAGAAGAGCGGATTCCATTATGATTTCGTTCAGCGAAACAAGAATACTAGTAGCGTGCGCCGATAATTAACGGTTAGCAGTTAGTGTTACTAACTTTATTAACGCTTTAAGTAACACTAACTGTCAAAGGTACACGCGATGAGTTTTTCTTCCAACTTTTACGTTGCTTTATCGGCCAGCTAGTTCTTCCGCTACGGCAACTTAGTAATTTAATTGTACTAATTATAATTGCAAAATTATGAGGCTTAAAATATAAGATCTGCCGGTGGAGTGGTCGAGAGAGTAAAGTACAAGTTGTGGGACTAGCCAGGAGAAGAGAAATTAAAAGGGGATGTCGATGAAGCCTGCCAATTAGCTTGCGCACGGGTGTTTTCTTCTAATTAATGTCGCTAAGTGAAGAGAGCCTGGAGCACGTATATTGTTCGCGAGGTGCTCGCATCGCAGTTGCACTGCTCTCTCATGTCGTAAGGACCTTCGTCCAGCCGGGATACATAGAGAGACGCCCTTATCAACGAGCTCCACGTTGGGAGGGTGAAACAAGGCCAGCCTCATTATGCGAGGACCGGCGGAGGCCTCTCGTCTCGAGAGTCTCGTATTGTCTCAAGGCAGCCCTTCTACGAAAATACCATAGCGTGCGCGCGCGCGCGCGCGCGTCTTCTAGTCTGTACATGTATCTTGTGCTACGAATACCACGACTTTCTCTCTATGCGCAGCGTAATACAAGAGGTAGATAGCCGCGGGTCGCACGATACGGCAAAACTCAGTGCGTCAGACATGGAGAAAATTCTGCTTTTCCTCCTAAGAATCGCAGAGACTGCGAAAGAGAGAGGGCGAGGGAGAGAAGAAGACGGAGGTAAGGTCACAAGAATTACATGGCAAGCTGTCTCCCCGAATGATCGTCCCAAAGAAATTGCTATTGTAACATATGCGAAGACCAGAGCAGGGCTAATGTGGAGAAGGGAAGAAAAAAATAGCTCGAGACGTACGTGCGTGTCGGGTGCCTGACCGACAGGTCGTGCTCAGGCAATTTTGGGGAATCGTTTGTCTCGGAAAAACCACCGAAAATGGATGTTCGCCTTCCCGACCGCATTCCGCACGTTCGCGTTCGTGGCTACATCGTAAAGTTTCCAGTAAAAACGTGAGGCGAAGATCCGAGTATGAGATATATTTTGCCGGAATGATACTAGAAAATCTGCCAGCAAATAGGCTTTAGTTTCGGATTCGGTGTTCTATTAAATCAGAGATTGTGCGAGCACATTTAAAACGTACTTTTTCCCAGCAGATGGGATATTCGGATTCAGAATGGAAGGAATACGCCGCTTTTCCATCAGCCGTCATCAGCCAACTCGAGGCGTGTTGCCCCAGTGGAATTCAAGGCTCGACCAAAAATCCGGACAGGAGAGTACCCTGCTCGTAAGAGTACGGGGAAACGGAGAACTTTTTTCTAATACCTACCCCACAGTGCTCCGTGCTTGCACATGAGAAAGCCACGCGGCATTTTAATTAGAGGGTATATGCTGGCAGAACGGCAGGTAGATCATTTCAACGTTGTGAGCAACTATTTGCTCGATTTTCTATACCGATTGCTCTCTGTTGATTTTCGGTCGCTTTGTGATGTTCATTCCAACCGAATTTCTGTCACAGATCGCGTCAAACTATTACGTACACACACGGTCGCTGATGTTCACATCAACTCTGACATGTATATACTCGCACTCAAATATGTGTGTTTAATTGGTAACCAAGAGGATGTCGCTCCGCACCCAGGATTAAACGTGCATACCACAAGATGTGCGTCCATGCCTCAACCATTGCTAAATTTTCCATTCTTATATTACTTTCCGTTGGCAAAAGAGCGTAACACCGCGGCGCCAGCGTGCGTCTGCCCGCTGCAGCTGCAATGGCGTACGCGCATGAGTTGAACGTTGCCTGGAAGGACCAGAGATGAGATAATTAGCGAATAAAACTTTCCGGGGTAATTCCTTCCCTCGGGAAAGGTTGACCGCGTTTCACTGAGAAACTGGTCTGAATTTCCATTTGTGTTAGCTCGATTAATCGGAGTTACTTCCTACTGGCAACGATCTTTTTATCCTCCCCACCACGAATCTCAATGTCGCTGCTGCTGACGCACGCTGGCCTCCATTCCTCTTATTCTTATTTCTGCCACAAATTCTGTGCTTTTTCGTTCCCAGGAATCGCACCTGCTTCTGTCAGAGGTGGCCTTGTCGCTATCGCCGGGAAACGAAAAAGCAGACGGTGCAACGTCATAGAAAGAGTCGCAGTGCGATTGCAGCTGGTGCCCGGCATCGCGGCCGAACAAGTGCCCGACTTTAGTTTTCTAGAGAGAAACAAATATTTGCAAATTGAGGTATTAAATATGAATGAAGGTACGCACATACGCGCGAACTGTTGGGCATACTCATATAAGCTGAGGATGACAGACGTGAAATTTGTAATAGTGATTGAGGAACGTGGGATTGTGTGCATTATGAGATCCTGGACGCACTGGTGAGCATTGAATAGGACTGTCCGTGTGATTTCCGATGTCGCGCGTTATCCGAGGATTAGCATTGATAATAATAGGCAGTACTCGGCTATCGCATTTCCCAAACGGACATCCTTCAATGACAGACGAAGAGTGAGGTCTAATTATCGATTATTAGGCACAGGTACTCCTATACACCCACGATTCCAATGAAGGCGGTACGTTTGCTGGAGGAACGACCGATAACAGCAGGCGTTCTGGAATATGGCCGCGAGTGGTACGATAATGGAATCCAATCCCGGTGAATCTCGCAAAGAGACTACACACAGCATTGTAGTCTACCTAATCGTAGGTGAAAATCGTCTATCTGAACAGGATTTCTAATTTCTATGATTTATAGACGTCTCAGCATGTACTCTCAAATCTGTCAAAGTCGGACATAAGCTGCTGGAAAAAAAGATTGAATTAGAAAATCCAATTCAGTAGCTACACTGATTAAGATGTATCACCGCGGTCACATTCATCGTGCAACCTATTCTCGTCTTGACAGAGAAATTATAAATGTAAATATATATATGTACAAAGGATGTGTGGCCACGTTTCAGAATATGTAGAGTGTACGCGCATTACTCAACGAGACACGTCGTTTTCGCAATTCGTCCGGCTTTGCTCTCGCAGCGTCCCAAAAACGAGAGCGACGTAATCATTTTATTCGCAATAGGTATACGTGCACTACAATTTACTTTGTCGCCGAGCGACGACGCTCCGTATTATTCTCCGTTATTTCGAGCATGTTATTTTCAAGCGCGCGAGTATCTCCGCATAGTCAGAGGAATGCGAAGAAACATATCCCTGCTACTCGCGTACGTGTGCATGTGAGTAGCGAAAAGAGAGTGCCACATGCCAACGCAAGATATCGCATCTTCCGTTGAATGGAAATACGTACGAATAAAAAGTAAGCGTTACGAGTTCGATGCCATATTTACTTATTGGACGAAGATTGGCCGAAGAAATCGAAGGAAACAGTATGCTCAATTGTGATACAAACTTCCAGCAGACAACTACCCACATAAAAGTTTTAAACTTCAAGCCAAATAGCTTGATTCCTTGCACGATGAGAAAGTTAACCATCTCCGTTCTTATTATAAATGTAGAAAGAACTCGCCAGCTTTGTCAAGATTTTGAATGTATTTTCAATGAATGTTGGTCGAAGTGCACTCGGCGCAGATGCCAGGCATGATTTACTCCTAATCAAGTAAGACAGCTGTCATCGCCACTTACTATCGCATTTCCAAACGGAAGCAGTATCGGATAAAAATTTAGTTGAAAAATATCAATACAAATTAAACTTGTTCACGAATAACTTGGTTTTGATTGCTAGCAGAATCCAAACTCTTATAATTCTTTTAATTAATCCCGGTGATAAGGATTAAAACTGACGTGGGAAGATGTAGATAAATATGAAAGTGGTGGTAGTATGAAGCCATGGAACGAATGAACCTCAGACTTTACATCACATTCATCACATATACTTCCTTTTCGAAAATTCACACAGCAGTTCGGCGCGATGGAAAAGCTCCTCCAGAGCTTATTATTTATTGGCTTATAAGTCTGCCATGCGGCATGAGTAATGAAGAGAATCCCCTCCTCATTCGGAACCTTGCTTGAGCCATTGCGAGGACTTATTATCCTGTCGCAGAAACTGTGAGGACGGAATTACAGGAATTACAGTGTCGGCCGTCCGCTAATTCCCAGGGTTTTTCCACGACGAGATTAAAAATGTGAATCCTCTCGGACAAATATTTACGAGAATATTCAGGAAAATGCGTGGAAAGAAATGTACAATAATATAATCGTGCGAGGAGAAGCGTGTCCAAAACTATATTTGTTCTCATTGTTGTGTGAGACATTAAGCTTTCAGTGACCATCATTCTCGCATACCACATCGTACGTACAACTGAGCTTTTCAGAAGCTTTCGAATAATAACAATTTGATATGAACACTCCCGGAAGAAAGTACGTATACAATAACGTTACTACAACTTACTGCATATTCAAAAACATATGTGGCCGGTCTTCAGCTGTGTGGGTCTATAGAAGTCACGTTCAGCTTCTTGATACTTATCATTCTCGTAACAAACAGAAGAATTCTTGGCAGTTTTGCGGCTGATATTTATTGAACATATAAACCCCGCGAAGACTGGGTAACTTTTTAAGCACCTGGGTTTATCAGCACTGTGAAAAACTACTCTGCTGTGGTTTTGCCTTACACGAAGGAGGTTGGAGGTTCGGAAAGTGGTGAAAGGTTAGTAGGGAGGTTTGCCATACCACGATCAATCATTCCTCGCAGCTAGCTGTACCCTCATTCACTTAAATCTTTCGAAAAGCATCCTTTACGACGAGTAAACTAGAGCGATTCACTATTTTCGCTATGTTAACATATTTTTTCGAGCGTCTACTGCAAACTGGTTCGAGTATTGGCCCATTATTTTCGAGAATCAATATCTAGATAAGAGTATGACACTAGGACAGGTTTGCAGTCTCCAGCAAGGATCCTTGACCGGGAAGTAATAGAAATAAATTTGAGAAGCCGATTACTACGGGCTGCACTGCGGGCTCGAAACCCGCTCGAACTCATAAACTTGAACCATCGATTACTATCACTTCCCATTATTAGCTGGGATGTGTCTGGTGGGCGTGCCCCAGCCGTTCAAGGGATGGCTTGCCGATTGCGTTACCGCTTCGAACGCAACCTAGACCAACCTCCCCATTATGTCCTATTCACATTAGCAATTAGTGCCGTCAAATTCGAACTCCTATACACAGTTACCACCACCTTGATAAATCATTGGTTCTACTATAATTGCGCTGGTTCACACCTGCTCGCAAGTCATGGGAAACTGCCGTGCTTCTAAATAGCAAAATGCGTGGGATCATCGCTTGAGGTCCAATTTGCATTCCCCGCTATGCTTACGTATATACTAGCAACGTCCCTCTAATACTGCTGTGCTCATTACGGGCCAGCTTAATTGTGGTATTTATGTGTGAAATGCGTCACGCCATGAGAGTTCCGGGAATCAGTAAACGAAGTTGATTAGCGACCCAATCAAGCGAATCACTGCGATCGATCGAATACCAAGGGGTTGCTTGTAAAAGTTGGCCAGCCTAACAGGCATAGAAGCATCGAAGTTCTTTCTCATTCGTCCAACTTTCATCGATCTTGTCGAGGACCGACAGCGGATTAGGGCATTAGACGGACGAGGGAGATGAGGCAGTCCCGGCATATCGATTGGAAGTAATCGATCAAACGATCTAACGACCGTCGTAGACCTCGCATGACCTCGCAGTGGCCTCGAGCTACCGCGTCAACGAGTGGCCCTGGCTTCGCTTTACCGCCACAACAGAAGTGCTTCTTACCGAACTCACCGACTTCCGCAAGCGGCTTTCCCGCCAGCCAGTTTCTTCTCTTTCTTTTCGTGATCGTGACTAAAACCAGATCGGAAACCTCCCGCTTATCGCGCGCCACTTCATTGACAATCTGAGTGCGGCCTTGCTCGACACTCAGAGAGCTCTCCCATGGACAAAAGAAAGCTGTGACGTATGATCGATCATATCGTGTTCAATCCTTCGAAACAGCACAACGAAGCTCCGGTAGGTACTTGCTTCCTGCTACACACTGCTATTAGCTCGTAACTCTTTTTAACTACCGATCGGAGTTACGTTGCACCACTTTGGTGACACACTTTTCAAACTCTCTTATTTTTCCTTCCTCTCTTGTTTGAACATGTTAGACACATCATATTATGGCCAATCAATCAAACGTTGGCGCTAGTTTAATAACCAACTCGACAGAAAAGAGAGTATTCTTATCCTGCCATCCCATATTGATTTAACAAATAATACGACCAAGCAAACTTTGCAAACGAGTTGCAAATGACATGTTACGATGAGTTTCGAAAATATATAAAACTTCACCATACAGATACTGATTCACATTACTCTAACTTAGCGAGATGCCAAAGACTACAAACAAATCGCAGAGTATTTCACAATAAATCTTGAAAATTCGTGGATCGACTGTACGCCGTAGCCCGCTTTCATTCTCCGCAGTATATGTATACTAAAAGGATGAATATGAGCGATTGTAGGGCGCGAAACAAGCCCCTTATAATATTACCAGCCGACGCTCTACCAGCAGCCTCCGAACCCTCGTTACCATTCATCATATTAATAAACCGAATTTCCGGAGTCTTCCACTCCGCTGTGCTGTCAAAGCAGCCTCCCTCTAGAATGAGGGTGGAAGACTAAAGAATTTGAAGAACGTAAGCAAGACCTTTTTGGATCTAAAATCTACAAAGGGGAGGACACAAGCGATCTTTTCGGATGTTGAATACGGGGCAGTAGATGTACCAATGTCCCGATAAACTGAAGACAGACCCGATCCTAGTCGGGTATGCGCAACAGCTCAGCGAGGTGTCTTGGTGTCGAGCAGACGGCTCCGGGAAAGAGCAGAGTGGATAGGGCAAATTGAAAGCCGTCGAGGTACTGACAGCTTCGCAGTTATCGTCGACTGGAATAAAGGCGCAGGCGAAAGTGGCTTTCGATCTTCCACTCCGGCATCAAAGGGCTCAGAGTAATGCTTCCTCTCAAACCGCGAGAAAAAGGCGAGAACCGTGTTTGCCGGTACAGCGTATCGGAATGTGTCAGGTTGATGCAACGTTTTCCGACGCTCGGTTGAGCGCATTACCGCCATACGCCCTAGCAAAAGTCTAATAAGCTCGATCTTCGAAGAGACTTCCCTTCGATCAATCTGTATCGACATGTTGTGTTTCATCGTCGTGGGTGTAAGGTTCACTTCCCGCTAACTCCGTACCATGTCAGAACTTACTTTTGACGGAGCACTGAGATTCTCAGATCGAAACTGGCGTGCTCGAACATCGGCGAGCATCTACTTTCAGGGCAAATATTCTCGATGGAAAATACAGCAGCCATATTCATAAGAGAATTGGAAACTACCGATTGCATAATGCTTGCGTAATGGAACGACATAAAACATTTCGCCAGTAATAATTCCGAGCTGGATCGCCTATTTGTGTCTGGCGGATCCAGTAACTCGCCTGTATGACAAGATATCTGCCAATAACCCCGGAAAAATTCTACTTCAGCGCTACCTCTTGTCGTAATTTCCAAGCCACATAAATTCCCGATCCTCCCTGTCCACTTAGCCCCATGAAATATAATACTAAACTCATGGCGATTATCTTCAGAGGCTATTACGCATTGTAGTCTCGCTCGATCGTTTCGCATTAATGAGCTTTATATACTTATATTTTTGTGGTAGCGCGTTATGTTATAATGCACCTAGCACGTCAGACATCATTAAACTTTGTATTGCTAAGCGCTACGCCCCACATAAAACGGCTCTTAACAAAAACTGCGGAACTCATTGTATCAAAAACTTTTCCAATGCCGAAACAAATACTAGTGCATCGTGTCATCGAAATGGTATCAAGCTGACTCGTTAAGCAGATATGATACTTGAATTATTTGCCATCTGGAACGCTATCTCATCGCCGGTGTCCGGAAAGCGCAATTCCGCAAAAACTCCTGCGGCATACCTTCGTTCCTGTTCGATCCTCTCGACCCTCGTTTTTTCCAAGTATAAGCGCATATGGTCCAGGCGAACGACATCCTGTACATTGAATTATCGTGTTCCTAACATGAGCTGCAAGCGCAGATGGCGAGGTACCTCTACCTTTAATACGTGCAAGTGTCGACAAGGAGTAGCAGTAAAATTCGTACTATATCTTGGATGGCGGCAACTCGATCTGATCTTCGGTCATCTTTTCACCAGTCATGATTCCATTTATAATAACGATAGAAGGTGTTCGGGGTGGATAAATAATTTACAGATTACCCTTAATTTAAGATGACGACTTAACGAGGGCCTCCTATTGTTACTGGTTTAATTAAGCATGAACAATATTCTTGTCGGAATTAATCGTCGCGAATATCTGGTGAAGTTAAATCAATGGAATCGACAATGTCTCCGATTTATAGATGTTTGTTTCAGCCGCTGACATTTCCAATTGCGTACCTTGGGAGCAGGTGTGCGACCTTTCCAAGATAAAAGCTCTATCCGATTCACTTGAGTTCACTTTAAAGTTGAATGATCAGCCTGATATGGAGTTGGCCAATCGTCTCGTGCCGCGCCGGTCGGATACAGGAGAAAACTGGGAAACGTCTGGCAAGGTATACAACGCCGGGGTGGTAAATGCGATTAAACAGTCGAATAGCTCGTGCCATCGATCAATCCCACGACGCTCGCGGCTGTCATTAATCTTCATTATAAAAGAGCGAGTTTCAATTAAGTGAATTGCTCGCTCCTCTCCGACCGACTAAAGCGGTTGAACGATGAAGGTCGCCTTTTCCCGCAGGATCTTCCATCATACGCCGGCATCCGCGCGGAAAGAAACGCGTGAACTTTGAAAAATGATTTACTGCCTCCGGAGCGGCACCTTAATGAATCCCAACATTATCAGAGATTCGCCAAGCCTTTATACGACTCTTTCATATTTCTCAAAAACAGTCCTTCTTAAGATTTGATGAGTCTCGGCTATATTTGTTCACTTGCAAAGCTATTCATTAAGAATCAGCGAATATTAAAAATACTGAACGATCGGTAAAGCTATCGTCCTTGTGTTATTTGTGTTAGATATCGAATAGGAATTGATCTTTGCGTATGTGTGTGTGTGTATGTATATATGTATTGTCGTTCGCGCTATAGGCTACTCGTAAATAATTCGCGCAGCGGCCAATAGATATTCGATGTCAGTTGCCCGTTGTTCGATAACGTGCGCGGGCTCTGATTATTCTTCAGGAAAAAGTGTGAATTTGGATAGCCGCATTCTGAGCAATGCCACACACACACGTACACACACAAGCTCGCATTGCAGCGGAGCTTTTCCTCGCAGTCCGTCCATTGTTCTATCTCTCGCAGTTTCTCTGTAGAGGTAGTACACATACATGTAGTCGGGGCGCTCTCGGCGCTCGATGCCGAGACAGAGTATCACACGCCATCATAAATCTGGGCCCAGCGGATAGGCAAGGCTAAAATATGAAGTTGAAAATGACGACTGGAACAACAATGAAATCCGATACGTCTCGAGCGTTGTAATGTTTCGAACAACCAGCCAGCCTTGATTCAAGCTGTACAGCTAATCTGTGTGCTTTCCGATGAACTTTGGTCTATTAAGCAGACCGTTGATAGGAAGACGAAAGGTGTATTGGGGAGACCATTGATGACTGGACAATAGACCGGATATACATACATACACACAGAGAAATTCTAATCAACAAAGCACCTTGTACCACGTATGAAAAGCCTGCGTTGTATAATAGCAGACTCGCTTTGATGCGTAACCAAGCTTAGAATATTTATCAGGGAATTGCGTGTTTACGATTAATTAGCCGCGCATGAAAATAATGAGCTGAACCCCGACTAACGAAGCGCCGGCCACATTAAAACTGCAGCCGCCTTGGCCAGGATCTCTTCCGTCTCTGTTTCGTGGTTTCATGGTTAAAATCGATGTGTGATCGAATCACGCGTGTGAATTAATACACGGTCGGAAGAAGGAGGGAGATATGGGAAAGGTAGAGGGACGAGTTGGGTTCTGAACAAACTGACGGTGACGCCTCTACGCATCCATGCACCTATGGGAAAATCAAAGACACACCGAGCTTCCTATCGGCTAGAAAGCTTGCTTTTTTGAACCGATGGATCTATCGACTACTAACACGCGCGCGCACTGTTAATACGAAATTTTACGCCTTCTTGACACTGCCAGATCGGTGTATTTTTAAACATCTTGGAAGAAAACTTTTACACTAAATGAATTAAGGCTGCCAGGCAATTCGGCTGCTGTGTTATTACGAGTACATAGAACGTAAAAATTCAATTTTCATTCATTTGAACCAACTAATCATCCGATCAAAACAGGAGGAGGACTTTCTATGTTGCATTTTACAAATCGCATCTAGAATCTAAACTGATTGTTTGGGTATACGCAGCCCACGCGACAGTGTAAGTCACTGCGTTAAGATGAGTGATAGAAAGACGAGCGAGTACAACATTTTGACTAATATCTTATATTTATGCAATGGCGTTTGCGGTGGAGTGAAGAAGACTATACCGATTGAAAGTCCTCAATGCAGGGGGCGAAGCGCACGGGGATATTTGTCAGACTTGTCACAATGTGGCATCAGTGGTGGGGCAGGTTTGTAATAAACGGTGTAGACGTATGTATTGGGACTGAGGGGCAACGTGTCGTAACCGACCAATGCTGTGACATGGTAATACAAATTGTCCTCCTGCTAGAACACTAATTCATCAATGAGCAGGCGGTCCCGTTCAAACGGTGAAAATGGACGACATCGTGTACCACGGGTACCATGCTCCGTTAAGCTCTCGCCCTCCCTCTCCCACTCTTTTTCTCCCACCTCCTTCCGATTTACCCAATTAGTTTCTGGATTCTCCTTTGAATCCAGAATTAATGATCAGGCAGTACTCTTCTTCCCCACCGTGGCTACGATTACTGATTGTCAGAACAATTCTTAACCGACGGAATAATAGAAGCGATTAATTCTCTTTTCCTTGGAAAGAATCGTGAACTGGCAGCTCGATCAAATTGGTGATCAATAGGCCGCTCGCTCTTCCCCTCCCGCGTCCCTTCTAACTTTCAAACGGCGCCGGTTATGCCAGCACTGACATGAAAGAATAAGTTTGAGGGTGTCTGCGAATCCAATTCAAGAACTACTAAGCGTTATAATAATGACGGCGTTTACTGCAACTCTGCCATGTTTTCAATTATATCGGGATCCCTGCGAGTATGGAGCGATCGAATCAGGTGGTCTCAAACTACCTACCGCGAAATGACTTTTAGTACTCGATTATCATTGGAAACTATGAAGCCTTATGAAATATAAATTTTGTAATTGCTTTGCGAAATACTAGGTTGCCAGAAGTTATAGTAGAAATTGTCATTGAGATTTGAGCCTCTGGGCGTATGGAAACTGTAACGTTCGAAATGTGCTGGAAAGCTGCATGAAAGCTAATTCAAAGTTCTCGAGTGTTGAATGAGTGGTTTAAAATGTAATTGGTGCGTGAAGTAGTATATAAAAGTACTGTGACAACCATCGTACTTTCATCGGTGAAAATTGATCATTTGGAAAGTTCGCAGAAATAGACTGACGTATGTATTAGAATGTTAGGCTTGAGAAATGTTTGCGTTACCTATTCTTTTTCATCTTTTTCATCATCTACTAAGTTCTTCAGATTCACGTAAGATTTAATATTAATGGCACAGCTGTTCCATTTTATCCATCTTGCTCTTACCCTATGTCCGAGATACGCTTGCCCGCCGCAGATGGACATCACTTTTCCAGAGAGATATTGTTCGTGACAAATGATCCTGTGACCTTTAGTGACTCCTTTTTTACAAATGGCATGCTATAGAAAGCGAAATCACGTTGAAATCTCCCAAATTAAATTCTCTCTTGAAATAGCCACCATAGTTACTTCTCGATTTACTTTTTACTCGAGCACCCAAAAAACCTAAAGCTAGGTTTATTCAGACAGCGCAGTTTTTTCCTCGTACAAGTTTCCGGATGAACAGGTTAATCGCCTCCTCTTTTTTGCTGCCATACAAATTTTGAACATTAAACTGCTGAAAATTGCTGCTTATTTTGTACGAACCGTTGGTAATTGTGCACTCTGCGCAAAAATTATTAGAAAATCTCGCATCGCCCAACTATTTACGGCCACGCACCTGCTATTACTACATGTGCAGCAGTGTACCGTGCGAGTCTACGTTATACATTTAGTATGCGTGAAATTCTGAAATGCATAAAGATGTATTAGTATTGAGCTTGAATATTTATGTGCCGCTAAACCTCTATGTTTATGGATGAACGAAATTACTTAGATAGCTTGCCAGCATAATGCATTTCAGGTGGTAGTAACGCGTTTCTACCAAAAACACTGCTACTGCTAATGCGAACAATAATCCGCTTTGTACAATTATTATTCAAAGAGCAATATTAAACCGTCACGTGGAATTTCCAAATGCAATTTCATTTCTGGCACTTGAATAAATAGAACTTGTGCTTGAAAATTTATCGAATTTTTATCCGCGTGTAATTCTGCACATTATTCGTACATTCTGTATACTCTTGTGTATACTCTTCTGTATATCTATACATCATCGAAGGCAGAAGTCTTCCGTAAGAGGTATTGACATCAATAAATCATCAGTGTAATAACAAATTTCACTCTTCCCATTTCTAGATCAAACCCGGTGGTCCCTCAAGAAAACTGTAGAGGCACATCCAAATCGCACAAGAGGAGGCAACTTATAACTGCTTGCGTGTCTTTCAAAACAAACAGACAATTGTGTTAAAAAAGCTATAATTAAATGAAGAAAAGTGATCATACCAGTGCTCTAATGAATAGCGGTGTAAAGCGGAATTATCTGACAACAGAGAACAGTGGGAATAATTTGAATTATTCACGCAACTTGATGGAATTAAAAATTCAATTATACCTTATTAGTGCTCGCCCTCTCTCGCACTCTCTCTCTCTCTCTGTCTTTCCTTTCTCTGAATTACCTTTAATCAAGTCGGATCAAACCAGATGCCATCATGAGCTAATGCTCTATTAAAGTTCAAGAGGACCATTCTGAGACCACGATAACCGGATCATTATGAGACCGACACTATTCCCGAAGGTAGATTAGTGTGTAAAGACCGTCGACACGAGGATCTCGCTATTAGAGGCAAGGCCAAAGTACCAGAGTGCGATCATAATTGTGAAGTAGCGCCAGGCTACGGCCGGCGTCGAAAGAGGGATTTCAACACAGACTGTGGGAAAAATCAGCGCTGAGTGAATACGTGGGCCGAGGTTGGCGACCTAGTGAAAGCAGCATTCCGATGAAGATGGGCGGAACAAAAAGAGCTCGCCAGATATCGCACGGGAAAACAATTATAAAAGGGGTCACGGTGGCGGCAACGTCGGAGAGTACGGCGGGTGCGGAGACGGGTGGAACAGCAGGAGTGAGAGCTGGGAGCATCCCCGGAAGAATTATAATGGAGGAAAGAATAGATATAACAGGGAGGGCCGAAAGGGTTGGAAAGGGAAAGAAAGCCGGGGGAAAGAAGGGCGAGAGAGGAAAGAAGGAGAGGACAAGGAGGAGAGCGAGAGAAGGAGAGAATCGGGCAGCGGGCGAATATGAGGAGAAGCTGGAGCAGCTGCGGCCAGAGGAGAGGGCGAAGGCAGAGAAGAATGGGGAGGGCAGAGGGCGGTTTGCGCAGCGCCAAGCGCCAAGCGCCAATTCATCAACCGCGCGACTCCATACTACAACCAGGCCAGCAGACCACGGCGAGCCATTTCATCCTTCATCCTCATCAACAATGCTTGCCAAGAATCAAGGCTGGTGGGGAGTTGAAGGGGCCGTGGACCCCTGCTCGCGGAAACAATCCCGCTCGGGTATACGATTCCTCCGAGTTGCATTATTCCCGACGTTGAAAGCTTTGCCTCTTTAGTCCCTTAGAAAAATTCTCTTCCCGAAGAGCGCTCGGCGACGTGACGCCGAATCTCCGGGCACGCCTCAGCCTCGCTAGAAAGCTAATTATTCTGAGTACGTGAAGAGATATCGAAACGACATGTCCAACGTCTAACCACTCCTTTGTCACTTCCATCGATTACCAGGTCATAAATGTTACTTGCTAAACGTCACGCGATGTTTTATTTCTAAAGTATGCTTCAATTAAGAGCGCACTCTTAACATGTCGAACATAGGTCGGTGGAGATCCTTTGTTACCCTCTTTTTATTCTTGCAGGGTTATATACGCAAATGAAAAATGTTTCCCACTGGAAAATCTGCAAGGAGGAAATTTGAAAAAACATCCGACTTAGGATGGGATTGGCCAGAAGAAGCACCTATTTCGAAAGCAATGTCAGAAAGAAGGTCTGGGAAAGCCAGCATTTCCATTACTATTTCAATCTCGCGGGTAATCGAAGAGAGAGAGAGAGAGAGAGAGAGAGAGAGAGTTTTCTTCGCAGGGTAGCAGAAAAACAATGGCACAGAAGAGGCCTTAGGAGTACGCGCTCCTAACGATACGTTAGCGCTTTCAGTGCGCAAAGGGAGCATAAATTTCCACTTCCATTCATCCGGCAGAGATTGCCATTTCCGTGAAGGAAGTAGGCATGGTGGGCTGAAATTTCCAGGGAGTTTCTTCAGAGCAAGAGTTGCCGTAGAATGATGAATGACGCGGTCTCTGTCAGGAACCCGTATTTTTTGGCTCGGCCGCCTTTTCCGCATTGTCACCCTTTCTAGGAGCGGATGGTCGGTCGGGTATTTTCACGATAGGTCGTGTAACCGGTCCGGGCCTCTAGAATTCGCGCGCATTTCACCAGTGTAAATCTTGATTGAAACGGGTGACTTGCCAAAATGGTGAGCATTGTAGGCCTAGAACGCATTGTGAGTGACGGCCCTCCACCAGCCAACCACATCCACAGGACAGTATATCTACTGGCATAGGTCCGTGTGAAAAATGGGAGAGGAAAAGCAATTCGTGTCTTGCCTTCCCGGGCCTCTCAATTACAATTCTTCGAGGAGTCCTGGCGGCGCGGCGCAGCGCCGACGGCTCGCTTGCCCAAAGTAATGGATGGACAGGTTACCAGGGCTTTCATTAAAACTACCCACCTGCTATCCTGGCATTTTTAAAGCGATCGAACGACGAACGAAAATGTTCCCGGATTCTCGAAAGAAATAACAGGTTCAGAGGCAGAGTGAATCACTCGCCAATGATAATTGAATTTGCTGCGCGTGTTCAGGATTCTTGTGGAAAGCTCGATTAATTCCTTTTTTCTGCCAGACGAAATGCGGCTCGATATTTTGCTAAGCTGTATGATGTTATTTACGGGAGCTCTTCCACTGTTTTCGCAGGCATTCCGCATCGGCTATCGGCAAGATGGGATAGCTCGGACCATTGTAGGTAGCTATGGTGGAAATTCGACAAATAACCGAAATGTCTTTTAGTCTGGCGGGTGGAGCAATTGTTATTACAGGAGGGTAATAATCGCACAGTTTCGATAGCTGGGATAAATGCAGAACGCACGGTTAGACCGGGTGGAATAAATTCTTTCGAACGATTACACCCTGCGCACCCCCTTTAACTCCGGTTGAATGTTATCGCGCGCACTCGCTGGCCAGCACGTAATCAAAAATCGCACTGGAGTTCGGCGTGAATTTCTACCGAACAGTGACTCATGCGGAATTGAATCCAGTAATTAGTGCGACCAATATATACCTTACCAAGCATTTTGTGAGATGTGTAGAATTCGTCCGACAATCATTCTACTATAAAAAACAAAAGAGGAACTTGACGCTTTTTCTTTTTACCATTTAATTGTCAGTTTTGTTGCTCAGAGCAATTTTTTCAAAAATACGCATTCGGGCTGTCACCCACTTCATTGGGTATACATATATGCACGAGTGCATGGCACTTTTATGACGGTGCAATTAAAAAGGTTAATAAAATTTCAAAACGTCATTCGAGCGCACGAATGAATGCCTGTAATATTGATTCCGGAGACGAATCTCGAGGCTTCAGAAGACTATAGTTACATCATTCTCATTAGGGATATATGCATTGTCATCATAATTTACATTCTCGAGAACGCCAAGCAAGCGAGAAAAGAGTGCATTAACGGTTTAAATGCGATGCCTTCCTTGCTTTGATAATGCAATCAATAAATGCTTACCAGAGCACTTTCGTCAGCGTAACACGAACTGAATCCGATTGCTGTACTGCACTGGAGTAGATAACAAATTCTCGAGCCAAAAAGACACAAACGCCAGCCCAAGCGATGGAATAAGCCTTCCGTTCTTTATGCAAAACTCTCGTGCAGCGTGAAATCCAGACCAAAGATAACGATTTTGTTGTTATTTCGTAGACTCATTGTTCATTAAAAATTTGACGAACTATAAACCACATGACAGTGTTTGCATTCTTTGATACAGCGTATTATCCATCAATCAATACTACCTTCTGTCCATCACAGAGGTAACCCTTCGATCTTCAACAATTTATCTGACTAAATTCATTTGTCCTTGTCATTCACTCGAGCTTAGATCAGTCTCAAGTAATTCGATGAAATCATTTCGTCCGACTGCCTACAAATTCCGGACACTCTCGTTTGTGGGAAAATTGCAGTGCTGCATCATAAATCAGCTGGAGGGAGATAGAAAGAGATGCGTGGTGCTTCTAAAAGCCACTGTGAGGAAAAAAAAGAAGTGAAGGAAGACAGATGAACTGCGTACGTATCAATTCACCCATGTGATGCTCGATCAGCTCGCACTTGACAGAAAACAGGAACGTTTCTGTTTGAGAACAGCATGGTATTCACGTGTTATATCATGAAAATCCAACGACCCGATGCTTTGTCTTCTGAATATTGTTTGCTTAAGTTCGGATAGCAAATAATCCTGACTTATGTGTCCGCTAACCGAAAACTGAATCAAAAGCGTGATCGGCAAATGAACGTTCCTCTCACGCGAGTTCATTTCATAGGCGCCATTCATCCGGGACCAGAGGTGCAACCCTATTATAGATATTGTGAAATATTTGACTACCGCTTTGCCAAATATAGATCAAATACCATAGTATTTAATACTACAAACAGGAAACACGAGCTATCGCTTTCAAATATTTGTGCCGCGAGAATAAAGAGCCTTTGAACCGCGTTTCGAATTTCGGAAATGTTTAGCCGGCTCTATAGATAATGCTTACTTCCTTGCTAATTATAATAATGTTGACTGTATCGCAAGTATATTATTAACTGACAGAACGAGCACATTGCACGACTAATGGGCGTTAAATACAGGAACAGGGAATTATTATGATCCATGTAACAAATTTTCATCACTGCTTTATTCCAGCCTCTGAGCAATTAAGCATCCCACTAGCGGCGCGCATTCTACTGCCTTTGATCACAACATTTCACAAGTCGTACGCAAGTGTTCAGAATGCCACATTGATAAATGAGCTTCGCACGCCAGAAAAAAAAACACCGCGATCCTCAAGCGCCGAAATAATATAACTGCAAACTGGGAATGCGAGAGGCAAAAGCAATGGCTTCTATACCAGTATGGTTACAAAAACAGAGGATCGCCTACAAAAGAACGTGCGGTTTTCCTTTGCAATATATCACATGGTGTTAGTCCAACACACAGGTCGAATATTTACTGGAAAAGTAAATCAGACTTCGAATAAAGAATCGCCAGGAAACCAAAAAATACTCCAGCTGTAACCAATCGAAATTCTGTGATGAAGTTTCGAAAGAAGAGACAGATTCTCGGTAAAGAACAACAGCATTGTAACATTATAAGCGTCTACTAGCCTCTCATTTTGCCTGAGTAAACAAATATTATGAAAGTCGTAAACAGAATTCGATGTTGTTCTTCTAGATTTTTAATAGAGGGGCCGCTTCATAGGGGTACTTAGCAGATAGAGGTATGAAGCACGGGTTTCCAAGGAACCCTTTTAGCCGGCACGTCCTTTTTAATGGCATAGGTTTTAGTGCCTCCCACAGACACGCGTACATTCTACCACGCTCCTCGCCCTGATACGCAGGGTATAGAAAAATGTGCAGATGTAATTTATGAATTCGCACCCGTTGCATGGAAATGAGGGGGAAATTATTCATGATGCCGTCTATATCCCACCGTGCATACATGAACACGTACTCGCCCATATATCAGTATATGTATCAGTTCCCATAGACAGTTGCATACTATTTAATGAAAACTATTTTCTAACTGACGTCCTTGAAACCGGCGTATCCACTGAATTGGGAATCTAATTATTATCCAGTATCCGAAAGAATGACGCACATTCCAAAATTCTAGCTAATTTCAGCTAAATTCACGAAAAAACTGTTACTGTAAGAATTTACGATTTCAGACTTAATCGGGCCAAGAGTGCTATCCCTTTTTGTATGTTAGAGGAGAGCAGTCGGTGTCATCATACTTCTAATAGTTGGAGTGGTGCCCAAGGCTCCATTAAAATCCAGAACGCGCACTGTCCAAAGTGGCGGTATCCCGATAGACAGTAACGAGGGGGCGAGAGAGAGAGAGAGTGAGAGAGAGCGTGAGAGGGGGGGTTGTAGATGTAGGTTGCACTCACGCGTGAAACAAGAAAGCCCAGTAAGCTCTCTCCTCACGTACTACCGACAAAGTTCATCCGAAACGACGTCGTTGCGGTCAGAGTCAAGGGAGGTCACTGGACGTTCGTTAGCGAGTGTTTTTGTTGTCACGCCCTCACCCACTGGCCACTGTCTATAAACCTTCTACTCCCCACTACCATTCTCTCCTTATCCTGTCCTTTTTCGATTTTTACTCGCAATGCACTTCTGATGTGGCAAATTGAAAGAAAGAGAGCTACAAAGGTTCGAAGTGGGGATAAAGCGAGAGGTACACAGTTCGGAAGGTAGCAGTAAGTAGAAACGGTAGTTTCTGGCCAGACGACAAGTAGAAGAACTATAAAACGGTAAACAGTCGGTCGTGTAAGAGGATCAACAGGCCAGCACCTCCTAAACGTTTACACATACACAAATGCAGTATTTATCTGAGATTAATCTAATCAAATAAATAGCAAATCAATCAAAGCTTTACCACCGGTTATGTTTCTGAGTTCGTATGTACATGTGGCTACGGTCACAGTACAGGACACTGAAAGTTCGTCTGGATGCACCTAGCTGTGTCCACATATCACAGAGCATGCAAAGGGACTATTAAATTGGATCATGCGTCCCATGGCATTCAAACTACATTGCGGTCAATTAAAATCACACCGGAAAATATCGAAACAACAGATCCCTTGACAATATGTACGAAATGCATTCAGTGATCGTCCCGATTTTCTCATGAACAATATAAACTCTAACTGTACATCGAGGATATGTAACGACAGGCAAGCCTCATACTCCATCGCCAATACTGAAAGTACAAGACACCAATCTCAGAAATCGGATCTTAATGTATCCAAGATTGCACGAGATTGGGTCAAGAGGCGGAAACACGGGTGGGAACAAAACGAGCACGGTTCGTGAGTTATAATTGAAGTATTCTACAGTAGAGCTAATAGCGGCGAGCTTAGAAGAATAATGCAGTATAAAATAGGATCGCGGGCAATGTCAGTAATTATGGGGTAGTTAAAGGTGGTATAGCCTGAGGGGATACAGACAATGTACAAAGCTGGGTAGAAGAGGAGGAGGGCGAAGCTTAAATACAGTTTGGTAGACTGCTCGTTGGTCAACATGCTGTGGCAGCAACTGCGATTTCCTCAATTTACTTGTAGTTGCTAAGCTCGATGTCGTTGCTACGCGTATCGTCTACAGTTTCGAGCATCGTCGACATCGCCTCTATCCTTGCTATAATCTGTCTACTACATTTCGATGCTCACCAGGTACGTGTTAGTTCTAGCTAGAAAAATCATCAACGCCCTATGCTACACTGTGTACTCTTTATCGGATCGGAGAAGAGGATAGCTAGGCAGCTTGGGAGCAGTAGGTGCCAAACTGCATAGTTGCGTGAACGCGAAACTTCCTGCCAGCAGGGGTGAATCGCGTAAGCTGGGCGGGAACTTTCGGTGTACCTATGTCCGCCAGACACGTAGTAGTATGTAAGTGAGCGCGCTTGGTCCACGCCGGATGCTGCTGGCCGTCGACTGACGCTTATGCACATGCTGCCCTAAATCGGGAGTATTACGCGAGCGCGCCCAGAAGTGGCTCGGCTCCTCGTAAACTCCTGGGAAAGTGTGCAGTGCACGTGCATCCCCTGGAAATCTTCTGTCGAGAAAAATGGAGCGGTTTCTGCGGGGCATCTACTTGGACGATCAGCGTTGCGGCAAGCGCGGAAATTATAGATTCGCGAATCTCGATCGAAAATTCCTTCAATATCTGGAGCGGCCCTCTGTTAAATTAGGTATTAAATTCCTTTGATACTTTAGACTCGTGGCCCATACCAGTTGAACCATACCAGTCCAACTTTTAGATTGGGGGTCGCTAACCTCTAAACGAAGTATCGGATGTTATTAAAAATTTCGCCAACAATCGGGCGGCTCTATTCAACGATTAACGAGCCGATGATTGGCTGCCGCTATTACGCTGGGCAGGATGAGTACAAATTCGTAAAAGCCGTGTATGTATCTGGCATGCTGCTAATTTCCAAGCTGTTGACATGGTAATGAGATGGTAATGATAATGAAAGCCATGCTCTGTTTACTGTACCAATAAGGTAAACATGTTAACAAGAGCGTGGTGTACAGTGTTCAAAAGTAGACTGAAACTAGCATAAGTGTGCTAGCATCCATGGGATAATTGACACCGAATTCGCAAGTAAAAGGCGAATTGAGGAATGGAGAATGTGGGATGAGAAAGGAGCATTAGAGCAGAAGAATTCAGGTTTATGGAGCGTGGCTCCAGGGGATACTGCGGTAGACTTTTCATGCCAGCACTTTCCGAATTACTAGCAAGCGGTGGCGTCCGCAACCCCTTAACAGATTTGTTCGCTGCATGCCCAGATGATCCGCTGGGACATATACCGAGAATTTTGGCTGTGAATGCCTACCGCTTCCACTACCCAAAACTCATCAACGCCGCTACGTGGTGCGTTTGGCACCAAACGGAGAACCACTTCTGACAGAACAGAAAGTTTACTTAAGAAAACCTTGCGCCTCCTGAAAAATTTGTTTGCGACAATCTAGCAGGGAGTTATGTAAACCCAGGGTGTTTGCACTTACTTGCCCCGAAATTATTTACCGGTCACCGCCGGTTGCCTTTTCCCTTCCATCCATATTCGTTTCTCCTCACATCAAGCATGATAACACATCGCGGGCGTTAACCATTCCAGATATCGATTTCAAGAGCGTCGACGCACCACCTGCAGAGAGGATATCGAATAGCTATTTGTCTGCCAGAAGCGCCTATGTTAAGCAGTGAAATTACCGCTACGGTGAGTCCAGCCACTTTCGTGATTACACTTAACACCGAGAGCTCCGAGGAAAAATGAGGAAGAGAGGAACATTCCACGCGAAAAATTAAAATCTGACATCTCCTGATTCAAACTCGTTATGTCGGAGAGCCACAGAGAGACAGCAAGACGGCCGCAGCAGATCAGAATTAGCTTCTTTAACAATTCAAAACTTGGCCGACAGGGAAAGAATACGCGGCAGTGCACCTCGAGCGGTTCATTAGTTGACAGTTCGGAAATAATGTCTCTTAATGTTGCGATGTCGGGAGCATCCGTGAGCGACTTTTCGGGTGCGAAGGACTCCGCCCTCCACTGAATGAAGCTCAAACTTTCCTACGAAAGCTGTAACGCCATGGAACTCGTTAAGATGCCATAGACATCGGTAGCAAAGCTCGTTAGCATAATCTGCGGAGTCTCCCGGGCGTTCTCCCGTACATAAATACAGGCCCATAAAAAAACAGCACGTTAGTACAAGTTCTGTGGTTCTTCTTCCTTCTTCAGTCTCCCTACCGCCCCTCCGTGCCGCCTCCCTCACTCTCTCTCTCTCTCTCTCTCGCTCACTCTCGCACGCATCCTCCCCCTTTAGGGCTCTGAGGGCTCCCCGTCGTTCAAATACACGGCCAAGTACTTCATTAAATATAATGAGATGAGCGCGCCCTTATCGGGTAAGCGTATAAAAATTCCAACAATGCAAGTCCCGCGAGCCGGAGTACTTCGCATTTTACTTCCGTTGGTCCAGTGTGCTGCAGGCTCGTGCGCGGACAAGGAAACTGCTTATTATTCCGGCGAGGTTATTTTTTAATAGCGCATATTTTCTTTCTAAGAGCATTGCAAATCAATCATGCATGGGCGTCTAGCGTCCCTGTTGTTTCAACGGAGGTACACAATGCACACACAGGATGATGCACATTATCCTTCGTTAATGTAATCAGAAATGAACGGTTGGTCATCGGATCTGATGAAGGAGACAAGCAGCGGGCCGAGGCGATCGGGTAGCGTCCAGGAGGCGATCATTAGAATGACCTGGAAATTCTAACGAACTCGGCCCAGCGGCGTTTTTTACACCAAGATGAAGAGCATGGCGAGGAAACGGGTGTGCGCTATCGGATGCGGATCGCAGCGGCAGATACTGCTTTCCTCTGTCGTGCCATTTCCACCAATTACGCGTATGCAATTATCGGGTCTGGCGGTCGCAGGCGAAATCGGGCCGCGGCACCGATCGTTACTCTCGCCTGCACATGCGAAACACGTTTCAGATATCACCCCTTGCATGCTTTTCATTCTCCAGCTTCACCGGCCACGAAAACGATGTCATACGTCATTGCCGCTTTCATTGCGATCCGTGGACAGGCGAGTTTCGCGCAACGCGAATTCCGATCCATTCGATTCGTGTGTGCCAGCCTACCAGCCTGCCTACAAACCCACCACTCGGCCCAATACCAGCATTCCAATTTCCCTCTACTTTTCCTACCTCGGTGATTGGAAAATTCAGTGTCATCGATAAATTCGAAATGCGTTCGTGACGCCACGAAATACCGAAATTCTGTGCTGACCTGCACGCACGAAAGCTAGTTGGTGATCCGACATGACTGGAAGTCCAGCCTCTACTGTACTAGTGCCAACCGAGGGTAACCCCAGCTTGCCAAGTATACGATGCCGTATATCGTCTCGAACACGTACAACCATCCCCTGGAATTCTCCCTCTCCCACACACTCCCCTATGCTTTAACGTCCCACCTGAGGCATACCTCTCCTGGTAAATATAAGCGAGACTGAACTCATCTTGCGAATCAGAGATTTCCTTCTTCGCACTTTTTCACTCTGACAGCGAAAATCGATCTAACAAGCACGCTTCCCTTTCAAATATTACAATTACCAGTATAATGCTATTAAACGCTCCATGAAGCGAACACCATTCCATCTACTCCGTACCCGTATCATGTATCTTATATTTCGGAAATAGCAGAAGACAGTTACGTGGTTTTGAAAAGAAAAGTTAACTGCCGCTTTGTGACGTGCAGCTTAAACTTCTCACTCGTACACTCTGCCGCCGCAGCCGCACTACAGTCCTTCCGATTTGCATGAAAAAGGGGCGAACTTCCGCGCAACTGGTATATATAAGCTACTCCCCAATAGAATGCAAATTCTTCTTCGGAAGCTTTTCCCATAAGAGGCTAGAAATTTGCTTACATAAATAGACTGTTATTGTGCGTAGCAATATTGCCCTCGCAAGTTCACTGCTACCCAAAGAGAAATAAAGATCGCCTGAAGCAGAGTAAGAACGAGAGAGAGCCGCATGGAATCATCTAGCACTCACGTTTCTTTCGCTACCCGTATAAAATATTCATGCTTAATGCTAATTTTAACTTCGGCATGGCATACCGCGATGAGAAACATCAAAGCAGCAAAGAGCGTTCTGTAGTGAGTACTTGTTCTCTTTGCCTCTTTGCCTCTCTCTCTCTCTCACACACTCACCGAAGATAAATTGGATGAGTACAGAAGGCACTCGCTTACACCGCCAGTATATTTGCACTTCGCACCCTAACATTATTCTAATTATGCCAACTATATATTATATATACGCCCATGCCGATGTAGCTAACCATTATTAACAATGAAGTAGATCGGACGCATTTGACGACCGAGATAGTTTCTGATTCAATCGATACTTGCCGAACACAGCGGGCACCAAAAACAATTACAGGCTGGAATTAGGGTTTGGCACGCGGCGTGCCGGTCTTAGGCAGGCTACTACCATTCGAGGCTTCTAGCAAGGTGCTGGCGTGCCAAGGCACAGTAAGCATAGCACGATTATGCACCAAACCACCTCAATCGAACGATCGGAAACACTCGTTTGGGTCTACCATAGAGACTATAGATAGACCGAAGTGGTACAAGCACATAGCGAACCTGTTCATAGCAAGTGTCATCAATCTTGCAGTCCTATGTACAAGTTCCAATTGCATGCCGACCTCTGTCAGAAAAATCAAAGCCGGAAACTCTACCCGTCGGGGATTCTTCTTGCGTCAAAGCCCCCAAGGAAAGACGCTTAGAGAAACTTCTGTCGAGGATAAATGTGTTTGCAGTGAAGGGCAGATATTTGATAAGACGCGAGACCCGATTGCGGCTGTTTCGTGAGTGCCTTTTTAAAGGAAACGGCTTCTTTCTCTGAGTATGTCAGTTGATCTCGATACGCCGATCTCTTTTTGTGAAAAAATCGGTACGGCGACAGCCGAGGGTGGACGAGGTTTTCAACAGGCCTATATCATTTCGCTATCAAGCCGGGGGATCGAGGGATCTAAAGAGAACTCTCGATGACACTTACGGTACCCTTCCAATGGCTGGTGGAAGGCGAGTGGACCGGCCTCGGCGACGATATTGGCCCAATTCGCAAACGGGCGATCCCCTCCGCAAGGAAATGGATCTTGGCAAGAGGCAGCGCCAGAATCGAATCAGACCTAATCCAGCTGACCACAACGATTTCATCCCCTTCGGGCTGGCGCGCGCCAGCCCTGAATTGAAGCTCCAAAATCTACGGTGTTCAGTTTCACGCCTCGCTCTCCTACGATTTACACCGGACCGACGCTTCGAAGGAAGGGGAGCGGGGCATAGGGGCCAGGCCTCCCAGTTTGTGTGTGCGTGCATGTGGTCGGCTTTCGGTCAATAGCACTGTAATTTATCGGGAACGATCTGATACATCGCTAAACCAATTGCGATAAATCAGTTGTTGCGGCTGCCTGTTGGGTAAAATGCTCGCCAAAAATTACACTCTGCGGTGGTATAATTTATACAGGCATTATTATACTATTTATTTCGTATTGGCTCGCTATCTATCAAAGCTTTGCCCAAGCTCAGCCACTACTGTTGGCATTTGCTGCTGCGCTGAAACGCATCGATAATTATGCGATCAGTCGGCCGAGAATGAATGTTTAATGAGACATCGAAAGTAATGGACATAGCTGTGACCTACCCCGACGTTTATTTGGTGACTATGCTCACCAACCGCCTGAGCGTCCAATGATTAAACACAACTCGGAGCATAGCCTGCTGACGTCAAAAGTAAACAGAATTCTCACTAATAACGGAGCAGTTTGAAAGCAAGCACTTTTTCTATTCCTTTGATGTAGAAAGATGCAGCAGGATTGCAAGACGGCCAAGACCTTAAGGGAAAAAAAGAAGCTTCTCCTTCAAGCCGCTAATTGAAAGTATGGCTAATGACATAACTAGACTGCGTAAGTCATAGTCTGCTCGAGAAATTGCTATCACTACCGGCTAATAGCCAGGAACAAGCTTAAGTCCTTTGTTGACAGCCTGGTCGGAGGATCGTGAACCGTGATGCAAGAGTATCCTCCTCTCTAATAATCCGAGTAATAAAAAAAATGCACAAAGTGAGATTACTTTTGCCAGCATATTATCCATTTGTGCGTGTCGGCAGTCGCTTCACTAAGCTTTCTAGCGAATATCATGCACCTGCCATCATCGCATTAGTTTACGAGCTTAAACAGATTGCCCTCAGTGTGCTCTGTTTAAACGTAAATTGCTCCTCTAATTGTGCCCTCTCTAAAACGCTCCAGGAATCACACTGCAACGGCGTTAACTAGCGTTTCTTTCGCTTGCGCAATTCACAGGCGCAAGACTTTCATAGAGCGAAGAGATCCAAGATACTGGAATGATAGCTTGAATACTACACAACCATTTCCAAGACATACTCAAGCTGTACTGACATAAGTGTTAAGAGGAGTAATGTTAGAAAATCTGAAATAAGCATGGGAATAGGTGCGTAAACCAGGCCACGCAGAGGTTGTGTAGGGCACCTCTCCCATTCTGGTAAAGCTCAGAGTTTAATAAGCTCCCCAAAATTTGTTCAGCCTCAATACGGTATAACAAATCATTCAGAATCGAATATGTTCACGCCACGTTATCAGAATTCCTATGTGTCACATTCATTCTTGAACGGCCACATCTAAGCTCACGACTTTTCATCTTACAGTAACATAGTAAGGAAGGAAATGCGATTCGGCAATATATAATTACAATTCCAATTTTAAATGTGGCATGAGATTAGCTTAATAAACAATAACTCCGACCATAGGACTCGTTGAAATGAGAAGAGGGGAATGATGATGTAGGATCCTGGTAAGATGACGTTTCCATAGAAGAAAATAGCGGTCCCGGGAGACGAAGCTCGACGTCCACAGGTCGGAAAGGTCAGCAGAGGGGCAGTGTTTTTGGCGGTCCCTTTGCGGTAGCCAGAGCCAATCTGTCGAAGTGAGGTGAAGTGTGTGTTGAAGGACGTAGTAGTATAGTCAGTAGTGAACATTGACAGCCAATAAGGCATTCCAGAGGGGGAACAAAACCATTAGGGAGCCCACTCCTACGGCGAGCGACTCCAGGATTTGTTCCTAGTAGGCCGATTCTCTGAATAAATTATCATCGCTTCTCACATTCCGCTCGTGTGGTCACCTTGTTGTAGGGCAGATACATTTTAGATAACAACAACAGGCAAAATCAGTACAAAGACAGTCGCAGCAAATCCGGCTACAAAGGAAACCCAATAGTTATGCGTGGCACAAACGTTCGCACGGCTCTACAATTTCTAGCAATACCGAGCCGTTCACAGTTGTGTTGCCCCGATGCGATTTAGCTGTTCCAAGCGGTGGTCATGCATACATGCACATGAGTGCAGTTTTGAAGAAAAAAGCCAGCATGGCCAATAGCACTTTCCTTCGATATAGCCGGTTGGAGACGACAAGAATAGGAATGGCTGGCGTTGACTGGTGAGGCGTTCGATTTTCACATTTTCAGCCAGGTAGTGGAAGAATATTAAACCCGAACAGCCCTCTGTCACTTTTCACTGTATGTCATCAGTCTACATTAAAGCGGCAGACATTCGTTATCAAGTGAGAGATCAAGACGCAGGTGTGCGACCGTTTGATGAAGATCGGGCGAGTTTATTTAGGTGTAAAAGACCGGTGAACTTAAAGGAAGCCCGCCTAAAGGTAGACAAAGCGGGATCCCTTTAATAAGGCTACTCGCTTCATTGGGTAAATAAAGAGCGCGTTGAAAGTGGAGCACAAAATACGGGAAGAAACAGGGGTAATTATATTGTAATACATAATGAAGTCCGGCTTCAACGACTTAATATCATCGTCTTAAGAACGTCCAAAGGTGCGCTAGGTGTTCAGGAGAGTACAAGTACCGCTATAAGGATCACCAGAACAAGGAGTCGTATATTTTATATTACTAGCTTTACGATTGTGCCGGATTAACGTTATGGGAGCTGGTTTATACAGCGGACTTTACTACCGCGTATAAGTAATATCATGAGTCCAACCAGGCCGTTGCCCACCCCAACTCAGTCTCAGTGTCCGCTGGCTAAACGTAAATGAAAAAAATCGCCGGCCAAGCGCCCGGTGAACGCCGACAAAGTCCGATCCAATTTCCGGAAACGATGGGCTGTCTGAATCTCCCGGAAATGGAGCAGGAAGGGGCTATTGTCGGTCATCTGAGAAAGGCCAATCATCTATGAAAAGATTAATCTCTTATCATTACGCTTGTAAGCCGGCTGTCACTCTCGGGAGTGCGCGCGTAAGCTCGCTTGAGCTTTTACCGACTGATCGGAATCGTCGCGATACTATTTGGCATTTCACTCTACGCCTGTGATGTGTGTCTTTAAGAGATAGGAAAGTGGGGGAAGCGAAGCAAGGGAGAGAAAGTGAGATGATGCGGCCGGAATGAGTGGTGGAATGCGCGGTGGTGGAACCCAGTGAACAATAAGGGGTAAGAAGTGAGGCAAACAGTTAAGGACACGTGACGCTATCTTCCTCCGACTCCAGGAGAAAAGAATGCTTTCCGCATCCGTAAAAATGTGCGGAACGGTGAATAAAGGAAATAAGACAAGCAAAGGCATTTCGCGCTAATAGTAAAATTCAATTACGTAGTCGCGTCTGGAATAGGATATGTCGTGAGAACGTGAGCTTGCTGCCCACATGGGAATTTACGGATCGCGACATGTGAGTTTATGAGCTTTTATTCCTGCACCGCTCTTGCCAACGGAATTTCTTAATTCCGGTGTAATTTTATACCCTTCTATTCTTTAACACCCGCATGCAGATGGACAAAATTGGTGCGGGGTTTTCCCCCACTATGAAACTTCCATAGCTTCCAATATTGATACTTTTTGCAAAAAAAATAACGTGGCCAGCGGCCCAGCAATATATAGACTCCGTACCGGTTTGGCGTAAAAGGAAAGGCAAAAAATCCCGCACAAAGAGCTTTATTTTCTTATCAAAGAAGACCATCACCAATATACCTGATGTTGGAGAAATATACGTATACACTTACATGCACGAAGGGGAGCAAAAAGCAGTGAAAGTTTACCGACTAGTAGGCCACACAAGTTTCAAAGAACCAGCCCTCATTACCGTTAAGCACGCGAGCCACCAAAAGATCCCAGTTACGAAAGAACGCGAAGACGTTCGCTTCCAACACCTCAGGATATCACATGGATGTGCATGTTCCGTTCCAACGGAAAAGCTGGACGAAAACTCTGGGAGGCTGGGAATGTGATTATAAAAAGTCGTTACCTTTATGGGAGGTTGAATTTCCGTACACAGTGAAGAATGTTGCATGTTTAAAGAGACGTTCATCTAGAATGTAATGCCGGCAATTCGTTTCGTTTGATACACCGCAAGGATGTGTACGGTGCGACGGGACGGACACTTTAACTATGGTTTAGTTCATCGGTCTCTCGCAAAACGGTACTCTACTGTTTGTCTCTCTATAATACGCATTATAGAACAGTGTGAGCGCGTGCGGCCTCTGGGAGTTTATTACAAAATCCCCAACAATGAATCTACGCTCCGAGACACATGAAATCACTCGATTACCACTCTTATTTTCCAACGACTGTAGAATAAACCATATTTTTAAATAAACTCACGTTCCCTCGCCTACACAAATATCGCAAGTGAGTGACGTCTCCGCTTTCCTCTCTCTTTTCAAGCCTGCCACTCTACTTCGTTCTCGTCAGTAAAAATAGCACTGCGACAGTTCATTGCGATGCATTGATGCTTACAAAAGCAGCGACTGTTCTTATTGGGCTAGCAATTTGTCATACAACGGCCCCTAATGCTGCTTGACTTCAAAACTATGGGCTAATTACAGTAATGTAATTAAGTAATTAACTATCTAACAGGGGGACATATAAAGCGACTGCGCGGCCTTAACTCAGTCGGCAAGCGTGTTGGCTCGCCTCTGTACACAGTTATACATGTATGTGCATGTGCATATACAAGGACCAGGCAGCAATTCCCAAGATTCGTCCTACAGTCACGCAATTAAACCGTTCCCATTATTCGGCGCCATCTATGCACGTAAATAACTGCCAGGTAATTTTGTCCTGTTAAAGAATGGTGCATCCCACAAATAAACGTTCAATCTCTAATTCAAGCCAATTCGCTTTATTACGCGCGTTAAACTAAGCCACCCAAAAAAACAACTTGCGCTCTCTCTCAGTTTCTCTCTCCTCTTTCTCTCTCTTTGCTGTCAGAGTTACAGGATAGCAAGTGTGGGAAGATTCATATTTTGTTTCCACCTAGTATGTCGGGTACCATTGCGAGCCAAGCACTTTCTGATAAAAAGCAGCGAACAGTCAGACAAGCGGGATATATAATTTTTGCAGCCGTCCACCATATAGGATTTGAATACGTAGCGGGCAAGTTTCAGTGTATAAACGCGCGCATAGCGGGATCAAAAATAAATCCTAATGAGACCGTCGGTTCATTTAAATATGACAGGGAGCGCATCTATGCATGATTAAGCCCGATTCGCGTTACCTGTGACTCCATACTCCTCTGGAAATAGACTTTCCTTTGCGCTGTTGTGCACTCTGTCAAAGGTGGACAAATCGTTACCCGTAGTACGAAACATCCTGCTTGAGTAACCGTAATCTTTTTGTTCTTACGCATGAGGTTAGCTTTAATGAAATCTAGTCTTTAAAGATTTAACGCCAGCGATAATGTGGTCCTATGCTCTACAATGAATGGTCGCTTGAATGAAAAGTTCATTTATTGCAAACGTTCGGTGCTCGATTTCCGCGATTAATTAGCTTGAATTTCCACTTAATAATTGGAGAGATCAGAGCAAAATGGTTGGCTTATAAACTCTGATCGAATTGATTTCCCACTGCCCCTCCGTTGGAAAAATGTGCTTTTTACACTCTCGTACTTTCATTCCTTTCCGATGACTTTCAATACTTCAGAGTATGTGGTATTCAACGCGAGGGGTTTCTGTGGGAGGTGAATGATTCGGCGTACATTCCAGTGGCATAGCGAATAATTGTGCTTTTTAAGCCCGTTCTCGACATATCTGGTTGATCGTGGGAAGGTAGACGTCAATGTAGGGCACGGGTTACGAACGGAACTATCCATCTCCGCGCGAGCGGAAATCCGCACTGACATGTTACCAAACATGAGAACAGTGGTACATTTGATCCGCACGCGAAATCCGCCTAAGCTCGCCCAATCAGTAATCCTCCGCGATTAGCCAGTAATAATTAAACAACGATAATGGGAGTTTCAACGAAGGGCAGCCTCTAATTGTTAATTAATTTCTCCTACGGTCAACCGACTCTCGTGCAACAGAAAGTGAGAGAGAGAGAGAGAGAGATAACTGCATGCTAACCACTCCAAGCGAGATGAAGCCATGAAAATTCTGCGTACATCCAAACTATAAAGTGCCGCAGGTCATAGAGCATGCTCTGCTTCCTATATGGAAAATGTACTAGGAAAACAGTTCTTTAACGTGGGAATATCTATCGCTTGACGTAGAGGAGGTTTGTAGTGCCTTGCTCACGTAGATGGGCGAGCTTTTCAAGCGGTCACGAAACACTCTGCGCTTGGAATCACCGCAGCGCACAGAGAACACGATATACCTGTAAGCATGTTAGTACACCCTTCTTTTGAAAATCAAATGACACGTCTTCACGTACCAACGAAGTTTCGACCTTTATGCACTGCATCATCGATGCTGAAGGATGAGCCTTCTTCACCGGGCCACTTTACTATTGTACGTAGTCTTCTCCCTCCCACCCTCTTTGCCCGAACTTATTGTCATCGCAATCTTGAGGATTGTGATGCTTTCTATCGGCATTAATTCCGCCTGCTTAAGAGTACGCTCCGTTTCTTTCCCCAGATATCCCTGAACGCGAAAGTAATACGTCGTCAGCGGGCTTTCAATCGACTTTTTCGGGCCATGAATTCTCAAACTAGCTGTCCAGATTACAAACGCGATCCTCAGGCCATCGCATTTAATGCGATGTAGGCTTGTGAATATTAGCATTCAGTATTTAGCGAGTTTGCAAAACACGAACAATATTCCATCTGGCAATAGATCGATTTCGCCAACTATTTACATAGCAAACGCGGATGCCGGATCCAGTTGAATCATATTCGCAAGTATCTATTGAACCTATTTTAATTACATTAAAATCAATGATGATATTCCGAGCCTCAGAGAGTTGTAGTTCAACGCTCAAATGCATCAACTATCCGTTTTCACCAACACATTCCGGTGTTGTAATACTCGGCTCATGAACAATAATACTTGTATTATATATCGTGAATTCCACGCAAGGTTGTGAGAGGATTTGATAATCTCCATAATATCAACACATTCGCGTATACCTTTTCCAAAATCACTGCGCGTGAATGATTATCAAAGATAATCTATAGCGATACACACAGCTTGGCGTGATTTTCTCGTAGCCTGAACATAGTGTATTACATAAGTTTTGCTACACTCCATTAATACCATACGAATGTAGCGTACGTCATTCAGTGGGGCTTGCCAACACAAATATATCCAAACTGTGCGTGAATTTCCTACTTAAAATATTCAATCACCCATCTTCATCTGGCAACATAATTCTTTCTCGTGGATTTACACCCGCTGAGTCCCCGAGCAACAAAAAGTCACGATTACCTATTAAAATTCCACTGCGGTAAGCGACATTTAATTACATCGCTCGCGTTGAAGTCATGGAGCTGACAAAAAACCGCGCGAATTAGGCTTGCGCTGCCGGAAAAGCACTTAGCAAGCACCAAGGCGGGGCGATGCACAAGGGTAGAAGGAAGGTTAGCTGGTAAAATTTACAGCCGACACTTGACACGATAAAACGAACGCGCTCAAAATCGAGCTTGCCCTCAAACTTCCGAAATAAATTTTTTTACGTTATAACTACTTGCAAGCGAGACTTTATCACTCGTCCTTTCCTCTCCCACCTTCAACCCCTCTGCGAATAACTCGCGCTACGCGTTCATCCTGTTTCGGAAAAGTTGCCCGTGTACATACCACCATTGAAATCGAAAAGGTACGGGATCTCGAATTTCTCGCACACGTAGCATACTGTACGTGGAAATCAAGAAGGCGTGAGCTTTCAAAGTTATCAAATTTCTCACAGCCGAACTGAACTAGAAATGCCACCCAAAATCAGAGGACTGGAAAATTTGATTGTTTATTCTTCTTTGTTTCTTGCTTCCGAACTTGACCCTATTGTTATCCGGTGACAACTATTACACGCCACATAAGATTTTCCCAATAACAATGGGCGATTATTATTAGATTCGTCGGCCATGTTAATATCGCCCTTCAATCCGACGAGTAAACATTGTTATTCGAGCAGCGTGTATTATAGATATAAGCATTTAGGAGAGCCCAAACTGGTAGTTAAAAAGAAAGAGGTATAAGCCGCGGTCAGGCACTAGAGGTCATTATTTCATAAAAGTGGAAACAAGTTTGTGAAAGTTGCCCGAAGCAAAGATGCGAACTCGCACTGTAGTGGCTACGTGGATACTCCACGAGCACAGTTGTCTGACCAAGGCTCGAGAAAAGGGGCTGCGAGAGATGAAATGGAATACCTAGAAGAATCTACGAGGTAATATGAGAGCGAAATAAAAACAAACTCTGGAAGGGGCGACTGCTACAGCACATATTAATATATATATTAATTCATTTGTCAGAGATTCCAGAGACAAACTTCTTTAATACTACGGCCGTTCCAATGGCACAATGATATCATGATATCTGTTGAGAGTTCTTAGCACCGAGAGCTTTAGCCGCTTATTTTTCCACCTTCCTCTGTACGCTCGAGCTGCTTTCTTTCTTTGTTTTCGCGGATTTACGATGTTTCGCCTCCTCGGTTATTACGTACTCCGAGGCAAAGTTCACAGATCCAATAAATGGACGGATATACAACTCCAAAGAAGACAAATGCTGCGCTTTAGATCTCCCGTCACGCTTGAAGCGACCGAACGCTGCCGTGTGATGGTATGGGCTCTTCTGCGATCGGCACCGAGAAATTTCTTTCTCTCGTCGTTCTGTTTAAAGACAGAATACCGTCAGGTGCATGCATGTCGAACGATGTCATGCCATTCGAATACTACGATCGATACGTTAAACCGCAACCCTATTGACAGCACCGCAATAGTGAAGAGCTGGATTCCAAGTATTCGCGGACCGTGCATGCAGGTCATTAGTATGTTCAAGCGATGTATCATTAATTACGCATAAACTTTCAAATTAATTCTCCTTTGATTTAAATTGAGATTTCTCCTGCATTCGCGTAACAAGATTTCAGTATGATTAAACTGTCGTGAACTATTGTATTATTAGTCTATTACTCGCTCAACTTTCTCCATCAGATGGTTTAATGGATTTTCCGAGGCAAAGGGGCTTAACCACGCCAATCTCAAAAAAGTAGGTGGCTGCCGTGTTCCAAAAAGGATGGTGGCATAGAAAGGCAGGCGGCTTGAATGTTGGATGCAGTGGAGCGTCAATCGAGCACGCAGATATAAACGTTTAATCTTTAATGTCCATAAGGCAATATTTTTCCAGCGGCCAAACTTTGACCACAAACAGCCTAAAAATGGCAAACAGCGCGTACTCGGCTCAGCGCTCCGTCCAATTGAAAACACATTCCATTCGCTACCGTTGTATTCAGGCGCACATCCTCACACAGGAAAACACATTCATCCACATCCACGGATGCTTTACTCTTGCGCTAGAGCAAGTTATCATATTACCGCCAGAGTTTCAAACAACTTTTGGTTTTGCTTTGTGACTCTCCCCGACTGCTGCCGAGGCACAATTTCGCGTCCTCATTTACGCCAACGGAATTTCCATTCGGGTTATTTGTAATTGCCGTTACCAGGTCGACACGCCACCAGCCACCAGTAACCGAGCAGTCATATAATCTTGTTTGAAAGAAAACGAATGACGCTCGCGTACAGACGCAACCAGCAAAACTTCACTATTGTTCCAAATCATCGGTTGGCACCTGCCGCCTGACAAACCAATCATTCCGCATGATGATGATCGCCAGTATTATTAGTATTGACAACTAATCACATTCACGAGGGAGACATCATGCGGATCGGCAAGTGCGATAGAATCGAATGGCCTCCGCTTGATAATGCGGCGTCGCTCGCCTGAAACGTAATCAGTCATGTGTGCCTGTGACGCGCTGAAACCTGAAATGCCAGGGAGCTAACCCCTATCATCCTTCCTACGTATCTGCATGTACGTGGCCTCATGTGTGTGAGCGAATGTGTGTTGGGTCAAGTAATTTAATAATAATTATTCTCCCGCGCGAGCATCGCGAAGCCGCGCACATCGGTGCCACTCCTCCGCTCGTAAATCACCATAGAACTGCTCGGAGAAGTTAGCCCGTTGATCGTGCTTTAACTGGCGTAAATGATAAAATAGTAACAATAATGAAAAGAGGATTGCACCGGTCGAGCGGCGACAGCGCCGGCTACATTCACCCACCAATTTTACTGGAACTCCTCCGCATTGCGGACACGTCCACCTCGAACCAAAATGAATTCGCATTTCTCTGCGTCTCAGGTGTATGTACCCAGTGCGCTGATTAGAAGCGAGAAGCAATTTTTCAGTGTATGCAAAGACTCGTGCCTGCCTCTCTTGAGAGCCCTCATTATGCTAACACCAGTATGTTTGCTAGTGCCACGAACTCGTATTAGGATGGCTACTTGCAAACGAACTCAACGCTGCCTCGACAAACGTGCTACTCTCTCACTAGATAGCAACTTTCCCTAATGTAATCGTGTACTTTCGTTCAATTGGAAGGCAACTTTTTCTCTTCATTCTCTCTCTGTCTATTGCTTTACGTTCGCAAGGAGTCTACTCGGCGGGACTTTGGTGTTGCTTCCAAACGTTGTATGAGTCTGCTGTTGGCCGGCACAAGGCGAACTCCAAAGCCTCAATGGAACCGGCTTCTCTGCTGTCTCCATGCATACATAGAGAGTAAAGTAAACCGCAAGGGCAAACTTCGTCTCGTTACCTTTCCGTTTGCCTCGGCCTCCGCCACTGGTGCCGATCTCCTGCACAAGCAGCTACCTCATTTTTGTCTGGACGCTCTTGCCTCGAGCTTTTCCTGACCAACCTGCTTGCCTAATATGAGTAACAATGTTAGACGCGCTAGTGGACCTCTTTCCTTAACGGTACATTTAAACTGAAAGATCGCCATGGCCACCTGCTTCTGACAGAGATCGAAATACGAACTAAAGCCACTTATATTGACACTAGAAAGTACAGACAAGGAAGTTTGGGATCGACAATCGGCTCTCAGGAACCTCAAGACACGCACTATGGAACCGTGAACAATAATCCTGTCTGTCGAGAGCGCGTTGACATCGATTCTGATTGAACACGCCGAGTACCGTCGGTAAAGCTTTGAAATCATCGAGCACAGCCAGTATGAGTAAGATAAAAGGAGTACTCGACTGTCTCGAATCCACATACAAGGCGTTACTAGTTAACGAGTTGCACAATCAATGAACGCCGTCTCTGATACTCGCATAACAGGCTGTGTGCCATACATGCGTGAATTCTGACGAGGGATATAAGCTGATATTCATGGTACTCAGATCGTGCAAGACTATACGAGCGACATAAGCGAATTCCTCTAATGAAAAATCTCTCGTGCAATTCCCGATATCTAAAATATGTATGCCCACATTCCATATGATGCATTTAACAAAGCGTTCGCACATGGCTGGAACAGAAGATTACTTAATTGAGAGAATGCAGAGCGCCGCGCCATACAGGGCGCGGGTGCGAAAGCAATCAAATTCTCACAACAATCCGAAACGGAGCCCCCCGAAAATAATATTGTCATTCATTGAAGGCAAATCGGAACCGGTGCGGCAGAAAATAAAATTGGCAAAACTATGTTCATATGAAGCAATCGATATGGCTTGTATTTTTTGGGAGCTCAGGCACATTGTCCCTCCTGAATGAATGAAACTATAGCATTGCCAATTGAAATACAAACCATGGAAAATCAGCGGCAGGAAAATTAAAGGGAGCAGTGTCAAAATAATATGTAGGCTTTATAAAACTGTTATTAGTTTTCACACCATGCCAATACACACGTACTTAGTGACGTATAAGTTGATATTATGAGTGAAAGGGAATTGCATCTCAGCCACTCGAGCTGCGCATTATTCCATTAGATTCTCCATTTTGCTCACAGTCATATCGACCGTAGTATTTCCCAGTAAGAGATATTCTACCACTCACGAACACGGAGTAATGTAACAGAGACGCGAGAGGGATACTGACACCTCATATTTCCAAGCGGGAAATTAAATTGACGAGATTACTCCGTTATTCATTCCGAGTGGAGACAAACAATCACAGTCAAGCGGAAATGCAAACTATCTTCGATCGTACTTGAGAAAAGCTTTCCCGGAGGCTCCGAGCACTCGACACACGAGCAAAGCCCAGTGCTCATTAAGAACTCTGCCACTTTAAAATTTCTTTCGACAAAACACGACCCTACTAAATATTGGTAAAGAGAAACACGTATGATTCAGAACATGCTTTGTTACAAGCATGTAGCCACTGATGAATCAATGGAAACTTAATTGAAATGATATTAATCATAGTTTCAGTATAACTAAAGGAACGTAATATTTGAAAAACGTGGCACGTGCAACTGGTATGCTGCGGCATGTTCCTTGCACGTTGTGTTGCAAAGTGAGAAATTATGGATGCGCTTCACTTCAGTCAATGAGTGGAATACGGAAGTGCAATTCCTCGCCCCTTCGACCTAGAGGCTGCACTCGACTCTCAACATCCCGCCCATCCCCTACATCATTCTCTCTTCGAAGTTGGTAGCACCACCTGGACCGTTAAGGCGAATGAGCGATGCGCCAGTGTCTTGCGACATGATGGATCATCCAATACCAGCCAATATGCAGTATTGCATGTGGACTGGCAAACTGTTGTCGATGCATCAAATCGTCGATACCGATAGCGGGTGGCTGGATATCGCGCGACGCCCCGTCAAGATCTAAACTGGAAACCCATCCTACCTACACACCGTTGTTCAAGATCCTCGTGGTCAAGGAACAGCCCCTATTACCACATTTGACCTATGACATTGTATAGCATGATCTTAACATATTGCACCCACCAATTCCGAATGTCTTCGTACTATTGTCGCAGAATTCGGGAAGCAGTGCATGCCTGGTCTAGCTCGGGCTTGTTTTGCCAGAACGATACACACTCAACACGCGGCTAAAAGAAACAACGTGTCAAGCAACGTACGAGACGTGCACGTCACGTCGGCAAGATTGAAACTGATGAAACGATACGGGGAACAGCAATTTTAAAGAAGACGGGCGCTATTTTAAGAAGAGTCGAAATCGATTTGTCCGAGTCGGCACTGTTCCGATCATTAGTCCACATACAACACCAGTATGTTGTTGGTTTTGCCGAGCGAATTGAAAAGCGTCAAAATCGCTTTTGTTGAAAGAAAGCATGCGGAACTCGCGAAAAACCACTTACCGGAAAGTAAATGTTGTGAGGGGACGGTAGCTCTTGTGACTATTGATATCCTGCATCGGCGTGCCCCAGAAGTCGTCCTTGAAGACGCTGATCAAGGGCGTCTGGGCGAGTACGTCCTTGTTCCTGACCACCGCCGGTATGTCGTCATGGACAAAATCGCCGTCAAGTCCGTTCAGGTAGCAACCAACTGCGACGAGAGCAACCGCCGCGTAAATGCACCATCCAGGTGGCTCGTTGTTCTCCGGATCGTTGCAAACACCACTGCGACCGTTTCTCCGATTCTGGCAGCAGCAACCAGCACCGCTGTTGCTGTTGCTGCTGCTCGAGGCATAGTTGCGTCGCCTCATGCTTTACGAAGGTGGACAGCTAGATCACCAATCAGGTCACAGTGAATACACTCGCATCCAACAAGCGTGTTATCCTGCGCGGGGGAGCGCCCTTTCGTTTCGATCAGATTGCCGCGCGTCAACTGTTAATCGCATCGTCGAGGGCGGCGATCATCGATAGCGCCTCCTGACTCCACTGCCGCCGGACGAAAATACGATCCGATAAGCGGCAGAGGGCCGATTCGATCTACTTCCTTTTTGCTCTTGCCAAACTGCAAAACGCGTCGTCAATTTTTTCCAACCACCGCTCAAAGTGAATGGACGAGCCCTCAATCTTGGGAACAGCCGTTCAACGCCTGTAAGGGTCTGATCGACCAGACTCACCAGAGATTCGACCTGTCCGGCCAGCAGCTTCAAACGGCAGCTTGCACTTTTCCGTTTACTTGAGCGAGACCACTCTGAACATTCGCTACTCCCGTCGTGAGCTTGATAAATGACTACGTAGGTTCATTTATTTACCCTGCTGGCATGTCCAGCCTGTTCGTTTCACAGAGGAACGGGTTTTCGTGAGAGCTGATTACTACTAGCGATATAATTGTTCTTACACGGACCGACGCCACCCACTCAGATTGTCCTCTCAGCCAAGAGTGCAGCTCTTTTTTGCACCGGTAATTTAATAAAGCTCGTTACGATACGGAGACGCAAGTTGGCGGTGCTCGGAGTGCGATACTGACCTACACAAACAGTATCGATCCGGATATGTCCGAACGAGATGCAGTCGCCGCGAATTTCTCTCTGTCAGACAGGATGCGGCCAGTTATTCGGCAGTATGTGTACTGTGAGCGACGCCGATGAACCAATAAGCCATTTCCGGTTAAATTCGCGATCAGGCGCAAGTGATTATCGGAAATCCCGGACTTCGTAACTGGACCCTCTTCTAATTGCATGCTGTCGGGCTATCGATATGTTACTCCCACCTAATTTAGAACCTATTCTTTGCCTTGGTTTTATTACCAGAATGAGTGGAACGATGTTCCCGACGATGTTCTCTTCCAGGCTTGTCACGATTATCCTGCTTCCTGATAATCGACTGATATTTTTTATCAGTTTCAATTTCACATTCTTGTCATCGGCAGCGTGAAACGATCCTTCACCTTGTAACCTTGTTCGCGTCTTCGAGAAAACGGTGTATTGGCAAAGAGCGAAGCGACTTATGACCATAAGAACTGAACTCGGTCGAAAGTGTTTCAGATTATAGGCAAGATCTTGAAATGGCTGTCGTTGTGCTTGCGACAATATCGAGAGGAAAGTCCACGTTTGGAGGTTGAAGCGCAGATGGAAACACGTAATCCATTACTCGTTGCACATGCGTTCTCACGGTGTTCACCGCGCGATCCTGTTTCCGTTCCAGCAGACTTTTCGGTCGGATGAGAGGATTTCGTTGAAATTATGGAAAACGAGTGGCAGCAAGAGCCACAGCACTCTGCTCTACGGGAGAACGGCTGTGCGACCCAGATATACACAACGTCGCAGCGAGGGCTCTTCTATTACCACGATTTCGCTATACATATAGATCTGTACAAGTGGTCGTACCGTGCTCCAGGCAGAGCCTCGGAATTCTCTCCAATAGTCTCTGGCAACCTTTCCTTCCTCTTTTATTCCCTTGCACCGTCGGCTTTCCTTTCTTATTTCTCCTACCACGTCGTCTCCGATGTCGCTACCCCTTTTCACCTGCTCTGCAAGACCACGCTTTTTTACTTTCGACCTTCCCGCCTCGGCGGAAATCGAATTCTAGGCCAAATGTCCTGGTACCTTCCTTTGCTAGTCACTGTCGCCGTCTAATACATTCACAAGGCATTGGATCTGCAAATACGAGGATGCCAGTCCTCGTAATTTCGAAGGAATCACTCCTGACTAATCCAATCTTTTGCCTCTCCTCCTCCTCCCCCTCCTCCTCCTCCTGACTTACTACATACTTTCAAACCTCTTGTCCGTGAGAATTCAATGCTTCGCGCAACACCTCCTTCAGCCAAGCAATGAAATCACTGATTAAAACTGTACACTCTCGATTCCACGAATTCGAATTCAAGGGGTCACTTCCACCCTCTTTACGAACGTTCTTTCTACTTGATCCTAGAATTGCATGCCCCTTCTTTAATGGCCCGGAGGATCACATGGTATGAGTCTGATGTGTCTCTTTGACTCGAATGCTATGGATTCAAAGGAGTGCGAAAGTTGGAAAAATCAGTCGCGGTGGTTAAATCAGTCTGAATTTCACTTCTCGCACATCTTTTCGAGGAGAGGTGTCACCAGCACGCATGAGAAGGTTTGATGCATATGTGGAATTCCGGCAGCTCGTGTCGCGACCGCGATAAGCGCAAGACTAAAGTACAACGGCATCCGCCCGGTTATATAGCCGGCGCACTCTGACCCGCAAAGCCGCGCCCGCGCACCATCTACCCCCGGGCTTTTCCCTCTTTCGGCTTCCTCGTGGAGCGTCGAGCCTTCCCCTCCACCCTCGACCCACCCCCCCAACACTCGTAACGGCAACCCTTCTCCTCCCGCCGACGCTGCCTCCTCCGTCGTAGTCGCGTTCCTCACCCTTGAATTTCACCCGCTGAGCCATGCACGCATTTTGTTTACTCACACTTTTTACCCCTGAAATTTATCCTCCATCTCACCCGAATACCTCAACAGGAAGTGGTCGTTCCGATGCACCGATAATCGATTTCGCAGACCAGCAAATACATACCGGTATTCCGTAGTGCTAGGTAGAAATTGTATTCTAGAGACTGCGAGGCATTAACCATTCGAGGTTCAGGATATTAGAAACGGATACGAAAGTATACGAGAATGAAAAGTTTGATGGTAATACCGCTGAATTGCAGAAATTATCTTCAGATGTTTTATTCTTATTCAGTTAGGTTTCTTTTGTCTCATGTCAAGAATAAACAAGACAAAATGGTCGACGAAGAGAAGCTGTGAGTACACAGAAGTATAAATCTCTTCGAACCATCAACGGGGTAAAAATGATTTGCAGACTTAACGAACCAAAGTGTATTTTAACGAACAAGTGGTGGACATGTTCGGTTGTTGTTTATTCGTCACAGTGACAACGGATTTCTTCAGTACGACTGTTTCGAGAGTTGCGGTAAAGTGCGACCACTGCACTAGGGATTAATAGTGATCCGATTCGGTGAAATTGTCCGCGGCGCACTGACTGGTGCATATAACGGCGATCCGAACATGTAACGGTGACGATGATGCGATAACGAGCCAGCAGTCCTAGCGGAACGATCCTAGTTGGGCATAACCGCAGCCCTTTCAGCAATGCAGTACGATAGGAGTCTGGGTATGCTACAATTGCACCCCAAGCTCATTCTTTCATAGACGCAAAGTATTCGAAAGTGTGCGCCGCTATGTGTCAGCGATGAAAGTCAAATTACGGTTACGGCAAATGCTCTATGGGATCGTTGCCGCACCGGCCACCTATAAAAACGATACCCGGTTTCACGCGCTCTGGCATGGAAGAACGCTGGAATGACTGTGAAAAAAAGGAATGCCCACTGAAAATCGATATCGCCCTTTCTTCCACGGCACTTGGCTCGCCCGAAAAATGCTAGCCCGATCCGCACCACTCAGATACTTCCTACCCAGCAACCCATCTTTCCATCTACTATCTAATTTAATTAGTACAATGTGGAAACATGCTGGGAAAGATATTGGAACTCGGTAATGTAGAAGCGTTGACAGCTGTCAAGTTGTAATAAAAGTACGAAAATATTATCATAACCATACAGTATTACCCTGAAGAATACTTGTTTGAAATGGATGTTACAATCATATTTAAAGCAATTCTGTTTGCTTTATTAATGAAGTACTTTATAATGCAATACCTCATTATGCCAGTACACACGTACATATTGCATCTTGTACGAACATCAATTAATTGGAATCAACTAATGAAGCTAGCTGTCTACTTCATTATGAAATACTTTACCCATATATGGATATGATATCGGCACTCGCATCAAAGCAACTCGCAAGTTCAAGCTGGGATTAAGCAAACAAAGAGAACTGACAATCCTAAACAGTAGGAGAGTTTCGCCAAAAGGCATATCCGTGTATGCCGGTGCTTCCGCTTTGTGCGGCCGAAAACGTATTAATAAATTTGAAGTAGCTGTGCTACCATTGCGGTAAAGCTTGACAAAACATCGGATACCGCATGCCGTCAGTACGAGTTCCAGCCTCGGAAACCATTCGATCCACCACAATAGGAATTTCGTGGACAATCATAGGCAGAGAACATTCAGTCGCTCGAAGCGATGAATATTCCGGGAAATAAATCTATTTAATTTAATTTACTCTCTCGGCTGCACATCCGCGTCGACCCGAGAAGTGCTTGCTTTCAATTCAGTTAACACATCCATCAAGATTGCGAGTGTGCATATCTGCAAGTTGTCGAATGCGCCGTAAACTCATACACACTTTCTGAGATGCTCAGGCTCTGCCATGGAAAGGCTCCACAATTCCCGGCAACGTCAAACGGCAACTTGCAGGCAGAAAATGACAGGCAGTGCTAGGAAATGCTTGAGAAAGCATGACATTCGTGTCCACGTGAGTCCAGGAAAATGCAACCCTCCCATTACGAACATCTTCGCTCTGGAAACCCTTAGCCTCTTGTCAGCCTGCCGGGAGGAGCCTAGCTCGCCAGCTTACCAGAGAAAGGCGTAGACGTTCGAAAATGCAATTCCTGCTGCATTCTCGGCACTGGTTCTTCACCATCAGATTTCTCCGAACATAGACTCACATCTCTACTATTACTGTTATACCAGTCTTCATTTAAGTATTTCCTTAGCAACTTCTAGCTCTTTTGCTTATTAAGTGATTCTGGTCCAGATAATGCAACTGGATAACAATCACCTTATAATGCTATACAACATATACTACTTTACCAAGTTTCAAAATGATCAAGTGCTAATTTCAGAGACCACTTTAGTTAAAGAATTGTAAGTTAATAAATAATTGCTGATTATCAACAGTTTAAATCAATAGGAAATGATTCAGCATAACACTACGATATCCTTGTACATCTTTGTACACACGAAATGCCAAGCTATGTATATAGTTCTTCGCCTTGTATAGAGAAGGCTTAGTTACGGAGCCCGACCGCATTCAGGTATAAGCAGGTAATGCAACGTTAACATTTCCGCTGTGACATTGGGTATTCCCGCTTTATAGTCAATGGAATTAATAATTGAACAGCTCCAGAGAAGGTGATAGTTACAAATTAAATCGGAATCGGATTACTGGACCAATATCCGCAGGAAGCAGGGTAATGCGATCATTCGGTCACAATCGAGTTGGAAATCCTTGGGGGTGTGGGAGTAGAGGGGCGGGATCGTTTTCGAGATCTGAGATTTGGTCAGGAGTACGGCTCGATCGAGTGGCTTAGCCTGCGGAGCACTAAGCGAATTGATGCAGGTGATCTCGAGTTCTCGAGAGCTGGCCAAACATTGATACCCCGAATTCGCCGTAATAAATTCGCGCGTTTCTTGTGATTGACTTGCCGCGCCGTACGGCATCCACCGGCTATGCTATTAGACCGCCGCAATCTCTGATCGCCGACTTAGCACTTGAGAAGATTTGCCCGGGAGTTAGACAAGGCTGCTTCCAGTAGGGGAGCGCCCCAATGAAACAGGTATCATCTCTTCGAGGCTTTCCACACTGGCTGCCAAGAACCAGAGTGCTTATGGATAAAGCGGATTAATAATAGGGCTGCGAGCACTCGCCATATTATCCAAAGCGCAATCATTCAATCAGTCCTGTTAGCCGTCGATATTATTCGCCGGGGCATCGTCGATAAAGGACTCGCATCGTTAAACGCGAATAAATCGTAAATCACGGACAAGATCACTTTCGCCCTCTGATTTATATCAATGCCTCTACTAATAAAAACGATGAAACACACACAGTCCAATTTTCCTATTAAAACACATGGAGACCTGAATTAAAAAAAAACTATGAGCAAACATTTGGTTAGCTAATAATTCGGTGCACTTGTTTCAGATGGGCTATTATTGTTCGATGTAATAAATGTACATATTAGTTATCATTTAGTGCGATATTTACACGCGAAAACGGCGCACTTGACGATAGGACTACTGGTTAACGTAATAGTATATTTCTTTACAACTGCGATACTTTTATGATTTACATAAGAGCAGAAGGCCTGTAAGAAGGAAGGAAGATCGCGCGAGTTGTGTATTTACGAGATGCATTTCAATGGGCGCAATGTTATAGGATCGAATTTTGTCGGCTTTACATTATTTAGAGCGCAACCAGCGCCAACATTGCTAGCTTGGTAACATGTTCCAGAGGCGCGAGATCGACGTGTAATATTTTAAAGCGCTGCTTAAAGTGACACGTCGATAAATCAGGCGGTAAAATGAGAACAGCCCCGGCAGTACGACAACGCAATTCGACGCGCATCCCGTCGGTCCACTTCTCCTGTCGCCTTGTTCCAACGTTTTCCGCTGATTATTTACGACTCGCAATTTAGGTCGAATGCCACCACCCGCCCGCTGACATTCGCGTTCATTTATCATTTGCCGCAGGATTATTCCTAATTTAATGGGTTGTGGTCACCTCGAGGACTCGACGGCGAATGAATATTTTCGAACGATTTGTCACCGATATAAAGCCCGCGGGATCCCTTTCCCCGTGTGTCAACGATTAAGCCCCCCCAAATCCCCATCCATCCTCTCACCAGCACGATTCAATCGAAATTACAAAATATAGAATTGCCGGCGAAAAAATTGCCGCGTGATTTCACGCGCGCATATCTCTGCAAAATCGCTTTGTGCCATGGCCGCCCACGATTGCATTAAAAGCTTTTTGATGAACGCGCTTTACAGAAAAGTTTTCAACTAGCGAGTGTGAATCTCTCTCGAAATTTTCACGTGTCACTTTCGTCGAAAAACGGGCTCGTATTTCTAAATCTGTACTATAATATCATACACATTTTGAACGATAAGATGACAGATATTGACTGAATTGTCACAAGCGTGGGAAAGCTTGGTTAAGTTAACTGGCCCGGAAAATGGAGCGCCGACAAATTAGCAATGATTCGCCAACACCACATTCTAGTCTTAGCTCAAAACTTTCCCAATTATCCTCTGCCCCGTATTTATTAATTCAACTTCTCGTACATTAAACCATTTCTCTTTCCCTCTTCCATCCCATTCCTATAGTTTCGCCAACCTCTTGCTGCAACCTTTCTCTGCTATAATAATGTCGCCGATATCTTCAACGATACGCCGATAAATTGGAATCACGAAAAACTCGAAGGAAATGAGTTTACGAGCACAAAGGCGACCCTTCACCATGTTCCAGTTGCCTGAAAGCTCTCTGTTCGGTGTCCAATTTCGGGTACTAAACTTACACTGTACATACCGAGGCGACCACATCTCAACGTGTCCCGAACTTAACGCGAGTTTGGACTCTAGTATATCCCGAGTTCAGCTTTGCGGCTCTTGTGAAGACGCAGCCTGTTTGACGGAAGTTACCGTTGTGCTGCAAGAGGACTCTCACTTTGGTTTCGATAGACCTGCATTATCCAATTATTCCCATGCAGCACATGTTGCGCAATATCATTAAACATTGTAACTTCCCTATTTCCTCGAGCATCAAACGAGATTCAAGGATCCGGTGAGGCATGCGGCTAAATCAGATTCACAGGATTTACGGATGTGGTTTCCATCACGGTTAGGCGTTTTCCCTAGGTCCTATCTGCTCCCAACACTCAGAGAACAGTGATAGCCCGACAGTAACGGAAGTAACGGGGAACTCCTTTCGAAAGTGCAGTGAAAAAATTCCGACCATTCTAGGTGGCCGAGCGTTTCCTACAGGCCGTATTTTTTCACGTTGGGATACGAGAGTCCGCAATGTGCGAAGTTAAGGTCCACTCGTATTCTGGTCGAGCAATAAACCCTTCTTTGACGAGCGACGGAAGGTTTCGTCCTCTTGGGAAACAAAACTGCGCATAAGGAGAGAGAAGACTCATGAGCGTTTTGAAAAATTAACCGCTGGAGAGAGCGAGTAGTGAAGGTCGTATTGGAAGACTTATTACAACTTGGACCAAATCCCCACTATTACTATACAGCGTTGAACTCCAACTTGACAGGGGCACATGGAAAATAGTATTTTGAGCGTCGCTCGTCAGAATGCACGCAATTCTATGTGCAGTTGGAAGCTCACCGGCTTGCATCTCTCGTAAGGACCAAGCGAAGGAACGGACAGAATTGGGGCCGACGCGCCGCGAGCGGAAGAGGAGGCGGACTGGAATTTAAGGTATAAAACTTTCGCAATTACCGAATGTTCGGTATCCTTGAAAACTTGGGTAAGTGCCGTGGATGGTGAATGCCTATTACCTTAGGCCTTTCCTTGTTCCCGGCGTCGATCGCTCTATATCTTTCTCTCTTCCCTTAAGATCACCCTTTCATACCTCTTTCAGCATTCCATCCGTTCCCCGGCATTCCCTTGCATTCTTTAGTCAGCCGAAGAGCTTCCTTCGTGATTCGCACATTTTTTCACTCTCTGACACTCGGACTCGTCGTACTCTCTGTTCGTCCACTTACTAGCCTGGCAAACCCATTGAATTGCATGTAGGCGGGGCCATGGACTGAACGCCGTTGTTGGAATGTGCAATAAAGTCCATGGAATTGTTTGTGCGTTGGAACGGCACAAGTCAGTCCTACAACGGATTTTCTGCAAAAAGCATGCAGGGACGCACACGAATTTCGTTCCTTCCATTATTGTATTTCGGCCTCTTTTTCATTTGCCGCGGTTTCCAATTACGTTGGCGCGACTCGATTCTGCCTCATCCATTATTGGCACGCTCGGAGACAAGAAAAATGCGAAACAATGTTGATCCTGAACAAATACCGGCTTTGCACTGCTCGAAGGTTTACACGGTGAAACAGTAGTCCAATATTCTTTTTTGCCCTACAGAGCTTCCCGAATGCCAGAAACCGACCATCCGTAAGTCACCGGGAAAGCTTTACTCCCAGTGTACTTTAATAAATAGAGGATGATGTTTGAAGAATTTCAAATGAATGGAAAACTATCAAATGTTGCCCTTTTTTGCAGTCTTCTACTTATACATGATACTTCAATAAAAGTTATGAATGGATTGTTTTATTTATTATTTATATAGAATCGCGAAAAACTAAACTATTTTATCTGCCACGCAATTCGTCGATAGACTGTCCTGGCCCCGTTGAATTCCAGACAGCTAATTAGGGCGCCAAGCCAGTGTCAGGGTACATCGAAATACCGTTTGAATTACGAGGCTTAGTCAAGTACATAGAAGGCGTTGTCTCCTCGAGAAGCAACGAAATTCTCCAGAATTTCATAAACTCCTGTTTGACTGGTTTCACCCTGTGCCCGTGAGCCAAGTAGATGCCCGCTCTGAGATCCATAATTACATAAGTCAGACATGCGCCCAGTGTCAGATAACTCGGTGAAGCATCGTGGAAAATCAAGCCACACAGGCAAGCACATTTATTGCACTTTTTTACGCTTTTACTTTACTAAATGTTTAATACGGCTTCTGCTGACAAGACATTGAACATCCACGAGTAAGTAGTTCGAGTCAACCGCTAGTCAGCCGTACTACGAAGAATGAGTTTAGTCTTGAATCTTAAGAAGAAAGGAGTATTCTCCATACAGAAAGCTTAAGATAACGTCGCTTTAAGACATATCCCTCATGTAATCCGTTTATCTGACTAAGTCGGGATTGCTCTGAATCACTAATACGCCGGAGGCGCTCTCATTGTTTCTGCTAATTCGTAAATCAAGTTTCTTGCGTTTCCATCATGAATTAATGCATATTGCCATGAAGAAAAAATTTCGGAAACGCGAACACTGTCAAGTCAATTCATCTGCAAGTGAATGGGGTAGACAAATGTTAATGTAAACTGAGCAAGAAATGGGGGACGTGCGACAATGATAAGTGATATCAATACAAGGTCTTACAGTGGCAGTGTGCCAGTGTCGCGCCTCCTACCTCTATCAGATGGCCGAGTTTACTAACTTTCTTCATAACTCTCGAATATATCTCCACGGCGGATTTACGCAGCCGGGTTGGCCCAGATACTAGCACTATCTGCGACAGAAGGTACACACTGTTTTCTACTTAAGTGCTTCGATTCGGCATACATTATGTTGGACCACCCTGCGTGTCGTTTGTACCCGGCTGACCGGGTGGAAATCGGAAAACAGCCAATTTCTGACAAATCGAAAGCTCATTCTCTTGATAAATGCACTGCTAACCACCCACATGTATATTTACGCTCGACAGGCGCTCCTTTTATCGTGCTCATAATGGCTGGCTCGGAAAATCACTCTGAAAAATCTCAGCGGAGCGCACTTATCTCCGGGTATGTCGAGTGACATGCCGGTTATCAGGCGAGATTTGAATTGCTTTCTCTTCTGTTATTTCATGACGCGTCGCCGCGAATTGGAAAGTGATGTCGCGCGCGCGCGAGATAATAAGCTGTGAAATCGCTGGAATCGAACATTCAGGCCTTCGAGATTGAAAGTCGGAGAAGTGGCGTGGAAGAGCAGTCGGTGGCATTATCGGCTCGGAAGCGTGCATTTTGCACGTAAGCCGTGTTTATCTAGGTGGAAATGGCAGGTGGCAGGTGGCGGTGGAAGTCGGCTGACATCGATAACGCACAAAACGCGCGAAGATATTAGACTCTTCGGGACGTCCATTAATTTCGTGCTGTCGAGGACAGGCACTCGCAGCCAGCCGTGCGCGCGAGAGAGAGAGAGAGAGAGAAGACACGACATACCGAATGCCGCATTTCCTCTCTAATAGGAGCATTTCCGCCTTGCCTCTTCCCTTTGCCGCTGCCATAGCCGCTTCCAGGCCGCTTTAATTATTACAATACAAGCATCCCCGGAAGATCAATCGGCTTAATACAATTTACATTGCGGCATTCGGAATCCTCTCGATTAAGGTCAGGCACACACAAGCCGGATCTCGCCGAATGGATTTTTCTCAACAATAAGAAAAGGCTGCGAAACCGGACCACATTGTGTCCAAGCTACAATATGATCTCTCGTGCACCGTTGCTTCCCACGGATGAATCCAAATGATCAAAATCCGGCATACGTGAAATGACAGTGAAACATGAATTATTGTAATATTATACACTGAATGTAAGAAGTTTTTATGATGTTGCCGGGGTTTATTTTCTAATTAGAGGAATAAGTTAGGAAGTATGAACGGAGTTATTTAGATACTGGGTATCGCTCTCCGTCAGGAATAATTAATTCATGAACTTCGACTTCATTTCTTGCAGTGAGCAATCGCAGGAAATAAAAGTCGAGCAATGTTTCGAGAGGCAGCTGCATGCCGTCGGGATTCACGACTTGGTTGCCAGTACGTCAGGAGCGAACGGTCTCGAACGTTAAAGCAGAAATCAGCAATTCCCAGCGCACGGCCCCATAAAACTCACTGCGCACCCCATAAAAATATCCGGCAGTTGCGTATAAACGGCCGACACATCCGTGACCACTCCAAGGTTTTATTTCCCGGACAAAGCTCGTGCACGCGCACACTTTCATCAACCCTGGTCGGGATTAATACCACCTAAAATGAACTCGTAATCTACCCCAAAATATCCCACTATTTAGTAAGTCATGTAAATTGTCCCACAATGCCAACGCAATTACCGAACAAAATCTGCCTGAGAAATCGATGTAGAAATGCAAAACGCTTACATTGCTTTTTATAGAACTCACTGGACACGCCTTTAAGGCCAACTATATGTATCTATATTACTAATATTTAAATTGTAACATAACCTTGACTGCTTAGTTAGCCAGCGCAAGAAAAACCCACGGGTTACCAAGGCGAAGATGCCAAAGCAACAGGTGCTGCCAAATATGATCAAAGAACACCTCCTTTCTTGAAAATATACAAGCAAGAAAGGGGCACACAGATATCCTTGCAGTCCGTACTTATGTTCTAGATACACACACGTCAACTTATCTTCCGGATGTACACTTGTAACTGACACCATAAACTCATAGTGACACACTAAACTAATCCTGTTAGCTTATTATCTAACTACTAGATTCATATACTCATATACTACTAGACACATAATAGACTCTAGGTCTGCATATACTAAAATAAAGAATTACTGTAGCGCAGTAAGTGCTGCTCAGAAATAGTATTAATGGCTTTAAAAAAATACAGTCAATTGTTCCATTCAAACGCTAACCGCGAACGTGTACCAAATTATATTAACTGCTGAATTTAGCATCGTATTCAGAAGGAATTGAGAGTAAAATGTAGTAATTTTTCAGCAGTAAAATAATGGACGGGTGGTCGAGCTCTTGAAAGCCTAAAGTTTAAACTGAAGCGAGGATGAATATCTTTCGCGCTTGCCATTCGCGCTACAAGAAACTCCGAGCTAATTGGATGTTAGTCTGGATAACGATGAGGCTGGAGGAGTGGTGGGATATGGAAATTGGCGTTCGATACAGAGCGCTTCGTACTCTGCCACGGAACTCACAATCAGACGAAACGAGCGTGTGTCGGCATGTGTGCTAGTCTAGAGGCCATAAATTCCCCTATATGTGCGCCTGACTTATTAATCCCAGCAGGACCGCGAAAACAGGCGGCATCGTGATGTATTGTTAATTAAACGACATCGAACGCCACCGGATAAAAGCGGTGGGAGGGCGACATGAGTGATCGCTCGGGGGGACGAGGTCGGATGAAGCATGCCAGAGTCGAATTCCTGCAGATATATAAGAAGTGCGCGAGGATTGAGAGCGTGGAGAAATTGTCTGAAGATTGTCAGGCGACGCCTACTTGAGCCGCTCGATCTCAGAGTGATACTCCCTGCAGGACGTTCTCGCCGGTAATTCGTCTCGAGGTGCGCGCGTACCGGGGGATATGTATCAAGTGGAACTTCACATTGAATTACAACAAAGAGAATTTCACGGTATGCCGATTAATACCTGTCAGCAGGCGCGTTCAATTTGCGAGGAGAGTTGCTCGGCATAACTCACTTAAGGAACTCGCACGCAGCGATCTGAGATCCAACAAAGCGGAGCGGCGCGGCGCGGTGCGCCGGTAGCGCAATGAGGACAGAAGGACAAGATGCCGGGAGCAGGTGGCAAGACTAATAGGACCCTTCTTAAGGTCGAGTTAAACTGGATTGGAATATGAAGCGGTAGTCATTTGAATGAGCAACTCGAGCTGCTAATGGAGGAAGCACTTATGGTTATTATATCATTCCAACCCCGCCTCTTCACATCCCCCTCACCCCTCCGCGGGCTTGCCGGCCCGCCTGCCCGCCTGCCTGCCTGCCTGCCTGCCTGCCTGCCTGCCTGCCTGCCTGCCTGCCTGCAGAACAGGATCGACACAAATTCTGCTCGGCAATTAAGACACAGTTTTTTCCGTGGTGAATTTCAATGCAAACTAGACGACCGGCAAGAATATTTTTTGCCAATGCGAAGTTTCCGGGCGATTGCTCTCACTCGATGCTGCAATTACCAGTGCTAGAGGAATGCGCGTGCTTCAGACTCCTCTGCCTTCTTTATATCTGTTTCTCGTTTCTCCGTTCCACAGTTAATAACGGAGAAACGTGTGAAGATAGCAGGAGTACCGTGACTGAATCGTGCCGCGAGTCACTGCTTGATTAGGCAATGATTGCTCGGCATCTCATTAAAGTGTCCTGCTGCATCGTATAATGGAGTGCCGAGGAAAATTGCTAATAAAATTACGAGTATACTTACCGGTATGCAAATTGCATTAATAATGCTGTAGCAGTGATGTAAATACCAGTTAAGTTCAGTGGACCTTAATCTAGTTAAACCTTCTTATATACGAATTTAGGATTGATCTAATTGGCTCTTTCATTCCATTTCTCATTCCCCAATTATCTTTCTAAAAGAACACTCATCTGCATAACATTTTCCATACAGTCCCGATTTGATTATTGCGAAGTCCGCAGTTCTGAATTCTAAAAGTTGCATCTATTTAGTATTAATCATTCTTGAGTCTTCGAGCAATATTCATTCATGTCCATTCATTAAAGTGATTTATTATTTATCTTCAACGCAATTCTGCAAAAATCTTTAGCTTAGTAATCGCTAGTATGCTTATAATATTATCACAAATTCATATTATATCAATGCACGAATTGTAAATACGTTCGAGTATACTTTCGAGTATATATAAGAATATTCTTTCGAGAATATATTTTATTACTTTCGAGTACATTCAGCTGCACATTGAAAGAATAGAAAACGCTCCATTTCAGGAAAAGCTTTTGAAAGGATTGAATCTTGCTCTGAGGCTTTGATTAAAATCAATTTATCGCAATTTTATTACCGAGCAGACGAATTCGTTGTTGCAGCAGCTCCGAGGGTAGGGTAACGCTACGCATTTGACGTTACCCCCAACTGACCAACCCCTATCCGACCTCCTCGTAAAATACAGATAGATCGAACCGAATACTATCCTTGTACGGAATCACAAAAAGGAAGTTTAATCATCTATCCTTTGCTGTACCTCGACACGCACACAGGCAATCGAATCCAACTGCTATTGCTAATTCTTTGTTCCTCTTCATCTATCTATTATAATTCTTTAGGGTGCCACCCCAGTTCAGAACCCACTGCCGCTTACCAATCCCCGGACAAAATCAAAAGTTATTCCTTGAAAAATTAGCATCCCATTACTATCTGTTACCTATAAAAAGCAGAATAACATTCGTGCAAGACAGTTCCGGCAAGAATGCCGGAATCTGTGGAACTAGCCTACAAACCATTTTCAATATAGCCTCGTGACTGTTCGACAGGAATTCACGGATGTGGCACGCGTTTCCGCGTGCGTTCTGCTGGACGTGATGGCATTTGTTGGCGCGCGCTGGTGTATGTGTATGCTCCGTGGCGGGGTTTAAAGGGCGACTGGAAACAGTTGCATATACGCGCACACCTGCTGGATCTCGTAACTTCTGAAGAACGGTACCGAGAGAACGTAGCACCGGGCGAGGATATTGTGTCGACATTTGTACGGGGTTAAACCCCTGGTGCGTGCGCGTCGCCGTGTCTGTCTCTCGACTGCATTTCAACTATGCTATCTAGCTAGCGGCGGCGCGGCGCGGCGGCGATGTGCCTGGCCCGCCCGATACGAATGTGTGCGCTTGTCCCCCTCAAACCATGTGCGACCGACGCGCTCGTAAGCCAGATATACAGCTTTATAGTTTGTTTACAACCATTGTTTTATGTACACCTCGGATTCACAGGAATGCGTGCGCTCGCAAGTACATCGTCGGATGCGCTACCCTTCCACTCAGGATCCGGAATACCACCGCTGCTTTTCATTTTTATTGCGTGGTACTTGGGCACAGCGCGACCGGCGATCGTCCAGCGAGGCGTGAGACACTTCTTTCCAAGTATTGTCAACAATAAAACAGAATTGACGTTCCATAGCGGTCGACATAGAGGGCAGCGAACGCCCTGACGTTAATAGTGATTCATAAGATTTGCACTTGATATGCAAAATGAGATTGAAGTAGTGGTTGACCGCTGTGTGTGGCTTTCTTTCGGATAGCGAAGGTAGTTTGGGTAGGCTGGCCTCGTAAAAACAGGCCATAAAAGAGCGGCAATTGTTGCCGGGTGCATCTGTAACTGACATGAGGGTCCAGCCTGCTGTAAAAATATATTTCACTCGCGCCATCGCAATGTGCTCAACGATACGTTACATTACGTTTCATACTTCGAAGCATCGAAGCGCGGCCGCCTCTATTTTGATTTATGTTCTCTGTTACAAACTGAAAGATGGACGCGAAAGCAGACAGCTGCAGCTCTACATATCTCGGGGATCTTGAAATCGAACAGCAAAAAGATATCGGACGGCTGATCCCTTCGTTTTAAAATATCGAATCGTGTATCACGCAGTGCTATTGGGAGACATTCGTTTTACCGCTCACCGTCCATCTATGTATTATATCATACTGGAATATCTTTCATCGCTTCTTGAACCTCTAATTTTATATATTATTGGAACTAGTCATGAAATTTCATTTCAGTCTAAAGTCATTTTCATGGCCTGTGAATCATTCATAGATCCATAAACTAGATAGATCGAGAGCGGGTTCAAATGTATTGCCAAATATCCGAGAAAATGACAATCCACTTCAAAGTTCAATCTCCTCGTTACTAAAAACCACCGATACGGTTACGAGATTCAATGAAATTCATCGTCATTGTACTCTTTCAAAATAGATGATATATGTATGTATGTTAATTATTGTGTGTAGAAGCAATAGAGGGATAAAGCAGGTTTCGGAAGCGGTATCCGCAATAACGCATGGCCATCCCTAAACCCAAATGCCATGTCAAAGCCGAGCATTGTGTCGCACTCAAGGAGAATGGTAGTAATGCAATGGAATCCCGTGGGGTAGGATGTGCAATACGTGAAATCAGATCCCCTTATGGCAATATTAGCTCGAAATGTCAGCGAGTGAGTGCCCTACCGAAATCGAATATTCCTACTGGGCCATACAACCAGTAGTTCAATAAACAAGCAGAGTAGGAAATAAAATTAGCCTGCCACAAATACGGTATTATTCAGTGATTTCGATCCCGCAATCGTAATTCTAAGGCATTACGGCACACCGCTTGACAAATTGGCCTCTAAAGAAGCTAACTAAGCTCTTCATATGTTGGAACTAAATTACGTTATGATATAATGGGACACAAAATGCCAAGTGGGCCATCGAATTTATCCATGCCGGAAACAGCAAATTTCTTTCGATCCCTTTATAGATAGAAACAATGTTTGAAGCTGTGATGAATGTTATCTCGCCGCTTATCAAATTTCGTGCTTGCGGCAACCAGCACCTTGTATCCTTGAGTTTAATTTTGCACATAACAAGCCATCAAACAGTTACGCATGAAACGCTTAGACATCAATGCGCTGTCGGGCATAGATAATTTGAACATGTACTGTTTCGTTAGACCCGACATACTAGTCTTATGGATTACAGAAATATCATTCCTCGGCAATGTGGAAGAACAGGGCTGTGATGTTTACTTCAGTGTATTCCTACGCATACTCCAATTCAGATTAAATAGTCGCGGATGTAACTAGAGAATTGCCTTTCTGATGGCAATCGATTGGTATCACGTTCTGTTGATGGACCCACGTGGAATTAGATTTCACTCGGAGCACTTTCCACCAGGGAAAAAGCCCGGCGACGTTTTTAATAGATCAAAACCTAATACCCTCTCGCCGAAAGGTATAGCAAGGTTAAAAAGTGAGCTTTAATTAAAGTTACTTTAAATTCATTAGTTTCACATAATCGAATACTCCCATCGAGCGAGTTTTACTGAGTGACCTATTGTAATATTTATAATTCGAAGTGCGAATATAAAGAACCAGAGTACTAAAATCTAGCTTCCATTCTTTTTGTTACGATAAATGGTATAATGGATTGATTGAGTGAAACTTGGTAAGTTCGAAGTAATAAAAACTGTGTGCCCAATCAGAGCACATTCCTATAGCTGAATTTGAATGTCCCCGAATTCAATCGATGAGCCGCAACCTTATCTAATTACAAGCACGAGCGGTATGTGGACCAAGAACTACTGGCGGAAGTCTAAGTAGTCCTACCAGTCCTTTTTCACTCACTAACATCAATCTTCCGTTGCGCCATGCGATAGCATACAAGAAAATAAGATTGATGAGGCGCGTAGTTTAATTAATGCGAGGCATCTGCTGTTGGAAAAGTAAATCGACGAGGTTTAGACCGCATCGTGATTGCCAAGATCGATTGAAACACAAAGTGAGAGCAACTATACTTGTATCTCTCTTTTACCTCACAAATAGAAGACAATAGACTTTACCCGCTCGATACAATTCATTTCCTCAACCGTCACTGACCTTTGTCTTACAAGATATATTCTAAGCCCTTGGTTCAACTTGCTTGAAACATTGCTTAAAGGCAAGGGAAACTTCGTAATATCTGTTCTCTTAACTGCATATTCCGCTTCATCCGTTGCGATCTTCTCAGCTAGCAAACGCGCTAGCTAACAAGTTCGGACAGAGGGAACGTAACATTCCGCCGATGCATGCACACGTTAGAATATCGGACAAGTTACCAGTCAGTAGTGGTATCAGAGGAACAAGAATGCGAGATTCCAAGATCGGAGAAGCTTGACTTCTGATTAGATCTGCTCTTCCGCTTCTCGAATTCTTGTCCGACTACCTCGGATCGACCATTCCGCTATGAAGCTTCGGAACTCGGTAAAGCCAAAATGCCGTTAGTAACATCAAAACTCACGCTGTTAATTGTAAATAACTTGAGAAGGCTAACAACGGAAGCCTGGTACTCAAAAGGTTTCAATGCTTAAATCTACCTGTTTCATATGTTGCATAATTCTATAATTCAACTGGAAGAAGTATTGCGAACAATCCTCAAATTTTCTCGTCATCATTTAAAATACACTTGAAATTAATTTTGCCTTACGTACTGGCGGCAGCTTATAATTGTATGATAAACACTTGTTACTATTGTGCCTATTACCTCTCAAGACTATGTTGAACGTCCCCAATTGTATCTCATGATTCACAACAGTATACCACTTCCGAGCCTCCACAGAGTTCCTACCTTCTCTTGTGATTCTTGAAGCGAAGGAGGATTAGAGGTGCTGATTGATTGAAAACCGATCTACATATATGTATAATCCTTGAGTAAACCAAACTTGCAAATTGGAATTGGGAATGGGATTTGCACACGCATAAACTTAATTGAGTGTGAGGCATTTATTCGGGACGGTCGTAGTGGACGGCGCGGATCTTCTCGTTTTATCATCGGACAAATTGTAAAATGTTTCTTGCGGTCGCAATCACGAGATACGAGGAAAAATATATCTGGCCGGACTTCCTTGGGACACCGGTCACGAGCGGTGCGCTTTATTGGTCAAAAAAGGTGCTGCGGCTTTTTTTCTCTCTCTCTCTCCGGTGCGCCCGGTGACTTATTGCAGCACCCAAAGCTTTTAAAGTCCCCTCTAATCGCCGGTCCGCTGCACGAGTTTCCTCGTTTCTCTTGCTTACCCTACATCCAAGAGGCTTGTGCCCGATTTTTCAGACGACTAACAGTAAAAGCACCATTTTACTCCGCTATCATTCAAATCCCACTAACAATAACGTCCCGGCACTTCGACCAGTCGATTGATATGACTATCATTGCTCGATAATACGCTTCGACGACATCGCCTCAAATCCTCTCTGTTGAATGTCCTGGTAAATTTGCGACGGTAAGTTGTCAGCCAATCAGGGTGCGAATCTCATGGGAATTTCATGGACCAACCCGACTAGTGGACATTTAATTATGTATCAGGACTTTTGGCCCTCACGTTCGAACCTACTGTTTCACCAAATCGCAGGTACATTGTTGAGCCTTAAGTCAATGGGCGTAACTCAGAACAGAATGAGTAATTAATCTCTCCTGATCCTCTTATCTGCATAAGCCTAGATTACCAATAGCCTGACGAACGAGACATCGATGAAGCTTAGGCGGACTAAGCCAGTAGCGGCCAACAAGACTGTACTTCCTGGTCCATCGATGTTTTCAATGCATGCTTATTAGGTTGCAGATTTCATACCACTTTAGAAACACTCCACACTTATGCGATACTAATAACAGTGAATCCTGCCGTGCGCGTTTTCGTGACATACTATTACGCTTGACCCTCGAGGATCAAAACTCCAGCGCGAGCAATCCTCTCCGAATTATTACCGCAATTAATCTGTATGGAAAACGGCATAATTGGACAAATCGTGAAATTAGTATTTAATCGAACTTGAACGAAAATACACAGAATTCATATTACGCTACCAAACGCGAGAAGAATAGTCCAAGGTGGAAAATGAAAAGGATTCAACGGCTTCGAATAGGAGTACTCCGTTTAACGTAAGCTCCTGTGTCACTACGGGTGACCTGGCAATGTTGTTGACTCCGCTGTAATTCAAGAGCAGGTTCCCGCAACTCCGCTCTAATTTTCCAAGGCAAGAGATGAGCTTTGCTCCCGCTCGACACAATAACCAAGGAAATTAATACCGCTCGGCTGAGTGGGACAATTTCCAGGAAATTGGGAATAGACGCAACGTCAGCCTGGCTCAGAAGAATGATCCCTTCGCTTTAGACAGTAACATGAGCGCACGGCTGTTACACTTTCTGACTGCCAGTATCCAGAGCGTCACGTTGCAGGTGAGAACGCAAGAATTTTCACGGCGTTCATTGTTTCCCGTCCATAAACGTCGTGGGTGACACCGAACGCTTTGCTCACACCGCTTGCCGCAGCGAAGCCGGCGCGTTTTAAACCCTCATTTGTTTTTCGTGTGCGCCCCATCGTTTCGACAGGGTTTCACACCCTACCCACCCACCCCCGCAAACCTTCAAGCATATATGCATCCGCATGACGTCTCTTCGCACCATAAATTAACGCGGACGAATTGCTCCCCATAAAGCAACGTTCACGCGTACACCACGTGACAACTCTCCGAGCAATGATTACGCTCTGGACGGCTTTGCGCACCACGGATTAATAATGACCGCATTCTCACATATGTCGAGTATAACGTACGACAATCTGGCGGAGCGTTGTCTTCCCATTGACGGAATTATTACTGATTGCCCACCGATCAATTCTCTATCCACATATGAGCGCGTGCCAAAAGTATAGTTTGCGGGAAGCTAGCATAACATTAATCTACCACGGTACACAGTGTTAGCGGGCTGATAAGAATTCGTGGCAAACCAGACTCGCCTATTTACAGGCTATGCATGAAATTACACTGGGAGAAACATCTGGTTACATCGCGTAACCCAAAAGCTTCGGCGCCGGGCAATCGGCCCCGTGAGGCTTGAGGTCACCCAACCGGGTACATCACGTGTACCAGTATCACAGTGTGGAAGGAGCCGCAACACGTCCGTGATTCGCAGTGCGGCTAAGTGATAAGCGAGATTTCAAACCGCGTCGCCCGCAGTTGCCATGATTATGGTCGTGATTCAGGTGCCTCGCTTGAAGGTCGAGTTGCACTCTGAAATAGGAAATTTACGAAGGATCGACGTAATTCAACGATTCCTCCATCCATTCGATTGTCATCCAATTTCGATCGGCAAGTAGATGCGGCTGGTGTGCGAAACAAGCAGTCGGTGATTAAATCGCCCGGAAGTTTTGCAGATAGAAGAAGACACCGGTTATCGGCAGCTCCAGTGCAATATTAATTTGCCAAGCAGGAATTATACGTATGTGCCGCGTACCAGTGAAGCTGGCTAGCGATGCGTGAAATTGCGAGTGTCCGAGGGCATATCGACCGGACGGCTATTTCACCGAAAATTTTAATTTCGGACCTCCGCTTGCCGTGCCGATGAAATTTAGTCTGGTGTAAAGACCAGCCCTTAATCGCCTCTCCAGCCGTTGTGCCGAACACGAACCGACTGCTTCCACTGGACCAGCCGTTAGTTCGCACGTTATGCTGCAGGTCATACCAGCAAGATACGAAACCCGCTAAATATTTATATGATTTCTTAATCATTTTTTCGCCATTGAATGTTCTTTAACGGCTAAAGAAATGTTTAGGATTGCTGTCTCTGCATAATGCTACCGGCACACAACGGATAAGTGCTAGCCGAGGAGTGAAATATCCGGACATATTTGCATTAAGGTAGAAAAGAATTCAGCCGTGAATCGAGTTTTATCTGGAATGTCGAAGAACCGGGAACCTTTGTGAATCGGCGGGATGGTATGATCGGAATTGCGGTGGCAGAGAAGCCGGTAGACGAAGCGAAGATCGAACGAACGAACGAACGAGTGAACGGACCAACTAACGAATAAATGAACGAACGGGTGGAAACGCTGAATATTCAGGTGGGCAGATGAAGCGGACAGATCTGCCTGAATATTCAAGCGTTCGCGAGGAGGATAAAAATTATTCCTGGGCAGAGCTGTTGCACGCGGTTAGATCAGCGAGCCTTAAGTCCCGCTCTTGGTCGACTTGCATTGATTGCACGATGAATCGAAAACACCCATCGCGCCAACTGAGAACTCGAATGATTAGAGACAGCTCTAGTAGTATAATATTATCGCGAACACAGCGATTCCCATTGATTCTTTTGATCATTCGAGTACACACTCACTTCTTTCGACACCTGGTCTGACTTAAACGTTTGCATCTCTTGCGAAAGCGGTTTGCATACATACATATGTAGACAATCGGTCACCTACTTCCCGTAAAGAAGGAACGGCTAGAGGTGAAAACAGGAAACAGGAAACTGTTAGGTGCCTTCAAGATTCATCTAATTATAGCGATGTAGAATTGAGTGGACGTCTGAGTACAAGATATTTACGAGCATATTTCCGGCAAACTATGACTGCGGCAGCGGTAAATACCCCAAGGGCGTTTCACCCTTGGTAGTGGGAGGATTAGGGTCCTCGGGTAGAGGACTGAGGCGGGTGAACCATATTCGCGGATCGATGTAATCAACTGAATGAGCAAGTGACTCTAGAGAACCGCGTTAGCCCGTCCGTACCTGGGGTTGGCCCTCTCGAGTGTGGTCATCTGAATAAACCATGAGTGTTGCCTTAATGACGGAATCGAAGGTACAAACGGTCGTAGCCCGCTTGAATCACCGGCACTGGACAACCCAGGTGGCAGAGATAAATTGCCGCACATTCTACGACGTATCTGTTGAGAAATCCGTGCTTCGATGAGCCCAGAACTCTGAGTTTTCCTGCTAAACAATTCTAAGGCTGAGAACGCCAATCGATTTCCTCACCATGAATCATTATTAAACTCTCCTTATAATAGGAATTCGTAATATGAACATCTGGAAGTTTGACTGCATAAATAGAATGTAACTTTGCATATTTCGGGTAATCACTGCACCTTACATAATAAACGAATGTAAAGAACCTCAGTTAGTAGGAACACCGGTTTCAATCCGTTTATTAATTCATCGCATTTTCTGTTCGATATTAATGCCTCCATTATGTTAATTGCTGTTTCAATGTTCAAAGAAAGCCATCAAAGCAGAAACTTTCTAGGTGCCGCATTCTCTTGCGGATTAAGCAAACTACTACGATTCAGGGAGTTCCTATTTTCTTCTGTAAACTTCATTCAATCCCCGAAGTACGTTTTATTAATTCGAAGTAAAGAGTGTCTTTGAATCGGCTTCTTACCATAGCGAACCCTCGGTCCCAAATTTCATTTCCTTGATGTCGGTAGTGACTTCGCAAGCATTCTTAAACGATTGTCACACAAATGTGAATTGGGCTCAAGAGCATGGCATTTTTATTAAAATCGGCGAAAGATCATGGAAAAAAGATAGAAAGTGGAAAACCAGGATTCGTGGGGAAAATAAGAAAGTTGGCACGTATGTACGGCAAGAATGACACAAAGAGTACTTTACAGCAGATGCAGGCAATTTAAAAGGAATTATTCCGGTTTTTTGAGAGGATGTAAGTGGCTGGTCGATGCGGTGAATGGTCGAATAAAACCGCCCTTACTAGAACCCGTTTCTATACGTCGACCATTGTTAGCCCCGATGCGGCTTAGGTTGGACTTGGGGCGCAGACCGTATATTACAGCCGAACTCAAACATAATATCCCGAAAAGCACTCGCAAGTCCATTTCACAGGAACTGTTGGAACTGTGAGTGGTACATACGTACACACACATTCGGCCTCTCCGTTTCCCCGCAAGGATGAACCCTTTGAACCATGTCTGTTGCCGCTACCACCGAGCGCTTTGACAGGTGCTTGATATTGCACAAAACTTTTGACCTCGCCTAATAATACCACCGGCTTCGATGACTCACGTTTCGAGACCTGAGTCATTTTTCCAGACACGCGCTGCGAGACAAAAGGGGCTCCACGCTAAAAGAGGCAGATGCTATTACACCAAGTTACGGCATGTAGGGCTGAAGAGACTATAGTTGGATGCGCATACTCAAGCACTTGTTGCTGAGCAGTTATGAAGTCTAAAGTAAATAGATAGCCGACTGAAAATTTCAGTTTCTGAAGCTAACTATGGCAGAACGTGCCCCGACTATATTCACAATCTTTTATTTTTTTAACCAATACATTTGATGTTCCAGTGTATATTGTAGTTTATACGCCTGAATAAGGAAAGCTTCATATCGGAGTACCGAAGATGTTGTTTGCTCTTGTTTGGCAGTTACGAGTGTACTGTTGATGCTCGAACAGGAATATAGAAATATCGCCCATTAAGTATCAAATAATCCCTCGGAACTAATGATCTTTTCCAAGCAACATTTCAGGCGAGCGTGCGGATGGCAACAATAAGTGCTTTGACATAAGCTAGCCTAGTATTAATAATAGCGTCCTCAAACGATGTACACCTCCGCACGATTCGGTTTCGCAGCGCGTACATGCTTCTGCATACCTTTCGAAGTTTACGCCCGAGTTCGCAGCGAACAAACAGCTGCTCGCCCGGCAGAAAGTTGTTAAGTCATGTGTACGAGCGCCTGCATACGTGGGAATACACGGAAAGCACATTTTTTCAAGTCAACCGAATGCGAATCAAATACGCGCCCCGCTTGTTAAACTATTTTCCATCTCCTTTTTCCAACCAGAACCCAGCAATTATTTCCTATCTACGCTTTCTCCTTACCATCGAACTAGTTGCAGACTGAGGATGATGGAGTTAAGCACCGTCTGGTAAGCACCAGCTGTACGCTAGTATGAACGCGATTGTGAAGTGGATGGAGCAGATAATGCATCATAAACGAAGATCGCATTCTGCACTACACTATAACGTGGATAAGCTACGGTATAAAAATTGCAACATCATCGCATTCCTCACTGCAAGCTCTTTCGCTGCTTATAAATTCAGCTCCAGGTCCGTGCTCGTACATATTATCATAACTAATTAAATTATTTTAGAGTAGCTGCACTACAGGCTGTATAAGTAATGTAACGTAGTACAATTAATACAAATAATACGCCTGTCTATCTATATTCGATTTACTTTCCGCAATGATCAGGCTGGTATATTAAGCTATGGATAGGCAGACATAGATACAAGTTCCCAGCAAGCAGCAGTGTAGAGTTACATTCATGCATGAGTAGCAGCGGTTGCCGTCAAGAAAGTCGAGAGGATCAGAGATGGATGTTACAGTGGAGAAGCAAGCAGAAATCAATCTGACCGTAGCATTCGGTATTTTTCCAGCGGTCGGCGGAATCAGTAGGTGAAATGAGATTCAGCACGTCCTACGGGAGAGCGGTGTGCCGGGTGAGATTTTGCTGGACTTGGTCTCGGAATAAGCCCTGGGAAAGCAACAATAGCGACGGGTCAGGCAGGTTGAGGTCGAAGGGAAACATACGTGGCCAGTAAGAAAAATACTTAAAGGGAGAGAGTGGGCGGGCTACAGGACTAGCCGAGAACTCTATATTGCTATTTCAAAAGTCCGTCGCCTGCAGACTAGTATTCTACGAGTGCCTCGAATTCATCAAGCTCGCTTACGTCCACGTCATTCGATCTGGCCTACTTAAATCAGACTTAATGAAGCTTCGAGTCAGGGCATTACTTTACTTGACCAGTCTAACTGCGATGCACATATCCTACACGCTGAAATAATCGAAGTATAAAATTGCAATTAGAAACTTAGTGTAGTTTCTTCTACTCCCGTTCCCTTCCTCTCTCCTCGAAGTAATGACTTCTTAAAGTTATAGAGAAATCATAATTGTTCTCCAGACTAGATAACTTTTTTCAACTCCGGAATAACTGCTTATTAAAGCAACACTCACGTTCTCAAATGTTTTCCAATTTAAACGTAAGTCAAACAGTTTCATAATTAATACAACAAGCGGTCCGGCAAATAACGGTAAATTAAGGCAAGCATAACTTTCTGTATTGCTTCAGTATAAATGAAAACATCACGGGCTGTGGTTCACTCGATGCCAGGCGAATTTCCCGCAGCACGCAAAAACAGTGGGAAAGTCCAAATGCGTGGGGAAAAAGAGGTTTCGAAATTGGAACTGGTTGTGCTTGGGTTGGAAATGCCCAATTAGGGACGGTGTCATAAATGTCGTTGGAAATGAGTGCCGCAAGGCAGAGTATAGTTGTCAAACTCCTTGAGGCTCGGTTGTAGTCCGAGTCTCAAGTTGCGCGTTGTTGCTCCAATTAGGTACAAGAACTCGCTGCATGTTTCACGCCTCTTTGTTGGAACGTTTCGGGTCGCCAGGACAGAACTGGAACACACACTTCAACTATCACCCTCTGAGAATCCGGCGTCTTTGACTTTTCAGATCACCGCGACATTCCACTTGAACGTACTCCACCTCCGTCCTCTTTCGTCCATTAATAAGAAGCGGCTTCACCGCACTTAAGGAAAAGGGTAAAGGCGATCTCAGCTGGAGGAAGCAATAAGTTAGAGGAAGAATTGGGGCCTTGCAGTAGATCAGTCCGAGATAAAGAGAAAGAAGACAGAGGAACAAGCGATTTGACGAGAGAGGGTTTAAAAGTGCGATCCCAGGATTGAGTGAGAAATGTCAAATAGGACTTTGTGGCGAAGGAGGCGAAGTGTGTACTTCGAGCATTTCCCATCAGAGAAGTTTCTCTGTTGGCCTCGCGGCATTCACGCGATGCATTATGCAGCATGGCAAGATACCGCCCCCCACGGGTACATCAGGTTCTCCTCTTCCTGACAATCTCCTGTCGGCTTCAACTTGAAGCCTCGTTCCAGTCGCGCTCCTACTAAACCGTCAGGCACACCGTCTTCAAGCTCGCCGGAAGGATAAAAACAATCTCGTGCTTGGAATTAACAGTACTGTGTGCGAATCCGCGACAACAGCTTTTGATCACAAGTTCCGATTCTCTATCGACGAAATTGAAAGGAGTACGATTTCTTGCATTGTCCTGATTCCATCTAAAATCTAAGTAGAAGCGAGCCTGATATCACATTCGCAGGTTGACATCGAATGTTCCAACGGTCCCGAGACACTCCGATAAAATACGGATAACACGTTTAAGTGGCACTTGGTATGACCAGAATGACAAACGCCCCTGTAATGTGCCTATATACATTTTTGATCGGACTTTTCGGAATTCCATTCTCATGCTTCGGATCTCCCCGCTCGTGGAATCGTCAAAATTGGCCATGCTGAGATAGCCAATAAACCTGAGTACGCAGAACGTGAAGCTAAACATGGTCCATTCATTGAAAAAATTCTAAATATTGCAGAACGATTAAACCGATGTTGCTGCTGGCAAATGCACAGATCCGAAGCTTGGAAGATTCCGATTATTTGTTACCTGTTAGTATATACTACAAGATATTTACAATGTTTGAGGTACATGATCGATTTATTGATTCCTGAAAGTGTATTGATGTTGACAAATTAGCAACTACATCGGCCTGTACTGCCAAACGACAAGATTGTCAGGTAAAATCGAATTTGCCAATTTGTCAATTTGTTGAGAATCGTTCCTATAATTTTTTGTGAATCATTTACGTCGATTGTTTTAAATGGTGAAGTGTAATCAGCTCACCACCGTAGTGCTCTTATTGCACGCTATAAGCAAAATACATGTCCTACTAATTGGATCAGCGCGTTTGTTTATGAGGAAACAAACTCATGTTTTGCCACAGACACCTCAGGTAAATTGTTTATCCCGCCCGGAATGTTCCACGATGTACGCTTTTCATTTGCACAATCATCCCGTTATTGACATGAAACAACCACGAAAAATACCGCGAGCACCGCTCGGCAAATGGGGAGCTGGTCCAGCTTTCACGAACAATTAATTGCACGACAAAAGCGTACTCCAAAAACATAAAAAAGTGATAAAAGTAGGATAAAACATTTATGAATAATGCGATTTCAATATTGGAGCGCTCGAATGACATGTATGAAGTGCTGCGAATAATTTATTTGCCATATGCGTACTTTAATTCATACCTCGTCAAATGGGCGCCCCTGAATACCAGGACTCCCTTGAATACCGAAGGAGATCCAGAGAAGGAGGCAGCAAAAACTATAAGGCCGCAAAGGTCTGTCACGTAAATCGTACGTGTTATCGTCGGTGAACGAATGTACTTTTCAACATGTGGCACACGTTGAAAAGGGTGTACGTGCGAGGTGGTGCACACTGCCACCGTCTGCCGAGATATAAAACCGCACGAAATTGTTGCTCCCCTGACGGAAATAGTGTGCGCCTCACTTCCGGAATTTGGAACGTTTTGCGACGTTCATTATTCAGTAGTAGACACGCTTAAACGAGCTCACGTAGTCCCATATAATGTGTGGGTCGCGTAGAAAATGCTCGCCATTTCTCTTGGCGAATCCATAGGACCCTTTTAATAACCAGCATTTACGAACACCATCCTCCCGACTGTGACTTCTGGAGAGTGATGCTTTTTAGTAGCCATGAGATAAACAAAGCGACACATACATTATAATTACACAGCATTTCGGAGTGCTGTTTATAATTTAGATAATTTACGGATTTTAATTATCTACTATGATTAAATTTCATGTTCGGATACGGAGAGAATTTACAATTGCAGCAGAGGTTTCTGTAGTATTACATAGTTCCATCGATGGCACTTATCTACTTCTGACTAACAGACTTCCGCGACGAAAATCATTTCGGGTTAAGGGAACAGTAACCCGATGCCGGCGATAGGAGTATAAAAGTTACCAGGCGCAAGGGCGGTTATGGAAGACTCCTTGAAAAGCTGAATAGACCCTGGGTAGCAACGGCGTCAAGATTGTAGAAGCTAATGATAACGCTAATACCCGCAAATGTTAGCTCCGATAGAGTGAAATGTTATGTCGATGGGCACTCACGTTCTTTGCATTCGTCCAATTATGGTTACACTCAAGGATAATGTGGTTACGAAACAGACATTTTCCTTTTTCACCCATTACCGGTTTTTATTTTATTCAACTTCCCAGTCAAGTTACGGGTCGCAAAATGCGTGCTCAACGGCAGAGTGATAAAAAGGAAAGCGAAAACAGAAAGGCCTACGAGAGAGTACGAAAGCTGGAAGGGCGCAAGTTCACCGTGCAATGCAGTGCTATTTAGGAGGCAAGAACTGGAATAATTTACAGTGAGTTTACCGCGATGTTTGTCGCGCAATTCCGCTTCCGAACAGCATAATTCACATGGTACAAATTTAGAGGGCGAGCAAGGACCGTCGCGTCGCTCGCAACTTACTCGTACGAACGGCAGAGCGCGCGAACGGATTACGCTAGACTTCGCAGCCGGTCCTCCGCTTGCAATAAGACGGAATCTGCGGGATTAGCCTGCTTATGAGAATGAATGCTTCCGGGATGAGAGGAAATTTGAAAAACGCCCCAATTTAAATCGTTTACACTTGCCAGAAGTGAAGCCGTCTCTACGAAAAAGAACGCGCACTCCTGTCACTCTAAATAGTTTGCAATGTGAGACATAATTCTTGCTCGAAAGAATTTAAGAGATTTGTCGCATGGCTGTTCACACCGTCGCCGCTCGGGTTTTCGAGTTGTCTTCCTTTCTCACGCATATCCCAAAGCATAGATATCCATTTGCTGGGAATTCGATTGGCTAACGTAATGCGGTCTGAGCGTTTCGCTTGGCATTCGAGTATGTTCGCACGGTTCGAGTGATATGGCGAGGGTAAAATTTGCTCCGGCGCTCTGTTAATTAAAGGAATCGAATTGGTCGGAAGTGCCGTTTACGCATCACCAATAAGTCCATTAGGAATGTAGTAGTTCGATAAAGCATCTTTATCAGGATGACCTCGTTGAAGCGAAGTGCACTCTCCTTCAGCTCGGTACTTCTCGTACTTCGTACCATAGCGTACGATGTACTCGCTTACTGAAATGAATTACTACCCGAATGCTGAGAGCGCTCGCTTCGATTTGCTAGAGACGGACTCCTCAGCCAATTCCAATTAACCCTGACCCAGCGGCGCGCTCGCTACCTCAGTCTAATCCTAACATTCACGAATGAGCAGCCCAATTCGAGTTAGCGAACTAGTCTTCGAGTCGGCACGCAACCATCCATTCCATTGCCACCGCTTTTCTCCATGTAGAAATGGAATTGGCTAACAACCGGGTATCGGCAAACCAGCAATGTTCGTAGGAAGACGCTCCTTTTCTGCGAGCTGGCTCGTACTGCAATTAATACGGCGCCACTATGAGTAGCCTGTATTCCAATAATCGCCTTTATGCCCACCGGCCGGTGATACCTCGAGATATTGGAGCCGCCAGTGTTCATTAAACCGCTGCGGTTTCTCGAGCGAGCTCCTTAATCGGCTGGACGACCAATTATGCGTTTGCTTTATGGCTGACCGAGGCATAGGTTGTTCCGACCGGTGATATGTTAGCACGACTCTAGTAGCTAGCCACACCAAACTTCTTCATACAACACAGAAATTACTCTACCAAAGATTAAAGTTGCAGTCTCGGTGCAACCTGCCTTTTTCTTTGCCAACAGGAGTGCGCTCTCCGCCGTGAACGCCAATTTTATGAAACCATTCTCACCCACTTATGACGCCGGCTCCCTTCCACGAATTTGTCGGCGGAAATTTTATCTACGGCTATCACCGCTGTCGTCGTGCCGCGCCGCGCCGCGCCGCCTCTACTTCCGCCTCTCTGCCTCTGCCTCTGCCTCTACCACTTGGGAAAAAATAATATCGAAAGCCCTGAGTGAAGGGCTTCCGCGCGAGCGAACCCGGTAAACTGATCAGAAGTTATGTTCTCGAAAAATTATCTTGCCGCCACTCGTTACTTGCCACCGGCAACCGAGAGTGTGCGCGCTTTGGAAATTAAATTCATTTGCGGAGCTCGGGAAATATGAGCCACGGCTAACTAGTTCTAATGAGATCGTTCGCTTGATCGCCGATGGAGAACGACGGCGACGCGGGCGTGCGTGTTCCATTCCGTTCTGATATTGCATGCGACAGCCAGCAACGGCAGCGAATGAGTACCGGCCAGTCGTCGCATTCGCGTCGTACACTACATATGTATATCAAATGTGATTTACCGCTATATACATGCTATAATGTAAGGATGGCAGCGCTAATGGCGGCCGCAGCACTGCCATTAATTAAATTTTATTACAAATAATATTACGCAATATTACGCATATATACATGCACACAGTGCGAATACTTGAGAGCTGCCGGACCGCGAGGAATTTGCTCGCTGGTTCTCTGCTTGCTCTCATGCGCGCGCTATCTCTCTTTCTCTCCCTCTCTCACTCTTTCCCTGTCTCCCTTTCGCTCTCTATCCCTTTGCAGTAACACTCTGGTGAAATATAAAATCGGACAAGTATCTACCATTGCCGGGGGCTTTACCCCTGCGGTATTCTATCTCCCCCGGCATGGACGACTAGCCGCGTAATTAATTCATAGCGCGGCCGTTACACTTTATGAGCCTTTGGCGCGCTCGCCATTAAGATTTAAAGCGTTGTGCGCCCTAGGTAAAATGAAGAGGCACCTGGAATCACCCGTTTTACTCGCTTCCGGACGACCGGTTATGTGAAATACAGCTTAGCATCTCGTAATTAATTCCACTCGCACTCGTTCCCACCCATTTTCTCGCGGAGAGCCTTGCAAAGGCGTCGAGTGCTCGTGATAACAAAGTTAACGCCACTTAACCGTACTGGGCCATGTACCTTTTGCCATGTCTATGTCTATGGATAACCGCACAGTACCAGAGAGATTACGGACTACCAAAGGAGCAGCTTTATGGTACAAACGGGCTCCCTCCCGAGATGATTTAGGTAGGATGGAGGAGCCATTCTTTTCGCGAAATAATTCACTGCGTTCGTCCTGCGGTTCATTCATAATTCACCGGGATTTATAATGCAGGTTGGAGCGGTGCGTGCAGGTACTAATTACACAGCGGACCCGCGAGCTCCTGCTGCGCGAGCTCTTCATTTAGAGGAATTCGTGGTCACAGTTATGCGAAATGACCCTCGGCTTTCGCCCCTTCGCTCGTCTCGACATTCTATCGGTGCACTCCCTACACTTTGCTGAATGGAGTAAGCTTCCCCCTTACCCTTACCCTCAAATAATATGTTAATGAGGGTAAATGTGTACATGCCCGCTCTCTAACCAGGTTTAGTGCTTTGGAATCACTGAACTCTATTTCGTAAGAGCTAGTATAAAAATAAAGCAGAAAAATTATATAAGCAATCCTGGTCCGTGGTGTTTTTTATTCCGAGTAGAAGCTTTCCGACTTCTGATTGCGGGTGGAAAGTCTAGTTTTTTCAGCACTTGAAAACTTTGAAGTAACGATATCATGACTGCTGACTCGGAACTGCTGAAGTGTAGGAGGCACTAGAGAGAGAATGGTACAAGCGACTGGAAAACCCCAACAACAATCAGAAAGCTGCGGATACAATTAGATTTGTCAAGAACCTTGTACTTTCAAGCACTTTGCCACGCTAGCAACAGTACTGTAGTGTAGACGGAAATATAGTTTTTCCTTTACCATGAGTGAAACATAGTAAAACTTAGCGCGAATGTAAAAGCAACAGAGAAACAGAGAGTAAGAGCGTGAGTGGGATAGGAATACCGGCGACGCCAACGCAGGAATAAAATTTCCCTAAAGAACCATTGAACTTGAACTTCCCGCATAAATTTCGCAGCGATCTCGCTTCACTGGGAAATTGTCGGTAGTCAATCAGTGTATCTTCCTGCATTACGATCCCGAAGGAATTTGTAATTCAAAGTAGTTAAAAAGATAAAGTCAGACTGCCTCCGTATTTGCTATTAGCATTCCTATAAGAAAGCAAACAGCTTTTGATATAATTTAGTTGCACGTTCTCTCGGTGGCGTTCGCTCCAATGGCATTTCAATACGTTCGCCGCAATCCCAACGGCATATGCTTGCCTTTCGATGGTAGCACTAGGAGAGGAACGTGGCGGGAATGGCAGGAATGGCACGAATGGCACGAATATGTTGGCCCTCCGCGAAGGCAGCAATTCGAGTTTTTCGATCTCCGCTGACACCGCTGCCCGGTGGCTGATAAATTGCAGCCGACAAGAGCGCAGAAATTGCATAGAACAGGGTCCATGTAGTAATCACACTCGAGAGGATCGCCGACGCGGGAGAAAGTAAATGGGCGAGAACAGCACAATCACGAGAGACCGAAGCTGTAAACGGGAGGCAAAACAGCCTGGAGTAAGGGTAAGGGCGCAGATGCTAAAGTGAACGGGAGGGCGAGGAGGACAGCGTGAAGCGTCGATGGGCAAACCGGAGAAGATGTAAGAAAGCAGAAAATGGAAGAGAAGGATTGCCAGGAATAGAGAAAGTAGTGGAAACTTGGAGAGTTAACCGGAGAATTCTCGAAGGATAGGACTCGTTAGTCCCTTCACGGCAGACTTACGGCAGCAACCGTCTCTCCCACTTCAGCCACACATCATGGCTTGAAAACGAAACGAACCACCACCAGTAGCAATGCCATTCGCCTTCCTTCCGTTCAAATTGCGCCGGCAATCCCTTTGTCAACGAGCTGCAACGCTACACCGAGCTATTGGGAAATTCTGAAGATACCAGTGCAACACCTTCCTTCCACTCCAACCAGGTTCCCTGGATACCTGGAGGATTTCGGGCTTCCGGAGTTGCTAACATCCTCTGGAACGCCTCCCTTATTTCATGTAACTTGCACTTCCACTCTCTGCGAATAGTGATTTTTCTCTGCTTTTTATGCTCGGGCCGGCTTGGAGTGGTAAAGAAAAAAGGATATCCTGAAATTTCTCTCGGCAGAGTAAGCTGCCGCCTTTAACCTCGACACACATTTATAAAACGTACAAGTTGTTATTATTGTAAACTCTTATTCCTTCATACTGTTATTGCATTCCTATTATTAAGATGATCTCTCGGCGATACACGCACGCAGCTCGCTAGCCAAACAACAGTAGAAACTTGCCGTCGGTATTATAAATTCAAATTGGATTTCGCCCCGAAGACGCACGACGCCGGAATACATGCGCACCCCAAACTTCTCGGGATTAAGTGAAGCACAAGAATGCGAATGTGCTCGGGAAATATGCGACGCTCTCCGACCCTGCCATAAATTCCGTCTGTAATTTGCCTCATGGAAATCATACAGAGAGAAAGCACAGCAGTACCGCTGAAAACCTCTCTGCAAAAGTTCCCAACCGATGGCTCTCATCAAACCACGGGTGTTGTGCTGCTATTCGGGCTGAGAGACTGGTTCTTCCTGAAGGAACTGTCTCAGAACGTGTTCGCAATGCTTGAGCTTTACAAAATGTCTCCTCTATCAGAGGCATCGGTTTGCCCTCTCCTCCGTCCTTGGCTCGATCCGCTTTGCCCTGCGCATGTCGCCACTTGTATTCGAATGAGTTTCACGTTTCCCGAGGACGCGGAAGTTCGGCGCGCAGCCAGGATGCACGCAAGATGGCTGCGAACGATATGTATCCTGGCCGGACGAAAACAGGAAAACACGCGAAGCATGGGAGAGACGGGGAAGAGGAAGAAGGTGTAGAGGGCGGGAGGGTGGGAGGGTGGGAGAAAGGTGGCCACCCGGTCTCGGAGATTTGATTTATATGTTAATCGCCAGCCAGCAGTCGCACACGCTGTCGGCCAGCGCACGAGCACAGTCTGCGCCTTTATTCTTTGGATCTGCGGTAACAATCCGGGAAATATGGCGTATAAGTAGACACCATTTTATCCTGAAGTGATATCACCTGATATTAGAGGGAATGCCAGCCAGAACCATTTCGCTGGCGTTCTCTTGAATAACATGAAATCCCAATGACATAGAACGGCTACTAGATGTCCCTCGAGTCGATTGGCAATAGTGGCAACCGCGGATATTTTTGTATATACAGAAAACTGACGCAAATAAGCCTCTTAACCAATGCCATATAAAACAAAAATAGAAGTCCTGCTGTTGAATGCCCGTAACTAATTAGTAATGAGCCAAGATGGTTCAATGACATTCTGGTACCTTAAAATGGGAGGTTCAACGAACTTGGTCAAATTGACCTTTCCCGCTATTCTTTTCCCTCCAGCGCTGTTGGATTAAAACTTTTAGCCATACGAAATTGATGAAATTCGTTGCTCGACAAGAACTAGAGCGGCGTCGAGATTTCCTTATCATCAGTGCGGCGAACCACGAGTAACTGATGAAATTCCAATGAGGGGAAAAAGAAGGCAGCGGGAACGACGGTTTTCATTTGCAACCGAAGTTTCGGAAAAGTATAAGTTCTAATCCTCGGCTGAAACTGATGAGTGTGACAGTCCATCTATTTCGAAGTAACACACGGGTCTAAAGTGGCTCCACCAGAGTTAATGAGATTGGGGGCTTGTTTGGTAACAAGCTAACACCTGACGTTAATACCTGCCCGGTATACGCTCGATGCAGGATGCTGTTTGAATTCATAAATCGCCCCGGCCTGCTCGGGGTTGCATACGCAAAGCAGTGTAACTAATTTACAAGACAAACTCGCGACTTCCAGAGTGGGGAGGAATTTCAGCTACGCTGCCGAGAGGGGGGAGCACTCACTCGCACAAAATGAGCACGAGTGAATTATTAAAACGCCTGTCGAATCGGTATGTGAACAATATTCTATGCGTGCCAATTAGCAGGGCGGATAAAGCGATGACTTGCCGTCGAGCGGCTGAATATGATTAAACCGGAGCAGTCGATAATGAAATATTAATTGGCCCCGATATCGGATATACGGATGTCCAACTGCGGTATTAAGGGCCAATTTGATGCTCGCCAAAATACATGTGCAGCTTAAGCAGACATCGATGGCATCAAATTGATGTGCAATGAAATTCACTTGACTCGAGATACTCAATTCCAATCACACTCTCGTAGCAGGGCTTAACTCACGACACTTTTTTCAGGCGACAGCAGGCACCTGTATATTTTATTCTTCTCGTCGCTCTGTGTACTTTTCGCGAAAGAGGCCCCTCTTTTCCTTGTATTCGAGATATCTCTATTTTGTCAGTTCTTTCGATCCATTAGCCTCTTCAAATTTCATCTGTTTACCGGTACGCTATGTTCCTCAGAATCCCTAGAATTCCAGATGCTTGAGAAAGTCTAAAATCCGACGGAACTTTGGAAGTCGTGAAGCCTGCAAAACTTGAGAAACGCAGGCACTCACGAATCCCGGAAAACTTGGGAACATGCGACACGTACCGAATTCACCTAAACTCGGTAAACTGGATTACTCTCACCTGATGGTGGAAGAGACGTAGTACTACGACTTGAGAAGCGGGATATTTCCAATTAGAACATTTGTTCATTATACTCGTCAACTGAGCGGCTGTTGCATTCGGAGCAGATGAAGGACGACCCCGAACTATTACAATTGTAAGGAAAAATAAGGTAGTTAGAATAATAAGTCTTCATCGAAAATGGAACAATCGTAGGACACCGCGGGTTTGGCCAAGCGTCTCTTGTAAGGCATTACAATATTCTCCCACTTTACATGATCAGAAATTATTCCATGGAAAAGGATTACATTTCTATAAAGTGGAATCATTCAAGAAATGATGGGGATAATAATGAGAACCTTCATGAGAAATTACTTCGACCAACCACTAATTAATTAGTAATAAGCCGATAATACCGACTCGGTACTGTTAAAACTATGAAACTTGTACAGTTTCGCTTGTACTTTGCCATCATCTGCCCCGATTTTCCTCCAAACTATCCTGAGCAGAAAGTTAATTATCACATCAGTCGGAAAATTGAAATGGGAGAGTATCAGGCATTTCCTGCTATAGGAAATATTAACACACAGGGAATATATTAAACTTATACATTCCATAATTACATTAGATTACTAAATTCATATCACTCTTTATCTGCCAAAGTTGGATCATCCTTATAAATATTACATTCAGCCAATGAACAAATCCAAAGCCGGTCATTAACCAACATACGAATATTATAAGCTATTTCACATATGTCTGTACACTTCTAGCATTTCTGTATATGAAGGTCACACCAGACGACTATCAAAACGTAACTTCTTATGACGCCTCACGTTACCATTCAGTCAGTATCGCTTCCGGTATACCAAATCATATCTACGTGACAATTGATAGTGTTGCAATCAGTCTTGATTGGTAATTGTACTTTTTGCGGGAAATCATCAAATTGCAACTGGATTGCTCCATCACTCATAAAGAAGCCTTTTTATATAAATGTATGTTGTTAACTGGAAATCTTATAGAGTTTCAACACGTGTCGCATCGATGGCCTCGTTTACTGTATCTCTGTGAACCACGGTAATTGTTCGCCAATATTTACAAAAAGAAAAAGAACTCGAAAGGAAGACTTTCTATAATAATTTACAGTGTTCCTTTTAGAGTCCAGGAGGCCTGATCGTATTGTGCGATACGTTAACGTTAATACAGAAGATATCCCTTACTAACCCTTTTGTTCGTGGTCGCAATAACACCGTACAAAGTAATGTCAATTACCCGGTTATACATAAAGAATGTAATCCATCATGCGTCATTCATTTAAATTAGCAAACTTTCACACTAAGATAAGCAAATGTATGAGTACAATTATGAATTAATCAGCTTATGATACATTCTAAAGTATGTACTTGACTGATTTGTCTCGATTAGGTACTGGTCAGATGTCAAGTAGTAACAGCTGTGATGTGTACAGAAATAACAAATATGAACTATTTCCTTCTAATAACCATATAAGTATTTTGTGATGCTACCGTATTGATCGAGGAGTAAAAATATCACGAAAGTGGACTGACATCTCATAGAATTATCCTATTCTGACGGGCAGACGTCCAACTAGCAATGCGAGAAGCATGTATGCACTAAAACGTTCTCATATGCGAATTATGGATAATAAACACACCGTCTTGCTTTAATGGGAACAGAATAGACAAACAACGATTTCACATTGAAAGCATCGTGCGCAAAAATAAGGTGGTAAAAATAGTAAATTATTGTGGAGTAGTCTACTGAAATCCTTCACAGAAAACAACCCTCATATGGTTTGTTAAATTATTCCGATGGACATTAAAAAATTGCAATATTTTCCGTTTTTACTCAGACAGACAGTGTTCCATGAAAAAAGAATGAATTTCCATTAAGTGGAATGATTCAGGAAATGTTGAGAGTAAAGGAGTGAGGACTTCGATAGGAAGTTAGTTCGACCGACAGCTAGTTAATTACATAATGAGCCGATAATATTCGCCGGACTTTCTATCGTTGAAGCTATGAAACTCTTGCAATTTCATTCGTGCTTTGCCATCTTCTCCCTCGATTCTCCACGAAGGAGATTCGGTACCGAAAGTTTTCATGTCTATCCGAGCATTGAAATCGAGAAATCTTTAACGGGCATTTTCTGTCACGGATGATTCCACAAAATCACTGAAATGAAAACTGCAGAATGAATTTCAAGTAGCCATCAATAAACAAACAAGTGTATTCCTAGCTTGTGGTTTGCTATCAAAAACTTTTATTTATTGATGGCGAAGTCAAGTTGCAGCGCGATAGCGTTTTAGTTGCGAGATGCCATATGTGCTCCCTATTCCGGAATAATGCCTCTCCAACGTACAGGGAATAACCCAGAGAATAATCGCCCAGTGCAAATCTTAAAACATGTAATAACTTGTGCGTTCGAAAAATATATTAGATTGCTAGATTGATATCACTTCTAATCTTTGAAAGTTGTCTCTCTACTCACATAGCACGTGCCTACCTTGTCACCTTCATAATTACTAAGATAATTGAATTCAGTCAACCAACGATTTCAATACCAACAATTAATCAATGTATGTACGAATATCACCCACTATTTAGCGTATGCATGTACACTTCTTATATTTCTCTATATCAAGATTACACTGAAAAGAACTATCAAAAAGTAATTCCCTATCACAGAACACGTTATCATTCAAGCAGTATCTCTTCCCTTCTAGCAGAACATATCTAGACAATCGATAATATTGCAATCAGTCTTGATTGGTACTGTACTTTTTCTGGAAAATCGTAAAATTGGAACTGGATCGCTTAACCACTGATAGGGGAGGCTTTCCATATAAAAGCTCATTGCGGACTGGCAATCTTACAGTCTTTCAACATGTTTCGTATCATTGTCCTCGTTGCTTGCATCGCTGTCAGTCATGGTAATTATTCGAAAATATTTATTAAAAGAAAAACAAATCCAAAGCACGACTTTTGGCAATAATTTACAGGCTTCCTTGTGCTGCCCAGGATCCCTGGCCGTATTGTGGGAGGTGTTGACGCTAAAATAGAAGATATCCCTTATCAAGCAAGCCTCCAACTTCGCGGACCAAACCACGATTGCGGCGCTGTTATCATTAGCAAAGATTGTCTTGTGACCGCTGCACATTGTGTAACGTAATGTCAATTAACTGGTTATACATTGAGGATGTAAACCGTTATGTTATTCCTTGAAATCAGCAATTCTTCAAACTAAGATAAGCAGATGTAGGAATGAATATTGGAGTCTGCAGTTCAGTTTGTTGATTGTAACGAGTTGAAAATTAGAAGAAAATGCAACTAGAATGTCCTCTCGATTGAGTACTGTTTAGATATTCAATAACAAGTGCATTTTTCCACTAGTTGCGTCGGCTAAATCGAACTTAAGTTCTTAAGCATATGCGATAACTATGGAACAAATGAAAACAAATTTTCTGCGGTCTCCATGGCTACTGCTTGATCGACAGGGGCCATTCACAAGTCTGATATACAACAGGATATTCTATTAGATATATATATTTTTCGACAATTTTTCATTCTTTACTACAAAAAAATTGAGAGGGGAATTGCACCAAGATGGGCTTATTTAGAAAATTGCTGATTTAAAATAATCTAACATAAAATGTAATAGCCTCTCTATAATTGATAACACAATTGAAAACACTAAATTTAATTCTGGTAAGTATTTTACAAAAGTTAGTTTTCCTTCTGCAGGACTGGCGATAAGGGGTATCGAGTGTCAGTCGGTAGTACTCGTACGACCAATGGCACTGTCTATTACGTCAAGGATGTAATTGCACATGAAAATCACACTTACTTGGATTACGATGTAGCGGTACTCAAAGTGAGTATTCAGAATCTTCTATCTCATAACATTAGAATCGAACAGTTGGCATAATGTAAAACCTTTCTCTGCTCAATGAAATCCAGTTGAATAAAACAATAGTGTTCAACAAGAGAGTGCAGCCGTTGAAGCTAGCAACTGTTGAACCGAAAGCCGGAGCCATGCTCACAACCAGCGGTTGGGGTTCCACAAAGGTTAGTCCATCATATCGAACAATGAATTACAATTAATTGCGATGAGTGGAAAATAATTCCTTTGCAAATGTTTTCCAGGTTGGATCTCCTCCACTAGACCTGCAGAGAGTGTCCGTTCCAGTGGTGAACAGAAAAGTGTGCCACCGGTTGTATGAAACAATGCATCCAATAACTGAGAGAATGATCTGCGCGGGCGTGTTAGGAATAGGCGGCAAGGATGCCTGTCAGGGAGACTCCGGTGGACCTCTCGCCGCAAACGGCACTCTCTACGGCATTGTTTCCTGGGGACTCTCATGTGCCGAACCGGACTACCCTGGCGTCTACACTAATGTTGCCAATCTCCGTCCATGGGTGCAAAAATACTGTTCTGTCTAAGGATTCTCTTATTTTTGGTTTCATACATTATTACTTGGAGCTGTCTTAGACCCGCACCTTCGAAATCTAACAATTTAATCCTTTTATCGGCAAAATTTAACTGATGTAAATGTGCCAGTGCTGTGTCGTCTCTCACTTCCTTCCCTATATCGACCACCATTTTATTCAAATGAACGCACCATCTCAACATAAATATGTATTTAAATAATGATTTTGTATAAGCGTTCTTCCGAGACTGAAAAGATGAAGCGTAGAGCACAAATAAAACCTGCATATTAATATCAGCGCCAAATGTTATTGACCCTTACCCAATGTAAAGATGAGAGATTAAGTCTATTGAATCCTAGCTCGAATGCGATTTCTCTATTCGTAATCTTGAAGCGTCAAGCCGATAATCTCCCGTTCCACGGATACGATATCGAAGGATATATCTGTCGCATCAGCACGCACCCGAAATAGAAAGTTCTTATCAATCAACAGAGCATTCCCCTTAACTTCCACCCATCCATGCTGAACTTGCTACCGGCATTCTTTGATGTTCGTGTAATATGATACTTCTAACAGTGCGCTGTAACAGAAACGCTTGATAAATAATTTTATAAAAGGGGACAAGGATCGAATTGTGCCAGTACTACCTCGCTTGGAAGAGGAACGTCAAAATCACTGAAGTCAATCAGTTTTCGTCAACATGACTAAACTCTTTCTATTCTGTGTCGTCTTTCTAGCCGGTAAGTTAAATTACTCCTCGTAAGGCAAGTGTAACAAAAGTGGAATTACGAAATATTTTCTTTCAACAACAGCGGAAGCATTTAGTGATTCCATTATATCAGTCGAGGAGTATCCATATCACGTAAGTAAACAGAACTGGTATACGCATACTGAAATTCTCAGTGGGATTATCGAACTCTGTTAGACAGGTGTCAATCGAACAATGCGGAGAGCACATATGCAGCGGAGCATTTATACACGAATCGTGGATTATAAGCACAGCATCCTGCTTTAACAGGCAAGTGTCAGTTCAGTGGGAAAGCACGATTCTGTCCCACTATCTATACATTATATGATTTTTTGCAGGGTCAAACTATCGACTGTATCCATTCGAGTGAGCACAACTCTGCTATCGACGGGTGGTACTGACCTAGAAGTATGCGCGATCATTCCACATCCGAAATTCGACAGATACACATATCAAAACAACATCGCGTTGGTAAAAGTAAGCAACGTAGAATTGTGTGAGAAACAATTCAAACTTCTGTTTCAAGTGCGACTGGTGTAGTATAACATTTTTCGCAAAATGTAGCTCAAAGTGCCAGCAGAATATGGTCCGAAATTGCAACCTGTATCCTTGCCAGTGAGCAAGAATTATGAGCCAAATGATGGCAGCATATCTTTTGTAACTGGTTGGTGGTACAATATCGTGAGTACCGTTTTCCAGTAATTTCATGAGGACCGAAAAGTAAGTAACGCTTTCAGACCATAGGAGTACTTAAATGCATTTATTACGTGTTACAAAAGGATTCTACAAAATCCCTGCTGACAATGATGTCTGTGCCAATCGTGAATCCACAGAAGTGCAAATCAGTAATGCCTCCTTACGTTCCGATACACGAGGAAATGATTTGTGCTGGCCATATGATCGACAACATCGAAACATGTCAGGTAAACTTAAAAGGGGAAGAATATAAGTAAGGGTATGCCGATAGTATGTACTATACATATACACGCGCGTAACACGAAAGGCCGACAACACTTTAGATTCCGAAGTATGTGGCTAGGAGATTCCCTGACCACGCAATACATTTAGCACTTAGCATTTACCATGTACGTCTCTGCTCGATCTCCATGGGAAGGATGCCGTAAAATCCTTGGGAACACACTTTGCAAGATCACCATCAGCTAACACACTTTTTTGCATTTCCTGTACCCCAATTAAGACGACACAGATCTAAAGAAATCGCAAGCACTTTTTCATTACGAAGTTAAGTAATTCTAACTTCGTCATCTCATCATATTCTAATGGATCCCATGGTATTCCATGGGAACGTAACAATCGATGACAGATACCTTTCAATGCATTCGGCATTGTACATACACCACTATTCGACATTCTATACTAGTAGTAACAAAGATATATCGAATTGCGATAGGTAATGAACACAATGATGACACGTCGGTAGCACCGCCATGATTCAATCAAGGCACTCTCCGGTGAAATTTTGATTGGCCCGTCTATGCGGAAAGTACAAAAGCCGGACAGAATTAAGGGCCAATTTCGTACTGGATACACACACGTGGCTTAATTAGACCAGGGTTACACCAAATCAGTGAACAATGCGGTGCACTCCGTTTGGATTTCCAAATTTTAGCGGGAGTTCGCTACAATGCGTGCTACTTTATAATAAAATCGTGGATCGCAGCAGAGTCAACATTATCAATACACGAAATATGCGTTAATTCACTTAGGGAGAAAACGCGATATGATTATTACTAGGACGAGTGAACTTCGGCTCAAAATGAAATGGTAACTATTTAGTGAAGGATTTCCTTGTGAATTAGTTTCAAGCAATACAAGGCATTGCTATCTTCTTTTTCCATGAAACTCCACTCTTTTCAATTTGCCTTTATTTATGTTCGATGGATCGGGCTCGAGCGTGGAGTTCACAAGCATCTTCTATACATATAGCAATCTTTATGCCCACGTCTCACCGCCCTTGCAAAGGCTACGTTGGATGCATTATAAGTGAGACTTCAATGAAGTCTGCGGAATGCAAATAGAATATTATTGAAAGGAGGTGACTTAAAGGAGAGCCGTATACATAAACGTGCTAGCCAATAATAATAATGATGTAGCCTTATCTCGAGCAATCACTGAGTACGCCTCCCGTTATCGTTCCAACGTTATCGGCTGATTATCTTTGTAGGAAGTTTTTCAATAATGGACTAATCTAGTTTTAATCTCTATTTCTACTTGGATCTGGAGAATTGGACTTGTCGCGAGTAATCGAGGCTACAAGTAATCTCTGAAGCTGTCATAGCTGGGTTTACTTGCAGGGCGATGTTGGAGCTCCGTTGATAGAGGGCCAGACGCTGATTGGGGTTCTATCCTATGGATTAGGGTGTAAAACTATGATACATCCCGGTATATATACCCGCATCAGCAGTTACCTACCGTGGATCTCCGCGAGCTCTGGTGTCAGCTACACGTGAGATGTGGTGTTTCGCGAAACTACAATGTCAACAGCACTAATCTTTACTAGGAATATTGCAGCGGACCGAACTAAACCACTACCCGAAACAACTTTGAAACAAGCGGAAAGTTCATGCTACCACGTAATCGGATCCAATAGCAAGATGCTTTTGAAACTTTCGAAAGAACTTCCACGCCAATGAACGACTTTTTATAGAAACACGATCTCGAGTTAGTGCATTGAACTTGAAACACCTATGTCGGGAGATACACGTATAATTTCATTATGACTAAGGAAAGAGGGAGGAATTATCCCTAAGGTGGAAGTACCTGCGATCGCCAGAGCTTTGTTACAATAGTTTATTTCACGTGTCAAACATAACCAGTACAAAGTTATAACAATCTATTGTAAAAAACATTGCTAAAAATTAAAGATCAATGATTCAGATACCAGTCTTCTCGTTAATCCAACCTCGTAGACTGGATACGCGAGTGTATACTCCGGGGCGGAAGGGATCGGCGCATCCGATGCCCCAAGAAACAAGCCCTATGAGTTTGCCTTGCAGCACTAATGGTCCCCCACTATCGCCCTACCAAAAATATGACAATCCAATAATACTATCAGAGATTTGCTAGTTATAAATGAGTATCACTACTGCATGAAACTGCTAAATGCAGCAGAATAAGAACTGAGAGGATTCACTGTTCCCATTAGGTTATTACCTGACACGCGTCCTTGCCACCAACATTTACATAACCGGCGCAAAGCATTCTGGTGGTGATCAAACGGCCCTCGTATAATCGGGAGCATTCTGCATCAGGAACCAGTGGCACCTCCACCTTGCGTAACCAATTTGTCAAAGAACCATTGCTCCTCAAAACTCCCCAGCCCGTAACCGCTGCTGTGGTACCGCTTGCATAATAATCGGACGCCGGCGCCAGTGCGATCGCTCTTATTTGGTCATTAAGAGTAAGGGGCTGCTCTAACTGCAAGGGTCATAAATCGAGGCGATTAAAAAGTCTACGCCGAGATCCAAGCGAGATCAATAGGTGCCGCAAATCCTATATTTAAGACTCTTAGCACTTCCTCCTTTTATGCCAAGTCAGTACTTACTCGAACGAGAGCAATATCGTAATCGGAATCGATACGGCTGTACCTCTCATGGCTGATGATTTCCTTAGCGCGTATCACCGTGCCCTCATCCCTGAGATCGGAAACCCCGGCTTTTATCGAGATGAAACGCTCGAACGCCCTGAAAGTCACATAGTCGCAAAACGTGTTCGTAGACGTGTCTCACTTGAGCGCAATCGCAATGGGATCAGTAGTGCATGCCCATAGAAAGGGAAACAGGGAGTCGACGCACCCTTGGACGCAATGCGCGGCAGTGATGATCCATTCCTCGCTGATGATCGCTCCACCGCATACGTGTCGATTGTTAAAACGTACAGAGACCTATGCAGTCGACATTGACATATTATTGATTCTGCGACTTTCTCACTGGGCGGACTGCAATATTTCGAAATATTTTCGCCGGCCTTAATCAGTCGCGCTCACATTTGGAAACCAAATGCATATTAATCGCTTTATCACGGCAAAAGTATGTCATCGATGCGCTCATTATCGTTATCGCGATTGCATGACCAAAGTGATTATCGAACGGTCAACTGTCAAGCTGTCAGCACTCTCGACCTTCCGATCGAGGCAGTTTATTCTAATAGGTATTTGCGCAACATAATGTCGTATTTACTCGTTATAAACAGAATAAAGCATTGAGGCGTCCAGACCGATCAAACGTTCAAACTCACTTGATAGGGATGATGATGGATGCTGGTCGCTTCTCCTCCAACGATGCGACTACTATCAACTGAAACAGCTATTCTTCCGATTACCATAATTATATCAAAATAATTCATCCGAAAGCTTTGCCATTTTAGCCCACGAGAAATATACATATAGGTCGCAAAAGAGAAAATTGTCCAGTATCCAGCAGTGATAGAACATTTTTCTCATTTCGCACAGCAAGTGAGCCCATGCATGAGCTTTAAAATGCATATTCACCAGAATCACATTTATATGCAACGGACAAACGAGGCAGATATTGACTGGAGCTAACGTTAAATTGTTTTACGTAGACGGACTTTATAATTTACTCGACGCATCAGGCAACCGACATATGCAAACGGCGAAAAATCGTATACGCACATCGAAACAACACTCTTCCCGGTGTCACATCGCGAAAGAGCAGACAGAACACCAACATAATCCACATAGGCATCGTGTGGACTGCGTAGCGGACCAAGGGACTATCCACACGCCACCAGGCACACGCCTCTTTTATTCCAATATCCGGGTTAATTGTCCGGGGAATTAGCTGACCTAAAGAGGGAAAAAGTTTCCGTTCAGTTCTTTGATGCCCGCTCCCGCTCTTCAACTAAACACGTCCATTATCGGAAACCTATTTCACTACCCAAACACATCATTAAAATTATATTCCCTCGTGCTTGACAAATAGGTTTCTAGCTCTTTGGACGCCGAACAATATTAGAAGGTGAAAAATATGTCATCGACAAAAAATCTTACATCGGAGATTCGCACTAGAATTCGATAGCAACGAATTCTAGTGATATACATAGGGAGGCAGAGAGGAAACACTAAGTTGCCCGAAGTGCTTTCAAAATCCAGCGTTATCGGAAGTTGAAGATGTCCGCATCTGGTTAGAGGAAATATGTGGACAAGTTGGAATACGGCGCGCCGCAGCGAAGAAGCATAAGCTGGCGTGCAAGAGAATATCCCCTGATAAGCAAGGAATAACGATTACTCACTGAATATGATGACCGGTGCATTAGTATGCCAAGCCCGGCATGATTCTTAAAGGAGTCAAAGGTGACCCCTGCGATATCAGATTGGAATCAGCGTGATCCTCTTCACGAATGAGACGAATATGCGCTGACCACGCGAGCGGAATGCCGTCCTGGCACGTACAATAACAGTGCTCTTTACGGCCACCCTGCAGGGTAGACGCGAGCATCGGCCATTCCTGTTACCCTTTACGAGTCAGCCACCTGTGCAAAACGGCAAAATCGTTTATGCAACGGGAGCATCGACAAAACCCCGGGCACGTCCCAGTCAACGCTAAAATTAATAATTCCACGTGACGAACGCTGACATGTTGGCGGCCGGCGAGAACTTTGCTGAAGTTAAATTCTCTTGGTCGCGTATCAGGATTATAAACTGTATATTGAATGTCCGTCAAGTAGCTCCTTTAACGCATCGGAACTTGACGTTAAGCACGTACCGTGTCAGCATTAATTTGCTAGAATGTCGCTACTGGTGAAATTAATATGTTGACGCGAGGAATACTCTTGTAGGCCAATGTACATGGAATACCCTGACACATCGACATAGCAAAGAATACCCGTGTGTTAATTCAAAGTATTACTGTTATAACTTGCAAGCGTTCGAAATGCAAAGCCGCTCTCTGCCCGATTGGTAGTTCACACTGTTAAGAAGAATAATGATACCTAATTACCGTATAATTCCTTAGTCGAGATAAGCCGTCACTCGGAATAATTGTTCTCCGCGCACTCGCAGGACCAGCACTGGCAAGGAACAAAAGCCCGTACTGATTTTTCATTGCGTTAATCCACTTTTAGCTTCCTCTCCCGATTACCTGCCATTGAAGCGGTGTCGCAAGATAGACGCTCGTCGACACGCTCCGATGACACTTACGGCACATTGCGTAGCATTCGAAGAAAATCGACGCCATCGACTTTAATGATTGGCTCGCCGAGATTAGAAAGTACATCGTTCCGTTGCCGCTCTTGCCTTCGGCGACGGGGCCTACTATTTAGGAAGTCGTAAAAACTCACGATGATTTCCGTTCCGCCGCAAAGCAGCGCCGACTTACTCTTATTGCCTCTTTTTCACAAAGCATGCGGCGTTCTAGGAACAATGGTTTCATCAAACGAACGATTGAAAGAGAATGAAACAGCGATGTGTCGCTTCGAGGAATATATACAAAACGTTATATTTGGAGGAGAGAGAGATAAAAAAAAAGAGATGTGGATGTACACAAAAGATATTAATTTTCCTATATGCCAGTATGCTTCGATATCCAACTTCGTACGGCCGATACTCGTGTGTACACTCCAGGATATCCACGACTGGCGCACTGTGCGCCCCAGGACACGATACCGATTTGGACCCCGTGTTGCACAAGTGGACCTCCGGAGTCACCCTGTGTCATATATAAACAGCCTTTGCAGTGTTACGAATAGATTATCATAGTAACAGTTTCCAACAACAGAATGTCAATACAGCACATGACTGATGAAACATCCGTCAAATGGAGTGCAATTATAACTTTTATATACGCTATACAAATAAGCCTTGACAGGATTACAGGATAGAGAGGCATTACCTGGCAAGTGTCTTTGTCTCCGTTCAAGTGTCCAGCACAGACCATCTCGGCCGTCACCAAATTGTCGTACTGGAAGATCTGCTGGCACTGCCTCTGATCAATAATCACAACTGTAACACCTCTCAGGCCAGGCGACATCGGTCCTCCTACCTACGGTAAACGGAAGCAGCAGGATATTACGCAAACAGCCTGGCAAATCAGAATCTCCTTGTCCTGAAATTCCACGCACCCCTCTCTACCGCTAGCTACGTTTGCGGTGATGACCGAAAATTATCGGTCGATTGCCAAACGGGCGTCAATATTTGCGAAAGCTGCACCGGGTAATCACTATCCACATCCTAACCACGCCGGCCAGACCGGAATATATAACGAAAATAGAACTCACCGAGGTTCTTCCCCATCCGGTGACCTCAACTATGCTTCCAGTGACCAGTTTCGTGTTCGACGCTGCTAGTGGAATTACCTTTACTTTAGAATTGAAAGCGACGGGTTTCGGCAGCTGCAATTACAACAGAACACTTTGTCATTGCGAAGTTTCTTTAGAAAAATCCCTCGGAACTAAGAAAAAGGTGCGCTGCCAAAAAAATCTCTACCTGTATCAAAGCAACGTCAAATTCGAAGGTATCATCGTCGTACAACTCGTGCATAATTATGTGTTTGATACCGGTGATAAGTGTCCCCTGCTGATTATTGTAGGTACTACCAATACGAACTGTAAATGTTGAAGGCTTCTTTCTACACGAACACAGTTTGAACAACGTTAGATTATTTCTGTTTACTATATGTATATCCGTTGTGCAAACACTTGTATTACGGTGATCGGAGAAACTTCTGACTAGTAAACTATGCTCAGCTTTACAAAAGCTTAGTTATCTAATCGGCCTCCTGGTATTTAATTAGACTGATAAAGGTGGAGACGCAGAGAAGTAGAGACAGAGGAGTTTGCAATTGGTACGAACCCGTATACACAATGGGCAGCCGTCAGCACCCAAGTTTTGCCAATCAAAGAACCTCCACAATGCTGCTGATTATTCAAGTGAATGGAAACCTATTCACAGATACCAATGCTTCCTTCAGTATACCGAACATCTCGAATTTGTATAATTAATTAGATCAATTGCATCTACCATGTAGGGATGCTTCTCGATCGTCGTAGAAGAACCACCGACGATTCGCGGTCGGAGAATATCCTGGGCATGCGCCAACAACGGCAAGAAGAGTAGAAACTGCCACATTGTTGCTCTTGAGTGAAACGGAATAAGACACTGGCACGTCTTCTTGAAAGATCAAGTATAAAGCTCTGCGACTACTGATAAGCTACTCAACAACCGATATTGATTCCACGTTGATATCGTGCTATTTCATTGAACACATGCCGCACCCTCGTCACTATATTTGCATCGTTCACGCACACATACACCCTCGCGTGTACACAAACATTCGCGTAACCGATTAAAACTGCCACATTAATGTAAAAGCAACGTAGTGTGTACTTAACGAGTGATATGACGTCTCTATAAATGGAAATAAATTGACTCAAGAGCACTACACTGGTATTAATAGGGATTTCGTGGAAGATGTCGAAAACCTTGCTCAATTTCTCGTAAGGCACTTCTTACAGACACTCCGCCCAAGAGAGACACACGCGCGTGTCGCAAAACTCTCTTCGCACGTGAGCCCCGCACATTATATCTCGATTATCAGCCGCGCTGCTTGTACACTCGTGATTGGAAGATTGGAACGCTCGTCTTGAGCGCATGTAAATTTGAGCAGGTGCATCGTTGCGGCGAACGGGCACGATTTATGTAAAATCTCGATTTTATACGAACGCTAATCAAGTCCATGAGCACGAAAAGCGATCGGTCAAAGGGTACATTCCTTGCTGAACCACGTGCGACTAAATGCATCTGGCTGTGCAAGAATTACTTTTACACTCTGCCAAATGGCTCTGGGGGGTGTAAGGGGCTGAGTAGTGCAGCATGAAAATTTAAATGGGTTGCCGGAAGAGGCGGATGTACAGGATGTACTTCTCCACCTCGAATGTGTATTAAAAATGCGAGGCATACCGGCTGCGGAATAAACAGAATCTATTATTTACGATGCTTAGATACATGGCGGGCCGAACACGATGGAAATAAACCGACACCCTGCGAGCGGCTCGACTCTACCGGAAGGTACAGCCACATCCAGGAGCTGCGAGATATTTCATGAAAATAAGCATTTAGAATTTTCTTGGAGAGCATGCCACTCTTACACGCACGGCGACAAAGATACATATATTCGTTGGGCTCTCCGGGCGGCGAAGGCGCCGTCACGACGGTTTGCTTGAAGTTAATTAGTATATTTGCCTTCGATCATGCACGCACGTACCCGTTCAAACAAGGCTGGCAAGTGCGCGACGGCAGCTCGCAAGATTCTCGAGGCGAACCGCCGCAGAGGTAGCAACCGCTTCTCCTCTTCTTCTCTATCTCTCTCACTCTCTACCGCGTACATACGGAAAGTTCCTCGCGGCTTAATTCGTTGTAATCTCTTCGAAATTTCCAACTGCTAATACTTAGTTTCCACCGCGACGCTCTGCACCAGGACTTAACACGTATAGGAGTGTACACGGTTCGCATAGACCGGCTCCCTCGGCACGACCCACCCGTACGCATTTAAGCGTACATCGAAATTTCCGAGAAGCGGAGGATCCGGATGCTGGTGGTGGTGGTAGAGCCGCAGCCAAAGACGCCGGCTGCAATTTGCTCGAGCGAATACAGCTTTTTACGTGGCACGTGCACTGCGAGACTACATTCGTACCACCGAACGAGGTGTTTGTCAGTTTAAGGAATCTCGAGTATAACAGACTTCCTTGAACCAACTGCGTTAAGCTTTCGCTAAATCACCAATGCAGCACGTTTACCATCAACTAACTTTATCGAGTAACAGGGATAAAGAGAAATAAAATTGAACGTCTCTCCAAGTAGTGGTACGTAAATACCACATAGCTATCAATCTCTTAAGAAGATGACTTTTTAATCCTAATTTTTTCGGAAAATTTTCGGTCACAGAAAAAAGGACCTTTTCTAGGACAAGGATTCGGAAACGGGAGCTTGCATGTTTTCCGAGCAGCGTAAGCAAGGATTACACGTAGATTCCACACAATACGAAAACAACAGAACAACCGAGACACTCGTGATGTTTTATTTTGATTTAAAGCTTTCGCTTGTTTTTGGCAATAGACATGTCCTGGTATTTGTAAATGTAAAAAACTCCTGCCGAATGAAATGTTACAGCACAGTTACAAAGTTATAAAAAGTAATCGACAGTAAAAAAGTAAAGTGCGTCGAGGAGAGCACGACAGATAATCGAATCGAACATTTCACAGGAAAGAGCGGAGTATCCTCGGACGTGCCGAGTGAGCGGAATGGTAGAGATGTTTTAATTTCAAACCTCCTCGTGGCAGTACATCATACGATGAACTGATACCATCCGACTGGCCATCGCAATAATCCTATTAAACCGCAGACGCCATCCAATAACTTTCTGTCACCAAAGGCCAACGCCACCGTCGACTTTACTGTTATTTTTATTTCGCTCTATTTTCCCCAAAGGGAAAAGGCAACGGTCCAGTTAAAATAAATGATGCCACTCGTCTACGTCGTGAAAAGAAAATAGCATAAACGTATTTTTATCAGTTAATATGTACTAAATGTACATATGTATTGTTTTTTTTATATTATATTATATTATATTTCTTTCTACTTTCTAAATAAATTAGTACTTGGCTACTTTCCGATGATTCCTAAAACAATAGAAGTTTTTCGATGCTCCTGCGGTTCTTCTACTTCCCTCAGGGTGGAGCTGCAATAAGCGGTGCTCGTGTGTACAATCGTTACACAGAATGGAAGAACAAAAGCGTGGTTAAACGTGCGCAGACTGCGCGTTTGTCCAAGGTGTAATAATTTTGTATTGATTTTCATTCTGCAAACAAAGCCATCAGCGCAATAGCGTGAACTTTTTTATGATACTGCTCAACAGTGAAACGTAATCCAATATCTATCGCGTCCGAATCCTTTTACCAGTGGGACGCTTTAATTCGCGTATTAACTGCTACTATTATTTGAGTGTGCTGACTGCCGCTGCTCGTGTAAGATTTACGAATTCTACCGAAAAAGGGATAACATTGGTCGAACAAAAGAAGAGGTGGGAAAGCCCGTGGGAAAATGTGGCGGGAGGACTCGGCTTGAAATTGGTGAAAGGTCAGTATATACGCAAGTATACGAAGGCGGAAAAGGGTCGGGGCGACGAGCAATGAAGCCAAAATTTCTTCTCAGGCTAGCTCGATTAAACTAGGAGAGCTTGATAATCACCTGGTAGGAAGCAGGTTGCACTGAGGCTCCGCATGGAACTCACTAGAGCGGCGAGCATATCAGAATGCGGTGTCACAAAAAGCCACCGACTTTCGAGGACGCTTATTGCGACAATTTGGCAGGATCCTTTGCAATATTAGCACTGCTGGGAGGCTAACAGTTATACTCGAGCCCGAAGCACGTTCCTCCGCCCCTTTTGGTACGTTAGAAACTTAATAATATAAAAGAAAGAAGCGAGAGCTGGCGAACAGGAGTGAGAGCACTTGCTCCCACATCCGCTTCCATTACCTCACGCAACACCTTCCGCCGGCCACTACTGCTGCTCCCAGGAAACCGTGAAAAGTGTGTACACCCTGCTCTAGTGGTCGCGCCACTCGAGATTGTATCACTATTTTCTTTCCGGAAACTTCGTAATTATTGTTTACTCTGCCAACACGAGCAAAATGAAAACCATTGTGCGTATAACCGGTGTGCAGGCATTGCCGTTGCGCTTTGTTACTATTAGTTAAGTGGTATTATTCCTTCGGCATACGCCATATTTTTCCTCCCATCCTTTCGCCCCTTTCATGTTGCCCATTATACATGCAGGAATATTTTCATTCGGCTTTCAAATCCATGCTCGTGATATTCGATATTCACGGATATCATTTATGATTTATTTTTAAAACTACCAACTTTTACTCTTGAAGCGTTTTCCACTCATGTCCAAAATGTCCGCGTTATCCGCGATATTCTGTTACAAATAAATTCGCATCCAAGTATCAGCGAATGAACATATTGATGACGCTTGAAAGCAAAGTTACAGCAGTAATAATCTGTATGCGTCCTGGGTCAGGAAAGGACGTCACAAATTTTGATGAAGCCTAAAAATATTGAGATTCCACTTCTTCAAGTTGTTCTCCATTTGTTGCCAAATTTCATCAAGTGGTCGATGCGCAGATTCTTCGCCGAATCTTTCTATTTGCATGCCGAATAAAATATAACTAAAACCGCACTTTGTATATTTGTACTCTTCCATTTAAAACGGTCAATTTGATTTAGTTGTTTTCAGTTTTAGTGTTAAATAGATGGAAAGCGTGGAACGAAATTTAAGATTATATAAAAAAAGCAGGCATCGCACACCTCGATTCAATACCATATTTCGATTGGCAGCCAATACTAGCGAACAAAGAATTGGCAATAGCCAATTGACAGATTAAAGATACTCCGAGTCTGAACGTGGTGAGCTCGTTCACCCATTGCGCACTATGCAAATAATTGCCGGGAGTTGCGGGCATCCTGTATTCTGTGTTCTCTGCTCCAGGTTGTCACTGACCACAAAACGCGTATGAAGTTGGACGACGACCGAGCCTGGCAAGATCAGAGGCGAGATTCTGTTTCGCACTCTCTCGAAAACACCAGGCCAGCCAGTTTCACGCAAATATGGATGAAGTGTCTCTGCAAGAGAATAGTGGACCCTTGCTAACAGGCTTTCAATTGAAATACCTACTCATTCATTACAATAGGTGTTGTACATTCAGCGTCGTAATTAAGTGGACATTAATAATTTACTTACCAATAAATGAACTAAATGCATAATCGTTATCGTTCCTTTTAAAGCAAAAAAGAAGGTCAATTTAAAACAATGGATAATCATTCCAACTCGTTTTCAACTACGAAAAATACATAAATGATTTTCGTGGGGCTGCCGTTTTAGAATTTCTTTTGTAGAATAATAAAGAATTTTAATTTACCTTATGCGTCATACCGCCCGGAATTTTATCGAGTTCTTCCACACGACTCCCTCTTGTTCCGCTCATAGTGGGTAAATAGTAAAAAGCACCGTCTGACGAAAAATACGGGAGGTTCACATTGCGGTGCGAACATCATATGCAAATGTACTATTATTGAAAACACTGTTGTACGCATAGATAAATATAGAAGAGGGACGATCCCGCAACGAGCGACTCTGCAAGCAGTGAAAAATTGGCCTGTAAAATAAACAATTCACCAAAAGGACTGCGCGTAATTCCATGTATGTATGTACGTACATATGTATATTGAACTCTCGTGAACAAAGGGCATAGTGTCACCCGAACTTCGGGACAGAAGGTGCGTCGAGGCAAACGACAAGTTTGCAGGCTGCGTGAGCTCGCATAGGCGCGGTCGAAAAGTTCCCATAAGAACAATGGTAGAATAAACCGACATAAAGCGTGAATATGGCCAGCTTCTATGGACGCTCAAGCAGTCGCCATTCGTAGCACCTCAAGCGCGCGTTCTCGAGGAATCTCTTGCCTTTGTGAAGTACACACAACCCCGGAATGTTGATGGTCTCCAACGCAAATACCCCAGAATTTGTGCGTAAATTCCGAGGCAGTGGACGACGAGGTTATTAACGGGAATGATACCCTGAACGGTACAACGTTGACTTTGGAACCAATTTGTTCATAGAATAAAACACCCTCTTTTGCATCGTCTGGGCAACCCTCCGAATTTTCTGTTTCAATTTTGATGGAACAAAGCTTCTTCTACGTGCTTCTCATTAAAGGACACAGAATATTGAATGGCATGCTTGATCTCTTGAGCAACGATATCTTTTATTCAACTCCCTTCAGGTTCTCCCCAGAAATAATGCGGGTAGGGTTTCCTTCCAAGAAACGTAGCAATAGGATACAATGAGAAGCGAGACGAGAACTTGAAGGAAAAACTCAAATAAAAAATGTAAAAGTTAATGCGCAAAACCGAGCCAGTATTGCAGTGTCATAAAATTGTTTTCCGAGAATAGCGAAAAAAAATGTGCCGAGTAACAAGTTATCCTTCTCTCTCTCTCTCTGCCTCTCTAGCTGGAGATTCGTATTGCAACGGAACTCTTGGCCTGTTTACACCGGTCATGATTAAAGCGAATGGAGCAGGATGAATCCCCTTGCATCGTGCACTAAAACAATACGTTATTGTAAATAGAAAAGGCTTCGTTATACAGCAGCCCCGGGCATTTACCTTCCTTCCCCTTTCTGTTTCCCTCTTTGCAGGTCTGGCATCCCTCATGCTTACTCATCATCCTTTTCCTCTACCTTTCTCGGACCAGTCCCACTAACCACGTCACCCGCTTGACATACAGCAGGAAAGACGAAACTTCATAGTTTCTCGAAAAATGTCGAAGTCACAGATCATTGGCTAAAAAGTCTCGCGACGACGTGACGACTTCGACGACGTCGAAACGCATTGGAAATCGATTTGCTCGTCGAGCGAGCTCAGGCAGCCGATCAATTAATCTGTCAGCGCGATACCTCACCGAGAAACGTGACGTTTGTCCCATCTCGCGTTTTCCTCCTGTCGATGCTCTACCGCTTGGTGCTGAATTATTATTGAAGAATTTATGAGGCGACCGCCGCTGAGCAGGCAACGCTGCCATCCCGACAAGGCGGCACGAACGTCTTCAACAGATGCGCACGCTAATGAGTCACGTGTAGGTGCGCCACCGCGACAGAACAATACTCTCAAACAATGCATAATTGCGCATGCAATACAGTTTGTTACATTGAAGCCCGCGGCAGTGATTCTTTGTGTTCTGTAGCTGGCACGCTCTCACGTTAGGGGTGAGTATTTCTCCAGGCTCTGAAGGGACACCGCGGCTATAGAAAACGTGCTGGCGATATAGCATTGTTGAATGTCATTCACGGCATCGCTGCCCGCGGAATTCGCCTTATTGGAGGGTCCCGTCATTAATAAAGCGCCAAAGGGTGCAATTTGACTAGGATTCTCTCAATTTGGATGTTTCCCCAGAGCACAACCGGGCGGTACATGAACGGTGATAAAGATCTGTTTACACTGTACAAACGCGAAAGTTAAAGCTCCAGCTTATATTACGTCGACAATGAGTGTACTTTGCCACTTGGCTGGCTCGCGTAACTATAGAATTCCTGATGATCCGTTCACCTACTGGAATTTCTAGCCTTTCCGCAAGTGGACCCTCCCAGCCGACGGGCTAAAGTTTTAATACGAAATTCCTCACACGACGTCCCCAACGCTATGCCGATATCCCCGACATTCTTGCCGGACGCAGAAGCTCATGGATTTGACTCGGCTACACTAAAGAGAGGTGCAAAACCGCAATCAATTATGATCAGGAATAGCCCGGGCGAACCACTTTGATTTTGTCCCTTCGAAATTACCGTAATATTCACAATCAATTACGTAATTTACTTAATTAGATAGTTGGTAAAAGATAATTACGTTACTTACTTCCTAATTTGCACGCTAACACGCGTGCATACCTTCTGGGATATTATATTAGCCCAAAAGAGATTATAAAGCTAATAAGAATGATTTTATGGATTCGTGTATCGATAGATGTGACCATCGTTTTTGTATATTTCCCGGACGCCCATGTAGAAGAAGCATATGTGTATGCATTGCCAATATATAGACAGTATTTGTTGGAATAGAGTTATCGAATAGAGCTATACATATATATTCCACTCCATTTCCGCCTACAAGCCCTTTGGGGGATGACCAACCAGCACGTAGCAGCCAACCTCACGCAACCGGATGGCTAGCCGCGAATGCGCTTCAGCGCATTTCGTTAGTAGATTCCCTCTCAATAAGGCCCCTGGAGTTCTGAAATTCTGCTCGGCTTTTCTATTAGTAGCTGCCAAATGAATTCCAACGAACCATAACCAACAGGATATACCACTAATTGCGGACACAACGAGCAAACCGAAAGATCCTTAATCCCCTAATGAATGCAACATCAGCCAGTACTGCCGAATTTCTAACCAGTGTCAAATAATTCTCTATCCCAACCAATAGTTACTAGTTCTTTGTTCAATTAGCTATCGGGTGCCGCATACCGGGATCCTTTGAACGGGAAACAGAAGTCACAGTGGAAAGTTTTGGCACGTACTACAAATCCTGGGAGAGCAGCAAGTATATGTAACCAAAAAATGTTTAAAGACCATTACTAAATTCTCTCCAGTCAGTATTTAGCGTTCCGGTCTTTCAAGAAACCCAAGGAAAAAACGAACCCTCCGTAATCTGTCTTATATTTTTCTTTCCACCTCGAGTTTTTGCCTGCCCGCCACCGTCGCCACCGCTACGCCATGGTAATTGCAGTGAAGATGACGAGAAAATACTTCTCTCGGAGCTAGCTGCAGCCGGAAGTGAATGCGTCGCGCGCAATTATCCTCCTTCGGCTCTCAGGATAATCAGAACCGCGGTAATTACGGCGCTAAGTAAAACTGAGTGCTCGGCAGTTGGAGGACGGGCGCGTGAGAAGGGGTGGAATCGCACACTGCCACCGTAGACTGCCGAGAAGGAAGCCGTATGCTCTACGATGAACCTGGCAACGGAATCATGAGACAACAAAAATACCCATAGCGAAGAGGACAGCGGACAGTCGCAGCACTTTTAGTCAAACCAAGTTGTTCAGACACTTAATGAAACGAGATTCACCGAATCCTTTGTTCCCCCAAGATTTTCTTCAAGTCTTGTTCCGTCCATTGTTTCAATTTGTGTTGCAATTTTAGGGTGTGGTTTCGCTGGCTTCGGAGTATAACCCAGAGTGCTCTGTCTTTTTCTCATGCCTGAGTTTCACTTTACGGAGGAATTTTGTTCTACACTCAGCTTGAAAATGCAAATGCGTGAGGAGGGTCAGTTTCAGGTGTGGCAACGTTTCACAAGAAAAGCAAACTTTCACATTATGTTTCATGAAATAACGGTGTAACGTACTGTGGCATCGGCTGGCGGGATGGCCTCATCGGGTTCCGTGTTAAAAGGGGTAATCCTGGCGATTGTTGGTGTATTTGGCACGGCTCGGGCAAACATATTTACCCGCTGTTCGTAATTTGCATTTTAATTACTCACTGCCAGGACAAATATTGCGGACTTGGTTATATACCGCGTTGTCGGCTTCACTCGAACCGCGCTACTGTTTCTCCTCGTGGCTAACCGACACAAATGGCAATTAACCATCATTCACGTCGGCCAATCTAATCAACTAACAGGCTTCTAACCAGCTACCTGGCCGTTACTATTCAATATTCGCATAGCAAAACTGCACATATCTCGGCATACAGAAATACGAGTACTAATTGGCAGAGGATCCTTTCGGGCCTCCTTAACACATGATCCTAATTGAAATGGGGCTGTCCACGCAAGGTACATTTGCTCATGCGTTAACTGATACTTGACAATATATTAGGTTCCAGCAAAGCCAGATGCATCGAGCGTAATTCTAGATCCTATCAAACCCACAGCAATTTCCCCTACCACCTTAAACATCCCTTTCTATAATAATCGTAGGTCGGGAAAATGTTGTAGAGGTGTTAGAAAGATGTCCTGAAGTACCAAAAATTTATACTAACAAGTGGAAAAGGCGGATAGTAGAATTATACGTATACGTATCCCTCGGCTTATACCTACTCGATAGGGGAAACGGTTCGTTGAGTGATCAGTCGTAAAATTCTCGTTGGTATGGCGTTTTCGCTCGAGTTGGCTTTAAATTGCGCGGACCAAACTGCGTATTCGTTGCCAGTGCGCCCGGCTGAACGAGCACTCAGGGAGACAGCCGCGATGAAAGTAGCCTCCGTTGTTTACGGCCGCTCGATCTCCAACCTGGCACAATTTTAGTTATCGAATAATCGAAGGGCACGTTCCAAGAGGCTGCGTTGCTCAAGGAAAGCCCCACACAACAATTTTATTAATACCTGCCAAATTTTCGCAATTGACGAGAAAGTATAAAAGTTAGTTTGGGTACAGGATGCACGATCATCAATCGTATCATTAGGCCTGCGGAGGAACCGGTATTATCCCTCAGTAGAACATTGACAAAGGGTTAAGGGCATAATATAGAAACATATGGCCCATTCTGACAAATCGGAGGACACCCTCTGTAAGGCGAGAGAGACTGCCGCGAAGATGAACTCAGTGCCAAAGCAGAGGGTACCTTACGACCAATATTAATCGATCGGTCGACTGTCGGGGCACTCAGGTTAGTACCGCATAATTCAAGGGGTCTGCGGAGCACTTTGGAAATTAACCGCATAATCCATCGAGGTACTTGCAACGGAAAGCTGATCCGACGGTGGTGTGCGTCGCAAGGTGTGCACCTGTATGCCCCCTTATGTTAGACCCATCTGGGTCCCCCGGCTCTATCCTTCTCCTTGGTTCTTCAACATACAAGCTTCGCTATCCAATATCACGCCGATGGTAAACGTTTATAATTCCGCAGGAAATATTGCCACGTAGGCGCAACTCTACTCATTTCTTCCTTCTTGCTTTCGCAATGGTAAGCGGCGGCGGCGGAAATAGGAGAGAATGTCGCTCTCACTCGAGGGTCTCTCGCACTCTCTCACTTCAAGGTCGATAGTACATAGTAGAGACTTATACTATGTAGTAACCGAGCATGCCAACTGACGGTGAGGGGGGCCGAAACTTTGGTGTGTACTCTAAAGTTCACGTACTTCATGTTCGTGGCGGCACTAACGGAATGGTATTTACAAACGCGAACAAACACTCCTATCAATTACAAAACGATTCTACCGTAGTAAGCAAAGGTTGCCAAGGCGCCTCTGCCAGCTCGAAGCTCGACCTCCACTTCCAGTCGGGGTTCCTTCCTCTTCCATGTCCTCACCCATGTCTCTACCACACACCTACAGCTCGACCCTTCTCCATTTCTGCTTTCACGGGGAGAGGAACTTTTGATCACCCGCATTCTCGTGTAATCTCGAGGAGAGGAGGATCCGTGGGCGCGCCGGGTTCGCAAATATTTGACATTTGAAATCCAGCGAAAGAAGGAGACTCACTTGCTCCCAGCTTCACCCCCTCCCATCGAGCCACAGTGGTTGAGAGGGCAAAAGGGGTGGCGGATGCGCGTTCGGATGCCCCCGGAAATCGGGGTGCAACAAGGTGACAAGACCGTGAAACCTAGTGGATAGATACTCGAGAATTGCTTGGTACTGAATGACAAAGCGTGGAGAGGAAAGGAGATGCAGATAACACAGGAAGCAGAAGAAACAGAGGAAATAATACTGCCAGTATACTCAGGAAAAAAGTACAATATCCCCCAGCTGCCTTTCTAATTTCGCCATTTCATTCCGGAGGAGGCTAATGCTAATGCGACGTGAATATCGGAAGCCCAATCTCTTGAATAGTAATCTAAATCCGACGACAATATCGAGGGTAATTGATTAAAGGAAGAGTGTATATTTTTGAAATTTTAAAATTGGTCATTAAATCGACATAATTAGCAATCGAAGAGAAATAACAGGATTCCGGATAACGACGGAAAGTGGCGAGGGATCGATCGTGTTGTTTTCGCGGAGAGTTTGCGAAGTTTACGGGAGCGATTGTGTATCGGCAAACAGAATCTACTTAGAAAATTGCTTTCTTCCCGCTGCCGCGGTGATGGACTTTTTGTGGATTATTCGATGAGAGTTTCACGTTTAATGGACTTTGCTTCACGATAATACGTAAGTATATCCCGTTTACGTGATATAACGCTCTTGTGGCGGATCGCACTGCTCAGATTAGTGCTGTAATTCCAAGTTCGCGGCCACCGACGGACAAAGTTACCGAAGCAGCGAGACCTTTCCTATAAAGCTCTCGAAACTTGGCAAGTCGTTATCACGATGACACGAAATCACTCTGGAAATTTCTGCGCAGGACGTAGATATAGACTCTAGCAGTTAGCAATAGGTGGAAAGAGAGTGTCGGGGCATATACGCCAGTAAAATGTGCGAGTGTAGATCACGCTGAATCTGGATGACAGACTGGCACGGTACACTCCAAGTTCATCTTTACTATTCTCCATCCGTCGGCTGGCTCGTAATGCTTTTGAAATTGAAAGCCTGAAATGAAGGAGGACGTAACGGCGGGCATTACTCGTAACGACCTGCTGGAGACCTTCATACATTTCGACGGAAGTTTTGAAGCCCCCATAAACGATGGCTCCTGTCGCTGCCTTAATGCCCGCTCCGACGCTGACATTGTCACCGTCAAGTACGGCCCAGAAGGTTCGATCAATAATTGCGTATCGAGATATCCGTCATTCTTACCAAGCTTCGGAAACGTAAGCTCTTCAGGAAGAAAAGTCTCTTACGCGCTTCCCATTCATATAGTAACAAATTGCACTACTTCTTGGATCAATTTTTCAAACACTTCCAATCTAATTCCGGAACGCGGAAAAGTGAGTTGGCATATCGATCGATTCCATAAATTATGCATAATAAGAACGTGTTACTATATCTCAGCCTAAGAAGTTCTCGAACGACATTCTACTCATTTAGGAGAAAGCCGGCATTAAATTACACGAGATTGGTTGGAATTACTCAAGATTAAATTGGATTAATTTTCCCTCTATTCTATTAGACATTTGCGCGTAGAGCTGAATTCAACCGTGTTGACTCCAGCAGATTGGTTTTGCGGAAAACAACCATCTTTTGAACCACAGATTAAATAGTATTCCTCTATCGAGAATACATAGAAACAGCAATTCTTTAATCCTCTACCCCTAACTGTAAATTATGATTTATCGTTAAAGCAACTTAGTCGCTGATTGCTTTCATGACACCATCAATCAAAAGATTAAAGACGAGCAGAAATCCTGTGCAAAATCAACGAGTTGCGGGTGAACCAAGGCCAAGCTTTTAATATAGTTCAGTATCGTTGAAGCAACGGTATAAGTGAACCCTCCAATATTGACACAAACCGAAATCGGATTATTCGGCATTACGAGAATTTCCCCGGAAGTATCCTAATCTGTGTTAGGGTGGTCTCCCCTCGGATTGAGTTAAAGACTAAAATGCCCCCAAACTTGTGCTTGCTATTTCCCGAGCGACCCTCTGCCCGCCTTCTATCCCGGCAATCATTTTTTGCCTGGGTCTTTTCGACAGACGCTTTGAGACCCTAATAGAAAAATCCAGGCCCTACAAAGCGGACTAAGGAGAGGAGACGAGAGAGGAAAAAAGTTAACGAGCACACTGAGTCGAGCAACGCTCTAAGAGCCGCAGCGAAAGAGAGGAGGAGGAGGAGGAGGAGGAGGAAGGATGGTGAATCTAATAATTTAGTCAGGTGGCTTATGTAGCTAGATGTATCACACATAGCTAAGGGATTCACGTGTACTATCTACCTAGTAGCTACTACATGCATCCGTACGGCTTTCCTTCCACAAGCGCGACCTATTTAACATATCGTTTCTTCATGCTATTTCGAATCCTGCAACTTTTTCTATTCACCCTTCGCCTTTTACCTACTTTTCCGACGTAGCCTTCTTTTTGCTTGTTACTCATGACTCATTCCTCCTCAGCCCCTTTCACTTTCTGTTTCTCGTCTGTATACACCGCAGTATCACCCATTCTATCTCGCACTGCTCCAAGATTTCTGCTTATACTGGCTGAATAGAAAACGACATGTTCCCGATGGAAGCAGATAAATCAGACACTGTGAGTGGCTTGGGTTCTTAGGTGAACAATTGTACTCTTATAGTAGATTGAGAAAAATTAGTAATGTAAGTTTTCAAATTTACCATGCCAGTTAATTATTAAACTGTGGATGTTTGTATCGATATATATTTTCATCTCTGTATTATAGAACAACTGGCCTATATTTTTATACGATGGTGGAATATAAAACATTGCAGACAAAGATTGCTATGTGCATTCTACATAGGGTAGGATTATAGACCGGAAAACGTGTTTGACTTCCATAAACTTTCACAGTCTACTAACTATCTGAACCCGACTTATACGTCAAATCACTTTTGTGGAAAGTAAAGTGCGCTGCCGGAAAATGAAAATTAATAGTGGGAAACCGCGGCAATCTGTTACCGAAGAGCAGCTCGCGTTCGCTAACTTTCTGCTCATCGAAACAATATAGCACATATCGAGCGGGGCAAGAATTTCTCTCGATTTCGGTGGTAAGCGGAATTTTCCACCGCACTAAAAAAGAATGCAATAACGAGCATTCCTGAGAATCTTTGCACTTTAACTCTGGCAGAAACACTTCTTTCGCAAACGAGTATGCACACTGATTACAAACTTTTCATGCGGAAGTTGCATTGTCTTCGCGCACAACTTCCCAGGTTGGATGGGTACTAGGAGAATGCGGGCACGTTCCATTCTCCGAATTCATATCTAACTGGCATCTACTTAAAACCAGCCGACTTTCTCTCCGACAGATATACATACTGAATCACTGCAGTTCGCGAATTCAGTAGTTTGCATGGAGACATCCTGAAACACGATTTAAAGCACTAAAACTACCTCCACATACTCTCAAAGTTTTTATGGATTTGAGTAACTACTGAAACTGATACAAAGGATTCATAGACCTGGAAAAAGTACGTAGAATTTCGAATCGTCTAACTTTAAATGTCTGGTTTGCCAAAATTCCTGAGGAGAGCTCTCGTCATGCAGACCAAAATTCAAGATAATAATTTCTATTCAACTGTACATTCATTAAAGCGTATCTTCCAGCGAGCACAACGTTGTATACGGGAGAGGAATGATGGGGCCGCACTTACGTCCACATCGTTCTCAGTTTTCTGTAACGAGATGCGATACTCGTAAACAGACTTTACTGACAATAAGCTTAACCGTTCTAGAGTTCTTAAAACACAATTTTCTATGGATTTTGTTTAAACTTTGACAGAACAATCTTTATAAGGTTCTGCAACTGCTGACCAAGTTTTATTGCACTTGACCACGTCGTTCCTGAGATAATGGATTTCGAAAGTTTAGCCGACCGTCAGTATATCAAACGTAGTTAACAGTTAACTGATAGAAGTACCTTAAGGAGACAAGAGTTGTTAGCAAGCTCCATTATACCCGCGAACATAGTATAACAATCTGCCTGCCAATTTGTGTTTCATTCTTGTGGAAAACACTTAGAGCGCATATACCGTCTAAAGACTACGTCAAGAAACTGGAGGGAGCTACAAGCAAAAATGCCGATTCGCTTGACAAGTAAGGAAAATTTAATCCGGCGTAGAGGCCGCAACATAACCCGCAGGCGACAGCAGAGCAACGAAGAAAAGAGAAGACTATCGTACCAGGTCGTTTCGGTGATGTGTCGAAATGTACCATGAAGGCCACATAATCGTTAAGGTTCTCAAGCTATTGCTAAATTCTCTTTCCACGAAGGCTTTTCCTCGTGCTCTACGCTTTTCTGATTCAAGTTAACGCTGAAACCAGCAAGCCCATGTTAAACAAGACTGAAATATAGTTGATAACTAAAACTTGTATTGCAAATAAATGATTCCCGATTGAAATTAATGATCTGCCTCTAAATAAGATTCTACAATTCTGATTTACTTGCTTTTTCCATCATTGTTCATAGGAGGGTAAGAAAAGAATATTTGCGGGAATTTTCCATTGTATGTATTTCTTTGTTACATATCACTTAACAATGTTACGACGTCTTACAGTTCAGTTCGTTAAAATGTACCTAACCGTATAAACGTTATAATATAAAAGTGACCTGTGCCCCTACTCGCGACGAATTATTGAGCAACTGTAACAGCTGTTGGGACACGACTCGGAGGATAAATTATTCAGGATGCATTCGCCATGCAAAAATGCAGGGGAACGCGTTTCCTCGAGCGTTTCTCATTTGTTGGTACAGTGAAAACAAAAAAGAGGACGTGTAATAAGTCCTAAGTCGGTGATATAACGACGGCCCTCACTCCCGCGCGCCATTCGAAGATTACAGCAATGCGAATAGTACAATCGATATATTAAAGGAGGAAAAGGAAATCGGCGTAACGAGCTCATATTTTTTTCTGCTCCATTTGCAACTTTCTTTCCTGGCGTACTTCCGCAAGAATGCTCGTCATCTGGCACGGACGTTCTAAAGCACGCCATCCTACTACGAGAGCGGCCGTGGTCCGTGTGGGCGCGAGCACCCTTTAAAACACACTCACGTATCTTAACTCTGTCGTGTTAATTATACTAATTACAGTACGTACATCTCCCGTTACCGGCCGTGCACCGTCCGGGTAATAATCCGAGGTCTTTTTCGTCCTGGCGTGGCCAGTGTGTGCATTCGAAGGGGGAAAAAAGGGGGGAAAAAGGGGGAAAAACGTCGCGTCAGCTACTTACTCGAGGCGGATCGATTTTAAATTAAAACGCCGCCCTTTTAAATCCCAGACAGCTAACGAGGCACGTTCGCTTAAGTTTCCCGACCTCGTTTTCCCTATTCGGTCTATGTGTCGATTACATACGTAGGTATGTACGTGTTGCGAAACACACCCTATAGATGTATATACATATACAATCATTCACTTATTTAGTTATTTATCGATCTCGTATGCCGAACCCCAATGACTTTTTGCTCGCTCCGTAAAATCAATAAATGCCAAAGGACTAACTGAAGTAGCAATTATATTCTAATAGTAGATGCTGCTGCTTAATTGGCGACAACATCCAGGGGCCTTTGCACACGCAAATCCAGATCACCTTCTTTCTACTGAACCGTGAGGCCGGTAACTTTAAGGAATGTCTTTCGAGCGAATAGCATTCGAGTCCGAATAATGAGGACACACTTCTATTTACAATCTTCTAATGTTCTGATCGACCGACTACGCGCTTTTTGATATGATGCGTGTACAGAGTAGAAATTAGATCATGATTGAACGAATTTCAGCGTTTCTACATGTGATCAGAAGAGAAAAGGGTATCAGATGGAACGAGCAACATGTATAGGGAATCGAGCGCGCAGTGAAAAAAGGCCGTACAGCTAAAACTCATACAAAATACATTTGTCTTTAGTGGTTGGAACGGGCGATACGGGAGTCTCAATACAAACTAACTAATCGATGGCAATACGTTTCTATTAGACCTTGGACAGTGCGGGGCTCTCCGTGGACCTATTCATCTGTTGTAGGCTGCGAGTTGGAATTCGATGTGCAGTGTATCAAGTTCGATACACTCGAATCCGATGTGAGTCGGCGTGCAAGTACGACTGTTACCTTGTTCTCTATGTGACTCCAGGGGCCTTAGCAATTCTTACAAAGGACGGTGGGATGACAGCATTTTCAGAATTTTTCAATCAGCGGTGTCTACGATGAGCTATTTGTCAGTTGGCGTTCTTCATCATTTTCAGCGGATCACGCATGTAGCGAGCGAATACCTCCTTCTTAAATGTCTCGAAATGCTTCCGATTGGCACTGTTTTGTCGCTCGCGCCAGGCAGGTCTGCTTTTGCGCGTCTGCAGACCCCAGTGTCCCGTGAATACCGGTGACAGGACCTTAAACTGGTAACCGGCCACGTACATCTCGTACACCTGTGAACGAAAAATGGAACATCGATTGCCTTTTCAAAAATTCTCTCGTCAGCCAAATAGCGATTCCCGAGTTTAAACGAAGGTGCCAAAGAAACCCGCTATGATAGATTACACGTCGCTGGGGCTGACACAGCGATATACCTTTACACTCAATTGAACAAGCAAATAGTTTGAGAGATTTGACACCAGGAAATAGAAGGAACCAATAACATTAAGAAATCCCTGTTGAAGTCGATTCGGGGTAACTACGATTGCACCAGATTCTTCATAAGTCAGGTTGTGAGATTCGTCCCTGGGAAATTGGAGTTCTAAAGGCAGCGAACTGATGGTTTTCACCACCCCATGACCAGCACCGCACTGAGATTCACGCAGTAAACAGGCGAATTCCATCCGAGCACGAAAATGCACATAGAACTGGCGACGCAGTGACTGTATTAACTCTGTTTGGGATGCATGGCATAAAATCGGCTAAAGCATTGGCACGAAGATACAAGAAAAAAGCAATATCGGGAATACTGCGAAACGTCGTCGTAATACCTATACCAAACGCGGACTAGCCTTTCTCTCGATATCCGTCGTTCGAACATAATGCCTCCTATGATAGTAACTTATACGCTACTGAACCCTACTTTACGATTTAGTACCCTTGGTGATAGCTTAAAACATCTCCCTTTTCCACCACTACACTTCATAAAATTCAGGCTCACGACACGTGAAAACAGAATGTTTGGCCTCTGTTATTGTTAATGGAATTGCAACACATATGATATTTATTCAGTCGTTTCGGCGCATATTTACAATGTATGAAAATGTTTAGATTTTTCTCCAAAAAAAAGTCACAAAAGTCTTTGTAAGCAAATTACAATGGAGTAGAAATTGCTGGAGGATTGATATTTCCTATTTCGGGACATTAGCATTGCACGGATTCTCTCCGCGCAGTTTGCGCAGGTTTTCATTAGCGAGACCTTTCATGGAAGGAGGTAGAGGTAGAGAGAGAGAGAGCGAGAAGCAAAGAGCAGAGCAGCTGGAGATGTCTCGCGGGTAGTGAGAATTGAGTTGGAAACGCGACATTTCCGGCGGCGTAAGAGGCGAGACGGGCGACAGCGACGGACGTGTTATTCGCAATTTCACCTCCAGTCTGCCAAGAGGGACAGGTCAGACAAAGCTAACAGACAGGATTCCACACTGAGATGTGTCTCCTTGAATAATCGCGCGTAACAATAGCACAGCATAACCAGAGTCAGGCGCAAAGCCACCGAGAGCACCAGCAGCAGTACACTGCACCAACCGCATTACTCGCCGCCAATGAATTGATTGATGTATCTATTGATCTTTTATTGAATGCTTTTCCAGATTTACTCTGGCGTTTATCAAACCACGCGCTTAACCACTAGCGTCACCGCCACTCTCACCGTTCGGCCTCGTTTCTATTTATATGCTACCTACATTTCATTCTTCAGCCAGCCGATTGCCTTTAAATGAATTTGCTGCTGGCGATCGAACAAATGGAACGCCATTGAAACATTCGCTGCTGTTCCCTAGGCATGTACATTATACACCAGATGTGAAACTGCAAGACAGGAGACAACAGATGGTCTGAGAGAAGTCGAGCAGTGATATTAACTTCGAACTACTTAGTCCAACGGATGACATTAGGTGTTATCTCAATGAAGTGGTTCGCGCATCCTTATCTTCCTTTCTATCGCAGAGACATACGTACGTATGGATAATTACACTCGCCCCGGTTCTACTCTATTCGTTTTCTCTATAAGGAGCAAGTGCACTATATGCCATTTGCCAGCCACTACGACATAAGTTGTGTGGAAATGTCAGTGATAACAACTGGAACACCTTCAACTGAGCATGAGAAGGAAAGAGACGATGTTTGAAGCGTATATTTTTAGGAGAATGGATAGTCTAATCAAACGGTATCCAGATGATGTATTAGTACAAAGTCGCAATTTTCGCGAACACAGCCAGTAATCGTTCTTTCAGCTTGCTATGCCGTGAAATACGTGTATTCTGTCAGGTGGCTGCTGCTACCGAGAGTAGACCAAGCGACAAAGACGTCCTAGTCATTTTCACACTACCAATGGAAATTCAGGATGCTGCAGTGTACGCCAGACACGGACTGTGTTTGCACTAATCGCGATCCTTCCCGGTACAAGAAGCATACAGACACGTAGCTACAGGCATCTACAGGAAATCCCAGTCTACCTCAGTTTACCAAACCAAACACATACACGGGCCTCTATCTGCTTGCAGGAAATGCGGCAACCGTATGTAAAAGGAAATGCCAGCAAATTACTCCTAAGCTGAATGGATGAGAATTAAAGTTGTACTTTGAGTCAGCGACTAATTCACACACCTTACTCTAAGGCTCTCTTGTTAAAAAGCACAGTTTTAGTGCTCTATTAGGATATTAATTAATATCCTCCGAGCGGATCATTGGGAGAATGCAGAGTTGTGTTAGAGAGGAATGTTAAGGGCGAGTATTAGTTTGTTTGCAATGGTATGGAAGGAAGTTGCGACATCAGAGGATCCGAGTGCCTGGTCGACAAAGTAGTCGTAAATGGAATTGGGCATTGGAGAGTGGCTAGGTTTACATCCCGTGTACCTTGGGGAAATGTGTTCAGGTTAATTTCACGCTTCGGCATCGGAGGGTGGCAGACAGAGAGAATGCTGCTGCCAGCACCGGTTGAAAACCATTGCGATCATGACAAGGCACACTCACACTATACATATATCCTCTACCCTTTATCTAGCTCCGCTAGCTCAGATTCAATGAAACGACGACATTTTCAAACTTCTGCATCAACTCCCTCCGAAAATGTATTCTATAAGAAACAACTGCCAATAAGCCCCGAACTGCACTGCGAATAAGAAAATATGGAACTTTTCGATGGAATTAATACTGCATGAAAATTGAATATTTTATATGCTTGCATATTCATTCGAAACATATAAAAATATGCAAAGAGAGTTATAAAACTTCGATATTACTGAGCAGGTCAGCTTGATGATTTCGAATTTGAAGCTACAGAAAATGAAGCGTTGAATTACCAGGGACTGATTCAGTCGCGAGTTGATTAGGAGCGAGCATGCACCGTTTCATTGGCTTGGTGCATTAATCTCTGCACCAAATGGAGTTTTCCTCCCGAAGCATGCCAAATGGACGTAGACTCGTATCCTGCTGAATTCCAATTCGAATTTTTCGGGTCGCGCGATGTAGAAGCAGGCTTTTCCCAAATCAGACTGCGGCTTCTGTCGCTAAAAGCTTGCATTTGCGCACATTAAGACAATACGTGCCGTTACATGCATTCGGGCTTGAAGTTCGGCAAATAGGACGATGGAATTTTTCAGAATATCGTCGGCCGAGTATAAGCACGCAGCTCGGCTGACCCAGGTGGGAAGTCTGATAATTGAGTTTTATGCGATCGCACGTCGCTTTAAATCCCGAGAAAGGCTCCGCCGGATAACTCAACTCCACTCATCTTACATTCCATGCATTGGCACATCCGTCCATCCACCGAGCGAGCCAAAAGCGGTAGACTTAAACGGTGGAGAAACTGTCGACAGTAAAAGCGAAGTGCAAACCCTGTCATGCAAATACGAGTGGTGGTATCACACGGGCAATTTTCAAAGGCGCAACCCATGTTCGTTCCTCTGCGTGAGTTATATGCAGTGGGACACTTGAATTACTGCCTGTTAAACGCTCCTTGCGACACTCGATCGCAAGTAAGATGAAAATTAGCAAGACAGCTCGGCTTGCACGCCGATCAAAGGCCTGATACTCCTAGCCACTCACCACCCAAAGCGTACAATTAAAGGACACGTCCGATGATAAAGCACTTCATTAAAGCAAACTTTAACGACAACGTAATTATCAGGAGGTTTTCGCGTCAAAGAGAACTGCAGATGAACCCGAATAAGCAAATAAGTTAAGTGCGATTAAATTAATTAGAAAGTAGACACGTTTTAACAATAATATATGATTATAATTATAAACAATTATAAAGCGTACACCTGCCAGTGAGCGCTATTTAATATATTGACGACCAGCATGGATGGTTACCGGTCGATCGCTATCGTCCGTGACCATTGATAGTGAACGTGTTAATCAACAGCTTTATCTTGAGAGGAAACGGTATAAATGAGGCGGGCTCGAAAGAACGAGTAGAAATAATTACAAACACTTTTCTCGGTAACCGGGTGCACTCGGCCTTTCGAACGGGCAAGTCGGTGAATAGCTGGCGGGATAAACTCTGTAAACTTTTAATAGCTTTCCGTTAATCTTTTCGACAAAATTTAATTCACATTCCCCAGCGCTGGGCGTCGCACTGAATTCCGGGGCCATAGAAACGAGCTTTGTGCCTCGTTCGCTTTCAATGAAGTCGAATAGTCCAATCGCACCATTCAAGCTCGGCCGCACCTGATTGACGACTCGTGCCAACGTAATTGCTCAATCGGTGTTCACCATCGTGCAATGAGCAAGCCAGAAACGAACCATCCCCTTTCCTGTTTGATGCGAACCGTCTCTCAGGATTACCTTCGAGCCTGTTTGAAGATCCATGCCTAGGTAGGACACGCGAGCCTGTTACTGACAACCCTGCTATGACGCGGGGATTGGTAATAGCAAGGCACGCCACTGCCCTTAAATCGAGCAGTTGGTTATTATGGATTGGCGTGATGTGATTACGCCCCAACTACCAGAAAGCTAATGAACGAAAAATGACAGGCTAGACGGCTAGACACTTCACAGCTTACATTGACTAATACACGTCACGTTGGCATTTCGATTGCAGTGGAACTAGATCCTGCCAACAGACGCTAATAAGAATTTCGCTCGCTCTTCCCCACGATAGAATCTCTAGCGTCTCATGGGAAACGAATTCTTACCGGTGAACGGTCGACTTTACTAGTAAGTTTGTAGTTCGGTTTTCGGGACCAGTTCACCTACCCGATGCAAAGCATTTGGAAAAGAAGCCAAATGTAAAAAGGCCCCTTGAAGAGAACGGGGTAAAGCTCGCGGGTCACTGAAGGCAGGCGAGCAGTATTCTTCTGTCGGCCAATCTGTGCAAGTGCGCTGCAAAACAGCGGAAGAGTATTCAAAAAGGGGTTTACAGCGGCAAAGAAGCACGCTTAAAGTAGGATCCGGTAGGAGCGTTAGGACAAACGGAATAAACGAAAAATAAGAAGGCCAAGGGAGAGCGCGGCGCGGCGCGGCGCGGCGGAGTAGGGAAAAGAATGATGCCAGAGGGCTCGAAGGTTGCTGCTGCATGCTGCCGGTCGTGTAGGTCGCGAGCTTGCTTGCACACAGGTGGAAAAGGGTCGAGGGTCGAGGGTCGACGGTACAGTGGAATAGGGACGGGCGAGCAAGGCGAACAATATCCATTCTCATTCCTCCGTGGGGAGAGTAGATGTTGTGCGAACGAACCGCAGAAGAGACGCGAATACCAATGTATACGGGATACGTCGTACTCGTTCCCAACAGCCTGATACGCTCCTGCGATCGTACACCCCCGCCTTAGATGCGCACCACTCTTCGACTCCCTCGCCGCCGCCCTCCTCACTCCACTCTACCCTCACTACCAGCACGCCACAACAATACGCGCACACCCTAGATTTACACCCGTTTTATTGCACCCCCACTGTGCCACACTTCGTTTTACGAATGCGTAAGCCACGCTACGCCCGGATTTTCGACCTACAATGGAATTTCGTTATTCCCAGTAGGAAATCTGAGAAACGGAGTGGTTCGGCGAGCTTCGCCCTGCTTGCGCCGAGAATTCATATTACACTTCTACGGATGTGTGAGCTCATCAACTCGAAACTGCAAATAATTATCTGACTGTTTGGAAATCTCCATTCGGTCCTACATCGCCATGCTAGTTTACTACCGAAGTAATGTATTCTTCGTAACGTATCATAAATATATTAATGAATGCGTAAATTCTACACATGAAGTAAAGAGAAAGATGGGTTTGTTTAAAGCAACACATTCGTCAGAAGGATTCAGTAAATTGAGAGTATTTAAGAGACATGTTCAATCTCAGCGTACAACTGTGTCGAAGCTACCCAAGGTAGTTCGACCCCCTCATTCTGCAGCGTGATAAACATGCCTGTGAAGCGCGAGATAAAGATACACGAGGTGCCCAGGCTGCATTTCCATTTACCGTACGCCCGCGCGTTGTAACCGGGCTGGAACGCATTTTCGATACATTCTATCACAGGAGAGGAGATACAACGAGATTAAATCAAATAAAACCGAATCTGTAAAATATGCTTCCATTGTGCAATGATGACAATAATGATAATCAATAACACAGCTACTGGGAAATCCGCTTACACGAGAATACGGTACTTTTAGTTCCGTCCGTCTATTGGAATTTGGAACTTTTAACCTATGTACAGATCAACTTTTACTTTCGTAGCTAGTTTTCCAATATGAAAGCCAACCCGCCGCATTTTTAGTGGTTCGTAAGAATCTAGGATAACGCGCATACTACGCCAGAACAAATTTTTCCATAAATCAGCTGTAAGGTGTGTTCATCGATGTTTACGTGAAAATAGGATGCATCGGTAAAGTTTGAATGCTGAGTGTGCGAGTACGTACCTGGGTATTCCTGGTATAGCCATAGCCCATAAACCTCTCATCGTGAGACGGCACAATGTCTTTCGCCACGTAAAATGGCTCGTAAAGGAATTCAAAATTCGTCACGTCATGGCTGACGTAAATTTTACCGCTCCTCGCGATCTCATAATGTTTATGAGCCGGAATCGCATCCAATACCCATCTGCAAGAGTCAAATGTTGTCACGGTCAGGCGGATGGTGCTCCATCAATAGAAGAAACGGCATTAGGTATCGCGCTTTTACGATTGAGATACTTGCCTGGTAAAATTAGTGGCGAATTGATTGTGGATGAAAACTTTCTGGTGAAAGGGTCTGGCCAATCCCTTCTTGGCCAATCTGACCAGCTCCGTCTTGTTCTGAGGGAAGCGGACGCGCGAGTCCAGCTCGTACGTCGGTATTACGTAGGCGCACTTATCACACGTGTCGCTTTTGAGGAACTCATCCAGAGCACTGGTTAGGTTGAAGCTCGGCACGATGTCGACGTCCGTCAGGAACACATAATCCGACTGACAGTTCTTACGCGCCAAGTTCCGCATGTGATTCTGCGGATAAACATTGCGTATCCTCCAATTGTTCTGCTCGGTCGAAACGCCGTTCATCAGCTCATTCAACGTTGCCTCCGGTTTGGCACAATCTACCACTTGGGGCAGCGGAAATTCGTGGGGTTGCCTCTTGGGCTGTCTGACCCTTGGTATTGCCAGAGAGAACGTCACTCTTTCTCTTATCGGTGCATAGCATTTTTTAAGATAGGCCAGGTACTTCTGGAGAACGTCAAATTCCTCGTCACCAGCGGCATATAGTGCGACGGACATAGGCCCGCTCCAATGATGGGCTACTTCCACTAACGAATGTAACTTTTCGACCGAGCTTTGTGTAGCCAGGCACACCCTGAACGTCTCCGATAGTTCGATAAAACGCGTACCCACCACAGCATGGTCGAACATCCGAAACATTCTGCGCGCATCCCATCTGCCAAGCTTTATGTCCAGGTTCAAAGTGTTTGCGTCAGCTGGTGACGGCTGGTTGCCTTGTGTTATGCATTCCACTGCTTGCTGCTCCTGCTTCTGCTCCTGCTTCGGCTCCTCTTTGACCAGGCTGCCGAGATTCCATTCTGTTATTGCATTCACCTCCAAGTCCCGCACACTCTCGTCCGGGACACAGGTTTCGGTTTGCAGCAGTAGGAAAGTCAACAACATGTTCGACAGGGCCAGGATAATTACGCTTGTCAGACTGAGGTTCCATGGCCGGCATCCCAACTATAGTTAGCAACAGAAAATTTCTGCGCGTCCATCACATGAAATCATCTTAGTGTAAAATAGAAGAGAATTCATTCAGTCGTTTCGAGAATTTTACCAGCTTAGCCAGAGTGGATAACACGATGATGATAGGCATATTTAAAGGGTGTCTCGTTTATCGTTTCCATCATGAGCGGTGGATAACTATCACGATGAAAGGCAGCTATTCCGGCTTTTACGAGGCCGTAAAATCAACGTCATAAGAAATGTATCTTAGCTGGTGAACTTTCGCACACGCAACACATAAACAAGCAGTACGTTGCAATGTGAAAATGTGAAGACGCCCTGTATTCTCCTACTAAAATACCTATGACCGCAAGCAAAAATGCACTTTCTTATTCTATCGTCCTAAAAAAAGACAGTGCAGTAATACTGTGATTTTACAGCTCAGCGCAAACGGGGAATAAAAACATTTTACGCTGAGTCGAGTCAAACTAAATATAAATCTATGCATCACAAGAGCTATGACCGAATTCGCCCTGGACTGCATGTCGGAGGCATTAAGAGCACATACGTCAATATCGATATCAGCCAGCAAAATGTGCTTGCATAACCCAGAAACCAATGCACACGGTACATCAATCTCCTGCAGCGAAAATATTCAAGTATTCACGGTACATAATGTCCATCGGTACAAGAAAATATCTGAACCGGTGATCGACAATCTATGTGTAACTCGATACAATCTCACCTACTTCTAGTTTAATCCTGGAAAAAAGCAATTGGCGAAAAATAGCCAGAGGTTTCCTATTATGTACATATTTCCTGATACGCGGCAGCTGGGCAGTTGTGAAATACATCTGGCTAAAAAAGTTCCACTTTCTTGAGCTAGCAGCATGTTAAGTAACTAGATTTAGCGGCAAACTTCGTTAGGATGTTAAGTGCCTTATAGATTTTCTCTCCGGCTCGACACATTACGGCTTTGTACTTTCATTCAATTCCACCTTCCTTGCCTTGTGTTTCGTTTCGTTCCATAAAGGAATATCAGTTATACATATACGGTGTCTCAGGTGAAAGAATACAACTGACAACAGATTTCCGTCCATCAACAACTTCCACCTCAAGACACAAAGGTTCGTCGCAATGTCAGACATATTTAAATCATCCACTAAGGGAGTGGAGCGAGTAATTTTCGTAGAAGCAATCTGCCGTCATATCAAGGTCCAACCGGCGCCGGCGGCTGGATGCATTTGAATATCCATCGTTGAATGCGCGTATTCCGGGCGCAATGCCCGAGAAAGAGTCGCCAGACTATGCAAATGGCAGCTAGAAATGCAAGGTTGCCCCTGTAGTCCATGACACTCGCAATAATAGCGCAATTACAGCGCTAAACGGAAGAAACAGATTGTAGGTAGGTATTGCAGAGAGCAACATCTCGGGGAAAGTGCATCCCAGAACTTCCTCGGGGGATTTCAACAAAATTTCACCAGGAAATAGCACAAGAACAATAACGGATCGGACGAGTTCCCGGGGTCCAGTAAAACTCTCCATGTATGCGGAAGCCACAGGAGTACCGTGGTCCGAATATCCAATGAATAAAATAACTCCCATCTCTACCTAGGTAATTGACACTTGGCTCTGCCTTCAATACCTCGCAATTTATTGGATACATCCTATTCAGGCATTAGATACTCTGCCGAAAGAAGCGGAAACTTTTCAAATTCAATTTTCACACAAAATTAGAAATTCTCCGCGCAAACGAGTCAGAAAATATTGAGATATATAATACATGGTATCCTTAATACTTGGGGCAAGTGTAAAAAGGAATAAGATCTCTCCCCTTTCCCTCTCTCTCTCTCCCTTTCGTCCCTCCGTCACACAAGTCGTATACGCAAGGGTGTCCTTCCAAAAAAAATTAAGTACTTGTTGTTAGTCCAAGCACGTACACCGCCGCAGAGATTTCCTCAAGCCGAACTTAATCCTAAGTCCTAGAGCAAGGGTGAGCATAAACGTGAGGCTTCCCACTGCTCGTACTATATTGCAGCACGGAGAGGAAGCTTCGTAGTATTTCATGTTCTGACAGTCGAGGGCGTGATTTGCGTCCCAGAAGATCGAGCAATTTACTCTTAATCATCCTAACAGCAAAACTACAAGGATGTAATAGTAGTGAAGAAAGAGAGCGTTTGACGAATATGATCGATTACGCAAACACATTGCTATTATCCAGCATTATTCGTATCTGGCCCGACACGCATGTGCGTTACATCACTATGCCATTATGAAATTGTGTACTTGGGATCTTGGTAGATACCACTCGGGACAAAGCATGAGCTTCAGCTGCATCGAACGTGTAACGTATGTGTACTGTACGTGTCATAGAGGAGAAAGACTTAAACGTTCCATGCACATTAACTGTTGAGCGCAAAATATTCCAGTTGTTCTAAAATGAAGTAACATTCTTTCATGTATTTACATTGTAATTCACAGGATTGGAGAATATGAAAGCATTCAATTTCAAAATTCAATCTCCTCTGTCCTTTATTAATCGAATGAGGTCGCAACAATAAGATTGCACCAGCATGATGGGGAGTCTGGTTGGAACGAACGCCACTACAATTCATCATAGGAGAGAAGACGCACCGCTGCGGCCGGTACACTAAGCTCCCGCAACATTGTGCGAATTTGCTCAATCGATCATCCCCTGCCATTTGTCTATTATTATTTGCTGAATCGCGTGTCTACCGATCACGGAAGGATTAGGGTCAGGATGTATGTAACACCATTTGGGATAGGCAGGCTTAATGGAAATTAAAGAGCGAATATACGGTGAAACTGCATCAAGAATTGTCGGACGAAACTGGATTTCCATGTGCAAGCTATTAACTGACAGGCGCTTAGATTCTCTGGGAGTGTTCGGGCCTGTTCCAGTCGATCGCGTTCGTCGAGTTTCGCTGTACCGAGTATACTCCGAATCAGTGAGTTCAATCTCTGAGACTGCAAATGACTCATATACACGACCGGTGGTTTTAGCTTAATCTTGATTCGGCTGACTATGAGAGATGCCAGGGGGCAGAGGGTGGATAGCGGCTAGTAAGCGAGAGAAGGAAGATCTAACTAGAAGATGGGCGCGGCAGATAAAGGGGTAAATTCCGCCTTTCAATTTCGCTACAGTGCCATTTTACTTCTAGCTCAGTGCTTGGATACCGATGGGCCCCCACTGGTGCAACGTCGGCGGCAACGTAACTTAGCCCAGAATAAACTGAATACCATTCATTACGGAAACCCTCTCTCGTCCTCGCGCGCGCATCCAGCGGCAGGAGCGCTTTCCCTCGGTCTCGGCCTCGGTCTCGGTCTATCTTCACCCTCACCCTGGCTTCAGGCCGCGCAAACGAACCTTCGAAGGCGGCGCTCCCTGAAAAGCTGAGAATTGGAAATTCTTTGAGACTCACTCCCACGCTCTCCCTTTCTGTCGGTAGCCTGATCCTTTCCTCACCCTCTCCTGTCTCTCTCCTGCCTCTCCTCTGCTCGCTTTTCTCGCCCATCTCGAGTCTTTCTACGCTCGCACTGCTAACGCCATTCTCACTTCTATGGCTTTGGCCTCTCTAGCCGAATACACCCGTTGAAAGGGCCATTCGAACGAGATGCGGTCGCCGATAATAAACGAATTGCCCCCACCGTTTCTTCTTTCGCCCACGGCAGATAAGAGAACGTGCGTATTATCGAACTAGCGAGAAATAGCTCGGCCAATCGTGACAATAGCGTCGCTGAGCTTTCACAATGATGCCGCCTCATCTATTCGACGATTCCATGAAATGTATTTATATACTGTGGCACGAAATCGAGCATGCAACGGGGTCGCCATACACCTTGGCTTCTCCGTCAACAACTGCAGACAGTTTCAATCCCGGCGTAGTTTGGAAAAATGTAAAAGTCTCCCAATTCCACAGCTACCAGCCATATGAAGCTCGTCAGTCAGGACTCCACTAATTCTTTCTGCTGGAATACCTGCCTAACTCTATCAAACCCACCCCAAAGCTCTTAAACCCTTGACCATCCAAGAGGAGAGAGAAATCGACGCTTGTCCTTGATACGATAGGCCATCCTAGATATTGTCTGTTGCGCGTTAATTGAAACCTTCCGGCGAAACACTATTTGCACTAACCTTCCAAACCGACAAACCGGTGCTGAATTCATGCATCTATAGATATTCGAAAGTTTGTGCGTCGCAGTCTACCTTAGCAAGTGTGTACTGACAGCATTCCATATCGCCAAGACCAATATCGATCCCCGTGTCCAGGCTTTACAAAGATTTGTAACTGAGACAGAGGGCAGTATGTCCATGAGCGATTCTCTCGAGCGATTCATACCAATCCGCACTTGACACCCTCCACTCGGATCCTGGTCGGTGACGACAGCCCTCTTCTGAACCTTCAGCCCCCGAGCTTCCTTGTTACCGATAAACAACCTCGGACCTCTTATTCGCTCTTGGTTATGCAGAGTGATTCAGGAATTGGTACCGTTATCTTAATAGCTGCACCCTTCTTACCCGGTCCCTTGGCGCTTCCACCCACAGTCTCAGTTGAATTAGAAAACAGTGTTAATAATGTATCCACTTTCTTAGAAATTACCATCTTTTTCAAAGGTATACTAGCACCACCTTCGGCCGGCAGTGCGAATTTTCTGGCAGTGAATAACCCTCATGTTCTTATTAATACATGGAAGCTACTTTCTTGAGCATTTCCTGCCGAGACTTTACTTTGGGTTATTAAAAAGGGACAACTCTTCTGTTTTGTAAATATAAGTTTTAGTTGGATTTTGTAACCTGCATGTATTCACGGCCACTTCTTCCGAGTGGGGACTGCTTTAATTAGACAGGTTTATTCTATTTTATTTAGACCCTTTTTGCATCTCGTCGTGTTTCTCTCGTGCACTGACTACTCTTTTATTTAATAACCAGCGCGTCTACGATATTTCCTCCGGTGCACAGACACACTCGGCACGCGCAAGCAACGGGATAATTAAACAAGTTGTAATTTGAGGATCCGTACCAGTGGCGGAGCAGTGAAGAAAAAAGGGTATGGCATGGGGCGGCGCGGCGCGGCGCCGAGACTAGGAAGTAGAAAGTAAGTATCGCGAAAACGGGCGAGCGCCCGTAGAAATCGCATCTCGCCAGGCTCCAACTTTTCTGCTTCCTGGAAGTGCAAATCGTGTCAAGAGACGCGAGAGTGCGCTCTTCCTTGCCGAGTAATTAGCAGAGTTTTCGTGCACGAGCGTTAAGCAGTGTACATGAAACGCGCGCACGAAAACTCGGGCGTACGTCGACCCGACAGGAATGCATTTCAACATACACACTTCGCGCTTCGACGTGAAACCCTTAAGCCACGTAGAGCAACGTATCGTTTCGATTTTACAGGCAAATTGCATTCGTTGCGGGCGACGAGCCATCTAAATAACTTGGAGGAAATTGTGGGCGAACCGGCGCGGCGGTAATCCGGGCGTGTAGGTGGCAAGTTTAATCAATCGAGCGGGGGCTCAATATTTCAAGAGTGGCCCGACGAAAAAAAATTACACTCCCTATCTACTGCTAGGGAAATATTGATAGTTCTTGCCATAGTTGGATATGCACCGCTGCTGTCATAGCCGCGCAAGGTGCGAAGTGTCTCATGAAATACAAACGAATCGCCCTATGTACGCTCAGTGTCAACCAGCGAACGAGCGAATGAGGACACGCGTGAAACTGCTTGAATGTACATATGTACATCCACCTAACCGACTGTTTGAAGAATGTAATTGAACGATGGCAGCTCTTTCGGCAAGGACTCGCTTGAAAAGTGAGTATAATCCGACCCGTTCGATTTGTATATATTCGACAGGTTGGCTGCCATTGACAAAACAGTTCGAAACGCTAAAACAATATACTAGACCGTGCTGCTAGCGAGAGGCGTCCGCCAAAAACACACGAAAAATTTATTGAAAAAATACTTGAAAATGATTGAAATCAAACAAGTTACCCAGAGAGTTTCCGTCTAACAGGTCGGGTCGACCACACTGACACGCGACCTGAACAGGAAACCGATCGGACAAACCGTTTCGAAGGGTGGGACTTTCCGGCTGATATTATCTTACAGGGTAACACTTTCAACTCGCGTACAGGTTTCAATTGGCCCGATCGCTTGCTCGCCAGTTGCCGAGGCGTGTTGTCGTTTAAATCCAATAGAAAAAAAGGTCATTCATTCCATTTTGCAGAGAATGTACTCGGTACACGGTGTACTGTAAAAACACTTACTCGGCTTTGCATCGGGAAACTCGAAAAGTGCGACGGCAAACCCTAAAACATTACTGGCTGCGAATTTTGAATGAAACAGTCACTGCCGACGTAACATTAAGGAACTGCCTTTCTGTACTCCAAAGAAATTATTACACCGACGGCAATTAAGTTGATAGCGCGCTATTAAGCTACAAGCTGCCATAACCATAATCAGGTACGGATACGAGCAAGCAATGGTAGTCACGTACCTAGTTACAAGTCGCTCACTCTCGTACAAATATCCATTCGATATAAAGGCTACGCTGAAATGTTAATTGACTGAAACACATCAGCAACCTATCCTCGAGATACTTGGAAAACCTCAAACACATTTGAGGATAACCACAGTGGTGTCGGTCGTCTATAATGCGACACTACCATTATAAAACTAAGAAAGGGGGACGAATAGAAGATAATCGCATTCAGATCCTTCATAGCTATAATTGAGTGTATGAGTGGACAGTGGGAGGAATTGCCGTATTTTCAGCTTCTAAATCCGGTAGGATAACTGTCACAAAGATGTCAAGATTGTATGGTCGCTCAAGATAGAAATGAATTAACATGAGCGGAATACTAGTGGACCAGCATGCAGATATAGTCAGACTACGGCGATACAAATATGAAGACAGAAAATTGGCGAAGTGGGGAACGCCAGGAGTTAGGATAATCCTCATTATTATGTATCCGACGCCCCCGAGGCGCCATACCACTTCAAAGCCAACGAACCCGCAGGCGACTCTCATCGAACTTAGGTCCGACAGTTAATGAACTGGCCTTGGGCGTTTCAACGTACGTACTTGTCGCCTAGGAGCTCAGCCAAGTGTGAAAAAGCCATTATTCGCATACATAAAGGGACTTCATATTGCTCGTTTCATCTCTCCGAGTCTTCACCAGTTTACGCAGATTAACGATACAGTAGACGGATGCATGAGCGGATGTGTAAACACGGATTCATATAACACGAAGAAAAATGGTTGCAGTCACCTATGAGTGGCATAACACAGATTCGTATCACTCGGAACATACTACATGCATGAGTGTCCGCTGCAGATTAAGTAACACGCGTACTTTTATGCTAGCGCTTTCGGCAACACATCGTTCTTCTTTATTCACCGTGCACTCTTTGGGAAGTCGTATAATTAGTTGCCGGTAGAAAGCTGCCTTAAGTAAGAGGACGTAGTAGGAAACACGCAAGCTTCGGTCGTTAAAACATACAAAGTTGGCTCATGTTTACAGACTAATGAGTAAATATCGGTATACGGATCAAATAACAGTATACCGTTTTAAATAAAGTACGCTTCACGCGCGTGAGCATTCAAAATAGAGTTTTACATTTACGTTTACCAATGTACGCATAGGATACCGCTGTCAAAGCGATTTGTTACGAAAGTATGGTATCGTTAAATGTATGAAGCAGTCTATTGGAAGTCCGAAATTCGTTAACAGAACTCGAATAAAGCGCAGATTTGCCGAAAAATGAACTGTTCACTTTCCGTGAAAATTATTTTTTAGATGTGTACCCTACGATAAGATCATTTCGATCAGTCAACTCCAAATTAATAACTTTATCTAATGCATATATGAAATCAGCCATATTAACCCCTTGTGACCTACACGGTATCTCTCGATTCCTCGGGCGATAGTAAACGGAATGGTCGGTCGACCGAACGAAGTATCACCAGTCAAACTCTTCCTTATCGTTTATGAACTAAATTCCTTACCAGGATTCTCACTCGTGATTGCGGGTCAAAGAGTTAATACTATGCAAGATTAAAAAATAATCTTCACCCGTACTGTAATCTAACACTATGATGACACCTCTTATCAGATCGAGTTAATATCTACACGGTTCCTTAAAATTAAAATACGAAACATAAGTAGATTTCGCAATAGGTTCTACATTTCTTGATTCGGCATTGCAAAGTTGAAAGACTATTTTGAGAGAAAGAAGAAAATGTAAGTGAGTAAATAGTGCATGAAAGTTTGAAGCAAGTCTCGCTCTGGCCGATGCACGGTGCGTCGGATGAATCACGGGTACACTCTACTAGCGCGCCCGCTAGTGAAGTAGCTCGAGGAAAGGTCAGACCGGCGGAGTGGAACAAGCAGTCTGATTGTGAACACGAGAACGGAAAGTGCGAAAACGTGGTAGCAAGCACGTGAGTGCCGTGGAGCGGCGCAACCCTCGCTCGTAAGGTGGCGACATCTCAAGCATACTAGTCACTTGGCCGAACACTACTGGGGAACAACATCCCCTCTGCAGGATTTGCAGGAGTGCGTACCGCACATCGTTCCTTCGGACATTTCTAGCCGCAGAATATTTAAGCCGGTGACAATTTCGAATAGCCAGGTTGGACGGACGACTCACCTGAATCATTGATGTGTGTTGGCACGCAAAGACGAGCTCCCTGCTCGGCGGCGGCTTGATGGGGAATCAATCTCTGCCAGGGCTTGCCGTGGACGGCGCGAGGCGTGCACCCACCAGTGGCATGGAGGTACGGTAAAGGCCGAGGGTAAACGCACTCACGGTTACGGTCTTAGGCTGGTAAGAGTAAGAGAGGCACACGACAACCGGTCCGCCGGAACGACGAACACGCGAGCTTAGAATTGTCGAGTACGCACACAGGCACGCAACCGCTGCCGCCACGTGATCGTGATGCTCGCAGCCACGCGCACTCGGCTTCAACCCGGCACAGGGTGCAGGTGCAAGTAGTGATTGCAGCAGGGCAAAAAAATGCGCGCGTTTATTTACGTCTGGGTCGAATTATCGGCGGACTCTGGCGGAGCAGCGGCCCGTCAGCGGCGCTCGATGTATGTGCCGGACGCGCGGGCGCAACCGGTGGATCGATCGCTCGGTGCCACTCTCACCCACTCTCACCCACTCTACTGCCGCTCTTCTTCCACCCTGTTTTCTCCTGGTTAATTCCTCTCCCGGTAGCTCTTCCCTGCTAATTCCTCGATCCCGGACGCACCGCCACCCACCCTCCCTCCCTCTTCCCTTATAATTTCGCCTGCAACCCGATCTCACCCTTCACGCTTCACAATGTCGTGGTTACCGGAAACCCGACTGCAACTTCCTTACTCCGAGACAGATTTCTTTCACACTCTTGGAGAAGCAGCCCAAAAGATTTCACTCTTTACAATATCGTAATTGCAATCGGTTGACTCGGCCTTTTCAATGGGGGAAGAGGGAATGCAGTGGTGTAGGGATGATTGCCAAACGTTCTTCACACCTTCTCCCTCTTCGCTGCCAGTCGAATATAATCAATAGGACCATTCGACCTAAATTCGGATCTTCTTATTATGCTCTTCAATAAAACGGTTCTATGAATTGCTACTCGAAGAATCAGTCTTTCATTCAATGATTTCCGTAATCCCGGCTTACCCTTATTTATAACTGCTTGCTCCCAAGTATGACAGATTCATTTTTGATGGTCAGCTTTAAAGAGGGATCACAGTCTCTATTCTATGAATACTTGGGGTATTTAAACATTGGATCTCATATTGATAATTCCCAAGTATATTTGAGTCGAATACAGTTGTTATTAAAGCTGAATCATATTGCAATCGGATTATGCTCGGGGCGATAATACCGAAATAATAATGAGAAATCTGTATCAACACGAATACTCAGTCTAGCTATTTAACTATTTCTAAAACAAAATTGGCATATTATGAAGGGGGAGTGGTGTGCAACGCAATTTTACATTGCTTGGTCACCTCTATCTCGGAATTTTCCAGTTAGGGACAAATCCTGTTCTACATCGCGAATGAAACTTGTAATTTCTAGTTAAAAGGGGATTCGCGAATAGCGTAAGCTCAATAGTATCCGTTCGAAATAATATTAAATTATACCCGCGCCGAGAGTACAAAGGTCTCAAAAGTTACCGACGGGCGCGTTGAGAGTCGAAACTATAGCCGACTACCGAGATCCCCCCAGACAACATTCAATGAATAAGTTACCCCGGCGGAATTAAGTTTAAATGTTTCATCCATCGGCGGATCTCAAGGGTACACTAGACGAGTTATTTACTCCTGAGTCCTGGCCAAGGTGAATGTGTCAGGCGGAATTTAACGCGTCCCTTTGGGCCGCTGTATCTTGATACATTGTAATAAGAAACACGAATTCGAGCCACTCGAGAAAGATATTAATGACTGGTACAACCGGGCTATCGATTCACGATAATTTGTATGCGTCACTTGCCATGTTGCACAAAGCTTTCTTGCGTGCAAGACGGTACGTGACGCTGATTGCTCGTGTGATACAGTCCGAACTGTAACGAGCTACAAAAAGTACATCTGATTGCTCTCGACATCCCACCACGATAACTGATCAAGATGGAACAGTTTAATGCGTTATAATACATTTCTATTATCGCCATTTATCGATACACTAAACTTTGGGCTTTTCCGAATTTTGTGATGTCTCAGCGTGCTTTGTTTGCTTGAAGGGTTGATTTCTCCAAGGCATAACATGGACTCGTTTCCACTTGTATGTTCATCGCATTCTTGCTGATAAGTTTGCGGCGAGAATGTGGATATTTTATTGGTCTGAAAGCATTTATTGCAATTGCAAGGGTTCAAAAATCTTGATCGGTCTAGATCAACCAGCATTCTGCCGAGGTGCTGGTAGTAGTGGACCATTAGCAAACGTGAGTGGAAAGTAAAGACTCTTGATTCACCTTTGTGCCAAGCTCCTTGTCCTTCAAAGGCGGCAGAAAACACTCTCGAGCCTCAGAACCGCGTCTTAACTATAGAACACAAAGGAATTACCGTTGACAAACAGTGAGAGTAAAGCTGTCAACAATGGATTAGATGGTTTATGCCCCAAGGTTTGTGTTCTTTATTCGCTAACGCTAACATCCCGCAGCGAGTAAGGAAGCAAGCCAGCAGCCAACTCACTAATATCCCTCTAACATCCAAAGACAACTATTGCTTTTAAAGCTAGACGCACGCTCCTCACACTCATCACGGTCGCAGCTTAAACGCATTCTTAATCTGCATATCACGGTATGCCTATGCAGAAGCTGTTAAAGCGACAAGAGTAACTTGTGTGCGCTAAGATTTAGTACTCATTACATGGCCATTCATGAATAAAACATAAAATTAAATTACAAGCATATCGTCGTACTTTGTCGCCGATCAACCCGTATACAAACATCGTTCATTCGAATTCAGATTACGAGTATCACGAGTGGGGTTTGCGCGAACAAGAAAATACCCTGGAGAGGCACTGTCGCGCAAAACTCAAAGGTAGGTGAAATCTAATTCTGGAACGCAGTAGGCAAGTCACGGGAGTGGTCCTCTTTTCCGAGATGCAACGCAGGTTTATCCGCGTGTAGAGAATTTCTATCTCATGCCTCAGCTTTGCAGTCCCATTTCCATCTGCTCCACTGGCACTTAGAGCCGCTGTCTTTCCGTAATACAATATTCGCACGGAAGAGTACAAAATTTGCAGATAATCCAGGAATTACGAAACAGCGACATCGCAGTTTCGTAATCGCAAATCACTGAAAGAGTTTTCCGGTAGAAATCTTTTGAAAGATTATTAAGAGATATTATCGTTGAATTACAATGCTATTGAAATTGAGAGATACACTACAATATCGCGATGGTCGGAAACAACAAGCCAAATGCAGAGTTTCCGTAGCGAAAATGGCAGTTCTAGTGGTACTTGCGGCCTACAGACCATGCTTTGTGCGTATAATTAGATTTGGAGCCGGATACCACTGCTGACTGTGCTGTGTACAGGCATCCCTGCAAACCTTCGTCCTCCTCCTGCTTGCCTTTCTGTACTATTCGACCTCTTTAGACAATAGTCTTTGTACACCTCACCGTTTCAGTTAACCGCGATCCCATATGTATGTCCGCAGTTAGTTGGAGAAAACAAGACTATTTATTGGATGAGGTGTAATGCACGGTACACAGATGGTAAGCTGTCGAAATAAGCAAGTGTTGCAATAGTCGAGGTCGGGGCATAAACCACATTTCAACAGCAAGCTTAAGCAGATCTAGTTGCCCCAAATAATTATTAGGATAACTGGCAGCTGTTAATTTGCCCTGTACCATAATACGGCAAACTCAAATCTCTCAGGCGTATGATTAATGCTCGAATTCGGCTAATTACAGCGACCTCAAAATTGGTATTGCAAACATCCTTTGATGGGAAAATAAAGGCGTATGGCCAACTATAAATGTGAAGGAATAGTAGCTGACGTGGCTTATTGACGAGCTTGATGATAAATTGCTGCAAACGATGAATGTTGAAATGCTAGGCATCTGTATAAATCTAAACATGCTGCTATAAATCTCGTGGTAAATGATTATGAGGGCCTGCCTTTTATCTGTGCATCGAGTATGCCAGGCTGGTTTTCATCTTAATGTCTCTTTACGTCCACTAATTGGCAATTAAGTATCGACCGTCACCCGAGAGCGCCTGAAACAACGCTAATTCATCATTCTCCTGCACCGATAGTGGCTTTTTGCTCGGCTTATACTTCCTGCCGACACCACTCGATTGTGATTCATGAATAGCGTGCACAATAGTTATCGCGATCACTTTCAGCCAGGGGAATTTTGCCTCTGGACTCCAATTACACGTGAATTGCACCATTACGAGACTGCAAAAATGGTTGTAACCTGACGTATGTTCACGCAACGGATTTGTGAGTTTACCACGAAATCCATTCTGCAGCTGGTGTAATTAATAATTAAACGCAACGATCACTTTTATCTACTGCATCTGCTTTTACTAATAAGATTATGATGGTCACGTAATATTTGTAGTAGTCTCTTGGGATGCGATAAACATAAATTGGAAGGGTCACATTTAATGAACTTGTGCGTACTTTAACTACGGAAGATGCCAATAAAGAAAATAGCCACTGTTTCGTTGTATTAATATTCAGTATAAGTTAAAGCTGTTGGAAGTTGGAATGCATACCTTGAGCTTTTCTGTTTGCAGTAATATTCGCTGTCGATTACGCTCACTAGCCAAGTTTCCGTATGATCTTCGCCGCATCAGCCACTCTCCCTGGAACAACAAACAACCACTGAAGCACTGACCGTTCTATGGTGAAACTTTCAAACCAAACACAAGCGAGCTCCCATCCGGTTCACGGGCTTTATTTACTTTTTACGAAAGCTCCTCGGCGGTGGCGGGCCAACCATCCCACCCTTCACAAGTTTCCACTCTGCACAGACTCGGACACTCATATAGGTGAAACTATTGGTATGAAAACAGAGTAGCATGGTAGCCAACCCCCTGGCGGCGACCTTTATCACCGAAAGCATTGAAAAGCGCTCGAGAGTGGAGCTTGCCCGTTAAAAGTATAGTAGGGTCGATCGATCGAGCTGCATCGAAAATCGTCGAGTGCTGACTATCCCGACGGAATGTAGCACAAAGTAGATTATGCAAATATCTTTGGAAGAGGCGACCGAGGCCAAGGGATCGGAATTGGCGAGAAGAGAAACGGGGTTTCCTGAGAGGTAGGAACGCAGGGTAAAAGAAGGCTCGTCCGACTCCGTGCGGGGCTTCGACGAAAGTGGAAAGCTCTAGCCGAACTCAATGCATGGTGCGAGGCGATTGCTAAAAGTTAAATGAACCAACCGACAACATTGACCAAACAATTTATCTGACTTTCTCCTTATCCCTCACCTCTCTCACTCTTTCTCTCTTTTCGTTCTCCCTCCCTAATATCACCTTCTCTTGCTCTCCCAGTTGAATTGTGTTTCGGATTTCATCATAACAACTTCCGCTTTTATCCTTCATGTATAATTGTGGATGCGATTGACTCCATTAGATCTTAGAGATCATATTCGCAGACTTAATATTTATTTCTATTTTGAACGTCTCGAACACTTATCTCGTGACAGGTATTATCGTAATTTCTCCTTTTGACGGTAGAGTAGTGGCCAATAAGGCATAATAACTCTAATTCTCCGTTTTACCACCTCTCACTCGGCATCAGTGGTTTATTCAAACTGTCCTCAGTCGCACGACTGCTGGGAACAAATTTATTCCCGCATATCCGTGTACTTATCTTTGCTCGGTGGCATGTTACTCTGTAATCCGGGATAATAGCGGGGGAATGCACGACAAATGTGCACCTCTAAGAAAGACTTGGATAAAGTCAGTATTTCTTCCTGAGAAGTAAGCTGCGCCGTAGAAGTTCTTTTTGCATTGCCGAGCATAAAGAATGATGGTGCACCATATTGCGACACACCGCGGGACCCTGCGAAATTTACGAAATCCCTTACTCTTACACGATATTTGTCCGATCTTCTCCGGAAGAAGGAGTCTATAAGAAGAGCTTAAATTAATAACATTCCCAGACAGCGAGGCATTTCTTCCATTTCCCTATGGAGTACATACTTCCGGTGTGATACACAATGTAAAGCAACGGCGTGTATCCAAACGGAGATGTTATAGGGTTGCGGAAACATGTGGAGTGGAATCCTCCAAACCGGCCACCCACATCGTCATTTTTCCACTCGGAATTTCAAGGAAAGTCCCTGCGTAGCTCAACTCAAAATGATCTGTTGGGAACGAGAGGTGGCGAGCACATGGGATCCAGTGTTTCGCTCGGCGAGGGAGAGCTTTCGAGGCGCGAAGGTCCGTGAGTAAAGAGAACCCATTCGAGCGAGCGCATGAATTTTTAATTTCCAATCCGCTAAAATTGTTTCCGTGATAACGGAGGGCGATAAGGCCAACGAAATTTCAACCTCCCGAAGGTGAGCGAAAGCACAACCACTCCATACATAAGGCTGAACCGGGAAATCTCGCGAGACACAATCTGCCCTGCGAACTACACTCGTAAACCTACTTCCATTCTTCACCCGTATCGGCCAGAGGTGAAAAAGTTACCAACATCTTTTGCAAGTCAGAAAGTTACGATTCAAAGTTTTTTTTCGATTGGATTCGCTTTTCCAATTGGTTCATCGATGTGTATCTTCCAATCGCGAGTCCAACTAACTCCGAAGGCAATTTTCAAACGAATTCCCTCCAATCCCGACACATCGCGTACCAGGACTGTCATATATAGAAAAGAATAAATAAGAAATCGTTAGCGGAGCACATAGTTACATATCTCGAGGACTTCGCCAGGGAAGTTGAGAAAAGTTTGCCACAGTACGCCGGATGGAGGACGATGATAATTAATGGACTATTGTCTCCCGAAGAAAGGTACGGCTGTCAAGCGGCAATTTCCAACATGTACTCGAGTCGGCGAGTTTCCCAAGCAAAGAAAGTGGAAAGAGGTAGTGAGTTGGTAGGAAATGGCCGCATGTTTATTAGAGTGAAGTTACGAAGGTAGGACAGCGCGCGGCCTAACTTGCTTTAGGTCTTCCGTGAAATTGTAAACTGTGACAGGTCGCTGAGAACAGCAAAGTTTCTTCTACTTCATTCTCTCGTCGTCGCCGAGCTTGCTGGAAGGTTAACTTCCAATGGAGAACAATAATACGAGACGCCCCTGTCCGCCTACCTAATCAGTTGACTACATTCGAAATACTTTCGTTCTTCGTAGCAATCCCACCAAACTGACATTTTATTCTATACTCCATTATCACAGACGAATGTCAATACACAAGTTAGGATGAGGTCGACCGATACGACAGCGGATCTAAGTGGAGCACGATCGAGATTTTTCTCGGGATTCGGGAGGACATTGGTGTGCTCGTCTGCTCCCTTTGAGGAAGCAATCAAGAATTCCAAATAAAGGAAGTGTGGAGAGGGCGAGGTAAGGCGGAACAGCTAGACGAATTACCTACCTTCGCTTGAATCTCCACCTTATCAGGCCCAAGGGATCGATCGGGTTTCGGTATCGGCAGACTCCTGTACTCTTCGATGGTGTAAGGACGATAGTTCGGTTTCCTCGTTGGTTTATCATTAGACACGCTGCTCTTGTCCCTCTCGGAGGTAAGGCGGCGTCGACGGCTCGCAGTCTTCGATATAGCTGGATAGAGTGTTTCAAAGGAGCGAGTGGTGGTCCCGGGCAATCGGGCGGCGGTTCGCTCGATTAGACGACGATAGAAACTCAACTCGCTATCGTCGTCCCTTGAGGTAGAGGGCAAAGAGCCGGCATCCTCCTCGGTGAGCTCCTCGTGTTGGCTATCGCCACAAATCGACAGGGTAGAACCCTCCGGGGATCGAATACTATATTGTGGAACACCTGTGAGGAAGAACAGCTGGATTTACTTTTCGCTCTTGCCTCTGTCGCGGCAGATTCTCATCGCATTAACTTTCTCCAATTCCACTCTAGCATAGAGTAGAATACTGTGAATACGGGCCGGCTTTGCCGCTCATCCTAAATAATTGGTCAAATACCACATTGGACACACATTGAACGGTACCAGTCACTGTCGTTGGTGCTCAGGATCTCCGTAGATAGAGCACTATAGCATCGGCCTTTAATATTGCATGCACAAAGGAGGTTCAACCATCGCGTTACTTTACATTGATCGATTGAAGTGTTCGCCTTCGATGGTACAAACTCTCTTTGGCAGTGCTACGAATCGTTATAAGGCTATTGCCCTAATATCTAATTACGACAGGTCCCGTACTTCAAATTGGGTGTATCGAGATGCTAACTCGTGTAACGGTAGACGTGTAGATGTGTTGGCATGTGAGACCGGCGGTAATTATAACTTCGCGTCGCGCACCTCAAAAGTTGGCTGCGTTATTGGCATGCTGCTTCGCATCGCTGCTAATGGAAATGACTTTTTGCCGGCAAAATTTCCGGCACAAAGTTAACGCTGGTACAGGCGCTGGTAAGTTGGGCGCGTAAACGTGTAATCTCCTCACCAATTTGCACGAGCGCTTAACATAATAACGAAGCGCGACATTTTGCCTGACAGACAAGAACACGCATTGCGGAATGCACAATGGAAAGTGGAGACGAGGGCTAGTGCTTTTATTGTGACAACCACGTACTATAATAAGTATTATTCGTCGTGTCACCAATCAGAGAGAAAGAGAGAGAGTAACATTTAATTAAAATCGCCGGATCTGGCAGGAATAGTATATATATGTATGTATTTATATGTGCTATATATATATATATATATAAATAAGAAGAAAATGCTGAAGTGGCAACTAACTGAATCTTCGCCGATAAAGCTCCAAGTAAGAGCGCGGATTCCTAGCCGGAGGAATCCTCGTAGGGAGAAGATTGCCAAGTTTTTTCTCGGCTTTCATAGGCACCGTCGACTCCCGACGGCAGACGACACCGCGTGCTCCTTCAGGCGAAAGATGATGAGAACAATAATCCTTGCCGTGAGAATCCGAGCATGTCTTCCGAGATTGCTCGATGCGACTTGACTTCTTTAAACCCGACTGAGTTCTTCCATTTCGCCGGTCTCGGGCGTCGTTCTTAAGGTACTCTGGAATGTCTTGTCGTTCCTGGATCTTCGAGGACCACATAGTAGACCGACACGAAGACGCGTCGGCGGACTCGGCCCTTGTAATTATCGCATTCCTGACGCAAGCCATCCTTTCGCCCGTGTCGGTCGCTCTGCTTGGCAGGGTTTCATTAGATCTGGTATCTGAAACGTTTTCGAAAAAGAGAAGAGGAGTAAGTGTCTCGCTCGATTGCCCCGGCGAATCGATATAGTATTCTCGTTCTCGTCGTCTCCCGCGTCTTTTCCTCCAAGGTAATCATCTCTTTTCCTATTGTCCTTTATAGTCACACTCACGATTTCCTTACTTCTTCACCGAGTACCGCTCATTGAGTTTCTCCCACATCTTTGTGAATTACGTCGTCGTATACGTATGTAGAGTGATTAAACTATTATATCGATTCGGGATGTAGTCGACGCACGAAAAACTCAATAAAAATAAGATGGAAAAAATCTTAGAAGTAAAATTTTAAGATTTTTATGAACCTCTAAAGATTTCATTTGCGGTGTAACGTTCTTCATTGGAGTACAAAGAATCTTTCGATGAACATTCATTATTGTCTTCTAGTGAATCCAAGGAGTACACGGACATTACTTGCTGTAGTTACATCCTCCTCAAATTCTTCAGTAATTAAGTAAACTTTACTTCTTATTTCTAACTTTAAAGAATATTTTACCACATGCTGCACACGTCAAGATGAATTGTACGAGTTTAGGTGCACAAGTTCAAACTGTTCAAAATTGCGACTACTCAAAAAATGTTCTAGTCAATGTATAAGTTAACCGCTGTTGGCCTTTCAGGAATTATAATGATTTTCTTTGGGATTTGAAAATATGGTAAACTTATCATTTCCAATCGTTGCACATAAGAAGGATATGATAAGAGGTTTTAGAAAAATGGTTTAACACATAATTAGGAAATTACTTTCAAATATGCATATGGAAGAAATGTTTAAACGGTATATAAATCTGGTTATTTCAAAACAACCTTACGCGAACTCAGCGCTGCTCAAGGATAGAGCACGTTATTATTATGTTTGCATACAATCACCAGTTACCGATTAAATTCGGTTCAATTTTTCTGGGTAGTAACCGAATCTTGTTAACGCACGTGACAAAAGCTAGAAACCCGTGCTCTGTGCATAGAAGTTGTCGTTAAATTCTATTGAGAAAGAAGAATGGGGAAAGTAAAGAAAACCGCAGCTCCCAGAGACGATACCATCAAAAAGATCGGGCGGAAGTCTATTGTGAAGGTAAACTTTCAGGAAGCAGGTTATGCGTTATAACCATGGATTGCATCGATATATACTGTGTTAATCTATGAATAATGAATTTTATAGAAAGGAAAACAGAAGAATCGGAATAAAAAAAATGTTCTCGAACTTAGTGCGATAGAAAAAAATGTAAATTCTCTGCAAAATATTCCGAAAAAGAAGCAGAAGCAGAAGCAGAAACAGAGTAAAGTTGGTGCTGGAGTAAAGGGGAAGCTAGTAGTACCGCCTTTGCCTATTAAAGACAAAACTTTATCAAAGAAAAAGCAGTCACCAGCTGCTGACAAGAAGGTACAATCGAAAACGTTGATTAAAAAGAAAAATCAAGCCAAGAAAAAGGAGAAGGAGGCTCAAGTTGAAATCAAACAGAAAACTAGCAAGAAGAATAAGAAAATGAAGCAGCCCATAGTTCCAGAAAAGAAACATCATCCTGAAAATTCAGTGAAAGCTGCAAAAGTAAATAAGAAAAGCTTGAAGGGAAAACAAAAGACTGGGAAAGAGGCAAAAATTGTAAAATTAGAGCAGTTGAAAAAGAAACAACAAAAACAGTTAAATACTGAAAAAGAAAAGCCTGATAAGACTCCAGTTAAATATAGCAATATGAAAGTGAATGCACCAAAACAAAGATTGAACCTAAAGAAGTTGGAGAAAGTGCTAGCTGCACAACCAAAGGACTTACCAAAGAAAAATGAAAATGTCAAACCACAGACATTAAGAGAACGGATGATGTCTAAATTGAAAGCTTCTAGATTTAGATATCTTAATGAAACATTGTATAACAGTAATAGTGCAGAGTCCAAAAAATACTTTAAAGATGATCCTGATGCATTTACCGCATATCATGATGGGTATAAACAACAAATTGAGCAGTGGCCTTTGAATCCACTAGACAAGATTATATCATCTATCCAGAAATTGTAAGTATTGTGAATATAGTTCACTTAGAGTACAAAAATATTAATTCTTCTTACTTCATTAGGCCCAAGGACTATATCATTGCTGATTTTGGTTGTGGGGAAGCAAAATTAGCAGAGTCTGTTCCACAAAAAGTTCATTCTTTTGATTTTGTTTCTCTAAATAAGAGAGTAACAGTGTGCGATATGGCCCATACGCCACTGTTAACTAATGGTGTGAATGTTGTAGTATTTTGTTTATCACTAATGGGCACCAACCTTAATGATTACTTGAAAGAAGCAAACAGAGTTTTAAAAATGGAGTACGTAGTTTATTCTCTCTTAGCAAATATATATATATATATATGCTAAATATTTCTCACGCAGTTGCTTAATAAACCACCTTATTTACAGCGGAGTTTTGAAAATTGCTGAAGTAGAAAGCCGTTTTGACAAAGTAGAAGATTTTATAGCCATGCTGAATGAATATGGATTTAAATTGACTTGGAAGGATCTGTCTCACAACTTATTCTATTTTATGGACTTTAGAAAAATTAAAGATCTAACTGGAAAAAGGAAAAGTCTACCACAACTGACGCTAAAACCATGCTTGTACAAAAAGAGATAAGTAGAATATGGAAGAGTTCTATTTATTTCCTACTTAAAAACATATTTTTGACCGGGTAAAAGACCCTTGTTATATAGAATGTATGTTGTAAATATATGTAACAATTAGTTTTAATAAAATTATGTACTAAAATGTATCCAAGGTGATGCATTATCCATATTTTATCACTATGGATGACACACTGTTTGGATAGTTACTCTATGTGCTAGCTTAAACAATGTGCTATGCTTCAAACACATTGGTCTGTTTGGCACAATCTGTGTTATTTATACATTTTGTGAATACAAAATAAGAGTGAACTTGCAAACTAATTAACAAATTATTTGTATTGTTATAGAAGGATACAAATGAATGTTATAATATATATTTGTTTATGCGTAATCTCTAGTAATCTTTGTTGAGCACCAATTTTTACCTATAAAATAAACACTTTTCATACACTAAGGTTAAATTGACTTATATTTACACCCTCTAAAATATCTTCTGCTTCATCCTTTAAATTTTCCACTTTTGAGAGTATAAGCAACTAAAATGAGACACTTTTTGTTAGAAACCTCCAATATTTTGGAAGAGTGCATTATTAAAGACCAACCTTCGCAGCTTCAATAATTCGCGTTACAACTTTTTTATGTAAATAGGGTATTTTGGCTTGCAAATCCTCAATCGTCGCAGTCGCTATGGATTGGACGGTTGTATATCCTGCATTATATAACTGACGTGCCCTGCCCTAAAGTAAAATATTGTATGTGTAATATTTTAACCAGTACTGTAATTTAATTAAATTATGTATTCTTACAATTTTCACGTATGGAAGATCCACCAAAGCCTCCAATTCTAGTGGGCAGCAATATGACAACTTTTTACTGAAAGCACTCAATAGATCTTTGAAAGCCCAAAATTCCTCTAATTCCTAAGAAAGGTAGCCAGCCATACATTGAAGTATATTAGAATGTACTTACTAAGGGTTACTAGTAACTTACTTCACAGAAACGTACAACCGACGACGCGAACGATGATACGGATGATAAAAGATTTTGTACAATGCCTCTGTTTACTTGAAACTTTTCAGATACGGAATAAACAGCATGATGATTCCATAATTCATACAATATTAAGGTCACGTAAAACCGTTGTATTATTCTGAGCTCGACCCCCTTTAAAAAGTAGAATTATTGAAAGAGAAAACGCTATTGTTGAAAGCTCGCATCGCACCTTTGGTGTGAGACCATCGCGTATTTTCATTATCGCGATTTCGTTAATCCCAAGAAGCTTCGCAGTTTCCATTTGCTCTTCCGAAAGTCTCATTACCTATGTATTATTCATGAAGTGAAGGTCCATTTTTATAATTTCTACCGAAATAAAAACTTTGCGTATATTTACCACATCATAATAGACAAGACCAGCAGGCTTGACTTGTGATACGATATCGTATGGAGTAACTAGGTATAATAGATGCAAGTGGTCCAGTAGAATTAAATGCTTCTGTGCTAATTTAAGATCTTCGTATAAAGTGTATGCAGAATCCAGATCAATGCAGCCTATATATGTTATACTTTAAAATTGTGTTTTACGTAAATTATATTTAAAAAATCACATTAAGTATGGATAATTATTATTTCCCAAGTGGTACCTCTCATTGCAGCACGTCCCAAATCGCAGAGTTGCAATTTTGTTTCCTTTACAAGCGTAATTGTTTCCTTTTGAGTTTCAAATTCAGGTGCTTGTGTACCTTCGATGTCTTGAGATGGAATCACTATCCTTAGATTTGATTTTCCAATGGCTGGCTCTTTCATTTCTATGGGTTTTGTTACTCCCGATTTTAAGAACATCGTAATTGTTTCATCTGCTACTTTGTTTACACTAACATTCAAGTGTTCTTGTTGAATACCTAGTAGAGTCCTTGACACAAGGTTGTGTAATTCGTTCCGAGTTTGTGCGATCGAGAGCAAGATCGCACTTAAAATTAAATTATTAATACCTCTGTCTTTGTCTATGTGTAGTGTACTCAAACAGTCGTCCATTCGTGATGACAAAAGTTCTTTTATCTGTAAAGAGTATGTATAATAATAAAACCAGGAGTTTTAAGTTGGTTTCTACCAAAGAAATGTTACCTTTAACAGATCAGTCTTTTTACATATCAATATACTTTCTCCGACTGTTCCCATGCCCGCACGGCCAGCCCTTCCTATCATTTGTTTATATTTACTGAGACTCATAAATTGATTACCAACATATGGGCTTCTTAATATTACCTATATTTGATTGTTAAAATAATAAAAATAGATCTCGATGATATGTAATCATAGAGTATAATTCTCATATAATTACCCGTCTCGCGGGCAAATTTACACCAGCTGCTAAAGTTGAAGTACAACATATAACACACAGTGTCCCATTCCTGAAAGCGTCTTCGAGGAGCTTTCTTTCTTCTGCTGTTAAGCCAGAATGGTGATAAGCCACTCCGACTTTTATTGTTTTACTTAAAATTGGACATAAACCTTCTTCAGTTTTGAGTGCATTTATTAAACTTTGTTTCTCAACCATCTTATGAGTTTCAAATGATCTGAAAAGTATAATTTAGATTCAACAAGTGTAATTATATGCTGACAATATGAGCTTCAAGTATTCAACTCAAAAGTACTTGAACAAGACTCTGCTTAATAATAGAGCCACATTTTCACAATTTTTTCTGGTTGGACAAAATATAAGACAGGAATCATTTGGAATTACATCCATGACTAATCCACCAATTCGATCTGGGTCAATTAATGCAACATCTTCCGAATACTGTAAGTATCAAAACACACTTATATATTTCCTGAATTGTCAAGTTCTGGCTTTTGTAAAAACACATACTCGATAACTAATTTTCTTTAAATCAGTCAGAAGTTCTTCAGTTTTACTATCGAAAAGCCAAATATTATCATCACATTTAATGTATTCTTTTAATTCGACTGGCCGAAAATGTCCTGTATATAACTCTGCATCAAGAAATTGGCCGATTTCACTTAAATTACCTATTGTAGCACTCATCCCAACAATTTGAATGCTTTCTAAAATAAAGAACAAAGAAAAAGAAAACAATCTGTTAAATACTTGAATCTCTCAAGATGTCAAGTAAGAAAACTAATTTGCTTCAAACCATTTATATATAACACTTTTGTTAGAAGACCCTCTAATGTAGCACCTCTTCCACCTTTTTCACCCAGTAAATGCAATTCATCAACAACTATAAGACCAACCTAATGCAAATGTTATCATATGAACAATTAGATTCATAAATCTGTATGAATTCGATTATGATGCCTTTACCTCGTTTAAACGTCTGAGCTCTATTAAACTGTTTATCAGACCCAATGCTTTCTCAATTGTACAAATATAAATAGTTTTCTTTTTCCTCCGTTTTCTTGGAGGATAAGTCCCCCTTGAAGCTGCATATTCTTCAATTAAAAAACCTAACTCCAAGGCAAATGGTGCCAGAGATTGTACCTTAACACAAATTAAAAATTATTAATATGGTAAGTTCAAACTAACAGTGTGATCTTTTCAGATGTATATTAAATTACTTTTTCCTGTACAATTGCTACAAAAGGAAGTATGAATATAACATTCTTTTTGTTGCATATGACTTCCTTTATCATCAAGATTTCAGCTACTAATGTTTTACCCCCACTTGTGGGAAGAGCATATATTAAATTTTTTCTATCCTTAACAGCTTTTAAATTCAGACATTCTTCTTGCCACTCTACCAAAATTAAGGAGAATATAATTAGTTATTTTACAACATATAGTCTCTGGAATTATTGCGGGACTTACCATAAAGCTTTTGAATACCCTTTATCTTTGAAACAAGGGTTTTTACAAAGCTAGGCAACCCAAAAAAATGAGAATCATCTCTTGTATCAGTTTTATCTATTATATCCTGTGTAATTTCTCTACAATTTCTCTTTGTTGGAATAATAATGCTGTCAGTCATAAAAGCATGCCTCTTCATCACAATATTTTCACACTTGTCATTATTTGAACCATGGCTATTTTGTGTAAATACATCATTCAAAATTGAATTATCCTCCCATTGAATTTTGTCTTCATCGAAATTTCGGAAAGACTTATCTAATATATCAGCACCCATTTTTACTTTACTCTCTAAGCTATTGTGTTTGCCATTCTCGGATAAATTATCTGTCCAACATTAAATAGTCAAATTCCTAGTATATTGATTGTTTTCCATTATCAATGCAGCGTTACAAAAGATTACCGATTCCATTCTCCTCAATACATTGCAGGAGCGTATCATCCAATGAAAGAAGCGAAGTCATCGTATAAAATATCACTCGCAAATGGATTTATTAAGAATATTAATTCAATGTGCAATTATAATAACGACGCCTTCATCTTCTAAACTATAGGACTGAGATTTCTTCTAGCAATCTGTACAAATCAATGGCAGTGTTGGTATATTCTGACATGTTGGTATCTGCCATTAATTCAATCATTGCATATGTCACTTTATAATTACAAATTACCAAATCTCTTCTTCTGCATCTTCAAATACGTTTCAGTAAACTGCTTGGGCACTCATATGTGCGTAGAGCAGTGTGCGAAGGGTAGAGGTGGACAAACCGGCAAAGGTAGAGTGCTAGTGGCAGTGAGTGCACACCAGTGCACACATACAAACACGAAGCCGGTGCAAAGCATATATGTACACAATTCGAAAAATACACTACCTATACATAACCTTCTACCTTTTCTAAAACGTCATTGGTACTACATAAGTGAAAATAATAAGATCTATCCTACAGGATTTAATCTTTTAAAAGGCTTGCAAGATCTTTTAAATTGAGTTTTAAGTCAAAGTACGTATAGTCGTCGATGCATTCAGTCATGAATGTTGTAGTGAAGTCCGTTGTATCAAGCGTAAGTACCTAGAAAAAGTTCTTATTTGACTTAGACTACTGTTATTATATACGAATGTTTCCTTTAGGTTAAATCCGGTGTTCTTACGAGGACCATTGCAACAACTTGTGCAAGTAGAAAAAATGGTTTCGACGATTTAATACACCCTGCCGGTCGTGAGCCTAGTATTCCTAAGTATGTCGAGAGGGAGGGTGAAAATGCAAAACTAAAAAGAGCTAGGTGGTTATACACAATGATCATCAGTACAGCAGGGATGTAAAAAAATGCGATTTGCAAAACTTTTTAATTTAATTAATCATTCTAGATTGGTATATCAGTCTCGAAAACGTGGAATGTTGGAGAATGGACTTCTTCTCAGCACATTTGCTAAAAAGTATTTAAATTCTTTTAATGACACCCAGTTGCAACTATATGATCGTCTCATTAACTTACCTTCAAACGACTGGGACATCTTTCACTGGGCAACAGGAGTTAAACCAACACCTCCGGAATTTGACAATGAAATTATGGATTTGTTAAAGAAACATATTAAGAACGAAGACCGGCAAGCAAGAATAATGCAACCAGATCTATAAGTTGTGCACATTATGTAGTCAAACTAGTATAATTGATAGATTATTCCACTTAGTCACCTGACTGTACTTACAGTGATTAAAGTTAGAATGTACAAGTAAACTTGTTTAAAAGTTTCTAACTAAGTGTATATAACATATATTTTAAAAATGTAGCGCAGGTAGTTATAAACAATTATCCAAACTTGCTTAAAAGTATTAAAATTAACCAGACTGTAATGTATCGTATACGACTTGTATTTTGCTTATTGTACTGATGAGATACGCAATACCTTGAATGCACAGCTTGAAACATAGTCAACAAGTAAAAAAATAAATATTTACACTCTTATGAACAAATGAGTATTTAAAATATAATAACGTGGCACATTTATCTGTATCTATAGTCTTCCACCAGTAAAAAAAACATTCATCAACCGTTTTATTACATCGACTAGCCATTTACTTTGAGCTACAATACTATTTGTAAATTTAACATGACTAAAACGCCAAATTTTGTTGATGCCGGATGCTTTGCATCCCAAACGTTATTTTGTTCAGAACCTTAGACAATAATGTACATTCGTGCATCAACCAAGATGCACGAACCTGTTTGGATCATTTGTTAAGCTCACAAGTCCTGGATTTTTTCCTATTTTCCTTGCAGTACCACGTCCCCGCGTTGCTGACCTTCCTCTGGTAGTCCCCCTTGAGCTAACAAGTTCCAAATTATTATCTAAGATGTACAAGCATTAATTTAGTTGACAAATTCTCTATTCTTACCTGGTTGACCTTGCTCTTTTAGCACCACCACGATAGTATGCACCACGTTTTCGCTTTCTACCGCGTTCACTAGTAGATGGTCCACTGGTCGATGTCCAGTCCCATGTATCCTCATCGTTGTGTTTTGTATCTTCGATGGCTTCTTCTTTCTGAGCTTCACTTAATAATACTAAAGCAAAGAATATTTTGTTACTCTACATATTCGTAAACTATCTGGTTAACTATAAAACTTACAGAACTTTTCTGCTGCATATTTTTGTGTGGTGTCTAATAATTCCCTTCCATATTTGTCGAAATTTGCTTTTGTAACATGTGGAATTTCTAACATGGCTTCTTCACTGTCGGGTAACTTTTGGCTCATGGCTCGAATTGCTATCATGTTCATAATGGAAGATGCGGAAACATCTAATTTGCGAGCGACTCGTTTTATGATCTCCATCAGTTCTTTATAGCATCGTTCTTGGAGTTCTGCCAAATTTTTATCGGCTTTCTTTATTATTACAGACTCTGTTGCTACTGCTGTAGTACCAGTCGCCAAAGAGCTTATTGGAATTTCTATCTGTTTTAAGGAAATTAGTAATTTATTAGTTGGCCAAAATTCGAAACTACTTGAAATTTTCAAGTCAGAAATGAACCTTTGCATTTCCAATCATTAGCTCCTTAGCTTTGGGGCCAATTTTCACGTAAGCTACAGCAATCTCATTGTTGATATACAAGTGCTCCATTAAATAGTCGTTTAAAACCATATGGTGCAACAATCTCTCTATATCACACCGATTCCATGATCGTCCACGGCCGTAGATCGAATTATTTGTAAGCCCTATTACATGAATGTTATTTACAAATCTGTTAAAGAGCCGCTAATATGAAAAGTAATTTGTTGTACCTGCATCTCGTATTTTCTTTATGTCAGAACCCTTGAATATATCCGTAAGAAATATGACTGTAAGCTTGACTCCCGCTTCAACCATTTCACGTACTGCCCGTATTACACATTTTGCATCTTCTGTAACGTCCAGTATTGTAAAGGTATCCTAAAATAAAAATAGTTAATAGAGATAGATAATTGTCTAAAAATACGCAATGTAATAGATAGAATGATTGGAGTTAAACACACTTTACACCTGCAGTTGTCGCATGCTGTAGATTTATTACTTATACAGTTACTTCTATCAAACACTTCTGCAAAATAATTAAGTTGTTGACTACGCCGACAATCCGTTTTATTTTCACAAAAAGACACCATCTTCCACAAATTATCCATATGCGTTCTGAGTACATCCGGATTTGAATTATCGTGTTCAAGCATTTTGCGAATCCTGTGCATGTCGGCATAATTATAAAACAATATACAATCAGCATTTTCGCCATCACGACCAGCGCGTCCACTTTCCTGATAGTATCCTTCAATTGATTTCGGAAGTGCAGCATGTATTACAAAACGTACATTAGGTTTGTCGATACCCATGCCAAAAGCAATTGTTGCGCACACAACTTTAATCTGAAAACAGAATCATTTATATATTCTGCTAAGTTTGCCTATAAGATAGAAGTTCATAAATAAGCGTACCTCTTCAGAAATCCATCGACCCTGAATATCATCTCGATTAGAATCTGAAAGCCCAGCATGATATGCCATTGCCTTTATCCCATTCTGTTTCATCTGCGCTGCATAGTCACTACAGTCCTTGCGTGAAAAACAGTATACTATACCACACTGATTAGTGTACTTTGTTTTAATCATAGCTATTACTTCATCGGAACAATTCTTTCCTTTCTTCGATATTATGCTATATCTTAAATTGGGTCTATTGAAACTTGACATAAACCTAAAGATGAGTAATATAATTAAATATCATAAAAAGTATATTAACAAAAATGAATACGTTTATGTTTGTACCATTTTGGTGTTTTCATGCCTAACTGGTGTAATATATCAGTTCTAACTCTGGGCGTTGCTGTAGCTGTTAGTGCAAGCGTCGGCACCCTAGGATAGTTTTGTCTAAGATTCTTCAGTTTTTTATAATCAGGACGAAAATCATGACCCCACTGACTGACACAGTGCGCCTCATCAATGACAAATCTTGACAGTCGATCGCGTTCATACAAACTCATTAAAGTTGCGCACAACTTGTGCGATGCAGATAACTTCTCAGGTGTAACATAAAGTAATTTAAGACCAGGATCCGGTTTTGATAGGTCTCTATATATTGACGCAATGTGCGTTTCTGTTTGTGTACCAGACATGTGTGAAGCTGGGATCTACGAATGAAAAGTTATAAATATGGCTCTGAGGCAAAAATTATAGTGCAAGAACATAATATTTCCATACATCGAGTGACGTTAGTTTTTGTACTTGATCAACAATGAGACTTTTTAAAGGTGATATAACTATTGTAACTCCGGGGGACAAAAGAGCTGGTAATTGATAACAAAGTGACTTTCCACCACCAGTCGGCATTAGGATAAAACAGTCAAAACCTAGCACTGCAGCATTTATAGCTTGCAATTGATTTGGCCTGAATGAATGTAACCCAAACTTTTGCCTAAAGACCTGAAAATAATTATATAATATTAAAACTATTTTCATCAAAAGATGTTTAACTTAAAATATGTGTTAATATACCTTCAACATTTCTGATGAATGCGGATAGTCTAAACTGTCAAATTCGCCACTCACGCCATCATTTTTGTAATTGCCAGTGAATATACCTATCTCGAATTTAGGTTTATTGGATTTCAAATTGTCCTCTTGTTTTTCAGAAGAAGTTTTTTTATTGTCAAGTAAGCCACTTGATCCAACCTTATCTGTCATGTTGTTACAAATGAATACTTGATTTTGATATAAGTGCAACTGAAGTAATATGCAATATACCTTTCTCCTTTGAAGTATGTACATTGGAGTGGTTGTTCAATGCAGGAAGGGCTTTCAATTCATCTGACAAGGTGCGTGCTATACTCTGATGTTCAGAGCAATTTTCATCTAGGAAAAAAATTGTTCCAGTACAATTAAGCACCTAACTAACTACATAACAGCTCTTACCAATAAACATATCAGGGAAGTCAAAATCCTTTTCATTAAACTCATATTCCTGAGAATCATTAGGTGATGGGTAACTATCTCTTCTTAGCTGTAACTGTACTCTTGAACTAGCATTTGTATTCTCAACGTTACCCAAGTTGCTACAAGGTGTACCAGATTCATTTTGACTATTACTAGTACTATTAGATGTGGGTTGACTATTTTTCAATGAAGCATTATATTTTGAATTCTCTGTTGCACGTGTAGCTTCCAGTTGTCCATTTTGTTTACTAACTTTCAGAGACAATGCTGCTTTCACAGGCTTTTTCAACTGGAATGAACTTCTCTTTTGTTGATCAGTTCCATCTGACGTACCACTTTTATTCGGTGAATCTGACAAATTTTTGAAAGAATCATCTTGTTTGTCAATACTGGATTTGCGTTCCTTGAAACAAATTTTATTTGTTCCTGGTAATTGGGGATGAAATCTTTCGCTCCCATTCTGAGTTTTGATTTCTTTTGTTACTGTAGCAGAGGAACTACAATCTTCATTACTATTAGTAATATTGCTCAATTTGTGCATATCAACATTTGCACCATGTTCACCAAACATTTGAAACTCTTTGTTTTCATTAATTATTTTACATGATGTAAGGTTGCTTTTGCTACATTTTTCTTGCTTACTACCACTTTCATCACACGTATCCAATTGTGACAGTTTCGTTCGTACTAAGCGCATTTTAGCCTTTACATGCTGTTGTAACATCTTTAGATTATGGAAAGTTTGCGCATCAAAGTTTGGGAATCTTTCTAATACTGGTATTGGTATTTGCTCAAGTGCAAAACAATACTTCTCGAGGATGTCTATATGAAGATTTTGCAGATCTTTATGTCTTTCTTCTAGTATTTCCTTGGAATTCTAATGCAAAAAAGGAGTTTATTAGTTTACCATATCTTTTTCTTTCATCTTATGTTTCCAATGTTAAATTGAGACTCACTGGTACTGCAGACATGATAGGATTTTTCTTAGTAGATTGTATCCAAGGATCTAACTGTTTTCCAAGCTTAAGTGGTTTTAAATTTAATTTAAAATCTGGACCCAACCACTCTTTCTTCATTATTCTACTTGAAGATACTTTAGATTTTGGACTATTACTATCAGAGTCTGATATCACAGTACTGTTAATATGTTTAACATTCAAACTCTTTTCTGGAGACCTTAAACTATTGGACAAAGGCTTTCGCTCACACTTGGTTACAGTTTCATTATCTGAACTGTTTGAGGAAATTGAAACATTGTGGTTGTCTAAGGATTCATGACTATTATTAAGTTTAAGCTTTGCTTGTAGCGAACCGATTTTCCGATTTTCTAGTACTTTCTTACTCCTGGCAGTATATCGTGATTCACAAAGGTATGCACTTTCATTCTCACTATCTGATGATGTTAAAAAATTAATATCACGTTTGTGCTTAACTTGTACTGGACTTGGCCAATATGCAGAAGCTTTAGTCCCTCCTCTGTTTACATCTGTACTATACTCTGTACATTGGACAGGTGAAGTCTTAATACTATTTTTGATGGGGGTTTTACTATCATCATAATTGAAGGAATCATCAGAACTACCCTAAAATGTATAATAAAAAACTATACTTTGTTAAACATACATTTTAAGCAATAATGTACATACAATTGACACAATACTGCCAAATGAATTTCTTTTCTCTATTCCCTCTGGCTCAGTTGATTTTAATTCTTTAGATGATTCCTCTTTACATGATTCTTGAATTTCAGTTAAATCTATCTTTCCAATACATTGTGGTTTTGGATTACTTGATATCGGCATACTGTGAATAAAACAACAATATTAAACTTTTTTGTTTGTGAAATATGCAATATAATTTGAAAGTGTGCAGTGAGTCTGTGATCAATTGTCTACGAGTAAAAATATTTACTGTCTGTGATTACCTGGACTGATTACTCCGTTTATTTTTAAGGCGGTCGGAAAACCCCTCAAAGGTGGGTTGTATTCGTTTTTGCACAAATGGCAATTTCCTTTGCATTTTAGAGTCTTCAGCTGACTATCCCATACCACAAAATCAGGATATAGAACAATCGCGTAATAAACGCGGTATAAAGTTTTTTATGTGTCAACAAATCACCAAACGTGTGGAAAATTTCTCAAACCGACTACCAAAGTACACTGAATCCTGGTTCTGAACGTTCCGAATAACTTGAAATGCATAAGCATTACGAAGCTTGATCAACGCAAAAGAAAATTCAACTAATATTGTTGGATATTATTACTGGACACTCACTGCCAACTTTTAATCTGACGACTAAATAGCGGCAAACATTCGAATACAATTAATACTACCGGAGTAGATTATAGTGAATTATTATCGCTTTGATTGCGTCCTTGTAAACATGATACATGTCCTGCCGAGTGACGCGCTCCTGAGAGTGTTGAGAGTTGCGAGGGTTGGGACTGTTGGGAGCATGAGAGCAGAGCGAGTGTGTGAACTAGTCTGATCTGAAGTTAGTAAAATTCGGTGGTTGACAGTTGACAGTTGACAAGTTCATAGAATATTTGAATATCTCGTATGAGAAATAATAACAAGACATTTTAGATACAATATATTAGAATTCAAGCATTATATGCGTTGACGTCACATGCGTCATACACATTACTATACGAAGTCATGCAACGTTGTATGTATGCGTTGTATGTACATACGTAGACATCATAAACATATCCTACGTATTATAGATTCGATAACCGATTCGAACATATTGATTGTTGTGTTCTACTGAACGGATGGCTTGCGCAGAGCATATATATACGTTTTCAATTTGTTGATAATTGTGAGATAAACAAGATGGCATGTTGATCCAATGGTCCACGATTTTTAAATGTAGTATTATCTGTAATATATTATATAAAGCAAATGAACTATGTCAGTCGCTTTCTCCGAGGATAGGGTGTTAGATACGAGTGTCATCAATTACCGTAAAGTGTCAAAAGAATTATTTATATAGTGTTTATAGGTGCTATAGATAAGGTGCGAATTTTATCAGCAATTTCACGTGTACTTCGGTATGTATAGCATACATTAAATAGACCAGATACAGAAGATTATGGTGCATGAGTCGCCACTCCATCACCAAAATTTCACGAGCATTTCTCTACACCTACAATAACTATATTTCTTCATGACATTATCGTATTTACATGTATCATTTCACAGGTGGCAATTCATACAGTGATATGACATCAAGTACGTGGAATACTCAATATATGCGTATAAACATTTGCAACATTGAGTAATTGCGTTTCATCGTATATATAATGACAGCAAGATTTTTTATCGTGTTAAAACGGTACCGTGTTTTTCATCGCCCTTTTATTGTTCTTATGTATACAGTCTGTTTCGTAACTACTAATTCGTTTACTTCAATCGGGAATGTCTGAAATCGTTAATTTTACTTGATGCCTCATTTGCGGGAAAAATTGGAAGGTGTTTCATCTTACATGTAATATACAAAATATTCTGCATAAGTTACATAGAAATGCTTAAATTGTTACTATGAATAGTTTCCAGCTGATAACATTCCACTCGTAGCTAGCTCTATGCAAAGGAAACTATCAATGAAACCAAGGACTTTGTATTATGCCTAGCCCCTTCCCCTCTTCCTGCTATTACATTGACACTTATCGTTATCAGTATTTTAAAGCCGGCATAGATCTGTCAGTAACTCTCCAAGTCAGTACTCAGTAGCATTTAAGCCATTACAAGCAGCAGTTCATTGCGTATCTGGTATGATTTTAAGGAGTTTCTTATAAAACACTTTCAACTTTGAAGTCAATTTTTTTTATCATTATGCAGTTTATCCGTTGATTTTAATATTTTACATCTTTTTACTCAATTGTTCAGTATATTTAAAGACAGTATTTGTGTCTTTTTATTATATAGGATGGACCCAAAGTTATGGACAACACACACAAAGAACCGCATCTTAACATAACTATAGATGAAAATAAAATTATTGATGGTGCCAAAGAGATAATAAAAAGTATTAGGCCAACATGGCCTGTAGATGAATTATTGCATAAGGTAATACGTTTATGATAGATTCAAAATGGCATATATAAAATAACAATATAAGGATATAAAAATATATTTTATTGATTCATATTATTAAAAGGAATGCCATTGATTGTTTTTATATCAGCAAGAGGATTTCGCTTATACATCATGCATTAATGATAGCTCTGGAATTAGAAGAGTAGTATCAGTATACAAATGTTTTGGTGAAGAAATTATGGTATTCATACACAAATAAAACCAGAGATTATGTATGTGCTATCTGATACTTGTCCTTATCTGTTGATAACGAACTAGTTTTTAGTGAACTTAATTTAGTGTGCTTTAATACACTGATTAGCTGTGTTATCAAGACCAGTCTCTTTCTCTGATAATATTCCACAAACTTTTTTCACATATATTTGGAATCATACCTTGCCTACTATATGCATTCTCGTATGATGTATGTGTTTATGTAGTTTATTAACAAAATAAATTCACTTTCAAATTTCTAAAACTTTACCTTGACAATTATATTAGCTAATGTATGGACTTTCAAAAATAATAATTATGACTAGTTGTAAGTCATCTGTTGCAGTATTGCAATTGTAGTTATTAAACTAAATTTATATTTTAGATATTTACAAATGGACTAACGAATAAATTAATAGGGGTGTGGTGTCCCGATCATTATAATGAAATGGTACTAATTAGAGTATACGGACATAAAACAGATTTACTAATTGACAGAAAAGATGAAACAAGGAATATTAGGGTAATTAGAAGCACTTGTTCACCAATATTATATATTTGTTAAAGTGTACAAGTGTTGTGCATTGCATTTTTGCATATGCACAAAAGCGGAATTTTATGCGATTATAACTTTCACTTTCAGATATTGAATAAAGCTGGATATACACATTCCATATATGCAACGTTTAATAATGGTCTTGCATATGAATTTGTTGAGGGTGACACACTTACAACAGAAACAGTTAGAAGTCCTGAGGTATTTGCTTTGATTGCCAAACGAATGGCAGAAATGCATAGACTTGAAATTGATCATCCTGATATATCCAAACATTCTATTATTTGGGAAAAAACTGAAAAGTTTATGCATCTTATGCCAAAGAAATTTAGCTGTCCTGAGAAACAGAAACGGTAATTAGATTTTACGATTTTGTTCTACATCTTAATTCACAATTTAAATCTGCATCCAAATTGGAATTTTTAATATTGATTTTATTCTCAGTTTCGAAGCATTAATACAGCCTTATGGAGTATTAAAAGAAGAGTATCTTAATTTGAAAGAAATGCTGTCATCTCTGAATAGTCCTGTTGTTTTTGCTCATAATGATTTACTTCTTAGCAATGTTCTTTATAACAGAAGAGAAAATATTGTTACCTTTATCGATTATGAATATACTGGGTACAATTATCAAGCCTTTGATATAGCAAACCACTTTGCCGAATTTGCAGGTGAATTGTCCTACAAAATTACATTTTGTCACTAATGAGAACTTTAAAAAAAAAAAATCAATTCTATACAGGTCTCGATATTTGTGATTATTCTTTGTACCCTGATGAAGATCTACAAAAGGCGTGGCTAACAATATACCTCCGACAGTACAATAATTCAGACCAGATATCTGAAAAACTAGTTAATGATCTGTACGTACAAGTAAATAAATTTGTTCTTCTATCACACTTTTTCTGGGGTTGTTGGGCATTGATCCAAAGCCAGCATTCGCATATTGACTTCGATTTCTTACAGTAAGTACCTTTCATTATTCCATTCCATTTATATTATATTTATAGTATACCTGACATAGCAAACAAACATATTCCCAGGAGATTAAGTAATTAAAACTGCATTCTAGGTATGCTGCACTACGATTTAACGAATATTTTAAGCAGAAGGATCAGTTATTTAAACTGGAAAAATGACACTCAAAATAATCAATATGTATATTATTGAAGATATCATTTTAATCCACTTGTTAGAGACATACTTTGCATTTTGTTACATAAAGTGTTTTAACTGTAAAAACAAAGAATATATGTAAATTTGTTATTACCTATACATGAACCTATATAATTCTATAAAAATTATGAATAAAAATGTAGATGTATATGTGTACCAAATATAGTAGTAGATAAAGAAGAGCACCAGAGTATAATTTTATTAATACTGCATTAATGTATATTTTAGTTTTCTAATTAATCTTTTATAAACACGGGTTAATTATGTAACAATATAGCATGACCTAAATGAAAGTCCTGGATTAATTCAAAGCTTCGTGGACTTCTTATATTGGTCATGTTGATTATATGAAATTAAAATTAATACTCCTGTAGCGATTTTGCATTTCTGTATATGCACATATAACATAGCACAGTATAAAGTAGATACGTATGCTTCAATAAAAAGTTCATCAAAAAGACTATCTTAGTCAGAATGCATTTTAACGGAATAATTTGTCAAAGCAATACTGACAATCTTAATTCTTTAATAATAAAGTATTGAGCAAAAAATATGAAACACGCATTAACAACATGCGTTAACCATTTTTGGTTCAAAGAGAATGTAAATAAAATAACGCATGCTTATTCGTACATCTGTGTACCCGAATTCTATATATATATATAGAATATATATATACACACACACACATATGCCATTATTAAAACTGTGGCCAGCTGTGGCCGAGCATATGGTTTGGTACAGTGAGTCAATTGACTAGCAAGTATGTTTTTGTCTGGCGTGATCACGTATGTAGACATTCCTAAGCATCTATAAATGAGTGTTTATTTTTAGTTACGGCTTCGAAAATTCCCACAAATGGTCGAAAGTACATACTTGATAAAGTTAGTTATGAACACATTGCGATTTAAATGTTGAGCTGAACAGCCATTAGGCTTCACTTCTACGCGAACACCGCACTATTCTGAACGGCAATACATATGATATGCACTATATGCCCTGATCTTGGCCCAACACTCGCGTCACATATAGAAATTCGGCTAGCTAGGCACAAATAGATTCCGTGGTGTTATACCCCGAGGAAATTGTTTACACCTCTTAGAGTTCCGTGTACCTGTCAACAAATGTATAAAGTAGCTATTGCTGCTGCCTTAACAGCGGATTAATCGAAGCTGTTCGAACCACAACTCGTTGATACGCCGTTACTCATCTCCCCTTTTCGACGGTGTCTATATCACGTAATTTTGCTTTATAAGTGCAATAAGTTTCACATGATTAGGCACAGGAAACAATTAGGGTAGATAATAACTGAAGATCATAAAGTATCTACACTGTGAACCGGTGCTGTCGGAGTTAGAATATTGTTGCTTAATTGTTGTGAATTTGGGAGTCGCTTCGAATGCATACACTATGAGCAGCAAAGCACATATCTGAGAGAAAGTAAATTATCTCTGCCGTGGAAAATACGGGAGAAGTTGACAACAACAACCCTCAGCAAGTGTCAGCAAAACTGTAGAACCGTAGCAGGAGAACGGATTCGTTTAGTGAACCTACTGCTGGATGCGTACGTGACTTTCGGCATCGCCGTCTTCCGTGACTCTTTTGAAAATCTTCAACTGATCGTGCAAGATGCATATCGTGTGTAAGTGTTTAAATGTGTCCATAAAATCAAGGGGCACCGAATTACGAGACGTTAACATTGATGATTTCGAATTGAGCCCCCAAGAGCTGGCCGAACCTTTCTTTCATGAGGTGAGCATAATTGTTTTCAATCAAGTTACTTTAAGTATATTCTTATGATAGCTAGATATATTTCAATTTTAATCAACTGGCACTTCCCAGTTTATTGCAATAATTCTATTATGTTGGCACTAATACTGTAAACACCAAGATCCTTGCAATTATAGATTATACCTTCTTTAGAGTTTATTAATTTCATTCTACATTATGTATAGAACCTTGCAGCAATACCGGAGCTGGAAGGTATAACAAAAGAACAACCAGGTTTGGTTGAAGTAAAAAATGTAGGATCATGGATAATACACAGGTGTTATAATTGTTCTATGTACACACATGCTGTACATAAAGAACATGGTGCTGCTTTAGTTCTCATTAATACTAATATTGTTGTAAGTATTGCTTTGGCTATATTGGAATATTTTTATTTAGCTTTCATATGGGTGTACGATATTTGTTCATAAAATTTTAGACCTTGCCTGAGGCGATTGAGAAATTGAAATCCAGTCCAGATTACAGTTCCATATTCAGAATAGTAATTGATCATAGTACATTGGATGACATTGATTATCTTCAACAACCTACTAAGTTTTCTGGTACATTTGATAAGATTTATTTCCACGTGGTTTGGGTTTCTCTTTGGACTTCACATTCTCTGGGACTAGTATTTTTTATAATAAAAGTTCTTCATTTTATAATAGTTTCCCAATTACCTGGTAATGTACAAGTAGCTCTGAGTGGACTTCAGCAGCAGCTTGATGAAGCTGTGCAAAGGCAGATTTCGGAAATAGAAGAAAAGATTAGAGCTTTTACTAGTGAGCAATATCAGTTATTAGAACAATTTCGTGAAAAAGCACATAATGATCATAGATTACTGACAAGGTACCAATTATTGGTCTTACATGGATCTTAAATTATATATTACATATTTTTAAGTATGTGACATTAATTGGTAGGGTAATATGTGAGGGGAGAGAAACAAATAGGCTTACAACTAATTTGGAAACGCCACCAAAAACACCTGATAGTTTTACAACTGGCTTTACTAACTCTCCACCCAATACAATAAATACTACCCAACTGACGGCGAATGATACAAGAATCATTCTTAGCAGTAATGCCAAAAATGCTTCAAACACAAGGTCCTCGTCAACTCATAATATTGTAAGTTTTTATTGTAACCTTCTCATATATTGTTAGTAAACAAGTACAGTGTTGTACTATACATCCTTAATATTTTGCAGAATGGAAATATAGATACAAAGGAAAGATTATATGTATGTACTAAGGATCCAATAAGTTTTGACACAGAGGCATTGTTCCCTCTTGAAGGAATGGAAGACACCCTTGCAACTGGACAGAATCACTCTTCGGAAGATGGTTCTGAAACTGATGGTGTGCACTTTTTTCTTAAAATGCAGTACCTTCTAAAAACAGTATTTCAGAAGTAATGATATTATACATAGATTCAGGGCAAGATGAAGGAATACATATCCCTAGAGGACAGAGAGGAGGACACCCTACATTGGCTAAATCATTACCAGTCAGCGTACCAACTTTTCCATCTTTTGTACGCAGAACAGTGCATGATGAAGATGATGATCAGGTACAAGATTCATCTCATTGATTATAATACATTTGATATACAAGTATTTAAGACGCCAACATAAAATATGTCTACTTTATTTTTTCTAGCTTCCAAGGGACCCCCATGACCCACATAACATACGTGCTTCAATGAAAGCTTTGGCAAAGAGTGTGCATGGCGATACAGTATTCGGAGATTTACCGAGACCTCGCTTCTCTACACAAATCTGACTTTATATTAAAGAAAGAGAATGAATCGATGTCATTATTTGTGGCTTGTTTTTGAGTGGGTATTACAAGAGATTGATGTATGCAAATGCAGAATAAATCTGAAGTCCATAAAATTTTATAGGTATATTAAACATTTTATATTAAGCATTAAATGACATATACCTTAGTTGAAAATCTGGTTTTATAGATTTAGTAAATTGGTTTATAAAAGTAAACAAATTTCATAAACTACATATATTTGGATTAATTTTTGGGCTTACGGATACTCACTGCAGTGTATAAAATAAGCTGCCAAATGATGATGACTATGTTTACTGAAGTATCAGACACTGAGAAATTCTATATCAACAAATTATGTGAATGAGACTGGTTAAGGCATCTATGTTTTATGGACTTAAAGATTATTTTCCATGTGACTATTACTAATCGAGTTAAAGCAACAGTTTTGAATATAGTAGTTTTCTTATTTTTAAAGTACTCATTCTCCTACTAATAGTTGTATAATAATTAAATAGAACTGAAACTTTTATGAGTAGTTTATTATCTCAAGATTATTAAACTTGCTATTACATTTTGTACTTTGATGAAGCATAACCATTCAGAGAATATCATGTCAATTATAAAGTCTAGTATATTGCAAACATAATGTACAGTTTAAATTATATGTTAAATGATACAATACAAACTTTATTTCTTTTTTAAAAAAGAATTTTTGTTGTGTAATGCATATGAATGTACACATTCAAAAACTGAATAGTCATTGTCAATGTGTATTTCTATGTACCACACTTTATTTAGATGTACTTGGTCCCCAATAATATAAGGAACAGTAACAAAGCATAGAAATGCTTTACTGTTTTTGTTGTGGTTGCTTAAAATTCAGTTCCAGCAGGCACATATCTTTTGTGAGTTGTATGTACACATGCACATCCAGCATTTAGCTTATTTGCTTTAAAGTATGTATGTCAGAAATTATATATAGATTTAATTCATACCGAGCGGTACTCTTTCTATATTTTTATATGTTCAGATTACTATAAGCCATTTTCTGTACCAAGTTGCCATACTTGTGGAATCAGTAGTTTATTAAGGTTTACATGTTTTTCTACCAAGTATTAGATGATAAACAGCAAGTTACGACTTAGACACATATGTCGTGAATTATATAGTACAAAGAAGTATATGGCTTTTGTATGTAATGTACAGTGATCAAACTGTGTTGTGGAAAGTACTGTGAATACCAGTACGACCTGTAAGAGATGCTTAAACAATTGAAATTAATAAACTACAATGTTGCCATATAAAGTAAGAACACCAAATAAAATGGAAATAAAACCAGAGTAGTATTAATAATAATTTTCTTTATTAAAGGTATTGCGGTAGACACTGTCGGTATTGTACATTGTTGATATTAATAAATAATGTACAGTCGGTTTATATATTTGACCAATTTTCACTTATACTTCGTACAAAGGACTGTACAACTTATAAATAATATTGTTGATGTACAAAAACTAATTTCTGCATAAGTTTTTTTCTGAGCCATTTTATGTGATAATGAAGTTTCGTAAATATTGTAAATAATCATCCTGTTAAAAATGATGATTGATGTTTGGAACGTTTAGTTCTTCATGGAAGGATTCTTTGCTCGTTGAATATTGTTAGTGAGTCAATGCAGCCTTATTTTTCATTGCGAGTTCCATTTGAGTAGCGGCTACACTTTTCATTCCATCTTGTACCGCGGATAAATTAGCTTTCCATGCCACAAGAAGGTCGCGCAATTGCATCCACTGAGGTCGACCAAATGTTCGATGCATTGTGCTAGAGATTAATACTTTATGTCCAGCCTGGTCCATGCGTGCTCTCACGAGCTTAGTCTTCAAGACTGGAATGTGTTAAATAGTACATTAAGCAGATAATACATGATTATTATATTGACATCTTAAAAATGGCAGCTCACAAAATGTGTGTACAGTATAAATACATAAGCTAGTGTCGAATTTTACGATAACTTAGCAAACATATAGTCGTACTAAGCCAGTACTAATTCATTAATTTTCCCTATGTCTGTTATTCTCTATCTCGATAATTTAGATAAGAGATGTTGTTGTAAGACTGCAGGGATAACAATATACTGTACATCTAATTAAATTGTGTGATTTTGAAAAATTACCGTCGATGATGAAACTTTCAACTTCGTCTGCATTAATTTGGAGTTCTTCCTGAATGGTATCAAACGACATTTCGGGATTTGTTTCAGCTAACTGCATGAATGTTAGTAATCTCATCTTTTTGATATTTTGTGCATGATTTAGACCTATAAGCAAGGTAGTTAAATTTTTTGAAACTGCTTTTACTGATTATCCAGATACAGCCTAATATTTACCAAGTTGATGTTCAACGAATTCTTTGTGGTGCTGATAAAAATGAAGATACGCAGGTAACTTGTCTTGCACAAAAACCAGTAACAAGTCATGAATGAGTTCACCTTCCAAAAATCGGACAGGCTTCAGAGCTAATAGAGGATCAAGAAGGAATGTGTTAGGATCTGCAAGTGCTGCTAATATACAACGCTGTGCATCTTCACGAGCTGCTGAGGCATTTTCAGCTGTGTAAGTTCCCAAGAGTTCCACCATAACGGCTGCAGCCTGCTCCCTATAAATACAAATGTCTTCTATATTGCATTCCCATAAATTTAAAATTTTTACTTTATGACAAGTGGTACATGTATTTTGATTACCCTTGTTTGCAGCTTAGAAGAACTTCATGCAGTAAGCGCAGTAGCTTTTGCATCTGCTCATTTGAGGGAGGATTTGAAACAAATTGTTGTTTAAGCTGATCAATTCCTCCATAGACAGCTTTTACTTGATCTACATTTCTGGCTATTTGTACTAAGTGATAATACACGTGGTATCTCATTGGCGAATCATCAGGGAGAGATTGGAACAAGAGCCAAAGCCTAAAAATAGTTTCCAGTATTTTCATAAGAAAACTTACTTTATTAAATTTAACTTACGCCTTCAAGCAGACTAAACCAAGTTTATATCCAGGTGCTTTGGTCAATTTCTCACAAAATGCCAATATTAGATTTTCCGCACGTTCAGTAGGTATCTGAAAAAGAGTGAAATGCTACGTAATTTATTATCTGGGCACAGAGCACTAGAATATTATGATATATGGATACCAAAACTTACCAGTATCATAATAGACACAATATCATTTAAGACTGTTTCAATTTCAGCTTCATTGCCTTCCTTGAAACACGCTTCGCACACGCCAATAATTTTGTGTAGGTCATCTTCGATTCCTTTCGGCGATTTTTCCTCGGTAATTTCCGCACCCAAGCTCTTAAAGTAAATTCTTAATTCCTGTGCCTAAAAAGAGTAAACGAATATCGATGTCCATAAAAAAGTACAGTTTAGGTAAAATAATGAGTTTTCAATGTTCTGAATATTAGGTTGATGCAAAACTCTATAGGAATTGTATTCTCACTGAAAGGCAAATGTTTGACATAACCCTTGACCATGCAGACGGTAATATAATTTGTTAGAATAAGATGTGCTAACTCTTTCTTAAGAATGGGAGGTGCTGGTATAAAACTTTTTGGATAGTTCTGGGCAAATTTACCTGGTCTTCCAGGGGTAATTCCATAAAAATCGGCGGAACTTGCATCTTGATGGACACTACCACGTTTCACGTAGTGCAGTTGAGCCTACAGAGACTGCCATGAACATTGCGTCATAGCATTATGGCAGCCAGGCAGCCTGGACCAGGCTATCCAATTGCTCCAATACGATTTGCTCAGTTGGTAGCGAAGAAAGTTTCGGTTAAATTTAGTTAAATTCGTTTAAGTTGAGTTACAACATACTTCAACGGTTAACATACATTTCCCTGAGGAATTGTCGAATTTTACACTTTAATATTAGTACAACAGTCATTAAATTTAGCATGCGCGTTACTATATCGTTCTGAAGTGTTTTCGTGAGGCAGTGGAGATCTTTGACTTGAAACGAGAACAAATTATGGTATGATGTTACTCCAAATTTTATTTCAATTATTCAAATGGTGTTGACTTTCATAAATTGTAATCAGTAGATATTGTCTGAAGCTGTTGTTATATCAAGTATTGGGTGTTAAATTTAGATGGCATCAGCATTCTGCCGATCGTAACACGCATATACATTATATGTATGCATGTACAAATATGCATATATGGACAATGTGTTTCTGCTTGTAATGATACTGCACTGACCTATACATGGCTGTATGAATAGCTACTATGACTCAGAAGGGAGTGATTGTACTGAGCACTGTTTACGGCGGTAAACGTACTCTGTTGTTGGCAGAAACATCTTCGAGTCTTGCGAATATATCGCTCATATGGCTAGTCTATTGTTATGGACATGGTTACCCTTGCTAGATTTATTATGTGAGATTATTAAATACTAAAATTACTCGGAATTTTTATGTCTCCGTTGCTATTACTGATAAAACACACGGTTGATTGCGCGTACTCTTTTTCTCTTAAAAATGATCCTGGTCAATACAATAACAAGCCAATTGGTTTCTTATTTCATTTGCAGTTAGTGTTTGTTACTAAACATAAGATCGCTTGTCGCTTGTCAAATGTAGCTATTATTAATTAAGATGTCCACGGGGAACAGGGCCATTGACACTTGAATTCTACCGAGTCCTATATAGCTCTATATTTGTCAATACCGCTTACGGCTATTACCGTGGCATAGTGAATATTACATTGGTGCACCGCGTTATGCAATACTGTGTTAAGCAGAGGCAGATACTGGAATTCAGCCATCGCATGCGCTACACAATGAATTGAAAAATGATTACCTACCAAACGATATCCTGATTATTATCACCCGCAGTAATCGTGTACGATAATTACAATGAATGTGTAGAGTAAAAGAATTTTAATCGATGATAACAATTGGGCGCCAGCTGTAATAGACCCGATCCAGTAGAAAGCAGTAACTAATTCGGAATACAGTCATTGTAAGGAAATGGAGGCAAAAAGGAATGTGAGAAGAGACGAGATGCGTGTAAGATAAAAGAGCGAATATTCCGGTGGAAGCTATGACATGATAGTAACATAAAAACAAGGAACTGCGACAGGAATGGTAGGGGATTACACGCCAAGCTATAAAGGAGAGGGCGGATGTTATTAACGCTATGTATCATATACCAGGCTCAGAAGAAGACATAGCGAGGCTTTTTATTGCCCTTAAGATAAATCATGCGAAGTAGCAGCGAAAGTCGACGACCTCAGCCAGCATCGTTCCTTCTGATTAAATTTTGCAATGTATATTCTAGAAACATGCTATTCACACTCGCGGAACTCTATCCTTTCTTTTCATTTTTTCATGAGGACCTAGTTACTCTCTACCGGTATCTTCTCTCAGAAATTGAAAGAAGGCACTTCTTACAGTTCTGCAGCCGTGAACTTTTTACATACTCTCGAAATAGCATTTAGTTCGGCCTTCTGCAACGAATTCCGCCAGGAGTACATGTACAATTGAATCAGGCTGAAATGCACCATCGAATTTACGGGCTCCGCAAGTATTTTGCGAGTGGATGCTGGAAATCGGCCCTCGCAGGATCGATGGCTGTGTTTCTATACAATCCTGGCTATATGCCGGCAGCGTAACGTGTTTTAGCACGCCGGTAGTCTCCATTTGTACGTTTACGAAATTTCATTTCCAATTCTAATGGGTGCCAATCACAAAATTGATTGTGGCAGCGACTGTGTGGTGGCGCGGAGGACCTGGAAGGACTCGGTATCCGGTTTATACACGCTCTCGGGAGCTTTATGATTCATTTTCAAAATGAAATCTGCTGACGCAAGATGCTTACATTATCATTCTATTTGGCTAGTATATTTACGCACCCGTAGGCATAATGATGTAGACAGGATCGGTGGACTTTTATGTTCCTCGGCAGTGTAAGTGAGCAAAGTCAGTTTCTTCATCAGTAGAACAAGGGCTCGATGGAAATCTGGGGGGAAGTGTGTGCATGAGGAACGAAGCGGTTAGTCACTATCTGGCAGGAATTGTCTGGGATGTCGCGTTCCATTTGCTGACAAGCTTGGATAGATAAGGACGCGGTGATCTTATGGCTCTTCCCCTTGGCAAATGTAAATTCGGCTAAGTCAGTTTGGAACTTCGTATGTGGCCTACACCAGCGGAGCCTTGTTGGCTGTGCAGAACAAAACGGCTTTAACCCTGATATCTGACTCACGACTCTGTTGCGTTATATCCCCTCTAAAGTTAGCTAATTTCACCTTAGACCGTGTCCCACATTCAGTCCTTTAAGCGTTGCACCGGCCCCGTGCTAAATCCAATTAGCGAGCTTCGTGTTACGATTGTCATTACGGTTGAAATTTCTCAAGGAGCATAGCATCCTTTCGGACAAATAGCTGCTTGTTTTGCGATAAAGCGACTTTCATCTTCATAGAGGACAATTTATTGTTCAACTTGACACACACACGTAATGGGGGTACCACAATAATTCAGCCGAAATCCAATCTTGTTCGAATGAATCTAATCTAATCTGGAAATAGAAGGTAGAATTGCAGTCATAACTTGAAGCCAGGAATCTGACCGACGTAAATGAGATTTATTCAAGCTTCGCGTAGAAAAGCTAATGCTTGAGTTGATATTGTTTTATGCTGCGTGTTATTTTATCTTCATACTGCTTAAAAGACGGAATTACGCAGTTCGGTGTAATATAACAGCCATATAATCCCTATGCACTGTCTCAGCATATTTATTGCATAAATGTTTATAAGAACTATTTTCCTAGAAATAAATATTATTGTAGGTGGAAGTGCACGCGTCACCAAATTTCGGGTGACCTGTTAGTCAATGAACATTAGATCGGCATGACAACTATGCTCTACGCTTCTTGGCATAGTTTTTCGTTTCCGTATAAAAACTTGCTAATTTTTTATTACGCACCCAAAGCTCTGCTTTAGTAGTTTTGGATCAAACTAGAATATCCCTCATTTGTACTGTACTTTACAAACAGTGTGTGTCCGTACTGCGCCAAAGCAAGTTGTTCTTTTGCTTTTTAACACTAGAACTGCCGATAAACCAGTCATTTCGACTGGTTTGATAGCTCTAGTCTTAAGAAACACAGAAGTCAACTTGAACGATAAATAGTATTGATAATGGCGAAAACGAGTCTTACTTTGATATTTATAACACCTTGGTGCTGTTTTGGTCAGACAGATACCAACCAATCTGACGATATGCTTCGCATACGTCTGCTGTATACAGTATATACATACATATGTGTGTATGTACACGCCGAGAATCTGGCGAGCTTTTTCCCCCGGACGATTGTCTGGGGAAACATGTTGTCAAATATTCCGGGAGTGTCCCTTGAGGCCCATGCCTCTTCAGCGCCGACTTTGGATTCATCCCTCGGTCGCTCGTTTCCTTCCGTCCCCGAAGAATTTTTGCGACGGCGACGTCGTGCTTGACGACGATGACGAACTCAACGAAGACGTCGCTAATTATGGCTGCACTTTTCAATTAATAAGCTTGCGTCTGTCCTATATTCATTATGGAGATATTCATTAAGGGAGGAAAACCGCTGACTATTGGCGAAACTAACCACTGCAGCTAAATTAATTGTGCGCTTGGGGAAGGTCCGCTGGCGAACTGTAGACATATTCGTGATGGTGTAGGCTTAAAAGTACGATCGTGAAATGGCATTTACTCTTATCGGCAGCGGACTCTTTAATGAAATGCAAGAACGTGTCCATTATGATTACGTCGTGGAGGGCGCACAAATAACGGGTCTGCCGTATACTACGAATAAAAGCGCTATTGCAATCGTGATTAGATCCTGAGCGCAGATAGATTTATGGGTCCGACGACTATGTGATGCCACGAACTTTTCTCTCTGTACCGCAGAACAGACCAAGTTTTAGAGGACTACAATGGTGCGGAGCTATGTTTACATTGCCCTCCATGCCAGGTGTAATCTATGCTGTTTCTCTGCATTATCAGTCAGGCATCAGTTGCGTCACGGAATGGATTAGCTTAGGAAAACAAGGACTTGAGTCATTCAGGCGAGCGGAGCGTGCACCCAGCGGCTTAGCATTTAGTGATTGCGGAGTTGCGGAGCTGGCGTTGTGGTCGTCTGTCAATGGCAATGGTGTGGGACGTGCGGTGACATATCGAGTTCGACCGCACAGACAGAATCTGTCGCCGACTTTTTGACCATGTACCGCGTCTGCGGTGCGGCCAGCGATATAGATAGCTAGCCCTTGGCACGGACAAATGAATCTATTATACTTACGACTGAGCAATAATACCCTTTGAATAATTAAAAACATACATTGCCGTGACCGACGCCAGTGTAAAGCTCACTGCAAAAGCAGATAGGTCTCTAGCTGGTCTACAAGCCTCTAACTTTTTTATAGCTGATCTATAGCTCTCTAACGTTGAAAAAGACAAAAATAGATCGGCTATTTTCAAAATCTAAAAGTATCTGAACGAATGTGCGTGTCATTGTAATACTTTGCGCTCTAGTCAGCATCCACCAAGAGTGTGGGCCGAGGGTGGGGATCAGGAAAAGAGTGGGGGAGTATAGAAAATCAAGGGAAGTGGTCAGTGGACGTGAATTTAAATGGTGCAGTAGATCATATGAGAGCTAATTAGGGCAGTATTGGAAGCATCCACTCAAATGCCGTTTGGAGTGTCTCCGCCAGATTTTTGATTATCTGTCGGAGCTGTCTGAAGATTTCGATTAAGAACTCTTAAAATCAATCTATGAGGATAGCTAAAGACAAATTTCATGTTGAGTCGCCTTGGTTGGCAGCGTTATTTAAGACAGAGATGGTGTTAGTAGAGAAGCTTTTAAGAAACACTATGCATGGTGCTCCGATTAAATAGATCTCCCTCTTGGAGTGAAATGCAAGTGCTCTCGTTCGGTAAAGAGCCACAATATCGAAGAATATTAGGCTGCCTTGCCGCGCGTGCAGCATTACCAAGCGTAATTCGACTCTCCGGTGCTCGCGACGTCTCTTGGAAACTCTCATTACAACTTTTGCTCTCCTGACAACGCCGTTTCAACTTATTAAGTCACCTCTCGAATGCGCTCCCAGAATGCAAATTCCTCCGAGTGTCGAAAGGCGAAAGAGTGTCGGTGGGCGGGGTGCTTCAGCGACTTCAATATCGCGTCATCATACGTATTATTCTCTCTGCCGTGCATTTGCAAGTGCACTCGGCGAAGCGAACATTCGTCGGTGTGTAAGTGTGCTGGTGATTTATAGTTCATCGAGTGTATGTAATCGTGTATTCGGTCTATCATCGTTTTTTGTTCCTCTTCCGCAGTGGCAATATAGTAGAGCCTGCTTTCATTTCTCGTCAATCTACCCCCTCCTTGCACCCTCTTCGATTACTCTCTCTTTTTACCCCTGTATTTCTCGGGGTTTTATACGAACAGCCTCGAGAATTAGTAATATCGATATATCGGAAAATACTGCGTACGTACTGACAAGCGCAAGGGAAACATGTGTAAAAAGCTGATTTGATGTGGAATACGGAGAGTGACTAGTGGCAAGGTGGATGGGTGGTTCCAACTGGCGAATGGTAAATATTTCAGCGAACGATGTTCTCCCAACGAGACGAACTACAGAGCGTAGATGGTATGGGTCGGACAGGATTCAGCTTAGTCTGCCTCAGTTGAAACTAACCGCGTAAAATATACAACGGCAGGAAATCCTCTGCACCCACTGCATCTCGCTCCATTCCTTTCTTCCGCTCCACCCCTTTCTTCCGCTCCTTCCTCTCGTTCCTCTATGTGTAGTTATAGTTAACTTAGTGCTAGATGGATATTAAATATGCTTCGCTAAGTAGGAGCCGCCCCACTACCAGCATATATTCTAACCAATCACTTTAATTTATCAAGTCTGAAACACTGGAGATTATTGAACTTCGCTCCCTTTTCAAATTTCCTATAAGGTTGGTATTGTTGTGGATAAGTTATGGCATTGACGCTAATATTAATAGTATGGCAGCGCGGGAAAAGCACAACTTGGCAAAAGGAGTTGGGTGTTATTTGGGGGCATAGTATTGGAGCTTCATGGTAGTGCTTGCACAAATACGATGCGAAAAAGTATTCAGGAGCTTAGTGGGATCGATCCGAGAACCATGCAATCTGCCGATGAATGCGGGCGGCATTTGCTGTGTCGCCCGACGGTTGCTGAAATTTTTTCGGAAATATGTGAAATACGTGGTTGCAGAGCCAGCGGGATGAGAGTTGTCTGACCCCAGGCTCAGAGCTTCCCCTTTCTCACCATGCGTAGCCTGCCGTTATTTTTTGCTCGAACCTTTCTCTTCTTCCTTACAACCCCGAGCTCTTAATTTATCAAGGGTATTGGCGTGGGAGCTGGAGGAGTGTAAAATCACTCAATGTGATGCGATGTCATTACCTAAGGGACCCTAGGGTTCGAATGGGGAGAGACAGAAAAAGTATAGTGGTGCATACACATACCCTTAACCGTAACACCGGAAGTTTATACTCTAAGCACTTGATTGAAGTGAGGAAGTTATCGATGTAATCAACTTTCAGAACATATATTTATGGAATCTGTAAAATATATCGGATTCTAAAAATACGACTCATATCCGAGTTATATGTCATAGTCATGAGACACTTCGCTCGTTAATTCTAAGAGAAACCGTTCGAGTTTTCCTGATGTTCATTTGAGTGTCTGCTTTGATCAGACGTAGTTACGACATTTCTTGAGAAATAGGAAATAATGATTCATAAGGCTCCGTAAGTTTTTCAATTACTAGTTTTAACCTTAATGGAGTTTTCCTTCTTCCGTTTGTATAACCCTCTTGCGCGCACGCGTTGAATAAAATAGTCTGATATTAATTTGATAAACGCCGCGCTATGGAAAGTTTCTGGTGCAGTGGCCAGCGCGTTCAAGTTCGAGGCTACTTCTATACTAAAACAAATGAAAGTTGAAAATATAGCCGACATACGAGTTAGTACTCTTTGCTAGCGCAGCATTCCAATTTTTTGCTACAGCATCGTGGTAATTTGTCGGAGGTTGAATAACCGGCGGCTATGGCGCGCATGTCGACGGTAGGCACACTAACAACGCTAGCGTCCCTGTCAAATTGCGTTATTGTGTAACAGAGCCATTGTTGCTTATACGAACCCAGTATACGACCTTTTAGCTTTTCTGTTTCGGGAATGCATACAATCGGCAGCAATGGCCCTGTATAAATCCCGTTACAAGACCGAGAAACAGTCTGCGCATGTATCAAACCGAATGCGTTCCAACGCACAGTTAAATTCGCTTTTGCCGCTTCTAGTTTTTCTTCGAGCTTGCAATAACTTATTTGAAAGTATTAGTTGTAGTTAAACCGGGAAAAGGAAACATTGAATCGAATTACCATTCGCAGTTACTACACTCGTTAATACTCAAAAAATAAACAACGATTTCCTCCTAATCAATCTTGCCTAAGTATAATCGTTAAAAATTAGGTTCGTAGGGATTGGAGTGGCACGCTATATTGGTGAAACTTATCTTTTGTTGTATTCGTAAGACTTACATTGATTTACATTGCAGTTGGACTTTCATTAATGTATCCGTGACTGTAGGCAGCGGGCCGTAGTTAACATTTCATGGCATCTACTTGTAAAACGTGAACCCGGCGTTCCATTTGTCTCTTCACATCGCTGTGATAGTGGATATGTACAAGTATTGGAGCTTACAATTTACTCATCACTATTGAATTACGTATGTACAGTCTGCGCTAGACCTGTATACATCAAACCTACATAATTAGAAAGCCGTGTTTGTAAATATTAACTCCCCTCAGAGCTTGCTTTTGCAGACGTATTATGCTTTCCATGGAGCGTTCCTCTTTCTCCCTCTCCCTCTTTCTACCTTTGTCTCTCGATGATGCTTTCGTCCTAATTCGAATAATTGTCGGGGATTCAAATAATGTAGATGGTGGTATGAAATACATTACGCGTAATTTGTTACCTGGCGCAAGCCAAGAATAACGTGTGTTAATCTGGATTTTCCGGCATTAGTTGGTTTTTATGGCGTTCATCTATTCCATAAACACAGCACTTTCTAACGTTTTGCGTTTACAGTACTTATTTGGTAGGACGCAAGACATCCAAGTGCGCGTGTCGAGTTGGAGAAGCGTTTTTCGAAATGCTATGTATTATTAACGGCTTTCAAGCGCGGCTCACGTTTCCTTTTATGACCAACTTACCCCCGCTCAGCGTCCCATGGGGATTTCCGTAATGCGAAAAATAGAACCCAAGGGGCTTGTAACCGTTTTGCGGTATAAATGATGTTATCGATTGTTTGTGGCTCGTTCAGGTTTTCCTCGGCGTTTAAGCCGTCCCCTTTACTGCGCCAGTAGGTCGCCTATCAATATAAATTGTATTTTAGATTACCGGCTGAAATTATTGCTGGCATTTCGTAAATCATTTCGATTCGTACCCTAATCAAGCGTGCACGGAAGTATAATTCAAAAGAAGATTAAGCTTTCACTAATATCGATAAACTCCCAGCTGAAGATACGTCCGTTATACTTACGTGGAATGTGCGATTACCGTAGTTCAATTTATGCTTATCCTATACTTCAGAGTCCTGTACACAGTTGGCTGGTGATCCTATTATATTCTTGCTAGAAAGCATCAACGGTACAACCCTGGCTATTGCGTTATATTATTAACTATCAAAGATTGAAGGAAATTTGCTGGGGATGTTGTCGATACTTGATCCCTTGTTTCATCAAGTTATCGCAGGTAAAAATCATTATGAGCTGTCGCTCCCACCCTGAAAGGTATAGTCTGGGAGTTGTCTAGGTGATAGGTCGGTGGAGCGGACTGCAGCTGGCGATCAATGTCGGTGGGTTTCGGATGATTCTGCTGCGAAACCCAGCATAATCAGACTGGTTTGAGTTCGCCCTGCCAGCCAAATCAGTCCTCCATTCGGCATTATCTCTTAATGAGCAATACTGTATATATGTCTTTAATCTCGTTCATAATAAGCCTCATTAATCCAGTCGAATAAGAGCGATTTATTTTCTTCTGCCAAATTGACCGTGCTGAAGGATCAATTTGGATAAATCGGAGTCGATTTTGCGATTCCAGCAGCCCACGGTACCTTCAACTTTGAATACGAATTAAGTCAATTTAGGACAAATCATATGAATGCACTTGCGCAGACGCAATGTTTGCACTTCTATTTCATCGGTATCACATGCAAGTAGAATAACATTGAAAATTATGAGTATACGAGGCTATGTGAGTGAGAGATGGCGAGGACGAGTGTATAAAGAAAGTGTGGGAGTTAGAGGGGATGGGTGAGAGAGGGGTGGAACGAGAGGGGGGGGGTGGGCGAAAGTGGAATACAGGTTACAGGGATAGGAAGGAGAAAAAGTGAGTAGAAATGAGATAGGAGGTAGAAGAGGCCAGAGGTTGTAGGTTGTAGGGAGGGAAAGGCAAGTGGAGTTGGGAGAAAAGGGTGGAAGGGGAGGATGTGGGAGCGAAGAGGGGGGCAGATTTGACCCTGCTTGTGCACCTGGATAGGAGGCTGTAATCAATACCACAGAAGGCGCGCGTTGCGCCAGGCTCACCTCTTATCCATCTACTGATACCTGATACATACCTGACAAGCAAATCACCCCTTTTGCGTACTTCAATGTCTTTTTAATTCCTCTGTGATCCGATGCCTTCGTCTTTTTGTCTATCCCTTCCGCCTGCCATTCGATGATCCTCTGCTCTCCTTCTCGCCAGCCAGCTCACAGCTCACATACGCTTGATGTTTGCTCCAGTTCCAATTCGTTGTTATGTCATTAAGACCGGCTTTTCGAATATCCATACTTCATATAAATAGAAGATGTTCGTTCGGCACTGGGCGTCGTATTATGATTTCGTTTGACGAGGAAAAAGGCATGCAGGATTTGTAGGACTCGAATGGACGAGATACCCCTCTTTTATACGAGATACCCCACGCGCTTTTCGTTAGGATGTATTTGCAGCAGTGCGCCGGCTCATCATAATATCGCTGACATCATATCACGTCTTATTTAGCCTGAGAGCAGATACTTATCGGAAAATGATACTGAATCATATGAAATTATTAATTCTGATGCGTGTACAAGTAGCTCCGTCCGCCCGCCCTCTCGAATATCGTTTATTGTCCGAGCTTCCTTTACAGCGATAAATCATAAATTCCGCTCCAATTCGTTGACGTTCTTGCTTTATCCTCTATTTCGTTTTTATGGATATCGAAAGGCCAGTAATCCCGTCACTTCAAGAGTGCTGGAGCTGGAACATTGAGCCGCTTTCAACTCTTTCCGGAATATTCGTTCTTTCTCGCATCGCAGCTTAATTACCAACATTTATTTAATCGGTTGCTGGGATTGCGTCTCCTTCGATGGTGGAAGCCGCGTGCAATGTGTTCCAAGCCCCCCTCTCCCCCACCCCCTATCCCCCCCCCCCTCCTGCCCCTCTACACGAATTTTCACTCGGCGATAAATGGAGAGCTTCAGAGTCGAACTGCTGGAAGTAGTATCCGGTAATCGGCCGAGATAAGTCGCCGTTAAATTGCTGGCTCTCTAATTGCGAATGGCTCGCCGGTCTCGTCTACGCTAATCGATGCCGGACGATGTCACATTACACGCGCTGGTGATGCATCGCTCTGGGAAATTGGTGTGTCGCGTGTTCAACGTTTATCCATCATGCGACTAGATCATACGAGTTTCTCTCGCTCTTTCTGCATTCACGTATTTTATTACCTATAACGTTTGCCAGTCTAATAATGTGGCTAAATCACACTCATCAATAGCACTGATGTTTAAGATTGACCACACGCGTGTAAGAGAGGCAGGGCGGCGTGATATTTCAAGTATTCAATATCTGAAATATATGGATCTGAAATAACAGATTGAAGTTGCATCGAAACTTTACCTTTCTTATTTATATGTATAGTGGTTGGAGCCAACCGCATGTGACCGAGGTTCTTGAATCATTGATATCCTTTGGACTGGTGAATGTGGGAGCTGCGATCGAAGTTTGCGTTTGATCATTTATTTTCTGATTAAGGATACAATATACATCGTAGCCTAGACGAAACACTTATTAAGTATATTATATTGCCTATCTATAAGTTGTACGGCATGTCCAGAACGCAAAGGACCAGGAATGTAAAACGGATGAGAGTCATGAGAGTTCGTTTTACTCACGTATAACAGTGGCGATCGAATGGAGTGACATAAAAAGATGAATGCTTAGGTGATTCTTGTTCTGCATCGATATAATATTGGATACGGGAGTATCAACAGATTTGCTTAACACACTGCGATATACATATCTTGTCAGTTTGTCCAAGTTACATTTAAGTGAATTTTCGCACGTTCGAGTTAACGACCATTGAAGTGAATTTAATAATATTTACACAAATATTTCGTCTCTCGCTCTTTCCCTCTTTCTCTCTTACTCTCTTATTCCTTCGTTCTTTCTACATCCCCCATACACACACACAGACGCACCGATAATATCTACTCACCTCTCTCTCTCTTTCTTTCTTTCTTTCTTTCTATCGCTTACGTTCTCTTGAGGCTTAAAGGGGTGAAACGCAAACATATACAGACACAGTCTCTCATTCTCACTCGCGTGCATGCATCTCACGCGGAACAAACTGGCAGTCGGATGAAATACAACGTGTTTACCAGGACACGAAGGAAGCACTGACGTAAAATCAAAATGTATGCTTGAAAGGCAGTGGAAATTTTGATATCGTAGGATAATGCCTGATCAGCATCATAATAGATTGGCAGGGACGTAAATGAATTGGTAGCGTGGCTCTTGGTACCAGAGTTAGGCGGTTCGGCAGTTGATACTTAAGATTGCCAGTGTACTTTGAGGTAAACAGAAAAGTCTTTGGTACCAAGAAAGGAAGTAACGGGATGACAATGGGAAATATCATCGAGGGATTTCATCAGCTAGTGTCGGCTCTCGATCATAGCTGTACGGCACATGAATTCGCCCACTCTGTCATCGGTGGAGAACCAATTACGGGGACGAGTTCAACGCCCTCGGGAATTAATCGAGTTCGCAGTCGCGTTTAATCAATCACACACACGCACACAGCCGCGCTGGTGCACACACGCACTTAGACAGTGGACAAGTGTAAAGTACTCTTCCTAAAAGAAGTAAACGTCTGTATACTGTTAGAGCCATTTTGTGAATGGTATCATCCAGCTGCCAGTTGGCATCGGGTTCACTCGCACGCTACACCCGGAGGCTGACCATGTGTGGCGGCGACGGCTTGAGTGAATTAAAAGATTTCTCTCGAGGAGCCAGTGGACCGTTGGAAAAAAATTCCTTTGCAGTCGGAGTTGCGATTAAAGTCTAAGGAAAGTCTTTGGAAAGTTTAGTTTGGAGTGGCAGTTTTGCTCACCCGCTCACCTGCTCGCTCTAACGAGCACTTGCCTGCGTTCCCGGCCTGTCCACGGGTTAGTTCCACTTTATGATTTCCCTACCCTTCCTTCCACTTTTACCAACTGCCTCTAGGACTCCCTTCTCACTCCTGTGTCACTTTCTTCTCTTGGCCGTGCTTCCGTTTGCCGGTACTTTCTGAATTTCACTCAGGATCTCTCACACTCCTTCGTTCTCTCTCGCGCACCCCGTTCGCTAATCGGGCGGCCAGATTAAATAAAACAAGCCCGTTCCCCTCGCAACAGTCCCTTAGATCGAGTTCTCTAACTTCCCCGATAAGCTCCATCCTCACGTCCGGCACCTCTTTCTAGTTACTTACTTACATATTCACAATTCGAAGCTTATTTCGGCCGGGGAAAGGCTTCCGCTTCTTCTCTCACTTCCGCGTCATTTCGACGAGGGGTGATTCAGCCAGGAAAAGTTTCGCACCACACGGCTATCACTTGATATACTGAACTTTCGGTAACGAATGTCCCATTATCTCGCTGTAACTGACGAAACTTTTCTCGGAGTTGTGCCTCCTGTCAAACTGGGCTGGATCTGGATCGACACGTATTTTGGCCGCATTTTATCCTACAAACCGTTTCTCAATCCTCAACCTAATATTTACATTCGCACGCCGTTCATTCTTTTATCTCTCAGTTGATTTTCATTATAATCTTGCGACGAAAATGGTAGCTGAATTTTCCTGTTCGGAATGCCCAGGCAATGATACACATTCTCGCGATCTTCACTTTTCAATAAGGTACCACTTATTACCTTAAGTTCGGCACACTCGTAATTAGGAAAATCGATCTTGCCAAATCGCACTGTTCGCTGCTCTACAAACATGTCACAAACGCACGGCCGCGCTTCTATACTCATACAAACTGAGCAGCCATGTCGTAAACAGACGACGCGACAGTTCCTTTCGTTATTACATTACGTTATACGCCACGGCAGCTACTATTTGTGCGAGTCGTTCACCCAAGGTTCTTTAAAAACTTAGGCGTTGCGCGGCAGTCAGATTCCTTCGATCGGCTCGTGTGAAAGATTGTTAACAGGATTGCACATTGATTTTACGAGAGTTGTTGTAACATGTAATTGTTAGCTTCTAGAATTCGGTCGCGTGAACCACGCACATATAGAACATTCTCGGTTAGTACACACATGTATTCACAGTTATTTCGGTATTCAATGCTTATGAATATGCGTCAATATGTGTCTGAGTGAGTCTCGAAAGTAGACGTGGCTGCTGCAACCAATTTCGTTTTACACTGACTAGACGGTAACGTTACAATAACAGTAGATTTGCATTACAGTAATACCAGTGCGTACTTTTTATGCATAATCATAATTATTACATTTAATTGTTATTAGTAGAGGATAGTAGAGAAGCCAAACTACCAGAGCTCTTATACACATTACACGGTATCGTAAGTAATCGCGTGGTATTGATGTTACCACATGTTGTTCTGCTGACAGGTTAACATCAGTTCTGCCCAGTCTGACTTCCCGTTCTCAATACTCGCACTATCTAGTAAAGTTCCTAGAGTTTCTCTCATTCTTTTCTTCTTTCCCATATAATCACCTTCTCTTCTCATTGTGCTGATCATATTATTTATGTCCCCGATTGGTCGAAATATACATGTAGAGCATATAGTACAAAACGCACCAGAGTTCAATGAGAACGAGGTGCGTCGTCGTCGTCCAATATTGTCGAAGCAAACTAATCACAACTAAAGATAGGTAAGTGTATTTCATACATATTTACAGAGGAGGAGGGTACATCGCTATCTTCTAAGGGCCGATGTTACACAATCAGCGGGAGCCCTCGATCGAAATTGGATCACGCCCAAGTGAATTCTTCGCAGGTTCGTCCGGAAGGGTTCTCGCTTTCGTTTTGTTTCTTGCTCCAAAGGAGCGAGTGGCAGGGCCACTTTAATGGGATCGCATGTGTAACACCGTCGATTCTTGTGGGAGTGGGTTGAAATTAGGGAAGCGAATTATATGGGCTGCTCGTGACAAGGCGGGTGTTCGTGCGAGCGTCGAATACCGCAACCCGTCATTCTCTGCCCGAAAACTAAAACCAAGTCTCTGATTTCCCGCAGCATTTTGATATCCGAGCACATTTGTTGCTTAAATAATTCCGAGGCTGTTAATGTGTTGATAATACGAACCTGCGTGTGCCAACCAACTCTCGCCCGTCAGATTGGTGTTCGCGCAGGTGTGAATGATCATTTTCATCCATCATTTTCAGCTTACGGCGAATTGAAAGCACGCTGGCGATTCAGACGCCACTTTCTGCTAATGGCGGATCATTATGCGAATTGGCGGCGGTGGCGCCACGGTGCTTTTCATTTTAAGAGGTACTGCCGTGGCTTATTAATCGTCACACGTGTACTGCAGCTTTTGAAAAAGGCCTATACATACATATAGGAATGTGTGCTCTGCTCGTGTTGGGAGGAAGGAAACACGCGTGCACATTGGCGGAGCTCAGGTTACAGTTGCCGCGAGGATGTAGAAATGTAAATCAGGTTAAAAGGCAATTACCACTTTTCAAGTAAATTGAAAGGTGTGCTTAAACGGATAACAGGGCATCCTGGTGCCTCTTGAGAGTTGATTACTTTCGATGCCAGCAGATATCGGTGACTAACGGATTCCCTTTTCCCAGTCGTCGCGCTTGTCCGTTCTCTTCCTCTCCCTCTACGTATACCGACCTCCCTCTATCATTCTCTTATTCGGCGGGCTCTATATATCAAGTTCATAAATCACCATTTAGTCTTTGCTTTTCCGTCCGCACCTCACTCTGAATACTAATTCAGAGTAGAGCTGTACATTTGGCTGCAGTGCGCCGACTGATTTGACTATTCAGCCTCGAAAAGTAAAAACTCACTCTTATTCCGGATGTGTACGCCGATTTGGCATAACAAAATTGCGAGCTCCACTCACTGTAAATCGTGTTAAAGTGTTCCTCTCCCTCTCTCTCTCTCTCTGTTTCTCATTTCTTTCACTAGGCTCGACTTTTTTTGCTTTGGAAAGAACGGATCGATACTGCAGGAGTGTATAGAATTAGGGGTTTGAGCAAATAAGTCAAGTGAAGTAATGTGAAATGATTAGGAGGCTGCGAATTTGCAAAATGCTATATGTTGTATAAACGGAGTATGTGATGATAGAAAAGATATTCGGAATATTTGGGAGAGAGTTCATAATCAAAAAGTGGAATGACTGCAAACATATTTCATAGAATGCATGTGGAGCCAATGGCGTATTATGTTAGATGAATACATGCGATATCGAGAGAAAGTTGTGCGGATAACAAGAATAATTCTAGAAATGACCGCGGACATTCCAATTGGACACATGCCAACGTTTCACCACAGTAATAGTGCAGATTTTGTAATTGAATTATTTATCGCATTGTAATTCCGTTTGAGTGGAGTAAAAATGCGTGTTTTTAAAGTTAAAAAATCTGGCTTCGTTATTTCGCATGGATATTGATTATAAAATAGAGGGTTTGTATCAGAGAGAAGATGTACGATGATGAAAAATCAGTGAGCATTGAAGAGGTAGTCCGGTCGTTTGGAAAGTCAGATTTTTCTGACAAATTAAACCAGGGCGGATTTTACGCTGTTGGTTCGTTGAGGAAATTGCGCTCAATGTCCATGATGGCAGTCGGCAGTTGGCAGCCTCCATTTTGAAGCTGCACAAAGTGTGAGGGGTTTGGAGGGCTTGTGAGGGTGTAATTGAAAATCGCATAGATTTGATTGATGACGAGGGCCAGTAGAATGCCAACGTTTAGGCACACACACACACGCGCGCGCTCGCAGGCGTCGGCACCCGCGCTCCCATGTGCTATTCTTCGATGATCAGTAATATAATCGATTACTCTCCGCGCTGGCCTCCCCTGTCTGCCGTTGTGTCCCTAAATAAATGATCGGGCAAGGTGTATTGGCACGCGAGCGCGCGATCATTAAACGCAAGAAAGGTTTATCTCTCTTTGAACAGGCTGCCCATTTGCTGTTTTTCTTCCATCGCTCATTCGTCGAGATATATCATAGTATTTGATAAAATGGGGAGCTCCGTTATGCGAGCTTTCATCCGGTGAGTCCGCCGATCCCAGATGAAAAGCATCCGGTACCAGTCGGAAGGATGAATTTTTAACCGATCGTCACCGAGCACGAAGATTAATCGCCCTGGGAAAGTAATAGCTTTGTCAGACTTCTAACTACTCTCTTAAGTGGTGTCGGCTCTCATGTAGAACCTCTTTGCCTGTCAGAATGAATCAAAGGGACTCCCAAAAAGATCTATAGGGAAACGTAAATCTGGAATGCTATCGCTTCATCTCTGCGAAAACAAATGATGCAAGAAACGTTGACGCGATATAAGAATGGTCGTTAAGGGTAAGAAACGTTATCTTACTCACGATGAACGCTCTACTGCTTTTCTCTGTGCTTTTCCTTTTTCCACCCTTTACATTTTCTTAGTGACTGAGCGATGTGCAACATACTTTAGGTACGTCAGCTTTCTGGCATAATTATAATTTGGGTCAGCTCTCTCCCTCTCTGTGGCACTGTCCCGAAAAGAGAAAGAGAAAAAGAGCTTCGCAGTTGCGGTTAAATTAAATGTAAGCCGGTGCACAATCCAGCTTTGTGGAAGTAAAGTCTTCTGCGAAGAAAGGTTCGGATAATGTTACGGTTTTTTAACTGATAATTGGATTCGCTTTCTTGGCAAGAGAACTTACTAAACAACAGAAGGTTATATTAAATATAGAAGGTTATATGAAATGTTTCACCGTCGCTGATATGTTCAACCCTGATAGATCCAGTTAAAATGAATGGTGTGTCGGGTCTCGTTAAATTTCCTGATAAAATAATCTTCAACGATTTTGTTGCAGTGGCAATTATACTCCAAGGGGCTTTCGGCGTAACTTTTTATCAAATCCCCCCGGAAGTTTCGCTACTTCACTAAAAGCCGTGCCGGCTGTTTTTCATACACGCGGACAGCGAAACATTAATAGCATTAGTTGGCAACATATGTTGTTCTGCGGTTTCGGAGCGGCGCGAACTTTTATTTTGTCCATCGTTAGCTACAGTAATATTCATGTGAACTTCGCTTTTGCGCGTATAATGCGGTACTGCGTACGATATTTTTGGTTTAATGGTATGTTTCTCTGGTGGCGTGCGCTCCGCAGTTACGAAGTCCGGCTAAACATATTAAGGGTGGGCCTGACATGCAATTTTTGATTGAGCAACAGAATGCTTGCATAGGTAATGACCACATGACGTTATTTAGGGTGCACTGGTATGCAACTATTTAATTACACAACTACCCTCATAGCATCCTGTTGTTGTTACTGATGGAATTATTCAGTTGCATAATCAAAAATTGGAAGTCGGAGTCTAGTTTAATAAGTCTGTCACACTCGCTCGTTCTAGCACCTTTAAACATGAATTTCACGTTCAGCCAGTAACTTCACTGGATATGATATGGATGGTAGAGACAATGTGATTTGACGAGGATTTAATAACTTACAATGGGAAGTGATTGGTTTGCTGACGTATGGGCTTTTCTTTGCGTTGACATTTTTTGCCACCGCTCATCTGTTGTATTTTCGCATTCGTTTTATCAATTTCTTTTTGGCGACAATGCTTGATTAAACATTCAGTCGAAAGTCCAGTCCGATGAAAAGAGGTGGCTTTAATTTTTAATTAAACTCGGTCCTGTTGGCATCAGAAGGAAAACAATAAACAATGGAACGGAAGCACTGGCTACTGTTTGGCTCTGCGTTCATGAAATGGATTTGTGACGTTATTACAGAGATGAATAAGGATAGATGGAAATAGGAAAAGTAGAATCGGGAGGACCGATTGCATTTTGCAGAATTCCCCTATCTCCCGTATTCGCCGCTCTACTTTATCCCTTCCATAGTATATATATACTTGTCGGATTTGTATGTGCCCCTCGATCTCCTAAAGTGGCCGGCAAAACCCATACTATCTGAAACGGCGTGATAGACGGTACCATTTTTCATCCGACCAGCCTGCGTACCAAGTGGATTTTTCACAAATTAGTCAACATAACGCACACAGTGTGTAACTATTGGATTAGTAACGCGCAGTCAATGTTTGATCGCCTGTAATTCAGCACTCAAGCCTACCAACTCACTAGAAGGATTCTTGTGTACCAAGCGTGCGTGTACGCCGTTCACTGCATCTATTTTCCTGGGAAAGCGCGCGTGTGTGTGTGGGTGCGCGCGCATGCGCGCCCGCGTATGAAAGCAGCGTGCAATGCAGGCGCCTCCATTGGAGAGAGAAGTGGGTTGGGGGTGTTTGGGGGTGGAGAACCTCGGCGCGAACATTATGCGGTGCGCCTCGCGTTTAGCTTGATAAATGGAGGCAGAATACTCGGGGAATGCAACCACCAGCGTAACCCCCGTCTTTGCCCGCTCCTACGCTACCTTTCTCCCCTGCTCGCTCGCTTCACCCGCCAGCACTCTGGCTGCTTCCGGTGACCGTCGGCACCACCGGAATCCCCTGATTCCAACCTGAAAAAAGCGGCTGGCCCTTCGAGCCGCAGCAGAAACGCAAAGTGGCTAGCTACCCGTGCGATTTAACCGCCTGACCAGAAGACTAGAAGTGCGCATCCTGCAGCCGGTGCTTCTGTTTTCGTAATGTAACTCGGAAATTGTTGGCCTACTTAGATAGGTAAATATTGTTTATTCATTGAAACGTGCTCGTGCATCAAAAGTGCTACGATTATTCATTCTGCAGCAAGGACTGTTCTTAGGTGTAATCGCGCGACATTGTATTACTCGCGTGGAAACTTTTTTAATCGCGTTTCGTTCGCCCGGGAAGGGAACAGTACGCGGCATTACTCGATTTCTCCCGGCGTCCGCGGCGGTTTTCAGTGCCGGCGCATTTGCCACTTTTCATTCATTATTCATTCCAGGCTTTCGCCGCCCGCGAGTCCCTCCCCCTTTTTTTAGTCCGATTTGGCCGAGAGTTTTATTAATCAGTGCGCCGCCAGTCGAGCGGAGATGTCGCTCTCGCAGGCCTGAGCTAACTTTCCACAGGATGTTCTCCGCGGGTTTTTTTCTGCTTTTTTCAATTTTGGAATTCAAATCGAGCGCATAGAGCGGAACTACTTCGTGACGCTAGTAACACTGAGCATAACGGCGACGCGGTGGTAGGAATATTGGCTTGGAATGTTTTTAGAGGTAGCTACTTCCACGCCTTCTTGGTACGATAGCTCGGTGGCCATCGTCCAAATTAGTCGGTGGATTTTCCGGGGCAGCGAGACGCAATGAAAGCGAATCCTGCTTCCAACAGAGTCACTGGAGGGCATTCGCGATCTGATGATTCACAATTTGGCGGCTGCCACCAATTATTTCCAGTTGAAAGTCTTTCTCGCTGGCAGCACCGGTGCATCCCAAAGAGCTGAGATAATTGTCATTATTTGGCTGGGACCCGTGTCTGTTATTACTGCAGAGACCGTTTTTTGAATGTGTTTTTGGGAAAATTGACATTTGAATTGAATTGAGCGTTGGGCACACGGACCTCTGTTTCATATGTTAATTGAGCCATAGTTGGTACAGTTTGAAATACAATTAGAAAGCACATATGAAAACCTTCAAATTCGAATGGGTTGTAAATTCATAAAATTGGATTGGCAGTTTTGTTTTCACGGGATATTTCTTCGCGCGTCAACCATGTATATATAAAGAAGTTGCGCGCGTGGATATGGATCATGTCCCGATTCAGGGACTTGGCAATTAGATGAAAGAGAGCACACCTGGGGTTATTGAAATGTAACATATTTCTTTCATGTTGAACGAAACGCTGTGATAATAGGGCCGCTCGTAACGAAACCGCACTGATGTCCGTGCCAAAATCTAGCTGGTGGGACAAGAGAGCACGGCAGTAACCAAGCGCCACTCTGCGCCGGCAAAAGTTCATTTGGTGCGCGCGTAACATTTAACGTTCAGAGCGTGATTGTACGTTACACGGAACATCGACCTGTAACAAACCCGATTACACACTACGTAGATAGACACACTCGCACACACACACATCTTTAGCCTCGCAGAGCGTGCCAAAGACGAGTAACCCGGCACGAATGAAAAGAGCAAATTACGAAAGTTGATTTCAAAGCACCGGCAACGTTTTCCGCTACGCCATGCCTATCCAATTTATCTAACACATACACCGCACCGAATTTTTGCAGCTGTTGCTGTTGTCGCGCATATGTTGTATGTACTTTCCACATCGGATTGAATTTGATCAAACGGCCTACCAAGTATTGTAGGATGTATCTTTTTTCGAGACGATGCGGGCATTAAGAAAGGAAACGAGGTGCCCGTTTCAAGGTAATATGAAGCGCGCAAGAATTAAATGGGTCGTTATTCCTCGTTAGAATTCCACCCGATTCCCTTTCATCCGTAAGACCTTTTTTTTGATCTTCCAGCTGCACTCTTTAATTCAGTTACTATATGTGCCTGTTAGTCGTGGAAAGCTTCAATCGATAACGCATGCTGCTCCGCTATGTGCATCCAGTTTTGTGTTCTGTATGCGCCCTGTCGAGGCGGCCTGTTGCTGTTTACACATATGTATAGACACGCATAATGGTCCACAGACTGATAATTTTCTGATTCATTTTCCATTTGCCAGGTCACCTAAATGTGCTCGGGATATCGATAGATTCACTCGCGCCATCCGGATCAGCGCCCGCTTGCCGCTTGTAATAACGCGTGTGCGGCTTTTCCTGTAATATATATTTCCGATGACTTGAGTATTAGGATACGGCTAATTTGGCGAAGGAGTCTGATTGATATTCAGGTAGAAACATCAACTAGTAGTTGTCTCGTTCAGTGAAAAGAATGACTGATCGGTAAGATCAGCGGGTAAAGTTAGAATAGAAATGGATGACGGATGACAATTAGGAATTACTCGGAGAATCGTGTGGCTTACGCGACTCTGCAAGGACTTACGGTACTATGATACTTTTAAGATTGTTTACGGGGGAACCACGAGTTCACTGCTCCTCTCCACTGAAAGCATTGTTTACAGGTTGTGACACACGAGAATTGCAGTGCTAGGCGCGCTCGTCTGCCCCTGGTAATTAGGGACTCGAAATTACATTGTGCTCGGTACGCAACCAAGCGCTGTCAACTTCATTGGGCTTTAATGACTGCAGTCGAGGTTGGATGGCGTAGGTCGTGCATTACGGCCGAAGTTACTGTTGCATAGCAACGATCCGCCCTTTTCGCAGCACCGTCGTACGTGATACACACAATAGGAAAGTGGTTCGTTCATCGCTCAGAATATCCAGACTCCATTTTCTCCCTCCGTTTCTCTCTCCATTCACCGTGAAAGCCTAGATTCTCCTAAGTCCGGCGGAATAATTGCCGATGGAAAAGCGATCCTTTGTATTTCGATATCGTTTGCTTCCATGGCTCTCACGCCTGTAACTAGCGACTCCATGTTACTCCGATTTCACTATCTCGATTTCCGCTTCCTAGTAGCCGGAGTGGCTGAATTCCCCGGCCTTTCTCTCCCTGCCATCATTGAACTGATTCGAGGAAGTCGGTCGCTTCCCTGTCACAATGTTGCGTAGCTTTACGCTCCACACACTTGTTCGCCCTATATGTCATGCACTTATAGGCGTCACTGTAATTGGACGCATTCGGGCGAACGTCACTCGCTCAAGTGTCATTGCGCACAGAGGAATTAGACGGAGGCCAATACACATTGATAGAGCCAAGAGAAGTAGACATCGTTCGGTAACGCTACTACTGCCAACTCTTTCTACCAACAGATACTGAGATGTCTGCTGCAAGTTTCTCAGGGTAGCACTGTGATTTCTCTATTCGCAGATTCATTGACAGTCATCCCGACGGAACAAGATTCCCGATGAGTCTTCGATTGATGCATTCGCGTGAATGCATCTCCCGTCCAAGTATTTCAATTCTGAGTAGCAGAGAGTGGAGCACACGAATGAGCATCTTTCTCAATACTCAGTATCTTTGTAGTAGCATTCCGTCCTGAAGTCGATTTCTCAGCTGCGCCGTTGACTTGTGCGCGCTTTCGTACACAAATGCAAAGACTCTTCGCTTCTGGCAAGCAGCAGAACACGCCGGAACCTGATGTGCACACGGACAGTTCGTGTAATTGGTGGGACGAGAGTCCCTCTCGTCGTTTCTCGGTTCAGCAGACTGCATCAGCGATACTTGGAGAAGTGTAAGATAGTTAGTATAGTAGTAGACAGAGGCAGAGCAGGAGAGAGTAGAGTCTCGGTTGCTTCGCTTGACCGCCATGCTGCATTGCCGCGGGATACTCTCCTGAAACAGAGGGAAATCACTTAAATTTTCGGAAGATACCACCAGTAATCTAGGATCTCGAACTTTACTGTCTAGATACATCGTCGTCTAGTCCTTATGGGAATGTTCTACATTCGGAAATCTCGGTCTAAACGCAAAGGGTTTTCTCCTTGTCGGCGTGTCGCGAGTTTTAGTATCACCATAGCTAAACAGCACCCGCTAATTACTTGCGCAACTGAGTTAGGGGTGACAATGTCAACATCATTACGGGCTTTGCCGCGCATGCCAAACTCGTTTTACTGAATGAGTGAAAAGGAAATACTGTGAGGTAGCATTCCCCTTTTAGTTCTTTGCTGAATCCGTCGCCGATTTAAAAGCTCATATACATATGGATGTATGAGAAGAGGAGGCGGTACGGGATGGCGATAGGGTGGAATAAAAGGTGACTCACTGTTACGCCGGGATTACTCACCATTGAGTACGTGAACGGTGATCGATTTCGGTTGAGCATTGCTGGGATTACAAGTATACTGTCCGGAATCGGTGGGTTTTGCTTCCTGCACGAGGAGGAAGCTGGTGGTGCTGTCACTCTTCTCCGTGACCACGGATACGCCGCCCCTGCTCGAGTCGTAGCTGATTATCTGCAACAGGAATCGGGCACGTTCTGAATCCTCGAATGGAGCGAGACCGTATCTCCGCGCTAAGAGACAGATGTGAAAAGAGGGCGGATAGCGATCGGGCAAGCTTCGAATCCTCCTTTTTATTGAACGCCTAAAAGTTTGAAGGGTTTGCCGTCCGAAAGAGTCACCGTGAACGGGAAGCGAAGCGAAGCGGGCGAGGCCGAGGGTGGGGGGTGGGGGTGGGGGGTGGGGGAGCTGAGAGAGCGAGAGATAAGCCTGCGAGATTTTACATCACGCCTTTCACCACAAAATCACCGTCACTTCGGAGGGGGTAAATTTTCCGATCCTCTCTCATTCCCCTATACCTCGTTCGCACCACGTCCTCCGGGATCAACTACTAGGAGGAAGTTGTAAAATCTGATGTGCACCATCTCATTATTCCCCGGCTGAAAGGCTATCCACTCCGCCTGTGAAAATCTCTTTAAATCCATATCCGGCGAACTTAAAATTCTGATTACCGCAGTACTCTGTATCATTTGGTAAAGGTCTTTTTTTTTGCTCTACGCGCACTTCAGACTTTGCTTTTCTCATTGTCACGGGCAGCTAGTAGCCATAATGGAGACGCGTACAATTCTTCTTTTCCTCGTGAGCCTAGCCGCCAGGATCGATTTAGGGTTGGAGGGGCAGTGTGTTCTGCGAGGACGGCGGCGGAGTGTACGATGGTACACACTGGCTCCTGCTGTATTTGTCCTGCGCCTCTACCACTTGACGTTCCTCACGAGTGTCTCTTTAACAGGGGTCGTAAGGGTCGGCGTTCGGGGGCTGGTGACTCTCCCAGGTAACTGGGAGCCGTTGGCGTCAGGCCTGAGACGGATTTCTAAATAAATGATCCGCAACTTCAACCCTCTCTAAGCTCCTCGTACACGTCGCCTTGGAGCCATGATAAGGGAGGCCAGCACTTGTCATATTTCTTGAAATGCCTTACCTTCACGGCCGCTTTGTACTCGCCAACCCCTTTTCGCGAATTCCCTATTTACACTGTAATTGCCTCGTATTTTCGCTTATCACGACGGAGTCTGGCGTTCACGACTTTTACCCCGAATCACTCTCAACATTTAACTCTCTACAAATTCATGTCGCTCAAGTGGTGGTTTAAGCTAATAATTAACTAGGCGGGCATACCACTATTCGCGAACTCGATTACCAGGTTACGTTATGCTCTATTAGCCGCAGTGCGTTATTTTGTCAGTGGGAATAACACTTGTAACTTTGCTTCGAAATTGCTTGGTTAATTGAGTTTCATGTAGAACGAGCAATAATGTCAGTACATGTCGCCATGTACATCATACTGATGTAATTGTCCAAATATGAATGAATATACTCATTTACATTGCGGAGATCGTTAAAAATATTTGCCGCTTCTCTCGTCCACAGTATTTATCCAAGGAAATGCCTTGAATTTTCCATTTCTCTTGGTTTATCATGGCATATAAGTTTCGGACTCTCGAGTCCTGTAATCTGTTACGATAAAAGAATGAACGAACACATAAACTACGCCATTATCACAGTAACACTTATCGTTCCGAGATTCGTGCTGTCGGATTCCTCCGATCTTTATTCTGCACTGCGAAAAATGGACAGACACTCCAACGGACCAGATAATTGTCGTGAGTCGTTGAGAGTTCGTAATTTGGCCAAGTTTTGAACGGATAGGGGGTAGGAGGAATTTGCGCGATTCAGAAACGGTGGTATGTGTGTGCATATGTGCGAGTGGAAGAATGAAGGAAAATGGGAGGTGGAAGACAGAGAAGATGGAAGGAAGCAGGGAGCGTCTCGTCAACCCCATTACGCGTTCTTAGGAGAAATCGGCATCCCACGGGATTGCCGACGACTCGATGGAAACATCTTGGGCTCAATGGTCCATTGGAATGGTTTCCTCCTGGCGCGTTGCTACTTTTGTCTTATCAGTCTTTCCCTGTGCCCCGATAACGACTCCCTTGTCTCCGTCTCTCTATATATCTACCTTCCTTTATACCTTTTACTCCACTACCGACTCACTATCTCTTCCTCTCCCTCTCACCTTCGGTTCATCTCAATCTCAATTTATCCACTTCATTTTAATGTGCATCCTTCCGCTGTTAATCTCCTGCAGATACGTTTCGTCACACCATTCTCTATCTCTCATTGTATATTTGTACAACCTAGGAGCCCGCTTTCACTTTAGTATTGGGAAGAATACCAATTTATTTTCGATTGAAAATTCGTCTCCGTAAGAAAACTATATTGATCTAGCAAACCGTGTGGTTTCTTTCGCAAATCGCACGTGTGATTTTTAAGCAAAAATATCTGTTTCTGACGAAAACGAGAAGCTTTCCTCGCCGATTACTTCTGTTGCTTTCTATGCATGTTCTAAGTGAGGCGAAAAGTAATAACTGTCGAATCGGCAACTTTTAAACTTTTCCACTTAACGGTAGAGAGCAATGCCGTACTCGAAGAGTTTGGAACTCGAAAGCGTAAAAGTAGAGCTGTTACAGCTATTGAGTGATACGTTTGACCGCATGCACGAGTGTTATGGGTATCGTGCAATGTGGTACGCTTGAAAGTTATACCTTTATATCAGAGCGCAAGTGTGACTTTTAAAACAATATGCCTACGCGATGTCCAAGCAAACTCGCATGTAAAGGTAGTGCAACGCAAGCGCCCCTTTCTTTCTTTCTTGCTCAGTTTCTTTTCAGACCTCATTTGGAGCCTTTCGCAGACACAAGTCTGCAATTCTAGCCGACAAGCAAGCAGCTGTAAATAAAGCAGGGCCTGACGTGGCACGGACGTGCGATGATATAAAAGGACTCACTTGCGTTCGTATTTGAGCAGGTTGAAATAAAGATTATGCCACTTTGGAAACGCATATACACGCAGCAAGGAATCCCCGGTTCCAGCGTCGGGGAAAAGCAAACTGACCCCAGTCTGATTTCTTTCCACCTCTTTTCCCCTTTCATCATCTACCTTCCTTCTCTTTGTTTTAAACCGTCCTTGAAAAAACCTGGCCGGTATCCTTCACCCATACGTACGAGTCTGCAGTCTCAATTAATCCGATGGCCCACTTACCAAATTTAAAATTCGAGAACTATCTTAATTAGTAGAACGCAACGTTTTATATACGGATGGCAGAGTAAATATAATTAGTGAAAAATATATTTATGCGTAATCAGCGCAGCGTTATATAATGCTACTGGAAATTTCTTTTGAACAAGTACCACTTCGCTGCAAACAGACATTGCGGTTATCGGCAGAAATTTCATTTAATTAATTAAATTTTGTAACTCGATTACACGGGCTCGACGAAAGTTCGACAATGGAGGAGAATCGATTCGCGTAACCCGAGGACATCGTGACTTGATTGCATTGTTTAGCCCTGGTAACTATACCCATTCGTACCCCCCATATCCGCACTCCTCTTTATGATTATTAGGAAAGTCCGTATCCACTTATATCCCGTAAAGTATAATCTCGAATTACGAGCCGTTTCACACTCAATTACCCTTTGCCGTGCCGAAGCACCGTAACGGGAGCGAAGGCCTGTGTTAACGCAGGGGGTGAACACTTTTGAGCCTGGAGGTATCAAATTTCCTGAAAGGCTTGCAAAGGTCCCAGACATAATCGTTATTGAAGCCACATATTTTTTATGCCGGCATTATATAGAGAGAATCAGGGGATTTTCACTACCCGACCTTATGCTTCCTTTGGTATTTCACTGCCGAATGATGGGGTTACGTAAGATTATGATACACCATTCATCTCTCCTATTATAAAGCTAAACTGATGAGAGTACGTTATTCTCAGTAAATTAAATCTGATTTATGACCTTAACTGAATGGATTTTCTCATCTTCTATAAAGTGCGAGAGTAAGTGAATGAGGACGCGGGTGGTCAGACACTGTATCACTATTTTATTTCGAGATATCCTTGCAGTGTTTCGGCTGGCACGCTAGTCAATTTCGGTAAGAAAGAATACACAAAATGACGCGTGTGTAAACACAAATTCGTTTTGCGAAAAACATAGCAGAACTACAGAGCATAATGTGCGAATCAGATTTCTTTTATTCGTATTGCTGTAATGCAATGGAGAGCGATTTGGCAAAGTCGGCTACGCCATTCTGGCACTGTTCCACAGGCAACATATAAATAAGAGATAATATCGTACCACGTTTAACAATTTCTTAATAGCTTCTCATCCAGATAAACCGATCAATGTGACTTAAGTTGAAGCCCGTGATACTCGCAAGTAAAACCAATGTAAGTGTCTTTGGTACAGATATTAACAGGATTGCGACCGCTTAGTAAGATTTGCAACTATATCAGAGTTCTTACCATGAAATAAATCGGATGGTGGCGCGCCCAAAAGATTCAAATTGCGTAAAAGAGGGAAATATTCCCGACAAGCTTATTATACGGAAGAGAAAAATCTAGCAAATTATCTTGCATACCGCGGATTGGAAAACACTATTTACGAGTATTTCGCTGGTCTCACAATGTGTTTGGTTCTAGGTGTTAACTAGAATGGCACCCAACAAATTGTTAAGCCAATATGATCGCGGCTAGTGCGGTTTTCAGTATTTAGGCGCAGCGTGTGAAGTGTATGTATTCGTATACATATGTATACTATGTAGAAAGAGAAAAAAAGGCAGAGAGATAGCACGTACGTGAGATGGGTTGGATCGTTGGATGAGGAGTGGTATTACCAAGCGAATTCCTAGCCAAACATCTGGAGATCGCGATTGCGCAATCGTAGTGGGGATCGGAGAGTCTGAGCTGAACAAAACGCACGTGTTCTCTCGAGCGGGTGGGCGCCTGGGCGCGCTGGTCGATGGAACGAGGAGACGCGTTCTCGAAATTCAATCGAAATCAAAGGGATGAGGTTTATTGGAGCATGAGAGGAAACCCCGGCACAAGCACCGGGAATTCCTTGCGGCCAGACAATGTTTCGCGATGCGAATCGATGGATCGACCGACCTTATCATCGCCGGATTGCAATTTCGCCTGATTCCCTCGAGACGCTTCGAGTTTACTCCTTATCGCACGGACCTACCAGACGACGCGACGGCGAAATCGTCGGCGGCGATCCCGCATGCTAGAGAGTCCCACTGTTCGAATCTCCCCTTCTCTATGAATCATCGCTGCTCCGATCTCCCGGCTTTCGATGGGCATCGTTACATTTTTGCTAGTGGGAGAGCCATCTCACAATATTTATGAAGACACCTCGTATACCTGCTCCCGTCGGAGTATTCCTAGTGATTATTGATGGTGAAATGATACTGGCATCTTCCCTGCGGAGCGGCACTTATGCTCCTTTAAATTGACCTCTCTTGACTCTATTCATAGTTGGATTCATAGGACTCTAGTCGCTGGTAAGACATGGGCCGTAATGGAATTTATCAATTCAGACTTCTCCGAGTGGAAAGTTCAATTGGATCCTCCGAGCAGAATTACAAATTACTTCAGTCCCTCTTGACTCATTATTAGTTGCGGCACGTTCAGGCTTCATGCGTTAGTCACGTGTTACCGAATTCATCTTGCAGCTCTGCGCAGCTATTTCTCTTGTAGTCTGCTGAATCCCAAAGGCCTCAGTCGAACTTACGGTGTTTAATAGGATCTCTCGTGCGCCGTTATCAGTTTCGTTGTAACTGACAATTTAGTGGTTGCTAACGTCGACGTTATCGGGATTTATCGTCCAGCCTACTGCGCCGTAAACTACTGCCGACCCTGCGGACTGGTTTATGGACTACTTTTATACAAGGGGCACTTAAATACACCGGAAAAAGCGACGTTGATGACCACACGACCTGCATCCTGCGACAGATTTCGCGTCGGGATTTTTTTCATCCGTCTTAACCCATTTAGGGATTACACGATTGTTCAATAACATTATTCGAACGAGAAAGCGAGTACATATTTGCCGATGGTATAGAGATTATCTATTCCAGAGTAGCCGGCAGGCAGACAGGCAGGAATTAATATCGTCATCAGTTATCTCCATAGAAAATCAGCTGCTCAGTGTGTCGTGTTGGTTTGAACGGTTTGAACTGAAAATTCTGTACCGCACTTTGACGGGATTACCAAAAAGACGTCCGCCAATATTTCCTCGTCGCTTTTTACATGTCTGGGAGATTAACATAAGTATGCATATTTATTTGTTTACTCGGCATTAGATGCTGAAGAAAGTACTTACGGCGTCGTTGTGATTCCAAAATATGTAGGCTGGAGGCTCCGGGCTTTGGAGGACGATGCATGTGAGATTAATGGTACTGCCGCGATTGATATACAAATCGGGTGAACCCAGAATCTCGGTTTTTGGCTCTGAAACACAAATAAACCGCAGTCATTTAGTTATACGTATCGAGCGTTCCACCTCTACAATAATCATAATACGTCTCAGGGACGTCGCAAATTTAACGCTCCTCTTCGCCTGCTTTTATCGATAATGCAGATAGTGCAGAAGTGCTTGGGCTAACATCAGACAGACATATATATATGTATATATTGGCGACTTAAATTTCTTTTGAGCGAAAAGCGAGCGTTTCAAGTGTGGGGCGGCGGGAGTAGGGCGACTTGAAGTTCTATCGCCTTGGCGAACGAGGGTGAAGGTGATCTCGATAATCGACCATGCCAAAACGAGGGGCTTTCGACACGCGGTGTGCAAATTCTGCGGAATGGCAGACTACCCACGTGATGGCTTTTCCTTCCAGTGAAGAACTCTTTAACGATAATGTCTGTCTCGAAAGGTAAGAGGAGGTGAGGGCGGTCGAGAGATAGAGGGACGGGAAGAATTGCTTGGTAATTTATTTATAATGGCAAAAAATGTCAGACTTCTCGGCGGAGCTATATTTATAGGGAGTTCGGCTCGACGCTCGGTTTCGTGTCCTTTCACCGTGGCGAAGAGCGATGTGGTTGACCTGGCCGTTGTGCGCTCGCCTCGAAAGAGCACTTTGAGGTGGCTCATATAGAGGATATCCGGCAGGGTATCTGCCACGAACGAGCGCTGTACAGCCAGGAAAAGAGAGGGCGAGCTGGAGGCAGCCTGCTCGAGAAAGAGAGACAGAAGGATCGAGAGCAAGTCAATGAGAGAGAAAAATAGGGTAGGATGGCCGAATTGCGAGTAGAGAAAAAGAGAGTGAAGAGTGATGGGGGTGAAGGCCGACTTTTTGGCTTGGACAAACGAATTTCCCTGCACAACACACGCCAATGGCCGCGTTCGTCTGCATGTATGTCGGCCTGTGCTTGTGCGAAAATGTGACCCTTCCGAAAAGCGGTAGAGTGTAGGAGAGCCGGCAAGGGAGAACGGGTTAGCCGGTAGATCGATGTGAATATTTTACGGGCGGCCTCCTCTTCAAGGATTGACCGAAATAACCGGGCACCGTGTTTACGGCTTTGTACAGCCAGTGATATCAGAGACGGCGCGGCGGCTTAGCCCTTTAGCCGTAACCCTCTTCCCGCCATATAACGAAAGCCTCTTTAAGAATTGGATGAGATTTGCCTTTTACTCAACCTCTGCGTTCCTTTATCCGAATTACCTTGCCGCATTGGATCTGCACTTCGAAAAGTTCAATTTTCTCGTAACTCGATTAGTTTTCCCTTCCATCGCATTGATCTATCGTCGACGAATTGTTGGCTGCTCCACTGTCACTGGGTTTTGACGTTACATACATATTTACAGTCATCAGATTTGCCGAGATTTTTTTCGTGGTCGTTTATCGGCTTTGTGTGTGGCAACAGCCGTAAAGCAATGGGAGGATGTCGATCGATAGGAGGGAATATACGCGAAACGCTTTAACCTGGGTTAACCGCAGATGAAAGCCGAGTTGGCTGGCCTGGGACAGCCACACAGCCCGAAATCACGTATCGGTCCCTAGTACAGTTTCGCTTTAGTCGCCCTCTTTCCCTCTCTGTTTGTCTCGCATTTTGGAAAAGGCGCCACCAGCCACCGAATTCTAATTGCTCGCTCTGAACGCTTTCAGAAGCGTACTGCCTTATATGAACCGGATAGATTCGAGCTCTCTGAAACTCGCACTGCTCCCACTGTTGCAAACCCTCCTTTGCACTTGATGCTTCGCAGAACAATGCAGCATTTCACTTCCTACCAACGCAACGCCTTTACCAACCACATATCATCATGATGCGCGCCGATTCTACCAGATGTGTTACTGCCCCGTTTATCTAAATAATAACATGCATACTGTTTACTGAACTCTATGAATATACATGCTCTAATGAAAATTTGAAGTCCAGAGAGACTCGGTATAATAGATACCAAATGTATATCTTGGTTTCGCAACCGCATATGCCTATCCTGGCGTTCAAGTAGTATAAGCAAATCATGGGTCAGCCATACGAGTATATCTATAGTAATGATGGCACCGAACTTTCTAATGTTAATTCTCACTTTCTTTTAATGATAATTGTCTTATTAGGACAAATATTAATTGCTGTATACAAAGGTTTTTTACACTGATTATTGTTGAACCAAGTTAATGATGATCGTACGTCTTTGGACCAAGTGGAAGAATCCCAGTAGGTACTAGCGGGTGATGGACAGATCTAGAGATTTAGTTCCATTGCATTATTGAATTGTGAACCGAATCGAAGTGGGATAGGGCTTTGTACTTTCCAGGAGTATTTGTTCATGAGTTCACAAAGCGACACTTGCATGCTTTGCTGTGGACACTGGGCCTAAGTAAAGCACCGTTTACAATGGCGCGCCTACACCATCGCGTTCGAGACACATTGGTTGCGAGGCGTGTACTGCCAGCGAAACTAGACAGAGACACGGGAACGGAAGAGCACAAGAGGATGAGGGGAGACCAGTCCGATCTAGTAGAACGCTCCATGGACTACACGGTAAATTGCGTTAGCCGATGCGATTCCACGCTGATGTACATGTCGTATCTCGAATGCGACCATTCGATGCAAATTGAAGCCGATTCCCCGACCTGAAATAGGAATCCAAATCAGCGAATCGGGAAGAAAAGATGATTACCTAGCGTGGCCTTTACGGTAACAGACAAAAAGTACTCCAAAAATAGAGCGTTCGATGTTCGATCGGTGGAAGACATCGCTTTCGAAACGACTTGCAAAATCAATTTGCTGGCCATCTTTAGCCGAACTTGACAGCCTGCTCGATATGCTTACTTTTCAATCCGATGGTTGCCATGCTATATATAACAAAGTGCTGAAATTCTACTTTTGTTACTCGTTCGTTGAAGTGCTATGAGATAGCGAAAGCTTTCAAGTGTTGCAACGCGTTGTAGTTAATCCAGGCGAGTTCAGGTTAATGGAAGCCAGTAATACCGCACGGGGGTAAGCGGATGATGACTACTTAAGTTTTTCCTAACGAATAATCCCACGAGCGAGTTAATTCCGGTATACTTCATGCACGATTACACTCTATTCTTCGAGCGAATAGAGCCCCCGAGCCTGATTAGTCTGGGTATTTTCACTCAAGGATTAAGGGCTAGGTTGTCTATCTGTGCATTTTTAATGAATTTCAGCTACGCTAATCTATATTTCAATCCATTGGGATACTGAAATATTAAAAAAAATTAATAGTAACATGATCTTGAATTTTCCTTGACTCGTTTCTCTTGAGTGCCGAGAGAATAGAAAAGGCTGGGTGGTACTGGATAGGGTAAGATATGGTTTATTTTTAAGAATCTCAAACATCGCACTCGGGAGCTTTTCTATCTTGGCTGTGCATGGATGAGAGAACACTAAAAAGAACAACTTCTCGAGAGAATCTTGACTATAGCCAGAATGGAATGTAAACAGTGTGCTTTTCCTCCTGTTTTGCTTCACCGTTTCGCTCGCAGAGTGGTCAGGCAAGGAATCACACAAGTTTTTTACCAGTCACCTCTACTTTAGCTGCTTGTCCCATCCTTTCACGTGTTACTTTCAGACCGCCGAGAGAATTTCCAGGATATTGGTTCCATTAGTATGCGGCCCTCGAAAGAGCGGTCAATTTTAAAGGGGTTGCAAACCGGTCGCTTACGTATTTTTCTCTATGTCTACCGTAAACCCGATACTTTGCGGCTTATGACCATGGTTCTTAGAAAATCGCTTACTTTATGTTTATCGAATATTTCATATGTATAGAATAACGAGGAATAATTTTCTATAGTAGAGCCCTAAAATATTTACTATCGCGATTAAGTTTTGAAGGCTTGTACTATATGGGAAGTTCCACCACAAAACTAGGTCAATGGAGGTATCTAGAATTAAATGGTTTTATATTTTAAGTTATTTCATTCGGTGTATCCTTGTATTCCGACGAAATTATTAGGGCAATAATGAGTGGGCTGTACGCAGCTCTCCAAGCGGAAATTTCATTCAGGAAGGATTCTTTAGTTTTGTTACAGCGTGAGTCAAATCTCTTTGTTAAATTATCTTGCTTTATTTTCAACGGTATTAATTTGGGTAGTTTTTACTTTATTCTATTCTTTTCGGAAGATCACGCTTGCTTTCAACTCCCACTGAATGTTTTAGTGAATTTGTAACTACTGCCTGTTCATGAGTATATCATACGAACTGCCCCAAAAAATGTATGATAAAATTTTCTTCGTGAAAAAGTATTTAACGCTATAAATATATTCGGTCAACATTAGGAACTAAAGCCCCATAAACTTTCGATGTAGTTGGTGATGACGTATACTTTAGCCAAATAAAATGCCTTAAAGTGCGAGCGGTCGGTGATAAAGGCAGATTGTTACCCTCGTTCTTCTGACCCGGGGACACATGGAAGGATTGGTTTTGTCCTTCTTAAAGCTATACTCTGATCAGGGGTGTCGGCTAAAGAACTGCTATAACTTTATTACAACGTCCGAGCAACTTTTCCCGTATCGCTCTGTCATTCACACCGGTTACTTCTCCCTTTTTCTTTGCTGGTCGTTGGCAGCAGTCTATGGTCACCTATGTTACTGAGTCAGGGCCAAGCGTTCGCTTTCCCGCTTATCGCTCTAGTTAAGTGAATAGTAGAGCAGTAAAGCGCGACAGTTACCAGCGCTCGACTAAAGGGTGCTGAAGGGCAACGTGTGTGGATATCATCTCGTAATTCAGTCACATAACACAGCACACTACTTTAGCATGATATTCTACGAGAGAGTGATTACGGCTGGTTGTTGAAAGAGTGTACGGAAAGTGAATCGCACTTTAATTCCTCTCTCGTAGAATCGTTTTGTAGAATCGATCACAGGACAATCTTGTTCCAAGCCTTTTATCTTTAAGAGAACTTCGTTGCTCGTAACCACTTTTAGTATCACTCGAAAGAGACGTCGAGGCGCTAATTGTCGATCGCACTTGACTGGCGAAAAGTTCGGGAGGTACGGTACTAGCGCAAGGTAAATAGAAGTGTGAGACTCAAGTTGGACTAGTTTTTGTCAATGACCACTGCGAAGTAACTAATCGATACCAGCCAGTAACTGAAGCTATTCTCATCCTATCTAACTTTAGCTTAGTTGTCTAGATGAGAGACGACCGTATTGACCGTCACCCCGACCAGTGTCAGTGTGATCAATGACGCGAGCTAATACGCGGGGACACCAAAAGTTCGCATAGAAAACCCTGCGGGCTTTTTTCCGTTTTGTTGATCACGGTGTTAAACTTATTCGCTTTGAATTGCAGATGCGCATGGTTATAAAAACGCTCGCATGTTCGGTGCTGCCGGTATTTGCTCGATTTCTTGCCGTGTGCCAACGGCACACTGTGAAAGGCTGCCCGAGGATAAGCTTGTAGGGGAAAAAGGTTTTTCGATATTTTGTAAACGCTTGAATGCGTGATCCGCTTATAATACATATATGTACATGTTGCCGAGCAACATGCCGAAGGCTGTCTGGGTTTGCTTGGGATTGGCAACTGAAGTAGAGGAACATCGAAATTGGCGCAGCAGTCTTACTGCCAATAGCAGTTTTTACGTTTCTAGGTGTTTTCATGAGGTTATCGTGACAATAATGAAAGGACCAATCCAAAACGAACTAACGATATTATAACCACTGAGATTAAGTTCGGTCATGCGAAGTCTCTTGGTTCTTAATTCAAACATGTGGCCAAATTCCATCTAACATATCCACTTTATCCACTTTATCCACTTCCACTTGGCGACTTCTCCTGCACTCTCTCACTCCCTCTTTTTCTTTTACTACATTTTGCAATTCTCTGTATTTTGGACAGTTCCTCCTCTTTCACTTCACACTTTCCGCACCTTTAGACTATGTTGTGTCAGACTAGACCGCATTTCATACCATTAGGGTGACTTTAATGCATCACCCCCCTTTCTAAAAGACAGTGCAACTAAAGCTTCCCCGTGACCTCGTGGCTACCGACGGAAACAGCCTTTCTCCCATCACTGAAGTTATCTTCGTGCGTGGTTGTGCAAAGTGTGAAACAAGCGTTAGAGTTGAAATGTAGTTGTTGCATAAAAACTTTCACTACCAGGATAGCTGAGGCAATTAAGGCACAAGACACGTAAGAAAGTAACTTATGTCCGTAAGTAACTTCTTTGAATTCCACGTCTGTCGCAAGACGGCAATGTTTCCGCTCGTTGCAACGCCTCATTTTGGGACACTCCGCTACTTCCGGATCTTGAGCGGAAGATATGCAGTCCTCTTTGGAAAATCCGTGTAAAGTCTAGTGACTTAGAATGAGGACGTGACCCTGTATTTCTGCGGCGAATGCCCGCCCAACGCAAAAGAATGAGGAGGGAAGGCTGAGTGTACGAAAATAGGAGAGCGGATGCACAATGGAACGGATAGGTATATTTCAGGAAATTGCTATCTGCTCACTTTCCTTTTATCGAATCAGGAGATTGAACGCGTATTCCATATGGGAAGGACACAGTGTGTAATCTACGTTGGGATCACGCTTTTACCTCCACCCAACTCGAAAGCTAGCGTAACATTTCCTCTATTTTATTTTGCAGGACTTCCACTGAAGGCCGTCTACATCGCCTTACGAGAAAGCAATTTGATCATCTTTCGTCCCTATCCTATTAAATGGATTTCACCAAACTCGTATGTATCACTATTATCACTGCGATCATAAACAAAGATTTCAGATAGTTAGAAATCTAGTTGAAAGATTCACTCTAATGTTCGTAAACAATGCGATTCTTTAAAAGTAAGGCTTTTCACACTGCTTGCTTGAAGTCGGCTTGCGGGTCACAGCACTGCTGTGTCACAATGCCAAAAAGCCTCGTCTCGAACATTTTCCAAAGGATCTCTAAAAGCAAATCGAAGGCAAAGAACACAATGCGCAGTTTTGTGTTCCCTCTCTGCTTCCCCACGTCTCCCTTTTTCTCCTTCTGGGCCAGTCTTTTTCTCGCTGTGAAACGGTAGCTTTTTCTGCTTGGGCGACACGTAGGTGGCAGCTCCTGTCATGAAATCCCCGCAGGGCAGCGACGTGGGTGCATACCTAATCACAGGGAGAGGGTGAAGAAGAAGGAGGGAAAGAGAGAGGGCGATCGTTTTTCAGGACCCTCAAAGGTTCACGTGCACGTGACAGTCGATGGCCACTTCTTAAATACATAGGGAATTTCGTAATAGCAAGTAAAAGAGATCGCTTTAACCACAGGTATACATGGGGTGCATTTTTGGTAGGAAACCGCTAACGTCTAACTTAGAATCTGATAGTAGATTACTCAAAATGGCGAGCTCTGGGCTTGGCCGGCATGTATGGTGATCTTCATAGGCTGATAAGCGCCATTGTGCTAGCGAGGGTGCACATTCATTCAAGCTGATTCCTATCGGAAGGTTAAAAACTCTTGATGCTCCCTTTTTCACACGGCTGTTCTTTCAATTCTTTTGATGAAAGGTTGTAGCAATTAATTGAGCGAATAAATATTTCTAATATAAAACATTCGCGATGTTGAAATAATATTAAGGCGAAAGAGAGAATAAAATGTTGATAGCGGAATGATGAGCTAGCGCGTACAAAAGATTACAATTACGTGGAATGGAATATTGCCCTGCTTGAAATCGAGGAGCGCCTCCTTCACTTTTCAAATAATTCCGCGTGGTAGCTGGTTAGATGTCCTTAAGGGGAATACTAGAATTTGCATAAGACTATAAGCGGATGGGTCGAGTTTACTGTTTTCATTTAAAAGCCACACACGCCCGGGAAATACTTGGCGAGTGAACTCCTTTCGTCCACGAGGTACTTCCACGGCGGTAGTAGTTGCCGGGCAACTTCTTATAATGGCCACCAAGTGCGCTCAGATTGCCGGCGAAGAGAAGGCTCGAATTTTTATTGACAATGCCGCCGGTAAGTGGCAATAACGTAGGTAGACTACCAGCTGAACTTATCGTGCGAAGGGAAAAAAGGCGGCGTAATACTCGCTCTGCGAGAGCGTCTCGGGCGATAGAGTTTTCTTTCTTTTTGCTCTTTCTCAGCCTGAAGTGTGCAATATACACGCGTACCGACACTCCAGGCCTGAGCATTATTCCCTTCATAACTAGACCTGGATTCGTTGGGGAGTCATTCGAGCGGCTTAAAGGAAACTAGTTGGGCGCACTTTCGAGTTTTCGAATCACCGACAATCACAGTCTCAGTAGTAGAACCTTGATGGATCTGTTAGTAAGTCTGTGATTCATCGTCTGCCCAAAAGAATTGCTAGGAACAATGCGTCATTTAAGTTTAAAGCCCCACAATGTTTGTACATTTATTAACAGTGCAACAAGTGTGCTCAAGACAAACAGGCGAATCCCGTGAAATTGTTGGAGCGTTGTCGGAAGTTTGCCCGGTTGCGGAAAACCTCGGATTACAGTGTGAATGGTACGAGCGATATTTGTTGTTGTAAGCTACTTCATTTAATTAGAATGGCGGCAACTTTCCTCCTGAATGTTTTCACGCTTCAATTGAAGAGTTCTACCTTTTCCCGGTGATCGCGTGCTGCTATAAAAACAATTTGTCTGCCAATCAGTAATTTAATATTCACCGGCGATTCTTTTGTAGGAGTTTATCGAGGAAAAGGTTCCGCTATTCCATCAGCAACCGTATTGACTTCCTTATTATTTCGGTTTCGGTGAAATTGACGCAACATCAATGAGAACAGGTATTACGGTTCCATGAAAGGTGAATGCGTTCTTTGGCGTTCTTTAACTTTGCCACTCTAGCAATTTCTTTGGTCACACTGTGCGACGACTTCTCTTCTTATTAGTAGTGCTTCAAGGAAGCTTATGTATTCAAGGAGTCTGCTGGTGCTTCACTCGTTTGGCACCATTCTCCGCGAATAGCGGTACACTTTTTTTGATGTTTTTGAACTCTATACCTCGTTCACGGCTAAATAGATCACGAGACATATTATATAATATGTATAATATCTTGCCAGTCTGGCGTACCTTTTCTACTTTTCTGTATCTCTAACGTGGATTTTCATATTTCACAAGGGAGATGCGGTAGGATATTGGAATATCCCTGCGTTACTTGGACCGAGGCGAAACAATAATTGATAATTTTAAGCGTAAAGCTATAGCAACGAGTCCGCGGTAATCTTGTGCCGACCAATTTCACCTGCCCCTAAAATATGAACCACTCTCCCAGCTAAAATATCGCGCAGCTGGAATCTGTATTTCAGTGGGTGGATAGCGGACGCAAGAAAAGCGCTGGGGAAGAAGAATGGGCAAACTTGAGGCGTAACATATTGTTACTCCTCTGCGATTAATCGGCCGTGCTACCCAAGAAATCGCTGAAATAGCACTTAGCTCCAATTAGAACTACGCAGTCTATCCCCAGACTTTCCCACCGGCAGCCAATCATTGCCTTCAAAACTTCCAGCCTTCTTACCCTCTTTCTTCAGTTCTTCATGCGAATGCCGTCACTGGCATTCCTCGTTTCTTTTAGTTCGTCGAGTACTCGGCTCTTTCTTACTTCTTTCTCTCTCCGCTGCACTCTCTTTCTTACGCTCGCTTACTGACAGTCACTCTCCCGCTTTTGGCTTTGTCTCGCTGGTGGCGAACTAGTGATTCATATTTTGTGCCATTTCGCTTGGGGACTTTATGAACGAACAATTTCGTGGCAGAAGTACAGGGTAGAGTCATGGCCGTCGGGGAACTCACCCTACAGGCATCGCCAAGAAGAATTGGATCTGCTAAGCTGCAATTGAATTTTCAACTCGCTAAGTAGCGTTGCGTGATTAACAAACCAGTCGCCAATCGTTTCAAGCTTCCGCTATTCTCGTCACTTTGCTAAGTATCATCTGAGCCATTCGGAAACCTTTGTTCCAACTATGCTTCTACGCTCACCCATCCGTAAAAAGTTACTGGCACATTCTCACAATGAGTTAGTAAATACGAGAATTTGTTCAGATTTTGTTGAATTTTAGCTTGTTGCTAGGAAATACCAACGGGCTAATAATGGCATACGGCTGCAAATTCTCATTAGGTGCTAGTTTAATTTACTTTGACACTTGGATGCCGTGATGGCCCAGTGAACCGACTACACGGATCCAATCATCATTCTCTGCTGAATTCCCCCCACCCGAAATGTACATATCGTAGAATTATTCGTAGATTTAACGCTGATATGCGAACTGTAGTTTAATCATCGCTTTCGACTGGCAAACTGTAACAGTCTGATAATTCCAGACAGTGCTAAACGCTGATTTCTGATGGATGAAATTCCGGGGAAAGCGTATCCTCGACAGATTGCTAATTTAGTACGATTAAATATTAGTCCATTTCATAATGATGGAAAATCCAAGTTCCAATCCTCACTGATTTTGAATTTTTAACCAAAACTCACTCTATTTTATCGATCAGTAATTATCAGATGTGAAGTAATAGACAGCAATCAATATACATCGATTTTATCTGAAAACTTGATTCGAAACGTATCAGTTAACAGGATCTCGAAAATAACGAATTTGTAATAGCTTTAATGATGTAGTTGGCGAGTAGAATTGTTGAGGCTGAGAAACTTGCCAGCGGGAAAATATAAAAGTAAGTGCGATGATGTGAGCATCTTTTGCAATTACAACTGGGCATGAAATTTTCTCGGGATGAAGCCAGTATAAAGTGGCGGCGTGACGCGCTGCAGTTATATCGCCCCTTTGTGTTTGTTTCGTACGCTTATGACTGTGTTTGCCAGGCTGGAGTAGAACTCGGCTGACAAAACCAAGTCCAGGAAACGGGAACAAAAGGAAAGGACGCAAGTTGGACTGCTGCTTCTGGTGTTCGCTCGCCCGCTTGCCTTACTTTAAAGCGTCTTGTTTCCTTGCTTTTTTTAACATAATCACATTAAGTAGTTAAAGTCCACTTCTTGGAGAAGAGGGATTGCAGAAGGAGCTCGAGGGTTCCTCAGCGTTCCCCAGTGGGCCCGCTTTACGATCTTTCATTTCGAGCTCGGGAGCTCTCGCCGGACTACTGAATTGTTGTTAAGAGAAAGCGGAGGCAGTGCCAATGGATATAGAAAGCGGCACACGGCGTCAACTACGTTACGCTCTTCTTAAGGGTTTCATGCCCGCTGGTCTATATTGGACGCCTCGTAAATCGGACATCTAACACCTGCTGACGCCTGAGCACGGGGGCAAGAAACACGTACCACTGAAATATGAAAGCCGCTCGGTTTATCCGACACTACGACGCGCCCTACTTTTTCGAACTTGCTTGACACCGCTGACGATGAAAGAGGTGGAAATAATATTTGCTCTTCCATTTCGCTCAACGAAGATACGCTACACAGCTGGCACACCTATCCCCGTCTATACGCAAAAGGTGAACTAAATTCTCGTTAACTTTGTCAAGTTGAATAACGGTTCTTATTATTACACGCGATAGTTCTCGCACGAAACCACCGCTGAATTAAGTACCTCCGTGGCCAGGGAACTTGTGCATGCTCAGATTACATTCCACATTATACCGGTTGCAGGACCTCATTACGACATACCTGCACCATAACAGGTCATTTTCCAATGGTTTGGAATGCTAGATCACATTACCACTGTTTTCGCCCATAGCCACTTTTTCTGTTGATGTCGTATAAGAATGACCACGGCGGATTCTGGCAAATTTCTTGGTGGGATAAAGTGTAGTGGTGCGTTGGGCGTAAAAAGGGGTAAAAGAGGGAGTAACGGGTAGGTTTGTTTGTGTATTGTTGAACGGGCTTTGGCTGGTAGTAGGGTACGTTAGAAGAGGGCAATATAGAATGAACGGTGAAACGGGCATAGCGTGGGCGAAAAGACGAAGGCGATGTGGAAAAGAGGCAACGTATATAGTGGATAGTTGCGTGTGTGTATGTGTACACTGGAGAGTGAGTCCGGGAACGTTTTATCTTTTTGGCACGGAGTATAGGTAATCGCGCCTTATATTACTCCGAGAAGCCCTCGTAAAGGCTGCTTTAAAGGGTTTTATCATCGTCGGACCGAGAGGGTACTATTACTTTGCGCAGAACTCTGTAAACCCTCTGCCTTCTCGACTGCTGCGTCTAGTGTCCCTCACGGCTCTCCTCTAATTCTCATCCCAGCACTAGCAGCCGCCCTTTCCTATTTCGTCTTGTCTCCTGCTCGACTTTACCGTTGAACCTCTGGCAGCCTACTGTTACTGCTTCGACGCGCTAAGAAGCTCACGATGAGAAATTGTCTGGATAAGTCCTGCTCTCTTCCATTCGGCCGACACGCCGATGTTTTCACCTCGCATTACAATAGTCGCATTATATACCCCACACCTATGCGACGTGTGCATGGAAGCCTGTAAACACGGCCGCGCAACACATATACGCTAATCCCAGTGCGAGCATTCTTTTCCATTAAACATCCATTTACAACGACTTATCCAGTGGCAGAATAACCTGCGCACTTGTACAAATTACAGTACCTTTCTGATAAGAATAATCCATTTACCTTCTGCGCGACGGTTGATTCTGTCCGGCTTGGTCAGACTTTTCAAATTTCATTCGTTCATGCGCTCGCTATACTCTCGTATTTCAGGACTATAAGCCGCCTAACACAATATACAATTCCATATAGAAAGCAGCTGCATATCGAATTAACAGGATTCCAGTACATCAGGCAAGACTGAAATATATATGCCTCATGAACAATTAGCAGCGGTAATCGGGTTGGCCGATTTTGCCAGCCCCTAATTAAGTAATCACCATCGTCCTGTTGCCTGAATGATTTGACGTCGCGGCATTATGCAAAGTAAATCACAATAAAATGCTAGCATGCGCATTCGTTGTGCTGGGGCCGGATTGAAAATGAAGGTGTGCATTGAGTTATTGGTGTTCGAACGGGAGATTCCATTAATGATATTGGGGGTTCGTGGATCCCGAAGGGCCGCGGAGGGCGCCATACTGGCCGACGTAAAATTCACCATTACACGCTTATTTCGATTTGCATAACTCCAACTGGGATAGCACACATTTCGATGGAACGGAAGCTTGAGTGCTTACGCGAAAAAGAGAGTGAAAAGCGTGTATAGTATGTACATATATAACGAGAGCTTCGTTTATATCGGTGCAAGTACTGCAATGCATTCGCTCCTCCGAAGCACTGGGTATTTGTCAAGTGCCTATCTAACGTTTCAATATGCGCTCGCAGCTAGTTTGGTCGTTTCGAGTTTGAAATAGATTCTAACACAGCTTATCCTTGGTCAGCTGGATTGGCTCACAAAATTTGCGGTATAATGTGGTTCCACTTAATTGGAGCCTGCTTAAAGTAAATTCTAGGACCTCTGTTGTAAGCAGGCTTTACCTTGTAGCTTAAACTCTTCGCCGGAAATTAGAAACGCCACAGCCCTTCCCCTCTTAACCCACTTTTGGCCATTAATTTTGAATGCACGCCTTCGAACTTTCGTGTTGGTATACTTTCAAGATCGCGATACTTCATTCTTTGGGACACAGCTTCCTTCGTGTTGAAGGAACACAGGCTCTGCTTAATTTTAGTGATGAAATACGGAAGCTTAAAGCCACAGCTCCAAAGTGAAATAAGTATTTCTCCGTGGATCTTAGAGGAAGTTACCTCTGAGCCGTAAGAGGTCTCGCCGAAAGGCAGGAAGAAACTTTCTGAAATAGAAGGTTTATTTTATGGAGGCTTGCGATGCGCTCGTAGACCTGGCCGTAAGTAGAGGGCAATTTAGACGGTATCATCGCCGCTCCTAAAGCGTGTGGTTTACCGTGTTGGTGGTAAGGCAAGGACACAGAAATATCAGTATTTGCCCTGCAGCTATGCTGCCTTTAATTGTTCGGTCTCACCCAATAGTTACGCTAGAATATCATCTAGCAATTTAATTACACAATTCTCCCCGTACTGCTGGTGCCATAATGTGCATAGTCATCCAGTAAGATTAAATGGTCATTATTTATTTTCAAAGCACGATGCTCCGAAAATTACGTATCGATAACAATAATTGGGAAGGATTATGCTGCTAGCTTTTCGAGCTTAGCCCGTAAACGTTCAAAACGCATCGTGGCGAGTAATTGATGTTTATCGACTTGGAAATTGCGGCTTGATCGAGTACAGAATAAACATTTAATTAAGCGAGCAATTTATTTCAAGTTTGCGGGGTTAACTAAAACAACAAAATGAAATCGATGCGCGCCGAGCTTGGTGCAAATAAACGGACGAAAAAAATATATTGTTGATTGCAATCATTTTCAGAATCTGAAGTACAGTCTTTCTATTACACGCTCGTGAAAACAGTATATAGCATACCCCTGTTAATTACTGGTCCACACCAGCCTGTATGAGAGTGGCAACAGAGAAAGCGTATTTCAAGCTCGTCTCAGAGAGTGCGATGCAAATGAGAAAAAGACTAACTCCACATTCATTGTTTAAATGTACTAATGTCTTGTTCACCTGCTTTGTTTCCTCCCTAGTAAATCCGGCTTAATCTTTGGAAGCACTTTCATTGCGATTAGATGTATAAAGAGTCTTGTTACTTGAATGTCGGTGTACAGAAAATTAATGACAATATGTTGCTTACATTACAATATATATCTTAATATTAACGGCTTTAATATACATTAATGCCGCCAATTGTTAAACGAGGCTAGCGCATATAGATGAAGCATTCTTGGGAATCCTGTAGATATAGTGTAGAGAATTGTTTGTCATAATACCAAAATAGTTAAACACTGAAATCAGACTTAAATTTCAACTATATAGCTTGCAGCGTGTCTTCGCCAATTACTGTGGATGCCGGGTAAAGGGAGACTAGATATGTTATAGGTGTAGGTGTAGGTGTAGGTGTAGGAACTGTACTCTGTTGGAAGTTACGGTCTTAGATCGAGCTTGAGGAAGGCTAACGCAGCAAGGGATAGGGGCGTGACTACCTGGAAGTGGGCTTCCTAGCAGCTGGAAGTAAAGCTGACTTTGTGGCGAAGGATGCGAGACAGTCTAGTAGACATAGTCCCACCTCCTACGGCCAAGCGTCATCGTAACTTCGTCGAACATTTCCCTTAATGCCGAGGACTTCGCGTCGACCACTCGTTGCGTATGCCACCTTTACGCTTCCTTGCTTCTAAATATGCTCCCTTTCCTAACCTAGAAGATATTGCACTTACCGCTGTTATAATATTCCCCAGATGTTTGCCTTCTTAAAACATTATTCATGCTTAAATCTGATGTTATAGATAGTGAGCCCCACCCTTTTTCCACTAGGATTTCGTCCTCGCTTTTTAAAAGTTCGAATTTAGCATAAATATCTGCTTGGTGGAGTATCGTGCGAACCTTTGGGATTGAGAGAGTTATTTTCTAGTCGTTTAATATCAAATGTTCTACTGCCACTGAAATAGACCTCCCTCGTGTCCTGATTCCTCTGATCAAAACGATCAATAAACGGTGACTTGGGCACTGACAATAGGCGTGAGAAAGGTGTACGGGAGGATAACGAGCTGTTATTCGAACACGTGTGCCATCAAAACAGTGGAAACGGCAAAGTGGAGGTAACGGTTGATTTTGTGGGTCAAGTGGAGCGAGCTTGCGGGCTAGCTGAGAGATATCCGACGGCTTTTCGTGCTCTCTGTTGCACGAATGAAAACCTGCCAAAATTGTGCCAGTCGGCAGAAGGATCTGTGAGTCGACAGGTTTTCGTTCTCTGATGCAGCTGCGCGCTCTACAGAAGCGCTCTTTCTCCTGCCTGTATTTTATAATGCAATGAGATATCAGAACAGCTGCCCGTCCAGTGAAGCGAGCAGCAATTGCTCTGCGGCTCGTGCGCCCGCAATTTCCTTTCGGCCGTGGTTATTAGAGGTATACATTGCTATTGTAGGAGTGCTGGGGGCTGTAGACCAATGCGGTTCGTGTCAGTAACGATTTCGCTTAGACCAAGCTCGGAGTCACGCGACCGACAAAACTTCCACCGTCTCGCGGCCCACTCATTATTTTCCTTCTTTTTCCTTTTGCCCGCTTCTCTTTCACTTACATTGTCAGACTGTTCCATTAGAACGAATTCCAAATTAACATAGATCCCGGGAAGAATAGGCCGCACCAGATTATTCGCGTCAACGGTCGGCAATATGTGAGAGATCTATTGACAAGCGACGACTAGCAGTGCAGCCTGCCAAAAGGACCTTATCGAAAATCGGTAGCACTCGGTACTGTTGGCATCTACAGATTCTTTGCACTTGATTAATTTCAATAGCGCATCCCGACCACTTGACATCCTTCCGTGCCTCGATGAATGCAGGCCGCCCGGGCAATCATACTTTCCGCCGCTTGTTCGTCCTCGTATCTACAGGATAGGTGCAGATTGTGCGTTCCATTGGCTCGACCTTTTTTTGCTGAAAGTACGGAAAAAGAAATGCTGTGTCCCGGCGGCGCGATCGCGAGTATAACGTGTGTGTCGGTAATATTTTCTTTCCCTACCCAGCCAGCTAGGCTGGCTGGCGCACGTGACGCTATCGCACGGATGCAAATTCGTCCACACACGCGTCCACCAGCCGCTTACACGAGAGTACGCCCGCCTATGAAAGGACCCGTAATTCCATCGGACGTACACACGCTGTATTTATGTATGGCAGCATGTTGCTTTACTGGATGCGCAGCCAATACTTTTGCATGCGCGACGCATGCTCGTTCTATCCGCTCAGAAAGGCCCGGCGAACAAACGCGCCGTGTTCCTATGACACGAACCAGTGCCGTGTGATTTCGCTCTCGTGCTTGTCCCAATCGTGCGGTATTCAAAGTAATAGTCCAGTCACATTCAAAGTAATATTGTAATTCCACTTCTTTATCCGGCTTAATCCGATGTAATTTGTTATGCATTTAAATACTTGAGCTAGGGTCATTTACTTCGATTCAGATGGACGATACGACTTGAACGATATGACTTAATAACAATAGTTGAAATAATGTGCTGAAGTAAGGATGAAGAGAGTTGCGGAGGGAGTGAGTGGGAGAATAGGGCTGGGCAAAAGGATCAAAAGGGAAAGAAGAGAGGAACACGTTATATTTTGCGTCCACGGTGAACTCCCGACCTTCTCGGCCTCGCGAACATGTTTCACGAATTTTCTGCAATCCCATTCGCTGCGCTGCTTGCTCCCTCGTACTGTCTTGCTCGAATTTCGTCAGGGAATTTAGGTCAACGCTATAAACTTGCTCGTTACTAACGGGATAATAGACATCTTGTGACACAGCACACGCCTATATTAGGTAGTAATGCATTTACTAAATTATAAAAATGTGGTTTGCGATGCACATCAATCGACGGTTGAATCATGTCACTATGAGTGCAAGCCATTCTAAGTGTGTCTCACAGTACCTGCAAAACAGCACGGAAGCTCTCAACGAAATCATTGACCCCGATCCAGCTCTCTGGCCCACTTTGACTCCTACCAAACCCAAAGCCAAAACCCAGATCGCCCCCTCTCAAAAGCGGGACTCTAGCTTCTCTCCTGTAGCCCATGCTTTGGTAGAATATGTCTCGTGTCTTGAGTTTAAACTTTGATTCTGAGTCAAGGGCAAGTTTTAATAGTTGGCAGTTGACTATTTATTGGAATATCAGATTAATAGTTAATATTGTTTTCGCGTTAACAGATTAAATCACTACTAATTTCTCGAAGTTAATTACATGCATAGAATGAATTGCTTTAGTGCGGATAAATAGGATTGCAAAGGGTACTTGATTAATGGATTAATATCGGAATAAGCAGCTTACATGTACGCTTGTAGTTCTATTTCGATCGAGTTCATCATTGATGGGATATATGGTATTAATGGTGTTTGCTTTCAAACCTAGTTATGTTGGAGATACGGTAATGACCATTAGGAGGGAGGTAACTCCCAGTTCAATAGCTAATTGTCAACAAACCCATTGGCTCTCTAGTATGATAACAATAGGTGCTACTTAGCTGATCCTTCGTGTCTGCTAGAGTAGCGAAAAAATGGATATTGGCGAGGGGAAAGTAATTTGACTTAAAATATATTTCGCTTTGAAACTTAGAGCTATTAACCCAGGCGCTACGTTTAAAGTTTCAATAACGTGCGCCGGGAAATGCATACACGCTTCCCACACTTCGTAATATGTATTCCATAATGTGTAGCAGGAATTTTGTATTCGTGTGTGCAATTGCGCAATGAGAATTTATAACTACCATGCAACTCGTAAATAACGAAGGAGCTTAGTTTTTAATTGGCACTGAATCGACAGTGGCGAAACTTCAGCACGACATGTGAACAATTTGTATTTAACGAGTGCAAAGTTAGCGGTAACTCGACCCTTTAAAGTTTAACCGACTTCGTAATTTAGCAGGGCTACTTCTGTTATTCAATATACTTGGAATTACTGTTTCGATGACTCTTCATGCAATGTACGTGATTCGATTAATAGGGAATCTCTGCTAACTGAACCTGTAACAGGAAATCGAGTAAACTGAGCGACTGTAGTAAAAGATTCATAAGCCTTCATCATGTTTGATCAAATATTTATGTTTGTGGCTGATATTCCCAAACTTTAAGTACGACCGACATTCTGTGCAGTTCAAAAGGACGCAGAATGAGAAGCGACAGGAAAAAGAGTGAGTTAGTGCAAAGTGGTTGAGGCGTTTATCATTACTTCTCGCGTTTCATTTTGCCCACTCTGACATTTTAGCATTAATCCTCTACAGAATTTAAACACGTTCTTTTCAATTTGAAAAAAGGCGCGCTTGAAAGTGCTTGCGAAAGTCGTGACTCATCGCGAAAATTCAAATTAAACCTTACAAGTAGCAATAAACTATGCGACGTGTCTCGTTATGAAATCGCTAAATGGAATTCCAGTCTCTCAGAGAGTAAGCGTGGAACATGAGCGGGAGCGGATGGAGCTCAATGTTCAGACGAAACGCAGTTAATTAGCCTGGAGACATTGAAGAAACTATTTCCTGATGTCATGTGCTCGAACGCGCGCGCATTACCCAATTTCCCATGCGAAAGGTGTAAAAAGTGGCCTTCAGGGAAGACTTGGATACGAAATAGGTAGCACCCGAAGGGATACGAGACAGAAAAGAAAAATGAAAAATAAACGCGGCCGGGGCAACACGCTGCACTACTGGGCTTGCAATGCTTTTAACTTTCCCCATAAATTTATTTATTTTCTCCTTTACCGTCTGCGCTCCGTCGGCCCTTTCCGCGCACCATTCCTTCACCCCGTTCCTCCTGATCTTGGGTTTGTCATTCCAGTTTGTCTTATTCATACCTGATGCTGGAGAACTTTCGTCAAGAAATAGTCTTGTTTGCCCCGTCCCGTCGTCGCGCTCTGTCTCCACGCTTCCCCAATTCTGTTTATATCCTTTGGCCACCCCTTCGTCCTTCTCTATTCGACCAAACGCTCCTCGAGTTTCTATTGACATTTTCCTACTGCTAGCTGTCCCATGGGCATAGCTTAATCTCAGATTATTCGACATACTTCTGGAAAGTTCAAATTTTTTTTGCACGGCCAGCATCCGTTGAGGTTAAAGTAATAAGGCTTGCTAGCAAATGCGGAGCTAAGAAAATTGAAGGGTTTCTTCGTCATTTTGAATCCACTTATATGGTACAGACACTCTTCGATTTGGCTATATTGTTGTCATTCAGCACTGCTCAATGAAATCAAGTGTTTAAAATATTGGCTCAATTATTTTGCTTCCTTCGTTTGCGCTCAAATGAAATATATTTTGAGAAATTATTTTCGAATGCAACACGTGTCTAGTTTGCTGTTCAAGTGTCGATAATTGAAGCGGTCCTTGAGGTTGAGATCACTTTGCCAGGTGGTTGGTGCAATCATGGTACGTTCTACAATTTCGTCAGGCTGAAATCGAGTACATACTCGTTATAGAAATGATGGGAACATTGTTCGCGTACCTGGGTTCATCACCGTCGCTCGAAATGCAGCGATAAGTGCTTCATCGCGAAGAGGCGAAATTAGATTCCGAGTCTCGTCGGCGGAGTGCGCAATGTCTGGGATTAATCGATTAAACGAACGACGTGATTAGTTTTCTCCTAAGGCCAATCAAACGGGGTAGTCGGTGCCGTGATAGCTTTTAACAATAATCTCGAAGCGCTCCATCATCCTATAGATGTAATTTTCAGAGACCAAAAATCGAAGTTGATACTATTGGGACTTTTAAATACAGGCATCTCAATAGCTTATAAAGTATGGAATGCAAACATTTCCCTGGGTAATAAAATACTTAGCCAACTTTTAGGGCACCCTGTGGACAAGTCGTATAAATCAACGCTTTTTATAGTCCTATAGAATCCGAGGGTCTTGAGTAACTACCATTAAGAGTGAATATAAATACTGCAAAGATCCTCTTTCCCATCAATGAGAAGACTATAACAGTACACCGTGTAATTTCAATCTCACCACCATTTGTAAGGCGTAAGAAAGGATCGTCATGAGTAAAATACATTAGTGCAGTACTTTATGATAGATTATTTTTTACTTTATTTGGACAGTCGTTATAAGGGGATCTTTTATCCCCTGTCGATTACGTTCATACTTATTCCTTTCCATACTTATATTTTATAGGGCTTTGCGTTTTTAAGGAAGCTACCTCAGGATAACGTCCGAGTGTATCAGCAACGGAAGTCGAATGTACCGGACTTCGAAAAGTTAGCCAGCTAGTCGTATCTACTCTAACCCCTCCGCCCCCCGAACGGTTGTTGGTGCTTCCGCGTAATTTCTGGCGTGAATCTTTTGGTGGCGCTCTTTACACGACTTTTCACTTAACCCGAAAACGGGGCCGAGTTTAAAAGGGCGGGCGCACTCTGTCCTCCTGCTAGCTTCGATACTGGTTCATGTGCTCCATTCTCCTCGCGTCGGCTGCACCTTCATCGCTTTTTTTCTCCCGTTGACTCTTCTCTTCCACCCTATCGAACTCCCCCTTTTCACTCCTTCTTTCGGTAGTCCGGTCCAGTAGGGGTCCGGCGTGTTTCCGTCGGGTAAACCTGGACGCGCGGAGAGTATCCGCCAAGCCGAGGACAGAAGTAAGCCTGCGCTGGATTACATGGGATCTTGTCCCACTTCCCGCTGCACATTTCCAGACCGCGGCGCGGCGGCAGGAAAGAAAGAGGAAGAGAAAGATCGGAGCTGCACTCGTCGCACAGCGCCGGATCCCGCTCGAGTACTCGAGTCACGCTTGCCTCCACCCGCCGCCGCCGCCGCCGCCGCTTCCATTCCTTTCGCTTTATCTCCCCCCGTCCGTCTCGCTATCCGAGTGAGTCCTTTCCGAATACAATAGTTTTGTCAAGCTCCCTGGAGATAATCGATTAACTTGATGCCAGCGAGCGACATACTTTACCAGGGGAAGCACATACTCCTGACGACTTCGAAGCCGAGCAGGCCACGGCCCCGTTTCCTTCTTACTTCCTGCTCGCTTGCCTCTTGTTATCGTGTACCTTTTAAGGCTTTTACAGGACTACCGCTTGCGTTTTCTAACTTGTACAGCCGCCCTCGCGAACACTCTCATCCGGCATTTCTAGTGCACTATTTAGCGTTTACTCAGGATCTTTAGGTTGCTACTATATATATTGACGGACGGTATTTTTAATTGAGTGATTTATTCCCTGAGGACAGAATAGCGGCAGAATAACTAAAGAGTAATTTTGATGCTATCCTTGGACTTTTAATTAGCCTTCCATTACCCAATGCCCGTGTTGCACCATACAGTAGAAGAAAGTGGCCCCAATTTCTGGTTAAATGAGACGCTCGACATTTGATCATTTTAAGCTTGGACAGCAATAGTTTCGTAATAACGAAGAGAAGTATTTTTATCGCAAGGCAATCGAACAGTACACCACCTCGTCCCAAGCAATTGTACGGGCGGTCGTTAAGAAAACAGTGAAATTAGTTCTGGGGATTTTTATCTCGATCGGTATAAAGCTACCCCCTCTCGCCTCTGCTTATCCAGATTACTCGGGACTCTCTTCAAGAGAAACCATGACAGTTTTGTTGAACTGCCTCGCAGAACTCTCGAGACATCTAGAATATTCATTCAGCCGCTTATCGCAACTTATCCAGGATACAACCCCCCTCTTCTCTTCTCTTCTCTTCTCTCATTCTCCGGTTCACTCTGAGAGTGCGCAAGGGGCTTTGCAGAAGACGTTGAATAAAATTGCGAGTGGCGCCAGGAGTTAATGCATTCAGCTAAAACTACTAGTTCGGTAGAGTAGTTCTCCCAGTAATAATACTGGAAGCTGGAAACGGTCGAAAGTAGGGAATGTAAAAATGTTTTCGTGCGAAGGTCCTGGGACCACGATAGCCAGACTGGCTGCCACTGGTTTGACCCACTTTCAAATAATTATATTTTTGCATTGCCCTCTCTGTCTGCTCGCTCTTCTCCCGTCTACTGCTAGTCTAGTTCCAATTGTTTTTAGAACGGCAGATAAATGGAAACATATTCAATGCGGGAATGCCCTTCCCCTTTCTATATGACCGAGCAGATTTCCAAATTCCTCCATAATTCTGGATAAGGGCCCGGTTGTACATATCTTTTCAATCTATGGTTGTCCCAAGCGCTTTGTACCCTCGAATTGCTCCAATCACTTTGACCTTTTACAAAACGATTCTCCTTGGTCCTACTTTCATATAATTTACAAGTTATCGGATACCAAAATCTCTGACCGGCTTGCTCTTCAACTGCGAGTGATAGTCTAAGCCCTAAGCATTGGATTTTCAAAACGATATATTCTGATATTCACTTGTTCCAAGTAGCCTTGACCAACGCCATTTGCACGTATTAGCCCAAATACATATACAATCGAGCTTAATTTATCAACACAAAGAGCGTTCAAGTATTTTATTCCGGTCAGTTCAGCGATGCTGGAGGTCAGAGTAGAGGACTCGGGTGGCCCGATAAAATGATCGATAGGTTTCACGTATCTTCACTCGTATCTCTCATCGTCAGCCTTGTTCACGCGCAGGTACACCTACGCGTGTTGGCTGTCATACATGGAAGACCACCTTAAGAGGTTAATGGCTCGAGAGAGCAACGTGTTCTCAGCTTGGAGTATTTATCTGGTTGGGTTAAGGGGAGACGCCATGGTGGTAATAAGTCATCTCATCAAGCACTTCGCAAACATGGTCACCCCAGCTTGACCACCGCCATTCACCTTCGCTAATGACCCGAGGGCTAGAGGATTTTACACAAGATAAATATTAAATTATAGCTCTGCTCTCTTTTGTCCTTGGTGTCTGGTAGATAGTCTAACTCCGACCTTTGTCGGACAGTTGGAATTTAGGTGAGTCATTCACCTCGGCCTCGGAAAGGTGAGTGCGATCACCTTGGGGAGCATTCGTGAAATTGCATTTTCGTATTAGTGGGACTGTGGGAAATATCGACTCGGGTTTATTCAAAGGCCTTGACAAACCAATTACTCCGAGGATCGTATGATTTTAATTGAAATCAGCATGCCTGCTCCATCCAAGGGATGCTAATGCGGTACTCTCGAATATAATGGCGATAAACGTTTCGCTTATTAAGCAGCATTTGGCTCGATCGGGGACTAATTGTACTAATTACAGTACTTAACTGTTTATTAGTTTATTGCGTTCAACAAAATCGAATAGAGAATCCCAGCGACGCGGCGCGCGTTACATGCGATAGAATGTAATATACATTTGTATTGGGAATACAATTACTGGTGTGCATTTATAATCTTTGTGAAAGCCATTCCATCAATCGTAATTCATTCAAAAGCGTTCCCCGAAAGGGATTTTACAAATAAACTAAGCAGAACCATCAGGAGACTCACTAGTCTCGCACCAGCGCGAGATGTTATTAACCATAATACACCAGATGTACTGTTACCGACAGATTTTGATGTGTGGTCGAGCTACCAGACTTTTATAAAGTAATTACCATTTCACAAGAATTCTTGTCTGAATTGCCCAATGCTTGCTATTTGGAGAACCCTAATTATATTAACAAAGTACTATATCCATGCTTTTACTAAGCGACACGGTAGCGGTATGGAGCACCGGGATTCCTCTTCTTAATATGAATACATATTTAATACTTTGATAGGTTATTTGCAGGTAGAAACGGTTCGGGCCTGCAGTATATATGTGGTATGTTCGACGCGAGTAAACGTGCTTGATAGAGAGCGCGTTTCGGAAGAGAGACCCGTTAAATTATGCATATCGGTCACCGCGTTTGCTTCGTACATCTTAAGTGAATATCCGTCCCGTATGCCATATGGAACGCACAGGTACATACACGTACTCTTCCTACATATTATATGGGAGAGTAAAGCACAAGGGTTTCCCTTGTGCTACTCTGTGGCTGAGTGGTGCTTTTGCCGCGGGGCGAAAAACCAATTAAGGAAAAGGGGAAGACAAAGACGCTGGCGAGATGGTGGGCATGGCACCGCGTTGCTCTATGTACTCCCCGATGAATAATGCTGCTCCGGTTGTTTGTGGTCCAAGCTAGCAAGCCCCGGCTGGAAGTGGGTGGTTAAATAAATTAAGTTTTGTTACCGTAGCGTCGTTGCTCTGAAGGGTGGCATGCTCGAAGTGGAGAGAGGGCTGCGGCGCAGCGAGAAAGGAACGAGGCTGGACAAGATTGCAATGGAGATCGGCACCGTTCGTTGAATTAATGTTGCTCTTTTAGCCATTCTTCCCAGCGAGAGATTTTACGCTCTCTCTCTCGAGAGCGTATCTGCACCGGATGGCGTTACGTGAGCAAAATTTTTGATACGCTTCCTCACAAATCCTGGCCCGATTATTCAGTGTGCCGAGGATTCTTTGTACTCCGGGAGATTTCCGCGCTCATGGCGAAGGACGGCAAGGATGGGATGGGCGGTGAGCTTGAATAACAACGCGCACTTGTTTAGATTCTAAGCCGATATTCCTTAATAATGGAGCCACTTTTGACTTTCATCTCTGTGCCGTGCGAGTCTCTTTTTGCGAGTTTTTCGCGTTCCCTCCCTGCTCCGACGACACTATGGCCCGGGATTAAAGTCTCTGGCATTGAGGGCGCACTCACCATTCACGGATGCAATTCGCATGCTCGCGAATTTGTGACCGCGCACGTTTTTCAGGAAACTTTATCCTCCCAGGCTTGGCGCCCGCTTCCTCAACGCCGGTGGCGTCGGCTGGCAATTAATTAATCCTTAATTAATTTCTCGTCAGAAATTTTCCGACGCCTGACAAAGAAAGTGGAGCACATGCCGTTGAACGTTATATCGGTGTTTCAATTAAACGATATATGTCAATATATCGACGATTTTTTTAGTCCCGAAAGGCATTTACTTTCTCGGAATTATATAGATTTCTTTATGCAATCGTCGACGTTGGTGATTGGTTTGGAGGCCGGCGCGGCTAGGTTTTTGTTGGACCACTACGAACCACATTGCACTTGCAAAGCTTTGTATGCCGTTCTCTCTTTCTTTGTCGGCCGTTCTCGCTCTCGCTCTCGCTTTTCCCCGGGTGAGCTTGAAGTTTTCGGAAACAACACTCTCCTGTGCACTTGGTAATTGGACGTTACAGAACGTGGAGAGCAAATAGACGGCTACAATGGACCGCGCCGTCCTTCTCTTGGTCGTCCTAGTCGTCGACCGGTAAAGTTACTCCGCTACTTCATAAATCCCTCCAGCACACTTTTCACCCGGTATTTATGTAGCTCGGCCAACTGAAGATTGCCGGCGTAAAGCCGTGCACGGTAGTCCCTTTCAGATTTTCCAAACGTCCACTAATTTTCTATCAGCAAGTCACTCAGGTTCTCCTCAATTAAAGCGTGATATTCTTTAAAACGCGCGCGCATCGCACGGCTCCTTTCAGTCCCGATGGATAGTTGGTCAAGTTCGATAGGTATTTAGGAATACGTTCCGATTAATTCACTTCGTTGCAAGCTGTAGCAATTCCTCGATAGAGACGGCTCTCGTCCACATCAAAGCTGCTATTGTATAATGTCATTTGCTCGAAAGAAAACTACGGAAGCACTCGTGCGGCACTTGAGACCACTGGCTTACAGGACGAGGTTTTCACTTAGTAGATTAAACTGGAGAAACTTCTCGACTAAAGCTCCAACACCCCGCACTCGCGCCGCTCGCACCGACTCTTTCGTCGAACACAATAGGCATCACCACATCGCGCACCAACTTGCTGAAAGCTGATGAGACTAGAGAAACCAGGAGTGCGCCAGAGAGAGGTATATTGTTGACGGATAAATCAATATTAGTGGCAGTTAAAGTGCATTGATTGATGATAATGACACGAAATCTGTAGGGCGAACATCGAGAGGAACGCAAACAAACTCGAATGATTGAATCATTAATATTATAAATCTATAACTATAGTGTAAGTGTATGACACATATAATCAGTTTGAATAAATAGTATTTTTTCGGATTCTTTAAATAAAGAGAGCTCACCTTTCGCTATCGCTTTCTTGCCACACCATTGGCATTACATTTGAGGGAAAAAACGATTATTTCGTTACCCCGACGGACCGTCGAAATAGAATTCGTTCCGCGTGTTACATGAGCGCAGTCCCTTTTTGTGTGTGTTACGCGTGCTATTGTGCGAGGAAAGAGCCGGAGAGTACCCGACAAACGAAATTATTTCCGGTCCACGAGTACCGGCTGCGTCGTTAAAAAGTTTACTGCACAATCGCCGTCGCAAGCTGCGACAAATCATTACCCAACAATGGACATAGCGGGCAAAGCGGGCAAAGGGTACTGGGAAAAAGGGGACTTAATAGAGAGGCCTTCTTTCTACTGGTGGCGCACACGGCGACTGGGGCCAATCCGGTATTGTTTCTTATCTCGTAATTTTCATTTGGCTGGCTTTTTGCAACGGCAATTCAAGTGTGTCACTTGCAGCCCTCTTCCTCACTTTCGACTCCTCGCTCTGCCTGGACGTACTTTTTCGTCCCTTTGTAAACCTTCCTCTCCGGGGCTGTGGAAAATAGTAGGTTAAAGGTAACCTCGTTTCTCGCGGCATATCAGAGGATGGCCCTACTTTTGGAAAAATATGTTTTTCACTGCATCTTTCACTCTTGTTTGTATGATGCTGTCTACACGGAAACGTAATTTGCATTGGGATAAACACTCAATCCGACTGGTTGGTGTTGCTGCTTTCGAATCCCCGTATGTATCGTACATCTATTTTTAGGAAAGTAGTGGTGGTTGAATTTGTTTTGCTCAAATTTTTTCCTCCGTTCCGGACGCGTGTGCTTTTTTCCAAGGCAGAAACTCCTCAACCCAGTGCATGCTGATTACCTTCATTTCCTGATGGGTTAAAACTTTGGCAAACCAGTTTAATTACGTTGACGCCCATTTCGCGTGCACTTCCGTTTTCCAGCGGGGGTATATTCAATTTTGAATCTAACAACCCGAAGCCCAATTAGAAGTTGTATAGTTTTGGTATCATTGATAGCCTAGCTATACAAGCGTGACCTTTTTGGCTAAATAGGATATCATCCAGTCGATTGGATAATGTTAATGAATGCTTCATACAGACCCTTAATAACTTTTGATGTGGGCTTCACCCGATGCACAGTACTCGCAATCATTCACGGGAAATGAATCGCGGATGTGTCTTGAATGTTCGCGAGGTCAAGTAATTCCAATAGAAGTATAATTCTTGGAAGCAGTGAGCCATGAAGAGCTCAGTCGCGGATACATTTATTTGGAAAATCGACTGATTATAAGTTTCAGGTCTGGCAGCCGGGGAAGCTGCCGGCTTTGAAGCTCAACTGTTACCAGACGGTGGTACTTACAGAGAAGCGGGTTATTTCGAGGCTCATAGAGCACACGTGCTAGAACAGTGAAGCGTATTACAAATTGTTCCGCTGCCGGCAAACGATCACGAACCAGCCTTATTTCATGAACGGCCATCGCCTGTGACCGCTCTTCGAATTTCCGCTCCGATCTCGAATTAAAACGCTTTTTTTCATCTCCGAGCCTCGGCCTTCTTTTTCTTTTTGCCTCTGGCTTCAATTCAATGGCTTCAGTTCTTTTTCAGGATTTTTTTGGGCGCCGCTTTGCTGAAGCGAACTTCACTCGAACGAATGTTTAATCACATTCGAGCTACTGTGTTGTTGGATATGGCACATGTGCCGCCGATGTAAAGTTTCGCTGATGCGTATATGGATTTCTCAGTCTCCGCAAAACTGTGATTCAGAGACAAAAGTATTCAAAACTATATTTTGCTTTAGAGCTGCTACTGCGAAAGAAAAAACCAGTATACAAAGGCCGAGTTTCAATTCAAAGGCGAAAATGCACCATGACTAAAAGGAAGAGATAGCGAGAGTAGAGAGGAGGGAGGGGGGGGGGGGGGGGGGGGGAGCAGAGGAAAACTTGTATACTGTCGGTTATTCTGGACGAATGATCGTAGAGACAGGCAAAATGAAATTCTTCTTTACTTACCTGTACGTTGAGGACAATCGCATTTCGGTTCTATGGTGCTTTCTTATTGTCAACGAAAAAGTTAGAGGTGCTGCCGGGAGAGCAGTGGCAGCACTACCAGCATGTGGTCTTAAATTGAAAATTGTTACCCGGACATAAGACAATTGTCCCGAGCCGTGGCAGTGGCAAATTTTTTCGTCGAACTTCTCTACTTCATTCGCGTTGTATACTTCACGGCCGAATCCTGCGATATCGTCCTTACAGGGTGCGACTTGAAGCGTAGCAGGCAGCCTTACAACACTATCGTATTTGTAAATCGATCCGCAAGAATCCACAAGACCATTGCCTGGCACATGTGTCAGAATACCCACACAGACACAAGAGTTTTTGTAAGTCTGCACTGACAATTGTCGCGTCTCCGGAATGAAGGCGAAGAAAAGAAGACCTTTCGCCCGAGTTGGCGACAGAATGCATCCGTTCCTTCCACTGCGACGCAACAGTTTCTCGAAACACTTGCAATGAAGCCTCGTCTCTGATAGTAGGTAATCCGTTTTGCTTGTTTACCTTGTGTCAATTTCATTAGCCAGACTCCAGGGAGACTGGGCGAGACTGATTCTGAGTAGAAGTGACAATATTCAATCGTGCAGATTGAATATTGTGTATCAGGTCCTTAATTAAACAGCCAGCGAGTTGCTTATGAAGCGAATCCTATGTGATCTGTGCGATGTGTATGTGTGTCGTGCGAGATTATCAACAAGCAACTTCGGAAAATCGATTCCCCATACACAGTACGCCACCCACCTCTTCCGCCCCTGCTTTTTTTACTGACTGTGATAAATGAGCCTCAGCAAGCTCGAGCGTGATAACTTAGTTAAGAGATATCATGATGTACCGAAGGGATACGTCGCCCAAGGGATGCTATACTTGCGAATTTTTATCTTGACGCGCACTTCCCTTAAGCCCGAAAAGGACGATATACTCATCGCTATTTTATACTGTTTCTTAATGGCACTGGACATTAGTGGAAACTCGATTGGTGTGTATTCTTGAATTGAAGTGAAAGTATGTGACACCGCGAGACCAATTAATTTCTTCCAACGCTTGAAAATGCCATTCATTATGCATGGCGAATATTCGGGGAACGTATGTATGTATAATTATATGGCCATGCTGAAGAGAAAGCGGATTGATTGCGTAGCGATATTCAGGCTCATCGTGAAATTATGTGAAATATACTATGCTGGCACCTAGGATGTGTAACCGTGTAGTCGATAATTGAGGGCTGAAAATGAAATTATTTTTGGATCACGAATTCGCGCGAAATTTGGGTCACCATCACTAATCGGAGTTGAAAGGTGACGGCCACGTTAATCCTCCATTCAAACGGTGGGAATCACTGTGCAGCAATGCAGCGACGTTCCCAGCAGCCGAGCTGAAACCCATTTGTCTCTTTATTCATTAGTTCACTTTGTGTTGCCAGGCATCACGTTCTATATTTCGTCCTCTCCGGCGGCCGCAAGCGACAATTTGCGGCAACAGTCAATTCCTCAATTTCAGCTATTTCACTGTCAGTTTTTTTGGTTAGCAATGGTTAGGGAACCGTACGTTTCTCTACGTTGGAAAATTGCTTGAAGCATTCTGTATCGGTGATCTGTTGATTAAATTTCCACAGTACTGACCCACATTGCATCTTTAGACACTCACAATGTGTAACTTTGTAAAGTAGAAGATTGGAATAAGACTTCTGTGAGAGAGTTTCGGATATACTCAGCTAGTGTACTTTACAGAAAGCTCTTGCTTAGAGATTTCTATATATTTCACATCTTCGAAGAAAGCATAAAATGGTTGTTGGTATGAGAATATAGGAGTTGAGCGTGGTGTCAGGAGGCACAGACTCGCATATCTCTGCATATGTCGGGATCAAGGGGAGCGGGACTCGAAGGGACAGTAAAGCAAGGATTTTATTTAAAGCGCGGCAGGGTTGGTCGAATGAGCTCCAATCTCAGGGGCGGTGTGTAAACATGGCCATAGATTTCCTTTATCTCGAGGAAAGGACATCTTATTTTTCCTTCTCCCTTCTGTCGCTGTGCAACGACTACTCCACGCTGCACAAAGAGTTCCTTTATTTAGTCTGTTACCATGTGCGAATGCAGTCTTTCTCTTCTCTCTTCCTGTCTGTCTCTCTCTCTCCCGCTCTTTTTCTACTTCTTCCCCAACTGTCAATGTAACAAGCTCTCGAAGGGTTGCTCCGGCAAATTTCGTGTAAACATCTATACGTACGAACGGCAAATGCTGACCAATTGGTCAAAACTAACAGTAGAAGAGCTAGACATACAGCAGGAAAAGTAACATCAGCACCTTGAAGCTTTTCTTCTTGACGAGGATTGATCACCCGACCCCTTCCATTCTCAGGAACATACTGTGTACCATAGAAAACTTCGAGCTCGCTTCTCGCGACGATAGTTCTGCATTTTGAAATTGTATCGCGGAGAGTCATTCTCATTCTGTCTCCTCAGCTGCTTTGTTATTCATCTCATTCGTCTGTCTATTGGCTGAGGTAAACCTGGAGCGTGACCTTAAGGACGTGGCAAATATATTAAACAGGGCAAATAGTACAATCTTTCCATCACAAGGATGCACTTTTCACTCTGAATCCGAAGTTTCACACACGTTATGTTACATTTACAGCAATATTTATGAGCGCATCAATTGGATTGTCAATAACGCAGGTGAGATTGGTATTGGTGGCTAATGCAATGGAACGTGATTGGGTTTTCGAAAGATGATGATAATTGGGTGAGACTAATCCGCTTAATAGTCAAGTATCGGATGTCATATCAAATTAGCAAGATTGAACTGAAAAATTCATCATAATATTCCAATCTGGGCTAGCTAGTGGCATTCCTATAAATTGTCAAAGAGCTACCCAGCTGTGCTTACCTGGTAAAAATTGGATGTGTCGAATACATTATAGATCAAAAGAAACGTACATTTATACAATTGTTGAGAATCATTGCGGGATTTAATGTATGCGATGCCTTTAGAGATTAAAGATGACCCGTTGATATGGTTAATGGAAAAGTGGATAAACTGTATTTACTGCCGGTCGTTTGGTTCAACGTATGTGTAATCTTAATATCGGAAAATATGCTAATTATGCGATAGAATTGATGCCTTCACAGTATTAAATTTCCCGGTAGCAGTGGGTATGGAAAAAGATTGGATATGAGCGAGTATTGTTACATTGGCTGTCGCCATCGCAGATAACGACGATGACAGCTCGGCCGCATATAATGTGGCACAAATGCGGATTAATTTGTCAGCCAGATATTTTTCTGACGGCGATGCTGGACATGATAACGTCAAGCTTATTACTACAAATATGGATTCCAGCGCCTCAATTAATTCATTAATGTATAAAACGCCGGAGGAGAATTGTCGGATTACAGTTGCGTGCGGCCACGCGTTAATGCCAATAGACGTGTGTACGGGCAGAATGAACGGGAATATTTCAGTACAATTAGTGGCGGCCAGGCGCGGATATCCTGGCAAGAAAATCAAGGCAAAACATAATGGCTACCCGGATAATGTAAATCAAGCCTGATTCAATGCGAGAGAAAGAAAGGAAGAGTAAAAGAGGGAACGCGAGCAAACAGCCGTGTTCTATTTTCAAGAAGCGAGCATCGCTGTCAGTTGGCTGTTGCTATCTACCACGCGGCAGGTGTGCACTGCAAAAATGATCGTTCAAATATTTTCTGAGCCGTTGCTTAGTGGCTCGTACTTAATCCATATCATAATGACAATCTAAAAGCCGAGGGCGGTTTCAACCCTTTATAGTTCCTCCATGCTTTAACGAATCGGCCTCTGTCTTTCTCGTGCACGCTCACACAAGTACGCAGACGCTCTTTTTCTCTCTAGAGTAAAGCGACCTTAGGGACATAAAGGTCAGATATTACGAACAGCATCAGCCCAACTCCTAATTAAAAACATAATTGAGGCTCTCTCGGGACACCGAGAATCGCGTGCCCCGTGTTACCAGCTGATATGCGTTATCTCCTGCTTGTTTTAATTTTCAACATTATCCGGGACAAACCAATTTACCAGACGCCATTCGAAATCTATGTGTATGTATATAGAAACGGAAAGAGGGAAATGTTAAAGAGCGAAAAAAGCAGGGTGAGAGAATGGAATTGTGGACATGCACGCAGTAGTCTAGCACGTGTTGCTAAACAAATCCGGAAATATTGCAGCGACTTAAATTGATCCGTATTGAACACCAAACGGAACGAATATCATATAGTCCGTGATAGACAGTGGTTTCACCGTTGATTGTTCAAAGTATCAAATAACTTTGCGAATTCCGATTTAGAGGATATGCCAGCTTGAGTACGCAAATCAAAAGTTGTTCGATCGTCGGATATATCATAGGACAGAAGTAGAAGTACATTTGTATCAACTTGTTGGCCGTGATGGATTATGATAATTAAAGCATTCTACCACTGTGTGAAAATTGGGTTGGACTTAATCTCCTTACAAGGATGCAGAACCAGACGGCAATTATGGTATGTGTAGGTGGAGTGCATTGGTGGATTGCATTGTTGTAAATTAATAGACTTTATTGAATGTCTGGCGTCATAGGAACGGGCTGCTATCGGGGCATGCTCCAGTCGAGTGACATCTTTTGGAGAGTGCAGACACACTCAGACATATTTCAAATAATTGTATCAGCGGAATGCGTATATTTGAAACATTATTCCGAGTCAAGTAATGTTGATGAGTAATGGTAGCGATGCGCAGAGCGAGCTCCGCAATTTATAACTTGCCTAGCTAAACTAACTAAGTGTATTCATAAAAGCTACAAATGTTCTCCGCTCGGGACGGGTAATTTATGGTTATTCGACATGGCTCTCATTGTTTTGGGTGGAGATGGTAAAGATTGGCTATGCAAACGAGATGGCGACTTTGTGCTATATCAAGCGCCTTCCAATAGTAATAAATAATTAGCGCATATACATATATAATTTTATCGGTCTGGTGCCACGATAGATCCGATTCCGGCTGGTAGGTCATGGATGTTGGAAGAATTAGTGCAAATGGAATATCCGGAACTGCAGTGGGTACCGAATTAACAGGCTCTGTCGGGCAATAATCGATGACGAGGGAATAAAAGAGGCGCAGCGGGCAGGTGGGTTTTTGGTTGTATTGTGGGTGGGCTTTCCGGCTAGTAGGTTTTGCTCCGCTGCAATCGCAAATAATGCGACAGCAATTAAGCCGGCAGGCAGGCAGGCAGGCATTTCGGCAGGCGGGCAGGCAGGCAGGCGAGCGAGGATAGCGCGAGAGAGCAGCGGCGTATAAAGGATCTGAAATCTATTGGGCACTCACTGGGAAATATTTTACGACTAGTCAGCCGATGACATTCACGAATCAATTCATTACTCCTTCATTATTGGAATTTATGGAAATTCAGGGTTACCTCTAATTGATTCCAATCCATCCCACCTACAATAAAGAGCTACGAGTACGCCGTAATTTCATTTATAGCAACTAAAGGTTTCACCAAATTTTAGGCGAACTGAATGATAGAGTGCGGTTTTACTTTGTACAGGAAATAGAGATCGACCAATCAAATTGAGTCGATTGCATCCCGATGCCCCTGGGTTATTGCCAAATATCAACAGTTATTTCACACTGAGTGTATTACAGCGAGCCCCATGATTCCGACTGCAGCCATAACAGCTACCACCTGCTGTTTGATTGCTTATTTCTCCGCAACAACGGAGAGTAACGTATAGCCAGTTGAATTGGATAACTTCTTCCCAAATTCTCTCGATGATTTCTCTCGCTGTTGATTATTTGCCGACCTCTTTACCAACCAAATTAGCTAGTGTGGAACGAATTAGGTCGACGCACGTATCACATTTGATTCACGCCAAAACTTTCGAGGCGCCCGCTCTTGCGAATGTTGCGGCTTCGCCTTGTTCGAGGCGAAGCCAGCATCAGTTAACGCCGCGCCGGGCCGTCGCGCGGAATCCTTACGGCTGCATTGCGGATTCACAGTCTAACCTTTGCACTTGGGACCAGCCTTTTGTACGGCTGCAGTCAGTGTGTCGTCGTTGTAATGGTGGCGCGATAGCGATCGAAGAACCGTATCGTCTTTATATCACACGGCTTGGACTCCAGAGAGTACGTTTGCTGTTCCATCCTGCTCGATGCCGTATTGGGTTCTGCAAACGCGATCCTTTCTTTTCCCTGAAATGGGGCTTCTTCTAACATGATACTCCCAGTTCGTTTCGGTGCGGTCTGATTAAAGCGGCGCGAACATTCCTATTGATTCATTAGCGATTTTTCAGGATAGGACAGCTATTACTCACGGGATAATCGGCAGGGGTGCGATGCAACGGGCTAAACGATTTACGGAGCTCGCCAGTCGATTTTAATCACATTAAGCCGCCCGAAGTCGGGCTTGTTTCGTGCGGTGCGCGCGTCTGGAGTACAATTAAGTTCAATTGCGAATCGAGCGATTCGCTTTGGAAATAGGGGAAGGGAATCGAGCAGCAGGAAAGGTGAGCGCGGCTGGGTGGAGGGAAGCTCGCGGCAGCTCTCAGCTGGCATATAAATGGAAGAAAGGGGGCTAAGTAATAAAGATGGCGTGATGTCGGGCAATTGTAGTTTGGCCCGAATGGAGGGCGCGCCGTCGGCAAACTGTTCGGTGGCAGGCAGTATTCCCGGGCCACAGCCAATCTTCTTGCTAAACAGGGTTAACTTCCGTCTCGGTTATTATGCAGTCTCCTTCAACTAAAGCGGCTTCACTTTTTCCTCGGAGCGTCGGCGAAGCGTTTGCGCCATCCCAAAGAATACCAGTGGCGTGGCATCCTGAGGGGTGAGTCCCACGATAGAACCCCTAGAGCGTAGAGCGACGGCTCTAATCGGCTCTGCATGCAATTACAGACAGACCGGGTGAAAGTCTGGTGTACGACTCGACTCGGTGAAACCACTGTAACGCGCACGTGTAAAAACTCTACATATGTATAGGTTGTCTTGCGTCATAGCAGAATTCTTCACAAATTGGGCAGGCGTTATTGTTGTCATTCGCGGTATTATTCGGGAGAAAGAATTTCCCGAGAATTGTTTGCGAACGTTTATGACGATCCACCTCCCTCTGATGGTAGAGAAACGCAAAGAGTAAGTCAGCAACGAAAATCGCAAGTACGGGCTTGGTTTTCTTGGCGAAATACTGAAAACTATCGGGACGTTTGTAATTGTAGCATGTTGGTGTATTATTTCAAACAATGGGAAGGGTGGTAGCATGCCATTACGACTTGTTATTGACCAAGTACGAGCGCATGAATTCCTTTGAAATGGTTGACGCCGGTGTCGTTTTGCGTTGCTTGTCAAAGGCTGCAGAAATGGACTATAACAGGAATCTGTTGCCTCTTGCATAATTCTTTTCATAAAAAGAGGGAGCTGAATTCAACGAGACTAATTAGAGAGATAAGTAAGTTCCAGGCGGATTTAAGAAGTTCTTACGGCTCGCGTTGATGCCTTTCGAAAGGTACCGGACCAGTCAGCGAGTACATATATTCTGATGGGTACGAAACGACGAAGTGAAATGCAGCCTTTCGCGCACAAGCAATTACTTTCAAAGTTTCTCACAAATTCGGCAGACTAAATTAGTTTCAGGACGACGACGCTGCGGATGCCGTTACTCTCCAGCGAGAGCTTGTCGACATAACCTGAAACGTGCCTTAAAATTCTGATATGGTGCGTTGGGTGCGCGCGAAACTTCTTTCTGCATAGTTTGATATACCAGTTCATACATATTGAAATCGATTCGACTCTACGGGTGCCAAGTACTTTGGGTCGAACTCAACTCAACAGCTGGATTATGCACTGCGCATTCAAATGACAATTATCCTCCTTTGGCATCTTCCTCCTCCACATTTCGGGCACCGTTTCTCTCTTTCTAACCAGCATCCATTCTGTGAACCGTTACCTAACTTGTGAGCGCCAGTTCAATAATCAATACTCACAATCATTTCCTTTTGTGTACTGCATCGTGACTTGGTGAGCAAAGTTAGCCACATGGAACAAACTATCTAGTAGCGAGTTCACGCGGCTAACGTTAATATACAATTCTAACAAGTGATTCATGAGTCATCTGGCAACCAAAGTGGAAGGATGAATTAACCAGCTGGGTTCACGATGCCTGCCGGTTTCCATAACCGCTGGCTTGCTTGCTCCGGAACTTCCGTAATTCGGAATCGATCCTCGCTCAACCACCAAATGCGCGGACACTCGTTGCCCGTCTGCGAAAGGCACTCTTTAAAGAAATAACATTTGTTCTTGGCAGCCAAAGATCGGCTGGCATGTGCATACAGCATCCGCTCGCGGCGGCGTACAAACGTGCCCGGCGAAACTTCCAAATGAAGAAAGTTCCGGTAGCACCTTGACTTCCTGACGACTTCACGCTTATGGTAGCCGCGCGGACTTTATTACGATCAAGTCCAATCAAGACTTAAACAAATTCGAATAGAGTTGTGCTCCACACAGTACACATACGTGGCTAGCACGGTTGGCCTACAAACATGGCTGCTGCGCGACAGTCAAGATATCCCAGTTTCCGCGATGAAGTACACATGTATACTTTGCAATGCCTGTCTGTGTGTTTCTATGAATGTGCCTAGAGGTATGTGTGGAGGAGCAGTATCTACGACACGTCATCTCTGAATCTAGAACACGAGTGCCTTTTCAAAAGCAGGCCGCTTTCCTCGCGGATGACTGTAGTCGGGACCAATGAGGCGGGCGCAGTACACGGCAATAGGAGCACACGTGTGCCGATCTGTCGGCCGATATCGATAGCATGCGCTGATCTGTCGGCACCAGATCCCTTTCGTCGCCAGTCCACCCCGACAACCATCTTTGAACTTCCTTTCCAATGAACTGATACTTCCAAGCGACTTTCATAATCAACACAAGCAATTGCTCCTGCCTATCGCCAACTTCATCTTGGCTCACAGCAAATGACCGTTTGATTATCTCTTCCACGTTTCTTCTTCCTCCCTTGCGAGTCTTGTTCCTTACTTAATAAAAAATCGTCCCGCATTGTTCTGGAAAGAACGAATCAACGATGATTATTGACGAATTTGTCAGGTTGCTTGCGCCCAGAAGGCTTTGATATCTGGTTCTGACAGGTGGGAAAAATCCTTGGAGGTTAGGAACCTTAATCACAGCAGCTATAGATACAGCGTTACTCGGCAACATTAATCCGGCAATTATTGAGTTGCCGGGCTTGGGCGAATTGCTCGAAATGGCGGCGTGCGGACTCCAATTTTCTCGCGCCGAAATAGCTTAACGCGGAGTGCGGAGTGCGGAGTGCGGAGTCCACATGCCCTATTTTCGCCGTTTAACGAAATTATCGCTGGCGCCCGTGAATTACGCGCACTGAAAGCCGTCGCTGCGTGCACGCGTCCGCCTATTAATGTATGTGTGCGGACTCCTGCTTGGGGAGGCGCTTTCATTGTGGCAAACTTCTAGAACCAGCCCGTTTTTGCTTGCCGCACTAATTGATGTTTAACATCGGCTCGGGCAACAGTAGCGGCCGAAGTTCGTCCCTGACTCATTAGTGATCGGGGTCGGAAAAGAGTTGTCAGTAGATAAATCTTATAAGTCTATGTGTGTATGTTCCGTGAAGGCTTTTATGCCGTCTGATGTACTCGGAACAAGCTTTTGAATGAATATTTGTACTTCAAACAAGCCCACCCCTCCTTCATTTAAGACCGAGCAACATTCTGTAGTTGTTCAAATAATCCATTTCCAATCGTTGTATGAGGGAAGAAATGAGGAAAATAAACGCAATCAAATCTCAAAGATTCACAGCCAGTAATTTATAAATCTTACTAACTGCTGGCAATTATTGGGACGATAATCAAATGATAACAGAGCGCCGCGCTGATTCACGCTGAATGTATAAATGTAACCGAGCAATTGGTTCCTAGTACTTTCAGTTGGTGTGAGAGTTGATCGAGTTTAAAACCACGGCTTGATACGACTGTTCATTTAACTATTTCTGTCGCCAAGTTTATTGATAGATTTTCCTCTTATAGCCACAATTAGTTCTCGAGTGCTTTACGCATAATTTAGTTATTCCACTTTCGAGGTTGCGAACCTCTCGGACTTGGAAAGTGGCCTGTCAAACGGATTGTGCATACGCACGTAGATCCGAATCACTAAGAGAGTAAGGGGAACGATGGTGAATTGGGAATGGACTGACGCTGCAAGATCTCCAAAAGTCCTCCTATTGGAGTCATGGAAAGTTCCGAGGCAGATAGGATCACCCACTCCTGCCTATATCTGCCTGGCTGCCTGGCTGCCTGCCTGCCAGCCACCGAAAATGGAATTAAAAATAATCGATTGCGCATACGACTATAGAGAAAAGGTAGCGAGGAACGGCAATGGAAGCAGTATATTTGCTTGCAAAAATTCCAGGCTTCCTCCTATCCGTGTTGCTCTCAAAATAGAATCTCGCTGCCGAGGGAAATAGATGTGGCTGGGTAGATCGCCAATATTTGGCCAGGTATTCTGCTCCCTCCGTCATTGTGAATTTCAACGCAATTATACGAACCAGTCGAACTTTTAGCTTCCAAACTATACTTCGGCTCTACTAGACTTATCTTAACTTGCGCTCAAGCCTGCGGTTTATCCCGCTGCACAGGTACACACATAAATATGGAATATATAAATATGGAATTCCATATTAGGAAAATCTGGCTTTGAAACCGTATTACCGGTACCCAAGTGTGTTCATCCAATACGAGCTGCATAATGAACGCATTCATTTATACGAGTTTCCTCTCGTATGTACACGCGTGTTATAGATACGTACATTTGCGCCGATACACACTCGAATATGATTCTGCAGAGTCGAATAATGAAGACCTGTGCTTTTAATCACTGGCTGACTTACAGTGCAAATCAGCGAAAATACCAAGTTCTGGTAGAGATCGTTTATCGAGCTTTACGTGGCAAAGATGGACTCGACGATAGCCACTTAGTAGAACATTACTGAAATTAATTGTCGTTCTGCAAGGCGTATGACTAGAATAAAAAGTTAAAGAGATTGTCAAGTTTATGACCAATTCTAAGTGAATTCGTAATTATTGAAAGTTTTACTTGTTTTAACATTTTACCAGTAAAACATTAATTATACTGTTATGAATATTTTTATGTAAACTTGCGGATATTACATTATAATTTTGTCTGAAGAACGAAACAGAGAGAAACCTCTCGTTTGTTTCGGATCATGTTTCTTCTCGTATTATTGCTAAGCAAAACTTCGTTCAGGTTGTGCAGCATCTGCAAAGCAACGCACGTAATAACGAATTTATGAGCCAGATAGGGTGAAAGGCGCACGTCGAGACTTGGATCGTGATATTAGTCTAACTGCTTTCTATTATTAATTAGAACAGTTCCGGCGAATCCAACAAACTTCCTTCGAAATTCAACAAATGTATTTATAGAAAATAGAAAAAGTTAGGTATTAGAGTTGGGCTTTAAAGAACATTCATCACGAAGCATATTGTGTCGGTTTATATGTAGTTTTACACTTTTGTAGTGATATATTGGAAGTTACACTTTCAAGTAACATGCTTTGCATGTTACTTTTTTGTACAATTTGCAGAGTGTTAAATAAATTGAGCGTAATCCTCGCAACCTAGAGGAATAACAGTAGTTTTCACAACAATAACAGTTCTAAATCCTGGCGAAGGTTCCGCAGAATAAAGTATTGGCAAAAGATTAACGTAAATCTCCATTGGAAAGCGAGGCCTTGGGAAACTGTTTCCAATCTCTTGAAAAAGTTTTCTCTTCGCGTCGAATACTCGCTGAGTGTTATAATAGCAATTAACAGTTAACAGTTATTACCCAATATTTTCACTCAATACATTTATTCCATCATTTTTGTCCCTCCGGTATGTAAAACAAATGTTTAGATTCAATAATCGGAGGGAAACGTCGGTATTTAATGAGAATGCAGCAGCAATCGATTCAAGGCAATAAGCTGTGAATCCAATTTTAGCATCAGTTTCTAGATGGCTGTGGAAAGTTGTTTCATGATTTCGCAATACTCCGGTCGAATCTCGTGCAACTCTGTTTACACCATCAATCCGCGACGAAAATATTCTGTCGTGCTTGCGGTGTGCGGTACAATGCACTCCGTATGTTTAGTGGCACTTTAAACATTGGCCAATAAGTGGGGAAGCGGGTCGAGAACCACATTATCCTAGAACAAGGGAACCTGTCATCTTCAAATAGGGTAGCATGTTACAACGTAATTGCATAGGAACCTACACTAGCTAAGGAATAGCATACTACAATGTGTGATTTTCCCGTAAAGAGAAGGAGGAAAAGAGAGGGCGGGTGAGTTTTTTTGGGTAGAACTCTGCTGGCGGCAGCGAGATTAAACAGAATATATGTATATTCGGAGGAAGCGCGCGTGCACGATAATCGAAGTCGGTTTCCCCAGTTTTTCCTTTGGCCATGCAAGTAGCTGGAAAAAGTTTTCGCTTAGGTTTTCATTACTTGGTTGGTGAATGCGGAATCGGGCGAGAGGAGAGCATGGAGAGCAAAGTTCCAGAGGCCGATATGCATCGCACGTGAACAGCATCGACGAAGGACTCGACCGGTCCGCTTTGACAGTGGAACAAGTTGGTGAAATGTCGGATTATGGAAGAGGCGCTCTGCTTTCGATATTCGCAAATGGCGTTGCGCTTTGTCAGCTTCACTTACGTTAGCTGTGGGCTACTTACAGTTTGTTATCGAGCCTCAGCTTCCAGCCGAAGTCCAGCATCCTTTCTTCCCCTAGCATTGTCGAAGCACGATTCGTGGTAGTCGAGCGAGGGATTACTTTTTTCTCGGTCGGCCGTCCAAAGAAATGGACAGCACGCAAGAGAAATTGAGAGGGAAGGGACTCGCACTGGCCTTTGATTATAGCAGCTTTTTTTGCCATCGAAAAAATGCCCGTTATGCATCATACGGATATCCCGCCAATGAGACCATAAAGGTAGAGAGAGATGGAGGGAGAAAGTGATGGAAAAGGGGGATCCAGCATGCACTACTAATGCTTGTGGTACAAATTATCATTATCTCTATTAGCTGAACCAGTCCGAGGTAGATAGATTAACCTCACAATTATCGAATATGAGCCTGTACAATAGAGTTGAGCAAATAAATGCGCGCAGATCGGAATGTACATTGTGAATATCGATGATGTCGAGATATCTTCTTAGAGTTATTAATTAGTGTTGCATTAAAGAGGAGAGGAAGGGATGAGTGCGTTTCAATATCTTGCATGTCAACGGGCTGCGAAAGGCAGTGTTCACGGTCGGGTAGAGCCACTGTCATTACAAGCTTTTACGTGCTCGTAAAGTTTCGAACGGAGTGACACGGGAGAAGTTTACTAACCGGAGAGGGCACGCCGGCAAGACATGTATAGCGCTACCAGGCCGATGTATATTGCAAATTTGCGGAGCGGGTTAACAAGCAGGCTACCTTTACAAGCGTACCTGCAAGTACACCGGAACAGGCGGGGAGTTGAAATTTAACATAGAGATATAGATAGCGCGGAGAGCTGCAAGCTTATTGTCGTATGTTGACAAGCAGAATGGACTGCGCTTGGAAAGCTCACCGTCTGCCTTCGAGCTGTTTCCTGCTCGTCATCTTAGCAATCCAGATTTCGAATGTCTGGGACCATTAGCAGTCCTGATGATAATGATTCGTGCCGCGGGCGGATTAACCGGCGACGAAAGTTAGTCGAGGAGAATTACTGTAGCTGTTAAATGCCTCCTTAGTACGGGTTTGCCAGATAATCGTGGCGGCGGCGGTGAATATTTGCAAACTCCTTTGACAAAAGAAACTCATTACAAGAGAGTGGGGCTTTTTATGTATAATATTGCAGTCGCGCGCGGTACTCTGTAAAGACGCCGCTAAGAAAGATCTAAGGAAGAGGACGAGGAGGCGGAGGCGGAGGTGGGGAGGCAAGAGGATGAGATCAGGCGCAATGAGATTATACCGACAAAGGACAAAATTAAAAGAAAGATTCAAAGGGTGCAGTTTGAAGGCAGCAGGCTGACCCAAGACTCAAGTAATCACACAAGTCTCCTAGACAACGAATCGCGGAATACCGCCCTCTTAAAGTACCAATTGAACCTCCCATTTATTCTCGTGCTAATACAAAGCTGCAATCGATTTGCAACGTCACCCTAGGGAACACAAACTTTCCTTTCTTTGAAGGTAGATTGTGCCGACAGATAATTATTGAACTGAACTACTGCGCAGTCCCAAAGGCAATTCATTAGTCAAACAGCTTTATTGCCGAGGCTACGTAAGATCGTTATCGAGATGTTCACTGTTGCATTAAGCACGCGCAAACAGAAATAATAGTATTCACAGAAGGTATCTAGGTGAAGGATATGTGTTTGCAGATAATGCGATGCAGTGTTGGTTCAGCTTTCCTCAAGTTTCACGTACCACTGCATGATGTTTGCTATCAATTTACCGTTCTACCGATTTCTTCTATATTTATACTTGAACTTTCCAATAAACTATCCCAAATAGACCTGTTCTCTGTGGAACGCATTGTTTTAACCGCAGCACAACGTTATTCTGAAATTTATATTTCTACCGAAAACTCGGGTTACCGCATTGTGCTAGCACAGTTTAATAAATACTCTAATAAGGATTCCACCACTTGTTTTCATTAAAAGCCTGCCGGCCAAAGCTCCGTGGCTTTTAAAAATTCCACCAAACCTCGCTGAATGCTAGTTACTTTATTGTGCGAGGGAATTAAATGCACGCACGTGTGTAGTCTGCTTGCGTGACTTGGCACAAAATGCTATGGTCCAGCGTTAGGCAATCTCAGGGCTCGCAATCCCAATGAAATTGCAACATCGGGTAGGTACTTTCACGTTATACGCAATTAGGCGAACGGCCTGGAGCTGATGAAGCGGAGGGTAAGGAGAGATCGCGCGCAGCTATTTATCATCGTCCGAGGGTAACGTTAACGCGGCATCAACTCCCAGCGAGCTTTTATCGCTGCCGGTTTCATCGGATTTGTTCTATGAGTTCGGCTACAAGCGAGCGAGAATAAACTGAGAAGTCTACCCAAGCGCCAGGAAGAAAGGCTGCGAACTTGAACCAACCGTGCACAATGATCTTGAGTAATTACGAGCCAAAGAGGGGAAAGGTAGAGAGGCGTTCGCGATCGCGGTGTATAGTCGTTGCCTTTTGAGGATCATTTGTTCACCGGTTGCGCCGAGGGTCATGGCCAGGAATGATAAATGATCGGTCCGTTTCCCGGCACTTTCATAGACTTGCCGGCGGTGCCGCCGCCTTCGTCGTGGGGTCCAGTTCGCTCGAGCGGATGGCAGCGAGTAAAACGACCCTCGCCTTTTTTCGGAGATCCGCTTGGAGGGAAATAAAGGGGAAAAATACGGTTTCTCCGTTAATGTCGCTCCATTATACATAAAACTCTTGGATGCCCGGGCCCTCTGGGCTCGGCCTTTAAACCTGAAATCGTGAAAATTCGCTGGTAATACCAGGGACCAAAACTGAATGGCCGTGCGGATCGATTTTTGCGTGACCCGCGCACCCTGCCGATTTAAATCAATTTCCCAAGCCCCAGATAAATCTCGCTCCGATGCTTTCACCGACTCCGGCACCAACTTTTCCACATGTCGTGCCCGGTAACATGATAGAGGTTCTTATGAAAGTTTACCTTGGCTGCGTGTCCAGTTCACAGGCTAATATACACACTGTATGTACTACCCAGTGCGATCACATTACACATTATGCTCTCACCAGGGACAGTCTAGAATTCGTCTAGCTACGTTCTTCATCCGAATCCCTAAACATTATCTCGCGTGTGTTCGGCCCATGGTACACTTTCCGGTGGGAGTTAGTGGGAAGCAGAGTTAAAGACAGATTCCGGAGCATCGTAAAGAGAGGGAGTGAGAGCGGAGGTGAATTCCAGTTGCAGGAAGTAATTCCGCGTAACGAAAGCCGTGTTGGGTGTCGTGGCTTAACTGTAAATCGGTATCAACCGATCCCAGGTGCTCGATTGGCAATGTGCCAGGATTTAAGCTTGGCTTAAATTCCGCGAAACGCCAGGCGAACTGGGGCGAATTCGGATTAGAATTAACTAATTGTTGCGTGTATTCCAGAGTGCCCGTGGCTATTACCAACCGCATCAGCGCGCGACTCCTGAGCGATTCGCGGAGGGCGAGAGAGAGAGAGGGCTTACATTGCTAACCGGTATATTCCGTTTCATCGTACGATTATTTCGCTGTCGCATCGCTGGCATTCATAGTCGCATCGTAACTGGCTCTGAAAGCCTGGGGAGGTTCGACTAATAACGGCTAGGGCGGCTGGGGCGGCGGGGCGCTCTCATGCGCGTGAGGTGATACGGGAACGTAGGGGGTAAATTTAGATGAGCATCAGCTTGTAATATACGATGCTACGGATAAATCCGCGTGCAGGGCGGTGACGGGTGGTGGGGGTAGAAGCGCCTCGTTGATATTAATAATGTCACGTAGCAAGAGGCAGATTCGAGGACGTAACGGGTGGAAGGAAAGCAAGTGAGAGAGATGCTCGACAAGACAGACTTACCTATTACATTTAAGTGAACAAAGTGGCTCATATGCGGCGTCGTGGAGACCTGGCACTCGTAGACACCGCTGTCCCGATGTTGCGCGTACTTTATTTGAAGCACCCAATCGTCGGAGCGGGCGTCATGGATCGCCCTGAATCGCTGGTCGTTCGTGTACGTGTATCGGCCGATTGTAAGAAGGTGGACGTCCCGATAGCGCACCCATGATACCTGGAGTGTCATCTGAAAGTTGAAAGAAGATCTGAACTTAGGAACTACCAATTTGTCCGCTTGAGCGGAAAATCTGGCCTGTCTAACCACGCTTTCTCAAATTCATCCAGTATCAATTGATCCCCATTCACTGGATCAGGGAAGGAAAAGCGGTCAAGCAATGTATATGGATTTAAATTGGTCCGTACAGCCTGGCCATTGCAAGCCCATGCTATCTGCGAAATCCGCGAGCGAAATCTTTTGTCCCTCGTTAGAGGTTTCCCATTAGGAGCGAGCCACTGTAATTAGAACTGGCTCGTTTGTGTGTTCTGGTGGTAATTAGCAAAATGTCGGTGGAGGACATTTAGCCAAACTGGGATTCACAATCTCGCCTCCCCCCCATGACCAGCCGGGTTGGGTTTCACGCCTTTTACGCTCCACTGTAACAACTATCCTTCTACCTCTGATCTTCTCCTTCATTCTATAATACTTTCCTTCTAGCAGTGATGAAAGGACTGCCATTAATTGTATTTCCAAATTTCCTCAATGCTGGCGTTAAACACTCGGCACACTTTGTATTCCGTAGCAATCTCCTCAAACATTCCACTTGATATATTTAACTAATCGATCCAAGGTTTTCAACGCTAATTCCTAATGCGCATGGCCGGATACATTGGTCGCCTTATCACGTAGAAAATTCGATTAAGATATCAATCGTAGGTCTTCCTCGCGAGGATCGGTCGGAGGGCGGAATTGCGCGCCTAGCTAAGCAGGCCAAAATTGGAATTCTTACCCGGCAATAAGACAGTGGAAGGAAATGGTAGAGTGGCGCGAATGAGAGATAAAGAGCGAGAGGGCGAGAAGTGTGAGAGGAGGGAGAATGCTACTGAAATCGGGAGGAACTTCAAGGGAAAGCGAGTGCAGCTGGAGTTTCCTTGTGTGCGTTCAGACTCGCTGTTCCAAAATTAATAGAGTCACTACGCAAATCATTTATACGAAATGGAGGTGTCCGATAAAACAGGTGTTAGGTTCTTATATTTAATAGGGTTTCTAACGAGAGGCAGGTTTGGAATAGGCTGCATGACCTCAAAATGCGAGAGACTGCACAGAGATTTCTAGTAATGCATGTGAAACGATTGTTATTAGGTATGCATATATGCCACGCTATATGAACGAGAAAAAGAAAAAGCGCAAGCCCATATGGAGAAATTTCAAGTGCTAAAATTAAAGCTACGAATTATAGCAATAGTTCTCCTCATTCTGAATAAGAGTACTCTTTGAGTCTATCACGTTGGAAACAGAATTATACTGCTAAGGGATTTCCGTTATAATCTCTGCAGGCACGTAATTTAATTAAGGAAGCGTAATATTATAAAAAGCATTATTCCGCAATATACATTTAATACTGTTTTACTCTTTTTGAAATTTTCTACAGTTATTATTCATTTTTTGACAAATTTAAATAATGCTGTGCACATCTCTTCTGATGCAGCATAATCTTCGACAAGGCCTCGATATATTGCCTTTAATTATGTTTTCACAGGTTTCCCAATCCAATGAATCCATATTTACTTCACACATCCTGTTGATGAGTCCGATACTATCTGGCACGCTTGACTAATTGGGTGGCAACAGCATAACCCATGGGCAGTGGAAAACAATATAATACATCTATGGAAATGACGGCGCTAATAAAATAATAAATAGGTATCGCGATCTTGGTAAACTGGGTTAATCGAGAGCAGCTTTATTATTAGCCCTGCGGGAGTGCGATCGTATCTTTCAAAATGCACAGCGTGTTTTGGTCTATTATTAATGGTGTACAGGCGACGCAATTAAGTCAACTGAAGTCGATTCAAGCCCTCCTGGGGAATTCGTATTTTTCAAATGCTTTCTCCTTAATCGTATGTCGAAATATCGGGCAGATATCTTATTAGTGAGATTGCAAGCGTCAACCAGGCTTAACCATGTTATCGATAACAGAAATCTAAAATAGAGTAGGAAAGCTAACTTCCAATTTTCAGATTCGGAGAAATAAGACTGGCTCCTCTTGCATCACGGAATTGCTTATATCACATTTTAGTGGATCCCTCATGATCGATAGCCCTAAATATCCCGGGGTAACGCCCAGAGCATCGAGATGCACAATTTACATCTCTCTATTCCGTTGACACAGCACTTCGATCGTGGCCACAGTTCGGATTATTGCCGAACCCACCCACTATTTCACCTTTGAACTTCCTCCTGATTGTGAAATCGGTGTCTTCCATAGCACCAGTTTTAAGTGCGAAAGTCTTCATTCCAATGTAGGTCTGTGTGACGGTATCTCTGCGAAGTTTTCGCTAGTAACGATCTTTCAAAAGATAAGACTCTGCTGGTATTATTAAGTATTGGATCTAAAGAATATTCTAGAGAGGGAAATCAAGGGCGCTGACCGGAAATAGGAATGATTCTGCCAAATTATAATACTTCAGTACATATAATATCCATGATAATAGGATAGTCAGTCCTTGGTTATTCCTCGCCTGACTAGACGAATCGGTCTCATGTTTGTTTACTAAACACATTTGAATTAATTAAGTCTTTCAGTACAGAGTACACAAACTCAGTTTGTTGTTTGCTGTTTGCTGTTTGCAAAACTTTTATTCATTCGTTGTTGTGTAGCTGGCGCGCAAGCCGGCCCACTATACATACATATGGTTTTACAATAGTTCCTCAAACACGCATTACCGAACGTAGAGTTTTTGTTTTTTCGGTGCTGGTTTAATTTAGACATAGCAATTTTTCGATCCTTTGACTAGTCAGTCTTTGTAATACCAGTTTTGTGGAACTACCGATAGGTGTCCATCGCACAGAGAGCACTGTAATCGACGTGATGATTGTCGGCCCCGAAGCTATGTTTTTAAAGCCTATTATTTCCTGCGGTTGAGAGAATAGTTTTTCTATGGTGGTTTTTTGTATGTACACTGCTGATAGAAGCACGTACAGGTTCTAGATTTGGATGAGAGGTACGAACTTGTTTCGGGCGTGGATCCGCGCTTAACGTGATGGACGGAATCCCCGAGATAACACAAACACACGTAGACATAGCAGCCATTGTATGTTGTGCTAGTTCTGTTTCCGTAATTTATGATACACAGGCAACGTAGACTGCCATAGTTACCCTCTGCGAAGGCTCCGAAACCACGTGACACCGGATTCGGGAACCACGCTGGCAGCAAGTCCTCCGGCCAGGTTGCTCTTGTCTCCCACAGGAACATTGTTGCTCTTTGCGCACCAATATTGTTGTCCTATGCAAACGATTTGCGCGATACGATTCGTAACAGGGCGTATTAGATTTACGATGTTAATGCCACTGGAGAGAGGGAGAGTCTGGCGCTATAATTCTGACGCGTGTGCGGCCATGCTAGCGGCATTCTAGGCGACGCCGACGCGACGAGGAGATTTGGTCGGTGAGTGCCGTGCCGTTACACCTTCTTCCCCGTGTGTACTCGTGCACGGCTGCTCGTTTTTTAAAGTGCCTCCTCTTGAAGCCCCCAGCCGTGTGTCCTCCTTTTCCGCACTGATTTTTCACGGCCTTACTCAGTGAGCGTTCTCGTCGCCTGCCGTCTTTTACTTGTACTCTCTGGCGGGACGTACTTCGCTTTTTCGTGCGGTGTTCCTTTTTTTTCTTTGCGTTTTGTTTTTTGGCAAACAGTGATGGTCGGTAGGTTTGCGCGAAGCGATGTCTACTCGGCGACGCGAAGCCTGAGCGATTAAGGGCGCAGATTAAATCGCACAAACGTTAACGAGTTCTCACCACTAGCAACCCTTGCTCGCGCGAGATAGCAGTAATTAATGCTGCGACGCGAACTTCTTCGGGATTAACTAATTACGAAGATTCCGCATTCGATCTAGAGTCTACAGTAAGGTTGGTATTTAACTACAGGCTCGGCTTAGTCGGCCGTCGTTGCGCCGTTCTCCCAGGTTTTCGGCTATCGTGTTCTCGTATCACCGCCGCCACACAAATTTTCCGCAGCGTGCTTCCCTTAAGCGGATTCGGACGTGCCGCTTATCAAATTACTGGACAATTATTCGCTGTAAACAAATCCCGTGTAAGGAGATTCTGACCCAATTTCGGGTCGCAGGAGCAGGGATGGGATTCCTGCACGAAAGGGAAAGGATAAAATTACTTGGCTGTGCTCCGGCGGGAATGGACACTCGAGGACGTCCGCCGACAACGCTCAGAAATAATCTGACGCGTAAAGCGAGCTTTCTCCTATCACAGCTGAATGTTGAAATAGTAATTATTCGGGCTTAAGGATTTTCGAAATCAACATCACCTCACCCAATTAGCCGAACACTTAGCAATCACTAAACAATCATTTTAATGTCGAATACCCTAATGATTTTCATTATTATTTCCTATATAATTATGTGTATACATCAGCGTCTATTGATAATTAGTCAACGCATTGAAATTATTTGGCATCATTAGAATCTGATGAATACGTAGAATAACACAATCAATCAATACTGCCTTGATTTCATTATTCAGCGTTGATGAGATACAGTTGTACAGAATTCGATTTACATTTCAGATCCGTTTAAAATTTCAGTCTGAGCAAGTTTATTTGTTTCCCGTTGCGAGTAATCCTAGTCCACTTCAGGCGTTAATTAACTAAAGTTGTACTGTATAGCTGTGAGTTTCTGCGAGTGCGCTTCAGTGAGAGCGATGAATTTTCGTAAAAGGGGCTCAGCGCTTCGCATCGTCTCCCAATTTTCAGTCGATTTGTCTCGCGGCGCCGTAAGCGTCCCGAGGGTTAACGGATACCGAGCGAGAGAGCCCGAGAGGGAGTCTATTTATCCCAGGGGATTGTGCCTTTCCCCGTGCAATTTCATTCAGCAATCTCTATCTGCCCACGATTCAGCCCTCCTCTACCAAAGCACCTTTTACCTTTCCTCCTTTTTACGCGATTCCTCCGGCCACACCTACCGTCACACATTTCTCTATCCATCGGATCAACTCTATCATCGTTCGCCCATTTCGCTAGGAATATTCAATTAATCGCCTATCTTTCCACAGGCTACTAAGTTTCCCGAGTGGAAATACGGTACCCCGTGTACAACTGGATCAAACGCATGTGCAACACATTGCTAGAAACCAAGGGGAATTTGTAACTCCTTCCTGTACATCAATGGCATTAGCCACTCGATAGCTTCTATCTCGCGTAGCCCTCTACTCGAAAAGAGCAATGCTTTTCTCACAAGTACAAGCTGGAGGTACAAAACCCTCGAATCGCTTTACGTTCACTTATCGAAATCTTCCCTCATTCGGACTGCTATTGAAAGGATGCCTGATCGTTTGCAAATATTGTGCGAGCAGTTCCCTACGAAATTATTATTTATCCGCGGTTATGTAAGTGTGCAAGTATACACGCATGGCTGCGAATTGCTTTGCGACAAGTTGCTCGCACGGTTTATGTGGCGAGGAGTATGGTGACTGTAGCCTGATTTCCCGAGTGATCTATGCGCCAATGGGATTTGTATTAACGCACACGAAGAGACAAGAGTGGAAATGTGGCCACCTCTGATAAGCTTTCCAGAGATTTGCTATGACCACAAATACTTCACCTTTTACTACTATTACTACTTTTTTTCCACTGTATGCATTCGTTGCCAGTTCTCCCTCTTTCTTCATCTTCCGCCTCTTTGAAACGGCTTTATTTGCCTATGATGAATGGTCAGCTACTGCGGTCTACCGTGGTTCTCGCTCGTTTAAAACCGTGTGTTCATTCATGCACACTAACAGTGGAATTAGCGGAACAGTGTTCGACGCGAGAATGCGATTTAACGGGCCGAGTCCGAGCTCATGGTATACGTACAGTGGTACATATGATAAAATGATCGTCCTCATTTATCCTGAAATATACATTATACACATAGTATATAGACGTATGTATATGTATATTGAGTTACACGCGTATCAGTTTCTAGTGAGCTACGTATTTTACGAAAGCCATTAAAAGTTGTTCATCGCTGGCCCTCTTCCCTCCTGATCGAGGTGTTTGCTCAGCCGACCATTCGAGTCTCCCGTAGAAGAGCTTAGTACTATTTTCAAGCTCACAGCCAAGCGAGCTCATCCCACTGGAAGTGCCAAGTAACTACTACTAATTGCAGTCCTTAGCACTGTAATGGGCTTCCGATATTCTCGAGTGCTCGTAGGAAGGTAACCAACGATTTTCGGAAGTTGTCCTCAATTCTGATCGCTGTTTTATATCTTTCTCTTGCATTCACCTCGCTTTTTCGATGGCTTTCAACCCCATAATATGCGCCCCTAAATCCCATCACTTCTCCTACGCCGAAGCCCCACCCTCGTCTTTGTAACAGCAGTTGCTGCATTTCACTAGGGAACAATCCACTTGTAATCATTTCAGAGTGTATCTTTCTCAAAGGAGGACATAAGTGCCTGTTGTGTTCGTCGGATATGGGCAGTTCGAACACTCAATCAATTAGTTCTACCAAGGGTCACTGGGTGGGGTGATTGCTGTAGGGTAAGACTATTCACACTATTCTGACTTACTTCTTATTGCTACAAGATCACCAATGACTATTAATGTCAGTATACCTTGTTTGCTAGTGGCGATCAATTAAGACGGTGTATTCCGGGACAAAGTTGTTTGTTGCTAAGAACGACGGAATGTGTAGTTCGAGTAAGTTCGCTTTAGCTCGTAAGGGTTGACGCCGTGACGGGTTTTCACTTCGTTATAGGTATTAACCGTCAAGTTTCACACTTGTAGCGTCCGCACTCAGGAGTTTGAAGGCATAGGGTTAAGACGTGTACGATGCCACTGATGAATAAGATCTCAGGCGTCGAGCGAGTTGAGAGCAGCAGACGTGGCCATCTGGTTACGACTTATTTACATATTTTACCATTGCAATCCACTCGAGACTTGTCCGATACGTCAGTTGCCTTGGTGCTTCGCTTAATCGAATTTCTCGGATTAGATGGCCTCGCTCGATCGCTGACGAGATTTACTCTTGCTTTAAAATCGAACGTATTTCATTTGAGCATCCGGCAGCGACCGCTGCGCTGCTTCTCTCAATCGCCTAATGAACTTCATGAAGGCCGTGCTCGCTAGTTCCTCCGCGTTATGTAATGTGCGGGACATATTTAGGGCAAAATGCACGCTTCGAGCATTTCGGTCATTGAAATCTTGCAAGAGGAATCTGAAGAGCTTTGCAGGAAAAAGGTAGACGATTCCCTGCGATATCAAAAGCTCATATCGGCGACCGATATACTTTCGAATGGAAAGTATGCAGACTTTATTTAAATTTGTGGCTTGATCGTCAGAGGCCATATTTATTTCGTAGTGCGACGCGTGCGTTTTATTTCGCGAGGAAACATTTTCGGCCAACTTATTTCAAAGAGATTGCGGAGCTCCCTTTCACAGGGATGGGAGAGAGAATGTGGTGAAAAGGTTACTCGCGTACTCTCGGAAAGGTAAAGAAGGATTGAGTAGAGGAGAGATGGGAGCACAGTTGGCAACTGCGTAAACTGGCCGGTTGAAAGAGAGAATGACGTTATGTTAATTTCGTTGTGTTTACAGCTCTACGAAAGGACCAGTAGCCAAGCCCGCTGAGTGAGTTCCAGCAAAATTCCTGCACACAACAGAGTCCGGTGAGTGGAATTACTTTTCATTTAAATGGTACAAGTTATGCATACGTTGATGCTAATAATCATACAATTCTCAATCTGTGCTCCCAAAAACTGCAATAGCCGTTGTTTCGGAGCAATATGTAAAATACAACTTTAATCGTTGCTGCTCTAAAGCACAGTTTAACACGTGACATGTAGCATATTATTAAGTTGTTATCGATTGTTCATTAATTTCTGGATGCCTGTGCGTTTGTTCTTAATACGAAATGGAGACTATTTCGATGAATTATCTCGAACTGCGAAAGCCGAGTGTCGTGACGTGCGGTAAGCGAAACTTTAGACTTTCGAGCATATGACATTTTTACACGTTGCGCACTGGCTACTTTTCCTGGATTCACCCGCAGATAACTTTACCAAGAGCGCCTCTTCCGGCCTGTCATATGTATTTTTATTCGTTCTTTCACTGTACGTTTACCATTAATATTAATGCTGTTTAAAGTTCTCAGATTGACTTCGCTGTGCGCACAATTATTCCATGCAGGAAATGCATGCGGGTTTTGTGCATAATTTAGCCAGGAAATTTCTATGCCACTCGCGAAAATGAAAATGAAACCTAGTTTTAGTATACCCGAGAAACTTTCCTGTTCTTGTGTTTTTGAAGTAAACAGTCGGGAAGTTTTCGTTGCCTAGTCATACATTTTGGAAAGAAGAACTATTATTAATCTAATTTTTCTCTGATATGCTTGCATCAGCAATAAATCGAGAATAATAGAGCACAATTCTTTCCAGCGGTATTAATTTTTCTTTGCTGTCAGGCGTTACAGTCATAACAGTTTTCGTTCGTAGAAACGATAAAGCGTGCTTTCTCGCCAGGGTAGAATAGACATTTCGAATCGATACTGTGACTTCAAAGTGGTTTTCGGTGCTCCATTTTCCACGAGCTAGTTCAGTTGAGCGCGCATCGGGAGAAATGCTGCGTAAGATCCGAATACTCCGGATATGATCGCCCTGTTGCACTGGTCGCATTGTATTCTCTGTTACGGTTGCTTGAAGCGTTATATTCTCGACGCTTGATTAGCCAGCCAGGAATAGAATTTGCGGCCAGCCAACGTCGGATATTTCACCTGTTGATAGTTTTATGCCACGGAAAAGTTATTAAACCCTATTTATAATCTTTTTATTTATCGGGTAAAAAGTAATCAAATTCAGTGGCATAGTGGAAGCCGACAAGCTCGCACTCCCGAATATATGTATATTCCGCTAGAAGATTAGAGCTTGTGTGCCGCAACCGCGTCGGGATAATTGCGTTTAATCAGCATCGCATATAAAATTACCTGCGTTTCATAAGCTATGAAGTCGCGGATATCCTAATGGCAGCATTTACTCGGCCGATTTCCGAATTTACATAATGCGTTCGACTATTCTCTCTCTTACCGACAGATATAGGCACGCATGCATATGCTTTCAACATCTCTTTCTCTCTTTCCTTCTCTCCATGTGGGTATGTGTCGGTCTACCCGATGGGCGTGCTGCAGAATGCATAGGAATAGCTAATGGACGAAAAGCTCCTCCTCCTCCTCTCTTCCCCTATTCAGTCATGCATTTGGATGATCGAGTGCTAAATAGAATCAATCGGGGGCTGCCTGAATTCTGGAGCGTTCGGCTGGAAACCGCTGGCAGCTTATCAGTTCGATGAGTATCGATAACGCTGCTGCGCTTCGACAGCTCCGCTGCTAGATAACCGTAAACTTTCGAGCGCACCGAGAGCCCTTTGCCATGAATCTAATCGTGTTTGAAGAGATACGTCCAGCTAAAGAACGCCTTGGCATACGTGTATAGATTGAATTCTTTCACTTTGACACTAATTTTGCTTGCAACTAGTTCTTTTTAACAATGATCTCTTACGGTAGAAGTTTTGCGGTGGGAAAAATGTTTTAAGTGAGATTGGAACGAGGAACATAAGCTGGCTTACTAGTGTCGGTGAGTTCAAAGTGAAACTAAGCGCAATCAAAGAGATAACCGCATTATAATATGTATGTATGCAGGCAGTCACGCTGAAATAGTCGCATTTCCCTCGGTATTATTTCCTCCGCACAAGAAAGCAAAGGCAGATCTGCTTCATAAAGTCCATGCTATCAGTGGCTAGCATTCTGCCTTGGCTCGTGTACGTGCCCCTTGCCCCCTCTCTTCCGCCGCTTCTGCCAGTGTACGAGCCCACATGGCTGAAATAATGTAACGAGTGTGGAAGCGACCACTCGCCAGAGCACGTTTTAATAATTTCACATTTCACGAATGTCCGCCGCACACAAGGACGGACTCTCCAAGTACGATGTCCCGACTAAAATGGCCACTGTACTGGGTGAGCCTAAAAGGTAACGATCTAGTTTGCCAAGTTGGGGATAACCAAGACGAATGCTCTCATCGGGGACACCCTGTATTTATCTCGATGGGAAGAGAGAGAGAGAGAGCGCGCGCGCGCGCGAACGGTGTGACGGGGCGTGCTCGAGAAAGAGCAATGCACTCTTGAGATACGTGCTTACTCGTGAGCTTTGCTTACCCTCAACACTGGAACGAGATCGGCTGAAGGAGTGAGCGCGAGAGAAAAAAGGAGTAAGAGAGGGAGCGCTGTTCTAGAAGCGACGTGAGAACAAGTTGAAGGGCGGAAGGCAGGGCGAAGAAGGTTGCGAAAGCCGAGTGAGAGCAAAGAGAAACACATGCTAGTGGGGGTGGTGGCGGTGGTGGCGGGGCCGAGCTTGCAGGCGAAAGAGAGGGATTGCGTGTCACGGCCTAGTTTGTCTACTTCGTACTATTGGTTAACCATTCGTCTTGGCAGTGCACTCTCCTCTCTCCACAAGCAACTCTTTTGCCTTGCTTCGTCCGCTTACGGCGGACCTTTCTGTTTGCCCCGACTGCCGTTCAAGGGAGCTAACATTCTTGTGGCTTTTCACACCACTCTGGCCCCACGATGGACAGAGCAAACTCACCCGGTACACCACCAAGTTGAAATCTGATTCCTGAGCTATGTCCACATCGATTTTATCCAGCGTCGTTGGGAAACTCATTGACCAAGTCCTGAAGGATAGAAGCGGAGAGTAACAGAGAAAGAGAGTCCGGCAGTGCGATAGTCGAGTGAAACGGGAACTCCGGAGCTCTTTGGTTCGAAAATGTATCGCGTTACAAAGCTAGAGGAACTCCGCTCCAAATAGCTCGAGTTAATAACATTGAAATTAGCGGGTACCTACTTTAACGTGAGTTTCCGTTCCGGTATTTCTATTACGCACACCTCAGAAGAATGTAATGATAACTAGTGGCTGGGGTTTGACGATTACAAGGACTCACGATGTACGTTTGATGAGAGCTGGTTCGTTATTACTTATCATAGTTAGCCCGGATGTAGGAAACTCCCGACACATATCATCTTCCCTGGCAACCTCGTTTCCTGATTTCCCCATTGATATTTAAATGAAAGTAGTTCGTGCAAACAGTGGTAAAGGATTGGGAAACTGCCGAGTCGCCGAGCAAACGACAAAGTAGATAGGGGAATGAGGGTAGTTCTTTCTTCTCTTCGTCCTTCTCCTTCCGCCGCCGCTCACCAGAGTCAACTGATTTCCTGATGAATGTAACTTTCCCACTAATTTAGTGTGCGTTCCTTTCGAACAAATCAAATGTTCGGCAAAATAAATTGCGGGCAAACTTGGCCTCATTTTTTAAGAACAAGGTTGTCGAAGTTTCCTACTGAACTTTTCCTTGGCCTGCGATTCCCTCGGGGAGAACTTGGTGTGTTCGCATCGTTTTTCCTAATATCCTAGCATGGCTTCACTGCTGGTTACCTTTGTACCTCAACACTTCTACTATATCACTATCTTTTTCCATTGATTTTGACGGAGATGTCAAAAGTTCTCTTGTTCGGCTTCGAAGGTAAATAATGAAATTGGGATTTTGTACGATAGGACATTTATTGCAGTCCTATCTCGACGAACTGGCATGGCTTGGTTTGTACATATATATAGTTGTACGCTAGCTGCCTATCCACCTTTTACCGTGTGTTATCGAATGCCACTGCTCCCTGTGTCTGGCTATCGCGATTTTTTTCCACCGGCGATTTACCGGTACCGATAAGCTGCCTACGATCACGAAATTCTTCCGCGTTCACGTGTCGCTAATTCCCGAAGGCTCTCGAGTGCGCCCTGGGTGTGCTTTTACATCGCTTCTATAGCCGCAAATTGGGGCTCCTGCACGAGTGTAGGAAACTGCTACGCTTTCCCAAATGACTGCCATTGGCTTAACTACCACGCGATATCGGGCACGAGCTCGTATAATTGAAGAAACATTTTCGCAGGCGAAAAAGTAGCTAGATAAACTCTATCGGTCACATCTTATTCGGTGCTAAGTTTAGTAGGAAAGTTGGCAATGCGATCGAAGCGCTGAAAGTAATCGAGGGATAAGGTAGGCGGCACACAATCGTCAAGATTTCCGAAGGTCGATAAAGGCTCCAACACAATTCTCCCTACGTGTTTGCATATGATCATCGTGTCACAGACAGCTATTCCAGAATTTTACGACTGTATAGTCCGCGTCGTTCAACCCATACAAAGACACGTTTGCGAGCTTCCACTGAGTTGTAAACAACAAGCACGCGTTGCAATTCTAGGAAAAGCTGACGCTAGATAGTAACATTTCCAGCGAATGTGCAATGCGAAATTGTGTGAGATATGGAATACCGCATGAAAGATGCGAATTTTAACTTCTAATTGATGTCTTGGGAAGGAATAATAATCCAATTATTACAAGAGTGATTGTATTCCAAATACATGTGAAAAAGTGTCTTAAAGTAAGTCTCAAAGACGAATCGGAAATCTAGTTGGTACTCACATGAGAATGCCCCTTTGCTTTCCACATTGGCTTTCCGATTCACATGTACTCAAGTGGAATACGGCGTATGCACAGTGATCGATAGTAACCAACCACTCAACTAAAAGGATTTCTTTTGATCTCGCTAGTTAAACGATGTAAATACCTAACTCCCTTTCTCGAATATATTTCTTTTGACTAAATGTTGTAGCATCTGTAATTACACACGGTACAACATAGAAAAATCTTTGGTACACACTAATTCATGCGAGCCTTGTTTGTATTAGCCATTCGATATATGTACTTCGCAATAAAGATTAATGACATAGAAAGATGAAAACTTTGTGATATCCTATAGCGAAAAACGGATTACTTCAGCTGTAAAGTCGAACTTTAATTATACATAATTTATTAAAAATTGCAATGCCCGTATATTTACTCCTCAAAACTGTGTATCATGTTGGAGTCGAAGAGTTTCGGATGGTTGAAATTTTGCGTGAATATTAATTGCCAAATCCTGCTCGTTCCCTAAATACTGCAATCATTAATCTTCCCCGATTGGAAAAACTCGAATCCTTTTATCCGGACTTGTTGCGCGAAGCACAGATTAGTGGGCCTTAAAATGTGTGCGGAAATTGCATGCCTAGTAGGAAGCAAGTATTGATTCGCGGTGGAATCACATGCAATTATGCCCGGCCAAATCTCTCAGGTGCGTCTGAGGTGCGCCTCACTCCCTCAGGTGCTTGCAGTGATGTTCTTCACATGCACATTTAATTGTGCATTGCACCAAGTTGGCATCAAAGCCGCGACATGAAATATACGTAAATTTCAACACGACTGTCGTCAGGCGCGTACCAAAGTTGTTTGAGAAGGAAGTTGATGTCTGCATGTGAGAAATAGATTTCAGACACATTGTTTACTCGATTACGCTCCCAAATTTGTACGGAATGTCTGTTGCACTGCACATCACGAGCAGCATTTTACGTAAAACATTTTAAAGCCGTCTGGATATTCCATTTTGAACAGCATGCTACCGTAAGAATGATTTAAAAATTAAAACACCGTAGGGCAAGCCTGCTTTTCGCGACTGCTTGTTGCTCGAACAACAAACAGTGCCGTCGGAGAACAGAAACGGAACCCTTGCGATAGCATGCAGTGAATATTAATAATTCAGAGAGACCTTAATAAGTTCGAGGGACGACAAAGTCACCAAGAGAATTTAATATCTGCGTACATAGCAAAAAAGTCTTCCTCGGCTGCCCCAGTTTTTCTATTGCCACTACATACGCCTCCGTGCAACGCGGGACTACAATACTTTCTTTTAGTTTTATCCCCTTTCCTCAGCTTAATTACACCACTGGTGTACTTCTGTTAGTATATTCTATTAATTTATGTATCATAGAGATAGTTCAATAACGCGAGGGAGAAAGCTTCGGTTTGAGTTTTGTACTCGGAAATACTACATGTGTGATATAGATCGCGTTTGAAATCTTCGCCAATTCTACGCATACAGTATTTCCGAGTACAAATGAACCATACCGAAATCCGATGTCAAGAACTGGAGGCTCCCAGATTCGTTTCAGCTTCAAGACCCGTGCTGCCAATATACTAGATATCTAAAAAAATGATTCGGCGTTTGCACGAAAGCACTCGCTTCGATTGAATTTTTTATATGACCAGGAACTGTAGCGCGGCACGTTGCAGACGTAGGAATAAATTCAAATCGGAATACGCCGTGCTGCTGGACGACACATATACTGCGAAGAACAAGCGTATGTATTTTTGGTCCCAGTCAGTATTTTTCGGTTTGCATTCAGTGTTCTGGAGTATACTTTGCCTCGTATTTATTTCGCATGTTTTACCAGTCTCTCTATCCCTGCTTTCGTGCTTAATGGCCGCGAAATAATTCAATTATTCGAATAAGCGCTATTTACCGTACGCTTTATCACACTGGAGGATACATATGTATATGCATGGATACATATGTTCATACTTGTATCTATAACGTGCGGCCATTTCCTTCGCAAGGAAGGACGCGAAACTGGATGCAGACGAATTATCGTGTCAATAGCACTTTTAACTGGTCGTATTAGTGGTGTGGAAGCGACGCATATTGTCACGAAATAGCTCTTTTTCCGTTGTTTTGTTTGAACTAGCTGCCCTTCCCGATAAAGCGGGCGGCATGCTCAAATGGTGAATCCAAAGTCTGAAAACGTATATTCAAGCTGCAGCAGATCGCCCCCCAATAATGATCAGGTACTCACAAGTACAATAGTACCATCCCCGTCTCTCTTTCACCCCCCCAACACTGCCTCCCGCCCGCGTCATCCGCGTCATCCGCGTCAACCAACCCCTTTTCCACGCGAATCTTTTTACAATGGCATATTCCACGGTGACACTTCACTAAACTATTCGCCCTGGTTCCGCCGAGCGTTTGAATACCTTTTTTTTCGAAAGCCATTCCTATCTATCTAGTTCTAGTTCCTGAGTACCGGCCCGTGAGGATCAATTGCCCGCCGTTTTCACTTGATCCTGAACAGCGAATCCTAATTGAGCTCACCGAATTGCATTCTCTGGTTTATTGCGGCATTTCAAAAATGGTATTTGCAAAGATCGCGCACTCTTACCATTCATATGATCTCACAATTTCGTAGTGCACCGGTAATGGAAACATAGATTTGATTAGTAGGATTTAGAATAGCAGAAAATGGTGCAGTACTTTCGAAGTAATATAGACGCCTCTTGCATGAAATAAATCTAGAGAAATTCAGTTGCAGGGCATCGATATTGGCTTTGGCATGCGCGCATTTATCTGAGATTTATCTGCGGCTCTTTTCACGCAGCCTTGACTGTCCATTAATAACCGTCGCTCTATTCGATTAAATCCATCACTCTATTGCATTAATATACCGGTTGCGCTCTAGTCGATGTATCTTTGTTCTCACGTATTATCGCGGAGAATTACGAGAAGCTATGTGAATGCCTTTTATTTAGGAAAACCAAAAATGTAACTAGTTTTCGGTCGCTCTCCATTGCGGACATTCTTCCTAATTAAATATCGCGTAGAGAATGTTCCACAAATGAAAGGCAGTAGTATAATCTTCAATTTGCCTAAAATTGTCCGGAATTCGATAGAAGCACTCGCGAGCGGCGTGCACCGATGAATCATAAAAGCCAATTTCTATATTGGTCGAGAAACCGCCATACGGTTTGCTATCGGAGAATTCATTCTGACCACGTATTTCGCCGTACGAATTCACTTCCGGGACGAAAGCAAATGTTAGGAGGGCACTTCAATGAGGACAAGTGATTTTTCTGAAGGTGGAAACGCTCCTTGTAAAAAAAGCTTGCCCTCTGAGAATGTGTACTCGCTATCTACTCTCCGTTGCTGCTTAGGCAATATATTAATATTTAATTTGATTTCACAAAGCAAGCACACCGTATGAAATTTTCTTAGGGAACTAGGGCAAACGCGTCCATTTATATTCGATTCTCATTATCGGGTTGAACGGCACGTTCAATGAGACGGCCGGACGAGGCAGTTGGCCAAAAGCCTCTGCAAACCAAACGGAGCCAAGTAGAAAATGGTAGTAGCAAGAAAGGTAAGAGGGAAGCCGAGGCAGAGGGCTCCTTCCCCGATGTATAAGCTCACACGCAGATTCACCCTTTGGGGTATCCGAGCAGTGCGCGGACCAAGTTTTCAAGCTAGTGCTTTATAGATCGAGCGGCTCCCGGGTAACCGGGCAGTACTAGTAAAACCAGCCGCATAAAATTTCAAACGCAAACCGGCAGTAAATGTCCAGCGGATCGCCTGGATTTTATGTAGCCTTCTCCCGTCTTATCGTGGCATTAGTTACTGCGTGTGAGGGGAGCCGCGCAGGGTTTAACGCCGAAGCCGCACTTATTGTCGGCTCGTATCTTCCTGAGTCTCCTACTAAAAAGTCTATAAATATCTCTGGTTACCGCATCCTTTACGACTGCCATGTTCCTCTTTTCCCGTCGATATGTCCGACTGAGGTAAGAGAGCACTCTGGCTCCTCCTAGCTAGCACGCGAAGTTCATTTAAAAAAGAAACAAGAAAGAGACACGGGGCGGCGATTGCATGATACGGGCGAAGGCACTGGCAAACTTTGCCTATTGCGCATTGAATCTGGCTGGGATAGACGATAAATCACCGCTTCCGAAATTTGCGAGAATATTGGCTCTTGCATTATTGGTTTTTGCCCTGCGAGTACTTTGCTAAGCGCCTGCATCCATACTCTATCTTTCTCTAGGTTCTTCTTTCGATCCGCCACACCCCCCATTGCAAATTTTCTCTCCGAAGCAGCTGTTTCCGATTTCGCCTTCTCTGCTTCTTCCGCTGCACGTGCCACTGCATCCGCGGCCCTCTCACTCCTCCCTCACTCTCTATTGGATTTTTAGCTCGCCTGGTGCATATATCTCCACTTGGCCTTATTTATATCGCCATTAGGGGGAACGTCACTAGTGCAGAGTGCCAAAGTCTCACTCGGTATCAGGAATCTTAAAATACGTCGATCAAAACCTCGCGCCATTGCTTCTTCCAAAGAAAACCGCTGACTGAAGACAGGAAAAGCTCTTCTTCAATTTTGCACAGAGAATGAAGGATTCGTATGCAAAATTCTTCTCAATATTCCCGGAAGTTCGTGAACGATTCGCTTGACGATGAGAACTTCGCAGTATATACTCATCAACAAAATCAATTCTGCTGCCCACTTTTGAGCTAGAAGAACGTCACAGTACGACAGCACTTTTGATTCTGCATTGCCGAAAGTAAGAAGAGTTGTTTCTGAGAGATCACCGTGTATTACATCGGTGTGACAAGAAACAAACAGCGTAGAGAAGTATTCGAATAAATATTTCAGAGCAATTCTGTTATTGGCACGGAGTACATTAAATCCCTCGAAAGGAAGTTCATTCCTGCTGGATTTCGGGATTGCTGGCGGGTATGGCGGCGACGAGCCGAAAGCAGTCATCGTAAATTATTCGTTAAGGCGGAATCAGTTGGTTGCTTTGGTGTAATGCGCCGACGGTGATTTATCGCTGAAAATCGTGCCACGATAATTTAGCCTCGACGTTTTCCTGAATTGCACCATCTGTGCTCTCTGTGCGTAGACACGGCACGGTGATCCGGTCTGCACAGCATACCAGCAGACAGTGAAACTTTCCCTCAAGTTTCGCTCTGTGTATGTGGAATGTAATCAGACATCGGTGCCGGCGCCCACTCCATTCCTGCTCATCGCTCTCCCACACTCTTACTCTGCTTTTGTTAACTGAATTCCATGTATTTCGCCTGCCAAAATTCCCTGTACCATTGGTCTGGTGTGCCGAGTAGGTAAGTCCGGCCGAATATATTCTAGTTGTAGCTACTATGGACATCCGGCGAGCGAGGTAGTGGCCTCTCTGTTTCAGAGAATAGGCAGTGTGAATTACTTCGTTTCCGCAGGATATCGTTATTAATAATACTTTGACACTTTGCTGTTTGCGTAGCAATTAGCCACCAAGAACCAGCAGTCCGCGGCCAGCATTGTTCACCGCGAGACTTGGGAAATAACGAGCAAAAAAATCCCTCCCCCCTCGCTCACTCACTCACTCTATAGAGTTCAACATTGTTTTGGAGCAGCGGCTTTCCTCGGTCGGGTCGAGTTGAGTCGCCCTAATATAAACTAATGTAGCACGCGCAAGTGTGGGTGAGCTTGCGGTGCGGGGGTGGAAATATACGGGAGTTCGCTAGCCAGCAATTAAGTGCAGCAAAAGTAACGAGGAGTAAGCCCGGATTTCCACGAGGAGAGCATTAAGTCGAGTGCCACTAATAATTTTGCCGGGTATATACTCGCTAACTCGTTAAAGGTTTGCGCCGAAAAAAGTTGTAGACGCTTTTTCTGCAGTTACAGAATGGCTAACACGATCCCCAATGAGCGTTGGTGGTGGCTGGTCCGTCGCCCCCTCCCGCGCGTCTCGAGCACACCTTATCGAGCGGGGTACACTCGCTATGGCTCAGTATTTTTTACTCTCCTTCCTTCCTACCCTCTGTCTCGTGCCGCACTGAGCCTTAATTAGTAACCGCAATAAATTGAACGTATTGGCTTCAAAAAAGTCAGAAGAAAAACTAATTAGGCGCACTCGCCTGCCATTTATTGCGCCTACCGGCAGTTAAAGTCTCTCCGGCTGCACGCGGAAACGGACTGGACGCCGGAAATTTTTAATCTTTACCTTCCACTTATTTCATGATAATCCGCTTCTCATTTGAGTGATCATAGCCTGGACTTCAATGTGAATTCGTCACGCCAAATGCGATTAATGAACATCACTCGGCGTGATATGTGTGCGCATCTCTTGACACGTTTCGCGAAGTGCGGCGGATTTGTTCGCAGTTCTCCAGGAGATTTCCTCTTTGAAATGTGGCCTACTTTCGCCTCGTGATGCCGAGCTTCGCCGATGGGAATTTAAAATCCCACTATCCATTTGGAAAAACTGATTACTTTTCACTTCAATTTGAGCGTGAACGAGTAGCGAAGCGTAAAGACTTCGCCGGTTTAACTTCCATCACAAATTTGCTTTCACTCGAAGGGCGTGCCTAATAAACTTGATTCTTGATCCTTACTGGGTGAAAAATAGTTCATAGAAAGGAGGCAACATAACTGGAACGCTTAAATTGAAATAAACCGGGTTATTCTAATTACCGGCTCGCAAATAGACAAAAGTGGCGCGAAAGTAGAATCTGAAGTGGAATTTGAAAGTGGCTTGAAGAAGCCGAGAGTTTCCAATGGGAAATAGAATCATTTGCCGAGAGACCGAGCGAGGCGCATTCACAGTCGAGCGTTTTTGATCATTCGCATTTCCAGGCGGCGATATTTTTCATCGCATTCAATCGTACCATTTTTCGAGAATCATATGCTTACATTGGCTTCCCCGGAGTAATAAATTTTTGAAAATTGATCGGAAGCCACCATAAATCGCTGCCGATATTTGTGCTGACGCAGCGCGGAGGGTCGAATCATTTACAATTCCATTGGATTATAACAATTTTTAATTCTATTCTGCAAACAGTTAATTAAATAACTGTGCGAGACTTCTGATTGTATATCAAATTTATCGCAAATGATAGCTTCATAGTAATATGGCTTTCGCGTATTGTGTTAAACAGCACTGCCTGAGCTTTTAGTAAGACATTCCATTTACGCACTCACAAATGCAGAGCTGTGTGAGTAGCCGTACTCGTAGCACAAACCATATCAATCGTCATTGAGTTCAGTGTGGCGTGCGTCGATTGTGCATGGTAGCCACTGGGTGGATGCTATTTCGCTCTCTATAATCAGCCAGGCAAATTGCGAAAGCACGGCTGCGGCTGCCACGTTTTAACGACGCTCACTTTGATGTCTTTGAAAGCTTTAATTTTAGGTACGAGAGGGGCTGGCTTTGAGGCATCGGGATATTTATTAAAGGTTTCTCTGTTTGTTCTCGGAGAAAAGAGTGGCGCAAAGAGCCACAAAACTTATGGATCGAGGAGCCGAGCGTTGTGCAGAGTGTTCGCCAGAAAAGGGAACACGTGCTTAATTACTGTCAAGGAAAGCCCCTGCGAGAAAGCACGCCCATTGTTTTCAGACTGCCTGCTTGCTTTTTTTCCGGCCCTCGGCCCCAACATATATATCTCACTCCCGGACAACTGTTCCTTTTCCCGAGTTCAAGATCTGCCACTTAAGTGGCCACCCAGCGACTTCCGAATTTCTGCCATCCTATCCTCTTAACCCACCTCGCATTTCACTTCCGGCATATCACGGTCCGGCTAATTAAATGAACAACCCATGCGAAAAAGGCCTTTGCAAGTTTATAAATTGCTTGTCTTTGAAAATCATCAACAACAACAAGTTACCAATTTAACAAGTATATTAAACTTGAAAGTTTGTGTCGCCCGTGAGTATCAAACTCGGGATATAGCAGAAATTGTAAGATACTGATGAAGTTTCTGTGGTGACGCCAATTATAACGTGAATGAAGATCGTTTGTAAGCTTTTGATAGAAGGGGTCTTATTCAGCAGATTCGATGGCACAGGGTAATCCTAGGAAGCAGTACTCGGCAGCTTGCCTTTACCTTCTGTCGAAAGAACTGACGGGTTGAGTCTCAGCAAGCAGGAAAAGAAGCAGAAGGAATGTCTCGAATCAGGAAAAAGCAACGGGATCAAGCAGCCACCTAATTGCCAACTAGAAAACCCTCTGAGCCAGCATTCTGCTTTCACTGCACCCCTTCGTCCACTTTCTTATCTGATTCTGGTTACATTCGCACTTTCTTTTAATCGAATTCTAACTGAACTCCTACATATGCACATATACACACATGCACACATACCGATAGTCTGCTTCCTCAGAGTTTCGCACCAGCTACTCGCACTCCTCCCCATTCTCTTCGAATCGAATTCCCCGAGTAATGCCTTACCTCCGCCTCCGACTCGAAAAATTCATTGGTCCGAGAGTTTCCGATCTGATTTCACGCGTCTCATTGCAAGTGCCTGGCTCAAGTCAACTTGAAGATTATTTCGTAGATTCCAGTCGCTTGGTTCTTGCTCTTCTGATCCCATTGCCAGACGGAAGTGTGGCAGATACCTTCTTCCTCGGCATCGTTCCAGAACAAACACTTCTTCTACGGAGTAAACATCTTGGATGTCTTATGTTTCCAGTCTGATGACACTCTTCTTCTTTTCTAAAAGGGCATATTAACACTTTGCCGAGCGACAGGAAGAATCTCCGCTTTCACGATATGTTGAATGACTTGGACGGTTGGCAAAATGTTCCAAGTCAAGCTGAAACGCGTGCGGTAACGCCAATGAATATTAATACGTCGGCCGAGTCCTAAGTGGTAACTATATTTACACTTTTACCGCAGCGATGGCGTACCACATAATTCCATTGCCGGAATCAGATTTGGACAGAACCGCGGCGAATACGAAGAAAAATTCTTTTACATTTAAGGAAATCGAAGACCTAACTGCATCTTGTGGCTTCCGCTTCTGGAACGCCCTTAAAGACAGCGGAGATATGCAAGATCCAGAGAACCAAGCTTTTTACCCTTCGACCTACTTCCGGAATCTATCTCGGCACCACAATTTTTCTCTCGGTCTCTTTCTCTTCCTCCCTCGTTACTGTCCTCCGCCTTCTTCTGGGAAGGATTGCTCTGTTCGTTTCCACGCTGCCTTCCCGCCGCTCTTATTAAATCCTTACTTTATTTCCCCGCTCAGGCTTTCGCTTTCCACAACCGGAGTATTACTCGAGTCTCTCGATCGGCTTCAGCCGTCGGAACAGACCATCTCTGCCGCCAATTTGCGCAAAAAGGACACGATAAATTTTCAAACGCCCTGCGCATCAATATTCTATTCGCTACTCAAAGTGCATACTTGCACTTCCCTTCCGGATGTTTCACAGCTTTCTGACAGTTCTTGAGAGAGACGCCCAAATTTGTTTCGAACTCTCCCAGCAGTACTGCCGAGGGAGCACTCATGATTAGACTTGATTCTTGAGTTCGCTAACTCGAGCCGGTCGCCGTTCTTATCTTCGTAAATGTCCTCTACGTTTCATCACACTTTTACGTATCATCCAGTTACAATAGAGCTGAGTTTAAGCGCCAGGGGACGCGAAAATCCGATACAAACTCGAGCTCAAGCGAATGGAATCGAGCGAGCTAACAAGAGGATAATAATATTGGTGGCATGGGTAGAGCGGGAGCGAGCGAGGGCGAAAGAGAAGAGGCGATTCCAAAAGAGGGAAGCATTTTCAGCGGAAAATGCAGCGGATAGGCGAATGCCTCGGTGCAGGCTGGAGCTTGTCCCCTTTCTTAAAAAGATCTTCGGCAACCAGAAGAAAAGAGGTTAAAGATTGTGAGGCGAACACCGAGTGTCTGTCTCGTTTACTACGTTTCTCCAGTGAACGATGTCATTCCCATGGACCGCATCGCAACTCTCGACGCACGAAAATTGTGGCTAGAAAACGACTGGCAGTACCAACGTTTCTCTCCAGTCTCGAACATGTTCAATGGACACGGGACTGTTCAGGCATGGAACTTGCCGTTAAATTGTCGATGTCTCAGGAGTTACATGCATTCTTTACGTCCTATTGCTTCCTTGTGTTCCTTCTAGCAACAGTCTCCAAGCAACAACGAGATTCGTGTATATTGCAAGAATCAAATTCAGGGGACCAGTCAAGGCGAAAATAATGAGTACTACAGGAGCGTAACGAAAATCACTGCGCTATCCCACATCGAGTAGTGCAATTACTTGCACGATGTCATTTAAAACAACTTTAATCAATCGATGATGGCTCTCCTCTCTCTAGTCTTCTAAGAAAGTGGCGTACAGAGAGCTCGTAAGGAGGACTATCATTCACGCGCAAGAGCACCAGCGGAATGCTGAATCAATAGCCATCAAACACTCAGTAGTCCCGTTGTTTTCCATAATATATCGGCGATAAATCATCATTATCCGCGATTCGGTTTAAAATACGTTCGCTGTAATAAATTATAGTAGGCAGTGGTGGGACGCGACGGGGTTCGGGATGGGTGGAAGGGCGGGGGGGAAGGGGAGGGTTAGTGCTAGGTGGAAGTTTCACGGGAGTTTGATAAATTGCGAAAGAGCGGGTACTTGATGCGGCCGAGCCAGCGGCTTCCAACTAGAAATCGACAGACGCTTCGCGCGGCCAAGCCATCGGGTTGGAACTATTAAATTGAGATTGAGATCTGTCTCCTCCGATAGCCGGATGGGCCCCGCACCCGGAAAACGTAAGTGGAAATTCCGACATCTAAAGCATGAGTCATCGCTGCCGGGTTCTCGTTCTTACTGGTCCTACAAAATGGAAACTTCGATGGCTTGTTTGTGCATGCAAGAAAATGAACTAGTCGATTGCAGGCATTGTGTTTTAGGAACGCATTTTTTCATGATTGAGTCTTATATAAGTGTAACTTATATAGCGCAATTGCAAGTGTAGCCTGTGTAGCGTTAACTGAGAGAGTGGGAGAGAGAAAGAGAGGGGATGGGAAGAACGAGACGTGTCTATGCAGAGATGAACTCGCGAATAGAGGTATGGAGTGTAAATTTTCGGATTTAATGTACTTGCCTGTCCGCTCAAGACGTGTTTGGACAGGAAGCATGGAGTGGATACGCCCATAGACGAAACAGTTTCGAACTGGTGGGCTAAATTTCCCGGAAGTTTGTCAGTCACGTGGTACTGTCAGGAGCAAATGTTCACGAAATTAATGGAATCACTTCGCCCACTGCGAAGATACAGCAGGATAATCATCACTCGAAATTGGTGATAATTCGTAAGATTAACTAAAGTTCAACATTAGCCTACGCGATTCTAGGCAAGCCAATTTGCGTCTCATGTCTTATTAAGATGAAAGGCAAGAGAAACTGACGCTTCACAGAGTGCGCACTAACGACGCTATTGTTTGCATGTAGTGAGAGTTCACTTAATTGAAAGGGCGTTGTTGTTGTCGCCATTGTTTTCGTTCGGATGACTGTGTATTCAGAAATACATCGCGGCTGCAACGCAGTACTTTTGCCTCGTCACGATTCTCACATTTCGTGTTTATATTCCCCGTTTTATTCGACTGTTTCATTTTCGAGAAGAAAACAAAATGCACTGGACAATAGTATGTACTCGTAGTCGAATTGCGAATGGTTAGGTGGGAGGACCTTCTTTTAGCCTGTTTTCGTATTGGTTCGTTCCAGCTGGATATCATTCTCAAAACTGATATGTTTTCCGCTATCGAGAGATATGTTTCAGTTCTTCTTTAGCTGCTTCCATGCAACAAAATGCCGACAGCAATATGCATTCTACGAATACTTGCCATTGCGAAATAATAATTCTTACCTAAGCGGCACCCTACAGAAAAGATAGGATAAGTATGTTCCGTATGCACACGTGCACATGTGCGATAACGGGCTGGGGAGAGAGATAGTCGAAGAATTGGTTGGATGCCAAGCATCCTCCATGGTATTAAGTGTGACAACATTCGTGAATTTTGACTGAATCCGGAAATCAGCAACTCGGATGATTAAGTAATTACCTTTATTGTTGACTATACATATACCCCGCGCTAGTCCTACTCAAACAATCAACTTAAATAGTCAAACGGTCGCACATATTAATTCAAGCTATTAACGAGCTTCGTGTGCTTTCTTGACATGTGCAAACGAAATATATCATGTGACCTCTATCTTCGGCAAAGAAAAAGAATTACTTGACAGATCATGAAGATTTATTAGCGGGATTGCTGGCGGATAAAATAGTAGGCGGCGGAGATAGTGCGCGCAAATATTTAAGGGAGATTCTGTCAGTTGAATGATACAAGGAAGCGGTTGGGTGCGATCTCTCGCGGCACACAGAGAATCCCAACTAGATAGTTGAGCAACTTGGCAAACCGTTGGTTTGTCCTCCCCCAGCAGCAGGAATAGTGAGCGGGGGCCCAGTCCCTTCAAAGTGTTTCTTGGATGTTCTAGGACGTTAGCTCGACCTAATTCCCGAGAGACGCGTACCACCACCAATGTGGATCTCGAGTTTGTTGCACTGCTCTCTATTGCGCGCGCCTCTTTGTTCAGACTTGCCATTAAAAAAAAGGAGAGGGAGAGAGAGAGAGAGAGAAGCACCACAGAACGAAGTAAGTTTTAACGACCAAGGCCTTTTAAGCAACATTATTAGCGCCAACGTCACACTAACGTCGCCAAGAGAAGAACTTCGACGCCGAGAGATGCAGTCCTTTATCAAATTTAAAGTTTTAATTTAAGCGCGCAATGGAGAGTGAGAGAGAAGAGGGAAAGAAGAATTATAATAGCTACCAACGAGCTTTGTGTTTTCTCTTTTATCAGGATGATAGGGCGCACCACCGCCGCTATATTAACTCCTCCGAAATGTAATGGCTTTGCGGGAGTGTTTCGTTAAAGTTCCTCTGGCCTCTAATGCGTATACTTCCCTGACGCGTTCCCATCATCGCTACGGAAACTTCCTCTCATTAGCGCGACTACTTGCAGATTAAGGCAACCTGTAAAATGAAGTAAGAAGACGAGCATTTTCTAATTCCAAGCAAAGTATATGCCATCGCTGTGTGTATGTGTGTGTTATTACCACTCGGACTGACGGATAACGAGAGGCTGATTTCATCTTGCAGTGCTCTGCTGCTGAGATTTGCCGAGTATCGTTCATAATATCCCCCGTAAACTTGAGGAAAATTTAATTCAAGCCCTCTTCTTGCGGTCTGCGCTCGAGTTTATCTCTCGCATCAGCCTGACTTAAGCTGCCAGAAGATTCTTACGGCCGATGATGAACGTTATCGCAACACACGCGTGAGATGTTAAAGATGACGTTTATGAGCGAGATCAACCTTCCACGGTCCGCCCTTCCACTCTTAAATCGCACAGTTTACTATCTCGCGAAGGACAAAAATCATGTTATATCATAAATATAATTGGTTCGTGCCAACTATACTGAATCTTGACAGACTAAGAGCCTCATTTCGACCGTGACGCAATTGATTAAGTGCTAGAATTCTAATTTGAATCTCGAAACTACCGTTATACCGTGTTATTACCAGGAAGAGGCTACATCTGTGTCCCTAAGTTTCTCTTATTTGATCGGAATACCACATTGTTGAACTTACAGCGTTCTAGCGTGTAAGTTCCAGGAAGCACATTCTATGAAAGGAAATGCGGCATCAGTGCAGTATTTGCCCGAATCAGATAACATCGATATTAGATTACAGTACTTTGCGCGGATCTAGTACAAATCTTGCTATCACGATTGCCGTGTTCGAAACAACACTTAGACTTCCGGATCGTTCCATTACTTGAAAAAGTTTGCAGAAAAATGGCTTTATCTAACAGTCCGATCTGTTCTTGCGGGCAGTAAACAGTTGTGGCCTTTAAGTCATCGTGTTTATCAGAGATACGCCAGAATGACCGAGAATATGGATGTTATGAATTTCGAAAACTTGCACGCGGTCGATAAGATACGGTGACCGTCTCACTTGGGGAATTTTTTGGAGAATCAAGACAAAGTTCGAACGTATCGACTTGAGTAAAATACAATTACGGAACAGAGTTGCACGATATCACAAATGGGATCACTGTTCCGAGTAGATAGTAATAATTAATGACATCGATTCTGTCTTACAGCGAAATTGTCTCGTACAAAGAGCACCGGAAAGTAGACTATTCGATCTTGATGGTGAAAGGAGAAGCTGAACAGCATAAGCGGGAAATGCGAATTTAGTGGAGTGACGCGTGCTTGTCGCAAACTTCTTTTTGCAAGGGGTGAAGGCGGGCGAAGGAGTTAATGAAAAAGAAGCGAATTGAATTGTTGAAGTAGGGGGTCCTTGGTCTCTCAAGCCAGTGAGAATAAAGTCTCGGAGATACTGGGGGTGCAATAGAATCAGAACAGCTCTTTTTTTCCTCTCGTTTGATCGAGTGTCTGTACAAGGATTCGGTTTTCACATCACGTTGATAGGGGAGTTGCGTGTGTCGCCTAACAATAGGCGAAGCCATTGCAACCGACGACGACGAACGCTACTAAGGCTACCTGACTTTCACTTCAGATCGATAGGGACATCCAAGACCCTAGCCTACCCCATACCCCATCCTCCGCTCGCCAAACTGATCTACCACTGACTGGGTACAATGGAAAATTAATGGTGACGAGGCACCATACCAATAAACTCCTCGAGCCTTGTCACGATTCTCGGTTCTCCTCACTCTCCCTAGTGCCGTTACTTTTCTCTTGGAACTTAGCACTGACGAGCTGCGAAACCCTGAGTAGTACGGCTTCGATTACAATGATTCTTTCGACCCTACCGTTCTTCCTCTCCTGGTGTGGTAACTACCCCTCATTGAAATGACAAGGATCGCCCGGAATACTAATTCCCAGCGTTGGCAGTGCGGTACGCCCCATCATTTCACTGTAATGGTGGGGCAATTATGCCCACAAAGTGTTCTTGAACAGTTGTTGAAATAGCAGGGGTAATATTTGCTGTTTGCACGCTGGGCATAATTCGAAGCAATGTGCGAATAAGTGAGCTACTCCGAACAGGGTAACACGATGCCGTCGAGGAGTGTGCTAAATATATCCCGCTAGAGTATGACGTGTGTGTAAAGTTGAATGTCATTGTTCACACATGCTACATCGTTTGGATTTTCTACAAGTACAATAGTCCTCGCGCAGAGGACCCACTATCAATGTATTCCTTTCCTCCACCAATTCTATTGCCGCACCGGGAAGCCCCAAGAGAATCCCGTCATAGGATTTCTCTGGATTCCTTCGCCGCACGAAACTCGCGAAAACCGAGACGACGGGAAAATGATAAGATTCCTCTCAAGATGAAAGGACAATCTAAGTGAATGGATTGTTAGGACATTATTACGGGTATTTTTTCGGCGGCGCTCCGCCTGACACTCTGGGGATTTAGTACTACGAGACGAGGGATTAGAAAAGGTTTCGTTTACGACATTCCTTGCGTGTTCATTACAGGCTTCTGCAATAGTGCCACAAAGGATTCCACCATCTTATATATCATCAGCCTGTACTCGCCCGCCGAATCCCAAAGAGGACCTCCCCCTTCATTCCGCCAGAATTTCCCTCTTCCCGCGCCAACCACAGCTTTGATCTTAAATTAATGTAAGTCAGATTACAGTTCTGCGTCCGCTCTTTTCTCAGCTTTTGCCATAATAATCAAGAGGAATATAGAGTGTTCCGATTAAGGTCCCCGCTATTGATTCCAATGATGGGATACCTTTGAATAGATGATTTCGCTCCAAGGGCTGCTTGCAAACTCTAGTTTCTACAAATTGCTCTTGCACAGTTACAATCAATGGCTGCAAGTAGCCGAAACTTCAAGCTACGAGGAGCTTTTACGACCTCTTTTCACTGGGTTTTTTTGTATCTCGGCCAGATTTTGCTACGGTCAGAGATGCTGAGTCTTTCTCTCTTCTTCATATTCCGGGGCTGTGTGGACAGTCCTCTCCAGCAGGATGCAATCGAAACTGGTTTACGTCAGGCTATACATATGAATGAAGATACACGATCGTACCATTTTTTCAGTACAAGCATCAAATTTTGCCAATGCTGCGTTTTTCATTCATACATTAAGCAACTATCGATTTCTAAGCGTATAAGTTCCTAAAATTATTTAAAAATTGTGTATCTTGCGATTTGCTCTTCCACGAATGAAAAGAACCGCAGCAAACCGGACTGGAATCTGCAGGATCAACTTTTAATCCCGCGTATTTCGCGAAAATTTACGGTGCAGACAGAATTTTTACGATCTCTTTATAATGCTGGATTTAGTGTGATTATAATGTAGAACTATTAGCGGTAATTGTAATTCATTCCGCTGCGGTGTAAATTTTATTTCCGCTCCATAGCAGGCTGCGACTTGCGCAATTACTTAGCATACACAAGCCAGCGCTAACACGACTAAATTACCAGTCAGATGCTGCAGCGCTAATGAACGAGTCACGAAAATTTTGACTTTAAAATTTATAAATCATGAAAGTAAGATGGCCCCGAGCCAGTGTTGTCTTAATTTTAAGCATATAAATCCAGAAAATTGTCCTCTCAGAACAAATGACCGTTCACATTCTTTCTCACGCCCTAATAGCTATAAATCGTCATGGCGATCCTGAATAATTCAGTTAGTTGGTTTAAAATTAGTTTTACGTAAATTATGATTCTGCGATCACTTTTCTTCAGTCTTACATGATACACATGCCGGTTTTGCGCTGATAATTAAAATTTTTGGGATGGGCAACTTGATAGTGGCCTTTGTTGACGTGCCATAGGGATGCATTATATAGACGAATCCAGGATGTGTGGAAGATCGAGTATAATGATTGCTGGACACTCTCGCGGGTTTAGACATTACATATTGAAAGAATGATACACTTTGTGCAATGAAGATACTTCCGATTCATTCAGTGTATTTAGCGCAAGACAGGTGATGATCCATTGTGTTGGTAAAATATTGACATTTAATATGTTTGTTGCACTCAGTTGGAACGGGAAACACAGCAGTTTATAGGAGTGCGCGTACCCAATTCGTCCAGTGTGCTCTTTCTCACTCTTTCCTCTCGACCCTCTTTCCACCGCGCGCCGCGCGCCAGGGTCACCGATTTTTGCGCATGCTTTTATACATATATTATTGCCTCTACATATATTCGCTTCAGTTTCGCCTATTGATTTCTCTTCTGGTCCACTGTAGGTGCGCGGTGAGCCGTGTCCGTGCATTGGTGGACTTCGAACTCACAATTTGTTCCGTCAAGGTAAACCCCGCACCCCATCCGTGCCACCCAGCGCGGCCTCTTTATGCTTGGTTTAATTATGTATGCCGCCGTGGTGGCCAACTCTCACGGTGAAATGTTGATCTACGCTTAGTTACCCGAACCCGCTAGTTCCGAACTAATATGTTGCACTGGCTTGTTATAGTAGTTGCTCTCATGCCAACGACAATGGAGAGCGAAAACTAGGGGATTGGGACGAGAAAGATAGAAGTATGACAAGAGAAGAACCGCCTGAGAGGAATGTAGAAAATACGCCAAGCAATAGTTTAGTCCTGTGTAAAACATAACTTTCTTCGTATTACATTTTTGCAAACAGATATAGTTTTTATTCGATCGTACCTCGATTTAATTCGTAGTTCTAACACTAATTCATAACGCCTGAACAACTGAACTGATTCACTTGTTTTTGGGTTTTTTGGATTTAGAAAAATATATAATGAGATACAAAATTTGTAAATTCACTTTTCGTGCTAAAGCCTTTTCAGAAATAAAGATGAATATTTTCTATCGATTGAAAACCGCTATGCTTGTGGTTAAGCATCCACGACTGTTCCACACTACTACTACTTGGCGTGACACTCTACCGATTCTCCTGATCCATAATCGATGGTACGTGATCCTACGTACCGTTTTATTGTCGAGGTTTTTCACTCGACAATTTAAGTAGGTCGTCTTGCCCAGCAGAGCCGTCACGTTCTTCGACGCCGACTTGTCAAAATACGGTCCCGTCCGAGTGCTCTCCTCTATGACATTCTGCTGCATATCCCCATTCTTTCCGTTACTACCATGCGAAACGCCGTGACAGTGTGCTCCTGAAACAATGGAGAAAAGCCTTGAATTAAGAAGCGTCCTCAAAGCGGCCTCATAGCAGCTTCATCGTCAAGTGTAAATCATACATAAGTGTGATGACGCAGTCTAAATCTATTTCACAAAAATAAGCAGCCCGGTATGTTGACGTCGTGCACCGTCAGCGGACGGTGTGAAGTTAATAACAACGGCGATTTCCATAATGCTTGTAAGTTGCACCAGTCTCTACAGCAGGCTCTCGTGTATAGCTATTACGTGCACCCAATTAAGATGTCACTCAAGCGACACGCTGATTAACAGTTCACGCGATGTACGCGTGGGTTTTTATCATCGTGCAACTAGTTGTATGTTGGCCGCAGCGGGTGGCGGAGGAGGACGCTCGAAGGCAGAAGTTCTAGGGGTGGCGGCGAACCTCTGTTTCCACTAGAGAATAGGACATACTTCAAAGTTTGTTGTATAGCAAAAGGACAAAAGGTTTTGCTTACAGGTATTCCTAACAATTGGCGGCATTATCTGTAGTAGAGCGAAGAACTAAGACTATTGCCGAGTTGCCGACCTCGAGATGCCTCTACCACTCGACATTTACCGGATGGTTTCACTCATGAATATCTTAATACACATTGATAAGAAGATTAATTACGTAGATAGTGTCATGCTGTAATCTGAGTCGCATGATGTCGGGCTTTGTTCCGAGCGCAGTCTAGCAACTCCTTTTCACTATTTCTTCGTGAAAGTACGCAGAGCCCCGGCAACGGCACACGACAACCAGGTTCGCTCAAAGTAATATTCGAGCAAATCGGGCCCCACCACCATCCTGCCCTCTCTGTGACCTGTAATCCCAAGGCAACTTGGAAAGATTACTGCTAAAACGTCTTTTAAGTGTTTCTGAATCCGGCTGGAATAGTACATCTGCAGAACAGTTCTTAGTAGCAAAGCGAGTTGAATCAGAGCAAACTTTCCGTGGTGAACTTTGATACAGTGTACTGAACTCTCATTGGAAAAGAAGTACAGCTCTACCTTCTTGTAGATGCTTCTAAGTAAATACAGAAGTCATCTATTCTATGACCGCGGTACACATCTGTCGAGATGAATTATCTCTTGAGTACCTGAGAGCAGGAACTACCGATTTTAGCATCATACTGAATGAAATTCTCTCAAGCTCTTCAGGTTTACGGTTATTCGGTATTTATAAAATTCTGTTTTAAAATATCACCCAAATACCGAATGAACATGAATACCGAAAAACACTTCATTCTATTTACCGTGGTAGCATTCTTTAATTATTTGGAGCTGATGGTTATTGAATTATTTCAAATTAAAATAGCACGAAATAACTCGCTCCTAATGCTATATTACTCATCCTCTCGTATGATTTGGTTGAAACTCTCATTAAATCAACACGATATTGCTGAAAACTCGGCGAGTATATAATCGCATCCCTGTGCTTATAATTACATCGTAGTTACGTGCACGTCCGGCTGACGTCGTCAATATTAGATCTGAGCGAGCGCTCGGCTAATTCTGTAGTTGGAAAACACTTATTTCGGTAGAGCTTGTTTGTTCTGCAATTTTTGCTTGCAGCGCAACGAGAATTTTTCTTAGATTTCCAGTTTGATCTTCGAGTGCCCTGATTGCGAATGTTTTATTATAGTAGATGTGTGCGATGAAAGGTTGGAGTTTACATGTTCCTTTATGCTCAGCAAAATCTATGGCTATAATGGGGCCAACCCATTATCATAAGAGAGACGATCCAATCAAGCGACCTAATTAACATTTTTTCCAGATTCTATTTCCAACGTACCGTGCACAAGATTCTGACGTGCCATTGTTTCACGTTCGCGTGCAAAGTTTTCTATTGGCTCCGGATAAAGCACCCCTTGCGGAAATCAACGAAACTGGAACTGTGGAAGAAGTTTCCCGAGGGGATGGGAGGGGGTGGGGGCAACGGGAATCATTGAAATTAGAATGGTTCAGCCGGCAGATTAACGAGGAACCTACAATGCTCTCGGCCGATGTTAATTATGCATCAACTCCATTCACTACCTTCTATTACCTTGTAGCCCCATTTATTTCTTGCTTCCTCTGCCTTTCACTCAGGAAACGAAGGAGAGCTTCCTCCTCCTCACCACCCACATCGACACCATACAGCATTTTCTCTATAATTCTTTTTTAACCCGACCCAGCGTTATCAAGAAAGTATTACACGGCACCCCGTTTCCGGCCTCAAGTGATAAATTAGCGTAAAAATTAAAAATCGCTAGACCGGAATTACAATTGAAACGACAGCATTTTAGTCTAAATACAGAAACGACTCACGCATACCAAAAATGAAAATCTCCGGCTGCCGTTCTTTTCTACAGTAAAAACGCCAACTTGATCGGTTCTCCTTATAGCGCGAACACTGCACCGAGGCTGCTACCAGACTCGGTAGAAATTATATTTCGCGTCATTTTACATTCGCTTCCCGCACGGTTCTGGTAATTAATAACATGAACGTTGGCGGAGAATGAACATTTGCTCGGAGTGCGCGTTATTTCCATGCTTTTTGTTGCGGCACACTGCACTGGTGCGTAAATCAGCCTGCTGGCAGTTCTTCAGGGCGTAGGGAAACGGCAGCTCCGGAGGACAGTAATGCCTGTTTAACCAGGGCACTTGTTGCCCTAATTATCTCCCTGAACGCTCGAGTAAATGCTTGATGCATAGCTAATCTTTCTTCATAACAGATGAATCGAGAGGCGCATGTATCAGCGGTTCCCTCGGGTATTATGAATTCCCTGGTAACTTTCGCTTTCCCTATCGTCTTCCTTCCCCTTTCAAATTTTACGCTTACGTCATTCCCCCTTGGCGGGGTTGATGGTCCGTACATTCGAGCCTGCGAGCGACCTAGCTGGATGAACGGTGTGTCCGTGCCCTTGCTGTTCGAAAGCACGGAAGCGCGAAGATCCTCTCTTAAATTTTCAGATCCTACGGGACGGCTCGCATGGCCCACCCGAACACGCCACCTCGTAAAACATCCGCGACACCCCAAGAAATAGAGACATATAGGAAGCGCGCCAGAAGAAAGAAGGCCGATCCTGTTTGTAGGCTTTAAGTAAGAGAAACCGAGACGAGAAGACGATGCTATAGCGTGTCCGCGAGGCTGGAAGCTCGGAGAGTCCGATCTTTCAATCTAACCGAGGCAGCAGCTCGAAAGAAAGACCAGGAAGACAAGTGCCCGGGAGCACCCGACCCTTCTCTGTTTTAAAATTCAAATTCACAACTTTTCCTTAAACGTCTCGTAGATACTCGAGATAGGTCCACCGCTTTCCTCCAGAACACTTTCTGGCTCCCGAAACTATTCGTGCTCCTGGCTGGCTGAATCTTGTAGGACGCGCATGAAAAGCATCGTTTGGCGATGACGCTCTCCATCTCTCTCACGCTCTCTGCCCCCCTGGCTTGCTCTTTTCGCGTTGGGTTGATCTCAGGGTTGTGGGTGACTTGGCATCTCAACGAGAGGAAAGCCGGGGAGAGAATGAAGGTATGGGTAGGAGCGTAAAAGTGGGGAGGGCGTGCAGGAGCTGTATGGAAGTTTGGTTCGAGCCGAATCTCCGATAAGTAAATTGGTCCAAGCATTAGTAGTCCCAGGACCAATGCAATTCCGATGACTGCGCGGGCTGAGGTTGCGTTACACAGTGAGCTCGATCGCGCGCTTCGCCAAAGTTTGCCCATTATTGCCGAGTCCAGGATTGCCGAGAACGTTAGGGTGGTAGTATCGATTGCCAGCAAGAAATCGCACGTATGCTAGCCGCGCGCACACTCAAGACGCTTAACGATCCGGTTCGCTGAATAATTGTCAAGTTCCTGCTCTCTCCTGGGATGGAGTGCACTGACCGATCCATCTAGTCGAGCGATGCCCCTCACCGGTATAATTGTTCTCTTTATCTGGCTGCTGGTAACGGTTTTGTAGAGAGTCTCATCGTCCGTGCGAACATAGGATCAAACAATGGTTGTCGCCTCGGGGCTAGCTCGGGTAGTCTCTGAGCGCTCGCTGCTTCACTAACTAAGCCAATGGTAATATCGAGAATCCTTTTTCCCCTAGCGGCGCGGCGCGGCGTGGCGACCGGATGATTGGGGTGTAGCTTCGCGAATCCTTGGAAAATGAATTCACTTCACGCTCGATTGTCCCGCCGGTGCGTGAATCAATAAGAGCGGTTTGCTCCGCTCACGAGGAATACCAAACGATCGAACCCAACCTATCTTCCCAATATCGCGGATCTGCAAAAATTGTCTTCCCTAGACCTTTCGTCACAAAGTCGTCCGCAGTTGAGTGCGAGAAGCCGATGAAACCGTAAAGAGTAAGATCGAAGAGACAGAGTGCCAGTGGTGCGAACTCATTCCAGGCATATTGCGCGGAAATCGTAGTAAAAGTTTTACGATTCTGCGACCGAGCGCTTGAAAGGTCCATCGAGATTCTAGAGCGTGAGGACGACCGTCTAGGAACTCGGGCTGACCGAGTGGATAGCGAAGCATGGCAAATGTAAAATATCCTCGCGAGAATTCCCACAGTGGGCCGGCTGGCCCACTACCTACCATAACATTCACACCGGCATTCGACGATAAATAAGCTTGACCGTCGCTGTCATATTTCTTAGTCGCACACTCTCCCTTTGCCACACTACCGTTCCCTCGAATTTCGATCCCAATATTATTTTACGATCAGGCTCTAGATTTACTATAAGATTGATGACTGACTCGTGTCTGTATTAATTCTCATTGTTACCGAGCAAGTTCTAATTCGACACCGGTTTCCTCTGGCTGCTGGGATGCTCACCTACGTATAGCTTCTTCACGGTTGCCTGCCTGTCCCCCTCGACATGCTCTACGGAAACTGGCGCCCTTATCCTACCTATGCCTATGTGCGCCGCTCTGTGTCTATGTCTATGCATTAAGCAGCAAGCTCAGCGTGCCACGCATACCAGTAATGAAATCCTGGTGCCCGCTGTGTACGCACTAGATAATTATCAGCTTCTATAAAGCGGAATGGAATTCGACGGTGAATGGGGCTCAGGTTGCGCTCAGCGTTTCGGGCCTGCTTCAGTCGCGTGTAATTTCCAGTCGCAATCCTCCCTCTGTGCGTATTTGCGTGCTTTGTAACATGCCATTCTACCATCTATCTAGGAGTAACTGGAGACGACAGAGTCATCGGTTTATCGGTTCAATTACTCGCTTCCGGAAAAATATGCACGATGTTTATTATTGGGGGATAGGCATTGTCGGAAGATACCGGCACACTCGATGCTTATCTTATTCTATACTTACATGTATTATCTACTTTGAGTATGCATTTGTTTACTTTGCGATAAGGCATCAACTTGTGCAAACATTTGAATAGCTAATATTCAATGATCCGGCTAATACACGCACATTATGTGTAAGTTATAGGAGAGATAAGATTGATTTCAAAAAGAATTTTAGTTTCGTCTCTAAATAAATGTATGTTATCTATTCCATTATGTGTTTTTGAAAAATCGCAATTTTAGTATTCTACCCAATGTGTTGAAACTAAACTTTCCACACTCCAGCTCATGAAATAATAGCGCTCTTTCTGCAAGCGGCTTCCTTTTCTGATAGCGCGTTTACTCAAGTTTCAGAAGATTCTCTGGCTTAATAATATGAGTTTTCGTTTGAAAATACGCGTAGCATCTCAGCGTGAGTAGGGTCGCTTGAGAGGCGGGCCCGAGGGTTCAGAGAGATCGTCAAGTTGGGCGAGACTGATATCGAATGAAATTTGCAATGGAGATTTCATTCCGCGGAGAGTTTGTTGCGTGTATTGCTTCTTTCCTAAGACTTTCGTCTCGCGAATCGTGAACGAGACGGCTATTCTCGAAGCAACCTACCGATTATATTATCAGTTCGGCTTATCAGCCTTCATTAATCGCTGGCTGGATATATAAATTACTTCAGCGAGCCTTTGACAAGTGATCAGAGACACTCTGGCAAAATTGAATTATAAGAATTTCACGATAAACTTTAAAAATCCTTGCCATTATGGTAAGCTATCCGCCGTGCCGTAATATTACTTGAGGTATATTACATTGTTTGGATACTGTGAAGATCAAGTTTATTCTCTCCGGCGAATTCTTGGCTACAGCATTAGACCAATTATGCAGAATTTTTCATCATCGGAGAAAAAGAGGAAAAGCTATCTCATCTCTCGGATCACAAAACTCATTCAATTAGATGCCGGAACTCTTGCACGGTGATACGGAGAATTCATGAATCTTTAACTAAATGATCAAAACTCTGCTGCATTCGTTAATCTCGCATATTTCATCTGAGAACATTTTTCAAACGGCACATAAGAAATCTCTTGTGCTTCTCACACTGAAGAAATGTTCCGCAATTTCCGGGAGGAAAGATCAAGGAGATCTACTCCCTTTCTTAATAAACCATTAGGAATGACGTAGTAAGCTGTTATTACGCAAAGCTTTCTTGCCAAGGGAAAAATATCCGAATTAAATGAAACCAAAACAAAAAGACCTTTTTGCCAAACACCCTATTGTTTTAATGTTTCCCAATAAATTGCCAAGTTGTTGAGTTGCGTCTTGAGGAGAGAGAAAGCTACTTTCGCGAATTAATTGGAACGTAGTATCGATCCGCTTTGTGCCGACACTAAGTATAACGGCGATTATGCAAAGCTCTTTTCACGAGAGGGTCGCCGCGACGACTGAGAAATCTTTTTCACTCGGAAGTGCTGAGAACGTAAATGCTTCTACTCTCCTCCTCTTGTTGAATCCTCCACAGGCTGCACTGGATAACTTAACTCGTAAATGGAAGGCCAGCGACGGTGAATCCTCTCTTGTCTACCTATCCAAATGATAAAAATTTTTCATAATAGTAACTAAAACTTGTGCTAGCATGAAATTTTGAATGATTCAATTCAGGTAGCAATGGTTAAAATTCTACTCTATCCTAACTCTACATAAATGTGTGGTTAACAAAATGGACCATGGTTCTACAAATGAATGCAGACGCGCGCATATCTGCCATGATCGATAAATAAAACTCTGCCCAGTCTAGCACCAACAAAAGAAGAGGAAGAGGTTCGCAAGTGGGATGCTTCCGAGTCCGAGGACGGCAAGCAGTGCCTCACGTACTTTCCACTCGTGTGGATCTCGTCGACGTTTTCTGACAGGCTGAAAAGAATGGCTGTGTTATTTACATATATTACCGAAGCAGCAGAAATTTATGTGGCACCAGTGTTCGTCTATAGAAAGACAGAGAGATAGAGAGAGAAAAAAGGAAGGGTGAGGACTGCTGAAGAGAGCCTTCCCCCCAAAAATGGTTCGTAGTGCGCCACCGCTTTTGTCCTATCTCTCGTATGTCAGGCAAGTCCACTCGTGCGCGGCCAATTCAGTTAATTTTACCTCGCGGGCCAAGAAGACAATTTCGCGCTACTTGCCTTCCTCGATCGAATCTTCCACTTTTTCACAGTCATCCGTTACAACCCCATATTACCCCTTTTCCTACCGTTCCCTTTTTGACTCTGCTGGCTTCTTTGCTGGATATCGAATCGGCCGGCATTGTTCGCCAAAAGTTTCCTTCTCCTGAGAGCTCTTTTTCTCGAGACAGTCGCACCTTTGAGTGCCCTGGTCGCTCGGGAAAAAGAGACCTGCTGGTGAGAACCCAGGAAAAGGAGAGAAATATGGGTGACAGGTTACTGGGTCACTGTCTCTAGTTACATGCATAGGGTAACACTCGCCGTTGGCGGTCAGTCGGACTATTACTGCGTACGTGTCAATTGGACGACACTATCGTCGCATTAAGCTTTCGGTTACTCGTAAATATACCGGCAGAACACGCGAGAATGTTGACCTAGTTTTGCGTTCCAGGAATGAGCCTTTTATAAAACGCCAGCAGTTTAGTTCACTCGTACGCATCCCCTGGCGTTTAATGCCTTTGCAAACTCTCCCCCTTTTTCGCTCGCATTCGCCGAGATATGTGATTCCCCTGAGGTGGGCTGTGTTATCCTTCTCCGATAGAACACTTTAGCACTGGGAACGCATGGAAGATTAGCTCTGGTACGAGAAAGCAAACGCATTTTGTAGAGCAGTTGAACAGGATGCAGAGTGGAAAGTGAGAGGCACCAGTCCATATCGGAACACGGATGCTATCGGGCATCCGCCCGCCGCAAATCACATTTCGAGTGCGATATTACTTCTAACGAGTATAAGTGCAAGGTCATCGTGCGTCATCCGAACGTTCATCCGGTGGACGACGGGATTCGTCGGAGTAGTGGCCTAGCGAATCTCCCACTCTCGCATGTATCACGACAGAGACGGCGTCTCCTTTCCTCTTCAAGTTGGAAGAGAGTCATACCGCCGGAGGCAGACAGTAATGGCTCGTCTCGAGGCTGGCTGCGTACTTGAGAACGACAGTAACTGTGAGGCATCGCTGCGCGAAGCACATTTCTCACTAGCTCGTCCTCACAGGAAGAACTTCAGTTGATCATCTCGAAGGCGCAAGATGGCCGATGAGGGTGAAAAGAGGGTGCGTATTTGGTTGGACAAGATCCTGCCGAAAATAGTGGCCAACCTCAACCTACATTCAGAAGAGGTACGCTACGATCTATCAGTGCCAGGCGATTCCTTCTATGTGTCGAATATGTACTACGTGAATATCAGGTGGCGCGATGGTCAGAAGGCAGCAGAAAAGGCGGAGAAGGGTATAAAAATCGTAGTGAAGCGGCCGCCTCAGGATGAAGCGACACGGGACCTTATCAAATCGGACATACAGTTCCACAATGAGATCCTCTTTTATCGCAAGTACGCGCAAGGGAGCGAGAAGTATCCGCGGCGCATTTACCTGGAGGAGAGGCCTCCGAGCGAGAGTGTGATGGCGCTGGAGGATGTCAGTGAGCGTGGATACGTACTCTGCCCGTGGAAATACGACATTCCCTTGGAGTACAGCGTGGCCGCGATGCGGGAAATTGGACACTTTCACGGCCGAGGTTACGTTATGAAGACACGTCAGCCAGAAAGATTCTTCGACATCGTCGCCGAGATACGCGAGAGCCGCTTCGAACCTCCAACGCCCGATAATGCCTTCAAAGTGCACGTGGATGCGTTGGCGACAAGGGCCATTGATTATCTGCGTGGCAAAAACTACGACGAGAAGTTTTGTGATAGAATAGAGCTATTTCTAAGTAACGCCTATGAGAATGTGATGCTTCATGCGGCCGAGGTCGTCGAACCATTGGCCACATTGTGTCACGGAGACTTCACTACCAATAACACGCTTTTCAAACGCGAGAATGGTCAGCTCAAAGCGATGCTAATTGACTTCGCACTCTTCCGTTACGCTTCGCCTGCCATCGACCTCTCCACTTTCTTCTGCCTTTCCTGCCATGGCCAACTCAAGATGCCAGAGTTCCAAGTTCTCTTACGGGCCTATCACCAAGCTTTGACGGACTATCTCGCAGAAAATGGTATTGTCGACGACGCCAGATACTCGTACGAAGCTTTCCTTAACGAGCACAAAGAGCACGCTCTCTTCGGCTTCGTTATAGCTTCGTTCTACCTTGCAGTACTAATGGGCTGCGATACTCCTCAATTGGAAGATATCGCTAAGCTGAGCCCGGCGGAGGCGGCGGCAATATGTCGCACGTCAGGCGGAGAAAAAGTTTCAGAAACCTTAGCGACCATGCTACTGGACTTAAAAGAACTTGGTTGCCTAGACGGCATCTTATGAGTACCTAGCGGATCTTTCTCTAGCAGTATCCTTAATGCTCTAGCAACTGAATTAAGCGTTGACTAGGTCGACTTAACACACTGAAATTTTCATTAGTCTTTCGGTGGAAATTTCGCGAGTGTAAAGAGTGGCCCATTATTTTGTAGAAATAGTTCTAAAAATGTTTGTGAAGTGTCAGTTCAACACAGGAGGGACGTGATATTCGAAAATAGAAGTATACTTATTAATAAACCACGATAGAAATGTGGTACAACTGAATACTGGCCTCACAGCTTCGATGTTAATAAGAATGTACGGTATTATTTCTCGAAATCTGAATAATTGAAGAAGTTACCTTCCAAATAAACGCATCGATGCGGGCATGCGATGAAAACGATATCGTTTCTGTATCTTTTTCTGGGCTACAATGCTGGCGTTTCCCAGAAAATGCACTTATTAGCTTGACGACCTAATTCCAAACGCTCTGTAAATTTACCTGCAAGCACATTTTCTGGTCTTGGTTCTCTTTGGCGCTGGTAAATTACCGCATCGTTCCGCATTCTTGGTAATTCGTCTTACTTTTAATTGGGCCAAGATCTCCTGTCATAATTCCCTTATGTAAATATGATACGGGTACCGACGAAACATTCCGTAAACGTACGCCTGAGTCCCCGTAAGCTTTGTAAACAGTCATGATTCATTCAACTATGTGAAAATTCAAGCGGTATGGAGGCGTTCTGGTGACTGGTCGCCAAGTCAACCTTGGTAATCCCCAGGCTTGTGGCGTAAGCACAAATAACAGTAATTAAGAGTATTATGTAAACCATTGCTTCATTGGCTCACTTAAGTGCCAGGAGCTCGGTATTTCCACAGAAAACTCGTTTTTTCAATGTCAGGAATGATTCCTGACATTGGAAGTCAGGAAGGAAAGTAAAGTCCACTGTCATACTGTTTTGTATCCACTACTATAAAGCTCAATTATACCCAACATTTTGTAATATTCACTATTCTCTATACGTTCTTCCCCATATCCACTTTCGAAAGACTTTCTAACTCAAAAAAATCTTTATCTCACTTTCACTTATCGACAGTGGTCGATTCGGCCTTTAACGTGACCGCAAACCACGGTAGTTGATAAGCAATCTCGCAAACTCATATGTACAGCATGATAAAAACACGGTGAAAATAGCCCATTCAGTATTACGCAATGCTGCATGATGCCAGTGTCGAGGCCGCTCTTAAGCCAAGGCCTGCTGTTTCTCGAACTGACTATTATAGTTCCACCGAATGAAGTTCTCGACCCAGCGTTGAGCATGACGCACGGCCTCTATCGTCGACGAGCTGAACATTACCGTTTTGCGTAAGGCGATTATTTCGGCATTATTCACCGAAATTTCGTGTGGCGATCGTAAGCCCCGCGAGTACATATAACAATGGTTGATACAGTCTTGTCGAGTGATTTCCACGAATAGTACAGGCAATGGGTAGGTACTCGTCGAACGAGACTGATTCTGATTACCGCCCGTATAGCTGTTGAGGGCTGTGCACGGATCGTATAAATTCGCTCGTTAAGATTGAAGAATGCGAAACCGTGCTTGCGGAACTTTCCGATCAGCGACGGGTCGGAGTGGGTTTGTCAATTGTCGACATCCACTTTGAGCAGAGGAGCGATAAAAAGCAGGGCTTGAAAACAGAACTCAGGGGAACTAAAGAAAGGAGTAAAAAGTGCGAAAAATGGTGACACAGAATCGGGCTAAAGAGGGTTGGCGTATGTTTGAATCGAGGGAAAGGGTCACGAAAGTCCAGCAACGAAAGCTGCAGATACATTTTTTTCGCCATACTTCTGAAACACTTTTATTGCGGATTGAGAAAGCAAGAGAAGTCACGTAAACAATCACTAATTAACGCCAGTTTTAGTCACCGGCCAATATTCCGAATCGATCTCTTGTCAAATAAGAGTGAAAAACCCATCGAGTCTCATTTGATTGTGATATAAATCTGGCCCGAATGGCAACTGTGATATGTTGCTTCATTAGACGGAAAATCAGGTGAGCCAGAGGCTGCTAGCGGTTTAAGCGCCGTATAATATATATTAATGGAATGCCGCTTATAATTGGAAGCGTGGCAATTGGAATGCTTCTAATTCTATCGCTTTGTCCGCACGCCTGACATATTATCTTAATGGAGCGCAGCCAAATGTCAGTATCGTTGCACTCAACTTGTCATCAATGTAGGAAGAGAAATTCCGAGTAAATTCCCTCACAATTTGCGGGCATCTGCCAGCAGGCGGACGCGTATATCCGCAAGGAATTTCTTGGGCTTTTTGTTTCAATCTTTTCGTTTACAGCTCGCGTGTGCACGAAGCAGGTGAGAAATAGAGTAAACCGAAGAAGAAAGGCGAATTTATTTTCGTATTTACCAGTGTTGCACGAAGAAGCGTGCACGTGGATACGCGTCACTCTTCTCCGATATTAGCTGCATTCGTCTATCCTGATGTTCTTATACTTGGTAGAAGCGTGCACTTCCCTTCTTTTTTGCTCGAAAGTCATACCTTTGATTGGCACGAATTGAATTATTCGATGACACAAACACTGCGTTTTTCGCCCTCTCTGGGCGCTCTGTGTATTCGCAAGCCACGGTGCGAATGGGGTCACAAGAGTTCCGGCAGGCGAGTCGATTCATTCTGATAATGAAAGGCGTAGTTCACCCCGATAAATAAATCTGGCCGGTGCGCATACTGCGGAAGGGAGTATTCCGCCAGGATTTCACGGTGGCTTATTGGCGACGCGCATTTGTCTCCTGTGCGGATACATTTCTTCTCCGTTCCACCCAACACTGCCCTGTCCTCACACACCACTGCTATTTGATTGTAACTTTACCCACTTACGTACGAACGCGCAAATTGCAACTGGATGAACAGAGGATTGCGACTCCTATTTACACTGCAACCTAGCTATACTCAGCACTTCGATTCCTCATCGGTGAGTCACCTGGCAGTTACATATGCTGTAGGGTAATTCGAATTCTCAATCGAGCAACGGCTCGTCTTTTATATTGCGTCATACAGTGCATGAATAATGCGAGAACCTTAGCTGGACGTGGCAATCCAAATTCTACTGGTTACTCGTAAGTCACGAGACTGAGGGAAAACCTAGAGAGCCAATATGTCTGTGGGGAGTAGGTGCAAATCCATTTCGTCGAGAATTTTTAATTCTTCCACGCTATGTTGCGATACCCACCTATACCTACGACTTCGATACCATCTCTCTTCGTGATTGCAGAGCCTGACAAATAATTCAAGCCGCCTCGGATCGCAGAAGCAGCTATTCCCCGGGGGTTTCGGTTTACCGTGGAGTCGCAGAGTTCGAGGTAGTCTTACTTTCCCTCTCTCGCGCCGTTCGCGTAGCTAGATTCAGGATGGCTAAGCTGAGATTCGATATCGAATCTCGGCGTATGATCGGTAAGCGACGAAAGCCGAGGAAAGGTATGCGATGATCTGGGAATTGCAGGAAAGGTGGTGACGCGATGGTGCGCTCTTTGACAGTGGTATGGATATGTAAAAAAAGGAAGGAGTCTGCGTTGCTATAAGAGAATATGGAGACGCCGAAGTCCAAGAGAAGTAAGTATGCAAATGCAAGAGTACATTTATCTCCTCTCCACGCCCGTGTATTTCCTGGGAGCTTCCGGATACATTGTCGAGGCTGAATCCAATCCCCACGCTCCTCCGTCCCTCTATCCCTTTCTTTTTCCTCGGGATGGAGAGCCGCACTCCCGCGTATCGTACCTTTCACCTCTCTCGCATATTTCCACCCTACGTCCCCCCCCCCCCCCCCCGATAGGTAGCGCTCTGCTGATTCCGCTCCATCGCCCTTTCTCCCTTCGTTTCACCGACTGAGCATCCTGTCGGCCCGCGTCTCTCTCTAGCGCTTGCTCGGCTCGGCCACCCACTATTCCGATACAGCGGAGATTTACGAGCAAACTAGTCGCGTCCCCGGGGCTAATAGACCAGCAAGTTATGGTCCAATTCAATTTAATTTCGAAAATAAACAACAGCCACTGGCAACCCTGGTGAATTTATTCGGAAATCCCGCGAGCGAGACACTTGTTCGCGGCTCGCCCTTTTCAAATCTTGATTATTCACCAGGTATATATTTATGGATGCTTTAATGGTTCAGTGCTTTTTCCATGCGGCTGGTAAATACTCGCACTGCTCGATCTTGAGTGTCTATATATTTCGTTGATGTTGACGGTAAATCAACATTCCTACGTTTACCGTAGCAACAGAGCCACTGCAGACAGCTGAGTACTGATTTGCGACTATTTTCAAAAGAGTCCACCATTTTATCATGGATGGTTACTGATCCTGCCATTTTTTTTGATATTATACCAACTGTTGTTTTTTATCATTTTTTTGGCATCTCCATTAAAATCATCGGTTAACAAAACAAATTCAGCGACTTGTGAAATGGGTAATTAAGTTTCCTGTTAGCCATACATTTTTTCAACCTTTCTAATTAGTTCGTGGAAGTCTGGTTATTATCGAATGCCGATATTCGCCGAGCATATGTGTCACATTAGGAGAAAGTGTTCTGTATTTCACTCGAAATGGTCGACCCATATTGCCCTAATCATCCTGTTATAGGAGCGTGCTGGCCAACGCACATCGCACGTGTAATGTAATTGGGTTTCCCCCAGACTGCTGTACCCTCGAACAGTTCCGTTCGATTTCACTCCCCTTACAGCGATTGCGTTTCACCCGCAATTTATGCATCTCCGCTCGCGTTCGCCCCCGCTCTGCGCTCCTGCTGTCTAGTAGACAGTCGTCCACTAATGTCGACTGAGAACTTTTGACTATCAATAGGGGAATGTTAACTCATCCCTGATAATGGCACGACCTACCAACCCCTTAGCTAGCCACGATCGAATTTTCCACCTATCGACGATCGTTCAATTAATCGGATATGTGTGGATGCGCACGTAGCGGCTCTAAGGGCCGCTTTGCTTAATAGCTTGAGTGACTAATCCATCCGCTAAATAACCGATCGACTCAATTGAATTTCGCTCGAATGTGCATTTTGATAGACTAACCTGTTGATCGAGCATACCCGTGCCGATCGATCAACTATCGCTCATTGGACCAGCCATTGGACTAGAAACATTGGCCAAGAGGCAATCTCAAGGAAATGGTGAGCGACCTGAACTCACGGCTAGATAAAACAAGGGATTAGTTTGCTGCTAGTGTGCAACCACGTGGTAAACAGCTTTGAAATGGGAATGCGTAATACTGCAGAAGGCGGTCCATGCTTTCGTCGCACGATAGAACTTGCCGTAAAGTAGAGAGGAAAAGGATCGATAGCCGGCGACGTGTACCCACAGGTCCCCGAGTTTTCAATCTCTTTTGAGGTCGTGTCACGCTACTCTATGAAGAAACGACGCGGTTGCGGTGTTTCAGAAAATAAAGAGCGACGCTGTAGACCTATGCCACTACGCTCTAACGTTTAACTATGCAAGCATAGCTGTGTGCGAGGCAAGGCAACTCGTTCCTCTTCAGGTGGTCTTTTCAGCAAGGAAATATCCCTATTGAGCCGATTGATCGGCTTTCTCACGCATTGTTAAGCCTTCGGATTTAACCAAGAATGCTTGTTACCTATGCTCCTAGACGTCCTTCCTCAGAGGATTTACCAACGATTTTTACTTTAAGAGAAAAATGGATAGCTCTACTGGCATGAGTAAGCCTCGTATACCATTAAATAAAAGTCCTTGTGATCTCGGCCCTCAATTCTTTTATATCGTTGTGATATTCGATACATCTGTGATACACCCCGTGGTAAGATACTTTTTATACTGTCTCGAATTGGCAGTCAGAAGGATTGGTAATGACACTTCAATGAAGTAAAACGGTTAAGTAGCGGCAATCGTGTTTGGGTCAGGTTTCACTTTAGGCTGATCGCGACTGGTCTTCCACTCCTTAACGTCTGGCTTCGAGTCGACTTATTTCGCTTGGAGCGGCAAGACTCTCAGCGTCGAGGTCTTCTTTTAAAAAGTTCGTCTTGACGTTTACGTTCCCTGCCCTCCAACAGTTTAGGGATCTGCTTTACATCGTTATTCTGTCCGCTTACTTTGTTTAAGTCACAACTGCAGCTGAGCGTCGAAACGTAGCTACGCTTTGGAAAAGCGGGAGCGATTGGGGAGGAAACCCGCGGAGAGTTGGATTAGCCTATATCCGGTTACACCCCTTTCGTCATACGCGTTGCCTCTTTCGAATAAGGCTTCATATTGTTTTCTGTTATCATGCTTGGCTGGTTGGCGCAGGACTTCGAACCCCATTTCAATCACGCAAGTCGGGACTAATCGATATACTGGAGAAGAATGGCAAAGTGAGGCAAAAATTCCTCGACATAAATCAGAGCAGGCATCTATTATTCGCACATGAAATCACAAAATTCTGCTAAAAGTGAACGTTAAAAAGTAGTATATCGCATTTGGAATCACGCAGACGGAACGTGTTTTTCAAACTGAAAAATGGCATTTGCAACGCCGGGTGGTGCGTACACGCCGTTTGGTGATTTATTTCGTATAGTAATTTGTAGCATTGGCGCGCCGCGATTTTGAACACACGAGAAATCGCGGCCGCATAAATTATGTGTGGCCGCCGTGGTGTGGTATTTAACCGGTAGTTAACAAGGCTCCTTTTATTTATTGCATTTGGTCGGCCCTGTAATGTGGCCGGACCAACTTCATCTCTGTCTTCTTTACGCCGTTCATTCTTCACGTAAGTAGTCTCTTCTCTTCAAGCAGGAAACTTATACCAGCTCCATTCGAAAGAACAGCAGATGTTCCTTTTCACAAGCGGGAAAAAAATCCAAACCGCTCTCGTCGAGTGCTCCAAGAGGTGGAGCGATTTTTCTTATGAATATTTCTATAGTAGGCAGGTAACAAACAAGACCTACTCCGAGCCATCTCTAACTGGAAGATAAAGTCCAGCGTCTTTTAAAAGTGACGAACCAATGAGCGTAGCAAGCTGCTACCTTGGAAACAAAGGCTACTGCTTCGACAATCTATCGAGCCATTGTGTGTACATCCAGCCTCAACGCAGGTCTTCACTGCTCGCATTTCACAGACAAATTGTCCGTGTCTCCCGTAGAGTTTTTTCAATGCGAATTCATTCCACGTCCGGATTGGTAGTTGTATCTGCTGAAAGCTTCTTTGAGCGTTCCCTAATAGCCCGCTTACAGCTATCTGTTCTCTCGGACCTCGAATCCCGGGCATCTTCGTCCGATTGTAGGCTGGAGAACCGTTGTGCTCCTCAAGTTTGCTAGATCATTTCGACGATTCCCGAGAAGCTATCTTCAACAGTCATTCCTGGGACTGTGTATGTACACGCTCAGTTTTATACGCTAAGTCTTCTCGATGAAATTTATTTATCGGTGGGATTACATAACAGCCAGGCGGATTGTGGTGCAAGGAATAGCCCGGCACAAATGGATATCCAAACGGTCCCGGTATTCATTTTAACCGGGGAGGGCCGCGGCTATTTACGGAAATAGTTTTTTAAAGTGTCGGACACAATGGCGAGAAGCACAAAGAGAAAAGAGGATAGGTTATGCTGGGATTGGAAAATTTCCCTGTTTTATTTTCAAAGAGTCTTTATTATTTATCGTTGCAGCCGCTTAAAGGACTGTTGTCGACGGGTCACATAAGTTAAGGGTTCCTACTACTCCCGCTAACGTTATTTTGCATGCTGTCTCGAGCAGCACACGCACCATATATACTCACATCGTACCATCTTTCGTCTCTACCGTTTTCCTCTCCCAACGCTATCGTATACTGCAGGATTTTTAGTAATCGCGTTATGGCAAAAGTAATTATGTTATGGCAGTGTTCAATATCTAATAATGGAATTTCTGCTCTAAGTTAGTGGTCGCATAAGTGCGCTGATAACGCTTGAGATGTTTCTCTCTCAAAACGTTCAGTAAATATTGGCTGAATTTTGATCGGAATATAACTGTGGTTATATTGTAATTTACATTAATTTTTCATGAGTATTCATTATTCGCACACTGTGGAATGATAAAACTTTGAACCCTTGAAGTTTTTTGTCAGCACGAGATAAAACTTAATTTTGTAGTATTAAATGTAGCTGGCACTGAGAGGAAAATGTAATTACGGATTCACTGTAATCAGCTCTCGAAGGAAAAGTCTGGCGGACGTAATAATGCTCTATAATAATGAGGAAGGTTTCGCAGAAACTCAATCCCCTAAATTTCAGTAACGAAAGCGCTTACTTGCAACGTAGCATTGTTACAGAGCTATTATGCAGTAGTAAATACACAAACGACTCCGTCCTGCCCAGCTGTAAAGGAGCTCCTTCCCGAACTGTTTGTTATTATGAAATTGCGAGAAAGAAAGGAGAAAGAGCAGTGTGGGTAGGGCGATGCAGGTCGGCAGCAAGTGGTGGCAATCGTTGGGGCATAAGGGGACACCACCGGGAAACATGTAGAACAAGGGTGCCACTGGCTGTCACGGAGGGAAGAAGTCTGGAACGCGAAGGTAGTAATTACGAGAGAGCAGCAATATCGAGTGTGCGGTGTCAGATTGAGGAAAAAAGGTGGAGAGGCCGAGGGTGGGAGAAAGAGCGCGCGCCAGAGAGAGAGAGAGAGAGAGAGAGGGCGAGAGAAAGGAGGCCGTGGAATCGATCCCCGCTAGCTGGCGGTGAAAGAGACGTGGAGATTACTTTGATTCCCTGCCTGGCCGTGCAATCGAGCGGCGGTCGTACCTATTTTCCAGCCAGTCCGGCGTGGCGCGGCGCGGCGCGGCGCGGCGCGGTGCAACCAGCTTTTTACTTGGGCAAGCAACCCTCGAAAGTAAAGATCGCAGCACCAGTAGCCAGCGGCGTAGCGACGCTCGGCGTTCTTGTCACACGTCAGATTCTCGTTGCTCCTTTTCTTAAAGCTTGGCGTGTGTGTGCAGCACCGCAACCAGCGAGCGAGGCGAGCACTAGCGTACGCCACCGCCGCGCCGCAGAATGCTTGAGGAGGTTTTTCGCATTCATCGCGTGTACTGGCCGACGCTCACCTACCCAGAACCCAGAAGCCGATTTGGTGTTTGCGCCCCGGAAAGCCGGCCGCCCACTGCACGCTATTACACACGCGATGCCAAATGGCCCAACTCCCGCTGCTTCCTCCGATCGACTGCCTATGAAATGCCTCATGTTGCGAACTGGAACTAACTCTCCATGTTTCGAGAGGCATTTAACAGAACTGGACAATAAAACGTAACATCGCGTGGAGCGGCGATCGGCCACTGTTCCCACCCCTGTAAAAGCAATGTCCGCTTCGGGCTGCGACTCGACGAGACATTAATCACTCGAGCCACACTGAGTAAATACAGGCCGAGCGTGATTCCAGAGCAACAAACTTCATCCGGGGATCGGGCGAAAGGAGAGACGTATCAGGATAAACGGACCATGTACAGGCGACCGCGGCATCTACAAACCTCCAACACAATCAGTCATCGAGAGCTCTCAGCAAACCTGGCTTCTGAAAATTCAAAGTGGAGGTTTCCACGGTTTCGAAATGCTCCCTCAATTCAACTCCTAGATCGTATCTTGCTCAAGACAGGAGTCATTATTTACAATAGCCGGTAACACCGTCGGTGGCGTTGGGTTACTTAACTCACTTAAATTGCGAAACCTGTCGGGACACTGGTCGTCCTTTCGTACATCATCATCAATTCATAGAAATGTACCACTATGAGGACGGAACAACAGTAGAATGGTGTACACGTACATAGATGGAGGTATTTATACTCATAAGTGAAGGAAAGGTGTGCGTGATCGGTGGATTGCGCACACGCGTGCTTTGGTTTGTACATCGAATTGCGATAGCACCGCGGGATAGATGGTAAGCGCACGTGAGATCTTGTCGCCGATAGCGAGTCGCTTCCGGCTTAGGGCTCTCATTATTTTCGCGTTAGGAGCTGCCAGCGCAGAGCCTGCTCGCTCTTACCGCCCACTGCTATACATCGCTTCAGGCTCGAGAGACCCTTTCAATCGTAAACTTCTATCAGCTTGATAAATCTTGGAAAGCCGACTATCCTCGACCCCTCTAATGTCTTCGTGTTCCCAGCAGAGCAGTGATTGTGCCCGATTCCTTCGACTAGATCACACCAACACACATGTCTACACGCCGAATAAACCCTAGCAGAGTAATTCATCTCTCTCTGTTAATTCCTTCCTTGTCCGTGTATTGTCACTCTAGCTACTGCATAGAGCAGATAGAGAACTAATAGAAACCTCGTTGTTCGCGGAAAAACAACCAAATTTTCCTATTCCCTCGGCTGCGCACGCGCACCTGCATTGTTTTCCTGGGCGAGATCCTTTGGGCAATCCCGGAAGAACTTTCGAGCGATACCAATCGATACTTGAGAGAGCAAGATATATATATAGAATTGAAGAGAGGGAGAAAAGAAAACATCTGAGCCTCTTGAATAGGAAATTAAAAGGCTTTGTTTGACACGCGATGAAATATCGAACTGTTGAGGCCCCTGCGGCGGCGGCGGTGACGGAGGTGCCGGGGCGGCAGGGGGAGAGTGGAAAGCGAGCACGCGCGGCGAACTGGCGTAAAGTTTTCAGGTCGATGAGATGCATAAGAGGCAAGTCCGCTGAAGATGTCGGTCAGAAAGGTCGGTTTTCAGACCGCGGCGATGTGAAGGGCGAGGATGGGGGCGAGTTGGTGGTGGAGGCGTGGAGCGCGGCGAAGGGGAGGGTGGGGGCGGGAAGGCCGCCGGGACGAGATAAAATGAAGAAGAGACGGAAGAAGTGGAGCGCCCTCGAGAGGCTGAGAGAGCGACGAACAATTGAATCAGCGAAATCAAGCTCGTACGGTCGAAAGGAACGCCACGGCAATCACGACCCGTCACGAATTTTAATGTTGTAAGCCGGCCGAGTATTCCCCGCCACTCCTGGAAGAGCACCAGGAACTATGGCCTCCCAAGCACAACGCGCGAAACCTAATGTTTGTTTCTCTATACCGCATATCCGTCACAAAGGACCGATTACTTTCTTCTTTCTTTCTTTCCGACCATTATCTCAATCTGGCACAATTAGCTTCATTACTGTTTTTATTTTTATACCGTTAAGTAGTAAGAATCTCTGAACGGTAGGAAAGCTCTTTCATTATAACTCCTGATAGAGTGTTAAGCGTCTTACTTCTGCAATTTACGTTTATCCCCCTGATACACCATTCTACTCTAAGTTACACAAAGTGGAAATAAATTAAAAAAATATACCGAGAAATCTCGCTCTCCGATTATATCTCCCAGGATGGAATTACTCTTTACTGGGCTCATCGATCTTACAATTGAACTCGTGTCAATTTTTGCAATTTCCTTTCCTCCCCCGCCAGCTAGATGTACGTAATCAGTCCCGAGGGTAAGAAATCACGTAGGGTCAAACGTTGGCAGTAACTGTAGACCACTGGCAATCGCCGAGAACGTTTTATTATTCCTCATACTTTGAGCGTATACTTTTCTCGATTCTCCGCCGCCTCCGTACCGTAAGACTATTAGTGAGAAAGCTGGCGACGGGTTTACTTTCGAAATGGTGGGAATTGTCACGTTCTCCGGGGATCGAACATCATTTTCGCGAGCGACAACCTTCTTCGTTTTATTGCAATGCACACGGTAGAAGTGGAAGATGGAAAGGACCCCTGGCCGTGTCGGCGTATAATAATCTGAAAGACGAGAGGGAGCAAGAAGTGCTGCACTTCGGCGAATAAAAATAGAAGGCCGCACGGGATGGCTTTTACACATAACTTGCGAGAGTGTCGATACTGGTTTAGCGGTATACAAAAAGTAGTGAAATGGCTGCTCTCGTTGGCGATCGCTGAAAGGGTGATATTGAAAAGAGGGGAAGCGTGCAAGAGGAGCAGCGAAGCTGAACAGTCGGCTGTCCAGTAATTAAGGGCAACCTGTCTCGCACAATTATTCGCCGATCTTCCGTAACTGGTGTTCACCAATTTGAGTCATCGAGGAATTTCAATTTTAATCTTTGGGTCGGCGAGTGGAATTGACGGTGCGAGAACAGCGAATTCTCTTCTCCCTCTCTCACACCTGCCTTTCTCTTCCTCTTCCCATTTTCTTGTGTAGCACAGAATATCGTACCACACAGGAACATTGGTGAACTGCCCAACGGACACTCAAATGCTCCCTTTTAACGGAATACGACAGGTAAACCGGCCTGGATTTTGTTACGCCACCCTCTGCTTTTTGCCTCTATCACTAGCAGAACCAGTTTCTGCCGCGCGAGAAATATGTGAAATATTGACAAAACCCTTGCACACACGCACTCACACAGCTGAGCGACCTACTCTCCTTCAGTGGATATGCGGGACGTTTATGGAATATTGAAGCGCATTTCGGTTCAACGCTCTCGCTTAATATCCTCGCACACGATATAGGAACCTGGACCGGAGACCAGCTCGTTTCACCTGGCATTAGTCTGACTTACTAAGAATCCCACGTGCGTTCGCTCCTCAATGAACTTGTTCAGCTTATTGTTTCCATTATATCAATAGCGCCGAGGCAAGAAATAAATCCTGTTAAATTGCTGTTAACCAAATTCATTCAGCGGCCACCCGAGGTATTCATAGCGACGAGCGTTTCACGGGCATGTTAAGATTGAATGGAGTAAGTTTACCGTGACAAGGTTGAAATTAGCAGTGGTGCGCAAGGAACTGAACGTTTTCGGCAGCGTTTCGGGATATCGCCTGTAGTGCCAAATTAGCATGTCGAACAACAACAGGCTACGCATACAAAATGAAGTGGTGGGCATCTAAAGCGGGTGTGCATGCTCTCGGGGTAGACTTGCCGCGGTACGTCCTGCTCCTGGCAACATGATGAACATGCCGGCATCCCTCGCGATAACAACAGCTGATGTGAGCGACCGATAGGCCATATTAATCCTTTGACCTACTTGATGCGTACCATATTCCACCACCGGCAATAGAGCATGCATACCGAAAGTCCGCCGCAAGAATGATCCAACGACTCTACCAACAGTCCTTGACTCCCTTTTCGTTCCCAGTTTAAAGCGTGATTCGCTTGGACGCCGACATTCCAGTTTACACGTGCTCCAGTGACAAGTGGATGAAAACTGCAACGTGTGAACGCGAGGAAAGATATTCAAAGGCGTCAGAGTGCCAGGTTTATCGCCCGGACAAGGCAAACATTGCGCGACGCATTTCGCGAAAGAGAGAATTTGTTAGAAAGGAGAAGTCGTCCCATGGCACATAAGCGGGATATGGCTTTTTCATTGTCATACGTTAGTATCTTCAAGATCTTACGCTCGGAACGGTGCCACGCGGCGCGGCGTGTCCTTTCTTTTCATTGCTGTCGTATCCAAGATATACTAGCGTGGCCCAAACCGACGGGTTTGCCATTGGTATGTGGCTGGCGGGAAATATGGACGCCACTTGGAGACTTTTCCTTTCGCGCTAAGATTTCCGATATCCGATATCGCGTTTTCGGCGGGAACAAGGACGAGGCCGGGTGAGTAGGGATGGGCGGGGTGGAGCTGGGGAAGGTTAAGAGGTCGAATTACCTTCACCCAGGGAATAAAAGCCATCGTTTTCCACGCGAAACGCGGTGATCCGCAATTCCTGCAAGAGATCCATTAGGGCGATTCACGTTCTCGCCGATATACTCTCGTAGGCGACGATGTCCTAATGCATTAAAAGTAATTAGAGTGTTCAAAGGGAGGCCACTAAAGCGGTAGTCGGATCAAATTGGCCGTTCGGGATGTGGTTTTTAAAAGGACAGGTTGCACGTCCTCTTCGGAACGGCGTGTGGTGTTCGAAAAATAATTTAAGAGGGTACACGAAGCATTATTGAGCCCTCTATTACTCTGCCAGGACGACAGGACCGCACATTCATTAGACGTCGCGGAGCAATGTGTGCAATTCCCCGGACGAGCAACCGGTCGCAATTTCTCTCTTTTAATGTGTCAGCCGGCCGAAGAGCGCCCGCTACGTGAGGAACGTAAATCGGGAACAACTACTGAATCTGAGGGCCTGGGAGCGTGAGCGTACTCTTGGCACGCCGGACTTGGCTTCGAACATTTCGGTCAGTTACCGCTAGCGTGCAAACGGCCTGCAATTACCCCGCTTTCTAATTTAGTTCTGGCGGCCTACCCTCCAGTTGGCGATCAAATCACGTGACACCCCATCCCCACCAACCCTTCGAGCCCAGTTAAAGAGCCGCCTGCCTTAAAGAAAAGGACCGGCGCGGCGCATAACTCGAGCGATATGCATATCGCACAGCTTACCAACTATTTCTCCTGTTTCTCTATTTCCAACCATGACTCCACCCATGCGACTACTCTAGCTATGCGGATACGTTAATGAATCCTGAAATCATGCCGGCGCTTTTTACACCGACAGCAGCGAGATACCGCTGCGCGACCGTTGATTAAACCTTAACCAGCTCTCGGAGGATTCGTGGTGGTTAAAGCCCGCGGTTGAAACAGCCGCCAGAACTCGCCGAGCTATGTAATGGGGAATTCTTTAATCTCGGCAGTAAGGAATCTCTAAGGAAGAACTAGTACTTTCTTTCACGGCAAGCAGACATTCTAGGCTAAAGTTTATCTTGAAAGAATGCTTCTTACCTAGAGAGACACAAGACACGGAGGCACTCATCCGGCGATGTCCCCCCCGCTTTCCTACACACACTTTGATCGCCATCTTGTACGCGAACGTTGAAGTTAGATGAAGCGTGGAGGAAATACGTAGGAGCAGTCGAATGGAAATAGGGTTTTGTTGGGAAGAGCGATATTACGGATTCTCCTTGAAGCACAGGCACAAGAGGTTCCTATAGCCTGTGCCGCCGGCGATGAATGAACTTCAACTAACAGAAACGAAGGAGAATTTCCATTCGCACGGACGTGACTCCTACACCCCTCCCGGATTATCCTCGATCCTGAGAAAACAGCACCAGTTTCATATAGCTGGTGTGTACTACGTGAGAAGTACGCTTTCCAATCAGCAATAAAAACATAATTCACAATTGCCAAGTTGCAAAATTATATCATACAGTAATCCAGGTGTATCAACTTAGTGAAGAGGGAGTGAGAGTGAGAGAGAAAGAGAGACAGGCAGAAAGGGAGCACATAGTATGAAATCGTGCTCCCGTAAAATGCGCGTACGATGATTAACGATTTCGCATAATTGGTTTTTGTGTACACAAGCCCGTCTTTGCGCGAGCGTTATTAATTGTTTGTGTTACCAACAACGTCGGATTTAGTGGCTAAAGCGTATTTATTTCAACCGCAATCGCCTGGCAAGCTGGGAAACTTTCGACGATTTGGAGTTTTCGGAACGCGCGGCTGAATTACAGGAAAAGCTTAAGAAACTTCGGTTACACTATCTGCGTAGCTCGTGTCCTCGCATTTCTCTCGACAGACAAGCGTTTCAAAGTGAATATGCAGACGCCGAGCAGTCTGTCAGAAATTCATCGACAAGCCTGCAGCGCATCACGTGGCGACAGTTTTAATTGTCCTCGGCATTTGGATAGAAAGGTAGAATGCATCGATTGCGCTTTTATTTCTATCACGTGCAAAGGATGAATCAAGTTGGAGCTTAATATACTGGCATTCCTTTTGCCAAAGCTCGCTCCACTTTCCCAGCGTGTATAAATCTTTTAAATACGTGCCTTTATTTTTAACATATCCAATACTTCCGCAGGCAGACCCATTTACTCGTATTTATACTCCCACAAATTTTGTCCTTAATATAAATTATTCCCCTGTTATGCATCTTTTAATTAAGTTTGTACATAACCGTGTAACTTTCTACATTTGTTTGTTACTGTATCAAGATTAATTGCTTCTTATTGAATCAGTAACTTCGATTAAAATGAAAGAAAAATAGAAACGAGCTTTCCGACCTCATATCAAATATATAAACGGTCGTTCTCGTGCTCTGAAGATTCTCAATCTCCGCTAGAAACTTAAAGATCGGTCTGGCCAGATACTGACTTTTCTACTGGCGACGTCATCCTCGTCGCATAAGGTTCTTAAACAGACATTTCTTCGTACATCTGTCATCCATACCTAAGATAATATCCTCCGATAGTCCGCTGGTAGACACAAGCGTAGTGTATATACATATATATTGGCTTCATGAAAACATCGTATTAAGATCGATCTCGGATAGTGGTGCGAGCCGGCACACTTGTATCAACGCGACGCGCACAAATACAAATCAGCCTGTTGGCTCGTGTTTCGCCATTTGGCGGATGATTTGCAAATAATACGCCCGCAGCTAAACAATGACCCCACCTGGATTCAGGTGATCGATCGACAGGAAAGAATCGACAACACCGATACGAATCGGCTAATCGAATCGCTCGAATTGTATCGCTGGTAGTCAATGAATTTCGCTCGACCTGAATTTGGAGCTTTCAGCGTAAGTAACAAACATTTCCATATTGTTGGGTTAGTAATTGTGGCACCCAACATATGTGCCGGCCCAGCTGGTGCGATGTTGCCGCTTGAATATTAATCGAATTTGTTTCCTACCGAGCACGCTATAAATCATTTATGCAAATCGTTCAACGCCCGATGTGCTTTATGCGCGTTTACTTTATCTTTTTCGACTGTGTACTCGTTATTGTATATGCGACACGAAAACTGTTTCCGGGAGAGGCAACATAATTGTTTGCAATCGGTAAACTACGGGGTGCTGACCAGCAAAGTAATTGCTATTGCGTTACAGTCTTTCACTGGATATATATTAGTTGCACTTAAGATGACGCAACTTTTCAAGTGGCCTAGATAAGGGTGGCTCATAACAGATGGATATACGAGGCTCTGGGTAACCAGGCGATATACATATATAAATGCGTGGAATATGTGTGTGGTTATCAGATAGCACTTGGCTCGATTGCACGGCACTGCGATTTGCAACGGAGCGGGAGTATTTTTCAAGATTGAACGTTAGCTCGACAGGAGCACATCGATCCCATCAGGAGTAGCGCAAACACATTTAGTAGCTCAAAGCACATTGGCGAAGATTCATGAGTACAATGAATAGCAGGAATATGCCGAGGAGCATATTCCGCCAATACAAATGTGCCAATCTGCCCCGGCAGATCTCACTGGCTGGTTACGAGTGGCGAACTAACAGTTGGAGATAATTTCTGGCTCCTCTTATCGGTGGATCGTAAGTCTGTAGTAGCAAGATCGCAAAATATCATTGTATGCTGAACCCGTAACGTGTTCCGCGCAGCTCGTGACTCTCGGTTAACTGCATCCGTTCCTCACGAAACAAACTGAATACTAATAATGTTCGCGCCTCCCTGGCTGAACCGGCCAACCATCCGTTGTTCTCGTCTACTGCAACATTGAGTACCAACTGTGCCTGGACTCCTAGAGGAGAGGGTTACGCACGTTCGCGCCTACAACACTGGCTGTCCAGCTGGATCCAATATCGAGCGCCCTCCGGCTACCGACACACCGAGTTTATGTGCCACTTCGACACACCAATGCTAAGTGCCGAATTAATTTCATATGTTCTACGCAACATTGCCAATGCCTCGCAAGTACGTGCCTGGCTCGCTGTACTGCCGGTGCGCTCTAGATATCCCGAACTCGCATGACTCAGGGGCTTCGACGCCCTCACTGCCTCAGCTGCGAATGCGACAGCAATGTCGTGTTCCTCTTAAATAATTACCTCGAATGCATCGTGTTTGTTGACGTAAGCACAGTGGAGCTGCAGGACTGCCTCAGCTAAACCTAGCATCTGCCTTTGAGCTTTGATCCTCCATCCAGTTGTAAATACTCCGCTCCCTAGAAATGTTGTTCCAATGGAACGTTCATACAGTTCAGAGAGGATGAAGAATTCCCACTTTCGAGATAATCCAATTGGCCAAACAAATTTGTAGAATGCGCTTGAGTATTCACTTAATAAATGTTTGTTGAAGGAGCATCCTCCACTCGATCTCATGTGAAGTGGCGCGCATTGACGGCTCGATATCCCGTCGATGCAACGAAATTTCATTAAGTGTGCGCGCACGGAAAAATCAAATTAGGTTAGAACTATCAATCACCGCGAACGGATGAGAGTCAATTAGAGCGGGGACGCGAGCGCGCACCGTCCCATTCGAACTTCCTATTTCTTCCGGCCGTCGTGTTACCGGTGACCAGAATGGTCCGGCCAAATTACACTCCACGATTACATCTATCGACAACAGTTCGTATAAATCTAGACTGACAGTACAGTATATCAACATTGTTCTGCATTGGTAAGCGGATAAACAGGCCTGCGACGGCGTAATGCCCCCTGCGAACCAGCACTTTTTCACTGAGACTAGTTCGATCTCATTTACAGCTAGCGTCTGGCGTTTTTCTCGCTCGACGGCCATTGCGCCGCGCCGCCTTTAACAGCCCTCATTTTTCCTAGAAGGTTTGGGCACTTGAAACGGCCAACTCGAGGGCGTTCGGGGATCGCTACGCTCGCCTGCGCCAAATTCCAAATTTATTGGGTTTACAGACCGTCTGCATGACCGATCCCTCGTAATTTTCGGTCGGCGCGCGCGCGCCCTCACGCCGAATGCCACATAAATCCGTTCGCGGCAATTACGGTAAAAGGCCGGTTAATAATTGACCGCAGAGGCCCGTCAAATATTTAGGGACTGCATGTACCACAGCGGCGGCCCTCGGGCGAAAGGGTATCAACTGACTCTCCCGGTAGGGCGCATCATCCCTTTCCTTCTCTAGTATTTAATAGGTCGACAAGGTTTACTTGCTCCTTGCGTCCTAGCAGTACACCGAGAGTGTCAGTATACTGGGTTGTTTGCTGGCGTAGGTCGCAACAGAACTTTCTCGAGGGATATTCGTAGGTTAGTTATGGCTTTTACACACAAGGTCCCACTGGGTCACACGGCATTATGCGGTTCTTGCAAGGCGCGCGCGATGCGCCACTCAATTTAACCCTGGCTAGTCTGCGCTTCAAGCACTAAACCCTCCGCTCCTTCTCCTCCTTGTCATCTGCCCTTTCTCACCCCCGCTGCGCTGTCTCTCTCACTCTGCTTCTCGCTCCCACTCTTTTACTGAGCCAGCTTTGAATACTGTTGTGCCTCTGCTCCTCTTGGTGCTTCCCTAACCACAGCTTTGTAATTGCTCCACGGCCTATAGCCCGCCGATCTGAACATCCCCTTGTTCTTCACGTCCAACCAGCCTTCCAAATGCTCCTTGAGCCTTCCTGGCCTCGTTCGACTGTGCACGCTAATTTATGCGCGTCCTCGGAAACCACCTTTTTTCCCCAGCTGCTCATGTATGCCGTACCTGGCATGGGAGAGGCGACCATGTGGTGGTTATCCGTAAAAACACGGTACATTTCAGCCGCGTTTAATTGCACGGAATGCAATTCCGCTGGCTGCTGCTGCTGCTGCTGCTGTTGCTTGCATCCCAGGGTAAATCGCTCTCAGGTTAATGGCGTATTTATTGGAGTGGGATCCCTCGGCCGTGTGTTTTATTAACGTGACATATATTTCTGGCCGTTGTCTCCCTCGAGAGCTAGCCAGGCACACCGGGGAGAAATCGGAATCCGGACTTTTTCTGTGCAAGTGTATGCGGAGTAGCTTGTATCGAGCTGAAAGAGACACTCGCACACATTTCGCCGGTCAATATCACGCGGATTATTGAAATGCCTCTGGAAACTAAATTGTAGAATGTCTCCAGAGCTCCTTGTGCGTACGGTTTCACTCGATTCGCGTTCTCGTAAGCCTTCCTGAAATTACCTAACTTCCCTGAAAGCGCGTTCATCCCTGACTTTCATTGGATTTCATTCGCAGCACAGCTATTACCCGCTCTGAATTATGCTTCATCGCCAAATCGGAACGTGAAAGTTTCTTAATCAGAAGGTAGCATGCAGACGGCATTGAAAGTCGAATGGCGAAACCGGCGAAGTGCCAATGTATACCGTACTCGTAAAGTTTGCAATGCTTCTCCTTTGGTCTCTCTCCCTCTCTCTCACGGCCATTTCTTCTGCCACGGAGTTGGCAATTACTTGGGCGAAAAACTTCCCCTCAAATCGGTCGAACTTTTTCACCATCCACCGTTTGAATCTTAAAGCGACAGAGAGGTTTTGAGGCACCTGATAAATTACGCAGCCAATTCGAGCGGTTAAAAATGCTCTCACTAGCCGAGAGTTGAAGCGGATCGATGCATCGTTTGAATGTTAAACCGATAGAGGTAACCGGGCATCTACTAAATTATGCAGCCTCCCATCGACCAGATAAAAATGCCGCCAGTATGCAAAAGTCGAAACAGTCTTCTAACGACGTTACCCTCTTTTTCCCAGGTATTTCAGCAGTTCGCGATGAATTATTGGCTAATGGGTGTGAGGACGTCTAGGGCCATTCTGTCTCGATACGAAATGCCCCACCGGATATTACATCTTCCGGTAATCGTGCCGGGATAAAGCCTTCTGACATGCACGCAAACCAAATCACGCTCAGACTACAATATCGAGCGGATGACGGTTTCCCTCTACGACGAGAAACCGCTTTAGCTGCATGCTATTCTCCACAGCATATGCACAAGCTAGTAGTATATGAATATGGCCAGTCAGGATTCCTTAATTCGTCGAACGATCTGGAACTGTTTGAACGATGAAGTAAATCGATCGTTTACTGCTGCGCACTTGCACTTAAGTTTCTTTAAAGAAAGTAACCTCCAATATTTAGGCAAAGAGGAGAAAGCACTCATTTATAAACTGGCAAAATGATCTTTGAATGATAGGCAAACAAAGAAAGAGTAAAAGAGATGGGCGCCAGTTGGGGGGATGGTATCATTAATGTCGAATGGTACATTTCGGTTAGTCCCGCAGTCTGGGTTTGCTTCAGTTTTCCTCACTTCTCTCTCTCTCTCCCTATAATCGTCCGAGATCTAATTAAGGCGCAAACCAGTGCAAACTAGACAAAATTGCCCTACTCGGCGCACAGTTATCGCAGGCCGTGTATGTATGTATATGTTAGATGAGATTCCCGGAGAAATATAGTTTCCTAGGGTGCGGATGCGAAGCGCGAGTGCGAGGATACTCCGCTCACATGCTCGTACATTTCCGGCATGTATAAGCCGATTTCGGCGTTAGAGCCCATATAGGAAAATTCATTTTCCCAGTCAATATTCCCTGGATGAAATTTGATACCATCGTTACTTGTTAGCGTGGAACACCGTGTGAATTTTCCCTCGGAGTTTTTCCAATAGCTCTATTGATGACCCAATGCACTGCATTTCTCTTCCTGATACCTATTATGAATGAGAATTGGAGTTACATCTGAAGTCTAACACAATAGAAATATCTCGTATGAGAAACCTACCGGGAATACGAGATTTGGAGAGAGGGAAAAATCGAGAAGAGCAGCTAAAATATGAAAAGATTCGGAAGGCGTAACCTGATTCCGTCGGGCGAGAGGTCCAAGTAATGTTCAAAGCGCCATTAAGATGCCCGACGAGATAAGGAGAAATCCCGATTTGTGTACAATCGATACCAAGCGAAATTAGCAAGATAATTTAGATGAGCCATCAAGATAGGAGGTTTGCTCGCAACGAAGGTTGGTTGCGGAACTGCCACTCTAAGGCTGCCAGATGAAGTTTCTACCTGGAATGTGTTGAGGTGAGCCAAGACATATACATAGCTTGACCCAGTCGTTATTCGACGCAGCCTAACAATCGCGTGGCTGCGCACTGTCGGAGTACAGCAAGTTCGACTGGCAAGAGGAATTCCTTGGATAGTCGGTAGTAGTACGCTGCGGCGATTTTCCGATAAGGAAGAAAGGAGGCGGGCTTCGCAGGACTCTTGGACGAACATTTCACGGAGACGATCAGTCCACGAGATAGCACGATAAAAGCCGCACGAACTCAATTCGGCTTATCGTAAATTCGAGGGAAAAACGGCGCGGTGGGAGTGGCGCCATGCTTGGAACTGTGAATTCACCGAAATGAGCAGGGAATACGTCATTCCGGCGGAAGTAACGACTTGAGGAACGCCAACATACCCACGTTCGAGTAAATGCTACTGGAAGGTAATAAGCGGTGACAAGCAGTTTACATTTCGCTTTCTCTATGTCAAAGTGCATGAAGCACATATAGGGAAATCTAGTGCTCTGGCAGAAAGTCCTGATTGGTCAAAGGAAAGGCAATTCGTGACGAAAACGGTTCTTGCGTAAGATTACGATCTTTACTTCACAATTATTAATGAAGTGGATGATTTGATAACAGTACAGAATGCTACTCCACATTGTTCACTTGAGGGAGATGTATCGGCGAATCCGCATTTGCATATCCATGCCACTATCCCATGCATGAGATTCGTTCTGATTTAATGCGGTCCAGATAACCGTCGAATGCAATCATCCAAATAGATTGGATTCCCTGATAGATCACGTGTTACGTACGAAGGATATAAGTAATGCTACATCAATGGTAGAATATGTGGAATTTGGATTAGAGGGCAGGAAGTATAGGATGAAAAAGAGTGCAGAAGAAGTCGATGGGTGCATTCGAATGCTCTCAATCCCATGTATTTTCCATATGCTGCTGAGAATATGGAGGGTGGTGACGAGGGATATAGTCGGGGAAATAGGGATCGCGTGTCCCCACTCATAATCGAATTTGGAGTTTACGGGTCAGCAGACGGAGGGGTTGGCGTATCTGGAAGAGTCAGACAGCCATTATGTTAGCATAAAACCGATGCCAGAAGCATGCACATGGCGAGCACCCCGCCACCAATCATTTGTCAACGGGCGCGCCCGAAACATTGCTTTGGATGTTTAGCACACATTGAAAGAGGAGATGCCGGCTTATCCGCCTAGGTAGTATCGCGGCGGCACCCCTCACTCGACGATGGTCGAGCCATTTCGAGTGACGAAACCCCGCGATATCACTGGCGAGCAAAGCACTTTGCCGCATGAAAGCGTGACAATGACACACGCATGAACACGTGCCCCAACCAAAAGCGTGTACATGAAATTGCGAGGACGATCTTTGTGCTTCTGTTCCAGTACGCCTCTGCGCTCCAAGCTTCTCTCAAACGAAAGCGCTTTTTTCCCTGTCACACACAGGTGAAAGTGTCCTCACCGCTTCCGATATCTTTTCCAGCATTTGCGTAATAGACGCGTGCTGGAAACTACCGCACCAGTTTCAATGCGATGCGTGTCTTTCAGAGATAAAGTATCCTCTTTGCCATTCTTTCGCATACACGCACACACACACACACACCTCCTCCTTCACCTCCACCCTGTCGTTTGCCGCGATAGGTTTGATTTATCGGATTAATTCTTCCTCCTTCTTGCTTCGTATCGCTTCAATCCCACCGAGAGCTTTCACGGAAACTTGTTTTGTCTATCCGCTGGTGAATCACGCACTTTGTTTCGATTGAACGTTATAACATGCGAGGCCACGTGAAATTTATGACATAAACAAATATATTGTAAATAATAATAGAATAATAAATATCAACTTGACATTATTGCCAAGCGGCTATCCAGTTGATTAATAACACTTTCTGTAGCAGGACGATCTCTTTGCATTGCCGGTGTTTATACTATTTAATGAGTCTTCATCAAACAGATATTGAATGACTTCCCGCAAAGTAATCACGTCGATGACGTACTGGTTCCAGAGCCATGTTCAATATGATTGAACCTTTGATATTAAACTCGGATGGTTTTATTTGAGGATCATAACATTTTGAAAGGCGGGTCATTTTCGGAAAATAATATTACGAAGAACCGGATTTTAAAGGCACATATACATTGCAAGCAGTGTAGCGAGCAGTATACAAAAAGGTTTTTCGGCAAAGCTGTGATGTAAATAGTTAGGATTAAAATATCAATGTCTAAAGCCGACTACAGGCTTACGATGAGTATTCACAGTTACTAACAAGTCCTCGTTGAAAAGCCTCGTCAATGCATAAACTAGCCAAAAAGCATATCAAAAAGTGTAACTTTGTAAATTTCAGATTAATTGAAAGGAAAAAACATTGAACCAGGGAGTATAATTATCCACATTTTAAAATAGGAAAAAGTATTCATCATACATGGTGCACCTACTTAATAATAATCTATTGATTGTCCCATTTACATCTGTATGTGTTGTGTTATTTAGTATGAAAAGTCTCAAAATGTAGAAAAACTGGTGCTGTTACGTTTCGTTCAGTGTTTGCTCCTTCATCTCCATTGCTCAATTAGTTAGTAGAATGTTTTCAAACCTATAATATTCTATCGTGCACACTGTTTTACGTCCGAGCACCATAGCTAGAAGCGACACAACAAATATTTGTTGGCAGTAGTACGTGTGTGCAAAAACACACTCTGTGTTGCGTAGTGCGCAGTCTGCGGTCTGCACTGGTATTCCGCGTGATAGTTTATGACTTGCGTATATGTGTACGCTTTTACCAAATGCGAGAGCGCACCAGATTTAGCGGACTACATCTATAACCATAAAGTATCGAAGTAGTCTGTGCTAGTCAGTTATTCAACGATCCTAATTGTACCTCAGTCTTGCATAGAGCCCGGTGCTTTATCGATTAGGAATCCAATACATTAACCGGGGCATCGTTTTGCCCAGGACCCTTTTTTCCCAGTGTCCCTTCCGCTGGACTCGGCTGATATTTCATTGGAATGTCGCTTCCCTTCCATTCGCCCTTTCCCACCGAGCCACTACCAAGATCATCTCGTAAAAGGCTTCGCTATAGATAAAGTGAGTACGTAAGGCCGATCAAGCGGGAGAATGTATGCCATTACTGCCGACAATAAAGAAGCTACTTAACTGCCGCGATAAACTTTACACCAACCTGCCAACTGCTGAACAAGAATTAAAAGCTTCCCCCTTGGAACAGAGAATTCCCTCTTGCAACATGACAGCGTGTCCATGCAGGTTTCACTCCCTTGTAATCCAGGCTAGATCTCCGAGGTGGATTCGAAGAAGGGCGACGGTCATTTAAGTTCGCGCAATTAGAGGAGCGCAAACCCCCCGAGCGAAATTACTTTCGCTCTGATTCGCGTGGGATCCGCCGTGTTAGTACGTCCCGGTGCAAATGATGTAGCACGCGACTCATCAAGTGAATACCGAGAACCGTGTGTCGAGCTGCATATCGCAGTGTGCGACCAGTTGTGCACGTTGTGTCGAATTGTCCAGGTGAATACCCTCTGCTTGATCGACAGCTATCCAATCAGGCTGTTTTCTCGTTCCCTCGGATCGACAAGCTCATCAATTCACAAGGGCATAGCTAATTCGCTAGTCAACCACGCTGGCCAATTGCCGACAGGATGTTCTGTTGTAAGCTTCTCCTTGTCCGAGCCGAATCTACGTAGCACCGAGATATGGTATTAATCTACACATGTGGAAAAATACGCTATATCATATATATGTTGTTCACGCATACATCTTTGCCAGGACGCACTTGTTATTGCGCTCACCGCATAGGAAAAGCGTGAAAGATTAGGGAACGCGGAGGAAATTAAAACATATCACTGCCATGGACTTTCGTTTTAAATTGGGCAGAGGTTCGGTGCAGACATCGCGCAACAGGCAGACAGGCGTATTTATATTCGTAAGTGTAAGGATGAATCGCTGACATGCCTGGAAATACATTCCCTATTAATTTCCGTATCGGATCATTTGATGCACATGCCTCTGGCATGCATATTCGTGAAATTCGAAAGGCCAAATATCAGACGTCGCGTCATCTAGGCGTAGATCTTGCACGCGACATTTGCCACGAGTTTAATGCACACATGTATATTTCAACCATTAATATAGCTGGTGGATGCGACAAGCGGTATTCTAACGTCGCCGTCATTCGGTCCCTTACGCGTGTCAGGGTGATATAACGAGGCGGCGCGCTGGGCTCTCCCTGCCAGTCGTTAAAAACTGCTGAGGGACGTACTTTTCGCCGCACACACTGCTACGCCGCGCCATCGCGTATTTCTTAGGGCGGTTAATATTCCGCGGAAGACAGAGTACGCCGGTTTTACAGTCGAGCTGAAACAAATTGCGCGGGAACATTGCATTCTTCATCGTGAAATTACGAAGGCTTTTTCCCACGGGTTCATGCAGCCTCCACTCGCAACGCTTCTTGGTAAGGTTGGACACACCGCACTCACCCCGAAAGCATGTCAGAATCGTATAGTATGTACGCAGTTCGCAACACTGAGCTCCTGAGTGACCGGGTGGAAAAAGCTCGCCGGTGAGCCAGATAGTAAGCGGAAAAGGTGGAGGATGTCAGTGTCAGCTGTTATTACTGGGGCATTACGTAATGTGGATGGACAGTTTATCACGGGCCGAATAATTGGGACGAAGCTCCGCTGGAAGCACGAACGCCTAGGAATGGAGCGTCGTCATTCATTACAAATAATGAATATGGTAGATAATATTTTAAATGTGACACCGAGCTAATGAGCAGCCAGCACATCCGGCCTGAAGCCCCCCCAGCCTCATACGGCAGAGGGCGCCAGGGTACCGATGTTATAACGAGGTCTTTTAAATTCACGACGCGGCGAACGCGTGCCAGTGTAACGGCAAGAGATAAACCGTTTTCCCGGTAATTTCATAACAGGCCGCCTATGCCGGCGATAATTTTGAATTATTTCTAGCAACGTCGAATTGCCGGCAAGTGGAGCGTCGGGCTACGGCGAACACATCTCATCTTTGTCGAGCGTGTAACGTTGGAACGTGGAATTGTGCCGTGCATCATTCAGAAGGACACGCACAATCGGACATTGCAGCCGGCTCATCCTTGCCCGGTCGCCCCAAAAGCCTGACAGCTTCGAGAACAGTGATAAAGATGTCAGCAGCCAATTCACTGCCGTACACGGCTCAGTATATTCTCGTATACAAATTGGATTACGCGTGCCATGCTCACTTCTCTAATTGCATTTCCAATTACTTAAATTCCGAAGGGCGGTTCAGCATGAAACAACATTATTCGCACAGAGTTCCACCAACGAATCAAACTTCTCGCATCGATTAATGCTGATTTCATTTTAATTTCCACCCGTCACCAATATCGATTACCTATAAATTCCAGTTTAAAGAGTAACAATGAAGATATTATTAAGGTATACAAATCGACAAGAATCCGATATCCTATCGCTATTTCTGACGCGACACTAAAGATTTAATACGCTTGAATATTAATGAGGGCCGGTAATAACAACCGTGAAGATTTCATTGAATGTGCTGCTCGCACATTAAAATTACCGAGTGCAAGATATGGAATACTGATTCCGGTCGTGGTGGTGCTTGCGCGTATGAATGTTGGCCGTGCCGTACGTTGGCTAAAACAAAGAGAACTCGAGGGAAGAATAGATCTTGCATAATATTACGATCTCTCTTTCTCAATGGCCGAGGGAGTTGGTACTTTGATAGCCGCAAAAATGCTTATTGCGTATTGTTGACTAGAGGAAAATGTACCGACATATTCGCATTTGCATACTCATTCCGCTATGCCGTATGAGATCCGCTCTGATTTAATGTGGAGCGAGCAGGCGCCTGATGCAATCAACCAAATAGATTGGATTCCTGATAGACCGCGTGCTACGTAAGTAGCACGAATATAAGTTACACTACATTACTGAGAAACTATGTGCAAGTTTAATTAGAGGGCGCAAAGTATACGGCAGAGGAAAGGTATTCAATTGGGGCTGGCCACAAGAAGTCGATCGTTCTTTTGGAAGTTCCCGGCTCTGGTTCCCTACCGTGGTACAAAAGATTTAATATGCATGAATATTAGTGAAGGTCGACAAATGTCATCGAATCTGCAGCTCTCTTGTACAATGAAATTACCAACTTCAAAACATTAGAAACTTATTGCACAGTTTCCGGGCATACTGTATGCGCACATGAATGTTGTACGAACATGCATTTACGTGATTATAAAATTAGATCGCCCTTTCATACTTCCGATTAAATCTATTAATAAAGAAACCGAAATTGAATTCCGTACGACACGGTAGGATATGAGAAAATAATTTTACAAGATAATATGAAACTGCATTGTTTCTTTATAAGCTGAGTTTCCCCTAATTAAGGGTAATTATATTACGCGGTGGTGTACATCCATGCTCATTAGACCAGGTAATAGCTTTTCCTCATTGAATTCGCCCAAATCGATATTCGACGCTGTTCGAAATGAAGTGTATTTCTTCCGCGAGAACAAAAACTCTTTCCTTAAGCCGCAGGTGGTGAACGGCAGAGTATCCGTTAAAAACAAGTTCAAGTATAGTCCATATAAGTCTTTCTTTATCGACGGTCGATCGGAAGTTCATTTGAATTTTCTAAACCACCGCTCGACGCTCGTTTAAAAACTATTGGCTTTGTGTAAGAGCATCCCGCATTCCCATTATCGCGCCATCCACTGCGCCACGCTAACTTTTTGATTCCACCGTGCTAAGTCATTAGGCGAAAGGGAATAGTTATACCCGACGGAACTTCACTACTCAACCGCACTAGGTAATGGCAATCCATTAGATCCGAATGCGACTTTATACACACACATACACTTTGTATACCGTGTCACCTATATACCAATATAAGTTCGTGAAAGATTATGTCCATCGTGTGGTGCTTCGACGTAGCCCAAACGCGTATTAATAGAATGCCCCAAATTCAATTGACAACACTATACTCGATTCAAGAGAAAACTTTGTATTAACTTATACCATGTAATTTAATGTGATACAAAAAATGTATCATAAGACGACTGCAGTACAGGGAATTAAAATTTAACAAACGTGTGTTAAGTTATACCGGCGAGAAACTGGATAATCCATGTTTCCAAGAAGGTCAGGTGTAACGGAGTTTGTCCTGTATCAGCAAACATTCAGCCAGACAATCCTCCAAGATCGATCTCACTCCTTCTAAACTCACTCGCACTGTTCGTTCGATATTGCTGGTACTCATAAGAGAAAGAAGAGATGGTGAAGGGCAAAAAATATATGGAAGAGAGAGAGAGAGAGAGAGAGATGGGGAGAGGAGAAGGGGGAGTGGGTTCAGGCATTGTTTCGAGTGAGCTAGCGAGCTTAAAAAGCGCACCTGCGACATTCGCCCGTAAATTCGCCTGTAGCTGCTCACAAAGGGCGTGCTGGTCCGTAAAAAGAGGGAAAATCGAAAGAGCAATATACGAGAAGTTTCAGGATAGTGTTCGGCCGGCCGATGGCAGTCTTGCTTTCCGTGGCATGTACCGCGTTAAACGAGGAGCTAGAACAAGCAGAAGGCAAAAGAACTGTAGGGTGGTAAGCGGAAGAAAGAGGGAGAACGTCAGCAGCATACGCGGTTGTAGTGTAGCGATCTGCCAAACGGATTGTGCGGGCATTTAATTTGCCAAATGCAGGGGCGGTCGGCCATAGCATACTCTGGATTCAATTAAATCAAATGGAGTTAGCCCCGCTTCGAGCGACGATTATAGCCAGAGAGCATCCCTGTTCATCCTTTACTCACTCTCATCCCCTTTCATCTGGGATTTGCCGGGGGGCCCACTGCACACCACCACCATCCTTGCCCTAAAGTTTTAACACTAGGGTCAGTGAACCCAAGTTCACCCCAACAGATAACCAATCTAGTCGACTTGCCCAATGCGCTTTAGAGTGAAGCAAAATTCTTCAAGATAAGTTTCTCTAAAAGTATTATAATGAAAACGTTAGAGATTGGCGCTTCCTGAATTCTGCGAATATCAAATTCGTTTCAACAGCCGCCGAGATTCCAACTGTTCCTTCCGGCAGTCACTGTGCAAATGATCAATAATATCCCAGAAGACACGGCGTTGCAGGCTCCTATTGTGATAAAGCGCGATACATTAGCGTACATACAGCGAATGGCTTTGTGCAGTGAATCTTAATTATAAGGGACCGATGCTCTTATGATGATTAGTGCGCTTAGTTTGCAACGCGGTAATTGGTTTCGCGGTGGTGCGATTCACCGATCCCAGTGCAAGGATACCCAATAGAACAACACTGTGCGTATAGAAGCGAAATCCTTGTCGTTTCTCACTTCATAGAGCGAGAGTCAATGGGTCAAAGATAACGCTAATCGGGTTTTCTCTAATTATAGGCATTGCCAATAACGTTATCATTTCGAGTTTCGATTGCTCGATGGTCCATTAAAATGCGTGACCTAAATCGCATGTATCCGCTCGGGCACTGGCTGATCAATTCATTCTGAGTGATGAAAACGACGATTGCATTGCAACTCATGTATTCATTGTTAATTTTATTTTTTATTGCTCGGAGCCCTTTCCACTGACTTATTCAGCGCATCGAATAAATCGGCACTGGCAGCAAAAGGAAACAAAAATATACCGACCAATGACAGGACGAATAGTTTCATTGAGTTTTAGGTCGATTCGACACAGACCGTCCAGCACCAAAGCGTGTTTACTTTTTAAAGGTCAAATTGAAGAGCCTTTTCAAAGGATAGTTGCTGTCAATTCTCCTGTCAGGTAATCTAGCATGCATGCAGGATCAGAGAAGCCGTGAAGAATTCTTCGCAACATAATGCCAATATGTATTTGGCTTCGGGATTCGAGTTTTGCCGCATTGCTGCTGCAGCTCGGGATTATAGGTGTCGCGACCTGTTATGCTGTTATATTATTCACAGACAGCACGAGGGCGCACAGAGTACCATCTTCCCATATAGAGATTCCATATCCAGTATATCTAATAGTGTACAAGAAACGGTAAACGTGACAAACGATAATACGTGTTCCAGTGGAATGGCTTGTACGCCTATCTTCGCTTTCAAAAACAGGGGTTAAAACGATTCAGCGTGTTGCTTTGTTATTACAAATTTGTAGCACCGTGTTACTGTTTGTCCGTTCTTTGGTTGATCAAGCAGTCCAAATATTGCATAAAATAGTCTAGCTGCTCCTTCTGCAGTGTAACGTCAGGTAGCATAGATCAAGGAAGCTGTTCTCCGTGCGACCGCCAAACTAATTTCGAGCTCCCGGTCATTTTAATATTCCAGCTTCTTTAATTTTTTTAATTAAAACTCCGGCACGCAGGCCGGTAAGACTCGGCCTGAGGAGGCTGGCGAGTACGATTAAAAGAGAATCGGATATGATGGGGCTGCGCAAGCTGGCTAGCCAGGCAAGGCAGCTAACGACTCCCAATAAAAATTATCCCCTGCTCCCTGCGCCTTTCCGTCCGCTCACTTTTCGCCGAGCTGAGTGAAAAAATCCACTAGGAGCAGTGACGGCGCAAAAAAGCAGATAGATATAAATTGGAGGGAATTTCGCCGTTGCGGGCCGTATGTTTCGGGGAAGGGGTTGCTTTCCGGAGATGGTAGGTAGGTTCTGGAAGGCACGAGCGTGTTGCTCCAGCTCCTGCTGCTGCTGCTGCTGCTGCTACGGCTGCTGCTACTGCTGCAAGCTCATGGAAAAACGATTAGGACTCTTGGCGTGAGCTTTATCGCACCGCACGATTTAGTACCGGCCGCTGCCCAGATACGGGATACTCCTAGGCAAGGGGCCGCCGGTTCGACCCTTGCTCCGACCAGACGCGCACCACACTTTCTCCCACCATGCTTCGCAACACCAGTTTTACTATGATTCTGAACACTGAACCTAACGATTCCGGTTTTACCGCACTATTATAGTGCGATAACCGTGTCGCTTAATAATGGAAACGGTCTTCTAGTGTCAGGAATGTAATATATGAAGCAGAAGATGTAGAAATGAGAAAAGGAATCGCAACGGTGCTGAAGGTTCCAATTTTTCAATATTCCGGTTATACTACCCTTTCCAATTAAATGTACTCTTACGTGATGATGCGATTGATATATAAGAGAATGGTATCGACCGCAGTGTGAATGTGTGGCAGAAGATATGAAGAGGGAGGACAATAGTCTCACGAATTTCACGGTGCCAATACAATTCTGAAAAGAGCGCGAACATTTTGCGATAAGGAAAGGAAAATAAGCGCACATCGACAAACTCCAGGAGCGTTTACAACGTAACACCATTCTGCGGCGAAGAGTCCGGGATTCGAACGGTTCTGTGAGAGCCACGCGGAGAATACAATTTCAAGGAGTGCCAGAAAAGGTATGAACTGTACAGGCGTCAAGCACGGAAATGGATTCGACCATAGAAAGTTTCTTATATCAATTTGAGCGTATTTACTGCTGAATTTCCGAAGTACCAGTTTTGAAAGGTTCGTGTCACGGCGCATTTTTTGACAAGTGTACGAGAGCATAAATCGTTTGATTTGTAGGCAGTGATGTACAGAAAGTACGAAACTATGCATTGCAAAAGACTAAATGAAAAAAGACTAGTCTATCAAGAATAAACAGTGGAAAAGCGTTCTATGGCGAGTGCCATTCGTAATCTCTTCTTGACAGGCGAATGTTTCAGAGGCGGGGTACTCTTTCTTCGAAATAGAGCATACAATTTGTGGAAAGCGGACTTCAAAGAATCCCGCACCCAATCTCGAAGTAGAAGGTTCCAGGCAGACCTATACAAGCGCATGACAGAAATCTTATTCCTCTTTCGCAGATCATTTACAGTGAAGCTCGAATGCTCCGCTGCGCACAAAGCAAGAAACGAACAAAGAGGGTGCACTCATTAACGGAGAGGATTATTAACGATCCACAAGGGGTTCGAAAACGCGGGCTTGTCTGCTCTAAAAACCGCAACTACAATTTCAAATGCTGCTACAGTGTTGACTGCAAAAGGCATTATTACGGATTTTCCAGCGTGGGAGTCATAAAGCACCTAATGTCCCCAGGCCGTAACTCTAAGTATCACGACATCGTAAAGTCAGCTAGAAACTAAGTGTATAAAGTTCGGGCTTGCTCCTAACTAGTTCCAAAACGAATGCACTCAGGTCAGATAATATAAGGATCGCAAGAGTAGAGGGGGGGCTCTGAAAAGTCAAACGGGAGGATTTTACTAGCGCATTCGCCTCCCATCTCGCTCATCCAGCCACGCGTACTTCAGAGAACCGGTGAACCAAGTTGCTCGAACCAGAGATTACAGTAGGTTAATAGTTATCTAAGATGACTGAAACAGGGAAACTTCGTAATATAAGCGCGACATACACTACTTCAAACGACACTCTGTTCGCCGATGTCGCCCGTCAATATCCCTCTATGTATGCGCACGTGCATCAGCATATTTACATGAGCATGAACATGTACACACCATAAAAGATACATGCACTACTCTCATCATGCAACACTCGACTAATCCTTGTTCGTCGTTTTCCGTATTACGCGTGACACACTCTCCTAGTCTACCTTCCACCTCGCCTCCTATTAGATGTAAAACCTCTAACATTATTAATACAACAACTACTAGCAAGGCTTTGGCCGGAACAAATAAGACTGTTACCGATAGAGGTCAAAAGACTTTCCAGCGTCCCATCTGTGTTACGATTTGTGATTGCACAGCAAAGCGCAAATTACCGTGGTTCCAATACTACGTACACAACAACGGCTTCGAAAGCGGTGGAAGCCTTGGCACAGGGTGAACCCCACCCGATTTCGGCTCCCCTACGATATACTGTGTGTAGGTACATAATAGTACATATGTAGGCAACCATTATTCGCCACGTAGTCTAGATCGTATCTCGTAAATATCCATTGCAACGCGAAGGCAAGGCTAATGATTTTTGGTGTGCAACCTGGTTCTCCAGTACCACGTATCGAGAGTATCCGATTTCTAATGTGGTAAGATTACCTACTTCGAACCGAAGGAGTATACGTGTATAGGTAGCTATGGATCCCAGAGAAATGTTCCCTTGTAGCGTTCGCGGTGGTGCGAGCGTGTACCACATATATGTATGTATAGCATAACGTGCAACGCAAGCTCTGCAACGTAGGCAATATGTAGGTGCTCTCGGTGTGTGATGAAGCGGCCCCGTCAGCCTGCCTCGCTCTCGAAGAGAGGCCGAGTCGCCGAGTGGAAACGAGCACAAGACGAAGAAGAAGAAAGGTGGAGGGGCAGAGAAAGGAAAGGGGCAGGAAGAGTAAGGCTGGATAGCGAGCATTTTCCCGAAATCCAATTTTCCAAGATTCCCACCACCTTAAGCTCCGAAGCACTGGTATTATCTTTTAAGCGTACCTGCTACGTAATGGTCTTGGTTGGGTCAGGACACGACCGCTTAGTAAACACGGCCGTTTCGCACTCGTAAATTCCACTGGCGTAAACCAGAGGGGGAACATTTAGATCAGGCGAAAATATAGCGCGTATTCTTCTTTGAGACTTTCGCTTCTACACTTAAGCAGGCAGGCTTTCACTGCTGGCACAATTCAAAGATTGCTTAACTTCGTTCCCACCATTCCTTCTACCCAGCGCGGCAATAATTTTGGTCTCATCACGCGTCTCTAGAACTGTTAAGAATGAGATAGGACCTTCCTATAAGTACTTGCTGATTTATCGCGCCAATGTAGAAAGCTCGCAGGATATTCCGGCAAAATATATTAGGTCGCGCTCGTTTATAAACTGGTATAGCGGGATGAGTAATGTCGCCTAATGCGGTCCGCGCGTGCATGTGAACTTCATCCTGACTCTCGTGGATGTAAGTAATCTATTGCTTTTATACGCTTTCAGGATCAACGCGGTAACCTTCCGGCGGAATATGTGTACCGAACGGCTGATCCCAGATTTACTCAGTGCGGTGAGTACCCGCTTTTCCCAAGTTATTTCTCATAGGACTAAGTACAAGCTACTGCGATCGGCTAGGTGTTCACCTAACTCAGCCCCCCCGTGAATCCTAAAGTTACCTTCCGCCTTTCTACATACGAGCTATTCCGGCATAATTTAATGTGGGATGTTGAACAGACGCCGGTCAGGCGCTTCAATTGGAGCACACAGACTTTGAGAGTAGCTTCATAGTACGATGTCTGATACAACTCGTATCTATCTACTTAACATGGCTTTCTGATGAGGGTCTTGTTGAAGCAAGCTAGACCTATTTGAAAGTAAGAAGAGCGTTGCAAATTCAGCATTAGAGTGCTAATCGTATTCAAATAAGCGAATAGTCTTTGTTTAATCTCGTTATATATTTCAAATTATAACCACACTCGGACATATGTATCAGTCTGAGGTGGATTATTACCCATTGAATACACCTGGATTCGATACACACCCATATTTAATGGGGGAATATTTGCCTTTGCCAAAGTTCGATCAATATAAAGCTTAAAATAACGGTTGCTCGGGTCACATATTTCCGGATGCCAGTGAAATAGAAATTGGAAATTCATTTGGAACGCAACCATTCTGGAAACTTTCTTTAGAAAATAGAAAATATTTCACACCGAAATTTACCATTCTGGCAACCATTCCCTGTAATGAATTAAGAACGTCGCCCTTTTCAAAGTCTATTAATAATTAACTTCGGCATTATCCGAGTTCCTGAATAAAACTTGGACTTTGACTAGCACAGTTAACCGGAAGCATTGAAAGGATGAGAGATTTGGTATCATTCAAGCTGATTCGAATTCACCTACTAGTGTGCGGCATAATTTCCCTGACTTGGTCCGATTGGACCGAAGTTCACAGAGTTGCGGGAATCCTTTGCATATTGCAACGATCCCACTGAATGTAGATATTCACGGGGGTATATCGATGTCATTCATATGCATCCGGCGTTGTGCAACGGTGCATTATTCCACTTGACCAGCCGTAAGAATACCCACCCCTGACACCGGAACTAAATCCCCCCACGCTTTTCTGCCCGCCGGGTTTTAGCATGTGGAGGCGCGTAATGAGCGCAGCGTAAGCGTAGAAACACGCTAACGCGATGCAAATGCGCGCGCGAAATCGAAGGTGTCGCCCGACTGGGAAAGCTGCATTGCGCTAATGGAAGTCTAAACCGAGCCTTTCCTACTTACCCCTGCTTACCATGTACCATGTAACGTGCTCACGCCTAAGTAGCAAGGTTACTCGTTAGAAAGCTTTACTAAGTAAGAGAAAAAGGGAAAGAGAGACATCTGGCTGGCTCCTCTACCTCATGTATTCCGTGCGCCCCGAGTATTTCTTTCCTACGCAAACGTGTCTTCAACAAACTTTTTCTTCCGGCAATACTTACATACAAACCAGATACACAACATAACACATAGTTACCGTGCAAATAAGTCAACGGATTTTCCATTAAGCGATGTTTTCTATCCGCTTTCTATTTGTATGCTCTTATCGAATTCGCAGCTTTATTTACACACGGTCCTCTATTGCCTCAACTACACTGCCGTCTCAGCCGCAATTGCTTTCACATCATTTTTGCTCGTCTCATTCACAAAGAAATTTCGACTCGTCAATCTACGTATTTTTGAGGGGAGGAAACTAGCTTGAATTCAGTGCTCTAGTGTTAGAAAATTCGAGATATAGGAATGAGTACAAAGCGGACCACCAGGAAGTTGTCACTTATACATCTTCCCTTCGAGAAAAACCCCGGACACGCAGGATACCATAAAAATGTCTGACGAACCATACTGATAAAAGGTTGGTTTAACGACACGGAGTACCAAGGAACCACTTTTGCTTAGACTGTCGAATAACAATGTTGTACATTAATTCACTAGTTAATTAAAAGATGCTCGGAACCCGTTCCGCGTGTTAAACATCTTCTTACAGTAAACTCTATCAAATTATGCAACAGCATAGAGGCAAACCAGTTGGGTAAAAGCGATCGCAAGTCTTGCTCCTATACGCGTGTGTTCTGGATAAATATTTGAAAGTTTTCAATGTGTTTCAACGTATATCGGCAAGTCCTTCATCTCGCAAGCGTCTAACATGCGGCACATAAGTGCACGTTGACATGCTGCTCCATATTGGGTGCACATTTACTCTTCGGCTATGCGTAAGTGCCTATGTAGCCTGCATACGCGCTTTTCTGTCGTTTGCAATTCAATGCGATCACGCAAGTAAATTCATAAAGAGTAAGCTTTCACACACAATCAATGTAAAATTCCCTTGACAAACGCGAAAATATCACAGAAATTTGAAACAAATAATTTATTAAAAATAAATTTAAAACTAATAAGTACGCATATGGTTTATTGAGGAAACACACGTATGAACAGAGTGTGGAAGTCTGTGCCGAAACGATCACCAGTCATTTATTTTGTCGTATTTATACAAGCGTCGTTCTACCCAATTATCAAACAGTCATTTGTACATTTTGCGATTAACGTATCACGAAATATAATGCAGATATATTCTACGGAAATAAACTTTGTAGACTTTATTCGATGCTAAATTCTTCTGTATTCGATGGGAAAAATAGAATAAAGCGACTATAGATTTTCGCATAAAGAGCCGATAAGCGATAAAAAAAAGCACTAGTTGAAATCAACTGGAGGAAAAAAGTCTAAATGCTCGTTATGCCATTAGAGCATGAAAGCTGTGGAGACCGTTAGGATTGGTTCTGTTCGCAGGTGGATCTGCTCAGCGGAGACTGCAAGTAATTGTATGCTTTGGGCTCGAAGGAGCATGGAGGAGAGCGCACGCGACGCGACGCGACGCGAGGCGGCAAGAACCGTGGAGCGGGCATGTCACGCGCACCGTTCTGGGTCAGCGCGACGTGTTGTTCGTTTTAGAGCAAAACCGTGTTGCGAGTTAACGTCCATCCTCCTGGGAGAGTGGCTACGAAATAAACTGCGCTCCCAGCCGCCAGCTGGCGTGGCGATCTGCTCTCGCCCTGTTCGCAACCAGCGCGGCAGCTCTACTCCCTAGCCAACTAGCCACTTGTCATAACTTTTGAAGGTGTCCTTCACCCGGACAGCCTTTACGGCCTGTTGGCTGGACAGTAGTAATAAGCATTTGATCCTCGCCACTCTTCCTCCCCAACAATTGACCAGCCCACAAGTTGCTAATCATTATCGCGCGATCGAGCACTCTCTTGCCGTGAATTTAAGTCGCGCATCGTAAGATAATTAATCCCTGGTGCGGAAAGTGATCCTTTGATAGGTAGGTTCACTTGGGAAGTTTGTTTGTTCCGCACGTGAAATCCAAGCTGCTCGGTTGTTGAACTAACCGTGTCGGTTGATCAGCTTCTATTAAAGCTATAAATAAAAGCATAGAGAGAATGGACAAGCGAGGTGAAAGCACACCAGATAGCGATGCTTGTGAAGAACAAATTTCTAGAGCAGAATTTTTCCGACGTAGAATTTTTCTTCTGTTTCGGTGAAAATAATCGATTGAGAGCGAAATAACCGCATTGAATGGTTCACTCGCTTGAGCAAGCCACAGCATATTTTCATCGAACAATCCGATCAGTTTGAATATACACTCGCGGGAATTAAGTAATCCTGGAGATCATTGTGCATAGGCAAGTGTGGACGTTCACACGTGTGTATGCGGCGATAGTTGGAACTGCTATGCAATTGGTCAGCTTCACTGTCCTAGAACCATAATGCGCAAAGTTGACGCTTGTGCGGTCAGTGAAATAGGCCTCCGGTGGTTTAATACGAATTCGGACGGCTATTTGTCGCCGTGTGCGTGTTCAGAACAACCCTCAAATTACATCACCTCATTCTAAGGAAAGTAAACACTCCAAGAATTGTCCCACGATGACTCGCCAAATTGCTAATTCCCTTGAGTGGACACTTCAAATTTTTTCGCACTTACTTTCACCTGATGGTTGGTTTCGTGCACTCTGAACTTTTCACGATATGAGATAACCGCAGACCCCGAAAGTTTTCGCCTTGCATGTCGCCAGGGTGGATGGATCGTGCGGTGTGGATTCGGTTTAGACCGAGTCTATAAAAGCGGAAAGGGCAGCATTGTCTCTATAAAGCCAATACACTCTTCCGTTAGGATATATCGAACTGAGAAAGGAGAGCACTCGTTGCGCAACAGCCTGCCACTCTTCCAGATTAAAACAGTTTGTCGGGCTAAATTGAACACGCCCATGCCGATACATGGGCCGACATCTGTGAAATCACTCTAATTCATGTAGCATTCATCCGCTCTCCTCTACTAGCCAACCTGCCCCACACACTAGACGATTCATGTGTATGGCGTGTGCACGTCGAATTGACAACTGCGGATCGACTATTGAACGTGTAATATCATCATACCGCGTAACAATAGATGCCACGCAACAGAACAAATGCAATCGTCAATATAGCACGATTTTTGCGTAATCATCGATTTTGGCATAAAGTGGGGTCAACTGCTTCTATAAACACCAGAGTTAAATATCGTTTTACGGTCATTTAAATCCTGCAAAAATTGTACAACTGCGGAACATCTTTATTAGCCCTTTTTAAAAATATAAAAGTATTTTATTTTCGTGCTTGTAAAAAAAAAGTATTTATCGCAGGCTGAAATTTAGCGAGTTATGTACAAATTTGTGACCAAGCGAACTTCAGAAGCTTTCCGGCAAATTAGCTGTCATGGTGAATGCTCGCGTATTTGTACGTTATAATAGATAAAAACATTCTTACATCCGCGTTCTTTGAATTGCCAACTTTCTGCTGTGCATTACTCTAATTACGTTTCTCTCGTAGGATTTTGTCGCCTGTTTTATCCGGAATTCAATTAGTCACCGGATCTCGGCTGCGACCCAAAATATAAAATTTGCTTGATACTACACAGTTATCAGGATCGCTTTGTTGTTACTGTGAGAAAGAAGGGATTAAACAAGATTTGAAACTAGAGTGTAACCGCAATATAAATTAGGTTACGGGAATCAACCGTAACAGCTATGAGAAATCTCAGCAACAGTAATTTGCAGTACGCGAATTCCATTATATTAATACTATGCAGGAGGATTACAAGTTTCGACACATCAAGTCCGAAGCTACAATTCCATTTTGTTTCAAAATGGTACATTAAATGGTAGGATGAAAGATACATTCGAGTAAATGCGTAGTTAAAAGTTAGTTGAACTAATTTACAAAAGCCTTTTGCGAAATTTAAGAGTTGTCACTGTATTTGTGGACAATACACACTGGATACATTAGGATAATTATAAAGTTTATTCCAAATGATCTCAAACAGCTTGTTTACTTTTCTCATGTTTACCTTCTTTCTTTCAAGCACTCTTTAGAATATTGGAACAAAAAGGTGTACAGAGATACGCGCCTTCTTTAGTATAATATCGCCAGACATTCTCATATAGTGACAGGTATATTGTCAAGGGTACGTTTATTGTTTAACTTCCGGTTTGCAAGCACAGGGTACTACATGCGAACGGCACACGGCAGATATGCAGCTTTGAAATTTCCCTACGCGTAAATACCTGAAAAAACCTGTCTGCACAAAATGGAAAAAGAATGTCGGATGTGATATATTCTTAATATATGTGTCTGTGGAGAACTACAAAGAGCCTCAAATTATAGCTTGTTTCACGCATTAGGAATTCGTTACACCAATGCAAAAATGTAGCTTTCTGTGACTTTGACTTTACCATTGGGTGGTGTGAAAATGCTCTTAGTACTAAAACTAACAAGGCAAAGGCAAAGTAGACGTGGCAAACGACTAAGAAGTTTAAAGGTCGCTGAAATCTCTGCGGTGTGACCGGCTTGCTTTGACAAATTGGCGAGATAGGTTAGCACTTCCAGGAGAAGCAAATGGAAGATTTACGGGCATCGAAGCCTGTCGCAGGCAGAGACGCCAGCTTCCCGGTATCTCCCGCTACTTCCGCGATAAGGCGTTCTGCTAGCGACGGGGAAGTGGGAAAAAAAGATTGCAGTGTGAGACGAATTTACGCAATGCGGGCATTTACAGCGGCGTATAAATCAGCAATGATAATCAGCGGCTTATTTAACATAAGATCCTTGCGGCAGCCCAAACCGCTAACAGCCATTCTGGGTCTGGTTATTCTTTATCGCCGTTTCTAGCCGCTCCATAACACCACCACCAGTTTCATGGAGTAGCATTTAATTTGTGCAAGAGCCAACTCGAATAGAGCCGAGCTCCGCCGAGCCCGACTACCCCGCTTCCTATTTCCAGCGAGTTCAATCAAAAGCGATCATTTGCCGGAACCCATTTAATCTTTTAACGCGAAGATTACCACTAAAGAGAAATTGCGTCAGTATTTAGAGTGAACCGGAAGAAACTGTCTTTTCATCTCTCTTCACCTTCCTAACTTCTCGAAGGGGTGCGCGCGTATGTTGGCGGGAGAAGGTCGCTTTATTGACGATGTAATAAAAGAGATGAGACGAGGGAAAGAATGAGAGAGAGAGGGGCAAAGTTAAGCCTTATAAGTTCGGGTATTACGGTTGAGGCTGTGCACTTTCAGCTGCGGAAATATCCGCTCCCACCGTGCGGACAAGTGAAAAAGTTATGGCGCCTTTTCTCCGTCGCAGACGTCAACAGGGAAGCGGTTTGTTACTATCTACGACATTCCCGAGGAATTCCACTAGCAACGACGATGAGAACGGCGGGGCGGGAGGTGTACGGCGTGCAAGCCGTAGAAGAGTAATGCTCCCACCCTCTCCCGGTAGATAGCTAGCTCGTCTTTGTGTGCCACGAATTCACGGAGATTGAATTGTCTAGCCGGCAAGTGACTCGTCGTTACGCGGCTTACTCTGACACGCCTCCACTACTTCCACCATTGCCACCACCACTGGCACCCTTTCGATAAGAAATCTTAACAAGAATACCACACCTTTGCTTGCTACGACTTTCCGGAACCTTCGATCTAATCCTTGCGAAGTGACACGTCATTCTATGAGAGCTTATTATGACAAAAGAGGGCTGGTGATTGTCAATTGGCGGGGTACCATGTCCGAGCAACAGTCCGTATTATACTCGGCCATTCGTGTTCATGAGGTCCTGCCGGGGCACGTAATCCTCGTTGGAGAGGGAGGCTGGAAGGCCGTAAAGCTACCGCTGTAACCGCAATTTTTCTGGCTAATGGGCTATGCCCGCCAGGAATTCAGCGGTACATTGGCTAACGGTGTTGGATATCAATATCCGGAGAATTGCGAGCCAATAGAAGGTGATCGCGGCGATATGACATTCATCACAGTTGGGGGGAGATACAAAAGGGGAGGAAATGGTGGTGGAGTTCGATAAACAGTCGGATAGAGGACATGAAGTGGACTGAGAGAATGAGTGAGGAAGAATAGAGAGTTTTCTCGATGGTAAGGAAAATAGAGAGGACAGCAGCAGCAGCAGCAGCAGCAGCACATACCAAGAATATTGGTACGTGTATAAGCATCGGCTAGGGTGCGACGAGCACTCGAGACCCTCAGACGCCAGTAGCGCAAAGCAATTTTTTGATAGGATCAGGCCACCTACAAGCTCCCGTCCACTGTTTCTTCCCCTCTCTCGCACAGACAGCCACATCCCGTAGGAGATATGGAACGTCGCAAATGGACCGCAGTCTCTCCCTTTCAGCAGGAGGGAAAGCTATCGAGAAATTTTTCTGCAGTGCAGCGCACGAGAGATAGTTTAAACGTGCGGGAGATTCGCTTCACTCTCGTTGCTGCCTCTCCGTCTGAACTTTCATGCGGCAGCGACCCGCCGCGCCGCGCCGCGCCGCGCCGCCCCTCCCTACGTGTCCACTGTGCACACCATTGCTCCACGCGTCTACGACCCGCATCGGCAACGCGTCAAACTGTAAATGGGTTTTATGATCGAACAATAGAGCACGAGCGCGCGCGGCCATCCGATGAAAATGCCCGATGCTGTTATTGTCCGTGGCATACCATCAAACTGGGCGAAGGTGAATCAAAGACACACACGAACAGAACAAACAGAAAACTGTGCCGCCAGGGCTCCCACACCCACGACCTTTCTACCTCTGTGTATGCGTACGGCCTCGTTACACGTAGATTTCTACTTTCAAATAACTTGCTAGCTGTTTCCACTTACTCTGCGGAGTAATCATTCCTCCACGGCGCCGGCGCCGGCGTATCAATCTCCGATGAAAAGCTTCTGCTTAGATCTACGAGGAAGTTAATAATCAATACAATTTCGGTTAAAACTGTTAGATAGTAGTCGATGCATTTACGATTGCTATTCGGCGCGGACGTGGAGCGTCTCTAAGATAGCGATCGAATATGCCGAGGGAGGTGTATCCATTCACTTTTATTCCCCGAGTGCAGCGTTCCGTCCTGATAGTTTCGGCTTTTGCTAGAGCGTTATAGTCGTGCGAAGATATTCTATATTCAGTAGCATGAGCGTTCGAATAGCGCGGCTACGTTACCGTGAAACAGAAGCATCACACCTTCACTGTGAACTCGGTTGTCGATCGACCAAACCATTTGGCGGCTGAGGCCACCTTGCGAAAGGCCAGGCGGGAGACATCCCCGTGGTCGATGCTCGGTGGAAAATTTATTTTCCACTTCAACGTGTGGTCACCTTATGCCCGAGCTAGCCAACACGCCACTGAAAGGCGATGAAAAATACGTGCGCCGAGAGCTCGCTGGGTACGCTGGTTCCTTGTACAATGGAACATGAAACGGGATCTTGGTAAATGACCCGTGGAAGCAAGCAGTAACGCTTCTTGAATTCGCCGCCATGCATATCGCAGTCAGAAAGAGCGAAAGCCTCTATGCGATGGAAAAGCGAACGAATGTCAGCGGCACCGGCGCGCGTGCCACCATGTATCTTCTAGCAAGCAACATTTACGTGCCAGAAGCCGTGATGTAACGAACGGGAAGCTCTTGCCGAGCGGAAAGTTCTTATGAAAGGAAATAATATCGCCGGGCTCAAGCGATGCGCTGGATTTCCTCATTCAGCTGGGAGCCGCGTTACATTTGTAGACACAAAGCACTCATTAGTGGCTTTTATGCGCACCTACGACCTGACATCAATCCAACGGCTGGATTGTATTACCTACCTGCCGCCAACCCTGTTATGATCGTATATAGCCTGTTTATTAAATCGACTCACGAACACATTGTTGAAATTCAATCACTGAAGAGTACTAAATTACATACACTATAAGGCCACAACCGCCAAGCAATAAATTTACTTTTAAAAACCGTTCTTTCTTATTACATTGGCACCTGAGCTCCTCAACATTTTGGAATTTCTGTTAAAATTAATAATCGTTTGACGTGAAGTTTCGAGTACTGGACATCTTTCGAAATCATCCAGAATCAAATACTGAGGCTCTCGGATGTCGGCCATTTATAGATACGCGGCGAAGCGGAGATTCTCAAGAGCGGTGCCGATCACCGCTTGCAAAATTGAATTGGAATTTCGCACAGGAGTCTAAGCGATGCAATCAGTATTCGGCCCGCAATTGGCTTGGTGATTAATAATAGCCAATTAACGCTTCCATAACTAATTGCTTGCAGTTAGCGACGATTAGGCTTTCGAACAAGGACCTGTCGCGGTGAGTAAGATGAAATAGCATAAAGCAGGGTAAATCAGCGCGCACATGCGCATGAGAAACAGGGGGAGAGAGAGAGAGAGAGAGAGAGAGAGGGGGGGTGGGGGTGAAAGAGAGGGTGAGTGGTGAAATGAGACCGTACTCGCCTTGGCCCATCTCTCATCCCGCTCTCTATACACGGTTAGACTTGTCGCTTTCGCGAGGTCGATCCCAAATCCGCCCAAAGCTTTTTCCGACTTTCATTATTCTGCCGCGCACTTTGTACACGCTGAGAGTCTCTCATTAACACGCGGCGGCCGTCTCTTTCCCCTACTGGATTTCTCCAGGCGATGTACGGCGATTGTACCGCACTTTTAATTGCACTTTTCGCTTCAATCGTTTCCGTTTTCCAGGTCGTCGTCGTCGTCGTCGTCGTCGCAGTCGGCGGCGACATCGCGCTGAAAAGCTTCGCGCCAGTTAACCCACTTCGACCCCTCGAACCACCAAGTGTCGCTGTTGTCGACGCACAATCGTCACGGGTTCTGTCACCGTAACTCACCGGACAGTGTTAGATTTTAAAAACGACGCTCTCGATATCGGGGCCCTTCTTTCCCATCGGCGGCGCGACGCGATACTCCCATTTTTCATTGCGCAATCTTATTCCCGTAAGCACGAAAGCGCATAGTACACCATCACGCTGTAGTGCCTGAAAATGTAACGTGATGAAGGACCCCTCAGATTGCAGGGTTTTAAGGAAATCTGAGAATGCCTGCTTAGTCAGGCACGCAGCAGACATTCTCAGAATTCCCAATTAATGAAAGGCCATATTCCGAGTATGGTCAAACGTGAAAGCCGAACGATATCTTAGTGATCACGTACGGAAGGGGTGGAGTCGGGGAGGGGGCTGGGATCGGTAGCGATACTTGCGCAAATTTGCTGAGCATTGGGGCGGCCAGGCTTAATTACCCCCGAGCAGTTGGATGTTCGGGTCGAAATGGCTCGATCATCGGGAACTTATCCCTAGCTGATCGCGAACGGGGTGCTTCTAGCGGCGTGTTCTCTGCCGAGAGAGGAAGAACGTTATCAAAATGTTCCGGAGCGGGAGAGTCGTAATGGGGCCAATGGCGAGCATTAAATTCTCCCTAGCGCATCCGGCATTCAGCGTAACCGCCTTACGAGACGGGCGGCTTTCCAGCAGATGGACTTTTAATGTTGCACCCTCGGCCCGCCACTCTATCCATCTACCGCCCCCACCGCTGCCAGATATCACGTACAAACGTCCGTCTGCATGCGGCATCGTAATTCGCTGCTACACTGATATGTACGCGAGCCAGTCTTTCACTGGGAAAGACTCGAGGGGAATTCGTCGGGAAAGAGATAACGACGGCCGGGCGAGCGCTGATCTTTTCTACTTAAGGTAAGGCCGAAGAGCGATCGTTGGCATTATACTATAGTGAGGCCGGTAAGAGAATGAACTCGAGATTTCCTTCACCCAAGCGCAGTCAGTGCCACTTCCCTTGAGACTTGGGTGCGTCGCGGTCCTAGGACCTATGCATCTACAGCCTCGCTATTGGTTGTCTGGCTCAATAGGGTCAGCCTAACTTAGATAAAGAGAACCTGCGTCTGTCTCTGTTTGACACATTGGGCGACCCGCAAGCCAGGCTTGACAGCCATTTTTCTTAAGACGGATCAGTTCTTTTGCATTGAATCTTATTTAGACGAAAATCAGATACTATTTTCATCACACGAGATTACTGTGATTCTACTTTATAATTTCTCATTGATCAGGATTAATTGATATATTATAAGGGTTGTTGTTTCAAGTAAACTTGTAATTTGCAAATAAAGTAATGTTGGGGTAGATTGGCCACTCGAAGATTGATTTAAAAATATTACGTGGAGTTTCCTCTACCTGCCGACTACTGTTTCGTCCAGGGTGGCAAAGCGATTTCAAGTATTGAATAAAAACAATTAACCGGAGAACGTCACTGCTCGCGCGATACCTGCTTACCTATCCAATGCGGACTTTGTAAGGGATTACCTACGGTGATGATTGACTCTGGGCAAGCCGAAGAAAAGTCATAATCCCTGCCTTTAAGTTAACCATAAAATACACTTCTCACAAAAATTAAAGCATCACTTTTTTTGACCGAATTATCACCGATTTTTGGAGCGGTAAAACTCGGCTCGATAAAATCGTACAGTAGTTTTTTAATACTCATTTTACAGCTTGAACTTTCCTCTTTCAGAGCCTATATCGCATTTTTGCTTACAGTAATTTGTCTGTTATTAAACAAATGAAAACTCGACCTATCTTTTTTCTGTTCGAATTCCGTAATTCCGATGCTCGCGACACACTTCTTAATAACAGTCCGATAAACAATTTTTTTTAAAAATTGTATCCGACTTTCCAATAGCTCATTTTGCAGAGGGAGCTTTCCTTTACACGATAACATTAATTTTAATTCACCAAAAAAAATTTACAACTCCGTGGACTCGCTTGAACTTGCGTAATTCGAACAGAAAAAAGATGGCTCGAGTTTTCATTTGTTTAATAACAGACAAGTTATTGTAAGCAAAAATGGCGATATAGGCTCTAAAAGAGGAAGCTTCAAGCTGTAAAATGAGTATTGAAAAACTACTGTACGATTTTATCGAGCCGAGTTATGCCGCTTCAAAAATCGGTGATTTTTCGGTCAAAAAAGTGATGCATTAATTTTTGTGAGAAGTGTAATAAATGAGTCTTGCCCAGAGTCAATCATCATCGTAGATAGGTAATCCCTCATAAAGTCCGCATTGAAGAGGTAAGGAGGTATCGCGCGAGCAGTGACGTATAATGAGAATTAGAATCACTCTCTGTATTAAGAAAGTGAGTAGAGGCGGGAGCCCGTCGTCTCAGTTGAAATCTTAAACACAGACGCAGAGCGTGGCTACAAGGCGCGCAGCGTGTGTGGGTAGAAAGCGCGTGAGGGGAAGCCAGGCTAGAAAACTCCTAAAGCGTAACTGGAGAGGGTAAAATTTCGGCTCGGTCCGCCTGGTTACCCTCCCTCACCGTGTTCATTCTCTCAGCGGCCTCACTATAGGCCTCCACTACTTGGAACAGCTCGAGTTCAGAAGTGAGAGGAGCGTGGCACGGCGCGGCGCGGCGCGGCGTGGCGCGCCGGTGGGTTTCAGTGTAGTGTCCGCAGCGAAATCGATATTAAGCCCTGCTGCTCTCGCCGGATTTTATAGTCGCTGATATTTCGAGCGGCAGAAATATTTTGGTCGTTACGCTCCTCTGCCCCCCGTCGCCGCGGTAACGAATCGCCGTGCGACAATTTATGGTTGCCCATAAAAAAGAAAGGGGGGGGGGGGGGGGAGAAAAAAATCCGCGCGTCGCTCGGGTGTGCGCGATCGCGATTCAGTGATATAACTTATAAATCTGCAGAGGCGGCCGGCTTCGGTGGTAGGATGGTGGTAGTGGCGCTGCTGGTGGTGGTGCTGCTGCTCCTCCTCCTACTCCAGAGGAATTTGTTAATCGGTGCGAGAGATTTACGCGCTTCTCTCCTCCCTTAACTCTCGCGCGCGCGGCCGACATAAATAATTCCCGCGACGACGCGCTTCTCAAGTGCACTGGCTCGTGGTGGCGTTGAGCGCGCGATCGAGTGCGGATATCGGGGTCGCGTATACAGATTCCCGTGAAATCAGCATTAATTTAATTGGGACGAAGGTCTGTCGTGACGGCGGCGCTTGAGGCAACGCCACCGGGAGGAAGAGGCGCGCTGACAAGCGCAGCCTGCGCGCTACGTCCGGCAAAAGGAAGCCTCGATTCAGTCGGTTCCCTTTAATTGGACGAGCGTTGCGCGCTGATAAAAAACCACGAACAAAGAAGCTTGATCAGGTTTCCCCTCACACTGGCAGAAGCGGCGGCGGCGGCGGCGGCCGCAGAAGAAAAGATACATGCACAAAGGAATAGAGGGGGAAAAAAACGGGGGGTGAAGCGGGGGGTGGCGGTGGGAAGGAAAAAGGTATATCACGGCTGGTATCCGGAGCGGCAAGTCGCGGTGGACCAGCGGCTGAGGGGTGAAATCCGAGGGAAAAAAGAAGGAAAGGAGAACGATCTTGTAAGGCAGATATTTTCCACTCAATCTGCCAGCCAATAGCCCGAATCGTTGAACTAGGGCTCTTGTATTCAGAGAGCGGTGCGATTACTTTTGCCGAAAGCAACGGATGAAACAATCGATGTGTAGCCTGTGCAAGGAAAAGATCGGTCTTCGCTGTTGGCGAGGCAAATGCTTGTGCATCCTTAACCGATCTACCTCTAACCTTTCCGCCTGTTGGGCACTGAACGAAACTTGATATAAACACGTGCTACATCACCCTAAGGAATACGCCGATGGAAGAAATAATGATCTAACAGCAGGCATAGAGTGGCCCGTGCCAAAACGGAACAATCGTCCTCGATCCATCCTGCCAAACAATCGCAGACCATTTATCGAACTTGTGAGATCGATAGCCGCGATATCGAAAACTGGTAGGGCTAGATTTACGTGCATTTTGCTCCGCTGACACACAATAAAGCCGACCGGTCAAGCTCAATCGGTGGAAGACGGGGGGTAGGCCAGTGGACTGCGATGATTCAATGCAGAAACGCGCATCCGCCAAAGCCAATATCGGCCCGCTGAAAATGCGTGACCAAAATTTCGCTTACGCTGCTGATCACTCGGATATTCCGGCCTTTGCCAGAGAAACTGGAGACAATCGAAACTTGGAAAATATTGACCAACCTTCTCAACAAACGTATATTGTCCGCACGATAACTCGGACAAAGCAATTTAAGGATGACGATAATTCAAGAAAACAAGTTTGCCCAATGTTGCCAATGCTCGCGGCTCATTTATGCCATCGATAAAAGCATCATGTTTCCATAAGCAATCTCGCTTCGGGTTCAAGCGAAAACCAACTGGAGACGGCCAACTTCTTTATTAACAAGAATAAACAAGTTGGCTGATCCGCTTCTCGCCCATCTCTTGAACGACGCTTGTAGGGCAGGAGTTGAGGACAGTGCCAAGACGAGAAATACCTACGCCTAAGGGTTCCTTCATATTTATAGACATTAAACATATCGTGGCATACACGACAAATACTCCTTAATAAACAATATGCTCATGTTTGTACGTGTTGCTGCGGCCATATTACGTTAAATAAAAGTACACCATACATGCTATGCATTAAAGAGTATTTATCGTCTTTCTCACGTTCTATTCGATGTCTGTAAATATAAACGGACCTTAAAGAAGCTCCAAGTACACTCGACTATGCAATCCTACTATTTGGCATTTACAAGAACAGCTCTTGCAAATCGTAATTAGCAACTAGAATTGGAACTATACCTAAGGCGAAAGGGACTCTGACAGGAACTTAACTTCGGGTCAATTTGACGCGGGAGATTCTCTCGGAGAATTTACGAAAATTCAAGTGGCAATGCCTTGCTTACCGGGAACTCGTTTTCACGCTTGGCTACTGGCTAATCTGTTCGAATTGACTCTCGAGTCGAGTTTCAAATTACTCCTACATCGGTAATTCGACGGCGCGGCACGGCGGCTACAGGCTCGGTCGCTCGTGAAAAGTAGCAATGCTTGGTCGGCCATGAATACCGAAAATTTATAATTATTAGCTGGAGCCGAGAGAACTTAATCGAATGGAAGAGAAAGTGGAGACTGGGGCCGGTGGGCTTGAGCGCGTGAAAGCCGCTTAATTGCGTGAAGAAACCGAGGAATATTTCTCTCCTGGTCGTTTCAGGGTGTCGACTTAACGACGCGTATATTTAAAACAAAGAAAGAAAAATGTGGCAGTCCCACTGGGTGGATGTGCGCTGTGGCATGGCGGCGGCGTCGGCGTCGGCGTCTGCTCGCATAATTGGCATAAGTCGAGAATGTTTCTCGACAATTTATCAAGGCGCTTCGTCGGCTAATCGTCACGTTTAATCAAAGTGACTTTTCAGGCACGTAGTCACGTAGATAAACAAACGCCCCCGCTTTCTTTAATGGTAATTTGATAAAAAAGGAGAGAAACCGAGAGGGAGAGTGTGTGAGAGAGAAGGAGAAAAGAAAGAAGCAGCGATAAGCTCACCTTACATCGCTTTAAAAGACTCGCGCGCGAGAGCGGTGGCTGTCTATTAGCCTTTCTTCTTAAAAGCTCGCGCAGCACCGGCACGACTTCCCTCGGATTTTTATCGCTGCATGCCACACCACCACCACTTGCACTATCTTAGACAGCACTCGAAAAGTCCCAAGAATGAAAGGAAAGCCCTTTTCTTAGAAAATCATGTGCCTCCTGCGCGCACTAACCTCCCAAAATCCAAAACAAGAACCAGACCACAGTAGAGTATGAATAAAACTAGGGGAAAATGTTCCCTCTCTGTTTACTAGCTGGCTGCTGAGGGCGTCATATTCCGCTTCGGTTGGTACACGCGTACATATGTACATTGCGAAGAACGTAAGCCGTTAAAATTGTTAGTGCGGACTATGCAATTCCTACACTACGTAATTTAAAAATGTTCAAGTTAGTCGTTGGTGTCGACCGTTGAAATTCATCGGTGTGAAGCATCACTGTGTGTTTAGAATCGCGTTATCAAGTCCGCGTGTTGGTTATTCGAGGAAAAAATTGTAACGTTTATACGAAAAATCCGATAGCTACAGATTTCTTTTGCTCCTCTTCAGAGCATGTTGTCGATCAGAGGTTTGGGAGTGCGGCACGCAAACGTATAAGCTTTGTGGTAGTTTGCTTAATACGCGGGGAAACCCACACACAAACAAACAAATCCTTCGAGAGAAATAACCCCGCAGTTATATGTACTCGAAGTGATAAAATTTCATATTCTTGAAAGCAGTTTGTTCGCTTTAATTAAATTTATAATATTCAAGAGGCAACAGTTCATCAAGAATTGTCGACTTCGTATTGGAAATTCAAGCTCCTCGCGGACGCTGCCCACGACAATCGTATCCTTCCCCCAGCTTGAATTTCTGCTTCGCTTCACCGACTAATTGAATCAAATTTTCAGCCGCCCGGCAAAAGCCTCGGCGCTTCTTCCTGATTGATATTACACTCTTCCCCCGTAGCAGTCATATTGCCTCACTTTTTAATACCCCACTGTCCTTCTTATCGTTTTCTGCCTTGAGTTCTGTAATATTCTCTGAATATTTCTAGAATATTAGATTACTACAGTAAGTTCGAGAAATTGACACCACTTTACATAAACAATCGCCGGACAAACGGTACCTTCCTGCAAGATCAGTGTTTATCTCGAACAAATTTAGTTCTTCAATTTCTAAACAACAATTGTAATTCATCGTTAGTAGCAGGTTAGGACTGGTTATGTTAGTACATCCTACCTCTATTTTGAAACTGGTTGAAAGTCTCTTAATCTGTGATAATACTATAACCAAATTAAAAGTGGACTCGATAGCGGACAAGAATACTTAGTTAAATTGAGTGGGCGTTATGCACTGTGTAAAAGTATTATACACTCGACTAAACGAACTGAACGATTTCGCAATTGAGGGAGAAAAAGGCAATACTATACAACTATACAATCAAACGGAAGGTAAAAGTCTGCTAATTATTCCACGGCTTAATAACGAGTGCGCTACGAGCACGCGTTCGCCGGGCACCCTCAACGGGGGACGCAAGCCGCGCCGCGCCTCGCCGCGTCGTTGTGCGAAGGTAGAAGTTTATCGGGAGGCAGAGGGAGCACGAGAGGGAAAAAGCGAAAAAGAAAACGTAAGTGAGAGAGATAAAGGGGCCGAGCTTACAGCACGGACAATCTGCGAACGATTTTCCCTCTCAAAGGAGTACGATTACATCGAATACTTATCCCCTTTTCCGTGTTCACTCGTAGCACGGCGGTCCAATCGGAATAGACCCCAGCTAGATATAGCCTCGATCCCGCTCGGGTCTGCCGTTTCATCCCCATCGGCTCATCATAGCGTGCCCACGGGGCTTCGTTCAATTTGCGACCTGCCGTGCAAGCCCTCAAGATCTCCACCACCAGTCGAGGCCTCTTCCCCCTCCTCTTCCCCCTCCTCCACCTCGGCATCCACCCTCTTTCCCCATTCATTCGCACACCACCCCTCTTTCTTCTTAACCTAGCCACCCAACTACCCCGCTACTCCTGTTGCCCCGCATTCTCATCCTTAACGAGTGCAGGTTAATGCTTCAAGTGGTTCTTTTGGTGATAGCGAAGTCGCCATAAACTACCAGCCAAGCAACCTCCTCTCGTTCGAACGAGCATCGCACGTTCGCCCTTCTTCCCTTAAGGGGCCACTTTTGGATAACTATGTTCACCGTAAAGCAAGTTTCGCAAGCTATGCGCTTGGTGGCTAGGTTCGAGAAGTAATACATCTAAGCGCGGGTCGGCCCCTACTGGCAGCCCAAAGATGAGGAAGAAGACCGACCGGGAAGGAATCGCCGAGAGATAAGTCGAAGATAACGCGAACAGAGTGACGTTCAGGCACGTCTAGGAATAGCGAGTGCGGCATCAGGTTCAGTGATAGACCGGTTGTGCCATCCCCGTGAGACTACCCAAGATAAAATCGCTACGTCTTCTTGCGGCCTAGTCTCCTCCAACTCCTTGCAATCCTCGACGACGGAGTCGAAAGAATATTTCACGATTCTGCTATGCCATCCTCGCTTTAACAGATCACGTCATTTCCAATTCGCCGTTTTTCGTCGGCTAAACAATCAGAGCAACGACACACAGAAAGTCGAATCAAATCCCAGGTATATTTTCCGCCGCAAATTTAATTTTCGATGGTTGTTTATTACCACCACGGTTTTAGAACTATTTTCGGATCAAAATCTCATTGACGAAAGTGTTTGACTATCTCTAAACCGAGAAAACTCTTACCAAGATTGATTCCTAATTGGATTGTTTAATACCAATAATATTTCTGCAACAAAAAGCGATTCCTTTTTCGAAACATAGAAACGCTTGATTACCAGATAAAGTATTTGTTAAAGCTGGAGCCTGAAACAAAACGGCGGCTCTTGAAAGGACACGAATTCATCGGCTCTTGAAAAAACATTGAAATATTGCCAGTCCATAGAGCAACTAGAACGCTGACAGGGCACGAATGAAATATTGACGTCCATTGCCGGTGTCGATCTGTATCCGGAACTTGTATAAAAATAAATCAGTGCATCAATAAACATGGCGGACTAAACCGGAAGCAGTTTATTAGCCAAGATTTCCTTAACCACATGATGCAGGCAGTTTTGACAATGAGAGAAGCAAATCGATCAGATGAGGAAGGACACTATCTTATTATCGAATGCATGCGCGCATACAAAATACAACTAGAAAGTTTTTATTGCAGAACACACGATAGTATTCGCATAGTAAATCCCGGAGAGGCCGAGTGCTGAGAAGACGCAGTTGTATGCATCATTCACGATGCACTGTTCGGCACTTTTCCAGATTCAAGAGGGGATAAAAGCCCATCCCGTTTCACCCTTACATTTCCTACCTTCCGTTGCCTATCTCCTTCGTTCGCCCCCATTCCTCTCCCTCCGCCCTGCGGGAAGTGACATCGTTTTTCCGTCATGTATCGGCCGAATATAAATAGGGAATTTAACGTTTCAAACGTTTCCAGGGAAAATTTCGTTAGCATAATGTAGCTCAAGGCGACCAGTGTCACGGCGCACTATCATATAAGAGGTTTCAGTCTAAAAAAGAGCACTACCTACAAAGGATGTTAGGCTGTTTGTCAGAACAATCTCTTTTATTAAACATGTTTATGCACCCCATATTAATGATATCTCCCAATTATATACAGGCATTGTGAAGTAGCCTGCTCATACCAGCAGTTAGTACGCCATTGAAATATCAAATCTGTAAGATGCGCGCTCTACTCTGCTTTCTGAAAGTGGAATGGGCTTTATACTAGAAGCATTACTTATAATGCTCGTCACAGTCATGTTACCCATCTTTAGTGAAGAGGATAATGGTACTTGAGGAAATAATACTCACGCGCGCACTTGCACACTGCGCCCTCTCTAGCGCTCTTCCTACTGGAACTTACCTAGAAAAGAGAACAAATGCTCCTTTTACATTTCCAGTGAAGAATATTGCTTAGGCAAAGTTCCTTGTGATATAAAATTATTCTGAATCTTATTTTGTTTAAGTTTAACAATAAGGACGCCCGAATCAGGTGATATGGATATGCCGTGAAATTGCTTTCCCCTCGGCAAGCAGAATTTCGAGGAGAAGTTCGCCGATGTAACACAGTTAACCAACTTTTCTGGCCGGTGAATATGAAATGGGTGAAAGAAAGGAAGCGTAAAAAGATAGGGAGAACTCGGCAAATTAGATTCCACTCGGACATGAAATCCGCTCGGAAATGCTTGAACGCAATTTTCTCCATTGATGTAGAATTAACAACGTGATTTTTGAATGCCGAGTCTTCAACGACTTTCTACAGGTAGGTTCGCTCCAACAAAACGGAAAGTAAGAGGCGCCAATATATTTCTAACTAGTTCGTTAAACTTCTATGGGCCTTCGTTGTGGGATGCAAGTCGGAAAGATAAAGAGTTCTCAATAAAAACCATTTGTTTAATTGAGGACGGTAGTTGGAAAAATCTTTTTTCCCTTCTCCAGTCCAATATCACGGTCGAGGTCTTTCCGCTTCGCCCCAGTTCTTTGATTTAGGCTGCATTCGACTGTCGAGGCCTCAATTACTCTTGACTTTTTATCGAGCCGGTATTCAATTCAACGGTATCTCGCCATTTATTGCTTTTCTATTGATTGTCAACAAAGTATCCGCTGACCTTATTACTGTCAAAATATGCCCGACCGCCAGGCCTCCCTGGGCATCGGGATTTCTCTCCGCAGGTCGAATTACGTGAAAGAAACTTCTCCCCCGCTACTCTTTTACTCTCGCTTTCTCTCTCGCTTTCTCTCTGCCTCTCTCGTCGACCCACCTCGTTCCTATCGACGGAAAGCCCTCGGTAATTGGAACACGCGACGTGTATTTGAACACTTGCCAGTAGATTCCAGATTATACTTGGCCTTTCTCAGGAGCAACCTCCAATCGAGCCGCCCTGCAACTGCGTAATTAGTTCGCAGCGCGTACTCTACGATAGAATGCAAGTACGAGAGCTCTGCATCAAGCAGATATACTACGCCGGATATAGAAAAAAAGCTGGCGGTGAAAAATGTCTACGAGCGCGAGAAAAATGAACCCACTAAACCTGAGTAATGGAGTGCCTATGAAATATTTCCAGGCCACCGAGATGTATCGCCCTGCGCTCGATGCGCCAGCATCGATACTATCTTGCAGGATAAGGCTGCCTACCGTACGCGATAGGTTTTATCCCCATTATCCTAAGACAGGAGGCGCGTCCATTTCTCTTGCGACCTGCGAAAGAAGAGAACCCACTCGACTAGCGTTTCCACACTAGCGTTCTATGGCCCTCGAAATTGCCACGAACAGCCTTCACCGAGCGTTGCGCTCCCGCAGAGTGCATCATTCTATGTGCTCACAATTGCCTGAAAAAGGTTGCCTCGCTGTGTGTGCTTGGCTGATTGGTTGCACCGCTCTGACACTCTTTCCCTCGAAATAAGGCCGTTTCGGCGCACGCATATTGATGCTCGCGGCCGGCACCGTCGCCGCCGTCGGCCAACCTGATACTAGCGAAGCCTGATCCACCGCGGTATGAATAATGCATTGGTCGCTTCTCCCGCAGCCGCCCTTACGGCCGAAGCAACAAAGTATGTAGGCCACCGGCGAATTTCGAGCACTGCTACGGAGGGCCAAGTTCCGGCTGCAGATTCTTCGAGAGCCAACAAGTGTATATCGGAAGTCAAAGCGTCGTATATTCAGATCGAACGTCGTTCTACCAGCTCGGGGACAAGCTCATCCTCCCGCACGAACCCCTGGGAAAAGTTCGCCCCAGCAAGTGGCTCTCGGAAGTGGGCCGTCACGTGTTACCACCGCTGTATCTCACCCCATCGCGAAAAAAAGAAACGACCATCGGGAGCACCGTGATCTACTTAAGAGTGGGGCCGGCCGGCGGCCTGCCCTTCTCTACAAGGAGACCGGTACACCAACTTGAAGCATATTGAGGGCCACCATTTCGGTGATAAATGAGAGAAATGTGCAGTGCTCCGCCAGGGCTCGAGAAAAATTGTAAGTACCGGCAAGGGTGAGCGTGCGACTAAGAAAGCGTACGATAGAAAGGAAGAAAGGCGCACGAGATGCGAGGGGCGTGTCCCGAGCGATCTTCCTCTCTCGCCGTTTTCCCTTTTTCCTTGGCATATCCGTTCACCACGTTTAATAATACGAACGAAGCTTTCATTCTCCCGTACAGCCCCCCCTTTAGTAGCCTCCTCCTGCTGCCTCCTCCACCCACATCTCTATCCTTCTATCTCTCTCTCTCTCTCTCGCCCACAGGCGCGCACCCTTGCGAACATTTCGCGAGGATGCCTCATCCAACACCGGCTCGATTTCCCGGGGCAGCCACCAGCGCCCCGTAATGAATTATACCGCCACTCATAATTGGATGCACAGAGTGGGAGCTGGAAAATTTTTAAACGGTAATTACGCCGCGTTTAAATGGCAATTATGCAGGAGAACGGCGAAATAAAAATCCGACCGACCAGCCAGCCAGTACTCACACGCTGCGAGTAAAAGAAGCTTTGCGTACTTCTTGCAGATAGTTCTATTCCTGTGTAAACGTTACGTAATATCTGGAAATGACGCGGGAGAGCAGCTAGCTCGGAGGACGGCAGCGCGGAGCTCGGATACTCCTAGGAAGAAAATTCCAAGTGGTTAGGGTGGCGAAGGGTGGAACGAAGGAGTAGGTGGAGGAGGAGGAGAAGGAGGAATTTATTCGAGCCAAGGGCGAGGTGTCGTCTAACGTGGTTGCCGGCTTTCTTACCAGCTCTGGTAACCTATCCTTGCGCTTGATAATGGCACGGTCAGAGCTGACGTTTTTGTTCCCAGCACAGCCGCCGCCGATCCTCTCGCCTTTCTCCCGTGGGTCGTTTTATCGTCGATTTTACTGACACCTCAATTTCGGAAAATCGCGCACCCGTGAATTACGGAGCTTCCTCTGGAAACGCCGCGCCGGGAGAAACACCGTTGACGCGGAACACGCACGCAAGCCAAGTTCCTTTGTGCCCGGGGTCAATATAGGGAACCGAGAGGATAGCCTGCGCACCGAAAGGGTAAATACGAGTTGACATCCTGTTAGAGCGTAATGCTCGCACAAGGCACTTCGGGAAAGAGCATTCCTAAATCCTTTAATCCTTTCGCCTATTTAATTATGCCGCTCGCATGCTTCACATGAAAGCTGCATTTTACTGAGAGAGTTTTCGATCAGCCGGGGTCCCACAGGTCAGTGCTGCGATAAAGTATGCACAACTGCTATATTTAACATCCAGCTAGAGTTTAAAGCTTCTCGTTGGATAGAAATTTACAGTGCGTGTAAAAATTGCAAGCTATTGATTAGCGAGGCTAATAAATTGTACTGTTCAATTATTCTGTAATTAATACAACATTCTATTATAATTAGTATAACAGTAGCGCGGTATAAACTAGCGTGGTTCCTTGGTCTGCTGATGTAAATTTCACTTGACCACGCATGGCCTACTGAGGCGATTTTCGGTAAATCGTTTTTGCAAGAAATGCCCGTGTAAAGTTCCATTTAATGTAGATTTTTTCGATGAAAAAGGGGTGAAAAATATCTCGGAATAAAACGAGACTAAAACACAGAATGCTTAAACGCCCTTTAAAACGTGGCTGATGGATATCCCTGGTGGTTCCAGAGGTACCGGACAAAAGTGCTTTTTTTCGAAGATCTTTTCCCATTTTCATAGTTTGCCTACCGGCGACTGCGGCTGGCCCTTCAGTGCCAAGCTCCCGGAACTAGCTCGAAATATGCACTGCGTAAGACACGCGGACAAAGCGGCGCTAAATAAAACCAAAGCGGAATATACAAAGCGGTAGCAAAAGAGAAACAAAGAGAGAGAAGGAGTCGGTTACACTGCCGCAGGAAGAACGCACCGCGAGATAATTTAACTCTGCAAACTCGGAATTTAGAATAAATTGCGGTTTCCTTTATTGGCGTTCTCCTACTCAAACGCAAAGGCCCCTTAGAAAACGTGCGCACACCGCACCCACATACGTACTACATAGATAACCCAAAGTCAGTGAAATAAGCTTTCGTTGTGTAGCAAATTCCGTGGTTCGTGGTCTCTCGTATGAAGGAATGGTAGGTCCAGTTAAAGGTATTGTTCCAAGCTTGCAGAAATTTGAAGCATCCTGTCGGACCATTTCAAACCCTACGTGTAACTCTCTCGGTAGAGGAATCTGAGAAAAACGTAAGCGTCATGAAGGAAAGAAGTTCCGAGCGGCACACGTTTCGGCTGATAGCACATATCGAGAGAGTGAGAGAGAGCGCGCGAGGGGGAGAGGGGTGCGGACGAAAAGAGGAGGAGAAGCTCAAAATGTTACGCCGAGAGATGAGAAAAGAAGAAGGCAGCAAGATCGAGTTCCATCAAAATTCGTATCAGAATTCGGCGGTAAGCCGAAAACTTTCGATATCCAGGGAGCGGCGAGTCAAAGCCGGCAACAGAAAGGATACACAAGAGTCCCGAGGGACATCGGGCGGGTATGGAAAGTTCTTTGTGGAGACGAGACCGATAGAAAGGGTATAGATTTGAGTAGAGAAAAATTGCGCTAGTTCACTTATTGCAGCAAGCAACCACTGGAGAACGCCAGCCGACATTGCAGACGTGCCAACCAGTTTTGCACCGTGACGGATTAAAGAGACAGATCCAGTTCGCCGGGCGAGTAAAAAGGAAGGGGCGTGCTCGGCGTACACGTCGCTTTAATGTCGCGGCGACGGAATTCCGAGAGCGAGCTTTCCAATTCGCGGCCGGCTAATAAGTGTAATCACTCTCTGGGCCATGGGAGGACAAGTTTTTGCAATTAGTGCCAGCGGACCTCTACTATGAATACATATTTCATACTAGCCGATGCTCAATGGATTAGTGTTCGGAACACCCGAGAGGCAGATGGAAAAGCCGACACCACCACTCCCAATTGACGATCTTAATCATACTGCATCTCTCATTTTCAAGCGGTCCGAATTAAAAGAGAAAATTCCAACCGGCACGTACGTGCTCATCTCGCTTTTTGACAGTCACATCCAGCGAGCACAATGGCGGCAGGCATGTGTAAATAAATGTGCCGCGACATTCCGCGTCGCTGCCGAGGTGCATTCGCTTGCGAATTACTTAGGCAACTACTTCTCGGGACCGGTGCACGTTTCATCATGAAAAGAGGAAAGCTACTCATATATGGCGCCGCGGAATTTTGATGGTCCGCACTTTGTCAAAGCTGCGATTTATAATGAAAGAGTGCTCTGCTCCTCTTTCTCCTCCTCCTCCTCCTCCTCCTCCTTCTCGACTTCTGAGCTTGTCGTGCACTAACTGCTGCCGAAGTTCCAGATAGGACGCAGAGTGAAGAATAGAGGATGTAACGGACGAGTTTGTATTCGCGATGGCGGCTCGATATTGGCGCGCACTTGGAAGCACATCGAACATTGTTCAACAAAATTCCAAGTAGCCTCATTTTATGCCTGCACCTCACTGTTACGCTAGACATAAAAGGACTTCTTCAACTTTACAATGCTCTGCCAAATCCATTTCAGACATACGATTTTGAGAGGGCACCTTTTCCACTGGGGATTCCCTCTATCCTCGTGATATGCATTGTTTTCACTAAAGGCTCTCAGACAAATTAACTTTGAAAGCGGAGTACAGTTATTCCAAACTTCACATGGCGCCACGACACTTCGTTCTCGCTTTGTCGAGTTCATCCTATTGTTCATCCTATTAGATTTCCGAGCTGTTACCAAAAGCCTAGAGGAAGTTACTCTTTATTTGTACTCTGAGCTCGGAAACTGTAATATGAAGAGTGTTCGATCACGAGGGTCTTCGGATCGAGCACTTATCGCATGCGTGCTCTGTCTCTCGATTTTTCGAGAAGAGTGACACTGGCGGGTTCGGATACTTACGCCTGGAAGCATTGACCGATCGGTTTATTAACGTGATCTTCGAGGGCATAATAGTGATTTTTGTAGCTAGAGCGGAGCCAATCGGTGGGCCGGAAAGCGGTGGGGTCGTGAGAGGGAGCTGTCCACCGACCCCGATCCATTATCCTCCGCTTGACAGGGCAAACAGCGTTGCCATTCTGGTGACGAGCAATGCATTTCAAATGGTGGTTGCCCGCCTCCTTGTTTTGCTTTGCGTGGAAGAAGCCATTGGCACATTGCGCAGGTAGCTTCTTGGCGCGGTGGGAAGGACAACGAACTCCAAAGGAAGCTGTCTGACCAAAGGAAAAGAAGAAATGAGAGCGGCTCGGTGATGTAAACGGTTGAAATGCCACCGCCATTGCCGCCACTTCCAACCACGGAGCTGCCAGGAATTCATTAGCGCAATAGCTCGTTCCTACCTCTAACAGAGGGGTGTTTAAAGAAGTTAAATGCGGAACACTTGAGAGAGTGAATTGTTACGGTGCAAAGCCATGGAGTCGGCTGTGCGCTCCTGTCTCTCCCTCTCCCGGCCGAGCTCTTTAATAATGGCGGGTCATTTGTCAAACGCGTGCATTTGGAACGGCGAACCGAGAGCAGACGACGCCACACAAGCGGCAGGGCCAAAGAGAAAGAACTCCCGAGATTTCCCGGAAAGATTGCCGCATTTTTCACCGACGATCACGCCGATCGAGAGTACCCCGGACACGTCTGTTTCGACGTAAAGACATATCCGTCCCACAGACAGGAATGAGAAAAGCGTACGAGCTGGAATGTTCGCCCTGTGCTCTCAGTCCCTAAAGTGCTTGCCTCGAGCGCCAGCCGGGCTCCGTCGAAACATTATTCTGCTAGAACTGCCATCGGATACTCATGTTTCCAAATACTCTAATGTCTTCATCCCTTCAGAACGTACGCCGATATTAATTAACATTGCAATATGGGTTCCTACGCTCGGTAATACTAATCTGTCGCACTAAAATGGATGGAGGATATTGGTGTACCAATCAGAATGCAACAACCACCGAAATTAGCAGAGACAGTAGTGGTAGAGCCTGAAATGAGCACAATTATAGAACGATTTACACTTAACCCCACGCGGGAAAACTAATAGGATGGATGTGAAACGTAACGTCGTCAATTTGTGCGGCGTTAATTGAGGCGTACAGTGTAGCGTTCATTAGTCGATCGCTCGGATGTATCCGGTATGGGCGATTAATTTCAATTAACGTCGGCACTGCTCCAACTGTGACCTAAGAGAGATCGTGGCGGCCACGACGTAATCGGCTTTCAGATACTGTCATGAGGCTTACTCCACACCCTCGCACCGCCAATACCAGCAGCACACTGCTGCTGCCCTCTGCCACCTTCGAGCATCATCAATCATTTTCCTTAATTTTTCACGTCCTTCGAATTGCTTGCGCTTCGCACGCGTCTTCGTCTCCGCTCTGTTCCTGCGAACCTTTCATAGTGCGGTTACACGGCGCTATCATCTTGGTGACAAATGCACTTCAAACTGTGGCGGCACAATCCATTTGAAAAGGTAGTCACTCAGCGACCAATTTATCGGTGATGTCGTTAGTGTGGGAACTTCCGAAAATTGTGAGCGACGCTTTCAGTCTCCTACTTTGAGCGCGGAAAGAAGTTCGGGATTAGATGGCAAGCTGACGACATGAGTGACGAAGGGTTGGCAGAGGATTAACCCTTCGCCGACCTTTATTTTCTCTCGTCGAACGGAACTTCCTAGCCCCGAAGCGAAGCGGCCAGCCGAGTGTCCTTCGGGGCTAAGCCTTCGGTGATCTGTCGAAACCTTTTCCCATGCGTGACTCGAATACGCCAGCCAACTTTCGCGCAATTTCGCGTCTACTCCGCGTCTTCGCAAAACTCCAATTCCTCAATTTATTCTTCTCGCTTGAACCATTTCTAATTACGTTTCTTGAACATGGCTGCGTGCACGTTGAGCATCCCGAAATAGACTCATTCTGACCTAGACAGTACTACTTTTCCTAAGAGGTCACTCCTCATAGTGACAGATTATATAAGCCGTGATTATCCCACTTCCACTTTTACAATTCAATTAGAGAGTTAATAATATTTGAGTGCCTGAACCACACCCATTGTCATACGCCGTATTATATATACCAGATTTCCCGGAATAATTGCATCAGCAGTGATTGAAGCGTCCTGCCGTGAATAAAACATAATGCAACATGAGTGCATGCATAATGGAAACGTTACAATGCTACCCTCGGAATTCTATGTCATACAGTAATCAGTTTACACGTATTACTCAGTGCCTGCTATTAAGGCTATTTCGATAGAACAGAATTCCCAAGGGCTTTACATATTCACGATAGTAATGAACGAATGATTTGCCTACTAGCAAAAAGTCTGATTCATAGAACAGGTTTATCTTTATTTCCAATTCGTTAAGTTAAAAAAAAATTCGTTACATTACTTCAATACCAAACAGGCCCCGTGTGTCACGCTCAGAATTACATAACACATATGAAAATTAATTCAATAGCTGTCCTGCAATAATTTTACAATAATTTTTGCAATGCTCGTGAAAGCGTCTAATATCTATATCTGTGGCAATGTGGTGGTTTCCCGTTGGAACTAGATATCGGAAACTAGTATAGAAAATCTGTCTCACGATTACCAGGAGCGAACGGATGAGTTCAACCACTTGACACAAGATACGTGGATAAAAATAGCGCGTCCTTTCTCTGGGAATAAACTCGCTGAATTAAAAACCGATATTATTCCCGGTCTACCGTATTTTTATGCGAGCGCAGTTTTATGCTCTATCGTATTTAAGCTCGAAACTTCTATTATTATTCTACGAAGGATAGATTTGAAATTCTATTTTTGGACAGCTTACAATACATGGCGTCTAATATGCACAACCATTGAAATGCTATTCATGACAGATTGATGTAAGTCCCTAAGCAAATCCTCACTGAATAGGTTGCCAAGTAGGGCTTCATTAATGCCGTATCCATTCCACTCGCGGGCGTGTATGTACTAATCACGTGACATCTTGAGTAATCTCTGATACTAATTAGTAGTGGACGAGTTTTAAGGACTCAATGATAAGGGACTAAGTACAGCTGATGATCATGTTATAGGGGATCGATGTACTTACGAAACAGTCATAGACTTTCGAAGACGCCGCCGGGTCAGCAGGAGCTTGTCGCTAGCAAAGTGGCGATATCGCACGATTAACGGGCGAGTATTAATTACCCTTAACGACGCAGTATAATCTTATGCCTTAACTCACTTCGCTAGCCAACGTTTGAGTTAGACTAGCAGCTTGTTTGGGATTGGATAACGCGGCTAATCACCCTGCTAGTAATGCCACAAGCTTGATTAACCCTGGTCCCGCATAACGCCACATCCCGATCCATTCTACAAGGCATTCATAGAGCGTGGCTAAGTGTGCGTGCGCCTAAGACAGTTACAACTGACTCATCCATGATTGCCGCTGCTCTCCATTTCAAATAGCCCTTTAAGAAACGATTCATTTCCGATAAAATAGTACAGAAGATACTTTCGGCGCTCCTCTATCCTCGAATTCTTCTGCCGCAGTCATCCGAAGATACCGAATGATGAAGAAAGGGGGATATTGAACGTCATCTGGAAATGAATCTCAAGGAAAACACTACTGAAACAAAACTGGAAAGTTGGCGATCGTGATAAGGTTGCCGGTGCACAAGCGAGTTAGAGGAAAGTCGAGAAACTCTTCAATTTCGGGCGCCCGGTACTGGCCAACTTTTAAGAGACAGTGAATTAAAGCGACAACTCTATTCACTTGGTGCGAGCGCTCGTTGAAACAGCCCCGTCACTAGAGGGCAACTTTCCCGGTCAAGTGCTCGGCAAGGATTAATGAAAAAATAACTAGAGTATCGGGGAACAGAAGAGGGCAGACAGGACAAGAAGAAAGCATCAAGGAGAAACAGTCTTTACGGCTTGCTAGTGCTTTTGCAGAAGGCGAGTGCAGTACTCCTCGGGGAAGGCTTTCCTTCCTCCCGCCTGCAATACAAAAAGTAGTTGCGCGGTAACGATGAAGGCGCTTCGGCCTCAATACACCGCCACTCTTGGTATGAGTCTGTATGTGCATACTGCAAGTTCAACGATACCAAAACTTTACTGCGACATGTAAGAAATGAAGAAGCGGGTAACGGGTTGAGAGACAAGGTCAAGTGATAGGCGCGAAAGGATGTCCATTCCCAACGGTCTTTGGAGGAGGGCGGTAAGGCGTTTGCGGTTGCAGAATTGAAGGGCCTCGCTTGAGAGTCCATGCCAACAGCTACATCCACATGCAAGGTGTACGGGGTGGGTGTGTGTGTGTGTGTGTGTTTGTGGTGCAGGGACAAAAAGTGCCAGCCAACGTTGGAGCGCAAACTCGGTCAAAGTAAAATTGCCGTGCTTGTCGTTGGAGCGTTTAGCGAATTGCTTGCGGCAGCGGTGTTGGCAGGGAGGGGGCGAAGGCCCTTTGCCACGGCGTATTAAAACTTTAAAATCTTCGGCAGTCCTACTAGCACTGTCATACATACACGTATAATGCTCTCCACACTAGACGAGGCCCGAACATAGAAAAGCCCCCCGGAAACTCAGGCTTACTGGGCGGTAATACCGCAAGAAGCCGAGTGACTTGTACGCCCTGCCAATTACTTAGCAGAGCCAACTCCCATTATTTGTCATAAAGGTTTAGTCTCTCAGAGCGAGCGGTCTAATCGGATGGGCAGAGAAGAAGTGGCAGGCAGGAGGGGACAAGCTAGGCATTAAAGATCATGGAGGTATTGACGTTGCGCCGTCAATGGTCGAACGATGCTGCCCGCTTATGAGCTGTTTTTCAAGGCGACCTGACTCCTGGAGCAAATGGCCCTCTATCCTCAACAGCCCTGTCTCGTCCCCCCGCTCTGCCGGGGAGGATGCGACGCCCGTAACGGACGTAACGCGTGATCGATCATTATTGGACACTCTCACCCATCCCCCACTTCCCCTAGTCCCTCCTATATCCGTCAATCCCTTTATAATCACGATCCGCTTCTACCCCCCGAACCCTTGTTTCGCACGTCATCCGCAAAGACTGCCGCTGCATACTACCACTACATTTTCCCGTAATGACTGCCTTGTCGTACAGTGCCGCTTTTAAAAAGCCAGACACCTTGCGATACCATTATTCTCGTGTAATGAAAGCGAACCTTTCAAGCCTCTCTCCTTTTTTTGCAGCCGATGTTCGGAACAGTTTAAAATTTGTATTACTGTCGATGCAGTATAGTATAATTCTCTGCAGTACACCAGCCAGCTGCCTCGCAATGGACATGCACGTAATTTCATCCTCAATCGAAAACCGCCTGCAATCTAGTTTAATTTCACTTTTTGAACTAATTCTTTGTAATAACTGGGTTCAAGTTACTTATCGTGTGGATAATTGTTTCTGCTTCCGAATATTCTGACCGAGTTCTCCCCTTTTTTTTTATCTCTTACCGTCTGTATGTTGAATATAGCGTGTCAAAACGCTTGTTAGAAATACTGCAAGCAAATGAGAGTATCGATTACCGGCCACCTGGAGATAATAGTTTAACATTACCTATTCCTTGTGAAGTTCCCCTCGCATGCTATCCTTTAGCATGAATCGCGGATGAAGTAGTTTCTGCGGCCCTCCGATACCCTCTGCGAAAGCTCGCTTGGCAATGGGGATATCGCTGTTAACGGACATCGCACGAACATGAAGTGCTTCAAATTCTGTCTACGAACTGACCTACTTGACTCGTCAATTTCCATAATTCAATTTAGATTCGAATGGATGCAGGAGAAGGGGAGTAAACCGTCTCGACCATCGTCGGCTTAATCAGGGACGCCTAACCAATTCCTTGGATCCACTCGAAAGTCATCATTTTTCTCATTCAAGATCCATGAATCACTCTGTCTTACTCAGCGCCTTTTTCACCTCAATCGCTAGGAGCTGTTCATTTAAATGAATAAGTTCTCGGACCTCGATAAGTCCCACTCGATTGAGTAGAAAAGACAAGAATGCGGTACGGTGCCCTCAAAAGGACCGGGATTCCTGCCGGAACCTCGGTCGACCTTATTCGCAAAAGTATGCGTCATAGCCAATCGCGATGCCGATGATGCCTTCAACCCTTGGAATGCGACCTTGTGAAACAGCGTTCACTCATCACACATTCTTCGACTTGCTCGTTCCTCAATCATGACAGCCGACTCTCATTCATGCGATTTTGCTCAGTTTATCAGACGAAAATTGTCGCGACAGCTTGGATAGGCAGGCACTCGCATTCTACTTAATAAGCGAGCAAATCAGTGCCGTTGCAATTATATTGCGAGATTCCTCGAGGACTTACTGCTTCGCCTGAGCATACGCCCTCCGTTAATGAACTAAATACAAGGCAGGAGGATAGCATAACGAACACCCTTGCGATCTACGAGTTTAGAATTCTAGTCTAGTACTCTCGCAGCCCCGAAATTCTCAAATGCCACTCGAACCCTTTATAGAAGGCCGGTGTGTTTGCTGTCGGTTAATGGTTGCTCGTAAAACGAAGCATCCATGCCAGCCTCTTCAAGGACTAAGACGGGAAAGCCACTGGCCTTTGCCGCATAACAGAACGAGCGCAGCTCGGAAAAAGCTGCGCTCCTCAGGATTGCATCGTTTAATCGACGCGAACCTTGCTGTACTGCCGAACTCCTTGTACACTCCTCCTTTTTCCAAGGACAGAAAGACGAGTTAGCCAGCTGTACTCTGGAGGAACTCGTCGACGACTAGATCGCATCCTTGGAGAATGCCTCCGATTGCAGCATCCAACTGGCTTTTCGGTAATTACAGCCTTTCAGATGAATTTCGGCCGCATGATAACGAGCCGAGGGAGTAGCCACTCGAGATAATTTCAACGGCGGCGGCGGTTGAGCCACAAGCGGCAGAGCGGGAAAGAGAGAGAGAGAAAGAGAGAGAGGAAGAAGGAAAGGGAGAAAGGGAGAAAGGCGGAGAAGGGTTGAAGGGAGGATAGTAGTTTATCGTAACGACTGGATCGTCGCATTGTCATATCGGATCCGGAGAATCCGTGGCTCTGCGACAGGAGTAGCGAGGGGCAAAGGGTGGAAGGCAAGGCGTCCCGTAATTATGACGCCATTATCCTCACGCCTCGGGCGCTTAATTATAGAGCGTTAGCGCCCGAGGCGTACCTAGGTTGCGAACTGAGTTACGGTAAGGCGCTCGCGGGAATACTTACTCAAGTGCAGGGGGGAGCCAAGGAGTGAGGGGGGACGCGAGGGATGCAGGAGCCAGGCAAAGGTGGAAGAGGACGCAAGCCGAGTTGCATGAAGTGCGCCCGGCCAGCAGTAAGCAGGAGCGGACCCATAACTTTAATCCGATGGCTCTTGTTAATTAGACGGCGCGTCGAGCACGTGTACCACCCTCCTGATCACCACGGGCCAAAGCCGACCTTAACCACTGGTATGCGTTACCTCGAGCTGCCCGGCCGAACATCCTGCTGAGAAATTCTTGGATAACCTAACGTGGAAGGATGCGGATAACACTTCGCGTCGGCATGTCGCATCCTTGCCACAGTCAAGTGGCAAGTGTTTGCTGAATGTTCGGCCGTACAAGAGAGGCTGCCGCATGCCAGTATACGTGTTAATAAGCTGCCGGTGTGATCAAGAACTGGCGGAAAACTATAAGCCTCCAGGGGGCGATTAACGAGCCAAGGATACGAAAGATCCTTGAAGGTCTACGTGTTTGTCGTGTCAAGCGGCGAAATGGGTCAAAGGCTGGGGAGCATGAAACAAGATGTCGTTATAATAACGGTCTAATGGGGAGTTAGAATACATGTATATGTGTGTGTGTGTGGATAGAGACGGCCAGGAGTCGAGAACGAAAGTTTAGAGGGTTACATTAATTTGAAGGGCTGAGTGAGGCTCTATCTTAATTATCGGTGGAGCGTCTCCGCCCTGGTCGTTATAACGAAACGGATGGTAGGATGTGCGTTTCAGTTCACGCGAAGGGGCTTGCTTACGATAAACAATGCTTGCGAAAGCACGCGCGCATACAGACCGCTCGCGGTGTGTTGATAGTTATAGGGTAGACAACGTGCTCGTATTCCCCTTGCTTGCACTGGAGCCGCAGCGATCAACGGCGCGGCGCGGCGTATCTCACGGGATATTACGCGAAAAATTATGCTCCCGTCACTTGATGTTTGCATAGGCGCGCTTAAAGGTAGACCGGCCTGGACTTGAGTGGACGGAGACAGGTGAAGTGCTGACGGGTAAATAGGTGTGCTCGCACACTCGCCCAGAAGGAGGAGGCATAGCTACGCATGTCCTGAGATAACACTGTTATAACTCGGTACATACAAGCGTATCCTCCCTTCCCCTCTGTCTAAGCTCTTTTGTTAACACCGTACTCGGAATCACATGAAATGTAGGCCACACCACCGCCGCATTACGGATTTTCGGGGTGAAATATAAAGCATCGCATGGAGATTTCGTTTCATGGAATATGTCGGAAAAGTGCGCCGTGCAGGCGCACGGGATGGGCCCGCAGTCTCGAAATATCTGCAGTCACGGCGTCACAGAGTTACGAGGCTAATTAACTCTGAAAAGGTCTTAACTCACTCGCCCACTGTCCCAGCTTGGCTAATGCCGTCCAGAAAACTCCGACAGCGGCGCCGTGACTGCGCTCCCCACTTAAAATGAAAAACAAATTTCACGATGGAAGTCAAGATAAAACGAAACTATTTTCCTTTCAATATACCACGAGTCTCAGCTTTCTCATTCGTTTAATTTTAATTATCCTTTCTGAGAGCTTGGGACAACGTACTTTCTGGTAATCTTTCGGGCTTTTGACAGTGAAACAGTGTGAACGTATTTTCACATGGACTCCTTAGAGCTCGTGTGGACTCAATTGGCAGAGAGAGCAGGTGTTGCCAAACTAAATTAAAGCTCTGATGATTTTATCCAACAAGAGAGAGAGAGAGAGAACGAGGAAAGGGGAGGGAAAGAGAGTGAAAGAGAGAGAGAGAGATAGTGTTTATTTAAACTTGTGTAATACAGCAGAGATCCTTAATGGATTATAGTGCTAATCCAATGTCTAGTTTGGAATTTCATACAGTCCGCTCTGTATCGAGAGTATAACTTTATGAATCCACAGCTCGCGTTTGCTGAGAGTTAATGAGAGCGCTTAGGTCGAAATGTTGCTGGGCCGTCGGCTTACATGAGTGCTTTTCCATATGCACTCTCGAAAATCTTGAAATCCGTGGAATGATTAAAAGAGCGTGGATAATTTGTTTAGTCACCCTGAAGGAATTCCATCGGTACAGGGCAATTGGGAGCGCGAGCTGGAAAATCGTTTTTCCGCGCGGAGGCCAATTCGAATTGTTAAGTAGAACGAGCAGAGTTATGGTAGCTCCCGGCACATGGAGAGCTATATCTCGGCCAGTCGATTTAAAGTTCGCACATTCAGACGGAGCTCGGATTCCCCGAGATCTGGACCATGGAGCGCTGAGGTTGCACGGGTTCGAGAAACATCGTACTTTCAATGTGCCCCGATAAAACTTCGATTGATAACAAACTGAAGTGGGTACCTGCGCCGAGCACAACGCGCAATCCACCCACCTCTCCTATGTTCGAATTAGGTCAGGCATTTTTCTCCAAACGGCCCGCACTGCGATTAATACTGCCGGCCTCACCACGCTTGTAATGAGCATTGTGTGTTTTCGTCTAATTATACGCAATTAGCCAACCTATGAACAATATCGATGGAAATCAATATTAGAAATGACGGGGGAGGTTCGCCTTGTGCAAGCCACCGAAGCAAATCAATAATACACGCTCCAATATTGCACGATTGATTATTAGAATAAAAGCAGAGACAGCCAGCCTTCTCGGCAACGCGCGACGTGCCGCAACGGGAAACTATGGTTCTTTAGGGCTTGTGCGCGAAAAGCCTGGATAATAAAGCCCCGTAAAATGAGCGTAAAAATCTTTTGTCGAAGTAATAAAGAACCAGATCCAAGTTCCAATTCCTCTGATCAGCTGGGCGGCAGCAGGGTCGAGCGAACTCAAACTTAGTGGGTCGCCAAGTCTTTAAGCGTAACTCAGTGATCACGATTCGGCTCGGAAGCCGGTCAGGAATTTAAGTTCAAAAGCTTCCAACTAGTCTAATTACGATTTGCACAGATCGTGACGCTTCTGTATAGTAAGACGCTCGTATCAAGACGAATCTCCTATTTCTGATAACTAAGAGTAATTACTATCCCGCTCGGCGATTAAACTATTCTCATTACAATGAATACGAAATAGAGTAAAATCTGTTATAGCTCCGATTCCTAAAGTCCTATAAGTCGCATCTATAAATATTCAGAGTTCGAGAGTCCAAACAAGACGCGGAATATTGATTGCTTCTATTCTTTTATGGATCGTCGGAATTCCATGATAACAATATTCACGATCCTCTACCTCATAACCTGTAAAAGGTACAATAAAAAATCTGACGAAAACATCGTTAAAGATAGAACGATGGGATCAGGGATCCCAATATAGGAGGGGCAACCGGGCAGCAATAACTAGATTGACATCTAGACGCCGAGCGACATGGACGCCACCCTTCTACATTTCTGTTTTTTCTCCCCGACACTTTCAAAAACTTAAACTTGGCGCTCCTGCGAACGGTCCGTGAATCTCCCGCAGCGGAGCAGCTGCATAAAAATTCGATATGGACTTTAAGCAGTTGTTGAAATCTCCTGCGATGGAAATTCACATTTCGCTGAAGTACTTTTGCGTAATACACTTGGCATTCGGCAAAGTATAAAACTTTCGGTACGCCCACCTGAAAAGACAAACATTCTCAAGACTCGCAAGTATTGAAATGTTACGCTTGTTCAATGTACGCAATACGGCAGCAACAACGCATGTACCAGAGACAGAGGAGTAAAACATCGAGAAATATTACTGGCCGCTTGGAAAATGTTGATACTGTTTCGCCGCACGAGATCCCGTTAGTGTCGATAGAAATACTAAAGGTACTAAATGTGAAACGATCCACCAAAACACCCCTACTAAGGCAGGAAAAGAAGGAAACGTAGCGAACGAGTGGCCGCTCGAGCTCGCAAGCTGAAAGTGGATTGAAAAATACCACGGAGTTTTTCTTCCAAACATTATAGCCTAAAAATACTTTCATATCCTCTGGGATTGAATTGAAACTGGAAGCCCCTCGCTCTTCCTCCGCCAAGCAGGCGAGCTCGATGTGCCGCTCCGATTTGTTAACAAAAAAAGGGATCACATTGATAAAAACTTAACAATCCAATCTCCACGCGACGGACTTTCGTTTCGACGAAATATCCTTTTACGTCTCAGTGACTTCGAAAACACACTGGAACTCTGCCGCGCCACGCAACCTTCGCCACTGCCAACAGTTTTCGTCCCGAAGAATAAAGCGTTTGATAAGCCATCGCCCTCTCACTTTCGAGTTCATAATGCGGATGCCAGCAAATAATAAATCGAATTATCAGGCAAACCAGGAGGTATTTCGTGTTAAGTACCGTCATGCGGCGCCATGAAAGTGCTCCGTTAAGATATTCATTTTAACAGCTCACTGGAGGGAAGAGCACGTTTCGAAGTTCGAAGCCACGTGCCCCATCGGAAAATGAGATGGGGTCGTTGCTAGCGTCGTATTTAATTTCGTGGTATTCTCCAATAACAGGAATGAGGTCTGCCCTGGAATCCGATATAAATACGCGCCGGCATCTTCTCCTATATTGCTTTACGATTGGCTTAGTGGGGGACGGAAAAATTCACGAGGGCTCGTCGTGCTGAACATCCAAGCAGCCAGCCAACCATAGTCGGCCATAATTCACGTGGAATAGCGTGCCGCAGGAGACGGTTTCCGTACTCTCGAACCGAATCTATCATCCTATCTGGCGTTGCTGGGCTTCCACATGCTTTTCCCGCCACGTCGCTCCGCCGTCAACCTTGCTCTCGATATAATTATTTGCTCCATTAGTTTTTAAGATAGTACAAAATCCATCCGGATCGATTCTTAGTTCATCAGCAGTTACGCATTCCTCGATAATAGCGGTGGGCAAGGGCCTTCATCCTTTTCCGTGTGGAGCCGAGTCCTATACTACGTTCGGAATTTCTCCGATATCCTCCTCTGGTAATCAGGATCATTCTTCCAGAGAATAGTTTCGTTAGGGTGCTTCAGGAAAAGCCTTAAAGAATGAGTGTGAAAGAAGAGCATGCCGGAAAACCCCATTGCATCGGCAGATTTTTAAAATTTTTTGTCAAACAGTAACTTGAACGGGCAGCCTGGCACATTTTGATTTCTCTCTCTCTCTCCCTTGATATTACAAAAATGTTCGGGCTAGAGTGACCGCATTTGCTCGAGCACTTCTACTCGGCAGGTCACGTTCGTGACTGACCACTGTTTACACGGCCAGGCGACACTTTATGCGATGCGCGAGCGCCTGCGACGGCGTACCACATACGTTCCCAGGAATTGTTTACCCTGTATATTTACGGATTACATCTCGATCCACTGCATAAGGCTGCACGCTATGCAACTAACGAGCTCGCCAGGAACGAGGAGAATGAAAGATTATAGTTGGAAAAATATGAGAAATAGGTCGCAAAACAAGCCCATTAGGATGAGTTTCCGAGAGATGTCTGAGAGGTGGGTGGATGATTTAATTTGAGGGCGTTGCAGTATGCCTGGTAGAAAAAGGTCTAACGGGAAAGTGTCGCCTCGCATGTTTCAAGTAGGTTGTTGGTACTCGGGAATTACGATGCCGGCAACACCCGCAACCACCGCCCGGTGCGATATTTAACCCGCCAACCTTGCAACTAGCAGCGCCTCCTCGCTTCGCGAAAAATTCCTCTGCAATCCAAAGTCTTTCCGAAGTACGAAACACTTACCAGGAATAGCGCCGAGTTCCGTCGACTAGTAAACTGCGAGCGAACTGAAATGCGACTTCGTTAGCAGTGCGAGCACCCGAAACTTTTCTTTTCCTTGGTGCAGTACTAGATAGATAGTGGTAATAGCAGCAGCAGCAGCAGCAGTAGCTGCAGCAGTGGCAGCAGTAGCACTGCAATTCGTTTGGGTTTCTTGGAATGCGAGCCTGATTGATTGCCGGCAGCGAATGCGCACTATCAACGCTCCCCTCGCATACAGATTTCTCGATGCATACTATACTGTGTAAACGAAAAGCGAGAAACCCTCTCGGACGAAAAATGCAAATGCATAAACGCTTCGGTAAATCCGACTACTTCTGATTTCCCTGACTGTTTCGATCACCAGCGAAGCTTCCGAAGGTCCTGTATCCTAATGGAGGCTGCAATAGAGCTAGAGACGGCTGTGTATAAATATTCATAGTTCTCCCCGCTTTCTCTCTCTCTCTCTCTCGCTCTTGTAGCCACTGACCTCTGACACTCCGAAGGAAAACTCGATGCTGACTAGGTGAAGAGTGAGCATGCGCTACGAATGACAGATTACCACTGACTCGACCGCGATTCCTCAACTTTCTCTTAGTAAACAGAAGGCAAAGGGCTCGTATTCGTACACAATGGGTAAACATGCGCCTGAATATTCAAGTGCTACTACTGCTATGCTTAGACTCCTTCTAATCCTTTCTCTTTCTCGGATCTCGAATGGTTTGCTGGAATAAGCATGCGACTATCACGCCACTCTACAAATAGAAAAGAAACCAAGAAAAATTGGGTCAATCCCGCGACGTCGACGACGAAGGCCGATTTAAATTCCAGCCGACCAATGCGGCCGCAGCGGCCACCGACAATGGGACACACACTCACGTATCAAGGCGTGTATTCAGTGTGTAATGTGCTCCAATTCGCCGCGTGTACTTCCTATTAACTTCAATCACGCTTCTTGAAATAAGACAAATGTAACTTTGTATTTGCAGAGTCAGCTATTTCAACGTTGGTTAAACCCTTGTACTTCCCTCCCACTTTCTGCTTCACTCTCTAATTGGCCTTTCTCCCTTCGATGCTTCGATGAAATCCCTTGTCGATAGCTTCTGGAATTACGGCCTGATTCTCACCGCTCATATTTCCCTCGGAATGGTACTCGACACGAGATTAGTGTCTTAAGGACAGGCACTTTATTCGACAAGCGAACAGTTCTAAAACTACTCATAGAATCACCTCTTAGTTGGAGTTCCTGTGTAACATTAACTAGGTCCTAAGTATTCAGGTAACAGATTTGTATCACAGACGGTACACAGTTGTACCAGGCAACGGTATAATCAAAGATGCCATTTCCAAGTCCAAGAAGTTGGAGTTTCGAGCGGCATCCAATAAACCCGCGTCTTCTATTAGTTGAATGGTGAAATGGTCGTAAAGTGGTAATACGCTATGCTTGAATCTTCTTATGACGAGGAATCGTACACAAAGCAAAGACAAAAGGAATTCTGGCCGCGGGGCGCCTTGTTGGTCTTTCAACTGATTTACAGGTTTCTATAGTAAATTAATAACCTGAATTTAATTAACGCTAGTCAGCAGTGGGCCGCTTGTCAAGATGGTTCAGGGCTAATAAATAGCAGAGGTGGAACACACCGAGGCTGTTTCTCCGCGCTAAGAAAACGTTTGTCACCGCGCGACCTATGTGTCCCGAAGTTCTACTGGTAGCACATCGTAGCTAGTAGGAAATCCCGTCGCAGAACATCCCACCCACCGACGACGTATTCACGCTCGATTACGAGTGCGAACCCGCCGATTTCTTGCGCCGTGATTTCGAGATAACTAATGGCTTACGGCCCTGGTTCCTTCGGAATTAGTTGCGAATTAATGACCCTCCTCGCTACTATCGACTCGCCAGTGGATCAAGATTTTCCTAGTAGATCAATCAGCTTTCCACGAGAATGCCTTACCAAAAGCCTCGCACGCCCTGTGTACAAAGTGCAAACAGTAGATTGGCTGCGGTAACATCGATTACAGCTTCCACACCAAGTTGTACCTGACTCTTGTAACAGGCGAAAAATAGAAATAGAATACAACAGACGAACTTTAAGAGTAGTTTCAGAATGAAAGACGAACGATTATATATTGTGTTTATCGGAAGCGAGCGCCATCAGATGGTCCTGATAACGCGTGGCAATCGCTCGGAAAATTAGATCTGCATCCATCCGCCTGGGGTGCGCAGTATAATTCCGACGAGCGATTAGGAACGCCGTATTACCATAGTCATGCTTCTCAGTAATCACTGATGGATTATGACAATTTACCGAGGACCGAATCTCCGATCGTGTAAATAGCGTGCAATAGGTACGCATAACCGGCACTGACAAAGGTCACACACGACACTGCATTTGGTAACAACAACCAAGAAGCTTTATAATATGATTTAAGCTCATAATTAATCTTAAGAAACAATGTTCCTGTAATTAGCGGCTTTTTTCTCTTTTGTTGGGGTATTCATTTCCCTGTCGGTCCATTGCCGCTACATTTAGCTTGTATGCCGTATCATCTACGAATATGTATACTGCGCAGACGCGCGTGCAAGCTAGCGAAGGTACCAGCGTAAAAGTAACGAGCGAAAGACGCGCACGATAACATTGAGATGGGGAGAAATGGGAACTGGAAGGTACTATAGATATTCTAATTGCTGATCCATACAGACGAACGTGGAATGAGCATGCGTGCAACATGTGCCCAACGAATCACCGAAATATTTAGCCGCAGGCATTTTCCAGTATGATAAAGTAGCCTCTGGTTATGCTCATCCCTGAGCTGTTTCCTCTCGATGGCCGACCGGTCACTCTCGCGATATTGAATGCACCGTGGCATGAAGGGTCGAAAGGTACAATATGGATACCAATATCCTGCCACTTCTTAATATCCGCTTGAAAAGCACATACTCTGCGCGAAAATTTCCGGCTAACGGTTGGTTGGTCATTTCAAGATTTTCAATATTATCTCGATACGGAACAGTGGAGCGATGAGGTACTATGCTAATAGGAAGGGCATTACTGTTAGTAGCCGATTCCCCCGGATGTTTGTGTAATGCACATATGTCTACTTAGTATCCCCTTTTCTTTTCAATCATTATTTCTCGAATGAAAATTTACCTCCCACATAACGAGTAATGTGAGGCTCTTAGCCAGCATCGACATTTTTGAAACTTGCTCTTGAAGATCGAATCTCGTCATTATTGTGTGCTTTTCCCTTGAAGGATATTCTTTGGGTAATAACTAGCTCGGCGCTCTTCACTAATGGAAAGGGAAATGCCTCTTAGAGAAACTAGGAATTGTCGAGCAACGTGAAGAGGATTCTTGAAATTTACTATAATCCCCTAACAAAGAAGGGATGATTGGATGACGTCTCGGGATTGTAACGTTACTTGATGCGCCAGGAGTAAGATGGTAACTGTCGTATCAGAACAAACGATAGTTTGGAATAACATATTCGAGCAAGCTTACCTTATTGCGCGCTCTCGCCGTGCTATACATAACTCAAGAGCGGAGGTGACAAGTGCGGATGAGAAAACAGACATTTCCTTTTCCGTAGCGAAATGAAGATAAGTTGGTTGGAGAAAACACGTGGGGTACAATGCGCGCAGACTTTCCGCCGGAGCGTGTACTAGGTACATTAACAGGTTACGGCTTATGTGTTGGCCACCAATAATCTGCCAGGACTTACTTACATTAATCTTATTGAGGTAGCTAGTGACCACGAATGGCTGACGGGTGGCGCGTAATCGTTGCGGTCATAAGCGTAACTAAAAGAAGAAATATTTCACCGTGATTGTGGTTGCCGGTCCCGATGCGCTCGACGGCTGCGGCGATGTAACATGCTACCTATCAACCTGCTACATGTAGGTGGCTTACTTTATACTTCCAGTGGAATCACGCGAGCCTCCGCGCACGATAAGCCATCCTTACGAGGGCGCACTTTGTTACCGAAGTAGCGAGGCGCGATATTTTAGGAAGCGTTAAGCACAGATAACCAGGCGGAATTATGAAGAGTCGCGCGCGCGCGCGCGCATGCCGCAGAAAGTGCTCGACTCCGGAAAAATCGAAAGCCCATTGCCACCCCATCGTGCCATCGGCAGTGGCTAAAAGTAACTACAGCATTTTATATCGGTCCACAAGCTCATAAAGTAAGCGCCGGCGGCAGTGGCGGCGGCGGCGGCGGTGGTGGCAGCGGCGGGTTAATGCTCGTGTAAAAAAAAGGAAGAAGCTTTCATCAGGCCATTGTTATGAAGCTCGCTGATGTACACACCACGGTGAAAACTTTACGATCGACCCTGAAGGCCGCGCCGCCGCCGCCGCTTCCTGAAGGAAACGCGGGAACGGCCATGACTGCACGAATATACCCTTTCCATTGTGCCTTGATGGAGAAAGAAATTGAAACCTCGGGCGTCGTTATGTTACAGAAACGAGGCTTCATAAAACTAGCGCCGCTGTACTATTGTCGAGTAACAGCACTCACTTTATTGATCTCAACTCCCTTATTCGCTACCGCTAGTCAAATCTTCGAAAGCTTCCTCTCGCTATATATGTATACGCCCTCCAGTTCATTCGGCGTCATCTCAATAGAATATTATACAATAGTAACTCTATTAGGAATAGCTTGCATTTCAGCATATCTGTAACTAACGTTGACCCAGATCATAAATCGTCGAGAATATCGAGAGAAGAGGGTAGATATCAGGAGGATACCGACAATGAATCTATAAGGAGCAACAGGCAACGCCCAATTAACCAGAGCAATTCGAAGCATGTTCTCCTTGCTCAACCACATACATATATCCCAAACATGGTTCTCATTGGGAGCATTGAACGTATATCCAATTTGTGTTATATCAAAGTATCTAGGAAATGCAATAATTCCGCGCAATAACCAGTCAATAACACTTTGAACTATCGGGATCGGCATTCTTGGTAACTCACAAAAGATCGTGCCGTCACGTATTTCGATTATTCCGCTTTTGCCGGCTCTTCCATTGGAGGTGAATTATTACAATTCTTACAAAGGGCAATACATCTCGTTATTTTCAACGAAAAAGTATCTGACGTACACAGCGTTATTCTGCCCTGATTAAAGTTAACACTTTGATGGTCGCAATTTTCATAAAAAAAGTTTCCTCTTGCCGTTGGCAAAATTGCTGACACCTGATCGCTAATATTCCACTCTAAATCAACAAGGCTTTGATCAGAACAATTTTTCATTTCGCAAAAGTTTGTGTCTCTTTCATTCAATACCTTCTGAAAGTAGTACCGTGATAAATTTGTAGATTTTTATCCCAACCCTTTCAAAAGTTATGAATTTGTGGATATTTTCGAATTTGCTTGCACGAAACTTTTCAAGCGGTTATACATTTTCAAAAATATATGTTTATTTAAGCTGCTTACTATTCAGTATGAAAAGGAGTTTGGTTATATTTAACTAATTGATCGACCGACACGTTATAACCCAAACAGAAGCCGTATGATTTGATACGGAAAGAGTTGGAGTGATACAAGCGGAAAATGTGAATAGCAAAAACCACCGAAGGAATTGGGTGTACACGGTTTCACGAGCACGATCTTTCTGCTTTCAAGGCGGGTATCAGCTGTATCTCTATGCTCAAATTCAACATACATTCGATGTGAATTCTTTCAGTTCGAGCGCATGCCATAGTATAATATCGGCTTTCGATGAGAAGACGCGCATCATAAGACAAAGAGATCGCTCAATGGGATTTATAAAAGGCCTGCTTTATTTTCATAACTATCTAGAGCTGACAAAGCGACAGAACGTTGGAATTAGCCTCGGAACTCAACGCTCAACCTTCCTTCGATAAAGCACTCATAAAGTCAAAGGATTCTGAAAGAACGATGAGATTGGCTTAAAAGTATCTTGAAATGCACGGAGGTTAGAGTGCAAATGGTGTGTATAGTGAAAGTCAAGCACGCACGAAGGCGTCTTGAAATTGAAATGAAAGAAGTGAGTGAGTGCGCGTGTGTAGTGGTGTCTAAGCGGTCCCATCGTCCGCTCAGAGAAGCAGCGTGAGCCGTCGAATGCTCAGTCTGCGTAAAGCAGCACGGCTACCAACAGATGCTCGCTGAAATATGCATTATTAAATTGTTAAGCTGGAAATGCCTCGGAGGGGTTTATTCCGGGCCAACTCGAAAGAGGACAGGAAAAACGAGCTAGGGGAACAAAAGGTAGGTTTTTTTGGCTCGCTTAGTACCCTGCCGTGTTCACATCAGACGGTCTTATTCAGTTCCTGCCGATGGGAAAACCCCTCGCATCCTTGCCACTTCATTCTCCTGGTGTGTGATACATTTTGCATTTCCCTCAATTTTTTACACGCTGCCCGCCATCGCGTGGCACAGTTAATCTGGCAGTGTAAGGCTTCTTCTTCCATTAGCGAGAAACACAGTTGACCAAGCTTGTACCGCAGTTCGCCAACGCATATTGAAATATTGACGAGTTTCGAGGAGCATTCAATCCTCTCTGCTGTTCATTGCATAGGTTTTTTTTTGCAGCATGCAAAACCGTTCTTTCTGATGCATCAAGCCACGCTATCCCGTGAACCTTTAATAGGAGAATATCGGCAACCGCGCTTAACTCACATTTTTGCAAATGGATCGCACAACCGGCACACGTGTTACAAGTCCTTTTTATGCTGGTGTATCAACTTATGGCCACTAAAATAGAGAGAACTGGTATTTCGTGGGCGGCTCGAACCGGCCGCGCTAAAATCGGCCAGGTAAACCTCGTTACTAATTCGTCCTCCACAGCAAGAACGACACGTGCGCCAATGCAGCTGCTACGGTATTTACTCGGGCGAAAGCCATCGCGAAGTTTCTGTTTGGCAAGATTCGCTCGAGCCAGACTTCGTCTCTCGCGCACACATCTCGATTGCAGTAGCAGGTGCGATATTACAGCGCGTTACACGCACACTCGGACAAACCATGCGGTGCTGTAAGTGTCGCATATCCACTTTAATTCCTCTCTCTCTCTGTTTTTGAACTGTTCTGCGGGTAACTGCTAATATGGATGACGATCTTTGAAAGGTAAAACAGTTTCGGACTTTCTTCCATTTTTCGATTTATAAATATGAAGAGTTCGAAATGAGAGTTTGGTGTCCAATTCATAAATAGCGAAGTCCACTGAGTTGTTATAAAGTACAAGATTGTATACGTGTTCTTATTTACTCAATACGCAAACGAGCCGAGACTGATAGCATCAGAACTTTTTGACGGAAAGTGTGATCGGGCACATCAAGAGAGATTTGGCGCACGATATAAAGGGCAATTCCTTCCCTATCTTCGAACAGTCTCCCGGAGGAGCCATTGACCAGAAGAGGGTCAGAGTAAGGGTATCCAGCTACTATCCGGAAAAACAGAAGCATCTAGTTAACTGTATCATAACATTGGCGAGCAGAACGGAGGGATGGTCACGGCAAAACAGAACATATCACGGATAAGCAGGTTCGGAACGCTTCTCGGAAATTGGACCTAGTTACGCAGCAGGGTGAGTCAAGGAGGGGAACCGGAAATATAAGATCCCTCCATGAGTAAGGGAGTTCTTACTAACTCCTTAGGGAAGGATAAGAGTTCTTGTTGATATAAAGTTGGCGAGTACACGCGAATCCTCTTAATTTTAATCTAATTTTAATGCTGCACGAGCCTAAGCTAAATACACTTGGCGATAAACTTCTGCGAATGACGTGTACGAAGTTAGGATCGCATAAAGCAATAAAGGTCAGTCATTTGTCAAACAACCACGTTGCATCGACAATTTTGGATCAAATATTCGAAATATACTTTTTTACGGTTAAGAGAGATTACCGGCGAGTCACGCTTGATGTAATAAGCAGGAAGGGTAAAGTGGTTTCTCGCTTGCGCGGGCGTATAAAAGTCATATCAGTCTCGATTTCCTGCGCGTCCTAGAAAAGTTGCTACAACTCGGGCATCGCCACCTTGGCATCATCGAGGAAAGAAGGAAAGCTCTACCTTTTTCCTCGTTAATATCCGTAGCAGAGCTCGGCGACAAGCAGTAGCAGGGCTCGCACTCGGGCATTCAAAGAAAGCAAGGCGTACAAATGCCTCTTTTCTGGTTTATCACCGCCATATTCTACCAGGATACATTAAACTTCCCTTTTGAGAATTTAAATAATAAGATTGCGTTTTCTTCACAGCACTTTCCTTCTCCCCACTTTAACAAATTAGTATGAGCGAGACTTTAATTAAACTTAAATTAAAAGTAGGATGGATATAAATTATATTTCATTCATCCTACTCCTATTTCTTACGATCGAGAGATGCTGCGCGTGACAGCACACCAGAAAAGGTTACAATCTCAATTTGTGTTGTTGAGCAAATTAAAATATCCGTGATTGGGGAAAGTTAATTAATTGATAGGCGGGCGAATTAGCGGAGAGAACATTGATGCTGTAAATTAACTGTTATAATTCGAGCCGTGTCTCATTCCCTTTCAACGGCGCAGCCGCAGATTATCTGCCGCCATATTATGCGTCGTAATCGTTCAATAAAGAATGACGACGATACCGAAAATCGTCGGCACATTTAACTGGGTATTATCCAAAAAGCAGAGAGCGGCCGGTAGGATTCGCACGCAACTCAACCAACCGCTTTATCGATCAAAACGAGTAATTCAGCGCTGGCAATGCGAACGTATCGGACGCATATAATGAGCGGTGCACACGCCATTAAGCGATAATGTGAATTACGTTCCTGTCCAAGTTACGCGAGGGGATTTCGAAACGAGAGAAATAAAATTTGTCCACGATTCAATCGGTACATTTGCGACGCTCCTCCGGGCATCCGCATTTTATTAATAACTACAGAACTCGCGAAAAATCGTAAACACTTCCGATAAATATCTTTCACTGAAAACTCTTCTATCTTTGTCAAGTTTTGAGTTCCCATCTTGTTTTATTATGCATAACCCAGTCGTAAGTGTACATGTATCCCGTCTTCGGTAGAAGCTTACCAAGAATTACAAACTGCTCAATGAATAAGCCTTTAAATGCATGCTTTTATATCATACTAAAATAAAGCATACTAGAGTGTGGAAAAATCTCCAAAAGCAACGTGACTAGCGAACCGAAAACACCAGTTAATGTAAAAACATATAATAAATAGTCTTTTGATACTTTTCACCATTTTCACGCTTGTCCCAAGTGAGGTTTGGGCACGTATTGCGGGCAATGTTTGTTTTACCGATACGTCGATAGTCCTACATGTTAGAGGGTGCGATTTCCAACAAATTCTCGAATTTACTAATATTAGCGAAGCAACCCAGCAGCCAGTTACACGGTCCTGGCGGATCACGAGTGGTGTGATTAAAATCAGAAATCCTGGGTCAGGAGAGTTCTGCAAACGAATAGGAGGGAAACATTTCGAATTCCGATTGCGGGAATAGTGGAGCGGGTCGGAGGGAGTGAATAGGGCCGAAAGGACAACGAAAATCATCCGGCAAAGGAGGATATGGAAGCGGCAGAGTAGGGCAATCCGACCGAATCGAAAATCAGCCAACAGTTCACTTGCCAAGTCAACTTCAATAAGAAAATTAAATAACTCCGACGTCCCCCACCTGGTTTATCTAGTATTTAATGCGCTTAGTAGCGTTGCGTTTGCAAGCGGATGCTCAGCTGAGCCTGTGGTAGTAGGCCGAGGCGGGTTTACTTAGTCGCAATTTGAAACGGAATCCGTTGATTTTCACGGACACCGTAGCAAGCAGCCACTGGAAACTAATGAATCGTCGATAGCCGCTACCTTTTCCCACTCGCAATGCAAAGCTCTGCAAGCTCGTGCCATCCGATTGGGGCTACTGCCAATCGATATAACGTCCGAATATATATGTATAGATTAACGCGCAAATGAATAGGTGTATAGTATTACTTGAGCTTGTAGACGAAGCCCTCACTTCAAGCGAGGAAGTGGCGCAAGTACCTCCAACAGCTCCCACGAAGTTGGCCGCAAAACGGGGATGCTATTCATCGAAGGACACGTCCCACCACAGACTCGGCTAAATGGCCAAGATTTTGCTGCTCGATCTACTGGCTGAGAGTTGAAAGCCGTGAGTAAGAGAGGGAGAGAGGTAGTGGGTGAGGTCACTCTCCCACAGGGTTTCAGCCTTCAAGACATCCACCATATACATACATGCACGTATAGCTGGTGGTATTAGAAGGAGGTAGAACTTGAAGCATATGTGCATGTACATAGGGACCAGGTATATATGCGGGATCGTTCCTATACCATCGAATCCTACCCAGTCCCGACTGTCCAACTCTCTCTCTGACCGACTGGACACTCGCCAAGACCTCGATTACATTCCATCTAATGTCTAATGTGAGACTCCCTCTCCTTCTGTCACGCAAGCCCACCGCTCCAATTTACAGATCTCCCTTTACATGCATATGCCGCTGTTTTATCGTCGAGTGGCTTTACTTCCGAGCCATCTTTGACGGCACTCTCTTCTTCCCCACTCCTGCTGAAAGACGGCTCTTCTCCAATTTCATCTCTACTTACAGTTCGTTGACGTCGCAGGACAATGGCAGCGCATCCGTGATTTCAAAATTACATCGTAAAAGCAAATCGAGTGTCGCAAGGATACCATTTCGTAGCAGGGAATTTCAAGTTTCGACGAATGGTCTTATTTTGGATGGCGGTACAGATTGGTTCCACTCTTCGTTCGCCTCTTAAATTCGATTTCGTGAAATTCGAAAGGATCTTTTGGCATCTTGAAGTACGGACCTGCTTCCTCTGTACAGTGTCAATCACTCGAGAATACTTCTCAAACCTCAAGTATACATTGCAATCGCTACTCTGTCCTCTGAGTACATACATTGGTACAAAAAATGCTTCAAGTTACGTGAAGAGTCTTATCGACAACTGGTATCCGCAAGCAGCATTCGTAAAAGCTTGAATTCCTCTGAGTGAAGAGTCTACTTTTCTTGATTGTACTTATGCTCCGAAAGTCTCAATAGTACTCGACCAACTATGCAAAGGTACATATCCATAGCAGACAAGTTATAGACCGAAATTACTGATATCGCTGACGTCGAAAAGAGAGAGCGAGTGGTGACATTTTCGCCGGTAGTCGCACTTGAGAACCACCGGACTTTTCATGCTTCGAGCAGCTCTCTGAATGCCACGAAGGAACCTCAATACCCATGTCATAACTTTTCGCCGTTCAGTTTAGGTAAACCTCAAGCACGGATGGAACGTAGATATCCTCAATTAAGAATGATTTCGTTCGGACGTTTATTGCTGAAAGTCCGATATTCGAGATTCGAGATTCATATCACTTGCTGTCAATTATGATTAATTGAATTCCGAATTGGCAAATAAGGGGATGCAATAAAAGAGGCCAATCGATGAAGCACGGCCCGACATTATTTGCAATTTCTACACGCCTGTGCTACTCTATCGGGAAACTTTACTAATTCTTGGCAGGGGAAAAATTCCGGTACTGATGAACTACACGGTGAACTAATCTATTGACGGAGAGATTTGAAATGCAGAATTTGCCATACTTTCTGTGCACACACAACGATTGAAATACCTGGACTACTTCTGAGCGTGTAATATGCTTTACTCCGATAGAGCCGACATGCGAGCCCGTTAAGAGCACCTCGAGGAATACACAATGCAGTTATATCGATCTGAGGGCCGAAGGTGCTGTATGAAAAGTAAGAGACATATTTCCAGAGGGAAAAGATATTGGCCGGAAAGTCATTCATCGAAGATTAAAGTCCCTCGTGGAGAACCGGGAGTCTTACCCGAAGCAACGAGCACCGCTTCGATCTCTAATCTTCGGTCTCCATTCCAATCGGCTCGCAAACTACCGTCGAAAGGATCGTGCATGTGCCGCAGTGGCCTCACTATTATGGAATTCTATTCGCTTTCGAAAGAGCGACGTGTTGCAGGTTCATGTGAGATTGATAGCCATGAAAGATATAATTTAAGATTGCTCCTCTGACTAACCGCGAACTAACATCCCCAATAATATCAGTGACGAAAATATCCGTAAAACACACCAATAATTTATGTGAAATTAGTACTCATGAAAGATATAATTTGACCACTTAACACTGTCCCTCCCCATTAACCGCCAAGTAATATTCCCGAAAATGGCAGTATCGAAGGTGTCCAACAAAACAAACAAGCAACGCGGTACTTTCAGACTACGCAGACGGATTTTCTCTTCCTCGGTAACATCTAGTATACTTAGCAACTATGATAAGTATCTTCCAACTGCCGTTATTATTCAGGCTTTTAACTTTATTCCTCTAGCAGACATCCTGAGCAGCCCATATTGATTTTCTTGAAGTAATTTTTCTTCGAGAGCTAAACGCTTCAGCTACTAAAGCCTGGCTTTCGGCTGCAATTGCTTAGCGACTCCGATTAGCAATTCTCTGCCTGGAGAAGTCTCCCGACTTCCAGGAAAGATACAAGTAATCCTAGTGGAGATGAAAGCATCGACTAACAAGAGCATGGCTGAAAGGTGTAGAGAAGTAAAGGAAGAAATTGCACTTGAAATGCGATGGGAGTTGGTAGGGAAAAGGTAGCGACGCACGCTGAGCGGCTTGGAATGCAGGAAGCTCCCGTAGCGGAAGTAACACGACGGCCTGTTTAAATAGGTAACACGAGAGTACCATCTTGACTCGATGGGCAACATTTAAAAAGTCTTGGCACGAACGAACAAAAGGCATCGAAAGCCCATGGTGTAAGGAAGAGTTAGCTGTTGTGCAGAGTGCTCCAAATGTTTCTAGATTGCTAATAAATTAGAGGCAACCCACTATCGTATACAGTAATCCATCAGTTTGTGCCTCCCTCCTTCCTTCTCATCCATTCTTTCAGGTTTTCTCTCTTGCTCACTATGGCTTGCATACAAAGTTGCTCGCTCGCGGAAGAGAATTTTTGTGGGGACGTAGACGGATTTAGTGTTGGGCATTTAATCTCTTTGCTCCCACACGACGGCAACCAGTCCAGCCCGGCCCGGCCCGGCCCGGTGGAGCTGTGCTCTGGCGTATCTAGTCGAATTGGATAACGACTGAATTTGAATACGCTGAAAGCAATGGTTTTAAATGTCACACTGTGAAATACAGTCAGTGGAATTGGAGTGCGTGTGCATAAAGCGCTGTTAGAGAATTGGGAACAGTAGCGCGCTGCTGAGTCAGCATGTACCAGTAGAAGCGGTAACCACGCATTGCAAGCCAATTGATAGCGCGAGATACAATCAGGTCGGCTCTAATCAAGGAAGATCCAATGCCTGTGGAGCTGGACAGTCATTACTGTTCGATTACAGTGGCCAGCGGCGAGAGCGTACTACGATTGCATCGTAGTTCCGCAAGGTTTCGCTTATACTCTATACAAAACGTGTGTGCCTCCCTGCAGAGATTAATTTATAAAAAACAACCGCGCCAACTCTTCCATCGATCTTCACCGAGCATATCCTTCTCGGGACAAGCTATCGACAGCTTGTAAAGACAGTGTCATCACTCGCGGCACGTGCCGCGATTGGAATAAAGCTGTAAAAATGTGTCGCTACCCATCACTTCTATCATCCGCAGCGCCTCCAAGCGCACTCCAAAACACATATAGCTATCAGACTACTGAACAATAATCGGAATATTGTAGTTTCGATCAATCACGGATAATATGTGAAGCATCCGGAAGGACGATTTTTACGCGACGCATTGTTCGAGAATTGGGTTAACCTATTGTGGGCATAGAGGGTCGAACAATGGGGGTCTTAAGCCAAAGCTTAAGTAATTGGGCACGTTGATATAATTGGATGCTTCGAAGCATACTCCAGATTTGAATTCGTACCTAGCCAACGATACCGATCGAAATTGTTAATTCCTCTATAAATATATATTGGCCGGCGAAAGGGATAAACGGGGAAAGGAATATCGATTTGATGCTTGGTTACTGAAAACCTAACATTCTACCGGTTTAGTTCGATTGCATCGAACAGCCGCACGTTAGCATGCTCTGATATTACCAACTAATTAACCAGTTTCTAACAATAGTTTAACTCGATAGTTTGAAAGCTTGCTACGGGCAAAGCTATGGGTACCTGTGTCTATTGCTATAGGGAATTTCGTTTTCTTTGATACAAACCCGATAACAGATTTACATTACAAACCACTTGTTATGAAAAGCCGTAGCAACACCGCGTGCAGAAGCCTGCAAATTGGCATGGTGGATGAGCGCGCCCATGAAGAGAATTAGGAAACTATATCTGGAGGTGAAGCTTCCCAACCATTGCAATCCAAATAGACAATATATGAATCCAATATGTTTTGGAAACACTATTCCACGCGAAAAGTGTAAATTGCAAAATTTATAATTGTTAATTTTCGATGAACCACAATTTTTAATACATTTTTAATAATAATTTCTGATCGCACTTAGTATGTGCATGTTATAATGAAAATTCTAAGTATTTTTCACTATGCTTCCGGGTCCTACTTACGAATATTTGCATTAACGCACTCCAAATAGTATCAAAGGTGAATCGGTAGTTGGGGCAATGAGAATATTAGCTTTATATACACATACTTGCGAGCCTCATTCCTTCATAACTCTATTGACCAATCTGAACGTTTAATTTTGCTCATCTACATATTAGATTATTACCGGCATGGATGGGAATGTGTATGTTATGTAAGAATACATAGTATACGTACCGCGTGGAATCTTCTCCCGCTTAGATAGTTCAAATGCATTTCAAGACGAGGGCTGAAATTCTCGTGGGAGAACGAGGGCTACTTCTTGCAGCGGCGAAGTGGCAAAGAAGCCATTTCGAGAAATGAAACCCCCGACCTTTTAATCAAATTAAGTAGAGCTGAGTAAATGAGCGTGATTCGCCGGCATGTAGGTGCTGAAATGCAATTAAGTTAAAGCCTGCTAAAAGCTCCTATCCGCGGCTCTAAATTATCAAGGGTCCCTTCCAGAGCGGGAGCCGCTGGTGTACATGCACTTTTGGCTTATTATGTTTAATGGAAATATTCAAGTATCTCGGCTCAAGGCTCTATCCGTAGGAATTATCCGAGAGGCTCCCGCCCAAAGAGCGAACTGTCCTCCGCATTGTTGGAACTCCGAGAACGGAGATGGAAAGTAAAAGGCGAAGACAAAAGGAGAAACACGAAGGACGGAAGATAATTCATGTTATTCCGATAGGCGAGAGATCTTGTTCACCCTTTCGAGCGGAAACAAGAATCGAAGAACGGCCCTCAACTTATTAGAAGTTTCCCCTCGGCTTTCGAAAGCGGCAGCTTCGTGCTAAGCTGCACGGAACAAACGACGCTGCTCTCCCGCTTTCGAGGCGTCTTTTCAAACAAGTCGACCGCCTTCTTCTCCCTGCCAGCCAATTCGTCTGGCGTCGCGACACTGTCCGGACGATTAGTGCAGTTCGAAGGGAGGAACGCGAAGAGTGTCGACGGCGCGGAAGCTACGTTAATAACTTCCCGGTCTAATTAACGAGCGATCAAATAAAAATTATCCCAGAGGATCCCGCTAGATGACCGAGTAAAGACAGTAGTGAGGGCCAGCGAAGAAAAGGAAAAAGTTAAGGGGAGGAGATCACCGACGGGAATGGAGAAGCGTTCGCTCTTGGAATGCAAATTCATTGAAATTAATTCCGACGCGGTGTAAGACCGTCGTAATGCTCGGGGAGTCGAGCTGGCTGAAGCAGAAAAGCGGAGAGAAAGCCTCGCTCACTAGAAGAGTCCTCCTCCTCCTCCTCCTCTCTTCGACACCGGCACACCATGCCTCCGCTCCGCTCATAGCGATGCTTTAAGAATTTTTCGACTTAATTCTCCCAGTATGCTGAGAGATATTGCCTCAACGGGTATCTACGCTTTCTTTGAACCAGTTTATTTCTACTTATCCTCGTTTTGCGCATCACCATCCCGTTCACTGGCTATCTGGCACTTTCGCTCATTCTCATCAGTAGTCCGACGCTGATGCGTTCTCAACCCTTCCCAGACCTAATCGGCATCATTAATGCCACTCAGTACGGTTATCCATTGTTGAACGTGTTCTTCGCAAGGTACATACCAGGTAACAATGCCGGAGACTGAAACTACAGGGATCCGTAATCGCGCATGGAAAGCAGCGGGCATTGGCATCACTTTATGCAACCACTGATCCCGTTACCTCTAAGCGTTTTCTCGGCTAATCGAGCGGGAAGTTCTTAGCGCCGTGGATGCGCAATCGTCTTACGAGGAGCGATACCGTACTTCCACAATTCCCAGCCGACCATGAACAGCTGATTTAAGCGGCTTGATAACCAGCTGAAATAATCGCTGCATCAGGGTGAAGTGCTTTTGCCGAGTAATCGAAATGCGAGAGTGATCCGACATTGCTGTTCCGTATTGCGGAGCGGTCAAAGTCTGGACAAGATCAATGACGATCCTCGCGCAAGCAATCATTAGAGGTCCATATCTTTGGCAAGGGATTACACGCGTTAGGGTTGCTCGGTTGTTAGGAGTAGCTATGTTCACCGAGCGAAGCGGATAGCGCTGATCCCGGAGATCGTAGGGTGAGCCTTTATGCAAATCATATTTTACGGGGTATAGGCAGAAGCCATCTAGCTAACGGTGTCGAGGGTTTGGCCGGCTTGGCGAGCGTGGGGCGAAGACGGTGCTGGAAATCCTTTATTTAATAGTGGTATCCCTCGCTGCCACACTTCCAGTGGGAATGCTCCTCGTCAAATCGCATCAGAGGAAGCGTTAAAACAATTTATATCCTCCAGTGGCCGGTGTCGGGGTGATTCCGAGTTGGTCCTTAATTCACGGATTACATTTCCGAGCCCCTGCCTCCCTTTTTCGAAGCGCGCACCCTTCAGGCTTCCTCCATCGGCTTCTCTCGCGTAGCAACTCTCACCCTCCACATTGCCGACGCGACCGTCATCACGATTCGGCACCACTTGTATTTTAATTTCATTTGCTCGCTCAAATGAATAATTATTTAAATTCGACTTTGTCTCGACATCCACATCTGCTCGACCGCCTTCAACCCGGCCTCGAAAGCTACTTCAAATTCATCGTCACGGGAGCAGTGTGCAGTGTTAAGCTAAGCGTTCTGATTTCACGGGGATCATAATCGCAATTATAATTTCAGATACACTCCCCTGTGCGAACGTGCCTCTTCAAGCGAGAAACGTATCGTTTATGCATGCCTCCAATGTTGTTCTACCGTACAAGGCGGATAAGAAGGCCGAGCGGCCGATGTTGCAAAACTGTTGAACCGTTCGCCTCTTACTACAATTTTTGCATGGTAACAGATGATCGGAAAACAGAATCTCTCCGATAAGAGATATTACTGGGCCAAATTAGCCTCAATTAAGGTCACGGCAAGATAGAGTTTATTCGCAGGTGATACTCACTGGAAAAACGATAATTTCCCAGATGAACGATAAAATTTGGCTCGTCCACGAGGGACATCGCATTAACAGCATTAAGTGTCTCGCCGTGTGAATTACCAAGTTTTTAAACGTCGCCCTTTTGCACGATTTACTCTTTACTCGACAAAGACGAACTTTAGACAATGGAGTTCATAGTTCATTAATAACTTTTTCAGCTCTCCTCGGCGATGTGCTTGACTACAGACAGAGCGTTGGTAAGGCCGGAAGGGTAGGCGGCGCCTGGGCAGACGATTTATGAAAAAATAACCGAAGAAGTATCAAGCGCAGCCGGCGATAAAGGGATTACACTGCTTTGCATAATTTTTCATTAAGCCTTCGTCACTCGCCGTCCTCTCTCCTTCCTGACTTCCACTTGCTTCAGTTTTTTTAATGCCCGCCGTTATCTCTTTGAATTCATCGTTCTACATGGTGCAATCGACAGCAGAGCAAATTAAAATCGTGAGAAATCGAGCGCATCAGGACTCGCTTACCATATGTAATTACAATTTACGCAACCCGGCGGTGTGTAAACCCGTGGCACGAATTGCCTCGATTTGTGTTTAATCCCGCATTTTTTAATTTGTGTTTGAGGGGCTAAGAATTAGTAATGACAGTGTGCTTCAAGAAATAACTGTAGTTAACGTCATAAAGTGTGATGTAGTTTATTCCCGATCAGATAATATTTGTCGTGAAGCTGAGGGTTTTACGTTGGAAGCTGTACATTTAGGAAGAGCCGTGACAGGTCAATGGTTTCGCGCGCATACTAGCAGCGGCTCTGCCTCTGAGAGATTTTGTAAAATTAATGGTGCAACTGACGTGTCGTAAGTAGCTACGTGGAAGCACGGTATGAAGTATTCACGCGGCATGATAGACGCGTATCTAGGAGGAAGACCGCTCGATACACACCGCTGATGCTTAAGCAGCTGGTACATGCATGCGAGTGTAGTATAATATATGTATCTTGAGGGAAAAGCAAGTCTAGGCCGACGTCAGATTTTCGAAAGCGATACAGGCATCAGCTGCACTATTGCTTTCTCAAAAATTTCTCTCCCCTCCTTTATGCCCTTCCCTACCTCAACATAACATCTCATCTTTCCGCATGGAAACCGACGGACATTCATCCAGCAACTTATACTCGTGAATTACGAGATGACATAGATATGCATTTGAATAGTTCAGAATAAGTAGTCGTTGAGTTTGGCGAAAGAAAAGTTAGAATGAGAAAAGTAGACGAAATAAATTGTCATAGTTGATGCATATTTAATACATGATGTGTATGAATTGTTGAAGGAGTTTTGATAAATCGATCTCAATATTCGCTTGTTCTTCGTAGAAATAACAGCGCGGTAATTCAAAAGTATTCCAGCCAGCGAGATTATTGTGTGTGCAAGGGGATAGGAGGATGCGAATGAAAGCCGGAACGCAGTGTGCGGTATCCACGTCACAGGGGAGCTCTCCATCTTCGATAGGAAACTTCACCGAAGCTCGATCTTCTTTTCCAGGAACGTAATACCTTACTCGTTCCCGAAAACTGCTAACGCTCGCAGTAGGAGACAACTTTTAGTTCTCGAGCAATCTAGTTTTATCGGATTACTATCCCGCAATAGCCTCGGCTTGCTCGTTCCACCACTCGAACAGTTCTTCCGGGCGGGCGTGCGGCTCGTAATTGGGTAAACCCGAAAATCTCACGAAAGGACGATCGAAACCAATGAAGAAAAGAAAGAGGTGCGCGTTTCGAGATCCATCGTCTTGCTGCATTCGCCTAATTAGGCTAGGTTCGAGTTTCAAGGGAAGCGCGCTGAATGGATTTCCATCAAATACCACTGCTCCACTGATACCCGCAAATGAATGCCACCTTTCAAAAATCTTCTGGTCCCACATGCAGACTTTGAAAAGGGATTGAATGTGTCCGTATCCAAGAGGGAGTGTATCTGCGATACTGCGGATATGTCCGGGCATCGCGCATGTGTATATCAATCTCTCAATCTTTTCGGAGACAAAACATCAAAAGCAATTCTAATAGTAAAGCCCGACCCATGTGCATTCAGGAAGCATACACTCCTAGTCGAGTGGATGCGAGCACCGACCGCGGCAGCAGGATGGGTGCAATGGGTACTCTCCACTCTCGTTGTCAAAGTGCAAAACATCCCAGTGACACAAGTACTCCCCGTCCTCTCTCTCTCTCTCTCTCCCTCCCTCTCTGTGGACTCTCTTCCCCTTTTGACTTCCGGAAGCATCAGCACCCTTTGCGTGCATGCTCGGCTTTCGCCCTTGCTCTTCTTCCGCGTGCTTGCCGCATCTATTTCTACCGCAGAAAGGCGAATGTTTCTAGTGCACTGCCGCTCTACCATACAGCCAAACGTCAAACGCATGGAATAATGAATTATGTAAAGCGGAAGAAAGACACGTGCCGAGATCAACACTCCACTGCCCCGTCTAACACCTGCACATCCTTCTACCCCCTTTTTACGCCACCCTTCATCCTCGACTACTGATGCAACGTCCAGTTTACGAGTGCGTCAAAGGGAACCCATCACTCTCTTCCCTCAACTGCTCTGCAATCTTTTTTTCCAAGTAGCATGTGCGTTTTTATGGCTTACCCTTGTAGCATAAACGTGCGGCGCGAGAAAGAGATTTACTAGCGATCCTAGCTATTAATTAACGAAGCCTGAAATAATGTAGTGAATGTAGCAGAGCAGTAAAACGAATATTTCTAGAAAACGTAAATTGGTGTTTATTGTGATAGCGAAAATAGGACGTCCTATATTAGAGAGTATTACTTCATTCATTCGCGAAGCTCTATTGGGCACACGTGTTGGGGTCGGCGAATTCATTAAAAAAAGTTAGTGTTCCTCGGTGACTTCATTTGTAACTCGCGATCCTCGTACCAAAAGCAAAGTAAGTTAAGTAACACAAACAGTTAGAAGTTTCGCAGGGGATAGGAATGTCCTCCGGGAGGGTATGTGTCAATGGCAAACTTCCGGATGGGCGTTGTCTTGTATTTCTTGAGCTACCACGTATTAGACCGTAAAAGTTGGTATACACATAGTCTTCCGCAATGAGGACACTTCATTACAAGAGCAAACCTCTTCCTTGCAAAACAGGACGAATTAAGTATTTTCCGAGGAGCCATTAATAAATTAAAGAGATTATCTTGACCCTTTTCCACTCAGTACCGGTGTAACAAGTTTCACTCGGGTATCACCCGAACTCTTAAGGAAATAAAGTACATACCTGTATTGGATTGAAAGTGCTCTCGAGAATTGGCCCTGAAAGGCCATGTTGATAAATGTATGTACCTATAGCGGCGTAATCTTCTTTAGTCTCGAGGAATTGTAGACGCGAGCGATACTTATACGCGTTTCGTTAACATTTCCTTAGTCGCTGCGGCACAAACTGGAACAGAAGTGCTGAACTCCCTGGGAAACTAGCCTGTACCTGTACTAAGTTATATTACGTTTTACCAAATTTAAATATTGGGTCAAGCGGATGCTGGATGTCTTTGTCAAGCACTAGGACACTTTTTACGTTATTTGCAATCGCGAGTGGAATGAATATCCTGGCGACTAGGTCCCTCGGAGGGGATCCAGGAGGCGCGGTACGGGCGACCTGCTTATCGTATCCGAAAGATAAAATGCGTCACACCACCCTCACATTCCCAGGGCTTCCTCGTTCGTTTATCCTCCCGCGAGAAATGGATTAAGCTTATTACCTCGTCGCAATTTGCATTTAAAGTGACAACCGCGTACTCTCTGATTATCGTCAACAAACTCTCACTTGGTAATAACAACTTATCGTATAATGCGCTCTCCCAATGCATTTCATTGAACTGTTTACAATTTATCCGGTAGAGTCGCTAGCTTTTTACTAATGAGCTGCATCCCAACCAAGAGAATGCACAGGCGAACATGAAGAATAAGAAATCGATCCTCCTAACTACGCTAACATTTCGATATCCCAACCATTTATTCCACTGACTTTACAAATGACTTCTATCCTACCAAGAGCTCCTTAAAGATGGAATTCTTTTGCAATTCGAGTATCCTTGGAAAATAAATTCGTGTGCCGTAGGACGAACCGCGAGTTATCTACCGCTATTTGCCTCTCGTCGCTGTATTCGCTTAATTCTATCGAATTTAATGGTCCTCGAAAGACTAGCAAATATCGATGTAACTTTTAGTATCAGTTTTCCATTTATTAGAGCACCAGTTTAATTTTTTACGTTCATCGGCTATTTCCTAACACGACGATAAAGCTCGGCACTAATTTGCATTCGCAATTCATTCTGCGCTTCGGTTCTTGCACCAACCATTTTAAACTGGTTTAGGCGAGCACATGTCCAGACATGTTAAAAAAAATCCAATCTCCTTTACCTTTCGGTAACACAATTAGCTTACCGCATCTGCCAATAGTGGATAGTAGAACGAGACCGTCTGGAGGAAGCATTTGAGAAGTGTTCAGACAGGAGAATAAAAACTGTACTTGTATGCGGCTCTGCCTCCCAGTGGATCTGTAGCTCGAAGTAGCGGCGCATAGTCTGATAAGGAAGTGGAAAGCATGAATTCCTACGTGCTCGACATACGAGCATAGTCGACCCCATATAACAGAAGCGCACTCCAGATTCCTCGATCTCATTCAGCTACACCAGCGACTTTATCAACTGGTAGTGGGTCATATGCAAATCTATAATCGCACGCCCCCAGGCACGCAAGGATCGCATGCGATTTTACAACTTTTTCTACCGCCAAATAGAGTTCCCGCTAGCCCTGGAATTCGCCGCTTGACGCCGCCAAACAAACAATTGTTTCATCATTTTAGTTTTTTCTCTCCCGTACAATTTCAGCGGCAATCTCAGCACCTCAACCTTGTTGCGACGCATTCTGCAGACGTGTGAAACGTTTTTTCCATGGGAGTTTGTACGGGAATTTTTTTCAATTGAACATAGTGCTTTTCTTTATTACTAACATTAATTGTACGAAAGGGGGAGAGAGAGAGAGAGGGTCGTTCTTATTTTATACTGTTTACGTGAAAGAAAATAAACGACCGACCAACTCGACCAGTGCGCATTGTATTTACGCAAAAACCTCTTTTTCATTGTTACAGGCCTCCGAGGTGGCACAATGGAGGAAATTATTTAGCAGCACACCGTCAGCCGGGAATCTTCCTTACTCCACCAAACAAGTAAAAGCAAATCCAAGAGCAAAGTACTAAGAAACTGTCGCAAAATCCGGGCTGAGCCTTCTCTGTTTCGAGAACAGTCCAGTACTAATCAATTGAAATCTAGTTCAGGGGAGATGAATAACCCTTTCCACTGGCTCACAGTTCGGTGAATCGCGGTATTAACAGAAGGCTGAACAATGAAGTCCACTAAAGTAGCAATTTAGTGAATTAAGCCTGGAGCAAGTTCACCCGACGTCCTTAATTTCATCCGGGACGTCGAGGGAAACAGCAAACGGAGAAATTCGAACTCGGCAAAGGCAATGTACCTTTAGTAATTCGTGGTCAAATAAACCGCGACTACTGAGCCACAGCCAGGGACGTCATTACAAGAATTTCCCGCCCTTCGATTACAGATCCTCGTGAATTCTATACACTTAAGTTTATTACCATACATATACCAGAATACAATAAAAGTGTCATCCCACTGTAATTTATCATTCATTCGACGATCCCGGAATATTAATGGACTGGAATATTTTGATTGACTCCGCCAGAAGGGTGGAAGTAAGGAACATTAATCGAAAAGATTACTCCGAGGAAGACAAGCCCCAATTCATTAATAGGCGGTAGAATCAGTGTCTGGTCGTACATCAATAACGCAGGCAGATGAAAAAGGTCGCAGTGAAGTGGAAGGGTGCACTAACTCCGTTGGCAAGTATACGATCCATTTAATACCGGATCACCGATGGAGTGTACCCTTCCCCAGCCCAACACATGTCAACCATGACAATGCTGGGGAAACTGCAACATCCAGCGAAACAGGAACCTAGGCTTCTGGAAGGGTGGGAGTCTGAACGAGCGGAAAGGGCGGGTTGGTGCGCGTGAGTGCAGCAGTTACAGATTAAGCGCAACTAAACCTCCCTTGAACAAGTTGGCTATAAATTCTATGGAAAGATTAAGACAGTCCTCGGTTCCCTTGTAACACTGACGACTGCCTTACGAACCTGGGAGTCTGGCTGTTGCAAAGGTAATAAGGGCGCCAATCCTCGTATCTTCGATCTCACCCTCCCCGCTCCTTACTCTAACTGTGTTTCCCTAAGCTATTTCGATCTTGCTATCTCCCTGCCTCTCTTTATTTCCTTCTATCAATCACTTTGCAATCATCCCCATTCTCCTGACGCTCAACGCCCACTTGGTACTTGCTGCTGCCGTTCCAACATGTTACGTAAAGAAATCTCAGTAGCAGCTGGCCCCATTCAACTTTTCGGCCGTACTTCAGAATAGAGATCATTGCGCAGTACCACTCGCAATGTCTGTTTAAATACAATCGTTAAACGTGAAAATTAGGCATGTTGTGCAGCTCGTTATTAAATGGACTGATTCGCTTACAAAATGAAGGTAGAGTCTACAAGACTAGTTAGAATAATCGTTTTAACTCTACGAAGATGTCAAGACTAAGTGCAGAGATACAGACAGTTGATTAACAATGGCTGATTGTTGCGGCTGGGAGAAGACAAATTCGCTTAATTTCACTCCAAGCCTAGTTATGTCCCAAGTGGGTTGGTTGCTGGGCTTCCCGAACCTAAGGGAATCCTGGTGAATCACGCGATGGGTAACATGCGACGAAGCATTTATCCTGGACTTGCTCTCGCCGCGCCACCGTGGATTTCGCACACCAATCCTGTTGAACTAATACTCCCTTGAAAATTAGTCACGATCACTCTTCCGTGCAGTTCTCGCCCCCCCAACCCCCACAACCCCCCACCTCCCTCCTTCTTGCGCTTTCGGCTAGATTAATTTCCCCATTCTTTTACAACAAGCACTGTCCTCCACAGCCACACGCAAACTTCCGAAGAATTTCCGAATTACTTGGCGGTGATGCGGATCCGTTTATTTGCATATTCGATTTCCTCAAATTATTCCAATATCGAAATTGATTTGCGAAAACGATGCATCGAAGTTTTTGTATTCAATAAAGGAGTGCGCGCCAACGGTACGGCGGATAGTTGGGCCTCAATTCTTCCGTCCAGTGTGCATCGATTTCCCTTCAAAGTGTATTAAAGCCATTCGAATATATTTTCCGCGCGAGCGAGTAGCCATCCCAGGTGATGGGCTGTTGAAAGCTGCTCTTGCTCAAGTATCGCAGAATACCTCGACGTATTGATTGTAACGCCAGATCGATATTTCATCATGTACGAACGTAGAAATTAAGAATGTGAGAATATGTGTAGCGTGAGTCAGGTGCGGGCGATCAGCCCAAGAAAAGGGAGTTGAGGAGAGTAAGTATAGTCTTCAAAGAGTTTAAAGAGAGTCATTATAAGAACTAAGAGGTCGGAATCAAAAAGAATAGTTAAAGAGTATGAATCAGTCAGTATTGTGAAGCAAAGAGTTTTACTCTAAAAATAACCACGTTCAACAATTCCAAATTTACACTCTCAAATCTTATTCTCCACGCTATCATCAATCGTCCGATTATTTCTGTCTCAGGAAAGTAAGGAAATTTGCTAGAAATACAAATCCACTCGGAATTCTTAGTCATTTGGTGCAGCGGAATTAACGCGAAATTAAACACAATTTTATATGCTGCTCGCGCTGTTGGAAATAGAAATACTCTATGGTTATGAACGCACATTCTTTAATATCGTGAACCAAGTGCTGACATGCGTGAATATTGTAAAATTTGCAAATATTAAATTTGCCTTAATGTACTGCGTGATACAACTGCCCGCCTGCCCTCCGAAACCTACAACTGTTGCTAAGCTGTATTTTTCATCACTGGTTTGTCACATTGTTTCGAAATATCCAATTCTTCGACACTGACATATGTATCCAGCAGCATTACTCGCGAAAATGATCGCAAGTGAATATTAACGCTGCATATTAATGTACAACAACTGAGCGGAGAACTAAATAGGGCCATTTTTTCATTCTTGTTACTTAGTCACTTTGATTCAGGTCAGGGGTGCGAGAATGGTGCCACACAAGAAGATGAAACGGAAATGTCGAGCACACACACGGCTACGAATACCACCGAAGGTGTGTTGCGCTTCGCTACCGAAACAAGTGTGTTGGTTTTTTGTTTTCAGCGCTGGTGGCACATTTAATACTACGTAACCCAGTACCGCGTGCTCGCCTAGAGAAAACCCCAATTGGATTCACGCATCCACCACACGACACTATGTAAATGGGTATTGATTAAGAGTGTATAATGGATATTGACTTAGTGTCTCCAGTGAGTAGTTCAATTAGCTACCAGTTTTAACAGTTATCCTATTCGATCCATCAGGGAAAAGCTACGAGTATATGTCGCGTCTCGCTTTCATACCAATCTGTTGTACTACATACAAAAATTCCTTCATCACCACTCGACAGGCACGCTATTGCTGTTCCAGCAATTGTCGACTCGCAATTAAATCGATGCATCTGCTTCCTGACTCTAAAGTGTGTAAGGCTCTTCTCTCGCTGTTAATCGGGTCGTCAGTGATTACTTATCAATGGAAGCAGTGTGAATAGGCCGAGATCGGTCGGATCGATCGAGATCGTTGCTCTTCTACAAGCGAAAATCTGTGCCAGTAAAAAGCCTCGAGGACAGCTACTCCACCATCTACTGCCAACCACTTTCTATCCTGTAACTCTGACTATTCGAGTAGAATCAGATTTCAAAGATTGTCATTCGCTTCTGTACGATTGTGCCCGTCGCGAACAGTAATTACCTGGGATCATTCACCAATGCCACCGCTATTTTAAACCCACTATCTCTCACATGCGTAGCTTCTACTTCAACTATTCTTGCACTTGAAATGACAGTGAACTCGCATGGAATTTCCATACCACGAAAAATATTATTTCAAAATACGAGTCATAGTATTTCGACCGCTATTCCACTACGTTCCGCGAAGAATACGTCAGGATTTGATTGCACAGAACTATCGGAAAGTGTTCGGAAGCCCAGAGTACATCTTTCGTAAGATTGTAGATATTTATAGCTACCTTAGATGGTATGAAAGATTTCGTAACTCGTTAGGCTCTGTTCTCTAGGACACTTTCCCGGATATTCGTGTGTGAATCTCACCTTTCGCACGCTGCAGCTTCTTCTTACTGAAAACTAAATTCCCTCTTCGACTGAAAATCGAGGCAACTTTTCGTCTCAGAGTTTTATCGCGTGAAATCGCTGCGCTTCTTCCTCGCCAATTTGTTGCTTGCTGTGTTCCTTTACCCTTTATCCACCCCTTTTTCGGTGACGCCTTTGTTCCCGGTTCTTCACGTTCTGCCCTCTTTTCTCCGCAGCAGCCGTAACGCTTCCCCCCTTTTGTATGTGTTTCAGTGCGGGCGGCGCGGCGCGGCGCGGCGTTCTCTCACGCCGCATACGCTGATACCAAAGTTACGAGAGATGAGGAGAGGATATGCGCTACCCCAAAGGAGCGGCTACTCAAAGGGGGATCGGCAGAGATTAATAAAGACATACCGGCGCGTAGTAAAAAGTTTCGAGAGAGTGAGAAAGAGCGAGCGAAGAAGAAAGGGAGAAAGCGACAGTACTTTGTTTACTAAAACCCAGAACATTACAGAGAAATAATAGAGCGCAAAACTAAGAGCACATGAAACGACAGGGTTTGTTATAAAGGGGAGACTCTAACAAAAAGAATTGTAAGAAGAGACTGACAAATACTGCATACAACATATGGATACGCATTAAAAGAAAAGGTGTATATGTATGAACGAAACACCTACTTCTTTGCCTGTATATTCGACCTGATATTACAGGCCCGGAAATTACTGGAGATATCAGGTAGTTACAATCATTCTCACTAGGGAAATAAATTTTAGCTCTAGGAAAGTGCAGTTAACTTTTGTCGCACTTTCGGAGAACTATTAAGAAGTGATAACAAATAAAGTGACATGATTGTGGTGCGCCATTGTAAGAAGTCTCATTTTCTTACAAGTGTAGAGCGTATAGTAGAAGAACAGGCGGAGTTAAGCGGCAAGTTGTACGTGGTAGTTAAATAAGCATAAGGTAAAGGGAGAGAGTGTCTATCTCTCTCCTTTTCCCTCTAGAAAAGTGCTGAAATTACGTCGATATTTCTTCCACAACATTTATAATAACCAACGCGGGTTCGCCGGCGTCCAACTATCCGGTGTGTAGAGAACAATAGCGCAGGAAGGTGGTGGGCTCGCAAGCAAGAAACACTTTTATCCAGAGCGACACGTTGGCGGGATCGTTTCTCCTCCGGTTTTAAAGCGACGGCTAGGTATTCATGTATGTCCCGCCATTCTAAATTTAGCCAGTCGTCTCTGCGCAAAACATTTATGAGTGCCTGCTAGCCGTGAACGCTAACTAGGAACGCGGTAGCTACCTCTTTCGCTCGAGCAACTCATCGATCAGTCAGCAGGGGCGCGACGGCTACACGAGATGGATGACACAAGTTCAAGGGAATTGCCGATTCGGTAAACAAGCTGTGAAATCTCATATTGGATTCAGACGTAAGTGAGAGATAGTGCGACCGGCTGCTATTCCCTCGGCGATGCGGGAGACTAAGTGAGTGCTGGCAATTAAGGTCGATTTGTTTTCGCGGCTAGCGACTCGATACACCTACACTTGTGGAACAAGAGTTTTCGCAAAGCAGGAGGAACACTTCCACCGGTCCTCACTGAGAGAAAGAAAGATGGAGGAGCAAAGACAGACCAGAGACGAGGGTTCATTCAAGTCCAGTAAGAGGCGGTGAGAATCTTTGATAAGGCACGGCCAGCGTTGGGACTGATTGGTTGCCCGAGGCTTAGCGTCACCGTTCAAACAATGCGCTCGCTCCTAACAATGCAATCCCCGCCTGGGATTTAGATATATAGGACCGAACACAGCTTATAATGCAGTGTCGCCATCAGCACATGCTGCCTCTCTCACTTTCTTATACGCCGATCTCCTGACTTCTGAAAGGCCCTTCAACAGCTTTGATGCAAAACACCCTCGGCAATAAAGGGCTCAAGGAAAACTTCATTATCATTTCAAATCAACCCAAGAGCCCTCTTCCTTTTTATCATGATCCTTGTACTACTCCAATTCCTTTTCTGCCGAAACTCGACACAGCAAATATTCGCGAAAATATCTCCCCGGCAATATTCTTGTAATGTAGAATAGGAGCTAATGTCGAAAGGAGATCTGGTGTTTGCGACCAAAGGGCAAATTACCACCATGTACGATATCCACTATTTGTCGAACAGCAACCCAGACAAATACGGTAGTTCCAACCTTGCAAACAATATGTCGCAAGTGTAATTAATTGTTGTTTGCCAGTTAAGAGGAGGACCAAGTGCAGGAGGTCGCAAGGGCAACCCTGAATGCACTTTATGAATACCGGCAGTTCTCGCACTCCAAAGAAACTGGAACAACGATTGTACCACAGTACATGCGGAGCTGTCAGAAAGAACTTACACAATTAAGGTCCACCTAAAACTTGCTAGTGCGCAATATGCGCATGCAACGCTACGCCAATAATCTGATTCACTTGACATCCGATCGATCTGTGGCCATATCTTCAATAGTGGGCCGGACATATAGTCAACCTGTCAACGAACACGGCAAATTGGCGATTTAATTACAAGTCTCAGGAGCAGTGGACAGAGTTACTAGTCTAATGGAATTGCTCATAATGACCGATCGCTCGTAGTCTCCTATCTAGGCATGAATTCAGGATAGTAATGTACGCGCCTGCGTGTATACTGGAGATTGTATATTCGTAGTACACAAGAACACGATACCATATCGGGGTTATAGGCCAATGCATATAGATCAGTGTGCTTGTGGCAGAAGAGAGTATGTATCAATCGAGGAGAATCTATGCGGGTGTGTGTACATTTGAAGATAGTAGGAGTATTGCCGGTGGCGCAGTGCTAGAGGTCGGTCGGCTGGCACTCTCGCGGAAGAAACCGGAGGACGGAGATGAGTTTCAGTTTGAATTCGGCCCGTGCCTCGTTAATTTTTCGCCCCGTGTTACTGGCATTGTTTAGCCCCGAGGAAAGAGTGTTTATTGCCCGCAGCTCACGAGACGGAAGTTCGCAGCCCGTGGAGTTCGTTTGCCTGGCTCGAATCATCGAGGCACGCGAGTGCACCAGCCCGTGTGCGCCCATACAAACCAGCTCGCTCTTCTCTTCACCCCACCCCGGCATCCTCCTTTTAATGATTTCAATCTAACAAGGTCGTCTAAGTCGTGCGCATCGCGGGGATGCTCAAGTGTCGTAAAAATGAGAGTGCACCGCCCCACGTTGCCGCGCGAGAAAGAGGCGGTCTGCGAAATCGTACTAGAGCAGAATTAAAACAAAAAAAGCAGAGGGAAATCGAGACAAGCCGCAGCCAGCGGAGCATAGTAACGACTACGTCGGCCTGTGAATGAGATTTCAGCGAGCATCATTAATGCTGCAAACGCGTTAGAATACCAACGATACGAGTATCCGTCAACGAGAAATTAATCCGCTTTCTATCAATTCTGCTCGCAATCGAATATCTCCCAATTTTTCTCCCCACTCTCCGTTACGTCGCACGCTGCTGCGTCGAATTATTCCGATGCGAGTTTCCGTGATGAGCCGGCGATATAATTGGCGACTGGCCTCCAATTGCTGTAACGGCTCACCCTCATCCTCCCTTTCTTCTGCGAGTAGGAACAAAAATCCAGCATTTCCCAGCCACATCGCACACTTTGTCATGCCTTCGATGAGGCAAATCATTTCCGCTGAATGTATCGCGCGCTTCTCTTTTTAATGCGCACAAGCACGGGAACTTCCTACACCGAAGGATCGACTTTCAACGACCTTGTTTCTACATTCGGCCTTCAATACTGGGAATTTCATCGCAGACGCGAAAGCAAGCCTATATAGTTGCCCCTTTTGGAAAATCGGGTACACCTGAGTTTTGAAATTATTGTAGCGGATTTGGTACGCCCAGTTTTGTAGGTCGCGAGTGGTCGTATGTGTAGTAGGGAGCGCTATATGAAGAAATCAAAATTCTCGTGAGTACCCATGTGTGTAAAGCACATATGTATCGTCTGTCAGTGTATCAGGCGTATGTACACCTCTTTTGTGGATCACCGAGGAATAACATTCGGCTACACATAAACGTGACGAGGTCGGGACATGTGCTGGCAGAGGCACACACATATACAGGCAGTATGTAGAGATGTGCCGGTGGGAACGAGAGAGAAAGCATCCCTGATCCGAAATGATCTGGTTGCTCGCTCCCCTAGAGCCGCGCCCCTCGACAAATGTCAAATTTCGTATGCAAGCGCACGATACAACGCCAGTACGGTTTTGCCGTCGTTTCAAGATCGTGTAAAGGCATAGCCAGCTGACGAAGAAGAGACAAAAGCGAGAAAGTGGTAGTGCCGACACCAGAACCGCAAAACTTATTCCGCCTGAATTGAAGATGTGAAAACAAAGCAACTGACACCCAGGCCGATTTTCCAGCGTTGAGAGGACCCGGGGAGGAAACGCTTCAACGTTTCCTGCGCAGTGTTAAGACTCGCAATCTGAATTGCAAATTCGACAGGTTCGCCTTCTGCTTTGCCACATTTGATATTCACTGTCAAGGCGCAACGATATACGCCCTGGACGATTCGCGTAATTACATTCAACCCGCGCGACACTTGCGAAAGGCGCGAGTGGTATATCTTTCGGAATCTTTCCGAGGGAGCTTGGGATTCTCTTAGAATAATATTGTCAATCCTCCGCAAGGAGAGACCTTGGAAAGAGCGCTCTTAATTAAAACGAAACTTAGCGGACCGATGGTCACCAATTAATCGATTTAATATTTCCAATGAGAAACTTTTTCTCTCAAGTTCATTCCCTTATCGCACGCCGCCTGACGGATCCCGGATACTTAAACGGACTACACTTGAGACCAAAGTGCCAGGAGGAGAATAGCACCATAATAGTTTTACCTGAGTGCTAATTACTGCCATTCAGTTGGAATCCTGATGTTCTTCCGCCCCATTCTGCCACAATGGCTACTGATAAAAGAGAAAGAGGGTGGGGCGAAAGTGAAAACGAGTAGCACACAAATCTCAGTGGGTCACCATAAGTTTAAAAGGAATTAAAGGAAACCATATAAAAAGTCAAAGCAAACACTCGAAGGGATCGTAAATGCTTTGACTTACGACTCGTCTATTCACCTCGGACAGTAGACATTCCTATTGTATTCTTTAATCGAAACAGATAATTTTCAGTTAATGATGTACTTTTGCTTAAATAAATAATTCCGCGAGGGAATGACATATAAATGTTATAAACTCGAAGAGGATGGAGCACTGAAAGAATGCGCAAGCAAGAAACCACAGAGAGTGAGCTGGCGGAATAATACATAAAGCCGGCGAGCAAGTCGAAATTTTGATAAGGCAGGCATTATTTCTGGAAACAAAACCCGTGCGCCGGTGCGTGTATTTACCCGAAAGTAGAGCAATTGTACAATTTAAACGCTCTAGTCTGTATGTGTTCTCCCGACGCGCTCATTTCCAATTAAAACCGACGAAAACATGTCGAAACCATTATCCGCGCGCGGAAATAATTACCGCCGACTACGAAAAGAAGCTATTGGTGAAATCCGAGAGGGGCGAGAGGAGGCCGTCCCAGAATAATGAATGGCACGCAATGCAGAAAGACTCGGAGATTTAAATAAATGCGTGTTTGAAATTACTCTTGCCAATTCCATAACACTGCAGCCGAGCCAGTAAACGAAAGACCGAATCAGTGCAATCCGATTGAACCGGAAATGGATCAGGCTCGAAGGTAGATTTTGCAGTTGAGTACGGTAACAAGGTCACTCGCGCATCCTTTATTAATTAAGAAAAATAACCAAAATGGACTTACCATTATTTATCGCGGCCAATGCGACGGCGCTGAGGAGCCACGTAGTTACGCTGATGCCAGACATCTTCGCTTTTCTTCGTTGCGAATGTTCACCTCACATAATACGTGTCCCACCCGCGTTGGAAACAAGCTGAAAAGGCAAAATATAGATTACATTAACCAGCTGTGTACGAGCAAGCAAGAGCCGGTATCAGAACCTTCCCGGTGCGTGTGTGTTACTTGCACGAACGGGTACCGTGAACATTAAGCGACCTTAATTTGCCTTATGACCTTACAAAATGTGAAATCGCGATATTAAACTTAAAATTTCAATCCGCTAATGGGTATTCGACAAAAACGTTGGTAATAAATACTCATAAAGAAACGAGAGCGTCCTGCTTCTCACGTGAATAGTATATTGCAGTAGAAATGCGGAAAATGGCAAATTTCAAGGCGCGTGAAGTTACTGCATGAGCCGAAGACGTAACAGCATCGAGAGGAAGAAGTCGTGTGGAAGTTGTCGCGCGAACCGAAGGCGAGTGCGATAATCACACGACTCCCGACAATGCCACGTGCGTTAAAACGAATCATGTAAATTCACGCGTTTGGAAATTGGCCACTTTACACACTTGTATCACAATCTACTATTATTACATTCGTCTCCCATATTACATATGATTCTGGAAAGTATCGGTTGAAGCGCATTAATAACAGGCAATGGTTCAATTCGGTCGTTCATTCCAATGCTTGGCGGAAGAATTCCGACGGTTTCTTGGATCAGTCTTTCCGGGACGAGAACAATTTCTTGCCACGCGGTCTTGTGAAGCAGCTCATTCGTCACGAGAGATAGCATTGCAGCTCGCGCCTGGAATGAATCCTCGCGAAGAGTGTGACATCTCTTGCCAGAGTTTCTTGCTCCGGGCGGCTTTAACGAAATGGTCGAGAAGAGCAGCGGCGTGACCGGGACTAACGTTAGCCCGTCCCCGGCGCGCGCCAAATTCTTCACGGGGACCTCGCCCTCGAGCGCAAGCTCATCTCGGCCGGAGCGCAGTCGGTCCGGCTTTCCTTGACGTGGTCCATTTATTCAAATTGCACGCGCCGCCACTTCGACTGACAACTCGGGTGGAAGAGACAGCCTGCTGAAAGGCTAGAGGTAAATGAGGAAAGGGGCGAGGGTACCCGAGAGACAAGAGAGAAGCTGACAGGTAGCCAAGAGGATGCAAGAGAGTTTAAAGAATAGAAAGGAATATTGCCAAAGAGAGCGAAGGAAACCTAGCTAGGGGAAACCGTTGCGACACTTTCGGCGAGCAGTTGATAAAGTTTTTCGTACCCGCCACTCCCTCGGCATTCATTAACTACCCTGGAACACAATACCGAGACCACCGGGTGTCATTTTTGGCGCACCTTGTGTTTCGAGAGTTCTTCATCCCCCAAAATCTCCTTTCCATTCAGAGAGCAAAACTACCTAACAATGGAGAGGCTTTAACAGACTTATTATCACGAACAAGTTTCACAATAAATAGTACGAATTTTACTTCAAGTCGAAAGTTCGTGATAGAGCCAGAATTTGGCATCTAAGTGAACGAATGTGTACAGATTATAGAGATTGAATATCTATTTGCATAGCAACATCCTCGCATTATCCGCATAATGATCAAATGTAACAGATAAACCTTCGTTGTTCGCCATTATGTTTCCAATAATAATTTGAATGATGTATAGATTTGTATACTTGTGATAAAAAAGAGCCGAATGTGCAGCGCGGGTATGCCATACTCCGATACCATTACACATAATGCAGTTTAATAAATTGGCATCTTTTGCGCAGAGCTGTCTGAAAATCCATCAATATTATATTTCGCCGAATATAGATGAAATTTCACAAAATCTGACTGGCGCCGGCGGCGACGCCGAAACCGAGCCGCGTTCGTTTTTAGTGGGATCAATTGATTTCAACGTTTGATGAGAAAAGTGAAGTGCTCAGACAAAGTTACGCGTATAGCGGCCTGATAATGATCAATCGCTTGGCGGATGTCAATTGGAAAATCCATGAATTCACGTATTGCGCCAGGTGCATTCCGAAGTATGCAATTCCGAACGGTTTTAGCCTGTAACATAGAAGAAGCACGAAATTATGCGATGGGAACCCTAGTGAAATGTAAATGGACAAAAGTTATTCGAGCGTGCCCGATGGGAGCACGAAATTCCATCGGGCGAGACGATCATTAGGCCGGCCGTGCGCGTAATTTCGGTGTTCAACCGTCGAAGTCATTACCAGGAGAGAGCGAAGATCGTTATCCGCACGGTCGGGGCGCACGAGATGTCGATCGATCACTTGGTAATCGCCTGTATAACAGTGAGACTCGCGGATGGAAATCTCGCAATGCACGCCAGACACTAATACTTAATACGGAACTGGAACGAAGCACGGCTTTGGAATGGATGATTCGATGATGACTTTAAATGATACCGTCTTGCAAGCCGGCATGATTGGAGGGTGCACCACTGCGAGCAAATAATGGGAGCTCGAAGCTCACCATTCCAACTTATCGCCGGGGGATCGGGCGAGTTGCACTGTCGACAGGGAGCGATGTGCGAAAACAGCTGGGGCAAGACAGGTCAAATAATACGGAAGGGTAGCTATTTGTCCTGGCGTGAGCACACGAAACATGACGTGCCGGACGGAAAACAGAGCAGTCCCTGCGTGTTAACGCTTCAAGCGGAGACCGTCAACGCGAGCATAGGAGAGAGTGAGAGCGAAAGAGAGAGAGAGAGAAAGAGAAGAAAAAGTCGCAGGGGCGAGAACGATTAACGGTGCGAGAGCATGCTGACCGGAATCCTAAAGTTCGAGAGTAGCACGATCAAAGGATCTGCCTGGAACGCAGCGTAATGTTACCATAGGTCAGAATTCGGTGTAATCCAGGAGGAAGAAAGAGAAACTGGGAATGGGTCTCCCCGTGGATTCTTTGGCACCGTGCCCCACTCCCCCAGTAACAAGAGAAACAGGATAGTTCGGCCTTACCTATTGCCGTTGCTACGCCGCTTTCATCACTTCGACGCGGCCTTTCAATGGTTACGCTTCAGTGAGAACCCAGTGGCCCTTTCTTTCGAGCGCTCCTCTTCCAATCTCTTTCAACCAGCCGTCCTACTTCCGCACGCAACGACACAATTCGTCACTCGCGGCGATCGTTTAAACCGAAATCTGATGAAACTTTGACCGAGCGAATGCCGTTAGAAATTCCCCTGGAGGAATTAGCAGAAGGGTGGCCGCACGTTCCTCGTGCCAGCCAGCCTCCAGTTGAGCTGCAGTCCGGTATCACTTTACTTTCAGCGCACAGCCACCGTGGCACGGATGGTAATTCGCTCTTATACCCACAAAGTCCCCTCAAGTATTATTCCGGACGAACGGAATGTTAGCAATCCGACTAGTCTTCCCCACTTCCCGCACCCTCACTCTAATATCGGCCTGTTCACCTGGCCCGTCTTTTTAGGCCAGCCCCGTTCTTCAGCCGCTTCTCGCGCGCGCTCACCTCCGTCGCCCTCGCTCCGCAGTCGCTAATTAATTTCGAACACAGACGCGATAATGGCGCGGATCCTGCGGGGGTGTTTTAATTAAAACACCATCGGGATGACACTGCCAGGATACACTTGACCTTCCGCGCGAGAGGCTTAATTGAATCTCCTTCGACTGCGAGATACGTCAATTAATCTGCCGCTTCACCCTCACATCTTCGAGTGCTTGCTCCAGAAGAATACATGTACCAGTCTTGTTTTGTATCTCGCTGCAATCGGAGTGCACCCGCCACTGGCACCTGTCTCACTCTAACAGATTGATTCCACTTGAGCTAGCAGAACCTTTCTAGATCCTGAGATTCGGATCAATTGGCTGTTGCGTGTTCTTGGAGTAGCGTCAGCCGCGGCTTTTAAGTAGTACGAGCTGGCTATGGTCAGACGCGCAACCTCAGGCGAGGCGCGCACACAGCCTGGCCTCTTTTCCGATCATAATGGGGGAGGAGAACCGTTTGCCAGTGGGAAAGTCTTCAGCGTTGAACTCTCAGCTTTTTCCTTGGCGGGCTTGATGATAGTAGTGGTGGTTGAGGAAGAGTAAACAAGGATAATCCGTGAGCGATGGGGCTCAGGTGTCACAGTAGTCAGAGTCACTGTCAAGGCAGACCCGCACACTCTTCGAGAGCGGTTTTTCGCTCTCGTGCCCGCTGACAAACGCGACTGTCACTCAGCACAGACTCGCTCGTTATCAACGAGTTCACATGGGAATACACGAGGAGCGAGGAACAGGCGACGAGCTCTTGTTCACGCTCCCATTGATTTGTCTCCAGTGGCAAAGGAGGGCTCAGAGCCAGCAGTAGTCGGTGTGTCAAAGTCACGCGAATGACGACCCCCGGATGACACGGAGAGCGATGTAAGTGGGCTCTTTCTCCCTTTCTCTCTCTCTCTCTCTCTCTCTTTCTCTGTTGAAATCGCGCGCGCGTGTTAGTGTCACGTCGGTGCAGACCTTCCTGTGAGCTTGCGATCCGACCGTGCCGCGGTGCGATAGCGAACTGACGTCCTGACGAGTAGCAGCGCCCCGACGACGGGCGCCCGACGAACCATCCGCCACCGGCTTCACCGCAGTTAACCTACCACCCACGCAACCCCCTACGCTCCGCGCGCACCCCCATCCCCCGCCTCGCCGCCCCACCGCCCCACCAACACCTGACCGTTCTGCTCGCAGCCTCCTCACTCTCTCGCATACCTATTTTGTGAAATTTCACCCGGCTCTTCTCCACAGGCCACAGCTTGCCTCGATCCTCGAAAACCAGCCCCCTTTTCTAGCATAAGACTAGAACGACTGATTAGCTGTGAAAAGTGCTTCCCTTCGCTCGGTCGAACCTACCATTGTGTCCTCTACCTTGAATCGGGGGCAATTTTCCAAGAGAGCCACTCGCCCCTTTAGAATGCGACCTGGTGACTTTGAGCGTGACTTTAGGGATGTAGGGGTTCAACTCCCCTGGCTGATTAGGGTACTCGCGTCAGAGGTCACACGAGCATCATTAACGCCGGAGGATAATAGGGACGGATTGATTTTAGAATAGTATACGCCTCGTATTTCCAGCACCGAAACCTACCGACTTTGATGTCCTCCAAGTCATACTATTCCAGCCCTTCTCATTTCAACTATCGATTGAATTAGATTCGACGATGAAGGAAGCCTGCTATTAAATTCCTCCTATCTTCTAAATTCCATCGGCGCCCTCTTTGATTGCAAAGTTTCTCTACACGCTCATCGTTGAGCGTTCTCTAGTAGTGTTCCATAAACTTCCAAAAATATGTTTAGGCATTTCGAATTTAATACTAGTTTCTGATGAAACATTATTAATACCGGAGATACTGAACAGCGTCAGGTACATCTGGCGCATTGTGTTACAGGGAACAGAACTGACTATCGATGTATTATGTACAGTTCAGAGTAATACTGAAATTCCGCATACACTTTGTATCTATTGTCACATGCAAGGATGTGACAATAGGCATTGCGTTTACACTGCATCGATTACGCTTTTGATATATTTGCACAGTTGCTGCAGAATAGGACTGCAAGTGAACGAAACCGTTGACTACAGTTCATACTATCTGTATGGAAATAAGTAGATTTTAGTGAAAGGTCGCTTTTTAAGCCGATGGCTAAAAATATAGTACTTTACTGGCAAGTACGACATAAATGAATATGTACAATTGGGTCTTTTACTCTTGGGATGAGTGAGAGGTGGAGGGAATAGGAGACAGGTCGTTTCACACAGCAGCGCCTCGCTTAATTACTAGTTACTTGTAACCCGAGTTAGGAGCGTTTAGCTCACAGTTCGCGCCATCCGACAAAAGCTTATACCGTTACGACGAACTATTCCCACTGCTGTCTCGAATTCAACAGTGAGGCTGCGTCACCCAGCGGTCCCCATTATTTCGAAATCATATTACACGTACACAGGTGAAAATAGGGTCGAGCGTTGGGAGCTTGATCCATATTGCATGTCCCATACTTCTCAATAACAGTATGCATAGTGTCGACTTGCCTATAGTTTTCAGTGCTTCCACATACGGAAACTCTTGGAAGCTTAGAGCGGAATAGATGCTAGAATCAAATTGCAGTTAAGCTCGAACGAACCAGTGGTGTTGCTGTGACGTGAAAATGGCTTCTGTTGAGGTGTAAGGTAGTACGAAACGATGGTGTAGCTGTCTCTAGAGTGAAGCCTGCTTTCCCATAAAGCAGAGAAAAGTGGCAGATCTAGCAATGAAACGCTGGCAATTTGACCAGTGGCTATCCCTTGTCGCCTTTGGTGAGGCTTCCAGGCCTGTTGTGTGTTACCGGACACACCGCTCTCGTCAGGGCTACATCGAGGCGCGTACACTGTTACACTGCGCTCTCTGCCGGTTCTGCGCGAGCATGTACAGGCAATCGTAGAGACCGCCGATAGCACCTACACCGAAACGAGCGGCTCCTAGATAGTTGGCAACGGTTAGCCTATACAACATACACACGTAGATTGAATCGGACATTGGACGCCGTCGGCTCAGCGTTTGAACAAGGAAACTGCGTTCGCAAGTCCACTATACTCTCCAATAGGATACGAACGAACCCAACCGTCCGGACATTCAGGTTATCGAGTTGTAATGTAAGCTATGAAAAGCGACTCCGACTCCGAACCAACAAAATAGGAACCGCCTCGAAATTTACATCAGTTTGCCCATAAATGATCCCAGTGTACCCTGCAAATTTGTTTGAGCCAGAAAAAAGCGGACCTTGCAAAAGGTGCAGCCAACTGTGGGATATTTCGAACGATCCTGAAAGAAAGGGATTCGTTCAAAGAGCATTTGACGTAGACTGGCCTTTCGATCTGACCAATAAATATATCGTGCTGCAGAAATTGCACACTTCGGTACTATTCCGTAAACTACTTATCACTCTATACCACATTTTAGTAGAAGTTTCCGGATGTTTGAATGACATATAGAAAAGCTTGTAATGCTTGTTCTAGTCGTAATGGCCACCTGAGGAAGTTCTGCCGAGGGCCGCCAATTTCCAATGTTCGCAAACACCACAACATCCACGTCACAAGGATACGGTCACCTTAAGGTACTAACAAAAATACCAATAATGGCCTCATTTGCATTTATTTCTCTAATATCGCCTTCGCCTTAGATCAAATATTTGCAATCACCGAGGAATGTATACGCGTGTAGAAATGGCGAAGATTTGACGCCCGCTGCTCATCGACGTTACGCGTCCTTCAAAGAGAGCCTCATTACCGTAGAGCTAAACCCGGCAACTTGTAACGCTAACCGTTTCGTTTGAGAAAACATGCCTCCGAACTTTTGATATTTATGTTCGTCTTCATTCGCGTCTGAATACTTCGTGAGCCATCTTTTTCTCTTTGCTTTTTCTGTGCCTCTCTCTCTCCCACTTCCCCCCCCCCTCCCTCCCTCCCTCCCTCCCTCCCTCCCACTCCTAACTCTCTCAATTTTTTGTGTCGGCAAGTACACCTGGTGGAAAGTTTCCTTGAGCGGAACCTCGCATTCCCTTTGCTCGTTTACGCGAGGACAGCGCCGTTAAGAGTGCTCTTTTCAGCGAGTCACGCGCCAACCTGCTGGACACGTAGGTAGGTCCTTTGTTAAGACTAAAACTAAGGAGGCGTAAGAAAAGGACTCTGGCAAATATGACGGCTCATCGTTCTACATTAGTCCCCGAAAGAATATACATTTGCCTCACTCCCTCATCCTCTCTTTTTCACCCCCCGGTTCACGTTCGACGAAGCTTTCCTTTTTGTAAAGTTACTCGTCATAATAGCCGGCATTGCACGCTCGTTTTTCAGCGTGGATGCGAACTAAAGGCGACGCGAAAGAACGAGAGGGGTATCACGCGTCCTTTACAAACAAGGGTTAATCTAGCATCGACCTGATTTCAGGAACAAGCCAAGCCGCACTGAGGGATGCGCCGGTGATGGTGGTGTTGGCTTAAGTGAAAGAAGAAGAGCCGGAATTACGTGCGAAAGGTACAGCGATGTCGATCGGGGTTCGACCTCGGCATCGTGCATCGTGGATTTCAATTTTTCACGGCGAGGTCGGAAGGGAAGCGCATAGAAACTCCTCGCTGCTAAACGGAAAAGAAGTGAACGGGTGGACCAGCGTCGGTGGTGCCGCGACGACTAGTTGCTTCCCTCCCATTATCTTTTACCTTCGATTTCCGTTAAACTGCTGAAAGTACTCGCGCGCCATTGCCATCGGCGTACCGCGCGCACCGGAAAAATCAATGGTTTAATGCATCTTTATCGTTCCGGGGCAACGCTACGATGCGGTCGTATCATAAATTTGGCGAAAGGAGGTGAAATGAAACGCTACGCTTCGCGTCGTTAAGAGCCGAAAATTACGAAGAGAACGAAATTGCCCACTCGCCCCGACCAGCTGCTCACCCCTCCCTCACCCCTTCCTAACCCCTTCCTCGAGATATCCGATTTTTCCTGTTTCCTCAAGAACTTTCCTGGCGATTCAACAAACCTTACAATTTCATTGCCGCAGTCCTTACAAACCACTTTGCACAGTGTAACTTGATTATTGCAATACTTGGGTAGTAATTCATTTGATTCGACTCATTTACATCGACAATACCCATCGAACTGCACAATTTTATGGTATCTTTCACCTGACAATCCTTCGAAATACAAAAGTTTGTAGACCATAGCGATGCAATCGAGCATTGATAAAGACCCGCCGCCACATGATACTGTAGAATCGAATTGAAGTAACCGGAAACTCTGTAGCGGATCATGTACCTCGGCAAATGAACGCGATTGAGGCATCAGTAACTTATACTACTTCCTTATGATCTGTAACATTTTTGAACCACCGGCCGAATTATTCGCAAACCCAACTCAAAATGAACAAAGTGGGCTACCGACTGGATATGACGGATGATGCCATAAATTTCGTCATACGTGGCCCGTGCATACAGTTCATGCATAGAGGAAGTGTAACGTGGCAGTCATCAACGCCTGTAGCACGATGATTGCTTGTCCCCTCACACGATGACAATTGTCAACTGATATGAAACGGCCAGGTATCCTCATATGTGTGAGGCGTAGGACGCGGTTAACTCTAATAAACACGCCCGCAAACTAGTACATTAAGCACGTACATGTAGACTGAGAAACAGCGTAGATTCCCTACGTGTATAGCCCAACGAAATTAACAAGATACGTGCCAAGAGTATATTCTATTCCGCGCGATTCCATTATCAACTCTCAGCTTTTCTTGCCTTTAATTTTACAATCATTAACCCTTTCTCCGCGAAGGATCAATATTGTGACCTCTCAGTGAACAGTTTGTATACACGAATAGCTAGTGCCCGCCTATACAAGTTAGTGTTTGCGTTATCAATTCCTTTTTTGTCAAACATTTGCTGTGACTGCATTTTCATTTCGTTTCCCATTCTTTCTACTACTTCGCTGCCTTGTTTGTTACAGTTTCACAGTGTTGTTGATAAATACGCATTTCAATTAAAACGGGTGTATTTCTTCTCTGCTGCGGCATTACATTCAATCTGTTGGAAAGTGCAGACTGCTGGCAAAAGTCTCGCACACATCGTCGGCACACCGGCGGCCAGCGGCGCGGCGCGGCGCGGCGTCGCAGGGAAAAGGTTAAATCTAGCAGTAACGCGAACTCTTCTTACAGTCGGCAATAACTGTGCACGCGACACGAGTCGCGGTAATTAACACTTTGTTGTGCTGCCGGAAATACACACGTTTGCACGCGCGCCAGCCCAACAATGCATTACATACAGACACATTACTCAGCTATTTCAGAATTGTAGAAGTTGTGAGATATTTTTGTAATTATGAAAATGGACTATGCACCTGAAAAATGCGATAATAGGATAGCATTCTGTAAAAAGAAAGCCATGTTAGCTGCTTTTAATTTATAGTCAGATTTCTGCAAATGAATATAAAATGTCTGCCATTTACTAATTTACGAGCAACACGCTCTGCAGAGATACGCGTAATCTCGAGTTGCTGCCATAATCATTAGCCATTAGCAGGAGGATAAGGAGACGTAATTAGCAGCGGGCGTTACTCGCATGAAGCTAATGGAATACTCGGTATGAAAGGGCAGAAGGTAGGAGGGAGAGGTCGAGCTGACAGAGATACAAGACTTTAAATAACTCGGCACCGACTGAGATAAGGAAAGCCAGAGGAAACCGAGCTAGTGAAGTTCTACCGCTCGAACTTGCCGCTCTCTCATAAGTACTATTGTTTCGCTCATCGCGCCGATTGCTTTGGATTTCGACATAAGCATGCACACCCTCGCCATCCGGACTTCCCTTCAGCGAAGCAGTCCTCCTCCCCCCAAGCATGTAGGTTCGATCCTCTTTAGCTTATCTGGCTATTGCTGCTTCCCCGCAACCACTCACCCCACCAATAATACAGCCCGTTTCCTTTCTTTCCCTACCATCATTTCGCCGGCTGAATGGAGATCAGACTGGAAACTACATTTACCGCGGCTCGCTGCCATTGCGCCGCGCTTCTTCCGGCTGATTTAGAGGTAAACTTGGCCAACCCTCGCGGAAGTCCAGCCCCAAGTAGTTTTGCGTACTCGCACCGAGGGCGACCCAAGCGAGCCGCGACGCACCCCGCTGAATAAATCAGCAGAAGGGTGCTAAACTCTCGGCTCTAGGCCGGATACCGGAAATCGCCGCGATACTTTCTACCACTCGAGAATAGCTATTTCTCGAGGAAGAGTACCTTCGCGAAATGGATTGGTTCTCTGGTAATTTTGAAGACGAGCTTTATTAAATAGTTGTGACACACAGTGCCGGTACCAGCGCCGAGAGTACTCCATTGGTGCGTAATCCCGCATCGTATAATACTAGGCCTGTTCCAAACGTTCAATTCAAGCTCTAATTGATTGGTAACTAAAATAGGTTGCTATAGCGACATGTTGGCAATGTATAGCAACATAGCGACATTGTTGGTGTCAAGAGTAAACTGTTATCATGCTGAACGTCAACCCACTGTCCATTGTATTCAGTTGCAGACAAGTTGTGATTAAATCAGCACAAGCCGTCTAGTCCTCACTCGGGCCAGCTCTCAAGTTCCTGGTGCGATTCCCATTTCGTAAGCAGAGCACACTGCAGTTAACTGATTAACTCCCTTGCAGTCCAATCTTAACGCCAGAGGACTATTATCTTTTCATCAAAATGAAAGTCTAGTTGCACTTTGATGCCAATGAGCAACCCATCGCTGCAATTAACTGTTGGCAAACCTAGCGAAGTTCTTTAACGCAAGAACAAATACCTCTATTTCAATGGCAACTACGTTCGATGCTTTGCATGGACATACACTTTCTGTGTAGCAGGATCTTTCCCGTCGTTCCGACTTCTCTCGCGAATCAACTAGAGGTTCATTTTGAAACGAACCTCGTACATACGCCACCGGCCAAATACACTCGACTGCTGGAACAATTTACATTACAAAAACCAGGTCGAATGTTTACTTGAAAAAAGTGCAACTTGCGAGCATAGGGCATGGATGCTCGAGGAAGTATACCAGAAAGTAGTCAGATGTCATAGCAACGTTTAATTAGAGAGAAACACTTTGAAGTGCTACTGGTTGCGAATCTATCGGACGTTAACGGTCGGATATCCGATACATCGTTTGATGTACCGCAAAGCCCGAGACCGCAGTGACGTTCTCGCGACCGCCTCATATACATTTTTCAGTTTCGCGTGAATTCACAGTTCCCGTCTCCGTAAATGTAACCCTGTATTCTCCGTCTCTCTAAAAATATATACGTATATATATTCGAATCCTGCAATCGAAGATATAGCAGGATAGATGACTTCCGGAGAAGAACGAACACTTGCCATTGAAATTGAATAAGAACATTACCAATAACTCGACCAAAAGTTGTGCTAAATTTATGCAATACCATCTTATCTTTATTTTAAATTGCTGAAGACTAGAGCATAATCTGTCTAATCTGAGAGTCTCGCTACTTCGTGAGATCTGTGATAGTTTTTTCGAGCGGCACGAGAAAAATATAGTGAAAAGTCTGTTTGTAAGCAAATTCAATTGCATCGGTACAAATGGATATGCCTGGTGTTAGGTGCAACAACACAACTCGTAAGCGCGCTGCGCCGAACACTGGAGAAGTTGAAAGTGATGCCAAAAGTTGGCTGAACACGGTCAGGAAACAGTCGTTAAAGCGGGAGAAACCGTTTTTGTAGGGTCGACAACGAAGGAATAAACGGAAGAGAATGGAGTGAGCGGAAAAGGAGCTGTCAACTTCGCCCTTAAGATTCCTTCACTAACACTTACTTTCTACGACTCAACATCCCAACTGCTTAGCAAATCTCAATGGTTTTATGCGTCAATAGCAGCTTTTTAAGATACGCATTTAAAAAGGAGTTGCCCTTATTAATAAAAGGGGCTTTAACGAATCTTCAACGATACGACATTGGAACCGGTTTCCTGGTCGAAAAACGACGTGCCAGGGAGAATTTTGTAATTACTTATGCGAGAAATTATATCCCCAGCCGAGGTAACGAGCAAAGGGATTTCAGCAGTATTACAAGGACTCGTAAACATGAAAGCGAAGCAACACTTAACTGATCTCGCATTGAATGAAATCACGGGCGGGCGAAGAGCGAACTACATTACAGGAGCGTTACATGAACTGAAGCAGCTAAAATTATCCGTGTGCCGAGCGAACTCCCGGTACGTTGGTAAAAGGAACGGAGTCGCGACATGAGTTCGTCAGTGAAGAGGGAGAGAGAAAGCTAGCAGCACGCAAAGCGAATCCCTTAATGCACTGAGGGTCCTAGCGCACCGGCGTTTAATTAAGATAAAAGCAGAAGCCTCCATGAAAAATCGCTTTCCTACCCCCGACAACAATAAATGTCCCACAGAATATGTGTCTATCCACGGCCAGTAATTACGCCGATCGAACAATTTCTCTTCATCGACCATTTCGGTGGGCAATTCGTTATGAGGGTCCGCTGTACAGCTGACCGCGAGCGGTCCTTTCAATAAACTAAACGCTCTCTATCCGTTATTTTACACACGCTTGTTCGAAACACTACTTCCAAGGTGAAACGAAACAGAAGAGTTACTTTTTTAAATAAAAGTAGCTAGAGTTGGGAAAATCGGTGAGGACAGGTAATGTAGGTAGCCAATCATTAATTTCCAGCTAGGATCGAAGCCGATCCATTGGATCACAATCAGAGGCTTATCGCGCAATCCATTTCCGGTAACCTGGATCGGCCATGACCCTCTCCGGACGGCCCTCGTGCCAGGCCATTCTACGATGTACCGTCGTGCTTTTGTGTTTGCCACAAGCTAGTCCTAGCGGGAATTTAGCGTGTAAATCTGGTTAGCATGCAGGTTCCAATCGTCGCACTCGAGAACGATACAATAGACAATTTGTCAACGAGCCTAACCGATGCCAGCAACGGTCTACCGGTCTTTACAGACGCCAGCCGAAAGCCGCATAAGCATGCCAGGCCATTATAACTCGCAAATTAATTTATGCCATCCTGGCCTGGTAGAACCGCGCGCGCGCGCGCGAGCGTCCCAAACAACTCGTATGTCCACGGCAAACTTGCCAACCCAATTGGCCTTGCGCTCTTTCCCCGAGTAACCGATGCCACGACGACACGTTAACTAACAGCGAAAGTGAAAGCGGCCACCACCAAGTGCATCAACTGTATCGCGCTCACCAGACGCACTTGGAGAAGTGTCCCGATCAATCTTTCCTCGGCTACAAAGAGAACTCGCCAACCCAGCACGCTGTTGATTTTACTAACGAATTTAGTGGGGAATTCGTGGGCGCTCGGTGGCGGTTGATGAAAATAATAAATAGACCGCGGGCCGCGTCCGCGTCCGCGTCCGCGTGCAACACGCCCGCCAGGGCAAACCTCCAGAGATAAATCAGAGCCGAGTTCATCAGCATGATTTATAAAAGATTCAATGATACGAACGCACCTCGTAAATCTTAAAGTCGCACGTGTACACCTCTGTTAACAAACTATTGTCCAGAGCCGGAAAAATATCGACTCTGTGACATGACACCACAATCGTTGCTCCGATTTCTATGACGCTCTCCTAGAGGACTCTTTTACTGCAGGAGAGAAAGAGAGAACTAGTGCGCCGTAGTATCAGATTGTTATCTAAACAACGTAATCCCTGGGCTCGAAAGCTATTTCAATCGGGGTGACAAGTGTAGGTATTTGTGGCCGCAATGGCTTTTCATGATGAACATTATACATTCGCGGACGATTTCCCATTTACGAAGGAATAGTTATCCACAATGCCTGTAGGATGTCGAAACAATAGCCCAATTTCGATTGCCAGCAGTGAAGCGTTCAATTTCCATTTAACGCAGTCGTCGGAAAGCTGAATATAATTCGATAAATAGGTGCACTTAGGTTCTTGTCGCTCTCCCATTCTTCGATCGATCAAAAAGATAGTTGTTTCTAATTAGCGAAAGAAGAATCGACAAAATTAATAATAAAATGAATGATGAAGAATACATTCTTCTTAAGAATGAAAATCACCAGGAGCCAGCAAGTTCTTGGTGTTTGTTCTAGAAATCTGTTTAAGCTTTTTTCCTTTACGAAAACCATTCGTCATATCAGGATAATCCTTCTCTCCCTGTCTGATTCGTATTGTCCGAGTGTGGCTAATGCCAGCGGAAGGCTGCAAGCTGAAATGCATTTATTTCCTCGACTAAGATGAAGAGACGAAGATAAATTCAGCGCTCACGAAAAATAAAGATCCTCTTCCTCTTTACACGCTTCTGAAAATTGCCAACGCCAAAGCGAAGGTGCATCAACCATCCCAGAGTTTCATCGGTGTGCGGCGACGTTCTTGTGGCCTGCTGAAAAAACCCTCTCTAAATTCTTCAAAGAAATCATTACATGCAAAAGCTAGCTGCCGCATTTCGGAAACGTATCGCGCGTTTACGGATTGAACAACGCCAAAACGAACTTTTGAGGGGAACGCAAATGGCGCCTATTTTGCAGCCGCGCCGGTGCCATTCATTACACTGACTTCCTCTTTTGGAGATGTAGAAGGATGAACGAAACTTTCACGGCAACTCGCTAATTAATACGCTCGGATATTCATGCCAGTGCGCAGTGCCAGGCATATCGACAAAGTTCGCCGAACTTCCAAATTACAGCCAGGCAGTCGCGGCTCGTGGCGCGTGGCAAAGTAACAAAAGTTATCATTCGGCCGACGAAAAAGGACAGGCGCCCGCCGCCGCCGCCGTATTTGCCGAGAATTTTCGCTTCGCGTTGCCCTCGTGTAACCAGAAACGAGTTATACGTGGCCAGGACGGGGAATATTAAAAATTTCTCGCAAACAAAGCGCCTTTTGTGGCGACCGCCTATTTTGCGTAACAAGCCCCCAATCGTGCTATGGTTATAAGCTAAACTAGACCTTCTGGTATACTGCGGAAATTCACACAGGATATTCAACTAAAAGTACAATAACAACCTTTGATCCTCTATCCAATTTACCAAAATCGAGGAACAGGCCAATTCTTGTCCGGCAATCTAAAAAAACAAATCATCGTTGAACACACTCTTTCAACTATATGTAGATAAATCCGTCTGCCAAACGATAGCCGAGGTCTCATCAAAAATGGCAACCCAACTCTAAAGATGATTAAATACTAATCCTTAGTAAAACCCGAGGGCAACCATTACGCTAGCAAGTTCTCCTATACGAAGCATAGAAATCCACCTATGGGACTATGAAGGAAAAAGCGGATTATGAAAGACAATGGGACGACCTAATGCTCCAGCGATGCAAAGCGGTTAATACATCCACTGTAAACTGGAAAGACATGCATCATGCGCCTTTATAATATTTGTTAAGGCGGGTGCCAAAGAAAAAATCCGAGGCTTACGAACTGAATCCCCAAGTTATCTTTTTAATTGCTTTTTTGCACCGATGCCATCCGTGAACGAGCGCTCAGCCAGGTCGCTCCACTCAATTCGACGATCTGTCTGGAGTCTGGAGAGGGCAGCGAGCCCTCGCACGCAAACTATATACGTGTGCATGGGATCGGAGTGCCGGGGTTCGTTTTCATTCTACCGAAGAAGCACGCATGCCCAGCCGGCTGCTGGTACACGTTGTTTTCTCACCCGTTGCACGCGGCTCTTTTGTAACCCTCTACAATACTAGAGACTCACCCTCATTACCCCTCGTCGTCTCTTCGTTCTCTCTTTCCGCAGGGCCCGATACAACTCGCCGCTCGCCGCTCGCCGAGCCCCTTTCTTCCCCGAGACTGCTTCACCCCTCAACCTCCCTTTGCATGCGCGTCCTCTCGGCTTACGAGTACACCCTCACTCCTCTCTCTCCCTCTCTCTCTGTACATGTTCTAATCAGCCTTTCTTCATCACCGTCACAACCAAGCCGGCCAAATCAAAGCCCCCGGTTTCCTTCACAGTGTTCGAGTCACCTTACACAAATCTACTCTCCCAGCACGCACGTCTGCACACCAGACATTCTCCTGAAACCACTGGCTTCCGACGGAATCCGCTGGCAGGATACTTGCGGCGCGGGCGGATCAGGATCGCCAGTTATTCCTCGGAATCCCTTAGATTATTTTCACCTTATTCTTCCGGTATCGGTCCCACTGCACACACTACGCCTCAGCCAGATGTAGACTCCAAGATCACGTATATCGTAAAGCTTCCAAGGAAGCAGAATATAATCCTAAAGGTAATCATCCTTCCTCGAAGCAATTGAAAGGATGACGGGGTTGTAAGGCGATTCAACTACCGATTAAATCTAGTAGAACCGATTATTCTCTTGATGCTTCTCGTTCTATACGATTAATCGCTTTCGGTCAATGCACCGCTATAAGTACTCGTCTTTACATCCATCAATTTCTACCGATTGTGAAATTGCGCATCTCGTATTTCTCCGTCATCGCTTGCTGCTTTGGAATCTCATCTTATGACACCATATTTATTAAAATTCTTTAGAGCCAATAAAGTGGGAAATAAGTAAAATGCGAAACTGAATCTGCCGGCAAGAGTGAATGGGTGGGAAGGCTGTCGCGTTGGGACTCGCGTTTTCTAAAGCAAATATAGCTTATTAGCTGGGCAGAGTTCCGTCGCGCGTCGTAGCGGGAACGGTGCAAGAGAGGTGGAGCGCAGTGTACGCAGCATTAAAAGAAGGAAGCCGGAGCAGGTATTTAGCATTAATCGAAAGTAATTGCCAACAAGTTGAATGGCAACTACGACCTGTTATTCGCATCGGTACGCAACGTGTCACTGCAGAGCTGGCAGTCGCGGTAGTAAGAAATTAAATACCCTACCGTCTTGCTTTTTGCCCTGGGAAATTATGCAATGTGGCGAATAGCAAGCCGGCAAACGATATTCCATAGCCGACACCCTCCAACCGCTGCACCATCCCAAGAAATCAAGCGTTGCTCATGACTCCCTGCTATATTTCGACGGAATTTCCCGTGAAGAGCGTGCGACGCGATTCGCAGCCGGAAGTGTTGCAAGTGCAAGCTAACTGGGAAGCTTGCACGCACTGCGCCCCAATGAAAAGCAAAGTTTAATACCGTTAGGATTTTTCTGTTAGTTACAGCTAATTGGGAGCGAGGATTGTGCCAAACGGCCGGGCAGCATTTCCCACCCTGGTTGGTACCTTGAACGGGCCGACAAAGAAAAACAGTAATGAGGAAGGCTCGCGATAAATTTGGAAAGCGTATTTCGTGCTACCGCAAACCTTCCCTCCGACGTGTCGTTCTATTTACAGCAATGCTACCCGTTTAACTGCGCCCTCCGCATCAGGCCTACCCCTCCCTTCATCCACCATTTACCCACACACACCATCTTCGTTACGGCAATAACAATTAAACTGGAGTTCCTGGCCCCGCCATGTATGTATCGGTGCGCCTCTCTATAGAACATATGACCTCTTAGGTGACTGCGAAAAGTATTACTGACACGCTGAACTAACAGGCCAATTCCCGCGCGGTATTTAATGCAGACTGAAAAAAGAAACGAGCAGATAGTAGCAGTACCTATCGCCATTGCTCCATTAGGAAATGTTAGCATTTCATTAGCACTCTTGTTAATCCCACGCGCAAAAGCAACCCGGCTCAATTGTCCCGTGGGAAGTACAGATGCGACGCATCTCACTAAAGAATTTAGCAGCCGAATAAGCCTAGTAACGTGGCAGACTGTGCTCGACGCGCGCACACTCATACGCTAAAATGATGTAAGTAAGAAAATAGAATCCGAGGGTGGATGAGTCGCCAGAGAGATTCTTCGCAAAGGGAATGCTAGTTCGTGTAGAAGCTACGAATACGGAAGCGCATGACATTGTACAATGGAACACACTCGCATCACTTGCTTACTCAGCATTCATAGACGCAAATCTATCCGGGATATACGAGGCAACGCATTGTGTTGAGAACTAAAGGGTATTGCATTCTTTGAATAATTTCAATGCGAGAAGAAATAGATGAGATGATTATCAAGTCATTGCAAATTATCTTTCTTTTTACCTGGAATTTTAAACACAGCGAGAGTATGAATGAGAAAGTTGAACGTATCGGTTACGATTGACGACATTGTATTCTCGGGAAAGGTGTCTTTTCCAAGATTACGGAATCGAGTTAATCGCGGAAATGTTCGAATGTTGATCAGATGATTAAGAAATTGGAGGATAGCTAAGAAACAACATATTTCTCAGTTTTCAAGTACACAGTTCTTCGAATCTCCTACTATTTTCTCAATCATGATATCGGGTTCTTGGACTGCGCTTCTCTCGTTTTCCACTGTCTCGCATTACTTGCCACGCATAGGTGGAAAAGGTTTGCCTTCCACATGAAATTCTTCGACGCCATTGAAGAAGGATGAAAGTACTTGGGAAGTTCGCCATGTTCCAGAACAGAGTACGAGCTTGTTGATCGAATAAAAAGGATCAACGGACGGATAGCGCCTGTTGGGGTATGATCGAACGCTCAGAGCAGAGGATTAAAGCCTCGATACCTCTCTGTAAAGTGTGCTTTAAGAACAGCTCCACTGAAATACATGGACCGCCATGAAAGTACAAGTGGAAAACTTTTGGTACACAGTGCGTTTCGATTCCCCGGATAACATGATCAACTACTACTACTCGCAAAATCGTGCAAATCTGTCAGAGCTGTCCTTCGCTTCAGCACGTTTGGCAACTTAAACCCATCAAGCAGTGTTTCGCCTATTAGCGGAACAGCACGCTTTAATCAAGCAGAAGATTCTATGCAAATGACTTATAGTATCAGTGCAACTTCTGTTTATCGATGCAATCATGCAGTAGCAAACACATATGCCCGATTGATCGTATAAAGAATTACTGTAGTTTAAATAGTATAGAGCAATCGCCCAAAATTACTATTTGAATTGCCATCAAGCTAATTAAACCATCTCTTAGAATCGGCCAATATTTACATTCAACCTACATACCACGTTTATTACAGAAATAGCTCACCACTAAGTAATGATAATTTAACTCAGATGTATTATTACCTTCATAAACGGTTTTTGCGTTAATTCTGAGAAATGAAGAGGCCGTTTAGTTATAAGAGGGAATGTTATATTCGTAAGAGCGTTTAATTACAGAGAGCAGCCGGCAGTCGAAACAGCACGAAATTCAATTTTTCGCGCACTCCCATACTTAACCACGTACACGTCAATTTTGGATTGCTCATTACACAGACGAAAGGCTGCTGGAGCCATCTTAATTAAAACGAAGGAAGAGCCAACGAAATAGGTATACCCGTGTGAAATACACATCCATGTTCCTGGATTCTTGAAGTCGGACGTGAAGCGCGCGCGCACACACACCGAAAGTCAACAGGCAACGAAATTTCCTTGGCTCGTCGTTAATGACTCATAATTAGAGAGAACTCGGTAGCACGTATAGAAATGCTTGGGCCGGAAACGACATTCAGGAGGAAATCATTGATCGGCGAGGTAAAAGTGGCGAGGCCCCGCTTATCCGCAGTAGCCTCCTCTCCTCTTACACACCATCCATTACCCCCTTTGCCCGGGATTCCAAGTTGCGACCAACTCCTCGCCCGCGGACGAACAACTTTTATTCCCGAAAGTTACGACGCAGCAATCCTCTCTGATTTAATGATTAACCCACTACAATCTCGCGTGCCTCCTTCTAATACAAAAGTACCGAACCACCCTCGCCAGGCCGCTTCCTCTCCCTTTCCCACCAGAAGCTATAACTCCTCCAACCGCTCGTGTCCCGCTCCCTTTCCATCTTTCGCCAAACCATCCCCCACACACCCCCCACACCCCTCTCTGCCGCCTCACCTCCCTCATTTTCTCCTCATGGATATCGATCCTTACCCACGTAAATCCTGCTCCCAAAGCCGAGCGAACCCTGCTCTCACTCTCCAACTACAGCCCTTCCCTTTCTTCTTCCTCTGCTCTCACTCCCGTTAGGTGAAAAAGTAATTACGGCATTCGTTGCAAGCGTCTCCTATTAGATGGAGAGTATACGCGCGTCCCAACCCACGAGAGCATTGAGCGTACCAGCCATGCCGCAAATGCGAAGATGAAAGTGGTTGCACATTGTATGCGAGCTGGTAACCGGAATACCGCGACGAATTACTTAAGCGCGCTTATATTTTAAACACTACCCGCTGCAGACACGTACAACATATCGCACTCTTCATTTCCAGTTGTACGGAGCGAGTAGCATTGAATCCCATGAATAATTCCATAGGGTGAAAAAGGGAGCGGGGTGCGCATCAGCTTTGAGACAAGGTCCACTTCCTCGCTAGCCAAACGATCCCCCTTTGGTAGACCAAATATTTACGGGTGTCAGTTTCCAGAGTACGCAATCCCCTCTCCGACATTTCGACATTTCGTCATTTTCAGCCAACGAAGCACTTTAACCACCATAGGCACACATGCCACGTGCAGCTGGCACTAAGTCTCTTTACCTATCAACTCACGCAAATCGTTACAACTCACTCATACTGCAAGCATTATTCCAACAGCATTATACCAGGGAAGGATTTGCGCTCACCATTTATTGGATCGTTAGTCGCGTGCCCTCTGACAATGCGCTAGGGAGAATGAATCGCGCCCCCGTTACCTTCGGGCGCGGCGCGGCGCGGCGGATGTCACCATTTGTTCGAGCCATCATTTTTCAGAACGTACTACTTCTGCAATTTATTCTACATCGGTGAAACGAACACGTGCTCCGCCCCGAACTAACCGTTCTCCTCGGCTGTGCTCATTTCTCTGGGCTCCCTTGCCAGCCTGTCACTGACGAACCTCTTCCAAGTCAAATGGACACTAAGATTTCCCCTTCAAGTCGGCTAGAGCAAGCATCCTGAATTAAGTTTCGAAAAGAGATGATTCGCCGATTTCATAAAGCTTATGATTGAAGTAGCGGCACTTAGTACTAGTTGCAGTTGAAACCAGTCATGAGTCGCTTCTAAGGAGAAAGTAATATGGCTCACAATCGCGGTACAATGAATAACAAAAGCTAAGTTTCAATGGCTGCAACTAAATACGAAAAGATTAGTAAGAATCGGCGATCGTCTAGACGAGTTTTGCCTAGTTTCAGTTATAGCAATTGAGTATTTGCTGAGAATGCAATACGCAGACATCTAAAGCTGGCGAGCCATTATTTGATATGTGGATACCCGCCCGAGGACACAATTTATAATAAAAGCCTTCGGGTACGACTGCTCATTGCGAAAGCAATTCGTAATATATGTGGTCAACGTCAAATATTTAACATTGGCAAACACATTCTCCATCTATCCCGCCCAGCGCAATATATGTACATAAAGATATATTAAATCGGTAAAAGCAAGCATTCCGTTGTTTACAATCGTAGCAGTGTTCCAAATGAAGTTAAGCCACTCTCCTAGGGCTTCGCGAACTACATCAGGCATCGACAAGAGGATTTGTGGAAAGGTAAAGGGAGTCAAATAAAACTTTGAAAGCCCCTTCATTCAATAATCAATGTTTTGAACAATCAAATGTACTCTATTAAAAGTGACATAAGCGGCGTAATTGTACGTTCGTGTAATTAATATTTCGACGAATACATATGCCAGGAGCACGTACATAGATCACACAGACAGAAGCTGCATTAGTGAGTGACCCATTTGAAAACCGATAGAATCGAAGCTGTTAGAACGATCGATGAAACTACGAATGTACAACGAATGTATGCTGTGTGCGCGCGACGTGCATCTGCTCGCCGAATAAAAGCGGCTGATTTCAGCCGTGTGCTTAGCGCGAAAAAAGATGTAAAAGTGCTTCGGACTGATTTGCGTGACTGCATATGATAATCACTTACGGCTGAAGATTGTATCCGCTTGAAGAGATACCGGGTGAGTACGTGTTTGAAAAAAGAGTCGCAATTAATATTACTCTCAGTGAGAATGTATTAAATCAGTTGATAGGCGCCCTGTTTCAATGAGGTATCGCGACTCGTCTAATTGGAACTTTAGCACCATTTCACTCAGCGAACATTGATCGCAGTCTCTCAAAGATACACACAAATAGGCTTGAATATATCAGGCTTTTCCGTCATACTATTACCTCGCGAATAGAATGAATTTTTCTCCCCTGGCAATTCCTTCGAATGACCAAGCATTCGAGAACAGGGTTTCACAAATTTCCATAAAATATGATATTAATACACAATACTTTTATCAGGTAGAAAGAGTTCAAGCCGATTGGGCGTCTATTTCCGAAATGCGGTTCCCCCGAGCAAACTTTAGTCGAGCACGGAAAGCAAAGACCTCCTTCTGAAACAATGACATCAGCGGTATAGGGCGGCTTAAAGGAAAATCTCAAGTGAAATCTGGAAACAACCCAAAGGGAACACTTCCGAATATAGATCTCGAGCGGGTGGCGCTGTTGGTGTGAAACTGATATTGTATAGCGGGCTCACAGTTAGTTCCCTTAGTTTAGGAGAGGAATGAAAATTCCTTTGCCCGAGGGAGCAAGTTTTGAGTAAGGATACTCGAAGTACTGGTATACCACGCTCTGCTAACTCAGCGCCACCATAAAACCAGTTTGGGTGTGAAAACGCATAAGGTGCGCACAAAGCGAATAATTATTCCGCAGGACTACTGCGGAGTACGCGTACCCGCACCACTACCGCTCACACCTACGTCTGCCCTCACAAACAGCTCCCAGAATAATGCACATATTAATGCGGAGGGGTATAAATTAGTTGGGATCTAACTGTACGAGTTCTGAGGCATATGGCCGGAAAGGCATCTTCACCGCTTCTAGCACACCTACGAATGGCGGACTTGAATATATATATATATATATTTTCCTACACAATCGTAGGCATTCAAGAGGGGGCGCGCGCGCGCGCGCGAGTTTGCGTGAAACATACGCGTATTTATAAACGTGACAACTAGGACAATGAAACCTACACGTTCTACGTGTTTGCTAGGAACCGCTGCTTCTGATTTATCTGACACTGTGCTGTTACAGCCCGAAGTGGAGCTAACTCATCGCGAAGTATGCCCTTCGTGCTCGATTCCCTAAACGAAGCAGTTAGAATGCTACTAACTTTCGAAATCCCACTCTTCCATCCTTCAGCCCAGATTTCTTTTTCACGTTCCGAGCTGTCGAGTCAAGAAGGAGAAAAAAGCAACTACAGCCAGTCAGATTTATCACTTCCCACCAGTGAGTAATTACATTTGCTCGGTTCGCGTCTCCAGCCACGTGATCACATTAGCAGGGCGGCCAAGTGAAATTTTTTTCTATTAGAGCGAATTAATAGGATCCCTGAAGTTCATCGAAATTCATGGGGAAAGTTGTGGAACAGTTATGGCCGGTTGTAATACAGCCAGTATGACTGAATCTACTTAATCGGTGGGCGTCACGTTTTTTGTGAACGGTATCGAACGCGCGAGTATAGCGGCGCGGCGCGGCGTGGCGCGGCGGAGAGCGGCGGAGAGCGGTTGGGGGTGTAAAAATTCGGCGGAATCCGCGGCTAATGTGAGCGGAGCTTATCTCGAAGAAAAATGAATCCCCCAGCCGTACAAAGCATGCCGCTAAATCCTGAGTAAGTGAGGCTCGGAGAGCGGTATAAGCAAGCGAGATGGTATTAGAACCGACAGTGAATAACAATCGGCCTCCTTACTTTACATGCGCGCAAGCCGCTCGAAACCCATGAGCCAGTCATTTCTATCGGTTATCTCGTACGTGTGAAGCACACTCTTCCCCATCCTCTCGAATCACTCGCTTCCCACCACGACCAACAAAAGCACGTTATTCCTCTTGCTACCGTACGACAGCAATTCTGTCGATTCCTCGTTACATGCTTGAATTCCCGAGCGGAGTAACGTCGATACAAAGTAAAGTACTTGCAGCCACTTTGATTCTTCGTTAATTGAATACTCCCATTTTTACAGTCGCCACGCTGTAATAGAAATTACTCCGTTTGATATCGATGCCGTAATTGACTCATTCTGACGTAATTTAATAGTGAAGAAGTCCGCTACCCTTTACAGTATTGAATAACGCACACGATTGGAAAATGCGAAAACAACGTCAATATCGACAGATTTGATAAAATTACCTTCGTGCAAAATAATCTATTAGCATGGGGAAATTAAAGGCTATGGAATTCGCGCACTCTGCTACGTGGAACGCTCGAATTTCCATGCAACCTGCCACGATGACAAGTGACTATGTGATAATACATGTGAATTTGTATTAAATTATACGCATGCCGTGGCCGTGGCTCGCCTTTTAGCAGAAAATCTCCAACTATATCTCTGCAGATATTGTTCACTTATTTTATCGAATACTTTTCAGCGAGATTCTCATCAATAATAATTGTCGTATGAATGCCATAATCTTCATTTATAAAAGTCAAAATATGTATGTATGTTCCGCAAAGGCTTCTATACCGATAAATATATTCATATCATATTCGTGATGAGCTTAAAAAGATATGATTGTTCCAACCCCTGTACATTCTCATATTTATACCGAGTACATACAGCGTTATTTTAATATTTCACATGTATACTTATACGTCGCATTACTTTCAATCATGAAACCGAAATTATCGATATTTCATACGATCTGCTTTCTGATTTAATAATTATTACATCATCATTCATTTCGTCGAATTAACGAAATGGATCGAATATAGTCAATTTCCGCAATATAATAAAATAAGACGTCACTGCCGTCAAATCCGAATTAAAAGCAGTATTATTAACAATACCACGTTAACCTTGAATTAGAAAAAAAAAAGCTATCATCGCTACGAGAAGGAAATCATTGTCAGCCATCGCATAGTCATTGAAGCTCTGCCAAGTATAACATGATATCGGAGATTGCATTAAGTATGAAGACAAAGAGCGGTGCTTTGATTGACCAGGTGAATGGAATTATAGGTATGGCCACAAAACTAATTACACTTCCATCAGCAGCCGTAATTTGCGTACCGTAATTACCATCGGCCACTCTCGTACAATATCATACAGTAATACATTCCTTCCTATACTATACGTAATTAGTACGAACATCCTCAGCGCCAACTTTCCTTAATGTTACATGGCGAAATGCTGAATTTTCCGCATAAACTAGTTAGGAAAGATTGATTTATCTTGGAGTGAAGTGGAAAAATAAGCGGCACGGTTTGGCGTAGCAGCTCGTTTTAGCGAGCAGCTCTTACGGATAAAGAAATATCGACAAGCTGTTCCTGTGCATGTTAGGGATAGTTTATCGTTGATAGAAGGATAACAGTCTTACTTGGGAGCAGTGGTCCCTGATAACTCTGTGACCACCGGCTCCGACGTAATCTCAACCGACGGACATTCTCTTCGGTTTAATCGATACATTCGCTGATGGAGCCACCAAGATAGGAAGGATATCTCAAAAGCAGTATCGAAAGCAGTATCGTTTTAGCGCATCCTGTCCTCGAAAGCGAACAGTGTCGGTTTTTCGGAATGCCTCGGAAGTGTGCACTGACTGTTTGTCGTGCTGGTGGACAATTGCGCCACGGCATATTCCCCAGTAGAGAGTGCATTGCTCCCTCCAAAGATAAACAGCGTTGGTTGTATTCCACTTTCACACGGCAATTGCCATTCTGTTGATCCCCTGGCCAAGTTATTATTTGGCCTGTCGCCGATTTGCAAAGTATAACTGAACTCCCGAAGAGTATATGTATTCGCGCAACACTTCCCTTGTTGAACTTGCCATAAGTTTATTCAACGTTATTTAATAAGCCCATTCTATAGCATTCTATATGGACCAGCGTCGAAAATATATACACAGACAATATGTTAACTAACATTTTTCCACCATCATTCTACTACCGCGCATAATTTAAATTAAATATTAAATCCGGTTGCTATCAGTGCACAAAATACCAAGGAAAAAGGAGTTCCTTTTTCTCACGCGCTAGGTCGAACCAACCCAGCTTGGATTTTCTTCCCGACCGTTGCCGGCAGCTACGATAGCATGCAAAAAGCGAGCGCAAAAGATCGTACAGGAGTTTTGCTAAAGAAATATATAAGAGCATTTTTAATTAACGTTATAAACACGAAGATGAGAGAAGGCGCTGTGCGGCAACGGCCCGGTCAAGGTAAATAGTACCAGAAACGCGGTAGTAGCAGGAAAGGAAATAATAATATGCAACATCCCTGAAAGAAGAGGGAGTTTGGTGGGAGGCGTTAGATGGAGAACAATGAAAAGCAGTCTACGAAAAAGAAGTGGGCAAAATGGAATGAACACGTCGGCAATGAGAATGGGTTAGAGCGTCGAGTAATTAACGCTTTCCGCAATGGGACAAAAAAGGAGCCGGGGGAGGAAAGAAACGCACAGCATTCAGAACGGTAAATGAGTGGGCAAAGGCTCAGCCGGAAATAGGACAAGTTTCTGCTCAATAGGGAACCGAACGAGACGGGGAAAAAGACAATCCCTCCGTAATTGCATTAAGATCGATTTATTGACGACTTATGATTATGAAAGTTCCAGTAGCCCATCGACGTGGAGAGAAAAAGTTTACCGCCAAATGGGGACTTGGGACGAGTATATGCGCGTCCCCGCACATTTCATTATTCTCAGAGAGAGAACGAAAGGGTGAGGGCAATATCGAGTTCTTAATTACTAAATACTTGGCTTCGCCGACCTAATATATATCGACCATATTTTGCCTAGCCTCCATATAAAGCTGTGGCCTTTATTAACGAGCGGTATTCCAATGACTCATCGTTAGAGCTAAAAACGGCACCATTCCTGAACCTTCAATGCTCAAGATCGAGTTATGTAATAAAGACATTCCTATCGGTAGCTGGAATGCAGATATGGCTGTCGTTTCCTCTTCAGAAGTATTCTATTTCATTTCGGGGAACATGGAAGAGACAAAACGTTCGTATCCGCGGAAAAATTGGCAGATAAAGATTCCTCTGGCATTACTATTAAATCTCGACAAAGGAATCGTTTACGTATCCGAAGCAATATTAATTCCTTCACATTTGGTTAAGCATATTACTTATTAAAATGTGCAGATGTGGAGATTGGACGGAAAATCCTTTTGAAATTCATAATATTAGTGGAGAAACTCCATTTGTAATAATGCTAGGAGAAAACTTGAAGCAACGCGCGGTGCTTGATAAGTAAGAGAGCGGAGCAGGGCGCTGGTAATGAATAAAGCGGCAGGCGTCTGTTCCCTTCATTAATAATAAAGGGTAATTAAGGAAACGGCACGCAATATCACTTCATTATTTAATTTTCGTCTCCATTAATCAACTAGCTCGATGTACCTACACCGAGCAATTTAATGTCCGATCGATGTAGTCAAACTCACTAGGCATCGGGCAAACACGTAGTACCGGTGCCAGCATTTGCTCACAGTCACGTAGCTCTTCGTTACAGGCGGCACCGGCACAATTGTAGAGGCCGACAGGTGAAGCTCCAGAAAGGGTGGCCTAACCATTTTAATGATCCTTCTGTCTTCACTCACAACTAGCAGCCGGCTGATAAAAGCGTAATCCGCTCCAATTCTACACTAGAAACTACATTTTCTATACTTGAATGTATAATACATCGTGCAATACAAATGAATTTCTTCTTAAGGAATTGTTGGCTATTCAAAATTATTACGAAAAACTTTTTCAAATGTAACGCTTGTTGCATACTACTTTTATTGGTTAAATTAATGTTTATTAATGTGATAACGATTATTCGTATACACGAATTACACTAGGATGTTTATCTGCTCGACAACCCCTACTCTTTCAGCTCCCACCTGTCACGAAGCAGCGTTTCCAGACAATGGCTTCTCCCCATCAACCACAACAGCATATATGTTGTATAAAAATCGGTTAACGTTACAATGTGCCGGCAAGAATACAATTTTCTCGAAACTCTGTATTTAGAAAAATCTATAGTGCAGAACTAGCAATTTGCACTACATTCAGCGAAAAGTAGTTTCAACTATGACAATTGCATTTTAATATTTCGCCACAGTAGAACTCTGTGTTCTACGAAGAACCGCTAAAAATTATTTTCTCAGTGTTGTTTATCTCATAGAGGATGATTAATGAAGAAAGAAGCTGCGGTATACGCGCCACACGCTGTGTCGTTCATAGACGCAGGCGTGCCTATCAAGCCGTGGCGATGAATGGGACGTCGACGTCGTTTTTATCCATTCTAGATGCGACGCACACCGTCCAGGCAGCAATCGGCGCATTACGCGAATCGAAAAAGCACGTGGAGATTCATGAATCTCTCGATAATTTATCGATTAAGCGATGCCCGGAATACCAATTGCAACATCGATTCCGCCCCACTGATCACCTATTAAAATGCGTATCACACCTGTCAGATTCTCCGGACGCTAAGAAGCAAACCAAGCTTAGAGGTGTGCGAGAAACTTTGCTCTCGAGAACTACCCTTTAACTCGCCCCTTTTTTATTATCTCTGATCGTTGTATCTCCGTAACTTTCGCAGTAGAGATGCTCGACCTCCACTTTTCTTATTACGCTTCATGACTCAGAAATGGTGAAAAATAACTTTACATCTTGTAACCTGTTAACCTAGAAATATACATGCAAAGAAATGTTAATCTAATAATCTAAATCTAATAATATTGGAGTCGTTGCTAGCTTTTGCAAAACATCCTTTCTTATATTCTGAAGGTGTAAACTAATTTAATGATAAAAAGCCAGATCGCAGCATGCATGTATTTTTAGGCAGGTGTGGAATTCAGAGACTGATGTGATTTTAGCATCGTTACTCTGTATGTAACAGCGTTTATCTTAGTTTAACATAGAATTGCCGCAGGATTCGCACATTAGAACACATACGTAATATAAACAAGCTACGAATACACGCAATTCGTGTTACTTGTGACTCGAACTTCCTGTCTGGAGTTGTAAAATAAGTGCGCGTGTTTTTTACGTTTCCCTGCTGCCAAAAACGGCTTTTGCATTGCGCGAAACGAACCGGCACATCGCCATCTATAGATGGATACGCGTGCAACTAGTGCCTGCGTCGAACTTAATTAACCCAAAGAAAAAGTTGGTCTTCGCACCTTCGACCTTCGGCGTGCGAAAACTGGACTGGGAGAGGAAAGAAGACTGGCTGAGTTGCATATTCATAAGATCGAAATGCGAGAGCGGTGCGAGAAAGACTGGGAAATGAACAGTTCCTTAAGACGGCGATCCAATCGATTAAGAGAACTGGTGTACCATTTTATGACGTTTAACTCGAGAGGGGCTAGATTGGACTGGATACGCAGAATGAAAAGGAGAAAGAAGAGACGCCGAACGCGCAACACTGCGCTTTGCGGTACCTTTTAACGTGGAGGCTGAAACCCAACGATCCCTAAGATAATGCACTCTTGCATACAGACGACGTTATTAAACAGAAATTTGCAGATGGAGGAACGCATAAAACACTGTCTGTGGTCCTTGTCTGATTAGACATGCAACGCCAACCCCAAACAGCTAACCGGTCGGGGCGTAAGACTCCCCCCTAGCCACTGCTTCCCGGCTTATTCCGACAGACGCATAAAGCGAATAAATTGCATAAAATGACAGCCGGATTTTACTACCGTTACGCAACATCGTTAGAGCATTCCACTCTAAAGTACAGCAGGGGAGAGATTGATAGTTTAATGGATTGACAAATAGATAGATGGATACAAAAAGAGAAAACTAAAGGCGACGATGAACTTCATTCTCCTAATCCTAGCAAAACCAATGATTTCCTATGATTCACTTACAAGTTTTACTAGAAGTATCAATTAATATTAAAAAGAATTTCAATTCAAGTGAGAACTATTCTTTTGCACAGACTGAGTTCGCAAGTTACTTCAATGTTCTTTCTCGAGAGAGAAAAAAGTTTGATGTGTCACGTACGCGCCTTCGCCGGGCCCTAAATCTCCCACGCTATGGAATTTCAAGAGGTTCGCTCTAGAAGAATCCCCGGCGATGTATACTGCCGGTATGCACACGTTAAATTTACTGGTGGGGTGCGAAAAACTGAGGAAGTCTTCGCAAATTGTTCGAGCACATTCTCTTAACGAAAAAAGGCCGCGCGATGTATTCATATTATATTCCCGTGGCGTCGCATCGTCTCGCGTCTCCTAGAAATCTACCCTGCAAAGTTATTACTGACACAGCCTTTTGACTCCGGCTTCTTCAGAAAATAGTAGAAAATATCCGCGAGGCAAGACATCAGAATTACAAGGAGGTCGAAGAAATATTGAGTAGCAACAATAGTAATCTAAAAGAGCTGTCACATAACGGAAAGAGGACATTCCAAAAGCGAAATTCAATACGGAATACAGAAAATACTGGGAATTCTGAAAAGCTTGGTGAGCTTCCTTCCGGCCTGGTATTTCATTAAGAAAAACAAACGTCAAAAGAATGAACGGTAGTAACGCTTGGCGTCCCTCGTGGTCCAGCTTGCCAGCATCACTGTCGGCTATTAAGTGCACCTTTACTCAACGAAATTGTTTTCACTCCACTCGCGCTCCTATAACGCGACGCGGAGCGCCCCTCGTTCTTCCTCTCCGGAAAGATGGAGCGACTTTAAAATAGCACACCGTGAAAATAGTGCATGCGTGGAAAGCAGTTGGCCCCCATCGGGGAAACGCGCGTTTTTATATACATTGAAATGTGTTCCAGTTTTGACCGGAGGAATTGCAAACATAGGAAACAAAGAATATCTCGCCACAGTCTTCGTTCCAGTTAAAAACAGCTCCTCGCACCCAGGTAATACCGCACAGGAATGTTACTATGCCAGGGGAATATAATAGCGGAAATTATATTTTTTCTTTAACTACTGAAAATAATGATAAATGTACAGCTATAGCGATGGCAACGACCGACTTTCATAAAAAGGGAGAAAGAAATAAAAGGATGTCGAAAATCATAAGATAGGATTGGTAATGCTTAATGCTAGTGTTCCATTTCGTGCGATCTGCCTTTAAAATTTAATCGCACACGTATACTTCACCATTCGATGGCAACTGCGTGGCTGATTCATTTCTGTCGGAACATGTCGCCCGGAGACATTTACTTGTGACATCCGATAACTATCCGATGATGGATGTGGCAGATCGCGCCAGAGTTTATTGAAAAATCGGTAATCGTAGAGTAGTCATTTCCCCTCACTCACACCTACAGATGCTTTTTCATGCTTCTGATAAACATTAAAGTTCCATTGGTTCGATGTAAAGAAACTCAATCGAAATGGTACACTTTACATAAAAACGAAGTGCGACAGTTTCCCAACAAGCGAATGTCATGACTAGAACTGCTCGAAATTCGGTGTCAACTGCATTCATATTTTGGTTTACATATCTCATGAACTCACCAACAAACGATTCTACAGAGCGGTGATAGTTCTCCTTGTGTTTGACACTGCGAAGCGTACAACCCTACTCGTTCGAATGTACCACTATTATTCTAACCACATATGTATGTACAGACAGGAGAAGTGACGGAAATGGAGATAAATAATCCGGAGAGGCAAGTGGGGAGATTTGCGATGAGAAAACATGTCGCTCGACACTGCCATCTCTCCGTGCTATTGCCACAAAACAAGCGACGATCGGATTTTAACCGTGCCAGGAGAATTGCGATGTGACGAGCAAGAAATCCTTCAGTTGCAATACCAATCTTGCAGAGAACGATGCAAATTATCAAGTGCTGAATGGGTGGGAAAGTAGGAAAAATTTGCGAGTGCAATGGCGGTGCGGCTGGATCGCTTTCATTATCGCCACCGGAATCCAGCCTTTCATCGACCAAGAGCTTGCCGCCCTGCGAGCATGTTGTTACGGCAGCAGTGAAATCCTCGTGCGGGGGTAAACGGCTATTCGTAGCCTTCATTATCCTAATAATCCTACTGGCTGCTTTATATTGGATATCCGATCCAAATCAACGATTGAGCCTGCCGTATTTGCAAACTCAAAATCAACCGGCTCAATCGGCTCAACCATCTCAGCCGTCGGTGATTGCCCCGGAAAACGAAGTGGGAAACGAAGTGGGAAACGAAGCTTCGGATTAATGTGAGCTTCCGAACTCTATGTCCTAGATCTTAATACTGCTACTAATAATAATAATTATACCAAGTATTATACAACCTTTCAATACTTGTACAGATATTCTCCATAGACATAATCCTGCTTGATTTGTGCGCGATGGCCAAGTATTTAGTTTGAATTGTTCGAAAGGCCGCGGAGACATTATAAGAGAAGCGCACTGTAAATCCGGTCTGGACTAAAGCGTAAGACAGCAAAATGCTAAAGAGTTATGGGGAGCGATATATAACTGAACAGTGTGAAATCCGACGACAGATAACCGATATGTACAACCTATGCCGGCGATATATTCACATAAATCTCTGTCCGAAACAGTAAGGTCGGAGTACCTTTTTTCGTTTCGAATTTTATCAAGGAAAATAAAGTCAAAGCGAACGGCTGGGACGTTGATAGCGTCCTCTGCCACAATAGCTGCAAGATGGTAATGCACAATGCAGCATCGAACCTGTCCCCAAATCTGCATTTCAATTCGCTCGGTAAATAGGAACTGAATGATGGAGTGCCGAACACCCTGCCAAAAGTAGGTTGCGAGCAGCTTGACGCCCTTTAAACTACAATGAAATAGACAACTAGTAATGTAATCTATTACGTTCTACATACACTCTCAAGTATTGATTTCTCTGATACAGTTTCTTTATCCGCGTGTGCCTTCACAAACACCACGCGTGCTTTCAAAACGCGGTAGAGAGGCACAATATTCGAGAATGAATTTCAATGATTCCCTCTGAGAAGTTTGATAGCTTTGGTAAATCGCATTAAATAGGAGAAGCACTGCCAGAATATTTAACCAGCTTGACCCCAATTAACCCGTTCGTTGCGCAGCCACGAAAAATTCGTGGACGCTTTGTCTTGGAGTGGCCGGGATCTTAACGTATGCAAAGGAGCCTTATCTTTAATTTTCACCATCCTTTCTCGCTCCCAAGGGCCATTCGAGTTAAACGAAATAGTAATTCTCCTTCGCAGCTTCTGAAGCTAATGAAAGCCAGCGCAGACTCTTGGAGGACCGTCCGTCCTTCCCCCTCCTTCTCTCCCTTGGTAAGCCAAAAGAATTGTCATTAGGGACCTGAGGATTAATAAAAGAGATAAAAAGAAGGAAACAATTTGTAAGATAAGCCGCCTTTAATCGAAAGCTCCTAAAAGCTGTAAGCGCAGTAACACTTGGAGTAGCTGTTCGTCAGTAGTCGTTTCTTTCCCAGATAAGATAAAGCACGCATACGGCAGTTTTCTTATGATATCTGCTTTCAATAGACTATCCTCTATCTCCGGATATTCATGCTGCACGGAACTCGTGTACAATGAGAGAAGTTCGTGCATTCTGGACGTGAAGCTTTCAAAAGCCAAATTGTCCAAGAGCAGCGCTCCCAGATCAATGGCTGGAGAGGAGTATCTTACTGTTTGCCAGTCAATTACTTTCAACTCGATCGGTTTTCCGTTTTCATACTTGAATAGCAGATTGTCCGTTGAAAAATGGCCGTGACACAATGTCGACTGCTCATTGATATCCGAAGCGAGTTTCCTGGCTGTGTCCAACGGTCTATCGCCGAGTTTGCTTTTTATTTTCTTGGCTGCCTTCGAGTCCGATAAGGATGCTACTAGATTTGAAATCCTGAAATATAAATAAAGAAATTGTCATGCCAAATACTCGGTCGGAGATCTCGACTGCGTAATTGGACTTATTTAAACTTATTTAAAAGTTTCTAATCACGTTTCACTCGAGAATAAAAGACGATGTCACTCACCTCCGACTTTGCACTTCGTAACGTTCCAGTGCAGCTTCGTTAAATGTAACTTCCAGCAGTTTAGCGTAAAATTCACGGAACAAAACGAACTTCTCCGACTTCAATCTCAATCCACGACCATGAATTGCTGCCAGAAGTTTCACGCATAATTTCAAATGGTCCTCGTCGAGTTTTCCGCTCACCCGCCGATATCCAAGTACCTCGAGATCTTCCAAAACAATGACCGGTCTTCCGTATCGACCCAAGTCGGACAAGTAACATTTAGGAGTAAAATCACTGCCATATGTCAATGTCATCTTCGAGTAGAACATCTCTTCATTTTGGAAGGCATCGAACGCTGCTGTCCCATGGCCAGTTGCATTTCGAAGAACTTTCACGATAAGAGGAAAACTGTGCGGTTCCCCGGAAAAGTTAACGATAACATTTGCACGATAGATTTCACAGGAATTGAGACTTTTGCCTGACTGAATGAGCGGTTCCACTGTCGCCAAGTCTAATTCCACAAATTCGCGTGAGCCTGACTCGCAAAAACAACGATTGTGTACCATTTCTGGTAAGAGGTCGTGTTTTATAAAATGCACCATCTCTTCTTGCTGAGCTTGACTCTCCATTGTAAATCACCACTTCTGCGGTAGGTGGAAAGGAAATTCTTCTCACTGCAATAAAGCACATCCATGAGGAAGTGAGTACTTCCTTCCATTTAATAATTAAATCTGGTCTTCTCAGAGAACAAGCCACTTCACATACTGTCCGCGAATATCAATCCATGCTGATACTTATCCTAAACTAGTATTAAACAAAGCTTGGGTGGAGATATAAAAAAGAGATTAAAACAGACCTGCTGTTCTTGTTAAATGAAATTTATAATATATGCTGTCAACAATAAATGTGTATTCGAAGTATAACAGTAATTGCGATTGGGAAAGTGAGTGAAAGGAAGTCGGGTGTAAAAGAGCGACATTTATATCGTTGCCGTACAGAAAAGTGCACGTGCTCCGAGGAGCACGCGCAAGGCTTTGTCGTGAAGTGCATATTGTACCGAACCATTCCACGTGACCTATCCACACTTGAGAGATAATGAAGCTTTTCCCTCCGAATGACCTCGCGACACAAGTTCATACTCCAATGCTCAGCCTGACAGCAAAGCTCTACATCACGCCAGGGGACCAACGCGCAAAAGTAGTTTCATTAGCCTGCTAATTCAAGCGGACTTTTCCAATGCGGAATGACGCGACAAGCACAATTAGTCAAGCCTGCCAAACTCGGCAAACGAAGAGCGTCTCTATTGCGAGCTTCCCTCAATTTGGTGAATTATACCTGCGATGTGTTAATTGTGAGTGCACCAAGTCAAGTCGATGAATAAATGCGGCGAAACAGTTCCAATGCAAATGAAAACACTAGAATGTCTAAGAGCGGCAAAACAGTAAGTTCTCTGCTCGAAGAATATCGAGTTTCACGATGATGCTGCAAACTTCAGAATTCGGTAAGGCGATATGGATTCCAGGGAGTCGTAAACTTTCGTGCAACCACCCCCCAAATGACTAGGACTCCAAATTCCAAGTGACATTCACATACAAAATTCATACCAGCCAGGAACGACAGCCATGCATTAATAAGCAATCGTGGGAGCAGCGAATTGAGAGGACAGATTGGCACGAAATCCGAGAATACAAAAAGCTCACGTCGACACAATTTTAATCAGAGATATTGTCAATGTTTAACTTACCCTACAACACAGAACCAATGTCGCAAAATATGCCCGGCCAAAATGTGCCGGCGCAAGGGACTCAGAATAATTTCCAGATGTTCCAGCAGCCGCAAATCGGCTCTTCGCACATGCAACCTTCCCCGAGCAATATTTGCAATCCTCAAGGTATTAATCACACTAACAACAATTCTCACGTTATAATAATGTTTCGGTAATATGGAAACAAAAATAATAAGCCTTTTGCGGTGTCTGTCATTCGAGTTTACTTTGAACACTGTGCTGCCGTACTATCTATCACTGATAGCTTATCATCCAAGCGTGCTTTTACCATAAATGTCCAACTCGTGATAGGTCTGAGCGCGACATCAATTTCTCATTTGTCCCGCTCCACTGACAATCGAATGAAATTCTTCTAATTTTCCTAGAGCCCGAAAAGCATCCGAGCTATCAGTTTTATCAGGGAGAGGCCTTTCGTCCCAATCGTCAGAATTCGATGAACGCAACGCCACCCACCAGTCTTTGCCAACCAATGTTCCAATCACCCTACAACACTTCGACTCCGATGCCGATGCCGATGCAACAGAAGCCGATGGAATCACTGCCGCAAAGTATCGTCCAACAGATTCGTGCCTGTGTCGGGAACGCGGCTCCCCCGATATTTATTCTGCCAGGCGGCTGCAATCAATCTACGAATCATCATGAGCCCGAGAGAATGTTAGGCCTAAATCAGCCCGGAATATCACATGCGCCCACCCAACAACTGGGATTCAATTACCCACCGCCACCGCCAGTTTATAATCTGCCCTCCTTTTATCCCTACCCAATTCCCCTGCCTGTTTACGATCCCTCTTCCGTCGCCAGGAGTAAAACTCCAAATTGCGAGTGTCAGAAAATTGCTGGGCCGATACTTAACGCGAAGAGCCGCGGACAGTGCTTCTGCGATGCCGAGTGCAGCGAACATCATTGCACTCAGACCACCGATGATACCATATGTAGTAAACTCAACTGTCCATCTTCCATAAATCTTCAAGCCCTTGCATCCCAACTACTGTCTGTCCCGGGTATTATAAGCTGTGCCGCCACTCGGCTCATCTTAAGGAAAATCCCCGGTTCGAACATAACAACAACCTTGGAGAGCACTATGGACACCGCTCAGAGATCTATCGCTGCCCTCACCAAGGACCAATTGGTCACAGAGTCGAGAATCGCCCAGCAAGTTACTGCATTGATTAACCTGCACATGAATAACAACCCTCCTGCCAATATTGTCCCGATACTCACCCTAATTCAACTGAAGGTGAATTTATTGAAAGCGCAAGTCGATAGTTTAATAAATAAGAAGGTGATGGAGAAGGACGGATACGCAGCAGAAGTAAGAGTTTCACTTCCAATGCACTTTCATAAGAATGCTCTCGAGTACGTCTTGATAGGGGTATCCCCGATATTGAAATTTTCAGATGGACTCCGCCAATCCCATAGATTCAAGCATTCTCGCCCTGAGATCTGACAGCGAGTTGCGCCAGATGCTGTCTGCATTGAGACAGAAGGAATGCGACGAAAGGGTAAACGTAAACTTTGCACCGTATCATTCGCAGCGTGCTATCGCCGAAGAACGCTTGAATAGGGTGCAAAGTAAGATACGTCAAGTAGAAGCTGAATTTGAAAAAAGGAGATTTGCCCGTTTGCCTTCATATCCGCCAACAAATAATACTGTACCAACACGGTTATCGGGTACTCTGTCAAATACAGGAGCGAAATATCCCGGTCCCAATCCTATTGTTAATAACGGATTTCATGAGTCCCCGGATCCCTTCGTAGTAAGATTACGAAGTCCCAAAAGATTGAGCTTGAAACCGCATGTGGGCTGCCCTCAAACGACGTACAATAATTCGGCACCCGTAAGACCACCAGAGAAAGAGGTAGCTACCAATGAAAGCAAGGCCACAGAAACACAAAAGCAAGAGACCGAAGATAAGAGTAATGCCACCAGTGATGACAAGCAAAATCAGACAAATGAGGAAGCCAGCAAGTATCAGGACAGCGAAGAATGCATCTTCTGTAATAGACAGATGTCGGATGAAGATGTGGATCGGGATAAAAAAAAACTTCGGACGACGACTCAGAAAGCGGCGAAAGCGATAGCAGTGATTAGTTCTGATAAAGTTCATAAGATAGAAGGGCTGGTGTCCTCGAACAAGACAGCTATTGAGAAAGACGATACAAAGCTTAAGTTGGAGACAAATAAAATCGATCCTGGATATGACCAGGTCACTGATGATAGCGGGTTATCGAAGGTACATTGGCTCTCCGAAACTTCCGACCTGAACTTAACGAAGGAGAACAAAGTTGGTATCGAGAGCATAGAAAGTTTACACAATCCAGTAAAGAGAGAGATACCGGCAATCACGCAGAAAATTGAATCGCTGACGCTTATGGAAAATGAAATTCTCGGACATGTAGAGTACAAGGACAGCAAAGAGCATGAGATTAGTGATACCAAACTGCTAACTTTCGTAGCAATAAAACAAGAGCAAACTGAACCAGAACAGATGGGGGAACAATCATGTAATACGACTTGTGTCAATAAAAAAAGTAGCGGGATTGAAATTCAAATTGCTTCGTGAGATAATGAAATCAGTATTACAAGCCAATTGGGGGACAAAAAGAAATTGCGCTTGCTAGACATCTGTAACGTACCATATGTAAGCTAATGCCCGTGTCTGATTAGTCTGTTTTCCGTCTGCATTGTCAATTGCGTGCTAGGGGAAAGCAGTGAACGCGACATAATATTGTGGAAAAGAATACGTACATGTAAGGATGCGATCGTTATATAAAGTATATAATATAACACTCGTTTTGCATGGCGTACGATGAAAATAGTAAATATCTGATTACCACGCAGGTATGGTGACTGTGGACCAAGACAGTCAATTTCTTAAGGTCACGACATGCATGTTAGTTTACTTGAAATATGATACTCCGTGGTGGAAATTCAAGTAGATAATAACACGAAGCATTTTACTTTATATTCAAGAAGTCACATACGATGTATGTGAATTTCGGTAGAATTTTGTAGAAGATATTCTTATCGAATAACATTTTAAAGGTACATGCTGTCAAATGGCATTGACTCTAACTACTTTATGAAAGAAGAATAATTATACTCAACAGATAGGATATCGTCTTTTGCTTTATTAATAACTGTTTCTATTTCGTCAGTTAAACTTTGCTGCATGACCTGTCTACTGGGAATCTTTAGAATTGTAGCGCAGTAACAATGTGACAGTTATACGTAACAATTGAACACTCTTGGAGTACATGTTTTTAGTTTAGCACTAGGGCCGAAATGGGAAATTAATGTTTATATCTGACTTCCACGTGTGCCCCTCACTGTGCGGACACCCCGCGTAATGTGCCATATGATCACTTAATTTATGTTGACGTGCAATTCGCTATTTAATATATATTAAATTTCTTATCCTCTAATAAATTTTTTACGCGTAAAAAATAACGCCTTTAACACACCGGTCACAAGTTCAAGAAAATAACGTTATAACAAACTTAACGCCGCGTAGGTATTTCATTACAAGAGCATGAATAACATCATTCCATACTGTAATATGAGGCTATAATTAGATATAATAAACTGAGAGTTCGGTAGTAGCACAGAAATGGAAATGTAAAGCGAAATAGATTTAAACTACTGATTACAAACGCAAAGTAGTGTTGTATTTGCAGGTTGAATGTTTATTTGCAAATACGGACGTTGTCACACAATTTTGAATGTCATTTATTAGAGCCATATGGATCATACGCTTATGCTCTGATAGTTATCCCCAGACCGTATGATACTATAAATATTATATGTACCTACACATCTAAATCTATACCGAATCAGGCGGTCCTCCAAAAATGGAATTTCAAAATATACTACAAAGAATAAACATTCAGTAACAGCTGCCTGCACAAATGTAACATGTGCTAATAAAGATGAGGATTTTGTGACATGATCGATTATGAATGCGACTTTACAAGTTGTATAAAGACCTTGTATACGACTTTTCCATTATGACGTCGACAGTATTACAAAGTAGGAAACCAATACAAGTGTAGTAAATCTCAAACAACTGCGAGCACAAGCCATTCATTTTATCATTAATGGGGCTTTCTATTTTTCACAGACGCCACTACATTGTGAAGAAATATAATTTCTAAACCGATACAATTAGCCCGATACAAATGTTTCAAACTACGGACGTTTATTGTACTGAATGAAATAATCCACAACTATGACAAAATTGTCCCATGATTGAAATAAACTTCGCTTAATTGCATGTCGCGTGGTGTAACTCTACGTAGGTATTCATTAATCGTGCGGATTGATGAGCTTAAACCTAAAAATGTATGGACAATTTTCTTAAATCTCTGAACCAATATCAACTGTTTTTGAAATATTATTTTCTGATGGGCAGATATGTACAAGAGTATTTACAGGTACATTTACACCAGTAACATATAGTCAAACATTTCACGAAGCAACTTAAATAATTATATGTTGTAATTGCAATAATTTAGTTAAAAATTAATACTTCCTATGACGATTCTTTGATTAGAAAACTTAAGCAACTAACAAGTACTTCCAATCCAGAGTTTCTCCACAGTACAAATCTAGGCTTTCTCTATTGTTGTACGTATGTGAAAAAGTGTATTAATATTCGACTTTACAAGTTTAAGTCCAAAAGCTTACTTCATAATAATTACATAGTCCATAGTAGTTATTCATTTAAATTCAGTTCAGAGTAAGGCAAGTCTTACATGCGGATCTTTTTACTTTTTACACCGCAGAAAAACTTCAAAAATGGCGCAGTTCCTTCTACACTGCCCACCTGACTTTAACAGTGTAGAAACAAAATGATAAATTAAGTAAACGGTAGTGAGGTTGGATTGTAACTTTTTCGATTGTATCTAGAACGCATTCAGGTTTCGGATGTACAAGTTGAAATTCTTACACTATAAGAACATCAACTTGGCCAAAGGCACGATTGACATAGGTAATATGTATGTAAAATATTGTCATATAAAAATGAAAACACGAAAAATTAAAATAACAATAAATATGAACGACACAAACACTACGGTTATCTATAATAATGTACAATAAAAAGTGCATTTTCTAGTTCAAGTATTTAGAGCCACTGTGCTTGCCCTGATCTCAAGAAAACCACTGCATACATATCAGTCCTGCTTTGTGTATTACTACGTCTTTTCCTAAGAGTATAAGTAGCTTGTAATTAATTCACACCTTTGGTGTACTCAGCTTTCAGTTGGCCGAGGGTAATTTTTATATCATGAAACGTAGGTCGTTTTTCTGGCTGTAAATCCCAAGTCTACAAGGTAAGAAATTATAAGTTATAATAATAAAATTATGTTAAGAAATAAGCCGTGTCCCTATGATCACTTACTTGTCTCATAATATCATAAACTTCTTGTGGGCAACCATCTGGTGGTTCCATTTTGTAACCCTTTTCAACGCATTTAACAACATCGGCAAGGGGCTAAAAGAATGCATGAGTTTAACAATGATTTTATCCTACGGTAGACAGTGATAGAAATATATACTTACAATTCGTGGATATGGTACACGTCCAAAAGAATAAATTTCCCATAAAAGTATTCCAAAACTCCACATATCAGACTTGTTCGAAAACTTCTAAAATCGAAACATTGGCACGTGATAATAAAATGGCATTAATAAAAGTTTCTTAAGAAATTGCATTTTCGATAATAATATTTACATTTTGCTTTAAAGCCTCTGGTGCAGTCCATTTGATTGGAAGCTTACCACCATCAAGAGAAAAATTTTCATCCCGTGCTAAACCAAAATCAGATACCTTAGCGGAATTGTCTTCTGCAACGAGAACGTTCCTCGCCGCAAGATCCCGATGCACAACGTGCCTTGACTCTAAATACGCCATACCAGCACAAGTGTCACTAAAATGAAAACAATCCCTTGAATAAATAGCCAAAAATACAGTACATTTATGATATTCCAATAAAATTGAACAACAGTATTATCCTATGTGTATAGCTTACTATGCAAAATTGATTTGGTCCTTCTTAGATACATGCAATCTTCCTCTCGATCTTAGATAATCCACAAGAGATCCTTTGCTCATATATTCCGTAACCAGGTACATATGTTGATTATTGAAGACAAGACCGAGTAACTTTACCAAATTGTCGTGGATCAATGATGTCATTAAACTAGCTTCGGCCAGAAACCTTTGCGCCGCTTCGCTATTATCCTTTAGCATTTTCACCGCGACTCGCTCGCCACGGTAAACACCCAGAAGAACATCCCCAAATTCTCCCTTTCCAATACACTCTCTTAATTCTAGTTCCTGAGTCTGTATAACCCATCCGGCTTCCATAAATGCTTTCGGATCCACGCAGAAGTCCTGCTTGCCTTGTTTTGGCAGTGACTTTGTTAGTTGCGTGCACAAGCCATCCGCGTCTTGTTCATAATGCTCGACCAACAGTGCCAAGTTTTCGAAGAATTCATCGTCATCGATCGTTAAATGATTGTTTTTATATTTCACTCGATAATGTTGTACACGGCCTTGGTAACATACGCACAGCGTATAGTCTCCAGGAAAATTTGTCGACTCCCGAACTAGGAACAGACCGTCTTCTCTCGGTCGTAATAATCTTTCTGCCGTTTCTCTCGAAATTTTCCCATGAAACCATCTGCAGCAAAAATACCTCTTTTGAGTCTGTATTCATTCTCGTTCTCACATGTGAAAACGAGTAGGGTCAAGTTCAATAGCAATAGCAAAACGCAAATATTAAAGTAAATAATACGTACGGCATTGCATTGAGTTTCACCTCGTGCCTCGGATTGGCTGACAACGCAGTTGTGTTACTAGGATTTGTGACATTTGAGGTAAGAATCACCGGAGATGAGCCGGTAGTCATATGACTCGTTATATTTGGGTTAGTAATATTTGAATGTGTCGTCATTGTCGGTGATACTGGATGGGACGGAATGTTACTTGCAGACAAGTTGGAAGGAACGTTGTGCTGTGTGATATTTTGTATGAGGGGATGGGATGTTACGTTCGAGGGAATCGTATGATGATTTTGATTGCCATCGAGTTTTGCTTGTCGTGCTGGCGCTGACACATTCGGGTATCCGCCACCCGCATTGTGATACGTTGGCATCGCAACTTTCGTAGATAGCCTACGAATCTGAAAACAGAATACAGCACTTTTTATTCCAAGTTGCGCATACCTCCGTATTTCACTCGACAGTTGAGTGACAGTAATACATCCTGAACTTTCTATCACATATCTGATACAATAAAGTCAATGTGTAGACGAGCAGCTTATGCATACATCAACATCTTCCATAAAAAAAGACGTCTATATAAAGTTTTAAACACCACCGCTGTCACATAATATCAGTTTGCCAACTAAAAGTAGTACAACGCAGAATAAACATTGGCTGTTATCATGAACTGTCTGTACGAGATGAACATTTAATAGGACAGTTAGTTTAAGTGGTCATTGTTTCAACGCTTATACGCTTATACGCTCTGCTCATCCGTCCGCATTGTAAGGCACTAGACACCTATGCGAGGACGAGTGTGGATGATGACTCATACCTTCGTACCTATTTTCACAACCGCTAGGAAATGAATAAACATTCCTTGTACAAACATCACGTGAAACAATACGCTTGACTTTCTCCTAATCATTTAAATACACGAGGATGCAAATTAGTCGCAAACTTTTGGCTACGATTCAATTCTATAAACTCGAATTAGTCAAATTCGAAATAGCAAGAAAATAATGAAAGACTTAACATTGATAATGGAAATGCGTTTCGACGATTTATTTCATATTATCGTGAGTATACACAGAGATTGCATGCAGTCCAATATCCCCGAGGTTTGTACTGTGTAAGCAGACGCAGCAGCGAAAAATCCCTTGCACAAGCAAACATTGAATAATTCAACTAGAGTTTATCCTTGGCCGGCGTCTGCGGTGAGTACGTTATGTCACGCGAAAATGTATAGCTGCACTTGAACATACTAATATAGAGAATCGACATTACATAAGTTAGAAGTGGTCTACTCTTATCTGTATTACATATTGCATAGGATAGTAAAATAACTCGGATATTGCTATCTCGTGATGAAATGTAAAATCCCCGGGATTACTATCATATCTGGTTCATAGTAGCATTATAGTAGCAGACTCGTCACTGCAAATTGCTATCTGATCCAGTAACCACGTGAGCTAGCAATGAATTCCAGATAAACTTGCAGAAATCAATCTGGGCCGGAGTCAGCCAACATACACTCGAGAGATTAATGTGCATGAGACACGTCATATAACTATAAGAGCGTTATTCCTTCTTCACCCGAGAAAACCCACCAAGTATATCGTTCCGTTTTACGCGAGAAAAGGTACACCTATCATTAAGGCAAATATCGCGAAACTCGTGCGCTGCCAGACACGATTAAATAACAAACACACGCTCTCGCAAAGACCATAGTTTGCAAAGTTGTGATTCGCGCTATCTCAAATACTCTGTGAAAGACGCGACAGTATTTTTGTTATAGCTTGGATAAAAGCAAGAAGACTCTGAAACACGCGAAATGCCAACTGGGATGTTAAGTCGGATTGTGACAAAATTTTAGAATACCCGAGCCCCTGGCATAATCCGTTCGTCACTGTTTCGCGATGGGGTCCCCCGGCGACACTAATAATATCCCTGCTGCGGGTGAGAAAAGGACTGAAAGAAAGGATGAACATGCCCAACAAATTCTCTTGCTGTTACTCTTTAACAGTACACCTTACTGTATCGCGAACCACCGTTTCCCACCTGGGCTAACTGCGATCCACCCAGCGTATCACATTTTTATCATTTACATTTACAGAAACCCGTAAAATATTAGACGGACCAAGTTCCGTTTATATGTTGTCGAAACGTTAGAATTTGCACCGAAAGACATTGAATTATAAGGCACAACGGAGAGCCTCTGCAACACAATAGGAAACCCGATGAACGGCGAAGCAGAGCATATTATCTCTGACTCATACTGCCTAGTCACGAAAAGTGAAATAATTATAAAATATTACCTATACTTTAGACTGATTGTCCATCTCGCAGGTATACTTCCCTTCTGAAACAACGAAAACAGGGGATTGATTAACCAGTAAAGAGGGGATAACATATCCAACCCGTAGCGACACCGAGTTGCTTATACCAAATATGACTGGATAAGTTAGTACTTGCCGAAAAACATTAAGTCTCCTACAGTATCATAGCAATTAGCCAGCCAATTTTTAACTTCCCGCGAAGGTAATCCAAGCCACGATCAGCTTAATATAAACCCCCGTACACACGCACACACACACATAGCATCTCAGCAGTAATTAAAATAGGGAACGAAGCCAAAATAACCCGGGCACTTTCAGGAAATCGGGCAAACGCGAAGAAAAGTTTTCGAGCACTAACTGTTCAAAACTCTGTCCATCTTAATTAATATCACTTCCCTGTTATTTGAACGATAATGACATCGGTATGTAATACCAGAACTGTATACAAAGAAAACAAAACATACAAATCACATTCGTGAATGTCATCCAACTGTCAGTGGATTCCTTTTGAGCATATGTCTCATTCAGCATAAGTATATTCAGCACAAGGTTGCGGGTGTGTACTCTCTCACTCCACTTTGAGATCGCTTAAGGCCGAATTAATTAGGTAAGATGCGCGTGAGAGAATCGGCCGTTCGAACGGAAAATTCAACGAAGCCGAGAAGAGAAGACGAATACATTTATATGGCACAGTTTTTCCCCGATTCGGTTGCACCGGGCAAAGCAGAACGCACGTGAATAAATGTCCACGAAGGAAGAGCGCTCCATTTCCAGCAGACAATTAAGCATTGTGACTCAAATATTCGACGTGGATGCCGCATTCCCGTCCGTTAACCGCATAATTATTCAATTGTTAATTACCCGAGTTCGCATGGCGAACTCACAGCGACCTGGCTGCTTCGTTACGCTCGCGAGTCTATCAATCATTTGCTTCGCATGAGACCCTTTCCTTCTTACTGATCTCTACATCGAGTTCAATGAAACACTACTTTATAGTGCATAAATTGCACTATCAAACAAAACACTACATAAATTGATATGAACGAATCCAGTAATTTGTTTACACTGCAAAATGGTATTATTTTATTATGGGCGTATGCTCTGTTGCACATTGACGTCAATAATAAATCGCCTTTCAGATTTTCGAATCTAGTTGACATACTGTAACGACACGTCTATCCTTCTATGTTTGCGAAAGGCTGTCGAGCGCGAGTGCAGTTGGTTATGTATAAGGAGTGATCAAGTACAAATCTTTGGACGTAACATAAGTTAAATAGCCGCAACGTATATTGCAAATTCCTCCATTTAACCTAAACCTCCCGCAGCACTTCCTTCAGTGCCAAAACTAATTGGATGTTACAAATATTGGCAACATATGAAACTGACATGTCATTCAAAAATAAGGACGAATTTAAATCTACGGTGCACGCGACATTCATTAATATAAGATGCATGCACATAAAAATGAATGATGATAGTAAAGCAAGTCCAGATTCAAAAAGCGCCAAACCCGCCGAAACTGTCTGTTTCTGAACTATGCAGTAAACAGTAAGTGCATTTACGTAAATAACGCCCACCTTTCCTTCGAAAGCAGTAAGAACTTTCGTACATATTGCTATCGGCTCAGCCCAGATGTTAATGCCTGAGACTTAGGCTAGTGACATAGTAGTTCAATATGAACTGATCACGATGAATTCTTGCTTATCCCGTTGAAAGGCATTAGTGTAATAAACTTTGTCAAACAGAGTGTTAAAGGTACTGTAACACCGCAAGTTTTGCTGGTTCCCGAAGGCACGAAGGATGGAGGAACTTACCGTCGCACGTACTCTGATATTCACTGTCCGGCAATGGATGAACACAACGAACACAATAACACTAAGTCACAATAACAAAATAGTTGCAAAGACCATGCGGAAATACGACACAATTACTATACGAAACGTCACACTGACTTCGTTCGGGTGGCCATTTTGCTACACACAGTCCGTCGACCAAAGAACATCTTGATCTACGAGAGAGCCTACTCTACCTGCGTAGCCAGCCGTTTCAGGCTTGTGCAGCATGCAAGCATACCAACTGTACAATCATGCAACTTTGACTGTGAACTGCTGTGAACCACTTTGTGAACTGAGAAAAGCCAGCGTCTAAATATCCACTTTTAATTAAAAACTTGAAGATAAACTATCATTTGTGCGCATATTTATACAGCATGCTATTTTTTACGTTTCATGTTATCTTTACAGGAGGTTCATTAATATAGAAATTGTTATATCGATCAATAAAAATTAAATGTCATATATCAGAAATCTCGAATGAATTCTTTTAGTCGCATTTAATTATATCTAGCAAATTATGTTGACAGCTGCCATAATTTCTGAATGCGATATTTTTTATTACTTCATGACTATAGCAGTTACTGTTTAGTGCTGTAAAGTACTGTATATAATTTTAACTCTACGCTGATAAAGTGGTTTGCAACGTTTGCAACAGTTGTGTGCACACATGTATGGATGGAATCTATGTATGTGTTTCGTCAAATTGTTCACACCATTCACATAGAATTTACGTATTCGTATTCACATGAATTCTACGTGGATCTAGAAAAATGATTGTTATGGTGCATATTACATAGTGCAGCCGGTATCCATATGGTTATACCGATAAGCGACCGAACTGAATTTTTATACTACCAATCAAGATTCGTAACAGATGTACAGAATGGCACAACGTTTACACATTTTGTCTAATGTCATACAGGTAAATTTAGTACCAATTTTCTTATGGTTCTTTATGAAGTTCTAAGAATATAAGCTCTTTGTATTATTCTAGAGACTGAAACAAGTGAAAAACAATGGATTGGGGTACCTGTATGGTATCATGCATGATAATACTATAACAATATTGACATTTAGTATAAACCTCGATGATAATAATGAACCTGGAATTAATCATACAACATTGCAATTGTGCATGCCAGCAGAGGTTTACCTCTGTGGTATATTACATGTTGGTCAAGTAGAGAATAAACTCTCTGATACGTTTCAAGTATGCATTTTCATAACAATTCATTAATTCATGTTAAAATTAGACAGAGATATAATGAGTAACATTTTTGTTTCACAGGACATTGATATAACTGATAACCCTTTACTCTTGAAATATTCACTGGATGATTCAAGTATCAAATCCTACTTTTATATTCATCAAAAATTGGAGCCTGGAAGTGATATACAAATCATTAATGAAAATGATGTTTTAAACAAGTTTCTGTACATTAGATTGAAAGGAAGACTGCCGCTCGTTGCACACAACAATAATCTAGTAGATGTTTTAGAAGAATCAAGAAAAGATGTATGTATCGGATAATCATATCATAGTATTTGTCAATTCCATTTCTCAGCATTCAAAAATTGATTCATCTTCTAATAGATTGCATCTGGAAAGCTAGGAGTACATTTTCCAGAAAACAATACTTATTTACTTGATGGGGATGATTCAAGTGATATGTTATTAAAGGACCTTTTGGAGTTGCCATCAAATTATGAAGGATCTGCAAATGCCAAATGTGACAATGCGCACATGCCTGGATTTGTGGTATGATGAAATGAACTTGAATTTTGTGTTTAATCATTTAAAATAATTAGGAGTCATAGAGGGTAGAATACTACGAGTTAATTCATTAATACTCTGATTTGTTTGTTATAGGACGCAGTGCAAGCTAATATCATATTGAAAATATCTAGTGATAAGGCTTTGGAGGAGCATGATAAATATGCTCCAGTAATTCAATATGTACGACGTAAGAACAAGTGTGACTGCCTAAGTAATTTGCATCACCCATTATTACCATATTTACTATTATAAATGTTACTTTTATAGGTACATTTAACAGTTTGGAAGGAAGTGTAAACATAGATGCTTTATCTTTAGTGCATGTTGATACAGCCCTTTCCAAATTACGAGGAATCTTTGTTGAATCCATATGCAGGAACATTAAATTAATTGAAAAGTTTATGGAAGATCATATTCAAGAAACAGTGGACACTGTAACATTACCAGTACCTATGCATTTTAAACTTCAAAATTGTGGCCATTTACTTACACTGGTATTCCGAACGACTGAGAATGACAATGAAACAAGTGAGTTAATATTCTCTAAATAGAAAATTTTTATACATAATAATATTAATATGCCTTTTTTTCTTTTAGTAAAGTATCGTGAGAGTTTGCATAAAGCTCTTGGTCTAGATTTAACTAGGCCTTATTTTCGTCGTGGCAATGCTATTAAATTTTCAAGTGACATCAAGAAACAGGACTTATTAATTAATCCACATGAATCAATTGGTCATACTCAAGGTATCCAGATGTATTTCTGTAAAAACATTACTTTGTCTGTTGAGACTGGAAAAACTTATTAAATATAATGGATGTTGCTTTTTTTTATCAGAGCTGGTAAAGACTTCTAAAGTAGGTTTAGTACAGGGCTTGTATGCATATCATCACTACATGCAAGATAATTTCAATGATGATGGTTGGGGTTGTGCCTACAGATCTCTTCAAACCATTATTTCCTGGTACAGGTAAGATACCTGGTGTCGAACAGTGGTTATTTTTGCATTAACATCTTTATTCTAAGCTTACTAATTCCATGTTATACTTCAGATTACAAGGCTACTCTAATATCTCAACACCATCCCATCGCATAATACAAAAATGCTTAGTCGACATAGGGGATAAGCCTGCAAGTTTTATTGGTAGCAAACAGTGGATTGGTTCAACAGAAGTTGGCTTTGTGTTACAAAGCCTATTAAATGTAAATGTGAAGGTTTTATGTGCATCCACAGGAGCAGATATGGTAACATTAGCTCCAAATCTTCTAGAACATTTTGAGACTGATGGTACTCCTGTAATGATTGGTAAATATTGCATCATATGAAACCATGTACTACCAATCTACCTTCTAAATTGTATAGTTTTTTTATCATCCTAATTTTTACCGTAGGTGGTGGTGTCTTAGCACATACAATCTTGGGTATAAGTTATAATGAAGAAACTGAAGATGTAAAGTTTTTAATTTTAGATCCACATTATACAGGATCCGAGCATTTACCTACTATATTAAGTAAAGGGTGGTGTGGATGGAAATCTAAAGACTTTTGGAAGAAGGATGCATTCTATAACATGTGCCTCCCAGAGAGGCCTCTATGTATCTAAATATGTCAATATATGAAATTTATATATAGGATATATTGTATAAACAAATATTTGTACGTTCATCTTAGATGGTTATTTACCTGTTACAACAGTTATGGTTATGGAATACTAATTTACATAGGTACTACAAATTGATTCTCAATGTACTTTTTTATTACAAAAATACAAGATGATTTTGATTAAAACTTTTTGTTCATATAAAAGAACTCTATACTTGACTCGTTGTTGCAGAAAATATATGCAAAGGATTCTACTAGTGAATAGTCAAGACTTTTGGACTATATATTATAATATGATAACATTTTATTTGGCTTATTTATACAATTAATTTGAAACAACTAAAACTTTCATTTTACAATACAAGAGCATACATATTTTTGGATAACAATTTATAAACTTGATGCTGTTTTTTGCAACAGTTGCGCAAACCGATTAGTTATTAGAAGAGATACATCTATAAATCGATCAACACAATTGCTTAAACATGTTTCGGTTTTGCTGTCCAATTTGCTTCCCGGCTTGTCAACACATTTATCCCAGCAGAAATCATTAAATTCATGAATCTAAAATCAGTATACCGAAAGATCGTATTTATATCGGATAATAAACGTTATACAGTAAGATTTACATTAAAGGAACTATATACGAATAACATGTAGATAAAAGCGCATAGAATAACCGTTTACCTGTGCATTAAATTGTGCCTTTTGTTTCTCAACCATCAAAAACTCTTCTAATTCGGGGTCAACTCCTTTCGATTTATCATCACCCGAGGATGAAATATCATTGTCCATTAAGTCAGACATGTCGTTGTAGCCTTTATAGAGTACAAGTTATATGAGACGTTACGTTCCTTTTACGTTTTTACACACGTGGTTAACAGGCTGGTAAGCAACAACGTAACCGACGTAACAACAAATTTAATGATAGTATTTATACCACGGAGTATTAAGAGACAAGAAACTAGAAAATATCCAGGCACCCAAATCTGCAGGGGAAAGACCGCTGTCTACAGGCAGCGTGGGCATCTATTTCCGACTCGGCATCAGATCTAATTCAATCAAATCTGAACAAATCTATATATGCTGAATAATTTACTTTTCTAATTTCGTTAATTATCGTTTAATATAATATGAATATGTTATGCGCATATATAATATACAAGACAAGAATAATCAAAAGGACTGGTAAAAATGTATCCTCGGTCGGCTATACTGTTAATGACCGACCATTTTATTGCTGGCAAGCATGCATGTTTCCAGCCGTTTCCTTTCCATCTGATCCAACTTATTTTAATCGCTTGATTTCGCTTTGAGCGTCAGGTAATAATTTATAAATCGTAAATGTGTCTGTCAAAACAGTTTAGACAGACACTGCAACAAATAAAATCAATTTAGATAGAAAAGTAAAAGGGTCCATCGTAAATCGCAAATGGATGCAGGTGCACATGTATGCATGCAAAGCGCATGCGTCTATCAGTTTGCAGATTACGGGGACCATTGAAAAAGCTACTCGAACAAACCTATCTATATATTACCTATGTTCTTGCTGATTCTTGATTGTATAGTGAGGCTTTTGTAACATATAACCAAAGACTGTTTTACACGGTGCGTTTACAACTGTGCATACGATTATTCTAACGTAATATGAAAGATATGAAACAGAACTAAAAGAGAAAAGAGAATGTGGATCAGCAAGTTTGAGTCACACAGTTCGACCTAGCTTCTTCTGTTTTTTTATATAGTCGCTATTGACAGTAACTGTGTACTCCAAACAATACATTAATTATGTGGAACAATTACACAATTTTGAGTATGATATATCTTCATTTAAGGCTTACACGATTTATATCTGAAGATAATATAATTTTCTGCATTTTTCCCGGTGTTTAAACATTTTGAAGAATTCTTTCTTACTCAAATATAGTGAATTGCTATCAATAGCAATAGTTAACATAAAACTATAGGCTCCCGGGTTTTGCGTATTGTTTTTGTTCAAATAATAAATTTATTAAGCAATATGGTTACACAATGTTTACGATAGGTTTGAAATCAACCAGCTGAAGTAATCAGAGTGATTAATGTCAAGTATCCTCCACATTCAAACAGAATATGAGCACATTAATGCATTTGCACTCATGGGTATATAATAGGCCCCAAACTGCTAACACTAATGCAAATGTCCAATTTTCGTTGCCATTTTCAAAGTGGTTCCAAATTGATTGGACTTTGGCTTTCATTGGTGAAAGTGGTGTGGCCATACAACACGCTTGATATTATTTCATCCATGAGTTACTCCTTTTAAGGAATAAATAAGTTACTAAGTTTACACAGTATTTCTAACATACATGTATTCTTGGAATTTATCTGTTTAAGAAATAATTATGCGACCATCAACTTATATACAAGTATAAACTGTTATATGAAGAAACAATCTTAAATCTATATTAGCTACACATTGTATGTGTTAATAATAATTCCCTCAGTGTTTTAACAGATATTTAATATAATATACAATGGAGATGGAGAAAGAAGAGGCTCCTCAAGAGGCAGAAGAAGTATTATTAAATTCAATGTCAGAATCTGCTATTACCAAGGATAGTCAACCAAGTGACTACAGCTTTCAGAATATAGAGGAGACTTCTAATAAATCAGAACTCCTAGGTTGTGAGTTAATTTCTGATACTCACAGCAGAATATCAGACAAAAGTCCTTCTAGCGATGCAATGGAAGAAGACGCATTTATAGATGATACCACCATAGTACTTAATGGCACAATGACACAAGACAATATGGAAATTAATCTGGATGATATGGGAGCATCGGATGACCTAAGACAGTTTGATGTCTTGGATGATCTAGAACGTCATCCAGATCAAAACTGTTCTGATATGGACTCAGACACAAATGATAGCATGGACTCGGATGTGCCAGATGAAGAAATAGAAGCCATGCTTGAAGAAGGTAAGCACTTGATCATGGAATGTGACACCGTCATTTTTTACTTTTGATGCATAAGGAATCAGTTTTAAATGTTCAATGTATGAAAATTCAGGTTTACCAGAAGAATTTAGGGGCAGAAGAAAAGAAAAAAAGGATGGAGTGCCATATGAAGAAAAAGAGAAATTGGTTTTAGATGGTAGCTATTGAATTATACTATAGGCAAGAGTTCTGCGATTTTCTATAACTAAATGAGTAACTACATTTTAGAAATTGGGCACAATCATTTTGATGTATTGCCAGAAGGATGGGTACAAGTAACACACAACAGTGGAATGCCACTATACTTACATAAACAAAGCAGAGTCTGTACACTTGCAAAGCCCTACTTTCTTGGACCAGGAAGTGTTCGGAAGCATGAGGTGCCTGTCAGTGCAATACCTTGCCTTCAGTATAAGCGAGCTTTGCAGGAGGAAGAAGAGGAAAGAAAAAGAGAAAAAGATCGTGCACCAAGTACAGATATGTGTAGTCTTCCAAGTGCAAAAATTGAAACAATTCAAGAAAATCGAGCAGCACATTCATTAGATAGTGAACAACTTAGAAATTACTGTCAATCAGTTTTTCGTTTTAAAGCTATTAAAGTTATGAGGTTTCAGTAAGTCTATATCAGACATAAATATAAAATATCTCAATTTTCAAACATGTGCCTGGAGATGTCTCACTTCTAGCTATTAATTAACTTAATTTTAGATCGTGGTCAGCAAGAAGAAAATTTACAAAAAATAAAAAACATCGGAAGCAACTTGAAAGACCAACTTTGCCTGATGGAACTAAATTAATAACATTCCCAGTTAGTAGTACTAATGCCTCACCAGGTAGTGGCAATGGTACAGGAGATGATGGAAGCGGCCAAAGACCATCAAAACATTGGATAATGAATCCCTCAGGAAAAAGTTATGTTTGCATACTGCATGAATATGTGCAACACGCTTTAAAAAAGCAGCCTACTTATAAATTCAAAGAGCTAGGTAATAGTGCAATACAATACCTTTTTTAAATTACATTTATCAACAGAAAGCAACATCTATTAATAATTGAAACAATCTCATAATAGAAAATGCTGCTACACCATATTCAGCTGTTGTTTGTATAAATGACATGGAATATGGAAGCGGTTTTGGAAGCAGCAAGAAACAGGCGAAGGCTAATGCCGCACGCAAAACCCTTGAGATCCTTATTCCGCAAATGAGAGATAAAATCTCTGGCGATAGTAATGGAGACGGCACTACTGGTAATTCCAGTCGAACAATAAAAGCATCCAGAGCAAATTCGGATGCTGATTTGTCATTTTTTGACGAAATATCCATCACGGATCCACGTGTAGCGGAATTTTGTGCAAAAACAACCGAACCGTCACCACATGCAATTCTAATTACATGTCTTCAACGTAACTATGGTTTGGGAGACATGCATATAAATTATTCTGTAAATACATTAAAACATCAACGGAACGAGTTTACTATGCGTGTCGGAAAACACGAAGCAACAGTGGTTCGTATAGTGCAATTGAATTAATACTTCGTAACTTTTTTAAAATACTTGAATTGGTGCAATACTGTTATAGGTCTGCAGAAACAAAAAAGACGGAAAACAACGAGCAGCACAAGCTATACTACAACTAATGCATCCACATATACAATCATGGGGTTCCCTCTTACGCTTATATGGATCACGTAGTGTGAAATCATTTAAGGAAAAGAAACAATTAGAGCAAGAAATCACGCTTCTGCAAGGTAAAGCGGCAGTCAATCAGCCGAATCATGCGATCTTAGGTAAGCTGAGACAAGAAATGCGAAAGTTATCAGAACTACGGCAAGCAATCCAACCTATTGGAAAGTTTGTACCACCAGATCTACCCACAGGGTCAGCGGCTAATTTAAACAATGTAGATTTATAGCGAACTGGTCAGAGTTTTTTGGCCGCTAATTTATTGCACAAGTTTCATAAACTCTTTATCCACGAGCTAGGAAAGCACTGCTTAGCAAACTCTTGCATACTAAAAATTTTCATAATACATAATTTTTTGTAAGTGTTATCTTCTTCTATCGTATATATAAGATTCGTCTCTAACAAACGGCACTTTCATGTGTGTAGATACAACGCGATGAAATCATTTAATTATATTATTGTAAATGGTGCTGCAAAATGTATAGTGTTAGTGGTAGTTCTTTGAGCAAGCACTATTTTTTTAAAATGATGTTCCTGATAATAAATGCAATGAGAATAATAGTACACAAATTGTCGAAGTCTGGGAGTCTTCGACTATTGTTGACAAACGTGTATTATACCAACACAATAATTTGTTACTGCTAAATGATTCGTAGGGAGCGTAGTTTATTTTAATGTAAGAATAAGGACATTTGATTAATATACTTCTCGGGTAAGAGCGAATATGGGATGATATAAATTATTTTGTACAATATGACGATTTATTTAAAAAAAACGTAATTACACAAAATTATATACACAGGCCACAAAGTTGTGGTATAACAACTTCTGCATAGATATGAATTACTCTTTGGAAAATATAATAATTTATACTGGGCTATCCATAGAGGCATAAATCGAAAAAATGAAGTATAATTGTGAGAACATAAATAAAGTACTTAACAGTGGAGTTCATCTTATTTTTGGCACATACGCATAATTTAATTTAATGTCTCAGTTTACAATATTAATACATATTTCTGGTGGTATATATAATTTACAGAATTTAAATAACAATATCGTTTACAACTTAAAATACTTAAAATGACTGTGCTACAAAAGCCACACGTGCCCACCTATGAGCTTTATATTGGCATTGTCAATAATAATGCTAAAAGTGTATTATGTACGAACACAATCAATTTTTCAATACCACCTTTCAAAATTTACAGTAATTCTTTGCGAATAATAGTCAACAGATTTTATACCAGATTAAAAACTTGCTACGATGTGCCCTCATGTTGATAGTACCACAGACTATATTTTAAAATAGAATAGATTAAATTTAATCTCGGAAGAGACGAGTCTACGCATTGCTTCAACGAAGTTGGTAGTTATAAGGAATTTTATTTAATAGGCACATTTATATAGGACCAAAGTGGTAAATACTATTTGTTTGTGACTCGAATAAATAGTAACAGGAAAATCAGTGTACATTATCTATGCTTTGATATTCAACGTAACTTAGAACTTCATACTTTTTCCATCAACAACATAAGTTTCAATATGTTCTATTCCTCACCATCTATTATGTCTATGTTACATGATTCAACTTCATGTTATTTAAATTCGTTTTTACAATTACGCTACATTATACGACTAAGCAATTTTTACTAGTTTGACCTGTAAAAATTATAGTAGTAAGCTATCAGTCATATCGAATTACAGGAAATTTGTATAAATTTGTATAAAGGTCACTAATAGTATTATAAGATAAATTTGTTAACCACTTTCCTATATGATTGAATATGTAGTTATGGAACACCAATTCAAGATATTGGGTTACTACATTTGAATACTTTACCTAATCTGTTCCAATATACAGTTTTCATCAAGATACGTTTACAAAGTTTTATAGTTTTAACGCTGCTAATTATGACCGATATTCGTTTACTTGTAAACAAGTGTAAATGTATTGTGTAAGGAATGTACAGCTACATTTATTTTTGTTTTTCTATGGTATTTACAAATTATGTGCTGTCGAATATTTAAGTTTATTACAATAACTATTTGGTGCAAAAAAGAAATTTATACATAAGGTTTTGAGAAACCAATTGCACCTTTACAAAGAGGCTTAAATACAAATTTGAAGCAACATCCAATTATTTAATTTCCAATTATTTCAGTCTAGCCACTGCCTATAAGTTGTATTTGCTTTATAAAAGAATACTAAGATAAATCATTAAGTAACCTAATAAGAGAGTTATAGCCACGAATACTAAAATGCATTGATATTTTAAAAATATGGCGTGTCCCCAAGAGCAATTTAAAAGTTAACCGAACCATACCTTGACTTGACAAGTATCAGTAAAAATACCAACAGGTTTACTACATACAACTAGGACAGTAGAAACCTCAAAGTGTATACAAGTTCTATATTTTGTATATTATTTTTTCAATGCTATTCTTTCAAACTTAAATGTACAATATAAAGAACCGTCTATGCATTTCTGGTTAGTTCTCGTCTATGTCCAAGTTACTACGTCCTAAGAGCAATTTTCTAGCATATACTCAAAAATTGACCCAAAAAAAATGTCAAGCTTCAATGTGGAATGTTCACATTTTCACACTTTGTAGGCACACTTTCCCATATACATGCATATAATATTTCTACAGGTAAGATGAAAGATCTAATCGTATCATTGGTACATACAACGATGTTCATCATTTATCCATACTCTTCGTATGAACTTCATGTGAAATTAATTCTACCGAACTGTGGAAGGTGATGACTACACAGTGGAGTTTCAAATGGAAATCGCTAGAAGATTCAATGCTATACTCGGATGTGATATAGCGATGTCAAGAATGAAACTAGAAACATAAGTCCTTGATAATGCATAATGATAATTTTCAGTGTGTTTACGCCACAGTCAATAATTCATTCGATAGAAAACATTATACCGACTCTTCGTATGTACTGTTACCAGATAAAGCCATTTTCGATAAACTGGAAAGACTTCTGCGCGGGCTCGAGCCTACTAAAAAACTGCTACTAGACTCTGAGAAAAGCTTTCGGAAACTGCAAAACAAATAAAATTCATCAATATTAAAATATACCTGTAAAATGAATTATGTTTTATACTTACAATTTACGGATCCCTGATTCAGATGTTCTCTTCCATGGTGCATCATCTGGTTCATAAGGAAGAGGTCCCTGAACAGGAGGATCTTTCTCATCGGCTGATCTGCAACACATTTCCTTCTGATTTAATGCATATTGCTTAAAATAAGAATACTTTATATGTATAATAAATTGCATAATGCTTACGGTTCTGGTTTTGGTCGATATAACTCAAGCTCATCTTCCAAATCGGAAACCCTTGCTTTCAGTTCGTTACGTTCATGTAGGATTTCTTTCAATTCTGCGGTTGTAAATCTCGGTCTATTTGGATCATCCAAATCATAAATTGCCTTGTTGGTTAAATCCGGGCATCCTTGTAATTTTGACAAGTCTTCATTTTCTTTTCTTGCTAAGCCTAGTCGGGCACGTAAATTTATAAGTTCTCGATTTTGATCTTGCAACTGTGCCAAAAAATCAGCTCTTTCCTCCACTAATCCACGTGCTTGCATTTGTGCTTGACGCTGTTTGCGTTTTAACTCTCTGCCCACAACGTTAAGTTTATCCACCTGCGCTGTTAACTTTTGAAAAATTGCAGATTAAATAGTTATATTTTTTCTATTACTCCCCCAAGCAGGCAAATATACGAACAACATATGCTGTGTATGTTTCTGTCATAAGTCATAAGATAGTTATATTATGGTATAAGTACTAATTTACATTTTCTATATCTGAATTCTTCTGCCATAATTCCCGATCCTTTGTGCGAATTTGATCTCTTTGCTGATCTATCGTTGTTCGCAAACGTTGTAAAACTGCTAGGTCCTGGGTAGCATTAAATGCTGAAATGGTAAAATTACATGACATTCCAATGTTTTTTTTTTCAATAATTATATCATTAATAATAATAAGAAAATTTGTTGTTAGTACTTTGTTTACTGGTGTATTGACTGTCACTCTTTGATTCTTGCAAAGCTTCTGCTAGTCTACGGTTCTCCTCTTGCAGTCTAGTTACCATTCCCACTAATTCTCTGGATTCTTGCCTCCAATGTTCCTCGATTTGTTCTAGTTCCTGAATCACGAGTTGATGTCAACAAACCCAATACAAAATACAAATGAATTACTTAAAGACAAACAAGATTACTTTTTCAAATTTTTGTCTATCTTCAGCCTTTCCAATTTTGTCGATCTCCAATTGAGAAATCTTAGCTCGGAGTTCCTGAACAGTTGTGTTTTCTCTCTCATTTTTCGTTGCAAGATTCTCCAACAGTTCGAGCGCATTGATTACTTTTGGCATAAGATTAGTAACACATTCAACACCAAACAGATCGATCAGCTTTTCACACTCCTTCCCTATTTCTGAGGCAATGTCATAGACATCTACGATTGAGACATCATTAACAATAGCATAATCCTCCATCTTGTAGCCTGTATTGTTTTCCAAGCAAAACGGCATGAATATATTTTTGGTTGATTGCCCTGTGGACATTAGTAAACTTTTTAATGATATATTTATTATACATAGCATTAATAAACCTTCAGATAACAAATTACAATTATAGAAAAAGAAAACTCGAATGCATATTATAAATAAAACAAATATTTTTTAGAAAAATCAATGAAGCCTACTATGAAGCGATTTGTTTAATGTTTTAATTATTTGCTACCCGACAGGAGGAAAAAGTTAAGTTCAATGTATGATAAAAACAATTGATTTCGTCCAATATTGTAGGCGTGGCTTTCGTTAAGAAAATCAACTCAGAACTGTTGGACGAAATATGTCATATCTAGGTAGTAACACTACTACGGTGACAGATACTAGGAAATGATGTCATAATTGATGCGGTGTTATTCATATCGTGCCAAAATGTCTCTTAATCAACCGTCGCTTCTTAACTTAAACGGAACTGAAATTATATTTACCACACACATACACGGAAATTCATTCACATAAATGCAAATAGCATTGTTCTTGACAACGGATTTAAATCCCAATGGCTGTAAGGGACGACGATAAGAATTCCGATGGAAATAATTTAGACAATTAATTTAATAAAAATCAACGTCTTCTGCTAATTCGGCTTGATCTCGTCCACCCCAACCACCCCAACTTTCATGCGCATATATACAGTCGATACAGACGCATATGTACTGAAGTAGTGAGCCCAGTGCAACACTGCACACACCACAGTGCACCACAGCCACCACAGTGCCACAGTGTCGACGACGTAGCAGCCTGTGTGTACGATATCGCACACATTTGCAAAGAATGATCAAAGCGCCGCAATGCTCAGGTTGTGTTTTCTATTATAGAAAACCAAGATAACCTCTTGAAGTTACTTATGTCATTTTTTATATGGTTAAATTATAATATTTATATATCAAGCACAATATTAAATAGCTAATTTTTACACTTACACAAGTTTGGCGGCAAAATAGTATTTTTCTTATCGCGCCGATTTTATATATTAATATGGAGAATCTCGACCGTAAGTGGTATTATACCCAATAGATTTATTAATTCGTTATTTCAGAGTCTAGTTACTGTAAATACTGCTGGTTTTATTTACAGGTAACATTTGTTTACCTCTACCTAGTTCTATAACGAATCAGATTAGCACTTGCAAGAATAGCGAGAAGTATATTACAAATTTATTACAAAATTTATTACCATCATCTGACACAAAAGACATTGCCGAAGAATTACGGAAGGTATTTAAACTCCTATGACATGAAATGCAATCATTACAAATCTCGTAATCACCAAAGGACATCCCTTTTGTAGAACTTTATATTAAGCAAGTTTAGACGAAGACAGGTACAGCGAGCAAGGCATCGAGGGAAACTTTTGACAAATAAAAAGCGTCTGGAGCTAGGTTTGCAGAAGGTTGGCTGTTGCAATGAATTGAAATACAGCGATTTATTACCACTAAATGAACTATGGTCAAAATACATGGAAGAGATGTTGGGACCAACAACCATTTCAGCGCTGCCAGTAGAACCACTTGATTCAAACTGGGAAAATCTTAATCAACAATTAATGAAGGCAGACTATCATGGTGCAGAAATATCAGTTGTGCGTTCCAAATGTCCAAGTTTAGTGGGGCACAGTGGTATTGTTATACAAGATACAAAGAATGTTTTCAGAGTATGTGGGAAAGACAATATTATTAGAAGTGAGTAAAAATAAATTAATGTTTGTGTTCAAAGGAGGGTACCAATTTTTCTAATAGAATACATGTACACATGATCAATTTTCACAACATAAAATCTACTTTCAGCAATTCCAAAGGATGTTGTTCTCTTAAATATTTATTTAAGACAAATAAAATTCCAAGTTTTTGGCAAAGAACTATCAGTTAAACCAGCTGAACGTACTGTTAAAAAATTTAAAGCAATGCGTGCATTTGAGTTATGATGTCAACCTTGTGGGTGCCACGATACTTCTGTCAACAACCAAAAACAGAATTTATTGTTCACGCTATTTGATAATATATCATTTTATAAAATAAAGTACTTGCCCCAATCCAGGTACTGGAATTCTATGTATCGTCCCTTCTGCATTATCATATTATTCATATGACAAAGTTTAATTATCCACACAAATAGTTATAAGAATTATTTATTTTGCATGCCAATTTTATAGGCAGATTTGTATATTTGACCTGTGTGTATGCACATACACATGCTTATATATATATGTATATATATGCATATATATATATACTACTTACATTATTGCGTAATACAATATATTATGTATATGTATAATGTATGTTCGTAATCATTAACCCACTTCTAGGAATATTCTTAGAAGTTGTTTGACAATTACTTTTAATATAATTTGTAACATCCAAACATGACAATACTAATATCACTGTTACCAATTCAAACAGCATTATGCATACTTATATATTCAATCTACCAGTTGTATATTTTAATTGATGAATAATTTGCACGGGGAAGAGAAGTGCATAGGTATAGGGAATGTTACACGTCAGTTACCATGTTCTTAAATTTCAATACTTTGAGTAACATATACAATTCATGTTACAGCGCTTATAAAGTATCAAACGAAAGTCAGCTTTTGTAATAAGCAGTACAGACTTAATGAATTTCAAAATTGCTGTGCTATAGTTGTTCCCCTACTAACTTTCGTTTCATACCTTGGTGTCCTTTGAGCAAACAAAAAATTATGTGTTCTTTACGCAATTCCTGGTATGAAACACAAAAGTAATTCACATGACACACCGTACCCAGTCAGATAATTCTTTTAGGAACGTTACAACTAAGATGTTTGAAAAATCTAAATATTTTGCGACACATCTTGTACATTGATCCTGATTTATTAGTAGACCATTCTATACAACTAACGTTAATCGTTTAACGAGCAGAAACGTTTAACAACACGCTTACTCCTCTCCTCTACATGTTACTCAGAACTTCCATTATTCGATTTGCATTAATACTTGTATTATACCTTCATTATACAATAATACATTGGTTTAACGAATCATACATTCAAATACAAAATACGGCAACCATGTGTACAAATCAAATATAGTAGGTATAAAAATCATTAAAAGTACTTTTGCTTTACGCTCAAACATGATAGTAAAATAAACAGTATTATGATCAACTTTTAGATAATAGTTGTCTTCAATTTTTGCGTGTGGCTATTGTAAGGAAGTAACGGAAAGTCTATAAAATCAACGCACTATAGTTTGTGCAACTCGAAAAGATAAATGTGATACATATACTATATTCATCAATCTGACAGTGAGACGTTCAGAGTATTGTTGCGCAAATTGCCAGAACCTTTTGCATTATTTGATGGCGCTTGAGCTGCTAAAATCATGCCGACCTTATAGCAAATAAACAATAGGACAGTTCACGTACTATTTTACACTACGTACTACAATGAAGCAGCATACAAACCAAAAGTACGGTATTTTAGTAAACATATATGGTGCTTATAGTTTTTCCTCATTTTGTCTTACTGTTATATTGATGTAGTAATATATGCAGCAAGTTCGTTTGCTTCATTTTCTAAATATTCAAGTCTACCAATTGGATCATGATCGGAACACTCACGAACTCATCTAGATGTATCATTTTTTAAATGTGCTAAATTACACGTAGTTCCACACAACTATTTATCAGAATAACTTCAGGTCGCCTTATATTCTGAACACTCTATAGTCTCAATAATACTGCAGCAAAATTTAATCTCTGGCTAAAAAGGAAGCACTATATAGTTTCGTGACAGTTTTATTAAAGTGAAACATACAACGTGTCGCATTATGACCATAACTTTATCTTAAACTAAAATTTTTGTTTCAATACTCAAATAAGAGCACATATAGAATACATCAACACATCAGCAAAAATAATCTTCTAAGATGCTATCTCAATAAAATCATGAACTGGAATACGGAAATCTGAATGTAATATACAGTTAAATATTGCATGAGACTCTCTAACTATTTGTATATGATGTATTTGCAAAATATTTTTTTGCGTTTTTCTTTTCTTTAACACATTTTTATTTTAGACGTACAATACGTAGCACATTCGCATTATAAGATTTTATCAACAGTAAATTAGTCGCTCAACAAACTTTACCATAAATTAGAAATTCGCCTTAGACATTCTATGGTGTTTCTTTTAACCGATGACCCTTGTTATGTTACAACTGTCTAGTCGCGACAATGTTTGTTTTTTAATGATATTCTTTCAGCATATGATAATATGTACGAGCTAGTGAAATAATCTTGTTCTACCTACGTATTATAGAAAAGTAGACTTTGTTGATCTGGATCGTTTAATACGGTACACATCGTATTTCACATACCATAACCCTGGTAGGCTGCAGCGGCAGGTGCATAGACGCCTTGCGCAGGTGCACCATAGACACCTTGTGGTGCATAGCCCGGTGCCATCATGCCTGGTCCTGCGGTCAACATCAGCTGCGGTTCAGCTGTAAATAAGATTATTTCAATCATAGAAATATGCCATTACACTCAATTCAACCGAAGTCTACTCAATGTACTTTATAATACTTACGCATAATCATAGGTTTGTGCTCTTGGTGGTCGGTTTCTTCCACGCGACGACTTTCGGCTTCTTCCAATTTATCCACCTGTAACATAAAGATACGATATGTCGATATATAGCGATGAATACTTCTCACATTATTTATCTTGAAATAAAAAATAGTTTTACCTTGGTAATATATTCTCGAGCAACTTGGATAAGGTATGGCATTGCAAAGTGTAAAATACGTTGTCTCCATGCAAGCTCTAAAATAACATCGGGGCTAAGTAAGTCATAACAGTGGAATAAGCAAGCAGCAAAGCAATCCTTTGATCCTCTCTCTAAGAACCATTCCAATAGTTCTTGAGCCACTTCAGGATTGCGTGATTCGGCTGCGTACTCCATAGCGTCCCTGTACATTAAACAGTCATGTACATTAACCTTTATAGTTGTAAACAAGTTCACATTACACATGTTAATTACAATTAACTTACCTAAATAATCTGTCTTTTTTGCAGAGCTCCACTGACTGTTTCCACCTATTGTTGCCTTTGTACAAGTAAGCTGCAATTCTTCTAAATTCAATCAATTCGTGCTTCTCTAATTGCTGTGCGAGTGCGATATTATCAAAATTATCAAACGCATCAATAGATGTTCGGAGGCCTTGGTAGTCTTCCTCGTCAATGAGCAAGCCATTTAATGCTTCATTAATAGCTTTATTGTTTAATGCTTGAACTGATCTCAAGTATGGTTTGACAAGCTGCAAATGTCCAGTCCTCGTGAAATATGCAACTGATCTGGTGTGATCCATACGAGGAGCTAAGACAAGCAGTATATCGTTCAACAGTAAGGGTTTATACTCGACATAGAACTGTATCGCTTTATAGTAAAGCTCTACGTTTGCCACTTTTGTAATGACATCTTTGAAGTGGCCTTCCCGCCAAGCTTCTGTTGGATGTTGCATCATTGCAAGAACAGCATTATCATATTCTTCGTATTTGTCATACAAAAACACAAGCTCAGCCCAGAGGTGCGCTTGTTCAGCTGCGCGCAATACCTAGACATTTCATTATATGTGTCAATTTTCAACTTGAAAATATATATGTATGATTCGTGTATATGCGTACCACGCAAAACTATTTTCTTACCTTTGGTATATTAACACGTGACCAGAAAAGTTCCAAATGTTCCCTCATCCGTTGAGGTTTGTACTTGCTATACAGGATTGCCAGCTCCGTAAACATTCCCATGTGGGCTCTTTCAAGGCCTAATGCCGCTTCTAGGAGATTTATAAGTTCCTCGAAATGTCCTCGATCTTGGTAATAATTGATCAAATCTTCAAGCTCATCAGCATGCACGACTATATGTAATCCACACATTTGAGCCAGTCGAAATTCTCCGCTATCAACACAAGCAAAACAAACTTCTTTCCAGGTGCGAGTCGAATTGGCTTTCCGTGCACTATCAACAGCACCTTGGAATTCTTTCAAGTGAACAAGAGTTATTGCTAATCGGGCAAAGTTGGATACATTGTTGTACAAGAGTTTTGCGGCATCAAACATCTCATCTTCAAAGCATCGGTCGCCAATCTAAAAAAACAGAAGATTTCAACAGTTCTAGCATCACAGAAAGAATATGTTGCTATTCTCCACATATTTTTATGCTCATACCTTTTGAATATCAGCATGGTTAGGACCCGATATGAATTCTTCTAAATCAGCAAGCCTATTTGTCCGAGCGTAAGCATATATGAGTTCACTTTCAATGAAGGACTCACGAGCTTTCTTACGTGCCATCTGCAAATAACGGACTAGATCCTCCCAATGAGATGTTCGGTGTGCAGTTTCAACAACATCTACATATGCTGATGGATCATCTGCTTTAATGAAGCTGTCAATTGCTTCTTTAACCAATCCTTTTTGCAGTTGAGCTCTTGCTAATTGTGACCATACCGGTGGCTCGTTACACCTACAATTAAAGTAAAAATCATGATGGACTCATTAATACAATTTAGAACGTGAATAAAAAAAGCTTTTTACCTCTCAGCAAATTCATATGCCCTGTCCAAATTTCCTACTTGTTCAATCAAGACTTGAATTGCAGATGTATTGACATCAAATTTCTTGAAGATTGCAAACGCTTCTTCATACAGTTCGCTGTTAATAGCTATATTAGCAATATCGGGAGCATCATAATTATCCAAACGGTTAATGTATTCCATGACACGTGTGCGGTCAGCTTTTATTGCTGTTAATATTAGAAGATTCTGCAGGTTGCGGTGGTCACTAAAGACACTACTATCAAGAACAATCTTTTCAAGTAGTTCAATTAATTCGTTTGGTAAATCGGCCGTCATGAATGCTTTCACAGTAACAGATATATCTTCAGGATCTTGGGTTTCCGACAATGCTGTTTGTACTACCTAAAATCGAGTATACTTCTATTAGAATTGTCCGCGCTCTAAATTGAATAGAAAAGTAGATATAGTGCTTACCTGGTCAATTAGCGGTCTTTTATAAGGATTACTTTCCAAAAGCACTTCAGCCCAGAGATCAGGATCTCTACGTCGAACCAAATATCTTGCTTCGCTCTTGAAAAGACTATTCTCATTGCATACACTTATTAATTCTCGGTCACATTGACCGCGCTCGTATGCAATACATGCCAAATGTGGATCACGCTTCTCACAGTACTTCCCAACGACTCTGCTGTCATAAAACTGGTTCTCCCTAGAAGTCAGGTCAACATTTTATTAGTTAAAATAATTTCGAAGGATATACCATGCATTTTTAGACGAAACTCACTTAAGGAATCGCTCTGGGTTATTGTTACTGTCGATGTATATTTTTGCCAAAGCATTGTGTGTCGCGGGCTCAACACAACCTTCATGAACACGGGATTCTAACCATGGCAATAACAGTTTAAGACGGTTTCGTTTTTCAACTTCCTCTACAAGCTCATCCGTAGAGAATTGCCCGCGTACTACGAGGATTAAGTTCTTAATTATGTCCTCTGAACAGTCAACATCCAGTAATCCACCAACGACAACTGGCAATCGGGATGGATTGACCTAGAAAAAAATGCATTTAATGCAACTGAAGTTCAATAATAAAAGTTTCTCTGAAGGATAAACTATTCTTACTTTTTGAACGTATATTTCAATATACTTTTGCAGGTTGTTTCGGTAAAGATAAAGAACAAGATCATGTACAAAATCGAAGCGGTCGCAAACAATAATTAAAGGCAACTGATCAGATAATTTTGCCTCCTTAAGGAAATTTTTCACACGTTCAGGATTATAGCAATTGCTTTCTCGACAGATACGTTCTACTTCCTTAATTTGTCCAGTCTTGCAAGCAGCCTGGATGTACTTAAAATGCACTTCTTGATCTTGACTGAAATTCACAATAGATCCCAAAAAGTAAAATAATCCTTCATAAGACTTGAAACTCTCGAATAAATCTGAAAATGAAATTTAATGATTAAACTACCAATTTTTTATAGAATTAAAACACTCATACTTCTACATACCAATCAAAGCTTTTGTAGTTAACTGTTCATGATATTTTGTTGCAATCTTGATACATATTTGCAAATTCTGTCTAATATTTGCTGTGAGCATTGCTTTTAAACATTCAAGAGAATCTTCTACTGATAGAGTTCCAAAAAATCCAACTAGCCAGTCAGGAGACAACAAGTGGGTATGCACAACAGCTCTCTTGATATCGTACAAATCTGTGTAATGTTCTAGAGCACGCTGGAGCAACCCAGCTTTTTCACAGAGCTGAGCAACATGAGCTCTATCATAATGAGTAAACATCTGATTGCCCAAAATTGCATCAGCAACTTGAGGTGCAGACATCAGATTCATTTCTAAGAGCCTTGTCTGCAAAGCTCCTTCGCTTGGTCGATTATTCTTCAAAGCATCTAACAAAAAGGCTGTACATTGCTTAACCATATTCTGCTCCATCAGTATATCTACAATCTGCAAATGAGAAATTTTATATGATTATGGCCTCAGAAATATACAGAACTTATTAATGAATATATATTTAAGTAAATATCATGTTTCTGAAACTTTGCATAGTTTCTTGTTACAACTTACTTGATTAATATCAGCTAAAGGCTCATCATCTTGAACAAGCATTTGCGCAAAGGCTACCCCTTGATCTGGGTTTATTCTCATTACATTTCTTAACAAAAATATATAATCAGGTGTATAAGAAACCTTCTTAGCATATAGTACAATTTTTTGGAATTGGCCAGTTTCCGCGAAACACTGAATTACTTTGTTTGGAACATTAGCTCTTAAGTATACACTCAGTGCTAATGTAGGATCAGCCTGCTTCACTAAATCTCCCAACTCTTCGCTGCATTCCAGTTTATCTTCCTTTAACCACTTTTCAAGAAGTTGCTTACGCCCTTGAACTAATACCGGACGACATAATTCCAAAGATTCATATTTGTTTAATTGCCCTTGATCCAACAATATCCCAAAATATTGAAGTAGGGGAGATGTCTGCCCTTGGGTAGCAGGTACCTAATTATTCAATCATATTTTATGCTTACTTGAATTGTCCACAAAATTTAGCATGGTTCACAGTGTTACATAAACAATTACAAGTTCTACCTGTTGGAATCGTTGAATAGTTGCTGGTGTTCTAAGTATCCCTTTAGGTGCATTTGCTGCAACTTTTGCTGCCTCTGCATATTGGCCATTTTGGAAAAGCAAATTGAACTTACGAACAAATAAATCTTCTGCTCCAGATAAGTTATTTCTTACTGCCATTCTCAATGCAAGTTCAGAATTTTGCAGGACCCCATTAATGTATGGAATAATGTTTTCTTCGTCAACTGAGACAGATAATACTTGACCCTTCCGATTCACTCCTATGATTCCACCAGAAGCTTCATGCGGTGCAGTGACAAAAATAGTTTCTCCAGAGATACGATTCATAAATATACATGTTGCAGATTCAATATCGTACATGTGTATGTAGCCATACTTTGTTATTAAATATATGACGTCATACTTTGAACTGACTTGCATAGCAACAGGAAAGTCATTTCCAGCTTCTGGAGGGAAAAATACATCTACCGCCTTTTTAGGAAATGGATGATTACCAGCTGGTGGCTGACCTACTTCGATAATATGAAGTTTTGCACCTTGAACTGTTCTAACAGCAAAACAAAACAAGTTACTTGGCTCTGGATTTCCTTCCATTTTAAACTGGGCAAATGAAGCAGCATGTCCTTCGATTGGTTGAGAACATTTTCGTTCAACAGAATAAAGCTGCATAGCACCAACCACTCTATTATGTTGCGCAGAGATTCCAATTAACAGAAGCCATGTTTGTTTTGGGTCAGTTCTATAGTTTATAATTTGACAGCCATTTAGTGATGAATGTCTATCAAACATTTTGTTTGGTGTGGATTCACCCTCCATAGACCAATGATAAACTGCAGTTTCTGTCACTAATGCCAAGGTATTTAAAGAAATCCATTTCCAGAAAACCACATCTTCCGTCATTGTGTGTGCTTTCATTTTTGACTTCATCTCAATGTTAAAAATTTGAAGTGTCTTCATTGCTAATTCCAAAATGGAAAAAACATTTATCAGAGCACATTATCAAGAATAAGAATAGTTATGGATACTGTACATGATGGTTTCAAAAGACCAATATGTTATCCCATTACCTTTTAAAGCAATAACTTTACTTGCAGGATTCATAATTGCAGAATCTGCAGAGATAGGTCTTCTGATAGGATTGGCAGAATCATTCATGTCAATAATGACTACCTGGGCAGTATCACCAACTTTTTCACGGACGCAAATAAACTTATCAGATTCCATGGTGAGGGTATTGAAGCTAACATTATTGGCGTTAATTCCAACAGCTGTAAGCTGCAAAAGTAACATTTGCATCTCTTAACATGGCATCATTTTCACTATTTCTCAGAATTTTAATTTTTTTTTATAAAATCATTATTTAACTGGGGATGTACGACCTATGGGTGTCTATTGATTGTTGCACATTACTGATACAAAAATGTTTCTGATTGAATCAACCACAAACTTGCCTACCTGCTCCAGCTAAAGCCAAATGTTATATTTGAGAATAATTTTTTAATTTGATTTTTCTTAAAATATGATCTCACAACTAGGCAAATCTTAAAAATTATGATTTGTAGGAAAAAGGTATTAACTGTACTTGTCTACGAATGAGTGCTATCGTTTGAAAAAAATGGAGAAAACGGCGGATCGATAAAATGACACACAAGTTTCGATATTTCGTACAATGCTAATATAGGTAAGAGAATAACCAATTCGGAAGAAATTCCGTGACACATAAAGACGGATATAAGGGGCGTATATGTCGAGTAGACGTGGCCCTCATTGATAAAAAAAATCAATCTATTCTTCCTACATACTGTTCGGTATTGAAAGATTGTGTGATTAGGTAACCTCAATCAATCGTGCATATAATCAGGTACTAGAAAGACCGAATTAACGTGCCGAAAATTGTATGTTATCGCATTATAGCTGTCAAAGTAACGTCATTCCGAAAGGTTTTAGCGGCACTTCCGTTCCGCCGCTAGAGCAATGGATATCAAAGGAAATGGCTCTTTCGATGAATTATTACAACAATGGATTCTAAAGGATACATGCATTTTCCAGAAACAAGGATCCATGACGACGTGTCGATGAATTCGACACACCGGCCAGAGAAACAGGTCACTTACCTGGAGATGTTCTTGAAACCTTATGGGTAGTAGCTGCGTCATTTTTGCAATGTTTTTTGAAACTCGCCGAGGTTTTCCAGTCGCTCCACAACAGACCAAACGAAATTACGGCTCTAAGCCGCTTTTATGTACAAGTGTTTCGGCTTATCGTGCGCTTTTTAGCCCGAAAACCTCAGTTCAACCATCAGCGCACAAAACCAACTGACGCAAAGCGTATGCCGTCACTACTTGCCGCTGACACCCATCATGGCCACCAACGACCGCCCCTCTGTCTAAAAATAGTTCCTCAAATACAATACTTTCCCGATTGATTTTACATTATACCGCTATCAATTGCCGCAGGATTAAGAAAAACCGAGATTAACAGTGTCACCTACAATAACCCGTATCGGCTTCCACATGCGAATTATGCCCAATATTGAATTAAACGTTTCGCTGCGCAGGAATACACACAATCGAATTCTGTGGCAGGTCTTCAACACCACCCCTTCCTTTCTTCTGCCCCTCACGGCCCTCACGGCCCTCACTCCCTACTGTGAATGAAGTGGCATATATATATGAACTTATATACATAGACCTTTATACTATACAGAGCATCTTCGATTCCCCCCAATTCTTTAATATTTCCCAAAATACTATAATTTTGAAGGGAACTCAAAATTTATGGTGACCAGTGTAATACAGGTTTCAGCATTCGATATCCCAAATATATTTCTTTTATACACCTCTGCTCTTTTTCTCATGTGCTCGGGAAGGGTGGTATATCAATGACGGTTTTACACAAATCAAAATTAAAAATATCATTTATTTTCTAGTCATTTTCAGGGCTGTATAATACATATATGTCTCGCAAATATTGATTATACAGCTGCTGCTGTGATCATTCTTGTGTTAAAAATTGGTTTAGTCAAATAAACCGAAGCCCATATCGTCATCTTCAGATTCTGATTCTTCTTTTGCAGGCTTCTTGTCTTCTGTAAACGAAAACCCAAATACATTTATTATACAAATATTCTATCTATAATAAAAATTCGCCAAGAATATGTGGGTACAAAAATGATTGAACTTGCCTTTCTTTTCTTCAGCTGGGGCAGCAGCACCTGCAGGTGCAGCAGCAGCAGCAGCTGGTGCAGCACCACCAACTGGCATAGACGATAGTTTCTCACGACCTAAAACATTTAAAATATTTATGGGTATAGGCAACTAATGTATTATATGCAACAGCCTCTGTGATGCAAAATTATATACATAGCAAATGTATTGCGCACATACCTTCTGCAATTAGTTCATCAATTGACTTTCCATTTAACTCAGAGATGACCTTCTTAAGTTTCTCTGCGTCTGTTTCAATTCCAACGGATGACAGGATTTTCTCGATGTCATTCTGGCTGGGGGAAGATCTGCCTCCCAACACAGCCAGAAGATAAGCGGCCACGTAACGCATTCTGAAAAGTATATCACATAATAAGAATTGATTCTAAATAAACATATTAAATAGTATTCAACGAAAATTATTCAGTTAAAAAAGTAACCATCACAGTACTCAGTCGAAAGATGGTGATATTTGGAATCATCATGTACAGCTGCATATTTCTCATTGATTTCTTACTTTATCGGTAAACGTGCAAGGCTATTTTATTTCATAGGTGTATGTATGTTTTAGATATGGAAACAAAATCTGCTAACACACTGTGTAGCTTGTCTCGAAAATCTTGCAAGGAATATCAAATGCCTCATTTGCCACGATATTTATTAGATATAACAATTTGACTGATTTAAGTTGTGCTTTAAACAGACTTGTAAATACTACACCGTTCAAAGTGTTAGCTCCATCGAATAAAACAATGCGCGTCTGTGAGACACGTGTAAATCTGATGAACAAAATGCCGAACAGTATCCATAAACATCCTCTACTACAACGTGCAATTTAAAAATATATAGAAGACTTTCAGTTAATATCTATGAGATTGACAATTATCAGCCAATATTATTTGTTGCAAATCGCGAATAAATATATAATGGACTTATTTACCTTTAAGTCTTTCGACACGAAACGTGGAACACGCTCAAATGAAAAGGATGTACAACCGACCACGAGCAATGGCAAACGGCAAAGAACGGACAAGCGCAAAATAGGAAAGGGCGACGCGGGGATTCAGTCGTACTATAGCGCCATCTACGATGTTGGGCTCGACCGAAAATGAATTTTCTGATTTACACTTTTTTTTAAAACACTTTTAATTATAGCCAAGAGGTAACGATATTACCCTTTTAAACATTTCTGTTCTTTGTTAATGATTCATCGCAAATTGAATTATGGTAAAGTTATTGATCATGAATTTTGTTGCGTTAGCTATGCTGGATTTCTATTCAATTTGGACTGATTTGGATTTGGACTGATTTGGACGCCCCCGGTTAACAAAGATGGCCAACTATCTCGAATAAGAATCTAATCTATCGACATTCATTGATTCGGTGCTTAGAACACCAAGCGCACCAAACAAAACGTAATGTTACGACTACGATCATTTTTAGGTAACATAGGTAACATATATATCCTCTATTTGTAGGCGTTACAGCAACGGAGAGTAAATTTAACGTAACATAGCATATATTGCAGATACGCCGATAGATGTAGTTAAAGTAGAGGTGTCCGATTTATTGAGATATTTATTGGAACTTGCAACACGTTCATGAGTTTGAATGCCGGTTATTCTTCCAATATCAAATACCATTTCCTGATATTGTGAGATATGAAAACCCATTGATTACCTATATCAAAGTGAAGTGTGTGATTGTTTGCACCGCTTAGTCAACCTGCCTGATAACTTACGAACAGCGGACTCTGAATCCGTTAGGAAGAGAACTGAATGTGTACTGAAATATACGAGAAAAATCTTTCAGTTTTCAATTATATTACCAAAATCTCATTTGTCAGTCAACAGTTATTACAACAAATGAGAATTCAAGAATATTTGAATTGATATAGAATTTGAGTGCAATTGGTAGGTAGTTTTTTTAACCCATTTCATGTGTTATAAGGAAGCTTTCAGTTAGATTAGGCAGAGAAATTAATGATTTGGAATTATTAGCTGTAATAGCTTGATTTCGTACTTCACACTTACATAATACCATTCTTTTGCGTTACAGGGACAATGCTAAACAGTGCAACCAAACATATTCTGCACTGCTGTTTATTACTGTTTGTGATTCTTGTATTTGAATTTGTATCTGGAGGACTTAGGTGGAATTATTCTGAAAAGGAACAATTAGATCCATGGGTGCATTATGGATTTGGTGGTGCTCTCATTTTATATATGCTACGTATGCTTACATTTCTTTCATTGCCACAAGTGTTATTTAATTTTGTCGGATTAACAATATACAATGCATTCCCTGACAAAGTTATTTTAAAGGGATCACCATTACTGGCACCATTCATTTGTATTAGAGTAGTAACACGTGGTGACTTTCCTCAACTAGTCAAAGCGAATGTAAAGAGGAACTTGAACAAATGTTTAGAAGCTGGGCTAGAAAATTTTCAAATAGAAGTTGTGAGTGATAAACCAATAGGTTTGACCCCGCATCGTAGAGTTAGAGAAGTTGTTGTACCAGCAAATTACAGCACGAGTAGTGGTGCGCTATTTAAAGCACGTGCTTTACAATATTGTTTGGAAAATTCTGTCAATGAATTAGCCGGCCACGATTGGATAGTACATCTCGATGAAGAAACACTATTGACAGAAAATTCTGTTCATGGGATACTGAATTTTGTCCTTGATGGTAAACACCAATTCGGCCAAGGATTAATAACATACGCAAATGAAGATGTGGTAAATTGGATTACCACATTAGCAGACAGCTTTAGAGTAGCAGATGACATGGGAAAACTAAGACTACAGTTTACTATGTTTCATAAACCATTCTTCAGTATGAAGGGTTCCTATGTTGTAACACAGGTATTCATCTTTATCTTATAGAATCATGTGCATACCTTTGAACGAATTCTATTATTATTCTATTATTATAATTTGTTCAATGTCAATTTCAGATGGATGCAGAAAAGCAAGTTTCATTCAATAATGGACTAGATGGATCAGTAGCTGAGGACTGCTTTTTTGCAATGAAAGCATTTACTCAAGGATATACATTTAATTTTGTGGATGGTGAAATGTGGGAAAAATCACCATTCACTTTATGGGATTTTGTACAACAAAGAAAGAGATGGCTACAAGGCATACTACTCGTTGTGCATTCCAAGCAAATTCCAATAAGAAAGAAATTCTTATTAGGCATATCGTGTTACTCATGGGTAACAATGCCATTGTCAACATCCAATGTGATCCTGGCAGGATTATGCCCAATTACATGTCCCCCACTTATAGACTTTTTATGTGCATTTATTGGTGCAGTAAATATTTATATGTATATCTTTGGAGTAGTAAAATCATTCTCTTTATATAGGTTCGGTATTGCGCGGTTTGTACTATGTATTTGTGGTGCATTATCAACTATTCCTTTTAACTTAATAATAGAAAATGTTGCTGTAATTTGGGGTGTGTTTGGCAAAAAACATAAGTTTTATGTTGTTAATAAGGAGTACAGCGTATGATGGATTAATTATTGAAAGACATTAACTATGCAATTGACACATAGTAATTTATTGAAATTGTTAGATATGTATATGTACCTGCAAATTCCCAGAGCGAAGAAGTCACGGGTTACAGAAATTATATACAGTCTTAATTTAATAGCTGCATAAAAGCACTTGTGTTCATATCAGTAATGTTGTAGTATATTTCCATTTAAAGTATTAAACTCCTTATTAAAATAAGGGAAATATTCTGCCGTGAGTATTATAGTATGGATGGTTCTATTTTTGTCTCTTAAAATTGCTGTTTTAAAATTGCATATAAATATTTCTCATGACTGCATATCATCCGAATTTCATTACGACACTGAAATTGAGGAAGGATTTACACTCTGTATTGCAAGAATATCTATTTTGTATTTAAATCATGCTTATATCCAACATTTGAAAAATCTTGTACATGAGTATTATCTAAGAGAGGCAAAAGATGATGACTGGGTAATGACTGAAAATGTATTATTAATTGAGCATGATTGGTATGTTTGCTGTGGTAAAACTTGTCTATTTCTTTCTTCGTCATGTATAATACAAGCATGAAGAAACATAGGAAATACATAATAAAATTCCTAAACCTACATTAAAATTCAAAATTTAGTAAACATATTTATGTAGTATGCGTACTTAAGATACTAGTTTGTAAAAAGATACAAAATATGAAGTCTTGACCTTGACAAATCTTGACAAATTGACCTTACCAATGTAGTAGTAGTTCTCTCTTATATTTTTTCTTTTCTTCCATTCAACGATTTTCAGTCATCTGAAAAGTAATCATACACAGAGAAATTATGATGATGTTAGTCCTGCTACAGCTAAAAAGAACATAATGAAATTATTGTAAAATTGTTTAAGGCGAAATACGATAATTAATTTGTATAAAAATTAATGACTCGGTTGGCAGTATTATATATAATTATGAACGAAATTGCGTATCGTACTAGAAGTGGACGAAAAAGTGAGAAAATGTAAACGTTCTTCGAATTGTATACTGACATTGATATATTTATATATTTAAAATATTCTCATATTCTAATTATATTGGTTTCCGGTATTCCGGAATTAGAAATTTTGCCTTTCAACAATGAAATAGAAAGCTTCGTTTCAAGCTTGAATTTGAAGACTGCTTTGTGTAAAATGCTAAAGAATATATGAACTTTATTAAGTTCCCTACAACCAACTTGAGAGCAAATAAAAGCTGTCATATTACATATATGTTAATCTAATTTTTTAGTGAAAAATAGCACAAGATCCACTATTCTGGTTAGTCTAGTTGCGATTTGGACTGCGCTCCCACACGGGTGCGCCTGCGTCACATGATTTGCAAAATGATCGAAAGGCTGTCTAGATAAGCCTATGTCGCGAATTTGACATTTGGCAGGCAGTATCCTATCATCGCGGTGTATGCATCTAGGTGCGATCACAGTGGTCGCACGTGAGACATGAAAGAACATGAAACCGCGAGATTCTAAATTGAACGCTAGTCTTCCCGTACGACGGTGCCGATCAAGTTTGCTAAAGTAACGCGGCATGTGACCTAAGATAAACTATTCACAAAAGACAGAGATACGAGGACGACAAGTGGCTTCGGCATAACGCCGAGTGTTATTAAAAACATATATGATTGTTCACTGGATTTAGAGAAATCGCAGACTTGAATTCCGACCGAGCTTCATTGGAAATGAAAATTGTCAAGTCCACTGTCATTCTGATAGTCTTCATTCTTATGCTATCTATTTTCGTAGCGAATGTTGCCGACTTGATTGATGTTGATTCTCACGTGCTAGCAAATGCTCCGACCACAAAAGGCTCTTCGAACCACTGGTCTCAGCCAAAATTCTATGATATTGGAACATCCTTTGATTCTATAATTTGGTTTCTACAGGTCAGCAGTCTACATCGCTATTTCTAGTCGCTCACCATTAGATGCGTAGCTTCATCGCAGCCAGGCACTCAACAATTGCGCAAATAACAATTATCAACAGTATTTTTATTTCCTTTTCTCAGATATCAGACATACACATAAGTATATTTCAAGATCCATCTAGGATTACTGAATTAAAAGAGTTTTGCAATGTTACTGTTAGTACAATTAGGCCTCCCGTTGTCCTTGCATCAGGTAAGATAACACTCTTACTATTTATGTGTTGTATGCATTAATCTCATGTAGGTATTTGTATTTCACGGTGGTAAATATATAATCCAATAGGAGATCTTACTGACGCAAAGACCAAGGATAAAATGGGATCCAAACAAATTTTAGATGAATGGAACTATTACAAACAAGTCTTAGAAGAAACTGATGTCAAAAGTAGAACATTATGGTTGGATGTGAGAGGCAATCATGGTGCGATTGGTTGAAGTTTGCATATTAACCAGTACCTCTAATATCTTTTCATAGTATTATACTTTCTATATGCGTATTTAATTTTAGATAATTTCAATGTGGTCAGTCAACATTCTAAGAACAATTATTACCTGAACTATTCAGTCCAAGGAAACAAGTATCCTAGGTCATATATGTATAATGTGCATAGTGGTTCTGAGTTATATACATTTATTGCTGTGGACGCATGTCTAAAACCAGGCCCAAGAAGACCTTTTAATTTTGTTGGTGTTTTGGATGAGCATGAAGTAAAAAAGCTTAATGAATTGATAAATAAATCAGAAGACAGCAATGCTGCATATATCATATGGTTTGGCCACTATCCTACATCGTGTATATTGTCACAGGGTGATACAAATATCAGAAGTATCTTAGGTAACAGATTTGAAATAAGTCTAAAAATCTAGTAAGAATATATAAGCTTGTATCTTTAATATTTGAACAGGAAAAAATCAAGAAAGCATGGCATATTTGTGCGGACATTATCATATGCTTGGTGGAGCAGTACCAAATATGTACACAATACAACAGGCTGGCTTTCTTGAATTAGAATTAGCAGACTGGAAAGATAATAGAATGTAAGAGTAATGTATAAAGTGAACATACCGTATTGCATTATTCATTTCAACTGGATTATAGATTCTTTGGTATTGATGATTTCTTATTTTTTAGTTTCCATTTTTCTTAATCTTTTGCAGAATATTGACACAAAAGAACATGAATCTATTGATTTCTCATTATGCGAATGTTTATTTCTGGCTAGGTACCGTCTTGCTGCAATTGATCATGGGCAATTTTCATTCATTGATGTGAAGCACGAAGAGTGGCCAGTAGTTCTAATTACAAATCCCAAACATGCTTTGTATGTTATGCCACAGAGAGAAAATTTGCAATCAATTGTTCAATCAACACATGTCAGGTATTTTATATTATTTATTTAAGGTATTCAGTTTCGAAAGTATGGTATGTTGCAGATTTATATGGTATATAATCTTCACAGGGTATTGGCATTTTCAACAAAACCAATAAGAACTATTGAATTTCAACTTGATGATAATGGTTGGATTCAGTGTAAACATGTCAAAGGTCCTCTGTATGTTGGAGAGTGGAACACTTCCGAGTACATGAATGGAATACATCATATTGAGGTCCGAGTATTTTATTATATGCTCTTGTTATCCAACATCAATGTGACATATATTCGTAATGAAACTATAGGTGCGCGCTGTTGATGCAGAAGGGCGGGAGAAACTAGTGTCGCAGCCGTTCGCTCTTGATGGCTCGCGACTGTCTTTTCGTATTTTGCCGCGATTGATTCTAATGACCAATGCCAGTCATATTGTATGTAGCCGTTAATTTTTTTAGATTTCGTATTACATTATTATCTAAATTTTACCTAGAAGATCCAATAATATATTATATAGTTTCAGTTCTTGTTCGGGACAGTATTAGCACTTCTTGTAATTCCATTATGTGTGCTTCGATTTCTCCACATGCTGTGCGAGGGTATGTTTTTCATAAGTGTTCACTTTACTTTTACGCAGAATGAAATCAATTGTAAAAGTTTATGATTCTATAATGTCTTTAGGAAAGCATATGCGTCGGCCGAGACTTCGTATAAAGTTTTTCCATAGATGGCTAAGGAAACTCTGGATACTGTCAACAGTCGATCGTTTGTTCTTCCCATTGGTGTTGTATGCTCTTTACTTAACAGTCGGTAAGTGCAGACAGTAAAATTAATTGACAAAAGTATCTAAGTAAATTCTTTTTAGGACCTTGGACAATTGGTGAAATTATAGAAAATCATATAGGAGTAATATTTGCATGGGGTACATTTGTTGGGAATTCATATATTCCTGGTGCTTTTACCTATGCGTATGGATTCCTTCAATTATTTTCATTTCATCTACCTCTTATGTTTATTATGGCGCATCAAGCTGACAAACGGTAAGTGCTCACTTTCCAGCGATAGTCATTAATCAGAGTTGAAGAGGTATTAGGTATTAGGTATTATGTATAATGAAGTATTCTACTAATCAGTGTGCAGATAATTGATAAGCCGCAGAATTCCTCTAGACTTTGCTACATTTGTGAACATGTACCAATCGCGCTACTAATTGTGATGCAAGTGACAATGGCTTACTTTTTTTGGTTGGCATACGGAACGTTAGCGACTGTTTTATGCCCGCTACGTACTTGGTGCATTGTACTCGCACTGGCACTATGGTATCAAGTAAAAAAAATGCCACAAAATTGTTTCAGGTAAACATTTAATTTGTATTCCATTTGTATTCAATCATTGTTTTAGAGTTGGTGTAACTAATTACAGTTCTGTTTTATTATAAAGGTCTGCCATAGCAATATGGTCAAGTCATGGATAAATTCAAATTATAGTCATAAAGGCAACATTGTGATTGTGCACTACGTATGAGAGGTATATTCCTCCATATTCTATAGTGGATAAATGTATATCCTCAAAGAGTAATAACACATTCTAATATACATTTAGTTTTGCAGCATGGAATATCCTACTTGTTACTTACTGCAATATTGGTAGTAGCTAATTTTATGCAATTTATATTAATTTGTGACATGCAATCCTCTACATATTTGAAGAAGCCAACAACATTATTTTATACTCTTATGTACTCCAGTTCGTTCCTTTAAAGTGCCATAAATGGTGATAGACAGAGCTATTAATACAGAGATTGGCTCTATTTACTATCACAAGAAGCATTTTATTGTTATAGTGGATATTGCTGCATTATAATTTTTTGTGAGACTAGTTATGGTGTAATGCAATCAACATCTCTTTCGGATGTAAAACAGATCGATATTTTTTTAAGAGCACTTTCTTATTCTTGTACATTAGGAGATTGTGTTACAACGATAATGCACTTCTATGTAATGAATAGTTAAACGTAGAATTGTAAAACAGAAGAGTTAGAATAATCTACAGTCAAATCAGAGAACCCTGGATCTGAAAAGTGGTTGACTCTGTAAGTATGTTCTTATCACTGCGTTACAGGTCACACTTCTCTGTTTCTATTCTTCTCTACGTTAAGCGATTTACTAGTACCTCTGACATTTAATCAATGTACATTAGACAGCAAGTTTTGCTTTCAAAATGTAAATCAGGTCAGCAGTTCACTAAAGAATATACTTGATTGCCCCTCTATATTTTTCTACACAGTATATGTAATTGTTCTTACTCTGCAATGATGGTCACGGAGTAATGAATATGATCTCAATGTAGATAGTACCAAATGATATCTATTTACTCTAGCATAAAAATTGCTCTTACAAAAACCAAGTCACATCGGGAAGAATACAACTCGACGACAGGTGGTGTATGTATGCATGTATGTATGTATGTATATACACAATGTATGCCCTCTTCATGTGCTAAAAATTGTACTTTCCGTACCTAATCTGAGCACTGCTGAGCACATCGTCATTTTAAGATTCTAAAGTGACAGACCATATGAGCGTTAATAAATGTTGTAAACCTTGTAACAGGAGAAAAGTTGCTTCCTGTACGATTTGGTTGTCTCTCCGATTTGTCAATAAAACAGTTTCAGTTATAAATATGTAGTGTTCTTAATTATTAGTAGAAAAATACAAGAAACCTCACATATGCTTTATCATACTGCGTCGTAAGATACGAATGATATTAAAAAAGCATAATCAGAAATATGATCGACCGTACATGTATGAATTAAAAAGAGTTCAATACATAGATATGATATTAAAGTTGCGTTCGTATTGAGAGAAAATGTAAACTTTTTTTTGATATCGATATATATATATGTATATATATATGCTGTAACTTACACTGTTATAAATTCCGACAGTGTCCGCTCATATACTTTGCAATTACTGCAAATATGCTGCTTGTAGACAAAGATATTTATAATAATAAGTCTACGGCAATTGACGCGGACTACTAGAGCTTTCAGTTTGTAATTCCACTTTTTTCTCCTTCCGGATATCCGTTCAGCGCACCCTGGTGTCGATCGTGCCGGGAAGCTTTCTTTCTGTTCATGGCTCGTGGCACTGTTTAGGTCCTGTCACGATGAAGGTACGAATCCGAGAATATCTGGCGGATCCTATGTGTATTTCAAGGATTTAACAGTTGCTTCAATTCGCAATAATGCAGTGTAAATATCGGTGCCCAAATTTATCGGGAAACCTTGTTTTTTTCATTGATAGGAGAGGTTACAAGTTTGTTACCTGTGGATGTTGGTTGCGGCTAGTAAACGTTTTTAGTGATAGTAGGGCTTGAACAGTTATGCTACATTTTTGTGCTTACTAATGTTGCAACATAAATTTAGTGAAGAATATTTGAAGGCTGTGTCGCAACAATTAATTTTGTAATGGTCAAACAAATGTAGAGTTCTGATAGCTCAGGTCTGATAGGCTCTGTGAATTATTGGAGGTTCAGTGTATATGACATGCTTTTTGGTATTACAGTTGAACGTGTCGTATCCCGCAACGGGATGTCAGAAGCTGTTCGAAATTCAGGATGAGCACAAGCTCAGAATATTCTACGAAAAGCGCATGGGCGCCGAAGTAGATGCTGATTCTCTGGGTGACGAATGGAAGGGATACGTCGTACGTATTTCTGGTGGAAACGACAAGCAAGGGTTTCCCATGAAACAGGGTGTCCTCACCAACGGTAAGACTCTCATTCATAACTTCATGTACCAAGAAATATCTTAGATCTTGTTGAAGCTATCTTACACATTTTTTTTTCATATATCAGAGTTGTATACACACCTTCATTTACATCTTGCAAGGAACTTTGAGTTCAACAGATACCCTTATTATGTTTTAGAACGTGTGCGTTTGCTGCTTTCAAAGGGACACTCCTGCTATAGACCTAGACGCGATGGTGAACGTAAACGCAAATCTGTTCGTGGTTGCATTGTCGACTCGAACTTGTCTGTGCTTGCCCTGGTTATTGTCAAGAAGGGAGAACAGGTAGTTACTTTAAATAACATTGAATGTTTGTCTTCAATTACCATGCTGTCAGGGTGTATCTAAGAAAGAATATTTGTCTTACGATACTATCGTACACATGGGAGATCAATCTAATCGTTTTTTGATTTGGGAAATCGTACCAAATACACTTGTACTCTTTCTCAGTGTACGAACGATACAGATGATTCCATTGAATGTGTGTCTGATGATGTTATATAAAACTTGTAAGCTAATTTGGCCATTCTGAATTCGAAATTAAGGATATTCCTGGCTTGACCGACACGAATGTACCACGCCGTCTTGGACCCAAGAGGGCTAGCAAAATCCGCAAACTGTTCAACTTGTCTAAAGATGATGATGTTCGTCGGTTTGTCGTAAAACGCCCCATCCAGAAGGAAGGCAAGAAAGAGCGCTTCAAGGCTCCGAAAATTCAACGTCTTATCACCCCACTTGTCCTTCAGGTGTGAAACTCTGCTTTGCGACGTTCTCTATATTTATACGTCAAATGCATGGAGTAAAGTTAACATTTTAACTTCTTATTACAGAGGAAGAGACATAGGCTGGCTCTGAAGAAGAGGCGTTGCCTGTCGCGCAAAGAACAAGCTGCGGAATACGCAAAACTGTTGGCGCAAAGACAGAAGGAGGCTAAGAACAGACGTCACGAGGAACTGAAGCGAAGACGTAGTGCATCCATGCGGGAATCGAAATCATCTAACCAGTCTGCGCCGACCGCCGCGCAAAAATAAAACGGCTGTTTCCATGTGTTTTCAAAATAATAAAAACGATACACCCTAAGTTTCATGAATTAATTTCACCACACCTGTGCTACTTACTATTCCTCGTTTACTATTTAAATTTATAGAAGTGTATTAATTTGATCGCGATTTCGAAATTTTCCCTCTGAAGTTCACTGTGGTCTGATAATTTAAATGTTGCAATAGCAAGGCGAACATGTCTATTAAGCTTATTTCGAAACAATTGAATATTTGACATGTTGCTAAATTAATGTTGAGCATTTGCCAAATTTATATTCACGCAACATAAATCATTTTGTTGTTAAAACCGGAGTAATCCCTTTAAATACTTTGCAGTACGAAGAATGCATACAAGGGTCGAAAATTCTATCACAACTACATATTATCCCGCTTCTGAACGTCGTTCGTCAAACCAAAACCTACCCTCCAACGAAGATACAGAAAACCAAGTACATATAGATAGACCATTAAAGCCACCAGGAAAGCTTTCTTGTCTCCGCGAGAAAAATCCTAGAGTTGGCAGTTGCAAAGATTTCAGTTGCTCACGAATAGTCATAAAAAATAAGCAACCAAGTACCATTCCCAGATGTGGCAAGTGCGGAAAGTCTTCACAAAATCCTTGGAAATGCAAGAAGCTAGGTGTCCGTAAGACTAAGGGAGAAGAACAACGGAATACCGCGAGCACTGGTAAATGGATAGCATCTTCAAACTTAAAGACTGCTCAAACCTTCATTTTGAGTTCGGGACCAACACAGCAAAGTGTAAAAGAAATAAAGGAAGTCGAAGATAATAGAGCACCTAGTCAACAGTTACAGTTATTAAAAATCTTTCCAGAGCCTGGGGAGCATATAAATCCAGTTAATAAATCATCCGATGTTTTTAGTATAAGCGAGAAACCAACTTTACCGAGCATAATATCACAAAGTAACCGGCAGTCGTATGATGTACAATGCGATATAGTAGATGCACTCACGTCTAAATTAATAAGCACTAAACAGCAGCTGAATGCAACTATCATGAGAGATTGCGATATGCGCAACGAATATCAATCGGAAAATTTTGCTGTTGTGGCTGCCGGCACCCTTAACTTAAAGACTGAAGTTTCCGACTCGCACTCTGTAAGTGCCTTGAGAAGGATTTCGACGTACTCGGTAATGTCATCCCAAGGCTTACACGTCCAGGCTACTTTAAATCCGACAATACAGGACTTAGAACTGACTTTATCAAGAATGTCCGCACATTTCCCACAAGATACTGCAAACACAGATCCCGAGCTGCTTGCGTCGCCTGTTAATCTTTCGACTCATGGTTCTTCCTTCGGTCATACTTCCCTTGCCATGGCACAAGCAGAAACTTCGCAATTCATAGCTACCAAGCAGTCAGATAGTATGGAAAATATTAAAGACCTTGTACTGTTAAATGAAAATGTGCTTACAGCAACACAGGACAGAGCAGACGGTGCTCAGACAAATAAAGGAAATTTGAGATCACCTCTGCGGTCTCAACAGGGGTTCACGAAAAAGAACAGTTTTATCGAGACACAAATGAGCATAGCAACGAAGGATAAGAAGTATTCGAAAATGTCTGAAAGACATGCATCTGCTTTCAAGGAGGTGAAGAGGAATTCCCGGGGACCTCTTTTCCATGAACAAACAATTATTCCGCCAAAAGCTCCTGATGATCGTTTAGGGAAGAATTTGAAACCGATACGTCTCTCCCGTGTAGATAATGCCGCAGTTCAGTCGAAGACGTGTTCGCGTAGAAAAAAACAATGTTCAAGAACCAATTCATACGACACACTGCCCGTTTGGAAACCAGGCGGTATAACGAAACTCTCATCTACGAATGTTGCTAAATCATCGGATATGAAAGAGAACTTTCCTCAAAATTCGATCGTAAGGGAATGGCACCGCCATCCTCTCGAACAATCAAAGTAATCATCCGTTGCATTCGATGAACATACTAAATTCATTCAACTATTAACTCTTTTATTTCCCGATAGATCTTCCACCCGAAGACAGAAAGTATTTCCCTACGAAGCATCGACCGAGAAAAGTGTACCGCATCTTTACACGAGATCTTTCAACGCAAATGACACGCGTATGATTAAGATCTACAATTGCTTAGCGTAAGGTCCACTGAATAAATCATACAATTTACAATAACCTTCCACTAGAAGGCTTTGAACGTTGGCGTGTTGTATAGGGACGCAAACTTGAGAAGAGGATGTAAAGGAGGTGTTACTGACCGAAGTGTGACTGGCAAGCAGAAGAATTCTTCTTTGGACATTAATAAGGGACCACGTACAAGAAGTGCCACCAATTTACCGAGGGATTCTAACAACGTGTGTCCCAAATCGAACAAAGCATCCGATTTGTTGCCCGGTATTTTAATAAGTCAACCCCACAAAAGTTTGCACAGTTCAGGTTCCGCGCATTTAACAAACTCGAGCAAGTGTGAAAGGGAGGAACATGGCATAAAAAATGCCGTAGACGAATTTGCATCTAGTGCAGCAAAGAATGAGAAGATAACTATGCATTCGAGACGGCAAGCGGCCAGTCTTTGCGCTGGTCGTACAAACAGTCATTCGCCATGTCGCGAAACTGCAACGAACGATCAAAAGAAAGTAAACGAAGCACCCTTCAATAACTCTGAGCCAATGCAAAAGCTGGCGAACAAACCAATCAAAAAGTCACTGCCTTTCGTTAAACAGAACAAGTCAAAGAAGACTATAAATACATGTACAATATCTCTGAACATTTTGCGAGAATTCTTTTACCGTCAAGGTATAAGTGCGGATCTCATAGATAGAGCGGAGCGTGATCTCAGAAGAAGGTACGGGGGTGATGGAAGATTGATTACGCAGGTAGATCAATTAGGTGAAATACTCGATCGTAGTGATGAAAGATATCAAAAGTTGAAAGGACCCGACGTACGTAACGACGAAGTGCTACAAAATGAAGAAGCCCACTTCGTCAAAGAATCGAAGGAAGGTATTCCAAAGCATGCTCTGACGCATGCACAAAAACTCACTACGACCAGTCACTCTCGAGTTAAGAATTCATGCGAATCATGTGCAGCTTTACAACACAGCCTTGACCAGGCAAATTCATCCTATGCAAGAAAGTCTATAACCGCAGGCACCCAAACCTTGCAATCGTTTACTTCACTTAAACACGTCGGTGTCGGATCTAATGAAAAATCTACGAATGAACCTGCAACAGCTGCAGCTATAATGACCGATGCATGTGTTGAAACTGTAAACTTGCCATTATTGTCTGTCTCGACTAATACTGAGCGAACCGACGAACAAAGTAGTCAATCGGACAGCTCGCTCGTTAATGACCACAGTTCGATAAAAAATGAAAATCTTCTGGCGGAAAGAGTATTCGACTCGTCTTCGAACGGGTCAATAGCATCCTCCGAATCATCTTGTCAGTACACGAGGTCCGAGGAAAACTCACCAATAATTCTAACTCCGCACAAGGTAGTAACAACCTCTGCACTTCCCGTCACTCCATCTGTTAATACTGGAAAGAAGATTGGACGTCACGAACGTTCGGTGGCGAATTCGGGAAATCATCGAAGAACTAGGGATAAAGGATGTGCACGAAAGCCGCCGTGGTCTTTTAACAAGGTCCAAGGATCTTTAAAAACCCGTCGGGTTGATTTTAGAAGGAGGCGAGAACATTATTCCACGAGACATTTATACCCAAAAAGGATAGCTAAGCGGAACACTCACAGTTGCAGTAGAGTCTCTTCTAAACGTGCGAACGTTTCATTATCAGGGAATAATGTTTTTCATAATGCAAGAACACCGTCAATGAAGCGGTCGTGCAGTGGTATCACACTGTCGGAAGTGATGTCCCTGATGGAGGTTCTTTTATGTCGAATGGATACTATAAATGTTGCCGACAGGAGCTCTTTACATGGAGTTACATCTTCGAATTCAAAATCCGTATTATTAAAACGAACGTCGTATGACAGCCAGCTATTAAGCACGGACAACGTAGCTTCGCCAAGTGCCTCGTCGTTTTCGGTTATCACCCGAATATGTTTGCTGTTTCTTGTTTATGGTATTATCTGCGTTTTCGTTTTCGCGTCTTTGCAATTTTCGATTACCTGTGATTTTGGGAGTTCACATCGTTTTTCTTAAGTGTCCTGTTTGCTATCTTATTTTCGGCACCCCCATGTTGTTGTACTCTTATTACATTTTGTTGAACGTTATTGGAAGCATTATTTGAATAAACTTATTATTTGGTGACATTATGAATATGTTTATTTCTTTTAGCACACGTGGCGAAAATGAAGAGGTCAATTAATTGGCTTAACATTATTCGGGAATAAGCGCTTTGTGTTGAATCATGAATTCTAAGTTCGCGTGGGCGTGCGAAACCTTGTTACGTATTGAAAATCTTTCTATACCGGCAGTGTATCATTGAGTAAGCCAAGCTTTTAACTGAGTATTCGTCATCGTCTTAAAAAAGATCGTCTCTCTCTTTCTCTTTCCCACACACTGCTGGGAGGATGAAATGATCGGTGTGCGTTAATTTACATTCGAGGCACTCTGCAATAAAGATGCGAGCACGGTGGTAACTTTACTATTCAACGCGGCTTGTCACTCTTCCTCGTCTAACACTTCCACTGTAGCGGAGCCTGTAATATCAAGTAGTTCCCTTGACGTAAACGTAGCGATGATCTTCTGCTCACCACCCTTTTGCGGTACCAACTGATGCTCCACATAAACCTCTTCCTCGGGACCGACGTCTCTAAAATTAAGTGTCTTGTTCTTCGAGAGTCCTGGACCGGCATAATTGAATTTACATTCGGTGAGGGGTCTCTGCAAAGGATTCTTGAAACTGAGACTGATGGTGGAGGGCCGACCAACGACTAGATCGCCTTCGATCTAAAAATCGATGCACAAATCGTCACCTATAGAATACTGTCTTTACATTCGTGTATCTATCAAGTTACCTTGACCACGATCGAAGGTTTCAGAACTTGGAAATCATCTTCGTCTGCCCAGGTTTGCCTGGTCTCTTTAACCGTGGCGATGCAGTATAATTTCATAATACAATACTCTACTAATTTATCCAAGTAATCATCCACTGTTACCGACAGTCTCAACTGCTCGCCTGAAATTATTAAAGCAAAGTTTTATCTAATTGCCTTTTCTCTCGAGATACAAATAGATCGAACGCTTGAAATCGAGCAGAATTCTGATAGATAATTCCCGTTCGGTATCTACGTGCGACGTGATGATTAATCTTACTTGCGTGTGGATGCAGTACGAAGTCACCGGACGCTCTCTTCACCAAGTTCGCCTTGACTCCGGTATAATAAACGCTGCCGGCAGACAGGATGGCCTGAATGGTGCGCAGTTGATCGGATTTATTCTTAATATTCACTGTCACGGCGAACGGTAATCCAATATTAACGCGCTCGAGATCGACAAGGTCAAATTCGACGTCTTCTTTGCCCGGCGCCGGCATCGAGTAAAATCGTTTGGCTACTTCGGTACTCCGAACCGCTCGGTACAGAGTCAATCTTTCGGCTTCAGTTCCTGGAAAACAGATTCCCATTTCATTTACACACCTCCGAACAATAAACACTGTAATTGTCAATTAGCTGTCTCTGATTTTTACCTTCCTTGGCTTTGTACACGGAAGTGATGTCCTCTCTATCCTTATCGCCATTTGGATCGAAGATCCACGGCGCTTTGGTGAGAATCATTCGGCCAATACTACAAAAAGAAATTCGCCAATGTTGTGTATTTCACCAATTGCGTTAAGTAAGTTTGTTTACAAAGCTGGTAAGTCAGATACGAATGCATTGAGACGGTGTGAATCACCGAGTAAGAAAAGACAGTATTCATTTTCCGTGTAAACACTTTGTTAGCATAGGTATTATGCTAATGATAAGTAGACGGTAGCGGATTTTACAAGATGGTGAAGGTGACCATCGCTGTATCGAAAGAGTGGATATCCGGAGAATTGCAATAAACATAACTAAATTCTTGGGCTATCCATCTTCGACTAATAGCTCTTCAACACGCAGTAGATGATAGTGATATAGCAAAGAAATTAGCGGCGCGGCTGCAATTAGTCGGCAGCCTGACACTCGCGCGCATTTAACTACTTACTGATATTTATTACAATCGATCTTGGAATAGCCCAGCTCACTCTCCGGATCCTCCTTCCATCTCATGAGATCGGCATTGACGGAAGCCAGCATGAAGGTTACATCATAGTTGTAGCCAACTGCACCTTGCCGAATCGCTTCGACGGATGCTGGTCCACACTGATAGAAGCTATCCGATCGCTCTTGGGGAGTAGCGTCGATAGCCTGCCAGCCGCCGTATCCTTTGGGAAGATCGGGTCTGGCCATCCACACATCGTTCCACACGTGGTAGTTCCAAATGGAATCTTCGCCTTCGAGGTTGTTCGGGTCATACTCCAATTCTTCGTTGTCTGCGTTGTAATACCGATCCACGGAGAGCGAAGCATTGGCATCATGCGCTGATACCAAATTCGAGACCACCCTCGAAGGTATGCCCAATGCTCGGCAGATAGTGGTGACCACCCCCGCGAATACCCAACATTGTCCGTACTTCACTTCTTCTCCGCTTTCCAAAAACTCCTCGAGGATCGCGACGCTTCCGGTCCAAGTTGCAGGCGCAGTCCCATCGCTATACTCGCCGTCCCACCGGCCAGTGATGACACCCTTATCGTCGTTTGAGTTTACCTGCAATGATAAAACTCGTTCGGACATCAACAGCCTCTCAGCAACTGATCAGTTCCTTTCAGTTCTCTCGATAGCATTGTTTTAATCTAGTCCTAGTCATAGGAAAGATAGGCGGCAGAAGGATGTGGTAAACCAACTCACGATCCTTGAAATAGCTCGGCACATTCTAACTGGGTCTCCTCGTGATACGGCTTTAATACCAGATCGTTCTAGCAATAGTTGACAGGCTGGCAAGATGCACTGATCGAATTGGCCAAAGATCCATTCTCGACCCCTCGAGCTTCCCCATGGGCCAACCCATATTTTCCCAACGTCGTTCAATACATATTCGTCGAGTAATTGTTCCTCTTCCATGTAAACCAAGTCCTCTGTAAATGGAGATATTGGAAAATGTGAATTTCGGGTCGTATCGGTCCTGTTTTGCTTTACAAGACTTTCTTGACTTTCTTGACTTTCATACTTTACCTTTGAGCCACGGGTTGAAGAGCAGATATATATCTTTTTCATAGCTGTAAGTGTTAGGCGCTGACTTGTTACCGAGGGTAGTGGTCTCGACGTTCAATTGCCAAACACCGACCGGACTATCCACTGGACTTCTCACTTCCACCGAGAGATCTAAGCCGCTTACGCCGACCATTCGGACGCCCCATGCCTCCAAATCCGTTAAGTAGGTGTCTCTGTTGGTGACAGTGTTCACCCCTCTCGTACCCTTGAGAACGTTAGGGTTGGGCCCGAAACTGAACAGCAATCGGACTATGTCGGTGTCGTCCACGTAATCCCGATTAAATCTCAATGCAACGTTGAATGCTTGACCTCGTCTCAAGATCGGAGTCGACGGCTCCAAGTGGACCATTTCATAATTCGAGGTATGATGCGCGCTTGCATTCTCCTTCTCGTACATGTACACTGCCTCGACAATTAGTGGCTCTTCCGACGACATTTTTAATATTCCTTTGAAAAAGCCGAGAAGAAAGTAAACAATCGATATTATAGATAATGCGAGAGATGTTGCATTGCCTAGTCTATAGAACTTTTAGTACAAGTTCGTGGAATGTCTATTCGTATTAACGAGAATACTGTCATCGCCAGGAACAACGGAATGAGAATGAAGAAATATTGATAAAGTGCAGACGTGAAACTTCTCCTAATAGGGTGAATCGTAGCATGCTTGACTAACGCACAATTCCTCAAACTTCGCGCTATTACTGTATGTGACGCATAGTTGTTGAAGCGCGAGAAAAGTGTAGACTTATAAATCTTCACAGTGCCACCTTATCTTGAAAATCTCTTCGACGGTAAAACGAAAATTCTGTCACTGAGAATAATTAACTCCTTGCACGATATAATGCTTGAGTGATGTTACGAGTGATGAGATTGCATGGTAAAGTTTAGAACTTGCGACAACAGTATAGAAAAGAAGTGTATAATAAGCTAGACAAAATGTGACAAAGGCACAACTGTCATCCGAAGACCGGATGTGCTTCAAGATCCCGTTCGCGATCCCCCTTTGATTCATCGATCCATTGCGCAAATATCCGGAATAACCCGTGTAAGACGAATCACATCGGAACAGGCGTGTTGCATCCCTTAATGGCAATGACTTGTCATCGCATACTCTCGAAAGTGATTCATCGATTTCTTCGGCGAAAATTTTGCAATGCTCGTGACCGGATTTCTTTCCTTTTCTAGGTCATTTAAGTTTAAGCGTCCCTTTCGACGTTCCACCAATCAAGTATGCAGGAACTTCCAGTGAGACTTTCTGTATGCGTCAAAACCGGTCTTTTAAATAGTCGATTAGATTAAAAATACATTACGTAAGATTTTCTCAATTTGGAAGTATCTTCTTCAGAGACTCCTTATGGTAACCACGAACGAAGTAGATATTTATAGAAAACTCCTCTATTTTATTTACAATCTTTTACTTACCTTAGCAGCTATCTACACTAACGAATCGCAAACTCGTACTTTCGATGATTTAAGATATATCCGAAAGGTTTGTGAGAAGCATATAATACAATTAAGGCGAGTCACTAAAAACTAACGTTAATTTGCAATGTGTAAGATTTATTTATGTCTCGACGCTTCTACTTTAATTCAAAGCACTCTCTTATTTAAGCAAGATTATATGAGCAAACTGCCGCTCTGACACTCTCTCCGCCGCTTATATGAGGAGCAGCTTCCTACAGGCTGACCACTAAGTCCCCACTACTACAATTATCCTCTGCAGCCGCTCCGAGATTCGCGGATGAGTAGTACCACATGCTTCAATGTGTTTTTTCGTAAACGCATAAGAAATTCCCGGGAATCCTTCAATGTACTCGCTGCGTGATTTTCGGTTAAATTGGAAGATTTAGTATCTGCAAAAAACGTCAGTCTATTCACCTTTTCCTTTTGATCAACGAAGTATGGTGTCACTTATAATTCCATCGCGTGTAATTCCTTTATAATTAGTTCCCATCTCTTATAATGTAATGCCAGAGACTCGAGTCAAATAGTCAGGAAACTTATCATATACTTGTGTGACCTCAGATATACGTACATCTGGGTAAATTTATCTCCTTTATTATGTATCGCGTTCTACAATTTGTCGCTCACTACAGATCCGTTTGCCGATCTGTGCCCCAAGCAATATAGATATAAATATTTAACAACGGCATTTTTATTAATATAATGCCAAATAGTGACTAATAGTGTACAAGGAAAGTGTTAAAAAATTATCTAATCGTATTTAGTCATACCCGCAATTAAGTCAATATAATAAACTGATAAAAAAAAGTTCCTGGCTGTGTGGTTACCCGAGCGATAATGGCAGTAGCAGCTCCTCCGTCACAACTGACTAGGGGGATAAATACACAACAGAGAATTCATTTTTCATCCATTTATTTGCGTTCCGTGTTTCGGGCTACACAAATTACGTAGTAAATTATTGGTCTGTCTGTTATTCTTGATGTCCATTGCTTCTGTACTATAGCGCGCGCGCGACAAACTGCAAGACCCGGCAATGAACGCGCATAGTTCGTGAACGTCTTAGAAACGCCCGTTTTAGAAATAACAAAGTACACAATTCATTTTCAGTAGTTAGTCAGCGGTACGCATCGCGATCTATCGCCAAATACATGCATTAAATTTCCAATCAAACCAGCAATGCAGACCATGATTTTCCCAAGCTTGACTCCTTCTCCTAATGACGACAAACCGGATGTATGCGCTAGATGGTCCAAATCAAGTATCGCTATTATCAGCGTGTTCTAAGAGAAATGTACCACATATTGAGCATTCGTCTAAAACGTCTAAAAACAGTATAGTAAGGCAAGTAATACTCGTACAGAAATGAGAACGAGGAATCAGTACTTCTGCTGGGGAATAAAGTCAACTAACTTGGCTGCGCTCCGATGAAATGTTGTCGCGCGGATACGAATTGCCTGGATTAGGCTGCCGACCATTTAATCAAGTATCTCAGATTTGGTTTAGCTACTCCTTACAGATAATTTCAACAGTTCAAATCTTGTACTTGTAGCAGAATAATATGAAAAAACAACGCCGAAGCTTACGTTATCATAGTGTAATTCTGTATTCCGTGTTCCTTACATGCAAAAGTAATCAATGACGAAAATCATGTTTTTGGTTCAGGATTCAAAATTTTATCCAATTTGGCACAAAAATTGGCCGAGAAGTGAACGATCTCCATCAATATTCGAGAATTACCGACTGAAATGCATAGCCAACGTGACACATACTTTGTCGTGGTAAGAAAAACAGTAACACCTATACAGTCCAAACTTCCATTACTTTGGTGTTCGCAAAAAAGAACGTAGAAAAAGCATTCGTTGCAAGCCTCCAGCAAACGAATCTCTGGTAATTGTTTCCTGTGTGAGCTTGCATTTCCTATCACTCGTCATTCAAACCGCACCGGTTCCCGCCTTTATGGCACGTACTTACAGAGCGCAAACTCTCTTCCTATCCCGCAACTTCCTCCACTTCGAAGTACGGATACTTATACATACATATGTTCCAAAACAAGACAAATGCATATAAAAACATAAAATTTTCTATTGTCTCTTTCACACTTGATGTATGCCCGAAAAAACTTAAGAAACAATGTTTTCATAAAGTGTAATTCAATAGACAATCCCCCAATGCATATTGTATATTACCTGTTGTACATATACGCCGATGTGTAATTAATAGTACACGGATTAACGAAGGCAATACCAATAAAAACAGCTAAAAATGTAATATTAATAATAATACAATGAAAGTATTTAAACGTAATTCGTAATAAATGATTATATGTATATATATAGAACAATGGTTAAGTGAATTTCATTTGGTCTATATATATCTTTATAAGTATAGCTAGATAATGTAACAGCACTTTTCTTAGATCCCACGTGAACTCGGAAAGACATGGCCCCGTTTATCGAATGGGCAGATTCTAATGTTAAAACAGAAAAGTCTGCTTTTGGAATAAAGGCAAGAGATAAATGAGGCCGTGCTTTGACAGAATTCGTTCTCGATCCTATTATCACAGTCAAACTCCTACCTCCGGCGTCCCATACTTAATCACAAATATAATAACGCTGTTTTCGAACATTCCTCGTTCTACATAGAAGAACGTGTATGCATACCTTCGGTATATGTTCGAGGTAATAGAATATTTCGCGAGCACTGTAGCCCTATTTTGCACCAAAGAAAATAATGCCCTTCAATTCTAAACGGGCAATCCAAAATTTCTTACGCATAGCTGTACGCGATACACTGTTGTGCTGAAGATATTGCACAATACGAACTTAAAAGTCTTACATACTTTCGCAGTATTTCGTGTTTGGTAACAATAAAAACCATTGGGTTTAATGACAACGACGGAATCAAATGGCCTCTGACTAATTCGAAATTCATAATGACCAACAAGTAATTGCGAAATATACAGTATTCCATACTCTATTCCTATGTATATATATTTCATATATATTTGTATGTACCACTTTGTTCATTATACTCTTGTTGTACCGAGATGTTAGGTACACGTGACTAGTTTAAAAACGGAAACCCCATCGCTCGCCGTACGCGCCCCAATACTTTCCGTTTGTGAATAAATTGCTCGCTTTTCGCGTGCGTGAATATCATCGCATAGCTTGGCGTGTATGTGTCCGTGCGTGCGTGCATCATATTGTGTCGCTACATCTTGTGTCAAGAATACCTATACTATTCTCAATTATTTGTATGCAGCGTAATAGTTGCAGCAGTGAAGACCATGCACCCAAATGGAGGAGCCTTTTACTCTTCCTAGCTTTGATTTGATTTTACCATCCACGTTGTCAGGAACTGATCAGAAGTAGTTTACCTACTTAAACGCTTTCTTAACGTCACTGATGTAGAATGGACCCAAACCCTGAGGCTAACTTTATTTGATTTGAGCCGCAAAACGTAGCCAGTATTTAATGGGAGTCAGCCTAGTACCAGGCATTTTCAATCTGATTATAATTCGGCGCGGATTAGAAATAGTGGATATCTGTGCGAACATTCCCCTAAAGAGAACCTTTTTCTAAATAGCGAGAATCATAACAGGCATCACTGGAAAGATTCAAGGATGCAGAAACTTGGAGAGCGGAATGGGAAAATGAGCGTCAGGTCTTTGTTCTCAGGCGAAAGCCAGAAGATATATGTACCTTATAACTCTATCTGTAAGCAGATCGAATCGAGGTAAACTCGATCGATCGCCTACATTGCAGCGACACTCCCATTCGAATTTCGAGCTGCCTATCTTTGGGCCTCACAAGTACACCTAGTAGCTAACAATAATAATTCCTAGTGGGGATTACCGAAACAATCCCAGCAATCGATCGCGCCAATCGTTGATTATGTCAAAGACGTGGCGCCGGCGACAAAGACAACGACGTATTATTGCGAGACGCTTCATACGCTAGCGAGGCGGCGGGGACTCGTGTTATTTGGTTGAATTAAATTATTTAGCTTCATCGAGGGCTAACTCGGCGCGTCTTCCGGCTCCGCAGTACCACCGGATACAGCTGCTCCTGCTTCGCTTGCTTGACTCATCGTGACGAACTGTTGTGATAATGTCTGCAGGCTCTGCCTTACCTGGAATTGTATCACAGGACTTCTTATACTCTGCCAATAACAGCAGTGAATGCTGGTCAAGTGTTTTGTAGAGCGAAATAAGAGAAACGCGTCTAATCAAAGAGATAATTATGAGATACGGTGAGTAATATACCTTCACTATTTGATCAAGATTTGTGTTAAGATAATGCAAAAGTCGATCCTGTGTAAATCGTTCGGGTGAGACAAGAGGATGGTTCAGATACGCGGTGTGCAGCCTGTCGATGCGAATCATCATGAGAGCAGCTGACACATAGAGAGCTGCCAGAAGTGCTACCAGTATTGTTATCACTGTGCCAGGCTTCAGTCTCCGTACGATGAATGACTTGAATGTACTCGTTCTACTAGGTGCAGGAGATTTCAATGGCGCTGCCGATTCCACTCTAAATGAAATTAAAAAGGCAATACTCAGGTTAACACTTAGTGGCAAATATAATAAAAATACGGCAAAATTGAGTGTATTGTGACCACACTTTGATTAATACTTTTTCCAAGTCTCAAATAAAAATATTTATTCTTGAGCCATATGTTTACGAAAGTTACCTTGGAGATGTTGGCAAACTAGGCAGATCCACAACACCGTCAGGTTGCGTACAGACTGGCGGAGGTCTTGGAATCAGATCCGTACCGCTCTCAGACATGCTGGAGTCGTCTTCTTCAAGATTGACTTCGGAATCGTCGACCAGCGACGGATCCGGAGTGAGGAGCTTCGTGTCAGCTGTGAGCGGCAGTACATCAGGCGTCGGACGCAGCTCCATTGCCGCGTCCCAAACCTGTTTCATCAATTTGAAGGTCGAGTCCCGAGAAAGCAAGGAGCAGAAGACGTGCCTCTCTCCCTCAGCAGCCACCGCCACCGCATTCGGAATAATCTTCGCCGTCTTCTCTTTACTAATCTGCTGCACCGAGACCGTTGGTATTAGCAGCTTTGTTACGTATCCGAACACATTGCTGTAGAAGGCGAAGTAGTTTGGCGTGATGTAGAGATATCCTTGTAGTAGTATGTCGCCGACCAGTGCACAGCTGTAGTAGTTCAATACTCGCTCATCAGCCGCAACCTGATGACGAAATTTGGAAGACTATAGATTAGGTCAGTACTGTCCTTCCGACAGACCAGTGTGGGGCTTCTGATGTCTCGATTCTAGTTTCACTGTTTACCATGTCGACGTCGACATGCCAAGTAAAACAATCCATATGAATCAGACATGGAGGGCTACTCGTATTATCTCGCATTATTTACATAAGCCTCAAGTATATATCGAAAGCCATTCCGATGCAGCTTAACAATCGCGCTCATTTATCAATGCAAATCTCTACTATTTACGCATGCACTAAATATTTCCTACTCTCTTTTTTTCCGACGATCTTCTGATTTTACATTATGATATAGCATTTTAGAAGCAAGATAAAACAGGGTTTGCCATATTTTTTATAGGGTTTTAAATAAAGCGTGAATCCAAATCTATTACCTGTGAGAAGTGCCTATGAAACTTTTTCTGCCTTGCGCTGTTTGTAGTCGGCGAGGATCGCGACGATGTTCTGCTAATCTTTCCTGGAGTCTGTGTACCACTACCAGCTGCCATCGATGGTGTGCTCCTGCTGAGTGGCTTCGAAAGATGACTGTAAAAGATGCCGGACACGTTTTTTACACGACAAAAACAAGGTGTAATGCTCTTCCAGATTATTGCGTAAGAAATGGGTCACGAAAGGTCCCTTGGAAAGCATCATCGGATCACATCAATAGTGTTGTCAGTTATTCGTAGCTACGGTACTACTTTAGTTTTATCAAATTGATTAGTATTTGCACGAACTGGACTGACAAGTCAGTGGTCAGTATCGAGTCAAGGTGTCAGTATCGAGTAGGTGTACTACTACATGATCAATACTACCTCAATGATCTATAAATCTTCGGACTCCAGACATCATTGCTCCACACGTCAATTTTCGCGTCCATGATGCTCTACTTGCAAATCTTATGGAAATCGATCTTATCACTAAGACTCCAAAGATATGCAATAACAAACTGGTAATAACTTCTTATCCGATCTCCCGATGGATGAGAGTTACTTGGCCAACCAAATTCTCATATGCAAGCTCTCACTAACAATAACTGGTGCTAGTCATTGAGAGACACGGATCCAGGACCAGTGAAATATCTGGCGATTCGTAGCGTACGTAATAAAGTGTTTAGGAACATGTTTCTGAATAGAATGAATAAGAATGGAATTTCGACATTCTATTCCCGAGAGAGATATAATTAAATGCGAGAGAGAGAGCCATATTATACGTATTAGATCATAAGTTTAGACGCGAACGCGACACTGAACGGCGGTCATCGAATTCTCCGAGAAACAGCGAAAGACCGTAACGGTTCCTGGTTGAGTAGAGAGCAGACACTAGCCACATCGGAGAAATATCTACTGACACGGGCAATATCGCACACCGCTCGATACTGACACCTGCAAAAGAATATCTTGACATCTTCATTCGCACCTGTCTGCCGGATCAGAGAATTGGTGGAGCAGGGAAGCTTCGTTAAGATAACGCTCATCGTCGATAGGAACATTCGCGTAAGTCTGTTAGACTCGTGCTTGCTAAAAAGTCAGCGGCAACGATCTACTCTGTAAATGTTTCCCTGATAACAATTCCGATAAATTCAGTCGCGACAAACTGGGCGGAAGAAATCTTCTCGACGTCTCACTAATGAAAGAAAGCCGAGAAGACCCTTTGCTCAGCATGTTTCTGGACTGTCAGACAAGCAGTCACGAAGCTTGAGAATTTGACGAAAGGAAAACAGTAAGGTCTTCATTAATGAACCACGTGTCTTCTACTGATATAATGAGTAAGCCTTTGATTTCCGAGGACTGCTGTGTGACCAGGTGCGCGACTATCTCGCTAGACGTTATCGGGCGACGCATCGATAAGTCTCGAGAGGCATCTAGATGCCGATAGAGAATCTTGATAAGAATCCCGTGAAAGCCTTTCAATTTTTCGAGAAGAATCACTAGGAATTTTAAGCTCACTTCCGCCTATCGTGAGAAAACGGTGCAATCTCACGGATGTAGAGACAACAAAAGGACTTTGTTCTCTTGGACGAGTATTGATTGGAGAAAGGTCTGCTTGTTGACAAACATCCGGCGCGGCGGAGTGAAATCCGATTGTTATTGCACGTACATACCTATCGTTACATCTCAAAGCTGCGTGGCTTGGACTCCTGGGGGGTTGGGACTGGCTGGCAGAAGCGACCGTCAGTTGGGAGCCGCTTATAGATTGCTGCCCCTGAGAACCCGTGCCGACTTGAAGAGGTGTGCTTGGTGCCGATCGTGCTCCTACGGACCCCGCAGACCTGCACACATTAAACATAATACTTCAACCAATTGATCATTTCTCAAACACTATCTGCTAAGTGCCTCAGATTAAACCCCTTGCACATACATACATAGAGAAACGAAGAGCGGGGTGCAGGGAAAGGTTGCAATGAACCAGTGATTAGTTCTGCAATGCGTGTGAAAACATTACTTGTTTTCGCTAGTGGAATCAATGTAACACTGCAATTTTAAGGTGTGTGCGCTCTCCGCTTTCATAAAATTCAGCTGCCACTGCAGATATAATGCTTCAAGTGCATCGTAAACGGCAGTGACGCATTTCCCAAGGGAAGTCGTGCGAAAATTGAACATACCTCGTTCTCATGAGCACCGGCCCCGAAGAGAGGCAAAAGCCGATCAAAGCTCCGGTTTCTAACTCCATTGATTTACGAGCATTGACATTGAACGGGAAAGGATTGCCGCAGCTGGACAAGTAGTTCCCACTTGGAGCGGTAACAGTCTCGAGCTTCAACGACGGTTGTCGAGTCACGACAATCAAAGCGAGCTCCTCTTCATTCGGATATGCAGAGATCTGAACGCTCCTTCCTTTCTATGCGACAAGCATCACTGAATTCCTGATAGGCTACTGACGAGATACGTGACAATAAAAAGTCACAGGAAGCGAAGCGATGGAGCTTGATTTCCGTTTCCTACACCTGGCTGCGTCTACTCTCTCGATGAAATGCGAGTAGTGCTACTTTCCCAAGGGATTCCAGAGTATGTATCTACAACTGGACACTGCCTTGCTCTTCTCTCTAACAAAACAATGCCAACAAGTTTTGCAAGAGCGACTCGGCGACGGAAATACGGCCTCCGGGATGCCTTCCAAGAGTAACGGGATCGCGTGAGCCAGCAGACGTAGATTCAACTCCAATAAAGGAGAAGAGTAGGAAAATCTATTGGCAACGAATAGCGGACTAAAACGATGGCCAGACTCGCCACATGAATTAGTATCGATGTTTGGTGCCACGCGCAGTTTGATACTGCTTCCTTTTACAATTCCACTGGAGACGCACTCTAGGAGAGTGAGATGCTTCCAATAAATAGTTGAAGTGTTACCGAGCAGAACAGCCGGCGCGGCGATCCGTCACACTATGCGCTCTTGTGCGACGTGAAACTAAATGGCTGTATTCAGAAGTAGCAAGGGTGCAAGTATAGGCCCTTGGAGGAAATTTAAAATTACAGCGAAGGAAGAGTGGAAAAGTTGACCAATTATTGCAGACGTTTAACGAATTGAATCTGGTAAGTTAGATCTAACAGTGTGCCAGTGTTACTTATTGTTGGACAGAACGCTGTTAGTTAGTAAAAACCGCGAAGATAGCGACGCTTTTTAAAAATCGCTCTGCTCGAGTGTCGCAGCCGGGCTCCCAGCGATTTGAAAGCCAACCTTGCCAGGAAAAGGATGCTCATAGCGCCGTAAGACAATCCGAATTCAAGAGCCCGACGACACCGTCTTTAAGAAAAGCGAGAAATTGACGAAAAGGAAGAAATCACAGCACTGGCTTCTTGTTGGCTTGGCGTAGAAATGAAAATCAGAATTATCACAACGGTGAATGAGAGTATTAGGGAAAATTGAAAAAGAGCAAAAGGTGCGAGTGAAAATCGTAAGAGCGAATCGAGCCCTCCACGGGCCAACCGGGAAATCAGACTGAGCACTGGACACGTCAGGAAAGGAGACTCTAGCACCGCAACGATCGCGATCCGCCGACCTTTTTCATACTTTACGAACTCCGCAATCCCCTTTGCACTCTTATCTACCTATAAGTCTACCAATAGGCGCACGTTCCTATCTACTGCCAATGTAATTATCTACATTACTGTCCAAGCTTCCCTGTCTGACTCGTGAGTCGACTACCACTCGGTTCCAGCCATAACTTTCTCATCCATAGAAGTTTTATCATTTCCTCGAAGCTTCTAGACACCTTCATGGCTCGAGAGTAAAGCCACATCTTTACTCCATCTTTCTTGCTATGACAAATCTTTTATTCAGACAGCAGGTAATGTAATATCAGCGGGAATTGTTCCAATAGTAATTTTATATTTCTGACACAGAGGTGAGTAACATTTTTCTATTAACGACTTCAATGTCTTGCGGGAACTGTTCGTTATGTATCGCATCGTTTGGCACCACTCCAAAAGGTCCAATGTTTTCTCCTACGGCACACATCAATAAGGGGCCAAGTAGCAGTACCGCTTCCTGTGACTCCGAGGCTCGTTTAATTGTAACTGCACGATAATAACAGTATTCAGCAAATTTGATCAATTAGGGAGAATATACGATTGTCTTCGTTGCTTTTAATAGTTGTAATTCAGAAGCGTTGATTTGGGAGATAGAATTTTCTTAACACTTCAACGAACACTATTAATAATAATATTTAATTTACTAGACATAACTCATTGATTGTTACATATGATGATCCGTAAAGCATATAAATGTAATCCTTTTCACTCGGTATTGATATTTGTTTCCGCGAAAATAAACGATGTCAGTCAATTACTCGATGTCAATCCAGAGGAGTGGTATTAAAGTGCTGTACGAGCTATTATTAATAACAATCGAACATCCAATTAAGCGTGATCGAAATAAAACAGAGTATTTTCCTCTTGATTCTGAATAATAGGTTCGGCCAGCGTGTAATCAGGAATTCTATTTTCTTATAGCGGGTTACGGTCAGGGACAATCGGTAGACCTTCATAACAAACACTGCATACGCTCTTAGAGTCACGATAATGTAATTCTTTCTTAGCAAGACACGTTTCGTGCATTATTAACATGCGTCGCACTATGAATGCCTCTCGAAGGTCGGAAAAGGTAAGCCGTAAGCCAGCCATAGCTCTATAATATGTATTAGTGATGGTAGTAGCAAGGAAAGTTATGACGGATTACTCGATAAACAATTGGAAATACCGTTTGATTATACTTTAAATCACTGATTCCTCCACTTCATCGATGAAGCTGCTGCGATGGCCAATTTGGACTTTTACTCAAGTACGATTGCAAGCCCGTTGCAATATTCATGATAACTTGGATTAACAGACTTTATAGTTAATGGAAGGTATAATGCCTCGTGTTTTGAATGTTAAACAATCCTAAAATATGCATTCTGATGAATATCTATGCCTGAGTAGCATCGCAGGATGCTAAAAAGTGATCGTCAAGATCTTCTTCTTACCACATCTGCATACGTATGCGACGCATTTCTCATAAACATCTGTTAAGACAGGTACAGTTTTTACACTGCTTCGTGACCAAGATTCTCTCTTTCCCTTCATTGTTGATTAACTGAAAATTTAGATGCGATTGCTACAATTACACCGGCAACATAGAACCTCTGTCGTATAAATCGAACTACATACTGCGCGTTAGAAACTAGGCATTAGTAGGAATGGATCCTGTAATTGTCATTCAAATAGATACGTACATCACCGTAAAAACAGTGTTAGTTTCGAATGTTTCAACACGCACGTCCATTGCCACTGTTTACGCAAAATTACTGTACCGGAATAGTATTGTATTTCAATCTACTGCAATTTATTGCTTGATAGGTATACAGATGCTTCAGTCAGAGAAATACAAATTTATAAGTGTTAATATAATTACGGTGAGAGTAGTCATTTTGTACGGTTCGCTCATAGAAACCAGCTGATCTTGGCCAAGGAAGATAATCAGTATGCATTGGAGTCAAGTGCAATTGATGATCGATGTACGCATCTTTTCCCGGCATCCTGTTACACGGCGCAATAAGTGCAAGTCGTGTTTTTTTCCGGTCGTACAAACGTAGGATCGTGTCTGTATTGACTTATGGTTTGCGCCGTAGAACTTCGGGGCGAAGATCTAAACTTTCCGATGGTCCGAGGATCCATTTGGTTATCCAAGTCTCGGTCACCCTTCCTTCTGAGAAGGAAGTGCGCCACAGTATGTACATACATATACATACATGCATCCCAAATAATCCGATTGCCTGGCGGATAAGTTCTCCGATGGAAAAGTCCATATAGATATGTGCATGTCAAATCAAGGGAATATATCAGTGCAACTAAAGGAATTTCGGGTTTATGTACATATATATGTACAGGATTCCTGCATCTGTTATAGAGATTATAATATGTAGTATTAAATTATACAGCAGAAACTTTGGGGAACCGGCGATCTTTATCTCACAAATACGAGCATCATTCTTTTGTCTAGAATTTGGAAATCTGTTTAGTAATGAAGGGTCATTTTCTAGAGTATTATACAGAGCTCGGATCATATGTAGACTATGTACAGAGGGTTGTGCGCTCGCTTACCGCTGGTTTCGATTTCAGGCGGGGATACAAATAACACGTATAAAGTGCAACGCCGAATGCGTGTGTGTACTTTGAAGGTAACTTACGCTCGATTATGCGTCGATTTCATGTGTTATACGCTTGACATTTCTGGTGAAGGTATAAAAGACCTGCCGATTCTGAGAGCAGGCGACACTCTCTTCTTCTGTTCTGAATTCTTCTGAATGACTTTGTGTTGGAAGGCCAAGAGAGACCACTTTGAAATGTATTGCGTGTCCAAGCGTGCGCTGTCTCAAGGGATCGAACTTATTCGAAATCGAATCGTGGAGCGCTTCGAAAATCAGAAAGGTGGAAGCTAAGGAACGAGTAGATTATGCACGCAGCACTCCCAAGGTACTAGTTCTCTGAGACAGTGACTTTTCTGCAACACCAAATTTTTTATCACCGTCAAGATCGATATCAGTCTCCTTCGAATGCTGCCGCTCTAAACACACTATATGTATGTTCTTTTTTATTAATAGGCCTCGTGTCAATCGACTGGTGAGGCATGCCAACCCGCGCAATCTTTCCGATTATACCGCATACATACAATAAAGGTCGAAGGGACACTCCAGCTGATATAATGATGATTTCCTCTGCTCGAGTGACGAGTAAAGGTATGTACATAAATCTACTGCTATGTAACTCTAACAGTACTACGCAAGATTTACATCTACCATCTTATACTGCGCGCGTAAGAAGAAAAACTGTAAGGCACTTTCGAGCGTGTTCCTTTCCAAAGAAAGCACAAAGTCAAATAACTAACATTGTGTCGATTGACTTCTTTCTGTTTCCAGTGCATTATTGGGGAGGCTTTGCTTGAAAGAAATTCCGCATCTCTCTAAGCAAGTATCGTTGGCATCATGCAAGTGCTATCGCCAATAGAGCGTATAATAATCGAGAAAGCGACTTGCACCTACATGCATTATCCTATATTCTTATACAGGTAAATACATGTATAGATCACGTGGCAGCACTCGACCTCCATAAGCCGTTCGATATCTCAACTTGAGATTTCAACAGTGTGCATCCCCCCAACATCTCCTTGTTTCAGAGCTTTCCTCCTCCAGCCACACTGATTCGCTTCTCCCTCACCGAGATATACATATATCTGATTCCTAACATATGTTTCGGGGCCATACGCGAAGAATCGACAGCAGTTTAAAACCAGCATACTCGCAACTCATTCTATATGATGCACAGAGGCATAGATAGATGCAATTTTCAAGCATTCTCGATCAATGCACCGTCTTTCACTTAGACTTGCAAGCAAGCATGTGAAACGAAAAGGCGGAAACATAAAATATGTTTGCGATAATAAAGTCATATAATTAAACCTACATGAATTATTATTACAAACGACCTACGTTCTACTATGCTAGATATAAGTGTGTACACATCTTATAAGCGGCTCTTATGCATCGGTCAATGATCCGCATGTTCGAGTAGGCGAGCGGTTGCAGGCTGCGTTTAAATCTGTTAGCATAAGCAGCGGCGAGATTAGAAGATTCAACAGCTTGGAACGCGGGCTACGCGTTCCGCCGGATTTGAAAATCACGTTCGCTTTATAGGTTGGCTTTGTTTGGCTGGAGTCATCCTTGTTTGGCCGGCGATAAGACTGCAACGTGCCGCGATACCGTAAATACAATGACCGGATGCCTTGGGTATCTCTGATATTTGAGCGATCGTCCGAAGAAGCTCGACGTCTCGTGGTGCCTTTTATCGGACTTGCGCGAAAGTTGTTGGGAGTTTCGATGGCGGAAGGTAACTTCAGTGCGGACACGCACGTACGGAAATACACGCTGCTGCCGAGGGAGATGAAGACGGGGCACAGCAGTGACGGGAACGGTTGTATGTAGTATGTAGGTAGTAGTTGGTTGGAGGCGCATTGCTCTGCTCGCCGGAAAGGCATTTCTCGAAGCTTGAAGCAGCACGGAGGAGAGGGTAGATGAATGCAGCCACGTGGGGATCAGTATTTCGCATAGCGAAAGAGTGACGATCATCGCTTGCTTCCTGTAGCTCGATACGGCGCGCAAACGCTCACGCGGCTCGCAGTGTAAGCGAGCGATTTAGAGTTTGTATCAACGGCGCAACTGAGCTTTGAACCGGCAGGTGTTCGGATTAATCATCGAGCGGCTCGTGTTTGAAGATCAAGATCGGCTTGCTTGGACGCCAGAAAGGCATGACGACGGCCAAAGCCACACCAAGAGCCGCACCGCTTGCCATTGTAGAGGTTCTTCCGCGCCGAGGCATGACAGGCCGAACACCCTGCGTATTCATACGGATAAACATGCTAAAGTGGATGAAAAGTATTACGTGTATTGATTGCGAAACTGCAGTCGCGGCAGCACCAGCGTTAGCGGCTTATCCTCTAATCAATTAAGTAAGGGGGTCACTGTACAGGCAAGGTTATCGCACGGCGTATCGCATGACGACGATATACATGTGGAGGTCCAGAGCCAATTGCAAAAGCGGCCAATCGACACGTTCTGTCATAACGATAAGATATAACCTACCTATTTTAGTAACGGTAACGTTTTTCGGCATGTTAACCAAACAGATAATCGGTATACGATTCTGACCTTTATGCGGGAGGTACTGTTTGCTCAGACACATACTGCGATATCTGTCTGAAAGTCGTACCAAAGTTTCCGCGAATCGAAGGAGTCTCTTGTTACGAGAATTTTGTGTTTATACCTCCCTCATTTTATGCGGACCTTTCAACGCTCCAAATAAGGATCTGTGGAAAGGTTCATAGCAATAACCAATGTCGGTGAAATAAAAGTATCGCTTTGATTCAATATTTCTTGGAAGGTATATGAATTAGTCGACTGGTGTTAGCACTGCTACGTTTTTGCCTCTTCAATACGTCACAATGAAATGCGAACATTCCAAAACAATTGCATCTAAACGGAAAATAAAACTTAGCCGACATTGCTTTATGATTATAGCGATTGCGCAAGAATTTATCTGTCTGGTTCAGTATTCGAGGAAGCGTACACGTGAAATGAGTAGGGAGGTGAAACTTATTCGACGATCGCGATGCGCCCTGCATGCACATCCGGACTTTCGCCGGCTAATAGAGGATTCGAGCATTCTAGTTTCCTCGTGCGTCGCCAGAAGACTATCAATCGGCCAAGGCTGGCAAGGCGATCGGGTGTTAGACGATGGAGATGTGCGTCACCAGCTATTAGATTTCAAAAAGTCTCTCCATAGCCCATCTACGTCAGGTTATGAAACAATCCCTCGAATATGAGCGATTACAGCTATTCCCTGCAAACCAACCGAGAGGTTTGTCATTTAAGTTGACTCAATTCACGTGCAGGTTAATTCTACTCTGCAGAGGGAGTTTTCGCTCCAAAGGTCTAAATTGGGCCAGGCCAGGCCAGTCTAGCCTAGAGCGATGAGATAGTTACGTAACTGTTCCGAAACGGAATCGATGTGTGTAACCATATTTAAGTCCAACTGGCTGGAAGGCCCATGGGGAACGCGTGCGAGTTTGTTCGCCCGTTCGTTTTACTGGAATACTACTCTGTCCTTCACTTTCACTGTTAACAATATGCCAGCGATATAAAGCGTGCAGCGGGGTTAAGTTAAATATAGCTAGCAAGTAGGTCCACCAGCCTTCCGCTAGAAAAACATCATAAACCTATAGCGAGTTCACGGACGAATTGTGGTAATCGAAAACTGGTAAAATAGACCAGATCAGTTTAAAACTGACAAGAACATATCCAGAGGGTAAAGTGAGGAAAATCGAAATGGATTTTGGCACTGTTGTTGTAGAGAATTCCTGGAGAATGGCTGTTATCGGGCGTAATATTGAAGTCGACGGCGTCAGGTCACGCATGTGAAATTACATAACTGTACAGGCTGGCTGAATGAAGAGTCGGGGATGGGAGGTGCGGGATCGCAGTGTATGAACGCGACCTGTACAAGTGCTTGCTGCGAGCTCGTTCGACGCGGCCACGCTATGAAAACGAAACAGCAGCAGCAGCAGCAGCACCGCCAGCAGCTGCTCACTGCCACCAGCCACCACTCGTCCACGGGGTCGTCGTTCTGCCGACCAGTTAAAAAGCGGCTTTAGCGGTACTCCCGCTTACACTGCCGCTCATTAACACCTTATTAGGCATCGATGCAATGCGATTCACCCTTTCAGAGTCAGCTTCCATGTTACTAATCCATTGCAACTACGTAATTCTGTGCGCGGTTAATGCTGCCTCTGCCGAGAGTATTCGCATTCGCATTCGCCTCTAGTCATGTGCGTGAATTAACTAATCATGAAAAGTAGATCGCCGGAAGATTTATTCCATTTCGCTTGGCAGCTGGGTGACGTTTATCGCAATACCGAGTGATAATGATGGAGCTCACATTCTCACGTCCAACAAACATTCTTGCATAGTGTGATTTTGAGTCGCATATTTCTGGTATGTTCACCTCAATTCTGAATTTGTAATTGGGGAGAGTCTTTCGCACAAAGAGGCAAGTCCAATTAACACACACTGTAAAAATGTTATTGAGAAGATGATATCGTAGAGCAACAATGTGCAATCCGATAAGGGCGAAGGCACAATTCAGAACAATAGTTGCTTATCTAATACGTGCCCGATAAAATGGCACAATAAAAATAAGTTCTTCTGGATCAAATCACGGCAACCTTGGGAGTGATGTTGATAACTCTTATTGCTCGATAACGGTGAATAAATTCGCAAATGAGTCGCGTCCACAGTGGCAGAACCAAAATTTGGCACCGGGCACATCATTCGGCTACAAAAAATATTACTGAAAGTGTGGCACGAGAACTTTAAGCTGAAGAATATGATGAGATTGATAATTACTGACAATTACTTTAACTGGCTCCGCACTTTTCATTTTGTCTGACTTTGTCAATTAATTCTCATAGTCCGCAACGAACTATAGGCGACTGTTGCCTCATGAAGTCTACTATCAGTCCATTTGATTTTAATGGCCCTTAGCAATAAAGACACTTGGGCCTGACTATCAATGTTATAAACTCAACGCACGATTAACTTCCGACAAACGTGCCCTGAAATAACTAAACTGTTTTCTAAGATAATGTCTGCGCACAAAAACCTAATGACGCACGTACCGTCGAAAGAAAATGATGGTATATGTTTCATATTATATTATCCTATAGATGAATTTATCGAGTGCCAGGTAATTCAACCTATTTGCAAGATCGAATTTTTAATGAAAATATACCCACTCACGCAAAATGATAGAGCATTTTTTAAATAATCATATACGGCACTCTGTAATTAGTACATGAAACACTAATTACTGTCCAAGAAATTCTATCAGGCTGTCAATACAAGCTTCCTCAGATCTGGAATTTGCATTGCACGAATCACGCATTCTGCTTGATGCACCATTTGCCCTGCTTTGAAAGATGAACTCATACTTTGCAAATCTTAGATGATTCGTCCAAGTTTGCCGAAACTAAACTGCAGTAATTGTAGAGGAGGAAAGAATTTCCTTTCGCGAGAGAAGTGCCGCGTAAGCCGTGGCGGGGCGAGAATCTAACAAAAAGCGTTTAGAACAAAAGAGTTGCAAACAGGTGAGATGGGAGCTATGTTTGCATTCGCCACCGACCTCCACCAGACTCTCATCTCTACACATGTCCTATACATATGTATGCAGACTAGCTATGCTGCTGTAACGTAGTGACCTAAATAAGACAAACGAAGAGTGCTGGATGGAAGCGGGGCTTTAGTGAAGAAAAAACAGCTCATCGAAGCCCATTTGCTCCCATGATAAGGCACGCTTCTCGACCTTCCTACTGTGTCCTCGAATCTTATCGCAACATCATTAAAGCAATAAAAGCCCTGCCAAATCCAGTAACCTGTTCTGTTTACATATTTCGTCATACATATTTGATACTGCTGCTATTATACCAATACACATATATGTATATATACCATGTCTCCGATCCGCTTCGAGGCGGAATGCACGTTCTATTGAAACCCGTAGACCCTTTAAAGCTCGCAGACGCCAAGAAGCCCGGTGTCAAGCGTTTTTGAATCGTGTACTTCTTACATTCAAGTGGAAAGTGAGGCGCAATATCGTTTGGTGTTATCGTGTCAACCTTTGTGTTGTTTTATTTTGTGCTTCTGCAGTACACAGTGCGGCAACGCACGTGTCCAAGCATAATGGTATATTTGCGCTTTAAAAGCGTTAAGAAGCGGTCTTTCGTTACCTTTTCGAACGACGAAACTTTGTGTCCTCTCGCGTATTGAACCCTTGCACGAAGCACAGCATTGTGGACTCTGCTGGAGAGAGAATCGCCTCTCCCATACACTTTTCCTCGGGCTTTCGATATCTCCTCCAGAAGCGCACGATAAATCTGACGAGAAGAGGCACGCGTCTCACTCTCCTCCGCTTCCCGGAGGCTTGAAGTTGTTGTAGTGTTAAAGCGTCTAGTACTCCATCCTTGGCTGGATTTAAGTACTTTCGATATCCATGGCACGTCATTGAAAGCACCGGATTTTTAAAAACGACTTTCGATTCTTCTTCTATGTATCTTTTGTTCCGAATAATTCTTAGGTTGAAGCGAATTGGAAGCGCTATCGCTTTCTCAATTGCTCTCGACGATCGGGCAAATCCCTTTTGTCCATGAGCTGGTCAAGGCCAGCACATTAAGATAGATCTTCAGCGGAGGAAAGCGTCGAGTTTCATTGTTTTTCACTAAGTAGCAGGATCGGCGCGAGAGTCGCCTGAAAAACGGATACAGAGTCGTCCATTGGTTGATTAAGCTGTTCAGAGAGTAAAACAGCCCCAGAGAGGTATCGCGGTCTGGTTGCCAGGCCAACAGAACGCAGCCAAAGGGGGGTAACACACCCCGGCGTATGCGAACCGACAGAAAACACGGGACTCATGCGCCCTATCGATTACGTCCTTCTGCCTGTTAGCTGATTGTTGCACCTTACAGGAGCGTCGCACTTCTGCTTAGTGATTCCTTAAAAGTGAAAAGCGCGACTAAACATTCTCCGAGTATCGAACGAACGATAATCGTGGAGCCTCGTCGCTCCGCTCCCAAAGGAGCGAACTCAAACTGGCGAGTCAAAGAATGAGCGCATTCTTTCCCCAGTGAGAATCAATTGCGAATCCTGAGACTTCCTTTCCTCACTGCTAGAAAGCAGTGGCGACCTCCTCTTTTCTTCGTTTCATTAATAAGCTTTGTAGAATCGCTGGTGACAGTAGCGATTGCTCGTGGAAATTGACGATACCGGTTCTCCTTAGGCAATTCCAAGATTTCCCGGCAGTGGCTCGTTACCGGATGAAGAATTCGGGTCGGCACCGTCGTCCCACAACTTCCGGCGCGCTTGACATCGAGGGACAGGACAGTGTGTACACAGTGAGCAGACAAATCATCCAACGTTCACGCTCGCACCATCTTCCATTCCTATTATTTGCATTTGCAGCGTTAATCGGTTAATGTAATTATATAATAACACGCACAATTGTTCGAGGCAGTCGGCTCGAAGATAGAAATGTTCTCCCCCCACCGAAAGAGGAGAGCGGCAAGATAAGAAAGCGTCGAGTTTGAACAGGAATATTATCACTGTTGATGTGTCGGAGCACGTATCTGCCGGCAAGACCAATCTCCACCGGAGTCAGGCGGTGCACTGGCTCCTGTGTTCGAGATGGCGGTGTCGAGCGGGTAGAGAGGCGGCATGGGTTCGCATCGCGCAATAGCAATAGCACGCGATCTCGGCACTCTCGAGCTCTCGAAGAGAGCGCGCGGCGACACAAGTTCTGCGTTGGAGACAGAGCCTCTAGCCGCTCTAGCCTCGCGCGCTGTCGTTGCCACTGGCACGGTGAGCGAGCCAGCCTAGATAGACAGACAGATAGCAAGAAGCACGACGACACTGGGCCTCACGCCACAGCCACAGTCAAAGCCAAAGCCAGCCACAGGCTCGACCGCTCGACCGCTCGGCGCAAGGAGCGAGGAGCGAGGAGCGAGGAGCGAGGAAGAAAGACTCGGAAGAGAGTAAGCCGAAGTTGGGAGAAGAGGAGACAGACAAGACGTGAGGAGGTGACGCGGCAAGCAAGCCACACTCGTATCTCCCTCCAACACTGCCACCACCACACTCCAGTCTTTCTCACTCCTCTCATTCTCACTCACACACTCTCACCACGCTCACTCACTCTCTCTCTCTCTCTCTCTCTCTCTTTCGCTCTCTGTGTTGGCAGCGGCCACCGCTCGATATGTCCTGCCTTCCTCCTCACTCAGCTCGCTATCCACCATCCCACTCTAAAACACCTTTCTCTGCCTGCGCTACCTCCCCCTCCACCCTTCACAGACTATCACTCTCTCTCTTTCTCTTGGAGAGTTGAAACGCACGACTCCGAACGCTCGGGGGTAAAAGGATCATCGCGCTCCCGGCAGATTGCCAATCCCGGCTAGAAGTCATGCCGATCGAGAAGAGAAGACCGAAGAGCATCCCTCTTGTTTGTACCAGTATCTTGGAACTGGACTGTTGAGTCGTTCTATGGAAAGACAGACGGGAGAGAGAGCGATAGGATTTGCTGAAGGGTTCCACTGCGAATCGATTGATAAAGTTGCGAGACGCTCTGAGACGCAATGCGAAGAGAGCGCGGCTTTTAGCTGGAAATGCAATTGTCTGCCTTCCCACAGTTTACCTTCGCACGTGGATGCGCCGATCCTTCTAAATTTACTATGGGTTCACCCTCCTAGATGCGCTCGCCACTGTCGCCGCCTCCAAGTTATTTAAAACCGACCCGATGTACCCATCGATTTTACAGTCGACCGTATCGGCGCTCGCTCGCTCGCTCGCTTAGAACCGGCATCACGCCTAATGACTTTCGACACTGTTTGATATCTTGATTGGATAAGACCATTTAAAACCATCGAGGTAGTCTGGCAAGATAATGCTGGTAAATGTTGGGACTCGGGGAAATGAAACAACATGGCTGCCAAAAGCCTGGCAGAGAGAAGACAATTCTTGAAAGGCCATGCACGATCAGTTGAATTCTACTCGAATATCTGTTTTTAATATTGGTACCTTTAACTCGCAACAAGAAGGAGAGAAAGAGCAATTTCATACGAGGCTGGAAAGAGCAAACAATTTCCATCAAGAATCGATATTTATTAATCGGTGCGTCAATAACGCGCGAAATAGCTAGTGGCAGTTCGAGTGAGCCGGGAGAGCCATTAAAAGCAATGCGATTCCTTTGAAATGCAAACCGGCCGCTGCAAATTGATGAATGGGCATAAATTCATCCGCTCGGAGAATACTATTCTTCCAATTTACGCATTTGGCAGTGTTCGGAATACCGAGCACCCGTTAATTTATTCTTGAGAGTGTAGCACTCTATTCTACCACCACTTCTCACTTGTTCGCTGATTGCTTTCAAGTTCTCTCTACTGTTGTTCGCTCAATGATTAACTGGATACACCCAATCATACACGAGTGATTTTACGATTGTAGCAGTCAGCACAGTAACACATAATAGGCGGCTTGAAAATGCCTTCCTAATTAACTGAGTCTGTTTGATGTCGCTGTGTAACACAAGCACCATAAAGATATTATATCGTGCTGCTAATGTCTATATTATTCCGAATAAAACGGAAGAGATAGCAACGACCAGTTAAACACCTGCCACCAACTATGAAAGTAGATTAGATAGCCTGTGTTTACTCCAAATTAGACTGATGGGCAGTTTTTGCACGACTATCTGAAATGCAATATTTAAATGTTTTACTTACTGCTAAGGTCACAGAGGTACTATGAGGAGAGAGGCACGTAACTCGACCGCGAATTCTACTTGTCAGCTGAAATACGTCAAAGCCGGTTTTGGCTAACTCGCAATTGAATGCACAAGTAACGAGAGATCGTCTAGCTTCCATCCAGAAGACTGACATGCATGCTTCTCGTTATCTTAATGGTGGCAGACCTGATAACATAGGTAGCGCACAAAAATTACGGTAACTTCTCTGCTTGGCTGCAATATTATGTAGCGGGTTATCTTCCGCAAGAAAGGAACGACTATATGCGCGCATCTGCTTGGCAACACCGATCTCCCCTCAGCTCATATGGAAAAGCGTTCAGTGCAAGGTCCAGCATAACCGTTCAGCGCTCGCAACCAACCAAATGCTGAGCCGCAACTGCCTTAAGTATGATAATAGTTGACAGTAGCAATCTAAGTCCATCACAGCCATCTAGGTGTGTCGCTCTTCTCAATCTATACTTTTCATTCAAGAAAATGAACTCTTCATTTTCCTTATATTCATAGCGAGGATAGAATTATAGCACTATGTGTGCATTAATCAGAAGATGATTGCTACTGAACGTTTTATAAGTATTAAAGTTCTCCGGTTTTTTACAGTTTTACGTCATAGAATAATATCAGTCTGTGCGTCAGTTGGTAATGGCTGTTGTCGATAAACGGCACCTTCCCACGTGTTAGGAATGCTTGATAAATATTGTTGTTTTGCGCATTCAAGAAGCTGGCCATAACCATGGCCGACACTAATAAGCCATTGTTCCTAATTGCTTTCTTAACAATCGCCGATTCAATTCCGTGAATGACTGCCGAATGCCATTTAACGTTTCAATTGGCGTCTTTTTCCCTTTGATCTTTTTGCATTGAACGAGCTTGAGCTCTCAATGCCCGAAGACAGATGCGTGGTCCATGCGCGTGCAAGGCATGTTCATACACACACACACGCGCGCACACAGATCAGACCTTAGCCATGGAAAGGGGCCTGCTGCGAATTAAGAGCCAAGGGGACGAAACTCGTAGTAACGATCGCAAACGGCATCTAATTAATCCGACAGATAACGCGAATCCGCGGAAGCCTCGCGCGACAGAACAGACGTGGATTTGCGTCACTCGAATTTGGCTTCCTATTACACTTTCGTTGATTGGATATAAGGGATGGCATCATTGCCAATTACACGAGCGTTTCGATCAATTCATCCAAATGACGCCGTTATACATATTACAACACTTCTAAGCAGATGACAAGAGAAACACCTGACGCAACATACAGCGCGTATTAAGCTTCCGTCTGCATCATAGTTGGCATTCTAGTATCCGCGTTCGGGATAGAAGCATACAAATTCCTTGAAACTTCCACTCTTAAATCCATCTAGTTTATACCTCGAGACAATAGAGAAGATCCTTACGTTAATATTATCATTCCACCACGAAGAAGATTACGCGGCGATTAATTAAAAAAGAATCCATACATTTCGAAGCTATCCCTAAAACATTGCGTAAAAACAGTTGAGGCTTCGTATTCGCCTTTTGACATGCGAATACAAAGCGGATCTCGAATCATGCGAGTAACAGTTACCGAGATTTCGCGTGTATCTTTAAACGTGACTGTAAAGTTTATTTATGCATGTAACATTTTTTATTTCTATCCATTTTTCTAAGTAGAACCACTTAGCGGGAACTTGCCAAACAGTACGTGTCACCCGAATTCCTGAAATGATGGACTAAATACAACTAGAGTTAGCCTAGCGATATTTATAGCATCTAGAGCGTCTGCCGAAACGAATGATATCGACTCAAATCTAGCTGGCTATATTGTCTACCTATTGCACTGTTTAGATTGCAATTAACATTATTTCGTCACCACTTGAGAGATCAGAAAAATACAAATAAAAATGATAAATACGTTTTTTTACAACAGATACGAAATCTTTATTATTATAAAAAGGATGCTACGCGAAGAAAACGACAACTGCATGGGAGTCGACCTTGCAAAGTTCATCAGTTGAAAAGTTTACTGATCCTGACACGTTCACGTAACACCCGGCCGAATCGCAATGAGTGTATAATTCCGCTTGGTATTTTGTAACCGTATGGCAAAAGCTTTTCTCACTAAATTACTGCAGTTCCCGATAAGATTGCTCGTGAGAGCTGCTGCATTCCTGCAAATTAGAGTGGGCTTATCGGTTATCAGGCTCTCTTCCACACACCGAAACTGCCTGCGCAGCAAGACTCACGGACACTCTGGATGACGCAACGGGAGCAGCGTCGTATAGAAGAAAACTTAGGTAATTGGAGCAAGTGAAGAAAGGGTGGAAATTAACGTTAAAGAAGTCGGCGTGGCGCGGCGCGGCGTAGCTGCGTCGGGAATTCCAGTAAATATAGTCAAGGGTAAAAGCAGATCGGGAGGATTAGCCTTAATATCAAAAGCTTACACTGTTGGAAACCTTAGAATGTCATTGCATGCGAAAGAGAGAAGAACGGGGGCGTCGCTCGTCCGCACAAGAGAGTATGATGAATAGCAAATCTTATACATATGCCAGAAGCACATTATACCAGGCGCTGACCCAGTTTTACGAGCATCGATATCGCAGTTTTCAAGATCGCTAATGCAAACGCGCCAGGGCGAATTAAGCAGCTGCTCGCAAAGCGCCGAGCGAACGGTCGCTCTGCTTCATCGTCGAGGCAGTGCACTGCACGCTGATCATTCTGATTTGATTTCCTTTCATTGAGCGTGGCAAGGGTCGTTGAACCACCGCTATCGACCAACAACCAGGCACAACTATTATGTTGTTTCGTGCGCACTTCCATACGTGGCTACAATACGTCTCGGGCTTCAGGGGGAACTCTGAACTAGCGTGATCGATAGCAGTCGCTCTCTTCACTTGGTGAAACCAAGTTTGTGCACGCGAAAAACCGAGCCTCACTTATCCAGTTAGAGTCAACGCTCATGGAAATTAACTGATTTCCCTGACAAAGAAGAAAGCGTTTGCTGCGAATATTTCCAATAATTACCACGATTGGCAAGATTTACGAGAAACGTAGGAATCCACCAATATTGCAGGCTCGCATAACGCAAAGATTAAATACGATGTAGCGTTGGCCAATCAATTAGCGGTGACTTGTCAAGCACACGAAATAATAGAGCACTGGCTGCCGTTCGAAGAAGAAAAATGTACATATCTACGAAGCACTATGATGAGTAGAAGTGAATGATTGCGATGACGCGATGGAATTATCGTGCGAAAAAGGCATTTACCCGTGGGTTCGCACGTACATATGTATATTAACACTGATGAATCAGATCCCTCGGTTTATAGTATCAGACGAGCCATTAATATCTGTCCAGACTATACGAGAGATTACGGTCTCGATCTTATCAGTAATTTGATATGTATCATCGGACTAATTCATAGCTAGTTTTTAATGAATTCCTATCCGCTAAAAGTAAAGAAAAAACCTCCATCTCACATGCATGTAGACGCAATTTCTAGTACAATACAACTTGTGGTGTGCATGTCGCTACGTTGCTCATTCACCGGAATGCAAATAGAAAAAAGCTCGGCATTTAGTGTCGTAAAATTAAATAGATCGTAGATAGAGCGGAAATGATTGTTCCAGGGACTTATCTACCTTATAACGTCAATGTTCGCGTGCAACGATGTCACAAGGCTGAGCGCCAATTAACTCTATTAAAGCCACGCGATCTTGTTAAACCGCCTGCGATATTCTCAGATAAATTGTATATTTGTGATGTTCTATTACATCGAAAGACAAAGAGTAGATTTTACAAGTCCTTGCGAATGAAGTATTTACAGACACAGATGATATTTGTCTTTACTTGGCTTAGCTTGATGAAACAATATGTATGAAAAACAAATCACTGGTTGTTAACAAGTGGTATTATAAATTCACGGGAGTCATTGGGAACTCAAAACAGATTAACTAATAAGAAAGATATCATTCTTATCGCGAGTCGTTGAGTAGAGAAGTGTCAAAATGTCCTTATTTTGTACGAATGTAATAATGCAAAGAAAGATACTGTGCTTACCGTGCAGAACGTAGTTTGTAAAACAGAATTGGTGACTCCAAGAATCCAGGAGTATGGTGCACGGTATCATCATACAACGTAGCGCGCGTTATTGCCGTCCTTTTGTTTTTTAATTTATTCAAAAAAACAGTGTATCTATCGTAGAAACCGCTCCGATACTTGCGTGACGATCTGACACTTTTCAAGTTGCAAACTGAACTGTCCCGGCTGTCGCTTTGCCTCGCGTGAACGAATTTTCGATTCTTCATCATTATCAACGCGTCACTACGGCGTACAACAATCCTCAAAGTCCAAATGTTCGATATGGTGAACGCCGAGATTACCGATTTCGAAATCCAATTATTTGTCTTCACCGTGTTGTACAAACTTTATTACCGAACTTGATGAGAGTGTGTGTGTGTGTGTGTGTGCGGGTAATTGTGACTTTTTAGCAGAGAAATAACTGTCGCGTAACTAAATATGGAAGACACTGTGGCCCCTATGCTCTCGACTGAATTGATGATACGCAAATGAAGATAAGTATGAAATCAAGTGCGATATTTGCAGGTGATGTTATCGGGGGATCTACCGGGAATTCGAAAACACGATCGAAAAGTTGGTGCGAAGCCGGCTCATTTGAATTTGCTCTGTCTCAAATGCGTGAGATTTGAATTAAAATGTGCGCTCAGGATGAACTCAAAAGTCCAAATTCACTTTCCCTCAATGTTCTTTCCATGCAAGAGAAATATCCTTATAATACCAAACTGCTGTGTCTGTAATACAAACTGAGATAACGAAACACGTAACACAAAACGTTTCGTTTGCAGCAATTCCGATAATGATAACACCCGGTCAAACTATCGCGATTAATTCTTATGCGTCGTAATTAATACTTCCAATTATTATTGATAAGTGTCAATCGCGGGAGAAAAAAGGACAATGTTTATTCTTTAACTCCACCGTAATCTCCGTGTTATTGACATTTATATCGCAGCAGACAACTCCATATTTGTCAACATTGCATTTTCGCAAACCTAAAGGTTAAATCGATTGATCGGTATAACATTGATTATTAGACTCACCCATTGATGACGGAAGTGGATTCATCGGGGTTCGGAGGGCCCGACACCTGAACTTTGGGTACAGTATAGCCTTCCATTTGTCCTTGGCCATGTCCATGCCCATGGTGACCAGGTCCGTGGCTTCCGTGTTTCGGATGACTCGCTGTGTAATCATCGCTATCACTACTCTGCGGTGGCTCCGGCCCGACCCCGCTCCGAGGTCTGCAATAACAGAAATGGAATAACAGAATTATCGGCTATTCAAATCCACAACGTATTTCCTTTAATTTCAATATCCCAAGTCATCGACCCGCTTCTCATTACATATCTTCCGGAGTCCTGCTCATCCGTTTAACCGTACGCAGGTAATACTGTTACTATAAATTTCCTCCTCGCACATGAATCGAGAATTATGCTCAATATAAAATTGACACAAACGAGTTTATTGAAAAGAATATGCTAATGCTCCGAAAGATATTTTCAAATTCCAACTGTACATCGCACTATTCGAACATGGGATTCAACGAGTTAAGCAGGGCGATCATCATTTTGTAGTTTCATTCTCTGATTAATAATGACTTCGTTCGGTCAAATCGCTCCTACGTATCGGAAGCAATAAATCCTTTCAATTCTGCACTATTACACATGGAGGTGTGCAAAGGTGTTACGTAACAGAGGAGTCAGCCCCCTCTTATTCGGAAGTTTCTGAAAGCCATGTTCAAGCAATGCTTCGTTTCACTTGGATGACTAATTGGTGCAAGTTAAACGGAATTAACTAAAAGGAAGGAACAGCGAGGAATTCTCGAGAGAAATTCAAAGTTTTCCACGTTGCTACCACGGCAAAGCTTTGCTTCTCCAATTCAGGGTCATACAGTTTTCCGCTGCAGAATGAGGTATTCAACATTAACAGCTGTATGCAATTACTGAGGCGCATCATCCCAGTCTGCGATTAATTAGTTTAATCCAAGCAAATTTAGTGCGCGCCAACAGCACACTCCTGGTGAATTTTATCCGAAGTGTGGCTCACTCGGCACCGTACATGAGGGAATACGTATGGCAATGAAACGAGCCACGGTAGGCAAAAATCATTTCGATAAACCACAGAAAACGGTTACTCTATTGTGTAATATGTAATCCACGATCCATGTACAAAAGCAAACCGCGTTGCGAACAGTGGCGACAGCAATCAATAGTATGTAAAACAGAGTGAATCTCGCTTACTGGAAGGTAAGAGCCAAGCGACAATTGGCCGAATAAGTCAGGCGTGATAGGTCATTTCTCGAGACTTTAAATTGCACAAATATTCTCGGTTCACTGGCATGAAAAAGTTGTCTATGATATTGCACCTGCGATCAGTATTGTCGTAACTGGCAGTCCAGTAGAGGGGCGCCACTGTCCTGCGTTGTTGCTTACAGCAAACACGTACAAAAACGAACACTCGAAACTGGGTCTTCTCCCACGAGCTGCGGTTTCAATTGTCCGAAACTTCCTGCATCCTCCTTCCGGTTCGCGTGTCACGTTACAGCGTTACGACCTTGCGAATTCTCGCGAAATGTACGCGTTACTGCGAGCTATGGTTCTTCAACTAGCGAAACTTGACTCTAGTAACTTTCCGTCTCTGAGTTACGTTAGCCAATTACGTTTACGAGCTGTTAGACCTACAGGACGCAAGTGTAAATTCCCCCGGTCTCAGAAGAAATCAATGCCCGGCGACACGTGAATGAACCGCTGAAGAATCGACGATACTGTCTCGAGTGGCATCTCCTATAGCGTGGTTCACCGGTTCCCGAAACTCTAAGGTTCGTTAATTCAGAGTGAATCTCCCGGGAGATTCGTCTCACGTACGAGCGAGGTGAAGAAAGAAGATAACAGGTAAACTAGCGTCGGTGACTCTCAAAAATACGGCAATGCGGTGCGTGGAACGTGCTGCAGTCCGCACTCGTGCAGCTCTCTGGCTCTCGGTGACACTTTCACGGATGTAGCTGTGGATGTAGACGGCTCGGAACGGGACGACAAGCGCACTCCAGCGGGCCGGCGCGTCTGCGCCAGCCGACTCACCTATTGACCGAATATTACCGTGGTAGGTATAGCTACCGAGCCATCTCTACGTACCGTCGTCTATCATTCGACAAGCATGCCAGCCTTCCCAATTCATTCCGGCGCACAGCCGCACGCTGCACTCACCGCCTGATATTTAGTCGGCGCGCTGCCCGCTTGATCGACGCCACAATTTCCTTCCGCCATTCTTCACACTCCCTTTCATTATTTCACTCCTTTCACCTTACACAAGCTAACCCATCAGCCAATCTATCCAGCCTCCACTCCACTCTTTCACTTTGGCAGCCGCGACTCCCCTAGCAGCCTACTTTTCCTCCTCGTTGCACAAGATTTAATTGGCCCGCAAACCAGCGGGGTAAAAATAATTTCCTTATTAAGGACCGACTGACATGTAGATAACGAGTAACCATGTACACAGTAGTTCTTAATAGACATGGTAGGTTCACACTGCCGGCCGCGTATACGCATGGGGACTGAATGAACCAATTCCCACGGGGGTATATGTATGTATAGATATTTCAATATGAAAGAACACGTGGCTAAGCAATGCGAGGCTATAGAATAATTTGGTAAAATATCTATTTCATTCGGTGGTCCATCTCAAATATGTTGCCGCAGATAACAACATTGCTGCTATAATATTGGAGATGGACAGTCAGAGTGAAAATAGTTGGATAGTCAGAGTTGATGTAAAGGCAGACTTACGATGGCATTGACACAGCCGGACATCCGAGTTGCAAGAGACTCCTTGCGAGATATTCCGGCGCTGGTGCGTTGATAGCAGGTGCAGAGTGCCTGGCGGGTCGGGCAGATACGACCAGGGCAGGTTTGTCCAAGGGTCCCGATAGAGATGACGATGATCTCGCATCGGAAGGTACGCGTAATTGATTCCGATCTCCATTGCCGGCTTCGGAAGTCTTGGGTAATCTTAAGGATCCGGATCGGCGTAATTGTGAGCCCAACTCGCTCTCTGAAGTATCAGAATTCACCGCGGTGATTAGTAGTTGGCGCTCAAACTACCATGAATTAGAGGCTTTAAGTCACCGATTTTCGATGGCACTACGCGTGCTGTCATCAGTAAGTGTGGATGGTTGCAAGCGGTTTGTACGTTACTACTTATGTTTGTGTACTCCTTGCTCATGTGTATTGGTGTAGTTGCGGCTGGTGCAAAAGTGCGCGTACGATTGAACGGTCTGTTCGAGAGACACTAGCCGCGCGGGGGACTAAGTAAGAAAGTTCCCCGACTTAAGTCGGCATCTTTTTAAGAAATAGGTGCGATAGGAAGGATGGAAATGGCAGCTTTCGCCCATTCGCCGACGCCGACGCCGACGGCGGCTAATTCGTTTAAAGCCCTTGTCCATTACATCACCTACGGTATTAATGTTCTACGTCTTTGGTGCTACCTATGTTACGTGAGTGCATTGCAGTCCACTTGTATAATCGAGCAGGTGTGGTACCGCTCATCGTGCGAGCTTACCTTGGATTTGGTAAATTCGCAAAGCCATTCTAGCAAAGCCGCCAATCCGTACGAACTTTATAATGCAACGGATTAGAGCATTGTTCTCGGAAAGCGGCGTTGAAAGTAGCCGCAGCTGTCCGCCTTATGCAGACTGAGAGAGTTCAAGGGTGAGGTGGCACCGGAAGCAGAATGGAAAGATGCCCAAGATATGTCTGTTGGTGTAGTGTAGTACATTGAAGAATGATGCATCTGACAGTTTACGGGAAACGGCCTCGTGGCTTACTCTCTAACGACTGAAAGTCGTGGATAGCGCGCGCACTCCACGACCAATCACGTTTTTGGCACGCGGCCGCGCATCCTGTCCGAGAAATGCGGCATTTCGCTGAAACTCCTGACACACCCGTCGCGGCCGCTCTTCTCACTGATCGAACTTGATTCAGAATTATTTCCGGACGGTAGCCTGCGTTACGTAGCCTATTGTGCCGCTGATGGATCGAACACCCCTGCTTAATGTACGGCCCACTATTAAATGGACAGTAACGCGTCCTCCGCGCATGGAAAGCAGACAAAATGTCAGGAGGTGAAACATGCGTGAACGAAGGGAGCCTGTTTTCTCAGTGAAGAGCCGGCCAACTGATTCTCCAGCGTTTGAAAACCATTGATAGAACAGACAGCAATTAATTCTTCTACCCGCAAGCTCGTTATTTCAGCCTCAATTAGTATTAAGTGCTCGCGTATGTGGACGTCCGTTTTGCGTAGAAGGTCATAAGTTCATATCTATTTCTCCGCGATGGGGAAAATCTGCTTTGTGCGTGCGTATGTGAGTGTGTGTGTGTGTGTGTGTGAGTGCTTGTGGCCAATTGGCATAACTCTTTATCGAGATTTCTGTCCTATGATTATGCCGAATTCTCCGCATCGAGGGATCTGCTTGGCTCGCACGTTTTGCTAAAATTACCTGGGACGGGAATATAATTCATCTGTTTGTTTCCGCTAGACTGTTTCTTTAGCCTCTAGAATAATTGCGTCGTCACCCGAAGGACTGTTTACTGATTAGTAGCGCTGGTACTCGAGATACACAGCAGTCTTAGGCAACATGTGCGCATCCGTATCGCTACCTTGGAAGAAAACCGGCACATTTCAACAATCTCTGTGCCATATTTCTAGGCGGAAAAGTTTCATTAACTTGCACATCGAGCCACCGGAAAGCAGTTCTTGGGTTTCCTTAAAACTGATCTTTTTCACGTTTCGTCAGTTCTCTTTCAAAATTGCAGCATGCATCCATGTAGATAGAGTTGGCCGCAGTACGCCACCGGCAGTACACACTTATCGTTTCTAACGCACTTCTGACTCGCGTAGTTTCTACCGATACCGATACTCAATATTGCTATTAATGCAAAGTAGAGCAATTCTACCAAGTTGCCTTTTGATGTGCACTCTAAGTCTACTTTTAAACGGTGATGACCCAGTCCTTCGGCGGTATGCGCTCAGCCTATCATGTCTAGTTGAACTATCAACTTTCAGATTGACCGAAGGTGCTTAAATGTATAATCAAATCGGATATTACTTGATTCAAATATTAACCAAATTCTAGCTAGATACAGGTTTTAAGCCAATTGTTATATTTTTCCTTGCACCGCCAGTTTACTATTTCTTCGCGAGAAAGACCTTGTTTACGGAAAGAGGATGATAATAAGCAAGGGAACTATACGTATACTGTGGAGGGTTGAATTATCGTTGTCAAAGTGGATTAGACAACAATGAAACCTCACACACTCGGCTTATTCTTGCATCATATTATGTTTATCAATAACATTCATTACTACTCGAATGGTAATTACCATTCGACTTCCATAAAACGTGAATTAGGCACTCCTTTAGACTTGTTCGATATCGAATAGGTCAGCAGGTGAGCGTAGTAGTGAAGTATTATACGTATTTTTAACCAATGCTCGTGCATTACGTAACAGAGGACGAGGCTTTAATATTTAGCATATTAAATACTACCTTCGCGACTTTTTGCTTCGAATTCATGAAGCTATCTGTTGAGTTGTAATTACACAAAAAGCTGTTATTGACGGATGAATAATGTGGGACTTAACTTTGCATCGGACGTCGCGTGCTTTGTACCGTAAACAGCTATCAAAGTACCGATGGTAAATTTTCTCAATGAATGTGGAAGAATTAGTTGAAATGCTAGGGGTTGTTGCGAAGGACTCTGAACTAGTACAAACGTGGACGACTCGTATATTTCGGACTGCTAAATTAAGTACGACGAACTTTGTATAGGTTCCTGCTTGACACTGTACTATCCTAGTGTATAAGAGGCAAATACGACACTGTACCGAAATGTGTGAAATCACAGCATAAGGTAAGAGCGAGGATATTTGCTTTGGTATGTGAATAACGATTTGGGGCTTTAATATTGAACGGGAATAGTTTTCCGCGATCTTGGAAAAAGCACAAAAACACCTTCCACGTTTTAAAGAAATCAATTATTATAATGACTGGAAAGCTTCTATTCGGAAAATCGATTTATTCGTGATGTCATATATTTCGGGTACTGATACACGAACACATGTTATTACAAACAATTGTCCAATTCACAGAGACACAGATAAATGAATAAACTGAAATAAGCATTCAACTTTGTAAAATCAAGGAAACTCGATGAAGTAGTTTAACTAGCGCGCACTGCAGCAATTCGAATTTCCACTCTGAAGGTCGCAACAAATATTTATTTTTGTATAAAACCGCACATTATTATAATGCTTTTTATCGATGACGAGAATAGAACAGTGACGAGACTGTAGGTTGATTCTTACCTGTGGTAACAGCTGAATGAGGTATCCGTAAACTATTGCCTCGCCGTAGACTTCCACCGGTGCGTTCAATTGGAGAATCCGGCGGTAGTGTCACCATTTGTCCCCTCGAGAACATGAATATTGTGTAAAAAAAGGGGGGAAAGTGGAAAAGTGGGTCCTACTCCGACCCGCCGCAGCACTCTTTGTTAACGTCACCTACTCGGTGAACCGTACAAGTGGAATTTCTGAGGATGCCTATCGACCGCCGTCTTGTACCTCGTGGCACAATCGAATGAATCGACCAATAGAAGTAATAGAGAATAGTCACGTGCAACTTTCGACAACATATTCCGTGTAATCCGTTGTCAATGCCGTGGTTAGAGCACGTACAATGTCACCCCGAGACTTTTTACAGTTCCTACGTTTATCAATCAGCCGTGCGCGGCATGGCCAAGTAGGCGAAGAATCTACTACTTTGTTCATTGATCGAGAAACAGTAACGGTGCGTGATGATCGTATTCCCACTCCTCGTTAAGCTGTTTAAATTTATGCGCAGGTAAGAAAAAACATGAATGAAGTTGTGTTTCTCGTTGCTCACTTTCTCACACCCCGTCGATTTTCGTCAAACCAGCCGTGCAAGATTATTTCGGATCTTCCCACTGCCGGCTACCGGCTGACCAACACCTTGAAGTTAATTTGAGGTTGCAATTAAAACATTCTTGGCGAACTTCCCGTTTAAAAGCAATACGTTGCTTCGTGCTTTTTACTGATGAATGAAACTAGAGAGCACTACTTCTTTCCTCGATCTGTGGCAGCGAACTATCGAAGATTCTGAGTCAACGATGAGGATGTGTCACTTTTTTGGAATTTCACCACATCACTGCCTCACGCAGTATTACACTCCCATTCACTGGCGTAAGAGTCGAACAGAAAAAGATTGTGTGGGGATTACCCGGCGACGTGTTGCGTTATACTATGTAGTACGTAGACGGTTCAACTTCAAGTGCATGTGCCGATCCATATTCGAAACAATAGGATTAAATGTAAATACAGAATAATTCAGTGTAATTGGTAGCGGTGTTGAATTTATTTCGATTTCCTTTTTTTAACGAATTGCAACAACCGCTCCTGAGTCATGGTATCCGACGAAGGCGAAATTTTGGTGTGCACATAACGCGTGTTGGCAGTCGACTGGGAAGTTCCTTCAAAAAGTTAAAACGTTTATTTTCGTTTAGATCGCGGTGCCAAAAGAGAACAGCACAGCCAAAGTTGAATACGTATGTGCTCAGACTGGGATTGGAGCGATTAGCATGGTAAATGGATGTGAGCGCTGTCGTACTAAAGTCACTAAAAACACGAGCTTAGAAAACTAACATTCTCTTCATATTTCAATAACGTTTTACTATACACATATTGTTTTGTGATAATACTTCTCTATAGCCTCAAGAGATATTTCGTTATATTCGATAAATACATTGACGTTCTTGAGCACAGGTCGAACGTTGTTTACAAAATCAAACATCGGTCGACGTATACAATCGTGTAGTTCATTTCAATTCATTAAAATCACATTATTAAAAAATAAGTATCAATGTATTATGTATGTCTATACCATAATGTATATTTAAATGATACTTATTAAAACAATTCTTCCATTATGTTGAAAGTACGCCGCGCGCATCAACGCGGTGATAGAACACTTTGGGATACAATTCACGAGCAATACATCACTGCCGATAATGTAAAAAGCATGTTGAATGCACAAACATTATTGCACGTCTCTCAACATACGTCTTTCGAACTGTATGGATCAATATTTACGCAGACGTAACAGTCTATTAAAAAGACCAGCTTTTCTATTGTTAATGAAATCACGAGCTGTCCTCAAAACCAATGGTTTTCAAAAACCTGAAGAATCGTTCAATTAATACTTTCTCATATTGACCACGTTTTGCTGAGATTTCTGCGATGTGTTGAGTACGTGAACGGAAAGCTTCTTTCAGGAGGTCATGGCAGATTGTTACTTTATCCTCTGTCTCTGATCGGTCGGCAATTTGATTCATATTACTTCGGTAGTCCCTCGGGTAAATCTGGTTTCGGTAACTAGAGTATTCTTTGTATGAGATAATTAACAATTTTAAAAGATACGCCAGGAACCTACGATGAGACCACAGTACTTCGTGATCATTGTACATACAAATAGTGCTTTCATTCACTAAACATTCTTCTGCCCAGTAAGACAATACTTGCAGACAGAGTTGATGAATTGAAAGCAATGAAACTTTCCCATCTTCTCTCTGTACCAGGTCGAATAGCCTTTGCAATTTACTTGCGTCACCAGTTTCACCAATGTTCGTTTTAATGTATGCAAAAAGTTCCTCCTTGCGGTGTTCGTAATATGTGATCTCAGGGCACTTCACTATGGGTTCCATTGCAAGGTTTTTCAATTCAAATGCATACTTTTCCAGCAGGAACTGTCTATAGGCAAATCCGCTATAGTCTGAGACATGTCGTTGAGACCATGCTAAGGAAGTTTTCCATTCCTGTTCTAATGTTGGATACGTATATCTTCGGGTCTGCCGTAGGTTCATAATGTGCCGGCGATGACTCCATGCATGATAATTATTCGGGTACCTATCAGCACATGTGCCAACTACATCTATTTCGGTACACAGCAATGAAGTTTCCGGAGTTGGGTCGTAGTTTTCGTCTTTCACATTTAGAATAAAGGAAAGTAGCCATCGGCGATATGTAAACGCCTCAAAGCATTTCGGTTTGTGGTACAGCACTAATCTGGCAAATGAAAGTTCATCACTTGCATCAAGCTTGTGGCTCTTCACTAACTCTCGTCGCATGTTCCAAAATGTTGTGACATCTGGGTTTAACAGAAGGGCACCTAATAACCATCTTGCTACCGTTGTTGGCTCTTCCCGCCTATGCTTGTTTCGTCTAAGACCCAAAAGCTTGTGGTAGGCGTAACAATAAAGAGGCTGCACACACCAAGAGGCCAGACCAAGACTTTCCGATTGATGAAATACTGGCGATCTGTTCTCATTATCTTCCACAGCAACAATTTCAAAGCTTTTGCTGAAACAAAAATTAGATATATTTATTCACTACAGCCAAATATTTTTGATTGTACCTATCAGTATCAATAGTATTATCATGACACATATAGGTAGGAACAATAAATATGGTTTTGAAATAAAACAAACTACTTGGAAATTCTTAAGATAACACATTTAACACAATCAAGTTAAGTAACAGTTATCTGCAAAATTTGAAATTGTAAAATACATTAAAAACTAGTTTTATGTATTCATGTAAATTCAATACAATTTGTAAATCATCAGGCACTCTCAATTTTATGCAATTCATTGATGTGTGTGTCTTCAATAGCATTCTAAAAGGGTACACTTCTGTATACTGTTTACAGTGATGACAGACAGGCAGAAAATCGAATGCTGCATATTCAAATAGCACATTTTGATGTGCGTACAATATAACCACGACAATGAAACCAGTTTAATGTCATGAATATTAGATTCCAATGTTACATCCTGTTAATACATTTACAAAGCAGATATTTCTCAACACACTGTAAACACACACGTACATGTCATTTGCACGGTCAGCATAAAGTACGCGCGAACCTTAGGTATTTTTGTCTTGCAGAAACAAGATGAACTCTAAGTGCATTATTGATTTCTTAATGCATCGAATATGACAGCAGATGTAACATAAGAAAATAGCAGAAAAGTTTCATGAATATTTGTAAAGTCTCCGCCCTTGTAATCTAGCTGAGAGGAACACTTACAGGGATGAATCCTTCTTCACCACATTTTCGATGTCAGATAGGATTTTCTCTGCTGCCGGGAATATATCGTCCTGCATTGTAGAATCGGCAGCACTCTTCGTTACATGTCTTGGGAGTTTAAAGTACAAACAGACTTATAATAATTAACACCACTCTTTCTCTCACTGCACGTACTGCACCTTGCCAATCTTGCCAATCTTGCCAATGCAGGCACGATGGGCACGATGGGCACGATGTAGCATTTTCACACAAGTCTGGGGAGGGGATGGGTTCGGCAGGAGTTATACGATGTGATAGATACGAATACGAATACGAAACAGGTGATATACTGCTTGAGATTAATATGTTAGACCTTTGGGCAGCCTTTTCAAAGTTCTGCGAACCGTCAGACTCATGCGCATTTGCGCGAGAGCCGTCGGAGAGCCGACAAGATTGGACAAGATGGACAAGATTGGACAAGATTCAGCATCGGGAAAGCCAAATTTCAAACGCTGACTATGGTTTGCTATGGTTGTTCGAATGGCGAGAATCGATCGGATAATCGGTGGGTCCATGCAATCGCATGTTCAACTGACAGATAGTCTATGCTGGTCTATGCTGCAGTCTACGGCTCCAGGCTGCACAAGCTTCTGATATCTTATCTAAAGTGCTATTTTAATTAGCATACTTACGTCCCCGCCTTGCCGCGGTATTTTATTAGCATCAGTGCCATCTCTGTTTTTACTCGGGTTATAACTGCACTTGGCTATTAATTATTCAATTGGTAAATATCTGCCTAATGCGCAAGTAGATAAACAAGTCTCACAGCGTAGAGCGGCATGGTTTAGCCGGCCTTTTATTAAATTAATATAATAACGTTCGAATTCGGACTTTTTTGCATAACAAATTGCGAAGACTGAATTTATTACAAAAAAAGGGGAAGAACTGATGTAACATATATAGATTTTGGTGACAAAGTGGCCGATTGACATATCAGAATATTGATGAACCTCCATGAAATCTGAAGAGCGGCGTAACTCTCCGGGTATAAGTTAGTTGAACCCTAGCCGTAGCAGGGTTTCGGTCGAATTCTTTTCAAGCTAGTCATCTGACCTTATAAGGCAAAACTCGCTTAATCAGTGAACGCTTCCTTTTCTGCACAAGAGGTAAAATATTTAACTTAGAACAACATGTCTGATCCGCGCATAAGAACTCTAAAGATAAAAACTGGAGTAGTGAAACGTCTCGCAAAAGAAAAAGTGACATATGAGAAAGAAGCCGCACAACAACGTGAAAGAATACAAAAGTTAAAGGACCAGGGTGAGACTGCTTTGTAAATTACGATTGCTCGCATATTACACTTTACTCTATTATACTAGCACACGCACCATTTAACGTATACCTTACAATTGCGCGCATTGTTTTATTAATATTTGGATACTGGCAAAACCCATCAATTATTTAATAAACGTTATACTTACGCGGCCTTACGTTACATTCTTACTATATCGCGTTCTGAGGACTTCTTATATTTTTATGCTACTATTGGCTTTTTATATCATTGCAGATAAAGATGGTTATGATATAAAGAAGCAAGAAGAAGTACTTCAGGAATCCCTGATGATGGTTCCAGATTGTCAACGCAGACTTGTTAAAGCATTTGAAGAACTCAAAAAGATTTTGGATAGTGAGCAAGATTTGAAAGAGATAGAGGATTATGCAGAAGCAGAAAAAGTGCTGCAAGAAGCAGAAGCACAACTTCCTAAAGAAGGAGATATCCTAGAAATGTGCTAAAATGCACAGCCTACTTATTCTGTTGTCATATTACCAAATAACAATCAACATTTTTTTTTATACTGAAATTATAAGTCGAGCAGTATATTATTGTGCACATTAAGAAATTATACTACTAAGATATTTTGTAGTTCATAAGACTTTTGATTTATTAGCATTTAAGTGTTGCTTGGTGACTCAAAATCTAAAACAAGAGGATAGTATATCAAACTTAATACTTTAAAATGTACCATCCTATTAATACACCCATGTATGGTACAAACTATAATCCAACTATTGCACACAATTATCAGTATCTGCCATTGCCAAGTCATGACAGTATTAATAATGAAAGTGTATCATTCACTACAATAGAATCAAAAGTGACTGAGGAAAAAAATGTTGAGGCATTTCTTCAAACTGTAGAAGACAGTAATGAATTAATTAAACACAAAGTGATAGTCAATGCATCAAAAATCAGTAAAGCTAAGACTGCATTGTCATCAGCATTCATATTGAATAGGAGATTGAAACAAATTTGCACCGAACTTACTGATCATGGAAATTTACCAGAGGAGGTGTGGGAAGAAAAAAAAGAGATTTGCAAGACTCTGAAAGAAGAAATTTCTGCATTGTTGGCACCATTTCAAGATACAAAATTTTTAGGCGAACTGAAAAACAATATTGAAAAACGTAAAAGGAAGAGATTAAGAGAGAAACTTAAGAAAGACAAATGGAAAAATGAGAAACATGCTAGAAATGAGAGAAGAGCAAGAAAACATGCTGAAATTGATTCTTGGATTAGAAAAGAGCAAGCTGTGATTGAAAAAGAAAAACAAGAAGTGAATTTACGAAGGGACGCAGATATAATTCTATCTGATGTCAGAGGAAAGCGTAATGATGCACGAAAGTATCTTGGAATTTTAAAAGAATTGAAAAATCTCAGAAATGTAAAAGCCAACATTGCTAAGGCAAGAGGAGAGCATATGTCCTCTGCTGTAGATGAGGCATTCAGTAGCATTATTGGTACTACTAAATTCTATATTTTTAATTCTATTTGTCAAACATTTTTCTTATGAACATCTTCATTTTAGCAAAATTAACAGAGCAATGGCTAACATTGGATAGAGAATATTCCATTGAGGAACAAGGATTGAAACTAATGTTGAAAACTGACAATGATCAGAGAATAGCAACTCAGAAGAGAAATGCTTTTGATGATTGGGAATACACATTGTTTGGCAAGAAAGTATTGACTTTTGATCAAATGTCACCAGATTTGAGAACTTTTATTATGACTCGGTAAGAGATATCAGAAATATATAGATTTAACTTTTTCATTGTGTATAAACTGTACAAGAACAGATGTATGGTAATAGAAACGTTATGCTATTGCTTACAGTTATCTCATTTCCATTTTAGGTGTGCTTGGGATAAATATATAAGTTCTGATAATGATGCAACACCAATACCTATAGGGTGGATTTTGCCTGATAAGCCATCCTCTGCAGCTTGGCAAATGTGTCTCACAAAAGAACGTTAATCAAATCAGTTTATGTAACCATAAGTGTTAATTTCTATAACTGCAAATACTTTGGTATAAATCTTCTAATTAATAAATCGTCAATTCAAATTCGTATATAATGACAATAATCATAGACTTTTAATTCTTTCATGTGTTACAAAACATTTCATTTTTTGTATATTTGGTCAATAACTTTTTTTATTAAAATATTTGTGGAAAATATGTACAAGGACTATTATTATACAATAACAACACGATATATTAGCTTGTATTTATGCTATATTTAAAATTAGATTCTTTTGTGCTGCATCTGACGGTTCTAATGGCTGTGTATCTTTTACTGGTGCACAAGATGTGGCTTCTGCAGCAGATAATATCATGTGCAATTTTCCTTGTAATTCAGTCAGAGCAAGTATTAATTCTTCTTCTTCTGAAAGCTTATGTGCCAAGATGGTAAACATTTTTCGAGATTCTGGTGACAGAGCATCCAAGCGGTCTTCATAGACATCTATCAAACATAAACAATTACCACCAGCATAATTTGCACAATCCACTTTAGTTAATAAAAACAGATGTAGTTACTCAACATACCCATTAAAACATTGGTAACATGAACTAACACTCTTCCAAATCTTACGCTTCCAATGTGTCTATTTAAGAATTTAAGGATATTAACAAGGGATTTTCCATCCCTGCCAGCTAAAGCCTGCTTCAAACCTTGTCTCCTAATAAGTTCTTGCATGAGTGCAACAGTAACATGGGGTGTTTTATTCACCACGTAACTAATCATAACACAGTCCAATGCCTTAGAATACTGAAACTTTCTTAGGCAAGAATCATGTTTCGCCATAATTTCTTTGACTTCTTCTTGAATGACCATATCTACACTAGATGCATGCAAATTTTGTGCAGCAAATCTATAGGACACTCTTTTACGTTGTGGTTTTTCTGTTTTTACATCTTCCTCTCGCCTTCTAACAGAGATTAAGCCATCTACCATTCCAGCTACTATAGTCTCATCATTTGCCTGCAACAGGAACCAATATAGAGCATAGGATCCTCATTCAACAGGAAAAAAATAATATATTTCAGTAGAGAATTATTGTATCTTACACTTATTCCAATACTTAATATAGAGTTTGGGTAATCCAAAGAATGGACAGTCTTATATGTTCCTGAGTCATAAATTTTAACATGCCTATCCAAAGATCCAGATACTATTCTCTGACCATTCGAAGCAATTTTCAAACATGTTATTGTTTTATGATGTTGCGTTATTTTAGCAAGCAACCTGCCTCCAGCCAATGCATCCCATACTCTGATTTCTGTGCCACCTTTTTAATAATCAATTCTTTAGTTATAAGCCATATATTTCTTAGGTCACAAAAGTGAAATTCATACCTGCAGATAAAAATATTCCACCTGATGGTAAAAATAATAAACTTTCTACTGGTGCTTCATGGCTTACACTGAGAATTCTTTTGTTCGTTCTTGTGTCATACATATTAATACATTTATCGTAGCCCCCTGATACCAATATGTCTGTGGAGACTGGATTTAAGGCACCAGCCCTGATATAGTCAGTGTGGTCACTAAATGATATTATTTGTTTTTCGTTTGGTATATCCCACAATGCTACACTCTTGTCGTCAGAAAATGAAGATATGTGAAGATTATCAGCAGTGAAGAATGTTCTATGGACAGGAGCTTTGTGGCCCGAGAATAGCCTGAGTAGGCTTTTTGTTCCAACATCAAACAGTCTGATAACCGATTCCTCCCCACCAGCACAGAGCAATTTGCCATCACTGCGAAAGGAGCCACCATAAGCAGCTTCTTTGAATCTGCTAAGATTTTTTGTCACCAGTTTTGTAATAGGATTATAAACTTGTACTCTCACCGAACAAGTGACAGCAAAATAATGTGGTTCTACCGGTGAGAAATCGATGTAATCAATGGGGCCAAATTCCTTCACCAGTACAGGGGGCTGTAAAACAAGCGAGAAAGATTTTCATACAAGTGTATTGCATTGAAATGTCGGAATTATTTTGGAAATCTTTGCCGGAGATTTTTACGTCAGGTTAGGTCTAATACACGTGGGTATCGAAACTTAGACAACCCATAGAAATGAATATGGTTTGCAACAACTTTCTATGACATAGCAATACTCACTGAATACTTCTTCCAGTATATATTATCTGGGGTCAATTCAGGCCCTGACCGTGTAAATATTTTAGTATTTGTCTTTTTGAAGGACGTCATTTTTGTATAAAAATGTCAGCTGTAATGAGCCCGAGTAGGGGGAGCGAGCTCTTTATGTTGACAAGTTCGTACAAGTTGGTTTGTTTGCCAGTGTATAAAAGACGTAATTTTTCTGTTATCCTGACATCATTTAGTCGGTGTTAAGCAAGAAGATTCAATTAAAATTCTTTACTGCAAGTGCACGACTGACACACGAAAAGTGAAAATACTTTTCCTAAACTCTGACTCGCACTGGCTTACACGACTCGTTTCAATATGGCGATATAATAGTTGCTGAGTGACCCGAACGTTTCCTTGCTTATCATAAATTTTTTACATGGAACGACGATAGTCACGTTGGACTACATAAACCACTGTTGCACATTTGCAACCATGGAATTTTTGGCGGATGAATAGATGGTATACATCGGAAACAACAGTTCACTTGGTGAGTTCGATAGACTTGGCAGATACCTTTTTCGTATTCAGCTTTGGCAAGTTTTACGAACCGTTGGAAAAAAGGGAAATGCATGCTTTAAAAAAAACTACAATAAATATACGTAAATTTGTTTTCCCCGAAAGACATATATTTATGTATAAATTCACCAGGTATTATCTTTCTTTCAGCTTGAGTGGAGCCTCTGCCAAGAACATTTCCGAATATTTTGCTGCGTATGGGCGATATTTATAAATGCTTCGGCAAACAGTTCACCCTGCTCTTTGTTCATATCAGTTAGTCGAAATTTTACATGGTACATTAAAAGCCTGAAAGCAAATGAGTACCATTTTAAGGAATTATGCAGTAATTCTGTAAGCCTCTTTAAAAGATCTTAAAAAGGCCATGAGCAAGATTTTAAGTTCTGTGACATACAATAATAATATCAAGAGTGACAGTTGAAATAAACAAAAATAACATTTACACTTGGAGATTGCATAATTCAATTGTAGTGATTTAATGTGAATGATGGCACCATATTTATCAGAATTGGTACAATTTAGTTTTAAGCCATAAATGATTTGGGTATATATCCTGAATATTGATTTCACTACTATTTGAAGTGCATGTGAGCATTCTATGTATATACCTTTGCTTTCTTTACCTATCTTAGTATTACAAAGTTCCAAAAAACATTTCTTAAAAATTTGCCACAATGGCTGAAACACAAAGAAGTCCCGTGTATGGGAGACACCCGCCTTGTGCCACTGGGCCCAGACTCGAAGAACGCCGCTTAAGAAAGTATGAATTTTTAAATATTTTTAAACATATGTTTCCAACAGCTAGCTTCATGAAAAATGAGCAACTTTTGATTGTATTTTTTCTATTAATACTTTCAATAAATATTGTTATTTATTCCTCAGGAAAGCATTAAGGCTAGAAAGAAATAGAAAACCAGATAAGCCCGAAGATTTTGTATGCTATGAATCTAGTGATGATGAGACTGAAACTATTAGTGAAGGACAACAGTTTCTTAGAACATCTTTTAACTTTGTGGATTATGTGCGTGCTAGGGAAACAAATGCAAGAGAAGTGAGGAAGATCGATCAAGCATATGGGACTAGACATATATTAACCCACGATCTGTTTAAAGAATACTCAGTTAGTCTAAATAATATGAATAAAGTATTTTGTTCAAAATGGTTAAGTGATAGACAAGTGGTTTTTGGTACTAAGTGCAACAAGTTAATGGTGTATGACGTAGCAACACAAAAATTAGATCAGATACCTTCACTCCATGGAAGGCAGATCAGTTCAGCTGGTGCCGCTGTTCCAGAACAACATTGTGGTATACATTCTGTTCAAATAAATCCATCCAGGTATGCAATAAAATAACAAGTTCATATATCAGTGCTTATTAGTATACATTTTCTTTCGTGTTACAATGCTGAGCCAATTATATCTTTTGTAGAACTTTATTATCTACTGGAGCTAGAAATAGCAATGAAATAGCAATATACAGACTTCCAACTCTAGACCCAGTGTGTGTTGGGGAAATTGGCCACAAGGATTTGGTTTTCGATATGTGCTGGCTAGATGATGAATTTTTAGTTTCTGGTTCTAGAGACACAAAGATGGCTCTATGGCGTATAGATAGTGATCTTGCAGATGCCCCTGATAAAGCAGATGTTCCTACACATAGGTACATTATGTTTTGCAATTATCTACTACTGATTATGATTTTAAACTATCAATCCCAGAAAATGTTGGTATCATGTTTTTGGTAGATTGATTCAGCCTGTTTGTGTGAAGGAATGTAGATCTGCACAAAAAGTTCGTGCATTATCTTTTAATAAAGGGTACAAAGAAATAGCAGCCTTAACTCTGAATGGTTTTATTCATATATGGTCAGCGGAAGCGTTTAGACAAAAAATTTCACGGAAATTACCAGCTTGCCAGGAAAACGTCTGTCTGGCTGTACAAGACTATGGTGTGTATGCAGTGGGATGCCGTTCCCATACTTTACTTTTGGATGCGAGAACTTTACAGCCAATTAAAAAAATACCTGCAAGGTGAGTAATGTTCTAAATGATGAAGTCCTATATGTGCTTAATAAGACAAAATTTTTGTATAACTTTATCTGGTATATAGGTATACTGGCTGTGGGATTCGCTCAGCCAGTTTTGAAGGATCGGTATTAACAGTAGGAACTGGTGTTGGAATGCTTATGTTTTATGATGTGAGAGCGCAGAAGTATTTGGAGTCCTCTATTAATTCGAATCGAACAGTTGTGCTTAAAGCCTCAAAAGGATATGTCGTATGTTTCAAATGTTTTATCAAGTTCGTTCTCACATATCGCGGTGACATGAAACTTACAATTGGGTGCATTAGTTTCCAGATGAAGAATATATCGATGGCTTTCAAAATGTTCGATATACCCCAGCTATATATACCCACTGCTACGATGCATCGGGAACTCGACTGTTTACAGCTGGTGGGCCTCTTCCTGCTAACCTGTATGGCAATTATGCAGGACTATGGCAATAAAATTGCACAACCTGGGCGACTGATAAGATGATGTAAGACTTTGCGTAAGTACGACAAATTGAAATTTTTTAATCAATGAATTTGATATGGCCGACATTTTATCGGAGAAGGTAACATACCTTCTACACCTAGCATAAATATAACTACGTGTTTTTAGTACTGATAAAATAAGTTTGACTACACAAGAGAGTTTAGAGAATATTTAGTTTTTAGAATTAACGCGTAATGTTCTTGCAGCTGTTTATGCAGCCAGTGAATCAGCATTAAAAACACCTAGTTATACATGGATTTGGGCTTGAGGTATAGTGAGCATCATATAATATCTATTTCGCCACTTATGAAAATACTTCATACACTTCTATATTATTTGAATAGTTTTACCAGTTCGCTCCCCAGTTCTTATCCTTCCTTGTAATCTACTGAATTTATTCTACTGAAATATTTGGTATATGGATTGATGTATTGTAATCCATGAAACTGATCAGTGCCAAAAAGAGATGATTTTTAATAGTTTGTGGGTACTGATAACAAATTTAGCAAAGACTGAGCATAAAAAAGTGGTAGTGCTGTACATACCTCTATTAGTCAAGTGCGGAAAACTATGGGGAGTTTTAGCAATTGTGTTTAGTTAATTGACTGACATTTTGAATGAATTATCTTCACACGCATTAGAAACGAAATGTATTGCGAAGAGTCTGGCAATACACGGTATACTCAATGGCTTAATTTTGGGCCATTAGTCTACTATAACCGCGATTATTAAGATTTAGGTACAAGACACTTTAATTTAATTTTACTTAGCCATTTTAGTTGAGTGTCTTGTCATTTAACTGAATACCTATGCCTAAATATAAAAAAATTATTGATTGTATATCGATCTCCTAGAATATAACTCGTACGACCGGCTAATAGTTGTTTTAATTACTGTGGATTCTTTCTGTAATTTAAGTATTTATAAAACTTGTGTTATCGCTTGTAAAGTTGTATATGTTTATTAATACGCGTGCAAATTCAAAAGAAATCATCGGCAACGAATAACACTGCAATGAACATTAAGTTTTGACAGGAACTATTTATTAGGCTAAAATTAAGTTGAGAACAACTGTATTCCCTTCCCTAGCTTGCTTTGGAGACTTCCGTCACAAAGTGAACCAGGTTACGACAAATTTTCTTTTATACATAAACATCATAGGAATTGGATTCATTCGTATCGCTCATATTGCTGTGTTAATATTTTTATATGGTATGTGCGAGAAAATTCTGTTCAGTTTTTCAGAAGATATTTTTTGAATTCCTAGAATGACAGTAGTCCTTAATCCCCATGTTCTTAGTTTTAATTTTGTCTATAATAAATCTCAACTACGGAAAAACTAGATTTACAAAATACAAAATGTAATTGTTCAAGTTTTAGTGTGTCAGTATCTCGGCGATAATAGTTCAGAATCCCAGCTGTATGAAATGTCGATTTTCGGACAGCTTTAATGATGATTACTATACGGTTAGAGCCGAATTAGTTAAAAATACCATATCACGAGCATGGTTCTAATCGAAGGAACGGTCAGCTTTGCGCCATTGACTTTTTTGGTGATAGAATATCCCATTAAACTTTTATATTTTTTTTACTTTACAATTATAGTGACAGAGATGCGACACAAATTTAATACATTAAAGAATAACTATACTGTTAGGTGATAGGCGGAATATAGATATATACGTTCACATGCATCTTTGTAAGGACTTTAAAAATATGCCTGCTCAAATTTGACCAAGTTTATTGCCTGCGTGTTATATAATCTTGCAGTAATGCATTGAAGTATTAGCAAATATAATCGGCGTGCATTTAATGAAAGAGTCAGAATGCACAATCTGTGATTGTATAAATGTGTTTGTTATGTATAATTGAAAGAATTCATTTTTATGAGTATGTCATTGTGTAATGAGTGTTATCAACGACAAACCGATAAATATGAGTGTGCAGAGGTTTTAACTTTAATTGTACCAGCTTTAATTTCATATAAATACATATGTCTCAGCTTTGAATTTGTGGTGTTCTTAAATAGAAAACTTTATCGTTTTATTGCCAATTTTGGTGTTTCATAATGAATTTGTTCGACATGAATGCAAGTGCATTACAATGTTTAGAATACAGTATTGTCATGAATTGAACGATTGTTGGCGTATTTCAAATAAGTAAATGAATCGTCGATATATATGTTGAACAGATGATAACAAAATATATTCTGTATCCGTTTAGTAGCAGATAATAAATTGTTATCATCTTTTCGAAAGTCATACTAAATGATAAGTAAAAGTGTGTGTTTATCTGGAAATTGGGAATCTAACAGTCTGTCAGAAATATATGCGCAAACGTTAAGCCCATGAGTGTTTGCCATCATGTATCTTAATGCGAAACGGGCGTATATGTTTTCACGCAAATTTAAGCGAGGGTTATGTAATAGGTCAGTAAAACTTACATTTAATACTTTAGGGATTTCATAAAAATGACTGGAATTTCCTAAGATCGCGTAATTTCTAATCTACGCAAAAGTGATACTAACATCACCTGAACCTGGAAACCTAAGCAATACAAATCGAAAAAGAATGGGTGATATGTTTTATTTCTAGTATGTGCTTTGTATATGAGTTCAGAAATGCTAAGAGTGCTTATTATGACTCTACATTGTTGATACAAAGCATGTTCTCTGCAGACGGTTGCCGCAGCAACAACGAAGAACTCTTTAATAAGCCACTTCCTGTAACCAACTTTTTCATAGTCGTGTTCCTGTTTCATAACATGCGTTTTATCCTAACGAATATTGTCAGTACGGGAATGCAACGGCAAAGTTTGAACAGATATACACGCATGATTTTACTATACCTCACCATGACGCAAATGTAATTTAATTTAAAAAAACCGATCATGTGTATTCGATACACAGTGCAATCTCAAAGACGAATATCGTAAGAATACTATTGTGACTCTATATGTGCGGCTGCGTAATTTGTGTAAATAAATACACGAACATTGTCTGAAACTTCATACCCCGGACTATATCCCATTTTGTTGCCTTACGTATCACCGGCTATTACTGTAGAAATAATGAACAAATCATTTTATAAATAATTTATTTTTGGTATATCGGTACAACATTTCATCATGTTCGGGATGATCGCAAACAACGTGTAAAGTGTGTGTATATTGTATACAAAAGGCGCACAATCACAATTGTTGGTACTCTATGTAATGCTACGTCTTCCGCTGAATAGGAATTAGATATGTAGGTTTTTATCATATTTCAGATTTGCCGAAAATATGCCGGGATATAGAATGAGTACAAATTAAGGACAGTTTGCCCTATATGCACTCGTCGATATGTTCTCACCATTCTAGACGAGTGGATAATTAATTTCAGAGGGTTCCTCTAACATACAAGCGTGCTTTATCTATTACGATCATTATAAGTGTCAACTGGTCCATTTACCTACCGCTCTCTTGCTAGTGAGTCTTTAATAAGTTCCTTTCATCCTGTGCTTTGTACGGGCCTATCATCAGGCTGGATTAAGCTCATTGCCTTTTTGGTGTGAATCAACGCTTATTATTCTACACGCGCAAATACCGCAAATAAATACAGATTAATCAATATATATCCTCAGAATAAATAGGAGTATTGAACAATTATTGCGAATATCAGGTGATATTATCATACAATTAATTAAACAGACAAAATAATGTCTCATACATGTCCATCAAAAATCGTTTCATCGTAGTAGATAAATACGTCGATGTTTTTATACTGCGAAACTTAATCATGTATATTACATGCACGCATGAACTTTAATCATACGAAGGAAATATAATTACAAAAGATGTGTGGCTTATCATTTGTCCTCGTAAAGAAACAAACGCACGTTACTCTTATACCTATTTTCCACGTTAACAACGATATTTCGACAAAAAAGTAAAGTCAAAGATGTCCTGCATCTAAGGCCTTATTAATATCATTAACTAACATACCGAGAACGGGTCTATGCTCGGAGTCGTGTCTAAATACGGAGTCCAAGAATTCTGGATTCGATATGAAGTCAAACACTTGATCACATCGGTCTTGAGATTTATCCGTAAGATGGGGTTTTATAAGTGCTTGGATTGCGGCTCTGCAACGTTCTAAGGATCGAGTCAAATACGCTTTATCGAAGCTGAACTCCAATTCGTAAAAAGACACCACTGCCATTGCTACTGCTCTGAGAGCAGTCCTTATTTCAACAAGTTTCGTGTTGTCTGCCGGAGTTAATTGTTGATTGCGTTGTAAGAGACCGACCTGTAACAAATATTACTTAGTTATTTCAAGTTATAAAACTAGCAAGAGTTTTACCATTAAAAAGGGTACCTTAATCGATAATTTAACGACATTTTTTAGAACTTTCTCTGGATGTTTCTTGTCCAAGTTGGGATTACTTTTCGCTGTTCTTTCCATTAGTTTATATAGATTATCTAGGAGCGAGGCAGTGGCATCGTCTATCAAAAGGGACCTTCCGGCACCAGTTGATACCACACGTCCTAACAGTTTCTTTTGTGCTCGAAGACCTAAATCACGAGCACGACTTCCTGTTCCTCCGGCAGGATAAGATCCGCCGTTCACTGTGGCCGCCGACTGCATCACTAAAAGTGTTTTGTTCCTTGTACAATAATATTGCTGGCTCTCCATTCGCTAATAGCTTGCTCACGCGCAAAGAACAAAAGTAGTATTGCACGTATGAAAATTGAAAATATTTTAATCATCGGATGACAAAAGTGACCAAATATTCCTCTATCTTATCTGACAGAGAAACACAATGAGTGCAAACATATGTTAATGGGCATGCTGAACTTACCATCAAACATCGGAGACCGCTGCTTCCTCTGGGCGATAACGGAATCGGGATTGAAATAAAGAAGCGGTGAACTGAGAGCACGCTCGAAATTCAGGCAAACATAACTAAAATGTTTAATCAACTAAAATAATTCAATGGTTTAGCGAACACAGTGGAAAAAATTGGTAGTATAACAAAAGAGGGGCAATGTGTGAGTGCTCCTGCTAATGAGAACGGAAAATGTGGCATTTTTATACCTTGATTGCAGTCGGTTACGGCTACAAGGTGATAGAGCAACCAGCTCTGTAATTCCATCACTGCGGTACCCCACGCCACCTAAAATTGCGCAAAGTCCGATCATTATGTTAATTCAGATATCCAATTTTCAAGGATCGCTTAGTCGATGAATATGGAACTAAAGAGACCAACTGGTAAATCGTATTTCACGGATATTGCAATGGGCTTAAAGAATGATGTTCATTCGGGTGTGGAATTCTGACATATATCGTTCATTCTATGTACCCCAGTTGTGGGTACCGAACATAATACGGTTGGCGGTTTACTCGAGGGGTTAGTGCATGTGTACCGTATGTTATACGTATAGATATATAAGTATATACACATATATACCGCAAAGGCAGAATAATGCGCAATCTTTAACAATGAGATCGATCTGCAAGGAACATTAAGGCAATCTAGAATCTTCTGTACCTTGGCGAACTACTAAACAAATACGATTACTATAAGTTAATCTTTGTCTGTCAGTACTAACAAAAGATTTGCACTCTGGAGATCCGGCTGTTAAAGTTTGACTAATCGTAAGATCTGCAAGCGCACTTCATCGGCGCGCGTCAAATATTAATTCCATTTTAAAAACAACTTCCCCTTTTTGGATAGGTGACCTATACGGAAAGCATAATTGCCCGACAGAAAATTGCTGAATCAAGAGGGATTATTTCTTTATCGACTCGGGGACTAATGGATGAGAGTTAATTAATGTCTTCCATGCAGGGAAGTGTGCGTGACACTCCCATCATTGCATTATCATTAAGGCTATCAGGAAACCCTCGAATTAGGGCTTGTTTGAAAAGATAGTGTACTGTATTATCACGGAAGAATATTAGAGGGGTTGAGTGACTGGCTACGAGTCTTTCGTTTCCTCTCCTTGTTTCAAGTAGAGTAGAGGCAAGCGGGAACGATCGATGTGCTTACAAAAGACGTGGATTAAATGCTCGCTTTTCAACTCGAGCTCAAGTATTGAGCACTCGTTTAGCATTTGCATCGGTGAATGGGCAGCAATAAACCTCATCCAATTACCAATAATACTGCTCGTATTTACGTACCGGTTTCCAATGAACAGTTAGCATAAGTTTATATGTTCTCTATGCCATCCATGTAACTCACGCCATACAATTCTCAATGGTGTAGGAATATAATGTGCATGATAATTTTCTTTTTCCGTTACTCGGAGCTCGTTATATTTTATGTTGTATTTTCCTCGTTCATTTCGTCGCAACTTGTAATAGTGTTATGCATTCACGATGCTACTGTTAGGGAGAATATTGAACTAACTACTAACGGCCTTGAAAGCAGTCCCTATGAGGAGTTTGATGCATTTATATCGTATTAATAGTACTTTGCCCGGTCGCTTGCCAAAATTTAGTATATGCCTCTACGGCATTTTAAAGTCATACTACGAAGAATAGCTATATGTAAAAGGAAGTTAAATTATTAGGGAATAAAAAATATGCTGGATGTTAAAAGTTATGCTGAATCCAAAAATCCAGAGCAGAGAGTATACTTATTAACGAAGATTCCTAACTGTCTGACTGTCAGCGAGGAATTTTAATGATCCTGTCGATTTGTAGCTTCACCTGAGCATATGCGTGGGTATACCTGTTTTCTTAACGAACTTGGTAAAACAGATATACGAATGGCTCCCCTGCAGTTCGGATTCGTCATTCCTATAATTAGTCACAGAGTTATCTATCCGGTATTATCGCGATGAGCCGGACGACACGAGCAGCCGAAGCTTTCCTCGTCCGTTGGCCAATGAAATTCTACGAAGGACTGTAAAAACTATCGGCGTGAATTCCTGCGATATTTCGAAGGCCGAGCTGCAATGGCGCGTGCAAATCTCCTAAACGCTCTGCTGACAATCAAACGTTCCTTATTTGGAACTTTCTACATTTCGGTAGTTTTAAGTTTCCCTAAAAACCAGAGAGATGTTTTTCAGTGCATTTATCGAGAATACGTCCGAGAGAATGACTGTTAGACAGCCGTCGTAACGCTGCAACACGCTGGATATATCGATCCTCGATTCTTACGCAAAGTTTCTCCGTGTCAGGGACGTTTCAACCCCTCGATTTCTTTAACGTTTCTTCTTTTAGACAGCAAGATGCAGCTGCCACTTCGACAGCTGTGCGACCGGCACGAACCCCTCCTTGTTAAACTGAGCATCCTCGCCGGGAATATACCCACCACCTGTCCCTTCCTAGGGAGATCCATCGTGTGTATGTATCTACGTATATAGACAGACACGGACACGCGCACGCACACCGACATCTGCTCTGCGCACGTGGTCGCACGAGTAAAGTTACGAGACGGATTATAGTGTCTACAAAAGGTCACCCATTGCTCGGTTAAACAAGACTTTGAGGGCCTTGCTCTCTCGAGAAGTAAACGCGTTCCCGGCTCCCTTCCGACACTTTAATCTATACTTCTAGTTCGCATCTGCCGTTAGACTCCGACCAGCTGATCCGCACCAACTACCTGGTCACATCATTTGTCCACTCGATCCTCGCTGCTCGGTGCACATTGCGATGCACGAATCCAAGACAACTTATAAATGCTATACGAATATAGCTACAAATCCAGTCACTATTTATACGCTTATTGATTTTGCACAATTTTAACGTACGGTTTCCTTACTTCCATTAGAAATTCTTGCGATAAAAATGCATTGGTATCATCTGCTTTATCGACAGAATGCAATACTATCTTCGTACTGTCGATGGGTTTAATGATTTGATTGGGTTGACGTATATTATCTTTTAAAGCTACGACATCGCGGACCAGTACGCCTGTAGGAAATCTGCCCTAGCTTGTTACAGGGAATTGTGACGGGCGAAAGTCTGAATTTGCCTTGTAACATCTGCTGCCCGGACTGTCTTTCATCTCTCTCACTCTATTTTAGCCAGATACAGTCGTCCCAAATCCCAAGGCCAAAGATAGACAAGTAGTCCGACCGCGAATAAGGATTGGAATTTAAAATGGTCTCCTATCTCAACGCGGTGTGTGCATTAGCAGTATTATGAATTGTATCACTAATAGTGGCTAAAAATAGCTCGCTAGAAATTTCATCAATGACCGCCGCATTTTTATCAAAAAGTATATAGAGTCGATAAGATCTCTTAAGAGATGGTGAATCCTCTTTCAGTCATACACGACAGATCTCCTTTGCGCCGTAAAAGTAAGCTTTTTCTTTTCAGAGAATGCAATCGGATTTCAGATTGGCAAAGAGCGTATGATTAAAAACGTGAACTTTTCAAGAGATCTAATTGTGGAACGATAATTAATGTGCGAACAGGGCAGGGAAAGTAGATCGTTCACATAGTAGATTGTGCATCAATGTCGGTAGTGTTCGTATAGAGTATAGAGCGAGGATAATTAGTGAGAACAATACGTGTCTCTAATAATAGAGCGTTTTATATTTTTACGCATTCTGAACTGCATATGAAGAAGTGGGAAAGGGGAGTGTTCTGTTGGTAATTGGAAATGGTTGATGTACGCAACAAGAGGCTCACTCATTGCACAGTATGCACGCGCGCATACTCCCTATAAGCATATACCCTAAAGAGTTGTGCGAAAGTATCGAATTTGTTTACGCTGTCGGTATGCCTTTGTTTATCCTATCGAATGCACCGACCTGGACGAAAATCATGCAGCCTGGAAAATGTCACTGTGTTCCAATAATCGATTAATTGGCGCTACCTTGGGGCCTCCAGGCCACGCGTTTATATCTAAATATACACGTGCTGGTAATATAATAACGTCATTAACACGTCTATGTGTATTAATGACCGTTCAACGATGCACATGTTACATCTCCGCTTGCTTACCGACAGGTGACGCAATTAAACTCGACTCGTTAGCTTTGCGAAACTCGATTTCACTGCGTTACACATGTTTCGCCTTGTTAAGTATCGCCGACAGTTACACACGCGCCGTCACTGTGGTTATCCTAGTTTCGCGCTTTCTTACTCCATTTTGCTGGATCATTTGATTTTGCCATTCTGCGTCAAGACGCGGCTTTTAAACCATTTACCCCAGACTTTTTCTTTTGCTCCTGGTGAAATGTTTTACACAGTACGTTACTGAAGAAAACCGGTGATAAAGAATACGATTGCGAGCGCGCTTGGAATATACTCTTGGATCGCGTAACGAATATCATTTCGCTGCAATGAACTGACCCATTCAATTTCACCTATATCCATGTCTCGTTCTCCCGAGACTAAGCACGAACGATACTGATATTCCCGAAAGGTATTTATATACGTCTGTACGTTTTCAACAACTGGCATTTCTTTCGTTACAACTGCATCGATCGAATTCCTGGCGATACCGATTGCCTCCTTGTAGATCGCTGACTGCGAATATATCGTTAAAGTCAATTTTGCGCTAAGTTACTAACCTCGGCTGATGTTTTGGGTCGCAAATGCGACCCGACACAATCAACGGTCGAAGTTTCTCTTTCACAGGGTCGAAGAAGCGGTATAACTCTCTATTGTCTTCGTTGCTCCAGTTCACGTCAGCTGATTAGGAATCCGAGGTGACTAACGGTGTGTTTGTGGAAAACTTTTCCGTGTGAACTACGATTAATTATCGTCACTGGCTCGTCAGGCAATGAGTGGTGAGTCGTCGATTGGACACATTTAGAAAGAGCCGGTCGCACCCGTCAATGCCCGTCGACGAACGGACATCGTCTATCGTCTGTTGTGGCTGTGGAACCCACCCCGGTTACCATGGAATCATAGTGGAGCGCGGGGTGGGGCGCTCGCAAGCCGTAAGGTAGCTGTTCGGTAGCTCCGAACGCTCCGAACGCTCCGAACCGTGCCATCCCGAGAGAGCCGCGAGCCACAGAGAGGATGGCGATACCTCTCTCTCTCGTTTCTTTTCGGAGAATCTCCGCCTATGTAGAATGTGGATCCTTGCACAGTCACATCCACGTGTTACCGAGCCGGTAAAGTCGTTCGCCGACCAAGCACAGTAGTCTGTTGAGTGATGCGGTACGAACGGAGGTGTCGTTACCCGCAAATGCCTTGCCCACTCCGATCTACTCAGCTCCTCCAATCTAAGAAAAGGACAACATAAAAGCAGACAGTCAACGCAACAACATTGTTTCTCTGTTGTTTCTATGTAGAACCTTGAGTTTCATAATAAAGCCTTAGGGTTATTTACCGAGACATAACACATGGTGTTCGATATTTCAAGAGGGGTACGCGCTACGGCCGAAGCCGTAACTTGTGTCGGGTAACCTGTTACGAGTTGTAAGTAAATAATTCTTTACATTTAAGTGTTATTTAAATCTAGACAGTGAGTTCTTTAGGCTTTTTATGCGTGCGCTTTATTTTGGCTCACTATTATTTAACACAGAGAAGGGAGTGTTATTATAAAATATGCGCATAAGATATATAAGTTTAGAAAGTATTATTGATAAATTTAAGTATCGTTTTCGGGTTCCAGTGACTGGTACATATCAAAATATGTACGTTCTCAGTGGGTGCGAAATTTTTAGAACATTTGCATACAAACTTTTATAAAAATACTAATATTACATTGTATAGTATTCAATCTATCAGTTTTATAGCCTAGTGACCAATGCGTGAAGTTAATTTATGTTTGCCATTTTGAGTTCCATTTTAGATAATGAAGTTTTAAATATATGATCGCGATTTGTTTTATTACTGGGAATATATAAGTAATTTAAATGGAAACCGGACGTTTTAACCTATTATATCACATGTTAAGATCCTTTTATCCAAAGTGTATCAACGTTTAGAAAACTTTATTTACCGAGGTCTTGATGGAGCATAGTAGAAAATTGTAATATATCTGTGATGTACTCAAGAATTATTGTTACATTGTCAGGTATTCATGTAGTAATTATCATACCGTTTACTTTTCGTTATTCACTCTTATGCTTTATTCTGTGTCCCTTATTCAAGGCATACCGAATGATGACATCTTGCAATAAGACACTAATTAATTATGTTATTCGAGCATAATCTATGCATATTAATATATCGCGCCAAAAGCCTGAAGAGCATATCTTCAATATCCTCCGAGCTCCGTCCAAGTGAAATTAGCGAATACTAATATCAACCGAAATATTTCACCATGTACTTCAATTATATTCTTAAGAAAAGTTTGCAAGTTTCCTCCAGACAACCTCTCTTTCGAGGATGGAGTAGGTCAGTTACAAAAATGACTATCAGAGATGCATTGAATTCTGCTCTCGACGAAGAGTTAGCAAGGGACGAGCGAGTATTTATTTTGGGGGAAGAAGTAGCTCAGTACGACGGTGCATATAAAATCACGAAAGGTTTGCTGAAAAAGTACGGGGAGACGAGGTTGATCGATACACCGATAACAGAAGCTGGTTTCACCGGGATCGCAATTGGAGCGGCAATCGCCGGACTACGACCAATTTGCGAGTTTATGACTTTTAACTTTGCCATGCAAGCGATAGATCGAGTGGTAAATGCGGCTGCGAAGAATCTTTATATGAGTGCAGGAAGGTTTCCGGTACCTATTGTCTTCCGCGGTGCAAATGGCAATGCTAAAGGTTTAGCAGCGCAACATTCGCAATGCTTTGGCGCATGGTATATGAGTATACCGGGTTTGAAAGTCATGTCGCCTTCAACTTGCGAGGACTATAGAGGGTCTCTGAAAGCCGCCGTCAGGGATCCCGATCCCGTTGTCATACTGGAGAGCGAGCTTTTATACAACATATCATATCCAGTGTCGAATGAAGCCATGGATAAAGACTTTGTGATTCCTATCGGGAAAGCTAAAATTGAGAGAGCGGGGAAACACATTACTCTGACCTCTCACGGACAAGCCACACTCTATACACTGCAAGCTGCAGATGTACTCGCGGGTGAGGGTATCGAAGCAGAAGTTATTAATTTACGTTCCTTGAGACCTTTGGATTGGGAAATGATATTTAAATCTATCAGCAAAACACACCGATTAATGACTGTCGAATTAGGATGGCCCAGATGTGGAGTCGGCTCGGAGATAGTGGCCACTGTCATGGAAAATCCAGCTTTCTTTCAATTGGATGCACCGGCTATTCGTTGCTGCGGTGTAGATGTTCCTATGCCTTACGCGGAGCATATTGAGAATGAGTGCACGCCTAAAGATCGTCACATAGTTGACACTGCTAAACGAATTTGCGGCCAAAAGATATAAGTGTATTTTACAGTTTTGTGAATAAATTATATTTTTTATGAAAGTGATATTGTTAGTAAATATAAAATATATATAATAAATATAGAGCGGGCAATATGGATTTTCCCCTTCAGGGAAAATCCAGGGTGTCAAAAACGCTCAAAATTTGTTCATTCTGATAGTATTGGCCCGATGACGAGTTGTCTTTGAAAACATCTCTCTTAGACTGACTTCTACCTTGAAACATAATTTCATTCTCCACTTTGAAACTCCAATATATCGCAACTGGGATTCCCGAATCCTTACGTGTGTTCCCGATTATTTCGAACGCCCACACTCCCAGCTTTCGAATGCTCTTATATCTACTTTGTGTACTACTACGTTTGTTACTATTGTACTGAAAGTTAAAATATATTGTGAAACATCATCCATATATCCAATATACAGCACAGTTGTCGACGTAAAAATGTATTTGTACACCGGTTATGCATTGCATAATCTATCGTGTAAATGTATGTCCAAATTAAGAAATGATATTTTATAATATCCGTTTATGGAATGGAAATTGACATCTTTGAAGTGTTTTTCTCTCAACTTTCTCTAAAAATTCAATTTCAAATATCTGTTTAGGACGAAACAACGAGACTGTCAGCGAACTTATGACGGGAATTACTTGCTTTCTAACGTAATGGAGTCAAGAAAGGACCAAAAAGTGAAGGTATAATCGAGCAATCAACAATTTACTGTGATACTGAAGAAGAGCGATGGTGAAAGTAAAACTGTTGAAAGTTAAGACTGCCCTAAATACTAGACATATAGAATTTCATTAATATGTGGTCACATCGAATGAATAGAAAATACAATGTACGAAGCACGGAAGAAAATTCTTTGGTTTGCGATAGGTAGCAGGGTGGCTATTATTATTTTACAATTTATTTTTAATATTTTATGCCCTGATCATGATTCGGATGGATTTAGATCACCGGTCGATGATACTGCGAAAGTCTCATCCTTTGATGCATTAATCACTTTCGTTTTTCGTGGACTTACACGGTGGGATGGAGAATATTTCACACATATTGCAGAATACGGTTACACCTACGAGAACACTTTGGCGTTCTATCCACTCTTTCCTTTGATCGTGCGAGCAATTGCCATTTGCTTAAAAAGTATATTCTTTATGTTGAACATTCACAGCTGCGTTATTATCGCGAGCATTTTACTGAACTTTATATGTTTCGTAAAATCTGCCGTGGTTTTCTACGACCTTAGTGTATTTGTATTGAAGAGATCAACCATAGCATACAAGGCAGCTGTACTTTATTGTATAAATCCAGCTAGTATATTTTTCTCGGCTGTGTACACAGAGTCCCTGTTCGCCTACCTTACGTTTTACAGCATGTTGGCGTCTCTTAAACTGGACCCATACGTTGCTTTCCCTCTGGCATTATCTATACTTGTACGCTCCAATGGTATCGTAAATCTTGGATTTCCTGTTTACAGTCACATCAAGAATTTATCGCACACTTTCATCACAAAATATAGTTTATCTTCACGCATGTTTGTACGATTTATGTTCAGTGCGGGCACCTTGCGGAACTGTTCCTCCTTGTTAAATACCATAGTTATAGCACTCGCGCCATTCTTTTTGTTGCAGATCTATAATTATATTACCTTCTGTGTTAGCCATACCAATGAAACAGTCCCGCCGTTACATGTTATTAATTATGCAATATTAAATAATTTAGTATTACAAGGAAATGGAAATGCGGAGTGGTGCAATTCGTCATTGCCATTAGCTTACTCTTATGTACAGAAAAAGTATTGGAACGTAGGCTTTTTGAAATACTATGAATTTAAACAAATACCGAACTTCTGCCTTGCTCTACCAATATTATGCATTATGACTATTTGCGTGAAAGAATACGTGAACGAACACAAATCGTACTTTTGTTCATTAGGCTTTTCCGAAAGTGCTACAGAAGCAAAAAGTCAAGACGTGAAAAAGTATCCGAAAGAAATACTGGTTTTTGTAGTTCACGGATTGTTTTTAACAATATTTTGTATATTCTTTATACACATCCAAGTTAGTACGCGTTTACTCTGCTCAGCGAGCCCGCTATTGTATTGGTACTGTGCGCTAACGATGTCGCATGAACAATTCTACAAGTGTGCAAATAAGAAAACACATAGTAATCTACAGTATTATTTACAATCGAGTCTACCTTTCTTGCCAACGCGACAGTTCAGTCTTGTGGATAAATTGATTTTATCCTATTTTATAGCATATACTATCATAGGGTGTTTTATGTTTTCCAATTTTTTACCTTGGACGTAACATTTATACATATTTAAAATGAACTGCTAATGGAATGTAGGATAATCGATCGACGTAGTGCAAGCACGAATAAACGACAGTACACTGCATTTTAGTCAATATCTGTGTCATCAAATGATGTAGATACCATTTTTGTATCAATATGTGCTAGGGGAAAAATATTGTGATATTGTAGAAATCTTCTATTTACATTTATTATAATATAAATATACTTTTATGTGATTTACTTTTTGTGTAATTTTTTATGCTTTAATATTTCTATGGGTGTTAGATATAATCTTTCTGAACAGTCAGGACATTCGTATGCTTGACTATTCGCTTTACGTGGTTGATTGTCAGTTTTTTTCTCAGTTGTAGTCGTGTCTTCTTCTTTTTTACAAGAATCTAAGTGTTGAAGTTTTTCTATAGGCGATAATATCATCTGCAAGTCACATTTTTGGCATTGCCACTCATTTGTTAACATCTCTGTGGCTAATTTCGCACTCCAATCTGTCTCCCTTATGCTGCAAATTAGAATATTGAAATTAAGTAATTGGTTCATTAGAATTAATACGAAATCTTATTTTGCAAGAGTAAGGATCATTTACCAATTGTAAGTAATAGTGTCGCTCACGCACACGCCACCCTTTACTTTATTAGGTGCCATAGAGAAGTCCGTTTGAAATGGATTTGATTCGTAACACATATTGTTTTCATCTGCTCCAACATATATAGTTTTTAAGTCGGCCGGCAAGAGCCGTTTTATTGTATATGGAATTGTTGTGTGCATATATTCGATTAACTTTTGAGTAAGATTATATTCAGCTTCACTGTAATCTTCTGTTACATTGCTCGTGTCTTTTGAATCTGTAAACGAATTTAAACTAATGAACTGATGAAAATATGTTACTTACGAGACGTACGGGTTTTAAATTAATTGAATCGGTTAAAATACTGTTTTGATATTTATTTTTTATCATACCGCGTAGTTGTTGGTTCAGAAGTATATCCCATTTACTCCGTAATTTATTCGCACGCATTAATAGTGTTTGTCCACTATCGGGTACTGGAAACTCCATTGCCAACCATGAATCACAAACGAGGCTAAGCATGGAATAAATCATTTATTTATATGATAAAATCTCATTACTTACAATATACGTGATATACTTACATGGAACATATACTATTTGTATCAATTTCACGAGAGAATAAAAGTAGTGTTTGTGCAGCTGGCATTCTGAGTGTATTTACTAAATACGGTTTTGTAGTTTCTAAGAGCGACCTATAAATAAAATTAACTTATTGGAGAAAATGTTCGTTATTTTGGCTATCAAATAACTTACAAATATGCGAGTATCTCATGTTTTGGACTAAGTGGCCCTTTGCTTTTGAATCCTGGAATGGAGACGATGTCTGCATCATGTAATTGCAATACTTGTGGGTGATTGCCAAAAAAACTCATTGGATGTAGAGCGGTATACGGCTTTGCCTTGGTATGAAATAGTTGTTCGTTCATGGACTGAAATATTTAATGAACGTATACCGATTTGATCTAAGAACCGTAAGAACTAAATGCTGCTTACAATTGCACTACCTTGCAATAGTTAAACTCATCAGCACATGCAAATTGTGGATATAAACCACTGCATAAGATCAGTTTTAACATTGTCAAGTCTTTATAGCTACACGCTGTAGTAGCGTTTAAGAGGTTCTGAACTTGACTTGAATTATTTTTCATGCGAAACTCAACATCTTTTATATCGATTTCCCCATCATCTTTGTCATTATCTTCAAATTCAATTTCATAAGTATCAAGTTTTAATTCTTTTCGTTTCCTTGGTGCGCTTTGTTTGTATGTTCTCTTTAATGACTTTAAATGTTTCAATTCCCCATGCCTTATTGCACGTTCGGTACTACTCATCGTAGAGTTGGGCTCTCGAAGAGATTTTAGCAAACTGCAATCCTACAAACAGAAAATGGTATTATAAATAATAATATTTATAATCAACGTTAGGCAACTAGTTATAATCACATAATACTTCGTACTACATGCATTACTAACCTGTAGTAAGTCTTTAAATTGTGTCCTAAGTTTCGTCATTTCGTAAAATCTTTGTTCTTCTAAACCGCATCGTTTGCACCACTTTTTGCTGGCATTTCCGCTGCTGCGAAATTCTCCAGAACCATATTGCTTGATTTCGAGCCATTCCCTAAATGCGTTGAGCAATGTTATAGGATCGCCATGATCCGATTCTAATTTCTTTCTAGAAGTCTAAATAAATAAACATATATGTATCATACGAAAAAGGAAAAAATGTGACCATGTTAACAACTGTAACTTACTTCGCATTCTGTGTCCCTATATGCTCTATTTGTAAATGGTGTTTGCACGCTCAAAGCAGCGGCTAAAGATAATACAGGATCCACTTGATGAAATATCGAACCCATTATTAACATTTTTCCAATCGTAATGTCGACTGGTAAACGCGCCAAAGTTTTTCCAATGCATGTTAACTTCTCGTTGTCTGTTAGAGCTCCCTAAAATCATTGGATATTTGTGTAACGCATAATGAAGCAAATATTGTAACAGACTTGCGGTTTGTTCGTATTGTATTCTTACATGTTGCTTTAAAGACAATATTGAATTTTCAATACTCTCCGATGGAGGTGGTTCAATGAAGGGAAATTTTCGTGAATCTGGAAGACCCATTGCTATCATCTGCAAAAGCAGTGAGTCCAAGGGGACGCGTTGTAGTTCTGGCGTTGAATATTTTTCCAAAGCAGTATATTCCTCCTCTGAGTAAAGCCTGTTATAGATCTATCTTGAAACCATGTTTCTCTTGCTTTACTATTACATAGTTGTATAGTTTAAATGGATATTTCATACCTGTAACAAACACCAGGTCCTGTTCTACCTGCTCTTCCTTTTCGTTGCTCGGCACTTGCTTTGCTGATCCAAAATTCCTTAAGACGCTGCATTTTACTGGAAGGGTCATAGCTCATTTCTTTTACTTTGCCACTATCGGTCACAAATCGGATACCATCTATGGTGATCGATGTTTCTGCGATATTAGTTGACACGATACATTTTCTTACTCCGTCAGGGGCATAATCAAATACCTTAAAGTTATAATATATTTTATATACACAAATTTTGCCAATATGCGTTTATGTAGTATTTTTGAAAATGTATAATACTTTATCTTGCTCGCTGATAGAAAGAGTACTGTGAAGAGGTAGTACAATCCAATTATTCTTTTTCTGACTATATTCCTTTGCGGCATCTGCCACAGCAGTAATTTCGCTCATACCGCTTAAAAATATCAATAAGTCACCCTTTTCCTGCACTAAAAAGAGGAAGTATGTATAGATATTCAGATGGCAACTGCAAAATATGATATTAATATTTACCTGGATATTTTTTGTCTATCATTTGCATTATCTGTATGTACGGACTGGGATTGAATCTATCATTTTTATATCGTACATCTTCAATGGTAACAGGTCTGTAAATCAATTGTATTGGATACAGTCTTCCTGGAACCTAAAGATATATTTAACCATGTAGCAATCAAAATGTTTCTATCAATTACATGGATCCATTAGATATCCAATCGAAGAAATATTACCTGTATTACTCGAACATCTTCCCTTGCAAAATAATTACTAAACAGTTCGATATTTATAGTAGCAGACATTAAAACCAATTTTATATCTGTTCTTTGGTTAATAATGCACTTCATAATGCCAAGAAGAAAATCACCATATAAATGTCGTTCGTGCACTTCATCTAAGACTACTACATCATAAGATGGAAATATTGATTCACCTGCAAACTGTAAAACATATGGTTGTTTCCCAGTGACTCTTAAATTAATGAAGTGTTCATTGCTAATATTGTGATATATACCTGTCTTAAAAGAAGACCTTCAGTTATAAATGTTATTCTGGTGTCCTGGTTTCTCTGTTTCTCAAAACGTATTTGGTACCCCACTTCGTTTCGATTTTCGGTCAATGTTTCAGCAGCAACACGTTTACATAATGATATACAAGCTATTCTTCTTGGTTGTGTGCAAGCTATAAAAAGGATTTAGGGGATGACATGAGCATAAAATCATGTTAAAATGTATTACAAAGATTTATACCGATCTTGTTAAATCCTGCTTCATATAAGAACTGTGGGACCTGTGTCGATTTTCCACAGCCGGTGTCACCAGCTATGATAACTACTCTTTCATTTTTTACAGCACTTATAATTTCATCTTTATACTGTGCAATAGGTAAGTTTGCCTGAGTTTCCCTCAATTTTTTTAATTTTGTGAATTTTTCTTTCTGCTTGAAGTCTAAGTATAATGTAATGATCTCTCGGAATTTTACAAGCCGCTCTTTAGTTAAAGCTTCAGTAGGGACGACTCTTGAAAATATTTCTCCAAAACTAGCAGTTACTTTGAAATTTATACAGTGCAACTTGTGATATTCTATTGGAATACCATTGGCATTAAGACTTGGATTCAGTAGCATATTAGCATTTGTACCAAGCTTCTTTTGTACAGCTTCATACTTGCTGACAAACCTCCAAAAGTCCTCTGTATCATGGACTAAGTTTAAGTTGCTGGTGAAAATTTTATTTAGCTCATATTTATATTTTGTAAAATTGAATTCATCAGAACTATGGTTAGATCTCTCCAAAGGAGAGTGTTGGTCAAACGAAGTTGACTCATCACAGGATTTCTCATAAGATTTGGAGTAATGTTTATCAGCCTTATTATCATGTCGATTTTTGTATTTATCCTTAGTTTTGCGATCACTGTATCGTGAATCTCGATGTAGTCGGTCATTGGAATTACGCCGGGAGTTCATCTTCTAACGATTAGTAACCATTACAGCTCCGAACATGGCAAATTATTGCTAAGGCGTAGGTAATTATTTAATATTCTTTTAACCAGTTGTCATGTGTCTCACATAGTTGACATTCGGCTTATTTACACTACTTTACCGACAATTCATGAACAGTACCGTGCATAACCAAACATCATTGTTCTGCGCAACAGAAGCTTCCTCTTGTTTGTATGTTTTTACTACACACACTGATTCAATATGTAACAGAAACCGGCGGTGTTAATTGTTGAAGACAAATAAAGTCGTCTAACACAGACAACAATTTAGTATAAATAATACGATTTATCAGAGAGCAAGGCGGGCTCAATTGATTTGTATCATACGGGGCCAACTTGTATCATAACAAGCTTAAGTATAAAAATACATCGTGGTGCCATGTGATGTGTAGCATGAATTTTCAGAAACAGAGATGAGGATTGGTAGATATTTTTTATTTTAAAAAATTCTAAATATAGTTTTTATCAGTTTTTAGCTGTCTAATCAGTTTGAGCTAACGTGCTCCCTGAAAAATTGAAAGCATATCTCTTGAAGGATTACATTCCACCACTTTACTATGGTTTTCGAAATCATAATTAGGGTCGCGGTTTACTGTGATTGAGATTGTAATTTGAAAGCTTCAACATTACAATTTGGAGTAATGGGAAACGTTGTATGTACGTTCTTCCATAAAAGCAAACAATCTTATTTCCCATTGTATGTTAGTTTACACGATCGCAAATAATTTGAGATTCGAGGCAAATCATAGTTTACCCCCTCTCCTCTGGCTTTTTATCGTCAGTCAATAGATGGTTATGATCGAAGCGATAAAGTAGGAGGGGAAATAATAGACTTTCCCCAACTGGCTAACTAGGGCACTGTACTACTTATCAAAGATATGTTCTGGCTCCATTTGCGCTTTTACGACATGTTTTCAAAGCTCACTACCACTATAATTGAAGTTCATATCAACTTTAATTCATTTAAAATTTCTCAGAAAATTACTCATGGATTATTTCCATTCTCGTTTAGTATTTCCTATTCTAAACTTTAATACACTGTACTAAATAGAAAAACTTTTTCTAATTCACGGAGCAACAGTAGAAGCTTTCATAAACAATAATAAAGTTTCGAATTTCGAACTTCCAAAGCATTTAATCTTTATGAGAAATGTCAGTCGCTCTCGGAAGGCAAGTGCACATGCTCGCAGACATATATCACAATTTATCAAAATCGCATAAAAATCTGCTGACATCGCATTCGCCAGGCGTCTTCCGGCAGTGCTCCTCGGCAGGGTCTTGGTATCTGCACTTGGTACTACCATTTATCATTCTACGTCGCTATCGGTCCACCCTCGCACCACTATTTCTCATCGCTACGTGGACATTCTTTGATATTATCACTACTGTCAGATTAATGTTATTCACCTTGGCTGATATTCTAAAATCCATAGTTACATTACCGATATAATGTGACGAGACTGCGCGCTCTCTCTCTCTTTCTCTCTCTACACATACATCTGTCGGTTTTATAATAGAATATGCCTTAACAGGCGTGTTTTTTAAACGTTATAGCAAATCGCAACTCCTACCAATTATATGTATGTACATTCATTGCGAGAGGATTTCAAACGATACCCGCTTGCTTTTTACGGCTGACTTATAATTTCTTTGTTCTCCGTCGTAATTGAGAAGTAGTTTATCAGTACACGTTCGCTTAGCATCAGCAGTATGAGACAGTTCATCACCGCGGACGCCTATATCAATGGCAGACTAGTTATCGAAAAGCAGGCATGTAGGGTATCATATTATTGATAGAGGGAAATCAGAGTGCGGTGGAAAGTAATCTGTGGATTAAAAAAGTCCCTCGATCGCGTTGGCTTAACGAGGAATGTAATCGAGTGGGAGTGTATTCGAGTGGAAAGTAAGTTGGTATCGTGCGGTACATCTTCCGACAAAATACTTGTCCACTTCTGGTTACCAATTGGCGGGCAGAAACGTGACAGTGTATAAGATGCAGATCCGGTATGCATGTCTTTTTCAGGGGACTGTGAGAGGAAGCGGTTTGTTCAGAGTTCTGTTCGGAAGCCAGTAAAAGCAGAATAGGACAATTAGTTTTATCGGGCGGTGCACGTAATTGCAACAGGTTGGTCGCGAGTATTGAAAGGGGCTCTCCATAAACGGAGAGCCGCCTTTCCGTATCTCTTGAGTATAGCTCGTTATCGTTGCTGGGAAGATTAGATGTGGCCCGTCTGGAGGAGTCTTCCTGGTAGCGTGACGCGCGACAAACGTACTCTAGTCACCCTGGCCAACGGGAACGTCATTTCTCCAGTGAAAAGATGGGCATAACACCGCTCCAGGCGAAGCTGGCTTCGATGCTGGCGATTGGCCTAGGCAGCTTCATCGTCGGTATTGCACCAGCTTGCTTCGTATCGCGCGTTCAGGATCTCCAGCAGAAGCTCCTGCTCTCGTGCACCTTGTGCTTCGGCGGTGGTGTACTCTTCGGCACTGCTATTCTGCATATGCTACCGGAAACTCGGGAAACGCTGCCCGAGCATGCAGAATTGGTATTCGCCAGTGGCTTCCTCCTCCTATATCTCATTGACGAAGCCGTGCATTACTTCTGGGGCAGTGATGTTGAGCATACTTCGGAACTTCATCAACATACCGGCAGAAATCGATGCAGTGACGCTAGGGGGTACGTATGCATCTCTATGAAACTCGATATACCGCTGGCTATTCACTATTATCGAATAGCCGGAAAATCGCCCCGTTTTCCGCAACCACCAGTCTCCCATCTCTGGCTCCTGCAGGGATACAGCTTGTCAAAATAGCACGGTTAATAGAGCATAATTCAGGTTCCGTACGGATATGTACTGCCGATACTGTCAATATTAATTGGGGCCTCGGTTAAATCACTAGTAAACTTTGGCAGTATTGGAAAAGGCTTATGCCATCAAAATATCAAATTTATTGATGGTACATTTGTTATTCTCCAGTATTGTCCCATAATAACCGAGTACTCAATTGGTATTAGCGGTATTGGCAGTACTGTTTGAATCCAGCTTATATGGGTTTGTTATTTAGTCGGTATAAAACGGATATTCCTCTGTTTTGTAACGAACTGCTCACTTCCAGTGTTTTTACACTGCCCAGGCAATTTGGATATCTCTGACAGTGTTTCGTCTACATAGAATGCATGTGTGGCTTAAGGTCGACTAGGTATTTTCCTATTCGAAGGTAGAACATGAGCGCAATAGAGCAGTAACAGTTGTGAGATATTGTAGAGCAGACACCACTACTGGCTGGTTCATTGATAGTCCGGAGTAATTGACTTATAGACGGTTCTTGTCATTTCCTTATCATTTGATCATGCGCAGAAATCCTCTCTTGGTAATGAGGAAGCTTACGGATCAAATGGGTTTGCTATACGCGCATAAAAGATATGATAAGCACATCCAATGTGTCCAATTTGTCATTTGCGTGAACAACTCTACTACGTCATTATTCGCTTTTCCTTCCTATTTGCATGTAGAACATTGTAAACTACGATGTATATCCTCACATTTATACTGTTACATTGTGAATTTGTATTCATTACTATTGTTGGTCATTAAGGATGCATTGGATCTATTTAAAAATAGTAAGAAATAAATGAAAATTTCAAAGGAGTTTACCAAACCGTTAACTCTTTAGTTTCATGATTATATTGTGATCCTATTTGAAGCAACTTATTACATATTTCTTTCTTTTTATTTCTTTAGTATGCGGTCCATCGGCCAAATGAATAAGTTTTTAATATTCATTTACAATTCCCTTAATGTTTTATGCGGTTGTCTTCTCAAAGTTATTATATTGTTAGATTTAATTATTTTCCATACACATTTACAAAGATCGAAAGTAACTGCCAGTCTCTCGTAGAGATAAAATCTTATCAGTCTTCTCGTAAGGACGTTGAACAATCTACTTAAAGTGCTAGACTATTGGACTCATCGTTGTCCCAACGTTGTATGGAAAATGACCGGCCAGTATTATAAAATTTGAAATTGAGTTTCAATAATCGCAACTTTTGCAATGCAAAATGGCAAGAGAATATTAGCCAGAGATTCGAGGCATTCAAACGCTTTGTAACTGACTCGTTAACAGGATGACATTAATGAGCGAGACGATAATGAGCCCCTGATCTGCATTCGACCGGCAATTATGCATCGAATTCCAATTGCAGGGAGCGCTGTCAGGGTCACTCCCAACAGATGACCTATAATCCTGGCAACGCGCGGAACCTCAGAAACGCATCGTCGTCCGATCATAATTCGGAATCGCCCTATCAAACCACTTACGGTGGAACTGGCACAGCCCACAGCCGAAAAAACAGTACTTATGGCGCAGTGCAACATACAAGCAACCATCCTGCACCCTGTTGCAATGAACAGGCCACGTTCCTTTGCCATGGCAATCACACGGAACCTTGTGCGGATTCGAATACAGGCGCTGCGGGCCTTCTAATCGCTTTGACAGTACACTCGGTTCTTGAGGGCCTTGCAGTAGGCTTGCAAAAGAGTATTTCTGAGGTAGGCATAGAAAATCTTCAATCTGTCTGTAGTAGATGTGAAAGGAGATCAATATACATAAGTCAATAGATGTTCAAATAGTCGGAATCGTCCAAAGTGTTAGACACGAATCTGTGAAATATCGGTACAGATCAATCGTTGCATAAACATCCGCAGGCTAGTAATATGTTTCTTTCGGGAAATCCTCAAAGGGGAAGTAGGACTGCATATGTATACTGTGTTCCAGATATTTTTACTGGTTGGAGCAGTAGCTTCTCATAAATTTGTCGTTGGTTTCTGCCTGGGTCTGGAGTTGGCTGGTGCGGGTAGCAGCGTCCCGAGATTGGTATTGGCAATTTTTGTCTTCTCCGGCGGCTCGGCTGTAGGCATCGGGATTGGCATGCTGACGCTTGGGGTAAGAAGACCTTCCTTCGAAGGAACATGTACCGTGCAATAGACGGCAAAAACTATTGCTACTTTTACAGGCGGACAAGGGATGGACGAATGTGGCGCTGCCAATTCTTCAAGGTTTGGCGGGTGGCACTTTACTTTACGTGACGGTCAGTGAAGTTTTGCCACGCGAAAGGGCGAGGTGGCACAGGAGTTCACGGCGAATCGCTGGTATTTTGCAGTTCCTTTCAACGATCGTCGGCTTTGTCGTTGTTTTCCTTCTCAATAACTATGTTGGCACGTGAACTATCGGATGCATATACCTTCGCGAGTAAAAGCTCTTAATGCAAACTTGTTCGTAATAGCGGCTGATTATAAGCTGCCGCGCGAACCTTTGATACAAATTATCTAGGTCGAACTTGTTTTCTCGGTAAGCATTTTTAGCGCTCTCTTAATGCAAAGTGTAGCGGATATTTGTAACGTTATTAGCGGGATTGCACCGGACACTGCCGGCGGGTGTGAATGTAAATGCCGCAGATATCGAAATGGATTGGATTCCAGTTTATGGAATATTTTAGCGCGCTTCCATCCTTCCGGGCGTGCATTTAAATCGGGATGTTTTAATGAGGGGAGATTGCTCGGGCTGACAGGAAAGGGATTACTCAAACGTGTTATCACTTTCACGGAATAGGAAAAGTTCTCGGATAGGAATTATTTTAATTACAGTCTAAAGGCCTGATCGACAGAAAAAGTCGAGATGGGAATTCCGCAAGAGTTCGAAATGATTGTTGATCATTTGCTCAGACATCAGATTAACTAGGTACTCTTAAAAGTGTGAAAATATTAAAAACACATTCATTCAGTAGCATAAATATGTATTCTTGTTCGAGGAGTATCACAGCAAAATGAAACGATAAAAACGTTTTAGAACCGATGTTTGATCAACTTAGCTATTGCGTAATCCACTATTCATTTGTTATGTTTAACGTTGCGGAAGGCAGGATTGCATTTCATGCTGTGTGTTACAAATTTAATCCATTAACAAGTTTCATTGTGGCTGCCTGGCTTAAGTGCCGCGCCTCTGTGTACATTGCACACATACATGCAGTATATGCAGAGGCTAAAAAAACCTCTATTTGCGGTCACTCCGGTATAGTATATATAGCAATTTTCTTTCTGGCGAGTGTGCATCTCTATCTATTTATCTAATTTCTCTCATGTGAACCTACGCTTGCGGTAGCTATTAAACTGCTGGTAATTAGAGCTGTCGATACAAGCCGCTCAATTCGATTAAAGTTGTCGATATAATAATATATCGTACGCGAATAGCGCATCCTTCCACTCTGCCAATTTTTAGATGAGTTTTAAAACGTAGAAATACCAGGCCCCGACAATATTTTAATACAAGATAATATTTGTAAGAGCCACTGCTAATGACATTCGCAAAATTGACGTACGACTGATAAGTAAAGTAATGTAAGTACTATCTCTAATTATATGGGACATAGTTAGTAAGAATTTTCAGTAGTACTTTCTAGTGATTAAGGGACTATCCTTGTAAATTAATTAAAGCTTCTTATTGACTAGACTGTGAGATATTCGGCATGATTCAGCTATACATGATTTTCACTCAAATAGTTGAACCTGTCTTTGGTTCACATTGAAAATTGCCGGCTGACATCTGGTGGTGCTATTTTCGAAATTGCGGCGGTCGTTAAGCGAAAGAAATTTAATGAAAGAGCAATTACACCGTTTCAGATTGAAATGGTCTCCTACATTAATCAGTCGGGGTCCTTCAATCGACATCGATTAAGACTGTGATAATGGAATGACAACGATTAGCCAACTCGATAAAAGTGGAATCAGACAGCGATTTCCTTCGGGGGAGATGGGGTGCTAGGGAAATTGAGGTGTTTGAGCGTGAACGATCAAGACTTAAATGGGGCGGGCGCGTGGTTTGAAACGACATTAGCACGATGTCCGCCCCAACCATTAGGAATACCAATGGAGGAGTTCGATCGGATCTGGGGAGGCTTGCTAAACTCTAATATCAGGACATGAAATGGCTCTGCGAGGGTTCGGGGGTGTCGAAGGACGATAAAGGGATGGCGCGTTCAATGCCGAGAGGGATTGAACGCTGCTGTACAAGGAGGAGAACTGGGTAGGCCAGCTTTAAGCCTTCCTGAAAGGCATTTGGTAATCGGACTTCTGGAATCTTCAATATAACGGAGAATAATGAGTAATTCTTATCACACGCCACGCTTCATATTCAGTTCTTTGATCTTCAACTGATTCCTATTGCCATACCTTTTTTTAATAGGATTTTATATTATTGCCGTCTTGTAATTTACTTAATCCCTGATTCGAGCACAAAACATCATATAGTGTAATAATGTCTATATCGTGTGCAATATGATTTTCTTGTGTATGAAATTCCCCATGAACAGGCTTCCTCATTTAGGAGCATTCAATGGATGGTGTACTACGAGATATCCGTGCCGTGCTGACAAATACATCAATTAGAGAGTTTATTCTTGGTTTCTCTGGATTTTAACAGTAATAGGTACTCCGAATCCGCAAGCCACTCGCACTGTTTCTATTGTCAGCAGAAACTTTTGACTTTTGTCCGGCGGCACTCCAGGAAATCGAACAGGCTATTCACACCTTTCATTAAGGTACGTACATTGAACTTTGTTTCAAGATGGCAGCCGGTTTAAGTTGGGCCAAGTTGAATTGAAAGATGCCTGAATCGAAGTCGCTTACTTATCGAAGGCACGAGAGCCATCCCAGTGTACGCAACTCAATTTCCACGGAAAGCTTTATCTACTACTTGGAACTTGAGAGGACGATGAAAAGAGGGCCAACCCGAGAAGAGTTGACCCTTACAAAATCGAATACCGCGGAGTTTCTTCTTTTTTACTTCTGTTGTCTTGTCTTCCAGTTTCCTCCATTTATCTTTACACGACTCACGTGTGTAATCCCCAGCGCGATTCCCGGACACAGTTCGAAAGTGCAATAGGTTGAAACTAGTTTCCCTTCTTTCGTCTTAGCTGAATTGGTTTTAGAGAAAGTCCGCGGCTAGATTTATGCTGCTTGAATCTATCGCTTTAATGTCTTGCCGATTGCAGGCTGTTGATGTGTGTTATATACGGACTGTGATCTCACGAATGCAAAAGTACTAGGAAAAGTGTACAAATCGCAGGTATTTTTCAAGTTGAAGCAACTATATTTCTTGTGGTCGGTGATGCGCTCCACTTCCCCCTGGGATTTTTCTCAGTGGACATTGATGGACTTCCGCATCTTACAAATTTCACTATCTTGTTCGAGCAAGTGAGAATAAATATCTGCCCTTATTTCAATCCCTTTTAGCTAACTGGCTTTGCCTTCCAACTATTTCCTTCATTACACCGCCCGAGAATCATAAAAACAAATCATTCTATTTTGGTGAGAATTGGATAAGAATGGATCGTATTTGCGCAGAGTTAATTATTTGGAGAGGCCAATCGGCAACCGTTCTATTAGTTTTCATTTAAATATTGAACTCTGATTTACTCCAATTAAGATAATTGCTTCTACTAAGAGAACTACGTTTACTGTATTGTGTGTACTGTGCTCTTTGTATCTGGATACTCATAACGCAAAATGGGTGCAATTAGCTAAATAACGGACACGACTATGAGAAAAAATGAAAATTTAATGTTGCATACTTATCCCCGCATACGTTTCTCTGTTTTTTCTTCACATTCCAGTAATACTAGCAAACGAAACGGAATCTGTCTAGCGTCAGCAACTCGAAAACATTGAATAACGGCTGATATTTTAATATTGCAGTGTTGGGATAAAAAAATATTTGAATTACACACATGTTTAATTTATTTCGACGTAGAGGAAATAATAAGTAATAGTTGGGAAAATAACCAGGTGAGAGTCGTTAGCCGAAAATTAGTTACTTGAACAAATGTTTTCATGGCTTTACTCTTCGCTGGTACATTTGATAGTTTCTTTTCTGTGTGATGTGCATTGACAAGTAATTGGTTTCATAAAATCTCTTCTTATAAAAGTGAAATGGAGAGTAAAATTAAATAAGGAATACCGGGACGCAGTTATCTGTTATATACTGCTGTATAAACTAGATGCTTGAAAGCATACGGATCGATTGTCAATAAGGTATATTATGTATATTTGGAAGCATTATTCGCAAGGGGGTCGAGGGTTGAATTGCTAGTCCGCAACTCACCGTCTCGCGAGATCAATTTATCTCGCAATATTAGCTATTATCCAATGTGACAATTCAGTTGTTCTCGACGTTAAGTTCCGCTCTTGCATTCCCCCTTGCTATTGCTTTCTATTTCCTATAGAATTTCAATCGAATTTTCAATGCATGATATACCTGAGTGTGAATATTCCTGCAGTACTGCAAAATATGAATAAATGTGTAATCCATTGAAATTCTCGTCCCGTCCGATTAATGCTGCCAATATTTTCGCCGAAACTGAACGAGCGTTACTCTTCAACAATTTCATTTAATTAGCAGAGAGCTGTCCTTTAACTTAACGCGAAAAATACACCAATCGCATCAAAAGCAAACACAGCTGAATGGAAGAGCGCTCGCGGCGATAATATTTGCATAAATAAATATCCGGCGGCAAAGTGTCGTTCGAGGCTTTATGGCGAGCGAGCGCATCCGAAACATACCTCCGCGCCGCCTATCATAAAGCATGGAAGGAGAGAGCTTCATTCAAATTGTGAATACATATGCATTGTAGTACGCCGTTCAACTTTGCATCCAACCTTAAATCTAGTATAACAAGCTGGCATGTAAATCCTATAGTTTTGCGTAAGGTTTGCAAAAAAGTTGGAGAGACTCCTCTCGCATTTCGTTGCGCTTTGCAACTGCATCTTCTCCACTGAATGCGTTCGATGCGATATTTCATCATAGCCACTGACCTCTTTGCAACAAGGTATTCCCGGGGTGATGCTAAACGAGCACCGTCAACTCGCAGGATATTTTAACCAGTTTTTAGGGTGCGCGTGCCGCAACGATCGCCGCTTGAAATTTATTAAACAGCGAGGCTGCGGTGCGGTGCGGTGCGTTGCGTTGCGGCGCCGCCCCTCTTAAAAGCTCAATGAGCTGGATTTTAATCCGGTGCCGGCGAGCAAGCGCTTCTCAGTGAAGTACAGTGGAAAAACTAGAATCGAGAGGTGGCCGATGAGGGTTCGGGTTGAGTGGGTAAATCAGCGCCGGGTAAGAGTTGGCTTCATTACGCAGGATTTATCAGCATCCCCGTGGGAGACTTTTTAACCTGCTTCATTCTTTGGAGTAAGATCGGGGCTAGCGGTGGCGATTGCACGAGCCACCGCTAACGAGCTGAGGTAACCGGGCTCCGTTTCTATCCTACGTGGATTGCCAGTGGGAATGAGAGCGAGAGAACAAGGGAAAGAGGGCGAACGAGAGCGAGAGAGTGTGTTAGGGGTGGATGGGTGGATGGGTGGAGGGCGAAAGAGGAGGGAGATAGAGGGAGGTACGGCTGGCGTTGTGTGTCTAGGAATAGCCATCGCAACCAGGCATATTATTATCTTTGCCATTAAGACATCCCCTTTAGTTAGCATTTCACCTTGCTCTCGCGGGGACAAAGTGTCGTGTCGGCGCTCTGTCTCTGTGTCTCTGTGTGTCGCGGAGGAGGGTTTACCTTCGCGCGCGCTCGGGCAATCTTACACGTCGCTGCTCTACAAAGTGAGCAGGCATCCTGCTCTCGTATTAATATATCGAGGGGGTTCGTCGCTGCTATCCTGCTCCCTGTCATACATTTCCATGGTCCACGCAAGCCGCATATACACATACCTGGATCTGCATGCCATCGAAGATCTTCTTTGATAGCGCGTCGATGCACCCCATCCACGGATCTGGCCATCTATTTCCTCGAAATTCATCCCTCGTTCAGATGCTCCTCTTCACTGTCCTAATGAATCGCTCTCCCTCTCCACCTCTCTGTCTCTTTCCCCTCCTTCTCGCTTTGTCCCTCTTAAATCTCGCTGGGGCCGACATGTCAATTGATTTCGACGCGAACATGCTGAAAATTGGTCGCAAGGCAAAACGCAAATCAATTTATTTGCGGTCTCACGAAATTCAATAATCGAAATGAGTCAACACGTGTCGTCGACAGAGAGAGAGTGAGAGCTTGGCATAAATAGGAGGTGCGTGTTTATATGTTGGATGCAAGCTTTGCTGTTATGATGGCCAATATGTTGGTTATTGATAAGAGGCGACGACAAGCTTTTAGATTTGTCAGCTTTCCCGCGCTGGTTTATTTTCTAACGGCTCTCGTTATCTAAGATGGGAAAACCTTGACATACTCAGGTGGCAAAAATAGGCTGGAAGCTGGAACACTTGGTGTAAACATAGAAGTTGCATTAAAACAGCAGATGCGGAGCTCCGCCATTCTCCAGCCATGGTTCTTTACCACCGTTGCTGGGAAAAAGATAAAATAAAGAAAGCCGAAGATCAACAAGAATGTGCGCGATCCGTAGGTTACTGCCCGCTGCGGTTTCAACCAATCAATCGATGTGATGAATGAATCGCCAGTAATTCTATTTCAACAGGAACTGACACTTGTTGATTTTATCCAATTATAAAATATAGTTGGAATAAAAAGTTTGAGAGTGAAAGTTCTATAAATATACTTCGAAAGAGATTTGAGTGGAGTTTATGAGCATTGAACTTGATTCGTTATCTCGACATACAGATGTGAGACGTTACTCTCGTACTTTTTCGCACGTTAGTCATACTTTTTCAAGGATTACATTCTTATAGTGTGCTAGTAGCTGGAGACGTCCTCGAAAAAGTCTTGTACATGAACGAGTTCGATGCATGCATGCGTCTGTAACAAGTGTAGAGGAATGGACTGAAAGATGGGCGATAATAAATCGGATTCCCAGGAAATTGACTTGCCTTCACTATCGAGGCACAGCTGCATTCCTGAATGTAACGCCGAAGGCTTGGATGCCTTTCGGTTTGACCTACAAAAAGCATCTCCCAGTCCTCGGAGAAACGAATCAATTATAAAGGCGTGATTGTTACCAGTACAGGAGTGCTGATAACAGTGAAACTGTCGGCGTATTTTCTCGCCGATCTATAGTTCTTATTAAAGCGGATATGCGCGAGCAAATTGACGCTTTTGCTTTGTCAAATTGAACGTAATCCCCGCAGCACAATACCTTCCACCTGCTCAATAGGCAACTAGTCTCATAATCATATTATGCTCGATGAAAGTCGCAATTCTTACTCCAATATAATGCACTTATAAATATTCTAAGTACTTCGATAACTAAAGAAACAATTTTCATCGAACGATTGCGATGTTAAAATTACAAATCGTATTATAGTCCTATGTGTATGTATTTTGGGAAAGTCTTGATCTAGCGTGTTAAAGAAGACATGTGTGTTATTCGCATATTATATTTGATTACTTTTCGTATGAATTGCATAAAAATCGGATGGAGAGTAACACATCTTTCGTTTACAATACAATTAACAGACCGACTTTCTTACAAATGTACCTGCTTTCAATGCAAGTCCCATTCACTTTCAGATATGGTCGGAGGTTCTCATTCACTTCTGTCTGAAATCTTCCGTTTCTCAGTGCTACGATTTGCTTCTTAATATGGGCTCAAAGATCCTGGAATAAAACGAAATTAACTAAACTGCATTTTACTTTTAACAGTGATGAGAGCTTTGCGAAAACGGTCAGGTGAATGTCTTCTGCTCCAATTGCTATGTCTGCTCATAGGGGAAACGAGATCTTGGATTTTAAGGGTCGGTCACACCAAGGACGGCCAGATGTTTTTAAGGATCAAACTTGATGATTGATAGCTTACGCGGAGATCCATCTTCATCAGGCTGTTGGTGTAAAGAAGACTTATGCCAATATATGTATACTCGACAGCACAAAACAGCTGCTTTTACTGGTGGTAATTGTAAACAAATACAGAATACAATTTTTTATTCTTAAAAAAAGCATTAACAACAATTTAGAGTCTTATACAAAGGACATAAAATAAGTTGCAAAAGACTTTCTCACGTAAAAAAGTAAGTATATCCTATTTCGTCCACATAATAAAATTTCAATGCAACTCTGCGAAAATATTAAACTAATAGAGACTGGTACATATATTAGTACCAGGATTGAAAGAACAGGCGTTTATAAATTCGAGTTTGTAAAAGGAAGATAATATTATTTTAATCAAGCGTAATCACTTTGAAAGTAAACCGGAACGCTTATAGATTCAAGTGAATGGATTTTAAAGGCTCGATGACGGAATCACTAAAGTATTTGAACAAGGCAATCCAATCAGCGAAGCATAATTTATGATTCCCGGGATAAAACGGTGTTTCAGGAAGCAGGGTAGATTTAGAAGGGTGAGTTTCAGCGCACTTCAACGCATTCCAAATTCAGCTCCTTAAAAGTCGTATTCCCGTAACCGCCAGTTTTAGATATCCCGGTGGACGTGAACAGTGGAGGTTACTCGGTGTCGTATTAAAGAAACAGTGCACTTTTGAGCTGAAATATACCGCCTGTCGCTTTATAAGAAGACTCTGTACTTCCTCTTCATACTTAATTTTTTTCTCCTCTATTATCCCGGACTATCTCCCTTTTTAATTCGCTATTACAATGGTAACACCGGCCCCTTCGAAGAATTAGCGGTTCAAGTGACCTTTCTGCCTGTTCTATTACTCCCTTTTCCTGCTGTTCTCGATAATAACAGTAATTTTCCACCCCCAACATTAAACCACTCTTGATTACTTCGAAGTGGCTACTTGAGAGTCACTGAAGATTCGTTATCTTTCTCTTAGTTTTTATTACGCCCTGAACATGTTACATGGATAATTAGACCGGGACCAATTACGCAGATATGAATACTCATCCATCAAGTGTAGATATTATTAGGATTTGAGTATGTCAAGTTTCGCACACGCAATCGGTACTCGATTAAGATTATCAATATTTGCCACTGTGAGTGATGCACATAATGATCGTTAACAACACTAGTACGCTTTAGTTTGCACAAACTTGGACAGCCAATTGATAACAGGTTGTTTATAGTTGGATGAGACTTCAATGAACTGGAACTTGGTGTTATTAAATTCTATGTAAGTAATTCATAAGGCGGCAATATTTGTAGCTATAATCTAGGGATAGTCAGGTTCTGAAAGGCACTATCTGAAAATAAGAAAGCCTTCGTAGCCGGACTGGCCGCGGTATATCCCTATACTATATGTACATGTATTGGAGACGTTCAAGTAGAAAAGTCAATATAGGCCGCGCCAATTTTCAACCACTTTGCGCTAACCTTTCCCTTGCTCGGACCTGCAACTACCCTGACATTGTCAGCCGTAGGAGAAAGCTCGGAGGACACTCGACAAATTTCATCATTACGAAATAGGTATCGGGTGCCAGAAGAAGGAATCTGCGCTTTCAAAGACAGATCTCGACTGATCCGAATGCATTTTCAGCCAATAACTAGCACGCGGCCGAGTATCATCGACTAGTCAAAAGGAAGCTCAAAGGGTTCGATATAAGCAACGCCAATAATCTATCGGCAGTTTACGCTAATTTTTCCGTCGCTCGGGTACCTCTGATCAACGCGATATTGCCAGCTCGAAAGCGGTACCGGGTGAAAAAGGATACGCTTCAAAAAAGAGATCTCGATCAGTTCGAATGCATTTCCTATTTGATCGGAGTATCGGATAGTCAGTGAAGCTCAAAGGGTTTTTGTGGATCGGTTGTTTCCTAGTTCTTTTCTTCTCTTTTCAATCTGACTAGGGCCGATTTTGTATTTCCCATGTTTTTGCAGCTATTTCTTTTGGAAGGCTGAAGCCTAAAGCCGAAAAGCGAGAGCCTAAAGCATAAAGCGTAAAGGGTGGGCATCCGCGTGCGAGGGGGTGCGCACGCATATCAGATTTTCGCGGGGTTCTCTCCGGCGGGCGGCGCGTTGGCGCGACAGCACGTATCGCTGCGGCGGCTCTTTCGACACCCTCAGTAACCCAGTGTCACTCCGTCGAAGTGCATCTTATACAGCGGGTAACTTGAGACCGCCCACGCGATCATATCAGCTCTCTAAGATCCTTTAGATTCGATCAAAGAAAAACGCGCGTAACAGCCGGCCACACCGTCACCTTTCATCGCCTATAAATCGAACCGTCTTACAAGTTTCCCACCCAGCAACCTAGAACCCACCGAGCGGCTAAGATCCTCCTGATCATTGGTGCACAATCGACCTCGTCTCTAAACTTACCCTACTTATATCTGTGCTCCCTAGGACGCTCTTTCTCGGCTCGCCGGACTTTCCTTTCGCTTACGCGAGCCTTCGATATCCGATCGAACTATTAGTTTCTTCCTAGAATGCTACGCTGGCGGGAAAACCGCTTATTCCAGGTTGCCAGACGGCAACGTTCGGCTTGATGTTTACGTCGATGCTGCATTCCTCCTATGTTTGAAGCGCGAAGATTCTCGAAGTCCGCACACAATTGGGGCATCACTTTTCTTTCACATTCGACAGTAGTTGTGCATTCAGATTTACTTACGGTAATTGATTGTCGTGGCGGGAGAAAGCGCCAGCTGTTTGGTGTTTGTTGAGTGCTGGGACGAGGCCTGCTTTGGGAACTTGATTGTTGGCCAAGAATGGTTTGCTTCGAATGATGCTTTTCTGATTCATTGCTGCCATGGTTGGCGCAATGCCCAAGAAGAGGTGCACCGAGTCTTGAGGTCGAATCTTGGATTAATCGATAGTGATTTTCGTATAAGAACTGGTTTCTCCTGTTCCTCGTATCCAGAGTATCATTTCATCATTTTGCCATTTACGTGAAATTAATAGTGATTTTCTTGCTCTTCTTCTTTGGATGGATTGCATCCATCTTCCTGATTTATTGTCCGTGGAATTTGACTTGCTTTTTCCAACGTCTCGGCTGGAGCTGGGATTTTAGTATCCGACCTTTCGGTTAGATGTGTGCCGCTTTAGTTGGTCGCATCACATTGCAGCTGCGATCGTCACTTTGGTTGGCTTTTATCGCACTCACTGTAAAAAGTTCTTACTTCCAATCCATCTTCGGCTCTCTGTTTCAGACTTCGATTCTCTATTCATTCCACTTTATATTTTATTCCTGTTTTATTCATCAACCTATTCAATCAAGTCTTCCACAATCTTCTTCTCAGCTATCAATTTTTAGGTCATTTTTCTTGCTTGTCATATAGCAGGATTTCTGTTAGTTTTCTTAAGGGCCAAATCCCGGACAAACGCACAGTCATATTCTTCTCGGTATTCTAGGAAATCGTTGACTATGAATAGAATCTCGTAACTGAATCGAAAGTACCAATGTCTTCAGAGGTTGAGATCTATTTCGTTACACTTGAAGATCAAGCATTTACATTTTGATTTGTTTTTCTACGAATAACAAGGTATTTTTTGAATTATTGACGATGATATTCGTTTAATTAATAAATAACTTTGAATTTATAGAGACGGTGGGAAAGCATAACGTTTCTCATCCTAGCTACGGTTCTTCTATAAAATCGTAGTAATTATCACAATACTGAAATGTAGGTTCTTCGTATATTATACTATGCGCTTTCTCTGCTAACATAGTATCTAGTTGCGAACTGAAACTGTATAAGGCTTCGCTTCCTCATGGCGCATATCTCTCCTTAATCCATATATCTATATGATAAAACATAATGAAACTACCTGTCAGAACCGGCTGGTTTTCAAGTGTAATACCAGGATAATTCGATTTAATAGGGTGGAATTCCAATACGTAATTGAACGTATTAAACTCATAATATTCGGGTCGATATTGACCTCTGTGCTTTCTAGGGAAGTTTCCAGTATGATCATTACAAAGATGCCTTCGAGCTCTCCTTTGTGTGTCTGGGCGTTCGTGTAGGTCGGAGTTGTGCCAACTTTGTTTCCAGGCTACTTGGGCCGCGTTTCAACAAAGGCGTGAAAACCACCGGTTCGTGTGCTTCGGGTGCGCGTGTGTGCTATGATTTCGCACTCGATCCTCGAGGAGCCACGTGCGCTACTCTAATTCCGCACACCGTGCGTTTAGAGCACTCGCGTCGCCACAGATTCTGTCGACTGCTTGTTTCATAGAAAGCTATTTCAAGCTGCAACCTGGTGCAGTTTAGTACAACAGGAATCCCATTTATAATTCATTGGCATTTCGCAGGAAGTTTAAAGAGAATAACGGATCAGGAGTTTCGAGAGGTTTTTATCTCTATTGGACATACAATCAGAGAGACGTTCGAATTAAATTTTGGATTTGCTAGGATGTCTATTCAACTGGATTAATAGACGTTTGGATAATGGCATAGGATATTGGATACTCTGCTGTTTTCGTATGAGCTACCTTATATCTAGCTGTGGAGAGGAAAGGGAGCACATTGTTGAAGAGATTCGATAATATATCACGTTCTTCCCGTTTAATAATAATCCTGTTATTGCATGCTTAATTCTCTCTCCGGTGGGAACCCTGTACTCCTTAATACGTCCACCAGTTTTACCTATGTTTTGATTTCGAAATTCTTATTGCGATTGCGATATCGTGCTCGTATCTTCCTTCATGGCATGATAGAGTATTAAGCTTTCTGTCCTTCATATATGCAGTTCTTTGCGGTTGAACACGTATGGGCCTGGCAGTTTTTTCTAAGATTAGTTGCACGACAGATGCGCACAGCGTCCGGAATTTCGTTTAACTTGGGATATATAAGATTAGAAATCGATCGCAGTTGGAAAGTTTCATGATGCAGTGATCCGAGGAAGTAACGGAGTACGAGCATACATCTTACCGAAGAAATGGAGAAGGACGGCCATGCAGAGGGTAAGTTGACATTTCGATATTTCATTCACATATCTTGGTCAACTGAAGTGCATTTCAGTATAATTGAACTACACTGTGCTATTTTGAGTTATTACATATAATTCGATTATGTATGTATTTCCAATACACGCATTCCAGTTTATCACTACAGATTCATCTCGCATTTCTTCATTTCAAACAACCCTGATAAATGATGTGAAACGATGTTTTTTCAATCAGCGTATCTCTTTTATTGAAAAATGTTAATAACCACGTATAAGAACTGTCGCAAAACAGGTAATAGAAAAGCATGTTTTGATAACAGCCTTTTCAATCGAGAAAATACGCGCGGCCTTCCGCCGCATGGGAAGATTATGGAGATTTCGGAATTAGAACGAACAGAATAGATGAATGGGTCAGGTAGTATGAAGCGTATATTGGATGGTCAGCGTTTTTAACACGAGTCGGTATTTCCCGACGGCTGTTTTAATCTCGCGAAAAATACAACTTGTCAGAAGTGTTCACGTGGAAGACCCGATACAGGCCGTGTCACAGCCATCATTATAATTAATGTGACAAGTTTATTGTTAATAAACATATCAGAGACTTGGTGCAGATTCGCAGGAGCAAAGCTATCTAATTGTAATTACGCAAGAGTTATGAACGAGAGAGTTTCCTGCCGAGCTCGCCCAAACACAATTCCGACCGATCTTTGATGTTTTGATACTCTGTTCGAGGGATTGCTGCAATTCGAAACTTTGTCATCTCCATGTTTCCTGCCAATGACATTTTCTTTCGATTCTGATTGGATTCCGAGAATCACATGTGCCATACGGATATGGCCTGGCGAAATTCCGAATTTCGCTGTCGAGTTTCCAACAGGCAATCCAATTCTAATCAGAAGGTTTCGAAGGGACTCAATCAGATGTACATCGGAATTGCCAAGATTTGATTCAGCATCCATGCAACTCTCATGGCTAGTTGCGACAACGCACTAATAAAGCATGCTAATATTATGCAAGAGTAGACGCTGGCAAGATTAAATCATAAAGTACAGTTCCAGGCGCAATTCACTGCCAACGCAAACACTGTAGAGAATTTCAGGCGTCGCTTCTGCTATTAACGAAGCCTAATAATAAGAAAAATATAACCGACGCTACCAGGGCTCTACACTTTCTCTTGATATTAGATCTTGGAATGAAGAAAAAAATGAATTTTTTCTACAATCCACTTTATTCTAATCTGTCCAATTTGTGTGGTTCAAAATTACTTAGGATAAGTTTGGTAAAATTCCATTACTTATCACATTAAATCTTAATACTAAGAAGTGAAAAATCATATCTATATATTTTTAACGTCACAATACCAGAATATTTCCTTTCACACGAATTTTTTTTATAATTTTGATACATGATGATCACATTTTCCTGTCAGCATAAATTATAACTCCGGTTTTTGCGGAAATGTTTAAAGTTAATTAAAACTTCACTGCTACACTCTGAAAATGTAGATTAATTTAATAAAAAGCCAGATGGTGGTGCGCCTGGATTTTTGGGCATATTAGTGGCGGTGGGAGTCGATGCGCAATTATATGCGCAAAGTAACTCGAATACATAAAACAGAAGAATGTCGGCAATTACGTTGCAAAACATCTGGAAGTTAGCGGCTTTCTTCTGGAGAATGTGTTTGCATCGGCCAGCAAAAGCGTAATTAAGTGGCTGAGATAGTATTTCTCCACGCGACAAAAAGGATTCTAAGCCCTAGGATTCCTCGAAACGATATTAAAGCGGAAGTGCTAGCTAATGGAATAAAAAAACGCAGACATGTCGCAGTCGCTACGATCCTTTTACCGCTAACACCACTGTGCTGGAATTGCACTTGATCTAAATTAGCTCAACCCCATTGTCCATGGACTGGCCATACGATAATAAGGGAAAAGAGGGACACCTGGCCAGGAGGGAATGCGCATCACTCAGGCCGACAGTAAAGACGCGACAACGCAGAAAGGGATAGCCGTAATTTTGCCATAATGATAAATTCTTCGCTGCCTTCTGGCCCTCCGCGCTCATACTAGTTCCGCTCTATTACAAGTGTACACTAAAGACGGGGAAACTTCATAATTAGCCTCACAAACTAGTAAGCGAATTTACTCGAGGCTTACTTCTTGTTGCTCGTTAAAACGCTCGATTTCGGTGGGAAAGTTCGTAAGACTAGCAATTACAGCTGGATTGCGTTTTAAAGCACTGCGGTCCAAAGTTTCACTTGAACAAGTGCACGCGAAGTTCTCGATTTATTTTAAATTGTATTGTTGCTTTCTAGTTTGAGATCTCAGTTTACACTTGTTTTAATTGCAATTGCGAAATAGCAGGGAATTGTTTAGAGTTTCGGATTACATGACCTGAACGATGATACGGCACTAATTGATATTTGCACTTGATATGTATACAATTTTTGAAATCGTACAAATGTTTGAAGGCGTGTATGCATGTGTATATGTATAAACTTTCGTGGAATATGATTCGATTGTGTGAAAAGGAAATTTATATTTCGATCAGTTTCAAATTAAATTGGTGAAGACATTGAGTTTATAAACGTCTTTCATTGTGTATACAAGTTGCTGCAGCTGGTACTTTTCTCATCAGCACTTTAATTAATAAGTTTCGAAGCGCTGGGAAACTGTTCAAGAGGCTACTGTAATCGAACTCAACTTACACTCTTATTTGCTGGCGTTGAAACACTTTACGATTTTAGATTGGTGTAACAGCGTGACTTAAGCGTGTGCATTAATATACGAGAATAAAATTTATAGGAGAATGACAGGATATTATTTGTTTAAACTGTGTCCCATAATTTTGATTATTTCTCTATTTTTATGGACGGAGAATGACAGGATTTCGTTATTATATTAAACTCTTTTCTCAAGCAAAGTACTTCCGTGATTTGACACCAGGACTAAAACTTTCATTTATCGGGAATAACATCAGAGGGAAAAATCGACGGTTCTGCAAGTGTTGAAGCTTTCACAAGGAAAGGAAAGGCGGCGAAAGATGTGAAAAGGAAACTCACACCAAGTCTTTCTAGAAGCAAAAACTAAATCAGTTAGAGGCGGCACTGCTTTTGCCTTGTTATCCAATTACCACTCTGTCGCCTGTCCTTTGACCCAGGTTAATCATACTTCTCCTCCACCAGCTTGTATACTGTCAATTTATTCTCGGTTCTGCCACTTCGTATTTAACTCTTTACTGTAAGGGGATTAGGTCTGCTACACGTCCTTGCGCTTGCTCCCCTTCAACTCTATGCAATTACAATCACAGTGCATTACCGTCGTGGTTTCCAAGCATTTCTTCCTGGCTCTGTTATATTTAATGCTCAATAAAACAATGGAATTAGCACTTCGGCTGATCACGATTTCAATCTCGGTTTCCAATTAAAGGTAATGTATGGATATTTACTAATTTATTCAAAATCATCTAACTATTGGTATGCGTGAAGGTTTGGCGAATACAAACGAGCATCCACCACAATATGCTAATTTTCTGTATTCTGTATCATCATCAGCGTTATTATATGAATAATACGAACTTTCATCCGAGAATAATTATGGAGCATGTGTCGTTAGAGCGATATGCAAATGTTAATACCAAATATACCAATACCGAACATTAAATTTTTATGAATTAGCTCGAACTGTAAAAAATTGAAAGCCTCGAGTCTTCAAAGCTTTAAGAGACTGGGTGAGATTAAAAGGTAAATTGAGAGGTACTTTCATACTTCAACGGTATGCATAATGCATTTAAAAATTCGTTCTACGTTTCAGAACATGCAGATGTAAATTGACGGTACTTCCGACTAAATAAGCCAAGCTTTTATGAGAGAGATTTGGTGATACATAGACGCTGGCATTGCTGTAGGTCTTTTCCATTCTTGACAGTCTGAACTTGTTCAGGCAAGCTGTAAAGTAGGTCACTGGGTCAAGACAAATGACACGAACAAAAGATAATTAGCATCTTACATTTTATTATACAGTTGTTATCAACTCTTCTCGGTATATTGTCACAATTCTTTCCATTTCATTCTACTTCCTTTTCCCACTAACTTCTTTATATCATTCTCTATATGTACACTTTTATTGACATTACTTTCACACAACACTCATATGATTATTTAAATTGATCATATAATTGATGCTTATGAATGATTTGCATTCATTTTTACAATTTTGTGTTTTCTCGATATTTAAAGGGAAGATCTAGAAGTGAAATTGCAACAAGAATGGGCTAGTAACGTCACTGCGATCATGGAAATTCTTCATTGGTAGATTGCACTCTGTCGAATATAATTATAATATTATCGGATTATGAATATATAACATTATCATTATGAATCTTTGGTTACCATGTCGAATATCCAATTTTCTCTCATCATATTGCAAGAGGGATGTAGCGTGGCGTCATTCACAAACTAAATTATCCTTGCACTGATAATAACAAAGCAAATTAAATCGTTGCATATTTTAATGATGATACATAGTATTTTTGGAGGCTTGGAAGCTCTAACATGGAAAGGGAGTGTAATCAAAATACCAGTATAACTTAAGTATTGAATTTCATTAGGGCATGTGGTTGCATCCATATTCTCTCATTTGATAAAGAATAATGACACCTGCGTTACTTGTGTCACCATTATTCATCACCTTTCGTAATTAATCGTACGTGGTTTCGAAAGTTCATAATAATAGCTGCAAAAAATATGAGGAAGCATAAAACTGTTGTCACCTTTTTTGAACAGAATAGAACATGCGTGATTAAATGGACAGACGCTTAAAAAGGAAATGCATCTGTGAAACGGAAGTGCGTACTAAGCGTTTTAATACGCGTCCCCGAAACATGCCGTGGCAAACACAGTTGCGTTCTTGGAAAACTGAGCTAAACGGGAATATGAGAAGCGGGTACCAATTTAGCCGGTGCAAGGAAAGGAATTTTTAAATGAATTCTATTTAAACAGCTATGCTAGCAACTAATTGTGCATTTTTGGGAAATTTATTGCCATACCAGCCAGCATCGCTGAAGCACTTCGATAATTTCGGTTAGTAGAATTTTCTGTTACTGTATTGTTTTCCCTTATTTTGATAAAACCGGTCGATGATAAAATACACAAAACGTATATAAACACCGTGAATTGAAATCCAATAATGCTCGAGTGTGCTTGTCGTCCATTAACCAATCTTTAATAATAACGATGCATTCTGGAATCCCCGTTTATAGTACGATCATAATCCTTAAATTGTTCGTTGCATTTCATGGAAGAAGATATTTCTTACTGCTAGAAAACACTTTACTATAAAATAAATCAAATTCAAGGAGTACAGACAGTTTTGAGGTGAATTTTAAAATCGTTTGTCCTCTGCTATGTTAAAAAATCCCACACATTTTGAAATAAATGACCATTCACCATAGAAATCATCATAAATCTTAAACGTAAACATTTCGGTGTTGTTTATTTGTGCATGGGAATTGGAGTTTGTTATGCCAAGAATAATTAGGCGATTAGCAGTTGCCAGAGGCGGAGCACTTAGTGCAGAAACTTCGCAGCCCGTGTTTACCTGGTAATAAGCGCTTAACGATCATTTGAAGCAGACATCTTCCGCTGAATTCGTATAACTCGGTTACTAATAGCGCTTCCTTCGTGTGATCCTCTTTGAACGGTTAAGAGCCTGTTTGCAAGGATGCAGTTTATAGCAAGATTTCCTTAAAATAGCATTGAAATAGAGAAAAAAGGTGAATCGAATGAAATGTGTGTAAAAATACATTATAAAAATCGATAATCCTGTTGAGGTTTCTTGGCTTAGCTGCATAGCTGGCGCCAGCATTCCTTCGAAATAGTCTGCGCTAGAAAATCTCTGACGAGCGTGACGGTCGGTACATTATCCGTTACAGGATTCCCTCCATTATTATTATTGTTGTTATACGCGTTCTATTACTAAGTACAATGATTTAGCTATTCTATTGGTCGGTACATACGACACTTATCATTATGATACGGTTGCTATACGTATCGTCGACCCTCCAAACATTCAGAAAGGCTGGAAAGAATGGACAAAAACTGAAAAAATAAGGGGAGCTCAACTAATCAGGAAAACGCTCTTTCTGAGTGTTTTCGATATCATTCCGGCTTTTTCACCGCTGATTCGTTGTTTTCTAATCTATTGAATGACCAAACAATCGATTTCCGAAGATTTCGAGAAACTTGGAGAAACTTGGAAAAATAAGACACTTTAAAAATATGCTTTTATATCCTGATAAAAAATAGTGTACTAAAACGTGAAAAAAGCTCCTCACCAGCAGCAGTGTGACAGACGGCCAGAAAACACGAGTTAATCTAAAAGCATATAATAAGTCTTTCCTTCTTTAAAATTGCCAGGTACTTCAGCTGTAACTCCTTTAAATCAGAAGGACATTCAAATGTCGGAAGGTTTCTTTGCGTCGACGTATTTAAAATTTAAACAGATTTTTCACTATGAATTGAAATACTTAATTATTCAAAGCTTGTCATGACTTAATTTCTCGATTTGCCATAATAAAAGAAATGCATCGCTGTATTATGAACAGCATTGGTAATTTGAAATTGTAATCTATGAAAAAATGTGCACAGAAACATTCATTGCTGCTTTTCTTTACATAACTAATACTCTTTTACATCATTACTATGTTAAAGATATTATTACAAATAGAACTAGCAAGTCTGCGGGAATAGACATAGTTTTGTATAAAATATATACATATAACAATAATCTATGATACTGTATCTCTACTGTGATTGAATACCAGCTCTTAGATTCAGTAGTGCGGCTCAACGATAAAAGAGCCCATTTTTTCCGATTGTATCTACAATGCGAAAGAATTTCAAAGTACTCAGTTTTCGCCGATCGGTTCATGATAGAGTTCAAGGCTACAGCAATGAAATTCCAGAGAAATCTACCACCATCTATTCAAGACTGTCTATTTACGCAATCTGAAACTGGCGCAGAAGATTTATATATATTTGTGCGATATAGTGATAATGCGGCTAAAGCAAAATAAGCTTTCACCATGTTTCCATTGTGCTGTTCTATAGTTTCCTGCGTTAATTATTTTGCCGGCTTGTTTTTTCTCTCGCCACCATAGGAGCGTTCTCCAACGAATGCATCGATTTTCATGAATGAAATTACTACGCAAACAATACAAGCTTAATAGAGTTCGTTGAAACTAGCAGGAAAGGCTCAAGTGCAATTAACGCTAGAGATTCTTCGGGTTGGCAGAGTGCAATCGCACACTGCGTAGCTTCAGCGGCAGCAGACGGTTTTCCCCGGAATTTTTTCCATGTGAACTTCCGCGTCATTCAGTGGACCCTAAATACTTCAACACTGGAGAGTTGTGCCGCTATGTACGTATGTATTACTAAACTAAATTATAAATTTAAAAATTCAAATTAATTATTCGTTTGTTTTCAAAATTTTTGTTTAATGCACACAGTAAACAAATTATTTATCATTCTATTATATAGAGACTAGTGATTGTTAGCTCCGAAAAGACGAATCAGATTTTAATGTGCTAGAAAGAAACCTAGTTTTATATTTTGATACGGAAATATACAAACCGGCACAGTGTTTGTGCACACGATTTAAATGTGAATGAATATATTAATGAAGTCAATATAGTAGTCGAAGGTCGGTTGACAAAGGGACGCGAACTTTTCGTAGAAGCCGTTTTCGACGTTTCCCTTTAATTAAAATCCGCCGGAAGCGAGCGGTGGAGGGGTGGGTAGCGTGAGGGAACGGGAACGGGAACGGGAACGGGAACGGGAACGGGAACGAGGTGCTATGCGCCCGACGAAAGGAGGGATTAGAGTTCCGGGAAAATGGAAAGCTGAATAGTGATCGGGGAATTCCGGCGGGTAATATTTCCCATTTATTAGAGTGGAAAAACGTGAGGAAATCATCCTTTTTATTGTCGGTTATATCCATGTTTTATGGAGTCAAACGGATGGAGTCATATTAAAAGCACCTGGCGCCAGTTAATTGAAATTAAAGTCACTTCGTCCACATTGTTTGCTGGTTGTGGCATTAATAAACCGGCTTGTCCGGCACACCCGTGTCCTATTTCGTAAATTCGGAAAATCTAATTGTGTATGGACATAGTTTTCAGTGATAAAGAATCAGTTAAACACTTGTGAACTTCCTTCAGTATCAAAAATATACTGGATCGGTCCGTTTAAAATAATTATTATCGATTGTAGTGTATATGTATATCACACCACTTTTTCGAGAAACCGTTTATTTTATTCCAAAAATGAATATGCAAATGCCATTTTCGCCTATTTTTTCCATAAAGTGACATATGGATATTTAATATCTTTAAATATCACTTTTCATATATTTACTATAACAGTATGATAGTATTAAATATGTATTAGTTTGTTTTCATTTTGTTCTAATGTATGAAGTAGAATAATATTGACTTGGCACGCACTGTCAACGCAAAAGAAGTTAAAAAGAGCTATCCAATCTGAGTTAAATCGCTGTACAAATACATGAAAAAATCCGTGTTGCAAAAGGTAGTGGAAAAAAGTAGCTCGGCCGAATTACTCAACTGAGATTTCTGTCGCAAGGAAAGCCGCACTTTCTACCAGTTAATTCAGCGTAAAACTTTTTCTTCCTGCACCTGCACCGACGCTCGACTTTTTCTTCGTTGATACACATTTGACGTATCCCAGCATCGACATCGTTGCTCGCCGCCGCTTCTGTTCCGTCGGAATTGATCTCTTTTTTGAGAGTCCCAGCAAGCGTAGCTACTCTGTACGCATTAAGGATACGGCTTATCGGCCTAGAACCCTAAAGCCCCCATTTCTTGTCTGGCCAATCTAGTTCAAGAAAAAACGACGATTCTATCTATTACTACGATACAGATGACCCCGGAGAATACTAACTGTTGCGTGTCTCTCTGGACAACAATTACGCGGAATGTCCCCTTTCGTTAGAACGAGCGAAACATTCGATAGACTTTAACATCGCTTCTGGCGATAAATTCCTATTGAACTAACGAAATAAAATATTAACTACAATTTGTTTCATTTATCTCTTTCCTTAATGTTGCTAAGCACCTGGTGAAACGAATATAAGTGCCCGGAAATTATTTGCCCCTATTCGAAGATTGTTTTCGAGGGAAGGACTTGGCGGTAAATTAAGATGAATTGTTGAAACGAGCTCTAGCCACTCACTGCATCTTCGCGGGCATTTTTGAAGCAATTAAATTCTCATTTCCAAGCGCAGTAAGGTGAAGCCTCGAGTTACTAATGGGAAGACATTGCTCTGTTCGCAAAATGCGTGGGCCGTGTAATCTAAACCGTAATCACCACTTTCAGATTTCGCTAAATCCACCGAGCACGAGATTAAGAGATAATTGCGAAAGTCAGTTCGATCTTGTAATTCTTAAGTTACCTAAATACGACTGTAACCGCAGGGAAATCCCGCAAGAACCGCTTTAATCATTTTAACCAACAGTTTATCAAAGCACTAGTGGAATGTGATAGCTTGCGTTTATTTTATATTCCAGTCATATGCGCTTCCGCCTACCACTGCTTATCTTCCATTTTCATTGTCTCATATTTCCTGGAATTAATTTCTATGGTTTAACGATAGGCGACCGATGCTCCCAGTAAATTCGGGATGGCATTAAAGGGATTTTAAATAATCCAGGATTGGTTGAGCTATGAAGCACAGTTCAGTTCATCATTACGCACTCGTAAGCTAGATATCATTATAATCGGATGATGAATTTTATTATTATCAGATGTACAACCACAACAAGCTTTCGATTCTGCATTTCAATTAAGGTGCGTAGTGACGCAATTGAAATTGATTCCGAATTGCGTAATGAAAGTTTAACGAGGAGCCTGGCCCATGGGATGATTTCTCGCTTGCACTTTAAACCGGGAATTGGAGGGAAAGTTATCGGGATTGGCTGAAATCACCGGCGACTACAGTAAAAACTTATCTCTGAGCAGCGTATTTCTTTCGCCAGGATCGAGGCACATCCGCTTTAAGGGCATTTCATGTTTTTAGGTCGTATTTCGCCGAGGGACATTTATAGCTCTATCCATGCTGCTTTATAAGACGATTCTTGGCTATTCGTGTTATTTCCTTCTAGCGCATGGACTATGAACTATTTCACGTACTATTGCTGGCTTCTGATAAATTTCCATTCAATTCTTTTAATCTACTTCATAGTTGTCTATTTGTGGACAACTAGAAAAATTGTATACATTGCTACGAACCTAAATAACCCTTTAAATTTCATAATCTATCTAAAATCAGTTCAAATGGAATATTTTGCAGATCAAAGAATGATGACTTCTTTCTTTGACTGATTCATTAGTCATGAAAGACTCCTCCAACACTTTTCATTCCTGAGGCTTTAGAAATCCACTGATATCTCGTACAAAACGCATATCTTCATAAGACCTGGTGCACTTATTACCGGTTCTTTAATTACTGAAACACTACTTTGGCTGTCAGAGGCGTTATGCCTATAAGACTTACAAACATCAATGGAGAGATGCATGCTTTTGTTCCACTTTTCGATTGAGACATGTAAAAAAGGAGGAGAGTATAACAGATATTACCAAGTGGTTAAAACGAAATGGAGCCATTGTGTCCAGTGAAGTGGGCACCATTAAGAAATCAAAGGGAAAGTAGCGATACTTATGGTATACAAAGGGCATTTTTAAATGTGTGCTGGGTTTTGCGGTTTGAAAAGCAACCGCCAAACAAGTAGAAAGGCACGGTCGAGGAAAGCAGGACGACTCACAACAGCGACGTGAACAACACCGCGGCAATTTCTCAATGGGTTTTATTCGGACCAATTTCGTCCGACATTCTGCTTCTGACTTGAGGAAAGAATTAAGGCCAGCCAACGAGCACGCGGAAATTCTCTGCACTCTCGCAGTTACACTCGTAACTCAAATCTTTCGACTGTAATAAATGCAACGGTGCATTCTGTTCGCTGCGGTCTAGCACTTTGGCACGTAGCCTGGCTAAATAGAAGAAGAGTAAATGACGTATAAGCATACGTACGCACAGTCACCGTCCAGCAACTCTTTCCACTTTTTTCCAAGAGGTTCAAGCAGTTTTCATTTACCTTCGCAAGTGTTTATTCCACACAGAGCGCAAGTTGCCCTGTCCGATGGAAAATGTACACCTGCAATGCAAATGTTCCAAGTGTATATTTTCAGAAGTGTACGAATCATTTATCTCGCTTCTATGTTGGAATAATTTATGTTCCTATGTATAATCTGTTTATATATGAAAGTAAAGCAGAAATTTTAACCTACCTTAAAGTCAAGGTAATTTCGCTATTGGAAGACTTTTTGATTATGAAATGTAGTAAAAGATTAGAGCATATTAGACAGTGTGGTTTTCATGGATGAGTGTTTCATGTCCACTTAATAGTTCTGATCGACAGCGAAAGGAAGTCGATGCATTGGTGCATCATCCGTCATCTGACTCGGAATAACGGGATACACGCATGGATCATAAATCATTCAATGGTTCAACCGATTTTCGATATAACGGAAGCTAACACGGCACGACCGTTGCTGTGCAATCAGAACAGCTCCCTCGTTGATTTCACGGCTGTGGACCACTGCTGCAACTTGAATTTCGACAGATAAGATCATGTTTGTTTAACTCCATGTTTGCGTTAGTAATTCCATTTTCTGAAGAATAACAATCGTGTTAACAGTTATCAGGAAAAAAATGTATGTAAGTGGCATATAAAATGTAAATATGTTTATTTGTTTCGGTGGAAGAAAGCATCGAGCTTTAAGTATTACCAGAACCTGAGTACGAAGTAATAGAAGGGGATATATCAAATATCAGTACTCCCATGGAGATAATCCGGCGAATCAAATCCTGTTCCCCCAACCCTCTGTGTCCAGCCAAAGTTACCCTCGTCGCAGTTTCCCTTTATCGAACCCTCGAGGTAAATCTCTCGATCCCGTAAAGAAACCTGGAGGACAGCGTGCGAGGATGCCAAGAGCGGGCTTTCTAGGAGGGTGGAAGGTGAAGTAGGAAAATAGGGGTGGTAGAAAGTATCCCTGCTTGACCTTCCATATCAATGTCCTGCGTTGCTCATGTGGCTATGAAACTGAACCCCAAAACCTTGATTACTTTCTGCGCTCCATCCCGATTCTCATTTCCCATTTCTCTCATTATCAGAGCTCAGGCAATATGACGGAAACGTGTGCCGCAGAATAAGTACAAAATGTAGTACGTGCAAGTCGCTGATAAGATGAGCGAAATCTTCAACGGATTACTGATTAGGAAAAGTTTGGGGGAGATGAATGGATCAATGATTTGTATGTAGCATAATGATTCTGGGATGTTTGAGGGGTCGATCAGGTCCCCTTGCCTGCTCTATCGCATAAAGAATATAAACCTCGCCTCTTCTGTGATTGATGACTTCTAGCGGTGTGGAAAAATGATGAAAGTCAACGCGTTAGGGCACGTCGACTGACTCGAAGGAAAGCGTCTTTATTATGGCATTTTCACTGCCGACGCATTTTTAATTTCCCTGTATGCATTCCAATCAGTTTTTCATAAAGAGTTCATGAAAATCTATGAGTAATTTTTGTTTCAATATACATATATGATATGTTTTTATCTAATTCCCGACGGATCTTCTTTTGGCATACTATAGCAGATAAAATAATTTAATCGATCATATACAATTTATTGAATACCTACAGATTTACCAGGAATTGTTTGCTGCTTAACTTGTATTTTTAAATCCAGTATTTTATTGTACACTTTATCTTACATTATACACTTTGAAATTCCCTTATAAGATATCGGACAAGCAGGCAGAGAGTGGTCGAGCTGAAGAGTGAAAGTGCATTATCCAACACATAAAGAGTAGAAGCTTGAAGTATTTCTTTTCTGTCACGAAGTATTTTAAATTCCCAGGAGTTGTGCGATCCCTAAGTCATCCCATCTTTGCTAAAGACTCTTCGCTATCAGCTATATCTATCTCTGCGCTCATTCGAGCCTTGAATTAAATTACATCTTGGAAGGTGGCCGAAATAGAAGTCGCAAACCGACTTGCCCTACTGCCACGGCACAGCCAACAGCGTCGTCTACTCTAATTTCATTCTATTCCGCGTCGTTGATTCTTCCTACTGATCGACACATTCATTTTCTCACCACTCGCACCTTCACTTGTCCTACTAAAATCCGAGGCCATTTCATTCCTTTCATTCTTTACTGGACATTGCCATACCGGAATACAACCATTGCACTGTTTTCAGCTGGCAGTCTGTCATAATTCGAAAACAGTGTATTTTAACGAATTCGACAGAAATATGACTCTTCGAACAGATTGCATTTTATTTAGAAGAATTAAATGATAATTCATTTAACGCTGCTTCATTCGAAGCCTCTTCCATCTCCGATTTCCGTTAATTTATTATAAGGGAACACGGCATCGCTAAATTAATGTACAGATTTAATCTCCATTCAATTACCTCTCGTCTCTAACGCAGCAACCTCTGATCAAGGCTAGTTCATTCATGTATCCCAGACATAATAAGCGTAGTTTTTTGTACGATTTAATTTTACGCGCTATATAATTAGATTAACGGAAGTTGCGTTGATCTGAAAGAAGAGCAGCATGAGATGCGGAGCGTGAGTTAGTTTAAAAAAAATTCCGTTATTTATTCATCGGAGGACATACTATCTGCGTATACTTTTATCGCTTCCTGATACCATAAAGAAGTTGAGGAAGCGGGAGGATGGTCGTTACACCCATTGTTTTAGAAGAGCGGTTCCACTCTATCGAATCGCTCCTCGCTCCCTTTACCATTCTTGCTCGCTGAGCCACCCAATCTTTATAAGGTGACAACCATTATTCTCCTCTACTGGCGGGAAAATAGCTGGTTATTACCATCCCCCATTATTACGTCGGAATATCCAAATTCTTATCACCTTCAATTCCTCTCAGCAATGTTTCCCAGATATCTGCCGCGCGCGTCCCAAGTTTATTTATAAACAAACTGGGTTATTTACCTTCGTGCAACCTGCTGAATTCGTTACGCCTCTCCATTAGTTCTTCTGTAGTGTTCATTAATATATTTTATATTCATTTCATAATATGATATATAATATTATAAATTATAATGTTACGAATATGTTCCCACACATCAACTATCTGAAAGTATGAGTTATTTTATTAATCAATTAACAAAAGGCGAATGAAGAATGCAAGACTGTAGCGGCGCGACAGTTAATTATTTAAATATTCTATTAGCCGAAATCATATATTAAATGAGAACATCAATGAATAAAATGTATTATTCGCTGTCGAGTAGCACTTAATGATAGTAATAATAGAGTTGGGTAGTGGAGTCGTAACTCATTCTCTTAGACATGCCTCATATGTACTCTCCTATATACGAGACTCGTTTGTTGGGATAATCGATCACAGCCAATCGTTGGTCAAACAATTTTATCTCCCCGTTTCGTGGTAGAATCGGTGTTGCGTTATGCCTGCGCTTTCCCAGTGCGTCGTGAAATCATCGGAAAATGTTTTTAGAGGCGGTTTTCCGCGCGGTAAATCAGTGGGGATTATTTCATGGATGCATGGATTAATGCGAACAGCAGACACGTATTTTACTGTTCGCAACTGGAAATGACGAATACGTTTCGGTCCATGCTAGTGGACTTCACGTACTTTGCTGTCTTGAGGATTATCGATTCGGCCTTACAAGCGACACTCACGAACCCGACAATTTACGAAAATATGACATTTTATGGAAATATGAAGAATTCCGAATACAGAATTGTTTTTAATTGCCGCCCAAAAATAGGGTAAAAGGATGAGATCGTCGCTTTAAAAGAAGCGGATTATTTCTTTTGGAACGTTGGTGTGTGAAATGACAGCAGCTGTTAAATAATTTAAATCATAACTGAGATTGTTTTATGCCTACTCTCAATAATGTGATTGAAGCAAAATCATCAACTCAATTATATATTCAACATTTTAACTTGAGCGCAGGTGATAAATTATCAATACGTATGGAACCATCTCACTTATGATTTAACTGCTTTTCAACAGTTCCTGCCATTTCACATATAAACGTTGCGAGTGACAAAACCGACCTCTTTTTAAAGGGCCGGTTTAAAGCACACCTTTAAGCCCTTTTTGGACAGCAATAGAAAATATTTCTGTATCTAGGATGAGCCCCTTTATATTTTCACGAAATTTAAAATTTTTTCAAATATTGAAGTTTACAAGTCTCCCTTGTTAACAGTTTAAGGAGAAGATTTCCTATAACGACTGGTGACCGGCCGAATCGATAATCCTCAAGACAGCAAAGTACGTGAAGTCCACTAGCATGGACCGAAACGTCCACCGGATTTTCGATACTAAAGCCCAGTGGAATTCGATCGCCTATCCAGCTTTCTGCTGGAAAGCTGCTTCATTGCAGCACCGTGGACTTTAGTACATAGTCGAACCATCTGCAGATCGTATCAGTTTCGTTCAAGAATCGAGAGGAGCTTTAGTTCCTTTATCAAATTCCACTTTAATTGGACAAGCAATTAATAAGAAAAGTTTGCGATAATTAGGACAGGAATTGCAAGTGTTCCAATCTTAAAGCTAATTCTAAGATTCTATGTATACGGAATACCATAACTTAGATTTATAATACAAGAGACTAATTTGATAGATAGTTTTTAATTATTCATGTTCTTAACAAAAATGTCGAAAAGTGATTGTATTGGACTCACTGAACAAAGAACTTTTACTTTCAATCCACATGAAAGCCACTCTTCTCCGTGGAATTGTTACGTATGTATAGATGCTTTGTAAATTGTCATCCAAGTATTTTTCTTGGCTTGGCGACAATACGTAATGATTCGCGACGGAACCTTAGTTCGTGAAGGACAGGCTGTTTTCTAACAATAGATGGTAGTGGTAGTTTCGGTATCATAGCTATGCGCCGTACACACACCAACACGTAACCGAAGGTTCTTTCTACTATTTGGCTGTTTCGTGCTATTCTTATCAAATCTTTTGAACAACACGATATTGGGCGAAGGTTATCTTTGTAGTTTATTCACCATGGACGATGCAATTTTCAGTGAGAATGAGTAGTTGATGCCCGCAACCGTGTTTCACCGGAATTTACCGGAAGAATGCCGAATTTTCCATGGCTATTTGTATTCGAGCGGTGTGAGGATCGTTTCATATCATTAAACTGCATACATGTACAGTGTCGAGTTTACTCACGTCCCCGAGCGAGAGTTATACATAGAGGAGATCGGCAAAACTGCACGGTGACCTATTTCGTGGATTGATCGGCCCCATTGTCAGTCTACATGTGGTTCTAATCCTCGGTGAATGTTCCTTTGCTCTATAAATGGAGCGGCTGCTTATTCAAAAACATTCAATCTTTTTCTCATGCTTTATTTAAAGAGAAGTGCGTGGGAATTGCGATCACATCGTCGCCGGTATTCGAGGTGTAATACAAACAATGTACCGCTATGGAAACTTAATCGCATTACACCGTTTGTAATTATGTTTACCACGAATCCGGTGTGTTGTCCGTGCGATATGGAATCGCGAGTAAGGTATTAACTGTTATCGTTCAATGAGTACTTGAGCTTTATGTAAATATGTTATATAACTCAATTTATCCACCGATTTATTACATTGGATCTTCATTTAATTATCGTTCCAATCAATTACTTCTGGTCTGCCTCTTGGTGCATATTTTCTCCCATTAGCATAATTAATGCTTTGGATGTTTTCTCCGAGTTACACGTCGCAATGCGCTGCGGAATGTTCAATCGAGGAAAGTAAATAACATCGGCATATCGAACACTTTCGACTAATTTGTAGAGCTTCAATTAGATAAAATCTAACAGCATTTCATGTTGATATTGTGCTTCTTGTCAAAATCAATGGACTGTGATTCTCAATGAATGCACAATGGTCAGGCAGAGGCGCAAAAAGCTTTGGTCGGCTTCGATCCAATGTTAGAGCTGTTTATTCGCGCGCAAGGAAGTCGAGCGCGTCTATCAATCTTTTTCTCAGACAGGTGATTGGTCGTCGAAAAAACAGAAGTGGGCTTGCCGAAGCGCGCACTATCCGGAACCGTTTTCTGCCCGTACCGATACCAATGCCAGTTTAAATTTGAGTGCTGTTCTATCCAACCAATTTAAATAATAGCAAAAATTGACTATCTAAGACAGCTGTTGATCAATCGCATATCACACTTTATTGTTTGCTTCCTTATTTAAAGATGAAGGACTGAAATTTGTAGAACAATCCGCGTGTCCATCTAAGAACTCGTGTTACTTAGATTAAACAGTTATTGCGGCAAAATGGTTTTTATTAACGCTATTATTAAGCAGCTGGCTGGATAACTCTGGCGAAATTCACTTTTCTTAGATGCTCGTATATTTTGATTTTATTACCCTTTTATGCTTGCTAAGGTTATAAAACGGGAGCGATGCAAGCGGTGCATCTGCCAGCCCAGATTTATGCATCGCGTAGGATTAATTTCAACGGACGGCGCAAAGCCTTTGCGACAGCCACTGCAGAAAGTAACAAGATGATCGATAAATAGAATGCCGGCCGATTCGAGCGTGCATATTCTTCAACTCGTTACAAGAAAAAAGAGGCGTCCCACATGCCGTAACTTTCGCAATAAGCTCAAGTGTATCTTCACATTGCTCGCCAACTGCAATTCAGTATTCGACTTTACGAATGAGACATTCCTGTACTATTCATCATTTAAACAATCTTAATCCATATGTACGTTCGAAAGAACAAAGCTTGCGATCCTTTACAAGGCTTTCACAAATCTTTAATAAGTACCACTATCTATAATATCGAAGAGAAGTCAAATATTCATAGAATACATAAATTGCCGTTAAATTATACCAGGCATTGTACAACGTAATCTGTACTTTCTGATCTACAAATGTGTAGGGATTTACTAAAATAACTACACACCTGCTATACATTAGTACAAACGTGTATATACTATTCATATAATTTCTAATCCTATTCCATTCGCTTTGGTTACTGATTGAGCTACTTATATGTATAAAACAAGAGTGCGCAGCTATCTGGTATGCGGAAAGGGCTAACAATAATTTAAGTAGACGAATTTCCTCGAGTGGCGCGATGCAGCGTGGGGGGAAGGAGACTGTTATCGGCGATAATGGGGAATCGGTAGGTGGAGAAAGTGTGGACGGTCGAGGGGAAGGAAGGAAGGGGGTTGGGGTTGGGGTTGTCGGGTGGGAGGGAGGGAGGAAGGAATGGCGCAGAGGGAAGCGCAAACGATAGCGGGCGCACGAAAGGGACTCTTCTCTCCTCCGAGGATTGGTTTTGTCGGCTGGTCTCGCACTCGCTCGGGGTGGCACGCTTGCGCGCGGTCTTCAAGGCGAGCTTTCGAGCTCTCGGACCGCAATGCGAGCCGTGACACGTGGAGTCGGTTATCCTGCCGCTTCCAAGTTGTTTCACGCTTTCGGCGCGAGCGGACCTCCCGTCGCTCGTCGGCAAGCGCTCGCGCGCGCGCGCACCACCTTCTCCTCCTCCTCCTCGTGAAAAGGCCACCGGCCAAACAGAAAGAGAGAAAGGGAGGGAGAAAGCGAGGGAGCCGAAAGTACAACGTGCAATCGTAAAGCCGCAAGACATTGCGATGCAACCCTCGTCAAGGGAATTCTCCTTCTATTTGAGATCGCGTGTACTTATCCGATAAAAAAACAGAGAGAGAGAGAGAGGTCCGCTTGTTACCTGCCAGGGAAATTGATCGCGCAACGAACTCTCTCTGCCGTAATCTGTGTGCGCCGCCAAATTGCACGAGTGCTTCTCTGTGATCTACCGGCGGGAATCTCGTGTGACCCTTGTGCATCATCCCTCTTTAAACATCGGCCTTTCCGCATCGCCTAATCTCCGCAAGATTGTAGGTTTCTCTCCTTAATTTTGGATTACTTGAGATTCACCTAGATTTCGAGCCTTGCCTTGTTACTTCTTAGTTAATTCGATGCCGCACTCTGGAAGCCCAATGAGATTTTAGATAGTAAGAATTTGTGCCTCGGAGATTGGTCTCGGCAGCGTGCAAACTTGCTCTCGTCTTTAGACTTGTTCTGGAATTATGTTGGTTACTGTTTCGGATTTATTTCGTGTTAAGATAACATAAAATTGGGCCAATTCCTTGAAAGTCTTTGACAGATTTGTCGGTATTGTATCTCGGTGCAATGGGGTATCAAATTGTCATTTGGAGTGCAAACGGTTCAACTTGTTTGTAGGTTTGCCTTGTGGGAACGAGGAAAGTTGACTCGGCTGTTAGTAGTTTAGTCGGTGAGCCACGTTTTGAAATTAGTTAAAAGTAACTAGTTTATTTCGACTACGAGAGTTATTTCTTTCGGCGATAAATCTCCGAGATAAGACGGAAATGCGACCGGATTAGCATCTTTAAACACTGCTTCGAAATTCGCTCAGTGATTTAACTTGAGTTGGCCGCACAGTTTTTTTGCTCCAGATTTCTCCCGCTTCTCTTCCAGTACCGCTTGACTCTTCTTCTTCGTGGTGCGGATTTGAAGAATTTGATGTTTAAAATTGGTGTGAACTATGAGAGAAAATGAGAGCGCTGACTCGGAACGTCGCGCGATTCGATTATAGTAGAAGCGGAATAAGAGAGATCAAGGCAGAATTGAAGTTTCTGGCGCACGACGAAGGTGTCGTTATTTTTGGCATTTAGCATCTATTGACACGAATTGCCGCTTGCGCTTGACCACCGAACGAGCTTTAATTAGAGCCGCTCTCGTATTCAACATTTTTATACCGTACGTTGATGCATTTCGATGGAACTCGTCTGCTGGTAGGATTAGCTTTTACAACTTTTAATTAGTCGTTTGTTAAACTCTCGCCGACTCGTGCCTCCGGCTACTTCCACCCGTAGAATGAAATTCAGTGATTTGACAAATGGTTTTGTTCGGTGAAAGAATAATCAGAATTACGCAATTTTTGAGTAAATTACTTGATTTTTACAATATTCCAAATATAACTGAATATTATTAAATGTTTTTGAACAACTTTGTATAGTCACAAAAGTATCTCTCTCATTTGTGCACAATAAAATTATACTCTACCAAAATTGGGTTATTCGTTGTAAGATTTGTTAAGTTACTCGTTTTTCGTTACGCGAATTATATATCTTTAATGCATACAAAAGCCCTTTGTACTGTCTACACGTACTAATACAAAGAGTACCTTTACATCGTTTTCAAACTACAAAGAACGACGATGGGGCCAACGAAAAGCCCGTTATGCGTTCTGGCTTTTAGAATTGCAAAGAGTTCGCCCGAATACGAATAATGCTCGATTCACTAACATAAAAGTTGACTGTGCGCACTCACCTCAAAAAATTCTGTGGCTTTTTCAAATCGCACCGACACATGAACGAGCACATGCTTGTTCCCAATGAAAAATATTCTCCTCACAAGGAGATTGTTTATTCCGCGCTCCTACTTCCTCGCATTGAAAGCTACTTTACCAGCGATGATTTATTCTCCAAAGCAATGCATCATGCCAGGAATCAGCTAGTAAATTGAACCCGTGCTTTATAGTGTACTTTCATTCAAGCAGATACTAAATCTCTAGTTTCAGGCTTTATGGGTAATCGATAAGTCCTTTCTTAAGCTATTCCTAGTAACGGACTGATGTTCGTTTATATTCAGATTCTTGTATAAAATTTTAAAAGGAATTCCTTTGGAATGAATGGTTATTCAGTCTTTTAATAGAGGTACTAATTGCAAGTCCATCTTTTAATTGACTTTTAAAAAGGCCATTGAAAAAAGGCTCAGCCAAGTGTATTGTTCCAAATTCCGCATGCCCTACGGCAGAATAAAATCATCCACCTATATTTCGGGCCCGTTCAAAGCTTTAGTTTATGATTGTCAATTAGCATGAGTTTTTCCTTCATTCATATTGTTTTGAACGTAGAGCCAGAATGAAATCGGCAATTGGAAAACAGAATTATGAGAATACGAAGGAATATGTGGGAAAGTGGTGGTCGGATTTGTAGAAGGGGTGGGTTGTCGGTTAGCGTTCGTTGCACCCTCGGTCTTTCTGTGCCGGTTTACGTCACGATGTCAAGGAAGTGTACTTGGAGTCGGAGGTGTAGACGGGCCCGGAGTCACGTATACAGGTGACCTACTAATTCCGCGAGGAGCCATATATGCACAATGAACGGGCGAGAGACAATCACGGCTCTTGGCTGAAAGTGCAAAGTAGCGGGTTCAATCAGAAAAAGGGTGAAAGACGTGCAGCGAAGCGAACGACGAAAGCAGGCAGTGTCGAGCGTTGGGAAAAAAGGGTTACTGCATGAGTAGTACACCTTGGCGACAATGAACCATGGAGAAGCGAGATTCTCAGAAAATCGAGGCAGAATAGAATTCTCATTGCACGGGACGTTGTCGAATCGCGGAGAGTTGCGGTAATTTCGAACTATCCCACCACTTTCCTACCGCTCGCTAACTTACTTTGGTATTTTAATTATAAATACTTGAGCCAGTGTTATTCATTTTGTACTTTGTGTCGATCGAAAGTGTAGTCGAAGATGTCAAAGGCTATACAAAATCGCGTGGGGCTAAAAAGTTACTAAGGAAATGCAGTGGACTTGCGGCAGCAGCTTGTCGCCAATTAGATGGAAAAGGAGAGAAGTGGTGGAATAGTAGAGGAAGAAGAAGAGTCGTTGGTCGAAAGGTGTGGGTTTGAGGTCAGGCGGTATTTATCGGCGGAATGTCACTGTCGGAGAGGCCGTCGATTATATTCGTAAAATCGATCAAACTGCAATTTGCAAGAATCCTGGTATGAATGCGAATCTCGCGACAGTACTCGATGGGTGGGCCGCGCGGCTAGGCCTGCCAGGCCGGATAGCTGACAGATATGAACGACTACTGAAATTCCCACATACTCTCGAAGACTGACTGGCTAGCAACGCGATATCCCACCATTTCAACGGACATGTCACGCAGCTGCGGCTATTTCGTGTGTACAGTCAAGTGGTGTCAGTGAAAGTGGTTCGTATGTTACAGTACCAATTTGCCTGCCAGACCATCCAGACGCAGTTTCTCGTTCGGAAGGGTGTACTCGCACACGCTCTCCCTGTTGGGATTAAACTTTACCCTCTGCTGCTTTCAGTAAATCATGTCCTCGTGAAAATTCGCCATCACCCTTCCCATTCCCTTGGTGGACTCATTGCTTCTTCGGCTAGCTTCCTATGACATTTTAGCGCCGCTCGTACCTTTCAAAATCTTTTTCATTTCCCGTGAGTGCGAAATCAATTTAGCCTCCACATAAAACTAGTCGCCAACATGATTTGTAGTCTGTATTGTGGGAAACTCTATGAGTGATTAAAGGTTTTGGGGATTTGTCAATTATTCGTACTATACGTTCTAGCGAAAGATAGGATAAAATGGGTTTTAAATCAGTCGTGAATCAGATTGATTCATAATATACCGAGCAAGTCTTTGTTATGTCGAATTTCAAATTTCAATATGATACAGGAAACCTTCAATTTTAAGGAAAGAATATCTTATATACTAGTGCACAGTTTGGCCCGTAAATACAGTGCGCGATAGGAAGACTCGAATGATTGAGCTGAAAGTATTGGAAAACTAGGTGGAAGAATTGGTGGTGATGTGACTGGGTGGTGGAAGCGAGTTCGATGTGTGCCAGGTTCGAGCAGTGATCGGAAAATATTCATGGACAAAAAATGAGCGAGGCTTCAAAGAGTGTGCCGAATAAGTGCGAGAGCAAGGGTCCTCCCCCGCCGCCGCCGCCCCGTACCTCGGCCTATCCGCATCAAAAGCTCTTCAAGAAGTGCAAGAGCGCTACTTTTCAACTGGATGGTGCAACCTACACTATAGGTAAATCTCCTCTTATCTTCCTTGCCGCTCGAATATTTTAACATCAGCGTTCATCTAGCTTCTTATGGCCGCGCTCTAAGTATATTAATAGATTCATTACGAATATTAAACGCGATATCGGTATTAATCGCAGCCAGATCCTTCCGTGGCTTTAACTTCGAGGGCTCTAATTGCTTATTAGGGAATCGATGCTGGTTACTCTGATTGCAAATAGAAAGGAGAGCCGCTCAAAATAGGCCAGAATTTCTTGGCCTTTATTTTATCTCCACATGTCCATCTGTCTGTTGTGCTTGCATCTTTGATATCATATCAGCCAGTCATTGTTTCGAAATTTTCAGAATCTACAGGCGAATGAGTATAAAATTAATTTTTTTGCTTCGTCCAATTTACATTTAATGATATTCATTGTCCGTTGAATTTGTGCGTCTGGCAGATTCAGATGTTCATCTCTCTTGGAATAATGAAGAACACAGCAGAATAATGATTACAACGTTACGTTTTATTTCAGAAACTCTCTTGAAAAGTCAAATGCATTCGGCCAGTTTTGTTAAATATTTATATTTTCGATTTACATTTCAGCGCATTCAGTTGTAGGGGAATGAATGAATGAATTCGCAGTAATATACTGATGCGAATAAAATTCCAATCATTTCTTTCTTGATGCTGGTTCAAAATATTTGAAGATCAGATTTGAAGAATTAACATATTTAAATAGAAATAGTATGATTCGTTACTGTGTGCTACAGAATTTAGATGGGCAAGTGATCCCTTAGCAGTTTGGGTTACACATCAAGCCGGATGTGGCTATCGGACATGCAAATTTATTGGCTTTGCGGCAACCGTTAGCGATTGGGTTTCAGTCTCTCCGTTATCTATCGGAAGAACATATATTTTCGAGATCTGGCGTGGGTTTTATTGGTTCTCCCTAATCGTCCTCAAAAACCACATCAAATGGAAGTTCTTCTTTATCGAAAATTCCCTTAAAAATTGCAAATTGCCTATTACAAACCTATTAATTTGCAGCGTGAAATTATTTTTCGTTGACAGTCGCCAGAACGGACGATTCACCAGAGGGAAATCCAATAATGTTTCTTTCCCAATACTTGGATAATAGCGTCACACGCTCGAACTTTAATTCCACAGCGATAGAGTTTCCCCCTGTGCAAAAAGAGCAAGCTATTTTCGAATAAAAAAAACCGGTATGCCATCAGTTGAAAAATATATACCCAATTGTATCACGGAAATGCACCAGTTATCTCTTACTTTGACAAAGTTTACGCTGTCTTCCGGACTTTCTATTTCCGGTACCGTATGTCGTTTGATATTGACGAATTTCTGTAAATACGTGGGAAGACAATTTTATTGTCTATTTTCAATGTAAAATTAGTCCTCCTTGTTCTTTAATATATGCGTTTGGTACTCCCGAATACGCTTGTTCATGAACAGGACAGTATCGGGAATTGCCAAGATTCTTTGCATTAAGACCCAAAATTTTCTAGGTTTCAGTCTAAAGTTGTATCAGTACTGTACCATCCAAAAGTCAACCGTTGCCCAAGAGAACTCTTACCTTCGCTTTGTATACTGCCGCTGGACTAAAATTTTCTCACTGTCTGTACTATCATTTTAAAGCTTATTTTACATATCAGAATAATTTACGCTAAACATACAATTAACATCGAAAGCTTTTAGTCTTTTAATACCGAAAAAGTTCGAAACCAACTGATACTCATGAATTAAACTTAAAAAGTACATGAATATGGGAAAGAGAGTTTTCATTTGGAGTTACATCTTTACCCGAAATAAACAATACAAGTTGCTACATATTTCCACAAGTCAATAAGTCCCGGAGAAACGGAACGCAGTAAGAAACTCGTACGAAAGAAGTAATCCGCGAGATCCTCCAAAGTTTGGCGAGCAACTTACGACAGTATGTACTTAGGGAGTTGGTGCGATGCTGCGGGAATGGCGGGTAGCGACACAATGATTTAGTGGTCAGCCAGTAGTATTGCAGTACCGTTGGCCAGACGGCGTTACGCATTTGAGTCTCTCCGGCATATTAAATGGCTATGATCATTAAGCGTGAAAGATGAAAACGGGTTAATGAGACGTGAAAGCACTATTCCCTCTTTTATCGTAAACACTTTAAACAAACCTTATGCATCGATGTTCATTTCAAATAAAATACATTAGAAGAAAGCAAGAAGGTTACACTAACTGTACCAACGACCGACCAATTGACTGCTTTTATACTTCTTCTTGCTAAAAATAAAATTGTTAATTCGTAATTTTTTATTATTATCTAAATGTTAGCTTGTGTTTTTATTTTTGTATTAAATTAACAATAAGCTATATATCCAATTCGAAAAAATATATTCGTTATTTGGGTCATTTGACCGCTTACGATAAAAATAATCATACATGTATTAACAGCCCTTGTAACAGTGAGTTCGTAAGTGTTGAGATATTCATTAAAGTTGTAAGTACTCCGAATAGTATGGTTGCTTCACGGGATATGCGAAACGACCACTTCGCAGAATAAAGTGCAGGAAACGTGTTTCGAGGGAGTCCGGTGCAAGTTTTTCTTAGGAGCCGCGTTTGCGAATGTGGTTGGCGAAGAAAATTCGCTTGTCCGTGTAGGCTGTGTTCGTAAACGGTAGTGGCATGTACACGGGGTATTATTATAAGGTATTCTTACTATCTAGTCCTTTCTGCACGCAAATCCCGCCTAGTCACGTCACCTTCATCAGAATGAAGTTAAATATTGATTTCCAATTGCTCTTGCGAGAAGGGTGCTATTCTGGACGATTATAAATATATCACGGAACACTCCGCTGTTTCAATGGGGGATGAATATTTACAGCGTCAGAGTGGAAATGTACTCCATTTTTTTTGGCACGTCTTTTTAAGAAATGGTTGGATGTAGACTTGATATTCATAGGGGACCGCTTTGACTACATATTACAAATTAAAACATATGATATGGATTATTTTCGCCATCATAATTCGAAATTTTCATGTTAATAACAGTTGCAAAACGGCTTCATTCTTTCATAAGGTATTACGTCAGGCGATTATCAAAAAATAACCCGGTGCAAAATACTCCATCCATGGGGTGAAGCTTTTTTTATCAGCATGGAGTGGAATGGAGTGTTGTATTACAACTGAAGTGCTTCTAGCTGTATAACGAATGTAGAGTATTGTAGGAGCAAAATATTCCATGTGAAGTACACAGTACAGTTACACTAAATAGTAATACGGTGCTTTATACATCCTGGTAAATTGGAGTAAACATTAACTATCTGCTAATAGATAGCCATTTTGGAGAATATGCCGCGAGGAGTCTGAGTCTCCCTTTGAAGATAATTGCTATGCCATACGTATTAGATTGTTTTGAAGCTTCGAACCAGTAATGGCTTTATATAATACTCTCCATAATTATAGTGGCACTGGAAATGTCTGTCAATTAGAGTCAATAACTGCATTACATGAACATGGTACTTTGGACTTGTATGCCACTCGATGCAAGCTCTATTGGAAACTCCAAATTGCTATATCGATTTCGAAGTAAGAGTAGTTTTGATCGCAAACAATATTGTTGTAGTCAAGCTATTTCGTCAGGCAGATATTAATAGTTTCTGCGATGACTTTCTAATTTTTGCAATCTCCTGCCATTCTCCTCATATTTGTGAATGTGCTGCAAGTAATAGCATGTCTTTTTCTCGGTCTGTAGTATTAAAACACGCGGTGTCAAAGAGAGAGTTCCCGAAAGAACGTAAGTAATCAATCAAAATGGAAGCTAAAGCTCGTTATCTTGTTGCGATCACTACTGCTTTTTTTGAGCGTTTGCAAAGTTTACGCAAGCTCTTATATCGTTACTTTATAAAGTCCGAGGAAAAAAACTGTGGGAACTAACCGTCGACGGACAAGTGGAATTCTGCTCCCGTTGAAAGATTTATATAAAGAATATGGATTTAGAGCTATTTTTTCATGGAATTGAGGGTTTTATTTTTGGAAACGCAGGTTAGAAAACGGCTTTCGGATAATAAAAAAAATCAGCCAACCGTATTTCCTTTCACTATTTGACAACGTCCATTACGATTGTAATGAAAGCAATGATCGTAATAATGATAATAAAAATACAACGTGTCTGTATTATCGCGACATAAATCATTTGAATGAATGAGTCAAACCAGGAACTCACAAAATGCTTTGCGATCTTATCTTGATTATTGGAGACCAGGAGTATGTTGTCCTGACGCTCCCGAAATTTATCGCTCGTCGAGATCAGCACATTTGTCATGTTAACTCTAATACTTCCTTTATTCCCTGTTTATCCTTGGAATTTTATCGTTCGTGGAGATCGCCAATTTTGACAGGCTAACTTTAATGTTTCCTTCATTGATCACACAGTATTCAAATTTATTCCCTCGCTAGTCTCGAGCACTGCTATGATAAAAGTGTTTGGAGAATTTATTCGCGATTTCTGCAGCAATTTCAAGGCGTGGCGGGTGTTTATACTTGTGCCTTACTGCGAAAGGCTTGACAACCCGTCGCGTGCAAATATTGGCTTCGTTTATCTCTCACGATATTTTACTCGGGCAAAATGACTTGAGAAAGATTTATACTAAAAATGTACAAAGTTTCCACAGATTCTCGAATGGCTGAGTTAAACAGTGATTTTTTTTTGTTTTCGTCAGGTCAACAGAGCACGACCAATAGCCTTGGAAAATTTGTTTGACAAAAAGCTCGAAAAAAGGAGTACTTCCGGCGTCTGTATGGCATTGGAGCAGTTTAAGATCTATAATTGAATCGGCGGAGGCTGCGACACGCAAGAAAGGGGTCGTGCGGCGTCGTCGCCGTGTAAAATGCGACTTCCAAACTTTGGCACGCTCACTGCTTCGCTCTGCGGTATGCGGATGTACACGTGCAGCTTTCTGATACTGGGATGCGCATCTAGTTCGTGTCCGTCGCACTTGTATATCCGCATTTCGGTGGTGACGTGTCACGCAGGAAATTCGAGTGCTTCTGGACTAGTGAGTGCAGAAGTCTCTCTATGTATCTCTAATACATTTCCGGCGCGCGCGCGCGCGCCCGTTGGAGTTCAGCACAGCGGCAATTCCTTTTAGAAAGGTGCATCTCACGTTTTCAGTGACTGGTAGCTCTTGTGTCGAAAGTGGTGAAATCTTTAGTCATCGCGATGGAAGGTAATACATACAGCCAGTCTAAGAATACCTACTACATATACTGCATTATCGTTTGTCATTTAAATTCCACACTTCGTTCCTTAGAACTTTACAGACATCGCAAAATATCGAATTCCTCAGTGGGTAGTGCATTTCTACAGTAAAAGGTGATTTGTTATTAAATTTACTTGGGAATAAAATGAATGATATACCGTATATGAATTTCAGTGGATCAATTTTCGCTCCCGGTAACAGATTTTGCAATACGGTTTTTCTGTGTTTACTATGCTTGCATGTTATCGCCTCTTTCGAAAAATTCCGCGTCCACAACCAGTGGAGGCGTTTTATCTGATGGTCTTCATGCGTGTACTGAAGGGAATAATATCCGCTATACGAGATTTTAAATAAATAAATAAAAAACAACATTATTGTTTACAGCTGAACTTTTCACTTGTCTGCTGTATATGATGGAACATCACGGTAAATGCAGTTTGTAAATACTGTGAAATAAACGTGTTATTTGGCGGGATACAGAGGAATTTAGCCAGTGGGTAAATCTCGTATTTCGAATTTTATTTTCATTTTATCCTTCGTACTGGAAAAATATTTTTCCACTTTTTTTGGATTTGACTTTAAAAAACTTCACACTAAACGGACCTCAATATAAGCTCAATGGGGTAAAACTGTTCTGCGCATAAATAGTATTACAACACTCGCATTTAATAATTCTGAAAAGCTTAGCGCCGAACACGTTAGTTAGGGAATAGGGAAGTGTGGGCCATCGATTAATTACAGGTGAAAGCTTCAACTTGACTGGGTAATTTCGTGTATATTAAGGTACTTGGGTCCCTCTCTAATATGGATACATACTATAATGCGACAGGCCGGCCTGGTGTTTCACTTCTGATAAGAGCATCCGCCTTCCGCGAAACAATCGATGACCCAATCTTCGAACAAGCGGACTATTTTGCTAACAGTAGTTCGACGCCGAAAATTATGAAGCCTGTCGTTCATCCAGCTGAACTTCGATTGTCCGCCTTATCGGGTGACGGAGACGAATTTCAATCGCTCTCTACCTTCGACCTGTATTTCCCGTTGTATTACCGGCAATCGAATTTCAACGCTCGATTGACTTTTGATGGGTTCACAGCTGTACCAGAGACAATTTCGATCGTACTATAAACTTTGCCAGCCTGATGAAACGGTTCGAGTCTGGCTTGTTTCCCATCTGCGGTTATATTCTACTAAATGACGACACATTGTAACTTCAGGAATAACTATGCATTAAAATTGCTCTCATCAATTTCTCAATTATTTCATATAAGTATAGAGAAGACTACTCACCGCATGATTTATTGATATGATTTTGTCACATAGTCTGATTTTAATTAACCAGTGTCTCAAAACTAAAAATACATTCTTATTCAAAGGAAATTTTCAATAACAAGACTCAAAGCTTTGGTATGGTAAATGATGAAATATTCATCCTGAGGCTTTGCTGCGTTCTTATAGGTGGTTCTTCCTTTCAACCATGCACTTTAATATTCGGGCATGTATATAGTGAGATTACACTTCACACCGACGTTGCATTGAATGCCGGATAAAAGCAGCCAAGAGCTTGAAAAGCCTGCCAAATTAAAGACCTTAAGCTAAAGAGGCCTTGGGGCCGAAATCAAAACCGTTACCACAGTTCTTGTAAAGCGCTTGTGCTTTGGGGAAGCTCTTGCTCTTCCTTTGAGCTTTCCCTGCAGATGTTTCCCTTCGTAAGGATACGCATACACGCGTCACTCTTGGTAATCTTGTTTTCGAGGATTTTCTTGAACACTTGAAGTACTTCCGATATGTTTACCCTATCTTTCCTTTGATTATTATAGTAAAACCAGGTGTCTTCGTACACAGATTACTTTCAGTGAGCAGAAGGAGCTTCCATCCTTCACAGCACATTGCAAGTCTAATATCTTGCTGAGAAAATAGTTTCAATCAATGTTTCTTGTATAACACATCGCGTTTCTTTCATTCAATGTTCGATCCTGCAAACAGATAGACTTGCGTGCGAATGACGGCTTCCAATAAGAAATTAAAGCTCAAACTTTTGATGCTTACTTTTTAACTGTCGTGTTAGTCATGATATTGCATTGCAAAGCTAACGAGATTTGTTTCGGCAAAGTATTCAGGCGATATAGCGAAAGAGAATGATTGGGGAAAACGGAGAAATAAAACGTGCTAGGTATAACTCCTCTATCGACAGATGAAATTGTTTCCTTTTCACGAGTTGCTGGAACCTCTCCTACTCTTTTAAACGTCCTCTCGAGCCCGTTGATGAGAGTCGCAATACCAGCTCGCACTTTCCCATCGCTTTTTCTACTTTAAGCCGGGCAGAAACTTGATGCGTTAAGAGGCCCGTTATTCTTCCAAGATGAAAACAGATAAGCGTGAAGATATGTTTAACTGCGTCTATATAGTAGCTATGAAAGTGTTTGCAGGAAACTAATCCACTTTCTTCTCCCGCATACTAATAATTCCCTTCAAATTAATTCCAAACACATAGCTAATATTATCATTTACATCATCCACTACATACTATATGCTATTGCGAATGCGAGATAAGACTTTTTTTACATAGGTAGTTTTATCTTGTTTACGTCATTAGAATTCGTAAATTAATAAGTATCAAAAGGTGTCCTAGCCCTAACCTTCGTGACAATGTGTTCATTACGTCAGATTGGAAGATGGAATGCCTGTATGATAAGGATTTCATGCATGCGATGTTCGACAAAGCCTAGGAAACACCTGAGATTATCATAAATTAATGTTGTTTTACTTATAGAGATCTGTCCGTTGATATTACAACTTCGAATCTAATTATCATTAAACTTAGAGTGCTCGGTGCTGCAGGTACACTCAGGATAATTAGTATTATAAAAGAAAGACGGATTGAAGTCGCATCCAATGATGAAGTTGGAATGGAATACTTCTCATCTTGTTTGCCGTCGGGGTTGATTTTTCAAAAGGGTCTAATACTTTTCCTGTTTTTTCCTCTGATTTCTCTTGGGGCTAAGTGCTTCGGGCACAACCACGTAAACTTCTTACTACTTATGACTGTGCACATCAATGATTTATGGAGAGAAGTAGATTACATTAGGCTCATCTTGCGTATTTATAAAGTGTATGCCGCCTACTTCCTAGTTGCGACAATAATGATGTCAACCAGCATAATTTATCTGCAAGCTATAAAGGAACGAAATATTTTCAATTTGATTATTAGCCATTTATTGGAAAAACTTATCCTGTTCATTAATAATATAATTTTTTATAGCTTTAGAATACTTCTCATACTATACATGATATTTGTATAAATAGTTATATGGATGCATGAGTCTTTTTCATGTACTGGCAGAGAGACACGCATTTCTTCAGTGAGGAAGAAATAACAAATGTTTGGCAATATTTCGTGTCTACCTTAAAAGGCCTTTGATGTCTCCTCGATCTAAGAGATCTATCGCTAAGCAGTAGAATGCGTAGTCATTCCGTAGGCCGGTCAAGTAAGTAATTTATGTAACACGATATTAAAGCTTGCCGTCATGATAAGTTTACTGGTCTGCCGGTCCCCTCGCAGCCAGCGGGCTAATTAGGCACGCGATGCCGCCGCGAGAGTTCAACAACCTCCGCTTGCAAATCGTATCTTGCACGAACCCCGAACCCTCCCTATTTCCGAGCTGAACGGCGCGGCGCGGAGCGGCGCCGATTCCTTCTACGCTTGCCGGGTTAGCTTTCGTGCGCGAACACTTATCTTTGGCTGCTCGACATGAAGGAGTTTTCGAGGGAACTGAAGGGTGAAAGATGCCGTGCCAGTGGGGATCAGGGATTTCTCGGAGATTTGCTAGTTGTACATCGTGAAGGATATGTCGCCTCGAGGCTAAAGGGTGAAAGGGTAGGTGACGATGCTTGCCTTTGCGTTTAGGCTTACACACGTCGCACTTCCGTGAACGAGGCTGGACGAGGGTTGGCCGCTTGCCAAACTACGCTGGAGCAGCAAGCCTCTCTCCAAGTCCATCGCAACTCAATCGATACCAGCCTGCATTCTGCCGGCTCTCTGACCTATTACTGGGATGGTGGTTCGGTATAACGTTACTCGAATTAGAAAGTATTCAATTAGCTCGCTCCCTTCTCTCCCTCCCACCACTGCTTCATTGCGGAAAGCGCTCACTCTTGCAGACCTTCGTCGAATTAACAGAGGGCAACTAATCCGATCGGACGGATTCGCCAGGATAGGAACGTGCAAATCGATGCTGTAATCTTTCTATTGTCCTAGAAATTATAGCGTTTCATTTCCATCCTAGTGGCATTCGATTTGTCGCCCGCAGCTGGCCTAACGAATTAATGATAGTCGGTGCAGGGAACCGTCGCTGCTGAGTAATCGCAATTTCATTGTTCGAAAATGTATTAACACGTGCGCGCATGCACAGATTACACGTCAGGGTAATGCGGGCCAGGCATTAAATCACGAGCGTTTGGCGCAACGCCGCCGCCGCCGCGCCGCTGATTTTTGCATACTCATGCACAGCATGTTGGAGCTAGTAATTTCATGAAAGCTTCTGTGAAATTAGAAAAGTTACGCATGCAACCCGTGCTTTTTGAGTGTTGAAAATTACACGAATATTGATACTAATTGATTTGTTGAATTAGCTTAAGATGATTTTTGTGATAATAAAAAATAATAGATCCGGTAAATCATTGAAGATTTGGAGTTAATGTCAGATGAAAGTTCGCATTTCGTGTAATGCGACTTCCTAGTATTAATGTACAAGCGGCTTATAATTTGGAGAGAATTGTCTATTGAGAAACGAGCTTTAGTTCACTCGACGCGCATGCTCTTTTTAATTTTTATTTCACGCTAAGTCGAACAATATTCTTGGATCAATCTATCCTGAACTGTTTGGTTAGAAAGATTTACTGCAGAGGGAAATGAATGTCGAGCATAAATCTTATAAATTTATGTCTACCGTGAATCATTGCTTTACATGTTTGCTCGTCTGTGTTATTTATGGTTGTCTATCATGATATCGAGTGACAGTAGCAATTTCAATACGGTCAGAATAAATTTAATTTATCCAGTGGAATAAAAATAAACTGTCACTAATTTATATGTATTTCAATTACTCCTGTTTCGGAAGCTTGTCTCTCTCCCAACTAAAACTAAAAAAATAGACGGGAATTTAAAGGAAATTTCACGTTTAGAAAGGGGTTAAAATCTGCTATAACGCTAAGCATTGGGTTCTGACGGGAAATCGATCTAACTAGGTAGATAGAAATTTATTATTGCGTGGAATTCAATTTGTGGGTGATGTTTTAGTCGAAATTCGGCAAGCTGTGCCGTCAGAACATATTGGAAGAAAAATTCATGAGATGGGTAGCGGGGCAGATGCCGCGAGGGTAATTAGAGAAATCCTTCATGCGTAAAGCTCTCTCACCTTCCTCGGTCGAAGCAAATTACCAAATTAGTAATAAGTTGAGGGCGTGTTATTAGCGTCCCTCTCCTCTCTCGAATAATGAAAGTGAATCAAAAGTTGCTAAAGCTTTAAGGAATTATGACGGAGTTAGAAAAAGACAAGACAAGAAATATACAAATATTGAAAGCTTTGCAATAATTCATCAAAAATAAAATTCTCAATAGATACAAAGTTCAAAAGTAACACAGAATTATGCAGTAAGCTTGACAAATAATAATAATTGAGCTGAATTACAGTAATGATTTCTGTAGGATGAACGCGAAAGCTTGTCCATAGTGAACGGGTTTGTTGGGTACTTTGAACGCCAACTTTCCTTCCACCGGATATGTACAACCACTGTATTATCGACCATAGACATACGAAAGTTAACTGAATGAATATAAAACATTTCTGCATACTAGAACAAATGTTGGAACAAAAGAATCGCTGTTCACTGCAATTGAATAAAATTGTGATTTACAATTTTCACAAACAATATATTAGAATTAGAATAAGGTTACTTGTAAAATGAGTGGGGTAATAATATGTTTGGCGGGGCACGATTGAGTTGCGTCGATGTGGAAAAGGAATATCGGCGAAGAGTGATAATTCATGGAAATACAAGCTCTTAGAGCTTCCGACCTTTCATATCCCTCTCGTTAATGACGCGAGATTAACCGGAAGTGTTCGAGTCTTCGACAATTTCCGGTGGAGGCCGGTAAAGGAGAAAACAAGCTATGAGGGCGATGGTAGAGGGCCGGAAGAGGGAAGAACCCTCCTACCCGGCGCGGCGTGGCGAGAGGGTGGCTCCAGCACGAACCCCGGAGAAAGGTGCGCTTTGATACTGCAGGAGACTGTACACCACTCCACGGATAATTGTGATAATTTTCATTCCGAGTAATCAGGCCACCTATTTAACACTGCGAATGCCATTGATTTCCCATTGACACGCGTCCCTCGTAAATTCCATGGCTTGTGCGATGCTGGAGGATGTTAAGCCAGCGAATTGTAGCAAATCGAATGCGACGTTTCAACATCTACTATCTAGCTGGATGCTCGGAATTCATGGATTCGCGCTCCTCTGTTTATTAATGTTGGCTCAGTCAATCTGCATCGCCGCTTTAAATTGACACGTCCAAGCGAAGCGTTCCTCCATTCTTTTGCGAACTGGAACACTTTCCCGTTGAACTTCCACATGACTTATCTATCGATTAAGCCTGCCTATGTCAGCGATAACACGCCGATGCGCGGAGAGCAGGAATATTTATATTACAGACGAATGCACCCTTTAGTCGTCTATTTTCGGAGCCGCCAATGAAGGCTCTCCCGCCTAGTTGTACACGGAGAAACGTATATTGCGAAATTTCGCTTGCCCCCGTGTATCCTCCTCTTCTATCTTCTATCGGTTTAGTCTCTCTTTACCTTCTCTTATGGATCTTCATATATTTGAACAGTCCAACAAGACAACTTCCAATTCATAGTTACCCAGTTGCTCAAACTTCACAGATCGTTAGATTATTATAAAATAGTTTGCGATTGCTAAAAATGATACGAAATTGAGTCCATGTTGTGTCGAAGCTCTCAATTTTATTTTGTCCATGATAAAAATGTTGTCTTATCAGTTTTTGGTTGCGGAGTATAATAAATTTGAAGAGATAGTCAGAGAAGGAAATCTTTAATTAAAAAAAGTGAAACGTCACTGTGTATAGTTGGTAGCAGCTGAACAGGAGTTATTTCATAAATTGTTCAATAAGCGGCGCGTAGGAACTTGGATGGTAGTTTCGTTGGTGCGTCTATACGCAATCATCACTCGAGTGCCGGCTCGTAGAATTCATATTAAATTCCTGGAAAGTTTTTCGTGTTTCCATGATTTTTACTCGCTTTCCCATATTACCCTACTGCCGAATGTTAGTTGCGCTTTTTTCCGCACGCCCCTTTTATTTAGTTACCTCCGTGTTGCACGCAATCTTATAATGCAAATACAATCTGAATATTTTCTCGAAATATGCAACGTATTTGATGTTTAATTGTACTCGTGTTCTATGTAATGCGGGAAAACTTTTATAGATTTACAGGTGAAACTAATGCGTTTAATTCATTTAATTATATAGGTCATCATAAACATTTCTCGTTGTTGAACATACTATATTCTCTTTTTCTTTTTTGTACTTTTTTTTACTAATTGATGAGTATGAGTGTCGTATCTCTTTGTGATGAATGAAATTACGTGTCTTAATCAGGGAAATAGTCTGTAAAAGGATGGAAATCTCTCTTTTGAATGAAGAATTGGGTGTCATAGCAATCTGCGGAGGTAGTAGGCAATCGGGGGATAGAGAAAAGATCGATCGCAAAGACGCAAGGAATTTTCCAGATGCACCGAGAATGAGAGTGCTGCCTAAGCATACAAAACAGAATCGTGCTTGTGAAAGAGATTAATGTTTCTCGGCAAGAGGACGCCGACCATGTAAACTTTGGTTCTGCGACCAGGAAAGCCGCTTTTGCGGGGTAGCATGCATTGTTATCAGGGATTTAAAATAAATCTAGCAAGACTTAAGACTTCAGATTTACTACGCTTCGTCGAAAAGAGTAGCAACGTCAGATTTATACATAACTCTCAATAGTGTAGTATTTTACTGCCATTTTTTCTGCCGAATAATGTCAATTATTTTGTGTAAACACGCTTGAGCTTTGAATACTATTATCAAAAAGAACTTGATTCAAGATCCAATTTCAATAAGCATTTCTTGATGTGCGTGTTTGCGGTGATGGACGATGACGCGTTATAACTTGTTGGTGTTACCCAGCTGGGGCGAGCTGGGAGTAAATGTGTCTCTAGCTTAAACCACTATGCCTTATTTCACCTGTTTAATGAGTATACATGTATTACTTGATGGGCATACAGGAAAGATAATGTTTCAGTATATGTGCCGTCATAAATGAACAAACGATGCATTATCACCCTCATGATATCGTTTACTAACGACGTAAAGGACATTAACGACGTCATTCGGTGGCGGTTTGCAGTAACTAAGAGGAAGAGTGGACTACTTTTTGAGTAATACTTTGACCAATCTCTCTCCTCGTAGCACTACGAATATTTCGCAACGTTCATCTAATTAAGTGAGGACGAACTCATGGTTAGGAGTTTTCATTACGCTTTATTTTATTAAAGTTTCGCTTTCCAAAAAATATGGGTAAATGTTATGCGTCAATATCGCTTACTATGAATAATTAACGTTATATTCTTGGGGTCGTTTACGAAGCCCGATAAATTCAAGCCCCACTAAATTAGTTAATTTTCGATTAATTAGTATTTGATTGAACTAAAGAAATGCAGTAAGAATAAAACAAACTCGTAGATATCTAATACCGAATTAACCGAGATATAGCACGGAGAGTGGCAGGAGTTTGTTAATGAATTCAAGGATTATCTCTCCTCGCTCTAATGGTTTTCCGTGATTACGTACGGTGTATTAGGCGCCAGTAAATTAGTTACTGCCCTCATTAAACCATAGCATAATCGCGTAAGAGCTTCCACCACTCTTGGTATTGCACAATTGCCCCCGGAGGGTGCTGGCAACAGTTTTTAAACTCAATGATCTTCCCGCCTTATTACTACCGCATGAAAAACACTACATTCCTCCGGCAAGAAATATTCCAATGAATTCATTATCGGCTTATTTTCATGAGGGCTACAAGAATTTTGAATATAGGGAGAATCTATTACGCGTCCCTGCGAGATATTTTAAGAATGATTAAGCATGACTTATCTTGTCTGGCCAACCGGATAAAACGGGTCACCGATATTAAAATCCGATTACCGCAAATGAGTTCAGAATAACTGTCCAGCTGACTGAACAACGGACGAACCAAATTTGTTGAGTGGACCATTACTTTGAGTTTTACTGTAGGACTTTCAACGCATTACATTAATGAAGTATGAATCATTGCGTGCATTGCAACAGAAGGTGTGCTTTAACGTTCACTGCATGTTAATTAAATCCTACATGCGTTGCAAACCATGTTGCAAGCTAAGCCCTCGATGAATTTCCTAATTGAAGACAAACCCAGGAAAAATTTGCTCTAAAATATGTTCTTTATTATGAACCTGTGAACCTCTTAAGTAAAACATTTGAATGATATAATCTTTTAGTTTCTCCATTAAACAATTTACGTCATAGAGAATTGATTAAGTTCTCATATTACTTTCACGAATATTGATAGACATTTGAACTACTCATTAACCAAATAATCTTCTGCAACTAATTTACTTTGTTAGACGGGCAAATCTTATGCTTATTCGGGATGGTGAAATGGCGCAGAGAGTAAAGCATATCCGGTAGCATCTCCGGAGAACGTAAGGGGATGAAATCTCTTACGTTACGCACACGTTATGAAAAAAGCTGCACAGTGCACGAGGGAAAGAGTGAAAGTTAAGAGAGAATGCATGAAGATGGTCCTTCGTCGTATGAGAGTTGCATACTTTCTTCAATCCCGCATTGAAGTTTAATAATTTTAATGTTACATTTTTGCGGTACTATTTTGTGGAATAGTAAGAACGTAATTCATATTTAACAAAGCATACCGTTAATGTAATTAACATTTGAAATGTATCTAAGTATTTTCTTCAAATCGTAAAACGAAGGCGCGGTACGCTTGGAAATGGTAAAAGATGCAGACATGCCTCGTACACCTTCATTATTCTTTAGCAATCTTAAACAAAAGATTTGTACTTGATGCACCGTTGATTATTCCACAGCTGTTTTAGACATTTTCTTAATTCGTTCCACTTCCGAAGAAAATCTAAAGCACTTTCATGCTTTCACCGTTTAAGGGAAGTCATTTAAATTAGAATCCTGCAGCTTGTAAGACCTGCTGGCATTCTATTTCGTTCTTAAACGGCGCGGCGTATTAAGCGCCCTATGTTTTCACACTTGTCGTTTATGGACCGACGAATCTTGTTGATTTATGACTATTTCGAAGGCCGCTCGTCTAAAGGCTGTGTTACGGATGATGAAGAGCGGCTCGTCCGCGCCTAACATTTCTCTACGGCGGTTTCGGTTGGCCGACGCGGTTACACCTTATTCTCCGCTGTGGCAAAGTAGAAGAAATCGTGTGCTCCTTGCGATGGCTCAATGTCAGAATGAAATATTCATCGGTGCGGCGCCCGATTTAATCTGATTGCTCTCGGCCGACCCCTTGGGACACCTTTGGATACACCAGTTCATTACACGATTGGCCTTCGGCCCGTTCCTCCAGGTGATGGAAACAAGCGATGCAGGATTAATCGTGCGAAGTTCACGCGTCCAAAGGTTCTTTCCTTTGGAAAGAAAGGAATGAGTTTGGAAAGAAGGTTGGAGGCCACGGCGAACGATGCGAAGGCCGCAAGGTAGAAGGATAATAACATATAAGGGTAGGGCTTTATCGTCAAAAAAGCCGAAACAGCCGCAACTCGATCTTCATTGACCACGGCCTTTCGCCGAGGAACGAAGGAAGGAAGGAAGGAAGGAAGGAAGGAAGGAAGGAAGGATCTGCCGCGTCACGGTCAGACCCCTCCTTGAAATTTCAATTTCCGTTTCCCGCGGCTCATCGTCTTACTTGATTATGCCGACACGGAAAGAATCCCAAGTGCCGTAAATTACTACTCCATCGTTGATCACTTGGAGTTAACATCAAAGCGCTCGGAAGTAATAATTCTATAGGAGGCAAATTATTTTCCCATAATTGTTGCAAAACTTGCGTTGGCCATGCTACTAAACTGGGAAAAAAGTGAGGCAAAATAATGCCAGCTGTCGGCCTGTGGTTTATCTTCTCGCAGTAAGTGAGAGCTAGTGGCGGAGACTAGGGCCACCCAGGCCTGAAACTAACACGTGCAGATATATAAAAACCGGCGATAATGAGAAGAGAAAAAGGGAGCGGAGTAGGATGAACGTGCTCGGAGGAAAAGCTTACTGACCGAGGGTGCGTGTGTGATGATGAGTGGGTGTATGCCGAAATGGCCGCCGAGATCTGCGAAAAGCTCTAATTATTCAACTCATTATCATATTTCTATTTCTCTTCCAAGGCTCGGCTGCTTCCTCTCTCCTTTTTTACGATGTCATTCTTTTCCTGTTTCATTTAATATCCAGTTTATCTTGAATGGCTTGGGAGCCGCGTTATATAGTACTTTTCACAAAGGACATACCGTAAAGGTTAAGACTGAGATAGCACGAGTCCGCGCACCTGAAGGCGTCTGACGCGAGCGAGCCACGGCCAAGGGTATAAAGTAGTGAAAGAGAGGCGCAAATGGATGCCCCAAGATAAGTATGATAGGCTCGCTGAGTCGCTCAAGAATAAACAGAGGCTGATGGATCGATCATAGCAAGCAGTAAATGGAAACTACCACATTCACTGCCACCCCCGGATTTGCTTTTTTTTTTCATAAACATCCCCGATACTTTCTATGACACTCGAATCTTCGGTGTCCAAGGGAGCCTTTAAGATGTCGCTTGCGGTGGTCATTCTTACGTGCTCCCTTTAAAACCTCGACTTCTCGTTCAAGCCCTCCTTCAAGATACAAGAGTTCAGTGGGTTTTGTTTTTCTTACGGATTTGCTGCGAAGCGCGTTGGACATTTCTCTGACGTAGACGGTGCTCATCTATATCCGCGAAAAGCTCACACCCCTTCCCCTTCTGAAATTATGTTACTGTCCTGCTACTCGACGTGACCCCGACAAACAACGATGCGCCGAATCGCGAGCTCAATGAATTAATAACGTAAATTAATATCGATGTAGGCAATTTCACCTGTGGAGGTTGATCGAGCTGCTCGTCCATCTAAATTACCGTGGCGGGGATTTCTGTCGTTGGCAAACCGCAAGCCACGATTGAATCATTCCGAGGATCGAGAATCCGACTCTCTATTAACAGAGACTCAAAATCAACGTGGGGTTCTTCGCATTCTTGAGGGAGGTAAAGGAATAGCAGGGAGAATGAAGGGTGTAGGCAGCTAAGAGAGAGAGAGAGAGAGAGAGAGAGGGGTTGGGGTTGGGGTTGGGAGGCGTCGAGTCAGGTAAGTAGAATAGGTAAATCGGAGTAGGACGCGAAGGTACGGAAAGGAAAGAAGAGAATGACGGCTGGGTGCTAGAGAGGTTGAGAGTTGAGAGGGAGGGAAAGAGTGCGCGTGGGCTATCGAGGTGAGGAGAGGAAGAAGACGCGGGCATGGGCGAGTGAAAGGAAAGGAGAAAGGGCGATGAGGAGGTTCGCCCGGCGCGCCGGAGGGAGAGCGTGTTAGAGAGTACAAGGGGGGAAAGAAAGAGAGCTAGTGAGTGCGAGTGCGAGTAAGAGAGTGAGGAAGAGGAGGAGGAGGAGGAGAGCAGGAGGGCAACGGAGTGACAGGGAGCGGGTCACAGGGACAGGAGGGTTTGAAACGGAGGGAAGAGAGCGAGGAGTAGCGAGGAGTAGCGCGGACGGCGGACGGCGCACGGCGAGAGGTGGAGGTTTCGAATAGTTCAGTTGTAGCGGTACCGCGGCTCAGGTCGCACGCGTACCTCCGGTTTCGTGTGGACGCACTTCCTCTCTCTCTTGGCAACGTGCGTGTTATCATTCTTTCGTCACTGACACTCCTCTCGCACCTGCTGTCATCGAGTGGCAGTCGGCCCCCGCCACTCCCCCCCTGCACCAACTCTTCGCCGAGTGCCTCCCTCTTCTGCTCACGACTGGACCGCTCGCCGACGCGTCGCGTCGCGTCGCGTCCCGCGTCCCATCGCGCCCGACCGCGTGTCGTCCGACCAGACACGCGGTTCTTCCACTTGTGCGGCGCGCCTGCTCTTTCTCTCTCTCTCTCCTACCTCTCCTTTAGCCGATCCGATCGCTCCGCCACTTCCCGCGCTCGCAGATTCAACCCTCAAAACCCTTCCCATTCCCCCCTCACTACACCTATCTTTTTTTAACTCCGATCCCGAGCTTCCTTCCGATACTTTCACCGGTGAATCCTCGGTGCAGTCGGTGCAGTCTTCTGCACATTTCACTTGGCTTCCGGTCTGCAATTAAAGATCGGCTTAGCGGGTCAGCCTCTTCATATTGATTTCTTTTTTATACCAGTCCAGACCGATATTCCTCTGCCCATTGACGAGCAGTTAAGCGCCCATCGAACCGGAAGCGGCACCGAGAGAGCCAGTGTCTTTCGCTCCCGTATAACTTGGGCATGCTCGATTTTCGGGGCGAATCTAGAAGCGCAGCCCGGCTAATCCTGGGACGTTAGTTAATAATAAAGGGTGACCGTCGCAACGTTGCATTTGAATCGGTGCGTGAAGAGCGCCGGCGAAGAGAAAGGAGATAATCTTGGATTAGGTATTAATAAGTATCGTGGAAGTAGCGGGCCGAGTGAGAGAGAAAGAGAGAGTGGTACTGAAATAAAGCTCTAGCAAGGTGGAAGCGGGGAGATTGTAGCTCGGCTATGTGCAACGATAATATTTGTCCGGCCGCAATAATCCTTGCGGTGCGGTGCTACTAGGCAAGTGGAGCGTGGAAGTAGCTACGTCCGATCGAACGGCAGGCGACGAATGAAAAGGGCAAAAAATTGTGAATGATCGGTGCGGCATTGTTAAAGAGCGATAGAAGAAAGATCGATCGAGCGAGCGATGACAATGTGCGCGCCGCGTGCTTGTCAGCCGCTCGAGATGTCGGTACACTGCCCGCTAAACTCTCTTTACTGTTATGGTAGCATCAGTCGCCGATTGATCCTTACATATCAACACACACCATCCCCCACCATTCCATCTGGCAATACGTGCGCTTGCCAGTTTTAATGAAAACCCCATAAGAACTGTAATCGAACATCTCTCGACGAGGAGATTTCAAGGAACACTTTTGACTTGGCTCCAAGCGAACTGACCGCCGGGCCGCGCCGCGACGGCGTTCTAACGCCACTGAGTATCTCGAGTAGAGTGAACCCTCCTGGTGTATGTACGTGGCGGTGTTTTGTACTGGAAAAGCACCCGATGAGAATCGATCGGGCAGCCGGGAGTTCAAAGGAAACTGCGAAAAAGAGGGTAGGTCAGGGTGATTAGTGGAGTGGAGGTGGATATATAGAGGCTCGGCGCTGTTTATACTGGGCTTAAGCAATCCTCGTGAGGAACACGTGCTAATAGATCGGTGACGGATCGAGGCCGGGCGGTGGGCGACTGCGCTCGCCAGCTCGAGGGTGAAAAGCGTACGCGCCCATTCGTGCGAGAAAGCCGGAGGAAGATTAACGGCTCCACGCTCTTATTAAGATGACGAGCGAACTGCAGTGCTTCCTCATCGATCGTACCGCCTGTTTGAGAATCATCGATTCCATCAGACAGAATGTTCCGAGCAACCTCGGCATTAGACAAATCAGCATGTAAATACGCGCGAGACAAGACTTTTTCCAATCGTATTCCTATCGAGAATAAAGTGTTCATCCAGAACAGGCTGCTAAACACTGTGGAAGACGCCCAAGAAGATTCACACGGCGAGCAAGGGTGGACGGCAATTGATTAACTTCCGGAATGCCTATAGCACTCTTGCGAGCGGCGACGGCGACGGCGGCGGCGGCGGCGATCACCGCGAGCAATTTGGGATATGTCACTTTGCCGCGTCATTCGAGCGGTCGTAACTTTGGCGGATAACCACTCAGCTGTATTCATCGCAATCTGTCGCCGGGTGATTAGCGTGCGTGGCGAGCATGGGAGATTACTCGAGGAAAAATAGCTCCTCGCATTACCATTCTCTAATGGCAGCGACCAATTGTTCCGGTGCTCGGTCGCGGGCATTTTCAAGCTATGATAAACATTGAGGTTAATGCTTGCGAGGAAGCTTTTCGTGGTAGCGCAAAACATTTCGAGAACGGCAAAGGATCTCTCGCTCGGCGATGCAAGAAGGAAGAAGCGGCAGGATAACCAGTTGATCTATTTCTCCCGTCATCCGATATATCCGATTATTTATATCCGCTGAGCAGATCTTTGAAAGGTGCTTAAATACGAAATAAGTGGCTCTTAGCACGTGCAAAATTCACGCGAGCCTAGAACTAATTCCGAATGCAAATTAAGGAGTTGCGGTGAATAATGAGTATCCGAAACTTTGCCCGTAATTTTAACGAGGAATCAACACTTACCTTGCATATTCACCACGTAAATAACTCTTGCTAATGATATGGTTGAAACAGTTTTGACTAGATTAGAAGTCACTTTAAAAAGACCACAAATGAGTCACAAACAATTGAAAAATAACGTAAAAGTCTGTAATACACATATTAGGAGATAAATCACTGTAATGGTAACAACCTGTTCGCAAACTAGTGAAAAAGTCTCTGTTTGCAACCGAATATTGAGACACAGCAGATCATTATATCGAGATTTGCGAGGTGCTATAATACAGAATTACGTATGAAATCTTACGCAGTGCTGTTTGGACAGCAAGGAACTTAAAGTGATATACTCGACGTGAGTAAAAGTAATCATGCTAGAAGACATATCATAGACTATCGGCGGATTAAGTCGAGTACTCGGCTAGTATCACCTTTCAAGAGAAACTGATGTACACCGTGCACGCAGAGACGTGATCAGGGGAAATCTTCACCGAAAGACCACTGGGAAATCTACACTACAGATGCACTTAGAGAGTTGCTTGGTGTGTAGAAGGTGCTAAGTGATTTATATCTCATAAGTCTAATTATATCACTGACAACGACAATTGTCGGATTCCGTCACGGTGCTAATGATTTCTGGAGAAGTCTTCAGGGGACTTTGACAAGAGAGGCTTGAGTGAATAAGACGATTGTACGTACCGCGTATCAAAGCATCCGAAACTCTGCGCTTAGCAGCGTCCCACTGATGTCTATCTGCCTATTTCTACACCGAACCTATCATCAGTTACATCCGATAACAATAAATTAGACAATGTAACTCCAGTGCATAAATGAACAAAGGAAGGGCGGTTAATAAGCGAAGAGAGTCTCAAGAGACTGAGAAAGAGAGAGAGAGCGGTAGAAGTCGAGAGGAGTGTCGATCAAGTAGCGGTGTAAGAAGAGCGTAGGAATCTTAGAAGAGGAAAGTGGGGATTGGTGTTGAACGGCAATGGGGAGTTGGGCCGATTACGCGAGGCAATTTCGAGAAGCCGATGCCCAACTGACAATTACAATCTCTGGTTGGGGAGATCAGTGGATTGGCGCGATCGAGTGTAAAGACGGACTGGGAAGAATAATGGTGCAGAAATAAATCTTGTTTGCGGCGTTCAGTGGTGGACTACGGCGGCGAACGAACGAGAGCTCGGTACGATGATGTCTAGACAAAGCAAAGACCCGGTGCAGAAGTGCCATTCAGACCCAGGTGCTGGGAGTACCGCCGCCGGTACTTCTTACAGCCCTGGTAAGCGAAATGCTCGAAGACTAGTCTCGGGGATACCGAGCACTGCGAACACGCGCAAGTGTGTCCTCACCTTGGATGGTTACAGCTACGTGATCGGTGAGTAGAGACGCGCTACGATAACGCTTGAACCCTTCCTATCGATTTCAACCCCCCTGCATCCTCCCAGCTCCGCTCCCGCGTTCCCCTTGTCAGCTCCCAGCCTTCCAGCGGGGGGAGGCCGGAAGCGCGAAGAGTGTCCACCTTATCTTTTAGTCTCTCGAGCGCGGAGAAGCTCGCGCCCTGTTATCGTCATTATATCGCACCATACCCTGATGGATTTAAGCCCTTTCTACTTACAATCCCACACGCTACTGCCGCCGCGCCGCCGCCCCCGCTTACATTCGGCTTGCCTACCAAGCGCCATATGCTTACTTTACTTTGTCCACGATACGTGCGTGGGGAGAAATATTTCACCCAACTTTTACCTTCCGAAAGGATTTCTATTTTTCTATGGGCTTCGTTAGCGCGCCTGTATCTTGTGTGATTAGTGCGCCACTGTAAACATTGTTGCAGGGAAATCAGTTATATTTCCCCCGTGAAAATGTCAGTGATTGCGTGCATTTCACATGTTTTAAAATAGTTTTATTTTCCGTTGGAATGATATCTCGCCGAAAGAAATACTACATGCAAAACAGTCTGTTGTTATTCTGCGGTGTAGGTTGCCCCAGTTGGTTCTCAATTTCGTTGGAGCACAGAAGTTCCATGGCAGTGGCAAAATAAGTTCGTAATTGCAACGCTCCTTGTAAATTGGCGCGGCGCACCTGACTGCCCTGTACACCTAACATTTGGTCTTCCACTCTAGTTAGGCATTCTAGCCGAGTGAAAAGTCCTCCAGACGCGTAAACATCAACGATCTTCATGGTAGAAGCGTGTTGAGTATGTACTGACTAACTTAATTGAATTAACTTGATTAATTGATGCCACGTCCAGGGTGCTGAAGTGTATGTTAGGCTGCTACTTCGTTGAAATTCCATTGAATTCTGTCAATTTTATCGAAATATTTCTCGGCCTATAATATGATTGGTCTCCATCAAAACGTTAACGTACTTCCAATGTGCAAGGTCCATCGGATTCAGTATGGTTATGGTCTTACAAAATAGATCTATTAATTTAAAAACGTTTTTAAAAACAAATATTAATTGCTTTACTACATTCACTTTAAGTTCCCGAAGAAAGCTTGCATCTTTAGGGACAGCTATCCATAAACGATTTTTTTACACTAAAGAGCGCAATTATCGACTAAGTGAACGCATAGTCGCCAAATAGACGAATTGCAGTGCAGTATATTAAAAAAACTGGAATAACACGCTGTCATTCTTCCAAGAAATACGTAATAAGACAAGGAAGCCTTTTTAGTGCAATTTATTGCATTTACTTTTGCGCAATAAATTCATAACTTTTCCGGCAGCATATTGAAAATAAGAAAATCGCGTTTATTTTAGCTCCTAGATCCTTTAGTTCTTTAGCGCGCTATATTTCTATCACCTTTTTAATTAAGGCATCGAGTTTTGCGAAGAAAGCAGGATACGAGTGTCAAAGGAAAAACGTGTCAACGACATTCTCTGCGGAACCAACGCCCCATTACAAACACTTAGCAAGCTCAAAGACTCCTCGCTCTCGTTGTTAACCTTATTGTTGTTCTCTTTACTGGCGGTCCACTCTGATCGAAATGCTGGCAGAACCTTTTCAGGGTGTTTTTAATTTAAGAAAAGTCCTGCCACGCAACTGGGCGACTCTTCCTCAAAAATCACTGTGATAAAGTCAGTACATTTTGGTCTTATTAAAGTCACAATTTAACATTACCTTCTTATGAGACGACGTAACTTTCGTGACACCGGATTTCAAGGGAACAGTTGCTTGGACCAAAAAGTTCTTTCGTCAAAAGTGTGCGAACTTTCCGTTGCGGTGGAATAGTACTCTCTTGAACGGAAACTCTTCTCTATGGAGAAAACGGAGATGTAAAATCACAGGGAGCATCAAACTCTGGAATGACAAAAGTATAGGATTATTTCCTTCGTCGGAACGAATCGAATTCTTTGAGTTTGAAGGGTTTTAATACGCTCTTGAAGGGTGATTCCCTACCAGCTCAAACAGATCCCATTGATGATTGAAAAATTCTCATGAATTAAATAATTGAACGGCTCAAGGGGGAGAACGTAAGTCGGATAACAAGTCCAATCCAGCAGGCACTCTTCGGCTTCTGCATTGCATCGGTTACCTTCGGTTTCCGTTTTCGTACACTGCGGACTTCGTACTCAAAGGCCAAAGGTTGTCCTGACGGGGCGCTCATTACCATACGCTACGCTAAATTTGGCTCCGGTCGGCAACCACTTTGTTTCTAGATTACTTCAAGAGAGCAAGCCCCGTTCTTCCGGTGTCATATTCTCAATCCCCGCGGGCAACACCGCCCTACAACTGTTTGTTTCTTCTAAACTAATAAAAGTGACTCTCGGTGCGATTAAGAACCATCTGTTTTTCCTAGAACAGAATGATACAGACACATGAAAGTCAAAAATAGTCAAAACTGCCTTGTAAGATATTATTAGTGATTCATATTTTAACTTGTACGCATCTGTTTCAACATGTTCATAAGTATGTACAATACATTGACTCATTCTAGAATGAATCCGCGTATTTTTTTTATCGACAGCTCGTTAAAGTTCGACCATGGCCGATCAATTACGGTTCATAATTATTTCAGGATCGATCTAGTCGTCTATTTAAGCAATGAATCGGGTTACCATCTGAATATTTCTTCACAGCGTGGACAGTAAATATTGGCAAACTGTAGCGTTTTATTGGTGTCAGGTTCTTTGCTGAATATCGAAAATATCGTCATAGCTGCTTGCACAACAGATCGAATCTTTGATCCGGTGGTAAAATCTGGCTATACCTGTAGACATTCTGTCTAAAATTATTAGTACTAGGATGGAATTTTTATTGCTTAACAGGCTCTAACAATCTCAATCTAAAGTTTCATCTACTTTCCTTTGAAACAGAGATACCGATAAATCGGCAGACATTGCTAACTTCAATAATAATTAGAAGGCTGGTTTTCTTGAGCAAGAAGTTTTGGCTAAATGGCAATCCATAGATAGGCGCGCGCTGCCTTGTTAAATGTTGCTCGTTAAAAAGGCAAGCCGCCATCTATTATCCGAACATAGCGGTGTTCTTCGTGTGGAACTGGAGACTATATTTCGTGGTGGGGTAGTAACCGTGAAAACTTTATTAATCACCGCTATTAAAAGCGCGCGAATCTGTCCCGTTAGAAACACAGGTGCTATTTGGGAATGCAGGAACTGGTAGAAATTAGCCTGGGAATTATAGTTCGAGCAACTGTCGCCGCGCCACTCTCGTTGTTCAGCTTTGTTAACAGACGATTACTGGATCTGTATGCATGTATGCGTGTCGTCCCTCACCACAGATCTACCGCTTAATTAGGTCGTCTTATTGTGACGCGCGCCTCCCGGCGATCTAATATGTAATTTCGATTAACTTTCTGATTAGTTTCCTGCCTATCACCTTCACCGGCTTCATTATTGACACGTCCATAACGTCGACTACTTCACTCTAAAGCGTGAATCTGTCACTTTGATCAAGTGTCTATAATGAAACGACATAAGGTAGGCCGATTCCCCTGCGAGAAAGTTGTGCCAGAGTTGTATTCTTATTCATGCACGCTCTACGGATTACGTAGAGTAGGAACTATTTAAAAATTGAAGCCCATTTTTTGCTAGTACACTTGTAAGTTTTTAGCTTGATGGTTGCAAATCGTATTAATTAGCGTAATAGGCGAGAAAGATACTCATTGTTTTGATTTAACAGTCGTTTAAAAAGTCGATTAGCCCAAACGGAAAAATTTTAACGAATATAGACAGAAATTCTTTATGACACTCAAGGAGCAACGAAAAGAGGAGAAAAAAGTCGGGGAAAGTACTTATGCTATGGTAATACATATTCTTTACGATATGAACGTGTTGGGAGTAATGAATGGAAGTAGTTTCGTCGCTTTGGAAATTTACTAGCACTCTGAAAATGGTAACATGTAGTCACGTCTAGAGTAGCAATTCGCAAGCTTTTGGCTTCAACCTTCCCTTCTCCGATGAATTTTGATGACTTCATTTTATCTTCACTGGCACGTATCAAAGCCGCCGATTGGTATGAAGAAGTTCAATCAACCGTGAGAAAAGACTTCTTTTAGTACACCAATAAAAACGAAGCGGCTTAATAAAATGCCATTTACTTTTCCTCTTTTATTGAAAGGCTTGCCTGTTATGTCATTGTAGAACATCGAGTAATTAAACAAGCAATACTAAGTTAAAAGAAATTAAGTTTATTCTCTTGAAGGATTTGGAATGCACAATATTGCCTTTTCCATGTATTTCGATGATGGGGTTCTTATTGTAACTAGTGCTCTTACATATAACTGGGAAAGATTGTGTCATTGTGCTTGTTTAAATACCGAATTCTCATCTGAAGCGGCTTTTATAAGGCCCTTTCTAGTTGGCAATTACTAGGCTCAAGTAAACATCATCCATAGTGGAAATAATGAAGAATTGTGTTTGAAGCACTCGGTATTTCATAAGGCGGTTTCCATCTTTAGTTGGAATAAGTAGTATAATACGGAAGCAGTATAATATTAAATTTAGCTTTAATTTGGTGCTCCTTCATTATTAGCTCAATGCATATTCAAAACTTTAGCCCGAGCGAGATTGTCAATAGCAATGTTTCAAGGACGCCATTTAATTCTACAAGAAGTGAGACACTGAAAGTGCTACGGAATTGGACGCTGTAGTTATTCGTGGAGCACTGTCTTGACCCCGGATGTTGGCGACCAGTTCAATTTAGAGACGTGATGCTGTTAACCGGATTGTCGGTGCTGCTTCTGGCGTCTCACGTGTCGGGACGGTGATTGAGACAAATTTCTCCTTTCAAAAAGTCCTTTTCTTATTATTACCTTGCGCGACAGAAAGTTCTTTTACAGTTTTCTTAAAGGCAATTATGACACGCTTTTTAACGAAAGAGGAAAATGAAAATTCAAAAGGTGAGCAGCTGGTATTTTATTTCATAAGCAAAGCAACGTTTTCATTGGTAGGAAACTCTAAGTCTGTAATATATTGCATTACATACGAGGCTATAAATCCAGGAAGTAAACACCGTTGAGCTTCAAAGTGACCTGCAAGAGAAGTTTCGCCCCATCTTCTTAGACGAATTTCATATTTTATAGTGCCTTAAGGATATGTATAAATATTTTAATTTACATAAACTATATGAATACAGTCAAGGGAAGACTTGAGTGCTGGGAGTTTTCCTCTTACTGCTTAAATTCCACGAAGTAGCTCCTGAATAAAGAACTTTGGAAATCCCGACGTAATTCGATAATAGACTTGCGATAGAAGTGACTTTGAAAATTTGTTCGAAACTTTTTGAGAGTCAGCCTGTTGCTTCTCCGTGGGGGGAAATCTTTTGCGACTTTGATACGCTAGTGAATGAAACATTTTGGTTTCCACATTTTGATGCTCTCTTCGATAACTGCTCATATATATTGATACACGCCAAACAAGTAGTTTCAGTCATTACCGAATAGAGAAACTTCTCGTGATCAAGAGAGTGCATTACCGTTCCATTTCCTACCAATCAGCTGCTCCAATAAATCGACTAGCATCAAAGTTCTCTTAAATTCAAATTTACTCGATATTACACCAAATCTTCATTCTCCCATATAAATGTCCGCGTCCAAAATGAATGAACGTATCAAAATACAGATATCTTAATCGATCTCTCATCGTCTTTGCTTTTGCAAGCTTGTAGCATCAAGAAAATAAAGTAGAAAATAATAGTACTTCCCAGAATACCACTTATTTTTGAAATAAAAGCAGGAAGCACATCTTTATGCGGTTAGGAGGGAACGCGCGTCGAGCGCTGGATATTCTGGTTGGTGGTAGCAAGTGGTGTACATCAGCGGCGATTTTCCAGTGGAAATGGTTTGGAAAGATTGCATCTTTGTGCGCCGCCGCGCCGCTCTGGCGATTACAGTAGTTTGTGCGAGGTGGAAGCGCGGGATTCAAGAGGAAAGTGAGTCGCAGGTGTTAACCGGCATTAGGCACCCTGGCAAACGTAATACCCGGGGCTGATTGTCCGTTGTATTATAGCGACACTGACTATATGCCTTTCCGGGATTCGTTGGTATTTCCTATTGTCGTCCGGAATATTCCACGATTCCTTCTGTCGTGGATTACACGTCGTTCCTCCCTCCTTCTTTAGCCTCTGAGGACTCTCTTGATATTCAGCATGAAAAATGTCTACCATCCAACGAAATTCATCCCATGAACTAGATACCTTTCTTTAACAAAACGGAACACTGCAATTAGATGCAGTTCGTATAAGTTTCACACAGTTTGCCTTCCCATTTTCAAGGCGTTCAACCTTTATGCTTCAGTGTAGAACCGTATTTAGTTACTCCGTCGAAGAGTACTTGTACGTTATCGTAGATCAAGTTTCTACAAAGTGATTTTCCAAAGATAGTTTTAGTGCATCTTGTCGCCAATTTTTCAAACAAGCTTAATCAATTTTCGTATCAGAAAAGAATGTATACTTTCTAAAGACACTTTTTGTCATTTGAATAAAGTTTTACTAACTCGTAACGTCGGACTTATGCTTCCTGAACATTTAACAACTAGCCTTGCAGCGGAGATAGCCTCTCGAATTACTGAACATTTCCATCATCTCTGCTAGTTTGCTGGAATTACAACTTAGCATAATGATCCTTGCTTGTGAATAAAACTACAATGAGTTGGTGCATATTTTTATCCCAGGCGTTCCCTGCAGAATATAAATTGAGGCGGCAGTGTGCGACGACGAATTGATTTGCGAAATTGTCCATCTTGGTAGTGTTCGTGACGAACAAGTGAACGGGCTACTGATTGAATTTCCAACACGGAGGATTATGTGACGCTGCGATAATCTGATACAGCAGTAAAGGGAACTGCAATAAAAGTCGGAACGAGGGAAAATATTATCGGTTATGGGAAGCAAGGCGGATAAAATTGATTACGCGTAGGATGGGTTTTTCCATGGCGTTTTCCGCATCTTTCGCATCTAAAGGTTCACTCGCATTATTCATGTTTCTCGAGCTTAAGCTACTCCTGATTGGCAGTAAGTCGAAAAAGTTGAAGAACCCTCTTCTTCGCCCGAACCATGAAATCATTTTGAAAGGATACTACAAATCGTATTCACAGTTCTCAAGTGCTTTCAAGTTTCTTGGATTCAAGTAATTCGACGCTTTACTTTACTTTCAGCAGCATCATTGCCGGCTTTAACCGATCAAAGTGATCGTATAATCAAACCTATAAAAAAGCTTTTTCGAGCGATGCAATACTCCGAACGAATATTTAGTTTTAACAGGCTGTATCTTTGCATATCGATTAATTTATCATCCTAGTTCGTTAGCGTGTTTATCTACCTGGAATGTTCGTCGGTATCAAAGAGCAGCGAATGATTATCATTGGCAATCTAATATATACACAGCATAGGCGACGCGTATATTCGCGCCGACTGAGAAACTGCGGATGTTGTATTTGGCATACTTATTTGCATAATGCAGCGAGTACACCACAGACGCACAACGTTGAGGGAAGCACTTGCGTCAAATCCGACGCATATTAAGTAGTTACTTAGATCTGTTGCAAAACATCGGTTGTCGCATCGCGGACTTCTAAGAAGCAGACTTTGAATACACCCAATTTACGAGTTCAACTTGGACCAGTTATCCCTTTCTCCTATTGATTGGCTTGTAATAAATATTAATCAGGGCTTACCTTTCGAGATTCGGATTCCTGTTAAGTGCTACTTTAACCAATGAACTAAAACTTCAGCAAACAATAAGCGCTTGTTAAACTTGACGAAATAATTTCGGCCAAGTGTTGATGAAATTCGTTAGGGCGGATTCTTGCTAAGTTTTATTTTTAGCAGAGGTGCTTGCACAGGTCGATACTAAATGAATTTGCTGGAGGAAAGGAGGACTAGGACGATTTCTATTGCTTCGTCAAAGTCTGGCAGGGAGACACGTAATGTCAGGAAGCACTGTGTTCGGTTTGATGAGAGTGTGTTGTGGATCGAGCGGCTGGAAAAAGTCTGACAAAACTCTCTCAGACTGGTAAAGAAGGAAACCAGTGGATTGAAGGAAGTTCCTGGAGGCACAGGGCGTGTAATCTTCTGCGTACGTCTTGCTTTACACATGTGCAGATGTGTACATGCCAATAAGAGACTCTCTCACCGTTGGAAAAGCCCACCAAAATTCCCCACCTTATTCCCACCATATTTTCTCGACAAAATATATCCTTTTTTTATGGGCTTGATACTCGAGGAGATATTGGAGCCATATAACCTCGTTTTTTATAGCCGTCACGGTTATATACTGAGAAGGCAACCACTTTACACGGTGCACCAACTAATTTCGGAAAGAGGCGTCTCTCGGTCAGGTTTCAAAAACCTTCATTTCCTTCGCCGCTTTGATTTCTCCAAGATTTATATTTTGTTAAATTATACGAATTAACTCACTATTTTCAAGCGTTATACATATATGCATTTAATAGCAATGTAAGAATTTGAAAAAGGATCTAGAAATGAAAAGAAAGCTCGTTGAGGCTAAACTGTACAATACTGTTTCGCTGATTAATTACCTGCGACTATTCCGGAGTGTGTTGTTGCTATTGTTCGCGGAGTCCGTTAACATGCGGTACTATACTCAAGCAGGTTCAATATTTGCAGTATGATACGCTGCCATAATTGTCGGCTGAGCACTCACCGCCGCGCCGCGCCGCGCCGCGCCGGCCGGCTCGGGTCACGCAGTATCGTGAGGTAATTCCGTAGTGTTGATAAAGGCGTTGATAATAGCAATATGTCCTGTTGATAGTCAAATTGGAATCGGTGAAGCCGAGGCGCAGATGAGAGTGGAACCAATCTTGCCTTTCACGGAGAGCTGAGCAACTTTTTCCCATCAACTGGAGAATAAACTCTCGGCAGTGTGGCTTCGAACGGCACAAGCATTGGAGCGAGTTTGCGTTGACAGCGCAGTCTACCGGCTATTCGAGCACCCTAGCAATTAATTGAATATTATTGGGAGATATGCGGCAGACGGGAACATCGTGATATAACGCCACCTCTCGTTTCATCTAGCACACCCTCCGCCTCTCCCGGCTTCCTCCTGCGGCCACCCTTTCGGTATCGCTTCAATGAAGCCGAACAAACAGGACTTCACGCACGATGCTTCCTGAAATTCGAATAATGTTCGGCTGCCGTTCTCTAAGTTGATTGCACACCTACCCTTTGAAAATCGCCCAATGTCGAACGAAATATTCCTCCCTTTCGTAAACGATTCTACATACATACATCAGTATCGCTCAGGAGGGATTACTTTATTGATAAAGTTAAATGATGCATTATCTAAAAAATGCTACTCTTTTTGGATAATTGTCTTCTCTCCAACAATCCGATTGTTTTTATGCTTTCTAGTTTAGCCGTTGACTGGAAGTTTTGCTTTCGTTTCCCCTAGGTAATGGATTTATTTTATTCATCAGTCCCTTTCCACGTTTCGTCTATACGTATTACAGGCGGAGTGAACCAAACCGTAACTAGCCAATAGTCTCGGAGATCCAAGTAAAACACAAGAACAGAATTTCGTATTAGTACGGTTTCGTACCGAAGAATGGACGGGTGGGTATACGTATAATAGCAGGGATATCGTAAATTCATGATCTCATGAAAAGTTATATTCGAGATAATTACATTCCTAGCGAGTACTATGAGAAACTCTGCACATAACTTTTCTCCGGATGGTAACCGCACCGGGGAAAAATTTTCGCTGATGTCGTTCGTTGCTTTGATCACTTAATGAAGTTTGTTCGCCGGTGCGCCAGAAAAGGAGTATTTAATAATGCTTTGTACAGACGAATTACAATAATTATGAAGGATTAAATATGACTAAGTTAATTTCACAAATACCTAACATTAGTTTTATACACAGTTTTTTTAAATTATATAATATTATTCGGTATTTATATTAATTTGTTAAAATAACCAACGCGTTTTTATACTTTTCACTACCTTCCTCACATTCTTCTTTGTCGGAAAAATGTAATTGGGCCTATGTAATTGGGATAAAGATAAGGTGCATTTACTACGAGGGTCTTGAAATCCACTGGATCTGTACTAATCTTTTCGCTTAAATCAGTTTAATGTTTCTCTTATTGTGTGTATGCATGCACGCAACTGGTTGGAGCGTGTGGTTTAGCGAGTTGGTTTCATCACTAGTTCCTTGCTTAAAGTTTGCTCGAATTAAACGAGAGAACCATACAGGACAATGGAAAGCCGTAGACACATGCATTCTCGCTCAAATGTTTTGCCGCGCGCTCTTCTTGCTCGACTCTTCATTCCCCAGCATTCTCTATTTTAGCTGGTTGCGGGATGCCACTATCGTCGCTAGATGAGAACGAACATCGGCGAAACGTCACCGAATGACCGAAGGCGGGAAGCACCGCAGCCTCGCAAACTGGAAAGTAATCAAAACTTTACTGAATCCGACAGAAGTAATGAAAGAAAAAACTAAGTAGATATTTGATATGGGGGTTCTACGGGTACCTTTGTTAACTTCGAGCAAACTCAGAATGAGCAATCAAGCCCTCGTAATAACGATAGCAGTGTCTGATGTCGCTTCGAAATTCAAATAACATCATAAAAACAAAAATAAATAGCAAGACTGCATTTGACATTAACAAGCGAAACCCTTGATTTAATTCGCGGGAGAATTCGTAGCGCAATTTCTGGCAAGACGAGCTCTGATTGGATTGGCATTTCCGCGTAAGAAATGCTTACAAGCAAACATCGCTCTTTTCGCAGATTGCGCTGCGCAAAGAGGAATTCGGTGTAACGGAAATTATTTTCGATTCGCCGGTAAAGTGGAGCCATAAAGTCTGGTGGGGTTCGGCAAGTGCGTCGAGAAGGCGGAGGATTCAAACTTTCAAAGGAAAGGAGGGTGTTGATACAGTTGCAAGGAGGTGGAATTATAGCCGCGCGACATTCGTTCGTAGCTTCGCACGGCGTTCTTAGCAACGCTCTCAAACATCGTTTCCTGTTTAACGCGCGTCCTTCGCCGGTAATTTTATTCCCCTGGGCGTCTGTGCGCCATCCGGGGATCAGTCTCGTTAGTTTCAAACAGTCCCATTAACGGCTTTCTTGCCGCCCGCCGCTCTTGCTTAGTTGTTAAATCGTTGCCGGCGCAGCCAGCTCGACTCGCGATGAATTATAGCATATATTTACATCGGTTACATTCTCTTCACATAACAACTTTTCATTGACAAGAACAGTCTTTATGCTACAAGTATATATATATGAAATTATTGCATAGGGAAATCGCTAGATACACTGATAAATTCGCTCGATGATTGAACTTGGCAGTAATGTAAAAAGGTCTCGTAAAAACTGTTTTCTCGACAGTCATATTGACGTTCTTTTTAAGAATTCTTCCGGACTGCAAAGGCATCTCTCCCACGAGTATCATTAGTACCATTGGAGATCAGTGAAGAATATTTTCTTTATGTATACACGCCCATCATGCTCGGAGCATGAAGTGCAGTAATACGAGTATACAAGCTGTTTTTGCCATAGTGCAGCGATGAAATAACCAAGGTAATAAGCAGAAGATGATTATCATTAGGCGCGTAATATAATCCTCGACTTGTATCGACTTCGATCGTACAAATAAAATGCAAGAACCCCCGCGCTTGGCGATAATCGAAACTCTCCAATTAGTAGCGTCTATCGGATATCCAGTTAACCTGGAAAATTCAAAAGAAGTAGAAGCTACGCAGCATCCTTGGGAGCAGTCGCACCCACTCCTGACGTATCTCTGATCCTTACCAGAGATGCGTTCCTACTGCTGATTTTCTGGTAATCAGAAACTGCTGTCAGCTTGCAGTCACTTATTCTTTCATTTGAACCGTGAAAGTTATCTCCCTCGGGGGAATAATTGAAGTACTTCAAGCGCAAATAATGTGAATGGAAATCGTAAAAGACGATATGCCTTATTTGCCTTCTCTGGTATTCACAAGCAAGTGAAGATAGTGATGGCAAATATGGATATCTACGAGTACCTACTCTAAACTCAAACATTTCTCTTAGAGAGAGATTTTTCCATAACGGAATGATTTGTCTTACGCGGGGTCGTATACACTTCATTCATAATAATAGTAAATTATGTTATCTCTAATTATTTTACTTCAAGCTGAATAGAAAGTTATTGAATGTTTTTCGCAATATCACGAAATGATATGTTGATCAAAGAATAGGAAGATATTAGAGCGTCGAGTATTCGTCAACGGCAGTGTTAATTCTTAATTGAAATTAAATGTATCGTGATTATTTCAAATATTGCCTCTTAAAGGAATAACATTGCGCCATAAGAGAAAAGGCATAATACAAGTTCAATGATGAATGAAACTGCTAATTCCAAACTTTTCTATAGCACTACTTGCTATTTAATGAAAGCAGCTGTGTACTGTAGTACGCGATAAGCGAGGTAAATGAAACTGAAAAGGGAGAGATGTTGCATTAAAAAAAAGGTCGAGGTTTTTCTGTCAGGTAAGTAAAGGCGGCAATGATTGTGATCTTCCGCTTCCAGGCTCCATTTACGAAATACGGCAGGGTGGCGTGAGAAAAAGATTTCGCCAAGCAGTTAGACGAAGCGTGGTAACTCCGGACTTCCTACTGCCCTAGAAAAGGAGCCCATCCGACTGACAGCATACGGCAAAGCTTGCCGAAAGGAGGGAGCTCTACGTGCACCGCATTGTTCCTCCCGCTGGCAAACTTGGAAACTCAGAATTCTTCTGCCGGGGCGATTCACCTGACGCAGTTAATCTTCGCTTCCTTCTTTTTCCGCTCGTTCTCTCACCCTCATTTCATCGATTTCCGCTTGTCTTCGTTAGCGCATCCAGTAATAGAAGCAATCAAGATATCCGAAAGTGTAACGGTGCATACCAACAAATCTAGTCAAATTTCCGCTGCATTTTTTAGCATAAATGTAAGTACGTTAAAAAATGTTGCGGATCATCAAGTTCATAGAATTTTTTAACAATGATCCAAACGGTTCGATAGATTGTAGTCGAACAAAGGCGTCAAACAAAAAATCATGAATAAAAGTAATCGATAATAGAAATAATTGCAGTAGTAAATAATAATTAAGATGGACATATATTGTTCGTTAATTTGCAACATGAAGTACGAATTTGAAGTGGATGACATAATCCATTTTGCCAAGTTCGACGAAGGAAACTCTGACTAATTGTAGTAGTTACTGCACCTGCCGCCACCTGATTCTATTTTCTGGCTGTAACTGGGAACGCGGCTCTACGAGGAAGAAAACAATTACGACTAAAGTAATAAACACACTCACAGTTTTAGCCGTTGCCATGGATGCTGGCATCGTCTCTCGCTCTTGGATTTCCCCAAAATGCACAATTCAATCTCTCCTATTTTCTCCGATTACAGAGACATACCCGCATAACATTCAATAAATCTACGTCTATTAGTAATAGAATGGATGGCAGTGAATTAAGATGATAAGTTTTCCACCCGTGTGCAAATATAATAATTGTATCTTATATCGGGTAGTTGCCGAAATAATATTGATTGTCTCTTTCTTAGACGAACAATCCGATAAATCACGTTTTTAATGAATACAATGTATTATTGGATAAAAGCTAGATCACTAACAAATCATTTCAAACTCTGCTCTATACAGACTGGCTTTAAATTACGTCCATTCCATATATGCACCTGAATAACTTAGATTGGATAGGGCCGTTTTCTTTTGCTTTTCCCACGCTCGAAAGTAATCTTATTGCCTTTACAAATATCAATCGGTATTTATCAATTACGCGGAAGATCATTTTCACCCGAATTCCATGTTGAATCTGACTAGTGGAGATTATACGTCGGCGATAAATCATTCCTTTATGGCGATAACACCGTTTGAATGGCATCGACTCAGACAACGTCGATATACTTCACCGAGAATGCATAATTCATAGTTCCAGCGTAACGCAAGTATACATCGAGCGTACAGGCTCACCTACACAACAGGGATAGAAGTGTGAGTTTGAGTGAATCTGTAAGCATGTGAGATAGAAGGGGGGAGACGTCAGTTAACTCCTGGCGAGTTATTCAGGTGCGATAATCGTGTTCCAAGTCTATTTCACACAAATCTATAATACACACCTATTTCTTTTCCTATATCGCCTGTCATATTGAATAATCTAATAGACGTTCTCACTCTTCTCGACGCATAAAATCCTCTCCACGAATTTTGTTCCAACTCCATCGGATTGATTAGGTAATAAAATACAAATATGATCGGTGAAAATGACTTTTTCAGTATTGCAATTTCCTGGAATCGTCGTCCGCCGAATTTTATCCGGATTTTTATTAGATTCCTGGCACTATTTCGAGTGTAGCTAGAAAACAGGTTGAAAGGTTGATTAGCATTTGGAAGAAAGTCGAGCAGTAGCAACGGTGTGAAAGGAACATGGTCAGCGTTTGAATAGAAGGAGGGAGCGCGAGAGAATTGGCGGGAGAGGGGAAGGAAAAGGAGAGTGAGAGCATTAGTGGGAGCAGGGGAAAGGAGAGAAATGTGATATTAGGCATATAGGACCGGTATTTGGATATCTTTTTAGATCCCGGTGAGGAATATAAATGTTGGGTGCCAGCCCGTGCTAATGAATTCGACGCGCGGGCTTTCATTTAAACACGGCACCAGTCAATCGTCGAGCAGGTTTAATTATCGGCCGTCAAAGAAAACGCGATAATATTCTACAGAGAGGCTCAAAACAATTTTCATCAGCTTGAAATCCTCGTGGACTTTTTCATATCTCTGCTTACTCTGCAATATAATATTCCAGCCCGTCATATCTTTAACAAACTGAGTACCTTTAGAAAGAAGACAAAAATGTTAATTACTAAATCGCAAGAAAATAGACGGAGAAATTATTTAAATTCGTAACCGGTTTCAAAAGTGGCTGATGTATGTTAATAATAAATATTTGCTTGAAATGAAAGCCGGCTTGTCGCCGCAATTAAAGTTCTAGTGCCGTTAATCCTCATTATATAAGTTCAAGGATTTCTGGAAGAAGAACTGAAGTAACAGATTAAATCTATGATCCTTCTCTCGATCCTTTTAATTAAGATGAAGTATCCACTCCAGCAGGAAGATTGGAGGTAAGGCCGTTGCAAGTTTTGGCCTGTAGTGTTCTTTGGTGTTCCTCGAGAGTCATTCAGTTAACGATTAGTGTAATTTCTCCCCAGTGCTCGGCTTCATAACTACTTACGAGTTCGATGAACGCTCGCAAAGTTCTGCGCGGAGGAACATTGAAACTTTCCCTGTGTTGAGGCAGTTTCTCTGCGTCGGATATCATCAATGAGGAACTTATTTCTTTCGTGTCCACTGGTCTTCTTTGCGGCCTAGGGATGCTGTTGTGTATCATTACTGTCAAGCTCGGGCGCATCATTCAATAACATACAATTGAATGTTAATCAGAATATTAATTTGCAAAGTTTCTACTCATTTGTTCTACTTTAGTATTAAATAACCGAACAAAAACTCTCATATTTTGTGCCTCCTACCGTATTACGGGTAGTTCGAACTGTTTCCGTGATAAAACATATATAGAATCTTTTATTCTCTCTCAGAGAGGTATGGAAATCTCAGAATGATAACAATACATATATCAGTCAGCCTATTATATGTCTTAAAAACAGCTACGAGTCCAATGTTAAGGAAAAACGTGGAAAATTCCATGCAGTTATAATATAGACGTCCTACACTTGCAAGCAGTGTTCCCATTTGCTATTTTTTTCTCCCACAAGTAATAAGCCATGATTCTCTCTGGCAAATCTCATAATAAGAAAAAAAGACTCTCGTGCAAAAGGTAAATTCTTTAGAGCAACGAAGGTTCACTATCCGTGGTTCTCGAGACGCATTTTCATTGGGGATCGAGTTGCTTTGAACTGGGCTTCTCAGAGGTTGCGAGCTATCCCACATTGTGCATGAGCTCTTGTCGGATACGAAGAGCCATCGATCCTTTGGTACACTGGCGTGCTGTCGTTGTTCGGTATGCGGAGATCATTCCCATTCACATCATTCACTTGGATATTTCGGATTCTCTGACAAAACCTAGCCCTATCTTGTATAGCGATTTGCAGCTGTCGTCTGAGCTGAAGTGGAAACCATGGAAGTTACCTTCTCTAGGATATCCAGTAGTGCTGCGGTGGTGGAATTTACGTATACACTTCCCGTATGGTTTTACCACTGCCCGAGATTTTAAATATCTTTCTTTTAATAATTTTGTAATATTTAATATTTTGGCTAATATTTTGAAATCTTCATCTTCATCATTTATTCGTGCACTATAATGCTAGTTTACAGAGATTAGAGGCTGTTCAACTTTGAATTCGATGTATTAGGATTAGGATTCGGAATTGTGGATTATCGCTGAATGACCGCTTGTGCAGTGTAATCCGCGTCGACCTAAATACACAAATCCTACGACGAATGGCAAGTAGTAATTCTAAAAGAGCAGAAGTCGTCGCTGTTGTTCCCAAGTTGAAACTGGACCCACTCCAAAAAGGACTGCAGCTCTTGCACTGCGATGCTCTTACGCATCCGTGAAAATGCTTGGAATCAGTCTTAACTCACTTTGACATCGACTTATGCGCGATAAGTGGAGCGTGTCGATGCAGTGGAAAACATCCCTCAAGGCAACCTTTCTCTATCCATGGAATACTTCATACCATACCATTTTATCCCACCTTCTTTCCCTCTGCTTCACAACACCTACTGCACTCCTTTTACATTGAATGCTGGTCACAGTCAATTGAATATCTGAACTACATATCAGATTTTTATCCTTTTATTTTCATCTTCTGATTAAAAGTGCGATTATGTAAAACATTGATTTTCTCACTCTTTACATTCCAATAAGACTTTGAATACGCTGAAGGTAGTTTAAATGAATCTGATATTCAAATATATGCAATACGGAAACGAAAATAGTCTTCTTCTATCACCTCGGTGTGTGTCTACTATTTTTTATAAATTCAACAACACTTACTAATCTACTGAAAATACACCATTGTTATTGATTTATACAATTGGAATTGATAATTATTTTGTAACGTTGTATGTATAATTAGGATAATTATGTTTATCTACAATAAGGTTGACTTCAATCGAGATATGTTGACATAGCATTTAATAACAATTATTCGCACGTAATGACTATGAATGACAAATCGAACGGAAGATTCATGTGCATATGCATACATTAGCAGATAAAAAGTGGCAAGTAAAGAGTAGCGATGCAGTGCGCTGTGAATTTGCAATTCAATAGAAACAATTCGCGGAATTTCTGCTGCATAACGTGACAGGACGCCGCCCTTCCCACTTTTTCTGACTCACGCATGAAAATGGGGCGAGGATTTTTGCGGCTGCTCGGACTTTATTTGGCGTAAAAGTTTTACGATCGTCCTAGATAGATGCGTAGTCACGGCACTGGCCTTCCAACTCCCTCATATAACACCCAAACCGATTATTACTCGCTAACTTCAGGTCAATCCTGTTAATACGCAAATAAGTCTCATTTACGCAGAAATTGTTCATTCGATGTAACATTATTCCGGGAGAATTATCACCGATTCTGTTGATTATTCTGCTAATTACGATTATTCAATTCTCTCACTGTTCTGGTGCACACATTGTGTAAACATTTACTCACGTGTCATTAGAACTCGTGTTAAAAGTTATCTTAAACAACAAATTATATTATTCCAATCCATTGTTTATAAGATCTAGTATGATTTACAGAGAAAAATAATTGCAATAATGAGCGACATTGTTACACAACTACCATATCAATCCGGACAAGTTTTTTTTGTTGGCTAATGAACACAGGGATATGTGTGTTATATCGGCGTAAACGCAATTCACAGTTTGAAGCCCAGGACTTACGGATAATTACGCGAACAAATTGAACATGTGATGTATGACATCGAACTGTCAGTTGCAGGTCATACCTAATATGTTCGTCGTTATTGGCGACACTCGAGCCTTTTTGCTCTCAACATATCAACTGAAAGAGGAATCCGCTCAAACAAGGTCGTTTTATTAATGCGATAATTATAATATAATCGGAACAGTCCTTAATTGGTGAAAATACCTATGCCTGTAAAAACACTTTTCACTGGTTTCACATACTTGTCTAGGCAAATATTTATAATAACTGGTATCCTACCTGACACGCGTTAGAATAAAAGTTCGTGATTTACGTTTTAGGTATTCAAGTTTCATTGCTTTGGGCTGATTTTATTGATCAACATACACGTCCCGGATCTTTATATGGATGAGATACTGGTTTCATTGTAGTTGGTTTGACCTCTATTCATGTACGAATTGCACAGAAGCTCAGACAGGAAAAAATAAAAGACACTCATACATTGCAAGCCCGTAACAATAGGGTCATTAGTACGTCCATTATTCTATCACACGTTTTGTATGTACGTCTTATGTCACTCTACGAAAAAGTAACTTTATTATATATGAAGCAAATTACTGAAAGGCTTCGATAACACAAGCATTCACGATACGGCGATCGGGCTTGGTTCTTGCTGATAACAATGAAGTATAAGCAAGTAATCAAACTTTTCACCAACTCTGGCCGGGGACATGAATCTTCATTATTACGCAATACAGCGATGCTTCGAACGAGCAAGCAAGTGGATGCTTCAGGCGAAAAACAAATCCCACTGGGAAATCGAATTTGAACTTTCCAAGAGATACTTCAAGTGGTTGGCTGCTCTCCAACTTTAGAAGCGCAATCGCAAAACTTCAAGCGGCAGGTTCTTCTCACTTATTCGTTCGCCGCTCGGCAATTTGACGAGCAGACACAAATCTAGGAATGTTGGTTACTATAATTTTAACACTTTGACATATTATATGCATAATTGCAATCACGAAGTTTGCATTAATTGGAGGTTCCAACCAGTAGCAAAACATTCTTCATGCAAGTATTAGCACCATTTAATTTTTTACTTATCAACAACTTGCAATATAAGATACTACATTTTGGTTTTATAATATTGGTGATTCCTCTTCGGAAAATATTTGATTTCTCCTCGCGCTGGGAGAAGAGATTCGTCAGTTTGCCCACACTATAAAACTAAGCGAATTTACACAATGCCTACATGTTTGCACAGCAAAATAGTATTTAAGACTATTTGTAAGGTATAAGTTCGATAACTTAGTATCGACGTTGCCATAGATTTGGATGGCTTTGGTGCATTGGTAGTTACATTCGTAGCGACGAGTACAGATGCGTTTGGCGGCAGAGCGACTACTGTTTCGTTTATTAAATGACTGAAAAATAGCAAATTTATCAAGATTGTTAAACACTTGCCGAATGGGTAAATTTAATATATAATTAATCATAGATGCATGATTAAGTAAAAATGGTACGAGCATTCTTCGAGCTTTGATATCTCGAAAGCTCAAGATAGTACTACTAATAAATGACAGAGATTTCTGTTGAACTTCCTAACTTCAAAGTTGGCTGTGATTCGCAAGTTCAATGACCAGGATGTCATTTATAAGATTATATCATTCAAGTTGGATGACTTACCGTGAGTTTATGCCTGCACCGAGACTGGTAAGGAGTATGGCGTGTTTGCCGGTATCATTCAAGCGAACTTTATGCTCGGTCGCATTTGAGAAATTTAGCAAGAGCGTCACTCTCTCGCTGGGGAGGTTTCGAACGAGCATCAGTATATCATTGTTAAGGATTGTCGTTTGAAGCCCGCCGTACTTGAGTGCAGCAGACGTACGTCGCAGACTCGTTAGCTTTCGGTAGACTTTGTACTGTGATTCATACATGCTTTCCTGCCGCGCCAAATTTAGAGTGCGGTAGTGCTTATTAACCGGCAGCCACGTGCTGTTGCTCCTACTGAAACCTTGTGAAAAAGGGAAAAAAGCATGCATGCAATCGATTGAGCATTACCATCCTTTAATTGCTAAGGCTTAGAGAGAGAAAGAGGGAGAGGGAGAGAGAGGGAGTCAGACACGTAGACTCGCGAATGACAAGAAATACGGAGAATGTGAGTGGCGGCGGCGGGAGAAATTTCCACGCGGAATGAAATTAAACGGATTACAGCTGGAATGAGGAACTCCAATTAACTCATACCCGCGTTGCTCGTGTTGTCCCATTGATAGGGTGTGCGATGGGGATCTCGGGAGATGTATTTGTACATTTGAGGTCCAGCTTGCCGAGCAATTAGATCTCGTGTCTGGCTGAAACTTATTCTGGTGTTGTCCTCCATCCCAATCTCATCGCCGTAGTACGTCACTGTTATGCCCGGCAATATCATTGCCAACATCGTGATTTGATCTGCTCGTTTACGATAACGGGAAGCGAGACGGCTGAATTTTTCACCTCCCATCTGGAAAAAGCATGGTAACAGTGACGCCGGCACATAATCCCACTCATTTCGTAACTGATGAAAGTAACTTGGCCATTCGATAAGTGAATTTCACCGGCACTCCTGAACCCACCCGCCAATTTGGCGTGCCGTCCTCTGGCAGCGCCTTCATCCAATCGTCTATAACGCGCTTAAAGTAGCCGGCACTCGGCCTCCAATTCATTTTGCCGATGAATTTCCAGTTGAACGGCATCTGGGAACCAGCCCGGTAGAATTTTGTGATGTTCATTAAATCCTCGCCAACTTCGGTCATCAGCACCTGATAAATCGCCCGAGAGGGAAATGTTTAAGCGGCGGGCTTGCGATATTAATCTTCCTCCCGGGAAGAATATGCTATTACTGAAGTTCGATGCAACTAATATTTACTTTTTCACTGCTGTTAAAAGAACACGACCAATCGTCTAGTAACTTTCTCCATTCTGCTATGAGGCTGTACGTCTCCGGTTGATCTTTCGTATGTGTGTGATTAAGGCAGGTATAATTATTCCATGGCGTACATCCCATATTGCTCCGCGAGCCATTGTTCCAACTTTCATCGAGCAGTTCATTACTCTCGAAAAGATAGGGCGCATCTCGTATGCAGAATCCATCGAGTCCCACGTCTAGCCAATATCGAAGAACTTCCTGAAAGCAATCCCACAATCTGAAGTATCGGTTTCGTATAATTAACAAGCTTTATGGAGTTTGGTCGTGATCGTGAGCAGTTTGTACTTATTGCTCTTGACAATAGGGAGCTTCGCCAGCAATCCCACGAAATTGGATGTAACTCAACGGCACAGGACTCGATCGAGCAGTAGCATTACCTCCATTTCTTTTTTCACCCAAGGATTCCTGTAGTTCAAGTCTGGCTGGTCAGCCCCGAATTGGTGGTAGTACCACATCTTTCTTGTTTTGCAATAAGTCCAAGCTGATTCTCCACTCATATTGAGCCAATTGTTCGGCGGACTTTCATTGCTATTTTGGCCAATAGCCCATATGTAATAGTCCGTGTACTTCCCTTTCCGCCCAACACTCTGTTGAAACCAATAGTGCCGATCGGAAGTGTGGTTTGGCACAAGATCCAATAACACCTAGAAACAGTTGGTATTCAACAGACAGACGGATATTACATTTCTCTTAATCTTTTGTTAGTATCTTGAAATGAATAATGTCGCTATCTTCAAAAAATCTACAATACACTCATATAATTGTAAGCTATATAAGTGTAAAATAATAATACTAGCAAAACCATATTTCGATCTCACCCGTAAGCCAAGTCGGCGTGCTTCCACGACAAGCGCCACCAAATCACTCATTTTTCCCAGTGATTGATCGACGTCTTTAAAATCAGTAACATCATCGCCGAGATACTTCGCGGATGGATTAATAGGTGAAAGCCAAATAGCTTGCACTCCTGAATCCACGAAATGTGTCAACCGACTAATTATACCTGTTGACAACCGAAAAGTTATTTGCTTATTGATAGTTGCTGATTAATCAATTGGAGAATTTACACAATTCTTTTCTACTGTCCCGCTTCTTCTCTCTTTCTATATTTATCACAATTTTTTACCGCAACAAGTAAATTTGAAAAAGCAGCTTGTATCATATTTCAGGGGGAAGAAGCTTCGTGTTTGCGCGGCCATGCCTGCTCTGGGCAATCAATCACTACGCGTAGCAAAGATCCCACCATTCTTGGCTGACGTGGTAGTCGCGCACTGAAATAGTTTCTCATCGGTTTCCGCTGTCTTGCACTTCTTTAATGAGACACGACTACATGTACAGCGATCCGTAATTGGACTAGTCACTTTAAGTGATCCCGACACTTTTTACGTTCGATCTTCATTGATTAATGTTGATTCGCTTTCTTACTCACTCGAGATCGTACCACCACTTTCGCCTTGGTATTTAACACATTTCCAGTATTCGTTGCTCTTCTTTTTAACGTTTATTAGTTTCAAATTTATTATAGAAATCTCTGATGAGTCACAAGAGTCTGCATTTTAATTTCACATAGAATGAATATTTATATTCTTGTATTCTTAACTCGAGGGTAGTCTTATCCAAACTATTGTCTCCTGCATGAATTATCGCCAAAGATACTTATACATGTTTTTAGTCATTTTCACTACGCTATTATAGTAAATTTGGAACTTTCATTAGTACACACGATTGACTTATTGTTCTTCAAAACCAATGATTAAATTTACCATTAATCTTAGAGTATCATTAAACCCTATCGACAGCATTCCATAAAAAATATGAATTGCGTGTTGATGAGAAGAGTCAATTATTTTAACATCATTCTTCTATTACAATGAGCATGATGTCTGGAAGAAAGCATATCAGAGGAAATGAGTTTTTCAGATTGAGTAGATTTGCATGTCACAGGTAAGGAGTTCGGTTGAAATGTCGAGATTTATAAGGGCGTGAGTGGCAGTTGGGAATCGGTGATGGTTGGCAGACGAGGGCAAAGAAAGGAGTTAGCACTTCGGCGGGCCATACTAATAAGTGAGTCCGAGCGTCGACTAAGAGCAAAACACGTTTTCCCTGATGCAGTAGGCCGTGTTTCGACAGGGCGTCAGGTAGACAACTACCGCTCTCTTTACGAAAGCGTGTCTTCGCTGGTGAATAAGGTATAATTATGGGATAACCGCCGCGCCGCGGGATACGCGGGTGTCCTCAGCGATCTTTATCGTGAAAATGGTTACGTGGAAGGAGCAACCAACGGGCAAACTACCAGAAGCCCAATCTTGCCGTATTCCGCCAGTTGCCACGCACCAGACTTTCAACCCGCATGTTGTCCTGTGAAAACTTCTCACGTTTTGCTTCCACTTACTTACCTTTCAGGTCGCCGACGCCGTCGGCGTCGCTATCCTGGAAACTTCGAGGCTGAATCTCGTAGATGACCGAATTCTTCCACCAACCCTTTTCAAGAATCTCGCAATTAGTCAGCGTCGCAATTGACAGGAGAAAAATCGTAGTACTTCTTGCTCCGAACATTGTTGCTCCACTGTTCTTTGCTCACTCACCGTTCTTATTATTCTGAAACGTACGACTAACCGTAAAAACCTTGGGGTTCTTGCTGCTTATCGGAAAATATGCGAAATTTGCGCGCGATAACGCTGACACATAGCTTCGGGACACTCGGAACATCCTCGTATTCCGCTAATTATTGGGAAGGTGTTTTTATGTCAATGCAGCCGAGTCTTTTTAGAATAAAATTATACTATACTTGGAACTATCAACATTGATTAGCATCGATATTAATATTGAGACTGTCTAGAATCGAGAGTGTATTGAAAGTTTCGCAAATCAGCACAGTTCTTTTTAAAACAAATGTCAGGATGAATTGCACTAGTATTTACGATTTGCGGGAATATTCTATCGTTGCTACCAGTGACTGAAATTGACCAAAATATTCCTCTAGCAAAGGAACTTGAACAGCTCGAGATCTAAAGTCGCTCCAGGTATTTTATTTGCTGCGAGGGTACACCGTTTTCTGAAATTCCCCTTTAAACTTTCTTTATGGAAATACTCCAGAGCTAGGAATGCTTTTGCCACAACCACATATTGATCTCGCGAAAGTCCATGAATGCAGATTTCGAACTTTGTTTGCGAGTTTCAATAGGCGATTACTGTAATCGCGAGATTGCGTATCCTTCGTTGGTACATGCGAGGGGTGACTCATTTGTGTTGCCCTTACAAAGTGCGATTAATATACATATATGTACAGCAGGAGATTGAAAGGCATGCGCGATTCAAGAACAGCCCCTTTAAAACGGAAATTTGCATTGCTTAATACCAAGCGGCGAGTGCCGTCTTGCCGGAGCGATAAAATTCTATCGTATGTTCTACCTGCTTGACATTCTCAACGAGCCTTGGTAAAAAAAAGCGATGATTATTACCGATCTGATCAATCATATTTAGAATTTGGAAGGCAAAGGCTTAAGTTCGTCGGGGTCTCTACGAAACACGTCTGTCTATCGAACCGTCAACCGGACCTGCTACGGACATCTCGAATTCGCTGAAGATTATAATTGACTTGTGGATTGATGGCGCGGTCGCCGCGCCAATTTTAGCCGTTAATGCTATTTCTGTCAATCACTCAAACTTAGTCAAGTCAAAGGTACAGCTAAGATATAAGCCAAGTCTTCCAATTCACTATGAGAGATGATCTATTGTAATAAGTGAACTGGAGAGACAGGATTTCGTTTTTTACTCCGAGTTCTTCAAAACTTCAAACATGTGAATCGAACTTTTTGTGTACCTTCGCGATCAACAGGGAATAAGGTTAGTCTGGATATTTTTTAAATTGGATTAGGCCCGGATCAGGTATATCGAAAAAGGCGCTTCAACATTTAAGTTTGCCAAATATTATTGGTATTTATTGTGCGCGAAATTTTGTCACAGAGAATGACAGTTAGTAATAAATATTTGTATGATTAGCTAAGGACGAAAGTTAAAGCGACAAACATCGCTCTACGATAACACTGTAGTTAAAGTATTATAGGCGAAGCATAAATAGCACAAGGATGAAGTTAAATGCCTAATCACTGGTATTTCGTCGCTTAAGTCTAACATGCTTTTGATCGACTGACTGGAATGCTATGTCAGATGTCTTCACTCTTCCTTTGGAGTCTCAACGTAAATTGTGGCTCCCATTCCTGGCACTGTGAGTTTGCTGATGTCCGCGACAGGTCTAGATATGGAAAAAGAGAAAAAATCAACTATGAATGGCTGCCCAATTCCGCGGAACACAATGCCCAGTTCGTTGTTTTCACGTTCAACCTATATCAACAGTCACTAGGCTTCCCATATAACTATTCTTATGGCTTCGAAATAGAACAAAGGAAATAGTAAAAATGGATTGAAACAGAAAATTGCCTTTCTGCCATCCGCCTGTTATCCACGAAAAGGTACCAAAAGTCAGTCTGTTTTGAATTATTAAGCTATTGCGTTTACAGTACTTTGCCAGGAAGATTTGGCGCTCTCAGTAATTAGGATCATTCGCAGAATTAATTTTCAGTAAAGTTGACTGTTATATATAAAAAAACATGATAGCATGTCAAATGGTTGTCGCTCAATAAAGTTCTGTGATTTTTTCATACGCCACTGCTGCAATAAAACAACGTACTCAGAGTTTATGAAACATATCTCGTGACATATTGGTTTATATGACCGTTTCACTACACGCAAAAACTCAGCGGTGTTTTTCAATTGGATTAGTATTCATACCGGTTGCATTAGTACACCGTACAGAACTTTAATTTTAACTGAAAAAAGCCATCACAGAATCGACCGCTATAGAAGGTGCATTAGTAGATTAAAAACTGTAATTACCCCAGGCTCAATTGAGATCCAGTGGTGGTGTGGAAGAGTGTCAAATCCTTGCTAACGTTCTCGAAGGCGGACAAATCTACTACTTGCTCTTCTTCGGCAAAGTTGACCAATACGTAAACGGATCCCTGATCCTCGGTCTCCCTAAAAACAGATAATAACATTCGTGAATATTTAGTTTCCAAAATTGGCTCACTCATTCCAATTAAATTATCTCTACATCAGGATTCAACATTAATTTAACCACTTTCGGTAAATTCCAATAATGATTCGAAATAAATAGATTGATTACATTTGCAAGTACTCAATTAATTAGTGAACACTGTTCAATGGCAGATATTATTCTTTATATTCTCGCAATTGTTCTTACCTGGCGAAAGCAAAGACATTATCGTCATTCATCAACTTGGTAATCAGATCTCCTTCCCTGATTGCTGGGGATCTCTTCAGTTTCGATACGGCACGGTAGAGAGTGTAATAAGAGTCCTTCTCGTACTTCTCTGCCTCCAAGTTCAAAGTTTTGTAGTTCTTGTTAACCGGCAGCCAAGTTTTCTTGTTTGTCGAAAATCCTGGAAGAAGCCGATGGAATTGCCCGTTACGTAATGTATTACTGATTTAATAAGAGCGTATCCAAAATCCAATCACAACTGTATTAATATCTTTTCGTTAGGTTGCATTTTGCAAGCATCTTTTTCCGTGTATTTCGTCCTTAAAGATTCTTATTGCGTAATCGATTAATGTGTGCAAATTAACATTTAGACCGCGTAAAATGAAAACAAAGCGCGTACAGTTGGTTCTGTCCAACAAGAAATGACACTTAACAAATGCGGTTCTCCGTGAAGCAATCTCCGGAACTGGTTTCTAGAAGCGTAGTGTAATTCTACTAAATGATTCTATTAAATCCGCGAACCTGCAAGAGACAAGGAGTTTTATCTCGGAGAGATCGATAGCTAAGTTTCCCGTGGACGAAGGATGTAAAACTTTCTTTAAGGAGCTTTGGAATTCATTGTCGTAGCCTCGTTACAATAGCGTACTTCAAATACCCGGCAATTTATTTCCAACGTTTGATCGACATTTTCATGGAGACTGATTAAAAGATTTTTATAAACCGTTATTATATCCCGAAGCACCGTTTTAACGAAGATTCATTTATTGTGTTTAATTTCATATTGTTCGTCAAAGCAGTGCTGTAGCTTTCCCAGTTCGTAGCCTGCATTGAAAGCATCTTAATATGGAGTTTTCAAAAAAGATCCGTGAAAATGGCTTAATTGCGAGTTTATTTGCTATTTTAGCTTGTTTCCCCGTTTTGTCAGTTCATTCTCCTGAGAGTCAAAGTAAATGCGGGAGCATTTAAACTGCGCGATCTCTCTGGGAGTTTAAAATTGGCATTCCGATATATGACCAATCGATATGGAACGTTGATGGAAAGGGAGTTAATTGTTTCCGGAGCGATTGCCGTTAAATATGAATTGGACAATACAAGAGTAGCAAGCTGCTTTTCGTTAAAGCATACAAAAAGTTGTTTCATCGTTCAATAGAAAATTTGCGATATGCTTATGCATTCTGCCTTAATCTTGGATTCCTTCAGCTTATCAATAGCAGCGATAGACGAATTTTCGGTGAAACCGATAGAATCTTTGAAGGAGCGTTGTTCCAATGCAAATTTCGTTTAGTGATGCTTCCTTGGAAGCAGATGGAGACTCACCTGCTGAGGTGGAGTCGTCCCACTGGAAGGGTGACCTAACCGGATCCCTTGAGGCAGCTTCAAATCCCTCTTTGCCGGCATTGCATCCCTGTGGGTCCATCGTGTCCTCCCATGAAACCCAAGTGTTTTCCATACCAATCTCCTCACCGCTGTAGGTTACGCCGATGCCGGGCAGCAAGAGAGTCATGATTGTGATTGCTTGAGCGCGCTTCGGGCCGTATCGCGTCACCAATCTAGCCTGATCGTGATTTCCAGCCTGCGAATACAAGTTTATCCTGTATACATGCCACCTGCACTTCACCACCGACTAGATAGAACTGTCAGACTGGTGGGGAAAAAACGGCGAATCACTGGCGACGACTTTCCTTTCGTTTTTATCTCTCGAGTCTCTCGAAGCTAACAGAGGAAGAGCAAAGAAAAAAAGGTTGTGCGCTTTGCCAGTTATAAAGCAAGTTGATTTCAAACGAACGGGCGCTTCCTTTTCAAAAGTAAAGCTCAACCATCCACAAACAGTTCGCATCGTCGCGCGATCACCAGCAGGTGGCTCTGACCCGAATGCGCGAGTTTTCTTTCTCATCGAGCGATTACGCGTTAAGGGAGCCCGAGTGAAAGAGATGATGGAGGCTCTCGCGCAGCCTTCCTATCTGTCTCTCCTGTCTGTCTATGTGCTCGCCGACAGATTGCTGATCGCGATCTACATAAGTAGATTCGTCGAATCGAAAGTGTCAAAGCGGTCAAAGCGACCGCGTGACTTACCACCCAGTTGGCAGTGGCGCCTTCAGGCATGTTTGCCATCCACCTATCGATCAAGGTCTTGAAATCAGCTGCCTTGGAATTCTTGTTAAGGTCGGTGATCAGGCCGAAGTTGAAGGGGAAGTGAGCTCCAGCATCGTAATACTTCATTGTCATCGAGATGTTGGCGTATGCCTCGATCATCATGATACGGGGATGACCCTCCTTGCTGGTAAACTCATTGAGGACATTCCTCCAGCCGCGCACAATCTCGTACGTACGTGGTTGATCCTTCGTGTAGACTTTCTCGGTATAACCGTAGTTATTTGGGTCGTCGGTCGTGCCAGTCAGTGGCTCATCGAGCATCCTGTGGTCCTCGCACAGATGCGGCACAGCATCAATACGGAATCCGTCGACACCCTTCTCCAGCCAGAATCTCAGCACGTTCTGGAAATATATATTCATCCCGTGAACCTCTCATTCAGCCCAATATCAGATTCTAGGAAATAGTTCATTCCACCAGAAAGAATGTCTACGAATGTGAAATCTTATTGCGATAGTTTTTCCAATGCAGCTTTGGATTTATTAGAGTTTTACTTAAAGTAGTTAATATTATAAGTATAATATAAGTTGTACTATTCATAATCTACAAGTATGTCGAACAAACAGTCAAGGATTCAAATGTCAAATGTCTATCGGATTTCGGAAAGCTCAGGATTTATGTCACGCGTTCCTGGTGGACATTATAACGCGCTGCATAGAATTTCTCATAGGACTGACACGTAGTCGAAATCGAGAAGGATTTCATTATTGTTCGATCTCGTTGTCGATTTGTTAGCATTCTGCGCGAGAAAAAAAGAACTAAAAAAGAGGAGGTACAATGATTACTCCTCTTGTTGGGATTCCGACCAATGATTTATTGCGTCTCTAATTACCGGTTGACTATATCAGTCGCGCGTAACATTATCGGAAAAGCGATCATCTCGTCTCGCCCGGCACCTGATACGTATCCAGTTTTTAACGCGTTCAGTTCACAATAGAGGTCGAGGGTTTCATGGAGAAAACAAACACACGGTCTCAGATTTCTTCAAAGTATGCTTGCCGCTTTGACAGACGCGACGATGTCCGCCGAGCAATCTCTACGTGGTAGGATTTATTTCTGATATATTGACAGTTTTGCCAATGCTTCTTAAAACCTTTATAGCCCCTTTAAAGCCCCGGAACAAGAAAGATACTCCGATTGAAACTCGATTGTCACCTTCAAATTAAACTGTCTTATTAGTATCTATATTGAAAATAGATTATTTCATTTAACATTATTTAAAACAAAGTTTCTAAAAGCCTCTACGAGTCAATATGTTTAAGGTGGGGCAAGATTTAATTTAAATGTTTAAAGCATCTTGTTTTGCAATTCTCGATTATACTCTATACTTATGTAATTGCAAGAAAGATATCAGTTTCAGTATTTATCTAGTCCTACCATCTGTTGTTGATGTTTACTGTATTCGTTCTACTAGCGTGTTTCACGAAAGTCAATGGTGCTCCTGGTAAACCCGTATCTTCTATCCAATTGTGATCTGATATTACGAGAATTCTATCTGCTATGTTGTTTCATAACTGATTTTATACTACATTACGATAACACCCTGCGATTATCCGCGACTATAGCTATCATATGCCGGGTCAATGACGTGATAAACTTCCTAATAATAATCGGTAAACTTCGTTGGGTGCTTTCACGATCAGATAGCGTACTAACTCGATGATGCTGCTTTTATGGGTATAACCGCTTTGCCTCAAACTTTGGCCACAACACAGATCAGTGATAACGAAATAAAGATTAGACGGGGTCAAGCATCCCCGAACTTAGTTGCTAATTGATATATTATATCAGATCTAACTAGTTGCATTAATGCTCGCCAAAAGGAACCAGGCTAATACTATTAGCGGAAAAACTGCAATTCTTATGATATTAATTTAAATTTTAGTAATATCTTAAATTTGATAAAATCCCAACATTTTCTACTAACCAGCATATTTGGATTAATCGGGATTGAGTCATCTAAAATTGGATCAGTTGAAAGGAAATCATTGAAATTGCTAGTGGACGTTGTGGGTCTTCGACAATAATGTATCAAAATCCACGTTTCTATTGTTAACTTCCACATAAGTACTTTGGACAGCCGGTAATAGGCATTACCGACGTACGGCGCGCGCGCGCGTCCGTGATCTCGAATAAAGGAAGATTACAATACGCGCGGAAGATGCCAAGTAATCACAATAGTGTTCGGATTAAGTGTGCGGCTGGCAGCATCGCGTTAATAATCCCTCTACACACTGGGAGGAATACGCTGCGTGCGTAAGAGAATATCACTAGGCTTGTCCTGGTTATGCTGCTGCTTTCTATAGAGCGACACCCGTAATGATATTCACTCTCTAACACTCTCTCTGTGGTCTTGGATAATTAAATAAGCGCAATAGCAAATATGCCTGACTATATTTTTAATTAAAACAATTCATCATCCCAATGATTTCTTACAAGAAGAAATACTGGCGTCTTACGAACTTTTTATTGAGTAATGAAAACGGAATGAAAGATAATTCACGTTGTGCGAGTTACACTCAGTGCATTGAAAACAAAAACGCACCAAATCTACTCAAATTTTCGTTAAATTCAAAATTGGGGTTGAATCGATAGGGAATCGAATTGTTTCAATTAAGTTAAATTAAAGTCAAACTTTACCGAGTTCTATTTGCTTGCTTTTCGGGATGGCCACTAGGACCAATTCGAATTGTTTCCTGTTAGTACGTACCTGCATTTCACGAATGACGTTCTCATTGTTGTAGTTGAGATCGGGTTGTTCGGGGGCAAATTGGTGGAAGTAGTACGCTTGGCGCTCTTCACTCCATGTCCAGGCTGGACCACCGAATACGCTCACCTGCACAGTCATTAACACGCGTGTTATATTCAATCATCTACACACATACTGTGTATCGTGCGTATGATGTGCAGGAAATGCCGGCGGCTAATGGTTTCCCTTCATCAGGGCCATCGCGGCGAGCTTGCTGTTACTGAATAACGTACATCGTACTAATAATCAGATCCTTCGATTAGAAGATCCCAGCCATATGAACTACCAAATCTAATTAACTAACACCTCGTTTAGAGAGGTAATCACACAACTCGTATGAATGGGCAATGGAATTTGGCTTCATTCTCCATGGAATGCCGCAATTTTCTCCTGCAATTGCTGACTATTCTAGTTAAATGGCAAATTTTTTATATATAATTGTATCTACATGCATTGTGTGTCTGTGTACTTAAATGGACTCGTTAATATTTCTGTAGATTAGAAATCGATAGGCGAGCACATGAACTCAATGTGTATGCGAGCAGGGGATGGGATCGCTGAAAAGGCACTTTGTGCAATTAGCGAAAGATTATCGTCCATATAGTGCATGGATAACGGAAATCCTCCTAGTCAATGCTGTATTTCAGTTTCCGGTTCTACAGGAGAGCTAATGCAATGCCCAATACTCGTGAAAAGTAAAGAAAGCGTAGATCCAAGAACCATTGTATTCAATTCATCAATACTAGTAGATAGCTGTTCAATTTGCCTTGTATCGTTTATACCATCGAGGTGGCATCAAAGACTACTTTTAGACAATTGTACAGACACGATATGGAATATTTTTCCCAATTAAAACCATGGGAATTAGTATGATTTAGATATTCTTTTATATAACACAATTATCCCCCTTCACAAAAGGGGTCTCCGGAATCCGGGATGAAAATGGATAGATTGAATCCTTTGAAGAATCTGTGCGTTCGAAAGATTGAAAGAGCATTGATGGAAGCTCTTATTTTTCCTTATCGGATGAACTACTTATTCAACGAAAATTGAATTCTTTATAGTTTACAGAAGTTGATATGCACACCTGCATTGAAGATTACCTTTCAGGCCGAACTAAACCCCTGTTCTGTTCTAATTTACTGAACTCAATGCTATGTATTATTAATACAAGAGGAGGCTCGGTGCCTACAAATAATTAAGAGGGTCCGGCAATACCGATGTAGTTAGTGGAGCTAAATCTGGCCGGAATTCGTTGAAGCGTGCGGTAGAGCTGTCTAGCTGGCTGGCCAGTACGAAACTGGATCATCGTTGAAATCCGTATATGGCTTGCGATGCCATATAGAATATAGGAGAGTAGAAATTGGAGTGTATGTGTATGCGAAGAATAATTAGCATTTCGATCATCTCACCCAATTATTCGGGACGGAAACGGTGCCATTCTCGCTGACTTGTCCTTTGTGCCAGACATAGTAGTCATTATACGGCTCGATATTCTTCAAGCTCTTTTGGAACCACTCGTGCTTGTCGGAAGAATGATTCGGGACGAAATCCAAGATGACTTTGAGAGACATGGCATGGGCTACTTTCACCAGTTCCTCCAAATCCTTGATGGTGCCGTAAGCGGGATCGATGTCGACGAAGTTGGAAATATCGTAGCCGAAATCGACCTGCGGGCTTGGGTAGAACGGCGAGATCCAGAAAGCATCGATGTTCGATTCAGACAGATGACACAATTTGCTGGTGATGCCTGCAAATATCCATAATTATTTATCGTTAGAAAGAAAGCTAAGAAACTTAGCTAATTGTAATCAAACATTGGTCTGTCGATCAGTTAGTAATGTGACGCCATTTCGTGTGATAAATAATTAGTAATTTGCACTAAATCTTGCGATTAATAGAGAGAGAGTATTAATCAGCGTACAAACTATTGGTATTAGCTGAGTTGTGCTGTGTTATGTGAACCTTTAATTCCGTCTAAATCTCTGAGGTTCATAGTGGAGATCGAATATTTGGAGTTGTAGTACACAATGGAACACCTTCGACATTTCTCTGCGGCGCTACTTCTCATCCTCCAGTTTCGTACGTGACTCCGGTTCCTCGAGTACCATCGAATTCACCCGACTCAATTGCGCGCCGTATCTTTTCACTCTTTATGATCTACCTCTTTTTACACTCGCGTGCACTTTCCATCGTCGAGGGAAATTTGATTACCAGGCCCGAGTTTGATGCACTTATGTCGCGTCGCGCAGCGTTAAAAGCTTTCGCTGTCGAGCAAGCGGGAAAGTCGTAGTTGTTGTGATAAATCGAATTCTGCCCTTGCCGCCGCAAAATCTTTTTCGCGCTTGAGAAAAAGTTGCCTTTCATCATCATTGGTTTATGCGCCGCCGCCAGCACTAAATCCTACGCAGCCTGAGTGCTACGGAGTTTGATCGATTATGATTTTGAGAATGAAACCTTCCTCCCACTCAGCTTTTCCCCTTCAAAAACTCCCGTAACTTTCGTAATCCGATAATTATCACTTTTTTACTTAATTACTGCCTATCTACAGTAAAGAATTTCCTTTGTTTTCTCTAATAAATACGATACTAAGACATACTTTGATGTGTATAAATAAATTTAAAAAAGATAAAAAGTAAAAGAATGAATTAAAGAAAGTAGCACCGGCGAGGTTACAAGCTGCACCGATGATATATCGGTGAGAGGGCATTCGCACGGCAGATTTTGCTCTTCTTTTCTCGATGAGAGCTTTGACGCTTTGACTCTCTTATAAATTACATCCGCGCACTCTTGGCTGACAGTTAACTCGCCTCTCAGGCGTAACGTTACGTAAACGGGCAAGAAAAACGCCATTCTAAATATAGGAAGCTGGTAATTATCGACATGATTATAATGACCGATTCAAACTGTGACAAATATCCGAGTGAGATTGCCAATCCGATATGAGCGGGAGCGATCGAATTTTAGTATAGGATCCTGCATACTTTGGAGAATGAATGATCGAGCCGTCATTTGTCAAACGACAGAGAAACCGGCGCGCAAATCTCCAAAGGCGTTCTATTTCTTTCATTGTCATTAATTGATCTATTTCAGTTAACCTACATATGTGTCCGAATCCCTCCAAGCGCTGTCATGAAATGCTACTTTCGCTAGGACGCTTTTATTATTACAGCTTATCGACGTATTACGGCCAAAAAGGGTCAATGCGCTAAGATTATCTCGAGTGTCATGAGAAGGTAACGTACCTTTGAGGTCACCGATGCCGTCACCATCGCTATCCTTATAGCTCCTTGGATAAATCTGATAGAGGGACATCTTCTGCCACCATTGCTCGCCCTTCTCACCATGGCAGAGACCCATGGCTAGTGCGAGCGCACATAGCACTAGTGCGGCTTTCATACTTCCTAAACACAGAGAGAAGCACAGATATGTCACCACGCTCTTATTAGATATCTACGTGAAATGGCACGAGCGCCGCGCGAACTTTCTGCGCAATGAGGCTAAACACGCATTAGGGCTATGTTGAATGAAAACAAACAGCTTTACTTTGTCCCTGGCAACAGGATCTTGGCAATGGAATGAGAATCGGAAATAGCTCGATGAACGCGACCACGATAGGCGGTCAATGAGATTGTTTCGGAACTTTCACGCGGCTCTAATTTAGCAAGCGAAGTGATGAATACACGCTATTACCAGTCTCGGGCAGCGCTCTTTCCTTGATTTTTCAATGCTGGCGTAATAATATCCACTGGCGAGGCATCAAATGTCCGCGGGGCCTTTTATACTCGCGTTATGTAATTCTAAGAGAGGTAGTAGGGTCGTCCACACACTCGAAACCGTAAACGAATCACGCATTCCCTCTCGCACCTATACCACCGCGCTGCACCAAACTTTATCACTAATATGATAGCTATCTCGATGGAAGAAGTGTCCCTATTATCTAGTATGTTCGGCACACTCGAGGACCGATAAATACCGCGTCCCCGAAATTCAGCGGATGTGCCTGATTAAATTTCATCTATTACCACCAACCGCATGATCTGCATAAATCTTTTTTCGGATCTCGCCACTTTGCGCCCTCCTTTCTAAGCCCACTTCAATCTCGCTCAACGAGTCCAATCTTAATACAACATGGCATTTTATGAAAGTCTTATGGGTTTTGTTTGCCTGGATGTCAGGTGCTTGTTTATATCGGAAAATGCGAGTATTCATATGCAGCGGGCAATGAAAAATCGTTCGCCACTCGCTTGGTCAATGGAACTTGATTCGACAATGGTTGGGGGTCTAGAAAGATTTGCTCTGCTAGATACTGTTAAACCCATGGGAGTTTAGCATCGGGCGGATTGTTTGTCCGGTGTCAGGCTGGTTGGAGACGTGGCATCAGGAGTGAGGTAACCTTGTGTTCTCAATCGTTTCATTCGTCTAAGTGTCCGACGTAATTGGGCACTGCATGACGAGCAGCGCTCTTTCAAATTACAATCAAAGAATGCACTGAAACTGTTCTGTGAACGAATGAATCACACTTTGTTTACGCAGCTAGGAATTCCCACCGATTTGCGAGACATTTCCAATTTATATGGGAAATCACATGAAAAATCAGAGTATTCAATTTTCCTTGCGATTCTTATATGGCATTCATGTGTCTCGTTTACGCGAATCCTAAAAATCGACTTATTATTCCAAGCCAGCAGTCGATATGTCTGTCTTTTTAAAGTTTCACTACTCTTTTCGTATATTGAGAGCAATTGATCAGTTTGTAAAAGTTAATAAATATGTATGTGTATCGATCTTAGAACTTTCAACGATTCAAATTGGAGCGCCGAAATCGCAATCAAACAAATCCAACAGCATCAAGTGGATATCTATAATATGAAACGATAAGCGATGAGGGATCAGATCGAAGAGGCAAGCTTATATTTCCATTTGGTAGCTTATTGCGCAAGTTTGGATTAAAGCTTTTGTAGCAAGTGTGATTTTCTCGTTGTAAAATAATCACGATTGCATGTACAAATGGTACTCGAGTTGGGAAGCGGATTTAATATGCAAATACTTATTATCACGTAGTATGGCTATGCATGTTATAATATTTCTCAGAATACGAGACTCGATTGAAATTCTATTCAAAGAAAAGTTAAACAGTTGACGCAATCTCCTCCGAATATTAACTGACACTGCGCAATTAATCTCGCGATACAGAATTCGAATCCAGATGAAAATTTACTCTTGCAATTAAATCAACTCGACAAGCAGCAGCAGAAACGGAAGATAAACTAGAATTTCTTTGATACATTCGGGAATATCTAAAGACTTGTAAAACTTTTTGCCGGCTACTTTATATAGACTTTGACAAGCGAGGAACTTTTAAATGGAAACTAGTTCGTCTCCCTTTGGAACGGATCTGCAATTTAACACTTCGGGTCGGTGTTCTGCCAACTTTTAATCGTGCCAAAGTCCCAATAAGAAAAACTTGGGGAAATCTACTAACTAATATATCATATACTTGTTTTGCATAAGACAATACAAGTACCTGAATCGGTAAGAATATTTAAGACTATCTTACACGCATCGACTTTCTCGTCATATCGCGATCAGGTAAATTATCGCAGTGGTCGGTCCTCTGTAGTATTAATTAACGAGGCGATAAAAGATTTTAATTAATCAGATAATAGGCGAGGAACTGATCTTTTAATTTGCTCGGCGAAAAATCGCATCAAATTGGCTTGTTTCAGTATTATCAGTTTCTCGGTGGTCTTCTGTATAAGTAGAACACTGGAAACTAAATCAGCTATAGAAGATTTTAATTAATCAGATAATAGGCGACGAACTGATTTCTTAATTTGCTCGATGAAATATCGCACGAAATTAATTTGTTTCAGTATATTATCACTTTTGCGGACATCTTCTATATAAGTAGAACAGCAGAAACTAAACGAGCTTTAAAAGATGAGAGACCCGGATACGATATCGCATTATTTATAGGACTCTATTAGTCTCTGGTATTATATATGCATATCGCGCATATTTGAGGAGAGCTACAGCAGAGAATGCTTGCGCGGTGACCTACCACATTTCGACATGACAGCGTAATAAGAAATACTTTATGGAAGTTACTGACCTACGTGCATTGATCTTTTGTTCCAGCAAACAAACAAAGCAAGTAATGTTCGCAACTTGAATACATTCAATCACCAACTTTCCCGCGCGAAAATCAGATTTGTCATTTGAATTATCCTCAAATACATTAGTAGCCGCCGAGCGTTAAAAGCAAATACAAACTAGCATTTAAATTCGTTAGTAAAATTTATGTCAGCGATTTTAAAAGGGAATATCAAAAAGGTACACACTCATTTATAAGTAAAACTAAGTTCAATTTCTCAAACTCCTTCAACATGCTATGCTAACAACAGTAATAGCACGAGGTTGAAATGGAGCGATAGGAGGGAAGTCGACGATAGGAAGACACGAAATAATTATTTCTTATCTACACGTACAAATAGTATTTAAAAATGTCTTACTATTCAACATTTAAACAAACTCGTCCGATCATGAATATTAAGCCGCGATCGTGCCGTAGTAAAGTGATTTGGAACAAATCAATATGGAATACAGATTATAGAGAGCAAGTGCAAACAAGGTATTGCTGGGTTTCTCAAGAGCGAGAAGTTTGATTGAAGTGGAGAAAGGGGCTAAATTTGTAGAAGGATAGAGGACCTAGAAGGAAGCTCAACGATCAAATTGGGAGTATGATGCACAAAGGAATTTCGCAATCTCCTCTGATTACCCATCACCACCAGCTGACGTATTGTCCTATATAATTCGGGCAAATGTCGAGGACGCCAGCGTATAAATCGGTGGCTACGCCAACGCTTAGTGCGGAATGTTTAGCCGCGTGGTCCATTTTCAAAGTCATAGAGGGCTACGACAAAACAGCGTACAGCTATATACGCGCAAGGAAACCTATTGCTTGACATCCTCATAGCTGGAGAATGGGAAAGTAAGGATCGACATTCAATAGCGTAATATAGAACGGCGCGCCGGCAGGATTGTATCAGGAAAAGCGATTTCAATCTGGGAGCCCGTGTCACCCAACACGATCTTATGTTTAAGTTTATAGCCCTGGTCCGATGGGATTCTCCACAGCAGGATTTGCGAATGATACGCATCCCCAGGCAAGAAAGATACATAACCGTTTAACGAGGTCATATCGCCGAGATGAAGAAAGTTAGAATACTTGTAAGGACACCCTATCTGAGTATCACAAGTGTTTGCCATGTATTTGTTTGGTCCCTTTACACTACAGATTCCAGTCGCTTATTGTCACAACTGAGATCTTATTGTTAGCGACATCTATAATACAAATATTTTTACGTTTATATTTATAGAAGCAAATTAGTTGTCAGTTAAGGTTTTCTCAATTTTCCATTTTACTCTGCATTCGTTGAATTTCAGGCTTTTTGAATATATTTTTTATTTTTATTCCCCAATTGCAAGTGGAATTTCCGTTTGGATTTTCTTATATTTTAACCAATTATTATGAATAAACTGGTTAATGCAGTCTTTGATTTTTTTAATGCTTGCGTTTCTCGAAGGGCAATATTACAGTGTGAAGTGATCATTTCCTGAAGTATTGAGAAGATTAATTTACTGGCTCCAGTGCATACTGGATAGAAATGGCTTTTACCACAAGCTTTTCTATATTTAATCATATATATATATATATATATATATGCGCAGATTAGTATCGATTCTGTGATAGTGAGTCTGCTCCTCTCAAAGGATTAAGTTTGAAAGGGATTGCGATAAATCTGTTTGGTAGCATAGCAAGAGCTAGTCAATAAAACATCGTAACAGCGGTGCGTAAAATTTCCGATGAAATTGCCATGAAAATTTTCCGCGGAATACAGATTTTATCATATGGAAGTTTTAACAGGAGTCACTTTATTTTACATACTGCCAATTGTGTCTGCCCCGCTCCGCCTCATTGAGATATGATATAGGAGATGTACTTTATTGTTACGAGTAGACCTAACAGCGATGTGTCGAGAGGAATGTAGATGCTTATCGCAAGGGACATACCCTCCGATATTAACGCCATCGGAAACTGTCACTCAATATTAGCTCGATATTGAGTAGTCTCGATAACGGATTCCGATTAGTATGATAAAATTATCCATTCAAGATGTCTTGTTCAATCTGCCACTAATAATCAGCTAGCCCAATCAATCTACAACTACCTGCTGACTGTACTGTCATCGGCTGGTTATTGTCGAAGTTGAGCATTTGTAATCCAATGACGATGCACCTTAAGAAATCCAGTTCAACCAGAAATAATCGCAGAAACAGACCTGCTTTAAGAATACCCGTCTCAGCTGATTAAATCGCAAAAGCTACTACATATTTAAAAAAAAAAGCTTCAGATTTCTTGTTCAAATGAAAACATTTTTAGCACAGTTCGTAAAAAAAGGAACTCCAATTAGCAAGTAGCATGCGCAACATGATGCTCGCATGCACAAAGAACAACGAGAAATAAACCAATGAAGAATAAAAGAGAAACTGTTGAAGAACAGAAAATGTCTTAAAAAAAAGGGGAAACAGGCTGAAAGGGGAAGCATCTACAAACAGGAATTGCGACAAAATAAAGATTATTGCAACGAGAATAATAACGATTAATGACTCATAGTACACATAGTCACAGTGTTTTTTAAACAGTGCTATGCTAGCTTTAATCCGTGACGGTCAAAACAAAACAATGGACATGACTTATTGCGCAATGGCAATGTAAACCTCATACAGAGTGCGCATGGAGCCATGTCGTATGCAAACATCTCGGACACTAATGGAGGGTACAGGCTTGTAGCCACTGTCGAGACTGCAGACAGCATCAGTATGTGTGTCTAAATTATCTAGAGAACACCACTGCCACTAGCCACTTCACTCCCAGCACTCTTTAAAGTCCTTTCGTAACGTAATATTGATGAGTCAGTGCGCGCTCAAAGCTTTTTCCACCACCTATACATACAATCTGCCCACATAAAAGAAGCACATGTATGCCAACCTATTCCTCTATGAATGGACGAGGAAACAAGTGCCGACGACGTAGGAAAAACTCCATCATTAATTAATTTAGTTCACGAGTACATGTGCTCTTTTAAGAATACTGCCAAATTCGGAATATATAAATATTTATAAGTCATATCCACAATCTCCTGGAATTAAAAAAAACAATTTATTCCAATCTTCAGATAATCGCCGTCAAAGTTCGCTCTGCCTTACTCATCATCACATACACAATACTATAAACTTTTTGCAAAATGCAAAACAAATGAAATATACAATGCGCGTATTACGTTATTTCCCATTTCAAAGATTGATATTCTCGAGAGACATGATTCCAGAATAATAGCATTCAACAATGTATGTAATGTCTGCCAAAATTCCCGGGTAAATTAAAAAGTACGCTGACAGCTGCAACTGTCATGCTTGATGAAGTTTACTATATTTAAAGACAGAACAGACAAGTAAGATGCGGTAACGTAATTCTACCGCACGCGAACAATACATCCGCGACATATTACGACACATGAGTGACGTTCCGCGGTAGCAAGGTATCGCAAGTTTTTCATCTGGCTTCAAGTACAGAAGATGGATAATCATTATCCGAAAGTGAACAGCCTTACAACGTCATTGTACGAGAGACTATTATGCTTATTAAATTATAGCGTCTAAGAGATCCAAAAGTGATGGGTGTGGAACCTTAACGAGCATATCATTTATCGACATATTTTATAATTACGCAATCATTAAGTACATGTACTTCAAAGTATATATTCTGGAGTAGTCTAATAAGAATCGTGTCATTATGCTTATATGCTGGTGATCAACAAAGGATGAAGGGGCGTTTAAACGCTGACTTTTAATGAGATTCCTGTGTGCTCATGCCTTTGACAGCTCAATTATCCGTTAGCGTAGAAATTTAATAATGAATGCATTTCTGCAAAAAGACGTGGACACGTACGCAACGGCTGCTTTCTATTAAACCAACCTTTTGTTCCGTACTATTTTGATAATACACATATGTTATAACGACGGTCAGACATATTCATGCACCCTTTACACTTATCATACGTTACGTCCGCACTTGTTATTTAATGCAATGTGCGATACTGCTTCTGGATTAGTTTAAAATCCTTTAATATCCACCCATTATTATCTGAATAATGTATAAAATTAAAAATAAAATAATATAACAAAATACAAGAGGGCTTTCGTACATTTTTAAATATTATACACCAGCATGATTTTAACTACTTTGATTGAAACAGTACGGTCTTAAAATTCCATATTCACGTGGTTACGCAATATCACATTGCAAAATTTTTACATTTTATATATTTCGTTTAACACCAAGGTTGCTCTCATCATTAATTTTTCATTGCCCGTGCTTCCGTACTGTTTCCTACAGAATCATCAACGATTGGTAATCGCACAATAAGGTACACCATAGAATACTACAATGGCGTAATACGTGGCGTAACCAACGGATTGGATCCGTTATTAATTACAACCACCACTTATTGTTTATAGTTTCAAAACATTTTTGATGAACTTCGTGGGTATATGTTTGCATGTATGTTGGTGTATTTACAGGCTCGACTATCAAGGGAAAGTCAAACTTTGTTTTGGATAACTCTATAACTCACATAACAATACTTTCTCTAACAGTATGTACAGTTTGAAAGTGCATAAGTGTAAAATTTAAAAATCAAGCCATCAGAATTTCTCATAATGCTGTGAATATAAACTGTTCACTTGGCCGTATTACGCGCACGAAACCCCCGCAGAATCCATGGAGGTGCATATTGAAATCCATTATGCACAGAGCAGAAGCGCTCGCAAGCCCCGGGCTCTAAGGTGCAATAACGAAATCGCGCAACTGTACCGCTTGCCCGAGCATTTAATTAATAATGGGAAATCCATTTAAGGCATACTTCTCGGATAACCCTAACGAATCAAGTATTCCTACCAGGGGCTTTTTCATGCGTTTCAATGTATAATAATAGATCATTCGCAGTACCATTCGGAATGTCCAATTCTTTTCTAGCGAATCCGCCTAGAAATTAATTTCAGTGAAACTGATGCCATTATGGCTGTTGGATACTGAAACAAGATCGCACAAATTGGTATATTTCATACGATATGGCACGTCAAGACTACTAATATTGCCGGATTTGTAATCCGTTAATTTAACGTCAATCAGTCAGTTGGTAAATAGGAGAACTATGATTACTGCTACTGTGATGATCGGTGTTGCCGTAGGCCTTGCATATTAAACAATTCTTCAATTTTTGCAGGATCCGCAGCGCACCATTATTCCATGTAAATTAGTAATATCGATTATGCTGCTAAAAGCTATAATGAAATCATGAGTTAGTTCGGGAAGAGGGAGTGCGTTGCGTCCATTACTCAAACGGATGATAATCCAAATGGAATCGATTATACGCGCGGCTAATTTGTATGTGCTCCATGGGCGGCTGGCGCAGAGATCGATTGCTCTTTCGCTGTACGTAGATACTCGTGCGATGATGGTGGCCTGTTATTTTCACCCTCCCCTCCCACAATCGATCAATTAGTGCAGTAATGGCAGCGCACTGCCTCCGCAGTATGCATGTTCCATCACGATTATATCAGCCTACGCCATCACCCTACTTGAGAGAAGAAGCAGCACTTAAAGCAAATTGCGATGATAGCTGCAGTCGCCAAGTCGATATTCTATAAACGTCCAATTTTACAATACTTGATATTCAAGTATAAAGGGAACCTTGCCTCCCTTAATTAGGGATTACAACGGGCATTAGAAACGCAAGATAGTCAGTGAGTCAATATTCTTTGAGAATTCTTAATCGGTCGAAAAGAATGAAAATAAAAACGTAGATAGTGAATACTATCAAAACTCTATTAAAGTGAGTGGTCGCTGATGAATTTCTGATGAATTATTTTTGTGAATCCTCTCTGCTCTACGTTCTGATTGTTTTTCTTAATGGGCAATCTGACGCGATGGAAAATAGTTTGGAAAAGCACGTCACGAGTAAAATCGCTGCAGCGCACAAGCCAACAGTCAAAGAATAAACAGCTTAGAAAAGCGAGGAGCCACAAAGTAAGCGTAACGAATGGTGCTAGCCTTTGTAATTTGTTCGAGGATGTCTTTGCCTTGTTGAAGCTAATGCTCAGCCGTTTTAGCAAGACAAAAGAATTGCTAACGTATTAACAGCCTTTTAACTTTTAACTCGTTTTATCCTCGAGAATCAAGAAACAAAGGAGCGCCATTTTAATTTAATACACTTCTCCCTGGGGAGCAAAAGTGTTTTATCTTCTACCCATCCCTGTTTAATAATGGAATACCTCGTCTAATCATTTGTCACTTTTTTTCACGAGTCTGCTAGAACCATTTATCTTTTTCGCAAATTTAACAGTTTTTGAATCGTCCGCCAGACAGTCAACTTAAATATGGATTAGTATGCAACTACTGCCGCTACTTTTTCCTTATACGCCTATTCCGGTGTATGATTCATAGATAAAATTATGAATCATTCACAACCTTGAATATAATAATACAAAGCTTTTATAGCTGGTATTAATAGATTGTTGTTAAGAATCCTTGGCAGTTTCTTTCAATCTCCTTTCTGAATGGTGAAAGTGAAGATGACGTATTCAAAGGAGATAAATTTTATAAGAAATAATCAATGTTTCGAGGACAAAAAGAATTCTACTAAACATTTGATCACGTCTTATTTTACAGTTGCATCTCCACCAGACAGACGTGTGACCAGGGACGATATTGGGGTGTCGCCACCCGGAGCCGGTACACCCGTCAGCGCAACTACAACTGCGGCCTCTACTGCTACAAGCTCATCGCGCTCGCATAATCCTTCCCCGCCCGGCCGAAACGGCCAGCTATCCAGTAAATTTGGTAAGAAAACAGTATTTATCAATCCATCCACCCCACCTAGAATTTCAATTCTACTTAGTCTGCTTCATCTGTATTGAATTCATGACAAATGATTAAACCATTTCATTCTTTTCGTATTTTATTTATCGTACAAGGTACAGGGATTTGTGCACTTTGAGCACTTGATATTTCGATTTGCTTGATTCGTAGGGCTGATTGTGGAAAAGGGTCATAGATCTCTATTTCTAGTATGTCAATAAAAGTCAATGTGTCTAAAGGTGGACAATGCAGTAGTAATAGGATAAACTATTGTCATAGAGCGCTATCGAACACTCTCGGCAGTGATGATGCTGAAGCACATTGCTGGACTTTTGTTGCAGAACAAGGCACACTGACGATAGTGCGTCGAAGCTCTGGGAAAAACAAGAATTCCGGTGGAAGTTTCGAAAGTTCATCGCCATCGCACAGTCCCGACGCGGCCCCGTCAAGCCAGTCCGTCGATCTCGATGAGATACTTGATAACGTCGATTTAACGACAGAGTCACTCCCCGCCGTTGACACACCCGACGCATGCGATAAAGCTGCTCTCAGGTTAGTATTTCTATTACTATGCTCTATTCCATTCTCCCCGCTTTCCAATCTGCTTTTTTCCTCTCCGCGCGCAGAACAAACCTTTTCAGTCGCGGCTCTGCGAATTACAGAAATCAAATAGCGCCATCCCATATTGACCCAATTTCATTTCTTTCGATACCATATTAATCGTTAGTTTCAGTTCGAGCGTTCTGCACAAGAAATTCCTGCCTTTTTTATTATCTCCGGCCAAGAAAATAACTACGACAGGTTCATTGTCTAGGACAAATGAATATATTAATAAAATTTTTGCAATGCCCCATTTTACACACTGGGTATATTTTGAATACGATTGTTAGTCCGCGGAAATGATTTCGCCTCGCCTTTTTTGAAGCTGGTTGCAAAGAAATTCTAAAGGTTTACTATAACAATTATCCTGCAAACAAGTGGAATTTATTGGCACCGTTTTCATACATCTCAGTCTCTTTTTCTTATTTGTTGTAGATTACGGTGTTTACTCAAGCAGCTTGAACACGGCGAAATATCAGCAGAGTTACTTCAACGGAACTTACATTATGCAGCTCGCGTACTTGAAGCCGTTTTCCTCGATGAGACCAAGTAAGTTCTGTAGGAATTGGGAGTTTCTTATTCGGCTTCTTTCATATAATACCTGAATAATATCACGCCTATTAATGTGGACTCGTTGCGTTCCACCGGAAGGTAATTATTTCCTGCAATTCCTCTAATATGATAATGATGCTTTCTCGATGTGTTACATTATAATGAACTAGCCAGGGTAATTTTTTTCATCAATTTACAAATATTACAGAACGCCGACATAAATTGAATAGTTTGCTTATTTAATCGAGAAGTTTATACTTAATGGAAAAGTAATGTCTTCTATGGTTCGCAAAGTATTTGTGTTCAGTTGACTGCTAGATTCGGAATACTACTCTCAGTAGAAGAGTAAAGTCTTAAAGAGTTTTTTAGTTATTTACTTAGTCTAAATCCAGTAAGCTTATTTCAAAAGATATTTCAGAAAGCGAATAAATAACGTCCAGGAAATGGTTTCTTTGTGACGGCAGTGGTTTTAGCGAGACCTCGTGTTTCTACATCAGAGGCAGCAAGAGCGCCTCTTTAGCTCAGTGGTAGAGCACTGGTCTCGTAAACCAGGGGTCGTGAGTTCAATCCTCACAGGAGGCAGTTCATTTTTTTTTCTTCCTAGTTTGACGCTTTCTCTTTTCTTTATTTTCTATTTAACACATGAATTTTTGCGGCTCGTATATATAAAATATTACATTGCTAATTTAAAAAAAAAAGTGATTGTACCAAACAGTTAGTGGAATCGAATCCTTTAGTTTGGACCCCATTACTCTTGAGTATCGCTTGACGATAAATAAATGACACATGTTTTATTTTCGAAAATGATTAGCTCTTATTTTTCGTACGGAAATATAATAAAGAGATGCTCCAAGTGCTGTAACTTTAATGGCGCAATATAATGGAATAAAATCGAGGTGCCAGCTGGTTCCATCCGGGTTTACGATCCTCCGAGGACAATAAAGCGATGATAATCTGAAACGTCGAGTAGAAGGATCACGTAAGCTGGAGTTGGAGATAGCCCGGCATATATAAAAGCAATGAAATCGGAATACAATCGTTCTCGGACGATCCTAAACTAATCCTAGTCTATTTAGGTTAATAGGTTGGGAAGAATTAGTTTCATTGAAGCTGTAGCCAGCGTAACATTTCAGTCGCAGCTCATCTGGTCTACGAGAAGATTGAAGACGTCCTGCTTAGCATCCGTGATCTTTCCTATTAGAAAATGCCAGCTCCCCAGCAGGAGAGATGGATTACTGGCATTTAGGCCGATGCTAGTTCTTTTCAGTGCTCCTCTCCCGCGAATTGCCCCGACGATTTACTTACCCCGAGAGCATCTAACTTCCTCCCCCTTCCCGCCACCGGATGACGCAACGCGACACCGCTAATTCCGTAACTCGGCCCCTCGTTAATAGTGATAATAAGGGATAATGGATTAGATCGATGAACTCTTTATCTTGTACCTGTTTCTTGTCTTGCTTATACATGAAAACAAAACTAACAGGCAGTACCGCAGGGAGAATTCAGGCGGGCTCGAGTGCTCTCGGCCGGCGCGTAGGAGAACAGGCCTGCAATCGAGATCGCTGTCGACCGGCGTGGAGACCGACGGACCACAGGGAAATACGGTGGCATTCCAGAAACGGAGGCTTCGCACCCCCGTATGGGCAAGGTTGCGAAACATTCACATAGCCAACCTTGCACGACTGTTCTCTCCGCCCAATTTTACCATTCATTCTCTTCTTAACCTTTCCAACCGCCCGCCCGCCCATCCGCCCATTACACCTTCGCAACTCACCGTCATCACCATCGCCACCACCACCACCCACCCACCCTCCCAATCCCCCTGACCTTCCACGATAGGTTTAGCCATTGTGCATTCTACCTTCGATCATTATCTCGCAATCGAACCGTCCCAAGCTCGTACGTTACTCGAGCTTCCAAAGATGCTCTCCCATCACAGTTCAATGCCCTGAAATTCACCCGACTTGCCACTACCATAGAAGAGAGTGTCAACGAGATTTCCAATGGGAGAATCCGATCGAAGAAATGGGATGATGCGTTTGCAGTTTCGCGCGAAGCCTCTCTTCTATAGTATACTCGAATAATGAAACGCCCCATTCTACCACCTCGCCGTACTCTTTTAGATATGAAATTAGTCTTTCTGTATGAAACAAATAGTGTAAGTCTTGCACACGTCAACTAACATATAGAAGTATACGCTCCAATACACTGCGTGCCGCTCTCTTCTCGATTCTGGAACGTTTATTTGCCTTCTCTCTTCAGAAACACGATTATCTATCCAAAACATCTCTTATGTATATTCATTACACGCTGTTCCGCCTTTCGCCAACATCTTCACTACCTTTGACCAAACACTCGCAATGGATAAGAAACAGTTTGCCCGTATAATCGAAGCAGAATTTATTTCGATTTACCGAACGATCAATTGAACGAGTGAGTGACTGCTTGCTCGAAGCCGAGAATCTCAGCCAATTGAGAGTGTGCAAAAGCGCAAACGGACAATACGGGCTTGCAATTTGTATTCGACGGGACGAAGTCACGCGGCAGCCTCGGAAAGAGGTGGTTGGTTGGCAATGGATAATTAAAACAGTCGGTCGTGCGAACTTTACGACACTATCAAACACAGCATGGCATCGTTACTTTCGACCCGCCTGCCTGCCTCGTTCTCTTTCTATAATCTACAATACATATCAATACATACATATATATATATCATCCTTCTATGTCTCTTCCAGCCCTTTCTCTAGTCTGTCTTTCTAGATCTTTCTAGGTGTACTGTTCTCTGTCACTTCTTGGATAGCTGCCTGTTTCAACTTGTGCATCGTCTGTGAGAGCAACTCCGATCTTGTCCCTTTTCTCTATACTTTCGCCTCTCCCTCTATCAGGCGTGCATGTAATCTAGGGTGTGTTCGGAACTCTCCTCGCTACATTGCGATCGGAGGGATATATCTATGTAGTGCACAGACACTCTCGAACGTCCCCGGTAAATGTAACGAGTAGAAACGAAAGGCAAGAGTCTCGATGTGAATGTTAACTAGTGCGTGTGGTACTGTATGTGTGTGAATGTCAAAGAGAGAGAAACTTTTAAAGCTAGGTGGACGTTCGCTGTAGTTACGGCTCTCTCTCTCTCTCTATTACCATTCTGTGATGTGATCCTGCCTTTTAATGTGATACACCTTTTCCTTGATGTTTTCAATTATAGAGACGCCCAGCAAACGGAGTCAACTGCTACTTGCCGGCAAGGTGTACGCCGTAGGTTCGTTCAAATCAAAATTGTTTTACAAAACAAATCTTCTGTCACTGTCACGCCCTCGCCGCGCCGGTACATCAGCTCGAATATCGTCTCACTCCTGATCATCACGGTCACTCTATCTAGACTCGGATCGATGCCGTTGAAAAAGTCACAGCGTATACGTTTCTTCCTTGCCCTTTCGTTGCTCTTTATTAAAGCGGCCGGCGTCGACCACTTTCGTAACGTTCCAATTGGACAAAGCAGGTGAAATGGATGAATGAATTGGATAAGGTACCAAAACTTATCCAAGGGAGTTTTGATGTTCTGCATGTAATATGCTCTCTATCGATATGTGTCTTTCACGGAAATGGTAAAATCCCGTATTAACATGTGTCGCCACTTTCCTTTTACATGTTCGACAAGTAACACGTGCTCCTATTGTTTCGACTAAGTGTATAATCTACATGTGTCGAGTCGCATGTCTGTTTGAATTAACTGTTCGAAAAGACATCGAGAGAGAAAAGTTACCTTCGAGTGCTACCAGTAAACTTGGTTCTCACTTTTCCTGATTTCGTCTGTGGCATTTGGGACATCTGCACTAACTCGTTCTAACGCACTATCCACCTTTACTGACAGACCATTCCCAATGTAACGCACTTGTAAATACGGAAACTCGTAAGTGTACATAACAATATTGACGATTGTGTCGCATATTTCGCTACGACATAGAAGCAACTCGCAGGCACACTACTAAGCTCCACAGAGGCTTCCGGAAATTAATTATGAAAGTTCACTTTCTCTAATTGTTAAACGGATTAATTTTCACTCCGCTGCGGTAACAACGTTTAAATATCTGCGCTAACACATGCCAGGTATTAAATTAAATAATCAGTCTTATTCTGTACCTTGAATTGTCATATATTTGTATATATGTGTATATGAATATTATAAGGCCAGACGCACACATCCTGCTTAATTCACCGTGTTTCAAAATACAGTATAAATGTGCCGTTTGTATCCAAAATACACGTACTGCTTTGCAGACAAAGAAACACTGACTTATTATCCGCACACACACACACACACATTTATTGCATTACTGTCCCCTGCTGTCATAATTAAAGTCTTTCACAATGAAAATATTGCGTTCAGACAAATCTGACGCTCATCCGGCTAAAAAGCCGCGGAGAAACTGTCACGAATGCCGAGGCATTTTTCCAAGTGCTCTGACACTCTTATTGCGGGATTTGCAATGCCAAAATCTATTACGGCAATTTCAATGCTCGAAGAGTCTTGTTTCGGCCGAACGAAGTGCACAAGATACAAGAGAACTGTATTCGCAATTGGGAAATGTGGATCGACGAGCTAAGAATTGTTACTTTTTTTTTTCACACTTTGTCTCATTCGTGTGTAGGTATTTGTGTACGTGCAGTGGCACTAGAGACACGCAGTCAGAAAAAGACGAGAGAACGAGAGTGAGAGAGCGAGGGAGAGAAGGGCTCTCGAACCTTCGATTGAGACTGATAGAGACAGAGACTCTTTCTAGTAAGGATTGTTGAATGAGCCTCGATTTCTTGAGGCCGCTTCGGTAGCGCGCGCAACTCGAGGAAAGGGGCGGGTTGGTCAATCATCGCGAGCTCGACGTGTCACAGTTCTACCACTTGCATTCCTACGAGCCTCTTCAGCCGAGCACTCGAGGATACACTTGAACTAATTTTCCTTAGGCGGCTAGCCGACGAAGATGATGAGTTGTCGGAGGTGCAGCCGGATGCGGTGCCGCCGGAAGTACGGGAATGGTTGGCATCAACCTTCACCAGGCAGCTTGCAACCACCAGACGGAAGGCCGACGAGAAGCCCAAGTTCCGATCGGTCGCGCACGCTATCCGTGCTGGCATATTCGTCGATCGAATTTACAGGCGAATCACCAATACCGCATTAATGCTATTCCCACAGGAAGTGGTTAAAGTACTCAAGGTACACGAGGCACTGGTACAGCCCCCTTAACCATCACCTCCCCACCCTCCCCACCCTCCCCTCACCCCCCTTTTCAATTAGCTAAATACACCTAGCACATAGCAACCACAGCGCAGATCGTTTCAACAAGGCTTACTGGCTGACAAACTCAGCCGACCGCCACTTACAGTATAGCTGTAAAGGACACTTTGTGCCGGAAAAAAAGCTTGCTCATTTTCGCATTATACTTTCCTCTCTTTAACCCTTTGCATACGAAAGCCGTAAATACGCACCCTGTATTTAAAAACGCCCTGTAATTTAAATATGCTTAGCACAGCAACTGTTGTGCGAATAACGCGTCAAAGGCTTCTTTGCACGAAAACTACCGATTTCAAATCAAATGAAAAATGTATAAATAGATTCAGCGAAATAGATATAGATTTAGAGTAGTAATGAGGATAGTTCTCCATTTATAGAGATTTGTCCTTAATTTTCGCAAGCCGCGCTCTCCTTTCTTTCATCAATTCACTGGCTATTGAAAGCAAACATTAAAAAGCGTATGTATTATTCAAGACTATAGACGAGTGGTCTTTCGACGTCTTTTCACTAAACGAGACCGCCTCGGGTTCGCCAGTGAGGTACATTGGCTACGATCTACTCAATCGATACGGGATTCTCCACAAGTTCAAAGTACCTCCCGCGGTTTTGGAATGCTTCCTCGGCAAGATTGAGGAAGGCTACTGCAAGTACCGGAATCCCTATCATAATAATCTTCACGCAGCGGACGTTGCACAAACGATGCATTACGTTCTGTGTCAAACTGGACTCATGGTATGTTTTGTAACAATTCGTATCGTAAATATTAAGATTAATTAATAAGACTCGTAAAATTAGCAACCTATTGACTCATCGCATATGTAATACGTAATATAACATTTTACACTTCATCGGAAATAAAAAGAATACCATTGGAAAGTGCGAAAGGAACCGTCCGGTTCTAAAAGCTCAATGCGAAACATCGCATTATTTCTGGGATGAGCCAATACGTAGATATATGGAGCGTTTTCGTATGAAAAGCATAGTGACGTGATATACATCTGCACGTATGCAGAAATAAAATGAAATAATAAATTTCGGATGAAATACTAGAGATAAAAGATAATGTATGAAAAGAAAACCGTGTTATAATGAGTCTGATTTACGAGAAGACGTGACGGAGTTCTCGCTTCTATTTCCTTAACGCAAGTTGCCTCTTTCGCTATGCTCGGAGAGCAGAAAAACGATTTAACTGCTCTGTACTGCAGCACGCTCCAGTCTCCCAGAGCAATTTACTTGTTGCAGAATTGGCTGACTGATCTCGAGATCTTCGCCACCCTCGTGGCAGCGATTATTCACGATTACGAGCATACTGGGACCACAAACAATTTCCATGTAATGTCCGGTAGCGACACAGCTCTCCTCTACAACGATCGCGCCGTCCTGGAAAATCACCACATCTCCGCAAGCTTCCGGTAGGTGAATTGGAACGGTCAGTCCGATGGATCGACGCGCACGACCAATAACTGGGAACAATTATCATCTAGACACGCTCGCTCCGATTTGCCAATTAGTGACGGAAAATTGCCCCGTTTTCATTAGTTCATCGGAACGGCCGATTACAATTTTCCACCCTATCGAGCATTCTCACCATTTTCGCCCACCAACCGTAAAAATACTTAACGCGCCGCCACACAAACCCTTCATTTCATTACTCCAGAAGTCTCTAATTAACTTTCCCACAGACTTTGTTCTGCTTTTCTTTCCGGAGACTCACTTAATTCGAGGAATGTTTTCAGGATATTGAGAGAAGACGAGTGCAACATACTGCAAAATCTTTCGAGGGAAGAGTTCCGGGAGTTCCGCTCGGTGGTAATCGACATGGTCCTCGCGACAGATATGAGCTTCCATTTCCAACAGCTGAAGAACATGAAGAATATCTTGAGCCTCGCTGAGCCGAGCGTCGACAAGAGCAAGGCTGTCAGCCTTGTCCTTCACTGTTGCGATATTTCGCATCCGGCTAAAAGATGGGATCTCCACCACAGGTAATGTCTCCCACTTTCCACTACTCCTCTGCATTCCAACAAATATGAATGAAGGACTAGTGAAACATCCGCTACTCTCGTGCGTAGGTGGACTATGCAACTCCTCGAGGAGTTCTTCCAACAAGGTGATAAAGAGAAGGAGCTCGGACTACCATTCTCTCCTTTATGCGATCGTAACAACACGCTGGTGGCTGAATCGCAAATAGGTTTCATTGAGTTTATCGTGGAACCGAGCATGCAGGTTTGCAGCGACATGCTGGAGACGGTGCTTACTCCGCTCAATGCCAAGGAGAGCGTCGACGAATCCAGTAATGGTAAGTGCCTCTCACATTAACAGCATTAATAACTGCCAATTTATTCTTTCTAACTAGAATCCCACCGTCTCTATTATTTCTATATTATTATTAAATGAAACGAAAATTTAATTGACTACGCTCTTAATTAGGATCCGGCGGAGAGGCTAAGAGGTTCAAGATCGGTAAGCCATGGATTCCTTGCCTTGCGCAGAACAAAAAGATTTGGAAGGAGCAAGCTGTCCGAGGTGTGTTACGCGATACATTTTCTTTTGTTTAACTATTTCCGAGTTCAACATTCGGAGATGTAGCTTCGTACGATCAATATGTGCAATATATTGTGGTTTCTTGAAAAAGACAGTTTCTCGATGGGTCGACTGTTTCTTGCAGATGCCGAAGCAAGGGCACAAAAGGAAGAGGAGCAAAAGGCAAGCGAGGCATCCGAAGATACTGAGAACACGCAACCGGCACCCGAGGAATGAAAAATCCGGCGGGCGATTATGTTCTTTAAGAACATACGTAACTTTAGGCTACGGCGAAGCTCGTAATCTTTATCGAACGACACTAACCGAACGTTAATGGGACAAAGACGAAAGAATGTCGATACATTGATATATTACGCAAGAACAAACATTAGTGTCTGCAAGTGGCAATGTCAGGCGAGATTAATCTGAGCAAACACTGCATTTTGATAAGTCGAAGTAAAGATTCTCGGTAAAGAGGAGTGCTACTTATAAAGAATTGCTACCATGTAGAGGCTAACAACTTTCAAGCGACTCTACCAATCGATCAGTTATTCGGATATGATTGTTCGGCAGGTTTTGTGGATGCGAGTCTTCCAAGGGTAATAATGGCCTCTGGTTGGAATAATGAAATCACTTGCATCGCGTCACTTAACCTGATTGTATCGCCTTATCGAAAGTGCAGTTTTGCTTGCTCTTATCAGTTCACCGGAAGGCGACTGATGCGAGTGACTAACGTGATTGCCGAGCTTCCAGTTTACGCGTAGCCTACTGTTACAACGGAGGGAGCGGAAGAAAATTATACGATAGGCAGAGAGCACATTTAAACGAAGGAAGTGATGGGCGTACTTAGAGCACAACTCCGTTCGCGACTAAGTGCTGGAGTGAAAACGATAGCACATTAGATCGACTAAAGCGGCAACTCTTCTGGGCCCCTCCCAATCGGAAGGCCGTCTTCATCCGTACCTGTTTCTTTCTTACAATTAGTCTATGTATACTTGTCCATCACGCCTCGCTCTTTCTCTCTCTTTCTCTCGCTGGAGAGCCCGAGAGTTTTCATCTTCAATACGCGTTATCCAATACTTCAATTCTAACGCTTTGCCGGCGACTTTCCTACACTGAGAAATTGCAGCTCTTGCAAACTCTGAGAACGACTGCTCCCTTCCCGAAGGAAACAGAACCATGTATTTTCAAGATTCATATACACATACTATCGAGCCCATTTTAATACGACGAAGCCTAATGTTACACCAAATTTCACCAGTGGTTAAACTAAAACTATTCTTAATGCGATGACGCTCGGTGACTTGAGATATTGCGATCATGAAAGAATGCTTCTTTCAAGAGATATCGCATCATTGAAGAGGAAAGCTCTTGAGCTCCAGCCATGCTATGCCCGTCGCGCTCGGGCATTAAGAACAACTCGTCCTGAACGAGAAAGCTTTTCCGCTTTCCAAGGGTTCTGTTCGTTAGGCCGTTCGTCAAGTACGAGAGCAACGCGCCCTTTCCTTTTCGAGGGCCGATTTCTTCAACTTGGGTAGTACAGAGAAGTATTGATGCAGGATTCCAAGAACATTACTCATGATTGTATAAAATCGTCGGGCTCGCATCTCAATTGCAGCACCCATTATATTTATAATGTCCTAAAGGTTTCTACCTCCGGCATTAAGTATGGTGGCATCTGAGGAAAAAGTAATTGGCGCACGGAATGATTCGAGCATCATGATGAAAGACCAAGTCGGAGGAATCGTGCCTAATTAGCAGCCCTGGATCTTTAGACGAATGAAATGTGTGTATATACTTAAGTTGAATGTGTATTCATGTACACGTCACGAGGCAGCTTTAATGTATCTGTAAATGTAATGTAAAACAAATAACCTTAGTGTTTTACTCGTCGTGTCCTACATTTCGTGTGTATGTACATACATATATATGTATAGATAGGGAAAGAGAGGGAGGCATTGTATGTACATCAATGGCTTTGAAGGACCGCGACGTCGAAGGACTAATAGTCCAGGGATTGCTCGAGAGAAAGATGATCGGTTTATTCGCGCCTTGGTAAACTGCAAGGCGCGAGAAAATCTGGAAAGCGGACGACGCGACGTCCTCTCACGTGTGGATTCTTTAAACCAAAAAAACAAAAAAATGAAAATTGCGTATCGTGTCTTTAACGGAGATATTCAATCACGTAGATTTGCGGAAGACAGCTGTCCAAGTCTTTGGCAGGAAAGTTCTCACGAGAAGGAATAGTATATTGTCATAGAGAATGTATAGGATAACGTTTCTAGCTCTGAGGTTAAACATATCCGTCCTGTACCTATTTCGTTCTCTCCTTCGGCTTTCTTTCTTGCGCCACGGCATTGGATAAAAGGTACTCTGGCTCGAGAGCCCTCGAATGTCATGAAAGAATTCTGCTCTAGCTCTATGTATCCGGCAGATCCGATAGGCCTGATAAGAACGAATGTTGCAATTGAGAAAGAAATTCTTCGGTCTAAACGCTTTCTTCCGAACAATCATTCGGAGAATCGGGGAATACCTTACGTTACCCAATGCCAGTGTCTTTCCTGTTGACTGCAACTTAATTCTATATGACTGAAAGACAATTCGAGCGAGACGAATTGCTTGTTTGCAGCAAGGGTTCTTCCGTGCTCTTTTTGTTCGGTCAATTGTTAATAAGACTGCGCACAGATGTCCAAATTGACTCTTACCTTCGGCAGTGGCGTGCAACTGACTTTAAACATAGCCGCGGGAAAAAGCTGAAAGTCCTACAAAGCGCGATACCGGATGAGAAATATGGATTTTCGATATCGGAATTTCTATCGGACTGAAAGTCAGCCGCACGCGGAATCATGAACTGATTCCTGGTCTTCGGTAAGCTTCGGTCATGCACTTATACGCTTTTTGTTCTAATCATTATTCCGCGAAGAGAAGAAGTGCGCTCGCTCGATTGACCTGACTCACAGGAATGATGCAGTCTGCCATTAGGTTTCCGTTCGAGTTGCGACGCACTAATTCCATTTTCTTCCTACAGCGGACGAGGGGCCAAAACGCGCGAATAGATATAAACGGCATTGGAACTATGATGTTAGAACGAAAGCAGCTAAAAAAGCCGTACGAGCAAGGCCAGGACGATTCTGAGTCCGGTCGTGTTTGTACGCGTCATTTTCTCACTTTACCGCCTGAGATTCTATATTGATGTAAATTGGCCTTTCCTTGTAGAGTGCGAACTCGGACCATAACGGCAATCATGTGGGATCACCGTGTGACAGATTTCCGATTACAGCATAGCGAGAATCATTCCGCTCATATTTTGCAAGTGGAATACAATATTTGAGAGGGCCGGCGTGAATAGTGGAGGGATTCGTTATAATGTAGGCTGTCTAATCGGAAATTCGATATTGCACGAGGAATAGAGGCTTCAAAGGAAAATACTCGACCAATAATCAATAATATTTAATTCGTAAGGATAGGCACAGATGGACAGCGGACAATGACTGGGCACACACGTAAACATAACATCAGTCACACATACGCGCTCCCGCGCATACACACACACGCACACACACACACACAAACTGACAGGCACTTGATTACGATACAGATGTACACAGGCAGGCAGGCAGGCAGGCAGGCAAGATGTATGCAAAAGAGTTTCCTGTTTCTTATAACAACGTCACACTTTTACTTATACGCAAGCATAATCGTAAAACTATTCCGCCGATGATTCATTCTCCAAGGAAAATTAACCTACCGCTCGAACGAAATTCATCGGCATATAACCACCCCTTTCTCGATATATGTATGTACCACCGTGATCTAAGACTTATTGACTGTACATTCTATCCGCCTTTACTTTGCCGGCACAATTTACTTCCGAAGGTGTGTACATAATCACTAAATACAGCACCGTGTCCGTTTCGATGTGATGTAATTAAGTAAAGATGTAAACTGAGAGACACTATCAACGTATTAATTGCGCAAACGCATGGTGTATATCTAGTAATGTACTCTGCATAACTCTACCATGAAATAAAAAACTCGGTTAGTTATCCGACTTTCCACAGTTTTATTCTCACCCTCGTTACCGTTGTATCCAATCCTTTATAATTTGAATTTATTCACGAGAGAAAACGAACTTTCCTTAAATGAATCACATTTCGAATTTTAGTATTGCATATCGGATGATTGAGTTACTGTAAAAGGCTGGAAAGTAAAAATTGTTGTGTAAAACCGATAACAGTTTCTAAATTTTAAAATTCCAGTATTAGGTTTCTTTTGAGCATAAAATTGGAATGTCAATTACTAATAATTGAACTGCTTTTGAGCTTTAATGCTAATTTAAACAACCCTAGCAGAATCCAATGCGCCAAGAGTACTTTCCTGCCCTTTTAAAAGTTAATGTAATTTTCGAAATAATTGTTTCATTGAATTCTGTTGCTGCTCATTGCGCCATTGTGACTCATTCATAATCATCGTTCACCTGCTATTTATCATTCTTAATGCGCAAACAAGCGCACGTAACTTTGCACTTTGCGTGTTCCTTCGCCAACTGACCATTAGTGGTTTGTTCTTCTTTTCATTATTCTGTCAGAATAATACATCGCGTGCTATTTTACTGGCTACTGGAAGGTGCAATATAAAAGTGCGCTACCTCTTGGATCATTGATATGCTGTTTGGCACAGTCGTCGAGTATTAGCAGGCTGAAATGCGCGCCTACGCTTCCTGCTGGTTCTTCTTGGTGTCGGTATGCATCGCATCCGCAGAGATCAAGAACAAGGGATGGTGGAAAAATATGGTCTTTTATCAAGTGTATCCGAGAAGTTTCATGGACTCCGATGCCGACGGCATAGGCGATCTTAAGGGTGAGATTTTCATTACAACGCGACTTCCAAGATATTTATGAAACACGGCATTTAAACGATCGTATAAATTTCCACAAAATTACTAGATTGCTACTCAATACATAAACTATACCATTAGTTGTACCTGTCAGGTATCACGTCCAAGTTGGAGCATTTTCAGGACGCCGGAATTGGTGGTATTTGGCTTTCCCCGATTTACACCAGTCCTATGATTGATTTCGGATACGACATATCCAATTTCACGGATATCGATTCTATATACGGCAGCCTCTCGGACTTCCGAGCTTTGACTGCTCGTGCAAGAGAACTGGGCATTAAAGTATAAACAATAATCGTCCAATATACACGTCTCCCATGAGACAAAGAAAGGAAAGCCATAGTAAAATCTATAATGACAATTTCTTGTAGGTGGTCCTTGATTTTGTACCAAATCACTCATCAGACAAGCATATGTGGTTCCAAAAGAGTCTCGAAGGCGATGAGACTTACAAGGATTACTATGTGTGGCGTGTTGGTAGGAACAACAACACGGAACCGCCTAATAACTGGATCAGTGTCTTCGGCGGCTCAGCATGGAAGTACGTCGAAAGTCGGAAATTGTGGTACCTGCATCAATTCGAGTACAGACAACCTGACCTGAATTATGTCAACCCAAACATTCATGCTGAAATGGAAGTATGTAATAAAATGAAAGTTACAGAAAAAAGGCAGTACACTGACACTTGAACTATAGGAATACAAATTGAATGATAAATATTTACCAAAAGAAACATGTATGTTTTAATGGATCGATTGTTTCGCAGAATGTTCTAAACTTCTGGTTGGAAATGGGTGTGGATGGATTCCGTGTCGATGCTGTCCCTTATTTCTACGAAAACGACGAACTCCTCGATGAACCGAGATCCTACGCGGTTGGTGTCACCGATCAACAGGATGCTTATTTGAAACACATTTATACGAAAGATGATCCACGAAATTACGAACTTCTTCGGAGTTGGCGCCAAGTTCTCGATGATTTCGCTGATGCTCATAATGACGACGAAAAGGTATTAGATGCTTCAATCGGTGCATGATGCATCAGTGTACGTGAAATGCGTATTTTTTGCAGGTGATGATGACAGAAGCATACACGAGCCTGAACTGTACTTTGGAAATGTACAAATATGGTTCGAACATACCATTCAACTTCAAAGGAGTCACCGATGTTGATGCTTCGTCGAAACCTTCGGATTTCAAGGAAATTATTGACGCATGGTTGGATAACATGCCGGAGGGTTACACAGCAAATTGGGTTGTAAGAGAGTCTCATAGTTTTCAAAATTTCTTCTTTATTTATACTTCGCAATAGTTGCAGTGATTCTCGGATGGCAAATACTTGTAGGTAGGCAATCACGATCGGAGTCGAACAGCATCACGTTTCCCTGGTAGAGCTGATCAGATGACGATGTTTACAATGATATTACCGGGTGTGGCAGTCACTTATTATGGCGAGGAAATTGCTATGGTTGATAAAGATGATATTTCCTGGGAGGACACTCAAGATCCTCAAGCCTGCAATGCTGGAAAGGAACTATACCGAAGTCTCACTCGAGATCCAAACCGCACACCTTTCCAGTGGGATGCTACTAAAAATGCAGGTGAACGTCATCTCCTTACTATTCCATCACACCTACCATTCCATAATCATTATCTTCCCAATTCGCAATTAATAATTATAAATCAGTTTCAATCTAACTTGAATGCAAGATTTTATTTGCTTGCAACAAACAAGATGTCTCATCTGCCATGTTTACTAATTGAAACACGAAATTTCTAACTCAGGTTTCAGCACTGCAAATAGTACATGGCTGCCGGTGAATGAGAATTATAAGGAATTAAATCTAGCTAATCAAAAAGCAGCTCCTGAATCCCATTACAAAATTTATCAGGCACTCACTGGATTGCGAAAGCAATACCCTGCTCTAAAGGATGGCAGCACAAAGGTTGAGGTACTTAACGAGAACAAAGTTCTCGCGGTGATTCGTGAAATTCCAACGGAATCGGTTGCTCTACTTATAAACTTCCTCGATGATCAACCACAAATGGTTGATTTGACTGAGTTGATGGTTGCACATAATGTGACGAAAGTCGGAGCGGCGAGCTTGGGTTCCACTCTAAAAGAAGGGTACGTTTCTATTATCGAATTACTTGTAATAACTTTATTCAAAATGATGATCATGATGACGGCACATTTTTTTCTAGAACGACCGTGGACCCAAGTAATGTAACGATTCCTGCTAAGGCGTCTCTCGTCATTGTCTCCCATGACTGACGCAATGCTGATACAACGGGCCGATGTTCACCGACCATATTATGTTATTAAGATGCATTCCAGCACACCTTCGTTATATCTGCTTTGCACAATAAAGTTCTCCTTGGAATACTCGATGCTTCTTAATTCTCCCAACACTTATCAAAGTGAATGGTATTCACAGTTATTTTTGCACGAACATAAAGCAGAACTTGTTTAATTAATGTAAAATGCATTCAGGGTTGATTGCTTTACTTTAAAAGCAATAAGGAAATATTCCATTATTGATTATAATAATAATCATCTAGTGTAATATTTACAGCTTTAACTAACGTTTCCTCGCAATTACGAGCAGCCGATAACAGTTATTATAAAATTGTCTACAATTGTAATGCCTTGATTACTCTCCAATGACAACTAACAATTCATTATCGAAGTTTCAAATTCAAGAAATAGATAATGTCGATCAGGTGATTCGAATTCCCTTTGTTTTCTGTAGACGTGATAGTGTGACTGTCATCACACGATAAGTAGATTCCATTAATTCTCCAAGAATTGTCTATCAATATGTTCCGTGAACGAATGCCTGAGTGTGACAGTCCAATAACGGGAAAACCCTCGAAATATTCCTTTTACGAAAAATGCTAGAAAATAGTTCGAATGCTCCTTCTCTTGATAGCTCTCTGTAGAAGCGGCTAAACTCTTCTAGTAAAATATATCGTTTTAATCCGTATCAGCTGGTCGATCTTGAACAGCAGCAGATCTTTTTCGCTGCGAGAGTAGTGGAATGAGGGTTACCCTAGTGGAAAACTTTAGTAAACTCACATTTTCTTGATGTTATCATTCTAAGATCGCTGATAAATTTCATGTCTTGATAGTGCAATGATAGTGTATCGCGTGATTTTTGCTTCCTTTTTTCTAAGTGGGATATAAAAGGGAGCAAGTGCTCCCCCTGCCAACACACTGGCAAAATGCGCGTTCTCGCTCAGTGCTGGCTTCTGCTCTTGGCGGTCTGCCTCTCATCCGCCGCGATCAAGAACAAGGGATGGTGGAAGAACGAAGTCTTCTATCAGATATACCCGAGGAGTTTCATGGACTCCGACGGCGATGGCGTTGGCGATCTTAAGGGTGAGTCCGACACTCAAGAGCCACCCTTTCAAATTTGTCCATTTTATTATAATTGAATCAATGAACACTGCGATAAACTGCAAACGCAATATGCATTCAATGCAATAGTAATGTTTTAATTTGAACAATTAGAATTGTAGATAAGGGAATCGTTTCAATACATGATTTATTTTACATTCGCACAGGTGTAACTTCCAAATTGGAACATTTCGTGGACGCTGGAATCGGTGCAATTTGGCTCTCACCGATCTTCACAAGTCCCATGGTTGATTTCGGATATGATATATCCGACTTCAAAGATATCGATTACAGATTCGGGACCATGAGGGATTTCGAAAGCCTGGTTGCTCGCGCAAAAAAACTTGGCATCAAGGTGCGTCAATTATACTATTACTCGGATTTCGTGTTTAGTTAATCAAATTAACTTTTTCCCAAGAAAGCAGTAGAAAATACTTAAAAATCTACGTTCTCGTTTTTAGGTAATCCTCGATCTTGTTCCCAACCATACTTCCGATGAACACGAATGGTTCAAGAAGAGTCTTGCTGGAATTGGCAAGTACAAGGATTACTTCGTATGGAGGAATGGCAAGAATAATGATAATAAAGTGCCACCCAATAACTGGATCAGTGTGTTCAGTGGATCAGGATGGACTTATAACGGCAGTCGCTCGCAATGGTACTTCCACCAGTTTGAACGCAGGCAGCCTGATCTGAACTACAGCAATCCAGATGTGCGAGCGGAGATGGAAGTAAGTAATGAACCAAATCTAATATGTATAGCTAATTCAGTACGGCTTAAGGATGAAGAACTTGTACTTCCGTTAGAAGAAATTAGTACGACAAGAATTTTTAATGCCAAATTAGTATAAAATTGAACATTCAATTGAAAATTTAGTTAACCGTAAGTTGCACAATGAGGCAAGTAAATGGATGGATTTGTTGCTTGATGATTTGTAGGAGGTCATTAGATTCTGGCTGCAAAAGGGTGTCGACGGTTTCCGTGTGGATGCCGTTCCTCACTTGTACGAGAGTGACCACTTGATGGATGAGCCCAGATCCTTTGCACCTGGATCAACACCCGCGGACTACACCTACCTCAATCACATTTACACCAAGGACGATCCTCGCACTTACGAACTTGTAAACAGCTGGCGAAAGGTCATGGATGAATATGCGGACACTCATAACGAGGATGAAAAGGTGGGCGTTGGAGAGCTAAGAACTGTTTTGATAATACTATCGAACTTTTTACATTAAAAGTCTATGAATATCAAGAATATTACACGACTGATTGGGTATAATGAATTCAACAATAACGAGATTCACAATACAGGTAATGATGACCGAAGCCTACACGAGTTTGGTGAATACAACAAAATTCTACGCGTTCGGATCCCATATTCCATTCAACTTCAAATTCATCATGGATGTGAACTCATCATCAACTCCAGCGGAGTTCAAGAAAATCATCGACGATTGGATGGCCTACACACCTAAGGGCGCCAGCGCTAACTGGGTGGTAAGAAACTAATGGACACATTAATCACTCCAAATCAACATAAAACACGAACTTCGGAAATGAGAAACTAGCCACCATGAAATTCAGGAATTGGACAATCAATCATCAATCCACCAAAATAAATTTTCAATCAGACTGTCGTACAACTAGTGTTGGTGCACAATAGAACCGACATATAAAACTTGCCAATGTTTCCAGATGGGAAATCACGATCGCGCTCGAACGGCGTCCCGCTATCCTGGCAGGGCTGATCAGATGACCATGTTGGCGATGATACTGCCAGGTGTCGCAGTCACTTACAATGGCGAAGAAATTGGTATGCTCGATAAGACTGATATTTCCTGGGAAGATACTCAGGATCCACAAGCCTGCAATGCTGGAAAAGACAAATACAAGAGCCGCTCCCGTGACCCTAACCGCACGCCCTTCCAATGGGACAACACCAAAAATGCTGGTAAGCTCCACACTCCTACTATCACATTACGCGTATTTCAAACAATATTTCATACTATATATAGTATACTGAGTGGATGAAATATCATTAATGCAGAATTATACATTATTGCAAGGAATTTTCATAATTATTTCTATATTGTTTTCAGTATATATTATTTTTTATCACTTCATCGTTTATTTACGCGCTTTGCTTAAGAATATTATATTTCTACGCTATTAAAGCTATGCCCTTCGGTTTTTAATTAGGTTTCAGTACTGGAAAGACTACGTGGTTGCCTGTCCACGAAAACTACAAGGACTTAAACCTGGTGAAGCAGAAGGTTGCCCCTGAGTCCCATTTCAAGATCTATCAAGCATTGACCAAATTAAGAAAGAGCTCCAGTGCTGTACGAACTGGAACCTTCAAGGCTGTGATACTTCAGAGCAACGTACTGACAGTCATTCGTCAGAGCTCAAGTGAATCTGTATTTCTGCTAATCAACTTTTCCGATACCCGCGATCAAGTCGTCAATCTTCGAGGACAGGCTCCTTTATACAATAAGGCTGTGGTGAAAGTCGCCAGTCTTGGATCCAAACTAAAAGCGGGGTAAGTGACTGCACTTAACACCGTATTAGTATAAATACTGTTAACCAGTCTGAAGGTATTAATGACATATTATCTATTCAGAACGTCAGTGAATCCAACTTCATTAACTGTGCCCGCCAAGGCTTCCGTGGTCGTCTCCTGCACCTATTAACGCGACAGCTGGTAACAGCCGACCAACCAAATATACAGAAAGGCATTTTGTCTGATTGCAGTAACTTTGAGGTTTCCTTTATTACGCATCAATGATAATTGTATAATATCAAATAAACTTAAGTAAATTATCATATGTGAATAAGTTGGATATTATCCACTGTTGTTATTGCCCCCGTGTGTTCTTCCCTTCTGTGCGGCCACTAGTTTCCTCATTGTACCGTCGGTCGATGATTCCCTTGGTTGGGGCATTCGTTGGAAATAGCAGTGTATTACAAACTAGCATTTCTGTTCTACCCGCGGTCAGATGAAAGCTAAGAAAACTTTTGTATTGATCGGAACGAGCGCATGCGTAGGCAATAATCGGATCATATGCTGAAAGGATAATGCAAGTCGCAGAGAGTGTCGTGGAAGTAGCTGCAGTTCGCTTACCACAGCCACTGCTAGTTCTGAATGTCCGCGGTGGAAGGAGACATTTCTGCTCAGACACGTGTCTGAGCTGTGCAAGGAGAAAGATCGTGTCAGTGATCAACACTTCTTCGATTCTCCGGTAAATGCCACTTCTTCATTTACAAGCCTCCCATATGTCCTTTACTATTACTGCCACACTTAGAGCCGATAGACCCTGGCCATGTATCTTCGAACTTGATTCCAAGAAACTAAAGTTAATACCGCTCTATAAGTATCACTACTTTGCATATTTCTTACTGTTTTCCACATCCGCGCCTAAAACAGACAACTCATTCTTTTGGTCGAGCTTAAGTCAGTCAGATCTTGTGTTTTATGCCTTGAAAGCATAATGCATTTCATCGAAATTATTGACATTAACGGTAACGACTATAACTGTGCAGCTGTTGATACGACTTTTGTATTGTTCGCACCCGCATAATGCAGGCGGAACTGCAATGCAGTGACGTACCACTGGAGTCTCAATGACTATATCTTGCACTCGTAAAGTTCGATCCGTTTGTTTTGATCGCCGTTTCCTCGCAATTTCGTCATCCATTACCCCACTTCCACCCTCAGCTCCCGGTAACGAGAATACGGCAATCCAGAAGCTTCCTATTGTTTGCGGTGCATTTCAAACCTTCGTGTTGATAATAATAATACGAAGTCTTACAGACATTAGGTGTATTAATTCGTTACAAAATTTGAGGAGTTGTATTATGACTTTGACAACATGCGAAATTAAAAATTGATCACAATTGAAAGTGAGTGTGCGATTTGTAGGGGAAAATCGAAGTCCATATTGGAAAATTGAGATTCGCCGTTGATAGATGGAAATTTGTTTAATTCTGCTTGCTAAGTTTAATGAGAAAGGTAGCATCGAAGGTGTGACTAAATTGCCAGAGAAGTGTCAGTAATAGAGCTCAATCGCGTAGATGGGAGAACCTAATGAGTAGCGTTGGCGGGATTGAATCTCCGATATTGCTCACGCTTCCACCCACCATCAGAGGCGCCGTGATTAATTTTGAATTCTTGCGGCATCAAACTCGCGGTAACGATGTGGGCTCGATCGATCGGTTCGTTTGAAAAGCATGCACTCTGAGAACAAGAACATTTCCACTAGGCAATTTTACCAGAGTAAATCAGTGTTATTAATGATCCTTCAGTTAAATGATCAAATTATAACACGGCAATAGAAATTAACAGTAATCCCAGAGGAATTTCAGACTAAAAGATTAACTGAGCACTAGTCCTTGCCCTCATTGCCGAGTGCTTAATCTCTTACGAGAATCTTTATCGTCAAGGATATCCGCGTTGATTTTGTATATCAAGTGGTCAACTTGGAGATAACTGCTGTGAATAACTCACTGTTAGACTAACATGCGTCTCCTATAAGCAAAACTATTTACCCTGTATTAGTGAAGAAGGGAAGCAAGAGCCTCTACTCAAAAATGTAAGATCACTCAAGAGAATGTGGGACAACTCTCCGCTCTCTCAATATCCCACAGAATTGAAACGATCGTTCTGATAATATATCGGATCGCTTTCCAGCGATAAATTAACAAAACAGCGATCAAATAGTCTCCTTGAAACGGTTTAGTCACATTAAAATTTCGTTCTTTTTAAAAAATGACAGAACTTATTAACGCGATGCATGTCGTTCATTTTTGTATATATGGCTTTTCTCATATTCTAATTAGCCTCCTCTTGCACTCCTTCCCTGATTTTGGCTATCGGGTGAGACACGAACCAAGCAACAATCCCATTCTAGCATTCTTTTTTAGATTTTAATTGTTTTGCCCAGAATTCCTATCGAAACTGTGTCGCGTGTGCGGTTTCCGTTCAGCGTTTATCACTTGGCCAGCAGGTTGCATGGACATTACGATGATAAGTGCAGGTAGATGTACTCGTCGCCGGAGGCCGTGACCCACATACATTGCCAATTCAGTTTATACTTATTCCTTATCACAGTTTAACTGGGTGGGCGCAAGCGAACTATACAGTTATGATAGTCGCTGTCGAAGGCAGGGCTAGTTCTTATTACATGTTAACAATGGTTTTGTAAAATAATTTATACTTTCATTCTGTACACTGAGAGGTTAATCAAGGAACTATAGAAAAAAATGATTATCATAGAGTGCAATGATTCGCAAAGCCTCGATGCAAAGCGAATTCAATTCACGCAACTTTTTCATTAGTTATTTAATTATAATGTTTCTCTAACTACGGAAGAGGAACGGGTAGTAAGGCTATATTCTATACTGAATTTCATGTAGCAGGCAGTATCAAAGACTTTATTCGAATTGTGTGAACACCTTAACAGATAGTACAGATTTCAGGACTTAGAAACCCTTCAATGGCTAACACAAATTAGCCCAGCGTCTAGCCGGCAAACTGAAATCCCCTTAAATCGCCTTACCACAGCAGGAAGTAGCAATTTCTAATTGGATTGATAATCACCCTTTTCTCGATCTTTCAATATTTTCGTATTCCTCGATTAGTTAAAACATTCTTTGACGAGTAAGAACTTTATAATTGCCACCCCATTTGCACTCGGGCGATGCGAGCCTCCCTCGTCGAAGATATTTCCAGGCATGACCGCGATATCTTTTCCCCTTTTCCCCTTTTCTCCACTTGTTGAAGATGCACGTAAGTTATTCCGGCATTTCAAGCAATTGCTTGCTGGCAGATCGGGCGCAGTGCAGTAAAAGTAATGCCGCATATCGAATGAATCCTCGCTGCAGTGAGCTACGAAAGCGCACTACAGCGAACTCTACAAATCGTGGAAAAGATCTATAATAAGATGAACTGAAGGGTATTCGGTGTATCTGTGTGCCTGTTAAAGAACATGGTGGACGTAACGACGGCGTTGCCATCGACGGGAGGTGCAACCCTAATTGGACGTACCAGGGGTGCACTCAGATCCGTCAAGTCCGCTTTAGGTGGCAGCGGCGAGTATCTTCAAGGCCTAAGCAACCGCATAGGTTCCGCTCTGAGTAGCAGTTTGGAAGAAAGTGAATTGACGACGACCCCTTCATCAACACCCTCTTCGCCCCAAGCACCACCTCAGACTCAGACTCAGACTGACAAGCCGGAAGAGCAATTGGCCCGCAGAAAGTTAAGGCTTCCCAGGCACGTGCTTTCTTCCAAAAATATTTACATCTCTACGCGACACGTCTAAGTACATCGCAACTCTTTTTCCCTCTTCGCCCTTTTTTAACTAAATGAGACATGCTTCACAAATCCAGCTTAATTACTTCCCTCGCAGCAACCCGACAATTATATTTATAATGCCTTGTAGAATGAATAGATTATTACCCTCTTTCATTCAGATCGGGTGTATCTTTCATAGAATGATGTGTTTAATTATTCAAACAACATTTCATTCACGCGAGGTGTCATTAAGGACTGGCAGTACGCAACGTTCCTAATACGCGTGCGCATTTGTCACTCATTGCAAATATACTATTCGATTAATGAGCTAAACGTCTCTCTGAGAGGACACGCGCTGGATATAGAACGCAAATACACGTCATAAGTTCTTTAAGCAATAGTGGCAGTATGCCATTTATACGCGAGGTCACATATAAAATATTGCATGTTTGGTTCTACGCTTTTGAGTGTCACAGTCTCGTTATTTCAAACGAGGATAGCAATTAGTCAGCGAATAGCACTGGCTGTCCCTTTTTTCTTTTACCGTGCTTGTTCTATCGCTCGATCTGTCTGCAGGTTTGGCGCTGGATTATCATTCGAAGATTACGAGGCGATAACGCGACACAAATTGGAACGGCAGGGTATTGCAAACATGTCACGTTGCACGAGGAAATATCCACCCGGGATGACTTATGAGGAAATTGCCTCGTCAAGAACGAATGCCAACAAGAAGCAGGAGAACAAAGTGAACGAGGAGATCAGTCCGGACAGGGAGAGCCAAGAGAGCATCGAGCCACTCGAAGAGAAGGACATTAAAGCTACCGGGCCTGATCCTTTCGACAAGTTGAACTACAAATCTGGTGAGTAGAACTACAGGAATCAATACACACCAGCACACTCAACTGGGAGTTACAATGACTTCAATGAAGAGCCTTGTCGAAATTGGCAATAATAAAGTCTTGATATGTTCCCTTGATGTTTTACAATGTTTTTACCGACTATTTTCTACCACTGGTCGTTCGCGCGTTACGGCAATTACATATACTCCCATTACTTTTTCACACTGTCCGATGTCTCTCGATGTCTCCACCCAGTTTTTGAATAATCTATTGTTTTTGTTTTCACGAAGCAAGGGCGCCGACTCGCTATCAGACGGTCGTTTTCCGTTTAGGTAAATGAACGTCAATGTGAATTGTTTGTGAACCACTGTCAAACCCTCTCCACTTCACGATCTGCATCCACCCATGGTTTGCCGCCGTGCATCGTGTGAAAGTAACGCTTGCACTCGTTTAAACATTTCAAAACGATTTGATTTTTGGCATTTGCACTGATTAATGAGCGCAAGATATTTTCAACCGATGTATCTGCCACTAGCGAATTTGTAGCTCCCTGCTAGGTATGCGGACCCCAACCCACTCACACTCACTGCAATGAAAGCAGTGTCTCTGTTATGCTTTCGTACAAATAAATCCTAAGTCACCCTTTGGCTTTGGTCCTTTTTTTAGCAAATAAATGTACCAGGACACTTCGAATCCAAAACTACTGCTGGCTACACTATCTTATTTATGCCTATGGCTAAAAATGAAGAATCTTGTGGCAAACTCCTGCACATGAGATACTTTGAAAGTTTCTATCTGCTAGAAAAACATTGCGTATTACACAAACTGTCTACAAGTACAAACCCTCGTTCTGTATGATCAATGTGGCTAAAGTTTAACCGTCTGTACATATAGAAGCCTACATATTTTCTGAAATGTGAGTTCAAAATGAAATGCAAATGGAGCGACTTGTGCACAAATATATAAACCAAAAAGTATACGTTTCTAAAAGGCAATAAAGATAAAGCAAGTATCTATCTACGTCAGTGTTCAGTGGGAGGTTTCCCTATATATATGTATGCATTTTTGCCACATTTCTCCAGTCTGAATAATCCATTCTATGCATTTACTCTGTAAGTTTATAAATTGGCCTACCATTTTTTCATTTCTATCGGTGACCTTTCGCTATCATTTACCTCTTAATTCGAATTTTATCGTTGTATGGCAATCACATATTATTGGAGCTTCGCGAGAAATACATCCGCCAAACGCCACTCATAGCCAGAAACAAATATCGCATTGTTTGCTCAGTATATGTATCGTAGAAACGGACTAAAATGTGACTAGCTATGTATAATCTATAGCTATGCATACCACGGAGAACCGAAGGAAGCTTATTCTGACAAGAATTTCCAAGAGGACCATTCGATACCCTTTTTTCATAGTATCTTAGTGCCAGTGTGCCGTTCTCGTGTATTTGTTTAGAGCAGCCATTAGAATAGAAACTTCTGAGACTTCGTAACGAGGTTTCGCGTGTACCGCAGGCACGTCAGCCTCGAATATTGAAGTCGCTAATTAGAGTATTATCAATTAGACGAGTGTTTCCGGCAAAATCTTATTTCAGATATGCCTTGTAGCAGTGACTCGACCAGTGATCAAGACGGATACGGACCGAGTACCAGCTTAGACTCGAATATGGACGGTCGTAGAGTCTGGCAGAGATCAGGTATGACATCTTATATTTATTTTTATATAACGTATGTTATTAGTAACAAATATAAAGTAATATTACGTTATCTTACGTTTATACTGATAAAGTCTCAAACAGGGCATATATGTATAAAATGTTAAATGCATTTTTGTCAATAAATTATAGAACCATAGCATATATGAAATATTAAGATATATTACAAATACATATATTCGAAGTTCGTACTTTTTAGGTTCCTCCGGATCTGTCCAATCGTGGGCTTCCAGTTTATCGGCGGACAGTCAATCGGAGGAAGCAGCTGCCGATTTCATGAAGTCATTCGTACCCTTGCTATTCGATGCTCCAGACACTATCGACCAGGAGCAGAAAGCAAGTTTCGGGCAAATGGTTCTTGTACGTTAATAAACGTTCCACATAATTCAATCGGCTGTTAGCCGATTATTATGTCAGAGAGAAGATGAAAATCAGGGAGATCAGAAGAATATAGGGCCTGAAAATTGTTACAGACAGAATCTGGTAGAATATGGTTCTCAAGAGTAGTAAATGCAAGGAGAGCTCGTCCTTGCGTGACAGAAGCATCGTTTTACAGTTTAGCACAGCACTTTGCCGTCGCACTCTTTGAATGTCACGAAGCCGACGACTTTGCTCCGGCGAAGAGTCTCATGAACATGTGTTTCACCTTCTACCATGAAGGTACTAAATACAAATCTACCACTGTTTAAACATTTTTGACAATTAATTTAATATTACATGCCTGTCCAATTGGAAATAATTTTCTTTATTCTTTCAGTGGAAGTACCAGGCTTAGAACCGTACCGCGAATACTTGTATACACATCTGCGTGTGCAGCCAATCTGGACCTCTATGCGATTTTGGACAGCGGCCTTTTTCGACGCGGTGCAGTGCGAGAGAGCATCCAGACCGGTACCACCAAGGCCTAAATCTCTCGATCAAGAAGCCATAGCTGCCGAAGATCGCAGGTTTCAGGCGAACATTGTCTTCGGTCAATTAGGGTATGGATCCTTAAAGGATGAATCGGTGCCGATAAGAAAACTCACAAACTAAGAAATATTATCTATTAGAATTGAATTTAAGGGTTTAACACGATTCGACTTATTAGAATCCATTGTTTCTTCGATTTTATCTAAAGAGACCGATTGAATATGCCCGACAGAACATTCACCTGCAATATGCACGCATTTGGTCTCTCCCGTGCCTTATGTCTGGAATTCCTCAGGAAACAATGCATTATTGCTAACTTAACAAAAGGTAATTAAGTATCAATAGTAACTGAGCTAATTCGTTTTCTCAGATCATTATTTTCACAAAGACTTTATCCCGCAGATCAAGAGAAGATGTTGCGCGAGAACATAGAGAGGATGTACAATGAGACTGAACCTTGGCGGTAGTTTCATTTCAATATGGTGGGTATCGGCATTTAAAATTCAGAGAGGGATGAAGGTCTTCCTTCAATTGTACGAGCTATCAAGGACCCAGGAGTAAGGGATGCCTATGAGAGACAAGATTCAGTCACTTAAGAAAAAAGTCTATTGTTACGGAAGGTCTCCTGATCCTCGGAAAATTATATCAATTTCACAAGGACTAAGAAGTTCGAAAAAACTGATTTTTCATCAATCAGATAATCAGTAGGCTTAAAATCACTTGAGTCTAAAGAACTGAGCTTATAGTCAACAAAGGGACGATTTCTAATAAAGCGGAAAACTGTAACAAGCTACTACTGCACTAATGAACTCGCAGAACTCAAAAAAATAATAAGAATTTCCTAACTCTGACGAGAACAGCGAGGTCTTTCGTCTTTGCGAGAGTAACCCTTGCCAATAATGATTTTATAAAGGGTGAGAAATATCACCGATTTATTCTATCTGATCCGAATTTACCGTAGCCGGAAATGTGAAAGTGGTGAAAGCTGCGAAAGTAATACTGTAACGATATCGCGTTGTAAGTATGACTAACAATAAGTAAGTGTATCTGTTCATTACGTTTGTGATATCTCACATGAGTTTGTGATATCCTAAGCATGCTAAGTACTAAATGTGAAGCGGACAATAAAATCGGAATACCAAGTTGATGTGATTGGCAACTAATTTGGAATAGAAAAGTGTAAGGGAAACTTTAATGGAATGTCGACACGAATAAGTACAGTCTTCTAAATTGTTTAGGCGACGTACGTTCGAACTTTCCGAAGAATAGCTCCTTTTACAATCGAACGGGAAAAATATTGAAAAAAATTAGTATTTGCAACAGATTTGAAGGAGTAAAAAAGGATTCGAAAAAATGCAATCTTTCCGAGATTTTGCACTGTACGAGACACAAATTAAGATGAAATATTTTTTACCCGATGCAGAACATTTTGAACGTTCGTACAGCAGGAATTTTCTTGGGTCAAGCGGTAAGATTTATCCACAAAATGTGCTCCCTTTATTTTAGCCCAATACGAGACTTTAAGGATCCCAAAAATGTATAAATATTCAACACTATATTTCCACTATGTGCAAGCTTCCCTTTTGAAAATTATTGATACGCCAAATGTAAACTACATGTTGAATGTAATCAGCGAGAAAGGGGAGGAGTAATATCCTAAATCAGTGAAAACAGTGGCGCACGGTCAAGCAGGCCTGCTTGTGGATTAGTCAAGTTTTTAGCTCTCTTCTGAATTTTAAATCATTTTACGCGCTAAGATTTATCTAAGTAATACTACTGTTTCACAAGGGTAAGTGTTTTGCGCGAACGCTTGGTATCCGTAGATAAGTTCTATATACAATCAAAATTATTTAACAAGTAAAGAGCGCAGCTGAGTTTAAATTATTTGAAGATTTCAACTACGAACAAAGTATTTTTCCAATATCCGGATCGAGCAATTTATCGAAACTATTATACACATACTTCATTTTTGTAGAAGGCAGACAGATGTGCAAAAACCGTAATCGAAAATCAATTTGCTATCATAAATGGCAACATTAGCGATCATCCGTAGAAACCAATATTATAACGATCTATGTAATTGCGTTCGATTCTCCATTATCTAAAATAAGTTTACCTCACAAACATACATACAATGTAAATATGGCACGGTGGCTCGTGCTTCAGGAACATATCATCAAACACAATTAATACTCTATTTTGTTTTATATACATGCATATTTGTATTCATCTGCTACTTCCGCAGGTATTAATAAACTATCCTGAAACTTGCTCCCCAAGAAAACAACTTCATTGCCCTCGTGTCCTCAATATAGAAAAAGTATACCAGTTATATTTCAAAAATACGATTTATACAAATGCGACAGTAATAATCAATCTAAGAAAGAATACTCATTGATAGAGTGAACCGTAAAGAAGGTGTCTACAAAAATTTGCTAATGATTAGCGTTTCAATTAAGGATCGTAATGGCGAGTTTTTAGTTCTTTTTTCGAAATTTTTGCTTGTACAGGTCCTCTAATGCTTTCTCCATTTCACGCTCCTCCTTTTGCACGCCAAATGGTGACCTTAAACTAATACTACTCGTTCCCAGCCATTTCAGTATATCGATTTTACCTGCCGCTTTACTTTTATTTAAACTTTCCGTCTCAGTATTATTAGTCCCTGCAGTATTAGGTGGCTTACCATAAATACCATATCGATCGTAGTAATCGTTACTATCGTCGCCAATTGCAGAAGATAAAGATTTATCTTTCTTCAGCCTTTGTTTGTCTGCTTTTGTGATGTTGGATTGTAGGTCCTTCGAAGAGGAGGATACGATATCAGCAAGACGCTCAATCTTCTTGTCAAGGTCTGTGATTCTTGTAGTGACTGGCTCCGATTTTTCCGAGACACTCTCCAATACAGTACCCATGCGGTTAAGCCTTGTTCCTTTTGTACTGTCAAGTCTTTTATAACGCTTCTCCTGTGCTCTTGATTGTAGCTTGGAATCACCAGCACAGCCACCGGAACTATCAATGAAACTAAATTCACTATCGAATATTGTTCTGGGACTACAAATGTTCTTCAAGCTGGCCTCTATTAGATCAGTGAGATCCAAACTATCGTTTTTAATAAGGGAAGCTCCACGACGAAAAGCCTTGTCGGTAGTGAGAATCGTTGATTTACTTTCGCTAATTATTTTAGTGTTTTTGGCTTGTTGCTTATTAGCTCCGCTTTGAGCCCTGGCTTTCTCGCTCGTAATTACTCTTGAATTCAATGAAGTCCTCGACTTACTCGTACTCAATCTACTATCGATCGCTTTCACACTTGTGTGACTAGCTTTCGAATTTATTGCTGTCTTCTGGATTTTAGTCTGTTCATTAAGAGATTTTGATTCCTTCGTTTGCTCAGAGTGAACATTTTTGGCTTCCGTCCCGGTTTTCGTTTTGTTGCCTAACGTACTGGACTGTTTCCGGAGATTTTTGATATTGGTTTGCGAAATGCGGTGAAGAGATTTAATTTCCGAAACTTCTTTTCCCGAAGTGGATGTTTTTCCAGTTGCCACAGATTTTATCTGCTTAGTGGCGGCCTGTTTTTGATGTTTTTGTTCAGATTTCTGTGACACTTGCTCCGCCGATTTCTGTCGCACAGTATCGGCCGATACAAGCTTCGGTGTAATTTTTGAATTCGAATTAGTTGATCGCTCTACTTCCTTTTTCAGTATCTTTCCTTTCCTAGTCATACTGATAGGATGATTCTGTGACTTCTTGAAGGAAAGCCATATGTTATTAAAAGTAAGAAATTTGCAAGCTCATCGCACTCATAAATTAAAACCTTTTTCACTGCTAAATATTCGTGCAAGTGCTCCTCTTTGAATAATTTCTTCCAATCACACGCCGTACCACGAAAACCGCAGTGTTTATGTCCCTTTGATCCGCTGTACCTCTTACACAAAGATTTCCAAAGGGAGTTATCGTTGAAAATCTGTTTTCATTTAAATGTATTTTAGAGGGTAGAATTGGGAATATGTAACATGGAGATTGAAACGGCATATATATATTTCACTTTACCGTATTAGCCACGTGAGAAAGAGACGACAGGTTTATAATGTCCTCAATGCACAAATGCTTCGATATTCTTTTAATTAGGCATCTTGGTAACGTCAAGAGGCTATTCGTTTCTCCGCGCGTAATTCGTTGTACGTGCTTCAATAAATGGTCGCCTGGTAAGATTGCCAGTCAAAAGCAGAGTACTTTTATTAATGCGTGAAATTGCGTGGATGAAAAATAATCTCTGAGTTAAATTTGTAATTTAATTTATCGCTGAGTCCGCGTAAACGAAGATTGTGTACTCGTCAAGGGAAAGTGGGATCTCTTAGGTAGATTTACCAAAAGCGCGAGAGATTTCGTCCTGCAGAAGCTTATTTTGCTCGAAGTCAGCAAAATGAGCCGTACGTACAATGGGGGCTTTATGAGGACCGTGAGAGATTCGCCAGAGGTAGAGTATCACCTAGGGAAACAGGATAGTGGTTATAAATATTTTGGGCGTACAACTCATTCGCCGGCACCTCGTCCTGAAGAACTTTGAGGCCGTAGTAGTCTCTGCTGGGCGAAGGGGCTACCGAATATTGCTCCAAGTACTCGATCTTACCGCTCATACTCAGCGACTCCGTATCAACAAGGACATTACTGACACCGACCTGAAGCTGTTCCTTAACTGGAACGTCAGTTTTATGTCAAGGTTACCGTGACAGAAATAGAAACCTACAACGGCTTTGTTCTGATACGGAACAGGATATAATAGTCTACCGAATATATTTTTTCATTCAAACATATGCGCATATTAATTTTAGCTTTACCTAATAAAGATTCCAGGAAATATAAAGTCAACAAAAGTCCAAGTTCTTTCGAAAATGCTGGAATAAGAGTACCTGACCAATCTACATTGTCATTTTAAAAAGACGCGAAAATAAAATTTGAGCCCATATTTTATATTAATTTATTATATAATTTTGTCATACACAGACAGCAATTTTATTAAACACGTTGTAAGTATATAAACCACTTACATAATTCGTATTCTTGTGAAAAAGCGACATATGCATGTAAATAATATATGTATCTGAAGACATAAACGAGTATCTAATATCCTGAAAAATCGGTACTCAATGCGAAAGATGCGAATCTCATAGTGGTATATTATATATATATATATATATATATCGATATTAATCCCAATTTTTCACACGATATTCGGGTTCCAAAATGCTCCAGTTCGGCGAATGTTTCTCGCTGCACAGCCAATTGAAATCGTCAACACAATTCCAGTTATTTACTTTGGGGTCGAGACCGGCTAAATTAAAGTGACTTGCTTGGTCTTCGTACGACCAGTTGTAAGGTGCTACACGCATCTTTGTACAATCTTCTATGATAGATCTACTAGTAACGTGCAAGTAAATAGTACAATCCGTCGATGAATGGAAACGAAGTTGCTGACACGCAAAGGCAAATACGCATTCATTACAGTCGTGTGCAAACACGGACGACGTGACGGGGCCCACGAGGACAGTACACTGCTTTAAGTTCACCATATGCAATGTACTCGGTGTGCCATATATTCGAACGGTACACCGAACTAGATCCGACAGTAAAATATCGTTCTTGTTCACGTTCTCGGCATCTAAAACCAACTGCTCGTCAGCCTTCCCGAGCAACATGCATGCACTATCACCGTATTTGCTCGATAACTTATGGTGAAGTTTGGCTGAACCATTCACAATTCCTTCGGATATTTTTAAGTCCTTTAAACCGTCGGTCATGTCGTGCGACTTCTCAGAAGGCTTCTTCGCAACACGTCGGTTCTTAAAGCCAAACTTCTTTTTCGGCAATAACTTCATTTCCAACTCAGAAGCCTCATTCTCGAGCATTTGTAGATTCTCCTGTGCTCTTCGAATGTCATAAACCTTCAGAAACATTTTCGACTGGGACAGATAATTCTTAAGTGACTGTATTTCTTTGTTCGCCTTATCGAACGTGCCAGGCAGGGCAGACACTGGTACACTTGGTGCATCGTCCAGTATCTCCTTAATCTTCTTACAGGTAGAATAAAATGTGTCTTTGAAGTAGCTGCTCTGCTCAGATTCAACGGCCAAGGACTGCCGCTCCTCTTTTCGTCGTTCAATAATATTCTTTCTCTCACGGTCCCGCTTTGATATGCGGTCCGTCAGACTTCCTTCTATGAGACTTGTGGCGTCCATGTTTTCGTGTGAATGCTATTTTCTAGTAGAGTCCAAAAATTCTCTGGTGTTGTGCGCAATGTGGTGTTCTTCAGTATTAATTACCATAGGGTCCAAACTAGTGCTTTGTTTCAACACTTTTAGATGGTGTTCATACTTTGTACTACTAGGACTTTCAATAAGAAGCTGCAACAAGCATCGATGCATCAACTGATTTGGACTTCAAAACATACTCTGTACCATCAATGACACAACTACATTAACAATGCATACTTACATTGGCTTCCTTTTGATTAGCTTCTACTTTTTGTCCCTTAACTTTTGGAGTAAACGTATTTAATAAGGCATATCCTATTCCTCCGCCACCAAGAGCATAGATTGCAAACTTCAAGTACGCCATGAAGACCTACTGTTCATTTCGCTTTTCTTTCCAAGCTGAGAGATCTGCAGCTCTTATTACACTATTGCCAGACAACTTTTCTCCAACTGAATAGTATCCTTCCAAAATATATGGATAATTCTGGTGCATATACTGTCTGAAATCTAAAAGTGCTATGATTAATACAGTGCATCAACGAATTACACCATTTTTCGACACAGTTGCACTACGAGTACAATTCCACTTTATCCTTCGTAATTGGATTTCTAACCAATAGCCGAATCCATCTACGGTAGAGTAGCGTAGCATGTAAGCACGTCATGGATAAATGTCGAGTAGATGTAGATTGTACTCGGAAAGGGATATGGTTCATTGTGAGATATAACCTAGTACACGGAGAAATCGGGGAACCGCAGTAGTGAACTTACCTTGCGAAACATTCATATAATGCCAGAGTCCATAGGAACCACCCAATGCTAGAAGTTCGGCAAAGATCAGAACTTTAAGGCCGGTTCGAGATTTCTTGAAGAACTGCGAGTTTTTGTAGGAATTATACATACTCAGAGGCAATAGGATATCCTTAAATGGAATTCGTCAATACTACAAGGAGCGATATACCTTGTGAGTGTGAGCGGGGGTGATGAGAGGGGGCAGGAAGGGGTACGGTAAATGTACCCGGCTCACCCACGTTGAGTGCAGCTCTCGAACACTTCGATTCCCTCGTTCGACATAGTCACCGCGCAATTTCGAATAAAAGGTCGTGCGATACCTGAAAAACCGTAGGTGTTCATCTATTGTAAATCAGGACTGCGTGTGTGCACGCTAAATGCAACTGTATAATGTATTTCTATCAAACTTTTGAGCAACCATGGAAACAATGTGCATGAGTTACAACTGCTTGTGGTATAGATATAAAGATCCACGCACGATCTATAATCTACATCTTGCTAAAATGGACCATAGTCACTCCAACGCAGTTTTACAATTTTTGAACGAGTGTACACGCAAAATTGCAGATTACAGTTATTAGATGCATATATTCTGAGTATGATACATTATCTTAGTGCTGATACATGATACAAGTTTAACTTATTTGGACAATCATTATTGTAGTCCCGCCGCGTCTTCTTACATTCTACACATCCACCTATACGTATCTAAAGCATTTACATTCTACTGATTCGAATTTTCATCGGTTTATGTAAGAAACACATCTCCATATAAAAAAATGTCTTAATTACAATTCACTTGTTTGATATCCTTAAACTATTCTGCTACCAAATCTCCTTTTCGCTCGAATCATTTAATATCAAAACGAAAAGGCGTTTGAGCAAAATTGGTGTTTATAGATCATTCGATATATTGTGTTTGTTAATTCTCCAGTTATCGCAAAATGGCAATTAGATCGTACCTATGGAAACAATCTAAATTCAATATTGTAGAAGAATATTTATTATACAGCCTTTCATACATAATTAAGCACAGATGAAATATACAAGTAGGGATTGCGTGTGTGTGTGTGTGTGTATGTCTTTATGTTGAAAGCAACGTTAAATCTCCATACGTAGAAAGCGTTTCATCATTACATATACAACAATAAAAAAATACCCACCAAAATTTGATACGATTTGTACAAGAATTGATACTGCTTTCTTATTCGACCTGGTATATTAAGTATTTATAATCGTGCGCAGGTTTATTATTCGTTTGAATAGATGCAACACAACCAATCCTGTAGTGTAGAGTACCGTCATTTACAACTGCGTAAAACCCTTGATCATATCATATAACTATCGCATATATTTTAAATAACAGCACCTTAACAAATTATTAGTTTATTTCGTTCTGGGAAACACATAATAAAGAAGATCAGTGTATTCGGCTTGAAAGTAACTTAAATCGCCTATGCGCTCATTTGGCAGATTGATCGTTAGTTCATTCAAAATATCTGTAAGAAACTATGTATAGCACACGCGGACAATGGTTGCATAATTGATCTTAAATAATACACCTATCTTCTATCGTAAATATAACTTTCGTATGAAATACATATCTAACGGAGATATACCATCAATATGTTATGATAACAAACGGCAGTTTTTCGTAAAACCATGTATTTATTACTTTATGTACATATCAAATAATGAATTAAAACCTAACAATTTAAAAAAGTGTCCTAGAATAGTAATATACATAAAAGTTCTTAAACACTCATGAATTCTTTGACCCGGCTGTGTTGTCATGTGTTTAATTATATCTGATATACCTACAATTTATCATTGCACTGTAATAACATAAATATTTATGCGAAGTGGATTCTCGGTTCGTTGCGATTCATACTCAGATGGATTTTGCGATGATGTTTCATTAGGTACTATTATGCCTGGTCCAAAACGATATTAAAACTCTTCACTGTGATTCAAAGTAAAGTAATACTGTCTGAAAATCAAACAATCGTAAAAATTAATAACGTCGCTAATTGTTCCTCAAGCTGCACACAAAACAACATCTTGATAATTGTATGCACTCATATGAAAGATCTTCGTTTCATATTGAAACAACACTATTAAAACAATTATTTGGTTTTTATACGGTTCTCTAATGTTTATTTGCCGATATATGCCATAGTTTACACCTCAAATAATTTTTATTACAGTATATATAAAAAAGAAGTATTCTGATAACATCGATTATTGCTCATATGCAACATTATGTAATATAAGCGTAGGTAGACTGTTGGACACCAATGTCATTTGTGTAGTATAGAATATCACTACAAAACAAATATAAGACAGATAAAAGACGTGCATATGGCCTGTTTTAGAGTAGAACACAATAGAAAAGTAGCTGAGTTCAATTTTTGTACAATGTATTTCGCTCACTTTTTTATACTGCGACTTATACTTTGTTATAAGTTGCATATTATTTCAAATAATACAAAAATGCTCGAAATTTCTAATTAGAATATTAAAGTGCTAAGGCACCAGAGGTAAATGCAAATGATAATAGTGATTGACGTTATATTATTTCCCTATAATAGTAGGGATGTTTTACTAGAGGGATTTTCGTTTTACGTGAATCGTAAAGATATTTGTACATATGAACTCTCCAGCCCCTACTCATGAGACTTCATATTCCTTCTTAAAATTCAATCTAATCCGGAAAGCCCAAATTTACTCTCTACCCTTTTTGCTCCATCATTTTAAACTACCTTTTGAGATATTGCCAAGTGATGTAACAGAAAAATATGATTGAACTTGAAATCTATGCCTGTTCTTTACGTAGCGGTACACTGAATACCGAATTCACTTTTAATCGCATTAGTATCTCTGATTTAGCGCACTGTTGTAGATTTATTTTAATCGCAGTGTACTATTAAACATAGTATACTAATATAGAGTGTATAATTCGAGAAATATCGTTGTTGCACAATACATGGTTAGACACCGGCCAATAGTAGTCAAACTTCGAGCCATTCAACTCAAAAATTTATAATACCATTTCATCGTATAGGTGAAACTCGAATTGAATCTCGAATCTGAGACGAGACGTAAAAGCATAAATGCTGATGCGTGTCGCAACTTTTTTGTGAGAGCTTTATAAAAAATCATAACATTAAATCATATAATATACCTCATGTAGAAAAACAAAATCCCCTTATTAAACTAACTAAGATAAATAAATCTTTAAAGCCTGCGTACTTCGTGGATTCTACTCTAAAATACATTCACACACTTGATGATCACAAAAATTTAGTATTGTTTGGATGTTGTGGCCGCACATTCGAATAATCACAGTGTTGACTAAATATAATATCTATGAGATTAAATTTTCAGAGGAATCAACTTCTCCAAACTGTTTTCCGTCCACTTAAAACCCAATTATATATCCGACACGATAGCTTGAATATCCAAAATGTTTATTGTTTGTTTCAATCATTGGCTGTAAGAATGTACATATTCCTAATTTAGATTGCTTCTTACATGTATAGTATTGGTGCTATCTGCGATCGTTTTATCATACTTCATAACTACAGTACACTGTTAGAAATAGGATGCCTGTTCAAAATGGCAATAGATGGTGCGATGACATACCAAAATGAAATGTTTCTTTCCAATACTTTGTGAACTGAATCAGAAATTCACCAAGCATGAAATTGCTATGTACAACGCTCCTTTATTTTGCAAATGATTAAATTTGACATATTTCTGCCGAAAAACTCAACTTCTCTCTATCGTTACTTGACAAACCGTGAATGTACTTGTAGCGTTCTTACTCATGCACATCAACTTTTATCCTTACATCAATGCTAAGACGGAATTCCTTTAATTTCTATTCTGCCATATCCTATACTAATTATCGTATTATGCAGTTCCTTAATTTTCGATTATTAGCTCACACAAGTAATTCATCCGGCTTCAATTTCAACAGGCAAATGTATCATATGCCACCATGCACAATTTGTATGTTCATGAAACATATGCACAATTTTCCTCAATTATACTGGTGCTTGCTTTTGATCAGTTAGCAGTTGCTGCTAACAATTACATCCCTTCTTTACCTCCATAATCGTCATTGCTCCAGACTTACGGTAATGAGGCATAAAGAGATAGCTGCAGAGGGCAGGAAAAAGTCAGTATGACGATCAACATGACAGTCTTTTGAACACCATGAGGTCATGGGAACACTGATGTGCTGTAGTTCGCTACGATACCATTTCATGCCATCCACTACCGTTCGAAGAGTTGTTTTCTAGAGATACTAGAAATTTAGATAGACCAGGCATTAAGCTGGGTAACTGTATCATTGGTTTATCGTTGCGCGAGTCGTTGCATATCAATACTCTGACAATTATCTTTCAATTTCGCAATATCAGTATAAAATCATGCTTTCCAGTCCGAGAAAATATTTATTATCATCGCTATCATCATCTTCTATTTCGAAATATATTTGATATTTGAAATCTTTCATTACCAAGGATTTTAAATACACTTACCAGTCTTGTCATTTTCGGGTCTCTCTGAACAGAAGGATTTCGGCCCCCATATTCTCACGGTACAATCATCTGACACAGATGCCATCATTTGATGATACACAGGGTTCCATGAAACACAGTTTACTGTTCTACTGTGTCCTGTTAGAGTTGCTATTGGTAATTCTCTCTTGATATGCCATACATACACTTTATTGTCTATTTTTGGAAAAAAGATAAAATATACCTAATTCTCCTTCTTACATACTCACTAAATCTGTACTACAATTTGATGTTGATCAGCATACCTTCACTGCCCGATGCAATGAAATCTTGATTTATACCTCCAAAGCAACTATGAATTGTGAAGTGTCCTTGGGTAACCCCTTGAAAACGCCTTACCAGGCACCTATCTTGTAGATCCCATAGATGGACACCTTGATTAGCCACGTTAAGTAACGCAAGCCGATCAGCTTTATTTACACTAAATGACATGACGGGATGGTCTTCCTGCAATCTGTAATTTAGAACTTTTATATAGAAACACTACTATACGTAAATGGGCAGAATGGCAACCGTAGTAGCGATCGCATATTCACATTGTGAAGTCTAATAATTCATCGAAATTATATCCTCGAATTCGGTGGTGAGAGTCAGCAGCTAAGACAGTTTTTCCATCACTCCTACACCACAAACATTTTACTCTCACTCCTTCCCATGAGTCCGACACAGTACCGTCCATATCCTGTAGAATCGACAACGATTCGTAAGAGGGGGTGAAATTTCTGTAGCTTGCACAACACTAATCAACAGCTTACACATTGGTAAAATTGACCACGGAGGCCTCCTGTCACGAATCTATTCGAATCGCGATGCCAGGCGCAGGCAGTAAGAGAATCGTCAGTACTTTGTGTTAATTTCACACGAAGCTCACAGTCGGGCGTATCGACACTCCACAACCACAATTCTGGGCAGTCTTCAGGGCCACATGCAATAAGGTAACTGCTATCGGGACTCCAGGCAATTAATGCAACTCCATAAGTGTGGCCCTCCAATGTCTTTCTGTGGGTCACCTTTAACGTCTCCTATTTCGCAAAGGAACAAAATCCTTTCTGTGAAAACGATTCAACAGTAGCGTTTCTACATGCGTCATTTTACATACTGGATCAACATCCCAGATAATGACAGTCATATCCTTGGACCCAGTTGCCAATTTCAAACCGTCAGGAGAAAATTTACAGTACCACACTTCATCACAGTGGTCATTGAGCACCTGGATTGTATGGCACGGAAATTGTTCTTTGCTGCAGCTGTGATCAACCAGGAGCGACACATTTTCTAAACTTGTCTGTGATTAAAAATGTAGAATACAAATGTATAGGATACACAACATGAATAATATAGTATAACAAGAACCATGATGAGAATAATAATGTTACCTGTGCATGTGTTATATGGTAAGTGCATTGTTGGTTTTGCATTTCGACCGCTTGGCACAATAGTGAATGGAGTCGTCGCGGTGGTAGCATAATAGAGGGTGGTAAATATTTCTGTAATCTGTCCATTAAGGCAGCTCTGGAGGCTGGTCCCTTGCCATCCCAGCCAGCACGTGTCTGTCAACAAGTATCTATTTACTAGTGATCAAACATTTAGTTGATCTTCTAAGTTCTTAGTGCAATATGTTTGATTTCACAGAAAAGCATCAATTTTCGGGGTAATGTTCCAGAATCAAATGCATACATTCCCCACTAACATAAATAGATCATACTTTACCTGTAATTCATCACGACCACTACACATCATAAATGCGGACAACTGATGAACTCGACCTGTATTGTGTCCCAAGGGAGTAAGTTCATTTCGTAAAACTTGTAATGCCTCCAGAACTAATCCTTCTTCCAAGTACTCTAAATATTTTTGCTCTAGTAACAAAAACTTCATTTCCTGCAAATGTCAGTTTGTCAGCTTCATTAAGAAACAATGTCACTTTCTACATTTTTTTCCTCTAATTCACCACAGGTTTGAATGAAACTGACCACTAAACTTTGACTTGCACCATTCAGAAATGATTTAAGTTCATTTAGGTCATGATCTGCCTTTGCCCAATCACCATCCATAACATGTTGCCGAAACTTTGCAGCGGCAGGGTGGTCCAAACGGCAGCCAGATTCTTGCATTAAAAGATCTGCTGTCCGACTGAAACAATCACATAAGTTGTTACTGACGGTCATTTTTCAGAAATCTTAGAAGAAACATTTAATTTCACATCTTTGTAAACCCTATAACAGTCCAAAATTTAAAAGAAGAGTGGCTTGAACAACACAAACAACACTCATATCATTATGCATACTAACTTATCAAATGAGTAAGGTCAGTCGCAATGAAATACAAAGCAAAAGAAAAGATTGTTTTTCAGACATGGACACTGCACATTGTCTGTACAGACATACATTTTTTGTTGCCCGCATCATTATAAAGTAAATATAACTTGCAGATACTAGTGACTATATTTCAAGATTCTATAATTAGCTTTCCCCTACCACGGAGTATGTAGTCCACATAGGCTGTGATACAATGCTCCTGATATAAGCATATATACAAAGAACATCCAAGAAACAATGAAAATCCTTTAAATTCCATAGCACAACAAAAGAATTAAAATGATGTCTGAATAATAGACTTACAAACTTTACAACCCTTACTCTTAAGTCCTAGTTATACTTGTTATAACACTTGGACTCATTTTCTTGTGTAGATAAAGAAAGTTTTCACAGAGGCATTAATTCAATGAAACCTCTTTGTTAAACAGTACATACTCAAGTCCAACAGTCTTCAAATGTTGTCCGATCAATCTCACAATGTCCTGATTAGTTTTATCCATCGCTTTTGGCAATGTCAAACTTTGATTGACATCCCCATTTACCCCATTGATGTTGTTTTCTGATTCTGGAGTCAAGTTCCCATTAGACTGAGGACCACCAGAATCAGGAGTTGCCCCGTTCTGTTGCAGTCCAGAAGACACTCCACCGTTTGAGGCCTGCTGCTGCATCTGCATGCTGTCATGCACACAGAATCGTTCATGTCATAGCAAAATCAGCCAGTATGCCTAAGACATATGCCTAGTAATCGTAACATTCCACTTTAATGTAAATAACTGGCTGCCCTGTTCTACTGTTGAAAACAAGTAGAGTTATCTATTTGTTGAAAAGAGGGTAGGAGAATTTAGGAAGAAAGGATTTTTAAGAAATGCAAAAAGAGTCTGAAAGAGAAAGAAAGATAGCGCGCATGAAAGGAATTCGAGGACGGCGCGCCTTGAAATTCTGAAAGGAGTTCGAAATAGGAAAAAGCGTCATTGAAGCGATTTGTTGAGATTGAGATTGTGAGGAAGAGAGAAAGAGACAGAGCGAGGGAGTGCGTGAGGGGGGGGGGGGAGGGAATGAAAGAGAGTGGGAGAGAGAGGTCTCGGCCCTCCGTGGGCCGAGTTCGCGCTTGCGATGCACTACGGCCCTGATTGCGTTACCGATAGTTTTCCATCTCGGGATTGGAGTGGTGCTCGTCCGCTGGTCGTAGAGTAGCCGGGAGAGAACTACGGGACCTTTTGCGCGGTGGCGGAGCGAGTCCACCGTCGTCCGACTCGCCGCTCGAGGCCAGGCTTATGCGCGTACCGCCCCGTTTTTCACACGATTATTGTCCCTATGTTCGTTGGTGGGGCTGGGGCTGGAGCACGCACGCAGCCACGGAAAAACTCGCAGCCTCCCCCCTTTATTACACTTGCTTTACCAACTACTCGCAACCCTTCTTCACCACCACGAGCCTGACGCTCGGCCGGATTAAAAAATGAAGAAAAACAGGATTCTTGTACGCCTGCCAAAACGGATACGAACAATGACTGCCACACAGCTGATACTTGTTTGGATCGTCGTTTACGTCACACTGTGATCTTCTTTGCAGATAGGTCTACTGACTGCGGCGCCCACTACGTCCGCTTCTCAACCCTTGCTTTCCAATACAGCTGCTCGCCGTCCGTTTTACCATTTTCCACCGCCGTAAGATGGTAGCGCGAGTTTCTTTCAGTCAATGCCAGCGGGCCTTTTAATCCCCTTTCTGAAATTAAACGCTTCGTATTCCTAGGCAATCTTCGCTCGGCCCGATCTTTTTAAAGACCTCGCCCTACGCGCTCACTTGCCAAACTTATAATTAGATATGAATTTGCAAGTGGAGGACATGGCGCTTTACCACCCGATCGGACTTTCGAACGATCGGGTAAAAATAGATGCGAGAAAATAAGTCCGCTTTTCTCGTCTGTAAAATCCTTTATGTCTGCTTTCAATTTCCACAAGAACTCTCGAAATTTCCGATTGCTTTAATAATTATCGCATGATATATAACAGTTTCATGAACCATCTGGAGTAAAAGTCACAGGCTCAAGTAACGTTATGATACATATGCCAAGCATTGATTATTTAACCCATGGTACCTACGATAAAGAAGGAATCACCATGCATCCACTAGAAATGTTCCGGTAAATCAAGCTAATACAAGGCCTCGACTACACACACATGCAAACATACATAAGATATACATGTATACATCTATTTCCTCGTCGCTGAAGCCCACAGTATGCAAAATGTTCAAGTTGATACCGATAAATCGCTGGTGCCACCAGCGGCAGTTCTTGGCATCAACGTTTATCTCAGCAGGGTCAGGAGTTGCAACGTCGAAATAAACTCGGATAGATTCTACTCTCCTCACACAGAGTGCAACCCATTCGCCATACTGGATAAAAAGGGGAAGGCAACAAATACGAGACAAGCTCGATGAGAAGTTTGCGATTCGAAGTAGGCGGTTTGTTTGAGGCAGTTGGACCGCCGCCGCCGCCGCCGCCGCCGTCGCCGCCATCGATAGGGTCAGTTGTGGCGGGAGCGGTTCGAGTTCGGTTCGAGTAGCGCGAGTCAGTCACTCGCCGGCCGCCGGTGCAGAATGTCGTAGTCCCGATCGGTTGGTGCGTTCACGTGTTGGGTGTCCAGGCTGTTCCAATCCAGCACGAATCAGCAGTAAGCCGCCGCCGTCGTCTAATAATCCGCGGAACGTCTCGTCCCGATGTCCGCGAGAATGCCGCGCGTTCCAGAGACGGAGCAAACGCTCCGTATCTAGTGGCGACGTACTAGTAGCAGGCATTGCATTCCGTTCCTGGCCGCGTAGTTCTCGTGAGAGCCCGGTACATAGATCGTCCCGGTGCAAGGCGGACGTGCGGGGAGCGAAGATTTGTGTTGTGCTGTGCATTGTATAGCAGTAGTCCTACATCACAAGTGTTTGCATCGTTACGACTACCTGTTGCGCGCACCTAAAGCACGCCATTCCCCTTGTGTCACGTTGGATTAACCGGATTACGGTGCGACGCGGGGATGATCATCGCCTGGAGATATAAATAATCGGGATCCAGCGGGGAACAGGTAAGGGCTCTAACTACCTTTGATTCGTTCTCGCGCTGTTTCATTCATATTCGCCTCTGCGTGCATTCTTCTTTCACCACGTGTCAACAGGTTGTTGTTACCTTCCCCGTCTCTGCTTCCATATTTACATACAGCATTTCCCGTCCCCCCATTCGAGGTCTCCGCAGCCATGTGTGGATCGCTGAATTTATCAGCAGGCATAAAAGTCGCAAAAAAATCCTTACCGCGGGGTGATTGCCGCCATCTTGAAATTTTTGTTCGACCAGCTTCCAAAGACGCGAATTACAGTGACGTTCGCACGACTTCCATGCAGAATGCAATCCTTCTCAATAGATTGTATACTAGACATGGATTTCCGTGGTCGCACAATTGAGTAAGACGTCAGTATCTTAGTATTCGTGAAATTGTAAACCGCATAGCAGTCAAGTATTCCAAGTATTTGAGAAGGTCAATTACGCCAATCCTAGTATTCATTGCAATCTAATTACTTAATAATTTCATTCCCGTACTGGACAACGTTGCGCAACGCTCATCAATTCGACAAGAAAAATGAATCACTCATTCTATCCGGAATACACACATATTTCTTGTGAATTATTCTCATGGCGGACAAGATCGATTCTTATGTTTTATGGAAGGAAAATCACGATCTTATCGCTTTTGCATTTCTTCTTTTGCACTTCTTCAAGTCGCGAGAACTCTAATAATCGCATTAAGTATAATAAGAAGACCGATGATCCTGGTCGCAGCGGAACACGAGAATATATACCTAAGAATACCGCTCTGTGCGGAGAGTCATAGCGTGTATGTCGTGTGTATGAGATGAGTGAATGCCGGTGCAGCCTAGCCTAGCCTGAGGATAACTACCATACAACACCGTGACGCCGTACGGAATGAACGACGTGATTTTCGTAGCATCAGAAGAGAAAGAGTATGTTTGTATGTGTGATGGAGAGAGAGAGAGAGAGAGTGGTGGGGAGCGGTGATGTGGAAGGGAGAGAGAGGGAGAGAGAAATAGAGAAAAAAGTAGCGAGGAGCGCGAAAGGACCATGATACGGGTCCAGCAAGGGCTGACCGACCAGCTGCGTATCGGGAAGAGTGGTTGCCCATGGGAAGAGGACGCATTCCACAGCGAGTGCGCATGCGCCTGGCAGGACTCGCCGGCACCCGCACTCGCACATTCGCTTCCTCGCTAGCTACCACCGCGTGTTGTACATGGTTGTAGCCGGTGTTCCCTTAACTTCTTCTGGTATGTACGCTTGGGAAAAAAGTAATCATGCAGTACGCACCACTGAATGCTCATCGCGTGCTTCGTAATTAACTTTCGGTCGCATAGCTTTGTCTTTATTCGTCTGTACACCTCTTCAGCCAGCTTTAACCAGCATTTTGCAAAGCTGCTCGTTGAATCGGCGATCAAGCCACTTGAGATTCTTGCAGGAGCGTACAATGATAATCGTTCGTAACTCAAAAATCGGAAAAACAATTGGAATCCTTGACTCTTGTGAAATGATGGTGCTCCTGCCGAACAGTCGTTCCTTGAGTTCATCGTCTACCAACGATGATTGATTACCACCTTTGGGCTGTAAATACCAACCGCATTATGTGTACTGGGACCCGTTAGAATCGCATGTGTTCTAAGTACGTGGAATACTATTAGCCACATCTTCACCGTGGGCATAGCATACATTAGAATCGTGTAAACGTAAAGATCAAGGTACCACTTGCTTCTCTGTTGTACAGGGTGAGTCAGTTGCCTTTGAATCAGAACTCTCCTAGCCCACTTTTACTAGACATCTATTTCATTATACTATATATTCTTTATTTAACAATAGACTTTATTGAATTCTGTAATCTGTTGGAGCGAATATTTTACGAAGTTTAAGCATCGACTTCCTTCGAATGGCTAGCAACGTAAGGAGAAAATATTTTATTATATTATATTTGTAGGGGAATATCACATATAACTGGCTTCTTCAGGGGGAAATTTCACGTGCAAGTTAACCTAACTCAAACATGTCAAAGTATCAATGCATAAAATGCAGACAAATGTTGAGAAACATTTGAGTATAATTGAAATGTCTAAGTTATTTATAATGATTTTATATGGAACAGTGTATGCTCGACAGTGGTGATCCAAAGGCAAGTGACTCACCCTGTACACTTGATTCACTAGCCAAGGCTTCACTTACTCAACAAGTTCCAAGGTGGTAGAGTTGCTTTGAAAATTTGTTCATTAATCAAGAGACATTGCAATAGTCGTGAGGACATCGGTAGATGCTGGGATTTTAATCTCCTCGCAAAGTCATGCCATTCATTTGGCTGGACTGGGAAGAAGAGCGAAGTCATACACCTTTCCACAATGGTAAATGTACACGGCGGCAATGCGCATCCATTCTGTGGCACTCGGGCGCAGTCGGATGGAGAGAGTGAGAGAGGAAGAACCCTAACTGTACGGAAACGGCCAATCGCAAGAACGCAGAACGCTTCCTCCGGGCTGATGTTCTTCGCAGCCTTTTTATGCCTTACTGAATGTTACAACCCGTACGATGTGACCAAGTCTAATGCAGAACGCGTATTTCGACCAATATTATTATATTAAAATAACATTCTTGTAAGCCCACTTTCAATGGCAGCTGCAACAAGAAAAGCGTTAAGCGTAGGACGTGGTAGCCATACTTATTACACTAAGTTAATCACCTGGACCGAGAATGATCTAACGCGCGGTGGAAAAAAGTTTCCTGGCAACATTGAAAGGTTGAATTTTATGTACCGGTCGGTGACCTATTCCACATGAAATTGAGATGTTAGCCAGGTGTAAAGGTGCTCGACTATCACTTAGTGATACAAAGGGTAAACCACACTGACCTTGCGAACCCACTCGGCCGATCGTGGCTTCCTGGAAAGGGTCGCCTTTCGATTTATCCCAACAGGCTTTTACCGAGCGAGAAAGAAGCGAATGGTGTTGCTCGTGTGGTCACGCGTGCGCCCTTCGAAAGCGCTCACGCCGGCCAAGTGTTCGCGATATATCGTAAGTTATTACCCCTTTACGCCACTATACCGGGGCCCTTTTGCTTTTAGTGCACCGTCGCGCGCACTCACTCAATCCAGCCAGCGTACTCTTACCAGGCATCTTGCGCGCGCGCGCGCATGCGTGCACGTGTTTGTCCTGCGTAAATATAGCTCGTACAAAATACCTACCGAGGTTGCGTTGGAGGCCGTTGTGCCGGGGCAAATAATATCCAGGCACAGCATCCTCCGTACCACGGCGCGAGAGGTCGTTCAAAGAGGTTTGTGCACACCGTCGTATATTCAGCACGGAAACCAGACCTCGGCACTATGTACCGTACATTCTAAAGAACGCCAACACTATTTCTCGCAAAGCTACTAGTAGTGTACACACAAGCATTGTAATGCATGGTGGTGTGCTGTATATTATGTCGAGTAATTCCCCTCTGCCAAATCCAGGGTGGTTCCACTCGGTCTATGCTTTATTGGTCACATAAATTCTTGGAGTGCGACGAAGAATTCACAATATTATGAAAGATTCAATTCCAATCGATGTATGTACAAAATCAGCAAGAAGCAAGTACCGAGCAAGGGGTTGTTCGGTGGGTTTTACTGTTGGAATTCAGTGACTCTTGAGACTGTTGAGGGTAGAACGGGGAAAGTGAAAGAGGGACGCGAGGCGATAACATTTGAGATCCGAGTGTTGCAAGCAGGTATGGCTTGTCGGCAAAAGAAGGCGAGATTCGGTCCAGGCAGCCTCTGCCGGCTGCGTCACGTAGCACTTGGGCATACCGAAGAGTGAGAGATTTAAGTGTACGATAGCAGACCCGTAATGAATAATATGGCGATGATGTCACGATAGGTCCACGTACGTGATGCACCGCTTCTGGCTGCCCCTTTTTTTACGCGCTCCAAGGACCAGTCGTGTCGAAGGTCTGATAGAATTCGTAAAACATACCTTGCCAAGACGAAGACGGAGCTTCGAGTTAACCCGGCAACGTTCCTTGAGGATAGAGGGTGAGTTGTTTGCGAGACAAGGGATTGAGTTCGGCCCCGCTCGCTGTTGCGGCCATTAACCAAGAAAATTATATCCACCTCCTACTGTAATTGGGATGAGACGTCTCGAAGAGGTACAATTTCATGTTCCTCGAAACGAAATTAAGAGCGTTCGGCACTCCGTTACAGGCATTCGCCTAGGCCGTCGTTGTGGCCGGATTACCCTGTACTCATAATTGCGATCCCAAAACTACAGACATAGATGGGTTTAATAGGGCGCCATAGATTCTTCCTCCAGCGAGAAAGCACCATGATTTGAACATTTTCAGTGATACTTTGGAGTAAACGTATTTCTACGAAGTAGAACGTTGCCTCATCGGTAAATCCCACTAGGAATTTCCAATGGGCCAGAACGGCATACGCGTGCGACATTCGGAAAGCATTTTCCAGCTGGAATTTTTCCAGACGAATTCCAAGCATTTTTTTTACATCTACCAGAGCATTTCAACCGGCTTTTTACGGTTTTCAATAGGACTAAGAGGAGGAACGTTGTACAGGCGCATAAGGACGAACAAGATCGTGCAGACTCGACGGCAACTCAAAGATTCCGAACTATTTTTCTTGGGGAAATCGCAAAGAATGTAACGGATTCCGGAACGCGCAGGTGCTCCTGCCCTCCCCTTCCACCCTCGTTCGGCTGGCTCGCTTGCTTAAACTTCTCCCGTTCTTTTACCTTTTACCGGCTTCTTCCAGCCAAGTGGAGAGGCGCGCGTGTCTGCTGCGTGTGCGTGAGAGTGAGAGAGCTAGCCAGAAAGCTACAAGTCTAGAAATTCTCACTCTACGGGAGCCTAAATATTCGGGGGGTGGCAGGGGCTGATGGTAATTCGTTGGCTGAACTTGGTATCGCCAAGAAGGAGGAAGAGACTGGAAGAAAGAGAGAGAGCGAGAAAGACTGGAATGCGGAGGGCCGGCTAAGACAAAGTGCAATCTGCCGCCCCGGTCTCTATCTCTTCAGCTTTCGAGATTAGTATCTGTATAGCCGAGCGACAGATGGTGGTCGGTAGCTAACATCGTTCAGATGAGCTCGGGTGTGCCAGCAACTTTTCTTCCTCTTCCTTTTACTTATTCGCTTTCCGTCTCCCCTGCAAGGGCAACCGGAGAACCGGAGAACCGGAGAGAGCCTGCCAAATCTCTGCTCACCTTTCCTCCTGAACTCTTCTCTTCCTCCTTTTGCCAGCCTCGTATTATGCGAGTTCTGTTTGTTCCTGCGCACGCGTTCGGGATTACGATTTATGTAATGGGTCCGCGGGCGATGTAGCATATTACATAAAATCGAAATTCACCTTGTGTCAGATGTATAAAGAATTAGTGGTATTGAAGTAATACGGAACGTAAAAGGGAGGAACACGAGGAGCGCGAGTAAGCGATGACAGTAGCGGTAATTAATATCGGCCAATAAAATGGAAAAAAGCTTTTAAATGGAAATACCGCAGGGAGCCAATGCCTCGACGAATTTTCGGCACATCGCAGCAGCTGCGGTAATTAGGAGCTCGGCTTGGGCAAGCAATCACTCCGAGGAATGCATATTGCCACTTCACCCGATCGCCATCAATCGAGACAGCCTCCCGTTCGACGAACCTTCTTCCAATCTAGTTGGACACGCGTGCGCTACTCGCATCTTAGAATAGTGGAGTGACCGTGGTTTTATCACAACTACATCTGCGTGCGGTGAGTCATACGGCAAGTGCAGTGTGGTCGTGCTGCAAGGTGGACGGAAGAGCGAGTGACTCGTTTTGCGGCCCGCATCCACAGCCGCACCATTTCGAATCGTTCTCTCGCCTGAACTTTTTAAGCCTGGTTCACATTGCAGGTATAGGCTCGCGATAAGAAAAAATCGACCGTGCTGACTGGGACATAACCGTACATACCAGAAACAACACTGGACTCTCGCGTTCAATTGATAGAGTGCACGTGGTGAGTGCGTAAGAGAAAGCGAGCTAGAGTGAAAGAAAGAGAAGGGAAGAGGAAGTAGTTGTGAGTGGAGCGTGGCGTGAACGTACCAATAATATGTATGAACCGGGCTTTATTGGTCGGGTAGATACCTGCCTCGAGAGGCGTTGGCACAGATACACGAATCCAAATCGGTCACGCGATACATTGCTTTTTTCACGGTTCCCGGTTTGAGTGGAGGCTTGACGGACAAGCAGCGGGGCAAAAACTGCCTATGATTACCATGCAGCGCTGCCATTCATTCGGACTGCCTCAATGGTATAAGGGAATCGATGCATTCCTTGCCGAATGTGTAATGGGCTTTTTATCGCGCGGCTCCGCCGACGTGCTATATTCAAAGGCTGATGCAAGTCGCCGGGATGGTATTCGGCTGCGAGTCGACGACTACTCCTCTCTTTTTTATTGTAAGACTCATGGATACGGGAATCCATAATCAGTGTCAGAAACCGTACTGCACTACACGTATATTTGACACACGTTATATGTCTGCAGGCCCTACTTTAATGCCGCACCTTGATTCGAATGGACAATGCTTAGTTCTATCGATGGTCAACGATTCTTGGACTGATGCTTACAATTTACTATTGCCAAGCCAAAGCGGCCAATTTGCCCCGATGCATTCTTGGCCTATACTTTCCCGAGTGCTCAGATTGTCGCTGTAAGACCGCCTGTCGAGCACTGACACTCTCGTCGCCGGAGCCCCTTGAAATTCCGCGGATTTAAATGCTGTTCAAGGTGAGCGATGCGCCTGAATTAATGCAGCAGCCTTCACGCTGCATCACGCTCATATTCCTCCGCTCGAGGATTAACAAATTTCCATAAAGAGTCTGGAACTCAAATGACATAACATAGGAGGGTCGGCACACACGCGAGTGAACGAGATATTTTCCAGCAGCAACTCTCCAACACATCTAACGATTCTTAATAAGGCGATTTCTCCGAAGGCAAAGATGGCAAAAGCGCGTGCTTCTCGGTGTGTGCGGTGTCAGCATTGATATTTCGCGAAACTCCGAGAGGACGAGTGCAGGGAGAACGTTAGGGAGAACGTGCCATAGAAAGGAATTTATGCGAAGGGCTTGCGGTGTTCCGACCTTCACGGTCACGCTGCAGCCGGACCTCAAACCGCACGAAGGTTATTCCGTACAATTCCACGGCCTGCCTCTTCTGCCTCGTTCGCTTGGCCACCGACGCGAGAATGTCGAACCTCCGCAGCACTCAGCACTGCTCCGGAGAGCAGGAGAATGAGACGGAGCCACCATTGTAGTTCACATACACGCGGACCGAGTGCTGGCCGTTGCTGGTGGCTACTTAAGCTTGCGTGATGGCAGTACCGGACATGATATTAAAAATGTATTTTCGTTCGATCCGTCATGCGACGCTTCGCATCGACCGCTAACGATCACGTTACGAGGGCGAGCGCGACTCTCTCTTTCTCTTTCTCACTTTCGTCTGGAACGAGTAAAATAACACACCAAGCGCGCACCCTCTTCCAGCATCTCGGCAGAGCGAGAAGACAATCGGACGAACGAGCGTCGAGGCTATCGACGAATCGTGGAAACTCGCGGTTATCGCGATCGGAATTTCAAATCGATCGGCATGCCGACCGTCTACCGTAAATCTCCTGACGGCAGAAGGGGAGTGAGTGAGAGGGGAGCTAAAAATGTGGACGCTACGTTGGGAGTCTTGTTGCGGCTGACTATCCTCGCGAAAGGTACGCGTCTTTCTCGATAGAAATGGCAAGGAACGCGAGAACTACTCGTTATGCATCCAAGTACCATGGCGGATGGGAAGGAAGGGAGGGAGGGAGGGCCTCTTGGTCGGAGCAATCGTCGAGGATTCTCTTTCTTCGCTCTGATCCCTTCTCGCTTTGGTTCTAGACCTCCTCGTTCTTCCTCTCACTCGCTCTTCCTCCGTGGCTCTATGCCCGCCTTTCCATCTTTCTCCCTTTCTCCTGTTCGTAGCGCGCGCGCGCGCGCGCCACCGAGCGATCCAGCGCGCGGAGGAAAGAAACCCGCTGGCAGGCAAGAGCCAGAGCCCGATCGTGGCTCGAACGGGTGTGAATGCCCGTACGTGCCAGAAACGAATAATGAAGCCGCGCGCGGTACGATCCACGATAAAACCCGATGCCGTTGGAACGCCACTCACGTACGAATCCTTTACCTTGTACCCGATTTGCGAGCGAGCTGGTCAACATTGCCGTGCCTACGAGTCACGTTGCCCCGAGACTCCGTCTGCTATACATAGCGTAGTACTACACTTATTTTACTACACGCTCGAGCACTCCAGTCCCTCGTTCTGACCCGTACAACGCCGCCGGAGCCATCCAAACCCGAGGACTTTCACGGCAGTATCCACTGGACTCTTCCGCTCAGTCACATGTGTACCAATCAACTGTCTCGTGCCACTCCTGCATACCTCCCTAACATACTTCAAATCCAACCAGTCCAATCAACAGTATCGCGAACATGCCGAGTACTGGGAAAACTGCCTTTCGGCATAACATTTTTTACGCACCAATCATTTGAAAGATCTTCTGTTATTTGAAATATAAAGAATGATTATTCCGATCGCTTGACCTATTAAACTTCAAATGCGTAAAGAGGCTAATAAGAGAATGGGTGTCTGTTGATTGGAAGAGGAAGCGTACGGACCATTAGCCCGGCGCGAATACGCGTCGTCGGCTTCGTCCCACGCAAAGAGAGTGGATGCTGGCGTGTGATGGCGCACGCGAGAGGAAAATACTCGGCGTCTTCTCGTTCCTGGAAATTCATTGGCACTGACTAACGGTGCGAGCGAGTGCGGACGCCTAGCGTCTCCCGCGAATGTCACAGTGCCTGCCGATGCTCAGAAATCCGCGGTATGTATTTCTAGGTTAAATACACTGTTATTGTTCGCTGGCGAGAAATCGAATGATCCAAGAATTCAAACCTTTGATTTCTCAGGCTTAGTTTTTACCTTAGATGGTCAACACTCCAATGAAGTCACAAAGTTCCGCTTTCTTATGATACTTATATCACTCTTCGTACTTACAACACACAGCCCCTGTGAATGAAAGTTCGTAATGCCGAGATGCTCCTTTTGAGTGCTGGCTTTGATTTATTGCATACACACAGCTGCTTATGCGTGTATGCATTTATCCCGTGACACGGATAAATCGTAGGTAATCGGGAAACCCGAGCCGCCGCGCCGGGTGAAAGTAGAGAAGTGCAAGCGTGTCGTTCTAGCACGCACAAATGTGCTCCTGTGAAATGATACAGTAACAGGCGGTGTCGGCGGACTGGAGAAACGAGTCTCGTGGCTGAATTACACTGGCATGTGCATACTTGTCGGGATCTCGTATGACGTATACGATCTTGCACGTCTGCAGGTCTACACTATGTTCAATACACATTCAGACGTATATATGTACGTAAGTTCAGGTTGACATACAGCATCCGACAAAATAGTTGTCACGATCAACAAAACGATCATCGAACAGAAATTGAAATATGGTATTATGAACATCCGACACGCATGACTTTTTAAAAGTCCCCTTTTAGGGGAGGAAGCTTTATATCGCAACCCCCTAAAAGAGTCTTGTATACCATGTGTAAATGCTACCAAACTTTAGTTTTTGTCTGGCGGCTGTTCTGCAGATTGTGACAACTATTTTGTCCGATGCTGTACATTCTCGAGGGAGCGGAAGGATTATACCGCGGGAATAATTAATGTAAAACTATCTTTAAAAAGCAGATTGTATTAGACATAAGAGAGGAGTATGAGGATGTATATAATGGTAACCGGCGAACCAATCGTACTCTAGTCGATTCATGCGGCCCGATGAATATTGAACGGGTTACCGGGAGTTTGAATGGGTCTGCGCGAAGCTAGGCTCCAGCTCTCCTGTTACGGCGCACTCCGAATCTGGAGGCTGGTGCGACGCAGGATGCAGAGTATGCACGTGGAATGCAGTTCTTGAAGTGGGCTGCTCTTGGCTATTGGCGTGGATCGGGGAACCTGGTGAAAGTACCCTCCACCTTCGTGACACGCTCCAACCATCTCTGTCCGTGAATGCGTGTACCTCGTGTGCAGGCAGGCACATTCACGAATCGCACGGACCACTCACACCATCGCGTGCATGTGCGCGCGTCTGCGTTGTACGTGAAGGCGCGAGGTTAGATACTGCGAGATAGCGGGGCACGTGGTGTCAATGTACTCGCATTGTGTCATCCGTCACAACAATGGCGATAACGCGCCTTGCCTCCTCGTTCCTACAGAGCGACACGCCTATGAAATGATGTGCCGTATCTATCAGTGATTAATGCATCCAGAATGGAGAGAACTGCCCACAGAAATGTCAATTACTCGGAATTCCGACATTCCGCACGCTCGGGATTTCATAAGAAACTCTCGATCTCAAGCTGTATAATTAGTGTTGGTTCTTTTAATTTGGTATTTTCGTATTTACGAGAATTTTACGCGCTGTACCGCATTTCACCGATTGTGTGTCTTACTATTAATGGACATGTGCAACATCACCTGGATAAGTGATCTACTTTTTCGTTTCCATATCTCGTGCGTGGTCTACACAGGCACACTCGATGTTCTGCAATAGTATGTCTGGAACGTCGCGCGGACGGCTGGTGAAACATAATCCAAGATTATGTATGTATACTTACTTATCTATGTAGATGTATTCAGTACGTATGCCAATTGCATTCCACGGATCGGCGATTCACCCGATGCTTATGAAACGACGTTCGCAAGCGTTACAGTCTGACGATCCTTGGCCATCCCGAATAAACACTTGTACAATTACGCTCGTAACTACTAGTGCATTAGAGCCAAACAGCCACGAATAAAATCAGTGGGTTGCTTTCAAGGCCATATTCGCTTGCTCTTTTAGGAATTATTCTTCCAGGTTTTCATTAGAGCGGAGCGCGATCGTTAGAGTTCAACGTTACATCTAACCTGTGTCTAATTGAGGTCTAAAAGAGCTAGAAAACATTAAAGCACGTTTATGTGTTCGAAAATTGGAGGCTAGTAAATGGGAGGGTAGGGTCAGCTATGCGTAGGGTAAAAGTTGTAGAGAGGCACGCATAGTATGCCTGGCAGATTTCCCGAGGCCAATCGGGTCGACCTCGCCCCCGAGTCTGGAATTGGCGCCTTCTTCCCCTTCAATTTCACCTTCCTGTCTGTTGCTTCGTTCTTCTTCGGTCAGTTTCTACTGTGTTGGTGCGCCCACTTTGTTCTCTATTTTTCTCTTCTCTCCGCTCGTCTTTTTGCGTCGCACTGTTATTAAATCCGAATGCCAGGAACGTCGTTATGCGCCGGCTGTGTGGCAGCAGCGTATCCAGGAATTATCGGACTAACGACGACGCTTTAGCCCCGCAGTCGAACATAGTTCAGAGCCCCCGATGTATAATTACGATCTCGCACTCCAGGATGTGGAGCGTCCATTTAATTCGAGTGCCTCTCACTCAGCCTGGCGCTCGGCGCTCCCGAGAACTGTTGGTTGTCGACGAGCGAATGCCCGTGAAAAACAAAATGCTCGGGATTCATTTCGATCGTAATTGAGAGTTGCTCCGGCGTGGCGGCGGCTTGAATTTCGCCTCTCTGCGTGGAAGAAGCACTCCCGCTGGGCTACAATATTTCCTAAGGCTTTACGACCCTCCAAATTGCTCTGACATCATACTCCCAGTCTCAGCTAATCTATAATGAACGAATCGCGTACATTTCAAACCTATGATTCAGACCGGCGGCGGCGAACCGTTAAATGTTAACCCAACAAGCATCAGTTTCGCGTTATAGAATTGGAAGAAAAATATTATGTCTCAAGCCTTGAAAGAGAATCATTGCAAACTTGCTGCCTGGCAGCAGTTCTCAATTGAATCCGATGCGTTTGAGATGCATTCACTTCTAAATCAGGCCTTAATAGGGCTTTGGCTGATAGGCTCCGACTCAGTGCCGTAAAGTTCTCTAGGCGCCTCCGCTTGCATCTAGGCGCATCAATTTAATTGCCGCAATAAATCCGATGGCATGGAGCGTTTGAACTATCGAACATTTATATAGCTCTCCTCCGGGCAACTTGATGCACGAATATCCAATCGGTATTTCGCGTTGTGCAAGCCCCGAGGAAGAATGGGCAGCAGGCTTGGCCCATCTGCCACCAAAGCTATTTACGAGCGGTTGCTGTCCATTAGGCCCTGCTTGCTTCTCATCTGTGTAAGCGAGTGTCAGTGAATTTTGCACTTCCTTTTCTGCGAATTCCAAGATAAACTTGTTACTCATTTTAAGTTCTCGATCTGGTGCATTCAACGTCTTTAATACCGATTGTAATCGAGATTTATAGAAAATGGGCGGAATAAGGAGTTTTCACATTGTTCTGTGCCACTGGTATTTTTTCACATATTCAATACACCCTTGCTTTTATAAATTCACTTCGTTTGACAAGCACAGTGCCCCCGCTATCATTCTGGAGTACTTGACACTGCGAAAGTCAGGTTGATTGAAGTGCTGCTGATACTTGGGCCGACCTACCTTCTCACTGTTAGAGTGAGATATTACTATTAGCCTACAGCGGTAATAGTCACAACTAATTGAACTTCATAGCGGTGCAAGTATAATGTTTTAGTTTATATTTAAATGCACGTATATGTCTTCCTAAGTGAGTATCAATTTGCTGGTGGGAAATCGATCGGAACTCTTGTTTGTCAGGCGTTGATAGCGTCCACCCGCTTAATGGAATGCAGCAGATGGCGAGGATGAGAATGAAAGGAGGACTCACGTGCGCCACAAGTGTACAATGATAAATCTGTGTTTCCTATGACGCCAGGCGCATTCGTCTAGCGTGGTACGCACGTAGAAGGAAACGGAGCGGCAGAGCTGCGTGCAGCCAAGCCGGCTTGCTTTTCTGCCGAACGAAAGTGTACGTACCTGCTTGCATTACATGGCTGTGCGGATTGTTTACGAGGCACCGCTTGAATCTATGATGACAGCAAACTCGCACGCAGCGCCGGCGGCAGCGGCGCGGCGCTTCCGCGCGAAAGCTTGCGCCGCGCCGCGTCGCTTTGAGTATGCGGAGAACGAGAAACGCGATTGATTTATGCCGATATCCACCTATCGACAAAGAAAATCAAATATTTGCACTAACTTTTCGTGCCATGATAGCTGAAAAATCATTTTTTCGCAAATTTCTAAGGAGAACAGGCACTAACAAAAGTTGAGCCGGCGGGCAGCGTGCAAAGCGAAGTTGACAGAGCCTTCGACCAATGGTTGACTTTTGGTTCTATGTATACAGTACTGGTACAACTACCAGAAACCGGCCGAGTTAAGCTTTCGGACGAATAAAGGCCGGACTAAATCCTCAGGGTGGAAGATGAAAGGGTTGCGTAGCACAGAAGCTTACCATTATATTCACATTATAATCCCATCAGGGGACTTCTTTCCTAACTGGCCAGGCCATGGATAATAGAACGTATGTCCCGACCTTCCACTCTTCCTCTATTTTGTCATCTTCTTTTCTCCCGGATGAATCCTGCTTGAGACGTTCCTTTTCACTGTAATTGGGGATCGGGTCCCAGTTCTTCGTGCTTGTACTCCGATTCATTCTAACGGTCCTTCAAGCAAATCGGATTCCCGAGACACTAAACAAAAGTGAAAACTACCTACCTACGTACTACATACTACATACGTAGTCTCTTCATTGACTTTGCACTGGAAGCAAGTGGAAGAGTGAGCGGAATGAGGTCTAACAGGGCACAAAGGAAGTGGAAAGGAGAACGGAGAGCGGTGTCCTGACGGCGGCTGGCCCGCAAATGGAATGAACGGAATGGGAAGTCCCAAGAGATAGTGTAAAAGGGGTGAAGGCAGCTTGGAGAGGCGTAGAAAGATTACGACGAAGGGAAAGCAGATGAAGAAGAGAGGAGAAGTCAAAAAGAGGGCGAGGATATGTACATGTACGATTGCTGGTCTCAGCGTGACTATCCTCCTCTTCGGTAGACCGCTTCTTTCCTTGCCTTCTCTCTCTCTCTCTCTCTCTCCCTTTCTTTCTTTTTCTGGCAGGCTCGCTCGCTCGCTCGCTCACTTGCTCGTAGCCGGTATAGGACGCGCCTGCTGCCTCGTGGCTCTCCTTCCTCGTCTTTCAAGTGATCTTGGTCTCTCCCTCCGGCTGGCCAAGCTTCTCTTTCTCCTTCCTATCCGTGTGAGGAGGTCCGCCAGTCTCTCACTCCTTCTCTCTCTTCCGTACTTTGGCGGAGCTCTTTCTTTCTGTCCGGCCAATTCCTCGTATTATACCAGGTTGCGGCGTGGAATGCGGGCGTCCTTCGTTCGCTTCGAGCAGCGTCCAACCGATGAGCCCCGCTAGCGTTATCCTTCGCCGTCCGGTCCTTCGCATGCGCTCCTTAGGGCTCGATAAAATTAACCTGGAATACTCGCTCGAAACGTAGCTCGCCTGCTCGCCTGCCTGCTTGCCTGCCTACCTTGTCTACTTGCCTGCTTGCTGCTGACTTGTGTGCCCCTCTTCACACACTTCCCTTCTACCGTCTACAGTGCGTCCAATACTTTTTCGATTCAACTTTGTTGGTTTGTCTTCCACTTCTTCCTCTTCTCCTACTTCTTCTTCTTCTTCTCTCCGCTTCGCCACGGATTCGTTAAACCTGCTCATGCGGCTTGCACCGACACGACGTTGCTTTCTGCCGCTGTGTGTGCATGCCGCGCGCCGCGCCGCCGCCGCCGCCGTCGCCGCCGCTTCCTCCCTCCTTCCTTCGTACGAGCGTGCAAGAGAGCAGCTTTCTATACATACTTAAACACAGACGCACTCAGGCACGCCGGGGCACCGACCAAGGTGCATGGCGACGATCAGCATACTTAAGTACGCCAGGCTCTCCCGGTTTTATTGACGACGAAATTAAGGCGATTTGTCGAAGTAGAGCGGTTTTATTAGTGAGCGTGCGCTCTTTCAAAATTGTTCGGCCCCTCTACTCGGCTTCCAGTATCCACGTGTACGCGCTACGGTCCGCGACGGCCCATTTATACTTGCCTGGTATTGGCTGTATTCCCCGGTATTCGTCCGCTAATTAATAGTCTTTTGATTAATATCTGATTGCTTGGATTTCAGGTGCATCTCCGAGAGGACTGAGGGGTGGGGGATTCGGAGGACGGGAGAATCTAGGTAAATACCCAATGAGAGCTGGCTGCATAGTTTAGTCTTTAGTGTAACGACCGGTCCGTGCACTTTCATCGGATCGTGGGATCCCGATGTTAGTGCGAGATACATACGCGTCTATATATCTACCGGGAGAAAGACGTTTCCTAGTTCGCGCGGCACAGATTCGTGCACGATGCACATTCCGCCTATCGTTCTCCTCCTTAGCAGATCGGAGCGCGTGAGAAACTGGCATTCCCGCAATTATGAACTGCCGAGAGCGTAGCATTCCGCTCTCCTATAATCGACGGTCCACTCAAGTACGCTCTTCTTCCTCTCGAGCATGTAATTTTATGCCGAAGAAAGAGTGGCGTGCACCACACTGCGAGAAATCATACGTATAAGCCTAATGCGTGTGATCACTGGCTTAAAGTTATTGCTACCAGTATTATCTTTCCCGAATCTACAGCGAGATCAGCCGGTAGTACAGGATAGAATTTAGATAAGGCAACAACCTGACAATTCTCGAGAATTAAACTCTTCATTTATGATACTTCGAAATAACGGAGTATACCACAACAACACTGTATGACCCGGTGCCCTGTTATACATTTTGAAACTGATACAAATTAATCACACGTTAAAGTTTACATCCTTTTAGTACGCATGTAGGAGCAGAGTGAGTCAGCATTATCGTATGTCTGGAAGGGTTGTAACCCGCGCGAAATGAAATAGAGCAGTCATTGATCCGGGAGTTCGAAGCAGGAACTAATATTTATCCGGAAAAGTATCTCATGAACGGTGCGCTCGGCGTTGAGCCACATGTCAGCAGCATTTTCGCAAGATTTATATTTCCTGGAGTACTTACACGTATTTCATCACGATTTAGCTAAACGTTTCCGCAGTTTCCACAAGATATCGTATCAGCTATCCGACTCACTTATACATCGTGCCTTCAGTTTACAACATGCTCCAAGTGTCAATACGAACATACATATGAATGTCGTGTATTATAGAGTATGTTATTTGCATAATCTGAAATACAGGTTACTTAGCGAAAAGATGTGCGTCACGCATGCAGCTTGCAATAGAAATAGTCCTTATCTTTTGACTATCTTATTCCAACGACTTATCAAGCATTTTGCAATATCTGTAGAAATTCATATTACTATTCCTGATGTTGTGCGCCTTGCAGTTCCCGTGTTAGATATCTTAAGTGTTTATCAAAGAGAAGGATCAAATAACTGGTTTAATTTCATTGGATTTACACGTATTACATTTACCATTTGCCACGCCGCGCCGTGCCGTGCTGCTCGTTATAGTCACGTGCGTACGATGTTGACGCGGTGTTTAGAAATCCGCCCTTTCGATGCGATCACCGATGCTGGAAGAAAAGTCGGGTGAAATTTGGCGAGGGAGATTTAGGAGAAGATTTTCTTCGCCGGTTGATTGTGAGAGTGAGCGAGGGTTGAGAGGAGAAGGGCATGCTATCAGAACTCTGGAGATTGGCACGCGTTTACCTTCATGTGCAGCCATGCCACGAGTACGTGACTTAAGGTCCTTTATGGGATTGTAATGGCGCGTACTAGCGCGCTCGTTCTGTTAGCTACGTGCTTCTTACGTAAATCGCATGTGATCCCTTGGATGGAAGCACAAACGCTCCCTCTCTAGCTGCTACCACATTCCCATGTTTTGTCTGATGGCTGGACACTCTTCTTGCAATAAGTGTCCAGTATCGCCAAGTATAGACTCGAGAGCGTGTGTCCTTTGAAGGCAGAGCTTTCCTCTTTTCGTTTTTAATTGCCATCGTCCGTCAGTCCAATCTTTTCCATCCCGTGAAAACCCACCGTGCCGTTGTTCAACCGAGCCGTGGTTTGCATTAAAATCACCAGTTTTATTAGACATTGAATTTGGTGCAAGAAATATTATTATTCTCGCAGGAATTCCACCGGGAATAGATTTCGGGCTCGCAATGGCTTTAAAGTCAACGAGTCAAGTAAAGAAAGGCAAACAATGTTTCATTTATTTGTGTTTGATATGTTTGACTATATTACAAAAGGTGGTTGAAATGGGCGCAGTTGGAGTAGAGTGGGATTAGCTATTGGTGGGGAATGAAAATTAATGCGGTAATCTGGAGGTGGGCCACTCGGCGCGGCGGCGTTATTTTCTTACGTAAGCGGTGCACAGTGCATGGGTCGTTGCTTCGTTCTGTATGTCACTGTATGGGGGCCGCGCGGGCCCACCACCAGTCTGACGGCATTCCATCGTGATTTGCGAACGTTTCGGTAAACGCTCGGCTCAACTGCGGCCTGCGTGCGCGACCGCTGTTTACGTCTACTGGCTGCACTAACCAGGAGCGTGCAAGAGTCTTGCTTACCACCCAAGCAATCTCCACCGGACCAACTAAAATCCTTACCCATTTTCCATATGTCCGCCCTTCTCCTTCGGTCTAAAGATTTCGGGGAAATCCGTCCTATCGGCCCTTTACGGTCAAGTCTCAAGAGACTTTGTTCAGAACAATGGTACTGCGAAACTCATCCGCTTGGCCTCGCCGCTTCCGTACTCTCGACGCTAAAATTGGCGTGAGAAGATCGGCATCGACTTCCTTCACTTCGTCATTCAGCAATATCTCGTAGATCCTGCTGGATAGCCAGCCTATTATCACAGTGAGCAGGCAGCCCAGTGGACAGTACCACAAGTACGAGATCCGATAAAGGTAGAAATAGGAGAATTCATGAATGGGCTCCCTGAAAATAATAAGAAATTGAAAGAAACCGAATGGTTTGAATTAAACTTCGATATTTGTTTATATCTTACTGATACTCGTAGTTCGCCAGTATGTCGAACATGTTATCATTGTGATAGAGAGTGGCGTTACACTCGGCGGTGGAGACAGCCAACACCGGAATCGGTGGCTTTGGCTGACCAAATCCGATCCAGAGAGAGAAAAGAAGACTGCTGAGGAGGCCGGTAATCGCACCTCTTTGGCCGCACCTCTCGGTGAAGATGCCGAGAGTGAAGAGGCCCATGACGGGGCCGCCCACTACACCAAAGATCGTCAAAGCTGCTTGAAGGAGTCCGCCGAGGTAGCGGGCCAAGAACGCCACGCCGAGACAGCTCAGCCCGACTATGAAAGCCAGCAGTTTGCTCAATACAATCGAACTCTTAGCCGATAGTTGTTTACCTCTGAAAGAAGGAAGACGCGTGGACACAAGGTAGTTCGATTTACTACTAAGATGCTGCTTCCGAACGAATGATCACGGTCACTTGGGCAAGGTGCCGATTAACGGTACACCCTTAATATCAGTGCCGTTACCCGCTGCGTGAACAAGACATCCTCTCGCTGCGAATTAATACCAGTAGCCCAATAATTGCTAGCTCGCTCGTCGTTCGCGGCCCCTTTAATTCAGCCGCAAAGGAATCTCGTATAACGCGTGTACGCGTCTCTACCTACAGCGAGCAAGACTCTCCATGAGTTCCGATCTTTATACTTTAAAAACCGGTGCTGACTACACTCATCAATTGCCGGACGAACACAAAGTGATAATGAATGCTTATATAGAATGATTTCAATATACATATAGAATTGCTCACACCTCAGACGGAAGATTGGTCTAATGTAGTCCTCAAGGATGACCGCGGAAAGTGAATTGACTGTAGCGGAGATTGTACTGAGACCAGCGCTGAAGATACCCGCTATGAATAGTCCAGGTAGGCCCTCGTACTGGGACAAGGCATCCATCACATAAAGCGGCATCAGCTGATCGTTGGAGGTGATCCTGCCAATTCGGAGGGGGTCGCATCCCCTGTATTTTGTGTAGATCGCCAGGCCAGAGAAGCAGAGCAAAAGGGACATGATGGAGGCAATTGGCCAACTCAACCAGAGCGCTCGTTGTGCCGCTCCCAAGTTTCTGAAAGGCGCCACTTAGACTAGATAGAAGTCGCGCACGATTATTAAATCCGAGCGATCGCCGCCGCTCTTAGCCGACCTGGCGATCTAGCTACTGTCGGCACGCATGCGAGATACTTGCCCCCGATAAGGGAACACTGGAATTTCTACGTGGGCTTTCGGTCACGACACACCATAGCTCTCATACGTTTCTCCCTCCCATATTACTTTTCCTAGTCGAGAAAACGAAAGACTCGGCGTAAATTAGCATCGCGAACTGTACACTCGGAGCAATTAATATCGCGTTGCCGGTTGTATCTCGCGATGAGCGTGCGACACGCAATCGATCGGCCCTCGCTACTAGAAAGTCAGGCGGGCGTACTCACTTGACGGTCAGCATTCTTTGAACTTGAACCTGATTGGTGCCGTACAAGGAGAGATAGGTAAAGAAGCCGCCGATTGTCAGGCTCCACCAGGTATGTCGCACCGTCGGGTCCATCGAGACGCTGCACGAATACAGAGAGAAAGAGGGCGCCCGTTAATTGAAGCAACTCTCCCACCCGGCTGGCTGCCATGCTAACAACCACCACCACCACCCTAGTGGGGAAGCGAGAACTTGAAGTTTGAAGAGCGCATTTACTTATCGAATTCGATGCGATCGCCTTCGAGGGCGATTTCCCAGATTCGGCCGAGTCCGCCGACATTAACAGCCGCGGTTACAATCACCGTGATGACAGCGGCGAGCATTAGTACGCTTTGGAAGAGGTCGGTAATGAGTACCGCCTTGATGCCGCCGATCGTGGAGTAAAAGGTGCAAAGGAGGCCTATGCCGATTACACTGACACCGGTGGAGATGCCGGCGGTGGCTTCGAGGGCCAGTGCCGGCGCGTACAACACCACGCCGCTGTACAACAGCAATTGAAGTAGAAAGGCCATGCTCGCCGCCAGCCTCGCCGCCGTTCCAAACCGCCTCTGCAAATACTGGAAACACACGACACTCGTCACTATGATCCTTCCCTTCTCGCGGCCACCCCTTCGCCTTCGCCAACCCACGCATCACAACCCACCCTCCCTCTTTCCATGTGTCATCCTCGCTTCCATCTCTGATATCCTGCTAATAAAACTACTTATTTTCTCGTGGTGGTTTAACGCGCGCTCGAGCGTCCAGAGTGATTAACAAAGGCGAATTTATGACACGAGATACGCGCCACTTGGTACTTTGTAACGCCCGATTGCACCAGCGTGGAGGCGGCGGCGGCGGCGGTGGCAGCGTTGGCAGCGGGTGGATGGCCGAGAGAAGGCGCGCTGCACAGAAGGGGAAGCGGGGACAAGGGGAAAGAGAAGTTGTAATACCGGAGAAAGGATCGGGAGGCTTTTTGCAAGCTAGCGCATCTTTTCCTCTGTCAGCCAGCGCTTATGTAAAGCCCTGCGAGGGACATTATGGGCAACGTCGTATCTTTCGAGAGTTTAATTTACTTTAAACAAATGCATCCTCCCCCCCCCCTCTCTCTCTCTCTCTCTCTCTCTCTTTGCCCCTCCCTCGTCCTTTCTCCAAGAGGGGAATGGTGGAGGCCTACCGATGTACCCTCGCTCTCTTGCGGATCATCCGTTCGCCACAGGGCTTTCTGCTTCTTTTTATGTATGCCAGTTACTGAATACCACACGAGCCTTGCAACATTGTCGAGCGTTACTTCTTTGTGGCTATACTATAGCAATTTGGCCATCACTCACAACGGATTCCTGCCCTCGAGGCAGCAATGCCTACACGTCGCACTCACGCTCCTGAGAGAAACGCAGAGGTGCATCTTCTCGATAGCGTGCGTAAAAAAATTGGTATAAATGCGGAGAGATGCTGAAGGAGCGGACGAGCGACAGGTGAAGGAAGAGCGAAGCAAACAGGATGAGGGGAACCGAGTAAAAGAGGTCGAAAAGATTAACAAGAGTGAGTTTTATTGGCAGGCTGCTCACCTCAAACGCACTGGTTGCGCCGAGTTTGAAGAAGACTGGCAGATAAAGGTAGCAGACGAAAGGTGTAGCCAACCCGTAAGAAATGTTGATCACGGCATACTGAGTCCCGAAGACGTAGTTCTCCGAACTCACACCCAGCAAGCTCACTGCCGATAGATAGGACACCATCAACCCGATCGCCACTGTCACCACTCGCATCGATCTATCCGCCACGAAGTACTCCTGCGTACCAACTTCCCAGTTAAAGCTGCATTTACACATATTCCTCATTGTTGCAACAGTCCCAGTCAGTTTCCTGATTGCTTGTAGGATGTCAGTGTCAACCAACATCGCTCTGCATTGCTTTCAACTAACTCTAACTAACTTATAGTCACAAACGTCCAGCCCGAAATGGGTGAATTCACGTGAATGATTATACGAAAAAATAGTAAGATAATCGATATTAGTTATCGCCAATGAAAAATCAGGAAAATGGCATGGAACACGCTGTTGCAAATATATGCAAATCAACTGTGATGCTGATTTAGTTAGCCAGTAACAACACGTTCTTACCGAGGTGGATTTCTGCCCTCCCCCAGTGAGCCAATAGTAAACACCGATGCTAGCGCTGATCAGCATCATGACTGCTATCACTACGTAATCCCATATTACCAAAGTAGCCATTCTTCGTGAGAGTAACGAAAGCCACGTGTCGAGTGTCAATATTTGTTCGGGCAAGTTGGAGTCGTGCTTGAATCGGTGCTTTGTTTATACGAATCGGTTATTTCACCAATTCATAAAGGCGCATGGTGTGTCTGCTGATCGTGGCACATCGTTGCTAGCTAGTTTCCGAGAATCCAGCTGATAATTCGAGCACAGTTCACTACTCACAGTGTAGTATCGTCCCTATTTTTGGTGGGCACGGTTAAACCGAGCGCGATTTAGCGGCGTTGTTCCTCTTGGCAAAGGTAATGTTGAGTCACCGTTTTTCGGTCTATCGGCTCGACGTGCCACTGGCAAGTGTGGACTCATCGCGATCACTCGTCTTAATATCGCTCTTATCAGAGCACTACGTTGCTGTTTGCCCGCGTGAACGCGGCTTATGACAATTTAATCTAACGCTCCATTCTCTCTCTCTCTCTCTCACTCTCACTCTTTCGACATGGTGATTTTCACTATTTCATTGCGCGTTAATGGCAGATAGGTGCTACGAACTTGTTGGGTATTAAGAATCGAATTCAGCTCTAACACAATTTGCCTCTGTCAGAATTAGAGGAGAAATATTTATAGAATATAAGTATATTAGGCATCCTGTTCACGGAGAGTAAGTGCATTGAAGCTGTCGCTGTGACAAAGAAAGGCAAACATCTTTATAGTCGCAAACATTAAGCAGACGGAGCAATGTACGAAGCCACAGTGCATTTCGAGGGAAGGCGAGTCGAGATACGTTGGCAGTAACTTCCTATCGCATAATCCCTCTACTTATTCAGAGACTTGCATTGTCAATGTTGTCGGGATTCAACGATTAAAATGTACAAAAATGTGCAAAGTGGCAGTTTCATTCCTCCGACGGATAGCACATATTCATTTAAACTTCTAAAAAGATATAACAAAACAAATATACATAGATGTCACACAGGAAAGCCAAGTTTTCATTGAAACATACCTCGATTTAACTCGCATTGGCAATTGATAATAACTTAGCGATTAACAATAAAAAAAAAGTGCGCTGTGTGCACGCTTCGTTGCGAGGTAAAAAAGCAATGGGAAACTAGTAAACTACTAATTTAAACCTAACACTGACTTTACTGCGATATGAGTAAATCCTAATAAATCTTTCATTTCTTCAAAAGGTTTTTTTAGCAATATTACCAGAGCAAGTGCGCGCACACGCTGAGTTTTTCAAATTGTTAATCGCAAATTTATCGTCAATATTGTCGGAATGCAAAAATATCGAAAGAACACTCATCGTTACTTAACTCGCCTATGAGAATCACGAGATGTTATATCTGCCTGCATCCCATATGTGGGAACTCCCTCGATATTACAGTACTACTTACGCAATTTGTTATACATGCACGTACGCTGTAACGCTTTAGTATTGGCGAAGGAAATACAGGTGAAAGTACGGTGGGTCAGGCCTCACCGTGTGGTCATCGGTTAACCAAATTCCGGAGCACACGATGAGAATAAAGAAGAGCATCTTAGCTTAGCGTGACCAAATACAGTTACTCTTTGATTCCTCACATCCGGGAATTGAGAGGAAGCCTCGCTTTATCTGGCGGGTACGAGATCGATTTAGAAACGGGCAACTCTTCATTAAGAGAATCTGGCTCACTTTCGCATTTCACGCAGCCAGCTAATAAAGGGGATTATTTTCAAAATCGGACTTTGCGCAAGTGGATAAGAGAGGAGTGGTGCCAGCTTGTGGAAGCAATAAGTGCGTGCGTGCAGAAAAGTGCCGGATGCTGCTGCCGTGCACGTTGGAATGTGCGCCTTGGCGCTTATGCACGTATCCATCCAGTCTACAGAAACCTATGCGCCGCTGCCGCCGACGCCGCTGCCGCCGAGTACTCGTACGTGTACATACGCACTTCCGCGTTCCCGTGCTCTCTCGAATGCCTGAGGGAGTGCGGGCGTCCCTCGAGATTATCGTCGAAATAAATTACCCGCTAAACTATGACTCAACGTGCACTCACTCCTTACATTACTCTTTCTCTTTCTCTTTCTCTTTCCCACCTTTTCGGCCTCTTTCGCTTCGATCTGCCATCACCCCCCCACACGCACACACACACACTCCCCGTCTCTATGCGAATTCCTCGCGAGACACGCACTAGAATAGAATGCACAGGACGTGATTGGCTCCTGGGGGCATTGTGCATTCCCGAAAGAGGTGGATTCACCCTCGGAATCGAGAAATCCGCCCATTCCTAGCCTCGCTTACCAATGAGCGGCTTTCAACTTTCATCCATTGAATGGGTAACCTTTTTGCCCTGTTATGTTATATAATTTCATACAAATTTTGAATAATTTGAATGAGAAATTTGAAGACGTCGATTTTGAAATATTGTTAGTTCAGTGGTTGGGATATATTGGCATCGGTAGACTTGGAATCTATCGAGAATGAGCGTCGATAGTGATGAGGAATCTAAATTCTAAATGCACATTGATGGTTCCGCATTAAGAGCTCGTTGGCGCCAGGGCCGGCGCGCCGTCGCGCGTCGTGTAACAGGCACATTGTAGTGTGCGAGCAGGCTCGCAGCCTCGAGAGCGCGGAGTGCCGACAATTGTATGAAAGACTAGAGGAGAATCATTGCTGGCTCGCACATAGGCCAGCGTAGCGCATTAATTCCGCGCGGCAATATCAGCCGGCAGTCAATCCAGTGCGCGATAACTATCGGACACGTCGCGTCCACTGATAGATCGGAACAGCTCTCATTGATCTTGAACACTTACCCGACTGTCCCCGATCATTCCGAAGTCACGAGCGTTCCAACGCTAGCGTACTACTACACTTCGCCACTTTCTCGTTCTCTCTACAGGGTGGTACAGATATGCACGCCCACCATCGAAACGAAAACTAAGTCGAGCCTCCTCTAACAAACTAATTAAAGAAAAGTACTTGACTCGCCGAGAATATACTGACGAGTATACTGGATAGTATACGGGGTGAGTCACTTGCCTTTGTATCACCACTATTGAACATACACTGTTCCATAGAAAATGATTATAAATAACCTAGAAATTTCAATTATACTCAAATGTTTCTCAACATTTGTCTGCATTTTCTGCATTTATACTTTTACATGTTTGAGTTATGTTAACCTGCACATGAAATTTCACCCTGGAGAAGCCAGTTATATATGTATAATATTCCACTGTAAATATAATACAATAAAATACTTTCTCCTTACGTTGCTAGCCATTCAAAGGAAGTCGATGCTAAAGCTTCGTAAAATATTCGCTCGAACAGACTACATACATATTTTAATACAGTCTATTGTTAAATAGTGAATATATAGTATAATGAAGTAGATGTCTAGTAAAAGTGGGCTAGGAGAGTTCTGATTCAAAGGCAAGTGAATCACCCTGTACACACGGGACACCCCGTATTACCCTGCACATAGTCTGCAGTCCAGCTGCGCTATCAAATTACCCGATGAAAGTTCATGCACGTATAGTATACGAAGTACACCTCGATTCTATACCGTAGCATTCATTGCCGGCTCGAACATGAGCCATTCACGCTGACAAACAAAAAGCCAACGAAATACCGGATTTTTTCCACACCTAACCGAAACTCCAAGTATTTCAAGCAAAAGCTTTTAACTCCTTTAATCGTAGCCGTTGTCGTAATCCACGTAATGCTCGGCAGATTAACATCGCCCTTACACGCTTCAGAGCTTCGTACACTACATTATACATATAGAAAAGAAAGCGGGCAGGTATCGTTGTCTTGAGTGGTGAGGGATAGTTGATCGAATCGGTTATAGGCTAATTTTCCACTCAAGCGGCGTAAACGCTCGGTTTATTCATGAGTCTGCTTTGGCGCGTGCATTAGCGAGTTAAGTACGCGAGGGAGAGACGAGGAAAGGGAGTGATGATGGGTAGATAAGGAGTGCGCGCGCGCGCGTGTGTGTGTAAGTGAGAGAGGGAATTGTGACAGCGGCGGCGGAGGAGGAGGAGGAAGGGGTGGAGGGAGAGATTGTGGGTGGTGGGATTTAAAGGCAAAAAAAGGAAGGAACGCCACGGATTGTGGCTTGACGGGAATGTTAAACCGCAAGGGCAGGAGATCAGGGATTTCAGTGGAATGCGAGGCAAATATGTACACGCACAAACACACACGAGGCGCACAATGGATTGGTGAAGCCGTGGGTGGATGGTTGCGTAGGACGCGCGGGCGCGCGCGTATGCACTCGCTCCCGGAGAGCCAGTCTTCCTCGCTGCCTTTTAATTAATGGTAGTACTCGCGTGGGCAAGCCAGGCATTCCGTCCACCTTTTCCTACTGCAGAGCTTTGCATCTGCATCTCTCGCGCCCACTGTCCGATCCGACGTACTCTCTCTCTCCGACACTGTCCGTAGTAACCGCGCACACCTTCTCTCTCTCTCTCTCTCTCTCTCTCTCTCTCGTCCTTTTAGTGCGCCCGCACCTCTTGGAAGATGAACGGGAGCGTCGCCAATCGGAGTGGGAGGAGGCAGGCGGGAAAACCGCATTCCTCAACTAGCTCTAATTACTTGGCTTCTGCAGTTTCGAGTGACATAAGGCGCGACGCGACCGACGGCTTTCATTCTTGGTACACTGACCGTGATACCGAGATTATACATATGCGCATATGTATTACGTGGGCGAGCGCTTAATTACTATTGAAAATTGCTAGCCCCGTGGTACGCGATACACACCGGTTCTCTTGCTTAGTCCTCTTACCAAGCAGGTGAATCACATCGTCGATTATGCGCACGCAGAGTATAACCGGAATCTTACAAGTTTTTTCTTTAACTATGAATGCTCAATTAACACTTGAGGTATGTGCGTGTTATGATTGAAATCGTTTCTGTGGCTGTCGATGAGCGTGAGCAGCCTGCGAGCCTAGTAGAATCTGGATCGGAGTTAAGTCCGCGAGGTAACGTGAAAGTAGAAAGGGTGAGACTGCGGTCGGACTGACTTTGTCAACTGGAGATTGAGTCCGCACATGCACGCTTGTTCTAGTTTCGCGGTAATCCCTATCTAGCCTCGATATGCCGACCGACGTCGATCTTAATTTACCGCTGGGATTGGAGCCCCACTCATTTATCTGTCACTCGATCATTCCTGGCAAAGACGCACCGTTCAGTGAAAGTCGCTTGTGGCGCCTGAATCCCACCCGCCGAATAACTCATCATCCGACGTTCCTCTACGAGTCTACCTACCAAGTCGAGCTGATAGATCGGCAAGGAATGCCATCCTCGATGTTCAATCTCTCGGACACAGGGACTGTAGTAACGTCATCGGGGCTGCCTCTATATCTATAGCACCAAATATAGAAGAGTCTCTCGCTCGGTCAGTCATCAAGCTGGCGCGCCTCAAGAGATTGCTCACTAATTAGATTTGAGCGGAGGCTTCGTGCGCTCAGGATCAAGAAACAAGAGAGAGAAGTTGCAAGAGTACGCAATCCTCGCTCTTACTCACCTCGTTGGAATGTAGTTCGCATTGTTTATACACAGCTTCCTACGTGTACGCACGTACTTCTGAGTGAGCACGGTGCCCACTGAAAACTCGGCGCACTCTGATCTAGCCGCGCAGTCAAGCTACACTTTCATCGACATCCTTCGTTCTATTGAGATCGAGCGAGGTGCTACTCTGCTCCAGTTCGTGCAGAGTCATCGGCTATTAGCTGACTTCCCTGTCAGCTGACGGCCCAGTTCTTCGCTAGGGGCTTCTACTGCCGCGAGAGACGTGCCCTCTCCGGCAATTGCGATTGCGAGTCGCAATAGCTGGCAGGGGCGCGAGCGGGCGCGAGCTTTTCCTGCCGTGGCACGGCGCGCCGCGCCGTCGGCGGGGTCGCTGATCGCCAGGAGAATTTGCAGAGACACAGGTTGAACGGCTGCGAAAGGCATCGGGCATCGGGCATTGGGCCCAGAAAAAGAGGGAGAGAGGGAGGGAGCGCGGCGGCCGTTCACTCGCGAGAGAGAAAAGGGGAGAGATAGGTTGGCCCGAGCGTGGTATGTACGAGTGAAAAGGGCGGGCGGAGGGTAGAGAGGAACGGAAACAACGAAGAAGTAGCGAGTGGAAGAGGAAGAGGAAGAGGAAGAGGGAGAGGCCGGCCCTTGTAATGGCGCGGCAGTTATACCGGTAACCGGTAAGCAAGTAAATGCATCAACGTGCTGCAACGCGAGCTCCAAGAGGTATGTACGCTCGAAGGATCAGAGGAGGAGAACGAACAAGAGGCGAATAGACGAGTATTCGCTGCTCCAACGAAGAAGGATATGTATTTTGGTAGGCTCGCTGGAAGGCAATAACACATAGCGAGAAGAGAATGCTGGCTGAGGCAGTCCGATGAAAAGGGAAAGAAGCAAGGCACTGGAAAGAGAAAGAATGAGAGATTGCACGTTGCACGCGTCTCCTGGAAATGGATCCCATCCATCATCCTTTCGCGTACAGATGCCTTCTTCTCTCCTTTCTCTTCGTTCGTCCTTCGCCAATTGTCCATTAACCAATTTCGTCGATTACCCCGACGACTTCCCCGAATCGATGGCCCATCTCAAAATAGTCAAGTAGGATTGAGCTGCTTATCGGAATTCCTTGACACTCCCCTTACACTAGCACCACAGGAGAAGTATTTCTCAGCAATGATAGAAATACAGTGTATGAATATGCTCCACTGAGTTTCAATGAGAGGAGGTTCTGTTCTATTCATTACTAGGGGCGACGCTGACGTAGATATGAATGTAGGAAAAGACAAGATTGTTGAAGATAGATTGAATCCGTGGGGGAAAGAGAGTGTGCGCGTCTAGGCCTGCATCCACGTGAGCAGCTCACGAGGATGGAAAGGAAGTAACGCCGCAAGCGATTCAGTGATTTAAGCCGGCGCGCACGAGTGAACGCGTGTATTGTAAAATCCCCGTAAACTATGGCGCGGACGCAAGGCATTCCTGTGGAGCTGGACTACCTGAGTGCCTGGTCCATGGAAATGCCAGGATGGTGATTCGTGTGACCGGATACCGTTTTCCTATTTGCATACTAGCGTCGTGACGGCGCGCGCACGCGCGCGCGCACTCATTGTTACTGGGATTGGCGGTGCGTTATATGCTGGGACGATGCAATCGTGTCTATCGTCGGGCAAAGATCTCTGATCTCCGATGGTTATATGTACTGGCGATACGGTTACTTCAGGATTCGGTGAGCGGTGACGTTGGCAAATGGAGCGATTGTTACTCGATCGCAGCGGCAGTGGCGGGGCCAGCATGATGTGGAAATGTCGGGCGAGCTGGCGATCGCGCAAGCCAAGGACTCGTGGGTCCTTTTCTACTGGGCTAATTGGTTCAATAAATTTGTTTTCAGTGAGGACGCTGGGCGTAGCGGCGACGACATGAAGCATGCAGCATGCGTGGTAGCGGTGTCACGGCTGCGCGGTCCTGCCTTCAACCCCTGGTGTCCGCCAGCCGCTACCTCGCCGTGCACGCCCTTCCTGGTGACCCCCTGTACTTCGTCGTTGAGGTAACACACCCTGACAGCCACCCTTTATATTACTAGTTTCCACCCACACAACCCCTCCCTTCTCTCTAGTTCCTTTAAAGAAGAACCGACCTTTCCACTGATCGAATCACCCAATAGCACTTGACCCGATAGACCTTCTTGGGACATAATAAGCATTTATCACCAGATATATCCTGATCTATTAGAACTTGCACGGTCATGCAACATATTCTCAGTGAGTCCGGTTAATTGAAAAATTGCCATTCTCGGTTGCTGATAGCATGAACTGGAAGGCGTTGAGCAAGGTAGCAAGTTGCTAATAACTCATTAGGAATTCTCGGCGTAACAGGCTCAGCGGGTAACCGGGTGATTTGTGGGGGGAGAGGGGCGAGTTATCGCCAAGACCCGGTTCGTTCCTGGTGATGCCTTTCCATTGCAACCCGGTGGAGGTTCTACCACAAGTTGCAATTATACGGATACCTTCACACGGATATATTCAGCGAAGAGTTATGTAAGGAATGATAAATCCGATTGCAAGTTGCACTTAATGAGATGAGTTCCTTATTCGGTATTTTGTTCTATTTTGTTCTCCAGCAACTGGATTCATACAGTTTTTATTCTATAAATAGTTTAGTTATTAATCTATCTCTCTATCTTTTTATCTACCTCATTTATCTTCTGAAGGCGTGGTTGCAATAAAAATGGCAAGGACTTGCCATTCCAATGTGCACACCGCTAATAACTTAATTTGACTCGCATAGTGGGAACAGCTAGGGTCAGCGAACCAAAGGGTCGAACTACTTGTGCAAAGAGTAACGCAGGGATTTTCTCAAGGATATGGAAATTACGGCAGATCTATTAGCGGCAGTTCAGTAATGCAGGGAAGGAGAATAATTTCTAATTGCGGTTCAGTAACGAGCTCATTACCGAAGACGTGTCTTGTAGGCATAGGACGAGAGGATGTGACCTTGCCTAAGTGTAGTATAAGAGTAATTTCTCTCATACTTCCCATGGCACACCGGATGCATTCTGCCTCAGATACATAAATGACTTCACTGCTTCCCTTCTTTCCGTCGCTGGCGAATTTTTGTACCAACTTGTCTCCGCCGGTTTCTCGGCGGTGCCGCCGCGCTGTTTGCCATACGGGAAGTCGGATATGGTGTACCATCTACCATCATCCATGGGAGTGGACTGCCGCCGGTGCATTTGGGAATTTCGTTTGTGTAGGATACGCCAACCAAGAGTTTCAATGCCAAGGTTTTTGTCTGCCTTACACGTCAGTTTGCTCGTTCGAGCTTTCCATGTGGTCGTTAAACCGGTGTGCAACATGTGCGTCGCTCTATCTATGGTGTACACACATACCAGCAGCGCTTGCGTACCTTCTCACACGATAGCATCTACCTAATTATAGCTAGGCTCATTTGTAGCAACGAATCTGGATTCCCGGATGCCCGAGGAAATTCTTCGTTCTGCTTGCGTGGCCTTCTCGTGCGCCCTGGCGCTTGCTGCGCTGCCACCATGAAATCGTTGATTTCATTCTGTCCTGGTTCCATCGTTCTTCGACAAATCTACTCATTGTTTTCTCGCGATCACTCTCACTGAATTTATTAGATATACACAAACAGCTCACAAAGTACAAGCATCATCTCTTTATAGTATAAACTTATTTATAGAATTAGATTTCAAAGTGGACTAAATCGAACACATTTTTTAGTTCTTCGCTCGTTCTTGGTTCTATTATCTTGTTTGTGTTGTATGGTCTTGGTTCTATTACATCCATATGGACGCAATATTCAAATAACGCATCTCTTTTAATATATTATAAAATGAAGGAGATTCATTTTCGGGAAAGTATTGACGATTAAATTTATTAGATAGAAGTAGACGAAAGAAGAAGGATTATCGCGGATGTGAAAAAGTTGAAGCAGTAAAGGTGAAGAAAATGCTACTGGTTGATAGATGAGAGTACTCTCGTCAATCTGAGGACCTTGCAAAAGCATGAGGACAGAATGGCGAAGTGCAAGGGCGATAGGATCTCTCGTAAATCCATGCGGTCGTTCCAGCCGGTACTTTATGGTGGCCCGTAAAGATTCGGTGCGGCCTGCGGGATCGGACCTGCACGGAGGAAGGAATGCGCGGACCAACTCGAAATATTCGATACGGGGCGATAAATTGTTCCTCTACGCTTGGCTCGCGCATTCCAACGCGAGCATTTATGAGAGACCTTTCCTTTCGGGCGAGCCATCCAGCCGTTCAGCCGTTCAGCCGGCCAGCCAGCCAACCAACTGCCCAGCTGCGGGGCCTTAAAACCCCCCGGGCCAATTGTAATAACATTCCCGCATCCGACTTGCCATCTGTATGTGTGCCTCCGTGTGCATATGCGCTCGCGCGCCTTATCCCTGACGTTTGCTCATCGCTCCGCTTTTTTCTCTGCCACTCGCTACTTTATTGTTTCGCTTTTCCCGTTAGGCGAGAAAAGTATCGCGCGCTCTCTCTCTCTCCTCTCCTCTCCTCGGACGCATGCACGCCACCAGAGCGGATTCACTGATGGGAAATATTTCCAGGCCCATTTGCGGTTTCGCTTCGAGATTGAAGATATTTTTCGAGTAGACAAGTTGAGAGTTGAGCTCCCAACTCCTGCTGGATTCCAGCGAGCAAGAAGGCAAATTCATATCGTCGTATTGCTTTCGCCCGATTTTAAGTAGCCACGGAAATATTGGTTTTCTTGGACGATCGAATAGTTTCTTTACCCTGTAATCATTACATTTGCTCCTCGTCGCTTTATTGCTCCGCTTTTCTACACCACGCACGCCGATCTTAGACTCCTAGCGGAACTTTAAGCGATTATCTTAGAATGGTAGCTGTGGGTCGGCCGACTTTCTAATCATGTGAAATAATGCAGCTTTTATCGGGAGCACGGGAAATTCTTTCGCCCTCGGACGGGCGGGGCGGGCCGAGCCACTTATAGTAACGCCCATCTCGATTGCGCTGCTTATAATTTGAGAAAATTTATGGTACAAGTAAGGCAGTATCGCATTATTTTCTTCCTAGTCTACATATACATATGTATACTACAGAAATTCCAATATAATAGAATAGAATAGAAATTACTAGAGTTTGGAGCTCCCTTTTGTGAGTCAACTTCCGTGAAAACTAAGTCTTCATCTGGGATTCTAATTGTTTGATAATTTATCGGTATCCAACTTTTCTTTGTCGCTATCTTTTTGACAACTATCAGTGGCATTATAATCCAAGCCATGCGACACGCAGCTCGGCAATGGGGTTTCATATAGTGAGAGTAATTAATTGTAAGAAATCACTATCCACTTACCCGCCAAGATAATTGATCGCTGGTTTGCCGGTTTTGCTCTTTCCATGAGTAAGATCGCACTTCTTCAATGGCGACACTCAGAAAAATGGGTCTCGCTCTATCCATCGGAGTATTGATATATCCTACCAGTTTTGTCTTTCATCTACCTCACTCGTTAATGGCTTGTTCGAACTTCACGGTTGGTTTGTGGGTGGAATGCCAGCGAACGCCGCTCTTACACGGAAGACTTACTTCAGTAGTAAGAAGTGGTCCGCAAGAACTCTGGCAGAAACATGATGAGTTAGAAGCAATCCAGCAAATCTTAACAACAGCGTTACGGTCGATGCCTAATACCAACTGGCGATTATCGCTCTTTCGCGTGACGTGTCAGTTTATCGGTCGAGGTTACAAGAAAAACTATTACGCTTGCTATTGCCTCTAATAACGAGACGTTACGTTGAATGCGTTGAAAAGCTACTCGACGGATTTCCCATATTTCCTGATAGGCATTCCACTCAGAGAGAACTTCTCGGCATATCTATAAATGTATAATTAGCTCCTGTAGAATTCTTTGCCCAAGGATAACGGAAATCCTCTGGATTCCTTGGCGAAGGATAATCAGGCCCTCTTAAGCGCGGATGAATAAAAAGATTGGCTCGTTCGCTCGCTAATATGCCAAGTATAACGAGTGGGTATACCGATTTGCATAATAAAGGTGTTGTATTTCATAATACTTCAAATACAGCGATTTCTCAGCGGTATATTATATTATTGCCTTCTTATTAATTAAGAGAGGGGGAAGAGAGCGCACGACTAAGGTTGTACACCTTTTTTATTGCACGCGAAATAATCTCGACACTAACACTCAGTTTTTGCGCGTTTTCTGTGAGGCAGGAAAAGAGCCGTATTCGCCTAATTAATTGCTACGCTGCGTTATTAAATGGATTTGATCTGAAAGTGGCCGGGTAATGACATGATGGGCGGAGACCTTGAGGATTAATTAATCGTACGAATCTTCCTTTTTTTGCCGGATGATCTTGTACACTCCAGCCGCTGGCTATTACTGCTTGCGATAACGAGTTCCTTACATGACTCCGATCACATTCCTCGTCATTCTTTAATCGACGCTGCGGATAACGATGCTTATGTCCGATTTGCGTACACACATACATAAACGGTTAACGCTGCCACGCGGTAGGCTTTCACCTTTTTGCAATATTTATACTTCCTTTCATTGTTATTGCTCTTATGAGATAAGCAGAACGTAGACTGCACTTTCTGGGATTTGTTGGACTTTGAGGTGTAATCGACGCATGCCGCTTCCTGTATTCAAATGTCAGGAGTTTGTCAAATTTAACGTATTGCCAAACAATATCTTCCTGCGTCTGCTACCAATTAATTAGATCACGAATTTGTGTACGTTAGTATTGCGATATTGAGCAATGTAAACGTACACTGCAAATAAATTAATATATGTTTCTGGATTTGGCAATCTTTTTACCCAGTTAAGAAAATAGCTCATCCACAATGAATTAAAACCGTACCGTGAAAACGATCTATGAAACAGGTTTAATCGATATTTTTTGCCTTCCCATTTAATTACAGGCTAGCGATTGCTGGTGGTATTTATCGGAAAAAGCATCTCTTAGGAGGTGGCGGATTGGCTACACTTCCGATTACATGATTCTACGCTTTCATTCTTATTATGTTTCAAGTGTACACTATTCTTGATTTTCTGTTTTTTGCTGATTGTTTCAGGCCAAATCGCGAGTGAAGGAGGTGTACGCGCAGACATGCATGCTTCTCGGCCAGCAGGGCATGCGAGACTGCGAACTCTTCGGCCTGGCAATACTTTCGGGTGAGTTTCGGTCCATTCCGAGAGCAGCTCATAGGGTAGAGGCTCGCGAAGTGAGATCTTGTTTTCATTATTCCATCATTTACGGTACGAAAGGTGGCTGGTGAACATCGTGATTGACTTGCGGGGTAGAATGTCCGCCTCGGCCTCGAATTACCACACTTCCCTCCGCTTTTTATCTTTCTACCGAGTATATCTGATTACCGATGTCCATGCGAGTCATTAGGCGGCGTACGACTCTGACGAACCGCTCTAACCGAGGCTCGAGTTGTGACTACGTGCCATCATCTATGCAGTCGAGCGAACAAACTCGTGGCCAGGAAGGCGCTTACACGGCGATATGAAAGATTATAGGCTCGTTATCCGCTCCAAATGGGGAAAGATGATGTGTCCCGTCGGACACGGCAAGCCGTACGCGGCTCTTGAACAGCAGTAGGAATGAGGAATGTTAATTGCTGGATTCAACGAGCCGCTGTTGCGCCGAGAGTTAGCTTCACGCGTGCCGGAGCGCTTGCTCAGCCAGCCCCTCAACAGTCGCGCGTAGGCTTGCACCAGAGTAGATTAAGGTGGCATTCAAAGTGGAGATTCTTAAGGGTATAGTGACACTCTATCGCTGCAAATCCACGGGGTGAGGAAGCCCCTTAAGCGGTGCGTCGAGACTGGGGGATAGCTGGGGGCCGAGGGTTACGCATACCAAAATGTCAGATGATGTGCGCGATGAGCAAGAATGACACTTGGATTATTGGATTCCCTCGGCATTTCAATCTTTGTCGATGAATGAGCTGGAATAAATCTCAACACAGTTGAAATAATACCTTTAGTTGGAAAGGTTTGTTAAAGAATATCGGACAGCATTAGCAGCCCAATCACCTGTTAGGACATATATGCTCTGTGGGGCCGTGTCCCGACAAGCGAATCAGAAAGTCAGACAAACTTGCATAAACATTAGGCCGAAGAGTCCGGTGCTCTTAACTAATCTTGATCTTTCTGCATACCGGACTCTTTTTCCTCCTACACTGTCCCTCGGAGGCATCCCCTTCCCTTGGGCGAAATACTCGCGCTGCACACTACCCTCGCCGCTCTACTCTGCTTTCCCCCCACTCATGGCAAGCCGACTGGTCCGACTGGTACCCCCACTGGCGGTGCAGGCCCTTCTTCGTCTTGGCTTGGCTGGGTCCTGCGCTACCCCTCCCTTCTACATTCCAGCGGGCCAACCGAGTTCCATCACGGCCGGGCACAGCTCTTCGCCGCCGCTGCCGCTGCCGGGTTTTGAGCCGCGCGAGCCACTGCATGACAGGAAAAAATCCAACTGAAAACCCAGAATGAGAAGAAAAAGGTCCCTCACCCATCTGCATCTCGGTGGCACGTGGATGCTTCTATCTATACGATTTTATTTACATTCTACGACCTCTCTAACTACACTCTTTCCCTCGCATTTCCATTTTACTTGAACCGTGCACTTGGCCGAATTTTACTTCACTTTATGCACTTAGAAGAGGCTACTTCGCAGAGTACTAGTACATACCGTCCAATCGGATGTATCTCTCGTAGGCTGTGTAATGTCGAGGGACGTGGGATGGTATTCTTTACACATTGTCACCGATAGTCAATCTGAGCTGCCGGGAATAATTCATACGAAGCGTCAAATGTTTTGTGCGTCAATACGTGCTGAATGTACTTACGTGGCGAGGGTCGAGGTACGCGCTATTCTCCGTGAGAGGGAAAAAGGAAGCATCGGGAAGGACGAAGGACGCGAAGGTGTACGAGGACGGAGGGAAGAGAGGGAGAAGCCCGCGAAACGTGGGCAGGTTGGAAGAGTGAGGAAGACGGGCCTTGCCAGGCGCAAAGAACAGAGGGAGAATCTCACGTATGTGTAAACGACGGAAGGAAGAAAACGGCCCGACGCAAAGAAAGAGAGAGAGAGAAAGAGATGGAGAAAGAGAGCGCGAGAGAGTGAGTGAGGGATGGAGTACGGAGACGTGGCGACAAATGAGAAAGACAATGCACTATCCGAGGAACAGGAGGAACCAGGACGCGCATAGAAAAAAGGGCTGAAGGAAGTCGCATTGGAGTAACGGAGGGGCGTAAAAGAGGGTGTAGAAAGAGAGGTAGAGGCTTGGGAGGAAGGAACGAAGAAGAAGAGAAGAAGAAGAAGAAAGAAGTTCTCTGGAGCGAGAGTGGGAAGAGGGGAGAAAGAATGAGCCCGGGTAAGACGGTAGCCCGGTGATTTGTATGGGGCCTCTCGTATTCCACCTCCCGCCCAAGCACATCTCCACCGCACACTGCACGGCGACTTGCGAGCCAGGAATGTGGAAGGAGGACTCCGAGGACAGGAATCGTCGACGCGGGGCTGAGGCCCCATCACCGCGGAGCGTGCTGGCCCTGGAGGGGTAAGGGCCTCGCGAAGACGAAGACACATCGGGAGAGGAGGAGGTAGAAGAGGAAGAAAGCGAGAAGAGGGGCAAGTCCAACAACGACGGCGGCGGCGGCGACGGCGGCGGCGGCGGCGGTGGTAGGGTGAAGACCCACTGGAGAATGGGCCTTAGCAGGTCCGCTGGATATACCTCGCCGAGGTTGAAGCAGCATCACACAGAGCCCGACGTCTTTTTCTCCTTCCTTCTCCGTTATAATCATCGATTTTTCTCCCCGGACCTCTTCGTATTATAGCACCTTGTGCACTAATTGTCAAATGTCACTGAGGGAGAAGGCGACAACAAGCCTGCGTTCCTTTTCGTTTTTAGAAACCTTCATTTCGCACCTTTTGCCATTACCAGTTACAATTCACAATTCCATCTTCCGACGACGAAGAGAAAATTGCTTGGTGGTAGACCAAGTCCTCGAAAAGTCCTCTTAGCTTATGTTCTTCTTCGTAGTGTCCTGCACTTGGTCGACCTTCTATCCTGCCTTGGGAGGCTCCTGCGTTGCTTGTGTTTTTCTTGCCTCATTATGCATGCAGCCTCCCTCCTCCGATAATCCTACCTCCTCCCTCCTGGTGTAGCATGTATTCCTCTACAGTCTACACCCTCCTTCCTCCTTCCTGCCTCTCTTCGCCCTTGGCTGGGCCATTGCAGCGACAGCGCGCTAGGGACTCGTGTCCGCGGAGCAGAGGCCCCACATGAATGGGTCATTCATAAAAGGTAATGGCGTTTTATAAATTAAAACGCGTCTTCGTTTGATTTATACCAAGGGCTCGTTGATGAAGCCTCGCATATCCCGAAGGTAGAGCTGAGGATCAGTACACTGAAAGAGGCCAACAAGAAGCAATCATGCCGGATTCATTGTATCCCGAGAGCAATTTAAAACTTTGACAATTAACCGCATATCCATCCCCTCCAGCCATCACCTTTTTTCATTTCCTTCATTGCCAACCCCACAATCTTAAACGCCTTTACTTCAAAACAGTTACCCACTTTATCGCCGGTACAGCAGGTAGAATAGGAATGAGATTCTCCGCTCGATCTCTGCCACTTTATGGCTCGACAACCCTTCCCTTCCCTTGGCTGCCCCCGTTGTCAGCGCACTAAATATGCCAGAGGAATTAATCAAACAGCTATGCACGCATGACAGTAGCCGCTCTCCCGACCAACCCTAAATATATTGACCTACTCTACATCAAGGCACAATGGTGTATTGTGTCGACGAAGAAGTTGCACGTGCGCGCGACAGCGGCGTGCCTCGCTACAACCTTGCAGCCCGGTGCATCCTCGACTCCCTCCTCTTCTTGGTTCCTTGGTCATAAAAAACACATAACCCTCTACTAGAAAGAGGAACATCCGGTGATATACATATCTATCCCTCGGCGAGGAACGTCGTGTCTCTGTGTGAATAAGAGAGTAGTTCGATTCACTGCCGCATCGTTGGGCAAGCTTGTGTCCAGCTGCACATAACATACACAGAGAGAGAGGAGCGCATTGTTACTTACTTGGACCGGTAATATGTATACATACATGGAACACGTGCCATTCGATGATGGGCTGCCGTGGCCAATGTGGAATTTCATCGCAGAGAGTCTCACCTGATCAGCCTCGCTTCACTTCCACCGTCCTCCTCGAGCATTCTGAGCGCTGCTGCCTTCGCTCCTGGACCATCAAGGAAGGAGAAAGGAGGAGCCCCCATCGGAGGAGGAAGCATGCCAAGCGTGTTTCGGACCTCGATGGATTCGGAAAGTTATTCTTGCTAAAGAAAAAAGGCCGCCGTCCACTCGAATCTCAGTCATGAGAGCAGCTCGGCCATTCATTGTCGAGAATCGACGTGTTCAATGGCATAATGGCGGCTTGCCTTTTGTAGTACGGCCAATTTGACTCGCATTAAGAACAGGGCCGGATATACAAAGCCGCACCACGTTCCAACTGATTAAACCTTTGATGAATATTTAATAGGAAGCCGCACGATGCGTCACCGAGAAATTCCCCATAATCCTACCATTCATCGGCTTATCGTGAATTCTATAGTCAAATTCGGAAATTGAAAGATTCTCTATTCATCGATGACTTCAAGCGTACTGCCGCCATTGAATATTTCTTCTCGCCAATGCAAATTTTGTAACGAGTTACTATCGCGCCGGTAGGATAGAGCTGGGAGAAGAAACCAAAGACGATAACGAGAGCGCCAGTCGAAAGAGTAGCCAAAAGTCTGAAATCATGTTTTGTTTCGGTGCTTTTGCCTGTCTTTCTTGTATCTTGATGGGAGTATGAGAGAAAGAAAAAACCTGGCGACTAGGTTCCAGCTGGGCGTGGCGGTGTTAGAAGAGAGCTGCAGGAGAAAGGTGGAAAAGGAGAAAGAGGATTGAGATGATCATAGAAGAGGTAGAAAGAGAGAGTACCGAGACGAAGGGGAAATCTGGCTTGGTGCGTGATTCGAAGGAATCGGCAATGGGATATGGTGGAGCGAGGCCCCGGCCGGCCGGCCGGCCAGGCCATGGTCCCCATGGGCCTGACGGCTGGTTACACGAGGGCCGAGGCTAGCCCTCGGGCAACATTCCCCGATAATGGTCGGATTATACCTCGGGTAACACAGGTGCCCTCCACTCAGAACGGAGTGAGTGAAAGGGGAGAAGAACACCGTCCTGACTTACGGCTTCCTCGATCCTAGCAGCCTGAAATACATCTGTCTGTCTATGCCGTCTTGATTGTTCGCTTTGATTCTAAGCATCCAAGCGAGGACGAACCCTATCTCTCACGGCTTTGCCGCACGCTCAACCACTTTCTTATTCGACATCCAAGAAGAAGGAAAGAAATTTGTTGTTCCACCAAGTGGTATGGAAACAATGGATAAGGATAAGAAGTAGATTTCTGCGGGACTTTATTTCTTTTGCTTAAGTAACACAAGATTTTGAAAATGTCTTCCGCCTACTTCCAGTCATATTTGCTGGGATTTCACTGTTTAACGATGCTAGTGGCTCCTTGACCAGAGGGAATACAATGTTCCGACCTTCTTAGGTCGCCATCTCTGCGAGCTCTCGCTCAGTTTCTCCTCTCTTCTCTTGTCCGCTGTATTCGCCTACTCTCGGTTCGGGCTCATCTTTCTTCCCGTTCAGCTCCTCCTCTCGCATTCCCCCGGCTGGCCGACTGGCCGGCGCGGCGCGGCGTGGCGCGGCACGGCGCGGCACGGCGTGTCGCTGCTCCTCTTCTGTTCCGTGCAGGAGTCTGCCTCGCGTTGAGAAGGAAGGCAGAAGGGACGTCGGCGAAGGCCCAGAACCCGGGTCTCCTCGGCGCAGAGAGTGCATTACATCCCCCCGGCTCTTTCTTCTTTCATCCTTGGCTGGCTCCACTGCGGAATGTGGCTTGATCCGCTCATTCGTGTCTGAAAGGCAACACGGCACACACGTTGCACCGAAGCCGTCGACGAGCCGGACGGCTGCTGCTGCCGCTGCTGCTGCCGCTGCTGCCTCGGCTCTCCCCGTCCGTATATCTCGGCCAAATCGAAATATGCTAAATACAGGGTGTCCCAGAATCCACTACTTGTACCTTCCAGAGAGAGGGAAAGAGCCAAAGAGAGAACGAATAGAGCAGTGGAAGGTGGGTGGCGCGTGGGTCAGAGTCAAGGAGATAGAGGGAAAGAAAGAATGCAAAAGAATCGGGGCGCGGCTTTTTCACTCTCTATCCTGTCACCCTGTAATACCTATAGACGATCAATATCTAGTTCCAGATAATGTCATGATATAAGACAACTAACATTGAGAGTAAAAGTTAATGTAGATGAAATCATGACCGACTTCTTCGGCAAGGAAAGTTTTAATGAGAAGTAAACGCTTTTCCTGTAACCCGTAATAATCTCAAACTTATACACGTGAAACGATGTAGATAATAAGCAAGCGTACCAATGATTTAATTGTCTTTCGTTGCGGTAACATCGTGATAACATATTTTATTTTTGGTATCAGCAATAATGATAGTTCATCCGGTAATAATAAAAGTAAGGAAATCCTTATAACTTCCATCTCCCTCATCCATCATTCGTTGTATGCTTGCTGCGCATTCTCCGAGGCACACACTACGAAAGGGAAAGTATCGTCACGATTGGCAGCGCGATTCCAGTTTGCTTGGCGAGCCTTTTTCTCTTCGAAGGGAACGGCAACCTTTCAACCATTTCCTCAATTCTCGATGTTCCTTCACTCCTGCCGTTGCAATTCACATTTATATCCTTCTTGACTTGAGTTACCGTCATTTGGACCACGCAGTGCATAATTTTAGCAATTATTTGAGAATGCGGGAATGATTTGAATCTTAGCAAGGAATGATCTTATTTGCAAATTGCGAAAATCACTGAAGAAAAACTGTTTAGAATGGCAAAGTGAGCGGTTGTTGGTTCAAGTTGGAGATCGAGTTGCAATTCGAAAAACGCGTCATGTTGTCGCGCGCGGCGCGGCGCGGCGTGGTTCTGGGTTCTGGGTTCTCTGGGTCCTGGGTGTCTGGCCCCATGTGGGCAGGACAGGTTTCGGGGCCCGCTCATTCACCAACATCTCCTCGCCAACAAGCTCTTTCATTGTTTCACTCGTTTAGAGGTAAGTTTGGCAGTTCGGAGTCCACCAGCTGAGCTAAATGTTGAGCGAGGAGGATGAGTTTCTTTTTCGCCAGGACGAAATCGGGCCCGTGTATCCTCGTCCGTTCTGCGGGCCCATTTTCGCCAGAGTCAACTGTCCAATCGAGCGAAGGCCGACTATACATATTGAAGTTGCAGTGGTGCCGAGAGGACTCGGCTCATTGGCTCAAGCACAATCTCATAGAGCATTCCTCGTTCTGTTCCAGACGGCGAATACCTCTTCGTGGATCCCGAGAATAAACTAAGCAAATACGCACCGAAGAACTGGCGGAGCTCGCATACATACGTAAGTATTCAAAGTATCGCCACTCTTCGACACACTATTTGACTCGAGGTGAATAGCAATATTGTCAAGTGCGTGGAATTTCGAAGTGCTCTCTTCTTTGAAAGACTCGAATGACTGTTGCGGTCAAATGTAACACGAGGACAGCTAAATTATGCGATAACTCGATTATCGCTTGGCTCACCAGCGTGATCCGCCTACTTAAAGAATTCGCACATGTGTATCGCACGTGCCGTCAAGTAAATACGAGGCAGGCCAATCCATGCGAACGTTGCACGGTCGATTCATTTAATAATATTGCGATTGACGAGGGACAGCTTTTATACTTAACGATACTTTAGCAACAACTTTTCGATACTGCATACTGAAAGGATGACGGTCGCGAGCCTGCAAAAACGTAGAACGGACGAGTGGGATTCTTCTCTGAATGAGGGTGCGTGGAAGTGTAAAAGCGCGGACGATTTGAATGCGAACGGTACGCATTCCACGCGTGAAGTTAAGAAAAAGAGAGGATTTCAGAGCGGAAGGAGTGAGGCTCGCTCGCCGCGAGGGGAGAGAGAGAGAAAGCGAGCTGCGTAGTAGAAGGAGTTGGCTCTTCTGCCAAATTAGCATTTCCATCGGTGAGTGGTGGACGGAGCGAAGGCGCACTCTGCTTTTGCCCGGAGGGTAGTGCTAAACGAGCGTACACCGGCAGCTCGCTTTAAGACGAGTAGCCTTGCAATATAGTATGTGCTTTAAGGATTTCTCATCGCCACTAGCGTTGAATACCGTTCCTCTTTTAAATTCGCCCGAAACCTCTAACATACAATACAATTTCCACCCTCTTCTATGCTGCTATTACGCAAACAACTCTTTCTCTCCTTGTCTGGCCGCAACGGGCTTCGTATTCAGCTTTAGCCTTCTCTCCTTGTCCCACTACATTAGTTCAGCGGGGACTAGAATGCTGCGACTCGGCCTCAATCGGCACTAAGAGTACCTGGTTACAGGTTCATCTAAATTACGCGGCGCCTCTCAACTAGTATTCAGCAGTGTCAGTGCTATCTTGACCGAGTAATTTCAAGGGTTTCATGAGCCGAGACTTTGCTGCAGCGCGGTTGGTTATACAAGCGGCTCTAGGAATTTGTCAAGTCGAGATAAAACGTGGGTGCATTACTATTGGTGGTATTGTCGCAGTTGGTGGCGGTGAAGATTTGCCGCCGAAATTACTCGGCTGTTGGCTCCTGTGCTGGAGGAAAGGGGGGGCCCAGTCGAGTCGGAGCGGAGCCAGTGAGGAGCGATGGAGAGAACGCGGGAAGGGAAGGGAAGGGCGGGTGAGGGAGAAGGAGAGGGAGCCTGCCACCCGACGCGATATCTTTGTATCTGGCCCGAACACCCGGACCCCCGTTTCGCTAATGACGGTCCACACCAATAACCAATAAATACTGCTCGGGTAAAACCGGGCTACCGGACTACGTGCTTATCTCCGAGGAGTATCGGACGCGAGGATTTTCAGCGAGCGAGCCAACGAACGCGAGAGAGCCTCTCCGCTATTAAAACTGGGTCCCACCCACCTCCCTTTCCCCCCCTCGCTCGCTCGCCCTCGTACTCCGTACTCAACCTGCTCCTCCTTCCCCCCTCTCTCTGCCGCGTCGGGCCCGACGTCTGCTTCGGGGGACTCAGTCCCAACTCCCAAAGCGCGGCAGCCACGACACCCAGAAAGGCGAAACACCATCGTAAGAACGGCGCAACGCGACGCGTCTTCCTTCTATCGCCCCTCCATCTCATCTCTTCAATGAAATCTCCTCGGTAGATCCTACACATTGCAGCAGACACTCATGTGTGTATGTAAACCTGTGCTTCGATATACTTTCGCCAGTGAGCTTGTTTACTTGCTTACTTATGCGTAAGTGTCGTTGGAATATCTCGTTTAACTTCTCCGTTCTGCAGTCTATGCTCCATATGCAACACTCTCCATTTCCATACGGAGCACTCTCATCTAACAGAGTAGCTTGTAAATGTGCAAATTGGCTCGGTCTAAACGGATCGTGTTCGCGCCTCTGTTAACGAGGATTTTCCTCAACATCACCGGACCACTGCACCCTTGACATAAATTAGTCTTGGATCACCCTTAAGCGCAGTGTTACCATTTGGCGAGCAGCCAGCCAATTAAAGCACGCGACAAGAAAGATATCTCGAACTTGCTAGGTGGTATAACGCAATCCACTAGCAGCGAAGGGAATGGCGCGGCGCGGTGCGGTGCGGCGCGCGGAGACGCAAGTAGGCGATCGCCGTTTCCACTGAGCAGGGAGGGCCTGGACCGCAATGCGGTCGCTGAAGCGGCGGCGCCAACTGACGCCAGTGATTAGCATTGGTCTGATGTCATTAATACCGATCTCCAAGACTAACACGACGATCTTCAATCTTGAAGATCCGTCACGTTTTTCATTACTCTACAAAAGCGTACACATACATACTCGTGGATTCAGTCATTCAGAAATGCGAGAATCGTTGATGGATATCAGACTACACCTGCTATCGTTAGCAGCCGGCGGCGTTCCACGTGTATATAACGCTAATACGTAAGCACGTATGTAGGTGCTTACATCACACACAGACACAGCTTTGCCCCCCCTACTTGGTTTGGACTCTCGATTTTAGGGGCGAACACGGCGCCCCGAGCAATTGTGCGGCAGAAAGAAGAGAAGGAAGCAGGGGTAGTCGTTTGACGAGGAACGTAGAGTGGCGTGGAATACGACACGCAACAGCCAAACGCAGCCGAGGGCAGGGAGCGAGAGCGAGAGCGAGAGCGAGAGCGAAAGAGAGGAGAGAAACAGGCAGATTAATATTTATGATTTGTAAAATATGCGGATGGGTCCGACAGTATAATTTGGTGGGTTGTGACCGGAGGGTCTAGGTCTAGACGCACTGGCTTGGCCTGGCCAGCCCTTCCCGCTTTAATTTTCGGCTACCGAATTTGGAGTGGACTTCATTATTGGTACCACCACCACCACCACCACCACCCCCCTCAGCCCCTCCCTCGGCGACCTTCGCCGTCCTCCTCTACTCGCTTCTCTTCCTGCTTCTGTCCAGTCTCTCTGCCTTTCTACATCGGATGATGTATCGTGTATTGTGCCTACCTTTCGGACATTCAGCCCCTGCCGACTACCGTCAGCCTCGTTTCTTTTAATGAAACCCCCGAGAACCTTCTTGATAGATGCGCCCTGAAGAAATATAGCATGGAATTCTTAGTAGGAGCCTATAACGCCTCGAGATATTAGATAAAATCGTGAAGTGCTCGAGTTTTATTCAACAGTTTCCTCTCGGACTCTTCCCGACCTAACACCTTCGACATTGTTTAGATATTCAGGGATAGAACAGAGTATTAAGATTGGTTTTTTATCACGCATCTTCCAAAAATGAAGTGGAGATTCCAAAAAGGCCAAAGTGTCGTCGTTTCCCTCGCTTAAATGTAGAATCAGACTGTGTTTTGATAATCCGAAATTCTCGGCGTTGCTTTCTTGAGGTGGCGGATGAAGAGTACTACAATTGGAGAGATTCTCCGAGACGAGAGGGTACATCCTGCCGAATGCACTCCAGATTCTTTTGGGACAGCTAGCTACTGTGCCGCGGTTGCGTGGGTCGAAGGAGACGTGGGTGTAGTAAGAGTTTGGCGCTTTCGCCCACGTTCCTAGTTTTTGTGGCGTCACAGTAGCCAGCGAGGATGCAGAATACGCAAGTCAACCTTTGCAAATATAATATGTACACTGCGAGAGTGTGGTGGAAGGGATGTAAATGAAGACTTCTTTAAACGTGATTTATTCTGCCCGGTCAACGTTTACGCCTATCCCACACAATCGTTAATACTTCCAGTAGGACAAGCGTACTTCCAATGAAGCCAGGATCAACAAATCCAATTGTATCATAAACCTTTGTCCGCTTTAGTCGACTAATATATCTCTAGTTACTTACTCATAACCGTGTAAAGAATAGTTCGCTAGCTAGAACTATCCATTGTCTTGAACGGCGAACATCCTTTCTAAGCAATTGAACACCCAGTGTCCGATTAGGAGGATTGTCGACAATAGCATTGTCCAGGAAGAACCAATGAAAACGATATGATAAGTCCTTTCGTCTTTTGCTTTCAGGGTCTGGATAGCAGCGGTCGTCCGGCGTTTGTGCTTTACTTTCGTGTCCGTTATTACGTCGATACACCATTACTCTTGAGGTAAGTGATCACCGATGCTTTTTTGCCGGCAATTCAACCTGCCACATCCGGCAGCCGCGCACGTTTCCAATTTTCCCCGGGAACAATTATAAGGCGCGATAGTACCACCCACTCTCCCACCTCTTCCTTTTATATTATTAACGTAAATAAATCGGAAAGCGGAGCAATTAATCGTGGCGCGCGTATAAAAATTCCGGTAGCAGAGCCGTTCGCCGCTGCTGACAAATTATTCACTGGATGGAGGCTGCAGAGCCCTCGGCTGATCGGTCGCGCTCCTTCTCTCATTCCTTCTTTCTCCGTTGGAGGAGGCCGAACTCTGCTGGCTGGTAGCTCTCCTTCTCCTCCGGGCAGATCGCCTAAATTAGTCGAAAGCGGCAGAGCTGTCCAACAAGGGGGCCAAATGGATTGCAGGATTAATCGGAGTAATTAGCATTCCAGTTGAAATATTCCCGGTCTCGGCCACTGTAGGCCGGCGGAACTCTGCTGAGTGTGCCTCTGGCTACCGCAGCCACCTCAACCGGCCTCTCCGCAACCCTTTTAGCCCCTTTTTCCTAGGCGCGCTTCACCGCCATTACAAAACATACCTGGGCTATACCGACCTGAATCCTGCGGGGAGCGAGCGAATAAAGTTTTGGTCGATTATCCTTTCTCTGCACATACATCTCCTGCGAATTGAAGTAGCCAAGAGATAGATGGAGAAAGAAAGAGGGTGGCTAGGAAAAGTTTGAGAAAGATGGTACGACACGTTGGGCCAAGGTCGAGCGAGTGGCTTCCCCAAATGGGGCTGTCTTCTTGCTCGGAGGAATAAAGGGTGAAGGGGAGGGCGATCGCCTGTTCAATCCCTCCCTCGTGAAACGAAAATGCCAGACTCCCAACCGGTAGCTAAGTGCTACCTACTCTTATAATTATAAATTATTACGTGAGGCGTGATAGATAGACTATACGGATTAAATGAAAGCATACGTCCGGTAATTATAGCAAGCCGTGGGGTTGCTTTCTGATTTCTACTTAATACCCATGATTTATATCGGGCGGCGCGTATTCGCCGTACGTCCACCGCGCCGACGAAGGTTTAATTCGTGGAGGGAAGTCCAGCTCTGCCGATGCTCGCCCGATTCTCTCCACCTTCTCTTCCTCGAACGACCGACCTTGCCTAATGACGGACTCGCCCTCCACGTCACTTGACTCCGTTTAATCGAATCGGCCCTCTTTCTTATCTAGCTCGACCATCTAGGCCGCGCTGACCGGTAGTTTCCTGTTCGCCGGCAAATTTTATTAAAATGTAAATCGGCCCTTTTTACCCGCAGCATCCACCTTGATTATTAGCATAGGCGTGTTGCTTCATAGAAATCTCGCGTAATCGCTTTGCTTACCTCGGGCCGATCAAATACTTGGAACTTTCAGCAATATACACATACGGCAGTTCACTGATGTCGCACTCTTGTTCTTCATGACGGCCAGTGTAACCAATCACACGGTACTCGTGTGATATTCATAATTAACAACAATGCCTTGTCATTTCCGTGAGATATGCTTCTCACGGTCGACATTCTTCTTCCCTCACGGTAGAGGCATCTCAGCAAACGCCGCTGCCAAAGCCATGCCGATCCATCTTCGGTGTTGGATTTAAAAATCTTCTAGAAATAAGTCTCGTTTCAGCTTTCTTCCTGTAGGAAATAGAGTATCTGTAATTAGAGTAATAGAGACGATGTAAGTGCATAATGGGCTACGTTATTTCAGCGATGAGACGACGCGTCATCACTACTACCTGCAACTGCGGGACAACGTTGTTAGGCATGGCGGCGGGGTGGAAAGCCTGCACCCTCACCATCCCTTATACGAGGCTTCGATCGTCACACCATTGCTCACTCTTGCCGGTCTCGCTCTCCAAGCAGATCTCGGCGACTACTCCGAGGAGCGACACAGGCCACACGCAGGATCCGTGGGCTACTGTAAACCCACGGATTACCTTCCGCCTCACGTAAGTCGAATTTATCACGAGCCCCGCATACCTTGGAACCTCGATCCTACGAATCACAATTAATCCTCGGATTCGCGACGAAAATAGAATGCCACCAGTGCCTTCTCGAGAGGGAGCGCGACACTTGTGCCAATGCACTTTATCAATTAGATCAGTTTCCATCGAAACTGTAACCTGATGCAATTCTGGTTTCCGATTGCTTGAACTCTATGATTACTCTTTATAAAGTTAACAGTGTTAACGCTATACTCACTGCGTAGAGTAACAAGAAGTTTTGTAAAATAACATCAGCACCATTGAGATGTAAGCGAGATGAATAATAAGTGTACGATATTCTTGTGAACAGATGTGCTTGGAGCCAAATGTGCTCTCGGTGCTCGCGGCCCAGCACAGAGACAATCGGGGATTGTCAAGGGAGGAGGCAGAATTACAGTACATCCGAGAGGCGGTGCTGTTGGAGGCGCCGCTCAACGCTCACCTCTATCGGTTGCGGCGAAGCAAAAACGAGGCAGGTCCAGGGCGCATACTCCTCGCGATTTGTGCTCGCGGAGTGCGAGTCTACGCCGAGGAAGAGACGCCGAGGGTTTTCGCCTGGAACAACATTGGCAAGCTCTGCTTCGACGTTAGTTCCTTCCCACTATTTCACCCTTTCGATATTCGCGGTAACCCGTCCAAGCGATAGAATCCCTGATAATGCTTATTATTGCACAGCGTAAGAAGTTCGAAATTCGAGCGGTCGATCAGCCGGACAAGCTTACCCTCTACAGCGGCTGCGATGACAAGAGCAAGCTCCTCTTGGGCCTGTGCCGCGATACCCATCAGTTCTCCATGGCTATAGCACCGAGAGTCATTGAGGCAAAGAGGCGAGAAGAGGAAGGTGAGAACTGCGTTTCACTGAAAATCTTCCATGCCAATCTTGAGATATGCCAATACTAATGTTTGTCGGCTTTGATTCTTTACAGAGAGAAAGGTTCTACGAGATTGTTACATGTATCCTGCACGCTGTAAGTTAAGTTTGACAGGACGCGGGGGTCGCGGTGACCAGAGGATTTCTGTCATCTCTAGTACGTCGTCCAATACGACCTCAGGGATTGTTAGCGATCGTGTGCATAGTGAAGATGAACCGGATACTGCACCTGCTTCGACAGAATGCTTGCCCCGTCTCACCGAGAGTGCTCCGCATTCCAGTATACAATGTGGAGTGGTGAACGGTGGAGATGCGGAGGTGGAGGAGCATTCCATGCCATCCTCTCCGGTTTCTGCTGCTGACGGTACGCACACCTTACTCGAAAAGAATAGTTCTAGACAAATAAAATAGATTCCAGTATTGATCATGAATTGGATAGGATGCGATTGTTTATGTCATCAATTTGTAAATAAAGATTATTCTTTGACTATTCAAGTAGATAATGAAAGAAGAATACGATGTGATTGTAGGTCGATTTTCAGTAGTCGATGGTGCCGATACCACTATGGCCACCACAGCTCTTCGATTGACGTCAAGTGCAGCAACCGCAGCAGAAGGCTCGCAGTGCAGCAGCAGCTGTAGCACTGTTGTCGTGAATGCACCTGCGGGTGGACCGCCCCGAATGCGCCGCACCTCTGCAACATCAAGCCTGGAACTTGGCTATTCACACACGGCGCAGAATTCAGCTGTTTCCTCGGAGACGGCCAGTTTTCCTGGCGCCATTTACGACAGGTGTAAAAAGGCTGGAAAGTATGCAGGTATGTATTATGCGAAGATACGAATTTCAACACAATTATGCTTGCATTTATTTATTTTGTATCTAATGATAAATGGATAACTATAATCCTTATTCCAGGGACAGACATTGCTAGCGAGACTAGCGGTGTGTATACCTTGAGGAGCAGCGAGATGCAGGACGAAAGGATCGGAGATTTATATTCACCAACTGGCAATACAAATGAATCTTCAGCTGCTAGTGATGTGTGTGCTTTAAGTTCCGTCCAATCCACCACCGACGAGGCTTCTGTAACTTCCGGTTTTTACACTATACACAGTGGTCTTAGATCTGAAACAAGCGACGTCTATACCGAAGATGCTAGTGCAGAAGATCAAGAACCAATTTACAGCGTTTGTAAAGGGGATGACGATACCACAAATAGTGTATGTGCTGTGACAGGAGTTTCTCTGGACCAACCACTGGAAGATTCTCGGTCGCGCAGTAATAGTATTCTCAGTGCAGGAAGCTTTCGGGGTGATGGTAGCGATCCTTCGAGTGTGGGGCCGCTTCTGTCAGCTGACGAGCTTTCCGACCTGATAGTGGGACGTTATCCGCCACGCAAAACCATCAGTAATTCAATGGACTCCGATTGTGATTACGTTACCATGCCTCCGCCGCCGCCTCCGCCTAGGAGTGACAGTGACCGGCAACTTCCACCACCACCCCCGTATCCAGTCACCATGAATTATGCTACCATCAATTCTCCGCGACCCAAAATACCGGAAATCGAACGAGAACCACCACCTCCACCACCGTATAACGCAACACGCGTTGACTTCGTGCCCTTGCCACCGAGAAGAACCGACCCACCTCCGCCACCTCCGTATACAACTCCCAGAGAAAGAATTTTGATTCCACCACCGACACCACCGCGAAATGATGCTATTATGCCCCGAGAACCACCTCCGCCACCACCTTACCCCGAAGTGCCGGAAGTTACCCGACAGGAAGCAATCTCTACGTTGTACCCAAGTGCAGGCGACGAAATAGTCTCAAGATTGGCTTGTACAAAAATGCAGAACAATCTTATGGCTAGTAAGACAAGTGTTGGATTAATATCTTCTAAGGCATCAGCATCACCTTTGTCGGCTGTAGACGTCTCAACGGTCGCTCCAAAGCCGCCACCTCGAATTCAGCCCCCCACTTATCCTGGAGATAAGATGAAGCCAACTCCTGTACACGCACCAGTTGCGGCATTAGTCGTCGGACCAAACAATTATTTGGATGTACACGCTTCGCGTGGACCACCAGTTCTACTACCATACTTAACACCGCCACCACCTCCACCACCACCTCCTCCTCCTATGGTTCATCCAAGACAACCTCCACCTCCACCACCCAGTTTGGCTACTGTATACACAAGTCAAGTGGCCAGATCTCAAATAGAGCAGTACAAGCAGCAGCTTTACTCGGATGTCGATTACGTCATGTTCCCTTTGAAAGATCCCGCTGTGTCAAAGCAGGAATATATTGATGCAAAGCAGGGATCACTCTTAGCCGCGATGGCTGCGTATCCCCCGCCGCCATATCCTACTTTCAATAATAAATCGTCAGTCATGTATCGCAGTACTCCTTATCTCCCTGGGTCCTCGTTTTCATCCCCATCAAAATATGCATCTAACCAAAATTTAAGCACGAGCGACACAAGTTCAAGCAACTATTTACTACATAGCAATTTGAGCAGCCACTACGCTGCCAGTACTAGTTCGCTGTACAGTGGAGCAACTTGTTCGTCCGCGGGCAGTCAGAGCCTGAGACGCGAACCACCTGCACCAAGTCATCCTCATACTCTTCATACTTTTTCAAGAACTAGAAGCGATGAAAACATATTGAAGTGCTTTGATTCACCAGCCAGCATGAAGATGCAATCACTGCCTCAGCTGAAACATCGAAGACTGCCGCCGCCACCACCGCCGCCCCCCTACGAAATACAGGTACATTTATCCTCCACTAACTCCTTGTGATTAAATCCACATTCCTGATAAAAAATAGTCGCTACACTTCTTCGTAATTATGATGCAGAGTTTGGAGAAGAGTCAGCCACTGCCATCAGCGTCTGCATCTTCAACATCTATTTCGCAGAAGAAAAGTCCTAAAACAGCCATTACTTCAACGACCACCACTTCCGAGGAGTGTGAAGAAGGGAAAGAAGATGGTTTGCTGGATATCCGAACTCTTCGGGAAAAAAGCCGTAACCTGGACTTACCTCTCATATCGGCACTTTGCAATGACCGATACTTACTCAAGCAAACCAAGGCTTTTGTATTGCCAAAACATCCAGCCGAATCGTCATCCTCAACTTCCGCGAGAAATAGCACGAGAAACACTAATGGGGCAACATCAAGTAGAAATAAATATCCAGTAAGCGGTCTGTCAACGACACAAATCTCGAAACCGCCGAGGAAGCCATCGGCTAGTACGCACAAACACCCAGCCGAAGTAAAGGGCACTGCGTACAAAGTAACTAATTCCACGGGCGTTTCGTCAGCGAAGAAGGACGCCACGAGAGCCTCGCATTCGTAGAAGAGACAGTCAAAATGTTGAGTGACCGAATATAATTTTTAAGATTTAGAATTTTATACCTCGACAAACAAGTACATTCCAGGTCTAGCAAATGATCGTGTGTTATGCCTCGCCGCTGGATATGCATAAATAACGGCGAGAAGAGCCTGACAATACGTACTTAAATATCGTTTCTACAGACCGTGCTTCTTCAACTCAGGGTGCCATTTTATTCTTTACTACTTTTCCACACGTCATTAATACTCAAAATGTCTGAACAAGCTCTAGATAAGATTTCCTCTTTTTAAATAATCAAACCCGACAAAAATAGGAATCGCTCGTAAGTGTAGTGAGCGGTGATCGTCCATTACGTTATCATCTTTCATTTCATGGTTTGCCTATCTGTTTTCGTCCCCATGGTCATATTTTCCAATGAATGGCTTTCGTAGGATAGTATATACTCCGACGATAAAGTGTCTGTTAATTTTGCTCAAGTAAGCTGTAGGCGCGATGGAAAATTTGAACGTTACTCGGTAACACTTGGTAGCGTGAATTAACTGCATGCTTTCGACATACTGCATGTTGGAGAAAAGAAAGCGATTCCACTAGATACTAATTATACCTTTACATGTTTGCTCCGTGCCAAACAGACATGACGACTGTTGCACATAGGAAAGTAATCTCTTTCCACATATGTCTGTAGGGCTAATATTTATTTTGAAGACTCAAATCTCTGTCTCGGCTTTGAATATCTCAATCAACGTTTTTCTAATACCTTCCTATGAAAGCAAGACTTTTAACTAAGTACGCGCGTACGATACTATTAGTGTAGTAGTCCCCGTTGGCAATGCAGAGCATAATCGATCCTTTCTTTCTATTGAGCGTTTGATCATGTATCAAACACGTTGGGCCCAATGCGCTCACTAGGGGAAATGCACAACAGAGATACTGCACTACAGAATACGTACTCGAAACGTGTGCTTTATGTGTCGAGCGAACCACATGTCTTAAGGGCTCCCAATAATCGCAGATCTTTGCACACATTAATCATAGTTCGTACCGTAATGGGTAATGATTTAGTTCTAACTTTGATTTGTATCGAGTAATGCCTAGATAATATTGTCACTCCATGACCCACGTCTGTACATAGTATTGCGTGAAAAAATTATAGAACGATAGTGTCGATAGAGTAAATCATGTGTAAAACCCCATGTATGATCTACCACGCGCCACCTCAGCTACAAATAATAAACTCTTTTTTTTATAATGACTATCGTAATAAAAAATCCCCCTCCGCTCTCACAATAGCTGTCAAGGATGATTCCTACTTTTGTAGGTCTTATGTGGCATAGACTCCCACCTGCCGCTTATAAAAACGAACGCAACACTGATAGATATCCCATTGAAGTCTTGAGCACCTGCAAACGACTGCCTTGTTTATTTCATCGGATATAATATTTTATCATAATGAATATACGAACATCGGTCATTGTACTAAGACGAAATATCGCGAACTTTCCAGCAGTCAGGCAAAGAGGTTTCTGTGTCCTTGCGAGGCAGAGTATAATATACCGCGCATTTTCAATCCGCATGTCATACCATTTACAATCGTAAAAGGCTTGGCAGACTTTTGTACTCTGAAATCACCAAATGACAAATTTGTAAAATATCTTACTTATTCGGCTAAGGCAATATTATTTCGCGCCAGATATCGTACCTCACTAACGAGTGCTTCTCCTACGAAGCAATGAATATACAGTACGGTTAAAAGCAGTAATTGAAACACTATGTATCTTACCAGTATTGCTCCATTCCCACTATCAAGACTCTGAGAACGGCATAAGTAAAATGAGATGTATTTTCAATACTTCAAACATTAATGCCTGACATTCTAATGCAAGTTTCTTAATAATTCATTTAACTCACCGTTAAAAGTTGATAGCCGACTGTACAGATAAGCGCGGTACCAGCGAGAATGTGGCATAGTAACATTACGCTAAATGCTTGATCGACCATCTTCCCCATTCTACAAATTAGTATAAAACAATAATAATAACAGGTACAAGAAGAGTGTTATCGTCATCTCACCGTAACAATCTCATATGCATCTTAATTACTCTGCGAATTTCCACCTGGCACTTGTTCCGATCGACGTCTATTCGATTAATTCTCTGAGCAAGAATCGACATTTGCCCACAGATGTGAAATACCAGAGTGACCATCACAGAATCAGATGCGCTGTGAGAGAAGCTCGCAACAAACGGGAAAGGTAGAAAGATCAGGTACGTCATCACATAAGTCCGCATATCCTCCACAGGATATAATACACGAAATCGATACGGCAGAATGTAGAGGACTCGGGTTGCATTCTCGCTAACTCTCAATTCGGGTAAACCTGCTCCGACGTGAGTACCAATAAGGATTATAGAGTATTATAAAGATAAAGCCTCACCTGATTGCAATTGGTTGAGAATTGGTGTAAAGTAATAGGACACGGCGGTAAAGACGATGAATCCCAAAAACATTTTGATAAAGAATCTTGCCCGGTCAGTGTAACTGGTAAAAGTTTTCCATTCCTCGGTTGTCCAGTAGCAACTGGCATCGAAATCTTTACTCGCTTCCGCAATCAGTTCCACCAGTTCGTCATTATAGAGGCGTAGCATGCATAGTTTGACGAATATCTCCGAGAAGGCAATGTTCTCCGTGAGATTCAAGATGACATGTTCGAGGTCATGAAGGTAAGGGAAGAGGTCCAAATACTCGAGAAGAATGCAACAGCCGAAGTATCCGAAGCACAAGTAGAATCGAATGTTACATCGCGCTTGGGGCCAAAGACCCAAGCATTTCAATATAAAGCGACTCCATCGCATGGTTTTGGCCGCGCGTTTCAAGTCCTGTTGACCCTTATATTTCGTAAAATTGCACAATTATTTCAAAATCTTCAAAGAAACAGTTCTCGATTATAGATGCTCGGTATTTCAGAAGGAATATGCTTGCATGCTTACTTGCATCGTTCGCTGTCTCTCCGAGTCAGCGGTAGACTGCGAAGAAAAGTGGTTCTCGTTTTTCTTCATGCTCGTTCTATTTGCTAACATCCTAGCGCACAACCCCTCGCCGCTTTCTTTTGCTGCTAGCGCGAAATAGGTCCGCCGAGTTCCGCGGTAATTACAGGTTGAGTTAACTTATAAACTGAGAGCACGCGTCTTCTACTTACTAATTCATTCATCAGTGGTTTCGCTGGCATAGAGAGCGGCGGAGGGTAATCTTTCAGTAGGCTGGTGCACGCAGCTTTTTCAGGGAGCGCCAGTAAGACACGCGTCTATAGCTAATAATTACACCGCTTGAAACTTGAAACTACGCTCAGCTAGTCGGCAAGTAGTAACAAAGTTTTATCAAGACTGACGAACTTCATCAGTCCAACGCGATCGAAATTCACTGGGAGATATTGGAGAGGTTCTTGTTTAACCATTGAGGAGAATTCCAAGTTTTGAGGTGGAAGGATTCCGAAGCCTTTAGGAGTACAAGAGTTTTTGGGTTTTCGGGAAACGTTTACTTCACTTGTGTCATATGCACGAGACTGTATACTATTATATATGTATATAATACAACTTCTTAGAGAACAGTGCGTAGCATGGATCAGTAAGTTAATGAGCTCTTCACCACCTACATTAAAGATGAAATAGTTTGTACTCATTATTTCTCGGTAAATCAGTGTGAAATCTTCGAGTTCATTTTTACTTACCTCGTAAAAAGATGCGTCCATAACGTCCAACAAATGCGCGCTCGTTGAAATCTTCGCGTTTCACTGTCATTCAGCAAAAGACGATCACCTCAATTCCCAAGCGGCTAACTCTCCTTCTCACAATTCCTTATATTAGTTAGAACTTTGATTTATGTCACGTAGTGCCTAGATAACATTGTCATTCTTGTCACCCACGGCTGTACATAGTATTGCGGGAAAAAATTACCAAATAATAAACTCTTTTTTTATAATGACTATTGTATTAAAAAGACCCGCCTACCCCTCTCATAATAATTGCCAACGACCATTCCAATTTCTGTATGTCGTAGGTGCCATAGACGCCACCATGACGCTTATAAAAACGAACGCAACATTGATAGATATCCCATTGAAGTTTTGAGTACCTGCAAACAATAGCCTCGTTTATTCCATAAGGTATAATATTTTATCATAATCAATAAACGAACATCCGTCATAGTGCTAAGTCGAAATATCGCGAATTTTCCAGCAGTCAGGCAAAGAGGTTTCTGCGTCCTTGCGATGCAGAGTATAATATACCGTGCATTTTCAATCCGCATTTCATACCACTTGCAATCGTAAAAGGCTTCGCAGACTTTTGTACTCTGAAAGCAACAAATGACCAATTTTAAAATGTTGTAATTATCCTGCTAAGACAATATTTTCTTGCGGCAAATATCTTACCTCAGTAACGAGTGCTTCTCCTACGAAGCAATGAATATACAGTACGATTAAAAGCAATAATTCAAACGCTATATATCTTCCCAGCATCGCTTGATTCCCATTCTCGAGATTCTTAAGGCGGCAAGAGTAAAATGTGTTGTATTTTCAATAGTAGAAATATTAATTCACGAGGTTCTAATGAAGGTTTATAGTAATTGAAGTATCTCACCGTCAGAAGTTGATAGCCGACTGTACAGACGAGCGTGGTAGTGGCAAGAATATGACAGAGTAATATTGCGCTAAACGTCTGCTCCACCATCTTTCCCATTCTACAAATTTCAAGAAAAATCATAATCATAACAAGTATAATTCCAGTGCTAATGTCATCTCACCGTAACAATCTCACATGCATCTTAATTATACTGCGAATTTCAGATCGGCACTTGATCGGATCGATGTCTATTCGATTAATTCTCTGTGTAAGCACTGACATTTGTCCACAGATGTGAAATACCAGAGAGACCATCACAGAATCAGACGCGGTGTGAGAGAAGCTCGCAACGAACGGGAAGGGTAGACACATCGCGTACGCTATGACGTAAGTCGGCAAATCCTCCACAGGATATAATAGATGAAATCGGTAAGGCAGAATATAAAGGACTTGGGTTGTATTCTCGCTCACTTTCACTTCGGGTAAACCTGCTCTAACGTAAGTGCCCATAAATAATGTTTAATGTGTGCGAGAGAGAGAGAGAGAGAGAGAGGGATAAAGACTCACCTGATTGCAATTGATTGAGAATTGGCGTAAAGTAATAAGACACGGCGGTCACAATGATGATTCCTAAAAACATTTTGATAAAAAGTCTTGCCCGATCGGTATACGCGGTGAAGGCTTTTCTTTCTTCGGCTGTCCAGTAGCAGCCGACGTCGAAGTCTTCGCTTGCTTCCGCCATGAGTTTCACTAAATTGTCATTGTAGATACGAAGCATGCATAGCTTTACGAATACCTGCGAGAACTCGATGTTTTCCGTAAGATTCAAGATAACATGTTCAAAGTCATCGAGGTACGCGAAGAGGTCCAGATTCTCGAGGATGATGCAACAGCTGAAGTATCCGAACCACATGTAGAATCGAGTATTGAACCGCGCATGAGGCCAAAGGCCCAAACACACCAATATAAAGCGACTCCATTGCATGGTTTTCCCGGCTAGTTTCAACTCCTGTTGACTCTAATATTTCGTAGAATTGCACGATTATTTCATTATCTATAAAGTCGTCGATGACAAATAACCGCTGTCTCTCAAAGAGTATCCTTGCGCGCTTACTTGCATCGTTCGGTATCTTTCCGAGTCCGCGGTTGACTGTGAACAAGAGTGGGACGCGTTTCCCTTCATGTCCGCTCTTTTTTTCACTACCATCCCAGTCTGCAAGCCCTCGCCGCTTTTTTTGGCTGCTAGGGCAAAGTAGATTCGCCGAGCACCGCGGCAATTACACGCTGCATTAACTTATGAACCGAGAGCACGCGTTTCCTACTTACTAATTCATCCTACTGGTTTCGCCAACATGAAGCAGCGAGGGTCGGTCTTTCAGTAGGCTGGTGCACGCAGCTTTTTGAGGGAGCGCCAGTAAGACACGCGTCTATAGCTAATAATTACACCGCTTGAAACTTGTAACTACGCCCGCTACTCGGCAAGTAATAACAAAGTTTCGCCGAGGCTGGTAAACTTCATCACTTGGACATGAGCTGTCTTCGCAGGGAAATGTTAGTGAAGTTCATGCTCGACCATCGTGAGGAAATCCAACTTTTGAGATCGAAGGATACTAAAGCTTTTAAGAATACTCGAGTTTTGAGGTTTCCGGAAAGTGTTTACTTCACTTGTGCCATACGCTCGAGATTTTACAATGAGTACTGAGGATTGCTAATGAACAATTTTAATACAACTTCTTAGAGAACTTTAATTATCGGTAAATCAGTGTGACATTTTCCGATTTATTTTGACATAACTCTGTAAAATCGGGTTATGCATACATATGCACAATAGCGGAGATTTGGCAGCTCCGCGGTATTTTCTGCTAGCCACATAGGAAATACACATCTTGTAACATTTTATTTCGGAGATTTCTACAAGCGTTTCGCTTAACTTGTCACAAACGAATAGCTATCAACAATGATTCCTATTTTGGTACGTCATATGCCATAGAGACATCGCCGTGGTACTTATAAGAACGAACGTAACATTGATAGATATCCCATTGAAGTCTTGAGCACCTGCAAACGACTTCCTTGTTTATTTCATCGGATACAATATTTTATCGTAATAAATATACGAACATCAGTCATAGTGCTAAGACGAAATGTCGCGAATTTTCCAGCGGTCAGGCGAAGGGGTTTCTGCATCCTTGCGAGGCAGAGTATGAGATATCGTGCATTCTCACTCCGCATGTTATACCACTCGCAATCGTAAAAGGCTTCACAGACTTTTGTACTCTGAAGGTATGAAATGACAAGTTTATAAAATATCTTACTTGTCCAGCTAAGGCGATATTTTCTTGCTCCAAATATCTTACCTCGGTAACGAGTGCTTCTCCTACGACGCACTGAATATACAGTACAATTAAAAGTAGTAATTGAAACGCTATATATCTTCCCAGCATCGCTTGGTTTCCATTTTCAAGACTCTTGGGGCCGCATAAGTAAAGTGAGTTATATTTTAAATATAAGAATATTAATGCCCGGAATTCTAATGAACACTTCTCATAATTGAAGCATCTCACCGTTAGAAGTTGATAACCGACTGTGCAGATAAGCGCGGTGGTACCGAAAAGATTGCTGAGTAATATAACGCTAAACGCTTCCTCCACCATGTTGCCCATTCTACAAATTTATATACAACAATAATAATAATAGGTATAAGTAAAACTTGAGTGCTAATCTGATCTCACCGTAGCAATCTAATATGCATCTTAATTATGCTGTTAAATTCTGTTTGACACTTGCTCGGATCGATGTCCATTCGATGAATTCTCTGAGCAAGTATCGACATTTGTCCACAGATGTGGAATACCAGGGTGAGCATCACAGAATCAGTAGCGCTGTGAGTGAAGCTCGCAATGAACGGGAAAGGTAGAAACATAGCATATGTGATCGCATAAGTCTGGATATCCTCCATAGGATATAATATACGAAATCGGTAAGGCAGAATGTAAAGAACTTGGCTTACATTCTCGCTCACTCTCACTTCGGGTAAACCTGCTCCGACGTGAATGCCAATAAGTAATGTTTAGTGTGACAAAAATCAAGACTCACCTGATTGCAACTGATTGAGAATTGGTGTAAAGTAATAGGATATGGCGGAGACGATGATGATTCCTAATAACATTTTCAAAAAGAATGTTGCCCGATCGATATACGCTGTAAAAGCTTTCCTTTCCTCGACTGTCCAGGAGCAGCCGACGTCTAAGTCTTGACTCACTTCCGAAATAAGTTGCACTAGTTCCTCATTGTAGACGCGTAGCATGCATAGTTGCACAAATACTTCGGTGAACGCGATGTTCTCCGTAAGGTTCAAGACGACATGTTCGAGATCATTTAAGTATGGAAAGAGATCTAGATTCTCGAGGACCAGGCAGCAGCTGAAGTATCCAAAGCACATGTAGTATCGAATGTTAAATCGCGCATAGGGCCAAAGACCCAAGCCCATCAGTATAAAGCGGCTCCATTCGACGGTTTTGGCAGCGCGTTTTAAATCCTGTTGGCCCTAATATTTCGTAGAATTGCACGATTATTCCATTGTCTAGACAGTCCTCGATGACAAATAACCGCTATCTCTCAAAGAGTATCCTTGCCTGCTTACTTGCATCGTTCGGTGTCTTTCTGAGTCCGCGGTAGACTGTCAACAAAAGTAGGTCTCGTTTTTCTACATGCCCGTTCTATTCGCTAAGATCCCAGTGTGCAAGCCCTCGCCGCTTTTTTTGGCTGCTAGGGCAAAGTAGGTTCGCCGAACACCGCGGCAATTACATGCTGCATTAACTTATGAACCGAGACCACGCGCTTCCTACTTACTAATTCATCCTACTGGTTTCGCCAGCATGTAGCAGCGAGGGTCAGTCTTTCAGTAGGCTGGTGCACGCAGCTTTTTCAGGGAGCCAGACTGGCCAGACACGCGTCTATGTATAGCTAATAATTACACCGTTTGAAAGTAGAAACTACGGCCGGCTCATCGCTGAGTAATAACAAGGTTTTGCCGTGGCTAGTAAACTTCATCACTTCGACGGGCTCGAACTTCACGGGCGAATATTAGTAAAGTTGGTATTCAACCGTCAAGGATAAGTCCAAGGTTTGAAGCGCAAGGATATTGCCTTTGGGAATAAATGAGTTTTGAAGTTTTCGGGAAGCGTTTACTTCAATTGTGTCATATGCTCGAGTTTGTACAGTGAGTATTGATGGTTACTAATGAACATTTCTAATACAACGCGAGCCACCACCTCTTACCCTGAAATGCTGGAGGTTCTCTCTACTTTGGCTTGTACAAAATTACGGAAGTCTTGCAACTATAGTAAGGCAAGTATGAAATTGATATCTTCGGAGGCGTCAGCATCATGCTTGTCCACAGTAAACATCTCAAAGTCGCACCAAAGTCTCCACCTCAAGCAATATCCGATCTTTGCATAAATTAATCATAGTTCGTACCGTAATGGGCAATGATTTAGTGTAAGAAAATAAAAGTTATGTACTTAAAGGAATATTTATTTCGGAGAATTCTACAATTCTACGCTTAACACGCGCGTCGTCCACCGTTTGCCCGCTTGCCAGACTCTTCGCGTTTCATTGCGTTTCTCGAAAAGATTACCACGATACCTGATGGCGACTCGGAATCGTTAAGCGGCCGATTTCCGTTCTCATAATTCATTAGTTCTAACTTTCATTTACGTAAATCGAGTAATATCTAGATAATATTGTCACTCCGTGACTCAGTATACTAGTGTCGATAGAGTAAATCATATGTCAAACCCCATGTATGATCCACCACGCGCCACCTTAGCTACAAATAATAAACTCCTTTTTTAACTATTAACAACCATTTTTTATTAATAAGTATTTTTAACTTTTAATAACTATTGTAATCAAAAATTCCACTCCGTAGGAGTAGAATATATAGTATTGCGGGAAAAATTAACAAATAATAAACTCTTTTTTTATAATGGCTATTATATTAAAAAGACCCGCCTACCCTTCTCATAATAATTGTCAACAACGATTCCTACTTCTTTAGGTCGCATGGGGCATAAATGCCTACATGCCACTTATAAAAATGAACGCAACACTGACAGATATCCCATTGAAGTCTTGAGCACCTGCGAACGATAGCCTCATTTATTTAATCGGGTATAATAATTTATTATAATGAATATACGAACATCAGTCATAGTGTTAAAACGAAGTATCTCGAATTTTCCAATAGTCAGGCAAAGAGGTTTCTGCGTCCTTGCGATGCAGAGTATAATATACCGTGCATTTTCAATCCGCATTTCATACCACTTGCAATCGTAAAAGGCTTCGCAGACTTTTGTACTCTGAAAGCATCCAATGACGAATTTATAAAATATCTTATTTATCCTGCTAAAGCAATGTTTTCTTGTGGGAAATAACGTACCTCGGTAAGAAGTGCTTCTCCTACGAAGCAATGAACATAGAGTAATATCAATAGCAGTAATTGAAACAATATAAATTTGATCAGTATCGCTTGATTTCCACTATCCGTATTCTGGAGGCGGCATCAGTAAAGTGAGTTGTATTTTCAGTTGTAGCCACGTTAATGCCCGACATTCTAATGAAGCTTTATAATAATTGAAGTATCTCACCGTTAGAAGTTGATAGCTGGCTGTACAAAGGAGCGTGGTAGCAGCAAGAATGTGGCTGAGTAATATTACACTAAACGCTTGTTCGACCGTCTTGCCCATTCTAGAAATTTGTATAAAACAATAATAATAACAGGCACAAGAAGAGTGTTATCGCGATCTCACCGTAGCAATCTAATATGCATCTTAATTATGCTGCGAATTTCCGCTTGGCCTTTCTTCGGATCGATGTCGATTTTATGAATTCTCACAGCAAGCATCGACATTTGTCCACAGATGTGAAAGACCAGTGTGACCATCATAGAATCAGATGCGCTGTGAGTGAAGCTCGCAATTACCGGAAAAGGCAGAAGCATCGCATATGTCATCGCATAAGTCCGGATGTCCTCCACAGGATAGAAGAGATGAAATCGGTACGGCAGAATGTAGAGAACTCGAGTTGTATTCTCACTCACTCTGAGTTCAGGTAAACCTATTCCGATGTGAGTACCAATAACGAATCTAGAGTATCTTAAAGATAAAGACCCACCTGATTGCAATTGGCCAAGAATTGGCGTAAAATAGTAGGACACGGCTGTAAAGATGATGAATCCTAAGAGCATTTTCAAAAAGATTCTTGCCCGATCGGTGTAAGCTGTAAAGGCTTTCCTTTCCTCGACCGTCGAATAGCAGCCGGCATCGAAGTCTTTACTTGCTTCCGCAATGAGCTGCACCAGTTCGCCATTGTAGATGCGAAGCATGCATAGCTTTATGAATACCTGGGTGAATGCAATGTTCTCCGTAAGATTCAAGATGACATGTTCCAAATCATTGAGGTACGGAAAGAGGTCGAAATTCTCGAGCAGCAGGCAAAAAGCGAAGTATCCGAAGCACATGTAGAATCGAATGTTAAATCGCGCATGTGGCCAAAGGCCCAAACACTTCAGTATAAAACGATTCCATTGCATAGTTTTGGCGGCGCGTTGCAAGTCCTGTTGGTTTCAATATTACGTAGAATGACACGATTATTTTGAAATCCTTTAAAAAAAAGTCCTTCAAGGCGATATATACTTGCGGGCTTACTTGCATCGTTCGGTGTCTTTCCCTGTTCGCGGTAGACTGTGAACAAAAGTGGGGCGCACTTTTCTTCGTGTCCGCCCTTTTCACTAACATCCCAGCGTGCAAACCCTCGCCGCTTTTTTTGCTGGTAATGCAAAGTAGATTCGCCGAGCTCCGCGGCAATTACACGCTGCATTAACTTATGAACCGAGACCACGCGTTTCCTACTTATTAATTCATCCTACTGGTTTCGCCCGCATGGAGCAGCGAGGGTCAGTCTTTCAGTAGGTGCACGCAGCTTTTTGAGGGAGCGCCGCCAAGACACGCGTCTATAGCTAATAATTACATCGCTTGAAACTTGAAACTGCGCCGGCTAATCGACAAGTAATAACAAAGTTTCGCTGAGGCTGGTAAACTTCATCATTTTGACATGATCGAACTTCACGGGGAGATATTTGTGAAGCTGGTGTTCAACCGACAAGTACAACTTCAAGTGTTGAGGCGGAAGGATACTGAAGCTTTTAGAAATACACGAGTTTTGTGGTTTACGGAAAGCGTTTACTTCACTTGTAACATACTGATGATTGTACAGTAACTACTGATTATCACTAGGGAATTCTTTATGATACAACTTAGAGAAGAGTGCGTAGCATGGATAAATAAGCTAATGAATTCTTCATCACCTACATCGAGAATACAATAGTTTATTTGTCATTAATTATCGGTAAATCAATATGAGATCTTCAGGTTCGTTTTCACTTACCTCTGTAAAGCTGCTCAACGAGAAGATATAAAACTTGCCAGCTGTTAAGTGGAGCAGGACTTGGGCGCGGATCATGCATATAAGAACAGAGATTTGGCACCTTTGCGACATTTTCCGCCAGTCGCATTGGTAATACGATTCTTGTAACATTATACTCTGAGCAATAAGATAATATTAGTTGTTGATATTATACATCCATATAACACGGTTATGAATTGTTACCAAATCTACCTGTTGAATTAACTGTTCTCCGATTAAGCAATAACCGTAAAGCATTACCAACGCAACCAAGGCGAGAAACGTGAAGGTAAAGCAAGTGGCCATTTCTGCCATGCCAAAGTTCTGAAGCACAAAGTTGTTATGACGATTTCTGAAAGTTACCCTGCCGTAAAAATGAGACATTCCTACCAATAGCACATAATACATGGAAATAGCTAGAACAACACTATTTCCCAAAAGTTCGTCGAGTAAGACCACATTGAAAGTATCATCGAGCGATTTGGCCATCCTAAAAATTCCTTAGTGACAAACACAGTAATTCTTTCAAGTTTTCCAACCAACCATCTCGCACAAAGTACCATATAATTTTGAGATGTTTCTTTACGAACTTCCGGATGCTCATCTCCGTGGCCTTGGTAGATGCGACTTTAATATTCTGGATCTTATGTGAGAGTACTGACAAGTCACCGCAAATTTGAAGTACAACAGTGACCAATAAACAAATGGCTGTCATATGGCAAACGGACATGTATATCATTGGGCTTAGATAAAGGTAGACCATCACGTAAGAAGGAGTGTCAGCGATGGTGAAAAATAATCGGACTCTGAACGGTAGAACATATGCGGCAGTCTCATTGTGAACTAAAATAAAAGATTCTTCATTTGGAAAGCGTAAGTCTTTAGTGGTAGAGATTTCGTCGTGGAAAGCTTACCTTCGTCGTTGAAGAATAGACTGACAAGAGGACGTAGATAGAGGCTAGTTACGGCAATGATCATTGCGACAGTCGAACCCCGAAAAAATATCTTGGATATAATGTAATAACTGTAGTAGATCCTCTCCTCCTCGGCATTATCGGCACTCCGCTCAGCGATGTCCTGTTTCGCAACGAGAAGGATGCGCTTCAACAATTTGCTGCAACGTATCACCCACACCATCGTGTATGTGATAGTGTACACCACCAGTTCGACAAGATTCATCACCGTCAGTTCGAGATTGCCAAAAACTTGGACGAAGTCAGCGAAGGTCATGAGCAGATGTATCGTGAAGTATAGAATGTAGATTGAGAACCGTATATAGGTGGGCTTCGCCGGCCAAATTCCCCCGAGAGAAAAGATTCTTTCCAGGGGGATGAAAAGGTCTTCCGATAGAAAAGACTTCTTCTGCAACTTAAACAACTTACTATCCATTTTATCCTCGTGTAATGTCGATGAATCATTCATCATTGACTTCAAGACATCACTCTGAAATAGAGTTGTATCACTACAATATACTTGGCAATGCACAGCACGCAAGTATCGACTCTGTCGCACGATCACGTTTTATAAACTTATCAGTGGCAAAACTCGTCCAATACCGTTTGCGACATCATAGATGACTTTCGAATTGCTCGTCGGAGAAAAGCTTTCCCATTCAAAGTCGATAAGTGCAATGGTTGAAGTACGCGTGACAAAAGGTGATTCTACCAGGACAAGGTATCCCTCGAGGGATGAACACGACGACGCTTCCCCCTCGAAATGATCGAAGTCGTCTACCCGCTGCGTTGGCTCACTTTTACTACAAGCATTACTCTATTATTCCTCTACGCTTATTATTCCCCGGTACAATGACAATTATTCTATTCCATGGGGAAAGTTTCTCATGCAAAACTTCACTATCTTCCCTACGCGTCCCTATGATTGCGTAATGAGAAAGGGACGCGTAGGTTGATATTACTTATGCACGCACAAGTGCGCCTGATATTAACTTCCAGTGCGCCATCAAAGTTTAATGACACGTCGCGCATGTTGTGTCTTGAGTGGGAGTCCAAGCAGAGTTCTCTACATGCGCTGAGTGAAGCTCTTACTTTAAAGTATTAGAATATCCTCGCCGCTGGCTTAATGGCTCTCGATCGAAGTTTCCACGAAGTTTGCACAATAATACGGATTCTCAGAGGTAAAGCAAGAATGCCGTATGGGATAACCATCGAAGCAAAATATTTATTCGAACATGAGTAACAGTGAAACGACAGTAAAACTCTTAGACTTTCTTTCTTCGTATCGAGTGCTCAAGTGATGTTACGAGAAGGCTTGCAGCATGGAGACGAAACCCATAGTAGTTTTCAGTATCTACATGTGTTGACAAATATTCATTAATACCATATTGACAGAACGTCAATGAATTGGAGAGTCAGTATTAGTGCTTACGCCGGAAAAGCCGTACAACGAGTACGTATAGACCTTCCCAGCTGTTACTGTCAGATATTTCTGGCCGTAAGTCATACAGATCATCAGAGATTTTCTCGAGCTTTTCGGCAACATTTGCCAGTTGCAAAAGTAGTAAGCATCCTGCACATTCTTGCACTGTTTTTTCAACAGATACACTAATTAGAAATTCACTGGTTGATAGTGGGATGACGTACGTACCTCCTGCACTAGCTGCTCACCAATATAGCAATAAGAGAAGAGTAACAAATACATCATGATGACGTACATCACCAGTCTAATCGTAATGTCCACGTTATACTCCGCATACCGCTGAAATTTAAATATGTCTTAGTCAGTCAAGATTGAAGAGGAATAATAAAATAAGTGTACCATATTTGAATATATGTATTGTACATACGCTTGAAACAGCATATATGCAAAGGCCCAATCTGCAACAACCCTCGCACAGCAGCATCAAAAGTATCCAATGAAACGAGTCATTTATAGACACGCATAATCTATTGGGTACACAGATCTGTAAATAAATGATAGAAAGCATATCGATGCGTTTCCACTTACTGAACCAAGGTAACATGCATTGGTACTAAGTGAGCAATCGCATCGTCAAACTGCTGCTTTGTAGTAACGGGAATAGTGCGGATGCGATGCGCGAGAATCGTCACTTTCCCGCAAAGATGGAACACCAAATTTACAAGAAGGCTCGTAATACCGGAATGCAGGACACCTACCAGTGTCACAGGCATTCGGAACAGGTAGAGACAGATGTACCACTTCAACTCACTGTAATCGAAAAATGCTTTCACTCTGTATGGCAAGATGTAAGGCTCCGAAGAATCTCTTTTGCCTGGAGAAATAAATTTAATTACGACCTAGTGGTATGAGATTGCAATATCATAAAATATTGTATTATTTCAGTATTCAGTGGAATTAATTTCATTATATTTGAACGACTTCGATTCCACGGTATACTAGAATCAATTGAACTCTCGCGAAATTTTCAGTGGGTAATGAAGTTTAAAAAAAAACAGAGGTATGAATATTTGCTTTGCCGGCTTTACCTTCGATTAAGAGCTGCAGAGCCGGGCCAATGAAATAAAGAACCGACACACTGGCCGCGCCAAAGAAAATTACTCTACCAAATAATCCTGCGCCATGATTGTACGCGAGGTACATGTGTGTCTCTTCGGAACTGGTGAACTTCAGATTCGCAATATCCGCCCTCACAGCTTCAATCGTTTGAGGTAGATGAGCATTAAATCGAATCATAAATATTATACAGGTAGTCGTGATGCCAATGAGAGTTTCCAGCAAGTTAGCCACGAGTAGATCAAGATTATCGAGAACATCGATCAAATCAGCGACGCCAGTTGCCACATAGATAATCAAGTAGATCGCGAGCAGGAAGAATTTCAAGGAAGAGCTTTTGATCGGCCAAACTCCTGCGAACGAAAAAATTCGCTCGTTTAGAGCGAATATATCCTCGATCTTCAAGTCCTTCCAAGACTTTCCCTGTAATTAGTAGGAAGCTAGAATTGTGTTTTGAAATTTCTTAAGGATTAAAGACCACTCTGTTCTTAAACTAGTTCGCTTGACTATGTGTGATCGATCAGAGAGAACTGCTTACGTCCATCATGAAGTGATGGGCGCTTCACCGACAGAGGGATATAGACTACTAACTGATACAGTAAATTTGCCTATTAGAAAGGCATCGCAAGAATAATGCATAGGTGCATCTAGAGCCCAAATGGATCCGAAACTTGTGCTTATCGTGTCGAAGTTACGGCTCCTATATGTCTCTTTGGTAGTTACACAACTCTGCTATTACGCGTCATTAGACTTTTAATGGGAGGTCGGCACCGGACCCTGCAAAGTTTTTCTGGCCAATTATTCCACGTAGCAATTGTCCCATGGTCTGCCTGTTTTTTCAAATGAAATTGAACGCATCTAACTTATGCTCGTGCGATTCGGTCAGGTCAGCTCTAACGAGTTTGGTATAGCAGTCATAAATTCAACTTTGTGAAGGGAGAATGCAAGTGGCGCGTATTCGCTTTCAGTGCAAGCCTTAGAATCAGTAATAGTTTCTTGGACGATGAGAAAGAACTATCAAAATACTAACTAACGAAAAATACTATCAAAAGAACTAACAAAAGATAGAAGTTTCCTCGTAAAAAGCCCTGTTAAGTTGAATTGAAGGCCCAACGCGCAACCCCGGCGCGAACCAGGGTCGACATGGGTCGCCCCCTTAATCTAACACATTACTTTGCTTTGACCAATACACTCTTGCCCATCTCGAAGATCAGCCCAAGAAAGGCCTCCCGTCCTGATCGAGAAGACGGCCGAGGCTAACAGCGATTGCGCTATGACACTTTCTGTCCAAGGTCCAGGGACTTTCCTCAGAGCGATATGAGAGTCACTGTGGACTCCGACCGTGGCTCCGTGGTGTTACTCGAGGGAACCTCTGCCGGCCTTGTAGAACGAGCCACATTATAAAGCAAACGTGCGCGTAGCGAGCACTTGTGAGAAACTCTGCAGTGACTCTCAAAACGCACTAACTAACATGCATATAATCCAATTCGAATTTTAGCAAAATATGTTTTAGTTGCGTGGGTCAATATAATAAACCAGGTTACTGTTTGACGGTGTTTAGTTTATTGGATATTACCATTCTAGGCACAGTACATTTAAGAATGCCCACAAATGAAACATGGAAGTATGAGTCAACTAAAACATTAAGTTTAGACAACGTTTATAATTCTAGGACGGCTTGATGATTGTAATGTCAGTGTGGATTTCTCGCATTACCAGCCACTAACGATATAATGCATTCTGTTCCAGGTTCCTGGAACGAGTCAGTGGAGCTACAGACTTTTTGTACTTCTGGACTGCTATGTCCTCTACAATCACATGTGAGTTCTAGTCGATATCGTCGTTTAATGTGTTTTGGCAATTGGCCGGCGCGTGTTCATGTGAGTGAAAGTAGTGCGACGTATAAAACACAGAATCACCGTATGAAAACTTTGTTTATTATAAAGACTGAAATATAAGAGTAGACCGCAAAGTAGATCTCAAACGTATATCGAACGAAGGAGAAGAGCTTTCATCTTTATTACAAGTTCTAATTTTTGTTGTGTTATTTTCACTCCGTCTCTCTGTCTCTTCCTTTCTCCCTCTCATACAAACCCGTGCGCATAGGTGCGCACCCGCGTGCTTTTCCCTTGCTTATGTCTGACATAAAAGTACAAAAGAATATACATATGTATAGTTGATGAGCACCATTCAATTTACGTACCAGTTCAATGAGAAACTGGATTCGGTAGATACGAAAAAACGATTTCAAAAGGGATTTCAAGCATCATGCGTTGCGAATAGTGTTCACCTCCAGCACGTCATTGGTATGAATGCACAAAGAAGGCAGAGTGTATGTATATTTTATTATAAAAATATTCATCGAATCTTCTTTCATTTCTTGCGACTAAATTTTCTTAGGTCCTATACTCCAATGCATTTATGGGTACGGCTTATAAAAGTCCAATTATACTAAAGGCCCTGAAGGGTTCTGAGTATCCTCACCAGTGGATTGAGAGTGTGTGCGGAAAGTGTATCGCGATCAATAGACAGCTGGAAGAATCATCGAACTTTAACTTGTTGAAAACGATCAAAAGATACAAAATGAACACATAGAGACGAGCATGGGGTCATTGTCTGAATGTCGCGATGCCAACAGTGGTCTTTCTATGTATAGATTTCGGAATGTGAAATGCGCGAACGATTCGTTGTGCTTCCCTTATTCCCGTATCACTAGAACGACTACCGGCAAGAATGTATCTTTCTATTTGATCTGATTATACATTAAAAGTGGGTACGTTTGATTCTTCGAAGTTTGTACGATCTGCCCCGGCACATTTCACTCGACTCTCGATTACCTCCACGCGAGGACAAGCTGAACGGTGGGAGTGCACGTATAAGAAACTAGAATACAAAAGTTGTAAGGATCATCTTTCGCTTTCAGTTTGATATCGAGTCTCTCCTCTCTTGGGATACTGAACTACGTACATGCATACATTGTTTTGAGTTCTCTCATTCGTGCGCGAACCCATTCACTGCTTGCATAATTCTACTTCCCGTGGCTTCCTGACACATCAATCTCTACTAACTTTTGATCAGTAGGAACTTTCATTGTGGATTTTCGTTGTAACATGTACGAATTCTTCACCGTAAGATCCCATGAGAAATTCGGCGAAGGATGCGCGTCGCAATTAACAGATCTTGTAATAATACAATTAGATGGTTCCTCTTTCTGTTCAATATTGCATGAAACTTACGGCTTATGCAGCATTGTATCCAATGAATGCCTCAGTTGCATGCTCATGTTTCAGGAAACGAGGCATCATCTAAATGTAGCTTAAGAGAGATATAGCAACTTTTGCTGACAGCGTGTAACGTGAATTCACTTGTCCAATTTTATAACGAACGCCTCCCCCGGTGCTACCGCCAGCTCCTTAAAGTAGATATCTCGATTCAATCTGTTTGCGGGGCCAACTACCACGTGACCGCCGTAATAAAGCGACGACAAGTCCTTAGTCCGCGTTTCATTGCCCAAATTGGCCACAAAGACGTAGGTATTTCGTCGAGGATACCACCGCTCTATCACTATCATTTCATCATCCGCGTACCTGTGAAAGATAGATAGGTATCAAAGTTGAATATTTTCACATCTGCTGAAATATTTCATCGTGGGCTCCAGAAAACAAAGAAAAGAATATATACCTAATATCACAGTTTGCTACCACCCGCGTCTCCTTCAGTACAGCCTTAACGTAAATCGGAGTGGTTCTAGAGCGGAGACCAGCCATTTCAGCCACAGCACCGATTAAGGTCGTTTCCAACGGCTTCGAGGCTTCCGGCAACCAGGCTGTAACGCCCACCGAGGCAAATTTAATATCAGAACCAACTCTTTTGTCCCAGTACATTGGCGCCAGATTGTGGACATGAGGCAGGTCCTTATGGTCGTCGCATGAACAGTCTAGGATCCCTATCTCGTCCCCGTAAAATATACTGGGCGTTCCCGGAAGCATCATTCCTAGAAGAGTCATTGCCATGCTCGCATTTTTAACGCCTATAATCGAAGCCAGCCTCTGGGAATCGACGCTTCCAATTGACCAGTGCACCCAAGGATAGCCGGGTTTCTCGAAGAGTAGGCCCTTCGTAATATCCTCCACTTGAGCTTTTATCATCTTCGTACCATTCGTAACACGCAGCTTCACGTCGACCAAATCCACCCTCGCAAGAATAGTGTTCCTCGCAGGCGAACTCACAGCCGCGTTCAGAGCGTCCACGTGACAAATGAATATTTTCTGAGGGCCAAGCATGGATTTCCAGTATCTGAGAGTCCGTGCGAACGATTCCTCGTGAACGTAATGCTCCAGTCCTTTGAGATAGAAGCCGTCTACACCTCGTAATAGCCAAATCTTGATAGCCGCGGTAACCGGATGTTCAGTTACAGCGCTTACGTAATTCGAGGAGAGAGCTTGCTGCTGGGGTTCCTCGAGATTGGCTGGCGGTGGTATCGAGGAGAAAGCCTCCCTAATCGTTTGAATAGTGGTGGGTTCTGTCGTAGGTACGAGCGCGGGGAGAATTAAATCGTCGGGCGCGCCTCTTCTCTCGCGGACAGCTTTATCGGTCTTGTTTGGCTTCGGCGCCGGCACGTTCTCGTCGTAGATACTCTTGACGAACGGGTAGAGGGGTAGATCGAGGATCAGGCTCATGTTTCGATGATGCACTTCGCGCACGAGGGTCGCGAAGTCTTCCAACGTGCCGAGGTTCTTATCGAGATCGGTGAGATTTTCGATGTCCGTGTAGTGCTCGGGATAATGTGGCGCTGGGAATATAGAGTTCAAGCGGACTCCTTGAACTCCGAGCTCCTTCAAATAATCTAGCCGCATTGTTATCCCGCGGATATCGCCCACGCCATCGCCACCTTTCGATGAGTCTTGGAAAGATGCGGGGAATATTTCGTAGAAAATGCTACCCTGCCACCATTCCACTGGTGGATCGCACCTACATACAACATTCATTTTGTTCCAAGTCGCAAAAAAGCTGTAATTGTAATTTAATTGGGGATTCGCAATGTCCAGACTTACTTCTTGGGCATTGTGGCGATGATGCCGACGACAAGTGCCGTGCATCCGACAAGCACCGACATCATTGACCAGAAGCAGGTCTTCCTTATGAGGGGCCAGTTCCATTTCATAAAGCGATAGTCCTTCGGTGGCTTAGGCACCACCAGCTGGATGCCAACCAGCGGTGGTTTGCCACCGTTCTCCTGGTTGTAAAACTAAAGAGTTACGGTGTGTGAGTTCATACTAATTGTTAGCAAGCGACAAGCGATGAAATTAATATCGAAATCCAGCGTATTTATGGTACGTTCGCAACCCCACTTGTCACCAAACAAGCAATGACACTGCGAAGAAGAACAGCTTGTGGTTCACTTTCGGATTCAAGTGTGCCAATATTTGTTGCACCGTTTACAGAGAAAGCATTTAAATAATAATTACGCGAGTTTTCCAAAGGTGGCGAATCAATCAGAAAATATCGCAGACCTACGCGCTTCTGTGAAACGATATCAGGGATAAAAGCAAAACCACTTATCGCCAGTACCGAAGAATAAATTACGGAGTATTTGTCATGCAACAAGCGACTTGTTTATCCAACAGGAATGCCTCAGTGAAATTCAATCTGAAAGAATACAGTCCACAAAACGGATAACGAAGACATCTTTTGTCACTAGTATTTGGCAAGATTATTCTACTTGCGTGCCAAGCGAGCCAGACGCATCTCGCTGCCGCTTTCTGCTTGGTGTACTCGAGACGCGAAGCTGTAACTGTTACAATGTACGAAATCGGTACCTTCAATATAGCATAACATTGAGATTCAAGCAGAGGGCAACGTGAAAGAAGTAATTCATGAGCAGCAATGAAAGTTTGAACGAGAGCAAAACTGTCGATAATGATGGATGAAACACATATCGCGTGCAAGGTGCTTGCGACAAATCGATCGAGATCAATTACCGTCTGCGTGTGTATGTGCGTGTGCGCGCGTGGTGTGTTCAAAGCAACGGGCGGTCAAAATCTGTCTCCTAAATTTCGAGCCACCTCCCCACTGGTTTAACAACAGACTATAATAATCCCGGGTGTAAATCCTAAAAATACTTTGAATACTTCAACGGATCACGAGATCGAGCGCGCGCGCGCGTCTTCATCGCAACCGTCCACTCTCTTCTTCAGATGTCTTTTTTTCGCGAGAATTCCGGCCCCGTTACAATACTATCTTTCCCCTCAGTAGTTCACTCGACTATTTGTTTACTGGCTGCTAACGAAAATAAAAAGGCGCGACAGAGTCGCAAATACAGCCTGAACTTGACACATTTGGATCGAAGGTGTGCTTGGGTGATCGGCCGTGGCCGAAACTGACAGGTGTTCATTTATAAATAAGTAGAGAAGCTAGCGCCAGTCTGACGAGCCACTCTCTTCAGCCGATGAGATTAATCGCCATGAGGGATTCTAATAGAAATAGGAAGTACGACACGAATCGTAAACAAGCATCAAGAATGCTGAATCCACGGAGTACCTTTCCCATCAATTCCCGGCGCCCCTTTATTAGAAAGCTCTCGTGGTAGCCCTGCCTCGCGAATAATTAAGCCCGCGGCTATCTTTCTCATATAATACTTGGAAATAGACAATTGGCAAAGGCTTCCGCTCGTTAACTAGCCAGTCATTGATAAGAAAAAGCTAGTATGCCTCTGTTACGTGCTGGTTTTGTAAACATGTCAACCAGAGACTTTAGTACAAAATCTTCGAGGCAGTTTTATGTAAGATGTGCCCATAACTTCTTTAAGACAGGACGTTCGCCGAGTCTTTAAAAAGGACGATAGAGATAGATTGGCGTTACTTACGAGCGCCTGAGCGTCTGGAGCGAGATGTTGATATGCTGTATTGAGTTGCGTTAACAACTGCGTGCAGACCGGCTCGTTGGTATCGCTACTCCCACTGCTGCTAGATTCCACCATTGGGTCGCGCGAACTTGGCTCTAGAATTATACAACTATTATTTTCCATGTGGGCGGCCCAAGCTTTCCCTTGGCTCCCGTAGTCTTTTCTATTCCGCCGATTTTAACGCTGGCCTCTGCCACGTTCCCACCTTTAGTCGACTATCATTGAAAGGGGGCGCGCGTTACGATTTAACTGACGGCGAGCGCGCGACTTGGCGTCGTCATGGTTAAACGTCGGTCAAATTGAAACTGGATCCTATTAAGCCTTTCTATCGCAGACGCGTCTTAACTCGTGCGCGCACTTGCCTGCCGATCTGATTATATAAGCTCTACTGCATACTCCTCGCGACGCATAACTACACCGCGGACTTCATTCGGACAGCATACAGCAACGGATTGTAAGGAGTGCAGTACAGACAGTACTGTTTATCTAGAGTCTTGATGATGATACAGTCTCGTCTAAACCTTACGAAAGCTTAACACCCGTTGAAGCACTACACCTAAGCTTTAAAAAGTATCCGCTCGTGATCCACGCAATATCGAAACCGCGCGCTATCGCTTTGAGAAGATAAACAACAACCGATATTCAATCTACGAACAAGAGAGAAATGATGATTGTGGAAGCGGATGTTCGGCTTCAAGTGGACATACCATCGTTTAAGGGTTTACTGGAACTATTCACTATACTCATGAATGCATTAAGTCCATCCTCAGTGTTAATGTTGCCAAGTGTTGGCGAAGGGACAGTCTCCAAAGTGTTGCCCTCCAAGGGACTGAATATCGGAGCACTTTCCAAGGCGCTGTTCGCTTGGATGGGTGGCGGACTCGGCGTCAAAAGTGGGCAATCCGATGCTTCTTCATCCTGTTACATGAGACGCGAATGTATCTCTACAATTGTCGAGCAAGCGGCAAACGAATGGACATTCAAGCAGTCTGCACTGTGAGCGAAGCGGAATGAGAAAGGGTAAGCGACAGAAGTACGAGTATTGGTGAGTTTAGGTGGTAAAAGGGATAAAGATGTAGAGAAAATTCGGACGATAATAACTAGAGAGTATGAATGGGCAGGTAAAAGAAAAGCCGGTAGATAATAGTGAGGCGTGCGAGAAAGGCAGTGTTAGTCATGCCGAACACACCTGTTGGTCCTGGTTTATAAAGAGCCGCCTCGAGCTCTCCGAGGAGGGTAGTTCAGTGGGCAAGACCACCGACAAAAGACCGTCCGTCTTCGGAATATTCATTTCTGTCGGGCAAACATAATAAACTTATACACATATTTATAGATATATTGTCCATCGATCCACATTGATTGGAATGATCGCAACACCCCTTTCTCGGGTGCCTGTTCCCCACAGTTACACGACGCCTATAAGTCACGTCGTATCTCACTTGAGCTTTTAGGTCCAGAATGTAAAAGCTCGTGGAAGTGGAGTGTCTCGCCACTCGGTCTGACCTCTCTCGTTCAGTTTAATAGGCTTAGTTTTATGATCATCAGATTTTTATATTCACGCTAAGTTTCCATAGTTTAGCCAGTACAGTCACGTTACGAGGGAAATATCGTTGCGGTAAGTGCCATGACAATTTACACGCAATATTCTACCGGTGTCGGTGAAATTGTTCATTGTCATTCCATTTAAGTCTATGGCACAATATTTCCATTTGGAACTATCGCCTTTACTATCGATCGCAAAGACCCTGCCAATGGTGAACCCACGCTTCCACTTTCACCCCAACGCACTTACCATTAGTGTCATCAGCTGCGCGAGCTTTGCCGAAATCGCACTCTATTTTCATTGGCTGTTCAGTATGGTGACTTTGGAAGCCACGTTCTTGCGTCATCGCTCGACAAAGAATTGTACCAAGGAGCCTGAATTGAACGAATCGCGTCCCTCTTGGAATCGGAGTCTCAAGTATGCTTTAATAGATGTTGATTAAACTTCATTCGAGCCGGCACTCTACGAGATATGTGAAATCTGCATTCAAGGGTACCAGTTACCAAGAATTTCTTGTCCACTTCGTTTTGTATTCGAGCGATAAACCGTGCGTCTACTTAACTCCTATAATTAGTTGAAACAGGAGACTTTTACGAGAAAACACTTGTCAGTTACTAAAGAAGCACGTGAGAAAACCCGTGAGTTCTAATCGTAGAACTGCGCAATACTAGATAGCCAAACAATAGCTAGGGCTGAACAATTACAGTCGAGCACAATCCTCTTCTCGATGCTTTACCTCCTCTTTGGCGATTGACAGGACGGATGAGAATGACCAGACTTTGGTACTCGTAACAGCAATAGCAAGGCGTTTACGTGCGCACTGTCTCGGAGGGTGCGAATTAAAGACAAACAGACATGAATCATTCGAGATCCGCGCGAATTCCAGCTGTTGCGATACAAAGATTAAGCGAACGTATCCAGGAAAGCTTTAAAAAATGATCCAGTGGCTAGAAGTGCAGTGATGATTGAGGACCAACCCTTGTGTCAGATCGCAGTGTTTTCCGGCGAGGAAGGGGTGATGCCTCGTGCAACCACTCACTCTCACATTCCACAGTGTAGTCGACGAACCACCTCTTGCGCAATCCGAATGCCAGCAAACGTGTCTCGACCCTCTGCGCGCCGTCTGGGTGATCTCGCGCGCGCAAATAGCAGGTGCGGACGAGGAAGCGCGTGGGGTGTGTCTCGTCTCGGGGAAATAGCGCGAGGAAAAAAGGCGCGGGTAGCGCCGGTGGTGCTCGATGCACACTCACCTGGTATTCGAGCGGTCAGCAGCACGTGAGAGTGATCGCGTCAGCGGTATCTGACACCAAATGTGCGTGATACCAATGCGAGCCTCGTCGCTCGCTGCTGACTCGCTTCAGCCCCGACGCACCACCAGAATCCCAGCGGAACGAACAGCACACACTGCGAAATCGCGCGAGGTGGAAACGGCCGGCGGCGGCGACGGCGACGGCGACCTCCCTTGCTCTCTTTCTCTCCCTCCCTCCCTCCCTCCCTCTCTCTCTCTCTCTCCTTCCCCTCGACCCGCCCCTCGCCGAACCGGGGGTTGTCGGAGCTTCGATTTTCCCGAGCGTTCGCACACCCTCGATTCCACTCGAGTACAACCCTCTTCTCTGCCCTAGCACACCGGCCTCCTATTAGAAATCGAGCCGAATACTTCCCACTGGACCAGCCTGGCACGCGCTCTCTTCCTCGCGCAACGCAACCGACAGCCTCGACGTCAAAGAGAGCAGCGTCGTGCGTGGTGCGTCGTCGTGGGTCGTGCTGCCCCCGGCCACCGAGAGAACCGCGTGCGCCCGCCTGTATTATATTTAGCAGCACGCCTATTCGTTTCGTGCTCGCTTCGCTTCGCTTCGTCGCTGACGACGACGACTCGACGGAACGACACGATGTACGCGCCCCCGACGAGTCTGCGCACCGGACTTCGCCGTCGACCAGGCCCACGTAACAGATTTCTGATAAGAGTGCACCTCAAAAGTCTGCAGAACTTATTGAAATAAAGGACCACCTTGTTCCGTACTGCAACTCTCGTTCTCACTCCTTATATGCTTCTATCAGATGAACACATGAGCCTCTGTACTTTCATATATGTATATGTATTTTGGTATTTCTGGTGTGCTTTCACAATGATTGACATTGTAACATTAAACCTGTTAAAGATATACTCTGAGGTTTGAGGAACCATCTCTCAACGTCTGACTAATAACCGACCTGTTCTACTGTATACAAAAAGCGCCAGTGGTATCAGCCAAATTCGTCTTACCAATAGGTTTAACATTTGTTAATCAATTAAATAAGAGGAACGATCTTTTTTTACTTGATATTTATCGTTTTGGCAAGATTCTCTTTCGTGATAGTGCACGTGAAACTAAGCCGGATTAATGGGATCATTGCACTCTAGATCGTAAGCAGATGACGGGGTCATCGACACCTGGAGCGCGTTGAATCGATCGCTTTTATAACAGACTCCCGGCCCATTTACTCTGAGTATGTATATAAGCCACTGTTCAAGTGTAAGCAAGGCTTAGTATTGAAGAACAGAAGCAAACGTATGTATAGACGCGCCTATTGTTCCCGGCGTCGTTACGTGTTGATTAAACACTTGGATAGGATTAGCTGCTGTCGGTACTATAAATCCCTGCGAATACGTCGGCAAGGGTTTGTGTAGTATTACAGGCTAAGTACAGGGTGATGCACGAGATGGGAAACACCTTTTTACCATCGAATTATCGATAATACCGACATTGCGTAATTGTTTTGGTAGACGTATGTTATATATCTGGTGTGTGGTATATCTAATATAATACTGAATATGGTTACAAAATTCCTAGGGTCCAATAACTACTTTGAAGAATTCTTGCACTTTGTATTTTTTGCTGTACAGTTCTATGTCAGCAACGGGACTTTGAAACGCCAATCTGATTGTTCGACTGCTTGGGTGAATAGTTGATTAAACTAACTACACGTCAAGCTCAGTGAAACGATGATTGATAAAACAGAAACAACGGCAGTGGACAGAAACACAGTCGTTTAGCAAACATAACAAGAGAAACTTGTCGCAGCGTAAGTATTAAGACATATCAATAAGTTTCATGTTCTATAATAGATAAACGCGATATTATTATTTCTAATAATTCCTCCGATCCTAATTAGCAATTTCGAATCTTCCGTATCCATAGTTGATAAATACGCTTTCACCAGCTGCTCAGGTGGATTAAATACTGAGCGAAATTTCCATCGATTCATATGCAATATTTATCAAACATAAGTGATTAGTATCTGGTTGGATTATTGACCACGAGTGTTCGCGTAAACACAACTGATGACCTTTGTTACAATTTTAATCCTTCCATAAATATGACAAATACGTTGTACTGTTTCCCCAAGGATGAACAGTGACTATATAGTATTGCTCCATATGTCAATAGCGACGATTGATAGTGGGTAGATTAGAGAGACTATTATTCGTCACTGAACGCCGAAATGCTTGAGATATTAACATAATATTTTTGATTCGCGGCTACGCAGCAACGACTGATAATGCAGAGTATATATAGAGCTTCCTGGCACTCGAAGTTTAATCTATCTCGAGTGCTTTCCGTACGTGACATATTTTCGGTAATTCTATCGATAGTATTGCGACAGTCACACCATTATCAGAGTGACATTGTTACCCAGCGGTCGCAATTACAATTATCGCATTACCTCCAATGGTGTCTTACCTTTGCATAACGCGTCAGCCATTGCACAACCATGTAATTATCCGAAACACTCTTGCAAACTTTAGAACATTGGTAAACGAACTTTGAGAAAGGACGACGGTTTTCACAGTGGAACATTACGCCACTACTTTTGCATGTAGTATTAACATTATTAAATTCCATTTATATTAATTCGGAGCGTGTAGTGAAATACGTATAAAGAATGTATGCAGGCTAGTCGATGAGTGCACGCCCAGATTCATTGCGCTCGACAATTATAGGAACTGTATAAGGTCTAGTAAAGTTTCCCGCAATAATTGTAAAAATGTTTTATTCTCGTGACATATACTCTGTGTTGTTTGCCCGCAAAATATGTTACCTTCAACACTTTTCTCTTTATCTAAGCAATATCTCCACTCTTCGCGTGTCTTGCGGCAGTTGTCGATTCCGAACAATTTTGTCCTATCACTCATAGCTTCGTCCCGCACATTCTGAATATACAGCAACTTTAGCCTGTTCGATGTAATTTTCTCGTACCTAACATGGAATTGATACTTTCTCACTCGTGTCAGACATTCGCCGAAATCTCTGTCGGTCATCCAATGCAGAATTCTCTTTCTCCATCTGACGAAATCACATGACGTCATTATGACGCAATGAAGTTTCATCTGCAGACTCATCGAGATTACGCGTCGAAAGCAATTGAGCTAATGTGTGGTTCTTGGAGACCAATATTTCTTGGTCACTGCGAGCCATCGGATGTAGTCGCATATGTTCAGAAATAAAAAGATATGTTCAGAAATGAAAAGATGATTAGTCACCAGGACAGTGAAACCAGTGAGGGATTGTTTCCATTGCTCATTGCTCGATTTCTTACAGAATCAATATCACAATATATACCACATGTAATTTGTGTCAAGGTCGTTCCTTGGTAACACCACCAGCTTGATAACCTTGCTATCAACTGAAAGTAATCCCGTGAAGAAGTTAGGACCGACTGCTAAGTCAGACTGGTAACATAGTCGAATTCACAAATGATACCAACGATCATTTCACATTGTGGCGTTAGTTCCTTCCTAGACTGATGATTCAACTTTATTATTCATTCGTTACGCTATTGGGCCATATTAGTCTAGGGAAAGGAATTCGCCAATCCATGCGAATAGAATGATTCATTTCGGAATTTCTCGTCGGTCAGATTCTAAAAGAGAAGATTTTATAAGCAATTTAAATTAGCATTACATTCAAAGACAATATGTAGACAATTCTCAACAAAGAAAGAGGCACTAAGGTGCGTTCATTGAATTTTTCTGACTGCTTTGAGTATAGCATGGTGACTTCCTCATTATGATTTATAATAGATGCAGACACGAGGAAGTGGCGAAATGCGTTCGAGTTAGTCAGTTCGGCAAAGTTCGTAGATCTTCGACGTGGCCCGTAAAATCGGCTCAACGAGTAAGGGATAGCAGGTGCAAGGAAGACGACAATAAAGGCCGGTATACACCCCGCTCTCTCCGCCGAGCCCCGCGGCAGCCGTAAACCGTTCCTGTCTATGACGACGCCGTAAGAAGGAGCGAGAAAGACAGAGTGAGCAAAAGGAAGAAGGAGAGGTAGCGTGAGGATCCCCTGGCCCCGACAGCCCCTGGCTACTCCCACCGAGTATCGGCGAGTACGAATACAACGGGTCAGTTAGTCGCCGACGAAACAGCGCACCGATCGGTTAACATCCACAAACACTCCTTTCCGGAGAGCCGTATAATCGAGTCGCTTCAAGTGAAACTCACCGTAACTATCAAAGATGGTTGGACACGTTAAGGATCTCGTAAGTGGAGCAACGTCTTTTTCATCGACATTTCAGCATTAGTAGACTGTCGCCGCGTGCAGGTGACGTAAGTGCTCATGGGGCCGATCCCGCGGATCAGGTCTATCACACGGTAACCTTGGATAGCGAAACGCATTAGCAGCATAGTTGGAAGAGTCCATAACGTGGTGTGCGGCAGTAATGCTTTTCCGTGTAACCGGCCGTCCTTGGAAACATCGATTGTAGCTCGATCACGCGCCGCTAGTTGCTTTCCTCGAAAGTCTCATTGGAATCGACGCCCCAACAAACTACGTTTGTAGCGATGATGTGTTCCGGTGATGCGGTTCACCAAAGCCGACCGGCTTTGCTCGGTCGGTTCGCCTCTCAGCTTCGTTATTACCAGTTGTTACAGCGCCACAATACAATCCACGTTGTCGCGTATACCCGCTAAAAATGGGAGATGAGAGAGGTCCCAGATTACATCAATATGAACTCCAGTAACAGGGACTCAATTTCGAGCCGCTACCGAACAGCTACCGATTTCCTTCGTTGAAAGAGTTATCTATGCACATTCTTCAAATGTTTACAATAATTAAACGAGTTCTTGAACCCCACGTCAACTTTATTTGCAATTTCCTCAATTTGAAAATGAATCTCGTAATAATACTACTATAACATACTGCTGGAATTCGCGAATTAAATTCTATCACTGTTATTTTCTACATTGATCTATGAGACAGCGTTTACACTGATAAATTGATAAGTCGTTTCATTTTTCACTTACATACCAGTACAAGTATCGACTTTTCTACCGTGTTACAATACTTACATATACAATATATTTAAGTTTGTTGGATATGTCTACAGTATTATGTTATTTTTTGTCCTTACTATTTTCAATGTAAAATACTGAACTGAAACTTGTATGTTTTATGATTCATGCATATAGCGTACATTGCTCATTCATGTTATAAATTTAAGCAACATTTTCTATATTGAATGCTATAAGTTTAGACATTGTACTATTAAAATCAAAATTGTTAACAACTTCTGTTTTCACAAGATATATATGTTTAAAAGAGTCGCTTTGACCATCCTGTAGTTGATATCTCATCATAGTCTCTAGTCTGTATTGGTTATCAACCTCAACCAGTACTTAGAATGACTTGCTAGAGAATAATGATAAATGAACTCATCTGTGTCAATAGATTCATTTGCCCTGCTTAAACCTTTGTACTTTTTCTAAGATTACTTGCCAATTAAAAACAACATTGCCCATAATCATTTATTAGTATTCTAAAAATGCTAACATGTACATTATAAATTATAGGAGGACTTAAAGACTCAGTTGGCCCAGGCTGAGAATAAGTTAGTTGTTATTGACTTCTTTGCAACATGGTGTGGTCCATGCAAGGCCATTGGACCTAAAGTTGAGGAGTTGGCACAGGTTTGTATTTTCCATTGTATAAATCAATGAATAATCTTTATCAGACTATTAAAATACATTTCCTTCTGCAGGAAATGCCCCATGTTATATTCCTGAAGGTTGATGTGGATGAATGTCAAGATGTTGCTGAAGAATATGATGTCGAGAGCATGCCTACATTTGTATTCATCAAAAGCGGCAAAGTTGTAAGTTGAATCATTATGCCAATGAGATTCTTTAAGACTGTTTGCATGTATATAATGTCACTCACCTATTTCTTTTACAGTTGAAATCTTTCTGTGGTGCTCACTATGAAAAGCTGAGGTCCTTAATTTTAGAATACCAGTAAACGATGTCGTAAGGCTGCTAAGTACGATATATTTTTAAGCAGAACCGTCTATTAATTAGCACCAATATAAACAAGCAGTTTGAAAGAGCATTATGACTACGGCATCAACGACACTTGTGTTTATTCACAAGAAGAAATATCTACCAGGATAGACTTTTTCTTCATAATACATTGTCAATTTTACTACACAGATTTTGTTGCAAAATAAAATGTATTCAGCTTAAAACTGTTTTTCATCAATTGCACACACACCTACTCTTTCAATCTTTTTCACTACAATGAAAGACAATTGTATAATGTATAAAATAAAACTTTATTTACATGATTCAACTGTAGGCGGCAAATTCTTTTGAATATTCAACTGTTACAATTATCTGTGTGATAGATGCAATGTTTTATCCGCCAACAGATAACGCGTTTTCTGGTGGTTTGGGTATTTTGACTAGGAGCGAGCACATTCCAGTGCCTGATCTGCAAGGCTGACCAAGCATCAGCCGGCTGGATGGTGAAATTAAGTTGTCTTGCTTGGCTATCATGTGAACATGGTTAGTTAAAATTTGCATTAAAAAAAGTTTGAACAAATTGAATAGTTGTAAAATCCATACCTTGGGTAGTGGCATTCTTCAGGAAATTCAAGGAACTTTCGAAACTCATTTGCTGTAAGGGTGACGCAGAATCTTCCATGCCTTTACGATTAAGTGGTTGAAACGTCCCGTCAAACGTCATGTAATCCGCAATCAGTGACAAGTGACGGGGATCTACTGTAATGCCGTACATTTTAAAGACCTCCCTTACTTCTTTCGTGATCACTCTGTTGGCGGCTTCAATCCCATACGTTTGGGAGATTCCATAGATATCATTTGTATACAATCGATTTAAATCTAGTACCTTGTCGTATTTAAACATTTCCTATATCAAACATAAATACATTAATCTACAATTGGATAAAGATTACTACAATTTGTCAGTCATTCACTTACAACCAAATTTAAACCGTCTGTTTTAAGAATTGTTTCTCCCTCCGGATTTTGAAAGGTAAATGCACGTTTTATATAAGGCGTCTCCCACAAGGTCACTTTTTTTGCTACGTTTTTTATTATCGAAGACAAGTCTAGCTTTATCATTCGAAGCGGTAACTGAAAAAATTAAACGAGCAGGAAATATTATTTTTTTCCCCATAATAATGTATGTACTAAATAGTTTGTTTATGCATACCCAAAATGTCAACTTGCACCATGAGTATTCTTCCTCATCATACTCATATGAAACTGCATGATTATACATATCCACTACATTTCGCTTTCTCTGTGCAGTGTAAATTTCATCACTTCGTTTAACGTCTCGCTTACTATTTTCCACCTTATCTTCATCTTCATCCTCGTCCTGTACTTCCATCCCTTCCATTTGAATTTGATTGCTTTTTTCATTTGGCTCGTCTTCCATTTCGTTAGCGTCGTCAACTTCTTCATCTTCGGGATCTTCGTATTCCTGATTCTCTTTGTGCCGAGATATACTTCTTGCTACAGTGGCATCTGCATCCTCTGCGGCTTCCTCTTCATCAGACGATTCGTGCATTTCACCCAAATCGGCTCTCGACCTATTAGGTGTCTGATGTTCATCGCGTTCGCCCTGATCCAACATTGCGTCGTCATCAGCTGGTCTCTTCTTTTCCTCCTCAATATGTACTAAAGCACCAGTAATTTTTGCGACTTTTTTTATTTCTCTAAATATATTCTTGAAGAAAACTTCTTCAGTCTTTTTTAGTACATCTTGGGGCTGCACAAAATATTCTCCTTTGTACAATTTGTGCGGTTGGAAAGTGATTTTCAGACTATACTCCAACTGTCTATGGGGGAAGTGCTCCAGTCGTCTTTTAATTTCTATGTTGTCGAGGATATCTGACAAAACACACTTTGTTAATCGCAATCTAAGCTTGTTCGTACGTTTTGTTAGATTCTTTAAATCTTTCTTGAACGGTATTTCCATGCTCGGTGTTTTTATAGATTTGGATGCCATCATGAGAATTTCTCGCAGTCTTGGAATACCAAGGGTAACATTCATATCACCACGACCAGCAAAATGGAAGGTATTTAGTGTCATCTGTGTGGACGGTTCTCCAATTGACTGAGCAGCTAGTAAACCGACTGGTTCTCCAGGAAGACAAACTGTTTTCATTACTTTCGTAGAAAGGATATCTCGCAAATCATTTTTTCCCACAGGTGTTACGCACTTCTTTACCTTGCTCTTCGCGTATTCTTCTATTAAATTTTCTAATCGTTCTGACAAAACACCGAAGTCTACGTCTTGCCTGTATATTGACATAATAGGATCAGGACATTTCGCGCACTTCGCGCGAATAGACTTCTTCACTTCCTGATCAGCTTTCAACCATTTTCTCATTAATGAAAGTGCTGCTTTACTTCTGCCGCTGTTGTTGTCAATAATTTTATTCTTAACACTATTAGCAATAGCATTTTCAGCCGAAAATTTCGCAAACTCACTAATTCGCCTCTTTTGTAACGAATTCCCATTCTTCTTCTGCCATTTCTTAATTTTCTTTGTCATCTTTGTTATTCGTTCTGTATCGGAATCCTCTTTCAAACGCTTCAATATCTCTTCATCGATTATCGCATTTCTATTATCCACCAAAAAATCCATCTGTTCTTTCCGTAAAAATCTCGAACCTGGTATGTCGAGGCCGTCTTCGCCATAATGGATTTGTATCAAACTTCCATCTGAATCTCGCACAGTTGAATCGTAATTGACAACTAATCCTTCAAGATGTTTTATAAGACATCTTTGCAAGTATCCAGATCTACTGGTTTTAACAGCAGTATCGATAAGACCTTCTCGACCAGCCATACAATGGAAAAAGAATTCTTGTGGTTTGATACCTGTCATGAATCTTCCATCGATGAAACCGCCCGCTCTAGGAGATGGATCGTAAGCACGAAAACTGGGTAAGCTTTTCCCACTAATCATCAGAGGCGGCCTTTTACCTTCCAATTCAATCTGCCCCAGCAGACAGGAGATCTGCATAGTATTGACAGTAGAACCTTTTGCACCAGACTGTACCATCAATTGCAAATTATTATCCGGAAACTTTTTCAATAAACCTTTTGGCAAACAAGTTTTATTAATGTCATTTGTATATACGTCCAATGCACTCTTATATTTCCGATCAACTTGGGCTCTGAACTTTGGATCAGTCCAATACGACTCTTCAAGTTTATCTGTGACTTCGGATACCGGTGTATTCTCTGATTCATCTACTATGGCTCGTTGGATATCTTCGCCAATTTCGCGACAGTTGGAAATGATGTCCTTTCGTTTTGAATCGGCTTTCTTAACAAGTAGAATATCCTCGATACCGAGAGTAAAGCCATTTATTTGTAAATGCGCTTGGAACACTTTACCAAAGGCACTTAAGAATTTGGTAGAACACGCCCCACCATACAATTCGTAAACACAATGGATGAGACCATATGGAGTTGCACCATAATGGGTCTTGTCAAGTACTCCGCATAAAAGTTCGCCATTCCGTATTATGACTTCAGCCTCAGACATCGTTTTTGGATCAGAAAATTCAGTACCGCATTTCCACTTACGAGCGGGCTGGTTCTGCCATTCCTTTACGCTGACTTTTGCACCAGCCGTTAAATTGATTCGTGCTTGATTTGATGGAATTAGATTGATCATAATGGTCGACATAATCTGTTTGCCAGACCATAGACGCTTTGGCTTTAGAATAGCAGGAGGCAAAAGAATGATATTTTCTTGGATCATTGACAATGCAGCATAAACTAGCTGCATATAATCTTCGCGCGAAAAGAAGTTTCCTCTTGTAGTTAAACGTACACCAGATACGACATGATCTTGAATAAGACCGCTCAGTGGTGTGCCATCCTTTGGTACCAGATATTGATTAGACACATTTGCTATGTTATATCCTTCGCTCCTGGCAAGTTCATTTTGCGGAAAATGTGCGTTCATTTCATCGCCATCAAAATCAGCGTTATACGCTTTGCAGTTTGCATAATGGAGACGCAGCGTTTTTTCTCCCTTTAAAATACGTGCCTTATGGGCCATTATACTAGGTTTATGTAAGGTTGGCTGGCGATTCAATAGTAGAATGTCTCCATTCTGGAGGTGTCTATGTACAACTTTGATGCCTTTGAAGAACGTATTAGCTTTATCGCTTGTTGTTAGAAGTCGCTTTGCAATAGCTTCTCGCTGTACAGTATTTGCACTACTTATACGCTGAATTGAGCCATCTTCATTTTCGATCATCACTGCTCCAGGGTGAACATCTGGACCATTTAAAACTAGCTGTCGCAAGTGAACAACATTCCAAGGTGTAACAGGTGTAGGATATGTCAATTTCAAAGCAAATGCTTCAGGAATACCAATTTCGTCAATGTTCAAATAAGGGTCAGGAGTAATGACAGATCGTGCTGCAAAATTAACTCTCTTTCCCATCATGTGCATTCTAATGATACCTTCTTTCTTTTCAATGACTTGCTTTAACCCTTGACAGTTAGCAGATTCTGTTGTTTTATTCATATCTCTATCCATTAAATGGTCAACGTTTACTTGAAGATATTGCCAAGCATTGTGCAATTTTTCAATTGGTGTGCTGCCTCGGACTTGTTCGAACACTGCTCTGCCTTCTTCTGGTAATTGATGTGTATTTCCATCTTGGATCGTCTGAATAATATTTCGAAGAACCAGACAATCTTGAATGATACTTTTGTACACCTGGCTTTGAGGATGTTCGACCACTTGACCATTGACAATATTTACAGGTCGCACAATTGGTGGCAATACAGGTACCACATCAAAGAAAAAGATGTCCGTTGGATACTCAATATTAAGGATTCCAAAGCAAGGGACAATCACTTTCAAAAAATCCTTTTCATTTTGCCAGAGCTTTCTAAGGTATTCTTTGGACTGATCAGGCATTATCAGTACTGTGGTCAAGTTGTGAACTACCTTATTTGATTTTGGGGATTCAAAATCAGTGTCTGAAGATTTAGTTGTCATAATCTTATTCTTCAGGGTGGTAATTTTTGGAATTATTTCTTCGCAATACATGCACATTTTCTGTGCGGTATACTGTTTTAACACACTTTCAACATACAAATGCCATTGAGTATTAATGTTCTTTGTTTGAGATTGAACATCCTTGCTATGGACAACAGCTTGCGAGAATCTAGTTCTGTTAAAGAGATTTTGCATGTATGTCTCTATCACGTCTTTGACATATTCAGTCTCACCTTCCTGAGGATTATTTGGATCTATTACAGCCATTACTTCATAGTCCAGACCTTCAAGATCAGTCAAGAATCCTTGTTGCAATAACTTCAGTTTAGCACACATAAGTAACTTAATATAGGGAGGAATTTGCAATGTGAAACATTTTAAACAAGACAACTTCATGAGTACAGCCAATCCTCTATGAAATAGGGGATTAATTACAGGCATTGGCAGTTCTATGTGTCCAAAGTGGCCTGGACATTTGAAAACATTACATCCACAAGTAGCACATAAGTCCGAGCTTTCAGCCAAGGGTCCTGGAATGTGTATGCCAAGCATAAGATGCAATAATTCTGCACTATTTTTAAAACGTACTTCATTATATCTCTCTATTACTTACCCAATGCAGGATCATACAATCCGCCTTTCAATGGATGCCCAAGAACATTGAAAGACAAGGGCGTTCGTATTTTTGTTGCACTAAGCTTTCTTATGTCATCGGAAGTAAACATAGAAAACATTAGACACTTGGGGTCCAAGTGTTTCGGAGTTAAACGTGGTCTGTGTTGCTTGTGCATTGTTGTAACTTATTTGGCAACTTTGTAACTGTAAAGAATAGTTGGTAGTAGTTACAAGCACTTTTAAGTAATAGAATTAAAACGAAAGTTTGGTCTACGTACCATTTGCAAGTGTGTACTCCTAAATGTACCTCACACTTCCACTATATTTGGATACAAATCGAGCCTGTTACAGATATTAATGTATAAAAATATTCATTCTTAGCAAATCATACATCGTCTGTCACAACTAGGTTATCACATTTTCGCTACCTCGCACATGGTACTCACAAATTCTACAAACGCGTGGTGATTGAAGCTGATTGGAGCATCAGTTGCGTTTAGCCTCCTGTTGTCCATGGAATGAACTATAGTAATTATGTGAGTTTAGCAGGTTGCCGCCACACTCTACTGCACTCTATTTACCATTGCTTACCATTGCTCACCATAGACACCTAGATACGCACATAAGAGATATATTTTTTAGATCTGGATTTTTTCTGTCGTCATACTGCTTTTTGTATGATGCATATAATATACTATCTAGTATGTTGCGCTTAAGTGACAGTTGACAATGATCCCTGTCTCCAGCCTCTGTAAACTAGTGTAAAGGCGCAAATTAAGGGATCATATCGTTAAATTTATATCGGTAATTTTGTAAACCCGCAAATAAAATTGCCAGCCTTCACGTGGGATATCCTGAAGATGGAAAATGACAGTCCCATTATATACGGACTGGAGTTTCAGGTACGAGTCGTGGCCCTGTCTATGCAATGAAATTTAAATCCCCTGCAATGGGTCCCTCCAGGTACATCATTCTATGCTATTCCAGATCAGATTTTGCAGAATATTTTTATGTAACATTTTAGACAAGGGCTTTGTCGGCGCAAACTGCAGAACCAGATATTGTTCGATTCTTAGTAGGAACTCAATCACTCAAATTCAGTAATAATCAAGTGCACCTGGTGGAACTTAATGAAGAAACGGATGACATAAAGACACAAGTTTTCCATCATCCAATCGGTGAAATATGGGCTTTACAGGCCTCACCAGTAGATCCCGATATTTTTATAACTTGCTACAATACTTTAAGTGGTCAATATCAATGTAATCATGAAACAAAAACACGAGGATAACAAAAACAGCAAATTTATTTAGAAAATGTCATTATAGATGAAGGCACTTGCCAAATGAAAGGTGCTATTTGGAAGATGCCGGTATTGGAGGAATATACAAATGAAACTGAAGATCTGAAGAAAATAGCTGTCATTGATACCACTCCTTATGGTAGCGATCTGAAAACTATCTGCTACCATCCTGGAGATTCTACTAAGGCTGTGTCAGTTGTTGATAATAAGTTTATACTATGGAACCTGCTAGAAAGTGGACCAGAGGTAGAATAGTTTCATTCTTGGTATGAAAATTTCTTAAAGAAAGTGGGTTTCAATTGTGACTACTACATGACTTAGGCTTCTACCGTTGGCTCTTTAGCGAGCGAGGGCCAAGCTAAGTTCACTAATGGTAAATGGAATCCGCATAATGGGTGCAATCAATTTGTAACATTAAATGAAAATAATGTTAGAGCATGGGACTTCAGAAGTCCGACAGAAACATCATGGACGATATTGTCTGCCCATTCCCAAATCATTAGGTAAAGGCAAACATGTAGGAAATGTCAATATAGATAAAATATTGTATTAACATATGTATTGCAGGGATTTGGATTTTAATGCAAATAGACCTTACTTTTTGTCTACATGCGGGGATGATGGATATATGAAGTTCTGGGATATCAGATCTCCATCCGAACCTGTTCTATCACGCATGGAACATTCTCACTGGGTTTGGAATATTAGAATAAATCGATTTCTTGACCAGTTAGTCCTAACATCAAGCAGTGACTCAAGAGTCATATTGTGCAATGTTGGCTCTGTCTCATCCGAATGGTCACATAGTATTTCATGCGAAGGCCCCACTGAAGAGGATGAAACAGCACATGAAGATAAAAAAGTCAAGTATGTAGAAAGCGTAGCACTCAGGTGAAATATAATTCATTCTATAAGCTGCAAATGTATGTTCTGCAGATTGGAAGATGGTGTGGTAGGAAGATATGAGGAGCATGAGGATAGTGTGTATGCTGTTGAGTGGTCTTCGGCTGATCCTTGGACATTCGCATCATTAAGTTATGATGGAAGATTAGTTCTAAATAAAGTTCCCAGAAAATATAAATATCAAGTATTACTATAAATAAATAGATTAGTTTTATTATAATGCGATGGACCTTCTTTCCTACATGAAGTTATATTTATTTAACAAACAGTTTATTTACGATGTAAGTTGTTAATTTGTGTAAATAGCCTGGTACAAGAATTTTATATAGCTCTCGATTTAAAAAAGTCATAATATAGCTTTATCTTATTGCATTATAATAATGTTTACTTCGTAACATTGGCTTACAATCTCTCTGATACTCTACTAGCTACACTTCTCAGCTGACCATACACCTTTGACGGTGGACTACCAAGAATTAAGTTACATATTGCTCTTCTTGCCAATTGAATATTCTGATATGACCCGAGTATATGAATTTTACTGTCTGCCAGTACTATTCTAGTCTTTGTAACATTCTCAATAGTAAACTTTGTTCTTCCACCTTTCCCCGCTAATCTTCCAATTGCTCGTGATAGATGATCACCTTTCAGTGGTTTTACATCTTGAATTTCAAAAGTTTCAACAAACAAGTCATCCAAGCGTAATAAAGCTAATGCATCTTCAATTTCAAACCCATTAATAAATGCTTTGACAAAATCTGCTCCCTTTTGAAGATTCGAAATGTCCGGAGTTTGGGGACACGTGCGTAATTCTACATTCCTTGACTTCAAATTAAAACGTATTTGTAGTTGCAAGTGCTCGACGATAGGCGTAAATATTTTCATCCAATTTTCCTTTAAAGGTGTATATCTATGTGCAGGAACTGCAACCTGAAAAAACATTGTTATTTGTATATGTACGCTAAAATTTAACACTGAGTGCTAAACCACCAGCAACCCTCCTTACTGATGCGACACTCAATGTTAAAAGAATAAGAGAAAGTACTACATTAAGAGCTATTTACTTTTCGCTGTTCTCCACCTTCGACATTTTTTGCCCTTTTTGCTGTCGTGTGTTTCTTAGATTTTCCTTCTACTCCATTAACCACCTCCACCTAAAATATTGTGTTATAAGAAACATATTTCAGCAATATTTCGGAAAAAAGAGCAATTCATTATCAGAGTGTATTTTTACTAATGTCATTCGTTATCATTTGGTGAAGGCGTGTATTTAGATCTGAGTAACCTATATGCATACCTCCATACGACTTTCGCTCGCATGTCGCTTCTTTCTCCCTTTCGGCTCTTCGAACTGTTCAGTCTGCGAATTATCCCTTACGTCCTCAGTCTCATCACCCATTTTTGATTGAATATCGTCACGTTACTTCACTGTACGATTAATTCAGACACGAGGGCTGCATGTATACATATTTTGGTTCTTATACACGTGTGATTCTACTAAAGTCCTGTCATGCGCTTTCTCTGCTTTGCGCATTGCCGCGAACTCGTGCGCATGTACATAGACAGTTCTGAGCATAGGTTGGTATTGGTTGGTAAAATTAAACTAATTACCTGCTAATACCTACTAATACCGCTAATACCTACACATGCATTTGCGTGCCATGCGTGCTGAGCCATCAGACACCAGACCGATTGGATGGACCGAATTTTATTATCTAGCACAGATCGCACAGACGGCACACGGTACAGCTACTACCACCCCTACCACCTACTGTTACCTACTACACGCTGCCGTAATAAAGATGAGACGTGTTCGATAGCTCCGTTTGAAAATTTTCATGCCACACTTTTCTACATAATCACTGAAATTGCACATACGCATCATAATGTCGCACTAGATGACCGAATAGCGCAATATATGTAAATATACACGCTACCTTGAATTAACAATCAACTATAATAATATCAGAATTGTTTGGGCGTTTATGTTTGTGTACACAAACACTCATGGGCTACTCTCATCTTATTGCACATACGTATGTATATAAAGAATGAAAGCGCATCAATATTCATATTTTAAAAGCAAAAACGTTTTTGGGAGTTATCCCGAAAATAAAAAGAAAACAGGTGCAAGTACAGAAAAAGCAGTTGCGTATTTTTTAAAACACATATTCTTCATTTATCTTTAAGTGTATGGTAATTAATATTTATATAATAACAAGAAAAAAACCTTCCTCGTCGACTTGTCTACAGTAATTATTGAAAGGTACAATTAGGAAATTACTAATGTATCCACTTTGTGTAATAATACGTAATAATATAATTGCAGTATTCTTTTCATCATAGCGCGATTTTCTTTCACGTACTCGATACTTTCTACAAATATAATATTGTATCTAATTCTTTATTCATATATATATATGTATATATTCATTGTATATATATATATATATATATTGGATTATTATCAATCGTTTTACTTTTACTGCTATTTGTATCATTTATCCAAATACTAAAAATACAAATATCTTTGCATACAGTAGGTTTTAAAGTCATCAAATATATTGGCTGCATCTGGTGATCTTAAAACTCACACCCATATACACAAACGAAGATTTTGGAGTGCCGCAAACAGAATTAAGGAGCTTTCATCTGATCAGTAATTGTTGAAGATCTCTAAATAACCACGAAGATGAACATTTCAATTTTAGCACAATCATAGTGCGTCGTAGAAGTGGTAGCATGTAACTTGTTGGCGTACAAGAGTATAAAGACCAATTATTTATTGAGCTTCAAGTATACACCAGAGAGTATTCTTTATTTTTAACTGTATCGTGTGTCAACAGTCGTGTCATATTACAATTAGCGCACGATCTTTGGCGTATCGACATTACCTTTCTTATACTATATGTATATGCAGTCATACAGTAGGTAAATTTCAGAAGCTCCTTAATTATGTGAGCATGCGAGAGATTTCCCTATTTTTAATATATTTTATTTACACACAAAGCTTAGTTTCTGTATGGTCTATACAATCATATAAATGTAATATTCAATGATAAAATTGTAACACAATAATTCCTATCCTACCTATCTAATGTCAAGGAGAATATTTTACATCGAAATTACAATACATTTCGTTACCGGTCATTTTCGAGTTCCACTATTAAATTACTATGCTTTACATTACACGCCGTCCCATTGCAGTAGAGGGCTTGGAACAAATGAAACATGATGCGTGTGTAGTTTCATCTGGTTTATATATACAGCAAAAATTCCCATCCATGTGAAATAATTATACTACTATTTACAATATACGATCAAGTGTCTATCGAAATGAATTCTGATGGACAAGCAATATATTAACCCAGCGGTTTAAATTAATATTAAAAATAGAAAAAAGTTCAACGTTACCGTGACCCATAAGAATTGGGACTTTATTTTACGGGCAGGAGCTTTGTTAAAGATTTTCCTATTTCAAATACAAGTAAAGTCAATACAACGTTACATGACAGAAATATTTTTTTGAAGTATGTACTGCTTTGCTTGGTAGCCATCGAAAATCTTAAAGAAAAGTCTAAGATAATTCCCTAAATTGATTTCTTGAGCACTTCACGCGCAGTTATCCAAACAGTCACTATTACTACGGTCCTAATACCTCTGATCTATAATCGTAGATGTACAAGCATCAGAATCAGATAAAAGCGGCTCCACCTTATAAGAATCCTCCTACACTTCAAACGTAAAGCATGTGAGGCTCAGATGGCTTCACTGCATGGTGGGACTTAACTAGATTCGATAACAGATAGACATTAACTGCAACATAATGCTACAATATGTTCACTTTCAGACGAATGAAACTCTGTATACGCATATGTATAACTACTATCGTGTAAAAATTATTTCTTCTAAGGGAGAGAATGGAATACGCATATAACATGATAGAAAAAATGAACGTACATTGGCAGAATCCAATATTCTAAAGCCATAAATGTTCTATGTTTAGACTATCAATCGAATTGCATGTTTTAGAGTCCATTAAATGCAAGCTTCCGACATGAAAAACGAGAAGCACGTACATGATGGCTACCACAGATGCACGTAACACTTCAATCCTCAACTGTATAATCCACATTTATACAATATAAAACTATATTATCTGCTCACAAAAACAATGATTGATAAAAATCACGTTTATACATATACAATTTTATGTATATACGTATGTATACATTCTGGTACAATGCATTTCAGGTGTCGCCAAAGGGTGCTACTAGTCCTCGGAGCACGATCGCGAATAATAATAATGACAATGATGTTGCACAAGTTTAGTTATCACTAATTTAATAAAAATTTAAACAGTTCCTATATTTACAATGAGAGGTGCTTCCTGTTTCTTTACAAGAAATTATTTACAAAATATATTCATTCATATATTACCTATCAAATTAACATTGTATTAATATTTCCTCTATAATAATTATTCTTATCGTTTTCAAATATTTATGCATGGTTTATTCCAACGTGCTGTTTATGCTTCATAAATAAAATAAATCCTTTTAATAACCCTATACCTCTGCCCACTGCGATATTAGAACTCAAGACGAACTTTCTACTGAAAGACTATGTTTACTGATCCAAGAGAAAATCTTGTACCATAATGCAAAGTAGAATACATCTTTCTATTGAATGCAAATGTAGTATACTTTTTTTTTCCGAGTAGCGAATGTATCATAAAACACCCCAGCATGGTATACGATTCAAAGTCCATGATTACAAATCTATAGAAAAGTACGATTGTCGAAGAAATGTTTTGAGAAGTTATTCTTAACCACATGAGTACTCAAGCAATAGTATTTTGAGACTTATGATTATCCAGATCTTATTGTTCGCCATAAGAATTACCGTATAAGGTCATTGCAAGGTGTATATGGGACAAATTGGTTGATAATATGAAAAAGTTGAAATTTCACTAGTTGTAGGAATGTGCCAAATATTATTAAACAAAGTCTATCAGTAAAGTCGTCAGAGTAGCGACCTAAGCCCCACCATTCAAACTAATTTGTCTTTGAGAAACATGTCATTTCACGGCAGTACTGTCAGATTTCGAGTTCGGTGCATGAGAAGTTTGAACTTTCTTTTACCATATTTGATATTGACAATATGATAATTATATCATAGAAGCATTCATTGCCTTTACCAAATTCAAATTTGATTTCATACTACGAATCGTTTTAATTCATGATTGTTTCATAAAACTCAGAATTGTTTCAGTTTCACTCTTCGTTTCACAAATTGATATACTAAGAAACTTTCATGTCTGTTTAGAGCTACGCGATACACGTTGCTGTGAACGTTTGGCAAAGGAAAGTTTTCACATTGTTTCGGCAGTTTTTGATTAGTCCAGTTACTTAGATCGAACTGTAATGCATTGCGCAGACCATATCTCAGTAACCAAACCCTATAGCGTAGGAGTAGAGTGTAATTGAGAAAGCTAGATGGCTGTATTTATACCTGTCCAATCATATTTCCTAGTTCGCTCTATAGAATGCAATTGTCTGTTGAATTATAATAAGAAATAAAAGCTGGAGATTGAAGAGAGAGAATCAAGATAATTGTAATAATAGATACGGTGAGGTGAATACCATCCAGTACTCTTAACACAATACTCCTACTACGCATACATCAAAATCTTGTGCGCTATCGACGCATAAAGTTTCACCAGGTGGGGTCCAGCCACACGGCGATCAGATAACCATTTATAACAGATAGACAACCAGACGGATAGGCCTTGACGAGCGACGGTAGCTAATCACTGTCAAGGTCACTTCCCGAAGGTCATTTGTTTTCTCGGGATATTCGCCTCCGTTTTGCCTGTTCTGCTGCCTCGGCTGTTACTAAAACAATGTTCCCGCTGAACGAGGTATATAGAACGGTATGCGAACTATGCGATCAGAGTAATGGCATTAGAAGGCAGTGCGAACATAAACTTAGATGCGTAATGTGGCACTATATAACAGAATCCCTTCAAATCAGACTACAGCGTGAATAATTATGGTAAACGCAAATTCAGATGTATTTTTGAGTGGTCTACGTACCAGCACCACTTCGAGTTTTCCGCCTGGTAATATCGTCTGTGGATCTAGTTGCACCCCTTGTATTGCTTGCTGGAGTTGCTAGTGGTGAAGCTGTGTTCTGTCGAACAGACCTTCTGGTCGTTACTTCTCCTATCGATTCGTTGCTGGATACGGAAGTACCTCGCAGTCTGTCCTTTCCAACAGTAGCTCCCGCGGTTGTACTTGGTTGTTTGGTGGTTAATAAACGGCTCTCTCTTTGCACTCTATTACTGGCATTGAAATTTGATATATTACTGGAATTAACTTGACTGCCAGAAACAGTTGTGCTTGTACTTGTTCTAGAATAACAAAAATTTATTTACGTAAGAGAGCTTTCGAATCTCTTATAAATTGAGATATGCACTGATGCTACAAGAATGCACCGATATTGCTTACTTTTGATCTTTAGACTTTGGAGATGCAGCGGACGTTTCGTCTGACAATCGCATTCTTGCCTTTCCGACAGACTCAATCAACGGTTCATCATCGGACGAATCTACTTCTACCACAATGGGACCTAAAAATATAAAAACGCTTGTCAGGTAATTCAGGTCCGAACAAATGATACTGGTGACATGTAACATGAAAGCAATGATTTTATGTTTAAGAAAATATGATTGAGAATGCGTTAGTTAATCTTTATGTCCAACACATTTTGAATATCAAAATAAGAGCAATATCGTGAAGATGTAATTGTTCCTTTACATTCATTGAAATATTTTGGCACTTTCTTTATCCTGTTTTTGGCAGTCTTTATTGTTCGATAAAAAATAAAGACAAGAAAAAGTAGATGCACATCTAACACATCAACATAGGTACTACATGAAAAGAATATCAATTCAGATATGCAAATTTGAAAAAGATCTAGCTACTAAGCAATAACAAAAATAGATATACACCTTTCTTGGATTTCGCCAATATGTGGAACCCCTTCTTAGATTGTTCTTCTTTAATAGGTATTTGTTTTTTTAAAGAACCTGCTTCTTCAACACCCATGCATGCTTTGATTAGTTCTGCAGCATTTTCTGAACATTTTCGTTTGCCTGGCCTCGGTTGCGGGTCCTCAGCAGTGCTTGATGCTACAGAACTCTCACTCTCTTGGCGCTTTCGTTTCCCCATTTTAACCGTTGTATTTGGAGACAATTTTGATACTCCCAATTTTGGACTTGCTTTAGCATACGGTGATATACTGCGTCTTTCTTCTAACTTGTTGGGACCATGTGGACTGCTTTTAGGAGTTTTTGCAATGTCAGGACTGTTGAGTTTTTGCGATCTCGTTCTTAATGATCTCTTCTCATGTGTGTCGTTTGGGATTTCTATTAATAATTGTTCTAGTAACGATTTCGGCGTCCTTTTAACATAGTCGTCCGTACTATGGGAATTCAATCTTTCTACAAAGTGAGTCTCCTCGCTGTCTTCTATACAAATAACGTCTTGACGACCTTCCAATTCTTGCTTTCGTCGTCGCTTACGCTTAACGTGATCCACATCACTAGAGTCCACTTCAGGATTTTGCGCTGCGGGGCTCGGGGTTTCATCCCGTTGTAACACCACAGGATTGGAGTATGTATATAAAGGGGGAGTAATTCTAATTGGTTGAGGATCATCACCAAGGGGCGACTGTATACCTGCGCTTACATCACTTGCATCATTGATAATTTTCTTGACTAAATCGTCCGTTGCCTTCTGAAGATTCAAGGAAGATTCTCTCTCTGGTGCTTGCTGGTGGCTTTGCACATTAGGTGTGTGATTTTGGTCTGGACCCGGTTCTGTCTTAACTGGTGCCATAGTTAAAGAGGCCCCAGAGTTTTTTTTTACATTTGATTCATCGTTTTGCCTCGTGTCATCAACTTTTACGTCAAGTTCTGGTTCAACTTTAACGTCGGCTTCGCAGTTTGCTTCGTGGGAACTTAAGCTGTTCAACACCGTGCTTGCGGTTTCGCTTGTATTGGTTATCGTATCGTCGAGAGTCTCTGTCTTTACTTTATTACATGCAATATGATTTTGAATTACAGGCACACTGTTATTACTCTGTCCGTGAGGTTCATCACTTAGTTTAATTGCACTGTTGTCCTCTATGACTGTCTTTTCACTATCCCCAGACACACTTTCGATAGTTCGTGACACTTCATCCGTGGAGTTTTCTGTACCCTGATTGTCTTGTTGGCTAGCAGAACCTTCTAATTTAACACTAGAACTGTCTTTTTCGGAAAAATCTTGTGGTTTCTGCTGCGCACATTGTAATAAATTATTATCACTTTCTACACCGACAGATACAGAAACTGCAATAGTTCCTGACCCAGCAACCAATGGACTGGCTACAGCTTTCTCACTTTCAAGCGGTTCTAAACTACGGGCTAAATTATGATCTTCATCCCTTCGAACTATTGGAATTGAACTCTCATTAGGTTCGTCCTTTACATCGTGCTCACTCGAACTTGACCTATTGCGGGTTAAATGATTTTCGAGATAATTCGTTACCGAAACTGGGTTCAATCTTTGCGAATCACTGGACTTGAGAAGTTCCGAATGCGAATTTGAACACATATCACTACTACTAGTTGAGGAAGGCACGTTCTTGCTGGTGGCTGTTGGGGATGTCTCCTCTTGAACAGCAGCTTTGGAGCTATTTTGCGTCACTGATTCACTAGCTGGCCTATGCAAAGGAGACTCCCCCTGGTTCGGCGATTTCTCCGAAAGAGCATCCATAGACTCAATACCCGAATCCTCCCCAGCGCCGCCACTTCCTACACGCTCGGCACTGGATTCCACACCGATTGCGATGGGAACTGTGGTCTCCAACAATTTCTGCTTTACTTTTGCCTCTGTTACATTAATCTCTCCAATTGGTAGACTTGGTTTGCTAGCAGCTACTTCAACAGTCTGACTTTTGGGAAATTGGTCCATGGTATTGCCAAGAGGTGGGCTTTGTGCAGTTTTTAGTAAACTAACTCTTTGCGCATTGTCTACTTTGTTCTCCACAATCGCCTTGTCAGGTTGCTCTTTTATATGATTTGGAATCACTTTTTTTTGGTTCATGTAGTCAGTTTTATTATGCCTGTTCACAGAACCAGTGGCGTCACTTTTTGAAACCATGTGATTTTTTAACTTCTGAACTATGCTTTGATTTTTGCAGGGAATTATCGAGTTTGTTTTACAACTATCAACCACTTCTGGTTTTCCCTTTACGGCTGTCATTCTATTCACAATTGTCTGTGGGTTTTTTGCTAAAGTATCTGGAAGTGTATTGGTTTTGCTTTCAAGGGTGGCAGATGAAGTTGTATCGGTCTGTCCTGAAGTGAACGTCGGCACTCCCGTAGAACTTTCATTCTCGAACGACGAACTGCTTACTGCTTTTACAGTTTGAATCGTGTTAGCGGAAGAGCATTCAGAAATACTCTTTTGATTACTGAACGCGGTAACCTCTGCGTTTTGAGATTCTGTAAGCATGTCAAAAAATCATTAAAATCAACTGGAATTGGTCTAATATATAGCGGAAATAGCAATAAGAGGGCTGAACGAAAATTTAATCTACCTCCTAAGTGTAGATCCTTTTCATCCATCAGGCTTAATCGTCTTCTTTTTTCTTGCCCAATTAAGTCCTTTTTAACGCCATTCACTTCTGTTAGTCTTGAAGCAACAGCATTCAACGTACTATTCTTCTCAATGCCGGATCTGTTAATATCACTGTCACTGGTTCTCCTAACTTCTCCCACTTTCTTAACCGGGCTAAACTCGGCCGCCGCCAAAAGTGTATCGACTTTTCTTATCGATTGGTTAGAATCACCTTTATAACCAAGCTTTCTCCATTTCGCTTGATTGTCTAACATCCTGCCGCCAGACAGGAGGTTCTGTTCACGAAGTAAGCTGTCTCCCGATTCCAGCTTCTTTTTAGAATCTCTTCTCTTAGTTTTACCTGGAACATGTTACGATAGTAGATTTAGATTATTAATCAGTTTTCACTTTGGAAGAACTCAATCTGTAGCAAAAGGGCATCATACCTCCGCCTATTTTATGCTCCTGAGTGTGATTTTGAATGTCCATTTCCATTTGACTTTTGGTTAAAGGCTGCTGAGTGTTAAGAGGTTGGTTTAAAATGTTTGTCTTATGTTTAGAAGGGGATGGTATTCTGCTGTTTAAAGGTATGTCATCTACATCACTACTTTTACTCGAACTGGGCTTTGTAGTACCACTTTGACTTCGAATGGAATCCATTTGCAATTCTTGTTTTAAGGCATTCGGTTTGGTAACAACTGTTTGCATAACGTTGTTTACTTTGCTAATAGTGTTAGCACTATTAATCATGGTGGAATTAGACAGGGGCAATTTGGATGCAGAAGAAGTACCTATTATCATACTCAAAGAGGACTTTTTCTGTAACAGTTTGTTTCCATCAAAACATTCCTTCATCTTTTTTAATTTTCCCCTCCTTTTAATACTGGCTGGATCAGATTCGCCATCTTTTAAAGATTTCTTTTCCTTTTTCCTGATTTGTACTACCGAAGCATTACGTCCTCTTAAAGAAATATGTAAAGGAGGCACTCTTGGTTCATCACCAGTTCCTGAATTTGGTAAACCAGCTGTAAACATTTTATTTACCGATTTATCTGCCTTTCTGACCGGTGGCGTATTTACAAAGGAGACATCAACTTTATACGCCGGCGTAACCGGTTCGGACTTTTCCAGTTTTAGTCTCAATTTGATTTTCTCTCCAGGCATCGGACTCTGAGCTGTATCCCTACTGGACTTTATTCTACTATGCTTCAAACTTCCTTCGCTGGCTGTCGATTTAACAGTTGTTTCCGAGTCGGATTGATCTGTATTTGTGGTGGTATCGTTTCTTCTGGAAAAATTACTGTCTGCATCATCGTCGGAAAATATGGAATTGGATCTATCGTTTGACGGGGATGGAAACGAAAAGAAGTCATCCTGATTATCAACTGCACTTTCTGGCTCAGAATCGGAGCTCTCACTAGGCATGGGTTCCAAATGTCCAGTCAAAGGATTAATGAGAAACTGCCGGATTTTTCCAGTTGACGTATACTCTGGTTCAGGAGGGTCTTCCTCAGGTTTTGGAGATTCAGTAACTTCAACTTTTGTAGCTGGTGAAGCAATAGTAGCGTTCGTAACGTGATTTGTATGAGAGCCACATTGAGGAAAGGCACCGGAAACCTGATTCGTAATTGGCAGATGGGTGGTATTAATTTGAGCACCTTGTGGAATTGTATTACTTTGTGCGTTCCACGTGGTTCCATTTGCATTTCCTGGGGTAGTTTGATAGTTTCTACTGAGAATGTTCTGGCTCTGCCCATAACGGAAATCATTTGTGGCGCTGGTGTTCACATTTATATTTTTAAGCTGATTATGATGCAACTGTTGTTGCACATTAAGAGTTTGTGCTTGCTGGCTCAAATGGGGTTGAGGTGGAACTGGTTGACGAGTGTAAGGTGGAGGTGTTTGCTGCCTTTGATTGTTTAAGTAACTAAGCCTTTGCTGTGGAACACCCATGCCCACCGTTTGATTCTGTATTATTTGTTGTTGTTGTAGCATTGACTGATTGTTGATTGATGTACCCTGCAGAGATGAATTGCTTGTTTGTTGCGCGATTAGAGACTGTTGTTGTGAAGAAGTTTGCTGCGTTAGCAACTGAGGCGCGTTTAAATTCTGTTGCGAATTTATCTGTTGTTGTTGCGTTAAGATTTGATGCTGTTGCTGTTGCAGTAACAGTTGCCGTTGATGAAGGGGTGTCCTAATTTGTTGTCCATTAATTGGATGTCTGGCTGACAGCTGACCTTGCAATTGTAATTGCGGAGTCCTGTAAGCCAATTCTTGACGAATAGGAAACTTTTGCTGAATTTGCACTGGACCATGTAGTGACTGAGTAGGTTGTTGCAGCTGTCCACTGGTGGAAGTTTGATGTACACCCTGTGGCACTAAATTTTGACCTCCTACGTTAACTGGATGTTGTGGAATAGTCGAGGGCTGATTTGCATTAACAGTGGCAAATGCTGAAGTAGAAGACTGTGTCAAGTCAGGAATAACTGTTGTTGCCCCAATCAGATCTTCGGTTCTTAATGAGTCTAGGTTTGGTGGAGACTCATTAGGCGATGAGAGATCTTTCCTTCTAACCGTGGGTTTTTTAGAAGCTCGAATGCGATTGGTGATTCCAGTATTATCAATAACGGCAGGTGGCAACATTTTCTGTCCAGGTATCACATTATTTGGATGTGCACTAGCATCGTTTTGCAAAAGGTTCACGAGCAATGGACTGGACAAGGCAACTTGATTTCCATTGCCGTTTGAATTTCCTGCTAAACTGTTACTGTTGTTTGGTGACAGACTAGATGTAGTCGTAACCGAAGATTTATACTGACTCGCCAACTGACCAACTGTCGTAACTGACTGGGTCGTTGTATGCCCAGTGGTCAATGCGGTTGCTGTCACCAAACTTTCTTGGGAAGGATAAGGTGGAGGTGGTTGGGTGTGATGTTTGAATGGTATTGCATTCTTGATGGTTGTTGCTTGCGATTCTCGGCTATGAATTGCTTGCGCAGCATGTGTCATACTGGCAAATGGGAATGGACCATTGTAGTTGTTTCTCGGTGAAGCACTGGGATTATTTGCTACAGGTTGACTTGCAGCTACACCGATATTGTTGTTGCCTGTTGTTGACTGCACTGATTTTGCAATAAATGGTGGAATCGGATCACAGTCCGTCGGCGCAACCACATTCGGAGAACGAAACTGGGGCGCTTTTTCTGATGATGTACCTATAACAATACAAATTTAACAATTGTCATTTAATGATCTTTCATAATAATCATTTGGTTTTACGAGTGAACTTATTTCAAGTACACTTACCAGCTGCTATAATTTGGGCTACATTGCGTAACGCAGAAGAGATACTTGATGTATTACTTGGACCTGGGAGAGATGTTGAAGGGTCGCTGTCGATTGTAGCTGCATTGTTAGTGGATTCGTTCTGCGATTTGGTATTACTGTCTTGTGATACACTTGATCGTAATACTATTTCCTGTGTCTCTCCTCCAAAACGACTGGCTATCCTCAATGAGATCACCTAATATTTGAAGGAATATATATACATTATGATGACAATATGCTCATGGCACGCATGCAACCATCTATACATTGTTAAGACTAAACCTACCACTACCAGTCAATTCATCGGTTTCAAGTGGGTAGGAACTGGTATAAAAAAAGTGTTGGTAGATTTAGTGTTAATACCTGGTCTCCTTCCACCTGCACTGATAAGATGCCAAGCTGTGTAAGTGTTGGAGAACCCTGTGCTGCTAATTCTCGTAGACGTAAGGCAGCCTCTCTGGGTATTGAAAATGTGACTCTTACTGAGTTCCATGGCTCTACCTTGTTCACCCTCAGGCCATCCCCATTTTCTACAAATTCATGAAAAACTTGCCATAAATACAGAGTGCTCATGTAATAATGTATTAGATATTTATATCCATGAAGGCTTCTGTTTACCTTTGCAAAGCAAAGACTTAAGACGGTCAACAATGATTTTAAATTTTTGCGGAAACTCTGGGTCTCCGAGGTCCCCTTCACACGTTACCACCGTCTCGATTAGATCACCATCACTATCTGCCGCCATGACTGTGATAGTTTTATGAATTAATACAAACACATTATAATATAAGAATTGTTTTTGCCAGGACTATCCTTGTATCAATCCCGTATATTTATCTTTATACCCACTCTATGTCAAAGCATTATAAATGCTAAAGACATTTGTATGATTCAACAGGCTGGAATCTTAGCAATATCGGCTATATATGTGTAAACAATCGACTATTTTTTCTAAATTTTTGATAAGTCGTGTTATAACTGAACTATGACATGTTATATAATAGAGTATAGTATGTTATAGAACAGGCATTCTATACCAATCCTATATGACAAAGATCTTGATTTCTAATTAATACTTACCAACTACAAATCACATAACTACCCAGAGCGCTTATAGAAGCCTCAGGGTATCACTATACTATGTAGTGATGTTATTGTTGACTGTCGGTTATACACCGACAACCCCAAACCACTCCAGAACTAATGAGGTTGTTTCCTGTTTCTACAAAACAAAAGAAACCAGTGATACAAAATACAATATAACCTCTGCTTTTCCAAATATTACATACAATAAAAGCGATTAATGGCAATAGTGAAATACAATTTATACAAAGACCAAAGAAGTAGATCATTCTAGATATAAGCTACATGTAGGTACAAATGGTAAAGACCAGCCTGCTATAATTATATTGTAGTTCAATTGACAAAATATGTCATTAATACACATTCTAATAACTGACTATAATAAATTGAGCACATAAAAGATACATTGTAAGGCTAGAAAAGAATAGTTCATTTAGAAAAATAGCTAAAATTCAAACAATATACAAAATGCGTAATCACTAATAATGATTTTTCTGCCTCAACAATAAACACCAGTATGAAAACTTCACTATTTATTATACGTGTTTCAATTAAAAGTTACAAAGATTTATTACACTAATAGACGAATAGTAATTTTTTAACTATATATGGTTTGCAATCGATAAAATAAATGATATAAATAATAAGTGCCGCGAATACAGAAAGCTGTAACAGGGAACAGCAGAACTTCTCAATTAAAACTTACTAGGCACTGTCAAGTGCCCGGGAAACAACACAATAACAAGAAGCTAGCGCATAAACAAAAAGTGAGGCCAAGGAGCATTACTAGGTTATAATTTGATCGTGATTTTCATTAAATTATAGCGATTGATGAAACGAGTTGATGATTAAGGTCCGCTAGTTTGGCGGGATTGAATGAATTCGCGAGGAGATTTGAAGCCTAGCCACAGGGTGTAAGCCTTACCACTGGCGAACTGCAATTAAAATCTTTTGGGCTGTAAGACAGGGGCACAACTTCTCTTCCAAAGACAATAGGTTATAGGGAACTTTTTTAAAGCAGATGAGGTTTGTTAATCGTCGCGGCCCACAGAGCTAAGGATTTTTACGTCGAGTGAATCGATTTCGGCAATATCCATGATGATTTTCAGCGAAATAAGTCGTCCCGACCAGTGGATATCGGGGGGCCACCATTTTGTCCGTCGGGGGAGGTGTACGTGAAGTGGGCTCAAGCATGCTCAAGATAGACCGTCAAGTCTCAACATTTTTATTTCGCAACTCTCCCATTCAGCTTGGAATCGCGTATGCTTACCGAAACGGAGCTAAGATTCGATAACGTTTGGCATAGCAGCCAACAGGCCTCACTTCAGTCTTTACACTTAGTGATTTGGTACCGTATGAACACAGGAAAATTTTAACGTTACCCCATTTCTTTCCAACTTCGTGCGGGATTTCTCGCGTCCAAAATGCACGGAGACACACCACAGGCGCACTAATCTTAACTCAGTATACACAGCGCGAGTCTTACTTCACTTTCTGCACACGGGGCGCAGTGGAAATTACGAAAAAACTCGACATAATCGGTAATATAAAGGGACAAGTCATAAAACGCCATGAACAATAACAAGGAGCCGCCATTTGCAGTACGAACAACTGACATGCTCAAATCAATCCCGTAGGGCACGCTGGGTATCCGCAAGGCGCCATCTTAACACTCATTTACCATCTGACTTTCTTAACCCTTATTTATACAGATACCTTTAGCCCTTTTCCTTCATTAACTTTTCTTCTTAAAGAATTTTTGGCTTTTGCATTTTTTGCTATATTCCAATTTGCGGCTTCATTAGTACTTCCTCCTACTTAATAATTAGACTGATTATCTTGCTACCGTGCTATCTGTTTGAAAGACGGCCCATTCGTTTTACTGGTTTGGGACTTCAATATTTCGTATCCACAGTTGCAGTAATTAAGATTGATGTACAAGTATAACCTACGTTTTTCCCACATTTGGGTATACTATTCAGATTTACTATGTGGGTAGGTGATTTTTTATCCCAACTCAAATTATTAGTACTGAAATTATATTCTCACTTAACAATGTAACTTGTGTTAACAAAAGCATAGATAAAAGGTTGCATTCCATTGTGACTTGGTACCACAATAAACTTAAACTTTTTGATGTTTGGCTTGGCAGACCATATTATTCTATATAACTTTTATTATTTAAACATGTACAATGCATTTTTAGGTACCGGAGTTCATGACGATTCCTACATTCTGGCCTATGCACCTTCAACTTGTATTTACTTTTATAGTTGGCCCGATTCTAACAATCCAGCATCAATCATTTCCTTTAAGTGTTCATCCGCATTGTATGACCTGAAAACAACAAATCCACAACTGCAATTTTGCATGCGAACTAATATAAATGGAATAAAGTATGGAGCAAATAATATGTTGTATACTTGTAGAACTTTTCGTATCTGTTCTTCCTGGCGTCTACAACTCCTATTTTGTATGCTAATGTTACAGCAGCAGTAACACCTACCAACACTCCCACTTGTTTTTTAAGTTGAGATGTATTGAGATTTCGTAGCAGTGGCTTAGCTACTGACATCTGAAATTTACAAAATATTATAGTTAATGTGATCCGCTTTTATTTGCCGAGTTTTAGCCTCGATTTCAATAAAATTTCATGCATCGACGAAATAAATATATAGCGTGCCACGTTATACTGAAGTGATGCTGTGCCGAGTGTATTTAATTACGCAAATCTCTTTTGTATGATAGATCATTCATAAAAGTCTATTGCTATAAGTTGATGACTGTCTGTAGCCCCGTATAACTGCATGCTACTACCGGGATGAAGACAAGCAGGAAGACATTGATTTCATATTATGTAACTTTAATATTTAAGGCTAAATATGTAGTGACATTGGACATGGAAGGTAATTATGACAGAATATACATACTTTGAAGGCTTTCTTTGATAGTACGCAATTAGACAACCGTTATTTAAGTATTTAGCGATGTATGTTCGCCTGCCGAGTAAGTTGTGACGTTGGGTCGGCTGCAGTCGAGTTGAATTGTTCAAGCACGTACTATTACTATCTGCTGAAAAGGTATTCCGAAACGAATTTTGCTGAAACCCACCACGACATGTAGTACAATTAGATGCTCACCTTTGGCGTGGTAGTCTATTTCCTTCGGCCATAGTTATACAGGTGATACGCCTATCTTGTATTCCTAGCCAATGATAGATTAATAAATTGAACTCTTCTTTATCGAGCGATATGCTTGACGGGCACCTTGAGTTTTGGTTCTGGCTTCAACGTGGCCCCGTCAGTGAGCGTTCAATACATAGCGCTGCTTTCTGGTAGTCAACCGCCATTCAAAGCATTCTATTCTATGCTTTCCCAGTCTATGATACTCGTCAATAAGAAGTAGTCAACGCCAGTTTAGAGTGGTTTAGACTTCATCAAAGAACTTCGTCGTTATATTAATTTGATATTCCACATAGTGTCCGAGGATTTGATTCGTAATTCATTGTAATCTAGGGGTGTGCAAATCGAACAATGATGTGTAATAGCTGTATCACTTAGTGTCGCGTTCGTTTCGGGGGTGCTTAGTGATATGGACAGCTGACGAATGTAGCGAGCACAGTATACTACTACTGTGGTATCGAATCTGCGGTAGCAGATGCAAATGTACTCGACTAGTGTTTTTACGCTTGACTTATCAAACGACAACAGTATCTTGAAGTACTTTTACACTGGATCCGGCAGTGAGTGGCAATTACTGAAGCAATCTTTCCGTACCTAAATCATTCATTCTCTATTTACATGCGTATTACCCACTTACATAGATATATGCGACACATACTAAGCTATTGATAATTGTCGCGACGTCTAACTGTCGGACGTTTATAGTGTTAACGGAGCATTGTCGTATTCTTAACTCCGAATATTTCTTTGACAACAGGAGCATACTTTCTCGTCGGAAAGCTGGTCAAGCTGACTTTGTTTGAGAGTTTAATCTTGTAGACACTTCGCAGTGCGATAAAACAGTATACATCGCATTAGTGTAAACAGTTTCGATTCTCAATATTTTCTGATAAGGCTTTTTAACACTTCTGAACTTACTTCGAATCTGATAAATATATAAAAATTGGTATGCCTGTGCAGCTTCTAGTACATTAAAAAATTTCCAGACTTCTATAAAGCGCTGTATCGGAGCAGTCTGCTCTGTATATAGTAATCATGGAACAAATGATTCCATTGAGTACGCAGAGTCCTTTGACTTTATTAGTTAAATTTGGCATGATGGCTTGGAATAATACTTGCGGCGTTGAAAATTGTTCGGGGCACGGAGAATGCCATAATGGCACTTGTCTATGCGAGGTATACCTAAAGAAGTGATTTTAAAAGATAAATCATATGTGCAAGCATATAGGTATGATATATCATTAAATATTCAAACATTTTCTTCTCTAGATTCAGTTTGATGGGTCGGAATGTCATATTCCAAATTTGAGCTATTATATCGCATTTGCAACAATATTTTTCGTATTGGCATTTGTATGCCTCATTCAACTTGTAATGTGTATAGTAGCAGAATGGCAAAAAATGAAGGCACCTTCTTTTCTTCGAGCATGTAGGATCACTACTCAAAAGCTCTTATACTTTGTAGTTTTCTTGGCTTCTGTAATCCGTGGTGCATATTTTACTTCACCGGTAAGCAACATTAATTTAAGCCTTAGAACATATAATACTTTCCCTTAATGATCAAATTATATAATTTCCTCTTTCAATGATAGAATGCATTCAAAGAGGGATGGTCAAGAAGCTTTCTTTCTGCATACTACGCATTGTTGTTAAGTGGATCATCATTGATCGTTTGTTTTTGGGCTGAAGTTTTCCATTTGAGGGATGTCAAATGGGACAAACCACAATTTTTGTCAAAATCGTTTTTAGCATTTGTCGTATTTAATTTGCTAATATACTCACTCCTGCTGGCTGAATTTATTACCTCATTAATATACTCTCAAGAAGATCAGGTGAGTGGATATTATAATAGAACTTAAACAACTGTGCAATGTTTTTTTAAGTATCTAAAAAAGCAGTCTGATCAACATATCATTTTTTCCAGAGTTTTTACGCCCATGTTTTTAATGGCTGCTATGCTGTGCTTTTATTTATTGTTGTCATCTTCTTCTTAATTTACGGAGTAGAAGTATACTTTAAGGTATGTTTAGGAAGAGTATATGCTACCTCTTGCTCAGAAATGGTTGCTAACAGAACATGAAAATTTTATACCCATTAGGTCCGTGGTGGTTTTCTTAATGAATGCCAAGTTGCATCAATTGCTGCTAAGAAACGAACTCCGGATGAGTCAAAAGTTAATACAGAAGAACAAGTTACCGCCAAGTTATTTGATCCTGTCCCATCAACATCAGATGCATTACGCATGCAACAACAGATAAATATGTCACAATTACACCAATCCCGTTTCGGTTTAATAGCTCAGGCATTCATGCTTTTTATTGTAGTTGGATTTTTATTCAGTGAGACCCTTAGCGAATTTTGGAAAACGAAGTAAGAATGATAATTATTCATACTAAATGGTTATCATTTTCAATATCGAAATGACATGTTTCTGTGTCCAGAGTTCCCTTGCATAGTAGAAACTGGCATGATGTAGTATTTCGGATTATTGAAGTTGGGGCAGCCTTATGGTTCCCGTGCGTGCTATGGAATTGCATGAGGTATGTCAAATTCTTTTCTTTTGCTCTTGATAAATTTTGTGTATGTATCAATATAATTTTGCATATGATCCCATGATATTTCTTGTGAATTAGCCCTGAACAGTTGTGGATTTTGAATCCAAAACGCATTCTGAAAAGATTTGACCTCGATCAAACGCCGCACGTAAAAGAAATTGAACTACAAGAGAAGAGTTCTGGACAAGACGGCGCCTTACTCTCTGATGGTTCATCTATCAGTAGTAAAGATTGTTGGATTTGCTATGATAACGAACGACAAGATGCTGGACCGTTAATACAACCATGTCAATGTAGGGGTGACGTAAGCGCCGTTCATCATAATTGTTTGCGTCGTTGGTTGATGGAGGTAAATGTTAAAATCAGCGGACTATCTGGTTATCTCGTACATATCATACAATAGTACACTAGATACTATGTTGTTGGGATAATGTAAATCTGTCTAACCAACCACAGAGTTCAGTCAATGCTGATAGCCTCGCATGTAAAGTGTGCGGGAGTAATTACGTTGTCGAGCACGCAACACGATTAGATTGGCAGAATGGTCTAACAACACGTCATTGCCTGCAAACTATTGGTATAGTTACTACGATGTGCGCAACTTTTGGCGGTGCATGGACACTTATACAGTTGGTAGAAGGTCCGTTTGTAAGAATGTTGGCAGCTGGTGCTGCTTTATTAATTATGTATGTCTGCATAAGGTAAGTTCCATCATGACTTTACTCGCGTATGATTATTGTACTTTCTAATCCTGCCCTAATCGTGTTCATCAATCTTCTTATGTATACCTTTACAGATTTTTAAGTTTAAACACAGTTGTGGCATATCAACGAGCCAAAATTTCATCACTGAATATAATTAATTCAGATTGTAGCGTGAACGCTCAGGTGACTACAATCAGTCATACTGTTTCTGTAGATTTGACAAAATCCGAGACAGTTATGATATAAAGAATTTTGCCAGATATCAAAGAATCAACACTGAAAGATGTGGGTTTAATATTTTAGAGCATCCTAATGTTCATGCTTATCATTTATGTATGTAAAAAATATTTTTTATTATTCAGATATCGGACATATTTCTACAATACCTTACATCTATTTCGATGCAAGTAAACACAAAATGCTTTTAAAGTTGAATCTGATATAGTAGCAAAATCTTTCGATTTTATCAACAAACCTATTGTTTAATGTTAGGAATTGTCAAATTATTTTTTGTCGCAGTCTTGCTTTATTATTAACGATAAGAATAAGTTTTTACATGTTATGAGAATTAGACATTCATTTTAACGGACTTGTCCAAGTGACTGGTTCTTGGAAATGAAGGTGTCTGAAATGGAAATGATAGGTTTTGGTTCAATCGTAGTGTTTTACGATGATTACTGATTAAAAAGATTAAAAAGATTATATTCAATCAATTTTGTGTAAAGTACATTCAGCTTCATGTTTGGATTGAAGAGTATAATCGTTACTTTACTGGTGCAGGATACGGATATAGATGTAGACAATATACTTGTATGCTATAATCTTGTTAGTGATGAGCATAAAATGTTAGAATTAAATATTTATGAAGGAACATATATACACGTATATATCAGCAACTAGTTGCAATCTTGAGCCAAGACAAAAGTAGGAATGTTTTTAATAAGCGTACGTTCATTAAGTTAGAAATCCTCATATTTTTCCACACTGTTCTGCAAACTATGATATTCGTCTTGGTATTTCATGAGAATATCTTTGTTTTTCATTGGAATATCAGTATGTATAAGTAGTACGATTAGGTAGGTGTATATAGGCTCATGTAGAAGCATAATAGAATATTACTACGAACAAGAGTTGTCGTTTTTAAACATCATTAGAGGTAGAGTTACAGTTTCGTCCACTTGAAGTATATAAAAGGTACTATGACTACTAGTAGTCCACCGTCTATATTCATAGCCATTTAAAATAGGAATGGAAAATGACGTTATTTCTCTGGCGTAGAACCTTTATCCAAAGGAATAGTAACGATGTCACAATATACATGTAATTATATCATATATATATAGATATATATTATGCCGAACTCATCCGTCATGTACTGCTGGTATTAGTAGTGATTTCTATCAGCTGCATTTTGTCTAGAACCATCGCTTATTATTTGCCTTGATGTACTAATGTGTTTCATTATGAGATGACCATGTGTTACATAAGCAGTGCACACTGATTCTTATTGAATTGAAACAGACTGGATGATGAATTGGTAAAGGATCTAAATGTGACAACATGGTGCCATTAAATATATTCTTTTTGCTTTAGCTGCGACTTCAACCAGTGTTAATGGCTTTATTAAATTTTACATAATAATACTGATTATTTTGCGGAAATAGTTAATTATACTAGATATAAGTGAATTCTCATGTTTTGTTAATTAAATGTATGATTCTATGATTGTAAGCTGCAACACCAAACTTCAATTGTTGTAAATATGTATCATGAACTGTATTGATTTAGGAGAGAATAGCGATAAGCTGTGATATTACCATATGTATAATATGCTATTGATAACTTGACAATTAAATAAAGTGTTGAGAAATACTATATTACTACATTTAATTCTCTCTTTATAAAGAAAGTATTCACCAGCGCCATTATGTCGTAGATTTGCTGATGAAGCGTAATGCTTTGAACCGTCAACTGGAGCAGCAAATGATATTGAGTGTATGATTGGTAGGAATGATTCTTTTGAGGTACTGATTTTATTATCATTATATTATTCTTTAAGACAATTACTTAGATACGTATAAGAAATACATGATACCAATTAAATTGAATATTTTATAAGTAATGTAATTAGATATACAAATACAACAGAACTTAAAATAATGTTTAACATGATCTACTAATTTGAAGTTTATACTCCTTGACATTATGTTCTGCTCTGACTGTGCAATATAATATTACCTGTTGCCATGTGTATGTGTAAATATTACGGCAGGTTTACTCCTCAAGGTTCAAGACAAATATTGATGGATAAATTTTAAATGCACTCTGTATTTTGTTCAACCTACCCTGGAAGAATGCAATCTCAACCTAGTATATAATTCGATTTTCTATTTTCGAATTTTCAACCGCTGTAAGAAAAGGGAATGTCCAACAGGACTATAGTAATACATAAAGTATTACTAACCCGCGATTCCTGCAATTGCTTCTGACGCAAAATATTTCACATCCACGTCGCTGTCGGTGTTGAGCTTGTCAAGAATTGGTTTTACCTGTGTTTGCACTGCGCTTGGCTCAAGATATGGGCCGATTCGTTGCAGAGTTTTAGCAACATTAAATCTTACGTTGGCAACATTATCAGTAGCCATCACTAAGACAGTTGGAAGCATTACCTTTGTGGTGATTTCTGGGCCGCATACTTCGGCCAATACCTGCATAAGGGATAGTGATATTTTTTTATTTGTTTCGCCAATAAGACTAAAAAATCTTATAACTTACATTGATGCAGAATAGGCATGTCATCCTATGAAGGTAATTTTGATCCCTGGACATTGCCAGAACTTTCGGTATAACGGTGTTTTGCGCCCACTCGGCTCCGAATTTCTCCACTAATTTCTTTAGGTTTAGAGTAGCAGCTTCTCTAATCGCATAGACATGATCAACTAACCAAGTCATACATAAAGAATTTAACTTCTCATCGAAGAACTCAACGCCAAGTTGTCCAGCTAACAATGGCATATACCTGAAACAAGTGGAATGTTTCACAAAATTCCGGGTCACAATTGGAATTAGCGTCATAATCAATATATTTTGCACGTACTCTATTATGGCTAATCGTACCCTCCATTTAGCATCTTCAGCTAATTCTACGATAGCTGGCAAAAGTGACTGTGAAAGCTGTTGAATACCGATAACTTCGTTCACGCACTCTAGATTACTAATAATATTCAGGCGTACTTCTGAACATTCGTCTCTAAGTTGCGACAAAAATAATGGGAGAAGATGTTCGATTGTGCTATAAGTAACAAAAATCTTGATGATTATCAGACTCAGTCATATCCAGAGTAATGAGCAATATTTAACCATTACATACTTGTGCTTTCCAAGAATAGGGCTGAGACCCATTATAACACTGGCTAAAGCGGATTTTACATGCTGATTTGGGTCTGCTACAAGTTCCTTAACTATTGGTAATATGTTTGTCATTATTATTGACTCCTGATTGAACTTGTCAAGATTCTGGCAGAAATCACGAACTTTCTCGGCAGCCGCGGCACGTACTTCAGCCTCGATATCTTTTAATAGAACTTGAAATGCTGGTACCAAATCTGTTTTTGTAATTTCTGGCCCCACTGCTTTTTGCAGCTGCAAAGAAATGCTTAAATGGTATAGTTGTGACATATTTTTCTCACGTTAACAGTTAATTAGGATATGTTGATATATTTACATCTGTAAATTTGTCCGCCACCATGTAGCGGACTCGCCATGATTGATCACTGGCGCATTGTCTGAGAGTTGGCATAACGAGCTGTTCCACATCTTCCTGTGGTAACAATGCGGCAATACTGACACAAGCTTCAACTGCCAAAAGACGTACAGAATCCTACAAAATTTTATGTAGTACAGGAGTAGAACAAGTATGGCAATCACATAGATACAAATTTATTGAAAGAGTAAATTTACTTGTTCATCTTGAGCAAGTGTGACAAACACTGGGATTAAATCAGCCTTTACATGCTCAATTTCCATAACTTTTGCAAAATCCCCCAAGTTTGAAGCAGCCGCTCTACGGACCATAGGGGTGTCATCTTGACACAAATTACGGAAATGATCTCTTAAAGTTGCTGAAATTGACAAATGTTGTAGCTTAACAGACCTTACTGTTTCATAGACTAAATGAATTAATAATTATACAAGTTGAATTGTACCTTTAAGTTTTGGGCTGGTGCGTGGGTAACAAACACTAAAAAGGCCGCATGCCGATGTTCGTGACGTAAACCAATCACCCGAAGCTAAGCGGAGTATCAAAGGAACAAATTGTTCTTCCAAGTCCTCTGGAGTATGTTGCCATGCAATATTTCTTAAAGACTCCATAGCTTTGTCCCTTACAATAGTTTCTTCTACAGCCGCCAAACTTTCCAAGGGTCGCTAATTTTAATAAACAAGAAATTACGTGTCAACCCTTTTTGGCTGCTCCATAACATTAACTACCCATTTTAAATAGTTACCCTTCTCATAATTAGCTTTGTAATTATTAATAATTCTTCAAAGTTATACAAATTTAATGAAGATATAGGATATAGTTTGTGACAGTAACAATTAAAAAAAAAAGTATGCAATAGCAACCTACTACAAGAAACTTAATTACGTTCATTTATAACAGGATAGGAAAAAATTATTGTGAACTTTATATACCAGTAAGCAGTGTACGTATTCTGATCCCCCAACAAGTGGAGCGAATTGCCCAAGCTGTTCTGCCAGTGCCAAGAGGACTTCATCCTCATCGTACATAGAGTCAGTGAGAAACGGGATTAATTCAGTACGCGTTCTCTCAATGCCTAATGCGAGTGCGATTGTTGATAATTTCTTAATAGAATTCAGCCGTAACTGAAACAAATAAATGCCCAATTTGTACAAGTGGTAGGCATCACTCACGCTGCTATCAGAAGCTGTGATGCTTCGGTAAATTTCGTTGGTCAAACTATGGAACAGTGCCAGGGAAAATGAATGATACTGTTTGCGGGCAAGTAAATTCTCCGGCGCTATCGTAATATTTATTCGACCAAGGACGCCAAGTCCCGATTGACAGGAATCGAGTAGGTACGTTGATCGTCACCGCGCCAACCGCCGCCTTGAAACTCAGGCTCCTGCGGCGTCAGTCGGACAGGCCGAGCCAATCTACATGTCGAGAAATCGCAAGCAAACTCGGCAGAATCGAGATTACCTGCACATCTTCATTTTTGAGCTCGTCAATTAGAACCGCGATCGGATAAAGGCTGTCGTCCGTAGTAGTGTCGCTCGCTGCCATTTTGCTGCCGACCACACTTTAGCAATTTAGTTCGCCGAATGTTGCCTGCCTACGATCTCACGTCCCTCTGGCGATCACTGCAATGGGCGTTCGGTCAAGCGTACGCCTCGAAATCAAAAAAGAAAGACCCCTGCGCGCCTCGAGTTACAGCATAATTATGGGAAAACTGTTAATTGAAGTGTTCGATCGAAATCTATCCCGCAACCCCATGCGACTCTATGAATCACTGACAATCATGAGCAGAGGAATTGCCGCCAGATGGCAAATTCCTAAAAGGAAGATTCGACGAAAGTCGATGAGGGTTCACTGGGTTCACCAGAAGGAGCGCCAAAGTACGATTGGCGGTATGATGCACGCGGTGTACTGCGCGAATGAAATATAGAATTCTACTTGCACGTTGGCAAGAACAAAGGACATCAATTAGCAGGAGAGGATAAATGATCCATCCGAGACAGGTGGTGAGGGTTGGCTTTTTTTAAATACTATCTTAATGATCTTATTAATATACTAATCTACAGCAGGAATTGCCCCGCGTAGAGGGACGCCGCGGATAACTACATATAATGGATTACACGCGATGTGAGCCAGAGCACTTTGTGTTGGTTCAATTGGCTTAATTACCCATATTGAGCACCTTGTATGTTTGGCGGTAGAATTAGGGTAAATAGCAAATGCAAGGCAAGCGATCTCACTTCTTTTATTGTTTGCGTTTGCGCACTTGCACATATGCTGTTTATATGGATTTCACATTTCACATCCTTCGGCGAAGTTTTGCATTATCACTCGACGTCGCCGTGCGCGCTGGCATCGCTGGCACGCATTGTTCGAAAGTTTGAAAACGTTCATCTACATTCTGCAGCGTGTAATTGCTTGTTTGTGAATCAAATTTCTTGAGGAAAGAAATGCCTTACTGTCTCTGTCTTACTTACTTAAATGGCGTTCCGACGTCTTTTGCCAAGGACTACTTGCAGTAATTATCTACTAATGTTCCTACTTGTTGTGCATAAACTATATCAGCTGCTGTTAACAGGTATTGAGTAGGCTTGACACTATTTATAGTTTCGCTGATATAGGAGGAAGGCATACTGCTTATTGCCCTGCCGTTACGAAATTTTCAGCCCTCATTGAACGTCAGCAGAAGTGCACGTTATGATGAATGATAAAAGTCATAAAATATTGGATATTTTAGTCGGTACGATACTTTACTTTTGACGTATACCAAATAATCCATGTAGAATCACCGAATTTAGTATATTAATAATAAGGAGAGCTTAGAAACATTGGCTACTGTATTATGGATAAATTTGTTTCGCAGGGATCTTATCCAAATTGTAAATAAAGCATAGTTATTCTACATCAATGTGTAAACTGTTATTTACCACGTCCTTACCAAATAATTTTAACGGCACCTGCTTCATGTTCGTAATTTATTTACAAATTCGTATTGTCTCCTGCAGGTGTACGCAATCTGTGCAGGAAAGTTTGTTAATTGATGACAAACCACTACCAAATAAAAGGATGTCGTAGTAGCTTACTAAAGTGGGGAAGTCGTTATTATTTGTGTAATTGACTGTTTCGAGAATCGAATCGCGATTTCCCCGCAACGTTCTTTTTTTTTTCTGTTAATTGTTGCGTCATTGAGAAAATACAACTACATGTTCATTAAGATATAGGAACCTTATCATTAAGCAAACTTAAGGTGAACTGTGAACATACTTATTATGGAGCGGTGGGCTTATCAGAACATTTATAAGTAGTTAAAGTGCTGGTTGCCCCTACTTTGTCACATACCGTGTAGTACCCTCGTCGCGTTAAGATCGGGCCTGATTCTGTCCATCATGCCGTCCCGCAATTTCGACGACATCAAAGTCTTTGAGGACTCAGTGAATGCCATTGATATTATGCGAACGATCATTGATGTCGAGGGGCAAGATGATGCCTTTTATATTCTCGATGTCGCCGATGTCTTGGAAAAACATAAGATCTGGATCAGCAAAATGCCAAGAGTAACTCCACATTACGGTATGAACTCTTCTTCCGCTCTTCTTATACTTCGAGAAAATGATCGCCCAATTATTCATCCCTAAACTTACAAATAGTTTTATAAGTAAAAGGCGACAATTTTGATTTCCAGCTGTAAAGTGCAATCCCGACCCAATTGTACTCAAAGTTTTAGCCGCCGTTAACGCGAACTTCGATTGTGCTTCAGAGGTCAGCCTAATGAATTAGTAGATCCACAGTGGAAACAACGAACAGGCACCCCATGAAAATCTCTGTTTCTCACGAATTTTCCAGATGGAAATCCGGCAGGTCATGCAATTTGGAGTATCAGGTGACAGGGTCATCTTTGCCAATCCTACGAAGCCCGTGAATCATATAAAGTTCGCCAAGCAAATGAATGTCAGTAGAATGACTGCTGACAGTGAATTCGAGCTACTAAAAATCAAAGATATCTATCCCGACGCAAAGTAAGTAAAGGTCAATCATTTCAAGATGAGTTTTCCTGTGAATACTTTACATAGTTGAATATTCTTTCATTAGGATCTTCCTTCGTATTCGTTGCGATGCAAAAATTACCCCAGTTTGTCTTGGCCCGAAATTCGGATGCGATCCGGATGGAGAAGCTTTCAGATTAATTGAATTCACAAAGAATATCGGATTGAATCTATACGGATTTAGTTTCCACGTCGGTAGCCCGTGTGGTGAGCTAAATGCTTACAATCGAGGAATTGGGATGTGCAAGAGACTGATGGCATACGCTCGATCAATCGGTTGCAAAGATTGCCAAGTAATTGATATCGGCGGTGGGTTCAATGGGGAGACTGGATCAGTTATTGACAAGGTATTTTAATCGCTTTTCTTCTAGTATTTCTAGTATTTATACTTTAAATAAATCTTATTGAATATGATTGTTTGGTATCTAGCTGGCGAATATTGTGAACGATGCCATTAGTGACTTAGACCCAAGCATCAAGATCATTAGCGAGCCAGGCCAGTACTTTGTTGCATCTGCCTTTACGTTGGCAGCGAACTTGCATTCCAAGCGGATTATTCCGAAAGGTGACAAGATGCTCAGAATGTATTACGTCTCATGTGGTGTTTATGGTGCGTTTATCGAGGAGCTCTTGCACTTGAAAGCTCGAGAACCAACTGTGCTTTACGAGGTAGGTTCATAATTCATCCTTATTTCGGGGATTTCCGCTTCACAGTGATTAGATGGATAATCTTTCAATACAGTCAAGTAGCGATGAAAAATTCCCATCGACTGTTTGGGGGCCAACATGCGACTCGTACGATTGCATAGTGAAGGACGTCTTGCTGCCCGAGTGTCACATCGGTGACTGGTTCTACTGGCCGGACATGGGTGCTTACAGTATTTCCCTTGCTTCCACTTTCAACGGCTTTATGCCACCGGTGGTAATACCCTTTATGAAAAAGCGCCAATGGTAAGTTCCTCTTTAAAATAATAAATAAGGCACTTTTCCACGATAATTATCGAATGCCCTGAGAAAATTATGTGTGAATCCACAGGAAAGATTTCAATATGAGCATAGCCACATTACAAAAAAGAACGGAGACTGAATGGAGCGACGAACTGGATAGCTTGGAATGTATAGGGGCACGCTAGGCATGTTACAATTCAACATTGAACACGCAAACCGATCAGAATCTAAACATATTTATATTAATCATGTCGACATATCTCTCAATCATTTAGTCTTACTGGGTTGGAAGCTGTACAGTGTAAATAATATTATATTATATTACTTATGTCGTATTAATGTATAGGTTGCTTTACAAATGTGCTTCTCACGAAACAATGGGAATGCGTTACGCGAAAGCAATTGATGAAAGTTACCGATAGTTTCAAGAATTCGTCTGCTGTTGATGTGTACGCGCATTACAACATGCATATCTCATTAAGATACATCAATGACAGTGACGTCAGAGGAGGATGGACTACTACTATTTAAATTATTTGTTGTTATTTGAATGCCAGTAATAATGAAATAAAATGCTGTCTAAAAATGGTGATCCCATGATGTCATTCATTTCGACATTCAGGTATCCGGCGAGATTGTCGCCTTCTAATCATACGGTTTCGTGCAAAACAGGCAATTAGTTGATCTACCGGCAGCACTGCGACTTAAACTCAGTCATTTGAAAATAACATTTGTCTCAGGGTTACACACCAAGGCTGGTTCAAAGCAACTGGTGGAGTAACAGTTCATACTGGTAGAAAATACCCTAACACCCAGAATTTTATTGGTCTTTGCATCATATACAATAGCTATGAAGTACTGAAACTTGTGTAAATTTTGTCCAATATCGGTCGCAGATTTTATCGGTTACTAACAATTTCATACATGCGACTGGTCGATGTTTGGCGACGAGATATCTCGGTGACCGATTTGATGTGAATACCGAGCTGATAATGCCTGCCAATTATTTTAGTGGATACATCGTGAAAACGTGCCGAAGGCTGACAGGAATCGTGCCATTAAACGTTGCATGTGCAAGCAATGGCAATGGACAGCTCTAGTCACAAGGTCACGTTGAAAAGGTGCCAATGTCTATGATGATTGAAACAATATTCGTATTTATTGCATTGATATCATCCTTTCACTGGTGCTTCAGAAAATATCGTGCAGACCTCTTGATGTCAAGACTGATGTTATTCTTGCGTCTGAGCACCCGCGGTAATGTTAATATTTTTCCACCTGTGCAAGGGAAACAAATAATAGTGAGCTACGTCTGTCGCTTATAGTGGAAGAATTTCTTTGTGAAGGAAATCCCGCTTACTCTTTCGCGGTTTGACAACTGCCCGGAATCAAACTTTCCTGCTGCTGTGCGATATACAGCTCGCGTCCGTCAATCACATCCTCCCGAGGCAATTCTGACGACAAGGAATCTCGTACCTTTGAAGTCGAAAATTATTATACTTTATGATTATGGCACATCATTTCTATTACATGAACCTACCGACTCCACCGCCTGGAATACGCGGATAAAGTTCTTTCCGGCTAACTTCTCCAAGTCTTCCTTGCTCCAGCGTGGCTCGCTTTCGTCTTCGTACAGACGGTCGAAGAGCGCCGGATACTTCGATACATCGTCCAATCCATCAGGAACACTGCCGAGAAAATTTAATTCCTATAATTTCAAAGTCTTACTACAATGTAACTAGAATCTATTCGAAGTCATGCGGCACTTACTCGGATACGCCGTCATAATCTGCTCCAATACCTACGTGGTCCACTCCGATAAGATTCCGTATGTAATTTATATGATCTAGAAACATGTGTGCGGATTATAACAATTTGAAATAGACTACTGCTGCACAGCATTAAGGTCCATTTGTATTTACAAGACAATTTTTTAATGCTAAGTATGAAGGTCTCTCTGAACGCACTGGTACGCTTACGTTACACAATACGACCATGTTATACGGATTGGAGAATATTCCGTGCGTCAGCGACGTTACGTTCAGTGTCTGTAAATATAAACGAATCTTTATCGGGTACAATCTGCACGTGAGGCGAGGTCCGATTAACCAAAAGAAAACATTTGACAAATTGTCGATCCTGTGCCAGCCATCGGCAACGAGATAAGGGGAGCGATCATCTAATGTGCGATTCAGCAAAGGGGAAGCTATCGTACTTTACAGCAACGTCTGCTTTTCTCTCTCTCGAACGCACTCGCCTTCCGCACTTCTCTCTCAGATATACAATGTCAAAACGATGCCACTCTCGCCTTGACTTCCTACCTATAACATCTTGCATGGTTGCGTTTCTCGTTTTGTTGCAATTCACGAAGTGCGTGTAGAAATTCACCATGACGATACCATTGTTCCGCTTCTAGATAATCAAGGAAACACAAGAAAAATCAGATCGCTATCTTTTGCGATCCAAGTGGGGTAAGTTTTAATTCTGAGTAACTTACAACTAATTGTAGAACGTCATCCGGCACGTTACGATAATGTCTGCAAACGGAGAAGGCGGAGGAGTGCGAAAATATGACAGGTGCCTTTGTTATTGTCAACACTTCCCGCATGACATTGTGCGACACGTGAGACAAGTCAACCAGCATCCCCAGCCGATTCATCTCGTGCACAATTACCTGAACAGAAGAGAGAACTTCATTAGCATTTTAATACAACTCGCTACTGTTAAGAATAAGTCTATTCTACTTAGGTACAAAGACGACACAAGAAAATATTTCATTCCGTTTCTGTTAATATAAAAACTGTCTAAATACTTTTGTTCACATTATCATACGCGAGGAACCAATAAAAATTCAAGTCTCCGATTGCAGATCTGATATATTAGACGCGACGGCATCCGTTATTCTTTTGATAAGCCCAATGCTAACGAACTCTTCGTTTGTTTGTGATCTTCAAATTCTAAAGCGGTTTATTTCTTTTAGTTAGAGAAATCTGTGTCAAGTGCGTGTTCAGGCAGTAGCATATATGAGATCGAGAAAAAACAACTTTTCCTACTTTTCCGAATTCGGTGAGGTTGTAGATGAATTTGTCTTCGATTGTCGATGCATCCGCCCTACAAACAAAATCGGATATTATTTGTTAACACAGCTGAAGCTCATATCGTTGCTGATTGTTGTCGTTATTAAGTATGCCATCAACAACTTAATTAACAGCTATAAATTCAATAATGAACTGTTTGTTTCTATTGCATGCACCGATTGTTGCTTGTGCTGGCTTTCTAAATATGTACTTAATTCATCCGATCATTGTTTCAACGAACGTAGGATTTCTATTGTTTGGAGTATGTAGGAATGTTGCATACCAGGGCGTATTGCAAGTATGCGTCAAGGTAACATAACGAACGCCTAGCTCATAATAAAGCCTCAAAACTGCTAGACTGGAGTCGAGAGAGTGGCCGCCCTCGACAGCAATCATCGACGCTATCTTCCCACTTCTCCAGGCTTTGTCAATCCCAGCAGCTTCGGTGACCAATTCCAAGTTACTCGGGTACAGATTAATCAGTCTCTTGATCACATCAATTTGCCGTAGAGTTAGCTGTACGGAGTCCTTGTATTGGGAATCGCAGTCAGTATATGCCACCCAGAACTGAAACGGGGTAAATTATAATTTCTAGTATTTATATATAATTATTTAAGGTTTATATTATTTTGCGCCAAGTAATTGCAAGTCGCGTCTTAAGGGAGATTGAGACAACGGAAGAGATAAGTTATGTCATCTTTTGGACGATCAAATCATTCGAATGGAATCGCTCCCAAAGAGAAGGATTTGCTCGACACGTATATTATTTGAATAAGAAGATTGTAGTAATCGAATAGCTCACTTGTCCGCCGACTTTTCCTTCTCGCAGCCGCGGCAGATCGGTAAAGCAAGATGAGCAAGCATTTCTTCCCCATACATCGTTGTTCCTCAAGTCTTCCTCGAAGTGGAAAGCCGATAAGTTATTGTTCAGCTTGATATACAAGTTATATGGCAAATCATTGTGTCTGTGGAACAATGTAAAGGGGGATAAATCATTTTATGAATTCCTGATGCGTTACATGGAAAATATCGGCTTTGAATAACTTATTTTCCGCGTTAACGATACGAAGATACGAAGCTGGCCTCTTTCTTTCTCCCTTTCCCTGTTTCACTTTCAATACAAGCTTTTGATTGGCTCGAGAACTTAAGCGCGCACAGTCGAAGATCAACAGGGAATATTCGATCGCGTATTCAAGCAACAGTGACTGCGCGACTTGCGTGAGAAAACATGCGGCTGTTTTCTTGCCGCTAATTATCTGGTAATTTAGAGAAAGAATATGTTGAAAGGTGTGAGAGTATCAGTTTCAGGTAGTGTCTTTATGAAAAAGGCGGAAGAACTCGCTGTTACCATTCGACCAATTGTATCACTAAACGAGTGAACGTCAAAGAAAGTATAACGTATACTCGGAATACGATTTCACACTCGAATGAACGGCGAGCAATACAGTTTGGATTCGCTGGAAAATGATGGGAAAAGACCAGCATTATTTTTACAGACGCGACATAACAGGATGCATCCTCGTCCTAGCGGCGCGGCGACTCACACGCTTCTTATGTCTTGCGTCCCAATCCATTCTAATTAATTATGTCGTGAGGCGCGTGTACGCGCATACATACGCTTCTTCGCCACCCGCAAATATTTCTGCGACTTGAGGGATTTTGTAATGATGCGATAACAATTCTACGACAACAATAACCTGTTGGAGTTCCGTTACCTTGTTGCGTATACGATATGAATTTTCATTGAAAATCTCTCGTTTCTTATGTGTTTGAAGTGCAAATGTTTGAGAATCACTTCCGCGTTAATGTATTACCACATTTACTAATCAGATCTATAAATAAGCATGGAATCTTATCAGGAAGCGAGAGCAATCTTTTTATCGTGGATTCCCCTCGCGAGAAACCTTTGTGATTCCTCTTTGCTTCAGATGTGAAAAAAGGAAGGTCTGATTATCAGGCTTAAGTTCAATGACATGAAATAGTTAATGGAATTACCCGTCGATAAGTGGCACTGAATCAAGGGCGTCACGTCCCTTGAAAGTGTTGATGCTTAGCCCTAAGGAAAGGCCGATGACAAACAGCAGGATCGACAGGCAGACCACGACGTTCACGTACACCATCTTGCCGGCGCAACACTTTGGCAGATCGTCTAAAATATAAGAGTTGTAAACAATTTTGTAGAAATACAAAACAATACTTTGATAAGCAGTCCTATCAACCGCGATCGGTACCAAGCTGGTCAAACGGATATGAGATTTCTAAGCGACATTTACACTTCCTTGATTTTTACCCGATGAATCCGCGCGAATTCTAATCACCTCTACGCTTCGATCTGCTTACCCTTTCAATTTCCAAGTATCCTACTTGCAACAATGAGGCTAGTCACAATCGGATCGTGTTTACATTCGACAGAAGCGTACTGCCGACTGTTTTTCAATCTCTCGTCTTAGCAGAAGGGGCGATAAAAGTGAGGCGGAATCATAGCGTAGTCGATTGAGTTTAATGTATTATCTGCTGATACTGGTGCAAAGCATCACAATAAAACTGCGCTTCTCGAGTGCAGGTAGCATGCTCGATTTTTCCTAGATATCGGATTTTTCCAGTGAAGAAGAAACTATTGCCAACTATGACGAAGGTGTTGCGTTCAAACATACGCAAAGCGAAACGCTTGCGCAAGCGTACACTGTTTATCGAAGGTCGCAGGAGGTACTTTAACAGTTTCTTATTCGTATGTTTCAGAGATAGTATAATTGCTCCTTTCATCGTAACATAAGTGTTTCGAGGAATGCTATTGCACGTTTCGAATTTAAAGCGCATAAATAATTCTTTGTTGTTTGTGCACTCGAATGCAGGAAGAAAGCTGTAGAAAACTACGAAAAAGTAGATCTCGCGGAAGCAGAGTCGCCGGAGCTACTAATCACCTTTCCGTGGGTTAATCTATGAAATTCTACGTTCAGATAAGAGACATGCATCCAGTAGTAAATGAGCGATAATGATCGACATACTCTATTAGCGAAACGCAACTGTTCGCCGGTTATCTTTCGGCTTTATTTTGGCTCAACTCTTCTTCGTCGACGATTTTTATTGCATGCCTGCTGATTGCAAAGTGATGGAGTCAAATTAAATTAGAACATCTTGTCGAATAACGTGTTCCAATGGTGATGTGTATTAGATAACAGTATTGAACGCTATCTCATATTCGTCGATATCTGTACCAAGTATTACGCATGTAAACCGGTTCATCCCCATTATCGCAGAAAAGAAACCTTGACTCTAGTAGTGCGAGAATTCGCAGCGATTCCCGGTAAAAGTGGCAGGTTGCTGGAGACAACTTTCACTTGGCCGTGCCGTGTAGTGCCGGTTCAAGGCGACGTAGTAATAGGACCATTAGATGTGCTTGTAAGCCGCATGATTCATGGATGATAGGTTGAGCTTAAGCAGTCGGTGCAGTCTCCGGATGTGCGTGAGCGAAAGAGCGAGTAGAAGAGGCAGAGATAAAGGCGGAAGAGAAAGATCTAAGAGTCTAGAGAAAGGAAAAAAAGCGATAGCAAGTGAAATCGCAGACTTGGATGCAGATGTAACGTATACTGCTGGTTACCCATTTGATGATCCCGGTAGTGAGCCGCGTAATTCCATAAACTCATCCGCATGCTATGTACAGTCTGATAGTTTCGGCTAAGTAGAGTTAATTCATCAAGGACCACTGTGAAATCGTTAATATACCCATTCCGAGCGAGAAACTTTTTAGTCCCACGTGCGGATACTTTGCCCGACTATTCAGGACTAGTCTCTTGTCAGACCTGCCCGTTTCCGAGAGCCAGAGATGCCCATGGTTGGATGTTGCGTTTCATTTTCGCTCCCCTAAAGCCAATCTCCGAGACACGCAGCATACACGCCGCTAGACATGCACTATGGATTACTATAAGTTACTACTTGTTGTGTTCCCTCCTTTATTTGGACAGCGTCTGTTAAATAGACGCCTTAGCCTCTGGCGCACTTTAAACTTGAACTTCTTGAGCGACACTTCACTCTGCAGCCTCGACCTATCCACTACTACTGTCTTCTCTCTTTGCTTACTAAACGAGCACTGGCAAATCACTACAACCAGCAGATTTGCTTATCGAGCTACGCCGGCATCATTCTTCTAGTTCGTATGGAAGGGCGCATAATCAAAGACTTTTATGGACTAATAAAAGCATTTCATTCGACTTGCATAACGTGTGAACTATGTGTAGAATTCTATTCCGGGGATGCGCTCTTGGATTGATTCGATGCGTATTAAATCATTAGAGTGTTAGATTGTTCATCCGAGTGGGTGCATTCATTCTGTTTCATTTTTTTAATAATTGCAGCGTGTCCAAGATCTTTCTATGCTGGGATCAATGATGAGTTGCATTATATCGAACATTATTAATATTTAGCTGAACTGATACAATATAAACTGACGATATCTCTTTGTATTTCCAGTGGGAAATCCAGAGACACTTTGAACTCGATTTCCAGGAATTGGCGCCTTATCAAAGAAATGCGTCGTAGATGCAACGAATCTAGTTTAAGCTTTACCACTTCTTGATGGGGGCGCCAGCGTACAACGGTGAAGATCTGCTCCTGGATAGTGTGCGGCCGGCATCTACTAATTAAATCGTTTTTATCGGCAAAGTGTTTTTTAAAAGTATTTGAAGTTTTGAAGGAAGACATCGGGAAGAAGTATCTCTTACTGACTTCCCTGACAGCTGAAAGAAAATCGGATAGTGAAAGTAGAAAGGGTACTAGGAAATTTACAATTCTTCTAAAGCAATGTCTGCTTACTGAGATGTTTGGCGCGCTAAAGATCTTGGCATTTTCATCGCAAATTCTGCCATTGCAGATTCTTATAGCGATGTCGGGTCGTTGACAGATTATGGTCAGTTTACGTTCGATTGGGATTTAGTATGTCGCTGACACATTGTTACAAGTTCGATATAGTTAAGTATGTGTCGTAACAACGAGATAAGTTGAGTGAAGTGTCTGAACGATAACCTGTTGACGTCGGAGCAAATTGCACTTTCAATCATTTTAGATACGTAAAGTGCTCATAAATTTTGCATAATGGCAACAGAAGCAATTTACAAGTATCTGAAGACACAGAACAGGCCATACAGTGTTAACGACATAGTATCGAATATGCACAATGAGTATGGCAAGTCTGTCGTTCAAAAAGCAGTGGAACAATTAATTGCTGATCAGAAGATATTTGAAAAAGTAGGATAACCATAGAGTGTTAGAGGAAACAAGAGTCTTATGGATTTTTCAATCAGGTCTATGGAAAGCAGAAAATCTATTGCGTGCTGCAAGATACAAAGCATAATTCAGAGGAGCTCATGAGGATCGACAAGGAGCTGCAGGTCCATACAAATGAAGTAGAGACCAAGTATCAAGATCTGGAGAAGGAGATAAGGGCACAGGAAGCTGCATTAGCTGCTTTCAACACTTGCATTACATTGGAAGAGGCACGCACGGAGAAACAGAGGCTGCAGGAGAGTGTTGGAGCACTAACTGAAAAGTTGGATGAACTCATGGATGCCACTGGCACCGAAGATTTGGTGGAATCTAAAAGAAAGGCTGAGAAGTCTTTGAATGAATATTCAAAGCATTATATGAAGACTAAAAGACTATGCACAGAAATAATAGATTGTATTTTAGAGAATTATCCTGGTAGTAAGTCTAGTTTGTATGAAGACATTGGTATTGAGGCAAAAATTGTTCGGTAGACTATAACTGTTCTAAGTGTTGCACTTTAAATTAGTATAGAATAAGTTATTCTTTTAAAATGTATTCATATATTAAAAGTCATTCAAATGTGTGTGATTTATTCTTTTAACAACAGAATGTTTTAATCATAGTTTGGAAGACAGCTATTTTAGTTCTTGCAAATACATGATTATGCAGTCAGGAGTTTAATTAAACAAGGCCAATGTATCATGATATGCTTTTTATTTGTTGTTTAGTCATGCAGTTTGGCTAAAATCAACAATTAATCGTGAAATGGGACATTCCGTCTCACGTACTTAACAGGTGTGCAGCTTAATATTACTACTGTACAAATATGTGCACATACTCATGAGTGTATTTACATATCGCATTAACTTTTCGCTTGATAAGCGGTAGAGTTAATCAGAGGGAAAGTTTTGCCAGCGGCGATTAGAAATGTTTGCGTATTTGCATTGCTTTCAATTCGACGACGCAATTGTCGCTGGAGTTGTATATCTCGTGCACGATGCCAAGGGTGAGAGAACGGTATGTTCGATCTAAAGCACCACAATCCTTCGTCGAAAAGAAAGTAGTGGCTTTTTTCTGTCCGAGGGAAATCAAAATCGGATGCCGCGCTTCAGGAACGACAGCAACGGTTTAATCTTCTGCCACTTCAGGAACTTCTTCTTGGGCTGGTTCGAATCTTCATCTTGCTTCTTCGTGAGCGAACCTTCCAAGATGCATTTCCCGTTGAGACAGAGCTGTAAACATGACAGTCAGTTAAGGAATGTCAACGGAAGTCGAATTCGAACGGTTTAAAACTAAAACAATGCATATGGAGTATACCATGTTGGGTCCACAATTCGATCCTTCGGCTGCGGGTGCAATCGCATGGCAGTAGCCACCGCCTGGTACTTCGCATTCCAATCGAGTGCAAACTGAAGGTTCATTTTTCTGGAATAACCAACACCATCGTTACTTTGGGTTATTCAGTATTGTTGATAAATACAGACTGCACCACTTACGTTACACGCTTTAGTGCCATACATCTTCATACATTGTGCATCGGCATTCAGTACTTTACCAGGCAAGAAGCGTCTCACCGCTGTTGCTGGCCGAAGCGTATTGTACAGGCATTTTGCACGATCCTCGCTAAAAAATACCATTAAACGATTATTATTACTTCATTCTGAATGTGAGGTTTTCTTGATGGATTTTAGATTTACTATCGCATACTTCAAGAACTTGTAGAATGCGCTGACACTGCAATTCGACCACTCAAATCCATTCTCGTCGAGCAAAAGTCCACCGGTCATGATGAATCCATCGAAGGCACCGCACTCGGCGGCGTGATTCGGGTGTCCGTCGTGACGCGCGCCAATTCTAATGGGATAAAATTTAATTGATATTAAACAACGGTGGAATTAAAGATTTAGTTATGCAAAGACTTAGTTAAACTTACAAATGTCCCATTTCGTGTGCCGCAGGGATGATACCACTGTAGCCACCATTATCCTCGACGAGACCAACAGCTTCTGAACTTTGCTTCGTGTCATTTCTATCGCAAGCGCCGGCGACGTACGCATATCCTAAAAATAATAAATAATAAACTTAAGTACTTATACGTATAATTAATTTATCTGTAAACACGAGATTTTTTAGTAATTACGTACCCAGAGTGCTCGGGTCGCAAATGTCTTGGAAGACCATGTTGCAGAGATCAAGCCTGAAGAATAAAACCAATAGCTTATCATTCACTTAGAAGAAAAAATTTGAAAATAGAGTGAGAATGTGATCTTACGGTGTCATTAGCATGGCGAAGTCATAGAAGTCCGGACTGATCCTGGTCTCCTTGTAAAAGTAGCTTCCCATACCGGAAATGGCACGATCAGCATCCAACATTGCTCCGTCTATACGGTTGTTTTCTACGTACGGTGTGGCGTCAGAGTCCTGTAATGGATTGTTAAAGGCTGCTCAATAATTGCAACTTTCCGAGAGGTTGATTCATTCATAGTTGAAACAGTCCTATTTTTTGAACTGGCGGTTGTGCTATCGGACAATGCCAAAATAGTAAAAGAGCTTACGCCAGTCAGGAAATTGTATGGGAATAGTAGATTTTCGCGGTCGCGGTTGAGTGTGATGGTCCTTCAATAAATCTCGCGTGAGAAGAGACAGAGAGAGGAAGAAAGAGAGATAAGTAGAATCTAAAACTCTTGTGAACACGGAGAATTCGCCAGCTTTGCTACCCACATCTTTTAATTTATGATGCAATGCTCATAATGCAGGCAAAAATCGTATGTTTCGCATATTTTAACCGAACACGATATGTTATGGGAGGGCACGGCTCTCATCATGCTTTCCTACTTTCGAAAGTTTATAAATCCTCTGAAACTTCACACACGCCTTACGATTGCTTTGCATATTCATACATATGTATTTATATAATATACCGCAGGCATTACTTAACACCTTTCGAGGCAGTTATATCTGAGATTTCAATTGGAACATTACCAGGGCTATGATGATTCCAGCGATGTTGATTCGAATTCTTGGACTGGACAACATGCGGTATCTCAAATCAACCGCGTTCCAGAACGAGACGATGTACTTTATTGCTTGCTCCAAATTCTTGCCGATCAATCTGCAGCAAGAAACGTTCATTGTCAAACATTTTTAATATTCCTAACAATAAATCTTCGATCCTAAAACATCCGGTACGTACACGTATTCGTTGTAGTCGACAACTACCAGAACCTCGGGGAAAATGACTTCGGGAACCTTGCGACTGAGGGCCTTTGGTATATCAGGAATCTCTGGAAACAGAATCAGCCGTGAAACTTGTTCATATTCGAGTAGTTTCATTACCAATTACAGTTATTAGTTATAATCAAATCAAAAGGGCACTTCAACTTACGGATGTTGCTATATTTGCTTCCTTCGGGTAGTTTTTGTTTATATACTACGTGATGGTATGTGTAAACCATATCACCATCATCAGTAGCATTTTTAGTATAATGGGGCTCGTACAATCCATCTTCTCCGTACATAACATCGTCCAAGAGTCTCTTGGGCAGAGAACGTATTACTCTATCCTTAGAAATGAAGCCGTCCTGAAAAATAAGGGGATCGCATTAATAAAAATCACAATTTATATAGTATAGCTCGATGTTATAATACCGAGTTGCTTTTATCACCGAATTATCAAGTCAAATGAGCTTCCTCTTGGCGGCATCGCGATCGCAGCAGCGTGATAAATACGAAATTAGGAGGTAAAAGAAGAGCTAAATGGTGATAGAGTGGTCTAGCCGAGAAACCGGAACGTTACAAAAACGTTGTTTTCCGTAGTTGTGAGACATACTGGCAGGCGTCAACTTTGATATTTCCTGACAAGCCGCGGCAATAACAACTTACCAAAGTCAGGCGTCCGTCTTTTTCTGGGCTGGCAACAATAGCCGCTTGCGCTTTCACGTCATGGAATGGAATGCCGATGCTTCGGAGGGCCTGGAAAATAATTGATCGTTTAGAGTTGCGAATGGAGTATGAATGTTTTCCATTAAAGCCGATGAAAGATGAGTATATTACATTTGGTATTTGAGTGTATTCTATTCCACGAGGTGCATTTGGCGACGATCTTGTGGTCCACAGAGGTGTTTGGGTACTGGCAAGATAGCCTTCCGTAGGGAACAAGTATAAGTGCACTTCATCATCCGTGACTGGAATTTGGAGCGCTACAGGTTCAGGCGCAGCCCTTCTTGATCTGGTATGTATCACTGGTACAACCTCATAATCAGGCACTGTAATTGGAAAATTTCAAGGGTTCATTAAATTCGATCTCATTTGGGTAAAATAAGAAAATTGGTACAAAACGTCCAATACTTACCATTCTCGTGAGTGGTGTGGAATACTCCCATCACCTCATCGGGAGTCATATGATGATGGATCTGAAAAAAGAATAGATGAAATTAAAAAAACATATTATGTGCCCGCTTTTTGTCGGCTGACATTTCAGACTTTCGCGAATCTCGGTCTTCTTTGTAGCTCGGACTATTTCCGAGTGATATAAAAGCGTCCCGGCTATTAGCTATGTTTTTTCCGCCGCTTATTCATAATACCGTCCGATTTATTGGCTGGCCTTTCAGTCGGTTCTTAATTGTTTTGGTTGAAAATTAATAAAATCAATATATGCGTCGATCTTTACCGTGTTCGATGCGGCGAACGGCACCATCGCCATGCAAACAAGAAGTGCGAAATGCATTGCTTGCGTCGGCTAGGAATAGACCGAATAAAGAACGATTTCTAATCAATCCGAAAGGGAAGAACTTGTTCGATTTTCTCTCTCTGCAATTGAGCACTCGACGATCCGGATCCGATTCGGATTCTATGTGGATTCCACAACGATTGTTGCGGGAATAACCACCATTGATGGCCCGGCGAAATTTAAATGATTTCGCGGCGCAAAGTCAAATTTGCTCAGAATCATCGGGTACCACCTGTCCACATAGGGGATAATTTGCGGTGAAGCATAATCGATAATCGCGCGGAGAAGAGTTATGCCGATCGAAGCTCCAATTTGACAAGCGATCTCCCACGCACATACGCAGCTACGTACGTCATATGCAGCATGTGCGGGAGATCATGTGGAGCATATCGCGAAAAATGAATTATCACTTTACGGTTGATCCCATTGATGCTCCAATAACACAGCGATGTATCCGACCGTCCGCAATAGCACTGACAACATTGTTTTATCATAATATTTGACCTGTTACCCACTGACACAGTTTAGTCGCCGTCCATTTCATTTGCATTCCAGTGCAAACTCCTTCTGGTACCAATTTCTTATGACATGCGATCATTAATTGTATAACATTGCATAACAGCCATTAATAATGACAAGGAGAGGCAATCGCGACCAGCGCACGATTAATTATCCAAAAACTTAGTAATGGACTGGGAGAAGGTGGATTTTGTGAAGGAATAAAATCGGGAAGGATAGACAACATCATTTTGCTTAATGACAACGCTTTATTTCACAGATATATAATAGTATAAATGTAGTAACTTGCATCTGATAGTGGCATTTATCGATAGAGAAAATCAGAGATCGATATCTGCCTGTCTGTTTCTAAGCGGAGGGTAATTGATGGCACGCGTCCAAACCTTCTGAAAAATCTATCTCAGTAATGGATAGTGTCTGGCTAGAAGTAGGTACCAATGCGTATGAAGAAATTTTGTAATTTGAGGGTCACCGCCACACCTTCGTGAGTACAACTGTGCCTCGCGCACTGAAACACGGCAGTGTGTTACGCAGTCTCGTTTACATCGATGTATCTTGCTCTCCCGTCAAACAAATCATTCATCATTGTCCTCCCGATGATGCGCCTCGTGGTTAAAGCATACGGCCGATCTTCCTTCTATTTTCAATCGGAATTAATTGACCGGATGATTAATCGGAAGTCTTGAGATAGAAACGGTGCTAGCGGCTCATTATCACTTAACGAAACGAATCGTCTACGTCTAGGAAGCATTGCTTCCGCCTTCCGTATGATATCAAGGAAACGAAGCGCGTCGACCTGCTTCCTATTGTAAATTCAGGTTGGCTTGATTGTCAGAGTTATACCGAGCGAGAGATACGATACTCGGCGCCAGACTGTCCCTCATTAATCCCAAGGCGTTATGGGATCTAGAAGATCCTATGACAAATTGCCTAACATAGCCTCGCTAGAGCGACCTCGCTAGTTAAGGTTCGCTCCAGCACTTCTAATCGTTCGATCATTTCGACTGCTAGCCAAGGTACTTTGATCTTAATCCAGTTTTATGTAACTTTATCTAGACGCTCGCAATATATGCGATCGCCAAGAAATGCCTAACTAAGCCTATGCGTATCTGGTAGGGATAAGGAAGTCAGTCGAGAAACGAGAGTACACACTTGGACGTAATCTTTACAATTACCATTTATTGTCTTGCGCTACAATTTTCGAGGCTTTAGAGAGGCTTCTCGCGAGTAGCGAGTACTCGCGCTGTATAATAATACCTCTATATAGTACAACAAGTCCTTTTATCACGTGTCTGTGTATGTCTCAGTGTGTGTATGTGTGTCTCTGTGTGCGTATCAAATAAATATGCTGCCGAACGAAGGATTAGACCGTGTGTCGGCGCGCGCGCGTGCACGCTCCTTGACGAATTGGTACGTCGTCGCCGATCTCAGCTCGAGAAAGCTCCAGCGTGGCACTACCGTAGAAAAAAGGGGGGCTTGGGGGCTTGGGGGGGGGTCGAGGAAAGGGGGATTGGGGGGTGGGTAGAGTTACGTAAATCTGGCAATGGGTGTAACGCAGGATACGTCTACTACTTAATCGAAAGGAGAGAAAGAAAGAAGAAGGGTGTAAAATTGCACTGTTCGCTCGACGCGCGTTCCAAGCTGCGCGGGAGCATCGAGAACTCGAACTCAAGAGTCGTTCGCTCGTGGCTCTTCCGTACTTTTTGTTGCATCGGGGAGATTCACGGGGTAAAAGAGACGGGGTGGATACGGAAGAGGGCGTTCCCCCGCCGACTGGTCCTTCGAGTTCTGGTCGATGGGCTGGGCATGTGCTGGATATGCGTCGATTCCGAGGATTCGATCCGTCCTCCTCCTCCTCCTCCTCGTGCCGTCGGAAGATTCGAAAGAGTTATCCTTCGCTCAATCGGTACAAATCGTCTTCAGGGACGCACAGCAGCGGCTCCTCACCGATTGCAAATGGCACAGCCATGTTCGCAGCCTGTCAATCAGCTCCGCGCAATCTGACCCCACGTCTGTGCACTCATCGCCCTCGGCTCCTGAAATGATGTATCGATAAGACAACGCTTTACTAGCCAATCAAGCTCGCGCACTATTCACCAAGAAACTTAAGATAAGGTCGACTTGGAAGTACGGAAGTCGTCGATCTAATACGTGTCTGTGTACATGTGTCGGTTTGTACAAACCACCAGAAACACCGAAGAATTAATCCCGTGAGAAACGGCGAAGTCTTAGTCTTAGTGTAATAAAAAGTTTCGAAGTACCTCCTTGAAAATGTCAGGCAGAGACTGACTGTGTGTCGACTGCCTGAAGGCTGTGTTATCAAAGAGAGAGAAAGAGAAAGAGAAAGAGAACCGTGACTGTATCTTGTCACGGATGATCCGCCGTAACCAGAGCGGTGTCCCACCATAGAGTTTATAGAGCGAGGAAAGCCGAGAGAAATGCGAACGATGAAGAGGAGCATATAATACAAGAAATTTCACTGTCGCATTAGTGAATTATTGGTGCGATCGACTGGTAACAGACGATCGACGAAATGGTATCGACTAGAGGAACTATAGATTATGAAGGAACGAGTTGTCAAGGCGATATTATTTGGAAGAAGAGTGAGAAAGAGAAGTATGAACCAGACTGCCCTGGGAAAGGTATTCTCCCAGATAGAGAAAGTTCTCTGGTAAAACATAGATACTGAGAGTTGCAGTGGTAGACCATAGATACAACACTATGTATAAAAGAGAGAGATTGGCACAGGACCAAGCAGAAAGTAGGGGGATGACTGCTTGGGTGCGTTGCTTTCATAGAGATTTCTCTTACCGTGGCCGGTATATCGGAGGCCACCCTGATCTCCTTTGGTCGTCGCCGTGTACGACATCAAGCTCACTGTACTCTTATGCTTGAACGGACTAATTTTCGGATAGTTCACCTCATTCGGACCGCTGCTCACTCTCGGCGAGGGGCTGGCGGTGCTCTGATACGAATTGTAGTAACTGGTAGTTCGCTTGGTGGTTGCCCCGCCAGCCTCGTCGCCTTTGCTTTTACTACCGTTACTAGTGCTAGTCTTAGTCTTATACTTATCCGCCAAGAAATTGCTGGCGGTTGTATGTGTGTTGTATCGCGTGAACGGAGTTGTCGCAAATGGTGTGGCGCGCTTGTATGGACTATTCGTCGACGTCGAAGGGAATAGATTTGCCGACGGCGAGGAATATTTGTATTTCGATTGTGGCGTGCTGTGTGTCGTCGATTCCCATGGATACCTGTGTGGCATATCATTATTGTATTACTATTAGGAGTCCTTTTCTATCCCTCCCTCTCTTCCTCTCTGCCTCCCGCCCCTCCATTCATCCTGCTCATTTCACTCAATCATTCACCGGCCAGCTCACCGTCTGGTTCGTGTGTGAAATCAGGATTCTTACGTTAGTAGATCGGCGGTTCGCGCGTCTAACGATTTGCATTGCGATAACTCAGAACTTAACGGATATCCTTGTAGCGTTACTGAACTCTGGCAGAATTAGTCATTAGGGTAATGCATAAAATAGCGATAAATCAACTGGCGATAACTCTAACAAGGCACACACGGCACCGTTGTGATTTGCAATCCATTGCGGCGTCCGTTACGGCGCCCGTTACGGCGCCCGTAGCCAAAAAGGATTTACATGTTGACCGAGACAGTAATTAGCGGGGAATGTTAAATCGCGCCATTACCTGTACTCTGTGTTGTTATACTGAGCGAATAGAGGCCGACTGTGGCTGGCAGGATTATAAATGCTGTCCCGGCGCACGTACGTCGGGATATTCTGCGTGTAATCCGGTATTATGTTCTCGTGCTCGGCCACGCACTTTCCGTTCAGGCAGTACTGAAATTATATGATGATATTAGATTGCATGTGCCATCGATCTTTCCAATCCTAGCCTTCACCCGATTTCGTTCGAATGTCCGCTCCGATTTTTCCCTGCCGTTTCTTTTACCTGACCATCCCCGCAAGGTGAGCCTTCGGCAGCGGGCCGGTAGGCGACGCAGTATCCGGAGCCGGCGTCGAAGCAGAAGAGTTGGGCGCATACCCGATCGTCTTTCTAAAATACGACATCGAGATTTTCTATAGTATTCAGTCGGCGAGTGTGAGCTGTCCGTTTATAAAAGGAGAATCTTACGAAGCAGGCACTCGTTCCACGATCCTTTCTGCATTGCGCATCCAGCGAGAGCAATTTACCCGGCAATACCCTGGGAAGCGCCTCGTCCTCGTGAGGTGCATTGTACAAACAAGTGGCCGTGTCACCACTGAAATCCAATGGAAAGATTTTCAGATGAGCTCAGCCCTTGTTAAGCTTACGAGGCTATCGTGGCTGGTGGGTGAGGAAGATTGCATACTTTAGGAAATGATGAAAGGAGGAGACGCTGCAGTGGGACCATTTGAAGCCTTTCTCCGTGTGTCTGAGATCACTCATGATATATCCATCCTCCCAGCGGCACTTCTCAGCCCCCGGACCGCCAAGGTAGCTCGGCGGCGGCGAGCCATCATGAACCGCACCTAGCCTGTAACAGATCACCATTTATTAGTGTCCATATTTCAGGATTACGAGAAACTTGCCGCCGGGTATAAATTTGCTTTCCGGTATAAAGTATCACTTACAGATGGCCAACTTCGTGAGCGGCGACGATAATCCCACTGAAGCCCCCGGTGTCTTCGATGATAGCCACCGAGTTCACTTTTTCCAGCCGCTTGTTCACCACGCACGCTCCTCCCACGTAAGCGAATCCTGTGCAACCAGTTTCCATATTAATGGTACGCCAGGATCTCGCAGGTTCAAGAAGTAGCATTAATCGGGCCGTTAATCTCATTACCGAATACGTTATCATTTTATCAACAAGCCTTGTGTTTAGTGAGTTCGATTAGAATTGCAATAACTGTTACCATTATTAACTGGGGAAATAAAGCCAGACGCAGTTATGCCATTAGCAACTAGCACATCAGTAGATATGTATATATATATATGTATTAATTCCGTTAGAAGAAGCTGCTCGAATAGTTAGTATGCATCCGGTGTTAATACGTCGTTCTCGGCGATTAAACCGGTAGATACCGTGTGATAGACTACGCCAAGTACCGTGAGATCGGCTCTTACAATCGATTTGACATTCTACACGGGAATGTTGATTCGGCTTGACATCGGTACTTCCGATTAGTAGTAGTGGTTTGAAAATCTCTAGCTGCTTTCTTTCGAAGACTTACCGACCACAATCCTTACCGGGAAGGCAGGCAAAAAGGATAAAAAGTATGAGTAACTTGCAAGAAATCGGGAAATCACAGATAAAAGACACAAGAGAAACTTTCGGGCGCAATGATTGCGAGAAAGAAGGAAATGAGAGCGAAAGAGAGGGTGGTGGATGGGTGGGAAGGTTTTGCTGAACGAACGGTCATAGACGAACAAAGTCCAATGCAATGCGCACATGTATGCAATAGAGAGAATAGGAGAGCAAGACAGATACAAACAGACACACACGCACACATTTATAGGATCCGAAGCAACTGTGTGTAGGGACGAGCAGAAAGTAATCCCAAGAGAAGGAATTTGTAGCCTTTATACATTGAGTCATTCTGGAAAAGTACGCCTTCAATGTCGGCGGGAGAAGGCAGAGCTATTTTTCAATAAGCATGCCAATCTCGGCCACACGAACAAGAGGAAAGCTGGACCGGAGAGAATATAATAAACGGTGACAGAAGCAATCAAGGCACGCACCACTGTGGAAAAAGAAAAGGCCCAGATTCACAATAGTCATGGGGCGCAAACCCCAGTTTGGAGCTTTTTGAAAATTAACACCTTCTTAGAGAGCAGTGCACATTGTGTAAGAGAGACTTGAGAATAATGGTACATAGTATGCTACAAACAGACACGCCGACTTTCGTCTCGTGAGGAATCTTTGCCCGTTGATGTTCGAGAAACGTACCTGCTGTTCCTCTATTGCACACGTCATTCGCGTATTGCCTCCTGCACATATCTAATCTGCAATGCAACAACAAACATCGGCTTTATCATGGGGATTCACTGATCAGCAAGTTGAATGCGAACCTCGTCAGGGGACAGGGGACTGCGCGGCAACTCTCTGTCAAATCGAACATTCACTGGGAAGATTACTTAAGAGATAAGGGTGGCTTTGGAATGCAGCATCACATGCCATCCGAGGAAATCCGGGATGCTAGCTCTCGGCACGCAGCTCCTCGTAATTCCTTCTGCTCCTTTGGGAAGTTAGAATCTTTAATGATGATTAATCCCTGGTGCGCTCGAGCATAGTGGTGGTGTTAGGCACGCACAAAATGACGTCATGATCGCAATTCGGGCAAAGAGCATTTTCGACGGCGGGCGTGACGCCTCGCCGAGGAGAAGCAGAAACATGCGTCAGCGGCGCACCTGATTGTGCGTGTCGATAAATAATTAGCAATTACCGCTGGAGCAATGCAGCGCGAACAGCACAAACAGTAATTGATTAACGGTGAATTTGCAAACAGCGGGTGTATGCGCGCCGCGCGCCCCAGTCGAAGGCCCGAGCGAGCGAGCGAGCGAGCGCGCGCGCGCGCCTGTACAAATATATACAGAGTGTTGCTCGATGGTCTGTGCCACCTTCCGACGATTCCACGATTCAACGCTCGCAATTTAACGCTCAATTGGAGTAATCGATTACTGCGGATAAGACGACGGCGCGCCAAGGCGCTCCGTCGCCCGACCTCATCGAAATCGAGCGTTCTCCTTACCTCTTCATTCCTACTCCTTCTTTCACCGGCTCTACGAATATGCGTCTACTAATACCTGTGAAAGGAGGAATTTAGGCGATTTGTGCGTCGCGTGCCATTTGCAAGCTGACCGGAAGAAGATGTGCACGAGGCTCGTACTGTCCGTCAGTGCCGATCCAAGGAATGTTCTGATTTTCGCAATTGGACCGCCGCGCCGTCAATTGGTCTTATTAGAATTGCGCCGACCGCAGTCGCGATCAAGGTCGTCGTATCAAGGACGCGTGTTATGAGTTTTCTAATGATTAGTGGTGTACCATAACCTTATACTTGTAATGTCTACTTTGCCGCTCGCACACGCTTGGCTGTCGGCCGTCCACCCGCCAGAAGCACTAACAAAGCCTCCTTCACATTTGTCGAGCTACTTGATTACGAGTCACTTGACTTCAACTTGATGCTCACATTTATGCCAGCACAATTGAAACCAAGTGAATCAGACTGCATGGACAATTATAAATTTTACATTGTATACGTTTCATGAGAATATATTTCTTTCGGCTTCGTTTTCAAGCTGATTCATATATTTTCAAGTCAGTTTTGAGTCAAGGAAAGTATCGGATAGATCTCTTTCTCACCTGAACCTTCAATGAAACTTGTAAAGATATATTGAAAGTCAAGTAAGTAACGATTTAGCATTGGTAGATCGGTCTCAAGAGAAGTGAATTCGAACGATCTGGATTCAAGTAACTCGACTAGTGTGGGCGGGACATAACCTGCGATTAGAACCGCCAATGATCTCTTGACCAACAATTACCAGTTATCTACTCGAGAGGCAGCATATGTGTACTTAATTGCGATGGATCTGAGGGAGGACGCATCGGGGGAATATGCTTTCTCGTTAGCCGGTACTGCTCTTAGTACGCTTTGGCGGTAGCAGACGCTTGATTTATGACTCTGTGACGTAGTTAAGGTTGGCGCACGTGAAAGTATATTCCAGCGATTACGTTAAAGGTTGCCATGGGACAACAGTGCGGTGTGCTAGGTAGCCCAGTGGCATGTGCGATTATATTGCCAGCGCCACAATGTCCGCACACTACGTAGAAGCTCCAGTGAGTACTGTACAAGACCGAGAACGGCCACTGGTTGGGTGATTGCAGTAATATATTGTCAAAATTGGAAGCGTGATCGCTATGTAACAAACCATACCGGCAGTTCCCTTAGTGCAGCGGCCGCCTTTCCTACGACGGCACATATCATACCTGTTTTGCGAAATAAAAATCACACAGTATGAAATCAGCAAGGCTCGCCTGTAAATGCTCTGCTGTGAATAACATGTATGGATAGACGAGTATAAGCTGAGGGGGCTGGGCCAGGGCGGGGCAACAAGAACAGATTTCGTACATCCGAGAGGAATTAAACAGTATGCTCTATTAACGCTAGTTTCGTCAAATTAGCAAGTTTTCTCGAGTCTTTATATGGTCGGCCAATCATTTCTGCTAGGAAGGAGATTGCATGAAAATGGTGCGGGGGCCAAAAAGTTACGTAAAGTGGAAAGGTGCAACTGGCGTCGGGGCATCTTTTCACTGGTTCTCCCTCTCTCGATCAAGACTTTCACGATTGGTTTATCAATCTATCGGGTTGTGGGGATCGGAGGTGAGCTCGAGTCTCTCTCTCTCTTTCTATCGAGGTAGTTAAGTGCAATGAATCGGGCACTCTTACTTTGTCACGGCGACCGCTATGTCGTAGACCGGAAGCCTTCTCTCCCGGAAGAGGTATTTGCCCATGTCGGTCAGCGCAGCTGCCGAATCAATCGCATCTCTTCCCACGCGATTCCTTTCCAAATACGGAGTGGCGTCTCTTCCCTGGAGGCGAGGAACGTGATTTATATGCAAATTTCAGACCAGACAACGGATGAAATAACATGATTGCGGAGAAGTAAAACTCGAGAGTTGATGCTCGAGAGGGATCCGAATCCGGTGAATGGTTCTCTTACCCTTGAGATTATGATGCCAGCGATGCTAATGCGGATTTTTGGTCCTTTCAGTAGCTTGTACCTGAGGTCGACCCCGTTCCAGAACGACACGAAGTACCTCTTGATCTGTACGTTGTCGCCACCGTGCAATCTGGGGAGAATAAGTCGGCACGACATTGCAAAAGTCTGTTGGGCGCCTCGAACAATACGAATGAAGTTCCCCCAGCCTGATTGTCCCGAGGAGATACATAACTAAGAAGGCGCTGGTTGCTCTTGCGAGAGAGAACGAGAGTTTGAAATTGCAATAATTAAATCTGCTCAAATTCTCGGGACTGACCTGTATCCGTCGTAATCCACTATGCACAGGATTTCCGGATAAATGACGTAGGGCGCTTCCCGTTTCGTCCTGGCACTCACCGATCGCCTCGACCTGTACCTTTTGGCTAAGTGGTCCGGCTCCATCAGCACTGAAAACACATTTCTAAGTTTCTCATCTTAGACTTGAGATGAGGATTAATTGTACCCTTTTGGCGGAACTTACTGAAATCACTGTAATCATCGCTCGAGGGACGACTCGACTTTTTAAAGACAACGTGATGATTAGTGTGCATTAAGTCGTCCTTGGTCCTACTGATATTGGGCAGCAGTTCAGGCTCGTGAAGGGTCGGCGCTTTGTTCACAATTTCCCGCAGGACACGATCAGGCAGTGGTCGAATCACTATATTGGATCCGATATTTCCGTCCTAAGAAAAAAAAGGCAATCTTGAAAATTGATGACCGACAAATTTCATCCTCGTTACATAGCTAATTCAATTTCCGTATGATCCGGTTTCCTGCTCGCGGCCGCCTTTGTTTCTCGAAGGGAGCATTCACTATTTCAAGAAATCGGCGAGCAAACAATGAACTCGATCGTCATTGGGTTTGCAGATACAGGCTTCGCATGAGTTTGAAATGAATTTTTTCTCCTAATTCTACGCCTTCCAGTTTAGCGCGCTGGGTGTATGTATAGGTGAATTGTTAGCATTCGACGGGACTTGTTCTGCATAAATCTTAGAATCGGTGTGGGTGTTTGACGTGGAGTTCGAAGCTGTTAGTGCCGGCTGAGTTGCATTCGATTGGTGGCTGGCTGGCTGGCTGGCTGACTGGCTGGCTGGTCGGTTGGCTTGCGTTTCGAATCCGAGCACGGCCGATCGTGCCGCTCGATCTCTCGAGTTCGAGAGGTGCATTGGTCAGATTGAAGGAGGGAGAGTGAAAGCGAAAGGTCAGGAAACACGGGGTCACTTAGAACAACGCTTTTACAACGGATTATGTAACGCCACGGCGAGCAGGCTGCTGCTGCTGGCGCTGCACGCTGTTTGAGAGAGGAGAGTTGCCTCTGGAATGCAATCGATACCATTTATCCTTTTCCTCAAATCGTGATTGATACTACCAGCTCGGATTACTAACTAACCCCGATTATTTACCCGGACATTCGATTCTCGGTGAACGTGCTTTGTGTTTTGCAAGTGGCAAAAAAATTTAAGGCCGCCCGGGAATCGGTTAGGCATTCTTTTCTAATTTCCTTGAAGGATTCGATTAAGGAGCTCGCAAGTGAAATTGCGTGCTGGTTGGTTGAACGCGCAGTGAGAAGGAACCGCGCGGCCTTCTTCCCCATGAAATCGCACCTTTCCATTCAGGAAGGTGCAACACCGATACACCTTTTATTTTGCCCGGTATCCCCTTTTTTCTCTGCCGCTTGCAATCACTTCGCAATTGCGTCTCGCGCCAGCGGAAAATGGATGATCGATTGCAAGGCGAACGTTCGAAATGTCAAAACGATCCACTGGCAGTGTCAGGCGGATTTCCGAAAGTTCGCTTCATCGTTCACTGCGCTCTTGCGACATCGCTGGGATCTACGCGGCTACGACAATGTTCCCGCGGTAAATGCCAAATCCAGCGAGATCAGCTCTGCTTTCCAGACTGGTTCCAGTTGGAATTACAAAAAGCATAAAATGAAATACAACTGTTGCCACTGGACTCTTGAAATTGATGCTCGCCTTTTATGTAACCAGATTGTAACAGCCCTACTTACGAATCCCTCGCTGGCCATTCTTGCAAAGGATTATGTCAGCCGAGCAGCGCGCAAACATTGACCTTTTCAAATAGAACTACTCTAGGAAAGTTTCTACCCTTCACCGGCTGGAATTACCGTCAATTTTGACCAAGAATTTTCAATCAACTGAAATTACGATAGATACTTATCGCCCTGTGTCTCGTGACTGCCGGCTATTGTTTAGGTAAAAAGTGATAAAGGTGCCCTAAGGCGCGAGGCGTGACAGCATGCGACATGCTAGCGGCGCGTTTCCAGTCGAGTCCGATCCGTGTCATTTTGCAAGTACAGCTCCTTTTCGGATCTCGACACTAGTGCGCAACACTATCCGATCAGCAATGAACGTGCGCGCAAATGTCAAGTTTCACAGTCAGATCGAGTAAAATCGATTGCCATCGGTGTATTTCCTCCCACGTAGCTCTATTGTAGCCTGATCTTCGTCTCTTTCTTTCTAGTCGTGCCATTCTCTCACTCACAACAAAGACAGAGAGCAGTGACACTTTCCGAGACGTGTTCTCGCTAACCGTACTTACAAACTTGTTCCGGCAAAAAGAGCAGAGTGATGAGGATGAATCGTGGCTATTGCGGTAATTATAAGAGGCGAGCGAAGCGGAGTCGAGCGGAGTCGAGCGCCGCGGGAGCTTGACGAAAGACGAGCCGCAATAATGGGCGGGTGTCGAAAGAAACATTAAGAAAGAATGGCTGCTTACAACGAGCACTTTCCCATTCGCGTCCCGGCGCAGAAGAATGGATGCCAGGTTCGTCGTGTCCTGATAAATGTCGCCGATATCAGCTGCGTCGGCCTGCGAACAAGAAGAGGAACAATTACCAGTTGGCTTCTTCGGCTGGTGTTGTCATGTGTACTGGAAGTCTCCAGTCCTTTTTCAAGCTTGCTCAATCGGCAATGCCGAGAGAATCGTTCGGTCCCCTTAATCGGCATCCGAACAACATCTGCTCTAATGGCTGCTAGAATTATACTCAATAGTGGACCGCTTCCAAGAGATCGAACTTGTGCCGCTACGGACGCAATTAGCTGTAATTAAGCGAGTGCTTTCTGCGCGGGAACGCGAGTCACCTGTGCGGCCCTCGATAGAAATCGCTCCCTTGCTCCTCGAAGCTTAATTAACTATCGATAAGATTGCGTCGTCGCAGAAATCTGGTGGGCACGTGTGGATACCTCAGTGATTTTTCTCGGCAGAGTAAACGAAGCCAATGATAAAATTCCATTGGAATGTATATGTCTGCCTTATTGGGAAGCGGTATCGCATTACTATTGGAATTCTTGGGATTGGTCGATACCAGGGAAGAAACTTACATCCGACACCCTTTCGTAGTTGAGACCATCGGGTTGCGAGGCATTCTTCGTGACTGTCCACATTGGCAGGTGATTCGCCGTGAGCAAGCCCTCAGTAGGCTTCAGCGAGAGACTGATGTCTTTGCCAAAGGCCTTCAGATGAATCTCTGGCTTTGCTTCGACGCTCCTCTTCTGCACCGTGTGTAACACCGGCACGATCTCGTAAGATGGCACTGCAATTTTCATATACCACAAATTCAAAGAGAATTCCAAAAAGCACGGCTCTCACAATTCCAGCAGCTCAATTTGGAATCTTGGAATAGTTTGGCTGTGCAATGTTGGTCTTATGGAGAATAGTTCATGAAAAGTTCTTTGTGTTTCCTCGATAGGAATCGCATTAGATTCGTGCGACGAGCTGATATTCTGGGTTCTAGTGGGAGCGTGGAGCGCTCTTTCGATAAATACCACGTACTCGATAAACACCATAAATACCAAGTACGTCATACGACCTTTTTCACGAACACGCGCGTTCGATGCCACGAGCGATAAAAATCAGTATAAATCGATCATCAGTACTATCTACTGAAGAAAAACTGAAGTTCAATACGATGAGGATCTCAGAGATGCTGGACTCTTGATTGTGCTAAAGCAGAGGATATATTTCGATGGACCCATCACCGAGGTCACCGAGCGTTATCTCTCAAGAAATGAATTCCGATTGACGCGATAAACCTTCATTACAAGTGATTCCACGTGATAATATCGGTCTTTAATAACCAGCGATCGGTTGATTCGAATGCTCATTGATTTTACCACTGAATCATGTTAGTCAATGACCTCAGCAGTCATCTTCATGTAGACTTCAATCCAAACCGTGTTCTCTCGGAGAAAAAGCAGGAGGGAAAATCATAGTGCGCATCGCCGAGACCGGTGAAATACTTAAATAATTAAATATAATATAATGTCAAGTGTAAATGAAAATAATTCTTTAATACCGGACTCGTGTCCCGTGTGAAACACCGACAGCATCTCTTCCCTTGTCATGTGCTCGTGGATCTGGAAAAGAGAAAGAAAAGACATCGCATTAGATTGGCATTAGAAACTTCACTGATCGACAAAGTAGAGGCAGACTGACGCTACCATTCCGATACCAAGTTTGACATTTATTAGACATCTAATCCTTCGAACGCTACATAAGCAGAATAGCTGCATTCACTTATGTAATCTTAACAAATCGTCTCCGAGAGATCTGATTTACGTAACCCTTCGAAACTCCGCTCGGTTCGGCATCCTCTCTTTGTCAGATCGAAATTCTCGAATGGAACTTTCTTCAGCGCGAGATTTCCGGATTGGAATTGCGCCCGGCAATGAAGCCAGATGTCGAAAGCAAGCAACGGCTCGGCTAGACTCGAATTCGGAGGAACTAGAGTGAGACTGAGTAGCTGGTATCGGTTGAAGTAAATTCATGAAAAATTCTCTTGAATGTATACTAATTCCGAGCTGTAATATTGACTAAGGATAATCGTATTCGCCAAGCAGATATTTATCTCGAAATAATCTGTGGTGGTGGCTGCTGTGTGGCCGAGCAGTCAGTAGTGTATTTAAAGTTTTCCTGTCGCGCTCCAAGGTCTGCTTCTACCATTTAAGAGCAGGAGCACGTCGGCCGAGTGGCGGGTACGGCTGTCGTAGGAATCGAGTTGCAATTAACTATCGTGCACTACCTTAAACCCCTAAGGTCGATCACTTTCACTCATTACATTGCAGAAGCCCGAGACGGCGCACGCTTTGCCATCGCGCGCCACTGCAAACACGAATTCTTCTTGCCCAATGGAAAAGAGAGGCATTGTTCAGCACTCTGGCTTTGCTCTCATTCGTTCTTTCACGTTGCACAGCCGCTCTTATCCAGCCTGATTTTTTGCTGCCCACTCTCAAGTTTTACTTCACCCGGAATTCAGCATTGTGCTTCGCGCCGATGCGGTGCGGTGACGCAAGACACCCGCACTTATCGCGTACGTCCATCGGAGAAAGATTGTATTAATAATTCCGTCGAAATATCCTCGTGACGTCCACTCATTTCCTGCTATTCTCAGTAGAATAAAAATGAATTTGGCAGCTAATCATCGATATTCGAACAGACATACAGGATCCTGCTTATTTGACAAATGGAAAAGGACGCGGAAAAGTTGCATTTCTAGCGATGCACTGTAATCATTTCCTGCTATTTCCAACGGAAAAAGATAAATTTAGCAGTTATAATCTCTGCAATATTGAATCATCGCTATCTCAACAGACATACAGGATCCCCTTTATTTGGCAAACGGAAAAGGACATGGAAAAGTTGCATTTCTAGTGATGAGAATCAGGTCGAATCATTTCCTCCTATTTTCAGTGGAACAAAAATAAATGTAGTAGTTATAATCTGTGCGATACTAAATCATCGCTATCTCAACAGTCGTAGAGCTTATCAGGGAAACGGAAAAAGACGCGGAAAAGTGAGATTTCTATGAGAGGGAAGCAGGCGGATTCCGGTCGAACCAGGTATATAAAGAGTCTCTCGGTTGGCGGTATGTTCAACTTTCGATCTCCGTTCTCGTAACAGCTGGAGCGGAGAGTGGTAGGTGCTCCTTGCCACATGTAAATCAAGCCTGACCGCTGTCGGAAGTAGCCATGTGCTTGCTTGCTTGGCCAGCAAGAGCGGCTTTCAGACACCGGTGATTATTTGTAGATCACTTCCTAACGCAGAGTTCCAGTTACGTAATTGCGCGAGGGCTATTGACTCTGGAACGCGTCCGTCAGTGAGCATCAGACTCCCGGCTAATTACTGGTGCGAATGAAGCACCTCGTTTTACGATACTAATTGTCCCATCTATTATTTTCAATCGCAGTTTTTTCCTGCGTCGCCAATTGCCAAGGAGGATCTTTAAGGTAGTTGGGACGCGACACTACCAATCAAAAGTCAATCGCTCACCAAAGGAACTGTTAACTTTAACAAACTTGCGGCAAAGACACTCCGCTTGGTTGGTCAATTCGCGACATCACTTTCTAGGAAATTTAACTTAATTTATTAACTATATTACGCAAAAACAAGAGGGCGAACATTTCTGCCAAAATTTGTACGCCTTCCTAGAATGTCGATGAAGCACGACTTCGTTTTTTATGCGATTCTTGGAGAAAAGTATTTTAGATAAAATTAATAATCTGACTGACTGACGAGTTTTCCTTATGTGTCTCGTGTTAAAAGTATCAATTTAAAAATCCATTATCTCGGAAACGACATTGTCAATTGAAATACAATTTTGCTAGTAGCTGTAAGGCCTTATAAAGAATATTCTATCAAAGTTTAAAGAAAATCTTAAGAAAATGATTTTACGACCCAACTACTCTAAACACTCCGATCTGCACGAACGACGAGCGCGCGGGTTCACGAAGTTCAACGCGCAATTTACGATGAATCTCTCTTCACTTTCGCTATTTGGAAGGTGTAATACCCGCTCGATTAGACTACAGCTTGCCAAGTATCGGCGTCTCTAAAACGAAGTAGCAATTGCCAACGTAAATGGAATCTGAAGTAAAATAGGTGCGAAGAAATAGACAGCACTTGATTGTTCTTCATCAAATCGAGCAGTGAGGATTAAACGCGAGTGGCAATTAGTCTCGCGTTGCGCTCACGGCAAGTTGGTCAGTCTTATTCCCGTAGAGTTAATGATTGGCATGGTTGCGTGCGTGCGATCCATCTCAAAGGCAGTTCTTTGTCTCAAAGGAGCAATTGCAGGGAATTGGAGCGCTGCTGTCCTTGATGTCGACTTGACAGGATGGTTGCTCGATTGGTGATATCTTACCTTGTGGCATCGTGCGAGAGGTAGAACGGCCATGCACAGAAGGACAAGGGCACGAATCATTTTGCGATAAAGTATTCCTGATTGGCTGCGTCACATTGCTGAAACAGAGAGAGAGAAAAAAATAGACATCAGAACAACCGTGCTAATAAAACTCGAGATTGAAGTTTCGCTGCTAAATGATTTCACGTGTTTCACTGCTCGCGGTCTTCGAAGCGATTCGAGAAACCTAATGATTCACAGAATCTAGTAATCAGTCTTATTTCAGGGATTATTTAATAGGTTGAAATAAATTCGAATTTAAAGGACGCTTAAGGAAGTATGTCGAAGTTGCAGTGCGTTGTCACGTTTCTCCTGACGGGCAATCATTCAGGTTCATCTGTACAGGGAAAAAAGTGACGTGTAATTAAGAGCCTCTGGAGTATCGACCTTTTTTTATCTTCCTGACTAGCACTCTGCCCGCTCCTTAAAAATGTATACTATTATTATTTTTTATTATTATTACCCTTTCCCACTGTATCATTAAATTGTTTACTATTATTCACTTTAAGATGGAGATTTGCAGGAATAAGCAAAAGATGTCCTAGAACATCGTAGCGTTTGAATATACATGAAAAATCACAACTAACAACCTGGCAACTAGCTTTTAGTGTGAGAAAGGCAGTCCTCGCTAACAGTATTAGATTGAATGATCATGTTCACACCTCGGCAAGCATATTAAAGTACCTAACGCTTTATCATCATGTACAGCTGGCAGCTTGCATGAACGCATTAAATGGACCTTTAATCTCAGTTGACACGTCATTTCAGCATCTCGAGCTCGCCTGACAAGTATTCCTCTGGCAGAGACTCGGGAAGCGGCTTTTTCTCGAGGCAGCCAGTGTAGCCGGTTCGTCTGAAAATCGAAGCTAACCTTCGCCAGGGAAGCATGCACATCCTTGTTGGACAGCCGAGCCCGGAAGGAAAGTTCAATTCCATTGGATTGACACACGCGACGACAACGGACCAACTGCTGACTATCACATTTTAAAGACTTTTGGAACATCGGCCTGTCTGATCTTCCCCGGCAGACATGTTGACGAGAGACTTTTTACTTCGTCAATGTCGAGAAACACATGTATGGTGAAAAAAGAAAGAGAGAGCGAGAAGCTAGTACCAGATTCGAGGGAGAGAAAAAGGAGGATTCCATTATTGGCCAATGCAGTACGTGAGCGAACTACGAGTTACAAGCGATAATCAATAGGATATACGTGTGGAAAAGACAAAGACAGGAGTAGGCCGCCGGGCAATTTCGCCAGGAAGAGGAAGACGGTGGAGATTTGATTTACTCGCACTCTCCATCGGTGTTACTTAGCAGAGAGGGAGACTTCTCTCCTAAATGGACATATGGTGAACAGCGTAATCCGAGGAGTTTTTTTCGCGGGAGAAAAGGATCGTTATGGAGAGAAATCGTTGGGAGTCAGCTGTAGAGTAGTTGTTGGACGCTCATTGTTTCTCTAATAAGAATTGATGCTCCTATCTAGTCCAATATATCCGACCTTGAGGAGAAGGAGATGTGTTTGGTGTTCGCATGTCTCAATTCGCATGAGTTATTGCCCGGCGCATTGTCGTGGGAGTAAATCTCTTGTCCAGAAGCGAAAGTCGAGCTCACTCGTCCATTAGCTCGGTTGCAACGTGTTTGCCGCAATATTATAGAGTTCGCTTACTTCTTTGTTGTTGCCATGTTCGCCGTAAGTCGAATTAACAGGAATCAGACTCGGTAGCGTTTGCAGCTTGCCGTTTGAGCGGATCGAGATTTTACTTTCGGTTACTTAAGACTTTCGACTTTTTAAACCGGTCTCTGACCACTCGGCTAGAATCACCAGATGGAGAGTTGCAAGCGCGCAACTCTTTAAACTCAAGTTTCAATGTAGCCTACTACTTGTCTCTAACATAGCGACGCGAAGGTGAGCTCGTGTTTTCACTCAAGTTAGCTCGCTCTGAAAACGGACGTTGCGCCGACCAGGCCGATTTCTCGGCAAGGAGAACATTTTTGCTAGATTCTTCTCGATTTCCTGAGAAGGTCATCTTCACGGCAACGATTTTAATAAGATCTGACGCTCGATTACTGGCCGAGTCTTTCAGAATACGAGTTAAGTTATGAAAGATAGGATCATCCTTATTCACAAGCATCGAAGTTTCCGAGCTCTACTTTGATCCAATGCTCTTCCCAGGTGCAAGAACTAGATATAGCTTCATAATTCCGAGCCACTCTGGTAATTATCCCCCTGGTAATTGCAGGTTATAAATGTCGGGGCAATGGATCTGCGGCGAGGGCTCAAGATGAAGTGCAGTAAAGGGCAACAGGTTGTTTGGATCATCTTAGCGCGCGCTCGCCGGAGAGAGAAAGAGATGTACCGATTGCGAAAAGTAATTCTCCTCTTCTGCCTGGAGTCTTTCGTCTCGCGTCACCCACCACGAGATAGGTATTTCTTCTCCCAAGAGCTTCCATAAGCAGAGATTCATTCTCTCCGTAAACCCGTTTGAACTCTTCAGAGGGCGACTGAGGGGGAAGCGGGGAAAATGCTTGCTTTCCTCATTTCGTTTCTTGCATCTCTCAGCCCCGTCTAAGCTAGTGCGCTCGAGCTTGAAGAATTCATGGAGCAGAAGAAGAAATCACTGAGAGTCGATGGCAATTGGTATCTCATGGTTCTCGAGGTGTGTTCTATCGGGGATTTCACTCAGCAGAAAACACTAGTCGCTTCCCTGAAACTCGTGCTCGAACGTGCACTGCCCGATAAAAGAAAGGAACAGTGCTCTCGAGAGCGGCTAGCAGTCAGGTTTGCTCGACTCATAAAACGAGGATTTCTTACAAGCCGCTCGCGAGAGTGAGGCCAGTAATAAAAGTGGCACGAAGAGATTACTTGGTAGACACGTAACGAACGCCAATAAATTGGCCAGCTGTTGCTGGGGAGACTGTTTACGCTCGTTATTACAATTTCTCTTGGGCTAATGCACCATTCGAAATCCTGGAAATAAGTCATATTCTCGTTAACAGAAGCGTAGAGTATAAAGCTAGTTGATTTGCCAATCGCAACCACTCTGCAACACGGCAGAGAACTGATTGTTGCCACGCGGTATGTCCAATCACTTTCCTTTCGAGCGCTATAACCGTCGAAAGGAAGTAATAAGAGTAGCCGTTCCTTCCGGCTAGAAGACCGGTCGGCACGAATTGAACGTTGTGAGAGTGGCGAGATTGTCGGTTGGCTTCGCTAATTCTACAAAACGGCAACGAGCACACTCTAATTAACCGGTGTTTTTGCGGGCAGAGCAAACTTTTTCTTCGCAAGCCGGATATTTTACATAGGTATTTCATCCCTCGGGCTTTATATCTTCGGATTCTAGCAGATTTTTCATTTTTAAAGCTATTTCCCGGTAATATTTCCTTTTGAGAGAAATATTTGCTGAAATACTTTAAGATAGTCGAGAAAGAGAAGCCAGTTTCTGTGAACTACTTTCTCGATGCCTCGGGCTTCTGTTCTAATGGGGATTGACGCCTTATGATTTATTAGAAATTTATCTCGCAGGTGTTACCACCGTAACAGCCGGCCAGATATTCATGATCGAAGAAATTCAAGTAATTTGCATGTGGTGCACCTTGCGTTAACTAAGACGACAATAACCACTTATTTCCCATGCTGATGCCAGTGGAAAATGTTGATGGAGATGAATTGCGCTCGGTTGCATGTGATATTTCACACCGAACCGTTCTAGGAACCAGCTGTTATGAATTACTAATAGCCGGTTGTGTTTGTCAATTCTGGTTATACTGGCAATTCGAAAATAGAGAAATATTCTGTATCCACATCGGGTCTATAAAAAGGAGTGAACCGCTGGTAATGAGAGTCGTAAAAGCGGCGAGCAGTGTCAGGTTATTTTGGGAAAGAATCAATGCCGCGTCAGAATTGAGCCGAAAAATCGCCAATGGCCACGCGAATCTCTCGGAACGAGCGACGAATAATAATTCAAATCGACACTCCAACTTCAAGGCTAGTGACAGTTATTTTTTTTTCTTCTTTGGATTCAATCGATTATCTCTTTAGTTTGGCGGCGAGTTCGGACGTGCCTGCGTAGCAGGCGGATGTCGGGCGATCGTTAAAGAAACCCGGCAACAAGCCAAGGACAGAATAATCTCGTGTGATACGATCCTCACTGTGGATTTGATCTCTTGATCAATAAAAAATAATATCTCCGTCCCGATACAATTGGCCTGGCATGATTCATGCCACTTTGACATTCCAGTTGGAATAAAAAGGGCAGAAGTTCACTAAGAATCAGTGGAGATCGGAATTGCTTGTTTGGGAAGGAAAAATCGTGGAGAATAGCCATATAATTTCCCAATTTCTTGAGTGGCAGCCTGCAGAAGGAATTGCGCCAAGAGGTTTTGCTCTTCGTAATCATCGTAATGATGTGCGCGTCGAGTCCGGCAGATCTTTACGTATAGCTACGCAACGTGTCCTACTGCCGGAATCTAGCACTCGGCGCCGACAGGCAGCGCTTCTTCACAGGCATTATAATCACGAATTAGCCAATGCGCACCATCAGAACGTAGAGCGAGCCCTCACTCACTCTGTTGGTTTGGAGCGCGCGAGGAAACTTTCCCACCTTCGGCTCGGGCCAAGGGAATAACTTTAATCCATCCACACACCTATACACACGTCTGCCAGCCAGGCGGACTTCTCCCACGAGCGCGACGGGAATAATCATGGCCAGGCTGGTGCGGTGCTATGCTAAGCGAGCGTCGTCAGAGGACAGTTTCATCGCTTCGAATTGCATGAATGCCTTTTTCTACTTGGGTCGTCCTGATGATGCCGGAAGTCTTATTTACGGGAGATGCGGATGCATCGGGTTCAAGGAACTGCACGCGATTCCGGCAGTTTCCATGATAGTAGTATTAGCTTGCCTCTTCATTATCCAGTTATATATTCAACCGAGCAAGCTGGTGACTGCCGGCTGGCGGCGCGGCAGCGAGCGATACGCTTCATTCGGTGTTAATGTACTCGACTTTCTCTCACATGTCAGGCGAAACTCGAGACGCCACGCCGTCCTCACAATAGCCACTTATTGTTCGCGTCCATGGTCATCCTCGAGGACGCGTATTCAAAGCCAGCCTCGCTTCCATTATGCTATAGTTTCGACGCTACCGTTCTCCTGAAATTCATATCTCTCACTTTCGACGATATTTTCTTGCATGAGTTGCATTACCTTCCAATTTCAATTGTACAGGAAGAGATTAGAAACTAAGCCGAGCAGTTGCAATTTCATGCACGACCGCCGCAGATCGAAATTAAAGACTTTCCTGGAGCTGACGCATGTCAGTCTTCCGTGACTTCCTTGTGTCGCTAGTCGATGTACTTGTACTAGTACGCATGATGTTTGTATTGCTTTACAAGCTGAAAGTCTCTCTTTAGCAAAAATTCCTAACTTCGTCCTGTTTATTTCCCTTTGACACTGCTACCATTTCCCATGATGAAGGTGTCAATTAACATTTTGATAGAAGACACCGATAACCTCAGTTGTGACAGTGTCAGACAATACATTGCTGAGCTTTTGGTTAGTAATCAAATTCTGTTTAGCGAAGCAATGAGCTTCGTTTATTTGGATCCAGTCGGGGCTGGATTAATCAGAATGTAAAACGAAGATTACGATAATACAGTACGCGTCGCGTCGGTCCTGGTAGAGCTGTCATCGGGCAAACGCTTCCTCGAGGATCTTGGCTGAGAATGAATTGAATCGGCTTGGTTCGATCGTCACCGTTCTCTCGAGATATCTTCTGTCTTCATTCTGTCTCAAGGACGAGCCGGGCACATGCACGAGCTGACAATGTGCGTGTCTGTGTTCCCGACAGGCATTCCACGGCGTTACCATTCGCGGGAATTTCATTACCTTGATGCATTTTTCTGGGCCGAGTGAGCCGACGGCCGCGCCTCAAGGAGCCCGGAAATCATCTCTTTTTTTTTATATCTCACTGCGCCTCAATGATACCAAGTTTTTTTCATCGGGAGAGTTTTCCTCCCGAAGATTCCATCCCTGCTTGCGTTTCTTTCTCTTTTCATGAGCAGTCGGAAGAAAATATAATCCCCTACTCGATGAATATGTCTGATTAACGATAGACGTAATTCAATTTAGATGTTAATCAGCATTAGAATTGGAAAGAATTAAAAGTACACGGCCTACTGGTCAGTGTTGGTGCGAAATCTGGATGTACGAAACGAACTTCGATAATTCAAGCCAATTTACACCTGTGCCTAGTGAAATCACAGTAACAAGTACCCAATATGGAAATTGAAAGTGCAATCCACAGGAGACCATAAACAGTGAAGAATAATGGGGTCGTGTTTACGAATTCACATGCTGCTATGATCAAAGTGTGTCGATGGGTCATTTTCACTCGGTCGCTCGCTCGCAAGAATCTTCCTTTAAATCCTGTTAATTTCTCGGCAAAGTCAGATTTTGCTAGCAGTTATATAAGCGATGTTGTTTAACTTCGTAACACCTAACATATTGTTGACCGATCACTTTATACAAACATTAACACACTTAACTGACTATTCTCATACTCGAATGAAAAGTGGCCAATTCGCATCTGAGCTTGTAGTGCTAAATTAAAGTTTATTTGTTTGTAATTTATTTGGGTTAAAAGAAACGGTTTGAAATATTTGCGTTGAATTGTGCGCGGAATGTTTCTAGCTAGTGATAATTAAGTAAGGGCTTACAGATAGGTATGTGGGACGGAGAGTTGAATGCGTGGATGAGCCGATGGCGTATAGGTCGAGCGTCGGAGACTTCAATGCTCGATCGAGGCTGCAATAATAGTTCAAGTTCTCTACTTTACTTTACACTCGTTTTATCTTTATCGTCAGCGAAGAACACTGTTCATAAATATCACTGAAGCATTCGCAGCACCAAATCATCTTCACCACTCGCAACGATAGTCGCTGGCTTTTCAGTGCTGGTGAAATCCGTCTCGGCGCGGTGGAAAAAATCGAAACTCATCGATCATTTGTGTGCTTAAAGGGTAACGGGGGAAAAATCGCCCGCGGCTCCGCAAGATTACGTTTTCCACGATGGTAGAAGCACGTAAACAGACTGATAGTTATCGGCTAATGTCGTAACGCGCGCCGTTAATCGAACCGTCAAATTATTCGATGCGCTCACATTGTTTTTCCCGACGATCGCGCGTCTTAACGAGCTGCGATCGCGAGGCGGCGCCGAACGAGCACCATCGATTATTTCATTTCTTTCCCTTGTCGCGGTTCGAACCACCGATAATTTCATGCTGACCCCTGGCGGCTCTCACGTGGAAGCACTTTTTCAACGGAACATCGGTATGGACCGCCTGCACTGGACTGCAATGCTAATCAGCTATGACTAACAAAGTCGACCTTTACCACAGCTGTCGTGCTACTCCAGAGTCGATTTTTAAAATTCACACTTTTACAGCCGCTGATCGCTGATCCGTCACGAGTTCCCAGTCTTCAATTTTCCGACTTAACCGCTCTCATCTTATTACTCGCTAATTAACCAGTTTCGACCAAGTAACACTCAGATCAAACAGAGATTGTCAGAGTGAATATTTTCGTATGAAAGCAATGCTTATATCAGCAGTGTATAAACTCTGGCAAGATACACCTAATGTAAGATCAACAATCAAAGAATCGCGCGAGTGGAACGTGCGAAATTCTTGAGTTGCCTTCTATCTTTACTCACTGCTCATTCCCCTTTTAAAAGGAGACTTCTCAACAATTTGAGGAATTCTCCAAATCTGTTCAACAGTTTCAGGAATTGCGTCGTACTTCCAAACAGGCACTTTACTACTCTTTGTATTAGTACGAATGCTCATAACAGTAAAGATATTCACAGATTATTAAAGTTACACCGTTTCAATGGATATTTCCAGTATATTCCAATAATGGATAATTCAGTATGTTTACTATCGTTCATATTAATCTCCGAAATAATTGAAACACTGAATGATACATTACCGACGCGCGTACTAACACCAAGTTGCGACTACACTGCCAATCCTTAGGGGAATCCAGAAATTACTCTTTGTCAAGAAATATTAATTGCCTGAGCAATCTCGCAACGAGATCTCAGCGGCGATATCGGAAATCAAGGCATGCGTATGACGACGGATTTTTTCCCGATAACGGAACCGATTCTTCATCCCGTATCCGTTCGTGCCATGTAAGAACCGGTGTCTCTGCAACACACTCTACCCCATGAATCCTTTATCGTTGAATATACATTGCTGTATTTATCTAGTAATATTAATTGTACGCGAACGTTTACAAATGCTTCTGTACATCCTGAATTTTATGTAATCCTATATTAGCTGTGTTCGGATATGTATGTACTGCTAGTACTGCTATTATTAATTAAATGCTCGGTTATAAACCTTGCGTAAACTTTGAGAGTACTAAAAATGATTTAGGATATCAAAAAATTTGATATTTTGACGACCAAACCTTTTCCAGTAATGTCAAAGTTTACACAAGGCTTATAATCAGGTCCTCAATTAGTACTGACAGTGTTGACAGTAAATATCCGAACGCAGCCATTGTTGTACGTTCAATGTGTACAATAATATATATGTACATATACATATGTATGATAAAAGGTAAAATAAGCCAATAGTGATCGAATGGCAAGTATAATAAAAAGTACAGCACAGAGATGAGAACGAGAAGCAGGAAACATTTCGCACGTGCGTTGTATTTTCTCGAAAGCCGAGTACCCCTTCCAGTCAGTCGTTATTTACGCCAGAACGAACAGGCAAATTCGTGAAAACAAGTTCTTGCGCCGAAAAGTGCGAAGACGCATATCAGAAGGTGGTCGAGTCGACGCCAAGAGACAGCGGACGCCTTCATTCTTTTGTGTCGCAGCGCTATTTCTCGACTAATTAAGTAACAGGTGACACTACTATAGTATTTTGTATATTCGTTTGCCACACCTGATCAAAACTCCTACTCAATCTTGTAGTTTCGGATTCGAACGTTCGGGATTGGACCGTTATTAGTCACTGGTAACTCGTTAAATTCAATCGCGGAATAAAAATAGATTATGTCGAAGGCATCGGGTGTGAGAACATCTGGATTCTTAGTTGGGATGTGAGCATGGTGAAATAAGTGTGATAGAGGATCAGATTAACTCGATTAAGAGAGGACCCGATGCTAACTGGGACTAGAAATCCAATTAAAGAAGTGTCGCGCAATATTGGCGGACTTGTGGTCCGACGAAATTTGCATGTCGTGTCGGGTCACCTGTGTCTAGAACCGGTTGACAGCTAGCAGTTACGCTCCCCATGCCCCCTTTTCCACGCTTCGAACCTGGAAAAAGCCGCAGGGAGCACGTGGTGCAAACCTGATAGTCTCACATACGGAAATCGTTGACTAAAACTTACTTAGTTCCAGCTTCATCATCGTCAAGAACAATTTTCTTTCTATCTAAGATTCAGAAATAATCGGTGGTGATCGGTCAACTTGTTCGACTGATTCCACTGATGTACGACTTCGCCGTTCATAATTATGTATTATGTATCAGTGTCTCTGCTGAGCTTGTCTCGCTAGGATCGCTTAAAAAAGCCTCGGCGAAACATACATTTCTAGGGGAAGACACAAACTGTGCGGTCAGAATCCTATAACCTCGATATTAGTTATTTTGACGCGCAAAATATCTTTTCGTTCCAAAAAGAGGTGGTTGACACTCGAAGCCGAAGCCTATACTTCTCCTGTTCCATTCGCAGTTTTAGTATCGTTGGAGCACTTTAAGTTTTAAACTCTAGAAAAGAATACGAAAGTTGTGTGTACATTATTGTTCAAGCTAATGCATTTTATTAAGATCGCTGTTTTATGTATTCAGTGAAATAATTTTGAAAGGTGGACTGTTTACGATTTGAGGAGCACTCTCAACAGAGGACACCTTGACTCGACTTATGTTCCACGACTATCATTCTGGGGTCAATGAACTCTCACAAATTAGACTGTTGCTATTTTCATTTTGACACCTGTTAAGCATGTACGCTCTGCCCGGTCCATTCAATGCTCGGACAAAAAGCTAACAAGTTTTCGACGACAGGCGGGATATATGATGCTGGCGAGCTAATAAAAAGAATTTTCAGGACCGAAGTTGCCCGCTGTGGCACCATACTGTCTGTCTCTGCTCAGGCAGTCAGTATCATTGAAACTTATCCCAATGATAAATGACTGTTTTTGTCTCGGTCGGACGGTCTCTTAGCAGTCTACAAGACGGGGCTTCCAGCAGTCATATTCACTTGTCTCCAAATGTCATAGCCAATGATACCGGTTGGCTGATCATCATTTCTCGTCTTATGACATTATTGATTCGCGTCGATGACTCAAAAACGCGCTCCACATAAAAAAGCTGCAAGGAAATACCAAGATTCAAGGACCGGCAGCGGCGCGGCGCGGCGCGGCGCGGCGGTGTGAAGTGCGCTCGATCTCCTGGGAACTCGTTCGAACTTGCTCCACGATATTGACCGGAATCCTTGCAACTCTATTGAGTACAAGCACTTGAAAATTAATATGCAAAAGTTGCCACGCTCCTTGCTAGGAATCTATAGAAACATTCCCACCACTGATCAATTGCGACTCGCACCTGCAAACTTGAAGCCTCGTATCTGCGTATGTAATTAGTGCAGCAATCGAACTGAATGATCGTCGACCACATACTTGAGCAAACTATGTCTCTGGGTCATCTTTCTGAGGGAATCGATGTACAAATCGCTGCGACTCGCCCTTTCTGAGTCATCCGAGAAGGCTATGAAGATCCGCGGAAGTGTCACTGGGAAATAGAAGCGATGTTCTATGAACTTTCGCAAGGGGAAGTAATAATCATTAATTCTTGATTCCTCATTGCCTGGAGACTCGCGAGTCTCATTGCTCCAGATGGTAGCTACTCGCTTTTCCTCGAGCATAACTCGGCCGGGCGAGCAAGTGTGAGAGCGTGCGACTCGTTCTCACGAATACGAGAAAATGCACCGAGCAACAACACGATTCCAAGCGTACTTCCTTCTCCCTTTCGTCTCTTTAGTGAACTCTGCTTCGTGCCAGGAGAATTCGGTGGAAATTTCTCTCGCTTGCCACTCACCTCTTACGGCTTCTTACGGTCTAAGCTCCCTGGCCTGGTGGCCACTTCCGTGATTCGGCATCGGCTTTAATAAGCCCGAGATTTCTTGCGGTAATGTGGTTCACCCCGCTCTCTTTCTCTCCCTCCCTCACTCTCTGCTCTTTCTATCCAGCATGAAATCGAGCGCACTCCCTGCAAACTGCGCTCTTATAAATCTACATTCTCGAGATTTCCTACTGATGGGTGGAGGCTAACATGGCGTATACGCGAAAGGAATGCATCGGGAGGTTGACTTAAAAGGAGTCACGGATCGGATTCTGATATGCTGTCCTGATCGAATAGAGCCTTTCAATTCATAGGAAACATATAGACATTTTTTGCAGTTATGTTGTAAGATCAGAATTATACTTTCTTTTTCACACTTTCATAGAAAATATTTGGTGCAGATATTACTTGTTACTAGTAAAAGGTTCATTGCGAGGCGTAGAAGTAAAGGGTTCCAATGAGATTTCCAGAATCGGCGAAAATATTGTGGTAGCGGTACGTCTCGAAGCTTAACAAGCAGCGATTTTTTCTATCAACAATCTCTGTATCGTGGCAGCAATTAGTGGATCGCCTTGAAAGACCGATGTCAGAACTCGACGCGTTCCAAGCATTGGCGATCGCAACGAATTCTAAAGCTTTCCAGATTGAGAGTGGCGGCTATCGCCATTTTATCGAACACGCTTACTAAGCCTACGACGTTGGGAACGAAAAACAAAGGTATATCAAACCACTGACTCGTCCAGGCCTGTTAGCCACGGCTTGATTTCACCTTCTTGCGTTTCACAAGGCGAACGTACCTGTAAGGTGCTCGCTCGCTCGCTCGCTTCTGCGCTTAGGAAACCAATATTTCCGCGAACACCTGACGCAACCCAGAGTTCGTCGAGTCTAATAGACTCATTTCTAGCTTTGTTTGCATAAACATCGGCCCCTGCCAGACTCGATCGCAGTTCTTGACAGATTGACTGCTTGTATAGTTCCGGAAAGCAGGTGGTTATTGTAACGAGCTGTATTTCACAGCTAACTTGGCTAGTTTCAATAATCCGGCCGTGTGATTTACGGTGACTGGAGGAATATGCCTTTAACTAGCATTGCCAGTCGAGCCGAGTCACAGCTGATGTTTTATTCCTCCTCTGGCAATACATTTTTCGCCTAATAAAAGACTCCGTCGTGTTCCATGCTAGTTTAATGGCCGGCGCGTTTAGCTCCCTCTGCACGATACCGACCGGCGAATCATAAAGCTGAAAGACTGAATGAGAATCACGAAAACAGGTGTAAAGCTCCTTGGTTCTTTCCAAAGGCAATCTATTATTTGATCGGCTGGAGTGTGTAACAATTGCATCTATAAATCTGTTCTTGTCCGATTAAACAAAGCCTGTTATTCTGCGCCGTTGGTGTGTTTACAGCTATTTCTTTAGCCTTTCACTAGCTTTGGAGGAGGATAATAATAGCGGCTTTACGACGATATCTCAAGGAAAGGTGTGACAGGAGAGAATCTTGCGGTATATCTTCCAGGAATCGAGGCGACAGCAATCCAATTGAAATTTGGAAAGAGCTGCTTTCAAGGAATCAGCCGAACGTCTTTGAGATTTGCCAGAGGGGGAGAAAAAACTAGTCCCATCGTTGGAAAAGAAAAGTGCTGAGGATATTAGGATCTCTTAATAATGAGCCACCCAACAAGAAAACGAGATATATGAGCGAGTCTGTTTACATTTTCGAGTCGACTTCTTTCCTCGAGGCTTCACTCTTTTAGCCGAGCGGCAGAAATGACTTTTTTGTCCGGCGCACTTGACAAATATCATGCAACTTGAATGCCGAAGCGACGGTAACATTCAGGACTAATGAATTCGAGCAATTGGAAGTCAGGCAATCCGGTGCGCATCGATCTCTCGACGCTTGCCACTCCTGACACACTGGGCGCGTTTAAACTCATTGCTCACCGAAGAAAAAGGAGCTTATCAATTGGTTCTCCTAACGGGCAATTAGACTCATTCCTTGAGAATTCCTGCGGCGAGGCGGCTGTCGCCACCGCTCGAACCCAGGGAACAGCCGACTTTATGCAAACGGCGGAAATCCTCGGCGAAACTAGCCCGAGCGTTTCGTGTTCTTGCAATATCGTTTCAATGGAAAAGCATGTCTGCACCGGGGATAAGTATTAAGTAAGAGAGAGGTTTCTCGCATCTGGAGCAAAGATTTCAGAGTTTCTTGCATAGCTTACTTGTTACAGGCTTGAAAGAAACCAACGAGATCGAGATCATCGAGCGTGAATTCTCATAAGTTCGTCCACTCGAGCTTGGCCCTGCTTCTAAAGGCATATTATTACACTTGCTGAATGAGACTGCTCCTTTTCTTTCCCTCTCTCGTCTTACCCCACTCTTCCTCCCTCACTCATCTCTCTCTGTCTGTCACTTGCAAAAGGCGCGAACGCGAAAAGCAGGCATGAAGAGGGCAAGGCGGCAAGGTGAGCAACTTTCTTGGACAAACCCGCCGGAATGGCATTAAATCGCACGAGGTGTATCAATGACAGAATGGAGAGAGGCTTGGTCCAGGAGGATAGCGCAAAAACTCCTCTGCCAAGAGAGATAAACCTGCCGATTATTTCCTCGGCGCGCGAGTACTGCTGCGCAAAGACTTGAGATAATAGTTATAAATATACTATATACGCAACTCTCACCGGCTATTCTCTCTTGGAATAAACGAGGAAGATTTGAGAAAAATTCGTGTGACCGACTGTTATCCGGGTCAGCATCGCACTTCCTTAATGCCGTGTCGTTATTATTGACAAACAGATTGCGAAGGTGGTCGGAGCGCGTGTGGGCGCACTTGCAAAAATGTTATCGGCAAGCAATGAATTATTATTGCTAGGCGTGAGTTCGTTTGTGCACGTAAACAGATGAGAGAAAGGAGGCGCGTGGCAAAGCTGGAATCTCGGCGACAAGGAATCTTAGACGCTTGCGCGGATTGCATATGCCGGACGGACTTTATGTATTTCCCTGGTGAGGAGCCGGTAAGTGACCTTTCGCCGAGGAAGAATCATCGATGCCGGAGAGAAAACGAGAGAGGGAATCTCCAATGAAATTTCCATTGCGCAAAAGAACTCGAATCTCTCTTTCTCTCGGGTTGGCGTCCAGCTTGACACGGGGGGTGCAGCAGGGCGCAGACTTGTGCAAGAGGAACCGGTGCAAAACTCATCGTAAAGCGATAGTCGATCTGTGCAAGGACGAATCTAGAAAAAGATAGAGGGATTGCGAATTGGTAGACGGTGCGCTACGGCAACGTTACTGACCTCGACAATGAGGACAAATACAGGGCCAATTATTGTTCGCCGTTTATGACGATCTAACAACTTTACGTCAACCAGTCGAACCTCTCACTCATACATCAGGGATATATTGTTCCGCGATTCATTGTCATTAAAAGACACGTTCTCTCGACCTGGATTTCCTTTCACTATCAATTCTGATCTGACGGGATATGGCCGCGGACAAGTAGTTCGAGTTAAGCGGTGGTCAGGTGTGCCCGGAACTTTTTTCTCAATATTGCAATATCCCGTGGGAATATTTTCATGCCAGGACTACCACGATCATTTACACCGCGCGGAGAGTACATGCTTCTCGCAACAATATTTATCATCGGTAAAAACTTGTTGTTCAATCGGTGTGGGCGTTTTGCGGCTTCACTATCTCGTCACTCGCGAGACCTGGATTAGTTGCTTGCGCCGACTGTTACTTCATTCTCAGAAAAAGAGTTAGTGGTAACTAGTGCACGGTCGAAAGTACTATACATGCTGTTGCAGACACCTATGAGTCAACTGTGTCGATACTACCTTCACAAAAATATACTTCGAGTGCAGCCACTGCACTTTTCCGTACTTTCACTTAAGCAAAATCAGTTAGACACGCCATGAAATCGCATTAAACTCAGACCTTTTATACTCGTAATTGTATAATTGCATTTGATTCTGTGGACTTAAGCTGATTCACAAGTATAGATTACTTTATGTAGAGGATCGCTTCGAAATAAGGTCGCCTTCTGTCAATCATACTCAATAGTCACTCTCTCACTCGTACATCTTCATTTAACAGCGCGTAATTCTTGTTGGCCGGCATGAATGACAGGCTACCATAATCGCGCGTGTGTCATCAATTTCATCATTTTTTTCCCCTCTTGCCAGCGGTGATCGACCTCCGCCGTGTTCGTACAAAAGTGGCTGACTGGCTGGCTGTTCTTCTGGTCAGAGAGTTCGAGGGATACGTGCCATTGGAATTAATCAACAATGCTCGCAATGGCTCAACCTTGACCCGCATCGAACTAGACCGATCCTTAAAGTAGGTCCGCATGCACATTTCGCAAGAAAAAGCTGCCGCGGCGCTCTGTTCCCAGCAGCAATTTCACTCGAACCGTGACTCGGGTCGGAAAGTAACAAGGCCCGGGCGCCTCTCCCCCCCGCGCATCCAAGGAATCGCACACACACGCGTCAATCTCCTTGAAATGTTTCGTTCGCCAAATTGCCTGTTAGAACGAAATTGTTAGCCCCGGCGCGCGACCGAACCTTTAAGCCGCCGCCGCCGCCGCCGCCGCCGGCTCCCTTTCCAACTTATGCTAATTCCTCTGAAAACAGGCTTTGTCCTCGCGCGCAACAACCAACCATCCTCTCGGCAATTCATTCACGAGAACCCAAAGAACGCGTGATTCATTACAAGTTAGAATAATTTGCTTATGAGCGGAGAATTGGATGTGCTACACACTGTCGTTGGTAATAATAAAGAATGAGTATCTCTTTCAATTTTATTTCCGGTAGCAGAAAGATTTTGAGAGGAGCTGTGTTGGTTGCACGATTGAAGACCGTAGATGGCCGTAAAAGAGTCTCTGCACCTGGTAAATCCCCCTCGCCGCTGTTGTGTAAGGGGAAATGTGCGTAAAAGTAGCTTCCACCGGTTAAGTGTCGGCGTGATTGCTGGCTGTGCGAGCCAGCCAACGACAATTAGGATGAAATCATTCCGTTCGTGATATGTCCATCAAATTAGCGTGCAAAGAGAGAGAGACAGAACATTTTTCTCTCCATCGATTACGCCGCGATAGAGATGAGGGCGATTACGGAATTACAACGAACGGCATTCAATGAAACGCGTGGTTTAAATCCATTGGCAGCGAAGCAATCAATTACTAATTACCTAATAACACCACACGCCCAATGTGCAATCAGCAGACAGTAGCTTTCTATCGTTGCACACATAATTGTGGGACGTACGTGGTGGCTAAGTCTGAGTAGCGAACAACAAATTCCACTTTGGCTTTCGTTGCCAACCAGAAGCCGGTCTCTTATCTACTTGCGACAAACAGACAAATGAACGAGGCAATGAACACATTGTCCTCTGCCTACTTTATGCTAGAACTGATACGAATCAGCGATTATTTCCACGTTTAACTAAAATAAATTGAGAAAGGTCCAAGCAGATTCCTAATAAACAGTACTAAAATAATAATGTTTCAATGCATACTATAATATTTGAGTAAATCTCTTGATTGAGGGGAAAATAAAAAAAAAAAGAGAGGAATGTGCAGCCTGCTGAATTGAATGATCAGACTGAAAAAAAAAGGAAGTATTAATGAGCCGAAGAAAGAAGGTGTAATAAAGGATTGATTAACAGGGGTTTTCGATCGCGAAAGTGGTGGAGTTGCGGAGTGGACAGACCGGTCACTGCAACAATTCTCAACCTTGACCCGTATTCAGGGAGCGTAACAACCGGCCAGGATCCCCAGTGCGAGTTGAACGAGTCCAGAAGCGAAGGAGCATGAAACGAGCTTGGATCGTGTGCGCGCTCCTGTAAAGCTGTGTGCTTCCATACATGTGGAATACATATAGTTAGACACTCGAAAGCTGTGTTCGGCGGTGCGGGCACGAGCGGATGAGCAGTCGTTGTTGGGACGTGAAAAGCAGTGAAAAGAAGGACGTGTTCCGGCGCGGCGTCGAATTGTGTCGAGGATCCAAGATGGATATCTTTGAGAGGGGTCTTGGAAGAAATAAAACGTGACTTACAATTAGCTTGATAGGAGATTCGGGTGGAGGTAAGAGCGAGCGCATTGGTGCCGGGGCCACTAGTACTACGTGCCGATAAATCCAACACGACACTCACATTTCCGGGATGCCAGGCATTCGAAAGTGACGTTTTCAACTGCTTACACCCCCGGCCGGCGAGGCGGCGGTGAAGCCCGATTCCCCCAGATCCCCCAGAGAGTAGAGAGCAGCCAGAGAGACTTCTGTCTGCGCGCGCTCGAATGTGGCAACTGCCGCGGTAGAATGTAAACGTGCCACTCCTGGTCAAGGATAGAGAGCTTGTAAGACTCGGCTGGAATATAAGTGCCGCTTGGTGTACGTGCAGCCTGCTTCTTGTCCGCCATTATAACTGTCGGGCTATTTAGTTGTAATGATGGACGATTTACGCCTGGCCAACACCGTGCTCTACAACCCGCTTCCTTCGTCTTGCCTCGCGGCACGCCACGCCTCGCTATAAAATTCTACATCGCGCCAGGACAATCTTTCAATTGGTCTTTCCACGCAAATGAAACGAGACCTTGACAGGTGCTGGTTGTACTTTACGCTGTTAGCCATCTAATTACACGAGCTCAGAAGGGATCACGATCGAACGAGAGCATGCCGTGAACAACCGGCGAGAATCGCCCGGTTTGCGTCACATTCAATTCATTCGCACTCTGCTAATCGACCTCCGTTTCTCGCCAAGGTACCCGTACACTCGATGCTTGTCATTCTTTTGGCACATGCTTCCTAACAAATCATGCTACTTGAACCAAATCTCGAGCGAAGCCGATCCTGACAGATGATCAAGATGTCTGCGCTCACTTGCGACCGATCGATAATCTCAATCAATTCATCATTCCTGTCGAAATCAATACTGATTTACGAAATGTTCCCTTTCGAATAACTATTATTAAATGGATATCTGCAATTCGATCGGTTCCATTGAGAGGTATGTCATCCTTCTCGGTTCCCAATTGCAGCTCCTTTTCAACAGGTGCGATTGTAAGGGAAAACAGCACCGCGATCCATGAATTAATCATACGTTTTGCAGGAATTTCATTCAGCTTGTGTAGAAGATTTAGAAATCAGGCGTGTACGGGTGTGCTCGTGTAAGTATCGATTGATTGTCCAAGAAGTATTGGAATGATCGAGTAATGCTACCCGGCACGGATACCTATCGAAGGACTTCTCTCCAACTGACTCGCATCTGACAGGGAAGAATTCGTCGGTGATATATGAAGAAAACTTCCGTCAGGATAACTCGAATTCCCCAATGATTTCGTAATGATTTTTCACGATGAAGTCTCTCAGTGTAACGTACTCAAGTAAGTAAGTAGTTGAGGCAGTCAGGGAGGCAGACAAGCCAAGGTTTCGTCGAAGCAGCAATATCTCGAGTTGTGCAAGAAACTTCACTGACTAACAGAATTAAAGCAGCACCGACGATTTTTACACTCAGCCAAGGTGCTTGACGAAAAGGAGAGCATTTTATATAACCGGGTAGATAGGATGCCGATTAGGAGAGCCCACGCGATTTCTACACTCGTTAGCGGAAGAACTGGAAGCACCGCCTTTCTGCTTCGTCTACGCGATCCACTTATATAAGTGTACCATGCGAATAAATCACTTAATGACACAAATCACCGGACAAGCAGAGCGAACTATTTCCGCGATCGGTTCTTTATGAATACTGAATCAAGACATTCCAGATTATCATTTCAATGTTAACTCCTTCAAGACTTTGCAAGTCGTATCATTATGTCTATGTATGCTGCAGTCGGTTCACTCACTCGCCATTAAAAGCACCCACAATACAAAAGAGATCGAGTTAGAATTACAGTCGCTTCCAACCGAAAGATATGAATAACTTAAGTAAACGAAACTGCGACTCTAAAAACGTAATAAAAGAATTTGGAGTAAATACTAGAAATTGACTGAATATACAGAATGGATGAATTACCAAAACAATATTTACGTTCCGTGATTGATCACTCTTTTTAACGATTTATGCATCAGCCTTTCATTCTAGTTCTTAAAAAAAGGCGTATTCGATTTATTTAGCACTATTAGTCATACTTTCATTGAAGTTTCTTAAGTGGTCTACGAGTAGATAACTCATAAAACACGATAATTTTCCATGTGGATAAACCTTGGTACTGGATTGCCTTAATATGGTAATCTCGCAATTGATACACCGATTGAAGTTTGTACGATTAGAAATCTGTCTACATTTAATGTTCAGCTTTTCAGAAATGGTTCATTCCTGATTAAAGATACGAACGTGATCTCAAAGTGTTAAGATCTCGACCTGTTGCGCCGTCAAGCGTAAAATCAGTGAGTGAATGACAAAGCGTGCGAAAGTCCTGCGAAGCATGTCTTTCCACAGTGAGTGCATTTGAAGTTCTAGAAATGTTGAGGTTTCCCATGCGCTTCAGTAGGTTGTAGGAACATTCAGAATAATCTGAGGTTTCACTAAGAAAGAAGGAAACAAATAGAGATGCCACTGACACCTTCTTCTTTTTACTGGTTGTCGAAGGTGTGAGTGAAGGTCAGGCCCATTTTCCGAGACTCAATATTTAAAGCATGCGTTGCCGGACTCGCTGCCACTTGGCCGAGCACACGCTTGACCGTTCAATTGATTGGTATTCGGTTGTCGAGGGCTGTGTCTCTATTCGACGAAAGAAGCCTGGCAAGCGACGCGTCTGGTGCGCCAATGTATGCCAGCTATTTAGAACCAATTCATTCCAATATGATATGACTTGAAAGAACTCTCTGGTGAAGTATATTTATCGGTAGAAAACTGGCAGTTTCGTGAAATATTGGCTGCAAGTACAGTTTGCCTATAACAATCTAAAAATTACCAGCTCGCCGAAAATACAATGCAACTTCAGCAGAGCTGGTAAATATCCTGCAGACCACCTGTTACTCTCTTTTCCAAACAATTTTTATTATTATTCCAAAGAGAACCATTCTGTTACAGCACTCTACTTTAATGTTTCCACTGACAATTCTCTGTATTTTCTACGATTCTCATAAAATCGCGTGAGTTTGATGCTTTACATACTTTTTCCATTCTCTTCTCTACTTCTTCACTTACCGTTTCTCATACACGGCAATAACTACCTCATAAATTGTTGGTTAGTAAAACAATATGTAGATCACACAGCTTTTACTCAAGAAAGACGTAATTAACATATTCCATTTGAAATTGCTTATTCCGCGCGGTCTGTGCCATGTTTTTCCTCATAATAGAATGATTTCTACGATGCGTGAGGGATGGGAAAATGCATTATTTATTCTGCATGCGTACTACTCGCTGCTGGGGGTTGGGAAGCCCAACTACGAGGACGGATGTGTCCTGGGAAGGTTGAGAGGACGCGCGAGTTCCTTCACGGTGATCTGGTATGAAGGAACCACGGGAATCTCGCTGGATCGTGGATGAAAAGAGAAAAATGGCATTCTGGGTGCGCCTACCATTGTGCTGCCGGCACTGGGTTCTCGCATTCGATTACGAGAGACGAGCGAGTGAGCGAGTGAGCGAGCGAGCGAGCGAACGAACGAACGAACGAATGAACGCTGTGGAGAGTCTAGAGAGGCGAGCGGCTGGTGCAGAGCGGCGGGCAATACCGTGGAATGGAATGGAATGGAACGGAATGGCAGGAGTGTTACAAAATATCAGCTTTCACCGTATCAGCGCTACGGTGTACATAGCTACGTACATAGGTAGAAGGCGCAACGCCGGCCGAGGCCTCCTCCATCCTCCAGAATCACCCTCTCTCCATCCTCCAGAATCACCCTCCCTCCATCTCCATGCCTTCTCACCCCAACCCCCTCCCTCTCTACTTTAGAATTCCCTATAATATGACAGTTACATCTTCCACCGAGATGCTTCTAGCGAGGGTGAGAAGGTGCTGTCTCTTCTCTCTCAAAGAAATGATTGGATCATGATAATCATGGAACTCGTCCAATTTCCCACCAATGCATGTAAAAGCCACAAAATAGCTTCACAATTAGCGCTGAGATACGTATGTCCTGCGCAAACATAAATCCAAAAGTTTCATTTGGAATAATAAAGAAATATATATCTGGGAAAAGTGTAGCGCCTCTAACAATAGTTTTATGACTACATTGGTGCTTTCGAAGGGTAGTGTTTTAATTTCCGCCTTATTGAATTACCTTCGAGAGTTTATGTAAAGCTTGGGAGCCATTCTTTTCGATGTTTTGATTGAACTCATCAGGAATTAGACGTGTCGTGATCGATGTGACTATGTCCGCGTCCATCTTAACATGCCGGCGTCGTTACGGTAATCGGCGTCGCCAGTGTCAGAGCCGAAGGAATGATCTTTATAACCTGATAGGGAATTGCGAGGCTAACTTACGAGCTTCCCCGCAAGCCAATAAATACAAACGGACTTCGAAAGGCAGCGCGCCAAAGCAGCGCGACCCTAGTGCGTCTGGAGCCATCCAGTAGAGCCAGTAAAAATGTTGCGCAAGTCGGTCTTGCGATTGCAAATATATGCAGGATGTCTTTGGAAATGTCGATGGGTTTCCCATTAATCGCAGTGGTAGTAGCGCGGCGCAACGATCCTTTGCTAAACTGGCCATTTTTTCAACATACCTTTGTCGAGCCAGTGAAAAAGTTCTATAAAACAATATAATTTAAATTGTTTAAAATTTAGATTGATGCACTGACAAAGGTTCGAATTCAATTGCAGATTTTGTTCTTAAGGCTAACATACTTCGTCTCCGCGAAGGACTATGATTTTATAGGTGTGGGGTAAAAGACGAAAAAAGCTTAAAAATATGTCTTTAACAAATGGGTTGTTGGCAAACCGGCTACCACACCCCGAAGGCACAGAAATTCACGCAGCGTCTTAGCGAAACAAGCGTCGCTGCCCTGCAGAAATTTGCACAAGCAATAAGCACCTTCGTTAGCTAACAAGGTCTCCTAGCTTAACCTTACGAAAGACAAGCTGTCCCCGTAAGACATATGTGCATCGTTCGAGCTTTTTTTAGAAAAGCCAATTTGAACTTTTAAACGATAGTCTCCGATTTCGTGTTACATAAACGAAAGTTGCCCTAGACGCCAAGCTCTGGACCAATTGCATTGGCAACAGGACAATACGTAGCACAGAATCGACATAATCTCCACCTACGTTCACGTGGAGCTCCACGTGAGCGGGAGTGCTCAATGCTATGTGCACAGCGATTGAAAGTGAACCCTTTTTTTATCGAGCGCTCTCGCCAAGCATGTGAACACCATGCTACCACCACCACCACCACCACCACCACCATCACCGCCGGAGTGCAGATCGTAAGGTATAAATATACCGTAACACAACTTATAAAACTAGGTAACCACCAGTTTCTTTATTCTTTCAAGACTTAAATAGTTCCGCTTGACTCTGACTCTTTCATATATCTCGAATTCCTAATAAAGTTTCCGGAATGTTGAACCATAAACATGGACACGTTACAGACGCGGTCGTGAAAGAAGAGAAAAGTAGGCTTTTGCTGCTAGCCAATCGAGCGCAGATGTTCCCACCAATTACCTAATTCTAAAGGGGGTGTTCTTTACTGTAAGAATATCAAGGACTTCAATGTAGTACCCTTCGAGGACCTAAGTGATCCGTAGATCCTATAGCAACTCGGTGAATGTACCACCGTCACTTTTACCGTATCATTAATCGAGCCATATGGGAAACCGTTACGTTGCGGGTCCCATGTCCAATCAGGTCTCGTCTTTATTCTGCCACGCGCGTATGCCACGCTTCGACTATGTCTGCTGTCAGCAAGGAAATACACGAATGGTGACACGTAACTAGACATTCGTCGGTCGACTTGTATTGGCAGCTCGGAGGAAGCGTACATGACAAGAGCAAATAGCAGACATTCAATTTTAGTATCAGCATGGATCTTATGATTCAGATGAAACTTTACACAGTTATAGAAGAGTATCATATAAACACTAAACAAAGTATTGACAATTATTGACAGTTTCGTTAACACGAAAATGACTATCTTATTTTAAAACAAAATTGCAAAATTGCAGAATTTTCTACACGTAACAGTTGAAAGTCCACGAACCTAGCGGAAGTTGTCGAGAGAACATAGTAGAGATAGTCGTTTCTTATACGGAACTTGCAGGCAGTTTTAAGCAGGACAAAGTCTTGTTAGTGTCCAACGGGACACGGAACCCTCTATTTTTCTGACTACTGTTATCGCAACGCGCCCTGTGTTGATGGCGGAGCTAATTGCTTGTAAGTAAAGCCGATTAGAGGTTAGTGATACTTGGACGCACATAAAAGAAATGTGCTACACGCACGATGCTGCTGGTACGAGGCTTATCTAAAATGGCGCGTTGTCCAAGCCGAGAAGGGTACTAATTCGTGAGCGAAGCTCATTAGAGTTGCGGTTCAATGCCCGTGACTTTTCGGATCTGACTCCATCTGCTATGCGCCGATCTCTTTTCCCCTGAGTGAGTGAGTTACCGCGGCGAGAGTACTCTCTGCGAGGCTGCGTCATTCGTCAGGTTCTTGCGGGAAAGGACTTTCGACAAGCGAGCACGAGAAATCACCGTCTGACTTTTGAGATCGTCAGCTCTACGATCGAAAGTCCTGACTCCTATCAAGCAAGATCCGTTCACTGTTCTTAGAAGAAATCTTATTGTTAGGAAAAGTGGTTATAGGTTAGGATGGAGGGTATGTTTAATTTCCTATTATTAGTGCTCTTCGGTTGATGACATGGTGTACCTTGGTAGTCACTTGTTACATATACCGCTCGGTTGTATTTCTCTCTAAAGTTTCTCTCCGCTTGAACGGTTCTTTCGCCGATGGTTAATAGTCGGACGTGATATTTCTGTTACTATCTGAATTTAATAGCTCATCACTCGTTTTCATATGCGCTCCAGCCGTTTAGTAGGAAATTGAACGTAATCGTTACTCTGAGCTAGGTTAACCCCGAAGGCGAGAGCTCGCTTTAGCATGCGTAATGAGTGCTTCCGCGCTCACCGACTCCTTTCCTCGCTCGAGAAAGGGAAGCGGGAAGAATGATCGTAATTCGCCTGGGAGTACGGTGCACCAAGCACCGAGCACCGAGCACCCAGTGCAACCAGATACCGTTAGCATTTCTACTGGCATACGATGCCGATAATACACTTCACTCTTGCTTTCCTTATTCTCGTTGGAAGCAAGGAGAGCGCGGTTAGACCGCCGCTCGATGGAATTAGTTTAGAAAATGAGAAAGAGAGCGAGAGCGAGAGCGGGAGCGTTGCTCCCGGTGGCGTTCCAAGTTCCAAGTTCCAAGTCGAAAGTGGCCGGATTAGCAATGCCCGGCGCGGCGCATTCCTGCCACGCGGAGGAAAATTCGACAATACGAATCTCGAGAAAAGGATCGCTCGGCTACGAGCGCGGCCTACTTTGCACCCGGGGGAACTATTCACCATGAATACTTATCGAAAGGTCGCTCAGTTTTCTCCGCGCGTGAAAGCGCCCTCCTGCGCTGCGAGAGCGGTTCGTTGGCCACTGCCACCAGTTTGGCACGTCTATCAAAAAGCAATTTCAGTAGTAGAGCAATAGCGACGAGCGCATGCGCCAGCGGAGCCGCGCATGATCAAGGAAACACGCAGACGGAAGGAAATTGGCCGGACGTGGATATTTCCGCGCAATTAGTAACAGCTTTGCCCACACGTGAAAGTGGAGGCTAAATTAAATCGAGCGTGTTAGACCGCAGAAGCGGAAGGCAACCCCGATCAACATTGTGCTCTGCCTCTAAGCGATTGCCCAATCATAACAGTCACTGCTTTCGTAATATTTATTTATTCCTGCCCTTTTTCCCGAGCAACCGCAATTTCCGTATCGAACTTTCCTGATATAGCGATCGAGTGAAATTAATTGAACACCACCTCGGTTTGGTATAGCTGTCAGTCAAGTTACGAAGCGATTCACGCGAACTCACATAATCGTGCTCGCTCGGATCGCGATCTCGGCGAATGCATTGCTCGGAATAATCAAATCGCAAACTAGTAATTAGGATCAAGACTGGAGCCAAGAGTCTTGGCTCGAGTCTTGCTGCGCAGCCAGCCACCGAGACGTTAATCAGCTCTCCGTTGGCTGGGCACAGCTGCCCCTTTAGAAATGACTTCTTCCTAATATGACTCTTAATTAGTGCGTCTACAAACTGTTTATTCGACGGATGCAAAGGCGCGCGCGTTTCCCATATAAGCGGTCGGGCGTTATACAATCGACTTGGTTGATTCGCCCGTTACGGTATGCGCATACGAGCGGTACAGCAGCAGCAACAGCAAGCGGAGCCGTCGTCGTCAGGGAGAAAGAGAGATATTGAAAACGAGAGTTTCGTGCGATCTATTCGAGCGCGCGCTCGCTCTCCTCCGGTGTCTTTCCCCTTGGTGGCCTCGCGCCGCGCCGCGCACCACACCGCACCGCAACGTTCGAAGGAAAGTGTAACAGGCGGCGAAGCCGGAGAGCGAAGATTGTGTCAGAGAAACAGAGAAATGAAAGTGCTCGCCACTCGGCTCTTGGCTCCCGTCAATGCAGACTGCGCGCGCCTTCCCCAGACTCCTGTTTAATCTGCCTGCCTGCCTGCCCGCCTGCCTGGCCACTGCTGTCCCGTGAATTATGATCGCAACGCGCTTTGTACCTTTTAGGCGAACGCATTCCCCGTCGCGTGCTTCGCAATTTATTTCTGCTCCAGAACCTCGAGAAGTCGAGCGAGGCGGGAAATTATTAGCCCAACGCCAAGTGCGCTCGGTTAAACAGATACTGGTCGATTGCCGGTCAATACACTCATATCTAAACGCAGCGCTTTTATGCTTTCGAACAATATCTCTTTCAATCCACCAGTTGCGTGTCTCGCCCTGCAGAAAAAAGACATTGTCCAAACATTCATTACGCATGTGCAAGTGGCGATATGTTCTTAAAAGTAGTCAAGAGTATGACAATGGCGGGTAGTTTCTAGCGTGTATAGGGGCGAAGTGCCAGGGCCATCCGGTTATGGGACAGTTCTTTTACCAGTCGGATAGGAAAGGGGACCCGCATGGTACACGACTCGCCACAGGAGAACGTGTGTACGTGCTCATGTTCGTGTACAATATGCACGCAGGAAGTCAAGCTAACGCGGGCGGGCGAGCGCATTAGCGTCGCGGCGCAAGGCCAATAAATTGCGCGCAGCTAATCCATTAATTTCTCAAGCACGATTTCACAGTCGCCGACATTAGCCCCGCGCCGAGAACAGTATTAACGCAGCATGCGGTATTCGTACGAACTGCATCAAGTTTACCCATAAAGTCATCACCAATGATTCCGTACAATATGTTAGTTACTATCCTCGCTGAATTTCGAGCACAGAGGAAGGCGCGCGCACGCCGCGCCGCGCCGCTTTTCCGCCGTGGCTGTGCGTGATTACGAAAGATTTGATTAAGGAGGAAAAGAGCTGGGCAGATTAAATCTCGCATGCAGCCATGCACGCGTGTACACAGAGCCACCCGGACTCATATTCTCCGGCACCTGCGAGCTGCAGGTAAACTCTCTTTTTCCAAACAACAAATCGGACGTACTCCAACCGAGCGACTATTTGATAAACATTCTCATACCGTCCGACCGTCCCGGCACGTACCACTCGGTTTCGCCGCTCCCAAGAAAGCTAAGAGTGCAAGGAGTCCAACAAAAAAGGGATATCTCATGGCTGGGCGAAACGAGAACTTTCCGATTGCAGTTTAGTTGGAGGTACAATAGTGGGAGTATTAAAGTCAGAGCGCAGACAGCAGCCAGGCCGTGGAAAAGGAAACCTGGCCGAGTTATCGTTGCCGAGCGATCAGAGCCTCGCGAGCGTTATATTGAAGTTAATAAATTGCCAGGTGCGCAGAGTGAATTGGTATTTGGGCGAATGTGTTGAATGTTTCGTTATGGGAGAGTTAATGCCACTCGGTTATTTCCAGGCTATTCGGCTGCATTAGAGGCGGCTCCACTCTGCTTCCTGGAAGCCAATCGCATTATGGTTCTCACTGGGTAATAAACGTCTTGCTATCTCAGCGATTCGAGAGTACTTTCCTCTATTTCGTTAAATTGGCCAACATCTTATACGCAGCCGTGTTACGCATTGGGCTTCCGTTTTTTCGGAGGGAAATGCATTTATTCTTCCTCGGTCTCTGTTGAGGATGGAAGCCTACAACGAACTCACATCGGAGTCATTTCTAGCACGAAAGCAATGAAGTCTTACTGAATTTACTACAAATCGTTATCTTTTAGTTATCCGGGACCTAGCGATTCCAACAATTCTCTATTTTCCGAGTGATCTTTAACCTTGGAACGGTACACAGTCGAGGTCGATGCGACCACGTTCGCTTGACTCGCAGAACGCCTCGCTCCATCTCATAAAATACAGATTCTTCGTGTCGATTCTTGCGCAAATATCAATAAGATTTTCCTTGGACGAACGTTTGTTCTCCCACTCGATCAACTATCTTCCTTCTAGTTCTCAAACTTTTTCAATAGACACCTTATGACGTTCTTTTCCTACTCATGCATCGAGTCCCGTGTTTGTGACTTAAAAGTCAATCTTTCTCTCCAAGAAGTAACTCTCAGACCAGACTCTGTCTTCATAAGAAATAGAATGTTTTGCCGGCGTAAGATTTTATAATGGAAAGCTTGACAAAAACACATTATTGAACGGTCACAAGTACAACTCGTGTTTACTCGTGCATTAATGTTTCCAATTACTGAACTATGAACAACTAGTCATTATAGATTTTTATTGAAATTAATAACAGTTAAGTACAGTGATTTCTTTTGAATTATGAAAATAGTCGCTGGCAGGCTTTATTGGCATAAAACAGCCAGCCGATGATTTGTTGAGAAGTGGAGAACGTGTGGAAAGGAGCGTAAGCGCCGGCTGTGCTGCTTCGCTCGTTGAGAACAGTTAATTGAGAGGCCGAAATTTCTGGTCGCGCGGTCCAAAGGTTCAAACGAAAACATACGATTGGCAGAGATCGGCTCGATGACGAGCGGCAGGCCGGGGAATTCGGAAATTCCTAGTAAATGGAATTTCGAGCGCTCGAGACGTACTTTCGTACTACGAATTGCCCGGTTGCCGTTTCTCGCGGCTACGTTTCACTCTGCTATTGTTGACTTAGTCATTAATGAATGAGACTCACGTCATTTATGGTCGACAGTGGTGGAATTTCCTCGATCGGTTGTACGATCCTTGGCGTGCCTCATGTTTCCATCGCAGCGGCAGACAAAATCCTCAGCATCCTCGCGATGACAAGATTATATCTCGGCCGAGTGGAAGCAGAGCCGGGCTGGGAGAGAATCGGTGAGCTACGAGGAGTTCCGAGACGAGAGGAAAATGTGCAAGAGTGTTGGGGTCGACTTCTCTTTGCTCGATGGAAAGCAAAGCCTGCGATTCTCTCTCTCGGCTTATCGAATCCCCGTTGTCAAAGGACCCCTTGCTTCTCCCTCGAATTCCCGTATGCACCAATTTCGTGATCACTACACAGTAACACACCAGATATTTCATTCGCTCTTCGCTTCGTCCGATTGCGACGACTCCCTACTAGAATCGCGTACAATCAAACCCGGTGGCAGGAGACACAGTGATAAATAGTCGAGAGCGAAGAGAGGATACCCGCCCGCGGAGAGAACCAGACTCAAAAATGATACGAGACCGAGGAGACGAGTTTTTAGCCGATCTTTTTTCCCCGCTCGAGCCGGGACTAGCACAAAACCCGATTCAAAAACTCGTCCTCCCAGTTACGCAAACACGCGCGACGCCGCGCCGTCGACCGAAAATAAAAGTCGTCCAGCATTTACACCGAAAACCGGAGAGATAAGTGTTCCACGTCCGTCACGCATCTAGGAAGGATCGAGTTTGTCTCCGACACACAGGTCGTTACATTCGCCCGTCAGGCTAGCTGCCGATGCGATGTAATGCAGCGCGCTCCTCGTTACTTGCGATTTAACGATCAGCCGTTCGAAGGAAAGGCTCACGATCGATCGATCGATCGATCGATCGATCGCATGCAAGCCGCTCTAATCACTAATTCAAACGAGCAGCTACGACTCGAGCCAATTGCTAAATCGTGAAAGGTAACGACGAGGACCGATCTCGGTGCACGAGGGGGTCTCCTCTCCTCTCGGCCGTTCGAGATCTCATAGCGGGACGATACTTCTATACCTCGCGTCGCTGGCACTTTTCCCCACGGTAGAAAGTCCCCACAGCCAAAGCTGTCGAGTAAACCGGCCAATCCGATCAGCAGTCGGGCCCTTCGATATCGACGGGTCAGCGGTTTAATTTAAAGAACCCTCTAATTACCAAGAGCTTTAAGTATAGTAGCGGATGTTGGGTAGGAGGCTCGCCGGATACTTGTTGCCGGAGTGCGCGGTCTGTGATAAGTGAATACTGCTGTCGACAAGTTCACCTTTGCGGAAGGGTAACTCGTTAGCCCGGTGAAAATGCCACTGAATGTTCGGCCACTGCGCGATGTCCGCTCGTCTTCTCTCCGCTCGAGACGACGCTTGCCAAAGGACTGAAGCGGCCGCTCGTTCGACACTCGAAATTGTCGGCGGGCAACAATATTGATATTTGCGCGGACCTGGCGCGCTCGCGACAAACTATCCGATTGAACGAGAGAAGATCTACTCGTCAGATGAGATGACTACCTCTCCTTCTCCCCTTCTCTCTCTCTCTCTCTCTCTTTCACCGGGCCGATGAGCGGACACGCGTGTAGCAAAAGCGGTCTACTCAAGAGGACGCGTGTCTCCTTACTGCGGACGAAGCACGCGCGGTGCACTTTCGCCGTCGACGCCGATACCGATATATCCCGTAGAACGGCGGATACTGTTTTCCCCCAGGTGTGTAAATCGGGCCCTCTCCGGGCCGACAATCCTCTCCAAGCAACCAGCTACCTTTTCCCCCGTTCGTTCTCCGTTCTCCGAGGGCTTTCTGCCTGCGGAGAAGTAAGCCGGCTGCTGCCCCCCAGCTAGTAGCTGCGCTCGCAGCCGAAACTTCCACGGGATGGGATTCCGATGAGGAGGCGGTCGGTGCCCGGGGAACTGGCGACCACTCGCTCCTAGACGGCTCTTCCTCTCGACTGGAAGGCTTTCGCGGCGATCCGGGCCGAATCCTCGAGCATTTCTAGCCGCGAGCCTCGCGACACTAACTGGCCAACGACGATCGCCGCTCCTCTCCTCGTACTCTCTCGGTGAAAGAAGGTGCGCGCTGCTACTGCTGCTGCTGCTGCTGCTGCTGCTGCTGCACCTGACGCGGACACGCGCACGCCAACCGACCACGACGACCCACCGTCGCCTGGAGCCTTGCGATCAGGGACGAAACACGCCGAGTCAGACTCCAGATGGGGAAGTGATGGAGACAGAGAGGGAGAGAGGGAGAGTGAGTGAGTGTGAGTGAGTGAGAGAGGGTGAAAGAGGGTGGGAGAGGGAGGGAGAGCGAAAGCACCGGCAGAAAGCAGCGCGAATTCGAATTTAATGCGAATGCGCGAGCGGACTCGATCTAACTGCTTGGACGACGGCGATCTGCCCGTCGACCCGTTGCTAGCAAAAGTAAAGAAGGTGGGGAAGGAGCGAGGGACTGGGGGCTACTCGGCACTGGTGATTGTGATTGTTACATGCTTGTACGTACACGACGCGGAGAAGGTTGAGCCGCCGCTCTCGAGGCCCGACTTGAGAACACTATCTCAACATCGGTACGCCACTGCCTCGTTGAGTTTCAAAATCGGGAAAGTCATCGATGAGAAAGAGAGAGAGAAAGAGAGGAGAAAAGAGGGCCGGATGCATGGACGCGGACGGACGGTCTCTTACCCCCCTTTCCATTTCTTTGATCGACGATCGTGCTATTAATGCTCTATCGATCTCCGCATCAGGATTAGCCTCCTCTCGGCTAGACATTGGACTCCCCTTAACTGCGCTTGATCGAATTTCCTTGCCAAAGGAGATCGGATAGCGATCTTAACATTCCCTAAGCCCTATGGCTCTCGGCGAACCAGCCAAATGTAACATGGTTTCGCAATGAATGCCATCTGCACCAAAAGGGACTGCGGTTCTCCGTAATGGCCGATAGCCCGCTGCGTTCTGCCGCGCGGGGGAGTCTGTCAGTCTGAAATCATAAAACAGATATTATTTCCGGCTGGCGGGCTCTTTCCCAATCGGGCCGAAATCCGGGGACCTGTGATGCGGATAATCATCACCTTTCTCTTTCGACAGACGGCCGCATGAAACGACGGAGTACGAAATTAAGGAAGGACACTAATTGCGCGAGGGATCCCGGGGGAGAGCGGCGGCGAGGGGTTCGAAGCCGCATCGAAACCAGCAGAGCCCAGCGGGGGAGGAAATGATTGCGGGAATGAAATTGTGGGGTAGACGACCGGAAATGTATGTACTTACGATGTCTAGGAGGTCTAGAGTTGGCGTGACTGGTCCGATCAAAGATCCCGGACTCGCAAGAGGTCCGGTCTCTATGACCAGCAGGAGATTGCCCGGAGTTCAACTAGGAAACGCATTCTAATGGCAATGCTGCTTGCGGGAGAAAAAAAGGGCACGGCGGGGGTGTGACTCAAAGGGGAAGAGGGAGAACGGCCAAGTGGAAGGGAAACGCCGGAGGCTTGGAAACACTCGCTTTCCGGTTTTCCGTTTGCTAGCCACGGCTTTACTTGCCCCTGCGTGTTCTCCTTCGTTCCCCTGTCCTCTCGCTCGGTCTCCTTCTCCAGCTCCATCAAGCAACCAACCGACTCACTCGCTCCTGGTGGTGCGGCGCGGTGCGGCGCGGCGCGGCACGGCGTCTCGCGAGAGGGAAAGTATTTTATAGCACGCTTGGCTTGGCAAGAGAAAGGGGACACGGTTCGCTCCTAATTTCTGTTTTAACTCGGTGAACCTATATATCGTTACCGAGCGTGTAACTCGAACTGCCAACGCTCGTGGTGTGCACTGCCAGAGCTTTGTGGCTGCGTTACGTGCGCACTGTGCCCTGCGTGCACATTAGCCACCGAATCGTGCCATTGTGATCGCTCGATATCTCCGCGTGGTCGGCCTCAGCCCGAGATATCTATGAAGGAGATATATATACAATCATGGCAGAGGAAAGGAAGAAAAATGCCTGCTGGAAGCGTCGAAGAGAAGACGCCGCCGCTTAGGTAACTGCCGATAGAGAAAGAACACCGAAGACGAACGGATGAAGAAGAGGATGCAGCTTCTTGCGTCCCCGATCCACGACTAAAAGTGAAATCGCTGCCAGAACGCCTTGTATCACAGCCGTTATTATATGTTGTATGCCAGGTTACAGGGTTCGCTGCTTTACACTGCCATTATAAGAACCATTCTATTTAATTGCTGCAATGTGGTACAGCCAGCCGTTCGGACATTGCCAATGAAATTAGAGGAGGTGGAAATCAGAGTACACCGGTTAGTTCTTTGACGAGGTTTGCCCACTCACAGGGAAGTCCGTATTGTTCGCACATTTTAAAGAAGACCTGTACGAGCGCGCTAACATAACAGCTGGCTATCCACGTTAATTACAAAAGTGAAAGTATAGATGATACTCAGTGTTAGAACCCAGCGAGCAACGCGAAATGGAAAGAAATCTTTAAGACTCCTCTTTGATCTTTATGGCCCCGGCATTACATAACTGATCTTGATTTCGTTTCGCAGCTCGACTATTTCCAAGCCGCGATTAAATGTGCGATTTTAGAAGAGCGATGCAAGCTGATCCGAGATCTTATATAGTTTCTAAGGTATGTCACCTGTGAGAACGATCTAACGATTGGCATTTCGAAATGATCGATCATCGGAGCCCGGTAACTTTCGCGCGATTAAGAATCATCGGTACGAAATTTCGAGCGTAAAACCCGGAAACGCTTTTTACATAGGCAGTGTCGCCGTTTCATCGGCAACGCCGAATGTCTAATGGACTCTCACAAGATCGAGCGCACTAAAGATTTCGTAAAGGATTTCACCTTCCTGGAAGTGGCCGCGCGAGAGGCAGCAATCGTACCGATAGATATCCGCGCGCCGGCTTCCCGATGATTCATCGATTTCTTTTTTCCTTGCAGTCCTTTTAACAATTGTCACCAAGCGACAATGCGTTACAGCTATGCTAATTTATGTGCACGCCGATCGCAATTGGAGTCACTATTGATCAAGCGTGTTGAACAAATTCCCCCGTTTGCTCGACCTTATCGACGACGAATCCTTCGCGTGAAAGTTGGCCCGCAATCGATCAATATCAACCGACAAGATTTATACGGCATCGCAGTGACTGACACTAAGAGTGTGTTTGTCTGCTCGAGAAAAAAAATAATAATTCACCAGCCGCCAATGGAAGAGAAGAACAACGTGGACGAATCTTCTCCTTTGCTGGGTGTCAGGTCAATTGAAAGGACCATTTACCAACGGGAACGCTGGTAAAGTGCATTCCAGTCTGCCGGCACCTGAAAACAATAATTTCAAGCCTAGAAAGATTAGTAATTGTTGTGTAACCATCCGGTTAGGCAGTGCATTGCCAGTAAAGCAACAATCCACCTTTCACAATACATTACAGGGGCACCGTAAGCAGGCAGATTGTCCAACCACGAGAACTTGGAGGGGCGAGAGGCTTGTATGCGCTGTACCGCTCTGTGCACTGTCCAGTATCGTCCGAAAACCTTGGACAATTGCAATCTCTGCTGGTCTAGAGTTTAGAGCGAGTCCTTCGCCAATAAAAAGCAGTCCCGCTACGGACAGATGATAGTCACGGTGAACGAATAAAAGGAACACACCGCTATTTTCACCCGCAGACTTATATGACTCTACGCAAACGTCTTCCGACGAAATCTCATGTTTTCGACGGTTCCATGTTTTCGCTGATTTTGCTCCCTTCTTTTTCCTTATTGATTGCCGGTCTATTAATCAGGAACTACTAATACCAGGAATCCGAGGTCCGCTTTGTCCCCCGATGCATCATCGTTCACCACGATGCCGTCACTGTTGATATTTATTTTCTCACGAACATTTCTTACTCGCTCGCACGCTCCCGCTGTTGCTGTTGTCCCTGCTGAATCATCGGACTTTGGTAAATGTCATTTTGAAAGCGAAGGAAAGCGAGGCGAATCTTACGCTTGCCAATTACCCGAGCGTGGGATCGATTATACTTATCAATAGCTACTTCCTGTATTTGCAATGGATTGGAGTATGGCACTTTTTTAAGAGTAGTGTAAGATTTTGTAGGGATGGGGAAAAATCTAGTTCCGCTACTTGAGACGTCCGTTAACATGACATCATCGAACTCGAGTATACTCTGATATCTGCCTTTCTTTGGAATCAATGTTCCGTGTTACAAATCTGCTTTGGCGATCAAATCAACATAAAACTTTGTTGCTTGATCATGCTCTACGATATAATTACACTACACTCGATCCGTTTAACTTGAATTGTTTGTTTTTTTCTATAATAGAACTGCCAATAACAATGCAAAATTTATGGAGTTTCACATTAGTGCAATACAACTTCGATTTCCAAATACTGCCTACCTATCCATTACAGTAATAGGCAGTAGCATTAATACATAATACGTAATTTCCACCACATGTACATCCTATCAGGTTTCACATTGTTGATCAATCGATTGATTAGAAAGATCTTGTAACTTTGAGTATCAGTGAAATGATTTCATCACAAGTTGTGTTATCATGTGGAAACCCCAGCCTTCCAGAATCACCATCGGTTGAGTATTAGATATAGGAAGTGTAATAATAACTACGACGACATTACACTCGAGGATAAGTGTATTCATTTCCTTGTATTTCATTACACGTATTCGATCGTTAATAATAATTAATTAATTAACAATAATAATAATAATAGTTGACATATAATACAACAATAGTAATAATTAATAAGAAACTAATTATCTTTGCTTCCTGTGACAGCTGCCTCAATGCCCTAAAGATCCTAGCAATCCTACAGAGTTCAAAGTTTTCGTCGGTATGAAAAGAAATATGTTTCGTAAAAATATTTGTGCTTCCTCTTACGCATACGTTGTACAAGTATGCCGCCTTCGTACTACTACATTGTCAGGATGTTCTTTTTTGCCTTTTTGATTAGATCTTTTCTTATCCTTGCATTATAACGATATATCTGCATCGTCTTATATAAATTACTTTTAAGCCTCTCCTATACAATTAACCGTTACCGATTCTTCGAAAACGAAAACGAAAGAAAAGCAACACATGTCGGTTTTATCAGACATAAAGTACATAGTATGAGCAGCATGGCCAAATCGTAATCATTACTCCTCCAGTTAAATCTTGTACTTCCACAGATTCCAAAATAAGCTGAATCTTTCGCGATAGGAAATGTGCAAAGCAAATTTGTATAAGAACTAATGAAAACGGTGTATCAAATAATTTCAATGGTTTGGTTTGAAATATTGGAGGCGAGAAGCTATAATCCTAGCTTTAAGAGGTACTCGGATATAGTTCAAATATGTTTCATGCAATAGGGCCATTGCCCACGATTGCCCCACCATCGTACGTATCATACAAATTATCTTTGCTTATAAGTACGTTCTCAAATCTTAAGTTTGCCTAGTTTTACACCAAACGATGTGCAAGATTTTGCACAGCGCAGTAGTGCTCACCAAAAAAAATGTAATCCCCTGCATTCTGCATAGAGTATAAAAGATTCATATCAAAACTGGAAACCATAGCACAAGATTGAAAATTTGATTGACATGTACTGCATAACTTTCTTAAAATTTTCATTTAAATAAGCAAAATTGACTGTAGTGTTATGTATCTATGAAAATTAAATTATCGCCCTTGCCAAGTACTTACCAACCACGCGAATGTCATGGTTGTTTGCGCCAGATGTAAAAATGCTGTCTGCACCACAATCTTTGAGAATTGTTCTCGATGAGCGAAGCGTTAAGTGTTATATCGATGAATTAATTTAAAGGATCAACTTCAACATAATCATAAATGAAAGGCGATGGAGTAGTATTAGCATCAGTTAGCATCTGAGTCGGTGACAATTCGATTTTTTGATTGCGCCATATATCAAGTTCATTTCCGTCAATATCCAGACCAAGTCGTAGATTAGCTGGTGAATTGCCAGTAGCAAAGCGATCTTCAGTAAGTGGCAGAGCACCTTTCAATAGATGCCTGAAAATAACAAACATAACATGAAGCATTCACTACTTCTAACAAATGTACGCGGACGGATTCGAGTTTTGTCTAGGTCAGAAATCTACGGCAATTGAGTGCATCATATAAAAACTTACCAGACGTTCTCGTCTGCAACAACATGCACTTTCGGAACAGGGAAGCCATTGAATGGTGATGCGACAGGCAATGTATAAGCACCCATATTCTCAAATAATATCCAATCTCCAAGTTCCATTTCATGGAGCATCATGTTCTCGACGACTTGATCGAGACCATCGCAGGTCGGTCCCCAAATGCTAGATGGTATCATTTTTCCACAACCTTTCTGCAATGGCAAAGTAGATATAACGTTAAAAACAATTTCTATTCTTCATTTAAGTATTTAATAATTGTTGGTACATTTAACCTACCTTTAATGGCAGAGGGGTGACATTCTGATGATCATAGAGCAAACAATTGAATGAGCCATAAACGCCATCATTTATGTAATACATATTGTGCGTAATCATATGCGGTATTTTCTCATCGGCACGAACCGATCGTTTACTGTGAATACTGGTCGCAAGTGTAAATGCAGACGCAACATAATAACGACCAGGCTCAGCAATAATATGAACGGCGTCGGCTGAAAGTAAGAATTTCCAAGTCAGTACTGTAGAAGTTTTTGCAGAAAAATAAGAATGGAAAAGTACGATTACTCACTGTTAAAGTACTCATCGAGGGCTTTATTAATGACGTCAGCGATTTTATCGATGCTTGTGCCCTTATTGCCAGGATAGCCACCACCAAGATCCAGCAAATAGGGTTTGAAACCCAGTTCACTAGCTTCATCGAATAGAATCTTTGCGTGACGAATGGCACGATGGAAGACTGGTGGATCTTGACAACCAGATCCAACGTGAAAACTAATACCAATAACGTTCAATCCCAGAGAGCGTGACAATCGTAATAAGTTCGGTGCTTCGCGAGTAGGATCACAACCAAACTTCATGCCCAGTTGACACTGAGCTGCTTCAGCATCACAGCGAATTCTAATGACAACCTTGGCACCGGGATGAAGCTTCTTAATTTTGTGTAATTCGCTCTCGTTATCAACTGTCATTGCATCGACTCCCATCGCTGCAGCATGACGAATATGCGAAGCTGGCTTAGCGGGATTGGCAAAAATGATTCTGGAAGCATCAACTCCAAGGCTCATGACTCTATTTATTTCAGCCTAGAAAAAACCAAATGTTATTAGAAACTCAATCTAGTACATAGATTTTACATTATTCAATCATATGTACTTATATACTCACTTTTGAGGCACAATCAAAACCAGTTCCAAGGGCAGCGAGGACTTCGATTACCATCACATTATCATTACACTTTACAGCTGAAAATTCAAAGGCCCATTAGACATAAATAATAAATACCTAAATTATATGACACTGAAATCATACACTATATGCTTACCATAATATGGATGAACGCGAGGCAATTTCTCCCTCCATATTTGATGCTTGCGAACTATATCTCCGATGTCAAGAACATAGAAGGCTTCTTCTTGCAATCCACTCATTGCTATATCTCTGATGACGCTCATGACATTTGACACATTGTCCAACACATGGATGCGTTCGTCCAAATTTGTTACCTTCATCTTGATTGGATTTAATGAAGTCTAGTTGATACTCTGTAGGCGCTAGGCAGCAAACTATCAAGAAAGAGGCACCAACAGTTAGAATTGCAAACACAAGAATGTCATGATAATGAAAAATATCAATCTCTCTTTTGCAGTAGAGTAATGAATTAGTGAGTACGTACGAGGCAGCTGTCAGTGAGAATTGCGTGAGTCGTGAGGAAGCGAGTTAAGTCAAGATTTCTGTGGGGGTGCTAGCAAAGCCACGGGGGCTCTGCGTTCAGGGTCAACTTCCAGTTGCCGCGGTTATCCACACACCCACCAACAGACTGGTCTAGCAGTCTTTCGCAGAGAGAACCCTACAACACATTATAATTTTACTTCGGACATTGTTCACTTTATAAGCACAATCAACAACATAGTGTATATACATAGAGTTTCAGCTGTGCTCTGTCGACCAGAAGCAACAAAACCTTACTAAAGTACACATGACTAATTTATCTTATATATGCTACTCTCCCCACTGCCACAGTAAGCAGGACTTTTTCTTTTTCCCTCTACAAAATAAGCTATCTTATCGCACGCTTTTATCATTGCTAATTATGTGTGGGGTTTTTCAATTCATTTTACTCCAATTGATGTCACAAGTTTAGTCAATAATTGATACGACCCATGTACCCATTGGAATGTAATACGCAAAATGACTTTCAGTTGAGGAAAATCAAAATCAAAGTGTACCTTTTGCACATACACTTGCAACTGATTTAATTTATTTAATAAATTTATTGGAACAGATGATTGAATTGCTTCTAATACAATGACTGTCTCACTAATGATTCAACCACTAAGAAAACTATACAGATAGTATAGAAGAAAGACACTGCTCAGCAAGAGACCAAAGCAACACTAAACCTGATACAACTATTTGGGCCACTATTTATATGAGAAAGATAAGTACTATCAAGCCTCCTTCATATGGTTCCAAGTCTACTTCACGGATTAAAGCTTATCTGACAGCTAAGAGGACCATAGAAGACCAATCGGGTCTTTGATAGAGGACAAATCAAACGTGGAGGGGTAACAGAAACCACCCCACTCAGAGATTACCACTAGCAGCACAGAAGTGTGTACTATCATTGAAAATAAACTCTAGCGAATCACTGATTGAATTAATTATCAGATCGAGTACTATCAAAGATTAAGTGATCTGTACATTAAGGAAACTAGTTACCACCAGTAACACATCACATAGATATTTTAAGACACAATCAGTAATACATTCAAGGTAAAGGATTATATTTATCATACTCAAGTATCCAGACTAGCAAACACATAGTGTGTTTCTAATGGTTATGCATAACTATGAAATTAGCTGAATGTTGTGAAAGTAAAAATTGCATTGTAGTATGGTACTCTCTTCCTATTACTGAGATCTTTTGGAACATATGCCAAGTTTTCGGACATCCCACGTGGGTACTATAAATATTCTTCCACATGTTCTTTTTTTAGTACCACCATTATAAGAAACAGGCATCAAAGACAAAAGAATATCACATTAGGATACTAGAATTATTTATAATAAAAATTTACTTTGCACGAAACCATACTTCTGGTATACCATATCATTCCTAATTTGGTTGCTTCGTATACTGAAACATGATCTCAGAGGTTTTGACATTTTCTAAATACCAAATACCAAGACCTATGTAGAAAGTGTTTTAAATGATAATGATACTTTGAGGAGTTGTGAAGCATAACAGACAGTTTCAGACAGACATAAAAAAACGATTATACTGATAACGGGTATACATATCACCAATATAATACTCTATCAGACTAAACAGCATAAAATATAAGGGAAAATATAGTAACCATATTATATTATAGTAATTTACACAAGAAAGTATAATATGCACAATAATGCCAGTCTTAAAAAATTAGTTTTACGAAAATACGGTTGGCTTATTAATATCGTTATCATTTAATGACCGATAATTGGAGATTATGCATAATAGATCAGAAGTTGGAATTTCCTTACTAGTAAGCCGAAGTACGTCATCGGTTTTAATGAGCAAGAGTGATCGTTGCGCGAGGTGAGATAACGCATTTGCAATATGCTAGCGAAATCGAGACAGAATATGCGGCAACGGACAAGAAATCAATTTCGAAAAGGCGATGCCGTTCTCGAGAACTCGGCAGCAGGTGGAAAATCGCAGCTGGTTGCTAGGCACGAGGATGGAGTGCGCAAAAGTAGCATTCTATCGAAAAATCGTATCAGTCAGGAACAAACTGGCTGATGAGTCACTGATAAATAGAAATTTCACGTGATTGATGTGGAAGTTGCAGGCGCGTGGCGAGTGCTGCTCACCCTGGGTGGTGGACTCGAGTCTTAACGAGCCAGGCGGAGACTCGCCGGAAGAAAAGACGTACCTTATCGAATGATCGCCACCCTGCGGGTCGGCACTCGGTTATTGACGGAATGATGGAAGTTTTCGGTGACTGGATCCCAAAAATCAGTCAGATCGCTCCTGGGTAATCGGAACTTGGTTCCTGTTGCGACCAGTGTGAGTCGGATTCGCGTGCGATTGGAGCTACTTGCTTCGAAAGGTCGGAATGAAACATTCGTTTCTGGTTTCGCAGTCGTTCAGGCGTTACCGGCGAACATTGGACCGAAGGTCGAGCTGATTAGTTTACGATCCTCTCTTAACTTTCGGGCAACGTCGAAAAATCGAGCGGAACGCGACACGACACCACACCACACCACACCACCGACACCGACCGATCGCCAGCACACGGAAACGTTCGCAAATGCATCGAGTAGCAGCACATTCGATAATTCGATTCACTATCTAACTCGAACTGTGAGCTTGCGATGTCGATACTCTCATTCCTGCGCCCCGCCCGACCCCACAATCGACTATCGCACACGTGCTGCTCTGACACCGAGCTTTATTTTTGATAAAGCTGCTTACTTATACCCTTAGTTTGTATGTAAATTTCGCATTTAAATTTACATTAAGATATTACCTCAGCTTGACGTAGAATCTTAATACAACTAAAATGACAAATACCTGAATCGCCAATTTCGAAAAGCCAATATTAAATAAACGAAATCAAGCTTGCATTAAAGTTGAACAGCATTTCAATGACGTCTACTACGCGACGAGTTTTATTACTATCTGACAATCTCTTATTCTAATCAGATAGGCTATGAAATGCAGATATTATTGGCTGATTAGATCAAGCACCAAATATAATCTCTTGAAGCGAATTTTGGAGAATCTTACATACATTCTCCAAAACTAAACAAAGGGATAAATGTGGATGCATTTGTAGAGAGTTATTTATTATATTGAAGTATGAATACTTACAGATTACTTGCTATATATACATGACAGAATATTTCTTAAACATTTATAATTATAGATTCCATGGTATGAATTATATGCTTCACCCACCCATTTAAAAAAGAATCACTGAGCCTTTCACAAATGATAAACTATACTAATTATACAACAACTACCAGCCCTTTTACATCTCTATCATTTTCCAACTACTCAAAACCCATGAAATATGAAGCTTAGCCATATTACGTGTGTCATATTAAAATATTAGTATGATAATAAATGCACTAAAAGTTACCAGTCAACATTTCTCAGTTTACTTTGCCTTCAACGCTGCCGGGGATTGCAGATAATAGTAGGCTATGTGTTTCAGACACATTGCAGCACTAAAAAGATTGTGTTTACAAATACATTGTTAAACCATCTTAATATTTATCGAAAAGATTTGGATTATTCAGTATACCTTATGATAGTAATTGCACCAGCTGGCATTAGTTTGCCAGTGGTGTAATAACGGTGTCCCATTACGCCACCAAGCACTACGCTAGTGCCCAATGAAAGAGCAATATTTCTGGGATCTTTTGATGTTTGGAAGGCGCCGACAGTCAACAGTGTCCCGAAGACCAAGCCTGCACTGAGTGACGGGATAGATTCTGAAACATAATATGGCCATTTTCTTTCCCAGTCTCCAAGATCTATATTTATGGTGAATGTACTTCTAGTTAGACGAGACAAGCGGCATAGATGATTTAACACAAAAATTCAACTCACGCGATTTTACGTAACCCAATACTCCGCCGCCAATAACAGTAGCAGCGTATATAAAGGCGGGTATGTCTGCCATCTTAGTGTCCGAATTTCTTGATTGACAAGAAACAAGCGTATCGCGTCTCGCGTCTCGGTGTCGTGTGCAAGTTTAGGTGATTGTGATATTATTGTTGGTTCTTGCTGGTCATACAACCGGTCAATGTGAACTCGTATTGTAAGAAAGAATGTTCTCCGGTTTCCTCCGGCTTCAAAGCGACAGCGATCAGGGCGCACTCTGGCGCGACTACAGAGTGTCGCGATAGAGCGATCACTATTCCTAAGTGAATAAGGTAGAATTGCCGCTCTATTATTGACTGAGCAAATGCCTCGGCTTCTTTCTATTGTTTTGTATCGCCAGTTTCGCTCCTGAATTAAACGTAGAACTACTCGAGGTCTTTGTTAGTCTTGCAATGGATCCAATCTTTTTTGGTAAACGGTTTCTATTAGGAGAAGTTCCGATCGTCAAAATGGCATGAACTATGCTTTCAGTCACCTGCAATAATGTATCTCCACACTATTTAATAGTTAATAGGACAAAAGAACTTTCTTTATCGTTATCATTAATAAAAACGTTAATATTATATTATTTTTAGTCCAATATTTCTTCGTTAATATAGTTGTCGTACATATTATATTTCCCGTCTATGCGAATATGATAGTTGACAAAAGAAAAATCATATATATATATATGCTAACTGAAACACCAGAGAATCATTAATCTAAGTTTGCAAATCACGCAGGATGACGAAGTATTTCTTAGTCATGATAAGGTGTCCAATCTGCCGAGTCTAAACACATCGTGAATGTGACAATGAAATAAAAGTCAATCGACAGAGCTTGATTCGCCAGATGACGTAACCTTCACGCAAGAACTGTCAATCCTCTCTGTCCAGCTGAAGGACTTCCCATGTTCAATCAAGGAAGGAATCCGTATCAGATAATGGTTGTAATGTAGTGCGGACCGTGCGGACCATGACTAGATATGGGTGGGGGACATTGCGGAATGATGTAGAACGCAAAGTTTCTCGGACTGTGTCACGACACAGTCACGAAATATTTCTTAGCATCTCCGGCTGGAAAATCGCAGAGTCAGAGGAAGGTGACCGCACCAGTTTAATTAGTCGCGCGTGATCCAACTTAACGACGTAATCAACGATATCGTCGTTTTCATCGTGACATATCCGTTCGGTCACTTGTTACGCCAGGCGTGGTGCGGTGGTGCGGACTCTGTGTGTGTGTGAGTACGTGAAAGTGCGCCTGCTCTCGGCCCTCTGGCTACCTACTATCTGTCAAATCGATTATACTGTGTGTATTCCATTCATTGTGTGATATTCCGATTAATGATGATTTCTGGAAACATCTTAATACAAACCGGGAATGTCATTCCCATGAACGAGCCCAAGACCAAAGCGGGGCAAAGTCCTACGGAGGAGGTAGCTCTTTGATTATATCGTTTGTATTACATTAGAGATTCTACGAAAAATTCGAATATCCTGTTTATTTCCTAGTCAATAGTGTATAACTGATATACGTGCCTAAAGGTTATGTGGCATTTTAACAAAATTTCCCTGTCTTCCAATTGAAGAAATCGCTGATTGTCAGTGGACTACTTTATCACACAACTCGAACCGATTTTTTTTTTTAGCTAATCGACACCCTGAAGATAGTGCTCCGCGATAACCAAGGTAGTGGGGATAGGCCGGGAATTGTATGTATATTCATTCTACATTTACAATTCATTTACAATTCTATTCTGTTTATCCTTGTACAATGTTGCTGTACTGTGGAATACAGGAAGATTTTTAGATTGTAGGAAAAGAGGACACCACTTTGCAGGATGTAGATAGGAAAGAAACTAAAGTCACTGTGAAGGTATTTATGTCCTCACCTAATGGGGCACTTCTGAAGGAGGCAGTTGATCAGGGTATATTAACACACTATTTAGTTTGAAATTAGAATACGACTTTTTTCAAAATATTTACTGTTACACTCAACTTTTATTTCAGTTTGCGATGCCTTACATACTGACAAAATTGAATCCTTGGTAATCGCTTATACAAGTAAAGAAAGCCCAGAGGAACTATTGGAATCATTAAAGCTTTTGTGGAAAAGTGTAGAGGAATATGTAAAGCTGGGAAAACTGTTTAGTATTGGCCTGAGTGATGTCAGCACAAATGTCTTCATTGATCTATTCCAGTGGGCCAATGTAAGAAGCTTACCATTTTTCTCTAATATTTTAAGGCAAATAACAAAATGACACAACTCTTATTGTTTTCCAAGATCAAACCTAATATAGTACAAATCAACCTATCTATCTGCTGTGTTGTTCCACCTGCTTTGCAAGCATTCACTAAGGAGAATGATGTCCAATTATTGACACACAGTGACCCTGCACGTAAGTCTTATTTCCCAAAGGGAGTGCATCTTGTCTATATAACTAAACATGAGTTGTACTAGATCGCATGTAATTTCATTACAGAAATTCTGCCTGACGAAGAGTTAACAGCCATATTTGGTGCGAGTGCCAGTTTACATTGGGTGGCAAGGTACCAAATACACTTGAAGTGCCGTGGTATCTTATCATCAAAAGGCTACTTAGTGTACATTAATAAATCAGATACCAGCGCCTAATAATTGCTATGTAGTAACAACATAGCACAATATAATTCTTATTTTTATGAAAAAAATTGGGGAGGATGTCAGTATTTATACTTGTTCCTATACACTTCAATGTTGCACACTACATGCATTAATAGCCTAATCAGTGCTCATAGTTAACTATAGTTGGATTTCAAGACAATTGACTTTCATGTTCACAGATGTTTTAATGGATTATTACATTAAATAATACTAACACAGAAGAACGTCTATTTTTTTCATACCGCCTATTACATATACTACCGAATTCTGGTACACGCTGTGTGATATTACACATGTGTATAGCAACGCAACCTACAAACGCATTAGAATAACTGGAATTTCCGGCGCATATATAAATTTTCGCCAGTAGCTAGTGATCGCTAAACTATACGCAAAGTTACAAAAGCGGCACGAAGGGATCAACTAGCGTTGGGTATGTGCCACTTTTAAGACTAAGACTTTGCGAAGACTTCCTGAGTGACCAATAATTAATGCTAATGATATTTTGCCGAAATTCTCTATGAATGTTATGAAAAAATTGTTTGCAATGCCCCCACTTTACTCGAAAAGAGAGAGTTGAAAGATACAGGAATTTCTAAATACGTTGCGTACATGGAATTCAAGTGGCATGTTGTTCGGCCGACAATTGGCACTCGACATACACAGTTTTATAAAATAAGAAGAATCGACAGCATTTCTCTCAGCTTCAATAGATGATAATCGTAATGATAGGGTAAGTGGGATAGGGATAATTTCAGTATATCGCGGCTTTTAACCATCACTAGCGGTAGCTGATCGGGGCTCGGGAGTCCCCTAGGCACCAGAGACACAGAAAATCCTTAGTCTTGTGTGTGCGTCCGATCGCCGTCGTCGTCGTCGCCGTCGCCGCAGCCCTCGACGTCGTCGCTAGCCGCCTCGATATATACGGTCCCACTTTTCGTTTTGCCACCGCTTTGCTGCTGCTTCCTTCGGATCTTTCCCTTTCCTGCGCGTTCTGCTGCTCCACTCCTACTTCGAAGGAAGCCCTTTTGCGTTAAGCCGCACCGCGTGGCACACGGGGACAGCGAAAGGATGGGACGGAACCTCGGGGGACTGGATAGCGTAAACGCTGCTCTCCCCGATCTCGGTTCTCCATAGTTTCTCTGTCTACCGTGCTCCCCTAGAAGTATCTCTTCTCTGTCGACGAGTGTAGTACCTCTTCCTTCCTCTTTACTTCACAACACGCACACCTTCCTGCGTTCATCATTCCACCCTCTCGCTTCTGCGGGCGGCCGTCCGCCTTGCGGTCTCTCAGCAGTACTCTTAGCAGCAGCGGCGGCGGCAGCAGCCGCTCTCTTTGTTTTTTCCTTTGTCTCTTCCCTTCAGGTCCGGCCTCTTCTTTCCTGATCGGTCTCTCTTTTCCGCGTGCGCTGCTCTTCTCCCCTGCGCCAGCGAGAAGCAGTGCGAGCCGGGCGGGGTATGCGAACGCCGCGATACTATGTTATGCCTGCGGACCGCGGGTCTGACATACTTTGTATGTTAATGCCACATAATGTCGGTTTTGTTCCTCTTTTCAGCATTTATTTGTTCGGCTCCTCGGCCAGCTTTTGCCGGGGCGCACACTAACCGTAGGTCGTACCGCGGTTCTTTCCTTCGGCAATTTCGTGGCTCTCCACCCCCCGTCAGCGCTCTCCGGCTTCTGGGACGGTTTTTGCCCCTGCTTCCTTATCGAAATGCATCCGGAAGTCCTTGTGCGCTTTGTGCGTGCCTCAGCCTTGATACTCATCCCACCCTAATTGCCTAAAACCGTCATAACAAGCACACGCTGCGTAATAAATGAATTGGCTTCCTGATAGCGTCCGTGACCAATGTACTCTTTGATTCTTCATGCATTATCAAAAATCGGATCTCTTATCGATTGCATCTTGGGGCTATCCCGGCTGAAGAGCCCCGCGAGGAACGAAACGCGCCACGACGACCAATGGCATCACTCATAATGAGATTTCCGCTTTTCAAGTGGGTAATTCTAATCCGACGCGACTCTCAAGATACGACGGCACGTGTATCATATTCCAAAATAATCAATTTATGATGCTAAAATCCGGTATTGACTGGCGAGTTGCGTAATCCATATCGATCGTCGGGAACGTTTATTTGGAACGCTCATCACAGACGTGTACCCAAACAAAGTAGCCGGATTAGAGGAATATCAGTCTGTATAAAAATAACATTGCAATGATGAGTACTTATAATCAGCTACTGATTGCGCGAAATTTAATGAATTTCACTCGATCTTTCTGATTCTACTTGGCTGCCCTTGACATGGATCGAACCGATATTACTTTGCGCACAAGTGTCAAGCGGGCGACTGTACGCCATATCTTAGAGGATTCGACGAATTACTGTCGGACGTGAATTCGGTGGGTGGCGCTCGGTGACAGTGCGACCACTATCCGCTATCCTCGCATGCCTCATGTAATATAGACTTGTTGCCCGGCGATCCGGCGTTGACAGGTGATGCAGTGCGCGGAATTGGCCCTCGCATCGGGGGCGCATCTCACGGTGTTCGTGAGCAAAGTGCCTGGTCGTTGATGCCTCTCGGTAGGAGTGGTATGTATATGTACAGGACACATACAGGTAGCAGAGAGCGAGGAGACAGGACACGGAGCTGTGGGGAGCGGCGCGGCGTGCGCGCAAGGGAGAGTGCGGTGCAGCGCGGAGTAGTGCGGACAACAAGAGGGAAGGACAGAAGAGGAACGCGTGTGCGCGCGGTGCGGAGGATCGTGGGGAGCATCAGAGAAGGCGGCAGCGAGCGCGGCAACAGGCAACGGCAGTAGCGAGTAAACGCAAAAGCGCCCTGGCTCGCTCCCGCGCGATGCAAAGACGGGGTATAAATAAGCGGCTGTCGTTTGCGGAAGCAGAAAACGGGCAAAAGGACAGAAATAAAGAAGAAGTCGGAGAAGAAAGGGAGGTAGCGACAGAGAAAGGAATAAATAAGCCCGAGAGGAAGAGACACGAGTGTGCGAGGGAGAGAGGGAGCGAGTAGCGCGCGAGCGAGAGACCGGGGAGAAGTAGGAGTAGTCGAGCGGTAGCAGAAGCAGAAGCTGCGGCGGCGGCGGGTCCAGCTCGAGTCTCTTGCCGCTTGGTCGACCAACGTGTCCCGATCTACTACTTTTGCGGTGTACGAGCGCCCTGCATTGAAAACTTTTCAGCATGTCCTGCCTCCGCCTCGCCTGCCCTGCACCATCCCGGCAGGTGTACTCTCTGTCTCGTTATCCGGAAGGCTTCGCTCTTCCTCCTCGATACGCCGATCTGCGCTCCCTCCGCTGGGGTACTAGATCACTCGCAGGATCTTTCGACTGCATTTTAAAAGACAAGTGCTGCCGCTTGCTGCCAGCCGAAGAGAAAAACCGACTGCTTAATGATCTCAGTAGCGTTAATGAATGCCCCAAAGTCCGCAAGTACGTTCGGAGTGAAGGCACCCCGACATATCGCTGGCACCAGTCGCTTCTATTCTACAAGGAGGCAAGTAGCACCGGTCGCTCGCAAGCTAAAACGAGAGCACTTGATTGTGAGAGTATATCTCTCATTTTTGTGGATTTTCCCCCGATATTGCAGGGACATTGTTCAACTGATATTTCCCAAAAGTCCTGGCTGACCGCATGGACTATCGCCGCGGGATATCTGTCGCCGGATCTAGATACCATTCATGCTAGCCGAGTATATCTGCATACGCATCGGGACACTTTTCGAAAGCACGTTACGCAGAGAGCGGCGGCGGCGGCGATGCGATGCTGGAGCACACACCACGTGCATGCACACACAGTGGCACACACAGGTTGTGTGGATTCGCAGAGCGAGCAGTGAGTGCACGGTGGCGGGTGGCGGCGCGGCGGCACAGCCAAGTCTAACAGAGAATCGCTCGCGCGCACGCGAAGGTAGCGCGTTCAGATTCTTACTCGCGCGCGCTCACTACCATTGTGTGCATGTGTGAGAAGGGAGACTGAGACTAAGTATGAGACTGAGGCTGAGACTGGGACTGAGAGGGTAAGGGTGAGGGCGAGAGAGGGAAAGAGAGAGAGAGAGAAAGGAGAAAAGAACGGAACGGAGTAGAGCGGAACCGAATGAAACGGAACAGAAGCGAACGCAGTAGAGAAGCGCAGCCTGACTGCACGGCCGCAGCATGTTTATTGGCGCATCTTGGAGTCTTAAATCTTTATGTTGTCTCCTCGACGGGGTCTGCTATCTCCCTGTCCCATTGGCGGCCCGGCAGCCGGAGAGAGAATCGGCCCGAGTCACCCAAGGGGTAAAAGAGGAACAGAGACAAAGAGGGAAGAGGGTTCGAATCCGCCGCCGCGCGAGAAGGGAAGAGACTAAGGAGAGAAGAGTGTGCTGCCGGGTAGGCAGTACAGCGAGAGAGCGAGAGAGCGAGAAAGAAAGAGCAAGAGTGAGAGAATGTGAGTGAGTGTGTGTGGGGGGGGGGGCAAGGGGGTGTGCGAGGGACTCAGGGACAAGAGAGAAGGAAATCGGGAGATATATCTTCCGTACTGCGGTCGCGAAATCGAGTCAAGAGTCGGACAACCAACGACCAAGGCGCATCCACTGCATTACGCACACAGAAGCCGCGATTTTAACGTGCCTCTAGAAATGGTCGTCTGCAACAGACGTACGGAGAAAGCCCACGTGGGTAAAGCCTCGGGAGACAGGAATTATTAATGGCCGGTAGGTGTTGCGGCCGCGAGGACTGCCGCTTTTAGCCAGATGTGATAGAAATTGCATCACACGTGTGATTGACTCAACGCCTAGGTTCCTACTTTCGCACGTGATGCCGGCCTCGAGGCAGTACGGTAACGTTCGGCTCGCCTCAGCCACGATGAATCATTTATAAGCATAGGCACACTGGCAATTTCGAAGGGGAACGTTTTCGCACCCACTGGAAGCCTGCATTTTTATGCCCTTTATGTCTACGAAGACTCAACTTCGATTTCCGTTGGCTAGGAGGTCGATGGAACTCTACATTATACCCCTGTCCCGGGTGTTTATTGTCAGGCTGAAAGTGACGCGTATATCAGTCTGTCTATTGTGCGTGCGGTGCAGCGCGAAAATGGAATTACCGGGCGACACTGGTAACCCAGGATGCTATAACCGAGCCGCCACGCCGTATCGTTTATTATCGCTATAAACGATAAAGCAATCTAATCCCTACCCACGGGCTCGAAATTAAACGCAAAAGAGAGAATCAGAGTTGTGCGCTCTCCGCCGCTTACCGTTCTGCACGGCGGCGTGCACTCACACGTATGTATGTACAGACGTGTACTACACGCGGACCATGCTGCATCACGAATTGTCTCCCTCGAAATTTTATATTATGCCGAGCGAGCACGCGCGCACCTAGTGAACACCGTTAGAGAGATCGCGGATCGAAGCTACCGATAACCGATAGCCGATAGTCGCGCGCGCCTGCTCTACCTGATAAGAGGAAATGCCCGAGATTTTTTCTCTTCATTAACGCGGCAAAGTGGACGGTACCGCGGAGGTCGTTAGGGATTGTTTCGTGGATACATGTAGATATGGCCAGCGTGCAGCGGCTTCGCTCGTTCCATACGATCCTGCAGTAATGATCGCAGCCTCCTTTTAATAGGAAACCTCCACTTCGAACGATCATTGAGCCACTTTCATTTATTTCTGACGTAAGCCTTTCAATGAGCTCTTGTACCATATCACCAGCTGGGTTGCACCAGGATTGATGAAAAGGGCGAGTGATCTCTTGCAAGAGTTCGCTATCACCGTGCTATATTGCCGAGGCACGTGTTCCCTCGGAGATGCTTGCGGCAGTAAAATTGCGAATATCATCCCCGACTATCATCGCGCAATTCTCTCAGACTGGTAGAGAGGCTCACACAGGTGTGCTGTCGTTGCGTGCGTGTACATCCTCTTGGCGTCGGAGCGAGAAGGAATGTGGGCGTAAAGGCGCGTCGAGGCTTGGCTGCTGGCATAACAGTGGGTAAGGTTGAACGGCCACGATACAGTGTTATCAGGAGCTTCGCAGCCAACCAGTAACTTTATAGCCGATACGTGCCGCAAACTGGACTATGCTACGTTTAGTTAATTAAACGGCAGAGAGAATGGCGATCGAGGCTTGCACAGCGCGGCTTTTGTACACTCGCATACTAAGGCACAGCTCGCCTGATAGACCTCTACCAGGAGCGTATTTCCCGCTCGAGTTGCGTGTGTCAAGTAGCGCGCTGTCACTTTTCCCTCGTACATCCTTCTAATTTGCAAGAGGTGGCGCCACGCAGTCGTAAGTGCGTGTACGAATGATTGCGTTCTCTTTCGAGCTCAGAGGCGCAGACCGGGGAGAATAGTCAGTGGTCGACCCATTGCGATAGGCAGCCAGCAGTCATTATTAATCTCGCATTGCAATCTTTTGTCACGATAGAACATAGCGATAAAGCAAATCTCCGAGTGCCCTGCCTTTGGCTTCTGCGGTGGCGGCACACATGCTCACTTAGCTTTGATAATAGCAAAGCAGGATACAGTAAAAACAGACTGGTACAAGCGGATACTTGTAATAGAAGTATTAAGACAATGTATTATCGACGCTTTTGTTATAGAAAAGATCAACAGAGAGAAATTCCCTTTTGCAAGAAGATCGGCAGTGAGGCAGCAGTCGGGTCTGTTTCTGTGAAAGTGGAATGGGTTCGAGTTGAATTTGGTTGAAAAGGATCTGTTGCGTGAAGGGTTGATAGGAGAGGCCGAATTTCTCGGTAGAGAGGTCCGCGGGTTTGGTGAGGCTGCCGATCGGGGGACGTTTGACGACTCCCTAAGTGAAATATCATCGACAATCATTCGCGTGAGATGTTTATCGGGCGGTAACGTGATCTCTGACCCCACCAAACTCGGGAGCAGTTTTATGCGAGCTCCCGCGGCGCGTGAATAAGCTCTGGTCCGCCGTGGGTGCCGGTGGCGGTGCCGAGAGCCGAGAGCCGAGTGCCGAGAGCGGTTCTGGGATGGTTGCGCCCTCGAGCTCTCGAGGTCCGAGCCAGAGCCAGAGCCGGAGCTCGAGCCGAGCGAGCCAACTACTCTCTCCTCTCCCTTTCTCGCGCCCGCCGCCGTCTCTCCGGGATCGTTCGAAGATCGAACGGTGGAATGTAACGCGCGGCGGCCCCTCCGTCCTGCCTACGGGAATACGGCTCGAATCACAGAAAAGTATTTGCCTTCCTTCGCAGGAAGGCACGCCGCGACCGTCCGCACGCAGGAACCCGCTCGTCAATAAATAAGCTTCGGCATTTCGCGCGCGCGCGTTTCTTATCGTCAGCCAAGCCGAGGAAGCTACCTTGGTCGAGCCAAGCCGGGCTACTTCCGATCGAACCGTCGATTCGATGACGCTGCCAAGTACAAAGCTTTCCCGTAAGCATTCACACCTTCCTTCCCGTGCGTTATTTACTTCTTTTTTTTGATTTTCTTGTTATTGGTACAGCCGGCAAAGGTAACTAGTGCAGAGAGAAAGAGTACTGGCGCAAGTTCGTGATCGGTAAGTAGCCGCGTGCGTGTTATCGCTAGTATAACCGAGAGCGCTATTGGGAAAGCCGACAGGCCCGATTCTAGCGGTCCAATCCTCCCAAGTATCCTTGTTTCACTGATCCTCCGCGATATTGTCCTAATACACTCGGGCGCAGATACACGCTGCAGAAAGGATGCCGATGCGTATCGTGGACGATGTGGGGCCTCTATAACGCTTTCGTCCATTATCGCTCCGTGCGCTTGGTCATCCCTGATGTTCCTACCTAGACGTAGAGGTGCATGTACTCGCTGGTTGCGCTGTCGAAAAGTCTAGTCCTTTTTCGTATGTAAGGAGGCCACTGTTTCTGGGAGGATTGCCGCTTATTTCGAAAGACGATAATTAGGCTTTTACGGTAGATGGCCAAATCCTATCCAGATTCTGGCGGTGTCTAGATGGGTGTGTGTGTGTGTGTGTGTGGGTTTAGGAGGGCCTGGCTCGTCCGCTTCACTCCCTCACGCAGCCGACGCCGCCGCCGCCGCCGCGCCGGCCCAAGTAGGAAGTCGCGCAACACTTTTCGGCCCCCCGGTTCACCCGGTTGCGAAAAAGTGAAATGTCTTGTAGCCGCTTGTGTTGTGCCATTGTTGTGCGTTACGGGGCGGCGTAAAACGGGGCAAGGTTGAATTCGTGATTGTTCCGAAAAAGTCCCACACTGCCGCTGCTGAATGACTACCGAATCTCTTATTCACACTCGCCCGCTACCCCGTCTCGACAATTTATATTTCGCGAACTCTACGCTGAACGTCTCTTTTAGGACGTTCAGATCTTTACTACTCATTGTGAGATTAAACGGAAGATAGGATTGTCCCGGCGCCTCATTTATTTCGCTTTCGCCTAAGATTCTTCGGCCAAGATACATCATACTTTTTTGCCCGTCGCGAGATCGTTCTCCAGTGGAATCTCGTTGGTCCGAGTAAACCGATAATCGGCAACAACAGGTTGCACTATCCCACTTATCAAGTCAGACAGATAGAGACGTATTCCCGCTAAGAGGATGACGCATACCATCGGCATCGAAGCACCGGCGAGTGCCGAGGCGATTTTTCCCTCGATTAGAAACAATTACGCGCCGGTCACGCTGCTATCTTCAGGATCCAGCGGGAGTTTCCAAGCGTGCTGGGATCAGAATAACCAACACCGCTTGCAACCAAACAACGCTGAGGCATTATTAGCCGGCAACTTTATGGAAAATGAAACGCGCGTCACCGACTATATTTGCGATCGAACGAAAATGCTGAATTCAAAGAAAAGCTTAAGACATTATTGTCCTTCGAGTTGGCCCGATTAGTGATCCATAACACAGCGCGGCTGAGAAAAGTGCTAGGAGGGTGATGCAGTATCGATAAAAGAATGCCGGTAAGCCGATAAACAATCGCTGGACATTGCGGCACAGTACGATATCGAGATGACTTGACAGAAGCGGTCTCCGAATCCGGCTACAAAAGGGATTTGGAGTGGCATGCCATCGAGACGAGCAGAGAGAAGAGAGTGCGGAGATTCGATTGGCATTGTGAAAATTTGCTGGGTCGCTGGCTCCGGCCCGCTACGATCTCTCTCCCTTTCCGGCCGAGGTGCTATTCTCCGGCTGACCTCTCTCCTCCTGTATCCGTCCGCTTTAATTACGCTTGTCATTTTGTGCCCGGTGTCTCATTACGAAGAAAGTTCGAGGTTTAACTGGGCTCTCGTTGCGAGCCTAGGTGGCCTCTTTCTGGTAACGGCACTAACCAACCAACCCAACCAGACAGCCAACAACAACGACCAAGGAACGTACGAACGAACGAACGAACGAACGAACGAACGAACCGACCGACCGACCGACCGACCAACCAGTCATGAGCCCCCTTTTACCTTACGTATAGCCCTCCGCGTGCCTCTCTTCGCATCGCCGCTCTAGATCTTCGGATAAGAACGAACACCATTTTAGCGGTTCCTTACACACCAGACATCCGTTCCCTTCCTATATATACGTGCTGCGGGAGAGCTCGCTGCATTTTCTCCGCGCGCGAATGTGTCAAGCGAGCCCGAGCCCGAGAGAGAGAGAGAGAGAAAGAGAGAGAGTTAGAGGTATAGGCCGCGGTTGGAGGGAACGACGAGAAGAGAGAGGAAAACAAAGAGGCGGCCAATGGGAAAGGGAGAGAAAGGAGAGAGAAAGACAAAGAGGGACAGACACAGTCTCTTTCTCTTTCTCTTTCCCTCTCTCTCTCCGTTCACGACGAATGGAGGGAAAAAGAATGAGAGGGAGCAAGATATGGGCATGTCAGCCGAAACCTTCTAATCCCACGTGCAGGTGCTTAATTCGTTACGTGAGAGCGGAGGAAGCAGAAAACGGGATACTGTACCGTTTTCCGTGATAACGAATAAGAGCCCCCGCTCGCTCGCTCTCTTTCTCTCTCGCCTCGCTCCCCCACCGGTAATTAAGATTTGCGCTTCATCCTGCGGCGATAATTTCTACCATCTTCCGGCCTACCCCTCTTCTATCACGCTCGATTCTACCGACCAGTTTATGCATTCGGAGAGTAATTTCAGGGTATAATGGAATGTAGAGGCGTCGTGTTAGATAATCGAGGTAAACAGTAGTGGCTGGTATCGCCGTTGACGAGGGAAAAGGCTATTCTTGCGAATCAGGTATAACAGGTAGTACGCCACCGTTGAAACTAGTGCTTAAGGTAATCATATCAGTACTGTACCATCCAAAAGTCAACCGTTGTCCGAAGGAACTGGTAATTTCGCTTTGCATACTGCTGGTGGGCTATACTTTTGTTTGTCTAATGTGGTAAAAACTGAACTTTGAGCTAGGGCCTTGGAATTTGTATCACTTCTTCCTTCATGCAAGAAAACATTCCCCACCAAATTTCAGTCCCGGCAAATGTCGGCAAGTATGGAAAACATGGGGAAAACGATCGGAATGAAATATTCAGAATCGGTTTTCCATGTGTTTTCGGTACAATTCCGGCATTTCCCCCACAAGTTTTATGTTCTTTTACCCGCTTTGTGATTCAAACAATCGAAATATCAAGCATTTGTTGCATTCCGGGAACCCTCGAAAATCGGAAAAATCTTAATTGCTAATGTGTGTTAAACGTGTCAACTTCGAAATTCATTATCTCAGGAGTGACGTGGTCAAGTTCAAACAAATTTGGCCAGAAGTTGTAGAACCTTATAAAGATTGTTCTATCAAAGTTTAAACAAAATCTATAGAAAACTGGTTCTTGATAGAACTATCTTAATAAGACGCGCGATGCGCGTACGATACAAAGTCGAATTGAGCCGAGACTAGAGTCGAGCTCTCCTCCTTCTTCTTATTAAGAAAGCGATGCGGCATTCGGGTTAATTTCGCATTTAATTGGCGATTTAACCGTATACCCCTTTTATACGTGGCACCGTGGGAGAAAAAATCCATTTTTCCCCAGCGGACCCGATGGGAACCTCCGCCGCCGACATTAGAAGAATTTACACTTGATGAAAATGCAGACGATCGTAGATAGTAGCGGTAATTACGTAATGTTAATGAGCCCGCTGTATACGAGCCCGTTTAGCGCGGCCAATCGCCAAGGGGGCGAACTGTTGCTTCGTTGGAAGTTATTTCCTCGCACTATCGATGAAAATCTATTCGATGGGGAGTGTCAACCGTCCGAGTCAGCTAAAGATTCCCTCATTTGATGCACGCATGCACGCATGCACGCATAATGCCAATTGGCACGGCGCGCCGTCGGCGGGCGCCGATTCATCTGCTCCTTTAAAATTCCCTGCACGATCGGCGCATTGCGCCCAAACCAAATGGAGCCACAGTCGCGCCGCGCCGTCACAACAAAATCATCCTGCCAATCAGTTCGGAGAAGCACGAGTGGCACGTTGCCGACTACCGTAACTAGGATTTTAGTCTACCGAAAGGGAAAGGTGGTCTTAGTGTTTGGTTTCTTAAAACAGCCCGACAGGGTGTGCGGAATCCGCAGGCGACACCTATCCGAATCCCAAAATGCTCTTACACAGGTGAATGTTGAGTTCGATCGGACAGAAAATCTATGTTCGCATGGTGATAAGAGGTCCGAAGCGGTGCGGTGGTTGTCCGGTTCCCTCTACCTTCTACTTACCTCTACTTCTACATACTCTCTCGCACGCATAAGGCTTCGCAGGCGGTACATCTCTCTCCCTCTCTGCTTACCTTCCCAAGCGCGCTCTCTCGATCTCCTTTCCGGCCTCTTGCTCCCTGGCTCCGACCCGCTCTTCCTCTCTCCACTCTCCTCTCTACGTAGCCTCGGCACAAAGCTAGCTCTCCAACTCTCTGTCTACATACACACATTGCACCTAGTTGGGCGAACGAGCGAGCGAGCGAGCGAGCGAGCAAGCGTTTCTGATTCCCTCCTCTCGTATTGCGCGCGGCCTAAGCGCGCCGTGTAGACGCGCGCACGCAGATGCCGCGTGTCGATGTGGGTAGGGTTATTAGCCCAGAAAGCAAGGCCCCTGCTTCCGGTGTAGGCACTTCAGTTCGAGAGTTTCTTAACCCCTTCTTACGCGACTCCGCTGGCCTGGCTTGGCCTAAGACTCTGCCCTGGCCTGGCCTGGCCTGGCCTGCCTGGCCTGTTGCTGCATGGTTGCGGGTGGTAGCACGCCGTCCTCCTCGAGAAACGCGTTGCCCCCACGACAAAACTCTCAGCAATATCCTCAGCTCCCAGCTCTCACTCCCTTCCTCCACTCCCTCTCCACTCCCCGCCTTCCTCTCTCCCTCTCTCTCCCTCTCCCTCCGTGTATAGGGTGATCCACATGCATATGAATCACTCACGTCGATAAATACTCCCGGGAAAATGTACTTCGAAGGTTCGCCAATTCACGATAATGAATTCATTATACGATCGTTGCTTACCGCTTGTATTAAACAAAATGTACTACAATTGGATGAGGTAGTCATGTATCAAGCAGGAAACACCCTTTTTGCGACTAAATGCTTTCATGTTGAGAAAGATCAGTTGTACGTCGATTTTATAATAAAATAATTAGTAAAATAATTGATCTATGTAGATATAATGGAGAGTACGATGGAGGAAGAGTTTCGAATTGTATTGGTAATGGTATGGGTGGTCGGGATGGATCTGTATCGCCCTGTAGATATCTGCTAGCTGTATGCTATGTGGCGTGTGCGCGGGGTAGGAAGCTCGCTGGTCGCTGGGCTCTCCCAGTGGTGAAGCGCAATTTTTGTCGAGGGAAGCCCGAAGCCCGAAGCTCGAAGCCTAAGGTGGTTGGTTCATCGAAACGTGTCGTAGCAGGAGCGGGGGCGGTGGGGCGGTGGGGCTCGTAAATTTCGCGAAACACCGACCGAGAGCGCACGATTCTGACTCCGAACACGCGACCTTGCTTATCGTACCAGAAATGACGCGGCAACGTGCATCGCTCGTGCACTCTGTAATAGTCCATTAGTCTCTGCATAGAGGCTGCATGGGGTTTCGGGCCTAGTAACCCTCGGGGAATCTTGATTACACAGGTTCGGGCCCGCGCGCCGGTCAACTTCACGAAAATATCCCTGCCCTCACGATTCGACATTGTTGGGCGTTGAGAGGCCGCACGAGTCTCCTCGTCATTACACGGCCCACTACAACCACTTATGCAACTATTCAATGTAACTCCAAAGAAACTCCCAGTAGCCGGATAAAGATATTCAAATGGAAATTTAGAATGCTATAGTGCTTTGCTTAGCAGAGTTTCCTGTTGTCTGTTACAGTTTATGATAAATAAGGGAATTAAGAAGTCTGCAAGAAAACGATTAGTACTAAAAAGTGGGGTTCTGATAGTTAAAACTAATGGGGAGAAATCGCGAATATAAGCATGATTAGACTATGAAATTATAGGGAGCAATATTGGTTCGTTTGTCTACGATATTTCCCACAGACCAATCATCTGTTAACGAGGAATGCACTTCTAATATGTGGCGGTTTAAAAGTGATAAACTCTGTTCTCAAGGAGATAATTCAAAAGTTTAAGATAAGATGAAAGTTTCATTCTAATGCCATGCTACTAAAAAAATTTAAAGATGCACTTCCGTACAAATCGAAATACAGTCACAAGTCCAGAAGGGTTGAATACATAGAATTGTGAGAGACTGTTTTGCCATGAAACCTAATATATATGAAAATACCGGTATGCTGCAACTGTTCTCATGGGGTTTTCCTTAAAGTCTCGGCACCCTCGAGTGACTTATTCCTTTATCGCCTACTTGTCGAAGCTAAATCATCATTCACTTGTTCAGCCAGCTAAATTCCTAATATAAAGCACAAGCTGTGTCAAACTCGTCATTACAATTATTGCAAATAAATTGTGTATCAAGAGAAATTGACTGAGATCAGGTCATACATATTATCTTTATCCAATATGAATCCAGTAGATAACATGCATTACTTAGACAAACAATAATCAATATATTAATGTTCATTAAAAGACCCGAAAATGGGAATGGATGCGCGCACTTTCTTACTAGAAACTAACCAGCGCTGATTCGCTGATGAGATAGGATTTAGAGGAGCGCTGGGGGGCGAATGGTGGTGCGGGTTAAAGTGTATGTACGCAAGGGTTGTTAGCGGCTTTGGAAAGTGACGAGCCAAAGGGAGAGGAGAGGAAAGATGCGTAGGCGCAGGTGGCCGCTTCCTCCTCCGTTAACTCGGCAGGCGAGTGTTCCGCAGCTATGGAAGACAACGCTAATGCGATGGAGATTAGCTTAGCTGGGTTCCCATGAACTATTTTTGAGCTTAATCATGCCGTTGATCTGACGCTATACGTGCGTGCCGGCTACCGGGCCGCGCTCGTAACAGATAATTACCCAGGTGGAAGGGGGCTCTCCTGGCGCGCTAATGAGCCCAAGGAATATTATCGATGCCCTCGCCAGTTATAACTGCTACGCAACCGCCTTCAGTACACCTCTCATCGACAATCCCATTGGCCAAACATTACCAGGAACGCACCCGCTATCACAAGAATTCTTCTCGAAACTTTCGTTCCAAATCCCAAGCAGAGCGCTCGCCGCCGCCGCCGTCGCCGCCGCCGTCGCCGTTCGAATCTGGATTGCCAGCTGGCCTGCTATTAACGGTATCGCGTTCCGAAAGCGTGTACTTCCGACTTCTCAATTTGTTCGTCGGTGACGTAGCTCACATAGCGTGACCCAGCGGGTCACAGGTGAAGGATTCGAAGCGCCATACTCTACCTAGCAAGGTGTATTGCACCGCTTGGTTTAGCTTAGCTTGGCTTCTCCTTATTCCACGCTAGTCGCGCGCGCTGCGAAAATCATCTCCGCCTGCTGCATCTTCTTACCTCTCCGCCATTTTCTCTAGGTTAACTTAATTGCCGAGGCCAGCTTTCTATCGGGAAGTAGAGTCGGAATGGCGATCGGGCCCTCGTATAAATTCGGCCTTGCCAAGTGACGCTAATTACATAGCGAGCGGAGGGTCGCGCAGATCTCTATAAATGAAATGCATAAGCGAGCAATCTGGTAAATGGAAACCCGATACCGAGCGCGCGCTTCTTTTCCATATTCTCACGTTACGAGTAGCAGATGTGTGTGCATGTGTGCATATGGCTCGTTTTACTGAATAATAGGAAAGATTAATTCTGCGGCGTTTCACCGTAAAATCGCTGCCGCCGTGCGTGCGTGAGTGCGTGCGTGCGCGGGCGGGCGCTCGTGATAGCGCTCGTGTGAAAATGAAGTCCTACATGCGCACGGCACCACTCGCTTCTTAATCGATTTCCAGAGATAACGCACCGCCTCTACTTGCTGAGAGTCTACGGATCTTCCTCGCCCTCTTCAACTTGCGAATCCTAGACGCGCCGAGAAGCCGCGTAACAGTAAAACGCCTGTTGCCAGTGCGGACTCGTGAGAAAAAATCCCTGGCAAACTTCTTCTCGATCCTCCGTCACAACTTTTGCAAGGGTCGACGATATTTTCCGCAGCCAATGCAAGGAAAAGAGCGCCGTGTTTACGAGGATGTTGATTGCAATTGCAACTGGCTCTGTCAAGTAGCTTGTCAAGCCGCAAGAAACTTCATGTTCCATGACGGTTAACCGACATGTTTATTGCTACGGTGGAAGATAGCTAGGCAGTACGATATTCGCTCGATCGGATGGGATGGCGGAAAATGAATTGTCGGCCGAGCCTTTCATTGTCCATGGCTTGGTGCCGCTGTTTTCAGAGTTGATCGACGTCACCATCTCGAATTGCGAATCAGAACGGATAGTACGGCACAGCGTGAACTTTTGACGATGCCGTAAAAATTGCGTGGCGCAAGCAAGCCATTGCGACGTCGGAAGTGGCTCTGGTGCGAGTGCTCTCGCTCTCTTTCTCTCCTTTGATCTAGCCGTACTCTTCCTCTTCGTCCCGAAGGTTTAATTGGGCATAGTAAGACTTCGGGTGACCAAGCTCCGCGAGACTGGAACAAAGACAACCTCGATTTGTACATCACGGTATTAACTAGATACTTTTATCATACCACATCGCATCGAATATCGTTCAGAATAATAAGGAAATTGACATGACATTCGCTAGAAATTAAGTAGCGCGACACTTAAATATACAAGCGATTATGACCCTTCCGCTTCATCTAGTACGAACAAAGATAATCCAAATAAATCCTGAGTTGTATTGTAAGAATAGAAATAACCATTAATAACCTCGACTCCTTCGTAACAGTTAAAAAGGCTCCATTCAACAAATACAATGTGAATTTCATCGACAAAATGTTCAAAACAATTTCTATACGATTTCCAAACTTTAAGAGTTCCAAGTGTGCATTTGCGTTACATTTGCAGAGCACTTCTCCTATCGCAAGTGTCACTGCCAACTGGCGGAGAGGCTCGCCCGGGGTTCTCCGAAGACTGGCGTGGCCCGATTACATCCTACATCTCCAATGGGCCGTGACAAATGATTGCGGCGTCACATCCTCAAGAGGAAGAGCTCAGCGGCTGCGGGTAGGTATGCGTAAACGTACATTGCTTCCTGAGAAGGAGAGAAGCAGCCGAAAAATCTTGAGCATTCGGCACGTCGTTGATCGGATCCTCACCGAGTTAATCCCTTGTCGTACCATTTAATTCGACGAAATCCGAGAAAACGGACTCAAGAACAATTATAATATCCATTTCCCAAAGTATGAAAAACATTATGATTGCTCAAGTCTGACATGTGATATTCATGTTTGGTGAAAAGTTTGTATCACAAGTCAAAGTGTGAGAAGGGGTGAATGGGAAAAGAAGGGAGCAGCCGTGAAGTGTGCGTATCTTATCGAGGGTATGGGGTGTGCGGCGAGGGGTGAAAGAAGGGGGCAGGGGGATAAGCGCGAAGTATCATGGCCGATTAAACTGGAGAGCAAGAGGATCGTTGTGTCGTACAACAAAGACGATCTGCTGCGGCCGAGACCGCCGTCGTCGTCGCCGCCGCCAAGAGAAGAAAGAAGATGCAGGTCCCCGATAAACGATCGGAGCGAAAGCGTCATAAAAATTCTCACGAGATTGGCTACAGTGTGGCACGCGGCGACGTGAAAACGTCATAAAAATAGGCGCGCTGCAGGTACGGAGGACGGTGAGGAGCGGCGCGGCGCGGCGCGGCACGGCGCTCGGCCTACCGACGAAAGGCAGAAGTCAGGGAGAGAAAAAAGAGGTTCTTATCCTTGCGTGTATGGAGTGAGTATAGGTAGGTTGCTGTCGGGGCTGAGAGGTCGTCGAGAGGCTACGGGAGTACGAAGCGCTCGAGGAAAGAACCCGTAGCGTACACCGCCGCCACCGCCGCCACCGCCGCCGAGTATAAGTCAGCACTCAGGATATTTCGTCATTTCCTGCTTCTCACGCGATACAATCTAAATTAACTATGTTCGCTCGGCTAGGCCTCCTCCCTCGCGAACGGAGGCCTCGCATCTCCCAAGAAAATTTCTTATTTCCTAGCGAGGAGGGCACCCACACACTCTCCTCTCGCTGTGCTGAGTATGTAAGCGCACTAGTAACGCAAGACACCTGAAAAAGGGACGCCGAGAGTTCGCTAGGATTGCCGCTACCGGCAGCCATCCTTCTCTCCCGTCTTCTTTCGCCTTCTTTGTAAATGGTTGGCCGCCGATGACCGATGACGAAGGTGAATACAGTTGAGATGGAGGACGAGGATGGTGAGGGCACGGCGCGGCGCGGCGCCGGGACACTTCGGGGGTAGATCGTTGATCGTGAGATGCGCCACGGCAGAGGAACGAAATCGATGGGAGCACTCGACACGGCCGGCCGCTTCTAATAAAGGGGAGAGGTCAAAGGATGAAATTGGAGGGCGAAGTCGCGTCGCTCGCTCCGATTGCCGATCGATCGAAATCGATCGAAAGAATAATACGTCAAGCTCGTGCGGTGAGGTTAATAGAAAGCTTGCACGAGTATGTATAGGAGGATATATACTCATTCAGGATGAGTATAAGGATACCGTTTTAACAGGGCGGGCTTGATAGGTCAGCCGGAAAATCTGACTTTAATGTCCCTGCGAGCGGAAGAGCGAAATTCTCACTGCGTGCCGGCGCGGCTTTCGTGGAAGGAACTGACACCTGTTATTTTAAAGCCTCGACTATTCGGCGCTTGCTCCCTCGGCTGTGACTTTTAGGAGCTCCTCTTGCGAATTCTAATACGCCATCCTTCGTTTCTCTTGGCTCGCGCCAGCTGCGTTACCGCTTGGACCCAGCGAGCGGGGAATTAGGGCGTAAAATGCCGTGAACTTTGAACTACTTATATCCTTCAGGGAGACAGGAACGCGGGCGCGCGCGCTGGAATGGCAAACGCCATTAACAGAGCAAGAGGGCGGAAACTGCGGACGGAGAAAGAGATCGGCACTAATTGCAAGTCGAGGAGTTATCATTTGGTGGAGTGTATCCAGTAATTGACGGGGCGAATAAACGCGCAACATGGTCGGATTATATAATATAGAGCTGGGAGGAAATCGGCGTGGCCACAATGACGGATGATGCGACAGAAGGTAATCAGGGGATTCGCGTGTCGTAATCGGTCCGCGAACCATTCGGCCAGTCACGTTTTTCCCTTTGCGGCGCGGTTGTCCGTTGCCGATAATTTCGTCGGAGTCATTGGGCGATTCGGCCGGCTCTAACGTCGACGATCACAAACTGATTTCGGTATTGTACGTCGGCGGATCGTTCTGCTGAGTAAGCGGCCGTACTCGGACTCTCGTAGTACTTGCTCTTTCTCGCCCTGGCCAACCTCCTCCTCCTCCTCCTCCTCCTCCTCCACCCCTCCCTTCCGCCCTCCGGAGTACAATTCTGCATCTCTCGCTCCACTTGTGCACACAAAGAGAGCTACATTGATCGATTGCCGACATCCCAGATTTACACAATAGACAAAGGAAGGCAGGTGCAACTCTCGGGGACCATCGCTCCGCCGCGCCGCGCCGCGCCGCGCCGCCGCCGGTACCGCCAGCACGGAACTCTGCCGCAGTGGCCTCTTTGAAAAAATCAACCTGTAATTTAGTCCATGACAATTTGCACTGTAATCGAGATCCCGTAAATTGGCTAATTCATTCTCCCAGGCTTGTCTTCGTGCGTTCGTCAACACATTGCTGAACGGTAGTTCGAGCCATTAGCTAACATGTATCATCGGCTATTTTTGTAATTCAAGAGAAACAATTCGAAGCCTAGGTAGAATTTAATAATAAATATACGACTTTCTATTTTAATAATTGCACCGATTAGTGTACGTAGTATTATTGTTAGATATTTATGAATTTATTCATGCGATTATATGATAGATATAAATGATATGGAAATGAAAGAGTCCTGCTTAGTTATTGGGAAATCAGTGTCCGTCTGACCAGTGGCGGACCATACCACTCGGAAGGTGGTGAGCCGGCAAGATGAGGTCTCCTGTCTCTCCTGTGAAGAGAGCCGGATATAGATATATGGAAATCCTTTTTATCGGACAAATCCGCCGATAGCGAGAGCGTGGAAAAGGAGGGTATCGCAGTAGAGGATCGAATGGGCATTTCCTCTCACATACACACACGGAGAGGACAGGTGTATAGAGGGCAAGATGAGGAAGTAGAGGCGAAGTTCGGAGTGGAGGAGGGGGGGGAGGGGAGGGTGCGAGGGGCAGAAGAAAGGACGAAAGGAGATGATATCGGAGCCGGTGCGGAAATGTTATGGCGTGCAAGGAACACACGGGGAAGGTGTAAATGACCAGGACGGAGAGGCTGCCGGGCGAAGAAAAGCGCCGATACGCTGTTCCGCATGCTGCCAGAGGAGGACGATCCCCTTTTTACGGCTGAATGCCTACCGGCGCAACAATTCTCTGCTTTCTCTCTTCTCTGCCGACCGCAACGCGTCCCAAAACCGAGGCCCCTCGATGCTTCAATCAACTCGAAAGCTACCTAGAAATATGTACTCGCCATTCCCACCTCTGCCCGAATCGCATACTAGTCAAATGAATCACTCGAACGGTTCAACCGTCGCTTAATACCATCAGAAACATCGCGTTCCGAATACGCTTGCAATCGGAACGCATGATTAGCTTCCAATCACGCGTCGACCACATTGGAACACAATGGTGACGGTGGGAAACACACGGCAATCATGAAAATGGTCAGTAGAAGCCCTGCGACGACCACCTGCGAGGCAACCCCGACCTCATAACTAGTAATCAAACGAATCCAAGTATTTTAGTCGAAGAGCTGTTCTGCATACGCTCGGCAATATCTCGGAAAGAGTGGGTGTGTGGGTGTGTGAGGGTAGTGTTAGGGGACATTATTCGGCGGTGTCGCAAAGCACTACTGGACAAAGGTATTATTCGTGCCCACCACTCACGGTAGCCGTGCATAGTGAATTAGATAGGGGGCAAGGCAAGGCGAGGCGAGGCAAGGCGAGGCAAGGCAAGGCAAGGCAAACCAAGCCAAGCAAGGCAGAGTGTGTGCTGGCACGCTGGCAGGTCCACCGGTGTGCGTCCAGTCTCCTAGGCGTGCGGCCGCGTCTCTCCATCTCTATCCAACGACAGGCGTGCGCGCACTTCCTTCTCCATCTAGGCGTGCATGTATGTAGCGCGGTGCAATCGGCCGCGGTGTCGGTGGCGTTTCTAACAAATTAACGGGCGATATCTCTCGGTGGTGCCCTGCTCCCGTACCTTCTGGCTCCACCTCCCGGGTCGACACCGCTCCGCCGGAGAGCGAGAGAAAGAGAGAGAGAGAGAGAGAGAGAGCGAGAGAGAGGGAGAGAGAGTGAGGAGTTTGCGTGGATGGAGCGGCCGGTACCCGAGGCCGGGCGGCCTCCGTTGCCGCTGCCGGAGAGAGATCATTTTTGCCGCGTATTTGCAAACTGAATAATAAATACGCAGATATACTGCGAAGAGGCCGCGTTCCGCCTTCACGCAGCTCGCGCTACGCGCGGATTGGTCGCACCGGCCGCGAGGGGACGGCGATGTTCATTCGCCTCTCTCCGTCTCTCTCCGCGCAATCTCTCTCTGCATGTGCTCAGGCTCCGGCCCGACTTTGGCTCGGGCCCTCTGGCCCTGCTCCTGCTTCTGCTGCCGCTGCCGCCGCTGCTCCTGCTCTTGCCTCTCTCCTCTCGGCGCTCCCGCTCTCCCGCTCTCCCTCGCCAACGGACCTACTTTGAACACGCACACGCGCGGCCCCCACGATTGCACGTGCAATCGCGCGCGCACCAGCATTTGCGAAGAACGGTGGGAGCCTGCGAGGCCCGCAAACAGAGAGACAGAGAGAGAGAGAGAGAGAGAAAGAGTGAGAGAGGGAGACTCGGTACTCGCTCGTGGTACATAAGCTCTAGCTAGCCTGGTACAGGCACTCCTCCGCTCCTCTTTGCACTCTCGTTGCTTCTCCCTCTTACTTCACACAGAAAGCCTCTTTTGCTCTCTCCACCTCTTGCGACTCTTGCTCCGCTCCTTATCACCTCGCTCGCTCCCACTGCAGCCCTCGGCTTCTCCTCACATACAACTTCGAGGCCCCGGGCTTTCCTCTTCGTATTGTGTATACCAACTATCGCACACGTGCTTATCGTGCTCTCTCTCTTTCTCTGCCTCTCTTTCTCTGTCTCTCTTCGATGGTTCCTCGGTACATTTACGCACACCGGCCACCGCCTGCTCCTCTCTGCCCTTGTTGTTTTCTTCATGCACACAGCCGCTACTGACTTTCCTAAATCCCAAGCCAAGCTCGACATCAACGGCGCTCGGGCGGAAGTAAAAATAGGCGAAACCACAGGGGGACGGCTTGTTTCGATCATATCGTCGCGGATAATTAGTCAATCCTGTAGAGCAACAGTACGCACCACCGATCACCCTGCTCGCGATTCTACCAAGAAATCCAATTGGAGAGTGCGATCATGCAAGAATCTGTATCCTAAAACAAACTATTTCGCCCGGTTTCACCGCATATATCTTTGTTTGAATTCCAAAGTGTTTGGTTACATGTTCGCGGCAGTGAACCCTTTCATCGTTCGGAAGCGTCGAAAGCCGATCATTGCACCTGACATTGTTTCCCTAAGATCGAATCGCGCGGCATGCATCGATGCCAGAAGCACACTAAGAAAGACTGACTTGCTTTTGAAACTTTGTTAACGCGCAGGTTTACGGTATACTAGCGTTACCATTTTCCCCGTTTCCCGGTGGATTCCTTGGAGGATGTCCTTAGGGAAAATATCTGCATAGATGTATCTATATCGTAGTATGTATATGCATCCATATTACAATAGATAGCGGACTACTGTCGTTGGTCCCCGCAGTGCAGCAGTTCCTTTATCGCGATACCTCTGACCGCGTATAAATATTTATATCGGCAGGAGGCGGCATTACACACTCACTCGCACTAACTCATTAACTGGCACAATGCACTTAAGGTTAGGATGTCCGTATATCAAGTAGGTTGGTAGGTACAGTTGGTAAGTCGTCAGTGCGCATAGTTGGGGGCGCAGGTGAGGTTAAAGTCTGAGAAATCTAGAAGCGTGACAACGATGCTCCTTGCAATTGGAATAGTTGGTAGCTTGATTCTTCTTTGATTCGTCATTAGGTTTCGTTACCGGTTGACCCGCTTACCACACGCAATCCCCGAAGCACTGGTACTCTAGCCTTGCGTCAAGGTGAGGGTAGAATATCGGCTTTCCGCTTACCGACCTGTATCTCGAGGCTCGTCACCCCGAGAGCAAGCGATCGCCCTCGATCGCCCTCGATCGCCGAGATGTCCGTTGAGCCGATTTGTGTAACGCGACGTGAGATACCTATGTTTTGGCATCCGCTTGGCTCACGCAGCTACGTGCGTGGGTGGCTGCACACTCGGCTGTGCATCTGTCGGCCTCATCTTCATCGGGAAGACATCGGGGGGATGAAAGTCCGCCGCGGGCTCTCCTCTTCCAACGACTCCTCACTCGGCGAGATCTCGTTCCACGCGATGCCTTTTCGGTTTGCTTTACAATCTTTTAAATATTCAGTTTATACGCTTGGTTTTCCATTCAGCGTGCGGTATCACGCTAGACGAGCGAGCGCACGTGCATCATTCCATATGCATACGAGAGCAGTTGCACGCTTTTGGATGCTCCTTCGGGATTCTCTCATTCTTTCTTCTATCTCTGCCTCCTCCCGCTTTCTCGCTCGCCTCTTCTTTTCGTTCATGGCATCGCCTTCGATCTTCTCCGTATTTCTTCCCTGCTCATTGGAACGGAGCGTGCGCGCGCGCGCGCTATCGACGCTTCAATGATTTTCGTGGCTAATCGGAAAAGGAATATGAAATGTAAAGTATCGCGCTTCGAAATTTTGCTAACTGCTGCAATATGGTAAAGCACTCCTTCCGGTCGTCCGCGTGCTGCTATGACCTCAATGTCGCACGCGTTCCTCGTGTTTCACCCGGTGATAATCAGGCGTGCACCCTGCGCCCGGCCTGGCGCGGCGCCCGGCGCTCCCCGTTCCCCCGGCCAAGTTTCACCTGAGGAAGCGTTTCGACGTTAACGAAGCATTAAAGCGAGGCGCAGGTGTGTTGCGCCGCATTAATGCACCTCCCGGGCTGCCCGGCGTGTAATTACGAGAGATCGCAATAATAAGGCCGGGAATATAAGCGCGGGAATATTAATGCCAGACCATCGGAGAAGCCGTGGGACATTGGCAGGACTATGCGCCGACCAATAACACGCTCTTCCAATCAATTATCGGTATACTTTGACGTCATGTACTTTCAGCAATCAAATAGACAGGAGTTCATCGTTCATTGATTATCTTTAAGCGTCACAACTTTGAAATGCTTTTAATTACGTCAACTTATGCTTATGAAAGCATTGCACGAATGTCGCAATGCCGCCTGACACTCATATTACCTATTCTGTTATATGTTTCGTTCGGGCGATAAAAGTTTACACATAGTAGCATGCATATGAAAATAAACAAATGTGCAATACTCTTGATAAGTTCGTTTGTGCTACATTTATTAGTGTCAATGTTGTCATCTTATCAATGCTAAACAAATTCTAGAGCTTTTTACTTTGCACGTTCTTACCGTAGGAATAGTTGGGGTCTTATTGTATACATTTTGTCGGGACACTCTGTATTTCTCTCGGTATTCATTGAGAGGCTGGCTCGCGGAATTCGCTGGTTTCGTATCGTGCATTTCCTAGTTCGATGCTGTGGCTGGCGCAGAGGTTGTCTGCTGAGTATATGTATGTAATAGCCGTGCCTTTTTTCACGCGTTCCCGATGACACCCACGTGGCCTCTCCTAGGCCCCTCTCGTTCCTGCGATTCACGTGAACTCGACAAGACGCAAGCTTTCTCTCTCGCTCACTTCCTCGAGTCGCGTGTTAATCAATCCGCGTCCTACGCTTTCAATTATGTATTGACATGGTATTACGAGCCTCGAGGAAATATTAAAAAGGCTAATCTCGGATCTCGGCTCTGAGCTCTCGAGACGCGCGTGCTCGAAGGCTCCTCTATTGAAAATCTTTCCTAGGGATTTGCATATCGCCGGCGAAACTGTCGCGCGCGAGAAATGCTTTTCCCGCGCGAATGTCAAGTTAGAAGGTCACCTTTTCTACTGTGATTATTCAATTACATTGAATCATCAATATTTTCGACTATTCTACATTTCCGATATGTATATCCGTGCCGGCGCGCTCTTTTCTCGGTATAGAACATACCGGGAAGCATAAGAATGCGCGCGCGCCTCTTTTCAGCCGCCGGCGGCGGCGGCGGCGGCGGCCGCTGTATGATTGGAATATTAATATCTAGCCGAATGATTAACCACTATTTCGAGTCACAATGAGCACTTGGGACATCCATCTACACGATGTTCCCGCTTTCACAGTGCGTCATGTCTCGAGTATGTGAGTATCGGTATCCCAGATTTGGCAAACGACTGGGTCAATCAAATGCTGTGTCAATATGCGCTTCTTTCCTTTCGGCTAATTATCATTCATCCATTTCATGAAACTCATTCTACTTTATCCTTCCCGTTAACTTTCATTCGCTGAGACTGATCTTAGTGGCAAGGAGGCGAATTCTTCTTTGGTAGTTTTTGAACTGTTAGCGAGTAGAGGATTGCGAGAAGGAGGCAGGGATGCCGCCAATGCATGGGTGGATCCAGAGTTGGCGGGAGATCGGTGGAGCAGCGAAGTGCGCAGCCATAGGGAGGCAGGCGCTCGAGGAAAAGTGTGGCCAGGAAGCGAAAGAGAGACTATGGCTATGTATGAGTAGGAGAGCGCAGGGCACCGTCATGCTAGAGTACAGGGTTGGAAGTCTTTAGCTGTGTCGGTTGTACGCGAGTGGTCGGTGCGAGCGGGCGTACCGGAAAGGTAAGTAGAAGTAAGTACTTAGAAAGGTAGTAGAAAGGTAGGAGCGCATCGGCGTCGAGAGCGGGCAGGGGATCCCTGCACCGTGCTGCTGCCGCTGTGTAGGAAAGCTCTTGGCTGTTGGTGCTGGGCCGAGCCGGGCCGGGCCGGGCCGAGGCGGACCGAGCGAGTCGATTGGAATCGAGACTCAAGACTTGAGACTCGAGCGACTCGAGTGGCAAGTCACCTCCGCTCACCTCAGGGCTTCAGTCCGCGCTCGAGTGGTGCACGACGACGGTACACGCGAGAGTCAGCCGAGCGGCTGAGAGTGACGCACGCGCTGCCTTCTACTACTCTCTACGATTGCCGATCCTCGCTCGCTCCCAACACCCGCTGCTACCCCGGACGAGCCACGCACTCCCAAGGATCTCATCTCGCTCCTTCAATCTCGAATCAGTGCCACTCGCAGCCTCTCTCCTTCCAAGTGCTCCCAGCATCGATGACACTTGCCCTCGTGCAAATGCCAGCCTGACTACGGCGCGCTCTCCATCGCTCCCGATCGCTCATTGACCAAGTGCTCGAGCTGATCGGCGTTGCCGGCCGAATCCTCCGCGAGCCAGGAGAGAGCGGCCAAGTCCGCTGACACTTGGAACTTGCTGAACTCTGTCTGGAGGTGTTTCCGGGCAAGGTGTTATCACGATTATCACTGCCGATCGACGTAGAAGCCGCGCGAGATCAAGCACGGCAGACGCTCCCGCCGCTCTATTATGTCAGACTCCCACGCGAGCGACGGCAAGAGCGGTAAGAGCGGCAGCAGCCGGCGCTGCAACCTTCCTCGACGGTGCGCTGCTCCTCGTCGTCGTTTGACATTTCCACGAGGCTCGATCGCCTAACGCCGACTTCTGCTCTGCTGTTGGCGGTCGCGCGCGCACCCGGCACGCCGTACCTCCCGCAAACCCTTCGCCACTCAGCAATTTCCATCACGAGTACCACTCGCCGCGAATCAGTGAGTTATTCGCCCTCTGTGACACCACCAGCAACACCACCAGCAACCACCACTTTTCTACGCTATTGTGCGCGAACAGGACCTATTTATAAGTACTAGTTAACTCCCTTGCCTCTCGGACATTGGAATCATTGGAGAGACACTGGAGAACTCGCGGCGGTCCGACGAGCGACGTTCTTACTCCACTGATCGACCGGTGATGCATCTCAATGCTCCCAGCGACGAGGATCATTCGCAGTAACCGTTCCCGCTGTCGTCGGCCTTAATCACTTCTGGGTGGGATCCCGGCGAAGCATCATCGATAAGGATTTCGTTGAACAAGCAGCGGACCATCACCACTGAGGCCAAAGAGGTAACCACCGCCCGAGAAAGAGAAAGAGAAAGAGAGTTGGAGAGAAAAGAATTTGCCATCGAGAAAAAAAGGAGGCTGTCTGAGCTGGAAGTAGGCGCGTTTGATAAAATAGTAGTTAGTTCAAAGGTATATTAGTTTGTTACGGAAAGTAGACTGGCAAGTGGAGAAAAAGAGTAGTTGTCGGAGCCGATCGGCGAATCGGTCGGCTTTTCCCCGACGGGAAATACGATCGCGACGCGCGCCGGCAGTGTCGCGTATCGACACTGTCCCGCTCTCGATTTCGAGGAGCGCGGATCGATCGAACGGCCGGTTGCTCGCCGGTTGCTCGCCGGTGGGCCGCAGAGCGGAGCGGAGCGCGGCCTATGAAATCGGTAATGAGCTGTAAATCTGCAGCGCGAATGCGGCCGCGTGAGTCACACACCGCCGGGTTAGTCAGGGATACACGACACGCCATGTACACACTCTGCCTTGCTAGGTACCTTTGCACACTCACAGACATACACGCACACAGAGTCGTCCACCTCCACCTCCACGCGTACACGCACGCACACACAATCCTCGAGGGCTACATAGCACCGAGCAGCACCTTCTCTTCGCAAGCTATTCTTTTTCCCTACGGTAGGAAATCGAAGGAAAGGATAATAAGCGAGAAATACACTCTCTCTTGGCCGCCGCGCCGCGCCGCTCGGCGGGCCGGCCGGCCGGCCGGCCGGTTCCGTCCTGTGTTGCAGCGCGTGGGTGTACGCGAGAGAGAAAACGCGCACGGGCCGCAATCTCGAGCCAAGCCCGCCAACGAGAGAGAGGGAGAAAGAGAGGAAGAGAGGGTGAGACAAGGTAGAGCGAAGCAGAGAAGAAAGAGGAGGGAAGGAGCCCGCGCCCGCGCCCGCGCCCGCGCCCGCGCGCGAGCTGCGACTCGATTTTTCGAAAATCCAGCGTGAAGCCTTCGTTAACGTCGATCCGTTCTCCGATAGCGGCCCTCCTCTGCACGATCGATCGCGCGCCCGAGATATACCGGCGAATTCGATCCGATGGGTCCCATTTCGGTCGAAAATCAACTTGGACATGCACATTCAGGACTGTTCCCTCCCAACATTCTACCCGCGCTCGCGCACGCTCACTCTCTCACTCTCTTTCTCCCGGTCTCTTTGTAGCATTCGTGATAGACAGGAGCGCGATCCAGTGAAGTTTGAGTCGGCAGGGTACGCGTTAACAGGGCAGACATATCGAAACCGGTCGGTCTATTTAAGCTCGCTCGACATAAATGTCGAGGATTGCGTTTTCTCCCGAGGAACCATAGAGTCGAGAGAATTGGGAGGGTGATTTGTTAGAGCGCGCGATCCGGCGGGCAACGATCGCGCGGCCAATGCCTTTTTTGGCTGAAGGTACGCGTAGTAAATAAACGGGGTGCATTGCGCCAGCGGTGTACGCATCAGTCATATTAATCGAGCTGGGAATAACAGTGCTGATGTGACAGTAGCGCCGCTGAGCGCAGTTAGCGGAGAGCTGCTGGTGAACCGTGAATCAGAATTCTAAAAGGACGGATGGACGGACGGACGGACGGCAAGTGGTGGTTGCGAGGGATAAAAGTCGGCTGGTTCTCTAACTAAGCGCATTGAGCGCACATGTACCGGCGATCGAATGGCTCAGTCAATAGGACGATAATGAGGGCCGAGAGCATCGGGAGCCGAATAAATCCTGGTATTCAGCGTCGGAAGCCTGTCCATTTCCCATTGCGCGCGTTATCGCAAATTCAGGCCGGTCTAAAGTTTAAATCAGACTTACAGCTCGAAAGCTTTATCGGCACCCTTTCGGGATACTACATTCCTCAACGGATTACAAAGCAATTTACTGGCCTTTTCGCTTGCGGATACAACTCTCTTTAGTCTACCTAGTTTTCTCAATGATGGAGAAGGTGCGAGGTGTGCGGGGCAAGTGGCAGGATTCCTAAAACTGTACCGTTCATGTGTTAAGCAATTTGTGGGAGGTGAAGCGATATCTATGGAGGATCTATGCGGAGAGATATTGTAGTTGTAGAGTGCGGGAAGAACAGAGTTGGAAAGGAGACAGCGACGGAGACGCATGTCGTGAGAGTATTGACGTCGTCGGGAATAGTTGTCGCTAACGGAGGTCTCAATCGCGCCGGCAAACGGAACGCGCAATAATAATCATAATGCCAGATCGATACTGGCGATATTGGTTGTATCGAGCAAGCGATGTGCATGCGTCTGTGTCATTAGGAGAAGTCGCCGGCGCGAAAGCACTTGGAATGCTGCGAAGAGTTCGCTAGGGTTCGATCCTCTGGCGAAACTACGTCGCCGGCGAAAAATCGGTTGGATTATTGGGCTCGGTAAGCGCGCATCGCGCGTTCCCCGTCGACGCCGACGCCGACGCTCGGCGACGCTTTTCCAGTCGCACGCTTCTGATACGCATCTTCGCCGGGAACACACCGAGTGCATAATACTCGATCCTCCTAATGAGTATGGGCTACGGGCGAGACGTGGCGAGATTCTCTGACGCGAGATAGGACGCGAGAAAAATCGCTTAACTTGCAAATCGCAACTTGCAACACGACTTTCTAATGCAACGCCGTCGCTCCCCGGCGATGGACACGTTCGAGGAATCGATCGTGCCTCGCCAATTTTTGCTATGCCATTTTTCTCATGATAGAATCCGCGCGGAGCAATCGAATTAACGCTAGGATCGACTGTCGCTCGACCGTCTCCGATTATTTCTGGCTTTGCTTTGCTTCGATTGCAGGCGCTCTCGCAGATCTCGAGTTCTCGATGAGAAAAGGCCCGTCGGTGACGTCGTCAATGCTCGCTCGAACCGCTTTGTCGCTTTTCGTCAATTTCACGGCTATCGGACGGGTGCCTACGGTTTCCTTTCTCAAGTATGTACGTAATACGCTATGGACGCGCAATGTCGGTTTGCTGGGCCGCGGGTAATCGAGCGCCAAGTATAAGGGGTCTTTCCATCGTCTGCGCGCTCTGTTTTCCTAGCTTTGCTCATTAAAACGTGTCAGTGTCCAGCACTTAATTGCATCGGAAAGAAGGAGAAATTCTCCTTCTTATTCACTGGATGGTTCTCTCCCGGCTCGTTCTAGGATCAAGCGATTCTTTACAATCTATCGGTGATTGGCTGTTGCACGATAACATGTGATCAGTAAGGTGTATTACGCGCGTGTAGGTCTGTGTGTGTCTGATTAACGCCCAATCGGTTGAGCGAGGAATAAGTGGCGCTCGGCTTGACTGGCGAGCCCAGTAGCCGACGATTAATTCCTCGGGGAAATTATAACTCGACTAATGCCCCCTCTCGGCAGCCTGCCTCCCTCTTTTCCATCTTAAGCGCCAGCGCGCTGTTTAACAGCGATACAAGAATTATTAGCCGATGGCTTTGCGGTAATTGGGCCGTTTGTCACACGTGACAATAACCGGATAAATGATTATTAAGTCCGTTCGGCTGTCCGCGGCTCGTTGTATCGGAGAGGAAAAATAAGTTGGCGCGACAATCGAGCGTAAACAAAAGACGGGAATTAATAGTGCAGAGAACTACGTTTGGTAGACGGTGTTGAATGGAATAGTAAGTTGTTCTAGCTAGTATTTAGGCCGCTCCAGAGAGAAGCTTGGCTATCTTGGTCGATATAGTTTAACATCCAATTGGCTAGGTTTCCCGTAAAGCCAACAGGAAGTCAATAAAACCGTCTCTGGTAATGAAGTATCAAGCGCGCTCGATTACAGGCGTTTTGTAGAGTTCCCGCATAGCAGGGATCAGGACTCGATCGGCGATCGACGATCGACCATCGCCGAACAGAAGTCGATCGGTATCCCGCTCGTCGGGATAGCGCCGATTATCTCGTATCGGCTTTCGAGCCCTTCGATCATCAGGGAACTCGATCGCGCGGACTGGTTCTACCGATAGAAATACGAGCGGGACACTTCCATTAACCCACCATTAAATTCCAATTAGTTGCAGTATTACATAACGAGAGACCGCTGGATTGCCGACGCATGGAATGTCGGAGGGACGCTCGATCGTTCGATCGTGTTAATTCGATTCTGACAAAAAAATATCCAATCTCTTTGAGCGTTGACAGTAGGCGTTGACCGGCCACTCGTTTATCCTTTGTTCAGCATTAACTAGAATCATTGCATATGCAGTAATACAATTCTCCCTTTCCCATCCGAATGCATGGAAGTAGCGCGCGGTCCAATACTGTTAGAATAAAAGCTTGGAAAAAAACGGTCCTTTTCTTGTCAAAGAAAGATACTGATTATCCTAATAGAGCCTTGATGAGCTGTGAAATGGATTGAAAGTGTGGCACGAATTCGAAAGCACTAATAACAAAAGGAAGAGGTAAAGGATAAGAATGTCGAAAGGGTTTCCTTCGGAATGCCTGGTCGAATTGCTAGTCGATTGATTGAATAATGCGTTAGTTGGTGAACGAGGGGAAAAGTATGAGGATGTGATTAATGGTTGGTCTGTTTTCTCATTGACAGTGTCGGCCGGGGTGCGTACTAAATGAGGAGAAGGGGAGCGGCGGTTTGAGTGGAGGCGGTGCCGCGTGGGAGCCGCGGGTGGTGGGCAAGCGATGCCTCCTCCAAATGCGGGGTGGCCAGATGAGGAAGTGCAGCGGGTGGCAAGTGTCCTTGGATGCGGCTGGTAAGGTGGTAAGCGGATCGGCTCTGCCAAGTGAAAAAGGCTCTGGCGAGGGTGCCGAGGAGGAGTTGGCGGCGGAGGAGGCAAGAGGCGACAGGGGGAGTGCTGCTCGCAACAGGTTGTGAAATGGATGGTAGTACGCCAAAGAAAAGCGAAGCAGTGCTAATATATGGATGCCCATGGGTGGAATTTGGCCGAGATGTGCCAGCGATACCATCACGCTGTACCACCGGCAGCCCAAAATTCTTCGCCAGCTAGGGATCCCGCCGCTGCCATTGTGCAGGGCCTCTCAACGGCTGCGCACATCGAGCAGGCCAGCCCTTCTTATTCCCACTACACGTAAGAACAGCTTTCATCCATTACCACTATTATTCACTCTCTTTCCTCTTATCCTCTTCGAGGACGGACCACCTTCATTCACTAGCAACTCCTCGAGCTACCGGCACCTTTCTATCAACCGGTTCCTCCGTCCAATTCATCTTTCTACTTAGCACATCCCACTTCCAACACTTACCCTCCCAACTTGGGAGAATCACCCTCCGGCACTTCAAGAATCGCATGATTCTTTTCAGTTCCGTAGATCAACATTCTAGGTTTGTCACCAATCCCTAAGACGCTTGCGTCGCGGTTAACGACTCGCGACCACTTTGCCGATACGGGCTTCGGCTGAAAGTCAGCGCGAGACACTAAATCACCGGGCGAATTTGCCGACACGCTTTCGTCCGGCTATTTTAAATTAATTATCCGTAAAGGGAGCTGGGAGAGACGCGAATCAGCGATTCGCAACGGGCATTTAAAGTCTCGCGATCACTTTGCCTTTTCGGTTTATCCTCCTGGTGAGCGCGGCGGCGCGCGTGCCCCGCAGAGAGCAAGCAGCTCGCAGCGAGCGAGCGAGCGAGCGAACGCTCGGCTTACATCGTGCGCGACGCAAGCCCTTCCCAATTCTATCCTCCAATGTTGTATATATGATATTAATAACGATACGGCGAATTAGGGATAAGTATACGATTGCGCGGTCAGGCCTCGGTAATCCTGTTATTAGCGCGCCGATTAGGCCAAGATGATCCCCAGGCAAATTGCAGGGGCGTACACCGCGGTGTTTGGTTAACGTAATCGGCAATCGCTATCGTCGATCCTCGCAACTAACAGGACCAAGAGACGGTGCGTTTCTCTAACCCCTCGAGACCACTTGGCGTTTCCCTTCTTTTGCCATTTTCTCGTTTATACTTTATACTCACTCTCTCTTCCTTGGCGTACCATGTCCTCGGGAATGAAAGAGAGTGCCGGGGTAGGGGTGGGGGGTGGGTAAGGATTATCCCAGGACCCCATTAAATTGCAGTTTACGCTCGGTTTCAATATTTCACTGTTATTATCCGACTAACTCGGTACTCGAAACCGATCATTAGAAGTGTCTCTCTGGAGAATCGCAGATCACGTTGCAGGCGGTCTCTTAATTTATAGCGGCACCACTTTTTCTCCACACTTTCGTCTACGACCAGTCTGTCTTATTTCTCGAAATTCCACCTGGCGAAGTAACCAGTGGTCACTGTAAAACAGTGGTAAACCGCACTTTTGGGATTAGTTGGAAAAAGTTGGTCGATTACAGTGTAACCGAATTGCGAATCCTGGGCTGCGATTAGAAATGATTCGTTGGTCGTTTTTTGTTAAATTAAGCGAGATCTACATTTAAATGTTTCGATTCTTGGTAGAAGGCCATCGAAACTGAGGGATTTTAGCTGACGCAGCATTTTCTTGGCGACGAAAATCGTTTCTATTAGAATGAGTTGGCCTCGGTTTCATAGTGCACACGACGCTGGCTGCCGTCGCACGGACTGCCGAGCGTGTCACGACATTCTCTCCGCACTTACGTTCCTATTTATTTATTCCAGGCTGGTAATCCCGGTAGCCCGATTCCCAACTATCAAAGAACGAACCATTAGTTCTTTTTTTTGTGCTGGTGCGTGTGTCGTGCCGAGATTAGCGATTCAATACTTTTTCAATAATTAATATTCGAACGGCCTTCGCGGGTACATTAGATTCCCGATGCAAGCTGCGGATGCGGCGCGGCGCGGCGCGGCGGCTCGCTATAATGCATTCCTAATTACACGCATGACTTTGAGACGCTCCAGTTTTCGCTGGCATAAAGGAATACCTAATGCTGCCAGTCTACTACTAATGATTCCAGCTGCTTTTGTTGTCAGGCGTTTTTAAACCGTGCGTGAATATACTCGTTTAATGTATTGTAAAATCTTCTAGGTTTGGTAAATCTGTCAAAGTCCTGCTTAAGTTAAATCCAGTTTTCGATTGCTACTTTACATTTTATTAGACTTGCGAGGTGTCTACTGTCGGAGGATCAAGTATTAGTGTTCGAACACGGTTCATCATCCTCTCGAGTTGTTGAAACAAGCAGCTCTACAGGCAAACATCAATTATATCGACGAAACGTCAATAATTCCTTGAACGATACTACATATACCCAGCGGTAACATGTGCCATCGGTTTTTCTCGGTAAGCACCTAGCTCGTCTTGACTCGATTGCAATTCCTTTGAAAATCACACTGCGATCCTCTGCGCTCCCCTGCAATCCAGAATTTCCCCGAAACGCAATTGGTTTTTTTTTACCATCCCACCGATCGCAATGATGTAATCAATGACTCCGCTGCTTCGATAGAGCAGCTAGTAATGTGATTGCGACTAATCAGGCAATGCTGACTGTGCGATTGACCGATTTCATTACGAAGTAATCGTGCTTTAAACTTAGCTCGTTAACGGTTCTGTAAGGAAAACAAGACGAATGGCACCTTTAACCGCGTTCCTTTAACTTTGACAAATTTCTCACCGCCAATAATACTCGCTGGATATCGTAGTAGTTCTATCGCCAATCTATTATAATCACATCGTAAACTGCATACTAGCAATTACATTAATTTGCATCTGCATAAATAAACTCGCGACGCGCTCGCGCCCCCAAGGCATCGCACGTGATTTCGCACTACAGTCCACCGACACTCACTAGACTTAACAAATTCCTCGCGCAATTCATTTAAAGAATTATCGGCATGTTTGCGACTAATTAAGGCGTGCCCATAGAAATTTACCGCTCGCTGGGACAATAGTGGGAGGATTATAATGTATTACCCAGTGCTGAGAGGATTTCGTCCAGGGTTCTCAAATATTACATATTACACGTGAGAAGATTATTTCATTAAACTAGGACCTCCTCTATCTTTGTCTAGGATCGGTACACCAAACTTTTCTCACGAATTACAAAGCGCTACACAATGATTCCATGGAATCGTCATTGGTTGCTGAGGGCGGGTTTCGTTGGAGAGGTTGAAAGGAGAATATCGCGAGAGCAAGGCTGGTCGGGTGAAATTACAGTGACTGTTTGGTAGGAGGTCGCGTAGAAATCTTCGATTCCTCTGGAGCCGTCGTTGCTGTTGCCGCTGCCTCCGCCGTCGTCGCCGCCGCCACCGCCGCCGCCGGCAGGAAGTCGTACGTAATGGCTGTACGGTCTGAGGTCAGACGGGGAAGACGAAGGTATACATATAGGATCCGAGGCCGAGGCATACAGTAGAGTAGAAGAAGAGAGTTAGTATCGCCAAGGTATAAGGCTGTGGAGGGATCGGCGTGATGCGGCGCGGCGCGGCGCGGAGTGCTGCGGACGTTCGTTCCGCAGGCTTAAGCCCGTAAAGGTTTCGGGGATGCGCTTTCTTCGTTCTCAAATCTGAAACGCGCTGGAGCGTTAGTAGTGCAGAGGTGAGCGGCTGGGGTCGCAACTTCCGCTTACCAAGTGAACCGCATTGGTCATTCGATTTAAAAGTTTAATCAGGGGCCTATAAAATTACAGTTCCTGCCCCGCCGCCGCCGCCGCCGCCGACGCCGCCGTCGTGGTCGGTCGTGTCGATTCGCTCGGTACTCCGCGCGTATCAATCAGAGAACGGTCGACGGCGCCAGAGAGCAAGATGCGTGCTAACTTGGCACCTCGTGCGTTACAACTATGCTATAGGTATAGATGCATAGCCAAGCCATGCCAGTCTATCGATGGTGTGGATAGCTGTATGGAGCGGTGAGAGGTCATAACAAGTGAGGACTGGGCGGTGTGGCGTGCGGCCAGCGCGGCGGAAAGAGTTCTCTTCTCGTTGACGGTGGAGAGTCCAAGCGGGGATCACTGGGTGGCTTGTATACACTGGTATGGGGAGAGCATGGCCGCGTTTACCGAGCCGAGCAATGCGAGAAGGGTGTGTTCGAACGTCGTCGTTGATTATTTGAATAAAATGCGCCACAGCGCGTCAGCCGTCGAGCCGTCAGGCGCCCGCTGCCGCGCCGCGCCGCGCCGCGCCGTTCGAAAGCTTTCCCCGTCCCGTCCACGCATACTTCTCTTTCGCCCCGTTCGCCCCGTTCGCCCCCCGCTACCGCTAAAGGCACGGACCCACGGGGGGGAATAATTTACCTGGGGGAACAAGTGTGTCGCTGACGAAGCGGACGGGCGAGGAGCGTCGCTCCCGTTGCCGGCGTAGCTGCTCGCCTCGCTGCGTCTCTGCACTTTCGGCTCCCAAACGCAAGATCGGCCTGGTGCGCGCCCAGCCGAATAACACATCCACACACGAGTCCTCGCTCGCTTGAGCTGCGAGAACCGAGTCGACGAGATTCATGAGCCTCGACGGACGGACATGCCGATTTAGAGGATCCTTCCCCTTCGTTCTTTGTCTCCTCCTGCGCCCTTCTTACTCCCTTTAGTTCAGTAGCCTGCCTCGTGCTTCATCCTCTTCGCCACGCTTTTACACTTTTACGCCGACACCTCTAATATTTCTATATTGAAAATGTACAAGTGTTTCTTCTTTACCAGGCTGATATTTCTCACTGGTTCAAATGATTTACCATTTCCTTGGTTCATTATATCTTATCAATCGATAAAAATTCGTGAACTAAGAAAATAATGCGTCGTCGTATTGGATATAAATTTTTAGTTATCAGACCTTCAACGAATCTGATTTAAACAATAACGCATGCATTGATATACAGACTTGAAATTCGACTTGTTCAGAGCCGAGCGCACCAAGCATTATGGTTTTTTAATTGGTTTCTACTTTTTTCTTGCACGGGACAAACCGTTTTTCGAACATGATACAAGACTACTTGGCGCTTCTTTTACATTTGAATATCTTTCCTTCATCATACTAGGAAAGAAACTTAATTTTCCCTGCCGATGTTTTCGCTTGCAACGGCAAAGCTTTTAAGAAGTACAAACAGTTATCTCACACGGCAGATAGCTGTGAAATTAGAGCGAGCGGACAGACAAAGTAGCAGCTGTTTCTATTATTGTTTACCAATAAGCTTTGTTAGGTTAGGCGAGTGGACTTACAGATGCGCGACAGAAGCTGGTGACATTGCATCCGATTTGCCAGGAAGGATCACTTGACACGCGCTGTCGTCGCTCTTGGCCGGCGGCTGCGGTGGCGTCAGCATCGGCGCCCGCACGCCGTGAGAGCCCACAAACAATTGAATGAATTTGTTACAAATTTACCGATTACTTATTGCGCATTGTGCGATTAACGCCTGTTTCATTTTGTATGCTCGGGTAACAATGGCTTCCCGAGATGTAATACATGGAGCATTGTAGTAGGACGTCGTCGGCGTCGCCGTCGCTCGGACTTTCCGCGACGGGAATCTCTACCTTTGCGCTGAGACTCTTCGCTCGCTCGCTCGCTCAAGTCCACGTTTACTTGCGTTTTTTGCTCGGCCAGGAAAATATGCGCATCCTCTTTATCGGAATTTCACACTCGGCTTGCGTAGCCCGTCCACTCTTATGTGAGTGACAAACGTGCGACATCGTCAGGTGATTAATGACGCAAAAGCGTTGGACGATGAGAGCGCGCAATTTTGCCTGGATAAAGATGATACGTCGGCGAGTAGATCGGCTGCGAATTAATATTTCCGATACGATACTGCGTATAGCGGTGGGTCCGCGACTGCATTTGCAATTGGAAACTGCTTCCTCGGCTACCCCGGTACAATCACCCCATATGAATCATTAAAGAAACAATGCTGAAGGCAGTGGCGTATCTATCATATGCGTGGGCGAGTGGCGCAGCTGCACCGAGGCCAGCGAAACCCGGAGAATCTTGACCGTGAGCCTTTAATACCTTCCTTAATTTTTTACCCTCCTCCTATCTGCCGACCTTTCCTTCACCACACTTTGTACCAACTTTCAGATACTCCTCTTCCTCTTCCTCTTCCTCACTCTCCATCACCATTTACCGCTCCATCAACTTCCAATATACGACTTCGTCAAATGCTTGTACAATATCTACAGGATCGACAATACTTCCCTCGCTTCTCCTGTCATTCGCTCTCAATTTTTCGCAATGCCTTCTTACATATTCGTGAAATACAACATTGACATGTATATCCCACCTGTAAATTCCATCAGGTTGTTTCTTCTTTGACGCGAGTCTCGCAAACTATCAGCGGCCGAGCGGTTCGCGCGGGAACACGCCAGGATAAGCCGATAGCCTCAGCGTAAACGAGAGATTGGATCGAGTGGAGCGATGCTTTTACCGTATCCCAATTAAAAGAGCATCGAGTGCTCTCGCCGAGCGGTGGTACGGTTATTTAGCCGGGCTGTCAAGTGGGTGGTATCGATCTCGGCGGCTTATCAGCATACGTGTGGCTCGACTTACAAACAGAAGCGGTGTGGAGGACGGGAGCCTGCGGGAGATTGAGGGAGGAAGAGGGGGAGGTAAAATAGGAGCAGAATGGCGAGAAGGTGTGAGCGATCCTGGTGGTGGTGTTGAGAGGAGCATAGCTATCTGGCAAAAAAGTATTGCGGGCGTTAGCGGGCAGCAGCCTTATTGAATGAAAATGCCGCTACGTTTTTGCCAGGGCTCCCAGCATCTCTCGGTCGCGCGAGCTTCGTCCCAACGAAACAATGGCCATTATGTGGAACAGTCGCGCGCGCGCGCGCGCTCGCCCAACCTGCCTATGTGACTCGACCGGTCCCGTGCGTGTGTCGCACATACGATTTTCCGTAGGCTCCCTTTGCTGTACGTGTGTCTATAATAATGTTGAATGGTGTTAGTGCGGAGCGCGCGCAGAGTGCAGGGGACAGCTAGCTCGAAGGACACGTGTGTCGAGTGCCTTACCTCCCGCACGATTCTGCCCTGTGACTCGCGCGTGGACTCGCGTGAACTCGCGTGCGCGCAGGAGACGCGTGTCGCCGCGCACGCATCCACGCACCTCTCGTCTCCACGGATAAAGTATAAATGTAGTCGTGCACGGAACAGCTGTTCCTACCATTATACCCGGCACGCTCGCATTATGCCCTAAGGACAATCGTGGGAATTCCATTAAGTGGCCTTGAATGGTTCATTCATGTCGATCAACTCTTTTCCTAACGGGGTTGACAGATCAATCGAGCGCGCGGCCGGCACGAGCGACCCACCGGATTTCTCCTTCTGCCGTACGCCTTACTGCTCTTTGCTCTCTCTCTCTCTTTCTCTGCATCTTCAGCGAGTGCGCTGGCTCCTCGGAGAGGCAAGAAAGAGAGTGAGTGAGATCAGCGACGGAGTCAATTACCCCGTGCGCCACAAATCGATCTCGCGTTCTTCTTCTCTCTGGCAATATATGTATGCGTGTATGGGAATGGAACGTGTCGAGGGAGAAGAGAAGAAGAGCGGCGACTCTAGCCCGAGCGGGACTCTCTTTCTTCATGAAACTCTCTGTTGGCTCGGTGCCGACGGATTCGGACGTCGATCTCCCAGAGTGATCACCGTACTAGGTACTCTTGGCTTCTCACTCGCTCGCAACTCCAGCCTCCTTTTCTCCGTTAGCAACGGGGAGCACTGCTCGCCGCTTCTGATAAAGCAATCGCTGCTGAGTTAAACGTACGTTCAACTCTTTAATCGTGCCGCGTTTGTTTATGTCGCTGGCAGGAGTATTTTCGAGCAGCGCCGCGCCGAGCGAAAGTAAGCGAGCCGAGCTCTTGCGAAGGCTTTGCACCGGATCGAGGAACACCGTCGGATGAAAGTCGACGAGAATTCGGCGCGGCATAGACTTTCCGAAGTGAGGATGACATGTAATGACTGGAATATGTTAGTTGTAAAGGGAAGAATTCGTATCAGTCGCGCTTCGTAGCTCGAGTGGGACGAACGAACGGATTTCGATCGAACGCCGCGCCGCGCCGGCGGAGTCATGCGCTCCTCAAAGGTGCACCCAAGTACTTACGTACGTACGTAAGTACATACGTGCCATTTAAATACTCGACCCCGCCGCCACCACCGCGTAACACTCGAGCAATGGAAATCCATTCACCTAAATCGACTCTAAATGTTATCGAATTCTAGGAGCGTGGAAAGAAGCGGGGCTTTAGTGGACGCGTGTCTGTGTGCCCAGGATATTCTAGTATTGTACCGTAGGCGCGCGTATTGGAAGAGTCGGCGGTGCAATAATTCCTGTCGCAGCGTGCATTAAGGACAGCGCATTAAATGCGAGTAAGGTGCAGTTCGAGGCGCATTCATCGGGCGAATAAATCGCCAATTTCAGCGAGATAACCGTTCCGGCGCGGCGCTCGTTTGCGTGATTGCTAAGTGCAGCGGCGGGGTGTGTTGCGCGATGCAAGTGCTGCAGTGCGCGTTCGATGTCGGCGGGATCCAAGACGCTAATGGCTAATAAATTCTCTTTGAATTTCTAGAATGCTGGATAATTATGACAGGGGTGAGGTGACACCACCACCGGTGAGCAGCTATGGCGGATCACCGGGACTCCTGGCACTTCATTCCTCGCTCTACGCCACTCCCACGTCGAGGGCCTACGATATCGAGGCGAATATCGATGGCAGTGACAGCTCGATGCCCATCGATACCCAAATCATCTCGGTAGGTACTCTCATCCGTAGACTATTGCGCTTCCACTTTCCTTCCTTCCCTTCCTTTCCTTTCAGCCTTCTCACCGGATGCTGCATCCACGTACTATATCTCTCATTTACCCGGCACCCGGCACAGGGCAAACGACCGAACTCGGCGCGCCTACACCTACGAATCGTGTACTTCTCGCGCGTGCCACTGCCATTTATCTCGATACTCATAGCGTACTAAAATTAATCAAACTGACGCCAAACCGTCCAATATTCTTGTCAGCGCAAAATTCAATGTTTTGTAGAATCAAAGGAAATCCATGTTTTTAAAGAGGAATGTTGGTCGGATCTCTGTTGATTTTTGACGGAGGGATTTACAAGTAGAGCAGTAGAAAATTATATTTGTAGGAAAGTCTATGTTTTTCTAAGAATAAATTGCAAGGCTCGATAAAATCTTTCGCGCGTTTCTCGTCGCCTAGCTGTGTGCACCATTTGCTTTATTGTATTATAATGACGACTAGAAACGAAGCCTAGTTAGCGGCTTTTACCCGCCATTATCTGCAATCGGTCGCATTTTATTAGCCGCACGATTAATAGCTGCTGGGCAATTAATGCAATGAAATATGTGATACGAATTTCTCTTAGTTGGTTCGAGGCAAATGAGTGGATGGATATGCGAGCTGGAACTCTCTAACTGTTTGGGGAACTTTCAGATACCGGGGATGCTGAGTGGACCGGGCCAGCAGCGATTGGAAGACATGTCGTGGCTGGCATCGGGCCCTTCCCTCGACTATCAGCAGGGGATCTCGTCGATTCCCGCGGGAGTGAAGATGTGCCATCCAGGCAGCACTGCCCAGAGGAGTCTGAAGGAGCAGCGGATCCGTCGTCCCATGAACGCGTTCATGGTCTGGGCAAAGGTCGAGCGCAAGAAATTGGCCGACGAGAATCCCGATCTCCACAACGCCGATCTCAGCAAGATGCTAGGTGAGTCTCGCCGAAGAATCTCTTTCATCCTTACTCTTTCACGTTTTCATTTTTCGAGAATGCTCACCTCTCGGCTATCCTGCGAGCAACTTCTCCAGGGCAGAGAGCTCCGCGATGCAAGATGGTTCCGTAGTACCCTCGCTCTGTTCTTGATTCGAAAGGAAGTCGTACCTACCTATTGTCTAGCGGCCAATGGAAAACCTTGTGAGCTCTGTGCGCACCGCGCGAACGGGGCTACGTGCCACCTCTGGGAATAAGAAAGTCGGAAAAATCTCTTTTCACCTACTACCGTTATTATTAGTTTAATTGTTGCGCTTGCCTGCTCGCCGCGTACGATGACTGTGGGACACGGAGAAATGGAGACGATCGAGATTCCTGATGATGTACGCGCGTCTCTTATTAACAAGGGACTCTAGCCACTTATACATTCGTTAGCCGAGATTTTCCGCAGCAATCAGTGCAGATCGCGGCGTGATAAGGAAAATCGCGAGCACTTTCTCCTCTTTATCCGTCCTTCGACACTATCCTATGAACTCTGGCATACTTTTCGCCACCGGAGTCGTGATTGCTCAATCAGTTGCTGTCTCGTACATGTAGAATAATTATCCGGTCACTCAGAAATTCTCACGAGGAATGTCATGTCCTTTGTTGCGCACCGGATCTCTTATAAATAATACAATTCAATCTGCCCTAGCATTAAGTTGGAAGCAGCGATCGAAACTTTCCCTCGTACCCTTCGTCGATCCTATTTACACTTTTCCATGTCTGTTTTTCACTGGATCGCATTCGGACAGGAACAAACCCGTAAATCAGCGAGTTCTCTTGAGCGCGCAGTTATCGCTGATGACTCGACAGCGAAGCGATGGGAGAGAGCGAGAGAGTAAGGAAAACTCTCCGGAGGCTTTATCGATGGAACATTAGGCGATCGGCGCGATGTTATTGGCATGACGCGGCTCCGATTACTATGCGCGCCGGGTCTTAGCCGCCCCCACTTTTCCTCGTCTTTTTTTTCCAGACATCCTACATATTCATGCGCCTGCCGTGTGTCGATTCGTCCGTACGTCCGTCCACACATCCGTATGTCCGTTAGTCCATCCATGCCAGTATACAGCGAGGCCTCCGTCTCCTACCTTTTCTTGCGCCTGACTTATACGCGCGTGCAAGAGACGTGCCAGCCGATATGACAATGTCTATGCCTCTGCCTCGTCCTTTCCCTCCTGAGCGCACTCCTTCCCTTCGAGGACACGCGAGCACACGCGAGCACACGCGAGCACACGTGTTTCTCTCTCGACACATTGCATTTGCGCAGACCAGCCGAGCTTTCCTTCCATCTGTCTCTTTCTCCAGTTTCTTCTCTAGTTGGCGACAACTCGTCGATAGAGGAACGCGTACATACGCATGTATGTACATAGGTACGCAGATGCCGATGGGAACCGTGTGGGCCTTATATCCGGTGACACGCGTGCCCGCGCATCTTTATTAATCATTCCTCAACCGTTAGTCCCTCTCCTTCTCTCTTTCTCTCTTTCTCGCCGACTGTGTCAACACGGGAAACTGCAAAGTGATGCGTCCACCGAGCGACCGCCCGGAGAAAACGAGCCCTGCCTCGCCCTGCCTCGCCCTGCCTCGCCCTGCCAGGCGCACTTCCGATAGTCCTCGCGAGACCGAGTCATTTTAATGGGCTCCGTTCGATTTACAACTCGGCCGGGTCTAACGGGATAATAGGGGAAAAGTTTGGATGGAGTGTGCTAGGGCATCGAGACCAGCCGTTCAGTAGATAGTGACGGGGAGTAGTCACTCGTAGAGGCATTGCTCGCCGATCAATGGATGCCGAGCATAAATAGTGGTCGTCAGGGTGGCGTTAATCCTCGTTAATTCTCTCGTTAATCAGCGCGGACGGTAAAAGCAAGGCAGGGCTCGCGGTGAGGGAAGGCGTTCGTTATCCTCGATCGAGCTCTTCTCGCTCTGAGGAAGAAAGGCGGCGGAGGAGGTGGAGGAGGAGGAGGAGGAGGACGGGCGTCGTCGTCGTTGCTCGGCCCGTATAAACCGACGACGACGACGCCACTGTCGCAAGACCACCTACGACAAATGTGGCAGCCTGCAAATAATACCGGGCGTGTTGTACCACCAACGACAGGAGAGATAGAGGCCTCTAACTGCCAACACGGTATCGTGGTTTAGTGCCTCTGATTACTCTCTCTCTCTCTCTTTCTCTCGCTCTCTCTCGCACTCCCAGCGTGGTCCTCCCCCGCGCGGTACGTCCACCTCATCCAGCTTCACCTCCTGCTCTCCGCCGCCGCCGCCGCCGCCGCCGCCGCGCTCCCTCTTCCTCCTCGGCAGACGTATTCCCCGACCGGGGAAGGAACACGGGGCCCCTCGGACCGTCCGTCTGCCTTGGTCCTCCTCTACCGAGAGCAGCCACTCCACTCCGATCCCCCTCTATCTTTAGCGCCGGCTCGAGCTCGAGGAGAGCGCTCTGCTGGCCGACGAACGCGCGAGATTCGCCGCTGGGATAGCCAGCCTAAACGACGGATCGGCACGTATACAGTATCTCACAATAATGGTGCACGGTGGAAGGTACGATAAGGGCCCGGCTTCCCTCGCTAGATTTAAGGGAGCGAGAGCTCGCTCCTTCCAAACGCCCCGATTGAGAATTATTGGCCCGTGCGCCTCTTGCCGCCGCCACCGCCGCCACCGCCTCGCCCCATTTCCGCTCCAGCCGCGCGCGTCATCCGCAGGACTGGAAACTCCGAGTTCGAATGTGCTTTCGTGAGAAAAGATCGGTCTTATGATGAAAGGATTCGGATCAGAGCGTATCGAGAACCAGGAGTCTTCCTGCTCTGACAGGATTCACCTGACGGTTCGGATGCGTCGACGGAGATCGTTCTTGAGAGTTAAAGCAATCTCAAAGCTGATATACAAGAGATTAGAGGGTCGATGTCATTTATAAGCAGATAAAAACGTTTGCTTTTTAATTGAGAGCAAGTAATTTACTACTTCTTAGGATTAATAATCGTTTATTCAATATAGATTAAGCTGGTTAATGGAATGAGATTGAGCGATAATAAGGATTGAGCGCGGTTACTTGATCGGGTGGCGAATGCCCGGCAGAACGATCTAGGCAGGCCGGTCACTCGAAATAGCCAGGGGTTGGGAAAGGAGAAGGATTTGAAGATAGAGAGTCGGGAGCGGGTGCGGGAGCGGGAGGTAGTGTGTGCGCGCGGAGCGCGATAGGGATCTCGGCAATAATTATCGGGAAGCCCCCAAGCCGTGGTGACCTTTCGGAGTGGGAGAACCTTGCGAAATAGAGTGTAACGAAAAGTTTTGCCGGCCGATTGAAATTAGCATAGAGCCTGGCGGCGAGTGCGTAAGAAATATATCGTTTCGAGCACGGGGGAAAGGCTCGCTTTTCTTCGACGCGTATACATCTCTTGCTCGATGCCATCCTCTGCCGCCTCCTCCTTCCTCCTCCTCGTCCTCCTCCACCTCCTGCCTTTCGACGGGCCGATCGAAGCCGCCTCGCGAACAATAGCACCTCGACTACACGGTGGATGAACTTCTGAGGCCTGGAATCGGCTCTGCCCACTCTGTGAATTTCGCGTTTCCGTAAAAATGGCCGTGGAGAAAAGAGGCCGGCCCCGATCTAAAGGCAACCTACATCCCGCCGAGGTAAACGTACTAAAGTACAGGCCTCGATAATGCATCATGCGCCGCTCGCCGCGGTGGCCGAGCGTCAAAAATAGAACGCAAACGAGTACAGGCTGATGCGGAAACATCGGAGTCAGTTGCAGTCGCCGATACTACATCTGCCAAATCTTTACCGCTTCTTCTAGTTTTCTTTAGTTGACACATCACCGGGAAAATGAAATCGAAAGAGAGTCCGTCATAAGATGGGAGAAATAGGAAATTCTTGCGAGGAAGAAAGCACAGCACATCACCTTGGGGATACATAAAGCAATTAGCGATAACGTGATGGAGATTCGAGTGAAATTCCTCTCCGTAGCTCTCGCGTGGACTAATGTGGATCGGCTGCAAGATCTTTCTCCTCGCGCACCTGTATCAGCCGTCCTAGTTCCAGTATCGGCAAATGTGAATTATTATCGCGCTCGAATCGTTCTTAGCGCTGGATTGACTCATATCGCGCCGAGAGCTCTCTGCCCGCTGTGTTAACTCGACATTTTGCTCCGGCATGGCGGCCGGGATACATTGCCGCTTTCCAGCACGATTTGCTACCTTCTGCCGTCATAAACAATGCTTCGGCTTCGAAGAAACTCCCTTACAACTTAATTCGAGGCCGATGGAAATCGCGGGGAACACCTCTCGGTCTCGGCGCCCTCGACACACCACAGATCGTAGATCGCCCGTCACCGGAAGGCCAGAAGAAATTTTGGTCCTTGATGCGCTCGAGCGTGCCAAATCCATCCACGTCATGTCGATGTATCTTGGACAGCTATGTCGCTGTTATTCTCAGCGAAAGCAACTTCTGGTTTATACATTTGATTTATTGATTTATCACGCGGCTTTTGAGTGGTTTCTCGCATTGAGCGGAAAACAATACAAGTGACACTTGACCATGAAAGAATTGTGTGTATGTTCGCATCAGGCTGTATGGATGTATGGATGTATATAATACATTATTTACCCTCGTCATTCCTTCGCTGGCTGAAGTTCTGATCGGTAGAGTTCGCCCGGCTTGCCACCCTGCGCGCAAGGGAAGCCTCCTCTCCTCTCCTCGCCTCGCTCGCTTTCTTCCTTTTCTACGGCGTTGCTCGATTAACCCAAGACAAGATCGGACTCTGGTACGATCACGAAACTCATTTGTTCCTTTATATCGGGCCCTTGCACACTGTGCGCCTCCGCGGTGCATTACTTACATCCGTTTAGATCTACCTGCTGAACCTCGTTCCGCGGCCTCCTATCTACCTTTTCGCATCTTTCGTGGAATAGCGCTATGATGCGTTCGCCGAAAGTTTCTGTTAACGAGGAACGTGCATCTGCTCGAGCTGTCCCGTTCAAGAGGATATTAAGCATTCCTCATTACTTATGCGCGCTGAGATCACTCTTCCTCGTAATCGGCGTTTGTACTAAATTGCCTGGGTTTTCACGTCGACTCACCATTGACAAAAACCTCTCGAGAAGAAGAAGAAAAGTCTGGATTCCCCAGTGCCAATTTGTCTGTTCGCCATCCTTTTTTCCTATCGGAGATCGGAAAGGTCGAATGTAATAAGATAGCTGCTAGAGTCTCTTGATTTATTTCTGGCGCAGCATTCAATTTCGTTGGTTGCCCAGCGCGGCAAGAGGATTCCAATATTCTGCCAGGTTTTCCTACTGTTATACATGTATTGTAATGGCAAGATTTGTTGGTGGAGTGAGAAGAGTGTCTGTGTAGCTAGTACTGCTAGGATAGAAGTTGGGCGCTCGAGAGTTGGTTGTTGGCAGGCGTCGCTCGTACAGATTGGCAAGTGATGTGGCATAGTGTGCGGGCGCTCACTATGAGAGATAGTATGTGGATACGCGAAGGACGAGGGAAGCCGATGAGAGTTGGCTAAGCTAAAGCAATAATAAGCCATAAGCGCGCAGTGTCTGCATAGAATGCTGGGTAATGAGGTGGAGTCGAGAGCGGAGTCTGGCCGCACCCTTACCTTACCTTACCTTCCGACGACGACGACGACGACGCGGCGACGACGACGCGACGATCAGGACTCTCTCAGCCGTACGGCATACGGCATACGGCAGACACAACACTCCGCCGCTCGACGGATAACTCCTTGAACGACGAGCGGCCAAGATTACAACATCCGCCCAATGCGTGCGCGAGAGAAATAAATTATTATATTTATGAAAATACACAAGGCTCGATCGGCTCGAGTAACCCACACGGAGGTGGGACCCCTCGAGCACCGAGCACCGAGCACCGAGCGCCCAGCCACGTCTTCCTTCGAGACTTTTGTCCCTCTCGCATTGCAGCACCACGCCTGTGTACAGCTCCGCTCAGAAGTGACGGATACGATTGAGTCGTTCCGTCCAACACTCCCTCGATCCTACCCGATCGCAACACCACTTTCTTACAATCCTCCCATCTACCATATCTTTTCTTTTCCTATCGCTAACTTCCTCGCGTCCTATTCCCTCTTAGTTGCTGGCATTCTATTTCATCGAATGGCTCTTTTTACGGCAGTGGTGCACTGGTATGACTGGTCAAAGTGAAGTTCATGTATCTTTATACCGGTGCCGCCCAGAGAGTTCCTACTGGCGGGGTGAGAGTGGTGAGACAGTCACTGAGATTGACAGACTCCGAGCGAATTCCTCTTGGAAGTCTCCTAGGCGTTATCCTTCGCTCTTCCAAGCATCCTCCAAGAGCAGGAAGAATTTCCTATCAGCAGTAGAAAATACCTGGAAGAGTTGCGCTCTGCCAGGAGCAGGATCACCCACGGCTATTCCTTTGAAGTAGAAGCTTCCGTTTACTGTCAGAGCTCTGCCATCTCTCCGCACCGTGCAATCCTTCCGCTTAGTTGGGAATGCCCAGCTTGACGTTGAGTATTAAAATCAAGTCAAACGAAAGATATTCTCATTTCAATTCACGTCAGCGGAATGCATCAAGGCCCAGCGGACTTGGAATAACGAGGCTTCAATCGTTGCTAGCTGCCAGGCGAGATCCACTCAAGATTTTCATTAGAACCTCGTTAAAGAAAGCGGCGGCAAGTGGCAAAGCGGCCACTTCATTCATGAGGTACCACGAACTCCGAAGCGGGACCTGTTTTGCCCTAGTGAAATGCATCAGAGATAATCCATTAAGATCACGTGACCGCATGGTTAGATGGCCGGGGACAGATTAGTTTTCCAGCCAGAGCGAAACCGGCAGTCGAGAATTCCCACTTGGGATTGGCGGGATTGTGATGCGAAGGTAAAAACGAGAGCCAAAGCGAGCGAGAGAAAGTGCGTGTGTATGTGTAGGAGCAGTTCTCATTTAATCCACGTGCCCAGCACGTACCGGCGACACCTTTGCCAGGACGAGAGTGCGGAGAGTGTGCTATTCTTCAAGAAGTTACAAGGGCCTGTCGATGTCTTTGTCCCGAAAACTAACTGTCAATGTCGAGATGCGCGTGTGCGCCTCGGGGGAAGCGCGTGTCCAATGCGTTGTTGCGTGTTGCATCGTAACAGCATGGTGCGTGCGACTCCTCCCAATCGCGAGGAGGCACATGCACATGCCCAGGCACTGGCAGAGCCACGTGAGCAAGTAGTACCTACTGATGACAGAGAGACTATCGGCCTGTTATTCCGATACATATACGATCAGGAGAGAGAAAGACAGGCCACAGGAGAAGCGAAGATAGGCCAGAGATTGTAGAGAAACAGAGAGATAAGATGTGCCAGAGGAGAGAGCGAGCGAGCCGTAGGAATGGACCGGTGGATCTATGTATGCAAGTTTGGTGGGACAGTGTGCGCCGCGACGACGAGTGGCCGAGTGAGGCGAGCTTGAGAGTTGAGTTGAGTCTCGTGCTCGGATGCGCGAGGGCTGTGTGAGTGGCGCGTGTGTGTGACTGTGCGGCTCGCGCGCACCACGAAGGCTAAACTCCGACACGGCAGGACACGGGGCACACAACGCACCACGCCAACGGAGATGAGATACATCACGAGACGGGAGACGTATTATTAATGGTGACAGTGGGCGACCCAGGTTGGGCGGGGTGCACGATGCGGCTCCACCGATGTGGGCCCCGTCTTCCCTCCTCTTCTTCTTCTTCTTCTCTCTTCTCTCTTTCTCCATCTCACTCTCTCCCGCTCTTGCTCTCGCTTTCGCCCTCTCGTCTCTACTGCCTCCCTTTGTGGCTCCTGACTGTATCAACTATTATACTATGGAGCGAGCCACGCACTCGTAGAATCCAGCAACGCCAAATGAGCCGATTTTCTGCCTCGTAATGTCGGAGGAGCGCTCGAGTCCAGTCAGCCGATCGAACATGCGCGCTATACATCTGGCACGGCTGATTCGTTAATTTCCTTCTGTGTTTCAATCTCCCTTTCTTCATTGACCAGCCGTGTTTGATAGATCGAATTGGAAGAGCCCTTAAAAGTTGTGCGAATGCCGAGGGTTTACATTTGACAAGTACACGGCCACTCGTCAGTCGAATGCTAGAGGAAGGTGGTTGATGGAGCAGGAGATCATTGAATTTAAGACGCGGATTCAGAGAGCCGGACTCCTCGTCGAGGTTGAACTTAAGTCGAAAAGGAGGTGACGGCTATCGGGCAAGCTTTAATTAGACATTCAACGGAAATCGAGCAGGCGCAGTTGAGCAGTCGCTGAAAGAGCGCCGATAAATTCAACGATCCGATTTCCTGAGAAACCTCGGCGACGCACGATCTTTATGTAGAGCAAGAAAGATTGCGGCAATCGCGCAAGCAGCGGTCGCGCGGGCCTTCAAATAAATTCAATCGGAATCGGCGGAGCTGCGCCACTCTACACGAGTCACTGGAGCGCCCGAGCAACAGAGTCACGTAACTACCGCGAGCTACGGAGACAGCTGCTCAACGCTCGAACCAATCGCTATCGTCGCCGCTCGCTCCAGAGATGTGTTTCAGGCCAGCGGTGCAAAGATTTATTGGGCATTCGTGTAATTAAAGGTGACCCTAGCCGAGTATAAAGTGCTAACTAATACCGCGCGCAACCAGAGCCTCGGCAAATGCCGATCAAGCAGAGAGTTAGTTTCTCGCTCGATTCTGGAAATGTCACGTTCCACAGTGGCAGGGCGCAGTCTGCCCGTCTAACACTCGCGCCGAAAATTCCCCGTCTCTTGCGCTCCCTATCTATACATAATACATATACTGTTTAGAGTTTAGAGTTTGCGGGGTAGCAGGATCCACGTGGCGCACACGATGCTGCTGCTGATGCCCGGCGTGTCCAATCGGGAGAGATCGTCCGATAGAATAACCGAGGGAGCGATCAGCTGCGTAAATCACCGGGCAATCGTTAATTAGCTCGGTGCGGAGAGAGGTAGGGCCGGTGGGAGGGCGCATACTCGAAAATGTCAGGCCTCTCTTGGTTTAGCGCACGACGCGCACGGAGACGAAGACATTTCGGACACGAGCGTGTCGTTCTCTCGGCCCAAGATGCCATCGAGAGAAGAACTACTGGCTCGATCGGTTCGGCCAATTTGTCGCGATCTTTCCGGCGCGTTAATTTATACGCTCCGCGGCCAGAATTCATGACTCGGCTGGGAGCATAGATTAGGCGGTGCGGATAAGCGAGCCTATTAGCTGCCGGCTGAAATGAGGTTTCCAAGTATATTCGAAAGGGATCGACGTGCCGCCGACGCCGACGCCGACGCCGACGTCGAGTCGCGTGTACTCGAAACGTGCGGCGAGCCAACCAAGCACAAGCACACATTCAAGCGGCGGCGGGCGAGCCTGGCTGGCGGCTCTGCTGTGTTAGCGGTCCTGCTGCTGGGGAAGGATAAGTCCTGTCTGTATGCGTGCTTTCTTAACAGATCTACCGTGGGGCCGCTGCGATTTAATCGCTCGTTCGCATAGCAATTGGACTGGATTTAATATCTAGTATCTCGCACGGGCCCGCCGAATTAAATGCGCCACTCAAATTGTTCCTGGGTGAGTGTGCGGCCTCTGGCTGTCTCGTAACACCGCGCTGCGCCACGCCGCTCGCTCTCTCTTTCTTTCTCTCACATACACACACACGTACTAGGATTATACCGACATCAGGGATTACGCTTAGAGTCTCAGAGGATCAGAGGAGACAATCACGTCAGATAGTACAAGTCTAATCCAGTCGCGGCCTGCTTTTGCTCGAAACATCGAAATTAATGAAGTCGTCTGGGACTAGGCTTCCCCGGGAACAAGCTAAATTAGAGGTACACGGCAACCATTAGAATACTTAACGAGGACGTCATGGTGGGAGGCAGTGCGCGGGTGTGATGATGAATCACTGCGATGCCGGCTAGCGCAGCGGCGCGCACGCCCAGGAATATTAAATTAAGTTTACTTCTTCTTGGCTCGAAGAGAGTCTGGGGCGCGCGCGCCTCTGCTCTAGCCACCGGTGCGCGTCGCGCGGCGCGACGCGACGCCCAGCTGCCACCCAAATCACTGGCGATGCGCTCCTTTCTTTTGCCTTATCGCCACGACCGCACTCTTTTTCTCCGACGACTACAAGAAAGTGCGTGGGTGTGGGTGCGGAGCACGAGGCACACGAGAGAGCGCGCGCGCGCGCGCGCCACCTCACTTGGCATGACTTTCCTTCTTGCGCGACAACTATTGCCGAGAGCAAAACTGCGAAAGAGCTCGACGGTGTTTGGCTGTTGGGCCAACTGGACCAAGTAACATATATGCCAGGCTAACATAAGTCACGTCTCACAAGAGACTTTGATTTCTAGTAGAGCGCGCGTTACTCGATTCCGATTGGTATATGTCGAGGTTTGGTATGAAATGCTTATAAGTAAAGGGGAGCTTTCGCAAGTGGTTGCGAGAGGACCAGAGTGGAATACTCGGCGGGCGAAGGTGAAGGTACGCTGCGACAAAACTGGCCTTTCGGGGAGATAGATGTAGAAGGGCGATCTCTCTTCTTTTTCTCCTGGCGTTCCTCCTCTCCTCTTATTTCCTGCCTGCCTCCCCCTCGCCACCAGTCCTCGCTCTCTCTCTCTCTCTCTCGGCGGGCTCGAGCGTCTCCTCTCGAGTTGAAATATACAAAATGAAATATGAAATAATGGTTCGTGCCTTGTGGCTGGCTGAAGGCACGGGCGCACCCATATCTACGCCCCCATGCGCCTATGTACCTATAGCGGGCCGTGTATGTACGCCGATCCCCCCGTCTCTACATATGTACGCCGCACACCATATACATCCGCCTCGCTCAACTTTTTCGCTCTTGTCGTGAACATCTTACGTTCGTATTAACCCTTATCCCTGCTTAATGATATTCCGGCCTACCATCTTGGCATATTGAACGCAACTGAGGCAGATTCCAGGCTCGTCGTTGGGGCCGGGGCCGGGGCCGATGCCGATGCCGGAGCCCGAGCCCGAGCCGGCCAAGCCCCTCTTGTAATTCGTATCTACGCTCCTCTTTCTCCACTCGGCCGAGCATTTTTCTACTTCCGCTCGGCCGAACCGGGCAATTAGGGACTAGCCCCGTAACATGAATTAAGAATATATCGCCGGCTAATCGGCAAGAAGAGAACAGAGCAAAGACCACCCTGGGGGGTATTAATTTTCTTCTGCCTTTTTGGAGGGCTGGCTATCGGAGCGCATACTCGCACAGCGAGAAGATGACGAGTGCTGCCGCGGGTCCTGATCCTATCCGCGAGAAAGGACAGGCCACGCTCCGTACCAACGATACTTCGCGTAGCACATGTACTGCCCGAGTTATCGGTACGCACAGCATCCTGCCGCACACTCCAGATGAATTTCGAAATTCCGTTATTATAGTTGCGAGCTACTCATACACGAGCTTTCATTTCTTTCTTTCACGCTGCTCGGCGAACGCGCAGCAGAGGCCGTCGCGGCTACTCTGGTAAGCGAGCGCCTCGGCGCAATTCTTCTTATTTTATCGGACTGCGGATGTTTATGCTAATGTATCTTTCTCTATCTATTTATCTATTATAACACCGTGTACAGACCTTCGAAGCGAGTATGTTCGATTTTTCTCACGCGTGACCGGTTGCTAGAGTGGATTATGGGCCAATTACCAGCACGTGATTGCGCTGATAATCCATATCCGTTGTGAGGGAAGATCGGGGGTGAAAGTAGTGTTTATTTTGCATCGATTTCCGCAGTCTAGATATTATAAATGTCGCGTGTCTGTTGTCTGTATTTATATGTAGAAAAAAGAGCGTAGTTTCACGCGATGGAAAAAGGTGGAGGACTAAAGGGTTGCTCGAATTGGTGTTTCTCCCTTAGGAAAGAAATGGCGAGGGTTAACCCCGCAAGACAGAAGGCCGTACGTCGAGGAAGCCGAGAGGCTGAGGGTGATACATATGCAGGAACATCCAAACTACAAGTACAGGCCACGACGCAGGAAACACGCGAAACGGGCACCGGGAGCACCGTCCTCTCCTCCCTCGGCGACCAACACGGCGGCCAATAGGTCCAACCCCGCTGGTACCGCGATTCATCATTCCATGTAAGTCGATATCTTCTCTCGATCACTATCAGCCTTTCCTTCCCGTGCGCCGTACGCCGTACGCCGTACGCGAAAGCCGAGGCGCCAAATTAATCGCAGGTGGGAGGAAATACGCCGTGCATCCTGGCCTCCATTGACTGGAATATTGAGATAGGCTTCACTCGATACTGGATCGGATCAAGTTCGAGAGGGCTTGGCTTGGCCGTTTTTTCTTGGCTGGACATTTTCTTGCCTTATCGAGCCTGGGGGGAGGGGGGCTTCAGACGAGAAGGGATGGTAGGAGATAGTTTGCTTTTGCCTGGTAGATTTCCTGTCCGATAGAGGCTGTGGGATCAGCCTCTACTTGCCAAGAGGTCCGTAAGAGCGAGGCCTCGTAAGTTCGCGCGGGAAACGATAACGTGTTATTTGATGTTGAAGGTCCAAGATGGACAGCTATCAAGGCATTCCTCAGATCCCGTGGGGCGGCCATTCCCCGATCTCATCTCTCTATCACCAACAGCAACAACAGGCTATCCAGGAGTACAAATCAGAAAATAATTCCCTTTACGGTAGCCCTTATACGCCTATCATTCACAGTCCGGACATCTCGCCGGTTGCCAGCCCCGAGCCCGACGGTGGGTTTTCTTAATCTTTCATAATCCTTTCGTACTTACCGTTGGCAAGTTGAACTTTCTCTAACTTGTTCTTCATGAAACTACGAGCTACGCATTGGGTTGTGCGTTTGGAAAGGGTAATAAGAGCGATCGTTTCGATTAGGCGAGGGAACGCATTTGCCTTCCACTCAGAATCCAGACCCCGAACGTGATTTAATGGAAGGTACTTCAAAGCAGCGCAACGAAATGGCGGATCAAGCGAAACGATACAGTTTCATGAGCACCGATAATCAACTGCATTCTGCTCACCCCGGCAATACAAGTATATCATCGTGTCAGAATTCCGGTGCTTACACCGATACCCTGACCTATAAGAAATCGGTAAGTAATACAGCCGGTGCTCGACATCCGATACACCCGGTACCCCACTCTAATGATGAGGAACTGCTTCGAAGAGAAAGATTTTATCAGCTTGGGAGAACTGGTGACAGGAACGTAACGTCAATCTTTCAGGTAGGATACCTCAATTTTGAGAGACAATCTTCTAGTATAGCAGCGGTTGGTATAGCGAACGGTATGATGGTATCGTGCAACAAGTTGCGCTCTGGTTTTGAGAATGTTGGCTCGGTTACTGGCACGTTCTATCCTCCGGTCGCATCCCCTCATGACCAGTCCTTGCAGCATTACACCAGCAGTCAATCTTCCAAAAACACCAATTACTCGATGACATCGACGGTCGAGAGCAACTATAACCAGGTCCAGTGTTCCAATCGACAGCAGTCCATGGGAATTCGTGGTGCCGCCGAAGGTTGCTCTGGTAATATTTTCTCTGCTTCCGCTCTGCCGTCTATTTTTTGCTATTGACTATTTTTTCTTGACTTTGAAGTTGGTCTGACGCACTCATCTGATTTTCAGCTCGAATCTGAATATTTGGTGTCGAATCAGTACAGAACTTCTGTTTCGATACCGCATTTTGACATAATTTCTCGTTCGATACATGCTCTGTTGCAGGCGTACCTCACAGGTATCAGATGTCCCATCACCAAGATTATCAGGCAGAGGCTGCGAGTGCCGCGCAACAGCATTCGATACTCGGGCACATGGAGCCGAGCATGTCCTCCGAAGAGGAGCAGCAACAAGCGCTTCAGTTAGAAAAATATTTCAAATATTCACATCCGACAAGTGTAGCGCATACAAGCATGTCCTCCCAGAATATGCTTGATAGCAATCACAATTATGCCAGTGATCTGCGGTATTACGCTCCGCAGCAATCGCAGTTGGATATGTCGAACTCTCAGTGCATCGTTGACGAGCAGAACAAAGACACGCGGTGTACTAATGTCGCCTTGGGACATACCATGGAGCAATACCATCAGAGCATGGACGTCAAATATTCCGAACACTCGGCTCAACAGCAGCAGCAGCAGCAGCAGCAGCAACAACAACAGCAACAACAGCAACAACAGCAGCAACAGCAAACATCTCAGTCGACGCAGGGTATGGAGCATGGGTCAAAGGCGGACGACGACTTCAGTGTGATACTTGCCGACGTCCGAAAGACATGCTACAGTAGCTAGTGTTCTCTCAGTGCCTGTCAGTCGCCTTGTAATTGACCGGACGTCCCCGGCACGACAAAGTTTAGACAATGATTTTCATGTCGATGGATTCGCTATTACGAATGTTGTTCTATCGATTTATTCCTTGTTTCGTGAGAGAAAGTGGCGAACTTTACGGTTGGACTTTTCCCGCCTGACACACGAAATCCAATCACGTTGTTTCGAAGGTTTAAAGGATTTCATTTTCTATGGTGCAATACACTGACACGTGTACCAATTAGGCGACCGGACTCTTTTAAGCCGAAATCGATGGCTTGTTCGAGACTGCCTTCCAAGTTATACGAATTAACCACGTCATGTTCATTTTGTAAGTACGGCAACGAGACTTCCATTTCAGATTCAGTCGCCGATAGCAAAAATACACACTTGTGTTGTTAAAGTGTCTATTTTCGCAATGAAGAGATATATTTTTGTAGTAGACCCCCGATAAACGCGCGACACGGTACTTAGTGAAAATGAGTCGTTACAAATACAAGGTAAGGTAGTTTATCTCTATCTAAATACTTCATAAAAGAATGCGTTCTGAGCATCACATGTGTATACGCACGATCTCTTATGTTCTTTCGGTTTAGCTGATCGAACTAGACTCGCTGTAAATGTAGGACATAAATGACAGATAAACTTTTTACTCGCAATATAGCCTTCCACTTTTCGTAGTTCTCATGATTAAATGTAGCATACGATTATGCGTAGATTGACAGTAAGCGAGACTCTAGTGTTATCGTTTTATTACCCACTTAAATATGTTTAAGCCATGGAATTTAGGTACGTGTAAAGAATGTTGGGAGTACTAAATTATTATGACCACTGTATCGTACTTAATAGAAACGGTTATGAACAATTACACTTTCATGCATGTTTTTCGAATGCCCCATTAAATTTCAGTCTCCTTCAGTGCGCGATTAGGTCAGACACTTAAAGTTCAAGTGTATTTACCATTGATCTGTGATCATTGGAATGAAAGACGCTGGAATGGTTTAGTTATTGACTCTTTTTATTAAATATATATAAAAAATATGTGTATAAGTTACAATGTCATGTTTAAAGCTGAAATTATACACAGTATTACATCAGATTCTGATCCAGAGCAGTGTTAACAAACGGTTAGACGCTAGAATATAATTTTTTCTTGTTCTTAACGTGCAATCGCATCGGAACTGAATCTTTGTAGGTGCAGTTATACTATTAAACCAATATTTCCATTGATTATACGAGGGTGGATATTAAATGATTGAAATTTTTAAACAGGAACAACGATTCTCTTGCGTCTCTTCCATATCTTGGACCATTACAGTTTTCTCGTTTCCTACAAACCATCGCATCTCGTAGAATCCTTTTATGTGTATTAAACATGCAGTTCCAGCTTACTTCAAATAGTCGGGATCCAACTTTAATATCCCGATATATCCTGCCAATCACCTAAATTTGTCTTGCAACTATATACATTGACATGTCTGTACACATGTATATTGCTATTTGTTAATTCAACTTTGTTTACAAGCACCGCACAAACAAGTCTATCGATGTTACCGCGTATCGAACGACACGGGTACGTGCAACAGAATTGGAGACAACGAGCGTGTTGTCGTTTTCCTATGTCATAGTGATGTTAGTCATAGTGTAAGTGCCGCTACAAAAGGATGTCGCCAATACTTCTTACGTACTTTTCATAGATATGCGATTATAGACGTAAGTATGTATGTACAACTTTTTCCTTACATCATACGACACACTAATACAAGTCTGTCTCATATTTACGAGGAAGCGCGGTGAACTGCAGTGTATTTGTACACATGCACGTTTATCACTAATTGGACAGATTTTGCAGTCTTGTTTTATAGTAGTTTGCTATGAAACGTATACCCCATGTCCGTACATTTTAAAAAAATGCAAAGCAATCGTTCCCTCAAATTGTCGAGACTTGGGTTTCTAATAGAAATCGATGCAGGTGTAGCGGTAACTACGAATCTTAGATCGACTGTACACATTGCAGCTATTAATATACGATCCTCTCTATGTACAGACTTAATTTCTTTACGTGCACCTTCTTTGCGCTATATACAATCGGAACTTAAGACATACATATACAATATGTAAATGGCAGCTTTACAAGTCATGTATAAAACTTTCTACAGACACGTACAATTCATCATCATTGAATAAATAAAACGTACAGAGTATTTAATTGCTGAATGGATCATTTGTAAACCGCTGTGTATGCAAGTGTAGGTTCATTACTTTATCGCCACTAATACGTACTGCGTGCATGCGAGGAATGACTTTGTTTTAAATGCGACATCTACTACTTTGGAATGTCAAGTGAGAACACAATCGAAATTTACCAAGTGCATGGTAGGGCCAAAAAGTAAACATTGATACTCAGGCACAGTAGGAATGTTTCAATTGAAAATAATTTGTCCTCAGCGCTACACACGGTCACAAATAAATCCACTCGACGAATTCTATAAAAGTGAGCATATTAGCCGCGTGTATCCGATAATATGGGTATCGTGACAGTTATTAAATTCGTATAGTTCACATAGACTTCGAATAGAGAGATTGCCCTATTGCATATGATCAGTGCTTTTCCAAACTCATAGATTGAAGAAAAATATTTATATGAATTCCAAATAAAGCTATTATTCCCTGTATACGTGAGCAGTTCGAGAATCAGGTGTCATCACCCGTTCCAAAAAATAATATTGGGTTCTAAGCTAAATACCCTTGATTGTTGCTTATCCCGTAGAATGCGAAAGTAAAAGTTCCCGAAAATAATCACTTAAAGATCATGGAACTCATACACCGTTTCGAGTACAAATGATGGTCCACGCATATCCCAGATTTTACTTGGATATTGTATAGTTCGATGAAATATCCGGTCAAAATTTCGGGAAAGTCTGCGTAGTCCATCTGACATAGTGTGCCAGTATTATAGCAATCCTGATTATACTTCAATATATTAGTTTTCCCATTCTTCGACTAGAAACTATTATGCCCTACACCTATAGTGTTCTTATGTGTCATTCGTCCCACAGACAGTTTTGCTTCATTTTCGAGTAGTAAGAGAATATAAAACATTTCTTACAGGTTTTGATGCCACATTTGTAAGGTGTGGCTGCCTTTTTACCATCAGATTTTCCTTTACAAAACTTTAAGCCACAAGGATACCATCCAATACATAATTCTAATGAACATGTACAAGGTGCCCACATATTAGAGGTATCCGCGCACCTTGTGACAAAAAAGGACCGTGTATCATTTGAACCTGGTTGAGCTAAAGAATTTGTGCTGAAGTTGTACACAGCTGTCATAAGTGACAATTCTGATGAGCCTAGTGACAAATCAAATAACACTACCTTAATACGGAAGGAAAGGTTCAGCTTTGAAGTAGAGTTCTTATGCTCTTTAAATACAAGTTTATAATGCTAATATGTTCTTAAAAACTAGTTAAAAGAGTGTTGGTACTCACCAGGCCTTTGAATCCATTGTTTGAGATCGTCGCTTCTCGTATAAGCAGAGCCAGCAGCTTCTCCACACAATGTGGCGATGTGCTTAGAGATGTCCTTGGACTCGGCAACGTCCAAGAACAAATCCATTGTATAATTCACATGACCTTTGTCCTCCTCAGCTACACGCACAGTGCCTGGATTTTTTTGCCTCAACTTGGACATTGCATCAGAGGAGATGAAATCCACTTTAAAGAAATGATTGACGAAGCATAAAACTTGATATTGATTCTGGCCTCGCTCCTCTTCGCCTAGCACAAGGGCTTTTATGATTTGAACATCCTGAAATGCAAATTATAAAATCAGAATGTATACAGTACTATGACGCTTAGTTCTTCAGAAAGAGTTACTTACATTCTTAAAGTCAATTAACTGGGTGACCAAGGTACCGTCCGAGCATCGAAACTCCAAAGTAATCACATCTTCCGTGACATTTGAGGCGATTGTCTCTAGTAGTATGTCTCCACCCTGTGACATAAAGAAAAAAACCTTTTTTACTCAGATCAGTCTCATTTAACAGTCTCTTTTAACCAATCATATGTTAGGTTAACTCTGCCAATGGACTCTAACTTTTCTTGAGACAAATTCTCTTGCTCAAACATCGTCAGTGTAAAAGTCGTGACAACAAATCATTCGAAGCTAAAAAATCGGAGGATAATGATTAATACCTGATTCTTCACATTGATGAGCAAATTCGTCGTGGAGACAGCATAAAAGTATTGTAGGACGAAGCAGACCGCCAGGAATTCGTTGAGTCCCTTCATTGTCGCATGTTGCAGGCCACTTGTCGTTGACCAAGCTCGAGCACTTTGTTACACTAAACACGAGAACTAGGCATTTCTATCGCGCATCGATACTTTTTAATTATAACCTACAGTAATAGACGTCCTAATTGTTGAGCTATACACTGCTAGATACCGCCGATACAGCCTGCGCGGCCTGCAGTTTGCAAGGTTTGCAGCGTTTGCAGTAGCAGTTCCCAGCAGCTCCAAGACCGTCGTAGCGTGACGATCGACTTCCGATAAGTTCTAAATAAACTTCTCGCGAAAGATTCAATAGGAAAACTGCACTTTCAGTAGTACTTCATTTATTGATATTGTCAAGTACAGTGCAATAGTGTAAATATTAAATAGTTAGGCTCGGTAGGCTGTTATTTCTTGTTTTCTTTTTACTTATTATTGAAACTTCTGTCATTTGCGATTGGTATAATTTTCTTGAAGAAGCGACGTGCGTACATGAATTCCTGTAATTATTCGTTAGATGCATATTTCTAATTTAATAGACGTTGATCAGTAACGCAATGCATAATGTATGTATCTACTTATGCATTGATCTTAAGGTGGAAAGGATCGGTGGAGTGTCTGGTCTCTCTACAGGCTTGAGGTCGTATGTCTTCAGGTGTATGTAGACAGCAATCTGTGAAAAGTAATTTCGTTTAATCGAATTACCAATTTTTGGGCAGCAGTAAATTTCAGTTTGCAAGTGCGTGAGAGCTGGATTTCTCTTGGCGTGTTCCGCCAGGAAAGTCTTCGTATCCTGTTGCAATTAGACGATTCTTCTCCGTCGAGTACTCACGTGGGGCAAAGAGGTGTCAAGGATCGTTGGCTCCGTATAAGTCTTGGATATCTCGGGTGCTTGATAAAAGTGGCCGAGTACCGGATGATCCAGTCCTTTTCCGTAAATTAGATTCGAGCCAGCGCCAGAGATTGGCGCTGTGCTCAAGCGTATCTGATTTGAACCGCTCATTTTCGGATTAAACGTACACAATTATAGCAGATTCAGTTAGTGTTTGCCACAGACCTCTTTAAGCTGAATATAACTGAAGAAGAATAAGCTTCGGGAAACTTAACTGGGACAAGCTGCTACCGGCAGAACGAACTGGAAGATGCAACCACTCAACTTTTAAGAGGCGAGGCTTCCAGATAATTATTCAAGGATACTCTTCAGCATTACTACTGCCGGCCGAGTTCACAAACCGAGCCATCCCATCCAGTCGATATTTGATCGATAAAACTCACGATGCTTCCCACCGCTCACTAGTCGTAAAGTGTTAGCCGAGTGTTTCTAAGCAACTGTCTCAGACGGACAGTACAACCCTCGTTGAGATAGAAAGTATTTACTATAATTAAAAGCAACATTTGAAATAATCGTCTTAAATAGCTGATCTTGCAAGCTTTTCCGGGCATTGAAAAGTTCCATTTCAGAATCTGTTCCAAAACTTCTTTCTCAGGGCAACAAATGATACGCGCGCGTTATTAAGCACGCAACGATAGAGATGGGAATTCTGCTAATGTGGTCTGATGGAAAAGTACGTGGAATTGCAAGGAGCACGTGCACACGTGGCAGGCTGTGTAACCTCGAGAGCGGCCTCTCGGGACATGCACATAGTATGTTTACGCATTGAGGTGAAGCGAGCACGTGAATTATTATTCCAGATTTAGTCCTTTGTGTTTACGCTCCTCGTCGACGATGGCATACGCAGCTCTATTTTTAGCAGGGAGTAATTTGTGCGAGGGTGCTCCTTTCGGCCGGCGCTCCTAGTCGATCGGGTCGATCCCCTTCACTCGGGCATGAATGGCAAGAAATTGTGAATCGATTCGCACAGCCCCGATACTACTCCATCGAGATGCAAGATATTAATTTTCGATGATCTCAACTTCACCTCAATATTAGTTCAAAACAAGGGCATACTTATACGCACATCCATAAGGATGTATAATATTTATATTTATTTCATTATAATATTTACAATTTATTGAAATGTAGTGTTAAGAAAGTGTTCAAAGATTCTTTCAGAATTTTTCACTCGAGCATCAGATAGGGGAATTGTATGTGATTAAAAGAAGTGGGAATCCACAGGTTTGCCCTATCATATACGAAGCAAACTCACAAGATTTGATATCGGTTTCACATTTATCTCCTCTCTCACCATTTCACTGATCCGTCAAAATTGATACACTGAAATCGTATTTTCTCTTTCCTTTTTTGTATTGTTTTCTCTCGCTATGAAAAATGTAAGCCGCTGCCAATTTGAATGGGATTTATTCCAGCTGGAATTAATTCCAGCGATTCACCTAGAAACGGACATTTAATTAGCGGAGGCGTACACTTTCGCAAGAGATGGGAGATGGAATCCTCGCACAAAGGACTAGAGGAGGGGGTGGAATTACATTATGAATAATAGAATCGTCTGTTAAAAGAATTTCTCTTGAGCCGTGCTATGGTTGCTGCCAGTGTTACTCCAGTTGTTCTGTACTATAAGAAAGGTCTCGGGGGTCGCATGTAAAATAGCGACCAAAATAATCTTTCTATATATACGCACATCACATACATATTCGATTATCACCAATGCGATCGGTAGCAGCCAAGGGATCAATACAAGTGGTCGCAAGGTATGGCCAAATTCCATTGGGAACTAGTCCTACAAACCTAGTTACGATAAAACAGTACCAAATAACCTGCTCAGTACAAAGCCCGAGGGTGATCCCATCAATGGAAGTAACTCTCCCTCTTTAACGGTTCAGTCGTCAGGCGTAAACAGCCGCCTATAAGAATTGGGCTGACTGACGTACACGCTCTGAAAGGCTATCCCGAGTCGAAAAGGTTATCCCGTAACAAGTGTGCCTTTCGAACGGAGTCAGACTATTATCGACACACTTCTTTTATCGAGAAAATCATCATTTTACCTTTCCCTATTAGGCTATGAGCAGACACTATCTTTTGCGAGGGAATTTCGAAAAAAGCTCAGAGGAAGAACGAAGGGTGAAGGTATATGAGTTTCCATCGATGAATTCCAAGGTGTCTCTGGAGGTCAGGGGCCCTTAGGATAAGGGCGGGAGTTGGATCTGACGCTGGTATCAGTGACGTCGGTTCCGACGACACTGGGCCGAAGGGGTTGCACTCGCCGACGAGGATGACGGCGTCGTTGTTTCCGTCGTCTCTTGTGCTCTCGTGTTCCCATGGAAGCGCGAGGCACATAGAGGCAGGCGTGCAAGCAAGCAGGCAGGCAGGCAGGCAGGCAGGCAGGGGGTGTTACGACGCAGAGCGTCGGCTAAGTCGGAACGGTGGAAAACGTAATGTGTTTTATCGATTTGGTCGGGTCGGCCATGTTCGTATTCGCCAGCGGTCAGGCGCACTCGTGCTCCACCTCGAGAGAGAGAGAGGCCGTGCCACGGATAGATTTTCCGCCGTCTAGCACCGTCGTCGTGTCGATGTCGCAGGGCGTATAACGATGCGCTTGTAAAACGCGAGCTCCGCTTTACCTTTCTCACCTCCGTTTTCGTACCGAGGACGGCCCGCTTCATCCTCGCACCGAGATCAGCCCAGTTTTACCGTGAGAAATCCGAGGAAAGCCAAGGAAAGGAAGGAACCGCCGCGAGACAACACTGTCGTCAGCCGTGAGTAGCATTTTTACCGGATCAACCCCCCAACCCCGAGAGACCGCTGCCACACTAATTCCGATCCTCGCCAACTACCTTTTTCACTGGACTTTCACGCAATCGGCACGACTTTTCAACAGTTTTCCCTCTTCTATTTCTCCCGAGCCTCGGCTGACTAGTACTCGACCGCTTCTACTTGGCTCTCACTCCGTCGACTTTATCCTTGATTCTACTACTTGCCCCGCAACACCTCGCATTCCCGGCTTACTTTTCTCCCAATTCTCACGCCAGATCTCTCATCGGACAGTGCTCAGTCTGATTTACTTCCGCGATCTTTTAATGCCTGACCTTTAAGTCATATAAAATCGATGATGTTACCTTCGACAACTTCGAATCCGGCTCTGGCTCTGACTCTACCTCTTCTCTGGCACACTGACTCTCCGATCGCAGTCATTTTCATTTTACTAAACAAAGTTCAGTAAAACCAAACATGAAACGCTTTGATCAAGAAATTTGAACGTCACGGTTCAGATTATCGCTTTTGAGTACTATTTATGTGCCCTCTGACCCCCTAATCAATCGTTTGTACAGTGTATCTGTGGTCGCCACAGAAATGTTAGAACCTCCTGTAATTATTAATGTAATACGCGACTTCTCTCTATTTGTGGATCAGCCTGGAAGATCGTGAGAGAGAGAGAGAGAGAAAGAGCGAGAAGAGAGGCTGGCATATATTAGTTAGCCTCCATAGATTCCTTCCATTTCCTCTGTACAAGGTAATTGAGTGGAGGGATCATTCGGTTTAGTCGCACTTTTCATTTTTCCCCATAAACTCATATGTGCCTGAGGGATACCGACGCAATTCCAAAGTAAAACCGTCGATAGTAGTATTTTCAGTCGTCTCTATAGATTCGTTTTATCCGCTTCAACAATATACGGCGCTTGAGTTTTATGTTTGAATGTAGCAAACTCGCCGACTGTCGAGTTAACAATACCTTTTCCTTCTCTCCATTTCTCTATTTGCTTGACCATGCGTCAATATGTGTACGCAATACACACTCGGCATTGTAATACATCGTTTCAAACTGAAAATGAAGGAATATGGCGCACACCGAGAGCCACCTCAACTGTTTGCAACCTGACAATCTCTTCTACTCCATGGGTTACTGCTTTATCGGTTCTAGTTGCATTAAATTTTAAACAGTATCCAGATATAGCTCGTATGGAAAAAGTGTCGCTAGCTCTTAAACTGTCGTAGCTACTTGAAAAATAGTGCTCGCTTTCCCCCAGAGCTTCGCACTCTCCCTTTATCGATGTCTGCTCTCTTCGTCTATAGCTGAGACAGTTGGAGGCAGGCGCGGGGATCTTGTACGCGCACGCAGTAGATTGTGCAAAGTTCATTCATGAGAAGGGCGCTCGTTAGTTGAGGAATCATAGTGGAGTGATCGCACGCTTGGCAAGGATATAGGCCAGTCGATAGTAGAATGACTGAAAGCCGCTTCAGCCGGAGAAAGATAGTGTACGTGATAGTCCGCTGGCAAGGGTCTCTCTTCTGAAGGAGGACCCTTAGAATCTATGGTGTCGCGAGTCGTGATCCGGAAACTCGATTTTCTAATTAAACAGCTCTCAGCTTTATACTCGAAGAAGCTTGTGACTAAGGACATTTTGCCAATTTACGTAAGTAATTAAACTATTCCTTTGCCCGTTTGTACCTTCTAGTCTGCACTCAACTGTGATTAAAGGCCGGCACTCCGCTGGTGGGAGAGTAAGGTTTCAGGGCATCCTTTTTCGAGGGATTTGATTAAATTGACCTGTAGAGTCTGTTTATCGCATCTGCCGTATCTGGAGCAGGATATTCGTGGTATGTGTCCAGGGTCCATAGGCATTTCGGGTGGAGAAGCCGCGGTTAATATTAGTGGGCCAGAATCTATAAGAGCTCGCTGGTATCGATTAATCTTCTCAGGGACCACATTCGTCTGTACTCGGCTGAACGACAGAGGAGCTCTGTCTCTCTTCTCTGCTGCTGGATAAAATCAACTTTAGAACAAGTAGAATTCAGGCTCTAATTGTACTGCAGTTATAACTAATGATGGATTCATTGTTATCCTATGTAATTGAAGTCCCCTTTCCTAGTATTCCAATCTACATTTCTTCTAGTGTATCAAATTTCCTGTGTCTGTTCTCATATTCGGTATTGCTACCATGTCTGCTAATCAGATATTCCCTCAGCTACTGAATTTCATCGTTAATTCAGAGGGGGTGATATCGGTTGTCGATGGGATTTGCAAGTAAATTATTCTGTTGATTCGAACGTCCAATACCACCGAATCCATCATTCCGGCAAGCTAGGAGAGGATGTCCCTTTCAAGTTCGATAAAGTAAGAGTCTTTGCAACTTTTTAATGACGGAGGAGTTCTCTTCATTTTCCGAGGACAGCTTGTTCAATTATAGGATTAAGTGTACAGAAGTCTGCTAAAGCGATTGCCCCTCGTGGCCACCGATGATCCCTTGCTCACCGTTCTATTTGCTTCCGTCCTCTCCTATCAAACTTTTCCCGGCCGATATTTCGTATCATGTTCCATTTTCTCACTCTCTCTTTCTCTCTTTCTCGCTTCCACTCAACACCCAAGGAACGCCGAGCTAGGGAAAGAATCCGTTATGGAACTCTTATGAAGAAGTTGGCTGCGCAGCGTCTGAATAATCCTATTGAAAGATATCCGTATCGATTTTGCGCAATGTTCCTGGCGAGCGGTGTGTCTTGGCCGACCAATCTACTCGCATAGACTTCCCTCACAAAATATTGACTGTACTACGATAGACGCGAGGGTTTGCCAGGAGAGTTCGCTCTTATTCCCGATCATTATGAGGCATTTGTAAGACTAGCAAAGAGAATCAGGTGCGTGTTTCCAATTAGTCGAGCAGTTACTCGAGAGTTTGTTCGTTGAGTTTGGAGGGGCTGTTCGCTTCCGAGGAGGAGCGTACGAAGGAAGTTGTCAGTCTCGTGGGAGGCAGCAGGTCGTCTTTGAAAAGCGTGGGGTGCTCTCCCGGTGAGAAGTCCCAGTGATCCGGAGTCCCCGAGCCTGGAGGAAGTGGGCGGTACAATGCGTACCGGGAATCAAGCATACTATCCGGCAGAGCGAACCTCCAGCTTGAAATGACGATAGCCCCATTTCGCGGGTACAAGTCATCACGTCGAAAAGGAACGGTTAGCGAAGCCCTGATGCCGAGCGGAGACCGGATATAACGAGAAGCTGGAGTGAAGAACTCGTTCTTTCTTAGAGATTGATCACGATGATGTACGTGACACGGTAGCCGCGATCGCGACGAGAAAGCGCCATTACGATTAAGTGGTTGCATCGTCTTCACAGCTCGTAGGTCGCCTACACCGTGAACGGTACAGCTAAAAGCACGGTAGACGGTAACGTGACGTGCACCCCGGCCCTTTTCACACACCTACGCCTTTGACACTAGAAACGCCGCGCCGCGCCGTTCGAGTTTCCGACGAGCTCCACCATAGTAAATGACATGCCTCTCGTTAATATTAAATCGATTTCGCGCCTCAAAGTGTTCTTCACACTTTCCAATTTCCTTGGTAAGAGAGTCTTCCTATTTGGATGCCGCGCTCCCGGCAGAATCATTCGACAATAAGTAATCGGTATCGACGCTTGTCCCTTTAACTCGTTGGCCCGCGATTCTCTCTTAATAGCACATTGATTTCGAGTTTCTCTTCTGGAGGATTTACCTTCTTCAATTCTCCTTTTTAGGATTGCACCAGGAGCGCTTAATGGATTCTTTGATAATGTTTTCCTCGCTGCTGTTTCTTTTTCTTTCTTCCATCCGTTGCATTTTTCAGCCCGTTGCTAGCATTATTTTTTCTCCATTGCGAAGGAAACTGTTTGGTCCTTAATGAATGAATCCCTTTTGTCCGGCTGGAATTTCCCTCGACGCTGATACACAGCTGGGAGAGATTAGCGCGAGCCATTTCAGTTTATCTAAAGCGTCACTTTAGAGCCGGCCGCGCGCTTACGCTTTATTATCTCGCCTGTCAACCAGATTGTTATTGATTTTTGCATTTCGCTGCACATCGCATGTGACCGCTGGCAGCGTTTCATGCGCAACTATGCTGCTCCACACACTTCTTCGCAATAACACACGCTCACAGTCGATCCATTGTCGCTCACGTATGTAGGTATATGTGGGTAGAGATGTGTGAGAGAGCGAGTGCGACCCAACTGGCGGAGGGATACAAATTGCAAAGTTGTGTTACATATACATAGCTGTGTACATAGGTGCGTGTAACCTTCGGTCTTCGGTCTCTCCGCTTATGCGATTATTCGGCCCCCTCCCATCCACCGGACCAGTTTCCTTGAAAATCAAGCAGCCTTACTACCTCCGACTCGATTTACTTATTTATTTCACTTCCTTAAGGCAAGACCTTTATTTCATTGCTGCAACTTCTTGGCACGGAAATTACCATATTTTCGAAACTTATCGTTGAACTTTCCTCTTTCGACTTTGTCGTCTTTCCTCCGCTAATTTCTTTGACTCTCCCTTTGTGTTACTCGTATTTATTTCCATTTCAAGTATAATTATTGTACTTTGAGAGGAAAGCTATTGCAAGTCGGTTGGAAATCAAGAAATTTCCAACAGTTGAACTATCAAATAAAGAAAGAAAGTTTGCAGTGTTATCTATTTTTGTTGCACAATCGCTAGGTGGAAAATCGTCGGTGCATCGAGAACTTAGCAATTAAGCAAATTACTGCGGATTCTATTTTTTCCTCTACAAAGGTTTCTCTGAATTGCTTAAGAGTCGGGGACATTTCCACGCAATTGCCTGGTGGAATTATTGCAGCATCACGATTCTTTGACGATGTGCCTTCTGATAATTCATGGACATTTTGCGACCACTCCTCTTCCTCTGAACTATGCGCAGCTGATCTTTCTCAGAGTTCAGGACGATGTTGTACGTGTCTGACGTCAATCGACATCTTCCCCTTGGCGTTAACGACCCCTTTCTTACCGCAGAGCAAACAGACGGGAACTTTGCTATCGCGGTAATAAAATTGTGATACTCAACATCAACATGCACAAAGCATAGAGGCACTAGTGAACCAAGCGCGTTCATGATAGGTTCGCTCCAAGAAGCCCGATAGAACCTGTCAATCATTCGGGGCAAAGTATCTCTCATCCGTAAATGTTTTATGAAGTAGAACGAAGTCTGAGGATCGTTAAAGAGGTAAATTGCTATCTAGTCAGTAGTGAAACAGGCAGAGAGGGAATCTTTCTTCGGCAAAAGGAAGTGGTTTTCATCGGCGTCATTATATAAAATATATACGGATAAAGGATGAGTAAAGCCTTATCAACGCAAGCCCACATTTTTCTCGGGGACTCCCTCGCGCAATCTTCCTTCACCATCTGCGTTTTATCCCTTTCGTTTCCCTCTCCAGCCTTATTCCCCAGCCGGTCCTTCCAACCCGGCGGCAGCTTTCTCTCCCTCTCTCGCACGTCATAATAAAGCCTCGGCAAATAGATCGAGCAGGGTTGAAGCTTGACGCGCCAAGCGAGAAAACTTCCAAGCCACACGTGCCGGTCTGCCTCTCCGGTGACTGGCGGTGAGGTAGAGAAGGCAGGGGTTCAAGTCAGTGTAGACAGGAGGGTAAACGTCTGGCCGTGCAGCAACTAGCAATCCGAGCCGGCATGTCAACTCCTCGCAATCTTGCGCAATACTGCTTCCTATCACATTAGTGGTAGATTTTTTTTGTCTCGGGTTGCGCGTGTATCTTTAATGGATCCCAATCGGCATTGGTTCCCAGAGTTCTGGGAAACTAGCCATCACCATCAGCCTGGAGTCTATGCTCTTGCAATTAATCAGGGCTAGTGGAGTAGTGCCGCCTTTGGTGAGCCATTGCGTCCAACGACCACTCACCCTAATCGACTTGCCTAGGATCCAACCAACTGAATCGTAGGGCGAGGGTTCGATGATGCGCTCGAGTGCAGAATGTAGACTGGACGATTGGCTATGGGAGAAAGATGATAGCCGAGATGAGGGGAAAGTTCTCCTGAGAGGACCGCGGGCTAGAAGCATTTACCATTTACCATTTCAGTGCGTGTATTTCCACCACCCTCGGCGACCTTGCCATTTGACACGCTCCGCATCCTCGAGCTTTTTCTTCCCTTCTCGTCCCCCCTGCTCCTGGAAATGGATGAGAGAGGGGGAGAGAGGGGGAGAGAGAGGGAGAGGTTCGTCTCGCCCCTCTCGCCCGTCGGATACAAGCTCCCACGCAGCACTGGCTTAGGAGAATTTATCTTCGTATAGCTTGCCTTCGCTCCTTCGAGCTTGGATTCTTTTGTGTCCTGCTATACTCTCTTGATATCAGCAATCCTCTCTTTTTCTGGCTTTCTCCATGGCTAATGTTAGAATCTCTGCTGGCGTTCCCTGATAGAAACTAGAGAGAAAGGCACCACCTTTCAAAGCACACAAGCACACCTACCTACAACTTCTACTTCTCGCCTTTTGCATCCTGCCATGATATGTGATCTCATTGTGTTGTGTGTCGTGTATGGGATTTCATGTGCTTCTTTGCACAATGCACATACACAGATGCAGCTCATTAAAGGCGGTGACTCTGCTGGTTGTTGTTAGCGATAGCGGTTATAGGTGTACGCGGGCAACCACGACACGACACACATACGCGATTTTAGCCTTGGAATGCGGAAGGGGAAGAGAAGATTAGGAAATGTACGCGTGTGCCAGCTGTGTAATGTGCCTACCGCTGGATATGCGTGTACAGTGATTCCTTCAGATTCTCGCAGTTGCCCTTTCGCAGAAAGCTTTCAGTCGGAAGACCCGTAACGTCTCTTTAATCCTTGGAAAAATGTGAAAGGGATTTGAGCAGTGACAGCTGCGTACCAGATAGTAATTGTGAGATTGCAAGGCCGGATTTGGTGAGAATGATAACTGAACGCTTTCAGAACATGGTTGTTGTGAAGAGGCAGGCGGAGGCGATACCTCAGAAGGAAGCCGCCGCCGCCGTCGAGGAGATCGATGAATCGACATTGAAGACATTTTTGAGCACAGACGTCGAAGTAAAAGAAGGTGAACTATTGGAAATATGTATATATACCAATTTGAACTCTCTACCTACGGGATTTCATTGGAAACTGAAAAGTATTCGAATCATGCTCGACAATGCTAAAGGAATTTCTTATCTGCAGGAACGGATGAAGCCACCACTGAAAGTACGGCCGAGTCGGTCGAACACCAAATCGAGAAGCTGGGCGAGAAGGTGGCGGAGGAGATGGGAATACCGACCTGGGGTCTTGTAGCCATTTTAATAGGTAGAGTACACCAGCTCTTATTGACTAGCAGTCTATCATGTCCTTTTCTCTATTCATATCCCGATTTAGAGAATAGAATGACACTTATGACGGATTCGATTCAATACAAATTACAACTGGTACAATTAGCTTCGGATATAATGGAAGCCAGAATGTGTTCTCTCGAGTGAATCTGTGAAAGCGGCAACTGTCAGTTGGCAGATAGGACGTAACATTCCTTTAATTCGTGTGGTCTTTCTCGGGCGAATAGCTGTAGGCGTAGTGGTCCTCGGGATTTGCTTCTGCTGTATACGAAGATGTTGTCGCAAGAGACGCGGCAAGGATGGAAAGAAAGGGCTGAAGGGCGCGGTGGATTTGAAGTCGGTCCAGCTGCTGGGCAGCACGTACAAGGACAAGGTACGTAGTCGGTGTTCGGTGTTTATTGGTAGATGTTAGACGCCATTCTACGCTCGTGGGATCCACTTCGATCTGTTAAGGTCCAGCCGGATATGGAGGAGCTGACCGATAATGCCGAGGAGCCGGACGAGGCCGATAGCAAGCAGAGCGAGGTCAAGCTCGGAAAGCTTCAGTACAAGGTGCGTAATTGAGTCGCTCATAACAACAGTTTAATTGGATCGCAGAGGAGATGTTGCTCAATACGTAGAACGGATATCGGGAATGCTTTCACAGACGAGCGATCTCTCAATTCTCCAATGGCATGACATAAACGCGCCAATTTCCAATCAAGCCTTATTCCCATCGATCGACCGTTCCCGTATCCAAGCATTTGCTGAAAATCTCGGAAAGTAACCACTCAGGCAGAAATGATCACTACTAATTGCGGGTCATTTGATTGCAGCTCGAGTACGATTTCAATTCGAGCAATTTGTCCGTCACGGTCATACAAGCGGAGGAACTACCAGCGCTGGATATGGGCGGTACTTCCGATCCCTATGTTAAGGTCTACTTGTTGCCGGACAAAAAGAAGAAGTTTGAAACAAAAGTCCACAGAAAGACATTGAATCCTGTCTTCAATGAGACATTCACCTTCAAGGTTGGAGTATTCCTCATTTTCTTAAGATGCAACATTACGACCGAAATGCTCTTTTACTGACTTGTAACTGCTTTCAGAGTGTACCGTATGCCGACGCAATGAACAAGACCCTGGTCTTCGCCATCTTCGATTTCGATAGATTCTCGAAGCACGATCAAATTGGTGAAGTAAAAGTGCCGCTCTGCCAAGTGGATCTAGCTCAGACGATCGAGGAATGGAGGGAACTACAGAGTGTCGAGGGCGAAGGTGGCCAGGTACGTCAATATCTTATAATCGATTCTATGTCTCCTTTTCATTTAGACACCTGTAATTCCATACGTTCATTAATCGACAGGACAACAAACTCGGAGACATCTGTTTCTCCTTGCGATACGTGCCCACAGCCGGTAAACTGACAGTGGTCATTCTGGAGGCGAAGAATCTGAAGAAGATGGACGTCGGTGGCTTGTCCGATCCTTACGTGAAAATCGCTCTGATGCAGAATGGCAAGAGGTTGAAGAAGAAGAAAACTTCCATCAAGAAGTGCACCCTTAATCCTTACTACAACGAATCATTCTCATTCGAGGTGCCCTTCGAGCAGATACAGGTAAGATCACTAAAATTCTTCACATTCATTCCTATCTTCCTTTGAGAGGAATATCATTGTGGCCCAACTCGAATTACAGAAAGTCCAATTGGTGGTGACGGTGGTCGATTACGATCGTATCGGTACTTCGGAACCAATTGGAAGGGTCATTCTCGGATGCAATGCGAGCGGAACAGAATTGAGACACTGGTCCGACATGCTGGCATCACCGAGACGTCCTATTGCTCAATGGCACACGCTGAAGGATCCCGAAGAAGCCGACAAGAAGGATTAAACTGATGGTTGAATGTTCAGTTAAGGTAATGCACATCAAAGGTTCTAAAAAAAGAGAGAGCGAAAGAGCAAGAGAGCGTGCGAGACAGAATGAGCAACCAACAGATACGACAAATGTACAGAAGCAGTTCTCATTTTCCTTTCGGTTGTCGTTTAGAATTCTTAACAAAACTGTCCACCGTGTATGTATATTTTCCGATGACATATCGAAGAAAATATCAAACACGAGCGCAGTTTGGGTGAGATTCAGTTAGCAAGGGAATGAAATTATAAATCCTTGGGAATCACAGATCGTTTCTTTATAGAAGTAATCGGATGCATGCATGGGAACATGATGAGAGAGAGAGAGAGAGAGAGAGAGAGAGGGGGGGGGGGGGGGGGGGAGAGAATGCGAGAGACAAAGGATGAAAGGTAGAGTGCAAGAAAGTGCGACAGAGTGTGAGAGAACGAAACCGTCATAACCCGAGATACCAACAGAGTCGTATCAACAAACATTCAGTAGACATTAATTAATAATCGATTATTAACTGAACAAGTACCATCAGGATGAGGGATTTAGTATTGGAAGATCTGTTCTCATGGAATGTAGTGTCTTGTATATGTATATACATACGATATCTACAAATACTTCTCTCTGTAGATGTAATAACCGAATGACTTCAGATAAACGCGTCCTCTTCGAGATATCCTGATTGAGCATTGAACATTTGCGGGTTCCATTCACTTCTATTAAGCCTTTTGTCGGGTCGGCGCGAGCGTTCAGTTGCACACAATCTGTCAGATGTTCTCATCCTAAATTACTTCTTAAATATTGCGCGCAACGAGATTTAATCGTTTCCGGCATTATACGAAGAGTGCTTGTGTAATAATTGTAACTCGGTTTGGACTGTATACTGAATCGATGGTGTCGTCGGCCATTGTGTATTCCGAGTAACATATGGAACAGTAGCAATCGGCATTCGATAACGGTAGGGGGGTTTTCGCGAAGCCCCGCTATATTCCAGACAATAGTCTCTCTGATTGACTTACTTGGATTAAAGTTGAATTGATTGCGCGAGAACTGGCTCTTTTATTTCTCCTTATCAAAGTCGAGGGTGGCAGCATACATGTGTGTGTTTCGTTTTCCTGGGCGTCACACGAGGATAACGCTCGATCGGTCCACCCTCTCATCAACAATTGCACCGAGCAGGATTGTACAGGTGCGATATGCATGAGAGGGTGGACCGTTTCTCGCGTGCAAAGAGACAATGCTTCGAATCGCGATATCTTGGCACTGGCATACAACACCAAACTAATTTTAGTCACTATGCGCCACCTGTGCGGAGAGTTTAGCCAATCGATGAGGGCGTGAGAGTCCTACTTCCGGGGCTGCCTCCGCCAATATCCACTCTGATATATCCGTAATATATCGGCGGTTCGACCGGGCGCACGTTCGCTCCGCTAATCCTTTTCGTTGCAACAGCATCCTTCGATTATAATAATGTTACTCGAGGCATTATCTCATAGTTTACTCGCTCTATCGACGAGAGCCCACCCCTATAATCGACAGGAGCGCCGCGCCGCGTGCACCGAGGGTGCGCCCGCGTCGAACCAGCCGTTCATTTGCCAAGCTCTCCGCTACACTGCTATTGACGGATATCGCAAGAGTATCGGAAAAATTGACGCGACCACATCCAGTTCTCATGTATTCGCGCCCGATTTTCCTCCAGTTTTTCGTCCTCGCTCAAGATACTTTAAACACCACGTGTATGTACGTGTAAGATGTAACCACATCCATATAGTATATATATATATAATAGCTATATTAATACATATATTATATAAATATATATATATATATTACAACGTGTTATATATGCAAATACGCAGTTATCGTTTTTCAAGACAGAACGGGCCTACCAGCTGTAACGTGCGTTATTGTTTCGTTGACCTGTTTGTCGAGAATGAATAGTAAGAACTACGGAGTACTATGCGTCGAGAGAGAGAGAGAGAGAGAGAGAGAGAGAGAGAGAGAGAGAGAGAGAGAGAGAGAGAGAGAGAGAGAGAGAGAGAGAGAGAGAGAGAGAGGGTGCGAAAGAGAGAGAAAGGTTAAGCGTATGAAGTGATGATAAATATCCATGTCCTGTAAGCCAGATTTACGAAACAATTATGAATATTCCAAGGTAAAGAAAAAACTATATCAGAGCGAAATAGAAAGGAAGAGGGCGATTGGTAGCGCGAGCAAGGGTGAAAAGAGAATTGTTAGAGAGCTGACTTTATACAGTATTATATCTGAGTTCCGTTTATTCGCTGAGGGGACATTCATATATTTTATCGCAACGTTGATCATCAAGCTTCAAGTTCGACTGAGAAGAAAACAGGTCGAGAGATGTGGTACAATAAAAATAGAGGCTGTTCGACACGACAGGCCAGGGTTTGCCGTAAGCGTGTGCGCTTCCGGCGGATTGAAAACCCAGCGGGGCGAGAGACGAGACGAGTCGAGACGCTCGAATCTCGGCAGTCGTGTCGAACGGATGTAGCTTGTAACTTCTAATTTTAACGAGAGAACGACATGTACACGGGCCTGAATGCATCCCCACGTTTTCCTTCCGGTGCTCGTCGCCGCACGAGTGCCAATCACTGTAAATATCGCGAACCCTCATCCCTGCCCCCCCAAAAAAGACACCCACATTTCCGCACCCACTTGCCCTCCGTTCACGCTGTGTCAGCCGGAATACGTTTCTGTACACTCCGAATACTTTGTGAGGGTGTAGCGCGTGCCCTCTGTATTTAACGATGACTCCAGTGAGCGAGGCACGGTTCCTGTTGCGACAAGCATGTAACGACATTACTGACAATGTAGACAAGTATACCTATATACAACAATAACGCAAGACTACTGGTGAAGTAAGATCGCCGTGTGTGTCGAATGTCCATGTACACGTATCGGGAGTTTCGTGGCACGTTCAACTTTAGCTTTTTATGGTAGCAACGTCGCCGATTAGAGAAAGAAGGCAGTGTAAAAAAGGCTAGGCGAACTGGCCGAGGCAGGTGTCGCACCCTTCTGCGGTGGGCGCGCACTTAACGTATCAAAGAATGTATCTCTCGAGTTTCGGAGCTGTCCCGTGATACTACATACACCATGCTATAGATGTTAGGAGAGAACTTATATTACAAGAGTCCGGCAGGAAGAATTATCAATTGTTGCTAGTGATGACTTAATTGAATTTCGGGGGGCGTGCCGAGTCCGTGGGAAATGCAACGGGAGCTAGTTAGTCTCGATTCTCATGCTGGTGGGATTGTGAACGACCCTCGGTCCAATCGAACGCCGATTCATTTAGAACCTGCACTGTTGATGCCGCGTGTGCAGCACTCCTTTTACCTCTCGAATCTTGGCTACTTTCATAGAGCGCTTCGATAGATACGCGCACTTGAATAAAATCACTCGATCGCCCGTAAACTCTCAGTTGCCATCTCAAGGAGCAATGTCCTGCTGGCTCCCATCACCTTTTCCCGCTTTCCTTTTGTTTGACTTATTCTATGAGTGGCGGCGCGCTCGATCCTTTCCTTCCCTTCGAGAATTCTGGCTTGGTGTCCTACACCGGCCAACTTTCCACATGATATGCATGTGTAACCATTGTGTACAAAAGGAGTGATGAGTGGTGGAGTCGGGTCGGGTCGGGTCGGGTTCCGGCCTGATAGAAGCTCGACTGATTGTGAGTGAGGAAGAAGGAAGAGGCCGATCGTAGACTCTATGTAGTCTGCCGACGCTCTCCAAAGACATCCTCGTTATCCCTGGAAGGATAATGGAAAAAGAGCGGGAGAACGAGCAATGTCTCGTGCTAGATAATAGAGGGCGATCTCTCACCCGAAATAACAACGCATACTTACTAATCTCCAGCGCGCGCATGCGCTCACAGTCTAGAGCAGTCTTTTACGTAAATAAAAACACGCCGATCAGCGCAATTAGAGTAGGGTGATTCTAGAACTAGTGGTGTGTAAGTGTAGAGCATCGTAGAGCATCGTGCAACGGAGAAAGGAAAGAGTGTAAGAGCTTTCGATTCGCGCCCTCCCATCAACCTTCTCTGGTGGTGTGGTGGCGGTGGTGGTGTGCGATCCAGAGTGGTAGCCAGTGGAGGGTGTCGAATTGTGCAAGATCCAACTGTCGGGATCTAGTAATCTTACCGGCGCGCGGCGTGCATTTCGTGTGGTGCGCGCCACTGTATTGTTAATCGCGCCGCACCACTTGCGCGATTAATCGTATATTTAACCAAAGTTTGGTTCTATCATTTTTTCAGGACCAATTATTCGTAAAGGATTATATCGGTAGCATGTTCGAGTCGTGTTATGACACAGCATTGTACTTAAATCTTTATCGAGAATTCCGAGGGGTTCAGAGCGTAAACGACGGCGCTCGCGGACGGCGCTCGCGGGCGACTTTGCCTCCCCGATTGGCGATCGTTCAGACGCGCACGCGCGATCTTTTCACACTTGCAGCCATTTTTACTTGCACCCAACACCCGACCCGCCCCATCCACAACCCTTAATCGAGTACACATAAACCTGCCGGTAGAAAAGTAGCGCGCAGAACCATTCTGTTGGCATGTTTCGGGGTAGCGGAAGCCTGAGGGCTCTGCGCTGCCAAACGTTTGCTGTAAATATTGGCGAGTACGGAAAACAGAAGTACCCAGTCCTTCGAGAACAAACACTATGACGCGCGCGCCCGCGAGAGACAACTACTCGATTGTTGCGTGTGAAACGTTCGCCTTGACAAACAGTCTTACAATTAGTTATCGAAAGGAGCCCGGCGTTTCATGCGCGCCAATCTGCTACGTGTACGAATATACAGTGCCTTTGGTCTTGCTTTTGAAATGATTTCCTTGTGTGACAATTGCCGTAACGAGACGCATCCGATGGTAACAGCCGCTCGTGAGCCCCGCCGGTTTAACGACCCAGCTGACAGCATGTATTAGACGCGCATAAACATTTTCATTGTTCGTCCTGTATCTGCGCCGCGGCGGCGAAATCATCGCGCATTCACCGATATGATTAGAGGTGGAGAGGTTTATCTAAGACTCTCGGAGTAGTAGACTCCCATAAGAGTTATGCGTTCACGCACTCTATTCTTCGAGGGCCTCGATAAATCTTGCCGTGCTATATCAATTATCGTGCATTGCCATTTACCAGTATCGAATATTACCTAACCTAGGGCTAAAGGAGAGTCCCAGTAGATCGCACGCGCCGGAGAGCAGGAATTGGATGCGAATGGAAAGAAACGACACCAATAGAAGTAGTGGTGATCGATCCGCGAGGAGAGTGCAAGAGATTATTGTGATGAGTTGTTCCAGTAATGGTCCTTTCGTTCCTAGCTTCGCCCACTAATTTCTTATCCCACCAACAACCAGCCAAGGAACCAAGTAAGCCTGACGAAATAAAAGGAATGCCTCCTTTTCCACTTCCTGGTTTTCCAAGGCACGGCTCTTTATCGGACGTTCAGCACTCTCTCTCGCGGTGAGAGCACGCTCGAAAGTATTTGGCGGACCTTACCAGAATGACAGAATCTGATGCGTTTCAGCACGAGTGTACACCACGTGCCTAAACTTCACCTTTACGCTTTTTTTTATAACAAAATAGCTCTCGTTACTGATCTATCATGGTTGAATACTGTTCGCAGAAAATGTAGCCTTGTCTTTCTGTTATTCTCCGAGTACACGAGGCGCTTATGGTTCCGTTCGAGTTTGCACACGTCAAATACTATCAATTACCAGTAATGAGAACTGGTCAATTGAGCAATGAGTGAAGTCATTTGTGCTGTATCAGAATCATTTAGTTGTGTGTGGAAGAAGGCGTCGTAGAGTAAGGGGAAAGTGTCCAGGTGAGAGAAGGAGCGCCAGTCTTTCGAGCATGATCGTTTCTGCGAGCATTGGCGGGCCTGATAGATAGGGTCGAGCACTGATTAGCAATCCCCGTACGAATATACATGTACCGATCTGTCGCAGCTTGGCGTTTAAAGCAGCATAAAAGTGTCATGACTGTTCAACGATCGTATATCGGCCGACAAGCCGGCAAGTAGCGCACGAAGAACGATGATATGTAAATAAAAGTAACACCAATTCACGATGAATCTTTGTAAAGCCTTAGTTTAGATCGAATAACAAGTCATTGATTGAAATTCAAAATGGATCTCTCGGGCAATGCGTTTCTACCGCTCATTTCTGACTTTCCCTTTCTCTCTTATTAGAGTGGGCGCTCTGTTCTCGTGCTTGATGGAGACATCAAGGCGAATTGCCGCTTCCAGCCCTTAAACTCTCTATTCAACTATGAACCGGTTAATCGTAATTGGCGAAGAGAAAGAATGAGTTGGATCGTTCGATCGTTCGATCGGCGCCCTCTGCACAAGAAGAACAAGCTTGCTCGCAGCAGCCTTTCAGTTCCGAGAAAATCAGCAGATATTATCGTTTCCCTTTCACTTAGATGAATAACTTGAATTTTGCGTTATCGCCTACTTCGGCATCCATTTCTTTCCGAGGCTGTAATCCAGTAATCGAAGGAGCCTGAGAAACTCTATGTTTTGAGTATGCGATGCTCAGAGAAGGATCTCGCATGAAATCCGTCGATCATTTTCCATCGAGAAGCCCCGAGCATTGCTTTGAGAAGGGCAGGCGCAGAGTAGCTGTGTACCTATGTAATGTATAGATACAATGTAGGTAGGTTGCGGTGATGAGGGATTAAATCGCGTGGCACGTACTTGGTATACTCGAGCCACCTAAGCAACAAACTAACGAAGCCCCGAAATGCCTCCAGCTTGAAACGTGGATGTATTAACAACTTGTACTCATTCCATTGCATATTATTACATAATTAAGATTTAGTGCGACAATGTACTGTAAATCCATAGAAGTTATTATTATATCGTAATTATTATGTAATAAATATTGTTGTTAACATAAAATCCTCGAGTTTCATTTCGCCTTCCGGAACTAGCTATCGAGAGTTGCGGTAATAGCGGGCGGCAATAAACCTCCTATTTCACGGTGCACACACACATATTCAATGAAACGCCCAATCATTTAAATATACGTCATGTACGCAGATTTCCAAGTGAAAGTTAGTGATTGCTAATAAGCGGATGTTTGATGTGCGTAATGAACGAGAGGCAATAATTATTGGCCACGTGTTAATGCATAGTATGGAAAATAGGAGTTGGGTCAGAGGTTAATCTACTACATTCAGCGAGGTCACACTGTAACCCCGGCAGTCCCAACAGCCAGAACTCCTGAAATGTGAATAGCAGACCAGTCAGTCTATTAAAATGAGCTCAGAACTAAGAACTACTTTGATCTTTTCATTTTTGGACATATTAGTCGAGTTTATTACACAAAACTTAGCTGACAAGATTTACAGTGGAGAACACAGCAGTGGCAAACAAAACGCTTTATAGTACAATATCTAATAACATATGCGTATCTATTCTATAATTATATTAATCAGTTGTTTGAGTAAACTCAATACTGGCGGTAGGACGATCGCTTCCGACTTGTCGTTCGCCGGCTTTTTACGGGAAGACCTCGGGCGTACGGTTTGTGTGCGTTTGTTGAGAGATAGTAAATGCCTCGCGCTCTAAAAAATTAAACCGACTCATCTGATCAACATTCCTCACTCTCGATTTGCCGAAATACGTCTTCCTCGGTTACTTACGTATGAGGCGCGTCTTCCCCCATAAGGATGTACTCCTCGGGCTTGGGATTGCACCAGCCGATCAAATAAGAGAAGAGGTTTCCGCAAGGAGCCGCCCAAAATCCTACCTTCGTCGTGATCGACTCGATGTAGTACGGCGTGACCTTGGTGTGATCGCACGACAGAGTTTCTGTGGAGAAGGTTCTCTGATCTGATTTCATTTGAACGCCCCCGGACCAATCCCGGAACTCCTATCTTCCCGTAATCAGGCTCTTTCCAGATTGAATTCTGATGGCTCGCTCTGCCATTATTAAGCGAGCTGTCAACGGCCAACTTTCTTTTAGCTTAATTGCGCCACTACTATTCACCAGTAGATCAGCAGACTTTCCAACTGTTGATGGTGAAAGGAAGGAGCGCGAAGAGTAACGAAATTTCTGGAGCTAACAGTTTTCTAGGCGGCAAGAGCTTAATCTTGGGAGGAAGGAGGTGATGGTGACGGCTGACGGGTGGCGGGGTGATCGTACTTACGGAGTAAAGAGGAAGTTGCGCATCCGGGCTGACTCGATCCTCCGTTCACATAGAAATCGACGTGGCCCGTTGGGCCCCATTGACCTAGGATCCCAGCTCCCGTGTGTATCACGTCGACGAACTGTGCGTCCGATTGGTCCAAGTCCATCGAGCGATTTCCATTCATGTAGAAGAATATCGTTGGATCGAGACCTGCTCGAAAAGGGTGGTGAAACTGAGGGTGTACTGAGTGGATGGCAGGTAGGTGAATTAACAACTAGAGTAGGAAAGGCTTGAAAAGCTGGAGCACCTGTGATCCTTCCGATCTTGTCATCGGGCAAGTAATTGGCAACGAGACCGGCGATGTGCGCGCCCACGCTGTAGCCGAGCATGTGTATACTCTCGACCCTCGTTCCCCGAGGATGATCCCTCAAGTACCTTACCAACTGAGCAATACATCGTGAACAGAAATCGGGACCCCATTGTATTTGGGATAGACAGGGCTCGCGTACCAATGTACCGTAATCGACGATTATAATATTGTAATCGCCTCGCGCGAAATACGCTGAAATCGAAAGTTGGAGATATCGGCACTTAAGTCACTTGAGCCACTAGAGTCACTCGAGTCATGGAGTGCGCACGCGATCCGACAACTGAGTAACACCTTCTTCCTGCAGCGCGATTTAGACGCAACGAGGAACAAAACACATCCAGGATTACTAGCGCAAGTCACTCGAGTACTGTTAACGACTTTTGCAAGCTCTCTTTCTTACCTCGTCGGAGGTCCGTGCTCGGCACTAGATTCCTCCCCCCACCGAAACCATGAATAATGATCTTCGTTCGGTGCAATCTGTTGAATCTCGAGTTCTCCAGGGAGTCGTATCTCCGCACATCCAAACGCACGGGATTCTTCTGAGTTTCCCTGCGCAAATTTGCGCGTCATTTTCTAATCAGTGAAATCTTGAGGTCAATGCCCTGCGCCACTGACCCCGGATGAAACAAGCAAAAGCCCGGCCAATAATTCATTGCGGGGAACGATCTGCGTAAATTGCGAAATCATTTTAGGTCCTCATCAATTTTGCAGTTTGTATAATATCTACATAAATATTAATGAAAGTGACAGCGCACGCGCGATGCCAATGACACGGAGGTGCGCGAGTTAAACTGTTGGGAGACGTGTCAAGAGAAGGAAGAGGGGGGCCAGCGCGCGCTTGGCTATACCTCGCGGAGAAAGGTGAGCCTTGGAAACGAGGCCACTTTCGATACAAGATGATCGTGATCTTGAAATCGAGAGTCTTACGCTCTGCCGCTTCCTCCGTCCGGTTTATGAATTCTCGTAAACATATTTGAAAATCGAAAGGATTCACACAACCAAATCGTTCCTTTCTCTTTTTTCTAGTTGTCGGGCTGGCAAGTGTTTTTGATTCTCTTAACTGTTAATGGCCGTCGTTAACCATCGATTAAACTGAAAGCTTACCGAGTGTACAAGTAGAACTCGATCTGAGGATGAGGACATTCAAAGGGCGGCTTGGCGCAAGAGGTGTTGTTAAAGAGGTCCTTCAAGTTCTTGTCCTGCTGTGCCCTCACATCATCTATCCAAGGAAAAGCGCCGACTTTTACTTTCCACTGATTGCCACAGTTTTAATGCACACTAACTGAATAAATCGAGCAGACCAGATTCGAGAACGATAAAGCCTCTGCTTGACTTTTGTTGGGTAGTTAAAGGGTGCACCGGATCATTATTGTACTATTGTCGGTATCGCAAATGACAGGTAGGCATCGTTAGCGATCGCTAACAATGAGATCAACCGCGTAATCAGTGTTGCGTGTATAATGGGAATTATTGGACCGTCCATCCGTGATGCTGGAAAAGCAGGTGAAGGTCGTGCTTATCGCAGAATAATGCGTCTGCCTAACAGTTTTTCCCAGGTAAATGTTACTCGAATGTCGCCTAATACTACTTCTTGAACCTGTTTGACATGGAAATCGCAGTCCTTCAGCAGTGACATTGACACACTATCTACTCTAACATCGGATACAATTTTCTTCTATAAGACAGTGACTATTCTCGGGAAATAATTAGTCTTCAACGTTCCTTGTAAGCACGATCGTCTATCACGAACTTAGCATCAAATGAAAACCAATTATTCGTCTCGGAACGACGTTACCTGATATTTGACAGCAGTCCAATTTTACCAGTTCCGGTTTCGGAGGAAAAGGAGGTTACAGAAGCGGAAGGTCGAATCCTAACGTGTCTTAAACAGCTCTTACGCGTGAAACTTTCGATCCCGAGGAGCTAATGAAAGTTTCCTCTTACAGCTCGGCTTTCTTCCAGCACATGCTGGAAACCTGCTATTTGAAACACAGTGGCCACCACATGCCTTTACCAAAACAGTTCTTACTGCTTTACGCGATCAGCGTAATACTAGGACAGTTGCAAACACTTCTAACTAGGGTAACTTCTAACCGCTTTGGAAATGCGCCTTTGACAGAACGCCAGCGGGCAGAAATTTTAAGAACCTTTAGCCGTATTAGGACTCGCATTTTACGCGCGATAGATCTTTAAAATCAAAAATGCTGAAGACACGTGAATTATTTATGGAACGAATATTTAGTGGATAGAATGTATGCAAGTTGTGAAAAGTGGAAAAGTGTGAGTGGTAAAGTGAGGACAGGTGGAAAGCAAGTACTTACGGTATCGCAGCAGAACGTGGAGAACGAGAAGCAGAAATCTCACGACACTGACCGCCATCTCCCGCACTGCCGTCGTACGTGATATAACATCAAGACAGACGCCGGTGAAAAATCAGCAAAAGTGATTGCCGCCGCTTCTCGTGGCCGATTGCAAAATGCAAACTGACTGGGGGTATAGTACAGTGGGACTCCGTTGCCCTGATAGTTAACCGACGGAGGGGGAGAGGGAATTTAGAAAGTAAAGAACGCCCGAGAGGAGAAGCGCGACGCGACGCGACGCCAAGCGCGTCGCGCTTCTCCTTTTTACGCACGAGTTCCACATGGTACGCGTGCGTTGCACTATGTTGCACTCCTCCGCCGCGCCGGCAAACTATGTACTCTCTTTGACTCGTCTCCTAACAGCCGTGTAATTAAACCTCCCCTCTGTCAACGGGACCGGCAAATCGGACCATGTTCCTTTCCGTCGGTTACGCCAGTTTCCGGGAAAGTGTTGCGTGTCTGCGGATTTCCGTCCCTCTCGCGTGCCACCGATCTCCACGCGTGCACACGTGCACGCAGCATCTCCACGATAATGGCCAACCGCCGGCACTCTCGTTTTCTATCGATTCCTGTCGAACTTAATATACGTGGGAATTGCCAGCATTGTCTCTCTCTTTCGTATCTAATAAAATCTCGCCAAGTTCGACTCTACCGCAATCCGCAAGACTTGTGCAACTTGAAGTGTCAAGCGCGATAAAGCAAGTAACGGAAGATCTAAAAACGATCGATGTAGTTTTAAAATAGAAGAGTTTGAAAATTACCAAGTGATGTTGGCGTGTGAAGAAAATCTACACGACTATACCACGCGGGAAGGTAACGTGATAATTATAATTCGATTTAACGACATTTCCATTAACGAGTTAGTATGGAGCGACTAATAGCCGAAGCTGTGACCCAGTCTACACCCCGGCACGCTAGCCAGGCCGACGGCGGCGCGGCGGCGTCGCGTCGCGTCGCGTCGGCGTGTCCAAGAAAAGTGTGAGCTTTAAAAAAGATCGACTTACACTTTATTGTCAATAATCAGTATTTTCTTGTCTTTTAATTACATAGTACACTCAAAATTACAGTATACATACATATTGTACATAATTAATGTCTGTAATAATCCTTAACAAACGATCGGCCGTGATTGGCGCGTAACAATGACTCACTCTAAGTGGCAACTATGCGTATAGAACAGGCCAGCTATCCGAACAGTCAAAATAGATATCTTTAAGGGGAAATTTCGATGGTTCCACAGAGGTGGGATGGCGAGGGAATAGGCGAACTAGTGAGAATGAGAAAAAGTGGGATAATCCCTTCGAAGGACGATTAAAAAAACAAGACACCACTTGAATCTGCATAGTTGTTTAAAGCTTGCGTGAAATGCAATTCAGTAGGAAGAGAAGTAGTCATTACTTTCAAATAGTTCCTATAAATACTGATGATTCCGGTGCACTGGGCAGATCATAATGCCCGGTGCAATTGTAGCATATTGCAGGCAGAAGTATTAGGTGGCAGAGGTGACAATTCGAGACTAGTTTACCTCTCTAAAGACAGAGCTCTGCCAGCTACAATTTGGGAAGTTTCGAGCACAAAGACACGCGGAGTTTATGATCGAGAGGGTGATTTAATCGGTTAACATTGGAATGGTACCGAAATGGACAGCACTTTAAATGCACAGCACGGAAGAGCAGATTCTTTTGATTCACGCGTTACATACATCATGTGTATAAGTAGTATGCGTATGTATATGTGTATGTGTATGTATATCTAGGCTCATCGATACTCTTAACGAATATGTATACGTGTATTGTCTGATAAACTATAGATCCGATCAACGTCAATATTGTCAGTTCGATACAGGAGGATCGATCGAATGTTACCTCGTACGTGTGTACCCATATACGTGTATAATGCATATGTGTATACCTATGCAAGTCATATGTATACATATACGTATGGTATTTATAAGTATGTATTGTATATGTACAGACTACTGACACGCACGCGCCTAAGTCGCTTCGCGAGAAGAGATCAAAGTTGGTAGCAGTGAAGAACTAGTTTAAGAGCTATAGAGTGCGTTTCATGTGGTAGCGTGCATCAACCAATACTATTCCACAATGAATATAAGTCTCCAAGATAATTAGTCCAATGTAATCAGCGGCATATAAAAGGGTCTGCTTTACCCAACTAAATCCGGATGCGAAATCTCGACTGAAGAATCATACCGCGTGACACAAAACAGTCTCCTCGACCGATCACATATGCACGCCTCTGCTCATGTATTTCGGGAGGTGGACAATTAACATTAACAGTCACTTAAACTAGATTACTTTCCATTACAGGCGTCAAGCCATAAGGAGCTTATTACAATAACACTTAAAGATCTGTGCACGGGACTCACGCGTTCCTCGGACAAACTGCGTTCTAGGTTTATGGACTCGAACTTATCAGGCCAACATAGATCCATGAAATGTGAGGAACTCGGGAATCCCGTAGAATAAATCTGATCGCCAGCTTGCTATTGTTATTGTCCTCACAACATAGAACTCCGAGGCTCGTATGCGCACCAGCACTCGCCATATATTGTCGATATAGTAATCTTCTAGACTCTGTATCGTGTAGCAACGAGTCATCGAGATCGAATGACACAACTTCCATATCTTCCTTCCTTCTCCCTTAATGCTAGACTTTCTCGATGAATGTACACTATTCACAACCACTACGGAATATACGCAGTTGTCAATTTTAATAGGTACAGTTCACAAGTGTTCCTGTGTGTACATGTAATGCGCAAACGGTGTCCTTGATTGTTGCATAGAGTTATTGTAATAACAGCTAATTGTAAGTACTTTCTTTCGTGTTTGCATCGCCGCCGGAGCGCAGAGCGCAATCGTTCGTACAAGCTATTAGTTGGCGATTCCAAATTATGCTATTGCTTTATTGGTTTCGTAATGCTGCATTTATGCAATCTACCGGAAGAGTCATTGTCCCTTGAAGGAGAAAAGAGCAGTAGTCTGGGTTCCGCCCTGCGCTCTATGCGGCCAGCCTCGATATGCCTTCATTTTATCTAATTTCATCTCTTCACATTACGAGAACATGCAATTCCATACTTCTTCATCAAAACGTCCACTTTCACCTCTACTATCTACGCACGCTTTCCTGCATTCCTATGACACAAGCGAAAGAGGCTTCCAACATTTAACACTGAAAGGACACGGCTTCTCTTTGACACTTAAAGAATGTGAAAAAGAGATTAAACCATCACATATAACAGCTAACTGCGATGACAGTCCTAGTAAGTTTAACGAAAGATTTGTGTCAACGAAGTCAGCAATGAAACAGCAATTCTTAACTCGAATTGGCCGAGCGATCTACTCGATGCTACTCGATCAACTAACACAATTATTCCTATTAACACTCTCGTATTTCCTCCTATTCCGCAACATCATTCCAGCAGCCACACTCTCATCATACCACAAGTCTACTATCTGCCACACGATAAATATTGTCTTTGTACGTGTATAAGAGCAAAAATAACGGAGCGCCTCCCACGAGAGAATCTCGTATCATCTATCTAAATGCTTCAAAGTACATACAACCGGGAGGTGTAGATACCAGCGTGTGAGGCTGGAATCATTCATGGAATGGTAAAAGACTTCATAAAATATGCGAAATTACTTTGGAACTTCCCACTTCCGGGAGAGAATGAATCAGGATTTTGTAATTGCTAGAAGAACACGGTCAGCCGTCGCAAATAAAGAGCGATTAAGTCATTAAGTTCACGCACCATATCGGGCCACTCCGTGCCTCGGTATTTATTGTCGCAAGTTATTACTTGGCGTGTATGTATGTATGTATATATATATAAATATATCAGTATTATTGTTCGAACAGCATTTGAACTTATCCTAGATACTTCTCTCGTAAAGTATTAATCAATGAATACACATATGTACGCAATATCTGCATGAGTCTATGTCCGCGCGTTTGCATCTCGGCAAGGATCATCCATAATGCTGACAACATTAGGCCAGTCACTACTTACAATGACGAATACATAGGTATACATAGACCTCCCAACCAAATAGAACTCGAGCCACGATTACCTCCAACAGGATAAACATTTCCCCATAAATCTCTGAAAGCATGGAATTTCAAGAGAAAAGCTTTTACCCTCGAATTAATCTTCGTTCCGGAACTCCGTAAATATTCCGATTCGTTTCTTAATCAAACACTTGCGGCGATTCTGTAGACATAAATCTCCTGGACGTTACAAGAGGCAAGAAAGATAGAATAGATTTGTAATGTATCAGTAATGCAAGGAATAATTGGGTTTCGCTGGGAAGCGTTATCCTCGAAAAGGCAGACATCATCATTAATCATTAATGAGTCGAGTGGTTATTGTCGAGGCAAGCAATCGTGACTCTCTCCGGGATTGGCTTGATATTGCACCACAACTACGTTCTCCCGAACTAAACTATAACAAGCGAATAATTCCTCTCTAAGGATCAACTTAACAACCAGTGAATTTCTGTATAATCTATCGCCCCGAAAAGGAGCATCGTCCGTCGGCAAAGCAATGGGCCATCGCGCAGCAATAACGCAGCGAAATGAGGTCAGAGCTTGCGAACTAGGCCACCATGAAACGTGACGGGCACGCTATCTCGATTATAAACGAGATTGAGTAAGCGAGATTCAACAAGGATAAAGCGTCTACTCGAGTTTGGTTGCGTAGCGTAACATGTGCAGATCGGATTATTACTGTATTATTGTCGACAGCGCATTTCTTTACGAGAAAAACAAGTAACTCGACGCGCGCGTACGCAGCCTTACTTCCTATGCCGACCGATTGGTCGTCTCCAATTAACATTACTCTCCCTTACTGCGAGCTCGCTCTCTGTTACCCTCGATCATTCGACCTTAATCATTCGCTTCCAAGCATATCTAAATAGGTAAATGCGTGTCAAGTACACCAAGCCGCGAGATACAACAACAATGAAGTGAGCCTGAAGTGTCTCTGAGAGGAAGCTTGCACGTATACCTTTGTATTGCTCGTACACCACCTGGCCCCGGATCAAAATCCCTATGAATCTCGTCGGCTGATAGTGCATGATCAAGACGCATATGTATATAGATATACATACCGCGTAATATGCATATTACGTGCTCATTGACAAGACAAGTGGCTAAACTTGTAAGACACCCAGCACTCATGATAGAATCGAATGCGTATATCACTGGCTGAACGGTACACACCTTGTGTCTCCCGTACACCGACACATATGTATATGTATGTGCTTCTTTGCCGTACAGTTACGCGGATGCACGTGTGCGCATTTCTATGCGCGTGTATGTGTACGTGTACGTGTATAGTATAATATAATATGTATATATGTAGTGTTAGATTTACACGAACTAGAAGCCTCCAGTTTAGGAAGGTCTCGCGAGAATTGACTAGCTTTTTCATGGATTGATTCTCGGGCAACGAAATGAGAGGTTGCTCCAGTAATATACAAGGGTGAGGTCCACCTCTGGAGCCTCAGCATCCAATTACAACCTGGATAGAGCTACGTGCTGTGTATACAAGTACATACACACGCCTTGCTTTTCTTTTTATATATGTACATGCATTTCGATTTGCACGTGTGTATATATAGTATTGTTGGAGGTCATTAAGACAGGCAGCGCACCGATTTCCGTCGGCGTTCATTCTTGGATCGCGCAGAGATCGGTGTGTGCGTATCGAAAGGCCTGTATCGCATGTTTATAAGTGACCGACATACAACTAGAGACACTGTATAACGAAATCTTTTCATCTAAACCTCGAATTAGCTCTTGAACTTTCATATATCAATATATATGTATCGTATGTATCGTATGTATGTATGTATATACTTTCATTGAACGGGTGCGCGCGAGAACCCGGAAATCCTGAAGCCACCGCACCTGACAGACCATTATAGGATACGCGTACTGTTTCAATGGCGGCTTTTTCTGTGGAATATTGCCTGCAAATATTTGCATGGCGCATATTGCACGAAAAGGTAGATTCTTTGATGAGAGTAGCTTGATAGTGTACCTTTTTCTACATGCGAGAGATGTGATTGAAATGAAGGGCTCGCCCCAGGATGCAGAGTTTCGCGGTACCCGCTACCTTATCGCACTAATACTTTCACTTTTTTATCACTTTCTTAGGAATACTTTCTTTCATACTTCTCGTGTTTCGTGAACCTCAGCTTGGTATAAATGGCCTAAATTCCTCCTTAGTTCTGGACTGACGTCCTTCGCACTCCTGGTTCTACTTGTATCGGGTGCTATAGTCACCTACTTAATACTAGGTTTACGGTTGCCGTTACTTTCACGGATTTCGGACTTTATGAGCAAAATTAAGAAAACAATTACTAGTAACTTTTGTCTAATTTATGCTGACATTACTGGTGTGATGAGACGAATATATTGCCAAATTTATTTTCCCTTGTTAAGATTTTAATTGTTTTTAAATTGAGTGAATTGCTTCTTGAAGAAAATACGTGGTTACGTCAATTTGATGGAGATCCGTAAAGATAGGCATAGAAAAATGTCCGTAAACCTAGTGTTAAGTATCAAGCGATTCACCATCTCCACAATGCCCAAAATATTGCCGCCTGTCTCTCTGGTACCGCGAAAATATTGACGTCTCGATGATTAATTATATCTATTCGTCCAGCTAGAGGCAGCTACCTTTGCCGAGATCCTGTTGTACTTGTTGTCTTTCTCGCTGAGTGCTCTCAACAATGGATTCCTCATCGTTGAGACTCGATGAAAGATATTACTCCATTCGTTAGTTACTCTTTATTGCTATTGGGTCCAATGACTTTTTCGTTTGCATCCCTTTCTCTCTGCTCCGGCTATCTCTCAATGGCTAAATCAATTGCGTTCGTCGGCTGGGAAAAAGAGGAAATAGCTAGAAGTTCAGCGATTGTGCTCGATCGCGGCTGCGAGAACGGTGAACCCTTCGAGAATTCCTCCCTCATTGCTATCCAATGAAACCACCGCTCTATTATTGTCCACGGTTCACGATTATTGTATCGCGAGGTTTCCGACGGTTATTGTCTGACTAGACTCGACTCGGCCACCGTCTCTCGCTACTTTCCTTTATCAAGTAGTATTTAGCATTATTAGTCAAATATATCTACCTAATACTTTCTTACGTTACTGTTTACTTTCATTGAGTTTCTTTAGTCTCTTTGGCGCGCCGCCGATTCTTTAAAACTTGTAAAGACCACGCGCGACGCCCGACGCCCGACGCCCGACGCACAGTTAACCAGGCGATTCACGCCTCTTGTTGCCGATGTGAAAGTCTGCATTACTTTCGGATGAATAATTTGTCTAGAAAGTCGGAATCCTCCCTGGATTCAGTGTCATATAACACTGCTTGAGGCAAATCCTATTCTCTCAAAGCGACACTTTCTAATATCTCGAGCATCCCTATACTTTCTTTTAAATTTGATACTTCAATTTTGTAGAATTTGATTTTTAGCCTGTTGGTCTCCTAATTGATTGACCGCGCCGTAACTTTGGGTTTTCACGTATTCCAACGAAAATATCCGCCGCCTCACTTAATGCCCTACCGTTCCTCAGTTATAGTTAATGCCCTCCAAATCCTATAACCAATGTCGTTGTTCTAAGGAAAATCTTCCCTTGCATTTAACACGCACTATAATAAGACCTTCAATACTGTCGCTCTTCTCGCACAATATTATTTCGCACAAACATTCGCAAAGATTGATATTCTAAATGCTACATAAACTATGTAGCCACACTCGCCTTGACAATCGACTGTCTTCAGAATAATCTTCATCTCCCGTCAACTTTTATCGTCTAATATGACAAAGCGGAAATGTAGCGACACAATCGACGGGTAGAATCGCCGTCGGAACAACGATAGATGTGCGAGAAATCCGGAAGAAAACTGGAGCGTCGGGTAATCATTAATATCGCATGGTCGCAAAAGTCAGGAAGCAGCCGAAACTAAGAGTTGAAGGTCTTAAAGGGGTAAGGTATACTTTCCTGGTGCACGGTGGGAGGAGAAGCTTGACGAGCGGTTCAGTTCCACTGTTGTTGGTTCCGCATCACGTCGTACGAATGATCATCCGTCGTCGAGGGTTGGACCGCGGATGTGTTGACGTCGGTGGCGAATGGATTCGTCGAATGGAAAGGATTGCTGCTTTGTGTTTCCGTGGAGCCGTAACTGATGACGGCCGCCTTCTCCTGCTGAATGTACTGACTGTCATCGAGCGGTGCCGGAGGTAGCTGCTGCGGTTGCTGCTGCTGCTGCTGATGCGGCTGCTGCTGCTCGTACGGATCCCAAGTGGTGCCGCTACCGCTCAGCGACGGTTGCTTCTGGGAATGAATCGTTTCGTTCGAGGAGTCCTATCCTACTCCGAGCGTACTACTATGCAAATCCACTATCTAGTAAATTACTTACTATAAATTCGGACTGCATAACTTGGGGCGGCGGGGGTACAGGTGGTCTAGGTTGGCCGAGGTCATCCATCGCGTTCCAACTCTTTTGTTCTTCCGCGGTTGGATCTGCCCAGGGTTGCAACTCGCCGGAACAAAAGATCGCATAGAACGTCACCCCGAAAATGTGCACGCACGCTGCCACGATGAACACGTTCTTCCAGCTCTCGGCATCCTAAACGAAAGATCGACGGGTCACAGTTAAGTTTCCTCCTCTCCGTCGAAACTAGGATAAACTCATCAACTATCCTGTGAAACAGCGATGCTCGACTGGTAGTTGAAAAGTTTTGGGAACAGGGACACTGCATTTGCTTCGAATTCATAGGAAGCGAGAAACTATGTGCAGAACTGAACGATCTTTGCGAAAGCAAAGACGCGTTGGAGGTCGCCCGGGTCTTGAAGAAAATCGAGCATCCCTGGGGCGAAAATTGATGATGCGCGCTACCTTCTTCGCGGTCATATTATCGACAAAGATGGGGACAAAGAGGCCTGCGATGGTGCCGATCCCATTGGACATTCCCATCAATATACTAGCGTATCTGGGCGCGATGTCGAGGTGATTGACGTTAAAGCCGGAGATGGCAAAACCGCTGCAAGCCACTCCGATCGCCAGTGCGACTATAGCAGCGGTCCCGTTCCTATGGACGGTCGCGTTCGCCACCACCAGGAAGAAAATCGCTTCCATGCCGAATCCTCCGCAGTTGAACAGCTTCCTGACATTGGTCGTCGATAATATGCCCCGCTTACGAAGATGATCGGCGAGCATACCTCCGACAGGCACTACCATCGTCATCAGCAAGTGTGGAAGGGAGCCGATAAAGCCAACCTGCCACCGAGTAATCATAACGAACGTCCAAGTAGTAAGATACGATCAATCAAACTAATTCTAAGTATAATTAATGGGAAGTAATAATCTTACTTCAACAAGAGGCATGCCGAAGACATCCTGCATGAAAGCTCCCTGGAACAAGACCAACAAGTAGAAGTTCCAGGAGCGGCAGAAGTTGGCGACTATGATCGCATAGACCGGCATGGAGGTGAGAAACTTGCGCCAGGGTGTTGTCGAGAATGTTGGGATGGGCATTTGGCCTTGTGCCTGACCGAGAGAATCCTCGATGTATCGGAGTTCTCGCGCAGAGATGCACGGATGTTTCGAGGGCTTCTCGAAAGCGAGCCAGAGCCAAAAGCAGTACCAAATTAATCCGGCTACACCTGGGCCGGGGTCAATAAGAAGTATATGTATATTTAATAAAGTTGTGCTTTAGCTAATTATAAAGCCGAAAGTTGGTCGATCGGCTCCTACCGTAAAAGTAGAAGGATGCTGTCCAGCCGAAGGTATGATTGAGTACAGCGGATAAAGGCATTCCTATAACAAGAGCAGCATAGGAACCGCAGAAGGCAAGGGTAGCTAAACGCGATCTTTCGAGTGGCGGAGCCCAGTACTTCCAAATACCGTGGCACGCCGGATATGTAACACCCTGTTCCAAGAGAATGTTAAGTAAGACTACCGATACCGTCACTATACAAAGATAGACTATCTAGATTCATCTAGTATACAAGGCCATCCTAGATGGTAGCCACTTTGACAAGCACGCAAGCAAGCTCACCTCGACTAAACCTTTGAGAATTTGCACGCACATGTCGACAACCGGATGAATCTTCAAAGCACCCGGTACAAGAAGATTGAGGAAGGACGATATGGCGATCGCACCGCCGAAAATCTTGTTTGCTGGATATAAGGAGGCGAGAAAGCCACCGGGTACTTGTGTAACCAGGTAGCCCCAAAAGAATGAGGAATCCAGAGCACTCTCGATCGCCACTGTCCAATTGTATCTTAAGGCCGATGAGGAATTAGTGTTTGCCGCGTCTTTCATCGCACCTTTTGCCATCGCCATGTTACACCTCATTCCGAAGGAAATAATAAATCCTGCAACGATAATCGAAGGAACCGGTGACGATCGTCCCCTCGAGCATCGTTCCTCTCTATATCTACATATATATTATCTCTCACTCACCTAAGCAGGCTAAAGTTGCTATGGTATAACGCTTTGACAGACAAGGACATTCTGGCATACAATACGTGTCTATGTGGCGTAGTGGTGGTCTTTCAGGCTCGGGAAGTGATTCGAGAGAGACTTGCCTGTGGTAGTCTCTCTCGTCCTCGAAAGCACTGTTCTCTTTGCTAGCCCCGTGGGGCACCTCGAATTCCTCGTAGCCGGCATTACTTCTTCTCAGTCTAAAGAATTGTAATGCTCCGATTTAACGCGCATTCCGCGATTCCGCATATTTCCTTTTACTACTTCTACTGATTTCATTCGTATTCCCGATCTACTTGTGAATGCGACTGGAAATCTTTCTTCCTTTTTGCTACATGATCATTTAAAGAGGTGCAGGACATTACCCAGCGAGTTTTTGCGATGCTTTGGACTTGAAGGAGTCGAAGGCCACCAGACTTGCCGCCGCGAATCCGGACATTTTTCAATTATTGGGGTTGCGCCAGGCCAGGACTGGAAGTAGCGTTCCGATGCTAATCGGCAGCCCCTAAAGTGTTCATGCAATTTTTTACGTCACCACACATGTGCACCACAGTTAAGAAATAAACTCTATCCTTCGAACGAGCTGTCGCTGTTCATGCCAACTTTATACCCTCCATTTACGATCGAATGACAACTCTCATAGGTATCTACTGATTCTATATACGTATGTATGTACTGAAGATATATTGATCCTGTTGGCTGATGGTCATATGCTTTTCGCATCTCAGCTTTAATGATTCTCCTCGTTATATTAAAGTTTCCTGGAAGATTATCCCAGTGGTTATTGCGACTCGTCAAAGCCTCGAATATGTCTCCAGGAAGATCCGCTCTCCCTTTCGCTCACTCTTCTCCCTTCTCCGTCGATCTCGGATACAAGGGGAAGAGCTGGAGTAGGGATGTTTATTTGGAGTGGCAGTCTCTCCACCCTTAATCCCCGAACTCTCGGGGGAAGACGTCTTCGAAGGGTAGAAAACTAGGAGAAGGAAAGGACCGTCCCGTCCCGTCCCATCCCAGCCTATCTCGGGTCATATTTTTCACTTAAGCTTTTCCTCGACCTATTACTTCAAATTACTAATGGGATTGCAAAACTCATCGAAAGCAATCGGCTCGATATTAGACTCGACTTAAATTTCATAGACGCCAGATTGTGCTTGTGACAAATGGAGAAAAGTGGGCCGCGATAACGATTTTCAGTCCTAAAAATTGTTAATCGATAGAGGGAAGCGGCTATCGAAAGAACTGGCAAGAGGTAGCTACATCCTGGAAATGGCTCACTCTCGAGTGAGTTTCAAGTGCAGCGAGAAAAGTCGCTCGCACGATCACTTGGCCGGTGATGGGACGGAGAGAACCTCGTCGTGGGAAGTACAATGGTGCTCGGTCTCGATCTCCGATATTAAAACAGCACGTGGCAGACAAAAGCTTCGAAATGCACAGCACGTGCTAACGAATTAGGGTGGAAGCATGAGGACGCCAACAAAGGAGTCTACCTAATGGGTGGTGCAGATCACCCTATGCCTTCGTTCGATCACGATATCGATCTCGATTCTTCCAACCCGAAATTCTCACTGCTCAAATAATGAATAATGAAATATAGTTTGATAATTAGTTATATCGCGATAGATTATATTCGGAGAATCATCGTTAAGGAATGATGATCCCTCGATATTTTCGGCAATTCTCCCATTTTTAAGAGGAATTCGATCTAACTGGGCCAGTCTTCCTCAAAAAAAAGGGACGAGCTGAAGTTAACAATATACCACCTTCACATGCACACAGCGCCCAGATAGAATGGAGATCTGGAAACCGCGGCGAAGCGCAAAAAAAAATCAATGAGAACATCCAGCCCCGGATTCACTGTAATCATTCCACCTCCACATTTTCCTACGAGGACTACCACTTTTATGCCACAATCATGAAGAATGTTCCACATTACTCTATTCACAGGGATCACTGTAGCTTTAACACTGTTATCACAATTCGTCATCATCACCTCAACAAAAAAAAGAGAGAGAGAGAAAGAATCCCGTAGGAAGGCAGACCAAGTAACCAAACCCTCCGGAAGCGGTTGTGAACCATTGTCAGGATCGATCAAGGTAGTAATGGAAATTCCTCGCATACATTGACGATCGAGGAAGATAAATTTGCGAACATAATGGCGAGTAATGCGAATAGAAAGGCAGGAACTAATTAACACAACTCACCAATAATTACGTCCAGATATGATTACGAGCGGAGTCGGTAGCGGTTGCGCGGGGTACGCGACGGAGAACGTCGTCGACGTCGCCTGGCGTCGTCGTCGTCGTCGTCGTCGTCGTCGGCGGCGTCGGCGGCGGCGGCGGCGGTGGCGGCGATTCCGCGATGTCAGCTTCTGGCCAAAGCGTCCGCGCACGCCGACGCCAGGTCGCCATTGGCTCAGGCATCGGGACGCATCGATATCACTGTCCAATCCCAGCCGGTTGCAACCCCCTTTAGGATCGACCTCGGGCGGAGCTTTCCCTCCCTGACTGGAATTTTGCAATAACAAATATCTCACACTCGAACAAATGTCGCGAATATTGTTAACATTTAATGGGAGTGTCGCGACTCTCGCAAAGTCGAAACAAGACCGGAACTCAACAGGACGACAAGCAGCTAAGATTCCTTTAGGCAGCAGCACATTCTTCCTTCGAGATTAACAAGGAGCTAATCGAAATCATGTCAGATCCTAACAGACCCTCCGAGTAATTAAAGCATGAGACTCGATTTAGGGGAGTCCAAAGCACTAGCATGATACGCAAGCACCGAAAAGTTGGCGCGTATCATCGCAACTCCATAGACCCCTCCTAACAAAGTTTCGCAAATTTAACAAACTCTAACAAACTGTTAGAAACTATACGGACATGCTGGGAACTAAACAAATTTCAATAACTTTGTTTGCAGCTTGTTTTATTAATATGATACAATTCCATTAAACAACATTATCACGGGAATTCAGCCGAGTATGTTCTGGTCGATGATGTGTTAAATTTCGGAAAATTTTGTTTTATTTGATTGTACCGCTTGGTAGATAATATAGTAATGCGAAATCAGTGGAGGTGTATGTAGATAGAAGGAGTGTTTCATTGCATCACGCTCCGGGATGATGAATTCGTACTGTCGATTAGTAGTAGTAGTAGTAGAGATGTGCGTAAGACCGTTGTCCACCAGCGAGAGAAGGGCGGTCTGCTCTACTGAGCAGAGTAAAGCGAGGCATCAGGCATCTCTAGGGATAACCGTGATACTTTGTTCTGGGGCCTTTTCTCCCTCTCTCCAATATTAGGTTGACTGAAAACAAGGAGCTCACAGTGCAGATAAGTATTGGCGAAGAAAAGATAACGCGTTCGAAAGGGGGAGGCTGAGGTAGAGGAAAGCCGGACTATCCAGTCTCTCGGTGGATGTTAGAAGCCGACTTGCATTGTTACAAATAGAGAGAGTAACCGGGGTGGGCACCCTCTCTGCCGGTTGCCAGGAAATATCGATCTGCCCAGAGGGATGGATGCTGCTGTTCTCAATGGTTGGTGTTCACAATACTTTATCTCCACTTCGGCACCCCAGACTGGCCCAAATAACTCCGGATTTCACTATCGTTCTGTCGCATCTGGCAGCCCCACAGACGGCAAGCCGGCCACTCCATTCCTTCTAAGTACAACTCGCATTTCTCCACCATTGATTCTTTTATTGCTAGCAGCCAGACGTCAATAGCCAAGGCTTACTTCCCATTTATTCTCGCGATTATACAAATTATATATATTATATATATACGTAGTTCACCATTGGTTAATACATGTATGCATTCAACTATAAGTGGAATGGTAATCGGTGTAATTCTAGAGAATCAGACTGACGCGAGAGTCATTGGTGTTGAACTGTCCCTTTTATCTGGAGTGAAATCGCTATCATGTGGGAAACGTCGCGAACCCATAAAAGCCGTCTTGCCGAGCGGTGGCCCCTTCACCAACGAATCCCTAGCACTCCTGCAGAGTGCCACGTACTCCGACAGTTTGATGCGGAACTCTGATTCTATGTCAGTGATACATCGCTCGCAAGTGTCGGTGAGGCCAATCAGTTTGCTGACTTGCATGAAGCATTCGTCATTCGATGGGCTCGAATGATCCCCATTCTCTCTCTTGTCTCGATAGTCCGAGTCATACTTTTTGTTGGCCTGCCTAGACACCTTTGTGATTGAGTGCTCTTTATGTGCCTGCTTCTTCCCCGATAGACGCCTTTCGTATCTCTTTGCAGAAAAATCTCTCTTCCTACTGTTATTCCATTGGGATGTGCCACCGGTGCATCCCCTTCCTGAACAAGTGCAAGGTTTCTTTGAGCAGTGCCCTTTCTCTCTATCACGCTTTGACTCATCAACAACAGTCTGGTAACTCCCGCAATCATTCCTCATATGCAAATCATGAGGGTTTTTCGCAGTATCTTGGGGATGACAGGTCTGCGTCGAATCGAAGAAAGGTTCCTTTAAATTCGGGGAAATACGAGAACCACATGCACTCGTACCTTTGCCCTGATTATTGAGCGAAGACGTCCAAGTTTCCTTATGACCGCTTTCTTTCCTGCCAGATCTAGGTCTGCATGCACAGATATATTCAGAAGCGTCTCGCGAATTCGATTTTTCACCAATGGATTTTGGCATTGCCGAGTGCCGGAGCGAGGATGCTGCGCGAACAAAACAGGGCTCACAAATGATCTCCCTGTGCTTTGACTTTCCCTTCGATACCCTTATAACATAGCCATTCTTTCTTAGAATCAAGTTGGTCGTGCTAGTCGCCTTGTTCTTTTTGTCGTGCAAAACCTGTCGCAGTTTTCTGCGAATCAGATGCTTGATTTCATGAAGAGACTTGATAGAGGTGCCGCGAATGCGAGACTTGAGCCGATGTGTCTTTGCCAGGGCGCGTCTCTTCATACGGGAGAAGAAAGAGTGGTTCGGTTCGATTTTGGCTCGATAATATGTTTCATTTCTCGAGAAAATGCTTCCTACGCTCAGAACAGAATTCGAGGAGAGCCGCACGGTGTAGTGTGTCGGACTCGTCGGTCTCCGCACATATTGTAAAGTCGTCTTGACAAAAGTAGTGGTTGGCGAAGGAGCACGAGGTTGCTGCAGCATCCTCGACACTAGACGGATTTTACTTTGGTGAATGTGGCAGTTGGCTTTCTCAAATTTGACGGCACACTCTCCTGAGCCGTCACGCGCTCCGAGCTTTTTCTGTGGCGTCGAGGATCCTTTATTAAATCCTTCTGAAACATGGAAAGCTTTTCGTTCGGACGACTGAATGTCATTTACGGTCCAATTCTTCCTGGTTGACTGAGACGAACAGCAAAGGCCTTTATCATCCATCGAGCAATCCTTCTCCGATCCCTGTTGAATAATCTCGATACTAATCCTTTTCGAGCCTCTCGCCGTTCTAGGTGTGTCGATGAAACTACTACTTGTAATTGGGTATTCTACTGAACTGTATTTATCAACAGTTTCCCAATGATCTTCCCTATGAATGACAGAGTCATGCAAGCTCACTCTTGACACCTGTGTGCCGCAGCACTGCTTTTCAGACTGAATTATCCTCGCGTTACCACGTACAGTTTGGCCTACGTTATTAATACGTTCATTATCGGTAAAATCATTATTTTCCAGATAACAGCGACCAATCGTGTTTGTTTCGGCAGTGGAATAGCTTAGAATCCTCTCACATTGAACGAATTGATCACGATTTGTTACTTTATTACAATCCATAACATAACATTGCGTCTCCGTGCATGCTTTGTATTGTAAAGATTGTGACTCATTCTCGCAAACCCGATGATTCTCCATTATTGTAGTCGACAGTTTTTCTTCACTCTTTAAAACGAGCTCTTTATCTTGCGTAGTTTGTTTCGCAAAACCGTCCGGCCTTTCGGTTCGAGAGCTGGCGAGACTATCGTCCGAACAGGGTGAATAAAAAGTGTCCGATTTTCTACATTCGCCAATCTTCTCTTGCTTTCCTTCGACTTGGTCAATAGGCTCCACTCTATTGCCGGCGTCTTTGCTTTTGAGTGAACGAGAGGAGATTTCTTGTTCCTGGCCGAGCTCGGAGGTGCGAACGTCACGGCAAATCGGCACCCTCGTCACCAACAGGCACACTTTCCATAGTTTCGATATGTTGCTGCCTCTGGACTTGAGCTTGAAATTGATGCGATCCAACCGAATCTCACAGATCAGCTCTAATTCTTGGTTGTTCACTTTTCGGAGGATATTATTCAGAAGAGTACACACATTATGAATGCCGTCGACAAACTTGCTCCTCATTAGAATCGAGCAGGACTCGAGTACAGTGGGATCAGCTTGTAATATTTCAAGCATTAAGTAAATCGGTTTGCATGGCAACCTCAAACGGCTCACTCTCAGAGGTCTAAGCCGTGCTAAACAATTCCAATCTTTAGCTATTGTGCTGTATATAACGATCCTTAACCTCGAGTTTTTCCAATTTTCTCGCGGTGGATGAATATGGTACGTCAACGAACCTCGTTCGTCGCCTTTTTTTCTATGCCTCATCTGCCTGGAACGACGCGTGATGCGCTCGCAAATTGTCGACTCATCCTTCGGGGTAGAAAGTTGGAAAATGATTTGCTCCGCCTCCCTCCAGCATTCTAATTCCAATGGCTCGGAACGCTCGATATTCTGGCAGCAGAGATTATCGCAGGTCGCAGCTCTCTTGCAGGACCTTCGACGACGTTCCGAAAGGGTACTCGAGCACAAGTCAATTCCCACCAATAGATTGCTCGCCTCGCTTTTCTCCATACTCTCGGAACGCGTGCCAGTACACGCTCTGTTCCAATAGATTAATCGTTTGCAAACTCAGTCGGATCAATAATGTCCATCGTCACTGACTTGCTAGTACACAGAGAATCTCAGAACTATTAGTGTAAACTTACATTTCATTATCAGACAATTCATCCCACCTTCTGCCATCAATGCTGCTTGGCCAATCGAAAGTTGGGCAGGAATTTTCTTTCTTTAACGAATCAAATGTATCACAGATACTGGTAATTCTCTTCTCTAAGCTAATCGCATTGACGAACAGTGCTAAGATATACTCTTGAATTGAGGAGTATTTGTACTCCAGGCACCTCATCACTACAGTGACGAGACCGTTGAATTTGTACTTGATATGGTTTACGATCAATAAGCTCATCTCGCCAGGCAACCGCCAAGTCGAAGAATCTCTTCATATATGTATCCTGCTCATATCCTGTTGTAATCCTCAATTTAACAGCATTCCTCTTGAGACGTTGCTAAGAAACTTTTAAAAATCGTTTATCCCTTTGCGAGAGCGTTAAATGTTTCATACTAGGTTTCTCACGTTACGACACGTGTTTGGCAACGAATCTGATTCACAGAATTTGACTCTTCCCGAGTGACCCAACCTTACTCTCTCACGTTTATAGTTTTCTCGCTAAAGCAATGAAGTTATGAAGAAATCGAAAAGGCACGTCTGTCGAACCGTTGCTCGAAAGCTTCGCAAGCTAGTAAATTCAACGTCAGTTTTCATCGCTTGTAATGTGCTTGCTCGAGCTGGAAATTTCATTTCTAGTATATTATATCTCGGTCGATATATGCATTAAATAATTATCGCGGCCTTTGCCATCTACCGCTGTTACCCGAACAGTTCTGACTTCGTTAGCTCGGGCGGGCTGTGTGATGGTTGGATTGGGGCTCCTGCAAATATGCTAATATGCTTCCCTTCGGTCTAAGTGCGGTCCTGCGTACGCCAAGGGTCCTTTGAGAGGGCCAGCCTTCCGTTGGAAAGAGGGACGCCAGACGCTAGACGGCGTCCGGGATCCTCCCGGAGACACACAAATTTCTATCTCTTCTGATGAAATAGTCCGCGGCGAGAGAAATGCCGGAGAAATATCTACGATGGAATTTTCCAGCGTTTCGCTACGAAGAATTTCCCTATTTCGCAGACATCGTTCTTCGCTTCCAGTAGAATCGACCTGCTACATCTTGAAAACCCATGGCATTCCTCGAATACTTTCAATAATTCTCCCACTGTTGTAAAACGTGGAACAGAAAAGAAAGGAATAATAAAAAATGAATCGTCGATTGCCTTATCACGACAACAATGTTGATAAATAGAGGTCAATAATACTACACCGGGTCTGACAAGAATCGCGAAAAGGAAAAGAAATTTTTATTATCGTTGAACGAAAAGTTTCGGACAAACGTTTTACTACCTCTAAAGATCTACCAAACGAGTATATATGTATTTTGTTGATCTCGGTTAAAGAGGCCAAGGTCATACAAAGATCGAGATAATATTCTTAATTATAACAACGCTTCTTTTTATTATACAATATTACAGTTGAGGCGGATGCGTTTTTAAAATATTTCTTTATGATCTTTTTGTGGTGAGGCTTATCCGTGTCCTAATGGGGTGTCAAAGACGTAGTGTCACCAGTATCAACATTATTTGAGGTGAACCACGCAGAGGTTCCATGGTCAGACTTTACACCACATTGTTTGTGACGGTGTGGCAGTGGGTGTGGATGTGTGGGATGTTCAATTTGTTCGTTGACTAGGTGTAAAATCCGATCGTTTGACCTCCACCGGCTAGACCATCACAGTCCTGATCAGGATAATGTTGATGCTGGTGGCACTACAGCTTTCAAAGCTTGCGACTCAGACAATTCTTACCATTCGCCATACAAACATTATCATAACCAATATTTGGGAAAGAACTCGATGTCAATTTTAATACATAATCATAACAAAAAATATGGTGTTTCATATAGGACTCTTATGTTGAGCCTGATAAATATGTTCGTGGTGTTTCATTCAAGGTTAAACGAGTTACGAAAAATACAAATTTGCAGTGAAAAAGAAACATTCAAATAGCATGCGCAAGAAATACAAATACGTAGTGAAAGAGAGGAATACAAATAATATACGTAAAAACTACAAATATGGAATGAAAGAGTACTCGAATGCAACACTGGGAAGTAACGGATCAAATCGTTACTTCTCTCTGTTTATTATCTCACTGTTGCGAGCGGATGTATACGACTACTTTTTGCGCGGAAAAATCTGCACATGTCAGCTCGCCAATACTTGCATCACCGGTTGATGTCGCGATCGTAGGCGTAATGCATGCATGTAGCAAAAGGGCTGAAAGAGGACGCGCGCGCACGCGAGTGGGCGAGTGGGCGAGTTGGCGATGAAGGAGGTGTACGAAAAGCATCAAGATTCAAGATAGAGATCTGAGGCAGGTCCTAGGGAGAAGTACGAAATGAGGAAGACATTGTGTGGTGCTCGAGCGTGGAAAGGCACAACGGGGATCGGAGGAGCAGAGGAGAGTGGACCGATACGTCGGCAAGGGTGGCGAGAAAGAGAGAGAGTCGAGTGGGGAATGAGAAAGAGAGGGTTATATCCCTATTTGCGAGATCCAGGGTGAGACGGCTATAGCCCATTCACGTAGCAGCTCCGTGGGGATCAATACTCGTGACGCCGAGACAGAGCGTAACAGCCCTACGCCACCTACGCCTCCACCACACCACACCACCCGTCGCGATCCAAAGATCCTCGCCTCTCCTCTCCTCTCCTTTCATCTCATCTCATCTCATCTCATCTCACAGTTACCAGCCGCAGAATCCACCAGGACCGCGGCTTGATTTAATCTGCTGATGAAAAACAATATCTCCGCTCTGCTCCGTGCACGTAACGCGTAACGCGAGCACTAGGAAGAGTCCTGGACACTGGGACTAGCTATCGTAGAACATTCGAATGAACTTAGTTCAGGCCGTTTTACGTAAGAGCGAGAGTAAACCGGGAGACGTCGATCGATGAATACCAGCTACCCGGTACAATTCCGAGGACTTGACCTCTAAGGAGAGAGCGATTACGATGTCACCGCATTTATATATCTCTTCACTGTCTCATTATCTGACGCGTCGCCTTGCTCCCTTTATACCAATTAAACAATCTCCGCAACCAGATCCTTAGAGTATCCCCAGTGGGAACCTCCAAAGCTCAGAAGGATGCTTCAGATGGCTGCAAAGATCATACTGGACCATTATTATTAACCTTTCCCAGTCGTGTTCAGGATATACGCACGTTTTGACCAGGAGAAAGTCTAATAGTTTTCGTGACGGTTGACTTTCTCGGTGCTTTTAAAGCTAGATGGACGTTTTATGAAGCAACATTTGTAGGGCTCAGCGCGGCCAAATATCGGCCTGTAGATTCGTATCAGACATAATGCGAGCGGAAGCAATGGTGCACGCAAGACTCTACCAGATATTATTATAGTATAGGTAGAAATGAATAGATGTCTACGGCTCGTGTTTCCACTGGCACGTGGCTTGCGCTTCCGTGAAAGGGTGGACATTCGCCTGACTCCCCATCACGCGTAACGATGTCGATGTTGATATTAACGGTGGTTATGGCGAGCATTTGTGGCAATATTCAAATGATATTAGGATTACGCCATCAGTGGCCAGCAGTAAACAAGCTCGCACGCCCAGAAGGATGTAACATTTTCGTAGAAAATAGTTTAAATACTATTTTAAAATACTTAAAGTAGTTGTACAATACTATATCATTCGACGAAGGAACAAGAAAAATTAGGATCAAAGTTAAAACGTTAAAATTGCACGTTTTAAAAATGTCAATTTCGAAATGCATTATCGCGAGAACGACGTGGTCAAATCAAATAAAATTTGGACAGCAGTTGCAGAAGCTTATAAAGATTGTTCTGTCAAAGTTTAAATAAAATCTACAGAAAACTATTTCTCGGTAGAACTACCTTAAGCTCGACTTGAGGTAAAATAAAACAGTCAGTGAGCAGAGGAAATAATATCTAAATTGTCTCGCGATTCTCGAATACTATTTGGGATTCTATCTCGCGGAGATGGCTCCAATAACAAATATGTATTTCGAATAACCGGCTTCTGAGGAGAAACTATTTTGACGATTCCTCCCATAATTTCACCTCTCGCACTCGCACAAAAAGAAATACTTAAAATATACACAAGACGCCCTTAAATTTAATTAGATTCAATTATGCAGCACTATGCAGTAGTAGATGATACATCATTCATATTACTTCAATGAAGGGTTTTAGCTGTAAGAAGCATGCATAACATTGGTGAGTTGTGACTTGGCGAACTTGGGCGGAGTGATAGTTCCAGGCCAGGCGAAACTGAAAAAATGGTCGACGGAAGCGTAGGACGCACATATATAGCTGTGTTACAGTAATAGAAGACCTTTCACACATTGTCAAAGTTTCGTAGGCTTTCGAAGTGAATACTGATATTGCTCATCTACTGAAAAACTTGAGCTCCAGTGAACTACCGATTTGGTGGAGCTCTTCTTCTCATCTAGTCTCCGTGAATGGGAAGAATTGCGAATATTGAGTGTGGCTATTGATGGTAATTTTTCCCGGCCGGCCAAGAAGTGAACTTCCCCCCAGAATATAATTCTTCCCTAGTGGAAGGACGCCGCATGCTGCGCCGCGGTACGTCGCTACCTGGCTTTAATAGTCACACGTCACGCGTCAATTGCTTTAAAACGCGGGTTGGAAGGAGGGTGTGGATGGCGCGATAGGCGAGAGCCAATAAACTTTCCTCGGGTGTGTCGCCGTTGCTGCGATGTAACCGAAGACTAGCTGGATCAGTTTCTGCTGGAGTGGAGGCTCAATATTTAAATTGATGCTGGAAAAATCGGTGTCTGTTCCTTCCACATGGTTAAGCTCGCAATATTAGGTGGAAGCGCTTCCCGATCGGTCGATTACTCCCGATTTTAGGGGCTCAAGTCGATTGGCAGCATTGGGTTTGACCTCGCTTGCCTCGGTCAGTCTGAGATTTATAGGGAATGGGAAACAACCAGGCCAGCTGCAGCTGCTACCCCACAGCGGCTCATCGTCAGTTAAGCGGATCACCGATTATCAATCCCAGAGAAAGAATCTCCCCTGGTAATTTTACGCCATCTGATGAAACTCGAATTTAAAACACAAAATGTATTTGTTTCTGCGCAGTGTGTAGATTTATTTCAGCAAAAAACTGGGAATAAAGAGAGAGGAAGAGCTTTCGGTTAAATTGTTTGTTTTCCTTGGCATCGGCCAGGTTAACGCAATAAAGGAAAGCACTCTCGCCCTAGTGAACGTGAAACACAGTAGGAATTCGATATTAGAAATCGAGTTATCGGCCACACAGCGAGAGACAGTTACTAATGGACGTTTATGTATACGAGCGTAATGAGAGCTAGGGGCCTTTTGATCTCCCGAACCCCTCGTGAAAGTTAGCGACTCTATCTCGTGCTTCAGCTCTATCGATGGTGCTCAATCACCACAGTAGAGCACCCAACAACTGTCGGGTTTTAATTCTCCTCGATATCCATTCTCTCTCCTATGTTATTGCCGCGGCTTTTTTTTTTTTCTTTTTAAGGTTCCACTTTAAAATCTCCACATGCTCAATAAATAGCATATTGCAAATCCACGTATCATCATGAGTTCACTTTTCCGTGAGAAATATTTATATCTATATCCCCATTTCGGGGGATTATATCGAATATTTTGTTCCCATCTACGAATTCGTTAGGAACGAGTGGATATGTTTGAGTGTCGATAAGCGGTTCAACCCGATTTCTGGCGTCGATCATTAGAGTGACCTGTTTGAAGCTTAACGTATAATGTGACGTTTTTCGGCATCTAAAAACTGTTTTTAGCCGGCAAACAGACATGGTGAAGAGCAGATCTCATTAATTGCAAAAAGAGGCCGCACCGCGAAACGAGAGCCCCACGGGATTCCCAGATGACCTCCACACGTAAATCGGTTTTACGAATGTGGGTTGCAGAATAAAGAGGAAGGAAGGTGGGGTGGGGCACGAACGAGGGGGAAAAGCCGCGTGGAAAACAGAGATCAATACTTCGATTCTGGCCAAGACCACCTAACGCAGCGCCGTTTACCTGATACAGCTGCGAAAAACGCGCCTGCGAATCGGACCCGGTCTTGCGTCTCACGTCTCGCGTCACCGCGTTAACAAGGAGAGATCTCGAGGATATTCTTTGACAGGTCTAACATCGCCTACTCGATACTGCTTGGTAAGTGATCCGGGCCCCTTTTCTTATTCGTGATAAATGCCTTTGAATCATGAGCACTGACTAACAGTTATTTGTTGGCAAAAATAATAGAGAGGTCCATCTGTGATCTTCGACATTCAAAGATATGACGATGCTACAGGCGGTCCTTCTCTCGATACTTGGTATCACACAGGCATCTATGTACTTTCCACAAATTAAGGTAATATCTTCGTTTCATGTATATAATTCCCCTTGGTAAAGGTTCTCTTATATGTACGATTTTTCGCCTCTTGAAGGAGGAGCAACTCTTTGCAGATGACACTCTTGTCCGTGAACTGATTAATCAAATCGGAAGTGAGTTGGCGGATGTCGCCGACTCATATCTTGCATACCAAGGCAAACCGAAAGAAATTCCAATCGAACTACCTGCCGATTATGATGCCTTGGATACTTTGAATCCCAATCCCAGTATTCGGGACCAGGAATACCTGCAGCATAGTACACTTTGGAGTCATCAGCGTATAAGTGATGGCGATAAGGTAAATGACCGGCATATTGTAAAACCAAACTTAAAAATCATGAAAAACGAGAAGGCTGAAAATGGTCTACCCGCTTACTGCACACCGCCGAACCCCTGTCCTGTCGGTTATACCAGTAAGTGACTTATGAAATTAATTGACGTCTCTGTCACGTCATCTTATAACACAATTTGCGATACGACTGAGTAAATGTTCGACCACAGGTGCAAACAATTGTCTTATGGAATTTGAAAATACGGCTGCCTTCAGTCGAGACTATCAAAGCGCACAAGACTGTATGTGCGATACGGAACACATGTTGGACTGCTCAATTAATTCCGTCAATGGGAACCATTTACCGAACATGCATATTGAGAATTCGAATTTCAATCAGATCGTCGATCAATTTCAGGTATCGTCCTTTCTGAAGACTCAATTTGGCTCGAGCGTGGAATTCATTTAATCCACATGACTTGTGTTTTAGGAGGACAATCCATTCCTCTATGGAGAGAAATTGCCAATTGCGGCTAAAAAGGGGATAAATGTGTTATATTAAGCTTTCCTGATATTTCTATGTGTTTTAAGATTTATTCCTGCTGGAGGGCAGGTCCCCCCAATTCGACCGAATTTCGGTATATCTAAGCTTCGAACAATGAGATAGGCAAGAGGTGGAAACTTTTTTGCAATGAACACTAACGCAGCATTAATAACAGAGAACATAAGTCAGAAATGCATTTTCATATACAAATAGGTAAATTCGGTGGCTAGTGAGGTTCAGCGCAACCGCCACTTTATCACGTTACATTTCTTTGTGGATTGTTTACATATTACGAGACATTCATTAATTTTATTAAGATAATCTCCGTGCCAACTATCAAGATTGAGCAAATGAAGCCAAGCCTTATAATTTTATTTATATTGAAAAGAATATTAGTAAATACTATAACAGCAAGAAATATATGTTTTAAGCAAGTATTATACCCTGTCTATGTGTCAGGTACCATGTCTTTCATGCATTACGGATCATATTTTGAAGGCAATCAACCAAATAATGACTTTATTTACAAATATAAATCAACATAGGTGACAGAACAAAACTGCACTATATCAGTCATTTTCTCTCATCCTCCCTTCTTCATCCATCCTCAGCTGATATAAATATATAATTTCACTATATATGCGTAAAAAAAGTTGACAATACTGCTACTGTTTCCTAAAGCTTTTTAGTATCGGGTATATATTGTTCAAGGCATCTTGCAATTCTGTCCGGTGTTTCGCACCTAAAAATCAGTATAAGGCACATTGAAAGTTGGGTCTCAGTAGGATATATAAAGAGGATCAAAATATATCTGAAAACAGACCAGTCAATACCACTTTCCCATTTACAAAAATCAGTAGAACCACTCTAGGCACCACCATTCTGTATATTAGACCAGGATATAACTCTGGTTCGTAACTGGAAAACTGACCATGCATATGATTCAAGTTTTCCAACTTGATTGGGAATTTTAAATCGCAAGTTGCGACAATATTTTGTATCTTAAAGTTAAAGAACTTTACCTAAAATATGAAGTAACATAAAGGCATTAGCACAATGGTTAGATAGTTTTGTGTACAGTTTGTGTCATAGTAAGAAAAAATGTATTGCCTTACAGGAAATCCTAATTTCTGTATTATCCTGGCAAACTTTCTGGCAGCCAGATATGAGTCTTCCTCACATCTTGCTCCAGTGCAGACCAACTTTCCGGAATGAAAGATCAATGCAGTTGCCCTCGGGCTTCTAATTCTCATTATCAAGCCTGTAAATCTTGCGGGATTGTACTCTGAGTTCCTGGTTCTTGTGTTTATATGCATTAGCTTCAATTCAGTTCCCAGGTTTACTGTTGATACAACATTTCTGGGAAGATAAAAGAAAGCATATTATGACAGAAGAATCCTCCACAGCTGATGTAATGGAGTGCACTTACTGTAGGCATGGTTCCAGCACTTCTTTCGTACTATTGGCAGGTGTCTGAGGAGTCATTGAAGATTGTGGGTTCGCATTTTGGGATGTGCTTGGCCGTGGTACACTAGTCTAAAATTCAAACGCGCCAGAACATGTAAATACGTGGCGGCAGATTTACAATAATTATTATTACAGGGTGTATTTCTTTTTGACATACGGATTGTGGAGGAGCCATAGATCCATCCTCCGAGGCATTTTTAGCTGGGTTGCCGAGCAACCTCTTTAGCTCGTGATCCTCTTGTGCGACAATAGCCATTCTTAGAATATCAGTAATCAGTATCAAATAAATACAAAATCCTCCCGGTCACATGGACCACCGACCATTTTGAACACTTCTCTGCTTCTGTGCTCTTCGGAGCTTCGGAGACTTCTGTCACACTTCCTTAACAACGTTGCGCCACCTGTACCGCAGTTGCTCCAGCTAATCCTAGCAATTTTTAATACCGATATTTCTCATGCGTATATCTTCCCAATACAAAATTGCGTCAGATAGCAGATGCGAAATCATATGTTTCAATTTCGCAATTTTCACTTTATATGTTAATTGCATCATGCGTGGCATTATATCTATTTCTAAGATCATCAAAACACACGCTTTTCAGCGGAGAATCGTTTTTCAAACTTTATTTGTACACGTTAAAATGCATGTTTACTCCATTCTGTATAATAAGGAATTTCTCCTCTGAACAGATGTCATAAAAAATATGTTTCCGACTGTTACCTTGAATGCTTCGATAGTATGTTTTACTTTATGCTATGTTGCTAATAGCAACGATACAACACTATATGCCCTACGAACTACCAGCTATGTATATTCAGGAATAATAGAAAAGTACTGGGGACTGCTCAACTCTTTATTACATAGATTAGTATTGTTTTTCAAATATATGTGAGAATGAGTTCGATATTCGGTAGTGGAGACAATAATCAAAATCTCATTATTTTCGACGCTTCGAAAAACGAACGAAAACTGAATGAGGAATTCAAAGTGCTCCAGAGAAAATTGAAATCCAAATGGAAGTTCGTCGAGTATGTTCTCGTTACCTTCTGGTTGGGTCATGTACTGTTGAAAAATGCATTCTATATATTTTAGAAATACTGATGTCTTGTCTGAGGAGTCACTATTAGCTGGGAAGGTATTAGTGCTACCCGGACCAAAAAGTAAATTTACTGAGCTAGAAATGAACGCTATCAGATCTTATTTGAATTCGGGTGGCAACGTTTTTGTAATGCTCGGCGAAGGAGGCGAGAAGAATTTTAATACTAATATTAACTTTCTACTTGAAGAATTCGGAATAATGGTGAACAATGGTATAGAGACTAAAGATGATGACATGATCACGAAGCCGACACATTTTCAAATTTGTAGGCTTCGCATATTTTTACAGATTGCGTCGTCCGTATGAGCTACGGTCAAATGATGCATCCTAAGGAATGCTCGGTTTCACAGGGGTTTTCGAACAAGTCGATATTTTTGAGAAATCATAATGAATATACGTAAATATAATATGAAGCACAATGTAAAAAAACTTCATGAGCACAGTGCATAAAATATTATCTTATTGCAGAGACATACATTTTATATATCCATATGGGGCTACTTTGAATGTAGCACAACCCTCAATAGTTGCATTATCCAGTGGAACAATTGCTATACCAACAAACAGACCTATCTGTGCATATCACTTGAATAACGAAGGCAATGGTAAACTGTTAGTCTTGGGATCGTCCAGAATGCTGACTGATACGTACATTGAGAGAGAGAAAAATTACCTTATATGTGAAATGATTTTTGAATTTTTTGAGTCTCAGGATATCACAGCAAAGGATCTACGTTCAGATGATATTGATGTGAGCCACTCTTTAATTAAATCACATATAGGGCAAGCCTAATACATGCGCATTGTTTCTCCTCTAGTTTTGGGAGTATAATTTTGTGCCTGATGTAACGCAGCAAGCAAATAACCCAAAAGTCTGCACCCAAGAGTTAGATACAACGGACAATGTTCGTGACTACACAAAGTTATTCAAACAGAACTTTTATTCAATAAATTTGAATATGGTACCAGAATGCACCAAGGCTTTTGAAGCATTGAGTATAAAGCATGAACCGTTGAGTTTGATTCCACCTCATTTTGAGGCTCCACTTCCTCCTACAGAAGCATCTGTGAGTGTACACTGTTCAAAAATGTAATTATCACACATCCAAGTACTAGAGTAATAATTCTATGATCACTGTATGTTTTGAAGGTATTTCCACCAAGTTTCCAGGAGCTAGCACCACCAGCCCTAGAACTTTTTGACTTAGATGAGGCGTTTAGCTCTGACTTCTTAAAGTTATCGCAATTGACAAATAAATACATGTCTACGAGGGATCTCTCAAGTGACATGGAGCTTGAACATTATACTAGGGAATTCGGAAGTATAATCAGAGTAAATAATACTGACAATGCGTCTGCTAAAGAAGTCCTCAATTTTGTGTTTCAAAATATTTGCAGTTATAAGGCGATGCACGATTAAAAGATAAGAATTCAATTTTTGTACTTGTAAAATGAACGTGTAAATAAATATGTAGTTATGATCGAGCGTGTGCAAATGTAGTACATTGGGTAATTCGATCTTCGAAAAGTAATTTTTATTCATTGCGTTTATAGATGCGTTTACAAATAACATTTACTTTATAGTTTTACGTATCGTTTGATTCACCGTCGAAGTCACCATCGAAGAATTCTATTACAGATAAGGTAATGCAGGAAATTATACAGAAATTGGTTTGTGGTGGTATCACATTGTGTTGCGTATTATCAAAGTACTGCTATCTGCCGGTTCTCCAGCACGTCAACCATGACAGCGAAGACCATTGCAAATCGGAGTGGCAACCAACGATGGCAGCAAAGTGTTCGTTCCAAACAATAATCTTGTTGTGATAAAGTGTTTGCAGTCAGTGGAAGAATATTAAAGTGTTTTTAGTTAAACGAGTTATTGAAAGTATTATGATGTATATTTTCTCGTGAAACTAGTGCTTTATGCCATAGCAACAAGACCCTGTAAAAGATGTCGGTTTTCTTCGTGAATGCGTAAGTAAGCAACCACTACCGGGAAGGATAGGTTATTCGGCTTGAGCAACATTTTACAATCGCTTAACAAATTGCACAATTATTCTGCAAAAACTGTATTTTTAATGAGACCCGAAATAAGTACATGAATACTCTGCAGTTGATGATTGTAATGAATTGTTTAGTAATCAAGATAGTGAAGTAGAAGGAGATTCCAATGGCGATCTACAAATTGCCTCACCAAGCAGTTCTGAAGCTCAGCAGGCCTTGGCTCAGTTCTGGCCGAAGGTTATGGATGAAATTAAAAAAATTACCACTGTAGGTATTTAAAGGTATCTATGTTGTCCTTCCTAAGATATTCATCACTATCGGTACATTCTTCCAGATGGATTTGAAAACACAATCATTACCCTTAGCAAGGATAAAGAAGATAATGAAATTGGACGGTGAAGTGAAAATGATAAGTGCAGAAGCTCCAATGCTATTTTCCAAGGCAGCAGAAATTTTTATACATGAGTTGACACTCAGAGCATGGGTGCACACCGAAGATAATAAAAGGAGAACGCTTCAAAGGAATGACATAGCAATGGCAATAACAAAATATGATCAGTTTGACTTTTTAATTGACATAGTGCCTAGGGATGAATTGAAACAAAGTAAAGCGCAAAGTGAAAGCACTGTAAGAACCTCTATGAATTCGGATCAAGTTCACTATTATTTTCAACTAGCGCAACAGCAAGCATCTGCTAATCAAAATGTACAAAGTAATACTACAACTACACAACCTATTCAAATAGTACAACCCTCTACAGGACAAATTCAAACCATTAATATTGGTAGTGCAGTAGAACAAGTAAATGTTTTTTTTCTATATATCTATGAATTGCTTTACTATATGAATATGTTCAATGACATTATTTTTATTAATTGCAGGATAATAATACTACGAACAATACACCAACAGTTACTGTACAAAGTCCACAGCAATCTTCTGGGCAGCAAATCATACAGCTACAACAAGCTCAACAAACCCCTACCACTCAAACTGGAGGGATACAAATCGTGCAACAAATCGTGACACCTAGCGGCGAAATCCAGCAAATACCGGTATAATTATATATCTTTATTTTTGCATTCTTTCTATTTTTTGTTTCATTCGTTGTTGACATTCCTTCATTTCGTATTCATGAATTTCCATTGCAGATACAGCTAACACCACAGCAACTTCAAATGATTAGAATGCAAGTGCAAGGTGGGAGTAATCAACCGATCATCATCCAAACTGCTCCTATTCAAGCTCAGCCGCAACTGATACAAGTTGCGCAAGGTGCTCAAGCGCCAGTCTTTTTACAGGCGAGCGCGGCGGACAATGAGTAAGGGTAATGAATGTTATTAAATAATATTTAATATTAAGTAATGTTTAATACATTTTCCGTGAATAGAATCGAACCAACCTTGTGACATAAGCTTGTATCTTAAGAAATAAACATTTTTCTAAATTATTTGTACACTCAGCATCGTCCATGATTCATAATTTTTAATCGCAAATATACAGAAATGCAAACAAACCCATCCTTGGCGACCCTTCTCCTCTGACAACCCTTTTTTCCTCGCATCAACCATGTGTTTTGTTCGTGTTATAATATAATTTAAAAATCGCTGGATCTTTCCCATATGGATACCTTCGACGTAAAAGCGGAATCACCGATGGTTTGTGAAAGTGACCTTTAGAAATGTCGATTATCTCTCGGAAATCTTTTCAAGGACGGACGTATATTGCGAATCTTTTATAAGATGCCGATCGAAGGGTTGTCACTGAAGCGAAATGAAGTGAACTGAAGCGAAGTAAAGTGAAGAATAAAGATAAGCAGCCAACGTGAGATGTAATCTGACTCGTACGTCGCGTTCCTTAGCCGCTGGTTGCTTCGCATGGCTGAGCTTAGGACTGGCTGGTGCAACTTGTATTATGTTTCACGTTGCTGCGGTTCTTGTCTGGCAAGTCCCGAGTCTCGAAGCCTTCAACAGGCTCAAAATGACACGCAATAATAAATATGTTCAAATATATTAAGCCATTTACCAGTCTCAAGAATCTGCGCCAGCCGATCCGTTACACAATCGAATCGAGATTAATTTCAATAATATTCAAACACAAGGGTCGAAGTGAATTGCGAAATATATATGCTGTTCTAACGTAAAATATAACTTCCTAATCTTTATTTGCTTCGGAGATAAAAGGCTGTTTCGAAGGTCGTTTGCTATGATACGCTGCTGATCATTTTGTTTAAACAATATAAAATATTCGAGATGTATAAGAATGAATGCTCGAAAAAGATATATATATCTTACGGGTTGCCGCGCGAAGAGATGAAGACGTCTAAGCAAAAGTAGATCGAATGCATATCTTGGCAGGAAGGGGAGGGGGATAAGGAAGAGCAAGGTATATATAAAGAAGATGGTGGCACCTTTTGGAATGCTTTTATTAGTAGGGAACAAAGATGTGCTCCATTTAGTGACGTTACCACCATGGTTCTCGTTGCCAGGGAAACCATGTGCACCCAATGTTGCAGTCGCAAAAGCGCCTCCCGAGAATTGTAATTCTTACTTCGGCAAGAAGCCGTAGAACACTTCCACCTCGCGATCTACGCCACTGCTTGAATACTCGGATTTCACGACATGTTTACAAAGATCCTAGAGATAAGTTGAGAATGGCCGCTGCAGCCCCATGCCTCCTCCATGGGTGTAAGGTGACAGCTGGCTGCGCCTGCGTTACATGCACACAGGGTGTCCGAGGAAAAACTTGCTCCCATATTCATAAATTAGTAATCAGCAGTATCAGCTACTTCCAAAATACATCTTCCATATCACAGATATAATTCAACATTGGGTGAATAGATGAAATCAATTGTACGAAAACTTTTGCTCAAGACTTCAAATCGACAAACGTTCATTCATCTTATCAATATTCCTTAAACCTGCCAATCATTCTGCCCACGAATAGCCATCCGATCTTACTCCCACACATAATATATGCGATGCTCCGATTCTGGAGGAGAGATGATAATAAAAGTCTACCTGGAACCGATGAGACCTAAGGTATGAGGTAATTACTTGACGAGAGGCATTTTATGGCACTTTCGACTTCTCGCGTCGGACCAGCCGCAAACTGGTGACTGGTGACTGGTGACTATCCCCGGGGTGCCCACTTCGGCAGGCAGTAAATAACCCTGGGGGCAGGGATGTCACTTTTGCGTGCGACACACCCCGTATATCCTAGGATACGGCGGTGCACGGCGCTGTATTCCTACCAACACCAACTTCCTCGTTGTCCTGTGGAGGCCTCCTTCTCCCGCCCTCGAGCACACATTCAAACGTAAGAGAAAGAGAGAGATATCTCGCTTACTTAGCTCGAGCTAACTCACTCATAGGCATCTCTACGCATGTGTATGTGCTTATTCTTGCAAGATCGTACTTGACGGCCATACGCCACCAAAGAAAACAAAAAAGTGCCTCTACCAGAAAAACGAAGTTTCCCCCTTTTACCATCGTCTCAGTATAATAGCCAACCCCTAACTGACTTATATCAGTCTATAATGTAAATTGAATTCGACTTCGTGTTCCGCGTTCGTAATCTACGAGCAGCCCTAATACGGAGAGAGATCAATGTTCACTAGCGGCGAGGTAAAAAAGATGCTGCTGGTCCATTTTGCACGTACATATTATAGCTAGCCGTCGGAAAGCAAGCGAACGTCCCTGGTCCCGTGTACTCTTCCTAAAGTGCTCAGCTATACGTCCACATACTTGGGTGGTCGGACGCTTAGGTATGTACCTACGTGCATAGCCCCATTTGTACCCTGGAGAGGAAGACCACAAGCCTCCCGCATACCTCCAAGCTCCGCTGAAGTTACGAGCCCCTCGTGCTTTTATTGTTGGTACAGGACGAGGATTGGGGATGCGAGGCCGCACTACTTTCGCGCCGGGCTTATGCAGCGTCACATCATAAAAGTATTAGCCCTCTTTTCCGTCCCCTTGTTCTCCAACGGCGAGGACTGCTTCGTGCTTTGGCCAGCCCACGGGACGCCGCCGCGCCGCGCCATGCCTCCTTCACGTCTCTCACTTTATTACCTTCGATCTCCGTCGAACGACGCCTTGGGAAAGTCCGCGACATCCATCCCACGTAATCCTCGCCTCTCCTCTTCGCCACCAGATATACTACATATATATATATATATGTATATATATATATATTGTATTTGCAGACAAGGGTCGCTAGAATGCGTCTCGTCTTACCCCGACTGAATGCGACTTCCCAAGGAAGTCGCATTTCTTGTCGAAAGTGCCTTCCGGTATGCTGTCAATACGGTTGCTCCGAACCGATACAGACGGAAACTGATATGACATACTCGAAAAAATCGATGACTCTTCCTCATAAAATTCTATGCAATGAAAAAATGTCTTCGCTTTATTAGATAACTGAATCAAAGGAAAAACTGTACTGTCACTACTGATTACTAATTATTGATAAATACGGAGTCCCTTCACAGTTAGTGTCAGTCCTTGTGGAAAAGAATGAATTCAATAGATGGGGGACAATGGAACGATTGATATCGATTTGGAACATCCGAGTGGCAAGGGTTTCCCATTCAGCAATTCTTTCGATGACGAATGCAACTATACAAGGAAATGAATGGAAGCAGACGCAAACCGGTGCAGTATTGTAACACGATAAATGATCCGCAGAAGACGATGACGAGGCTAGATAATAAGATAACGTAATGAAGCAAACGATGCACATTCTTTTCTGTCGAACAGATCGACTAATTGTAAGTTTGGGAGATCGGGATGATCATTATGCAAGTAGAAACAAGTTACTTTTGCAGGAGAGTGCTACTTTGGCAACCTCGCCTTTGTAATTTTCTCGTTTAATTCTGCGCAATGCTAATGAAACGAAAGTGCGCCGGCGGTTTAAGTTGCCACCCTTGTCACTCTCCACTTTGGGCATTATAGTCGAAACATTCAAGCTCGAGCCAACCTAACACCCTCATTATCCGCAACTCCATGCCCCATGATTTTCTGCAAATTGTACTAGAACCGGACGACAGTGCGAAAGTACTTGAAGCTCACCGTGGCCTATCTGGACTAGTGAGAGAAAATCTAACGACTGGACTTATATTATTCGTTCTAGAAAAGAGCTGCCGACTTAGAAAAGCCAAAGGACATGGTTCATGTTCAGTATTAAATCATTGATAACACAATTTTCTCAATCGACGACGGCCACTTTAAAGAACAAACGAAATATATTTTGACGCGCGATGACAGAAAGAGCAAACATCCTGCGCCACTTTTGCCGCGTGTATACATATAATCGATGAAGCGAGGAAAAAGAGTGGAGGGACACTCGACTTCCAAGAAACCTGCGAGTATGACATAGGATCGCCGGACCTCCCGTCAGGAATTCTCTATCTCCGATAAAGAAGCGCTGCGCACAGCATCACGATGCAAAAGGACTAGCTTGACGATCGTTGTCGCATCACATCTTCACGGCGCGTATGCACCTGAAAACCTGTCCCACACTGAAAGAACGGTGAGTTACGTCGAAGTCGATGCGTTGGTGCGTGCTGCTGATCGGCTCTGTAAAGCGGCTGCGTATGGCATATAGGGCTCTAGATCTATAAAAACGGCGAGTAATTATCAATTAGTACAGCAGCTCCCGGACCGAAGGGAAATCGCAGGGGGCAATCTCGTTGTAAGGACCACCCTCCAGTGCGTGCGGTTCGCGCGCACCGCTAAGTCCTTATCCCCAAGGATGCCAAGCATGCTGCTTATCGAGATCGGGTGGTAGAGACCCCCAATTACTATTCCACGGGAGGCCGTTCTTTTCGAGAAAAAAGAACCTGTTCTCCTGTCTGCATGAGAGAGGGCGAATGCCAGCAATCGGGAGAGTGGACGGAAGCGCGTGTGTCGACTTGATCTGGAAGAAGGAAGTGTGGCAGAAGGTGACAATTATTCGAATGGAAGGGAACCCCTGGCTGGAACCCCTGGTCTCCGGTCTACGAGCAATGAAGCTATCCTCTGCGATCATTTGAATCCTCTTGGTTCTACAATAGTTCCCTCTCGCTTTGTCGCGCAGCCGAAAGAGCGAGAGCACTAGCTGGCAGCAGCCATCTCCGTCCGTCTAATTAACGAGCGACCTGTGAGCGTGGAGCGAAGGGGAGGGAGCGAGAGAGACAGGAGCGGAGGGCAGGAGCTTGGTCGAGAGTGGAAGGAAGAGATGGCCATGGAGCGGGCCAGGAAGGAAGAAGCAGGAGCAGCAGAAGGTGCAAGTGAGCAACCGAGAGGGGAAGAGAACTAGCCGGGCGACCACGTGACCAACGGGCGGGGGTGGCAGGCGACATTTCGCATGCTCAGAACTCCACAGGCTGCAGCATATCGCACACCGAGACGATACCTTACGCACGGTACAATAGCACGGCGCGCGTTCGTGAGTGAAGCCGTCAAAAGTTTCTACTGTCGGGGATTCTCACATCGAATGCATCCGGATCGACTGTTCAAAAGGAACACCTCTTGCTCGCACGCCATCCAACGATTCTGCCTTACGACTGAATCCAGCCGAGGACACGCGAGACATCATCCGGCAACAGTAGCATGTAATTAATTACCCTGCGACCGAAATCGCCGATTATCTGGTAGTCGGTAGTTTACGCGGCTACGCCTTTGTCACTCGGTCGTTCTCTCGGGGTGGTAGTACCGTCGGTGATAGTGCATTCCCGTCGGTAGCACGATGTTTTCGTGGTTGTGGAAGAAGGTGCGAGAAAAGTGAGAGAAAGAGAGAGAGGGTGAGAGCAAGAGCGAGAGAGGCTGCGCATGACATACTCTGCTCTGGCAACGTCAGGCGCGGCATTTGCACCCAACAATTACAAATTACCTGGAAGACGAAGGGATGACGATGCTACTATTGACAGGAGGGAACGGTGTCCAGCTTCCTTGATCCGCGAACCGCCGGGCGAACAACCCCGCTTCCTCCACTGCCAACACCGGACACAAGGTTTGATTGGATGCTTCTGCGTGTACTAGAGTCAGGCATAATCGCCGAGCTATTGGAGGAGATTCACGAAATTCTCGTTGCTGGAAGATCGGGCCATATCGTTCGCACAACAATTAGAGTAGAGAACAGATCACAGTACAATGTGTCTAACCCTTGAGTTTTCCCTTAAGTTCCCTACCAATTAGATCGAAAGAGTACAGTGCTTTATGAATTGAGTTATAATGCTTTGCAAGCGTGTCGAGAAGGTTATAGATGAGAAAGTATGGAGAAAGATTAGGAGATGAAAGAAATAGAGGGATGGAGGAAAGCAAGGTATAAGCTGTCACGTGGGAAACGTGCGGCGGTGCGCGCTTCGTGAGTATATGTATACGGCGTTGCTTAAATTGCTAAATAGAGAGCAGGCGTAGTACGCGTCCACGCAAATGTGCCCACACATGCAAAAACGTCATTATCAATTGAGCATGCGTAACTTATGCATCTCATTCGGCTCGTTACCAGTAATGTATTTTAATTGGTCGAGCACTATCCAGCACTAGGCGATACGATGCCTTTAAAAACTGGCAGTGTAAAACTGTCGCTGAGATGAGAGCGTCAAGAGTTTCTAAGCGGATTTTCCCGCATACATAGAATAGACAGACGATCCGATAGCCCGGAGAGCGGCGGGATAATATTTTGCAACGAGGATTTGCAGTTTGCCGTGCTAATCCCTCGGGTACGGCGAGAGCTGAGAGCCGAGAGCCGAGCTAGGTCGTTCCAGGCAAGAGCCTTTTGTCTTCGCCGGCTGTAGCCATTCTACTTTATTTTTCCGGCCTCTTCTTTCAAACGTAAGCCGACCGCTCTGAATAGGACGAGTGTCGTAGACAGAGCAAAAGGAGAGAGATTTAAGCGCACATTCCTCTCGTTTCGCTGCATTTCTTCGGACAAGCCACTTTCTTGCGAGAGACACACTTGGGATTTGTTTAGATAAGCCGCTGCGCCGCATAGGCCAGTCGCCTACTTTTCCCGTTTTCCCGTTTTCGCTCTTCCAAACGGAGAACAAACAACACCGCTGCTTGTTTCCAGGGATAATACCGACCCGTCTATCAACTCATCTTTGCCCCTGTTACTTCCGCATAAGGACCATAAGAAATCATTCCCTATTCAAATATCCAGAAACCGTGACCGGCTCATTCCAATGCGAATACTAATACCAAGGATTTAAAAAGATGAAGTCCGACATAAAGCTAACTTGATTGATTCATCGCGCTGCGCGGTCAGAGTTCGTAGCTGTTAGTAAGCGCGATGCGTGTCGTTAGAAATAATTGATTGGACGCATTCCGCGCTTGATAATTTAATATAAACAAGCCAGACTTCTCTTTATTTCGTATGCCACCAATTCTGCTGATAAAACTAAGCTACAGTTTCAAGAATTACTGGTGGTTTTTATTGCGCGAAGAAGTTGAGATATTATTTCATAGCTGCTTGAAGAAAAAGTAGTGCTGGGAGTCTTTAGAAAGCGTGGATAGGGTAGATGTTTGAGAACCGATGTGTGAACCAGATACAGGCGTATTAGATGGCAAGAAGAAATCGTGGTCAAGCTCGCATTGCAAGTAAATAGATGAAAACGCAATCTGGACGCCGCGCCGGTGTTTCATTACTATACCGGCAGTGTGAAAGCAGCCTTATGCAAGAGTTTCTTATACATATGAGTTCTGAGTTGCACCTATGTACGACGCGACGGTAAGGGCGGAGCGCGGGCAGATAGTGACTTGGCAACATAAAGAATACATAATGTAAAACATAGCGAAAGGAGATTTCATTGGCTGGCTTCGAAGGTTCATGGTACACGCCTACCCACCTGGCCACTCCACCTCTTCGACACGCAATCGGCAGGCAATGATGATGTTCACAAGATCGCGTGCCCTTTCACAGCTTACCAAGGCAAGATGCCCGAAGAAATTCGATGGAATCTTTTTCCGATCCTTTCGCCATATTTATACGCTCTTCTCTCCCTGCAATATTCCAAATGTAATAGGATCAGTATTAAATTTGGACTTTTAAATTTTGAATGCTGAACCAATTGGATCGGAGTTCAGTTTAGTAGTTGCACATAAGTAGTTAGTCATTTAGTAGCCATCAGAGCTTATCTAATGACCAATGCGCTCGATTAATTCGTGTTTCAGACAGAGTGATATGTTAACCGAAGACAATGACCCAACAAAACCAGCAGGGGTTTTAGAGAATGCTGGCAACGTGTCCTCATCTACCGAGACCTCGGTGCAGCACCCTCGCAACACGAATAATGGTATCCCATCTTAAAAGTCAACTCCAATTATAATATCAATGCGCTTGTTCCTATCGGATGGCTTACAATTAATGACTGTAATACTAAACATTGAAATATTACACTCCCGATTTATATCGTATAACCCGGCATCGTAATTTGTATAAATGAATGGAATACGTATCGATTTTGACTAGAAACGGAAGTTAAGAACGAGGTGCAAGATTGTCCAGAGAACGATAGCGTCCCTGGTGGAGAACTCTACATCGATGAGAGTGCCGAGGAAAAGGAACAAGAGTACCCGGATTCTATGGAAAAACCAGACTATAGTGCATTGTATGAGGCGAATCAATATTATAACAGGCATGTATTCGGCTTACCAAGAATGGCGCGTTATTGTTAGAAGATGCGAGTTCAGCGAGAAACTGAAGTTTGATTGTTGACCTATTTTTATCGCAGTTTATTCAATTATGGCCCGAGCACAGGAACTAAGAACACAACGGGCTTACAAAATTCATATTTAGGCTCCTATACAACACCAAGCTCGATGTCGCAATATTCGTCATACGCTACATACAACAGCGGCACAGCAAACTTCCCTAATGTATCACAGAATATATCATCAGCATCCCAGGTATATTATAATAATTCCTTACTGAAAGTGCCACTGTCAATTGGAATAATAGTGGTTTCTCACTTTCTAGAAGTTGGACTATAGCGCTTACGGCAGCAGTTTGTACGGAAATGATAGGGTACCCTTGCAATATTCTGGTTACTACCCGATGCACGGTTATCACGCGACCCCAACGTCCTTCAATGTTGGCAATCTAAATTTCGCTGGTAATATCTTAATCGAACATGTACTAATTTTAAGGACCGATTGAAGTACATACGTGAAACATTGATTTTAGCAGCATTCCCGCGTGAAACATATTCAGTAACGATAATTTCTTTGTCTATCAAGATTCAACAAAATCAGCGCTAACGCTGGATGCTACAACTCACGAAGCCAGCGATCTTACCGCAAGGGAAACCGCAAATATCGAAGGTAACACTATTTAAGTGTACATTTGTGCAACACATCCACCGGAACCGCCGCAAGAATTGAGTTGTTTTCGCAAAGACCTCAATTGTAAGATTAATAATTAAGAATTTCGGACCAACTTTCCAGGGGCCCTTGCGAAGCCTTGCAGACGCGGAAGACGCCAAAGCGGAAGTGGGAACAGTATCGGTTCGGCGGACACGACAGAAGCCGGTCCTGACCGGATATTCATTTGGGATCTTGATGAAACCATAGTTGTGTATCACTCCCTACTCACAGGACATTTTGCGGCGAAGCACCGCAAGGATCCCAATGTCCTAATCCAAGTAGCATACAGAATGGAACAAATGATATTTAATTTGGCTGATACCCACTTCTTTTTTACTGATATCGAGGTAAAGTCACTTAAAACTGATACTTTTGGCACTGCTCACTCGTGGATTATAATGATTAATTATACATTTAGGATTGTGATCAAGTGCATATCGATGATGTTTCCTCTGACGATAACGGGCAGGACCTGTCATCTTATAACTTTGCCAATGATGGTTTTCAATGTGCTTCGGCAAATAATGGTATATGCCTAGCATCTGGTGTGAGAGGTGGTGTCGACTGGATGCGAAAGTTAGCGTTTCGATACCGAAAGATAAAGGAGATTTATAGTAATTACCGGAACAATGTCGGCGGTCTGTTGGGAGAAGCGAAACAAGAGCAATGGTTGCAACTTCGTTCAGAAATCGAAGCACTGACAGACAATTGGCTTACAGCCGCCGTTAAATGTCTAAGCCTTATTAACAAAAGAAGCCACTGTATTAACGTCTTAGTCACGACCACGCAGCTAGTACCCGCCTTGTCCAAAGTGCTGCTGTTCGGCATCGGTGGAATATTTCCAATCGAAAACATTTACTCTGCGTCAAAAATTGGTATGTACCACTACAATATATTATTTATAAATATGGAAAATTCTGGAAACTAATATCTTATGCGTACAATTTGCAGGAAAAGAAAGTTGTTTCGGAAGAGTGGTCGCAAGATTTGGTCGAAGATGTACCTACGTAGTGATAGGGGACGATTCGGATGAGGAGACGGCAGCGCGAGCGCACAATTTTCCATTCTGGAGAATAAATAGTCATTCGGATATACAATCATTGCACAACGCCCTGGAAATGGGCTTTCTTTAATGTCTGAGGTCAACGACACAACAGTTCGAGTATATCGTTAGCCGAAAATTAGAGAGTGATTTCCATAATTAATTAAGTATTGGTCAGCACAAGAAACCAATACAAGGGTCGAATAACTGTAACATTCCTATTATTTATCGAGATAAATACTTAGATTTGAGGTTGGCTGTTGTTCCTCATAAGTTGCCATAATTGATGGCTACATTTGTCGACCGAAAAGTACGATTGACTGGACCAAAGTCCATGAGTGACATAAAATGAAAGTAACAGACGAGAACAAAGATACATCGAAAACTGGGTCTATACATTATACACATTGTTTTAATTTCCATGAAAATAACTTGAAAGTAAAACGAAAGTAACATTACGTAGCAGTCATTGAACGTATATATATATACACATTTATCATTTGTGTACTTAAACCTACAAATTTTTTATTGGTTTGTAGTATGTAAATTTGAGAAACAAAAGAGGCATTAATAAGTGTCATTGCCCTTCCATCGTGATACAATAATTTCTTTGCGAACATTGTCAGATTTTATGACATCTCCGGCAACCGGATTATAACAGTTCAATGTGGTACATACGTTTTAAAGCCGTATATAATATTTGACATGTGAGTAATGTAAACTAGATACGTACAATCATCTATTTTCCAATCGTTCATATCAAACCATCGCTGATTGTTCGTGTTTACATTCGAAGGATTCAGAGAGTCCTATATACACATATATGTTCCATGAGCCCACACTATACAATTTTCTAAGTTTTCAAGGATATTAAGATCGCGCAAATCGTATTTTCGAATTATACAGAACTATATTGTAAAACTGATAATACATTAATTATTAATGCAAAGACACGAGTAGCACAATGGCTAGCCAATGTTATCGCCGTTGACTGTAAAAGTGATTTATATACGATCATTGAGTATATACGCATGTACTCAAAACTTGATATTAAAAAAAGCTCTGAACGTGCTAGAGTTCAATGTTTTACTTAGTTTACTAAAAAGTGGATGAAAGACTAACTTTTTGCAAGCAGTTTCTAACTTATTTTATAAAAATCAAGTTTCCTTATTTTTTCACCTTAAAATCACTAGGGTAACACCACAAATTTTCATCGAAACGCCTTCTAAATATTCAAATATTCAAAGAAAGCGACGTTAGCCTTTACCAGTCATACAAGAAATTAAACATTTCGTTATGTAGTTTTATCAACTAAATCATAGCATTGACACAAATGTTGAAATATAAGTAAAAGAAGCTATGCAAGTTTTGTTATTTACATAAAGTAAATTCTTTAAACTGTTCCAATAAATCTAAAGTAGTGCGGTGTTGCAATCTGGGAGCACATAATCTGAAAATCACACATATTCTTGCAAAATATTGTATGAATAACGTTATATATTTATTCCTCCTATTGCTTTACAATATCTACGTAAGTCATATCAACATGTCGTATGTCTTAACAGTTTCATACATTATTTTTATAAAAAATACACAATTCATACTCCTGATAGCCTCTATTTATACTTACTGTCTGAAAACACAATAATAGAGAGCCTAGAGAAATTAAGGAATATTCGCGTTAAAATTTAACTGATTCTCCACAATTGTTACATAACAACGTATGTTGGGGCAGTCAGTACGCCACAGTTGTTATCTTTTTGTGCCATCAGTATGTAGCCATCGTTACCCCAATAATTAGACCACGAATTCTTTACTAGCCAGTAATCTTTACCATTCAAATTACCATACCCTACAGCCAAAACAGCATGATCTAACGACTCCTCCGAATTACCTATGGAAAATGTAAATTTAGGTTTCTCGTTAATTTATTTCTTTAACCATGGTTTATGAGTGAACTCCGTCTTTATCAAGACTATACATACCACAGGCTGTATCATAGTATACGCCATGGGAATAGAAGGAGAACGTTCTGTGTGATGCGTCAATAGCAATAGAAACTGGACCATGTTTAGCAATGGCAACTTTCAACGCATCTGCGCTTCCTGATGTAACATTAACAAAGCTCTTCATTTTTGCTATGAGTGTGACGTTATTTATATGGCAATAACCATCCTACACAATGAGAGAGAGAGAGAGAGAGAGAGAGAGAGAGAGAGAGAGAGAGAGAGAGAGAGAGAGAGAGAGAGAGAGAGAGAGAGAGAAGTATATTTAGTACCATACCATTTCAATAGTTAATGTCGATAATAACTATGTTTCCAATACCTGGCCCATGTATCCACCATAGTCCTCTTCAGTTGGCAATCCACCATGCTTCATTATCCATTGGTAAGAACGATAATCTTCACCACCATCACAACCATTGTTTCCATAGCCCCATGAACAATCGATAAGAGCTTGTTGAGATAAACGTACCAGTTTTCCATATTTCATGTAGTATGCTCCTTCAACTGCTCCCGTAGTTCCAAAACTCCAGCAAGATCCACAAACAGACTGATCTATAGACAATTGGAAGCAGGTAGATACATTCTAGTATATTTTTTCACTTCTTGGCAAGATTCAATTTACTTAGTTAACAATCTTCAGCATACCTTTCACTGGGGTAACAGCACCATAAAGCCTCCAATCTATATTATCTGGCACTGCTGATACTTCCTTTTCAATGTCATAAGGGAAAGGTTCTCCACCATTATAGCCTGGAGTATATTGCTTGCCTCTGAGTGCTTTTAACTCAAGTTCTGTGCGATCTGCCAGATGATTCACATCCAATTGGTAACCCAAGTTCGCGCGATTAACAGAATGAATCAATCTAAAGAAATAAGCTACTTTCTGATCTATGCTATTAAAGTTTTCTCACTAAAGTTATATACAAACATTTTAAATATACCTCATATTTTGTCTGAATATTTCCTTACGCTTCATATGGTCTAGTCCGTTTGCATAACTTTTCCCATGTGTTTTCCTAAACTTATCGAATGCCACATTTACATGCTCATCATAATTATGAATGAATTCTCGCATCGGATTAAAGGTATAAATATGCTTTTCACCAGGTCCAGGAAAACTGACACAACTAGCATCTAGAATGCAAAAATATATTATATTATTTCTGTGCAGAGCTGCAGTATAGCTATATATATATACACACATACTTTCGGCAATGTTAAAAACATCAGAGCTTGGTGTTTCAAAGGAATACCAATCATAATCCAGATAGTAGTGATCGTAGTGGGAGCCTAAGAGACTGTTAAAACCCTTCATTTCATACCTAACTGGAATTGGTTCTTTCTTTTCAGGTAGGTATGGTGATTTCTGGAATTTGTACACAACCATAATTACTAATGAAAAGCACACAGTACATAGAATGTATCAGTTTATAACCAATTGAACATAGTTTAATTAATACCTTATACCGGATCCATAGTGTGTATTTATTTTTCTTCTCCCCAAACTCTTCCACAAGCCTCCATTTCTCACATAGCAGACCATTAACCATTTCTTCTCCGATGCACTAGGAAAATATTATTGCTTAGAAACAAAGATTTAGCACAGCCCTCATCAGTAACAATCTTAATTATACCTCCATCCCGCTTGTATCAGGTACAATAGCCTGTGGAAAGATTTTCATTTCAAGTGTACCATTCACTTCCAAGCATGTTTCTTCGTTCATAGCAGCTTCTGTGGTAATGGGAGCAATTTTGATACTACTTCCAAACATTCCTTTATGTGATAATTGAAAAGTTTTGACCATTCCTACAGAATTATAAAAAAGTCAAGATTCAATGTTACTTTCTGCAATATAACATGGTATATGTACTTTTAGAGACTTTTTTAATACCTCCATAATAATCAATTCTGCTTGATCCACTCTTGGCATCGTACCATGCATAAAATGGCTCTGTTATCTCTGCGTACGGGATATAAAGAGTTCCCCTGGCTGAATATGCATTGCTAAATGATGGGGCCGTCACTTCAGCATTGCAAACTGCTCCTAAAGAATTGATTATCTCAGGTTAGAGGTTAGTTAAAGAAAAACTTTGTGGTCAGATATATCCTCTTACCTAAAATTAGCAGTAGAGCACAAATGAATGTATGCATTTTGTTCCTCCTGCAATAAAAGCATTCTCATTTCATTTCTGACAATTCCTTATCACTGCTTTGTTGATAACATGCTGACCTAACTTGCATATATTTAATATATATATGTATATACCTACGCACGCCATGATACATTGTTTGTTTCAACCAAACAAAGAACAAATGTTTTGTCACCTATGTATCTATATTACATACGTGATATGAGATGTAAGATGCTCGCAGAAAATTACATTTATATTGAAAGTAAAACAGAGTTAAAACCGCACCTGAAATGTACGAACAATGAATCTGTTAACTTGTCTTACCGTGACGAGACTTCAGTTTTGTTGTTAATCCTCTTGTTATTCACACTGTGCTTTGCGACATCAACTGCTCAAGACAAGACTGCTTGAAACCGTTGAACAGTTGAAGGCTGCCCAACTGCGAATAAACCTGTTGCGTATGCGCATCGCGGTTACACCCCGAGCTCCAATACACATATGAATCACATATGATATGAATTCCATCGCGGGAGTTTCAATACACGCTCGAGAATTTCTCTTTTCCTTTCTTTTTTACTGCAATTCCGAAATTGTACGCCGATAGAATGGCGAAAATCAGGACAACAGCACGTACAGCTACTAGCAAGTTAATTACTAACGATAATGAAAGGGAAACTATAAGAAATGGGATGGCCCCTTTCAAATTATGTTTCAAAACGCTCTCCACCTGGATATTCCGGATTGTAAAACGATAAAGAAAGGTTTCCTAGTAGGCTTGGCGGACATGTGCGTCGGGTCACCCTTCTCGGTACAAATTGGAAGAAATTAGAAATACCTAATGGTACTCCAAAAGGTATTTCGAAGATGGGTTAACGGTTATTGGGGTAGGTTTTTCCCCAGGTTAGCAATCCGCTGACCAACGCTCGGTTTGCCCCAAGTGTTCATTAGAGTACCGCGAATACTTGGGATTGGTCGACGGAGCCAAGAAGGAAAAAGAAAAGTCTAAAGAAATATCAGTTCAGGCGGATAAATTTCGACTGTCAAATAATGAGGATTAGTCTTAAGAATTGTAAATGTGCGGTAGAAGCTTAAATAAATAAAAACTCAACTGGGTTTTCGAGTATTCCTCTTTTCCACGATGAGACAAGTGTACATACCTTAGCTTTCCACGGGTGGCGCGAACTTCCATTTCCTTCCGATACAGCGATCGGCAAACAGACCGCTTGTTGCGTAATGGTACAGGCGGTATAATGCCAGTACTTTTTATGTACTTTATGAACTTGTTGTTTTTTCAGGCCATATCAGTACTGGAAGTACTTACACGCCCGAGCGCAGCTATGGTATTGGGAACTTTTTTCATCTTCCCATATCGTTTGCACTTTCACCACAATGTAAATAAAAACAATCAGCTGTTGTGCTAAATTCGATCTGAAGAAGTTGTCAAATCTAAGGCATCGAGCTAGTACAAGGACAAGGATGCCGCAAGGTAGACGAAAAACACCGTTTAGCGGTAAAGCAAAGAAACAACAGCTCCAAGCTAGAAAACAACGACAAAATTTCACTATCCTTAGTGAGTTTCCATTGAAAGATAGGTTGACAGACTTCAATTTTAAATGAATTAGGAGAGAAACTTCATACTGTGTTGCCCTCAACAGCTGGTGAGAAAAGTGATGATTTGGGATATGAAGGAGCGGTACAGAAGATTAACAAGCAACCGAGAGATGCTGATTCCTCGAGGAATAGATATAGCCTGCAATTCTTTCAAGAGAGCAAAGAAGAACTGATGAAGAGGAGGGAATTGGCTAGGACCACAATAGAATCCTTACCACTGAAGAATCAAGAAGTGTCCGATGACTTCTTTCCACCTGGAGTGGACATGCCCAAGAGGCCACCTTGGGATTATAGGATGACAAAACAACAGTTGGAATTAAGGGAACAAGCTTACTTTACAGTAAGTATTATAAAAATATCATGAAAGTATACTAAGTAATCGTGTATACTTCATTCTTTAATGATATTGTTATTGTTAAATATGTCTCTGAAATATTTTGTTTTTAAAAGGAATACTTGAAAGACATGCACAAGTTAAGTAGCATCAGCTACTTTGAACTAAATCTGGAAACCTGGAGGCAATTGTGGAGAGTCTTGGAAATATCAGATGTACTACTTGTTATAGTTGACATAAGATATCCAGTGTGCATGTTCCCTCCATATTTATATCATCATGTTACTCAAGAGCTGAGGAAAGAAATGATCTTAGTTTTAAACAAAGTTGATCTGGCTTCGCCAGCTTTGGTAGTAGCGTGGAAAGAGTATTTCCAAACACAGTACCCAAATTTACATATTTTGATGTTCACTTCTTATCCAACCTATAATTTAAGAGGCAATACAGATGAAACAGAAGGACTGAAGCAAAGACGTCGGAAAGGAAAGTTGAAAATGGCTGCAGAAGGCGCCCAGAAATTGTTGGACACCTGTAAAGATATCGTTGGTGACAAAGTAGATCTAAGTTCATGGCGTATGAAAATTCAGGAGGAAATGGATACTGAATTTGATATGGATGAAGTAGAACCATCAGTCAATGTTATTATTGAAAAGGAAGATACAAGTTATTATGAACACGAACGATACAAGAATGGAGTGTTAACTATTGGTTGCATAGGCACTCCTAATGTAGGGAAGTCATCGTTAATGAATGCTCTAATGGGTAAGCTTTCCTTGGAACATTTAGGAGAATTGTGCAGAAACGCCAAGCTGGAACTCTATTTATAGACTTGACACATCCATAGGAAAAAAGGTTGTCAGCGTATCCAGGACACCTGGTCACACAAAACATTTCCAAACGATCTTTCTTACAAAAACTGTATGCCTCTGCGATTGTCCGGGTCTAGTGTTTCCCTCGACTGTCCCCAAGCAATTACAGATCTTAATGGGATCCTTCCCGATTGCCCAAGTTAGGGAACCATATACAACTATCAAGTATTTAGCAGAAAGAATAGACCTACCCAAAATATTGAATATCAAACATCCCGAGGATGATGACACATGGTCAGCAATGGATATTTGTGATGGGTGGGCTGCTAAAAGAAATTTCATAACTGCACGTGCAGCTAGACTGGATTCTTACAGAGCAGCCAATTCTCTTCTGAGAATGGCACTTGAGGGAAAAATTTGTATTTATGTCTATCCACCTGAATGGGTGGCTAATAAGGGTACTTATATTTTTCTAACATACAACTACGAATATTAATGTTTTGCCCCGGTTTGAATTAACAGCTTTTGTAATTCAGATAAGTGGGAAAGCCATCCAGAAGTTGAAATTGTTAGGTGGATCCAGGCCAGGAACAAATGGGAGAACTTGGATGCCAGTGACAGCAGGAAGATAGAATACTCATCGGAGGATGAGGAGAATGAAGAAGACGGTGGAATAAGTCAGAAGTCGTCGAAGGACGATGAAGACGATGAAGATGATGTAGAGGAGTCGTCAAGTGGCAACGAAGACATACCTTCGGTAGTAAACAAGTTCGCGGCCCTGTCTGGGAAAATGTAAAGATTTATATTTTAAAAGAAGCTTGTTATCGCATTCCCCAGAATTTTTTATTAATCCTCAAATACAGACCTGCCACGAAATTACTATACACATATTTACAACTATGACAAGGAATGGAAGTACAGTTGATTACGCTTTTAAATAGGGAGTTTCTTTGCAAGTAAAAACCTTTCGTGTTGTATGACTTATTGTTCTACCGCTAGCAATGCTCGTCGTGCAATGCTCGTCGACATTGCGTTTCATTGGTCCGCTATACAATAAGGGCATAAGAAAAGTGATTGTTGAACGTGCACTGAGTAAAGCCAATAGTAGCATGATATAATCAGATCTGTTAGGATTGCCAGTTTCATCTCCTATACAATTCTAGCATGAGAGTGTATGGAATGCGGAAATATCGACTCATCGAAAAATATCTTTAGTCTCTGTTGTTCGAAAACTCCTACGTAGAACTTACGTATTTTTGTCTACGAGTATCTTTATAATTGCCGGCACGAATTAATAATAGAAAACGCACGGCATCTCGTGAAACTACCTTTGAGAAATATATCGAGTTAAATGCACAAGAATAAAGGCGACTGATTGCGCCAAACAACTCTGTTATCAAAATAATATCTTTTCTATACTGCTATATGTATGTATCATAAATTGCATAAGTACCATTGCTCAAACGACAGCTTAAGCACCCAACAATTTCTTTACCGAATATCCAGGAATTGCGTAGAAGAATAGGAGCATTAATACTATTAAGCCAATCGCTAGTAGTGATCTCAAAATGGCCCATTTATAATTGTGCCAAACGATGTATTTGATTGATTTCAATGGATTGAGGAACCACATGAACGACGCATCCGGTCGGCTGTAAAAAGAAAACCATTGTAAAGAATCATGATATTTTGTTACATTAGAAATAGCATTATTGTATAGAAATTTCTGAAATGAATTCTAGAAACATTTAGCAGCATCTATGTAATCGTATTTTGTACTTAGGCTTGTCCAACGGGTCGGGTTCGCTTCTTCCAAATCCCGCCGGGTTTTTCTCAGCTTCCTCTTTCGTGAGTAAATGGATCTCGGCTTCGACTTTACCCTGAAGTTAGAAATACGGTGTGGATTACAAGATTCCCACAAATTTCGATCAATTGATCCCATACCGTCAACTCCATATCCTCATTTTCTTTCTTCACGTAAAACGGCCACCAAGCTTTTATTCTCTTCTGCTTGAATATGTTTACCATGGGTACTGAACCGTCTGTCTTCAGCATCTCTAGAGTGCAGAGTTTGCTACTTTTGGCACCGCGAGGAAACCGATTCAGATCAAGAGTGATCGCACCCAAGAAGTCGTCGGCCGAAAAATGATCCGCATCCCAAACCTAAAGTGAAATTCTTAAGATCCCGTAGGAACTTTGAACAGAATTGCAATAAGTTTCCCCTACTTGTAATTCCAAGCGAGCAGGAATCTTGCATTCCGTCTCGTCCCAACTGAAAAGGCTCTCTTTTCTGTTAATTACTATCTTCTCTTCTGCTACGAGGTAGTCAAATGGGTATATGAAACGCCAGTTGAAGTTCCCTTCCCCGGTTAGGGATCGGTAGTGGATGTCTGTAGACTGACAATCCTCAGGTCCTTTCAGCCACCTGCACAAATTTACGCCCACCATTCGTACCCTTCCAGTCCATTGAAAAAGCTCCATTTAAATTGTATACTTACCCCTTAACATATATATCGCTCATTTTCTCGCCAGTGAAAAATGCATCGTCTTCCAGAACAACGTCATCTGTATTCCAGATGATAATCCTGAGTTCGTAACTCTTAGGTTTCCTCGGCGAAATATCAATAGAAGGCCCGGGGGATGGCATGTCCATGGGGAACATGTCAACCCACATTTCTAACTTTCCTTGCTCAATTCCTGGTTTCTCAGGATTATAAAGGGGTCTTGTTTCAACATGTTCAGGTACTAGGGCGCAACCAATTCTGGGAAAGGCGTGCCATTGATGAAGGACAGCTAGTGCAAGATGTTCTTCCATGCCTGTTAAAAATAATAATTGTTTTCTCCTTTTAAAAATCTTTCTTCAATTAATTTACCAATTTTTTCAACTGACGCTATACCTTTTGAATGGACGTAGAACTCCATTTCTTCGTTCGACAGAGAGTACGTCTTTCTTCCAATCGTTACTCTTCCGTGAGTATAGACTGGTCCATCGACTTTTCCATCCTTACATAATTTTGATAAAATCTGTGTCGGCTTCATTGCGTCCCTCCACTTGTTGTAGCCTGACCTAATTAACGATCATGCAAACATACATAATAAACTTATCTATAACGCAAATACTGCATTATCCGGGATCAGAACTTACTCATCATATTTTTTAGGAAGGCTACACGTAGCTCGGTGCCTGCTATAGAATCGATTCTCTAAATCGATCTTTGTTTCACCGATCATGTCGTCCGAACCAACCAAATCCCAGTCAAGGACTTGGACTGTAAGTAGAGAGTCCTGTGGAAAAGTTGCTTCTATCTCGAAGCACCTGAAAAAAGATTGAGAGAAATAGTTCTCAGTCAGACTTGTCCACCTTGGACAGTTAATTAGAACATTGTTCCGACACATACTTCCCAAAAACTGGATTCAGCTGCTTGGAGACATAATTCTCTTTGTCGCTAATCCTCTTGCCACCCAGCTGCAATACAACGTAAGGATCTGCCTTGCCATTGAGATCGCATGGATGAAGATCGTTTGCCTTGACTATGTAAACTCTGACCAATACGTGAATTGGTTCGTTCGAAGGTACGCCTTGAAAAAAGCCGTATTGTGGATCAAAACCCATTATCGTATGATCTATTAAATCTTTGGGAAGGGGCCATTTGTAAACTTTGAGGGCGCCTTTGAAGTTCCCGACAATTCTAGACTCATCCTCGGTCTCGTCGCCAGTTTTCTTGCCACGATAGAGTTCGAAGGTATGTAGCCATTCTTTAAACTGTTCGAATTCTGGCTGTGATTCTAGTTCGTTTGGATAGATTTTAAGCAAGGCTGTTTTCGAATATTTCCTTGCCACGTGCTTTGGACTTAGCTTTGACGCGAAACGCGCTGCATTTGCCGTCGATTTCAATCCGAATAGCTTCTTGCTGGTTTGTACGCCGGGGCTCTTGTCCCCGGATGAGCTAGTTTGATTCTGATTGCCAGTTTCCTCCACGAACATTGGTATTGTTCCATTTGCTTGATTGTGAAAAATAAGTTTTTCTCTTCTGAGCTCCTTATTTTCTTCGATCATTGCCTCGACAGATGCAAAATACTTGGTCCACCAGTCCTGGCAGCCGTCGCCATCATCAAACGACGAAAAGTCGCCTGAACAGAAACTCATCAAGTTAGAATGAAAGAAGAATTCATTGAGTTATTAAGTTAAATTAGGAATACGACGCTCCTACCCATACTCCCATCGTTGGCCAGACTCTGCTTTCTCCTCAGATTCTGCTCGGTTTTATCCCTCTTCGTCGGCCAACCGTGATCCAAACCCAAACTAATGATTGTGTCTCCATTGGTCGCCTCAAAATCCACTAAAGATTCCGAAATTGAAGCCTGTTGTTGCTTAGGCCTCGAAGGATCGAAAGTCAAGGCTAAAAAGGATAAGAAACCGGCTGGTAAACATGAGTTCATTTAGGAAATCTGCATCTATTTTTTCTTCCATACCGGCTCCTTGTAGTTGCAGGAGATTCCTTTTCCTGTCCTCAGCGTCCTTGGCTCGTTTCGTCTGAGGGAAGTACATATACTTGTGTATGGAATTAATAGTGTGTGTCCCAACGAGCGTGTATCTCCCGAAGCTCCGGCAATCAACCGCTCTGATAGTAAGTGGCGGCCGATAAAGTTCCTGCTCCGGCAGTTCCAATTCCAGGAACTTGATCGGGGTATTGAAGTTTGGATTCTTCTTTGCGTTTGCTATGACGGATGAGTATAAGATATGTCCGGCGCACTCGACGTCCACTCTCGGTTTGTCCACCGTTAGAAGATGTACTCTCTTGAGATCACGCAAGCCCCAGAAGAGCACTTCGATTCTGCCAAAAGGGATTTGGTGATACAGAATTCAATTGTTCTTAAAAGGGACCATTTAACATGAAGACATACCTATATTTGGAAAGGGTCGGCCGAATGCCAACAGGAACCGGAAGAATAGGGCCTTGGTCGAGCATTTGCGGGAGTGGCTGAAAAGCCAAGACTTCCTTGGGATCAGGCAATGTCGGAAAGGCGTAGTCCTGCGTAGAGGGATGTTCGAGAAGTTCGAAGACTGCTAAGAGTTCGCCGGCTCTGGAAATGCCTCGGGTAATGTCGAACCACTCAAGAGACGGTGGGAATTGCGGAGGACAGTAAGGCTCCGAAGCCAATTTCACGTGGGGTCTCGCAACTGCGCGTCCGATGTACTCTGACTTCCCCTAGAACCCAATCACTCCATTACTGATTCGCCCTAATGTCTTATCTTCGTTCAATCACTCTTGAAAAGTCAAGTTTCGCGTGCAAGAGAGTGTGCACTTTAGTCTGACACGTGCCAGGCTTAAAAATACTTTCTGCTTTAGTATACGTGGTTTAATCCTTTGTTAATACGACAGATGAAGGTGTGTATTTTAAAGGCTTAAATGTGGGAATAAGAAATTAAAATAATTCGGTGGCACCATCGGTGCTGAAAGATAAGGGTGAGACACACAGAAAACAATATATTAAGGAATTTACCATCACAAACTTGAATCATACAAGTTTATAGTTACAGTGATTTTACAATGATTATACAATGACAGTACGAAAAAATGCGAGTTACGAACATAGCGTTGTCAATAATGGAAGCGCAACAGCAGTGTAGAATTGATACGGTATAAATGTTGTATACATATCATATGTTAAAGCAGAGCCCTCATGCAGTTTTAAGTCCATAGCTAGAAAACGACTCTGCAAAGAAAAACCGTGAATCATAGGAGCGTTGTTATCGTCAGTTGTTTTTCTTTACACAAATCAGAATGACAGTATCAATCGGCTAACAGTAATATGAAACAGAAAATATGTTTTATAACTGCATGAACCGATTTAAACATAACTTACCACTTTATCCTGATCGAAGATTTCAATGACGATCGGGGGTGGGTCTTTCTTTATTTCCTCCGCCGTACCGTAGACGAGAATATCATCGAAGACAAGTAGCTCGTCCCACGTGGGGCTCAAGGTTTCGTCGATCACTTGGGTGGATTTGCAATATTCTCCGCAGATCACTCTGGCAAATGGGTCGGATAAACCCGAAGCATCGCTACCGATTAATGATCTGGCTTGATACATGTGAGCCCTTAGTTGGAATTTCTGAGATCAAATATATAATGTATTGAGTTGTTTCTTTATGATTTCTTAAAAGAAAAGAATCGGTCTTACATGCTTGTCAACGTAATGGATAACACTGGGAGGAAGAGCACGCGGTTTATCAACATTCTTCAACTCATGACCGATTCTGTAACCCTTCGGCAAGTCTTGAATAAAGTATTTCTTGTGCTTAAGAATTCCCAGCCACATGTAAATCTGTAACTTGGTCTGAATGGCCCAACCTGACGGGCCGAATCTTCTCTTCCCTGGAAGCTATTGGAAAGTTCCTCTCCTTGGAGATCCAAAGCGCCTCTGTACTACCTAATCTCTCATTTATCTAGAACTGGTGTGGACTTACTTTAAGGAACATGGTTTGTACTTTGCCGCAATGGCGACCGCACTCTTCGTCGACGATCGAATATATTAATTCTCTTCCTGGTATTCTCTGATAGGCGACTCTTCTGCCAGAGCTGATCACCCAGATGAAAACGTCTGGCAATGAATCTTGAGGCTGAAACATATCTGTCGTGTAAATGAAATTATTACATTTAATATGTGGATATCACAAAACCAGAACTAACATCGTCTACGAGGAACTTCAACTTCTGGAGATATCCCTGAGCAGTCTTAAAACGTTCCTTAAAACTGTTTTTGGTTACGATTGCTTTAAGATTCCTCGACATCACGGCAATGTTCTCCAGATCTCTCTGACAAAGCTTTGTTCGTTCTTTGTCAAGTTTTGTTTTGCCCACTCCCGGTCCGGTCACGCTAGATTTGCTGATGCTCACGTAGCGGTTGCAATTGGCACTCAATTCCTCGAGAGCGGACTTTAAAAGCTTCTCGCTTCCCGGATCGTCCAAGTGCATTTGTACTTCGGCCAGTCCCTCTTCCTAATTGTTTAACGACTATTGTTAGATTCGATTTTTCTCATCCATTTCAATAGGTTCCGTTTTGAGTTCTCGATAACTCACGAGTTTCTCGGCGATCTTTCCAATGATATTACTGTTGTACATTCTTCGCCTGTAATCCGGCCAGACACTTCTCACGTGCAGACAGGGTTTGTCATCCCAGTAAGGTAAGAAATAATAGATCTTGTCGTGTGTCATCGGCTTATTTGCGGGTGTCGTGCTCTGCCAGGAGCCACTAAGGACCTCTTGTAATTCTTCCTCATCCCCAGCAGTGCCCGATTTCGAACCCATATCATATACCTGGACATACATTTGAACTTTAAAGTTTCGATCATCCAATAGAACGGTGCTATTGCAGTAATGTCACTGGACTTTTAACACTTCCCACTTACTTTCACACGTTATTCTAAGAATACTCTTGTTTTGTTTATGCGATATTCGTAGAAGCTTTAGGTAATGCAATCAAGATCTCACTCGGGAAGTAAAGCGATAGAAGAGGAAGTAAAAACTTTATGAAGGTAACTGGGACACTTTAATGAATACGTAAGTAACGCCTGCCGGATTAAAGTTTCAATCGATCTTGACCAAAGAGAGGGCGAACGTCCCAACAGCTAACAAGGTTTTATTTGCAATAGGGAAATAGTTTTGTGTCACACGTGTCTAAAAGAAGTGGACTTTCCGAAAAGCTAGAAACTGTATACCTTGGAGCTTTCATTGTGACCATCGAGGGCATTTCCGGCATTGCCAATCGATATTTCGAAGTACATGGGCTTGTCACTGAGTTTCTTATCGATCATAGTTGCATCCATGATAGTAGCGAAGAGGAAGAACTCTTCGTTTCGAGCGTAGGCTGTCTCATTGATGGGAACCGCGGGCTCTATCTCAACTTCCGAGGGTGCCATGTCCACATTGTCACTTATTTCCGTTCTAATCGCTATCATCAGCCTATACAAATTACAGATGAAACGAGGATTACTACATTTCACTTCCACCCTCAAATATGCATTGAAAGTGGTGAAATTTCAATAATCACAGCCGCAGCAGAGTAAAGAGAGGTTCAATAAATGAAAGAAGATAATTGAAACAAGAGTTTCAGAATAGGGTTAATAAAAATGTGAAAAGCAAAGGACGAGAGAAACCTTGCTCGATAAGATATCCCTTCACCAAGACCGGCGTTAAGGGTGGAATGCTCGTCAATCAGACTGTAGTCCCGGATGCTTCCATAAAGGTGAATGAAAGCTGGTCCAAAGGTAGGAAGAAAGCCCTTCTCGCCATCGTTACTGATCTGCTTGAGATCGACAAAGTGCGTGCCAATCACTGTCGCGTGCACGGGATCGTTGTCGCATAGCTGGATTTTGATTCTTTGACAAAGAGGCGGAAACATCTCAGAGAAGACGATCTGCTCGTTCCAGACCGGCGCGTAGCTGTGCCTCTTAACGCTAGTTTTTCCCTGGGTACAGAAAACAATATTTCTCGTCTCGCCGGCGCTCCAAGTTTCTATTATAAGCTGTTCTGAAAGGAGCGGAAGTCTCCTGACAAGACCGGCGAGGAATGTTCGCCGCGAATGAAAGATTCGTATATCCCACACAGTTATATTTTTCTCTTCCTTTTCTATGTTACCCTTGACATTTCTCGCATTGGAAAAATACTTTTATACCTTTCCCCAACACGTTGAAGGCCACAGTGGGAATACATAATACCAGCGGCTTATGTCTAAGAACTTCCCTCGTATTACCTTCTGACCTAGGCAGAGTGCAATACGAAAATGCTACATACGACTTTGACCTTAGAATCTGAACCGATCGTATAGAGATTTCGCGTTACACGGCCGCTGGATTTACAAGCTTGGTAAGCCTTGGAAAAGTGCATCTTTCTTCGCGAGTTTGGTTCCGTCGAGGTACGTGGGTACTTACACTGAGACCAGCGAAGGATACTTGAACGTAAGGATCGACGAGGTCCTTCACTTCCCCAGTGAAAGCTTTCTTCACATTTGCCATAATACTGCTGTTCATCTTGGGCAAACCATCTGCTCTGTAAATCTTGACGATGAACTTGGCTCGCTGCCTCTCGATTGGTACTCCATCCGGAAGTAAGAGATTCCCTTCGATGTCGTCCTCGTCCTTCTCGCTCTTCGGTGGGATTTTTATCGAGTCACCCTTGCCGATCACACAGATGTCACACTTCAAGTAGCCCTTCGGTCCTCCGGCAATGTCGTCGGGGTCAGTTAGCAGGGCCCACTTATGGTAGAACTGGTGATCTGTGAATTTCCCAGGGCAATGTGTAATTGGCTAATCACACTTGCGTGAGGAAACACACATAAATAGAAAATAATGGAACAGTTATATTGTCGTGAGACATAATGGGTGATAAATGAGTTCATAGAAACAAACTCGACGGCATTGCGGCTGATTTGCCCCAATTAAAATGAAACCTTATTTACCGAGAATTAGCATGATCCCGTATTATACACGATTCATTAGAATAACCATGAAATTCCTACAGCCAGTAACACATGTGCGTGATCAGTAATGTTGAATTATCGGGGTATGATAAAATTGATCCTTTATCAAGTAATATTAAAACGAGCAGAGCGCTGCTAGGTAGCTTCTGCAACACATAGATATGTAATACTTACTGCTCGTTGAAGCTCTCGAAATAAAATGGTAAGAGAGTATGAGTGGAGGTGGAGGCGGAAACATGCGGCCCCGTTACACGGCACAGAACAAATCGTCCAAACGCTCGAAAAGAGAGAGAGAGAGAGAGAGAGAAAGTTGAAGTGCTTTTCGACAGGAGTGAGAATTTCGCTTTGACTGATTTGAAGGCGGCGAATATCGCAGCCATGAGATGAGAGAGAAGTGTACCACTGAGTAGAGAAAAAGAGAGGGAGGAAGTTGAAAGGAATACCTGGTTGCGCCCAAACAGTCGCGATGTCTAATTTAAAGCTGCCCAGCGTTAGATTAGCGCGTAAGAGATTCCGCGATTGCTGCACCTGTGTATGCCAGTAGAACAAGTTCACTTCATGCTTGCTAGTCATCAATCTTTTTGCCCGTCAAAACGAACCAGCGGCAACAAATATTTCACTTTCAACATAACTTTTCGCTTTGATTCCGCGCCATTCTACCCCCAACTTTCAAATTTTACATCAGAAACAAAAGAGGGCCGCATTGTGGGAAGAACATATGTTCGAATATTTACTCCTCGAAACTCGTTGAGTGGTCGACGTTACATTGGCGAGGGAAAACTAGACGAGGAACTAATATTAAACGGAACAGAACTCTCTTGACGCTGTTGGTGGGTATCGCAGATGTCATAAGACGACAGTATATCTGAACCAACTCAAACAACTATTCAAATAGAAATCGAGCAATCGCGTTGGAATATGTCGAGTTGATACTAACTCGAGACGATTGAAGAGAAGTGGAGTTTTAATTGAAATAGTTATTTGTCGACTCGCGCCGTTCGTGCGGGGCGTTTTCGCGGCAGTGCTCCTCTGAAATCGATCTAAGTCACTCGACCAAGTTACCCTTGCAGTAAAACAGTAAGAAAGGCTAAGGAAAGAGTATCACTTACCGAAAGGTTGATTATTTTGTCGAAGAGCATTACAGGCGGCATGTGGAAGTCGAAGACGAAATACTGAAAGCAGAAGCACAGTCGACTGGGTTACTTCAAGTGATAGAGATTTATCTCTCAAGTGAAAGAGAAGCGTACTTCATTGTAATAGGGGCAATTCGTCGACTCCTTAACGCTGGTATATTTCTTTTGATCGCCCACTTGAACGCACACCACAGGATCCATGTTGAGACCGGCGAGTTGTCTAGCCTCGATGATTGTCACGCAGACTTGATAGTCCTGGGCTTTTAGCGCAGTCTGCCCGGTGTCGTTTGTCTGAGAAAAAGCAGCCAGTTTCCAGGAACATTCTAGTCGAAGTTCAATGTAGCACGCAATCGTAAAAGCACGCGCTTCAAGTACTTAGCAGGGCATCGTGTTCAAGGTTCGAGAATTCCCTTTTCGAGATCGACTCGCCGGGAATTTCAATGAAGAAGACCAGCTGCGTGTATCGTGTATGATAAATCGTGGCGTGCCATGAACAGCATCGCTTTATCATCGAAAATTACGTGAAATTTATGGGACTTCTGTACAGCCAGCCGTGTAAGTACATATAATCGGCTTCTTTTTTCTTTGCGAAATAATTTTCGTTATATCAAGCCGAGCGTAATCCGATAGAGGATGGTCGATATCGAGAAGAGGATGGCATTTCTTAGTGTAAGATATTCTGCAGGAAACTCGAGAAATTGAGAGCTATTGTTGAAGGAGGGATGCTAAGGTAGAAGAAAGCGCGGAACTTCTTATGCAAAGTTGGTTATGTCTTTTATCACCAAGAGCTCTCTCCCACCCAACCCCTTTCCTATGAGCAGTTCACTTTTATATCTACAGCTAGTTCCATTAGATGTTGAGTTATGTTAGTGGAACGTATTAAACTCGAGCTCTGAAACGTACACGGCTTAAGGCAACCTAGAAACATGGAAAGGTAGGCGTACTCTACTCTACAATAAAGCAAATCTCGCATAACTTCACTTCACTCTAGTACACACCTTCATTGTATACCATCAGGAATATGCAAATTGCGCGAGGAAAAAATACCCGCTTGACGTATGCTTGAATAAAGTAGGAGGCGTTAATAGCAAGTATTTCCTTCCTCTGGTTTGCCGGCGTGCCAGACCGACCCTACAGGTTGCATTAAAATTCAGAGCTGCTCCACATCTTTAAAGATAGAGATCGCTGCTAAAATGATTAACGCAACCAGCCATGCACAATTTACCCTCGGCTAATTTTCCCCATTAATGATACCAGATTAACCGACATAAAAAATAATGCTGCTCCGGGGTGCTTGGGTTAATGGGGATTGTTATATACCTTTGGCTTTGGTTTTTTGCTGGGCTTTACCGGCGTCTCTTGAGGCTCGGTTGTAGCGGTCAGATGACTTTCGCAATCGGAGGCATTGCTATCCAAGGAAGTCATTGAATTCGTTCTGGAGGGTTCGTTCGATGTGGTGCAGCAGCTGGAGTCTTGGCGATCGAGTAATTCCCTCGTCTCGGAAGGACTGTCGCAGGAACGAGTTCTTGGCGGCCTCTGCTTTCCTAGCTTCATAAAAGACCTCATACTCTTGAGAGTCGAGTTACGGCTGTAACATCAGAGCATCCTTCTACTTCAGTTTCCTTTACAAATCGACACTTTCTTCACGCTATTTCTAGTATTCACGTGGCCAACCATTTGACCCTATTGTCGATCGGCTACTTTTATAATGAGATAGACAAATGTCAGAATTCAAATCTATTTATAGAAATGCTTTTCATGAAACTATTGCACTCTTTCCTATAATTGGGCAGATTACATAATTTCGTTATACATCTGGAAAATGCCAGTACATATGTAGTGAGTGGTCAACTAAGTATTAGTGATTAAGAAGCTAAAGGAGATTTAATGGAAGTTGCATCAGAAGTTTAGAGCTTTTCTAATGAGCCGGCTGAAACAAGCACAAGTGAACATATAAACTTCATTGATGAAGGAAATCTAGCACGCGACGCCAGTCTACTACGTGTACTAAATAGATGCAGATAACCGTCAACACGCACGAACTCATTCTCCTTTTTCCCTTTATAAAAATAAATGTTATAACTTCACCCTACAACAGTCCGACACATTTCCCCAGAGTATTTGTCGCATTGCTGCAATCATTTCATGCATTCTCGACTGTTTCGTCTATTAACACGCTCTATGAATGGGACGGAATTGAGATAATTAATAGAATTATCGAGAAACTAGTGGGTTCGGTGCACGAGCGATGTGTCAATTAGGCATGACATCAATTCACCCTTAGTGTCTGCGGGATGAAATGAAATCACATCAGTGTGGAGTTGCGAGTTTAGTTGATTATTATATCATGACATTATTATACCGTGATTAATGTTCGGAATCATTAGGTTATACAATCATTAAGCTTCCGGTTATCCAATATGTCGGTGAAAGCCTCCAGGAATCACAATTATCATGGAATGCAGTTGGAAAAATCTGTTTCGTTTAATTCACGCTCCATGAATATATTCGCTTTTTATTTGATGAATTTTGCAACAGAACATTTCTGTGGCAAAGGGAAATGCCAGCTGCTATCCAGAAACGAATCATTTCGACCGCAGTGTATTCGGAAGGAAAATAACCAGTTTATTTTCGGAGTTGTCCCTATCCCCGCGGGCCATAAAATCCATTGCTCAAATATTAATAGTCGCTGATAATTATTCAGGCGTTTTCATATGTAAATTTGCTGATGATCCAGTTTCGGGAATATTGCGAATATTTCAATAACAATGCACAGAAGCGGCCAATTAATCTAGTTTTACTTTTCCGATAGGATTACACAAATTCGAAATGATGTTTAATTGAGGCCGACATTGCGCAGTTTGAGTTGTTCCGGCTGACCAACCATTGATCCACTCCACTTAACGTCTGCCGCGTTAGTTACTGTCAGATTCTGCTTACTTACGTTAGTATCGGAAAATTATTAAATCACATTCTAAACTTATTGTATTTCACTTTAGCCGTAATCTACACTCTAATTCCATTAGCAAGGCAAATGTAAAAGATATAAAAGCTTCGCGTAATGATTTTTATTCCAGGAACAGGTCTTCGGTTTTTGTGCAACTAATTATTTTTGCCTTTCCGGATCAATTGCCCTTTGAATTTGGTCCTTTTTCCTCGCCTCTTTCTACGTGCGCCGAATTGCACTTCCATTCTGTTCGAGACCGGTGCGTTTTTGCCTGATTCACCCACCCAGACACACACACACACACACACACACAGCGATCGTTCACTTTGTGGGGCTGTGGATCCAACCTGCACTAGTTTTTGTACTGCTCGAAGCAGCCAGCTCCGGGGATACGGATTAAAAGGCTCCTCTATTCGAGCACGAATTTTTCCGGATGATCGCGTTCTCTCCATGGCGATTGAAGATATATCCCCTTCACAGATCAATAGTGAAAGCGATTTCGCAAAAGAATAAGAGAAGTAAAGAGAGAGAAAAAAAAGCCATAGGATTGCATACTACTGTTAGCGGGTTGCCCATTTCCCAGTCGATCGGAGCAAATACTGCTTCATTGAAAATCGATTAATAATTTATAAAGTCTCACTATGACTGACATTCGAAATGAAATCCTCTTGCTAGAGACCAAGTATGAAACATTTATTATCCATGCTTTTAGATCAACGTACCTTTTCCTCTCCGGTGATTTGTCAGCCGTGGAGACTGAAGTTGCCCTCTTCATGAATCCTCGTTTCGAGCTTTTTTCCGGGGTGTGCCAAGAACCTCTCCTCTTTCCTGAGCTACTGTTCGCCTGTTCGAGGTTTCGTTCCAAGTTTGCTATGTTCTGCTCGATGTCTATTAGCATCTGTTGCTCATCCTCCATAATCTCCGAGACGGCGTAGGAGCTAGAGCTTCCATCGGGTGGGTTGTAGCGAATTTCGAAGCAGACCGCAGCCTGCACATACCATTGGACCAATGGATCTCTATAGGGTAAATCCGTGCTAGCAAATATTCCGCGAACCAAGCGGTAACTACATCGTGGGTGAAACAAAAGGTCATCCGGCTGATTTGCCACATTCAAAATAACCCAGGCTACGCAACTACCATCCATCGAAGGTAGATTCGCACCAACGGACGAATAATTAGTCAGATTGGAATATGCATACAAATTAATCCCATGGTATGTAAACTTATTATATGATAAATGTATCATTTTAGATCTTAAAATAATATGCCATAGTGTTCCGTAGTGCAACCCTTGTCGGCTTTCTCGGCAGGCAAGCAATTATTTCCGAAACTGTTCTTAATAGTCCCAGCGACTGGTTTCTTCACACTGTAATTAAGTCTGCGTGGGTTGATTGCTCGGGTGAAATGCTATTCCGAATTGGATCTTGCAAGCGAGTTGCTATTCCACGGGGAACTTCGTCGGGGAAAATAAATGCCGTTCAGTTTTCATTGGTCAAGTATGGTAAAGTAACAAGTGATTGGGGATGTGCTTCAATTTCGTGGAGTAGCCGATGAAGGAATAGGGGGATATATTGGAGCCAAGACTATCAGGAAATGAAAACCTGATTGCTTCTTTTCCAATGTTCCGGAACATCGGAAGGGAAATTCATAAGTTGTGTCGCGTTTACAGGTTTATACAGCAATCATCACCTGCATTGTTTATTTATAAACATCAAGTATTTTATGAACTTCCGGAGAAGAACTTTAATATTTGTATGAAGCAGTCTTTTGTCGGTTGTACACGAATTCCCACGCGTAAAAATGGGGATCGATTCTCACGAGAGTAAAAATGCAATTTTACATTCGACACATTAAATCCCGCGAGTCCAATCAAGTCCCACATCTCGAAAGTCCAGGTATCTGCCCGTCCCTTCTACCGGATTTGGCACATAGTCTGTGGCTTTTTATATTCATGAAAACTATCCTATTCTCACCAGGGCATCATACAAAGAGAATCGAAAAGTTTCTATATCGCGATAGAAAATGTCAATTACGTAGACTTATATTGTTAGACCTACAAAATCTTAAAAACCTTATGTTTCATTCATGCAAGTTTCACTAATGTCATCGATTTCCTTAATATTGACATTTTCAATGGAAGAACAATAAATCTCTCTGCATTTCCCTTCTATTTTGTTTCCCTTCTTCTCTCACAGTTTACTATACGTTCTCATCTCGTGCACTGATTCATCGCGGCTGACCATCTGATTTAACATTAGAGCCACGAATAGTATATTACGAAGCCCCATGAAACATGCTGGCCCGTATCTTTATTTCACCGTGCCACGAATCTTTAGCTTCGCGTGCCACTGATTAAAAGTACGCCGTTACCTAAATTCATTTAACTTACAAATATGTAAGTTAAACGATTTCTTCTGCTTGAAAACTAGGTAAGGCGAAATCGGCGAAGAATTCGAGAGACGTGTTGGAAAAGAATTGATGCTATTCCAGACAGAATGGAGTTAGCGTATCCAAGCAGAAGAGGGCTAGTAGACTGCGTGAATTCGTGTACTAGTGATCCCAGTTGATAGGCAAAGCCCATCTGCGAGATTCCCAGATACTACCAGACAGGAATATAGCGCGGCTCGAATTTACTGTGGAATTATCCGGCCGGATGATGAGCTTGAACTTGAAATACGCCCACGTAATTTCACGATAAAGTCGAGCGCACATCTGCAAGTAGCCGAGTTCAATGGTGGCATTCAATAGAGGAATGAGTGGTTGCGTAATGGTTGGAACATGCGGTTCATTATTCCTCCGAATGAGCGATCGAGATTGAATAGAAATAATAGTATTGTTTCGAGTATAGTAGAGGCGATCGATAAGGTTCGCGATAACTATAGAAAGTCGTCCTCAGCTCCGAAGAGTGCGAGCACTCCTGGCTCACGTAGTAGAAAACGAGCGCTCCCTCGGGATTTTGGTTGTATGTATTATTAAAAAGCATACCGGAAGCGGCTTATTATTAAGATCGACAAGAGAGTCCGTGACAGCAATTTTTCCGTCCCGGACGACGGTCTGCAGTACTAATCCATATCTCGCGACGACTTTCTCAGTTCGCAGGACGCCTCGGGACACCACTGATAGTTGCACAACTTCCGTTTCCTCGACTGGTCTGCCCAAGTTCCACGTGAAGCTCTGCAACAGAAAGTAAGCCAGACACTGTCAATCCAAACCAATTTCTTTCACTCTCTCTCTCCCCCATGAACAACGTTTGCCAAGCTATTGATATCTATAGTCTCTCCAATCGAAAGCGTCAAAAGCTTTTATTAAACAGGCGAGAGAATTTTTTCCCCAAGTTATCTCATTTGCCGGATATTGGATATTGCGGCGTAATGCGGCTGGAAGCGGACAATAGTCGGCCACATTGGGAGAGGCAGCAGTTCCAGTTTGTTCTCTGACAATACGTGGAATATTACATTGCACTGCTCCTATGGAATTGCATCACGGTATCCCATATTTCACACAATACCACGATATCCCTTCACTGCGATTTTTCTCCAATTCTCGTGTAATTAGCCAGTGCAGATGTGTGGCTTCGATGATTAATTAATGAATCAAGGTCAGTCGGAGCATTTTGGGTCGGTGCGTGATGGAAATTTGCTCACTTCATTATTTGCTCGCGTATGTAGATACAAATATGTACATGTATCAGAGGAGAGGGTTTGGTGGTAAATAGCCGGGAAAGTAGGGCATGCACGTACAAAGTTGAAATTACGAGCACTCGCGCCCGTACGTTCTGGCAGCCCCTTCCTTCCAGCCGCGTTTAACGAAGTCATTATTATGATATCAGGGTCCACTCGCCGCAGCTTAAGTGCTTTCCAAGTAAAGTCGAAGAAAGGAAGACAAGAAATATTATTAACACCAGGACTTGTTAGCAACATTTCTATTTGAATGTCTGGTGAGTGTGGTTGAGGTATCCCAATGGTACTATCAGTCAGCTTGAGCATAACGCCGCGGCGGTTCAAGGCTCGGGCCAGTATATTCCACATTGCCGAGATAGTCACGGAATCCCATACGCTTCAATCAATTTAGCGCCATATCGATAACGCGCCTACCTATTCGAGAGACAGGCTAGCATTTCGAGGGAAGATATATGAAGGCGAAACGTAGAACTTACTAATGGGGTTGCGTAGCAACCGGTACAAAAACTCTTTTACTCCTGAATGTCAAACCGCAAAAGTAACCTGCATTTTTGGAACTAGGCAAAATAAACAAATGAACCATTCATGTGTTTATTATTGCTGATCTCTCTACGTCCGCTTATCGATTATCTTTACATACATAAATCTGTAAGCGGTTTTGAATGTTTGTTTGTCTCTACATATGCAAATATGTATGCATTTTTTATATGTTTGTTTGTCTCTACATATATCTATATAAATGTGTAGGCATTTTTTGTATGTTTGTTTGTTCCGATTCGTCGGGAAAAGTACTCAACAGATTTCTATGGAATTTGCACGGTTCGAAGGCAGAAGGTCCTCGGAGTAATCTGACAAAGAAGAGGATAAATGTTTTTTCTCTGTTGTTAGAGTGGTCGAGTGGTATCGGGCGGCATCCTCCCCGAAACGGCGAAACGGGCCGGCGAAGCTATGCTCGACTTTAAGTTCGGAGATCGATTTACAAATTGGAGGTTTTCACCCGCAGGCTATATAAAAGCAACAAGTAATTGTTTTGCGTGGAGGAGATAGACGTTATCTAGTAAGTTTAATCCTGAGCTTCCGGATGGAGGGGGTCACCTTTATAATGGATTGGTATTCGTGCGTCATTCCTCTTGATTGCGAGTAAGAGCTTTCGATGCCGGCGCTACGCGTCCCTCCAATATAAACTCCGGTTAGTGCTTCAACTGAATTTTACGAGCATTTCCTCGCGCAATTTCTCAAATCTCACCGTTTCCACCCAACTATACAGAACCATACTCTAATCTACTCGCCGCCGATCAAGTACAGGATAATATTAATGTGAGTCTTACATGGCTTCTCATGTGATGTAATGCGAGGGTTGACCAATGCCTCGATCGATTCTAGTGTCACGCAGCTTTCTCCTCTAACAATAAGCGTGACATAAGAGCTCAACGAAATAACGCGGATATTCCATATAACGTTGGCAATATAGCCGACCACGAGAGATGACTATTTGCCTTCTTTCTTGCCCGCCAGGAATACTCCGTGCAAGACATGCATCTCTTTATCCAAAGACAAATCGCTGGGATTTCCTCGAGAATCTTGACATTCCTTTCTCAAACTGCTATCTAAACGATTCTTAAAGCCGAAAAAAGCCTTCTTGCTGTATGTAGCTCTACTTGGCTTTATAACGGAAGAAAGAAATAGCCTGGCAGCTGAGAGAGCGCTGTTCATGGATTTAATTAGAGCGCATCAACACACTTCAACTTTGATCAAACGGCCCGCTCACTCGATATCCCGGCAAATTCTAATAAATAAACCTGTTTGATTTCAGTTGGGTGCGCGGCTCGGAATGCGAGCAAATAGGAGTGCATTTTTAATTCAATATTTCGTGTGTCCAGTGCAATTGAAGTCTGGTACGAGGGGAAAAAAGAGGAAACAGAAAAAAAGAAGTCTGCCAAGTGCAGTATAAAACTACTATGGAATTTCAGACAAGGGTTTTTGCGAGGGATCCACGTTTGCTGATCGCGGAAATACCAACTGCTTCGAAGCGTTGGCAGTTTGTTAACATTAATATTTAATTTTTGCCAGCTGGATTGGCGAGATTGCACGATATTATTGAAGTCATGCCAGAAGTTTTCCTTTTGCAAATTTGCAGTTCGGCCTGCCTCGCAGAATACGGTGCTATCTGGTCGCTCAGGCGCTCGCATAAAAAAACTTGATAGATTAATTAAACGCTTGACAGGGAAAAGTAGCACAATGAGCCCACGCGCGTCACGATCCAATAAAGATTTAATATTTTCTTCGCTCTCTTGTGCATCGATTTTATGTACCTTATTTACATCGTTTGTACGTCGTCGCTGATTGTGCATGGAAAAGTTTGTATTTCCACTGGGAGTTTGTGAAAAGGCGACAGCCACTCTTTTTCCAATCCAAATAATTAAGAATAAACTTTGCCGCCGAACGGATTTTGAAAATGTCACCAGTGCGTCTTATGAAATATATGTACAGAGGACTTTATTCCGCGAAACTGGCTCGGTCAAGTTTGCTTTCATTGGAGGAAAAATCGGGTCACTGAAAGTGCGTTTAATGCTTAAACTCGACAGACTTCAACTCCCTCGGAGGTGAGTTACCCCCTCTCTGCTTTTCTCCCTCGCTTTCTAAAAACCCTCGCCTTTTAATCATCCACCCTCGGAAACACACACAAAAAAAGCCTTCTTTCCAAACTGCTACCGTTCGAAATTGTCCGTAATTCGTTGCGAGAACAGAGCATTTTTTGCTTATGAACCTTGGAGTTTGAAAAGAGGAACAAAAACAATCTTTTTACCTTTCTACTGTTTGTCTATTTGGACAAACTGGACGAATAGAAACGCGCTAAAAGTTCAAATAACGATAGTGGAGTACAATTGCCACGGTACCGAAGCATTCGTTTCTTGACATTTCTACAACACTCCGCTTATATATGTTACATACAGGTGCCTCAACAATCTAGACCCTATATTTTTTCTCTATTGTTTACGTGCACCCTACTCGATATTATACGCAGTTCCGGCAAAATAGCCGCAAGCTCTTCATTCAAATTTTATAAAGTTGATTCCGATTGGAACTAGCAAACTGCGTACTAACTCTACTCTGCCTGCTTCAAAAGTGTACATTCGAACGATATATCTCACAATATCGTCGGCAAAACCATTTCTGGTGGAATATAAAGTAAGAATGGTTAATTAAAAGATCGTTAGATGCACTATTGAAATTCAAATTTCTGATAGTAAAGCTTTCACGTGCGTCTGCCGCTGAAATGGCGTGGTCTCTTGTTGAAAGGAGGCACGGTTCGAGTAGGTTGTCACATTCAGGCGAAACTTAAATGGTATGTAAATTAGCATGCACCCATGACCTCAAAGCCGAGTGCAAAGGGGGACGCGCATTAAAAGGGTAGCACTGCTAAAATTAGATATGTACAAAATCTTCATTGCTCGCTGACCAATTAGTTAATCTCGCTTAAGTGGCAATTAACAGGAATTCAACGCAAAAGTCCAGTAGCAGCGAATCTTAGAATTTTGGTAGAACCTGAATAATCCGGTAGATGGATAAACCCAACATGATTGAGAATTCATTATCCGGTTAAACAGAAAGTAAAGGGCAAGCAAAATATGAGATTGCTTTGCGCGATCTACCTATGAATATCACATGAAAGAGCTGCCGCTGCTGTAGCTTCATATTTAATTAATCAAACAGAAACTCGTGAGCACCCTCACCGAAGGTTGCGTCAATTAAAAACAACTGTCGCTGCTTCTTTCCCTCTACTTTTACCGCGAGTATCCGATAATCTACTGCGATTTTAAAGATTCTTGAATCTCTTACCTGATCGACGGAAATCTGATCTCCCGTGTCCTCCAAGCATTTTGAGTAGTTGGGCACCCCTGAAACCAACAAAAATGAATGTTTATCTTCTCGAAACCACCCCAATTATCGCGTGGAGGAACGGGCCTATATTTCATAGATGCGAATTTCTGTGTCAATTGAGTAAATATCTTGAAAGTGAGAAAGTCTCGAGATCGACAGCGGCTCAGAGGGAAAGCTCAGCCTATTATTATCATGTGGGCGGCTTGTTCCACTGAACTAGGCCAGCTATGATTAAATGAAGTTTCGCCCCGAGGAGTAAGGCTGAGAGGGAGCGAGAAGACACTCGGTCCACGGATAATAGACGACCATATTTAAGCGCGCTCATTCCCCTACACGACGCATCCTTCTTTAGCATTGCGATCAGCATTAGTTCTTTTGAAGGTTACTTTAATTGATTCTCGCACCACTTCGATGACTATTAGATTGTCGGTGAATAAATTGAATTGGAACTTGCAAATTCCCTAGGTGGGTTTGCATTCCGGGCTCCTCGTTTTCGTGCTTCAGATCGAATCGTATTTGACAAGCATAATTGCAATTTATTGGAGCACCTGAGAGCAGCCGCAAAATAATATAATTACATCTCCTCTACACCGATGGTTAGTTATTGCATTAGTGGATTATTGCATTAAAGTTGACTAGGTTTGCAAAGGTATTGGGATGAGAATAGCCTTGCGAACCGCATCCTCGCTAATACACGAGGAGGCTAATATCGTAGGTTCAACCTCCCAAACCGATCGTGGGAAAGCCAAAGATAGTATGATTCGACAGTGAAGGCTAAATGTTAATAGTAGTTGAATCAAGTTCAGAGTTCAGAGTATGAGAGATTGGAGATCTGCATGTACATTATGTGCCGGTGTGATTAATTCCAGTTGACCAATTCTAATTGGATATTCAAGCGCAATCGATCTACTAGCTTCCTGTACTATGAATAATCCTGACAAGCTAAGACATTGTCAATATGGTGCACCGATCCAGTGATCGATAACTTCGATTATAACTCGAAACAATTGTAAAATTAAAATGTTAAATCTCTTGGACAATGAAAAGTTGAAAGTCGAGGATTCTCTCGGAAGGGAAAGATAAACTGGAAAACCGTGGCGAAATCTGCGAGGAAGGTAACTGGCTAAATCTAAAGACGACTTGCCTCTTTGAGTAGAGTGCTGCTTCAAAGCAGCTTAAGATTTGCGTCATTCGGGAAATTCGGTATTAACGCTCACGATTATTAAATGGCTTCAGGCGGGAAAACCTGAATTGCATTGAAAGATCGTTTGACGAACATCAACAAAAATGACTTACCGCGAAACTCAATCTTCACGAGCTTTTCACCCTTGCACTTCAGACCTTGGAAATTCTTCAGGATCACCACAAGCGCCATTCTCGCTGCTTAGCTTTCTCCGCGTGTTACTTGCTCTTCATTGATCCATCGACAATCGTCCGGTAGAAAGCGATTGATTGGAAAGATAAATACACACGGCCCTTCCATTCAGACTGTTGGCATTCATCATATTCGAAGGCCTGGGCCGTTCGGGACGAGATAACGCGTTTCGCGAATTGATTCAGTTCCGAGGAATATTCGAGAAGTTGCCGGGAATTTGGAGTAGGCTTGTAGTGAAAGTAGTGGGGAAGAGTGGGTGGAGGGATTAAAGTGAATTCTAGAATGATTTCAGTGAGATTGTAAGGAGAGTGTGCGTGCCGACCGGTATAGGAAGGGAGACTCGAGGGTTCGCGCGACTCTTCCCGCATACGGTTACCTCCAGACTGGAGCAACTATTCGCGCCCTGAGTCCTGACCGTCCTCGAGAGTGCACGCTTGCGCCTTCTGCATCCTTGTCCTACTATTCCACCTGCGGCCTCTCGTATTTTCCTACGCTATCACCCTCCAAACTCCATAACGTCCGCCACGCTCTCTCCAATCCTAACCGCCTTTTTTATATTCCTTTCTCCCACGTTCCGCCCACTTTTCACTTCTTCTCTAATCCCTTAAACCGAGCCCTTAACTCCTTCGCCAGTCTCAAATGAAAGTGAGCATCTTTGAGAGTGCCTGTGCCCTAATACTCGCGTTACTTCCTTTTGTCAACTGATGCATCTCGAATCACGTTTAAACCATTAAGACCCTTTGTGTCTGAATCCGAGGGAGAGAGGACTTATCCTTTAGAAATTGGAACCATTGCCCTCTTGCATGTCGACTCTGAATAGTTTGAGAAATGGGAACTATTTGCGGTAACTTTAATCCCTCAGTTTGATCTGCAATCTCTTGATAGATTGTGGATCGTATTTAGTTCAATTGTGGCTGTCTTTGATATAGAAATGTTTGACTCTCTCTTCCAAGAGGAAGAGCTTAATCGAACTAATAGCATCAACTCTCCTCGAATCGCTCTTGTATCTAATATCAGTCGATCTTCCTCAAGAAGCTCATCTTCTGCCAATCGTTCTACTTGTTGAATGTATTAACTGAGACGTGAAGCCATTGTTCCTTAACCCTTTATGGAATTACTGCGTGGATTCTTTTAAATAATGCGGTGGAATAAAATGTCGTGGAAGATTTTATATTGAAATTTCAAGCAGCGCGCCTTCGCTGAAAGTGGTTTATCGGAAGGATTAATTAAATTTGGTAAAGTAGGATTTAGTGTTTCGCACGGAACTTGAAATTATTGAATGACCGTTCCTTTAAAAGCTCGGCACGTTTCACTGGGTAAGGCAGACTTTTCTAGTGACAGTAATTAATTAAAAAACGCTTAGTAGCTACTCGAGAGTTGATGCTGATGGGAGACGCGGAATTAAATTCATTTAACTGTCCACCGGGAAAGAATGGATATTGTCGAGCACAAGGAATAAAGTCGAGTTCGCCTGCCAATAAAGCGATAATTACTTTCCACGTGAATGGCAAGCATAATATGAATGACTATCGTAGCAATGTTATGAACAAACCAATAATTTCGTGGGCACGATTTCGTCGCGAATCGCTTGAAATCTAAACCGCTGGGTAATCAATTGCCGAGTTTTATTTCCGATACTCTCGAAGGAAGATTCGTCAGGCTATTCAATTTCCCGCCATATAATTTCCAATAATTTTCATTGCTATGCAATCTATTTCTCATATGCACAACTACGCTAAGAATGCATTGCATCGCGCATACTTTACTGACAGTCAAGAATTTCCCTTTGATCTTCGACATTTCTCGGTGTACATTTTGGACGCGAACAAGAATCAAAGGGTATTTGAAAAACGAATGGGAAATTCGAAACATTTTCCAAAGGACCCTTTACAGGATGGTCCATCGTACGAGAGTGGAACGGTTCGACTGATTAAACTTGCTGGAATATCAAATGTAGTGGTAGACCTCAAGTTTGAACTTGAAAGAAGAAAAATAGAGCGCAGCTCGCAATATGTGTAGAGTCATGCAATATTAAGAGCCACATTGGAACTCTCTCGGGACGTTGCGGTTGCCGTTGGGACTCTCATGTCATATATCGGCCTAACTTTCCTGGGATCGAGTCTAGAATTCGATGTACAATGAAACATCGTTTGACCTACTCTTTTTAGTAGAAAAAATTGAGAATATCATACAAGTTTTTAATTGTCATCTGCCAACAAGTGGATGATAATTTTTTCTCTTAAGCATTTTAATATTAGCAAGTAAAATAGAATCCTTTCAATTCTTTGGGCTCTAAGCTAATAGAATCAGTCTTTACTTAGTACTGTACGTGTAGACTTTGCAGCTACCATCGTAGAATTGAGCTCTACGATCACTCTACTTCGGAGACATCAAAGTTCCGAACTCTCATGAATGAATAATATAGGAGACTTCCTAGTATAGGAAAGATAAGTTTGTGTAATCAAGAGACGGGCAAGAGTAGAAGGATGCGAGTGGCAGGAATAGCGGGAGGAGATTAGAATGAATGTCAGGTAGATAGGGTTCGAGGGCCGAATATCACTGGCATGGCAAGTTCTTGCCGGTGGAAGCTCTCTTGGGGTAACCGGGGCTGGATCAATAATGGGACGACGACGCTTGCGACTGCGACTGGGATTTCTCAGCGCCATCCTATTTGACAATTTGGAACTAACAACTGTTGCTCTCCCGACTGCCCCGAGCTTCCTGCTTAGTTTCCTTCGTCCTCCAGGATGACAAGCATCCTTCCTGCGCTCCCGCCTTTCCGGCTGTCGGGATATCAACGATGATTACCTCCTGTCCTCCAACTCATCAACGTCATAAACTTGAATGTCAGGAGGAAAAAGTTGCGCAAGAAGAAAATGTGCCCGGAAAATTAGAAAGACGAGAGGCTTCGTTTTGTTTTTGCTTTGGAGGATGTTAGGTCGGGTGAGAGGAGACAGGGTGGTTAATATGGCCTGTAAGACAAAGTTCATTGGGCTCGTACGCTAGCCGCTCTCACCTTTCCACGCTAGGCGACCGTAAAACTAAAGCTACACTTTGCCGTTTATGAGAAAATCGATAGCGCACGTCGCACATTCTTCCTCTCGCAATTTGGATCCGCCACATAAACACGAAGCACCAGAGATTGTCAGGATTATACGTCCAACCGGGGCCGGAACTATCTCAAACTTGCAACAGTTTACGGAAGTCTTCCAATTTCACCCAGGAAGAAATGCATGCATACGTAGAACGTATACTATTTGTGTAGTGTCCTTTGTATGCTACGCTGTATTAAACAAATTAAATAACTTTCGCTTTTCACATAACTTTATTTCCACAAACATACCTTAAGCCTATAAACAACAAATATAGTAAAACTGCGAATACTTCAAATAGTAACTGGAAAATTGTGCCATTCAAAACCATCGTGATTTCCGTTAACTTACAGCTTTAAATACATGTATTGATTATTTGCTACGAAAAAGTAAGCGAAAAAAGTAAATGGGAAGGAGATTCGGCCCTTACCATCGAGTGAGTAACTGTATTGCGTTAATCCGTTTCGTAGGTCCGATCAACGTACTTTTTGTTTGGGGGATTGTCGCCGACCAGTAGTAATGACAATTTTTTTCTATTCGACCCCTTGTCATACGCAGTAATGAACAAGGTCACAATCAACTCGTAAACTTGGATATGTGGGGTCGGCCGCTCAATAGTGAACAAATTTATCACTTGATTTTCGTTCAGTCGTTTCTGCTAAGCTATGTACAGGTCCGATTCCGTTGCGAAATTATCTGATTTCCCGGATTATCAATGGGAAGATATCCGAACTGATATAACAAATAGACTTCATAAACTAAGTCTTAGACATTAGTTGAAGATTAAGATTAGTGTGTCGAATATATATACACATGTATAAACACCGAATTAACAAGTGAACTTTATGAAGTCTACTTTGCCTTATGACCGGGCAACGCGCATTCTGTTGGGACATTTTTACTTGCCACGTGTAGCACATATCTCACAATATTCTTCCTGTGGCATTCTTAATATTGCAGTTTCTGGATAATAGAGCCGATAAACGGCAGAGGCTTCATCAGCTCCGTTACGAAATCCAGGCAGTACCTTGCCAGCTCGAAATTCTGGTATATTAAGTAGGCGACTCCAAAGTAGAACGAATATATCGTCACAATGTGGATAACGTATTTTCTATAAAAGGAAAGGAGACTTGCGCCATGAAAAAAGTTTACGACGAACTTGGATTTTATTAAGGAAGATACATACATAGTTTGATGCCTGCGAGCCTTCGGCAGAGTGGACAGGTCTTCCTTCATGATATACTGCCTCGCACCGAGCACCATATCCCTCATATAACCGGTCACATCAATTTCGTAGAAGGCAATCGGAAAGATTTCCTTGTCTTTCGGATGCATTTCACCCGTCATTGTCAGCAAACAGGTATTGTAGAAGACCCACTCTTTAGTAGTGAAGTATTGTAAAACCTCCAGGCCGTCCGAGATTCTTTTTTGAATGCGAACCATGCTAGAAAGAGAAGACTTTCGCGATTCATTCTCTTTTGAAAAACTAAATGGAGCAGTATGCTATTCGAAAAACGCACAATCTCTTTTGCAAAAATAGCAACATGAGGAAGTCAATGAGGTAGGCCGGTATGAGATGGAAGAAGAAGACGAAGACGTTGTGGATGAATTTACTATTACGAATGTCGCCATCCGGAAACCAGAGCTGACCCTCAAACGGATACTCATGGAGGACTTTTCTGCCTTTCTCCAGGACCTCGCCCCATGTAATAGGCATGATTCCGCTTTGGGTGATATTAATAACAGGGAGGTTGCTTGGCCTAAGAACATTCCAGAATTGAATTAGAAAATCACTTGAAAAGTGGGACTCGTTTACCTTTCGGAGAAGCTTACTTTTCTTTCATTGTTGCAACCTTGTGAGAGAATACAATTAGCGCATTGATCGCTAAGTCCACGGGCATTACTTCGGCGTGGTAGTTTCGGTTACAGTGCATCGATCTTATGACTCCCTTTCCTGCACCAACCATCAAACCGACCGGCCCATTCAAATTATCCACCCAGCCAGGAAGGGGTTCCCTCATTGCGGGCGTCACTGTGTGTAATAGATCGAACCATTAACGCATACATATTCGATTTCCCATCTACATTTTTCTCCACTAAATATACGCGTTGAAAGGTAACAAACTGCGCTCCATCATAGAAAAATATGTTTTGACCAGAAAAATATTTGTAGGTAGGGCAGAATATACTTCTTCATATCCACTTGCTGTACTTATCCAAAATTAATTACAATTTGGCGTCTTCCACTAATAATTATAACACAATATTCGTTAAAAAGTAATTACCTATAGATGGTCTAGCAATGCTGCAAGGCAAGTTCGGGTACTCGGACGCAACGAGTTTCTCTGCCAGTCGTTTCGAATAGGTATAAGTGTTTGGATGGGGTGTGAGCAATCTGTAAAATCAACCATACCTTACACTAATCTGAATGAATTAGATAAGGCGAAAAAGGAAGTTTATGCCATCTATTTAGACGGATTTGAACTGTATGTTTTACTTAAGCTTCGCTTGCTTCAGCAGCGCAAACAGAAGGAGGAGAATCTTCCGTAAGCGCCTTGAAGCAGTAACACTAGTTTCTCATAATTCACCGATTGAAGTATGCCCGAACTTTTTTCGTATTTTTCCCTAGCATGCATTTGTCTGCTAATTATGTCACACTGGTTGCATCATTGCCGCCAACAGAACTGTAAAATTACGTGACTTAAGAAGGTCACATTGAAAATGCAAATCTCGCGTGATCAAGCATGCGGATTACTTTCTATTTCTCATGATTCAAATGTCCCTAAAAATCAGTGGACGTAACTGCTAATTCGAAATATCTCATTCTCAGTCGAGAAAACTCAGACTGAGAGTCGTGCGATTATTCAAGCGCGGTTTAGATGCTTCAGTAATTAATTTACTTGGGGGTGAGAAGATCGAGCGCGCTTTCGTCGAGCCATTGAACCAGTTTCATAATGTCGTGAGGATCGTCAGGACCGTCGTAAACCCTTTCGCCGAGCTCGTCTTGGTCCACGTGGCAGAAAGCTGTACTCAAGTGCACGAATGCCATCAGGTTCTTCATTCCCTTGGCCAGATCCAATACTCTCTTTGTGCCGACCTTTAACAACCCATTCCATCCTACTACTTTCTCGTACTTGCATTAAATGTAAAAAGAGGAGATGCTATAAAGCGCTGTGTCATGAAGAGCGGTCCGTCACAGCTCGCATCGGTCCGATTCATTATATGTATTACGTAATCGAGAAACGAAACGCTCGGGCTGAACGGGCCTAGGGCAACATACTGTATTCATTTCGATCGCATCCTTCAACTTGGCCTCTAGTCTCAGAGTAGCCGCACAGTGGAAGACTATGTTGCATTCGTTCAGCAGCATCTCTTGGTGTTCGTTGCTCAGACCCAACTCCGGCAAGGACACATCACCATTCAGCACGACAACCTTCTGCAGCACGTTCGGCTTCTCCCTCCATATCCTCTGAAACATCTGTATCCATAACGAGGCGTTTTATTTCATTAAGCTTTAGCTCCATCGGGTAGTCAAGCTAGAATAACATCAATTTAATGGAAAATGCTTTTCACTAAAAGGGCAGATCTCGGCTGGTATGATATTCTCAACTCACAGGCAACTTGAACATTTCATCAAGCCGATTTTCAGGAGTGCGACCCCGTTTCGGCCGAATTAGAACATAAATCTTCTCGAGTTCGCTGCAGCTGTAGAGGAGTTTCTCTATGAGAACCTTTCCCATGAATCCAGATGCTCCCGTAATAAATACAGTCTTCCCTTTGTAGAAGGACTGTACCGGTGATAGATCATCCATTTTTACTGCAAGAGAAACAGCAATAGTCGATCAGCCAGTGACTTAACTCTACGGTCTATTACTAGTTTAAGTGGAGGGGTGGATGGCTCGGGAGCACGTGAGCGAAGCTCGTGCGAGAGATTCGCAGACGGTCCACAAATCTTTGCCGTGTCTCCTGCAAGTCATGCTAAAAACCGGTCCGCCACACCAAACCAGATATTAGGTCATGGGCAGATGTAATCAGCATAAATATTCGATATTAATTGTTTTCAATCTTATTCGAATAGGAGAATTTCGGAATAGTGATTTGGGATTTTGCTGAGATCCATCTGAGACCAATGACTGAGCGCTCAGACACTAATTGTAAGCCGCGTTAAGTGGGCCAGGGTGTACGATGGGTGTCGAGCATTCCATCGATATTGCACATTTTTCGGTGACCGCCATATAAAAGTCGCAGTGCTGGTAGCGTTACCACAGAGAAGGAGGATTGCGCAAAGGAATGTGCCTTATTGAGCGAGGAGAAAATCAGTGAAAGGCCGATCAAATCGAACCGAGAGTTAGCCGGCTGCCGAAAGTGCAGAGTGCCTCCTGCTATTTGCGGGGAAACCTTCAATCCAACCACCCTATTAATCCTTACTTGCTCCAAAATACTGGAATTAACGTACTATCAAATCTTCTCGGAAGTCTGCTATGTGCTCCCGACCATCAGATTCCACGACTATTGTTGGCATTCATTAGTCGAGCTATTTGGAGTCAGGATTGAATTCTCAGTGCTTTATCGTGACCGAAATGGAGCCTCTAATTGCTATAGCCACAGTACATTTGATTTTAACTTTCGACCTAATTACACTCAGCTAGATTGCTCTCTGCATCGCTCCTAGATAGCGTTCTACGCGCAGTTAAAACTGTAATTAGCCGCATCACTCTACGGAACTGGACTTCATCGCGATACCTTTTTCCTAGCCCTTTCACGCTCGATTACAGTGAATAATGGAATGCGCTGGCATCGGCTAAACGTGCGAATAAAACTGCACTGCCTCTCCCTTTTATTTTACGATGCTTTGTGAAGAAGAAAGAGACAGATTGGCTATTATTAGTCGACCTAGTCGCCCGTTTTTATAGTATCTACCAATATCGAACTTAATGACTGGCTGCCAGCTGTTCCGCATGATTTAATATCTCACTCTTATTTTCTTATTTTCTTACCTTTTATTATTAGAATGCTTTCACATTCGATTTTTAAACAGAAGAAGTTTGATTTTATAAGAATTCTGCATAATTTAATTAGAGTAAAGTCAAATTTTCCTGAGAATACCATCAGAACGTCGCAAGATCTAACTGTTGGCAAGATCTGATGAGAGAACATGAAAAGTGAAGGAAAACAGCGGCAAAGTTTGATCTTTGCTGGTATACTTCAAGCTATCTTTAATGGGCAGATGAAGTCAAGGCTAACAGAACTTCCAAAGTATCGATGTAGCTTTGGGACAGGTAAAAACAGAATTTATGAAATACTACTGCGAGTTCCTTACTGTTCGAAGTACTCATATCCAAAAATAAATTAGTGATCTTCCATCCAAGTCGTATAATATACGTACTTCTTTGTCAAGACCATCATTTGATAGTAAAATTCTAATCACCAAGAGCGCGAGAACACTACTATGTCGCGATGCCAGTGCCGGTAATTAGCCAGGCTATCTTGCGGCAGAAACCATTGGATGTAGCCCGAATGGCGAGTGGTTATGTCGGAATTGCTAACAGTGCAACACAACTGGAGGAGCGCATACGGTCATGGTGAAAGTATACTTGAAAGTTGGTTTCCGCTTATACACGTTCCACTGCCACTGCTAGCCGTCAATATTCACCAGATCGCTATTCTTCACCTACATACGGGATCGGCCGAAAACAGTCACTGATGTCATTATAATTGCCCAACTTGGTACATGAGAAATTCCACGATTACTTAAGCCTCTCATGATCCTTATTCTGAGAGATCTTACTTTTACCAGACTTTTGCCCTGCTTTTTTAAATACAAACTATCCGTGCAATTCGCAATATATACTTGTACGCTTCTCCTAGTTTGCGAACGCTCTGTTAATCTCCACTTCAGTCTCTGGTTTTGAGTAAGGAGGGCTTCGTCCGATGGTCGCACCCTGTTAACCGAACAGGTAGCTATCAAGTTGTGAAAGAGGTCGGCTTTTTACCGCGCGATTCTAAAGTGATTGGAAATGTACCAGAATATCTGGTTACTAATCACCCGACTGCTTTCAGCATCAAATTATACCCGAGGAGATTGGTAAATCATGGAATAAAAACAGCCCTAATGAGCTTTCGCCCGAAACTTCATAATTTATTTCATTCTACGGAATTACCCACCGCTTGATCTAGTACGTGAATGGAATTGAGTATCGAGGGTACTTTTTTAACAGTTTGCTATCCCACTGAGCCACACTTTATACTATTAAACGAAATAAAAAATGCGGGGGTAACTCATCCTTATTACACAACACTGTTACGCTAAGGTAAGAACAGTACCGCGAGGGTAATCATTTTACGGGCTGCTAATTGAATGAGCCCTAATTGAACTTTACACGTGGATGGAAGGCGAAAATGAGAAAGGAGGGACGCCAATTCTTCAAGTCCACGGGGGTCTCCTGTATGTTTCAGTCTGACCTTTTCTTGAACTCATTGAGAACCAAGCAGTATAACAACAGGATTGTATCGTATTCGGACGAACGAAAATCAAGGTGCATAAATGTACTGTGTACTGCAGAGTGGTGCAATCCTGGTATTTTTCCATCGGACATACGCGTGAATGATACACTTTACTTTGCGTGTTTGACCCATTAAATCCTTGATATCCTATTACTGAATAGAGACGTTCTTATGATTTTAAGAAGTATAAACGCAGCAATTATTTCTTGAAATTATTGATGCATAGGATGATTACGCACTTCCTTCGTACGGCATTCTTCCTCTATTTGGCGGGTAAACAAAGAGGTGCTCGTTTACGCGAGAATCGCGTCATCCTCTTTAGACATGCACGTCGATCCCAGAAAAACTTTGTGCTCTCACTGACCTTTCATGCTACACTCCTCATTTACCTGTTTTTCACAGTTTGGTATCTTCGGCCAATATCCAAATAGCCTGCTTTAAAATCGTCAATCTGCATATGTAATAATGCGCCATCAACAAATTCAAGCTCGTTAACGAAGAAGAGGCGACGAATATTCGTTGTTTGTTACTAGATCCGCGAGTCCGACAGTTGCGTCAGTCAATCTTGTCAGAAGTGCTTATTTTTTGATGGACAACTAATGTTAATCCGAAAACGAGTCTGGAGCAGAGTGAGAAAGGCCGAATTGCCTCATCGGGGAATGCGAAACGATAAGTCGGGCTTGAGGAATGTCAACATCTTTAGGGAATGCATATAGAAACATCCAGAGCGATATCTCAACATAACATTAATTTTTTATGACTTGGGAGCCGGAGATTTGCAAGAGAAATTAGACTTGGTACGAAGATTGCTTTCAGTGCATGAGAAAGGCAGAGGGTCTAGCAAAAAGTAAAGCTTCTCTAAAAGACAACATTGTCTATCATCCAAAGAGCATTACTCGACTTTCTACGTAGCAAGTACGCAAGTATTCTTATGCATAATAATATGCGGCTTGTACAATACTAAGTCTATGCGATTACGTCAAGTTCTCTGCACTGTGCATCCATGCTTGGTTAAAGCGCAGGCTTTCACTATCCTCGAAAAACGGCGCCTTAGAGATAAATACGATAAAAACGCACAATGTAAGAACAGTCTCAGTAGAGTGCTCCAATAGATTTCTTGACAGAAAGTTAATTCACAATTCACCTTATCAAACATTGAAATACATAGATAGATGCAGACAGGACTAATTGAAGACAATGATACTCAGCATATGAACAATGAATGTGTCTGTGTGACCTGTTCGGCAAGTAATAATTTCTAATTATGGCTAATTGGCACTGATCGCAATCCCAGCCGGCATTAGAATGTATATTCCCAACTGCACATAATGTTGCAGTGAGAACTTGGTCATAAATCAAACCTGATTTATGTGAAATTAATTATCTTCGCCTCACGCTATGGATTGATTGAATACGCGAAATGTACTTTCCGAAATTAATAGCATATTAAAATTGAAGTCGAACATATCATTTTCATTGAATGTACTTATAGGATAGTTTGAAAGTAGGAGTTGAAAAGATTTAGTAAAAGTGAGAAAGAGAGAGCTAGTCTCAGTGCAGGAAGTAGTAAAGGAATGTTTAAGATTCATTGCTGATCTTGGCGAAATCAAAGAAGAGGCGGCATACGTGGAGATATTACGTACCTGGTGTAGTGGCGTTGTGATCAGTAAGAGAGGAGAGATTCTCAGCACTGGCAAACGAAATCCGTGAAGGTAGCTTTCTTGAATCAAAAGAGGACTGCGTCGATCCACGCGACGCCGCACGAACTGTCTTGCACTAGGCGAACAACTCAGGAATGGAGCGTGTTGCTGCGTGGGTCGCCGACTCAACTCAGTGGGCTCAGTTCTCGCGAGTTTACAACCTGCAGAGGAGAGTAGTAGCAAGCAGCGTATGTCTCCCCCTCTGCACCGACCCAGCAAACCTCCTCGAGTCGGTCAACTTGCACTTTTCCACTTCCTCCGCTCTGTCTTCTAGTATTTCTAGCTGCAGAACACAACCGGTCCATTGCCTACACCGGCCGCCGCCACGCACTCTTACTCTACTTCCTTCCAGCTAGAAAAACATGAGTGCCTGCTGCTTCTCGCCAAACTAGAAACGAATCTCCGCAAATCACGACCGCCACACTTGCAATTAGCATTCTTTACATCTCATTTCTTACTCACCACTACTCACAACTCAAGATTATCTTCTATTTGCGTGCTGCCCTCCCACTGCTTTCTCAGGATCACAGGATTATTTCCATCATCACTTCTTTTCTTTCTTCTAGTTTCTACTTTCGTTTCTTAGTTAGTAATATCGCATCAGTATTAAATATGTTATTTCGAGTCATCAGTGCTAATTATTACACTTATTATAAATACGCATTTTCTCAGGGTTATGTCAGGACAGATGTGACCTTGTATTTTGCAGAGATCCTACACGATAAATAGTGCGCATAAATAGTTAATAGTCAAGAACAAAGTACGAAGAGGCAAATAGTTATAGACTCTGGCTTGTACAATATAAAACCATTTGGTAAAACACTGTTGCTGGAGGCTGATAAATCAGCTGGTTCGTACAAGGACGTAGAAGAACCTACATTGCAATCATGGTATCAAACTAGCACAGCGCGAGAAAAGAGAACTCAAGACTAACGAGTTTTTCTTTAGCGATAATTATAAATCTTCTATCGCAATACTGAGTACGGATTAATGAGAAATGTAGTGGTTTGCAAATCGTATTGAAATTTTAAGTATCGACTTTAAAAGGTCCAATGCACCTTGATGCAAGTACAATCTATTGCGTAAAGTGAATGTGTCTGGCCCGCTCTAAGGTGCTTATACTGAAAACTGCCGCCTCTCCACTTTTACATTGATATCACGTGCAAGGTGCAAGGATAACTAATCCAGTGACATCAATATTGTGTACTCAGCTACCGCTTCCGATTGCCAGCAATATACTCTGTCAGCTTTCAGGCTTTTCGCGGGAACGTGACCTGCCATACTCTAACAACTTTGAAAACTATTGTACTTCGATCACCGTTGTCGTTCGAACGTAGGAAGGATCCATATGCTCGTTAAAATTTGACTGGACTTTGATGGAGTTCGCTTCGCTTTTCTCTGCGGATGAAAAATTCAATAAAAGTACTCTTCCTGCTTATAAAATAAATCCCTTAAGTAAAACCCTTTGTATGGTAAAAGAGTTATAAAATTCTGGAAGATTATGTTTCGCGGATGGCGAGTGGATATGGAAAACAAATATGATATGTTGATCGTGCAGGGCAAATGGGGTAAATAGATGGCAATGGTGCACGAACTAGATGATACAGGTAAGATTGAAGATAGAAGACACTAGTCGACTAGTCAGTCGGGCATAAGGTCAGTTGGTCAGCAGGGCTACTTTCCCTTCAAGCAGCTTTCGCATTCGACGCTACCAGCGGCTATATTCGCCTATCCCAATTGTCTGGCTGATTATTTATTAGTGGTGCGAGTACAGACGCGTGCACAAGGGCTAGGGGAACATAATTAATCTAGTGAAACAGGTTACAAGTGAAGAGAGTTTCGAGAGTTCGCCAAGGCGGTGGAATGCCAATACCGCGCTTCTTTCGCAAACCTCCAAAGGAAAATGCATCTGTCGCAAACACGTGTTCATCCATTACGCCACCAGAATTGTTAGCCCACCTAGATGCCAGCAGTTTCTTCTGGTAGACCAATACTGTCGCTTAGATTTCTGTTGTAATCTGAAAAGCGCAGCCCTCCACTAATATTGTACGACAGAGTCAGAACCGTAAACCATTGCGAAGTCCGCAAAAAAGAGAAATGATTTAATGCAATCACTACTCGCATTAGAAATTACGCGGCACTTTATGTAATCTTGTCCACATAGATGCACTCATCAGTTACTTTTTACAGTATAGAAAGTCCCTTCGGAATTATTATCATTATAATTTCCTGTCTCACATTATATTCGTATGATTCTTTTTGGATCTTCAAGTATTCTTCAGCGCTGGCCTTCTACAGGTATTCATGAGAGATAACCGATCGGATGAAAATGACACGGAGGCCGGCTGGAAAATCAATCTTCTGAATTTTCCTTTAAAGTTCAGAGTAACACACGGGCTCGCGCAGTTCGACGTAAAAGCGTTTACGGCACAGTGGCGGCTCGATAAATTCACCAAGTTTTATTACGCAAACTCAATACCAGCTATCGGGCTTTCCAGCATTTTATACGTAGAATGGATTGAATGGAGTCTGGAATTGATTGTGAAGACGTTTACTTAGGTTGCTCTGCTTATGCCCGACAGACTAACGAACAGTGACGTTCGAAAAAAAAACAGGTTCTTTAGAGGGCCTCTCCTTGACTGACCGGAGACCCGATCAAGAACACAAAGGTCCTTGGCGAAGCGAATGTTACCATTGGCGAAATTCTCTCCAGATAAAGCAGTGTGGCACTTTCCATTGACCTCAAAAATTACCTCTCTCGAGAACTATATTTGCTATTAGTTAAATGTAACTATGAAGTATCTTCCTACAGTCTTCCAGTATCGAGAGAGAAATAGCTCATAGAAGAAACTGTTGGTCTCATCTCATATTGCCCGAGGGAATGGTCATGTTTGCAGCTGGCACCTGCTGGCAATAGCTGTGTTTTTCATGCCAATATTCTCACCCAGTCTTCCTTGATCGGATTTTTTTCATGATACTGACTACCCAACGAAAAGTCATGGTTATCTACTTAATCTCAATGACTCTGAATGTCATATACATACTATAGCCATGATTTTTTTCGGCAGAGCTTTGTACGTTCCAAATAATCAAGGTTGAGTTCGCAACAGCGCTTCGTCATTTCAAGGTAAATCATAAGAAGAAGCCTGAGAAGAATGTGTCTGCGTGTACTCAGCTAGTGTTAATGTATACAGCAGTCAATGGGAAAGAGTACTATCACAAGCATAAGCAACGTAGCATCGTATAATCATGTATATGCTAATATGGCACGTTAGTAAACACAAAGAAGTTCCCTATTAGGAATCTTCCGATACAGCTAGTGAATTTTCAAGGCCACTTGTGAGCTTGGTAGTTTTCGGTCGATGGTGACTGCAGTCGTTTATAAACTCGACGTGCTAACAAGCTGGCAATTAATTGAAAGCTGGCGAAGCGAACTATTAAACTTCGAGCCGTGCTAACTAATCGCATTACTCTATGCATTATTACACTCTGCGTTTATTAACGACCCGGTGAAATATCGCACGGTAACACGAAAATCATTCGGCAAGAATTGAAGCCTATTACCTTGCACGTGCCAATACCAGTCAAGTTGACTTGACAGTATTTATATATAACTGACTGTTGACATCCTGCACGGTTTCTTATTATTCAGCTAGTATTGCAAACTCCGTGAAAATTACCGCTCGTAAAAATCTCTTATGAATGACTTGACAGCGACCTACTTTTCACCAAAATTGGCCCCTAGCATGTAGTATATGCTCTGCCTTTTGACAGAACAAGTATGAATTATTACGGACTGTGAGACGGTCAAACACTATTTGTAAGAGTAATACAAGAGCTGTCTTTCAGAGGAGAAAAAATAGGAGCAGTAAAAAGACTGATAAAGAATAACGCATGTAATTAGAAAGTGAGACCTTAAGAAAAATTGGATGGGTATAGAGCTTAATGAAGATTAATCTTAGAAGTTTACTTCTCAACGTCAAACTTCCAAGAGCGTAACTTCAAACGGGCGGCATTTAATAAGTGTGCGAACATGATTAACAAGTCTTGTGTTTTACGCAAACAATGTTCAGATGAGGTCTAATGTAACGGCAACTCGTTAAACTGGTTGCCAAATTAAGCGATAGTAGTTTGTACTTGGCCCTTTCACCGAACGCTTACTTACCATGTTCCTGGGCTGCTCTCGCAGCATCGTCCTGCCGGCTTCGCCTCTACACCGAATACGTATCCAGCATAAAGTTCCATTCGTTGGTATATACGAATTACATAAGCAAGCAGCGCGCACACACGGGTTCGTCGAACTGTCTTGTACACACTGACCAGACGCCCATCCCTTTCTCATTTCGCTTTTACCTTAATGATCTTGGTTAAGCGTCTTTTCGCATTACCGGTCATTCACCTGATACACTTACTGCGTCGTAAGTCAGTGATGAGTTTGCATTCTCTCAAATTGCAACCATCGCCACACCCAGCAGGTGAAGTGCGTATACACGCACGTGCGACTGGTTCTAGAAAGCGGCGGTAATATAGTATGTATCAGAGAAATATCTTCCTTTCCGTAAACAGTTTATGCACAACTGTAATATAATTAAGACTAGTGTAAGCAAAATCCACTAGCTCTTCTTTTTGTATTGCCACATTTCTTTTAAATTACTAAAAGTCATTAAGGTGGGTTAATCGCCCAGTTGCAAACTTTCCACTTGTAGCTGCTTTTGCGAAAGACGACTTGCTCTACTAAAAAAAAAGAACGTTCGCTCGAAACGTTGCCTTTCAAAAGCTTACAACATATCTACAACTGTTGAAAGTAGACCTGCACACTCCATCTGGGACCACTCCTTGTTATTGATGGCACTCGTAACAGCACACATTCATTCAAATCGAAATAAAGCTATGGGAATTTCCGTGTTTAGAATTGCGGTGCGCGATTGAGTTATAACATTTACACCACTCAAATTCTAAAGGTTAAACGGAAAATATTTCACAGGCACGTTTCGGTTGCTGCAATCGTCGAAAAAACACCTGAACGCGCAATTATATGGAGTGGGACATTTAGTGAAAGTATCACAGTGCCTAATCAGCGATTATCTACTATAGTATACATAATATATCTCCTCACTGTACATGTAAATACTCTGGTCATAAAAGAGTAGAAAAGAGTGCACACGTAACGCTTAATGACTCAAATAAAAATTGTTTAGTGGCCGCCAAAATGTTACGACGACCGCCAACGGCAACTACCTGACATTTATACACTTGCCAGATTCGGGGAATGTATTCATCTGCCAGACAAGATACACGTCTCGTATTTTTAACAAATATTGAAATGTCATATACTATTGCCCAACTGTCTATTCAACCTTTTTTGCATTATTGGATGATTTAAATGGAAGGTGTAAATATGAATCTTTTCATATTGTATTTACTTTATTGAATCCAATGTTCCAATCTTCAATGTTCTCTAAATATTCTATCCATGTAATGTAGCAACAGACGGCACTTTCAAATTGCAGAAAAGAGCAGAAGGGAATAAGCGGTAAAGTAACATGGCGCGCGTGCCAGCTGAAGATACAAGTTCTCCTTAGTTCGCCACTTGTGATTTGATCAAAAAGGAGTTGTCATTCTAGCAAAAGTCTAAAATATGTCGGTCGATACTGCACTAGCCAAAGAACTTGCCAAAGACTATGCAAACTATGCGAAATTGGACTTGTCTACGCAGGTAAATGTTCTGTTCAACATAACCACGTCGCACAATTTAACTCTCTGACAGTAGTAAAGAAGTGATGATACATTTCTCTTAATTTCAGATGAAAACCTTCAATGATACCGTTGATGATGTGATGATGCGCTTGGAAGAGTTCCAATCAATTATCACGATGGTCAGACAAAACATATGATTTCCATTCTGCATTTGATAAGAAACTTTAAAGCTTTTGATTTTATTATAAATTTAATACTGTTTTTTATGCCTATCAATGAAGGTTCAAGCAGAAAGTTCAGTATGCGTGAACGAGCACATGCCAAAAATATGTGGAATGCGTCAGGAAGTTAATGATCTTGGCAAACGGATTGACGCTCTTGAACATGTAATTGCCTTGGTTAATGCAAACCTGTGCACTTTAGAAGCTGCTGTGGATAATGCAGAAACTGAATTAGGAGTTCCAGACAGATTATTTGGCATACTAAATCCCTTGTCATTCTTTGTAAGTTTGTTTATAAAGAGCTGTAACTGCTTGATCTAATGCTTTTGATTTTATCTTTGTAGAAGAAGTCTTCAGAATCTACAGTGTCAACTAGACTAACAGCATACGAGTCTCCAACAATCTATAAGACTGAAACACTTTTCAATAAGGAATAAAGCTAGTTATATTGAAAACTAAAGATTCCAATATTATATGCATTTAAGACATTGATGATTATAGGAAAGTTTTTGGCTGTGCCAGAATATGGTGTCCATTATCAATTATTTTATAAGACTGAAGAAATAACTCTTTTAACTTTCAACCCCTATTTTAATACAAGATTGAGAATGTATTTACTTTGCAGCATGGAAAATAGATGAAATTAACTTAACATGCTGGAAATGTGCAAGTTTTTAATTGAGCCTTCTTTTCACCAAACAGACAACTTCCACCTATACAATGTCTCCATCTTGTTAATTTCCCAGCACCGCAGGTAACACTACAACTTGACCACTTTCCCCATTGATCCCAGATCTTTGGCTCCCGCTTAATTCTTGCTTCTGTGTCGTAAAGTATATAATTTAATAACTAAGTAACCTTATCTTACAATTCAAAACGTCGTAAATTCTACCGGCAGATCTGGCAGTTCGTTGGAAGTGATGTTTCACATGCTCAGCTGCACTTTTTTCATGATTTCCGTTCCTCTCATCATTATAATGGTCACGTGTATTTCTATAATATTCTATATTTGAGAATTCGGAATAGTCGACTAAAAGGAACATTATTATTACTATGCTAAGGAGACTTGGGTTAATGTATATCATTTGTAATTGCGCCTGATAAGCTGTCATGTGTTAGTGATGCAATGGAAACTTTAAAAAAATGTGAATACTTCAATATTTGATGAACTTCAAGATGCACGCGAACAGTAACTGTTATCATATGATACCGCGTCACTTGAATCGTATTTTCGCGCGCTTTTAGGCGCAAGTACGGAGCTCCATCTTTAGTACCAAACTCGATATCTTCAACAAAATGAATGCAAATATAAAAGTTTTATATGTTGGAGAAATCTGGTTACAAAAAACTCATTTTCATATTATATTAAAGTCTAAAGAATGCTTTGTGTGCCCGTCCATTTGGAATTTGGCCCTGAAGCCTTAGCCTCCTCACAGCTTCCCTCAGATGCTTGGGTTGCAATGGGCCAGTCTCTTCATGCGCCTCCATCACATCCAAAGCTATGAAAAGATCATTCATTTATATTCCTCTCAATCGAAGAGATCAGTTGATTGAACTTAATCGCTGTACCTTCTTCGACAATCTCTCCTACAAAAACCTTAGCAATGCCAGACATGGCTATCACAACATTTTGAGATACGGAGCAACCAGTTATAGTTTGCATGATCTGCAATTCAAGTGAAACATGAAATGGTAATGGAATATAAATATTCCTCAGTATATCTGAATCGTCTAAAGTATCATACCCTCTTAATAGCTGCTTTTGGAAAAGCTGCCCTTCTGTACATCTCGTATCTGTCCAATTGGTCTTCAGTAAAATTGGATACGAGTACCCTATAATAATTTTAACACCTAGTATTCACAGAAGTATGCAAAATATGAGTTATATGAAGAATACTCTTTGAATCCTTACTGCATTTTCTCCCTTTCTTCTTCCTCCAATTCCTTTTTACTCTTATCTTTACTCTCTCTCCTTTCTTTGATTGTGCTAGGATTCGCGTGTGGAAGAACAATATCATTCCCAAATATATCCTCTGAACTATGATCTTCATCCTTGCTGCTGTCTACCTCTGTTTTAACAACTTCCATCTGTTCTTCCATGGAAAGGCACATGGAATTGGGGCCACCTTCGTCACCATCAGACTGTGATTGAGAGCTCATGGCATCTGACTCAGTCTAGATTCATATTTATTTAGATTAACATTTCATTCTACAGTTAGTCTTATAAACATCTGATCTTACTTTGAGTGGTATGCTGTCTTCCAGAGGTTCATCCTTTGGCAAAGAGTTCTGTGAACTGTCTTTCTCATCCTTGTCATCAATGTCTATGTGCTCACTCTCGTTTCCCGAGTCCTCTTTTCCAAATATATTATCCATTATCTGAAAAGTGGGTTGCTTCAATTCAACGTTTTTGCATTGAACTAATGTTATTCTTACTAATACATCTCTCTCAAAGCTCGATTAGCCGATCGAGTAATATTTCGAAGCGGTGTTTATACATTTGTTCGTATGGTTCATATTTGAGAGACCAATCGGACGACTGCAGGTTAATGCAGCAAGTATTCCTAACATTTCCTAACCCGCAAGTCAGTTGAACGGTGGGCTTACCGGACGAAAAGGTGTAGGTGTTCCTTTTAACGAAGCCCCACAATTCTGTCGTATCACTTTTCAATAAGATTGAAATAATGCTGGTAAGTGTGGTACAAGGCAACGTAAGAGAACAACATCGTATGCAATCGGAGCGGGTTTGTGCCGCCATGCTTTTAAATGGGCGCTCAGTAGCAGTGGCGATGGTGCACGCGAGTGTTCGACATCGTGTTCGTGGCCACCGGTGATCCTCATAGGCCCAGTCGTTGTTTCTGCACTGGATCGGTGGCAAGCGGATCGAGTGAATGGATTTTTGCGAGGTGAGTGCTTGATATTCATCTAATTATTCCGATAAATAGCGGCAGTGATTACGTGATACTGATGTAACCCACCAGCAGCCAGTATCGTCTTTCAGCAGATCGAATGCTGCATCAAATGCTGCATCGAAATGGTCGATACTGCTTAGAAAATTTACTTGTCACACATTTATAATAGGGCACCATGTGTTTGGATAAATCTTTGAAGTTCAGACAATTTTAATGTGAAACAACTCAAGTGATGCACTTTTACGATCCATTCATAACAAAAGATTCTCGTCCACTTCTCTTTTTGCCCCAACTTTTCTCGGAAATTCTGTAAGATACTTATCTGACATGGCAAAACGGGAATCACAGTTCAAAACCGCACATCCCTAATTAAGCCGAAAGATACAGTAAGTGAACTAGAAGCCTCTGTCTGAGAGAATGGAAATTCTTCGCATTCCTAACGGACTCTAGGATCACGTTTCCAACATGTTGGCAGGGGGCCGCACGAGAGAGTCCTTTATTGTGGACAGAGTCACATTAAGATATTAAAGAAACTGTTGGGCTTAGAATGGGAATTGAAAAGCGCGGAATATTTTAGGAGAAAAGTCGAAAGATTCAAGTGTGATCGAGGTTTCGAAAGTGCGTCTAGGTGCTCGCTGTCAGGCGTCAGGCGCAGATAAGCGCCGGGATCGTAGGGTGCCGCCACCTGGTGGCAGCAGAGGTGCGTGGTTCCTCGGTGTCGCGACGCCGACGTATTTGTCAATATCTGGCCGTTTCCGCGATTTTCACGGTTCCCATCAGCCCCAGTGACGGTAGTGTGAGCGTGGCATAGTTTCGAGGCGAATGACCGTCTGCTCAGGAGAGAAAGTGACCTGGGAGGCTGCGACAGCTGAGTGGCTACCCTCAGGAACCCTGTGAGCCAGCCAAGAGGAGTCCCGTACCACTCTCTTGGGCAGGAGTTCGCCTGAAAAGGGAGATCTCGCGTGAACTCTGCTGAACTGCCACTGCCACAGCCAGTCGAACTCTCTCTCCCTTTCTCTCTCTCGCTCGCTCTCTGTCTCTTTATATAGTATCGCAAGTGTATCGGAAATCCGTCGTCGTCCTCGTGTGGTCGTCGTATTCCTATACATAGTGAGTGGGTGAATAATAGTGCAAGAGGCGGACACGAATCAGGGCCGAACTCTGACTGACTCTCGTGACGTCTCGTCTTCAGTTTACTGATATCACAGTACGAACCTCGCAGCGTCCTGTCACTCTATACCTGGCTGACGAATGCAGCTTCCGGACATATTCACGGAGTAACATGTAAGTACCCTGGGAGAGGATTCTGGTTTGCCCCATAGTCGTACTAAAGATGTACAAGGGGACTGATTCACTATACATATGAGTTTCCTACTCCAGAGGGGTCAGATATTGGACATATTCTTGTAAACACGATTACTCCAATTGAACTTTGATAGCTCGTGAGGTTTGCGCTCGTTTCGTTGATTCGCGCGCGTGCTTCTCTCTCTCTCTCTCTCTCTCTCTCTCTCTCTCTCTCTCTCTCTCTCTCTCTCCTGTCTCGCGCACACATGCAAACACGCACACACTCTTGATGTATCCAGATTGCGGAGCAGAACGCCCCGCTACACATGTGCACATCGCGAGAGAGGCGTACCTCTCTTCACGCCTTGGAATACCGAATACTTGGGTGGCAGACCGGTTCTGTCACTTGGGGCTGCTCGGCTCAAACGATAAAACCGTTTCTTTACCGGTCGACCCTCACAATCCCGGACAATTCTTTGGTCCCTCGCATTCCGGCTGGGCATCAATCTCAAACGCTTGTACCTCGACCCCAGTACGAAATCGATGACCTCAGTTCTTTCGAGCGGCTACCTGCCTACCAGATCTCGTCAAACGAGGCCGTACCTGCTAGAGGGGGCCATAATGTACTTCCTCGATAGCAGATCCAATTTTTGCCCAACTACTCCTCCAACTCTTCTCGAGCCTGATTCAACTTTGTACGAACAACTAGCATTTCCAGTTTTTTCGTATGCCGGCATAGTCAACCAACGTAATATACAAGATCCTCTAGTCTGTTATCTCATTAGATTAAGTTGAAAACTAGCTGGGATTGTTGCTCGCGTGCCACCTACTTGAAATAGAAAGGTCGGTGGCCTCGTTGAGGATCGATTAGGGTATTATCCAGCGGAGTTTTCACGTTTCGGCGCAAAGGACTGAGGCCAGCGCTCAAGTTGAGTTCTGGCGTCGCTTGCCTGCGCTCACCTGGAGGGACATCGTCGCGGTCGGAGAAAAGGAAAAAGGTAAACAGAGAAGAGGGAATGGGAATGGGAATGGGAATGGGAAATGGCGCGGTAGAGGGAGGGAGAAAAAGAGGATCGCCGAGACGGTGGTGGCGGCGTCTCGGCGCTACGGAACTGAAGGTGGACGCGACGGTCGTTGGCCGGAGGAGAAACGACCTAAGTCAAGCGGAGAGAGAGCCTGTTTTACTACAGAGTTACGCTCTGTCAAGTCTGTCCGGAGTCCGGACTTCTCGGAGACAAACGCTTCGACCTCCGCGGTAGGGACGACCGATAGAGTGCGTTGCGTGGATAATAGTATTTTCGATTACACCTCTCTCCCTTCTTCTTTATATCTCTCTTTTATCTCTACCATCGCAGATCTACATGTACTTTATATCCTAGTTAGCATTTCGTGTTCCACCCGCGGCCGAGCGTCTTTCGGTACGTATAATATGAAATTTTCAAGCTCCAATTGTCTCCAAATGATTGGATGTAACACGATCTCATAAGTGGCGCGAACATACTGTTTGACAGCATGTTATTATGAGAGGCAGATGTGAAGCAAGAAGGTGCATTTGTCAGTGTAAGTTATGGCCCGTGCATACGATCTCGAATTTTGGCTCGGTCGATTGCGCTTGAAGCCTTTTGCTTGATTGGTAATTGGCACTAGGTACAACTGACGCCGACTGCCGGCGGGAGTAGAGTGCACGCGGTCTGAGTCACTGAGTTGGCGAAGTTTAAACGGCTGAAGTTCGCGAATGCCCACGCACTCAATATGGCACACGTGTTTGCGGGAGGCGGGATTGGAGGTCGATATACCGTTACGGAGATCCTCGGCTAGCTTCTTCTCCAGTTTACCGAGTGCTCTCATTTGCACCCGACTTCACGATGCGTGAACTCTCCAATTCACCACTCCAACTCTCGGCTAATAGACAAACTTTCCCGTTGCCGCTTAAAATTCATACATCTCAGACGGGGCAAATGCAAGTGGAAATGGCCTTTAGTAATTCCATCAGATATCGAGCTGTTTTCCCTAAGTGTTTGTGCGTATGGATGAGACTATTTGCGAGCTTTCCGGGGAGCGTTCAAGCGTGGAGGACGAAATGCGTATTCATCGGCTTCATGACCTCGGCGACTGCCACGGGACCAGCTATCATTATAGTAATAGAAATGCGCAATTATTGCGACAATATCCGAACGAACGCCCGTATGAATGATGCGGGCTGAGAGGGATATAAGCCAAGCCCAAGCCCCCGCGAGCTAGATGCCGTTACACGAGCAAGTCGCTCGCATAGATTTATTGTTGCCGCCTAGACAAAAGCCGCTCTACGTAATATGCGCATTTCTAGCTCGCGCGAGATTGAGATGAGCCGTCTGTTTTGTCTCACAGGTGCGAAGAGGCAACAGAAGTGGAGACGCATCATCAGCAAACAGCAGCAACTACGATGGGCGTCGCTGAGGACGAGACCCCTTCTTCCCTGACCTCTCACCCTAACCCTAACGCGAATAACCCCAATCAAGAAGGTATGTACACTTTTTCTAGATCCTCTTTATCATTAAGAAGTCTAGTTAGATTTTAAGAAATTTGGCAGCAATTGCTCTTTCAAAGAAAAATCACAACATATCTATATCGAGTAAACCCGAAAGAAGTACACACTTAAGTAGTTTCTCGTGGTCTCGAAATCCAAGAGCGGAGGAGCTATATCGAGAGGATTGGCTCTCCAAGTTCTAGGTCTACCATACTGACAATGTTCACACGCTGACCTTCCTCCATCAACGCGAGGTTACGAAATAAAGCCCACGCTTGTTAATCTGTTTAATTGCAACAACGCGGAAGTACTATGGAAACTCTGAATGCGACAGAGAAGACTGAAGTGAGCTTAGGATGACCGTAGGGATCTCAACAATCCTTGGCTCTACCTCTTTGATTTCCTCTGGAATTGCAGCTACTACAGGCTTCCCTCAACCGCTATAATCGACCGTTACAATTATTGATGAGAACTTGAGTTATCGGGGACTTTTTACACTTCGCTCTTTTAAAGCGTTAAATGAGTTCTTGTGTCCATTTTATAGAACTAACAAGCTATATAGTCGAAGGCCAACCCGTTGCACTGAAATATTTTTTATGTCGCTCTTGATGTAAGAAGGCGGTGCATGCTGTTCTTCTAGCTAAAACAATTCGTAAGTGCGTACTTTGCATAGACACGTGTGTACACATACACTGTCGTAGGGATGGAACTACAAGCGGCTGGCTTTTAAACTCCGGAACGAATGTCGCACTCTTTTTCCGTCGCCAGTACGATGGAGAATTCCTGTGGGCCTTTTACGTAAGGCTGCTCGCGTGAATGCTTGACTCATCGGCGTATGACATTCGACACGCGGCCCCTCTCGAACTGCTGGTCTCCAATGATACATGCCAACCGGCATTTTTATGCTTCACCATTGTTTTGCGCCAAATCCCGAATTCGATAACTATCTTCTTAATATTTGCGAACACTTCTGATCTGCAAAGAATTCGATTGCGAGATTATTCCAAGGGATCATCGATTATACTTTAATAGGTCTATCAGATTTAAAAGCATTGATTCTCCCACGTTTATTCCCGTATATAACCTTTCGTAAATGGAAATGCGATTTCCATCGAAGCCCAGGACAATCCTCCACGCGACTGCATAATTTTGTGACAGAACAGGGAGCAGGTATATGAGTGCGTTGAACCGGATTGTTGATAAAACACCAGTCACGTAAGTGACGTCTACGTATCTCGAGTTCAAAATTACCAAGGAACACTTGGCGGAATTGTTCTTGACTGATTCGTCTTTCTTTTTCAATTTGTACGCCGCGTATTTCGATTGCCTATTCTAACGTGATTTGTGTTCGAGATTACTCTCCGTGCATCTCAATGTTCTGCAGCGTGCTTCTTTTAATCGCGCTTGCATAACCTAATTGATAGCTGACGTAATCGACGTTCGAGCAAATATCACCAATAAGAAACGTATTGTTTCTCGGTCTGGTTCGGTCTATCGAGTGATCATAACCAAGCTCGGCCAAGACACCATCATTCAACATAATCATAATCATAGTATATAAACGTCAAAGTAAACGGGTCTGGCATGTTATTGTTAGCTTGGTACTCTGGCAAAGTAAAGCACTCCAGCTTCCTGCTGGCTGCACGTTTCTTAGAAAGAAGTTGATAAACTGCAAACTAAAGCTTATCAGCCTGTTATCGTAACCTGCACCCATGACTCACCCTGTAAACACAAGTTTTCATCGCGTGACTTTTCGCCCGTTCTGAAAGATGGAGAGAGGGAGAAAGATTGACGGCCTCATTATTCTCTAGCGATGATCTTTTAAGAGGGGGAACACAGATTTCGGTATAATGAGATCCCACGCACCCCACTATCGCCAGATCGCAGTATTAAGATAGTTGTATCAAAAAACAGTTTTCTATAGAGTTTGTTTAAACTTTAACAGAACATTCTTTATAAAGTTCTGCAACTGCTGGTGAAATTTCATTGGACTTGATCGCCAAAATCCGTTGATTTTTATACATCCCAATCTTTTTGTGAGCTGAAATTTGGAGGTGAACCTTTTCTTCCATCAAAGAGGAAGTGATATAAATTCGAAAATTCATTTTTTCACAAATTTTTGAATGGGACAGGCACTGACAAAAATATACTCCACCAGCAGTATGCAAAGTACCTTATACGCGTACCACGTGGATATAACTAATTACTTTAAACACGGGCAACAATCGACTTCGAAGACAAAGAGATAATAAGTGCTGGATCTCACCATCAGTTGCTTTACGTTGCCTGGGTTTCAAGGGACTGTGTTTCAACGGAGTCAATGGGGATCCGTATGAAAAGACTATATCGATCACACGCGTGATACACAAGCGAATTTGTGTGCCTAAGGACCGTGACTTCCTCACATTCATTGTAAGCGGCTTCTCAATGAAAAGCAGGCCATTGGTGATTTGAACAGATTCATAAATCTCTCTTGCTTTAATCTCCCATTGTAGTACATTTCGATACATCGTATTCTAAATGAATTGAGAGATTCTATCATTTCCTTTCATCATTTTCCGATCGAATCAAACGAACTTGTCCAAGGAAGCCTGGATACGCAGTACTCGAATCCGCAGGTTTCACAGAAGTTGCGAGAGAGAAAAAAGCCGCGGACCAAAGTAATGAACTATGAAGTCCGGGACAAAGAGTAATGCGATGCGAAGTGTTCCGCTTGCTTCTGGAGTTGCACTTTCTTTTTATGAAGTCTTCCTTGAGCCCAGGCTGGTTTCTGGCGGCCAAAGGAAACTAGGAAGGGAGACAGAGCGGCGGCCTTGTGAGCTGACAGGAATAACGGAGGAAGCATCGTGCATCGTGCATCGTGCAGCCGAGTAATGAATTGTGCGAGGAGACCATTGTTACCGCGATTCCTGCGGAAAGAAATGGAAAGCGCGCCGAGTAAATGCATGTACTTTGCAGCGCGCGGAAGTAACTTCCTCGCGCGAGGAAACAGCCGCACTGAATGTTCTTCCCCGAAAGATAAAGCGGATAGAACAACAGGACTATGCGATTTCAAGCTTTCCAGCGTGCGCACGTTTATTCAAAGAATTAAACTGACAACTCTCGGGATTTCACTTGCTGCGCATGTAATTTTTATATGAAATGTGGGGCAATAAATTAAAAGTATTTAACCCCTTCGCGACACTTGACGAGATATCTCGCGACCCTGTGTCAGTCTTTTAACGCTATTGACGAGATATCTCACCAACTAATATCGGCCGCCTGACATTATAAACGAAGTATTTTGCAGCTCATTCTATTTCCATGGCTAAATAGTATGAGAAAATAAATTTTTGTCTATTTTCTCAAATTCATTACATTTTTTTCTGCACGGAATAATTAAAAACATGGCATTATAGATTGTGCGATAGGGTAGATAGTGAGATATTTTCACTCAACAATGTTAAATGGCCAACTTGAAGTCGCGAGGTATCTCGTCCAGGTTTAAGAAGAGATTAAAGCAGGATGGGAAAAGTGAAATGCGTCAGCGGAAATGAACGAAAGATGGAAAACAGGGAGGGTCAGAGATGAATTCACGCATAAAAATGAACCTGAGTATTGCGTTGGATGTGCTATGCCGCTGGTCTGTTGGCGTGTATGTGAATCGCGAGCGTGTTAACGTTATTAGAGTGGAAATCCTGCCGGAACGTATTTACATGACCACTCTGCTGAATATTCTTGCAGTGAGCCACGATGAGAGATGAGACTCGGTGATCAGCCTCCCAATTTTCCTCTTGGTTACCGCTGTGTCTTGATTGCTGCATTTGCATGTCTGTTTCTCGGACTATTTGCATTAGTGAACCGTCTGATAGGATTGGAATAAAAGTTCGCTGAGTAATCATCAATCAGGAAACGGATTTAATGGCGTGTGCGTGTGTAAGGCGAGCCGCGTGGATTACATGCTATCTTCTGTGAGCGATCATTAACGATCGCCTCATACACTTCCCCTCATCCTCCCCAAAATGCTTTCCCTGGAAATGCCGACTGGAAAAGTGGATAAATCGACCGATTGCCAGCGGAAATCTAAACCTCTGATTGTTCTGTTGAACCCGTGGCGAAGTGGGATTCTCACGAGCATAGTAAAGCGATTGCTTATGTATGTAGCTGTCAGTCGGAGCAGGGGTATCGGGGACACGCGCAATACTCAATATGCATGGCCCGATTACCAGGGCAGAAGCTGGATGCTAGATGTTATTCTGTCGGTGGTCTACGTAAACTGAGGGAGAGGGAGTTCCGCATGGTTTTCACCTGGTGCATGCGACGAGGCTCTAGTAGAGTACTGCGGTATTTCACGGTACTGCCGGACTGCGCTTTGAACTGCTGCCAAGATATCGCCTCTTACCCTTTGTCCCGCCACTCACTCCTCCCTCACCCTGGAGCGGATCTACATACATACATACGTCTACTCGAGTCTTCTCTAACGGTGTGTTCCTAGCCGTTTGCTCCGCAGGTATTCTAGGTCAAGTGTGCATTCTAATGATCGCCACCAGCCGAGTTTCTTTTGGACCAGCCTGCCCACGCTCTATCCTCTACTCCCTCGCACTCTTCTTTTGTAACAAGGTGAACCTAGTCCTCCATCAAATAGAAAAGACAAAGTGTATTGGCAAAAATATATCTATTCGATGCGATATCGATGGGTTAAGGTTAGGAAGGTTGGCATTGGAAAAGTAGAAAGGCTTAAACTGGAAGGGGGGACAAGGGATGGAATGAAAGCTTGCTGCAGGTCTTGTCCCAAGAGTGGCAGGTCTTACAGAACAAGAGAGCAGAACGGTCTTAACGCGGATGTAGTTATAGGCGCGGGAGCGGAAGTTTTCAAAGGAGCGATCTTGCACACGGAGGCCACTGTCCTTAATGCATTGCGCAACGGCATCGAGCCTACGTCACGTACTCTCATTGCAGGCATCTTCGTTTCACTGGACATCCTCCTGACCGCATACCGTGTACCATTCGAGTCATTAATTACCAGAATCGCTCGATTCACTTGGAGCACTAGACATCATGATTCTGGTGCTTCCCTGTCCATGAGTTTATGCGATAATCTGGCGGGAATCTAATTTGCCTTTCCCCTCCCCGCTCATAATACTGACTGACTGACTGGTAATGCTAATTGAAGGAGCTGCATAACGACACTGAGTAACTATGAATTTATCCCTATTAATTCCTCGCAAGACTGACTCTTTAAATCGAGCGGGAACAGCTTGAGTAATCGAGAGCCGATGATGTCAGCAAGCTCTCAATTACTAAGCAGTGATCCGCTTTCAACGGCTAGAACTCTAAATATTGACAGCCTCGGTATATTTTAGCTTACAATGTTTTTACTTTACTTCTAATTGGACTGACGAAAGATGAATAGATGCGGCAACGGATGACGCAAGCAAGCCCGAGCAATAGAATTTGTGTCAGTGACATATAAATGTGCATCGACGGACAGCACACGCTGATAAAACGGGGCTTTGAGCCACGCTAACTTTATTGGCAAACGCACCGAAGCCACTAGCCACGAGGATCCACATGCGGCTTGTGGTCTGCTTTCATAGAGGTTGGGAACATTGAGAAATGTTTGAAGCGTTTTTTACCGCGTCAAGTGGCCAACCATCCAACACAAACTTCCCTCCATCGTGTGTTTCCCCACCAGCTCGAAACCATCCAACTATTAAAATGCCTCGAGAAATCTGGCAGCGGCGAGTTACCTCCGCTGGGATCTCAACTGAGAAACTTTACAGATATATTTCTGCCGTTTTTACGGTGTATGTGTGTTTGGGGGAGTATGATGATATCCCTCGCCTACTTTAAAGGGCCACGCATTTATGGGAGATAAACGTATAAATCAGTGGGAAGTTCGGATGGGGAGAAAAAGAAGCAAAAAGGGCTCATTGATAAAATTGTTCTCCTTATTTAGGAGATGTACACAAAGAGATCACTCGACCAACCGGCACGCAAACAGAGCCTCATATATTTTCAGTCAGGTGTGCATGTCGGCTGAGGAACAACGCCGAGCATTCATCGACCCGAAGATTCTACCTGCTCCACTTAAATTCCGCTTAAATTCCACTCAAGCCTTGGATTCCGCATAATTTATCCGTTTCGGTTGATAAGCGTCGTCTCCACGGTGTTGCGAGAGATTTCAGACTGTTGAGCAATCAGTCGACCGATTCCGAAAGGACCGCGGTACTCTCTATCCCTCGGAAGCCGTTCTAATTGTTCTAATTACACTATTACTCAGTTGCACGAGAGCAATAAAAAAATGTCATTAGGATTTTTTAGTTCACAAGCCGGCTACCTAGCTACCTTCAAGCACGGTTCGGCTGTGTAATTGGCTCAGCGTAATTAAACCCTCAGAGGAATCGAACGGCCGGAAAATCTAAAGCCTAATTAGGCTGAAATACTGACGGATAACCTCGCTCATCATGTCGGATGTTGCTTAGCACTCTACGATGGGGTGAAATATTCTTTAGTAGGTGAACGTCGCAGCAGGTGAATTTCTCGGCAGTAATGCGTAATAGAAGAAGCGTTATGTCCTAGCAGATTAGAAATCATAGCAATGGAGCGTTCATTGACGTGCGATGCATGAACGTTTATGAGATGTGTTTTCCACTTTTACTATCACACTGATTACGCATTCGTAGATGGTCGGCGCACGTCGATGGTAACACTGACCTTTGCGGATTTTGATGGCTGTAGCAACAACTTCGACCAATTGCAAGAGAGTGAGGAGAGTCTGCAAGTGATTTAATAAGCTTGGCTTTCTTGTTTCGAGCAGCTCTCACCTTTTTGCAACCCGTACGAATGAATCAGATGGTGAGGAGGACGGGTAGGACTCGGGGGCCCAGAGAATCTCGGTGAACTCGATTGGACACGCTTTCTGTTTTTGCTGGCACTGCCGGTGCGGGTGGTTGCGCCCGCTCGCTCGAATAATAAATACCAGCGACTTTCCATTTTCAACGTGTGTTGAGCAGTATGTACGCACTTCCATGCTCCATGGCTCTTGGCACGCTGGTTACCCAAACAACGAAATCGTCGGACCTCTCAGATATCTCATTGTCCCTTCAGGGAAAAGAGATCAGGGTAGAGGGAGAGGTTCGGCAAGGCACTTCCGCTTATGTTCCTACCTCGCCCGAGACCGCCAAGAAAAGTCTATGAAGAATGTTTTATCTCAGTGCACCAGTGGTTCGCCTTGATATCCTTAAGAATTCGAGCAAAACGAACTTACTGAAAAATGCCGATATCGATGACCTTCCGCTTCGGTAAAGACCTACAGATTGTCGCCTACCTCAAAGTGCCTCGTCTTATTATTATTCGTATCAGGTCGGCAAGGGTAGCCGAAAGAGTTAGAATACTGTCCCCTCCAAGTACAGGTAGCGGTAGTAATTAAGAGTTAATTGAAAGCGCGTGCGCTCTGCTGGCTGGTTACTTCCTAGAAGATAGTGGCCTAACTCCCGTCGCTTACTCGTGGGCTTTCGGGCTACCGCAATTATCCCCCGAATTAAAGGCACCACTGTGGATTGTGCTCGTGCACGCGCACGCGCGCGCAAGAAGGGAAAGAACTCCCACGAGGTATAGCGGACTAAAGATACGGAAGCCGGTTGTCGAAACCGCTAGTGGGCACAGCGTGACAGAGCGAGAGAGAGAGAAAGGGAAAGAGAGAGTCAGAGTGAAAGATAGAGAATTCGCGTAATATTGCGTGACTAATAACTATGGCTAAATAAAATGCATCACCAAAATGTGAAGTATCGGAAATTTTAACCATCCTCTATCTGGCTTTTGTATAGATAGGCTAGCTGAATTTAACACAAAACTTAAATTCGACTAGCTACGACTAGACTTGATTATTTCTTTAGACTGCATTATTTTTCTATTCAAGTACGAAGATGGTCGATGGCAAAAGTTAGCTGTTACTTCAAATTCCCAGTGAACAATGTGTGAAAGGTAAAGTCAAGAGGTATCTAATTAAAATGAATGTCTGAGTCGTCGCGGCGCATCGCACGTGGTAGTGCATACCTAATGCCAGACATGCATGTGCAATCCGTGCGAGTGATTAACTGGCCATTTTCCGTCTGGCGTTTATCTGGGGAAGCGCGGCCAAGATACGGGACCGATCAATGTCTGGAGGACAATACCGTCGTGACGAGTGGGGAGGCCAAAGACTTGCCTTTTTTTCGCGAATGTCCATCTATCGGTCAATCAGATGAGGGGAGAGACATTCGATCGTTCTCTCGGAAGATATTTCCGAGTTCCGTTTGCCCATTACCGGCTCGAGCGGGAAAGAAAAGCCGAGGGACATGGTACGCGCTATCGAGAGAATGGAACAATACACTGCACTAGCAAGCCAATCTCTGACGTGGAGAGAGGGCAACGGAGACGAGGAGACAAAATGAATGCCGGAGAGAGGGAGAGAGAAAGAGACAGTGAGGTGAGAAGACAAAGAATCGCTGAGGAAGCTTGGAGTGCGAGAGAGCCTACTCAAAGGAAAAAGTAAAGGTGCAGGTAGGGGCCACCGTCTGCTAGCTCTCGCGCGGTGCAGCCAATGCTTTGCGCAAACATCCGATGTGTCTATGTACTCCCATATCGTGACAGGATGTCCGGAAAATCGTCTGAAATTGTTGCTCATAATCCTTCATCTATTCTCACTGGGATCATGGCTAAATCATAAAAGAGAAACTCATTCAAATTCCCAGCCTTTTGGTGGGCAGACATTTAAAGGAGTTGTAATCAGGAGTCTGCCAGTGTTTGAATAGCGATATCAAGCCACCCTCTGTTTATACTAATTTCAAGTGGAAGAATGGCGAGGAGAAACTCACGCCATCCTAAAACAGAGCCTGTCCACTCAAAATATTTGCAGTGCTGGGATTGTTGCGCAAATTGTTGGCTGCGGTGGCGAGGCACGGTACGGCATGGCATGGCATGGCATGGCATGGCATGGCGCGGTGTGGAGAGAAGGATGAGCGCGGGGAAGCCGGACAGCCGGAGGTAGATGTACAGTCAACCAGCTAGGTATACATGTATAGCAGTTATGTAGGTATAGGTATGGTTGGACGTGCGACGTGCGACGTGGTACGTGTAGAAGAGCGTGATGGTAGGAGTAGAAGGGGCAGGGGCGTAGGCGGGTAGAGTGGCGTGGAGCGAGAGAAGGAGGCTTCGAGCCGAGGTGCCGCGAGTAAGAGACGGTGGAGTTGGTAGAGTAAGAGAGTGGGTTGAGTGAGTAGGGAAGAGTAAGCGAGATATCGTAAGTGGTTGGCGGCGGGTCGCGGTGGCAGGGAGTCGCGCCGTGCGAAGCGGACGGTGTCGGTGGCAGTACGAGTCTACCGGCGGCTTCGAGCGCCTACCAGAGCTCAACGTTTTCCCTGGTCTCTCTTTCTCTCTCCCTTTTTCTCTCTATCTCTCTCTCTCTCTCTTTCTCTCTTCTGTTCCGTGCTGCTCTCGCTACTACGCTCTATCAATACTCTAACTGGAGCCTCGCTTGGGTACTCGCGCGAGAGCTGAGGAGCTCGCTGTGCTCAAGATGGGTTAAGCAGTGGGCAGGTGGGCCTTTTTCCATGGGTCGCAGGCCCCAGTTGAATATTGTGTACCGCGAGTGTCGTGAGTCTTGAGTGAAGTCAACCTCGACGGGAAGCGTGCAGCGACGTGTGTCAACCAGTGCCACTGAACTACTATCATTAGTTCAGAATTCAATTAGTATAACAAGAGGAATACGCGTTTCACTGTCGAGGCGGAGAATAGTGGTGCGAAAGTCAAACTAAAGAGTTTAAAGCGGGGTAAGGACGATCAGAGATCGACGGATCGGAGAGAAGGAACCATCGGAGGAGAATTGTGGAACCGGAGGAACGATTGCTTAGCGGAGGCACGGCTAATGTGGCAGCTATGTGACCGACCGAGCGTAAGGTCCGACCGATTGCGCAGGAGCGCTACCAGAAAAGAGCAACCTCGACCTCGAGCCAGCCGTTCGAGACACGGCTGTTGAGACGGTGCATCCTTGAGGACAGACTATTCCTCCACCTATAGTTCGCCCTCAGACATTTCACGTTTTCTCTTGGAGGTTGGCTGAACATCTTCTTCCCAGCTATCTATCGGTTGGTCTCCGTGGCCGGGATAGGTTGGTCGTGAGCGAGCGGTGCTGCACTCCCTCGCGCACAGTTTGCTTAGACTCTCGGAGAGAAACCGTTAATCGAGCTCGCATCAGGCCCCAGATAAGTGGGCCAAAACGCAATAATCCCTACTGGCGGAGGATCTCATATGGCGTATCTGCCGGCCGGGCATTGCGGATCACCGGCTGGCCCGATGAGACTGTTGCGTCCCGAACTAAACACTCTGCTCTCGACGCAACCAACCAGATAGCCAGTCAATCTAGCGCGATAAACTTGTCGTCTCACCAACGTCACACAAACTTGTCTGCGATATTGTAGTATTACATAGGAAGGCTGCAACGTAAACGAAGTACCTTATACCGTACCAAATAGTTCGCGTCCAAGGATCCTAACTGAGGAGAAGCAGAAGAGGAGGAAAAGAGAGCTCATTGCCAGAAGCAAGTACGAGGTGTGACCTTAACGCGGGTCTGCGTTCGCTGTAACGTACAAGTGGTCAAAAGGGGGAAAGAACGCAAAGGAACGGCTTTCCCCAAAGTGCACATACCCATTCACCTTTGGCATATGCCGTATGATCCTAGGGAAAGAAAAAGAACGATATCGCGATTGCTAACCGAACTTGAGGTCACTCGAGTGCTGAAGGGGGCGATAATAAAAAGCACAGTCGAGGCTATGAAAGCAAGTGCGAGCTTCTGAAGTCGATCGGCTTGGAAGGAGAGTGAGAATCCATGAGTGTTTCTGCCCGATTCTGCCGCTCTCTCTCTCTCTCTTTCTCTCTCCCTCTCTCTAGCAGGGTGCAACAAGTGAAACGAAACCGCGTGCTGGCTAAGCCGTAACTGCCAACACACACACATACACATACCACGCGCCGATGAAATTCGCGCCTTATACTTCGAACTCCAAGTAACTCGTACATATACATATATCGCAATAGTAACCGTATCGGTTTGAAGCTGCCTGTCTTTCGTCGCTGGTCTCTCGCAAAAACTCGCTGGTCGAGCCTCGGGAAACTGCCATCGGCTTTAAGGAAGAAGGTGAAAGAAGGAAAAAGGTCGTTACTACTCAAATGAGGTCAAACTTGAGTGCAAGGTGGTTCGCAGTTTGACTGTCGCACTTGCTCCAGTTACTTGCTCGCTTGAGAGTGCAAGAGTGAGAAGGAGGAAAGAAGAAGAAGAAGAAGAAGAAGGGCGCCGTGCACATCGTCGTCGGGTGAAGAGGGTTTCGCGAGCGGCCGCTCGCCGACTTTTGAATGACTTTCCCGTTCTGTGGGTTCATCTTGGACTCGTCCGACGAGAGGGCGAGACAGATGCCCGTCGCATCGGAGGACTGGGTGCCTCACCCGGCCAAGATAACTAGCTCTATCACCACTGTCAAGGGTGCCACCATCCAAAGCACCACCACGGCTTGGATGTCGCCGTACAGCCGCACACCCCAACCCGACCGCGCTGCCTCCCACAATAACAACAACAACAACAACAACCACAATAACAACAACAATAATAATGGAGTTGTCATCCTGGAGGGTTGCAGGCCACCTGCCGCTACCACTGCCAGGAGATTCCTCAGGTGGTTCAGCAGGCTCGGTCAGCCGCCGATGGGAAAGTCAGGTAAACATGCTGAATGTTGACGCTTTGACCAAATTTTCCACAAGCTTAGACAGAGATAAGACTCTCTTCTCGAGAGCTGTTGCTGTACTGAGATTAGTCCAAGCGCCTCCTCGAAACTTCCTTTTTTTGAGTGTTAAATTCCGCTCAATATTCGTTGTTATGCTTCATCGTTGATCACTGTATTCCACGTATTCCAAAGAAAAGTGGCCATTTGTACTTGTTTGAGCGGTATACGTGGGTTTGTTGTGTGTGCCCGAGTACAGTTAGGAAATTAAGTCTATGATGGCAATGACTCTCGCGCAGAGTCAGCGCGGTAATTGCCTCGCGGCGGTAGCCAGGGGGCTTCATTAAAGAGCAAGGAAATAATCGTGGAAAGGTAGCTAGTCTGCGCTTAGTCGGAACGTAAAGAGGGAGAAAGAGAGAAAGAGAGAGAGTATACGAAAAGCCAGACAGGAATCGATGTTCCGGGAAGATAGAGCTCCCTCACTCACGAACTCTATGTAAACGTAATCTGGTCGCATTATGCCGAAGCCATGTGGTACTGTTAGTCATCGCAGGTGTACCGTAGACAGTATGTGCCAGCAGCGGCGTTAATAAAAAGGTTGAATTGCTCGAGCCGAGCAGGAGCCGAAGGAATACGCACTCACGCTGGTGCTCTGCCGGCCAATAGATAATTGTGCAGAAGCCACAAACGTGTAATTGGTGCCACGTTAACGGTGCTTCCTTACATCAGTTTCTCTCTTCTCCGATCAGCCGTAACGTGCGCAGCTTTTTCCTCGATCGACTGTTTTCTCAAATAGGCATGTTACTCACTGCGAGATTTGGGACCGTGGGATCCTAAGTCCAAGACGAACGAGCAGCCACTAAAACAAACGGGCATCGTGTACAGGCGGAAGTCGCGCTCTTGAATCCATTGAATTTTAAGCATGAATTCCTGCATGCTTGCCGGTGCGAGGACAAAGTCTCGTTTGCATACCACCGCTGCGGCAGACGCGAGCTTCTTCATTGACCTTAGCTTTTCGAGTGCGAAGGCTACTACTGTCTCTCTTGGATGACTTAGGTGGTAATAAAAGTAAACCAACGGGGGTTGACAAAATATGGGTGAATCTTGCACAATACCATTGAAATCTTAGACCACCGGAATTGAGGCTGATTTGGAATTTTTTTCAAATTCCTTTTCCAGAACTTTTCCGCTATAATTAAAATTCTCATTCATTCAATAATTTTTGAGAATGGTAATTAAATTCTAGTGAGTGGTACTCACTCCACAGATAAGATTGCCTGACCAGTTTGCATTACCGGTTACTTGTATCTCGAGTTTTTGCCTTTAAACCCGACGACATTGAGGTGAAAATCTACGTAGAGTGATAAACGTAGGATTGGATATACATAGAATTTGCAAATTATATATCCAATCTTATATGTATCTAATTATAATTTATAATTGTTTTATAACATGCAATGGCCACTTGTCGAAACACCTAACTGCCAAAAGTACAGGATGTCCCGGATCAATTCCTTTTAAGTTGAGGAAAAGGTATCATGGAAGAGGGGAAGTGAGAGGTAGCGTCGCGAATTCCTGGTTGTTAAGCTAATCTGGGGTGGATGTGGAGAAGAATGTGGTCTAAAGTGGGTCGTGCGTGTGACGAAATAGAAATTGGGTTGTTAAGAGAGGGGCGTGTGTGTACCAGGAGGTGGCGATAAGTGGTGTGCCGCATGCGGCACCACTACGTGGTAAATTAGACTTGATAACCAGTCGGCTTACCAGACTTTTTTTACATGCTGGGAGCTTATCACATCGTAGGGTTGCTGCTTTGCGCAAAAAGTAACGCGTATCATCGTATCATCGTATAATCGTATGATCCTTGAAAGTGGAGGTTCTCTTAGTAAAATAACATTTCCTTGGAAAAGAGAATCTCGCTGTCTTTATCGTGAGCTACTATCAGGGTACATCCCGCAACTGGTGATAAGTTCGATCCGTAAGCTCGCAATCTTTGAGGGGGTCTGGGAGGCCGATAGTGACAGCTGTAGGCGATGCGATAGTAATGTATCCCTGCCATTATTCTTCAAGTTGAAAGACTCATTATACACTCTTGGGAGCGCTCTAGCGCGACACGATAACTGGGCCGGAAAGAGGATGAACCGTAAACTTGATAAATAAACATTATACTCGGCGTGCAAAATCAGGCCGCGAACCGTTGCCCCCGAGCATTCCGGGATATTACTTGTAATCAGTCAGTATTTCTCCCATTGTATACAACCACCAGACAATATCTGGCCAGAAACTTTCAAATATATTACATGTTTGCCTCTTGTCATAGCAAACGCCCGAAAGAAAGGGTTCGCTTGATCAGAACTTAATCTCCTAATCGCTCCTGAACTCGTCTGGGTCGGATTGAGCTCGTAAACAATAATCAACACCGACCTCTTCACCATCTATCTCTATTAAGGCTAAATTTCGGTTGGAAATAATGGGGGATACAATGCAGCGGCAAAACTAGTTTGTTAATGGCAATGATAATAGTAATATCCTAGAAACACTCGTTCCCATTGTGATAGCGATATCGTAGAGTTTGGGCATGTCGTTCTGGCTTCGTACAAAACACCGACTATAATCCGAAGAACGCTCGTAATTGCGGTCGTAACGATCCGTCGTTAAAGGTGGAGTATTACATGTCTTAAGGAGCGCTATTGCTTTTCCCGTCACATTGACTGCGAGCGATGGCGAACACGAGAGAGGTGCTTTCGAGACATGTCGAAAGAGTCATCTTTTGAAGGAGGCGGTTCCTCGCTTGACTTGTGAAAAGCTAAGAAATCGTACTCTACTTGGCAATTGCGGGTCAAACGGAAAGCGGCACTTCTCAATGGGAATAACACGATTCCTTATCCACATATTGTGTAATTCTTGGCTGGTTTACGCGTGGGTGAGGCTTGCTCACTTCTACCTATTGCTTTAATCATTCGTCTCGAAGCACCGCACGAACCTCGACTTGCTTGAAATTCAATTGGCATTGCGCTCCGTCTTTCTCCCAGGGGCCAGACATGCGCTGCGCGTCGCCTTGTTTTTGCGAAAGCAGGAACTCCATCGAATTGTGATATAATTCAGATCTCCAACACGTTTGAGTCTTGCTAACAAACTTCTGCCTTCGAGGCATGTTCCGTCATTTTCTCTCTACCAAATCAAGTCTACGAACATCAATTCTAAACTAACTAATAGTGGTGCGTCTTGATAAATGGTTCTAAGGAATTAGGTGTTGCGAAGACTCATGTACTTATAAAAGGAAGTGCGTGGAAGCATGCTGCTTGTTTAGAGCGAGTTGAGTATTCTCTGTTGCATATGTACTATCTACTATCAGACGGGAGGTCATTGCCTTGTAGTCTGTCGGGGAAGTTATACAGGTGCCACAGAGGGAATTCATCGTGGAAGTAATCGTGTCTCCTCTCTAATAACCAAATCACATGGCTATCGTCTCGACGAAAGAGTACTCAACAATTGCTACTTTATTTCTCGCGCTATCACTTCATCGCGAGCAAGTTTGCTGCGCAGCACTCATTTCCTTGGGCTGTGGACTCTGCAAGATAGATCGGACGGAACAAAGAAAAGAATGTTTAAGATGCTCAACTAATAATAAGTGGGTGTAGTCGTTTCAGGGTGTATGCTTTTACATCATCAGAATACCAACGTGCCAGTGTGAGCACTCTGAGAGTGTACTTATTCCGAGGAGATAGCACGCTCCCTTTTCACCTCAGCGTTTAACCTCGGGCTTAGTTTGCGTATACTCTTGAAACCAACGCCTCCACACTACTAGAGCCTCGTAAACGCGAGGCGGCCCTCGAACGGGTTATTTAATTCCTATCGTATGAGATATAAACGACTTTTTCCTATTTCAATTAATGCCATTCGAGCAACCTTCCAGGTGTATGAACTTAGAGCGATGCTTCTCAACTACCACCAGTGGAGTGCGAAGTATTTAGTTGGGGGAGTATGTGTATCAGAATCACATACGTGTTGTAGCTCCGAAATGGTTAAATGTCGAGTAACAATGAAGTAATGAGGAGTGGCGAGCTATCTTATCAGTGAGAGAGCGTGCGAGCCATGCATATCGTGTTAAGAGGAGGAAATATCTGGCAAGCAGAACAAATCGGCTGAGGAAAGGCTTGAGCTTTATTGCATGGTGTACGAATGATTACCTCACTATTCACTCTCGAACGCTCGTCGTGCGTCTTTACTCTTTGTGGGAGAGGAGCGAGGGCAAACTCGTGAAGAAAGTGAAACCGCCATTACTCCCCCGAGGGCACCGAGCCACGTGTGCGCAACGCCGAGAATTTCGAAATTCGCCATTCGAGAACGTTCACGAATTCTGAATGTCCAGAAAGAGATTAACAAATTCCGAGTGATTCTCATAAAAAAGTGAGAGAGGTTTCTAAAGAGGATTCACCGAAAAAGAATTTGTCCGTTATCTGTCGACGGATATTTTGAGCATTAGACGATACTTTTTTGAGGTCAGTCTGACTAAACTTATACATCAGATACCAGCATTAACATTCACATTCAAGGACCCCGACTTGCAATCTTCCATGTTATATTGTGTCAAATTATAAATAGCTGGGGATTTGGAATATGAATTATATCGACGAGTTTTCGATGTACAGAATCGACATGAAATCCTACGGATAGCCAGGCGAGGTCAAGGATTCTCTCTCGTAAACAGGATAGTAGTATGAGTAGTTGGATTGCAAGCGTCGCACATATGTGAATAGACAAGGCGAGTTAGTTTCATGGCTTCGGCGATATACGTGTGGAAATGCGACGTCGCGTCGCGAACAAAGCCTCCATTGTCGTGGGTCGTGGGTCGTGGCGTGTCATGCGTGTACGCGCGCTCTGCTCCGTGCTCCGTCGTCGTGTCTCCGCTGCTTTACGAAACACGATATATCTCTATCTTGTTCTGCTGACGCTCGCACTCACCATATCCGAAAAACATGTATGGTTTTCGTAAGTTTCCGCTACTCTTTCTCGGAAATGGGCCGACCCGATGGTCCTCATAATCACAGCAATTCTTATTCGCCCAAATTGCTAAGTATTGATAAGTCTTGTTTTGAGATCTATTCCTGGTTTCAGGTTGAATTCGGTTTTCTAATTTTGACCCATATTCGCGAAAGAGCAAGTGGGTTGTTTTATAGGACTGCTTTTGTTATGATCGGCCAATATTTCCTTTGGTAACGAATGTATTCTCGTTGCGTAATCCTAGGAAGTGAGCGTGCTTTGTAGCCCGTTACGTAATGCAGAAATAGACACGCGCCACTCGGAGCCGATTGAATTTTCTCTCGCCCTGCTCAGCACGTCCGTCCTCCTGCCGTTTTTCTAGTTGTGCGATTGCATCGTCCGGTGAGAGACTTTCCAGTAAGCCGACTGATTTCAAGTACATAAATCCACTCTCTGTTTCTATTTTCAATCTGATTGACAGTTTAACGGGAAAAACTCGTAGCATTATTGATATGTGCTCGGTTCATTGTTATGCAGCGACACCGGCAGTAAGTTCATTAACGTAATCATTATTAATGAGACAAGCTCGAGTAGTTCAACTTTCCGATACGCCCAGATGATATTGTTTCGAAAGAACTTTATCCATTATCCAGTCGTACAATTTGCACGTTTATGACCTACGCTTCAATAGAAAACATAGGGAACTTCTTTCGAAAAGATTTCGTTGAAAACAGGTAACCGAATTACGTGTCTGAGAGTGGTGAACGTTGAAAGGTGAATGGCGTGAGGGGTGAGCTCGAACCATTTTATAATGAAGGCGTGCTGCATAAAGAGAGTGATTTGCATTGAAAAATTGTTCACGCGACCGGTAAAAGTCCAAGTGTGATTTAATGTGCCAGGGAGTTTTCTACGTTATAGCTTGGCGAGACTGAAATTCTGGGCTGTTTGATATCATATGAGATATGCCTGGAGGAGAAGGAGAGATGGGGAGGGGGCGGAACGCTCGTGCTCGTGGAAAGGAATTATAATATTTGCCCGCGGCATAACAAACGAGCAGTAGTTTTGACTTCCTCGTACTTATTTAGATTTGGTGAGATGCATAATGATACACTCGTTGCTGAGCTAGCTTGTGGGCAGCGACGGGCAACTACTCTCGGTAGTACTCGGATCAGCGACGATAATTATATCGTGCCTAGACCTTTCGCAATTGCGCTCTCTCAGAATGAGCGTGCCTCATGCCATTCACGCTATCGAAAAGTGTTGCTATAACCCTAAGCTCGAGTCTTAGTTATCAATTAATTTTCGTTTGAAAATTGATGTCTCCGCGAAATAGGTCTTGGAAGAATGTGCCTTTAAAACAACCTTGGCGATCGCTATCAGCCAGGAGTTACGTAAGATGTTATGCAGAGCTGGGTGATAATGCGTAAATATTGTAAAAATTGCGTTACGTTAGCAGTTAATTGGCTGAAAGGCTCGCCTTGGAAAGATCGCACCCAGAGTCTAATAAGGTCGGCTTAGTCTCGCCGTGACAATCGGAGCAGTCCAGCCTCTGTCCCACCAGTTTAACCAGTACTACTTTGCATTTCCATGCAAAGTCTCCTTCTCGCCTACTTGCCGCAGTATTCCAATCCCGCGAGTCAAGCGCCAGTTATTTTTCCAAAGTCTTTTTTCCTCATTAACTTGGAGAGAGAACCGGTTGGTGAGGCAGGCCCATGGAGTTCTGGGGCATTGACGTTTTCGGCTTAGGAATCGAGGTAGTTCGGCTCGAGTTTGAAGCCCGAGCGAAATGATGGAGTGTGCTCCGCTCTTTGTTATAGGGATTGCATTGCGTGCGTGCACCATGGGTTACGTACCGCCACCGTCGACAATAGCTTTTACCGTTTGACGGAAGAAGCCCGTCCGCGTCAATGCGATACGATGTTCGCGAACTGTACTTCCGGTTGGCAGGCAGCTGTGTGGCTCCTCACTTTGCCTGGAATCCTGTGTGCAATTCCATACACAGGATTACATTTCAATTTTTTCCAACTCTCCCACCAGTCATTTTTCATTCGTTAACCGAAAGCTTTCCGTAAAAGGACTGTCGCCATTATTAGGGTTACGAAGGGAGATCTTTTCTGGGAGAAGCAGGATGTTATCGTTTGTGGAGGTGTCAGTTGTACGGTCCGGTTATTTCTTCATGGATTCAGCGAAAATCCTTCGAGAGGGTATTGGGCGTGACTCGTTGACGTGAAAGCTTCTAGAATCGTAGGAACATGCAAATAAACGAAAGCTTAAAGCTCGATTTAAACATGGCGAATTGTAGGGTGCCCCGCTGGATATCGTTAGCTCGCCATCCGAAATAACTCGTGCACTTGTTTGCACGGCACTCCAGTTTTAATCGCGCCTCTTATCCGTTAACACATACATCTGTAGTTAGATGTAAAAGGTGGCGTGGCATGCGCTCTCACTGTGAGACCAAGAATTAGGATTCGGCGAGATACACACACACACTGTGTTTCATCTCGTTGCTAATAGAGCCCCACTCGGCGTGATCGTAAATTCAGCCGAGCACTTTATTCAGGGCAGTGCTTACAGTGCGATAAACAAAAAGAGTTGTGCGTGCGATACGTGCCTCTCACTGATATGTGATACACATACAATAGACAGATACCGATGCTGGTGAATCGCGAGTGGTGAGATCATAGGTAAAGTGACGAGGGGGAGGGGGAGGGGGAGGGGAAGGCTCGAGCGATTGGAGATTTTGAGAGGATGAAAAAGCTGTCATCGAGCGGTGCGCGTGCGTTGATGAAACATCGACACCTTGGATGAGTGTGTGGGAGGTGGAAGCCCATTGTCACGAGCGAGTCGTAAAGCAGTTACGCTTGATCTCGCAACACCTGATTCACGGGAGTTAAGTGTATGTACGTAAGTGTGCACTTTCTCGAGCCATGGCCACGTGATTTTCTCGAGTAGACTAAACTGGGCTTTTGTGACAAATTGAACTCTCACCGTAAAAAAGATTAACAAGCAGTCGAGCTAGTTTTTTCATCGGAGCATTTCGCTCTTTTTATTTGTTATCGATTGAACTTTTAATGCGGGCAATTTGATTTGATTTCCATTCGCTTATAACGCCGAGGCAATTTCCCGCTTCTCGACAAAGCCTGTAATGTTGCGTACTATAATCGACTTGCTTACAGTAGTGGATCTGGATAGGATTTATTTTTCCTCGTTTTTATCTCGACAGCTCTCGAAGCGCGGCCCGATCGAAGCAGGCTGCTTTCCTCCGACGCGTCGCGAAGCCGATAAAATGTTTGCCGGTAAAACGAAACCCCAATTAATTGTTCTGCTTTCTGAGGGCGTGTTTTAGAAGGCGTCGTCTGCCAATTGGAAGATAGCGTTCGCCGACAAGATCAGTAATTATATACGGGAGATTAAGTCCTTCCATGTTTCCTCTCCGGCTTTATGAGAAAGAGCGAATGCCGGCGGCATTACGTAAATGTGTCGTACCCTCGATCTATTTTCATCCGGTTCGGCCGAGGTTGCTTCGATGGTTCCGGGTGTGGCGACTAATCCTCGAAATATCGGCCGTCTCCTTAGACAGTCTTTCTGGCTCCGTCCCACTCGATCACTGCTTTTAGCAGAGCTAAACAGCTGATAGCCTCGCCCGTTGAACTCCCAGCACTCTCAGCGGACTTGCAATAAGATTTCAACGGAGGTTTCGAAAGCGAGAGTGCTCAAAAAGCTGGAGGAAAGTGACATTAGAAAAATGGCTGATTCGAAAGTAAAACGCGGATGCAGAAAGGAGCAGCAAGCAGCAAGCAGCAGGCGGCGGCGTTGGTCGTTGTGGTAACAGGAATCGCATCGGGGCTAACTACGCATTAAGCAAAAGCGCGTTTGCTTTTTTGCCTTTCTCTCGCCTCACAGTCAGTACAAAGCGACGCCGAGGAAACATTCGCAGTGGCCGAGCGAACTAGCCAAGGCTATGCCTTGCATTTCGCAAGGGGTCTTAAATCCTCATACCCGTTAAAAGTGATATCGAGCCTCCAACTCGGAGCTCGGTTCTGTTTGTGTTCCTTTCGCCTCCTTTAGAATCCTCTGCTTTCTTACAACTAGTTTTAGCGCCCAACCAAACGCTCTCTCTCTCTCTCTTTCTCTCTACTTTCCAATAGTTTACATTTTTCCTTGGTAGTTCGTTCTTTTCATCTACGCTTTGCTATTCCAGTTTTGCCTTTTTCTCACTTTCGCACTGAAGCTCAAACCGCGGAACAAGCATCACTTTGTGTGATACGTGCAATCGTAATTAAGTCTCGGGAACCGCAACAACATCGTGAGTCATAGAGCAGCCTTGCACGCCATTGTCTCTTTATTTTCATTGTCTTTTGTCGAGACGTTGTTTTCGATCTCGCAAGATATCTGGAAGGTCCATGCTAGTCATTATTGATTGACTGGTATCGTTCAACTTGAAAGATCATTCACACGTGATCAGTCACTTTGGATCTAATTGAGTCAACGATATTTGCAAGCGCGATAACTAACTACAGCTTTAATAAACAAGAAAAAAGACTCTGGTGAGAGTAGAGTTATTAAAATATTTATCTCCAATCACATTGAATATTACAGGGAAGTAATCTTAGCAATGACCTAACCTTGCCGCGGTTCGATGAAATAATATAGGAAAGTAGAAGAGTGACGGGCGGAGAAGTCTATAAAGACTTTATAACTAAACGGAAATAGCAGGATGATAGCTGACAAGGTGCTGGGAAAGAATCATTACAATTTTAGTGGGCCGCGTGGTTCAATCGATTCTGCAGGTGTATCCTTTCCCCGATAACTTCGAGTAACTTCCTTCGGTTCGTGTCTACAGTGCTCATTCCACTTTTTCACGTGTTGCTAGTAGCACACTCAACTAAAATAACGATAATTTAATAATAATTCAGAGTGTATCAGTAGAAAATGATCAAATAATGAAAGTCCGTGGTAAATTTGTAGGAAATGAGGAAGTAGGTCGGAAAGAGTGGAAGTAGGTTAAAAAGGCGATGCCCACGCGTGCCGGTCGGAATATTCGTTGATCAGAGTGGAAGGCAGTCGGTGTTTCTGGCCTCCGTCTGTTTACCACATATCATAGCGATCGTTGACATTAGATGAGACGGAAGTGTTCGTATCTCCCTCCCTCTCTCCCTCTCTTCCTTTCTATCCCTTCCTCTGGTTCGCCAGTCTGTTTCCATAGGCAGACTTACTTAGAGAGGAGACGAGAGGCGCCGCCGCCGCCGCCGTACACCTTCGCAAATCCGCAGATTTGATGTCGAGGAGATATTCAGTTCCTGACCTCCTTTTTCCTTTCACATCGCTGCTGGGTAGAAGGCATGCCCCCATCCAGTAGACAGCGCAGTTCCCCATCTAACAATTCCTATCTTTCTCCCTTCGCCAGCCTGCGAACCCTTTCCAAACCGAAGGATTTTACTCCTTGCTAGCAGCACTCTCTACCTACTACATACTCTCCCCAGCCGCAGTTACCTTCTCCTCGCGAGATATGAATCGTCTACCAAAAGAATTCATTCCACTTAGGTGGCATGCAGTATGCACCCGTCCCGGATAGTTTCATTATCGTTCCATTATCGATATCGGTATCGAGGCACACTCCACAGAGAAATTAATTATGTCTTTGTAGGTGGAGCAAGTCAATCACTGTGCATCCAATAACATAAACAGTCAAGCAGTTGCGCGTTAATTGGGGGTAATTATTATAGTGGGAAGTGGTGTACCGTTGGCCGGGCGGCGCGGCGGCATGTTGGCGCCGCAAGAAACTGATTGGCTGCTATTCGTATTCGGCATGCGCGGAGAGCGGTACGGTTTACTCGATTTACGGGATCGTAATAAGAAGGAGGATATGTCCCGTTGCTCTAACAATAAGTGGGTCGACCAGCCGACCATTCAGAGGTCACAATCGTACTTTGCAATCGTACTTTGTATGAGCGCGTCTCCTGTGGATTATTGTTATTAGTCGTTTATTTAAGAGTATCGAGAATGCTAGTTGAAAGTTATAGGTCGTCCTGGATGGATTCATAGCAACTGGTTTTCGAATTCTTCACTATGGTTCTTTATTTTCATGATGCGCCATTAATCAACCTTCGGGTTTCTCGGTACTGCATGACGTGCTGGCAGATCTAACTATAATGGCATTTGCGCCACTCTCCATCTACGTTTGGCACACCTCTCACACTCTATTTTCGCATCATCGACCCACCGATGATCCTACGATACTTATTCAATGCATTTTTTGCTGAAACTGAATGCGCACTCGTTCGAATACTTATCGTAGAAGCTCAAGAAATTTCGAGTACAAAAAATCATCGAGATTAAGCTTCCTGAGTCAGCGTCACCCAATTACGATTCCCCTGTCACGTAATTAACTTGAGAAGGACTCGGCGTATCTAGGTCAGGGGAAAAGCTCTTCTGAATTATATATTTTTATTACTGGAGTTACATTAGCCAGTGAGGGAGCTGTTCATTTTCTTTTATATCGCGCATTACAGTCTAAGTAGAAGGTCCATCTCATCATACGTACATCGGTCATTCTTAATGAAATTTGTTCTTTCATAATAGTATCTCAACTCTGAAGCCGTCGTCTTCAGCATCGTTTATAATATCGAGCGGTTGGCGAGTTTGCGTCTGATAAAAACACAACAAGTAGAATTGGTTTCGAGTTCGCGATCAGTGGCTTTAATTGCATCGCATTAATTTTGCATTGTTACTGAAGTTCATAAAGTCGAAGCAATTTTCGCTCGAAAGCTCTCTTCATTCTCTTTCCGCTAAAATTACCTTTTGTTACTAAATAATCTCTTGACCGTATTGCTTTGTGTCTTGCGCAGGGATGATAAGCGGAATGAGTAGAGAGGTTCGATTTTTCAGTTTGTCGAGGAATTCTTTTAAAGAGAGGAATGTCCCCTCGCAAGCTGTTCGAGGGCAGTTCTTATTTTTAAAGTAAGTCACGGTTGCCAGGTGTACTTTAAACTTTGCTCTCTCTCTCTCTCTCTCTCTCTCTCTCTCTCTCTCTCTCTCTCTCTCTCTCTCTCTCTCTCTCTCTCTCTCTCTCTCTCTCTCTCTCTCTCTCTCCCTCTCCCTCAGAGACACACGCAAGCACGCATATATTCTACAGCACACCTACCCACCCACTGGCTGGTGGAATTTTTCGGGGGGAAAGAACGCAAGGGAATCGCCACGGAGTCGCCAGTAGCGAGAGGACGATTCGGGCGTCCTTGACACGCGCGGTACGTCAACTAAAATTAATTCTGGCCAGTCCGAACTAGGGCCAGATCGATCCTACAAATTTGGCAAGGGGCCGGCGCGACTAGTTAGTCGAAAAACACGCGAAATTCCCAGAACGGTGTATGCATCCCCTTTACTTCATTTTTTACGTTTTTATTTCAATTGTTCTAAAGGTTTCGAGTGGCTGGAATAAAATGTTTTGCGCCAAATTGTACACGGTTCACATTATTAACCCTTTCTATCGGTGGATAACATGCCTTGACGTAGTGCTAGTACAGCTTTAGTCGATTAGAATGAAGAGCTATTCTGCTCGTGTTATTTTTATTTAACGAGCCCATTTCAATTTGACCCCGATATACTATAAAGTACACCAATAGCCATAACTGGCAATGGCGTTGTGCGCTGATAAATTTTCGAAGAGCAGTGCACTAGCGTGTCCCGGGCAAGCAAGCTGGGCAATTAACGACTTCATAAGTCATACGCGTAAATTCCCAGAAGTCTTTTCCTTTTAATGAAAGCACTCTAAGGGCCCGCTAGGGAAGCTCTATTTATTTTATAAGCTTCCGTGTACCGAAATCCGATATGTGCTTCGCGTAGGTGAAGAGGACGTATAAACAAGCAAACTATTAAACGTGTAATACTCGCTCGCCGGTAATTGCTGGCATCACGTGCATATACAGCAAGCATTAGGATTACTAGTACGTGAACAAACAGACAGATTTAAAGGGAGAGCTGGAAAACATCGGGCGCCTCAAGGAATTTAAGCGTGGTGGAACGTCAGGTATTAAGGTCAGCTGATTGTAAAATATAGCTTTCGAAAAAATGATAAAGTTGTGGTTTATCAAGTTTAGCTAGTGGCATTTGTCGGAATTGGTTGCAGTGAAACATGTCCTACTACTGTCTGCCGTGCGAGGTTATCAATCTCAGAGTAATTCTCGTCAATTTCAATTCCCTTTTCGGTCATCGATCTTGCGTAGCATAGTTCGACCGCGGAATTTTGATCAGTACCGCGAGATATGTTGGAGAGTAAGGTCAATCTGTGGTCGCTGGTCATTCACCCCTAAGCCAAATTTATCTCACGAGGGAGCGAACCCCTGCTTCGATTTCCAATAATTCACTGTCAAGCCGCAAACTAGAGCCGGCAACTAACAAAGGGAACTAGTACGAGAATCTTGCAAATTTGATAAGGCTTTCCGATGAACATTAGAAATGTTCCCGGTGTTATTCGAGGACACCGGATGTGTCAGTCATTCTACTATGTGAATCAAGATCTTCGATACCGGGCCGAAAAGGTGTATCCTGATAGTTCCTTTTAGTGATGGGCAGATAGGCTGGCCATTACGCAGATATTGCGCACACGTACAGTGGAGATTCGCGCTGGCCTCTGATTATTTTTACCGTCCACTTCCTCCGATAAGGGCCATTTATCTTATCACGAATCGCTTCGAAGAACCCCCGCTTCCCTCCTCGGTGGGCCCCCTCTTTCTCTTAGGCCCATATTGTGCTTTCCCACGTTCTCTCGAATAGGTCTGCACAAACACACAGCAGCGCAATCACAAACGACAACAGTTTATTCTGTCGTTTTTCAGCTCGTACTTCTGAGATATGCAAAACAGCGAGTCCTCATGAAATGTATATGATATGACAATATCAATTTAAGAGCGCATGCGCGCGCTCGAATAAAGGAATCTCGAGGGCTTCGAAGATTGGTATATTGGTCCAATGTTCGATCGCTCTGTCTTCCCAATTTTCACGCTCGCTTCCTTCTCCTGGTACATACACTTCCTGCAGAGTACAAAGTGCACAGACTCGCTCCCCGCTGGACCATTCCCGTCACTTGTCCGCCGCAGGATTTATAGTAGTAGCCGGCGCACTTTTTCAAGTCACCTTTAAGCCATGGCTATCTATTTATCACTGAGTAAAGTGCAGGTAGCTTTGGAAGCTCTCAAACGCTCTTGAGGGAACTTGGGAAAAGCTAGGAGATATCGTTAAAGAGAATACATGGGAACGAATTAGATCGAGTGATAGCTGGTGGCCATACCAGACCAGTCTGCATTCGTGGCATTCCATTTTGGAAGAAAGATAATCGGTGCGATAACCTTCGCTGTGAGATTATTTTCTGGTTGACCTTAGCGTGTTGTGTTAGGACTACAATGCCAGTGAACGACGGTGCGTTTCAGATTTTTACTCATAAAGTGGTTATCCTTTTTCTCGTTGAAGTTAAGTACCTTAATTATGAACTCATCAGTTCACTCGTTAGTTGACTCACAGTGAGTGGCTGGTGATATTAATTCAGTTAAGAGCGTTGTCGCCACAATCCATTGCCGCTAAGAGGAACGCTAATTCCATTAAAAATTCACTTCGTTATACGTCCGATTAGTATCACTGTGCCCTGATTAACAATAAAAAAAACTTGGTGTGGAATATTGCTAAAAAATGTTTAAAGGGGAAGGAATCTATTTCTATCTTTTCTCAAAAATGGAATAAAACAAGCAATTTCCTTGAGGAATAAAACTGCTACTTGGCACATTTTTTGTACATCTTACTGTCAATGTGTCTCGATTGGGTAGCCGGCATGATGATTAATAGTAGGTTTTAAAGTTCTGTAGGATGACTAGGCTCGAGCAATGAAATAGTCAAGTTAAAGGTCGAAGAGGGAAGCGGCGCGGTGGCCGGGCATTGGGGAGTGAGTAGTCGCCGAGGCGGATAACGATAGTATACGGCATTATTTGTGTCACCGTTCGCTCTCGAACTCTATTACCGATGCAGGTCCACGTAGAGGAGGGGGACTCGGGCCACTATCTTTTTTCAGCATGTATTCACGTACATGCCCCTGCTCACGTACACACACCTATCTCCATTATAGCATAGAAATGCCACGCCGCGCCGTACGTGCCTTTGTAACACGCGTTTCATCCATCTTTATTGACTAAACTCTTGGTTCGCAGGTTGCGTGTGAGCTCAGTCTGCAATCACGTCTCTAACATCACCCTTTTTTCCCCTACCTTGATATCTGCTCTCCATAGTAGCAGTATGAAAGAAGTTATCGTTTTAGTATTCGCTTTTCCTTGGGTTCAATTTTGGAAGAAATTCTAGAGTTGCGGAATTTGGGAGTTGCATTAAAGAAAAGTCTTGGGACTTGGCTAGAAATATTTTCGGCATATTTGAGGCAGAGCTTGGCGCCTGCTCGGCTTATTGAGGTGCGTGCGTGCATGTATTTGTCAAGGAACTGTGAGGGGAGGGGTTTCGGAGAGCCACTCATACTTTCATCCGAAGTACAGTTACTCGGCACACGCGTGCAACTTTATATCGATGGCGTCATCAGGAGCGGCGATTGGGGCCAAGTGAGCTGAACTCATTGTCAGCAGCACGAGAGCACGTTTGTCCTTTCCTCGCTAGTTCCTTCTGTCGACTGCTTTCTCTCTTGTTCGCTCGGCCACTGGCTACCCTGGCTACTAGCCACTGCCTCAGTTCCATTTCACGCCGAGAGATCTCGGCGGCAGTCCGCGCCGATCACGTGAATCAAGCAGAACAAGCCATGATCTGCTTACTCGACATTGGTTTGTCTTAAGTTCGCCGAATCGTAATCAGTATACCTTCCGCTTGCCTCCTCCTCGTCGATCCCGGCCTGCTCCAGCCAAGCCGAGCGTAACAGCCAATTGACGGGAGCACTGAAAAATTCCTCTCCAAATTCAATTCTGACTGCTTAGAACGGTTACGTTTGATTTACGTAATGCAGCTCTTGGGTTACGCATGGCGGATAGATGATCTTGTCGGGATAACGTTACGTCGCTCCACGCTTGCACTGCCAACTCCCTTCTCCCGCTTTTTACCGACCACTTCTTTTCCTAGTCGCATGCTTTTCAAGCAATCCTAACAGTTCCGTGCGGTGATCGACGCACGATCCTTCAACGCTACTTCCTTCGATCATCGACGTGTGAGATAGATCTAGGCTTTAACTCTTTGGGGCATGGTGGGATGAAAAACGTCCCACCTTTTTGGTGTACGGTAAAGCATGGTGGGACACTTTTAGACCCACCTCGAAATATTTTACTGACTGCATGTGCATAGCTTTATAATTAGTCTTTTGTTTAATTTAAAATGCAAAAAAATGTGTGTGCAACATGGGTCTATTTATTCTCTGAAATCCTGTGCCTCAAAGAATTAAACAATTTCTGAGGAAGAAGTTTACACTCATTACTTTTTAAGGAGACCACTGGGCGGGTATGCTCGAGTGGATTCCTGATGGGACGCACGCACGCAATTACCGCTACCGATGCCTAATGGCAAAGGCACACAACACTACTAACTATTGACACTTAAGTTAATCGTTACCTGATAAGATTACCGCCGGCCGGCACACCTGGTGCTCCGATGAAAATTCGTCTCCCGCTTTTTATAGCACTGTGATTCAGTAGTTCCGCAGCTTTGCGTAAGATTCACTCCTCCGAAGCGAGACAAAGCGTGTCGAGCCGATTAACCGTTACTAGCAAGATGGCTTCTGTTTCCCGATGGCTTGCCAGGCCCCGCGGGCCTAAAGGAAATAGACTAGAATCATCAGTCGCCACTGCTAGCCACTGACCAATAATTACGTGTTCACTGACCACATCATTTTTGGAGATTGAACGCGGATGTAGCATAGCCTGTTGTTTGCGTTTGCGCAATCATGATGTCGGCTTTTTGACGCTTCATTCGGTAGCAGCGAGGTATCCTAAGTTTCCCGTGAGTCACTAGTCGTCAGTCCCAAATTCCTGTACTTTCGGACCTTCACGAGTGTCAAGTCCACATAGAAGGACATTTTGAAGATCGACTGATTATGTTCTTGAGAGAAATAGGGTATCCCAAACGAACGAAACTGAGCTTTACTGTGATCGGTGAACGGAGGAAATTTTTCCAAAATATGTATTGTATTGGTAAAGGTGTAGATGGGCGGGTGGGCCGCATTCGGGAAAGGTACGTGAGTGTGTTTAGTGTAGGCATTGGCTGCGTGGGTATAGAGAGCAGGGGCAGGGGCAGGGACAGACACCATCAATCCAATGCTGAATCCCCCTATTCTTGACTGCGTCGACTGCGTCGACTGCGTTTGCCCCTCTGCCGGTCTGGTGTGAGCCGTGAGTCGTCAGGCGGTTAGAGGGTCAGTCAGTTAGGAGCAAGTGGCAGAGCAGCCGCGATCGCTTCGCCGCCGATACGTGTCTCCACACGGTCTTCTCGCATCGGTCTGCGAGGTGTCGATAGCAAGAAACACGACGGCAAACTCCCAGACTGTTTCTTATGCCGTGACTATCGTGATATCTTATCTACTGGCTGCCCTCTGTGACTCTATTCGCTTCTGAGACCTCCAAGTGTTACATGTTTCTTCGAGAAGAATCGGCTCAGATCAAACATTTCCTTCCATGTACGTCGAAGTTTAAAGCCTTAGTTATTTAGTTAAGCCAATCCCAGTAGCGTGCTAGTACGTAGTAATTGTGTAGAATAGAACCGCCAAATTATATTTTGAATTGCGGTAGAATCATTCTAGGTGACCGTGAGCGAAAGGTACGTTGTGTACTGCGCTAACTATGCGCAGCCAATTCTGGACAAACGCTCGGAAATGTACACAGAAAAGGCACTCGCCAAGCCCGAATAAAGCGGCTGTTTCGCCATCAGTACTCATTGAGCGTTCCGGCAACTATGAGTAATTGCACTTGACTCGAGCCTAAGGTTAAATACGGGCTTCGCGATCGGCAGACCGACAGCGATAAACGAATATCTCTTGAGATAGCAAAGCTTGAAGGCGCAACTCTTTTTCACAGCTGTCTCCTGCAAGGACTCTTGACAAAGGAGCTATTTCGATCTAGTGAAATTATTAATATTAATAACTACGTAAAAACTATAGAGCTTGGTCAGTTCGCCTTCTTGGCAGGGTCGCGGAGTTAAGTTTCCAGAAAAAAATTTCGCTCTATAGTCCATTTTACGTCCTTGGCACCGCAAATAGCTGGGGACAGGCTTGCTGACGCTCCACCGTGAAGCTGTCGAGCCATTAAAGCTCCGTGGCCCGTTAATCGTTCTGATATCACAGCAATTACCAGTCAATTATCGGCTTTCTCGTCGTCGCACTCCGCCCCGAGGTTTCAGCCTGGCTAACAGAGTGTTTCGAACAAAGCTTTCTTTACAATCGCTTAGCCGGATACTCGAATTCCTGCGTGATTGAAATTTCAACTTCAACCGCAGTGAACCAGCAAGAAACTTTATGCCGCGCTCTTCTCTCTGCGTCCTTCGTATTATACCGATTTCAGATAGAGTTGTTAGGTCAGCAGCGCGAAGCCCGCATGTTACTCAGCATAATTCAAACATTCGTTAAGATATACCTTTCGCATATGCATGTCACACGTTAAGCTGATAACGAACGAAAGCCTGGCGACTTATTGACCAAGGAATTCTAGTGGAACTTGACTATGATTTCAATGCACGGGATACCTGAAATAAGAATTGACTTACAGCTTTGGAGGCGACATTTTTTAAGTAATAGACTGTGGGCTTGTGACTGCAGTAGAATTACGTGGGTTGCGCTCACCGATTTTCCGTGATGTAACCCTGGCGTACGAAGGTCGCCTCGCTATAGTAGAATTTAATGAAGAGTCAAGGATGAGAATTAATTATTCATAGGCGCGAGCATTCGTCGCGAAAAGAGTCCTTCCCCAAAATGGCTGATCCATGACGTCGAACCTGGTCAAGTACATACCTTGGAAGATATTGCGACGAATTCTTACTAATCCAGCAGGGGAAGCTGCCTGAGCTGTCGGCCGATTCTTCTAATTTTTCATCAACCAGAATTGATCGACCTATTGCATTCTCGAGTGAACTGTAACTAAAGCTTTCAAAGTCAGTGAGAGTATTTGTTTCCGATTGGACGTGACGAATGCCAACCGAGAGAACCGAGTGTTTGTGTTTCTGTATGTGCGTGGATGCGCGCGTGTATGAGGTTGGGAAAGCGTGCGGGTGGAAGGTGCAGCGGCCGAAGAAGGAAGCTGCCCTGAACTTTGTCATCACCGATGTACGACTCGGAACTACTCAAGAGTATCTGGACGAAGATAGGGCAGATGTGTGGCTACATCACCTGCGCCAAATCCTACCTCTCAGGTCAGTCTGCGGACTTAAGCGATGGGCCCACTATCATCGCACATTTCCTCGCTCCTCGAGGAAGTATGTCGACTCGGCTCTGGAGATCGTTGACCCTGCCGCGAGAAAACACGTCGAGGAAGCCGTCGAGGAAATGAGCAAGGGGGACACGCGATTCTTCCTTCTTTTCTTTGCGTCCCGTGATCAACCTTTCCCTCCTACTTTTATCTTTAATTGCTAGCCTTTCAACACGAACGGGAAAAAGGTACTCGCTTGGCAATGGGGCCTTACCCAATCTCGACATTCAACCGAATTCTTCAATTTCCTTACACTTCTCGATGACAGTTCCGATTCCACCAGTATTTCTCTGGCTTATTGGTTGACTTGACTACACCGAAGCTCAGGGGAAACATTCAACTATTCCAACTGCATGCTTTCACTCTCAAGCGGTCGAATAAAGCGTTGCGTGGCGATGGATCTATTCAAATCTAACGCAGACCGTTCTCTACCTCTGCAATGATTCGCACGTACGCCACGCTTTCCCGTTATCAGCATTATTCTGCATATATATGCATCATACACGATGCCGTGCCTTCTTCGTGCAACAGGGTTTTCCCGTGGTTTGTCGGCTCTGCCACTTGAATCCTGTATTCGAAAGGGCCACACGGTTTCATGCAGATGTAACGAGACAGTGCAAGGAGAGCGGCTTTCGGAGAACTTGCTTGATTTCTTAAGCGCGTTCCGTTCCCCGCAGATCACGTACAGCCTATTAATTAGTGCTCGAGTGGGTCATATTTAATTAGGTAATAATCGTGAGTAGAATCGACGTACATATTGAGAGAGATATACGCATTTCTATGCCAATACCACTGGCCACTCTGACACTTGGCTAACTTCTTGTTGACCAACAACTTTATGCGGCCACTAACGCTTGCGACCAATTTCAAAGTTGACTAGTAAATAGTCGAATTCTAAATGAATTTGGGTATGATCCAGCAAAAGTACGTTATGCGACAGATTGGTCCGCGGGCAGACATGCATTTCGCCGAAAGTAGGTCGTTCTGCGCCTGGCCAACGCCGACCTAGAACTCTACCGCTTCCGTTCGGATTTCCTTAATGTCGATGCGCTAACGGAGACCGACCAAATAGAATGGTAAAAGTTACGTGCTGCCTGTTTGATGATAGTGTTTAAAGGCCGCGAAAGAAATGTTGGTATATCGTACGAAGACAAATTCCGGAAGCAATAAAGATGTCAAGCATATCTATCTCGAGGTGGGTAGAATTTCAGTGAATTAAAAGTTTTATTAAGACGAGGAAGGTAGCATTTTTACTGGCATTTACCATTGGAGAGCCAGCAAGTGGCAGCCGGGAGACGACCTACTTGGGTCCTCGAGCAGAAACCGTGAAGCCGAAATAGGTCGCAATAAACTTCGAAAAAGTAGTCTGCTCTGGTCAGATATAGTTGACCCTGGATTCTTTTCTGGGCAATGCTTACGAACAATTCAATTAAACGACAAACACACTCTGGTGGGAACGAAGACAAATATAATGGGATGTAATTATCCGGTATTTCCACGCATTGCACTTTGTTCGCACGGTACGCACGACCAAGGATGTCCTAAAAACTGGCTGGCAAAAATCACCAGGTTCGCGCTACGCAGCTTTCCACCTGAAGAACTGGCTAACAATGGGTCGTGTACAGCACTGCGCGTTTCCGTTAGTTGCTTTTCGACTGGTGTACAGTGAATGGTATTGCTCCCTTACAATAGCAATCCCAATTTTTCCACGTCCTTGCTACTGTTTCCTAGAATATCGAAAAGCCCTCCATGCCGTCACTATTCGATAGGATCGGACGATTCAATTCCAACTTTGTGCTGATTAACTCTGAAGGAATAACATAAGTGTGTGATTGTGGGGATTGAAACGCTTCTGGCCGATGTGGTGTTCCGTAGGCAAACTTCCCTCTTGGCAGAATGCCCTACAAATCGGAGCATCGGGTTTGCAAGGTTGGTGTTTGGTAGGTCCTTGGCCGACCCAGGACCGAAATCCAGGACGAGGTCGGGCCACGAATCCTCTGAAGAATATCGGTTTCTCGCCATGTTGAATTTTCCACAACTTAGCAGTTTTCTCGAACTACATTTCAGTACGTGTCCCATTTAATCGAACTTCCTCCAAGTGAAACAGCTCTTAAGAATGTTTCCGAACGGTTGGCTCGGTACGTTTTTCTATTCCTTTTTAATTGAACTATAAAATGCTGGGTTCACCATGCCTGATCGAAAAGTCGCCTGTCGCATTAAAGACTCATTTCGCTGGGATCGATTTATTGAGCGTCTTGTCACCGTGACAAGAAGAATTTACATTTATGAATAGATTCCTGGATACCAGGGAAAGTTTGCGAGAAATGTCGTCAGCATGAATTGATAATATTTTGACGAATATGCATATTCAAATTGGCCGAGCAGCGTGTGTCAGAGCGATTTATCAAGTTGTCCCTGAAAAGCAGGGGGAGAGTGACACATCAATAAAATCATGGGACAACGGCATGATTGATCGTTCCGATGCAACAGTTTCATCATGACGGGGGTGTAAGAGACAGGTGGAAGGGTATTAGTACGTCTCGCGGAAAAAAAGTGTCGATGACGATGGGAGGAGGCATCGATGTAGGTTGAGCCTGTTGCATTTTAGTTCTCGCTGATACATTCCCGGGAGAACCGGCAGTTATGCAAATCTCATGGACACACTAACTCAAACGCACTTCGAGCCCCTCCACCGTCATCGATTCGACGATGTTCAAGTAATCTCCGGACGTCAGCTTGTTATTGATGTCGGAAATTCGCTAACCTGTTGAAACAGCCGATCAAAGACAGTTCCACGATCAGATCTCCTATCGTGATCCAACCAACTTTTTATCTTTGACTCTCTCTTTCTCTCTGCCGGTTATCTTGACAAAACTCTCGACGACATACGAGTCTTTCGGTTCGGAACTTTCTCGAACTTGGTAAATAGTTATTTGGGGATTAATTAGGCATGGAATTGTCAGCTTTCATGCGGGATACTGACTGGAGCCGGAGATGGACGGCGCGGCGCTGCGCGTTGCAACTTGGCTTGAAAGCACTCTGTCTGAACAGCGGGACGGCCTGCAATCGCTCTGAGAGTGGAAGGCCGAGATTCCGGCTGGGCCGGCTGTCTGTCCCTGGTCCTTAGAAACTCAGAGGAGGGTGAGGCGCAGCGACCTTCTCTCTCGCTCGCTCGCTCTAGCTTGTGGAAGGGGGTGTAAGGTATAAGGCTTTCTGTACCCGGTTAGATACGAGATTCACCGGAAATCTGGAACAAAGGGAGGCGATCGAGCAACACGGAGGCCTCTTTCTCTCTTAACCTATACATTTGCAATGTACGTAAGCGTGAACGGGCGCTCCTCTCGCTCGTATTCTGTCAGGCGCTTTGTCTCCGGGGCTCTCGAATCTAGGCTGTTACCGTGGCAACACACATATACAGGGGGGGGGTACGGCCGGAGTGCTGAGAAATTACGAAGGCTACGATGCGCCAGAGTGAGAGAGGGCAATGCTATCCGCTGAAGGGAAGACGAGAAGCTGCCTCCTTTCTTTACCTATCCTTCTTTCCCCGCTCTTTCTCGCCCCTTCTTCCTTGAACGCGCCTCCTTAACTCCTCTCCTCGCCCCTCTTCACCTTGCACTCTCTCTCTCCTGCGATCAGATGTTTCGGAGGATCAATAAAATTCTCCCTGCTGACACTGAGTCAACTGGTCACATTTCACCTCCAATTACGTGGACTTATTGTTAGGTGAATTTTCAGAAACTAGCACCTTAATTTCGCCGTTATTCTTCTGTTATTTCAAATGATTTTGCTGAAATCGAAGAAGAGCAGTTGATCTTTCGAGTAGTTGGGTAAAACTTGGCAGATTCGTCTGACCAGCAAGGGGGTGTTCCGCCCTTCAGGATAACACTAGAAGGGAAGATGATATTGCCATAAATCGCAGAACTCCCCCAAAGTCGCCATCGAAATAATACGCTTCGACTTTTTCGCTAATCAATGTGACTCCGCCCTCGATTTTGCTGTTTTTGCAACTTCACCCTCTATCGAGCATCTTCCATCCGGTTCTTGTTTTTTTGCTGAGTACGCGCGGTTAAAGGATCCAGGAAAAGAATGAGAATGTGTGGAGTACGGCGAAGGGAGTAGGAGACTGGCGGCAGAGGGGCTCGTATTCAGCTGACGAACGGCTGGCAGAGCTCAGCTGATCGTCCAATTCGTCCTTTCGAACTTGGAGCGCGCGCTCTTCCTATTCTGTATACTTTCCTTGGCGCAGACACAGCTTCATTCAAGAATTACTAAAGTCAGTTTAACACAGCTTAACAGTTCTTTTAGCTTGTGCTACGTTCATTCAAGCCTGACACTTCGTCACTTAAAAGTCACAAAAATTTACATTGCGAAGTGGTTATCCTGAACGAACTTTATGTCTTCGCCACTGAATTTTCTGCGAACCAAGTGATATGAAGTTTGCTGGTGGTCATTCATAGAACCGGCTTACGCAAAACCGTTGAATAAGAATGCGTGATTACGGCGACAAAAAAGAGCCAGTTACGGGAATTTTTCTTGGTAGCGTGTACATCGTTACGTCTTTTCTGGTGAATTGTCTAATGAATTCGCTCGGCTGCCATTCCCACGGACGATATGCAGTGGGAACGTTAACCCATGAGAATAACCGGTCATGGGCGTACCGTTTTCCAGAGGCGATCCTCGCAGAGGAGACGTACCTCTGCTTATACTATTAGCGGTTATCTCAGCCTTTCCTCCTCGGGCGTCCAGATATCGCGGGGATATAAATCCCTTCCTTGAGCGCATCCTGCATAACCTATTTATTCATTTTATGAGACGCCCCGATGTTAAATTGAAATAACTCGGGCAAATTGAATTTCGGCCATTGGAGTATCTCCCATTACTTTTCGACAAAACTTGTTCAATATTGCCCAATGCCGCAAACTGACAAAACTAATACTTTACGTTAACATTACTTCTCTCTTTGTTGCAGGTCAGTATTCGCGTGACTTGGGAATTGGCGAGTCGAGGAGAATGGGTATGTGGTCCAGACGTTTCTCTGCTCTCCTTCGATATCGTAATTCCCTGGAAATCTAGCCGAGCGTCCACGGGGTTTCTTGAAATCGAAAGCTCTTCCTCCATTAACGCTGGTCACGTTCTCAGACGGAGAAAGTGTCTCCCCGCAGTCAGTTGAAAGAAAGTTTTGCCGGCAAAATCGGGGATTTCGTTCGGCGCGCCGCGAAACCACTATTTTTGAATCCGTAAATATACGCTCCAACGAGTTTCCGTGTTACGTAAACGTCGATCGGCCAGACTCAGTAGCATTTGTTCGAAGCCATTGTTAAGAGCGTAGAAAACTATCCGCCGAGCGGAAGAAGAATTGTTCGAAAAATAAGCAGGTCTTATATGGAGGTACAATAGGCGGCAAAACGACGACGGTGCTGTTAATGTATTCCGGCTGGCATGTGAATGTGGGTTAAAGCGCATGACGATAGACGACGGGGGCAGCTGCCGCGAGGAAAGCCCGACTAGCGGAAGCACCGGCAAAAGCAGAAGCAAAGCGAGAGAGTGAATGAGAGGGATATGTAGGGACAGACAGAGAGAGGGAGAGAGCGAGCGAGCGAGAGAGACTGGCCCGGTCTGATACAGAGAGACGGATATGCAGTTGGGTGCGGGACGCACAGGTAGACACAGAAGAACAGGCAGTGAAGGGGCATACAAGCTACGAGCCAAGCAAGCAACCAAGCGAACAAGCAGCTGACGCGGTGAAATCAATATTCCCACGTGCACGCGTACCTATACGGTACACCTAACACGACGCACTCGGCTTTCCTCTCTTTGACCCTCGCAAGAACTCTCTTCCGTGTATCTATTATTCTAGAAATCTATCTTTTCGGACCACCGACTCCAGTTTAGCCCAAATTTTAATAATTCCAATTGGTAAATTCTCAAATTAAGTTAAAGCTATAAATTAGAGTAGTTGCGTCATTTGGCGAACGCTTCCCGAAATTTTAGCAGAATTCGGATTATATTAATCAAACGCTAATGTGTTTAGAAATCAATTAATTTGCTGGGAAACATTGTCGAGAAATGAAAAGGCCATCGATTATACTGCGGCAGGTTGGCTATTTTAGTAATGTGCTGATGGCATATCGTTGGTAGCGAAACTATTAGGAAAGCGAGAGACGAGTGGTGGGATGGAAGGAGAGAGGAAGAGCGCGCGTGAGAGTGAGTGAGCGAGAGATTGAGGAGGGCGAGGGTGATAGGGTATTGGATAGTGTAATTCGCTTCTATCGGAGAATTAATCATTCGCTTAATGCGTTCGACCTTAGCGGTTTTGGATGTGGCTTTATAGTTTAAGTGGAGAAGGCCACAATAGTACGCCGTATCAGCTGTCTGATTTTGTAAAGAGAACGATGTTGTACGCTCATTGCGACTCGGTTCTTTCAGCTGGCATCGTTTGATTTCTGAATATCCCTCTGAACAGAGTACAAATAGAGAGAAGCGATTGCTTCCTCGTGGAGTGGATGGTTGGTTTCCTTTCTTCAAATCCGTGTCTTCGTTCTAATAGATTTGCTGAACCCGGAAGCGGGTAGCGTTTCACAGAGACTCTTCTTAGGAACTCTGTTTTATCTTCCCCCCAGTTTTACCCTTCTCTTCGAATCCGCTCTACATACATATTTCTGGCTCAGCTGTGAATCCTCCGGATGAAAATCTTTGGTATATAAAGGGGAGAATCCTCTGGACCCGGAATGATGCTGATTTGAATCTTCTCAATGATATGCTCGGCAAAATGAAACCTGCACGCGCGGAGACTCGGTTCATGCGTTCACCAGAATACTTCTGTACTCCGGTTGACCGTGAGATTAGTCAGTGTCGGTGAGTAGGGTCTCACTGCCGAGACGCCTAGCAAAATTGGATCATCGAAATCCGGTTGGCAATGCGATCAGCTGCTACTGCTGGTGGTGCTGCTAAGTGCGCGCTTGGAGTAGCACTCGTAGAACCGAGGGAACAAGAACTTTTCACCCCGTGTCCGTGGACCTTCCTCATGATTAGTTACATTGTCGAAATTTGACCGGCTATCCTTCCCTCCCGCTCGCTTGACTTTTTGCAACGATCCTTATACCCTTCGGGCCAAAATTCCAAATGGAAGAAGTCTCTTTCAAAAAAGTCATGCATGAAAATCTAATTGAATATGAGTTTCCGATTTTAATAATTATTGTTTTTAACTTCTGCTTTAAAATAGTATGATGTATCAATTGAACATGAATCGACTATCTTTCTCGATCCTTTCACCCCCTTTGCAGTCACTTCTATTTAGGTAGATTTAAACGTAGAAAATAGCCGTGGTGTATGATGCCACAAAGTTAATTAAAAGGGAGCTATGTAAGAACGGTGTACAACAAATACGGCTTACACTGGCTAAAGTTCAGTTTCGTGGGGGGGGTTGCGGTAGTGGTGGTAGCACGTGACATCCCGGCTGATCTAGGTACTGTGTGTGTGTGTGTGTGTGTGTGTTTGGGGTGAGGATTTGAGGGGCTTGCTGGCTCTGCGACTTTCCAGTGGTTGTGCGTTGTCCAGAGAGGGTGAGAGAGGCCGGAGTCGCCGGTGTCGCCGCGGTTCGAAGTACTCGAGAATGCGGGAGGAATGCTGCGCGTTGATCTACCCTCGAATACCTTCTTCGTTTATCGCTGAATACCTCGAGTAAATTGAAGACAAAACTACAAGAATGGCCCTGTAACACATAACCTACAACATGGCTCGCCAATCTGAGGGATGATTAGCAAGGAGTGTGTCAAGATGTCATAAAGTCTCGAAGAGTGCCAATCGTGCCAAGTGTACTTACTCTTTCCTACTATAAGAAGGAGCGTGCCAGCAATGAAGAATAGTGAACAGTCGGAGAACAGGAAAAGCAATAACACCGACAATCAGATCGTGCTGATCACTTGGAGAATAAGAATGTTCGTGCTTCTCGGAAGCACTGGCTAATCAGAATACATGGCAGGCGGTAAGGGGATAGTACGACGAGCTAGACGAATGCAAATGAGAAAAATATAATCAAACTGGTTGAAAACTAGACAAATATTGTCCCGACGGTATTCCGGTATGATCAGGCGACATCGACCAGTCGAGGGAAAAGGGGTAGAGAGCGGTAGGAGGCAGCTTAGAGAGAGGGAAAGAGAGTTTGCCTTGTGATATAAGAGTGGAAGGGTGGGAGGGAGGGTTGCAGAGAGGGTGAGGAAGGGCGCGCACGCGGCCGACCACGATCAGGTGACGAGTCGCCGCACTTTCGGCCTTCCTCTTCCCGTTCTCTCTCTCTCTCTCTCTCTCTCTCTCTCTCTCTCTCTCTCTCTCTCTCTCTCTCTCTCCCGTCACACACACACACACCCTCGCACTGTCTCTCGTTGACTCCTCTCACCTCTCCCCTTTGCCTGTCCGTCGAGTTCGCCTTGCTCTCTTGTTAGTTCGCTCACTCATCCCTCTTTCTCTCGATGCCTGCCTCTCCGGCTGTCTTTCTCTCTCTTTCTCCCTCTCTCTCCCTCTGACGTTCTACCCCTCCGGCGCGGTGTGACGCGGCGCAGCGCCGCGCGACACCCTCGCATCACGGACAGGGCCAGTAGAACGGTAAGCAGCGGCGCAGAGGAGAGACGAGAAACCGGGAGTCGTCGGCTGGCACTCGAGCCGCTAGCATTGCCGACACTTCTCCACGGAGAGTTGCACTACTCGCTGCGTTCCGCGCTGCACTCTCTTCGAGTGCCGTCCTCCTCTCGTTCCTCTTGTTCGAGTTTGGTTTGTGAAAATAGACCGGTCGCACCGCATTGTCCTGTTGGATAGTTGTGATCGGTGACGCTAGCTGGCGAGGGGGAAGTGGGGTGAGCAGGTCATCGAGTGCATCCTCGTGAGTTATTCGGAGTCGCGAGAACGAGAGAGGGAGAGAGGGAGAGAGAGAGAAAGGATTGCATGTGTGCGAGAACGAGACTGAGAGAGTGAGAGGGAAGGAATGGGCCGAGGGATAGAGAGGAGAGAGATATGAGAGGCACCCGCTAAAATTGGACAGCCCGGACGGCACACGGTGTTCGCAGTTCGCAGCTGACCGAGCATCGGAGGATGCGCAGCCGTGTGAAATCACCGCGGGACCAACGACGATAACGAAGGTGGGCCGATTTTTTGCGATACACCCAGAGGAATCCCCAAGGATCGCTCGAATGGAACTGCTGCTCGTATCTCGCGTGACAGTAGTTAACTGGGTCAGGGCTCGATCGCTACGCTAAACACCCCTATTCACCCTGTCTCTCCAGCCACTCGACCATTATGATGCTGACGGGGGCCGGAGGCGGCTTATATTTTGAAACTGCCAAGTTTTCATTGGTCACTCGAGAAGCCGGCGCGGCGGACAGTTGGACGACGATTGGATGATATTGAGTTTTCGATCGGCTTGCTCCATTTCGAAAATGAGTTAGCGGCGCTCTAGAGGAGTCGCTGTTCGAAATAGGATGGTTCGCTAAATTTGGAATGTGTCCGCTCGCCGAGAGAGGAGGTGTAGAGCGAGCGGCTAGGCGAGATTGCCGAACCGCTAGAGAAGCCACAGGAGGACAGAAGGCATGCACGGGCACAGTAACAACTCTGGCCGAGATATGTCCGCACTCGCTTTTTTTGCATCTATAGTAGCCTATCGCTTTAGTGCTCTTTAACACGCGACGCTTTCCATCAGCAGGATAGAGGCTAAGATCGCGCGGTACCGAGACGTCGAGAGTCGAGGGTCGAGAGTCGAGAGTAGCCGTAACGATTGGGGCCGCCGATAGGGACAGATCCGCGCGCCGCTTCTAAAATTATGACCACTGTGCCGAGTGCCGAGGGAGCAGATAATGCACGCCGATCTTACTCCTGTGTTCCAATCTAGAGCAGCTTTCCGTATTCCGAGATCGCTATTAAATCTTCCCGAGTTATGCATTATTCTTACAAAAGCCGAAGTAGTATACGTTTACCTTTCCGTGGAGTTTCGAGCATAAGTTGGGACTCGAAGAGGGAGGGAAAGAGTTGAAAGTTGAAAGTGGAAAGCCGGTTATAACTAGAATCGGTCTCACGTAGTTGGAGAACGGGACCGAGCGCGTGTCCCTTTTCTCGGATTGCAGGACTGTGTCAAGACCTTAAATCCGTTAGCAGGTGAAAGAGCGCGAGACCAAGCCACGAAAGGAACGAGCGGGCAAGCGGGCAAGCAGAGAGACTACGGCTACGGGAACACGACTACTCATTGTCAGTGACTCAGGGTTCGAGTATCCGCGTGACACAGATGCTTAACTCTCTGCCATTATTATTGTCCTTCGTACAATTGAGCCGTCGCACCGTCACCACCATGAAGATCGCTGTAGAAAATGCAGAGCGCTCTTCCACGCTCGTACCCTTTACCTGTTGAATTGTCGGATCGAACTGTACCACTCATAAGAATATGTTACATGAAAAAGGCTAGTGGCGCACAGTGACGGCACTAATTCGAAAAATCGGTCATTCCTTTTAAAGCAGGGGGAGAGAGAGAGAAAAGAGGGCAGGCGGAACTCGAGAAACAATGCCGAGGTCAGAGAGAAAATCGGTTGGGGGAGGTGAAATAAGAGGCAGGGTGAGTTAAGTAGGCATTGAAAGCACGATCGGGCCAGACAGTGAGAGGGGTAGTAGAGGAAAAGTGATAGAACCGTAGAAAGGTCTGACAAGCAGACACTCGTGTTTACTTTTTTTACAAACTCGTCCTCATTTTCGAAGATGTACATGTTCCTCATCCTCCAGAGCTTTATGATCGTTACATCAATATAACTTCATTCGCCATGTACGTGGATAGTCTATGCAAGTCAGAAGCGCACTTGGTAGATATAGTGGTTGCCGTATGAATCGAAGAGTTGCGGATGTTTCTAGTACGTCGATGTACCAATGAAATTAAATCCAGGTGGTACTTGTGGCAGTCAGGATAGGAATTGACTGAGAGGAGCCCCCTTTCACCACTTTTGATTTTGACGTCGATAAGGCACTCACGTCGCAAATGAACATCGTGCGGAATACCAAGTGCAACACGATGATAAGCAGGTAGCTCTGCCGATATGTCGATAGTGGGCGCATGTAAGCAGGGCCAGGTATGAGGGATGTAGAAGAGGTGCACGATGCATCCGACCTAAATAGAGAATATTCCGGCATTTATCCAGAATCGGAAAGGGAGCAGCGATCGATGAACATCAAGATGTGCGCGCCAAAGATATATGTATATCCGCGTTGCATCCCAAGCAAAATCCTCACCTGTCTACAAGCACCGTTACCATAACTACCTTCTCTTTGATGATCGAATACCTCGATTCAAACAGCGTTTGTCAAATGAATTGCAGGTCAAGCCTGCTCAACATTTTCTACTTCAATAATTGCATAAGTCGATGTATGTGCGCGCACGTGTAAGCTTGTGGTCGATCAACTCTCTCATATCTCATCTCGCGTGAGATTATATAGTAGTCTTATCGATTGGATTCGATTGAATCCGTGTGTGAGAACAGGTTTTCCACGTGAAATACGTGCTCATTGAGTCGTTTGCGGCGAAGAATATATATGAGGAGCAAGCGCGTTCGGGTAGATGGGAAGAGCTGAATGGAACCAGCTGCACTGTACCGTGATTTCATCCAAAAATATATTGACCTCCTGTCTCGATCGGCTCTCAGACTGGCATGCATCGATCCTCTGGCAAACAGATCTTACTCCCAGCAGCGTACTGCCTTGTCACGTATTTTTCAAGGTTTTCTAATCATTCGTAAACGAGCTGCTATCTTGGGAAGCATTGCTCTTTTGTCAACCTTTCCTCTCACGGCGAACCGTTTGCAGTTCACTCCGCTCCAATTGAATTGAAGAATCGACGCCGGATAATTCGGATAAAATTTCCTTCAATTTCCCTGCCACATTGCACTGGCTATTTTTATATCCATTCCCGGAATCGATGTGACGTTCTTTCATCATACATATTAACCCTTCCACCTACACAACAGATGCTATCTATACGCGAAAATTCTTGGTACCACCAGTTCCCAGCGATGTTACGTAGAACCACAACTCTGATTACGCGGGATATTCCTGGAGAGATCCTGTCTAATCAATGAGCCGATTTACTTTCTATTAAAACGTCTTTCTTGCTGATTCTAAATATTTCAGTTCCTCCAATGAGAAATCCATCTTTCCACGTCAAATCCACATGTTTCCTAAAGGCCTCTACAAAGACTAATCACCAGTTGGAAAATCATGGTAAATGCCTTTGCTAGAACTCGGAATATCGTAGATTTGCACTTCACTCAACGCGGACTGCTGCTGTTGATTTCCGCGCAAAATTCTAGCTTTCTACGCTGAAATCTGCGTGCTTTAATTGAAAGCGTTTCTTCAGTCGAGAATGCACTCTCCAAACTTTATTTTCTCCTGCCGGTGAGAAGCTTGAGTAACTTCGAATTCCTCTTATCTTCTGAATGGAAAGCAAAGAATCCACCTGGATATTCTCTCGAAATAGGATGTAATATGGGAAAAGTGTCGAACAATGGAAGATAGACTATCGGCTTGCAAATGGCAGAGAACTCCTAACAACTATCTCGAGCTTCCTATCCGGCAGTGAGAGAACTTTCATCGAAACTCTATACTTTCTCCACGGCAAGTCTTCACTGAAAACGGCGTTCAGCCGAGTTTCCCGTAGGATTTTACGCCATAGAATAGCGTTCTAAGTGTATCCGGATATTTTCTATCTCAATCAAGTGCCACCTCCGCTCGCCTAGTTGGAAAAAGAAGGTCTCATCGGGGTGGGAGGCTAGCGTTCCGAAGTATCGATCAATTAGTCGCATGATTGCTTCAGTGTTCATTGCTCTCTGATGGTGGGAAGGATGGAGGGTTTTCCTCGTTGGTCTCGTTAGAGATAGTCCTCGGTCACTGCCTTGTAATTGAGAGTGGCTTGCTCAAAGATAGAACTTCCAGAGAAGTTGTCTTCAAGACCAGCGAAGAGAAAAAGAAAGAGAGCAAGCAGTGTAGGCTGACTGGTTTTCGTTCGTGGGAGTGCTTTCCATCGTCCAAGGAATTTCACTGGATTCGTTAGGTTCTCGTTTTTCGTACCAGGACTTACCACTCTGAGGTTCTCGTTAAAGCATACCCTTCCACCCGAGATCGATCCCAGCATCGCCAGAAAGCCCACTACTCGTACTTGACCGTGAGCGAGAGGAGGGACTGTTGCTCGCTAAAGCACCTCTTTTCCCTCTTTCTCTTTCTCTTTCTCTTTCTCTTCCCCAATCTCGAAATCTTGCTTTTCCTCATTGCGCTCCTCGCTCCTCGCTCCTCGCTTCTCGCTAAAGACTACTAATGGAACTTGTTCTGCTCTCTAATACCGGACTTCCGCTCCCTGGTAACAAGTCAGACGTATTAAGTACAACTCCCAATTATCGGAAGTACATTTTCCGCTTATGTCGAAATTTCCATCTGACATCTTGTAATGTTCATTAATGGAACAACTTTCGTTACGGTCTCACACATCTTCGTACACATATTTTTTTGACTTTTATCGTTATTTTATCATTTGAGTCTTTACTTGTAGCACTTTCAGCTAATTTCACTTGGATTGCATAATGTTGGAAGCGGTCATAGTCTCTTAGCGAAACTCTTAGCGAAGTGTTGTTATCGCAGTTGATTGGTGAAAGAACTCTAACCGATAAGCAATGAATGCCCATGACTGGTCTAGAGAAAGCGAGTAATTGAGGCTAAGATGTGCGATAACGAGTCATTTTTCAAGAAGTTCTTCTAGCTACCAGTTAGACTTATAAAGATGTTGGCATAGAGTTGTTGTTTCCCTCGAATTAAACTTTTCATCGTAGTTATAAGGCTAGATGGAGATGAAGTTTCAAGGGCTTCACACGGTCCTCTTACGAAATTACTGTACGACGTAATACAGCAAGGACGAAAGTTTATTTCAACCGTTACAAAGAATTGTGAACCAACTCCGATCAAAAATTTGACTTGCACTGCCGTTATAAAATACCTATTCTTCCTCTAACTATTATTTCGCCTTCGCTTTTACGCTCCAAGAACACTATGTGTTTTTACCGTTGAAAAATGTGTATTATTCCATTGTTAATATTGCATAGAATGCGATATGCATTGAAACTGGCGCACAAATGAGAGTGGTATTGAAATTTCATGAATCTCGAAAGAGCCAGGTGTTGGAATCGTTTTAAAATCCGGCCTTGGGCGCTCTTTTATCAATAGCATTGGCGAAACTATGTGTATCGAAAAAGTGGCCGCTGTCGTTGAATCCATTAGATTGCAAGCTCGAGGGTACAATAGTGCCAATATTTACATAGCGATCGCATATAAATAATATGTGAGTGGCCGTGCAGATAAGGGCAACGATATCGGCGCGCACGCTCATAGCTGACTCACACTGTCAGCACCTTTTCTACTGGCGCGCAGCGATTCTGCGCCGTTCGACCAATGCCGCATGCGGCTGTCCATCGGAAATTTTTCAACCGATAACACGATGAGTGATTGAACCTTGTCTCGTCGATTGGCCGTCTGATATCGTAAACTATTTCCTTAGACGGCGCGAAACAATCTGCAGCGTCGCGCGGACCGCTATCGATGACTCACACTCGATACTTCCACCTGCCTTTTTATAAAGCGCGACACTGACTAATTAATAGGTACGAGTTTAATCAATCGCTTCTACGATATTTCTAAGATTGTTTCCCCGTCGTTCAAAGTTCGAAGATCGCTCACTTTTCAGTTCCAAGAATGCAGTCTTTGACGTACTTGTGTTCATATTTAGCCAACTCGGTTACGTTCATTGTCTCGGATTCTGTGAATGCAAATACATTTTATTACGCTCTTCTCTGTAGGCTGAGAACTTGTGGCTTGCGAGAGATGGAGCTTGTTATTAGCTGGTATAAAGGCGTGAAACATAGTTGCACACTTTGACAGCTGGTCATTAAGCGGCTTCTCTTCAAAAGCAAGGTGGCTATTTGAGATGAAAAGCTCTGCTGCCACTAGCTTAGCAACACGCGACCCAGACACGCTTCGCTCGGCTAAAGACTCGCCTTGACACAAGTACGAGATTCGCCGCTGCGGTTCTTTTCTCATCGGAAAGGTTAATCGTTCTGTATTTTGGCCTAGTTGTATACCACCCGATTCCTTCGGCTCCTTTTAACGTTATACTAGTAATGCCAAAGGTCACTCGGGCCGACCTTCGTTCACGATTCCTTTCGGGATTTGGTACTGCTAGCACCCAAGCTTCTCAGACTGCAAGTAGCAGGAACTCGCTACTTTTATACTTGTTCTTTTAATTGGTCCTGCCTGTACGTTAATTGTTATTGTGATTTTCTAAATGTTCATTGTAGTATAATCGAGTGGACGAGAATTCTAAATGTCCGACTGTTACAAGTCGTTTATACTGCTGAAATATAAATAGATTTCCTTGTTGACTTGCATCGCTGCCTCGAAATTGAATAAAGGAAGATATCTTTTTCGCTTTACCCGATGGGATTGAGGTTACCTTTCCACAAAGTAGCATCGATCATTTGGCAGTTCATGTCTGCAGAAGCTATCTGCGTGGTATGCAATACGGTGTTTTCACTTTCACACGATTTCTATAGGAAGTTGACTAGTACCATGGCAATTCCTATTACATATATAAATACAGACACATTCTGCCGCTTTACTCGTTCGGCGAACAGTTCGTTCGATTTTAGAGATTTCGTGCCGGCCCTGTTAGACTCAGTAAATGGTAACTAACAGAAATTGACTTAGGACGAGCACTGATTGATTGGCAGAGCCTGCAGTAGAGTTATACGCGAAGGTGCGAATTGGGTGGTGTCTATTTCTGCATGCCTCTTCTACTGGTCGATAGTACACTGCTATCCAATTATCGCATTCTCCGTCAGTGCGCGTGATAGCCTCCATTGGTTTCTGTTCGTGCGAATTTTGCTCTCTGAATTTCCCTTTTCTTCAATCTTCCTTCGACCGTCATTTACAACTTTTCCAATTCTCTTTCACCACCTTGCGCTTCCTTTTTTGTCGTTATCGAGTGCTTTTCCTCTGCCTTAAATTCATACCGAGTATATTAATATAGTATTGGCATCCTGGGTATCCCCTCGATTGTTATGTCATATCGGATGCATAATCCTGTTATGACGATCCCTGGCTGCCGTTATCTTATGTCAGCTAAGGGACACGGGAACGTTGTTTCCGCAATGACTCAATTAGCTTAGTAAGTGTGGCACTGTTAACCCTTAATTGCTACCATTGCTTATATATTTGGACCATCAACTATTTTTCGATTCCTCCCTTTCATCCAATTCTTTCCATATGTGACACCAGTTTCCAAAAATTGCAGTAGTTCAATCCTTGTCATGCATGAATAATGCACACGACAGCTATTGGAGGGAATGCCATCTATTCGAAATGTAGTTCAATCGGAATATTTGAAATGGCTCGTGAAAACACTCCTGCTTTGCTTGTCGGGTCATGAACTGGTATATTCTACAAGCGGCCTTGAATGCCGCTTCTCTTTATATTGGAGTTGGGATTTTTGACTTGGCCGTTCTGAAAGTTCCTAAGAAAGTTGATGCTATTAAAAGTTGAACGAAGCGGGTTCTACAGAGTATGTTCAGTTCTTAAGGAATCTCCCCAAGCAGTTGCTGCTGTAAAAGAGAAGAGTAGTGAAGTGCTCTCTTTCAAGAGAGAGCAATCAATCGTCGGCCGTCCGATCGATTGACAGCTTTAACTGTGAAAGGAAAGGGTTGGAAGGAAAAGGCGAGGGTGCGCAAGATGTATGTTAGCATAAAAATGCAACCTTCGGCAAAGTCGCATCCGGTGATGATACTTTCTTCGCAATACTCTTATTACCCGGGAGGCTCACAGCGAGGTATGGCTTCCAGAAGAGTTAATGCGGCCTTGTAATACGTAATATAAGCAGCCTGTGACGTCATTACGCCACTGGCTGGATTTGACAAAGACGCGGAATGCACTTTGAGCGCAAAACGACGTGGTACGTGAGCAAAGCTCCGCGCTGTCATTCGCATTACTTTGCGCGAGAAATTCACAGCCCTTTACCAGTTTCTATGACTTGGATGTTAATTAAAAGCAAGGGGAGAAAAGGGGTCGTCGATCCGACAACCGAATTTCAGTTTTAATAAAATTTCCTTTCTGTCAGCAATCGAGAAAATGATGCGTGAGCGGAAGTGGTTTAACGCGATTCCGTTTCTTATAGGAAGTCGCGTAACCAGTGAATCGAGGAGGTAGGGACTACCTAAAGATTCCAGAGGAAGCCGATTCCTCGAGAGCGGGCACTCGGCACGAAACCGCTATTCCCGGGTAATGCCATTGCCGGCAAAGCGATCAGCGTGAATTACTAGTGATCTCGAGCGAGTCAAAGAGTTAAGAGCTCTGGCAACGGAACACCGGCGATAATCGGAGGAATGGTGCTCACAAGTGCCCATGGGATGGCGAATCATGGTGGTAGCGAGCCGACAACAATTTGCCCTCGAGCGAAACATCTTCGCTTGGATGCCCTTATCGAATCACTGTTAGCTCGCATTCATGGTACAGCCATCGCTTGTTATGAATAATGATCTAGAAAGGGATCTCGAACTCAAGTTGCTGCTATACAGGAAACTTGTAGTAGAGTTTGTCTTGACGCGACAGTTGTTTGGTAAATAATCTGTGGTTCATGCGGCCGGCAAGTGTCTCTTCGGACACTTGGATGCAGGTACCATTAGAAGGATCCGTGAACCGTGCGTCGTTACAGTTAGAGTTAGAAACCGCTGGCAAAGGTAAGACATAGCGGCTTGTATCGCTTGATGATACTTGATGCGTTGTGCGCGGCGGAACCTCGGCTAAAAGGCTCGCGTTGCTTACTCGCTCCAGCCGCATGCATCGCTCCCCTTCCCTCCCCTCCAGCCTCTTCCAGGAAAGAGGAGCAAATATGGGTTTAATGCACATCTACCTCTTCCCTCGCGTCAATATGCCGGAGCATCGAGCGGAGGAGAGCCTTCCTATCCTTGCTCCTTATGCAACTTACTCTTGAAGAAAGAATTTACATCATAGTGCTTCCCATCTTGAGCAACTGTCTTCATCAAGTAGAAGGAGAAAGAGATGGCACTCGCGAGGCGTTTGTTATTGAGGCAACTGTTATTTATTGTAATGGCGCGACGATAATAGTGGTGGGTGAGCTGCCCAGTGCAGACTCAAGAGCACGTTGCCATTATTTAATAAGCTCGAGGGTTGACCTTCGCTTGATAGAAATGTTCAGTGTCCAAGAGTAGGAGAAGGAAGGTGGTGAGATTGGAGATGAGAGAGACGTACATCGCGCACTTCTGACTATGAAGTTACCATTCCCCTGTGACTCACCCACGCTTCGCTGCTCCTTTAAGGTCTGTTTCGCTTTACGCCTCCCTTTTCTCTCTGGAGTATACTTCTCCCGGCTCTCTTTCCCCGGGGAATCCTCGATCTCTCCAACACTGGCAAGTCGGATTATTCCTCTATTTGGTAAGGGTTACTTCTCGCGACTTCAATTGGACTCTGACTGATCCTAGTATTTGCAGTATTGTCCCTTTTCGTATACAGTCAAAAGATATTGCCTTTGCTCGACCGCTGATACGTGTCAAGTATATTATTTCGTTCGTGTGGCAAAGACACATTGACAGTCCTCGAGCTGCCGGCTGGGATATTGATACGTAAACACTATCGATGAGCGTCGTACATACAAGTAAATCGGAAATGAAAGTAACCAGGTACTAACTATGTAATTGTCTCATGTAGAAAAGGTTCTCCGCCAGAAAGGCGGTTGATCGCTTATTTCTCTCGCGCTGTGGAGAAACAATAATTTAGCAATAATTGCGTAATGCTGATTCATCAAGTAACCTCGATGCGAGCCCAGCGCGTGTTAGAACATAATACAAGTACAAGCGAACCTAGACTTTTCCTTATCCTTGAGGAAAATACCCTTGGAGTATCAAATCAGACTGCGCAATGTTCACTTGGTCTTGTTTTCATATGCAGTGCGCAGAGAGTCGAAAAGGCAATACACAAAAGGAACTATTACCCTTGTAACACAAAATGCTTCCGACATTTTCAAGAAATGCCTCTCTTTCCATCTTCAAGCATGCCGGGCATAACAGGAATTCGCTTGTTCTTTGCCGTGTTCCAGCTTGCACTTTTTCCAGACTTGCATAAATTACATAATATTTAAATCACTACTTACGTTAGTGCTGTGATGCTTGGTAGCTCCGGCTTTTTATCGATTTACGAAACACTTGCCGGGAGGCCGGTATTTCCCACGTAAAATCTTGACGATGATAAAGAACAGGCCGAGAGACGCTTTCTGGGAGCCCGGATGTTCGCCGTGGCACGCGCCAATACTAATTCGCGCAGAGAGAAATTAATTCTCTCTCTCTCTCTCTCTCTCTCTCTACCTCTACCTCCCTCCCCCCTTGCCTCTCTCAAGTAGAGTGAACAGCTCAGTCTACGGATAACCAGGATTATGTATTCGCTAGACAGTGAACCGCACTTCTCTAAATTAACTGATAATAGAATGGGAGGGCGGAGTTGCACCCGTTCTTAGCATATTATGCATAAAGGGAAGTTCCGTTTCGTAGCAAATATACAATGAACTATGAAAGCGGAAAACTGAGTCACAGTAAGTCGGCGCACGCATAAGGATAATGAAAATACGCGAATTCACAGGATGTCGAGGATTATCAAACAAATGCAAAATATGCATCAGCATATTGCTCCTGCTAATATGTGTTATAAATGCTTGTAAAGAATCGTCTCTCTTTGGCTCTCTCTTCATTAAGTAGAGTGGGTATAATTGTTTTATGTCGTTGACAAAGGGAGTTATTCTACTCCGCGGAGGAATGCGGAGTATAGAAGTTACATGAACGGCAGAGGGTGTCAAGTTAACCGAGGGCCAGGTAGATGCCAGTGGTTAGAAGTTGGTGGAGGGGCGGCGGGCTTTTTAATTAGATGGCGTGAATCGGTCGCGGCAAGGATCTATGTCAGTGTCATGGCAGAAGAGAGTAGTAACTCTGAGCTCTAGAGCCTGGTGACACCAAGTGACCTCGTTCTCTCTGTTATTACAGGGGTGCTGGAGATGGCGGCCACCGAGAGCACGATCCGATTCAGCGGCCACACGTTGGACAAGGCTACGAAGGCCAAGGTGAGTTTCCGCCTGTTTAATCGAGTTTTTCCTCCGCAGCCATTCACGTGCTGCATTGGTTCCTTCAACTTTTTCGATTGAAGGTGAACTTTGATTCCATACTTCTTATTAAAAGGGGGGATATAGATATACACGGTTGGTTAATACATAGCAAAGTTACGCTTGAGAATGTTAGTTTCCAAAGTTCCGTGAAAGTTCAAGGCCAACCTAAGACAGTCTTGCATAATGACGGTAGTTTACTCGGTGTCGATAAGCTGACGGGCGACGGCGGGTACCATTTGTGGAAAATGTGAAGCGAATTCCAGAGCAGTATAAAGCGGTCATCTTCCTTTCATATGGAAACTGAAATTCTTGTGGGTGCAATCAGCATTGTAGTCGAAAGAGAAGAGTCGACTAATGTCGCTTGTTCTACATTCGCAGGTAACACTGGAGAACTATTACAGTAACTTAATAGCCCAGCACATCGAGCGGAAGCAGAGGCTTGCCAAGTTGGAGGAATCGCTGAAGGACGAAGGCCTGTCGGAGCAACAGAAGCAGGAGAAGCGACTGCAACATGCTCAGAAGGAGACCGAGTTTCTGCGGCTAAAGCGCTCCAGGCTCGGCGTCGAAGACTTCGAGCCTCTCAAAGTAATTGGCAGAGGTGCTTTTGGCGAGGTAAGGTTTTTTGCGGCCCCGACAATCTTGACGAAGAGGAGGCAGGCTCTTTCGCGGCTCCGGATTTGTGAATTCTTTCTTCCCCGTCTCTCTACTGCCACACCAGACTTATTCCGCCTCGCGGTTCGCGACGACGCGCGACGGGGGAGATTCAAGCATTCTTTGAGATTGTGCGAAAGTACTCGAGCCTCCGCAAGCGCGAGTATTGTTCAACCGCTTGTTATTCTCGGTGCTTACACTTTAAGAGTAAAGTTAATCAGCAGAATAATACATGAAACTTGAATTTAAGACTCGAAAAAATTGCCAGCCGCAAATTATTAAAACGTTTTGCCCGATAATGATGTTTTCTAACTAATCTTTGTTATAATATTAGGTGAGACTCGTCCAAAAGAAAGATACCGGCCATGTATACGCTATGAAGATCCTTCGGAAGGCGGACATGCTTGAGAAGGAGCAGGTTGCGCATGTTAGAGCCGAAAGAGACGTTCTTGTGGAAGCGGATCACCAATGGGTTGTGAAGATGTACTACAGTTTTCAAGATCCGATAAACCTTTATTTAATTATGGAATTTCTACCAGGTGGTAAGTGATCTTGCTCCCAGAAATCTATTATACTACTTGCTTATAATTAATACTTTATGTGTGTACTTCTGCCATCCCCTATTATAGGTGACATGATGACACTGCTTATGAAGAAAGACACACTTTCCGAGGAGTGTACGCAATTTTATATTTCTGAAACTGCGCTAGCAATCGACTCTATACATAAATTAGGTTTTATTCATAGGTGAGTCATAAGGAAAATCTGATCAGATTTCGGACCTATTCTTACTCGATGTTATCTAGTATATTTTGATAATGCATCACATTTTCCAGGGATATCAAACCAGACAACCTGTTGCTGGATGCACGGGGCCACATAAAGCTCTCTGATTTTGGACTGTGCACGGGTTTGAAAAAATCACACAGGACCGACTTCTACAGAGACCTAAGTCAAGCCAAACCTTCAGACTTCAGTTAGTAGCACGATACGTTATCTTGGTTGTATGTATACTTTCTTTCTATTCCGGTTAACAACTTTTAATTTGTACAGTGACATCGTGTGGTAGCGGAAGTGGCGGAGCCATGGATAGTAAAAGAAGGGCAGAGAGTTGGAAAAGGAACAGGAGAGCACTGGCTTACAGTACAGTAGGAACCCCAGATTATATTGCCCCTGAAGTGTTCTTGCAGACTGGCTATGGACCTGCTTGTGATTGTTGGTCTTTGGGGGTGATTATGTATGAAATGCTTATAGGTAATTAATCAAATTTATAGTCTCTTGTTCTACCGGAGATAGTGCTAGTTCATAACCAAGGATTTTCGGTTGTTTAGGATATCCACCATTTTGCAGTGATTACCCTCAAGACACATACAGAAAAGTAATGAATTGGAGGGAAACGCTTGTTTTCCCGCCAGAAAGTCCCATTAGCGAGGAAGCTAAAGATACTATTATTAGATTCTGCTGTGAGGCCGACAGAAGATTAGGTACATGCCTTTTGATGTGGACGTAGTTATGAGCTTATCGCGAACTTGTCGAATACATACTAACATACCCTTTTCTGATACTCTAGGTGCGCAACGAGGAATCGAAGAAATCAAGTTGGCACCATTCTTCCGCGGTGTCGACTGGGAGCATATTAGAGAGAGACCAGCAGCTATCCCCGTGGAGGTGCGCTCAATTGACGATACCTCGAACTTCGACGAGTTCCCGGACGTGAAGTTAGAGATTCGTAAGTGTAAAGAAGATAATCAGATTGACGCGATCAGAGGAGGCACGGTCACAGTAAACGATTGCATAACGACGTCAGACGCGTATAATAATATCGTGTCTCATGTGGTTACAGCTTCCGCGCCGATGCCTCAGGACGGTGAGGTAATTTACAAGGACTGGGTATTCATTAACTACACGTTCAAGCGATTCGAGGGTTTGACGCAGCGAGGGACGCCGACCAAGAAATAGCAACTCCCCACTGCTTGCTCGGCGGTTCCAAGCAGCCAGCAATGTGACGTGATTGGAATTCCGGCCTTGGTACATCAGCCGCATCCCCCGTTGCCGTTAGCGGCCTGGCGGATGGACGGCTGATTCTCTCCGCAAAATCTCTGGGTGCAGCCGCGTCGTGCCGCGGACGAATCATTCTTCTATATGTATATATGTGACCAGTACGACGTCTACGAGTTAAGTGCGCTATAATATACGCGAGCACCAAGCACTACGTTGGTGACGAGGACACCGCAGATAATATGGAAACCAAGACGCTAATGTAGGCGCGGACAGGGACGAACAGTACACGGAAGAGAGACAGAAGGTGACAGGCAGAAATGATGGGAAAATCATGCTAGATTGTGGTCAGTCAGCCACGCATTATGGGCTGATAAAGATTGAACAACGTAAAGATGTTTTACAATGTTGCCGTAAGTGCATAGTCGATGCACGTGTGATAGATACGAGAATCGAGACCTTTGGTATGACGTGATCCTCAAAGATCCTCTCAGCTTACACAAGCGTTTCCTTTTTGTCCTGCTGTAAAGATGCTTTTGGAAACACGAGATGTAGCATAATAAGCTCTCTTTATCTACGGTATTACACGGAAAGCTAAGATTGAGCCTCGGTCCGGTGGTTCTCGTAACGGTGATTTTTCTATCCTTACCCGATTTATGTCTGGTATGGGGCTTATATGTTTGACTCTATGTATGTTTTTTAATCGAATACTGGCTAAGCTCTCGAGTTAAGCTCTCTTTTTAATGTTGTATTTGTCGCTAGTACTGTGATATTGAATTGTTCTAGGAGCATGTATACAAATTACTGTTTTGTCTGTTAGCAAATGCCGTACTTTACGAATGTTATATTCTATTCGGTTGTCCCTCTGTTTCTCTTGAAAGTTTAAAAAATTTGTTAGTACGATAAGCGCGGCTTTTGTATTATACGTTCCTTGTATGTTTGAGAGCTCTCAATCATCACATTTACAAAAGAAATTTTCCCACAAATTGATTGCATTTCGTCGATTGAGTATCGTCCCTTCGAAGTGTGATGAATTCGGGTCTTTAACAATTGCTGGTTGCAGTAAATTTTATGGCACTTTCCTAAGTAGATGTAATGAAATTCTGCCTTGTAGGCTTTGCACTATAAGCTTTTGCGACTTCAAGTTTTACAAGGTTTTGCTATCAAGCAAGGGCAAAAATCTTGAAAAAAAACTTATTTGAGTATTCCCTTGCTAGATAACATATGCTTGCTAGGCGAACAAGCATTTCTTGTAACGTACGAAAGAGTGGTGAAAAGAGAATCACACCGGAACCGGGTCTCTCTCTTACAAGGGCAACTAGAGAAAATTTTCTTTGCTTCTAACATTAGTATCATGAAAAGCGGATAAAAATGGAAGGAAGAGTACATTGTAACATTCAGGGCTCCTTCGTTGCCTTATCGAGGTTCCTAAGATACACAGCCCAATCCGTACGTTTGAAAGAAAAGGCAAGCAAGAGAGGAGAAGAATGCAAGCGGAGAGATAACAGGACGAGAAAGTAAGGCATACAAGTGATTATTAAGAAATGGTGAGATACAAGTGGCAAAGTCGCAGTAGACAAAATTTCCTATGCATTTGTGGTACACAGATACATACACAGAAACACATACAAACGCGTACACAGACACTCCAGCATTCTGTTGAACGGTATATAGTTTCGTTTTCAATAGCACCGTGGAAAATATAAACTTTACATTCGGTAGTTCATTGACAGCCGGGGCACCATGGTAGTAATAGTACTAATGATAACGCTAGGTAACAGTTACGATAACATGCGGAAGTACCTTTATGCGTGCACGCTCGAAACGTATCAACTTCCCAATCTAGTACATGTGTATAAAATTTCGAATGCTCCTTCCTTATGCGTTCTGACGTGTCTCTATTAAAAAGTAACTATATAATACGCTGATATGTACATTGGACGAGAAATTAGTTTCGTACGACTTCACCTGCAGATATCTTAAAACGCCAGAGTAAAAAGGAATCCGAAATAGTTTAACGAAGCAGAGTGCTTAGGTTACGAGGTACGACTATAAGTCAGTAATTTTAAATCGCAGTGGGAGAGCAAGTAAAATAATAAAAAGGCAAAACTATTTTCTGCACCACTAGGGATATAATCGAGCGCGAGAGAGGGAGAGAATGTGAGTGAAAGAAAGCGAGAAAGTAATGAACGAGTGAATAACTTTAGTATCTTGTCGCTGTTGAGTACAGGCAATGTTCTGACGTCCATGCTACTAAGTAAATGAAACGAAGTGATCGCGATTTATTTATTTAAAGAGAAAGAAGAAAGATCTAAGTAAAATACAAAACAATAGCCACGAGATGCCTTCGAAGCAGCAAGAGTTTTGGTGCCCTGGAGCGCAGTCGTATGTAAAAAAAATCTCTAGACCCACGTCCGAATGTAGCGAAGCAAGCCCGTAATCCGTTGAATCTAGATGTTTAATTAGATGTGCTGACTTGAAGTGTATGTCCCTGTATAGAGGTGGGATTCTATGAGAGGTAGCAGTCCGCGATGGGAAAACTCTCCGAACCCCGATTATGCATGCCTCTACACGTCTACGAGCTATTATACATTTATGTAAAACGTATTCCGAAGAAATTCCAGTAGCTTACGATAATCGTCGTCGGTGTACATTGTAAATACTATGAGGCATCCGAGCGTTACGAACGAGTGCACCATTATCGGAGACACCGTTTCTGTTATCTTCCTCTCTGTTTCTCAGTTCCCTCATTACCGCTCATCCGTACCTACTGCGTGTCACTGACCATTCTTTGATCCTCGTCAGCTTCTCTTCGGCCGCACTTCCATATCATCTTCAAGTTAATCCTTACAGTGCGTCGAACGCCGCCCCCACTTTTCTTTCGTGTTCAGACTATTTCCACTCTCCTTCACCGACTTATACATATATTCGCACTCTAACGAGAACTCGCGACAGATCTCCTTTAGGTAATTCTTACTGATTAGATACGTATTAAGCCGGTTCTTCGATCAGGCTTTTCCTTTGTATGAGTTACGACGTACGGTTGAGAGATCTCCACCTTCTCTTTTCATCTACTTGCCCCTTTCTTTGTACTTTCCTCCATCATCAATCGAGACTAATCACTCGTGTAGATTTCTCAATATTAGTTTCAGTTAACGTTAGTGCTAAGGTTGGATAGTTGACAGAACGGAGGAGATATTAAAGGAAAGGCAAGGAAGGGGCGATTTCTTTCTTCCACGTGGCCTACAACGCTAAATGAATCCCAGACTTACGATTGATGATTCTTCTGCGAAAGTAGGGGAAGTTGAGAGGAGTACTCATAGAGAAAAGTAGACGAGAAACTTGCAAGGGCAGAGCGTGGCATGAGACGCGCCCGCACGATATCGGACATTTTATAGTAGGCTTGTGATTAAATTAAAGATTTATTGTCGAATAATCCAAAAAAAACAATGTATAAAGAGAACTATTGCTTTTCACATGCAGAATATAATATTGTAATTATGTCGTTAATAAATTGTTTTTTTATTTTACTCGTCGCTTTTCTCACTGGCTTCTCGTGAAGAGTATGTCGGGTTTTCGTTCCTGAAGATTACATCCCTGCACGAGAACTAATCGCATACCGCGAATCCATTAAGAAACAGTGTCGAAATAATGAGAATTAGTCTACTATTAATGCAATTCTTGGGAATGCAAGGTTCTTATTTATTTCATTCGGATTACAAATGGGGCTTCTTGCGGCTGCATGTAGCGAAGAGTGCTGCAGTCCGAGCAGGATAGAGAAACTTTTTGCGAGCATATCCCGGAGCAACAGAGATGGTTGGCAGTTGTAACAATCAATCAGTAATAATCTTGAGAAGTGCGAGACAAATGTACACAGACATACACACTTCCATACAGAGATACAGAGAGAGGCAATTAAATCTTCGTAACGCGTTTTTGTACGACACTTTTTTAGCCCCGCATAATTGTTGTATATGTCAATAAGAGAAAAAGGTATTAAATCGATAATAAATGACTTCTTTGTCGCCTGCTCTCGTAATATACCACTCAATTCCCCGGCTCGCGGTGTGTGGCGTGTGGCGCTTTACGTCTCTGACAAATACAACGTTTTCTAATACACTGGCTCTGTTGTTGTGAAGCACAATCGATTAGACTAATTATAAGTTAATAGTGAATAATGAAGTGCTCTAACTTCAAGCGACATTGGATCGCTTCAATCGCCAAGTGTCGATTTGCCAGTCGAGAAATACAACATGTAATTTGTGATATTGAAAATTCATTAATAAAACCAGTAAGTGGTGGTCCCAGTTATAATCAAAGCCGAATTACTCAGTTTAGATAATTCTGTAGTTAACATAAGTATAATACAAACTGGAAATATACTCTGATCTATCTTTTCTGGTTTGTGTTTCTTTCTACGATCGAAACATGCTATACTTTCTACTCATAATTCATCAGGAAACAGAAATCTTACAACTACCCTATCGACAGTCGTGATATCGAAGTGAATACTTTCTAGAGCATGGAACGTACCAACTGTTGCTTCTCAAGTTGATCTCGTACAGGGTGCAAGTACACTTGCCGACTGTAACATTCTCCGAATGTCTGCTTCCCTTATCGGTGAATGTCGATTCCAAAGTTCGGTGCACGTTCCATTGATGGCGCAACGATGCCCCTCACCAATTCGTATTGCATTAGTTTGATTCGTCCGAGAACTTTTTGAATTGAATTAAGGTTCGCACTACCAGACAACAAAGCACATTTGTTTCCTGTCTTTCAAAAATGGCAGGGGTAATTTTACATGCGTGGTGTGTCTCAGATTGAATGGAATGCCAGACAAGACATTTACAAATGGTGCGATTATGCGTGTTGCGGCATCGCTCACCGGGAAACTAGACTCTCGGGGAATGAGATTGGACTAATCCCGACAATAAATCGTATCCTTTCAAGTGGTGTTCCCAGACTTCGGGAGTCTTTCGATCGTACAATTCGTAGAATAGGAGGATCGATGTTTCGACACCTGAGCTGCGAGTACATTCAATGATCGGTATTTTTCATTCGGACGGAAATAGCGAGAAGTTGAAGAAGGCCTTCATTAGTATATCAATATGGGCGGTGGGAATTGTCAACAGTTCTCCGAGTAGTTTTCCAGTTTGTTGTATGTAGTACGGTAGAATGGATGGTAGAGGCGTATCGGTTGGGCGGTTTAACTTTGGCATTAAGTGTCGATGCAGAAAGGCGCACCACTCTAATTACAAAGTGGGCAGCGAAGGTGTACGTGTAGAGGAGTTAGTAGCCGATGTAGCCGTAGCCAGTTGCCACGTAGCCCTTCGCAGTGTGGTAGAGAAGTTAAAGTAAAGGTAAAGGTAAAGGTAAGTATGTACGTAAGGCAGCGAGCGGCGGCTGTGAGTTGGCTCTGAGTTCTGAGCTGCATCGAGGCGAGCCGGTAAGAGTGGTTATCAGGACGCGGCGATTGGTACTGGCCTCTGACCTCGCGCAAGACGGAGCTCCGCCTTCTCGCCTTACGCCCCGACATACGCCGGCATTAAAAACAGCCTTCTTTCCAGCGCACGCACACACTCCTCCTTCCTCCTGAGCGTCACTCCGCGCCAGCCTCGACGCCTCCCTCGCCGCCTCCCTCGCCACCCTTTTCCACCATCCTCGAGCTCTGCGCTCGAGCTATTTGTCGCGTCTCTCGCCACGAGAGGAGATGAAGAGTCCGGCGCGATACGATGGCGTCCACTCTCTGCGGTGCCGCTCTGCTCCAACCGAACAACTTGCTCCGATGGAGAGATCTTTACAAGCAGGTTTTATTGTGCATTATCAATTTCTTCTTACAAATGTCAAATGTTCTTCCATCCACCATCTCTCTTTCTCCCGAGCAACCCTCCCCCCCTTAGTGACGCCGACTGGTGCAACGGAATCCTCTAATAGAATTTCCATCGATGATTAATACGATTTGACTCGATTTCCAACTGCGGAAGCCGGAGTGACGTCCATTGAAAGGAACGGCACCGATTGTAATCGATTGGCTGGCTTATTTCGAGTGTCCAATGAATTTTCATATGGAATAAGTATCGATGGAGGAACGGTGTATGGTATAATTCGAGCGTGGGTGGGGCACGCCAATTGAAACATAACAAACGCATATTACTGCATCAAGGAACGGAAGGCACGGGTCCCGGTTTCTCCCTTTGATCCAGCAAGACCAGCGCATTATGATAGATTAATTAATTGATGGTACATTCGTTAATCGGCCCGCAAGTTCCGGCGCGCTTTTCCAAGGCCCGAACAGTACAGCGGGACCACTTTCAAAGAGACTTCTTCCCGGTGCTTGGTTCCTCTGTTCTCGAGCGAAGCCAGGTTGTTCTCCATTGGACGCGAGCCGTTCTCCAACGATCGACACACTAGATACCAATTGAGATTCGCTCGGCCTTCCGGAGATATTTCCAGGGACATAGTGTAGCACGTCCAATTATCGTGAGAGCTTAATCGCTGCTCTCAGCGGTGGTTATCGCGAGACGATTATAGCCAAAAGAAATCCGGCTGTTTACTCAGCGTGTCGTGATGCAAGCATAGAGCACCGGGTCACCCGACGTGCCACGTCCCGAGAATAATGCGGCAATTCGCCTAGCGACGATCCTAAAGCCAGCCAGCCAACCAGCCAGCCAACCAGCCAGCCAACCTCCCAATACCGCGGACAAATGTCCAGACACGTGCCTCCTTCGATCAGTACAGCGATTCTGTCCCCTTACGCAAGGGAGATGAAGCACTCTCATAGAAGAGACTTGGTATACCAAGGAGACTCTCGCTCGTCCCGGCATCCTCCTTCGCGTACCTATAGTCTTCGCGGCTCCGATTAAAGCTGGAGAAAGCGATGTGCCTGGCGACAAAGCGATCTCGGCGCACTCCGCTGGTGATTTGTGGCGGTCCTACTCATGTTAGAATCATGACTGCAACTGCCAAGATATATACACACTCCGATCGTACGAACTATGCAAATAGATTAGATGGCTAGTAGAAGGTGGTTATAGTTCGGCTTCCACCGAAGCCGAAGTCGAAGTAGAAGTTAGCGTGGTAGGAGAGCGCAATGCAGGCCACAGCGCGCGCTCCACTTGTTTACTGACAAGCGATCTCTCGCTGATGCAACAGAGTCCGTTGCAATTTGAGTTACATAGTTTGTGGATGTTCGAGCTTATAGTCAGCCGAAACTATCCTCCATTTGGCACCCTTCCTCCAGTGCTGTAGATGCGCGTACTTCGCATAAAAGTAGCAGTAGCCACGTAGATATTAGTTCCTAATACTAGAGCGCTTGAGTAATTAATTCCGAGAGAAATCTCCAGTTGGTGGCATTCTATTCATCGACTTGGCAGGTGGATTTGTGTATACCTATTAATTATCCGTTGTTACATGTCGGACGGCTGCCAACTGTTCATTGGCGCATCTAGAAAAATCGGTGTCCGATGTTACTTGTGGCATATCTGTTTTTCTTGGTTAGTACGATGTGGCGCAATGAATCGTAATGAAGGGAGCCAGTGAGTAGGCGATACTCACACGAATTCGTTCATTGTTCCGGAGAGGAAGCGTACGATCATTGGGGAAGAGGTTTCATTCAACATCGAACTCATTGATCCGGCGCGGCGGAGCGGCCACCATCGGATTCGAGGAAGGTTTCGTTATCGCGCGCGATCCTTTCGGACATCGGGGAAAGGAGGACAGATGTATGTACGTATGTATGTACGTATAGGCCAGTGCAGAAGGAGATTCGTTAATATTCTATCTATCTCCAAGCAGAAGGAGAACGTTCGCGCGGTAAGAGCGCGCATCGCTAAGATATAATAAGGTCAGACGCAGGGGTTATCGCCGGGGTGAGCGTATCTCCCCGAGGAAAACGATCAAATGGAATATGCCCGGCGAAACGGCGCAGACTCCACTACGGAATCGCGTTGGAGTCGCTCCAAAATTCCTCCTATCCCTTTCACGCCGCTCTACTAAGTACCGCAAAGCACTTGGGAAACTTTGGAGCACTGCTTCAGGATGCTTGACATTCACTCATACAGAGTTTCTTTTAACAGGCAGTGAGCAAGTTGTTTTACTTTATCGCTAGACTATGCCTCGGGATTTCTTGAAGGTGCAACTTTAGTTGAGTTTGAGGAGCGTCGACAAAAGTCTCGGATACGGATTGCTTGATAGAAAGGACGGGTTCGGTAACATCGGGATGAACGTTGGTCCTTGGCATTTACCAGAGGAGTAAACTGCAATCTCCCGAAACTTTGACCGGAAATGGCCGGCTGATCGTTGACACGTAAGCCTCCGATAACGAGCTCATGAGATTTATGCTGCACCCGTTCTCCCCCGACTTATCTCGCCGCGGGGAATATCCGAGTTTCTGCTTCCGCGGCGCCGATACTATCTCTCGACTTCTGCTTCGCTCTATGCTCCTCGACCGAAATTCTCGCTTCCCGATTATCATTCTCTCCTAACTATGTCTAACTTGGAGTAATGGCAGCGCGATGCACTTGCTTTTTCAACTGTTCTCGCTGTATACTTTTGCATTTTCTCTCTACCGATGTAGGTTTCATTGCTTGCTTCTTTTAAGGGGCGCCGGCACGAGAAAAGAAGCATCGAATTTTTGGATGCCGGCCAAAGCTATACGCACCCGAAAAACACCTTCTGGCCCTCCCTCCTCGCACTCTGTCCTCTGTTTCTCCTGCCAAGTTAGATTTATCGAAATTCTAAGCATCCAGGCCGACGCGCTCCGCGCGAGACTACCGATCCCGATCCCGATCCCGATCCTTTTTAAGGCCGATCCGAGCCACCGTTTTTGCTTTTCCATGCATGCCGAGCTCTGAGCGTCGAGCGAGCCGTCTTTCCCCCGGTGATTTATCCGCCTTTTATGTATGCTTCTCTCGAGAAATCGCCTAAGAGCACAGCCTTGCCGACGCAGCCTTGTCTTAGCACTTTTCCTGCCTCTTTTTCTTTTCGAGCGAAAAACCATTACTCTCGTTCAGCCGCGCTCTAAAGTTTTAGTTGATCTCTTCTGCTGGTCAAGTATTGGCAGCATTAGCCAAGGAATTCGGGCAGGACCCTTGGCGTTTAACTAGTTTCTATATATAAAACAGAATGTTTGTCTATTCGCACTGTTCTTCTGAACGATTTGATGCTCTAAAATTCCATGACGTCTAGAAAGTGTCCTGAGTAATAAGCTAATAATTATTTATTGCCATGAAATGAGATCTTTCGGTGCAACCGTGCGATATTGATGACTTGGGCACGCGTCCTTCCACGAATGCCTGAAGACTTTGATGCCTTGTGCATTATCGGTTTGCAGTAGAACCTCGATTTTCCGATGGTTACTTACCTGATACTCCTACGGGAATCTTCTATTATCATATTGTCAGGTAGTTAATGGGATGGTGATTTGGGCTCTGGGCGATTGAGAACAACATATATATTGATGCTCGCATTTATATTTGTCTTCGTATTCATATTCATATTTATATATGTATATATTAATTATGTACAGGTTTTATACAAAAGTGTCTCGCGAATCGCGACTTTATACATAACTATGTATAGCTGTCCGCACTTCCCTAATTAGATAGAGCGGGTTGAATGCAACTCGTAACCGAATAGTATAATACAATCTTGCAGTTTCGTGAGCAATCGCGCTTATACCGAACATAGATTATCAGCGAGCCGAAATGCGACCAATTCTCGCAAGTTCCTAAGTACGATAGCGTTTCTGAGTGTCGGCCTAGATTTCGAAAATTTGTCCAATCTTCGTTCGAAGTGCTTGATCGAATTCCACTCGAGATCCTCTCTATCCGGTGTACGAAACGAGCGCCGCTTAAAAATAGTAGAAATATTCCCATATACCCCTAAGTGTTTCATGTCGCTGTCTGTATGTGAGTAGATGTACGAGGGTGTGTCTGCCTCTGTGTGGTTTCACTAAGTAACTAGCTCGACATTGTCACATTTACGTAAACGCTGTAATCAAATGTGTCTCTCTCTCTCTTTCTCTCTCTCTCTCCCCCTCTCTTGCGCACCCTTGGAGAGTATCGGCTTGCAACGGTAGTTCTATACATTAGAGAACGGGCCACCGGGCACCTCCTCAGTATCATACACTATTTATAAAGTAGAAAAAGCACCGTCTGAAAAAAGCGGCATTCCAATTTCTCGACGTTACATACATACATGTATATACGCGTATCACATTGTCTCGCGCAGGCCGATTTCATTTGTTCTCCCTCGGGTTTCTTTGCCTCGCTTTCGCAGCCGGAGTGCGCACTCTCGAGTGGCCGCGACAGTGACACTTGCAACTTTACTTGTCCTCGTCCTCGGTCTGTCATCGACCGTGCATCCTTCGAGCGAGTCTTAATCTCTTGAAGCTCGATTCCCTAGGACACCGCCAGCCCGATTCCCTCCTTTCTCCAGGCAAAGGTCCACTTCCAACAATCGGGCGAAAGGTGCTTAACACTAAACGGCACGTGAATCGTCCTCGCAGTACGATTCGGATTGTTCGTTGCTCTAATCGGCATTCCTCCTCCAATTCTTCCCATTGTGGGATCACCATTCTACGTTAATCATACCCTGTTCCATGAGACCGCAGGTTCCAGCGTGTGAATCTCATTTTAAACGGCCTAACTGGAGAAAAAGCAGAATCCGCTAACACCGCCGGCTGATGTACCAAGTGTGTTTTTCGACAGGTTTCGTGCGAGAGATCGAGCGAGAGTAGCGGAGTGGCGGAAGCATGAAGAAAAGGTTGGATTCAGTCGGAATATATGAGGAGGCCGCAAGAGTAGGACACGCACGAGCGGCGCAATTCGATCGCAATCAGAATGGGCGCCTTTCGGTAGAGGCGATAATGATGGGTTACGCATGCGGTACAATTTGTTAGGCCGTCTTTGCCGGGAACGTGCGAACAGAGCGAGCTCGAACGAGCGTATCGAAAGGAAACGGTATCGCGCGCTATAGAAAACTTGACTGATTCCGACATTCGCTTTCAAATGGCAAGTAATCGAGGCAAAGAGCTTCTAGTACTTTATCGTTGAATATATCAAGCGCTGGAGAAATTGTCGGAGAGTTTTAGAAAATCAAATTATCATTAAGGTATTCCTTAGGTACGTCATTGAACACAGAAGAGTTTATTAATTTTTTTAAAATACTAATACTTGCGTTTCTTAAAAGTCATTATATCTTCATAATTGTAAATATTTTAACCTATTTTCTCTGAAAAATTTGTTGCCAAATCAAAACTACACATAAAACGCATTATCTCGATCATGTTTTTAGACGCAGTTGTTACCATGATTTCCGTGAAAGTGGACCGAATACGTCGAAATTCATACAGTATCTTCATAATACAATAGTGCGGTTCCCAACGAAAGGGATTTAAAATATAACATGTCATTTTTGTTTAAGTTGGCTAAAAAGTCACGAATTTCGCAGGAACAAAACCGGTTGATGACACTAATCTTGATAAGGTTGTCAAAAGAAATGAATAAAATATTTGGGCTCGTTCAGAATTAGTTTTCTCTGTCGGGTTCACACAATTTCTAAAATTTTCGTTTCGATAACAATTGACAAAGTTATAGTGATAATGGTAAGATTTAATTGGAAAAGGATAGCGCTAGTTATATAGATACAATAATGAACATATAATGAGTTTGAAAAAGCAAGTATCAGTAGTTTAAAAAATGAATAAACTTCTGTTTGTTTAATGATCTGCCTACGATATATGATGGCTTAATTGAGCAAACGATCGAATAATGTAGCGAGGTATGCTGAAGGGTCTGTCGAAGAATCCAAGTTGGAGCCGGCTAGGGAGAGAATGAAAGCGCGCGCGCGCGCGTCTTTCCCGAAGGTAGATCGCGGTGAGAATATTCATGGGACGGTGTAGGAGGGCGGTTTTCTAGAGACGCGTTACACCGAATGACTAAGACTCTCGGCGTGACTAGCCCAACGTGGAAGATCGATTCGAGATACCGATGGGAGATCTACTCTCGATTATAAATGCTAATTTATGATTTCTTCGCGCCACGATCTGCTCTTTCTTGACTGGCTCGGGCTCGCTTGGAATGCTCGCGTCGCTCTCCGGAGTACTTCCCTCGAGTTCTCCACCGTTGGATCTCCTGCCCATCTAATCGATCGACCATCAATCTTTTCGTTCTACCTACCGATCTCTTCTCTTGCCGCCTATTAATTTTTCCTTCGCACGCAACTATTTTCGCTTGATTTGTCAGCTTTGAGGTATGGGAACAAGAAGGGAAGAACTGAGAAAAAATAATCTGTCAGATGTCAAAAGGAAGCAATAAGGTCGATGCCTTGGATATATGCGGTGGCAATTCCAGACGCCTTTTAACTCGACACCTCATCCTCCCACAGGTAACATCTTTATTCCTTGCCTCGGTACCCTCCGCCCTTATTTCGCTCACTCCTTCCTGGCAGGTTCACTTTTCCCCGCCTACTTTCCTCTCAGCTGCATTCTTATCCTATTATGATACTCTGTCGATTTTCGAGATGCTAGCGCATACTTGGCTCCCATGTTGTCGATCGGATCTTATTGGCGTACTTTCTTATTGCTTTCTTAAATCCCCAGGCTCCAAAAAGAAGCATCTTCCGCTACGATTCCTAATTGACGTGCAACGTCCAACTGATTCGTAACTTAATTAGAATAATCGCAGTTTGCTCTTAAGAGAGCGAGAGCGCCTTGGACTCGAAACCAGCTCCTAGAAGTTTGCCTCGAGGTCTTTGAAAGTCTTCTCCGGGCGACTGAGCCGGGAGAGCAAACGTCGCGTCGGCCTTTTGAACCTTTCAACGAGAGAACTCTGGCCCTCTGGAGTTGAGCATTTTCGGGCCTTGCACTCTAGTAAGAGCCGGTTGAAGCGACAGTATTACGCGGAAGCTAGCTGCCGCCAGACGGAGTGTCACATCGTGGACATGTACGGCCAATTGAAGCTGTTACCACTGAGCAGCATGTCTCTGATAAGAGTCTCGATCGGCGTTTTACCGACCAATCGCACGAAGAATAACTGTTCGATGACCTGTGACGAGACGGTCCTCAGGGAAGGCAATCTCAACAGTAGCTTGCCAAACCTCGTCGGCTGATTGGGGTACTGGGTTCTGCAGTACTCCTCGAGGGCGCACTGCGACTTCTCCTGGAGCGACTCGATGTGCGCGACGTCGGACAATCCACAGGCATCTGCAACAACAAAACAGATGAATCTTATAAATTTTATACAATGAAATCAACGCTATAAATAGATAAAGTTTCTGTGCCAGTCGCAAGCTACTAGGCGTGCTAGGAATGGCTGGGGGTGGGGCGAAGAAGAAGGGCTGACAAGTGGAATCTGGCTGACTGGCGTGCATGCCTCCCCCGGATTCGTCGACATGCCGGCCTTAAAAGCAGCCGTTAAAGTGGTCGTCGACGTTGGCAACAACTTGGCGAGGCTTTCGCGTGACATCGCGGCCTCTTCCACCGAAACTGGAGCTCATCGATCGCAAGGCTACCGTCAAGAATCCATCCCGGACAATTCGCGACTCCTGATCGTACCGAGGCTAAGCGTAATTCGAGCCACTTGTACGTCTTCGATTGGAGTCAACAACGAATCACTATACCGACTGGCGAAGTTGCTCGTCGAAACCTCCTTGCCACAATGATCTTTCGATATTTTTGTTTTTCCACTACAGCATAAAAGAGAAAGAGTGGGAAAAAGGTATCAGTGTGATAACGAGGATAGGAGGATGGCGAAAAGGAGGATTTGTCGTGGAAGTAGTTCTCTCGGTAGAAAGAGTGGTGGCCGTGCACGGTGCCGGGGGGATTGGCGGGGCCCGCTCCTATTTCGAAGGAGGTTCACGGGGTTGCTTGGGAAGGGAAGGCGCGCGAAATCTGCCCCCGGGCCACCAGACACGCAGTCGAATGAAACTGGGATTCGCCGGAATGCGTGCCAACTGGAGAGGGAGAGAGTGGGTGCGAGAAGCGGGGGAATACGCTGCTACAAATGTCAGACTAATCACGCGCCGCTGTGTGTCGCGTCCCCTGCTTTCACGGTGCTATCTGCGAAAGCTTCTTGCGTCCGCTTTGGAGCGCGCGCGCCATTGTTTCGCCGACGCTGGATGGAAGCACCCTCTCTTTTCTACAAGTCCCTGGCAAACGTGGGCGCGAATGCCCCTCCGCACACACGGGTCGAGCACTGGAAAGCTTTTGCCGTTAGTGCCAGTCCTCGCTTTCCACGCTCCTTCTTTTACCAGCTGGATTTCGTCGAGCTAACATCTAATTAGACTTTGCGCGGCTTTCTTAATTACATGCCGCTCTCTCCGATCGTACATAGGCTTGGATCACGAGCACCGGTTCCCAGGTCAGGTATGCCTCTAACTTTAGGCCAACTAGCCTGCTATCAGTGGCAGTTCGTTCCCGAGCGCGACGGGTCAATCGTAATAACGAGACAAATCACAAGGCAATCCCCGCTATCGGCGGCGAGCAGCAGTTAGTGCATTTAGTGGCAAGCCATGTGTAATTGCACTCGTTGCGTGCTGCTCGCTCGCTCGCGCTCGATTAACCAGTATAACCGCTTAATCTCTCGATACTTCCCCACTTACACATGCTACCTTCTAGACGGTTCATCGCTACTCCTATTTAATTGGAGGATTTTGCATAATATGAATCGGATTTGTAGTTCAGATCGGATAAACGAAAGGGGATGAATGAGCCTTGATTTTCTTCCCGGGCACTTAAGTCTTAGCCTCGACCGGTCGGTGAGGTATAAATCGCGCGCGGCTACATTCTCGCAGTCGGTTCAGATATTATGTTGCGCACCGGCAAAGAGAGAGAGAGAGAGAGAGAGAGAGAGGATTGGAGATGCTGCAGCGGTGGTTGGTGCGTGTGGCTGGATAGAGGACGATAGGAGCTATCGCCGGATTCCTTTGCGGTCGCCACGTGCGCGTAATGGCCCATTAGGCGTACCCAGGGAAGTAATGCGATTTGCATCCCCAAACGAACGTCCTCGAGAAACCAGACCCGTCTCTGTACTGCATAGTCCACCACATGGATAATGCTCCACTGATCCCACTTTCCCTCCACTCTCCACATCCAATTAATACATGTCACAATGAATTCTCTCTTAAGTATAATTGAGCCACGAAAATAAGGAATATTTCCTAGTATTTCTGATGCGATCTTTTGAGATGTTGGTAGGAGATGGATGACAGATGCATTGATCGAAAATGGTCCAGCATTAGACGGTCACCGAAGGCCGCTGAATTAAAGAGGCTTCGCGTCGGCCGGTTTCCATCGCGGCCGATACATTTCTTTTCATTTAGGGATGAGCAGTTGCGCTCAATTAAAGGGATGACTGCGAGGAATCCGCCAACGCGCGCCTCTAATAAACAAACGGTCGGATTGGCAGTGCGATGTCGTCAGAGCGGCCAATTGGCCGCATCAATTCAAATAATACAGCGCATCACCCAAGTGCTACCATCTCCTGCCATCTCTTCACCTCGATCCACGATCCAGATCTCGCGCTCGCCTCCTCAGTGCTCACTGGATGGATTCCCCTGCCTCCTCTGGGAGCGTGCTCCCATGGCCATTCCGTTCGCGTTAACCATTAAATGCTCTGGCGCCACTCGGAATTAACTCTTCTCCATCTCGAGAGCCTCCCAGCACCGACCTCTTTCTTACCCTCTCCCTCCTCCAGCCGTCTGCACTCGATGGGCTGTGATTAGCTGCGCTCCTTTATAAATCAATTGGCAAATCTTCCAACAAATGATTGAACCGAGAGGAGAACTTGACTGGAATGCTAAGTTTCTGCTGCTTGGTCTGCTGTATCTTTCATTTTTATGCATTGAACTTTCTCGAGAGAGGAAGAAAGATCAGCACGCTCCTATACAGATTGTAGAGCGCATATATATTACACGGTTGAATTGAAGACCCTCGCAAAGGCAAGGCTTCCTCATTCCTTGGCAGACGGGATCGATGCCAGTCACTTCTTAGTCAGGTAACCGAGTGTCCCATATTACTGGGATCGCGAGGACGAGAATGCCGCGGATCTCTAGATCAGCGACGTAATCCCGAGAAAAGGAACGCGGGCGTAGTCTCCTCTCCAAGGAAATGCAGCTTCAGCAAAACCCGCCAAGATTCTGGTGTAGTAGAGAGCGGCTTTAGCAGTCTCGAGTACCTCTTCCATCGGACATGTCGTACGTAACTTTCAGAACTAGAGAAATTTCCGCTTCTCTAATCCAAAAGAGAGCGAGATAAATCGGGCATAGCAATCATAATGAAAATGCCCTTCTTAACACAAGGAGGGTAGGACTATTGGAATAAGTTTGGAATCAAGACTCATTCTTGGAGTACAAAGTGAGTGGTCAGGAGGGATCTTCGTAGGAGTCTGCTGGACCGATCTGGGCGGAGAAATAAGACTTGCTTGTCCAGACAAATGGCGCAGCTAAGACAGAGCGAGGCTGGAGCGCGCGGTTCGGAGGCTTGGTGGACGCATCACGACACAAAGCATCCCCGATCCCCGGACCGGACCACCCTTCCCAACTCTCGCTCTATCTCTCTTGGTAGCGTGCGAAGGTGACGTCACCGACAATGGAAGGTCGAGCTGTGATTAAAGATCGGGAGAGTTTGTAAAAACTCCTTGAAAAGTGCTGGAAGTAAGGAAGGGGTTGGAGCCGTCGGGGGCTAAGAAGGGGGCAAGAGAGCTGATAGAGTGCTGGAGAGGGCGAGAGCGAGAGCGAGAAGGAAGAGGAAGAAAGAGAAAGAGAAAGAGGGAAGCTACGGGCGTGAAATATTGCCTCTGCGGCAGCCGACAGCTATATGACATTTCCGAAGGGCATGAAAGAATCCAACAGTACTGTCTTCCTCCTCTAGGCCACGTGACTCTTTCTTCCTCCGTGAACGCCACCCTCCTGCACCCTTTAATCTTTTTCCACCGACGTCGACGCCTCTATCTATATATCCCCGCACGCCCCCACGAAACTCCTCTTCGACCTCTTTCGCCGAAAGCACTGGTACGTTGATGTCGATCGTACTACTTCGCCGACACGGACAATGCCCGCAGACCTCCATAATCGGAGAATCTTCGGTAACCCTTTGCGAAGGAAGATGGTGATTTAAACTGGAAAGTTTCGTAGACTCCTCGAAGAGATAGTAAGAATGGCAAGTCGTATGAACAGTGAAATGGTACTGTGAATGACAGGAGATGAAGAGAATGACAACTGGTCAATGGGAAAAGGTTGTTCGAGCGAGCAATTAGAAGTTTGATGGACGTCGCGGCGCCCGGAGGAAGCTGCAGAGAAGCCCACTCAAGGCATGTAATGACCGGGAGAGCCTAGGAAAGATGGAGGACGCGGAAGAGGACGTGAACGCAGGGGTGGTCGTCCAGGCAGAGGCAATATCGTAACGTAATTTATTCGTCGCAGACTCGGAATTGCCGTAATTAAGGTAGAATGGAGGAAGCGACCTTCCACAAGCCTTCGGCGTCCTGATCCCACTGGGCTCCCAAGCTCCCCCTCCTCCAACTCCTACTATACCTTCCACTACTATAATCTTTCCCTTTTTACCGAATATCATTTCAACCGCAGTCACATTCTTTCTTACCAGAGTACTTATTCAATTCCGAATAATTGCTCGCTTAAGCTAAGCCTAAAACCAAAACCGTGACATGGAATTTTTGATTGTCCTGTTACTACTACAAGATCTCGCGATCATGACTCATGCAAGTATAGTAGAGTTGCGCAAGGAGAAATTGGATATGAGTGGCGAGGGTAATGGGCCGTGAAGCCGAATGTCGGCGCATAGCGCACGTGAGTCTCGGTTAGATTGGGATAATTTCTCGGGGAAGAGGAGGAGCGGGTACGGTGTGACAAATAGGTAGGAGGTATTAGTATCAGCGGGAGAAGAAGTGCAGCCGATGGGGTGGGGCGGGAAGGGCCATGATATCCCAGAAGGGTTAAAGCGGCGGAACGAGAGGCTCGAGTGTCTGGTATCGGATATCGCGATAGAGCGCGAAATCCGAGCAAGAGTATAGGCATAATGGGCGTGCGTGGCCAGACAGGGGCGATCGAAGGAGACGGAGAGAGCAAGATTGGCAGGGGCACGCGATAATTATCATAACAAGGCGCGTATTTAGAGACGCGTCCTCCATATCGCTGCTACCCATCGCCTGGAAGCCAGCACTCGCATTTAACCGGCGCGGCGGAGAGGTCTGTGTCTCCAGTGTACGCTACATCACCTATGCCACCAGGCATGCCCGACCGTTTAGGGCGAACATTGTCATGTTAACGACGACAATACCAATCCCATTAGGGCTCTATCACTCTTTCTGCCCAACTACTCCTCAAGAATCTCACATTTTTCCACGCCAACTCCTCTACAAGCGCATACTTTATAATTACGTAGTTCAATCAAATTAGATGCTTTCCTTATCAAGTACATTCATCTTTGCAAGCTGACGCGATGGATCTTTAAGGTTCCGAGTGGAACGCATTAGTCACGCTATTCAAGTATTGGGGTGCATTGAAAATCCATGGAAGAACTTGCGGTACAAGAGTTTGAGCGGCGGCGCGGCGCGGCGCGGCGTCGGTAGCGATGCCCCTTATTTTGCATAGATTCTAATGGAATCAGGCAAATTATCCCCCAATCAATCTCCCAGTCACACCTCCGAGGGTATCACCCCTTAAGGCGAGGCTCAGGCCCTATTCATCCGGGGAGAAATATTCATATGTGCCTCGCTCAGCCATTCTCGCGAGAACTATGCTCTGCTGGGCCAACAAACCCATATCTATCTATCTGTCCATCTAGCAGGCCTTTCCTCGAGGCTCGCACCATTCTTTTCATCCGCTTCCTCATTCACAGGTAGAGTTGGCCCGGGGGGTAGGGTACACGTCGTACCGCGAAGGTCAACTTTTTTCACTCTTTCCATCTCGTCCTCTTCCCGCAGCTCTTCTCTTCCTCTTTCGCCGGCGAAAGTAGCCGTCTGTAGAAAGGAAGGCAGTGGCCTGGCCCTCCTCTTTTCGTTTCGGCCTCTCTCGCTTTTTGTCTAGCGGCAGCGTGCCTGCTCGCTCACGATCTCAGCCTTGTTAGCCGGTGTGGCCAGTGTTAGCTTGTTCCGGTGGTCGGTCTGGTGTTCGTATTACAGAGAGTGTTGGCAGGGAGATGGACCGACCGGTTTCGAGAGCAGCCGCGGGGGCTAAATGTCAACAAGAACGGCGTAACGGCCCGGTTAGAGGATTACCCCCGGTCTTCGGGCGCCGAGGGTAGCGCCAGACAAAAGGTCGTGAACTTTCCGCGTGTCATAATCCGTCTGAGAGGGCTCGCCCGCTCACTGGCGGCTTCGTCGTTCCTATACTTGCTATAGTGGAGCAGCGCGGCGAATAGGTGCTAGAAACGCCTCTCTTCTCTTCTCGGTGTCACACGTGTCACACCACTGCATCGGACTGCGCCTAGTTCCCTCAGACATACTCGGTCATGCCCTTTACTCCCGTCCTACAACCCTTTCCCATATCCACCGTCTCGCGCCTCCTCAAAATCTTTTACTCGAGCGATACCAAAGAGTCCTTGTGTTTATCTCCCACTCAGCCTGACCCGATCTCCCTTCACCTACCCGACGCATCCATCCAGCATTTCCTACCTTCAACCCCTTCCATCTCGGTCTTCAATGTCACCTAACAATTTTCCAACTTTTGTTTATATACTTATAGCCGGAACAAGAGGAATGAGCTTTCGTCGCTTCGCGCGCATTAGAACGCTTTTAGTCGACGAGTGAACCGAGGATACTGGCGACTCTACTGGGACGTGTGGAGATGCACAGCGCCGAGCGAAAGGATAATCCCTAGCACAAAGCTTCCACGACAGTACTGCTAGGATTAAAGTTGCTTTCTGTGGTCTGCTTTTTACCATGCACGCGTCTCCACTGACTTCTCTGTTGAGTTAATCGAAAAGCTTACCAAACAATTCTCATTAAGATTGACTTCTTGGGAAGAGCAGACGAATTTCGAGAGTTCGTAAGATTTGCTATCACCTAAAATTTGCCTCATTGCTGGCAAAGAGCTGGAAAGCGATCGAAGTTTGGAGTATGTTCTCTTGCTATTTGGAGCAAGTTAGGGTAACCGGGGGAAGAGAGAAATTCCGGGAAAAGGGCAGAGAGACACGCGTGTACAAGTGGGGAAGGCGAGTCGAGTGGAGTGGAGTGGAGCGAGGCCAAAGCGGAAGAGTTTGCCAGTAATGTCAGGCCTCCGGAATGGCTTGTTGTATCGAGGCTGATTCCACGAAACTATGGGGTGCCACCGATATCAATACCCCGTGACGGCCTTGCACCCGGAACCTATTGATAAATTCAGTGAGCAGCGCGAACAATGCGGCAACAATGTCAATTATGCGCCGGCCCGATCGCATGCAGACCGTCCTTTCGACCGGGTAATTAATTGAATCCTGTATCGAGACTTTGCGCGGTAATTAATTGCAAGGGCCATGCTGTTGCTCGCCGTGCCAACACTTTCGAATCAGCAATGGTAAATCCACCTTTTGCAAAGGCAATGGAAGGCTAACCCGTTGCTTTCATCAAGAATCGTTAGCAGGCATACATAGTGATGCTTAAATCCAATCCGAGGCTTCTCGCCAAATCGCAGTCAATTCACAATGCTTGCTAATTCGTGCACCCCCAGGCCTAATATTATTTACAGAACATAACCCACTATTTCCCTTCCGACTCACAGAAGCAAAAAAAAACTCAATTCGGAAGGTTAGGGGCCCTCATAAAAGTGAACTCAAACTAAAGAGCCCCGAAGGTAAATATATCGATGTTATACCACTGCAATATCAAACGATCTTGAAACTCGAACTAGAGCTAGCTTGTGAGCGCGAAGGAAAACTTTGGGGGTTGAGAAGGCAGAGAGGTGGCGCGAGTTTGAAAGGATGTTTGAACTAGTATCCATGGATCCTTGAGCGACAGGAAGTCAAGCTTTTTGGGCTAGCGGAGGCCGATGGAGCCGATGGAGCTACGGTGGATGGAGGAAAGTGAAAGAGAGAGAGAGAGAGAGAGAGCGAGCGAGAGAAGAGGAGAGCTGTGAGTCCCGATCGCGTGGGCGCGCGTAATATATTCTTGGACTAGACAATGTGCCGAGCACGTGGGCTATAGAGGCGAAGTCGACCGGACTTGGGGCCCCATAATGAAGCGTTGACGCGAGCATAAAACGAGCGCCGCCCGAGACAATGGAGTGATTGAGCGCGGGTAACGCCAAAGGGTTGCCCGCCGTCAACCCCGGGGTGAAAATGTCAGTAACCAAATGTCAGGCCTCGCCTGCGGCCCCCGCCACCTCTCCACCCTCTGCTCTTCTCTCCAGCACTCTACGCAAACCATTCTCCTAGTCCTGCTCTGCTCTGCTCTGCTCCGCTCCGCTCCACGCTCCTCTGCACGAACATCCTCTCCGCCTCCTCGCTCACCAAACTCCCAATATCCCAGCGCGCCACGTTCTTTATCTCCTCTACCCTTCTTTTTTCTCTCCAGAATTCCTCACCGGCCATAGATATCCGTACTCGTCAACGTGCCAGACTCTCTCTCCCTTTCTCTCTCTCTTCTCGGCTCTCTCTTTCACTCTCCTTACTCGCCACCTCACCAGACTCGTACAACTTCGGTCTCACGACTCTCCGCTCTCCGGGCACACACATACACGTATGCAGACACAGCAGCCCCTTTCATCTTCATCCTTTTCCATTTCAACTGGCACACTCTTTGCAGGAAAATGGAGAAGTCTTGGGGGGTAGAAATCAGTAGATTTGAGATTGCAAGCGAGGCGTTGGGAGAGTGGGAAGGACTGGACGGGGGAACGGCTAATCGCGCGAGGTGTACCGGAACTCGTATCTTCTCGTCGTTACGTGGAAGTGCGATTATCGTCTGTCGACGCGACAGCCAATTTTAAAGGGACCCTCGTCTCTTCCGGTGACTATCAAAGCGGTCGCAGCATCGCGAATCTCTTAGACAAAGGGTTGAGCGGTTGAGTGTTACATCCCCCGATGCGAAAAGGCGTCTCTGGCGAAATAACGGTGCCGCAGCTGCGAAACACTTTCCGGCGTGCACGTTCATCTTTGGACGGAGCCGAGATTGCTCTTTGCTGCCGGAGGTAATGGCATTTTCGGCGCGAAACCATTCCTCGATCTCGGCGTTCCTGTTAAAGTTGCTATGCTCCCTTGAAGCGCAATGTTCTTCCTTGTAAGATCCAATGGTTTTCGCAACGAAAATCTAATTAATTTCGTAGCGGCGGAGGCTGCAGATCACGAAGCATTTTTGAAAGGAAGACTGCAAGAATCTCCGATCTAGCCAGCTTCCCGGATACCCGCGGCGCTCGCTAATCGAGCTGTCCTTCCACCACCCATATCATGGAGTACATCTCGGCACACCGATGAAACACCCACCCACGTGGTCGGAGATCACCGTCAATCCAATTAAAAGCTTGCCGAGAAATCGAGCCCTTCGTTAACCCCGCGCAGAGAGTACACTCGTGTTTCCCTTAGAAATCACTACTTCCACGCGCAGAAGCCGGCAGGGATTTCCTAGCAGGTTTTCAGCTATATTTTAACAACATATAACGTTCTCTCTGTTGACTTGACCCCCGGCTGATCCTCTTAAGCAAAGTCCACATGGCCTGTCTTGCCAAAGGAGATTCATCCCTCTATGAGATTATGTGCTGCACTAGTTTCAAGTACCTCAGACCTCATTCTCATTTCTCTTTAATACCCCTTTCACGGGATTCGTGTTACTCGAAGATGGGGCTTTAAATGAAAGGGGCTCAAGATGACTTAAAAAATCTCATCTATACTGGACATTGGCTTGACAGCGCATCTTAAAAAAAGTCTCATTCAGCCAAAACGGCTGAATCAGGAATTATATTCGCGCCTTGCAGAGTCTGTTGTTCGTAATGAAGGCAGCTTAAAGAAGACATGCCTGTCCGAAAAAGTGTACTAAAGGGTTAGCAGGGCGGTCCCGCATTTAGGACTAAAACCAAGCACAGGGGTTGTGCTTAATTCTGTCAAGAAGCTTTTAAGCTTCCGTCAGATCTCCGCCCTTTTACTTCTCTGTTGCGGTATTACTTTTAGCACGTGTTTGAAAGCGCATGGCTAAAGGTCGCTATTGAACTACTTCGTGAAAGCGCAGTATGCATATACAGCGGATAGTGAAAAGCCTTTTCTCCCAATCACTCTCTTTTACTCTCCAGTGAAATATTATTTGATGCTTAGAAGTTGGAGCGATTAAATCGGTCCTGCTCGGTAGAATATGTATAGGCTTGCGAATCTTGCGAGATAAGCGCACTTCCGGGCACGATAGCATTCCGATGACGAAATATTCTCGGGGCTGGCCGAGAGGAGTCGCATTGCGATATACTGTATCGCAGTCGAAGCAGCCAACTAACGGATCGCGATAAACTTATATTGCATGTAGACTCGTTTAGAGGACCTTTGAAAAATTCCTATAAAAATCCGAGAATTGCGCTTCACGATTATATAATGAAGTGTGCTGTCAAGGATTCGAGGCAATGCAATCGAAGTTGAAGTGATAGGAAGTGAGAGAAGGTGCAGCCCCTGGAAGGAAGTCGAATGTAGATCGAATGCGCGGAGGAACGGGTTAGGCCTGGCGGTAATGATCGTAGGCGAGTCAAGGATAGGTCGGAGCGCGGCTTATCCGACATAATACCAATTATCGGTGCCTGATATCTAAATACGGACGGGGAGGAAGGTGGAGCAGCATTATCGGGATCTGTGTTGTAAGGCGAGCAAAGAGAAAGAGAAAGAGCGATGAAGAGGGATATGCAAGGAGAGGCAGGCGATATCCCGTGCGAAAGGGGAGAATGAGACAGAGTCTCCTTGGCTTTGGCCCGCAATAAATCCCACCGGGCGTTGCTTCGAGAGACGGCTTTCCTTCCAACCTCTATGCTGTCTTTCCGTGTCGGTTACGCCCATTCCTGATTTATACCTCGCTCGAGATATATACCGCCGGGCACCCACCATACGCACCTTATACCCAAGGACATCCCGAATCTACAAGAAGAGAGAACACTCGACAGCATTGCTGCGCCGAAAGAAGCCACCGCGTCAATCGGAAAGCAGCAGCATCGGGGTGCATTAACGCCACGCGCGTCAAGTTCACGCTCTTCAATCCCCCCCCCCTCCCAATGCCGAGCTCTTTACACAAAAATCCTCATCTCATCGACATCCTTCAACCTTCATGGCTGTCTACTCAAAACATTATTAGAGCGATAATAATAATTTTTATCTCGAATCAGTTCTTCGAGAAGATAGCAAACTATCCTCGGAAAAATCTGCTACCGAGAAGATAGAGGATAAAGGGCGCAACCCCCAAGAAGAACGAGGGCTATGAAAGAAGATGGCATGGGAGAGACTAGAGCGCGTAATTACGAGGTTAATAAAATTGGGCGGCAATCTAGTGTAGGAAGGCGCGTAAGCCTAGCTCTCGAATTGGTTGAAGGGATCGAGTGAGTCGCTCACTCCGTCGGAAGGCCCGTACTGTGTCAGTGCAGTGAAGTTCGATTTGGAGAGAAGGGGAGATGTAGTTGCGGAGGCGATGAGCACCCTCGAGAGGCTGCGGCCAGATCGGCGTGCGCGTCATTCACGCAACGAGACCGCGATATAACCTAATAGAATTATTTTCCGTGGTGGAGGCGAAGGGTCGCGCGATCTCCCCCAGGAAACGCCGCTAGCCGCAACAGCCTCAACAGCCGCAACAGCCGCAACAGCAGGGGTCGCAACCTACCGCCACGGGGGTTGTCCACCCCACACCCACCCCCCGGACACCGCCACCTCTCACCCTCCTAGTACACCCCCCTACATCCTGGAACCCTCATCTTTTTCATCTCGTCTCTCCCTCGCTCCGTCTCCCACCCTCTCTCTTTCTCTCTCTCACTCCCTACTTCCAAGTTCCAGCGCGGTTTTGCCAGTTAGTCGAGATAATAACCGGCAGGACACAAAAGGAATGGCAGATACACATGGCCTCCTATCCTCCCCGCGCCGATGAGCCGCATCGCTCTTCGTTCTCATTGTTTTCCCGACGTTCTCTCTCTCTCCCTCTTCCTTGCCGAGGAAGGTAGCCGCAAGCGAATGATTCTTCTTGCTCGCGAACGTAGAAGACAGACAACCACTTATTTATGCATTCGGACGACACTGATCGGTTATCTGCTTGGCGGACTTCGCACCTTACGATTACACTCGTTTATTAGTAAGCTTTTGTCAGAGAGATATGGAGAGCCTCAGATGGACTTGGTCTCTTTGGGTTAATTGATTCTCTTATGCGGAATTCTTGCTCAAAAGAGTTATCTTGTGCAAACATGTCTGTTTTGTAGGAGAGCGAGAGAAAGACTCGCAAGATGTATTGTACTTCTGGTTGGTCAACGCTTTATTTAGTAATCGTGGCTTTGGTTGATTAGTGGGAGGATAATGGAGAAGTCTGTGGTTATAAAACGAAATGGATCGGTTGTGGTAACGGTAGAATAAGCAGAGAAAATTGATTGGACGTTCATGCAATTTTTAAGAAGGTTCGCGAAGTTAGAACAGCAGTAGAAATGCTTGTAAGAGCGGTGGCTGAGTGAATCAGTTGGAGCGAAGGGATTGGGTGATCGGCGCGAAATCGCGTCAAGCTGATTGCCGATTGGCAAGAGGGCATGCAGTCGGTCGGGCCGTCGGCCTGTCGATCCGTCGCGTCGCCAGGCATTGCATGGCGATTGGAAGGAAGGAGTGCGTGCAAGCATAGATAGAGGATGCAGTAGTAGGTGTGTTCGCAGCTCTCGAAAGCTGCTGGCTCATGCGAGGTAACTAGAAGCGGTTCTCGCTTGGAAAAGCGTGATATTTTTACGGGCTCGCGGCAATTGCACCAACCGAGGGCTAGCGTAATGGTCGAGCGGCAGTAGTAAGCACCCCTTACCCGACTCCCGCTCCCATGTACCCTTAATCACAATAATCGCAGGGAATCCTCGTCAGCGGATAAACCGCGATTTTATATTAGACGTCCAAGGTAAATGTCCTTGGGTTGTGTTGGCCGTATAAATTTATGGAAGACTTTAACAAGAAACACTTAGCTCTCCTTTGCACCGAGCGTATAAACTTGCGGGACTGTTGCGCGAAATATAAAAAGTGAAGTTGCGCAAAGTGGCAGGAAAAGTTATTTCTCGGAGGGCGCAGCTAGTTTTCTCGGTGAACGTTTCGAGTCATAAAACTACATTTTATGTTTCCGCTTTCGATCAGGCAATATTGAAGTTCTATCAGCTTGTGTTTCCGTCGCGTCGCGTCGCGTCGGTTGGTTCAGATGAATAGGCGGACAGTTCGAGGAGGTAGATGAGAAAGAGCAGGCTGGCTAATGGGGTCATGCGTACGCGTTTGTTTTTATCAGGAATAGTGGAAGTAGCATCGGCATGGTATGCGCAAGGTCTTTGCTTGGCAGAGTGTCGGCAAGGAAAAGAGAGGGGTAGAGGTACCGCGAGCATATCAGGCCCATAAACTGTCGGGCTAGAGTGGATATGATCGCGCGCGGTAGTATGTGTCGAGTCGCGAAAGTCCGCGATGCTCTCCAGGCTACCTTTGCCTCCAACTGCCCTTTAAATCATCGGTTTACGGCGAAAGCCGAGCGATACGCTCGCCGTGGAAATCGTTAGACGGCTCTTGTATAATCGCCGTTAAATGAGATGGAGCCTCACCGGCGCGCCGTGCCGATCTGCAGCACGGCTATCCACGCTAACGGTTCACCAACTGCGCCAGGAGAGCGTCCTGCTTGCTTCTCTTCTCAGCCTTCTCTCGCAAGCTCGCTGTATATTCACCCAAGAGAATTTTTCCAATCAGTTGCAACGCACGTAAAGCAGGCTAACAACTCATCGCGCTTTAAAAGTCGGCGATGAATTGGGAAAAAATCGTGTGGCCTCCAAATTTTAATAAGTTGGAAAATTGGAATCTTGCCAAAATTCCGGCCGTTTCATACTGCAGCACATGGATTCTAGCCTTTCTATGTTTTAGTTTTACCATGTAAAACATATCAAAGATAAAGTCGTATTTATTAACAGTTAATTGCATCGAGTACTCCAGGTTGCAGCTGCCACTCCATAGCTCTATAATAAGCATAATAACTGCCCGTCCACATTATGGCAGCATAATAAAAAGCAGAAAGTAAGTAGCAGACTTTAACTGACGTGCTATGTTCGCCCGGAAAATGTAGAAAACCAGTTTTCAATAAAAGTAACACGATTGGAGATTGACGAGATACTAGCATTTCGAGCTGTAGATCGTTTTTAACGGTTCTTGTTAGGGCCGACTACCAGGATATATTCATTCACATTGCGAGGACTTCGAGAACATCAGGAATAAGATTTTCATCAAGACGCTCACGCGATAGCTGCATCCTCACCTATCGGTGCGAACGGTAATTACCGCGACTTTTGCCCTCGCCAGACACATCTTCGTGCTCCGCTTTTTCCTCTTGTCTTGGATCCTCTCTGTCTCTCTCTTCCTCTTCCTCCTTCCCTTTGCATCTCAGGCATATCCATCGAAGAATCGTTTCTCTCTTTCGAGCGAGCTTAGGCGCAATCTCCGTCCCTTGGTGAACGCTCTATCTTCGTCGGTATGGTGCTCCCTTGGCGCACTCTTTCCTTTTTTAACTATTATTAGCGGTAATGCATGCCATTAGCGTCAAGGTTCGTGCACGGGAATGTGCGCCTCTCTCGATATACACCGGGGAATTCGCGGCTTTATAGGCTGATGGCTGCTCCAATCTCTCCCTCTCCCTCTCTCCCTCCCTCTCCCACTCTCCCTCACTCTCTCTCTCTCTTTCTCTCACTCTGCCTACCTGCAAGTAGTCGGAGATTACTCGCTAGTAGTAGAGCTGAATGTGCCGCCTGTCCCCTGTAGTTCCAGTGGACCAGCATCTCGGGCATGCTCGTCCTCTGGGCCCATCCATGATTACTTAGGGAAGAGAATACTGACTCTAGACTGCCAGGATACAGTCTCGTCAAACTGAACTATCTTGCAAATTAGATTAGGCTTTCATACAAGTTGGTGTCTACTCGCTTGATATGTACCTGGATAAACTCCTATTGTTGTTCCCCTCCTACTTCTAAGTAATTAAATAAATGAAAATACTCGAAATTCCTAAAGCTTCATTTTCCCGGGACATAGATGCTGATGAAAGTGAGAGGTAAACAGAGAGTTTCGTGCTTCGGGAAGGCAGTATCGCGGGCCACTGTTTTTCCCGAGTGGGAAAAGGCGAAAAGTTATGGGGAATATGTTGGCATAATCGGCTCCCTTGCGCGTCAGGGGATCCACGAGGGCTCTGAGAATTTATCGCTGGATGTTCGCAGTCGCGAATCGCGACTGCGGCGGCAAAAAAAGGTCGGAAAGACGGAAACGCAGAAGGGGCACGGCCGCGCTAGATCTTCGGGGGAGAGTGCGTTCCTTCAGCGAACCATACTCTTCTCTCATCCCCCTCGCCGTTCTATCTCTCTCTCTCTCTCTCGCTCTCTCAAACACACACACACACACACACAACACGCGAGCACGTCGTTAAGCAGCAAAAAATAATAAATCACCGCGATTTTTAGTCTGGCCCGAGGAGATAAATTTAATAACTTAACTACCGGGCTACACATAGCGCGGTGCGCGCGAGCGCCTCCACAAGGAGGAGATGATCGCATCGCCGAGAAGCCATTATTTCAGGGGAGCACTACCACACCAGAAGAGTTACGAGTAAGCTGGGAAAAATGTGCCCTTTTTCTCGCTCTCCTCTGCCCAAATCGAGCATTAACGCTCATCACGTTTCTCTACTGCCACGACTGCCGTTTCATTTCTTCGCGGCAACACCTATTCGTGGTGTTGCGTTGCACGAATTAAATGCAACATTAATTTTCATAGACTTACGTCTTGCTAGCCGGTGACTACGTGAAAAAAGGCGTTTGCAGAGAAGTCGAAGTGAATGCGAAGTCGAAAGGACGAGAAACATGGAGCGCCATATCGCGTTCTACAGCCAAGGATGGGTTGGATGTAACTCTCCGAATACAGTAGACTGTTCACTGCGCCTCTCTCTGTCTCTCTTTTGGTCTCTGACCGTCTCTCTCGTTCTTGATGAGATACGACATCGATTCCGAGTGGCTCGTGAATCCCGTCGAAAAGAAGCGTCCTTTTTTCCATGGGTCGTTCGGCCAACCGAGGAAGGAAGGTAGGTTGGTGCTATGGAGGAAAGGAAAGGTGTGCTGCGTGGGGCCCCTGTCGCTCTTTCTCCGGGTCCAGTATCAGGAGGGAGGCACCTAAATTCGCGGTTAAACGCGACCCGACATATTCACATGGTGCTACTTACGGGCCCCGTGAAATATGAAATTAAATTCATTAGGGCCCGTGCGCTTACAATAAATCGAACGATTGTGCCGGGATAGAAGGGATATAGCGGGCTTATAACTCAGACGGCTTGAATGGAAAATGATGAGAAATGTCTCTCATTGAACGCTGGGGGGTCCGACGCTGGCCTCTCTGCCTTCCGTCCTTCTTCTTCGGAGTCGGCCCTTTACTTCGTCTCTCACCTCTTTTCTACCGCACTGGCCACGTACTGCGTCTCCCCTTCGTCTTCGCCTTCGTCTCTGCCTTTGCTTTCGCCTTTGCCTCTCTTCTCCATCTACTCCGGCAGCTTCGAGCCGCCAGTGTCGGCGCGGCGAGGCGAGGCGAGGCAAGTCGAGTCGAGCCGAGAAGCGCTGTGGGAGCCAGTTATCGCGCAATCTAAGCCCAACGACGAAGACCAAGCCATCCTGGAAGGACTAGGCGCGAGAGGGATGCGCGAACTCACTCGGGCTCCGAATCATACGCGCGAGCCATAAACACCCGCATAACGATCTCCGCGACGAACCTCCGTGGAATCGAGTTTCTCGGATGGCCTTTCTCGCCTTTCTTCTCGCCCCGGCCCAGTCCGCACCGCACTCCCTCCTCCTAGCCGCCAGCTCAGCCCCACTAGAGATCCTAGCAGTAGATCCTTCCTGCCTTTCTCAACCCGCTCCTCTATCCACCCTTTCCTACCAACAGTTCACCGGTCATTCAAGCCCACCGATCCTGATCCTATCTCTAGCTTTATCGGAACATCTTCTTGTCGCTCGATCCGTCGATCCGTCGATCTCCTTCCTCTTTCGACTTTTCGAGCCCCTCCCACCTCCTCTCTGCCTTTTCACTTCATTGTAACCTGACACTTTCTTCTAGCACTTCATATTCCATTCGACAAGGACACCAACTCGAAGAAGTGTCACTGTCTTCGTATCACTCACCAAAATTCTACTAGCGGGATACTCCTTGATTTTTGGTGGTTTCCATGTTAATTGTTGGCGGTTTGATTGATTTTCAATTACAGCTCACGCAGCCACTAACCACGTGCAACACCACCTCTCAGGCGTTGAATAGCAAAGGAATACCGATCGGCCGATCGATTTCATTTGCGGCACACGTTTACTTTCGAAGCATTCTCCGGCTAATTTATCTGATTGCCGCTAAGAGGTATAAATCATTGCGGGCGGCAAAGGGTGGCGTGCTTTGATTTATGCGAGTTCTCTGCTTAAACGGGACATGGCGACTATGTAGTTATCGAGGCGTTGCTCCCTCTTGTACCGTCCGAACAATCCTTTCAATACTTGGGCTCTCATTTCTCGCTTTAGAATTGTCTTTTCCGATCGGTGACTCCGACAGTAATGTGCGAGACTTATAGAGAATGGTATTGATAGCTGCGTTATCATGGGAAGACATAGGACAGATTACTTTAGGGGGAACCGATATGGGGCTAATCGAGACTGCTTACGTTCAGAAAGAAAAGGTGGCACGATTCCGTTCTCTCTCCCTCTCTTTCCTATCGTAGGCCTCACTCACCGATTGGTCGCTACATTATGCTAATGCCTCGTCAATGGTGATTTTCATTTGATTTAAACCCCCTGTTGCCCGCCCGTTGAAAGATACGCTGATATCCTCGGCAGTGGCTATCATACTCTACAAGTTATTACACTTTTTTGCAAACACTTAAACTAGACTTATGGATATCGGAGAGGAACAGCTGCGTAATAGTTAAGTAATAGATGTGAATAAGAGTAACCTGATGACCAGTGAAGAATCTTTTAAACACAAGGATTAATGTAAAAGAGGTGGAAATGCTAGAATAGTAAAGGTTGCGCGGAATGGGTGTAAAGTTGAATGCGGATCACTGAGCCGCTCTTTTCCACGAGTGCAGTGAATGTGTGGGGCGTTATCGTGATGGGTTCGGTTCGATTCGAGTTCGCTCGTTCGTGCGGTGCGGCGCGGCGCGGGGGCATATACGCTAACGAAAGCTCGCATCCACCCCATTTGCGGGGACACATTCTACTGACAGTTGTTGATAGCGCGCACTGGACACCTACGAGCCCGCGTACACGCACCATTGCCAGCTGATTTCCAATCTAAATAGAGCAAGTGACTTCTTTCTTTTCACCACAGCGCCCAATCTCCGATCAGGAATTTTTCAGGATTGCGCACCAATTCAAGTCCTTCGGGATACATGTCCGTCAATCACGTTCGAATTTCTCTTTAATGAAGCAGTGTGTCGGGGTTAATATGAGATTGAGAAGAGACCAAGTATTTCTAATGAAATAATAGAGTATTTCTAATAGAGTAACATCCAACTGCGACCTTCGCCCCCGTGCCGGCGAAACAAGCCTGTGAAACAATGAATGCGAGAGTGTGGCGCGCGCGCCCGCGCGCTCGCGCGATGCATTAGCCGAGAGAGCCCAGTGAGTCCCACGATTATTCTCACCTGCAATTAACGCCTGCCGTCGGGAGAGTGTAATCGGTAGTGAATAGCATAATCTCGGTGCAATCTACGGACAAGGTAGGATATGAACGGCCAGAGTTCTCGCCCGCTTTAACATTTCCTCATTCGCGTATACGCATCGCTTTAATTTGTATAAAGTGTCGAGATTGTCAAGCCAAACCTTCCTGGTAGCCAATTACTCTCGTCATTTGATACACTCTTGATCAGTTGTTTTATACACGATTTATTACATCAAGTTTGTCTTTTCTAAGGAACTTGGCAATTCGTAGAAGTGTATGATTCTTATTGTCAAACACAGTTCGTACTAAATTCTCTATTTCCAACACATAGTTGGTGATTCAGTGGTAAGATTTATGGCTGATGCGTCCAAAGTGTTGCCGGACGAGCGAAAGAGCCAATGGACGAAATAGACTGTGATTTGAACCCTGGACAGGCTTGTAATACCCTCGAGGATCGTGGCCGTCGGCTTTTTCCGCCATCCTGACCGATTCTAGGCAAAGAATAGCGCATGTTTTCGGTGAAGGAAGCACTCTTCTCGGACCATTCGGAGCGAGACAACGAGCCCAGGAGTGTTTGGTCAAATATCTATTCTGTACGGACTCTTTAGAGAGAGGAGAGTTTGTAAGGCGTGTCGATTCAGCGGCCAGCTGCCTGACACGACCCCCAAGCTAGAAAATCAGTCGAGCGAACTTGCCTCATACTCGGACTTTTCTGCTCGCCAAGCTTTTATATCAGACTCTTAGATTCGTCGCTAGATTCTGCTCCGTTACTATGCAGCACATGGCAAGCAGAAGGAAAGAGACCTTCCAATTCGTCACTTTTCATATCATCGAGTTCTGTTCAGATTCAAGAGTGGAGACATCTGCAAAGTCAAAATGTCGATTGCCAATAACTTTACGTGGACGTCACTACAGATACACGCAGGAAATGTTGTTTAGGCAAAAAGAGGGAAATGGAAAGTATTGGCTTGTTATAGCTGAAATGTAAAACTGTTGAATATAATATATAGGAGGGTATCGGTTGAAGTGGCGAGGGCCTTAAGAGATGTTAAATATCCAAGAATCAGGGAGATCGAATCGGGCGATTGGACACGCGTACCTCCTTGGTCGTTGTTGGCTCGGTTGGTCCAGCTGGTGGTGGCTTTTTTCGTAGGAGGGCGATGCCAACAAATTTCGCAGGAGGGGGCGTCCCTTTATCTCGGAGATAAAGATCGGCGTAAGAGCTCGGCTGGCACGCGTGCATTCGCTCAGGGGGGAAGAATATGTATGGTTTGTTGTCGATTGTGTATACACTCGACGCTTGATTGGGCTCATTGTGGCGGCGTGGGGCGTGCACTTGGCCGGCTGCGACTCGTGCCACGCTCCAGGAAGGAGCGCACGCAGGACCTTCTTCTTCTTCTTCCTTCGGGCGGAGAGACTCGGCTCTCCGCTGTCCGGCGGCCTGAATTCTTCGACGTCTACGCCGGAAGATGCGGCAGCACCTTTAGAAGGCTTCGACAGATTCTATATTCTATGCCGTGAGGAGTGTAAGGGGAAGTGGGGGCCTGAACTCAAGGTGCTCAAAAGTGTTCTCTCGCTCTCCTGGCAGGCTCCATTGTCGCTTGAATGCGCCTTCGAGAGAACGGCAAACACGCTTAACCTTCCGACCCATTGTCGTGTCAGGTTATCCGATTTGCCGTATGCGCCTACTGGAATCCCACCGTATCTCTCTCCCTCCCTCTTTTCTCCCTGTATCTCTTCTCTCTCGCTCTCTCTCACTCTTTCTCTCCCTTGATGCCTCGAAGCCTCGATGCCTCGATGCAGGTTGCTAGGACGCATCGACTCTCCCGTCACGCGGATTTAAGATACTTGGGCACTATGGCTAATCGAAGAATGATTAAATGGCACATAGTGAAATCAGGTTAGTCAGGCACCCTCCACATTAAGGGCAACCCATCGAAATCACTTGAGGTCAAGTCATTTTAAGCTTTCAACTTGGCAAGTTGTCGATAGTTTGTCGAGATCAATTATTAATAGATTGTTCATTGGTAATTTTCATAATTGACTTTCCTAGTCAATTATGAAAATTATCAGTGGCTGAATCGATATGAATGTCAACATCTTAATGAAATATGTTAGGGGTAGTGTTGATGGAGTGGGCGAAGAGACTAGATAGACAGGTGAAATAGAGAAATTGTTTAGGAGCGTTAGCGTTGCCCTGGAGGCGAAGCGAGTTGAGGAGGCTTGAGGCCGTCGCTGTTCTATTCTATCGAGGAGAATCACGGAGCGTGTAGTTACCGTAATATCTCGTTATTACAAAGCGGCTGGTAGCAAAGTGGCGTAGGCACGCGTGCGAGAGGGGCAAGGGGAAGGCTTCTCTTCCATAACCGGTTATCGCTGATCGTAATTCCGCGCGCGGCTAGTTTGCGTCGGTGCATCCGATATCAGGACGATCGGATCGGGATCCCGGTGAAAGCTGGTAATCCCGGGGAAAGGACCAGTCATCCCAGCAGCTCCCGCGGATTCCCGCGCTCTGGAAAAGCGAATTTCCTGGGATACCTTGGGCCAGCGCGAGGGTCTATGTCCCCCCCCCCCCCCTCATCCTCTTTCTCCTCTCTTTCAGTATTATTGGATTACGCGAGGCATTGTCCCCAATAGCTGGACGCATCTGCTCTCGAAGCGAACGTCGCGACACGAAAGATGCACAGAGGAATATGAAAATAATATTTCCTTCTGGCAGCCTTATGATCGATATTTATTCAAGCGGTCCGATCCGTTCTCGCCCGCATTGTCCGACGACCCAAGTCCTGACGCAAGGAACTCCTATGCCTGTCACAATGAATCTCACAATAAAGAGTACGTGCGTGACACGCACCGCTGGAAAAACCGTCCGCTCCATCATCCGATCTTTTCCAAGCGATCGTTCGGCAGGGGAATTCTCTTTCGACTCGCAAAGATGAAAGTCATTCTTCGGTTGCGGCGTGAGCGCTTACAACGCATATATGTATATATCGATCATAAGAATTCCGTCATTCAAGCAGAGATTCTTACGAATCTCTGATATTCCAATTCGACTCCAGAGGATTTCGGGTTTCCCGGCAGCACTAGTAACCGAGGGTTTGCTGTTCCCTCGGAACTCAATTGGCGAGTCTGCTGAATTCTAAAGTCGAACCGGCCGCTCGCATCCCCCCCAAGAAGCGCGGCTGTGTCGACTAGTCGCGTGTTCGGTAACTTTCTGCTTTTGCTTGACGGTAAAGACGGCAAGCGGGAGCCGGGAAAGGGGTAGAAATCCCCAGTAAGTAAGAAGTTTTATCGGGCGCGCGTTCCTTGCTTCCGGCAGGAGGCACAGACCCGCTATATTATGCGTCGAAAAATCACATTGTTCCTGAGTTTGCCGGGGAAACGGAAACCCACTTTAGTGAAATTGGCTGCCACCAGAAGAGTGAGGGGGAGAGAGTGTAACCCCTTCGAATTCGCACACCATCGGGATTATCCGACGCCCTCCAAATTACGTTCCGAAGGACTTCAAACTCAATTCCCAGTGTTAAATGTACTCGGTGCAGGAGTGCTCTTCGGACTCTGGCTTTTGGTAGTACTAGGAAACCACCTGACAATCTTCGAGCAAACAAATATTGATGTACCGGAGAATTTCAAGGTGGAAATCCCATAGAGTCTCATGAAATTTGTTCGAATATCGAAGAAAGTAGAATAAAGCAGTAATGTGAAAAATATTTCATACTAGCACGGAGAACGTTTGCCTCGATGGATGAATTCCGAATGCGCTCTTACACGAATAATGATTTACCAGCTGATTTATTCGTACTTGATATACTCCCAAGGATCCAATGAAGGTTTTACAGTCCATAACTTTCCAATTGCAATATTGCAGTGTGGAAAAACAATCTCGTTTCGTTGGGGGAGTGAGAAAAATTCAAGAGTCGTAAGGGTTAGAGCCCGCAAATTGGAGGTACTGGCCCTACCATTCGATAAGCACCGCAGCACCATACATATAAAGAAGGTGCAGTAGAAGCTTCGTAGTCGAGCCGTAGCGGTGAACGATTAATTTCCAGCGAGCTCGCATTTCCGGCGGGCGATTTTTCGTCGGGTTTATGAAGTAAGAGGCACGCCAGGCCACTGGTGGGCCCGATAATTGGCTGCCGCGTTAACCAGGCCCAACGGCTAGTCCGCTAGGCCAGGCGAGACCAGTCCCTCTCTCTCGCTCTCTCGCTCTCCTCATCTTCCTCCGTTCCATTGCATTTTTCCCTTTTTCTTCGACCGAGACACGCGGAAGAGAAGCGAGTAAGAGTGCAGCTACACGTGCACTCAAGTATGACGCGCGCACCGCGCAACGATTCTCGGCCCATCCACCGCACTATTCACTGGACCTTCGACACCGCACAGCCAACAATCCCATGGCGCACCAGTCGCCACTGATCCCTCAGTTATAGCAGAAACTCACTTATTCAATTTTCCTTATGTTTCGAGATATTTCTGTTCATTTCTCACAATGTTATCTAAATAGAAGAAAACATAATTGTAACATGGGTAAGAAAGTTGGCGCCTCCGCCGATGCCTGTGCAATATAATAAAGTCTCAAGAATTGTGATTAAAGCTGGCCAGTTCTATCAAGAAAAGCGTTCTCCTTTCTTCATAGAAACTTTGCTCTTACAGCTCTTTCTCCTTTATCATGGTTCTCTTTCACCCCCCTTTGAGAGTACTCTCTCTCGGTTCCTTGGAGAACGGCCGTTCCGATCTCCGACTTCCTCTCTCGGCCGGTTGGAGCAAGCGCCCGATAGATAATTGGCGTTGCGTGCCTCGAGATAAACGGCCGTGATTGGCGAAAATAACGATTAATAATTATCCACTCGCGGGATCCGAGGCGGTCTGCCCTCTCATCTCGCATCTCTCGGAGAGCCAGGCCTGGATTCTGAGAGGGCTTCGGGAGAAGGAAGAATGAAGGAAGAGAGCTGAACCTCCTTTCGATCTTGTGCCCAGTGAACCCCCTCTCTCTCTCTCTCTCTCTCTCCCTCTCCCTCTTTCTCCTCCTTCAACTTTGTAACTCATGCTGCCGATAGAACAGTGAAAAATCGGTTTATCCTTGATCAGCCCTCGTATATCGTATGAGACAGTTCATTGCTTCAGGTTTCTCGCAACTGTTGCAGTCAGATTCCTTATTCCCCTTTCTACGTAGAGGGTTCTGCCTTTTTCTATTATAGTGGAAAGTAGAGTAGGTGTGCGAGAGAGCGAGCACGCAAGATTTCTTACTATAGAGCTGCGGCCGCCCAGATTAACCCATGTAATATCCCGTGTTGGTAGAGAATACGATCAAGAAGAGAAATGAAAAGGAAGGCGTGCGCTGGAGATGAGTGGAGCGCGTGCCGCGCATTACTATTAACTGTCATTCGCGCCTTTCCCTTTGAGTGTCACGCTTCCATTGGGGCCCTGGGCCCACGCGCTCTCCGGCTCTTTTTATATCTCCTCTTTATCATGTCCGGCTCTCACTCTTGCCCAATCATTGCCCATCAGCCCACAATTGTTCACACTCGGTAATGAGTAAGAGCTTCTAATTACCAATAAAGATAGATACTTCACTGGCCAGGAGAATAGTCGGGCAAAGCGATCTTCAGCGATTATTGCACCGGCCCGCTCTGATGCACGATCAAGCGAGTCGAGATGGATCTCGGATGCTGGAGCACGAGGTGGGCAGGCCGGCCGAGGGAAATATTACCCGGCAACCAGTTTATCGAACTGCATGAGAAAAGAAGGCAGAGAGCTAACGGATACGTGTTGCGAGGCTCGAATGCACGCAGCGCCGCTTCTACCTAGCTATGTACATGTATCTATTCCCGGTTGAATTGCGTGCGTTCGCCGCCTCGAGTCGGCTATCTAATGGAACTTAAACGCCGCGGCTGGTCGCTCGCTCGCTCGCTCACTCGGCCTCTCGATAAATCTCGCGGCGATTTCTCGATACGCCGCAGCCGCAGCCGCAGCCGCAGCCGGCGCGCTGCACTGCGCGGAACACATACCACCCTTGGGCCCGACACCATTTCCGAGACAGCCCGGCGGCCCCTCTAATGCCACTCAACTATTCGCCATTAGGAAATCGAAGACACCCTGTCAGATAGAATCATCGGACACGTGGCCTTACTACCCTCGTCCTTGCAGCGCGCCATCGAACTTGGAGAATTCCGTCGAGAGTCAATCACGCAACTAGAAAGCTGACTAACAAAGTATGTATTACGCTCGCTCGACCGACTTGCGCGATCAACTCTAATTTCTTCCTCGCTCCAAAGAGTATGTCTCTCTATAAGCTTATCTCCAATCAGGTTCATCTATTCCCGGTTTTCCGACGGGCATTCCACAATGCTCGCCATCGTCCGAGGAAAAAGGCGTGCATACACATATCCGAGCTCTAATTCCACGGGAGCGACTGCGCTAACGCAGCGTCGTGACGCGATATGATTTGATAAGTTGTGTCAACTGCTCGTTAGTTAATTGCCGGAGAGCGAGAGAGAAAGTGCGCGAGGGAAAGAGAAAGAGGAAGGTGGTTAACCGCATCGGACAATCCGTCACAAGCTCAAGCTACCGTATATGTGTATGTGCCTCTGTATGTGTGTGTGTGAGAGAGAGAGAGGGAGAGGGAAAGCCACTTGCTTCCCTTTTGCGTCAACCCACGAATCTGCTAGCCGGTGTCCAATGAATGCCCCTCATTTCCATACTTCGTTCGTCGGTCAGTGAGACCGGCTAACTAGATTATTTAACCCTCGTTCGACCTGTTCCCCTCGTCGGCCACGCGGATTCTACTCTACCAATGCGGAGAGACATGTACACGCGGCGCTCGGCTCGGCTTCTGCTCGGCTGGGAAGCGTTAATTCCCGAAAAATTGAGGGCACGCCTAACATCCTCCCACTAGCAGAAGGACTTTGTACTCATTGGTAATCCGGTAAAAGCCACTGATTGTTTCGAACCCTCCGTTCTTTTCCTTAACTCGCGTTTCCTTCGGAAGTACGCCTACCCCATTCAACCGATGAAGAATCTCTGATTCAGACGGTTTTTTAAGCACTATCGATTTGTTACTCAAATGGGAGTGATTTTGTATTGACGCTTTCAACGGTGCGGCTTGTCCGCTATTTCGAATACAGGGAAGGTCTAGTTCACGGGTCCACCCTAAGTAGCAGATATTTTGCGGCGAGTCGAGGGTGTCCTATCTGTCGGCTCACCGAGAGAGATAGAGAGAGATAGAGAGTGTAGCTAGAATGGAAAGGGTGGGAAGAGTGAGGCGGCGGGTGCGTGAAGGAGTGAGAGAGAGAGAGAGGTCGACTCGGCAAGGGGTTATAACATAATTGTATTAGTCGAGGTAGGGTCTGCGGCGAGAGTAGAGGGGTCCATGCTGTAAAATTAATGCCCTTGGCTTATCAGTGGCCTGACACTTCAGCGCCAAAAGTCCTCGTCGGCTGGGAAGCAGTGGCGCGGAGCCCAGTGGGCTCTACTCAAACAAGGAAGCATCATAGTCGCTTATTACCTTTAACCCACCACTCCAATTACTTTCATCACTTTTCCGCCTTTTCTTCTAATCCATTATTTTCTCTCATCCGACATTTTAATTTCTATTCAAGTGTTGAGTGGATGTTGGCATAGATCTACTTCCCACGGCGCGGCGCGGCGCGGCGGTTGCTCGCCAAGATTTGCGGCTCTGGTTCGGTTAGATAGTTAGTCTCTATCACGCGACCATTAGCAAGCACGGTAGCATGTCCCGAGCGTGAATCTCCTTTGAATTTCGGTGAAGACCATTACTCTTTTTGGCGCCGGGGAGTCTCTTTCTCTCCGGGCCGTGGATAGGCTGCCCAGCCAGTGTTCCGTGTCCTGTTTGGCGGAAAGGTTCCGTGTACCAAGGAAGCGAGCAATGCACGTTCCTCGGCTTGGCCAGCGAGCGAACGGAGAGCGGAGAACGGAGAGCGGAGAGCGGAGATCGGAGAAAAAGCCGGCGAGGGATGCTCGCACTCGGAACGTTTTCGGCGGGCTATTTCTCGGCTTAATGAGTGCCCTATTAGGAAGTAACGGTAGGCATTCGCTTGGCAGGCTACCCTGTCACGTAGCGATGCCACTGGCCCCGATGTAAATCAGATTAATTAGAGGGAAGTGAGCTTCGCTTTTATCCGCACGCGCGCATGCATCGCACCCGCCGCGCCATTTACTCGCCAACACAGCCTGCGGGACTTCTGCCGCGAAAAGCGGACACAACCAACGCCGCGCACCGAACAAAGACAACCACCCCGCGCACAAAACTCTCTCGGATCCGCTTGGAAACCTGATATCTTTCCAACTTGGCATATTCGGGTGTGCGACGAATGAGCCATGTTACCTTATCAGTTGCACCCCAGCAATCAATCGGAGGAAAGAGGAAGGAGCGAAGCCCCTATGTGTCGCCGGAATATCGAGAGAAATCCCGTGGAATCGTTGGAATAAAAGAGTCGGGCGGTGTGCGCGTCTTGCGGAACGAATGGTGGAACGCGCGCGCGAGAGTTCTCTCTCTGCTCTGTTCGGCAGAAGCGGGAGGAGGCGCACGTCGAGCGTGACGAATCTCGTTGGCAAACCCAATACCGCTGATTGAGAAGTCAGTGGGAGACGTTCTATGTGCTGCACAGCAAAGCGACGCATATGAGCGCGCGCGCGCGCGCGCCCGGCGAGTATATGTATGTGTGCAGCGTGCGCGTTCTCGTGTGGGGAAAAAAAAATTGGATCGGTCACGGACACGTGGTGAAGCGATCTCGACCACCTACTCTTCGAGAGCTTGCGTCTTCAGTCCGAGTTCTCGGTTCGCCCTGCGCGTGTAAATCTCTCTTTCTGACTCCCTGACATACGTGCGCTGCTTCTCTCTCTCTCTTTCTCTCACTTACTCCTTCTGGCGCCCCTTCTCGGCCACCGGGATAGGACGACGCGAGTGCGGTTTCTTTCTCGGGATCGTAACGTTAGAAGGACGACATACACCCCAACGTCCCCACCCCCGTCGGGCTGCTGCTGCTGCTGTTGCTGCTGCTCTCCGGTGGCTGGCTGGCTGGGTGCGCGCTTGGGGGATGCTGACTCATGCGCCCCGGCACATACCACACGGATACATGGCGTGTCACCCCGAATATTATTCGAGTGCCTGACAGCGCAATCTGTGAATGCGCGATATTGTCTCCTCCCGGCACCAGACCACCGTTGGAACGCGGCACATGTTCTCCCCGCGCTCTCTAACGCATATACACAGTATACACGCACAATTCGCTCCTTCCCACCTTTTGCCCGAGCCCCTTTCCACACTCAACTTTTCAGGCCAATTCTTAACGAATCCTCGCACGCTCCGGCTCCCAGCACGAAAAGCTCGCATTCACCTTCAAGTCTCGTGACTCGGCAGAGCACTACGCGTCCTCCAGTCTTTCTTATTTCGATCTAAAAGTACTTAAGCTCCGGGAATAAAGAAGACACGCTCCTTTTGATGACGGCAGCACAGATGCCTTCGCTCGGAGTACTAATGCGCTGGTTCACGCTGCCAAAGCAAGAGATAGGTAGTTACTTACGTGCTCGGGGCCGGTTTAGAGCATGCTCCTTTTAGACAGCCCGTACGATTCGTTCTATTTCGTTCCGGCATGGTGAGCGCACACGGAATTCCGTGGTTGCTCTTAAATTTAACGCGTCTCGACAATAGCCGTTTTTTCGATGGCCAAGATACAAAGAGCAAAGAGGCCTCGACCTTCCAGCGGCAGCTCGGCTTCACACACTCTCTTGAGCCTTCCATCCTTCCTCGTTGGCGCGCGTTCCTCCTCGCGAGTCACCGACAAGGGAGGAGGAGATAAAAAGATGAGAAAAAGATTGGTCTCGTCTCCGCGGCGTAGGCCATTGCCTAGGTTTGCCGAGCAGCCGGCTTAAGAGGGCCGCATTTTATTTACGCACAAGCGTGTTTTATGGCCTCGTTTGGCGAGCAAATAGCGCTAAACACGCGCCTGACAGGCATGCCTCATGCCCCGCCGCTCACCCTCCCTCCCTTTCCACCCTTTCCACCCTTTCCCACTTCGATCACTCTCCTGTTATTTTAATCTTCATCCCGTACCGGCCGATCTATCATCCTCTCCTCATGCTCACACCTGTCCCGGGAACCACCTATTATAAGTCGCTCCGGATATGTAGATCGATTCGTAAGGGAATCTGATAGTAACAGTGTCTTCGGTATGAGAAGGAACCTCCTGATATCTATTAATATTTTGCTAATCGATTATTTCCATGTAATCACACATAATATGTTAGATGCCGCCGGATGAATTCAGAGTAAAAATAAGTTGGGACTTTTTGCATATGCTCGAAATCCGAGCGGCGAAATCCTGTTCTAAAAAATGCGTGCTGGCGACGGGATCGAGCGCGACCTCGCTCTCGAGCGGCTCTTTTTCTCAGCGCTTTCTGGCAGCTCTAAATTAGGAATGAATGCCAGCTGAATTTACGACGCCTGCCAATTTGCGTCTTTATTTACGGCTCGGTTTTCCTCTAATCCTCGGAAGACGTGCGAGCTTGAACCGAAACAGTCCCAGCGGACGAGTAACGAGAAATGTGTAAATGACACGGGTAATGTTGCCCGTCGCATAATTCGGACTTCGCTGTTGGTATACATGCTGGGGAAACAGATGTCCTCGTATGTGTATCGAGAAAGCTGGCGTGCGCTGGGGTCACCTTTTTGGCAACGCTCATTAAGCGTGCGGCTCACGTAACCATTTAAATGCAGCGGAGAGCCCCGTTATCGAGGATTACGAACACTTGTATTTCCAGTTTTCCTTTCAAAGCGCACCTTCTTTCCTCGTTTCTTCTTCCCATGAGGCGCCCTCCAAAGTAATCACTCCTCCCAAGTTCTCACAGTAAAAATGACTAGGGACACTTGATATGTCCAAAACAGGGGACGAACGCACCATCGCACCCCAAAGGACTCTTCCCTACGGGGAGAAGGAAGCGCTCCGGCTGGTAAACCGAGCCTGACGCTCGATTTAGCTGGCTGCGGAAAAGTTCAGGCCACCAGCAAACGACGAAGAAGATGGCTAGCTGACTGTGGAAGCATGGAATTGGAAGCGTTGCTCGTTGGATCGCGGTGTGTCTCTTCTTTGTTTCATAGCGACTGCTAGTCCAGGCCAGTGATATCCCGCTCGAGCGGCTTTCTCACCGGCGGAAATGCCGGAAAGCCCGGGCAACACGAACGGAGGTTAAGCGGCCTCTCGTGAACATGGTTTGTTTCATCGAGCAGTTTGTGGGGTTTGGACTGGGAGGATGTATTCGCGGCGAATTCCGTGGGGTTCCTTTCGGGCAGAACGTCGATAAGCGAGCGGGCATTGTCCACTGGTTAGGTGGTCTCGGCCCCAGCCTACAACGTACCGAGCCGAACAGCCTTGATATTAAACTGGCCGGGGTTAATACCGCGGCTTACTCTAATACCGGGGCAACCCTTTGCCCTGTGATACGCCGATAAGGATGCGACACCGCGATTCCACGCTAGCTTCCCTCGCGCAAACACCCCACTCGACAACCACCAACGACTGCCTCCTCTTTCCTCAGCAACTTGCGCTCTTTCCCAATGAACCCTTCATCCTCATACACTTCTCTCTCCCGCGATATGTTTCTTTTGTCGTATTAATCAGCAGTTCGCTCCGAACGATTGCCAATTTCCAATATCGCTGAAATCTCCTGCGATTCCGGCGCTTTGCGAGCACCATCGATATCTTTAATCGCGTTTAAAGTCGCATTATTATAATTGATGCGCCATGAAGCTTCGTATTGCACAATTGATACGATCCATATAGAAATTGGGGATGTTGAAGAGTCATTGATAGCAGTATCCGCGATAGTCATTAAATCCTTGATACAGTTAGCCCCAGCCGATCAGCATTTATTGTTGATCGGGCACCACTCGAAAAAGTGTAGAGTTGGTGGCATTGTTCGGAGGACGTGAGCTATACAGAGAGCGAGAGGGCAGAGCGGGCCAGATGATAAAATGAAAATGGGTAACGTTGAAAGTCAAGGGTTGGGGCTGCGCGACCCCGACTCACCGCGAAGTGTAACAATGCCAGATAGAGAGTCGCGAGGGTCGTGGTCCCGGGTTCACAGATAACACGCTCTTCTCTCCCTAACCGCATCCGCCCTCTTTCTCACCCTCTAACAAACCCTCTTTTCTCTCTTCTTCTCCCGGGCTTCCTACTGGATCTGCGTATGCACATCCATCCAGCATCCACCACCATCCACCACCATCCATCACCCTCCTTGAAACCGAGAGCCGGATAGATCGCGATGCACCATTGGCGTCGGCCTGCAGCATTGTTTTCGTCATCTCCTAGCTTCACGCGAGCCACACGGCCAACCAAGGGAAAAAAGTGCCCCGGGGATATTAACTCCCGATTATACTCGCACCCATTTCGTCTCTTATCCTCTCTTTCTCTCCCTCAATCCCTCATTCACTCTCCTTTTCTCCCTCTGTCTCATCACATACGTACTACAGTTGTCTAGCAGTTATTCCGTATCTACTTGCATAATTGCACAATGCAAAAACCTTATCTTACATAAAAACTGAAGGTTTTGAAGTTTATTTAGATAAGAAGATTAAATAACCTTGTTTGGCACAATTCGTCTCAAGCCCGCGATCAGACAATACAGCCAGAAGAGGGTTCAAGAAATTGTTAGAAGCTGTGGCATCAATTACGCAAGGATCCTACCACCTTTTTACCAAGTGCCGGAGGGTTCCTACCTGTCTTCGGGATCGCTCTCTCCACACTGTCGTAATCCAGTCGAATAAGCTTATCGCGGAAGCGGTATCGCAGACGTCTGTATCGTCGCGTGATTGACAAACGCTTGGTGAGCTTTGCCTCGATCGTGATAGACGCTCGCTGATTAGAGTCAATCCTCCAACGATCGACTTGCCGGCGTAGAATTCGCGTATCTGCATCGTCGAATGGCTGACATTTCGAGTCGAGGATTGTTGGAGGGTATCGACGCGCAGCACTATGATCCACTAGGAAGCTGTAGAGTCGCGGTAAAGTCAGGTGGTCTCGGGGGTAAGGAGGCCGATCTTGTATTCTTAATTAGATCGTTAATACCATCGTTCTCGGTAATACGAGGAAGAGGAGCAGTCCGGAGGATAGGTAGTCAGGGGACTGCTCTCCTCTCGGTTGGCGGCGAGGACGGCGAGGGGCGAACCGGGGGAATTGCATTGCATGCCACATAATCGTGGGAGTGTTTCCCATCAAGATACACGTAGAGGTACCGCACTCGCTGTAATACCCTCTCGCATAAATATATCTGCGGCGTGCACCTCTGCTCTGCTCTGCTCTGCTCTGCTCTGCTCTGCTCGACTCCGCTCGGCTCTACTGGGTGGTTGCCGAGTAAGATAGCCTCTCTTCTAAGGTGGTACACACTTACTGCTGCACCCTAACTTAACGCGAATACAGCTCTGCCGCGCGATAGATAACCGCGCACCGGAGCCCTCCACATCGGCCAACCACTAAGAAACGAGAGTCTGCCCTTTCCCTGATAAAGGACACTCCTTATCGATTCGAGTCTCGGCCGCACCACTCGCCTTTTTATCTTGCTCAGAGATATTCCCAGTGTTCCCATGCTAAGGGCTTTCGATTTCGATAGTGGAGAACTAAAGTGGAACTCGTGGTAGGTACTCGCCGATAGGACGCTGCCCTTACCACCATGTCTTCAATTAGAAAGTTTCTCCGCGACTCCCCCCTCTTTATTCCACCTGGCTTCGGTCGAGATTGCGCATCTCTTATAATCTTGACGGGACACTTTTTCTAACAAGTTGTGCAGCGTGGAAAATGCGACTGGGTAGGTCATTCGAGAGCACCGAGTATGCAGAGAGCGCGTGTATGCATACAGTACGCGAGAAAGCTGAAGCGCTGGAACAGGCGATCCAACTCGGGCTAAACGTACTTTATGCACCGTGCCCTCGTTCCACCCTTTTATCAGAACAATTAGAGGCATGATCCGTGGCTATGGCCCGCGGAAAAACTGCCTCTCACTCTCTTATCCCAGCCAGATACCACATAAGCCAGATAGGAATACCGAACGCGAAAGAAAAAGTGAGGTAAAAGTTCATCTCCTAATTCTTTCCCAGGCAGATTGCACACTCGGCCTTTCATTCTCTCTACCGTCAACAGATTGCGAATGAAAGTTAATTTAGCATTGTCCTCGATAATTTGATAGCGCTGATCTATGTGGAGTCGAGAGGGAGCGCGCAATCTGAATAAGAAAATCTACGGGGAGAAAGAATGAGTTTGGAGGGAAGCGTTAGAGGTCGTCGGAGAGGTAGAAGAGGAGCGGACGAAGGGATGGTGGGCATTCTCTTTCGGAGCCAAGGGAAAAGGAGCAAAAGGGTAGGCCAAAGGAGCCCCGATTCTCGGGACATTAGCATAAGCTAAGCCAAGCTAAGCGCGGCCATATAGCACGGAAATAAATAGCCCCCCGTCTCCTATCTGCAGCGGGGCTCGAGTTTAGCATGGCCCGGCAGCACCGACAACCCCAAAAAGTCCGGGGGAAACCGCATGCGTGTGCGTGATCGCACGCGCACGTGCGCTTGGCCACCCACCACATAGTTCGAATCTGGATGCCACCAGATAGCGGGGCCCCTCTAAGGCCCTCTTCACATGGACCACGGACATTCACCAATCGCTGATTCAAGCCACCTCTTGGCAAGAATCATCTTGGAAAGTGTCGTCCTTCCCAAGATCCTGAACGATCAACTTGAGATATCGTGAAAGGTCGACAGTGCTTGGAAAGATCAAAATGAAAACTCGAGATTTCGGTGGGGAGATCTGGTCTGAACGATGACAGTCCCATGGGGACGACAATTTGTGGACACCTGACACCCGGTATCCCCATATGGCCTGCTAGAGGTCCGAGGAGAATTTGGGTATGCATTAGAGGGAAGCTGCATCCGGTGAGGATGCAATCCGTGTGAAGGTGGCCTTAAAGAGGAAGGAGCAGGAGGGAGAGAGAAAGAAGCAAGTCGGAGAGGCGCACTCGGTCAGCGGCGGGCCACGGTGCTCCCGGTGTCAGGGTACAGTTCTCTCTGTGTTGGTGTTGGTGATGGTCATGGCGTAACTCTCGTGGTTCCTGCAGCCGGGCACCACCACCAACACCACCGCCACCAGTCGCCAGTCTGCGAGCAAGAAGAGGAACGCATGCGGGAGGCAGATGGGTCCAGAGATAGTCCTCTTCTCGAGGAGAGTGCTCGCTCGGACAGGATGCGCTTGTCATCGGACGCGCACGGAAAGAGCTATACACCCCCCGGAGAATCCGGCGCGCACCAACCACAAATACACATAATATTCTTCTCCTCGGAGAAAGAGAGACATTTCAAGAGCCCCGAGATATTAGTCTACAGTTACTCTCGGGGTTCTGTCGCCCGATTTTCTTATATTCACCACGAACTTTAACAACCAATCACTGACACCTCGTCCGAAAAAATATATTTCTCATTTCATTAGCACCTTTAAAGAAAGAAGAGAGCGAGCGACTCGCAAGGGGGTCGCGCGTCGATGTGAGGTTACTAGCATTGTCGGACTCAATGACGATCTCGGTAACGTGCCTCCGTAGCTTGTCTCTCGAGTGAGAAAGGGAGGCTGCTGCTGCGAAGGCACACATTGTTACGTCGGTGGATCTGCTCGTCTAGGATAGATAGGGCCGGTGGATCGTGCTGGATGACAGTCGCATAGCCGATAGGATCTCCGCTCGTCGATTAAAGTGGCCAGGCTCTGTCAAGGCATGGTCACAAGTTCGGAGAGCTAGAGGGGAGAGTTGGTTACGGAGGAGGCGCGCACGGGGAAGCAGATTGGGGTGGGAGGTGGTGGAGGAGGTGGAGGCCGAGGGGAGATGTCCAAAGCGGCGAGTTCTTCCGGCGGGCCGGCTCCGCTCTCTTCGCGGAACCACGCTGTGCCAAGCATTGTCCTCTTTTCGAACACTGTCCGGTGAACCCCGGCAGAGCGTCCAGAGCGACAAGGACCGTCTTCCAGATAGTATCTGAGGATTGACGATCGCGGCATGTACGCCCGACTCCCGTCTCTGATGCAACTGCACTTGCGGAACCCCCCTAGACGACGGATCAACGACTCTATGCTCCGGCGAGACTCTCGCTTCCCCTTTCCGGGCTTTACACCACTGACAGCCAGGAATCACAACTTCCAATCTGACTGGCTCGACATAGCCAGATGTCCCTAATCAGATCGCACTTGGAAATCCTTATTGGCGCTATGGACGGGCAAGATCTTCGCGCTCATTGTTCAGCACGCGTTTAATACAGAATTCGACGCGATCTCAACCCAAGTTTAACTACTTTTTCTAAGTTGAAGTATTGCAGAAGTTGATGTAGGTAGGTTCGGGTATATCATAACAGCGTAATAGTGGCATAATAATAGTCGGTTGGAGAAGATTGAAGGGACTCACCGGTAGTGAAGAGAACGATGGCTTTGAGGCAGCTGTATTCCGCGGAGTCGACATGGAGCGCCTTGAGCTTCTCGACTTGCTCCTGGAAGATCCTGATGTGGTCCATGAAGGCGACCACGCGGTCCGCGGCCATGGGCGAGGCGTGGAGGCCAGCGGCTGCGAGGAGCGGCGCTACGTGAAGTGGCATCGAGCATTGGCTGGCATTAAGGACGAAGAGCTCGCTCCAGACTAGCCTGAGGAGGGCGACTTGGTCGGTGACTTGAAGCTCCGGGAAGAACGGTATGTTCCTGGCCCACTCGACCGCGGAAAAGAGGAGCCTCGCAGCGAGCTCGCAGATATTGTCGATTCCCATAATGTTGTTTGGCTGCATGCACTGGCCGTATCTGGTGGTGGGGTAGGGCTCTGCCCTTAACAACAGGCTGATGTACGAGGAGAGGTATGAATGGCCGTTTAGGCTGGCGCACGCTACCGCGTCGCCGTTCGTCAGTGCGAATTGACCGGGCAAACCTGGTAGCGACGGCTGTGAAGGTGGCACTCGGCCTCTCTGCACCGCTGCAACAAAACAAACACACCATCCGCTTAAAATAACGCCGACACCCAGCATCCCCGATTAATGAACGTTGGCTAGCTTGTACGCGACTGCCATCCCGACCAATATCGATACCGCGCCACGCAACGCCGGGGCTTTCGGGACTGTTACTTCCCTACTACAAACATCACAGAAATACTCATTCGGTATTCACGAGCTATTATGCAAGAGGTTCAAAGGACCCAAAAGGGAATTGGAAAAGCCGGATATTGTTTTTGGATGCTTGGGTTTCGAGAGTTCGAAGTAGCGCATAATATCAGAGAGTAAAGGATCAATGACGCGCACTTTAAGGGAATGAGTTCTCGTAAGGCGCGAGCGTTGCACTACTCTCTTCGCTGGCAGGAGGAAGGTGATTCACGGAAATTCCAAGGAACCTGCTTCTCGATCGGCTATCGCGAAGCTCTGCTATCGATGCGGTCACGCATCGCCGATTTCACGTGCCGCATGCCCACCTCTCTTCTTCTCCTCCTCACTTCCTCTATCTCCCTCTCTTTCTCTCTCTCGCTGGCTTTCGAGCGGAGCTTGCCAGAGCGATGCGGTCAGCTTCTATCTTAGCCGGACCAGAGATCGTTCGCGTAACATCGGGAATCGATTAAGTAGAGATTTCCAAGGATCATCGTCCTCTTCGACTGAGAGTGGTGACCTTATACGCGGTACCTAGATGCGAGAAGCGCGCCCGCCTTTCCATTCGCAGATAGCGCGCTTCGGCGAACAACCACGTCAAATCGGATCCTCGAATTCGCCACGGCAAAACGCTGTCTAACCGCTCCGTTGAGAAATAGAGAAAGGACCTCCTTCTCCTAGCTCGCAGAGGTGTAGAAAAAAGCCTTATGTGTATGTGGAATGAGTGCAATTTTGACATAATGTCGAGAAAAATTCAGTAACGTGGACGACATAACGCCAAGGCTTCTTAATTATAATGTTGAAGGAAGGACTGCTATTATGTCTCTGGATGATAGACAATTTCGATGCCGCCTATCATTACGAGTCATCGCAAAACGTCCGCTCCCTCATCCACACGTATCGGGCGATAAATGCCACTTTCCGTACTATCAGTTACCGAAGTGTTTAACACGCACCTCGACGAGGGCGACCATTGACAGTCGATATCCTCGTTGTGGCTTTAAATTGTCAAGCTGTTCTTCTGCAGTCGGTTATCCCAAGATTGTAACGAGCGACATTAAAAGAGTTGACGTTCTAATAAAAAGAGAGGAGATCAGGCGAGCGTTCACCCGACGCCGACGAATAATCGCGCGAGAACGCGCACGAAAAGGGCCGAGAGGGAAAAAAGAGTGAAGTCCGGTAATAATGGTGGCGGTAATCGCCGGTAAAGAATGCGGTAGGCGCGCTCTAAGTACGTAACGGTCTCTCGGACATTTCGCGTAGAACCTGCGAAAGGCTTCTCTCACATCTCTCAGATGCTCCCCAACATATTCTCTTGCTAGCATCACATAATTTACACACATTATGTTTCAAACCATTAATCAACCTTGATGATTCCTTTACAAAGGGTTGCGATCCTTTCCCGCAGATCTTACCAAACATTTCCTCGCTCCTAATCGAAACCCATTGAACTCGATATCAGCAATGGTGTCACGCACACTTAATTAACCTAGTACGAACGTTCACGAACGTTTCGGTCCTTCCAAGCTCCAAGATACTATCGTAAACGGACTGAATGTGCAAGGAAAAGCGGCTATTATATCTCTAGTAGGTAATCAGTAGTGGAAGTGTCCAGTGATGCGGAATTGTGGGCCGAAAGCCGCGAAATCGTAAAGAGCCGGAGATAAAAGAGGCCAGCAACGTAGCAATAGCAAAAAGGTGTATCTAGACACGAGCGAGAGTGTCTCCGGGTCCGGTCGCGTCGGTCGGGGGACCCTCTGGATGTTGGGCCCGCAGCCAGCACGGGTCGTCAGTCTCGAGAGTCCGATCCTCGATCCCTCCAAGAAGTAAGGAGAGAGAGAGAGAGAGAGAGATAGAGAGGAAGGGAGGTAGATAGATAGATAGATAGGGAGAGAGAGAGGGAGAGAGAACAGAGGCACCCCGCTGCGAAACGCCTGGATTCCAACCTCCGCCCGCGGCTAAGCGACTCTCCACTTCGATCTTCTATACCTTCTCCACACTGTCTTCCCTCCCTCTGGCCTCAGTCTCGGGGAAAAAGTCCCTCTTCTCCATTACAGTCCTATTTACGCTCACTACTCTACCGCTAGGAGAGGGAGGGCTGCCTACTGATATACCTCTACTACTTAGACTCCGCTGCAAGTAGTCCAAGTAGTGACATACTACTTCCAATATGCTGGACGCTTTCTTCCACTTGTTCCGTCTGTGATGCATGCGATCCTCTGCGTCCTCTTGTAGCCTTCCTACTTCTCTGACCATTTATTTGCATTTGATGCTTCTGCCGAAATATATGCCTTTGCCGAATCTAAATTGTATAAGGCAGGACTTTCTACTGTTTTGTTATTGAATAGTATGGAATCGCTGAAAACCGGTAGCATCGTATTGTTTATGCTGTTAGGTAAGACGTGTGGGAAGAAATTCTTCTCTAAGCTGGAACGATGCTGTTAAGACGCGCGGCATGCAGATTCGGTACCGTTATCAGTCACCGGTTGGCTTCCGAGTGTCCCGTTCGCAAGCGACGACGTGGAGTCATTGGGTTTCTTGCTTGAAATACTCCCTTGCCGGACAATATGCGGATCCAGTGGATAAGAAGGTAAGCGCGAGCGAACGAGTTGAGGAATCTCGCTGATTTGATGGCCGGCTACGAAGAATGTTGGAGACTAAGGGGATTTCAGTGTAGCGTTCATTCAATTCACCGATATGTTTCCACATATCGAGCACGCGTGGTATGTTTAGTGGACTTGGCTTCGATAATAACGGCAAGCAAATAAACGAGTTAAACGAAATAAATGAAAGCAGCGGCAAAATCCCAGCGGGACTCGGCGCGGCGGCGGTGTCGGTATCAGTGGGAGAGTATTATCGGCTCCGGTGGTAGCTCGCTTCAGGCGATATTCGTCATTTCTTTCAACACTTGAAGCGCGAATCGTCGTGTCTAATCCCTCAATTCGCACCAATAGCTTACCGAGCCTATCTCAGGTCGCGGAGGTCGCCCGATTAAAGACAGCGCGGGCGGGATTCCTCCTTCGACTTTATCTCTCCGGGATTTTTCGCTCCAGAATTGCGAGCGCTATCTACTCGCTCAACGACGACGCTCTCCTCTTGCAAATCGATTGACATAGAAATCTAAGCGCCATTTAGAATTTAGTATGCCGATCTTTGCAGTCACTTGGTACGTTGAGCCTGCTCGCACGATGGTAGATGCAAGCGACCTCCAAAACCGTCCTTGGTCCTTAGTGAGGCTGCTGAGATCGACGGACGGCACTGCATGAGAAGGTCCACACTCTTCTTGGAGCATAGAGAGAAATTCTCGAGACGTGGATTGATGATAGTGAGAAGGAAAGAAGGAGATAGAAGGTGCGTCGCTCTCTCGCGGTACCAGTCGACCCGAGAGGATGAAACTTGATGAAAGAGGGAGAGAGAGAGGGAGGGAGGGGGGTTGAGAGGAAGGAAGAGGGTACAGGTCTCGGCGTGAGGCGGACAATGAGGAGCGCGTGCATCGCTCAAAATAATTATAAACATCGAGCAGAAGTGACGATCAATCTTCCGCCGGCCAACTCTCCGCTCCGCTCTTTTGATAGTAAACGAATTGTTCCGCGACGGAGGCATCTGCGTGTGTCTGTGTGACCGTGCATGTGTGAGTATGCGCTGCGCGGTAAAGGGAGAATGAGAGGCGGAAAGGAAAGGAAGGAAAGAAGGCAAGGAAAAAGAGAGGCATCGTGGGCACCCGCGGAGCGAGTGATTTAAAATGCTAATTCTTTCGGTTCGTCGTCGCGACAGACGCGTTGATTAAGACGATCGTGCGAGCACATATGTGCGCACCGTACGAGAATTTCATTAGCCTCGCTGACGTGCGCCTTAGACACTACCCTCGCACTCCTTGCCAAAAGTGAAGAGCGCCGACGCGAGCAGCCCTCTGACTTTCTTGATTCTCCTATTTCTTTGTTCTAATAATTGTAAGAGAGTTTAAGGCAGATATTTAAATAGTCGGAATATCGGGGCTTCGTGATAGCTAGACGGCTGTGGATGGCGAAGTAGGCCGCTTCTGTAGGCCGACTGTAGAGGCCGGCTGTAGCCTCCGAGGAGAGATGAAGTTAGTGAGGCCAGTCAATAGCGGGAAAAGATGTACCGCGAAGAGAAATTGGCGATTGGAATGGAGGAGAGGAGGACACCGCGGCGACTAGCCGGGATATCCACCCGCCTACAATTTCTCCGGTGATGCTGACGACCTACATGGCAGGCCTCGCTAGCGAGGTCATTGGGTCATCGTCAGTTGGGAATCGCCACTGACAGGACCACGAAGAGATCCGATGGGCACCGGGTTTCTGTCTCAGTTCTGCCCACCTCAACAAACTCATATCGTCCCCTTTTACTTTCTCTCGTTTCCAAAGTAACTCCGCTGCATCTTCGATGTTACTGCTAGCCGAGATGTGACAAAGCGATCCCCGTCAATTCGCATGGGTGAAACGCAGGTCAGAAAGGAGCTCTCTGGCCTTCTCATCGGAGAGGAACGTTGACTATCAATAACGGTACATTCCAGCCGGCAGGATGAACGCTCGCGCGATTCTCCTTAGAGTTCAGGATCGAATACTTTGGCCGGCGATACAACGAAATCACTAAGTGTGCTCTGAATTAATCGACTCGCACCAATGTTGTTTTCATTCTTTGAATTTTGGCAGGTGTGCTTATTAGTAATGAGGCTGTTGATCGGCTACGATAAATTAAAACAGCAAGCATCAAGTATCGGCGGCTTGGCGAAATTAAATCCAGAACTAAACTGGACTGATTAAGAGTCCATTTAATTGAATTTTTCAGAAGCCGGCAATACCATATTCTCATTCATTTTGTCTACCGCTGCTCGCGTTTACTCTTCAGAATCAGCGGCATCATTGAATGTACGCAGTTCGGCTCTATTAAATTCAACCGGTTGTATTCCACTGAATTCATTAAACGCCCGCTCCCCGCCGCTCACCGAACAAAACAAGCATTGGTTTATTATCGCTCGCCACTGGCATACTAGCATTATTCCGGGAATTTTGTCGCTCGCTGCCAACTTACGACGAAGTTTCATTGAGTACGCTCTTTATGATCGCGGAATCGAAATTAGCAACCATAGGAATTAAAATGATAATAGCTCCCCATTTCATTCTTTCTCCCACCACCACCGCCGGACTACTAATGAGGAGGACGCACTCACACTAATCCGTATAAAAGAATTTCCTGAAACTACTGGAAGAGAATTGCAAATCTCCTGTGATAGAGGGTCTTTGAAACTCTCGGCGTAAGACTACAAAAGCCGAGGAGGATTCTTTCCATCATTAAGCCCTTCGCCCTGGGCCAGAACGTACGTACGTGTTTATGTATCGCTGGGCCATATACATTGAGAGTAAGCTGCATATACCGCATGCTCCGATAACCTTTATTTCAACTAATTACCCTGTAAATAGCTGCGGGCCCATCGCTCTCCCGTATAATTAGCACATACGAATTCCCTGATGTTAAGACAGAAAGCTTATCAAGAAGGCAATATAACATTTTCATTGCGTGAAATCATAGACGCGTCGAGTGCAGATAGAAATCATACTTCCTTCAGTGGAATGAGGATCACCTACTGGAACGGTGAATGACGAGAAATGGGTGAGCAGCGAATGTTACATTCTCGTAAGGAAGAGTGGGTCGGTTGCGGAGAAATAAATCGGGGAGAGCACCGAGACGAGGCAGACAATTAGTCTCATTAATGTAATGCAACAGGAGGGGTGAAAAAGACTATTAGAGTCGGCGTGCAGAAGAATCGGAAGTCATGTGAGGAGAATAAGATTACAGGAAATGTAGAGAGGCCGAGATGGAGGGTACCAATGGTAGAAAGGGTAAGCCGGAGAGTTCTAAGGGAGAGTTGGTGAGGAATGAGTATAGTGGAGATGGGTGCAGTGTGAGCAGTAAGAGGTGCGTATCGCGTGGCCCGATGCAACACGGAATCATTTTTACATGGCTAATAAGCGGGTGCACGTACCCTCCGGCTGTAGTTCCGGCTCGAAGGTGCCAAGCCGCGGAGTAGGCGGCTTGCCAGTTCTCTTTGCCGCGAGAAGATCGAGAAGAAGAACGAGAAAGAGAGAAAGAGAAGAAGATATAGCTGGCGCGCGCGCACACGAGAGCTGATCCTATTAAGATTTCCGTATCGTCGTCCCGTTACCGCGAGCGCGAGGGCACCGTGCTCCATCGTACTCGCAACTTCAGATCCTCGCTCCAACCTCTTTCACTTCCAGACCTTACAATGTTTTAAACATACTACCATTGGAGAATCTCAGTTTTTCTATTGCTCTTTATTAATGACGAGTTAGTATAAACATGTCTTGAATCGAAATGTATCTGAGAATTGGTCGAAACAAGTAAGTCTGTCTTATGGAATGGCAATGATCGAACGGTCCAAGGCAGAAGCGGGCGACAAGTGGGTCTTCTCCCGGAAGAAGAGACAAGTTAATGGCTTGGTTTGAAGGTCGTCTCGTATGGTTCCCCCGCATGGTTCTCTCGACATAGCAAATCCTCGAATAATCATTCCGTAATGCTGCGCAATGATTGCGCCGTCTGTCGAAGCGTCCTTGGCATAGAGATCGTTCTCACGATCCTTTCGCGATAACCCTGCCAGTGTCCGTACTTTCTTTTGCCCGTGTTCCAGCTTTGAAAAGTGAATTAGTTCGGTGCCAGAAACTCAAGGTCCATTTAAATACCAGTCTACTAAGTGGATTTGCATGAACTCGGCAGTGAAATTGTGAATCATATCCTGTGGTGGCTCATCGTCCCACGGTATAAAGATATTATAAAGCGGCAGGGTGAGGCTAGTCGAGTGAGATTCATGATTCAGCCGATGCCTTTTGAATTGATACTGAGCAACACGTAAGTACATAGCTGGTCTGGACTAAGAAGATCAACGTTAGTTTCTGGAAATACTTGCTCGATCCCCTCATGCAATTAGAGATCGAGGCAGGCGTTTATCCGGGGGAAAGCGGAAGGCTTGCGGGTCCTAGCCGCGAGCGAGTGCACGCGTCGTTTTTGGTTTATAAATAGTTACCGGTGACGTAATACAAGAGGAGGATGATGCGGCGACGGTGCGGGGTGTTGCGGAGGTGCGCCTAGGAGGGGTAAGAGGAATTCTTAACAGGACGAGGAATTGCTCGCGGCAAGTTCGCCTTCTGTCGAGAGCTCCCTCGCCTGCCTCGACCCGTCTGACCGGCCACGAGAGCGTGAACCAAACGAACTCGTCCTTCCTCCGCGTTACGAAAGCCCGACAACTTCGCGGTTTAACTTCAACTTATGAAGTTTGCCATCTACCGCCACGAAACCGCCACTGTCTAATCCAATTATGAAATTACTCTATCATCTCCTTATATAAACTCGCCAGATGCAGAGCCAGTCCAGCCGCTGGAATTGGATGTTGAACAATACCGCTCCACTATAATGGCAAATGTTCGGTCTTTAATTAATTAAATGCTATATACTATACTACTTGGCACGATATTCGCGAATAAACCTTTGATAGCTTGAGGGCCTGTTGGCTATATGTGTATACACATAGTGAGTGGAGCTATGCCGCGGGCACAGGGTCACAGGTTCCTGCGACGTAGCCGCGAGCTGGGGCCTTATAAAAGTATCTTGTTAAACGGATCGCGTATATCGTCGCTGGGGAGGAGAGAGGGAGGGATGCGGTGATGAGGAGGATCGGGAGAATAGGGGGGTGCTGGGTGATGAGGGGCATTGAGAGAGAGGGCCAGGCGTCGGAGGGTTAAAGAAGAAGCGAGCGAGCTGAAGGTAGGCCCCAAATACACCTGCAGATTGTAGACGGCCCGGGGAGAACCAGTCGACGCAGAATAACTGGTATTAATACGTCACGTAATTACCGTGCGAGGGTTATACCTGGCGCTGGGCCCGGTGGGCCCGGCCCAGCCAGTATACTCCGGCATATGTACGCGGTGAATCGTCTGGCAGCAAGGCTCGTAGACTCGCGGAAGATACCGAAAGAAAGAGAGGGACAGCAAGAGGGAGAGAGGGAGAGAGAGAGAGAGGGGGGGGGAGAGAAGGAGATATGAGGAGGAGAAGGAGGAGGGGGCAAGAAAATATGCATCGGGCCGCCAGTTTTCAAGGCAAGGCCCTTCGGGCGATGCTTCTGTTTCGAGCCATTATGATAATTTCGCCGGAAAGAAGCTTACCGAGTTCGGGCCCCACGGCAACGCCAACCCTGCCTACTGTTCCTTCGATTGTCTTGCAACGCAGTGTTCCGCCAGTCCAAACTAGAACCAACGGGAGCGAGTCATTATACTGGATCAGTCCGGATCATCGTTAGTCACCCTCGGGATATTTCGAACGGGACGCTAAGGATGTTTCTGGGACGGTACTCGAAGCGCTCCGATCGGGACACTTGCACGTAGTTCAGGAATTCAGCTGGAATATGGGACCGCGTATTCGCGCCTCCCTTCAGGTCCCAATCCTTTGAGATCATCCCCGGATATCGAGTATGCGCAATTTACTGCTCCGATAGTAGAATTTATTACCGCTCGAACTCGGCTTAACGACCGCGACGACGCTCGCTTGCGTCGCTGGCACCCGCAGCGAGTTCGGGAGTATTCGACGTATTCATGAAATTTATTGCCGCGATTGGGGCATACGCACTTTGAACTCCTTGGAATTCGGGGCCCGCGGGGGTCGAAGAAAGCCGAAAACTTAGAAGATATTGCCAAAAGTTTCCTACGACAGTAGTTTCTCGTGAAGATGTATCTGCGGTTAATAACAGGGTTTCTGTTGACAAACAGAACGGTGACACCGTGGACATTGAGCCTTTGGGTCTGCATACCGACATGCAAGATATCCCAGCGATCTCTGTTATGTGTCAGAAACGCTTGAGCGGCGAATGCGATCTCAGGGAAGAAGAGAAGGAGGACGAAGGAGGAGAAGAAGATCGAGGCCCAAGGGAGGGCCCGACGGCGTTAAGGATAGAGGAGTCGGGCGAAGAGACGTCGAAAAGAGAGAGGCTCGCCGGAGGTTACAAGGTTACACGCGTCGGCGCAGCCGGTGTTGCTGCAGAGTTCGAGAGAGAAAGAGTGAGAGCGTGAGCGAAAGAGAGAGGGGGAGGGAGGCGAGCGGGCAGCGGGCCCGCCTAAGATTCCCACGGTGCCCGCTCGCGGCGAGGCCCCGGCCCAGGCCCGGCTCTCTCGCAAGCTACTCCACGGCATGCTCTTACGTTATGCGAGCAACATTAAGCTTGAGGAAGGCTCGGCGATTCGAACGAGAACGAAAAGGGGACTAAGTACGGGCTGGGTCCCCCGAGTCAGGCCTACGGCCCACTCCGCTGGGAGGCAGTCCGGCACCTAAAGAATTGTCTATCCAACGCGCTCTTAACCCTTGGGCCTGTCAGGCACGCTCTTCTAACCGCTACCAACACCTCCTCCACCACCGACATACCACCCCCCACCCACTGCCACGCTGGGACTCAAGGTCCAATTCGTAACTGGTCATCTCTCTGAGAGGGAGAGATATTTTGATGAAGTCTCGTTGTTTCGTGCAGGCTCCATTGCGGACTTCCCTGAATTTCTGCGCGGAGCCGGTCGATCCAGGCGGTTGCGGGTGTATGGGCCCACTGGTAGTTACCATGCTTTACGGTTAGCTACGTGAGTAATGCCCCGTGCACGCCGACTCGCGTGCGTGAAATATGCGCCGAACGTGGGAGTCGGCCTACAGTTCTGTCTGAAGGAAATCGGTCCGCGAATGCTTGCTTCTATCGAGTCCGTTTGACTTTCCGGTCAGTGAGTAGCAAAATTCTGCGGTGTAAGCGTGAAATTCTCAGGTAACAATTACAGACAAAGCCGTTTATAATATCCGTGGTACTATTTATGTTATAACTGATTTAGGAAATCTGCGATATTTAAGGTATAAATATCGCAGAAAGCTGGGCCTTACGAGTGATTTAAGTAACGTGAGAGCAATTCGGTGAAGGAATTTCCCATCGCGCTCTCTTTCCTTGGTTCCGGTGTCCAAGGAACGTTCTCCTTTGACCCGTTGTCTTTCAAATTGCTCTCCTTTCCCTCCCTTTCCTGGCTTACCGCGGCACACGGGCCTTGACGAGGCCTGCGACAGACGCAGTCATTTTTCGAGCATGATTCACTAAGTCCATTTTCTGCATTTGATCAGTAGTCGCAAGCTGAATCGCATTTTTCCAAAGCTTAAAATTATATATTCTCTCTCTATGCAGATAGCCGTGCATTTCTCGACCGATAAATCGTGAAACGTGTATGTACGTCTTTATTAGAGCAGGCTGTATAAATTGCGCTGAATCGATCGGGAAAGATAGGCGTGAAAATTACGATATGGGAGCGAAGAGTATCATCGGGTAGGATGACGAGAGGAAGAGAGTACACGTGAGTCCAAGACGAGAAAGGGGGCTTTCAAGTAATTATAGTGTAAGGAAGAAAAGAGCAGGACGATGCAAATATCAACAGCCGTTAGTCTCCCGTCGCTAACTCACCTGCCTTGCGCTGCTCGCAAGCGCGAACCAGTCCTTGCTGACTAAACGTGGGCAGATATACATAGCTATATCCAGATATGTATAAGTACGTACATACCAAGCAGACCACTGTTTAGCCGGAGCTCTCATTCGCAAGCATATCTAAGCATTACCAAAGTCCGATTCGTTTAATAGGAACGCTCACGCTTTGGCGGAAGTTTTCTTTGGTGCACGAATTGATTTTCAGCGAAATGATTTGTTGCAAAGTGAGTCTGCGCGCTGGTTGCGTCGCGTCCGGTCCGATCAGAAGTGGGAAACTAATGAGAGTGAAGGGGGAGAAGTGCACGTCATTAATAACTATAGAGTGCGTGAATAACGCTTGGCACCTTCTTCAATCGTTGACGCCCATACTTGTGGATAGGGCATACATGCAATGTAGAGATAATCCGAAAGAGAAACATAAGTGGTAAGCGCGCGAGCGAGTCGCGTCGCGTCGGTGCGCACAAAGCAGAGTCGGCCAGTTCTGCCTGGCGACCGCCTTTTCCAAGTGAACTTTCACATTCTGATCGCGACAGCTACGAAGGTCAGAGAGGCGCACGACACAGTGTGTAAGTACACAGAGACAGCTCGTTTGTTCCCGCGATCCTCAAGATCGAGGGCCGAATTAGGTCGAGTGGGTGAGTTCGATGAGTTAGAAGCTTGAAATGAAGTGACGAAGAGACTTGGAAATGAAAAAAAAGAAACACCGACTGAATAGTTTTTGCCAGTGCAAAGTGGTGTCCGTCGAGGACGGTGGACCTTGCACCGTCGCTGAATATGCATAGCTGCCTTACAGTCGAAGCGCCGCGCCGATCGTAATCCCCCATAGTGTCACGCACTCTTGACCCTCCAGTTTTGTCATGGTAATGCACATTCCCACTTTGTATTTTAATGCCTCGGAAAGGGATATTATGCGAGTAAATACGCTGGCAAGTGAGTAAAGCGCGACGAGTGCTAAGCTGCCACATGTTGGGAGATCGCGGTACAAGTCTTTTCCTGGACGGAACTCGACCTATTTTCATCACCAAAAGGAACCAAGCAACCATCTCTATTCCTCACTATTAACTATTCAAATCATTGTACATGTCTAATGTTTCTCAGTTTATTTTCCATTTTCGTTGGCTGTCGGCAGAGGTGAAGAAGGTGGTGTGGTGTTAAAGGATAGCCGGAATGAAGAGATCCGAGGGTAAAGGAATCCGAATTGCCTGGAGGGTCAAGGGATTTCAATGACGTTGAGGAAGTCTAGAATGCAGATGCGCGGTGGTAGTAGCTGGAGTGTCGAGACTGCTGGGCTGCCAAGGAAATCTCACTATCGACAGCGTCGAGCGGCGGAAGAGCAGCAAAAAGAAGGTAGCATGCATAGTATCGACCTAGAAAAGCTTCTCTACAGAGGGGAGAGCGCTGCGCCGGGACAGAGTGACGCCTGGTATCGTTATTAATCCTAATCACCGATGTCTCGAAATACCATTGACGTCCGCCAGCTAGCTTTATTACGTGGAATCAGCTTATGGCGGAATCACAGCCTCCGGCCATCACGCGCTCTGATATACACTGAACCTGGATGGACCTAACGGACCGCGGCCTATCGTCCTCGTCCCGTCCTCGTCCCGTCCTGTCCTATCCGCTCATCCGCTCATCACACACTGCCACTCCCAATGCACGCTTTTCAAAATAACGTCGACACATCAGAGGGCATTTCTCAGGTAATTAGTAGTGCTATCTATACATCTATTTAGTAATGACATAGTTCGAAACTAAATAATCGAACGGCAGGATCAACGCTGGCTATTCCATGAAAGCTCCGAATCTCTCCAAGTGAATGCATGAAAGCTTGGAATTTGATATCGGTGGAATATCGGAAAGAGCCGGGATCAACTGGACAAAAGAAGGAGCGGTTCCAGGGGCCAGCAGCGAATTAGTCTCCAAAGGAGCCGGAGCACTTTGAGTGGGGGGTCGGGTGGCTGGATATCGGTCATTATCCCGGCTCCCGGCACCGTGTGTGCAGTCGGGGCCCGAGCCGAGATATCAGAGAGCTCGGGAAGATGGCCCGGTACACGTATAGGGACGCAGAGCGAGCGGAGGAGCGCCGGCTGCCGGCTGCCCACCGGATTACTAATCATTTCCCGGGTCCGAGAAACCTCGCTAATTGATTAAAGTCACGATCCTGACCCCGCCGTAATATCGGCAATCTCTCCGAACGGCAGCGGCGCATACTGCGCACCGAGGGGGTAGGCAGAGGGAAGCCCAGGAGAGGAGATAGGGATGGAGCAGCCAAAGCCCGAGAGGAGAGAGCACCAGGAGTCTGAAGGAGTAGCTCAGAGATCAACTCGGGGAGAGAAAGGGGAGCGAGAGCTCCAGTATGTTAGCCTCGCGATACCTTTTTTCCCTCTTGCCTCTACTCCACCGAGCCCTTTTTATCCCTCTCCGCCCCCGCCTCACCCCCTCGCTCTCTCGCTCGCCCTCTCTCTCTCCTCTCGACATCGTTTTCGCCTCGCCCGGCCTCCTGCCTCTCCTCTGCCCGGCTTGGCCCGTCCTCCACGGCATTGTTGTGCCCGTTCCAGCCCCGCAAGGGAAACAATGTCTAATTTCAGTTAATGCGACCGTAATGGCCCTCGTTGCATCGCTTCGACGCCGCACGTAAGTGAAATCCACCCTCACACACACATACATGCATAGCACTACATGCACCTCCGTCTCTTTTCTCCCGTTTATCGCGTTTCATAGAAATCCCTGAATCGACTATCGCTTGGGAGCGATGGATTTCATAATAACTTGAACGTATGGCGATCCAAGCAGAAGATACTGCGAACTAGATCACCCTGATAGTCCATCAACATCCACGTTTATGCGGTCTTTCTCCCTCTCACTCTCACCGCTCGAGTTCTAGAGAGAGGCAAGAAGGAAAGACTTCGGCTTTCGCGACTAATGGATTGATTTTCCGATCGATTTCACCTGCGCGCATCCGATAATCAATCGGCGTCCCTGGCGATAGGAGAAACTTCTGCGAACAGCATTAAATTATCCCGGTGACTTTGTTCCTCGATAGCTCGATATATATGGCGGCGCCAAAGAGATGCGAACGTTCAATTGAATCTTTATTAGTTTATAGTTGGACTGGAAACCCGTCGCTAGATAGAAACTAATCAATAGTGTATTGACTGGATTCCACGCACCATTAGTGGAATTGCGTGTGCCATATTTTGTTACAAGATATGATAATGATTCGGTGGCTGGATAAGCAAAGGAGCGAACAATCGGGACTTCGTGCTATTGATACTCTTGGTAGAATTTAGAGAAGGTTCAGTGGAGTTAGCAGAATTTCGACATCCTGTCTGGTTATAGGTCGTAGATTTTAGAGGAGAAACTGCCGATACCATGGAAAAAGAGCGATCTCGCCTTAGAAACGAGATCAGCGAAAGGATCAAGATGCCGATAAGAAGCGAGCGAGCAAGAAACCCGGGACAAAAAAAGGCCATCAGGCCTGCTTTGATATGTGTTTATTTCTACGTTGTGCAATAGCCGCGTAATTATAACGGGTTTGCAGGATGCCCGTTTGATAATGACTTTCCGAATGCGCTTGTCGGACGGCGAAATTAGGGTTATTTGCCTCTCTCGCCATAGTAGTCTCGTCCATCCATCTCTCTCTTTCTCTCCATTCTCTCTCTCTCTCACTCTTTTGACCCGGCTCCGCGGGAATTCGAAGCCGATCTTTTGTCCTGACTTTAACAAACATTTTTCAGTTGAAATCGGGCACATAAACCTTCCAAATTTGAAATCGTTGATATTTTGAAATATTCGCAGTTCCTAAACATCACATGTTCTTGGCATGGCTTCTAATTCCCATGTAGATTTGATACAAGTAGGGAAAAATGATAACTCTTGTTGGCTCCCTCCCGGGGTGCATGGTCGATTGCCGGTTAAACGTTGCGACACTCGAGCAAGTTGCGCTGTCACTATCAATGGAGTGGTGAGAGCCGTATAGCGTACTAGTTCCGCTGGCGGTGCGAAGAGTATGAAGAGTCTTTTGCGGCGCGTTATGCATTCAGCCTGACAGATCCAAGTCGAGCTTGTCTCCTTTTATTGCACACCTCACGCCTGCCGCGAGAAGAAGAACGATGGGGCTCGCCAGAGTTGCTCACTACTCTGCCGAGTAGAACTCGGCAGAAGGTAGGATGAGCCACTTGCCTAAGTCAGTATTACTTCTCAAGACTGGTACTTGGGCAGATTATGCGCTAATTGTGCAAGTCTTTGGTGCGCTTTAAAAAATAGATTGGACTTTTCTGACGCCGAGGCTGGCCTGTTCGAGGCGTGATTAGCCGAAGATCCTTTCGCTCGGCCGACTGCCGTGGTACTCGCTCTCAAGGCTCGATCAGTCGATAGCCAACAATAGACAATTATGTAGCTCATCCGGGGTTGACCCGCGCCCACGATCCCAAAGCCAAGTGAACGGCATTCCTCTGGTGCTGGTCGTCTGTTGCGGCAGAGATGGTTCCGTATCGAGAAAGACAGGCGTGGTAAGGGGGAAAAAATACGGCTGGAAGCCCGAAGGACAGGGAAAGCTCTTAAGTGAAGCTAGGCCAGAGCTTAAACGGCGCTCATCCTGGCGAGCGATGCGAGCGAGCACTCGCAATTAAGGGTTAATTAAATTGAGCGGCTTCCTAGATTTCTGTAATCATCGCGGACAGTATCTGCGGGGTAATCTTCGGCGCATCCTGTCTGCCTGGCGGCCCCACGGAAGGAAGGGGCCCCCGAGGTAAGGTCATGCACCCCGCTGACCTCGGGACCGCCGTCTCGCTCTTTCCTTCCCCGAGGTCTGCCTCCTCGCTCATGGGCCACGTCTTCTTCTACACCACGTACTTACATACACACTCCACTCCTCCGTCCCATCCTTCTCCTGCTCCTTCATCCTTCCGTCTCCCTACCTATCTCTACGTCCACTCCCTTCTAACGCTCGCCCTTCACTCCCTTACTCTTCTTGCCTCTTCCCTCTTTCGCCGCAGGATCCTCTACTTACGTCTTCTAGCATCTCCTCCTCTGCCCCTCTTTTCCTCGCCGGCAGTCCTCCAGGCTGTTGCTGGGTTGTTGCTGTGTGTGCTTGCCATTCGGGGAAACCACCACCGTCCACCTCCGAGCCTCTTACCGGCACCAACCCTTTCGGACACCCTTCTCTCGATTCTCGCCTAATTATGTTGAACTTTAGTCGAACTGGTGCGCGCCCACTTCCTTCGTTCTGTCCATTCCTTGGTAATCCTTGAGGCCATGGGAGGATTCTCAGCTCGGCGCGGCAGAAGGGCGAAGGGCGAAGGGCGAAGGGAGCAGGTGAGCGTGCGCCCTGCCACCCAGTATAGTTACGTGCCCCGCACGTCCCACTCGAATTATTATTAAAGGCCGAGGCATCATTCCGGATAATGGGCGGATGTCGCTGTGACAGTGCAGAAACCCCGAGGACTCTCCGTTCTTGTTTTCTCTCTCTCTCTCTCTCTCTCTCTCTCTCTCTCTCTCTCTCTCTCTCTCTCTCTCTCTCTCTCTCTCTCTCTCTCTCTCTCTCTCTCTCTCTCTCTCTCTCTTTCTCTCTTTCAGACACAAACAGACTTCGGGTTCTTGTGGGAAAGGCTCTTCTCTTCAGAACGACAGGCTACTGTTCTCGCGTGGATCTTTGCGAATTCATGACAGGGGTCCAAACTGTTTATTAAGTGAATTGGCTCTGAATAGTTTGGTTCGTCAATCCGGGTATGTGGACGGTAGTCCTCAGGTAATTCAGCGAGTGTTCTTGACCGTGTCGATGACCGTCTCGCTTACGTACTCCTTAAAGAAGGTCAGATGGTATCGCGAGCCGCGCGAGAGCAGCGCAGATCACGCGAGCAGGAAGAAAGGACCCAGGAACTGCTGCCTCTCTTTCTCCAACTTGGTAGGACGTGGGAAAGTTTTCCAGCAGCTCGGCAAAATGTCTACCGCGCCCCAAGATTCACCTGACATCCAACCACCATTTTCCAACCACCAAAATCCAATATAAAATTGATTGACCGATGCTCACAGCGTGTTGAGTGCATTAGTGTTCACGTCCCTGATGAGACGCAATGCAAGACTACCAAGGGCGAGAAGCGCGTGGATGGTAATGGGTGCACCTGGCGGTGACCACCTCGTGCGTGCTCCAACAAGGTCAGATCTTATCGTAGCTTTGAGTGCGAAGAGGCAAGTTCCGAGTCTCAAACAGACCGAGAATGAGAGAGAAAGGGGGAGAGAGCAGAAGAAGAAGAAGAAGAAGACGAAGAAGCAGAAGAAGAAGGGAGAAGAATTTGCGAAGGGAAGAGGCGTGAGAACCTTTCCGAACTTTATCTAACTAGCAATTAAAGGCATCCAAATAACACTAACACTGGATAAAACTAGAGCTAGTTACACATTTACAGCATTAACTCATACAGGAATTTCTGGTTCAATAAATCTCTCGAATTTACGCGCCAATGTTTACGATGTCGAGCCTTTGAAAAATCCAGGCAACATAGTCTACATTGTTTCAAAAGCAGCTTTGAATAATTCATGGTTTAGATGTACCCCTTTCCCCTGGCCGCTATACACAGCTGTATAGATGAGGGCATCTAGTGTTTAATCCGTCATAAGGAGAACCCTCAGCCCTGAAATCGGATTTCAATGCGCATGGCTTGGGAGGCGCAGGGTCGAGATTGCGCGATCCTCGCCTCCGATAGATCGGGCAAAAATCATTTTACAAGGAGCACAGCGGCATATAAGCAGTGGTGGGAAGAAGTGGCGGCTGCATGACTTAGGTAGAAAATCGCCCGCATGTGCGCGATGCATTACAAATCCGTAACAAATAAGTGAAAACGTTTCCGCCCAACGCTGAACTCTGATCCCACCGCGGCCCGGAGTGCTAGGATCTCGCGCCTACTCCGTTATATTCTATTTTCGCGCGATCCTCAACTATCGCCCCAACTATCGGAAGCACAATTGCATCTGCGAGACAAGCGCGACCGGGAACTCGTGGAATAAGTGCGAGGTGTGCGCGCTAACAGAAAATCCATGTTACGCCAGGGTGGATCGTGCCTGTTTATCCGTGGACTTTCGAGAAATCGTCCCTGATAAGATTAAGCGGCCGTGTACCGACCGGTTTCCTGGGACCATAGCTTTCTGTGAGCCGCCCGTCTCTGTCTTTCTACCTTTAGGCCTCGACGTATCTTTCTCAAATCTTTTTTCTCTTATTAACCCATTACGCCAATCCGAGTCTTGCGTAACTTCTCCCCTACTCACTTCTATCGAAAGAAGCATTTAAATCATCCACAGAGTTGCATTTAACGCTAAAATTTCAATCGAATTCATCGCAGCTTGTTTTTATTTATTCGGGCGTTCAATTCTCCCGATTTTCACGAATTCTCGTACCAAGTGCAAAGTGGTCACACGAGACTTACCTTCTCGACGCATGCCCATTTTCAAACACTTCTTTAGCCGGCAGAATTGGCACTGGTTCCTATGGTGTTGGTCGATCGGGCAGTTCCTGTTCCCTCGACACGAGTACGTGAGATTCCTTCGTACGCTCCTCTTGAAGAAGCTCTTGCATCCTGCAAAGAAAACGTAAACAGTTCTTCAAAGAAATCGGAGCTCCTGAGACTAATCACTAGCTTCACACTTCTTTCGACATACAAAAACAAAAAGCTACGTCAATTAGTCCCTTCAGGCATGTCCTATCAATGTCCGACTGCAACGGCAGTAACTTAATAATTGTGTGCTGGCTGGATAGGAACACGCGGCCGAATGTCAGGCCGGAGAACGTGACAGAGGCCGCCTAATGATCCACCTAATTACAGAGTGATAAAATAATAACTCTAGCGCTGGCGCAATGGCTCGTTAAAAAGCAGAGGAGGTTCGGGAGAAGGAGTGTGACGCTCGATTACGTAAACTTCACAAGAGTGCATGTAGCAATATCAATCCTGCCTACCGGGCGGTCTCTTTATGACCCGAGCGGTTTCCTACTGCAAAGCTCTTCCGGCAGAAATTCGGCAGGGCCTGCTTGCCGAATGCAACCACCCTTTAATTAGTAATGCGTGTCTCGCGAGCTTTTTCCCCAAGTCCGTCAACCTGGAAGTCAGAGGGGAGAATGCGATGCATTGGAAATGGTTGCGATAGTACCAAGCGGTAAATGGCATGCGCCATTAATTATACAGCTGGTAAGGTGGCCGGTGCTGTGCACCCACCGGGCGAAGATAGCAGGCTGGGAATAGCAAGGGAGCAGCGAGCGAGCGAGCATGGATTCGAAAGTGCTGCCAGTCCCGATCACGAAAATCCTATTAGCGCGGCTATCCGTGTAGACGCGACAGAGGAGGGAGATATCGAGTGTATGCTGGCGTAGATACTTGCTGCTCCTTCCTTCTTCCCCGAGTATAACGGTAACGAGTAGCGAGCTTTCTACCGGCGGATACCTATTCCTCGTTACTCGGCACATGCCACTGGCCAGTTTGCTCCCAGCCACTTCCTTCCCGTCCGATCTCCTTTCTCTTTCTTAATTAACACCGGATTTCCATCTCGATCGCTTTATTATCACCTAACCGAGCGCGCTCCCGCTCTTCTCTCGATTAGGGGCTTTTCCAGTTACTTATGATGTTGCTCTTAATCGTTCCACCCTTTCAATTTATCCCCTGCAAGAGGTGGAGGGCCTGCGTGGCCTGATAAAGCGATAGAAGGTTCGATTTAATAAACAGCGAAACCGCCGCTAGTAATAATGGCTTGCTAACGGAGCACGTGGTAGGCACGTGAGGTGAGCTGTTCACTCGCTCGCTCGCTCGTTGCTCGCATACCGATCGCTGAGGTGAGAAGGTTGATCATGCTGGTTCTAATTAAAGCAGTTGTCTTTCCAGCCTCCCGATATCCACACCTGTACACCCTGCCTCGATGCAGTCGCCTTCCTCGTCCCCGAGGGAAATAATCTTTTCGACTCTACTTCCCCAATAAAACAATCAATCAGATCGAACTGGGAAGTATCACATCAGTTTTAGGAGAACAAACTGTTGGCAGAGAGCTCGGTGTGTCTCGCCGAGATTTCTTAGTGGATTCGCGTCCTAGGTGAGTGATATTCACTGGTGCAACGAAATTGAAGAGCGCACTCGATCCTAGAGCGAAGGGTATCCTCTAAGGTGCAGCTTAAGCTGCAAAGCGAACTACCGTTATGCCGAGCGAGACGCTAACGTCTTACGATTAACGACGCGATATCCTTTTGCAACGCCATGTGCTCCGCGCGACCTAACTCGCCCGAAGAGCAATCTCACCTGACCGCGCTCCTCTCAGACTCCAAGCGAATCGATCCACTCGGCTAGCATCCACATACAATTCTATATGCCTTTCTTCATCCAAAGTCTTTCCTAGTGCCATCACCGACAGACATTCTCTGCATGAACGTTGCGCCAAGCAATATACCTTCCCTCCCTCTCCCACTCTTTCAGGGTGGCATAACTACAAATTGCATGGTGCACGCAAATTACAGGATTACAGTAGGAGCGACTATGAGACAGTACATTCATAGTTGCACGCGTGTGTGAATGTATGTACATCTATGGACGGAGAAGGAGAGAGGGAAGGAGAGAAAGGGAGGGTGACTACTGTAGTAGAAGCAGTAGTAGTCAGCCGCGAATAGTACCAGCCTGAGTACATGCACGTATGTACATGTGGCTGGCGAATGCAGTTGGAAGGCAGAGCTGAAACAACAACTATTTATACTTTCAGATCGCCGCTGCCGCCGCCGCCGCCGCTGAGAGGCAGAGAGAAGGAGAGGAATGTATGTGTAGGATATTTGATAGACAAGGAGGGAGGAAGGGACAGTTGAAATTGCTCGCGTCATTGAATTTTCATTGCTTAGCCTCGTTCGCGGCCATTCCATCCTCCCTCTTCCGAGACCTATCTATCTCGCGAATGAGTCTCGCTGCTCCTACTCTAACCCTCCCAACCACTTCCTGGACACTGGCTTTGCATTCCTGGTCCTCCTGAGCACACCTTTACCGATAATTAAACTCTAATTGAATTCTTGACAACACCCGATCTATCATTCTCCGTTGATTGGCTACCGAGCTCCTTTATTAGCTACCTGAATTAATATAATACAAATAGCATTGTTTCACTGACGAAAAGGGCAGTATTAGCCTGTGGTGTTCACAGATTCCAGGATCAAGTTCAGTCGCTACAGCAGAGATTAGATCTCTTAATCAAAGGGGAGTGATTAAAGCATCAGTGATTTTAAGTTAGGGGGATGCCTAGAACTCATCCGATAGTGTGTGTCGGCTTGGCACCTCATTATTGATGGCGAGGGTACAAGATTCCTGATCGGCAATTTCCACGCACTGCTAGGTGCCCGTGGGTACCGGCGCGCCGCGCCGCACCGCACCGCACCGCGTCGGCCCTCCTATCACCCGGAAGAGACTCTTTCACATAGACGTGTATTTACAGACGGGGCATTCGCCGCAGTCCATATGTACATAGGCCGCAAAACCACGAGAAAGAGAGAGAGAGAGAGAGAGCGAAGTTCGAACTTGTGCTCGCAGAAATTACGAGCTGCTAATCTGCGCTCCGCTGCGCGCTGGCCAGCATGATCAATGACACGCTACTACCGAAGACACTTCCCCCAAGATGATCGAGGTCCAGCCGACCCCGAGGCCACTCGAGAGTACCGTTCGACAATAATTTAAGGACTGTTTTTAGCCAGAGAGATTAATGCCGGGCCGCCTCGCACGATACTTTTTTCTGATTTCAGTTTCTGACAGCTATCTTACTTCACTGTTCTTCGACTTCCACTGGAGAGCCGAAGCTACTGCATATTTAGAGAGCATTGACATCTCCGTGGGCGTATCTTTGAAATGAAGATCGTGTGTAGCAATTAAAGTCTTCTATTCAGAGTTTATCGGGTGATATCCATAAAAGTGAGTATGTAATTGAAATCCTTTGAAAGTAAAATTAGTTTTAATTTTGCGGCGAGTACTTATCGCCTGTCGATCGACATAGAAAGAGTGAGGATAAAAAGGTAGGGAGGTTGTGGCGCGGTAGCTGAGCGGAAGTAAGTCTCGGGCTTCTAGTGAATCGGGCGCAGTGGTGTCGGCAGGAAATGGCCAAGCGAGTTGTTTCACTTGGGAAAGAAGAAGAAGAAGAAGCGCGTGGCCGATTCGGTCAGTAACGTTTCGACTCGGCCGCGTAAAATTAACGACATTGTTATAATTAATTAGCGGCATGCGCGGCGGTGGCGATGGCGGTGGCGGGCGGCGGGCGGCGGCGGCGGCGGCGGCGGCAGACGGCAGCGACTCGCCAGTACACAGAGCCGCCAGATAGGGCAGGTTGGCTTCGTTAGCGAGAGATAATTGGTCACAGAGGATGCGTACGGCCAACACTCTCGTTCTCCCCGGTAATTCTACGCTCTCTGCCGAGGCTGCGTCGCTGGATAGCTAACGCTTAGAAGCTCCCTGTAACGCGTATGTATACTCCTTTATACACCAGATCCTGTTGGCTGCGCCTCTCGCACCTACTGCCACGGGAATCCTTCTCACTCAACAGCCAGCGGAACTCGGACATCCTTACACTTATCTTTCGCATCCAACACTCATTGCATTCGGCATACATTCCTCTAGTAGCCAGCCATTCTCCGCATCCTCTCACGTCCAATACGAGCAGTCTAAGAGCTACTAAACCTAGTGTGAAAAAGATAATCGCGCACTTTAATCATAATTGGGACAGAATCTCACGAGGTTTGCGTCGAACCTATTCGTCCTTTCGCGGGAAATTGGAACCGGTTGCGGGACTTCATTTACTCGTTTCGGGAAACAATGGGGCTGAAGAGGCAGGGGGCGAGGGTAGAGAAAATAGCGGACTGTGAATGGTGGGTTGGGGCACGCACGGGGGCAACAGTGGAAATGAGATTAATAAAGATTAGCAAAGTCGGAATAATATAATATGATCTCATTAGAGCGATTAGCCCGCGGGGCCTGCAGAATGTCTGGCTTCTTCTTCTTACTCTTCTTCCTCGTGGGGCGTGCGGTCTGGCTGTGGAAGGGGGCAGGGGGGCAGGGGGGGTCGGCTATATATGTACTGTGCGGTACGTAAGTCCGTAAGTCGGTAAGTAAGCGTAAGACTTGCTAGGGAGAACACGAAGAAGAAGGAAGCCCCTGTTGCCGCACACCAAGGGAGTATCTCAGACCGCGAAAGCCAGAATTAAATTTCCCTCCTCCGCCCTTCGCCAAACGAAGCGATATTTCTCTCCTACGTACTCGAGAAACCTTCCGAAAGCGTGGTCTCTGCCCATTGCCGCACTTCCGCTTCAAGCTGTCTTTCAATGTGCGTGTGTACTTTCCAACTTGTTATTATCTGCGGTTTCATTACTTCATTTTTTGCTACGGTGAACGAATGTCATTAAGGGCATTGCGCAATCCTCGTAGAGACAGCAGATCGACGAGCGCTTTTAAAAATGGGTCGGACACGCACTTTGCTCCTTGTGTACGCTAGAAGAAGAATCCGACTCGATATATCTTTCATAGTTTTCTCAATTATTAAGAGAAATTCGTCATGCTTGGTAGAATTATCGGAAATGACTCAGTCCCGAATGCTCGATACTCGATATTTGAGATCAATGGACATCAGATACCAAGTGCCTAACGTGAGCTCCGGGGCTTGCTTAGTATCTGCCTTTGAGCGGCGAATGGTGCTCGTGATGTGCCAATATTCTTTGTTGCTTTTACTAAGCAACTTGTTGCTTTAACTTGTATCAGTCACTAGTACACTACGGTAAAGAGGACAATAAATTTTAAAGGCTACATATATCGAGAGGTGCTATGTATTGGCGAAAGAATGAAAGGTCGCATCTCGACATGGGATCGGAGAATGAAAATCCTACCGACAAGAAAGAGAAGGGGTGGCCCAGGTGTGCCGAAATCTAGTGCCCTAGGAAATGAGGGGTTCTGGCTGCGTGGCAAGGGCTGCCATGGGATGGTATAATAATACGATGCACGGAGAGAGGACAGCCCGCGAAACAACACCATAATCATCGAACGAGAGAGAAAGAGAGAGCCGGGAAGAGTTTGTGGGTGGAGATGTTATCCCAGGCTGCGGCAGACAGCCGTCGCGTCGCCTTGGATTCCCTTGTAGCCCTTAGGATCCGATACACACTTCCACGGTACAGCCTTGTACCATAGCATCCGGCCGATCGTATCTTTCGGAAAGGCGAACAGAAATCGATTGTAACTCATAACGCCATTGCGCGCTTGTTCTCCGCGAGCGAAACCAATCTCACATCGAACCTTCTGCTTCACCTCTAAATCGCTACATTCATTACCGTCTCGTGGATCACCGATGCTGAATCAATACTGAATTAAGTCGACATCATCACTAACACCGAATCATGTCAGATTCACCATAATGGAATAGCTGACTGGGTAATATTCGGGCACAAGTTGAAATCTATCGGTTCGTCGGACATCTCGAGCTGTTAAATGTTCTCTTCTCGAAAATGAGTAGCAGCTTTCGGCAAAAATCTCGACACATATGGGGCCGCGTTACTCTAAAGCACAACTTTAAGACATCGGTATAGTGGTAATAGCGATCAAGTGGAGAAAGACTATTGCGCAATAACGAAAGATGAAGAACCTTGTTCGAGACGTGGTACCGTGAATGGGAGGAACCGGGGCTCCTGTAATCGGCAGATTAATGTTCGTCTCCCGAAGTTAATCTCCCCCGTAGGAGCCGCAGCGAGCCACCACTGCCGCCGGACGAATTTCAGCCGGGCGAACAACTCATTCGAAATGTTCGGGATCCCATGATTTGTCCCGATAGCACGGATTCTCTGCTAGGATCCCGCGGAGGATTCAATTTATGGCGACCAGGATGACGAGGAAGCTTTGGTATCCGGCTGGTTTTGCTGAGCCAGCCGGACTCGCAAGTCATACAGCTCAAAATATAGAGTGAGGCGTTCGGTAGCCAGACAGAAACTCTAATAGCAACTAGAAAGGATGTCATTTTCCTATTCAATGATAATTTCTAGGTGACAATAATATGTTAAAACAAGTTTTGCACAATTCTCATGATCCATTCTGATACAAGAATTTCAGAATCACGAATATAGCAGGTAGAAGAGTATATTCTTTGAAAGTCCTATGCAATCATAAAATATGGAAAGCTGACCAGGCCATTTAATGATCGGGCCATGTGCATATGAGTAGTGAGGTAGGGATAGAGATTCGCACAAGGTCTCGGCTGAGAATTGAGAGCGTCCAGTCTTTCCCAGGCTCGCCGGCCGGGGTACAAGTTCCGAATTGAAGAAGGGAGCGCGAGGAGTCTTTTTCGGGCCTATTTGTACAATGACCATCGGAAAAAGGTGTTGTTAATCGGAAGTGGCGAGGGGTCGGACAAAAGGGTGTCCGGTTTTCCGGGCTCCTGTAAGGTCGGGGCCGAAACGGTGGGTCCACTGGATCTCCCGCTGGTCATTAATCACCGCATTTTCCCGACCCAAGCCTAGGCAAACATATCGCGCGTACCTCACGTCACCGACCCAACATTTCGCCACGCAGACATACTAGAATTCGTCAGGACATCCACTCCCTTTAAGCAAACCGGTATCCTGCTTTTCAAGAATCCACTGCGCCCAATGACTCTTACATATTTCACCAGACACAAAGAAACACTTTTGGAACAAGCAAGTTTTGAAAGTCGTAGGAAATACCATAAACAAGTGACTGTACCCAAGACAGAATATCAAGTTAAGGGCAATTCTATTCTGCTATAAAACCAAATGTACTCTGCCGCATAGTAAACTAGATTCTTATCATTGAATTTCAATATTAGCTTGGAAATGGTTCGAAACTTGAATCGACCTAATAGTTTTCGTTTCGAGACCTAGCCGAGAAGCAGCCGTCGCGTCGCTCGCTAAATACCCCGGGCGGACGTAACACCAGTACACATGTGTTGGGACAACACCGAGGACGACTCGTCCTTGCCGGAGGCCTCGTAAAAGTCATAATTTATCGCTGGCGAGACGTAATGATCGAAGGAGCGCTTTAATTACAGAGCCTGGCCGGCAAAATCATTAGCTGGCCGCTCTTGGGGCGAACAGGTAGCCCCCCTTTGAACTGCCCTTTACCGCGCGAAGTGAAACCACCTGCGCGCAAAACGTGCCATCTCCGGCTCCGTGCCCCCCTCCACACCTCACCTCAACCCTCGATTCGCCCGATTGTATTCTTTAGGGGCAAGCATACACAGCCTCGCTCTCTGCCTCGTGGTGTCAATTGCTCAGTTGGGCCCTGCGGCCTGTTTTTTTCCCCCTTTGATTTACTCACATACAATCGCTCTATTACATCACAAATAGTGCTCTTTTTTGCCAACCGTTCCCTCTAACTTGCACCATTTATATTGACTATATTAAAATTTCAAATATCAGTCTTTCCATTTTCCTATCGGTTGTTTTTTTCATGGCAATTGGCAATATTTCTCACTGGAAATAGTAGGAACATCAACTGTGAGGGATTTACAGACCCAATGGACTGTCTGCCGGCCCTTTATCAGAGCGGAGTGAATTGATTTCGATGTCAAGCGATGTCAAGCGAGCGTATATTGCCGACAATACGAGCGAGGCCGGGCTCTCATTGCGAAGTCGTCATCGATCTTGCTTGCTAGTCATCGACGAATGGAGCAGCATCCAAGAGTAATGCGTAATATCACCGAGGTACTAAAAGCGTGCCGATTGTAGAGCAGTCTACTAATGGTAGATCTACTTGCCGCTTATTCCCTGGGAGCGACAAATTCTTCGGGGGTGGTGGTATGAGTATTACGGCAAACATAAGGGATGAAACAATGCGGAAAGAGGAGGTTGAATTGTCTTAGGTTCTGGGGGAGGGAGAGGGGAAGGCGTGATGAGAGTAGCGAGAGTCTATTGGTACGGTGCCATATCCCGAAGGTACGATCGCGTCGCGAGGGGAGTCCGTCGCCGTTGCCGGCCCCCCAGGTAATTAAGATTACCGGGAATAGAAATTATCGCCGGATTAAGCGTGTTATTAGCGCGGGGGACGCTCGCGCGCCACTCGGGCCAAGCGAGCGTAAGGGAGAAAGAGAAGAGCGGAGAGGAGAGGGCGAGATGAGAGGTGGAAAGCTCACCCTAACAATGGTAAATATCGTTACCGCGGCTGTAATTGGAACAGCCGGGCTCAGACCAAGAGAAAGAGAAAGACAGAGAGGGCAGACACACCGCTGTAACTCGAGCGTTCAATTAAGAGAGCCGGGAGGACTCTTAACCCGATGCTGGATTCCACTGGTTTCCACTGGCGCGAGACCGCATGTCAAATCTCTGATTCCTCGCTGAAGAATTAACTCAGCCGACGCCACCAAACGCCACCAAACGCCACTCGGCTATGGCAATTGCTAATAGCTCTGTCAATTAACCACTTCGTGGTAATTGTGACTCCTACATCGATCGCAGTTAATAGATTTGATTTAGTAAAAAGATATGGAGCCGCTGATAGAGACGGGCACCAGGAGGGTTGATGTATTCTATTAATGCTGGTCCAATTCATCTTCACGAGTTAGAAGGGTGAGTTCAGGTATGTGTAGTGAATCGAGTAGGGGTCGATGATCCTTGTTTGCCGATAGTAACACGGCCCGCTGGCTACAGGTGCGTAAGCCGACGCAGTAATCACGATAATGATATCACATGGCTGTGGTGTATCCTGGACGGTTGACTCTGCTCCACTCGTAACCTGTCGCCGCTCGAGCGGAAAACGCATAGGAACCAACAGCATCGCTGGACCTTGCATGCCGCTGATACGCAAACTCACCCTCAATTTATAACAGGTAACTGACAGCAGGAGCGATTATAACCCTTATAATTATAGCGGCGATAAAGATCAGGGCAATAGCTCATTGGCTAGGCCCTCATCTACTGGGAAGCGAGAGCGGGGAAGGACAGGTGGAGAGCGCGTGCGGTTTCAACAGTCAAAACTAAAAGGACGAATAATGCAGGTACAATGTTCGGCATACGTAAACGGCAACTAGAATCTACCTACGAGAATGCTCCCGCGAGGGAGAGGCTCTCTCATGAATTTTAATGAGAGTTCGGTAGTTGGACGACGCCAGCGAGACCACCGCAAAAATACATCCGGGGTGGCCAGACGCTTTTGCGAGCATAAGTCGCGGATTCCCGACTGGCGAGACGATTTCGCCGGTTTGTTTGGCAGACTACGAACCGGCAAGTCTCCTACAAGGAACCAACCGTATAAATATTGCCGAGACAATAGTCCAGATTCGGAATGCGGAAACTTGGGAATTACGAATTGAAGGACTTTCTCGGTACACTGGAATCTTTGTCGAACAATGGTCAGTCGAACCTCAAAGGAATTTGTCAAAGGGAAATTGGACGGACGGTTAAGTGTATCTGACAGTTTTTTGCCTGATAGTGCTGGGAGGGAATCACGTTTGTCGATTGAGAACCGAGAGGTGAGATCGAAGAGAGAAACGCGCAGTTAATCACCTCTCTCGGAGGCCCTAAATCAGGCACCGAGATATAAATTGGTGGGAGCAATCCGGTATCAATAAGGAGTAATTCGGGGTAATGGGGGCGGTCGAGGGTGGCCAAAGATACTCCTGAGTTCGGCCCGTGGGAGGACCTATAACTTCTGATTTCCTAGGGTGCTATAGATATCGATTTACCCGGAACCCATCCTATTTTTCTTCATTACCGAGAAGTGCAACGTTCCTCCAGTTGTACTTCCTGAGAATCCTAGAATATTCACGGGGCATTCGCGAATGACGCTCAACTCTTGATCGAAGAGTTTTGGCTCTCAAGTTCGGGAGAGTTCTAGAACAGGAGAGTTCTAGAATGTCGAAAGTATCGGAGAGTTGGACGTGGTGAGCTTACTGGTTCTCGTACGTTAAATTACAATTCGTTTCCCTCGTCACGGAGCGATGTCCCGAGTGCACCGACAAAGACTGAAATAAACAGGGTTCCCTCCCCGTTCTCGCCTTCCAACTCCCTCTCGGCCGAGATCGCATTTTCTCTCAGCCTTATTACATCGTTATTAGGCTCGTAACAGACGCGTAAGCGTTCCCGGGAACACCCCACCGAGTTATTAATGGTGACTCTTTGTTTTTTCGTACCCTCCACGCCCGCTGGACTCTCGCTCCCCGGCAATCGGCCGTGCTCTCTCTGTTTTCCTCTTTCTCTCACTGGCACGCCTTGTCGGTACCGGTCCCTCTTTTCCACTAGGATGAGCCCTCGCACGGATAAATTAACGGAGGTGCGAGCCTCCGAGGTTAGCGGGACGAACCCCGCCGCGAGGGGGGGGGGAGGGGGGAGTTTTGGGACAAATTGGTTAGCGGTTCGGAGTCCGAGAGGCTAAAGGGCCCGTGCTAGGCACAGCCAATCCATCTCGTAAAGCGTAAAAGATAGGAAGATAGGAGCAAGGAATTGTCTGAGCATTGCTCGAGAAACATTTGTCAGGTTAGCAAGTTTTGGCAAAGGATTGTTGGAGGGCTGCTTACCTTCGCAGGTGAATTGTCCGTAGTGCTTGCCGCTGCTTTTATCACCGCATACGACGCACTCAATGTTTGGGGACTTGTCAGTCTGCGAGCTGCCGGACTGCGAGCTATTAGCTTGGCTTCCGGGGGTGGTGCTCGGTGGCAGCGGGTCCCTAGGCGTAAGAACGGCCCCGGTGGGCACGAGGCACGTGATATCCTCCGGGGTGGCGGAAGGCGTCAAGTGAGTCGGCGGCATTGGGGGCGGCGGTCCTACTTGCAAGGGCCCGGCGGGCCCGGCACTCGCTGCCAGGCTGGCCGAAGGGTCCCGCGAGGCCCAGGAGGGCGGCGGGGCTACCAACGCCATCGAGGCGGTGGTGCCGCGCGCCGGGAACCCCAGCTCCAACGTGGTGGTGAACTCGGGGTGGTGGCCTCCTGCTGGCACCCGGCCAGGGAACAACGTCGCCGTCGCGGCCGGGTATACCACCCCGGCAGTCGCCAGGGCGTCAGCACCTACTGTCCCGCCGCGAACCACCCTGACGGCTTCCTTAGCCCTCCCTGAACACCTTGTATACCCACGCCCCCTTTACTCAACACACAACAATTATCTACTAATATCCACACTTGTCCTTCGGCCGATTTCACTCTCCAATTGATTTAGACTCCGGCTTCCTACTCCTCTTCCTCCTCTTCTTTTCCGTCTCTCCCCTTTTGGAGAAAGAACTCAGGACAGTGACAGTCTCCTGACAGTGGTCCAACACCCACCAGGGGACTTACACCTCGTAGCACTCGCTTTGTAAGGGAAGGCCACACTACTCCTCACTCACTCACACACTGCTCCGAGGTCGCACGCGTGCGACATCGAGATTAAGATTGTCATCGCGTATGATGCAAGTGTCGCACTCTTTGGGGATGGTGTACGCGCGTCCCGCTATCTTCACTCACCCCTGCTAGTTCGTCGGACCAACGTCGACAGACGTCACCCCCCCTTAATCTCCAGGCGAACACAGCAAACGGTGTCCAGTCACAATCTTCGCACATCAAACAGTCCAATTGCCGTGAATAAGTATAAAGGCGGTCACGTTTCTTCGGATTGACTAAAGTCCACTTGTCAATCCGTTATCAAATAGCGAAGCTCCCGTGCGAGACTCAACACCGCAACACCATGAGTCAACGTGGAAAAGTCCACGACGTTATTTCGAAGGAACACTTCACCACAGTTCGGCGGGAGTAGAAGACGCAGGAAGAGCTTCAAACGGGGCACCGTATATTCACGAGGGTGAAAGGTCGCACGAGGTTGTCCAAGCGGTCAACAGTGCAGACTGTGAACCGTGCCCCCGTAACCTACGGTGTAGGTATCGCTGGCTGTGCCCTGATAATCCCAGTGCACTCTTGGGATACGCGGTGGAACTGCTGGTCGGGCGGGCGGGCGCGCGCTTGCGTGCGTGCGTGCGTGCGGACGTACGTGAACGCGCGAATGCCGTCGAGAGTGGGTACACGAGCGGGCAAGCGGGCGAGCCAGGAGCGCGTGGGTGCCCGAGAGGGTAGTGGTGAGGGTGGCGCGCGTGTCGGATACGGCTTGGCGAGAGAACGCGGGGTGTACGCGTCTATACTCGGCTATACTCGGTGTGTATCCTCTCCCGGGCGCACTGGTCCGTAGAATCTCGTGCTGGCTGGTGGTCGGCTGGCGCGAGTACGCGGTACAAGCGGCGCAAGAGAGTAAAAACTATATACGCGCTAGACGAAGACGATGACGATGAAGGAGAAGAAGAAGAAGAAGGTGGTGTGGTGGTGGTGATGGTAGTGGTGGTGGTGGGTGGTGGTGGTGGAGGTGGTGGCGTCTGAAGAGTCGATAAAAAGAGTAAGGGAGCGCGTGAGCGAGCGAAAGAGAGAGAGGCAGATAGGTAGGTAGGTAGAGAGAAAGTGAGAGAGAGAGAGGGTAAAAAAGAGGTGATACTGGACTACCGCCTCGATACGACTATACTTGGGGCCGACCAGAGACCGACTGCCGTCGAAGACGACCCCTGACACCGACCTGCTTCCCTCCACCCGGAGAGCTCGCGCGGCTTTCTCGCGGCTGCCGAGTGTTGCTATAGCAACCGAAGGTGGGGTCGAGCCGCGGTCGCGCCCCGGAGAAGGTCTCATTGGCTGCCGGAGTGCCCTACCTCGGCAACTCCACCACGCGCAGCCGACCCTGCCTAGCTGCTCTTAGGCCCTGCTTCTACCTCACATCCACTTCGCCACTCGATCCTACGCTATTGCTATGCCATGCGATCCCTTCCCCGTCCTCTTCTCTCTACTCTCCCTCCCTCTCTACCACTCTTTTACTCCCGCTCACTCGCTCGCTCTCTTGCTTTCCCTCTCTGTTGGACTCGAGCGGTCCCCCTTCTGTCGTTACCTCGGCCCGCATCGCCAGTGGGCCCCTCGCCACCTCGTTGCCACTCTGACTCTCCGATACTCTGTCCCGTCCCGTCCCGTCCCGACCCGACCCGACCCGACCCATCCGCGCGCGCGATCCAACTCCACTTCGACCGTCGCTCTTCACCTCGCTCTTCCGTTCTTCTTCCCCTGCTGCTTCTTCGCTATCTCTCGCTCCTTCCCTCCCACCGGCCGGCGACGTTCGCTGCCTCCCCCCCCCCCCCCCCCCGCCCCTCTACTCGCTGTTCTTCACTCGCCGATTCCCTCTCCACTGCCGTCTCTCTAGCTCTAGCCTTTAGCTCGCGAGCCGCGCGTTCCGAGTCTCCTGTCCTCTGCCCTCCTGCTCTCCTTTACTCTTGCCCCCTGCTCACAGAGACGGAGAGAGAGAGAGAGGGAGAGTCGCTTCCTACCTTGCTTGCCTACTCCTCTCGCGCTCGAGAGCGAGAGCACGTCTCTTCATCGACTTCTTCCAGCCGTTGACGATATACTACATGTGCATCCCTTGGAATCTGCGGAGATCCTCTTGCTTACTTTTCTTATTCCACTGATTTTGCAGATCGAGATGTCCAAGCGTTTCCAGAGTCTAATCGGTCCGGGTTATCTTGGAACGTGTCCTGTTATAAACTGGTGTCTTTGATTATCTTAAATAAAAATTATTTTATAGATATGCTACTTCTGAGTTCGTTCACGTTTATAAGAATGTGGAGGGAGGAAGTTCGGGATGGTGGGTGGGTGAAGGAGGGTAAGGGGGCGGCAGAGGGAGGAAGCCGTTGCAAAAGCGGGTATCATGGATATCGAAGGGGTAAGATTGCAGGGAATCCTGGTCGCATTTCCTGCGGTTTCACAGTCTCTTCTTTCCGCAACTGGAAGTCGTGGGTGAAAAGACGACGGGTGGCGGGTGGCGGGGTGGAGGAGGAGGAGGCGGCGGCGGCGGCGGTGGCGGCGGTGGCGGTTGGGGCCGAGAGGGTGAGTTGAGTGTCGTGGTGGTTGCTGAGGGACGCGAGGTCAGAATGAGAGGGCGGCAGCCAATGGGGACGAGGAGTCAAGTGGGGCGCGAAAAATGGGCCGTCCTGGCTTCCATCCACTCCCAGGGGCTGCGTAAGGGTGAGGGTAAGTCTGGCGGCGGAGTAGGGTGCGGAGAGTTTCGAAGACGACCGAGCCATCGAGCTAGGGTCAGTCGGGTCGCAGCCCTGCACCCCGACAACCCTGCACCCTTGATACCCTGGAACCCTCTGCCATGTCAACCCTTGGCCCCTCGCGACTCGCAACTCGCGTTGCGCGAGCTACTCACCAACCGGCCAACCGAAAACGAGCCTTCCTCTTCCCTCAACACTCCTCTCCTCTCCTCTCCTCTCCTCATCACTCCTTTCCTCTTTTCTCCTCTCTTCCATCCTTTACTTTTGTCGCTCCCGCACGAGCCACGAAATCCAATATTTCTTTCGATGCCGCCTTCCTTCTACGCTTTGCCCTCGGCTTTCCGGCTGGATTACCACGGCCCGCCAACCGCACACATGCTTTTCTATCACTCCTACAGTCGCCGACAAAATCATCTTAGCCATACGGCTCATGCAGGAAGTCACAGTGTCACTATACACTTGAATCTTATATTCTATTTGAACCCTAAGTGCTATTACAAGCATGAGAGAAATATTCTTCGCATGTCTTTGATCCGTTCGCAAGGGATCCAAATGAGTGGCTGGGTTTTCCAATGCTAAGAATTTAACGATTCTATTGGTACCGCCACACGAGTCATCTTATAGTAGATGGCATGCTTAAGACAAGGAGTAGAGAGAAAAAATAGTTTTTGGCGAGCGGTGCTCAGAGAGAAGCAGGTAGTAGACTTTCGACTGCGATGCGCCTGCAAATAGAGCCGACGAGAGCAGAGGCGCCCGTGGCATTCGCGGTCTTGAACCACCGTCAATAATGTGCCCTTTGACTGATCCAATGGCTAAAAGTCAGCGTTGACGTTGGCGGGTCAAATTTAGGATATACCGCTGCAACAATCGCCCAGATGCTATTCTTCGTCGGCGTCATGCGAGCCCACTCGACCGACATTCCACGACGAAAGTTGCGACGACCTCACTTGGCAGCCGATCGCCGATCGCCACTCGCTCACTCAGGACTTGTCCCATTTTCTCTCGATGTCTTTTTCAGCTCTCTGCAGTCAACTACCATCGTATCGACTCGATCCACCTCAATGCAACTTGAACAATCGTTATAACAGCGTTTGCGCTACTTTTGGGATACCGAAACCACCTAACCTAGACCCGACCAATTCTCTTGAATTTTCTCGATCCAGCTGGTCGACACTTAGTTTCCCGTCAATCATCAAGATAGCCGTATCCTGTTAGGAAGGTAAGAACGAGCTGGCGAGCGTATGTATGTACATACATACACATACGTGATCGCTGGCGGGTGGAGGGTGCCTAATGGTCGCCGGCGAGTCTATGGGGAGGTGGCGGTCGTCGGCGAATACGCGGCGCAACATCCTACCCGTGAGAGGATGGAGGAGCCACCACAGCGGGTGGTACGGAGGTAATGGGGGTGGTGGCGGGGGGCGTACAAGTGCATATCGGTGAAGGGGTGGCTGAACAATGCGCTCATTCAATGCGCTCTAGATATGATTACCGGAAACCATCCCATAATTACTTTTTGTACGTCGAAAACGTAGCCGAGAGAGCCACCCCTCGGCTCGAGCTCTCTCGCCTCTTCACTCGATGTACTCTTTCTCAATCTGATTCCCTCACTCTCTCCCCCCACCCACCCGCCCACCCACCCCGCCCATCCCCCGTCGGCCTTCGGTCGCCCGTTCGCTCGCTCGGAGGCTCTCACTATCTTTCTTCTTCTCTTGGACGAGTGGATGATCCTGTGCACCACCGTCGCCCTCTGATTGTCTGTCCGGCTATCATTCGGCTTTCTCGTGTGTGCGGCCCCTCAAAACACACAGTGCCGCGACTTTCCGGGCAGCGGTGGCCTCTCGCTCTTGCTGCTGCTCTGGCACACACACACACACGCGTGCACGTGCTTGGTGAAGGCGAAGCTTCGCGATGCTTTTAAAGTGCCAACAACGCGCGCCCGCTGTTAACATCCTCCTTTCGAGATGATTTATAGAAATTGTTACCCAACCCCTCGCCGCCCTCGCCGCCCTCGCCGCCCCCTTCCGCCACCCGCACCCACCACGGCGACAGTATTCGTGCAAGTATTTGGAGGCTCTTCAGCGTTACCCCGGCCTTCCCATTTGCACTGCACTTTCGTGCCATTCCGTGAGCGGGAGATGCACTCTCTAGTTCCACCGAGTGCCCTGAACTCCTTTCCGACCGGGGACGAGTTAATGCTCGCCCTGTAAAAGGGCTGGGAATTGCAATCGGAAATTTGAATTTTACCCGACCGCGCGCATCATCTTTCGGGGAACTGTTAAACGTTAATTGTACGTTGCAACATTTCGTGCAAACAATTACTATTCCCAGCGGCATAGACTTGGGGCTACGCGATGGGAGAAGGTGGAACGGTGGTTGAACATATCAGCTTTGAAAATCCGATTAAAAAGGAGAAGAGACTGCGTCGAGCTGGAGGCAAAGGGGAGAAAATCAGCGGTGGTGGTGGTGGTGGTGGTGGTGGTGGTGGTGGTGGCGGCGGCAGTGGCAGTGGCGACGGTGGTAGCACGGCTGTGCCCGCCACATTATGAGTGTGTTCATATTTCCTGCGTTGCCTCCTTCCTTCCCTTATCTCTCTCCACCACCCCTCGCCGCCCTTTTGTTCGCACTCTTTCGACTGTTAATGCTGCGAAATTAACTCCACCGGAGGACAGAGCCCGGAGTTTAAGAACTCTGCTATGTACAAGGTATATGCCACTCCGCCTCTTTGCTCTCGCTCGCTCGCTCGCTCGCTTCTTGCCTTACCCTTTTCACTCTCGTACCCACCACCTTCTCCCCTCCATTGTTCTAGCAGGGTATTATTTTAACATTATCAGTTACTCTGGCGGGCTTAATTAATTTATTTATGAACCTCTCTTCCAACGGCTCGGGCAGAATCAGAGAGAGGGAGAGCGAGAGGTAGTGAAAGGGAGGGTGAGGAAAAAAGAAGATGAGGGAGGAGTGTGTCCGGAGATTTGTCTCCGGAGGTTCAGCAGTTCAACCCCTTGTCAAGATGAGTCTTGGTCTCTCTGTTGGTCTCTGTCGGGAGTCCGCTCCTAGTCGGGCCGCCGAAGGACACGGCCCTAATAACGCTTCCTCCTTTATTGCCTTCTCTCCTGCGGCTTTATCGTCGCCGAAAGAAACTGCCCCGCGTACCAGAGCGGCGCAATTGGAATTGTGTCGCAGACTAGCACTGCTCCAACGCGGAGAGAGAGAGAGGGAGACACAGCTCTGAGTAGGGAAAAGGGAAAGAAGGGCAGACGGTGCGAGCGAGCAAGAAAGGAAGTACATAGATGGGGAAACAGGGGTAGCGATGGAAAAAGGGCGAGAGCCATGGAAAAGGGGCTTGTGCAGCCTCTAGGGTTACCAAGAGAACGATAGTAATGAGAGACGGCCGATTACCGGGCTGGCGTTAAGAGTCTCGTAATGCACCACGATTCCCTTAACCGCTAATTACTCGGCCTCCACATTGACAATAGGCTTGTTTCTCTATTACTCCTGTCGGCTCGCCGAGTGACGAAAAACACTTCATCCACTGTCTACTTTCTTTATTTCGAGCCGTTTAACATAGTTGGATGAGTACTGTACCATCCAAAAGTCAACCGTTGTCCGATGGAACTACATATTAACTTCGCTTTGCATACTGCCGGTAAGCCAAATTTTGTCAGTGCTTGTCCGCTTAAGAAGTTTGCGAAAAAATGAATTTTGAGCTAGGGGTCTGGAATTTTCACCACTTCTTCCTCGATGCAAGAAAACATACTTCATCAAATTTCAGGCCCTGAAATAGTCTTGTAGTATGGAAAACATGGGGAAACCTCAATAAGATCTCGATTTTATTTGAGTTTTATTAACTTCATTACTCAAAAACGAAATGGTGAAAAATTCTGCAAAAACTTGTACGCATTCGTAGAATATCCGTAAAACACAACTTAGTTTTATACGATTCTATAAAAAAGTAAAACCGTTAAAATTGCTAATGTGAGGAACTGATGGGTTTTGACTATGTCACACGTGTTCAAAGTATCAACTTCAAAATCGATTATCTCCGGAACGACGTGGTCAAGTCCAATACAATTCCGCCAGTAGTTGTAGAACCTTATAAATATTGTTCTCCCAAAGTTTAAACAAAATCTGTAGAAAACTGTCTTTCGATACAAGTACCTTGAGAATCTCGACGGGAAATGAATACGCGCGAGCTCACGCGGGAAACTCTCCCTCTCTCTCTGCTGAAGATCTGGTTATAAATCAAGGCAGGAAGGAAGGGAGGAACCCTCGATGTCCGAGAAGGGACAGCGAGCCATTTGCATAGGCGAGGAGGGAGGCAGCAGAACCTCGGAAGTTTTCGTCTCGAGGATATGCCGACTGGTCACTCGATTTCGGGATCACCTGTCCCCCCGATTATCCGGGGTCAAGATAGCCATGGGGGATGAGTGACCGCTGACCAGGACACGGGAACCCGTCGCGGGCCCTTAGGCCCCCTTGCCTACTTCGGCTTTACGATAAATTAATGGTTTTTCCGGGGTCCCGCTGCTCTCTCACGCAAAAATTCAAATCGTAGCCCCTTTCCATTCTTCTACCTGCATGGAACACTTCCTCCTCGTAACGGAAGCATCGGGAGGTCAAGTAGATGGGCCCTAGGTTCGTTGAAGAGTTCCAATTGTTTGTTACGAGAGGCTTGCGTGCCGTTGACAGTTTCTGCAAACGTGGAAAACTGCGTAGCAAAAATAAGAGGCGAATGAGTATTTCTCAAAGCGCAGTGGCACGAGGAAAAAGTATAACTTGAAAAAAGTGGAGGCGGGCGAAGGTAAACTTTGGCTGGCAATGGAAATCGAAGCAGTGTAAACGACCGCGGAGTTTGGAGAATGAGGGTGGTTTTGTGCTCTGTGAGGCGGCCGGTGTACAATTAGGCTAGAAGGCTCGGAGGCGGATCGACATCGTGAGAGAAAGTTCGCAATGTAACAGAGAGAGGCGCACGCTGGCGTACGCTGCTTCGAAGCTGAGAAGCTCGGCCGAGAAAGGCACTCGGCCCGTGTTCAATTCGGAAATGGATCTGCTTCGCTCGGACAATAGCTCGTAGGATCATTAGCGCCCGGTAACTCTCAGGGGTTGAATCCCAGAGAAAGGAAAGACCGGCAGTCGCGTTCTCTCACTCGGCTGAATGCAGGTGGCAGGCTAATGGTCTTATATCAAACATCAAACATCAAACATCGACTGACCGTTTAAAGCCAGCCTTCTACCTCGACGTCTGCTAGCCTGCTTCATCAATCTCTCGAGAAATTTCCACGTGTGTAAACAGACTTATTGCAAAATTTCACGGAAACGATCACTAATCGATGCGCACGTCTCGCACAGATGTCCGAACGTTAAATACGCGTCCCTCCGTGCCGGACATTCTGCATCCCGACAATCGCTTGTTCTTCCCACGCCACACCATTTTCCTCATCGTTTAACTCTTAATATGGCTCTGACCGATTGCAGCATGCGAGACTTGTTTCATCTTTCCTTTTCCCTGAATGAAGTCTTTCTTCCGTGGTCGAAAACTGTAATATCATCGAGGGGTATTGATTTGATAGCGGAGTTCATTCCTTTTGACGCGCGTCAACACAGGCCGTATTTAATCAAAAATATTTGGCGGTGATTCCGTGTACCGGATACTTCGTACAAAGTTCTTATTTTGAGTATTTTCGCATTTTTCATTAACGTCGAGTTATCGCTGTGAACGCGTATCTTTAATTCGGAATTGAAACTTCGCTCTTACTTTGATCTTTCTCTTTAAATATCAGACCTCATTCATTTCGCGAGTTCAACACTCCCGTATCGCAGTATCGATAATAGAGCACGTATACTCAGAATTACTAGGGATTTGAATAAAATTAATGTATTTTCCAGGTTGTATCATTGCCATGGCGAACTCGATAGGCATTGATTTTGGGGCGTTCGGTGGTGCTCGCCGGTGCGAAAGGGGATGACATTTAAAAGAGGAAGAGCATAGTGAATATCTCGGTAGTGGGAGCGGTATCGAGGGAGACGAAAGGGATCCCGACAGGTTTCCCCTCAATTGACGCGAGTACGTCCACTAATGTTGCCTCGCCTGACATATGGCCGATACTGATTGCACCGCGGTTTAACTTTCAACCAGCGCGTGTCTCGCGTGGTTTTGCCTTCCGCACCCTTGGTAATCACCCACCCTCGTGTCGACCTTTTCAATCGTTGTGTCGAGAACGCACTCCCCGCAACCCCAGAAAGAAGCCACAGCTGATGAACAAAGAGGAGATCGGTAGCCTCAAAGATTTACAACTAAAGAATTCATGCCTCCCGCACATCTCTTTTTTTTATTACGGTTTCGCATTACATCGGCTAAAGTACTCAAGGTTATTAGCGACATTACTTAGACGGCCATGAATATTTGATAGCGTTCAAGTTTTCCCTCAAAGTCACTTGTTTACTTCTGCTGGCTAAATCGAAATACCCCCTGCGCAGTTAATCGAGTGTCGAGAATTCGAATAGGAGACTAAGGAGGAAGCTGAAGATTTCCACGGGTTAATCGGCCAGAAATAAGAAGCTCTTCTAATGACAGATGACGTGCTCGCCGATGAAAAAAGCTGTATGGGCGGCCTGGGCGGGGGCGGGGGGGGGGCGCGCGGAGGGGGCGGTAGGGTGATATAGCGTGTCGAGGCACCTACGCTCTTTGCGGGGGTTGGCAAAGAAAGGTGGATACGAGGGTGGCGGTGGTCCCCCGGGGTGCCTATTGTCCGGAATACCCTGATTAAAAACCCATTCCCCAGTTACGCGCTTTAGAAAGCCGCTCGATCCTAAAATTCGACGGGAGACCGAGTGCGAGGCTAGAATCCTTCCTCCTCCCTCTCTCATACCAGGCACACAGACACAGGCGCACAGAGAGACACATATTCCCTCGAATCTCGGCCCGTGCGATATCCTCCTCGGCCGGTGTTTACGCTCGATAAGAAGAGGAAAGAACGAACGCGCCCGGAAACTTATTACTCCGCTAGCTCAGCCTCTCTCGGTGCTTTCAATCATTCCGTTGCCGGTTTCTTGTTGTCGTCGCTCACGTAAGGCCTGGCACACATTGTTTGCGCTCGCTGTTACTCCCAGTACTGAGGACTCCATCGGAACTCGACGATAGCACGTGTATACCTTTTACTCCTTTCAGTCGGTTTCGAGAGGAACCCTGATTGAAAGATTATCCCAGCCGAACCGTAGACGTGATTTGTACTCGGCAACACTAACCTGCATGATTCTCCGGGATGATTCTCCATAGATATTTCTCAAGTAATACTAGTAAGGAATTTTAAGGAGGTCTGACGAAGAGCTACTATGATCATTCGTTAAACTATAACTAACCTCAATAGATTATCCATAATATTAATTGGCTGCTCAGAAAGATAATGAATTCCGCTTCCTATTGGATGCTGATTACTTAGTGGCTTTGACGGGCAAGCCGAATAGTTCTAGCTGACGTATCAGTCGTAAAAACCATTACTCATCCTAGTAGATCGCCGGTAGATCCCGGAGCAGCCAAGCCAAGAGATCGTCATCGAGTGAGATCCGTGCCGGCGCAATTTGCAATTTGCATGCCGATTCGATTCCGCGTTACATTCGTTAAGGAGAAAACCCGGCGGTCATTAGCCAGACGGGCATCACTCGTTATCTTGGCGCGCTGATGACCAGCGCAATGAATGGCGCGTCTCCACCACTTCCACCGAGTAATTCGAACTATCTGCCGACTGATCGGCTTCGCCTAGAACTTCGCTCAAGTCGACACGACACATTAGAATCAACTTTGCCAGTTGAGGAAGGTGTCTTTGGTCAGAATAAAACGACGCGACGCCAGTCTTTTACAGAAGCTGCAGCTATCAAGTGTGAAAGTCCATCAGTCTATCTTATAGTTGGGTGATGAGAAGCAGCCGAGATTAGGCATCGCGATCCCTTCATGGCAGAGAGTGCGGCCCGATCTTTTTCTGGTCCATGAATCTCTTAATCGGGTGTGGCGCGGCTGGTTCGTTCGAAAAAAGGAGAAAGGGTGAAAGAGGGGGGGGAAGGTTGAGCACGTCCCTCGTGCGAAAGACAGTAAGCGGATACAGTTGTTTGTCATCTACCTGTTCACCTGTGCGTGTTCTCGAGCACGTGAGCGTCAAAGTCGACTGCGAAAGGGGATCGGGATGAGAGAGGGAACGGATGATGAGGACGACGCCGCGCCGGTGAGGGAGAAAGAGGTTGCACCCCACACAGAGCAGCCACAGAGAAATAATCGAACCAGTTAGGTTCAAAGGGTTCCTCGGCAGGAGCGCATATAAATCGCAGCATCACCACTCACCGCACGCGCACCGAGAGAGTCGAATTACACAACATCCGATCTGAATACCGGCGCATATTCACATGCATATGCAGCGTGTGTGCACCCGAGTGGTGTAAACTGACAGTGATACTGTATAACCGGAGCAATAGAGCCGATACATCTTGGTTCTTCCCTCCGATTGAATTACCGATTAGGTGACTCAGAAATTCTCATAAACCATTTGTCGGCGAAAGGCTTACTTTGAAACTCAGATTAGCTAGAGAGATTCATTATGGCGCAGTTCTAAAGTTTCTACTGATAATTACCTGTAGCATTATCGAAAGCTTGCTGGTAAAAAGATAAAATCAATGTGGAAGAGGAGTGAAGGCAGTTGGAGAGTAATAGATGAAAGGCAGATCAGTGGCGGAGGCTGGGCGACGGTAGCCGGGGATATTCGGCGTGGAAGGTCATCGCATCGGGCGGGCCTACCTTCCTTTGAGCGGGAGGGCGAGTAGCGCGCACGTTAATCAGTCGACTCGTCTCGGGTCATGTCAAGTCCGGGCAGAAGAGCCTCGGAGGATTAATTAAGCCGTAATTACTGGACAGCCCCCCCAGTCGCTAATGGGCAACCTGATATTTGTGAAAGGCCGCGGAATACCGCGTGAATAGGTACCCTCAAGTCAGTCAGTCAGTCAGTCAGTGAGGTCTGCTTTCTCTCTTTGATTATCGAGCCTCGATATGCTTCTGAATATATCCAAGTATGTAAGTACCTTCCCGAGACGTTCCTCATAGAGCCGAACTCATTTAACTCATCTCGACACTTTTTCTCTTGGCGAGATTGTTCTTGTATCCGCACTCCATTAGTCAGCATCGCTTATCATTATTGCCTTGAGCGGCGAGCGGTTACCGTGCTAATTCGTGCATCTATTCTGATAGCGGATCGGCTGCATGTTCTGCCGGACTTGTACATCACTCCCATAACAAAAGGGACTACTCATCATTATACATTATACACTGCAGCGAAAAGAAAATCCCTTGATGGGCCGATGTCAGGCGAGTTGGAGTCAACGGCTGACCGAGCAGGAAGCCCCGCTGGATGGCAAAAAAAATCTGGGTTCGTTTTGAACAGCGAGGACAACGTGCAGAGGCACGCACCAACTCTGAATCGACCATGAGGCCATCCTGAAAGGTAATTACTCCGCGTTAGGTGCAAACAATGGCCGAGGTAGCCCTTGTCCCGCGTGAGAAACAAAACCCCCTGTTAGCCAGCAACTGGCACCGACTCCTGGGACATTCGGCTCTCGCATACCTGTGTCCACGGTAACGGATACAACACAAGGGCCAGTTAGAGCCACCAGGATTATACCTTTAACGTCTCGTCCAATGAATTACATGAGCATTAATCAGCCGTGGATCGGGGGGAAGGGTTGCTAAAAGCCTCGTCCTGCCATGGAAAAACACAGGTCCCACTCTCTAAATGAAGTTAACATCAAAGGGCCTCCTCTCAACTGTAAGAAGCACTCGAGTTAGTTCTTCTCTCGCGTAGCTGATAGAGAGGCATCGGTTTATGGATTTGGCAACATGCTAGTAGACGCGTCTACGCACAACTGGCTACTACAGCCAATAAATGTGCAATGAAAGTGTAGCGGCGAGGGCCGAAGATTTCTCTAATGCCTCCCCGGCGCGCAAGGCACCGGTCGTGAAATATTCACGGACCATCGGTGGTTTCCCAAGCACTGGCGGTAGAGCGAGGATCTCCCTCTCTCTCTCTTACTCGCGCGCGCACACACACACACACATACGCACATATACCGAGGCGTATACTCTGAGCCCGTTGGCTAAGCGGTTGCACACTAACCACCCACACGTTAATCGTCAATCCTGTTAGCAGCACGCCGACAGGGCGCCCCGCCGCGGCAAAGGATCATCCCTTAATCTGTTCATTCGCATCCCTGCGGCCTCTCCGCGGCCTGTCTACCTCCTTCTCCCACCCCAACGCCACACGCCCGCGGCCTCCTGCCACCCCTCTCGCTCTTCTGCATACTCGAGATCGTACGAACGAGTGATTTCGAAACTCGAATCCCGTGCCAAAACTGCCAGTACACACCTATACCTAACCACTCCATCCGCCCCTCTTCGCCCCGCTCTCCTCTAACCCCCGCGGCTTGCCGATCGGGGCGCAACATGCACCCGCCGAGCCCCTCGCACCCACAATGCCGCATTATTCACGCAATACCGCGTCCACATTGTTGCTAATGCGAATCACACCCGGTACTCCAGCCTCTCCCTCGGCCCCTCTCGCTCTTTCGCCAGCACACAACGCAACCGGATCTTATCAGTACCGCGGCGGCGCGGCGCGGCGCTACCTTCCGCCTCTTGGATTTGCTCAAGCGACGACGTGCGCGCTTCCCATTTACTGTCCTGCCAAATGGATCGTAGACACGGAAGATGATACAGCTCTTTACTTCACCCGATTATTGAAGGTTTCCTGTTTTTCTAAATAATATTCTGCGTTTTTCGAAGACTGCTTCTTATAGATGTGTAGATGCGTTGTATTATGTGCTGGGTGAACTGTAATGGAAAGATCGTGTGGCCAAAATAAAAGGCGAAGGAGAGGGATGGTTGCTTAATAAACACATCTCGGAGCGCGCTAAGCCGCACGAGCCAGTAACTGAGAGGAGAGGAAGAATGGCTGGATGGAGTCAGGAAAACAGGTAGTACTTCTTGTAGCTACGTTGTACCCTTCATCTTTCGTGGCAGGCTTTCTCTGTTGCGCCGGTGGCGATGGGTAACACGGCACACAATGGTAAATGAGATTTTTTGCGAGCGATTGAGATCGAAAGAAGGCTGATGGGAGAGAGAGAGAGAGGAAAAAAGAGACAGAGTGAGTGAGTTCACGGAGTTGCGTAGCCAAGGACCAGGGGGATGGGCGTCATTGTTTCCCTCGGGAAGGAGCGAGACTCTACCGATAATAGGGTGCATCCCCCCAAGAGAGAGAGAGAGAGAGAGAGGGGGGGGGCTTTCTGGAGAAAGGGTTGACAGAGGAGGCTTTTAATACTTGCGGTATCGTGCCGCTATTGTCGATAAAACGCATCGAATGGATTACCATAAATACTAGCTCTGCTGCACAGGCCCACCGGAAAAGAAAAAGATGCTGCTCTCCTTCGACATTCTTGGATGATGCAGTGAGAGTAGTGAGTGAAGATCGAAGAATTAGAAGCAACCTCACTGATAGTGTGAGATTGAAGGGTACTGGGAGATATGCTTTCAAACGGACGGGAAGAGTTTTTGTCATTGGGAATCTTATTTCGCGATGTCATGTTGGACGCCTACCCTTGGAAGCGTTCGAGAGGAGGATGACGGTGACCCTCGGCCGGAGGCTGTTAACCCTTGACGCGCACTAGCCGGTTCGCTCCTCTCCCTCTCCTTGTTTGCCGCAGGCGAGACCGGGATCGAATTCATTTGCCTGGATCCAAATGCGCGGCTCGTACATCAACCTGTCATAATTAATAGCGCGTTTTTCCTAGGTCGACTCTATCCCTCCATCTTAACGCTTCATCTTGAGAGCAGCGAGCTCTACCCACCAGATGGTCTCCCTTGCGATCCTGCTTGCCTCTTTCTTAGTTCCGCAGCGCGCGGATTACTCGCCCTCGTGTCAGCCGTTGGAGATCCACCAGGAATCTCTCTGGCATCTTGACGTCGAATCAACGGCAAACACCTTCCAACTTCCTGTCACTCGAAATGGAAACGCTTCTTCGGATAGTCCTGAATCATTTTCATGCTAACTTTTATTTCAGTATTTCACTTGAACATCTAAGCTATGAATTTTGTTGGAGAGGTTGCGACGTGGCGGAACGCGCGCTCCTGCAAGCAGGTTATCAGCCGCGACAAAAGCAGAGCTTAAATCATCGTGGAAGTGTTGGTATACTGTACAGCCAATGTCGCTTCTCGCCCCCTCCTCTTTCCCTCTCTCTCTCTCTCTTTCTCACTCTCACTCAGTCTTGGTCTCTGAGGCCCCTTGAAACCGTACTATTATAAATGTGGGTTGGTTGGTTCCCGGTGGTTTCGGGTTCGCAAATTGGCGACTTGCCGACAAGCACACCGCCGGCGACGAGGGCATCAAGACGAAGACGAAGATGAAGGCTGCCGAGAGGGTTCGAGGAGAGAAGTAGGAAGAGAAGGAGGAGGACGGTGCAAGGTTTCGACACCGAAGCGCGAAACCAGCGGACACGGCTAATTAGGTGAAACCCTCGGTGTGATAACGGTATAATTAATTGAAACGTGGATTAATGTCGCGGGATTAGTCTTCTCAGGAAGCCGGCAACTTCTGCCTAAAAGCAGTGCTGAATTTCTCCTCAAATCTATTCTACGCGCAGTTGTAGATAGTTGGAGTATCAAATGAATATGACAGTTTTCCAAGGTGACAAAGCATATTTCCCAGGGCTGAACGAGGTTCACCAGATTATATATCAAGCAAGCAGTGCGGTACACAGAGGCGTCACATGTTGCCGAGGAGTGGCGTGCAGATATGAGAGTGCAGCTTTCTCGGCTAGTTTCCTCTAGCGCTATTCAGCCTGTCTTCTTCCATGTGCACTATGGCAGACGTCTTGTCGAGGAGGTGCACGGTTGCACTCCCTGGAAGGGAATATGGCTGGACGAGGTCTGATGGACAGAGGAGAGAATAGGGAGCGGACGGGAGATGGAAGCGTGCGCGATGGATACTTGGAGGAACGGATGGCAAGTCCGTATATACAGAGAGAGGGAGACAGACGGACGGACGGACAGAGAGCGAGAGGACCGGGAGAGTACTGTTCACTGGATGCGGTATGGCGTATGCCATATGGCTAATGGCTTCCGCGTTGCTAAGCATCATTGATAGGACACCGATGCTATGGTGTCAAGGATCGCGTTCGTGGCCCTTGTTACCGCGCGCCGCTCACTCCCACAGAGAGACCACTCCGTTTGAGAGGATGGATCACCGATGTATCAATGACCAGATTGATTGCCTCCACTCTCCCTTCCACTCCAACTCACGCTAAAAACCGGCTATTGTAACACTTTTCAAACAAATGTTGAGTAAAGGATATTTGCACTGGCCACTCTTTCCGGAAAGAAATTTCCCACCTACTACTTGCATGAGTACATGCATAGCTACTTAGTTTGCTTTGTCGTAGCAGAAGACTATTATCGTCATTAATTCCGGCCCTTTTCGGTAGAAGTACTTAGCTATTGGTATTTAAATGGCTGGTCAAAGACTTTAGATGGTATATAATAGAATCATGCCTGATTACGATCTCCATCTCGCAGGGGAGCCTGGATTCCTTGCTCGCGCAGAACTTGGAGCGCTCTTTGCGCAATCGGGCGCTGGTACATGAGGCGTCAATCAGCCGTCGCGCTTGAATATACGAGGCACACTTACCGCACTGCCGACATGTTAATTCCGCTTGTAAATTAATTCTCTGCCGACGAGTGGAGAGACTGGCGGAGTCACGCGGTGCGTGCGAGTTTACTTTGGCAGAGCGAACGTCCGTCCACTGGCGGAGAGAAGTGGCTGAAGGAGCGAGCGCGAGCGCGTGCACCCAGGCCCGCCAAGCAAATCAAAGAGAGGATGACAACTTCGAATGTCGTGGCGTCGACTCTGACGCGACATCGTAAATCAACATTTTCGCCGGCAGAATTTTCCACGGCTCGGCCATTCTCTGATCAATCAGAGTTTTGCTTGACGTAGTGCTACTTGTAAGAGTAGTCATTCTTACGGATTGAGAACAGCAATGGAAAGCCGGCAGACTGCGGCAGATTGAACAAATTAAATTCTTCCTCCACTGAGGGTGAAACCTATAAAATCGAGGGGTTGCAAGACGTCGGAAAGGGAAATGCAAGCCCTATCTAAGAAAAGGGAACTTGTGCTCTGCGTACTTGGAGAAAGTTAATGGCCGGCAACGGCAGCAGAGTCGCGGGGCATTGAGTAACTACGGTCGAACATAGTGACAACCGATCGTTTCCCGGTATAAATATGCAAGGTGTCACCGGCGGGTCAGGCCGGATTGCTTGTCGCTCGGATATGCACGTTGCAGAGAGGCGGTGAAAAGGGAGAGGGGCACGGGAGAGTGAGAGAAAGAGAGAAAGAGTGGCAGGCATGTATGTATATGTATGTAGGTAGGATGACGGTGTGCACCAGGCCGATGTATGCACTCGAGAGCCAATGCGTGCAAGGCCCAAACACGCGAGCGAGAGAGCGTTTGCCGTATATACATGTATATGCGTGCATACGTTAATCCCTGACAATGGGATACTACAATGGCCTTTGTCCGTCGTGCTCGTGGAAAGAAATGAAAAACGAACCTCTCTCTGCCGCGAGCCCCTTGCCTAGCCGCCTCTTCTCACTTCTCTCTTCTCTCTCCTAGGCCATCACGCACGTGTACACGTCTATATCTATCCGTCTATCTATCCATCCCTATCACTCTCTCCGCTCCACCTTTCCACGATTCCTACTCTTCTCCCAATCACCCAGCCACTCTACCTCGCCAGTAGACGCATCTATGCAAATGGACGAACTAGCTCAACTTTATTTCAGAATTCTGGAATCACCGATAGAGCACCGTTCGGATATACGTACGTGGAAAAGTTCTAGTATCGGATCGAAGTATTATAGTAAGAAGTATCGGGTAAAAACTATCAGGGACATCTGTCTTGAGATATCGGTTGTGTGTCACGCACCGAAAGCCTATTGGGATAAAGGTGAATCAGTCTGTGACTCTGACTCTTCGTCTCTTTCCCTTTCTCTCTTTCTTTCTCTCACTCTCTATCGAATCGAGCCGCTCTAATTGCATGCGACCTTCGACCCGGACGTTCCGATGGTCAGAGAGGCAGCAGGCAATGCTGGACGATACCTGCCTCCGGGATCTAGCCGACGCACTCGGCCACTTTGAGAAAAAGGCTGTCATTAACGGACCACCTCGAATTTCAATGTTTTCTATGAAGAGCGGTATCGCGGCCCTGGCTACCGACTGCGTAACCTGGCGTCCAGCACTTGGCAACAATTTTACTGTCATCAGCCATGCAAAGACTATTACACAAATCTATTACGACCAAGGATTTACGACAAGTGTCGCTCGGGGAGATAGGATCGTATCCATAATAAAGGAGCGGTTATCCCATTAAAATAAGTCTCGCGAGAGAGGACACTTAATGCTCCAGACCTTCAGAGACATTCTAACGGAAAAAATCTGTTCATAAACGGGCGCGACATTGCATAGAAGAGTACGAGGAGTAAAGTGATGCTGGCTCGCGGCAGAGAAAGAGAGCAAGGGATCGAAAGGAGTAGGCTCGACTGAAGGATCGTATTAACCAGGCACGCTGGCTAATTCGGCGCAAAGCCGCTAATCCGCCCGAATTAATCTGGCCTCGCTCGGTTGCTTTCCATCAATGTGTCGTTCGTGCCGCGGGAGAGCAGCCGGAGCGAGCATTTCACCCATTCCAGCAACCCGAACAACCTCACCAACCTCTCGCACCCCTTTCTCCAGCAGAGCAGAGCAGAGCAGAGCAGAGCAGAGCAGAGCAGAGCTTCCCTTTCTTTCTATCTTCTCGACACCCTCGCCGAAAGCTCTGCCGAACCATTTCGGCATTCGCTCGCTTGCTCGCCTGCTCCTCTCTCGACAAGCACGGGCCGAGCCACTTGAAAGCGATCAGCACAGCCCGTTGCCCCTCGGCATGCCTCGGCCTACCGCATTCAAGAGGGAGAGAGATCCCGCAGCATCCGCAGGATCCCGCGCTGGGATACTCGCACAATGCTCGTCCTCTCCAAAGTTGTCACGGCGATAGCAGAAACATAGATTTAAGGGAGTCACTAGTTAGTTACGAACAACTTGTCTTTTAAACTAGCTACCAAAAATTTGTCAAAGTTTAAGCTTGTAAATACAAGAAAGAAGCAATTAGTTGAGGAAGCTTGGAATTAATTAATAATATAATAGAAAGATTTAGAGGTTTCAGAAGAAACAGTACGTAGGCCTTAATAATTGGTGTCTATTAAGTTCAGTTGGATAGGAATCTGTAGGATATAGTAAGAGAGTCAGCGGATAATGGTAGAGACGATCCGAAGGTGGAATCGATTATGGTCTCGTTTTATTGAGCATCACAATGCGATGACCCGACTAACGGAATATCTAACGGAGCAATACCGAGGAGAGTTTGCCGCCGTGCTCCATCGTTCACCTGTGGCTCACCTGCATCGAACATACAACTTTGATCGTCCTGCTAATCTTATATCGGATTGCTTTTCCACCCGACTCCTATCCCTTCCGCTACTCGAAGCCAATCTACTTCCTTCGCCAGTTTAAGAAACTCCCAGCAATCCAATATAGCAACTGAACTTGGCAGAACACGTCAATGAAGTCTTATGGATTTAATGAAATTAGCAAGATATCTCGGACCCGGAATTTCTAAGCGAGTGTCCCGTGCTATCTGCGCGGAACGGAGACTGTCTGTTAGAAAATGAATAAAACAATAGGCCCATTATCGAGCGGTGCTTCCGGCGGTAGACATCCGTCGAGAATATCAATCCTCCGTCGGATCGCCCAGAAATCCGAATATTGTCGGATAAATGATACTTTATTCTCGATGGCAATCACTGCTGTATTCAGCAGGCGAACACGCCGGCCGCAATTACTCTCGCGCTCGCGCTCGCTCTCCCTCTCTCCCTCTCTCCCTCTCTCCCTCTCTCAGCTCTTCCAGCTGTTTTCTTGCCATTATCAACCTTTCCCTATTCGCTCCTTGGCGTTCCTACTTTTCAAGAGGAAGGTGTTCCAGCAGGAAATTGGATGGAAGCAACCGGTGCATATCTAATCGATCAAATATATCTCTCGTACTTGCACTAGTTATTTCATAGAAACAAAATAGTTACTAATATTTGAGATTATAAAATGACGAGAATTATTGTGGGAACACGCTGGGAAAGGAGGGTTTTCCCGCGCTTTCCTTCGGTCTCGGGCTACTGTAATCAGAGACACGAAATTCTACGCCGCCACCATGAGAGAATTTTTAGGGCGATAGTGATTTTCGTTCTGCCGAGCTCTCAGTTTACCCACCCTCGTCCATCGTAACTCATTCGTTTTTACCCAGTGATTTTTATCTCGCCCTCGATAGATGAGGCATCAGGCCAGAAAAAGTAATGGCAGTTTAACGAAGCGATTAGGATGATTCAAGTCCTATTTGAGATAAGCCAGCCTTTCATTCCAATTGGAACATCTCCAGTTTCTACCGATGAATTACAGCTATGCGAAGTGAGCCGGTACTGCTATAAAGTTATTATTAAGGCAACCGTGAAATATGTAGGGAAAGAACAAGGCAACTGTACCTGAGAAGAAGTGGTGGTCGACGAGAAAAAAGCGAGGCAATTTGTCGGGTGCGTTAGGAGAACGGTTGGCTCATCGATGAGCATCGAACATGGGGTCTCGAGAAACCGCATGCGGTCACTGCGCCCGAAGTTAAAATCGTACAGCGCCGATCTAGCCCTTGTTACCGCATCAAGAATGAATATGCGTGAGAGAGAAACTATTGATCCGCTCTCGCTTATGATGAAGCTATCCCTCTCCTTTTCTCGCTGCTAATACACCAAGATCCTTTTCCGGACTGGTCCCCTTTTTCTTTGAATGTAGATTTTCCCGCATTCTGTTTAAAATGTTTATGAAGCGTGTCCAAGGGTCGTGGCTCGCTGCACCTTCGATCCCATGCAAGCCGAGTCTCTCTCACCCCTGAGTTTGCCCAGCCGGGCACACTACGCCTTGAAACGCCCGGCGTCCGAAAGCGAATCGGACTTCCATTCCACCACTATTCCCATATTCGACCACATCGGTAATAAATTTCCTAGCTCACCCTTCTCCCTACACCCTGAGACTCACTCACGAAGCAAATAAAATTCCTCTTCCCAGAGAACTGCAGCCGGATGAGAAACACGCGAGACTGACCGTTTGCTGATTGAACTGGTTTCCTTGCTACTCTACATATGTACAGAATACTTCCTACTATTTCAAGGAAAATCCACAACTACTACCATTTAAAGTTAGAGGGGATTGGCAAGAACCGGTGAAAGTTACTGGAAGAATTCAAGAAGTTGAAAGTGATCCTTTCATGTTAGTATAAGTCTATGAGTGGTGAATTCAAGTGGGTGACTGGTTTGGTTGAAAGTAGGCCAATAAAGGTGCGGCTTTCGGCAAGAGTTTCTGAAAAGTGGATAGTTGGGTAAGGTGAGGGTGCTGGTCAGCGGGGGTCAACAGGTAACAGTATACAATGCTAGTTAGCTCCCCACTGCGGCTTGTAGTGGGTGTGTTGTGACACCGAGACCGGAACAAACAAACAGCGTGTCCACTTTACGAGGGGTCCACGCATCCGGGATAACCGCAAGTTGCGGTCCATCGGCATCTCGACCAACCACCACCCCCGTAACTCTCGAGGCCGTTCGGCCTTTCCTCTCCCGTCAATAAAGGAAGTCGAGCCACACAACTAACCCTGGGGAGAAGGCTAAATAGGAAACGATACACTCCCACGATCCACTCCATTCCATTTTTCTCTCCTTTCAGTAGCGCAACCCTGCGACTTTCCGATTCTCTTCCGCGACATTGCCCCACGACCGTTAACCCACCACCTCCTCCATCCCCGCTACCTAGTCCCGCTTCAGAAGCAGGCTAAAACAGAATTTCGAAATCGTCCGCTTCCGCCATTATTGCGGTAAGCGTCACGCAATTTATGGCGATGTGACTTAAAAACAAGGGATCCAGTTCCAAGTGAGTCTGCGGGGAGCAATAAGTCGGGGCTAGTGGCGTGTATGATATTTACTGATACTAACCCCTCGAAAGGCGAAAGGAAACTAAAAAATCCAAGAAATATGAGAAGTGATCTAGATAGAATCGTTTGAACTTGAGCTGTATGTTGAAACGGTTACCTTCCATGTAAGTATATTTTGTGATATCAAAGGGGTGGCTTGGGCAAGTCGTTAGAAATGAAGTCCCACAGGACGGACTAGCGCGAGCTGAAATCCCGGCGAATGAAGGTCCCTAAGGATTCCGTAGCATCGTTTTACAACACAAGTTCCTTAGTATCTGGATGTCAGAAGAAACGGTTTTGACGAAGCGGACCGTTTGTGACCTCAACCCGTACCCTGAACAGGCTGCACCTTCGGGGCGAGCTCTCCGATTGCGATAGCCCGTGTATCCCGATCGGAGACCGAGGGAACGGAGTCTGGATCGGGTTTTCCTCGGTGGGCGAAACTCGAAATCAAGTTTCCTGGGTACGCAGGATATCCCAGGACATTCACCGGCCGAGTAAAGCAGCAAAACTGGCTGTTGCGAACGGGACGTCCCGCAATAGGAAAGAGCGAAGAAACTAGTTTTGTTCTAGGACTTGGATACAGAGTTGGCGCTCCCGGTACAGGGAACCTGTCGCACCGCATGCATCCTGGGACCGTTGTGTTTCGGAATACTGGTTTAGTTTAAAGCACGTGCGATTGCGAATAATAAATATCCCGCTGAACCGTTGCCCCTTTTCGATTTCTAAACTGACTCTTCCAGAAGGTTGTGCAAAGGCCAGCAGTGCAAAAGAGTGGGCCAACCGTGTGACCGATCCAACTATTTAAGACAGGATGGCGCATCACTTTAACGTTTCACTACTCTTGAGATCATGTAGCACGTTCCTTTGACTCTCATTATCTTCTATGTTTATCAAGCAAGAACAAATGGTCTCCTCTAAATGTCTGTTGTATGTACAATCGGCAGGCCGGTCGTATTACCAAATGTCAACACAACTGAAACCTATGATCTCGCTGAGAATGGGATCTGATGGATGGTCAGGTAAATGGGCGTGAGGGTGCAAAAGGGACACCTTGCGCTAGTCGCGTGGGTGGACAAGTGACTGGATGAGCTGTGCTGGGCTTCTGTTCTGTTTCTCTCGCTCCCACTCCCCTTTCTCCCTTTCTGCCGCTCTCTCGCTTCAAACGTATATCCCTCAAAAGCCACTGAATCTCTACGGGCAGTCCGAAAATCCCTGCCTCGGCTGAGCACCGAGTGTACCACTTTACGAAGCAGCATGTGTTCGCCTCTCGGATTTCAGAATCTCCCATTCTTTTCGGGGAAGTCATTGCGGGTTCACCAACGTGTACACCTACACAGGCACATACATCTAAATTTCACTGGATGAAAAAGGAAAGATGAGAGAACGATGCTGCGGTAGAACGCGCCGCTGCCTTTCCACGGCTTTTCCACTCAAATCTAAAGAAATTTACGCCGTTCAGCACATTGAAGAGATTAATTTTACAAACTGCCTAGAAAAATTGTTGATATTAATATTATCATGTTATTTCTATCGACTGTCTTTAAAATTGCCAAGTTGGTGGGATTACATGGGTTATTAGTGGCATGAAAGGAAACGGACAGTTGGAATAGCAATTTTACACGGCAAGAGAGCCAACAGTCTATCAGAAATCTGAGAGCAATACAGCGGAGACATATCTATTTTACTGGATCGAGGAAGCGAGCGAAAGCAGGGTCCAGATCGATTAGGCTTGTAGGATCCGTGTCAGTTTGAGTATGCGGCAATAAGGAATAGTATGGGAGGAAAAAGGGCCAGTGTCACCCCCGTGGACAGAGTAGTTCTCGGTGTGGCAGGGGGGGAGCGGGCAGCGGGACACTGTGGTCAGAGGCAGCTGTCCCACGTCCAGATGTCCGGTTTTCGGCTACGGGACACGCTAGTCCAGCGAGCACTGTGAGAAAAGCAATGTTGAGCTCCCTTCCTCTTTCCTTGCCTTCCTTTCACCCTCCTTACTTCCAAGTTTTCAACTACCCAATCCTTCATCTATCTCTTTTTCTTTCTTTCACTATCTCTCCCTCTCTCTCCCTCTCCGTCTTTCTCTTTCAAACACACACACACACACACACACACACCCTCTGTATCACGGTCTCGGTCTTTCACAGCACTATTGGCAAAGAAGAAGCCCCGGGCCACATTAATTACCCCGCTCGAAGGACCATCCTTTGGGATTATCCGAAATTTAATACACCGGGATACTCCCCGCCCCGCCTAGCTACCACCGCGCGCACCCTATTCTGCTTTTATACGCTTATACGTTATGTGTATGTACGTTGCGCGCCTTTAGTTTTAGGCTTTCGATCCGTCAGACGTTTTGAATAGCAGTAGTTGATGCTAGTATGGCGATAATAGGCAATAAGAATGGCCAGTGAAGCAAAATATAGTAATGTTAGCACTCAGATTGGGATTACGAAGAACTTTAGGTTGCGATGAAAGATAAGACACTAAATACATTAAAGTTTTCAATCTATGCACTAATCTCAATAGCAAAAATAAGAAACTATTTTATTGAAAGAAGCTAATAAAGAACATGTAAAAGGAGGTTAAAATATTTTGTTATCAATAATGCCTATTTTTTGGATCTAAAATTAATAATAATATTGTATTCATCATCAGTTTTAAAAAGAATGACTATTTGTGTCAAAAAATAACATCAATGTAAGGACTTTTCTGTAAACATTGATAACAACTCAATTTAAGGAAAAATCAGATGACAATATATATGAATTTTTAGTCAAGGGATGCGATTTTGAAAAAGGCGCAATTTACCAACGTTACTCTATACTTCCTGCATCAAAGGGAAGTTGAAACTTGTAACCTATTACACAGCTCGCACACTCTCGATTGCACACTCGATTTCGGTTGCGGTAAAAAATAGTACGCAACCGGTTCGCCGACAATATGATTCGACGAGGTGCACTCTAGCCATGGCTAAATAAAAGCCTAAAAATTCCCTAAATGTCATCACGAGTTGTGACTATCGGAAGGCGTTTCGTTCTAATCACAAAGGAGAAGTGGAGGGCTATCAGGATAGAAGCCGGCTCGAAATCTCGACTGAGCACGCGCGATCTCCACTCTTTTATGGCTTATCTCTTGGCATAAATCAATCCTTTTATCAGCCTCGGCATTTAACGGCCGTCACTGGAGAATGCCTGCTAGCAGATAAAAGTCAAGACGCACCGCGATAGTCTGTAAGTGGAAATTAAAGTGACCGTCACTCACGTGACTCTTGATTAGTACTCTTTGCGCCTCTAATGGAGAGCGCATGCTAGTTAAGCTCCAGCTGCCAGGCGAAATGGCAGCTTTTCCTCTCGATAAACTGGTCCCATATAAATAGTATATAAAAATAGGTCAATCATGAGCACTCAATTGAGTAAGTACTACTCAATCGGCGAGTGCTGCATATAAAATACTGGTTTTTAAAGGTAGTAGACGTTTAAGTTCAATTTCCGATTTAACCATCTAATGTAATTAACTCGATCCACTGTATTTTCACATTGCCGACCATTAATTCTAGATCTAGTAAAAGCATAGCTTGCGCTGACGGTTACAATCTTCTCTATCTCAAAATAGCCGCTCTAATCCCTCTTTTTTATAGCAGAAAGTCTCTTTAAATATGCATGCGAGTGGTTGAGAAAGCCCAATTTGAAGAGTCGTCGAGTACCTTGGCGCTAAGGGCTGAGTTAAGGTGCTGGATTCTGAAGAAGAGGTTGGACGAGAAGCGAGTGTTCCTTAGTGAAAATCGAGACTTTTCCCGGAGGATCGTTGAAAGCGGGCAGAGCGTGGAAATAAATGGGGATCGAAGGTGTAGGGTAGGAGTGTCCGAGGCTATTATTAATAAGCAGGCATTAGAAGATAGCGGAGACAATGGGCGATGGGCGGCGGGTGAGCGTTCACAAAGAGAATAGCCGTTGTAAATCATCGCTGCGCCGGACCTCCTTTCCACGTGCAGAGTCCTTTCGCACTAATACTTTCCTCATCACTCGAGAAAGCCGTTCACCGTAAAAGATCTTTTGCGCTCTTTCTCTCTGTCACGAACTTGCTCACTCTCAATCGAGAGCTGTTGGGTATGACTGTGATGTATGTATAGCAAAAGTTGCCCATTCGCGACTTGCTGTGCGTAGAAAAGTGGACGAACCAAGGAGATCGTATATCGAAAGGAGATTTCCGAAGGTCACTATTGCCCGGGTCAGATTAGCAGCAGCCGACAGAGTATAGTTAACCGATTGATACTTAATAGTTGCCTCAATTTCCCGTGACGCCTTGGCAAAGCCTATAATTTGAGCCGGCCGTAAATAACCAGTTCGACGGAGGTCATTTGGCGCGAGGGGCCCAGGAAAAAATGGAGGAGGCAAAGTATCGCATTAGGCTAAACTCCTCGGGAAGTCTTTTTGCCGGTAAGAGCGGCGCGGCGGGCCCTGCCACTATTGTGTCTTGTCTGAGCCACATAATGATTCGGCTATTGTGTTATAAGCTCGAGCACCAGCCAGTGGATCTCGACGACCAAAAACACCCAGTCACCGACGAGAGACACAGCAAGAAAGAGAGAGAAGTATAATGTTACGCTTACTTACGCTACAATTACTACTCGCTCGAGGTATCGTTAGGCTAATACTAATTGCGCTCTTTCGACCGGCTAATTTTGTCGATTCTCCGCCGACAGGCCGACCGACAAGAAACCGCCTTTGGAAAACGAGATAATCGATCCGGATGTGGTAAACACATCGGGAGACTTATGCAATCCTAGCATGACAGACTCGACATCGCTTACCATTGCGATCGACCAGCTCCAACTAACTAACATTTTTTCTCCGATCATCTGAAGATATCAACGCAAATTTCGGGTTCCAATGGCATTCTTTTCGTATTTTCAATATACACATGTATAAGCGCGCTCGGGTTTATGGAAGGATGCATAAGACTAGAAGGAGCAGCCATCTGTTTATTAAAGAAGCAATTCGCCCTCTCGGAGAGCCTAAGACAAGGATGAGGAGGTCCCGGCACCGCGGACTATTAATTACAAGAGCGATGCGTTATAATTAGGCAAGGCGTAATCAGATCGACGAACGGAACAGATAGAGCTCTAGTTATGGCTAACGATCCCCTTGGCGGCAATTCATTAACCTGGCGGTGGGTCGAGATGGGGGTAAGGATGAGGCTGCCGGTATGTCGGCTCTGTTTTGCTCGCATGCCAATCGTGTTTCGAGTGAGGCCGACGCGGCGCGGCGCGGCGGCGGGCGTTTCGATCACCCATTGGAATTTCAAGAATTATTATGACACGTGCAATCCTCTGAGACGAGTGAAAGGTCCTAAGTGGCGGAGTGTGGATTGCTTTCAAGACGAGGAAGACGAGGAGAAGATCGTTTCCAGGTTGGCACTCAAGGTTCCGTTGGCAGTGGTGGCAGCGTGAATTGGCAATTCGGAGGGCACTTACCAGCCCAGGCCAATTCGCCGCCGCTGATTAGTAATATTGTGGTGGCCTGATGAACCGAGGGCTCGCCTCGAGAAGAGCCAGGGCCGAGAGAGTACGAGATGAGTCCGTAACCTCGTTACCAACCCGCGAAGGCGACATGACTACCCCAACTATTGCGTGGAGAATCATCCCTGCACCGTCCCACCCCGCCACACCTCCCTCCCTCACACGAGTTCTCTTCAGACGAACAACTGGTAGAAGCAGCGCGCGAATAGATGGCCCAACGGATGCTTCAGCTAGACTCAAGATGAGGAGTCTCCTGGATTCAGAGGGGAAAGTCTCGAGAAGTGGCAGAAATTGGACTGTATCACTCGACTAATCTCAGTTGCACTAGTCTTCCTCTATGTATAACCTAAGCCCTCCCGACAGCCATGAATAAAATGATTATAGTTTCGAGTTTCGAAATACTGCTGATTTCTCTATTTGACTTTGTGGCTACGATGAAGATCCTATTCGGCGTGTATTCGAGTCACGAGATTACGTAAGTCAAAGACTTGGGTGTCGAGCGACACTGGGAGCAGCTAGGGGAGAAAGAGGCCACCGATAGGACGCAACAAAGTGTCGAGTGACGTTGCGCTGGGATCAAAACTGTTGAGCGTGAAAGGGGTTCAGCAATTCCATCATCGAGTGTAAAAGGCACCGGCACGGCATGGCGCGGTGCGACGCGGTGCGGCGCGGCTCGTCGGGGTGTGCACCCAGTGATTTCGTGGTCGAGGCCCGTGTGTACCAATGGCTACCCGATACTCATTCACGCACCCCATCGGGAAAGGGGTGCGTGAATGCGGATTGTCGAGTTATCGAAGTAGCAAATGTCGACGGTGGGCGGTGTAGCCGGAGAAAGCAGGGCGCTCGCCTCGATGGAAATGGAGCGTCGGATCGGAAAGTAATGAGCGGTAGCGCGCGGTTAATGACTGCGCCCCATTGAATGCCGAGCCGATCGAGCGAGAGTGTTCTAACCGCGCGGAGAAAGGAAAAAGAAGGAGTCCGAAGCTGCAAGGGTTGCTTGGTGCGTGGCAGTCGAGGACCGATCGCACAGTGGTCGGCCAACGTGTGGGACGCAGCTAACCATGGGGTGAGAACCGCGACAATGCTCTAATCAAATGTCATGAATCAGCGCCATTATGCGCATCTGCGCCGTGAATTTATAAATATGCCTCGGAGCGATCTCGCCTTTTGCTCCCCGTGGAATTATCCATTCCTGCCGAGCGCTGCCACGGATATGACAGACCTCCCACTTCCCATTTACCGCCTCCCTCCCACTCTTTCTCTTTCTCTTTCTCGTTCTCTTTCTGTCGCTCTTCCCACAGGATTTTCTACTTCCGGTGACTAGCACCACTGATCCTGGGAAATATCGATTTCAAGCCTGGACTTTTAGCTTTGCTACTATTCAATCGAATTCGAGTACCAGGTAGTTCCCGGAATGACGGAATATGTGGTTGGAAGCCTGCGAAAAGCTTCACTTTGCTGATTTTACTCACTCGTCTTTCATCCAGGAAATGTTTTGAGCTCCAAATATTTTTATTAACCACAATATTAGTCATAATTTCAAAAGGGCTCGGTCCGACAGGAACCAAGCACTCTAGAAATGAATTTCTTGATATTTTATTTTTTCGCATTGAAATTTCAGATGTGTGTCGCAGACGTATCCGGTGATCGTACGACACAGCTCTGTGGTAGGAGAGGCGGAAATGCAGGTCTGCGGAGAGCCCGAGGCCTTTACCCAGCACTTTCCCCGGTAATCCGGTGCCGGCGGCGAGAGGAGAAAAGTTGAAAAACGTCCGAGCGCGCGGGGGCTTTCGAAAAATGCCGAAATACAGAAATACAGACAACGCGACTGACTGACTTTCCGCGTCCGTCTACCGCTGGAACGCCGGACTAAAAATAATACCGTCGTCGTTCTAATCCCGGAAGTGGAAATCCTAGCCGCGGTGGTGCTCTCACGTCGCGTTCGAGAACAAAGTTCCGTGTGGACGTGCTCCCCTTTTTCCCGCGAATTTCCTGCAGACCAGCACACTTTTTCTTCCCTTTTCGGAAATTCCATTCGCCTAGAAAAAAACATCCAGATTCCCCGCGTATAGCTAGCAGAAAAATTCTATTTCCAAAATCTCCTATAAATCTGCGCGGACAATGGGGAATGGAACGGCCACGTTCCACATTTCCGCCGCTTACTTCTTAATGGATTAGAAACTAAGCACGAGACGGATCAAAAGAAGCCGTGCGTCATATTTTCGTGGAAACGTCGCTCTAAACAGTGTGTATTTTCGATCGCGCATGCAGATTAACAGACGCTCGCATAAATACTGGTGGAGGATTATTGCGCGCAGAATAAAAGTTTGTTGCCGATTTTTCGCTCCACTCTCGTGAGATATCGGCGCGGACCTCTCGGCCTCTTGGCGATAACCCAAAGTCAAGGCCACCTTTCAATCCCACCCAACTCCAAACTAACCGATAATCCACTCAACATGACCGTCCAACAAGCACGATTCAGCTTACTGACAGCTGGCAGTATTCTAATCAGACACCAAACACAATACGGCCTATGTAATTGAACTATCCAATTACGGGGCGGCGCTCTGATCACTTTGCTGATCTCTCCCGTCTGACTGCCAACTCGAGCCCGATTTTCAAACTGACAATACATATCCATTCCCATCGAAACCTTGTTCCGTTCAAAGCGTCAATGAAATCAACTCTCTTCACTTTCAAGCGAAATGAGTAAAATATCCGATGAAAAATGGCTGCTCGAAAATTTTCCAAAGAAAGAACGATGAAATATTGAAGAGCGGTGGCGCGGCGCGGCGCGGCGCTGCTGAGTCCGAAACATGAGTAGCGTATGGCGAATGGGAAATGTTGAGTACAAGCCGGAGTACGGTAGCAGTAGTGGCTTTGTGGTCGCCTGCTCTTTTGATCCACCCCATAATTAATCCAGAAAGGTAACCGGAGCTGCGTATGGGTGCACCGGGATCCAAGCACGGACCTCATTCATTCGCCAGCAAAACTCCGCTTATTGAAAGGGTATCGGATCGGGGGGAATGAGGAGAGGCAGAGAGAGAGAGAGAAAGGGAGGGAGAGAGGGCGCAGCCGCGCTCAGGGAAAAAGGGAAAGAGACCCACTGATTAACATTTTAATCAGAGCGCGCGGTCACGTGCCGCGCCCGCTCGTTTTCGATCATCCCTGACCGTAATGCTTGTCGTGACAATGCCCCATCTCGCTCGATGTATCGTATGTCGCCGACTATCAATATCGAAGCACCCTTTCAAACCAGGTTTCCAGCAAAACCGACTGAAAATTCCGCGTTCACAGTTTGCTTAATTGGCTAAATCATTTCATTTGAAAATGCCCACCTTGCAATGGTATTAATTATAATTCTGCACTGGAGTTGGAAACTTATGCTGGATCATAACCTAACTGACAAAGCTCTAGTTGGAAATGAATTTCGATTTGCAGAGATTCGTGTCACGCGCAGTGGCGCAAGATAATCACGGTTGTGTCAAAAGCACACCTGCCGACAAGTGACAATCTGGAAACGTCGCCCCTCAGCGGAGTGACGAGCATTGATAGTGACCGGAAATTACGAGAAACAACTGGGAGCAGGCGGTGGAATTGGGAGGTCTGGGCGACTCGTAGGAAGAGTGGCGGTCCCGGCAGATGCAGCTGCAAGCGGGCAGTAACTCGGTGATCTTTACGAGGGGGTTAAAGTGCGCCTTGCGAGTTACCTGCTGTGACCCCGACGCTCGCCATCCTCGGTGGATCCTCCTCCTGGTAGAAGTGCACCTTGGATTAGCATAATTCTCGCCCGCCAATTTGTTCCCTCATTAACGGACCTTGACACCTGCCAAGCGAAGCAGCATGCAAGCACGCGTATATGTAGAAGTAGAGCCGAAGTCCTGCTTCCTGCCAGGCACGCACACCTCTTCCGATTAAAATCCAAGCTGCCAACGAGGAGCGGCACCATCCCCGGCTGCGAGTCTCCCGTTTCCAGAAAGCCCTGCTTGCAAGAGAACGCGCGTGTCTCTGCCTCGTTATCGTCAACTATTTAATCATGTTATGCTCCTCCTCGCTGCACCCAGTTAACCTGCATTCTCGATGCTAAAACATCTGTCGTGTCGTCCGTGCCCCTCAAGCTATTCGCCCTATCTCGGCTCTGGCCTTCACTCTGCTGCGCGAGATCAAAGAGAAACATCCTCTATCTAAACGGGAGTCGCTCAACATCCAAGAAAAATCGAGCAGTGTATCGACAAATTTTACATGCGCCAACTGAAGGTTTCGTCGGTCTTAAACTATATGTCGAGTTCAAAGAGTATCGAAAGAGAGGGATAACTGAAAAAAGAGAGACAGCATCGACGCCAGGAGGAAGTGAACAGGCAGAGGAAGGATGAGCCGGCGAGAAGAAGTGGTGCAGCCTGAAGTAGGTGTATAAGGGGGATAGAGAGAGAGAGAGAGAGAGTGAGAGAGTGAGAGAGGAAGAGAGAAAATAGGGGGCGAGTGAGATGAGGGAGCTAAAATAGGGTGCAATAAATTGTCCACTATCTTCGCTGGGTTAAACACATTAAAGCGTCTTGAGATAAGGCTGGCCTGGCGGCCCGTTTGTTCCTGCGGGGTTCCTGCGGAGCGCGCGCGCTCTCGCGCCCGGCATGAAGGACTGCAACGCGTTATCCTGGCTAGGAAAAGAGAGAAGAGAGAAGAGAGAAGAGAGAACGAGAACACCAGCTGGAAGAAGAGAGTGAAACGGCCGGCAGAGACTGGCCCGAAGTGGAACGAGAGGATGAAGGTACGCGAAAGAGCACCGAACTATTTCATCCTCCGGACCCTGGAACAACAGGAACGCCCTCTAGAGATGGCATGGTCTATGTATCGCGACAACATGCCACACACTCAGAATTAATAAACCACCGTGCCGAATAAATGTCCGGCTTACTTGCCTACTTATTTTCTATTCCATTCGCTTTTTAAGGTATTATTTATCACTTTTCTGCAAAATTCTTCCCAGTCAATTTGTATTATTGAATTTGGTTTTGTGTCGCTGGTGTTATGTAGAGAGATAGGTTTGGACGAGAATGGAGGGGAACCGAGTGCATCAAGATTGACAAATACTCCACAGATAACGTGTCACCGTTCCCTATCTCCAAGTGGCACACTAACAAAGTGGAACTCGCCCACAGAAGCTGGGGTGCAAGGGGTTATCGGTACTCCGGCTATCTCGGATTAGAGTTTCGTCCCGATTTCGGGGATACCAAGTCGAAACGAGATGTTGAAAGTTTCAGACAGACCTCGGAACATCCAAGAAAAATATCCACTTGCTTTCGAATCGTTCATGCTGCCATGGAAATAAGGATGATTGTGCGAGAGAATTAGTGAGAAGGAGGGGCGGAGGGATTTGAGGAACAGGCTGCTGCCAAGCGGCGATTTTTGCGAGGGGTTAAGTTTGAGTTCTCGGGAATAATCCGGGCGACAGACGGCTGACGGAGTTTAAGTAATAGATAGAGGGAAAGAGGGAGAGAGAGGAAGACGAGAGAGGCTCCCTTGCCGAATTTGCAATTACTCTGCAATTAAGAAACGATTATTTTGCATAGACGAAGCGGCGCGTTCGTCGTCGCCGTCGGCTGCGTGTCACCGGGAGAACTTACGCCCGAGTAATATTTTAACGAGCCTCGTAAACCGATTCCAAGTGTGAGCGCGCGGGCGGTCTGATCGCACAGCTTCTGCTTCCCCCGTGCAGTCTGACCCCCCTTCGCCGACTTATCCTACCGAGAGAATGCCGCCAGATTCCCTCCAAAGTGCTCAAGGAAAAAGGTACTTTGCATATTCGCCCCTTTCCTAATATCTCGAGCGAGCGAGCGAGCGAGCGCGCGGGCGGCCCTGCGATTAAGAAGCAGCAATTATCTACGATCTCGCGAGATTATCGAGGAAGCTCGCACCAAGGACCACCACCTTTGCTTCTAATCCCCCTGATCTCTCGAATTAGAAGATCACCCCTATCACTCTAACTGTCTTTCCTCCCTTTCGGAGTGTCGGTTGCAAGTATGTCTCAAGTCCAAGAAGAACTATCAAGGCGGTGCGGCGCGGCGTCGCATCTCGCTTCTCAGTAGATACATACTCAAGTGCGAACTAAGAGTAGTAGATGTCCACATGTATATCGGTTCTCAGTAACAGTTTCTCTCCTCGCATTCTGCCACGCTCCGGCAACCGGCGAAAGACAAGCTTCCTTTGACGGTTCGCGAAGAAAGGACTGCCGGCACCCTATGACTGTTCCTTAAAGCCCTTTCCCTTATTCTCGCTCTCGCCATGACGAGTGACGCCGTTCCAGAAACTAGTTAAACTGCCTCTCGGAGCAACGATAAAGAAGAGCGAAATGAAGAAAGATCCAGGAGAGGCAGAATGTTAGAGCTAATGTTTTATGTCCTCGGCGAGCATTAATGTCTGTCCCGAAGGTTCGGCTGTCCTCCGGGGAAGAAGTTTGCATGGGAGGAGTAAGGGCGGACGTATGGGAGAGAATCATCCTTATTCTCGGTGGACGATGCTCGCGTGGAAGCTGCGAGTAAGACGAATCAATTACGCGCGACGAGCACGTACGCCCGTTATGACTGGCCGTAAACGTGACTCGTGAAGTCCTCGTGACAGATATGGAGCAACTGCTAACGTGTTCACGCGCATCGAGAACCGCACGGTCTTCCACTCCGACAGACTACTCTCGAGTCCATTAATTGGCAGTAATAAAGCGCGCAAACCGTGGAAAGCAGAGTTCTCTGTCGCCCGGCAGAACCTGCTCCGTTTCACCCCGTTTTTCCCTTCTTCGCCCTTCCCTACTTATACTCCTGCAATCCCGAGGATTCCGATTCTACCAGGGATAGCAGTCTTTCCCCATTACAACTCCTGATTGCTCCTCTTTCTCGACACGTTGTTAGTCGATTACCGGCACCTTTTATAATTCATCAAAAACGCCCCAATATACATAAACTTCCGAATCACTTTATACATAATTTATTTACTCCACGCGCCAGAAACATTACAGATGAAAGTTCCAAAATAGCCTTTGACCAATTGAAAGGGATTAATAGTAGAATAAGCGTATTCGAATCTGTCAGTGGTGGTTGTAGTATTAAGGGGCGGTTCCAGTCTAGAATGTCCAAGGATTCTAATTTGTCCAACAGTAGCACAAGTCCTTGAGTCCCCGGGCGCCTAACCAGCACCATTATACTGACGGCACTCCTAATTATAAGCATGCCAGGAGAGCAAGTTGCGCATACCAAGGAGCGTCGTGGAATTGGGTGGAAAATCCGACGGGAAGAGAGCGAGTGGGAAAGGGGGCAGGTGGAGTGGAGAGGGTCCTGGTTAGCCCAGTAGCGAGGAGTGTTCCATCCCTCGAGGAGTAGGTGGGATGGCTGAGGCGAAGCAGAGATATCCCGGCGATTCGGCAATATCGCCCGCTCGACAAATTAGCGTTAATCCTGGGTCGTTAGCAAGATTGATGCGAGAATTTCACTTAAGGGCGGCCTTGTGCGGGGGAAAAGTTTCCACGGGAAATAGTGTCCTGCTCCTCTCTGCTCTCCTAGCGGCCTTGTCATTGTCGTCTGTAATGAAGTGGGTGGACCAGTCACTAGTTCCTTCAAGAGAGAATCGCCTCTGGTCGTACATACCCATACACCTAGCTCCCTTACAAGTGGTAAATGTGAAAGAAGCGAGGAGAGAAGGGGCAGATGCGAAAAAGTAAGGGCAGTTGGAGGAAGAAAAGAGGATGCCAACGGAGAAGGCAGAAGGCATAGTAATAGGGGGGAGAGAGTTGGACGATGACCACGGATCAATCCACCCTTCGGTGTCCAGCCCTTGGCTCGGGGACGCTATCTTCTCCCTGGACCGAAAGACCTTGCCCCAAGTCCGGCCAGGATTATCGACTTCGCGCAGGAATAACGGATCCACGCGCTCTCTCTCTCCCTCTCTCTCGCTCCTTCTCCGTTGCACCACCATAGCACCACCATCGCACCACTCCTCTCCCATTCGATCTCTTCGCCGGACCTCCCTAATCCGTCTCGCTGGTCCTTTTCACGCCAGATTTTCCTCGGCTGACACCAGCTCGCCAGCGCAGCCTTTACTTTCGCTACGATTATACGCGCTCATGCCACGTCGACTGCTCCATCACCGTGAGAATCGCCGTTGAAAATGGTGCACTGCCACTTTTCTATGAATGCTGACATTCTCGCGAGTCTCCGTCTTGTGTTGCACGAGATATTTCAAATGAAGAAGGATTATCCTAACAAAAAAGCACTGTTGCTCTACTTTTTCCTAGGGAACCTTGCCCCATTAAAAAAAGAATGTGCTCCAAGTATTCAAAGATTGAAGAGTGGCGAAAGGTGGTGCGCCATGTAACGGAAATGGCAATAGGTGAACACGAAGGAATACGTTCCCGTTGGAAGGAGAGCATCGTCGTAAAACGTAAAGTGTGAGGCTGGCGGCGAGTCGGGGAGCGGAAGGGGGGCTGCAGCGAGGCAATCTCGATCTAACTGCGAAGTTCATGGACGAGGGCTCACATTCGCGAATTCGGCACGGTGTCCAAGGCGAAGACAAGAAGAACGAACCGATGACACGGCGCGCTGCGGCGCCTCGAGCGAACATCTCCAAGAGGCTCGATCGAGCTTTCTTCTCACCTTCTCCTCTTCCTTCTGTCCCTCATTCTCTCTGGCCGGTGTCCTCCTCTTCGCCGGCTCTTCTTATTCCGGGGAGCTCCTTATTCGTTCGTTCGCTCTAACTTTTACGAGCATCTTCCAGCGAGGAGCTCGGTAATTGCCTCTTTAGCGGTAACCCGCCTCTCCCCGTCTCACTCTCTCCCTCTCGCACTCTCTTCCATCGACTCATCTTCCTCCTCCTTGGGCTGCAACCTCCCTGAACAGATAGAGTCGAGTGCCTCCCGGCCGCTTCTCCTTTCAACCTCTTCGCCCTTTTACCTCCCACCACTCGCCGCTTTTCTTCGACCGATAGCACGTATCGACCACTCCTCGGAATACTCGAGACTCGAGACTCAAGACTGGAGACCTCCCCCTCCTCTCCACCCCCCTGCCGCCGCCGCCGCTGCATCCTAACTGCGCGTCCCTTTTTTGCCGGCTCGCTGACCGGTTTCCAAAATAGGACGAGGACCAAGCCAGCCCCCGATGAGTCGACGAATTCTTCGAATTTTCGATGACTCTCCAGAATGATTATTGGAGTCAACGATGCTAGGTGAAGTAATCGTCATTCGGCAACAAGCGTTGCTTTCGGCGGCAAACAAGTTATGTAATATCTGAGAAGGTCGCACTTATCAATGCGAGTATGTTTGCGCATTTCAATCTGGCGTACATGAGAGATCTTTGCTGTGTGATCAATTCACAGGAGCACTGACGTGGCAGCATGTTTTCATACTTCCGAGCATCGCATCTCATATCTTGACTCTGTCCACGATACCAAGAAATCTGTCGCATACCAAAACGATCTCACTAAATGCTTACTACTAATAAAGCAAACCGGAGAAAATGGAAAAAGCTTATGCTTTTTGTCTTCTGCAAATTTGCCGATTTTTATGCGTGTCATTCTATAACAAAAAATAGGCGTCTCTGGTTTTATGCGCAGCTTGGGGGATCGAAGAGAGTGAATGATTGAGGAGAAAGTTAAATCGCGTGGTTGAGTGGAATAGTGTGCTGAGCGGGATCGAGATTTTCGTTGTGAATGGGGTGAATGCAGTTGGTAGTCGGGGAATGGAGGTGTTCGGGGCGTGCACTCAACGCGGCTGTAACATCCGCTTATTTTGTGAAACGCGATCAGAGCGGTGGGCGCACAGAGGGTTCGAGAAGAGTTGTTCTCCAGGCTTTCATCGAAAAAGCCAGGTGAGCATCAAAGGCTCATTGTCGTAATCCGCGCCATCAGCAGCAAGTTCAAGTGGACCACTCTTTCGTTGCTACGTGTCGCCGTATAGTACCACGAGCGATCATATATGCGGCCCTCTCCTACACAAGTGTCCTCGCCCTTTCAACCAGAACGATCGAAGCATCCTTTCCCACTTTTTTCTGATAGTGTTCATAGCTGAAAAACCTCTAGCACGTGCATCAGCCGACAAAACCACTCAACAATTTGCCTGAATTTCGAAATATTTAGATTCCTATCCAAACACTCCTATTTTAGAATACTTCATAAGGCTTGAATGTGGAAAGTTGTAAAAAATGTATTGATTTCGCGACAGTTGCCTGTTGAAATCAGTTGGTTAATTAGACGTGGAAAGAATCCAAGTTGGTAGAGGTTGGCAGAGCTGATCGCACCGGACACAGGGGAGTGCCGGCAGAGCGGGGATTGATCGGGAGAGGCTGATGCACTTCACTCTCAGCTAATGATCGCAGTGCATTCTTCCCCCATGCCGCTCGTTTCTCATCTACGAGAGGGACGCGTTTCTGTCCGCTTCCGGAGACGAGTGCCGAGAACTAGCCTGCCGATAAATAAGCGATGAATGGTCGACGGGAGATCGGCAATGCGTTCCTCGAGCCGATACCATTGATCACCGATATCGGGCATGACGGGCTGAAGAGGGCCGAGCAGTAATATCATTGGGGCGACGAGTACGTGGACGCGCGCGTCGTCGTCAGTCCAGCCCAGCGATTTCCAGGCTTTCAATCGACGGCGACGCTATCGCTTCCAATAATAAACCTATTGTAAGAAGCCCGATATGCCCACTCGCTGAAACAATCCTTCGATATATCGGAAGCTCTCGCCGCGCTTCCGAGGATCGCCTATTCCATTCTGTCGATTGGAATCGCTACACCGAACCTACAAGAGGATCGATCGATAGAAGTAGACTGCACAAAAATGACAATTCCTATTCAGCAAAGTTTCGACCACCCTCGCGGATAAAGATATAATAACACAATACATACAACATCGAATTTCTAACCCATTAGAACCTAGATCCCAATCTCGGATTATCGGCATCTTTCATTTATACACTACTCCAGTCGATGTAGATAGATTATTCAAGAGCCATTAAGCAGACACTAATACGGAGCACGGAGCGGGCATCGAGTCGTCCATAAAGTAGCGGCGCGACGAACGCGCACTCTAAATTACAGTTGGCAAGAATGCCGGTTGAAAAGTTGTGCCAACAATTGCGGGCCATTAATACAAGTGGGATTTATGAAGTCGAGCCGAAGCTCGGAGCGCGCAGAAGGCGCAGAGGGCGCAGAGGGCGCGGAGGGCGTGCGGGGGACGCTCGGCTCGGTGGCCAGGCGAAAGCAAAGGTCGTGAGGGGAGGCTGTGCTTCCGAGGAAATGTACCTCGGCTCCTTACAATTCCGTCGTCTCGATCGTATTACCGGTGAGGAGGATAAGTTACAGTGTCTCTCTCGCATTCTGGCAACGGGTCACCCGGCTTGCCCGAAAGAAAGAACTGTACGAAGTCTCGATCTCTCTCCCTCTTTCACTCTCGCCCTCGCTCTCCCTCGTTCTCTCTCGCGCTCCCTCGGACTCGAAGCAGAGGTGGGGCGCGCGGTCGTGGCTATTTCTGAATCTTTAGTCGCTTTACAAGTAGCGGGGTCACGGGGCGGCCCATAAAGAAGCCTGACTTACATTGCTGTTATGTGGGCGCACCGCGAAACTCGCCCATCTATCTCGCCCAGCCTCTCTGGCGAAGGAGCACGCGCGTCTCTGGCAGCAGCACTCTTCCCTCGATGCCCATCGCTTCTCTCAGCCAAAGAGAGAGAAAGAGTGGACGCGTAGCCGAGAGGAGCGTGGAGAACGCACCAACTTCAAAGGAGAATGCTGCACTCGCCATGGAGGACGTTCGAGAGGCTACGTATCTTTCTCGGTGGAAGGGCCCAGCCGAAAATGAAAGGGTGGCCGACGCTACACAATGTGCGCGTCAATTAATCTGAAAACAGCGGAGTAAAAATGGAAACGGTCGACTAAGATTATAATAGGTGAGGGAGGAGAGCAACAGACGGAAAGCACGTGTCGGTGTCTGGAGTACGAGAAGGAAAGCAGCCAGGCTGTCTCGCGCGCTCAATAAGAGGGAGAGAAGATGGGGGAGTTGGCGCGAGAAGAGAAAGAGAAAGAGAGGGAGTGCCGGTCTATAAGGAAGAAGCCTCTTAATCGGAGACCTGGACCTCTGCAGGGCACGGAGGTCTTACCCCCGGTGGCTCTGTCTCAAGGCATATTCACACACTGTCGTCTGTCGTCTCGCGTCGCCTCGCGTCGCGGTGTATCTCGAACAGGTTGACCTCCGAGCCCCTCCACAGCACGCCACGCCGTTCTCTCCCGTCATCATTCGATCACCAGCCGAACAAGAATGTCGCCGATCTCGTTCGCGGTTCACTTACCAGAACGGCTTCTCACTACAGTTGCGACTAATCAGCCGACGATGACCCTTCGGCGCCAAGCATTCTCCCTCGAATTCCAAAGGGGGAGAAACTTTTATCTCGACGCGTAATACATTGCTTCAATCAACTTTGCCAACTCGCCACGTTTATTACGGTAAAGGGAAAGTCATTCCACTTGTACATGCGGAGTATCAATAATAACGTAACAACAAATTCGGCAAGGAATTGCCGGAGGAGGTTGAACGGCTGTTCCGGCGGCCTCGTGAACGTGGACTTTCTTCATTGCGGCTTCTATCTATTCGGCTCTCTTTCATTCGGCCGAGCGATTCTCGTGGAATTGTTGTGTCGGTGGTTCCTCGGGGCGGAGGTGGAGGTGGAGGGGGGTGGGGTGATAGCGGTGGCGATGGTGTATAGGACATAGGTAGACGTGCTGGTAAACAGAAAGAGGACGGCGCGTCGCGAGCGTTGGTCCGCCGCGCCGTAGCTGGCGCACAATGTACCGGAGAGCCCGGCAAGACAACGGATCCATCATCTCTAGGAGAGCGGAGAGAGGCTGAAAGGGCTTTGGAGGCAGCGCACTCTGTGTAATTGTGGCCCCGGCCCCTGGTGGCCCCGAACTACCCCCGACCCACCGGCTAACCCACCCCCAACCACCAACTCCAACCCGAACCCCGAACCCCGAACCCCGAGCCTCGCGCCTCGCGCCAGCCTTACCCCGATATACATATGTATACTGTACCACTGGCCACACCGTAGACCACCACAACCGGCAACCGCCAATCCTCCACCCTCTCCACCCTCTCCACCCTCGCCACGAATCGCTAACCGCGAGCGCCTGCCAACCAACAGCCACTGGCTTGCTTGCCGCTTCACCCCCACGATACTCTTTTTTCCTTTCCTCTCTCCTCTCTCCCTCTCCTTCTGCTTTACCACCCGCTCACCCACCGCACCCACACCCCCTTCCCTTCCGCCTCAACCAGAGAACTTGCGAAACCGTCAATTATTAAAGACTTTATCCATTACCCCCGATACATTATCTCCTTCTACCTCTTACAAAATAAGGGTGCGCGCGACATAATGTTAATGAGACGAGTTGTATCTACCCATTTAAACCTGAAGTATTAACTATACCTGACTGATACCTTTGTAATTCCAAGAACTCACGGGGACCATTTTGTGTTAGTGTTATTGTTTCACTGCGATAGTGAAGTTAACATTTTTTAGTTAGATCTTTGTAGTTTGCTAGTTTATTGGTAGCGGAGGCGCGGGCGAATCAATAAGGATTCGCTGATATGGTATCAATAGCGTAAGCAGCATCCTGCGGCGCGGGAGACCGGAGGAGAAAGAAGAGAGGAGATGGTGCGAGGAGAGCAGGGTGTAACGGAGAGAAGTATCGGCGGAGCATCATGCCCGTGTAGCCGTGTATCCATTGTTCATTTTCCACGCGTACGTAACTGCCTTCCCCCGACTATTCGAGAGAAAGAGAGAAAGAGAGGGAGGGGGGGATCGAGAGCCCGTTGTCCTCCTTCTCCTCCTCCTCCTACTACTGCTCCTGCTCTCCTCCTCATGGCTGCTCGCCCCTTCCTCTCTCACTTGGAGAGAACGTTACGTATAGTCGGGGGAGCATGCATTCCACTGTAGACCACATTTCTCCTGTTATATCGCTGCATATTGTCAGCGGAAGAACCGCGCATAAGTCCTACTTCCCTTTCACCAGTTAGAAAAGATTCGAGCACATGCGCTACATACTGCCGCGCAAGGGTACACACCCGACGATGTCTCCTCACCGTTGGCAAACTATTTTAGAACTAGGTCAGTTTGGCTGAAAATCAACCAGTAGTCTCGTGAAAATAGTAAACGAAAAACGCTAGACTCTCACTGGCAATGTAACGAACATAATGCTAGATTTTCGAGTTATTTACGAGGATGGAAAAACATTGTCAAATAATTATCCTATTAATTACCGAGTGGACAGTTTGACCAAATCCAGCCGAGTCGAAATACGGCGGTCGGACTTTTTTTCGAGATCCCATCCATTCGGAGCTGTGCATCGAGTTTTCGCGGGTTTGCACGCATCTCCACCCTCGAGCGGCGTGGCGCGGCGCGACGCGGCGGCGGGTGCAGCGGTACCAGCGACAAGGTGTGTTCTACAGAGGATTTGTGCGGAGGGAAACGGACAAAGAGAGAAGGAAAGCTGGTGCCCGCGCACGCGCCTGTGCTCCTGCTTTCTCTTTCAGGAGAGGAACAAACGCGAATGGGAAAAAGGAGTGGCTGAATGAGCGGTGCCTATGGACACTGTGGAGCTTCTGCGTTATTAGCATCCACTCTCTGTCTTTGCGCCACCCCGCCAACCCCTTTCAACCCCACCACCCCACCCTCTCGCGCGCACACACACGCGCGCGCGCTTACGAGCGCACACAGCTCGACTCCCTTCCTCGCCTCTTCTTTCCGCTCTTCGGCCCCGCGGAGGTGGTGGCATACCGAGAGAAAGAGAGGAGTACGGTCATTATGGAGATTGAAACACCGTTCGACTAACACGTTCGCTCATTCTTGGCCGCGCTTCCCTCTCGCATTCCGCTTCGTCTCATTCGTGCTCACTGGTTCGTGCGTATACGCGTAATCATTCCCGGAATAGAAAGAAAGAGAAGGAGGGAGACGTGACTGTTTTGTTCTGAAGGGGGTAGAGAGTACAGGTGGCCAATTGTCTGGTTAAATTGAATTAGGTAGGGAGGGGGCCAGCTGATGGGGATATCTAAGTGTTTGAACAACATGGAAGTGGGCATATTCAATTTATTCGGATTTAGGAGTAGCAGAGGTTAGTAGTTTTTGCGTAAACTAGATAGAGAGTGGAAGTTTGAGAATGTGTAGAATTGGAAGTGGGAAGAATTGTGGGGTGCGCGAGGTTAGAAAGAAAGGGGCTATGGCTATGGGTACGGCACTACGTGACAGCCTAAGGATCCTTCTCGAGGCGCAGACACGCAATTAACCGCTGGCCATCCTCATGGAGCCCGGCAAGAAAGTCGAGTGTGCGAGGGCCCGGCAAAAGGGAAAGAAAGGCAGGATAAGGGTACCACTCAGCAGCGATCCTCACCTGAAACCTTGCCGCTCCAACTCTGTCTCGCTCCCAAGACTGATCTACCTTTGGCGGCAAGAATCCAAGGTCGAGAGACACTGCCGGCCGTTGGGCCGCTCCCGGTAGATACCACCTATCCCCCATAAAAGCTTCCATGCGTGTCAAGCGTTATACGAGCGCGTTACTATTAAATACGTCAAAGCTCCGTATGTTTATTGCATATTGGATCTCATACGCCAGGGCTTTCTCCAAGCGGAACACCCCGAACCTCTAATCCCAACCGATTGTCCTCCTTGAAGAGAATGCGTATGGGAATTTTGCCATTTCACGTAACACCGGTAATTCTAATAAGTCAACGAAGATTTATTAAAATTTCTTTGAGATGTTATAAATTGAAATCTGTCTGCGAATTCCAAAGAGTTTATAAAAGCTTCGTTTATATCGTTTGTATCAACAAACTCAGTGGAATAACTAAGTCACAGGAAGATGGAACAGCAGCTTTATCCAGTGTTTGTATCGCGAAGCCGCAGCGAAGAGAGACGTGAGCGTTGACCAGCAAGAGAGAAAAGCCTGCGGGACTCTCTTATTATTCGAAGATTTCGGCCTGCCCGCCGGAGATATCGTGAATTATGCATGGTCAGCCTGCTGCGCGTCCTTTCCCATGCATACCATGCATATGTCCAATGATAGATGGACGTGTCAATTTCATCGGGATATCTGCTATCGATGCTAGCTATCGATTGAACAGCTATCTTCATCGCAGCGCGAGATTACGATGCCTGCGACCGATGCCGATAAATCTCACCGCCACGGACGATCCGTCCCAGCTGTCCCGACTGTCTTCCCGATCACGATTCACTGCTATATTTACAAACGATGCAATTTCACGACCAACGCTACCCTTCGCCCCTCTCCTGCTCTCTATAATGCTACAAGTTAACACTTCGATTCCAACCAAACTTCGATTTTCAGAGTCAAAGCCTCTAAGCTCCAACAAGGATTAAACTTGCAGCCCTGAGCTATCTTACAACGAGAATAGTAGCATAGGAAATGGACTCTGAATAATGAATGGAGGAATTTGGTAGTTTGGTAAATGAGGATGCAAGAAAGGAATTAAAAATCATACTGTCTCCGGCTTTAGTCAGCCCTTTCCAACGGCGTTACTCGATCAAGAGTAGTTAACGGCTGAGAGACCCACTGTCTCGCCGGTAGTCATACATATTAATACAGGAAATGTTCTCGTTTAATGAAGGCTCCTACTTTCATCAAGGACCTCGTAAACTCGAGTGTTTATTGCCACGATGGAATTCAGTCTGTCCCGTCAGATGAAAATCTTGGATGTATTCGAAAAGAGGCACTCTCACGAGTCAGGAGTGTCCGATGCCTGGGAGACATCGTTTACGGTCGGCTTGGAAGAAGGGTGCCGCGCCGCATCGCGCCGGTATTGTCCAACGAAGTTACTGTCATTAACGTATGTCGATCGAAAGGGCAATAGGAACGGGAAAGAGGAACGGACAACGGGAGAGGCTAGGTATGGAAAAAGAGCGGTTCCTCCAAGAGAGCACGTAGAGGCTTGTCACGCCCAAAATAAAATGACAAGTTGCCTGGGACAGGGAAGGAGCGAGTCCTAGGAGGTCGGCTCACCCGTAGAGCGGAGGTCACTCGTGTGAGCCCGAGTCCGCGACACAAAGTGCTCATCGTGCGGAATAGTAGATGGGGCGAGACAGAAATTAGAGCAGGGGTCCTGGAGAAAGAGACCTCCCAACAACGGGGCCACCACTGGCTTACGGCAAATCCTTACTAAACCTGCCTCTACTACGCATATGCTCTGTCAAAAAAATACTAACATACTAATTAGAAAATATGCCACCCAAATTGACAGAGCAAGTCACTTCTCAGTCACTGCTACTTTAACAATGTGTAGAATTAAGTGTCGAAACTTGTTCAAAAAAGTGAAATGAGCCCACATGACCCACTTGGAGGGATTTTTTTACGGCAAACTGTACTTTTTGAAGGAACCTGGACAATCTGATCATAACTTTCCTGTTAAGCTACTGTCCTAGTGAAAGATCTTCCGTGTGAAAGAGTGATGTGCAAGCTGTTGCGTTGCTGAGAGTGGAGGTTGAAAGCAGGAAAAGACTGGGCGGATCTGTGCTGCCCGTTACGCTTTACGTATGGTCAACCACGGTGGAAAACGGAAGGAGAGCGAGGGGATATAATGGGGCCGGTGAGTCGGGGTAGGCATCGAGCGGCACTTGCATACGTAATAATGGCATAAAGCTGAGGGGTGTCCCTACGCCTTTATTCGGGAAATTTACTATAAAGCTGAGAAAATCGCAGTAGCGGGAAAGCGGCTGCCGTAGCTGCCGCTGCCACCGCTGCCACCGCCGATATCCTTATGCCAACTACCCTCCGATCCACCCGACTCCAAATGGTCATCGTAAATAGAATATCCGTTTTTTCCTCTGTTCCGCGCGTGCGAGATACGGCCAACTTTATTCATATGTATAGAGCCGCTCGATTCACATTGGGGTGTCGCCAAGGGGTACGTGGAGTTTTGTGTGGAGTTCGGGTGTTTGGCAGCCCCTGAATCATTGGCGGATAAGCAACGAGAGAAAGAGAGAGCTGTGAGCGGAACGTTCTTTCACAAGTAGAACACTTCTTATGCTGTATCAGTGTAAGAATGATCTCTAAACCCGCACCAGCTAGTCCTACATCTCCCTTGAGACAGGGCCAGAAGCATCTACTTGTCATTTCGAAGGAAAACGCCGGGCGAGGAAAGAGCGGAGTTGAAAAGTGATGGATACGGCTTAATTTGGTTAGAATGGGCAGGGGGCGCCATCACGCATACTGAACCCACTTTTTTTCCGGCGTAAGCCGACATATTTTCCGGAGGAGTTGCCGCACGAGTGATCCTCGCGGAAGATACGGGCGATTTACGGTGGAAAAATATCGTCTCTATCACGGGAGGGCGTCCTCAAGTCCGCAGAACGAGTTTAAGGAAGCGATATAGTACATAGTCTTGCATACACTGCTCGCCAGGGGCTGAAATGTATAGGAAGAAGTTTGCTCAGAGAGACGAAGAATTAATTTCCATGCTTCGTTGGCTCGGGATCCCGATGAGTAACGATAAAGCGGGCGAGCGCACCAAGGGAAGCACGAGCCAGGACTACTGAAAAAGTGAGAGAGGACCCGAAGGAAAAGAGAGGAGAGAGAAAAAGAAAGAGAGAGAGGGAGAGGCCAGGTTGGTCGTTACGCGCGACATTAACTTTCGGCTTAGTCTCGTTTATGCAAATCCCGGCATCTGTTTTCGCCCGGGGAGTGTGGCACGCGGCCATCCCACCACTTCCTCGGGCATACACGCACTCCACGAATCCTCCAGTCCGAGAAAAAGTGCAAGCTGCTGGCCAAGCCGATTTCGGAGCGTTGATGTGCATCGGGACATTCGAGTCTCGTCCAGCCAATATCTTGAGGGTTCACCGGGATCAGACAGATGCGCGCGAGTCCGGCGTTAACGAGAACAATTAGGAGTTCCACTTTGCGCAACCTCTCGGCGGGCGGCGTGGCGCGGCGCGGCTCGGCGCGGCGGCATGGCCACTCCTCGCCCTCTCTATAAATAAACACGGCCACTTAATCGGTCCTACGTTCTCTGTGTCGTAACTTGCGCAGATGCGAGCCTCTCCTTAAATTATTCCCACGAGTGTAGCGCCGCGGCGCTCCTCCCCGAAACAGCCTTAATCACTTGAAGTGTCAAGGAACTCGCGAATGGGGGATGTCGGTGACCATCGGATTCGTCTATCCGATAATCAGACTGATTGTGAAATGCTAATCTTCGAAAGAAAGAAAATCGAGCGAATGGCAATGGTAGGACGGAGGTATCTGCTAGAGGGCGTTGCTTCGAAGTCTGGGAATTGGTCAAAGAACGGCGCGTCCCGGCGCTCGTGCCTCCGCGAACGCGATACTATGCGCGGAATGCGTACTTAACTGTTCGTTTAATTGGGGCTAATGGAGTGATATTAACTCAGAGAGTACGGGTGTCGGGTGTCCACGATACGAGGAGCTCGCGTGTCCTATCGCATCGCTTACCCCACCAAGTGTAAACTCGATGACGAATGCTCACGCGCGATTAATTCCCGTGTTAACTAACTCGCGCGAATGCCTTGCCGGAGCCAGAAATACCAGTCCATGAACCCAGCCAAAATTAACTGGGATGATCTCATCCTGAAAAATAAAAGTACGTCCCCTATCACCACTTTCTCCCTTCATAACAAGATTGATATGAACTCGTAAAAGCGTACAACTAATAAAATAAGTATCTCCAGTAAAATGATTAAAATTTGTAATCGAGCTGTAGATGTCTGTGAGAGGAACGCTGACTGAGAAGGTCGAAATAGATATAAAGTGGAGAGGGTGGGGGAAGGTGAGTTGCTGCAGACCAAGGAGAAGAATGCCGTCCGGAGGAACAGTGTCTCAGAGGGAGGCGAGTGAAGGAAGGTTTGGTGTGCGGGTGTACAGAGAAATATTGTTATCGGTAGTGAGTATAGCATGCACGGCGAGAGAGCTGCACCCTCGCACAACGCACACCGACGGACTCCAAGTATTTGCTGCGGCGCGGCGGAGGCCGGCGTATACTAAACTACTGAATCTCAGGGAAGAGATCCCGGTGAGGAAAGAGAGGCAGGCCACAGGGGTGAAGGCGAAGAGAGGGAGAGGGAGAGGGAGGGGAGGGGAAAAGGGCTCGGTGAGGTACAGTTGGGGCCCGGCTACCAGCAGAAACTTGGAAGCGAATGTAACTTTATTGTGAACTTATCGCTGTCAGAAGGCAAACAATGGCGCGATCTTCTCGCCATCTGGCCCCGCAATCTTTGGCTGGTTGCTTGCACCTCTCTGCGGAGCAGCGAGCGTCCTCTCCTCTCGGTTTCTGCGTACCAGCATCGTCCTTTCCCGGCTATCCTTTCATCCCTTTCCCTGAGAACGGAGTAGTCCTTCGGCCGGGATATCGGAGCGCGCGCTTGGCGCCGCGCGGTATCGCACATCGCATCTATCGCGGCCGATATGTAAAAGAGGGACGGTGCACATGCTCCTCCCCAGCATCCTCCGCTGGACCCACTGTAGACAGGTATCTGGGCCGCGACGGGAATTCCTTGGCACGAGGCGACGCATAAATTCCAAGGTAACCGATCCCACCCATCCGAACACATTGCCTACTGTCTCCCTCGAGCGACACTGCATTCTTATCTGCTAGCTACGAAGCTTTGCCATCGGCGTCGAATCCACGCGGAAGTAGGAAACCTGACCAATCCACCGAACGTACGGTCATCGGCTTCAAAATATCCGTGACATCGAGCTTTCCCATGCTCCGAACTTGAAGGGAACCCTCCGACGAATCGGTCCAGCTCTCCTTTCACAAGACAGTTTTTTCATGGAGAGCAAGGCGCAACTCCCTACTCGTAGAAGGAGATCAGGTGGTAGTCTGTCCAAGTGTCACCGAATTTGGAAGCCGTCACCCCTAACGACTTGGCGTGCGACCCCGAATGCCTTGTCAGGATAGTAACAGAAAACACAGTTCGATCCTTCGAGATCTTAACACCATATTCCATAAGAAACACACAGTACGCATCAATATGTGTCCTTGTATTGGTTTAAACGCTACTTGGTCTCTTGAGTACCCTATCCTTGCCTATACGTAATTATGAATTCAATTGAAACGGCCAGTAGTCTGTTACACTATGTTCTCCCAATTGGTCGAAAGCGGGACTCGGTAAACAGTAATTAGAGGAGGGCTTAAGTCTATCTGTAGGGTAAGATAGCGACAATAAGCGGGGAACGAGCCCGCAGTGGTGTCATGGGACGGGACAGTTGTTCTCCCAGCACGCCTTACGATAAGTGTCTCCATTTCACGGAATTTCTGTCACACGCTATAATTTGCTCTGCCAACGGGTAATGACCGCTTGTTGTTCCTTGCCCCGACGACACCAAACCTAATCTAAGAGCGAGAGGAAAAGAAAGAGAGAGAAAGCGCGAGGAAATCCGAGAAAGAAATAGGAGTTAAGAGAGTAAATGAGCTGTAATCTCGAATATCTCGGTGACCAACGCTTTAACACCTCTGGCACGGACCTGTTATTTGGCAGAATGATCGCACCCGGACTGTGGGAACATCTGGTTCCATAGATCCGCGTTAATTTCACACGGCACTATTTACGCGAGAACGCGTTAGGCTAATCTGGAAGATTAGAGATGCCCTGACAAGGTGCTCGACTATTGCTCCTGGTTGGCCTCGTCTTCCTCAGCAAGTCCTTCTTGCTCTTCGGCTTGATTTACGGAAGACATGTTCGAGCACGTGGACAAAGGCTTTCCTTGAGCTCTGATGAGTCCAGTGAGATACGCCGGAATAACGCAACTCTCTCGTCCCAGCCAAGTGACAGCAAGTAAGCGTGAGAGAATTCGGACGAAACATACTTTGGACCTATATGTTATCGAGGAGGACGGAATCTACGAAACTCGTCCAACTGGAGCGACGTAACTTTCTTGAAAATCCACTCTTCCTTTTACTCCGATTAAAAATAAATCTCGCAGCTAACTTTCAGCTTTGCTGACGTTGCTATACCATTAAAACTTACAGGACCTAATAATTTGTAGAATACAACTTATTATATCATTGGACTTCTGCAACATGATATGCAGATCCGTATGGTCGCTGATAGTATAGAAATAGTTGTTGGTAAATTCAAAAGAAGCTAATCACACCACGTATGTCGTGTAGTTGAAACTATAGAATATGATTGGAATAGACGCGATAACTGTATCTAGCAAGGTTATATATCATCATCGGTGACCAAGGACGAGCTCATAATGATTGCAAAATCCGTGAGGCCATAAATCACAAGAGAGTGGCTACCGAGCCCTGTCGCGAATCACGTAACTGCACGTAATTAGTGTTAGCGGTGTCTCGGCTACGGTGTTGGAATCATTGGACGCAACTTCTCATTCTTCATAAGTATTGGACAGCTGACGACAGCTCTGATTTCTCACTGTCACCATCCAATCCGCCATTGACAATTTGCGAAAACAGATATCTCTCGTACCTTTAAAAATTATCTAATCCGCTGCCAGAAATTCTTTACGCAATTTCAGTCAAGTGCGAAACCTTGTGAAAATGGCAAACAAGGAACTCCTGTTTTAACAGGAGTGGTGTGTGATCCGCATAAGATCCGCCACTTGGTATCGCACCCAAACAAAGTTCGGATACAACATTTTGGAGGGAAAGGGCTGTAGAAAGTTTCGAGAAACTCCACTGGATTTATGATAAGATGTTCCTACACATGCTTCTCCGAGGGATAAATCTGCGTACGTTAATACGCTTGTCGAATCTGTTTCCGTCATTCGTACTATTAGGATTCAATCAGTATTATTCAGCTTTTGAATTCTGACTGAATAGGATGTGACGAGAAATGATTTTAATTCGGATAAATTTGGAATTTCTTAATTCGAGGGGAAATCAGATAGGAGGAATGAGGATGGTTGAGCGTGTTATCTGTGGGCGAGCAGCGCGGCGCGGCGCGGCGCGGCGTGCTGCCAGAAGAGAAAAGAGAATCGGTAGGAGCATCCTGCCGGCAGTATCAGCGTGTTTTACACGAGCGCAGGAGAAGCTGCGAGGGTGTGGGAAGAAGACGCGCGGCATGTGTTCTTTCCCGGCTCTCGCTCTTCCATGCTGCTTGGCCCGTTCCCTCATTACGTATGCGCGTTACGTAGAGAGAGCCCGGGCCCGAGAGATGCGGTCTGATATAATTTTCTAGTGGTTCTGCCTTTTCTTCCGCGTACGCGCGAGAGGTCGAACCTACAAACGAGCAGGGATGCGCTAAGAGAATGAGCCGGGACAGAGGAACGAGCGATGGACCCACCACGAGGTTCTTCTCATCTTTTCTAAACTACTCCAACGAAATACTACAAGTTTTATTATTATTAAGGTAGTTGTATCAAAAAGCAGTTTTCAATCAATTTCACATCAAGAAAGAAGTGATATAAATTCCAGAGCCTTAGCTCAAACTGAATTTTTTCGTACACTTCTGAAGGGGCCAGGCATTGAATAAAGTTTAGCCCACTGGCAGTATGAGAAACGAAGTTAACAATGCCTTCGACCAACGGTTGACTTTTGGATAGTACAATACTAATACAACTACCTTAATAGTTAATCAAACAAATCTGAATGACTTTTGAAAAACAGAAGTGCTCCATGCCACTTGTTCGTTTCTCCAATGAAGCTGATTCGACCTTATTAGAAGATGAAAACATACTACTTGCGTCACTAATCAATCGCGAAGCGTGTCCCACTTAAGCAGTAAACACGATCTCCGCCGTTTCAGCCGGCACTAAAATCGGAGACAGAAAATCGAGGAGCAAAGAGAGGCTTTAATAGTTGTTTACGCATCGGTAGAATGAAGTCGGGCATAATCGGGCAACCGCAAAGTAGCCACCGTGCGGTGGCCGCCTCTAACCACCGAGTGAACCACGAATGATCTCTCTCTGACTACTGATTCCACTGATTACTACCCATTGCCTCTTACTGTGTTTTGCCGAGTCGGCACAACAAAAGTCACAAGATAATACGTACAATGGATTAGAAAATTGGCAAAACAATACCATTCAACAAGAATCTGATTGGAAGAAGCTTTCTCAGTGTACGGTTAACGCGTCCCGTCCAGTCTACCAAATAACGATGAGATCATCCGAAGTCTGGGGACTGTTGAATATTGGCTGGGAGGGAAGTTCCTCGGGGAGGGGCAGGTAGGAGAGGGCTCGGGTCAAAGAGGAGAGTAAGAAGTGCGAAAGGCTTTGGGTGAGGCGGGAAAAAATCGAGCGGGCCCGCGGGAGAGATATAAGCTTCGAGGAAGATGAAGCAGCACGAATGGAGAGACGAGCCCGGACGCATCATCCCGCTCGTCGTCCTGGCTCGTAACTCACTAATGGTTTATCACCGGTACTCTCGCGCCTAGCCGACTCAGACTTCCCTGAAGAAGAAGAAGAAGAAGAAGAAGCTGCACCAGCAGCAGCAGCAGCAGCAGCAGCAGACGGAGGAGAAGAAGAAGAAGAGGAAGAGGAAGGAGGAGCGAGAGGATCGGTGCCATATGGCGCAGAACTGCAGGAATCCCCGTGGAAGTGGAAGAATCCTTAAAAATCATTGGTGTAAGTCCGCGTTAGAGGCGCTGCGATTAGCCTCGCTCCGACGGCGAAAAATCTAATCGCTTTAGTGCTCCGGCGATTGCAGCGATACCAACTGGAGATGCGCACATGAGAGTGCAAGTAGAAGTAGGGATGTAACGATCGGCGGGCATATGCCGGAGCTAATGTTCCCGTCCCGGCCCGTCAGGAGGAATCCGCTTTTAAACGGAATCCCGTAATATCAAGCGCGCAGGGTATCCCGCCGGCCGCACATGGCTTATAAGAGGATGATCATGGGATGGCGTATCTGTGGCAAGAAGTAATATCGCTTCTTGCTGCGCTGCTCCGAGAATACCTTGTACGTTTCGCATCGTGGGCTTCCGCGTCGCATGAGGAAGTCAAGGAAGACGCACCGCAGAAATGAGCGATACTAAAAAAAGATTTCGCCGCCAACAGCCAACGAAGACGAAGTATTTACTTGTCATCCCGAGAGAGAGAGAGAGAGAAAGATGCTGGCGGGCATGGGACTTGTCGAGAGTTAATATCTTATTCCCGTAGTGCAGCAAATATCTCTTTCCGAGTTATCGGTGGTGCTCGTCGAAGACACTAGTTCTGAAGAGAGCAAGATTCATGAGGCGATTGCGTCGCCTTGGTATCGGCTGGCCGCGTCGACATCAATGTTCCTCTGTTGAAGAGCGCATAGCGACAGATCTGACTGTCGACTCTTTCAGGGGATCTGAGGTCCCCTCCAGTAGGTGTGCATGCGAGGCATTCATCTAGCAAAGCTAAGTCGTAAAGTGAAACGCGTGCAAGTACGACTCTAGCATATAACGCTATCTTGAGGATCAGCGGTGTTTCTCGCGAGGAACAGGAGGCCAAGTGTCTCTTTGCGCTAGTAGCCTGCGATGCTACGCGTCGGCTTCTTTAAGCTAGGTTTGCTCCGCTTCCCCTTATACCCGGATCCTCCGAGGAGACACTACTCACAGCCCCGATACTAATTACTTAGCGCTGCGATCCCGATACGGCAAATTAGCCCAAGGCCACCTGCGATACGCTAATTGGATTCCACTCGATCAGATACTCTTGCGGTCCAGGGTGCGAGGGCACTTTCTATTTTCTACCCGCTTTGTTAAAACTTAAAACAAGCGAAATAAAACTAATATCCTGAAATCGCAGTGCCAAGTGGCCAACGGCGCACTGACTGTTCCCCGAAAAATGTGAACCACCTTTCCCCGAGGTTGGCTTCCGACCAAGTGCCGGCTGGTTTTATAGCGTCATTAAAGTTCACCTCGAAAAATGGCCCGTCTCCACGAACTCCCTTCGCTCGGCACAACAGTCCCCCGTCACTTCTCCCGCTTAAGCATCGCGAATTCCCGTGAGAAGTGTGCGCAGGTTAAAAATAATCTCTTCGTTCCGTTATGTCCTTTAACCGGGGCGGAATGAGATCAGCCTCATTCCAAGAAGGTATAATCGAAATCTCGCGAAAACCGGCGTAAACTAAGGGTGCGAAACGAACGAGTAGGAAGATGGGAGTTCTGCGAGGGACTTTTAGTCGAGATGAAGGAGGAGTAGGAGGAGGAGGAGGCGGACGGAGAAGGATGTGCAGAGGGAGAGTGAGGAGGTCCTGGAATCAGTGGCGGAGGCTCTGGTCGTCGATGCGCGCCTCGTGTTCCTCGGGACTCAGGAGAGCAAGAGTACGGTGGCAGCGACGGCGGCGGTGGCGGCGGTGGCGGCCGCGGCAGCGGGGCCAGGCCGGAGCACGGACCGGACAAAGGTCAGGAGGGTCGTTGCACCCGTAGGCAGGGCATATCTCGAGGATGCCCTGCCACAGCAGATCCAGCAGTACCTACCTTGCTGGCTTGCTGCGAGCTCCTCGGCCCTCCCGTATACCGTACACACTCCCTCTCTCTCTCTTTCCCCCTTTCCTTCACGACCCTGCTCCTTTTACTCTCACTCTCTCGCGCACGCTCTCTCTCTCCCTCTCTCGTCCTTACGCCGTCGCCGCAACCTCACCTTAGGCCCCCTAGGCGTGCTGCCGTCTTCAATCGTTTGTTCAACATTGCCCTAGGTGTATCCTCCGAGCTCACTCTCTTTTCGACAATCATTCTTCTATGGACAATGGGCACTTGCCGCCGGCTAATAGCAACTACGTTAATGTCTGAGTTAGTGCATCGCCGGAAGGAAATTTCTATGTCAACCTTAACATATTGGTATACGGTTATCCTTCGCAAAAGCCAATGCTCGCTGCTAGTATAGGTAGCATACACTGACCAAAGGAATGCCATCTATGAGAACTTCCGAGTCCTTAAAATAGCGTGAAAGTGAGCTACAAGGGTTGATGGGGTGAATTAATTAGGCTATGTAGATCGGTCAGTTGAATTTCCATATTAATTGGAGATCAATTTCAGCCAGACTGATGGTGAGTGTAAGACGATAAAATCTGTCGTTGAGAGAAGTGAAGTTGCAGAAACACAGAGAGAGAAAGTGTCGTTTAAAGAGATCGGTCTGATTTTCACTGTTTAAACTTGATAGGAAAGAGGAATGGGAATCTTCATAAGCCGATAACTGAGAAACCGTGTCGAAGAAGCGGTGATGTACGCTTCTCGGGGTGATAGGCGCAAAAACATCTTTCCATTAGGTAGACTGTTAGGCGACTGGCTTCGCTATTACCGTCCCAAGGAGATGGACGAGCCGGGAAAAAACGAGGGGGGCAGCACGTGCAATGTTTTCAAAGTATGTATTGTGCGGGACTGGTAAGCTATGATGCAAAGACAAGGCGCTAGGACAGAGCGTTTCGATGGTGTGCTTTTATTGTCGAACACGCTCCAGACGTCACATTCCGAACATACCTCTCAGAGAAAAACCAGTCACCATAATAATAAAACAAGCCTTTTTACGACTCTAAGTTTACATTTCCGAGACTGAATTCTATTGGGTTTTCAACCTCTATTCCGGCAGTGTTTATTCAATCATGAAAAGGATCAGTGGGAGGAGAGATTTCGATTTGCATACGATGCTCGGCCAACAATTAATGTTAAGATAGGAAAGAGCGACAAGGCGAGTTCCAGGTTGCGATGTCCTCGTGGCAGACGGCGCGGTGGGCCCTCGAGCAAGTAGGGTGGAAGGACAAGCAATCGGAAGGTATTAAGCTCAGCAGGGGTCCAAGAGCGCGACTAAGATGAAAGGGGAGAGCTTTCGGAGGAAGGAAAAGGGCAGGTAGGGTGGGTGGCTCCAAAGGGGGTCGACGTACCGAAAAAAAGAAAGATCGTAGGTAAAAGTGGCGGTGCGATGGTTCCTGGGTCTAGAAGGCTCACGAGTCCCGGGTAACAAAGGGCAATCTTATCTCGCGCACGCATCAAAACCGGAACACGGCCCCGACATAGCGAGCATATCCAGCATACCACGGCATCGCGTAGCCTGCATATACATACGTAACACGGCGAAACCCTCCCCTTCCACTCCCCCTCCCCCTCCGCGCGCCCACCACCACCGCACAGGAACACCGAGCTCCAATATACGTTAAGGCATAATTCCATTGTGCTCTCGAATCCCAGAGGTGCATACCATATGCGAGAGCCATACCTCGCCCCCTTTCGCTACTCGTCTCTCTTTTCAGGATCGGCGATCGCCAGTCGAAAATAGCTGCCGTGCTCGCCCACTCCCTCTAGCCATTGAAATGTGGCCGAGAATCAAGCCCGAAATGTTTGATGCCGCCTAATGGATTAGTTAGGGGCAGCACGGGGTAGACATGACAAGATGCTCGCCACCTATTTGTCAGAGAGTCCCGCTACTAATTCCCGTGGTCGTAGCAAGTCGTGGTCGGCGGCGTGGCGCGTAACAGCCACCACCGGTAAAAAGAAGGCTTCGCGATTTTCCGCGCAATTTGCCAGAGCAGAGTATTTCCCCGGCGTTGGCGCCGGCGCTTCGGGGATGGAGGCGCGGGAATGGGGAGGAAATGCGGCGCGGTGGACTTGGGATGCGGAGTGTACGGCAAATTAGCGGAAAGCACTGGGTCACAGCTGGGTGTCGCACGGCCCAATCTACGTCCTGTGATTTAGTGGTCCGTTCCACAGCCCGCGCGCCACCCAACCGCCGCCACCAGCAACACAGACTTCATTACTAAATTACACAACGGACCAGGAGCCGGCCAACGCGACCGATCAATTTTTCCTCTGTTACACCCAACCCACCACACCTCACCCCTTTCCCCCCCGTTGCAACCCTTCGTTTACTGCTACTAAGCTCTGGGATATGCATAGCTTTCGCACAAAGCATGCCCTCCAGCAGGAACATCCACTAAAAGTGAGATCTCGCTGTCAGTGAGATAGTCGCTTCGGATTGTTAAAAAAAACGGTATGAAAAATACAATTTGATACACCGTTGAAATATGGTACAGATCAAATTTACACTAGTGAATTGGAATTCCAATCGCGAATGGAGAGTGTTCCCAATTCATGCGAGTGAACTTGATAAAGTATTTCATCTTACAATGAACTCGACAACGAGTAGTTGTTCATTAATTTCCGTCAATAATCGTAGAAGGTCCTAAGTGTACAGGACGCGAGGCTCTATTGAAATGTACGGGAGGTGGATAGTGTGTTGAGAGCAATGTTGGACAGAAGAGAGGACGGGGCACGGGGAAGGTTGAGGATAGCAAGCTCCCTGGATGCAAGGGATGCTGCTGAGGGGTTGCGAACGGGCCGTAGTGGTGGGAGAGAGAGTCACAGGGAGTATTAGCATATTAATTTCGCGGAGACTGCGACGCACAGATAAAGCATCTTAGGTAGGCGAACTTCAGTGATGAATCAAGCTCATAGCCGCGGTAATTATTCAGAAAGTTCAGCGCCAGCGGGCGCGAATAGCGCCCAGCTACTGAAACAAAAATATTTTTCTTTCTGAGACCTCTGTTCTTACATCGCCTCCCCTCTCTGCCAACCGGTCGCCTCATTGGCTATTCTTATTCAAAAAGTATTTCATCTCGCGCGCACTTGATGAAAATTCAAGCCTATAAAATTGAAATCCAATCCTAAAAAAGTGTGTAATTCATGTCGGACTAGTTTTAGAACTCCATATTTCTCGATTTCTCTCTCCTAGGTTTGATGGAACAGCTGTTCAACTAACTTGGGCCGAACTGGAGAGAGTTAACAATAACGAGGAGATGAGAGGGAAGGGGAGGGATAGAGGGATAGAGGAGGGTGGGGGGATATCGCGGAGGCCGATTTGCCTGGCAGAAAGGAACGTTAATCTATTTACTGGCTGACGCACCCTTACTTCCCCTTGTTCCAAAAACTCGCCTTTCCTGAGCGAGAGAACGAGCGCGCGCGGGCGCGCGGGGCTTTATCAAGCTCATATTTCATCAGGGGCGTCCGATTATGAGCGAGCAAGAAATTAACTTTTTCGCTAATTAACTCCCTAGAGCTGCTAACGAACCGCGACGCGCCGCTATTGCTTTTTCTTACTTTTTAAACAGCCACCGCCCACCCACGATACTCGGACGGATGCTGCGAACCCCAAGCACCGAGCACCGAACACCGAGCACCGAGACTTCGAAGGGGCGAATGCCCGAGAGGAGGAGTATCTTTTTCAAATGGTTTTTCCTGTCCACCTCTGTCACCGTTAATAGAGACCGGCCGGAGAATACGATTCGAGGGGCCACTGTCTTTGCCGGACAGATTCAAGACGTTAAAATAAAAAGGGTGCTGCCGCAATGCCGAGCTCATAAATATAAATGGACTTTTTCATAATTAGTTTTAATAGGTTGCTCGGGGGACAGTCGGAAGACTCGAGGATTCATGAAGAATCTCCTTTCGACTAATGAGCAAATGGCTTATACTTTTCAATATGACGACATTCACGAGAATCGACCAATCCTGTTACGCATTCGCCGTAGAAACATGACTATAATTATTATAGTTTCATATTAATTAGATCCGTTTTTATTCAGCCTGTCACTACGTTCAGATAGGATAAATAAAGCTTGTTGGCGCTATCTCCGTTTAGCGGGCAAGACATAGTATACGTAGGAGCAAGGACTCCTCCGAGGAAAGTTGGTAGTTCGTGCAGCAGTCGAAAGGCAATCGATAGCCCGGCACAGTGGCATTGACAGGGTCTACCCTTCTTTCATGCATATGCTGATGTCACCCATATATTTTGCCAGGGATACCGCTAGCAGCTAGCCTTGTCCACCATCGCGCCCGCACGCCACGTACGATTGAATTTGTTATGTTGATTCGAAAACGGAGATATAGCTCGGCGAGCTTTTTTCGCGATATCGACCGCACTTCCACTCCCTTCCGGAAAGTTACACCGACGACGTGGCCACGAATAAAATTTCATCCGCCACTCTAACATCCCATATTCCTTATCCACTATCCCCTCTTACTACTAATAAACTCTACTCTGATGACCGATAGTTAGAGAAAATGCGTCAATAAGATAGTACACTTTTGGAACTAAAAAGTTCCTTGTAGCCCGTGGAAAAGGCAGCAACCCCGACGCCAAAGTACAATGTAGCCAGTCAATCAGGCTAAAAGTCGTAGTCCGCGAATGGTGTGAATCGTCGGGCAGAAATGGAATACTGGAAATGGCAACTGGGAGTGAGCGGTCAGTATCGGAGAGACATAATGCTTGGTCGCCATGCCACTGCGCATCCATTCGATAAATCGAGCTTGGAGTGTTGAGTGGCTGTAAAAAAAAAGAGTCGCCCGGGGATGTCAGGGCTGATGACAATACCGCGCGAAGGAGCATTGTCAGCGTTGACTTCGTGAAGCGTGCTGGTGCGCTCACCGTCGAATGAAGAAGACGCACCACGCGGAGCGGCGCGGCGCGGCGCCCATTCACTCTGCCTGCTGGCTTTCAATTACGCTGTGAATAGCTTGCTCTCATTCAGCATGCCTTCGTGTTACTCTTTAATGCTGACCACTAATAATGGCCAGTGGGTGTCGCGCGCAAAAAGGCCGTTGCTCGAAAGTCGCGGACATTATTCCTTCGGTCGCCACTGCCGGGAAATGGAGAGAGCGATAGCGGCCTGTTGGCATCGGCACGCCTCTTCAGAGGAGGTTCCCCCGCCTATCATTCCACGACAGATTGGTACGTTTGAAAATCTAGAGGTCCAAGAAATGTGGGACGGAGAAAAGGCCCTGCTTGCCGGCTACGATTAAGCACAGTTCAAATACTCCCATTGACCTCAATGTCGCGAACCATAAGCACTCATCTGCCGATCGGCAGGGAGGAAGGAGGGAGGAAAGAGGGAGATGATGGTGTCGAGGAGATGCAGAGAGCCAGGTCAGATTGAACGCGAGAAACACATCAGCGAGAAAGAGAGAGGGAGAGAGAAGGAGAAGCTGAAGCAGGGAAGAAGTGTATGTACTGTGTCCTAGAGGAACAATTAACCGCGTTTATTAACCGCGCGTTTCTTTGCCGACTTCTTTATATAACCGTGACACACACGAGCGGCTTAAAAATACGCTGTCCGCTCCTCGCCTCAAGAATCTTCTGTGGCGCAAACGAGGCAGAGATGCGTAGGACCCAGAACTAATTCTGGCTGACACGAGGAAATCGACCGATCTATACTGGCAGCAAACCTCTTTCCAGGGAATTAACCCTTTGCCAAGGAAAATTGAGAATTAGGCAGGGCTGGGGAGTTATGATACAAGTTCAGAGTACACATAAGAAGGGATGGGGGAGCGGAGGATATCGAATCAATTTTAACGATCCGACGGAGAAGGCGAAAGGTAGAATGGAAGAGAGAATAAGGCGCCTACTGGGATTATTATATTAGGCCACCATATAGATTATGCTGGTAGCAACCCAATACTTGTCCCACCCAAAATTCACTGACCCAAATTCTCTCTACTCATAGTTCATTTATTCATAAGTAAGCTCTAAGATGTAAAGTCCATGTTGGTAAATCTCAAGTGAAGGAAATCTGTTGAATACAGCAATATGCCTGGCACTCTCTGCTCTGAGAATACTAATACTCATAATTAAAGAATTGGTAAGAAGGAGTGTTGATGGGGAATAAAAGAGCTGAAAAAAAGGGATACGAGAGTAGTGACGATCGGAAATTTATGGAGGACATGGCATGAAACGAACTGCTCGGCTCTCATGGATGAAGCTGGAGGGAGAGCGAGGACGCGGTGCGGTGCGGCGCGGCGCGGCGCCTTGGGTGTTAGGTCGCGTCGGGTACACGGGCCGGTGCGAACTAATGTTTCATTAAGACGGGCAGCTGCGCTCGTCATCACTTAACTTATTAAACAACACAGCCGCGTCTACGAAAAGCATCCAAGAGCGCGGGCGCATCACGTGCCAACCTATTATCGTCTATCGTCCCTTTCACGCACCCAGCCGCGCCGTGCCGTGCCGTCTCTATAATTATTTCATTGTGAATCGCGTCCTATCGTCATCAAAGCCGCCCACTGGCTAATTCGCCAAGTTAAAGGAATCAACGTTTTATATTTAATGACACAGTACTGCGGCATCCTAAGTGTTTTCAAATAATTTCCTTTAATTTTCGTAAAGGGAGTACTGCGCACTCGTGCGAAATGAACTGGCATCTAGGAGAATTGTCAGCTGGCACCAAGTGCTGAACTAAAGAAGACACTGGGACGAGCTGACATTGCCCCGCATCCCTGTCGTTTCGAGGACGATGTGGTAACATAAAGTCATCCAGAAGCACCGCCAGTGGAAACGTAAGGTTCGTAGAAGTCTTTTCTCTCGGCTCCTTTATTGCTCGGCGTCGTCGTCGTCGTCGTCGTCGTCGTTGTCGTCATGGTCCTCGCGTGCACACTGATGGACAGGCGCGATATAAAAACTGGGTGCGCATATTCGTCCCAACTGGAATCTGGTTTACATACGTGCTGGACTCTCCCGCATTCACATAACTACGCGTCCTCCTTCCTCTCTGCCTCTCGGACCTTTTTCTCCTCGTTTCTCTCGCGATCCTATCTTCACTCTCCAATGATCACCAACTTCCACGAATAACGATATTAATAAGGAGACTCCAAACACGTGACTTTCATTTCTATGGAAGCTTATACCTTGGGAACTAGATATACTCGATGCAGTATGCCCGAGTGTTGCGTTAACGCAACATTTACTTGCCGCCCGATTCATTTCGAGCAAACAACAGCATTCTTTGACACCGGCGATTTAAGATAGCGTAATTCGGATTTGATATTTCCCGTAAACTCGTCATACTATTGGTCGCACGACACGCTCCATTAATCTTTGACAAATGGTCCCCTACGGCTAAAGCGAGCGATACTTTCAGGCAGAAACTTACTTTTTCCCGATAGGCGGCTTGTCGAGTGGACAAAATCCGGGAAAGCCAGAAATTTTTTACTTCGGAGTAAAAGTGACATACTGTCGTGGTTTGACAGTGGTGTATGCTGCCTCGACAGTAGATTCGTTACACATACATAGATATATGTACCGTGGACAGCTGCCGGCAAAGTGGTAACTTGGTAACGCGCGGCGCGGGCCCACCTGACTTTCGTAAGCGGATCACGCTCCCTGCTGAGTGCTTTACGGCATCGCTTTTTTCCTGCGCCTACTACATACCTACTCCTCTCTCCACCCACCAACGCCGCTCTCCACGTCCTCTCGCTTTGCCCTTTTTTCCACACTACGTCTGTCTCGGCCCCTTCGAACGCCGCCCCTCATCCTCCCCCGAACCCCCTCTATCTTTCTACTCAACACACCCCCGATCCCGATCTCGATCCCGATCCCGATCCCATGTTCCTCACCATCCAATTACTCACTACCAGCCAACATACCAAGCACTTGCTCACAGAGACGAATGTCACACTATTTTTCTAATCATTACAATTGTTGCTGATATTTCCGGGAAAAGGGAAATCCAGTACATTCAAGCAGTATGTAATAAATACAGGATATGCAGAAACGGTGGAAGTTGAGTTGTAGGATCCGAGTAGCCGGCCCATAAAACACAGGGAATCCTGCAGGCTTTATTTTATTTCATTCAATTCTTCACGGGCGACAAGCACCGCCCCGGGAATATGAAATCGAGTTGTTAGACGGCGCTCTTTGGAAGGAGAGAACAACAGGAGAGAGGGGGATCGGCGCGGCGGCAGCACTGCCGAGAGATATCGCTAGTTTTGCGATACACTAGCAAGGGGGATGGCGAAGCACGCGACACATGCCGCATAACCAAGTGGCCAGGAGCAGACACTTCTACCGGCGCGGCGCGGCGCGGCGCGGCGAGTATTCCTTGATCTCGATACACTCCTTCTTGCACTGATCTATCCACCCACCATTCCCTTTTCCTACTTCCTCGACATGTCGAGCATATATCTTCCAGCTGGTGAATGTATCGGCTTATATCCAGCGAACTACACTTGCATTTTCTCTTCGAACTCACCCGTTCGCTACACGTGATCCTCCTTACGCTCACCATCGCCTTGTCAGATATATACGACTCGTATGCCGAAATATCATCGATTCGGTACCGGCGAGAATTAACTGATCGAATTGCAAGGGACAACTTATCATGTGTTCAAAGGATGTTGGTTTCACTTTCGCTCGCTTCTATTTTCAAGCGTTCGAATCTACATAGTGATGTAGGATATCACTAAAAAAAAAGATCGCAGACAAAAGGTAGCAACAAATTTCGGAATACTAGCGATGTCAATCTCGAGTGCGCGGGAAAGGGGAAGCTATCGCGAAGTCGCATCTCCCTGCACCCTTTCCTTTGTCGTCACGGGCGAAAGAGAAAGGAGCGTAGGAGAGAGCGAGCGAGAGAGAGAGAGAGAGAGAGAGAAAAGTGGAGGGACAGCGTGGATGCTGGCTCTGTCATATATTGCCGTTTGGGCCAGCATTACTCACGGTATCGGCGCAATCGGTACGCTTAGTTTACAATTGGCCACCGAATGTAGATGCTTCCGATCGATAGGCTACCGTGATATTTATGCACAAGGCCGCAAAAGCGCATAGTCTACATTGTGCGTCAGCGAGGGTGGAAAAAGCACAATACAACAAAAATACGGTGGTTGAAAATATCGGCTGGACGACGTGGATTTGGGGAGGGCGAAACTTGGGCGAGTAGCGTTCCTCGATTATTCGGTGGTTCGAAGGGTCCGGTGCGCGCGCTCTTTCTCTCTCTCTCTTTCTCTCTCTATTTTGCTAGAGGGGCACCATCGTCGCCCGACAGATCGTCACGCCCGACGATTGACCGTGACTGAGCTACTAAATCCTAAAATCTTTTAGCGGCCCCGATAGAAAGAGAGAAGCACTCGCTTACGACCGTTAATGCCCGGAAAACGGAGGGCAAGCGCCTCCGTTACGCTCGATCTTGTTACCGTAACGCCCGTGATTTTTACCCAACTGGACCACGCTTAGCTAACAGGACCACCTTCCTTTCTATCGTCATTCGTGTTTTCGAAGCTAGTATCAGTTTGATTGGACTAGCCGGAGGAATGAAGAGCAATTTGTAAATCGGGGGATCAGAGAGTCGATCGTTTAATAGCAAGTCTCGGAGCGTTCCAACGGACTATCTTCATTCCTCGAAGAGCGAGCGAGTGGTGATGTTCCGCAAGCCCGCGGGAGAGAGGGCGTAACGTACCTCTGACCCGAGGAGGTTGTGGTTGTCCAAACGGCTCAATAATAAGCGCGATAAAACCGTCAGTGTGCACTCGCTGCCAGGGCGATAGTTAGTTAGTTGGCCGGTAGCGAGGAAGGAAGCGAATGAGGCGAGGACCGGGCGAAAGAGCGAGAGGGAAGAAAAGAAGGAGGAGGAAGAGAAGGTAGGAGGAGATGGCATGGTTCGCACACAGCTCCATTATATCCTGGAAAGGAACAATTACGCGGCTGGTTGCGCGATGATGCGGACGGGTGGGGCGTGACGATGAAACCGAGCTTTCCCTAAAATGAGACGTTCACCTTTTTCCATGGGATCAATCGTCTCCGACCGACGCGACGTGGCGCACCGCCGCGCCGCGCCGCGCCGGCGGAGAGATCGAGCCGAGACACGCGGCGAGACAGAACCAACCTGAAAGAGAGAAGAATAAAGGCTTTATTCAGCTTGGTCCAGCACGCCCAGAAAACGCGCTCGTTTTCCATGGAAGGCAAGCATTCTCGTGGCCGATGCCGTCTGCCGATGCTGCGAGTGTGCCGATTTCATTGTTGTCCGGCGCGTGCACGCGCCTCTACTCCACCCCGTCCAGGCTATTGTGCCCCCGCCCGATATTCGGAAGTCGTTTCGGCCTTGTTAGGTAATAGTCCGCACAACCATCGCACGCCCACGAGACTGGACGAGACGCCGCGCCGCGCCACCGCCAACTTTCAGCATCCGGCAAACGCAAAAGCAGATGCCACTACCACGCCTCCTCGCTATTACACCAACTTCGCCACGCTTTTACAATAACGCCCTGTGATCACTCACTTATTGGAAGAAGGAATGATTTAACGCTAGAGGTGCAGAATTGAAATAAAGATTGGCTATGACCATGCCACATCAAATAGAGCTATAACACAACGAAGATTGCCAGGATGCGATAGCGACGCACGAAATCGCGTGGGGCCAGTTTTTGCTAGCATTCGGGGAGGGTTCGTAGCTCTGTATCGGACGAAAAACTTGGTGGCAAGAGACGATCGTTTTCATGCCAGGAGATACTGTCTACTATGTATTTCCTACGAAGAACTCCTCGAATCCTGTGGGAATATGAAAAAGTACATCTATGTACACGTCACCATGTGCATCGACCGAAACAGGAAGTTCCGAACTTTCGAAAAAGCAAAGTCAAAAATCTGCTGAGTCAATGCCGATACTAATATTCTCCGAGCGGAGGGGGAGGGAAATAAGCATGTAATATGTGGGAAGGGTGGTTCAACATAAGACGTACCAGTGACACCTAGTCTCTGAAGGACACGTGTGGAAATGTCAAGATCGAAAAGGAGCGGGGCAAGTGCGATGGCAATATCGCATCTGTCCTATGACATCTCGACGACATGTGCGCTCAAGCATCCTCTTGGCCCACATACATCGCTCTTCCTCTTCACCCAAGGCGCCAACAGTTTACCGACCACGTATCCGCAAGGTTACCATTGATCCCTCTCGCCCAGTCTCACCGTTCTCTCGATAAAGTGATCGCATTCTTGCCAAGCGTAAAAACGTAAAAAGGTTCGAGGACTTGGGATCGCGCAACGTTTTGCTCCACTCCGACGAAAATCACGAGTCCGCAGTTCGACATCTGGATCGAAATCCCGTTCGCGAGGACGACGGCAACCTGTTACGATTTCCTCGAAAATAGAATTGGTTGCCTCGTTAACAAGGAGAGGAGATAAGGGAGATGCGCGAGGAGAGTCTAGTGTATCCCGGATCCGAGATCGTTAAGAGACCTTTATGATCTCGGCCGGGACAAGCACGGGAAAAGTGGCGAGCCGGCATAAAGATCCAATCTCAGGAGCCGTGAGCCGTCAGCCGTCCCCCTCAACGACCACAACCCATTCCTCTATCTGCATTCTGCACTACCAACACTCCTCCCTCTCCCTCTCCCTCTCCCTATTTTTCCTCCAATTTTAACGAACCTTACTTTTTACAATATTTTTGTAAGACAACCTGCACCAGTTGATGCACATTTCTAAACTTCGCCGGCATTCAGATGCAAGATCTTGCAAAAACTAGAACGGTATATATGTCAATCATTGTCAAGGTAGAAAAGGCAATTCTTGAGAATGTTACGGTCCGGAGCTCGAAGGATGCAGCTTGGAATCGGTATTAGAAGTATTCCCGTGTATCCTGCCAGTTCAAATCGCCCGTGAGCCTGGAAGCTCTCCCTTGGGTCCGCTCTTCTTTTACTTTTCCCAAATAATGCGACAGCTAATCGATATCTCGGCGACACACAATCCTCCCTCGGTGCCCTCCTCTTTCTCACTCGAGATCTATCAGATAGTGATCGCAGATCAGCCGAGCAAATATTCCCAGCAATCCACAGCCGCAGAGTAATATTACCTTATTGTTGGAATTCACTATTTCCGAGATGAGATACTTGAGAGAAGGCAATGTCGAGGCAGTATAAGAGCAGTCGAAAGTAGGGCAGTTTCATGGAGTGGCGAGTTGGCCGGCCAAGGCATACGGGTATATCCACGTTTCTAATTCTGAAGAAATCATTCTCACGGGGTCGACAAACCCACGTCGCGGCTCTTAGTCCCAATTAAGCGAGCATGGATGCGGGAACGAACCAAAAAAAGCCGACCTTTATGGGTTAAAGGGACCGCGACGGGGACTGCGCTTGCGACACCGGCAAATCTTTGCCTTTCGATTGATTAAGGACAATTGCCACCAATAAATCCTTCGTGTGCGCACTAAAAACAATATGTCTGTAAATTGTTAATATTCAAAGGCTCAGCTATATGTAGAACTAATTACTTAACCTTTATTCTTCATGTATGCTACTCAACGTCTGGTCAGATTGGCTTGAAATGAATTTCACCGATGTAACTGACCAATTGCAAAACTAGACCAATTAAAACTATACGTGGGTACTATTTTCAGAAGGAACTGAACGATAAAGAACGTTCAACGAAATAAAAAATAATGGTTGTTGTGACCTTGTTGGTTGATGAGGAATGGCCCATATAAATACATAGTATGTGTAGGTAGTAGAGTGGTGGGTTGCTTGCCTCGGCAGGAAATGTCTGAGAATGCGCTTCGATAAATAGAAGTCGCGACTGCGAATGAAGGTCGCCGCGACGGTAAAGCGTCGTAGACTGGGCGCGTCTCGGACTGGCAGATCTGACTCAATGAAAGCGGGACAGGAATCTCCTTAAGAGAAAAGAGAGTTTGGGTGGTCCGTTCAATTGGCGCTGGTCCACTTGCGTGTTAGCAAGCGGGCGACTTAAGGCCTTTGTCCGCCAATTTCCTTCTGAATTGAGTCAAGCGCTTAATAGCGCGAGGCTATGCATGCCGACCATTTGCCAGCCTTTGCCATAAGAAGCCATTCAACTGGTTCAAGAGAAAAAATACCTCCCCATTCTACGTCCTAATAGTTCCGCGACCAAATAACATTGCCACAGCCAAAGCGCACCACTCAGACGGAAGATACATTGTTACAATTACACCTGTGATTCATTAATGTTAACTAACCATGCCGGACAAAACTATTCGACTGCACCCTGTGTCGATATTCTTTTCCCACCCAGATTACCGCTCAGAATCATCATCAATTAAACCAACGCAGTCTCTAATTGCATGTACGAAGACGAGTGGCCTGCTAATTAACAGTTTGAACCCGAAATACAAGGTGACGATAATGAACACAGGGCAATCTGATGAATTAACGGAACTTAGGCAGAAAACTATGAGGAAAGAAAGGGGTAAAGACTGTGCTGTGTCTGGTAAATGCTTAGAAATCATTGAAAAAAGAGAGAAGATGATGGTTAGCGCGCGAGAATGGTACTAACAGATTATTCGGGGGGAATAAAAAGGAAAGAACGCTGCCGACTGCCCTCCTAACAAGATAATTAGGGCCACCACGGTGGCAGGCAGTGGCTTAGCTTTTTGTTGGTCGCGTGCTCATGTGAACTCGTGCCGCATCGACTCCCTTCTCTTCTTATCCTTGCCATCGGTATCGTAGTTGGATGATGGCCCGCGTGGGAAGAAGACGATAGAATCCGTTTGGTGACCGCCTCAGTTGCACTACATACACAAGAACACCCAGGCCCAATTTCCAAATTGGGTTACTGGGCCCGACAATCAAGGAAGGCCTTGTATCCACTTGTTGGCATCCAAATTAAAAGTGATCATTACTAAAGCGGATTAGCTCATCACATATTCAGTGAATTTCCAATATTCTACATCGCAAAGACTTTTCTTCCTATGCAAAAGAGAAAGACTAAGTGGAAAAGAGAAAGAAGGAAGGAAGGAAGGCAAAAGCAAGGGCTATTGTAGAAATGTGAAGATACGAAAGTCAAAAGACAGAATAACAAGCGACCCATAAAATTCTTCTCTCGACATTTCGCAACGATAAGATTTGAGGGAACACTGACAGTTTATGACTGACAAGCGCAAGTATGTACAAGCATACCCAAGCCGACAGAAGGAGTAGTGAAGGATCCACAACTTGATATAAGTTAGTTCGGGCCGCAGGAGTGTAACTTTAATTACAGAAGTTGCTCCATTGTCTAGGCAAGAAAGGCGCGCGCCCGGTCTCTTTCCCTCCGCCTCGGACCAAAGTTTTCCTCAGGCTCTCGGCGAGGCACGGAAGGTAAGGCAAGGGAAGGCAAGGCGAAGCGAGGTTGGTTGGACCCGATGGAAATCACGAGCTGCGTCTTCGTCGACGAGTAGATTCAAAGCGAGTGCTGGACTGACAATGAATGCAGAGGACAGCAGAGGTAAGTTCGCCGGACGCAGCGAGACAAGTCGGCGAAACTCGACGGGGGAGGATGCAATTTTCTGTTTCCCATGAGAAAAAGATATTCCACTAGGAGTGAGCCCAACCAAGTGAGTCTTCTTTCAATTATTGGCTGCATTGGCGAAAGTAACGGCATTTGCATTGCGCAATAGTTTAATGACAGCCTACACCATTTTTTATAGGGAGAAGGCGTTGAAATTCAATGGAGTGAGTTTGGCGGGAAAGAAGCTCGACAGAGACTCGCAGGAAAGGAAAGGATCGGAATGAAATGCGAGCCGAGCAAAGTAGTGTATACAAGGAAAAGGAGAGGAAAGAGTGGAGCGGAAGAAGAGACGGTCAAAGGCGGAGCGTGGAGGTGGCGAAGGCGGAGCAAGAGAACTTTCCGCAGACGTGATGTATCGACGGAATTCCAAAGTAAGAAGTTAGAGACCGCCGCGACGGAGGCGTCCGCCAATCCCCCTGGCGCCCCCCTCGATTTTTTATTTCCACAGCACTTGCCTCCTTTCTTGCCAATGCGCCGCTTTGCACTTCTAATCCACTCTATTTCGACTCCTTCTCACTTTTATCCATTCAGTACTCTTTTTAAGTAAATGACTCTTTCTTTTAACTTTTCACCGTGGGATTATGACCGATACGAGTCAGAAGTTGGAAATGTTTCATTAAGGGTGGTTGCTATGGTGACTGTGTGAAATGTAAAGGACGGCGGCGATGTCCATTTGCGGGTGGCAATGTTTAAGGGCGATTTTATAGTGTCCGGCTCAGAGGTCAACCTATCCTCGGATACATCACCCCAAACCTCTCGCATCCCCTTGATGGATCGAGCCAGTTCTCGCCCTCACCCACCACCTTTACCACTTCTGTTCTTGATCCTTCGGTTCCTTGCAGCCCTCTCCCAAACACCTTATATCTATGGAATATATTCCTCTTCGATTTCTCATCCCCAACGACACAGTATGCGACAGCACCTGATGAAACAGAAGCTAGTATAGCTAGCCCTGTCGACTGCCTCCGACATTTATTCGTCAAGATCACCGCGGCATGAATAATATGAGAGACGACAGAATCATTTCAACAGACTTAATGAGACGCTAATGTCTTCGATAATTAACAAATCATGCGAATTAACCAAGTTCCACGTCCCTTCTTCTAATATTCCAGGATAGTAATGTGGGCCTCATTGTCGTTCACCGAAATCGTTGACAAAGCGATGCCGCAATGCGAGAGAGTAAGATGGGCGGGCGCGCGGTTTGTATAGGTATCAGATGGCATTTCCCTGTACAGACGTATCCGCGGGTCTGTGCCTCATTGAAAGGAGAACTCGGCGAGCGGGCGAGCCGATTTTCAGTCGCGGAAATTGGAAAGCTCATTCATATTTTGTCGATATACACGATAATGCGTGCTCCGCACTTTGATTCCCGCATGGCTAATGCGCGAAAAGGAGGACTGGTAGAGGGGAAGTGGGAAAGTGAGCTCGAAGGATATACATACTGGCTGACGAGAGGGAGTGCGTGCACGGCGACACGCACAATACATATAACCATAGCAGCGTACACCTCTTTCGACGAAAAGTATCCGTAGAACGGGCAAAATGCCGCGGCGCGGCGGGTCTGAGTGCACATTGGTAGGGCTGTGGGGGTAGAGCTCGGTGCATGGACCCACTCTTTTTCCCCATTTTCCAAGGGTAACCACGATGAATATCGATATTCGAAGCCAGACTGCGCACTCACCAACTCTACGCCCGGTTTAACCCCTTATACTCCCTCCCTATGGATATAACTCTGGCCACCAGCTACTTTTTACTACAAAATTCACTCGGTTATCAATCACCTGTTCCAAATGAAATGTCTCATTCCACTTTTAATCAGTCTGACATTTTTCAAAGAAACGCACAATCAAATTTCCGAGTTGCGAGATATAAGAATCGAAAGAGAAATGTCGAAAGAAGCCCGTGAGTCTACTGTGGCCCAAAAATAGGCTATAATGCGACGCCCTGTCACTATTCGTAACTTGTAACGGGCAGAGGGTGGGAAAGTCCGGGAATGAGAGAGAGTGCCACATACATGGTAGATGGCGAGGCGTTGGAAATTAGACACACATTTCATTTCCTGGAGCGACTGTGATTTCCGTCCTGGTTTCAAATATTGGAAATATCTCGCCCGTATTCAATTTACAAGATCCGATCAGATGCGATACCATTTGATTTCATGAATCTGAAAAAGCCTCCTGGAAAGATCGCCATTCCCCGGCCATTGTGAAGGCTGACATTTGGAAAACCGCGATCTAAACCTTCCTGGACACCAACGAAGTTCAGGAGGTTAGAATTTCCATTCGAATTTGCAGAGACTTTAAATTCAAAGAACCACATCTGCGCTCAGACTCTAAGAAGCGATTAAAAAGACGAAGTCACTTTCAAAAGAACATAACAAACTTTCGGAAATTCAAGGGAATTAAGGAAAAGAAGGCAAGGAATGTAGAAAACTATAGAGAAATGCGATCTCACGGACCCTTAATCCCAACGGCCGTCAGCCCCGATTCCAAACTATCAGTAACACTCACGGACTTTAATATTTCAATGTCGTCCGATGGGAAAAAATGTGGCTGCTCGTAAATCAGTTTGACCGTGGTCCGATCGAGTAGAGCGCCAAAATCACGGAAGGAAGTTGTAGTGCTGCTAAGGGGTAGTACGTCAGTATCAGGCACATTTCCGGGAGTGCTGGCGGTACGGTAACGATAGTGAGGGAAGCCGACGAAAATCGGCGAGATCGACGGTGCACTTTATCGGCGCCATAAAGACTAATATAATCCCGGTGCAGAAAGAGAGATTGAGAGAGAAAGAGAAAAGAAGGCGAAGCGGAAAAGAGCGAGTGGTGCGTGCTGGTGGTGTCGGGGCGAGCCCACGCACCAATGCGCCGGGGCGTTTTTTAGACGGAGTGGCTTTTTGCGGACGACAGGGCATTTAAGGGAATTGCTCCCTAGCGCCTTGCCTTCGCCCAACACCCTCTCCCTTCAATCTACCATCGTGCGGAAGAGTGTTCGGGGAGCACGAAACACTCGCCACCCCCACTCTCTCTCTCTCTCTCTCTCTATGTCTCCTCTCCTCTCCTCTCCCAGTGGTTTTCGGCCCGATCGACGCTACATTTGATTCTCGCCCCTCGACTCCGCCACATACACTAATCCAATACCGGATTTATTGTGCGTCTAACCATGCATGTATTCAATACATGTATCGGAGAAAATCCATACTTGTACGAATAGTACGTAGTTTATAATCTCTAAAGAGGGCTTAAGGGTGGAAGATACGATGCTAAACGTGAAACTCGTCAACAGACAAACCCGAGCAACAGCAAAAAAGGTTGGAATCTACACTGGCGTATGTTTCTGACAATCCTTTGTAATAGACAGTCTGGAAAAGCTGGCCAGTCTCTGGTACGATACAAGTCGAACGGGAATCAGAGTAGAGGCTGACGCAAGTCGAAAGCTGGGCTACAAAGAAAAAGAGGAGTACAGAGAGGAGCGACTTATCGGGGTGCTTCGACGGTGGTGGCATACGGCTCTCGCAATCCCAAGCAGAGACCCTCTCTGTCTCTCGCGCGTCGTTTGACGGGAAATTACGATCTCCAAGATGAACTCGAGCGCGTAGAGAGCGAGCGGGACGCTCGGCGGCTCGCTTTAAAAGGCATTACTTTGATTGTAATGTCGCCATTCAGTTCCGCCGCTATCGTTACCATTCCAACCACCGTCTTGCGCGCCTGCCTCCACGCTCCTCCCCGGTCACTCTCTCACCCTCTACCACCCTCCCACTATTCCCTGCCACCCTGCTCTCTCGCGCCCTCTAAAGCCCAAGCACTCCTCCTCCTTCCCTGATCTCCCGCAATATTCGCCATCATCATCCCCCGCCGCCACTTCTCCGCGTCTTCTTCGCCGTCCTCTTCGCCTTCTTCTTGTTCTTCTGCAATGCTTCCTCCTCTTTCCTCAAGCCGAAGTACACGAATCTCCCTTTTCATTCTCGAGGCAGCGCTCGGCCGTGCACTGATCTGTCTATCTCCCTCTGTGTCTCTGACTCTGCCTCCTTGGGCGCACAAACGGCCCTTATCGCAAATGACTGTTTCCGTCGAGCACAAAGCCATTTAGGAAACTCTAACGGCGTTACGGTTTGCGGCATTGCGCGCACCGCGCAGACAAGTGCCTAACCCAGACGATAATGGCGTATCACGCGCGCACCCGACACAACCAACATCGGACAAAGACCATCTTACGCTCCTTTCCTGCTGAGAGAATCCGTGCTGCTCCAATCCTTTCTCTCGGGTCATCTAGGCTAGTTATGCTGACTGTACCGATTTTCAATCAACGAGAAAGTTATTTTGGAAATCGTATTAATATCACCAAGATTTGGCAAGTATTACTGTCCAATTATTAACATGGGATCGAATGATCTAAACGAACTTTTCCTTAGAGAGTGGTGTGCTCGACAGTGCTCTGGTTACAGTTGTGCCGGGACAATATCCGTTGCAGGAGGTCCGCCTTCTCTCGGTGCTCGCACAACCGTATCGATTACGAGGCGTTTGCAAACGAGTTGGTGCGTATAACGAGTGACTAAAGTGTCTTCGCTGAACGCACAGCTGTCTAGATATTACAGAAGCTCCCACGTCTGCCAACCAAGCGAGACTTGGAGCGAATTCGGATACAATACAAGTACAGCTCGATGCCAGTACACTCTCGATTACTTAAGCTTGGCAGCTTCCAGATCATGTGACTGTTGCATACCAACCCTCACTGATACCGATATCAACCGGCAGGCCGAAATCTGATCGTACTATCCTGGCATTGCCGCGTCAAGTTTACCAAGTAACGTCCACTACGACCCGCAACTAATAAGTCAAATACCGAACTGTAAAGCGACACCTTGAAGATAATAAATTTTCGACGCAGTCTATTGCGTTGAAATGAAAGAAATACTGGTGTCTATAGGGAAGTAAAGGCGGCAATAATAGTAAGGTGGTTGGAGTCTTGGGGCGCAAGGTGGAAAGGCTAATTCTCCGAGAGGAACAGCGTAGTCCAGTTGAGATGGGTAGGTTGCGGTCCAGCCCACCAATTAGTCTAGCGGGAGCACACGCCACCGAGTGGATCATCTCCTCGACAGAGAGTTTCGTGTAGATTCAAGCGTGTATACCGCAGCGCGTCCCGTGATTTATGTTTGCCATACATTACTCGCTGAATAATCCCACGAAAGGGTGCACCCCCGTGGCACCCCCTTCGATGCTCGCCCTCACCCTCATTTCACCCTGACGGCCGAGCAGCCGCTCTCTCGCCTGGCTAGTTACTGATCACTCGATCTCTTTCAATTAAAACTGCCCGAGACTTTGACAGCGACCAATTCCGCCAGTCTGCGCTAATGACCGCGAATGATAAACCTGACGGTTATAATGGACCTCGCAGGAATCGGACGCTTGGCTAAAAACGATCATCAGTTTCTGCGAGATTCATACTTTTTCTTGGCAGTAACTAGATGCTATTAGACATTACACTCTTCGGTGTGAGAAAGGTATTGTTGGCAGGATCGCGATCCCACGGGAGATAGATAGAAGCAAGTGTATAGAAGTACGTGTGCACGTCGAGAGAGCCTCGGTGCTCGAGGGCGTAATTCTAATTATGCGAAGTATCCTATTGCAGATTTATGAGGTCGCTCGTACAAGCCTGGGTACCACTCGCGCGCCCTTTCCATGTACCTCGCAGACTTTTCTCTCTCCCTCTCTAACCCCGCCGAGCCACCACTCCCATTTACATACGAATTAAACTATTACGCAAGCGAGAGTGCCATACGTGGCAGTGGTCCTAAGCGGCAGCTACCGTGTACCCAGACTGACCCCTACCTACATACCATAGATATACCTACTTACACAGCCCCGAGCGCCTTTATCAAAAGTCAGCAAAGTACCACCGTTTTTCTCTCTCGATTCTGCCGCGCCCCGCAGACAGGATTAAACCAGAAGATTTTAGATGTCGGACCAATCGAGCGTGCAACTTAAAAAATCCTACAACTTTTTTCCTCTCACACAATATTAGCATTCATTATTAGTGACATGGATGAAGTAATAATGAGCGCAGGAGCTCTGGGAAAGCTGAAAATGAAAGGGTAATGGCAGGTATACCCCTATATCCCGCATCCAAAGCGTGACTCCGCGGAGTACCCCTTTGACTTCATCCCCCGATAAGTATAAACCGGCCCCGCTAATGGAAAGTGCTTAAATATTTCATCTACTCGACTCGGCCATCCTGGGCGACCACGATGCCGCATATTCGGTGTCCACCGCATTACATGCCTTCCACAGGTTACCTAAAATTCAAGCAGAATGCTAAAACACTAAAGCATACTGCGCTAGCCTATTGACGGGCAAGTGTTTTCTATGTAAAAAAAGGTTCTTTGTTACTAAATATCATGTAATGATGCTTCGTCTCACGAACTACTCTCAATACTTAATGGAATCTGCCCTCTGTCCGTTCGTCCTCCGAGATCTTCCACGTCGTTGTGACGTTCAACCTTTCTTACAACCATTCACACACACAATCCGCACATATGCTTCCTCCCTCTCCCTCTCTCTCTCTCTCCCTTTCACTTAGTCAATCCTATAATACTGACAGATAGCATCAGTGATTTGCCTATTACAGCACGTTTAGTCAAGATTATACTGGATCAGGCAAGATCTAGTATTCCATCATGTCCCAAAGAAGACCAAGAGGCATATCAGTGTGCTAATTTATCTGGCGGCAAACGAGTATGAAGGCTCGCAATCGATGAGAATAATTCAAGGGCAGAGCTATTCCGAGTAGGAGTGAGGATAAATATGGAGAAAGGGGCGTAATGCGAACACTAAAATAATTCGTGTTCGCTCTTCTGTCTCATTCTCTCTCTTTCTCGTTCACTGAGAAGCTGGCGGAAAACGATAGAACTCGGCGAGTGGCGTCGTCACTTAAGGACAGTTAACCGTTCGTTAACTCCGGCGATGAAAACGTCTGTAACGGGCTGCTGGCCGGGGTTAGAGCCAGGACCCTCGGTAACCACTCCATGCAGTATCGTACTAATTGCAGCCACGGATGCCGGTTACTGCTCTCCTCGGGGTTAATCCTCACTGGCGTAACAATGGAAGCGAGCGCTCGTCCGCCAGAGCTCCCTTCCACAGAACCTACTGGCTACGCCTCTGTCGTCGCAGAGTTAGGCCGAACTCGCTCCCGAGGAGGCACTCGCTGCCCAAACATTACCACCGTTACAAGATGCTCGGTAATTACGCGTGATTAATGACACCAATTAAAGAAACGCGGTGGCAAGCATCGCTTTATACACCCGCACGCGCGGCACGCTATGCCGCCACCCCCGAGCCTCCTTTCCCCAAAACGGTCTCGATTAAGAATGAAGCATTCCTTAAATCCTTTTTTGCCAACGCTTCCTTCCGTAGCTTGGAATTAACCGTTTCGCATCCCTACTTTCGAAATTGTAAATATTTGCGTGCCAATGTTGGAACAAAATGATAGCTTTGTAATGGTTAATATTAATACTGGATGTTTGCTAGATAAGCACGACGGATAATCAATGAAATTTTAGTTGGCGTCAAGTAAAATAGGAGTATGATACCGATCGGACATTGTGATTTCAACGTGGACATAATGGAATAGTTTTTAAGTCGAACCCTCTAGTCCCCGGGTTTCACTTGGTACCGGAGATTCCGAAGCATATCCGAGGATTTATGTATACGCTTGAGGGTTCTGGGCAAGCGAAAGGAGAGGAGAGCAGGCCGAGCGGGACCCCACGCGTGTCGGCGTATCGTTTACCCGTTATTTATTTCTCAAAATTTGAAAATTATACTGCATTTAATATGACGGCGGCGGTAGCCCCCTCCGTCTTCTCTGCTCAAGCGCGTGTTTTATTCATGTCGCAATAAATAAGGAACAAAAGAGTACTTTCTACCGTGGAATGATGCGACCGGCGGAGTTATGAGCGCGCTCCTCTCCTCGGTGACCTAGGCAACCGACTTCCGCCTACAAATCAAAGGATGAACCCCCACCGACTTTAACCCTTTCCCAAACGTCGACCGCGAAATTTTACTGTACAATCTTCCAGTAAAACACTTTCAGATCAGCAGCAAAAATGAATACCTTTCGCATCAAACTACTTTGCGGAAATACGAAATTCCATGCGAGATTCTACGTGTAATATTTGCAGCTGCAAATATTGTGACCTAAGGTCGATAATCAACGATCCAAGAAACAAAATTCATCCGGGAAAAATTCTGCATCGATGATGAGCATACACGGAATATGTCCACTCTACTGGCTGCATGTTGACTATTCCCCATGACAAGACATTATTGAACAATAACTTTACGTCCGAAATGGCGGTGCTCTCCTTTCTATGCACATAGCTATCGTGCGCCCTCGCGCTCTCCTTGGGGCAAACGCTTTTAGATGCGATCTCGCCACCCCTCGTTCGCCGGCCACTTAAATAATAGATTTTATGATGTCCTGACCAAAACGCCCACATATTATAACTTACACCGACTCCTATAAAATATACATGGTCCGCTTGCTCGCCTGACTGCTGGCATAAGCGTAAGCGCAATTTCACCCTCAATTTACGTGTTTTTGTCGCAGCATTGTATGAGCAAAGATTACGCGACCTTTCGGCATTCCCGCACCCTTCTGTTTACCTTATTTTAATACTACACTATTTGTGGTCTTCTTACAATTCGCTCACAACTCGATTTGACGCGATCGAGTCTAATGTTCACCCGTATAAATGTCAAAAGAGGGAATGAGGCGTATCTCTATTTCATGAATACAGTAAGAACAAGAGAATATTCAGGGCAATCTGGTTGTCTGAGGAAGTCCGAGAAATTGCGCAATAATTCGAATACGAGGATGCAAGTGGAGGAGGTATATTAATTTTTCGACTGCGGTCTCTTCGTAACAGGACGATACTGTATAGATAGGAGCGGCGAGACGCGGGGTTCGCCTTGGCAGATGGCACCCGAGGGGATATCCTTGTCCAGGATATCAAGGGTTACCCATCACCGCGGGGACGACAAGCGCGCACGCAAGTAAAGGGTAACTGATTCTAATCACACGCCCTCCGCCGTGCTGTGCGCGCTTACCTACTACGTTACTATGATGAATGGCCTAAGTGCGCCATGACTACCGAGTGTGTCCTTCCCGGGGCCAATCCTGCGCCGACCGCGATATTAAAATCTCCATGATTGATCTTCCTCGTGCACTTTCACCAAGAGACCTCACGAATTATCTCTTTCTCTCCTTCTCTCTTTCTCTTTCCCGCCTTATACTTAATCGGGTCCCCACCGATCATGTCCCAACTAGAGCACCCAACAAAAGTACCGCCATATATCTGTCAGCCAATTAGTTCCATTCACTAATCCAATATCTCAATGCTTCAGGAGTACGTGTGGTGTTTATGCTTTGTGGAAATAAAAAGTCTCAAAGAGTTCAACTGAAATTGAAGAATCATTAGAGCGAGCGACGAACGACTGAGGATTGTTGAATGATCTTTACTAAAGCAAGTGATCGATTTAGCAGACGTTGCAACGAGCAACCAGCCTGACCGATATATTTGTAATTACTCTCTTGATTGATGAATCGATGAGAAGCGGACGAGCGAATCTGCTTTAACGAGAAACGACTGGTACAAAGGTTCACTCTATTGACCCTGATTCCAAGAGAGATCAACAAACTATAACGATTACTCGGCCATATTAATCCTCGGGACGTGCATAAATATCACTTTAAGATTAACCTCGATAATAATTGAAGACATTGTCGAGCAGCCTCGACTAGTCCCATTCTTTGCGGAGTCAAGTATTTCTGTAATTATTAGAGCAAGAAGATGCACAAACAAATACTGCCCTACCAACTAGGTTTGCCTGATAATACCTGATATGTTATGGAACTTTTCATCGGATTTGATTGAAAGTTGAAAGCCACCGAAAAACCATGGCAGATCTCGAATACGTGCAATCGCACCGGCGCGGCGCTGTCCGTGTTTATGGAAGCGGCACAAGCCGGCAGGACTCCCGCATCCGATTCAATTTAGATTGCGATCTCGATCGGCGCATGCCAATAAAAATAGCGTACCGCCGCGACCGCTGCATGAATTATGAGGCACAGTATTAAAATCGTTCGCAATTTCCTATCTGATTTCGAGCGCGCCCTCACCCTCTCTATTAAGCGGCTCGTTTTTCCCGACGCTTCTTTTCGACGAAAAATCGAATTTCCGCCCTGATCAAGCATTAACGTTTTTCACAATTCAAACTGTTCGCTTATACAAATGAATAAACCATTTAACTTATAGTCAATCAATCCTTATATTGATAGTCAGAAATAGAAAGAGGGCGATTAAGAAATTGTTGATTCGATATCCGTGAATTCTTCGCTGGCAAAGTGTGTAAGGATCGTTGTCAGGCGCGTTTAAAGGATCGAAGAACCGCTAGCGAAAGAAATGAGGGCAGCTCGAGCTTTTCAGCAGTCGGCCATCAGCCGACAATACTCGGTCGGGATAAAATCTGGTGAGAAATCCTCGAAGGGACAGAGGGCCCGTCGAAACAGAGGGGGAGATGATTCCGCGATATCGCCACGACATAAAACCCTTAAGGTTCAAATTTGCATGTTACAACCTGTACCCCAACCGCCCCGGGGCTTTCCTTTCCTTCTCCCCCAGAGGTGGTGCCGGTTGCCTTTCGACCGCCGCGCCGCTCACTTCTCAGCAGAGATCCGCACAACGACTTACCGCCTTTATGTCCCCACTGTTTTGAATGTAAAAGATAGGCACACGCATACTCACCACCCACCTCCTATCACTGCTGCTTGCTAGTCCTGCTCTCCCTCTCTCCAAACCGTTTGTCCTACGGGACTTACTTGCTCCTTCCTCTGCTGCGAGCCCTTCGGTCATTCCGAGGATAGCTCGCCTTAAGCCTTCTTGTTTATAGGCGGGATTTCCAAGCTGTTGATAGTCTGCCACTCCTCTCGCGTTCTTCTTTAAAACCGCATGTCTTGAAACATTTAAGCGTTCGTGGCCTCACAAAGATTTCCTCCGCAAGCTTACAGTAATCGATAAATGACGCACGTAATTCCTGAGTGAAACTCATGTTCTTTCATTCAGTTTTCTTTTGTCCCACCCACAACAGCACTGCGTAATTCAACATTAATTGCACAGAGCGGAAAAAGCCGAGACTTAGAAACAAATGGAGAAAAATTGGTTTGGCGGAGAGGGGAGAAGAAAGCGCGAGAGAAAGAAAGTGGAGCTGTGGGGCGTTGCGGAAAGGATAGGGTTAGATAACCGAGGCGATCGTGTTAAGTGAGTACGCCACTAATTGAGATCTCGGCTCAGTGCCTCGTGACATATCTACCTATGTATATGCGTACATAGAGGCCAGGCTACACCAGCGGGTACATGCTCGCAGTATACATGTAGGAGGTAGCGCGCCAAACAATAACTATTTGCCGAAGGCCACCCCTTCTGTTTACTCAGACTGGTTGCGCAAAAGCAGAAGGTTGCTCGAATTCGAAGATGGTGCTTTCGCCCGCTTCCGAAGCCCGCTCCCTGGCTTATGCGTCCCACTTCTCGTCCTACTCGTTCCTGATCATTCGTCGAGTGCTAGCAACGTAAATTAAAGGCCGCGCCGACGACGACAGCGTCGAGCATCATCCTCGTCTCGTCGCCCTGCTTCACCTCATCCTCCTCTCCTTCCTCGACGTCCTCTGGTTGCTTTTGCCCAAACAAACTCGCCGCAACGAACGAGAGAACTCCGCTTATTTGCGTACACCTCATCAAATTGAACTCCATTGCTTTCGTGGCTCGGTAGCGCCGCGTCGAGTCGGCTCGTATCGTGTTCCCACCGCCTCATCCTATCATTTCTGACTCTCTTTCTCTCCTCTCCTCTCCTCTCCTCTGGTGCTCCACCGCGCCCCTCTACACCCGCCGAACCCCTCTCGGACCCCACCCTACCCCCTCGCCGCTCCGCGTCATCGATTCTTCCCTACCGAGACGCAATCGCGAGCGAGCGATCGTGGGGTTTGTTATTGAGGAGGACAGGATGAATTGGCTCTGCCGGTTATTTCGGCATCAGTCGAAGATAGCAGCGTTGTTAAACACCGATGAATGAGACGTAACGATGCTTCTTTTAATGGTCCGTAGACTTGTGAATTCAAAGGAACCGTGGCAAAGGCTGCCGTTGGTCTTAAGATTGTCAGGGGGACCAACGAAAAGCTTCCAAGCACCACTCTTTATACTGAGTTGATAGGTATTTATTCAAAGCCTCAGCACCGCTCGAGTCAACGTCTTAATTCTTGAACTAAGGCAACTCCCACGAACTCCGCAACTCAAAGATGTCATGGACTAAATGGTACTGGTGATTCAGAAACGTATACAAGTGCTAATTTTGATAGCAAGTGTCGCTACAGTTCTCCGAAACTGCAGCCCGTTTCCGGGCATTGCGAGAGTGCGATGAGAAACGAGTGGCTTAATCGATTCGTCGTTGAGAGGATGTCGAGGTTACCGCGACAAACGGCCGTCCGGTAAATCGTCCGGGGACGAAGCATCGATTCCGCGAGGATCGCCCGGATGACGGATGACTGCGCGTGCCACTCGCCGAGGACAAAAGTTTCATATTCCAGCGATATCCAGCCACGCCGCCGCCACACCAGTTATTTATTTCAGGGCGGAGTGTATTATTGTTGTTTATTATCTGGCATTCGCTACATTTAACCCGCCCGTCGGCTTTGCCGTCGTTCCCGCCGCAGCCGCAGCCGCCGGTACAATGCCATCGGCGCGAGACGTCAGAGAGGACGAGAGCCGGGAATTCCGACGACTGAAACTTCTTCCCTTAGGGCTGAAATTGATTTCGATTCTCGCTTTCGCTCGCATACCCCAACTTATCCCCTTCCCCCGAATCAATCCTCTTAGGGACAATACTTTCCTCTTGGACAAATATAACCGGCAAGTTCGACGCGTCCCTCGAGTAAAGGGTGATCCTACTGCCACTAATAAGCCTGACTAATTTCACTACTACTCACTGCACTGGAAATACAACAGCAAGTTGCATGAAGGAATGACTGAAACAGCGGCAACCCCATAGAAATCCGGAAAGGGGAATCCATTCCCCCGATTCAGCCAACTCCATTTATTATGTTAGTCTCACAGGAAGTGTAATGAATTCCAACAAGGTATTCTAAAAAAACGAGTGAAACAATGACGACATACAGATGTAGCCAACATGCCAAAAAGACATTACGGGCAACGGTTTTTCGGACTTCCGCTGTTCCTGTCTAGATCAGCAATCGCCAGCTTTCCAAAGATAGTGTATGCCCGGCGATAAGCCCTCGACATTACGATTCTCACGACATGGAAATCGAGGAAGCAACGTGTTCCGCGACAACAAAGCTTCCCTGAAAGCCCATCCCCCTGCTTCTACAGTTCGCTCGGCCCCACCCCCCTCCCTCCCACCCACCCCTTCCCAGGACAGCACAACCCCGGTTAGGTGTCTGTATAGTATAGATGCGCGGGTAGTTGAGCGTGTAACAATGCGGTTTTCGAGTTAGGTGCGGTGGTCCGGCGATCGAGCGATTGCGGAACAATCGAGCGGACCGGTGGAAAATCACGATAGCCGGCAAGGACAGATGGCGGGGGGGGCGAAAAAATCAGGGCGAGCGTTCACACGGGTGTCGCACGGTATGCACTAGACGTAGAGGTTGCAGGTTGCTCGCGATCGTTAAGCCGGTGCGCGGTGGTGCGACGGCGACGGCAACGGCGACGGACGGGCAAGCAGTCCTGTCGACTGTCGACGATGGCCCACCGATCCCACTAGTCACGACTGCCACGCTGGGACCACCTGTTCGCCAGCCGAGCACACCAATTACCGGGGCACTGGGCATGTTTACGACGCTTGCCGCACCGTCGCGATCATTTCACGCGAACGCGGAAGTTGTCAATGCGATCTGAATCGGCCAATGCTGGTGACGCGCTACCATTGTTTAGCCTGATGCACTGTCACTTTATGGCTTTTGATGCCGGAGCTCGAGGGCTGCCTTTTGCCAGAGAATTGACCACAGTAAGTCACCCCCTTCATACAAATGTTCGTTAAACATCGCAGGTGGTACGCGTTCCTATTTTTAATTCTCCGTGAGAATTTTTCTAAGACCAGCATAGATATTGTTTTTCTGCGGATTATCAAGAGATTCGATAGAGTCTCGATGACAAGTGGTTGAAAGCGTAGAGTAAACTCACTACACCATTTTTCGTGAACCATTAGAGAACTGTGTGGATTTTCAACGGCATGAAAAATTAAATCTGGATTTTTGAAAATATTTATATATCAGGACAGGTCTTTCTTTAGTCATGATATATTCGGTGAATCTTCCGCGACAAATCTCTCCCGATTTGCCAGGCTCCGCGCGATTCTGATCTCGTATTCGATGTAAACACACCGAGGAATGAAGTCGTCGAGTGCGAGGAGGGAGCTGCCGCCCCTCTCTCCGGGACAAGGTGCGCAAGGGCATTCCAGGAGCAATGAAAAATTTAATAGAACCTGCCGGATGATCGATGTAAGATAGTTGACACGGAATAGCGAAGATTACGTGGAGGGTTAGCGGGCGAGCGAGCACCCTGGAACAAACGCTCTATTCCATGAGATGAGCGATCGCCCCCTGGAGACAGAAAGTACGATCCGGTCGTGGCACCCCATACTAAGTCGTCACCCGCCTTATCTCTCGACGCCTCTGCCGTCTGATATAATGGACGGATAGCGCATCCTTACGCTCTTCCCGTAGGATTCGCGTCTCCTCGGGCCGACCACCAAACTGCCTGCGAAAGCTTGGCTTAAAGCTGGACGCTACAATCCTCTTGTCACTTTCCTCTTACATACTCCTCGAACCGCATCACTTTAGCTAAGCTGCTGCCAATAACTCAATCAAGAAATAATTGAAGAACTATTTCTTGTATCTAAATGTTCATCTATATTATGAAGAGCATTATAAAACTTTCATCAGTTAAACAACAGGAAAAGGGACAGGCGACTTTTACTATCCGTGTGAAAAAGTCCCTCGTTTATCGGATGTACGAGCTGCCAGTACATTTCAGAGTTCATACATGAGCAGCAAAACTTGTGGGTTCGGGAGCGGGAGAGCAGTGTCCGGTCGGGTCCACCTTCTGGCTGGCTGGCTGGTCGGTGGCCTCATCGTCTCTCGGCCTTTTGGTCTCTTGGGTATCAAGAGTGGCCGATCCCCAGCGTATCGAGTGTGGAATGCTCGCCGTGCAGCGCACATCCAAGCCTCTGGTACACGTACCGCTGTCTGCATGTGTCTGCCGTAGCGGGAAGGGCTGGGTGGAAAAGGGAGTAGTGGCGGGCGGACAGGAGCAGTGGAGATTTACCCTAGAGCCCCGGGCAACCACAACCCCCGAGCGATTTCGATTATCGATAGCACTCGTTTTAAAACACCCCGTGTCGATTCGTCCCCGCTCGCCAGCTCACCCTTCCTCCAGCCTTCGCGGATATCCCGATCCCGCCATTCCACCCCTCCATCACCCCCGTCACCCCCCCCACGCCTCGCCGCGCCTCGCCTCGCCTCGCCTCTGCCCTCCTGGCCCCTGCCGACGCGGCAGCAACCCTCGCTCCTTCTTTTTAGTCCTCAACGACTCCTCACGCTGACGGACCGCCCTGACGATTGTCACCATCGGGGATTTCTGTCGTGTTCGCAGATGCCGCTCCTGATTCGTTCGATCGCGCCCGCCACCCCGGACACCTGTCATGTCCTACCTGCTATGTTATCATTCTCCTCATGTCCGGTGCAGGCCCGTTCATGGATTTGAAATTTCCGATTTGAAAATGGGTCAGAATGCGTTGCTGTTATGTTTACAATGTCTCTGACACGATCTTCGCTCGATGAGAATCGAGCTCTACGCATATTTGCTTTTAAATCTTGCTAGTTCGTCCGCACTCCGTTCACCCTTATCGCCACGACAGCCACCCAGGACAAGGAAGAAGAGAGTGTAGCGACGGCTCGAGCGAGCTAGAATTAGTTTATGAAAATTATCCGCGAGCGAAAGAGCAAACTGAATGAGAAGGAAAAGAGAGACTAATATATGCGGCAATGCCGCATAGCGATTCCGCGCGCTCCATTTACGTAGCGCTCAGTGAGATCTACCCGCCCGGTTTCCAACGATATACTATATGTATCTATATATATACGTATATATATGTATAGATATGTATATGCGGTAATACTGTGTATCGGGATCGGCGACGCTTTATGTAGAGTACACAAAATTGCTTTTACCTTCTATTAACAATTCATATTTCCTCGGCGCGCGCGCGCGCGCGCGCAAGTGAGAAAGTCCTCCCGCCCCCCGATAAAAAGTTATCGGCGAGAAGATTTTCCCGAGAGTTGGCCGCCAGGCGAGAGAGAGAGAGAGGAGCGAGAAGGAGAAGGAGAAGGAGCAGGAGCAGCAAGCTCGAAAGCACTCGAGGGAGGGTGAGGGAGGGTGAGGGAGGGTGAGGGAGAGTGGTGGTACGTTCACGGTGGCTGGGAGAAAGAAAAAGTGCTCGGAAAAGAGCTAGAGGGATGAAGAAGACGTGATGAAGTCTCGACACCTAGCACGCCTGTGCGCTTAAGCGAACCTACCCGGACGAAAGTGTCTCGGGACCAAGTGGTTCGTGTCTATGTTCATCCCAGCACGATACCGCCCATATTTTCCTACAGCCAACCTCTACCATGATATCTCGCCAGCACTAAAATCTGTTCGCTCCAATAATTCATTTATTTACGATATGACCAACAGATTATTAAAGTTTAATACCTTACTTGCTGATCATTGTAAGTAAACAGCAATGCGTTTGGCTGTGTCAGTGCATAATAACAAGGTAGACAATCCGCACTTTAATAATTAAGTGAGTGATGCGTGGGACAGCGTATGCAATATATTCGAGTGTTCAGAGCTAACCGTATGGCCGATACAATGGTTGACCAGATACCAGGTGCAGAGTGAAGAATACATGACATCCACTCAAACACGCGCGGCCCTATCACATAAATCAAAGCGCGACGATCCGAAAATCAGGAAGTCTCGGTGCACCCCTTAGCCAACCCTCGTTACAGCTCACCACCTCGAAGCCGAGCTAGCCGAACGCGAGCGTTCCTGCTCGATGCATCCGGGGGGGAGCTTTCAATGCAGATCTAATTACTTCCGGCCGGTCGTTCACGGCACTTAATATATCCGGGCGTATTACGAGTCACAGGTCCAGGACGAGAACTACACTCCGATTGCCAGGTGCTTGCTTCCTAGTCGAAAGTCCTGTCCCGAATCACTCGGCCACAAACCCTTTCCACCCGATATCCTCCTGTAATCCCTGCCAATATGTGTGGGAGAGTAAAAAGTCTCGCACACCACCGTCGCCACTCTCATTTCAAACATAATGCGACGATCGCCTTTTGAACGTCTGGTCAATTTGGAAATATTAATTAACAAACCATTCCTCTCACTTAACCGAGGGTATCCGTTTGCAATAGTGCTGGCATTTTTTGACAATAATCAGATTTGCAACATTAGAAGAGGGTTCTCGAACGTTCGGGATGTAAGTACAGTAGAACTGATAAATCGTCCTGATAAATTGGGTCACAATTTCTCGACGATAGAAGGAGAAACAGAGGGGAACTGAAGATCAATCGAGAAAGCCTTTAAAGCCAACTCGGTCCGGGAGAACTCTTTTGCAGGCACGCTTCTGTCGATTACTGGCGTTTGATTAATGGAGCTCTTAATGTATTGTTCTTCGGCATTTTAGTTGCTCACTAAGATCGTTCGTGCTTCTACCCACCTTTTCTGATAGGTTCCAGAGCAGAGAGAAAGAGATTATACGATAGCTGTTTAACATGATGAACATTTCCGCTTAATTCAAAAGTTTAATTTCAAAACTTGTAAGGATAGAACTACATGGTCTGGCAAAGGAATATAAAGGGAGCGTGTAGCAGGGAAGGGTGGTTGTTTTTTAAGCCCGACAAGTTTTTCGAGCTTTTCCATCCGCATTGCGAGATGAGCGGAGAAACGAGATTCGCATAAGCGTGGCTTCCAGAGGTGCGCCTAGTCTGCGAAGGCATGGAATAGCCGGAGAATCCGGTGGGGGTGGGAAGGGGTTAGGAAGGACGCTCTTTGAACGCGCCGCGGCTTTGTGAATGTACCCCTTATGACGTTCTACGTCTCTGCGTTTAATATTGGCAAAGTGCTCGGGCAAAAACCGACTGAATTATGAATTACCCAGTGGGCGCGGACCCTTCTACGTCAGGCCGGCCTATTCTACTTGTCGATATCACCGACGCGCCATCCCTCTACCCTCCAAACACCCATCCATATTCCTCATATTCTACTTCATCTTCCAACCGTTTCCTTTATTATTAATTTCCTACTACCGAAATATTATATATCTTGAAAAATTCATATAAACCTTACGACTCAATTTGAAACGAGAAGTTTCAAAAATATTAATATAGCAAGCTCTTCGGCTAAGAAATGACCGCTAAGTAGATGAGATCGCTCTCGCCAAGCCTGAGAAAAAGGAACGTATCAACGTAAGCACAGCTTTGCGGAGAGTTCGCCCGAGAAATTAAATGGACAAGCATCGTGAAGTGCTTTGATCTTTGAGCGAAGCAGTGATGCGGCGATAGTCGCAAGGACAAGCTTGCTCATCTCGCAAATGGATCGTGTTATTGATTGTTCTCTTCTGCGACATTTCCATATCCAAATACAAGTATCCGTGAGAACATTTTCGAAGCTTAGAACTGTGTGTGTGAAGAAGAGGGCCGGAGATGGATTTTTCAGAAGCTATGAGATTCTAATAGTGGAGATCCCTCGTGGAAGTCAAGATGGTCGAGTCATTTAACAGAGCAACACTGGTATCCTTTATATACCGCGGTACGATGACTGCGTTCGCTCTTGTGCGCGGATAGGCTTCGCTCACTCTAAGCGGCTCATTTTTCACGGATATATAAATGCAAGTTATTAATACCCTCGTATTACCGAGGCACCGTGGAGGTAATTAGCCGGCGGTTCATCAGTCACTCTCCTGGGGATGAGCGCAGCCACTCCACTATGGCACCAAGGTAGGGCGATCCTTCCTGGCGCGGTGCGGCGCGGCGCGGCACGGCGCACCGTGGCGAGAACGACCTCGAGGATACAAGACACATTAGAGGACTAATGAAACGTCGGATGGTGCGAGGATCGTGAGAGGGATACTTAGCGGAGCCGGAGAAGATGCTCAAACAGAAAGGGTAAGGCAGACTGGGAGAGCTAGACGGATCGAAAAGGAGAACGGTAACGGATCATCTTCGTGTAAGCAATGAAAGAGGCTTGAAACTCCAAGCAAAGAGTAGAAGCTCCTGCACTTGAAAGGGTCCGTCGCAAAGTAATGAAAAAATGGAATGTCCCGAGTTATAAAAGTCAAATGGAGACGGTAAGTTTTGAAGTAAAAATTGGACTGGCTGGATGATGATCGAGATCGGGTTGTCAGCGGCGAAGTAGGAAAGTAGGAAAGCTGGTACGAAGGGGTAGCGTGAGAGACAGGAAACCTGGAGCGTTGATTGGCCGTCCAGGGGCGGTTCGAGCTGCCTGGATGACCTCTGACCCCACCCCCGTGGCCGCGCGCGCACATCTCCATCCCCAAGGAAGTAATTACAGTGGCAGAGCGGCGCTCGATAACCGACGCTATCTTCTCTGCCTCTCGCTGATACACCAACCACCACACCACTACCATCGCCAGCCGTGCACGCGAAACCAAGTGCACTTTGGCACGCTTCCGTGAGCCAGTGCGCCCTGAGACATCCCGCCCGATTAAACTACCCTTTGCTTTGCTGGCCACTTTCTGCACGGACAATATCGCGCTCCCCGGAATACACCATTAGACACTCAATGGCGTCCCTTAAAAATTTACGCCCTCCCCTGATACCATACATAGACATGGAAGGGGTTCATTTGATTGTTCAAATTGGATTTTTGCGATAGCCCTTTCGATACCGTATGTTACTAATGCAGCCAAAATAACATAAAGCCCAGCCGAGCGATAAAATGGAATGCGAAAAGCTCAATCTCCGAGTAGTACGTGGTGATTTCCTAGCTAGGACTTGGGGATCTTCGAAAATCACCGAGAGCATGGGGAATTTGTCAGAGGAGATTTACGATAATCGACAGCCCAGCCCGAGCTCCTATTTAGAATAGATACTATCGAGCGACAGGGATTCCACCTTTTTTACAACCTTCGCGATTCCATCGACTTGCGATTGGTCTTCTTTCGTAAAGCATCCTCCCTTTTCTCCTTGTCTTTAGACTTCGATTGCCGCGTGAAGATTTCTATCGCGTAATAGGAAGCTGCTCTAGGGATCTTCTCCTTTCTCGAAAGGCACCCTTATAAGCTGCGCAACCTCGAAGACAGTAGCGGGGAACCAGAGTTTCAACGACCCTCGGAACTCTCTTGAATCAAAGTTCCTTATTTCAGTTGGAAATCTTCTTAACTTCACGGAAACTACAAACTACTATTGTGTCAGTATTGATCCAATTCTACTAGATCTTCTTTTAACAACTGTCAAACACACAGTCCATAGATGTATAACGAAGTACCGAGATGCGGCACATCGATCAAATCGTACTGAGATGACTGGTGCAGCCGGTGATTTTTCTCGAGCGTTCGGGTGAGGAAAGGTAAAGCTACCGGTACCTCCAATGATCGCGGGGGTGGTTTCTCTTCCAATAAAGCGCAAGGAGAATCGCGCACGGGGTCACCCCGACGGCTTTCCCATTGGCAGGCCAGCTCCAAGCTAGTGTCGTGATTGGTCGAAGGTCGGGGGTCGTTTCACCTACCCCTATCCAACGTGACCTCCCACGCGAACTCGCGGAGGTAACTGCTACCCTTCTATCTGGCTTCGACCACCCCTCGACGTCTCTTGGCATCGCTTGCCAACCTCTTACCCTTTTCCTACACCACCCTCTCGGCGGCGCCGGCGTTCACCTAAGCCTTCGAGTTTGCGTCGTGCAGCGTCGTGTGTATATCGTCCCTCGTAAAATATCCTCATCTAAACATTCCGTTCCTCGAATCATCATCATTCACCAGAAGAAACATTTACCCACACACTGTATTATTTTTAGAGTGTTGTCGTGTTTCTACAGACTACAACTTAGTATCGTTATTTGAATGGGGACATGAACCTGTAACGTAGTTACTCTAACGCAATTGGAACTGCCTCGACTTGACCTGGTTCTTCTCACCGGAAAACGGATTGCCGTGAAAGCAATTCAATTACACATGCTGAATACTACGCTTCACTTTGTTACTGACATTTGCATGCCTGTATGAAGGATTCACGAATGACAATGAAGTAATGGTACAAGTTTAATTATTGGAGAATACAAGAATCACATACAATCTTAATGTATTATCACGAGAATGGCATTACTGGTACAAATTCGATTGCTCCACAATATGTAACAATTCAGTTGGCGGCTCACTCAGAATTGTGGGCAAATCGATCTTCGATGAATGCAAAAACCGATTCCATGGAAGAGGATGATGACATCTCGTGAACGGTGTGACCTGTGAAAATTGGGATTAAACACTAATGCAGATTCTGCTCTGCGATGAATTGATTAATGAGTATAATAGGGTACCAGCGGAAACTCGTTCAATTTCACCAGTCAGGGATGGAAGGGGTGTGTCCAGAGGCTTGTCAGAGCATGCCCAATTCCTCGCGATCTGCAAGAGAACAAAGTAGTGTACTTCAAATCGTAAGTAATCAAAGTTGAGTATAATAATAAAGGAAGAGGATAGTTACTATTCCTCGGATGGATAGGTTCGGGATTGTCATCAAGGATCATCGAGGCAAGGCTTCACCACAAGGGCCAGGTAAATTTGAAACTAGCCGATCGCAAAACCACAAGGTAAGGAAATGGGAAGACGTTACTTCCGTAACGATCACACCCGACCTCTCCTTCCGCTAGTTCAATATACAATTCCTTCCGTTGAATCTCGCGCGAGTTGCGTGCGAGGAAACCACAACGTGAAAGCAAATCTATCTGCGGTCGGCTGTATTCTAACTGGCGGAGGAGGGTGAGGAGGGTGGCGCTCGTGTTACCAACTTCTATTACTCATCAAAATTCTTAGAAGCATTCATTTCTCAATAACGATCTGATCGGATCCGATCATTTTCATAACACAGTTCGGCAATAACTGCTGATATAATTTTGCAGCGACTGGAGAAACAAGCAGTGACATGACTGACCGATAAACTCTGTTGGAGAGTACGAGTAATTGGTGTGCGTCTGTTTACCGCAAAGTCCGAAGTGGCCAGCAATACGCAAACAGCAGTCGGAACGATTTTGGTTTAGTGTTTCCAATATGTGGTTATCGACGAGCGTGCGAACAAACAGTTCGGGAAAGGTGCTCGCTGACATGAGGAAAGGCATGTTGCAATCTCCGAGTTATACCAATTCGATAGAGAGAGCCCAGTGTTCCCAGGGGAAATGCCACCGATTATATTTGCTTGAAGGACCGAAGCTGAACGCCGACATCACCCGCCTCAAAGTGTACCCAAAGCACGACTCCAACTACAACACGACTCCAGCTCCCAGCCAAATCTTTCGTATTTGCACTCTCTGCCGACACTCTAATTAATTATCCGCCATCCCTGATAATCCATCCGGCCGGCCAAGCAGTCTTTACACGCGAATAATGCTGATTCCGCTGAAACGCAATCTACTACTTTCGACCGTTTCTTGCTGTTGACGATCTCTATTGAATTAACTAATGCATTAACAGGGAGGTATCACAGATATTGGATGTGGTTGGTTTGAACTGGAAGAGACAGTTACACGAATGCGAGATCCGACGGTTGGCCAAAAACATGACTTGATTGGTATAGCATTTAACAACTCTTTGCAACAAGTCCAATATTTGTGTTGCGAGACTTTTTCTTTTGCGAGTACTTTATCGAGAAATTAGCCACGGAGTGGGGCCCCATAACGATCGAACGCAATGGGGAGTTGCCCCATGGGAGCAGCAGTAAGGTGGCGTCGACTCGAAATCTCAGCGATGCGGAAAGAAGAGGCAATGACACTCGATAATTAGCCAGCGCACTCACTGTCAAAGGGCTCTTGTACCAGAGAGCAAAAGGGAAGCATGAAACTTATATGTTGACACGAACCCGCAGTTCGAGCAAACAGTACCGAGTGGCTATCATCCTACCACCCACCGCTCTCATGAATCCTCTGATGTACCATACGGTGCCATCAACAAAACGAACCAGCGAATTGTAGACTGGTCGATTATCTATATTAATTCTACACGCATGCTAATCTTATCGCAAAACAGGCACATTTCGTTAATGAAATCGCAAAAACAGGAGCATGCATAGGAAACAAAATCGGTGACGAAGCAGGTTGCGTATTGAAATTAACCGAAAATAATACGGGGTAGCGAATAGTATACATATTTAATTCCTTTCGTAAGTTTAATATTGAATTGCAATATTGAAATTTGGAAATTCAAGGCACGATATGCAGCAGCGAAATTCAAAGGAAAAACTGGGCGTACTCTTGGTCAATACCTGCGGTAGACGTATGTTACGGCTTCGGTAAATGTCGCCTGTATTACGCCACACACCGAGCGCACTCGATAGCAACGAGTGCCACTCAGTAACGTATATGGCTAATCGAGAAGAAGTCATGCAGCGTCATTGTTGGCAGACAATAACGCAGATGGTGAAGCCTCTCACAACCGCTGGTAATGATTCACCGAACTACTTCTTATAGCCCACTTGTCATAGCTCGCGTTTACCAACTAGCTCTATGGACTATTTCTAGGAATTACCAATCAATAATTACTCAACCCTCTTACATTTTTGCCATCTGGACTTACTGACTAAAATTGGCTTCTGCCAATTTCTCTCCTTTGGCAGAATGGAATTGGAGTACTCCAATAAAAATATAGTTCCAAATCATAAATGCATATATCAAGAAAGAGACTTACCTTCGAAATGTAGCCAACACCTCCGGACGGGGCAATGTGAACTGAATCTGTTAAAGCTACAGCAACAACTTTTTCCTTAAATTCATCTGCATGCTTCTGTGCCTGTAACAATTAAATTATTCACTGCTACTTCTCTCCAATTCATGTTGATGCTCATTAAGCGATTGATGGTATAAAATTGAATAACTTACAAATTGAACTATGCATTCCCCACCATAACTGTGAGCAATGATGGCAACGGACTTTCTTTTGCATTGTCTTATATAGTCCTGCCATGCAGTATCTAGATGCTCATGAGGGTCTGCACTACCCTAGAACAGGAATTGTTTTTATCAGATTTTATACTTCTTATAACAAATAGTAATCTTATATCAATTCCGATCAGTACCTTTATTTTCTGTAACTTGTTATTGATCAGCCTGGTATTATCATTGGTATTCAATACAAACAAGCTATAGCCCAATTCCTTCGCTTTCTGAATGTATGGAATTTGTGTACCAGTAGCTAGACAATCATTAATGATCAACCTCCTCGCCCATTGACCAGCCCTAACAACTCCACTTCCATGAATGATAACTATTACTTTGTGCGCCTCTGCTACATTTTCACTTGCAAAAATAAATGATTTCATGGTAGGAGGCACAGAATCATCCTTTGGAAGTGGCAATCTTTGCAGGCTGTTTTTTTCTAGCAATTCATAGACATATTCATTAATTATCTGTAATGAAATATATTTGGAACATGAGAGATCACTGTCATAGTTGCTTTTCAAAATATGAGACGTCCAAGGAATACAATGATTACGTACTTCACCCAAAGCTTCATACCGCTTCTGATTGTACTTGGCATCTTCACTGACGCTAAAGTCGAAGGGCTCCGTTGTTGCGGAATCAGTGACTGGGTCGATCTTTCGAAGTTTCCCATCTGAAATAGCCAAATTCTATTAAAATCTTTACAAATCGCCCAATTGTTATTCATTGGCAGTTGGAAGTGTAAGTACAAACCGTCATCGAAGGTATAACCAAACCCCCGCAGAGTACGCGGGAATGTTGGTTCAACCATTGTGCAGGGCACAGAGCGTTCACAGAAATTGTGAACCTGAATACAAGTTTTTGGTACTAGTGATAGAAAGATTAAATTGTTCCAAAAAGTATATTGGAAACCTCTTGTCAGAACGTAACCTCCAGACCGTCTGTAAAGTTTCACAAATAACCTCGCAAACATGCGGCACGTCTTATCGAGATGAACGTCACAAATACGCTAGACAAACGCTTCACGATTCTATCGAGTTCATTTATAAACATTCACAAATGCATAGACCACGATTATTCATCGAGCGAAATTTAAAAGCACGTACTCGCGCCATTGCAGTTCGAGCGGGCGCAAGTTACGTTATTCGGCATACGCAAGCGCATACTCGCGTTTACATATAATTAAATCCTATCGCGGGAATTTTAATAGACACTGGCGATTTCTCCTTCTCTCACTTTCTTTCCACTTCAGCACTAGCAGGTTAATTACCAACGATAAAGAAAGGAAACCCAATAAAATTTTGTGCCTTCTCGACCGAGCCGCAAAACAATAAACGGCCCCAAAATAAATATACGTTTACACATATACCATAGGAGCATCATTTGATCTAATGACTCGGAAACACCAGCGCCAATAAAGGAGAAGTATAAAATTTCAAATTCATACCAAATAATGTTACTTTTTATTTACATATTTTACAGTAAAGCCCTTTATTTTTCTTGCCTCTCTCGCTTAAATATACATCATGCATGCAATTTACAAAATGTCAAAATATGAGCAACTGATGCGTGTTAGATTTTTCTACATCATATCCATAAAATATACACATGATATAACATTTCGATAGATTTTGGATTATACAAAATTTATACAATATTGATACAATCTTAATGTATCTAGTCCAACACAAAATGCCTCAGAAGTTGAAATTATTATGTCCATGGTAATAATGTTTTAAACCCTACCAGAAAATAGTCGTATCGCTATTAATATTGCAGGCTAGCCGGCACACACCAAACAATTAGTTGCCCTCGCTGAATAACTAATGCCTGATCGTTCGTACTCTTTAAAAACATTCGTTATTTCCCTACTTACAATGAATCATGACCTTAATGACATTAGCTTGACCTGATTTACTTGTTTCGAAAGCTTTGACAGTTTCTTCAATTTTGTAGTTGTGTGTTATAAGCGGCTTCACATCCACCTTGCCGGTCGCCACGAGTTCCAGAGCATCTGGGTAACTGTACAAGAATAACTATTTAGTGAAAATCCATCTCGGTCCTCAAGGTACTCTAGAATATCACTTCGTCCGTTATGAATGAGGTATACAGAACGCGCTCTAATTTCCGAACGTATGTGTTAATACTGACAAAGGCCGTTGTCTTTCAAGTGCACCTGGCTGCAAGTCAATATCATCGTCGACGCAGAAATAATTCACGCACTATTACTTACTCGTTTGCATATCGGAAGACGCCCCTAATATCAACTTCCCTTGTCAGGGCATTTATCAGAGGTATTTGTACTTCTGATGCACCCATTCCCACCAGCACTGCCACGCCTCCGGCTTTAGTTGCCTATGATAACGGAAAAATGGACATTATTAAAAAGCTTTCCAAGGAATACGATGCTGATCTCTTCGTATGGGACTTACAAGAATAGCTAAACGAATTGACGCTTGCGCCCCGGAGGCATCGATGGTCTTATCGGGTTCCTCCCCTAAACATTCGCGGATCTTCTCAACCACCTCTGTTTCCTTACTCTGCTTATCCACCAAGATTGTTACGTCCGCGCCAAGCTTTTTGGCCATGTCCAATCTGCTCTGCAGTAGGTCTGAAAGTAATTAGATTTCATGCGGACAATCGTCGCATTCCGGCTGCACTTCATTTAAGTAGGAAGCAGCTCGCACTGAATGCTAATAGCAATGCTAGTGAAATCCTTCATTGGAAAAGTGAGCGAAGGCCGAACACGTATATTGCGTCTAGTCAATGCAATTGACTATTCAATCAGAATTAGTCGACGAATAGGAAATGCTGTACCAGTGATGACTACTTTGCTGGCGCCCATGGCTTTAGCTGCGAGCAGCGTTACCAAACCAATTGGCCCGGCACCCAGAACCAGGACTTTCGATCCGATAGTGATATTGGCGCGTTTGCAGGCATGAACTGCGACCGACAACGGCTCCAAAAGTGCCCCCTCCTCCAAACTCACATGGTCGGGCAGTCTACAAAAAAGAAATATCGAATGTTTAACATTAACAGCCCTGATTGCCTACAATCTGTAATAAAACATGAAATCGTACTTGTAACAAAAATCAGCGGCATGCTTGTAGAAGCGCCTTAGATTCCCGTGAACCGGCGGTGTCGCGCAGAATACCATGTCCTTGCACAAATTATACTTTCCCTCCTTACAGAACTTGCACATTCTGCAGGACACACCTGGTTCAATGGCAACACGGTCGCCAATCTTTGGAGAAAAAAGCCAATTCTTATGTAAGTGATATGTGTAGGATGTAATACCCTTATGTAACCGGTTTATCGACTAATATTGTAAACACTGAAATTCATTACTGTGATGCCACGTTAATTGTAATATCAGACTGCTCAGTGGCGTCATACCCGCAAGTTTTTCACATTTTTGCCGACTTTGACCACCGTTCCTGATGCCTCGTGACCTATGATCATAGGTTCACGAACTACGAAGTCACCTATCCTTCCATTAACGAGATAATGAACATCCGATCCGCAGATCCCGACGCATCCCATTTCCAGAAGTACCTCTGCAAATAGAATTACCGATATTTGCATCTCAAGCAATATTCTCACTCGGTTCTAATTGGAAAGCTAAAGGACATGAGTTGTATATTTTTAGAGTCGTATATGATAGAGATTTTAGCAGAGTAGAGCAAAGAGTGAGATTGAAGTCATATCTCTCATTGCGACATCGTGCCCGCTCCCGACGGGATAATCGCTTTCCCGAGCAATGATTGTTTCAGTAAGCGGAGAATCGACGCCTAACGCTCGGAATTATTTAAACTGTACTTGACAAATCAACTGGATTATTGAATTAACTGAAAGGTCACTCACCATCATCATTCGGGCTTTCAATGGGAGTATTCTCCTGGAAGGGGAAGAAATGAACGATATAACATACATGGAAAATCAATTGAATTAGCAAATTAAATTATAACTGAAATTGGCAATGCATTCGTATGTGCCATCCGGACATGTGCGCATTCCATAGGGCTAACTGAAATAGACTAGTCCAAGTTATCTTATATAAATAGTGCACCAAAGGCAGTAGCGTACTACGATCAAAGTACTCCACTATGTTTCTATAGTTTCCACCAGCCCGACGATATTAACACACAAAGCTTGACTGAAAAAAATTATGCGCGCGAACTATTGTTCGCCCAGATGTTTGTTTCTTACGAACATAAAGTAATAAGTCAATATCAGTAGCGCCAAATGCTAATAACACACACAGGAAAACTAAGATGATCACTTGCAACATGTGAATAAGGAAAGTTGGCGCGTCATTTGTGAAGAAATTTGGCCTTGAATGCGGTGAAGAAAACTCGTTAAACTAGCAACTTCAAAATAGACTTTTTCTTTCATGATTCTCAGAGTAATACCCAGTTATACGGAACACGTGGCTCTTTGAAGCGCGTATATGCTTCAGGTCAATTGAGGACTGATATCAATCGATAAACTTTATCAGAATGTATTAAAAACGTCATTGCGATAATGATGAAACACTGCATATGCGGTCGTTGGAGATCCAACAATAGCATTATTGATTTGGCGATGAAAGTTTCAGTGCAATTGGGAAATGGATTTTAGCGAATAATCGTACACTGTACGAAACATATGTTGACATATAATAGACAGGATTTCAAAATCGATGTGATACCGAACATAAGATGTATGAATATTTGCATAATAAAGTTTAATACTGACCAAGCGGATATCATTGATTCCATACAATATAGCGGTAAGGTTGTCCTTGGCCATGATCGATTAGCAAGCGGTAGAACTGTAAAGGTACAAACTCTTTTCCACTGCACGGTACACTGTCTACCCTTACGAGGATCTTACCAGCGGACAGAGTGAGACTCCAGCAAGAAACAAACTGACTCTCTGTATATATACTCGTGGTTAGTTCTTACTATCACCGTAACTGGCTTATCATTGCCATCCGCGTTGTAAAGCAAAGCCCGCGCAGTAATTGCTATTGGTGCATATTAATCATGTGCCGCAAATGCAGGCGCAATTTTTTTCACCAGTGTGATAAGAGCTTTCCATGCCAAATCGGAAAACACGTTGCTTCTGAATGACTACACTAAGCCCTACTATGTAACTACTGAAAATAGATGTGTTAGATTATAATCATAGATGATAGTGCGTTTGAAAGTACAAGTGAATATTGAAACAGAAAAATCTCTTTTATCTCAAGTAAATTCTTTGTGATAAGAACTTGATATAAATTGTCATCTGAACAATATTCTTGCTTATCAACCATCATAACTGTGCTCGTTCAATTAAAAAAATATCAGTCCAACTGATAAATTGAATAAACGTTACGCCACAAAACACGCGTTTACGTGAACATATGTATATATATGTTATATTAAAGCGGAGATGAGCAGATGAAAAAGCAGTCTATTTTTTAAACTAGAATACTCACCCCAAGTTTATAGACACTGCCGCGTACGAGTAGCATAGAGGAAAAGGTCGAAGAAGGGATTAGGGAAAATTAAAGCTTAAATTTGGCAAATGATTCAGTAGTGTATTATAAATAAATCATAATATGTAGCAAAAACTGTATTCATCATTCCCAGCCCCATATTCCTGTAGATTGATTTATAGTATCTCTATTCTCTCTCCGAACTCTGGTTACCGCGCTCGCTTCGCCTTTCACGAGAATCTTCCTCGATTGTGCCTTCTTCTCCCGCCTTTCTAAACTAGACTTAATCCGCTTCTTGATAAGTTCTGGTGCAATGGTGGCAGCTGTTGAAGTACTATAAACGCTTCGGGCGTCATTGAACCTTGCTGGGTGGAATTCTTCTTCTGAGTCTACAGTATCATTGGAAACTAGTGGTGGCACATCGTCGCAACTAGAATTATGACTATCTGTTCTTTCTTTTTCTTCGGACGCTGATATGTGAATGTTTTGAAGTCGTTTGTCTGTAGTTTCATCTGTTGGCAGAATCTTGCCTTTGGGTGTTGCCAAATCATCTACCGATTCTATGGGGTGATGTACTTCAATTGCCTTATCTTTAACTGTGGATGCTTCTTTTACAGCTTCCTCCACCTCGTGCTGCAGCTGTTCCACTTCTTCTTGTGTGTGTTTTGCGTCCTCGTAATCGCCATTATCGCTGTCTTCATCCTCAATATCTGAACTCTCCATCATACCTATCTCTAATAATAGATCTTTTTCCATTTGCCGTGTAAGGCCACTAGCTTTAATTTCCACGTCGATGCAATCTTCTCTCCTATATAGAAATTGAGATCAATTAATTAGTACTTTATGTGCAAGTGTAATTAAAATATTATTACGAATTACTCACGAGATGTCATCGAATGTTGGGTATAATTCGCTTTCATATGCGAACCGCCTCTTGAAGAAATCGCGAACACAATTGACATCCCTCTCGAAGTATAGTTTCGCGTTGGGGTGTTCGGTAGACACCATCTGTGGGAAATCGATGAGGACTGCTTTCCCACTGTTTGTCATCATTATGTTGAACTCATTGAAATCACCGTGGATAACTCCGTGATTTCCAAGTCTCACAATTAAATCCATTAGTTCATCATAAAGTGCCTCGATATCGGCAACTTCATGTACTCCACATCTAGGATAAGCAAATATTTCTTAATCAATGAACAAATATGCAAGTTTTGGTGTATACATTATGAGGTGGCTTACAGAGGTCCACCTTCAACCAGCTCCATGACAACACAATGTCTGTTCATGTCGATTGGCTTTGGTACAGGAAATCCTCTGTCGTACAGAGCTTTCATATACGCAAATTCTCTTGTTGCTGATATCCTAGAAAGATAAAGCCACGACGCTGACTTCCTATGTTGATGATAGTCCCTTTTATCTTTGATGTTTCGGAAACAGGTTCTGCCAAGTCTGTGCAACTTCAAGCATATTTCGTTGCCTTCCTCATCAGCAACTATGTAAATGTTTGATTCCTTTCCCACCCCTATCTGATTACCAAAGGAAGTTACAACTCCCCTTTGTGCTAAGACTTTCAAAGCCAAGTAATCATAGCCGGAATTTGTCAAACGGTAACCGTCATCTGTAAATTCAATGTTTTTAATATCTATCATTGTGTCACTGATATTTATTATTTAATGATGGATACACACAGTGTTTTCCTCTTTCATAGCTAAGCAATCTGTGCTTGCACATTTCCTTCAAGAGTTTGTGCACACCTCCATATCGCAGATTTGCGATCTGAGCAGCGAGTGATGCAGGAACCAATTCATGGTTCTTCATTCCCATCTCAATCTGTGGTGAAGTTAACAAAATCATTAACATGAACGTAGACAGCGAGGGAAAAATAAAGACTTAACCTCCTACGTCCGATAAGCACATGATACACTTTATAACCTTTTCCGTACTCTTCAAAAGTTGGGATTTATTTATTAATACTATTTGAATGATACCTTGAGAATCGTGAAACTTACCGCTGTCAATACGCGAAAATCCTCCCGACTCAGATATCGAAGTATTGTCACATTTAGTTTACCCATTTTTCATCAATCTTCACAGAAACAGTTCGTCGTCTTAATTGGCTATTCAATCTCAAGAAAATTATCGTCCTGGTATTTCCACGACAAGATAGTTTATTAGCATCACGTTTGGAAATGTATGACAGAAATATGACATTATACGCAGTAAAGAACTACACACGCCATGCACATGCGGCCAAGATGTGTTTCCGACCAGTTGCAAAAGTGGGGAGAATTCGATTACTGTTATTTTTGGTATTTTATGATATGTGGGAAGCAGAAGCAATGTAAACCTAAATATTCTATTCTAGATAATAAAACAATCCCTTATTAGAAATGATCAATATAAAAAGTGTTTATTTAAGTCCTTATATACATATCACAATTGTACTGAATACGTTGATGTAAAATTTTCGGATCGCATTAAAACGCACTGTGAACAGGTCTCGTTAACTAGAATTTAGTAATTACATATGTAAAATGCTAAACAAAATACAAGGTCATACTTTCGTAGGTATTTGAAATTTGAAAATGATATTTGAATATAGAGATACTTAAAATAATAGTAGCTTATTAATATGGAAGGCTACTCGTCTAATATTTCGGTGAACAGGTCCGGTTCCAATAATGTCGATTCAGACTTATATTTAATACAGATTTAACGTATAGGCTTCCGAATTTCTCAAGTTCGGTATAAACGTTGCTTCGTGCGGTTAGTACTTACAGTTATAATTCGTGTTAACTTTTATAATCATAATAATCCATTATGTAGAAGGAAATTATAAAAGTTGGACAGGCTAATAATTACAAGTGTAAGTAGTTGCGAGCGAAGTGTTCAAAGAAAGGAACATTGTAACATAACATGTAGAAAACGGGAACGAAAATGAATAGTGGATTTCTTGCATTTCGCATGCAATGCTGCAGATCCAGCGGATTGTAAATATTTTAACAATGCAATTGATTAAACTAACAGAAACAAATATTTCTGCGATCAGTATGGTGACTGACTAATGGATTGTTATAACTAGTTAGAGAAAGTCATTCAAACTAGGGACTATGTGAACAATTGAAATATTCAAGCAAAACTATAAACGGCCCCACCCTAAGTTTATTCATATCGCTTGTAATGCAATGGAATATAAAATGTAAAATTTACTCTAAAACAACGACGAAACAGAAACGCCGAAAATAAGGAATTTCTCACCAATGCGTCTCCTTCCCAAATAGTCTTCGAGTAACGGTCCAATTAAACTTTTTAAACGTAGATATATGCAAAACAGTATTGGATATATATCTATATATATAGCTTTTCCTTACTATTTATACGTAGCTTCGTATACTTTGCAAAGCACACAACGAATATTCATATAAAAAATTCATGTGAATCTTGTGATAGATTGTTTATCAAATTAGATATTAATACTCTTCTAGTGACAATATCTCGGCGGCAAAAATTAAAAAAGGAATATGATGATTTCAATGTACTGCAGTTGTCGATAAATTGCATACTGCAGTTCAATTGTCGCTACAAGAAGTGTCACCTAATTCGCTGGGGATTTGCTTATCGTCGTTGTCATCGCCAAATATAGATCCATCGTCAGAAAGATCATGCTTGTCACGTGCTAACTCGATCTTTTTCCTATCGCGTTCTTTCTTATGAGATCGCTTAATCGACGTACTATGTAGTAATTTAATGTAGTTTATCGTTCTTAAACATGCTGGTGGAGTCTTGATTGTACTGGTACTGTCTGTCGCACTTGTAGACGGATTTTGAACGTCGTCAGGTCCCTCCAGAGCATCACTCCTTACCCCGTTAGAATTAATTGAACAGTAAGTGTTGTCACCATTACTATCTTCTTCTTCACCGTTAATACTTTTCCCGAAAGCCGTATCATTCATTGAATTACTGGTTGAAACATCCCGTTCTTCACTCTTGTCTGGTGAATGCGTCATGGGGAAGAGCAATCCCCTTTGCATTAGCGGTCGGCGCTTATTCTTCTTATGTGATTTTTTAATGGAATCTATATTAGGGTATAAGTCAGCTGTAGACATATTGTGTGGCGTCGATCTACCCGATGTGGCTTGTGGGGATGACTCCTGTACATTGAATTCTTGACTTTGTTCATCGTGGTTCTCAGCATTGCTGTTGTGACGTAGTTGCAATGCCACATTTGTCGGTGATTCAGAAAACTCTCTACAGTAAGTGAACACAGGAGTAATACATCTTGACAATTCCGCCTCTGCTTCCTCTGAGATATTGTCGTTCCCTGATGGTACTTGATAAACACACAGATATCCCTCAGTAATGGGTGATGCAGCATCCTTTAACAATGCCTTCCTCCTTTTAAGGGGGGTGAAAATTCGAAATTCTTCTTTTGGTGAATTATAGTCATCTAGTTCAGAATCACATTTTGGAGTGAATACCTCAGAATCGGACGATGTGTATGGACTCTTCCTTTTACTTGGAGATAATTTATCTGGAGAACTATTTTCACAGAGATATACCTCAGAACTGCTAGATTCCCCAGATGATTCTTTTGTATTGGAAGCACTGTTTGATGTCGCACTTGACAAAGTTTTATCACTTAATCCTTCGAGACTTGATGCCTTGTTTTTGCCCTTACTGACAGTTTCCATATCTCTGTTAAAATATTCTTGCCGTCTTTTAAAACTCGACACCATCTTATTGTGCTTATCCTTTCTATGAGATTTTTTCACTGAGCTGTATTGTGATAACAGCAGTCTGCTTGAATTCATTTTCTCTGGTGTAGCAGCACGATCAGCCCTCTGTGCTTCAGTATCATGATTTTCTATTAGCGGTTTGCCTTCCGTAATATTCTCATGCTGATCAATTTCGCACATAGGGTATAGTGGTTTTCCTGGTGTCATTGTATCAAGTTGACGTAGTAGTACCTGAGGACTAAATAATCTCTTTCTGTTGTCGTCCTTGATTTTCCTGTGCGACTTTTTTATTGAATCTTGTATCACATGTTGTAAGTAGTTTACACGATTTTCAGGTGTGACTGCAGCTTGTGAAGATGGTGCTGCTTCTTGAGTAACTTGTGGAGTTATGGGTCTTTCATTGATTTCCCCATCATTTTTTTCAAAAGAAATTTCTTGGCTGCTAAGATCCAATTCTTTGATTTCCCCTGAGAAACTATCATTGTTTGTAGTATCAGCCATAATATCTACGTTGTCATGAGATTCAATTTCAATGTTTTGTGAATCATCCACTCGTACTAGTTCTAAGTCTTGGGACTCATTTAAAGAGTCATGTTCCATTAACTGGTCTGATGCCTCCTCTGATTCCTTGGAGAGATTCTTGCTTTCTTCGGTATAATCGAAAATGGAACCGGTGTCTGAGGCATTCCCATCTGCACTACTATGCGATGCCCATGTCTTATTTTTACATTTTTTTTTGGAATATTGAACCTCCAAGCTTTCGGAATTTGAATCTGTATTGTTGCTGCTCGTTTGGGAAACCAACTTCTTATTCACAGTGGCCGGTGACCATATTTGCTCTCTTGAATGCAATTTTGACGTGCTCTTGGATAACTTGAAGTCATCAGAATACTTTTCATTTAGACGTAATCTCTCCTGTAAAAATTACAAGTATATTTAGGACAATCATTACTAATGATATAAAAAATATCATTCTTACCTTTTTATGGCTCCTCTTTATGGCACTTGTACTTTCAGGAACTATGGTGATTATATTTTCTGGGGTACATGGTCTATTGTCTTCCTCATCATGAAAATCACTAAGAAGATTTCTTGGCGTTCTTGTAGAAATATCATTGTTATATTTCAACTTAATATTGCTGGATCTAAGTGATTGTAAATTTGGCGTCCCAATATATATAATGTTGTCTATTTTCTTCTTTAAACCATTTCTTAACAGTGGAGAAAAACTAGTGGAGACTGGAGAGTCCGTACTATATTTTGGGTTTGGCGTTGAGTATGTCAATGATGTATGTGCCTTTAACCTTCTCTGAGATGGAGTCTCATTCTGATTTTCATCCATGGATTCAGGAGACGTAAACACAATACTGCTATTAGGTGAATCAATTGGGCTTTCATCGTAATTTAGTACTTTATTCAACTTAGTTGATGAACTTAAATTTAGGCTCCCAGGTTTCTTTTTGCTTTTCCCTGTACGGACAAATCTTTTTGGACTAGGTGTAGAATTGAAGTTCAAAGCCTTCTTTATCTTTGTTTTGCCATAAAATGTAGGGCTACTATTTAAATTCAATGCCCTCATTATTTTAGCTGATCTTGATAAGTGCTTATCTCCTTCAAAGGAACTGTTATCAGAGCTTGTGCTATGCAAAGTGGTATCAAAATTTAAGGATCTACTTATTCTGTATCTGGCAAGACCCCTATTTCGATTTGGCACAGACTTTGAGGATGCAACATATTTCTGCCGATATAAAAATTGACTGTCTTCCTGCGGACTCCATTGGAATCTAAACTTTTTATCAAAGTCAGTAGATTTATAACAATCACCAAGTGATTTATGATTGTTAGATCCAATACTGGGAAGACTATCGCTCAACATATTCATTATGTATCAAATTGCAATTCTGGGTAAAAAATGTCTTCTACTATACATGCAAATGCCTTCAGATCTCTTGAAATATTTGCTGTAACAAAAAAAAGAACATGTTTATTATCTTAGGGAAAATTTCTTTTTAATAGGTACAGATATGATACAAGAAAAGCTTCACTTTTCAGATAGGAATTTGAATGTTAGTTTCAGTGGTTGAGAAAACGCGTGTGAGTGAATGTGTGTACTGCGGCTGTGATATTTAAATTTGTTGTTTTTGCATCAATATTCGTCGCTGAAAGTACCGAGTGATAAAGTGTAGCGTCCTTCTTTACGAAAATCGCTGCTCAACAACAATTGAAAATATGGTCTCGAAATTCAGATAGTGGTTAGTATGCAGGATTGAGTGCTGGGATGAGATGCATGACGCGATAGCCATAGAATGCAACGTGCCAAAGACGCATCACAGCACGTACACAGGGAAGCATTAAATTCCGTGTTATGTGATGCGTGTGGTGAAAAATACATTGAGAAAAGTCCAAATTGGGAGGTGTATAAATGCACAAGTATATATCCTACATTTCGACGGCTGGATCACGGCTGGGTCCTGATACCAACACAAGCCTTTGACGTCGCACTAATCAAAGGGAAGCGACGGGAAGCTCAAAACTCTCGGTTGTCTTCTACGTTTCGTTTCCACTGCACTGCTGTTCTCGTCCAATGCCAAAGCGTACGGGCACTTGCAGGGTCACCCGGGTAATAAAGTAGAACTCTGGTAGAATTGGTTCCAATTTACAAATTAGGCACTAAATGATAATGCATAATAACTCTGACTCCTTCATCGAGTCCTCGACACGTCGACTCGTGTTCCTCCACTGTGGTTCCTCCGACTCACGCCAACCACGCCAACGACGCCAACAACCACAATAGTAGAGACACTTATACCACGTGACTGCCCAAATTCGACAGTATCAGAAATAAGTGGGTCACGTGATCCTCTTCCCCTAAGGAAGCAAACGAAGTCATGTGACTCGAATTAATTTGAATCTGAAATGAGGTAAAGGCTACTGCTGTGACGATGAGGTGAACGAATCAAACGAAGGAACCACTCGGCGAGAATAAAGTATTTTTTATCCGTAATGTTGCGTTTATTACTTTATTCAGGAATAAATATGACGTTTGAGAGTATATCATAATATCACCTATATGATTAGACACGGTCACCATCTCCGTGCACTTTTTTTTATAGTACAGTAGAAACAAAATGCATCCGGTAATTAATTAAGTTTACTATCTTTCGCTTCTTCCCATGCCGGCGAAAAAATGATTAAGCAAAAGAAAACAATAATAATCCACGTCATGCTCTTATTGAATTGATGTGATATTCACTGCTTCTACGTGGTTTTCCCCATTCAGGGCCGTACATCCACCCATAACGCTGATAACAATCCTCCCCTCACACCATCCATCACCAACTGTTGCATAATCCTTGCGCAATCAGTCACAAACAGTTTTTCACATTTCATAAGTATGATTTATATTTTATATAATGGGTTTCAAAAATTCACAATCTATTGCTTTGATATTGTTTTCATATTTTTTTTAAACAGGATCTGTTTAGAGACCATGGAGTCCACAGATCATTTCAAGCTTGTCGAAAGAAGTTCAAACTTGAAATGATCGGATTCCTCTTACGCAAGCAAATAGTGTAATGTTTCAAAAAATACTTTCTGCGTATATATGTATAACTCTCGTATTCACATAGAACTTCTCTGCTAGTTCTTCTCTGCTGCGCTAAAGAGAAAGATCGGCAGAGATACACTTACATCAGTATCGGTTCACTTCTGTGGGAATAAGCAATGAATAAAAATAAAGTTTACAATTTATTAACTATATTACTTAAACAAATTAAATTCAACCGAGTTTTAGATCATAACACTGTATTCAATTGCTGCGGTGGCAATTCGATACATCTAAGTTATGACAAATTGAGAAAGCATTCTTAGTATATCACCAGAGGATAGTAATAACCCCGAGAATGAGCGCGAAGATTCATCGCACCTATTGTAAGACCTAATGCCTAATCGCTATCCCTAGTATTCACTACGTATCTCCTAAGCCGGTAAAGATTATTTTCACGACAGGTTTTTAGTAGAATACAGGAGGGATAGCCAAGAATCGGGGTCTTATGTCTTCTAATCACAATTAAATTTTCTTGTGAACCTTTCGCCTTTCAATCCCCTAAGACATCGCGTTCTGCAGGTCTCTGCAACAAAAAGCAGCTTTCGTCGATAAACGATAAGGCATGACTTCAGAACAAAAAAATGTATGCTCCAAGTTGATTGTTAGTGCGCATTCATAATAAAATTACATAAATATTTGCGACTTCAAATGATTGAGTGAACGAAAAGAGAATTGATGTTAGTTCGCGTTAGTAAGTTCGGTATTGTGGTAACGTTGTCCCTATTAGATATTTATTAAAATGATTCAATGGTAATTTACAATGGCGCAGTTCAGCGAGATTTCGTTTTTCATGAAATCTTCATCATGCATAATTTATGATAGTTTTTGTGCAATCCATCTTATCTCAAGCTTAATAACAAAACTCAAATCTTTATCAAAACCATCCCAACAGAATTTTGAAGCTAAGTGAACGAGTCCCCAGTCAAACAACTTCGTGGACCATACTAAATGCGAATCAACTTTCCTATAGTATTCAGATCAAACGTGGTACTAAATGAAGTGTAATTAAACTGCAAAAGATAAAACAAGAATAGCTTGTCGCACTGTCCATATAATACATTTCCTATGTCTGTTATATTACAATATGTACCATACATTTGTCGCTCGATACATTTCGTCCAATAGTTGTAAGTCTGCAGACGATTTACCAATGGAAATACTCTCCTCTCTCTACTGTTTGTCCCACTTTTCAGGAGAACGAAATAGACTATCGCCCGCTTGCAAATTACAAAAGTATGTAATTATTGCGACGTTATAAGTTTGTTGTGTTTGGTCTACATATCAGTGTACGGGCGGGTCACGAGCAGCAGCTCAATATTTAATTTCTATTGACTTGCGTCACGAAATGTTTACCCATTGAGGTAGATCGCAAGTCCTAATCGGACATCGAGCTATAGTATCGCGTTTTCTTAATATCCGTGGTTAACTTATCAAGCCTTATTTTCAATGTCGCCGCACGGAAACGCTAGTACTCATAGAATGTTACGTCATCTTAATCGATAGTGCCAGAAAACCAAAGGAAGTAAAAGGAGGGTGTATGCATGTGGGCGTGTGTTTTTCTAAATATCCAAAACGGCAAAACAATGCAATCAACTTCAGAACTCCAGCCACGAACTATCACTCGAGCTCTCTCCCGTGGACGGTGCGGAAGGGGATAATGTTCTCATGTGTGACTCGTCTGCGGCTCTGTGGCAAAAGAATATTCACCGATACTATAAAAAAAATGGAGGGATAAAACGAAATAAATTTAATGTTGATGTCAAAGAGACGAATACCTAAATAGCGCATCCAAACTAGGCCCTACAGTATCCTGATTAGCTTCCGAGGAATTTTGATCTCCTAAACTTTGTCTGCAAATAGGACACGTCCCGTGCTGAAAATACATAGAAGTAGATACATTATCATATCACCTTCAGGAGTCAAATAACAGTTTCTTCTTCTGAATATTAAGAATTTGGCGTACCAATGTTAACCACGGTATAATGCAGGGAGCATGATAGACGTGTTGGCAAGGTAACTGTCTCACAGGTTCATCTAATTTAAAATCTTCCCAACAAACAGAACACTGAAGTTTGCTATCTGAGGAATACAAAGATTGAAATCGTTAATTTGCGTTAATTTGTGTTCTTGCGCAACATTCATTAGTTGAAAATCATGTACCAACCAATTTGAGTTTGTGTCACATTCATTGTTGGAATTTCATCAATTTGTTTTTGTGGCAGAGGTGGTGGTCCCGTGGAGTCCATTTGATTCAACAGTTGCGTAACAATAGCATCCAACCCATCACGGCCCCAGGCATAATCTCCAGGATTTCCCAAGAACAGTCTAATGTACAATCTACATTATTTTGCTTCATTTTAGTTATATCGGATATAAAAGAAAAGTTTCGTGACTTAAGATGGGAGTGACTGCCATTTTCAGTGAACTGTATTAACAGTTCATCGATCCAGTGACCTCGGACCAAGGTACTTCAAAAAACCCTTTGACAAATCACACTGAAAAAATGACTAAAGTTCTGCACAAAGGTTGCCCATTCCAGTCCCAAAACTTTGCTTATCAGTATGAAAAACTAGAAATTGCATTGAAATACCAAACAGAATTGCAAAAGAAAAAAGGCGATATACACAAGCATTAATGAGTCTGCTCAATATTGCATGCACATTGGCACATTTGGTGCAGTTCACACTGATAATTTTAAAAACCTGTATATCGCATAGTATTTAAATAAGCATAAAGTATTGCTATTGCAGATACTAATGATTATATATCAAAATTTTAAATGTTTTACATACACAGGCGGTTGTCCATCTTCAGATACAACTCTTGAGAGACTAAATATGAAATCTTGTAAGATGTTCTCTAATTGTACCATTTCGTGCCTTCCTGCGTGATTGCTGTTCAATACAAAATTATTAATCAATAACACATGCATTTGCAACAAATGTTCTTTTGTTAGTAGATTATTTACTTAAGCTACATTATAATAGTAACATAGCACAATATCAAGTAAAGAATAATGCCAAGTGTGAATTGCAATAAAATTCCATAGTGAGATGTTGGAAGAGTTACAAAGAACACATATTTATCAAGTTTTATGTATCAAAGTAAGATTCAATAGTACTTTTACTTTACTAGTAAACAACAGTAGTAAAAAATGTAAAATAATTGTGAAACAGAACTCTTGTCTTTGTAATATTTTCCAGTGAATTTCTCTCAACATGCCAATCAATTACTTTATAAATACAATATTACTATATAGAATATAAACAACTTATGAAAGATTCTCGATATATGACATTTTATATACCTATTCGAACGCCAAGGGTCCAATGGATTCTGAGATATGTGTTGAGGTAGATGGTGGTGGCGGCGGAAACGTGCATTGTTCGTCCTGTCGACCCGACTCTGTAGTTGCCCAGAACGGGAGTGATTAAATATAAGAGCAAATAAAATGAGACATGAATCATAATGCGGTCTGATGTTAAAAAGTAGAATGTTGCATAAACATTCTAGACGCCATTGCACAAAATGTTCAACACTGAATGTTACATACATTCAATTCTGTGAAGACAGCATCAACGTCACTTAAATGATCACTAATTGCATCCACCCCCGAGCCATTCTCATTGTTCCCATGTTCCAGCTCCTCTATGAACCCACAAGCACACAGTGGGCATGTATAGTCCTAAAATAGAATGAGATAGTATAATAATTATGGATAGATATTATGATATAGATTGTTAATGCATGTAACATATAATAGATATTGAGGCTGCTTTATCTTTATCAAATGCTTTTTATACTAGCAAGTGATGCTCACTAGCATGTGATATAAAAGTTGAAAGATAAGTTAACTTTATCTTTAATCTAGACCTAGTCAGTGTGGTAATTGCACTTTTCTTTATCAATAGCACCTAGAAGTACTATAGAATTATTGCGTATGAGAAAGTTCTCGTAATCAACAAAAAAATAGACTGTTATAGTTCGTCAAATCGTTTTTCCGTGATTAGCAGGCATCTATAATTGGATTTACATATTCTATAAACCGATAATGAAATCCAGAGGAACGTCTACAAAATTGAAGCCATATATGCTGCGGCTTTGCGTATGATAAAGGATCGTCAGATAATCATATTTTTCCATAACAATACGATCATAGGTCAAGTAACTTGTGCGATGTTTGTTCGTTTGTTGTGAGCTACAATTCGTAGACGAGTGAGAGCCGCGAGAGGCAAGATACCCTCGCGGAGGCCACGTAAAAGGAATCACATTTCTCGCCACGTAAACGATGACTTGACACGGGTTGCATGAGGGCGCAGGCCGAGTATCGCCAAATATCCGGTTATCGAGAAAGTAAGGATGTTAAGCTACTTTTCTCTGTAATAAGGGACACTCGAGAAGAATGGAGTTCACGCATGGTATCGGGTGACAGATCGAGCATAAGCATTACACTCAGCAAGAGCCGTGAAGAGTTTGATGAAATTTGATGACATTGACAATCGAGCAACTCGATAGTACTTACGGGCAGTAAACTCTCAATTTCGATGCTGCACTTGTGACAAAAAAATCGGGACATTGGTGTCCGGTCTACAACGGCTTCCGCCATGTTTCTGGTGTCCTTCTCTTTTCTCCTGCGTGGATTGGCGTGGATCTCACTTCAACACTCGATCGCGTTTTAAGTGTGTGGGTCTCTTTTGCTCTCTCCCTCTCTCTCTCTTTTTCCCTCACCCAGGGTGCCGTCTGTATCCCCACTGTATAGCTGGAAAACTACCGATTTTTGGTAATGCCTGTTGGCAGCACGAGATGGCGTACGATTTATTTCATTGCATGGCAATAATTTGTTGGATGCATTTTGCAAATAAGTCCGACGGCATCCCGGGGCTTGATGGATGAGCCGCGTACGCCTAGGAAAAGTGAGCCAGCTCCTCAGTCTGCTATTACCTTATCGTTACTGTTACTCGTTTTCATCTGTCGAGTAGTAACTGGGGTTGCTTGCCTACCAGTACGCCACCAACGAATCGTTTTTTAACCCGGCACTCTTATTTCTGGTAACGCTGTCTTCTTCACTGATCTTGATTAATTATTCCGCGGCTCGCTCATCTTCCCCAACGACCTGGTCCAGGTTTGTGCTCCTCTTGTCCCGTGTTTCCCTTGCCGTTCTCAGCTCTCGGGCCTCTCGGGCACCAATGGCACCAACTGCTTTCACTCCCTTCGCACGGGTTACAAAGTGGCGATTGATTGTAACGATTCTAACCCGGTTTCGAGTACTCGGATCAGCGCAGCACCCTCGGCACAGCTTTCGCGAAATGCGTTTCAGCGGATGGAGAGAGATCGATGACGGAGATATCAGCAGATACACAGACCCACTCTCGCCCTCTGGATGTCTCGATCATTGTAAATGTATCGCCGACTGTTTGGAGTCGCGATCGTCGTGCTAACCCTTCTCCGTCCAAACAATCTAACGCCTGCGATATGCTCCGGAAGTATTTACAGCTGTTTACCGTGGGGTAACATTGAAAACTGGATCAGCCATTCGCTTCTTCTTCTTAAATTCGACATCTCGGCGATTTGAATTTTGTGCGACCTTCCCTCTGTGGCGCGGGGTCGACAGCATAAAGTGGAAATGTGTCCAAGAAGTATTGCACTTAATTGCGGGAGGACTTGCAATCTATTTTTGGCGATCGAACGTTTGTTCTGCGAAGTAGCGAAAGTATTATATCTGGATAGCTAGTGCCACGCGAAAATAATTGTGAAATGTAATTTTCAATATGATATCGTTAAACGTGCATTGATATGCTGTTAGGCAAGTGCAATTAATAACGGGTGTGGTATCAATAAAGACACAGTCGGTGTATGTAAATTACAGTTTTATTACAATCAAGTGATAGCCTGCCGACATAAATTTACTAATGTAACTTATTGTTAATTCATAATATTACTTCACTTACAGGTGTAAGCGCGATAGAGTTTTTCTTTCCTAGAACTACGCGTCAGGTAAATATATTACAATACATTAGGTCGCTAAAACGAACAGTTAGGTAATTGAAATTTTGTACCGAGTGAACTACGCGTATTTTCTTGAATCGTTTCGTCAAATTTATAGTTTATCGTCTTTCGAACGGTCTCATGCACATAGAAAGAGAGTTATCATACTGAACACATTTTTTTCAAAAGTGGAATGTAGTTGATGGTCAATGAACACACGAAATCCATTAGCTATTGCAGGACAAGATTCCAATCTCGCCGGAATCTGTTTACAGGGCTAGTGTAGATGGTTCTTGCGGGTATAATAATGCGGGCGATTAATTTGCACGGGTGCGAGTGGTGTACGTTTTATCGTAAAAGATCGTGATATATGTGTGTCTAATAAATTGTGTCTCTAGACTCGCGATGTCTAACATTTGCGCAGTCCGATTTAACAATCACTTTCTAGCAAGCGCGATCATCACGACCTAAATGCATGAATTTAAAATGTTGCTGATCAGATACAATTTAGTTTCGTGAAATCGCCGGGTGCTCCTTGTTGCTGGTAATTCGGAATCCAATTCATCAGAACGGAAGTCGCGCTGTCCTATGAATTGTGCAAGAACGATCTTGACAATATATTTACGTATATTGAGAATGAATTTTCTATAACGCGTTAATTTAGAATACACTTCCAGTCAGTCACAACGTTTTTGTACTGCTTAAGATATAGTCAATGTGTGTGTATCCAGGGCCCCCTTTTCCTTGGATCCATCCCTATATGCCGGTGCTCATGTAAAAAATGCAGAGACCAATAGAAATTCTCATAAACTTCGCCTTGGAACTTCTAGCGATGTTTACATGGTATCGTTCCTTTAAGCTGGAATTTGACTGTACTTAATGGGTCAGTCTCATTTCATCAAACAATACCCCGCCTACTGCCTATGTTCGTTCACTTTGTACTCTTTTACACGTTTCAGGAGACCGTGTGGGTATCATTCATTGAATGATCGCAGTGTACAAAGTCATTAAACAGGCGAAAATAAAATGTGCTCGGCTTGAAACCGAATAACAATTGAGAGAACAGATTAAGTAGTAATTAAATATTAAAGCGATACGGAAGACTTTCGTTAAGTCGAAAGTGACCCGGCTAAATTATTGAAAGACAGTAGATTGGCTTTGTCAAAATGAACACCGTAGTATCTGACGGTATGTTCTTCAAGTCATCACGAGCTACAACATTTAGCGAAGTGTCCCTTTCGCTACGATTTCACTATAGGGTTCTTTGGTCTGAACTCCCGCAAATGGGCAGCCGATTAAATCGTCTGTCTAAGTTGATCACGTTTCAGATATCTTAAGAGGGCTTCATCTTTTGATGAATTCATAGTGAAATGATTATTGTTCGCGTATATACTTAACATGTTCCCAACACTGAAGGGAATATAACATTGAAAGAAAGATCGTTTCTGTCGTAACACTGACAGTTACTTATTTCGTTTAATTCTTATGTAATACGGCATCACTGATAACTAGACATCGACGATCGTAACTCTATGATATTTGTTAATGTGTGTTTTAGAGAGGAACAATTCACTATCCCG